>OY754335.1:1137500-11137500 GCA_963573305.1 Pyrrhosoma nymphula | reverse complement strand
ACCCGACCCCGGTCTCTAGAGTCGGGAAGCCACTACTGAAGCTACCAAGCGGATAACGATATGTTTAACTAGTAAACATGAAAGCATTCAGAGATATTCTTTGCTGAAAGTGAGCGTCCTGTCATTCGTCATAAATGCGACTTCTGCTTTGATCACGAATGTCTTAAGTTTATATTGAGACGTAACCTTCAGCTAATGTTTAAACGTAAGTTATTGAGTATTTTATCGCTGAATATTTTTCACTTATCTAGTAAATTGTCAATTTTCTAGATAACCTGTTATTTTATCATAATTTGGCATTGTGTGGTGCAAAATGGTCCTAACCTTGGGCGCAGCCGCATCCCAAATCTACTCCTACTACTGCTTGAAGACACTTATTTCACTCACAAATGCAACACTCCCGGATTGTGCCGTAACGTCTCCTCCCACACGTCATCATGGTGACTCGCTGCGGCAACGTTGATGGTTTTATCATGAAGTTAGGCCCACAAGGTGTATGCTCAATTTACTCCAACTCTGGGCTTCGCAAGTGATGTGAGTTGTAAATTGGATGTTCTGGAGAGCGTTCCTTACGAGAGTGTGTTATGGGGTGCCTTTACACCTTATCGTTAGTTCTTATTATGCGAGGTTTCGGCGATACCGAAGATTTCTACGCCTGGCGATGGCATGACAGGTATAGGTGTAGCGAAACTTGGTGGCACTCGCTTGTGAATAACATGACACAAATGAGAGGAAAGCATACATGAGATGTGGGATGAAGCGGCCGAGCCTTTTTCCAGAGGACCCTGTGGGAGTCCTTCGATAATTTTGTCCGCTCACCAACGCTTGGTTTACGGTCAGCGTCCGCTATTCCTCCGATGGTGAGTACCACCAAGTTTCGCTACACCTATATTGGCGTGTTATCGCGGTGTGCCGGCGATGGAAATGGGAAACACAGAGCTACTAAGGCATTGGACTCTATCGGCTAAGTACTTTTCATCGATCCTGTTCCCCTGTTGCCGAGTAGCCAGAGGGCTTTCAACATTATGTTTCCTGTCTTTGAAAGCGTCTTCCGACGCGGCATGATCATACGGGAGTGAGGGTGATTGCATGAGTTTCGTCATTTTTATTCTTACTAGTGTTATTTACATGAAAAATGCATCCCCTATGCATTTGCATCAGCAGACTCACTCCTCTACTTTTTCCACATGTTACTCTTTGAGTGAACGTTGGCTCCCGGGCGAAGATGGACCTGACCGAAGAAGGAACCGATTTTTTGTGAAAGTCGTTTTGGTAATATGTACATCATTTTAATTTGCGTATTTTTCTAAAAAATAAAATGTTCACAAAACTTAAAGAGTTTCATGCCTATAAATGTTGAGGAATTGGGAATTCATTGCAATGATTGCATAAAAAATACGTTTAATAAAAGCGGGGCTGAAGGGCTTACAAAAGTGTAAAATGAGGACTTGGTAGTATGGTCATTATCAAGAGAGAAAACTATTGGCACCTTTCATAATTACCGAATGGTTTGAAACAGCATGAGTATAGATCGTGAAAAAGTTGCCAAGCTGTTTTATATTATGTCTGAATATCACACTTAAAATTCCCGTACCATTTATTTTACTGATAAACATAGATCCTGAAAAATGTATTCGTAGAGTAATTGAGGTCTCCATTTCTATGTTAATGGTGTTGGTCAAATGCTTTGTCGTCGTATCATGGTCTGCTTACTTTCCAGTTTAAAATGTGAAATTAGTACCAAAATGTGTAATATAATTTCTTCAGTCCACGAAATAACATGAGTGATAAGTAAGGCTACTGAAAATATATTCCCATAATACTATGCGTTGTTAATATATCAAATGTACCTTACATAGTCTTAGTCGTGTCATCTGCTGAAGCTGAAGCTTTTCGAACGACGGAAATGAAAGAGGAAATATTTCTCATTTGCTTTTGAGTCCCGCGGTCGCGATCCGGCCTCCTAAAAGGAAGTTATGCGCGATTTAAAAAAATAACGCACAAAATATAAAGAGCCCTGCCGAGGTATATGGAACGATTTGTTATCGTACGCACCAGGTGGTAAAACTTTATTTACATTTCAGTCCGAGAGGAACGTTTTCCGCATCCCGGTCGCATCTTGCCGGGGAGTTTGAATCGGGGCGTGCCGGAATAATGGGCGGATAAACGACCTACTTAGGGCGGTGACCGGCAGATATGGCCGGGTTCATTTTTGAGACTCGGGCGTTTCATCTCATTGATTCGGCTCGTGTTATTCTTTTGTTGTTGTTGTTTTTCTCTTTTTTTCACTGGAGGATGATCATAGGGACCGAGTAAAGCTCTCGCTGTTCGCGACCCCGCATTAGCACGTGCATACGTAGTACCTCAGAGGAGGATGCAGCGCATTGTAAGGGGCTTTGCCACTGCTAGGGTCATTTGTGTCATCGAGAGAAGTTGGCTAATTAGGTTACGGGAGGATTAGGCGGCAGGGTTTTGGGCGTATGGCATCGGAGTTGGATGGCTCAAACGAAATGCCTACAAAGGGATCGCGACTTTTCGTGCAGTGGACGGTTGGTTGAACTTTAATTTGTGTTTCCTCTCATTGCACCGTATGGAGAGCGAAATACCATTGTAAAATAATGTTATGCCGTGAAACTAATCCGTGGCTGTCATCTTCGGAAACGAGCGCTACACCCTTCGCACTGATCGTCATCCTCCGGAGTATTCGTTTTCTGTCGAGTATTTGGAACACGCTAGAATTATATTTAAGTCATCCGTCTGGGTTTACTTCCGAGCAAATTTATTTTTATGCGTAGTGTAATGTGTGAGGAATACAATATTATTGATATTCTACCGATTGAAGGTGGGAGTGCATAGATATGAAACGTGGTGTTTTAACCCTACATAACATTAGAGAACGGAGAAAAGCGATAAAATATAAAAATACGCCAGGAAACGTTTTAGTAAGATATTATATAGATTATTTCTAGGATTGGGATGGGAATAATGTAGCTTTCTGTACACGTTCTTCATTATTGAAAACTTCGCAACTCGCTGACTCTCCGCCTCCCGCTTCGCAAGAATAATTTTATAAGGGATTATATTCTGCCGGTTTATGACGAAAAGTCGGATATTAGTTTGCTGATTTTTCTGTGGAAATATCTGGTTCCTCCCAGACTTGCCTGTAAACCTTTAAAGAGGGGCCTTATTGTATACCTACTCTTCTCATGAATAAATGTCCCTATTGAATTGAAAATACAATTACCTGCTTGGTCAGAAAGTAAAATAATGGTCGTACTTGCGTTCCTGAGCCTGAAGTAGGAATGTTATTAGCGAGCTAATGTTCCATGGTCAAGGCCAAGGCAATTAAATGAACCGCGAAAGGTAGTGCCTTCAAAATGTCTCTCTCCATGTTTGTGTTCCGTCTTCGTTCCCTCGAAGACCGTTGCCGACCGTGGGAGAAAGAGGAGCGAATGCTCTCGCTCAAGTGTTCGTGGAAGGCAACCGTCTCTGGCAGCGAAATGAATGCTATCTACTCGGACTCTTCATTTGCGCTCCTCGTTCTTGATTGTACAATGCTTGTCGACCGCGAATGAAATGCGTTACAATGCTGATTTCTTTAAAATATCATAGTAGTGCGAAAAATTGAATGGAGTTTTTGCGATTGTGTTCATTGAATATGTGAAAAGGAGAGTGATTGCGGTGGTCGATGACCAACCCGGAAGCCTTACAGTAGCTTTTGTGGTTAATATTATCTAGGGTTTATAATAGCTCTTATTTCCATAGTTTTGGCTCCATGGCTTTGCGTCCTACGAAAAATATGCAGAATTGATGAATATTCCGCCGCCGAAAGACTGGAAATGCTTTTCTTCGTAGTTGTTGGCGAGGCAGCTGATACCTTTTATTTTATGAAGGGCAGAATTCTCTACATTTCAGATAATTAGGTGACAAAAACCTTACATCCTTTCAAGGAAGCCTTCGGTTCTTTTTGGAACTTGATATCATATAAGTTTCACTAAAAGGGCATTTTTAGAAATCAATGTGAACTACCTCAAATGCCTAACATGTTTACTATTAGTATAAAAAATATCAATGTTAAACGATTGTATTGAAATACTTCTGGAGTCTGCTTCCCGGCAAGCTTATTGTGATGTCCAAAATTGCGAAAAGAAAGCTTCAAAAAGTTATGAAAGCGTATTACTTGGCCTCTACACTCATCTGCCGTGATGACCTCTGCGTTTCATTTTGCAGTTGTTGAAGTCGAATGTTGTCTCGATAAATGGCAAAGTGTTTGTTGTCTAAATTAAAATTCAATTGAATGTTCCCGTCTTTCTTGCGGAACCGTCTTCTCTCATGTGCGTATGCCCAGGGACCCTCAGGGTAACTCTGGCTTCATTCGGTATCGCCAACTTCGAGGACAGTTGGTGATACTTTTGTGGTTGAGGACATGTTTCTGGAGGAAATCTAGGGATGCAGTTGGTCGATGGAGTACGTACTCTGAGGGGAAGTAGGATATGTTGGGTTGAAGGGAGGATGTTGGGTGAGCGGGTAGAGGGGAGAAGACGAATATAATGTTTTGATAGGTTTTCGCCTGCGGTTGTAAGGACAAGGTAAAAGGGGCGTAGAGATAACCGTCTAAGCGTGCTTTAATCGTTGTAGTCCCGCAGATAGTAATTATTTGTCGCCTACTTTTTCCTATTGTTATTCTGCCAATTGCTGTTCCTCATCACTTGTATAAAATTCTGTCATTGGGCCTCAGTGTATACACTTCATTTTAAATTGGAGAAAGGGAGCCCAGGTTAGCCAACCTTGCCGCGTCTGTGATGTTTTCAGGGCACTTTACGGTCGTTTGAACTTAGGGGGAGCGTGGAGGGACTCGGGGACCATCGAAGCCCTGTGCATGGCTGCGGGTTAGTGCATCCTCATTCCTGTCACAGCCAGGGATGCACTTGAGGCTAAAGTGATAAAAGAGGCTTAGCCTTTCGCTGTAATGAGTCTGCCTATGGCAAGCATTGTGAACTGGAAGGGATAGTCCCGGTGTTCACATATTCCGATGCCTAGATTCAAATTGCTAACCTGCTTGCGTGGTCCGTTTTGCCATTTCATTCGCCGATATGTTCATTTCAGCGGATACTGACTTGTAGTCGCCGCGAAAAAAGAGAAAAAAACATCCACTGTGTATTTTGGGAACCATGAATTAGTGCTGACCGAGAATTTAAAACCTTGAGGATACTACGGTTATTTTTACTTATTGGGGGGCGGGATAGTGTATTTTAAGTTCATTTTGTCATTGTGCATTTCTCCTTTAGTTATAACAGTATTTTAGAACTTAAAATCTTAAAATTAGTGGTGTTCGTGATAAATTTAAACAAGAAGTAAATAAACAAGCAGTTTAGCTGTCAGAAACTGTTAGAAAAAGTTTTTCTTCTCTAGAATAGTGTTTCGGTGGACTTAATTTAAAAGCGAAAACTAATGATTGTGCAGCAGTGAATATTTTTATTTTTTTTTACTAATAATACACTTGTCACGTGACGCATGTTAATCCACAAAAGACGATATGCCCTTGGAAGCCTTTGCTTCCGTGAGGCTAAAGTTTTGTTGCATTGCGTAAACTTTGTTTTATTAAAGCTTTAGCCTTATTTTACGTCAAGGATCAGAGTATCAAAACTAATTTACATCGATGTAAATGAAATATACTAAAAGGTATCGTTCAATAAATCAAGGTAACATTTTATAAAATAATCGCTTTCCCAATTTCCAAAGGCCCTAGGTTCATGACGCGATCCACCATTACGTTATCTGCTTTGTTGGTGGGCAGGATCCACAACTGCTATGACGGATTTAGTGGTAGAGAGATATTGAGACAAAAACCCATGGGTTCCCCGCTTATACCTTCCTTGTCTTCCTTATGTCATCACCGCTGTTGAACGCAAACTATGGAAATTTTGACTCCCATGGAATTACTACCATCACAAATCAGATTGCCACCATCCCGTTGAATACTGATTCGCATGTTATACTCGATTGCTTATTATCTCACTTTAATCCATGGGAGAGTATTAATTATATTGGAAATGATAAAATATTTTGATGACGCTTGTTGTTTCTGAGTGCATGAGAAAAACTTTCTGTGCAGTTTTAATGAACGTGTGCTAAAGATGATAAAGGAAAGGAGTCATTACAATTATGTGATCGATGATTTTCTCATTAGATTTTACGAATCGTTTTTTATATTATCATCATTTGGTCTTCTACGTCCACACAATACCCATCGAGTCATCGCTTGGGCGTCTTTCAAGTGTTAAGGGCACACCAGCCATGAAAAACGGAAGGGGATAGGGAAAAGGAATTGGAAGAGGGAATAGGCGAAAATGAACTACGTAAACGGAGTGCCCTTGTGTCTTTCTGTTGTTTTTTTTGTATTCACGTATGGTACTTTTCACGTGTGGATTTGGTACCTTTCACTTTGTTACTATACTATTGATTACATCTACATCTACAAAATACCCTGCAAGCCACCTCAGGGGTGTGTGGCAGGGGGTGAGTATTCACCAACATGCATTGCACTATACCCTAAAGTTAGTGTAACTACGACTAATTATGCATTAGCATAAATCGCTTGATTAGTGAGGGTTAGGACAGTCCCCACCTTAACTTTCCAAGTACATTGTTACGTTCCTACTTATGTAACTACATAGCTGTTGTTGAATTTCTCTCAAGTTCATCGTACTTTCTATCTCATCTCATGTCGTCCAATTCTACTTCTGCACCTACTCAGCGTTCGCCACCACCTCCTTCAGCAAGCTGTTCCATTTTAGTACTCCCTTCATCCGCTGTCGCCACCTTTTCCGAATCTTCGCCACCGATTTTCCTTCCTCCCCACGCTGTCTCTCAATACTTCGTCTGTCTTCTTCCGTACCCAGCTTACCCCCATGTCCCCTCCTTACATCTCAAAAGCCTCCGGTCTACGCACGTCCCGTCTCCGCAAGTACCAAGTCCCCGAACCATACGACGGCATGCTCCTTAGGAATCTGCCTTCATGTGTCCGACGAAGCGTCTTTTGGCTACTCCCTCCTTAAGGTCGTCGTCTTACCTGCCTTGTTGACTCCGATTTATACGCCTGTCGAAGCCCACGGCAGCTGTTGACACATACGTGATTACTACTTAGCCTGTAGCAGCTGTTGACACATACTTAATTACTTCTCCATGAGCCGAGGATTCAAGGAAGCACTAAGCGTATAAAGGACCGTGTTAATGTTTAGATAGGCCTCTTTGAACTTGGATTTTCGCCAGAGGAAGAGCCCGTTTTCATTAAGCCTTTGGATTCAGCCCATTTCTCAGAGACCCCGCGTTTGCCTTTAAATCCGACCACTCTCTCCTGCGATAACCAGCTGTTTGGCCGTATTATAGCTGGCATGCGAGCTAGACGCCGCGAATGAGTAGATATAAAGGTTATATATTTTCATAGTAAGCTGCCATTTCCGAGTAATATTGAGGCCTAAGTGCACCAAGGACAAAATGCGTTTCAAGTCATGACTTGGCGGACCATTTTGATTCATAAACACAGAAAACGTAACGGTAGTGATCTTCATTCAGCCGTGAATTACTCTTCCTTCGTTAATGAACCGCTTGAAAACTTCAGTAATTGTTGCCTGCTCGAACTAGCGTGGAAAATTTCTTTGTAGCGGCGTCGCTCTCCTAGTACCTTGGAATTGAATCTCCTAGATAACATGATTAAATGCAATTCGCTCTCTTCAGCTCCTCGTCAGATTTCCGAAGAAGATAATTTCAACTGTAAAGCCGCGAAAACGCTAACTATGACTTAGTATTAGATGCAAGAGTATATTGGATGCGCCCTGGTTTCATAAAGGCATATTCAGAAATGAAATGTTTTCAGTATATTTTACCGTCAATGTTTAAACCAAACTGGCAGCCCAAGGCAGTAAACAGAGTATAAAAACCAAGCTACTAAAAGAGTTGAACGTGAAACAATAAAGAATAGAGGACATCCGTAAGAATCAGAAATAAATTGAGCATCCGGGTGGCTTCATCCCTTGATATAAGAACCGTGGGCAATCATTCTGTAAAAAGGATCTTTGATACCGGAAAAAAAAATATTTATCTGGGAATGTTAAAATGGCTCTTCTCCTGTTACCCTTTAAAGGGCTGCACTACTCCCTCACATGATTTCTCTTTAAGCTCACCTTACTTCCTACATGTAGATAGCATCCACATTATTTCACGTTCTTTCCCCTCCGTCTTCCCCTTTTTCCCAGCATTCTCTCTTCTAGAACAGCCTTTATTATCCCATTCACCTATTTCCTCTCCGTGTCAATCACCTCAACAGCTTTCATTCCTCCCTTACCATGTCAAGAACTTCTTAGTTCGTCTTCTTTTCATCATTCCATTAAATATAGCGATAGATAGATATCTTCTCTTTGTCGTCACAGAAAATTATGCATCGCTGTGTAAAGTTGAGTAATTATGACGAGTCATTTGGGAATGCGTTGTTTCGGGGCAATCAGCGACCCGCTTTCCATAAAGCTGCATTAATCGTGCAGGGTTTTCGGATCTAGCCGAGGCATAAGGGGATTGGCATTTGATGCGTGTCAAGTTCAGTCCTTATCACGTTGCGGAATGACAGCGTCCTACGCGCCAAAAACAAGGATCGTGTGTTTGGCGAAGACGAACTAAGGAGCGAAGTCGAGGGGAATGAGAAAGGAGACGAGGCCCTCCTCGCCAATTCGAGCGGGGAATTGGCAGAAACGAGCGGGAAAGAAGAGGGAAAGTGAAAGGGAAGGCGTTTTCTTTGACCGGTCTTCGCCTTCCAAGAAGGATTTGTCACCGTATCGCAAAGGAGTTTCTCTCGTGGCGGTGTCGGCCGAATTATCAGATTTCTCGGCGTACCTGTGTTTAGAAGGGTATTACTTAGTCCTGGTCTTACAATTAGTGTTGATTCCAGTGGTACTCATAGTTAGTGTGTATTAGTTGATTTTTACCGGTGTATTGCTCGAGTGAGGGGTGTTCAGTTTTTTAGAATGGAGTTCGTAGGGCTCGCAGCCGGGTTGAGGAGTTGAACGCATTTCAATCCGGTCGGAAGCCCGAGAACTCTTCACTCAGTAGTTTCATTCATAATGACATAAGCAATGCACTTACAGTTTTCCACTAGTAAAATATTTAATACGACTAGTTTCGATGTTCTTACATCATCTTCTAGTGAAGCTTTCAAAGTATAGATTCAAATATTTACGAGAAAAATGTGGGTGAGGGAGGAGAGAGGGACCAATCAGGGCAGGCTAAGTAGGGACTAGGGTTGGAAATAGAATCCGTTGAGGCGCGAATAAACCCCAGGTAAGGAGTGGTATGCTGGGGGAGGAAGACACGAAACAAAAAGCATGAAAAGTCCAACTGGTTGAAGTCAGAACTTCGTGAATGGGTCCTTCACCGCTGCCGGGCGCCCCTAATAGCCGTATTAAATATTTTACTGGTGGAAAACTGCAAGTGTTTTGCTTTTGTCATTATGGAACGGTTTCACCACATCACACCTGAATCTGTTTTTTAGTTTCATTCATACACAGAACATATATTCAAGAACTCTCTCAATATTCGGCTTGCACAATAGTTTGAACTTCAAACTGGAACCAAGTATGCCATAGCGTTCATTCCTCTGGGATTGAAGCTGGCGGGTCTTACACCAGTTAAAGTTAAATCAACGTTGATGGAATCTGGTTTAATACGTGCGCCGTATCAACTCCCTTACACTCCCCGTGTGAGAAAAAATGAGAAATCGCGTAATTTCGTATCGAATATTTGTTGAAGATAGGTAGGTATGTATGTGCCTCCTGCTTTCATTGATTACATCTTTTTTGTAACTGGAAAGCAAATATTAGAGTGAATTCATATGCATGTACACAAAGGCATGTGTTTGGACTAAAAGAACCAAATAAAACAAAGGCATTTTCAGCCATGCTGGGGTGTCTGGGTTGGAAACCTTTTGAATTAAGGAGGAAAATAAACAGGTTATGCGGGATATACAAAGCTATTACAAAAGAACGGGCTTGGGATGAAATAAATCAAAGGCTAGACTCACCCTGCTACATAGGAAGAAATGACCACAGGTACAAAATTAAATGTAGAAAGCAGAAAACTGATACCCTGAAGCAATCCTTCTTAAATAGAGGTATGAAGGAGTGTAATGAGTTACCTGAAGAAATTTTTAAGATCTTTCCTGCTAGCGCAAATATTTTTAGAAATAAGTGTTCCTCGATTCTGTAACGGTTTATTTGGAAGTGTTTTGAAAATTTCATGTGTATTTTCTTATGCTTAGGTTAATGTTACCACCAGGCGATTGCCTACATGTAACGTTTTGTAATTATATTAATATTAAATATTAATATTTGGTTCTTTTGTAATTTGTATATTTTGTTTAGGATCGGCTTTTTCGTGGTTCTGTTGTATTCACAAACTGTGCGAGGGAGAATGGAGTATTTAAGCCTATCGGTTCTGGTGTCTGTGCTTAAGGATTAACTAAAATATTGTGGCGACTAAGTTGGAAGCCCCAATTGAGACTGCAAGGTTAGTTACACCCTAGGCAAGGTTTCTAGAAAAAGTGAGATTGTATATACGAGGTTCAGGTTGACTCGGAGGAAATTATTTTACTCTCGGCACACAGCAGCTGGGCCAACAAAAGAGATAAAAAAGAGAGGAATTCCCTGTCAAAATAATAGGTTCGAGTGTCCTTCCTTTCCGCGAACCATTAACGACTAAAATAAAAGAGAATCGATACAGTGTTTCCTCTAAAAACACTCTTCGCTAATAATCTCTTTCATCCCCGAATCCCTTTTTCCTATTCCCTCCATCCTTCATAGTTGGTGTCCAAAACCCTCTGCCATACGTCCTTGCGGCTGCTCGATTGTTATTACGTTGTAATACCGATGTAGTGCGAGTTTTCTGATCTCGTAAGAGTATTAGTAAAATTCGATTTTATTTTCGATCGTAGGAAATAGCTACTGCGACAAACCTAAAGAAAAATTATTTGGAACGGGAGAGAACCTTCTCATGGTTTCGTTTTTGGCGGGGATTTTTCCCAATTAGCCAGTTCATCCACCCATGCCCGTGTTTTTTTCCCTTTCGGAATGTTGGCATCCGCGTATGGCTGTTACAGCAAGGACCCGTTTTTGGTGGAACCGGTTTAACTTCTCGTTCACTCTTCTCTTCTGCTCTTCCCCACTGCCTCGCTGCTCACTTCCTTTAGGCGAGTGTAAAAAAATTGGAATCTTGACATTGGCCTTCACGATCTGGAATAGTCATATCCGACGCTAAGGCTTTGGATAAACAATTCCGACTTCGTCGATACGAGCCATTGAGTTGACTGGAGGGGGCGTCCCCTATACCTCCTACCGTCCGAAAGTGAAGCCAGGGGGGGCGGGGCATTTTTGCGCATCCGGCCATATTGCTGTTCCCAGGTATAGCATTGACATGTATGTAATTTTCCTCCACGACTTCTAATTTGCCCTAATAATATTTGGACGACGACTCTTCTGCATATTCACGATCAAAATTAAAAACCTGGAAAACACATTAACGGTGTATTTAATTTATTTAGTAACGGTAACGGCAAGTAGAAAGTAAGATGAATATACTGATCCAAGGCAACATATGTGAGATGCGAATGTTTTGCGCACGAATATACATTATTTTGTAAACTCGTGGTTTGGGAATACAAATTAGATGGTGGAATGCATAATATTATGGTCACATTTGTTAAATACTACAGGTTTAGTCTTTTTTATAGTGAAATAATTCCATATACGTACGAAATGTTATTTACGATACTGCATAAGATTTATATGCATAACGCGCTAACAATTTTGGAGCAAAATTCACCTCAAGGACCTTATATGCTAAACGAAATGCTACGTAATTACAGAAGAAAATAGAAATTATGAAATAGGAATTGGAATAAAATTCTTATAAAAGATAAGCGACCGATAAGCCTTATATAAGATTTGATCTTATACCAAATATTCAGAATGTTTATAGCTAGGAAGGTGTTACCAATGGAAAAAAATCCGTTAGGACACTTACAATAATAATTATAAATATATTGTGGGAACCAGAACATAAAACAATACAGCCAGGAAAATTAAAATGTGCCAAACTTTAAATCATGTGAAAAAAATCGTACAAATTAACCGACCAATAAAATTAATCGCATTAAATAATGAATGCATTGCACAAATATTGAAAAAATAATAAATTCACTATTGATTTTTAACAATCAATGGCTAAACGCATTAATTTTTACGAAAGACTGCAAAATACTCAGAGGGAATCAGTAGTGTAAACAATATAATGTTTTCAGTATTTTAACATAATCACCAGGTTATTATAAAAATACCCCTGTGCAAAAGTCAGTATGAACGATGAAAAAATGAAACAGCGTGAATATACCAGCAAGGTGATCACAGTAAATAATATGAAAAACAACTGTTAAGGTTTTGAAGAAATGGGCGATTACGAAAGAACAAAAGTCGTGGTTTCATAGGTACCGAACCACGTAACGCTTATCGATCACACTGCAAGAAAGAAAAGAATTACCAACGGGATACAAAATCATACCTGGTACAATTGAATTATATTAATAGAATAACTAAATCCAACACGGAGCTCCCTGTTACATAGATTACATATCCAACAATAACTGAGCGTAATTAGGAGGATAACTCTAAAATGATTGATCGCGTAGGTATTAACTCAAAGTTTAGATACATTTTCAACATTTTGGAATCACAACTTAAATTTTAGATACTTTTTCAGTGCCAGCTAGGCAATCCCTGTCAAAGGCATGTCAAATCACTGTGCACTAAGAGGAATATGATGTAAAAGGCGAGGTTTCCTCATCAACAGAAAACTTGGATAAATATTTAATGCCAGGCCGGTAATCACAGTCATCGCCACGTCAAAATATTGAGCACTATTTGGAATATGAGGCTAGGGGCAACGTTCAATCATAAACACGAAGTTTAGATATATTGTAAATGCTGGAAAAACTGTCGAACACCACGTTAAAATAATGAGCTCGATTTAGAGGATGAGGCTAGGGGTATCGTTCGCTCATTAACACGAAGTTTAGATGCATAGTCAATGTTGGCTAAAAAGTCACTGCCATAAGCACGTTAAATCACTGAATGTAATGCCTGGTATCTTCCTATCGCGCCGATTACAGGAGCCGTAAGCCGAGCAGCAAACCATCTGTGAATGGCAAGTAAGTTTCTCTTATTACGGCCAAAAGACGTACTTTCGGAGAGAAATAATAATATCTCATACGACAGAATGAATCATTTGTATTTTTGTTCCTTTAGTACACTTCAGAAGTAACAGACAATGGGGAAACTGGAGATTTTGGTCAACACGTATTTCAATGCAAAACTTGGATAGCTAGGTATAGCAACATGGCTAAATGCGCAAGCAGGAAAAACGGACTGGCTTCACCTTGGGAAGAAAACGGGCTGGCTTCACCCCCCCCCCCCCCTCCAGTCAACTCAATGATACGAACGGACGTTGATTTTCTATGCATCCCTGCTTAGTTTCAGTCACCAGAAAGTTAACCATGGCTGTGTATGTAGTTACTTTCCATTCATGATTTCACCGAAGGGCTCTCGCGGATTTAGTCGCTTCTGTGCATTTTGTGTGTGTCGCATCATAATTCGTGATGAAAACTCCTGCTGCAGTCGTGTGTTATCAGTGTCGGTGAAAGCCGAAGTGAAACAATGGAATTGCATTTTTCGATGGGTACCTATCGAATGTTCAGCTGTTACTCCAGCGATTGAAATGCTGTAATTGGAAATTGATAAGTGTTACTTTTTTCACATTTGCCCCCTATTCATGAATTCGTGCCTCACACAAAACGTGAAAGACAGGTTTTGAGTACATTTTGTGTTTCGTATTGCATACGCATTTGGAACATCATGAAGAGAGGTGGGAAGTATGGAGAATGGATAAGCGAGACCGTGTGAAGAAGTAGTGCGACCACGGGCAGGTAAATATACTTGGTAGAATAATTGGAGAATGGCGTTGATCCATCATAATCTACCCGGACCGATCGGCTACCAGATAATGACAAATCTTTCATCCTCCAATTCCGGTTGTTAATCGTGTCCTTCATTTCCAGCCAAATGTTAATTAGAAGTTGCCTCCTCGTATTTTCTATGGTAACCGCCTGGTTTCTGACTCAAAGGTTGAACGTCGACCCATTTGTTGTGTTGCCATGTCGAGGAAGACCGAGCTTCGGGCTTAAATGTTGCTCTTTCACACTAATGGATATCGCTACGGGAGGTAGAAACAACTTCATCCGTGTCGTGTCAGAGCCCCGGAAAGCGAACGTAATCGGTATTTTCTTCTTCGGTGAGACAGAAATAGCTGATTGCCCCTATTGTGTCCACCTCGACAGCATTTCGAGTTTTCCTCGGGGTGAATTAATGGTGTAATAACTCCGTAAAAGTAGCTGCTCTCCCCTTAATCGTAGCTTGCGTGTGGACATTACCCATCACCCTCTTCTAACTCGGAAACTACGTACGCACGTCACCCCATTATTTTTTTAATCACTGATGGCTCAGTCTATTTTCTCTCGTGGGAACTTGCGTATACCTATCTTTGTTTGCATGACCTCATTAACTTACCTACCTTTCTCTCTCATGTGCCTGTGCTCATCTCTCCTGCTTCGTGGGCTTTCTCAAAAAGGTTGTGAAATGTTTTTCTCTCATCCATTATTACAGGATATCTTTCTAGTCCGTCAATATTCATTACGGATAACTTTCCTAAAGTCAGTAGTCCGGAGGCCGTGCACCCTCGCGGCCTTGCTTATGTAGAACATTTTTTTCTCAAAAGAAAAAGTCAAACGTGCGTGTAAATTCGGAGATTTTGACATTTGTTTATTATGTAATGTTCTATCAAAAACCTTTAATTTACTTCCATGACATCGTGAGCCTTTGGTGTTATGTTATACACCATGTGGTATGTAGGTATGTAATGTCAAAACTGTTTGTCTTCCGTATGTTTAGGAATGGTGAATATGCCCTTACACTGCCTGTGCATTTTCTCCTTGATTCTTTCTTCTATGACTCATCTTCGCGCTATTTCTTTTTTCCCACCTCATTGGTTCAGTAAATTTTGTGACTTCTCCTGTACGTTATTTTTTGATTGTGTTTCTTCAGAAAATTTTTCGCTTTGCAACTACCTACTTCTTCTATTTCTTTGCGAAATGAATGACGTTTTTTGTCGAAAAGATGAAGTCCGATTCAACGGCAAACATTCTATCCTCCATTTCTTATTTCTTTTTGCTCGTTTGGTAGGGACTTGGTCATCAAGAACACAGAGGAAACTTGGGGACTATGGGCCCTTCTTAAACTGATTTTCTTTCTACGTGCTATCATGGGCCTGCAGGAAAACATGGTATGCTATTGTTGATATCAGAGAAAATTGTGAGATTTTTCTGCAATAAACATGATTATAAGACAGTTACGAAGCGTAAAAGAAAATCGATTGAAATAATTGGAAACTTCATTTATTCCGCCACCCCATGAAAAAAATCCCAGCCCCCTATCTCGATTTAAAGTTCTTTTTGAAAGCAAAAATGAAACCACTGCACCAAACTCAATGCTTTTAGCATGGACCACCAAAGGGGGGGGGGGGCTTCGGGGGCCCTGAGGGCTTTTTAATATAGCGTTTGTTACTCCCAGATACATTTTTTCTCTACTTGTCAAATTTCAGCTCAATCGGGTCTGTAGTTTTGCGTGATGGAGCAACAGACAGACACCATTACATTTTTATATATTAGTAAGGATGTATAAAAATAGCCTTCACTGTTATCAAGATGTATCGTAAAACGATAATTAGGTCGAGCATTTGCAATTCTTTTCGTTTCTTTAAATTCCATATCGTTGGTTTCTAAGAAATATATCTCGTGTACGTAGATAATTAGTATGAGGAAACTCCTCCAGGCTAAATAACCTTGTTGGCTTGTTTACACACAATTCATTGCTAAAGGTTGCGTGAAATAGAGGATAATATTTGCTTAAATTATCGTCGTAATGTCTGCTTTTAGAGCTTACTCGTATAGCTCCTTTTGTCATCAATGCTATTTTGTAGACTAGTTTCAATTAGCTACCTTAATTAGCAATCTTCGGTCATGGAAAGCATCTGCTTGATTAAAACGCCGTGCCTTTCAGTTGTATTAACTCTCCATTCAATTTTATTTAAGTTGATCAGGATCTGAAAATTGTTTTTAGTGACAGATTTACCAAGTACGACTAATGTCAGCTTTTGTTGATGTAATTGAAGTTTTCTTTAATGCCATTCTTGTCTAATAGTGGAGTTACAGTGTGTTAACTGAAACAGAGTGCATAATTTATCTGTCCAATGGTTGATAGTGTAGGGTAGGTAGAGTTTCATAGTGTTCACTGTTCAATGTTCATACCACAGAGAAAACTATAGAGAAAATGTGGGCTAAACAATAAAATTTGACTTTTTCAAAACTTAAACAAATGGCTGAAATTATTACTTTTTGTGTCATCCAAAAGTGTCATATTTCATCCTAAATATGTTTTTTAGCGGTTATGGAACCTTTTAATATAACTTTGACCTCTACCCGGACGACTAAGCATAAGTTTACTTTTGGTAAGCTTATTAAAATAATTCAGAAAGATTTCGAATGTTACGCATAAAATTGAATTTTTAAGCCGATTGCTCAGTCTAACAGTACCATCCCTAGGGCCTAATATTTTACGCTATTCATTATAGACAAAGTGAAACTTTTAGGACATACATTTTTTGGATCCGGCAAAATTAAATATATTTATAAAAAATATGACTAAATTCAATTTTTTCACAAAAAAATGACTTTTTAAGCCGATTGCGAAGTCTTAAGGATATTATCTCTCCGGCCAAATATTTTACGCTGTTCAGTCTAGACCTACTACACAATTTTTAAGACATTTATGTTTTTGATCCGATTAAGGTGATAATTTTCGGCTCACTTTACTGACCGTGTTCTCCTACGCAATCTTTTCTCGCGAGCTTCTCTCCGATCATTCGTCATCTCTCTCAATAACTGAAGATGCATCTCTCCCTTGATAAGTTATTCAGGTTAAGGAAATGAGGTTTATTACTTGGAACAAGTGTCGTCATTAACGGAGGATATTATTCTGGTATCGGAAGTGCTATTAGACTAGCATAGTAGAAGCAGTTAGACTATGAAATTATCTCCCCCATGGTATTCGTCAAACATCATCGGTGAACTTATTCCAGACGAAATTATTCCACTACCTTCGCAACCCCACTCCGTCTTTCTCTTAATATCTGTTACATTTTTCTGTTAATAAACTGATTTGTATAATTTAAATAATGATCTGTCATTGAGTCGAGTCTTATTTTTTGAAACATATATTTTACTTTTTATTATTCGATTTGAAAGAAACGTTTCACTTAATTTAGTTGTTAACTTTTACACCTGTTTTCAACTGATATATTGTCGTTTGATGTGTTTTTGGTTTATTTTTGTATTCTACATTTGTTTAGATGCCCTTCGAGGCCTTAATCTTTATTTTTGTATGTGCAATTTAATTCATGTGTGTTTTGCATCCACATGAACCCAGGGGACATGGGATCCCAGGTTCTAAATAAAAGTTATTCTATTCTATTATACCCCTTAGGCACTCGTGTAGAGGTTCGTGTAATGGAGTGCCTGTCTTATTTCCCTCTAGTGATCTCAAACACAATTATTTCCCTCCCCAAGTGTCGCGGTTGGTTTATTGGATTTGTGCACGGTATTTGGAGCCTTCAAGTTATGATCCGTAGATGGTGAAATATTCGAGGTTGCTGTGCTTGAGGACTGAACAGCCTAGGCGAGAGCTGGATCTAGGTGGTGTTTTGTATGGATCGTCGTATGGCAACTTTAATTGTTTCTTATTTTTGGAGGCTTCAGCTGTTATGCTGTACGAATCACTGAAATTGGTTAGGATGTAATTGGTACGGAGGCATCCGCGGTGATTTGATAAATTTGTTTTGTTCTGGTTTCTCCGGCGTTGATTCATGTTTATGGACAACCGTTTCGCTTGCTGGAATGCAAGCGAAACGGTTGTCCATAAACATGCATCAACGCGGGAGAAACCCGAACAAAACAAATTAGGTTAGGATGTGTTCATCAACTAATTTGCCTGTTCATGCCTGTTGAGATTAACAAATCACTCGCTCACTTTGGTTTAGCATTCAGTTTATTCTTTGGTGATGATATAGAGGTCTGATCTTGGAGTTCGAACCGCCAAAAAGCATTGCGGCCGGTTGTTCATTAATTATTTTGCTGCTAACAATATGATTGAAGTTAGGTCACCGTATTAGATGCTGCGAGACCACTTTTGATTTCTCATTATGTTGCACAATGCTGTTAGCACCTGAAATGCAATCGATGTGAGTCCGGTAGAAGTTATTTATAGTCCAACATTTTTTTCTCCACAGTTTCACTCTTGCGTTAATATGAGGCACGTTAAAGCGCAACCTTAGGAAAGCCTTCCAATCATTGCGATTGCACAAATAATCGCAGTGACGCGCACAGGTGCGACGATATACACCTGGGGTCGGCAACCTATGACCCGCGAGTCACCAATTGACCCATTTTATAATTTCTAGTGACACACTTAAATCCAAATTTAAGTGGAGATTGTCAACATGAGAATAAAAACGACGAAAATGTAATCCTGAAACGTACGTGGAACCGGGTGAGGCAGCAGCGGAAAGTATGATGCGATAAAAGAGGCTATGTTTAAAGGTTAAAGGCATTGTGTAATTATTTTATCTATAAAAGTTATCATTTTATTATTTACTAAAAGACTGATTTAAAATAAAAGTATATCATTGACCCGAGACGTCTTCTCGATAGTGATATTTTGGCTGATTTAGATCCGTAGTCGAAAAAGATTGTCGACACCTGATATACACCAAGACAGTGAAATTCGCAACGAAAAAGTCATTTGACTTGACCGGGATTCGAACCCGGATCTCCCAATTGCCAGTCAGATGTGTTAGCCAGTTACACCACCAAATCTTGGCTTCTCATCTTAGGGAAGTCGGTTAAGTTCCCAGTCTTGCCATGCGTGTGCGCATTCCTCCGAGATTCCGTGAGAAAATGCTGACGAGCTGTCTGCTGGGCAGCGTTATCTCGGTTTTCGGAGTGAAGCAGAAGTGCAGGTCGCGCTGGTGAGTCACTCGAGGGACATGGTGCATTTTCATCTGCGAACTGACGCAATAGTGTGCGCCTGAGGTTGTTAGGACACGAGCCATGAAAAGGGAGGTAAAGGGTTTGGGCGAGGAAACAGATGGATTCTGAAATTGTTGGTGGGTTAACGACTCGATCGTTTTTTGTGGTCAGTAATGGTTCTTGCGAAGAAGGGATACTTTCCTTATTAGTGTAATACTATATACATCTCTCTCTCCTATTTTTCGTCGTTTCTCTCAGTTGTAGAGATGTAGTGAGGGGGTGCAATGGAATCCTCCGTGCCACATTGAAATTCGTACCATGTATTGGAATTTTTCTATCGAATAGCCTTGCGGTAACCTCTTGAGTTGCCCAAGGTTCCCCATCTACTCCTTCCTAGTTTTGTCGTACTCTGTATTCTCGAGAGAGGTCTTGTTAAATTCGTCGTCTCCAGGCCTTCCTAGTATTCGCTTGATTGATATTTCCAGCTTCTTTAATGCAGGGCCGCAAATGGCTTCGTATGTGTGTATTCGTGACGATGTCGTGAGACATGGCCACTCCTTGATTCTGAGAATGGAAATCAAGTGACCACCCAGCTGTAGCAGGGCGCTCAACCGTTCCTTCGGAATACTTGGGAACAGTGACCTCTGGATATGTTGCCCTCCCCCGACGCTGCTGCTCCGGTCGATACAAGTGTTGAATCAACGGCCGGGCCAGGAATGTCTCTGGATCGTCGTCCCGCAGGTAGTGCCCCGCCCCGCCCCCCTCTATCTCGGCGACGCCACCATCCGCCGCCGCCGCCCGTGACATCGCCGAATGATGCCGCTACTACGTGGGCGTGTTTGTTTTGTTTTTACGGCCCAGCCAGACTCCTCCCCCACGTGATGGATGAGGCTTTGGCTAAGGGCGCGTTCAGAAATTCACTGCCAGTACTGGCAGTGCTGCCAAACCGTTTCGTAATCAACTGGCAGTACTGCACAGTGACCAATGACGTCCGCCAATTGATGACGTTTCTCACTGTGAACTCTACTGCCGCTGCTGCAGCCCAAGAGTAGCAGTAGCGGCAGTAAAGAAGACAGCCATCGAACAAATGGCGGAAAAATCAAATCTACAACGTCAATAAATAAAATCAGAAGAGTTTAGAGAAACTGCTTCAAACATTTTTATGTTTATATCGGCGAGAGAGAAAAGTCTCGATGCACGTAAATACGAGTAGCTGTCAACATCTGATTAGCGTATAATAGTTTATAAAACGCATTTGTTTGTCAAGTATGTAAGATATAATGAAGTACCAGCAAATCATAACGGTGAATATTTCTCTAGAATAAAAGGGCTAATAAAATGATGAGGAAGTGAAGAACATCACAAGTGATACAAGTAGAGAAGCAATTATATTTGCGAATGATAGCGACTTGTGAAATTACCAAAAATTAATTTAGTTTCATGAATAATTTGGTACGCGTAATTATACAGCCTCTTACTACAGTGGTAACTTAGCATAATACCGGCATGTATAATAATTGTCGGGAAACGTAATTTGTTGCATAAATCTAATTGTTAGTGAAAATATTCTGCGATGCAACCCTCAACAACCCGTATATTTACCTAATTTTCGATATCACTCTTGGAAACGCTTCGTACAAGAAGAAAATCCAGGGCTTGAAAAATATATTCTAAGACTTGTTTATAAGC
Organism: Pyrrhosoma nymphula; assembly: GCA_963573305.1. Taxonomy (NCBI): domain Eukaryota; kingdom Metazoa; phylum Arthropoda; class Insecta; order Odonata; family Coenagrionidae; genus Pyrrhosoma; species Pyrrhosoma nymphula. Next base: position 11,116,580 of record OY754335.1, on the reverse strand, counting down.
CCAAGATTAAAAATGCTTATTATAAATTCGATAATGTTAATTGTAACGGAGATTTGTTTAATAAAACAGGGTTTTTCCTCCATACTCGGGTAGCTGACGCGAATTCATTTTATTCTCATCAGAGAAAGTAGCCAATTAGTATGAAGTAGCATTAAGTAGCAAGGAAATTAAAATTAGAATTTAATTAGAATGCTCTTTACCAATTTCATAAGGATTAGCATTAATAATTAACGCATGGAAAGATCGCTTATAATAAATAACCACGCAATTCGGCCATATTGAATTTCAAGCCACTGCCGACCGTTCCGAAATTCATGCTACTGCAGCAGCCGCAGTACAGCTTCACTTTCCGTTTCACGGCAGCACAGGTAATGCTGGCAGTGAATTTCGAAACGCGCCCTGTATAGGGCCCTCTTGCGGTGAATGAGAACGAAGGCTCGCCTGCCTTGCTTGTCGACCTCACTCGAGGACCTCTTGAAATCATTAAGGCTTGGATACCTCTATTTTGAAATTAATAAGCTTTTATTGAAAACTAGTATCCAACTCTGGAAATTGGTTTGTTGATGTTGCTTCAATGCTAATAGTCCCCAGTTTGAACTCCAGCAGTGGTGACTTTGTAGCGAAATCCTGATCTCTACTCGAATGTGTTTCATTATATTATGACCTATTCATTTATGTGACATTTTAGCCTTTATCGTGATTATCCTCACTGCTGACTCCTTATCTTTTTTGTCTTTTCTTTATTATTGAGATTTGGTCAGTTAAAATATTTACCCTGTAAATTGGAATGGTTGACATCATATTAGTGTAATTAAAATTTCACAGCCCTGAGGATGCCAATAAATTTGCCGAAACGTTGGCAGAGAAATATAATGGAATTTGAATTGACCAACACTCAATAAATTAATAGAAGAGATTATTTATACGTGGTCAATAAATACATTAATTATTAACTTTTTTGTCTTGTTCACCACCATCCTATATGGTCACTGCACTTCCGTAAAGCCTTCTGGAAGTGAATGGCTCACCCCTTTCTTATTCCATTCCACTTTTCCTTAGAAAGACAAGTTAGTCCAATTTTCTCCTCGAGCAGCTCATGCTTGAGACATTATTCTAAAAGAAGACGTTGATATCAGTACTTATATATCACTTAATTTGTATAGCATATTTATGTTCAGTTCATTTCTCTATCAATGTCTCCTGTGATGTAATATCCTTCGAGATTTTGAATTGAGTTTCAATGTAATGCTTAAATGTTCCTACAAAAGCATGGCATGTGATATAGACGCGGTGATTTTTTCACCATTCATGTCGCAAGTCTTTTATCTACATCTACATCTACAAAATACCCTGCAAGCCACCTCAGGGGTGTGTGGCAGGGGGTGAGTAATCACCAACATGCATTACACTATACCCTAGAGTTCGTGTAACTACGACTAATTATGCATTAGCATAAATCGCCAATGTTTGTCACGAGGTGAAGCCTCACAAGCATGCACTACTACACTACAGATGTCATCACAATGGAGAGGGACCGTCAATATACATGCATTCTACAACTACACAGATGGACAGAGACTCAAGACCCATGTAGAAAACATGCAAGGCGTGCTGTTAGTATGTACTAGGTAACAGATAAGGATCAAGTATTAGGAGTACTACTACTAACAATAAGAGCTACTCTGCCTAACGACAAACCTAGAGAAAAGTCTCATTGGCAGCTGTTATGGTCCCTTATCGTTCGTGGGAAAAATGACATTTTAAATCTGTCCGTTCTGCAGTCTAGTTCCCTAATTTTTTTCTCATGATCTGATCTACCGTAGTGTGTCGGATTTCGTAAAATGTTATCAACGTCGTCAGAGAATAGACCGCTTTTATCTTGCTTATTTTCCCGTTAGCTTCTGTGCTCATACTCTTAATGTTTGTTTATTGCAGTGTAAGAAAGGAAATTTGTTATTAATCAATCATTTTGCTTTATACCTGTGAAACTCTGTATGTTTGCACGAGTGGCTATCGTTTCGCTATTGATAACCGAGAGCAGTTAATTGAATTTCACTCTGTGTCCATTTTCCCTAAGTGTCCGGGTACCTATGACATAGAAGGACGTGACCTCCACGGAAATACATTCGGCTATTTACTGTGGTGTTGCTGTGAGGTTAGGAAAGCATTAGGTAGGTTATTAACATTCACCCCTTAGTGCTTGGGGCTTGATAAAACACCCTTCCCTGGAGATTATCATCTGAATTAAGGTGTTTTTCCTCGGTCATTTAAAATGTAAAGGAAGTTCTCCGTGTAAGATTCAGTCGTTCAATGAATAAATCATATCCCCTCAGAAGCCGTGGACCGTAAACAGTATATTCTCGTATTCATCTTCAAGTCACTTCACGCTCCACTTCCTCCGCGAATGAATAAGTCGAGGATATTTGAAATTTTCATACAGCTCCCATGCAGAAGAAAATGTGTTAGGCACTCCTTGCTTATGGCTGCAGTCACCTGGGAACTTGAATTCATTCAGGCCTTTCTCGGTTGAGTATCTGAAAGCTTAATGGGGATGATTTCGGCATAACAAGCGTATAATACTGTCGCACAGCAAGTGGTGTGCTAAAACTTGCCGAAGTCTTGAATATGTTATAACATTTTTAAGAACGTGGTGCCAAGTACATCTTGTTATTCTTGTTATTTTGTAGATCCAGTCGTTATGTTCTAGTCTTTTCGTAATTTTAAATTAAAATTTCAGCGCTATTTTTAATGCTTAAAGTATTTTAGTCCTTCCATGGTTCGAAGTAAGTGATACCCCGCGGACAACCAGTTAGACATAAACTATATTTCTCATTCTGTGCTCCCGGAAAAGGGGAACGTACAAATTAGGAAAAGGTGCCCTAAGCAGCTGTTTGGCACTATTTTTATCCTTATTTTCTATGCAGGTTATTCCTCTTATTGTCGGTAAGAAATTCTGCTGAAAATATTTTCTGACTTGATAATTTTCTAGTATGAAACCTTACCATTACGAAGTATAGCTGTGGAATAATGATGAACGTTTGTTCAATATGGTGTTACCTTTTTCCAACCCCAACTGGAGGACTTAAAATTGAAGAGGAGTGCGTGTTGCTTGTTCTTAGACAATGATTCTCGGGCGTTTCTTTTAGTCCGGAAACTTTTACTTGTTAGCCATCGAATATTAGTCTCTTTTCTCTAAAATTTGGTTTTATCCTGAGCCTTCGTGTTACTTCAAGCGGGATTATGTTTCTTAAGCTCTAGGTGTGTAGCCTAACTACAGACAAAAATATTGTTGTTAACTCTCTCTGCTAAGCAGAAAAACGCGTATTTCCAGCTGAAAGTCAGGTTATCTCATGTGAAGATTTTTGGTTATTTGTTATCAAGAACATTTTGAATGTGAAGACATGGTAAGTGCTGGATTATACTTTGAAGGTAGAGGCAATCCATTGAGGCACTTATGAAATATATATTAGTTTGCCTTTCATTTGCCTTTCTTTTGTGCACTTTCATCAGTCAATCATGATGAACTTTTAATATTAAATGTCTTCGTCTATGTGGTCAAGATTCCTATCCTTATCCTCCGCGTTCCACGTCTATCTATTATTCTCTATCACCCTCTTCAGCATTTCGTTTTTACTCAACTCTTGGCAATTTTGCTGACTCATAATTTCTCCCTCCACACCCCTTACGCCTCCGACACTTCATTTTATTTCCCTCTATCGAGCTTATTCTTTTCATTCTTCATGCCATATGTCAAAAGCCTCTCGTCGACGCTCATCTTCTCTCCACAGCAACTAATTTTCTGAACCAAACAACGCTCTACTCCATAACAGATTATAACTAATCTTTTCATATTACGTGAACTCATATCTGTCCTCGTCAATTTCGTGCTTAACTTAAATGCTTCCTTTGCTGACGTAATTATTCTTCGTAACACCTTTCTAATTAACACTTAGTGCATTTGCAGCCTTCACACGGACTTAGTGCTTTTTTTTATTTATTGACTTAGGGTTGCGCATTTCATTCGGAAGTGAAGTAAGGCTTAAGGAATAATCTTCCAGGCGACCCAAAACTTCCTGTGATGAAATGTCTCCCTAATGTGCTGTTTGGAACCTGGAAGTAGTAAACATTTTTATTCTGTTCTCGTATTCCTCGTTCGCAAATGATGAGGCTCATACGCTAGCGGGACACTCGTAGCATATCGGAATGCGTCGAATCCCGTGTCTGCCTAATGCGTGCCACCCTTTTCCACTCACCGGTTATTAATCGATTGACCGCCCGCGTTCTTTAACGACCGCTGTCTTAACTCTTCTCCTTCTTCCATCCCCTACCAATCCGCGCACTGGTCGCCTCTCCGTCCTATTTCCTATGCCTGGGAGGAGGAGGCGGTGGAGGTATGTACATCACCGTTCTACTTCTCAGAATAAACCTCGCTCGGGAGGCTTTAGACGAGGCGGATTTTATTTTAATTTTTTTTTTAAGCGCTCAATCATTAATCGGGAATCGGTGCCAATAGTCACGGTTTCGCTCTCGAGACGTCTGCTTTCTCACCTCAACCCGCTAAGTGAGGAGGGAGGCCTTGATGGCTTTATTTTCATTGGGAGGGATGCGCTAACGACGAACGGCCCTTTCAGTTCATTTTTATCATCTTGAATGGCTTTGAAAGCATACGCCCGGCGCTCGGGGTTGCGTGCCCGTCAATAAAAAGAGAACGCTTCTCACGAGTTGCTTTTCATGCCGTCGAGGCTGGCATTATACTCATTCTTTCCAGATTAAAGGCAAGTTTTCCCTCGTAATGGCTTCTAGGTGGATGAGTATAGTCGTCGGGGGAGTGTTTATACGGTCTTCTGTGACGAAAGCCTCGTAAAATTACGCAGACTTTTATACTGGAGGTTAAAGGAGTACATGTATCGTGTACTGAACCATCAATCTTTTTGTGACGAACTATTTCTTGTATTTCTTTGCGGGTGTACCAGAGTAATATTCGACAATCTCAACTTTCATAATAAGTACCCTCTATGAGAATGACTCAATCTTTCCAGTCTGGTCGTTAGATTCCTCTGTCTTGAAGAAACTTCATTGGCTCAAGTGAAGAATACATTGTTTTTTTAGACCGTGAACAATATGTCATTATTCGCTACATGTTAAACTGACAATGAGTAAATTTCTCTTACCCATTTGTGTAAATAAATACCTTCTTGGGAGTTGGAAAATAATTTATAAACGAGCCATGTGTTAAAGAACTTCCTTGGTTCATGTAATGGTGTAAACATTTTTATATGCTGTGTATACTGATTTATGATCACTAGAAGCAGGTATATTTTTTTTTTATTTTTCCTCAGCGTAGTAGAAGTTTTGAACCGGTGCGAAGTTATCTTGAAGTAACGCACCAGCAGCCATATTTTGTAACTCTTTAAGACCTACTAGCGACTTCTGTCGTCGGTATCAATAAATCGTAATTTTCCGTAGTATATTAATGCTTAACTCTATTGCGACTGTCTTAGGAAAATAGTATCTTGCTGCCAACAAATTTACCGAATTTGAAAGTCGTTCAATGCAGCATACAGAATAGTGAAAGCCAATCGTTTGAAATGATAACGGAAAGACAGATGTCGCTAGCGTGTCTTAACGAGGTAAAGCTCTAGATTGGGAAAGTACGAACACCGCTACCAAAACAGACCTATCCAGTAAATGCGGAAGATAGTGAATAGGCATGAATCTACGGGAAAAAATGTTGCCAAGCGTTTAAGCGAGTTTGAGCCATGTGATGATGCCATAAGTTGTGATGCTTTATATAATACTACAATGTTTTTTTATGACACATATCTTCCCTAATTGCCTCGGTTGTCAGCATCGGTCGAGAACAAACGTTGTCCGTACTCTTCTAATCTAGAGCTTTATTAACGAGCTACAGGATCGCGCTATGGGGGCGGTTCAAATATATCTACCGCTTGCCACAAATGTGTACATATTATTTTCCAATTTACTGCATCATCAATGAGGTGCGTTGTGATGTGTAAATCGTAGTTGATTCGTAAAGACTTTGGAAGTTATTTGCTTGACGACATATCGGCCGCGGCGCGGCGTGTGGAGTCTTAATCAAATGAACCAACTCTGCTGGCGGCCGCCAATTAATGTGCAAAAAAACAATTATTGTTATTCCAACCGATACGAGAATTACGACGATTAAGATGCTTATTGGAACGCACTCCTTGAATGCGTGTCGTAAGTCATCATCGAAAGTTGCGATTGCAATGTTGGAACCGGCGGCCTCTGACTATTTCGATCGATTACATTGTGGATTCTTTCTCCTCCGTTCTCGGAACCTTTACCCTGCGATGTTGTGTGGGATTCCTCGAGAGGGTGTGTGTTTGCGTGTTCCCATTCCGAGAGAGTATTTCTAACACTTGTCTGTGTTTATAAACCCTTTCGCCGTGCTGTCTTTGATCCCGAGTGTCGAAACAAACATTCGGATCGCCGATTTTGGCCATATCACCATTTAGCAGTGGCACGATTTTCTCGATCGATCGCCTTCCAAGCGTCAACGTGCGTATATAACATATAGGTATCTACGTGCGGGGTGGCGACCATCCTGGAAAACCGGAAAAAAACTCTTTGAAAATGCTACTCCGCTGAAAAATCCAGTAGTTTCCTCGATTATGGCGTAATTTGGTAATTTCTCATTTATTTGCCGGATTTTCTAGTAGCACGGAATAATGTCGGTAATTTTTCAATATAACGAACTTAGGTCCGTGCAAATGTTTTAGAAGGCGATACACTGCATTACCTTATATATGATTATAACGTTTATCAGTACAGAATTTGACTTACGCTTCGAAATCGTTTATTTTTTTTTATCCCCGGATATCTTTTATTTTTTACGCTTAGTTAAACATTTCATTTACTTGTATGTACGATGAAATGTTTTCAAAGGGTTTTCACCCGAAGAGTTCTAATTGCGTCAAAAGCATTTAAATTGCCAAGTCAAGTGTTTAATAAAAAGTGGTTTTAAGTATGTATTTAGGGAACATTTTTTACGTACCTCCGTAGCATTTTTGATTTAATTGAAACAGTATTCTTTTCCCAGGGTTTTCTGGGAGGCGGTTAAATAAAAAAGAAAAAAAAATCGCTAAGCCAAAAACTAGCCCTCGCTATGCGTCACGGCCTCTAGAAACTACGTGTTTATTTTCCTTCCTGGAAAAACTAGAAAACTCCTTGATTTTGAAAACCGAGATCTTGTAGCCATCCTGATTTATTCCTACGTGCCGTTTAATGTCCAGCGAAAGGGTGGGAGATAAGGCCAAGAGTTGAAATCCTGAGCACTAGCCAAGAGTTTGCTCCCTTCCTTACCCCCTGGCCCACCCTCCTTCGACGCACGCCCATGGAACCCTGGCCCACCCAACTCTTCCTCTCCCTCTCTCATTTCCCTGAAAACAAGCGTAGATCAATTTACACGTCGACCCGTGGGCCCCCGGGAGGTCAAGCGGGGTTGGGTGGGCTCTCGAGAATAACTTTCGTGGGGAACAGATCTACAAGGGAGTATATCCCACCGACCATCTATTTTTCTCTCTCCCTCACTTTAACGCCGTCCCGCGTAAAACGTAAGGGCATAACGTAACTTCAGCTCGGGTTACAGTCGCCCATGTCTTAATAAGTTTGAATACCTTTACCCAAGTTGACTAATGGGCTCTTTTCTTCTACAAGGTATGAGTATGGTGGAAACGAATGAGGAAGTGTTAGACATGTGTTCGGAGAAGAAATGAAGTTATGAGGAGACGGCAAAGTTGGCTGGAGGCAGACGTATTGCGTGGTAGCAAAGTGCTGAAGAGGGTGATAATAGGGGGAGTGCTGGGGAAGCGTAGGAGAGAGAGTAAAAGGAGAGGAATAATTAACGGTATGAAGGGAAACAAAAATAGGAATAATTTAAAGGCTAGAGAAAATATTTCTCGGCCGGGGGCATTATCGGCTGTAGTGAATATCCAGTGGCCAAGAGTGGATCCAATTGCGATCCATTTCGTTGTGCGAATGTGATCACGCGCTAACTATCTCCATGGGACTCCATCGCCATCAATTTGGTTTTTTACCTCCTCGTCGCTGGTAGTGGATGTTACCCGCCTAGGTGGCTTCTTATTGGTCAGCTGCAGATAACTTAATTGCATCCAAATTATTGGCAGTAAAATTTAAGACATGAGAGAGAGCCATCTTCTTAGTTAATTCATGTTCATAAGGACCTTGTGAACGATCTCTATCCGAAGTACATGCTAAATATCAACTGTTTTAAGTAGGTTTTTATCAAGGAAGCAGATAATGATAAGAGAGAATCATACAAAATTCCACTTTTAGAAAACATAATTTATTTCGACCTAGGTTTCGACATGTTATGTCATCAGGTTACAATTTTGACAATTCAATGATTCACCCTCCCAGTTAGATTTTGCATGCATAGGTACCTACTTATTGAATCTTCAAATTTCCTCACCTGATGAAGGCATGACATGTCGAAGCCTAGTTCGAAATGAATTACATTTTCTATAAGTGGAATCTTCCATTTTTTTTTTCGTCACCTACTCGATGGAATAATTCCACAGAGTTTTCAATGTTAACGATTCATCGTTCTCCACAACGCCCCTGGTTGCTCGCTGAACTTCAGGAGTCTCCCTCTCTCCTATGTTGTTTTATCGGATAAAATGCGCATTTGAACCCTCGAATACAATTCAGCTTCCCACGCGCTCTCCGAGCTTAGGGCCGAGTGGCCACAATAATACTAGGGCGGGCAAGAAAGTTTGAAAGCCCTGAGAAACCCTGCGATAAATGGTAAACATTCTCCAAATTTTAGGAAGCTTCACGTAGAGGACGCTTGAAAGTTACGATGTCCCTACGTCCTTTTCACTGCGATCTGTCGGTGCTCCATATTATCTTTGTATTGATGGATTAGAGGTCATGAGAAAATATGCGCCGACGCCATCAGGCGGGAGAATAAGTGATGGTGCGTGGAGGGATGAAAGGATTGTCGCCTGCAATGAACATGTCGAACGTCAGGGAAGCTTAAAATTAAATACTTTGAACCAGGGAATGAATAGGGAATTTTTATTTCCACTGTTTCCCCCGGTGACCGCTAACTTGGGAAGGTCATGTCATGGAATGTCGATGAGATTTGTTTAGTCAGGAAATGGTCAATTATTTTTAAATATGGCCGGAAATCTTAATCTAGCCAAGTCCTTGTCATCATAAAAAAATCGAGATTCACAGGAGCAATAGAATCATATCCAAAATAGTTCTTAGTCGAAAATTTTGTTTTAATAGACCTGATTTTGTGGTCATTGGTCCTCCTAGCGAATGGCTCATGTCAGAATTACACCTCCTAAATTTAACTGGAGAACATAAGAGGGGAGGTTAAGTGTGGGAAAAGAATAGCCATTTTGAGAAGCATGAAGATTTTAACTGCTGCTAAAAATAAAATTCGTTGAGATTTCGCGATTAACGTTCCATCTGTTCCGGAAATCGAACCAAGAATTCCAATCGAACGGATTCCTATTTCCTTCGATTCCCGGCAGATACCTGCTCTCTTGCCCTTCATGCGGAAGGGCGTTGCGGAAATTTCTGCAAGGGTTGCTGTAGCGCGTCTCACTGCTCGCCGGTCTCTCGCCGGTCGTGGGAGCGTATTGGAAAAGTTTTGAGTGAGGTATCACTTGACATAAAATTCATAATTAGACCTCATTATAAAGAAAAAGGTCATATATTTCCAGTGATACTAAAACATTAGCCTATTATGCCATTACTTTTGGAGATATTTGCCAAAAAAAATATGCTTTGTTTCCAAGGGACTGTTTGTGCGTTCCAGACGGACATTATTTAAAGAATGAGTAAGTCCTGGCCACGGACTTAGATTTTCACGTTCTGTTCTGTCCTGACTCACATCGCCTCAGAAATTTATCGATGCTTAGTTTGTATATTGCCTCATTTCTTTTTATTCTCTCGACTTTGGCCTTATAAGGAACACGTAAAATAGCCCTATGCGTTCATTTTCGTTTTTTTATTTTCCGCTTCATTTCTTGCTCTCCTATAATTTTTTACCTTTCGCTTTGCTCCTCTCTTCCGTCCGGCTGTTGTTATTTCCTTCCTACCTTTTATTCTTCCGGTAACCCTTGGAGGTCCTGTACCAGTCTTCTAAATTTAGTTTTATCCCGAATTATGTGTTCCGTTAGCTCCTTCTCTTCCATGTCTTACTTTATCCCTTGGTCCCCATTGTTGTCATTCTTCCTCTCATAAAAATGATTGAAAATTCGTTTGGTAATCCTACAGTTGTCCATCCACATTAAGTGGCCGAAGAACCCAACTCTCCTCCTGATCTCATCTGATTTTTTTTGCATCCCTCATTCTTGTAGAGGTCACCATTCTTCCTTTTCCGAAACTCACCTTTCTCTGTTTTTAATGGCCCTCATTTATTTTTTGAAATTACTCAAATTTCTCACCGCAACGCTTTTTATATCAATGCCGAAAAAAACCTTCGATCATGAAGGCGTTTTCGTCGGCGGCATAAAACAAATTTAGTAAATTTTAGGTTCCAAATATTATTTGTTAATTACTGAGAATGTCAGTCGAATAAAACTAAGTTTTTGTGTCATGAACATTGCTATGCTTCTTAAAACGGCCTAAATTTTGAAATACTATTCGAATATGGTCTCCATTTATAGGAAAAAATCTCGCTCAGACGACCTTAATCATTCGTGGAGTACACTCAGTTCTCTTCCCCTAGCCCTACCATCCGCTCAACGTTTTTCCACCCCCGGCAGTCGGCGTCGAACTGAGAGAGGTCGCTCGGTCGCTCTTCCCACGCGGCGGCCAACTCCCCCCCCCCCAACGGTCCCTCGGTCCCTCTTTCTCTCCTCTGCCCCCCCCCCCCCCGCCCCCTCTTCCAACAACTTCCATCTTCATCCTTTGGAAAATGTGCTGTGATTCACTTCTTACGAAAGAAATCACATTAACGTCGCATCTATAAAGTGAAAGGAGTAGATATAAATGTAGCAAATGGATTTAAATAACTTTGCGTTACGATAACTTCAGACTTATGGTGGGGAAAACACACGCGAAAGGTTTTCTACGCTGCATTGTCGAGTCTTCGTCTTATGAAGCGAATAGTTAAAGGTCCTCGGATGAAACGGTGAAAGAGATTCAGAACATTCTGGCGATACTACGTGGAATTTGAACGTTTTAAAGGGATTAAAGATGTGCAATTTTCCAAAAATTAATAAGTATTTAATTACGAACGAGGTTTCAATGTTATTATATCGTCATCTGAAATTCATTGTCACCGAGGTAGTAATTTGTTTTATTCATTTATAAAAAATAGCACGTGTCCATTGATGAAAAAGAGAAATGTATCTTCGCTCTAGTAAGGCCACATGTTGATGAAGCCGCAAGGCATTAGAGCGGCAGACACAGGACACACACAGAGACAAAAGCTTAATCATCGAGAGCGTAATCAAATACAGAGGAAAGCCTCGCGTCATGTTGTAAATTGCCACTAGTGTGACAGAACTATTAGAAGCCTGGGAGGACTGGTGGCCGATAGAGACACCTAAGCTATACCCTCGGCTAAAGCTACTTGATAAATTCATATCTCGCTAGTTTTAGGTTGACCCGATGGTAATTATTTTACCGCTTTAATTTTTCGTTTATTGGACTGACAAAATCTACAAAATAAGGGAAATTCACTGTTGGAGAAGATAGGTTAGCCTTATTGGACCAAACTTTTTACTATCGAGAAGGGATTCCCCCCCCCCTGATACGATCAAATGAGGAAGGTTACAGAAAAACAATAATTCCTGTTTAAAGTGTTTTTGAAAATTTGTTTGCAATTTTTAACTGTGCCGAATTCCGATCATTGGGCATTGGTAAATGAAGTGAGATGTCTCAAGAGACATTTGCCGGAATCGGCACTCCTAACGTTTTAATCTTTAGAATTCTTTTTTCCCCGCACTCCCTATATGAGCAGGTCAAGACACTAATTTGACCGAAACTCATCTCACTAATCATCGCTTGCTCTCCTCCTGCATTCCCTTTCTCTCTTGATGTCCTTCCTTTTTTATGGCTTGTGTCCGAACATCACATGCCACTCGCCCATACGTAGATGTACATAAAGACGTAAGTAGATTCCTCTGGTACTGCTGCATCCTTAATTGTTCTTTCTTCCCACTCGCCGCGGGCACCCACCCGGATGGGCTCGCATCCGATGTTCGATCTCTTGATTCGAAGCGGAAATTGTTTCTGTCGACGCGACCGAGGCGGGTGTGTGGGTGGTGGAGGAGGAAATGAATGCCAATCCTTTCTCCAGTGGGAACTGTTCCTTCGTGACCGAGGAGGTCGCCTCTCTCAGTCGAACCCGTTGCTCGCGCAACCCTTCCGCTTACAGCTGTGTGTGCGGCAGCTCGATGTGTGCTGGAGGATAAGTAAATTTTACCTGTCCCCACCTAAATGTGGGAGCGATTTGATTCGATCCGCCGTTATCAGGTGTCAAAAAGCGCTGTATTATATCGTTTCGACGTTGGTTTTGTGCCATAGCTATCAGAACTCCATCCGCATTATCGAAAGGCATCTTTGTAGTTCACATGTCATCATTATCATTCATCAGTCGGAAGATTGGTTTAATACTACTATTCACTACATTTAGTTTTTATCTAAATACTTTATTTTTTCACAATTCCTCGTTATAACATTCCTCTTTACTTCTTGAAAATGACGAATTATTTTTATTATTAGGTCTTGATATATTTTCATTAGAAAACTCTGAAAGAGCAAATGATAGAATGGAGTGGAACTCTGATCAGATGTCGGAAAAACTAGTGAGGTACTGATGAACGTTACGATAGAATAATGCATCAGCTCTACTTGAACCTCGTTGCCCTTAGAGAATGAAAGTCCAGAGGGAAACAGAAAATGTGTTATAAATGAAGGAATGAAACAAGAATGAAACCTCGCTTACGTGAACGTGTTGAACATCAGCGTAGGCGGAGAGTATACGAAATGCCAAAGGTTGTTATGGAGGAAATTTACATTCTCAGTATTTTCCTTGACGTTGCTGTTCCAGAAAATCGGAAAGGCACGCACGCATTTTTTAAAACGAATATATCCGTCCTTATATTTAACATGGAAATAAATACTAAGAAATGTTAAATTTCCACGTTGAATAGCAGAGCTGAAGACAGATGGCGTTCTTCTAGGAAAGTGGTTTTAGCGTGTGGAATTTTACCTCTCCCTTCGGAGCCACATGTCAAATATTGAATTGCTCCCTCTGAGAAGGCATTTAATGGTAGAGACAGCGATAAAGATGTTGTGAAAAACAGGGAATAATAATAATGGGACAACAATAGTGTGGTGTGCAGCATACCGTTGCTCCGAAAACGTAATACCCTGTCGAAAACAGACGTTGGGCATTAAAATTGTTGAAACTCCAGATTATCAAGGTTGTGAATGCAAATGCTCGACAATCGAACGTTTCTCATAACAAAAATCAAGATATAGTTGAACGTCCTAGTTGTATTTTTACGGAAAACTTTCATCGTAGGAATGAAAGGTGCCTTCATATTACTCAATTTCCACTAGCTTTTTTACTGATCTACATCTACAAAATACCCTGCAAGCCACCTCAGTGGTGTGTGGCAGGGGGTGAGTATTCACCATCATGCATTACACTATGCCCTTAAGTTAGTGTAACTACGACTAATTATGCATTAGCATAAATCGCTAATGCTTGTCACGAGGCGAAGCCTCACAAGCATGCACTACTACACTACAGATATTATCACAATGGAGAGGGACCGTTAATATATATGTATTTTGCAACTGAACAAATGGACAGAGACCCAAGACTTATGTAGAAAACATGCACGGCGTGCTGTTAGTACTAGGTAACAGATAAGGCTGAACATAATCATAGGTTCGCTGCAAAGTAGCATCATCAGGTAATGTTGATTTGCAATGAAATAGTGTTACTTTGAAACGTAATTATGGTCGTAAGTAATAAAATAGGTAGTGGAAATTACAGTATTATAAATTCACCTTGCATTCCTTCGATAAAAAAATCAATATATTTTCGAGGCAGTAAAAGAAAAAGTAAGACCTTTGTATAAGAAAACTTTAAAACCTCAATGTGCAAGGCCGAATCTGATAATGAAGTGGAAAATAATATTAGGAATTGGGAAGAATACTTGAGAGGAGATGGTGGAAGATGAAGTGGAAATCTTTACGAGATAGAATAACCAGATGTATCGGGCACAGCGTGAAACTCGATGGATTCTTCTTTGGTGAAAGATTGAAGGGAATATTATTCCACGAGGAAGACCGGGGTAACTGACACGTAGGCCGAATAAATAGGAATGTGGGAGAAAAAGTAGAGCCATCTGGGCATAAAAGAATTAAGAGCGTTGGATAGAGAAGAATGGAGGAGTGCGGGCAACCGGCAAAGCCTTCGGATTGAAAGAATAATGAAATGTCAAACTCAAGCCCGGTCACCCTTGTTGCCTCCAGCGGATACGTCTTTGCCTCGGCAAAAGGATCTCTTCGCCCCCGTCGGTCAAGACCGCGTCTCTTTGCGATTGCGATACGTGCGTTCGCCTTTGCTGTGCAACCCCGCGCTTTTACTGAACCTGCTTCCAGGCTAGCGGAATCAAAACATCCGTTCCTTTCAAAAGCTGAGCATTATGCAAGGGACAAAGTGCGCGTTTGTATTCACCAGTTTCACTGTGCCAATAACTGGATAATATTAAACCGTTGCTCTGCGCTGTTAATGTTTTGCTGTAAAGGTGCTGATGTTTTCTAGTTTGCCATAACTATGCTGCAGTTCGAGGAAAACAAAAATACTCAGGTTAACCATCCAAACTCCTGAGATTCGAAGTGTGTGAAAACGAAATGGCCCTTAAATGCATAACCACGAAGAAAATTTATTTACTATTGGAAAAAATTGAGGCGAAATTCATGCGTTATTTTCTTGTTCCTTAATTTTTCATTCACAACAAATTTCGTGCTGCATTCAGCCCCGTTCAAAATTCTTTTATTTATACTATCGCGGTATTACCGCGGATTTAATTTTCAATAAAATTTATAGGTCAATATTTTCAGCTTTCGAATAAATACAATTTCCTGCTCCGGAAGAGTACTTCATTGTGATTTGCTCCATCCCAGGCAAGAACTGCGAGTTGACGACTTTTGAAATTTGGTGATTTTACTTTTAGCGCTTCGTAAAAGTAATAACCGTTGTATTATTATTTTGCTACCTCCGAAGGGAAGACGTTGTAGTACTGTGTATTCGATTGGTCTTGTCACTATCTTCTTGTCATTCCTAAGTTGATATCTACTTCAGCTAATGTTTCCAAATCCTAGTGTGTATTTTTTATGCAGAAGTTCCACAGTTAAGTGACTGTACTTAGACTTTTAGTTCTCCTTACTTGAAGGAGTGGTTCCTAATACCGGGTGTTTATTTTGTGATACTTAATACTCAAAATAGTTGGTTGATAGAATCTTGGATTTTTGACCGCCATGATCCTCCTTAAAAATAAAATATTATCAAGAAAAACAAAGCTCAAAATATACTAGACTAATACAACCAGTTTCCATCTACGGCTCAGAAATATGGTCTTCAAGCAAATATATGGAGAGGAAACAGTTTACATTTTGAAAATAAATATCTGAGAACAATATTAGGACCAGTAAAAGAAGGTGAAGATTGGCGCATCGGAACAAATAAAGAACTGAGAGAACTATATCCGGAACCTGATATTGTAGTTTTAATTAAATCAAGACGTCTGAGATGGGCTGGCCACGTCCACAGGCGGGAAGAAGGAACAATGACGAAAGAAATTTTAAAAGGAAGACCTGAAGGAAAAAGACCCTTGGAAAGACACGGGCTACGACGGTGGGACCAACAGTCCAAGAAGACATATGAGGAAGATGGGAAGCTCAAGATGAGCAGCAATGGAAGAGACAGAGAGAGATGGCGTAAAGTTGTTGGTGAGGCCAAAATCCTATTACGGATTGAGTGGTCATGGAGGTAAGGTAAGGTATGAGCTGCTGGTGTTCAGGAATATAAATGTGTTTACATTCCTAGTCGTCATTCTCTGTTCTATGTCTGTCATTCCGTTAACTTAGTAGTTGAAACGTGAAAGTTTTCGCGAGTATCAGCCACTGTTCAAACCCGAATGAAAAAATAACTGAAGCCCCAAATTCCAATTCCGAGGTATTGATTTTCACCCCTCAAACTCATCTGATTTCGCCTCTGAAGGAAAATCTTTCGAGAGCGGCTCAGATGTTTAAGTTTTCCCTTCTTCTCGGTGCAAAATTGGGTTTTAGAAATTATATGAAATTCCGTTATATATGCATACCTACTCGTGAAAGATTGAACGATGAGCTTTCAATATTTAAAAACTTAAATTATATACGCAATTCTATTTTATAGCTATGAATATTCAAACCATTTGTGGAAGGTTAAATTATTGAGTTCGTTCGGGGAATGAGATAGGCGGATTCAGTATTCAATCTGTCGGCATTATATTGCTATCCAATCGAAGAGAGAATTATTTGTAATATTTGAGAGTGCGGTATTCCATCTTCCCCCACCTGCGCCCGCCCTTCCGCGAACATATTCAGAGGAAGAGCGAGGCTCTGACTGCGGCTTTTTGATTACCGATGCTGGAGATATCGAGAGGCAAAAAGTTGGCGGGGATTTTAAGGGAGGCAATTAAGCATGACATAAACAAGTTGGAAATTAGTTTGAGAGGAGCGTTTCATTCGTTCCTCATTCCTCCATCATCCCTACCTTTTACCGCTACATTCCCATTCCCTCATTACGGCCTCGGCATTCCCCAAACCCTTTTCCTTTCGGGATGGGGTTTTAAAAGATAATCCATGGGATCGATATCCTCCTCCTCTGCTCTTCTTGCATCTCCGTCTTCAGCCTTTCCAATCTCCAAGCCGCTTTTCCAGCGTCACTATGCCACGTCTGACATCACACCCTCTCCTGCTTCGCACTCCTTCTCATCCTTATCGGCGCTCCCCGTTTCTCACGTCAATGACTGTATCTGTATTGTACCCCGATATCCTCCACCAGGGCATGTGGCTAGGGTCATATCAATATACGCGGTACCCTGCAAGCCACCACAGCGACGCCAGTCATTTTACTAATATCGTGGATAGAGAATGTGCTTATGATTGCATAACTTTAGAATTGTACAGTCTTGGTCTTGACTCTATAATTTTCAAGCCATAGTCCAATGACGCCAGTGTGATGAACTGGTTTGGTTTGTGCCGCAGTTTATGGAATCAGCACTTATTGTGCCATTTCATTATAATTTAACTGTGTGCCACAATGCCGTAAGTTTCCTCAATAAATCCATCTATTTTCCAATATTGAATCACCGTTTAAGCTTTTCGTATGTTGTGCCTCCCTTCATATACCGTCCAAGATTCCTCCTCTCGTCCTCCCTCCCCACGCTTACCCAGCATTCATCTTCCCGCCATCACGATCTTCATTTAATCGTTGTTCCTCGATACGTACTCCAGCATATGGTGCTGAACTGCAGAAAGTCGGGAATATGTATGTATTAATATTGAATTCAAGCCCCAATATCTAATCCATTTTATCCTTACTCGCCGTCGCGTTGCCCGTTCACTCCAGCGCGGTCTCCCTCCCCGTCATCCTCTCTGTCTCCCCGTGCCCTTCTTCGTTTCGCTGCCCCTTCATCTCACGCTCTGACGATTCTCAGGCCCCCTCCCCCATCTCCCTCGGCTCTTTTGTCTTCCCACTGCACATCCCCCCGCAGCTCCCATCTACGCTCGCTCAGTGCTCGGCAAGGCTTCGCTAAGATGTATGGCCGGGGTTGAATCTTGACAGACGCTACATGGTTCAATCTTTGAAAAAACTGTATTAGCCACCTTATGTAATTTTTATAATGGAATCCGTTTACGTAAGGCGTTCTTAAAAAATATGTTATCATAACTACGAGTATTTTCCTGTGAATTGGGCTAACTACGAGTATTTTCCTTTGGGATCTGTGGTGCGGTTTTGATGACTATTGTTCCACTATCGTGTAATTTGGCGTAGGTACATAGGTCGTTGACAATCGTCAGTGAAGGGTACTATACATATTGCATTTCTTGAGCATCCTCTGTTGGAACAACATTCGCTGGGTTCACTCGCACATTCATTTTCTTTTGACGGGCATACCCTCTTCATCGGTGCACTACATGGTGGCCTTCATCGCTGTCCTTGTGTTCATCAAAAAGTCGAATCTACCAACTGCGCAGGAATTGTTGTTGGTGAATTGATTTTCGGTGCTCCAGTGGCTGAGGTGGCGTGCAGAGCTATAAATTTCGTCTCGACCATATCTTCTCCGAAAATAAATCATGACGGACAGGATTCGGAAGAATCGAATCGTATAATCGCTGTTTTCTTCCGCTATTTGTGGAACTGAGATGGCTAGGGTAACAGCATCGCTACTTATTAGTTGTGGTGCAGAGATTTACAAATTGAGTGAAGCTAGTCGCCGTATATAGCCCGTGGAATCCATTTTTATTTTCCTGGGTTTGTCTTATGCCAAGCGAATACATTTTCATAATGCTCTTTTCACGTTTCAGATCTCTTAGTATAATTAGGGATGTATATATTTTCCTATATCAGTGACACAGCGACCACTGTAACGCATTCTGAATGGCGTAGTGGTTTATACAACTCATGCTGTGGTTATTTGGCCGTGGTGAATGCCCGTACGCGTTTGCGCGTGGCAACTTGATAATTAAATGGTTACGGCATGTATTTGGTCCTTTTCACATCCTCATTAATTTACTCCGAAAAATCGAAATGGAATACTAGCTTTGTTATTCGTTTTTGGAACCCGGAATGTAGAATCATTAGGAAGCTGACGGTTATCAGTAGTAATCGTACCCAGGCGTGTGCGTCCCAATTAACCTACGTAGAGATCCCGCTGTAAATTATCAAAGGAATAAATTCACCCCTTTTCGAATTCACCGTGACGTATCGTGGCCGACGAAAACACGCGAGAGACTTATCCTGGTCTTTTTGGGGTGTTCATCGGAGTCGGGAAGAGGGAGCTCCGGTGAATCCGAATATTAAACGAGCCTGCCTACCGCGACGTAGTTTGTAAAGGGAACTTGGGTTGATACGCAAGATTACGACAAGACGTAATCGATTTGATTTCCCCTTGTTCCGCGTGGCAGCTGGGCCTGAAAAGACTTTGTAGCGTATGGTTAAATTAGATATTTTCTGTGGAAGCTTTCGAGGCCGTTGGCCGAACTATGTCTGTCTTCTGCGATAGTAAAATTGAAACATAGTCCTTGAAAATTAATTCGTCACCATTTCTTATGTTTGCCCGTACTTAATAGTTCTTTGTCATACTGAAATTAGGTTAAAAAATACTTTACGTTTAAAAAGATTGTACGTTCAGAATCCTGAAAATGAGATTTTATGCCAAAGAAAATAAATTATGGGAACCAGAGTATCGCTGACTAATTTTTACAGAATTAGCCGAATCGAGTGAATTGGAAAATTTTCCACTGTTATCCAGATTTTTTGTGAAGCTAGACGTGGGAAAAGAAGGTGAGCACTGCTTCTGTGGTAATTGGAAAGTGGCAGGTTTACAGAGAGTTTGGCAAAGACTTCGATCATAATAATTGTACTAAGAAACGGCTAAGTTATGAGACCTAATTAGTTGTACGACACCTAATTTGTTATGGGACTGTTAATACGGACTTGTCTCTTGGTAAATCAGAGAAATTTGTAAATCTAGATTGTTTACGACTCAAGCGTACAGTGTAATACATCTAGGGTCTGCATTCTGCTTCTGTCTCGTTTGCGACTCTCGAGATGTGACCATGTACCTACTACTAAAAGTAGATTATTACTGCTGTGGCTGCTTTTCCAGTTTCCCTGAAAGCCATGCTCTACCGCAACGTTTTATTGTATTCGAGGGGAGAAAGCCATCGAGTGATGCTTAAATTAAGTGCTCCTGCACGCTTCTGCGAAATACACGCCATCTCCTTCAACGTCGTAAACTCAGACCTATTTATGATCAAGATGTGTGTGCTCAGGGAAACTAACGGCCAGAGTCGGCCAAGGAGGCAATTTCTCCGTACAACGCTCCTTAGTCGCCTGTTTGCCATATTGTTTACTTAAGTGCTTTTCCCCTCGGATGTAATATTTTGCTGCGGAATTCAGAATGCCAGGCTCCGTAATGACATAAAGAGTGCGAGCGTAAATAATAGGTGTGATAAGCGTCAGGGAGAGGGTGGGTATGAGTGGGTAGTATTTGCCTCCTTCAACCGTGGGAATTTTGAGTGACACCTTCGATTTCAGGCTTTACTTAGCGGAATTTCTCCAGGTGAGATTCATCAGTATCATAGGTATTCTGTCACGTAAATGATTGGTCTGTGGAAATCCCCGCCTTTTAATTTTCCCGACAACAGTCCGTCTTCACTAATATCCTTCATTATACTATACTCCTCATTGTGCGTAACTCCTGCTCCCCTAATAATGCCAGCCAATTTTCCTTCTCTCTCTCCCAGCATACTCCCATCTATCACCCCCATCAGCGTTCTGTTACCACTTTGCACGCGTTTACATCCACATTTGCTGTCTCCCTCAGTTTTCTTTTATCAACTTCTTACGCTTCCCGGAACCCTTTCTCTAATAATGATGTTATGACTTTTCTCTTGTGTTCTTCCTCTACCCAGCTTACTCTTTCCATCATTCTCATCGTCCACAGCTCCATCCTTCAGTGCTAATCCTCCTTCCACAGTGACCATGTTTCTGAACTTGCTCAGCCCTTCGCTCTATGTAAGGATTTATGACTAATCTCTTCTTAAAACACACACAGTATCGTATTCTGGCCAGACCAGAACATGATACTTTGTATCGAAACCGATCGCACGTAGTTGGTGGAACCTGCAAAGTTTATCCTCATTTTGATTCATCTATCTGTATGTTTGAAGTTCGATCGGCCTTTTACGTCCTCAAATCATTCTTACCGCCACGCTGGCCAAATTATTTGGGTGGAGCGTTGACTACCTCGTTTCGGGTACCTCGCATGGCTTCCCCTACTCCGAGCGACCCATTGAGCTGTGCACGTACCTCGAATCCGTGGATCTCAACTTAACAAATAAGGCTTCGGATGGGCTGTTAACGACGGGTCCCGCTTGTATCGGAAGCCATCCATGTCGACGTCGATCCACCTTCTTATTTACGAGCTGTTTCTTTTGATTCCTTCTGAAGGGAAAGCTTTCGTCTCTCCTTATGCACAGTCTGCATGTTTTTACATGATGGTCACCCTCCGTGTAATCCTTGACCGATAGGATAACTCCTATACATGCTCCCTCCTCAAAAAATCCGGGAATTCTCCAAGATTTTAAGATAGTGTTGGAAGTTCTACCAGATATTCCCTGGATTATTCTCATGGCGCATTCCCTGGATTATTTTCATAAATCAAGAACTTTTTTCGATATAAAGTTTTATAGGGCATTACACTGTGCCGTCATACCATGAAATCGTAACTTTTTCCAACATTAAATCAGTAGTTGTATTTATTTTTTATTACGCTCGAATTTCGATATTTTATTATGCATGCAACAAAGTATATCAGCTTCTTGTTGGATAATATTTCTTCTCATTATTTTCCATACAGAGACAGAGCCTTTTAGGTTACAGCAACATTTACCTAGTGTATGAACACAAAAGTCTGTATCCTTTTTCCGAAGCATGGATTTACACAGTTTTTTCTCATATTAAAATTATCTCATCAACATTATATTCATTTAATTTGGAAGTAATTTGGAAACATCATCAGCCAGCCCACATCTTAGTTTCTTGAAGGAAAAGAGAGGAAACACTGCAATTTCCTTTTAGCGTAATTTACAGCGGGAAAAGATTCTGTACCAAAGCAATACCACGGTCGTGTAAATAGATAAAGATTGACGAGGAGTGGCAGTTTTTTGTTCCTCTATATTCCTTCAAGATGAAGGAACTCCACCGAGTCAGATCTGAAGTTCTTTCTAAAATCACATTAAAAACGTAATTTCCCTCCTGGAAAACCTGGAATACTACTTGATTTTGTGAACAGGAATCTAGTGGCCACCCGCTTTCCAATATCCGGTTTTTAAAGTACGAAGTTCTGGAGCGTGGCGGAAGTCGTGGCGGGTCTTGCCGAAGTGATCGATCGAGGCTCGAGTTGCGGAGAGTCAATCCATATCAATATATATATATATATACACGCGCGGACTTCTTTGTCTCCCTCTTCCTCTCCGCCCCTTGTCTCTGAGAAAACAGCGGAAAAATCATCCCCCCCGTTATTTATCCTTCAAATGGAACGAGTCCGAGAGAAATGATAATAAAAAGCGAAAGACGGGTTAAGGGGAAGATCATTCGGGAGAACAAAGCTTACACATATCCGCTGTCCCTTGGGTTGCCCCTCACATCTTCCTTTCTCCTGATTCTTGCTCCGTAATATCTTTTCCAACACTTCCTAATGTTTTCGCCTCCCCAACCTTCCTCCTCTCCTTCTCTCTTGCCATCTCTCGTTCTCCTCGATTTTTGTCCGGTTGCCGAGTAAAAAGTTAGGCGGGACAAAAAACGACGCCACAGATTAAAATATTTTCAAGATACCCTTTCCATTCTGTGATCACTTTTGGGCGAAAATGTACGTAGTACTAAAAATGATAGGAGTATGTCTTTGGCAAAAGAGACGTTCGTCAATAAGAGAAAACTAGTGACAATAAATATGAGTAAAGAAGTTAAGAAAAGGCTAGTGGGGGTTGCTTTATACATTGGCGAAACTTCCTCGAATCCTGGAGAAAGAGGACGAGAAGATTCTGGAAGTACTCGAGATGTGGGTGAGAGAGGAGGGAGAAAGTGTGATGGACAGAGAGGAAGACAAACGATGAAGCTCAGGGCGTGGAGGAGGAAGAAAGGAATTTACTTGAGGAAATGAAGAAGAGGCAGAATAGGTAGATGGAGCAACCAATAACGAAGGATGGCATGCCGTTGTGTAAGGTAGTGGAATGCTGCGGTAGAGGAAGGAGAAAAATCTGTATTTTGGATGTTATATGAAGAGAGGTAGGAAATATGCAGAACTGAAGGGAGAGGAAGCAGTGTGACTGAATGAAGGAAATTAACAACGATCACTAGAAAACCTACCTTAACTAGTCGATAAGGGTTCGAGTTGGTGTTGGTGGCTTGAGTACTGGCTTCCCCGGGGTTCGAATCCCGGCAGTGGCGGATATTTTTCAGTGAAATCCCACTCCCTACTTGGGTACTGACGATGAGTGGAGTTAACTTCAAGTGCAGTACTGTGACAGTGGGATGGGACGTAGAACTTAGATCCTCTTGGCAGTTTACGTTCAGAGCAGGCTAATGCCTACGTGGGGTTTTTCTCCGCCCTTAGTTAGTATTAGGTTTTTGGGTGCTTCGACGGCAAAGGTCATTCGCAACACTCTTCACCCTTCCTCCTTAATATTTGCTAAGGGAAAAGTAGATACCATGTCCAATTGAGCGCCAAGACCACGTATATGGTATAATATAGCAAATGTAAACGTCTTTTGTTATGTATTTTTTTCGCTGATACCTGTTGATTCCTGAGTTCGTAACAATTCAATGCTGTGCAATAGCTATATTTTCCTTAGAAACCATTGTAATTTTCTGAATGCATGATAATTTCAAACCACACAACGTAATTTTGTATTTGTATCTATTTTCTCGGTGATAATCTGTTGCTTCTTGAGCCCATGGTAATTTTCCTTATAAATAATCTGATATTTTCTGAATGAATGAGAATATTAAAATTAACGTAATCTGTGTGTATGTATATCATCGTTGGAAATTCGTTGTTTTTTTTTCGAGTCCATAATGATTCAATGTTGTGTACCCATCATATTTTCCTTATAAATTTGCTGTTACTTTTTGAATGAGGAAAATTTAAAACTAATGTAATTCGCATTGTTATACTTTTATTTGTTGCATTTATCTTGTGCAGGTAAATCATACTAAGTAATTCACTTATTAGTAGGAACCCTCTAAATTGTATTTTTTTAAAAATAAAGTTCGTCCCAAGCCTCAAAATCGAGGGCTTAAATTTGAATAATTTGTAATTTTCCCCAAATAATCATATTCACTTACCACCACCCTACCCACATCTCTCCTCTCAGTGTGGCGCAAGTGACCTCATTTGTCGGTTGTCTCCTCCAAATAACTTAACTGACAACCATGCCTTTGACATTGATTATAGCTTGGCGCAGTTAAAAGCACGTCTGGACCTCCTTTCTCTTTCAATCTAAATGAATGATCACTTACAATATGGAGGTGTGAGAATCTTTAACGATCACACCCTTCTGTTATTATATTTTTCCCGTAAGTGCTGAGTAATTTATTCATTGTCGATGTTTATTTTTTTCATCCATCCTATTATTTATCAATGGCCACTTCCAGTAATGGTTAGCAAATATTCTTGCCATTTAAATTTGGAAATCTGGGCTAGCTATCCTAATGCTTAAATTAGCGAAATGAGTCAATTCTTAGTACATACATTGAAAATTCAGTGTTTAAAACCCCGGCTATCCGTACCTGCTACCGCAGCTATTGCGTCCAAGCGCTCTCGTATACACAAATTTCTTGAATTTTATTGCCCAACTAGTCTGAGATGTGCTTTTCTAATCGCACTGCGTGATGGCCAAGGTAAACGGACATTCTCTATCCTGAAGTACATTAGCCTTGCTCAGTGCCCCAATATAATGAATTCTAAAACGGACTTCCCTCGACTCGTTCGCCTGTTTGTTTATCCCCTCACACCTTCGAGCGCAAACAGTTCTCCTTCCCCGTTAACACTTAGTGACTTACACCAGTAGAAAGCTAGTCAAGCGGTAATTTTTTTCACTCTTGCCATTCCCAAGGCCGATCTGCCAGACCTGATTGTTGAGAGTGCGTGAGTCAGCTAGAAGTTTTAAAAACCGTTTAAGACTCGCGCTCTCATAGATAACGAGACCGAAATAGCCTGTTATTTAGAGATCAAATGAAAGGTATAGTTTTCAGAACTTTTTCTGCAACTTTTAAGACTTAAATGGATATCACTTATTTACCTGATTCATGGCTTGGTACCGATTAAAAGTAATCTGTCCCTGGTTTTCCTTTCCCGCACTCATAATTCGTGCGTTTTGTGGTCCCAATATTTGTTTTTTGAGTGTAATGCTGAGGAAATGTGATTGCGTCGTTGAACTAATAATTCATTTAAGTAGTTTGTTCTTTCGATTTAAGACGGATTTGGATCTGTTCGTTGGATTATTTGGATCGTGAAGTATTACTCCGTAGATGACCGGTATATAAATCTTGCTTTTCGGTTATGAGCATGAGGGGCGGGTCGCAGGTCCCTCAAAGGCAGCTCCCCCAAAAAGTGTGTCAGGTTCAAGAAGGCGTAAGGTGATTACTCCCTGGTACCATGTAGGTCGCCTTACCGAACTGCACTCCCTTCTCTTGAGTTTTTTGGGAGGGTAAGTTTGTTTTCCCCGTGTTTCTAAGTGCCAGGAGAGGGCACTAGTGACTATTTTAAAGTGGGTCTTGAGTTTGTTGACCTCCAATCGCTTATCGTCATCGTTGCTCCCTGTTGATTATGAGAAGGGATTTCGAAAGAAATAGTCCTCAAGAAGTGGTGTAGTGAATGTTTGTTCACCTTTTTCGACTAACATATGGGCGAGAGGTCTTGGGGTTATTATATTAGTCCCTGCTGAACACGTTCTCATCAAATGCCCTACATCAGATAGCTACGACGCCTAACAGAGGGGACAACATTCTTGATTTATTGGCAACAAATATACCGCAACAAGTAATTAAGGTAAACACTGTTGAGGGCATTAGTGACCATAGAGTAGTTACCGCAAAGTTCTCCTTGAGTATCATTAAAAGTTTTAAACAAAGAAGAAAATTCTACATTAAAAAAAAAGCCGATTTCAATGCGTTTAAGAGTCATCTAAAAAATTCTCTTCCCGAATTCCAGGAATCAAGCTTAAAGTTAGACACGGAGGGTAGTTGGAAAGCTTTTCTTTCGATTGTACATTCAGGGATCAGAAAATACATTCCAAGTAAAGTAAAAAAAGAGGGCAGCGAACCAAGATGGTACAATGCAGAAGTGAGAAAATCGTTAAGACGTCAGAGAGTATGCCACGCCAAGATGAAAAAACTCCGTAGAGATTTGTCCACTAGTGATCAAAATTTAATATTTGAAAAATACAAATTGTCTAGAGCCACTACAAAGGAAGCCTTTCGGAATGCATTCATGGATTTTAAAAGAAAAACATTAGGAGAACAATTACAGGACAATCCAAAGGCATTTTGGTCATACGTAAGGGAAGTTCAAGGCAATAGATCAACAGTTATTCCACTACGAAACGAAAATGGCGAATTATTAACAAGCAGCTCGGACAAGGCCAACTTATTAAATTCCTACTTTCAAAGTGTGTTCACCAAGTCATCGCAGATTACATCCGTAAAGTTAAATGATCACTTCCAGCAAAAGATGCCGCCTATCGATATTTGCACTCAAGGAATAGAAAACTTGCTAAAATCTTTAAGTCCAAATAAATCCCCAGGTCCTGAAGAAATTCCTGCCCGCGTGTATAGAGAATTAGCTTGTGAAATAGCACCCTACTTGCAGAATATATTTAGTAAATCCATCAACGAACACAAAGTACCCACGGACTGGAAAATTGCAAATGTCACTCCCATATTCAAAAGCGGTGATAAGGAACAGCCATCGAACTACAGACCGATATCTCTCACATCTATCTCTTGCAAAGTCTTTGAACATATAATTGTTAGTGCAGTTATGAGACACCTCGATATAGAAAACTTGTTAACAAAAACACAACACGGATTCAGAAAGGGAAGATCTTGCGAAACTCAATTAGCACTTTTTGCTCACGATATTTAGGTCTCGGGTGAACATAACGCTCCAGTTGATGCAATTTTTCTTGACTTTAAAAAGGCATTTGATAAAGTTTCCCACATTAAGCTACTCATGAAATTAAAATCCTACGGTTTAGACGACGACGTAGTTTCCTGGATTAGAGAATTCTTAAGTAATCGCGTGCAAAGGGTTGTATTAGATGGCGCTATCTCTAATGAAGTAAAAGTCACATCGGGTGTCCCACAGGGAAGTGTCATAGGCCCGCTTCTGTTCCTTTTGTACATAAACGACATCGGTGACAAAGTTGACAGTAAGCTTAGATTATTTGCTGACGACGCAGTGATGTATAGAGAAATTCGTAGCTTTAATAACAAGGAAGCGCTAACTAAGGACCTCGAGGCAATACAAGAGTGGTGCGATGCGTGGCAGCTAGAATTAAACCTGAAAAAATGCGTTGTTGTGAATTTTTGGAAACGGAAAAACGCTCCTTGTAACAGCTATTGCATAAACAACATAAAATTAGAGACCGTAGAATCCGTTAAGTACCTCGGAGTTAAACTGACTAATGATCTATCGTGGAGTAAACATATTCGAGAAATTACCGGTCAAGCTAATCGTAAATTGGGATTTGTTAAAAGAGTACTTGGCAAGTGCGACGATAAAGTTAGGGAAATCAGCTACTTCTCCCTCGTTAGACCCCACTTAGAATATGCCGCCAGTATTTGGGATCCTTATGAGATAGGCTTGGAAACTGAGTTAGAACGCGTGCAGCGAAGATCGGCAAGATATGTTAAAGGCCGTTATGATAATCTCGTTAGTGTTACTGACCTTTTGCAGCAACTGGGATGGGACCGTCGATTAAAATTTAGACTAAATCTATTATGTAAGTTCCAAACCGGTCTATTCTCTGACGACGTTGATAATATTTTACGAAATCCGACATACTACGGTAGATCAGATCATGAGAGTAAAATTAGGGAACTAGACTGCAGAACGGATAGATTTAAGATGTCATTTTTCCCACGAACGATAAGGGACCATAATAGCTGCCATGATACTTTTATCTAGGTTTGTCGTTAGGTAGTGTAGCTCTTAGTAGTAGTAGTACTCCTAATACTTGAATCCTTTTCTGTTACCTAGTACATACTAACAGCACGCCTAGCATGTTTTCTACATGGGTCTTGAGTCCCTGTCCATCTGTGTAGTTGTAGAATGCATGTATATTGAGGTCACTCTCCATTTTGATGACATCTGTAGTGTAGTGTTGCATGCTCGTGAGGCTTCGCCTCATGGCAAGCATTAGCGATTTATGCTGATGCATAATTAGTCGTAGTCACACTAACTTTAGGATATAGTGTAATTTATGTTGGTGATTACTCACCCCCTGCCACACACCCCTGAGGTGGCTTGCAGGGTATTATGTAGATGTAGATGTATATTCGAGTTCGCATACGTGGATGCTCAGCATAACGTATTGAGGTATTTTTGTTTCGTGCATGCGTTGGTGGAGTACATGAAGGTGACCGAGTGATTTGGTCTTCCTTCCGCGGAAATATCATAGAGCTTAAATTTCTATACTTTGCACTTGATAATAAATGCACTCTGTAACGCCTATGATTCTCTTCTTTTTCCATTTGATGGAATCGCCGTTACCTGGAGAGGAAGCTTGGCCATGGGGATTTAGTTTAGGTGGTATTCGAATTGTTTCATTTTGATCGCCTTCAGCCCTATGATTGTCTGAATTTGCCTGTGTATAACATATGTAGGTATTTGTATTGGTTTGCTCGCATGAACTATGCTATAAGCTGTGTCTTCATGTGGCAATTCCGTGAATTATACGCTTATTCTCACGCTGTTACGGGAACATAAACGATTTGAAGAACAGCTAAATGTGGTTGCTTGCGGCGTATTGCTGATATCCTTCCTATTATATATGGCCCTACTACTTCGACTAATAGCTTCTGTGACCGAGTCTAGGCTCGGTCTCGATTATGGCTGAACGCACGGATGTCTATATGACTAGGCTCCGCCCTATTTAAGTGCATTCTTATCTAGTTCCTCCTGGTTTATCTCGTTTCGCTGTGAGTGAAAAAGAACGAAAGTGCGAGCGATAATGAAACACATTGGACGCACCGTGTTGAATCCGTTATCTTTCCACATAGTGCTTCCCGTGCCATTCTTCTTTGGAAACTGGTCTCTCTTTTTTTGCTTCTGCCTTTAGCGTGGTGGCCCCCATGAAGGCAATGCAAAGGGCTGAAAAGAGCTTTGCTGACGCGTGAGATCGATCACGCATGGAATTCTGCGAGAGAACATTCTGCTTTGTTTGTTCCTCGCATCTTCCTCTGTTCTCGGATATCGTCATGTTCTTTTTTTTTCTTACTCCAATTCCTGATTTCCTTTCGCTCTCCCCTCATTCCCCGATGCCGTCCCTAAATCGAAGTGACCAATCTCAGACATCCTAACCGCTCGATAGTTTGTCTGTCGTTATTTTTTTCTGCCATTGTTGTTTCTTTGGAGATGCGACTGATACCCTAGATAATTTGCGCCTCTAGAGATAAGTTATCGGAGTGGTATAGATGGGTGCATCTTGGAATGGAGGCCTAGTACTACTCAAATTATTGTACGGAAAATCTTTCTCTCGGCATCCGGCGAAAGGCGCCAAGGGAGTCTTACGACTGCGCCGGGGATGCTCTTCACTCAGCACCCTGTAAGCATCAGGATTCCTCAGAAAACTCTTAGCCGGGCCCTTAAGATGGAAAGTCAGTACTTGGTGAGTTGGTCGGTTACTTGGGTAGGTGACAATTGTGGTCGTTTGTGCCGTTAAGAATAAGTGGATACGTTGATAAGGGAAGGATTACTAGTGGAAGAAGGAAGGGTAGAGAGAAACCGGTGTAGAGTATAGACTTTATTTAACGAAACGCACCTGGGGGGTCCATAGTTTAAAGTCAAATCCGACCGATAGATACTGCACTTGAATAGTCTCCAAGTGGCACCCAAGTTAAGATCGCGATTCCACTAAAAAGCCTGTCACCGTCATGATTGGAACCCGGGCCCTCGGGATGGGAAGCTTGTACTACCCCTTGCACCACACTGATCCGATCCCCTTCCTTTTGTCAATCCTCCTCTTTCTCGAAAGTTGCCTCTTGTTTTTCAGTTCCTCTCGTGTCCCTCTCGCTCTCCTTTCCTTCCCCAATGCCGACCCCGAGACCAATTTCAGACATCCTCACCAGTCGATATTTTTATTATTATTATTATTGCTTTTTTTTGGCTCCCCCTCGCCTTCCACGCCTTCGCCAGCCTTTATTTTTCACTCACTCTTCGGAAGCGATTTTCGAACGTTTTTCTTTTCCCATCTCGGCGGGAGAGAGAGAGTTTTATCCTCCGCGGAAATTGAAGGTTCCCCGCCGGCGGAATCATCGGGGCCTTATTTCCTGCGGTCTCGTTTCATGGCATGGGGTTTCCCCCCTATCCGTCCCATCTCCTCGTAGAGAAAGAATACCACGTCCGATCTCCTCCTATTGCCCCATCGCCCAAGGGTGGCGCACTCCTACGCTTCCTCCTTTTTGAAAATTGTTGCTCCTCCTACTACTACGTCCCGGGTCGGCGTCAGTGTTGCGCGAGTATTTTTCCGTGAAATTGTTCCAGATCGTTGGTTTCCCTTATGAAATGACGGTTCCCGAGTCCATTTCGAGGGCGCGATTATTATTTGTGGGCGACCTTTGTGGTAGTATGAGTTAGCCACGTAGTTCTTCGCCATTTTTTAATCTTATTTATTTTCGATGTGGTCGCGACAGACGTCAAGAACTTACCACATCAGTCTTGTGCTAATGTGTGTTTGTAAGCTAACTTTTATAAATGGTGGAGACCTTTACGAACTCGTAGTTGTTTTACCCTTTCACATTTTATTTCGTCATGTCCTAGGTTTCAAATAGGATATCAGCTTATCTACTCCATGAATTCTGCCTTAACTTGGAGGAAACGATCTATCGGAGAGGCAATGAAGAACTCATGGTTTATCTAAGTAGGTCTTTTCATTTTCTAGTACCAATATTTCGACCACAACGACATCTCCATGTCAACTGCATAAAATGTTACGAGTACAATTTTCTGTACGTTAGGTGTTCTCGGGGTTCACACCGGGTTAGGTAATTGGCTGTTGCCAATAACATTTGATAACATTTGCTATCCGCCAGGAAATCACCAGATCTGACACAATTTTCTGTAGTTTACCTGATATGATGAATTAGATGTTGAAACCTCAGTAGTAGAAAATAAAACTCATGCTTAGGAAAACCGAAAGTGTATTTCCGGTGAATGGTGCGAATCCACACACCAACTAATCCTTCGAGTGATTTGTTGTTGTGTGTTGAATTCAGAGCGCACTTTCACTTTTTTGGGCCTTGTACTGTTTTTGAAATAACCATATTGTAGATTGGAAATACTATGCATATAAAACCCATTTCATGCTCCTCCATCGGATTTGGAAAAATAAATATGCATAACATTATTACGGATTCTTGACATAATTGATGATGGGTAAGTGTACGCAATACTAATCACATTTCAAAATGTATATAATTTTACATGTCTTCATAGTTTTCGACCACAGTAAAATCCATTGATAAAAGTTGGTTGTTGAGGGTTTGGTCAGGAATAAGTAGACGCTGTTGCCAACGTTTTGATTTATTTATAAATCTTCATCAGGGCTATATAAAAGGAACATACCAATAATAAAGACACTTCATAATAGGATTCAGTAGGCAAATCAACATGTCAATTATACAACAAAACTGTACTTAAACTGTATTTAAAATTATTGTTGTATAATTGACATGTTGATTTCCCTGCTGATGCCTATTATGAAGTGTCTTTATTATTCGTATGTTCATTTTATATAGTCCTGATGAATATTTATAAATAAATCAAAACGTTGGCAACGGCGTCTACTTATTCCTGACCAAACCCTCAACAACCAACTTTTATCAATATAGTTTTACAATTGTAAAATAGTATCGTGAAAGTTTTCAAAAGTTACGGGAATGCCATTGTTTTATAATTTGTGTTCTAAAATTTAAAAGAAAACAGCCGAAATGCGGTTGTTAGACAAAAATATTCCCTATACCATATTCTCTGCCCGTCACAGGTGAGATGGATTTGAAAGATTCAGAAAGAATTAGAGAATAATGGAATAGAGAGGTAATGCATTCTGAAAGGTGGTGATGGAAAAGATAATTAGTGGGAAGTGGGTGATGTGGAGGGAAGGATTAGAATTGTAGACGGTATGGGCGAAAGTATGGAGTTGCGGATGAGGAATTAGTTCAGCTGGAAGTGTTGGCATTGTTCAATATACGTATCTAGAGAGACGCATGGACGCACAATTTATTTTACGGATCGTTCATAATCCGGTCCCACGCGGTAGACTGCCGGTACGATAAGAATGTGTTATTCGATGCCGGAGGCACTCGTCACTGCATGCCTCAGTGCGTCGTTAATCTGTCTCGCGCCTCTTTATCGCCTCCTGGGGGGGGGGGGGGGGGGGGGTTTCTTTTCGTCTTGGCTCATCCACGATCGCTCCCAATCTATTTCCATTTCAAATTCTTCGCCTGCAGCGCGACGAACTGCCCTCCATACCCCCCGGTATGTAGGACTGTGAATTGTGTAGAATTTCACTATCGTGTTGCAGTTAAATTTCTGAATCGAAAAAGACGCGATGTATTGCATATAGTATTACATCGCTAGAAAAATCGCATTACATGTTGCATTGAATGTTATCGAATTATGGCATTTACGTCGTATTTTGTTCATTCAGCAAATTGTATATCTTAAGGCAGATCGCATAAATATCAGTGATTTGTAAATAAAAATATCTTTGTTTTATTCTTTGATGGTATGATCCACTCCTACGATTTGAATGACTTCCTCATATGGGGTGTCAAACAATTCTACAATTTCGTGTATCGATTTAATTTAATCACTCAAGTTACGGCTTCCCATTTATTAAAATGAATTATTATCATTTAAATCACATGTAAATAACATTGTATCGCATTAATGTGTCATAACAGGACAACAAACTGGGTTTTAGATATAGTAGGATAGGAAATGAAGCTGATAGGGGCATTTAGGAGGCAGCGGAAGTGGCTGGAGGGGACTTATTGAAGAGTAACGTGTTGCTGAAGAAGGTGAACGAGGGGAGAATGTTGGACAAGTGAGGGAGAGGGAAGAGGGGAATAGAAATGTTGGACGGTATGATGGGAGGCAAGAAATACGACGTATCCAAAAGGGTTTAATGGTGGAAATTAGGTAGGTGTGCAGAGGCAAGTTAATTCTCCCAGTAGTTGGAGATTTTATAGGTAGGACCCACCATATATTCGGTAGAATCTCGAAGATGATCATCACATGATGTGGTAGTATAATATCGATCGAATATATCGCATTCGTTTTACGCTGTGTCGCACACCCCTAATGGGGCCATTCCTTATTCGGAATGCTTAAGCGGAATGGGGAGAAGATTGTCCGATGGTGGGGATTCGTGACCCTCCGGCCCTGTATAACTTTCCCGACGACTTTTGTCTTCCGCGTGTCTTATTTTCTTTGCGAGAAACACATTCTCCGGAAGAAGAAGGGCAGGAGGGTATTTATATCCCGACCGCGATGCGAGAGTGAGAAGATGCGTGGGCTTTCGGGGTCGAATCCAAATTTATGGATGACTCGATGCCAGATGTCGCTTATCCTTAGGCCGTTGTTTCTGTTGCGTTTCTTTTTTGCGCGAATGCTCTGCTTTTATAGCATCTCCGATGACAATTTTGTTCTCATTTTCCCAATTTTGTTCTTTTGGTTTTACATTCTATCAAAAAGAAGTCAGCTGTGTTTGTGGTATTTAGAGCAGTGTGATATTATCCCTGAGAAAAAGTCTGACTTTTGGTAATTTGCGGGGAAACGTGAATCATCAGTCATGATGGCATGCATGCGTCATTTGTTAAAAGTTCCCGTGGGAACCTTTTTACAGTCGAGTATAAGTGCGTTTTTTTCATTATTTATTATTGCTCCCCGTCGAGCAGTTTCCCACGTATATTAGACACCAGTGATTAGTATTGATTCATAGGGTGACATTATTATTTACGAGAGAGTTCATCTCTTTTCTTATGCATGGCACATCGCCATCCTTTGCGATTCGTCATTTGTTGTGTACACTGAGCCGTCCTTTTCGACCATCCCCCGCATTGGAATATCGCTCCTCTATTACTTTTACCTGCAGCTAGCCAATACGCTTTAGAGTTTAGTTATTGCTAGAGACATTTTGAGGAACTCACATAACAGATTTGGTTTTGTTCTACCGCTGGTTAAATCGGATGGGAGTTAATTTAGACTCGAACTCTTCATTGCATTCACAAAATCATGTGTAATAATTCGTATTATTTATCGTTTACCATAAGTTTGAAAAGCGCATAAAATACAAAATAGCTACAATATTTTAAGGTAGTAGGAAACATTTCCTGAAACAGATTAGACGCAATGGACGACGAAAAATAAGATGGTGTGAAAGAAAATTGGCGGCCAACCAAACAACGACCACCTGAACCTACCACGAATAGTAGGTATATTAAGCGGACTGAATGGAATGGAACGGAATTAGATTCCAGGGTCCCTGAAGACGATGGGGAAGTCATCTTTCTAAACTTTGAAAGAAATGGAGAACCTGACCCGATTGAAAACCCCTTTGAGATTTTCAACCGGAAGGTTCACTGGGGAAGCCTGATATATATCGCATATAGGATCTGATGATTTCCAGGCGTATGAACCTCTCAAAATTCTCTCTGGTTTCCCACCGGGTTCTCTGAGGGTTCACTGAGGGCCGACACTTGACTCGAGGGTCATCTTCCTCAGGGCAGAGGTGTGTGCCGTGACTGGGAATCGTCCGCCTATTTATATGAAAGGTGCAAGTCAGATGCGAGGTCATGTGGGTATTGGCGGAAAGGTTTTGGCGCTATCCGATGGTCTTTTACTTTCTAATTTTTTTGAGCAGGGGTTTCCAGGTGTTGCTCAGGCTATATCCTGAGTCTCGATTGAAATTATTCCTTTCCAAACTAATTTCAATGGCTTCTTTCATTACTCGGTCCCAATATCCCGAAGAGCAAGCAATTTGGCGTTGTGGAATTGGATAGCCTGGTCCGTGACGATGCCGTGCTATGCGATTGCCGATTTCTCGGGCTGACCTAGGCGCATATGACGCTCTTGCTCTTTGGTTCTGGCCTCAATCATTCGGCCTGACCCTCCAACATAGTAAAAACTGTTCAAAGTTTAATAATTTTGTGCACAAATGTTTCTCGAGTCTCCCACTTGGTCTAAGGCTGCAATTTTGAGCGAGGTTTTGGTACTGGATTCAAGCATCACCATCATTTACCCTGAGTCGTTAAGAATCGGTCCAAGTGCAGCCCTTCAACAGGTGGGAGACCCAAAAAGAATCTGTGCATCTGATTGGCCGGGGAAGCACAGTATCGTACTGCAATAATTTCCTTTTTATCCTTGTGCTTCAAAAGAATTAAAACTCACCGAACTAAAGAATCAAAGAGAATTAAAGAGTAGTTAGAGATGGCGCCTGGGTCTTTAATACTCCTGTCACATCATTAGGGCGTCATCATTGGATTTTTTTAAGTGAATGATCGATCCATATAGAGTTTGCTACCCGTGAAGCTAACTTGTTGTCGGTGGCGTCAAACGGTAGCTTCCGTAGATACTTGTTTAAATCATACTTTGGATACGGTTTGTTGTCCCTTTCTTCGTATGTATTATTTGCCTGTAAATTATGAGGGTACATGGTACATGCATTTACTTTACCCTTGAATATCCTTAATATCGATTTCGGTCTCTGGGCATACGTGGCCAAGAATACCTGTTCGCGGAAACCAGGTCGCCACCAACGCTAGGCACAGGCTAGTGACGTAGCGCAACCATAGTTGACTTAGCAATCATTTGCATTTTTATCTCAAGGTAAACGTTTGTGGACTGCCTGCCAGTTTATTCAGGGAATGAGGGAAATTTTCGTTGCTGAACAAATTCCTATCTCCCATTTTGACGCTATTCTCCGAGAGGAAGTGATTTATGGACGCTAAGATATTCAGCACTACCGTGGAGGTGAGCGCAAAGGTGCTCTCTCGCAGCAGGGGGCGCTTTTTGTGACTCTTTTTTCCTCTCTTGGCCGTGTTATCTCTCTGCAAGCGTCGTCTACATTCTCCTAAACATGCTTATTCATCGGATCTGCCGTTTGCTCAAATATTGTCGTCGTTAGTGTGTTCTTGAGTTCGCAAACAAATGTCCCAAGAAAGAAACCAGTTAAGATGTGGTAGTTAGCTCTTCTTTTAATCCTTTAGTTCTTATCTCATATGTTGCCGTCCTTTTCTCTAAGCGTAACGGAAGGTGGGACTCGTTTTCCACAGAATGTTTTAAAGTGCATCATTGCCCGTTTTTAGGGATATCTGTGTTACAGCAGGGTTGCCAATTTCCTTTCAATTTTAGAAAAGTAGGAATTCCCCTTTCAATTTCTATCCCCTCGAAAATCCTCGAATTCT
The DNA here is from genome assembly GCA_963573305.1 of Pyrrhosoma nymphula. Lineage (NCBI taxonomy): Eukaryota > Metazoa > Arthropoda > Insecta > Odonata > Coenagrionidae > Pyrrhosoma > Pyrrhosoma nymphula. The sequence goes on along the minus strand of OY754335.1, from coordinate 11,080,066 downwards.
TATTTCTTTTAATATGATATCGGAGTTTCTACTTGATTTTCCCGACTTCTTAATGCACGGAAAATGTCATGGTAGTGCTTTAAATTCAGGGACTTACTTTCATGCAAAGACTTTAAGGAAATCATGCTGTATCATTTAAAATCTTGAAATCATTAATTAGGCCGAAGTAATGTTCCGACCTGTGCTTTGAACGTATTCATTTCTTATTACGCCGTGATGAAATATGTTACTTTTACTGGCATCAAAAACATCTCCACTGCCTATTAGATTAAATTTCTTTGCAAAATTGTCTCTTTTGATGTTTTTATGTGCCGCAGTAAATTGCTCTATGGCCAAGGTTTGGGCATTGTTAGAACTTATCTCAATTTTCTGATTTAAAATTTTACAAGTACTCGATTTCCTTAGTTTTAATATGGAAACACCATAATGCACAGAATTGAAATGAAATAGCCTGCCTATGATGTTCTTGAAGGCAGTTTAATAAAAAACTATAATATATGCTATTAATTAAAAAATCCCACATTCGTTTCACACCTCGACACATGTGACAGATTATCCTCAGCCGGTCACTCCTGCTCAAGATACACCGCTTGCAGTTTTGTAAAACCACTTTTAAAGACTTGGGTTTTAACCTCGCGGACCAATACGAGTACTTTTTGGCATTATTTGGACTATGCTTCGTGATGATATCTTGTCCCTTTAAAGTTCTTATGGAACTCAAAGACGGACACCTTGTTAGGTTAAAATTAGAAAATAACTAAGGTAACCAACCCGGGGCTAGCGTACACCGACAGATTCCTTGAAAAAATTTCTTCCTTGAAAACCTGAAGTATTACTTCTTGATTTTGAAAATGGAAATAATGTGGCCACCCTGTGTTTATGTATTTCGAGTATCCAGCAGGATCATTGGCATGTTAACTCCTCTCCACGAGCCCACGTCAACCGTATGAAGAAACATTTCGCCAGAATCTTCGCGGTGATTTCCCAGTGCTGTGAATAGTGCTTTTTTTTGTAGTAGTAAGCATCCCCCGAGTGACGATGGGGCGGATGTCCAAAGCTCCTTTTCCTATCCGTCGGCTCCTTCGCGTTCTGTCCCATTTCTGGCCTGTTTCTCCGCTGTCTTAAGCGCGGACCCCTTGGAGCGTGATTCAAGGCACTCTTACAGTGGCGACGTACTCCCTGAAAGAGGAGGGGAGGACCACTCGAGCGCCTTAATGACGAAGAGGAAAGCACTCCGGGCGAGGGGTGGCCCAGTTATGCTATTTTTTCCAGGATTACGTTATTTTTCCCTGCCTCTTTTCTTCTTCGGCTCTCCCTGGGAACCTTAGATGTAGAGAGAAGACTTGCTCACTAGTGCTGCGAGATGTCCGAAACACAGAAGGGCATAGGGTTACGTATCGTAAAAGGCGTGAGGTTGCATATCGCAGTCATGTCGCCATAATATCATAGATTCGGAAGGTAGAATACCACCCCCTTGTCCTCCTCCTCATCACCAGTCATCAATCAGAAGAGTGGTTTGTTGCGGTTCTTCACTCCATTCTGCTTTCAGCTGACCATTTAATTTCCTCGTAAGTCTGCATTTTTACGTTCCTCAGAATTTTTTTCCTCATTATTTGATTGATATAATCTATCCATGATCTTTCTCGGCTAGTCTTTCCCACTCATTTCTTCTTCAATTATTATTTTAAGGAGGCTTGTCGCATTAAGGTTCTTATGAAAATTTAGTTTACAATGTATTCATTTTCATATTGCTCGTTTGGTGCTCTTTTACACCCATCGGAATTTAAAATATTATTTGATATACGCCATATGATTGTTTTACTAGCTATTCGTTTTTGAAAAGAGAAGAATAGAATTTCGGAATATTACTTCAAAGTTAGCGCCCCTCTTATTCCCGAAAACTTGACTTAGATCATGCGCCTATGCACCTCGTGTCACGCCATATTGCATATCAGTCAATTTTTACGTTGAATTTTTTTGGGTATTCACGTCGTATTTATCGTACATAATTGGTGCTTTCTGATATTGAATAATCGTTCGAGTTACGTGATATTGTTTTCCGCATTTTACCGCAAGGTTTAGTATCGCATTTCGATACTTGTATGGATGATCAGTATCGCATAGAATAGAATAGAAAAAACATTTATTGACCTAGGAGCGAATGCTCCTATGGGGCAGTAGTTTACATCATGACATAATTTTCTTGCAAGGAACAACAACAATCTTAACATATTAGATACCATACATTTTAAAACAATCATACCTTAAACCTAAACATAATATATGTAAAAAAAAGAAACCTGTAAACCTAAACATACCAAATCATAACATAACATCCAGACAAATATACAAGTGATTAGGAATATTCTTTAAGTTTTTGGTTATTAAATCTATTTAAATTTTCAATATTCAATTTGTTATACAATGTATCATACATAATGGTTGCTTGTGTCTGATTCATATTCTATGTTTTCATTTTCAATTTCTTTTACATAGTTAAATAGTAGGTTTTTGAATACATTGAGGTTATTGAGGTGGTGTTTTTTATATTGTCTGGTAATTTATTCCAAAACTGACAAGATTTTACTATGAATGATTTCTGGAAAATTGTTGTATGGTGCGATGGTATATGTAGATTTTCGGTTATTCTCGTAGTTCTCACTTTTACATTTTTATTTTGAACCATATTGCTATAGAGGTAGGTTAGAGGCCCTCTATTATCAGAGGTTGGCCAAGTGAAAGGCAGGCGCCATATTTCGGACGACGGGCCACGGATTTTACATGGCCGCTTATGGGAGTACGGAGTAAGATGGGCAATATTAGCGAATTTTCTCCATGTCATTCCATTGTAATGGCATATAAAACATCTACAGATATATGATATAAGTTTGAAAATAAAAAAATGACAATTTTGCATAAATTCGGCCGCGATAGGCAATAATAATCTGACGGGGCACGCCCACTACGTTACCGCTTATAGGCGTACGGAGTAATATGGGCATTATTAGCGAATTTTCTCCATGTCATTCCATTGTAATGGCTTATAAAACATCTACAGATATATGATATAAGTTTGAAAATAAAAAAAATGACAATTTTGCATAAATTCGGCCGCGATAGGCAATAATAATCTGACGGGGCACGCCCACTACGTTACCGCTTATAGGCGTACGGAGTAATATGGGCATTATTAGCGAATTATCTCCATGTCATTCCATTGTAATGGCTTATAAACATCTACAGATATATGATATAAGTTTGAAAATAAAAAAATGACAATTTTGCTTCAACTCGGCCGCGATAGGCAATAATAATCTGACGGGGCACGCCCACTACGTTACCGCTTATAGGCGTACTGAGTAATATGGGCATTATTAGCGAATTTTCTCCATGTCATTCCATTGTAATGGCTTATAAAACATCTACAGATATATGAAATTAGTTCGAAAATAAAAAAATTGACCGTTCTACATTAACTCGGCCAATGGTAATAACATATTGGTGAAGGATACGGACCCGAAATGGGCGCTGCCCGGTCTGCACAATAACAAAAAGCTGTTATTACTTATATTGCCGGATAAGTCCCATTTATAGATATTGTATCCGAGGATAGCATAAAGGATTTCCCGGCAACATGAAAAATAATCGGAAACTTTTACACTGCAATGAAATAATGCTGTAAGAACTGTGACTTTTGAAAATGTGCACTGCCATCATATCATAGATACAATGGGCTGAAGACAGCGTACGAGTGCAGCGATAATCAATAATAAACAAATACCTTCAAATAAGAGTTACATATCGAATTAATGAACCCGTTTCCATTAAAAGTTATTGAATATAAGTAAAGGATTGCCTACGATTGGCAGCACATCGCAAAACCCATATCATCATGCTTGACAAACCACTCATTGACATATGGGGGACAGACTTGCACCACCACTGCTCATTCAATCCTTTGATTGGTTGACTGCAGCTCTCAATGTGCCAGTCCAATGCTAGTTTCCTCACTTTTTCATTATTGCCGTTAAGACTTGCTATGTAGACCTCACTTTAAAAATCCCCACCCCGAAATAATATGTCAAAGGAAGTACAAAAACAGAAAATAATTAAAGATTATGCAGTACCTTCCTACAAACCTCGAAAACTTCATCTTATAACTTGTCTTTATCTAAAAAAAAGTCGAGGGCACGTTCATCCCGAAAGAAGAACCCGATGACAGCAATAGTAGATAACAAAAGGGTCAAATTGCAATAACTTACAATTAGTGGAAATGAATATAACAAAACAGGCTTGGGCTAATGACATCTTTAATGACTCAAAGCAGAAACATCACTTCTCGTGGTAGCTAAAATACCACACATTCGAGCACACCATGATTTAAGAAACTATGGAGAGTACAGGAAAAGGAAGTAGGTACACCAACATAAAAATACACATACAATAGCAATTCTTCTAGGGATTATCCTTCCTCTATTGCTTATTAATACTCTTGGCAGCTATGAAGAAGGTGGTGGACACATGGCTCCATCCGCACCATAATAGGAGTCCAGAAATAACTGAATTTGAAAAGAAATATCGAACAGTTAGCACAAAGAAAATAAATGAATAATGGGATTCTGGCTAACCTTAATGTCGAAGGAAACATGCCTATAAATACTAAGTCAGCGAAACAGCATTAAATATGGTCATAACGTTATGCAATATTGGTCAGAGATGGTTATACATATAAAACAACTAGCTTAAAACATTTCTGTGATGCATTGACACATCTATATTGCTGCATTTATTTAGAGAGTTATATACTTATATTCCAATACTAGTTCCAAAAATGAAGTCCATTTCCTGAAAAATATGATAAAAGATAATTTAATAAACATACATATATATTCACATCACATCATCATATTATTAAGGTATAAGAATGCAGGGCATGTTATGCAATTACCAGGATGTTACGGATCGTATTCCAAGCGCAGCATTTAACATAGCATAATACTACGGAAAATCCAGTGAAAACTCATTTTAAACCGTTAAATCGATACAGCAGTCTTAGCGCTAACGATTTCAGCAAAAAAATTGTCGTACTTACCTTTACAGTGACGTAGAATTGCAAAAATACAATCACCTTCCCTTCACTTCCATGTAATCCAAGTCAATCTTTTGCGAATTATGGCGTCCAGTCTCAGAGTGCATTCTGGGTAAAAAGCGTCAGCCAGTAAAAAATTAGCGGACACTTGGCCAACCTCTGCTAATAGAGGGCCTCTAGTAGGTAGAGAGAGAGGTATAGAGAGGTAGGAGCATAGACCGATGACCGACTGACCACCCTTGTCGGTCACAATATTTTCCCTCGAGCACTTCCTTCCATTTCGAGGTGCGGTCGTCTCCATTTCATTTTTTTCCTCCCTTTAATCTCCGCGGAATGCGACCGTCCCCCTACCGCCCCTGTGGGGAGCCAGAAAGTGAAAACGTGTGCATGTTCACTCAATGAGCTCCCCGGCTTTCGCGTCCTCTCCGCCTCCTCCCTGTGAACGGCCGCCCTGGGTACGGTTCCCAAGGTGTTGAATTAAAATGTGGGACATTGACGAATTTTTAACTTGAAAAATCTGAGAAAGTTTTACAAAAAAAATAGGACATGAGAGAGAAAATTTTTTTTTCTGTTGGTGGAAAACGTGACCAGAGGATGAAGGGAGATGTTGAAGAGGGTGATATCGGGGAGAAGTAAAGCGTGGGAGATTAGGATGTGGGAGATTATGAATTTCATCTGAATGTACGCACTTACTACCCTGCGAGTGAAACGTATGGCGGGAGATGTTTGGACTCCAGCCATGAAAAAGGAAGGTATTGGGGAAAAGGTAAGAGAAGAGGGAAAATACGAAAGTGTGTTAACGGAGTATCTTAGTGTCTCGCTCTGTTTTTGTAATGGTGGGTAGGAGGAGGGAATTTTTGTTCCTATCAGTTCGACAGTGTGTCTTATTTTGCCGCTTCTGGCAGTCCAAGAAATATATTGTGGGGTCAAAAATAGTGTCATACTGAAACTCGCTTGACCTGAAATTTTAAAGTAATCTTAGCCTAGCGTGTAGCTTGCAGAGTCTTAAGCTGCTCCAAACGTAGTTCTTCTATCAGCTGTGGAAGAATGGGGACTTTCTATCCTGAGGAACGGGGCTCGAATCTTAACAGTGATGGAGATAATTTTGTGGAATACCGATCCCTAATTCGGTACTATGAGGAGAGCGCTTCAAATGCGGCACTACGTCTTTCGAATGGGACGAATTGTGAAACCCCTTGACTCATTTATATGCTAATGCCGACTCCTGGTTTCTCGCATCCTTTTCTGCATTCCTTGCTTATTCAATTGCTTCAATTGCTTACATTTTTTTACCTACTCCCTCAACGCATTCTCCTATTTCAATTCCTACATCTCCTGTTCTCTCGTAACTTGCTTTTATTTAAACATCGCTTTTTCCTGCCTCTAATTCAGTACCTTCGTATTTATTAAATCAGCCAATAAAATGCAATCCCTTCATTATAATAGCTGCCATCCCAGTCATTCCAAAATATCCCTCCCATATACTCTCTCCATGCGTGGCCACCACATTGGTAATTATCTGGATTCCCTCGAAAAATCCCCACCCAACTTGCACAGATCCCTTATGCGAAGAGGCTATCCAGCGGCCTTCAATAAAAACATCCTAGAAAAACCCTATTTCCCTAAACCGCCGCCATGTGAAAATAACTTTAACCATTCCCAATGCACCACCCTAAAAAAACTTTTCTAGTCTCCGTTCCGAATACCTTTCCACTACCAACATCTTACCTATCTTTGCTAAATATCCGTCCCTCATCTTCAGGCGCCCCCCCAAATCTATATTGTACCCTCTAAACCACCAGACCCCTAACAAAATCCCCTTCCCACACCAAAACCCTACCCACCCCCTGCCATCGCGCGAGATGCAAAACATGTACCATCCTCATTACCCTGCCTCTACCTCAAAAATTCCTTTCTTTTTCTCTTCCTTATGTCCCTTCTCCCTCCTGTACCACCAGTAATGTAGTTTATCTCCTCCTTTGCAATCTCTGCCCTGCTTTCTACATCGGCCACACTACCACTCCCCTCAGAATCCGTATAAATGTCCACCGATCCTCTTGCAATCCTCACTCCCGATCTTTCTCCCTCACCGTCCCCACCCGTGCCTCCTCCCACTGCCTACAGTTCGACCAATGTTCCGGCGTAGGTGTCCTTGCTTCCCTTCCGCCATCAGCCTCCCCTCTCGAACTCAAGACCCAGTCGTGCATATGGCTTTTTGAAGTATTCCATTCCCCGGGTCTGAACAGGGCCCACTAGCTGCTCCTCATTCGTGTCCTCCTTTTACCTCTTCATGTCGTCCCCACCCCCCTCTCCCCCTCCTCCTCATGCCCCTCCTGCTTCTTCCTCACCCCTCCTCCCACTTTCGCACTTCCAACCACCTTCCCTTCCTTCAGTCCTCTATGCCTCCTCCTTGAATTTTTTTGAAATTGAAAACAGTCTTTATTCTTCTGGGACTTTAAGTCCCCTGGAACATTTAAGTATTATTACATGCCTAACAAATGGGGCCAATGGTGACAGCATTACATACAAATTTCATTAAAGAACACCACATATAAACCAAAAATAATCAATAAATAAGATAATAAATAACATGTGAAAATTAGGGTAACAGTGCACAGATTTAAGATCACACATTAAGGATTGAGAAATTAAAACAGGCAACATAGATTATCAATCGCATTGCTTACACATTTTGCATTAAGAATAATGGAATATAAAGTAATAGACACAACGTCAAACAGTATGATAAGGAAAGAGCATGACGAATCTCATTCATCATTGCAATGCACAGATATGAAATCACATTTCAAGAATTGATCATATTGATTAGATATATGAGAAGATTAAGCTAAGTTACATAACTGATCAGTCATATTTCTCTTGAACATCGAAGTTGTAGAAGAGGTACTAACTTTTTTAGGTAAACAATTCCGTAGCTTGCAGGAAGAAATGAGGAAGGAGTGCTCAAATATTAAAGGCTGGTATTTAGGAAAATAGAATATCTCAGTGATTCGAGTTGATCTCTTCCCAGTATTTGCAGTATATATAATGTTTTCATACAAATAAGACCAGCCTTGAGGAAGACCAGCGTACAAGTGGCCGAAAATTTGTACTTCTTATTTGTGTGAGTGTCCTTTTAATGTGGTATGTGGCTATTACCTACTTGCCACACCCGTGGCTTCACATTTTTATATTTTCTTGTCCTGTGATACTTCCTCGAGTGTATGCATGCATCCATTCATATCCAAACTACCCACCTACTCAGTCGTCGGTCGCCTGCTCTAATAACTAATCTTAATTAGAAAGTCATATTTGTTGACCCTTTTCAGCATCACTTCTGAAATTGGAACAAAAAAACGGGATAAAATCCCTTTATCCATTTTCTCTTTGAGGATCCATTGTAACATTTGTAATTTTTGGGATTAACTCGGGACTTTTCTATTCTAAAAACGGGACTATCCCTGGAAAAAATGGGCGAATGTGAGACCTCCGCTTGGCTCCTCCAGGCTTCCCTTTAACGACAAGTCAGTCGCTCGGGGCGTGGGAAATATTTCCGTTAGAGTTTTTTATTCTCAGCGTGTAGTCATACTTGATGTTTACGAGCAGCTCTGCCCCAGTTATTAGGATTCTCTGTTGAATTCTTTCGAGCCGCTCAACAACCCCAATTACCGTGTCCCCCCATGTCTACGTTCCAGTCATACGCTTTTATATTTGGTTCCAAGTGAAAAGAATGTCCTTCTATCCGTGTTATGTCGGCTGACAACATCCGAGCTGGAGACCGCTGTTTAATGCATAACGCATTCACGGAATTAGCACTTGTTGCGTTTTTTTCATTGACCTGGGAGTTATTGAATTTTACAATCAAGCCAAAGGAGAATGTGATTGTTGCCAGAGGCGAACATATTTTATCGCTGTTATTGCACATTAAATATGAGTCATAATTTAAAGATCGCTTAAAATATTCGACCGGGTTTTTTTTTCATAATGATCTGAACGCATTATGTTTTAAAGTAACCGTTATATGTGTTTGAAAACTTGGTCGTTACTCGGCCGCGTAGAATAGTGTCAGGGAGAGCAATGAATATTTGGGCGGTGGGACAGAGGGACCGAAGAACCATCCAGATCTTGTACCCATCCCACCGCTTATGCGTTACCCAGTCTGACCTCATGGTTTTTGTCGGCGAGTGCCACTAACGTCTTCGACCTTTATCGGGTAAATTATCATTGAAGCATTTTTATGAATCTACGCATAGTTGGACCCCGAACGAGCAGATACAAAATGAAGTGTGAATCCTCGTAAGTCTTCCGCAAACAAAGAGACAAGGTAATTAGTCCGTATCTCTCTTTATCATCATCTCGTGTGTTTTTGACTTGGCTTGTAGGACAAAAAACAGGTAGCGAGAAAATCGGGTAAGCAGAGCTTCAGTCAGCCATGTCATAAGTAATATCCGATGTCGTGCATCCATTAGTTCTTTATTGTTGTTTTTTTCGTCTCTTGTGAAGGAAGAGATGCGCGTAATTGGTCCATTATTTCATTCTTGTGTGGCATGTGTGATCTGTTTGACAGAATGCAATCAAGGTTCGGAAATTTAAAGGTTTTCTGTCGTTGTGCGTGATTAAATGCTTTTTCGTACCCCTCTGAAAACCAATTCGGGTGATTCCTGTGGTAAGGGTTGGTTTAAATTAATGCCATCAGAATTTATAGATGCGGGTTACGTCATAAGTGTGGGTGCCTGGAACTCGCGATTTTCGTATAGGATCGCAGAAACAAACATAGTTTCAGAAGTAGGGAAAAATTCGTTTATGCTCTCAAATATTTTATGTAAGCGGTAGATATTAATGTGCGGTCCCTTGTATTAGCTTAACGCCAGTTTTTAGTTGAACCTATTCAAATTTATTTAATTTTGATCCTACATTTGACAATGATATTCTACTTATATATCATGAAATTTGCTATGATTACTAGAAACAGAATGTAGAAAATGGGTTCAGTATAGTGTAGTTCGTTCATAAGTATATCCTCCTTGAAAGGTTTACGTATTTACTTTAAATGATGTAGATACCGCTAGTCACTCTTAGTTGGAGTAAGCATTCGATTTTGGTATTTTTTCCTTGAAGAAAGTATCGGCGGCTAAGCTTAATGTTAGCTTTCTCAAAAGCTGCTTGTATGGACCTACCTATCTTAAAATGATACTGAATCATGTTATTTTCTTAATAAGTACTTAAGCATTGTACTCTGTTGGAAAGTACTTCACTTGAAGTTTGTTGGTTTGGAAATGAATTCAGGCAAAGCTTTGTATGAATAAATACATATTTATTTTTGTGTTTAGTCGTTTATTTTTATTTACGCTCTTTTTAAAGATTACAAAAATACCTGAGTAAGCGATGAAGCATCCTGAGTGAAGCTAAGTTGAATTAGGTGTAGCACATTTTTTTTCCTTTTCTACGAAGTAAAATTTTCATTTTCTCCTTAATTTCTGTTGCTGTTCGTCTTGCAACTCCAACCATTGCATTAATGATTTAAACTTCGATCTGGTTAAAAATCTAGTGGCTTAGCTGTCGAAAAAAGAATTAATATCCTACGTAGCATAGCCTGGAGTATCTTTGCGTAATGGTACGAGTACGTTATCCTAGAAATTAATGTCGGAGTGTAACGAGTCCGCAATTGTTCTCCATTCTGAATCTATGCACCATGGATTCCTTCTCAGAAAACGTAACATTGTTTAATCTAGGTATTTCGTATTCAAAGTATTATATATGAGAGTATAGACAGGAGGCGCGAAGTATTTTTAAATGAGAAGGGATGGAATAATTGATCAGGGATAACGGATTTGCAAGCGATAAAGCTTGGAATGTGATAAGGTCAGATTAAGGCTCTTTATGGAAGTTCAACTATTTCGAGAAAATGTAATGGCGCGTTGTGGAATGGAAATGATAATTGGCAATTCTACTTCTTAATAGTTGAGAGAGAGAAGAAGAAGATCTCAGCTCAACGAGGAAGGAGAAGGTTTGGCCTTTGTTTTTGGAAAGTTTGAATCGAATGAAGGTGGGAAGCATGCGGAGCTAAAAATGAAAGAATGAAATAACATATTTCCATTTATGGATAAACTTCGGCATTTGATATTTCATGGTTGTTCTGAAACCTTTTATCGAATTATCTTCTGTAGTAAAAATGTATAAAGATGTTTATATCCCTCATAGTGTGCGTGGAGAGGTCAAGTAATTAGAGGCGATGTGATGGTGATTGATTATGTAGACGTAAGAACATTGGATAAGTCCGGAAGAGGCCGGAGAAAGATATGGATTTTGGAGTCGATGGAGAAAGGAAGGATTAGCGTTGGAGTTACCGCAGTGAATAGAGAAATGGTTTAAGTGACGCTAATAAGTGTACACGGAGAGTATAAACGATACATGTAAACCTACCCCAAGCAGTGGAGCACCGGTAATAAAAATTCCCCTCTAACTAAATCAGGACGACGTTGGCTGTGATTATGTGACATTATTGTAATAAAGAGTGAAAGTTGGAAAGAATAAATATGAGAGTGAACGAGATTTATTATTGAATTCTGAAGCGCGGAGGGCTGCTGTTTTACCAGCCACGGGACGGAAATACTGACGAAGGTATTTCTCGGCACTAACTTTACAGCTTTCACGTTGAGAAGAGGAAGATTGTTTATATGTTGAAACCTGGGTCGTGTTTCTGATTTTGTCGAAGCTGTGGTAATTAATGATGTGTAGTGTGCGTGATTTTGTCAAAGTTGTGGTCATTTATGGTGTGTAGTTTGTAATGTTTTATTAATCTTTCAATTCGGTACACCACTTGTTGATGGAGGAACGAGTGTTTTTTTATTACTTAGTGGGCCCTGTGCATGTTTTCACCGGCGGTATACTATCCAGCAATTTGATATCTGTTTCGGTAGTCCAATCCTCGTCTCTCTCGTGAGTCCCTCGTGGCGGCCGATTTGGGGTTGCGGGCGGCGGGCGCCCCCTGAGATATCCTAAGCAGGACGTGAGTAATCCTCGATGCCTCCAGTCTCTTTCGTGTCCTGAAAAGCTCCCCGATCGTCCCGCACCCCCTCCCCCCCCCACCATCCCTTTACCGTCTGCCGCCCATCCCTCCTTGTCGTTTCTATCTTTGTCCGGGCATGGCTCACCCCCCGGCCCCGCCCCCCTCCTCCGCCGACCCACATCCCCCCTCTCCTCCGCTCCCAATAATACCCCACTCGAAGTTCCTCTCCATTCCCCCACGTCCCTCCTTTTAAGTTTCTGTCGTCCCTCTCCCTTAAGGGCTTGCCTGCTATCTTTCTCTTCTACTCCCTCGCCCACATCACTTTCCTTCTTGTGTGTCCTTCAAGGAGACATCCTGGGACCCCTCTCGCTCCATCCATTTCATTAAGGGGGTATCTTTGGCTTATCTCCCTCTCTCGGCCGCGTAGTTGGTTTTAGTGGCTTGAAGGGAGATATTCAGTCTCAAAACGTCGGTGCTCCTCTATAGCTTTGCAAAGCGATTTTCGGTCGATGATATCAGAAATGGCTCGTGCGTCGTTTGGGTGTGGTATATCTCCCCATTTCCTGGGATTGTTAGGGTTGCCCAGGTTTTTTTCTGAGGAGGGCTTTCTATGCCTTAAAGGGAGGAGACTCCTCGCCCAGCGACGTCGTGTGCTTTCTTGAACATTCTCGCTATTTACATTCACCAGGCGTTTTTCCCCCATGCTTCTGTTTTTAACTTTTCTGCTCAGTTGGCGTCTGAACTGAACGAATTCCACGCTGGAATATTTTATGATATTATTTATGTATAACATGACGTCCGTCCGATCTGAGATAGGCTTCTAATGAGAACAGTACTCGTGAGTCTTGGCATTTTGGGGCATCAAATCGTTTTGCATGCTTCGACTTGCATGGTTTTAGAATTGAAAATGCTTCAAATAACCCGCAAATAATGTTAATGCCGACTCGAGTTCTAACAGTTGAAAGCTCACTGAATCTATAAAACTGTATTTTTCAAAACAATGTTTTATTCTATGTCGACCGGCTTTTAGTGCACAGGGCGTCGTCATCAGGTGATGTCGCTTTAGCGATGAAACCGATCGTCTTAGAATTAATCATTGCGAAAATTACATAGTTTTCTTAATTCAGTGATAGTGGATTTTCATAAAGGTAATCCTGAATCAATAATATTCAGATGAATGGTCAATAAATAATTTGAGCCCCACGCGCTGAAAATCACGATGAAATAGTTGAAACATAGGTCTTCATTCAATACTTTGGTGGACAATACGAAGTATTTTTATTTGTTATTGTTTAGAAAAGGTGGTATCGTGTGTGTGCGCAAGTTTTGAATTAACTAATAATTTACCTTATTCTGCTAAGGATAGCCTTTGTAATGTGAATATTGGGACCTATAACCTCCATTTGACATTTTTGTCATGCGTGTGAAGGTTAAAAGGGAATGCGGGGGTCATGTTTGGAGATACACTCGTCCATTGGCGGATGTAGTTGAATTTCCTTGGCCTTGAATCTGTGCATGTGGTGGAATCATCGATGAATAATTCACCGCATGGCCGCTCACGGGAAGTGACGGAACGCGGCTGGTATTTCGCAATAGACTCTGATCCGCCACTCGATAAACATGTATGTATTCTAATGATATCCCGTGGCTAAGAGGATTTCTTGGTTAAAGTGTCGGCAGTCTTATTAGCCGAGAATTAGTGGAGCATTTATTCTTCGCGTGTAATTTATCACTGCGTTGAGTAGAAAAGTTACCAATGGTGAAATATTATCAGGATTAATTCTCAGCTGAATGCTTTGATCTGTATTAAGTTGTGAGCAGGAGCAGTATTGCATGCACGATTAATTAGCAATATCGCTAAAATTAACCTTGGTTTAAGATAGCCTAACGAGCTCAGGTCTCCTCTATCGTCTCAGTTCTCTCCTTCACTAAATTGTGACATTTAAAAATTTGGATTAGCAAAAATTTTATGAATTTCAAGACTGGAAGGAATTGTCATTATATGTACATTGTACATGCTGTCAATTAATGTATAGTTTCGCGCTGACTTTTGCGATGGGGTGATTCATCCCCTCTAATTTTATTCAGCTTTCGCATAAACGAGAGTGTTTTATTGGTAAAAAAAAATTTTCATAACTTTACTTGTACTCCTTGTGTTTTTCTAAAATTTTGCTCATTCTCTCTTTACAGGTGAGTTCAAAAGGCCCCTCCAAGTTGTAAGATAAGGATCATCGTTAATGTTAAGTTCCCGAATTTGTAAGTACCATGTCTATGAAATGTTGTTTTTACACTTATGAGTACGTTTTCAACCACTTTTACGGATGAAATGTGTAGAATTGGCCTTTGGGGAAGTAATCGTAATTTTCTTCCCGGGCGAAAATTTCGACACATCTACGGATTTCAAAACATGCAATTATCAGCAATGTAGCAATGGAACATCTCGATACTCGTAATTTAACACGGAATATTTTTCAGCTTCAGAAATATGTTTGCATCTATTGTGTTGTTGCATAGTGGGCAGTGCATATTTTTTTCGAAAGCCTACCTGGCGCAATAGGCGTGTTCACTAGCTCGTATGTGTGTGGCTATCCGCATCGTGTTAATTACATAAAATGTACACCAAAGGGGACGCACCACATCGTTTGTGTAATCGCAATGATTGGAAAGTTGTGAATGAAATGTATTTTTCCGGCCAGTAAGTTTGATAGTATTAATTAATCACCTTAATTAAACGGATTAATTAAACGGATTGAAATTCATTTTGGTGTTATTTATTATATCACTATTAATTATAAATTCCTCCGTAAATATTGAATGTACTTGCTCTGCATGGAAGTATTCAACATAAGTGGTGCAATCACTCGAATTTGAAGTTCATAATTCATCTTCATTTCACACGTTAATGCAAAAATGGAATTCGCAACGGTCCTTGATATTCATTGCGAGTATTATAATTAAAATCATTCCGCGCCATTTATCTTCAGTTCGATTGCCTATGTCTCTCGCATGATTAATTTTAAAGTAAAATAAATAATTCGGTGGAAATTGAAATGGATATAAAATTCAGATCGCCACGTTTAGGGCATATGGTTTTCATTTGAATCTGTTCACTAATACCATCCTTCATTTGATTTATTACCCGCCAATGTTCAGGTTTACGGGAGGACAGTTTTAGATTTATGAACGTCGATGATAAAAATGCATATTAATTGGCCTGAGCATTGCAGTGTAGCTGTAATATGACTATTTGGGTCATTGGCGCCGTTTTTAGCAGCTTGCTTCAGCGTTTTCATCGCAATATATTATTGGGAGAGGAACCCTACCCAGAAGTTATCATCCTTTAAAGCTTATTTGGCCAGCGGGACTGGTAATAACGTTGGCCTCCCAACTTTGCTTTTGGTGTGAAATTGTTCTTTATAACCTGTGAAACGGTATATTTTACGTTTTGGAATCGCCGCGGCCTGACTTCTTGAATCCAAATTTAACGGACTTGACGGAACCCAATTTTTTCTCCGTTCCTTAACTCGTGTTGTAAGTGTAGTATTTAGCTCTTACTATGGTTTCTTTTAAGAGTAACGCATTGCGGTAATTTTCAGACATCTAAGCTGGTTAATCTCTGGAGCATTTCGTAATATATTAAGAATGAATCTATCTTAATCCATCTATGTCACGCTTGAGTTTCAATTTGCATCACTGCTCATTATCGTGTATTTTATACATTGTGGAGGGAAAAATGAAGACATAGCGGTAAGGTATTGTATTGTTTCTTCTTTCTTAATACAATGCGCGGAGTAATAAGGGAGCGAAGTCTTTGTTTCATTGCTTTTGTCTTTATTTAGGTAACATAACACATTTTTTGTGGGGTTTTTGGGAGATTTTCATTTGTGTGGGAGTGACTAGAGGAGAAGTGACTAATTTGCTGGCCTCACCTGTCCTTATGATTGGTTGTACGATCTGAACTGAGACCTCAAATTATGTACCAAATTAATTAGGAGAGCTCAAAAATATTCTTTCTTATGTGATCACTTGTGTACTCGCGATTAAGAAGCGATTTAAATAAGCATGATTTTTCGCAGGTATGTGAGTGGTAATTTACATCATGCTAGGTTCTACTCAGGGAATTTAAAGCGCTTCGATGTTTAGCCGACTAGAATACGAAACCAAAAACTATGCAACAGTGTGGGCCCCTGCTGTTTTTTTCTCTCAGTTCAACGGCAGCGAAAAAGAGCTACCAACGCTGCAACGCTCCCATTACGGAGTGAGCTATGGTAATGCGTAAATCAGCAGATCGTTCCGTCCGTCGTGATTTTTCATTTCGCTGTTCGCGAGTCATTCTTTCGCATTTAACTTGACGGGAATCGTCATACCTATGGTGATGGCAAGGTTAGATTATCGCTACCGCGCCGTTTCGCCGCTTAGAAATCCCATCTTGCGCGCCTCTGAAGAGCAGACTCTTCATCCCGTTAAGGCCGGTTTACATTCAACATAACGGCATAACTTAAGAACATAGCGTACCGGGTCTTCAAACCGACCAATTAGGGTATTTCTATCTTTCTTTCAGCTGGCTATTGGGATTTGTTCGTTTGAAAAGTGCTTGAATGATTTCAATTCCACATCATGATTCTGCCTTAATTATTCAATTTTTTTATATTTGCGATCCATTTTGTAGTGCCTATAGATATAATTGCTTTCGAAACATGTCGATTTTTACCGTCCAAGGTAGTTCTGAATGACCAAATCAACTGAACGACATTATCTAGTTAGTAGGTAGACGACAGCTATCTCCTGCGTTAGGTTCTCAACGCTCGTGTTAGGTACCTACTTTCTTAAGACAGCTTAAATGGGATAACATTATGCATAAAATTATATAAATTTGAACGCATTCTAAGGAAAAATAACTCGTATTTCAAATGATACCAAAATATTAGCCACCTATTGTACATTGTACTACCATTCGAGATATTTGTCAATGAAATGGAGCCGTTTTGCCTTGGGGTTTTCCGCTCCAGAGAATCATTTTTTTAATGCAAAGTTCTGACGCACATATCGCGTCCTAAATGACGGTGAGTAGTTCCTATGTTTGCTCAAATACATATTTTTAAAAGCAAACTCAAATGCCAATGCCAAAATGCCAAAAAATAACTTTTGTTGTAAAATTATTGTCAGCGCACGGCGTGATAGTCAAGTAACAAGTCAGTTTTAGGCCTTTGATGTGTATATTTAGTTAATTGCGGAGTTCAGTCATTAGTAGTACTGTATCTACTTAATGCTTCTTACAGTTAAGTAAATGAAAACTTAATATAGTCCACGAAGCTTCAACTTGCCGACCAGGGTTTGGGCGCAGTCATTTTCAAGGGCCTTGACAATGACTATGAGGCGAAACCTTGGTCAGCAAATTCATTAGAATTGTTTCATGGACTAAACAAAGTTTTCTTTTACTCAGTTTTGGAGTACCACAAATCAACGCCTGAGAACATCAGAGAAGTCTACTTCTTACAGCTGTTTAAAGTCAAAAAGTTAATTTCGAAAATGGACTTTCATTGTGACTAAACATCGCTCCAAGTAGCTTAAGTTACGTTCAACATGAAGGGACCTTTTATGCGCGGGGTGACTGGCCCCTTGGCTCGGGGGAGTAGAGCTGTGCACCGGCGGGGAAATTGCCGGCGGCGCGCCGATGATTTTACTGGCGGCGTAATCGGCGGCGTAGCAGATCATTCATTCATTACAGTAATCTACCGGTTAGAGGTAGGTTGTGATGAAAGTCAGAGAATATCCAACGAACTCTTACACGTGCTGTGCCCTTTCTACCTCTTGTATTTCTTTCTTCATCTCAGCATAAGTCCTACCTTTCTTCATCCCGTCCATAAAACCGATTCTCTTCCTTCCCCTTCCCCGCTTACCCAACATCCTTCCCTCTATCACGACCTTCAGCAAACCATCGTCCCTCATTACCCCTTCCAGCCACCTACCCTGCCTTCCCCTAATCTCATCTATAAGTTTCCTCTCCTCGCCCACCATGTCAAGCACTTCCTCATTTGTCTTCCTTTCCGTCCAACGCACCTTCTCCATCCTCCTCCACACCCACATCTCAAAAGCCTTCAGCCTATTTTCGTCTTCCTTTCTCAAGGTCCACGTTTCTGCCCCATACAACGCCACACTCCATATCAAGCTCTTTATTAGCCTCTTTTTTACATCCCTACTTAAGGTCCCCGTCATCAGCTCCCTTCTATTATTGAACGCTTCCTTCGCTAGCGCTATTCTCCTCCTAATGTCTTTGCTACTATGTCCTCTTTCTTCTAGCGTACTACCCAAGTAATTAAATTGTTCAACTTGCTCCAGTTTGTGACTTCCTACTCTTATCACCAGCTTCGCTTTCTTTGTCCTACAGAATCTCATTACTTTTGTTTTCCTATTATTTATCTTCATTCCGTATTTCTCACACTGCTTTTCCAGTGCATCTACTAAAGTTTGCAGTCCTTTCGATGACCGACTCACCAACGCCTGGTCGTGTCCATCAGGCGATGATGGTTCTAATGGCTGAATTTGCGGTGAAATACTAGATATTTCTTCTTCTCCTACTTGGGTAATTTCCTCATAAAAATATTCTTTTGTTTCTCTTCGGGTGGTGAAATATGCTTCTACTTAATCGCGAATAGAATCGCGAATCTAGTATTGACGCAATGATGCATAAGTTAGTTACCGGAAAACTGTGATCAAACTTTTGTTACATGGAGGTCTTTATCTCTGCAATAGAAGTGCTATCGTCTTCATTAGGTTTTAAACACGAATTTCCGCTCGGAGAACGAAGGATAGATTGGTAGTGAAATACCTTTGGGCGGAAACGAGCTTCATCGCACTCCTAAAATTCTGAGGGAATTTCACTAATTCTTGCATAAAAGATCATTCAACAGGTTTCAATCATAGATCATATTTTTCAATGCGGCTTAAAATAGAATTTATTGGTTTTCTGTGAATGCCTCCAAGAGGCTCCAACATTTCCAAAGTGCTATGCCATCTTGTTGGTGACTCGCTTTTGACTGTTCTATGGGAGGAGGTCATATCGAAATTTGCCTGACTGTCTTCATCTGCATCAAATAAAGGGTGATTTGCATTGGCTTCTACACCCTGGTATAACTCACCTAGTGAGAAAGCAATTTTTCTCTGCTCATTTTCTATCTCAGCTTCCAAATCGCAACTACGGTAACGTAGGTACCAGTAGGTACTGTTTTTACGATTTTCTCGCTTTGATCACTAGCTCCCTGATTTCAAGCACCATATTTATTCCGTCAACCATGATCAAGCCATGTATTGAATGTACCAAGCAAAGATGACTCGGAAGCATTAAAATCGCGTCACTTTTCTTACATTCGCCCCGGCATCAGTCACATTTCACTAACCTTGAGCCGGGGGAGAGCGACTCATGCTATCTTCCAAACGCTTTTTTCTTCTAACCGAAAATGTATTCTTTGATTCGCTGTACATACATTGTGCCCTTATTTCGTCTTCAGAATCTCTTAGAGGATTCGTGACTATCGGCGTAATATATTGTGGTCATTGTAATCATCCGTCAGATGACTCGCGACCTGTGGCGTTTTTGTTTCGTTTTGTGCTTCCTGAAACAGGAACGAGCAATGTTGACCATACCGAAGTTTCGTAATACACATTGCCATAATCGCCTCTTGGCATAAGTTTAGAATTTTGACTATGTTACAATAGTATTATGGCTGCTCAGTTGTAGGAAATCAAAAGAAATATCTTTCCCCTGATATTGAAAATTCATCCATGAGAGGGTTAGAAGGCATGGGAGGGGGGGGGGGGCTGGGGGAAAAGGAAAACCTTTCCAATTTGCCGCCGTTATCATAATTCCAATTAGAGAGAATGAAAAACGATGTTTGTGAAAAAGCATAAAATGCGATTTTTTATTTAAATACTGTGGATAGGGCATTAGCGTGCAACTCATCGACCAGTTTGAAAGGCTATCTCTAAGTCTTTGAAGGTCCCTCAATCCGTTAATGCACTGTTAACTCCCGCTAATGAGAGAAGGCTAGGTCTATTGGTGCACGGATGTAACTGCGTTGAGTGGTGTTAGACATTATTATTAAAATCAATGATGAGGAGTCCGCAGTGACAAGCGTAAACAAATACAGTATCCATGCAGTTAAAGCAATGGCTTGTTAATGGCTACGCAGAACGGCGCCGCGCCGCCGACCTAGAGGACCGGGCGCCGCGCCGCATGTAATCCATCGGCGGCGGCGTCATCAGAACCATCGGCGGCGCACAGGTCTACTCGGGAGTCGAAACTCCCCTCTTCTCATTCCCTGCCCCCCACTGGCCTCCTCCCCACCCCTCTCTAACCCCCCCTCCAGCCACGCCTCCTCGGCCCCCACTTCCCTTCGACTCGTCCCACGCGTGAGAAATGACCAAGGCGAGATAAGAGGCGCGGTCTCGGTCCATATAGCGGCGGAGGGAGGCATCACGCTCGCCTCTCTTCACGAGCGCCGCCGGCAGGCACGGCCGGGTTGGAATGGTAGAAATACCCCTTCACAGTTCGCGCCCCTCTTCTTCCTCATTGATCGGCGGCGGGAGGATATCCGGCGTGCGTTTGGATCGCTTTTGCATGGCCTCGTGTTTGGTTGTCTGCTCTCTTGCTCTGCCTTTGATTCGGTCGCTCTCGCATTCCGTTGTTGTTCGTGCGAGCGACGCGTGAGTCGGTCGTGTGTGCAAAAATCCGTGTGCCCATGGTTTGTATTGGAGAGTTGTCTTTTGTTTGCCATGGAACCAGGCCTGCATGCGTGAACATACATTTATTGGGAGAGACGTAGCTTGCCGTTTTTTTGTTCAAAACCCGACCGGTGTGTGTGTGTGTGAATCTGTGTGAATTCCCTGTACATTTCCCTGAGGGGAGAAAGAACTGCTTAGTCTGACTCTCGCCACATTGAGGACGTTTATTAGCCATCTATCCGCACCATCCGTTATTTTCTGCTTCATTATTCATCTTTATGACGTGTCGATGCCTTCACCTACGAGAGTAGATGCCCAACTTTCCCCCCCCCCTCCCTCGAATCACCCTCGCCCTGCTACGAAGTTATACACACGAGAGAGAGTCGATTACTACCTTGAAGAGGAGGCTTAACCTGTCGAAGCCTGGGTCGGTTTATTAATGAAGAGGGGTGGAATAATGCTTCGCGATTCGAATTGCGAGAAATTGCTCCCAGACTCTACTCTCGTCGTATGGTGCAGATTCTTCGCCTCGTTCCGGCGCATCGGTCCATATCTGGTCATGTTTACGACTCGAGGTGATGTCATTCGTCGTAGCTTTAAGCAATCCCGGGGGTTGGGATGGAAGGTACTTGAACAAATATTCGTTTTGTTCTCGTTTGCCGAAGCGCTGAGGAAAGGAAAAAATGTAAGGGAAGGACGTAGTCAAACTCCCCTTGTCAACAAACGGGGCCAGATGCCGCCGGATCCTTTCATTCATTTCATTTTGATATTTTTTCAACTCGATCTAAATGACATTTTTATGCAAATCCAACCCGTATCTTAATATAGTAGTCCATCGGCAGTGGAAGCATTTACAGGGAAAAGGGAATCAATGAGTGGGGCTCTTTAAAATCTTTGAGTGTAAAGCCTAGCGTTGTATGGTTCGGAGACTTGGTCGTTGCAGAAAGAGAACTTGAGCGAGTCTTTTGAGATGTGGGTGCGGAGAAGAAAGGAAAGGGTAAGCTGGGTAGCGAGGGAGGCCAGCGGATATGGCGGGGGAAGAAAGGGAGGTTGGCGGCGGCAATGCGGAGAAAGCAGTAAAAGTGAATACAAGGTGTATTGAAAGGGGTCAGGGTGTTGAGGGGAGAATAGGCACGGAAGAGGAAGAAGAATAATTGGACGGCATGAGAGGAGGTAGAAAGTATGAGGAGTTTAAGAGAAACTTAGTGGAGGGTTAACAGTCACAATTCACCCGTCAGTCAGTGTAGGAGCCCTCAATGATCGCCATAAATTGGGTAGTTGACATAGGAACTGGCCATCAAGCCTACCAAATGGCCTTCGTCGTGTAAGTGGTAGCGGAACTTATGTTAGACTCTCGGGAGAGAGGACCCGAAGAGACTGGGGGTGTATGAGATTTGAGTGTGGAGAAGAATGGATGATGGACAGAAAGGTAGCCAAACGAAGAAGTCAGTGTTATCGTAGGAGAGGAAGCTCCTCGAAGGAAGCTTGAGAAGGCGAAATAAGTGCAATGCAAATAAGAATGGAGCAATGGAGAGGAGATCAGACTGAATGCTGTTTTGGAAGGGTGAATGGTAAGTAGGGGAAGTGGGAGGAGGTGGATAAGACATTTGTGATGGAAAGAATGGAGGTAGGAAGTATACGGATCTGAAAGAAATTCAAAGTAGTTCAACCTTCGGATAGGGAAGTGGCTTTGCCCCTAACCGGTGGATAATCAAATAGTTAAAGAGCTGTCATTGTAGTGGCTGATCTCATACGATTGAATAATGCAGTGTTTCATTTTACTCATGAATATATTGAGCGAGTAATTTCTCTTGAATTATTGCATAACTCGGGTAATAGAAGAGTGGGAGTGATTCGTCAAATATCTAACCCTACCCGGTGGATAGCCATAAAATTCCCAGGTGGAGAACCAGCCTCGAATGAAGCGGGTGGAGAATACGAGATTTATCGAAACAAATTGAATCGAACCGTGATTGGGCGAGTAATTTTGCCGTTTTATACACTCTAGCTAGGGGAATGGGAGAATGGCAATGAACCATCACATGCCCACAACAACCGACCAACAATTAATGGCACCGTGAAATCTCGGTGAAGCGTAACGGCAAAGGCAAATAATTTTATCGCTGAAAACGTCCGTCCAGAAACAAACTCTTTCCAAGCTCAGTTGAGGAATATGAGGAAATCAGCACGAAAACAAATATTATCGATGAACAACTAATAAAAGCAGGTATATATTCCACCAAAGCAGCCAAATAATCAAACCGATAAAATCGAAGGTTCAGCCAACCGTTTCCTAACTTGCACTCCAAAATAAATCACAAATTAGTACAAGTGCGAGCTGTCAGGCTCTCAAAGTCAAAATCCAGTCCAGTGAATCCAGTCAATTTTGATTCAAATTCAATCGAATTATTCAAAAACGGCTTGAATACAAATCGTTCAAAATGAACGATTTGCGTGAAGAATTGATTCGTAAGATTTGAATTCGTAGATTTTAGACTAGTCGAATTAGAACTTTGACATTAGAGTATTGATAACCGAGATCTGATGGATGGAATGTATTTAGAATGATGTTGGTAATAAATGCAAGAAAAATTGCAAGAAAAAAGATTAAAACGTAAAAATGCTAACAATGCAAAAACATATATTACATGCATCAAAATATTAAAAAAATACATCATACCTGAAAAATAAAGGCTCTAGTAGTACAAACTACAAAGTACCCAAAATTTCAAGACAAAATATTCAATAGATTTTGCACAAATTAATTTGTTCATCCCGTTTTCAGTTTTTTAAATGTCATGTCTCAATCTTTTGGCGGTCCTACATCAAGTTGCACATGTGCGCATCGAAGTTTAAGGTTTCATGAGTAATTTAAAAACGACATAGTTTTTGTGAGTAATCTTAGTTTATGAACAAATATGGGTATTCGAGGGCTATATTGGTCGTTGCCATAGTTATTGTCATGAATAATAGAAATTTATATATTTCACGCATTATTCGCTGGACGATGCCAGTCAATTCTGCCTGTGTAGGTATCCGCAGTTATACCCTGGTAACACGAACCCTCCAACGGTGCAACAGATTTGCTGAAAGGTGTATTATGGTCATTTTACACTTGCCACATCACTTCATAGTCTGCTGTATGGGTAGATATGCAGTGAAAGTTGCGTCGTGTAAAGTGAGGACTTGCTAGAAGGATTGCGCGAATGCATGAACAAACGACAGGAAAATGGCTCCTGCTCTAATTCCGTGCCCGCGTTCTCGCCATTTCTGTACACCAAACTGCGCAAACGAGTGCCTCGTGTTAAACGGTCTTTAGAACCTATGAGTGAGCGTGGTATGCCAGTAGAGACTGTAAATTTAGTACGTGAAACCTAATTGCGTCTAATTGAATATTTTCTTCTAGGTATTGTTATGGATTTTGGCCTTGCCAATATAAATTTGTCTCATAAATGGATGTAGTGCGTAGCTGGATAACGCACAACCGAGGTCTCACTGTATGGTATTCCTCATGCTTTCCCCCTTCGCCGTATGCGGTTGTCCTCGGGATAATCTCTGCCCTCGACTACTCAGCAGTCTGTGGTTGAAGGAGGCGAAGTGTTTCTGGCCCGAGTGGGGAAAAGGGTGTGTGATATAGTCCATGGAGTGGTGCCGTCTCCCCCTGCAGCAGCAGCAGCAGCCCACCGTCGACGACTACGGCGGTGGGGTCAATTTTTATCGCGCGGTCCGGATTGGACGGCGCATTTGTGACCATGTTGTTAAGTCGGGTGTGTGCGGGA
Source organism: Pyrrhosoma nymphula (assembly GCA_963573305.1). Classification (NCBI taxonomy): domain Eukaryota; kingdom Metazoa; phylum Arthropoda; class Insecta; order Odonata; family Coenagrionidae; genus Pyrrhosoma; species Pyrrhosoma nymphula. The sequence continues at coordinate 11,055,468 of OY754335.1, read as the reverse complement.
GGCATCTCCTCGTGGAGGAAATTAATAGTCGGCATCTGCCTCCACACCCTCCCTTTCCGAGCCGCCGCCAATGCGTGTGGCAGGGGGTGTTAGGACACGAAAAGAGAGGAAGGAATTGTGAGAGGGAAAGAACGAAGAGAGAGGAGTGTTTTAATGGATGAGTGTCTCGTTCTATTTTTGTTGCTGCCGTTAATGGGGCGTGGTAAGAAGGAATTCATTCGTCTATCTTTAAGTCCCTGTATTTCTCATATTTTATTTCTTTTGTCTGTTCTACAGGTGCAGGTGGAGGGGAGAATTAAAATAATTTCAACTGTGCCAGTTAAACTAAAACTCGTGTGTTCTGAATTGTTCGAGTGATCTCCACCTGGTTTACCCCTAATTTTTCTTCAATTCCCATTTTTTCACCGAGGAATATACTGTTGTATACTAGCTACTATCCTGCGATCCGCTTCAAGGGCGTGTGGCATGGGGTGTTGGGACATCAGACTTGATTAATGGAGGGAAAAGGAAATGGGAGAGGGAAAGGGCGATAAATTCTGTGTAGTTTCTGTTTTTGAGGTAGTTTTTAACGGTGTGTGGTGTGAGGGAAATTCGTGCCTGTTCGTCTTTAGCATCTCATATGTTGCCGCTTTTGTCTATTTGACAGATGCAGTGTGGTGATAAAATAATATCCTCAGATTCAACCACAGTAAACAGTTGTAAGACACACATGACGGGCGGAAAATTGCGTTTGAATTCTCTCCTCATGGCGCCAAAGTAGGGATGGATATTTCACTGACGAAACTCCGTCACCGCCGGGAATCGAATCCGTACCCCAAGAGATTGAATCCAGTTCTCAAGCCACCACTATAATTTTCTTTCCTTAATTTTGTAGGTTTTTCTGAAAATCTTTGTTCAAGTAAGGGCCGATCCTTGGTGGTGGTCGGGTCTCTGTAATGTAGGGCAAGCGGTGGTGGTCGTTGTAAAGTGGCGGGAATGAAACGGTGGCAGTGCTTGGGCAGTGGCTGCTTTGTTGCTGCGCTCGCGCTGCAATGAGGATGTGGGTCGTCGCCCCACGGGAGCCTGGACGGCGTGGAAGAGGGCAGAGATAGAGGCAACCCTCCCACCAACGGCGCAGGGAATCGATAAAAGTAAAAGCGAGAGTGTTTTTTTTGCGTGCGATACACGCCTGCCTACTACAACTGTTTATTTTGTGGATCGGCACACCGCTTGGTGCTTTAAAAACGACGTGCCTTGCATGCAGATGTATTTTTTTGTGTTGCCCGACCGTCAGGGCTACGTGTGGTGTGATGTGGTGCGGTGCCTAAAGAGACTGTTTTTTTTGCTGAACCGGACTGCGGTCGTTTGTGTGGAGCCCGCGAGAGCGGAACGACGTCACACTTCGTTCCTTTTCTGCCGAGAATCGGGAATGTCCCGCTGAATTCATTGAAGATATTTTTCTTCCTTAAAGTGTCCGCAAGACTACTCTCGATTTTCTGTCGTGAGGTTATTCGTATCATTATGATTTGTATTTTGTCCAGTATGCCCTTTATTCCCACCTACGGCTACGGATCGTAGTTAAGGTGCCGTATTACGGATTACCACGGTGGCTAGAGCAATGGCTTCCCGCGAAGTGGACCCGGGATCGAGTCCCTGCGGCGTCGCGATTTTTTCGCGGGTATTCCTACCTTCGTGCCATTGGAGCTCTTCCCGTGCAGTACTCCGCACGTCGGGAGGGACGTTTAACTGTTGTCCCTTTGTCGTCTTCCTTGAATGGCAGGCTAATGCCAGCGCCGGGGTTCTCTTCTTCCTGCTGTCTACTGCTTTTCTAATACCATAAAAGAAAAATGCTGTATTCTTTACTGTGTGCTAATACCTTAACTCTCAGCGCGAAGCGCCGATTCGTGTGGGATAGGCTTGAATTACAGGGTGTGTAGAAATGACATAATCATCATAGGCATTCTACCATGCAAGTTAGGTCTACCTCCTTGGATCTAATTGTTGTTTGAAAATATATGAATCGCGGCCGTATACAGAAGTGTACGCGCTATTCTTTTCCCCATACGCTTTGTATCATCTTCTCTTTTTATTCCGTCTTAAATCCCTATTTTTAACATTCCCATTTCCCGCTTCCCCAGGACTATTTCATTTTATCACCTTCATCATACCCTTCCCTCTTGCCCTGTCCTCCTTCCAAGTTTTTCCCTTTTATGAATTTCCCCAACCAATATCCCTACCTCGTGTGGTATATAACAGCTGTGCGTGTCATTACTTCTCACAGATTATTTTCTCTATTCATCTGTATGCCCTTTTATCACAAGTCTTTAATTGCATTCATCCTCTTTCACCGGGAGTCCCAGTAATGAAGTCATGCATTGCTTCGTCTTCCATTCAAGTTTAGCTCTAATTAGTCTTTAGGGTCTTTACTCTCGTCTCTTTCATTAATTCCTTCTTCTTAGGAAATGATTCCGCGGCCAGCATTACTCTCTTCGTGCCCATACCACTGAACCCATTTTTACATAAATACTACATCTACAACATACCCTGCAAGCCACCTCAAGGGTGTGTGGCTGAGTTCTAACTATAAGTAGTGGTCTGATTTCTAAATATTCCGCATTGAGTTAAAAAAGAAACTCTCAGATTTGGGAAATTAGTAATTTGGTTTAAAATGTTTTGTGAACATATTATGAAAAATAAATTATTTATTGTTTAATTTAATTCACTTATAAATTTAAGCGTGAGTTATTGTATTTGTGAGGGTCGTTTTTATTTTCGAATCGCACGATACCACGATCCAATCCTGAATCTGTTTTATTCCACTTTTCTTATGAATTTACACGTGTCTTTTTACTTGAAAAAAAATGAAAGCAGTTGCTCATGCAGTAAATTTCCCTGTCACAAATTGCCTTAATGTAACCTTGGGGAGCGTACCAACTCTAAGGGGGTGAATAATTTCATGAGGTTTCTGATGAGAAATTCGGCAATATTTCACGCGCCGAGGTGTAATCTTCGAAAGGTCTCAGGAGGAGGGCTGATTCTCACTACTTCATTGAGCCACCCTCTCATTTTCTTGGCTGAGCATTCAAAACGCTCTCGACACGCACCTGGCCTGCTTTGTCTTTGACGGGACCTTCCGGATTCCTCGCTTTTGGCTCGATAATTTTCGCCACGCTATGTTGACGATTTAATTGGAGAACTTCTATTATTTAAGTAATAGAATTACAGGTGGCATCAATAGAAGTTCGTTTTTTGCCACGTGAATTCCGCTCATATATTAAGGTAATTTATTTTCGCGCAACTTCAGTTTAGTGCCACTTAGCGGTAATTATTTCCATTTTAGTTGCCTGTCGGGAATCACGTCTGGCGTGTTGGAAGCTTTGCCCACTGAATTCTTTCTGTGAATCGTTTTATCTATCTTGAGAAGATCAATTAGCTGCACGCCAAAAAAAAATTCTTGACTCACTTGACTATTTGTAGCTTACTGATTTTTATAAATAGAGTTTTAGTCAATTAATATTTGTTTCACATTCAGTTAATTTGTATGCACCACTGTATGATCCTTTTTGTCCATTCCCGAGTCATGATTATGATTCTTTAATACTTGATCGGAATGAATGCATAGGCAGTAAAATTTTCTTCTGGGGTACGAAATATGAATATATATAGAATGGATCGTCTGGGGTCTACGAAATACGAAAATATAATATCGAATTTAGCCTCAGTAGATGCACTGCAGTAAACTTCTTGCGAAACAAATAGCACCGACGCTATCTATGTCTATAAAGTTAATATAATAAAGGAGTCTGATGAAGTCAAATGCCTGGGAATCAATCACCTTGACTTCAGGCATAACGTGGAAAAAACACACGCGAAATATTTTCGGCGTTGCATTGAGAAACTAGGATTAATCAAGCGAATAGTAGGAAGGTTCTCTGTTGAAAGAGTGAAAGAGAGATTCTACTGTACTCTGTTTAGGCCACATCTCGAATACGTCATGTGCACTTGTGACCGTACATAGAAAGATTTCACTCGCAAAATAGATTTTAAAAAATAAAGGAAAGCCGTGCACTATGTTTAAAATTACTAGGAGCTTGCAGAAAGTGTCACACGGCTGATGGGAGGATAGGGCTGGGAAGCGTTTAGAGACTCGGAGGTTAGGCTTACATCAATTGAAAAACTCCGAAAAGGCGAGTTTCAGTGCAACACGGAGTATATTATATTGTATGCCCGCGCTACCTGTATCTCTAGAATGGCGTACGATTTCTTGCATGTTTTTACACGGCTGTAAAGGAAGCCTGATGTTGAGTTACCGAAGACTGTGTTTCGTGGTTGACCACATTTCCATGATGAATATCGTTTGTTACTTAATATTTTTTAAGTTGAAATGGTGCTTACCTTATTTATTAAAGAACTCTTTCATCGTTGTATTTTAGGGAAGAGATATAATTTCTCGTGGAAGTTTGTCTCGTTTTCGTTTTGTAGTAAATATTTTTATTTCAAGCATTTATGCGTCGCATTATTTGATCGGTTATAATCCCACGAATGTTGTTTTTATTAATTATTTCCGCTGCGACAACATACTGGCTCATGCTCAACTGTGCGAAGGGTTTATTTGGGATAGTTTTAAACTCATAAATGGAGAAGTCACTTGGTGATAAATTTTACATTCATTCGTCATCTTATGGAAAGCCTGCCTGGCGTTTTCGTGCGGCTAATTGCGTGCGGACGCGGGTCCAGTCTGATTAACTGCATCCCTAAATCTCCTCCAACTTAATGTTCGACATGTTATCTGAATCGAATTATAAGCGAATGTAGTCGCTATCGTGGATGTTATCTTGAATTTTCTGAAAGCACCAGCCATTAACCCGCCTCTGTTGATATAGATTCAGGTGTTGATATACGTCGTGGAGACCTCCTCGTTAGGTTTATGCACTTCCCACACTTATGTTGTTGGACGAAATTATGCGTGATGTGGACTTAAAAATACCACGCCCAAAAGTTCCGTATTTATACCGCAGCAATTTGACACCGTTCAGAAATTCCTCTTTCATCTTGCCACCTCTTGTAATAGACGGCCGTGACATTGACTGATAAGACTTATGATATATTCTCTCCCTCCGAATGGTATTTCATGGGGTCATGGGATATTTTTAGATATCGGAATAATCACTGGGTATATTTTTTTCGGAAATTTCTCCTCTTTGTGAAGTCGTTGTATTTTTTAAATTCTGAATTGTTTTATTTTGCGTGACCTCTCTTCGCAGCTTTGCAATTTCAGTTATTCATTGGAAATACCTTTATTTATATCTTTTTGAGTGTGATATGCTGAATGCCACATGTCGAAGTCAACAAATACCTTTATTTACCCATCTCAATTCTTCAAGATTCTGAACATAATTGTTGGCTTTTATTTTATTCCTTAAATTTATGTCTATGGTATTCCAAATCCAATAGATGGTTTGTCATGAGTGAGAGCTGAATTCGTGAATTTTTTAATTAAATGCTATGGATTTTTCGGAAAAGCTTATAGATGACCCTTGTATTAATTAATATAGGACTTATCTAAAAATTAGTCCGTGGTACACCAAATTAGAAATATCTTTTACATATTAAGTGATTCATCGATCGCGTTGTGCTTCAAAATTTGTTTTTAATGTAAAAAGTGGAGTCTTTAGGCGAACCTATTCCCTGGGATACGTAAAACTCAAGCTCTCGTCAAACCTCTCGGTCTCCCTCGATATATAGAATGCCAGTATTACGCGTCTGTTGTTCTCAGCACACATTCGAAGTGCTGCTTCTCGTCGGTCGGAAAGCAGTTCGGATGGAATAGAAGAAATCGAACCGATTCAATTGCGTGGCCTGTGCCGTATATACTATCTGTGCACGAGTTGAAGCGGGTCGTCGGAGTACTTAAGGCAGTACATACTATTGATGGAATCTTCGGTTCGAGGGCTGAGCCGATAAAATCGCAACCATTGAACCCGGCTTCCCAGACAGTCCGCGGATCGTTTGTCAGGCTCATATTTGGTCGTCAGGAATCGTTCATGTCTTCAATCTCGCGAGAGTCATAAGCGTATTACCTAAAACTTCCCAACCCAGTATTTCGCGACCGCAAGGGGACTTTGTGACCGCTGAAATGTCGGAAGTGCCTCTAGAATGGTATCATAGTCGTTTATGGAGGTCAGGGGATTAGCTTTGGTAATAATTTTTTAGCGGAACGACTGAACACTGTGATTAAATTTATTGGTCGATAAATCTATTTACTATTCCGCTTAGAGGACAGTTGCGGCAATAGAGGATGAGGCTTTAAACGTTGTTATCACGTAATTAAACGAAACTATCGGTCAGTGAATGCATGGAAATAAATTCTCGCTCTCATCGTAAATAAACGATCGGCAATATCAACAATTCTTATCAGTCAATAAATGAACACAAATAAATCATCGCTCTCTCACAATCAGTGTCAGTGGAAAAACTCATAAATATCGTGTAACTGAATTTGAGTCATAAGTAATTTATGGCCTTCCTAAGTGAATCGATAAAGCGTCGTGTTTTAAATAGTTAATAGTGAGGCTTTAATGAATTCAATAGTGATCGGAATTGGCGATGTTAATTGATTTTTTCTCAATTAAATGAAATTTTTATTCCCCTGTTTCTATTTTCCCATTTTAACGTGCTCTATTTTAGGCCCATCACTGCATAAAATCAACCAGTTTGTCATTTATGATGTCGTTGATTTTGTATGTACTTAAGAACGATCAATGGGAACCTAATCGTTAATGTTCATACCTTATCAACTAGTCAACGAGGGGAATAAAATACCGTTGACCATTTAGCCAACAAATCGTTGCGCTGGTGTCTCATCAACGTTTCAATGCTATGATGTGTAAACTGCGACCCTTTATTCTGCTTTGTTCTAGCTATTTTTCTTCCATAGAGGTAATTTTTCTTTCTTACACTCTGCTTTAGTTTTTATGCTTCTTATTTTGTACTAGAGAGGGGGCCCGTTAAATATAAACGGGAAGGAAAAAAATCAACTCTAATACATCTAATAAACTATTCATATCTTGTTTAAGTTAATTGATTATACACGGAATCTCAACTTAAACAATGAGTATGGTTGTTAATGTGGACGATGACTCAAAAACACTAAAATATTGCGAAAAATCGATAAGTTTTAGCAAACATTTTGGAATTTCGACAGGAATAGAAAATTCGATTGAAAGAATAATAATCATTATTTTCTTTCTATGAGTACCTTTCCCAATAACAGAAAACCACTATTTCTAAGTTTATTTTGCAAATAAAAAATTGTCTGCAGCCAAATGAAGTTTCAGCTTCACGTATACATATTTCTGGTGTGAAAGTTACTGACGTATATATAAATATTATACACATTGGTGATTATTATAGTAGCTTTTTTGTATCCTTTTGTATAATTTTGTATTTCTTTTTCAATACTTTATTTTGTTCTTCCTTCAGTTATAATTCTTCCAAATCTGCTATGCCTTAGGGCGTTTCCGACCTACCTTTTACCTCATTGCCGTGTAAAATTTCAAATGCATCTTTCCTCTTCTGCTCTTTTGGTTATTTTCATTTCTCATTTTACCTATATGACCATTTGATCTTCAGCAGCCTTCAACTCTGTGTGTCGATTGCTGAGCAGGATTATATCTTTTTGGATATTTTTTGACAACAAGCACTATTCTAATTTAGCTGTGGCTTATTAAACCACTCTCAACCAAGCAATAAGCATGATGGAACTGTTGAAGCCTTTTTAGTTTCAATCTGTGGGGCATGAGACCTCATTTTCCCTAATCACCCGAGTAGAGAGCTCATGATGGGGATTGAAAATGTCAATGCATATGCGTCTCCTCCCTCATTGTTCGAAAAAAAAATCGTCGTTACCGTCACGTCTCCCTCACTTGACTGCACGGGAAAAGAAATACGAACGTCCTTTTCATGCCTTTTTGCGGTACTCTCTATTTATTTCTTTTCACTTATGTTCAATCTTAAACATTACGGGACTTTCACATTAACTCATAATCTTGGTAATGAGCTCAGGTCTTTGCTGGGAGCTGGGATGGGGTTAGTGTGGCGGCTATTATACTGTCCTATCAACTCGAGGACCAGCGATATTTGTTAAGTGGAATTGAAATCCCTACTTGGGTACGATGAGGGAGGACTGTACTCAGTCCGTCGGATGAGATGTTAAACTCTACGCCCCTTTGCGCCTGTCGTTAAGGTGGTTCCACCGTAAAATGACTAAAATGTCATTTTATTCATTATTCTGTCTACTTGTAGAAAAAGTTGTCCTCTGTCTGATATGAACAACAAAATAATACCTTTCCGCGCTATTATATTCTATAATTGAACTTGAAATTACATGGTGTTCAATGGGGGAATGATAGATACACGGGGAAAAATAGTATGTTTCCATAAAATAAAATGCCATTTTCGAGGAAAACTGTCTAGAAGAAGGGAATAATCCAGAGAAATTGAATACAAATAAAATACAGGCATCTTATCACCTTATTTTTCTAGTTATTGAAGAATTGATGCCGTAATTGAAGTCAAAATGCGGTAATTCGTAGGAAATGGCACTGCAGTTGGCTCCAATGGCTGGAAAAAGTGCTCATTTAAAATACATTCGTGGAATAATGTGCATTTTTTCTACTTTACTTTTGGTTTTCTGTAGGTAACGCATTTCATCAGCGAAAGCAGGATTTTTTGGACAAAATATAAAAAATGTGGAATTTAGTATTTGTTTTGACTCACACAGTCGCGGCGGAACCTCGTTAAGAGCAGGTTAACGCCGACGCTTGGTTCCTCTCTCCTCCCTTCCTTCATACCTCCAATGATCTCACCCATATTATCCTGCACATATATTTTCAAGTTCTAATGGTGCAAATAACCTCTGCTGTTGGTCAACTACCCGAATGACTACCAATACTCGTTTTAACCACCACACGAAGGACTATATGACCGAACATGTCCCCCTCCAAAGGGGTTTGCTTCAAAGTAAAGACGCTGTGTAACAACGAGCGTATTCGACCTTCACGACTTTGCTTAAAGTTTGAAATTTGGCAACCCCGCACGGCACGCATATTGAAAAATTCCTCTCCAATTCCCTTTATCCTTCTTATTTCATTTTTTTCGTATCAAAGGACACATATCTCTCTCTAGAGGCAAGGGTTGGTGGTGGAGGGGGGAGTGTGAGGAGGAAAGGGAAGTGGAGGTTTGTTGACAAAGAGTGCCACTGTGTGCGCGAGAGAGAGCATATAGGGAGGAGGCGACTCCCCATCTCCCATTCTCCTTCCCCCGTCGGAAATAAGCCCGGGCGTGGCCAAGATCTCGCTCCCCCCCGTGCCGATGGCTCTCCCCGCGCGGGCGTGCATAAACACGGCGCAAGGGGCCGCAGATTGCGATTCCCTTGTCCTCATCTCGGTGTCCCACCGCCATCATCTCAAGCCATCCGGACGCCCCTCTCTTCTCCGCCCATCCCCTTGAAACATAATCGGATGCCCCCAAAGGAAATGTGATCGGGTCATTTTTTCCTTGATCTGCAGTGGTATTACCTACTGCTTTGGTTATATATCGCACCGTCATACCTAAAGTTCCAAACAACGTAACTAGTCGTAAATTTGCTTGACTCGGCTCCTTCGGAGATGGAAACTTGAGAATATATCGTCTGCCAGTTCACAACGACTTAAAGCGGCGTAGCTCGACTTGGCGTAGGCTGGAGTTGAGTCCAACTCAACGTTATATACGGAGACCAACGTCCAAGCCCATAGCGGCATTCAAACCGATGACTTTTGGATTGTCAGACTGGTGTGATACCGACCTGGCCACCAATACCGGCTCGTAATTGCCTTCGTGTCGTGTCGTACCTACCTTCGTAGGAAATTGCATAGGACTATTTGCCATTAACATTTTTATACGTGTAAGTAAAATCTACAGCTGCTATCCCTTTACTCACTAAGTAAATGATGAACAATGGAAAGTCGAGTTTCTAACTAGTAACAAATTTGTGTGTTAATGTTCTGTCTTGATATTGTTTTACTACACATCTTTCAAATAAGTATGACTTACATTTTTAAAAAAGCATAGTAGTGTGCATACTTGAAAATCCCGCATTAATTTTAATAAATGAAAACCCTTCCGTATGGATATGAGGATTTTTTAGGGGATATTTTAAAACTTGTCGTGCTGGAATCCACTCGGCTTTTTATAGTCTTTCTTCTGAAGGTAATTTGAACACTGGGAGCAATCATAATCAGTGTACAATCGTACATGAAAAACGTAATTATTAGTTAGTTGATCCAGAAAGAGTGATGTAGAGAAATGTTCATCACTGTTCTTTATTAAACCCTGAAAATGTGCTGCAGCTAGGTTAAACAGCTATTTTTTTTCACTTCAAAATGAAAACTTCTCGTGAAAGAAACATTGAATGGAATTTCATGTGCTCCATTTTGGCCTTTCAGAAATTCTGGAATTGACATGGTTTTTTTATCAAATGTTTATCATTCCACCTTTGAGGTGAAAAATATATTAGAGTTTAAAAAAACACGTTCATGCATCATTAGAAACAGCTTCATGTAACAAGAACAGTAGCTTTGGGATACATTTTTTTAATTTTTTTGTGTTCTGCCACTCTCGCGCTCCCTCGATGGGAAATATTGGACGACACACTGGCTGATCTTTTTCTTCTTTCTCTGGAATCTCCCCTTTTCAGAACCATCAAAGTTTCAAATTACTTTCGTTCTCCGCGAGCGCATCTCGTACATTTTTCTCTCCAATGCTCTCCTTCGAATTTCCACCTGGTGCGAGACCCACTGGGTCAATAAATAAAATATTAAGAACGTATGCATATATATATTAAAATGAAACACCCAAGTGTCCTTTTTTACACATCCGTGCTGCTTGTAGAAGAAAGTGTCACCTTATCCGATGGCACCAAAAAATTAAAAACTTTCTGCGCTGCTTTTGTCATTTATTTTCAATATTCTGATGTAGGAAGCTAACTCGGGTAAGTAATCGCATGGTAATAAAATGAAGGCACCTACTTGTTGTATTAAATTCTCTGTCATTTTCAAATCACCGAAGTACCTATTTGAAGTCAAAAGGCTTTAGCTCAGTAGGTAGACGTTTGTCCTGTAGACGCGTCCTAGGGTTGGATAAAGCATTAATTAAATAAAGCGTCAAGTTTAGTAAGTTACTTTTCCTTCCCAGCATCCAAGTAATGCCATAATTGAAAGCCTTATTTTGAAGAAATGCAAACGAAAATGAAAACCTAAGTTGCCTAATTATTACCGAATCCGTAGCGTCATGGAAGGTTCACCCTTTACGCACGCACTGTGCTTTATATCAGGTTTGCAAAGTTGGTTGATTTCAAGGGGTGTTTGCGCAAAAACTTTGCGCAAAATTAGTTTTTCTCTCCAGTGGCTAAGGCGTTTCATAAGTGAAAATGGCGATTTTTTAGACAGAGGTTTAGGCATTTCGAGGTGGTTTGAGTGAGATATCTGTAGTCATAAAATTCAGCGAATTTACCCCCATTAAAAAGAAAATGATCTCATCTTTGAATTTATACCAACATGTCAGCAACTTACTACTTGCACTACTTTTCGAGAAGTTGCTATAAGTAGAAGTCTTTCTACATGGATATAGTACCGCTGTGCGCTCCACAGAGGCATTATTTAATAAAATGAGAAAGTCCCGACGTTCAGATTTCGTGTCAGAAATCAAACGGTGTGTAGTTCGTACGTTTTCTTAATTAATTTTAAACTAATTTAATCACATTCCTCAGTAATGTTTTATGAAAAGGCAAAAAAAAACACGGTCGTGAAGGCGTTTTCAGAGAACGGGGTGAAACAAATCGGTCGAGTTGCCTCAAATATGAATATTTTGATGTTTACGGAGCAGTTCAGACGAGTGAAACCAGATCCGTGCGTCATTGGTGTTACTAAATTTACGTCATGCCTCTTAGTCTCACTAAAACTACTTTCAACGACACCAACCCCTCGTGTCATGTCTCATTTGTTTTGACTCACGCAGTCGCAAGGGAGCGACCTTAATCCCCATAATGCGTGATCATTTACCTCGTCACCCGGTCGGGGGGGATGTCTGCGTTTAAAAGGTTCGATGTTTTCAGTTGGCTCAAGAACAAAATAATAAATGCGCCGGTATGAAAACCCCGCACCCACGACGAATAAAGCATTTGGAATGGCCGCTTATGTGTGTGTATGCGAAGTTGAAATGAAAAAGACGGGGAAAAGCTATAGAAAGTGGGCGAATGGGTGGTGGTGATTACGTGGATTCTGTGAGAGATCTCAAAGGGTGCATTAGTGCAGCCCAGTGGAGTTGGAATGGTGCTCTTCCGACCGTGGGCACCGGCAGATCTCGCTTTTTGAAAAGAAAATTAAAATATTTCCGCTGCGAAGTAAAACATGTGAGGTGTTTTCCACATATTTTCATGGCAGCTATCGTCACAGAAGAATCATCATCCTAGGTTTTCCACCCAGCGAATGTTTGGTCCATGGACGGTGTCACGTGTAATTTCCCCAGCCGCGGGAAATGCCTGAAACAGTTTTATTTTAAAATTTCACATTTTAAGTTATTAATTGTCCCATTGACTCGAATGTATATCATGTATTTAAAAAACATTTCCCGAAGAATTTGTATGTTGTTTAGTTCTTCTCGGTGCATGTAATTAGACAACTCTCCTATAATCCTCATCGTAGGTATTTTACCAAATAAATGATAGGTCCATGGACAGTCGTGCCTATAATTTCCCCTAACTCGAGAAGTCTATTTTCTTATATGTATTTTATATCTTTCAAACTCTTTGTATCTTTTCCCTTCCTTCGCACCGTCCGGTATCCCTATCCTCCTCCTCCCTTTACCACCCTTACCCTGCATTCTGCCCCCCCCCCCTTATCGCCCTCCTCAACGTACGTGTCGTTACCCCCTCAGTGTCTCTCCCTGCCAATTTTGATGACTCGTTACCAGATTCCTTTCTCCTACTTCCTTGTCTAACTCTTCCTAATGTGCTCTGGCGGGTGACACCGTAAAAGTAATACCGCGACTAGTTCGTGCGTCTAGACTATCTCTTATTTCATCGATACAAAAATATGACGCAGTTATGAATAGTCGAAATCACTTTCTTTGCGTACGGATAAGTAAGGTGCGGAGACTACTTTTTTTCTGCTCGGGTACACATTCATCCCTGCTAAACCTCAATGCTGCATTGAGGTGATCAGGTGGGTGCTTAATTTAGAAGCGTCATAATGCGCCTTCGGTGGACTCAAAAGAATGGTTGATGAAAGGTTATTTCGCCAAAATATCCCGCGACTTGCGTTCATTCACCCAAGTTTCCGTCATGTAAACTACTTTCTGAGGTTGGATCTGTGCGAGTGGGATGTGTGGTGGTCTGGTTGTGTTCTTGCACCAATGCCAAGTGCTCAAGTCCACGCTAATAGGGGATGTTTGCATGGCTGCCAAGTGCTTCGCAAGTGCTGTATTTTAATTGATTGTCAACTTTGCTTTTATTGTTCATATTGATAAATAATCACGTTAACATGATCGTCCTAAAATGTTATTTTTTGCCCATTGATTGGTGGGACTGAAAAAAATCAAATAGACACGCATAGTATACACATATATTTTAGTACATTAAAAATCCTAGGAAAGCGCGTCATTAAACTGCCATCCTTTTTGATTCCATTCGGGATGAGGGTGGGAAGGGCAATTACTAAATTAAGCTCCATATTTTTCGGTAAAAAAATTGTTGTACAGGAAAATCAACTGTTTGTTAAGCTATGCAAGTAGTGTGTAGAATTGAGAGTGTCTTTGTCCGAGAAATAAGTTGGAAGTAAGCCTCACGGAATTTACCATTTGTTATTAAAATGGTGAACGTAATTTAGTAAATTTGTAGTAAATAACGTGTGCTCCATTTGTTTCCGTTACCGAAACCATGATTCTTCGGCGGCAACTCCTCGAGACGTACGTGGGTTCATAAATTTCCCGTGGAACTGATTGTAAGTCTTACTAGTGATTGTTCACTGTCCTCTGGGGTTGGCATTCGAGTAGCTCGCGAGAGTCGTTTCTGTTTAGCGACCGAAAGGGGGCGAAGTGTTTTGCGGGCATCAGTTAATTGAACTGACCTCTGTTCCCCCCCGCGTCAATTTACGCCTTACGCATTCTCGAGTTGAATGCATCTCTCGCGGTGGGATTCCACGCTCTGAGCACTTCCGTGCCAATTCCCCCGCCTGCCTAAGTTCGCTTGCTGGACGCCTCCTTTGCGAATTCATCTAACATCCATTGAAAGGTGGTTGTACCGTCGCATTCTAGGATGGCGTGGCTAAATCTTAAACTCATAAATTTTCTCCAAGTAAAAACTGGTGAGGACAATGAACTGCCGCTGTAAGTAAAATCAAGAAAATTGGAAAATCTCGGACTTACATCGAAATAACACCAACGCCACGAATTATTTCGGCTAACCTTGCGCGGAAACAGAAGTGTGGAGTAAAGAATGTCACGTAATTAAAAAGAATGAAATAATATCATTATTTTTATAATAAATACATATCTTTCACATTGAGCGAATTTAGAATTGAAAAGCGCTTTTTTACTATTAACTTATTTTACATTTACAAAGACCCATAGTAAGAGAGGACGGGAATTTGGAGGAGGATATCTTGGCTGAAAAACTTACGTTAGTGGTTCACCACGACAACAGCGCGCCTTTTTTGAGCTGCAGTAGACAAAGTAGGTATCGTCACAATGATCGCCAGCATCTGAAATGGACGGGCACCGCGAAATTATCCATTCTATTCAAGCGGTCGTTTGTGTGGGAAGAATTTTTCCCTCGGGCCTTTGAATAAGCTAGCGAGAAACTTTCTCCGAAATTTGTTTCTACGTGTGTTTGTTCTCGATCTCCGTGGATGATTGGGAAGTATGGTGAATCTAATCACGGAGTGTAAATGGTTCTTGCTAATTCTAGGAAACAGATGAAGGAAGCGGATAGACATGCGGCTCGAAAACGCAGGGTGATATTGAAGCCATTAAAATGAGCATTCGGTCATGTTTAATGAGATTTGTGGAGTAAATATGCCGAAAACGAAGGCATTAGTTGGATGATGGTTGCGGTACCGAGATTATAATTTTAAATCATGCAAAAATAAAATGCTAATGAAAAATATAGTTATGATATGACGGTAATGTTTAAATTGTGCGCTGATAGCACTGCAGGGAGTATCATTTTTCTAAAAAAAAAGCCATAGCATTCTTGTGCCAAGACGCCATCTACTTTATCCTAAAAGTTATATCTTATATTTAGTATGGTATGAGAAATGCTGAGGTGTATTTCTTCCGCAGATATTTCGAATCCATTTCTTGTTTCTGTTCCCAGAATGCGTGATAATGTAAAGTAACAAGTTACTCATGACAGCCATGGCCCTAATTCGACTTTAATAAGTTGTTAGGTGATGCAGTTGAGAGAATCCGTAGTCACTGGCAAAGGGGAGGTGCTATAATTGGCATTTCGCACCCTAGGCAAACTTCTCTGCTTGCTCCCCTTCTCATTTCCGGGTGAGTTGTAGACCCTCAGCCTAACCTTCCCTTGGCGCCCAATCCTAGGGGCGCTGTGCTTCAAACCCTACTTACTTGACGCTAGAGAGTCAGCAAATATGGAGCCTGCTGTTTAATTGTACCTAAGCGTTCGAATTTATTCCATGTGCACCGATATCCATTGGGTGCCATGTTGCCAGCTCCTTGGAACAATATTCCGAACGTCTAATTTGACGTTGTGTTCATTACTGCTTAACGATAGCTGATAATAATAGCGGGTCTAGGTTCTCTCACGTCTAAACTGTAATGCGTAGGATTTAGGGAGTGAAGGGGATGAAAATATGTAGGGAGAATGTTCTTCCCTGTATTTGAAACAGAACTTCTCACGGAGTTGTTTTTTAACACAATCGGAATAGTATGTGATGCATAATATTTTAATTAATTTCAAACGAGACTCCTGATTCCTCTCTAGCCTTTCTTCACCCCTGAAATACATTTTAAATCGTGAAAGATAATTGTGCTTATGTACGGCTGGATTGTGAAATAGGTTGTATAATTTTTGAAGATTTTCAAGTTTTCTGTCAGTATGCTGCCGTTTATTAGGCCATAAGTGACATTTGACGATAACGATGGTGTAATACAGCTACCTTTTATGGTTTAGGTGATGTTATCTTTTGCTGTTTTTATCACGGGGTAGAATTTTTATTCGTAAATTTAGCAGGTAAGTATTGCAATGATACTCACTTGATTAGATTTTTTGTCGTCCACACTAGACTTTTCTGCCAAAAGGCTGCTGAACCCTTAATAATTTTCCTTATAGCCGTAGTTTAAGTTACCTTTAAGTTTTCATTATAAGATTCATTATTGGTGATCCCATATCCTTGAAATTGCGAAAACCTTAAGTTAGCCATGAATTCTAGTGGCCTTGAAGTTGCTTTTGATGCATCCTCTTTTGCCGGAAAACACTTAATTTGTCTAGTATCGTATTATTATTTTAACTATATATCATATTCTAATTAATATTTTGTACAATATTTGTAGTTGCGTTTAAAATTTTTCTGTCTGGGAGAATAGGAGTAACCTCGAAAGTTAGCTGAGATTTTGTGATTCCTACTGGCTCTTTGTAACGCAATCTATTCGCTAGGTCGACAGCTTAAACTTATACGTCTTTTTATTTTATAGGCGGCTAAGTAGCTTGTTACTGTTTAGGGCGAGAAAACTTTACATTCCGAAGACAGTCTTACTTAGTATCGAAAAGTGTTATTGTAGTAATATTTTCCTGTGTAGAGGCTATGCCCTTAACATAGATGCGGCTTTGTTGTTAATGTTCCCTTCCTGTCGAATCTTCCATTTTTTTAACACGAGAGGAGCAAGGGACACAAACTGTATTATCTAAAAACTCTGGAAATAATTTTACACTCCAAAAATCAAAATTGTGTGTGTTAAATGAAATGTTCCCTTCCCACTCTTCTTTTCTGACCTAACCTTTCCTCCACCCCACACCCATGACGCAAATCCTTAAACAATACTCAAACCTCTCTCCCCCCCCCCTCCCTTTACTCGGACCAGTCACCCACTCTCCGCCCTTTTATAACTGCTTCCCCATCCTCTCCTTCCACCCTACCCTCCCCATACACACCCTGACAATAAGGCACTCGTGGTGTAATATTGTCACCTTGAGAATGACTTAACTTGAGTCGAAACCTAGGTCGGAATAATAAAAATTATTGTGGAATCTTCCATTGTTTTCCTCTAAAAGATATAATTCAGGAATAATTTTGTGAACATTTTCCGTATTCTCGTCGGTTCTCTGTGCATTCGTTGCAGACAGTATTTTTCAGTGGCGGCTGCGTACAGCTTTCACCACGGAGAAAGGAGAGACGTGAATGAAATGGTGGAGTGGTTTCAACCGGTGGGCCTGAACCACAGGTGGTTAGGAAGGTGTGTCCTGCTACACCAAGGGAGGAATTTAAAATGAAGCGCATTGTATTACTTTTGTGTTGGTTGCGGAGGTCATTGTCTCCGTCCCCTCGACCCTTGCCTTGGTTAACCTGCCTTGATTCGTGCCGAAGGTTGTTGATCTTTGACCACGTTAGTAAAGCGTTGTTGCTCTATAACCGAAAGAGCGTGGGCTTGCATCATGCCTCGCAAGACTATATTACGGTATGATTTCTGTTTATCTTTTTTTCCAAATGCTGATCTTGCCAACATTAGGAAGGCTCTGTATTAGCCGACCTTAGATTTTGGCAGATTTCCGTTTTTTTTCAGTACCTTCATCCTTTAGCTTCACACTTTTTTTTAAGTAGGTGTTCATAAACAGAATTGAAAGTCCATTTCTGATGATATTTTTTCGCACGAAATGCGTTTATACTTTGCGGAGCGCATTATTTACTCTTCTCCAAAATATGTTACCTCATCATCGCAGGTGAACCTTTAAGATTTTCCTATAAATATGTTTTTCCTTTTATTCGATAGTCTAGGTACTTAAGTTTCTTTTTAATCAGTTTTCTCGATTCCCTTCACTCTTTGACCTCATGAAAACATGATCAAAGGTTTTATTTTGTCTTTACTATGGTCTTTAAATATTCAGGGCAAAAGGACGCATGCACAGTGGCATCCACCATATTTTAGGGAAACTTTTCTGAAGCCCGTTATGATTAAATGATGTTTTTTTTGCAACATTTGCCCTTATTTATTCATCATATCCTACTAAATAGTTTGTTCTTTGATTGGGCCTAGTGATGTGTATTTGGTTGCGGGCTGTTGATTTATAACTATTACTCTAGTATCACGTCCTCCTTAGGATTGAATTACTGCTGAAGAAAATCATACGTCAAATAATCGCCTCTCACCTTTTGTATAATTAAGATGTGGCGTACGTCTGCCTTCCATACTGATCCATATTCATTTGCTACCTGAGTAAGGGGTGGTGTCGCAGAGGTTTCGTAAATTTTAACACCTTTTGGCTCAATTATGGGCGAGTTCTTTTTCCTTACCTCATTAGGTGATATAGATTACTTATTTCTTAACAGTGTCCTTTGTCTTGCAAGAAAGCCTGAGCACCTCGAGTTCTATCTTTAGATCTGCCCTCGTTCCTTGCAGCCAATTGAAATTCATATCTTTAAAGTAACCCGGCGTTTGAAAGAATAAATGCTTGAAAATTATGTCAAACTTCCCTCTGGTCTCAATTTTTCATCCCTTAGAATATTTTGTGGATGTCGCATGACGTGTGGCGGTCGATGTCGCTGTCCTCGGTTTACCCTGTTAAGGTCTTGAAGCAGTTAAGGTCAGCAGAAGTAACAATACAGGAGCTCAGGCTATGAATATTAAGAGCAAAATAAAAATGAACTTGAAATTATGTATTTATATCCTAATGTAATCCCGCTTGGTTATGTACGTTATGTGGAAGAATATCCCAAGACTTAAGGCATCATATAGGCAAAGTTTCTAATTTATTGAGATTTAATTTTTCACTATTAATAATTTTTTTGGCTCCCACTAACATGCAGAGAAATTATTTATTTCCTCACTGTAATCTGTTCCCTCTATTCGTTATTTATGCACATTTAGAACCGTTATTTTTTTTACATAATATAAGGATCAATTGTTTCAAAATCCCTCTGTACAAAATCCCTCGTTACCAGCGTTGGTACGCGATACATATTTTTGGGTTTTAAGATCAGATACCTGCACCTATTCGATGGAAGCTAGCGGGGTTTCTCTTTACTTGCAGTAACTTAAATATTAAGAAAGTAGATGATAAGTAAGTATATTGCGTATAGTTGAGTGAGGGAATGTTAAAAAAAAACCTACCATCTAGCTGGTAGAGTGCCCAATCATGATGAACGTAGAGCTTTTTTTTATTGCGCCGTGCTTGATTGTAAACTTGAGCCAATAAATTATTGTTGGTGTATTTGCCGTCTGAAAAAAAATGAGCTCTTGTTTAGATCCATCCGGTGAAAGGAGCGTTTGAAATGTTTGATAGCTATGAAACAGATGATCTTGAAAATATTATACTTAAAGGGTTTAATAAAGTTTCATGACTGGCAGTCAATTACAAGGTTCATTCACAATGCCTTTACAGATTTCCATCATGAGAGGCTGTAGTCAGCCCTTCCCTCCTAATATGAAAAACGGTTACCTGTTCTCACAGCAAAAACGGCACTTCATTAATTGATTGGTACGTGGAACAAAAACTTTCCTACCATCAGTTTCATGGATATATCAACTGTCGGACGTGGCAGCAAAGTTTTTAGCGGACCTATTTTGCAGAGCTCTATTTCCGCGGGTTCACATCTCACCTTGGGCATGGATGATAAGTCGTAGGATTGGTTTTCGGTTAGATGGTGCAATGTAACCCTGGTAAGATCACTTGAGCTTCTAGTAATATGAACTCATATCTCCTTCTGGGCCGTTTTCGGAATGTTGTATTTCAGACTCCGTGTCAGGGGATGATACCAAACATTTGAGCATCTACGTTGACGACATTTATATTTATATTATATTGAGATGTATTAAACGAGGCGTAGACCGTAAAACCTCTGTATTGACGCGATTAGACACTTTCCATTCCCTCCCGAATAAGTCTGCCTGGTAAATGACCTCGGTAGTCGACGCACCCTTTAAAATCAATTATGTACAACTACTTACTGGATGATTAACCTGATTCCATTCGCTTTTTTTTAGGATTGATGGCGTGGTTCGTCGCGCAGAAACGATCCGTGTTTTCTTCATAGCAAAGGCATTTTAAAGCGGCGAGTCTCGTTGCGGAAATATGCAAAATCCTCCCTCCTATTCCTCGTCTCTCTCTCTCTTCATCGCTCGTTCTCCGACCCAAGGGTGTGTCTCCCTCCCGATGTCGATGGGAGCCCGCCGGGGGGAAGGGGGGGGGGGGGGCAAGGCGAGGAGGGCATTACGTGTAGGTCCTCCTCGTCGGACGCAATTAGACCTCCTTTTTCTTGGCCCCTTCACCTTTCTTCCTCCTCCTCAGCCCCTCCTCTCTTCTTTCCTGCTCGAGTGCAAGCTGGGGCGTCCCCTCCTGGCCCCACCTCGGGAACAGCCCACCCTGCCTGCACTTCTCCTCTTGTCAGCCCCTCTCGAGGCGAGCGATGTCTTTCACCGAGCCAGGGTCCCCCCGCAAGACCCCCGGGCACTCCTACTCGTACCCTCGTACGCTGATGAAAGGGGGGGGATTTAATGAAGTCATGCATGCCTCGGTCAAGCGCCCTCTCGTTTTTTCCATCCCATCTCCCCACACCGTCCACTACTTTTCTCAAGTCCTTCCAAGACACCTCCTTCTTCCCTCCTCCTCCGCACGTTCCTCTTCCCTCTTCTTCTCTTCCCTTCAAAATGCTTAAGCGACTGTGCTCGTCGAGAGGTGCGAGATTCTCTGCAGTGGTTTCGGATTGGTAATCCGCCTGAAATCATTATTATCAGTGGTGATCGGTCGATTAAGGTAGGTTTGGAGTGATTTTGACCGTGTGTTGTTTGCACAACTCCGTCCATTTAATGTGACGTATAACTGCTGAAGACTTAGCGCCTGTCGTTACAGTGGGCGAATTCCAAAGCTGAGTCTCAATCCACTCTTACTTCTTTCCTTAAATTAATCCTTCACATAACATCCCACCCACATATCCTTAATCGAGAAAATGACCTCATTCGTCGGCCGCCTTCCCAATTAACCCACCTACCAACTGTTTAATCATTTGAAACAAAATGCTGCAAACCTTTTACATTTCTACGGAATTATCTGTGTATGGGTGTGGTAAAATTTGAAAATTGAAAGCGAGTAAGTTTATCTATTCAACATAGCGACGGTAGTGGCAATAAAAATGGTTTCAAATTTTGTTTGGATTCATTAATTATGAATTTGTTATAAGTTTCATTCATTTAAAAATAGCTCTTTTCCGTCATTATTAATGACATTCAAAACTGCAGCCGATGAATCGCAAGAAGTGTCGTCTGCTATCGCACGTGCACCCGAACGATTGTGAAGATCCGTTTCGATGTGTTCTGCGCAGCTGGCCTATCATATGCGGGGTTGGGAAGCACGCACTATCTGCCTCTTCTGCTTGACGGATTTCCTAGCCCCCTTTTCTCATCCACAAAGCCTGTCTTTTTGTTCCCCTGCTCCGCTTACGCAATATCTCCCTTTTATCGCGATTTTCAGCGTGCCTCAATACTTGCTTAATCCATCTGCGCTCTGCCTTATTCCCTCCACCAGCTTCCTCCTCCCCCGCCATGCCGAGTGCTCTCTACCGTTTGTCCTTCTTATGTCTATCACACCCTCTCCGTTCTCCTCAACACCTACGTCTCAAACACTTCCAGTCTTTTCCCATTCTCTTACCTCAATTTTCAGTTTTATGCGCCATACACTGGTAATTCTAATATGACCCATGGGTCGCGTAAAATACCGAATACAAGGAAACGAAATTTGACCTTTAAATGGGATTAATTGAAGTACACTTCAGTGTCAGGCGTAAGGTATTATCCCGTGTCTTCTCCGTTGCGAAGTCAATCCTTATTCTGTCCCCTCTACTCGGCAGTGCTTCTTCGTTTGTCCTCCTTTCCGTCCATCGAACTCTCTCCGTCCTTTTCGACCCTTCTCCAAATCTTTTTCCGCTATTATTGTCGTAGCTTCGCGACTTGTACTCCCGAGTAGCCGTAGCCATGGCTGCCTCATTGCTTTCTCCCTCTCTTATTAGAGCATCGGACTATCACGCTCTCCCGAGTCTCATTTAGCCGTGCCCACCCCACCCCCCGCGGGGGAGTAATCCCGACTCTCTCTCCATCATATCCATCGCCTCTCTCTCTCATCCCTCTCTCCACACTCTCTTGGGCATTCGCCTTCCCCTCCTCCTCCGCGAGAGACTCATCATCATCATCTTGTGCCCTTTCTCTCCCTTCCGACTCCTCTCTCCTTCTTAGCCCTTCTTCATATCCTTCTTCAATCTCCCGCCTTCTTTTGTCCCCCTCTCCCCCCCTCTCTCTCTCCCTTTGGGCAACAGTCTGTATTTCGGATCGCCGCCGTCGTCTCGGCTTCTCATTTTCGGCGACTCATCTTCCCTCTTCACTCTTCGTTATTCATCTCTCGCGGTTTGTTATTTTTTTTGGTCGGTTCGCGAGGAGGGATAAAGAGGTGCGAGTTGCGAGAGGGGAGAACAAGCGTTGTCGCGTGCGCAAAAGGTTAATGTTTGCACGCGCTCCCTTGCAAAATGATGGAGAGGATTGCGTCAGTGGAAGGAGGGGGGTGGAGTGTGGGTTGCGCGGGAAACGTGGGGGGAGGGGGAGAGGGTCAATAGGGCGTCGTTGCGTAAGGCACGCGTCTGCGACCGAGGGTGCGAAGAAACGGCTGCTGCTGCTGGTGGGGGCGGCGGCGGCCCGCGCGAGAGCCCAAGTGCGAATTTTCGTCTCGAGTGCAGCCGACGATGTGAACTCAGTGAATCCGCGGATCTAGTCTTGATGTCTATGATATGCCCGCGTCAAAATTTTTACGTTTGAGCCAAATTTATGTTTGGATTAAGTTTAGCCCAAACATCGGCAATGAGACTCTTAACATCAAATAGCGTCTAAATATTTACACTCTGCCGAATTAATTTAGGAGAGGTATTGCGCAACTTGTCCCAAAGATTTATAAATTTCCCAAAAACTTTTATGTAAATATTCACGTAAGCTAACGATAATTTGGGAAAAATGTGGAGTGAATTTGATAAATGAATCAGCTTTCGAAAGTAGCACAAAACTAGCTAAATTTCCCCGAATGGTGTTTCAACTTTGTAGTAAGTTTATTTAAGTAAATTGGGCTAAGTATAAATATTTAGACGCTATTTGAAGTTAGGAGTCTCATTGCCAATATTTGGGCTAAACTTAATCCAAACATAAATTTGTCCCAAATTTGGCGCCAACGTAAACATTTTTACGCGGGATGGGGTAGGGAGTGACGAAAGAGAGTGAAGGAATGGGAGTCTTAATGAGAAAAGAGCATGAATGAAGTGACAAAAGAGGTGGATGATATCAGGTTGCTTTAAATGAATTGAACTATATCAGGTTGAATTTTCATCCTTTGAAAAGCATTCTGTGTTCAAAGCCGAAAAATGCATTTAGTAACCATAGGTAAAACTCCTCTTACGGAAACTGAAAGGCGATGCTGGGAAAGTAACTAACCAACACACGTTTTCAACCCGATTTCTCTCGCATTTACGTTTTTGGGGAATTAGCTCTCTCCTCCCATAAGCTAAACAAATGATCAGGTGGTTGACCGTGACGGTAGGTGGGCGTAACAAAACTGTTAGTTCACTCCTAGGAAAGCATCACTATCAGATCATCATAATTCCAGGCCTTTTATAATCCCTGGTTAACGCCAACCGCAAGGTGACTTAGCCTTTGCATTAACTATATGTTAACTGATAGCTTGTGTACTGAATCAAGACCGTCGCGTCGGTTCGTTGACGTGAGCGTCGTAGATGGAAGATCGTATTAGTATTGGTTCTTATGCCGAAAAAATATTTAACCAGAGATTATGAAATCGATCTAAAAATCAAGCTTATTAAATCGTTTTTTTTTTAATCTTTTGTTAATGAAATTTTTAAGATATCCTTTAAAAATACACGGATTCTTGTGCTCGTAAGACAATTTTTCTGCACGAAAGAAGCTCTGAATTCGGAAGGTAAAATAAAGGCGTGACATTCAATATGCCGTGTCGTAGATAGTATGGGAAAATGATGCTCCGTTAGCATCATTGTTACATTTTAAAATCCTTGGAACGTCAATGGTCATTCGTGCATTTACAAATCTACCTCTATCATTGATATCTCTTGTCACCTTTGTGTAATTAAAATTTAAAAAATTGAAATGGGTAAAATTATATTAGTAGAAACTTCATTTCGGAAATGAATTCAATGAGGAAACATGATGCAATAATGGAAGAATAACATTAGCTATATAAAACGATCACAGATTTGAGCTACATTATTTTTTGCCTCCGATGGGTATATGTTAGCGAAATATTGAGGCTCGCTAATTTCATTTGCTGCGTTTGGAACTATATTCTTGGAATACCTATGTGTTGTTCTTGATTGAATCTAGGTACACAGGGCTGTGTAGGCAGTGTTATTAATTAAATTTTCTTTCGGTTGAATTTCAATGAGATGGGTGCAGAATGTCCTTCGTCGGAGTGGTGTTTTTTCCACACGTGCATCACCTTTCCATTGACTCCACGAACGTTTGCGTATGACCGTGCATGATTCAATTTCATCCGCCAGTTGAGCATTGGGCGAAGATGCATTGTAAACGCGCGGCGTAAATTACTCTGCAAAGCAAGATGAGCGGTCACGTCCGAAACCAGCATGCCGTTTAAATTAGTGTCTCCTCTGCGTCCTTTTGCCGCCAAGTAATCTCCTAAGGTAGCGCTTAGGCTAATCGTCTATTGACCGTCCTCAAGAGCGACATCCATTTTCAAATCTGTAGAATGGCATGTAAACATTTGAATCAAGTAAATCGCAAATAACGAATTGGTACAGGCGTTAGTAGATATCTGTGGGTAAGCTCGGTTACGCCAATCGTGGCCCTGCAGTGAAGTAAAACTTTGTGGGCACTAAATGGCTGCTAAGGTGAGAAGGGATAAGTGATGAATAGGGAAAAGTTAACGACGAAGAGATGAATGGGAGGATGTCCGAATTTCCGTGATTGGATGGAGGCCCCTTCTTGCCCCGGTAGAAGGGTCTAAAAG
This sequence comes from Pyrrhosoma nymphula, assembly GCA_963573305.1. Taxonomy (NCBI): domain Eukaryota; kingdom Metazoa; phylum Arthropoda; class Insecta; order Odonata; family Coenagrionidae; genus Pyrrhosoma; species Pyrrhosoma nymphula. Next base: position 11,030,195 of record OY754335.1, on the reverse strand, counting down.
AATTACTCGATGATAGACAAGTGTTTTTCGTCGCTTGTTCTGCGTGTACTCTCGATTCGGCTGAAATCCATGAACTTGCTGGCCGGCATAAATTATTTTTGCGTAACACGTGCACTATTATTCCAGCACGATTGAAGCCACGTAGCCACAACCACTAGGTGCTTAAGACTCGTGCATTCAATGAGACTGCGTGCGCCAAATCTAATATCTCTGCTCTTCTGATTTCAAATACTCATAACATAATACTGATAACAAATTATTAGTTCTGATTTTACTTTCGAAGGAAATTGAATTGGTGGAAGAAATTTCGGACAAAGGTATGCAGAGCATATGCGTGAAAGGTATGTGTGGAAAGCCTTGAGCAGATGTGAAAGAAGGATACATCAGGAGCTCGTGGACAGGAGCCTAAGCGGAGTCAAAGAAATGGAAAGAACTGAAAGAAGTTGGAATAATAAAAAAAAACGGAATAATGAGAGCATCGGATGAAATTGTAGAAGCGAAAGATGAAAGAAGAATTAAGAGCAATGATTAAGGTCGAGGGAAGGAGATCTCGGAAGAAGCCATTTGAAAATATCGACGAAAGGAGGTAGAAAAACTTCAGCCTCAAATGAAGTATGAATAGGTAGGAAGAATGAAATAATATTTTTTTTAACTTAGGCAACGAGCCAAAAAAGCAAACGAAAGTTGACAGATAAGACAATGCGAAGAAATGGAGTACTAAAATGATACCAATAATTCAGGACTAAATGGGGTGTTAATCTTGCTAGAAGAGAATCAGGTGATTAATGAGTAGAAGAGCTCCTAAATCCAACATTGAGATACTTAGTCAGTGCTCTCATAGATGCAAAACGAATGATATGACATAGTATTTTCCGTGAATTAAAAAAAATGATTTTTTTATTTTTTCGTTAGTCATCTTCCCCCAGGCTTTTCTTATGAATACTTTAGCCAGGGAATAACTAAATCGCTAACTTTTTAGAACTGTGATTTTAAGATTGGATAAGTCTTGAGTGACTCCATCGCCGTACTTTGGTGACGGTTTTAAGCTCCTTGATATTCCGTCCGTCATCTCGATTTCATCCCTTCCTTATCAATCAAATTATCTTCCCCCTCAACCTCCTCCCTCCATTCTTCTTGAGCAATGCCTAATGATTCGCCATTGTCTCCCAACCTCCGATTTTTTTGGACTTCGTTAATTTATTCTTTCTTCCCTCTTTATCCCCTTAGTGTGTGACACCCCTATAAATTTCGGAGAATTGGGTTGGTGTGGTTTGCAGATGCTTCCCATCTCGATGGCCCGGATTTGAATCCAGGCAGTGGTGGAGATTATTATTACTAATACAATGCCGTGGCGAAGCAAAATGAGGGATGAATATGGCACAAAATTGGTCTATCAGATAAAATATATAGTGGTGCTTTCAGTTCCTCTGTGGCTTGTATGATATCGGTTTCTCTGCCGAACAATGTCGCCTCCCGCGTGGGAACTAATTACAAAACTGTATGCTATCGGTGGTGTATAACTCTGACGTTTTGGACCAATCTCCCTTGGTATAAATGTTTTTTCTTTAGAGCATTCAGCGGCGATAGCGCTAAGGAATGGGAAGTAAAATGTCAGCGAAAGGAATGAGGAACAAAAAAAACTTTTTTGCGTATCTGTTTCTGCCCTTTAATATTCTGTAGAATCTTTGTGACCGAAGGAAATTGAAAGAGAGCCGGTTTCGTCTAATTTTGAATTATAAGGTACGATGGACGGAAAAGAGAACAAATGAAGAAATGGTGGGCGAAGAGAGGAAGCTGCGGTATAGCATATTCGGATGAAGCAGAGTACGCGGATGGGACAGGCCGTGGTAGTGGGAGGATTTAGGGTAAGTGAGGAAGGGGAATGAAAAGTAAGTTTTCCTGGATGAGATGAAGGATGGTGCTAAGTATACTGAGCTACGAAGAAGTCAAGATCTTTCTTTGCAAGATGTAGATGAGAAAATGGCAGTAATTCTGTTTTCACACAAACTTACTTTCGGTGTAATGCCTCTTAAAATTAAAATCAATGATAATAAGATAGATTCTATAACCAGTCTCCGAGGTAGTCATCTAGCAATAAGTACACTTAGTAAGCTAATGATAAGGTTGGCTATCGTCACTGTCCCTTTCTTCCCCATCCATTCACACTATCGGTGCGGAAGTCGTCGCTCGCTCTTTATATTGCCCTTGATTTCAAGTCATCCGAGCCGATACAGGAACACACTTTCGATGTTCTCCTCGCCAACGAAAGTTCAAGCTCAAACGGGACTTGAGAGAGCGGCTTCCTCCGCTCTCTCTCTATCCATCTCCTCGTCGTGAGAGAGTTCAGTGCCGTCGTCCAAAGATCGAAGCGGACGCGTGACTGACGGTGCCTCGCCGCCATCGACCAGTCGTTATTAAATCACCATCACTCCTTACTCGGAGAAGAGTCGCGAGCGTCTGGTAGGTTGTCGTCTTCCAACTACCCTTGCGTCTATTTTTTTCCTCCATGCAAGGCATTTTCCGTTTGAAGAAGTCCCATCCTAGGGCTGCGAGGAATGTCGTAATCATTCATTCTCATGGCGTCAACGTGTAGTATTCTTTGTAGATGCCTGAATACTACTACTAAGGATGTACCTACGTTATAAAAGTGCGTAAATGTATTAGAAGTAACGTGAGGCGTTCTTTTGGGAAATTTCATGATGAACAATTATTAACTGAGTTCTATTTTCGCACTTTATTTAATTACCGACCAATGTTGCTGCGCTTAAGTTGAAACTGTTGAAAACTTAGTCGCTAATGAAAATATTTAACTATTACTCAGTTATTAACTGTAAATACACATCGATATCTAGCGGAGGGAACCTGTTGAAATTCTAAGGTGGGAAAGAAAACATTGAGCATGATGCATATGGTACAAAAAATCCAATTTGCTCTACGAAGCGTATGCAGCAGATATCAAGCAATTCAGAAGACTTGGAAGGATTATTTAATTAATCGCATTATAGAAGGCGTCAATATTTTAAGATCTCTTTTTTCGGGGAATATAAACTATTCTTTTCGATACCCATACGTGCCCATTATGCTATAAATTTGCTGCCACATCCCCATCTCAGTCCAATGACAACCATAGTAGACTTTACATTCCAATGGAGTAAATGAATATATAGCTTGGTTCATATCTAGAAATAAGTTTATAATTGGCCCCCCTTAAATTTTACCTCGTTAATTATAACTGGATATGGTTAGACTGGGACGAAGATTACTCCAACGAATTATAAAAATTTTCTCATCAGCTTCAATGAACCCAAGTCCTGAACATTGAAGACACCTCTCGCCCTAATCAATTTATTACCTTAGAGTTAAATTTTAATAAAGCTGAAGCAACGAAGCAACGATGAGAGTCTTTTGAATACCTAGTCATTGGGCCGGAATAAAACTTAGAATAATGTAAATCATTCTCCTCGGATTCCTAGAAATTCATATGTCTCTCCTATGCATCGGCACGACTGCTGCCTCAAAACATGCGTCAACTTTTCATCCATTTCCATCGACGACGTTAACTATTTGTGGTAATTGTATTGCCTACGTTCATAAAAATTCCTTTCTCTTTGCTGGAAATTTGAGCTCGTCTGAGGTCCATTCTTTTCATACGATTTTCTCCGATTTATATCGCAATACGCGATAGAAAGCCATAATCCTTTCATCATAATTCCTTTTGTGTTCACTGCCGATGGATCTGAGTGTTGATGATCCGATGATCTACGTGAGCCATCCTCAGTATCGAGGAATGTCCTCCAGACGAGAGACATTCCAGTCCCGGATAATGAATCGGTATGCTTTTGTCCATCCCATTCGGTGTACTCCAATTCGAGCTCCGCCTGGGGCACCAATAAGGTATTGACACGTAGGAGGAAGGGTTGATTGCCGATCTAAATCCGCAGGACTTCCTACTAAAACACTGGGTACATACTCATCCTTCGTTTTTTTTGTTTTACCTATTCGAGACAGCCAAGCTGTCAGCGCATGAGTGCAGTCACTCTTGAAGGATCGAAACGCGTGTATCTATTCTTATTTTTATTTTATCTTACCTTTCGCGTAGTTTTTGTGGTCCTGTGTACATTTTTACGTTCCGCGATGCTATTATCCTTAGCGTAGAATGGGTCAGTGAAATTCGTGCATGTATCAATTTCATTTGTATCATCTGTTTTGTGCGAGACAGGTCAGTGGCAGTAAATAAAAGGAAACCAGTGCACAGTGGTCGGAGAGACCCCGTTTGCCGGACAAAATTCGTAGGGTAGATAATTTACAGTTTAAAGCCACTATTTAAATTTGTTTTTCGTAAGGATACCACCATACAACAAAATAACGTAAAAAACTAAAGTTAGGCGATCATTTGAAATGAAATCATTTATTTCATATCCTTCATACATGAAGGTAAAACTTTTTCATTCACTGGAAGGCATTTTGGTACTTGATATGGATAAAAATATATTTATATTGATGCGTTACATATTTAACGCATAACTACATAAAATATTCGAAGTACAATACAGAGAGCGAAAATAAAATTTAAAAAGTTTTCTAAACAGCAATAAAATAATTATTAATTCAGCGTCGCTACGTACAAAAATATTATGTGGCCTTTCTTGAAAACATACAATTTATACAAACAATACAAGAGTTCAGCAACAAGTAGCAATAAATATGAAGTACTCTGAATCAAACATTTCAATTTAATATCAGAAACCCAGTGAAACATATCATTTCAGCGAAAAACGTAAGCTGGAAGAGAATTTAATTAAAGCTGGCTGCACGTGCTCTTTAAGGAACGTTATGGTGAAGAGGAACATGATGAGTCAGAATCGTTCAACTTTCACTGCAGTGAAGGCATGTGTACGATAATATTTAGTATTTACTTTCGAATGCCTGGTGATTTGAAAAACTAAAATGCTTCTGCAGTGTTCGCTAGGCTGTAGAAAATATTTGCGTCACCCTCTTTTGAATTAAATATCAGTATTGTAATTTTCAACTACATTTAATTATGTGCATTGAATGAAAAAACAAGTTCTTGGTTATGATTCCATACTTAATTGAAAAGCAACACAACCTAGATTTCGGCATATCATGCCATCATCAGGCCGACTGATATAACGAAACCTAGATCGTGTTACTTTTAAATAAAGTGTGGAATCATAGCGAAGTAGTTTTTTCATTCATCAAGGCCGTTTCATTCACTGGGCAGGAAATTGCACAAAACTTCAAACTTTAAACTGCATATTTTTCTCAATCGGGCGTGCAATCATTTTCGAATTAGAGCAGGGGCTATTTTGCCATCTCGCGTTCATGTATTTGCGCGTGCGTTCTTGCAATTCACGGCTTTACACGGTGCAATTTTAAATGCACGTTTGTAGGTACATCAGATTGTGCAATTAAATGCCCCGTGTTAAACGGGCTTTATGAAGAAGTTCCACCGAGTAACGCCAGAGACAGTGTCTTATAATTATTGTATCTAAATGTATTTGTGTACAGCACCGAAAAAAGGGTGAGTTATCCACCCTTTCTCCATCAAATGTTAAGGTTTCGTTTATTAGTTCGATTCGTCCAGCTCTCCTTGAGTAACGAGGTTGTGTTGTCCATTAAAAGATTTTCTGTGGTTGTTATACGAAGCTTTTGACCGTACTCGTGTGAGCGTATTAAAAAACCTTTTCGCCATGTGTTGCGGTATGCGCTGAGGAATATGATGACATGCATAATAAGAACTTAGCAGATGCAATGATATGCAGTTGTGTGTACTATGAAGTGTTTAAACATCTCTTAGTTACGAGTCGGCTAATTCGTCCGCCATAACCTAAGTCTGGAAATTATGTCGACAATCCATGCCGAATGGTGTAGCAAATGATATCAGTGTCGAAAAGTTTTGCTTGCTTCTGTTTTATTAGAGTTAATCCTTTTATTCCCCTTCCCACCATGCATACACACACGTAGAAGGAAAGGTGTTCGTTCTACGAAGTCGTGCAGTCGAGCACAGTTTAAGAAAAATCCCTAACGTTTCGCGAACAGGAGTGTCAATCAAATGAATCATTCCTTGATTGGTTGTGACTATTCTCCCTTACATTTTTAATTTACGGCGTCGTAGTACTTTGTTAACTGGCATTAAAAAAGTTAAACAGATGGTGTTCAAGTTGTTAAGACAGAGAAAATTTGGCAAGGAAAAGAGGTTCTTCTCATCGCAGCGTGCATCTACATGCACTTATTCGATGGGCCCATTAATTTACTTATATAATTTTGGAGAATATTAATCTCAATGCAATTTCTATTATTTTTTGCAAGCGTTGACCTATCCTGAATAATTATCAGGCCTTGATTTTTAAATCCATTCCTTGCCGTTTTTAAGCTAACCTAGTTTGAATTCTGATCGTGATGAGACAGCGGAGTGATTCAGCCAACCGTGGGTTTATAGCATTTCTTTTCGTGCTCTCTTGCGAGGGAATGTATCAAAATCCTTTATGGGGCATAATACCTGGCCAATGATACTTCTGGTTTGATAGTGTTACTAAAAATATTTCTTGAAAATCCACTTCCGTATTGTTTTTGCCACATTAAGCAACCTTGAAAATAATTCTAGCGATATACGTTTCCTGCAAAATATTCTGTCTGGCCGTCATAAAATGAATTTTCAACTGGTATGCTTTCCTGATTAAACGTTGTTTCTTGCGTCGATTGTGTTTCTAATAAGGGGGAAAGATTAATGATTCCCTTGTGTTTATATTCCATAGCAGAAGGATTGTATTTATAAATATACTGTAATTACGTGGCATCTTACCGACTCTTCGCACCTGTCACTTGTCGAATGAAATGTCTAGGAAACGGACTCATTGAGATGCCGATAGTCGGTGTATTACATCTTTCATTAATTGTCTGCTCGTGATCTCGTCTACGAGTGGAACGTCGTCCATGTCGATCGAAGCGGCGAACGAGATTCCTTCGGCGAATTGCTCGTTTGGAATTCATTACGTGGCTCACCTCGGTAGTTTTTCATAAGTTTATGACCCCCTCTGTCGTAACTGCCACGTTCCTTTTCGTAGAAAATGCTGAGGTCAGTGTCGGTTATCCGAACGGATTAACATAAAGCTTTGAGCTCATCTCCTATGCGAACGAGGTCATTGCCTCTTATATCTCAAGTTTTAATCAACGGATTGCAACCCTGCACGATTGCGCAAGTTATTGAAGGTGCCTAGTCATAGACGGGGCCAACATCGAATTATTTTGCCCTATCTTGTTCTTGTTTCCACTGGGTGTTCTATACGAATATCTTTTATAAAATATAACTAATTTATACGAATATCATCTAAAAATGCGTTGAAAGTTCGTGAGATAGGCATCATGTAAAACAAATCCTAGTGCCCGGATCGACTTAATTAAGGCTTAAGCCTAATAGTAGTTATGATTGTTATACCAAGCTACAGTTTTATTAGGCACGACCGAATGGGTGAAATTGTTGGGCCCTATGTCCACCATAACCTAAAAGTATCCGTGCTCAGTTGTTCCTCTATGTTTTATTGCACTAAACCTGACTTTTTTTATTTGAAGTTTCCATTAATAATATCCCTTAAGGTAATTCTATTTGGTATTAGGCCTATGCAACTGACGTAACTTTCAACTTACTTTTTCTGTTTTGTTTTGTCATCTGAAATGTGTATCTCATTTTGTAGTATTTTCTGTTCTTACATATTGATCTTTAAAATTGGAATTTTACTCTTTCACTCATTTTAATTTACTTTTTTCATTTTTGCCTTTGGTGTGTCATATATTTTTTGTAGCTATCCTTTTGGTTATTGATCACTTGTTTGCCAGCTATGTTTTTTTTCTTTGTTTTTATTCGAAAGCAGAACTATTTATGTAATGTTTGTATTGCTCTTATGGGAAAACCAGAGCATAATAAACATTCATTCATCCATTCTCACATTCCGAAATTCCTATTCTTCTCTCACCCCCGCACTTCTCTAAAATTGTTCCCTCTCACCATTCATCAATATTCCCTCGTCTCTCAATACGTCCTCTATCCACTTATGCTGTCTCCTGATTTCCTCTATCAGCTTTCTTTCTTCTCCTACGATATCAACTATCCCTCGGTTGTTTTTCTCCCGTCATATTTTCCCTCCATTGCTTGAATTCTCTCTCCTGTTCTCATGTTATAAAATAAATAAACTATACTATTACTCCTACTGTTAATTCCTCTTCCCCTGCATTAATCCGTGGTTATCTCGGTCTACTCTTTCCTTTCGCACTCTTCACTATTTTCCCTTACTGTTTACAATTCGATTGTCTTACATTCTTAAAGCATGACCAAACTGACAAAGAGCGACTCGTACATGACTGTCACTTGCTGGAGCATCCAGTCTTAATACTTCGATAGTTGAGCTATTTCATTCTCACGATATTAGTTTATTCCAAACTTATGTATCTTTGGTCCAATCATGATGAAAAGGGGTAAGAGAGAGGAACCTCGCAACAATTATGGAATTATGGAAGTGTGCTGTGAAGGGAAGGATATAAATGTATGCCAATGTCGTCCAAAAGACGATGGGTGATAGACTGTTTGGTGGTTTATGGGCTATAGGAGAAGTATGAAGCTATGGATCGCAAAAGCCTAAATGTGCTGGGATAGGGCGTTGTGTAAAACTGTTATTGTAGAACCCAGTTATAAGATCTTAAACTATTTGTTTTTGTAGTCTACATGGGTTGTAGGTGCTGCACCTTCTGTAACTCTTAGGCAAACACGGCTGAGGAGGCAGAACCCGCCACCTTTCGATTGTCATGCCGCGCCCGGCGCGTTACTAACCATGCTTGGCCAACGATCAACTTACAACTGCCATTGATCATAGCCGTAATTAGTTGTTTTCGTAGTGGCTACATTGAGCCGCAACGCTTATGAGCATTGTTTGAGTCTCGCCGAAATTGGATTTGTGAAAGCAATAATTTGAATATGAAAACTGTCAATGAATTCATCAAATACAAAATGATATAATATATGATTTTTGTCTTGTCCTTGTGGTTTCCTTTCATTTCCGTTTGAGAGGACGAGGCGTGTATGCAGTTGCAAATTCCTGTGGGAGTACTCTGTCCATAAGGTAACTTTCTCAGTCTACTATTTAGCGAATAGCTGTAACGTGCCTGTTTGCATTTTTCGTCTCTCTGAATGGTACCGTTAATTAATAAAGACCGCTCCCATTCAAATCCCACGATAAAGATCTGAAACGGTGTAACTTCCGCCTTACGGCTCGGATTTGAAATTTTCTTTTGTGCTTTGCTGCAGCGAAAAACGAGGAAGTCGCTTAGCTTTCTCGCTGTCAGAGGAAAACCAGTTGGGTGCTCGGGAAAGAACTAGTGACTCGGTTCCTTTTTTGTTGTTTTTAGAGATATTTTCAGTTAACTGTTTGGGAGCAAACGCATTTAATACTCAGGCTCCGTAGCTCGTCTCTCCCTCTGATTTCTCTCTTTTATAGCATTTACTAGCTGTTTGAATGGGCTTTGCACTGGTTTAGTAGCATAGTTGTATGAAAAATACTATTGGTGAGCGAATTGATCTTTGTATCTTTATTCAACATTCGAAATTATTCCTTTGTAACCCATGGCGACTGATGTTTTCAAAGGAGTGAGTACGACAGGAATGTTATGAGGATGTTTAATATATTTTGTTGGATTCAATAGTTTTCAACGTAACTAGTCACTGTAGTTCTCGGTTATTGCATATCTTATAAATGAAGAATCTTACTCTTGTTTTTTTCTTTGTAACGTATTTGTCGTATCCCAATATTTTGCACTGATCTTTACGAAATCAGTGCCCACGAATTGAGGAAATTATCGGACTGGACAGCCCTATTTTTTGCTATAATATCCTGTCTCTGCCATCCAATATTTGACACATATTTTATGGTTGACATTTGGTGTTTTTACGGATTTCATTACAGTTAGAGGTGTAAGAATTTGCGATCTCTCTCAAGGTTGGCTATTTTTAATGTTCATGCTCCTTAAAATGTGTCGGTGTTCGTTTTCTTTGTAAATACAGCTTCCCACTCACGCTCTCTAACGTTTTTCTTTGAGCTCAACCCTTAGACAAGGGAATCTATGATAATCGAAGGGTTGGAAGAGAGCTGGGTGGAGAGCAAAACAAATTACTTGCTACGCATGGCATGTGAGGAAAGCTAAGCGACAACAGAAATGTAGAGGATGCAGGGAAATGCTCGGAGGGTGTATTTAGGGGTAACTACATGTTGAAGAGGGGAGAAGTGGGGAGAATGTCGAGCCAGCGTGAAAGAGGGAGTGGAAGAAGATGCATTTTTAGGATGAGAGGGGGAAACGGTACCAAGCGTTAATAAGTTTTTAAAATTGTAAAAATTGACTGTTTTTGGAGGGACAATAGGTTCGAGGAAGCTTCTGGCGGCCGGGGAAATTATAGGCAGGACTGTTCCTAGGACCCACCATCATTTGGTCGAATACCAACGATGATCATGCTCTTTATAAGATGCCGGAAATCGTTTTCGGAATTTTTATGCGGCTGCCCCTCATCCTTATTGCGATTATTCTCACATTGGATCTGAGGTTTCCGCGGCGTTTCTCCATATTGGTAACGGCTTTCGGGCGTTCCAGCAGGATGGCTGGAGAAACTGTCGTCGCCTTTAGACAAGACAACGCGGAGGAACCCCCGGAAGCCGTTACCAATATGATTATTCTCACAGTTCAATCCTCCATTGCGGTGATAATTCTCATCTTCGCTGTAAACGCCAATTGCCGCTTCTCTTCGAAACCCTCCATCGACCTGGCTATGTAGCTATCTCGTCTTTTTAATGACCTCATTGGCTGCATGGATTTTGTTTTTCTTGGGTAGTATTACGCCCCCGAAGCTTAGAAACTTTCTCTCAGCGAAATCTAATTATCGGTGTGTATTCATTCCGCGCTCTTTGATCGATTTTGCGTTTGACTTGACAGCGTAAATATCCCGACGGGAGGTTATTTGCTCGATAAATCAGTCGTTATTGGAAACTCATGTTTTAAAAGGGCAACGTGTTATATCCTTAAAGGGGGCAAGGCGGAAGAGGTGTTACTCCCGGTAAACTCCGTCCCTAAGGCTTCTGACACGGTGCTTGGCTGCCGTCAAGATGTCTCCTAATCTACTTGAAGGAGTTTTCCTTGATGATTTTTTTATTTTATATGATTTCATCGCCCAAGGGTTATCCCATTGGAGGAACTCACTTGTTTTAGGATTTAGTTTACTTTTTGTGGCAAGGAAAGTGGTGTCAAATTCCTGAGTTGAATTTCATCTGCTCCATATCTCGCCTTCCCATCCCAGATTCTGTAGAGTCGCGTCGTGTAATGAGAATGTGCGTTCTGCCAGGTCCTGCGTCACTTTACAATAATTTAATGAGAGGATTTTCGACGATAAAAATTGGTTTAGATGAAAATAACTATCCCTACTAACCTTTAAAATAAGGCACAAAGAATAATGGAGATAAATGCGTAACTTGATGGCATAGCTGAGAAAGTTACCAAAAAAAATTAACTGATTAAAGTGTAAGTTAATCTCTGTACAAAGTAACTAGTTAAAGTTAAAAGTTACCTTTCTGAAAAATTAACTGATTAAAGTTAAAGTTAAAAAAAGTAACTTTTACGTTAAAAGTTACTATTTCAGTTACTTTTAAGAAGCTTCTAAAAAGTAACTTTTAAAAGGGTTTTTTTCGCAATTGGGATAAAATGAATACAAACTTCAAATTCAAGAAAAGTGTATTTAACTTTTACTTTAAAACTCATTAAACTTTAATGACATTCTCATTTTAAAATTTGTATCGGACATCCGTCCTCTCCTGTCTGAAAAAAGAAGCCCTGTTGTACTTGATAAAGAGATTTCTTCTAGTGCTTGAGAGTTCATTAACACTTCTACACTCGTGAAAATATCTCACTGCTTCTGCGTCGGCGATGGAAAGTGCCTCCTGACTGATAGAAGTCGGTTGGTGTTTAAATTTTGAAAAAAAATGCATCTATCTTAGAAGAAATTTCAATCTTGGTCTCACTGTTGGATGAAGGTGAACTTTTGTTTGTGGTAGCTCTTAGGATCCCCATACTAATGGCTGTCTCAAGCAGTGATCTTGCAGATAATCTCTTTTCTTCCGGCATCAAATTCAATTTGAACCGGGGGATGAGAAGTGCAGCTAGGAATAAATCATTGTTGTTAAAAAGGGATGAAAACCTGAGAACAACATAGTCTTCGAGTGGTCTCGTGTTTTCCCGTCTGAGGGTACGTTCCTAAACTTTGGCGGTCACTCCACTCAACCCCACTTTTGTTTGGATTTATTCTTCTGGGCCTATTCTTTGCATTCTTGCACAACTACCCATCTATAATGCATTCTTAGATACCGTTTTATTTTCCCCTTTGTCTGTTGGGCAATCTTTGCGCCCAAATTCAAATAGGTCGACATTCGCCAAACATTAACGAAAAAAATTAACTTAGTAAGTTAGTTTTGTATCAGATAATGTATAGTTTTAACGGTTAAAAGTTAAATCCAATAAAAAGTAACGGTTAAGTTAAATGGTTGACTACATTTTTAACGATTAATTCTAATCGTTAATCCCAACTATGCTTGATGGAAATACTTATTATCCATGTTGTAAGAGAAACCTTGTTATGAATTCCAAGCTATTTTTATTCACACAGACTATGATTTCAGCGTTTTATGCCGTTATCAAGAGGTGACGATGGCATTTAATGCTGGAATAATTCTCGTTGGGTATTAGAGTGGACATCGTACCACTGTTTCTCTTAAAACATGCATAGGACACTATGATTTTTTTATGGCATACTTGCGAGAAATATGGAAGGGAAGGCGTCATGAAGAAGGCTAATTGACAAACACCAGTGACACCCCGGAGGAAGTTTGCACGCTACTGTTGTATACGCTACTGTTGTGAAGTTGTGGATACCTGGGACAAATAAAAAAGGAGTAGAAAAAGGAGAGCTACGGGAAAATAAAGGGTTTTACTTGGGATGGGGATGAATAGCGGGCTTCAGTTAACCAATCTTAGGATCGAAGTACTGATTATGATGATGAATCTTTTGCAGAAAGTAATATTATTGGACGATGCGCTTTCGAGTAATCCCTATGGATGCATAGGCGCGGGAGTTGAGGCCACCCATGCCATGCATGTCGAGCGAGTCGCAACCAAACGAAAGGTACTCCATGCAGCATCGGTACATCAGTTAGGCAGCTGCAAAAAGGCTTCTGGCCCCAGTGTTGCGGCCTATGAATAAGGTTTACCCGTGAAACCTCCGCAATTATTCCCACGAATATGATGAAAAACAAATCAAAGTAATACGTATGAATTGATCCGTTGATCAGTAGAGCCGTTTCTTAGCTTTTACCTCCCTCACCGATTCTGATATTTGTTGAGCGCTTCATGTTTGGTGATCCGTTAACCTTTAGGTTCGTGGTGTCCTAAAGCTTTCAAAAGTGTTTTTATGAACTTCTTATCGGTTGTGAAAGTGTAAATAATGTTGTAGTTAGCAAAATACACCGCTACGAGCGTGTTATTGCCGAGCAACCTTATATCAGAGTATCGTGTTTTTTGCAATGTAGTTGGAATAAAGCTGAAAAGTCTTGTCGTGCATGCGCCGGGATTGAACTCCCATTTTTCCGCTATAAGGAATTTTTAGCTCGCACTCTGTGGGACCCGCATCCCGTCCAAAAGAGTATATCAACCAAACCTTTCAAAACTTCAATTTTCTACGTATGCTCAAGATCGGCTTTTTTTTAGTTTGTTTAAATGACGTGAAAAAATTAAGAATAAAAGAAGGTAAGGTTATGAACGACGAATAAATTAAATTGTGCTCAACAGACGCATTCATCTCTCCTGAGTACGATTTTGATATTGTAAAACTTCAATTTTTACGTGTAGTAGGGCAATGCCTGGGGTAACTCAGTTGATTACGACTCTTATATCTGTTTATTGGTAGAGAAACGAAATCGAAAGGTCTTGAAACTCCTTTTTTCTTTTTGGTTCCTTATGCATCATTATGTATTAACATGCTTAATGGATAGTATGAAGGGAGGTAGGATGTAAGCTGAAAATGAAATCGTAAAAGGAGACGGCCTTCGCTTGTAAAAGTATGAGATCTTTACCTATAACTGCCGTAACTGCTAGATCACCTCTAATAACGTTTTTTTTAAAGACTCCCGGTATTTGAGGATCGTGATCGCGCAGTAAACCCTCATTTTTAAAACTTATTCTTTCAATTAAGATTATTTTAATAAATGCCTTTTACTTAGTGTTTGCTGATGTAGAAATTGTCGTAAAGTTTTTATTTAATTCGAATCACGAAGCTATTTCTTGGAATCTTCACATTTAGTAATTCATTCTACACGGAGAGGCAAAGAAAATTCATGGATATTTTTAGTTCTTATTTAGCATTTCAGGTACAAAGCACGGCGGATTCGCCGTTTTTCGCATAGTTAGGCTTTAGCTGAGCATCTTCAACAACTGTTTGAGTCAATATGTACGTATGTTTTGATGATTTAATGAAAGGAAATTGAAAGCCAGGTTTGGATACAGTCGTCATCGTTTTTATTTACTCTAAGGAAGGAGTGCTGAATTATCTCTTGAGAAGATATTGCGATAGCAGGAAGGTATGCTGATACCGAAATGCGAACCATAAAAATCTATCTGACCTATATTCGTTTCCTTTCATCGGTGTTTGGATGTTGTCTGTGTTATCAGGAAGTATCTTCTGGCAAGATGAACCTCGATGAGAGCGACCATGAAACATACCCACTCCTAAATCGCTTTTACCTCAAATCCGTCTTTTCCGCCGAATTTTGAAACGCATGTAAACCATCGCAGCTTTCACTTTGTTTTTCCAATTATTAAATTTATCTCTTATGCATCGTGTTACCAAAGGCTCCTGTTAAATCATCTTATTGTCCTAAGATTGTGTATTCGACATTTTCTGAAAAATTATATATTTTCTTTGAAGATTTTCTCTCATGACCTACGAATTGTAAAATAGAAACGGGGATTCCCCCGCTGCAATCTGAATGGCTGAAGTCAAAGGCTTCACGGCTCAAAATTTTTAAAACCTAAAAGGCGAGTGGTTGACGCAACTATTTTTATATTTTTTCATTAAGTTTTGACTTGTACTGCGTTGTCTCTTTTTTACGCATTTTGGCAGTAAGGAGTATCCTATTTTAAAAGTATGAATAACCATTGCAGCAAAACGTATGAATAATATAGAGGTAAGGGGAAGTGTCAGTAATCTTGTAAATGTCAAGTAAATTTCCCCATTAGGTAGCATTTATTTTGAAGCACAATTTCGACTGGAGAGCGCTATGGTTGTTTTCCCACCTCACTCGTTCTATATTTAGATGTTATGTTCTTTAAGCCTTCTCTTAATGGTGGGATCCTCCATGGAGCCGTCATTCAAAACTACCCTCAGGGGTCATTCCATACCATTTCACCAGATTTAAGAAAAAGTTGTTGCGGCACCATTTCAGAAAAAATTCAAATTTTGCACACTTACTACTACATGTCCGTAGTGCACAAAACCAATTTTTGTTTATTTTTTTTCCATGACCTCAAGGACTTACAGGCCCGTGAAGGTCGCAGCGCATTGTAAAAATGACACTTTCAGCGAGTATTGGTAATTATAGTTACTCGAAAACTACAAGATGTAGGAGAATGATTCAAACACCAGATTAATCATCACAAATTGAGCTTTCGTTTGACATAGATTTTAATAACCTCACTATATAACATCTATGAGAACGATGAGTACAAAGTTTTGATACAAATCACTGTTTTTTATAACTTTTGCTATTTTTTTCTTATAGAAGGGTTGTGATCACAAGGTTTATATTTTTTAATAGTATGTTTGGGTACCATAGTAAATGTCTGTAAGAAAAAAGTTGTGTGTTTGTTAAGCCTCTAGCTGTTACAAGCTTCGAAAAATAGGAAAAGTTGAAAATTTACCATTTTTGGGCCCCGGTATCTCTGGTGGGGGACCTTTTAAAAATTAGACATCTTCAGTATGATAAGCTATGATCCTATAAAGAATGCCTTAAAAATTTGGAGTATGTGTTTTTCCTCGTTTGGAAGTTACATTACACCGAAGTTACAAAAAATTTACTCTCGCCGACTGTGTAGAAGCAATGTACAGATTGGTGCATATAATTAAATGTTGCCTAAAATAAGTCCAATTTTGATTTATAATTAGCAAACCAGTTACCTATTCAATGTGTTGATAGTTGTATATTTCAGTTTCACTAAGAATAAAAATGTCTCATAAGCTGAATATTGGCAAGCTATTCAGTCTTCATTGGTTTTTCCACTGAACTTTCTCTTAATATTTCTGTTAACAGTAGGCTGATAAGAAACCAATCGTAACATAAGTGTAGTTTACATCTATTTTTTTAACAATATCCCAAGAGATTTGTGGTAGTGATTTGTTTATGTAGGTAGCTTCAGGGAATTTCCTGATGTCTCTATTTCTCTGCCTAAAGTGGCACCCTGCCCTCTGATTGGTTTTTGGTACAAGTGACCTCCATGAAAAGAGCTAGACTATATTCAAGTTCTCAGATAAAGAGTACAATATTGCAGCTCAGTATATAGCAAGGGAATCTCACCCAGCCAGTCCCAATTAGGGGATCATCAGACTGGCTGGCTGAAATTCCCTTGATATAAACTGAGCTGCAACATTGTACTCTTTATCTGAGAACTTGAATTTAGTCTACCTCTTTTCATGGAGAAGGTCACTTGTTAAATTAGTGTTCTGTTGGAATAATTTTGTTAGAGGAACTTGAATTTAGTCTAGCTCTTTTCATGGAGAAGGTCACTTGTTAAAATGGAGTGTTCTGTTGGAATAATTTTGTTAGATCTAGAGTGCCATAAACATATATATGGTCCATTTACTAAACATGTTAAAAACATAAGTGATTTTAGTGAACAAGAACAATTATTAATTAACTTAAGAGTTGGAATACCTGTAAATATTCACATTTTTAATCCAAGATGAAATTCAGAGTTTTCATTGGGTGAATGATAAGGCTACTTTGCATCCATTTGTGTTGTACTATAAAGATAATGGCATTCTTGTTTCAAAAAGCATTTGCATGATACGTGATAATTTAAAGCACACTACACCAGCAGTATATACTTTTCATAAATACCTTATACCTGAAATTAAGAAAATAGCCCCTTATGTCTCTAAACTTCTGTATAACTTCAATGGGGCAGGAAGCCAGTACAAAAACTTCAATAACCTTTGTAATCATCAATCTGCTTTTGGCTTAGAAGCCCAGTGACACTTTTTCGGTACATCACACGGAAAAGGTCCTTGTGATGGTATAGGAGGAACTGTTAAACGTTTAGTATCTAAAGCCAGTTTACAGAGAACAAAAGACAATCAAATTTTGACTCCAGAAGATATGTTTGAATTTTGTAATTTTGCTAATATCCATGGCATAACATTTATGTATGTAAGAAGCAATGAGATCACAGAGGTAGAAATATGGTTGAGTGATCGTTTTGATAATGCCTTAAGGATTCCTAACACTCGAGAAAAACACTGCTTTATTCCGATTGATTGCAATAATATGAAATGCTTTGTAACATCTAATTCAAATATCTGTGAAGAAGTCCAAATAGCAAGACTCAAATTGAACACACGACTTAGTATTAAGGTAAATGATTATGTGGCATGTATTTACGACTCAACGTGGTGGCTCGGAGTTGTTTAAAGCATAGACATTAAAGAAGGAGACAACTTTGTGCACTTCTTCCATCCTTCAGGACCTAACACAGCATTCAAATTATCAAAAAAGACAAGGCGTGGGTACCTAATGAAAATATATTACGGGTTCTTTCTCCGCTCGAATTATCAGCGGCAACTGGTCGAGTGCATAATATTAAAGAACTGCTGAGCCAAGAACTGTCTAATATCTTGACAAAGAGGTAGACACTCATTTAGCCTGTATTATGTGAACAACCTAAACAGTCATTGATAACAATTCTACAGCAAGTCCAGTGGAAAAACATTTCAGGATAAATAGTTGGTCTACGTTCCAATGTCCGCCTACATATTTTTTTCTAAGTGAAACTGAAATATACAACTATCAACACATTGAATAGGTAACTGGTTTGCTAATTATAAATCAAAATTGGACTTATTTTAGGCAACATTTAATTATATGCACCAATCTGTACATTGCTTCTACACAGTCGGCGAGAGTAAATTTTTTGTAACTTCGGTGTAATGTAACTTCCAAACGAGGAAAAACACATACTCCAAATTTTTAAGGCATTCTTTATAGGATCATAGCTTATCATACTGAAGATGTCTAATTTTTAAAAGGTCCCCCACCAGAGATACCGGGGCCCAAAAATGGTAAATTTTCAACTTTTCCTATTTTTCGAAGCTTGTAACAGCTAGAGGCTTAACAAACACACAACTTTTTTCTTACAGACATTTACTATGGTACCCAAACATACTATTAAAAAAATATAAACCTTGTGATCACAACCCTTCTATAAGAAAAAAATAGCAAAAGTTATAAAAAACAGTGATTTGTATCAAAACTTTGTACTCATCGTTCTCATAGATGTTATATAGTGAGGTTATTAAAATCTATGTCAAACGAAAGCTCAATTTGTGATGATTAATCTGGTGTTTGAATCATTCTCCTACATCTTGTAGTTTTCGAGTAACTATAATTACCAATACTCGCTGAAAGTGTCATTTTTACAATGCGCTGCGACCTTCACGGGCCTGTAAGTCCTTGAGGTCATGGAAAAAAAATAAACAAAAATTGGTTTTGTGCACTACGGACATGTAGTAGTAAGTGTGCAAAATTTGATTTTTTTCTGAAATGGTGCCGCAACAAGTGTTCGGTGAATTGGCATGGAATGACCCTCAGTCATATTTTTTAAACTTTTATCTGGGAACGTAAACTGCGTATAAAAATATATGCTCCGAGCGTTTGACTATTCCCACAGCGCTGTCCCTCGGAGCAATCCGTTTGCAGAGTGAACCTCTCCGCCGTCATCATACTAAACGTTTAGGTTTTTTTTGGAATTCACGAAAGAGTGGAAAAAATGAGGATGGTGAAGCTGGGAGCGTGTGTGGGACCGTGGAATTTGAATCCGATTGAGTGGAGACCCCAGGGAGGAATTTCGACAGCGCGATAAAAATCACGTTTCCTGTCCGCAGGCATGGCGCGGAAAACCCGTCCTGAATTGCCAACGGGGTTGGGTTGTCGTGCGCGGGCGGGAGGAGGACTGGGGGGCGTGGCCGGGCCGACACGGGCGTGGAAACACGAGCCCAAAAGAACTTCATGCAGTGTGACGAGCGGTGGGCGAGGGTGGATGGATCATGACTGCGACCGTATTTTTTATCAGGCCCTCGGTGCGTTTGGGACCTGCGGCTTTTAGGACGTTCGGTGGTTTCACTCGACTTAAGAGAATTCGACGAAACTTGCTGGAAGCATTACTTATGCTGTCTCAAATGTACCTGATTTTTTTCAGAATTATTTACCGCAGATTACTTTAGATATTTGATCGAGAACTGGACAAAAAATTACATGGGTTCGAATGGGAACATAAGGTACAAGTAGCTTAATTCATCAAAAAGAACCTTTTTCTATTTAAGAATAATAAAAACAAAAATAATAAAAATAAAGTATATGAAATGATTTTCATACATTATTCTATTGATGATTTAAATTATTTTTGTTTTTCTTATTCTTAACTAGAAAAATTTCTTTTCGATGAATAAAGCTAGTCGCACCTTGTGTTTCCATAAGAACCCATGTAATTTCATGCCCTTTTACACATCAAATATCCTAAGAAATCTGCGGTAAATAATTTTTAAAAAAATCAGGTAGCTTTAGGAAAGCATAATTAATGCTTCCAGCAAGTTTCGTCGAATTCCCTTAAGTTAAGAGTGAAACCACCGAGCGTCCTTAAGGTAGAACCTCTATTGCAATTATAACATGTTCCGACTATCACATATCTTGTAGAATAAAAATTCGTTCGTCATTCTGTGAAAACAAAAATATTGGAGGTTATGGGCCATTTAGCGCCAGCAACAAGATATGAAAGTCGTTATTTTCGGCATCATATTCGAATTTCCGTGTGGTGGAGTGTTAGTTTCTCTCCCTTTAATGTTTAATTTCTTTAAATATCCCCAGCCTATCTCAAAAACTTATATGTCGTCACTTCATCATTAAAGTATAAAATATATTTTTTATGGCACCATATAGACCACATAACACATACTTAAGATTGAAAAGCGATGAAAATTCTTTCGTTCCAAAGCCTCAATTTTCAAATAAGTTTGGCATAGGGGAAGTTTCAAAACAAAATGGTTCAGTTCTGTCGTCATCCAAGGCCATAGATGTGTCACAATTCATATTTATTTTGTTTGCAGTGTCGCAGAGATATGTATAGTTTTTGATAGTTATTTTAATTGCGTTCCTATAAAAAGTGTAAAAGATATTTTTAGAGGAATCAGCGATGAAAAAATAATTTGATAATCAGGAGCGTTCGCCGAAATACTTTTTTCTACATTTTTCGTGAACCAACGCATTTGAACGCACTCTGTGAGCAAATATTATATTTACCTGTAATGGTGAATCATCAGCTATAAATGCGACCTGCGATGAAGCAGCATTGCCGTGGCGGAACAGCCCTGGCTGCCAAGTGGATGTGTACCTAGGGAATAGGTACCTATTATAGGAAAATCGTGCGATGGTTTTATGCTGAGGGGGCTGAATTTGGCGCAAAACGTGCCGAATTTTTTTTCGAATTATGTTGAATACTTCCAAAATTGTTAAAATTTCAAATGCCCGGTTCCTGCTCTCTGCCGATGCTGCCAAGAAAATTGGTTTGGGTCAAAAGTTCGTGGGAATCCATGTCGGTCTTCGAAAGAACTGCCCCATCCTGAAAGTGCGAATGTGACTAAGGCCAAGTAGGGGGGCTGTCACGCATAATTTGTGTCCCACTCCATCTATCAAGAACTAGCCTCCACGTCGGTTTCTGTGTGTGTATCAGAGGACTATAGCCTAAATATAATATCGGAGACCCGTGTCATTTGAATTGTAATAACGCTGTATGAAAATATGTTGTTGTTCATTACCAATGGGTTCCGAATCCCTCGTCGTTTATTCGTTTTAAAAAATAAGTGTGTGCTCTTCGTAACTGTTCATTGCCAAATGGCTCCGAATCCCCATTAGTGTGTTCGATGAACTGTATTCTTGTCTAGATATTCTGGAGTATTTTAAAATTCCTTGAATTACGTCTTACCGTGGAGAGTTGGAGACCCTCTTTGACATAATTTCTCGAGCGCATATTTCTCCGTCGTTCTTGGGATGTGCTTCTTTATCCTGAGTGGAATCTTTTGTTTCGCGATGCGACAATGGCACATGTCCTTCCTCCGGAGTACGACGGCACTCGGGAGAGTTGACGTTAGTATCTTTGGCGTTCAAGTGTTCAAACATTCGCGAAAAGCTGGATTTTATCTCTCAAATCTTGTACTGGGCTGCACGTCTCGGTACATTTGCTATATTTCCTATCAGTCCCAGAGGGACTACCGCAGCAAGTCTCGCATTTGCCCTTGGATTCACGGGGCGTCTGGAGATGGTTCCATGATGATTTTTTTCTCTTTTTCGTCTTCCATTATCGTAAGCATTGTTGGAAAATTACTGGAAAATTTGTTTTTGTCGAGAAAATTTGTTAATCATCGTAAAACTTTACTTATTGTCGCTCTTTGGCTAAAAATTTGCTTCAAACAATACATGTTTCTTAATTCAAGCTTGTAAATGGTGCAAAATGACTGCAGCCGTCGGCGAACCCAAAACTTTTAACTATGTACTACTTTTACGTTAGTAGTTTGATCACCTGAAAACTCAAGTCTGCCACTTGTGAAAGAAAGAGATTCTTAAATCCCTTCCAAGTGAATTTGGCCTGGATCCGCCCTCGTTACGTCGATGAGGACGGTGTGTCGGGATGAAGAGGCCACACGGGCGACCTAATCCTTCCGCGAATGGTTGGCGGTAAACAAAACTGTAGGGTGGCGGGGCGAGGAGGAGGCTGGCTCGTTGCCTCGCAACCGGTGCCGTCACCACCTTGTCTCGGCCGCGCGCAGGTGTGTGGCGCACAGCCCCCACGATGCATGGGTGTCCTTTTGTCCCTCCGCCTCCTTCCCGCCGCCGCCCCCGCTTATACGTCCCTCTCCCATAGCGGTCGTCCCTTGGCCTATCCTAACGCGAATGCCACGCCCCGCCTCCATCGAGCCCCGTGGGGCAGCTCCTCTCTCTCTGCCCGGAGAGCGGTGCGGGACCACGTGTCTCCTAGCCTAGGGGAATGATTCCTGCTTGGTGGTGGGCGTGCCTCTCCTTGCGACGATCTGTCGGTCGTTTTCCTACTCGCACGCGTGTCTTTCCCTCCTCGTCACGTGTTCCTCCTCGTTCCGCGCAGACTAGGTGAGCTTTCCCAGGAAATGATGGGGCAAGGTGAAGGTACGATCGTCTCGCCACCGATTTCAAGGGAGTCGGGCTATGTCGGGGTGTGGGGGCTGGAGTACCTACCGGCTTCCCATCTCGTGGGCTGGGATTCAAATACCGGCCGTGGCTAAGATTTTTCATGGGAATCCCGTTCTCCACTTGAATGCTACGTGGGGAGCACTTAAAGGGCAGTACACCGTACTTCGCATGTGACGTTCGACTACGAACCCTTCCTCCATCCCCAAGATAATACTTCCGTCACCAGCGTAATAGTTAGTGTCACAACTGGTCTCAGGTGATGGTTGCTTCCCCTAATAACCAACCAACGATAGTTTTCAAGTTGGTACTCGGTTTGGTCGTCCGCGGTCGTATTAAATCCCGGAGATCCAATTACAAAGCATCACGGCGTATGAAATACATCTGATACACCTTTCCAAGCTTACAATGACTTAATAGCCTTCCTTGTCTTTGCTCTCTTTTATGTGAAAAAAGAAACTATGAAGAAACTAAAAATTATCGTGACCTTTTTAAGGACTGTTTCATAACGAACTAAAAACATGTCAATACATATTCTTAAAATGCAATAAGGTATAAGTAGCTCTATTTTGCAGCTTCTATGGGTGGAGTGTACCGCTTTCGAGTTGGCTGCGACGCTATTTCATCCATTCCCTTTTGCTCAAATGACATTTTTCTTTGCTTATCCAAAATTTTGTTTAATTTTCTTTCATTCAAAGATTCCGTTGCTATAGGTTTGTAGCGATGAATAAGTTAAAACCCTACGGAACATGTTCTGAATTTTTAAAAAATTTTTTTCTCAGTTGAAGTTAATTTTCCTCGCACCTTGGTAATTGAAACACTCACAGAACATTTGAATGAAGTCGTGGAACACGAGAGGAATTATCCTTTTCTTAATTTTCACGCTAATAAAAAAAACGTATGCTATTTGTTTCCTCTAATCTGCAGGTATAATCGGGAACACACTTAGTTATTTGAGCGGTATAGTGAAAAATGTGGGAGTAGTAATAACCCGTGTCCATTTACATACCTATTGAGTAATCGTTCGCAATTTTTTTAATAATCGTCAATATGAACCGTGCTAAACGTGAAACTTAACCGCATACACTAATATGCGACGAACAGGAATGAAATAAAGTGAATTCCATACTCTTAAACGAAGTGAGAAATCTCTCATATAATTACCGATATGCTAGGAAGAGCAGTGAAATAAAGTGAATTGATCTTAAACGAAGTGAGAAATCCCTTACAATAATTACCAAACCAACTATCGTAGCGACATAGGTATGAACTTAATGATAGTGAGAGTCGGAATTATGGTGTTGAAAAACTATACTCATACACAACGTAATTTGGCGATACCTCCGAGCATGAACATTTGTATAAATAGGCCACCGAGCAAGTTTATGCAAATACAAATGATCATCTTTTATTCCAATTTTGTTAGAACTCGACTGACGGTGTGACTCAGTGATGGACACTAATATTGTAATATATAGTTACATTTATTCATGGTATAATTTGGTATTAATATTAGTTATTGCAAATATGTTCTATAACTTTAAACATGAAAGATATATGTAAGGAAAATTTACCGCGTATAATATACGTATTATGAATACCCTTTTAGCCCCTTTCACTTTTGTCCGAGTAAATATGATGATTTTTAAAAACAATAAATGGAAAATTGACAGTGGTTACATATAAATATCATAAGTAATGAAGAAAAATACTCCTATTCAGTGACCTTATGACGCCCCTTCATTCCTAAGACGGGGTAGCAAGTAGTGACGTCAGGAAAGCACTTATGACGGTTATGACATTTACAGAATCACTCCCCTGACAAATCCGTCATAGCTATGACAGAAATGTCATAAGTCCCGTGTTATGACGCCTATGACATTTACAGAATCGACCCGCTGATGGGAAAAATTTAGACGAGGCATAAAAAGGGAACTGGGGACGTAGGGAGGGTTTGCGAGTGGGCATGGATGGGAGAGGAGGGGAGATTAGGAATCTTGGTCAGCATGAAGTTAGGCCGAAGATAGGAAGAGTTTAAAGTGATTTATTGTTAAAAAGATAGGTGATATTTTTACGCATGAAACATTGGAGAAAACGTCCTTGAGTTCGGGTTAATTATCGGCACGACTGTCCAGTGTCAATTGACCTACGATTTATATATTTAGAATGTCAATGTGAATATATATATACATATGTTATGTGCAGACTTTATTATGCAGTATCGAAAAGGCTGATCAAAACGTCGTAATAGTGTTTAGCAAAGTGAAAATAAATCACTTGGTACCATAACACTTAGGCTCTTCATTCCCAATCGATTTCAACGTACATGCGTCATTATTAAGGTAACATTGATCTGTCAATCAATGTTACCTTGATACTGACAATCAATGTTACCTTGATACTGACGCATAGACTGGGAATGAAGAACCTCAGTGCAATAGTACCAAGTGATTTATTTTCACCATGCTGAGCGAGCGTTTGAGCGAGATAGTTCCCTAGTCATAATGGAGACCATATTCAAATTTTATTTTTTTATTTCAGCGTCTGTAAGAAGTATGAAATAAATATTTTAGTATTAATGGAGCAAAGATGTAGTTATATATGACCAAAATACTCAGTAATTAAATAAATAAAGCAACAGAAGTTTCTAACTTGACTCATTTTTTCCCGCCGTACGGCTGAAAACCCTTCAAAACGGCAGGTTTTTTGCGATTCTGTAAAAATTACTGTGGTGAGTAATAGATTTTTTTAAATAAATAGTTGAGAAAACATGCAATATGCACACCGTTAGTTTTTTTACGAAATCTAGGCGCTAGAAGTTCCTAATTTTTTAATTATTCTCCCTTTGGAGCGCATAGCCGTAATCTATCCCATGTATAACAGCCTACCTTTTCAGGCAAATTGCTCGAAAAGTAGTTCGGCAAGAGGTTGACATTTTGATATAATTGGAAAGATGAGAGTTTTTTCTTTGAAATTAGGCCAAATTCATCACATTTTAGGTGAAGTGATTTTTCGCTCTCAAACTACCTTAAGGCGAATTGGTCGATCATTTGCGTCATATTTCGCCTGACTTACAGGCGACGTAAGGTGGTTCTTTTTTCGGCGCTTAGGAGGGAAGTAATTAGCTCGCGTGCCAGTGACGACGTTCTCGAAATTTCCAGCGTCCCGTTTAGGATTTGCGCCGCCTTTGCGACTCTCTCCCGTCATGAGCGTGAATGCGACGGACGTGAGGTGGAGCGACACGCCGCCGCTCTTCTAGCCGAGGATTTCTTTTTCAAATCGTGCTTTTGACAAACAGGTGTCATTTCGCGCGACTGCAGCCGTCGGCCCTCTTCCCAGTGCTGCACCGCCTGGAAGTGTGCTGCTAGGGCACTAAGGTTTTCTCTCCTTTCTTGTTTTCATTCATTATGTGCCCTTCCCATCTCAACTCCTCTTCGTGCCGTGTGTAACTGCCACTTTTTGTCACGCCCTCGCCGTTTTGCGTGGTCGTCAGTTTGGAGCATTTCCCTTGCTCTGTCGCACGAGCCCTTGGGGAAACTCCGCGCGGAGTTAATTAATTCCGTTTCGTTGGCCTCGCTTTGGGGAGTAAAACTCCTGCTTGCTCTGAAAAAAGCTCTTCTCATTCTCTCCCTTAGAGGCACTTCTTACGCCTTTTTTAATTTGATGAATTGACGGCGTTATCGGATGGGAATGCTGAACTTATCCTTTTTTTTGTTGAAATGTATGCCGACGACGTCATTGCGTATATGGAAATATCCCCAGGGTGAGTGACGGTTTTACCCGCATTGATTTCGAATGCTTAAATGTAGACTTGAGTATGCTCGGCAATAGTTTTCATTCCTTGCTTCGTGAGCTGAGTGATTGTGATAACAAGTTAAATGGATGCCTTCTGAGTTTAGGTTGAGGCTTTTTTAACTTCCTGGCTAAAATGGATAAAATTTATTTTTATTGAGAAAGGGTTTTTTCTACTTATCATTGAATAATGAAAGTTGCGGAAACAATGCTATTAAATTTGTTAAAAGTATTTTTTTAATATGTGTAAACGTTTTGATTGTACCGAATTCGGCGCACGGTGAGTGAGCTGAAATGACTCCAGATGATTGTACCGAATCTGGCACACCTGACATGAAAGAGTAAAAATGATTCGGCGAAAGTATTGCGTGACCTGACGCAAAATATGGAATAAGAGATGGTGAACAAATACTTGGAGCGCTTTCATATGTAGTTTTGAAGAGTGAGTGAAAAAGTAAAAGGTCTCACTGATTTTTTAAAATCAGGCTGGTGTATTTCAGGAATTGGATGAGTCAGTGAGGGTGATACAAATTGAACGATATCTAGCTCTTGCTGACGTGAAACGAATTATTAGCAGGGCGACTACGTAAAGGGAAAGATATAAGATTAGGCGAAAGGCGTAGGTAAGGGAATTATGCGGACATAGGATAATTTGTTTATAAAAAGTGGCGTACTTGCGTAGACAAATCACTGAAGCGTACGGAGGATATCTTATGAGATTAAACAGTGGTGATGATGTTGTAAAACGGGGTAATTTAACTGGCGAACGAATTGTGACTCGATTGAACGATTAATTTTTGTAATGTTCAACATTTTCCGTTCCCCAAACGAGTAACCTCTCTCTTTCTCATTTCCATTTCGGATGTGATAAATTGACAAACTTTGCGTTTTAGTTTTGTCACCTCCCCACATAGTTTATTTAGAGTTCTTGATAGCTGTGGCTGGTCATAGATGAGCATTGTATGTACATTTTAGTACTCTAATTCTTTTTTTTAGTTCACTGATAATTATTGTTTTTCTTGTATTTCCCTCGTCTGTATATTTTTCGACTCACTTTTCTGATATGTCAGCGGTTTTGTAACAGTAATTGCTCAAAATATGACGTCTGCCCGTACATCTATGCTTTTGCACTTTTGGCCGTATTCTTTTGAAATAATGGCCGTGGTTTCCCCCAGGCCAAGGAAGGTTTAATTCATCACTTTAAGAAGATGCTATATTAACTGCGAAGCAATCGTGGTCGAGGAAGTTTCAATTAACCTGCCAATCACCGCATTCTCGCCGCGTTCTCAACAGTGGTTTTGTTCGCATTCCGAAGCTCCGTTGCCCTCCCGTGTGCGTGGCTCGAGCCTCAATGCGCAGTTTTGAAACTCTTCCCATTCCTTTCTTGTTGCTCTTTCCGTTTCAATTAAGATTTCCTTGTGGCGATGACAGTTTGTTAATTCGATTCGTAATGGCAGCAGTCCCCTCGTCTTTTTCGCAGTGCAGACCATTTTCCCCTGCGTTCCTCAACTTTTCCGATTAACACCTCCTCTCCACGTTGCCATTTTAGGTGAACGAAAAACAATCTGCTTTGGGAAAAAGGCTTGCAAACGGAGCTGGTCGTCAAAAATGGCTAGGCGTGTGTTTTGTACTTTTGATTTGGAATTTTTATTATTTTTATTGGTTTATGAATGCAAAATAAAATCAAATCAACTGGTGTCCTCATTGTCCGCTAAATACGTCGTTCGAAGCTTAGCTTTCGTATAATTCTACTAAGCTGAGAAGTTTTCTCTTTTTATTTATTGGTAGAGGTGATCTACCGAATAAGGTAGGTTTAGATGGAAATAAAATTGCTTTACTAATATTTTGCAAATGTAGGCTTCCTATTATGGTTTCTTTCTCCATCTCGACTTGCGCCCATCTTCATCCCACCCGTCTTTCTCCCCCTTCCCCGCTTACTCAACATTCTCCCCTCTGTCACGGCCTCCTGCAACCCATCACACCTATTCATCTACGTCTACCCCGCAAGCCGCCTCAAGCCTATTATCTGCCACTACCGTCATGAAGGAGGAAGAAGTATTACCTGGCAGTGTAGGAAAGGTGGATGAGGGGAGAAAGTAGAGGGCACCAAAAGCGGCTTCATAACGTATTGAGGGGTAGCGGGACATGTTAAAGAGGATGTTAAGAGGGGAGATTGCTCAGTAAACGTGGGAGAGGGAGTAAAAGGAGAAGAATTTTGGATCCGGATTAGGAAAGGAGGCAAAAGGTTCAATATGGATTTGGTATGTGAATAGGGACTTAGTTGTACGAAGGAAACGTAAGAGAATACTCCCTTCGCGGTTGGGGAAAATCTCGGCAGGACTTTCCACGGACTTAGCAATTTTTTTTTCAGAACCCCCTTATTAATTGACCCGCCTTCTCTGCATCCTCCTAATTTCCTCCAGCTACTTCCTTACCTCGTCCAACAAAACTTCCTCGTTTGCCTTATTTTTCGTCAAGAGAATTGTAACTCTTCACGTTCACTTTTTGCCCAACTTCTTCTTATATATGAATTTGTGATATGCTCCCAGTGTCGCAATCAAATGCAAATATCCGTGTGAGTCTCGAGAGGCGTATTCGAGAGCCAATGGCATATCATGCGGAGCAGAAGCGTGGGCTCAAGAGAGGCAGGGTCGTCCGATTGGCTAGCTTAAGGCTCAGGAGCAAGGTTTGGATATGACCTTAAGGCGGATCAGGTTTCTCCCCCTTTAGAGGGTAATGGACGTAACCAGTTAACCAGTTTTGCGATGGATGAGTGTTTTTTTATTTATTTCCGGAATGGGGAATTGAATACATGAAAGGCTTTGGAAATAGTGAGGAAACCGTATCAAGCGCATCTTCGTGAGTTGAGACTCGTTCCGCATTCTTGGCTGATGGATTACTTATAAACAGTTGTTTCGGCTAGTGTTAGAAGTATTGTTTTGCAATCTTCATGTTACAAGGCATTTTTTTTCAAGATGTTAGTAAATTTCGCGGTGGATTTTTTTATATTTGTACCTACTATATTTCGGTTTTCCTTTGAAGTGATTCTCTGTTGATGTCATTGTCGAATCGTGCTTGTTAATTGAGTTTTCCAATAAATATTGTGTCCACATATCATATATAGTTTTTTTCTGCTCATTGTAGTCTCTTAATTTCCTGAATTTTCCGTCTTAATCTGATAAATCATTGAAGTTTCGATTACTTTCTCTTTAGTGAATATGTCCCATTAACGTTTTACTTACAAGTTAATCATTTCATCGCCGTGTTTCATTCATAAAAGTTATTTTGCTCCTGAAGCTGCTAATTTTTTAAGTTTGAGAAGCTGATCCACTGAACGTAGTGGATGTAAAAGAAAATTGAAGCCATAATAATCCTACAGTATCATGGTTTTTCAGGATTGGTCCAGAATTTCGTGTTATGAGTGAAACCCGAGTATTAAAACATGTGAGAGTATCTTCAAGCGTTGACCCTAATCTGTGTTAGACCTCATTAAGTGTTCAGAGATTACTTCTCTGAATTTTTGCCGTAGTCCCTTTACAAGTCCATTTTCGCTGTATATTTTCCAAAATCCTAACCACAAGAGTTACACGAAGCCAATTCTCACGACGGGATTTCAAACCGCTAAAAGTAAGTTAATAGTACGACGTGATCCCCTACTGGCTGAACCAGCCGGTTTTTCCCTCTGCGACTTACGCTATTTTAACTATCAAGCGTGTTCTTCAAGGATGGTACATACATACCAAAATGAACTCAGAGGTGTCTGTCTCACCTTATGGAAATTCAGGCTTGCGAAACGATGAGCATTGTATTTTTATGTCCTGTCTTTGCTTTACTTGACCTTCAGCGCTTAGACCTCACCTTCAGTTCCTAGGGACTTCTTCATGTATGTATTTATACCTGAAGGAATCCCGTATGTATTTAAACTAATCTTGCCTTATTAGAAAATTAATTTCTAAATGTGTGGCATCGTCGTATCATGATACCTTAGCTAACGAGCTTACAGAGCGATTACTTTTTTTATTTTAATTTCAATCGTTGCTTGGAAGTGTTTATTTTCTTAATAATATCAAACGAGCATTTAAAGTCAGCTAAGTTAATATTTTATTCTTATGCTTTTAACTCGCTGTGAAATTTTCCGCGAGAGAGATTTATATATGTTTAATTACAATTTTATAAAAAGATTTTATAGGTAACCTCATAGATGTAGAATTAGATCTATTTCATAGAAAGGGTATAAATCTCTATTTCATAAAATGTTTTAAATTTATATGTCGTTTTAAATCCTCTTCTCTATGATAAGTATAGGTGTTTAAACAATTTAAATTAGTAGGTCCACGTCTTACCTAACTGCCAGCCTTCAGGTTCCTAAGTCCACTCAAATTCAGTTGCGTCCAAAATCTCGACGTCCTTACTTCATCTCCATCCCAAACTCTTCGTACCTCCTACCCTTCTTGGGGGTCTCCAAAATCCCCACTTCTTCCCCTATTGCCCAGCCATTCTCCCCACCATCAACCTCCTCAACTGCCCTTCATTACATCCTCCAACCTCTCCCCCACCAACATCCTTTCTTCCTACACCATATTCAACTAATATCTTCATTTGTCTTCCACAATCCTGCTTACCCAATCCATCCTTCCAAGAAAAGATAAATGAAAGGAAAACGCCAAATCGTGGAAATTCGCTATGAAAAATAAATATTGTAGGCCGTAACGGAATTCCAACCCGGATCTGGTGTCTTAGCCAGTTACACCATCTTGATTCGAGGTGAATTTCCGAGAGGTTTTATGGGATCTAATGGTCCCGCCTAATTTCTATACTGTTGCATTCATCAGGTGCAGTCGTGTTTTGCAGTGACGTAACAACGGGTGGGGCAAGGGTACATTGCCCCTCCCCCTAAAATGTTCTGAAGTGCGCCGAAGACACCCTTAATTGGGCGCCAACATGTATCATGATTGGGGTGCAGAAGTGTATCTCATTTCATACGAAACCCCAAAGGAATGGGGAATCGGTTCTTGTGAAAGATGGAAACAGAATTGGGAAACCTTAATTCCGTGTTTGAAAATTGCAAATTTTAAGATTTTAGGAAGGTTGTTTTAAAGCTTGAAAAAATTTGGATTAAGCCGGAGGGGTGGCGATGAGGAGGACGGTGGCAAGGGAGTATCTGGGAGGACAGCGGTTGAGCATAGAACAATTAGGATGATTTCGCACACGACAAAAGTTTTACTTAGAATATTAAATAGAAACTTTTTTCTCAAACAAAACTCAAAATAAGGTAAAAAACTATTTTAAAGTGGTCATTATACCTTTACATTTATTATTTAATAGAAGGTTAGAGAGTGGAGCAAATTACTATGTAGGCGGTGACCAGTTGGGGTTCAGGAAGGGGAGGGCAACTCGAGACGCGATTGCGGTAATGAGGGCACTTATAGATAGAAACAAGAGTATAATCAGGATGTATTTGCTTGCTTTGTGGATTTTGAAAAGGCGTTTGACAGAGTAAACTGGGAAAAATGGCGTGACAGGAGACTCATCCGAAACTTATCCATGGGCCAGAGGGCACAGGTGAGGGTAGCTGATGGTGAATGAGGGTGGGCAGTTATGGATCGCGGGGTGCGGCAAGGGTGCCCGATGTCGCCTTTGCTCTTTAACATCTGTGCTGAGGGAATGGTAAGTGAGGTATGGGGAGAGCTAGATGTGGGAGTCAAAGTAGGAGGCCAGCTGATAAAGTCGGTTAGGTTCGCGAAATACGGAATGACGGCGAGCGGGAAAGGGGAAGAAAGAGAATAGGTTTTATGGAAAGGGTGAAGAAGGGTTAGGCGTACGCTGAGGTGAATAAAGAAATACTAGGGGTAGATAGGGCCCTGCACGTGTTAGACTGTAAAATGTTCTCATGACTTTTATCATAACCTACCTTTAACCGGTAGATTACTCTTGATGGAAGAATGAATCTCGATGAAGGTTTGGTAGAAATGAAGTAAACATCAAGTTCCGCTCGGGTGACTTACGAGAAGTGTCCATCGGCCGTCCACATGCGGGGTCGCATCGCATGCGTGTGCCTTCCGTACCGGGAGCTTTTTTTTTAATTGCAAGCGGGAGGGCTGCAGTCGCTATATCAACGTCGTCCGCTCTCCGTTGACTGCACGGGTGACGAGGAGAACGACCCCTACAGTATTTAAAGTCAACGGAGTTCCGCGCGAGACAATTACGGGCGACACTTCCCCCAGAGAGCACGTCGGCCTACACTTCCCCTCTCCCCGGCGAGAGGAATACTTTGGGCTCCTGCTTCCGTCCACTCCGTCGGAAGGACGCGAAGCTTGGAGGAGAAGAAACGCAAGTATTCGCGCGCTTATCGAATTGAATGGTAACTTATTACGCTTTTTGTTGCAAAACCCTTAAGAGCAATTGTGGAACTTAATCCGTGGCATGCTCTGATAATTGAGAGAATTTTCAGTTGAAGTATATGGAGGGAATAAATATATTTTGGCTCAAAAGCCGCGCTTAAAGAATTCATTTCCGCAACAATGGCAAAATAGTTCATAAGGGAAAGGAGCTTAACGTTGAGACCGAACCGAACATTATGGAGCGAATTTACGAAGAGAAAATCCCTTATAAATTTGTTTTTGTTTTTTGGTAAAATTTAATCTATTAGTCAAAATTTATATTTTGAGGCAATTATTTTTGCTCAACGCAAAGGCAGTTTTTTTCCAAAAACGTTTGTGAAAGTTAATTAATTAAATTATAATTTTTGTGTAAGTTCTAATGACCAACGTATATAATTTAAATAAAGCACTAGGAATGGGTTGATTTAATGATACGTGTCATAATTTATGTTGAAAATAAAATAATAATGTGGAGAAACGTAGTACATGTATTAATTCTAATGTTCGGAGTCAGTTTTACAAGAAAAAACGTACTATGGCAAAGAAATGGGATGAAGTTCATGCAAGACATAAACAAAGTCGTTGGGAAGAATAGAAACTCTAGATTTTTACTCCATATTTTCTGACAGACTTTTCCGAAGAAATTCAGTGACATTTTTTCTCTCCACGTACCCTAATGCTAGGAGTAAATCATTCCAGAGTAACAGGATATCGTTGAAAATAGACACATTTCATGCCTCACATGTTATTTGTAACGAGGAGAAAATAAAAAAGTGGCGTTGCGGTAAAAGCGGCGTTTGTGGTATTTTCGTCATTCAAACATCAATCCTCATGATCAAAGTCTCTCTCTCTCACTCAGTGATTCAATCCGAAGGTTGGTTTGGATGGTTGAGGGTGGAGCTCACCCCGGACTAAGCCACAGAGGCGTGTGAATTTCACACATTCAGGGTAAGGGTTCCTTTCCCTGGCACTCCCTCACATTTTTTTGTTTGGGGGTTTCCAAAGCCTTCACCCGGATTTGAACCCTTCGATCAGTAGCCACTCTACCCACTAGGCCACCACGCTCCCCATGTCCAAAGTCGATCATTCTAAAAATAATCATCCAAAGGTTTAAGAAAATGACTGAATTTCTTATATGCGCATCATAATATGCATCACTGAAAAAATGGGAAAGTGGCATTTTTAAGCAACTCAAATTTTCCTGTGATCATTGTCATAGTTTATTTAATTCATGTTGCATCAATAATTTTATTCTAAGTGAATTTACTGAAAGAGGTAAAGAATAAATTTCGTTGAAAATGGACGAATGGGATGCTTTATCGGGATGAGTAGGAAGAGTGAATTATTTATTGCGTTTCCATATATGCGCGGATGAGGGAATGAGTAGACGAAAGCGAGAGTAGATTTTCCGCTGGGCGTTTTCCGTGGCGGCCTCCGTGTGGGGGGCGGGTTGCCTACCGGTGAGCTCCCCACACGGGGGGTGGGGTGAGCGGTGGGAGCGATGAACTTGAATGCTCCGGGGGCTTTAAACTCCTCGGCGTCCTTCCCCCCTCCCCCCCTGTCGTTCCCCACCCCCCTCCTAAACAACATCCTCTCATTCCACCGCTGCTCTCCGCCACTCCCTCCATCCCGTCCTCTGTTCAGTTCATCCTTGCCCTTGGGAACCTTCGGCGTCTCTTTCTCACTGCGTCGGTGACTTTCGAGCGGTTTCGAAACGAACCGATATACTTGATGCCTTTTGGGCTTTCCTTGGTTGTCCATTGGTGATGGCAGTGTCGTACTCACGTCAAGGAAAATCTTCCGGTCGAAGTGAAGATTATCCCAGGAGCTGTCGTCATCAGCGGACGAACAAGGAGGGAAATCTCTTCAGCACGGGTGCAAAAACGATTTGCGGGCTATTTTTCACGATGTATTACTCTTTCGTACCGCATAATGCGGGAATTACTTCTTCGACGGCTCAGTATGAATGACAAGCATTGATAAAATCAATTTTAACATGCGCTATGTAATTGTTATGCAGCAGAGAATCAGTAAATTGTCATCTAGTAAAGAACGTTAAGAAATAATGGAAAGTTTTTGATACTTCGCATGAATTTGCATCTTACTGTCGTAACTCATTAGTTCAGTGTGGCCTTTTTGCATGATTTCGTTGCATATATGTAAAGAAAAAAATGTCAGTAGGTAAAAATGTCTGTAATTATTTTTTTCAGTTGCTTATCGGGTTGGGTGTAATTGAGAATCGGCCTTGAGGACGAAGTTTGTGCGTCCATGACCTACAACATTAAGTACGAAAACACCTCGAAAGCCCTTAATTACCAGATACGATACTAATATCTAGAATACTAGCGATGTCGATCGGTTACCGGTCTGCGTTGCCCACGTCTACTGCGGCAGCATAATATTTTTGGTACCTGCCCATTAAGTAGAAGGGAGAATGCTCGGCAGTTAGGTAAGGGGGAGAAAATTAATAGGTTTAACGGATGGGATGTAGAGAAGTAGGATTTATGCAGAGTTGAATAGAGAAATCGTGTTGGGAAATAGGGTCTTGCGGTTATTGAAATAATGTAAAGATAATATTGTCTTCACCTAAGCATATCCTAACCGGTATAGTACTCTTACAAGAATAGTATGGTGCTGGAGGGGGAGGTTAACGATACCATTAGGAGAGCACAAACTCGAGCCGGCAGAACTATTTATTTATTTCCTCACGTCTCGCACTGATTTTGTGATGCGCTTAACAATGACTGTAATCCCTTGGCTGACGCCTCATTATCATCGATTCTATTCGGATTAGTAAGCTTGCCTTTTGACTGTTTCTTTACCTCTCTGACCGTTTCTTTGGCGTAAATGTTGAACAGAAAACTTAACCGAGTAATTGATGGTATTCATTTTCGAGGAATGGTGCTTATGTGAGTTGAGAGAAACGTTGCGTCGATGTTCACTTTCTGACGCTGAGTTCATCGTTGACGGTGGAGAGGTACAGGAATCATGTCTAGGAACAATCAAGACATCGACAACATCTCTCGATTTGAACCGGAGTAATGGTGAGTGCCCCTCTCTTCCTCACTCGTATCTTCCGGCAAAACTTTTTCTCACCATCCGGTGGGAAGAAACGACCAAATTCTTCCGAACACCCGCCGTGAAAAAAAACGGGATATTCTTTCCCCCTCCTTGTCTGTCACGCTAGAGACAGACAAGTATTTCTCTAGGGATTCGAAGAGAAATTCCCTCTTTCGTTAATTTTTCGTTTTTCCATCGCATTTTTTGCTGTAGTTTTGGTAATATTGTGAGGCGACCGACTACTGAGGTATTTGGTGTAAAGGTGGGTAGCATCATAGAGTGAAGAATCATTTATGCTTTCCTCCATAGTAGGTAATATGGTTGGGATTATCTTGGGGAAGTCGGAGGAATAGCGAGAACCCCGACTTCGGTGTTACCTTAACGAATTTCACCCACGGACTGACTGTTAAACGTCCCATCGGAGATATGGAGTACTATATTTGAAGTGCTCTCCACTGAGCACTCAAGCAGACATTGGGATTCCAATGAAAAAACTCTCCGCCCCTGCCGGGATTCAAAGCCAGCAATCGAGGTCACCACACCGACCCGTTTCTTACATTCTTTTGCTTGGAGTCGTATAAGTATTTCTCGCCAGAGTCATGTGCTCAACATTTTGTCTGCGTATTCGAGGGCTTCGATCGTTTTTAAGATCGTTCTCTTCAAAGTAGAAGAGACACACTCCTTGGACCCATTCTGAGAAACAACAGCGTCTTGAAAACAGCACTGTGCAAGTAGTAATAAATGGGAAGAATTATCATGTAAGGCCCAGGAGATTATATATGGTGGACGTTAAAATTAGGACTTAGGAATGAATAAAACGGTTGAATAAAAGTGGGGACGAGAACTGATGCCAACCAGTCTTCGGATAATGACTACTGATGATAGGATTTCTGTATTCCCTCATTCTCATCCATGTGCTGCCATTCAATCGAAATATCAGTTTTCTCAGGGCAAACATTCTGATTGCATCGTGATACTTAATCATTCATCTCGTCGAAAATTGAGGTATTTTGTATTCTGTTTTAATTATGGCTCATCAAACTTTTCCACCCAATGGTACAATTTGGACATGTTTCGAGTGATCTAGGAGTAGTACGATATAGAAAAACACCCGAATACATTATCATCAGTAAGAAAGACTGCTTTTGTTTAAATGTGACCTTGAAGAACTTTCGCTGATCTTCTCCTTTTCAACAAGAAAAACAGAGTCTTCATATATTTACTGTGAATCAAATCCATCCCAGAATCTTGCTGAATACTTGTTTAAGATGATTGCAATAGTGAACAATTACTTCCGAATCCATGATAGTTGAATCTCGCCTTGGGAATTAATGACATGATGGTTTCGACAGTCAGACAGTAACGCTATCGGAAGCACAACTTAAAACAAATCTATTAACGGCCAGTTCAAACATTTTTCGCATTAAGAGTTTCTTCGAGCATCTGTTAAAGTCATTTGAAACGATGATGATTTACCAATAAATAAAAGTTGCATATGGACGAATGAATTGTCAGAGGTGGTACTATTTCTATCACTCTGCAGTGACCTACTTTCCCCTCTTGGAGTTCATTCCTACGCTGGCAATGAATTCCGAAAGACTGAGTACTATGAAGAACTCCGACGGTTTCTATAATAGCAGTAGTGATGCCTTTTCCTCGCTACAGCAAAACAACCAGTTAAGCTACATATTAACGATGTGTAACTCGTAACAGTGACAGTGTTCGGCTATCTTCTAGACTTTCTCATGAAGAATGATGGGGATAAGTTCAATTTGAATAATTCCATTCATCTTTCTCTTATGAAGTTATTGACGGATCCCATTTCTATTCTGTATTATGCATGATCTTCGATGTATTGTTATTGTAATTACTTTTTATCAGCTGGCGGACTGATATCTTAATATCCGTGAAGTAGAGCGATGTACCACATCGATGTGGTTCTGCTGGTGCATGTAGGCTATGGTTGAATATTCTAACCTTACAGGACTCCAGAACAGGCATTTTTGATGTTTTTATCGGAGGAAATAATACCTGTGGCGTGTTAAACACCAAAATATTGCCATCGGCTCTGAATCCTTTGATTTCCATCCTTTTTTTGTTTTGATGACGAAAGCGACGTTGCCAGTTCCATCACAGCGACGGACGGAGAGTGGGCATTAGGGACAAAGAAAGTGAAATGTAAATATCTTGCCGGAGATGACCGGTGGAAGCTATGCAGGCTTTTCTCTTGCGCAGCCTACTGACCGAACGCTAAAATGGGGTCAGAGATTAGGAAAGTTTTTTGTGGAAACGCTGGTTGGCGAAGCATATACTGGAACCGAGAAACCATATCGAATTTTGAAATCTAATTACCGTGGATCCTAGCGTTTGGTTTCCTCCGCTGTGTTTTGTTTCTTCCCCTCCTATTCTGTAACTTCCAACGGCTAAGTCATCGTTAATAGGCAGTGAAGCTTGTAACTTTGCCGTTGTGTGGAATAGGTATCTCTACTTCAATTGTTTTAATTTTATAAACCGTCGGATTGCTTTGTCGGACTGTTTTTCGGAATCCGTTGCCGAAAAAGCATTAACTTCGAAGCGGGGAAAGTAGGTCATTGCAGAATTCTTGTTATCGTGGAACAAAATCCTAATTATTGGCAATATATGCCTGAAAATAGTTAATTGAATGAATGAACTAAATATCGAGGGAATGTGATACACCCGCCTAATGTTTTTGTTTTCATCGTCAAAGTTTGAAAGTTGAAATAAGTGCGTTGCCGCTTTCGTGACTCCTTACATTGTGCGTGGATATTATAATATAATGAATGTATATTTGAATGTATAATATATAATGTGTGTTATGTTTCCAGTGGCGTACGGACGGACGGGGGGGGGTTACGGTTTAAACCCCCCCAAAAACACCTTTACCTGAATTCGTTTACGTTCGTTTACCTGAACTGGCGTTTAGAATTTTGCTTTTTGGGCTGAAAAATATAGTTGAATTGTCTTCACGAAAAGAGAATGTTAATTTAATTATTGTTTTAGTGAATAATAATAACCTAAATATCATTTTATGATGACGCACATAAATATTTATGAACCCCCACCCCCAGGAGTTAAAAAAAAAACCAGAAGTCAATCCTGCGTACGCCACTGTTCATATCCATGCACAGTCGCTTATCCGGAACATACTGACCGATTTCTATAGCATACTATATTTCGCTACTACTTTTTCAATCATGTATGGGTGTCGTAATGATGGCGTTGTCTGCGAATTGGAATCACAAATGTGATAAATTTCTTTTTCTATTGATTTTTTACTTGAATTCATGTGACCTTTCCTTGGTAATAGTTTTCTTTTTGCTTGATATGTTATGACTGACGGTAATAGTCGAGCACAGCTTTGAAATATTGCTGCCGATAAAAATTAATTTGCCGATGTTATAATTATAAATTATTGCAGATATTCGTTTAGAAACATCGGCAAATAATAGACATATGACTTCACTTTGATCTGCCATCTGCGTAATTTCTCCGCGAGTCACAGTGGAAGTTACCTCAGGGGCAGGGAAGTCATCGCGCCTGATGGCCGAACTCCCCCGTCGTCGCTCACATTCTCAATGAGACAGACCAGCTATGCCTTCCGCGTGCTTTTCATTCGTTGTTAAGGCCTATTGAGTTTAATTCGCTCCAATCATTTCTCAGGGAAAGATTACAAAATTGGAGCTATTTTTTACCTCCTTTGTGCAGACGCTCAAGATGTGATTCACCCATTAGGAATAAATGTATCCCCTCAGTGTAGGATTTATATTTATTTTTTGAAAACCTCTGTTTCCATTTAACCTTCATTTGGTGGACATAGTTTGTCTAATGTAAATGCGAAAGCCGTGTTATTCTAGTGCGAAGGAACTTCCTTATTTTTCATATAAGAACCTGAGGGACGTTTAAGGACGCTAGGGAAGTGAGAGACGCGATCTTACGATTCACATTCAGTGATACTGATGGCTCTGGGAAAATCTTTTTTATCTTTACGTTTTTCGTGCGTTTTTGTAAACTTCACGTTTCACATTTTGGTGTATTCGCAAACAAGTAATGGATGAGGTGACAGCGTGAACGAAGATCATTCCTGCATCCCTAGTCTGAAGGAATTAAACCAGCGACGTGATCTTTGATCATTAAAAAAAAAATCACATAAAACGCAAATATTTTTATAATTTTCGTGCTCTGGCTCCAGGAAATGTTCGCACTTGTCCAAGAACGCTTTTTGGCGTCCTCCCCTTCCACTTTGTCTTCTTTGAAAAAATTCGATCGAAGCATCTCTGTTAGCAAATTTATAAATACAAATTTTCATATGAAGTATGTCAATGATAAATATATTATCATCATAGACCAAAGTTTTCAGTGTTAGACATGAAATTGGCGTTCCTCTTGCGGCGGCCGGCGCCCTGGGCAGTCGCCCGTGCCTTGCGAGACGCCTCTCCTCGCGTAACACTTAATTGAATTGATGACCATAAATTAAATAAATACTTCTAAATCCTACTGAGAAAAATGCTCGCCGGCCGTTATGTTCGAATCACGCGCATTGTGAATGGAATGATATTTCCTGAGTTCTGAGTTCCTAGTTCGAAATCTTTCTTTATTTATCATTAGTGAGATGATTGTCTTTTATCAAAGGCAAATGATTTTGATACAAAATTAAAGTTAATTCATGTTAGCACGAGGAAGTGTTAGTCGTAATGGGGGAGGGTAGGCGCTGGTTGAATTGAGATGTAAGAGAGAATGTTGGTTAAGCGCCGAGGAGGAAGAAGAATGGAGCAGCAGGAGGGGCGGTATGAAGTACGAAGAGTTTTTAAGAAACTTATCTGCACTGCCAAGTAAATAGCCGCGAGTAGGATGGCTTTAAAACAACCCGAAATTGGGTTTCTAATTATGAGTCTTTAACTTTCCAAGCAACTGTTTGAACGTTGGATGGTGATAATTTCCTTAACTGAACGTAGCGTTTTATTTTCATCTAAGCTGGAACTAGAACCTGCGAAGGGTGGCTTGCCACCGCAGCTTAAACCATTACGCCCCCTGAGCTAAATTTGTTACAGATCCCGAGCCAGAATTTACACATTTTCTCTCCATTCGTCATCGAACACTGCGTGAAAGACAGTGTAATGCCGTCATTAACAAAATGTCGGCGTTATCTTTCTGAACCATTTATCCTAAGCATCCTCGTGAGTTTTTCCGTACGAATCCATTTGAATTGAAGTATCTAACCGGCCACCCGTAAAAAAAAACATTTTCGTCGACCTTTTGCTCGTACACGTTGAGTTCTGCGTCTCATATCAGAATAATTTTTATTGTTTGCCAAATTTTGCGGGTAACATTGAAATGAGTTGGAAAAGATTGTGATTGCTTGTTGATAAATGATTTTTTTGTTGATTTTACAGCGAAATTTCTGCGTTACATTTTTTCAGCGAATGGCGAGTGTGAGCCAGTAGTTTTATTTTATACACACTATTCGATGCCGATAACGTCCGTTGACGCATGTAAAATGGGAACCATGGTAACTATAACCAACAAAATCTTACTTTTGCAGTTGTTGCAGTACTCTTCTGAAGTGTTCTTGCGTCCACTTTGTAATAATAACATTCAGTGAAGTACTATGACCGCAAATCACCCACGATTGATTATTAAAAGTAAATTCGCCGTTCATTACTTCATGTTTAATTTTCGTATATAGGTCTCCCGTATATTTAAGTGCAATTTGATTCGTAAAAGTTTTATATTTTGGCTATATAACAATTTAAAGAAATGCCTAATTATAAGCTCATCAGATGAATAATGGTTTTAAAAGTTAAAGTGATTATCATATTCTTTATTTTATTTTCTTATTAAATACGGTCATGTGATGTGGCACG
Source organism: Pyrrhosoma nymphula (assembly GCA_963573305.1). NCBI lineage: Eukaryota > Metazoa > Arthropoda > Insecta > Odonata > Coenagrionidae > Pyrrhosoma > Pyrrhosoma nymphula. Next base: position 10,988,504 of record OY754335.1, on the reverse strand, counting down.
TTTATTGTGTTGTTTGTATTTTGCGAAATTTATAACCATTTCTAAACATGTTCTGACAGGAAACTTGAGTATACTCAAGTTGAGTATATATTTCTAATAAAGTCGCAAAACACGAGTATAACACTAATATCTACCCTGTTAAAGGAGATTTTTAATAATAGTTTTTATATTTAATTTAATTTTATATTTAAAAATATAATAACTGAAAATATTTCATTTCAGAATTACTTCGTTAAAATTAATGATGATCGTTCATAGTTTAGGAAAACACAATGCTGTGCCATTTCATTTTTAGAGTTGAAAGATTTTGGAAAATGTGTTGAATTTATCATTAATATCTACTTGTGTGCGTGCATTAATACCCAGTCCCTTTAATCTATTTTATCTTCATTTTTTGCAGATATACCAGACATCCCTGAATCTATAAGGCATCTAAGGGCACTGCAGGTTGCAGATTTTAGCAGCAATCCTATTCCAAGGTACTTGTAGTTGGGCATGCATTGCTCTCTGGCCTCTTTTGACGTTGTTTTCCTTTGTGTTGTTTCATACGTCGTAAATTTTCAATGTCTACCTCATATCAACCTAGTTTCATGTTACTTTGTTTTCAAAATATCAATAACTTTGTCAAGTTTTGTTCAGACTTTGGAGATTAAGGGCATATGAGTAAATTATTTTTTTGGTTACTGTTGTTGCTATAATTGTTTTATTCACTCATGATCCCACACTATTGGAGACTATCCCTTCCCACTTACTCATTGCTGGCTGTACATCTCCATTAGGTGAAGTGGTGTAATGACCTCAAAACAAAGTTACACTAGTAGTTTTTGCTATTCATGTTTTTACCTATTTTGTTATGCTATCAGTAGCTCAAGAATTTTCTATGATGAATAATTTTCATTGGTAACCAAATGTCACAATGTTCATTTTACTCATGTACTTTTTATAGTCAAAGGGTTAAAATTTTAATTCTTTGTATGAATTGTTTTATGCCCCAAAGCAAAATGTTAATTTACTATTTCATTTCAGGTTGCCTGCTGGATTTGTTCAGCTGCAGAGTTTGACAAATCTTGGTTTAAATGACATGTCATTAACAAGTCTTCCTCCTGATTTTGGCTGGTGAGTGTCAATGAAATGAAAGGAATAATATCCTGTTATGGTGCCATTGAGTTTTGGTATACAGTCCTGCATTTTTAATTTCATTAAAATAGAGGAGGTTTTCATGGTCAACATGGGGCTCTGGTGGAGTGTGGTAACCAATTAATCATTTATCAGAATTCATGTGCATAATGCCTTGCAAGATTTCTCTTGAATAATTTGGTTCTAGCTGTTACAAGATGCTTGTATTACTTGATGCATTCTGTGGTGATATTCAATGCTGATATGCCAAGAGTCCGACTCTTAATTTGTGACCCATAGGTATAGTGGCCACTGTAATTGACAAATTTGAATTTACAATGAGTTTGATTTTCCTTTGAATTAGCTTTCAAATGTTACATTTCTCCCATATTCTCCCTTAAGTTTCATGCTGTAAACAAAAAGAATTGCTGAGCCACTACATTCTCCTTTTCATTTGTATGTGATTGATGGGTACTGACAATATTATAATTGAATATTATTACATTCCTACAGCCTCACCAGTCTGCAATCATTAGAATTAAGAGAAAATCTCCTGAAAAGCCTGCCAGAGTCATTGGTCAAATTATTCAAGTTGGAAAGGCTAGACTTAGGAGATAATGAGCTGGAAGAACTGGTAAGTAAATTAGTGTTAAGAAATATCATAATCACTGGTTTGACTTCTATATTTAATTGCTTTTGTGCTTTCATTCATTTTCCAGCCCATGCATATTGGGATGCTGCCTGCGCTGCAAGAGCTTTGGCTAGACCATAACCAACTATATTGTCTTCCCAACGTAAGTTACTGGAATAATTTCATCTGTTGCAGAACTGATGCTAAATTAATTAGTTTTGTTTTTTATTATTCATATATTTAAGGAAAAATACTTACGAAATAATCTAAACAAGAATTATTTCATAAGTATAACCTCCAAGCTTTCATTAACTTCAAAAATAAAGAGTGTCATAGTGAATTAAATGTGATGTACAAGCCTTAGATGTGTTTATTAAGTCAGTGTGCAGCGAGGGGTGGATTAAGGGAGTGGGGGGAGGGTGGGTGCAGGGGGGAGGGGGGGGGGAAGGTAAATGTTTCCTGAAGAAAGGGGTCTTTGGCAGTTCTTTAGAGTTACTTATTATATCTCTGTAAAATGTGCTTAAAATCATGAACCACCACTGCCCTCGGATTCAGTCAACATTTGCAATTGTACTCTTTTTATTTAAGGTACCTATGGAATATATGTTGAATGTTTATTTTTGTAATTTGTTTTGAAAAGAAATTAAATTTTATATGAATTTATCCTTTTATTTCCAGGAAATAGGAATGTTGAAGAAACTGACATGCCTTGATGTTTCTGAAAACAAGCTGGAGGGACTACCAGAGCAAATTGGTGGCTTAGTGTCATTAACTGATCTCCATTTATCTCACAATCAAATAAGCTCAATACCAGATGGGATAGCACAGCTCACTAGATTATCAATATTTAAAATTGACCAAAATAGGTTAAATTGTTTGAACCACCACATTGGCAGGTGCATACATTGTCTTTTTTTGCAAAACCATGGTATTTCTAGGTTTTAATTTTATATTCAAAAATAATTTTTTGTAAAAGATTTTCTCATGCACAAATGTTTTTTTTTCAGCTGTCATTCTCTTCAAGAGTTAATTTTAACGGAAAATTTCTTAGTGGAACTTCCGACAACAATTGGGCATTTAACTAAACTTACAAACTTGAATGTCGATCGGAATAGCCTTCAAAGCCTTCCCTCAGAGATAGGTATGTCTTAATCATTTTTTCCTCACAATCATTTCATGCTATCTATGTAGAATGACCTGTTAACAATTCTTATTGCTGTCATCATCTCATTAATTATTGCCAGTGTTCCCTATAATACTCCTTGTAGTTGATCGATCGAATTAACTACTTAAATACCTGATGACTAAGAATTAAATTGCCTGAATAAAGGTAAAAAGTAAACTTCAATTTAATTTTCATGTTCTTTCTTTTTCATTTAATGTGATTTTTTCTTTTGAGTGAGTCTCATTTTAACTTAGAGTTAGGTTTTGTTCTTGTTTTGGAGCTCAGTTATTATTTTTCCCTTATAGGTAACCTTTCACAGCTAGGAGTCCTGTCACTGCGTGACAATCAACTCCAATATCTACCTACAGAAGTTGGAAATTGCAAAGAGCTTCATGTTCTTGATGTTTCAGGAAACAGGTAATATTTCTTTATGGTAAATTATAAGTTAGTGTTAAATTAATGCTCAAATTATTGTTGATCATTGCTGAATGTATTCAGCACTTCTATAATACTTTTTAAAAAACCTTAAGCTTTACCTTCACTTTCCTTCATCTTTACGTCATCTCCCTTTTATCTTTTCCTGCTCCTTCGTGCTTACACAAAATTATTCCTCTAATCAAAACGTTCAAAATGCATTTTCATCTGTGTATCTTCACCATTCTCTTTGTCTTCCGTCTTTGAATTTTGGCTGCATTTGTCATCACTTTGCCTAGCTCTTCCTCCTTGAATTGCTCCCTCCCCAAAAGCTACCACTGTGAATTCTGGGTCAAGCCCTGCCACCTATGCATGCATCCAGGGAAGCATGCAAGCCTAGTGGCATCAAATTACGACTTGCTTCAACCGAGCCAGTATAATAAAGCCTGTCATTTATTTCCATCTTTTTCCTTTTTGTAAATGTGCAAATTCTATCCTTTCAATCTTATAAATTCAAAAATATGGCTACTCACTGCGATGTTTATCATGGTTTTCTAATTATGCTTTGGAAATGTTCAGCCTATTTTTATCAGTGTTCAAAATTGTTGAGGAATTTGACTCCCTTATGCTATTTGATATTGCTGTCATGAAGCATTTTATGAAATCTGACTTAATGAATATTGAATTCACTAGTATGTATAATAATAGCATGAGTCTTTCCATTGGTGAATATTATTTGGAAGGGAAAAATGTCAGAAGTTGTTTGGAATGTGTCATGAAATTGTTGTATAAATGATTGGGATTAAACTACATATATTCATTCTAAGAAATGATTTAGTATTTTTAGTTAGAATGCTTTGTTTACTGAAGTGTCCGGGGTACTGGATCCAAATCTAAGTCAATAAACTGCCCCATAGACAAGATATATATTTTAATATTTATTGAAAATAAATTAGTTTAGTTTAATATTTACATCTAGGCAGTAGTGGTGATATATGGCTTATATTCGATCCATGATTCTGATACAAATTTATTAATTTACAGGCTTCAACATCTTCCTCTCTCCCTCGCGTCATTAAACCTGAAAGCAGTGTGGCTGTCAGAAAATCAGGCGCAGCCTCTCCTCACATTCCAGACAGATCATGACGAGGTCACTGGAGAAGATGTGCTCACGTGCTTCCTGCTTCCCCAGTTGCCTCCTGACCTACCACCTCAGACCCACCCATCTCACTCATCACTGGGAGGAGCAGGTGGAACTAGCAGTGGTATGTGCTGGTCCTTAAACCTTTTGCTGCTGTGGGCATGCGTATGTGCTTGCTGGCCGGCATCCCTACTGTCCTACGGGCAGTTCAACACACCTTCAGGAGTTTGTGCCTTCCACAAGAACAACATGTATTTTAGCGAGAGAGAAACACAATTGGTGAAAATTGCTGCTAATAAGTTTAAAAAATGAAAATTTAAACCTCTTAGAATATTATTTTTAACTAAAAAAGTAGGTCAAAAGTCCTAATCACAATGGATGATTGATAAAACAACACAAAAAGGGAAAATCTGCTTTGTCAAAGTACTGTCTCAAAGATTGAAAAAATTCCCAGAGTATTCAGTTGGGAGAGATGACTATGTTACTGATGCCACTGCACAATGGTTAAATTTTATTAGTGCCAGGTCATGTTTCAATAATAGTGTATTTATATTTATGAGATGTGGTCATAGCTGGAAGAAGATTTATGTAGAATTTAGGCTTTTATGTTGTGAGTGCAGGGATTAATGGAGAAAGCAAGGAAGATAAACAAAAAAGTGTTCAATATGTTCAGGGAAGAAAGCTGATGTGATACAGAGAAGGTGACAGTAGTGGATTTTAGAGATACTATTTAGATGGAATGGAAGAAAGGACAGTAAGGAAGGAAGAGGAAAAAGAAGAATAGCTTGGACAGCTAGATGGGAGGCAACAAGCATGAGCAGCTTTTAAGAGAAACTTATTGATGGGCCAATGGATATTCATGTGTAGGAATACTGAAAAATATTTCAGAAATCAGGTGTCTGATATAGAAACTGGTCATGAAACCCCTCATTTAATTAGTATAATATAGATGATTGTGGCACTTTCATTTACTGGGCTTACCTATTATAAAAATAATCTTGTGGCTTTCTACTTCAACATTGTCATTCACTTTTTGTTATTTTTTATTGACTCGCAATCCTGAGGCAGTAGGCCAGGGGTTAAGCCTAAAAGGAAGGATCTGATTAGATTATTTTTTTCAGGGACACAAGGAATTACCCTTTTGGTAATACATATATAGTAAATTAAATTTTCCCATAGCAACATTTTGATCAGAAACCAATGTTAATGATCAAAGTTAAGAGACCTTAAACTGGATGTAAATGTTATAATCTATTTTGCTATCTTCAAGAATATTCAAAGGTTTATGAATATCATTGGTGGATTATAATAGGTTTTAATATTTTTTATTGTTTGTTTTTCTTAATGACATTCATTTTATCTTCTCTGATTGGGGTACTAATGCCAAACATATGATTTTAGATTATGACATAGATGATTTTGAGATACATTTGTTTGTGAAGATTTGGGCATAGAAATTCATCCAGAGAATGCATGCTACTGAAAACACCTTTTTTTTACTTTCATTAACCCTTCAAGCCCGGAGGAGTATTAAATGAATCCCATCTCGTAGGTCGGAGGAGATTTAAATGGAACCGCTGGTTTTCCACTGATTTTAATGGAATCGCCGCGACGTAGTCACTACGTCGCTCAACGGCATGTGAAGTTCGTGACCGACGTAGTGACTACGTCGCTCGTCGTTGAAGGGTTAAGCGACTGTAAAGGTGAAAAACAGCCCTTGATGCTGTACAATTTGTAGCAGAAGTAACTGTAAGAGAAAATTGTTGATCACTGTGTTTCATGGAGGAACTTTGTAGCCCTCTGATTTATTCCCAAAGATAATGAAGCCTTCCCAAAAATAATTTGGAAGAGGAATTCAGACATTTTCACATGTTAGATGTGTTGCCTAACCTTTCATTTTGTTTAATTATGCATTTGACGTAAAAATTTGTTTTGGTAGGCACATTTAATATTATGTATTTATTTATATGTAGTCAGTTTGACTTTCAGGCAAAAAAATTATACATATTTGTTTTTGCTTCTAGGAATGGAAGTTAGTGATGAAGATGAAGAAGATGAGGAAGGGGAAGATGCAGAAGCATGGAGAGAAGATTCGAGGACTCATTCTGTTAAATTTACTGATGAGTCGAGTGACAACAAAGGCGGGGTGAGTACACGAGAGACAGCAATATCATAGGAAAAATGAGCATATTTAGAAAACACGTTGATACAAAGAGATATCACTCAATTGCATTTGGATGTTATTCATTGGCTCATTTGTGTTTATTGCCTTACTTAGATGTTCAAAATCATGCATCTATCTTGCTAATGTAACTGCTAGTCTTTGGTTTTCTCTGCCTCAGGCCACAATTGCTTTATTTTCACCTCCCAACCCTTGTGCTGTCAAAATGGACTTTAGTTGATTGAAAATGTTTTTGCCCAGAATGCACTTATTATCTTTTCCTTAGGGCCTCAAAAAAATGTATGTATTTGTAATTTAGACTCGTGACAAACGCGAATGAATTTCAATTGACATGTGTTGTGGCCTGAAATTGGAAAAAGAAAAAAAAGGTCTTGCTCACGAAGGTGCAATGATAATATTATAGTAATTTATTGTATTAGTAATATATTATAGTAAAATTAAATTTAAGTAAATAAATGGAGAAAACGAAATGCGCAGTAAGAGGGTTAAGAGCTACTCTATTAATTAATTTTTAGTTGTGAATAGGAGAAAGGAAACAATATCGTTTAATATCTCCTTCTAATTGCTTGGCAATGTCTATTTTGGTTGTTACTAATTGTGACAAATAAATTATTGTTGTTATTAAGTTTGAAAATTCAAATTTTTAACGGTCCTTTAACTGCTAGCGGGCTGATTCACTGGCACTGAGTGAATGTGTGAAAACTGCAGCAGAACAATATTTCAGCTGGCATTTATTTTAATTCTTATAAATTTAATGCTTTAATTTAATTGCCTTCTAAGTGTATTCTAAAATGCATTATTATTCACCATTTCATTATCAAATACATGTGCTTAATTACTTGAACCTTTAATATGTGTGTTTATAATTCAAGAGTAATAATTATATCGTCTTCTTGTTCAACAGTAATAATCATATTTCCAATTCAAGCTACCAGTTCTGCTTGGAAATGCATTTTGCCTTGTGGAACGAAATGGAAAGTCATAGTTGACTGAGGGTTCACTGAAAAAACTCCAAAAATGTTCCTTGAGAGCAATCCCCAGACAATCTGGACATAACCCCAACCCTCGCCCCAGATATTCTGGTGTAGCCAGCACATATACAGGGTGTACATCTTATTGGTTTTGAAAATAAAAACCCTTATTTAATGCCATACTAATATTTAATTAGCATTGAAAAATACATGAAAATAGCATTGGCAGTTTTCCCACATCCTACTCAGAATTTGTGGATAATGAAAGGGTCATTGTTATTTACTGTAGTAATTTATCTTGCCTTATTGAAAAGGGATGTTATGGAGAAGTTTGTAAATTAATGAATGTCATTGTTTTTTAACTTTATTATAGACTCCATTTGTAAGGCAAAACACTCCACATCCAAAAGACCTGAAGGCCAAAGCTCAAAAATTGTTTGGGAACACAACAAAATCACCGAAAAGTCCAGATGGCAAAGTTGCTGTTGAAGCAATGGTAAGTGCTCTATGAAAACTGTTACGTAGGAGCCCAAGTAGGGTGGAGTAAATTGTGAAAAAATACTTTTAACATGATCAGTTTCTGCAGTTCATAGTGTTCAGCAATATTTATGAGTTTTTCTCTTTCATTTGTTAGAAGTTCATCGTGTATTTTTACAAATTGGCACGAGTTAAAACTGTGAGTCTATCATTATCATAATTTTCCATCATTTTGTGAAACCATTTGTGTACGTTAGTGTGCTAAGTGCCCGTGAGAGTTTCTTCATACCAACTTCTCGTAGTTGTGCTTGGATGTTAATACTAATTTAGGTTGCTGACAACAATGCATTAACGTGAATTTCTTAGATTCACTTTCCAAATAAATGGAGTCTATAGAAAATGTTGGAATTCAGTAAAAAGGAAAAAGTGCTAAAATTGTTGCAGGGGACCCCCACACTCTGTTGTGGCGCATATGCTTTGTAGGTACTAGTAAAGACGTAATGTAGTTAAGCCTATAGTGGAGGAGGAAAGTGGTATTTTTGTATGCATTTACTGATTCTGAATATGATCGCACATTTATTTTACCTAATTAAAGGCATTCGTACATGCTGGAAATTATTAGTGTAAGTGCCCTATGAATTGTGGGGACCCCCTGTATTTTCAGTTGCCATTGTTAAAAATGCATGAACATGTGCTAATTATTAAAGCCTCCAGTCAATCATAATGAAAACAGTGGAATAATGGTAGACGATTTTCCTGAACAGTAACTTCTTGCATCATGTCATTTTTGTTTGCTAATTTGTGTTAACTGGGAACCTAAAGAATTGCTTATTCTTGTTCTGAAATAGGAATGTAATTGTAAAAGTGTTGACATGCAACTCTTTCAATACCAATTATTTCTGCTCATGAGTCATGACCGCACATCGTCTATTTAGATTAGATGACCTATTTGAATGAGATGCATGTCCAAATATGCAGTATCGAACCAAATGGCCCCAAAACTCGCAAATTAATCCCCAGAATTTCGAAAGCTGGTGTCACTCACTAATTCACTTGCTGATCATCATACATAAATTACTGAGGATGTATTCATAAGAATCATAAATAAATAGCTTCATCTGGTTTTTTCCCTTTTCTACATCTGGAAAATCCTTCTGGTATGTAGCTGATATTTTTGTGCCTATTGAAGTAAGTTTATTTATTATGTTCCTTGTTAACACACAAGTACCTCTTTCTCTTTTTGTTATCTCATTGTATCATTCCTCAGAGCATCATCCTCTAGTAGAACTAATGGTGAGATGATCACTGCTGTGGTACAATACTGAAAATCCTTTTGTGACTTTCTACATCCCAGTGCTATGATCTGGTGCATGAAGTGTGAAATAGTGAGATGAAGTTACTTTTGAGCATCATGCTTTAGTGATCTCCTTCTGTGGCTGCGTTTATTGTAGAAGACCAAGGAATGTTGAAACTCTTCTCTGAGCTTGTTTTCTTTAGTAGTCTTCAAGTGCAGACCCCTCTGTTGCTAAATATGCATCCAAATTAAAAACTGTGTTCCTACTTCAATATCTGAATATTCCAGTCAAATAAACCATTCAGGTCTAGAAGCTAGCCATCAGTTTGTCATTCTTAGAGAAGAATCAAGGATTGTTGCCTGTCACCTGAGATGCATTCCGACTAACTTTTGATCAATAGGGTTACCAATTTTTTTAGACTAGCAGTTATGAAACCCCATAATTAAAACCCATGGAAATATAAAAATATGTATGCATGCATGCCTAATATAACTTGACCAGTTAAATCCCCAGTATCAAAGACCACACCTTTTTCTTTGTCTTCTTCAGCATTCAGACATGACATTATCATAATGGATCAATTCTTTGCAATGAAGTCTTATTTTTTTGCTGAGCCATAAATTCAAAGTAAAAAAATTATTTATGTTTCTATATTGATTAATAGTGATAACTGTTGTTGGATATTTTCCTGCCCAACCTCATCGGGCTTAATACTGAGCGCTAAGTATAATAGAGCTTAAAATGTTGCTCATTGAAAGGGTGCATTATTCTAGCAATGGTGAGAGAATTAGTATGGTAACTAAGTGTATATGTCTGCTTTTAGATAAACTCAGTTAAGGTTGAGGCTCTGCATCCGTATCCTAGAAATAATAAATACAGGTTTTAAGTTCGCCGGCCCTGGTGGAGGTGGGGTAAAGTGGTGGGGTGGGGGGGCCTGCTAACCTGAGGGCAGCGGGTTTGAGTAACGCCTGGGTCGGTTTTTTGCATGCCCACGGCATAGCTGTTTCTGTCGAGTTCTGGTAGTTTGGTCCCTGAGAAATCTGAAGACAAGCCAATGGCTTATCAGGATTGCAGGGGCATACGGACCACCAGAATCGTCTGAGAGCAAAAAAAAAAGAATGGGATGCAGATATTTTGAAAACATTGAAATTTTGCTACATTTCTCATAAACTCTTGTCAGATTTATTTCTCTCATTATGAGAAAATTGATAGGTTTTGCAATCACACCGATCTTTTGTGTTATTTCAAATTTTGAGTACAATTTGTGCATCTATATGTCGCTGTTGGCACTAGCCTGACCTGTATAAATATGTATGAGTTTGTCATCTTCAACATTCAGACTTGACATTATCATAATGGATCGGTTCTTTGTAATGGAGTCTTATTTTCTTGCTCAATATTCTGTATTTTTCAGTCATGATTATATCATCTGTGTGCAATGTTAATTTATAATAGAAACATTATACTTAAATTTGTAGAATCTTCCCTTTGAAAAAATTTGTTTGCCTTAACACAGTGTACTTTCCAGTGGCTCAGAATGCCAGCTAGATGTCTTATTGAGTCATCGTTTTTTCATCTATGGATTAGTTTGGTGTCATGTGGCATTATTTTTTCCCTGTGGCTACCTTCGGACCCTCTATAACGAATCTTTTAAAAATGTGAAGTGGAATCCAGATTTTTAAATCTCAATTAACTGTGATTGTTTCAGCTTATAGTTGGTATCTTGAATGATCTATTTAGTGAATTCCATGTTTTATTCTTTAATATTGCTCTTACAGGAAAGTGAAAAGCCAGAAGCAAAACCTAAGGAGTCAGATTCAGAAGCTGAAGGTGGATCGCAAGTGACAAGTCAGCCTGTCCATCAACAGGTAATAATTGTATTAGGTGTAAGTGAATCATAGATAATGTACACTTTCTATTGAAAAGCAGTAAATAATTGATGATGTGGCCAGGATTCGAGGATTCGATCGAATCCTTTCAAAAAAGATTCGATAAATTCGAATCCTGGTTTTGCGGGATGGATATATGTTAGGATAACGATCTCGCAACGTAATAATCTTGTGAATGACATTGTTTTACCGTCATAAGTGCTTATAATCTGCACAGAAATTCACTACGACATAAATTAAAAAAGAACTTTTTATTTTACATATTTCCGGTGAAATTCTGTATCGGAACATTCTTTCATCTTCGTATGTGCCCCTATTTATGACGTCCTATCCAACACGTTTTTGCTGACGTATAGAATAATGTCTCTACTTTGGTATGAGACATTTGGTGAGAAGAGTTATGTGAAAAATAATGCTGAATAACAAGTTACTCGATGGTTAACGAACGATTCTGTGCTCCGCTCATATGAATAAATTTGTCTTCGCCATCTGTTTATTTAAGGGTTAAAGCAACGATTTAAATGAACCGAAATAACGGCATCCCTCGATTTGTTCAAGCCCTGAAAGAAGAATGACCACTGACCCCAACAAATGGAAGCCACCCAGGTGTGAGGGTAGACAAATAATGATGAGACGAAGTAGTGATCTTCTTGGATTACTCCAATCTCTTTTTCGCAGAATGAGTCTTGAGCAGATGAATTTCTTCATGTTCTTGAATAAGAGGCAACAGATTATCTTGAGCGACAGGAGTCTTGGGGTGAAGCAGGTTTTGGCCCATAAATTTGACTTGATGGAGGGACCTGTTTAGCCCATAAATGGGACTGGTGGCAGAAATGCCGTTCCAAGCAGTCCACCGATTTCCAGAAAAGTCAGAATTAGCAGTTAATGTCTTTTAAAGAGCGAGCTTCGGAGTAGCAGGGCAGGACCCGCGAATGATGCCGGGTGGTGTCAAGAAATCACCCAAAGCCAAATTACAAGCCAAGAGAGGGAAGATGTCAGCCTCTGCTCATCACTGAGTGATTCACCTCTGCCTCTGAGAAGGGTACCCAGAAAAAAGTATGCAGTGTCGCCAGGGGTCGATACGTACGATAAAAAGGGTGCTTTCGATTTGCGGCAGTAGACGGCGATCGCCACGCCTCGGTGCTTTCAATGTAGCTAAATCGCCGTATACCACCGGCTGCCGGTGGCTCTCTGCTCTGGAGTGAGTCTACGATCGACGGCACCTGAGTTCGATAATCGGCTATCGCCGTACTCAAATGAAAAGCACTGAAAGAGGCAGCAATATAACTCGATAGTAAAGAACAGACAGAAGAGTCGACAGCGTTGATAGGGAAGTCGCGAAGGTGACAATTATACTGTAAAATGTCGCAACAGTGAAATATGGTTTTCTTCTCGGTAAAAAAAATTCCAATGATAAATTCACGATTTGTGATATTTGTGGCTGCACTATATCCCGCGTTTGTGTTTCCAAACCCACTGGTGCATTATAGAAGCACATAAAGAAACATCCATTATCTGCCCGTGAAGCAGTGAAAGCTCGCAAATTAGCGCAAGAAGATAAACAGGAAGATGAAAATCCTGCATCTTATACCTTTGATAATCTACCAAGTGGTTCCAGTAATTAAGACAGTGATTTAAATTTTCCATGTGATGCAGATCCTAGGTAAAACATTCGTAATTAGGAACAGTTGAAGGAACTACGTGAATATGTTTTCGAATTTGATATGCAAGAATTGATTGATTCCTGCAAAGAATATAATGCGTTAGACAAAAGCCATCAATGAATAATCTTGCTAAACCTTGTCAGGCTGACAAGTCTTGCCTCTTGGGGCAGTATATTAAAAAATCTTAGCTTTATTACATTAAATGATTTAGCACTTATGGATAATCTATAGTGGGGCACCACTAAATTGACACTAGAATGTCAAAAACTAGGGTAATATAATTTTTCCTTGAATGTTGTAATGTTGGTGTTAGTGACCGGTGCACCGTAGGATATATGTATCTTATATTTGCCATGCATTTGTTTTCAAGGTTGCTGTGTCTGAAGGAGAAGAGTCTGGCAAGGATATAGTGGTTTCTTTGGGCTCCTCAACAACACCAAGCAATGCTATTGTAAATGAGGAAGCTACAAATGGAACGCAAGAGAGTGGAGAGGAGGAGTATGATGAGATGGAAACTGGGGACCACATACAGGTATGGGATATGCATATAAATGTATGTTTTTTTGTGCCAGCTGTTGTTGGTTTACCCTTTTTGTGCATTTTTGAACCATTTCGCCTCACATCGTGAAAGTCAGGTGAAAGGGATGAAGAGTTTTCAACCTGTCTGTTGTGCATGGTAGGAGGTGATATAGTGTAGAGTCAAATCTAACAGTATTTCCCTTTTCGTAATGTGCCTAAACATTTTGAGTGTTAGTATTTTTAGACCCTAAGTTGTTCAGCACTTAATTCTTAACCACAGGAGTGACTCCTGTAAGGTCCTATCACATGGTAGCACAATACCAGTTATCTTTGTTCTCAAATTGTTAGTAAACTCTGTGTGAAAAAATATACATTTTTATGAAAGGAGATTTGTTTATTACCCTCTTGAATCTATTCAAGTCTTTTGAGTCTTATGAACCTACATGTTTACTTTAAATTATGTTTTTCACAAGTCAAGTTTATCATGTAGACAAGAAAAATCTTTTCAAATTTGTAAAATGGTTTGCGTTTGAATCCTGATTTCTCTCAACTAAATACTTACTATACTGGCTCATACTTCTTCCAATTTTTTTTACCTTTGATGAAAAAGGAAAATATTAGTATACCTACTCCACAATTTTTATGTAGGTGGTAATGTTTTTTCCCTATTGGTCTGTTCTTTTTTGTGTGAGTCAATTTTCCTGCTGTCTTAAAATCATATCCCCAATATTGTTAGAAATGTTGGAATGCACAGGTATATCATATGGTAGGTAACATTAAGATTTTAGGAGTTCTAGATGAATGGGCACCCACCAATTTTGATCATTAATTGTTTGAAGACTCTATAATCCATTTAAGCATTGATGTTATTAAGGCCAATGGTCTTTACATTGTAATATTGTCCAATAGCTCAGTCTTTTAGTTTAATTTGCAATTAACAATTATATTTCCCTTGTAAGTTATGAACGATGTCTGAAAAGACTTTTCTTATGGTGAAATATGTTTAGAGCCCCTACGATACTGATAGGGTAATTCTAAGATCATAGTATGCCGTAGTGACTGAGAAAATATTATTAACTGTGAAAAAAAGTAATTTATGAGCAGAGAAACTTAATTATTTTAACTGAATGGTGATCATTGTATGTCCTGTATTTACTGAATAAGGTTAAAGTTATTTTTCCTTACACGTATATGAATTATAATAATTGAGCCCTTTCCTGGAATTCCTTAGTTTCCTTTCTGTTTTCCAAAGAAGTCATTCTTGTTCTGTTATTACTGGTAATGTAAAAAGTTATCCCTCTTTATCCATGCATTCTTGGAGATTGTTTGTCCTTTATTTAAGCCCTGGTATGATAAAGGTATACCCATGTTCTGCTAAATGCTAACTTAATTTATAGAGACATTCCCCTATTGAATTTATTGGCAAATGCTCCCCATTTCCCTTTGAATGAGCCTTGTAGCCGTGTGTTTTAGAATTTGATATTCATCCATTTTCACTCATCTTTGTTTTACCTGGCATTCAGTGGGATATCAGCTTTAAGTGAGGTGAACTCTTGTGATCAACATACATAAAAATTTTTATATGGTCACATTTGTGAGTTACTTATGTCATATCTGAGATAATTTTACTCTTTCAAACTGAAAAAGAGGATATAGGGTCTTAGTGTTAAACTCAATTATCTATTGTGTAAAAAATTAGGGAAATACCACTTTTTTGTATGAAGTACCTCTCTTATAACTAACTGAATTGCTTCTTCTTTCCCCTTCTTCCCACCCTTCATCACTACTTTTATTAAATATCCCATATCTTATTTATTTAATAACTTAAAAATATTATTTCTGCATCATAATTCATCTTTCTTTTGTTGCATTATGCCTCTGTAAAAAATAACATTTGCGTACATTTTGCTTTGTTGAAATTGAAAAAAACCTGTTAAATGATGTCCATGAAAAACCTTCATGTTTCTATCTTTCTTACTTTGTCAATTTTCTAATGTCCTGTGGGGTTAATGCCCTTTACTCAATCTTCAACACTGTTTCCACTTCCTTGCTCTCAAATAATTCTCCTCTATATTTACTCCCGTGTTGATTTTTAATCTTTGCCATTTATCACAAATATTTTGTTCCAAATGTTTCGTGGTTATCATCTTCTGCCATTCTATGGTTTTGGTGCAAACACCATATCCTTTGCATTTTGCTATCAATGTCATCCGTAATTTTCTGACCATTATCTCTCTTGTTTTTTTCTTATTTTTTTTTAATTTCTGTACATGCTCCTCTATAAATTTTTTTCTGTGGCCATCTTTCCCTCCCGTGCCATTCCTCCTCTTTTTCATCACTGGTTTGGCCAATGTCACCAACTGCCTCTCCTATTTGTGGCACAAAGGGTGAGAAGCACGTCGGCTTTAAGGTGGAGGCAGTGGAGGAAGATGAGGTTGATGATGATGAGGATGACAATGATGAGGATGACAATGATGAGGACGACAATGATGAGGGCGATGACATTGTGAACGAAGGGAGGGAAGATGAGGAGGAGGGGAGTGAGGAGGAGGATAGTGGAGAAGGGGAGAAGGTGGTGGGCAGTGGGGATGGAGAGAGGGGGGGTAGTGGGAAAAAGGTTAAGGAGAATCGACCCAACAGACTACACCGAAGGGACACCCCTCACCACCTGAAGAACAAGCGAATACTGGCAGACAGGGGCTCCCTTGACCGGCAGAAGGTGGAGTCCATCATTGCTCAGGTATTGGCAAGAGTCTGCACTAGATGTCGCAATTCAGATGTTCTCCTTGCTTTCTCTTTTATTGTTCCTTCTCTGTTCATTTTGTCTCTTTTTGTTGTCTTTTTAATTACCCATCTACATGACATTCTCCTCATTACCCCACATATATTCATTCTTCTTGCTGTTTCTATGTTGTGGATGTAGGCTGGTTTAGGTCTTGGTGAATATGTGGTAGGCTCATTGGGACTTTGTCTGGGAATATTCGACATCATTACTCGTTCATAATTGTGTTTCGCTATAGTTGACTTTTCAGTCTTAGTAGATTCAGGGTTTAATTTTGCCACTTATTATCTTATTCTCCAGTGGTGATGTGACCTTTGATCTTGCCATGCCTCTCAAATTTGTTGTTAGATGTCATCTTTTCTTGCATGCTGTCCTTTTTTGAGTATGTTTAATCTTGGCAGAAAAGTTTCAGGAGCAAAGGTACCTATTAACACAGTGTTGATCTTCTTTTTGTCTGCATGGTGTTATTTTGTCTGTGACATGTAGTGTTTTTAGGTAGTGAATGGCTTATTCTATAGCTGCATTAGAAGTTTTAATTGACTTGAATATCCATCTCACACCCATGTCAATTTCAGTGAAATCTTGTGTTTGTTTTATACATTTTGTTTAATGGCTTTATTCATTAGTATTAATGCTCACTAAAATGCAGAAAATTAAACTTGTACGGAATGAGTGATATTACAAATTTTTGTGAAATGTCTTTTAAGGGACAATTATAAATAGTGTTTTGACATTTTCTCTGTGAGTCTTCTTTTTCAAGTCTAAAATTGTGTCGAAGATCTCATGTCTGGGGCATAAGTTAAAACAAATGTGTCTGCCTGTTGCGATCATCGGAATATCTGGCCATATATCCCTAGGTAGCACATTTTTTCATTAAATAATATTGACTTGCTTATTTCAAATCCCTGCTAATGCAGCTTTATTTCAATTAGCCAATTCAACTGATTAGCACACCTGACTGGCAATTGGGAGCTCTGGGTTCGAATCCTGGCCAAGACAAAAGATTTTAAATGGCAAATTTCATCCCCTTTGATGTATATCTTGACTTGGCTTTTTTGAATCTCTCCAGATTTCAAGAACATTGGTAATATATCTCCAGCTTCCTAAAACATGCAGCCATTGCACTCCCAATCTTTGTAACCAAGGGGGTTCTGATAAGGGGTATAGTATTTTTGTTGTACTATGGAGGGAGCTTGGAAAGTTGAGCCTATAATTTTTAAAGTAAATCAGTCAGTGAAGGTGTCCCACCAGTGAATATTGGTAGGCTCAATGACTGTCCCTATCTGACTCATAACCTTCAGATTTTTTGGTTGAGTCGAATCTATTTTTGTATCAGGTCGTATGCCCTACTTTATCCCATCCTGAACTCTTATGCTGAAAAACCCTCATTTTACACAGTTGAAGGGATCAAAAGAGAGGCAGTATGTAAAATCTAAGTGTGTTAAAGGTTGATGCATGATGTAATAACATTTTTCAGGTGTCTTCATTATTTAAAATCATGCTATGAGTCATTTAAATTTGTTTTCATTTGAATTACCGTATTTGACTGCGTATAAGATGCACTTTTTTCCCCAAAATAATCGCTTGAAAATCACCCCGGGTCTCATATGAGAAGGTGACTCCACACGCAGGCATCCCTGGCACTCTTTATTGAGGGGACATTTTAGCCCTTATGGTCTGTACTTCCCTATGTATTATTATTCATTACTGGTATTTTTGTTTTGAGCATTACTGTGGTTCATATACCATATTATTCCAAATATCTATAGCCCCCTCCGAATATAAGCCTCCCCCCCCCACCCCCCACCCCAACTTTTTATCTCTATTTTTAGAAGTGGGTCCCTAATTACTACCCATATTTCATCTACATCTACATACTACCCCGCAAGCCGCCTCAATAGGTGTGTGGCGGTGTTAAGCTGTGGCTGGCAATAGGTGTTAGGACACCAGCCATTTACATATTAGAAGGAAACGCTCTAATGAAATTACGCCTAGCATTTATTAAAGTCCCTTATTGTTCGGGGGAAAAACGAATTCCCATACCTATCCGTTCGGCAAAATATCTCTCTTAATTTATCGTTTCTGTCGGACCAGGAAATATAGTGGGGTTCTAATATGATGTTCTCCGTGTTGCTCTGAAAGATATCTATTCTCAATTGCTGAAGCAATCTAAGCCTAGCGCGCAGCCTCCGAGTCACTAGCGGCTCCCAGCCTAATTCGTTTAACATCTGTGTAACGCTGTCTGTACGCCCGTAGCAGTTTTTGACGAATCACGCAGCTTTCCTTTGTATTTTATTAAGTTCCCGGATTAAGTCTTTCTGCACCGGATCCCATATGCTCGCTGCATATTCAAGGTGTGGCCGGACGAGTGCGAAATAGCACCTCTCTTTTACTTTTTCATCTGAAAATCTTCCCACAATACGCTTGACGAATGCTAGCTTCTTCAGAGCTCTGCCACAAATATTTCTTATATGTGTTCCCCACGATAGGTTCGAAGTTATCGTAACTCCTAGATACTTCACTTCATCTGTCGCCTTTATGTGAACACCATCCACAGTATATACGTGGGGATAGTTGGACGACCTCCGCAATAAATGTACCGCCATGCATTTGCTCAGATTAAGTTTGAGTCCCCATTCTTGGCTCCACACATGAACGTTGTTTAAATCGAATATTTACTCTTGTGCCACAAATTTTCTTCGAATTAATCTTCTTAAAAAAAAATAAAATTTTAGTTTGAAGAGTTTTGCAGCATTTTTTGTCTATAAATGATGATGTTTTCGGGGTATGCTGCATGTTGTTCATTGTTTTAAAAACTCGACATTTCGCTTCTCTTACTGGAAGAGTCTTCAAGAGTATGTGCATTTTTTAGCTTCAGCTGGGTCTAATAGATAGATGCATCGATGTCCGTTGCACCATTGTTGGGCTGATTGGAATGTTGTGCAGGAGACGTTTGCTGTTTGGCTTTTGAAGGAGCCAGGAATCCTTTCCAAACTCGGCTCAGGTTATATCCACCCTCCCTATTGAAGTTATTTGGTCTTTTGGCTCTTTCTATGGCCTAACGTATTAAGTGCGGATGGTGTGGTAAAATAAATATTTGCTCTTGGGGAGAGCCAAATTTCAGATTGTTTGTGCAGTTAAAGGGTTAAAAATGTAATTGAGAAAATTGAATTTAAAGTATTTACATTTGAAATACATGAAATCTTCATTTTATGTAATTGTTCATCAATTTTTGAATAATGATGAGCTGGAAAGAAAATTAGTTACGTCTTCAAAGTGTTTGATTCAGTGTTTGAAAAAAAGTTATTTTAGCCTCAATTTTATTGTGTAGAACAAATAAACCTATAGGCATGAATAACCTACCATACGTCTTCTTGACTTCATTTGCAATAACATTGAAACTCCTGTTAAAGGAACAGAAATTGAAACAGTCATTTTATTTCATCGTTCTCTCACTATCTTTGAGACCATTGACTTTTTCATCTTCTCTTCTTGTCTCGCTTCCATTAAAATGGTGTATCTGTTTTTGCTTGAGTTGGAGTGAGATTCTTTCAACACCCATAAATTCTATCACCTTTAGAACCAGCAAAAAGCTTGTGTTACACATGTATTTCACTCGATATGCCTTTGATGATATGTGCGTCTCTCTTCATGGTTATTGTGTCCTCTGTTGAAAAATCCTGGGAACCCTATTAAAATAATCCTTAACTAACAGTGTGAATTTAGTGTTTCTCTAAAAAGCAGTCCTTGTGCCATCTTTCTCCACAATCTCAAGAGGCTCCATTCAGCCTCTGCCACCCAACGCATGAGAGCCGGCCAATGATGGATTCATTTTAATTTTCTTATGACTACTTAATACTCATTATAATTGAAGTAGTGGTAGAACTAAGTGCTTACATATGGAATGAAAATAGAATGACCTGCGGTTAAAGGGTAAAAGAAGAGTGGAAAGAGAAGATGTGTGTTTTTGCTAGAAAACCTGCTCTCCTAATATGTACCATAGGTGGTGATACCAAGATTTAATTGCACTGTTTCATGGGCATTAGACACCGAAAGCATTATCATTACTCTTAAATAATTCTAGTGATACAAAGTTAAGAGACTTCCCTACTAAGCCTCCACCAAATAGAAAACTACTCCAAAGCTGAGTCAATCTTGGCACACTGTAGGTTGTCTAAGGGTTACAATTGTTCTGAAGAAAACTCTGCATCGTGAAAATTCTTCAGAGAAAAATATCTTGAAATATATTATATGTTTGTGAGTATAGGGAAATGTAATGAATTAAAATCATATTTTTGATGCATTTGTTCAAACGAGTTAGATTTGAATAGCAAGGTTTTTATTGTAGGCAACATTCTGGAAAGATTGCAGTATATCAGTATCCCTCTTGCTGCTTCATGTGACTTGAGTCAAATGGCTGAGGTATTTCCCAGCTGTCAAATTAAGTTTCAAAAGAAATAAACTTTGTAGTTTCCCACACGTTTTTATTTTTCCCCAACCGGTTTCAAGAATACTTGTCATTGTCAAGAGGTTAATAAACCACGACGCGATCAGTCTTTCACATTTATACCATTGACAAAAGGAGGGGGGAAGCAAGGAGAGGGAGGGAGGGGGAGGGGTTAGGAAAAGAGGGAAGGTGAATATGAGCTTACTCCAAGGGAGTAAGGTCAGTGATTTGTAACCATGATTGAGGAAAAATCATTCGCCTTGACCGGGATTGGAACCCGGATCCCTCGATTTCGTGTCGAGTTCTTTAACCAGTTAAGCTACCGTGGCGTCCTTCTTCCCTGTGGATTATTTGAGGGATCCGGGGATCGAGGGATCCGGGTTTGAATCCTGGTCAAGGTGAATGATTTTTCCTCTATGGAATATCGCACTTATGTGCACTTGCGGGTGACTCAGTAAAGGTAACTACCATGGCTAGTCCCGGTATCCTCAAAATTAGTATGATTGAGGAGGAAGGGAGAGGTGAGGTTCCAATGAACTCACCTCTCCTCTTACAGAGAGGAGAGGTGAGTTCATTGGAACCACCTCATTTACCAGTTTATCATAATACAATTTGTGAAATGTCCTTATTTCAAAGTTTTCCAAAAAATCCAACTTGGTACCTTTGTCCCCTCAGCATAACACATTAAGATTAAAATTTGAAACTTGATCATTTGTCAATGGTATAAATTTGAAAGACTGATCGCGTCGTGGTTCATTAACCTCTTGAAAATGACGAGTATTCGTTGAAACCGGTAGGGGAAAAATAAAAACGTGTGGAAAACTACGAAGATTATTTCTTTCGAAACATGGAAAAGTTCCACAAAGTAAGCCCGTCGGCGATTTATTTTATTTCAAATTAAGCTTTACCAAAAAGCTATTGAAATATTAGTATTGATGATGCTATAATTTTCTTCAGTCTTGCCTACAATTTTTTTTAAACTTTTAGGGATTTGTTTTTTGCTTTAACCCGGCTGTGGGGCTTGAGGTATTTCAGTCACTTCACAATGTGTGAAGACCGATGTTGGTTGCCATTTGTGAATTACCATTGTTCATAGAATTTATTTTTCGTGGCAGCATTTTAAACCAGTCATCTGTATTTAAAGTGGGCATAAACGTCATTCAATTATTGTCATCACTCATTCGTTAGCAAAGCATAATGTAAGTTTGTTGTATCTTTTTAATGTCTTACTCCATGTAGTTAAGTTTCTTCTAAAAAGTATTTTATTAGTTGTGTCATTTCTTTGGTAACTAGCACTTTTTATCCTACCCTATCAATTGTTTAGAAAATAATGTTTCATATGCTAAATTTTATAGTTTCATATTAGGAGGTGGAATTAGTTCTGGAAAAAATATCATCAGGTCCTTAGAAATTATTTTTTTTCATATTTATGAAACTAATGTTGGTAATGTTACTGATCTCATTGACTTTAATTATTTTAATAACATCCTCAAGCTTTCCTTGCTGCATTGTGCACATTTTTGCTCCAGAGAAGAAAATAAATGTTCTAAAATGCTTAAAAAATCATTATGATATTCTTTAAAATTATCATTCTGTGCCTATTTAGTGGATTAGATATTAATAATCGTGCAAAAAGGGCCCACAGATGATAATGTACCTTTATGATTCGTGGATGGAAAGATAATGGAAGCTGTTGTATGAATCTGCATTAGGATGATGAGCCTTTAGTTAATTGTTTCCTGGAATTTCATCATTGAAATTTTGAGGCATGAATATACATATGGATCTAAATCTTCTGCACCACTGTACGGGCAAAGGTGTTGCCTAGCTTTCCGCAAAAGATAGGTCGCGATGTAGTCAGCATGGTTCTGCTTCTGTGTGTCAAAAATGGCCAGTTTAGAAAAGTATTTTCCGGGTTAAGTTGGTCCATTTGGGCGGACGACAGTTTCGGGCGCATTCCAGCTCCCGTCTTCAGGTCCAACTGATCTGCAGAGCATCATTTTCTTCTATATATATATATCTAGTCAGGTGCGCGCTGATACGTTCGGTTTGAATCCCATTGTTGGAAAAGCCGTTTGAAAGATGCATGGAGAGGATAACCGTCTTCCCTGTTGAAGTTCTTTTCGTGGTTCACTATTTCTATTGCCTCCCTTATCAGCCGAGGGAAATATTTATTTTCTCTGGCAATGATTTTGGATTCGTGGAATTTAATCACGTGTCCGGGTTCTGACCATGCATGCTCTGCAACCGCGGAAAGGCGAAAATTTTTCTTTTCGGTTGCCTTACGATGTTCTTCTATTCTGATTTTTAGGGATCTAGATGTTTGACCGATGTATGATTTACCACAGGTACACGACACTTCATACACTCCTTCGTATATGTCACATGGGTGACGATCTTTTTCGCTCCGAAGGAGGTCAGAGGTCTTCTTAACGCTTTTAAATCTCGTCAAGACGTCGTGTTTGGCGAGAACTCTTGCGATCCTCTCTGAAGTTCCTGCGACGTATGGTAAGATAGCATGTGCCTTTGCCTTCTGATGGTCTTCTCTTTCAGTCTCCAAGGTCGCATGACGTTTCTCTTCTTCCTTACGCGCGATTTTTCGAATTAATTCTCGGTTATAGCCATTCCCTTGGAGTGCGGCGAGGAGGTGTTGTTTTTCTTTCGCGAGCGAATCGGCATCCGAGATGGCATATGCCCTGTGATATAAAGTTTTGATAACTGATGCTTTTTGGCCAGGATGATGGTGGGATTTGGCATTTAAATAGCGGTCAGTATGCGTTTTCTTATGATAAACTGAATGTCCTAACGTGCCATTAGCTTTCTTTGTGACGAGAACGTCTAGGAAGGGGAGCCGATTATTTTCCTCCATTTCCATTGTGAATTGAATGGAAGTATTATGGCTGTTGAGATGTTCTAGGAATTTATTCAATTCATCAGTCCCGTGAGGCCATATGACGAAGGTGTCGTCGACATATCTCACAAAGAGTTTTGGTTTTAGATGGAAAGAATCCAGGGCTTTGCGTTCAAAGTCTTCCATGTAAAGATCGGCGATGACTGGGGATAAAGGAGATCCCATGGATGCCCCTTCAGATTGCTCGTATAATTTTCCATTCCAAGAGAAATAGCAATTATTGAGACAAAATTCTACCATTTTAGGAATATCCTTTGGAAGACCTTTTTTTGGTTAGAGTCTTAATGATGTCGATTGCCTCTTTAACGGGTATTTTTGTAAATAAGGACACCACGTCGAAACTGACAAGAAGATCATTTTCCGAAATCTTGGCTTCCTGTATAATTTCGATGAAATGGGAGGAGTTCTTTACGTAGGTGGTAGTTAGGCCTGAAAATGGTCGTAGGCTATGGGCTAGATACTTTGCGAGCTTATGCGTGGGTGAATCAATGGCACTTACAATGGGCCGGAGTGGTATCCCATCCTTATGAATTTTTGGCAACCCGTACAGTCGTGGAGGTTTAGGAGCGGTCTGGAGTAGTGGGCGTCGCTCCTCTTCAGGTATTGATGAATGCTTCAGGAGTTCCTTGATGTTTTTCTGGATTTTTGCCGTAGGATCCGACTTCAGTTCTTTGTAGGTTGGGTCGTCCAGCAAACTGTGAATCTTCTTTCTGTAGTCTTCCTTCGAGATGATTACAGTTGCGTTTCCTTTGTCTGCCGGCAATATTATTAAATCCTCGCTTTTTCTGAGTTCGCTGATGGCTAGTCTCTCTGCCCTTGTCAAATTAGGTTTTGGAGGTGCCGCTTTCCGTATGATGTGGCTCAATTCCTCCCTAATTTCGTCTGCCTCTGGTTTTCGTAGCTTGCGCAGAGCATTTTCTACCCCAGTGATTATTTCCTCCTTTGGAATATTCCTTGGTGCTATAGCGAAGTTTAGTCCTTTGGATAGGACTGAGGTTGTAGCTTCACTCAGATTCACCTGGGTTAGATTTATAACCACTCGTTCTATTTTATTGGAAGTGGATTCCGGTGAAGGATGTTGCTTTTTAGCCAAATTTTCAAATTTCTTCAATTGCTTCTCTTTCGCTGCTGTAAAGGCATTGAAGGACGATATGAAGGTAATTCTCTCCAATGTCTCCCAATCCTCCGGCATCAAGGTGCTGCTTAATTCCAAGTGAAGTTGGTAGAGTTCCGTCGAACAGTAGTGGAGAGCTCTGCGTGTGTTCTGAACTCGTTCTCTGAGCAGAGCAGAACTCGCCCGGTGGAGAATCCTCTTCGCTTTCTTAGACTTGATCGGATGTTTAATGTTGAGAAATGATGGTATCGTTTCTGAGTCTCTGCATCTCTCGAGAAAAGCCAAAGAAGACAGAAGTTTAAATTTCTTCTTCCTTAGTTTCTCAAATCTTCTACTACTCTTGAAAATCTCCTCCCCGTAGAGGTGAATGAAATTGGTACGGAGGCTTCCGCGGTGATTAATTGGAAAAGTATTTTCCGGGTTAAGGCCGCGTTGGTCCATTTTGGACCATTTAAATGGACCAAGGCGGCCTTAACCCGGAAAATACTTTTCCAATTAATCACCGCGGAAGCCTCCGTACCAATGGCCAGTTTAATTGGGAGGCCAATTCCGGTACATTTATTTCCAGTATCTCCATTTGAGTCACGGCCTTTCCTTCGGTATGGTTCACTTGTGTGTGTCAAAAATGGCCGGTGTTAATAGGGAGGCCAATTCCGGTACATTTATTTCCAGCATCTCTATTTGAATCACAGCCTTTCCTTATTAGAACCACCTTCTCTGGAGTGGTGGCGCTACAATGTGCTTACTCCTGATTTTTCGGTGCATGCGGAATGTTTGGCAACACCCACTGGGGGCAAGTTTAGGATCCATATGTATATTCATGTTTTGAGGTATTGCAATCATATCTGAGAGATCTCTTAATTCCCATCACATAAATAAGTGCAAAGTAAAATTAAATGTTTCTTTGTTATTGCCCCTGGCTTAAAAATTACTATTATTAGTGACTTATTCTGTTTTTAAAATCCAAAGAATCTAGTATGTAATCTCAGAATATTTTCACCCGTGTTACATATTTTGTCACTTGATTATGATGATTTTATGAAGTTCTTGCTAAAGGAGCATAAGTTTTGGTGAACACTTAAGAAATCCATTAATCTCATTCCAAAGCCTCAAAGGGGCTTAAATCAGTTTACAGATAATTTTGCCTCTTGTATGACTGGCCTTTTTATGGATCTTATGGTAGTGTAGTATTCAAATAATTATTTTTAGCCTTGTTAAGACCTTGGTTGAATCAGTGGTCCAAGTTTATTTTCTTTGTTTCTTTGGGATATAATAACACTTCGTTTTCAAGATAGGAGAGAACAAATAATAGGGAAATTCTGAGTAAAACCAAAGAAAACTTTGTGGCAGATTGAAACTTAATATCGCTACCAAATACTACTATGTACGTAAAATAGGTCTTTCTCTTCAATATATAGAATTTCAGAATGATAACTGTTTCACATGAGGCAAAACCTTTAGTTTGCTGTCTCATCTCACTGTATTCGCCTGCTTATTTTTTTGTATTTCTAATTGCAACCAGCATTTTTAACATTCTGCAATGCATTTTACAAATCTTCGTATGTCTTTAATTTCATTATTCTTTAGCATGGATATTTCTTTATCTCTATACTCAGTAGTATTGGTAAGTTTCCTCTTATTGTTAGTGAGAAAACTGTAATGCATAATGTGCATCATTATGCATATACATACTTCATTTGAAATTGAATGCTTGCTGACCATTCCCACTCAGGTTTCTAGTGAAGCTTGAAAGGGCCCAGTTCACTGGCACTGGTGTGTCAAGTGACAATTGACTTGCATTACATTGTGATTTGAAAGTATTCAACATACCATATTTTCACAAATCTAAGACTGTTTATTTCCCTTCTGGGCTTCCAAATAAAAGGGGTTTCACCTTGCAACTGGAAGCAAAATCCATGACTTTTTCCCCATTGTGGATTTCTATAAAAGGGAGGGTCGTCTTAGAATTGGGTTCATCTTAGATTCGTGCAAAAACGGTATGTGATTTGAAGGTATTCAACATTTTTTTTTACATAATTATTAAATGGGCATCTACAATTTAAATTGGGAACAAATGCAGCGCAAACAAGTGAGATGGCACAAATTTAAAACAAAGTGTTGTATTAATTAGACATTATCCTTGAAAATTTTAAAAAGTATAGGAATTACCATATTTCCTGGCTCATAGGATGCCTCTGTACGTAAGATGCCTTGTGATTTTTTGGTTTGGGTTGATTATAAGAAAATGCTAAATATAAACATCTGTTTATGTTGATAATTTGTAAGAAAAAGTGGGACTGTTAACTCAACAAAATTAGTAACAGTATTTAAATTATTCATTGTTTAATCACAGCATAAAGTGAATGATTGGTTGTGCACTTTTAGCTTACTGCGGAAACACTGTCTTCATTGGAAGTACAGTGTGTATTCATTTAACATTGTCCCGCATAATGTTGTTTCGCGATAACGTTGTCCAACAATTAAAACCCTTAATTGTTCAAGGTCGTCAATGCTTCACGATAACGTTGTTGAAATTATGCGCGACCAAAAAAAATGAATAACGATTAGGACTTGGGCGCGTCTGATGCGTAATTTCCATTCGGCAGAAAAGTTTGGCGTTACTCTCCATAGTGTGTGTAAAAGGTTCACCTGAGCTAATAATTATTGCGTTATTTGTTTTATATCTGTTATATTTGCTTTTTATTTATAACGCTGTTATTGGGGGGCAGTGCATCGAGTGATTTAAAACTCAAATCAATGTTAGTGTACCATTCTGAATGGTAGATCCAGGGGCAGATATCTACGTGAAAAAATACCTGAAAATCCCGTGCTTCCATAAGGTAGAAAAAGTTGATTCACTGCTGTTTGAGGTGAATCAAAAATGTGTTTTTCATCATAAATTAGTGTCTAACAGGAAGTTTTCTAAACCTGCCCTGTTGCAGTAAATCGTCGAGGGTGATACTGTTCCTGAAACATTGTAACAAAATAAGGAAAATTTTGTACACAGCACCAGGATTCCCTCCTTCACTCACTATTTTAATTGATTTCCTACATTTTTGCAATCGCAGCGAGAGAAATTTTTGCCCTTCACACGCTCTCCCTCAGTGAAGGGAAAAATTTCTATTTTCTCGGAGGGAAACCGATGCTAACATCACTAAATATTGGAAATATAGGAGGGAAACCCGGTGCTTATTGTTTTTAAAATGCCTTTTTAGTTTGTTTCATCTAAGATATGAAGCTCTCTGACTAGTGGTGCCATCTGTTCAGCTGCGCCCTCGTAACTAAAATACGCCATACATCGGCGGAAGATGATGTGAAGTAGTCCATAAAAACACATAAACTTTTAAGGAAATGGGCCATTTTTTTAGTATTATTCCATTGATAATGTCATTCAACCAGGTCCCCTGTATTTTTAAACATCAACAGTAAGTTCCTATCACCTGCAGTTTCCGTGCTGCCAGGATAGAGAATAATTCCAAAATTTTTTTGTGAGTGAAAATATCAAAGTTTTGCCATTAAAATGTTCTAGAAATTTAGTTTAAACGCTTTATTCAATAATGCCATGTATCCAACCTTTCATCGCTGTGCTGTGCGGAAATCGTTATTGTTATGAAATGAAGAATTGGTAAATTTGGAACCGGTTTCAATTTTTTACATTGTTTCTTATGGGAAATATAGCATCGTTTAACATTGTTTCACTGAACGTTGGCTTTTTCAGGAACGACTTAACAACGTTAAACGAGGAAACGCTGTAGAGAGATGGGCACCTCCAATGGTGTCACAAAATCATGGTAACATAGCTTTGCATAAACATTTGGAATTGATGAAAATGTAGCTTTACCCTCAGCCCAATAGACGCAGGCGTTTTTATAGACGTTTACGAGCAGAAAACTGTTTATGAGCCGGAAATGAAATTTTTAGTTCTGATGTGTCAATAACTGACTCCACAATGCATTGTAACCACAAATACGATATCATAGCAGAATATTTGTTTTTTTAGCAATGTTTTGTGGATGGGAGGCTGAAGTACCACACGGAATCAGCTGATGTTACCCACTTGATCTTGATGCGGTTACTATTATATTCTTCATGTTAGAGGTGTTGTGACTTCATTGTAGAGCGGATAATTGTGATTGCTTACTCCTTCCTCGTGAAAGTTTCCACTATACATTTTAATACTGCAATCTTGCATCTTTCCTGCCTCGCCATTGTACATGTGGTAGACTCAGTGAAGAATGTCGAGGAGTGAATTTCGTTGGAAAAAATGCAGTAGAATACCTACTTAAAATGTACATTAAAAGAAACCAGAAGTTTTAGACTGACTGAAATTTCAACTCATTTTTTTGAGTACCTGTGCATAAGACGCATACCATATTATAGGTGTATATTGAGGGGGAAAAGTGCATCCTTAATGCCAGTAAACACAGTAAATTCCGAGTGCACCTCTGTGAATAGGTAAAGAAAATCTAATGGCGAGGGGTTATGGTAGTAGAAGGTATGGTATAATTCGAGTTGAATGAGCTGGTGTGTTATCCATTTCATTTTAACTTTCTCTCGATGATATTCTTTTTCCAATTAAGTGTGCCATTATTTTTTAATGGTTTATTCAATTTTAATGTTGATTATTTTGTAACAACAGAATATATGTTTATTTTTGTGGAACATTTCCCTTAAATCCCTCCGGAGCTAATGAAAGTGGATGCTCCAGATTGTACTTGCTATAATGTTGTGTAAGCTTCTTCATCTAATTGCTAATCATATTTGAAATATTGGTTTTGTGATAGTGTCTATCAAGCAAGTTATACATATTCAAAATTCACTAGTTCATAATTAACTTTGTGGTATTCCATTATAATGTTTGTCGATGAATATCTGTTACAAAAAAATAAAAGTGGTATTAGTAACAGATATTCATCGACAAGCATTATGCATATTCAGTTTATTGGTGAGGATAGAGACTTCCAAAATAATTTATCAAATCGCTTTTCAGTTGATCATTATCTTTCAATTTTTGTTGTATGATTATATTTTATTTTTCAATAAATGCCTCTGAAGAAATTAAAAAGCTGTAGTTATGAAAAAGATCCAAGATATGGTCTTCACTGTAAATGATTGGTTTAATGGATTGTAGTTCTCATTGGTTTGTCATGGGTGACAGGTTTTGTGTTTAGTGAAAGATTTTTTTAATAGAGCATGTTATATATCCATTTGAGAGGTCACTCTTTTACTTACCTTGTATTCAGTGTGCTCCACCCATGTGATCTTGGAAGATGGATTGCTGTTAAATAGCCATTATCTCTGTTTGCTGGTTTTAGGGCCTGTTATCTTATCTCTCCAAAAACCTTTTTGACTCATTTTCCTGCTAACTTCACTGAACACGTTTTGAGTGCTTGTGTTTCATTCATTCTCTGCTTCTCTTGTCTGTTGTGAATGGTTTGAACTATTTTTGTGTAGGTGGGACTGTGGCTTGAACAGTGAGTGATTTATTTTTTTAATCGTAGTTCTGAGTTAAAAGTATTTACAATAGCTAATTAGCTTTAGAACTATTAGCACTTAGAGAACTAATTCCAATTTGTAATTTATCAAGGAAGTTATTGTACATGTTGTATTCACTCACTTTTGATTTATGACTGTGGTGTCTTGAATAATGATGTGTACATAATTTTTAATGGCCAAAAAACTGCTTTGTTGACCATGCTTATTTTCTGTCAGCAAAATCCAGAATGAGAGCTCAGCCAGTTTTGGTGCTAATTAATTTTAAGCATTGTCTGGTAAAGGAAGCATACCATTTTCTGATTCTTAAATTGACATATTCAAGGTCTATTTGAAATACCTCTGCCAGTCGTGCTCTATGTGGATTTATCTTTTAAAAACATTTGGCTAAGCTGATGGTGAGTGTAATTACCAATGCTGTAATATACGCTCAATCCACATTCTTTTATTCCTTATTTGTTTCAGCATCATGGTTGTAATATCCTTTTGGTTTCAAGGAAAACAAAAATTTTACTGCCCTCCCTAGAAAATATCTCTATACATCTATTTATTTTCATCTGTTACAGGCACGGAAAAAGCATGATGGTGGTAATGAGGTGGACCAATCCAAAGAAATGACTGGTTATGCTGCGCCAGATAGTCCGATGCCTGGACTGGCAAAATCTCCCAGAGGTAATTGCTGTACATTTACTTAAATGAAAGCGTATTATAGGCACTCTTTTCATGGTTACTAATTATTTTGGTGAATATTTCATTCATAGGTATGTTATTACAGTAAGTCCTCGACTTATGCAGTTAATTCGTCCCCAAAATTTCCGCGTAAGTTGAAATCCGCTGAAGTCGAAACACAACCACTTACCTATCCATTTTTGAACCATTAGCAGTGCTGCTTTTACTGCGATTGGCGGCAATCGGTGATGGTTACAGAAAATGCCATCTTTCAAGGCCGTTCAGTTATCATTTTACGACAATTCCGAGGGTAACACAAATCCAATCTTTATTTCACTGGAAATATAAGTCTAAAATAAGTATAATTACACAAAATTAATTGAACACAGAATAAATTGAAAATTTGTTAAATTATCATGCTCATGTGAATTCCTGTTCATAATTGGAAAAGTTCTTAATAAATACCTATGCATTTAGCTGAAATGATTTTAATGATTTTATGAGAAAACTTTCTCAAACTTGATAAATAACGATCCCAATGATCAAGTCACAACGGAAATACAAGTTAGTCTGTTTGCTGCATGAACGCATTCTTTTTTTTTGCTGTGATGTACAACAGGCGTCATTTATGGAGTAAATAATTAACTATGCGTTGGCTTACGTGGGAAGGTCAAACTACACCGAAAAAAGACGTTGATGCCATGTAAAGGCCAAATCACTCTAGCGTTCATCGGAGCAGTTTGCGGGAGCGGGTGTCGGTTCGTCCAATCACATTGCGCGATGCGGTTGTCAGTGCTGCTCCCGTGTACTGCCTTGTACTCCTCTCGAAGAACGTTCTGATAGAAGGCGTGAACGTTTCGAGTCCGTTTGTGAAATATAGTTGTCACTTGAAATAGACAATGGAGAGGTTATGGCTTAATCGAAGGAATCAATGAAGGAGAAGGCTGAAGTTGGCCACTTTGCTTGTAATAATTGCAGAATATTATGACAGCCTACCCGACAGCAGGATCTGGGTACATCACTAGGTCGCTAGGCGAAAGGAATAAGGCTGTGATCACAATTTATTCAACCATCAAACATTCTTTTTCAAGATAAAAAAAAACCTTTGTCCTTTTTCAGCCCCATTTTCTGAATCACTCTTGAACTATATAAGCAAATCAGGGGGCGATTTTCGATGAAACAAAAATGCGCGCGACAGCAGCAAATGACGTGGTCACGTGGTTAAATTTGAGTCCGTGATTGGCTGCGGTTGCGATTCTCGGTTGGAAAAATAGACAGCCGGCTATTCTCACACCCGCACCCGCTCACGCCAACTGCTGCCTTCCAATTGGTTGAAAAGTTAACCGCTCCGACGAACGCTAGTGTGGTTCGGCCTTAAGGCCGGTGACAGGCTTACGTTTTCTTCCTGTTTCTGTCGCCGAGACAGCTAATAAAAAGTCAAACACATAGATTCTTATGGAGCCGGCCAGGCTTGCGACCAGCGACAGATTTGAAAGCGCTGCATGTCATGTTTATGGCGCGATACGACAAATAGCCGATGTACGCTCCCAATACCGAGGACTGGCTGACGAGTCACTGCTTATCGCGCCGTGATTGCACGCTTGACAATGAGTCGCAGGTCGTCACCCGGTGTATCTGTCGCGGCAACAGAAACGCGGAGAAAATGCAAGCATGTCACCGACCTAACTGAATATCCGCGTAACTCCAGATCCGTGTAACTCGGATCCGCGTAAGTCGAGGACTTACTGTATGTGTAATTGTCTGATGTTAATGAAATATATCTATAGGATATCACTCTGTTTCATTTTATGTTCAATGTCTAGGTCAGATATGACCTAAAGACTACCCAAAGTGAGATTTTCATGATACCTTGCCTTATAACTGAATTCCCAAAACTTGCTTTGATACCTACTTAGATAAAACATTCACTTTTGCCTATATTATTATATTTTTATCACACGCACTTCTCAAGTACCTCACATATTTGGACGTTTAGCCTACAGTTTTGCTTACCCTGGTGTAGCTGAGGTTCAAAGCCATGAAATGAAAATTGAGGAAAAGTACATTTTTGTTCATCTCCTATTTTACCTTCCTAAGAAGCTTTGCCCACCCTATTGTAGTATCAGCTGTTTATCAGGAGTAACCTACCTACTAAGGTGGGCTGAGATGTTTACATAAGTAATCTAATCTGCTTTGCTTAAAGTCTGCAGTTACTTTTTTATGTAATATGTTTCTTTTGTGGGGTATACCTCATACCTCTTTTCATCTAATCTAGAAAGCCTATTCTCTTTCTCCCTTTCCACACTTGTCCAACATCCTCTCCTCTATCAGGGCCTACAGTATCCTCTCCTCATTTATTACTAGAACGAATTGCTTCTTCTGCTTCTATCCATACAGTCCAAATCACTTCCTAGTTCAACTTCCTCTCTGTTTCTTGCACTGTCTATATCCTCCTCCACACCCATATCTCAAATGCCTGGAACCTATTCTCACCCTTCTCCTCAAGCTCCAGGTTTCTGCAACATACAATGCTGCACCCAATATCAGACTCTTCACCAGGCATTTCTTAACCTCCTTACATAAGGTTCTTGAAATCAACTACCATCTATTCCTTCTTCTGCTAACATATTCTCTTCTTAATATGTACACTTGTTACTATACCCACTTTCCATTGAATTGTCCTCCCTGCTCCAGTTTACAATATTCAGTGACGTAAACTAAAATGATTGTGTAAATTAATTGCCTAAATACCTTTAATAAGTATATATGCAGTGCTGATATTATCTTATATCACTTTATGCTCATAAAATGGATGATCATTTTCTTTCGTATTAGGTGATGAACAAGATGGACCAAAGGATGATGAAGGTAGTGAAGTTGCCATCAAGATAACCAGGACAACATCAGGTTTAGGTCTGTCAATAGCTGGAGGTCGTGGGTCTACCCCATTTAAAGGGAATGATGATGGCGTTTTTGTCTCAAGAGTCTCAGAAGGAGGACCAGCACATGTAGCTAATTTAAAAGTAAGTGGATTGGTGTATCTTAAATTTTCTATCCCAACCATGGCCGGTTACTCTACAATCATGGTTTTTACCCACATTATTTTTTTCCATTTGTGCACATTGTATATAACATATTTTGCTTCTGTACTCTGCGTGCCTGCTTTCTTCTCATTTCTTTGAGTTTTTTGAGCTTGTTATCATTGGAGCAAAATTTTCAAGTGTAGTGCCATGTATAGTAGCTGAAAATTTATAAAGAAATTGAGTTAAGGAAATCGTTAATAATGGCTGAGTATGTATGTTGGTGGCAATAGGGTCATATGTGAAATATTTTACAGATTTCATATAAATTTATATATATGGCTTTTTGGCTAAGGTATTTGCTGCATTTTGTTGGATATCCATGATCTAAATATCTGTATATTCATTGGTTTTTTTTACTAAATTCAGCAGAAACTTTTATAAACTCATTCAGCTTAAATTCCCTGAGGGTAAGTTAATTATCAAATTATTTGTATTGAAATTTTCATTGATAATAATCACTACAGAATTCAGTATTTGAGCATATGTCAAATACCATGTGGTAAAAGCTATTTTTCTTTTTGGAAAAATACTAATTTATATAGTCTACCTCCCGAGAATGAAAAATATAAATGGTGCACACCTGCAGAAAATATGAATTTCATATTTCTTGCTTTCCCAGGAAAGCTTATGTAGAATCTCAAAACCCCCTTTAGTCCTTTTTTTCATTTCCTGCATCATAAGTCCCACCCTCCTTCAATAAAAAACACACCCCTTTGTCTCCATATTTAAAGTTTAAGCCCTTTAAATTGTCTACGGATTACTTCTAGTTTTTTTTTGGGCTGCTTTGAGCCATGTAAGGTTAAAATTGAATCCATTCTCCAATTGGTACCCGTGACTAAAATTCTGCAACTCTCCTAATTTGTTTGCACACTAGTTGCATGTTGTCTATATTAAAGTAGCTTCATCTATATTCTCCTGCTTTGCACTCATTGCTGATGAGTTGCATGAGAATTAGTAATTTAAAATATAGTTCTGATCATCAGAAAATATAGTTTCATATGCCAATAAGGTTGGGAGTAAATGAGGTTTCTTAACCATATTGAAACATCAAACTTGGTAGTTTCCACAAACTTTTATTATATTGGCTAATCTATCATTAATGCTTCATTTTTAATTAATTCATTTTGGCTTTCTCTGTGAAGTCTTTTTGATAATATTTGCTTTGAAAACTTTTACAGTTTCTGATGCATTTTTTGCTGTTTACTGTTTAATGTTGTTGTAGTTGTGCTTGCATTTTAATCATGGACATTCTTAAAGTTGCCTGAATTCTAAGAAATACATGCACTTTGATTTTCATAGGCATCCTAGTTAGATTTTCAAAAATGCTGTAAATAGATCACCATATTTCCTTGTAGATGATGATGTTTGTTGGATGGTGAAATGTAATGACCTTTCTTATGTATTTTAAATCCTTTATAGTTGTTGTATTATCATGTACCTGCTGAGGCTTCAAGAAGGTTCCCAATGTCGCCTGAGGGAGTTTCATAATGTTTCCTCACATGTTTTCCCCTTCCACTGCAAATCTGCTACGAAGCATCCCTTTGTACAGAAGTTTGTTCCTCCTAGGCCTGCTAATCGCTTAGTCGTAGGTATTAGTTTAACCCCTGGTAATTCCTTTTCCACCATGATGAATCCTAGCACTGTTACATCGGCCCTAGTGTCTATTTTAAATTGAATATCTGCACCATTCAGTTTAACAGTGGCCATCAATGGCTCAAGATTAGTTTTGACCATCCCTAAGTAATAAATACAGTCGTCTTCTTCTTCTTGAACTATGACTGATCCCACAGCCTCCTGCAATCTACAGATCTTTCTCCAAAGTCCCTTTTTTGCTGCAAGTGTGGCACGTTGACTGTCTCGCAGGACATGCTGGAAATGCATGTTGCGAACTCTGCCCTCACCAGCTGCATCTCCGGGGTGATCGCTTCTGTTGACGCTGTTGGTTTCCTCTCCCCCATGATGTCCTCTGACCATTAGTTCTTTCTCTGTTTGTAGTCGGTTTCGTCCTCTTCTGCACTTCGCCAACCTCAAAATCTGACACCACTCTGCGAGGTGCCATCCCTTGGGTTCCTCTCACTACGTCTTGCTGGTGCTGAACCTCCTCCGACTGTCTCGCCTTTCTTAGAGCCACCTCCAGCGTCAATTCAGGATCCATCTGCAATGCTTGTGAAAGCTTTGCATTGTAGACCCCAACCACAATGCGATCTCGGAGGAGATCATCCTGGAGTGACCCATATTTGCAATATTGTATGAGGCGATATAGATCTGCAATAAATTCATCTACCGGCTCACCGTCCTTTTGACATCTTTGGTTGAACTTTGCCTGCGTTTAAACGATGTTTACCCGTCCCATGTAGTGTTTATGGAATCCTTCATACACCTTTTTGTACTTCTTGTCCACTGCTGACAGTTTCAGGCTAAGTAATACATCTTCCCCTTTCTTGCCCATAACATAAACTAGCATATTTACTTGCTCTTCATCACTTTGCCTCTTCCGTCCCGAAGCAACCCAGTATCTTTCCCCGCATTGTGCCCAATGCGGCCAATCTTTTGCGACGAAAGAGAATTGAGACGGAGCTGCCACCCCTGGCGCGAGTACGAACATACTTCCTTCCATCAGGACATTATCTCACTGCTGCCACCATGTAGTGTTTTCTTTCGTAGATTAAAACTCCAACTTCTGATGCATATGACAATTTATTTCACTGTGAATGCAAGATTGGGTTTTCCGAGGTGCCGTGTTGCGAGCATGTTGACTACTCCCTCTGGCCTTGCTGCTGTGCACCTTTTATCTCACTCCGTCGACCTTGGGGAACTATCTCAAGGGAATCCAGGAACCTTCTCAAACCCTTGACTGGCACATGGTTATGAAACACCCTCAGGTGACCTCGGGAACCATCTCGAAGGCTCAGCCGGCACATGATAATACAACAATAGTGTTAACTTTTTAAATGGCGCTAAGGTATTGATTTTATTTGATTTTTTTCTTATACTGTTGGTAATATGGTGGTCTCTCTGCTGATAGTGTAAGTATGATTAATACTTTTTATTTTATCATTTGATGCTTGGAATGTATGGTTTTTTCAGAATTAGTCATTTTAACTGTCTTTGGATGAACTTACTAGAATTTTTCTCATGTGTCAGGTTGGAGATAAAGTTCTCAGCGTAAATGGTGTGTCTCTTGTTGGTGCTGACCATTATGAGGCCGTTGCTGTTCTTCAAGCAGCAGGAGAAAAATTAACTTTATTAGTTTATAGGGAAAATGAACCAGCGCCCACAGTTCAAACAAGTGCACCGTTGATGCCAAATCATTATGGATATCAATACCAAGACAAGGTACTCCTTATTTTGCATAATGTTAATTCAGTTATCACTCATTTCACTAAAATTTGCACACTAATATTTTGCTTTAATTAATGCTAAATTTTTAAAGAAGATATCAGTGAAAATAGTATCAATTCTAATTATAGTCAGTCATGGATAAAGAAACTACAGATTTAAGGTTATAATTATTTTTCCCCATATTAATTTAGAATAATGTAATTATTTGCTGGTCATATATTATACATAAAGACAGTGAAAATATATTTTTTGGTCCAACGTCATAGAATTACGAGTGAAATTAAACTTTTTTTATTTTCAGCAGTTATATTTCATGAGTAATTTCAAAGATTCTTATAATTTCGAACTGGATGCCTTTTGTACTAGACTTGTACATGTATAGATTGTTTGAAAAAATCCCATTCCTTATGATGATGCACTTTAGTTTCTAATGTCAGCTTTAGTTATTTATATTGCCTTATCATTTTATGAATGATTTGATAGGTAATGAAGCCCTGAACTAAGTATATTCATTCTCGTTAAGCTGAAAAGCATTCTTTTATCTGTCACAAGGGACTAGTGATAGTAATTGTGGTAAGCTCATGATTGCTGATTAATTCTTACATCTACATTTGAGAGTCACTTATGAGAAGAATGAGTGGAAAAATCATATTAAAAAATTAGCTCTTTTACTTCTGTTATTATGATAATTATATATTGTGAATTTGAATGAACATCAAAGAAAAATTCAACACTATGGCATTAGAAAAAAATTGTAGTATGATTCATTTATGGTCCTCATATCATGTCTGTCTAGCTTTCTTATTCCTATATTGCGAAATGTGCAAAAATCATTGGGATTTGAGGAAATACCAATTCTTTTAAGTATTTGTTCATTTCTTTTGTTTAAAAGCCTTCCAGTTAAATGTGTTTGTGTAGAGTTATGTCGGCATTTTGTATGTTTGTAAATACATGTATGGATCTGATTTTCTCTGTATTTTGCATTAGCAACTTGTATGATTAGAGTTGTTGTCTCTTGAAATCTGTTCTGTAAGTTATGGGTTGCATTTTTGGGCATCTTCCTGGACTAGTTGAAATGTTCTCCACATCCTAAGTTGAGCTGTCATTATCATGACAGAGCTCAGTGATGCTGTAGTTTTCAGTGGCATGTGGCTGCATGAAACTAAGTGCACTAGATATTTGGTCAAATTCATCTTTAGTATCCACTTGTTTCATTATATAATGGCTCTCAGTATGACACTCATAGTTACTCAAGGCAGGTTTAGAAAATAAATTATTTCATGGAAGTCATTGCAGAGAACTAGACATTATGAATAGATAACCTTGAAAATGTTGAAGGCCTTTATTTGCAGAAGGTGTTGATAGCAACAAATAAAGGTCTAAAAATTCCATAATTTAGTCTTAGAATGGTGGTGCACGTAATACCTTTGGCTCTCCTTTTCAATGCACCAGTTCGAATGCAAGAGGATTTATCATTTTATATGCAGCTTATTTTTGCCAGTGCATACTTTGTTTTTATAAATACTTTTTATTTCCATAAGGAGGAAATATCTCTGAATAAAATTTACGTTGCTGTGTAATTGAGTCTTGAAAATTCATCTCTGTAAACGCACAGAGGTTACTTTTGTTTTTTTTTGTCTTTAGTGTCACAATCAAATTAATGAAAAAATAATTATTCAGAAGCAGTAATTATTCCGTGACCAATCTTGATACAAATGTTTTGTTTACTAGAGTTCTGTGGTACATTATTGCCCGTAAGTAAAATGTCAAATTTCATCACATTATTAATGTGTATTTTATGATAGTCTGCAAATTCAGCAGTTTTACATATCTTGTTTTATAGTTTATTCCTAGTTTGAGAATAAATTAATAGATATATCTGTGGTATCAATAAGTTTCGTGGAGTTTGGCAATCCTTGATTCACTGGTTAGATAAATGAACTTTAAGGGTTATG
The DNA here is from genome assembly GCA_963573305.1 of Pyrrhosoma nymphula. Lineage (NCBI taxonomy): Eukaryota > Metazoa > Arthropoda > Insecta > Odonata > Coenagrionidae > Pyrrhosoma > Pyrrhosoma nymphula. The sequence goes on along the minus strand of OY754335.1, from coordinate 10,949,244 downwards.
CTTAAATTATGCTTTGCTAGGAAAATTGATATCCCAATCATAACAACAAAACAGGACTCATTTATGAATAGGAGAAACAATTTTTCTTGATATAACTGCCTGTTGTAATGACTGTGAAGTGGTGTCATAAGTCAGTTGATTGAGAACTTTCATATCTTAGTAATTTTATCTCATTGCAATGTAGTACATTCTGTAGTGCACAATTATGCCAAAAATCATTTCACAACTATTCATTTTTATTATTGATGGGTCGGTTCGGTTCTTCGGTTCTCGGTTCCACCGGTTCTTGAGCTTAGAACCGGAACCAGAAACCTGTTCACACTCTGAAAGTGGAGGCTTAGCATTAAAACCTGGTGAATTTGGTATTTATGTGTTTTAAAATTCTTGCGAATTAATGATATGATGCTTGTAAGTTTATGCCAACATATGCCACCAAGTTAAAAGAGGGACTAACTAAGCTATAAGTCAATGATGAAGAAAATCAATCACGCTACACTACCATCAAAAGCCATGACAGACGAATTAGCCCGTTAGCACTTTGCATTTGGCCAGCTGAATGATTCGCCAGATTCGCTTTAGCTTAGCACTATCGACATAGGACATGCTATCAATATTTTCATATTATATCTATAGCTGGTAAAATTACGTCTCACTTTACTCGCACAGTTGAATTACCTATGCAATGTCACGCTAAGTGTAATATTTGTCATTCCCTGATAACCAAGGGTACATGTAAGTCCACTTCTAACCTAAAAAGCATGCACAAAAGAAGCATAGAATACATTTTCGCTGTAAGAGTCCCAACAGTATTCAAAGAAACAGAATACTTCACTAAATGCGATGAAAATGTTTGTGACGTATAATCTAAGAAGAGTTTCATCAGTGATGAAGAATTGTGTGTAGTGTAATGTGATCCCCTTGCAACTGGTAAAGTTGCAACTATGGCTGAAACATTTCCAGCTGAAAATCCAGTATTGCCTGTCACTAGCCTTGAAGTCCATTGTGCCAGCAGCTCTCTGGTAACTCCATCTTCACCAACTGCTTCCACTATGGCAGCTAATTATGGCAGTTCATTAAACCTGGGCAAAAGTCAACATCATACCACCAGTCCACTTTGGCACTGGTCTTCGATAAAGTAAAAAAATTTTAACAGCAAGATCAACGAGCTGTAGCAATTACATGATTAAATGCAGAAATGAAAAGCGTAGATCTGCAGCCATTTAGTATAGCGGAAAACATAGGCTTGAGGAGGCTACTTACTCACTTAGAACCTTGCAATACAATCCCTTCAAGAATAACTATTTTAAATAAATTAACTCTAGAAACTTATGAAACAACAGTATGAATTTGAGAGTAAAGTCGGAAGATGTTAAATTTATAGCTGTAACTACAGATTTGTGGACATCTGTGAGTAACAATACTTAGTGTTAGCTATGACTGTTCACTTTCATTAATAATCTGACCTAGGTTTCCATCTTCAGCATAAGAGCTTGGAGGCGCCATTCCATTCTCAGAAATCAACCATTTAACTATTTCAATGAAATACAAGAGTGTAAAATTTTGAATTAATTGTGGGAATATTCAGGAGTCCTTTTGTTACAAGAAGGTAATACTGACTGCTGTATTTTGTATCTATCTTTTCCTTGCTTGTTCTTTTTAAGAGAATAAGCGATCTGGATTCTCTAATTTTTAAGAAATAATAGCATCATTTTTTCTCACAATGTTGCAAACTTTATGATCCTGTGGATGGAATTAGGTAGAGTTAACTTGATCCGTTAATTTATATATTCATAATAATCAAACAAAAAAACTTCTCTTGCTATTGAAAATTGAGCAATCAAGAACCGGAACCGAGAACCGAAGCTAAGTACCGAACCGGAACCGAAAAAAAGTGGAACCGACCCATCCCTAATTTTTGTTGTAAAATTATTTTTGGTGCTTTGAAAATTATATTAGCAATGTTCAGTGAACAAAATCATGACCATTTGAACCAAAAAAATAGTTGGAATGTAGTACATTTACTGGACAAATCATGTCATTAACTACCTATTGCATAAAATTTTCAATGTCTAAAGTGACCTGGAAATAAGTATCAAAGTGGCTAATTCCTTACCTTTTGTTTATTTTCCTCATCAGTTTATCTGTGACCTGATGCATTTCTCCTAATATTTTGGCTTGTAATTTTTGCATTATACTCATAATGTTTTGCTCCAAACAGGTTTCATCGTCCACTCCAGTACCTGGTAATGTTAGGTCATCATCTGGTCAATCTGGTGTCTCCACTGCCAGTCATTCTCGGACGACCACACCCGACTCTATTTCCTCAAACTCCAATGTCCAGTCATCTGCCTTTGAAGGAGGCCGCCCCTCATCAAGTCTCTCTTCTCCTGCATTAGATAATGTGCGCAGGGTAAGGATGTGTTTGGACCTTATATTGCAACCATTGCATTTCTCATGAGATTTGTCTACTTTCTGGCATGTGTGTATTAGTCAAATGTTGATTACAAGGTTAACACTTTCGACCCTAGCCATTTAAGCATAGGTACGTTGATATTCATATACACCCATGATATAGGTACTGACAAGGGAGAATACGACCGTTGGGTGGCCAATCGAGCTCATAATATCTGTTTGGTAGTTTAAGATTATTAATTTGATATGCCGAAGCTAGACGACACCGTAATTGTTTGAGAAAAAATCATCTAAAAATCGTAAAAGAAGCATGTTGCGATATGTAAGTCCTGTGAAGTATACTTGCATAAGAATTGAGTTAGCCCAGTGGATAAGGTGTTTGCCTACAGATGGAGAGATATCGTGGTCGGTTCCCACTCGGTGAATATTTTTCTAGGTATTTATTGATTTAATTTGTATATATTTTGTTCTTATTCACTGAAAACTTCTGAAAACTACTTCACTGAAAAATATTCTTAGGCAATTTTATAAAATAATTAATGAGTTGTTAATAGGTTGAGGATTAGAGCAAGGGTGGTTATATATTTCTTTTTTATATTAAAAGATATATTAGGATATTGTGATTGTAAATTATCATGCATAGGGGTGGGGACAGACTAATGGCATTGGAATAAATGATTGGGGGTGAAATCTACCCTAAACACTGCTTATGCTTCCATTGGGAATAGATCAGCTAGGGATTTGGAACATATAGGATGAAGGGTGGATAAAAACCCAGCATCTGCAATAGCCTAGTCTTTACGAATGGTGCCAAGGGGACCACGGTTTTATTGGTTTAACATCCCATCTGAAGGACAGTGTACTGCACCATGGTGTAATCCACATTACACCCAAGGATCAGATTGAATTTCGGAATGCTTTGAAATTCGTATACGAGAATAGGACGTGAAAGGCCAGTACACTACCTAACCACTTCAGTTACATCTTTATTTATCATTTGCATGTTTCAGGATGATAGTCATCGTAGAACAAAAATTATATACATGGAAGCTCGCAAAGCACGTCGTAGAAGCATGCAAAGCACAATGATTGTCGGCACCTCGAGCAAATGGAGAACGCGTTTCTCGAACACCTTATTTATGGATTTAATAAGCACTAAATGTCATTTAGAAAAAAATTAACAACAGGTGACATACTCCGCTCCTTCCATTTTCAGATATTTTCCTGTCAACAAAATTCCACAACGTTTGTCTAGGTTTGTTTACCATGATTTCCACCCTTGTGCTTTGCGGTCGTCCATTTTTTTTTCGATATACTTCCAGTAACTACCGCAAAAATTACATTTTCAGCACCGCCAGTAGAGATTTCAATTATTTTCTCCGTACTGTACTGCAAAACTCATTCTCATACTTACCAGTGAAATTGGAGTTAAGACTTACGGTTGGGCCATATGATATGACTGGCTGTTATTGGAATCGCTATAGGCAGTAACTCTCGTGCGGGCCATACGAAACTTACGGCCAGCCATACTTATGGCCTCGTTTTTCAGAATAGCCGTGCAGGCCTGTGACACACCATGAATTGGATCCAATATTGTCACTTTTTTCGAAAAGTTCAATAAAATGTCATCTTCATTGGCTAGCATCCTGAGAAGACAAACTTGGTAATTCCTTTTCATTAATGCAATGATGCCTTGTTCCATTGGTTGAACTATGGAAGTGACTTTTGGGGTTAAAAATTTGGTGACAATTAAACCATCATCAGATGTTAACGTTCATACATTTGGATAGGAAGGAGCTTTGTCCAACAGTAGCACTGCTTTCTGAGGTAATCCCTTGTCCTTCAAAAAAGAACGAACTTGGGGAACCAACTTAGGGTGGAACCAATTTTCAAAAATCTCTCAGTCCATTCAGGCTCCTTTTTTCCTGTAATTATCGAGAGGAAGAGTACTTGCTTCTGTAACTTTAAATGATCTAGGCCTTTTTGATTTTGCGATGACCAATAGTTTCATATTATGTTGCCTGGATGCTTTTCCACTGCACAACACTGTCAATCGTTCTTTCGAAGATTTGTCACCGGGTACTTTTCTTGCACAAATCCAAGGGTTCTTGACAGCAGTCATTTTCAATACAACCCGGTCTCGTCAGCATTGTTAATCTGGTTCAAATCATTATGTTCCTCTGTCACAATATAAGCAGTGGCAGTGTTGGCACTAAGTCATTCTCCTTAAATGCTAAGTTCACAAATGCCATGTCTCTGTTTGAATCTGGTTAGCCACCCAGATGAAGCATTGAACTCGCCTTCTAATGCCAATTCCTTACGAAAAAACTTCACTTTATCAGTGACAACTGGACCAGAAAGAGGTGTGCCTTCAGCTCGTCTTTGGGTAAACCATTGAAGCATGGTGGAGTTCAACTCTTGTAATGTAGATTTCTTGATGGATTTGCACTTAGAAGGTCCTGTGCCTCTGTCGCAATTCCTAGCATATTCCATCAGCTTCCTTTTAGTTTTTTTTATGTCCCGTACCGTTAGAATGCCAATGCTATAATCTCTGGATAGTTTTTTCACCGATTCCCCCTTCTTGAGTTGTTCAAGTTTCTGTTTCACTGTCAGTGCAATTTTCTCGGGTTTATCATTCCTGATATCTTGCTAAAGATGGATGACTTATTCATAGGCAAATGAAATAATAATGACACATGGATGAGGATACCACAAGGGATACGGCATGACCATTTGAGACCCATTACTCCCAGGCGGCAATCGATGCATTTTTGTCTTCGTTTACTCATGTGGGGTGGCAAAAATTAATCACAATGTTATGAAGGGTGTAAAGGCCATTTTACACGATGAAAGATATTAAATGAAAGGAAAACTTTGTTTTATTCCACCAATTTATTTGTCGGTACTACTAGTTTCGACGCAGCGGCGTCATCTTCAGGTACCTGAAGATGACGCCGCTGCGTCGAAACTAGTAGTACCGACAAATAAATTGGTGGAATAAAACAAAGTTTTCCTTTCATTTAATATATAATGAACTTCCACAAAGTTGAGCCTGAGACGATGGAGATGACGATGAAAGATTTTGTACTAACGAATGCGCGTGAGATTGTATGTTTGTCTCAACAAAATTAGAACAGGTTCTATTTTCCGTTCAGGCATTGAGACATTCACACAAACGTTCATACAATTTGCCGCTTTACACAATACATTTTGCCTCATGCAAGAGTTCACGGAAGAGTTTGTATTAACAAATGTACGGTGTAAAACGGTCTTAAGACCTCAGGACCTCTAATGTCTAATTTTGAGTGAAGAAAATCCCAGATTCCCTTGGGCTACATTCGAGCGCATGTGAAGCGGCAGCAGTTATATCACTTATCTCAAATATGAAGGTATGCAAAAAGTGGTAAAATATTTATTTATTGTCCATTAGCCTTGTAAAAACCCCCTGACATTAATCATGATGTTTTTCTGTCGCTCATCGCTAACTGCATTACTATAGCAAATGATGATTGTTGAGTTAGCATTGCATGTTCCTTGTGAACAAGTGAGGAAAACAGTTACGTTTAAGAAGGAGAATATGAGTGGCAAGAAAAGGCCTTAGCTTCTTGCTAGATCATACTTGTAAAAGAATGTGAAAATACTAATGTGTATTTTGTTTGAATGTTTTTATAATGGCCGCCGAAAATATCAAGGAAGAGTAAAAAATCACCACTGATAATCCACAAAATGGATAATCCACTCACAGATAATCGGAAGTTTGCTGTAGTTTCATGGATTAAAAAATATATCAAGAGCAAATGAAGTTAAATTCAAAAGTCATTGAATATTATCGCTGCAGTTTGGTGAATCTAGACCTCATGGCAATGAACATGTGTTGTGCCTAATATATGTTATTAATTAGTGCTATTATAATAAATTAATATTGCCATAAGCATTATGTACCATATTTGATGGCATATTAGATGCTCCGACATGAAAGATGCACGCCCATTACAGTAGGGCACACCCAAGAAAAATTACTATTAGCCTGTGGAAGACTATACCTTCATATATAAGATCCGGGGTTGATTTTTATGGCCCTAATTTTGGAAAAAGGTGTGTCTTATATGCCGTCAAATATATTAATTATTATTAAGCGTTATTATTGTAAACATTATTGAATATATTTTCTCATTTTAGTCGTACCTTTCTGCTGCTGTGAAGCCACCTGTGGATGTTATCCACACTACTCTTATCCGGGACCAGAATGGATTAGGATTTAGTATTGCTGGAGGCAAAGGCTCATCACCATTTCGGGATGGATCTGATGTGAGTCATGTCGCCAACTTTTTTCATCTTAGTAGCGCATCAACATGACAAATTGTAGTCAATTCGTGGACATTCCAAGTATTTTCATGTCCTTGTGATGTCAAAGAGTTTCTACCTCTTTTTTTTGCTTATTAGATTAAGTCATTTTTGTTTTATTATATTTACTAAAATAAGCTCTCATTAATAAAAACATTTCTTTTCAGGGGGTGTACATATCTAGATTAACTGAAGGTGGTGCTGCTGAGAAGGATGGGAAACTTCAAATTGGAGACAGGGTTATATCGGTAAGGATTTTTCATGTTTCATTTATGTTTGAATAAAAAATCAGTATTCATATTATTAGCTTAGGTCGAGTGTTAAAGTTACATGTTAAGAAAATATGTCCCCCACCTTGAGAATAAGTGAATTTCACCCTCCTCTCTGGCCTTAGTTCAAAAAGGGCTCTGCCCTTTGCCATCAAACTAACTTTAGAATAGGTCACTTTGTGAGAATGAGATGGAAAAATTCACCTCCCTTCCTCAAATATGTAGATGTTTTCTGGACTATTGAAATGAGTTGTGTGTGAGAAGAAACTGAAATAACAAAATAACCTAGTTTAAAGTTCCATATTTCTCATGTAAAGTGAAATCATGCAGCTGTCCATGGATTTATATGCAGTCCAAGTGAATTTTTCCTCATGAATATTTTGATCCATGTGTTTCAAAGCCGAAATTTTTGGTAGAAGTGAAGACCTTCATGTACGAAGTTTTCAATTGTAAGAGGTTGCTAGATTGACTGGTATGGATTTTTTTAGGGAAAGCTCAGTCAGTTTCAGGGCTTCTTCTACTCCTGCTACAGTAATGTTGCAAGCCTTTGGGAAGTCATAACTTTGCTTATTCCTTTCAGCTCAAGCCTTATGAAGGAGTGCTACTAATCTCCTTATTATGTTTATTTCAAAGAAAAGCACATTTTTTGGGATGTTTAAATTGTTATGTTATATGTTGTTCTTGTAGTTTTGCTTACAAAAGTTGATAGTAAAACTTGAAAGTTGTTATAAAGTCTCAAGTAGTTAAGTTAGTGGCTCTCTATTAATTTAGATTCTTTAAATCATTCACTTTTATCTGATTCACCTAAGCAGGAGTATCATCATTGATTGGGAGAGTTGTTGTTTATTAAACATATTACTTTGAAGCTGAACATTGCTGCTGTTGAACATTGATCTGGCTTCTTCTCCTTCCTGGGTCTTTCATAGAAATATGGTGAAAAATTGTAGCCTGATGAACATATTTTGCATTTGTAAAATCATAGCCATTGTCTACTTACTACCCTGCAATCTATTGCAAGGGTGTGTGACAGGGGGTGGTCTAACACCAGCCACGGAGAGAGATATAAATGACCTGAGCTGTTACATCCCCAAAAACTACAACAAGTTATATGGGAGGGAATAGGTAAAAGGATTGGATAAGGGATGGGTTGAAAATTCCAAAGTTAATTAATGGAGTTTCTTAGTGTCTCACTCTGTTTTTTTTGTAGTCATTTATGATGTATGGGAAGGAGGTATTTATGTACCTATCTGTTCATAAGTGTATCTTACTTATTTTGTTGCTTCTGCCAGTTCTAGAAATGCTGTGCAGAGTTAAACTATATCCTCTGTGTCACCCTTAGACTCTTCGTGATCTGAATTTTTCAAGTAATCTTAGCGTAGCATGTAGTGGTTCCCAACCTAGTCCTTCCACCAGCCATTTCTATTGAAATATTGATTTTTTTTTCTTTTTCAGATAAACGGAGTGGATGTTGAGGGAGCGAGGCATGACCAAGCGGTGGCCATGCTCACCGGTCTTGACCGATTTGTACGATTGGTTGTGGAGAGGGAGCGAGTTGGAGATACATCCGTAAACCCTACCTCTCAGCCCAGTCACACTCTGCCATCCCATTCGCCCACCGCTCGAGTTTTTGGTTTGCCAAAGCCTTACACTGGCCTTTATTCAACTGGTGGTTACAGCCGTGCATCCACAGGTTCTTCAGCTGCCGCTCCACCGCCTGCCAGCCCTGCGAGTTTAGGCGCCAACCCAACTACCGCTCCTCACTCGCCCCAACCAGCAGCAATCAGGCAGCAGCCTACTGCCACTGCTGCTACAGCTCCAGCCAGTGGGGTCAGTGTGGGCACCACCACAGCCGGGCACCCAGTGGTCCCACCACAGCCGGCGCCGAGGAGACTAACATCCACATCGTCTACCAGCGGGGATACTCCAGTGGTAGCGTCAACTCCTCAGCCACCGACGTCTCCAATTTCTCAGGTACCAAGACCCATCACAAACGAGGAATTCGAGGCCATGATCCCTCCTCATTTCCTGGCTGGCACCAAGGAGGGTGGTGGTGGGGTCGAAGGGCCATCAGATTGCTTGGCAGTCACGCTGACAGTTCGTAAACCTCCGGATCCCCTAGTGCTGGCCAATCCTGAGTTTCCCCACCCCGCAACTACCATGTTGGGTCGAGTGACAGAGACTGTGACAAAGAGCACCTTCACTGAACAGATTGTTACTCGTGTGACAGACAACCACCTGGCACCTGTCCCTGTCATCATTGAGGTTAGTGGCACCCGGACAAGATTAAAGATTTGCCTTTGATCTCTAACAAAATCGTATTTCTCAAGCTTGTAGGCCCTACCAGGCCATGTCACTACTGCTTTAGTCACACAAACTCTGAAGCAAGTTTTTTTGTTTGTACTAAGGGTAGGTAAGGTTAAGGTACTAAGTGCAGTGGTCTTGTGTTTGTAGCATACTTTTCGTTTAACCATTGATGGCAGTTATAAATTCACACCTTATGTGCTTGTAGTCCTTTTTATGCACTTTAAGGGATCAAAGTACATAATTACACGAATTTATCCTAATACTAAAATATTCTTTATCCCCTGAGACACCTTGAGAGTAGATTTTAGGAAGCTTGAGACCAGTTACTTTCTTTTAAAATTGGATATAGTAGCAACAAGTTATAATCGTTAATGAAATTCCATCTTTGATTAGTAAAGGACTGAAAATTCCAGGGAGCTACAAATATTAGATATGTTTTTCAACGTTGGTAATGGAAGAGATGACGATGAAGAACGTCCAGTAGTGAAGTATTTCTATGCATGGTAGAGTTTTGATAATAACTGGATATTTTTACGTAAATCTTATTTTTATGTTTCTAAACAGTAATAGATCAATTCAATAATGGCTCTATAGGCTTCTTTGAAAATAAATTAATTTGACTCCATGGGAATGGATGATTGAGAAATAGTTTCAGAACTAGGAATTTATGTGAAGGGAGAAATTGATGTTTACCATTTTCTTTCATACTATGCATGAAAATTAATGTATGCCGTACTATCACAAAATGCATGGAATTTGTAAGCCTTAATGATGCACTCAGTTTACCCAGTTTGTAGCATTATGAAAGAGATATGGAAGAAAAAAGAGAGCATAAGTGCTATGCACTAGCATAGCTATTAGTGAACATATCATATCAGACTTGACTTCTCATAAAAATCATTACACGACGCTGTAAAAGAGTTATCTTTCTGAGTTTTATTTGTTTGAGGTAACGTCTGTTTTTGCATTTTTGTGAAATGCAGACCCAAGGGAAAATGAGGCTTCCTTATTGAACGTATGACATGTCTGAATTTTCTTAATCAGTCTGTTGCTGCTGCGTTGTCCATTTACTGAAGTACCTTATTTAAAAAAATAGATATCTCTGGGATGGCTGACTTCTGCTGTTGATAAAAGCATCCCTTTAAACCTTGGGCCCATGATCTTTACAATATCATTAGGTTGTGATATCTTCTCATCTAGCAAGGAAACTTGAAAAGCTTGTACCAATTTCTTACAAATACAAAGTAACTTCCTTATGCACCCTTTGAATGTGGTTTTCTAATATTATGGTATGCTGCTTGTTTGTGGTGCACCATTGATTATATTGGGTATGCATCAGCTCTCAAATCTGCATTAGCTTGAACTGAAGTTTATTGGTTCGGATGCTTTTTTCATGATCCATTAAGTTTGGCTGAAAATTTTTAACCATTTTCAAAGAGCTCAGCTGATCTAATTCTTTTCAAATCTACATAAATACTCACAAACATGTCTGGTTCAGTGTTACACTAAAGGTGTTTATATTATTATATATTGATAGGTGAAGGTAAAAGGTACTCTCATGCATTGAACAAACCAAGTTGGATACAGGTGATTCCAGTGTTAATAACACATCTCATTCACAAAGATCCTTTTCTATAAAAGGATTCGCAGTAATGAAAGCATAATTCCTTCTGTCTTCTGAAAACTAACAGAACTGTGTGCAGTCTTTCCATTTGATGAGCTTCTTATTATTTGGACGTGGTTTTCTACCATTTGCATAATATCTTTGTGTTATGTTTCATAGATCATTAATTTTGACGAAAGGCTTTGGGGACACCATGTTGTGGAGTGTGTTCAAACATTGGGGGGGTGAGTTTGAACGTTTATTTACCACTAGCAGTCTAGCTATCTTCTCAATATGTAGTATGCAAAATCCATCTCTATCATTAGGGGAGGTGTATAGTCAAATACATATAGAAATATAATATAGTTGAAGCTATGAATTTATTGCTACTCATCATATATATTAAAAGTGCCTATTCAGCAATTGAATGAAAGAAGTTGTTGGTAATGTAACTATTTGGTATGCATTTTGAAAAGTAATGACATTTTCTTCATTGCACATCTTAATTTGTTATTTGGAATTCTTACTTCTTTCTTTATTTTATTTCTTTCCATTTAAGCTCTTCAGTAGGCATAGGAGATCATTAACTTTAAACTTGAGAATTGGAGATAAAGGCTGTTTGCTATGTGTTAATAATATGTACAATCGTTTGAGCTGACCCCACTTTTGAGTATGTTTTCATTGTGACTGAGAGATATACATTCATCTTTTTGAATCTTCGAAAGTATCTCCTTCAGACTGACAAGACTGCTTCATTATAGTTCACTGAATCAGCTTACCCGCTCTCATCTTACTCAAGGAAAACTTGTTCTTTACAATTTAAAATTATATTTTTACTATGTGGTTTTTATTCAAATCTAATTGAATCATTCTGCTGCACGTGTGCCAGCTCTGTGAAGTTTATGTATCATCTTGCTATTTGTGCCAAAGATCTTATTTAAAAATCCTCACTGTGTAATTGAGGGGCTCTTTCCAAAGTGACTTTTCTCCATTAAAACACGTTGTTTACTAGAGGTCTGTTTTGAACTACTTAGTATCTGTAAATTTAAGGTGGAACATTCACTCGTGACTCATGGCTCATGATCAGGATAAATGTCGTTTTGCATATATAATTTTAGTGTGTGCGAAATGATTGTGTGTTTTGCTGGCCTTGATGTACCTAATAATGGATGTGAGTTGCTTTAGAAATACTTCCTCCAGTTGTTGATTGTGTTAATGCCTATGTAGTGATCCTTTTGAGAATATGACTCTGAAAATGATTGGATCTCAAAGATTGTTTCCTGAGGTTTTAGATTTGAAATGAGTAGTTATTAACCAACATAATTAATAGATTTTTACCATTTTATTCTTGAATATTACTTCAGGAATTAAATCTTGATTGAAGAATGTCATGTGCTTGAAAGGATTGCTTAGTAATTATTTTTGACATTAGGGCGATTCCAAGCAAACTCAACCAAGGCTGTGGCTCAGCCATTTTGATTATAACAATTTTTTTGCTCAAAGGAAGAATATAATAAGAAAAGGTTATTTGCTTGATATTAGCCTTTGACAATTTTAAATGCCAAAGTTTTCACAATTCAAATATCATAAGTTAGCCCAAAATGGCACCGTGCAACTCCAAACTGTAACTCCAATAAATGTTGATGCGATTGTCAGATTTAAAATATAATTAAATTTTCGTAATAAAAAACAATCATCTGAGTTTTCTTTTAACTACTGGCTACATGGGCACCTATTCTGAACTCTATGATGACCTTAATTTTCCTATTTTTTATTTTGTTCCATGTTTAGGGCCTGATAACTCCTTAATTAACTCTTAGAAAAGGTGAAATTTAATTTTGCCGAACAATAATGATACATGACTGTATGTAGACTACATAAGCTTTTATTTGTAGCACACAACCACGGCACAAAATGGAGCAACAAAAATGGAAAGGTGAAAGTTTTGCGACTTGCTGCTTAAAAAAAGTGATGTTTGACAACTCATATTATTAGGTTGAAATATATATTTTACTACAGTCGAGGTCTTTATCTTGCAAGAATAAAAATAAAATTGTTGAGTAATTAGTCATACACACAAAACAAGGGGCAAACATAATGGTCTACTACGTATGCACCTGCTATGAAAATGGCACGTTGGGAGGTTATGCGGGTAGTCTGCACATGCACCGTTCATTGAATATCTAAGGGAAACGGTAGGCGACTACAGTAAACCCCCTTTAGTTAGAACCCTCTTAATTCGAAATATCGATTGATTCAAAGTTGTGAGCAGTCCCAGGCAAATGGAATAGGGAATTACGTACTTGATGGTACGGATAATTCCAAATATGCTTATTATGTAACTCGAAGTCGAATTTCGTCCCGTGACGCCCCAACGTATAGTTTATTTTGAAGCAATTCACTTGGGCAGTGTACTTTGATGGTTAGTTTGATCGAAGATGGTCGAGCCACGAGTGCATAGCCATTTGGTTGAGTTTTCTTTTGGTTGAGATGTCTTTTTTCACTTTGATCAATAAACTTGCTTCCATTTCTGAAATGCAACACCATGTGTTCATGTGTACTGCTTTTCCTTTCATTGTCGAAACTCATCTCTGGTAGCATGGTTGAGAATCTTACTATAAATTATTTTTTTGCCAGACAATGCTAAAACAAATTTTTGTCAGCCATTGATGTATTATGTGTTTTGTTTTGCATTAAACTGACTCAGTATCAATAATTTATTATTAAACATGCGTTGTAAATGATAATATGCATTAATATTCCTGACCATTTCCTTGGTAGATATTTCTTAGAATTGGTTATGCTATCCCAATGGGTTTAATGCTAAAAGCACATGCATCATCAAAGTAGGTATAATTCTATTTTGACTAATTGAGGCAGATGTAATTCAGTAGCTTTGGCAATATATCTGTATCATTGTGGCCAGGCAATTAAGGAAGGTTGCCCCAAATGGTTGACACCAAGAATGATACTTTTCTATGATTGAATAATAAAAATTGTTTCATTAGATTGGATATGGGTAATAAATTTTTATTCGGGAAGATTACAACTGGCATTTTGCTGGTTTCAATCATCATGGATGAATGCAAGCCATTGCAAATTTCATTGGTAATTTATTTTTCCCCTGTATTTTGATCTTCAGAATTGTGAAGGTGAATTAGAAATGGACATGCATTGTACACATGAACTCATGTTAGTGTAGCTTTGTCTCCTTATTTATTTCCATTGTAATCTATGAAGTTTGGTATCAATTCTCATGTTGAAATGAAGTTTTCCTTTCAAAGAGAAGTTGCCCATTCATCTAACTACACTTTGTTTGGTGTCCTGATTTATAAACAACCTTGTTATCAACCGTATTTTGCAGTCTTTTATCATAATCGTCTTTGTACAATTAATTTCTCTTTGAATGGGTGAATTCAGTTCTTATTTTTTTTAACATTACCTCATATAGTGCCAACCATTGTTATATCTATTGTACTTACAAGTAGAGTACCTAAGTTGTCCAGTTATTGGTTGTTCATCTCTATTGTCAGTTAGTCAATATTTGATGTGAAGTACAATATAAGTTCTGAGGTACTAAGAGACAAATGTATTTGTCAGGATTACTGTGAAATGTACTACAAATATTATGAAAGTTGTGTTTCTAACATTAGAAGATATATTTTTCTTGGTTGCTCTGTTTAATATGGTGGGTGTGGGAGCCATCTTGAAAATTTGTCGCCAGAGGTGGAATTCATAAGTTATGCAAGCGTATTATGTTACGCTTAACTCTCACGCTGTGAGCCATCCACACCTGAAAATCAAACAGCCATGACTCACACGTGTGAGTCATCCACACTCAACATGTTAATCAGGAAATTTTATTTTTTTGTGTTTACGTCCAAGTTTTGGATTGGTTATAATATGTTTTCAAATCATGTTTTTGTGTCAGTTGTCTTGTACATTTGTTAATCGATTTGCTTGTAAGCATGCATGTGGGGACTCCGGTGCTTACGGCCTGCCCATTTCTTACCCCTCTTATCCTCTAACCTGTGTCTGGCCAAACACAGCTTAGTTTTTGTGCTGGTGATAGTAGTATTTTTTTATTTCTCAGGAGTTTTGAGGTGAGCAATTTGTCAGTTATATTTAGTTTTAAGAGTTTGGTGCAGCACTTCAATCACTTTTTGCTTTGTCTATAGGTCAATTGAATTCTTATCCTTCTGTTCTGATTTCGTATGTATTGTGTTAGTTGGAGTCTATGGTGATATCCGTTGATTATTTATTTCATAGTCTTTGCACTCAATATTAATTTTTGCAAATCATTATGGTTTTAACTTTTATAATTGATGTGAGACTGAAGATTTGAAAGGTGCTGGTAATTTTTATTCATTGATAAATTTGTATATTTGAATCTAAATATGTAGTTATTTTTCTTGTCAATTTTCTAATTGTATGTAGCACCTGTATTTTCATTTGAACAGCACATAGTTAATCTCATTGGGGTTTCCTAATAATGGATTTTTAATTTCATTCTAGTTTCCAAAATAATGATTATTGCAATTAGGATTTAATGAATTTTCAATTAAGTTAAATTTTAAAGGCAGGTAAAGTAGTATTTTGATGATAAGAAATTCTTTACCGCTACTTAATCATCAAAGGAATATGAGCTTTAAGTTATTACATCACTAGGAAGAATTTGAGCCTGAGTAGTCATTATCTTGAATTGTCTCCGACCTCATTTATTTACTTGTTCTTGTAATATGTGGTAAATGTAACTCTGAGGACTTATTGTTTTGTATAAAGGATAAAGAATAGTTCATGTATAATTAAATTTAACTTTTGAAGTTTTATGCTTGAAGATAATTTTACTATCTGGGTGGAATTTTTAAAATATTATTTTGGCATACTTTAGGTGAACTAAGGGAATAACATAAAGTTGACATCATTTGATGATAAATAATTTACCTAATTAGCCAAATTATACGGTTTGAATTAGTTTATGGACATAATGTGATTTAAACTCCATTATCCATATATTTTTGGAAAACCACTATGAAATATCTGGACTAGTTATTTTTCATTTATTATTGTTACTGTCTGTATCAAGTAGGGGTTGTTGTAATTTCTTAATGGTGTTCTTGTGGGAAAGCTTTCCACTCAAAATCTCCATTGTTATGAGTATAAAATCTTTCTGTCAGCATTACATAAATTCATTCTTTTGGTCTAGTTAACTCAGTGGTTGCAAGAATTTCAATATCAGGTTGTAAATCTTAGTAGTGTATAACTCTTAGACTGAGTACATACCTATCATATTGGCCTGAATATAAGATCGGTACTTTTCCATGTGAAAGGGGTCAAATTTCCCATCCAACTTATTTGTAAGCACTGCCAAATATAAATTCCAACGTGCAACCTGCACGGCTTTGTGTAGCGGGTTGCATTTTCATAAAGTCTTGCTCTGCTCATTCTTAGTTGTAATTTTTATGGGTAGCGACCAGCTACTGAAGTCGTTCATGCCATTGTGGATTGGCTGGTGGGATGGTCAGGGAAGTTTTACTTCTGGAATGGAGGAAGGGTGAAGGGAAATCTAGCCATTAGTGTTGGCCTGTTTTTAAAAGATGCCAATGGGTCAGCAGTTTTACATCACATTCAATAGATGGAGTACTCTCCTTTAAGTAGGGATCAGGGTTCTGCTGAAACATCTCAGCCATTGTGAGAAATCAAATGCAAGCCTTTGGAATGGGAAGCTAGCTCCGTTGCCAACACACCATCCCAATCTCCTCCGCTCACTCATGCATCCTAACTTAACTGCAGTATGACAAAGCATTAAAAAATTGATTTTAGTCGGCCAGAAGTTATTTTAACAGCTGAGATTAGATAGCATTGATTTTTTATGAGGCACACATGGTGTTATAATATTTAAAACTCATCCAATGTGTGAGAAGAATCATGTGATCGATAATTCAAGAAGTTCTGCATTAACTGTGCGCTAAATTTCTTTGGAGATAATGTACCATGTGAAAGACTGACTTTGAAGATTAGGAATCCTATGAACAATCCCAGTGAGGGCTATGGATTTTGGTCAATGGGAAAGTAATGGTGACTTTTAAATTGGTCTATTAAGGCCGTTTTACACGGGGCACGAAATTGCACAATTGAAATCATGTTTTTCTCAATCAGGCGTGCAATAATTTTCGAATTAGAGCAGGGACTATTTTGCCATCTTTCGTTCATACATTAGTGCATACGTTCTTGCAATTCACGGCTTGACACGATGCAATTTTGAAATGCACATTAGTACGTACATCAGATTGTGCAATTACGTGCCCCGTGTAAAACAGGCTTTAGAGCCTTGGCAGTTGATCAATCAATTTATCTTAAATTTGGGCCTATATGGTAGCTATGGTGAAGATATCAATTCTCTGGATGTGTAGCGGCATGCTTGAGATTTTAATGTAGGATCAAAAGAAGAGCTTTTGAATAAAATTTTAATGTCGTCAGTTCTGATTCTCAGTAATTTCACACTAGATTAATTGCACCATAGTCTGTCAAAAAATAGTATTGCTTGATCCTTCCTTGATCTTTCCTTGAAAGCATGAAGTGGTTTCAACCGTAGGGGTCAATTGCTCACCAATATCTCATCAAGTGAATTGTACATTGACCTGAAACAATTGTAAATGCTATTATCTCTGACCATTGCATGTTCTATTATTTTCTTCTTTAGGATGTTGTCCTTCCAAAGAGTGGTGGATCTCTGGGTTTCAGTATAATTGGTGGAACGGACCATTCTTGCACACCTTTTGGTGCCAAAGAACCAGGAATTTTCATCTCACATGTAAGACCAGTTAGCTACAATTTTAATTTTTTGTTTTTTTTTCAAGAAAGAACTTTCATATCAGATTTTCATGCTGTTCTATCTCCCATTCTCAAAGCAGCATTTATGGAATTAGCTATAACATTTGAAATTTACCTCAAAATTTATTCTTTCATGATTTGTTGAAGAGATTTTCAGTCTTATGTTCATGCTCTTCTTCTCGGTAATTCTGTCTTGCCTGTTGTTGATTGTTCTTAACTACTGATATTCTTAGCTTGATGAAGGATCTGGAGGTAACCCATATCATGGGCTCTAATGATGTCTTAATGAAACCACAGTAGTTATTGAGAAGATGATGACATTTATATGTGCATTCTTAGAGAAAATTCATGTGAAATTATCTTAGAATTTTACAGTGAGAGGATATTTATTTATTTTAAATACTGTGACCAAAACTAGGGTGTGCCTAATAATCCTGGGCATCTTATTAGCTGGCAAATAAAGTATTCAACTTCATTCTATAAATTGGTTACCTTTGGGAAAATAAATTGTGATCTCACACATTCACTTGTATTTTTATAGGTGGTACCTGGAGGTATTGCTGCTAATTCAGGGAAACTTAGAATTGGTGACAGAATTTTAAGTGTGAATAAAGAGGATGTGACCAAAGCAACTCATCAAGAAGCAGTGATGGCACTCCTAAGGCCATCGGACCAGATTACCCTCACTGTGTGCCATGATCCTCTTCCAGATGGTTTTCAGGTATTACTCTTTCGACTTTTAGTAGTTTTGCCTTGTGATATTCCCACTTTTCTATTACTGAATGGTAATTTTTAAATATTAGTTCACTATCTAGGGAAGCCAACTGAGTTTAGTGGAGACTTGGTGGTGAAGTTTACTAAAATAATTGTTTTTTTTTATTTCAACATTCTTGTTTCATAGTAAGATCTTCCCAGAATATAATGCCATAGATGTGTGATGGAATAAATACTATAGTAATCCTAAAAGACCTCATTATATTTTCATGAGAATTTTAACCCTTCAACGACGAGCGACGTAGTCACTACGTCGGTCACGAACTACACATGCCGTCGAGCGACGTAGTGACTACGTCGCGGCGATTCCATTTAAATCAGTGGAAAACCAGCGGTTCCATTTAAATCTCCTCCGACCTACGAGATGGGATTCATTTAATACTCCTCCGGGCTTGAAGGGTTAATGGAGACAACTCTGAATAGATAATTAGTTAGTTTTTCATTGAAACTGAGAATTCAAATATCTCATTACCAAAGAAAACTGTTTTCGTGGACTTAAGATATAATATCTCAGCTCATTTGTCTCCAATTCTTCTTGCAGCTTATTACACTCATTGTAAATTGGCTAATGTAAGAAAATTCTTTAGGCTTACATCCATTGTAGATCAGCCTTAAAAGGCAGTAGCCCCAAGCCAGCAGAAAAATGACTTACGAGAGGGAATTTTAAGGTTATGGAATGCAACAATTAATACAATGTTTACCATTTGATTTTCATGGTACATATATGGAATGCATCCCTTTTACCATCATGTTAAAATGTTCTTATTTTGCTCATATTTGAATAGCTTTGCTACTTGTTGGAACCCTTAAGCTCATTTCACACGATGCTTGATCCAGCACAAGACCTAGTATCCAGCACAAGACCTAGCTGGTACTTGATATTGAAGACTGAATCCAGTATGATAGAAGGTTTCACATGATCATTGACCTTGTGCTTGCTATTAAGCAGTTATTCCATATGATTCCATACTAATTTAAAAAAGAGAAGATCGCACAGCGTCTGTAACATGAACGTGATTGGTAGATGGCCACTGGGTCCTACTGGGTCTAGTAGCAAACTAGTACCCCATCAAGTACGAAATCCAGTAGCTCAGTGAGTATACTAGCTAGCATGCTTGCTAGCCAGTATACTGGTTCTGTTCACACGATACTGGAAAGCTAGCATACTTGCGAGTATACTAGACCTTGTGCTGGATCAAGTGCCGTGTGAAACGGGCTTTATGCTAAACACTTATGCTGTACTAAAAGTGTTTTTTTTTCTTCAACTTGTTTTCAGGAACTAACAATTACAAGGGAAGTAGGTGAAAAGCTTGGTATGCACATAAAAGGAGGTCTCAGGGGGCACAAAGGAAATCCCTTGGACCGAACAGATGAAGGTGTTTTCATATCCAAAGTCAACTCGGGTGGTGCAGCGAGGAGAGATGGAAGACTTAAGGTAGATAATAAGTGGATAAGACCAGTGTGATGTGCTGGCTTCCCATCCTCAGGGCCTGGGTTTGAATCCCAGCCGTGGTCGAGATTTTCGTGGAATCCTGATCCTTAATTGGATACTATGTGGCTAGCACATCTAGTGCAGTACTCCATCCATCATATAGGACATTGTAGGCCATTTGGCATCTTTTTTTTTAGTGTCGGCTAAATACTCATCCTCCTTTCCACAGATAATTCTCCCTCTACCTACCCACCTTAATGACATAGATGACCTTAGTTGTCAGTCGCCTCCCCTAAAAACCAACCAATCGAGAGGAAGGCGCCTTAAAAAAGAAGTGTACACCACATTTCCATTTCAACCATTTCCATCTATTTCCCATTTCTATCCATTTCTGTCTATTTCTATCCATTTTGCTGCATTTCCCCATACAGCACAAACGGCTGCAAAATGGTCTATAGGCCGTGTATTACACGGAAGTTAT
The DNA here is from genome assembly GCA_963573305.1 of Pyrrhosoma nymphula. Lineage (NCBI taxonomy): Eukaryota > Metazoa > Arthropoda > Insecta > Odonata > Coenagrionidae > Pyrrhosoma > Pyrrhosoma nymphula. The sequence goes on along the minus strand of OY754335.1, from coordinate 10,928,791 downwards.
CTTGTGTGAAAACCATTTTTACACATGAGAAAGTGGAATAAATTCCGCTTAAAGCCGGTTGTTTGTCTGCACCAAACTGGATAAAACATGTGTAGGCATTGGTGTTAGTTCAAATCTCTCTGATAGCAGTGCCACTGACCACAACCAAGTTACTAATATGACCGCTACAATATTATAATATATGTATTTCAATATTAATATATTACAATATAATATTTTATAGATGCCAGCAAAATCCACGGCTAGGTTGGATTCATATTCGACCGAAAAAAATATGCCTTAAGAGAGCTGTGAACCTAAGAAACTAACTCATACCTATTTCATAGCGCCTTAACCCACTCGAACATGCAGTTACTTGAATGAAGAAGATTAATGCAAAGAACTATTTCCTCTTCCCACGTGGTTGCAAACAGTTGCGTGAAGTTGCGAACGACCTTCCACCAATATTCATTCATTCAAGTATTCTATCAGCTGATTGGTAGGTTTTTTGACAGTCCTTATCCTACATCCCAATTTCTGAAACATTGTCTCGTTTTACCTCCTGTAGATGTCCTGCCATTAGATCCCTCTTAAAGTCCTCATATTTTTTACCACCTCTTATTTCGTTCAAAATTGCTATCCTCTTCCTTCCTCTACCCCGATTCCACAGTCTTCTCCCCTCCTATTACTCTCTTCAACATGCCCTCTCCTCTCAAAACCTCCTCCATCCATCTCTTCTGCCTTCTCCGCACCTCTGCCTCAAGCTTCCTCTCCTCTCCAACCATATCCAATACCTCCTCGTTCGTCTTTCTCGCCATCCAGCTAACCTTCTCCATCCTCCTCCAACCCACATCTCAAACACCTCAAGTTTACGCACACCCTCCCTTCGCAATGACCAAGTTTCCGACCCATACAGCACCACGCTCCATATTTAAGTTTTCACTAACCTCTTCTTTACGACTCTTCTCAGACCCCCCCTCATCAATTCCCTTTTCTTCGAAAATGCTTCTTTAGCAAGTGCAATTCTGCATCTGATGTCCTTACCACTAAACCCGTTCTCCTCCAAAATACTACCCAGATACGTAAACTGCTCGACCTGCTCTATCTTCTGCCCTCCCACCATTATATTCAGCCTCGCCTTCTTACTTCTCGAAAATCTCATTACTTTTGTTTTCTTGTGGTTTATCTCTTCATCCCATACCCACAGGGTTGCCACAGACCTGGAAAACCGGGAGAACCAGGGAAAGTCGGGGAATTTAAAAATGGTCATGGAAAACCTGGAAAAGTCAGGGAATGTTTTAATGCGACCTGGAAATTTCATAAAGTTTCAACCTCATACCGTGGTTTAAATTACGATTTGTCAAATGGTTGAAATTAGTGTATAAACGATTTCAGTGGAAGTTGGATAATTCGAACTTTTATAATTCGAAATCGTCTTTAATTTGAACATTTTGCTTGGCCCGTAGTATTTTGTACCAAAACAATGTTAAAAAATCGTGGTTAATTCGAATTTTGTTTCGGTTAATTCAAAGTTTGTATGACTAAGATAAACTACTTTCACAACACAATCTTCCCAAATACCAGCCAGGCAACGTTATAGAATTCGATCTAATGTGACGCGTGTCTCAAGTCAACACGCTCATTTTGTAAATTCATTGTTTTAGATGTATTTATATATTGTATAGAATATATATTATATATTTTAGATGTATATATATATTTGATGTTTATTCACTGACGCACGTTCGGGGTTCAGTCAGCTCAATTGGAAGCCATTGTCTCTGTTCAGACTGTTTTTCTCCATCTTTATTTTCATAGCCCCTTTCATGAAACCCAGCAAATCCTAGTGTTTTAACTTTGTGTGTGGTCCTTCTTATAATTAAAAACACTTAAATTTATGTACCGAGTTTATTGGCACGAGAACAATTAACATACATAACTCAAGTCATTTGTAACCCTTGTAACTCAACACACAAAACAGTTAACTCACAATGGTGGCCAACGTTAAAGTTCTAATGCCAAGTTACAACATGGTGGCCAACCTTGAGGATTAAACATAAATTGAGGATCTATAACACCTAGCTCTAGTGCTCACCGTGAAGATGTTGGCAGAATTAACCTTTGAAACATTTGTGCTTTACAACAAAGTTACCTGGTGGGAAACCTGAGATCTCTTCCTCTTATCTATTCATCCTGAGATCCTTCATGAGTAATCTTGGTTTTTATTCAAATTTTTTATCTCTCTGCATATTTCATTTGGATTCCAGCACATGTGACAATATAGTATTTGCTAAGAGCATTTATATTTAATTTTCTGGATGTGCATTATTTCATTGGCTGGATGGATATTTAAATTTGGTTTCAATTTAAGATTTCTCTGAAACTTCTTGTGTAGAAATAAAAAGACCTGTATTGCAAAAGGAGGAAGTGATAAGTGATGATTTTACATTCTCTAATTCATTCAACTTGAATCACAATGTATTGCTGAGATATCTTCTTGTAATCCTCCATAGTTTCAATCCCAACTTTATTAATTTTTTTCTTTATCCAGAGTCAGTATTATCTTCACTTTAATGCTGCTACTAGTGTAATCACATACTTTTATCTGAGAATGTACTCATAATATTTCATCATAATATATAAATTTTGGTTTCAGAGATTCCTGGTAAACTTTTGAGGTATATTTCAAGAAAATATTATGGAGTCTATATCTCTAGAAAATATGGAGAATATTAGATGGTAACATTACTAATTGACTTATTTCCATGTAATTGCAGGTTGGAATGCGTTTGTTAGAAGTGAATGGTAATTCTCTTCTTGGTGCATCTCATCAAGAGGCAGTTAATGCGTTACGGACATCTGGAAATGTGCTCCACTTGATTGTTTGCAAAGGTATTGGGATCTTTTAATTCTATATGGATTGAGAAATGATTGAATGATAGAGGTATAATTATTATGGTCATTAAATACTGTTTACCACATTGCTACCAAGCTTGCTCTTTGTTAAAGCCATCCCTTGAAATTCCTCTTACAAGAGTGCTTGTTCAGGCTAGTTCAATAAAAACTCTTGCATAACTGAACTGCCATTTGCACTACATGAAACGACCTAAAATAGTTTCCTGTCACAGAGATGCGTTAAGGATTCTCATTCCTAAATAATTCTTCACAAGTTGACAGCTTTCCATTACTAAATTTATTTTGCTATTCTCTACAGTTAGTCCAAAAATATTGCTGTGTAAGATATATGAGGATAGCTTAACATCAGATTTTGCAATTCCAATGTCAAAATGGCTTGTGATTTTTAACGAAAAAAAAATTGGTTGTGAAATACATATCATTCAAGTTACAATAACTGAAGGGTTGTTGGTGGTTCTTTGGGTTTCCGACCGGGTCCAACTATCCATTTCTGCCGACGTTTCGATGAACGACTCGTTCATCGAAACATCGGCGGAAATAGATAGTTTGACCTGGTCGGAACCCGAACAACCACCAACATCACTATACGCCGGGAAAGCCTTAGATCTTTCATAACTGAAGGGCTCTTTTGTCTTGGAAATGATGGTTTTTCAGATGAGTGTTGTAGTGTCATTAAGTTTGAAGGCCTATTTGTAACTCATAGTCAAATCATGAACACTAAAATCTAAATTTTTCCTTTGTTTTTAGGCTATGACAAAGCAGAGGTTGAAAGACTCATATCTGAGGGTCGTTTAACAAGGGAAGCCAAGTCAGTGTCTCAGAGTGTCTCCAGTCTTGATAGGGAAGATGATGATAATGCTGCCACCATTAAAAAGGCAAGGAGAAGGAAATCTAGCAAGGGCCTGTTTAGATTTTTTAAAAATTTAAGACTTGGGCTTTCTGAATTATTTACATTCTCTTATAAAATTATGACACTTTTAGATAATGCCAGCGAAGTCATCCAGTTTTTCGTATTTTTAATGTTTCATAATTATGCTTAGGTGAAATTCTCTTTCCACGAAATTTAACGTGAGCTGTCAATGACTAAATTTATAAAATTATGATACATGGTAATAATACCTGAGATGTCATCCAGTTTGCCAGAATGTAATGTTTCATAATTATGCTTATGTGAAATTCACTTTCCACGAAATTTAACGTGAGCTGTCAATGATTAAATTTATAAAATTATGATACATGGTAATAATACCTGATATGTCATCCAGTTTGCCAGAATGTAATGTTTCATAATTATGCTTAGGTGAAATTCTCTTCCCACGAAATTTTACTTGAGCTGTCAATGACTAAATTTATTGCTTCTATAAATGTGTGCCCTAATTGTATCGCTTCATATTTATATTAGTCTCTGTATAAATTATATGTGTTTCATGGTATAATAAAAACTGACTAAAACTTTTGGTTTCTGTTTTTCAATGCTTTGGGTATGCTTAATTTGTATTTGCATACGAAAGTCTCAAAAACTGTTAACCATGTATCTCTCTTTAAAAGGGCAAATATCCCCATAAATAAATATAATGTTATTATTAATCAGTTTTAAACACAAAGCAAAATATTCAGCTCTTCTTTATGAGGTTGATGTTGCTCACATGTTTTGTTCATTGTGCTTAATTTCTTGTTGTGTTTTCTGCTGATGGAACTTTTGATGATGGGAATTTATCTGTGCAGGAGCAGGAGATGAAACAAGAAATGGCAGAATGGGAGAAGGAGGAGATGGATAGGCGATCTGTTATTCCAGATCCTTTGTCCACAGCAGGAGCAGGCCAAGTAATGCCATTGGATGGAACGTTAGGTAGAGAGAAATCAACGCCAGAAAAAGTAAGTTTACCATATTATATTTTTGGTGGAAGTAGGGATGAGCAGGATCCCGAAACTTTGGGAATTCCCAAAGTTTCGAGCCTTCCCAAAGTGCGAGAAGGGAAAGGTCTTTCCCAAAAATACTGTTTTGATAAATGTTTTTTTTTTCTTTTCCGACTTCCAGCCTGGAAATTTAAAGCAGTCACGCATCATTTAGCGCATTTACGTTAAGTACAAATGATATAAATGTGAATCCATAATAATCCTTTTGAAATTTTAGAAGAGAGCGCAATTTTCCCTCGGGATCAAAGCATTTGTCGTATCATGAAACGAACTTTCGTATCTCATTGTTATCAAATTCAGCCGCTAAATGACAGAAGAAAATTCCCATAGCACCCTGAAGCGCATATTTTCTGCGTAATAATGTTGTGTTTATATTTAGGAATATAAAGCTTTTATTTTGCATACGTAATGATTTTCACTCTTTCTTATGGACCATATGCTCCGACTTGGATTCATCGGCATAGGATAAACTTCAACGACTTCAACAAGACATTGACTAAATAGTTTTCTCTGTCCCTGCTGGATGGCAGAACACTAAAACCCACGTGATCAAGGCCGATGTAACACATGACCTTTTATGCAATGCACTCGCCTTCGACAGGGAATTCTAAAATAAGTATAAAGAATTAAGGAAAAGAACATTTACCGAGTGCATTACAAAATATATTCAAATGGTAAATTTTCGTAGCCAAATGCATATACAAGTCTTTAATCAGGGTTGTTACAGGTCAGGGAAACCAGGGAAAAGTCAGGGAATCTCATCCATGGGGTCAGGGAAGATGTATGCCATGTCACGCAATTCAAAAGAACCGCCGCACTGTCGGCTGGCTGAGCTGGTCTGGGTCAGCCAGGTGCCAAACTAGTCCGTCTATCCGCCGCGCTGAGGAGCGTTGCTAGCCATGGCTAGCATTTTTTTAAAGGCATTGGTGGCCAAGATATTAGTAAAGTCTCCACTTCAGTACAAAATTTTCAAGGCTATCACGTTTTGTGATCTGGAGTTGATAGTGAAATCCGAAGATGCAGCTCTTGCTTGTTTCCGGAACTGCCTCTCATTGCTGCAGCTAAGGCAGTGGTTCTCTGCTTTAGAGTTCGACTCACTAGAAGCTGAGTTCAAGATTTAAATTAACAAACCTGCTGTCTCTGTGTGCTTGAAAGAATATGACCGAAACCACACTCATCTTGATCACTTTTGGAGGTGCATTTTAATGTCGCAGAAGTGCTCTGGATTAATGGTAGAATTGATCCAAATGATTTTAATATTGAGCCGTGGAAATGCCATTGTGGAGAGGGGATTTTTCATAAACAAAGAAGTTTTTATCGAAAACCAACTCCCACAGACACTGGTCGTGCTAAGGCAGGTGTATGACGCGGTGAATTTGGCCAGCGGAATTCTTAATGTGGAAATTAGTTACAAAATGATTTCAAGAGTGCGACATGTGCATGCAGAGTATCAAGAGGCGCGAAGGGAGAGAGCGATTGAAGACAAGGAAAAGATACAGAAAAGAAAAGAAGAAAGAATGATTGGGGAAGAATTCAAAGAATTAAGATCCAAGAAAACCAAACTTTTGCTAGCAAACCAATTGGAGTGTGACGGTATCAACAAGAGGCTGAGAGCACTATGTGGCCGTGTATAGCATTTCTGTGATGTTGCAGTTAGGTATGTTCTACGTCCACATCCCTGAATGTAGACTTTTTGTTTGATGTGTCAATTTAAATTTAACACCATATTTTGACTTTCATTTGACTCTAATTAAGTTTACGAAGTTACTGTTTTTATGTGTTCATTGTAAATACTTTTTGTTTGATGTGTCACTTTAAATTTGACACCATATTTTGACTTTTATTTGACTAATTAAGTTTACTAGTTACTGGTTTTTTCTATGTGTTCATTGTAAAGAAATATGTTTTTAAAAGAATGTAAATATATTTTCTTTAAAGAATTTGGTATTTTATTGACTCTTACCCTTCAAAAATGTTATGTAATGATTGAAAGTAGAGTGTGAAGAAGTCAGGGAAAATGAAGATTTTTGTCAGGGAATTTGAATTCGGGAATCTTATAACAACCCTGTTAATAAAAACAGCAAAAAGTATATGCAGTTGAAATGAATACGGTTGATTGGAAAGAGAAAAAAACATGCTATTGCTACCCACGGAGCTGCAAAAATTAAAAACGTCGACATGATTAATCAACCAAATCACCTTTGATCCCGCTTTCCTGTTCCCACTGAACTTTCCCACCCCTCTACCTGCACTCTCTTCTGATTGGCCACCCGGCCGACCGGGACCTGCTCTCCTGCCTGCTCTGTTCCTGCATGCCTCACCTGCTACCGGAGTTCCTGTGACCCCTCCAGGACCTTCTCACCTGCCTGCTTTCCCGACCGGACCTGCCTTCCTGTACCTTACGTCTCCACAAAAAATAACACACCCACACAGCACACCTAAGCACTACTAGTGGCCAGCATAGCCCCACCTTTTCACCCTTGGGTGGTGTCCGACGTGCTCTCCCCTTCCCGGGTTGCCCCCATCGGTTACCTTGGACAGAGGGCTTGCACCTCCACTGCATGCCCAGGGGACCCAGTGGGGTCCACTTCTTAGGGCTGCTAGGCTCTCCTCCCTCTACCACACTGTAAACCTGATCCTGTCACACTCTGAAAATGCCACTCAACAGTGCTAACAAAACCTCTTCTCCACCCACCACTTCACCTGCTTCCCCTCCAACCATCTGTTTTAAGGACATCCCACCTGGCTTCTCTGATAGCAAACTAATGACCATCTGGAATCCCTTACCCCTAGCCGAGAAAATGGCATTGCTTAAAATGGTAACAGATTTACCACCAGATTTAACTTCTGTCACCATAATGGATTCCTTGACCGTTCCTACTCCCACTGCCTCGCCGGTCATCCCAGTTCCTGCCTCAACTGCTCCTGCTACTGCTATTCCGCCACCACCTACCATACCACCTGCCCAAAATTCTTACCCTTCCGGCTCTCAGAAGATTGCACTTACCCATTCATCCGACGACAAATTTATCCAATCTAGCAAAAAATGCATAGTCAAAGTGCACTCTGCAACTGAATCCAAACCCACCATTCTTCCAACCGCTACACCCTCTTGTCAGAGCGCCCTTCTCCCATCTCTTCAGGTGCTCCTCAGGCTACCCAACCCTCCACCTCCACCCCAAACTCTTCTTCAGTGCCGCCCTCATCGGAACTGAAAGGTAAAATCCCGCCTATCCTCCTTGCAAACCCAGAAAATTGGTCGGTAATTTGGGCCCGCCTTCTGTGGGCCTGCAGACCAGGAAGAGAGGCCAGTCGCTCACTCTACCGGTCCCAAATTCGCGATGATTAAATGTTCTTCCCTCACCGACCATCATGCATGTATTGCGTCCCTCACAGAAATTAGCATTGAATTTAACTCGTTCTCCACCCCTGACTCACGTAGAAAAGAATTCTGTCAGCGTGACACATTCCCTTCCGTCACGGAAGAGGACATTCATTCCGAGCTCACCGAAAAAGGCCTCCCAGTAATCTCTGTAAACTGAAAATTCAGAACCCGCCCCTCCCCTGAACAATGGACATGCAACATCAAAGCTGTCAACAGGTATGCAATCCGTACCTGCCATGTAATATGCCAACCAAACACCGACGTAGACCTTGCCCTCTCAATTTATTCCATAGCCGGCTTAGCCATCGAAATTTCAATTTTTAAAAATCCCACCCAACCTCCTCAATGTCACTGCTGCCAAGACCTCGGGCACACGAAGGAGTACTGTAATAGGTCCCCTAACTGTGTCCGTTGTGGAGGAAATCACTTTTCTAATGACTGCAAATCTAATCGTCATGTCCCCTAAATGCTTCCTTTGTGGTGGCAGTCATCCTGTTAACTACTGCGGCTGCCCCATCCATAAGAAAAAAAACAGCAAATCTTAACTAAAATCCATGGCCCACCTTCAGCTGCCCCCTTTCACTCCGCTCCTGCTCCTCCTCCTCAAACCCGGTCTTACTCTGCAGTTGCCGCGTCCACCTCTGACTTCCCCGACCTCTCACCTTCTTCCAATACCCTTCCGCCAATCCTAACCCCATGCTACCCAGTGAATTGCACTCATGGTTCCTCGGTGTCATGGCAAAAGTCAACTTCCTAACCACTTTAGCCACGAAAAAGACATTCCTCCTGGAACAGCTAATTCTGATCCACTCCTCGCCTTAACCTGTTTCCCCCCTCCTTTCGAACATGCCTGCAGACCTTTTATTATCATCACATCATTCAGATTAGGGCGGCACTTATTACCTCTTATTATCTACACGTACACAATTACCTCTGCCTATCAACTCTCTCCTATGAGTCTTTCGTATGTCTACCACTTAACTTATTCTTTGACTAACATTGCCAATGTGGTGCACATGCAAATAAGAAAAAAGAAAACTCCCAACTGTCAGCACGTGCAAAAGATGAGTTTTTAAAAATATATCAAAAACCAAGAAAAAAATATTATAAAAGAAAAAATATTAAAAGCAAATATAGAAAGAAATATGTAAAAAAAAAGAAATAAAAACCAATAAATCCACTACGGCAAGAAAAAAAATAAAAAACATAATTATTTAATAATGTTTTGATTCAATCGTTATCAAATGAAAAGGACCTTTAGTTTTTTTCTCAGAATCTTTCATTCTACATGGAATTAGGTTCTTTTTCTTGCAAACCATCACTACACAGCTCATATACTCCCGTGGTTTTTTTTTAATGCATCTGCCCACACACCGGTTGTGGAGAGCATCGCTCTCCGGTATGGACCCAAACCTGTGCCTTTGGCACGGCGATAAAAGGTACGAGGTTGATTGGAAATACAATGCATGATTTCCCAATTACTTGGGATACACCTATATGTTAACCATGGCTACATAATCCGATCTATTGCAAATTTTAATATCATCAAAGACTCTCAGAAACGTATCATTTGCTGTAAACGAAGCATAGCTGCATCTTTATGTACACCTATTAGGGCAGTCAATGAAGACCCCAAAACACCAAGCTTGGGAAATATTTAGCGTAATGCTGAATTTTTCCCCACTGATAGACTACTGCAAGAGGAACTTTTTTAAAAAAGTCCCCAAAAATCCCCCCAGCCCACCTCAAAGGTTCAAAATGCCAATGTTACGGAACACCCATTATTTCTGTTACTAAAGATCAGATCATGCTCTACTTTTTTCTGTTTTGTTAGTTATTAAATGTTCTGCAATATTAATGCGTAACATATTACATAATGTTAAACCTAATACTTATTGATAAATTTAAGAAAATATTAGTAAAAAGTAGGTTTTGTACTTTGAAACTTTTTATTTTTGCGCTATAGGTTTTTTATGTGTCATATTATGTAAACACCCTTCCTATAAAGTTATAGCCTACACTTTATTGAATCTATTGATGTACAGTTTTATTTATTTTTGTGTGATGCTAATGCTGGGGAGGGGGGGAAGCAAGAAGGTTTGGCTCTTTTCCGATTACCGTCCCGAAATCATAAAAAAAAAATTTCCCGCTTCGTCCCAAAACCAGAAATGCCTTTCCCGCTCATCCCTAGTTAGAAGTCTTACCATGCTGCTCCCTTTTATCTTGATTCAGTGCAATTTCTATTTTGTGTTCTCATATATTTCCATTTTCCCAGTTCTGTGCACTGTAATTCTTCTAGAATCAGTCATTTTATGAGCAATTTCATTATTTTTCTGATTTTATTACTCCTTAAATTTATGTTTTCCCCCAGTTTTATGTCAGTATTCAAGTCCTGACTGCCATGCTTTGGATTGAATTTCATGTGTAGACTTTTCTATTTTGCAATCTAAATAAAAATTGAATTTTGCTTACCTGTGTGACTTAATCAACCTTTCAATAATCCAACCTTTTTTTCTTAGCACTCATTGTTGTAGAGTATTTGCTTAACAGGGGAGAAATTTCAGGAACAAGTCCGTTCTACCTGAACCTAGTTTATTCCTTGTTGCTACCTTCAGTTGATTTCTGTGCATAGTTATTGGTGTGTACTGATAATGAATTTGCAATGGGCTCCTCAAATTTCCCCTAAGGGTAATTTCTATGAAGTTCATAAGCTGTCACTTTCTAAAAACACAAGAGTAATTGTTGTGATTTAGTGATTAATGTTTTGCTTGCTAACAATTTCAATTGGAAAAAAGGCTAAAAAAGGAGTGACCTAAAGCTAGGCTCTGAAATGGACTCTGTGCATATTATGTTCATGAGCAAGCTCTAAACAAGCTCCTTGTCCATTCATTATAGTGAGCTCATGATGATTTGTTTGGTTGTTTATTTTGGGAGGTGGCTGACAACTGAGGTCATTTGTGTCATTAAGGTAACCTACTTTTAGTGTAAGTCTCCAAGGAGCCTACATTCATAATGTCCTTAAGGTTAGGAACCAGTGATCAATGTAATAATTTCACTTGTAAGGGGAATATTGTATGAGTGGGGTAACTTCTAATTAATCTTAATTAGCCTGCTTACAAGATGATGGTACTTGTTATGAGTAGATGCATGAGCATATGGGGAGAATATACTATGTTTCCTGGCCGATGAAATGCACTGGCCCATAAGACTGATTTTTTAGAGTTGGATTTAGAAAGAAAACAAATATTATCAACAACTATCAAGGTTAACTATTTATAGGAAAAAAATGGAATTGTTAACCTTCAAAAACACCAAATCTATTGAAGTTATTCATCGTAGAATCCCAGAAACAAATGAGTAATGGAGAGTGCACCTTTAGCTTGCTGCCACAATGCAGTCTTCGGAGGAAGTTGAGAGATGGGTGCCTTCGATGGCAACTCAAAATCAGAAATGCATGAGAATGTTGCTTTACCGTTGGCCCATAAGATGCAAAAGCCCATTTTCAAGCAAAAAAGTCCATCTCATGGGCCAGGAAATATGATATGCTCAGAATTTGAACAGGTAATACGTGTGTGTTCAGATTTTAATTCAAGTTTCCATTTGTTCGCACATCTGCTGCCATAATTCCATGTCTTGTGTAAATGGACCTCAAGTGTTGTCTTGCAGGAATCATTGAGAAAAAATTTAACTCAGACTCACCAAATGTAATCTGGATAATCATTTGCAGGTTTTGGAAATAGTTCGAGTAGCTGAGTCTTTAGCAAATATGCAATCTGGTGCTCAGCCTCAGCAGAATTCGGGTAATTCAGCATCCGTCCTACCTTCATCAGCCATAACTGATCCGCAATCACCTCCTCCTGGGGATCTCAAGACGACGACCATTGTCATGAGTAAACATACCTTGGCTCCTCAAACCAGTACGGTGAGTTTTTATTCATTTTCCTTAAAGTTTTTTGCATTGTGACCTAAATTTTTCAGGTTGTTATTTTTGGCTGTTGAACTTCGAACTTAGTCTTTGTTTATTGTTGTCTGTTGAAAGACCTGATTTGATCATTGCCCTTGATGAATTTTTGTCTGCCTGCTGATTCAGTGAATGAACATATTTGTTCCCTGCTATGCAACATTTGTACTGATAGACTATCCTGTGTTATTAATATGGCAAATAGAATTATTGTACTTGATGAATGTGTTTTGTTCTTTAATTTATTTAGGCATTTTATTGCTCTTATTCAGCAAATATGGAAATCATAATAGCTGTTTATTTAGTGTAAATGTTTAAAGTTACACATTCAGGCAAGTTTAATTCCAAGCAAAAATATATTTATTTTTGTTTCAGCCTTAGTATAACTTGATCAATGTCTCCAGCATGTATGGGAAAAACTTCTCAGTTAGCAGCTGTTATTTGTATCCATACCTCATTATATTCTTAGGGCATTGTTCTGGCCTAAGTTTTATTTAGTTTTAATATTTGTGGTTGCTTTGCATGTTTTATTTCTTTTATTCCATAGATAATTGATTTTGAATGTGTACATTATATTCCACTGATAACTATTCACTGAGATCACTACCTAGTATTTGGGTTTAAAAATTGCTGTTGACCCAAAATTTCAGTGTTTCTAATAGTGTGTAAATTCCAAAAGCATCTACCAAAAAAAAACTATTTATCCTCTTAAGTCCATTATCGAGGAACCATAAATAATTTTCCCTTCTGGGACTTCTCTGCCTTGACTACCTGTAGACAAGGAGGAAGTTCAATACATTTTTCTTTTTTCTTCTTATTCCAGCCTCTCCACAAACATAGATACATAGGCATCAGCATTTGTTCATTTGGTTGATTGGGTATTGCAATTATTAATTCCTAATTCAAATTTCCCTATTTTTTACTGTCAAACCTTGATTGTAGTCTTATCTGGTAAAATTCTGACCCTTTTTTGTCACATTTTTCAAGTTTTTGTCTAATAGTTGAAGCTTGAAACTTTGGTTTTCACACAATAAGATAGCTAGTGCCATCTTAACACATGGGCCCACCTGGGCACTCCCCCTGGATGCAAGTGCATGTGAGGGGCAAGGGAAGCTGAATCTAGGAATGTGTTTGGTGTTACTCAGGGGCCCCAGATGTTGTTAAGATGGCCCTAGTAACAGCCCAAGAGATCATAAAGCATTGCATTACCATGAAACTACAGTAATTCTCCAAATATAGTCCTCCAATTTTTGAAGCATCAGTTTTGGAAAAGGTTTCAAATAGCTAAGCGGACCTTTTACATATTATTCTCAGGTTAACAAATTGTGCACCTAAAGTAAATAAATTTCCATTGTTTCAATTATCGATATGGAGAGCTAAGTAAATGACCATAATACTACTTCACCTTAAAAAGTTGACTAGCAGTTGTATTTAGTGAAACTATATTTCGTTAATTAGGTGGAATGGTGAAGTGAGGAACTTCTAAAAGTGATCAATATTAGTCTCTGTTATTTTTTTAAATACCTCCACTAATTAACGCTGCACCATGTAGAATTGGCAATATTGCTGTTAACTAAAACTTTAATGGTAAGGGTACAGGGGCGTCGGAACTATTTTCGCTGGGAGGGGGCGGCTATCCTTGAAAAGCATATGAAGGTGTGAGAATGTGTGTCAGAAGGGAAAAAGCAACCTGGAAACGAGTGAGATTTAGGGCCAGTTTCACCAACTCGGATAATATTCACTGTTACCGGAGTTTACGAAAACTCGGATAAAATAATTATCCCAGTAATCTGTTGAACGTGTTTCACCAACGTCATTGTCGTCATTATTATCTGAGTTTTCGAAAACCGAGATTATTGAAAGAAACCCTTTAGATTGTTAATTTTTCATACTTCTACGTCAGGAAAAGAAAAGACAGTATCCATCCGCATTGTTACTGACAAGAGCGTGGTTTAAAGGGAAGGGTATTCTCTCATCTGTAGATTACTTTACAATTAAACGTTAGATTGTGTAAGTTTTGTATAATTTCCGGCATTCATCGCGTATGGTTGCTTTAATCACAACGATAGTTTTTGCAATTTCATGGGAAATCTATTGATATTAATGAGGTGAGGAATATATGGTGTATATGCTACAGTCTAGCTTGCATTTACCCAATTACACCTTACTGTAATATCTCCAGGAAATTCTTATCAAATATTTCATTATTATCGTTTTGAAACAGGCAGATGATAATTCTTTCCATATCTCTGGCAATATTACAGATTTACCTATACTCACTGGAGCGACCCTGGATTACGTTTCTGTTCTATGATGGAGCTTAAATCACAAATGATGGCACAAGTGCAACAAATGCTCGGATCATACTCTGATGTTTGAAATAAAAACACACCAGACCTGCACTAGACTTTTTCCGGGGATAAAACCAATCTTTCTTCTACTTGAGCTTCATAGAAACCAATATAAACAGTATATTATTTCATAGCCTACACTGGTAAATGGCCAAAATAATATGATTATTATAATGCTTTATATTCAATGTAACATTTTGCAAATAACACGTAATGCACAGATGATAACATGAGCATGCCTTACCTGTCTGACAAGGGGGGTATACGACCGTCGGGTGGTCAATCGAGCTATAATTTTATGATTCGGTAGTTCATGATTAATAATTCAATATGCTGAAGCGAGACGACGAACCTCCTGTAATCTTTTTTAGAAAAAGCATTTAAAAATCGTAAAAAGCATGAATAAAAAATCGTAGAAGCAGGCAAAGCAGAATGATTGCCGGCTACACGAAATAATGGAGAACGGGTTTGGAGTGATTAGGTAGTGTACTGTTCTTCCACATCCTATTCTCGGGTACGAATTTCAGAGCATTCCGAAATTCAATCTGATCCTTGGGTGTAATGTGGATTACACCAATGGTGCAGACCAGACCGCTCAGTTTTCCATCCATGTGATGGAAAACTGTGGTCCTCTTGGCACCATTCGTTAAGCGTAGGCTAATGCCGACGCCGAGTTGCTATCCACAGTTTATCTTCTGTCCCCAATCCCTAGCCGATCCATTCTCAATTCCCAATGAAAGCATAAGCAGTCTTTAGGGTGGATTTCACCCCCAATTACGTATTAAAATGACATTATTCTGTCCCCCTATGAATGATAAATTACCATTGCAATATCCTAATATATATTTTAATATAAAAAATAAATATGGAACCGCCTTTGAAAAGGCTTCTTCAGCCCTGGCTCCAATCCCTACCCTGTTAACGACTCAATAATTTTAAAAAATTGCCTAAAAATATTTTTTATTGAAGTAACGATCATAATAACACAATACATAAAAATTAAAGCAATGAAAAAGAGAGTAAAAATACTGGCGACGGCGGAGATTGATCTCCTGCCTGTGATCGATGCCTGTTCCAGCCGAGCGCCTTAACCACTGTGCTATCACCATCAGTTTAGATAGTATTACACCCCTTGTGAGTGAACAGTAAAATTCCAAGTTACGTTCGATGAGAACGTGCCGCCTGTCATTTGTTGATCACTTGATTTTTTCCCGAGGATTGTGGGTCATCTTCAGATAGTTTAACTTTGGTGGGACCGTGGTCTGTGATGATTCCCTCGCTGCCTTTGAATTGATTGTGAAGTAGCTGCGTTTAATGACAATTTGAGACATGGGAATAGAGTATGTACATTCACTAAAATGAGAGGTAAATAAGAAAGCGAAGACTTGTACTTGACATTCTTGTTTAGAATAAAAAAAGGTATTGATGAAGCGCACATTGCTATAGTTGCATTTTCATTGTAACTGAAGCAGTGGAATTGCATTCAAAAGCTTCCAAAGAAATCTTATCAGGATTTGAAACGGGAAATGGCAATGATGAAGGCGTGCATCAGGAACATAAATTTCATTTCTCGAACTGGAGACGAGGGATCCCGTATCATTCGCTTAGAATCGCCGAGACAATTTTCACCTTAAAAACATACTAAGCAACAGATATAATTAATGGTAAAATCTTCTCGGGTTTGCCACCGGGTAAGGCTTTTAAAGGCCAACGTTTCGATGAGTGACTCCAGAAGATTTTACCAATATTATTCGCCGGGAAAACCTAAGATATTTTTTTTTAGATATAATTAATGTTTTGGCCCTACTCTCCGACACTGTTTTTGAAAATTCAGAAATTCCAGATGAATGCATTCCAACTGAAAGCCCAGAGCGTAAAAAAATGTCTTAAAAAAAAGAAAAAAATTACTTCTGTCGGGCGCGAACTGGTATACTTCGTACCCGGAGTCTAGAACACTAACCACTAGCCCACGACGCCACATGTAAACAATCGAGAAATGTCATTTTATATCCTTAAGAATGCGTCATCACAGCATGGCATTACATGTTTGCCTCCGATTTGAGTTATTTTAGGCGCATATGGTTCTTCATAATGTTCCCAAGGGTCTTATTTACACACAAAAACTATCACTGTGTACGTATATCAAGTCGCACTTAATAATTTTGGGGGAAACTGGCACAAAAATCGTAAATTATGATACATATTTGTAACGTGATTCAGTGTCCTCTTCGCCTGGGACGTTTGTGAGGGAAATTTGTACATTAAGTTCTTACTACGCGAATAAATGACATAAGATTAATATCAAACATGGTATCAATGATTTAATAGAATGCTTTTATTATCAATGTACACTAAAATACACTATTGAAAGTTATTCATAAAGTACGAAGTGAGGGATTTCCCTTGTTTACCTTTCGTCGCTAGAAATATTTTATAGTTAATTTTGACCATAATATGCCTCGTACAGCCTACAAACGCATTTCTCAATTTAAAGCAAAATGGTACTAATACCCTGAGAGGTTAAATTGCAACAGTAAACAATTATATATTTATTAAATAATATCATAACTTACGATGTGCTCGGGTGTACTATTATTATCGGGTGTGTATTATCTCGGATAATAAGCTTTTAACCGAGGAATATCGCCAGTAAAATTTTTAACCGAGATAATTCTCCAAAACCGAGATAATGCTACTGGTGAAACAGGAACATTGTATTATCTCGGTTTTTCGGAAAATTATCCGGGTTAATTATATTATCCGTGTTGGTGAAACTGGCCCTTAATCTTTATTAACACTAGAAGGACGGCAGGGGTCATTTGACCCATTTTCAGAATTCAAATTAATTTTTCTTTGTGTAAACTATTTTTGAATCTTTCGAAACTTTTCGACTTTCTTCATTTATACCTGAAATTAGATAAATTGACTTAAATATGACTCTAATATTTTTTTATTAACTTTTACAAGAGGTTATACCTAGAAGGACGGCTGCGGGTCATTTGACCCACAACTTGTTTTGGCGCTGTATCTTTATATTCCTCTTACCCTTAGGCTCGTAACTTTTTATGAAGCTCCTTTTACTTGGTGACATGGTAGTCCAGTTGGTATAGTGCTTAGTTTTGAGCCAGAGGGTACCCGGTTCAATGCCGGGTGATGCCTCCGGACACCAATATCAAAACGTTAGCTAAGTGAACATTTTTGTACCCGATCTTTCGGGGATCCACAGGCGGAAAAGGGAAAGCAAGTGGCATCCCTTATTACTTTATGTAAATTTCACACGCTAATGGTCTTTTTCTATTGGTATATTTCGTTTTTTGCAAATATTGTTTTTTCATCCTCTTATCGAAAATCGCATGCACTCCCATTGATATGTGTATGGGTCATACAGCCATGGTTCAGAGGCCTTTGAGAACTGGTGCGAATTATTATTGTCCAACCACCCCAAATCCTCTTCTTCGAATGACTGTTTTTGTCTCTTTCCGGATTGCATTGTTCCCTGACCTTGCTCTTTTACCGGGTGTCTGGACCCCGCCGAGTGCCTGGGAAAAACCCTTGCCCCTTTTAGGGAGAGCAGAGGAAATTCCTAAGTTGTAATATTCTATTGCATTTCCTACCCATGGAATTCTTTCCTTGAACGGGGAAGAAGAAGCATTAGGGCAAGTTCTTGTAAGAGGAGGATCAACATATGGGTGGCAGTCGGGCGACCGCCTTTTGTACGGCAATTGGCACTTCGTAAATATTCGTCAAAACCCTTTTGCATGCATTCAGGATACTCTCTGTCTCTCTATCTTCTGAATCATGATTGGTGCTTATCGAGGGAAGAGCTTCTAATATTTATCGCATTGATATATGCAAGAGGCATCTTGGGACAGCAGCATATGTCTATAAAAAGCTGCTGGGATAAAACCTGGGGATCAAAAATATTTTCTAGCGCAATGTCTATGGATCGATTCTTGAATATAATGAAACATTATGCTTCGATTCAAGGGCGAATCGTAGTCAAGCACTAAGGGCAGATAAATTTCGTTTTGCTTCTGAACTTTGGAACAATTTTCTCACTAATTCCCGAGTCTGCTACAATCCAAGTGAAAGGGTAACGGCCGATGAACAGCTCTATGCATTGAAATGCAGGTATCCTTTCATACAGTATATGCCGAATAAACCGAAAAAATTCAGAATCAAGTACTGAGTTTATGCTGACGTGAAATCTAAATACATAATGTCAAAAACATTGCCGTATCGTGAGGAAGATGAAGAGAGGCCATCAAATCAACCATTGGGTGAATATGTTGTAATGAGATTGACTGATCCGTACAAGAATTCACGCATAAACGTAACCTGCAACAATTATTTTTCATCGATTCACCTGACTGAAAACTTGAAAAAAAGTAAAATTTCTCTTCTCGGAGCTATAAAAAAAAACAGGCGAGACTTACCTCCTCCTGTCCGCATGAATAATAAAATGCATTCAACTAGAGTATACAAAAACACCCAAGGCCATACTCTCACAAATTTACAAGCAAAAAAGAATAAGAATGTTCTCTTACTTAGTACCATGCACTCAAATGTCACGATTTCCGACACATAAAAGAAAGCCAGAAACCATCCTCTTTTACAACAAAAACAGATTGGAAGCAGATGTTATGGACAGCATGTGCCGGAAATATTCCACCCAATCAGCTACAAAGAGATGGTCTGTTCATATATTTTTCAATATACTACTGGATCTGGCCTCGATAAATAGCTGGGTGCTCCATAGAGAAACTACAAATTGTAAATCGAGTCGCATAAAATTGATCAAAAAATTTGTCGAATGAGAGTTGGGAATCTCATTTCCGACGGAAACCTTACTTTCATACTCAAATCAAACAAAAAAAACTTCCTCAAATACCACATCCTTATTCCTAAGAGCACGGAAGAGGAAAAGGGGCCAAATATATCCAAATCTTCAACAGAAATCATTCAATGTACGTTTTCAATGCAAAAAAATGTTTCGTGGAAAGTGCGCCGAAAAATAACCATGTGTCTGAAATGTACGACAAAGTATTTTTAAAATATTTTATTGCAATGTATGAAAAACCATTATGCTCATTATAAAATTTTGAAGCACACCTTTGCATTAAGCCAAAATAATAATGCAATGTCGTGATTAGAGTGGCTATAAATTTTAAACTAA
Source organism: Pyrrhosoma nymphula (assembly GCA_963573305.1). Taxonomy (NCBI): domain Eukaryota; kingdom Metazoa; phylum Arthropoda; class Insecta; order Odonata; family Coenagrionidae; genus Pyrrhosoma; species Pyrrhosoma nymphula. The sequence goes on along the minus strand of OY754335.1, from coordinate 10,909,106 downwards.
TGGCCACAGAATATTATATACCTAATTCATGATTTTTAGAAGCGATAATTATGTATATTTTTTAACTATCGGAATACCGTAATAAATGCTATGATGTGTTTTTAAAGAATGAATATGAACATTTCTACAGTAAAACAGTCTATGGGAAGAAAAAACGGCTTTTAATTTGACAAAACGAATTTGGGGTCAAATGACCCCTAGCCGTCCTTCTAGGTAGAGCGAAACTCCCGTCCTCCTAGTGTTAATGAAGACTACTCATTTCTTAGAAGTTTTCATAGGAACTATATTGTTTACGTTATTTGATTAAGATTACAAAGGATTCAAAGCAATTCCAAAAACTTTCCTTCATTCAGTGGTCCTACTCACAAATACATACATAATTTCCTCCAGCGACTGCTTCAAAGTAATGTCTTTATGCGTATGGAGTAAGAGCAGATGTGTTAATCTCTTTTGCCACATAGTGGATCGCATATAGGTATTTAACCTTTTCAGACCACTGAAGGATCTCTCGCATGAATTTGATGTAGCAGGTACTGCAGGCAACAGCAAAATAACGAGGCGAGTCACTTGCTCGAGGAGTTCCTCCCTCATCATAGGCGACACCAATTTCAGTGAATTGGCATAATGCTTTAGGGTCTTTGATTCACTGAACATGGTGTCTGCAAAGTAGGGAGGCCAACTTACCCTATGGAAAGTTATTTAGAAAATGCAAGGTGAGGGATTTCCCTTTCATCAATAAAATTATTTTTTCGTTAATTTATACCGCATTATACCGCGTACAGTCTACAAACACCTTTCTCAATATAAGGCGCAAGAGAGGCGAGCTAACATGTCCAGAAGTGTATTTTTGCATCAAACAACTAATTGTTTATTAAATAACAGCATAATATACAAGGTGCTTCCACGACTGCGACTCCGACATTTATGCTGGTAATATCCCAGTTTTAGCCTCACATGACATTTTGACCAAAACGACAAGAGTATACAAGTATTCCCCGCTTAACACAAGAGATACGTTCCGAGAAAGTGCCGTGTTAAGCGAATTATTAAAAGCCATTAGAAACTGTGTAATTGATCGGTGATACGGACGTCAAATAACAAAATTAGACCTAGAAAAGCTCTGCTGCCAAGTTTTATGTAAGTTTATTTGCCAAATAACAACAATAGTTATTATTACAAAATTCTAAAGGCAACAATATTGTTATTATTTCAATTTTTGGAAATTATGGTGTGCCTGATGTTAATAATATGAGGAAGACTGCAAGTCCCCGCTACTCATTGAAGTGAGGGGAGTGAATCGCTGAATCCTTAGCACAGCATGTATTTCACATTGTTGGAGTCACGAATTGGAGGGATTAACCTGAAAGAAAGCACAAATTTGATATAATCACCTATTACAAATGAAGAGATGCAACCATAGAGGCAGAATCGGCAGAATGGGTAATTCTAACAGATCGAAGAAGAAAACAAAAGAAATGTGATTGGTGCTATTTCTTCTGCTAACGACTGTTGAACGGACAGAAGTACAAGGACAATTTTACCACAAAGAAACTAAGCTTATTGAAAAAGTAATGGCCTGACAATACGTAGAGAATGTTATAGATACCTAAGAAGTTATGACGGGAAACTTGCGGGAGCAGTGATCACTGCCTGGATGCATTAGATTACGCAGGGTCGTCCTCGGCTAGGTTTGTGGATGCATTCTGCATCTGGAACTTCCAGCTTTTTGAAGAAAGCATCCAAGGAAAGGAAGAAAGCATCCAAGCTTCGTTTTGCAGCTATTTTCTTGTAAATCTGCCTGTAACACCCAATTGCAGCATTTACTTCGCGATTTACTTTTGAACTATGGATTTCATGTGGGTCACCGTCTTCGAAAATTTTAAGTGCGTCTTCTATAAGGCAGAATGCCCTTGCCATTTCCTTGTTTTTTAAAGTTCGAACAGCTGTCTCAGATTCTTCAGACATTTCATCGCACTAAGACCCTCCATGAGTTTCTTCCTCCAGGATGTGAATTAATTCTTCAGTGCTTATCTCGTGTTGCATATATAGCAGATCTTCAACCTCTTCTTCATTCACTTCCTCGAAGCCAACTTTACTTGTGAAATTAAAGATATCGGCTTTCAAGAGGGAAACACTTTCACCGACATCAAATCCCTTGAAGTGTACACAATCTGGCCATAAATTTTTCCACACACCATTCGTACAGGATAATGGCACAGCTGCCCAAGCCTCGGCGATAATGTCAATAGCTTGCTTTATATTGAATTTACGCCAAAAATCTTTCACTGATTGTTTATCATCACCATCTGTTTCTTTGATCAATTTTGAAAAGATTCTGTGGACATAGTGTGCCTTAAATGTGGCGATTACGCCTTGGTCCATGGGTTGGAAAATGGACGTAGTGTTAGGGGGTAAGAACACAACTTTGATGTGATCAGAAAAATCAACAATATGAGGTGGGTTCCTGGGAGCATTAACAAGAACTAATAAAATTTTGAACTCCAAATTGTTTTTTGCACAGTAGGCCTCAGTTTCCTTGTGCAGGTGGTTTTTAAAATATTCTAAAAATAAACCACTTGTAACCCAGGCTTTTGTATTGGAGCCCCAAATCACCGGTAGAAGCTCTTAAGAATATTTTCGCAAAGCTCAGGGGTTTTCAGAGCTATACACTAATAATAGTTTTAACTTCAAGTAACCATCTGCATTTCCGCCTAGCACTAGGGTGCTAGGCGGAATGCAGATACATATATACTAGGCAATACGGTGCAATGGTCCTTGGCCACTTTTAACCCAGAAGCAACTTTTTCATCCTGAGAGATAAATGTTCTGGATGGCATTCTTTTCCAAAATAAACCTGTTTCATCAATGTTTATCTCTTGTTTTGGACAATAGCCACCATCTTCTATAATTTTTGCCAACACTGCAACAAAATTTTTTGCAGCAACTTAGTCTGCCGCTGCAGTCTCCCCTGTAATTTTCAAATTATGAAAGTTGTAGTGCTTCGTGAACCAGTCGAACCATCCTGAACTAGCAATAAATGACTGCACATCTTCTTCATCTTTGCTTATATCCTTATATATATTTAATGCCTTTTCTTTGATGACTAGCCCACTTACCGGAATGCTGTTCTGATTTTGTCTCTCGATCCAGAGTGATAGCAACTTTTCCATTTTTTCCATGGCTTCAGACTGCATTCGATTCACTTTTGCGGCACTTATACTCGTTGCACATTTAAAACTATTTTTAATTTTCTTTGCGTTGGAACAAATTGTCCGAACAGTAGCCTCGTGCAACTGTCTAATGTCCGCGATGTGCTCTCCACGTTCAAAACGTTCTATTACTTTCATCTTAGCTTCCAATGTAATAGTCTTTCTACTTCTTTTCCTAGGTCCATCACTCGTGGTAGATTGTACACGTTTTGCACTCATATCCGGAAAGTTGACAACAGGTTTTGAATTTTTATTCGGCAAAACCACTGTCAGAGGCGTGCACTCGGGATTTGAGGAGATACCGCGTTGTGCCATTGAGATATCACTTGTGGAAACTGTCTATCCAACTTGCCACATAATTTGATACAATTTACTTCACTCTTTCATTACAGCACAAGGTTTTTGAGACATCAAAATGCTCACATTCGCTGAGCTAACTGGGCACTGCGGATGCCTTTTTCTGCTACGAAATGGAAACTTTGTATAATTTCACATGATCCTGTGATATCAATACAGTGGAGGCCGACACTTGAACCCATAACGATGTTTAGAGATCGATGTGGTGGTCGGGGCTCAACAAAAGAGAATGAAATGTGTAACATGAAGTTGGTTTTTATTACATAATGGATTTTTTCTCAGAGTATGGTATTTGAATTGAATTTTTCCACCGGCACTACTGTGCCTGCCCTTCATCTAAGACAGATTTAGATGTCACATGCACGCACTCAGTGATCAACCCAAATGATGATTTGATTTATATGGGCCAATGAATTCATTAAAATTTTTTAAGGTAGATGGCGTAGGATCTTTCTTCTCATTTTTTCCTTTCTTAGTTACTCAAAAAAAAAGGAGGTTTTAGTGTATTAAACGCATCTGCAGTTGAATTAAGTGGGAAGTTAGGTCGACTTAAGTAAAAGCAATTTTTGAGGACCTACCGTGTTATGGCGAATATCGTGTTAGGCGAATTCGTGTAAAGCAGGGATAACTGTATCTCCATCCTGTGCTGTAGGGGAAGGGTTAAAGATTTCATTCTCTATGGAACAATATTTAATCAAAATTTTAGTGTGGGTATGGTGTGAATTAGGACTTTGCAACTAATTATTCTAAATAGAACTTAAAAAACAGAACAGCAAAAATTATCGTCCGTAATGCCCTTATTTATACCCTGGCGATGAAGATTTGTATTCCTAAGTGACTTGAGCTCGAATGCAGTCATTACTATTCCGACAAAGATTTTGGGCAAAAAGGGGGCGACTATATTTGGGGATACATATATGGTAATACTTAACTGTTGGTTAAAGAAGCTGGTTCCAGTAAAACTACTCTACATAGGCTCCCTGAAGCTTGAAGTCTATTGGAATCTAATTTTATATTTTTTTGTTTCTGCATGACCTGTGTTATTAATTAATTAAATTTCTCTTACTTTTAGGTTTAGATAAGAGCATAACATATGGTTGGTGCATGTTGTTGAGAGATCAGTAATATTTTGTGTTGAGTTGTTGCAAGTCCTGATTTTGGTGCTTAATTTTGTTTTGTTTTTTATATGGTTTTAATATTTATTTGTTTGTACAATTTTCTTCTTTTCAACTTTTTCCATGAAATGGCTTTAGCAATCAGATATTTAGAGTTTTCTGTTCAATTTTATTCTAAACATAAACCCAGCTAAAATTAAAGTCTTAACTATATTCCAACTGTGAAACTAAACTTAAAAGATGGTGAAGTTCATTCCCTGTGTTATTGTGCTATTTATTACTTTACCTCCAAGATTCTAATGAAAGGAAATAAATTTTTCATAATTGGGAATCTATGAAAGATGTAGTATGTTCCTAGTTAGTGTTAGTGTTAATTTATACATTCAAACTGCAAAATAGCCTTTTATAGTCTATGTGCAAAGAGCATATTTCCATTGTTCCCTATGGAGAGTATGGTAAGATTACATCCATGTTGCAAACCATTGAATTCTCAGAAATACATGGTAATAATAGACAGACATAAGTTTTAATTGTTTAACATCATAGTAATAATAAGAAAATAGGTGCGAAGTGTTTGACTTACGATAATACTGTCATGAGTGCTAATTATTTAACTTGCTTGTAAATAGTGATTGTGAATATTGGTTAAACTTTAGTCAGGCTGAGGAAGTACTCATTCTTGAAGTAGCTTTGAAGCCCATATCTTATACTCTTACACAAACATTAATTGTTAGTATGTATTTATACACGTGAAATTTATCCCAAAAACGGAGCCAATGATTTTGGTGAGACACCATATCTTGAGAGTTTTAGGGATTCCATTGGGCTTTGGTATGGTCTTCGGGAAAATTTGTTAAGGGACCAAGTTTGAGTCCAGAAAAGATTTTTGGATCAAATCATGAAAATTATGGGAATCAATGAGGACTTCAAGGAAGAGTAGGCTTCTGTGACAGTGGGGTAATAGCCTCATCTGCCAACCCAAAGGCCATGGGTTCGAATCCAAATGGGTGGTTTTCGCCATGGCTGTGTGTGTACAGCATAACGTTTATGTCAGGAAAGAATAAAACTTTGCTAGTTCCACATTAATTTATTCACTCGCGACCGGTTTCGATACAGTGTATCATCATCTGGCACAGTTTACAAAGTCCTCTCATGTTATATAGGATGAGAGGACTTTGTAAACTCTGCCAGATGATGTTACACTGTATCGAAACCGGTCGCGAGTGAATAAATTAATGTGGAACTAGCAAAGTTTTATTCTTTCCTGACAGTCATGAAGGAGTTCCATCAAGTTACGCCTGAAACCATTGAATTCATAACGTTTATGTTAAATTGGTCATAATTGGTGAATTCTGTGACCGATGCAGAAATGATCACGATAGTATTTTATTTTATGACTTTAAAATTAGGTGAAAGATATTTAATTAAATGAGACTTGGACTAAATGGAGGTCCAGAGAAGTGAGCAGTTGCAGTGGTTGTGACAGCGTGATTTTCAGCAACACTCGAAAAAAAATTTGTTCAGCACTTGTGATTTCTTCATGAATTTGCGTAAAGAAAAATTACAATCCGATGGAAGATCTGTCCCCACATATCAACGGTCAAATGGATGATTGCTCAAAAATTTGAATTTTATTATGTGATACATCTATTTTAAAGAGGTTTTTTGCTATTAATAAAGAGGTCTTTACTACGGGGATTTGAATTAATATATAAAGCCTGATGATGAATTATTTCTTTGAGGATGTACTTCTATGTGGTAACATCATGTTTTTGTGCTATGGCCATTATTTAAGCTTCTTAAGTGATGGCTAAAGTTAATAATAATTAAAATTATTGATATGTTACTACTCATCTCATAAACACCATTGTTAATGGTGGCATTTACAATGCTCGTTAAGTTGCAAATGAATTAGAGTAGAGTGAGTTGATATGGCCAAGATTGCATATTATAGAAGATTTTATATGTACTGAACATATCCAACATCTCATACTTATGCTTATGTATGTACTCCGTATCATGTAATCAAAATATTATCTTCCTTCCAACTAATTAATTTTCTTGGTTATAATTTTTGTGTTCCTTGCCATGGATGAAATATTCCAATAAATTAATGCAATTTCCATTCTCATCCATTATATGTATACTTCATTTAATATATGAGATATCGTTTTCATTATTCTTGGTGAGATTTGCGACATTAGCAGTGTGAAACTTCAGCTGCCTTGTGTCCTTATGTTTTCTTTATTTAACTGCTTAGTTTCAAAGGATGTGTTATTTCCTGAGGCTGGAAATTCCTGTTGGAAAAATTCACTTAATGTATTCATTAGCACCAGGATAAATTATGGGCAGGATCTTGCAATATTGCTCAATTCTCAATACTATCTGTTATATTGTATGCATCATTTTGCATCAACAAGGTAGTAGTAACAAGTAGTATATGATCATAGAACTGATATTTCCCTGGAGCAAAACAATTGTGCTAATGCAAATCTTTGGAGAGACGAAGTGATAATGTGGCCAAAAATGAGAGAATGTCCATAACATTGAAACTTTCATGAGCATGGATTGCATATTTACAGATAATTTAGCTCTATAGTTTGTTCATAACTATATTAAATTATCTGGGATGCGTCAGGGTAAATGGTTGAATCGTTAGGTTTACTTCACTTTATTAAGTTAGATTATCACAACTGGTCTTGTGAAGAATTAATAACATTACCCAATTAATTTAATTGTCCTCCCCTTCTTGCCCAGAAATTGTAATGGAGGGAACTATATTTACAATTACATAGTCTTAAGGAATCCATCACATCAGCATCGGCTTAAGTTCTGGCATGAAGCACTTGAAATTATTTTGGATCATGTAATTCTATTTCAGATCATTTATCAATACATACACATGAATAACTTAAGCTATCATAAACATTAGATATCTCACCACTGATGATATCCATTTAATTTAAAATTGTCTTGTATTTTTTCCAATCACTGCTATTGAATACAGGTATATAATATTAGGTATACACTAATTCTGTGACTTATAGGCTACCTTTAAGGTTGCTCATGAGAAAGATGATCTATATGATGTAGTTTACAATTTATGGAAATAAAATGGAAATTTTCCTAATGGGAGCCCTAAATAAATTAGTGAAGTCTTAAGCAAAAATCTTAGTTTCTTCTTCTTCATGTTGAGGAACCAGATAATGGTAATACCTAATGTCTGATTTTGTTTTCTGTATTTTGCATTCTCTATGAATGAAATTGTCCCTATGAATGAAGAACTTCCCATGCTGTACAGCAACTAGGTTTTTATTTCTTCACTGTCCATCTTGTAACTGTAAAAGAAGTTAAGGTAGCAAGTTGGATGTTAAAACAGTTTTACTGTCAAGAGTTGATGCTTTTAAGTAGCTTCTGTCCTGTGTTGTGTATAAAGAGGCCCTAGTTTGGTCAAGTTTTAAGTCTGTCTCTGTTGTTAGCTCTGTTTTTACACTTTTGTGATCTTCCTTGGTTATTTTATATATTTTTCATGATTTTTTGTAAGACTTCTGGTGTTTTTGTTTGCAATTTATCTGACTTACATTTATTTTTTATTTTTATTTCATTTACACATGATAGCTACAACCCTATGTATACTTTGATGCAAGTTGTATTGTACGTGATTGTGTCCTATAAGGTAGTAAATACCTAATTGTCAAAAATGAGATAGTGTAATGTAAAGATACAAATTACCCAGTTCATGTCAATCCCAATTCTCCATTGAACTAGTTTGTGTACACAGTGGAATGTATTGCCTTTTTCATCTTTGATTGCTGGTATGCTGGCATGGTTTATGTGTGAGCTGTCAAAACCATAATGTGGTTTGGCTTTACTAGAAAGAGATTATTACTGCTTGTACTCGTGAGTCTGATTGTTTGCATTATCATATTACTGATTATCATGTCATTTTAAGTTCATGATTTAATTTGCTGTTATGAGTGCATACTAGGTTTCTTTCATGAGTATATAGTTTATTTTTCTCAAAAAAAGGATCATATTTCTATGATGTGTTATTGAGAAGAGAGATTTCATTGTTATCCATATGCATAAATGCTCTTATTGTGCATAATATTTCCTGTAGCAGATTTATCATTTGCTGTGAATGTTTTTTTAGCGTTTTTTATTATTCATACTCATTTCTAACTAGTTGTGGGACCTCATCGTATCAGTAGGTATTCAGTTTTTACATTTATTTTTTATTTTTATCATTAGTGAGAAGTATAACATATTAGTAAGACTTATAATTAACTGATAAAGAAAAGCAATCAAAATCACATCATATTGTTTTTATCCCCGGAGATAGTTGGCCAAGGGAAATGCTACCTATAACCCTTTTGCTATGGTCGATCTGTGAAGACTTTTCAGACCCTTTGTGGCAAAAAAGTGAGCGGTGGGTAGGAATGACCTTGCCAATGGATCGTAGGAGCAAGGTTCACAGCAGCGAAAAGGTTAAATAGTCATTATTGACTGCTGAGGTACTCACTGATTTCACTAGGTATAATTTGACAAAAAATATTGGTAATATTGGTCTGGGAAATTCAGTGATCAGCAATTAAATATGTGTGTCAAATATCAGGCTTCTTAAGTTAACTGACTACATATCTAGAACATCCATGGATTTAAGTCTTGGGTGATTCATAGATGGTGTGAATTAAGATTTTGGATATGGAATTTTTCCTGTGCCAAACTTCAAACATGAGCTTTTACTTGTATATACAGAAAGTCCACCATATTAACTATGTTTTTGCATAACAAGTAAATTATATGTCAGAGACATATTCAGTCAGTCCTGAGGGATGATTTTTTTCACTCTAAAAGTGGCAAAAAAGAGTGTTAGCAAACCACCTAAATGAGAGGGGTGCACTCTACCAAGGAAGCTTCTGGAGAGGCTTTCTTGGTAGAATGCACCGTATGATGCGCAGAACCAGATGTTTGAATTGTAGGAACCAAAATTCTTAACATATTAAAAAATCTAAGAAATTCTTCCTGGACAGTTTGAGATGTAGGTTTTTGCAGCAATTCTTCTTTTTTTGTCTTCTCTCTCTTCTCTCAGTTTCTTTTACATTTTTATTTATTTACATTGAGCTTTTGCTGTCATTGCTGGTAGCATCGTGAGGAACATTTTTGCTGCCTAAAATGGTTGCTGGAGCTCAATGTAAAGAAATGAAAATTTAACAGAAACTGGAAGCCGTTCCAAATGGAGATGACCCCTCGATGGTCAATGAGATGGGAATACGAGGCAGACCTAGGCTTGAAGGAATCTTTCACTTTCAGTGTTTCACCCTTGGATTAAACTCTTCATGAGAGTCCTATATCCTCTTATTTAGGTGTTGGCAACCTTATGCCCAAAATGAAATCGTCACAAACATGAATCATATTTTTCAGATCAGCATATGCATTCATTATCAAAGTTTAGTAAATTTTAAAAGCTGATAAGTGATAATAAATATTTCTTTTACTTTATGAATTAACTAAACTTGATGTCGGGTTTCTCCCCGTGCGGGGACTGAAACAACTTAAATTAAATAAGGCTAATTTTATTGAGACAATAGGGATTATTCTTTAACTCTCTTACGTAGTTTTCAACTTATTAGTTGTCTCTTTTAAGGTGAAAATAAATGTCCTCGAGAAAAACTATCAAGTAATCAAAGTGGAGAGAAATTACAACCTGTGATATATTCAGTTTACCATCATTCATTTAAAGTTATTGTCAATTTAGCTCAGAAATATAGTACTATCAAATGGTATTGGTGTTAGCTGAAGTTGCTGGTTTTTGATAAATTAGGTACCTACATGTTTTGAAATTAAGGAAATTGCAGTATTATACGTATCATGGTCTCTATTGAGTCTCATCAAGGGTTGCATCAAACAGATATATGGGTAAAATGAGAAACTCTCGGTATTTTGTTTTTATGTATTTCATTTTTTTATGGTTTATTTTTACTAATTCTGCATTCTTGTAGAACTCTGTTAAACTTTAATTTCTGAGATTTTGCTGAAATATCATTTTCACCCAAGTTGAATTTCTTTGGAAAACTTCTTTTTTGGTCACTTTCTTCTTTTTCCATCATTTTTTATTCTGTGTTTCGCCAAGCTGTGCAATTTAATTGTAATTAAGAAGAATAATGTTATATACCATATATATATATATCTTGTACAGATATTTTAAATACGATTTTATAATTTATAGGGGCTTTTAGTGGTTAATTGTTTTGTACGAAGATGCATACATGTATGTATTCAAAATTATTAAGTGCAATTTACTAATGTCGTGATCACTAATTATGTAAAATTGTATTGCATGTAGCCTGATAAAATGTCTCTTTGAGTATATGTGTAGCATCAATCCATTTTATTTCTAATAGCATCCATATTGAAGCCTATTCGATAGGAATTATGTATACAGTTATTAGCTAAAATTTTCAAGTTTTGCCTGCTGGAAATTATAGAAATAATATGTATTTGCTAACAGCCACTGTTGATCATAATTTAAACTGAATATCAGTGGATAATTATTTGAAATTGGCATATATTGAGCATTCAATCTCTCTGTGGTTTAGTTGTGATTGACTGGATTTCACGCTCAATATTGTCATTGTTGATTGAAACAAGGTGTTTGTTTTATTCACAAAAGTTCATGCTTGAAAATAAGTAATAAGTTAATATCATATTCAAATTATTTCCTTTCAGAGCTAGTTAAAATCCAGTATAAATGCTTCTGGTTCAGTTTGAACAAATATTGCAAAATTCAGAAGGTAGCTCTTTGGTTTAGATGCTATATACCTTAGTTGATTGCTGCTTTCATTAGGTACTTGTTTTTTTTTTAATGTTATGGGTATTGTCACACCTAATGAAGTTGGAGAATAAGGGATCCTATGTCGTGTTTCACATTTAAGTAATGAACATGTACTTCAAGAAAAGATTTTCCACGTTTAATATGCATTCATGACATGGCACTTATTTGAAATACTCTAAATGAAGTGACCAAATAGGTGAGTCTTTTTGGAACCCCAGGGATGTGAGTTTTAAGTCCCGACCAGTACATGTGTGTGGATGTTAGAAAACACAATGAGTGGCTCAATTCTTAGGATACTAGATGATGAGCCGAATGGAAGTCTTAGGCACACGCAAGCCCTCATCAGTGTCCTAAAGGTGAAAAATGTCAACACGCCATATATGTTCTGTCAAGTATTTGTCAGTTTCAGTGTAGTTATTTATTCATCTCATTACTATGGCTAACTTAAGGTAATCCTAAGTCATTGAATATTAACCTGGTTAATAAATCCTTGTCTATTTTGTAGATTATTCTTCATTAAGTCAAGGATCTCTATCAATTTCTTTTCTACCTTCATTTAATTGGAGGAGATGGTGGTGAAGTTTGTGGTTATTGAATTATTTTGATAGAATCGGGGGAAAATAGACTTCTATTGCTACCATATTATCGTATTTCACGGCATATGCCACTCGAAAATCACCCCCAGGTCTTATATGTGAAGTGGACATAGGGTATTGTCTACCCCCAATGCTCTTTGCTGTGGACAAGTTTTACCTCAGATAGTCAGTGCTACAGCCCTTCCCAAAATATTATTATTACCACTGTTTTTGTTACAAATAGTAATATGTTTGATACATACTGTATTTGTCCTTAATGTCCCCCTCCAAATATAAGACCCCCCTCCCAGCTTTTCATCTATATTTTTGGAATTACCTTATATCTACCCATATTTACTCTCATATCACAAATGCTCTTTGTATTAATTTTCTTTAAAAAACAAATAATGTTTGTCTTATTTTGAGGATACCGGGACTAGCCACGGTAGTTATCTTTACGGAGTCACCTGCAAGTGCACATAAGTGCGATATTCCACAGAGGAAAAATCATTCGCCTTGACCGGGATTCGAACCCGGATCCCTCGATTTCGCGCCGAGTGCTTTCCACAGGGGAGAAGGACGCCTCGGTAGCTTAACTGGTTAAAGCACTCGGCGCGAAATCGAGGGATCTGAGTTCGAATCCTGGTCAAGGTGAATGATTTTTCCTCTGTGGAATGTCGCACAATGTTAGTCTTATTTCTATGCACCCCAGATCTAATGCGAGGAAAAATATTCAAGATGCAATTGTATCACAGGTTTCACATTAGAACTTTTCCATGGCGCCATAGGGCTGTCGAAACATCATCATGATGGAAAATGAATGAGGTATAAAAAATAGTTAATTATTAGAATTCTAGTTGAATACTTGTGCAATGATGTTTTTAACTGGATGTACGGCACTTGAGCATTCCACTTATTCTAATATTTTTTCATGAATGATTTTCATTTCGTTTTTTGAAATCCTCTTCATCGTCTGACAATTTATCTTCAAACTTTGCAAGAGGCCATATTTTCCACCAGCATCTGTGGAGAGTTTCAATATTCAACTGGTTTTGAATAACATTGAATTCTTGCACCAATTCTTACCCTCTCATAGTCTTTTGCCGATTTCAATTTTTGTTTTTAACTTAAAATTATGTCTTTCCACTTTTGTCCTTGACGGTCACTCTAAGCCGCAGCATGGCTTAGTGAGAGGTGGAAACAGCCCAAAACAACTATTACCTACTATTTGAACCAAAATATAACTGTTATATAACACTGTCTCCTGTACACACGATGTTAAATTAGCAGCAGTTTGCTAACTAGGCTACCCGCTAGCAAGGTATCAAATGCATTGAATATTGTCGCAAATGGAAGAACTCCAAAATTTGAAATACTGTTCCAAGTGCAAAATGTCTAGCACATTTTCGTGCCAGTTATCTGAGTACGTATAATCATAATCATTTATTTGTCTAAGGATCTTACATAGAAGATATAAGAAAAGTCACAAAATACAATGGTTTAATAACTATAAGCATGGTAGGTAAACAGAAGATATATGTACTAATAGTATATTCAAATTCAAGTAAAAGATGCCATTTGTGTTCATTTTCCAAGATTAACAATTATAAGGCATCATGTAAAACAAATAATGAATAATACAACTACGATAATACATCTCAAAAGAAAGTATGACCAATCAGCAGAAAAACTTAAAATTACCCTGTCAAACAGAAATTCATTCTTTGACTATGCAAGAGAAAATGAGAAAATAAACATGTAACAGAATACAATAATTCAGTTCTTCATGTTCAATAATTGTGTAGTAGATTAAAAATATATTTAAATTGTTGTGATTCATGAACAGAATAATTATGATTTCCTTGCAGAAAAAAATTAACTTTTTTGAAATAACATATTTCATTCAATATCTTTAAAATTTGAGGAAGTTTATTTAAGTTTGAGGTGTGTATTCTGTGAGACCCATTTTCCCTTGTGGGCCCAGCTTTGCTCAGTTAGTCCTTGCTGAATAATCCAAAAAAACAAATTAAAATAATAATTATACAAAAACAAATTAATATAATAATTATGCAAAAAAAATTGTTAATATAATGTCACACATAAAGCAACCTGATATTAAGATGGAAATGGATAAATGTTTAGTTTTTTTAATGGGATTGGATGGAGCATCATGAGACTCTTCATAATTGGGATTGCACATCATAATTTGGATTCCACATTTTTGTGGTATGAAGACCTTGGAAGCGTGAGACAATGAACCCCAAAAAATTATGTTATATGCCTTAAGGGAATAGAAAACACCATAATATAATGTTAGTAGGATATTTATTTGAAATGAGTCTCTGAGATGGCGTAAGAGATAGCATGTGGAGCTTAGTTTGCTGGCAAAGACCTCGATATTCATGTCCCATGACAAGTTGTTATGCAAGTAAGTGCCTAGGAATTTATTAAAAAGAACATTCTCAGTCGACTAAATTTTTATCAATTTTAATTAGTATGCAGGGTGGTGATCGCCAGGGAAAACCTGGAATTGTCAGGGAATTTTGAGTTTCTGGAAAAGTCAGGGAATTGTCAGGGAACTCTCGTAACAGTCAGGGAGAAACTGGGATAGGAAATTCAAAACATCCCACCAACTAAAACTAATGTTCATTGCTGACGTGCATGGAATAAGTCCCATCAATTTGTGGGACATTCAGTGGTGAATCTTATCAGTTGTGAATCTTAATTATTTAGTTGTGAATCAGACTTAAAATGTATCCCTTTTGTATATCTGTATTGCGATATTTGCATATTAGTGTTAAAATTCACGATCATAATGTATTACGCTCATCACAAGGAATCCGAGGATATGTTGTTAGAAAAATTTTAACTCGCATTTTTTTTAACTTCGAGACTCAGATCGAGAGGTAGCTGGAGCACACTAGATCGTAGTAAATAATTGCTTGCAGTGTTAAAAATATGAGACGATGATTATTAAAATGGTAACACAAGTACGATCTCACGTGTAAACAAAGTCTTATGCAAGATCATCTTCGATTCTCATACTCCCCTTCGTGAGACAGTAAGATCAGCCCTCCTCCCATCCCCACCTTTTACAATTGACGTAAT
This sequence comes from Pyrrhosoma nymphula, assembly GCA_963573305.1. NCBI lineage: Eukaryota > Metazoa > Arthropoda > Insecta > Odonata > Coenagrionidae > Pyrrhosoma > Pyrrhosoma nymphula. Next base: position 10,893,907 of record OY754335.1, on the reverse strand, counting down.
AATTGAATGGCCCCCTTAAGCTACCTCTCGAAGCAACTAAGTCAGGTCACAAACCACCTCAAATATGATATTCCTGAACATGATGCTACCGTTGCTAATTGTCTCCTGTTGTCCTTGCTCTTAGTGGTGCACTTACGTGTTTTAATCAAATATTTTTACATTTTTTTGTACCCTGATTCACGTGAATCAAATTGTTATTCACTTCTGAAGGTCACTCGTGCCATCCGATTTTGATCCAGTCCAATAACTTTGCTTTGGTTTGTATTTTTCGCGCACCTTAGTGATACCTGTGCCGGGGTCCGCCAATAAATTGGCTATTAACTTGCCTTTTCAGTAATCCTCAACTTCCCAGAACTACCACTACGCGCTACCTCTTTCTTGAAGAATTAGACATTGTCAATTTTTATTTTTACCGATGGAAACATACATGGAAATTAAATACACGGCTGCGGAAGGAATATAGCTCACTCGCCTGGGTCGCCCCAACGCTCGCAATGGTTCAGGGGATTCACCATAATGCAAAACTGTTGTATACGTAATTCAATAACCTGCTGTAGGAAAACCTTGTGTGTAGGGAAATGTTGCAATTTTGTAGACAGTAAAATGGCCCCTGCGACGGCGCACAGTGGTCGGAAATCGAAAAAAGCCAGGCAAAATCCAAATTTACTTTTTTTAGATAAAAACTTGAAACGTGGCATTTATACTCACAAATGATTACTTATTATGAAAGAGTAAGTCCTTTTTCTTAGATCCTACCCATTACTTGTATACGGAGGCTCAAACATGACCAACATTCCAAAAAAATACCCGTTTTGATTTTTCTTCGAAAATTTTAAAAGTTAAGTAGATAGTAGATATAGTTGTGGAAGGATTTTAATGAAATAAAAAACAATACCATTTGTGATAATAGTACCTTTCCTGTCCTATGCACAAGTTTGAGAGGTTATCGTAGATATTTGGGTGCTATTACGACACTAAATGGCGGACTTTTTTTTCAGGCAACATTGCACATGAAGTAGTCATTTTAATTGGTTTCATGAATATAAGCACCGAGATATTTGTACATAGTATTAATTGAAGACTTCTTAAGGTTATTCTGAAAAAATCTTCGAAAAATGTCAGTATCTTTGGGGTAGTGGGTTGGGGTGAGATAGTAATGTCCTTTGCCTTGACAGAGCATTCGGGGGTATGAATGGACCCTCCTCGGTGTGTTTTTTCATTAGGATGTACTTTGTAGCTTTTAATGCATTGATTTCAGCTGTTTAAATTTTCTGAGTTTTGACAAAAATTTAATTCAGCAGAAATAAAATATTGCAATAATAGGTGACCTTTTGGTGATCGGTCAGGGAAATTGGTGAATCTATCAGGGAAAAGTCAGGGAATTTAAAAATTGGATATCAGTAGCCACCCTGGTATGCTTTCAGATAAATTACTGTTGCAACCAAATTGAACAATATGTGTATTTTGGATATTTAGATTCAATTCATTAGCATGATACCAATTTAAAATGTTATCATTGACTGTATACCAGATACTTGAATGCCATTTATCTGAGAGTTTACTGTGCTTGTAATAACTTTGCCAAAAATATGTATGTGTTTTTTTAATATAACAATGTTTCCCCTGTGAAACAGGTTTTTTAAATTGACCTTTTAGTCTCAAAATCATCTGCTGACATACACCATAGAGGGTGAAATTCAACATGAAAAAATAATTTGGCTTGATCGGGATTCTAACCAGAAATTCCCAATTGCCGGTCAGTTGTGTCAGCCAATTACACCACCAAACTGTCTTAGTTCAAGGGAAATTTCAGCAGGGGGTTTATACGAACAAGTTGTCATGTCCCCAGTCTACATTGTGCACAGGAGATGTTGTTGTGCATGATATGCCACAGTCACGGAGAATAAACCAGATCGTTTGGTCGGTCTGAGTTCGAATCCCAGTCAAGTCAAATGATTTTTTCATGGGGAATTTCTCTAGCTTTGGTGTATATATTTGCACCTAAGCCTGTGCAATTATTCGATTAATTGAATCGTTGATTCAATTAGTCAAATCAATTCTCTAAAACTCCACCATCTACCCCTCCCTCCCTCCAGAAGTTAGCTAGCTATCCCGACAACTAGCACTGTGTCCGACAGGTTCAGTCTCGGCGGGAACATTGTCATCAACAGACGCCAGTGTCTGTTGGATGAATATGCTGAGGATATCATCTGCCAGTCTTCAAATAGTGATCTATTCCTTTAATTAATGAATTAAAGCTAACTGATTGAATTATTTTGCTGTTTTTCAAATTAATTCTTTCATTCTTCTCATTGGCAAAGGAAAGCCTTTAGCAGTGATTACACACAGGAGTTGACTCCCATACAAGGCCACTTGGAATGTGAAACTTGAACGTGTATCATACCAAATCCTATAGGAGTTTGCCATCGATAGTGGTGGAATTCGATACTTGGACGGAGTAGCTGCCATCCTTGTTGTGGTTCCAAGTGGAGTCGACTCGATATAAATCGATCAGATAGGAGTCAACTCCTGTGTGTGATCGCCGCTTTTGAATAGCACGATCCAATTGAGTCCTGTCAATTAATTGAGCAATGACAATTAATTGACATCCATTTCTATGTCAATTAATTGGCCATTGTTAATTAATTGAATGACTTCAATTAATTGTCATGTCTTAAATTCCCAACGATTGAATCAATCACATTTTCAATTATTCTTATAATTGATCGATATCGATTATTTTCGATAATCGCACAGGCCTATTTGCACCCGTGCACCTGACTGTGTATCACATCATTTGTGCAATCGCAATGATTGGAAAAAATCATCTACTGCCCTTTTACAGTGCTACACTGTTGCTTTGAGTTAATTTTTGATTGTTTTATTTTTGCCCAAATCCATAAAGTGGAAATATCTTCCTACCGACCTATTTTATCTATTTATCAGTTAGAAAAACCAACGTATTTTCAGAGTTGATGAAACTTGAAAAGCTGTAAGTCAAGGCATACCTGTGGTAGGTATTTATTTTCTAATTCAAAGTATGAAATCCAGAGAATTTGGTGTGGGTGCCTGGGCCCCCTCGGTGCTTATGTACCCACCTGAGTGAGGTTTGGTTGTGAATGCATATTATATCAGGGAAATATTTTTTCTCTTGAGTCCATTTTTAATTCTTGGTTTCTGGAGATTGTGTTACAAATTCTGTCTAAACCAGAAGGCTACCTTATTCAATTTGGATGTTTATAAATATGGTGGCATTTTTTATTCATGGTTAAGGAACATGCGTTTGTTGTCAATGCTCCTCTTGCAGTGTGGGAGTGGGGCTTCATCACCATCGTCATCATCGCCAGCATCCCCATCTTAACAGAGAGAAGAAGAGGAGCAGTCCTCTTCTGACACTATTTTGAAGAGAGGTTGGACTTAGATGGGTATTGCGTGATGGCATTGCAGGGTGTGATAATATCTCAATTCAAAAGAGGTTGCCAGAGACAAATGGTGACTTGTGTGGGTCCAACTTCTCCTTTTCTCTCCCTCCTTTTCCTGATATCCCAATTGTTTGCCCTCTCATTGTACATTTACGCATGTACAGACTATGTTCCTCTTGAGTTTTGCCCTCGTTTTTTAATCACAATATCCTTGATGGGACATAGGTACCAGAACTGCACCCAATTGAACATTGTACTAAATATTTCATCGACTTTATATTATTCAATGTGTTGATGTATGAATGCCAGAGCTGTTCTGTGTGTCTGTTTCTCTAAACATGTGCAACTGAGAAGTCGCTGTAGAAGAAGTGAAGGTTCCCAGGGGGAGTTTTCATCCTTTCCATTCTGCATATAATTTTGCAGGCATGTGGTAAGCAAAGCCGAGGTGTGTGTTAAAGTTGAAGACTTTGTAGGCCACAGCATACGGGCATCTTTATCAGTTTTTTTTTGTACTGCAGACATCATTTCATGTGAGAATATTTTGTATTTTAATTTTTTTAAACTGCCATTTATTTTTGTATTTCTGTGTATATTGTCATTGAGTTTTTGTGGGTTGTTACTTTTCTGTGATGGCCTTTTTATACTTACTGCTGCTGATTTCATTATTATAGCCATATTTTGAGGATATATTCCTTCCATGTAAGTGTGTTCCGCTCCCAATTGTCTGGGGGTTATACAGTTTATATGTAAATGGCAACTTCACGCATAGATGTGTCATGTCTAGTCTCCAAAATTCCTCCTCTCAGCAGAAAAAAATGACCAAAAACAATATGTTTTGAGAAGGCTATTCAGCTTTCACTTATGAATATGTATGTGTACATAAATATGATTTGTGGAACAAATCTAAAATCTGGTCATTCAAGGAACTCATTTATTTCAAAGTACATATGTGCCAAATCTGATAAATGATACAAGCTCTATGAATCCTTAAAAAAAATTCGACTAACACATTCTTGGCTGAAGTTCAGTTTATGTGATTATGGTTCAGTATGTGTGATTTTCTCTATTTCTGACTACATACTAATCAGTATTGAAAACCTCTGATTGGTAGAATGAATGTAGGTTGAATTTGGTTGGATAGCTGTTGACTTTAATTCACAAGAGTTTACTTTGATTATTTTAATTTTTATGGTCAGGATTTTATACAGATAATTTTTAAAATCAGTGATTGCCATTTTAATTTCACATGACTTGAATGTGAGGTTTCCTTAGTGATTTGTTGTGGATGTTGTACAATTTAATGCGGACTTCCTCGGTGGACTTTATGTGTATAGACCTCAGATAAATAGGATTTCTTTAGATATAATGGCCCTTATTGTTCCTTAGTAAGCTCTTTTCTTGTATGAAAAGTAGTATCTTCTCTGGGTGGCCTTAGTTGACAAAAATAATTCTTAGCGCTGTTTCCTCTGGAGTAGAAATTCACAGTAACTTTATGGGTTTTATAGGAAAAACTGTTGAGAATAATCTATGTTATTCATCAGGCCAAGGGAGAGTTTACAAGGCTTCAAAGACATAAAATATTTTCATTTGGAAACCATAGCATTACCTTTTATGGTAATTGTAATTTTCTCTCATCACAAACCTTCAACTCATATCACTTTTATGTGTATCAAAAGTTAAATCATCTTATTTGGGGATTACCAACCATGATGTTAGGCCTTGTTTTTGCTCCAAGTTTGCTCACGAGATTTTTTTCTTCATGGGAAAGAAGTGGTCTCACACTTTCTGATTTTCAATCAAGCTTTCAGTTGTGTAATCGTGGAAACATCCTTCTTCTAATATATCCTCGAATTCATGTCCCTTCATGGAAAAAATCTCCTCTACACACATCATAAAAAAGTCAATTTTTTACATTTATAATGATTTTTCAATGAAATTCAAGCAGCACTGGTGAGATGCTAAGATATGAATGCATTAATTGATGAATTCTACTTTTTGATCATCTAGTTGCAGTTTGCTCTAGTTGCAGCAGTGACAAAAGTCCTCTGGGGTCTACTTCATTGGAGATATTTTTGTGGGAGATTCCATGACCATTCTGCATTGCTCTTAAGAAATTTGAATTTCACCTATTTAGTTTTATTAACCAATGGAAGCAAGCTACCTTGGATGTTATAACTCAAACAAAAATCTCCCAGTGTATCAGCCCTCAAAAGAAATAAGTGCTAATTAATTTTTAAAAACCTCTTTCAGTGGTAATATGCCATTTGTAGACTGATTTTGTTTGAGTAATTCATATGTGCTCATTGTAGATTTGCTGTAGTTTTCAAGACCCTGACTGTGATAAGATTTAAATTGGCTTTCATAAGCTATGAAAATTTGCACTTCTAAGTGTGTCTATGTATAGATTGTGCAGCTGTCATTACAAGAACTCTTGGTGTTAAAAAAAATCTCATCATCACGGCTTGATTGTTTGCAGTCCTTCAATTCATCATATCATTTTCCAATCACTTGATAGTTCCTTATGCTGATGTCTTCCTACACTTCTTTGCCAGAAATGTCCCTTTGATGGACAGAAGTTATGTCTCAGCAATGTGTTTTGAATTATCAATAGAAAAATTCTGTTACCGTGAATTAGGGAATCTGGTCCCTTACAGTTAAGATTTAATGACAGTACACAGTACATATTTCTAATGCCAAATGGTCTTCCATTCTGTCATCCCATTTGATTGATAAGTTTTTGGCATTATCATCTTCTTGTTCAAATTCTTATGAGAGATATGGACATAATTTATTTTTGCTGTCAAAAATGAATCAAGGATACTACATTCACCTGTGTCATAATTTTGCAATATTTTGTGGTAGCATCTTTATATAAATATATTTTGGTTTACGTAACATTGATGCTTCTCCATTGAATCTTCATGGCATTGCATTCACGCCATTTATTGTTTTTATCAGAGTCAATGTGAATTGGCTGGATGAAATTTGTAATAACTTATTTTATACTCAATTTCAAACAGTTATGTTGGTGCTTGAACTTGATTTCATTCTAAGCTGTTAGCTTTCTTGTTTAGTTTCATCCGAAGTGTATCATTAACCAGTGAGATGAAAAAGTGGTGGAGTTGGGTTGCTGAGTCTCTTTTCAGGGATATCATTGTTTTTTTTTAAGGTTTGATGATTGTAATTTGTTGTTTTGTAGCTGTTTTAAGCCACTGCTGTTTTATGCCTGTATATTTGAATCAACAGTAATTGCACTGATAAAGGATAGTGGGATATGATATTGATTTGAAAATGTGAAGGAAAATGACACTGATGCCAGTTGACAAAATGCCAGTTGGAAATGCTTCATCCCATGATTAGTATGTCTTACACCAGGGAAAAAAATCTAATCGCTATTTTAATATACTGCAGCTTCTGAGATAGCTTCAAAATGCCGTAAAATAAATTATATCTTTTTAATGTCAGTCACACAATTTGAACTACATTCATAATTTCCAGTGAATAATTGCAAAAGTCTTATTTTTAGAAGTAAAATTGTTAAATTCCATTTATGTGTAAAATTATATATCCTTATTTATGTTAATTAAGTTTTGTGTTATATTTTGCAACTATAGCTAAAAATTAAAGTCTGCTAGGTCAGTTAACCCTTTTGTACTTCAAGTTTAAGGTCATCACCTAGGCTGAAAATAACAGCTATTAAATTTGTAGTAGGAACCTGACCCTTGACTTGCCCAGCAAATGAGTACATGTACCACCACCCAGAGGTTCCCTTATGTCATTCCAAATTTCTGTGTGAATATGGAATTGTAGGTAGGTGGACGATCTGTGCATTGGCCTTTTCAGGCAAAGGTTCGTGGCTAGATTTCCAGTCCAGTTTAATTTTTTCTCATGGCAAATTCTACCTATTCTACTCAATTTGTAGAAATGTTGGTCAGGAGAAACGTTTCAAAATGAAGACATGTTGGATATATGTCTTCAGGGTTGCAAGTTTGCAACTTTTGTTTCCTGTTGACAAACATTAACTGTCTCCCCTGCAGATTTTATCGGCTTTGGTAAGTCTATCAAACTCATTTCTCTTTACAGCCAACAGTTTTGGCATTGTCGAGTCTATTTATTGCTGACTTACAAAGAGCCAATGAAGCGACTTCAAAAGTGAGATCACTTATTTCTCTTGCAACCACTTACCAAGGTCCAGGGGCTAAGTGATTGACATAGCCAAAACTGGCGACCATTTATAAATATGAGATTTATAGACTCGTCAATGGCGTTAAAGGCAGTATGGTAGACAGCATTTGTCATCAGGAGGAAAAATGACTGACCTGACAGAGGACTAAAAATATGCAATTTATTTCTCATTGGGAGAGGAATTTTTTCAGTTGAAATTTACATAATCAAATGAGAAAATTTTATTTTGCACCAAGTTTAGTGAGAGGCAAGCCTACGTCTTCTGCTCTTAGATCAGTTTGATTGGTGTGGGTAAGGCTGGAACTTAACCCAATAGCATATGAAATTTGTGGAGAGGGAGAGCCAGTTGATTTCCCCGTGCTTTACCTGTGGTTTCCCAGGAAAACTTGATGTATGAAATTGATTCACGTGTCGAGCGTTCGCAAGAAGTGTTGTCCATAAATGCTCTACCCACTGAGATACTACGCATATCTAATATTTTCTAATGACTCTATTCAAATTTTAATTTTATCATACTTTTTCTGCTAATTTTTAAGTCAAATTTTGTAAAAAAAGAAGGTATCATGGTAATTTTGATAGAATATGTTGTAGACCTACGTAGGTGATCATGTAAGTCCATCATGTTGTTCATTGTTTTTTGGCTCTGAAATAGTATGTAAGTAATGTTTTACTTCATGCTTAAATTAATGGTGGCTTACATCTTGATATTTGATTAGTTTGAGTTTACTTAACTCACGACTAGGTACATCCTACAAAAATGCTTCAACAGTTCATTTGATTTTTATTGCTAGTGAACTATTTAAAATAGTTAATCTTCTACATGTGCATATTTAAAATGATCCTTGGTGCCAAAAATTTATACACAAATGATGTCTTCCTTGCCATGTGCTGTTTTTTTCTAAATCTTGCGAGATATGCATGCCCAGCATAACTATTTGCTTCCTCCAATAACTGGAATAATTCAACTTCTACCAGTTTTTCAGCCTTAAAAAATAAGTGGAAATAGGTAGTGATAGCGAAGAGAAAAATGAAAAGAATTTATACTGTGGTTATATATTCAGTGAATCATGGTACGTCATGGTACCCTAATTATAAGAATGTCACCTAAGTCAGTAGAGAGATAAAATTGTCAGAGCATACAACCCTGGATTTTGATTCCTTTCTATTTTTCTTAGATTCCCCGAAAAACTAAAATACATTTTTCCTCGTAATGCGTAGGGAAACTGTGGATTATGCAAAGTATATGCTAATTTATGACTGAATTTTTGTATCTTTATGCATTTTAAATTTGCTCTGAAATTCATTTGAAAATTTAATTATGCACAATTTTGATTGTAGTATGGTACATACATGACGATTGGAAGAGTGGTTTTTAGTTGTTTTTTTTTACTCACTGTAGGCAAAATTCTATGTGGTAGGATCTGTGTCATCAGTATCAAGAGACTGTCATTTAATACTATAAATTGGCCTCTAGCTATGTGAAAAGGAGAAACTGCTAAATTAGGTATTATTTGTGGGGCTTTCACGGCATATGTCAGTGGCACAAATTCTTCTCGGGTCTCGCACCTGGTCAAGGGGCTGCGTTCTGGTCAATGCTTCGACCCTCACCTGAGGATGATACTCAAGTTCATAGCATCAAAATATCGGCCAGAGTGCAGCCCATAACCCTTGCAGAAGGCCAGAAAAAAAATTGGTTTTGAGAATTTTGGTTTATAATCACAATGGCTCCCATATAGCACAGAATATCTACAAGATATCCACACAAGGTCTTCAATGTCTTCGATATTTAAGATGTTTAAAAAATGTTTACTAAATATCTTGATAATCAAAATCAACTATGTAGAAAATGCCATGTAGAAATATACGTCTGCAAATATTGCTTAAAATGCGTTTTGTGGCCTCTTGAATCGAATGAACATTAGTCTGCGTCAGTTATTTTTTGGTCTCTATAAGACCTTCATTGGACTTAAAAAAATTACGCGCCGTGCCTAGGAAAACCGAAGTCCCGTGGGATGCCTAGTAAGAAAATGCGACTGCAAATATTGTTTTAAACGCATTACAAAACCATAATACCTATTGACATCGCGTAAGCAAGGTGGTTGTATCCTCGCACTCCGTTTACAACGGTGAAATCTTTTCGCTGCTTAAAATCTGCACTGTAGATATCTAGAAGACATTTCACAATGTCTACAAAATATCTAAGGATGATGACTAGAGGACATTAAAAAAGGGGACATTCAAATATCTACCAAGTGTCTGGAAAATATTTACAAGATTTTTGTAGATGTTTTGTAGACATGGAAGTGATTTTGTAGATATCTTGTAGATATTCTGTGCTATGTGGGCTGCACAAATCATGTCAGCCAAAAAATGAACAGGAGCTCATTCAAAATTGTTGAATGTTAACATTTTCAGATTGCATGAATTCAATGGCATTCAGGATTTTGGTTCTGCGATTAAATTATTTAATATTATACAACAGTTTCGCCGTGCTATGCTGCCGGTATACCATAATCCTGAATACCATAAACATGAGCTGCAATAATCTACAAAAAAATTACATGAATTCAATGTTGTCAGATTTTAATAAATGCTGGTATTCCATAAATCACGCAACAGTAATTATTTTCAGTATTGGTCTTGATGCTGGGAATTTTACTTGAATGACCAATTGGGAAATTAAGGGTTTTCTCTATAGCATGCCAAATTTCAGTACGGCTCTCTGCTGTAAAAAAAGTGAACATTAGAGTCAGTAATCAAGTGATGAGTGACTTTTTGACAGGAAATTGCTGGAAACGCATCTATTGCATTACATATGTTATTTGATGTCCATAAAGATTCAAGATTCCCTTTTTGCCTGCTTTTTTGGTTTGGTTTTTGGATATACATACTAAACCATTCTGTGACTGTGTATTTATTAATTATTATTTTCCACAATCTGGCGTGTCATTTCTTTGCTGTATTTCACCATTTTAAAAAATCGTACCGCTATAAACTTTGAATGACGAAGTGCGAATAATTTGGTGTGACAGCAGTAAGTAGTACCTTGAGTACAAAGCTTTTTAAAGATTACAGAAATGTATTTCATTTTAATTAGGATCCTGTTCAAAGAACATAGATGAAAGATTTTCTGATACTTATGTATTTTTTGTGCATGCTGACTTGCATTTTTTTCAATATTCTGACGCAAAGACTGAATTGGACGCAGGTGTAGAAGTAAACTTGCCATCCTTAATGAAGCTGTATTCCAACTTATTTGTATTATGCTAGCAAGTTAACCAACTTGTGTTGATCTTCCACTACATGCCCCCTTTTACCCGAAGCTGCCCACGTTAATCTTATATGGGATATATTCCCTAGCAGTTTCACCATCTATTTGGAATCTTTTGTTTTTGCAACTCTTGCGTATAATGTTTTGGGAAATTATGTTTAATATTTTATATACCAACCATTTTCATAATCATTTCCTTGAAACAAAAGTTGTCCGACAGTATTTACTGGCTGAATTTTTATCCATTTTATGTGCACCAAGAGAGCATTCTTATATGTGTGTACATACATGTATTTTTTGTGATTTTATACATTGTGTAATGATTTTGTAGTCGTTGAATGAGTGTTTAAACTTGACATTTTCAGGATCTTACTTTTGAATAACATTGATATAGAGATATTTTTTACAGTTATTGGTATCTCGAAAGTGTTTCTTGTGTGAGTATCTGAGGAATATTAGACGAAATCGCATGTACCATTTCTCCTAACTTTGCAAGTATAGTTCATAATATGTAGATTTATCTTCACTCTTGTAACTTTCATCGTGTCCCCCTGTCTAGGAAGTGAGATTGGTTGAATGTATGATATGAATGTTTTGTGAGTTTTGCCTCTAACCATTCATTCCATAGGCATTTTGTCGATCACATACCTGAACTTAATGAGTCAAAATGCTTTTCTGCTGTGGTCATTTACTTATATTTCTGCAACCAATGATGTGCCATGATATTGTGTGTTTTTATCCAAATTTTTTGATGATCTATATCAAAGAATTTGTCTTAATCACCATGGGTGCTTCAAAGATATTGTTGTTGTTGATGTTGATTGTTGTCGCCTATGTCCTTGTTTCTTTAACGCTGCAAGAACTTGGGGAAGAGAGGGTTAAGCAAAACAGTGCTTGGAAAGAAATTCTCAGAGTGGTGTAAAGAAAAAATGTCGTAATTACCTAAAAACATGTCCTATTTTGGTATGTGTTCGTTTCAAAACAGACAAAACTTTCTAAAGAATGAATAATTGCCTGTTCATATTTATTTGTATGATATTATGATGTACAAGGAAAGGTGAAATATATTTATTATTATTATAATTACTATAATAACTTTTTTCTATTGTACATATTTTTTACCTCAAATCTCTATTCTGACATTAGTGCATTAAAAATGGGAATAGATCATAGCCAAATGGCATTTAGATGATCTCCCTCAAAAAATCGAGTTTTCAAATTCCCACTACCTCCACTTTTTAATCAATATACCTTAAATAATGTCCATTCTTACATTAATCTTCCCTATAGTATTCTACAATTAAAATTGAATGTTATGAGTGCTGCAGTTCTAATTGGGGTGTTTTGAATAAGATCTTGCGTTAAGAGTGGAGAGTTTGTAACTTTGGTAACCACAGTCGTTAGGCGAAGGTGATAATGTTACAGAAATTGGCAGGAAAAGCACATATTTTATGCTACAAAATATGGTAACTAAGATATGATGACTAGCCCCCTCTCCCCATGTATACTGTCATGGGTGGTACACAAGTCCATTGTCTCGACCCTTGCTAATGTGAAAATTTCTTTGTTTCAAATATAGTGGCAGGTAGTGTTTCAGAACTTTCTCTTATCTATTCAGCTAAAATTTGGCTAAATAGTGGTTTCTTGTATGAGTCATACATTATACACACATACATATTTTGGAGTTGTCCATGTAAAATGTTTTGCTCGTTTCCGTAATTCCTAGGTCATTTCTCTATTTTTTTAAATAATGTCTTCATCCCTCTTGTCAATCCATATGTCAGAGTGGTAGTTGATCGTACTTAATTTTGAGAATGGAAATAGAATAGAAAAAAGTTTTATTGCCCTCGGATGAGTTGTTCATTTCGATTGTTACAAACATGCAAAAATGGAAACAGTGTGACTAGAGCTCAAAACAGCCAAAGGATGTACTGGACGAAGGAATTCTTCAATGAACTTGATATGGAGTTCTTTATCCCATCTGTATAAATTTCACTCATTCCTCTCCCTAACAATGTCTCTCACATTTCTTTGTCCCCCAACAGTTTTACTGATTTGTGTTAACATTGTTTATTGCCCCTCACTTACGGCAGTAATTGATTTGTTTAAATCTGATCTGTATAAATTTCACTCATTCCTCTCCCTAACAATGTCTCTCACATTTCTTTGTCCCCCAACAGTTTTACTGATTTGTGTTGACATTGTTTATTGCCCCTCACTTACGGCAGTAATTGATGTGTTTTTGCTGGGGAATGATTAACAAAATTTTTGTTTGATGATGGCTATGGAAATAATTTATTTGTAGTGCATTTTAATGGCTCTTGATTTTTTTTCTTTTCATTTAATGTGTGGTTAATAAGAATTTAGAAGATGCAATTTTCCACCGATCAAAATTTTAATTCGGCCCGGGTTTCGATGCACTGCATCATCATCAGGTACATAAATTTGTAAATCAACTTATATATATACAAGAGAAGGTGGGTGGGGGAGGTTAGGAAAGTGGAGGGAGTGAGTGGGGAGGGGGGAAAAATTCAAGGGGAAGAGAGTATTATTTACACAGGAATATTGTTAACATTTGAAATTTGAAAAATTTAAAATTTTTATCTGTGGAAAATTACATCTTCTTCGTTCTTATTATGTTCAAATTCCACAACATCAAGCCTGACACCTCCCCTTATGTGTGGTTCATTTATATTAAATCATTAACGTTTCATTAAAATTCATTTGTTTTCTCAATAACGCAATATTCTATCCTGTTAGCACATGGTACCTGTTGCAGCTGATTCTTTTTGCCTCCTTTATATTATTTCGTTCATATTTTTTAGCCAAACTTTAATCAAAGATGGAAGAATTTCATTTACTGCTTTTTCTCTCCTAATTATGTCTATTGTAAATTGGTTACTAAAATCTAATTTTTGGTATTTGAATTCATTGACCTGTGGTTATGAACTTTTATTCAAGAATTTATATTTGTTTTGGTTCCTGAGCTACTTTATTTTGATTAGTATTAAAAATTTATGTATTTCTTAATGAAATACTAAGTTCTTTGAAGCGCTCTGCTCATTTTAAAATTTGCTTTTGTTCTTTTTGCCCCATTACAACCTCTTTCCAAAACCTATTAACTGTCCCAAAATCCCTTGCTGCTTTATCCCTCTCCTGATTACAATGTTAAAAATTTCCAATTACTTATTTTAAACTGCTTAATTACTAACTTTATGCCTTTTAATACATGTAAATGTAAACTTATTGGCTTGAAAAATTGTAAATTCGTCAACCTTTATGTTTAATCATGAATTTTCTGCTTCTTTGCATTATGACCCCATATATTTTGGGTTGTATATTTTTAAATGTAACATTACCTACTTTTCATGTTTTCCAATTTTTACAAAACGTTTTATGATAATACTATGCTCTGCACTTGAAAATATTTCACTCAAAACTATCCTTTCAATGAAATATACATGATGAATTGGACTTAAAAAACTCTTGTGACACTACATTTACTTCTTTGCTTCAACGCTTCTTTGCCACATATGCATTGAAACACAGCCTATTCCCACACCACGGCCAGTCTCCTCTGCGTCGGGTGTCATGGACAATGCACCCTCCTCACCCTTCCCATCCCAGTCGCCTGTAATCTCTCCCAAGCAGCTAATCCCACATTCACTTGAGGGCTTTGATAGCAACGATGATGATGTTGAGGATGCCTATTCCTCCACCGAAGACCTTTTGGAGCCAATAGCACGCAGTAGGAAACCGAATGCAAGGCTTTCAGGGAAGAAGATCAATCCACTGGAGGTGGGTGCAGAGGAGGTCTGTGTTACCCATTCTCAGAGGAGATATAAAGTATTATTTCCTCGTGAATTTTTTTTAGCATGGGCTCTTAATACTCGTGCATGGGGATTAAATGTGCGATGTGGTGCGTTGGATTAGTGGTTACCATTATGTCAAACTCACAACACCTATTGGAAACTGAAGGAATTATATTAGGTGTGTTCTGGTTGGTTTTAGGTGAGCTCGGTTTCTACATACTGCATGGAATATTGCATGCTGCATCCGAAGGAAATTGACTAGGCATTGGTGCTTTTAAATGTACAATTCTAATCAATTTTTAAAAAATTTTGAAGCTGCAGTTGATAGATGTTTAGGTATTGTAAGGGAAAGCAACTTTCGAGGCAAAATCGTTTATGAGAACTTGAATTAGGTATTGAAGCATTTGTAATATTAATTCACTGGTACAATGAACCTTAATGTGAGCTACTACAGAGCCTCTTGCTGTTTCCTGAAAGTAATGTATTTTTTTCTTATTTTGGTTGCTCATGGTGAACGTGTGTAATTCAGTAATCACTCATCCTTATAATATTTTATGGCAGTCATCTTATTTCTTTCCTAAATACAGCTACCTTTTTACAAAGTGCTCACTTAGCATTATTTTCTGACATTGAGGATAGTTTCAAGAATTATTATCTCAACTGAATCTCAGTTGTAACTCTTGGTTGGAAAGTCATGAAGGAAGAATAATGCAACCAATGTATTTGACTCATGTCTTTTAGTTCGATGGAGTCATTTGTGTTTGCCCCTCAATAAAAAGTTGAAATTTCTGCATAAAATTTCTTTTAAATACTTCTTAAATCATTTAAAGAAGAAGATGGAATATTAGGTTATGTAATATTTCGTATGCTCTCATTATCATTAAACATTATGTAGAATAGTTATTGAATTTGCCATTTGTAGAGTTCATTGACCCAATAGGATCCAAATCCTGTAAATAGTGATAAACGCTATGCAATTGCTTCACTATATTAATCCTGGTACTTTTCTGGCTTCAGTCCGCCTAGTTAAATGCCATGTTCATGAGTGTTGGCACTGACTTTGTGGAAGCATAATATATCCATGTTGGAGAAAGAGAAACGGAAACACTGGTTAAAATCTCTTTAGTTTCAAATAAATCAAATAAATTAAATATACGTACAAACAATCACACAAGCATACATTAGACCTTAGAATTTTATGCAAGAGAAATCAAGGTCCTAATTCTCCTCTAGTGAGTATAAGGGATTGGAGATAAGCCAATCATGGAGAACCCTGCAGAACACCACATTGGAGACTAACTTTGCAGGAATTGGTCCAACCAAGGTTTCAGCGGATTACGATAAAAGGGCATAACCGTGGTCGGTGTTAATTAAAAGTGTGGAAATTTTAACCAGTATTTCCGTTTCTCTTTCTCTGAGAAGGAAAAGCCATGTTTTTCCATTGCTTAAAAACTATTGCACTCCTGTATAAAATATTTCGAAAAAGTAAAAATTATAAACTCTTTGTTAATCGTTCTTAAGATATGACTATGTACATACTCTTGGAACTGTTCCAATACCATATTTCCATGTGATAGAAGTAATTGTGTTTAATTACTATCATATATTAACATAGTTAATTTAGAGTTGCTCTCTTGGTTTCTCTGTTAATTCTGTTTTCATATTTTAAGTTCTTGAGTTCTGTCCTCTCTGCTGTATGCCGCTATTGTTAAGAATGGCTATTTTCTGCCTGTATGGGTGTGTCATTTAAGTACCTAGTCTAAGATTTATGACTTATTCTAAGATTTATATTCTAAATATGTATAATGTTATGCTTGAATTTTACCTACTTAAAAATAGATCTGATTTATAATAGCCTATCATTCATTATGGTATTTAAGTGTACCTACTTTGGTAAATACTGTTTGTGTTTAATTAGTGTGATTAGATGAACTAGCAAATAGCCATAGAAAAGTATGTATATTTTGAATTTTGCCTTATTGTAAATTGTTCTTAAAATATGCTTCCATATTGTGCTTAAATGAAAATTATTTCAGGAAAATAATTGACTTGCCTATATTTAGGTGAGAGTAGGTCTTTAGGTGTAAGCTATCATCTCAAAGTGTGCTGAAGGTAAATGTAAATAGATAGGCCATTGCAAACAATATTTTTTCTCTTATACATATGTACTTTTGAGTAGTCATTGCTATTATAACCTAGTCATCAATGCATTAGTATTTCATTGTTTTATTTAAAAGGCAATCACCAATTATTAGCTACTATTTTTGTAAACATTTATTACTTAGTTTGGACTTTAGTGTGATTATTCTATACTTATATATAAAGGAAGTGTTTTGCTTCAATACTGAAAAGCTAAAGTGAAGTTCTATGAGAATTATCAACTGAGTTTCAATTTTCCTCTACATCAACTGTTACATACATATTGTTGGTGCTTACCTTGATCTTTGGGCTATCAGGAAAGAGACAAAGTTTAGAGTCAATATTGCATGCCTTAATTTATACTTTTCTAAGGATTAAGAAAAGAAAATGCAATTACATATCTCACCAGTGTACCCACACCAGTTCATATGATTATGGCAGGAGAGTCAAGCCAATATCTGGGTTGAGAAATGTTGATGAACAACTGAATATTCTAGGAAAGACCTATTGGGAGATAGAGCTAAAACTGAGTGGAGTTCTTGCATTTCAAAAATATAATTGGAAATTATGCAAAATGGCTCATTGTGTTGGTTTGGCCTTTTTAGAGTAGGGTGATACGTGCATAGGATAGATCTAATTGTGCTGAGTTGGTGACTTAAACAGTGGCATCAGAATAGGCTGCTGCTAATTTACCCAATCCCATTAACCCTTCGAGCAGGGATTTAATATTTGAGTATTTAACTCCTCAGGGGGTATTTAAATTGATGTATAAAGCAAGCGGACGTACGCCGTACGTAGAAACGCTGCCAGGAGAGAAAATAGGGTCCATACACGTGTACGTTGAAATGGCTTGAGAGGTTAATAATAATAATATTTTTATTCACCTGTTTGGTCATACATTAAGTAGACATAGGCTTTGTCATTACAGTACATTTCAAGTTAAAATTCACCTTCAATAGGATGTATATCCATACATAAACAATATTAAGCATTTATATGGAAGCGATATACAATAATATACATACGGTTTTTGATTTGATAATATTTACAGAGTCAAGTTTACTACACTATATAATTTACATTCGATTCTGGTTTCTCAGAAAAGAAGAAAACTCATTCACTGTATAGAAAACTTCACTCAATAGTAAAGTTTTTAGTTTCCTTTTAAATTGCTCAAACAGTGTAGTGTTCCTAATACTTCCAGGTAGAATGTTATATAATTTTATTCCTTTATGGAAAGGACCATCACTGCATATTTTTGTGTTTCTAGATAAAACATGAAGTTTTTCTCTAGACCTGGTTTGATAGTTATGATACTCCTCATTTTTAACAAAGGAGTTTATATTTCTTTTAATAAATACCAGTAGGTTAAGGATGTATAAGGATGATAACATTCAAATTCTCAGGTTTTTAAAGTGAATTCATAGGTTGGCCACATGGGTGGATGTAAAGATGAATAGTAGTCGGCTATGAGTTACAATTTTGAAGAACTATGTTCCATGATAAGTCGAGTCCAAGTTTTCACTGGATGATTTCCAGGTTTTCAACTAAAATAATTGAATGATGGACGTGCGATATGAGAGGGACAAACACTGTCTATTTTTGAGTTAGAGTTGAAGTGTTGACTGTCACATCACTTGGGACCAAAAATTTCAAGGAATGAGTATTAGAATTTAGTTTATCATTCATATGTTCATATTGTCTCCTATCTGCTATAATTATAATTTAAGTTTATTATCAGTGTAGTTACTTCATTAAAACAATTTACTTGCAAAGCAGTCATCTGCAAAGCTTGCCATATTGCCTATGGTATGCTTATAATTGTTTGTATGCTTTTTTATTACTGTTATCATCTGAAAATATTTTTTTGTGTATTGTTCTATTAATTACTTGTTATTTAGACATATATTTGTTTTATAGGCTGCCAAAGGAGGACAGAAAATGTCTGTGAAGGACAAACTGAAATTTTTCGAGAAAACTATGGTTGAACAGCATCAGCCTTCACCAAAGCCAGGTAATTGTCTACACCCACATAATTTTTTTATGCGATGCATAGATGGCACAGTTTGCTGACTTGTGGATGCTGGCTGTTTTGCATATGTTCATTATTTTAGTTTCCTATTTTATTTCTCGCTCTTGAGTTCATATTTATGAGTGCTGTGAGTTGAAATTATCATAAATTAATTGCAAAATGTGGATTATTTCCTTAACCACATTTGCCAAAAGCTTTTGTTATTTAGCATCTTGAATCCAAACATTGCTATTAATTCATTTCTTTTCAATTTCTATCATGTGCCTTTCCTTGGCATTATTGTGAGTATGCAGTAGTAAAATCTACACCACTTATAAGAATAGTTATATTATTTTTTTGGTACATTACTTTCATTTGTTTTTTCATTATTTTTTATAGAAAAAGTATTTAGTTTTCTAAGCCAAGATGAGGTGGAAAGAATAAAAGAGGAAGAAGGTGAGTTGTCTGAATTTTCAAATATTTATTTTATTTTAAGGCAATGTAGTTAGTCCACTGGATTCTATACTAGCAGAGAGCTAACCTGAGATTTTTTGTTATAATCTAACCTCAGATTTGAGTGTTTTATTTTCCCAGTGTGTAATCAATTATGTTGAGGTCACAGTGTAAGGTGTTCTTTTTTTTACCAAAAGTGACTGAATACGTAGTTGGCTTTTGGCTAAAGTGACTTAATATTATCAGCAGTTTAGGTGTGTATTACTGAATAACAAATGTCATATGCTCATCTGTTTCTTGTGACTGCAGATTTTTTAGGTGCTTATCATGAATTATAATATTAATGATGATTTATTCATCCCCAACCTAGACCATGGAGGCATGAAGTTTATTGCAAAACATACAGGTATACCTGGTTCCATGAGGAACGACGTAAGTCGAATTTTGCCATGAGTCGATCCAGCTCCCTTTTCATCTATCCTTCACATATTTTTCAAACATTCGGCCATGATACACCATATCGTTCACTTGTTCAATTATTTCATCATTTACCCAAATCATATAGTCATTCTTAACAGTCTCCTTATCAAAAATCAGTACTTTGGTCTTTGGCGTATGTACCCTCAAATCCATGTTCTTCTTGTTATTTCATAGAAGTTATCAAGGAGTCCCTGTAATTACTTTGGGCTCTCAGACAGCAACACAGTATCATTGGCATGCAATAGCACTCGCACTTGTGGCCCAACTGACATACAGTATTTTAAATATTATGAATATGTACATAATAATGTGCAGTAGTGTATATATGACATATTTAGTTTTTTTAATTTTAAACTAGTTAAAAATGTACGTACTTGTATGCAAAAGTAAAATAATAACAAGTAGAAAGATGACAAAGCATTACGGTGATCCTATTCAATGTAAGACATTGGTATCCCACCTATATTCGCTCTATTTGGCTGCTCACTTCACTACACAACAGCGCCCTTGCTTCGTTTCAGATTCTATGCTCTAGGCAGCATACCCTTCAAAACAGATTGGGAATAGGCTTGATAAGCCCTAAGCAATAAAAGAACTTACAATAAAAATAATCGCATCCGTAATGTTTTTTGTCCTCATGATGGTTTAAGAATAAACTTAGTTATATTTCACACAATATTTATAACACAACAACTCTTGATGATGAGCTGGAAAGATGGAAACCAGTTGAGTGTAATGAATATTACATGGAATACATATAACCAAGTTTATTCTTAAAACATCATGTCTTTATTCCACCATGTAAACTCGCCAACCATTGATTTGATTTTGTGTTCATTTTAAGCATGGATAATGTAAAGTTGTGTAATTATTTATATAATTTTTAAAATCTAATTACTCTGTGGTAAAATGTTCATGTTTTTTTAAATTTTTATTTGTAATGAATTTGATAATTACACATAAAATAATTGGCAGTGACTTTTGTGAACACATAGAATTCCACTTGAAGTTTATCAAATGCATGTCAACTGGAAGCTTCTGGGCACATCACTCTATTCATCGTAGTTAGCGTATGCTGATATGCTCCAATCTGTGCTAAGTGCAACACCTAGAATGGAAGTTTAATTAATTCTTTCTTCAAGTGAACTCAAGTAGTTGTAAAAGAATTATTTCAGGAAGGGGTAGTTTAAAAATACAGAAATTTGATCGTGTTTAGTGGAAGAAATTTTAGGAGCAATCATGATGTTCCTTTAACTGTCTAAGGTCAAATAAATTAATGTCATTGACTTTTCTAAATATAGGAATACATTTTATTTAACCAATGTATGTATGTACTTTACTACATATGTACTACTATCACTGTTATGAATTATTTGCCTGATATTTTGCATAATTTTTTAAGAATAATTAAAAAAGTTGTTATAATTTTCATTACTCCTGATTATCTTTTGTAGTGAAATGCAAGTCAAAAATTCTCCAAAACTTGTATTTACGGAACCCTTTCAGAATCAAGAATCGGGAATCAATAACACAGGAATCTGTAACGGGTTTGGAATAAAAAAAAAAACTGGAATTGACCCATCTTTAGTAGAAACCCTACACGATGTATTCCCACAACATTGGTGTGCTAGCTATAGCTGTGCCTTCTCCAGGAATTGCAGCGAAGTGGTGAAATGCAAGAAGTTAGTTTCATGCAGAAGTAGAAATCCCACATCCATGATACCATATGCAATATTTGGAATGGTTTCCAAAGCAAATGAAACTCTTCTGTTTATCAAGCACAGTACTATCACGCCATTATCCATTTTGTGTTCCTTTTTTGAGTATCGTGCTTCATATTTCTGGTTCTCCCCCTCTATGCTAGCCCCAATTGATGCCGGGTTGGCAGCATTAGGAACTACATGATCCAGCTCTACGGGCATGCATTCCGATGGCGATTTAGGCCTACAGGCGTAACTGCCTTGGTCTCTACAGCTGTTGTGGAAAAAGGGCATTGAATTAGCGCTGGACAATGAAAGAACTTTGATATTCGCATCCATGATGGTTTTTTATTGATTTTCAGTGAAGGCGTAATGTATGGATAATGTAAAGCATTTAACTATCATGTTGTAAAAAGCTAGCGAGTGGTCTTGTGTGAGTCTTTTTCTCGCACTCAGATGTACCATTGATTATCTATCATAGAGAATTTATTGGCAATATATTGCACTATACAGTGAACTCCCGATTATCCGTGTGCGGAATATCCGTGTTGCGGATTTTCCGTGTGTGATCTTTTACTTTTCGTCGATATTTTCTGCAGTCAATATAAAAAAATTCAATCAAAAAACACATTTGGATTTTAGCAATCCAATTCAAGCAAGACATACGTAAGGCCATTTCTTTCCCCTTAAATCCACCTTATAAACCGTAATTGTTTTCCTTATATGCTCACAATGAACATGTTATGTTTACATCATTGTTCATTGTCAGTATCTTTCCAACTTTTGAGCCGTGAATACGCACTCTTAGGAGCTTTCTCGCTGGTATATTTGCGATAATTAATGGTTTCGTCCACGATAAACTTCATGAAATCCAATGAAAAAAAACAAACGGAGAAAATCTAGTATCGCAGAATCTTCGCTAGCACACGCCTTGCATCTAGAATCTTGGGGATCGCATCCATGAATTCCCGGATTCAGATCCGTATCCGCCTGAATTCCCGGAATTTCTTCTTTGAATGTGGCGGTAAGTCTTAAAGATACATGTCTTCCGGGTTTTACTCTGCGTTGGTCCATCATCTTCGGACGAGTTTCGCTGGCGTTGCAGTCATAAAGTAGTCAACTCAACGCCGAATTTCGACTGCAATGCCAGCGAAACATTTCATCCAAAGATGGACCAACCCGGAAGACCTGTAACTTCACATCCATCAACCCGCAGAAGTCTACACAAGGCGGTAAATCGTCTTCATCTGACGATGAGCTATCTTCAGATTCAGAAGGTGAACTTGGAAATTATTTTTCTGTAGCAGAGGCTCCCGCCTGTCGTAGAGGGTTTAGTAGATTGAGCTCTAGAGGCATCTTCCTCTCCCTCCTCAGAGTAACCTTCGGAAAAATTGCCTAAAACTTCATCTCCACGCTCATTTTATTCCAAAATTACTTAAACATCTTCCGTTGGAATGCTCTTCTTGAAAAATACATTTTTTCTTCATGTATATTTGTGCATAGAATCAATGAATGTCTCAAAATGGACGGTTAAGCCAACAATAATCCAAGCACAAAATAAAGCCTAAGTTATAAGGATGCTGCAAGACAGCCAAAACAAAGCACTAGTCAATGTAAAAATAATCAGAGTCCCAAAATGCCGAGAGAAATTTCCAAGATGATGCGCAGGACTATAAACGAGCAAAACACTGTTGAGGTTGGCTCGGGTAATCCAAAGAACGCCCTGCCACCAATGAAACGCAGAGGTGGGTAAAAAGTCCAGAGATAAATGACCAAACAAAGCAGGGGTCAATATCAGAGTCCAGAGAGATTATCAGTAAATGCACAGTGGAATTATTTCCGAAGACTAAGTCCAAACAGTACGCGATGGCTCAAAAAATGAGCGAGAAGAAACTAAGAAAATCAAACTCAAAAGGCTAGCCCAGTAGAAGAAAATCATCAAGTAGAAGGACGCATCGAGAAAAAATAACGGTATAGAAATCTGTACATGCAATAAATCTAGCAGCTGTGGGTAATACGATACTCCAGAAGCACTATCGCGAAGCTAAGGGATAACCATGGACCCTCATCAACTCCCTAGGCAAACGTGCCTGGGAGAGGGAAATCCTCAAGCTCACAAGGTGTCAGCAGGAAAAAGATAACAGACAAAAGAAAGGCCAGAAATACGGGCAAGCGCCCTGTGACGGTCAAGATAACTTCTAAGAATCATGTAGAACCAACAAGAGTTCGTCAGAGCAATCGGTGACATAACAAGCCTCTCAAAACAGTGCAGCGAAGCTAAGTTTTTACCCCCGAACGTCACTTCCATACTTCAGCCAATGGATCACGGCGTCATCGCGTCAATGAAAAGGAATGCACGTGTTTGTATTTTCAGGACGCTAGCCAATGAAGATGACAATTTATTGAAATTTTGGAAAAGAATGGCAATATTGGATGCAATTAACGGTGTGTCACAGGCTTGGTCCTCAGTGAAACCTGTTACACTAGTTCGTTCTTGGCAGAAACTTTTGTTTAACCTCGAAGGTGATTTTTGGGGATTTTCAGAAACTGAAGTACACGACTCCGAGTTGGGGCTTTAGTGAAAACAATGAAAGGATTCGAAAATGTTCATGCCGAGAACTTAGAAAAATGGCTAAAGAGAGACGAAAGTGTCCCGGGCTTCCAGCATGCTACTGATAGCGATATAATTTACGCCACGATCAGACAAGGGGAAGAGGAAAGGAGTGGGGAGAGTTGAAGTAGCAAGGATAAAGACGAGGGGAGCATCGAATGCATGAGTCACACCCAGGCGCTCAACTTCGTAGATGGTTTGCTGTAGTATACGGAGCATCTAGCGGATCAGGCTGGACGACTGGTCGCTGTTCTGGTGTTTTCTTATTTATAGAATTGACTGCAGCAAACGCTAGTGATCAAAGGTTGTTTCGCGTTCTGTTTCCACCCCTTAGCCTATTCATGACTCTGGGGCCGGAATTTTCCCATTCCCTTACCCTTTTCACCCATCCTTTTTTTCCCTCCTATTCCCCGCAGCCCTTCCGTTCCGCGGGCATGAGCTCGCGCTCGAATGCCGGGGGGAGGGTGGTGTCCTTGCGAGGAAGACCCACTTATACACTGTAGTATACGGAGCAGTGGGAATACGACTACAATGGCATTATCGCTGCTAAAAAGATACGCGGTCGGCATAAGAAATCTCGCAATGAGTCCATGAAACAATCTAAAATAATGGACTATGTGTGCAAATGATAGTACATCGTTTTTTACGTATATTATGAAAAATATGAGAAATTAAAGTGAAAGTTTGGATTATCCGTGTTTTCTGATTATCCGTGCGTCCTCTCCCCATCATTAGCCC
Source organism: Pyrrhosoma nymphula (assembly GCA_963573305.1). NCBI lineage: Eukaryota > Metazoa > Arthropoda > Insecta > Odonata > Coenagrionidae > Pyrrhosoma > Pyrrhosoma nymphula. The sequence continues at coordinate 10,869,085 of OY754335.1, read as the reverse complement.
GGATAATCGGGAGTGCACTGTATTTAGATTTAATTTATTTCCCTAAATGTTCATTTGAAACAATGATTTCCACATATACACAATTACTGATACAATTATGTAATCATTGCTAATTTTACTGGCGATGATACTATTGGGTATAAATGAAGAAAATTACCATTCTCAAATAGAAATATTTATATTTAGAAAAGAAGAAATATTTATTTATGAGGACATACTGACTCATAAATTTGCATTAATGCATCTGCTCTCCATGAAATGGATCAACTTTGCCCGAATGTTGCGAAAGTGTAACGCAACTGAGTGATACAAAAACACTAACGTCAGTGGTCGCTCGATGAGGAAAAGTTTCACACCTTGTAGCCGACGGTATCAGACATATCATTACACAGCTGCAGACGCTTCATTTATACTTTTTGAGACGTTCGGTCAATAGGAAGAGATAAAAAGTCAGCTAGAAGGAAAGGGAACTTATTCTAACTCATGATAACAAAGTGAGCATAAGTTTAAATTTGGTGTGAGAGAAAATCTCTTTGCGCGACCAATGGTGGGTTAATTAGCCAGGAAAGCCAACGTATCCTGCGAGACAAATATAACCTGAAATGATGTAAGTCAAGGTATACATACGTGTAGATTGGTTATATGAGGACAAAAAATAAAGAGCATGTTATGAGAATGATAGCAAATTGAAAATTTTACAAAAGGAAATATAAATGAAAAATTAAATCTTGATATCAAGGAAATCTTTAATGGAAGTACATAAATGTATAATTGTTTGTGTAAAATTAAACACCAATGCCATGAATGGTGCAGGAGTGGTGGAATGATGCTGTTTTCTTGGGTTGCCCAGCAGGACAAGGTTGTTGTTGTTGCCAAAGCTTCTACGGCTGTCTTTGCCATTGTCTTGAGGGCTGATCTTATCATCAGTCCTGAAGAAAATGGCAGAGACAGCTGTCAAAATATTGGCAATAACACCTTCTTCAGCCAGTGGGTAACCCGAGAAAACTTTATAAGCCTTGTTTGCCAGGAAAACATCATTTAAAACAAAGAATTATTGAAAACAGTTTGTATAAATTACTGTTAATCTTTGAGTGTAAGTTTATTGGGCATAAGTAATTCTTATTTTTGGGCTGAAAATATCGAGGCTAAAATTCATGACTCAAATGTAGGATGATGTGAAAAAATTGCTTTATCTCACAAAGGAAATGGTTGTGGGCTTTATCTTGTGGAATTTATCCATTACGGAAGAATTTAATAACTTGGTTAACTACACTAATTATTTGCTTCATCTCCTTTTGATTCACAATTTAAAAAGCAAATCACGAAAGGTGATTACATAAATATGGAAGCTAAGAATGAAAAACTTTGAAAAAAAAAAGGAAAGTAAAACTTTCAATAAATGTATCAATAATATCTAAAACTGCTTAAAAAATCGTCTGTGTAGTCGTCTACAGCGTCCTTCGACGTGTTTGTCAGTGCTCATGAAGAAGCAGTTACATGGAAGATTTGGTGCTTTCCTGGCGAATCTGTTAAATTAGGGCTTCTTGGGTTTCCAGCCGGGTGAGATGATCCATAGTCTCCAACGTTTTGAGGTCTGACATGGCCCTCGTCATCAGGGATGCTGATGGTAATGCCACAGGATGCCCGCATTATATACTAGTTTCATACTTAGATGTCTTCTGAATTGTCGTCATTTTGACACCAATTTTCCCTATTCGTCTTCACTTCTCTTAGAATAGGCAGCCATGTGTTGCTCAGGGAAAATCCCACGTCACAATTGAAATTATTGCTGAGCTACACATCGCTGCCTATTCTAAGAGAAGTGAAGACAAATAGGGAAAATTGGTGGCAAAATGACAACCATTCAGAAGACATCTAAGTATGTAACTATATAATGTGGACATCGTGTGGCATCACCATCAGCATCCCTGATGACGAGGGCCGTGTCAGACATCAAAACGTTGGAGACAATGGACCATCTCACCCGGCTGGAAACCCAAGAAGCCCTAATTCAAGCAGTTACATAATCGTCATCATTTTGACTGAGGGAATCATCATCTTCTGCATCATCTACCATGGCTATCGCACCCTTAATGTTGACTTTGCGACAGTTTGTAGCATTGGAAGAAAAAAGATAGGTCTGTGACGAGAGATGTGATGTACACTTGTAATGTAGAGTTGTCATGAAATGAAGTATCAACTCCGTAGAGTGATTTTGTGTACAATCAGATATCCTAACACCTGCCGAAGAGGATAATGAAAGGGAAGGTGAAGATGCTATTGCTTTTACGGAATTTATCGGTGTCATGGGCTCTGATGAAATTCCTTTTTGACCTCAATGAAAGTCCACCATTATTTGGGACTCAGATTGAAAGTTAAGGATTAATGAAGCTAGTGAGTGGCAAGTCTTAACCAACTCAACTGACCGTCTGTGGAGAATAGTTTGTGGAGTATCGTGAAGCATAGAAGCCAAACATTCTCCAATTTCAAGACGAGAAGGCGACATGTTTTTGTTTCATCTCATTATCAAGTTCAATATTCACGCTAATAATATAGAATATTTAATGCCATTCTTTTCAAAGTTATTTTCATTGACATGTGCATCTAAGAAGATGCGCATCATATCGATCATTATATTTATGGAGATTTATGGTCCCAGCATCGCCCTTAGCTAATCCGAAAATCCTAATGTTTTGGATTGGTTACGCAATATTTGTACAACACAATTGGTCTTATGGACTTCATTAATATCGCCAAGTGGAAGTACCAAGTGTGTTTGTCAGTGGGAGATTCTAATACGAAACTCAGAATGTAAATCTAATGCATTTCTTGTTGAATATTCTCCATGGCTTATCAGTAATAGAGATATATATGAGTTTATACCACCAATACGTTGAAACATTCTTTCCAAAAAAGTCATCTTATTTAGTGACTTGAGTATAAGTTGAAGTTAGGTTATCATTTACCGAAAAAAGTAAGAAATTTCTTGACTTATACTTAATTATACACGGTGCATTTCTTGTGCCTTCTCATTGTTTTCCCTCCTGCTGTTGTAGTGTGGTCTTTTAGTAATTCTTAAGGTGTCTGGATTAAATTAATGTGTATGTGTAGTGTATGACATCTTACCTAAAATCCTGTTTGGACCCTATGAATGGTTGCCTGATCACTATTGATAATGAATTGCCTACATTTTCATTTAGCATTGACTTTAAGATATGGTTTTACATAGTAGTACAACAGGATGATATAACTCATAGTTTTAATATTGTGCAATGTGTATTGTAGAGGCTAATAGTTATATTTAAAAACTCCTTATTTTTTTTATTGATCCTTTGAAACAGTCAGTACACACTCAGTTATAATTGATCTTTTTAGAAAAATTATCTGGTTTCATTAATTAATTATTCTTGCTTTTTGTACGGTACTATATTTTCCTGATTAGAAGCCACTACTTTTTGTCCAAATATACACCAATATATATTCATGTCATATATTACCTTATTGTTGCTCTGTTATAATGATGGCAGTTTTCCATTCATAGCGTTGAAGTTAGCCCACATTAGAATTTATCTGTGCATGAGTGTCTATAAATGGAATTTGTGTGCTGGCAAAACATGAAAATTTGTCACAGTAGCTTAGCATTCTGTAGTTAGACGATAGTCATGACTGAATGTTTTGTAAATAGGAAAGGATTCATTCAAGCTGTATTCTTGAAATGATTCTTTTTACCATGCCATAATTAATAACTTAACAGTATCCATGTCTGACACCTAACACAGTACATATTCATGACAAACTAGGTAAACCAAGATTCTTTTTTCATTGAAGCAGCCTTTGGTAAAATGAACAGAAAAACAACAATTAGAGTATCAAACTTCTTCTCAAGCGCACTTCAGCACACATCAGCTCTCCTCTCAATCAGTTTTGATATGCGCTTTTGTGTCTGAAATGAATGGAAAGCAAATATACTGTTGTGTTGCAAAGCGAGCTATGCACTAAAAGAGGAATGGAAAGCTCCAAATGTAATCAAAGTAATTTTCATAGATGGCATCACCTCTTTTGCCCTCTTTTAGTAATTGTTATGACACCTTTCTCTTTGTATGTAATTACATGCATCTTGGATCATTTTATTTTCTAAAAAAATAGCTAAATTACTATTCCAAATTAGTGCTGCCAGAGTTTTGTTAAAGAATATTTGCTGAAATTTTCTGAAATTGGAAATTTTTGGGGAGTTAACTTCTTTTAGATAAATATTAATGAAAGGTCATTTTCATGCATTTTGTTGTACCAATAAAATTTACCCAATCATAGCATTTTGGTTGTTATAGTTATGGTCCATTTCCTCTCCGAGCCTGGGTTTTGTGTTGGTGCTAGGGTCTGTTCGGTCTGGTCATAAAAATATCATCAGCTGTTGAAGTAACCGGATTCCTATTCCTATGTACATATATGTATAGCCTTATTAGTTTTGGGCAAGCTTGAATATCATGATCTATTGAAGTATTTTGACTTGCCACATAAATATTATTCTTAAAATCTACACCTGATTGATAATGCATTGAAACTTTTGAACCCATCTTACAATAATACTAATAAACACTATGCATGTGTTATTTGTATTTGCAGAAAAAAAGATTGCATCACTGTCAAAAGATGAATTGAAATCTTGGACCCAACTTGATGATGCTGAAGATGAAGAATATGAAGGAAATGTTCCAAAAGCTAATAGGTTAGTGCTTCAAAGTCGGTGAAAATAATTTATGCTTTAAATATTAAACACAACGGAAGAATTTCCAGACTTCCTACATTATTATATTCTACAAATACAATTTTATACTACAAATATTTAATTTTATCTGAAACCAAGATAGATTTAATTAGTAGTTTGCTTTTTCTATTAATTCTGTCTACTTTTGGTGAGCCGTAATATCCGAGTTGTGATATGCTTCTTTATATAACATGAGACAGAAGACATGAGACAATGAGATAATCTGTTTAATGTATTCAACAGGCTCATCAAAAATTTCTCATTATCACAGGATGTCATTTAATATGCTGCCAAATAATTATTTTAAACCATCAAAGAATGATTTGAAATCTTTAAAAATATGTATTTATAGTTAGTAAAGAGTTTTTAATAGTTATTTTGGATAAATAAATAATTTTGATGCAATGATAGTGTATAATATTTTGTTACTGTCTTCAAACATTATTTTCCTCTTTAAATTGATATTGATTCAAATAGCTAACTCCTTGGTAGTGGCGTAATAAGTGTAGAATATTTAACCCTGTTATTATTTCATTTCGTTTACAGGCGAGATTTCACTCCACCTTCAACGGTAAGAACAGCCAAAGCAGAACGAAGAATGAAAGATAGAATGAAACAAGAGGTCAGAAAATTTATGTATTTACGCTCTATGAATGCTAAGTATTTTAACCATATTTCAACATTATTGAAAACTGTATATGAGTAGTCTCAAATTGATAATATTCCATGGTATCATTTTGGAAAAAATGCTTATTTATTACAACTTAAACTCTAGTCTAAACAACGGAAGAGTTGCATAAGTATTATCAAGAACCAAGAAGCTCCTTTCAATTTTAAGTGTTCAGATTTTTCTCTGCACTGAAGCTAAAAAGAATATCATAATAATCTTGTTCTTTGAGGTTGAAAAAGCTCAATTTCTTTCTATTAAATGTTGGTCTTGATGATTTTAATCTATTTAATGGTGATCGAGGCGTGATGCATTGATTTTTTTCAATTGAAGGCTATACCAGCAGAAAATTACCAGGAAACAGACACAAACACTCCGACGGGTGAAAGGAAGCTCTCACCTGCCGAGGAAAGAGCTCTCAAAGCTGAGAAGCGAGCAGCATGGAGACAAGCAAGGCTGAAGTCACTGGAGCAGGTACTTACTTGCGTTATTCAATTGTAATTCAAATCAGTGGCGTGCGTAAATGAAGGTGTTGTTGTAACTAACCTGGCTTGGAGCTGGGTTCAGGGGAGGACTAAGAGGGAACAAGTCAGATTCTCAGGTTTTCACAGGCTTATTAACATACGCTAAAACAAGCCACTGATTGTGCAGCCCCCGAGACGTGCTCTCTCGTTGTTTTCAAATGTGTATGCCCTGGCTTTGCTTCTTCCTATTGGCCCATTTAAACTCAGGACCCCTCCTTCCCATGGTCTTAATGGATTATCTCCCTTCTAGGAGTGACGGTCAACATAGTGTGAGCATGCCTTTAGAAATAGCTGTCTATTGAAAGGGATGATGCTTAAGTATATTAATCTCAGTAATGTGTCATACCTCATCGCTCCCATTACCCCTTGTACATTAGAACAGGTTTTGATGATTCTTCTTTTTAGTGAGTCATTTTTTGATAATCAGGGACAGAAGTCTGTAACTTGTGTCATTAACTTACAACAATAAATTAGGTGATGGTGTTTTTGGATGCTTGAAAGTTGATAACTATCAGTCATTATTACTTTCGGTTGTCCAGAATTATTTGGAACCAGTGGCGGATACATATGGGGGGCACGAGGGGCGTGCGCCCCCCCCTTGCGAGGCCGCCTGCATTGCCGCCCGCGCCGCCCCCGCCAGTCAGCCCGCACGCTATTCGTTCGTGTCTTTCGTCAGTCGACTCTAAGGTCGAGTTATCGAGTAGTTATACTTTCTTATGTAGCACGCGCGCGCGTCTGCGTCATCGTATTAATAAACAGCTACAGTCGATAAAAAATAGTAAATCTCCGGGTCCGGAGGGAATACCCGCGCGTGTCCTCAAGGAGCGCATAATATTCAAGAAGTCATTGTCTGAAGGAATGATACCAATTGACTGGAAAATTGCAAACGTTACCCCGATATTCAAAAAGGGAAACAAACACGACCCAGGGAACTATCGACCAATTTCATTAACGTCGATTATAGACAAGATACTCGAACATATCGTCGTTAGCAATATCATGATGTTCCTGGACAGTCTTAACTTCCTCCATGGCTGTCAGTACGGCTTCCGGAAAGGTAGATCATGTGAAACACAGCTCGCGCTCTTTCTTCATGACGTTCTCAAATCTGGTGAATCGAAAAGACAAGTGGACGCATTATTTCTAGATTTTAAGAAAGCTTTCGACACGGTAACTCACAACAAACTTTTATACATATTACAGTCATGCGGGCTAAACGAAACAGTAGTAAACTGGATACGCGCCTTTCTGAGTGATCGTAAGCAAAAAGTAGTTCTTGACGGAATTAGCTCTGATGTAGTTAAAGTGACATCAGGTGTCCCACAAGGAAGCGTAATCGGCCCCCTTTTGCTCATTATATACATAAATGACCTAAGCTCTCGAATTTGCAGTAAAATACCTTTATTTGCTGACGACGCTGTCATCTATCGCGAAATTTATCTATCATGTCATCTATCACGAATTGACTTTGAAATTCTATCATCGGATTTAAACGACGTTCATGTGTGGAGCCAAGAGTGGGGACTCGAACTTAATCTGAGCAAATGCACGGCGGTACATTTCTTGCGGAGGTCGTCCATCTAACCCCATGTATATGCTGTGGATGGTGTTAACATATAGGCGACAGATGAAGTGAAGTATCTAGGAGTTACGATAACTTCGAGCCTATCGTGGGGAACACATATAAGAAATATTTGTGGCAGAGCTCTGAAGAAGCTAGGATTCGTCAAGCGTATTGTGGGAAGATATTCGGATGAAAAAGTAAAAGAGAGGTGCTATTTCGCACTCGTCCGGCCACACCTTGAATATGCAGCGAGCATATGGGATCCGGAGCAGAAAGACTTAATCCGGGAACTTAATAAAATACAAAGGAAAGCTGCGCGATTCGTCAAAAACAGCTACGGGCGTACAGACAGCGTTACACAGATGTTAAACGAATTAGGCTGTGAGCCGCTAGAGACTCGGAGGCTGCGCACTAGGCTTAGATTGCTTAAGCAATTGAGAATAGATATCTTTAAGAGCGACACAGAAAACATCATATTAGAACCTCACTATATTTCCAGGTCCGACAGAAACGATAAATTAAAGAGATATTTTGCCGAACGTATAGGTATGGGAATTCGTTTTTCCCCCGAACAATAAGGGACTTTAATAAATGTTAGGCGTAATTTCATTTGAGACTTCCTTTTTATATACAAACGGCAGGTGTCCTAACACCCCCCGCCACGCGCCTATTGAGGCGGCTTGCGGGGTAGTATGTACATGTCGATGTATTTTATACGTTTCTGTCTGGCACATAGATAGCTAACCTACGAGAAAAGTCGTGGCCATTCTATTGGTCTCGATACGTTATTCCGTCTGGCATTTGTTCGAGAAAAGTCGCGAATATTCTACTGTTTGTATTTGTTCACACTCCTTAAGAATCCGGAAGCGAACATTCTGGCACCGAATGTTCTCGAAACAACCGAGCTACATATATAAGGGAAGCAGAGTCGCTGCCAGGCAGTCAGTTTGAAAGCTACAATCGTCGCGATAACTTGCCCTTTGCCCTTGCCCCCCTTGAGTTTTTTCTGTATCCGCCACTGTTTGGAACGTGAGAATTTTCTGAAATTTAAGTGGCATAGTGGCACACTCCTATCTTCACCCAACACTTTAAAATGAAAGATCTCATCTAGATCTGTTCAAGTAGTTTGAGCGAGATAGTTCCCTAGTCATTATGGAGACCATATTGGAATTTTATTTTTTAATTTCAGCATCTGTAAGAAGTATAAAGTAAATATTGTGTCATTAATGGCACAAAAATATAGTTATATATGACAAAAATTCTCAGTATTTAAATAATTATATGCACTTAAGTATCTGACTTGACTCATTTTTTCACATCGTATAACTAAAAAGCCTTCAATACAGTAGTTTTTTTTGAGATTCTGTAAAAATAACTGCTGTGAGTAAAAGATTAATTATTATAAATACCGTATAAGCTCGTGTAAGAGGTGCACCTTTTTTCCCAGAAATCACTGCCGAAAATGAGGGTGCACCTCTTAGACGAATTTTTTATCTGCCAGCTTTCTAGCCTCGGTCACGATATGAGCGGCAGGCGGGAGAGCAGTATCGCGGCAGGGCGGTAGTGGCCATGTCAAACATTAGGAACATAAAACTCAGCGTTGCCGCTCTGTCGCTCGCCTACCGCCGTGCCGCTCGTATTGTGGCTGAGTCAAGTCCCTGGAGAGCTGAGTGACCTTGGTGCTTAGCGAGAGTCATCAAGGGGAGGGTATCGTTCGCTCGCTTGTTTACGGGGGACGCAGTTGCCTAATAACTTTAAAAGCTTGTATGACTAGGCGAGGATGTGGGGTGCAATTGTGGGACAGCAATTGGCCGCACGACAAGTGCAAGCACCGGAATTTTCCACCCCCTAACTTTCTCATTTTCTGTCACCGGACAACTTTTAGTGACTCAACTGTATGCACCTGCCTTAAGCACAACTGAGAGAATTCTGTGAATATTAACATTTGTGCATACGCTAACATAGGTCAGTGTTGTTCCAAAATGAACAAGGGCAAAAAGTTGTGGTCTTTCACGGCAGCTGAAAAACTTCAAGTGCTTAAAGTCATCAAAGACGCTGAGGAAGTAGGAAACCGCGCTGTGGGACGAAAGCATGATGTACCGGAATCGTGCATTAGAAGATGGAGGAAGGATAAGATTGCACTATTCCATACCAATAGGGACAGAAGTTCTTTTCGGGGAAAATCTACGAGCTGTGACAGGACATGCGAGCGCGTGCCGCCGTACTGCGACGCCCGTCTCACTAATAAGTCAGCCGTTTTTATGTAAATCATGCAATTTTTTTATTTTGTCATTCATTGAAGATTTTTTTTTGGACCATATTGAAAAAATAAATGCTTTAAATTCCATAGACAGTTATGATTTCTTTCAAAGTTTGATTTTTTTCAGGATTTGATGTCATATCTACGCCTTATCGTTCGTTTTTTATGCGGCTGATGCTTGGGTATTTTGCATTTAAAGTACGTTTGCATTCCCGCTCATCATCGTTTACAGCAAAATAAAATTTGTAAAAGTTAACCACATTTTAAAAGGCGACTTACAGCTATAACTATGACTTCTGCATTAGGAAAACGGTGGGGGAATTCGGATTTAAAAATCAGAGCTCGGTGCAATTTTCCGCACTTACCAACTAAACACAAATTGTAGCGAGGTCGAATTTGTTTTGTTTTAATGAATATCAATTACTCCACTCATTCCGAAGGACAATAAACAATGCAAGCATTGTAGGGCTAAGGCTACAAGAGAATACTTACCTCTGAGGTCCATATATGCCTATAAAAAATGCCTAGTAAATTATAAGAGAATATCGCAGGCGGCTTTGATAATGGCCGAAAATTCGAAGTTAGGCCCTCAAAACCTCGCAATAGGAGAAAAAGAAGCCCCAAAATTTTTTCTCCGACACATAAAAAGAGGGGATCGCCTCTTACATGCGTTTATACGGTAGTTGAGAAAACATACAAACTGCACACCGTTAGTTTTTCGACGAAATCTAGGTGTTAGAAATTGCTAATTTTTTCCATATTCTCCCTTTGGAGCACACAGCCGTAATCTAGCCCACGTAGAGAAACTTGTGTTTTCAGGCAAATTTCTCAAACATTAGTTCGGCAAGGGGTTAATATTTTGATATCATTGGAAATATGGGAGTTTTTTCTTTCAAATGAGGCAAAGTTCGTCAAATTCTCGGTGAAATGATTTTTCACTCGAACTACCTTAATTGAGATTGTCAAAACTGACTATTCATTATTTATTAGTTAATATCAAAAATAAGTATTTTGTGAATTTAAAATTTTAATATCTGCTCATATTCACCAAAAAACTATTTTTACGCTTAATAGATCCAAGTAACCATTTTTTCTCTTCCTTATCATTTCAAATATCCCATAGAACATATTATTCACTGTGTGTTGACATGAAACCCAGTCGTAGCTAAGTGCTTTTATCTTTTATCCCCCAAAACCTCTCTTGCTGCAACGCTGCCACAAGTAAAGGTGGTATAGCTGCACGCATGGGAATTATTTTTAGCATGGGATTGGTTCATCAAAATAAAATATGAAACTATGTATCTCTTTCAGGATGCTCTGCAAGCTCAGATGGTCCTCAAGACAATGACAGAAATGATTGACACCAAAGTCCGCTCCTCTGCAGGTGATGTTGTTGATGCACAGTCTGACAATAGCAGTAATAATAACAACCTCTTGGGAAAAGATATGGAAAATAATATTCAGGTACAGTTTTCTTGCTAAAACTCAAATTGCAATAGAGCTGACTTATTGATTATCATTTTGGGAAAATTGGTCATTACATTTTGTATTTTACTGAGCAGCTTCTTATTCTGAAGATATTACGTGTGTGCTTACATCTTAAGTATTGAATATATTTTGACATGGTGGTGGTCTTTTGCCTTTTTTCTTTTATATTAATATTCCATAATAATTAATAACCAACTATGTGCAGGAAAGGGCTAACAAGCTTCAGTTTTATCATTTCCGTATGAAGTAAAAGATATTTTCATCTTTGCCTGGCATCATAATAGTTACCAGGAAAATCTTAATTGGCATATATTTTTCTTTGATCTGGAGGCATGTGGTTAACTGTCCTTTATGTCTACATAAGTGGTTATGTTTGGTTGTTTTTGTTATTTCATAATGGTCACTTGATATTATGGAAAATTGATAGCTGTGGAATTAGTACGATAAATACATATTTGAAGACTAATCTGTTCAATCAAAGGCTTTATTCTCTGAATCTCCAGTCCAATTGTCACTGGCTGTCACAAGGCTGTCGCATAATTCTTTTTTAAGTGAAGTATTAACTTTTGTCAAAGGTTAGAGCTGTTTTAACTTAAATTCAAGACCAAGAATATCTCACAAGTTTTTTTTTACCCATTGAAGCTTTATTGGAAGCCAAGATTAAATAAAAAGCATATTTGTATTAGAATTGATTAATACAACTACATATTATATAGTGGAGAACAGATAAGAGCCATCATAAAAAAATGTTATCTGAGTGTAATAATGTGATAAGAATTTAATAAGTTCCATAGTTATGGCAGTTATGCCTTCAACAAGGTGATGATTGACGACCTAATACTATATATTCGTTGACTTATTATTTCATTTCATTACAAACATGAAAAAGGTTGTCAGTATTCTATTTACTTTTGAAATTTTTCAAGGAGAAAAAAAATTTTCACTTAATAGAACTGTTTCTGAAAACCTTTTGAAAGAAAAATAGACCTTATTTTTAACTGCTCAGGGTTTTTTCAGCTGATTTCTTAATCTCTTTCTTCTGCCACATATGAGACAAACATTGAAAACAATTAAGGAGGATTTTCCAACCCTATAAAGGTATTATTAGAACCTGTCATGTGTGCATATGATATCAAGTTCATTTGGATTGTCGTCCTGGAATCAACGTAAAAAAATTCCGAAATACTCCCAAGTTGACTCTTTGCCATGCTTTTACAATATGTTACTATCTTAAGTGAGTGAGTAGGGTACCTTATAAGATCTATAAGTAAAATATGATAGCCTGGTTTTGATAATTGAATCAATCTTCAGGACAGGAATTCAGTGTTAGGGTTATCAGATCAAATTGGACAAAATTATTCTAGATCGGTATCAATGTTTCCATCTCAGTGTGATACATGTAAAATTATCTTAACCTAAGAATTGCTTCTTTATTTTTTAAATCGTGGGCTTATTAAGGTTTCAATCACTTGGATGTAATAATTGTATCGACATTTCTTGTAGCAACAAATTTCAAGTGGATAAGCAAGATATTCTTGCTTCTGTGAAGATCAGCAGGAATAGTTGTGTTCTGTCTCAGTCAGGCATTTTGTTGACTTTGTAATTTTGTGGTCCCTCGCCCTTTTGTTTTGCCTCTGCCTCTTGTGATCATTTTTAATATTTCTCTAGAGTGTTATTTTGATTTGTATATCCTAATTCCATCCCCATCCGCCCCCTTCTGCACCCTCTTTCTCTCTCTCCCCTCTTGGTTTTTTCTTCCCTATAGTACATGTGATGTGCCGGTGCGTTCATATTGTGCAGGTGTGAAGCATCAATTGTCCTGGCACAAGTGTAAGTCATATGCTGTCATGTGAAAGGCAAGATTTTTGTTTGAGCTCTGAATAATGAAGCTAAAATATCAGCTTTTTTCTATTTTCTCTATAAAAAATGAAGTCTCTTGTACATAGAAATAGTTATAAGCCAATCCTATTAGTGTGTCCGTATTGTTTTATTGCCTTGTGCCTAATAACATTGCTCATTCTTTTAGTGTGCTTTTGGCAAATGCTTAACATTTTACCAACTAATTGTCGTGCTCAGTCACCAATTTGTGATTTTTTTCTTCCTTTAGGGTATAGTATTCTATTAGATAAACTTTCAGCAGCCCTTACTAATGTGAGAGAAGACTTCTTCACAACGTTTGCTAGGATATAGATTTTTTGCACTCCCATGATATTAGCTGAAAAAGATAATGTATTATGTTGCTTTGAATTGCATTCTCTGGACTTCATTGTTTAGAAGTATAAGCAGTTATGGATAAACCTTTCCAGGTCATTACAACTTGATTTGATTTTTGAGGAAACATTTCTCTTTCTAACACAAGTTCGTTTTTCTTTTTCTAAGTCCTTCATTTGGAAATTTCTTTCATAGTGGTAGTCTGGAAAAAATGTATTCACTTATACCTTATGCCTAGGAATTCTCACCTTACTCTACTTTCTCTGTTTACTCTGTAATTGAATCGTTGTATATTAATTAGTCTTGCTTATAGGTTGAGGCTGGCTTAAAATTCGATTATCAAGGTAAAAGGTAGATCTACTAGGTTATAAATCACTGGTGCTCAACCTGTTAAGAGGGTCAAAAGTTTGCTGCGGGAAGATTTTAATTCTCAAGCAGTTGCATAGTTCCAGTATCATGTTGCTACGTAATAATTATGAACAAAATTTATGTTGTATGGGAATTGTATTCCTTTATCATTTGTGTTTATCTTGGGTCAGCCATGTGAATGTGCCACTCATTGGTTCTGCAGTTATTCTTCCCCATTTAAACCAATTGAGGTGTAATTTATCTTATGCTACGTCATTGATTATATTGTCTAAAAATTAACTGTTTTGCTGCCAGTGGTTTTATCTCACAGCCTTTGATGCTGGTGTAAAAACTGCCATTGGCTGATACCTGCGGTTTTTATAGATAAATATATGTATAAATTTATTTGCTTCCATTGCCTTCAAAATGCAATAATAATGCTTTTTTTAACAACTCCCCATTGTATCCCTAATTTTGAATCAACTTTTAGTACATAGATTTAAGGTATATATAGTGTTTTTTTTTATTTAAAATCTATAACATTACGAAATACAAAACGATGGGCTTGTCAGTCTAAGCATATCCTACTTGAAATTTGTTGGCAGTGTAAGGGTTAAACACTACTCGGGTATTTTTGTGGAGTTTTAAAGTATGAGCTCATGAATGTTCATGAATGTTCTTGGGAGTAAATGCAATGGAAGTTTTGTGCATTGTGGTACTGCCTGTAAAAGAGGGTGCCGATGGTGATTAGTAAAATTATATGCAGTTTAAAACACAGAAAGAGTTGTTTCAGATATCTCAATTCCCTCCTACCAGCGAATCTTGCCCTTGACCTTAGCAATTAGGTTCTCCTGGCCAGTATTCCCTTAACACCCCCCCCCCCCACAACTCCTCCTATACCACCCCTCTAAATTTTCCATTAAAAAAAAACGAAATAGAAAGAAATATACGACGCATAGGGAGAGAAAAAAAAAGTTAAAGGTGTTGCGGAGAAGGAAAATCCGACATAATTTGCTCCACCTTCTGATCACTCGCTTCTACCCTTTCCTTTAGCCCCTGCACTTCTCCACGCACCTTCCCCTGTTCCTCCTCAATTACCGTTTTGTGCATCATGAGAACTTCGTTCCACTCCAACCTCATGCATTCTTCTCTCTCACTCAGCATTTCTGCCAGCTGACGTAGTTCTCTTCATCTACTCTCCTCCTGTTCCTTTTTCTCTTCTTTCTCTCTTCTTCTCTCCTCCTCACGTTTCATCTCCAGTTCCTTCCTCCGTTTTGTCTCCATTTCCTCGCCTCTCTTTCTCAGTTCTTTCAGCATGGTCTCAACACCACCTCCTACCGGTCCTCCCATCTCAACTTCAAACCCATGTGTGTAGGTGTCTATGCCTTCCTTTTCTAATAACCCTTTTAGACTTTATTGCAATTCAAATTTTGAACCTTGTACTGCTTCTCCTCGATCCCTTCATATATCTTGTAACTCTCCTTTCTTAAGTTCAGTAAATCCCATAACTATCTTTGCCATTTTATTAATCGTCCTCACAATTATTTTAGCTCAGGTTTCCTGCAGTCTCAGTACCCTTGAGTCGTCGAGCCCGACACGTTGTGGCGCTAAATATGTAACCCGATGCGTTGGATTTTCCTTCTCCGGAACACCTTTAGCTTTTTTTCTCTCCGTCTACGTCGTATTTTTCTTTTTATTTGTTTTTTGTTTCGTCCATCTTTCTGCACTTGTAGCTTTCTTCTCTCACCTTATAACTCTCTTTGTTACTTTGTTTATTTATTTCTCTCATCTCCTAGTTTTCGCCATCTAAATCGTTATTTACTAAGGTATCCCCAATTTTGCATTGTTACCCCTCGAAAACACTACTTATATCGCTATTAGTTTATGGACATTGGGTTACAAACTATAAATTTGAATCTGTGTTGTGGGAAGCCGCATTTGGCAAAGTTTAACTGCACTGTATTTTCCACCTTTTATGATTTATAAGATTCGTTATACTTAGTTTTGGTGAGATAAATATTTTTGAAAAGATAATGATATTTATTATCCTTTGATATTGTTAACTGTGAAACTGAGAAGCCAATGTATTACCGAATCATGTTAAGAAACATGGCAACATGGTATGATCTGACTTGTCAACAGGAGGTATCATGTAAATTTGAAGCAACACTTACTCATTCGGCTGCCATGACATGTATTGAAGAGGTACATATATGCACTTTAATGGAGCTAGTAACCAATTATAACTAGAGATGGGAAAATTACCATAATTTTCATCTGAGGTAAAAGACCACGGTTAAATTATGGTAATTTTCAAAAATTACCATAATTTTCCAGTATTTTTTAGTTTTCAGCATTTAACAGTAAATGTATGGTTAAATAAGAAAGCCAATAGCAAAAGAAAGGGAACAACGATGTTTAAACCATACCTAATGCAACATTAATCTATTAGAAATTTTAAAAATTGTAAAAAGAACTACGGCAGCAACATGCAATCTGGCTTTCTTTTGTCAAAGTATGAGAAATTTTCAAGAAGAATATTCTAATGCATTACTCTTATAATGTTATAATTTAAGTAAAATATTGTTAAAAAAAATTATTAAACACGTAGGAAATGTGAACTTCTTTAAAAGAACATGTTGGGAATTTTTCTGTATGAAAAATTATCTCAATGATAGGTGAATTATCTAGAAAATTATGGTAATTTTCAAGGGGCGTGGTAAATTACGAAAAATACCAGACTGGCCCATCTCTACTTATAACAGTCAAACACATAAATGAGAAGTAAAATAGGTTCAAATTTCAATGGTTAAATTTTTGGAATCCAGTTTACCGTCACCATGTTACCAAAAGTTCATAATCTGTAGTCTTAGCCCAACCTTGACAATGGCCGTTAAACATCCAGGGTGATTTTCCAATGTTTCTTTCGGGGGAAAATATGAATGTAATAAGCTAGAATATTCAGTAAACACACCAGAGTTGTTTTAGCATTCATGCTGAGCTTATTTTGCTATAAATTGTTTTTTTTAGTAAAACTGCCAATTCATAATGATAAATCTGATCAAAAGTAAAAATAGCTAAGTAGCCTTTTAATATTACTGGGGGCCCATATGTCTTGGGTGAATTGTAGTCATTAGGTAGATACCTTTATTTCTTAGCTGTGCATTAATGGTTGGCAGTGTTGTTCACTGTCAGGTCAGCAGAAAGAGAGTTTATTTATGTTTTAATTTCAAATGATTTGAGAGGAACTTTCCTGTCCTACTTGCACTAAGTAGTATTGTTAAATAGTTTTGTAACCATCTAGTGTGTATTTATCTGTGTCATTGAATATTGTAGAAATGGTGTTCGATGTTTTGCATCAGAGAAATTACTGTAATAATACCATCACCCAAACAAATTATGCTTAAAAAATCAGATTTTTGGAACCTGAAACATTTAACGGAAAATTAGTACTTACCTATTTACTGTATTAATTTAATTTTTGTATTTCCATCATGATATGGAGCATCTAACATTAAATTTCTTCCCCTGTATGTATGTAACTTTATAGTGTCTTGTGATGGATTTGTGAAATTCTTAAAATAACTTACACTTGTTAGACCATCCTGTAAGTTTTTGCTGTATTTTTTAGGAAATAGCAATTTCTACATATTATCTCAATTTCACTCAAGTTTTCTGTAACTGTTATTATTGTCTCTGATTGGTTGCTCATTAGTGGAAAACTATATTAGGCTTAATTTCTCAGAGCTGCTATTTATAAAAGTAACCATGGCCAGTTGGTGTCAGAAACCTAACATTCAGAAATTTTTCCTTATATTCGATGTTTTACAGCTGCTAAGTTAGTATTTGTAAGTTATTTTAAAAAATTTGATGTCTTATTGTACAAATTAACATTACTTGCATATTTAATTTATGGAAAAAAATAGACAACTTGCCTTTTGCAATTGTTGAATGAATTTTTTGCCATTATTTCTGCTCTGTCGCACTTGAATGTTTTGATTGTACAGGACATCACATTGTTTAAAACTTCAACTTTCTAAAATCCATAGAGTAATGATGTTTAACGTGGTTAAAAAAAATTGTTAATATTGATATGGACTGACTTAGCTGTTTTTTAAGATTTCCTAATTAGTTTTTTTTTTATAAGTTAGATGTTCAATTTGTATATCCTGAAATGTTGAAACTGATAACGTGTATTCCTATTTACCTCTGTTCCATTCCCTGCTGCTTATTGTATCACCTCTTAGGCAATGAATCACCAGTCGGTTAGAAAATTGCATCATCAAGACTGCTCACCATCAAGTAGACATAACTCTTCAACAGCTCTACTCACCCTCGTGTCAACCCCAAGGGTCACTACCCCTAATTCTCTTTTGCACGCTGAACATTATAGTGCTTCAGTCCCGTCATCACACTGTTCTAAATCTCCCTCTTCCGCTGGATCTTGGTCGAGGGAAGATGTCAGAGCACGTTCTGTTTCCCCTAGAAATGCTAAGCATAATGCTCCAATGGGAGCCATCGAATCACTTGGTGCTTCCCTGGGAGCATCAATAAAAACCTCACCAAAGTCTCCAGCAGAAAAGACTCAAACCTTGCCCACTAGCTGCTCTCTGGCTTATACAAGCACTCCAAGAAGTAGCCTAAGAAATCGGTCAACCTCAGCTTCACCAACACCTCCCTTCAGACCAAACCATGTGGATGGCTTAGTTAAGCCGAGCAGTTGTTCTCCCTCCTCTTTAAGGCCACTACAGAAATGTGATGCAGGGAGTGCATCGAATTCCTCAGCCAATGTCCCCCCAGAGGAATTGACTTCTGAATTAGATAGTGCCGTGACCTCCACAACATCTCCTGCATTCACTTCAGATGCCAATACGAGCCACTTCCCCATATCCCCATTGCGGCCGTGCAGTGCTGATTTTCCCAGGTTGGTGGTGCGTGTGCGAGAAGCCAACCCAGATTCCCCCACATCGTCCCCCAAAAACGTCAGGGTCATAGGCGAAAGGGAAAGGGTCGTGGAGGAGAGGCCTGTGCCAGGATGTCCCCCTACCACAGTTGAGTACGTGGACCCAGAATCTGGGCTGGTGACACTGAGAACTGTCCAGCTGGTGGAGAAGGTCATCGAAAGAGAGGTAGTGCCCCTGTAATCCCATGTACCAAGTGCCCTTTTTTTTAGTCCAACCCACTTTAGGCACACACTCTTCATTGGCTTCTGTAAAATCTTAACTAGAGCATCCTTCTTGATTCTTTGTATGCACCTTTTTCACTTCTTTGCTTGACTTGACACACAAGGATTGTTGATAGGTGGTCTCATAGCTTCTAAAAGTTTTGATGAGGTAAATTGGTTTCTAGTTGAGAGAGATCTTTCCAGAGTAAATGTGTTTTATCAAGCTTCCAAGATAGTCTTTGTTTCAGAAAGTACAGTGTTGCCTACCCAATTCCTTTTATGTCTGTACAAAATAATACAGTTTCAAACTTATTTTTCGATGATTTTTCTTAATTTTCTGTGCTTCATTGTATTTTACCATGATTTTGATTAAATAGAATATGTAGGTTGTTCATTATATTGGCATCCTTAAAAAGAAAGAGAGTTCACTAAATCTTCACTTCTTTCTGTGTGCTGGGAAGCAATATTGGCCCATTATATACTTTTTGGTAATGAAAGTGTATGTTTAAGTTTACAGAGTTATGTATTGCATTAGTAATTGTCTAGCTTTCATTTTATTTTGGCATTAATTAATGCTCAGTGTGAATATCTCCTTTTATATTTACTGAGCTTAGTCTGAAAACCAGTTACTTGTGAAAAATAAATGTTTTAGCACTTTTGTTTAGTCATGAAAATTATCTCAAAAAGTTAATTATTTCATTGGCCTAGTCTTGTCTGCCCCCCTTTTCCTTGCCATTTCTTGGCATGGCCATTTCTGTCAATTTAATGCCTAGGGTTAAAAGTAAGAGAGGGCTGCATAGCCCTAATTTCCTCCTTAATAAAGACAATAAATATATAAATTTCTGAGTGGGTAATGCTGTATCATGATCATTCCCTAAACTACTGAATTATATTATTCAATTTTAAATACATAGATATCTGTGAATGTTTTTTAAACATTGTGCAAGCTTGATATTACACTTCTCGTTGGAGGTATTTTTGCTGTTGATCTTATGTATACTCCTGTATTATAGTGTTATTAATCACACTCCACACTTGGTAAGTAGATATGTACCCTCAAATCTCTTTGCTTAATTAGGAATATTAAACTATTCACCCATTGTAGTGGTATGTTTTCCAGTCCTCTGAAATCCTCGATAAGCCTCTCAAAATACCATCTTTCTCGGACCATTTTCTCCTGAAGTTATATTTTTTTAGGCTGATCTGTATTTTTATGAATAGTTAACGCTTCATGCTTGCCTCAAGCCTGCCAGCATTTACTTAATTTTTCTTTTTTGTACCACTTTATAGGATTTTGGACTTGCTTCTCTGTAGTGCATACACGAAGAGCAATGGGCATGAAATGCTTTGTTTTGACACAGCTTTGCTGCATTATTGTGTGTAAAAACTATCTGTTTCATTTAATGTATGTGTACACATGGTTGAATTTATTTTAAATGAATGCACCTACACCCTCTGTATGAAAAGCAATCTGTGACCTCCTTGAGCAATGTTGAAGCACCAGTGAGAAGGTTTTTGCCTTTGAGAACTGTTTTAGCATCTTGAGTAAGATTTGCTTTCCTGGCTTTTAGAGCTTGAGATATCAAAGCTTATGTTTATTCAGAATACTGTTGGGGGATAGACATTTGATACAAGGTGAATGAAATGTTGACATATTAGTGGTAGTTTTAGAAGTGGCATTATTTCCTTATTAGAGGTAAGTAGTTTATGAGTACTCATTTGTTTACCCTACAATTAACAAATTAATTCTTTTAAAGTAGTGATGTTTTTTTTTGTTGCCTTTTTTTACTGTATGTCCATGTGTCAGAGTGCATTGCTAGTTGCATGTTATGGAATCCGTGTAAGCTTGCGCATTCTGTGATATATTTCCATTTCTCTGTTTGCACATGCCTTTCTTATTAAATCATGGATTTTTTTTATCTTCTAAACTATGTACCTGCTTCTCATGCCCATTGTAAATGTATTCTTTCTTTATTCTCCTTTCTTTATTTGTGTCCTGTAGGGTAGTTGGTTCTGGATGTTGTTCTTATCTCACAAGTGCATTATTTGAGTGATCTTAAAATATTTTTTCATTTCAATTTTTACTCAAGGATCACATTTTCCCACTTTCCTCAGTGGGTATGCTAAGATACAATTTAGGTGGTAAATTCATTTTTTTCTAATGTAAGAAATTATTCAGCTGACCCCGAGTGAATATAATCTAACTTTACAATGCTTCTCTATATAAGGAAACAAATCACTAGTCTCTTCTGTTCCTTTCTCAGCACAACAAATAACTTTTCTATTGCTTGACTGATATAATGTACAATATGTAGATAATTTTTTGTGCTTAACATAAAATCAGCATTTATAATTTCCAAAGTTAGAATGTCATTAGTTTCAATGCTTTCATGCAGGGCAAATGTGCACTTTTTCTGCTGTGCATTCACACTGTGGGGTGCTTCCCTTCCTTAATAAACACCGGCGCTTGAACTTCCCTCAGGTGGAAATAACAAGGGAGAAGATAGTATCTCTTGAACTGAGCAATTCTCCAGAGAATCCAAATGGGGAAACAGAGGAAGTGGATTCCAGAATGCTGTTGCTGGAAGCAGATGAGGAGGAGGAGGTGGTGCAGGGCAAGGAAGCCAGCGTGCAGGAATTGAAAGAAGAGGAAGACGTGGTCTCGTGCCCAGTGAAGAATGGGAAGGATGGAGATGAGGATGCAGTCGAGGAAGGGGAGGAGGAGCGTGCCGCATCACCCAGTTCTGAGCAGCCCCATGGTGACAACCTTGGTGGAGCTGGTGGCACTGCTGGAGGCAAGAAGAAGCGGAAGAGAAAATCAAAGAAAGGGAAACATTGAGGGCATTTTCCAAAACAGTATCTCTTGAGAGTGATTTTTTTTCAAAGGTATTTTCCTCATGACCAGCTAGTATTGTGGGGTCATACAGGTGTACATAGAAAACTGCAATCAGTCCTAGGGCTGCAAAGGAACAAACAGTGAGCTAATTTCTATTGGACTCGAAAGAGCTGTGGCCTGTGTATTGTGTTCCAGATGATTTGTTTTCTAACATAATCTGTTCTCCAAATCAATCTTTGACTAATTCTCAGAGAAACGGAAGTGAAAATATTGATTTGGCACTCGATTGGAACTATATGATGTGTTTACAAATCCATTCTCAGTTTTAATAAGTGATGCAGTTTTTTTGAAGCAGAGGCAAAAGTTTTCTAACATTTGTTTTACCCAGCACCTCATCATTGGCTAATGTCTTAGACTTTGGAATGTGTGATCAACGGTTTGAAAAATGGTAGTTGATTAGTTTCTTACAAATTTTGGTATGAATGAGTTGTTAAATGAAGTGTTGATATTGAGTGATCTGACGATAATGTGTGTGAATGGTTGTATATTTACGAGCCACTTGAGTGATGGTAACTGTCCAGTTAGTGTGTAATCATAATTTCCTTAAGTTTCCAGGGTGGTGGCCCAGGTTTAAGGAAAGGTTATGTTGATGATAAAAAGTTGCCTTTAAAGGAGTACCAATTTGCCTTACAAACTCAAGAATGCATTTAAATGCATTGGTCTTTTTTTTTCTTTTTTAATCATTGGGTGTCAGTCAAATTTGCTCATGTGTAGCTTCAATTCAATGGCATCTTTAATTTCACCGTTCATAGTTCATATCAAACATTTGTTCTGTTGAAAGGAAGACATGATAGTTTCATTAGTCACTGACCATTCCATATACTTTTTTATTGCAGTATGCATTTTAAGTATGACTGGCCACATAAATTTGGTGTGATTTCAGTGTTCCAGTTTTAAAAAATACATGTTGTCTGATGGAAGTTTTTGTTTCCATTTACCTTGGTGCTGATGCTGGTTGACCAGTTTCTCATTCCATTATGTCATTTAATATAAAGGGGAGTGTACTTATAAGTGTTATAAATTGCCATTTCATCATTTTGACTTTTTATAATGTCGGACACCAAACTTTTTTTAAAGTGTGAAGTAAAATTGTTTCCATTTCAACTCCTGGTAGTTTGAAAACACAATTTTTAGGAAGTATGTCCAATTGCATTTTGTTTTGCTCTAGACAGTTGGATGTGAATGTTTTAAATGTTAAAATACATCCTGTGTTATTTTTCAGAAAATTCTATTGATACCTAGTTATTGTAGAAAATTTAGATCATGAACTTGAACTTTTTATTCATGATTGATGCATGTACTAGATTCTAAAATATTAAAACCATCAGATTAGTAACCCTGTGAAAAAGACCTCAGGATATCCTCACATTTTTATGTTATTAAAATATGTGTTGGTAAGATTTTAAAATCAGGTTTGCCTTCAGGTTTTAATTTTTACTTTTAACACTTTGGCTGCGGAACTTCATTGTTTCATTTTTCCTTACAGTGGAAAAATTTTAAAGGTGAACGTTTATTGATATGCTCCGTCGCTAACTAGGGTAGCTGACTACATCTATACATGTGGTCAGCACTCAAAATGTTAATCATGACAGAAAACTTAGTTTGAAATCAAGTCATTAGAATAAAATCTAATGCACCTTACATTTTGTGAATAGCAAAAAAACACACACCTGCGCTAATGAAACGATGAATTTTATTTTACATGTGAAGGCAAATTTTGGTAGTTTGCATTAGTCTGTGAAGAATCTCAGCATTTCATTTCTGTGAAATGGTGCAGATATATCGTTACCTTATTCCCTCCCCACATTATACAGAAATAGGAGCTATACATAATCCCTTAATTGTCACTTGGTTTTTTGAAAAATATATAAATGTTTTAAAAATATATGTTACTATCAATTGAATGTAAAAACCAGGCTTTGTATGACACATTATTATACTCCGTCTTGTGTATTCAACATGTCCATAAAAGCATTTTAGGTACCTAGTTTGTCTTGGGATGCAATTAAAAAATGAATGCTTTTTTAAACTTTTTATTTTATCTAGTACACATAACAATAGATAATGTTTTTAAAAAACTACTTGGATCATGTAGATATTTTTTAACCATGAATAGGCTGCTGTATGGAATAAAATAATTAATTTCTCTACTGAATGAATTGAAACAAGAGTCCTTTGATTTCTTTGACAGAGAACATTTTGTCATTCTATTTTTGGAAGTGCTTTGACATTTACCATTTATTGGTTACTCATGCATACTGAATAAAATTTTAGGCAGATTTTATGGTGTTATTGAATTTCAGCCACGTCTGTTTCATGAGTTTGCTCATTTTCATCACGATTATTGGACATCACAAATAGCATGGAATTGCTTTGTTAATATAAGGTTGGTTCTATGACCAGCTAATGTTAAAATTCTGAAATGAGTGTATATGTGATGACTAATAGTAATTATTCATCTAACTCTGGACAAATTAATGAATGGGAATCTATGTGTGATTTGAAGCATGATGTATTTTGTAATATAAGTAATAATTTTATTGTTAATTATTAAACACATGTTAGATTAGTTGTATTTAACTACAGCTACCACTTTCAAATTTCTTTGTCATTATATAACTCATAAATTTGAGAATTTTTTTCCTAGTATTATCACTTCCATTGTTACTACCCCTTTTGTGTGAAAATCTTCAGTGAATTCATCATTTTATTAATGGGTCTTCATAACCTTTGCCTACATAACCAGAGCTGGTAAAAGTATTAATATACCTTACCTTTGCCGGTAAAAGTATTAATAAACCTTAAGGTGTTGGTCTTACATCGTTACTGTTGAGTGTTCCCTGAGGCAATGTCTATTTAATGCAACTCTCATAATGTGCTGTTAGTAGTAAATCAATGTAAACATTATAATTTTTGAAGCATTGGACTTGTTTATACGAGAAAATTTTGTTGGTTGAAGAATAGTTGCTTTCCAAGAAGTACGGATTGGGTGATTGTGGATTGTGCTAAAGAAACTATGTTCCATCATGAAGTTCCATTTTGGTGTTTTTATGTATCCTGTCAGTTTTTATGAGCAAATTGAAAATATACATAGTTTTTAATTTATAAATGTGAACATTTGAAAATACATGAATTTTTGTTTTTATAATACTTTGATGTTTCATTACACTTATTTATACCTTGCTCCAATACTATTTTAATAATAGTTCTTCTCTTCTTGATCCATTTTTTAATTATCTGGCGTACAACATTTAGGTTTAACGTAATATTCATCCTTAGTAAACACAATTCACTTCTTTGGGGCAATTATCCCCTCTAATTGAGCCTGAAAAAAGGTAAATTTAATATAATACTTAGGCACTTGTTAGCATTAACATTAATCTTACATAAATAGCATAAAAATTTCCCGTTGTGTATTGGCAAATTTCATAAGTGTAGGTAATCAGAATCCTTGTAATGCTTTTATATCCTAGGATAATATAACACAATTTGATAACTCAATAGTGAGGCATGAAGTACACCCTTGCTAATCCGGACTATATGGGGCAAGAGGTCTAGTTTGCGCGAAGGCTGGATTATCCAGAGATTTCTCAAAACGATCATTTATGGACTTTTTTTGGAGAGTTTTTGGTCACCAACGGACTTTAATTACTTTTCATAATGGTGCTATCGATGTGATCTTATCCTCTCTGGAGTTTTCTTTGTACTCCAGGCAATATTCCACACGAATTTAGTTCTCCCATGCTTTATCATGTCCCTCGCTGATATTTTCTGACTTTTACCATAACGAACAAAAATTGGTAAATTAATTTCTAGCTATCCAATTTTGGTGAAAAGTCAACCATATCAACCTAAAATATTGGTTCAGGAAATAATTTTGAATGGTGTGGTAGTGATGCCATCTTATGACCCCTTAATAAACCACCCACACTACACGCCTCTCTGGATTATGTGGGGTCCGGATTAGCGAGGGTCTACTGTAATGAAATTGCCCTGGCATTAAGAGCTTTAGCTGAGCGTAATGCTTTTGGCGAATTTTAGAAAGTTAGGGAAAGCATGACAACTGTTTAGGAACTAATTATTACCTTTAGCTGTTGATTTGTTTTTTTCAGAAAGAGTATTTCATCAGCATTTTTCTTTTCTTCTGCCAATCTTTGTTCTGTTGCTCTTCTCTCAGCCTGTTCAGCCTTGGCCCGCAAATCTGACAGTTGCTTCTCCAGCATATCTCTTTCTTTTCTCATTTCTTCCAATTCTCCCTCCATGTCCCCTTTACCTTGTGTGCTCTAATCTCATCTCAGTGGGAATAACATTTTTGCAAATGAGGTGGTGGAAGAAAAAACATCATATAATGTAAGTTAGCTAATTAATGCTTCAAGTTTTGCTCCTCTGTTTACTTTTCAAGAAGATATTAACAACAATCACCTGGAGTGCTTTCCTCATCCCAAAGGCAATACTACTTTCATAGAGGGCTTGATATGCAGCAATAGTCATTCGAGTCTCATCGCGAACTCGCAGGAGTAGCAAACCTCGCTCCGAACAGTTTATTGTCACTTGACGAATAAGCTCATCTGCATAAATAAATACCTTCAATAATGTATTGCAAAATAGTTTTATTACACTTTGAGAAAGTACTAGTCCATCAAAACTGTGATTCTTAGTGACAATCAAACTGATAGTCGATGGATATCTCCATTTCTTGTCTTCACCACCTGCATTGACATTGGTAGACAACAGTTCCATTGGCATTCCAGCCTGGGTCTTCAGGTCAAAGTTTTTTGGCTGCCAGGGTATCAAATCAACTTGCTGCTTTCTGGTTGGCTCTTTCTCAGAGAACTCTCTTCCAAGCACTATGGAAAGGGGATCAATCATCTGCATTGGTGTTCTTGGGTGTTTTGGTGGTCTCAATTACTTCTTGTATTAGCCCAGGATAGCATTGCTTCTCTTTTGTAATAATTTTTGGTTCGTCGAAAAGGATGTCATGGCCAGGTTCATTCCAGGCTTTTTCCACAGTGGCAAAAAGTTGAAACTGTTTTTTCTTCATGGTTCTCATGTGTTCCTGCAGGTGGGATTTCATTGCTCTACAAGTCTCTTCCATGCATGCTTTTCCACATGAACATGGCATACGGTAGACTCCTTTGAGAAGATCATGTGGTAATCTGGCCTTGGGTCCCAGGAAGATGTCTGCCACGTTGGTCACGCAATTGAACCTGGTGATTACATTGCATTCTTGGAGGATGATAATGACGTGGGCCTTTGGTTTCGTCCAATCGTCCATCTCGGAGGTCCTTTATGGTGCCATTGTCGTGTTCTCTTTTCCAACTTACAGTCATTGTCTCTACTTGTAAGAGGCCATTTTAAGGACTAGTTTGTCACTATTGCTGTTTCAGCTCAAGAGTATCCACCAAGTGTTTCTTTTCTGATACCATCAAATAGGCATCAGAGATTCCATTGGCATGCCGTACGAATGTCGCAACCAGTGAGGCTTTCTGTGCTGCATGGTGATGATAAGTGGCGTTAAGATACTGGTTGGTATGTATCTTTTTCCTTAATGCATCATGTCCAAGTTTCCCATTCTTTCTCTTTCTCACTAGTACATATATGGCTGGAGTGAACCCAGCCATGACATCCCTATTGACGAACCAAAAATGATTACAAAAGAGAAGCAATAGTATCCCAGACTAATACAAGAAGCAATTGAGATCACCAAAGCGCCCAAGAACGCTAATAAAGAAGAGTTCATAGGATACCCTATATAATGGTGGCCCAAAAAACATTGACCTGAAGACACTGGTTGGAACACCAGTGAAAATGTTTTCTACCAATGTCAACGCACGTGGTAAAGACCTGAGAAATGGATAGAAGATCCACTGATCAACGTGGCAGATCAACGTTAAACTGATAGTCTTTGAAGAAGTGCAAGTCCCCCTCTGTAAATATAAGTTTCATACCAGCTTATGTCTAATTTTCTTTTTGTATGCTTCAATGTCCATGAAAATGAAATGATCTTGCAAAAGTATGCTTTTTACTTATGCTTATATTTTGTGATGGGTCAGATTCAAAATTAATCGAATCCCAAATCAGAATATCTTTTTTTATCAAATCTCAAATACCGAATCTCGATTCCTAATCCATTATTAATTTTCTTGTACATTTATGAACACATGAGTAGCTCTAGGTTTTCCCTCAAATATCTAATAATTTATCTTTAAAGGAGATATAAAATTGAGCATCAATTTGTTTCACAATGGCATTTAAGAATTCTTATTATTCCTTGAAAATTTTGCTAATGAAATGGAGCATTTTTAGTCTTTCAGGATCTAATCTGTTTCTTTTATTACTAACCAAATTACCAGGAGTACTGAAGACACTCTTTAAAAATACTGATGCTAGAGCAATACAAAGCTGTTTTTGTAGAAGGCAATTTAAAATCTTTCCGTGATAATTTTTTGTTCGAATACGCTTTCGTTGCTTCACAGGCTGGAAATTATAGTTATTTTTATGTGATTCCATATGCATTAGTGGATTTAGAGATGCCATCTCGGGAAACATAATATTGCCACAAGAGGCAAAAATCACAAATTTATCAACGGCATTTTTCTGTGAAAAGTTATTCCTAATTTCACTATTAGGTGATTACACACAAATGGCCTTACACAAGTACTCGAGGCCCGACTGATTTCGATTATCATGATTTTTGGCATAAGGAAAATATTAGCTCTTATAGTATTCTTAAATTTTAATGATTCGGCGATTTGAATAGATACAGTTCTGAATTTAACACAAAATGGCACGACAGGGTTTAAAACTGTGACTCCTGTAAACGTCACTCTAAAGGCTGGATTTCGAATATAATACATGATAAGTAGAGACAAGAAAAAGTCATAAACATCATAGTCATAGGTTTTTATCATGAAATAGCAGGTTATTGCCAAAAAGTCATGAAATGCAACTTTGCGGATTAAGCATTAGAAAATGGTAGACTTAATCACTTTAGGCTTAAGTATGTGGAACCTATGGAAGGCGCATGAATCGAAGGGTCCAGTGAGGAAGAATATTTTGTCATCAAAGTTTTCAACCACAGTAAAATCCACTGACAAAGGTTGGTTATTGAGGGTTTGGAATAAGTAGACGTTGTTGCCAACGTTTCAATTTATTTATAACTTTTTTATCAGGGCTGGGCAGGGATGGTATTGTGTGAAGATGGTCAATATTATGTACATAATAGTAAGGATTTTTATTAACTATTATGTGCATAGTATTGACCATCATCTCACAATATCATCCCTGCCCATCCCTGATGAAGATTTATAAATACATAAATCAAAATGTTGGCAACGGCATCTACTTATCCCTGACCAAACCCTCAATAACCAGCTTTTATCAATGGAAGAAAATTTTCTGACAGAAACGTAGGGAACTGAGGGAAAAGAGAGAAATGTCATAGGATAGTGAAAGGAATGAGTATTTAGGAAAAGTAAGAAAGAAAGGCGTGGGATACTTAGGTTTGGAGTAATGAAAGATTGAAAATGGAGATATTTTTGAGACATTTTGATGCCATATTGCGATGTTTTTATAAATGCAGGTAGGCCGGATACGGACTAATTGCACATTTAATATATGGACATACCCCCCCCCCCCCAACAATGTTGCGGGCGGGTCGTATGGAGTGAAATGGATCCTAGACCTGGAAATGGCCATTTTCAATTGTGAAAAAGGCAATTCACGGTGTTGAGGAAAGGCAAAATTCAGTTTTGAGAAAACGTGAAGATGGAAATTGACATTTTTCAGTGGTGAAAAATGGGGAAAGGCGAGGAAATGGGCAGAAGGAGGTTAACACATTCAATGTGGGTTGAGAATTTAAGGGAGACACTAGAAACGGAACCCATTTTTTAAATGGCCTAAAGTTAAAGGACCGTGTCTATTGACGTGGTCCCGCCGTTCGGCAAAGACGAGACCACATCAATAGACGTGCTCCGCGCTGAATGTGTTAATGGAAATGGCCATATACTTAAAAAATTCCCTGAGTGGGTTGGTGATTGGAGGGTGGTGTAGTAATAGTTGTGGTTGTAGTGTGGTCAAAGTTGTAGCGTATTTTTTTAAAGAAAAAATCCCTTGAGTGCTTTGGTGAATGGAACAGGGTGTAGTTGTGCTGTCGTAAATGTTGTAGCATATTTTTTTAAATAAAAAATCTCCCGAGTAGGTTGGTGATTAGCGGATGGCGTAGTTGTAGTGTGGTGAAAGTTGTAGCGTATTTTTTTAAAGAAAAAAAAACCCTGAGTGGGTTTGTGATTCAAGGGGGGTTTGGTTGTAGTGTGGTCAAATTTCTAGCGTATTTTTTTATGGAAAAAATAAATCACCCGAGTGGTTGGTGATTGGAGGGTGGTGTAGTTGCAGTGTGGTGAAAGTTGTAGCGTATTTTTGTAAAGAAAAAAATCCCATAGGTGGTTTGGTGATTGGAGGGGGATATAGCTGAAGTGTGGAGAAAGTTGTCGCCATTATTTTTAAAGAAAAAAATCCCCCAAGTGGGTTGGTGAATCGAGAGGTGTGTGGTTGTAGTGTCATCAAAGTTGTAGCTGAAATGGTAGGGGAAGAGGTTGTGTAAAACGCGTCGTAAAGCGGGGATACTTTGAGTTGAAGGCGGGAAAAGTCTTGGGTGAGGTGTCTAAGCGAAGAGAAGTAACTGCTCGACAACTGCGCCATCTCGGGGAAATAGGAGGAAAAGGTCAGATTTTTGAACATGGCGTCGAGAAAGAAATGCACTTCACAGACAGGTTTAAGTGAATGGCATTGAAAAGGTAAAGGGTCAATGAAGAAAATGAAATTTTAGTATAAATGCGCATATGTAGAATAGCAAAATATGTGAAGTAGGTGGTTGCAGGTGAGCGGAAAGCAGGTGAATTGGAGGAATTCGCATACTGGACCCTTTGTTACAAATACCCCTCTCCATATCAGAAAATAAAAACTACACTTTGTAATGGTCCACTAAACTGATTTATTTCTAACAACTCGGGTTTTATAACGTAGTGGCATCTTCAGGTACATTGACCATTTTTACATCTGTGCCCTTATATACAGAAATCCTGGTGCTTAGGGGAAGAGGGAAAGCGAGGGGGATGCTTTCTTTTGAACCACTTACCCAATAGTAACTATACAGATCATAATATTAGTTTTGATGTTACAATAAAATAAATGTCATACTTTTAGCTATAGCATCATGAAATGACCAAATTTAAAAAAATAGATTTCATGAAACAGAAAAATTCAAGTCATAAAAGTCATAGAATTAAGGTCATGAGATGGAAAAATAAAAGTCATAAACGTCCAGTCTCTTGTGATAAGGAAACTACAACCTCACTTTTTTTTAATTGGTCACATAAACATATATCCCTGTCTCTTGGTGCAGTTTAATATTGCCCATTTTTTTTAGTAATCCATTAACCAAATAACTCCTGTATCAATGCTTAGAAAAGACCAGGATTAATTTTATGTTTATGTTTGACCTTTCAGTCGAACTCGTAATAAAAAAAGCAGGCATAATGGTCTGTGGAGCACGTGACGGCTTTGAAAATTACACATAGGGCACATGATGATGGTGTGGGCATGCGCCTGTGCGCTGAATTTTAAATGATACTTTCCCTGATTAAATCATTAGCCATAATATCTCCTCTTGTACACATTTATGACAAATGAATTTGAATGCAAATTATCAACACTTCTGTAGTTGAACGACGTTGAAAAGCTAAAATACTTAGGTGATACTTTACAGCGATTTAGTTTACTATGATGTAGCACAACTAGGGTTCGATTTTTTATTTAGAATTCAATCGAATCTCAAATCCTTGGATTTGATAGGGTTTGATCGACACCTGACCTCATCACTACTTAAATTGTTGAGCATTCATTTAAATACTTTACCAAAGCACTGTGAGTATATTTCTCTTCTTATGGGACATATTCCTGTTTCCCTAGCTTGACCCTGGCGTAGTTTATCATCAAGTTCCTCCTGAAGGTTAATTACGTCTTGCCTTGTCGCAGGTTGACTCGAAACCTAAAAATTGGCAAATGGATAAATGCTATTAGGAACCATTCTCGTGTTGATAATTTTAGGGGACATCATGAAAGTTAACCATGAGTACTGTCGGGCTTCAGTATTGGCCTTTCATCCATCGAAATCACCAAGTAGAGCTTTTCAAATCCGTACTTGATGCTTAACTTCAATAATTTCCCAGGTATTTTTATACATGATTGAAATCAAAATGCTAAAAATGTGCACTAATGGGAATTGTGGAGATAATTTTGCTCTTGAATTGTACACTTATTTATAACCCTTTAAGATCCTGAGGAGGAAAATGTAAATTAATTTGGAATAGTTTTTTTTTATATATGTACTGATTCGATATATGGTGCAGAGTGTACCTACTTGATCAGAGATGGTCACTTTCCAGAAAAAGAAGGTTCCCCTTACTTTTTAAGTTAGGTACTGTATTTTTATGTATTATTTTATTTATTTCATCAACCTGAATACAGCCTCGAGGACCATTTTACATCAGGCGTTGTAACATTGACAAGGTACAACACACACGACCATGTCCTGGGAGGAGAAAAATCCTCCCCAGGTGGGACTTGAACCCGCGACCTTTGGGTTGGCAGGCAAGGAGGTTACCCCGCCACCACCAAGGCCGACAAGCAATTTTTGAAAGCAAGATTTTGTAAGCTATGTATCCCCTCCGCTCCCTCTCTCCCAGCTCTTCCTCTTTTCCCTCCTTCCCCTCTTACGCCTTCCTCTCCCCACTCTTCCTCTTTCCCCTCTTACGCCTTCTATATATATAAATGTATTGAGAGCAAATAATTTCAAATCCATTGTATTTTATTCTTATATTGATGGTGCCCACCATAGGATACAGCTATTCAGTCACCAGCAAATACTATTATAGGAATAATTCAAGAAAATATTGGTTGTCAAAGAACTGTTTAGTGTATTTAAAAAAAAAACTTTTGAGGTGGTGGGACGAAAGTGCACATTTAGCTTTTGTATTTTATATTTTGATTTTATTTATTTTTGTACATATGTAAACATCATATAACTGCTTTACATTAAAAAACTATCGCAATCATCTCACTTTTTGTCTCCACAAATGGCCATCTTCTTCCCATTCCCTTGGTGGCAAAATTGTGTTTAGGAACTCCTCTGCTTCTTTCCTTTCATCTACAGCTTGAGGACTTGGAATTTTAAGAGTATCCTTGGCAGCTGCTGCACCAGCAGGAGGCATTACTTGAGGTATTTTTCCAAGGCCCTGAAAGTACAAAGTATAGGTGGTGATATATATTTTGACATATTCCAAAAAGTTATTATTTTAATAAACATTAAAACATGCATTTGAATTTCATAGATATTAAAATAGGATGATTAGAAAAATGGAATGATGAAATTGTTAACTATACAATGTATAAAAGAGCTTGAGAAGTGTACTGCCCAAGACATTTTTAAATGGGTGTGCCCATGCCAACAGTTTTGTTTCACTGGCCCACAGTTCTACCTGCCCAGTATTGTTTCATTCCACCTGGACAGTAACATTTTCTGGAAAGAATGCTGATTGTGTTGAGATGAGGATAATTATTGCATTTTTTGTCTTCAACCCACATACTCCTTAAAGCTTTTTGTCGATTGGAATAATGCAATTTGTTTAAACTTGAAATGGAAATTTTTTATATTTGTTGGGATTGTCAGCTTTTAAATTAAGTGCTCCTTTGTTAAGTAAAATGATAGTTATTATTTTGCTAAAAATTTCTGAAAAGTCATCAATAGCCAGACGCAAGGCATATTCAATATTCATTTCGCCAGTGAGGTAAACAGTAAATATCGGGTGGTTGCCCCATGTGCCACGACGTTTGGAATGCAGCAAGCTGACCTTAATGCATATTACATTATCTAAAGTGTCCATTAATTGGCATTATAACTCTTGCGGAATTATTTTAGCATACTGGAATCAAATATACATATGGAGTGGGGACTTACCACAGGTTTTTTTTCTGTCCGTTTCGTGATAAGCTGCGGTGTGTCGTATTTTACCAATGAGTCAAGCGATTGCACCATTTTTGTTGCCATGATTTTAAAATAAGTTAAGTATAAATCTTATTTAGCAGAAACACTCCTTAATGAACTAGAATTAGGATAAATACTGACGTAAATCTTGCTAATGCTTTGGTTGTCATAGAAATGCAGTCAAACTTGCGCTGGTTAAAAACAAATGAATGACGGGAAAGCGGCATCAAAAGGGTCAAGAAGGGTAATCGGGGTCGGGGTCGTCGGGGTATTTATGGGGAAATCAAATGGAAGTATTTTAATAGCATTGATTGTCGTTGAATCCGCTGAATCGATCAAATGAAACTCTACTAAATGCCTGTTTTTAATTATTCGGCTGTACACTCTGAACTCCTCCAAATGCGTGATATGTCATAAGCTCATGGAGAATGAAGATTAGAGCTATTCCACTGGAAATATCAAACAATAGCTTTTTACTGGAGACCATGACGTAAAGCAGTCAAATTTCAATTGTTATTTTATTGCCGTAATTTAAACTATCTCTGCTTTAATATTTTGTCTTTAATTGATCCCATAGCGAATAATTCTGGCAAGATGTTGGGCAGGAAGCAGAGCCTCAAAGGGGAACTTGTGTTGGCTGATTATGGCCCAGAGGAATCATTGAACGAAAGTGCTGACATAGAATGGGTGAACAAGGTTTGTTTGCCAGATTATGACATTGTACATCATTTTCTAAATTATCAAGCATCGAACCAGTGCTCCCTAATGGATTTTTTAAATAGCTGTATTAAGCCCTCAAACTTGGTAGAAAGCAGTTCCTATATAGATACACAAACTTATAGTTTGCTGATAAACAGTATGTTTCCTTTCAGTTATGGGTCCGTCGCTTAATGCGGTTCTGTGCCCTTCTCAGCCTGCTATCAGTGAGCCTAAATACGCCAAAAACATTCGAGCGCCACCCATCTCTTCAGTATATTACTTTTTGCGTTGATTTGGTGGTCACATTTCTTTTTACTGCTGAGATGATAGCAAAAATGCACATCCGGGGAATTCTTAAGGTAAGTTGCGCGAATGAATGTTATTTTTACCTGTAATACTCCGTCAAAGTAGTTCTTACTATGCAAAATTTCCTGCTATCTAAAAACAGACATCAAGTTGTCCCCATCCCCAAATTTCTTCGGTGGCAACGCAAAAAACCTAAAGAATGCAAGGTCAACCATACAAGTGGGTGGGCAAACACTAACAGGTTGAGCAGTATAGTTACTAGGTAATATATATCATGGAGCAAAATAGTAAGGTTATTAAGAGAGTTGTGTTTGTGTGAGAGGCATAAGCTTAAAGGAGAGAACCAGTGAGAGGGAATTTTATACAAGGATACTATTAAGAGGCTGGTGAAAAGTGATTTGGTGTGGAAATCTGGATTATTTTTATAGATGTGTAGATAGGAGCTCCTAGTATATCAGATGTGGGTGTAGGGGGGATGAAGAAGATGTGATATATGGAGAGGAGAACTAACAGAAGGCATTCTAGGATGCGGACCATGCGAGGCAACTAAGCTGCTGGAGGTAATTCGGAGGTAAAGTATTCCTACAAGTGGATGCAGGCAGATTAGAGAGGAAGATAGGATGCTGTAGGCCTTCAAACTTCTTCAAATTTGTATGGTTTAAGAGGGGACAAATATTTTATAAAACCCTTTCTCACAAAAACTATTAAATATTCACAAAATTAATATAGGGTACCCAAAAAAAATATATTTTTTCATTATTCTTGTAAACCTGTTAATAGTAAACTAATATAAAGTACCTAATATATGTAAAAATTTGTGGAACTCTGGGGAAGGTTGCGTAAAACCCCAGACTTCCATAGAACACAGTTTGAATACCCCTACTGTAGGCCGTGATTGAGTTACATACTTACTGGATATTGGGTAAGTGGGGCAGGGGAAGAAAGAATGAGCTTTGTGAATCGGATGAAGAAAGGTAGGATATAAAGCTGAGTAGCTGAGAAAGAAATCCTACAAGGAGGTATGTACCTGCGGTGGTAAAAGATTTAACTGCTTTTCAAATATCTGCATATCTCTGACATTAAGTGGAAGAGGTAGCTCCCAGCCTGCAGCTTGGGAAAGGCCAATGGGAAATGAGTGTGGTTGGAGCATGCCTTCGAAAATTTCTGTCATCCTGTAGCTGAGGTTAATAATTTTCATGAGTCATGACCGTGAATTTGTCCCATTATCCATGCTTTCCCTGCTTTTGATATCACGTGACAAAACCCATACATGTGTAATCTTGTCCTCTTTATTGGGTGAATAAACCAATCAACCAGAGACACCTTAGCATTTCACTCTCCAGTTCATTCCCATCCCCCATCCATGTCCCAGAAAACTTAGCTACTTATAGCATAAGCTCTTTGCATATTTTCCACCCTACCCAAGCAGCATCTTGGTATCGGCCCTATATAATTTTTACATCATTGCAAATCATTTATTATTAGTCAATATGCTACCGATATCAGCAGGTGGTCAAATATGATTAAATTTTCTGGCATTGAGGCCTTTCGAGTGCAATGATGGCTTTACAAGGGTTACAAGCCCGCATAAACGAAGGAAATAAGGTTACATTGAACGAAAAATATACGCTCATCGGCAGGCCCGAATTTAGGACCTCTGACGCCCCTGGGCAAAAAAACATTTGCTGCCCCCCCAACTTGCAATACGTATATTACTTAAATTTTCACAACATAGAGAATGGTTCTCTTTGTTGTGAAATGTTCTCTATGTTCTCTGCGAGCGGCAAATTT
Source organism: Pyrrhosoma nymphula (assembly GCA_963573305.1). NCBI lineage: Eukaryota > Metazoa > Arthropoda > Insecta > Odonata > Coenagrionidae > Pyrrhosoma > Pyrrhosoma nymphula. The sequence goes on along the minus strand of OY754335.1, from coordinate 10,832,359 downwards.
AAATGAACTTGACGTTTTATGTCCATGCTTTTTATTTGTGCAGCTTTCCAGTAATTTTGCCGCCCCTTAAAATGTGCCGCCCTGGGCAGTTTCCCGGTTTGCCCTGCCGTAAATAGGGCCCTGCTCATCGGTATGCTGCAATTATCACATTTTCACCCGTGGAACTTTCAGCCAGGCACATCAGTCAATGATTTATGGATGCTCTTGAAAGAAAAAGCTCCAGAACTAAAGACTTGCACTGTAAAATCGAAGAATTGAAAGTAACTCATGGGTCATACGCGTCTTTTAGAGTTTCGGTGAGCGATCACCTCTGAGATGACATCACTGACTCCAGTGCAACGCAAGCCCGTGAAACTTGACGTCGCGAACGAATTGACTGAATTTGGTGGGCGTAACGAGAGAAAAAACAATGAAAACAACCTTAGCTAGTTTGAAATAACTTCAATGACAGTATTTATATATTTACAATTATTACAGTATAACACAAGCCCGTAGGCTAAATACCGTTAGCCTTGTCTTTGCAAGACGATCACAAGTGGAACCCAGCCGACACGTCCTTTCATCGGCGCGGTCAGTTGCAAAGAGAGCTGCTATGATGGCGGTACACTTTGTCAGCGCAGGAGGGGAAACAGCTGGCCAGTGGAGGAGTGGGGAGAAGAGGGGAAATGTTATCACACGTTGGATTGGTGGGAATATCCGCAGGTCGACTCGAACATGGAAAAAGATGTCAGCACCAGCGCGGACAGTATAAAAAGAGTGTTGCTGGTGAAACCGCGATGACCGGAGCGATCGCGCTGACCGGGGCAGATCGACGCACTTAGCTCTTCGCTCGGGCACTTTGCGAGACGCGAAGTCTCCTGCGGTTTATAGAGTCTCCGAGGATTTTCGAGTCTCGAGGTTTCGAGGGGGGGGAATTTTGGCACACCAGTATATGGCGTAAAAACATTTTCATTGGCAATTATTTTATTTCGGAAACGTACCCAAAGAGTCCACACAGGTCAGCGCATATTTGTGACAAAGATCATAATGTAAATCTTCTGCCTTTTTCTACTGAACGTCAGTGGGTGCATAATAAAGTGGACGATGTGGATGTATTTTTAGCAGATAGTCGAGAGAATATAGTTTGCTAATGTGAACATTGGCTGAAAGAGGAAGTAATGAAATCCATTAACTTCAGTGGCTTCTCTCACGCAGCCAGTTTCTGCCATGAAGAGAAGAATAGTGGTTTTCTTCTTATTGTTAGTGACTTCCTAATGTTCCAATACTTGAACGTGCATTGAGCTTCACCATGAGGTAGTGGCTGGTGAAATCCTAGTTCCTGAGACAATTATTGTGTCACTATACAAGTCTCCTAATGGTGACAAAGGTTTTTTTTGCTCAGATTGAAAAACTACTTCAGTTTATTTGTTGTTTTAATGGTAGCATTATAATTTCTGGTGATTTTAACATTGATATCGCTATAAAGAAGTAAACAAAAAAATCTTTCGGCCTTGTATATGTATATGATGAAGCCACCAGAAACATGGCTGTTCGGAATAACCTTGCCACCAATATAAGCAGGGACCTTTGTAGTTTAAAAGTCATTAACCATGGGCTGTCTGACCACTCTGACCAATGAAAATCCCCATAGTTATTAACTATATCAATTATGCTATTTCTTGGAAAGACTGAGGCCAACATTCATGGAGAAATTCTACAAATTCATTTCCCTTTTAGACATAGTGCATTAGCTCATTCAAGTGCTGAAAAATGTTTTCATAATTTTCTTGCTACATTATTTTATCTATATAACAATTGTTTTCTTATGGTTTATCCAAGAAGTATGCCTAGCAATGTTACCAGATATATGATAATGGTATTCTTCTGATACAGAAGGAATGAAAGCAGATATGATGGCTATCTACAATAAATTCAAAGTGCTTGCGACATCTGAGGCCAAGGAAGTCTATATTAAAACCAAGGAGAATTGTAAGGTGGCTATTGCACAGGCAAAGTTAAATGTTAATGAACAAAGCTAATAATAAATGTTAGGTGGCTTGGAAATTAAAAAACTCAGGTAAATGGCAATAGAAGCAACAAGTGTGTCCTATTTACAGCTAATGAATTTAGTCAGGTCTGTGAGAGTTCTGTAGGCTCAGTGATGGCTAATATTATCTCACCCAAAGTTACTGCTCAGTAGGGTGGCACTTATTTTTTCAGAATTGAGAAAAGCAATGTTCACAAATGAAAGAAAACTTTTATTCCACCAATTTGTTTTACGGTATGACTACCCACATAGCAAAGCAAGCTTGCTGCAACCTTGCAGCAAGCTTGTCATTGCAAGATAGCAAGCTTGCAGCAAGCTTGCATTGGCAAAATTAAAGCTTGCAGCAAGCTTGCTGCAATCCGACTACTGCACTTGACTCAAGCTTGCTGCAAAGTTGCACGCAAGCTTGCTGCAAGCCTGCAGCAAGCTTGTAGCAAAATTGCAGCAATCTCTCAATGGAAAGCTTGCTGCAATCCGACAACTACACCTGCTGCAAGCCTGCAGCAAGCTTGTAGCACAATTGCAGCAATCTCTCAATGGCAAGCTTGCTGCAATCTGACAACTACACCTGCTGCAAGCTTGCTGCAACCCTGCAGCAAGCCTGCTGCTATTTTGAACTGCAAGTTGCATACAAGGCCTGTGCAAGCTTCATGCAAGACAAACCTGGGCCAATTGGGCCAATTAATGTTTAATTGAAGCACACGTTTCACTAACACTCAGCAAAAGTAGGTATCACTAACACCAGCAAAAGTTGACGTGGAAGTCAGCTATTACTACAATTAACAAACTTGACAATATTTCCAGTCGGCCGCCATATTTTCCGATGTATCAAAAAGCAAAATCGGTCCTGCTGCTGAGGCATTGCCTAACCTTGAGAATGCAGAGACTGCATTGTTGGACTTAAAATAATTGTAAACTTAATAGCATACATAAAAATCACAAATGTAAAATACTTAACAAATTAAATAAAAGTTGAATCATATGATGCTTTCCTTCAACTGCTGCACACCACAAAAACAAACACCATGCGAATGAGAACAGTTCATTTTGCTAATTTCACAGCATATTCAAGGGTAATTTGTTTACATTATTACCTCTTGAAATGAAGTAGTAATAGGTTTTAATGGCACTGCGAATTCTCTCCCAAATTATAAAAAGGGTTCCTGCTGCGGTTCCATCCTTATAGCCGTGAGCCTCACTTCAACACTTATTCTGAAAAGTAGGAATGATGACGTTATGATTTCATACGCAAAGAATCCCGCATGAATTTTCTATACCAAACAAAGCTTACAAGTTAAATTAACGATGCTTAAAAGAACAGGAGAGGATTGATGCTTTGTCTTACCATAAATCGGTGACGTCTGTCTTTCAAGACTTCGCTCACACTTTTCGTAGGTTACACCCTTGTTCCACTGATTACACGGTAGGCTTCCCATGAAATTTCCGATTGAAACAGCTCATTGTAGGATGGAAAAACATCGACCTTTGGCTCCTAAAAGTATTCCAGAACTTCAATGGAGTATCACAAAGTCCATGGACAGAAAGGTGATACGAAATATTTAATGTGGTACAAAGGATGTTTTTAGAACTTAGATTCTTAATGAACCACGATTGTTAAATCATACCTGTGAATTTCTTTCCTTCCATTCATTCTTCTTGCAGACAATGCAAACAAATTTACGTAATATACAGCAATCCAACTACTAATTAGTTGTAAATATCACAAATAAACATACGACACAAAACACACCAACGGCTCCTACTAACTTCGCTAACAACAAAAAAATGAGCATCTAAATGCACCCGGCTCTGTCCCTCTATCGTCAAAATCAAATATTGCCAAGTTGCCAGAGTCCTGCAGCAAAGTTGGCAAGGTTGGCACACTCCATGCAGGTTGAGTGCAATTAGCCTTCTGCTTGCACCGAACGTGACAATATTGGCAAGTTTGCAGCAGGCTTGCATCAATATTGCCAATCTTGGCAAGCCTAGGCAAAACTCAAGCAAGCTTGCCGCAACCTTGCATGCTATGTGGGTAGTTTCGACGCAGTGGCGTCATCTTCAGGTACAAAGAGTAAAGGTAAAATCATGATGCATATACATAATCGGATTGAAAAGTAAATGTTGTGCTCTTAAGGAGCATTTTATCAACTAGGTTTTTGTTGTAACAATTTACAGTTGCTATCGATTTAATAGTTCCCAATTCCTCATTACATTTTTCTTTATAGAGAGAGGAATATCCAGCAAGAAGTGGAATGTTGATAACTTTTGGGATATGTGACGGTGGGAGTCAGAGGGGATTATATGGTTTGTGGTGGTGGCCTTGCGAAAAACAGCAAATTCAAAATTTTTATCACTTTTAGACTTTGTCACATCCAGAAACCCACAAAACCCCACATCCCCAATAGCCCTCAAAACTCAACTACAACATGCCACCGGTCATCTGCCCCACCTTCCTTCTTCCTCTCCCCTCCCCTCTTCTCCCCAACCCCTACCCTGCATGGTATGCATGCATCATGATTTTGCCTTCACTCTTTGTACCTAAAGATGATGCTACTCAGTCGAAACTAGTCGTACCATAAAATAAAATGGTGTAATAAAATAAAGTTTTCTTCTTCACTTATGAAAATAAACTTCCACAAAGTTGAGGCTAAAAACATTGAGGTAAAAGTAATGTTTTCCGCCTCTAAAAATGATTGTAGTGGAGTGTTTTATGAGTGAAAGTTTTGTCACTCATAGTTATCAGGAACCCATGCTCTAAGGGCCCTAAATACTTCGAAAGGAAATATACATTTTTTGGGTGAAAAAAACACTTTACCTACGTAAAACATGATCGTAACTTCCTTTGCCTCATAGATCCAATATTTCATTGGTTTTTATGTATCTGTTGGTATTTCTGAGATATGGTTCCGCATGGTTTGAGCCGCCTCTCAGCATGCCACCCAGCACTGCTGCAACATTGAGGTAAAGCTTGCACCATTCCCTTCCCCTTTGAGATTCTAGTCCTCAATCCCCTCCCTGCGGTGGTGTTTGGTGGGGCACCCCCCTCCCTCCATGCAGAGGAATGGGAGTCTCTCGAACTCTGATATGAGGTATCATATTCTGGGAAAGTTTTAATATATTCACATATATTTTACATATTCAGATATTCTCTATGATGCAAAGGTGAGACTTTGCACAGTATCACTTTTATTTAATTCACCGTTTGATTGCAAATTCAAGAGTGCCATTCTTGATGTACGATCATATTAAAATGCTTAGTACATTCCTTTTTAGCAATACTTGGTGAAAATTTGGAGCTTCTTCTTTTTATCATTAAAGAAGAGCGTCGATAATCCAGATCATTTGTTACCGGACCCAGTCAGGATTATCAAAAAGTCTGGATTTTCGAACAGAACCAAAAAAAGGCCGTTTGATGCCTTAAACATAAAGAAACTTTGCTAAAAACCGTAAAAACAGTAATTCATTTTAAAACTGTAGTTAAATAATTAGAGCTGATAAATAAAACCAATAATTTCACCATAACCGCCACATTGTAGCGGTCGATGACCCCGCTGAGTCTCGCATCAACGCTTTTGACAAATATATACCTACATTGTATTCAATTCAACTTATTTTTCGCTGGATATGAATCCGGATTATCGACGGTCTGGATTATTGACGCTCTACTGTATGTTGAATGATCTTTATTTATGTAAATGTTTCTGCAAATTTCCTTCTATCTGCTGATGATTCAACCTTCTACCTGTCTGAAAGTGTAACCAATGGCTTGAATATCCAGGCTGAGAAAGCCTTAGAGGAGGCTGAAAACAGGTTTTTTGATAATAGGTTCTTAATTAATGGTAACGAGGCAAAATCTTTGATATTGAGCGTGAAAGATAGTAAACAAGAAATGAGCTCAGTGAAACTTCTGGGTTTCCATGTGGGCACAAAGTTGTCCTGGAAAGAGCACATTGACAGTTTGCTGCTTAATCAGCTTGTGTAATTATAAGTCTTAAATCTAAGATACCAAAGAAGTATGTATCTACGTAATGTAGTTTATTTTGCCTATTTTCAGAGTATACTAGGGAACGGTATGCAGCCCTGGGGTCATGGCCCTGGTATGGGTAGGGTAATCTTGATTCAAATTTGGGTTATTATGGTAATGGCTAATGCCAGTTTTTATGCTCACTGCTAACCATTATTTGTGAGTGAAGTGCAATTATTCCTGTTATTAACTGGTATATTTATGAGGTATTAGTATACACTAAAATAAATTGTCAAGTTTCAAGACTAGGTGTCATGTTCACTCTCACCATACCAGAAGTAAAAATGATCTGGATACACCTTCCAATAGGCTGCAAAAATCAGCTGATAGTCATCAGGTAATGGGAATGAAATGTTGCAACAATTTGCCTGATATTGTGTGAAATCTTCCTGTACACACATTTAAACCTAAGATGTATGTACTCATAAATTCTTCGAAACCATTTTAACTCTTGAGTTCTTGAAGGTCAAAGTCTTTGACGTTAAGTTTTCTGTATCCTATAGTTTTTGTGACTCATAAAGTTGACAAGATCTATAGCTGCACTTGGCTACGGGATCAATAAAAATCATTATTATTTTTGTTACTTTTGTAACACTCCCCTCCAAGTCCCCGTCATAACATCGGTTTTCATTGCCGTCATAATGGCCAGAGACTCAGGAGGGGTTGGGCAGTTTTCCCTGCCACGTCCAATGCCCACCAAATGGGTGGCTACGCTGCTTTTAGGTCATGTGTACGGAGAAGACGGAGTGACCCCAGGATGACGGCCTCCTGCATGCATGCTAGAAGTGATTCGGCCTGTGCCACGCAGGATGGAATACACTTGATGAACCCTTGCAGCAAGTTCTTAACTCCACCAAGCACACCTATGTTGCAGACTATGAGTTTCACAGAGCATCCAGGTACAATTGCTGAAGTTCAAAGAGCAGGTCTTTATATTTCGTCCGTTTTTCCACCTCAATCACATCAATGTTCGTTTCTGCGAAAGCTGAAAACTCAATGACAAACATGGGGTGTGTGAGGTGGTTTAGGAGAATGATATCAGGCTTCATCGCCTCCAACTGCCTGGTGGTGGAGGAGTAATTCTACCAGATTATACATTTATCGTTGTCCACGATGGACTCAATATCTCCATGGGATTGGGCAGAACAAGTGTCACATCGATGCCATAATGGTGTCAAAGGTGAAAGTATAACACCTGCAGAGCCGCATCGTTCCAAGCTAAATATGCTGACCTGGCATAATAAGTGCAGCTGGAGAAAAGGTGGCTCAAAGTCTCCGGATGGGCTCGGCATGCCCTTCATCTTGTGTCCGCGACCTCCGCCTTGAAAATAAAGTGGCGGTATGCGAGGGTGTTTATGACACCATCCTGGCACATGAGGACAAAATCCCATCTCGAACTTAAGACCAGCAATGCGTAGGAAGGCAAACGTCTGCTCCTTCGATATCCCATGCTTCTCAATGTTTCGATAGAAACATCCTTGCTTGGGCTTATCGGTATGTGTCTTGAGCAAGGCCTTCTGCTTGGCTTTTTTTAATTTTGAGGTTGAGGACGTCTGCCTTCAATAAAAAGATGGTCCTGTCATTGTCGCTTCCGTCATATAACGAGTCATAGTCAAGACTTATTTCATCCGCTGCCCTCTTTGCCGCCTGGAAAAGAAACGCCCCTGCTCCCACACTCTTGTGCTCTCTCACAAGATTGAGCAGGGAGCCCCTTCTTTTTAACTCTTGGTATGCTGTACCCAGGGCAACTCTGTTGTGGAGACACTCAATAGTCCTCTACCACCTACATTGAGAGGGAGATAAAACCTGGTGATGGAATTTCAGATGGAGACTTGTGTAGATGATCATTATCATCCTCGTTCCCCTATTGAGGTTATGCAACTCGTTGACGTTCAACTTCATGCATCCGAAGGTATTCAGCAGTGTAGGAACTGCGAACATGTTCGTGGCAAGAACCTTGTTCTTGCCAGACAGTTCAGAACTCCAGATGTTCCTGAGAGTCTGTCTGTACTTGGCGGTGAGCCTCTCCTTCACTGCTGCAACCTCATGCATTCGGCACTGGGGGACACCGAGGTTTTCATAGCAGTCATCGTCCTCAAGGTGGCAAATGATGCTCCCGTCAACGAGTTGCATGTCTTCCTTGTTCTCTGATAATCTCCCCCACAGGCGGAACGTGGTGGAGGATAAGGTCACTAAGGACAAGGTGGTGAGTGCCTTATATGTATACAGTGTTGAGGCAAGTTATAGGGGGGTAGTTCTTTAGACTATATAAGTCTCCCTTCTTAGTTGAAGAGAATGTTTTTTTTAATGAAGAGAATGGTTCTCCAGGTCTCCATCCGCATTTATCCATTTTTGGTGGACAATATTTCACCAGCTGGAACGCTGGTGAAATATTGTCCACCAAAAATGGATGAATGCAGATGGAGACCCGGAAAACCATTCTCTTCATCAAAAAAAGAACTCTTTGGAAGCCTTCACGAAAATCTCCCTTCTTAGGTATGAGAACCGTGTGTCCTTCAGTTAGGGTGAGTCAGCTAGGGTGGAATTTGTTCACTGCCTGACAGAAAGGACGTGAAGATTCTGATGTGTTGGTGGGTGGAAGTTAACTTCTTCCTCCACAAGTTATTCATGGAATCCATCCCAGAATCCATCTTGTATCTTCTTGCCAGAGAAGGACTTCTTTATGTTGCTTTCTGTGACTGGAAGGTGTCCATCCACATCGTGTAGGTGGTGGTCAAGAAACCGCTCAAAAGAGAGCTATGGCCGGAGTGCCTCCATTGATGAATGGCTTAGATGCTTTGTAGATATCCTTCCAGAAACATTCCACCTCTTGGACAGTTGGCGGAGATTTTACAACTGGCGGAGGTGTACGAAAGAGGTGGAACGGATAGAGGAGAAAGGTTGAGTTCTCCCTCACGGCCCTACTCCTCTTGAGGAGTTTTTTCCCGGGCGGTGGTGAGCACCCATTGCCTATTGACCTCGTGCTGCTTAATGGTAAGCAGCACATTTTAATTCGGTGTGTGATGGTGAAATCTGAGGCTGCGTGCTATGAACCAAAATTTGGAAGTGAAAGTTCGTCCAGATGTTATGTATTCCATCACACACTGAATCCTTGATGGCTGTGTGATCTTGGCCTCCAACTGTTCCAGCCTCTTTGCTGCTTTGTCCTCTCTAGAGGCATTCTTTTGGGCATGAGCCATTATTTTGGCAGCTGCATAGATCACGCAATTCGCAGTCCTGAGGTTTGATGTTTCTGTTAGGATTTTGTCGATAACTCCATTCAACCGGGACAGGTAGATCCCTGCAGAGAGATATTGCAGTGGATGTCTCTCTGTCTAGGTTGTCCCCCATCAGGTAATTTCACTCAATAACTGTGATCAGAGTTCAGAGTCAGCCTGACCAGTTTCCTCCCTATTTGGCAGAGAATCCGACATTGAAGGGGCTCTCACATCAGCCAATGGAGAGGCTGCCTGTGTCAGGGAGGGTGGTCTGGCTGTTGGTGTATTTCTCTGAACTTGTGATTAGTTTAGCAGGTGGTTAGACTAGTCATGCAAGTTCTGCTGCGACAGGTGGTCGTGTTCAGGTTTCATCCCATACCACTAAGGGTACATCCTGCTTTATAGTCCCACTGAATTCCCACAAGAGGTTGTGGGTGGCTTTTCTGGTTTTCTTATTTGGAACCAGCCTAACTGCATGTCGGGTGGTTAGCCCCACACGCAGTCATCCACCATTAGCCGGCAAAAGCCATTACTAGGTATGCCACGGGGAGATAGGTTGTCTGGCTTCTGTACCTTTTTATTATTATTTGCTGATGACAGTGGACCATGATAAAATTGGTGTTAAATAATTCCAAACTATCCTATTAAAAAAATATGATAGTAGGATGACATTCATTTGATTACTCCATTGATTGATTTTGACATAAAAATGATGCTGGGTTTGACAAATATTTGATAAATTACCATCCCTATCAGAAAATTCCAGATGGATTTTTCTCATTTGGAAATCGTCCACCGGTAAATTCTTTTATAGATAAATCTCCGTACACATACTTTACTGCATGGATACATATCCCTCTCATATCTCATATCCCTCATATCTTATTGGGAACTCATATCCCTCATACAAATGAATTCCCTTGTGGATTTATTTCTGTGAGAGTACGAGACATTGCCATCCCTTCCCTCGTTATGCGAGTCTTTGCCTTTGTTCAGGTGCCAGGTCGCTACGACCAACAGATGTAACTGAATTGCGGGTACTAAACCTCGCACTACTTCACCCAGAAGAAGAGATAAATGTCCAAGGTTCATAAAGTCAGAGAGGTGATAGTGCGAAACAAAAAGATGGTCTGTAATGAATTTGGATGCCGTTAGTTGCATCAGGAAATTGGTTTGAATGTTGATCTATAAATACTTGGGGGAACTCATATCCCTCTTAAATATACATTGGATTTGTATGAAAATAAAATGATGAACTCATTAACTTCCATGCAGTAAAAGGAATTGAAGTTAACAGAAGGCCCTTTTGGGTAGATGAGGTTCTTCTAGGCTAGGTTCTTCGAAGAGCCCACAGACCCTGGCTGTGCGTAGTGTAGCGGCTCCCACTGGGTACGTAGTGTATCATTCTCCCGTTCAAGATATCCCGTAAATGAATATTCTAAAATAGGTATGTGGCTTGGCAAAAAAATACACCAACAAACCCCAAACTCAATACATATTACAAATACATAACATGACAAGAGTTAGCATCAACTACAGTTAGCCAGGCTCCTGATAAAAAAAAGATGAAACGCTCTTAGACCTCAAATATTCATACATGACTTGGCAGTGAAATATGTAGTCGTGATAGGAAACACAACAAAAGTACCACAAACAAATATTTTTCATGAGCAAGCAATATTCCTCGGAAATAAAACAATTATTCTCTGGTTCACCGTAAAAAAATTTTTTCTGAAATATGTCAACTTCATTAGAAACAAAACAATGATATAATAAACAAATATTTTTTGCTCTTGGCTGCCAAACCTCAAAGATGGTCTTCAAAATTTAAAATGCAATAGGCACAAGACAAATAAAAATGTTACAACATATCCAAACACCCATTTCACCTATCAGATTTGTGAAATATTCTCAGTTGAAATATCAAGGAAGTGGTGTTGCTTTGACAATCACTAAAACACTGGAAGTCGATGTACAAAGGTATTTCAAGCTGATAGTACTAAATATAATCCTATCTCCATGCAAACATGCCTTGCCTCTAATAACAATAGTGGTTATAACATTAATGTAATTCATACAAAATTTGTCTGGTCATATTTTTTGCCTCGGTCAGGCCCTTAATTAGTCTGGTCTTTTCTCATGACCTCATGATGCAAGGAAACTATTATATTGTCAATTTGCTCTGAAGTTTTTCAAGGATATAATGTGGAGGAGTGGTTGAAACCTCATACAGCACAATATTTTCCAAAATGCTTCTTCAATCAATTTAACTTTGGCTGTCTGTGTGTCCTTTCCTATTAAAACTTCAATAAGTCTCAAATGTTAATTTATATCAAATCCATAGTTGAAGTAAAAACGTTAATTCAGTGAATCTTGAAACCTACTGCATCTCATTTACAAATGCACGTAAACATTTTCTGAATATTTGTTCTAACTTTGGTTCCATTTTTTCTTTTCAGGGTGAAGTTCCATACTTGAAAGATCACTGGTGCCAGTTTGATGCAACTATGGTTCTCCTTTTATGGATTTCAGTTATACTTCAGATGTTTGAACTTCTCGCCATTGTTGCTCGGTTCTCTTGCCTTTCAATTCTACGTGCTCCACGTCCCCTCATTATGATCAGATTCATTCGAGTCTTCCTCAAGTTTTCCATGCCCAAGTCCCGCATCAATCAAATATTCAAGTGAGTAAAGTGATTTTATTTCTTAAAAATCAATTCTTTAGTTAGTAGCCAGATTTTGGCCTCTCATCAATTCTGCATATTATGCCCACCATCCAGCTCTCTGTGCCCAAACTAGGGTGCCAGTTTTCTGTGAAATTATTATGAATAATGACAACCAACCATATAGTATGTCACCCAATATGCTTAATCTATGATTAAATGCATTGGACGAAGGAAAATTTCTCCTTTTTGACAGTTAATTTTGATTCATGACTTTCAACTTAACATTGAATGATCAGTAGTTGTAGTGTGGTGTGGAGGTATGTCTAGGGTTACCATACGTCCTCATTTATGCGGACATGTCTGTATTTTTGACTTCTAATTTAGCGTCCGTGTACATTTTTACAATTTCTGCTAATGTCTGCATTTTCCATTTTTGGGAAGTAAGATCTTTGATTTTTGTTTTCATCTCGTATCACCAAATAGTTATACGTATTTTTATATCGATTATTGAATTATACCATCAGCGATCTGTGAGGGTGCTTTCGATTTAGGGCTATAGCCGGTGATAGACGCGGTGGTTGGGGTTGGGGCAATGGTGGCTTAGGGGAGGTGGGGGGGGGGGAGAGAGGGGTGTGCCGTGGAATATAGCTATTTCACCGTATATAATTGAACGAATAATGTTTCATTTGGCATTGCTAATAGCGTGTTGATCAATTCTGTTGAGGGTGTCCGCATTTTGGGGTTTCAAAATATGGTAACCCTAGGTATGTCCCCTAATTGTTCCATGGCCAATGGTTCATCCGAGACTGCCTTGCATCCCTATTCTATCTTGGCCAGCCTGGTTCACAATAGCCTAGGGTGGTTGGGAGTCACTCGAGTGAATTCTGAGGTGGCATGTCCCACATTTGCCAAAAACTATTAAGGTTTTTGTAGAATTGTGCCTCCATTCCAATACAAGTGTAACGAGACACAAGAATAACACTCTATATCTTCAATCTTTATTCACTAGCACTTTCTACACCCTTACTCCACCATGTCACGTCTCACACTGCCCTCCCCTCAAGTCCCCTCCCCGCCACTGTCCTTCCCCTCGAGTCCACACTCACTCCCCTCTTCAACCCTTCCCTCCCCGCCACCGTCCTTCCCCTCAAGTCCACATTCTCGCCCCTTTCGCATTCCACCTAATGGGTCATACTGCACGTCACACGACGCGACACATTGTCGCGTAACAGCTCAGCCATCCTGACCGCCGAGTCGTCCTCGACTCTGGCATCTTCGTCTTCTTCGGAACTGCTTGGCTCCTCGTCCTCTTCGCACCAGGGTTTCATCCGGTCGGCTGCAAACACGTAACGCCCGTTGAGTCCTCTCTGCACCCGCAATGTCGCCCAAGGAATACCGGTCATTTCCTAATACTGCCTTCACCTGATACGGGCCCTTGTATTTGGCGGCTAATTTCCGAGTCTGCCCACAGCTAGCTGCTTCTCTAAAAACCAATACCAGATCCCCGACCTTGTATGTCCGAGGTGGTTTATGCCTGCTATCATACCTACGTTTTTGAGCAGCCTGACTCCTTTCTATTTCCGTAAGTGCTTGAAGTCTCCTTTCCTGTAACTGCCCCTCGACTTCGGGATCTCTGTGCGTCTGTATTTCTAAGGTGAGCTTATTTTTAAGGGCGGTCCGAGGTTGGAAATCGAACAAAAGCTCATGTGGCGTTCGTTTAGTGGTGTCGCTCTCGAGACTATTGAGCGCCCATTGTATTTCCCTTATTTTCTTGTCCCAATCTTTCCCATCCTCATGTTACCGCGGTCAGGATCGTACGGTTTACACGTTCAACTTGACCGTTCGCCCTAGGAGTTGCTGTCGCATTTTTAACGTGACGGATGTCATTTTCTTGACACAAATCTTCGAATTTCTTCGCCGAAAAAGCAGTGCCCTGGTCCGTGATCACCCGGGTAGGTGATCCAAAGATGCCTATGATGTCTTCTAGGAATCTGCATGCTGGTTTCGTCTCTACTGTCTTTACTGCTCGCAGGACCACATATTTTGTAAAATTATCTACGCATGCAATGATGTACTTGTTCCGTTCCGAACTTTCTGGAAAAGGTCCCAAGTGATCCAAATGGATTGTATGGAATTGGGATAGGGACCCTAGGTATGTTATGCAGTTCCCCTTGTTCTCTCCCAGCCATTTTCTTGTGATACGTGCACTCCACGCATGCTTTTATGTACTTTTTGACAAATCGAGTCATCCTTGGGAACCAGTAGTGTTGCCTCAGGTGTCTTAGCATCTTTTCCTCCCCAAAGTGACCCATTTCATCATGGCTTCCCAGCACAACTCTCCATCTAATTGGCCTCGGCACAACCCACAAAGCCTTCTCATCCACCCGCCGACAAATCCTTTCATTTTTCATCTCATAATCGGTGTGTATTTGCTTGTCTTCTGATGTCTTCGGCGCCCTCTGGAGCAAACCCCGATTGTTCTTCAACTCTTTGTCTTGCATCTGCATCGTAAGCAACCAGTCCTCTTGACTTATCCTTATCGTCCAGATGCTGAGGGTTGCCACTTCGGTTTCTTTTGGTTCTTCTTCGGGTCGTCTACTAAGTGCATCCACGTGCTGCATTTGTACACCGGGTTTGTATTGCAATTCAAAATCAAATTCTTGTAACTTCAACCACCATCGCCCAACACGCGGGACTATGTCTTTCTTCGTCATGGTTGCCTTTAATGCATTACAATCGGTAAATACTTGGAAATGTTTTCCCAAGAGATAGATCCTGAACCTTTCAACCGACTCCACCACCGCGAGAGCCTCCAACTCATAGCTGTGATAACGCGACTCTGCATCACTGGTTTGTCTGCTGTAGTATGCTACTGGTTTCCACTCCTTGCCTTCTTCTTGAAGCAAGATACCTGCCACGCCATGTTTGCTAGCATCAGTGGCCAACTTGTGGTTCTTCTTCGGATCATATAATACCAGGATTGGTCTGGTTGTAAGTTTCCGTTTCATCTCTTCAAATGCCCTCTGTTGGCCTTCTTCCCAAACAAATTTTTCGTCTTTGCGCAGAAGCTTTGTTAACGGCTTCGCTAGCGCTGCGAAACCCTCGATGAACTTCCGGAAATATGAGGCAAGCCCACAGAACCGCCTAACGTCGTGTACTGTAGTAGGTGTTTCGAAGTTTTCTACGGCAGCTATCTTTGTCTTCCCCGGTCTGATACCCTCCGCTGTGAGCTCATATCCTAGGAAATCCACCCTTCTCTGAAAGAATTTGCACTTCTTTAGCCGTAGAGTCAGACCCGCTTCCCTCAGTATTTGTAGGAACCGTTCTAACTTCTCAAATCCCTCTTCGATTGTTGCAGTGGGGATCAAAATGTCGTCCATATATACTGAAATTTTGAATGGCTTCATCTTCCTCTCTATTATCTTCATCATCCTTGAAAATACCGCTGGGGCATTCACTAACCCGAATGGCATTCTGTTGAATTCATAGAGATCGTCGCTAGTCACGAACGCCGTCAGATGTCTCGACTCCTCCGCCACCGGTACTTGATAGTAGCTGCAAGCCAGGTCAAGGGTGGTGAAGTATTCATTCCCGGCGAGTTGATCAAGCTGTTCCTCGATTGGCGATACTATTGCGCGTTCCTTTTTGGTCAAGGTGTTGAGACGCCTATAATCTACGCAAAGCCGTTCTTCTCCTGTTTTCTTCTTGACCAACAGTACCGGACTGGCGTACTCTGACGTCGATTCCCTTATGATCCCAGCTGAGAGAAGCTCTTGCACTGCTTTATTCACCACAGCTCGTTTGGCATACGGTAAATGGTAGGGTTTTCCGTCAATTGTTTCTTCCTTGGACAAGTTAATTGACATTGTTGCCAACTGGGTTTTTCCTACCTCAAATACACTTTCCGCAAAGCATTCCTTAAAATCCTCAACAAGTCCCTTAAGTCTCTCCAGGTTTTCTCCTACAACACACCCGTCGCATATCACTTCATAGGGGGCCCTGTTGCCCACTTCCTGGATTCTCCTGATATTTCCGCCCAGCCTTTCCGTCTCTTTCCCAGCACTTCCATCGCTCCTAATTTCCAATTTTCCGGAAGTTTTAACTATCGTGATCCCGTCCCGGTCTAGGGCACTCCTTCCAATGATGAGGTCTTCCTCCTGCGCCTCATCGGGTACGATCAGCACTTCTACATCGATGTCGACTCCGTCAATCTCAAGATGCGCTTCCTTCGTCCCGGAGGGTCTGCAAAACCCCCTACCAAATCCTTTCAATACCTTCGCCGCCCCGTCCCGCTCATAGCTCACGCCCAATTCTTCCGCCGCCGATTCCGTCATTGTGACGCAATCGCTTCCCAAATCTATGAACCCTGCAACTGTTTTCCCATCGATCTGTACCCTTTTATGGTATTCATCTTTCAGATCGGAATGATCTTGAAGGATTCTTCGAACGTTGCGGCTCTCTTCTCGTCGTGGGGTCACCCTTGGGCACTGCCTCGCCATATGACCCTCTTTACCGCATGAGTAGCATAGGAATTTTGGGGTCTTGGCACATTCTCTGGCCAAATGTCCTTCCTCGTTGCAATTATAGCACTTTATTCCTCTGGGGCTACCCTTTCCTGGTCTTGGCCTATCCCCTCCCGTTACCGAGACCGCCTCTGGTGTAAACCCTCGCGGATGTTGTGGCCTCATCGGTTGATCCACACTAGGTCGGTTTCTCTCGCAAAGATTCTCATATCTCTTTATGCTACGTAGTACATGTTCTATCGAAGTGAATTCGAACAATGACAAAAATTTGCCAAGGTCCCTATCTCCGATGCCGCTCAGAATGTATTTTATCAAAGAGCTATCCTCCACTTCCCCTTTCTTCGCAATGGTCTTCATAGTGTACACATACATCTCGTACGTCTCATTTCTACCCTTTTGCCTTCTCATCAGCTCTAGGTGCACGTCCGCCTGATCGACAGACGATGGGAACCCACTCACCAACTTATCTTTGAAGTCCGTCCAAGTCCTCAAGTCTTCAACAACACTATCGAACCAGAACTTAGCGGCCCCACCAAGTTTCCCGACTGCTTGAGTCAGTAGCATGGCATTACTCCACGAGTACGCGTCCGCGATACCCTCAATTCTTTTAACCCACTGTGTTGCCGTCATCCCATTCCTCTCCGACGGATTAAAGATAGGTAACAGCTTCTCCGCCAGATCCCTACACGACATCGATGACGCCTCATTCTCTTCCCTCTGTGAAATCATCGCCCTCTCACGATTGAGAAGTTCTCTTTCTCTTTGAACTAACTCCCATTCTCTCCTCAACAGCTCTCTTTCTCGCGTATTTTCTCCTTGACTTTCCACCACTTGTCTGTCATCGTCAAAACGCATCTCAGCTACACCCCCAGAAATCAGCCCTAAATTTCTTCCGACTCCATCGATGCCGCCCTCCGCCTTCACTTCCTGTAAATCGCCGCCAAAATTCCAGCCCCTATCAGTCCTCTCTCTCTGGTCTGACATTGTCGCGCCGCTCTTCGCCTCGCGTAGAGTCAAGGTCATTCACGCCGCCTGCCGATGCCTCGAGTGGCGGGATACCGCCAGACACGCGTTCTTCGCGGGAACAGAGTTCGACAGACCTCGTAACACCCCGAACTAAGCTTGTCTGTGATGGGTTCACTAGCGTCGTTGGAAACGTACTCACGGTCCCGAAAATGTCACGTTGGATCACCGATAACATTCACGTCCTCGGAATCGCCGTGGAAGGGTACCGTTGATGATTCCCCGAGCCTAGTGTCCTCTCCTTAAGCTTCGGATGTTGTGCAGTCTCAGCCTTGCTTCGTCTTGTCCCGCGTTCTGATCCCACTTCTGATTTGTAACGAGACACAAGAATAACACTCTATATCTTCAATCTTTATTCACTAGCACTTTCTACACCCTTACTCCACCATGTCCCGTCTCACACTGCCCTCCCCTCAAGTCCCCTCCCCGCCACCGTCCTTCCCCTCGAGTCCACACTCACTCCCCTCTTCATCCGTTCCCTCCCCGCCACCGTCCTTCCCCTCAAGTCCACATTCTCGCCCCTTTCGCATTCCACCTAATGGGTCATACTGCGCGTCACACGACGCGACACATTGTCGTGTAACACAAGTAGATGACAACTGGAGTGGAAATGAGACTACTTCATTCCCAAAATCCCTTCTCCTTGAAGATAACATTTTAGGAGTTTCAATATTGTTTCTACCATCTAGTCAGACTGATCAATGTGCATTCAGGTTTTGATGAAGACTTCTAAGTCACCTCCCATTGAGTATTGAAAGAAAGAAAGTTGGCTATTAAATGATTGCATGATGTGTAGATAATAAAATAATAATGATAATTTATTCAATCCATAGGGATATACCGTATCCATGGGTTTCATCAAATATGGTTATCTGCGAGACAAAACTTAAGTACCAAAATGTTGAGTGCCTTCAAACACTCGCAACCACCGGTGCTTGAACTATATTTTCTTCTCACTTTTACCTTTTGATGCAATTTAATAGTGTATCCCTCTCAAGGAGAGATTCAATGTTACATATTCTCTTCAAAGTCAATTACTCCATTATCTTGCATTGTAGAAAACAAAGTTTAAGTGGTAATGGTCACAAGTATTTGAGCCCATCTTACATTATGGTACAAATAGAATGAAAAATAATCACAAACAAAGAAATGCTTTTACTGCTCTTATTTCCAATTACTGAATGGAAATTTTACAAGTAATACATTCAAATTGATACTGCAATAACTTTTACATAATAGTAAAGTTTTTAATCCCTTTCAAATATGCCTTGAAAGCGATAATAGTTAGTGATGAAGAGGTGTAGGTGATTCTTTCATGTACAGTTCTGCTTAAAAATATCATACCACTTCGGTGCCGAATAATTTCTAAGTCCCGAGTTGACGACGATGTGACAACGTGGCCGCACCATGCCCCCCTGAGTGGGGGAGCAATAAACTCTCCAAGCAGAACAAGGACCCTCCTTCCTAACTCACTTGCCGAGAAGGAACCTCCCCCCGAAGGACGATTTTGACCTGCTACGAGATTTCTGAGGGATATGTTTGGGTTTCGGGCTTCCGTTTGCTTATGCGTGAGCGAGAATGAGTAGATGAACGATCAGTCAGTCTGCTGAAGTTTCCCGATCTCTCTCATCATCGAAAGCTACTATTTAAAAGCAAGGACTCAAATATCCAATACGTCTCCATCTCATTACGGAAATACCTCCGCTGCCAATGACAAATCTTCCATTATTTTGTTATCAAGAAAAGGCTATTATTGAAAATCGTTGTTTGAGGAGGTTGAATTGTGTGGAATTGAATACAGTAAAACCCCCATACAACGAATTTGTTGGGACCGAAATCATGACTTCGATGTAGGGGGTTTTCGATGCATGGAGGTGGTGTGCGGGTTGCGTCTCCACAGGGGCATCCAAGTGTTCCGCGTGCTTTACGATGCAGGTGGAGTAAATATCTCAATATTGCTTTATTCACCATTAAAACCAATTTACCATTCACCAAAAGTGATGATAAACAATTTTTATTGTTTACCATCAAATACCGTGGCTATCACCGCGTTATTTTCAATCTGCGTATTTCTAATTGAAATTATTGTTATTTTCGTCGATTCTGCTCTAAAATCATCGCTTACTTTAGTTACGGTCTGAAAGTAAAGGAGCGCCAAAATTAATGCCTTTGGATTACGTATTTTAAAGTGCTCCATAATTTTTCTGAGTATCTAGTCGATATTATTCTTCGAGTGCAATAATTTAAGTCAATATCAATTGGCAGTTTTATGCAGCAATTTTGCTTGAAAGAGCACATATTGCCATTTAGACTTAAGAAATAAAACGCACTGTTGGAATACCATTGAAATACCGGTAAATATCTATGTTCGTGACCAGAATATACTAGATATCGATAAACGACGATGGAATTTAGGTGGGGCGAGTTAGTTACCATGAGTAAAAACGTGGCAGTCGGCAATGCACTGAGGTCACAATGGCAATCTCAGATGATAATGCATTGACGATGCCGTTAACGCGTGTAAGAGGCGCACCCCTCTTTTTATGCGTCGAAGTTGAAGAAAAAATTTTGGGGCTTTTTTTCTCCTATTGCGAGGTGTTGCGGGCCTAACTTCGAATTTTCGGCCATTATCAAATCCGCTTGCGATATTCTCTTATAATTTACGCGGCATTTTTCATAAGCATGTATGGACGTCGGAGGCAAGTATTCACTTGTAGCCTTAGCCCTACAATGCTTGCATTGTTTATTGTCCTTTGGAATGAGTGGAGTAATTGATATTCATTAAAACAAAACAAATCCGACCTCGCTACAATTCGTGTTTAGTTTGTAAGTGCGGACTTTCGCACCGAGCTCTGATTTATAAATCCGAATCCCCCCACCGTTTTCCTAATGCACAAGTCATAGTCGCTGTAAGTCGCCTTTTAAAACGTGGTTAACTTTTACAAATTATATTTTGCTGTAAACGATGACGAGTGGGAATGCAAACACGTTAAATGCAAAATACCCAAGCGTCAGCCGCGTAAAAAACTAACGATAAGGCATAGATATGACATCAAAACTTGAAAAAAATCAAACTTTGAAAGAAATCATAACTGTCTATGGAATTTAAAGCATTTATTTTTTCAATATGGTCCAACAAAAATCTTCAATGAATGACAAAATAAAAAAATTTCATGATTTACATAAAAACGGCTGACTTACTAGTGAGACGGGCGTCGCAGTACGGCAGCACGCGCGCGCTTGTCCTGTCACAGCTCGTAGAATTTCCGCGAAAAGACCTTCTGTCCCTATTGGTATGGAATAGTGTAACCTTATCCTTCCTCCATCTTCTAATGCACGATTCCGGCACACCATGCCTTAGTCCGGCAGCGCGGTTTCCTACATCCTCAGCATCTTTGATGACTTAAAGCACTTTAATTTTTTCAACTACCGTGAAAGACCACAACTTTTTGCCCTTGTTCATTTTGGAACAACACTGACCTATGTTGACGCATGCACAAATGTTAATATTCACAGAATTCTCTCAGTTGAGCTTAAGGCAGGTGCATACAGTTGAGTCACTCAAAGTTGTCCTGTGACAGAAAATGAGAAAGTTAGGGGGGTGGAAAATTCCAGTGCTTGCACTTGTCGCGAGGCCAATCGCTGTCCCCAAATTGCACCCCACACCCTTGCCATGTCATACAACAAGTTTTTAAAGTTATTAGGCAACTGCGTCCCCCGTAAACAAGCGAGCGAATGATACCCTCCCCTTGATGACTCACGCTAAGCACCAAGGTCACTCAGCTCTCCAGGGACTAGCCTCGGCCACGATACGAGCGGCGCGGCAGTAGGCCAGTGAAAGAGTGACAACGCTGAGTATTATGTTCCTAATGTTTGACATGGAACGCACTCGAACCCAGCCATAATAGACGTAGGCAGCATATGTGCCGCTCGCCGCCAATCCCAGATATCAAATTTTTCTTGTGCCGTTCTACTCATTCTGCGGCAAAATTTCGGCCGAGAACGTTGTCTTCTGACAGTATATACTGCCATTTCTGATTCTGAACTTCATCTACATCTACGATGTACCGTGCAAGCCACCACTAGTGTGTGTGGCACGGGGTGATTCCACACCAGGCATGTAGCACTCGTCCCAGAACAAATCAGGACCTCGCACGCTCCCCCTGGCGCTAGGCGCAGGCCAAAAGCAGTCAGGAGAACAGTGCGCAGTCCAACCGGAAACTGGGAGAGTGATACGTAAATGAACATACAAACTTATCTTAGGTCGAATCACTGCTCGTTTCGTGGCCACTACCGCCCTGCCGCGATACTGCTCTGCCGCCCGCCGCTGATATCGTGACTGAGGCTCGAAGGTTGGCAGATAAAAAATTCGTGTAAGAGGCGCACCCTCATTTTCGGCTGCGATTTCAGGGAAAAAAGCTATCCTCAAGCAATCGAGCAAATATTAGGGCGATCTCGAGGAAACGCACCACTTGCCGGTTAACAGACCACATACATCAAGGTTAAGACGGCAATAGCAATATTTGGATCGAGTAGAGAGGTTACTCCAGATTTTCCTTTGGGATGGGGACAGAGTAGATAAAAATTTGCTCTCATTGGTTGAACACCAACCAATGAAGTTTTGAATACTTCGCCCTCCTTACAAGGGGAGTGTCCGATAAACGGGTCGCAGATCTAGATGAAAATTCGTATGCATATAGAACTCCGAATGCCTTTCACGAATCACCCCACATATGGGCGTATAAATCCAATAGTTTAAACAAAAAAGGCGTTTAAACATTTATAGATGTTATAAAAACTATTTATCAGCCTCCGGCATCAAGGGTGGTGTGGTCCATTGATCAGCGTACGGGTCTGCGGTGCGGAGGGATCGTGTTCGATTCCCGTCGGCAACAAATTTTTCATGCAAATTTACTTTGTTTTTCCTTCGTGGAATTCTATGTTAAAATCTAATTTTTACTTTTATATTCAAAGTTTTTTTTAACGAGTGGAAATATTTTTTTTCGCGAATACCATAGGGCTTATTTTTTTTCTTTCCCGCGAAATTTTTTTGTTTCCCCATTCTTTCACCACGCAAACTTGATTTGTTCCTTCATTTGCAAGACCTCCGGTTGATATCATAATTATACAATAATGAAAATTTTCTGCAAGAGGTCACTC
Source organism: Pyrrhosoma nymphula (assembly GCA_963573305.1). Taxonomy (NCBI): domain Eukaryota; kingdom Metazoa; phylum Arthropoda; class Insecta; order Odonata; family Coenagrionidae; genus Pyrrhosoma; species Pyrrhosoma nymphula. Next base: position 10,809,720 of record OY754335.1, on the reverse strand, counting down.
TCGCCATTTATAACACGAGCCTTTCTCGACGAGCCTTATTACAATGTATTTATTTGTATGTCTGTAGATCGTGAAATGGTGATTCGATTACAGAAATTAGTAGATAAGCCGATCACATTTTCCCCTCCTTTTTTCAATGCACGACAAAACAAGAAAACGGGGATCTTTGATCGTGGGTCTTATAAATAATGATGTAACAATTATTTAGACTATTGTATAATTATGATATCAACAGGCGGTCTTGCAAATGAAGTTTGCGTGGTGAAAGAATGGGGAAACAAAGAAATTACGTTGACTTCGCGGGAAAGAAAAAAAAAATAAGCCCTATGATATTCGGGAAAAAAAATATTTCCACTCGCTAAAAATAAACTTTGAATAGAATAGTAAATATTAGATGTTAGCATAGAATTTCACGAAGGAAAAACAAAGAAAATAAACATGAAAAAATTTATCGCCGACAGGAATGAACACGGTCCACAGGCAGGTGGACAGTCTTACGATAACCGTCCACCTGCCTCTCCCCAAATAAAATGCGATACCGAAAGGTAATTTGAAACCATTTTAGAGGAACACATGGAGCTCCTCCCATTCACAGGGTCCCGGGAATGTAACCCAATACGGAAAAGTAATCTGATATGATTTAAAAAGGGAAAATTGAGCTCCATCCTCACCACCTGCACCTTCGCAAATGAGGTGGGGTGGATGAGTGAGTGGGGTGGATGAGTAATGCACCAAGAAGGGAGGGGGGGAATACCAGTCAGTGCCAGCCAGCCGTAACCCAATACAGAAAGATACTCTGACAAGATCAGATCAGGGGGGCTATTCTCTATCTCGAAGCTACCGATGCAGTAGCTTAGAATAAGCTACCATAATTGTCTACCAACCGTATTCTCTAACTCGCGGGAGCTTTCTCAAGAACGCAATAGGAAGTGTAGAGAGGTTTGGCGAAAGGCGGGTATGTGAACATTTTTAAACCGAATCCGCGGAAACTTCATTTCTGGTGACGTCATTCTTAGAACAAATGGGAAAGCTCGTCTCAATGTTTTTCCGTGGATAAAACTGGTGAAACCTGAAAAGGCCGTTTTAGACGGTGAAGATGTTTGTGCATCGTGTTTAGCGAAAAATTCCACGCATTACAAATCATGCGAGCAAAATTCTAAAATGTTTTATTTTTGCTCATATAATCTCGAGAACAATCTCGTGAATACGTAAGCACGACGTCCATCTTGGCTGTTTTGATCAATTGAAATAAGATTGTTCGTAAATATATTCGGGAATTAGGGTTCATGTCGATGATATGATTCAATATTATTCGTGCTATTTGCTTTCGTCAATTACTAGTTGCTTCAAATCATTTAAATAATATACGAAGATGAAGATTTCAAAAGAAATGCGAAGGTGATACACGCTACCACGGCCCAATAAGTATCCCATTATAGGCTGGAATCACGTTACTTACCGAAGGTAAATATGGCTTTCCGTCACTCCAGTTAATATATTTTTGTGAAAAATCCTGCAAATGGCGAAAATGACAAAGTAACCCAGTGAAAGTGCAAGGAATCCGCATTTAGTAAATGTAAGAAACATACCCGTGCGTTGGATAATTATAGATAGATAAGCGTTATAAAATGACCAATATTTAAGCAGGGTATTCGGAGGCCGCGCTTCGTGAGGTTACCGTGGGAGCTTATTGGGGCTACGGAAGTAGCTTCGTGACATTTACAGAATACAGGTGGGAGCCTAATAAGCTACCGGTAGCTTCTGCTGGCACTTTCTCCGGTAGCTTCCATGATAGAGAATACCGATGGGAGCAAGTAGCTTATTGAAGGATCTTTCCGCCAGAAAGCTCCGATGCTTCGAGTTAGAGAATAGGCCCTCAGAAATCTCAGATTATCTTTCTGTATTGGGTTATGGCCTGCCGGCTGGCACTGTTATTCCCCCCTCCCGTCTTGGTGCATTACTCATCCACCCAACTATCACCCGGCTCAGGTAATGCGGAGCTGAGCTTTGGCTTCCCTTGCACGTTTCTTATTGTGGGAACCGTCAGAGTTGACGGTTCCCACCATAAGAAACGTGTAAACGAGCCTTCACCGAGCCAGAGCGTCAAGTTTCCTTCATTCCTTACTGCTCTGTAGGTCTCGGATGGGAACATTTTCGAAGCCCGGAGTGCAAGGGTTAAGACGCGGTACTCCCCGCTGCGGTTCTACTTCCTGCTTATTACGTAAATGTCTATGGAAAAATTACCTGTAAATGAAGAATAATAATAATCATTTATTTGCCGGAAGATCATGTTACATTAGATATGTAGGAGATATAAGGCACGTCACAGAATCATAAATAGACACAGTAAATTACACAAACACTCATTGTTATACAATATTCATTCAGATATTTAAAACTTTGAGCTCAAAAATTCTTTTACAGAATAAAATATTTTGGAGCGAAAAAACTTTAATACATTTTTTCTGAATACTTTAACCTTAGTTTCAGATTTAAGCTCAGATGGTAGATGGTTATAAATCATTATGCCCATGGACATTGGTCCATGCATGGCAGTGGTTGTCCTTACAAAATTTTGATGAAAGTCCATGTGCCTTCTGGTATTGTGACCATGAATACTGTTATTAGTTACATAGTTTGATAAGTTGATCTTGACAGACACACAAACAGCATACATGTAAACACAGGGAATTGGTAGTAAACCGAGCTTCTTAAACAATGGAAGACAGTGTGCATCAGCCGTAGCATTACATATTAGCCTTATCACACGTTTCTGAATTTTTAAAGATAATGCTAGCATGGGGGGAGGAACCCCAGAACAGAATGCTAAAAACCACATGTGAATAAAATTCACCATAATATATGGCTAACAGCACTTCAACACTTACTGATCGTCTTATGCTTCTAATAAGAAAGCATGTAGAGCTTAGCTTACTACGAAGTTTGCAGATGTGTTCGTCCCATGAAATGGTGTGGGTCAGCGATATTCCGAGGAATTGTGTGCTGGAGATTTGCGGGATACAGGTTCCATCTACGCTCACAGAAATAGGGGCAGGGGCTTTATTTTTGGTGGCAAAGTACATGAGACCAGACTTGTTGGTGTTCAGTTTTAGAAGATTGTGGAGGCACCAATCGGACAGTATGTTTGTGACGCTTTGAGCCCTGTGGGATAAAGCATTAACTGAAGGGGCAGACACAATTATGTTGGTGTCATCTGCATGTAATACAGGCTCAACACCAGGCACAGCTTTCACGATTCCAGGTAAGTCATTTATATAAATTAAATACAAAATAGGGCCTAAAATGGAACCCTGGGGTACACCAATGGTGACTGCTTTTCCAGGAGAGACAAATTGTGAACCTTTTTTGGACAGTATAACATGTTGGCGACGTTCGCTCAAGTAGGATTTAATCCACAATTCAGGGATGCCTCTTATCCCATATCTTCTTAGTTTAATTAATAGTATCTGGTGGTTAACAAGGTCGAATGCCTTTGAGAAATCAAAAAATAAGCCTAATGTTTCAGTTCTTTTGTCTAGGTTTGATAGAATTTGGTTCACCATGTAATAAGTGGCCGTGGATGTGGATCTTGATTTTCTGAACCCATTTTGGGAGGTATGCAGCAGGTTGTTAGCTTCAAGATATGAGGTCAACCGGGTATAGAAAACTTTTTCAAATAACTTCCCGATTTGGTTCAGTAGAGAGATAGGCCGGTAGGAATTCATGTCATGCTTGGAACCTTTGCCTTTGTAGATAGGGATGACTTTGGCAGTTTTAAGCGCAGCAGGGAAAACCCCAAGTCTTAGCGACTCATTAATAAGAAATAACAAATGATCTTTAATAGTAAGTATTGAATTCTTTATAACTGTTGCGGGAATACCATCTAGACCTGAAGTGTTTTTGTTAGGTAGATTATTGATAATTGTAGTCAATTCCATTTCAGTACACGGAGTGAGATATAAAGAATTGCAGGAACTGGGGATATGCGAGTACAAGTCAGGATTCACAGGATTAGTGGTTGTCTGATGAGATAAATAGAAGTTGTTTAGAGTTGATGAAATTTCAGAATAGTCTGTTATAATATTGTCACAAGAGTCCAAGAGCTGAAGGTCGCAATGTTGAATACTTGGGCTCCTAGATTCTTTAACTATCTTCCAAATTTCTTTGGATTTATTGTAAGCGTTAGTGATTCTACGGTTGTTAAAGGATTTTTTTGAGGATTGTAGTATATTCCGGTAGTTTTTCTTTAGCGCGGCATATTCTGCCCGGTTAACCAAATCTCTTTTGTGTTTGTAGTATGCAGCAGCTGCCTTCATGTTTCTTGAGAGGCATCGAATTTCGTCAGTGACCCAATGATTTCTTTCTGTAGTCACAGAAAGCGAGCTTTTGGTTTTTTTGGGAACCAGGGGAAAGCAGATGTCAAAACAGTGCTGGAAGACAGAGTAGAAGTAGTTGAAGCTATTATCAAAAGATTCCTGGTTGTACATTTCTGACCAGTTCTGTGTATGCAGCATATCGCGAAAATAGTGTGTATTCTGATCGGAGAAATGTCTTTTGAAATGTTTTGTGCACTGATGTGGAGAGTGAACCGTGATTGAGCATAACAAAGGGAAATGATCTGATATATGAGATTTGAGTACCTCCACTTTAACATTCTCCAGGACAATGTTCGTCAAAATGTTGTCTAAAACAGTTGAGGAATTGCCGTAAACTCTGGTCGGTTCGATGTTAGTAGCACTGATGTTGAACGATGATAGCAAATCCATAAATTCTAGTTTGTTTTTAGAGTTCACCAGTAAATTACAGTTGAAATCGCCAGTAATAAGTAAGTTGGGATTAGTAACTGACCTATTAATTATTTCCAGTAGTTTAGCGAGTTTGGCGAGAAAGATATCAAAATCACTCGAGGGAGACCGATACACAGACACAACTACATACACGATACTGTCAAGGTTGAGACCAACAACACTGCATTCAAATGTTTGCTCCTCGTTGAGAAAATCGTACGCAAAATGTATCGGAAGAAGACACACGCGATCGGACACTAGAATCATGACGCCTCTGCATTTGCGGATAGAACGACAGTAAACATTGGCGATGAGATAGCCAGGGAGGTTAAATGCACTAAGTTCACTGGACTTCAGCCAGTGCTCTTGCACACACAAAACATTGGGTTTATAAGCATCCACTAAAATCTCTAGATCCAGAACCTTGTTGCGTATGCACTGTATATTTACCTGCATGACTTTAAGGTAAGATGTTATCCTTTCTGGGTGTCCGGGCGACGTTTACGAAAAGAATAATTGCTCACTTTCACAAATTTGGGCCAGAATGAAGAATTAATAAGAGTATCGCGATACATACTGTTCACTGAGACTCTGAAAGAGGAATAAGTACCCCGGGTCACGTTGAGCTTTTCAATTTCGATGTCCTGCGCCGGATCGAGGTTAGGAACTTCGGATTCGACGAACTCCATTATGGAATTGGCAGACGTGTCAGGCTTAAAATTCCAAACAAGTAGGTGGGAACGTTTAGGTATCCCCACGAGAGAACACTTTTTCTCCGATGTTCCGACAGCCAGTAGATTGCGGCGCTTGCGTTTATTTTGCACGTCCGTGTATCCATCATCCTGGTTTGGGTCGTCATCACATCCGGCGAGAATTTCATTAGGAACATCACGTAGTTGGGCCTTGGTTAAACTAGACTCGGATGGAGAGGACTTCACGAGCTCCTTTTTCGCATTTCTAGGCAGAATGGGACGCCGTGTTGACTTTTCCCCGGAATAAGTTAGTGGGGAGGATTCTGTTATAACCTGGGGGGTATGTGGCTTGGAGACTTTTCCACCGGCTGGGATCACTTTTACAGTTTCAGCAAAGGAAACACTCTTGCTTTGCTCAGCTGAGACAGGAAGACCCGAGTTTTTCATAAGTAACAAATCCTGTTTGAGACGATCGATGTCGGCCGCCATGTTGGCAAGCGAGAACTTCGGCAATCTACAGGAAAAACATTTCCATAAAATGTTTCTGCACTCCTGCAGAGCCTTAAGAGTCAAGTCGTTAAGTTTGGTACATTTAGGATGAAAAATACGCTCACAGAGATCGCAGTTAACTAATTTATCAGGCAAATCAATAGAAATATTGCAGGAGCAACACACCAGCGGAACTAACACAGTCACCATCTTGAAAAACTTCCTACGCTACGCTACGTACGCTAAGAATGCTACGTTTTTTTTTCTCAATAATTCGTTCTAGAGGGGCACTTTTCATGTTTTGGGCCCAAGCGCAGACTTCGATATACGGAGTTTTCGTAGTTAGAGAGGTTCGTTACGGGAGGTTTTTTTTGCGTGCATTGTCCATTGGAAGGGTCCGGGACCGGGCCAATGACTTCGAAATAGGGAGTTTTCCTTAAAATTTCGCTGTATGGGTGTTCGTTGTATGGGGGTTTTACTGTATATGAATTATTATATTTAAATTTTGTCTAATAATTCAATAACTTGGAAAAATCCTGAGTTGCTACGTCGTTCTGCTTTTCTTGACATTCTTTTTATGTTACACGGCACATTTATGACGCTAAAGAAAGATTTATAAAATGTGAAACGCATAATCTAGCTATAAACAAAAGCATTTAGTTGGCATAATAAGCTTTTTTGCCACACAAGAGCTAATTTTATTGAAATAGGTACAAAAATAAGCATAAAATAGTCCCTGTAACCCTAAAGACGATGGCAGACTATGTCATCGAAACGTCGGTGCAGTTCAACACTTTCATTTCATTTCAGTTCATTCGGCTGGAAACCCAAGAACTCTTCATATTATAAAATAGCCGCTGTAACGAATTCAAATCTGTAAATCTGTTCCCACCTAGAATCAACTTTTAATAATGCAGTGAATTACCTTTGTTCGTCTGTTTCGACCATGGAAAGGACCCTTGCTTGCATTGATTGATATGTCTCATGGTTTGGATTTTGGAAGGGCGATTTTGGAACTTAACGTTCTTAGAGCGAATATTTTCATGAGAATGGGTGGTTCAGAAAAGAGGATGGACGTGCAGATGGAGTGAATAAAATACCACGATATATTTATGTACAAACTATAACTAAGTAATGGTTTCATTTCTAAATAATGAACTCTTCAGATTATCCAACATCATATTCAGTTTTTTTGCCATGTTTGGAACTCGGCGATTGAGTTTCTTTGATTTTCAATTTTTTTCATCGATAATCAAGCAGCCGTATTCAATTCAAATGTCTTCAGCTTAAATTATCTTGATACTATTTTATTTCAATATTGGAATCAAATGGAAAACACTTTCAATCCACTCAATCATAAAATTCAGCCTGTACTCAATTATTGTTTCACGTTGGAAATCAGATTAAATTCCTTTGATGCCATATAAATAACCTGATGCCATTAATTTCACTTTTCTATCCACTTAAAAGCCTCTTTCAATCTACTCAATTAATGTATTCACTCTATTTGCGAGGATCATTTCATAGAGGCATCACCCCTTTGGTCCTTCCAATCATTCCTGGGAGAGCAATAAACATTCTGAACCAAAGGAAGCCCTTTTCACCATCCTCCCTCGAGGAAAGGCCCTTCCCTGCCAAGAAGTGACAATGGAAGGGGGCAGCGGCTTCTTATTCGACTGGGAGTAAAGAGGCAGTGTTATGGTCGGTCGAGCTGTTTCCACACATTTTGTGGATGTGCAGAAGCGGCCCATGCATGAGAATCTATGATCCCTCAGCCAGAATGTGCTGAAACGAAATTCCTACATCTTTGGTTTACATCTCCGCAACTCATTTAGTTTTTTTTTTTTTTACTGTTTCCTGCTTGTATTAATTAGCATTAAAAAGTATTGATATGTTCACCCCAAATGTATAGAATTCAGATTTTCATTGTCTGGAAGTCCTTACGGTATCAAAATCCCTAATTTATTCTGCACTTTTTACAGGACATTGTCTCAATTTCTTTACTTTGTCTTAAAATATTTGCTGCTTCCGGAATTAAGTTAGGGAAAAATCCACTCAAAATGCATTATAGAAAGTGGTCTCAAATGTTTTTCGAAAACATTTTTCTATAGATCTCGCATGAAAAAAATCTGACCGGAGACAAAATGTAAAACGCAGCAATGGCGGTGAAGCAAGAGGGGGGCAAACTTGAACCTGATACAGTCATTGATCTAAAATGTCAGCCTGCTCATGTCCTACATATATGACATGATAACATTAGTGAATGCATAATATACACTCGTGTTTAAAGTTCTGCATGGCATGACAAAACGATTGAATTGACAAAAAGCATGGGGTGACAACGAAAGGTGCATTTTTCAATCCGCACCACCCTCTTTCTGAGCGTGGAATTTGTTTGTTTGAATTAAATTTTGGCAAAGACTTTGCCCTATTCCCTCTCATGCGTCTTCCACAAACCCCCACAGCCTTGCTGCATTACGAGGAAAAGTCCCTGCTACTCAGCTCGCGAGCCATAGCACTCCGTACATTTTCTATGGGATTCAAATCTGGACTCCTAATGAGCCACGACAGCTGCTACACTCCATTTTCTTCAAACCACAACTTCACCCTCCTACAAGTGTCGATCCGTGAATTGTCCTAACCGAGAAATTAGCAATCATAAGTAGTTCTCAAAACTTTTCCATGAACATTTACAATTGACAAAACAAAATTCACAAAAATAATAGTTCTTGCTGCGAAAAAATTGTCTCAGTAGGTGCGAAATAATTCAACGACGGCACATAATCCCAGCTGAAAAATCATCATGTTGAATGGCTTTCAATTTACTTTTGTTACATACCTGTTGATACAAAAATCCTTCCGGAAAAGCCTTTTGAACTGGGCAATACATAGGACAAATTGGTCGGGCAATTAACACCCGTGTGCATGAGCGTAAGAGGTTCAGGTTGACCGCAGACATAAGATCAAGTTTCGCCAAACATCTGATTGAGAATGACCACGAGAGTGACTTCACTCCTGAAGTACTCCACACTGAGGAAAAAGGACGGAAACTGGATTTCCTTGAACAATTGGAGATTAGAAAAGCATCAAATGACCACAACGTAAACCTCTTAAATGAATTTGTAATCCCGTTTTACTCACGGTTGTTGTCCATAGCCTTCTCTCCTCCCAGCGAATCCTGCCCTTGACCTTAGCAATTAGGTTCTCCTGGCCAGTATTCCCTCAACACCCTCCCCTCCCCACATTTCCTCGTATACCACCCCTCTAAATTTTTCATTAATAAGGGCTTGCTACTTACTGTTTTTTACCCTGAAAATTTCTACGGAGTAGGCGAAACCTGGATCAGTGAATTAAATTTTATTGTATGGAATATACAAAGTCTTTTTATTTTATTTTTATATGAAGGAAGCATGACATTCTGAAGGATGTGGGGATACTGCTCTCCATTTAACGTGCCCTCAATCCTCCAGTACATTCCAGGGCCATCCCCACAGATCCACCCCCAAGTATGGATGGAGAAACGGTCAATTTTTCACCGTTCTTTCATGAACTGTGAGGAGAAATGCGTACATCTTGGGTGATAAACTATCACCTCCTCCTAGCTTCATGTAGATGAAAAGGTCTTCTCATCACTAAAAACTACTTTTCCCCAAAAATCTTCATTCACCCAACTGTAGTTGTGGGTGAACTGCAGGCGAGCTGCCAGGTGCGCATAGGTCAACATTTCTTTGACAGCCTCGCATGTAGCCCCACGTCAAACAGTCACCTATGCACAGTCAGTGTAGATGTCCCAAACCTGGTGTTGAAACACGCCTTGTTGGCAGTAGTGAAGGGATTTTCCCTCATATAAGTGACAAGGCAATTATCTTCCTCCGGAGATGTCACTCTCGGTGGCCTGGAACCTTTCTTCCTGTCGACACAATGTTCTGTCGTTCACTTTCTTTTAAGATTCACTACAGTCACATGGGAGACATTCATGATTCTTGCAATTTCCCTCAATGAGAAATTTCCCTCCAATAACTCCATGATTTGGTTCTGCCTTCTCAGAGTCAGCTGAGGCATCGCTAGTCCCTTACGATTTTATATGAGTGGAGTCATATAAAAATCCAAATTTACAGTCCAGACGTTACGAGGTCAGGTCCAGGAGAGTGAAATGAAGCCAAAATGGTGCAGGGTCGGGTCAAGGAGAGAAGCAGTCCAGAAGTTCAAATTGGGATCGTTTTTAGGGGAAAGTGGAAGAGCAAAAATGCAAGGTCCGTGGGCAGGAAAGAAACTAATTAGGACGAAAACCCTGACAGCCAATATCTTAAGAATATCGTGGGAAAAGGTTGCAAAAAAACCATCCAGCCAATAAAAAATCATGATCAATCAAGTTCTTAAGAACATGAGCGTATTTCCCTCAAAAGAGAGCAAGAGGGAAAGTAGAGGAGCAGGGACAGTTGTAATATCTTCTGGGTTATCCTAGCCTCATTGTCACCCTCTCTCCTTAACCCTTTATCTGCGCAAATAATCTGAAATATAGCTCTCCCCAAATGCAAACTTTTTTTCTAAATTTTTGCGTAATTTTAAAATTTGTCACTTTTTATTTTAAGGAAAATTAGTTTTAAAATTTACAATGTGTAATTATCGTCTGATTTTACTGTTGAATATGAATTGTTGAACTTTTTTTTTACTAAAACCATAAACCATATTTCAAATCACCAATAGACGATGGGAGCAGTTAAAAGGGTTAAGAGAAGGGCTGAAGAAGGTGGCTCATCTAAGAGCACCATGCATCCTCTAGTCACTTTGAAAGTATTTTCGGTGATCATATCACTAATTAGGTTCCCTTGGAGGCAGGAATATTTTCTGCATCCCCACAGCCTCCCTCCAAAATTTTTATTGCACCCCCGACCCCTTCCCCTCGGTGATCCGCGGGGCTCTGTCCACCCACTCTCACTTTCCTTGCACATTCATTCATGCTGAAGGAGCAGGTTAAAATTTATGACCCTTTCCTTTCCTACACTTGGTAAACTTTTCGGCACATGTTTTTTCTCGTCTTTCACCTTTGCGAACTCTCAGGCAGTGTTAGTGTTCATTCTTTGGTGCATTTTTTGCTGTCCTTTTTTTAACTTATTTCATGCTATTAGTTGTGATGATTCAATGTATTGTTCTATTATCATTGCTAATGCTAGAAAGCGAATAGGGAATTGGGATAGCAGGCAGGCATATTTCACTGCGAGGGTGCACATCTTATGTCTTTTCAGCTAATGCTGGTTGATAGGGGTTGAATATGGAGGTGTTCGAGTGACTTTATGGTTTAAGATGTTTCCTATTTTTTTTTTTTTAAGTCGTGGCCTTTTTACTGCAGAAAGTGGTTAGTTGATATGAAAAGGCAGGAAAAACTGCCACAAACCAATCAAGGAAATGCTGAATGCTAATGACGATTCCTCAATACATAGCAACCAAGCCATTTTTATTCGGTTAATGATAGTTGAATGAAGGCAGGCTTAGAGTTTTTTTCCCTAGCTGGTTTCCACGGCATTCCAACATTGGAATAAAATTGCATTGGTCTATTTTCATCCTAAGAAAATTGACGTGCATACGGAATCTTGTTTATCGTCAGAAAAAATTAAAACCAAAGAAGCTCAGCCATATAGTTCCAGACATAGCGATTGCGAAAATTCATCAAAATTTTGACAAGTTTCTACATCAATGAATATGCGTATAAAATAAAATAGTCATATGGATTCTTGTTTATCGACGGAAAAAATGAAAATCAAAGAAGCGCAGCCATATAATTCTAGACATAGCAATTGCGAATATGCGTCAAAAGTTTGACTATTTTTTGCATCAATGAATATGCATATGAAATAAAATAATAATAAGAAACTAAAGGAGCTCTGGGGATGGAGACCTTAGGCTTTTGTTTTCTGTGACTGCTAGCATTTTTGTCATGAGAAAGGGATCTTGGCACGTGCAAACTTCACAGATATCCCCTTCTTTCTCGCTCACACATAAAGAAAAGGAAATCATCACTCATCCCCTCGGAAATAATCACTTTTGCGGGTAAAAATTTTCCTTCCGTGGATCATTGCCCTTGCCCAGCTACAGGGAGGAAGGGGTCCTTGTTCCGCTTGGGGAGTTTATTGGTACCCCGCTCTAGGAGAGTTTATTGGTCCCCCGCTCAAGGGGGCGTGGTTCAGTATCGTTGTCAACTCGGGACTTAGAAATTTTTCAGCACCGAAGTGGTACAATTTTTTTGAACAGAACTACATTGCACTGGTCAGTATATTTCTGGATGGAAGTGTTAGGTTTTGAAAGGATTTTAATAATGGTTTCCCAGATGTACAAATGGAGACTCCAAATGCCTCAATTTTGTTTTCCTGCTGTTATAATGCCCTAAATGAATGGGTGGGATTACCCCAAAACATGATAAGACATAAGAATGTACCTGCTTGGGTATACATAGTAGAGATTTTTGAGTGTATCAATATAAACCACATAAAGAAATCTTGTGAATCTTAATGACACCAGGTGATTGCTTCTTAATGAATTCAGAAATATATAATGACCAGTTGAGATTCTCAGAAAGATGGATGCCTACCATAGAAATTTCGTACATTGGGAGATCTATGTACATGGTGAGGGCTCTTGACATGGAAATGAATTATGTCTGCTGTATTAAATACTGCATTAGTGGTATTTACTTAAAATTATTTTGAGTTTGACGAAGAATAACGTGAGATTTCTTTCTTTTTATAGGCGTTCAAGCCAACAGATTTACAATGTAACATTATTCTTCCTCTTCTTTATGTCATTATATGGCCTTCTGGGAGTACAGTTCTTTGGTGAACTTAAAAATCACTGTGTTCTGAATGACACTGAGCCTGAGTAAGTACTGAGTTGTTTATTTTGATCATAGTTACCTATTTTAATTCTTCATATGCATTTTTTTAAATCACCACTTGTTAACTTGTGTATCAATCCATTCTGAACATTACTTTTTACATCTACTACTCTTAAGATCATTCCAATAATAACAATGAAAACTTTGTTAAATGTCATGTTAACACATTAATTATTATTATGTATTTTTCAGTAAAATAACTATTAACAGCCTGGCTATACCTGATACGTTTTGTTCAATTGATCCAAATTCGGGTTACCAGTGTCCTAAAGGAATGAAATGTATGAAACTCGACCTATCTCGTTACATTATGGGTTTCAATGGTTTTGATGAGTTTGGTAAGCAGCTGCAATACTATTGATTGAAATTTTTTTTATGTCTAGCTGTGGATGCCATGCTCAAAAATATGTACTTATTCCTCTTTTGTTTTTAACAATTGTTTTCTATCCTTTTTCCCCATGCCTTTTTCCAGCTACCAGCATATTCACTGTATACCAGGCTGCTTCACAAGAAGGATGGGTTTTTATCATGTACCGTGCCATTGATTCCCTCCCCGCATGGAGGGCAGCATTTTACTTCTCAACCATGATATTTTTTCTTGCCTGGCTGGTGAAGAATGTGTTCATAGCTGTAATCACAGAAACTTTCAATGAGATACGTGTGCAGTTTCAGCAGATGTGGGGTGTCAGAGGTCATATCGCTAGCTCTACTGCGTCGCAAGTAAGTTATGTCACTCCACATTTCAGATTGGCATTTGTGACTATTAATGGCTGTCACTGATGATGAAGTTATTCAGTGAATATTCTGAGTATTGGACCAAGGGTTTGATCAACTTATTGCAAATGTCATTTAAAAGTGTGGTTGGGTTAATAGGAGTGCTTAAAGAATGGATTTGGAAGAATTACTATTTAATTTTCCTATGTTTAATAATTTTCATGGACTGTCCATAAAGCTGTATTCGTTAGCAAACCCATATTAGAAAGATAAAAGTGATCATTGTCTGTGTTAAAATTATAAACTTGTTTTACCCTATAGGGTAGGCTAGCAAAAACAAGGTTATATTTTGTTTAAAAATGAAGTTTTTAAATCTCAAGCCCCAAGGTGCCAGACATGTCACCTTGTAAAGGTTTAAGGGTGTTATTCACTGTTGGATTGTATCTTAAACATTTTATTCTGTTGAGAAATATTGGGCATGTAGAAATTTTGACTCCCCAATGCCGCAATGACATTAGAATGAAAGAAAGACAAGGAATCTTGGCATTGCTTTCTGTATTTGTGTGTGCTGTCCATTATAAAAAGAAGGGGAATTTTACTTTTCTTAGTGTCTTATTAACATTAGCATTATTTAACATCGTGTTTTGTGCATTATGTGGGTGCACTTGAAACATTGAGAGCCCAATAATTTCAGTTTTGAAAGAAATTGTTCTTGTAAGTGGAAAAATCTGCTGACTGAAAGCTCAAAAGTTTAGTGTGGCACTCCTGACTGATAAAATGTGCGAGTTGAAATTACTATGATTTCTCCTTTTATACTGGAAAACAATCTCTTTTCTTTAATTGCTAGGTGCTCTCTGGTGATGATGCAGGTTGGAAGCTGATACAAGTTGATGGGAAAGGTAGTGGGGGTTCTGCTCCTCCAGTTTGTCAGGCAGTGCTACGCTCTGCTTCATTTCGTCTTCTTGTGATGGCAGTCGTGCTGGCTAATGGAGTAGTTACATCTACTATGACATTTCGGCATGATGGCACTCCTCGAGAAGCTTTTTATCAGAATTACTATTATATTGAGGTAGGTACAATCCACTCAGAAATTTCACTTGAATGCTTTCTTTGTGTCTTAATTATTAAAGAAATCTCCCTGTAATGAACAATGGAACTTTTATTCAATAAAGAATGTTATGGTGCTGAGCTTGATTTTTCTTAACTTCTTTTGTTCTTCTTAGCATTGCTGTTCTTAAATAACTTAAATATTGAATACTATTCTGGGAAAGTTTTTGCCAAACAATAGCTCCCTTTGGGGGACCTTGTTGGTTTAGGCATCGTTGATGTACTCATAATGATAATATATATACTCAGCCATTTCCAAAAAAGAAGTACATATAGTAGACCCTCTCTGATCAAGACTCAGATATTCCGGACTCTAGCATTATCCCAACAGCCCTCTGGCATGTAGTGCGAGTGGTTAATAGGGGTCCTAAGATTATATCACTTCCACATCTTTGAAAATTATCTCCTTAAATGGTTTTTGATGGATATTTGATTCATTGGCAATTCACTTCTATAGAATGCCTAAAAAATGATTGTCCTGTTTTTTTTAATGGTAAAGTCAAAAAACCACCAAAAAAGGACATGAATATTATTTGTTGAAATTTTGAAGACCTGTAAAAATATTTTATTTTGGAAAAAAAATGGAAATTTTTGGGAAAAATCTCCCAAGTACTGCTAAAAGAAATAATTAAAGTCCTGCTGGAATGAGTACTATCAAAAAAGGCTCCAGAATATGGTGGGAATATACATATATTCCTTAGCAGTATGCAGTATTATCAGCAATACATTAATTATAATTAAATTGCATCAGCTTATCAATCTTTCATAACCATTTTAAATGAAAATCAATAGATTTTCATTTAAAATGGTTATGAAAGATGATAGATACCCTATAAACACAAAATGCTGCTGAAGTGCGGCAGCATTTTGTGTTTATGTGTTTATGTGCGGCAGCAAAGTGCCGATGCGGACGCGCTGCTGCAGCGTGACCAATACCTTCAAATTTCCGATATTCCTGTGTCAGCAGCGCTACAGAGGTGCTGCAGCAGCGCTATTGAAGCGCATGAACAGCGCTGCAGTAACGCTTCCACCACGCTGCGGCAACACTTTCGTTATAGTTTTTAATACATTCCAAATGCCTTATTATTTATAAACTCTAGGCGAACCTCCCACTACCTCTAACCTGACGAGCCACAGCCCCAAAAACACTATACACGACCTGCTCGCCCTCTTCAAAGTATAAAAGGAACCCAAAATTAAAAATTCCCCAAAGGAAATAACAATCATAACAGCATGTAGAATTATCTGTTACGAAAACCGCTTAAGTGTTTATTTCTAAAGAAGATACGCTCAAAAGAAGACTAACTCGGCCCGGCATAATTTCACAAGATACACACAGTACTGTATCCCATGGATTTCATTGAGTCCCCCACGGCTGCGTATGTCGAGAGCCAAAGATATGTACTTTTTAATGGCTTATCATGAAAGCTACGATGACATATATTGTGCCTTGTGATAAAGCTGAAGTTTCTAAAATAATTACGTGATGAAAAACTGTTCACTAAAAGATGCACTTTACGCAGCAACAATCTACAGTTCATCTGAGATATCAACGATAGTCAGCGCCATCTCTTACTCAATTGTACAACCCATTCCATTCAAACGGCGCGAAATGTATCGTGGCAGTCTGCATCTGATGTGGCTCCTAATGTGAGCGCGTGCCCTATGAATAATGTTTTTATCCGACAAATTGTAGAAATTGGAACTGACACCGATAAATACGGGAGGGTCATAAAACTGCGTGTTCCATTCTGAGAACTTCATTTCGTACTCTACATCAATAGTTATCTTTTCAACTTATTTTAAATTATCTCGATACATATGATAAAACAGGTGCCTGAAAATATACTAACACTAAAAATTCAACCTTCTCATTGCTTCGTGTTAAGGGAGGAGTAAAAGAGCCTATGTTCTTTCAGCGGTGGCTTCATGCTTCACGAACATGCATTGGTAGCGCTACAGCAGCGTGTTGCTGGCGTGCATCACCCATGCGCTGTTGATGCGCTGCAGCTATACCCTTTGGCAGTGCGCTCTGAAATACCACTGCGGAGACGCTGCGGCAGCGCTTCCTTAAGTGCTAGTTGCGCGTGCAACCTTGAAATCCTTGTGCGGCGCTGCTGCAGCTTTTTGTGTTTATAGGGTACATGAAAGATGATAGATACATGAAATATGTACGTAAGATGTAAAGAAGTACAGAAAGATGATAGATCAAATTTACTCTGCAGTAAAAGACTAAATTTTTGTAGATTATGAGTGTTTAAACTTTTACTGAAAATTTTGTAAATGTTCACTGCACAAATGAGGTAAACATTTTCAGCAATCACACATTCCTTTTTATTTTATTTATATAATGCTGTGGAGTTCAAATTGGTACAGCTCCTATATGCTGATAACTTTCCTTCTGGCGAGAATCGCTGTTTTCATTTAGAACACACTTGAATTATTTTTATGAACGATTATGCAGTTCTAGTGAGTTGTGTAAAAATGAAACCACCTAGAAAACCTGGGATACTCATTATTGTTGAAAATACAAATCTATTGCCCAACCCAAGGGAGCAAAGGTAAAGAAACTGGGCCCTTACCCAGCAGTGTGAATTTTGGGCTTATTTCACACTTAGTGAGCTCTAGCCTCACCAATCAAACTGACCTTTATTTTGAAGACCTTTTTCTTTTGTTTTTTAGGTTTTTACTTTGGTGGTTATGAATGGTCTTTTACCATTGATGCCAATTTTGGTCTCTCTCCAGCTGCTGGAATTAATCAGTGTCATATTTGTAATCCTTATAGGTTGCCTTCACAATTTTCATGGATTTGGAAACACTGTTTAAGATATGGTGTTTGGGATTCAGAGGCTACTTCCGACAATCAATCCACAAGTTTGAGCTTTTACTGGCCATTGGCACAACTTTACACATTATACCTGCCCTTTATTTATCAGGCTTGACATATTTTCAGGTGAATATTTTTCCTTAATATTGGTAATCTTAAATTTATTTTTGTACTTATGTTACTAATATTGTTTTATTAATAATGGGAGGGCTTCAAATACATAGAGAGAGAAACATTTGTTGATGGTTTTGCGATGGGAAACTATGTACCCACTTGATTTAGCCGCATGTTTAGATGCTATATTTATACTATTGCCTGAGTAGCCAAAAAGCTATGATTATGTTCTGAAATTCTATTGTACTTTTTGATTTAAAATATAATTATTTCTCCACCACAGTTAAAATAGTTGTATTTTCTACAGCAGAATATATGTTATGTATAATGATCTCTTTGTAGTGAAAATTGTTTCAACACCATTGTGTTCTCATATGTTGTGAAATCTCAGCACATTTTTCAAAATCCGCTAATATCTTGATTTTACATAATTTGATTTTACTTGTACTTGTCCCAAGGTGTTGTAAAATCGAGATTATACTGTATGTATATGCAAATCTTAATGCATGTAATAAGGCAATACTGTACTATTTCACCACATTTATCAGACACTGTTTGTGGTATATTGTTTTGTATATATGCATTTAGTGCGTCATTTGTTTGGGTGCCATACAATAAAGGGGTGCTATGCCTTAGCGTTACTCGTACGGCAACAAGACTAGCATGAAGTCATTACACTGTTGAACTTGATATTCCAATTATTAAGGCTTCTCTTCATATAGCACCAAGTTGTGGATATTCACTCAGAAAAAACCATTCAACTTCACTAGTATTCAAACCCTTCCAATTTCCAGTAATTTCTCCTCCTCATATCTCTGATACACATTAGGTCTGTGTATTTTCTGAGAACTTTTGACCAATAAAACTTATTATTATTCATGTTCCTCCCAAAACCGTCCCTCCCAAATCCTCCCTCCCTCAGCTTGGTAACTTTCAGTTGTTTTTAAGTAAGCTTGGCAGTATGCTAGATTTACTATTTCGATCTTTTGTGCCTCCAAAGATTATAATTACTGGCGACTTCAATTGTGATATGCTTTCTAATAGTATCAATAGAGATGAGTTTGTTAACCTCTTGAGGTCCTTTGATCTTTTTAACCATGTATCTTCACCAACTCGTTGTACTAATCACTCCAAAACACTTTAAGATGATGTTATTTCCAATATTAATTCCAACCTAATTACTACTACTGTTATCAACTCTGATATATCGGATCATTATCCAGTCCTTTCTAAGTTTTCCATTATCCAAAATCAGACTGTGAAACTTCAAACTATGCGTTTGTTTTCGGAGTCCAATAGCTCTAACTTCTTGAATTCTCTCAATCTAGAGGACTGGTCTGATGTCTTCTCTGATTCTGACTTGAATACTAAATTAAATTTTTTTATGATAAGTTCATAAATCATTTGAATATTTCCTTTCCTACCACTACAAGGAAAGTATTTTCTACTCACACTACTAAGAGTTGGATCACCGACGAAATACGCAAAATGTCTGTTACTCTTCGAGACTTATCTGCCTCTTACAAATGTAGTCCAAATCCTCAACTGAAACATGTGTATAATACCATGAAAGCCTCTTACCGTAATATTATAACTTCCGCCAAACACACAATTAATGATTCCAGAATCCTAAACTGTGATAATAAGTCCCGGGAAATCTGGAAGATTATTAATAATGCTGAAAGTAATTCCTGTTTTTACCCCTTTTTTAGGTTTGTTGATGGATCAGGAACAGTAGTTATCAATTATTTCTCCTTAGCAAACAAATTCAGTGACCATTTTGCCACTCCTTTAAATAGATCAAATACTCAATCTCATTTTAAGTGTCTCATGAAATCATCATGCAACTCTCTTTTCCTCCCTCCTTGTACTGAGTCAGAACTATTAACTATTGTGAACCATTTGAGATCCAAGATGAGTTGGATGATATTCCTAATTTTTTGGTAACCCATTGCATCAACATAATCAAGCCTTTTCTTTTACACAAAATGAATGAGTCACTAAGTCAAGGTATTTTTCCTGAACGTTTGAAAATATCAAAAGTTATTCCCCTTATAAGTCCAAAGGTGATATATCTGACCTGAATTCTTATCGCCCAATTGCAATCCAGTCAGTTTTCTCAAAGATTTTTGAGAAGGTGTTCTATAACTTGGGATAGGAATTTTTCGGTGGTTTGAGAGGGAGAAAAGCGGTACTTTGAAATTAGGAATTCGGTACTTTCAACAAGACATTTCGGTGTTTTCACAGTGACCACAAATTTATATATATATACACATAAAATTCCGATTATTTCAAAGTCTAGAAAAGGATCACTTATACTATAGTTTAACCCAATATGATCTGGGTTATTATGCGACACTTCTCCTTCTAGCCATGTTATGACTGAAGACAATCACCTCAGTGGCGGAACCTGGAAAAGTGGTACTAAATTTAAAAATAAAATTTAATACATTTTGTGTATTGGCATGTAACTTTAGAGAATTTCCATCCTTGTGAAAGTTTGCTGCAAGTAACGTGCTTCGAAGATTTAAAATTTTTCCAATTATGTCTTTCCCAAGCAACCTGACAATTGTAGAATATGTACATGACCGTACTTTTATCGATACAATAAAATCCATCTTTTTGATACTGGAAAGCCTGGTCTCTTGCGCTTAATTTTGCATTCGGCATCTCAATAACTCGTCAAAATCACTTGAAAGCACAGAAACCAGGAACAAAACTAGGATACTTAACAATTGTCACTGGAAAACAAACAGTCATTTGATGGAAATGGCCAAAACTAAATGCAAACTAAAAGTGTAAATTGGTATATCTTCCCTTCGAAAGAGAATGCGCAATATTTTCTAGAATCCCGATGTAATTTAATCTGGTAAAAACTCTGTGTTAGATCCAGCGATGACATATACCTGGTTCCTGCACATTGTTGGAAGAGTTCTTCGGTGGTCCTTGACGTTGCATAGTCAGGTTTTATCAGTCTGTTAACCATTCTGGCATCAATGCATAATCGGATCGATCCGTCTTTCTTGACCACACACACCAGCGGTGATACATATCTTGAAGAGCTACTTTCAATTATTCCCTCAGCCATCATTTGCCTAATTGCATCTCTTGCCTGCCTCCGGAAATTCAACGGGACGCCATATCCTCGACTGCAGAATTCTTCTCCTTCCCTCACATCTATTTTGTATTCATACCCTTTTATTATCCCGGGCGACATGTCTTAATACATGTCTTAATACGACTGTAGTTAATTTCTGATTCTCTTCTTCAGATAGGTCATCTGTCTCCGCAACTCTTTCCTTGGTGTATTGCTCTGGCGTGCAATTTCCCTCTTCTCCTTCATTCCTTCCTTCTTCCTGTTTCTCGTCTCCGTCGATGCATAAGACGATTCGCTGCGATCCCACGTTCGTCGTCTTGAAGGTGCATATAGCTTCTTTCATCCCTTGCTTCACCGTTATCATCCGATGATTCTAGTCTACCTTCGCCAATAGTAATGCTAGCGCAACTTTGGGACAAATTTGTTTCGTTATCTGTCTGCTTTTCTTCCCGATTGCTCCTATTATCTTCATCCCTTTCACTGGCAATTCGAGGGTATTCTTAAATAATTGGGAATTGTCCCTATAAAATTCCTCACTTATGCACGTTAACTCCGATCCCGTGTCAATCAATGCATTTGTTTTCAAGCCTTCAATTTCGATTTCTATTTCCGGGCATTTAGTCTCCTCCGGAACGTCCGTCTCTCCCTCCATTAAAAAGTCCCTCAGTGACTCAAATACATTGAGCACCATTCTCTCCTCTACTCGATGATCCTTATTAGTGTCCCTATTCTCGCCACATTCGGCCTTTGGCACGACGGGACTATGCATGTGCCTAGCCGTCCTTAGTTTTCCGAATCCGCCCTCGAGTTCTCCACTGTCAGCGAATGAACTGGGAATTTATGTTCGGATCTAACTCCTCCCCTTAGATCGCTGCGTCCTGGTTGTCGGCTTCCCTGGCGTTCGCCCTCCTCATTCTCTCTTTCTCTTCTCGGATAGTATCCGCGTTCATCATTCGGTCCTCTCTCGTCCGGTCTCCTTGGTGTTCTCCTCTCGTACCTTTGGGTCTGTGTATTTTCCCACCTTCTTTGTCCTGATGTTTCGGGTTGCCTCTCATCCAGTCTCCTCGGCCATGGGTGTATTTCACTCTCTTGAGGGCCCTGGTCCCTCCACCTACGCTGTCCCATTGTTTCTGACCACCGCTTCTCTTCCGCGATTCTGTCGTATCGTCCTAACAACGCTAGGAATTGCGGGAGCGTCTTAACGTTGTGAGAGATCATTCCCGTCTTCACTTCCGCTTCAAAATGTTGTCTAAGGAGGTACACTAAATTCTCATCCGCGATCGGTGGTATTAATTCCTTCGCTGACCCTATCTTAGCGGTAGCGTACTCCACCCTCGTTTGACTCCCGTTTTGTTGGTAACTTCCGGTGTCCAAGGCTCTCCTTATTTCCATTTGTCGCTCATCGCTCCAGTATTGTTCCCTGAACGATTCTTTGAATGATTCAAAGTCCCGGTGTAGGTGCGACGTGGCGTTCAACCATTCTCCTGCCTTGCCAACCATCCCTTGCCTAGCAACGCGTAACATCTCCGCCCCTGACAGCTTGTACATATCTTGGTATTCCTCTAGGTCAAAAATAAACCTCATAGGTCTTGACCCGTTCCGCCCATTGAAATTCGGTGTCTTCAAATGTACCGCCGTTACCTGCACGGGTGCTCGGATATGGTCTTCCTTCAGCCTTCCTACTATCTCCTTCAATGTTTCTTCATCGAGTCCCGCTCCTTTGCTCTGCGATTGTTGCGTCACGATCGTCGATAATTGTTCTGTTATATTACCGTTTTCCTCTACCTAACTATTCATTTTCTCTTGGTTCTTACGCAGCTGTTCTATTTTCTGGTTGCCCACTTCTATCTTCGTTTCCAACTCCGTAATCTCCTCTCTTACCCAATTCTGCGTCTCTTCTATTTTCTTTTCTTGCGCCGTTAATCTCCCCTGGCATTCTTGTCGGAAAATCTGTAGAACCTCTAGTACTTTCTTGGCACTCTCCTCTACTTGCTTCTTCTGATTTTCTATCATCTCCTTCCTTAGTTCCTCGTCCCTCTTCTTCAGTTCTTCTTTCATTTCTTCGTCCCTCTTCTCCTGTCTTTCTATCATTTCCTCGTCCCTCTTCTTCAGTTCTTCTATCATTTCCTCGTCCCTCTTCTTCTGTTCTTCTCTCATTTCCCTCAAAATGGCTTCGATGTCACCTTCAACTTGTTTCTCCGTCTCAACTTCGAACTCATAATGTTCTATATCTATCCCCTCCTTTTCTAACGCTATTCTTAACCGTTCCTGCAATTCAAATTTCGTCCCTTGCACTGGCATTTGTCGGTCCTTCAAGAAATTTTGCAACTCTGATTTTTGCAACTCTGATTTTTTCAACTCGTAAAACCTCTTTACTATCCCCGCCATTTTGTGAATCTTTCCCTGATCGTCCTTGACTCAGGTTACCCGTGGTCTCTATTTCGTAGAGTGGTCGTGCCTACACGTTGCGGCGCCAAAATGTAACCCACACCTTCGTCTCCTTTAATGTTACCTTGGATATTATTATTATAGTTATTACACAAACAACATGCAATAAAACATTTATGGCTGCTTAATATTTATACTTTTAATTATGTAATAATTAATTGGGCCCAATTCACAAGTGATCAAAATTTCCAATTTATATAATTAATTAAAGACTTAAATGAATGTTACAACTTTTCATTTTCGAGGGCTTGACTTTTAATCTTGTAAATTAAACCATCAAGACGACAAATGTTTGGAATGGCACTTATCGTGATCCTTTATTCTCCTCCAAGTATCGCTGTCTCTCGGAGATCTCTTTCTCCGGTCCGTCATGAGCCTTCCGCTATCGTCCTTCCTCTCGGCTTCTTTTAGCTTTCCTTCCTTAGAACCGCCCGTAGAACACTTCCCGTCACTTTTTGACAAACCGGCCCTTTTTCCCACACTTTTATTCGCCTTTTCCCAAACCGAACTCTTTTTCTGCTTCCACCATCTAGCTCTCACTCTTCACACTCGCGTCCCTAGTTACCATCCATCTGTTGCCTTGTTTTTCTTTACTTACGCCGTAACTACGCATTCTTGCATTATTTATTTATTTACTGCGCGTAGGATTACACTCTTAAATCAAAAACAAAAATTCACGAAACTTGTCGCCCACTCAAAAAGTTCGTGACGTAAACAGAGATCCGGTTCAGTTTCTAATTCACTCGCTGGAAAGCGAGGGAAGGGGAATGCTGCATAGCGCCCAGCGTGATTGGACGGAGCAGCGAGTGACTTCAAAACTTTTCATGTTGGTTCTTTTACGTGAATGGGTTAAGAACCCCGATTTTTCGCTGTCGATAATTCGAAAAGCAGGCGACGGATCAAAAAACGGAAAAATACGTCTCTCTTTATTTTTCAAACTATCAGAATTGGCATTTTAAAAAACTCTTGGCGAACAAGCCCATTGAAATGAAACAATCAAAGCTGCTATTCACGCATGCGCAGTCCGTATTATCTTCAAATCCGTAATAGAGTCTAATGAACAAATCAGAACAAAATAAACAAATCGGAAAAATACGTCTCTTTAGTTTTCAAACTATAACTAGCATTTAAAATCTCTTGGTGAACGATCCCATTGAAATGAAACAACTCAAAGCTGCTATTCACGCATACGCAGTCCGTCTCATCTTCTAATCCGTAGTAGTGTTATGAACAAATCAGACCAAAATAAAAAATCGGAAAAATACGTGTCTCTTTAGTTTTCAAACTATAATTGGCATTAAAAATCTCTTTGTGAATGATCCCATTGAAATGAAACAACTCAAAGTGGCTATTCACGTCCGTCTCGTCTTCAAATCTGTAGCACAGGGATTCCCAAACTATGTTCCGCGGAAGGCTAATGGGTGTTCCGAGTAACCAATAATGGCTTTATATTCTGCTACCTAAACGCTATGGTTTAATATATGCGAAGTCCACAAGGTGTTCCGTTAAAATTTCAGGATTTACGAATTGTTCCATTGCAGGAAAAGTTTGGGAAACCCTGCTGTAGCAGATTACTTAGAACAAATGCACATATTACTTTTCCTTTGTTCGACTCACCTCGGAGCGGAGAGCCACCGATTATAGATGCCTATAGATGGTTATTCCACTAATTGTAACTAGAAAGCACCGCGGCGTGACAAACTGTATATTGCCAGTTATCGCCGTAAATCAAAAGCACCCGATGTCATCCTCCCGTGATTGTTATCGTCACACCAGTTATGCTACGATGAACTGCAAACTTCCGCATACCTCAGGAATGTTTGCACGCGAGTTCGTTTAAATTGAATTGAGAACATTTGCTTGCATATTTAATATTTTTCTTGCGTTTGAAATGTACTTCCAACCATTTTCTCATAAAAAAATGAAAATTCGCGTTTTGGGGCACAATTCGCGACATATTGCGAGTTAAAAAGTCATTTCCCAAGTCAGTATGGAGTATGTTGTAACTAATTACCACTCCTAGGACATTTTTGTCTAAATTTGCAAAATTTGCAATCGCGAAATTTTCATATCCCTATCTATAACAGATTGTTATCATTTTTAGAGCAAAACACTTCTTTCTCCCAACCATCATGGATTTCGTTGTGGAAAATCTACAATTTCTGCGATCTGTGACGTTGTTTATCTTATTTTGATTGCTTTGGACTCCAAATTAGAAGTTGCAGCTATGTTTTTCGATCTCAGCAAAGCTTTTGATAGCATGAATCACATGCTACTCTTGAAGAAACTTGAAAACATTGGCATCCGTGGTAATCCTAATAACTGGGTTAAATCATTCTTGTGTAATAGATTTCAGCAGATAGTTGTTATTATGAACGGCAACTATTATCCTTCTCTTAAGGTAGAGGTAACTCAAGGTGTTCCCCAAGGTTCTGTTCTGGGGCCCATTTTGTTTTTAATATACGTCAATGATTTATCTGATATTTTATCAAAAATTGCTGGTGCCAACCCAGTTCTTTATGCCGATGACACTAATGTTATTGTTTCTTCAGTGGATTTTAATACTGTTACCAATCAATGTAAGTCTGTTACTAGTAACCTCGACATCTGGTGCTCCAGCAATTGTCTTAATCTAAATGTTGATAAGTTACAAATTATTCATTTTAAAAACAAGAACAAAATTTTTCATGAAATTAACATTCAAATTGATCAAAAACCTATTCCAATGGCATCCACTGTTAAATTCCTTGGATTGCAGCTTGATGCTTCTTTAACATGGGAATCTCGTATCCATACTCTGGCGAGCAAGTTGAGTACCAAATGTTTTTTAATTAGATGTATGAGATGCACGTTATCACTGGAATTGATCTTGAGTCTGTACTACGGTGAATTTTATTCCCATTTAACCTATGGTATCGTTTTCTGGGGCTCCTCAACTCATGCCGACAGAATTTTTTAATTGTGAAAAAGAGCAGTTAGACTTATGGCTAATGCCCACTATCTTGCCCCTTGTAGACCTATCTTTAGGAAGCTGGGCTTCCTACCCTTCCCTTGTATTTATATATTGCATGTGTTATTATATGTGTATAGCAATATTAATCAATTTAATACGAAGAACACTGTGCACAATCATTATACAAGAAGTGCCAAAGACTTATATGCGTACAACAACAGCCCTACATGGCCCTAATTCTATGGGTCGCAGACTTTTCAACGCCTTACCAGATAATCTAAAATGCATTGGAAATGGCCCAGTTTTTAAGAAGAGGGTTAAGCATCTTCTACTGGAAAAAATTTACTACAGTGTCAGTGAATTCATTAATGATTGATTTTTTAATATTTTTTGTTTTGACTTGTCCTATATTTCATGTTTAAAATGATAGCTGGATTATTAAAAAAAAAAATGTTAGCCTGGAGGAAAATGGGCATAATAGCTGGGATGTTAGGAAGATAACTTCATTACCGAAGGAGGTGTTTATAGAGATGTATTAATTACATTAATTTTACTTTTTTTATCAGGTTCTGAGGATTGTTCGTCTCATCAAAGCATCCCCGATGTTGGAAGACTTTGTTTACAAAATATTTGGTCCAGGAAAAAAGCTGGGGAGTCTCATCATTTTCACAATGTGTTTGTTGATAATTTCTTCATCTATTTCCATGCAACTATTTTGCTTTTTGCTGGATTTTACCAAGTTTGAGAGTTTCCCTGAGGTAAGTTATGTAACATGCTGTCTTTCTTTGTCTGTGATTAATGGTGGATATATTGTATTTAAAGTCTCTCCTTGAATCAAGGTATCAATTTAACTTGAATTTATAGGAGACTATGTGAGCTATCTCCTAACTCGGATAAAATGTGTTAGCAATAAATATGGATTTGAATTGGCACTCTGCATTGAAATACACATTTGCAATGTGTGACTTTAACCCTCATATCTTATTTCGTTTTATAGGCGTTCATGTCCATGTTCCAGATTCTTACACAGGAAGCGTGGGTTGAAGTCATGGATGAAACAATGCTGAGAACAAGAGAAACTCTTGCTCCTTTGGTGGCAATATACTTCATCTTGTACCACTTGTTCGTCACATTGGTAGGTTTCCATAAAAACTTTGTGGCAAGTCTGTAATGTAATCTAATGTTAATGCATGCACGGAAATTAATGGTTAACTCTTCCAGCCGGTCAGTGCATTTAAATAGCCAGGCCCTACTCGCGGTATTTAAATTTTTAAAAAATCTCATTTTCTGCACCTTTGCTGTAGTAATTAGGTATGGGGGTTGGCGGTAATTAATAACACTTCAGTTAAACTTTTCAATAGTTTAATACGGACTTCTTCTCTCCTCACGTACAACCAATTGAATACACACCACACGACTGACCACATGGGCACTCATGTGCCTGTCACTTCTTAAAAAGAAGAAGGAATTCTCGTAGTTCCAAATATAACCACCAGAGCACACTAGAATATAGCCTTACCACCATAGGTATGAGAAATTGCCCACACTATCATTTGCAAACAATTACCAATTTAATTACCAATTAGTTTCAAATAATTTGTATTTATATCTTTGTTAGTTTTAATTGTAACATCGAAAAAATTTAGTATGATATGCTAAAATTTTGTATTAATGTAATAAAAATTTTACTTACGTCTTTCTTTATTAATTAGCTTGTGCATTCACTTCAAATTGAAAAACTTGAGTCCTAAAAGTTAACTTTGGTGTGATAAAGTTTGAAGCACTCCTCTAAACATAAGCCAGCATTGCAGTCAGGGCACCAGTACACTGTTTCCCTCATTTTGCCTCTAGCAGAGCACACTTGGCATCTTCTCTGAGGCCTGGACTTCTTCCCAGCAGGCGGTATTTTTTCAATGAAATGTCTCTCGACTAAACGGCGTGGTGATGGATTTGTGGGAGGCCTCCTAGTGGTCGATGTATTTGAGCTAACTCCATATTTTTCAAAGAGCTGCTGAATTCACTGAAGACGGAAGTTTAGATGACCTCTTTAGATAGATTTTGACCGCTATTGAAGGTTACTAATGCGTTGTGAACGGAAATATTCAATAACCAGGGTGCCCACTTTCTGGAAAAACAGGGAGAACAGGGAAAACACAGGTATTTTTTTTGGAGGAAATCACAGGGAAAACACAGGGAAAATCAGCAATCGTTGCACTAAGAGTTGTTTCTGAGCTCCACCCGCAACATAAATTTTAAATTTTCAGAACTAAGGTAAGCTGTGAGCTCTCAGTTCAAAGAGAACAAAATTATGTTCTCAATTCTTGTAGAATAAAGAGCTTATCTACTCTCGCATTGTTGCCTCCTGTGAGGCGACCTCGGGTGTGTGAGTGTTTATTTGCGTGCCTGTAGGGCTATTGCGCAGCTCACCTCATCTGTTCTGTGCGTTCCATCCACGGTCGTATATACCACGGCCACGTGTTCCGTCTCTACCACGGCCACGTGGATTCCGGCGCATGAAGGAAGCTGATTGGCTGTGCATTTCAAATCCACGTGGCCGTGGTCAAGATGGAACGGATAGAACAGATGAGATGAGCTGCGTCATAGCCCTGCTGGTGGGGAGACGAATGCAGCGAGCTAGCTGTATGTGGAAGGAGTGGGGGGTTGCAGTAGCGTGTAGTGGCGGACTGCAGACCCCTATTATGTAACTTTTTCTCCGTGCGAGAACTACGATTTTCGGTAGTAGTCTTGCATTTGTATTATATTCTCGCTTTTTGCAATTATGTAACTTTTTTTGCCCCGTGCGAGCATCCTACTTTACGCCTACCTCTCTCACGGCCAGCTTAGGGGGTCGTGCAACGCGACTCATTCGCCTTATGACAATTTGTTGCTCCTCAACACCACTTTTCAAGCCTATGCTACTAAATAATTTATCTCCTTTAACCTTAATAAATTTATATGTATTATAGTTGTAACTAAACATGCTGAATAATCAATGAGAAAGGTTTAGGACGAGGATTAAAAATGCATTTTTTGCCAAGTTCACGCGAGTAGCAATGGGGCATTTTAGATGTAGGAAGGGTAACTTTAAAATATATCTTCATTGACATTATATAATAAATTCTACATACAGAATCTTGGATTTCTCTTCCATATCTTTGTTATAAATATTTTTTTTATTGAGAACTACTGAATAGATGTCGAAGTACTTCTAGATTAATGACACATGCAGCAAAAACTGGATTATCTGTTACATTGAGGGGGTGTAGTGAGCTGGTGTCAATATGAGATATTAACTCTTGAATTGACGGATAAAGATAATTAATTGTTTCACTCACTGTATATTGTGGTAGAAAAAGATTAATGAGTCACACTCATTATGCTTTGCACACCAGCCAGTATTGAGGCAACTACAAATCATTGTTGCTGTCTTAATATTTCTCAGACATGGGATTTATGCATGTAATTACATGAAGAAAAATAGGATTATCAGATAAACCAACATGCAATGTTAATGCATAGGGTGCTTTATTTTGGTAGTAAATCCACTAAGGTGCTTTTTAACAAACTTAGAGCATAAACTTGCCGTAAGCCATATTTTCAATTACTATAATTAAAAATGGAGCATAAAATTGTTTTTCTTTTTGGATATCTCTGTTTCATTTCGACATTTTGTGCAAAGTAATTAATATATTATGTTGTTTTTTTAAATTAGTGCACGCTAAATTGAATGACCGCCCGAATAATCTATCTGGGACAAGTTTCTCCGGGGCAAGTTACAACATCAATTCGCAGTCATGAAATTGCATTTGTTACAAGTCAATACATTTTGAAATTAATTAATTTTTTATGTCATAAATTCTGCACAATAATATACTTCATTTCATATCATATTCTAACAACCATATACATAACATCAATTTAAAGGCGACAGGTGTCTGCTTCATCACGTGATAGCTGTCTATGTTCTCATTGGCTTGGGGAATATTTAGCGGACTTTTCCGAAACTTTTCATACTTATAGTTTTCATGCGAGAATCTCGTTTTCTCATTCGAGAAATCCTTCTGACCCCCCAGTTACATAATCGCGCAAGACAAGAAGGACCGGGGAGAACTAGGTGGGCGGCAAAGCTAACCTCGAGTTAAAAAATAGCCCTTCAGTGCGCATTTAGGGAAACTCTATACTGGTGCTATATTCCTTTTGCAAGCGATAGTACAGCAGTGAGCGCAGTATCTCAGACCTCAAGGGGACAGTGGTAGGAAAGGGCAAATCGCAAGCTATAATTAGTTATTTGATGGTGAATAATCTAAACTGAAAGCGTTATTGACTTATTTTTCACGTAGCTGGATTTTATGCGGTACAGTCAGTTTTCAGTATTACAATGTTCTATTCTTTTCTCTTGCATTGAAAAACTTAATTAACTGAAATGCGTTTCTTAGGGAACGTCGGTCACCAGTGCTCCGTTAGATGTTCGTTGTGCTGACATCCAGTCGTCGACGGCTATGAATGATTCAGCTCCTCCCACAACTGAATTTTCGCTCCCTTCCAGCATGGCGGCGTCCTCAACCTCCGTGTCCACCTCTCAAGCTGCATCCACCTCGGGCCTTGGTTTCTTACCTGACAGTGATGTTTAGGCGGCCAAGCTACTATGGGTTATACATCTGATCAGTACTAAAGAAAGCTTTAGAGCTCAATAAGGGGTATGAAATGTATTTGCCAAAATGTTTAAGGACAGCCACATCGCCCTAAGTATGCAACTCAGCCATAGAAAGACGGCGTATCTTGAGTCATTTGGCGTCGCTCCATATTTCCACCACAAGCTTGCAGATGATGTGCTGTTCTCGAAGCATTTAGTGGTATGCTTTGATGAATCAATGAATAGAATTTCCAAGCTGCAACAAATGGATATTGCAGTAAGGTTTTGGAATAATGAGGTGTCCACAAGATACTGGAACTCATCGTATCTCGGACATACAACTGCAGCGGACCAGTTGCAGGGGTTCAAAGAGAGCCTTGGAGATGGAATTCAGATAAAGAAGCTGTTGCCGATATCTAAGGATGACCCCAACGTCAATTCGGCTTTCATCAGGCTTTTGAAAGAAGAAATGAAAAAGTTTGATGAAGACCAGGATATAATTGACGCAGGATCATGCGGCCTTCACAGTCTTCATGGAGCATTCCAGCTGGCTTTGAGGAAAACTGGTTGGGACATAGACAAATTTTTGAAGGCAATACACAATGTATTCAAGGAGTCTCCTGCCCGGAAAGCTGACTTTTTTCTTCAACAAAATGTGACACTTTTCCTTTAAAATTTTGCAACTGTCGCTGGCTCGAAAATGCCGCAACAGGTGAAAGGGAGCTTAAGATACTCCCTCATCTTAAGAAATATTTCAAGGAAAAGAAAGTGGTGTTCCCAGACACTCTGTTAAGAAATCAGTTGAAATCCTTGAAGATCCTTCTGCCTAAATTACATTTTTTTTATGACTATTGCCATCTCATTTGAGCCATTCCTGAGAGAATTTCAGACCTCTATGCCAATGTTTCCTTTTCTGCATGTTGCTGTAGAAGACCTCACCTGGGAACTGATGGGGAGGTTCATCAAACCATCTGTACTTGAACGTGCGAAGTCTACATACAAGCTAACCTGCATTAAAGTAGATACTGCCGATAATTATGTGAAACTGCAACATATCAACGTTGGAGTCACAGCGCACCACGTGCTAAGTGAAGCTCGCGTCAAAGGCATTGATGCAGAGAAATACCGTTCAGAGGCCAAGAACTGCTTGGTGAAGATTGTTCAAAAAATCATTGTGAGAAGCCCATTGAAGTATTAAATCTTCAAAGCAGCTACATCCCTGGGCCCCAGCAAAATTACCACGAGACCAGAGCAGTGTAAGACTGATTTCAACACTTGTATGGGGATACTTATGGTGAATCGCCATCTATCCCCCCTTACAATCAGATCACGCCAGTGTCCAATACAAGTCGTTTGTCTCTCAAGCTAGTAAAACTCAGCTTGCTAAGTTCAGTCATAGCAAATCGAGGCTTGACCACTTCTTTGCTGAACATCTTAAGGGTAAGGAAGAATTCAAAGATTTGTGGGAAGATGTGAAAATTCTTCTTTTGTTTTCCCACGGAAATGCCTTTGTTGAACCTGGCTTTTCCATTAATAAGGAAATGCTTGTAGAGAACTTGCACGAAGAGACCCTGATAACCCTCAGAAGAGAATGGGATGGCATACAAGATGCAGGGGGTGAGCATGCTATTGTTTTTGACCAAGAAATGGTCCGCTACGCTCGCGGTGCTAGCTCAAAATATAAGGAAGCACTGGAAATGAAGATAAAAAATTAGAGTGAATTAGAAAAGCTAAGCAGGTATGAGTGAGAGGAGAATAAAATGAAGAAGGAAAAACTGGAAGACTTTGAGAAGTAAAAGAAAGAGCTCGAAGTGAAACAGCGTGAGTTAGAATCAAAGATTAAGAAACGAAGAAAGAAGTGAGATTCTTAAAATGGTTACCTACCTACCTCGTGCAAGTAGGAAATCAGAGGGCTAATGTCAAACAGCTTTGCTTTGATTGATTTAGAAACCAAAGATGGCAATTACGAGTTTCCTAATGGACCAGCACTTGTTCAGTTTTTAATTATAAGATGTTTTAACCATGATTCAAATTTTTTAAATTTCTGTTTTGCTTTTATTTTTCTTCCAAAAATGCCTTTCCTTCCTAAAATGACAACTGAAATGTTTCTTTCATACCTAAAAATATCCCAATTTACTATTAACATTGTGAAAAATGGGCTATAAAAAAGACAGGGAAAGTCAGTCGAAGACAGGGAAAACGCAGGGAAAAGAGGAAAAGAGAACTGGTGGGCACCCTGATAACCTTCTAAATAGTTTTATATACCATTTCTTAGTCTTTTTGCGTTCTAATAAATACCGCTGAAGCTTTTGGTCATTTAGGTCAACACCACCCATTGCGGTGTTGTATTCTAAAACACACACTCGTTTAGTTTTTACATCTTTTTCTCGGAAATTATTGCAATGGAAGCTTGAAATAAGTGAAACTGGCTTTTTGTCTTTCCACTTCATTACCATTCGTCGCAAACTTTCGCTATATGTTCTTCTTCTTTCAACTTTGCTAATTTTACCTGTTTTAGAACGTTTTTTCGAGATAATCGTAAAGTTCCAGCAACATTTGTACTGTGATCCAATAAAAACCTTGCTAAAGCTGGTGAATTATAATAATTGTCTAACCATAATGAATAGCCTTTTTCAAATAAGGGTTGAACTAACTTTATCACTATTGCTGATGTCTTGAGTCCATCCGCAGTTTCTGTGATTGAAAATGTTGAATCAGCTCCTGAGTAAACAATAAAACTCCATAAGTAGCCTGTATCAGATTCGCAAAGCTCGAAGGTTTTTATGCCAAATTTAGATGACTTCAAAGGAATATATTGCCTGAATGATAGACACCCCTTCCATAAGAGTAAGAGATTCATCAACAGCAATATTTTCTTTTGGTAAATACAATTTTTCAAATTTATTCTTCAAGTAATCTGTGATAGGTTGAATTTTGAAAAGTTTTTTGTTACCACTATAGTGACAGATATTATCATTATCAACAAAATGTAAAAAATTTGAGATACATTCGAATCTGTCCAGGGACATAGTTTTAGAGAAAATTTCTGTTTCCAGAAGTGGGTTTCATGAAAAGTATGAATGAATAGTCGGTTTTCTGTACAATTCCCATCAACATTATCGACCCTAAATACACTTACATCTCTCCTACATCAACAGGTTTCCATTTGTTCAATCCTGATCAAGAGGATAGTGGATTATTTTCTAAATAATTATCTGCGTATCTGTTCGTCTCAAAAACGATTTTTTCCATTATTTCCCTATCAAAAATATTTGTGAAAGACTCAACTATATTATCAACAAGTACTGTTGAACCACATTTCCCAGTGTAAGAAATTTTTTTTGGAATGTTGCATTCATAAAAATCATCCCAGACCCACGAGGAAGAAAGATCATGTGCCCTACTTGGAGTATCACCATCAGTTTCATCTCCGCTATCACAAATTTGGGGAAGGGTATTCACAGAATTATCACCTTCTTCTTTGCTTGAACACTCACTACCTGAATCAAGAAGCACTTCATTTTCTTCTCCCACATTTTCAACTATATCTTGTATTTCTTCTTCACTCAAAAATAACTTATTCCGTTTTAGACTCCATTTGTAAATTTGTATTGGGCTTCCTGGCCTTCTCCACACAAAAGGGATCTACACACTGAGCCAGTTTGGAAGTGAGGTGACGTGGCTACTTCTCTGTGGGTAAAAAAAAAGGGTGAACAAAGCATGTAAATGATCCGAGACAAGTGATTACGAAGATCCCCTAATATGAGAGACAGAATCCAGATGCCAGACATAAACAAAGGCAAGCAGAATAAGAGAGCTCTTTGTGATGAAGAAGGAGGTCAACGCAGACCTCGCAATGGCGATGAGCTCAGATATTCTTCTATCTTTATTGCCTATGGAGTGCTTTTTCATGTTGCGCAAGACTATGATAACGATGAGGCATCTTCTCTGAGGCCAGCAATAACATTCACCCTTCAAAAAGTGCTGAGATGAAGAGAAAAAAAATCTTAACCGAGGGAGTATCAGCCGCGGTACTACGCACGTCAAACCGCTAGTGGGGCCGAACCACCAATGATGTACACTGTAGGGCGAACCGCGCGGAAGGGTTAAGACAGAAACATTATTTGGAATTCTACTGAAGATGGAGGATCAGGTCTGTGTAGTGGCTAAGTAGTCCAGTAACTTTGTCGCCTGAATGTATGGGGTAGTATGCGTCAAATCCGGTAGTTCTGATTTTTGCAGACTTGTTTATGATGTTGGCCTAATGAATAATCCAAGTTTGTGACCTCGAGTGCCGAACGCAACTTTGTCAAAAATCGAAAAAACCGCGAAAAAATCGTTATTTTTTCAAATTTTGGCGATTATAACCCTAAAGGACTAGTTTTTGAAAAACACTTTTTCAGGACATTTTTAAAGTAGACTAAATTTTCTACAATATGGTACTAGAATTGTCTCTGTAGACCCAATAGTTCCTGAGATTAAGCCTTTCAAAGTTTATCATTTATTTCGAACTTCGCAATTTTTTTACGTTTGAATTTCACTTCCTGGAAGTTCTGGCCAGCCATCTTTAGCATCGATTCTCTGCCAATCTCTAGAGCCATGTGGCTGTTGACACTAGATTCTCCAACCAGGCCACTGCTGATGGACATAATGAAATCTGTTGTGAGGATTGGAGGGTGCTGTGCAAACAATCTACAGAGTTTTTCAGTATCTGATTCATCTCTGGTGACACGAGATGGTCGCATGTCAACATGTTGTTCAGTTGTTGCAGTGGTAACCTCGCAGTATGTTTCCACTTCATGGCAGATATTATGTAGATACACCATGCCCAATGTCCATCGAGAGAGTACACTGTCAGTCATACCACGTCCTCGGGTGAGCCCTCCATAGCTTTTCATAGATTTCATCAGTACTTGCTCAATGATCATATCTGACCATATACCTGACCAAAATTTGTTAGTGCGCCGGATGGTGAAGTATCCCTTTTTTGTGAATTTATCGTACTCAAGTGGGTCTATTTTCCTTTCCAATTCCAGCATATCTTGCAGATATAATTGTGCACACTTCGCATAAAAGAAGTGGCCTGCTGCGTGAAAGAATGGGAGCATTTTTTGGATGGTGTCCAAATGCAAATTCCAATCGCCTGTCCGTTCTGCTTGGATAAATTTCTTCATCAGTGTCACCATTCGAAAATAAAGAACCCACAGCTTTGCGGTTGGTCCATTGCTTTCAAGCTTGCACAAAGCATCCGTGAATTTCGTCATTAGTGCTTGAAACTGCTCATTTTCGTTAGCTGTTAGAATTGCAGATCTGTCAGAGTTTGAAATAATGTCTTCAGTAATGCTTTTTTCCTCTTCAGTCAACTGAATTGTTTTCACAATTTCATTTGCCAAGGAAAGAGATACCAAATTGTGGGCTCTCACTGCTCTAGAATAAGCATGGCCAGCCAACATCTTATCAATGCTGTTTTCAGCATAAATTGTCGAGAGCAGTTCCTTTAGACCACTTCCACTCATAATCATACCTATTGATCCCAAGAAAGACATTAGTAGGTGAAAACCCCCTAGCCTCACAACGACGTTGCTCAAATTAGTGCCCTGATAGTTTGCGACTATCTCTTTGGCTTTAATGTATAGGGGTTGGTCAAAAGTTACAACGCAGGTTTTTTGTCCATGGGCTCGGCATTTATCATTTGCGAACCGAAGAGATGTAAGAACTGTGTCGTAATTGGACGGGAGATGGTTGATGAATGGCAGACATATTATTTTGGATGTTTCAAAGTGTTTCTCTGCTGTTGCTTCCTCCATGAACCCATTCCATCCCGGGCTGTTCAACTTTTTTTGAACTTTCCCATATAACCATAAGATATCTGAAGGGAGTGGTACAATTTTTTCAGGTAGCGAATGAATATTGTCTAAGTTAACAATATTAATTGCCGACAAACCCTGATTGGATGACACTTTTTGGAAGGTTTCCAGCTGAATAGGAGGATTTATCTGTACAAGTTCAGAAGCAGTGCACTTCGTCAAACAGTCTATTTTATTCTCGGGACATGAGGAATTATGAGGAGTCACAATCATTATACCTCCCATTGCGTGAAAAGTACCCGTCCCATCTAAAGTGTTGACATTAAAGTCGGCGTTATCAAAAGAAAATTGCACAAACGACATTGAAGGGTCCTTCAACATGAGTTGGTCTGGTCGCATGATGGCCGAGGTTTCCAAAAGCATAGTATCCTTCTAACTAGCTGAGAATCCAAGCGTTGACAATATTTCAACCAGATGTTTTGACCCGAACTTGTGATACAAGAATACACCAATCCCATGCTGTAAACAAGAGATGAACGAGCGAGGCCTGACTGCCTATATTATTGAATGTGCAAGAGCAACGCACTTCTTTCTATAGGAATCCAAGCAGCTTCGTTTGTCTTTTAAAATTACTGTTTCGAGCAACAGTTTCAAAGAATCAGGGATAACTGAATTTACATTCTGGAAGAAGTCGTCGGATGGTGTGAATTGTGTTGTGTCGTACACTTGCGACCGTATATCCTCTCGTATGACTTCAGCAGCTGCTTTCACCACGCGTAGTCTTTCTGCTTGAGGATCTGAACTTCTACTGTCATACCATGTACTGGTGAGAATTTTGTGACCTGTGTTTAAAAAAAAACAGTCGTGTGTTTGAAGGGTCTCTCAACGATCAAAATGTCCTCCCCATACTTTGCAAACAAGCGATTTTTGACTGTTCGTAGTTGAGGTCGTTCTCCTTCTATCTGGTCCATGAGTTCATCTAGAGAGAACTGACACTCCTCAGCGTTCTCTTCCAGAAATGAATAAATCTTTTCCATGGCCTCATCAACTGTGGGATGCTGACGATTTCCCCTGGACTTTCCTGTTGGTGGTGCCTGGTAGAGCTTTGTTTGGCAAAACCGATGATATCTGGCATCAAGGGCTACCAAATCTGTGTTCTCAGATATATGCTCTTTTATTTTAAGAGCCCATTCATCACCACGTTTCTCAGCTGCTTTCAAGATTCTTGCACTGAGAGACAACTTTTCCGCAGTAATGACATTGTTCCGTTTTTCTGGCTTCTTCTTCCTCTCTGCCACAAGGAACTCTTCAGTTATTTTGTCTCCACATAGACAACAGTGTTCTCTGAAATTGAACTGCTCAGAGACTGATCTCGTGTCCCTTGATGGCGTAATATTTGATTTTCCACTGCTAACAGCTGCTTTGATCAACTTCGGATTGTTGTATTTTATCTGACAAGGACTGTGCACATATATCTCATTTACACCCTTCAATAAACGCTGATTTTCTATGTTCTTAAGGGAAATACTCGACGCAAGAAGGGCTTTTAAACCTCTTTCCTTCACTAGGCGCACTTGACCTTCACTTAAAGTCTCCTTATATATAAAACACAAACCCACGCTTGGACTGGGATAAGACATTCTGTAGATTTTGAGTTCAAACGGCTCTCACGTTATGGGCAGCAGGCCAGTCAACAACTGAAATGAAAAAAAAAATTAGGGAAGGTTAAAAACGTGCTACAGGTGGGTCGCATTTGTGACTTCACACGAGCAATACTAGCACACTCCGTCGGAGGTAATTGGAACTTCATCCCGCTAGAGTTATTCGAGTGACCTCTAAAATATTGCAAAAAATTGCGAAGTTCGAAAAAAATGATAAACTTTGAAAGGCTTAATCTCGGAAACTATTGGGTCTAAAGAGACAATTCTAGTACCATATTGTAGCAAATTTAGTTTACTTTAAAAATGTCCTGAAAAAGTGTTTTTCAAAAACTAGTCCTTTAGAGTTATAATCGCCAAAATTTGAAAAAATAAAGATTTTTTCGCGGTTTTTTCGATTTTTGACAAAGTTGCGTTCGGCGCTCGAGGTCACAAACTTGGATTATTCATTAGGCCAACATCATAAACAAGTCTGCAAAAAATCAGAATTACCGGATTTGACGCATGCTGTGATGTATAAAGTTACTGGACTAAAGGTTTTCATCCCAATGGCCCATTTTCAGGTACTGGCTGCAGCAGAGATTTTTCAGTAAAATCTGTCCTTAGGTGAAATGTGTGAAAAGATTGAAGTGCAGTTCTCCATCTATCAGATGTGGCATAAAACTGTGGCCCCTTTTCCTCCTTCGGTTTAAGAGAAGGCTCATAGTGATACCAAGGCTCTTTCCACCATCCTTACATTCCCCAAATAATTATTTCCTCACCTACAAACCCACTTATCCTAAATGGTGCTTATGGTCGCAGTTGTCTCCCATAATAACAACTGTACCAGTTGGCTTAGGCTTTCTTGGACAATGTCTTCTTTGCATTTTCACATTCAAATAAATGTATCCTCAAACCCACATAGCAAGGCAAGCTGGATTCCAGCAGGAATCCAGCTTGCAAAATCCAGTGTGCAAGCCAAAATCCACCTGGACCAATCCAGCGGGAAAGTTGGAATCCAGCCAGAACCCAGCTGGACTCTTTACACCTTTCCAACTGGACTTCAGTGGTTTGAAAGCCTGGAATCAAGCTGGATTATATGCTGAATTCCAGCCGGAATTCAGGCATAAAAGAAAAAAAAATATGGCTAGAGCGGGATCTGAACCTGTATCACATGAGTCATCTCAGGTTGACAACCCAACACTTTACCCATAGGCCAACAGCTAGGCATGATGGGAATGAGGCTATTTGTTCCGAAAATCACAGTTAATACATACAATGACTGACAGTAATTCCATAAAGGTGGACAAAGGGTGCTTACTATTTTTTGACCATACATACAATCAAAAGCCATAAGCCAGCAGAAATAAAACTTGGTGCTTTTAGAGATAGGTGCTTAAAGATATATACGCGTATGACTAGGCTATTTCTTCCGAATATCAGAGTTAATGCATGCAATGACTGACAGTAATTTGCACTGATAACACTAATATAATACTAACACGCTCTTATACTAACCTTTCATTTTCTTCATTAACCCTTTTCATTTCCAATTCCATTTTCTAAAACCTGTGAAGTGAATTTCTTTCTTGAATGCTACATATGCACTCTTATACTAACCTTTCATTTTCTCCATTTTCCCTTTTCCTTTCCAATACCATTTGCTAAAACCTGTGAAGTGAATTTCTTCCTTGAGTGCTACATATGCACTCTTATACTAACCTTTCATTTTCTCCATTTTCCCTTTTCCTTTCCAATACCATTTGCTAAAACCTGTGAAGTGAATTTCTTTCTTGAATGCTACATATGCACTCTTATACTAACCTTTCATTTTCTTCATTAACCCTTTTCCTTTCCAATACCATTTGCTAAAACCTGAGAAGTGAATTTCTTTCTTGACGCCGTGACCCTTCGATAGGTTTACCCAGCTGGAATCTAGCTTGCCAATTCCAGCTGGAATCAAGCCTAGTATGCAAGCTGCTGGAATCAAGCTGGCTAATTCCAGCTGGAATCAAGACCCTGAATCAAGCCAAAATCCAGCTGGAATCAAGCTTGCCTATTCTAGCTGGATGCATACAGCCAAAATACAGGCTGGAATCCAGCTTGCATGATATATGGGAAACTTTCTCTCTTCAGCTCAGTGTACTTCCTTCCAGGTTAAGGCATAATAGGAGACTGTTTCTGTGGAACATAGGATGTATTGTGATATCCATGTCTCTGTATCATTAATTTTTCAAATCCACCAAACTGATAACCTTTCTGTTGTTTTTTTGTGATCCAATCCGTTATTCATAATAATATGCACAATATCTTCATCTTCTCTCTGCCATGAAAAACAGTTCTGTACCTTTTTTGCAATTATTCTCCATCTATTTTCTTGTGGGTCCGGTTGTTGTTTGGGCATTACCCACACAGCACAATGACATCCTCCGGACATCCCTAGTATATCCTACCAGGATATTGTGACGTCCGTGGGATATACTGAATTTCCCACTGACCAAAATGGGATATCCCACGGATATCGGAATGTCCTATAAATTTGACGTTCTGGAGACATCCCCACAGGACCTCCCTGGGACATCCCATGACTTCCCATATACGTCATAGGGATATCCAAATATCAACTCACAGTACATTGACATCCTATAGACATCCCAGGTATACCCCAGATGAAAAAAAATTGCTTTCCGTAGGTTGCTTTCCGATTGCCTGCCAATGGTGCAAAAAGAAAGCAATTGGAAAGCAAATTCATACTTTCCGTTTGCTTTCCGAACATTTTCCGAAAAAAATTCGTCGACGAAGCAGAGATTTAACGTTAGATCCCAAAGCGAAGTACATTATACTACCTAGTATCTACCTAACATGATTATACCTGCAACGCTTGAATACCTATCCTACGACGCAACGCACCTATTCTCGCACCTATTATTTAAATATGGCGTTGAGAACGACGTATATATGTAGTCACTTCCGCGGATAAATGTGACTTCGAGAACTATAATCATTAAATCATAATTCCGTGATAGTTTGAGGAAATACCAAAAATTCTTGATAAAAGTTTTTTGCACTTAATTAATTCCAGATAACTGTTATTCTATGTTGCCACATAGTATGAATATAAATGCAATACTACTGCGAATAAACAAGATGTTTCCAATTCCTGCATGTTAGCTTCAGCGTCGTAGCTAGGGGCTGGCCAGGCGGGCGGCTGCTAGGGGTGCAACCCTCAGAGGGCGCACTTAGCAGACCCACAGCCTGCAGGCCATAAATCGAGGTAATATTACCTCGATTTATGAGGTATCATCCATTTCCGTTTCCTTTTGCCTGCGGAAAGGAAACGGAAAGCAAAAATTTTCATCTGGGACCCTACCGGGATATTGTGACATCTATGGGATATACTGAATAACCCACTGACCAAAATGGGACATCTCAAGATATCTAAATTCAATGAAGGAAGGCCGAAAAAAGTTGAACAGATCCAAAGAGAAATTCCAAGCAGGCAGGTGGTCAAAAAATCTAGAACAATCAGCACACAATTCTTCACGTCAGCTTCTAAGGCGTCCAAAAAAGAAGTGATGGAGTCAGGAAAATAGCTCTCCGTCCTGTGTTCCGTTCCAGTCTCTCAGTTGGGAAGAGGGAACGTGGAAAACACCTTTCCGTTCCCTAATTATCTTGGCGCTGAGAAGCGGTGCATTTAAAATTCGTTCGCCAAGGGTCAAGTCCAAACAACTAGAATTCCAAGTGATCAATGAAAAAATACTCCACTACTTAGCAACTATTTCCTTACCATTTAGCTCAGTCACTTTAAATGTGTAATCGTCAGTTGCAGAATAATCTGGGGTAGATTTCTAAGGACAAATTAAAAAAGCGTCATGTTTCATAAAAAAAACTTTACAGTCACTCGCCTGTGATATGATTTAATCCCAAAATAGTAAATATTTATTGATTAATTGGTTTAAAGAGTTCATATAACCAGTGGGAATGGAATGTCCCAGAGACGGACCCGCGACGTCCGCAGGACATAAGTACAAAATATAATTTTTCAGTAAAAATCATTAAATTCCTTCATTCCTGGTATCACTCTTCAATAAAATGGGTAGAAAACCCATTAACTCTGGAAACTATCGTAAGGATGTAAAATCCCGGCAGGATACCTTAGCGACGTCCCAGGGATATCTCGGACGTCATCAGGACATACGAGACCAAATTAGGATATCCTGATGACGTCCTGTGCTGTGTGGGTAATTATTTTAATTAAAATCACAATTTGGTTGCCTTGTTCATCAGCCTTGTCTTTTACCGCCAATTGTCAATGTTTGTGTATTTTGGATAATTTTCCTTTGCTACTTAATTACAGATTGTGCTCAGCTTGTTTGTAGCTGTTATTTTGGACAACCTGGAATTGGATGAGGATATTAAGAAACTGAAGCAACTCAAGTTCCGTGAGCAGAGTGCGGAAATCAAGGAGACCCTTCCATTTCGTCTCCGCATATTTGAACATTTTCCAGATAGTCCTCAGATGGCTGCAATTCACAATGTCCCGTCAGATTTTTTTCTGCCGAAGGTCAGTATGCTCTGAAGAAGAAAATTGTTAGTATCTTCTCACATACAAAAGCTAAATTTAAAATTCAGCATTTAGGGGTTTTGTTAACTGCTTGTGGCTCATTGCTGTGTAAAATCCAGAATGATTTGAATGTTAGACTGTTATTTACAATAAATCCACACATATAAATAAATTTTTAATGATCCATAAAGTATTGTCTCATTAGTCAATGAAATTCAAATTGAAATGGTACAATATTAACAATAAATGGCCCCATGTTAGTTCTCTTATGTATAACTAATTAATGCTATCATTCAGTTCTAACTATGAAAATGGAGTCTGATAAAAATCATTAGTTACCCCTTGTTTGAGTAGTGCTGCAGTATCAATTACAATAAAATTGCATTTCAACTGAATTGCGTGTTTGTGTGTATGGTAAAATATAAAACAAAAATAATTGACAATAATATAATAATAATATATTTGTTGATCCTGATATTTTACAAGAGTTAGATGTGGGACAAGTCATGGAAAAAAGAAAAAATGGCCCAATCACAAGAATAACACAACACAGGAATACAAAAATACATACAAAGAAAGAGATTAAGGTCCAAAAGACTCTTCCAGAAAGTCTTGTACATTGTAGTAGACCTTCTTTAGCAGAAAGTCTTTAAGTTTTCTTTTAAAGGATGCTCTAGAAGTGGAATTTTTAATGACAGAAGGTAAATGATTAAAAAATTCAATGGCTACATGGAAGGGACTCTTATTATATATTGATGTAGTGTGATGAAGCATATGCATATCCACTCTCTGACGAGTGTTATGCCCATGTATTTGGGCATTTGTAGTGAATTCACTCTTATTATCTAAAATGTAAATACATAGGTGATAAAAGGTAACAATAGTCGAGTTAACTCTAATTTTAAAAGAATGAGAATTTTTACTCCCAATACTCTGCATCACTTAAACATATCCATGAATTAATGATGGGAATGCTATCCACTGTAAGGGCAGCTTGTAAATTTTGTATTAAAAGTTTTTTTTTCATCCAATGTCGCTCTGAGAGTTAAGAAGTGCATTATTGATTATTGTCTTAGGTACGTGAGAGCTTCATGCGGCAGTTTGTGTATGACAGAGGGGATGCTGGGAGCGATGGGGGCAGTGGTAGTGATAGCGGTAGTGGAGGTGGTGAGGGTGAGGGTGGGGTTCGAGGGGGTGGTGTTGGCGGAGGGGGAGGCGTGGGCCCTGGTGGGGTCGGAGGAAGGGTCAACCTCGGAGGGATGAGTGGACGCTTGGGTGGGGGACTGAGGGATGAAATGGGTGGCGTCGGTGGTGGAGTGCATGGAGGCCTTGGTCCTGGTGGTGCAGGTGGTATCCTTGAAGGGAAGGTGGTATTCAGGAAGCAGAAGCCGTTGAGACTGCTCACCGACACACCAAAGGTCCGTGTCAGCCTGGGGAGTGACGTGAGAAAGACAGCCATTTCTTACATCATTGAGTAAGTGGTCAAAACTTATAAATTTGTGCAAGGTTAAGGTGTAGGGTTTCATGGTTACTGTTTTTGCATCAATTTTTTGTCAGAATGAAAGTCATTAGGTCATTGGAATTTGTAATAGTACAACCCTATGTTTCTTTAAATTGCTTAATATATCAATCAGTTGCAATTCTAATCATTAAGGGTGCTCATTGGTATTCCAAAGCCTGAGCAAGACAGTCATTTTGTATATAGTCTAGTAGGTTGTGTATAACCTGGTCAAAACTCATAAGTAGATGCAAGATTTTGGTATATGGTTTCTTTATTGCTGTTTTGCCTTTATATTGTGTCTGACTGAGAATCATATCATTCAGCCTCAATGATTCCCAAATATTATATTTTAATTCATTATCCAACCAATTGGTTGTGACTCTAATAATTTAAGCTACTTCATTAACTCAACAAAGGTATGTCTTGAGAGTGTCATAAGAAAGACACTCA
Organism: Pyrrhosoma nymphula; assembly: GCA_963573305.1. Classification (NCBI taxonomy): domain Eukaryota; kingdom Metazoa; phylum Arthropoda; class Insecta; order Odonata; family Coenagrionidae; genus Pyrrhosoma; species Pyrrhosoma nymphula. The sequence continues at coordinate 10,765,011 of OY754335.1, read as the reverse complement.
TTTTGAACTTGATTGTGTTATTGGATAGCATAGCCTAGAAATCTTGCAGTAGAGTTTCGTGCATGGATTGATTATTTCCATTTTGCCTGAAAGTTTTGACAAACTGAAGGTATCATGTGGCCATAAGGATTCCTGAATATTGCTATTCCATGAGTTATGTTTAAAAAAAATGCTTTTCCAATGTTGTGATAGGTTGTGATACTGTATCAGCCCTAATGGATGGACATAATGCATTCAAGCTGGCTGCTTCAAATATTTCACAAATTTGTGAAAGAAAAAGACTGGCAATTTTCCACAAGAATAAGGTTTTTATTCGACCGCTTTCGGTGTACAACACCATCATGAGGTGAAAATTATAGCTCAGACATCTGTATAAAAACCAAATTGCAATGAGGGGAGGAAATGGTTGAGAGGGGTTGGAAAGAACAAGGATTGTGAATTGAGAGGAGGGTGAAAGGTGGGGGGTGTTAAAGGGTAACCCTATGTTAGCGATCTGGGGATGGCCCAGGTCGTTAAGAGTGCACGGAAAGTCCAAGTGAAGTCCACAGTGCTCAGAAGAATGGAAGGGTAAAACCCCGTATGATGGCGATCTGGGGATGGCCCTGGTCGTTAAGAGTCCACGGAAAGTCCATGTGAAGTCCACAGTGGAAGGGGTGGGGCGGTTCGGGCGTTGGCATCCCTCGGAGCGACGGTTATCTCGGGTTAAGGAGGATTAGCTCCTTGGGGTTCCTGGTGTATTCTTCAAAGGTATCCTGAGGGCTTGGGGGTGGAGGTTGTGGGGGGGGGGAGGGAAAGGGGGAGTGTTGGGTCCGGAGATGCCGACCCTAGGTACTCGTTGAGAAAGGAAGGGGTCGGGCGATAAAGTCTGTCACCGAGAAAAACGCCGTAGTAGGCTGAGAGGATGGGTCTTCACAATGGTTGGTGATGGGGTGGAAGGGAGGGAGGGGAGTTCGTGCGAGGAGCAATATATGCGAACAGACTTGGGAGAGGGAAACACAAGGGGACCGGTCAGGGGGGGGAGGTGGGCGGGTTCCGGTGATTATGGTTGCGGCAGCCCTTCTGACAAGTGTACGCCTCGTGGGAAGGTGATGGAGAGGAGAGGATAGGGGGACGAAAGAAATTGAACGTCATTGAGAAGATTCTGCTTCCAGTTCCTTCTTTGAATAATTTCTACTTGCTCCATGGCGTCCAATTTCTTTCCTTTTTCCAAAGTGTGGAGCACGTTGAATTTAAAGTCACTTGAGTGTTTCGCGTCCATGAGGTGCTTCGCGAATATCGAGGTTTCGTTTCCAGAGACATAGCACTTTTTGTGCTCACTGATATGGGTGGAATAATTCCTCCCTGTCTGGCCGATGTAGTTGGCTCCACAATCGCACTTGATTTCATAAACACCGCACTTTTTGGACTCTTCTATGGGATCTTTATTAACGCAGAGGGCTTTGTGTAGGTTTGTGGGGGTGTAGAATGACACTTTGAACTTGTCCTTTGGGGATCTTGTTTGCTATTTTGTAAGAAATTTGGTTGTGGAAGGGAATTTTGCACCACTTTCTCTCTGGAGTTACCATTGCAAAGTACTCGGCAGTATTAGAACCAGTGGTTAATGCCCTGTGAGCAAAGAGCATGGATCTGATAAAGGTAGGAGAACACATTACTGGAATCCTTGAAGTAATTGAAAAAGACCGTGAAGAGGTATAATCTGGCGAATTACTTAAAAAAGTGCAAGACATTGCAATGGAATCAGAAATAGACATTTCTGTTCCACGACTTGCTCATAAGTAAAACCACCGAAGTAATCTTCCACCTGACTGTGGTAATGGCTACTGGAGGCGTTCACTATTTATATCATATCATATTCACTTCACTATTTATATCCTAGATTTTCTTGCATCATCACTAAAAAATCGATTTTCTCAAGAAAATACCCTTGCTTTTGCTTTGACAACACTACATACATCCTTTTTATATGCCCAAAATGAATGTCAGGGACTCTCAAAAGAACGCAGACATCTTTAGAGGCTTTTATAAACTAGAAGATATGACCGGAGAGCTGGACCTATGGTATAACTTGCAGAAGAAGAAAAATTTAACTGAGGACAAATTAAAGGATTATGAAGTCATTGAACTTTTAAACAATACCAATGTTTTTCCCCTTTCTGATGCAAGCACTCAATTTTAATCGCAATCCCAACCACTATGGTGACTGTAGAACGGTGCTTTAGTACTCTATGAAGAGTAAAGACTTGGTTTAGGAGCACTATGGAAGAGGAAAAATAAACTGGATTATGTCTGATAAGCATGCATTGAAATTTTTCAAAGAAAATCGTTACATGGTCGAGAATGAAGTCAGGGAAAATTTTTTACCAAATCCAAGAAAAGTATTATTAGCCTAAAACTAAAAATCTGAGTGTTTATGCTGATAAAAATATGGAAGTAATGAATTGTTAAGGTATTTGTAATGCTAATAAAACATTTTTTCCAAAGTCCTCGACTTACGCGAATCCGAGTAATGCAGATCCGGAGTTACGTGGATGTTCAGTTAGGCTGGTGACATGCTTGCGTTTTCTCCATGTTTCTGTTGCCGGGACAGATACACCGGGTGACGACCCGCAACTCATTGTCAAGCGCACAAGAGTTAATGCCAAACTATGGGCGTTCGGGATGCCCACTCTACTATCATGGCACAATTAGCAGCGGCACGTTCACCAGGCTTCGGTATGGGGAGTGTACATTGGCTATTTGTCGTGTAGCGCCATAAACACAACATGCAGCGCTTTCAAATCTGTCGCTGGTCACAAGCATGGCCGTTTAACCCATGGACATGCTTGCGTTTCCTCTGCGTTTCGGTCGCCACTACAAATACGTGGCGATAGTGCGCCGAAAGTAAAATGCATAGAATAGCATGGGGTTGGTCAAGCTTGTGACCAGAGACTAGCGGCGAATTGTAAAACTCTGCATATCGCGTTGTAGGTACGTCATGACAAAAACACTGATGAACGATATTTCTTTTTCTTCAAATACCATGAAACAGCGAGCACGATTAGTAGATTATCACTTTCCGAACTCATTATGCCGACGAGACTGAGCGTTCAGAACGCTCGCAGTTTGGCATCACCTCCTCCGCGACAGTGTCGCAGACCCCCACCCGGAGTTTATGTCGCGGTGACAGAAACGTGGAGGAAACGCAAGCATGTCCATGGCCTAATGGCTCCAAAAGAACCCATGTGTATGACCTTTTACTAGCTGTCACGGCAAAAGAAACGCGAAGAAAACGTGAGCCTGTCACCGGCCTTACATGGCATCAAAGTCTTTTTTCAGTGCAAATTCACCTTCTTGTGTAAGTCGACGCATAGTTAATTTTCTACTCCATAGATGATGCCTGTTGTCCATCACAGCATAAAAAGAATACGTTCGTGCAGCAGATAGACAAACTTGTGTTTCCATTGTGACTTGATCATTCGGATCGTTATTTATCAACTTCGAGAAAGTTTTCTCGCAAAATCGTCTTATGTGTTTATTTTGTATGTAAACCCTCATAATGGCTGTGAAACGCATGAGTAGTGAGATTTCTACGAGTGGCAAAAAGAAAAGTAAGGCTATAAGTTTGGAAACGAAACTGGAAATTATTAAGAGACATGACAATGGTGAAAAGTTTGTTGAAATTGCACATGCTTATGGGATGAATGAGTCAACAGTTAAACAACTGTACATGATAAAAGTCGAATCAAAGAGCATACATACGTATTTATTAAGAACTTTTTCCAATTATGAACAGGCATTCACATGAGTATGATAATTCTAACAAATTTTCAGTTTGTTCATGTTTTGTGTAATTATACTTATTTTAAATTTAAATATCCAGTGAAATAAATATTGGATTTGTGTTACTCTCGAAATTTTCGTATTATGTTAACTTAACGGCCTCTCAAAAGATGGCGTTTTCTGTAATGGTCGCCGATTGCCGCCAATCGCAATAAAACCGGCACCGCTAATGGTTCAAAAATGGATAGGCAAGTTGTTGTGTTTCGACTTACCTGGATTTCGACTTACGCGGAAATGTTTGGGATGAAGTAACCACGTAAGTCGAGGACTTACTGTTGTTTAATTTTGCTTTTAGCCCTCCCACCCCCACCGAGCATGAGCTGCCCCCCCTATTTCAAATCCTGGGTATGCCCTTGTGTGTATATATATATGTACATAAGACATACCCCCACCTATTTCCCACCATTTCTAGCTACTATCAACATAACACCTGATTTTAAATTGTCATCCACAAACTGGGGTTCTGCCAAAAAGGTCCTTTTAATGCAGCATTTGTTATTTTCAATAAGCAGCCTGTTAAAATTAAAACCATCTCTTCCATTAATATATTTAGAAGAGACCTAAAAAATTACCTAATTCTAAATTGTTTTTATTCTGTGAATGGCTTTCTAAATGAGAGGAATGCCTAAGTTTATTTTGTAACTATATATGTATTTTTTAAATCTAACACATATCATGACTATGACTGTATTCTATGTCTTTTGGCCAATGGAATGAAAATAAATACCATATTTCTCCAAATATAATCCGCACTTTTTTTCCCAATTTTGGAGCCTCCAAATCGGGGTGCGGCTTTTATTCAAGGTGCGGCTTAAATTCGAGAACTTTCTTAAAAAATCGTAAAAATGGCAGGTTAGAGCAAACAAGCCATTCGGATTTATGCAGACCCCAGCTAAACTCGCTTAAGCCACGGGGAAAGTAAGAAATAACGCTGAAAAAGGTCAAATTGGTGCAGAATTTATTCATATATTAAAGGATAATATAGGTAGCATTGTGTCACAGTTACATAGGTAATGTAAAAACAGATATAAAATTCTAATGCCTAATACTGTAGGTAGTACGGGATGCACTATAAAGGGTGCGGCTTAAATTCGCGTATTAACTTTTTTCCCTGTTTGAGACCCCAAAAACGGGGTGCGGCTTATATTCGAGGGCGGCTTATATTCGGAGAAATACGGTATTATTATTATTACATCCTCTTTCTGTTATGATCAAGTCTCCGAACCAATAAAACACATTAAAGATTATACGTAAGTATTCTTAATTAAAGGATGTGTTTGGAGAGTTGGTCATCAATGAATTAGATCGCATGTGTACCTATTGCCAACATTTCAACAATTTATATTTTCATCTTCAGGGCTACAATAGTAATATAATGTAATATTAACTAAAAAATATTTTTTACTCATAAAAACATCCTTTCATTATAATTAAGTGGTCAATAACTAGCTCTCATCAAAATATATCCATAATGTCTTTGCCTGTAGTCCCCCTCATCAATTCCCTTTCCCTCTCATGAATGCTTTTTTGGCCAATGTATTTCTATGCCTCACTACTAAACCTACCGTATTTGCACTAACCTAAGACGATGTTTTTTTCCCTTTCGAACTTCCGAAGAAGAGTGAGTTTGTCTCACAATTGGAAGCAAAATCCTTGACTTTTTTCCCATGGTGGATTTCCATAAAAGGTCGTCTTAGAATCGAGTTTGTCTTAGATTCGTGCAACTACGGTATTTTATTCATAAGTACTCATATACATGCTCTTTTTTATGTCCTCCTTCCTTTATATTCAGCTCTGCCTTTCTACTTCTGGGAAATTCATCAACTTTGTCTTCTAATAATTTATTGTCATCCCATACCTTTCGCAATATATCTCCGTTGGCTATTGTCCTTTTGCTGATTGTATCTCCATTACCTGGTCATCTGCTGGTCTATCTGACTTTATCAGTTCCCCTATTCCTTTCATTGGATAAAAAAACTTAGCAATGTAATTGATGAACCCCTTGCTCTAATTTTGAATTCTTGCTTCCAGTCAGGCATTTTCCCTAAATCGCAGAAGATATCTAAAACCATCCCCATCTATAAAAAAGGGGATAAAACCTTGCTTTCCAACTACAGACCTATCTCAATAATTCCTGTCTTTGGGAAAATTTTTGAAAAAGCAATCCATAACCAGTTGTACAATCATTTTGAAACTCATAATTTATTTTCATCTTCCCAATTTGGTTTCCGTAAAGGCCATTCCACCACTTCAGCAGTAGAGTCTGCCGTTAAATTTTGTACTAGACGCATTCCAGGGAAAATCACATATTGCCATAACTGCCTGTGATCTTTCCAAAGCTTTCGATTGTGTCTCACATCCAATTCTTCTACAAAAACTACACTATTATGGTGTCAGTAATCTTGAGCTTCAACTCATGGAGTCATATCTTTCAGATCGCTGTCAATGTATTTACATCAATGGTAATCTATCGTCACCCCTAAGCACCCCCAAGGCTCAATTCTTGGGCCTCTTTTATTTCTCATCTTGATAAATGACCTACCATCAAATATTTCTTGTAAATCGTTACTCTATGCTGACGACACCACTTTCATCTATAATTCAAATACTCTGCTCAACACCAGCACCGCATCAAAGTTAATTATGTCTGAAGCAACTTAATGGTTCTCTGCCAATGGCCTTGTTTTAAACAATGACAAAACCCAATCACTTGCTTTCTCCTTATGTAATACAGCATGCTCAAATGATACTATCAAGCTGCTCGGCTTTGAACTGGACCACAAATTAAGCTGGGAACCTCATGTATTAACCACTTTAGGTAAACTATCAAAGGCAGTGTACATGCTACGCAAAATTAAAGCACTGATCCCAAAAGAATACATTACCCCAGCATATTTTGCCTTATTTCACTGCCATATAAACTATGGCATCGAGCTATGGGGCCATTCTTCATCCTCCTTAAGCCTATTTAAAATCCAAAAAAAGGCAGTTAGAGTAGTTTCTTGTGCCCAGCCCAGGGATCACTGTAAGCCACTATTCACCAAGCTCGGCATTTTGACCCTGTACTGTATGTATATAATGAAGTGTCTTTGTGACGTAAAGGCAAATCTTAACTCCTTGGAGACAAGAGGAAATGTGCACAACCATTTCACAAGAAACCGAGATATCCTTAATTTTCCCTATTGCCGACTATCCAAAACTTGTAAATCATTCCACATAATTAAGCTGCACCTGTATAAATGTTTACCTGCCGAAGCCAAACTTGTCAGTCTTGAAAAATTTAAAAGAGTTGTGTATGCCTGGCTCATAAAAAAGGCCTTTTACTCCATTGAGGAATTCATCGATAGCGACAAGGATGATATGATTTTCTTGTAATTTAACATCTTCTGTATTTGTACTACTTAATAATATTTATAATTTTTTCTGTATTTGTAATAAAACTATTGTAATTCTTTATATTAATATGACGAAGACTAATGCAAATTGTATCTTGTTTTATGTCTAATAAATATTATTATTATTATTATTATTGCTAGTTCCATCTCTTCCCATGCTTTTTAGCAGTTCCTTTGGAGCACACATAAAAAGCAAAGGTGATAATTGACACCCTTGCCTCACTCATTATATCATTACCTATGCTGATTCACCATCTACTATGCTGACTTGAGCCATCTCGACTTGTATAAATATTTGGAAATGGAGCAGATAAGTGTAGTACTGCATCACAGCTCTCACCTTATTTTTAACATTTTATCTTGGAATTCTCTTCTTTATTTTTTCTTGTGACATAAGTATATGATGTTTGTCAAGAAGAAATATTCTTCTGTAAATTGTTACGCCCACTTTCTAACCATTGATTATTTCTTTGTGCTTCCCCAAAGAACTATGTCCATAAGCTTGACTAAGATTTGGTTGATTTTGTGAGTGATTTTGTCTATATTTTAAGTGATTCCAACAATCAGAGGCTTCTTCTTGGAGATTCAGCTGTTGCATTGGTTCCAGGGAAGGGAGCCTTGAAACCGCAGGGAACTATAAGTAGTGCTAAACAGCTCAGGTAATTTGGCATTTTTAACCTCCTTAGATGTAAGGATGTTTTAATTGTGAATACATGTTATACTTTTGAACTATTACCTAATGCATTTGATTGTATCACAACCTTCCCTCATTCATTCCATACGTCAATGATTTCCAAAGCCAGCCACTCTTTCGAAGCTACATAAACTTTTTTAATAAGGATTGGCCATGGAAGACAAGCAGGTATTATAAAACAACTTACAAATATCCATTAGATTGGATTTGATTAACAATTGATGCATGGTTTGGTATACTGGTTTGTTCATATCTTGTAGGTTTCCATTCACAAGAATAATGCTGCTACTTAGCATTATTTTGTATTTCAGGCATTGGAAATTGGAAAAAGGCAGCTTTGCTAATTTCATGAGAACCTTAACACATTGTACCTTTGTGACATTCACTGCTTCAAGTTTTGCCTAAAAGCCCAAAATTCAGTTACCCTGACTTGTTTCAGTCTTTTTTTACATTGCTATTTTTTACTGCAATTATAGTGTTTTGAATTTTTTTAGACTTCTAGTATTGCTTATTCACATATAAGCTAGCTATTTACCATCATTTATTTTTTATATTTTTTTCCTCAAGCATGTACAAAGATTTAGATGAAAAATTTAGCCACAACACAACCTACATTCAACTGATAAGATTTAGGAATACTTACATATTGAGAGGAATTAGCATGTCAGAAGTAAAGTGCAATGCTTCCAAAACTCCCGTATTTATCACACCAGACCAAGCATATTCCATTAGTTCAAGTTGGTAGCTTCAAAATTACATGCGAGTGATGTGATGAGTTTAGATAATGATGTTGGAAGAGTAAGTCATCATTATTCATCTCACTGATACTTGTTATGTCTCATGTTTTTCTTTTATATTTTCATAGCTTTCAGACTTTTTAAAGATATCCCCTTTTAATACACCAATTTTCACCAAGCATAACTTTTGTATATACATACATAGATGTTACATGTTTTAAAATCAAAGTGCAAGTGACCCCCATTAACTCTCGCACCTTTCATTCTTTCATACCAACTCATCTTTTAAAGTACATTGGCACTTCAACTGATGCAAGGACAGTAGACTCTTGATTGGCCAAAATTGAATGTAACCTGGATGTATAGTAAGTGGGATTATCTTTCCAAATTGTGAAAATAATTTGTATCAAAAAAATTTGCTATTAAAAAAACAGACACAACTGTGAGTCTTCAATGAATGTACTATGTATTGTATGTCAATCCTGAGAAAAAATTGATTTGTATTGTTGGTTATTTTCTATTGAAGACATTGTTCTTTGAATAATGATGAATGAAAGAAATTTTCACATCGTTTTTTTATCAAGGAAATATGCACATGCTTGCATAGGTATTTAGATTTATATTGAGTGTGTGGCAATGTAAATGTGCTGGATATTTGTACATTCACATATTTCACAAAATATGTGTCTAAAAATTACTAAATATTGTAAATTCATAATTTTGTCTCAAGAATCCAACTTGCACAAACTAGGTGCACAAGCCATATGCACAAGAGTTTCTTTTGTGATTGGAAAAAAAATACTTCTGCCTTTTTTATCCCTAAACAGCTTGCCACCTGAAAATGATAAAGTTTCCTTGTGTAATAAGGACAAACAATGTGGTGTTGTCATGCATTATTAAGTTCTTACTAGATAGTTGATGATTTAGAATTTTTTTTAACTGTGATCATTTATTTTCCTAACATCCAGGATGACTTCGAGAGTCTACTGTTCTAATGTGATGTGGATGTGTTGCTTTCTTTGGCTTTGAAGCCTGGTAATCTCTTAGAAGTCTGATTATCTACCATGAATTCACTCTTTTTCATCTAAATCTATGTAGATATTGAATATCTTATTCTATCATGCTCATGTCTCTATTCCATATCTGGCTTCAGCATCTAAAACCTTCTGTGGATAAAAGAAATTTTTTTGGATTCCATTTCATTAAAAAGTATTATATCTCTGATGAATAAGGAAGACTTACTGTATTGAATTAGATTTTCCTTGCTTCTCTTCCCTTTCATCTTTTCCTCTTTTGAGTTTTGCATTCCTTTTTGGGGTTGAGATGACGACCCTGCATATACCCTGTGCACTCTCCTATGCTTGTTATTGACATGAACAGGTAATGCTATGTAAAGTAGCTCTGATCATCAGCTTTAATTCTTGACACTATTTAGAAAAGTTGGTAAAATGATTAATTCGCATAAGTTTTTTCACCTGTATTTTTACTAGCAGCCAAAGACAGAGCTGTATGTATTGAGGGAGATGAAGGAAATTTCTCTTTTTTGCTTTTTTTTCTTTTACAGGTATGCAATTTACAGCTTATTATTCTGCATCTGGGATAGGTATCTAATGAATGATAGTTTATGATTGCTTTTTTCCTTAAAATGCTTGTTGACCTTGTATAGCTTTGAATGAAATACAGGTCATGACAGAATGAACGTTTTTGGCTTTCTTCTGATTCGTTTATGTTTTTATAGGTCAGTTCGTCGTAGTGTTCGTAGTGGTGGGTCTGTTAAGCTCAAGCAGACATATGAACACCTAGCTGAGAATGGAGATGTTGGCGCCATGAACCGTGCCATGATGGTGTGCTCTTCCTCAGCAGCATCAGCAGCGGCTGCTGCAGCTGCAGCATCATCCTCGTCCTCGAGACGTCCACAAGATTTGGACATAAAGCTTCTTCAAGCCAAAAGACAGCAAGCTGAAATGAGGAGGTTAATTACAATACATTTTAAGAATACATTTTCCTTATTTCCTGGATTCAAAAATCATCATTACAGTAGAACTGCTATGTAGCAAAATGTAAGTGACCCAAATAGTAGGAAATTCTTAATTGTGAAATTCGTTGTTGCGGAAATACCTATGAACTCTACCTTCAAAATTATGAAGGCATACCTTTGACATGGCCATGGAATATTATGCTCCTAGGTTTTAAAAGGTGCCCGTGGCACCCACTTGTTCAAGGAAGATATTGAAATTAAATGACTCTTGATATTATGTGTTCATTCCGAACAATAAAAAAATTACATTCTTTCCGTTTATTTCTCACATTGCGTGTGAATTGACGATTATCGTTGAGTAGTGGTCCTCGCTGAGGGTTGAGCTCAATAAACACTTTCACTTGGTGGGAATTTCTCGAGCGAGAGAGCTACGTACAGTTGTCCTAAGTGAGAATACTGCTGTTTGGAGTTGAAGTCCAACGTGGTCAAACGACTGACCCTACGACTTGTGGATTGTAATCGCATATGCCGGAATCACTGGAAATTGTCATCGTCGCAAAATGAAAGGGTCTCAGTTGGAGCAAAATCAGAAATGATTGTTGTCATGCCTAATGCTTGGAAAGAAATAAATTAAAAAAAAAACTTGAATTTATCACGATGAATGCTTGATGCCTTATTACTAGAGATCCGTGAAATTCGCGAGACGTGATGTGGCGAAATAACGCGAAATAATGCAAAATACCGCGAAATCAGTAAATAAAACAAAATTGCGCTTTTATCGCAAATTTTACTTGAATTAGCGAAAAAATTGCAAATGTAATGAGTCAAAATCGATTAACCACTTCCCTGACGGATTTTTTTTACAAAACCTGTCAAAAAAAGTCATATTTTTTTATTTCAGATTCAGAAGCATTAAAGGGAGGCAAATCTGAAAATGTTTTCCTTTATTTTTTATTCCAAATAACTAATGATTTATTCAATAATTTCTGAATGTTGCCCCTTAACTTAAGAGAATTAGGCAACCTGCATATCAGTATAACTTTCCTTCCCGTAAACCTTAGTTAGTCATCTAATGATGAATACATTTAGTTTATATTGCAAAAGCATATCTTTGCCGACAACGTTAATGTTAACTATTAATTTTAGTCCATAGTACATCAAGAAACATCGCACAAACATTCATGGAAGTTAGGCAACCCGCATGACGACGAATTTCGCTCTGAAAATGTTATAACAGAATTCATTCTATGACAAAAACAAGAAAATTCATTTCTTTTATTTGATTATCTTTGAAGTGTGCTGGAATCCCTTTCCTCAGTGTTCCATACGAGTCAGTGGAGTGTGAAGTCGGCTAGATCTGGAGTATAAAAGTTATCCATCGTCAGGAAATATCATAGGCCAAATAATGGCTTCATTAGAGTCATCATCACTTTTGAGGTCATGGATAAATGGGCAAAGTCTTTATCCAACACAGTCCCCTTTCCCGTGTAAATTGTCGTTGACCACACGTATCCAGTTCTCGATTCACAAAGGAAAAATACTTGCCAAATGAAGCTCTTTTCATAGGCATGAACTGCCGTAGGCTCTTTTCGATGGTAACATCCGTCTCTGGTGTATGGAGTGCCTTGAACTTTTCCTCCAGCCTCTGGCAAATCGGCCATATTTTATTTAGTTTGGCGTTGGGGTGTGTTTGGGGTTCAAAATCGTTATTATAGGCAAAATGTAAATATTGCCTTATTTTTACGAATCATCGGTAAGACATTGTGTGTCCAAAAAAAAGAGAGGAGAGTATTGGTCTCGTTGACCAATAAAACTCAGTATCTGGCTTCCGCACTCTGCTCTGTATCATTACAAGGGCAAAAAACACGAATTTCTGAGCTTGTCACAGCTCGCTTCCCAAGTTAGTTTCCCAAGTTATAAAGATAACATTTTCATCGTTGAAAAAAGTTTTTTAGGGAAAATCATTCGGGAACCAGGTCGAAGTTCATCAAAGAATTACCTTCAAAAAGAAACCTAGGTGGTGCCGGAGGAGGATTCGTTGTAAGCATTTCCTCCCACTCCGCTTCCCACGAATGTTCCGCTGCGCCTTCTGATTCGGAGCTTGTTTCTCCGGAGAGAGTCGACTAGGAGCCAGGAACTTCAATGTCGATAACCTCCGAATCACTGCTGGTCAACACTGATTCCTCTCCGGAAATCATTTCTGATTACTAAATGTTACCGAGCAAAAACAAATAATTTTCCGTAGAGTTCACTCCTACAACACCGCTCGTATTAGAACGAAAATGTTAGAACTAAAAATGGAAAGTTAGTATCGGTGGAATTTCAGCGAAAAAGTGCATGCGCTCTGAAAATCAAGGATGCGTATTCTCTGAAACTCAACGAAAGACTGTCACTATCGTCCTTCCGACAAAGTACTCGTGGAAACAATCACAATATGCAAAGGATCTCGCCCCTAAGTGTGAAAAGCCCATCCCATGCTCATTATAAAATTTTTCTTTTCCGTTCCTACCATTTCCTGGAAAATAAACACACGTGTGCGTACCGCAACAGCATGAATTTTCCAACTAACGGTAAATTTATATCGAGAAAAGCCCATTAGTAAAGGGTTGGCTGGTGGGAAAGTAGCCCGGGGAGCAAAGGGTGGCATATTAGCATGACATGATACCGAGCGCCAGGTTGCTTAGCGGGCCATCGGCTCTCGAGCGGGTGTTTTCTGACCTCAGGAAAGTGTCAAGCATGACAATAGAAGGCATTACACATGTTTGGGATTTATCTCTATCTTTCCTATTTTCTCGTACTCATGTGGGTTAGGGTAGCACATACACAGGGCACTTGTGTTGATTTCTATTGAGAATGTACGACCTTCAGACGTCTTCATCGTAAAGCTGTTTCCATAAATATGTTTCACCACTTTCGCCAGTATTCAAAGTAGAAAAATGAAAGGGGCTGATGAAATAACATTCGCAACATATCTAAACATTTACGCTCACGCCATTTTATCTAAAGATAACGGTACAATAGACATTTCCTACATATATAAAAATTACCGGAAGAAAAATTGCGGACGAATAATATAGAATTACATAATATATATAGTAACAAATATATATTGTAACAAATATATATTGTAACAAATATATATAGTAACAAACATATATGGTAACAAATATATATCTATAGTAAAAAATAAGGCAAGGAAAGATTCATGTTCTGTTGCTAGAGAAATATTGTATTCAAATTACTGTGGAACTCATCGTAGCAGTGAAAATTAGCGCAAAATTGAAATTGCAATTTTTATAACGACCGCTAAAATGTTGAAGAAAAATGTAACTGAATGCTCATGAAGTAAATGACGAAATAAATGAAAATAACTAATTTAAAAATTATTTACTTATTTAGAAAGTTTTTTGTCATGTAAAACGGAAGTTTTACATCATAAATTTGCAATAATTATCTATAAATAACAAAAATTGAAGTTGTAAATTTCGTAATAAGTTCGCAAAAGAAACTCCATGCATGAAGTACATAGACGGATAGTTACGAATGACAATGTAGGTGATTGAAATTTCGTATGGGGATAACTTTTCAGTGCGTAAAAAATTATAACCCTCGAATTGCTAGAAATATTACCAAAAATGACCATTGTTTTAACATTAGAAATCACTATTTGAAAAGAGCGCCGCTTGCCGCATCGGTGGCTCTGGACCTTCAACAGCATGGGAGGCGGCAGGAACGCAAACTACTAGCATCGGCCGACTATATGCGGGCGTAAAGAAAAATATACGGACATCGCGGACTTGCCCGAATATATGCGGGCTTGTCAGATTTTGCAAAACCTCGGTGCCCGAATATATGCGGGCTTGTCAGGGAAGTGGTTAAGCCTAGGCCTTCATTGTTTAACGCTGCTGAAGTTCATTCGTGCTATCTCATTATGATCCAAAGGCCAATAACTTGCTTTTTCGCGTGCATATCGCATTCGCATAATATATATCGCGCACTGAACTATATTGTAATCCCCATTCCTTCCTTAGGTTTAGCAAAAGAAAAATGTACTAAAATTTAAATAATTCAAGTTCCACACAACACCTCACACACTAATTTTATAATCTACCGCGATGCACTACTTTTTGGATATGTTTAAAAACCGGTTGTGGTGAAATCTGCTCACCGGAACGGTGCCATATCTTTGCGCCTTCGGCGCTGCTATTCCCCCCTCGACGTGATATCTCCACCAGAATTCGCCGTTAAATTAGCCACAGACTCTCTCTTCGATTCCCATTTATCAATCCTGATCACATTCTCGTAAATATCTAGAACGACGCGCTTTCTCTCCTGAAGAATTAGATATTCTGGATCAATGATGCCCTGAAAGAAATATAACAAAAATAACACAGCCACGGAACAGCGGAAATTTAAGCTCATGCGCCCGGAACGCGTCGATGTGGAGCAGTAATTGCGGTGACTCACCGTAATGCAGTAGACAGCTTCATTGAATAACTTGTCGCAGGAAAACGACATTGGATGCATTTCACATGGACTCGGACGATCCACACTACGCACGCAGACTACTAAAAATTAAATTACTTGGCTAAAGCAGTTTAATTTTAAAAGAATATTTGTTATGCGGAGATGTAGTTCTCTTCATATAAAACAGTAAAGTGCACAACTCAAATATTTTGGCCGTTACAGGATAAAGAAGATGACCGTTTGGCCGTTCTCCTAGTTTTTCGCGTGTTTTTCTTCATTCTTTCGACCGTAGAAGCTAAACATTTACATTTAAACACTTTTCAATGAATGCATTTTGTAGTCAAATAAACAAGGAGTAAAACAATATATTACACAACTCTATGGAACTCCGGCGGAATTTCATGCAAATGCTTGAAGTTCAGCGTTCTACCTTTTTTGTGCCGATAGTAAGATCTGTCGGCATCAATGGAAGCTTTCACATGATCGTGGACCATCCGCACGCGTTAGAGTCATCCTCGTGGCCCCTCCGCGCCGCGGTCCATCTGCAGGCATACGGGCCTCAGAGACAGGTTGGTGCATACACATGAACGTGGACGGCTTGTGCGGACGAAGCAGGTTGTAGTTTGTTGTGAGAGCTCGGTGAAATGCCACCGCGAGTTGCGCTATGGATGGCGAAATAGACACAGTCTTTTGCTCTCTTTCTAAGATCTCTGTGCCACTCTAGGGTGCACCCAAAACCACCTTTGGTGGGCATTTTTCTTCCGTTGTTTCATAGCGTGGTATATACCAATTCCTTTGATTACACTAGGTTGCAGGACGTCCTCCCAGCTTGGCAACCTAACACAACTGGGATTGCGTCCTACGTGGACACTCGGACATATGTCGTCTGCGCCAATGTGAAAGGACGTGACGCTCCGCGTGCGGAGCGTGGATCGTCCGTGTCCATGTGAAACGGTCCTATTTTTTTTTCTAGCAGATGGATTGTCGGAAATTCAGCGCTCCACTGTACTTCAATGCAAATAAAATCATTTCAACACACCCCCAGGTCAAGTTTCGTTGTTTCCTATTGTTTAGTTATGTGTAGAGATGGGTCACTTTGAAAATTACCACGGTAATTTTCGTAAATTACTGTGGTATTTTTCGTAATTTACCGCGCCCCTTGAAAATTACCGTAATTTTCGGTAATTTTCTAGATAATTCACCCATGTTTGAGATCATTTTTCATGCAGATAAATTCCCAACATGTTCTTTTAACCTTTTGCACTCGGATGTCGAGTGTGACTCGACACGGTTAGTATTGGCACCAGCTCGTATGTCGAGCCACACTCGACATGGAGTTTCACCGCGAGGGGAAGGTGAATTTTGCCTATTTTTTTCCCAGTAACTTGTCTTGTAATCATCAGCGTGAAAGGATGAGTATAAAATAATTTAATTTAGTAACATGGACTATTTTATTTATAAAAAATATGGATCCATAATCTACCAATAAATGCCGTCTCCATTCAATGCCGCCACCGCACATCACACAGTTTGACGCAACAACGCGTGATGTTTTTATTTATCTTTCTACTGTTAGCTCAGTAAGCTGTTTATTTTACTAAGGTAATAATTTACCAAATGTAGATGAAGATATATATGTATATGATTTGTGTCTGAAAAAAACTTCGCGAGACCGTAAAGTACAGATACGGTCAACTGTTCCAGCGTTTATTGGCTCTTAGTTCCGACACCTTTTTTCAATTCATTTTCTTCCTTGCGTTATCCACCACTGTCTCATCTAAGTCTCTGTCTATTCTTTTCTTATCTGTTGCATAGTCAACATCTTCAGTACGAGGGTCCGAGCCTTCGAGGGCGACATGAGTCACAGTCATCAGTCAGTCTCTCTTTAGGTTGCATCATTTTTTCCTGTGGTAAACAACCTTTCTTCTCTCACGGAGATTAGGTTACGTTTCTAATATTACGACGTTTTCACAGGTGTTTTCTTGAAGCAGAGTTCAATTGTCATGAGTAAATTTATTTATAGCTTGTATTATTTTTCCTTGTGGTAAACACCCTTTCTTCTCTCATGGAGATTAGGTAACGTTTCTAAAACTACGACGTTTTCATGACACGGCGGTTCTCTTACAAACGATGCTTTCCTGTTAGTTGGACGAATAATCTGCTCGGAAGTAGTCGTATTTTGAGAAAGAATTTCAGCACTTCGGGATGGATAAGTTTGCCAAAGAATTAGAAAGCAGCGACGACGAATTTTACATCGAAAATGAAGACTCTATTGAAAACTATAACAGTGACGAAAGTGAGTTCTCTGATCAAGCAAATGAGGATTGTGAACTAATCGCTGGTCCGAGTGAAACTACTAAAAGGAAAACTTCCCTTGCTTCACCCAAGGATCTGGGCAAATGCAGTGACAGTGACAGTGACGTTGAATTCGTGAAGTCAAAACGAAGACGCACTATTGTTTATTCAAGTGATAGTGATGGAAATACAGATGATAACATTGTGAATCCGGGTTTGTTACCCAGTGAAAGTAATGTTTCTAGTGAAAAACAACAAAAAGGAAAGTGGAAAGCTGTATCTGTGGAAGACCATGAGCCCAGCAGAATCCCCTTCTCCACAGGTCAGTTATGTGTTGGACCTCAAGTTCCTTCTGGATGCACCACACCATTAGACTTTTTTCAGTTGTTTTTCACTGAGACGTTGATAAACAATGTGACAGATGAGACTAATGAGTATGCTCGGCATAAAATTAGCCAGAAAGAACTATCCCAGCGATCTACTTGGAATAAATGGAAAGATGTGACAACAGAGGAAATGAAAGCTTTTTTGGGTGTAATATTGAATATGGGTGTAGTGAATCTCCCGAACTTGCAGAGTTATTGGTCCATGGATTTGGAGTCTCATATACCATTTTTTCGAGCTGTTTTCAAAAGGGAGAGGTTCTTGCAAATATTTTGGATGTTACACTTGAAAAACAATAAAAAGTCAAGTAAAGATTTGAGAACCAGAACCGATAAGGTAAACTCCTTTTTGTCATATCTTGAAATGAAATTTAGGGAGCGATTCTGTCCTGGAAGGGAGATTTCTGTTGATGAGGCTGTTGTTGGTTTCAAGGGAAGAATACGCTTCATCACGTATAATCCTAAAAAGCCAACGAAATGGGGTATTCGTTTGTATGTTCTCGCGGATTCTAAATGTGGTTACCTCCACTCATTTGTCCCTTATTATGGTGGAATAACATCCGAGACCTTGGTGAGACCTGATCTCCCTTTTACCAGCAGAATTGTGTTAGAACTTCATGAAAGATTGAAGAGCTCTGCACCTAATGCTCAAGGCTATCATCTCTTCACCGATAGGTATTACACTAGTGTCACTCTTGCTAGAGAATTGCTCAAAGAAAAATCACACTTGACAGGGACAATAATGGGTAATAGGAAAGACAATCCACCTGCTATCAAACATCCAAAGCTAAAGAAAGGAGAGATAGTAACTTACAGGGATGAAAACGTAATGCTTCTTGCATGGAAAGGCAAGAGAATAGTAACAATGCTCAGTACATGGGACACTTCAGAGACTGATTCTGTGGAAAGGAGAGTGCGTGGTGGTGGGAAAGAGGAAGTTGTCAAACCCAAGGTCGTGACAAACTACACGAAATTTATGGGGGGAGTTGATGTAGCGGATCACTACACAAGCACGTACTGTTTCATGAGGAAGACTCTAAAATGGTGGCGTAAATTGTTTTTCTGGGGGCTTGAGATCAGTGTTGTAAATTCTTACATTTTGTACAAAGAATGTCAAAAAAGAAAAAATGAAAAACCAAATAGCTCATGTGAAATTTATTAGAAATCTTGTACATGACCTTGTTGGAGATTTCCGAGGAGGTGCACTATCTTCTAGGGGCAGATCATCATCCACAGAACTAGAGCAACGTTTAGATGGAAAGCTCCATATAATCATTCCACACCCTAACAAAAAGCATAAAGATTGTGTTGTTTGTTCCAACAGGAAAATCAAAGGAGGAAGAAGAGAGACAAATTATATATGTGAGACATGTGAATGTAATCCTAGCCTTCATGTGGGTGAATGCTTCAAAAAATACCACACAATGAAAAATTATAGAAATTAAAATGATTGTAAAGAGTAAAGAATAATTTTAAATGTAAAAAAATCCAAATAAATAAGTTAATATGAAAAGAAAACTTTGTTTTTCATTACAGTGAGGCCATTTTTAAAATGAGCAGAATTTTAAAAATTAAATGCCGAGTAGACTACTAGAATCCAGAAAAGAAAATGCGAGTGCAAAGGGTTAAGCCTATTTTACATTTCTGACGTGTTTAATTATAAATTTAGGAATGTTCAACTCATTTTTGACATATTTTACTTAAATTATAACATTATTGAGTAATTATTAGTAGAATATTCTTCTTGAAAATTTCTCATACCTTGACAAAAGAAAGCCAGATTGCGTGTTGCTGCCGTATTTGTTTTTACAATTTTGAGAATTTCTAATAGATTAATGTTGTATTATGGTTTAAACATAGTATCCCCTTCCTTTTGCTATTGGCATTCTTATTTAACCATACATTTTCTGTTTAATGCTTAAAACTGAAAAATACTGGAAAATTACGGTAATTTTTGAAAATTACCGTAATTTACCACGTGGTGGTAATTTACCTCGGATGAAAATTACGGTAATTTTAATCCCATCTCTAGTTATGTGTGCTTCTTTGACTGCTTTTCTTGACCGATTGCGATTGGCAACAGCTGTAACCAATACTAAACGATTTTGTTGCATCTATTTCTACCTACCTTCCCTTGGCACCTTTTATTGCTCATTCTATAATATTAATGCAACCTGAACCATTTTTTTCATT
Source organism: Pyrrhosoma nymphula (assembly GCA_963573305.1). Taxonomy (NCBI): domain Eukaryota; kingdom Metazoa; phylum Arthropoda; class Insecta; order Odonata; family Coenagrionidae; genus Pyrrhosoma; species Pyrrhosoma nymphula. Next base: position 10,745,050 of record OY754335.1, on the reverse strand, counting down.
TGGTTTTATCAGAAATTTAGTACAATCAACATTTTATTAAATTTATTATGTAAAATGCTTAATAAAAGTATATCCATTCACAAAACGTATACCAATAAATAATAAAGCACCTAGAAATTTGCAAAAAAAATTTTAAATTATAATAGCACCGCCAAGATTTTCTATAACACCGAAGTTGCATAGCTTTTAAACGAATTTTAGCAAAAAGTAAAACCACTTTCACGGATGTCTACTTATTACAACCAAATTTTAGCCTTCAGATGTTACAGCAATATTCCAGCGTATGGATGAAGGACTGATTGCAGCAATCAAGCTGCAATATCTTGCTAGTCTTTTAGATCGTTTACCTAGGTAGAAAGAATATTTACTGTAATTTTGGAAAAATATTGTTTCTTCTTGATACAATAGAAAGCGTCTCATGCATGGACCTCTGTGCATTGGCAACAATAAGGTGATCATGGAAAAAAATTCTACTGGGTCTTGAATAGAATTCCAGTTTTTTTTTAAATGAGGCATTATTAAATACTTTAGATACTGATTTCTATCGATTAATGCAAAGAATGAAAGGTTTTGAAAATGTGGATTCTGATAACGTCAGTAAATGGTAAGAGTACAACATATTTGTATCTGGATTTTAGCATATGTGGAACAAGGATTTTGTTGATGCAAAGTGTTGAATATAAAGGAGATGAAGAATGAAGTTGGGGAGCTTTTTATTCGATATAGTGTGTGATTCGTGGCACCAGGGTTTACTTGCTTTCCATTCATCTCAGACCCTGTGCATTAGACAGAGCACACTTCACAACATTTCGGAAGCGGAGTTGATTTGTGCTAAACAATAAAAGAACTTCGACAATTGCACCCATGATTATTGTTTTTGTGTCATCACTTAAAGTTTCGAACAATGATGATGTTAAGTTTTTAATTACTCTTGTAAAAAGCTTGCACTTTTATAAACATAGGTGTTTGGAACGAATTCAATCACTAAACTCTAAACATTTAGCCATGAATATTTTGAACCCACAATTATATCGACAGGTTATCCAGTGATTTGCCTATGGACATAGCTCCATTCATTGTCGTTCATGTGCACTCAAGTTTGCCGATGTTCCTTGAGTCCTTTCTGTTATAGGGAGTCATTAATAACTCAACCCTCACATGTAATTGTTGTAACTACGTAAGCAAACCAATGACATTCTCATAGTTGGTATTGCAACGCAAGCCCGTGAAACTTGACGTCGCGAACGAATTGACTGATTTTTGGTGGGCGTAACGAGAGAAAAAACAATGAAAACAACCTTAGCTAGTTTGAAATAACTTCAATGACAGTATTTATATATTTACAATTATTACAGTATAACACAAGCCCGTAGGCTAAATACCGTTAGCCTTGTCTTTGCAAGACGATCACAAGTGGAACCAAGCCGTCACGTCCTTTCATCTGCGCGGTCAATTGCAAAGAGAGCTGCTATGATGGCGGTACACTTTTCCAGCGCAGGAGGGGAAACAGCTGGCCAGTGGAGGAGTGGGGTGAAGAGGGGAAATGTTATCACACGTTGGATTGGTGGGAATATCCGCAGGTCGACTCGAACGTGGAAAAAGATGTCAGCACCAGCGCGGACAGTATAAAAAGAGCGCTTCTGTAGAAACCGCGATGACCGGAGCGACCACGCTGACCGGGGCAGATAGCTGCACTTAGCTCTTCGCTCGGGCACTTTGCGAGACGCGACAGTCTCCTGCGGTTTCTGAGTCTCCGAGGATTTTCGAGTCTCGAGGTTTCGAGGGGGGGGGGGAATTTTTGGCACAGTATTTTCGATTGTCTTTTTTTTGTTCTTCGTTTTTGTAATAAAGCGTGTGCTGTACCAGTCTTACAATGCACGTTGAACTGATCACGTCTGAGTCCTTTTATTTCTCACGTCCACCCCATTGACCACCCGAATGACCGTCCACCTAATGACACCATTAGGCTGGTCAGCAAACAAAATCTGTGGAAAGGAAAAACTCAAGGGTCTGGCCTGGAATTTATGTGTATAACTGTGCAATGTTTTGTGCAGAAAAGCGTAAAACCCCCTCCCGAATAAAGTGCGTAATGGCATTATGTTGTGTTCCAGACGAGAGCTAAGGAACATCATGATAGTCAGCTGTAATAATTGTCTCATTACATTGTCTCTTGACGTATGTCTGAATGATTAAGAAAACCCTCAATACCTTTGAGTCTCGAGGTTGCCAGGGGGTTGTTGATTGGGATTGTTGAATTTAGAAAGGAAAGAGAAGTTCTCGATCCATATTATGTAAAGCTGAGAAAGAAAATAAAGATAAGAAATACGATAAATTGTAAGTAGTGGTCTGAAATTTAATTCAACCGCTGCTATACGACACTCTCCAGCCAGTTCTGGAACTATACCACTCAGGAAAATTATGTACATTTTCATTGATATCGTTTAAGTTCAGAAATCATTCATATAATATACTTTGCAAACATTTTCAGCCAAAAGCTATATTGCTGATAGAGGAAAAGATGAAATGATAAAGAAATTGAAGTTGCTGATAAGAACAGAGACCTCTTTGTACATGTAGGCTAATTTTTTATCGCTGGAGTTGCCATTGTCAAATACCTATGTGGTTTGAAGATATTGTGATAAATACCAGCAGTGCAAAAATGCATTTGAAGTATTATGTATTGGAGTTTCTAAAACTACAGAATGTAGTTTATTGAAATCACATTTAGTGCTTGCTTGAAACAAGAATATCTAATAACTATTTGGAATATCAATAAATTTAAGACCAAAAAGATTTTCCATCTCTCCACAATGAGCACTCATCAATGCAATACATACTGAGAGTAAACCTGAAAGGTGGAGACCTCCCCAAGCAAAGTAACACCTAGGCTCATTGTCTTCCGAGCAGAAAAAACTGAATCTTGCGTCTTTCACGTCCCTATGTCATTCTCTTCGATTGAGTCCCTCAAATTCCTTGCCCTTTGGACAAGCCTCCTGCCCTTTCTCCTGTCATGGGAGTGGCTGAAAAAGAGGGTGTGGACTGGATTGTGATTGTATTACGGTTTTCACTGCTGTTAGTGTTGATTAGGGACCCTTCAGAGCATACTTTTTCTCCACAGGTGTTATGCCACAAGCCTATGGCAGGTTTGGAATTAAGAGACTAGGCATGGGTCTGCACAAAAAAGTTAAAGAATACTATCTTGAGGTCATTTACCGATCGATTAAAGAAATGAATACATGACATCGTGTTTGTACTTAAATATTTTGTAGCTACGAAGTTTTCCTATGCTTTTGCGTGTAAAATTCGGAGGGACTGGAGAAAACAGTTTGCTCTTAGGGAATATTGCTATTAGAGAGTTTGTTGTTTGGTGGTTGTACTGTAGTTGGTCAAGAGGGCTAAACTCCAGGAGGAGTTGTGTTTTACAAGGCTAACTCTGTCAGAAACTGTGTGCAAAAGTCTTCATGTATTAACTTGTCAATTGGACCCCAATAATTTGACAATTAAGGGCCATTAATGATAATAGTATGTGCATGAAGAATATTACCAGTTTTTTTATTCTACTTTGCTGTCTTTACTAACAAGAATCATTGATAAAAGATCTTAGGCTTTCCCGGCGAATAATATTAGTAAAATCTTCTCAGGTTTGCCACCGGGTAAGGCTTTTAAAGGCCAATGTATCGACAAGTGACTCCCTCATCATCATCAGGGCTGAGACCGCTACTCAATAAAATTAAACAGTTGCGGTTACAATTCAAATTCAAACCGCCTTGAATGAGCTGATCAACAATGGGTTTTCAACCGCCATTGGCCAGCTATAAAAACCCCGGCATGGACCAACTTGGCAATCAGCCTCAGCCCTGATGACGATGAGGGAGTCACTCGTCGAAATGTTGGCCTTTAAAAGCCTTACCCGGTGGCAAACCCGAGAAGATTGTACTAAGAATCATTGATATTCTACCAAATGAACATTCATGGAGAGTCCTCCCTGTTAATTCCCCACACATGGAATTAATAATCCTCTCTTCAAAAAGTTGATGTTCTAGATTTAAAATTATAAATTTTTGAGTTTTATGGTTATGGCAACGTAGTAGAAAAGTATGCATACATGTATTGTCAAGTTATTACTTAAAAGTACAGGTATACCTTGTCATATGTTGTTAATTGGTTCCATGAGGCACGATGGTAGTTGAATTTTCCCGTGAGTCAATCTGTTCCCTTTAAACTGCTACTCTATTTTGCATATTATGAGTATATAATAATGTGCAGTTGACATATGTGACATATTTAAAGTTAACATAGTTAAAAGGTGACATAGTTAAAAAATAAAACTTTTAAAACTAGTAAAAACATTTTGTCCTTTAATGCATATGTATTGTACCTAGAAAGATGACAAAGCGTTATTGCGATCCTATTCAATATAAGACATTAGTAATGCATTTCTATTTGCTCTATTGTGCTGATCACTTCACAGCATACTTGCTTCGTTTCATTTGTTTCAGACCCTAGGCTTCACCCTAAACTTCCTAGGCTTCTTAGGCCTAGACTTGATGAGCCCTTAGCAATAAAAGAACTTCGCATCAAAATAATCGCATCTGTAATTTTTTTGCTCATTTTCACCAAAGGTATCAAACATGGATGATGTAACGTTTTTAACTCCCATTTGGTAAAAAGCTTACATTTCTAAATATGCATTTTGAATGAACTTGATAACTATACACAAAACAGTCTGCTGCGACTTTTGTGAATACATACTACTTACTGGCAGGTTACTGAATGTTTCTTCAGTGCATATCGCTCCATTCATGGCCGTTCATGTTCCATGATGTGTTCTGATCTGTGCTTACTTTCTTGTTTGAGCTCCTTGTTATTTTTGTATTGTAATTTTTTTTAATTACCTAGATATTTGTTTTAAAATGATATTTTACTTCATTTCAATGTGATTTCTTATATTTTTATTATTTTTAGATTTTTTATTTGGTTTTGGTGTTTTCGTCCAAAATTCGTAATTTCAACGTATCTCAACCTATTATATCCATTAATTAGCCAGAAATACTGACGTATTTGTAGGACCAACGTAACTCGAAGCAATGTAAGTCGAGGTATGCCTCCAATACATAATGTTCATTTATTCGTACTTTACTATGCTTCCATTGTCCCATGCTCCAAAGTTTTAATGCACTGTGACTTCAAGTGAGACAGTGATTGCTGTTGTTAGGCGGAGGCTTCCCTTAAGAGCAGTGCACTTAAAATGAGATTGTCTACAATTTCATAGTAATTTTTCTGCCTTTTCTGAGAGAAAAGCTTCAATATGCATATGTTTTTATTTATATGATGTTGACACATATGGAATCACACTTGATCTTGCAGGAACCAAAGAGAAGAGGATTTGAGAGAAAATCATCCTTTCTTTGACACACCTCTCTTTGCTGTTCCAAGGGAGAGTCGTTTTCGCAAAATCTGCCAGCTGCTGGTTTACGCTCGTTACGATGCCCGTCTGAAAGATCCTCTGACTGGGAAGGAAAGGAAGGTTCAGTACAAACGTTTGCAGTAAGTATAATTGTTTTCAAATAACTGCTTGACTTTGAGATTATAATGGCAGAATTTAAGCCATAAGTTAATTTTTATTTTTATATTTTAACTTAATGTCCTCAATCATTTTAAAATTGTGTATTTTTTTGTAATTTAGTGTATCCATAATGATGAAACTTTTAATTTTATACAATAGTTTCTATGAGGAAAATGGGGCATTTTAATGCTGTCATTTGAAGAAATATTAGGTCTTATAATTCAAAAAGTTAAGCAGTTTTAAGTTTATTACTTAATTTTCTAATTTGACAGCATATAAGGTGCACTTTTTCCCCAACATAATTGCTAGAAAAACATGGGTCTTATATGCGAAGGTGATTCCTTGCAAAGAGTCTGTCTGCCCTGACGCTCTCTACCTTAGGTAAATTTTTCCCCAGATGTGGAGGTACTAACGGCCCTTCTCCAAACTGTTATTATTTACTTAAATGATGCTGTTGTTGATGTTATTAAAACCAGTATTATTGTTGCAAATGGTAACAAGGTCAATATATATCGTTTTGATTGTGGGTGCTTTCAATTTGTGGGAATGGTGGACGATTGCCATGCTGTGGTGCTTTTCATTTAGTGGAAGATCCCGCTGTAGGTGGCTATCCTGTCCAAGGCAATCCAATCAAATGAAGTGCAATATGCACAATTCTTCATGGATACAGTTTACCTGTACACGAGATGGGTTAATGGAGTGTGTAAATAACTGATTTGAGCCATTTCATTTCATTTGGCCGGCCACTGACGGCAGCCATTTGCAATCGCCATAAATAAATTGAAAGCACCCTGCTTCTGTGATATCTAAATGTATGTACCTAATGTCGTATTGTCAACACATAAGACTTTGGAATATTATGCCCTTAACTATAATAACCAGACAAAACTAACAAAACAATCTCCAAATATATGGCATATTATTCCGATATGGATTATTACACACTTGTAATAGCTTTGCCAAAAAGTTTAATAGGATAAGGTCCCTTTATAGTAAAGCACAATGTAAGTGAAGTTTTCAACATAGTGAAATGAGAAAGACAGTCTCGCCCGTCAATATGGGCTTTAATGTGTAACAAAAGTGATATTGTGAAGTAGTGAAAGATTCGAATAGTTAATTTGACTTTTCTTCAGATAATATTTGATATTGTGATTTATGAGCTTCTAATTTTTCTTGGTTTTCCAAAATGGCAGAGTTTGCTTATCATTTTTATATGCCGTATATGTCTGAAGATAAGCCTCCAATTTCTGGGGAAGTATCCATCGTCTGAACTGTGGGGGTCTGGGATATGTTCAAGCATGGAGAGAGAAAATCACAAAATTCCATTGTTAATGGAGCCAAATAGCAGTGCACTAATATTATCATATCAGTAATTAAAGTCTCAATGTTTAACAATGTATGAAATTTTTTGTTTTTTTATTAATCTTTCTTCATGGTGATGTTGTAAAAGCCACAATGAACCTCTGTAATGACCTTATGTGACCCACAATACTACAGCATCACATGAATTTTTGACCTCATGAGAACAACTGAAGTACCCGTCGAAAAAAGACGATCAACCCTGCATATGCATTCAGCAATTGTTCCAAGAATATTTGAATTTTTTAATTATTTCATTAATTTTCCTTCTTGTTGATGTTGGTACAGCCATGTAATGGTACAGAAAAGGCCATATGCAACCCCCAATGAAATTACGTCAAATATTTTCCACAAATAAGATCTAAAAATACATTGAAAAAAGATGACCAATGATATTTGATATTTATAGCTGATTAAAGATAATTCGTGATATGAGAGGAAATATGAGTTGATGATGATATTTTAATGCCATAAATTTAAAGTTTATGGTTTCATTAAGACATGCTTAGTGCATGTGCTTAGTAACGATCAAAATGAAAAATAATTGACATTAAAAGTACTTTGTGTAGCAAATCAATCTTCGTCATTAAAGAATTAAAATATATGATATTCACGCACGGCTATAGTGCTGATGTTAAACCCCTAGAATGGCGTGGAAAAGTCCTTATCCAACCCACAACACAGTTACGTCATAATTGCAATCTTTTGTCGCTATTTTTCGGTGTATTAGATTTCAAAATGAATTGAGTATTTATTTATTTATTTACATAACTATTCACATTTTACATTGTCATTTTTTATCATCACATCTTTTAATAGCTGTCTAGCTTGCCAATGATTCTTGGTCCTCGGCATCTTGTAGTCTCGGAAGGCATGTGACAAATGCTTGTGAATGTTTTTAGCTAACGAGTATATGTACAACATGTAACGTCAAGCAGCAATCGACGGATCCGGCAAGGGAGAGGAAGGGAACCAAGGGTAAATGACAAATCAGGCCACGGTTGAGATGGAGTTTATTTGATCTACTACCGATTACATCTTATGCGCGACTGGCCGCACCTGCAACACCTCCGTGTCTCGGCGTCCCCTCAGCATCCCCTCATGACTTCCCTTCAAGCATCCTCCTTGGCTCGTGATGTCGTCAGTTGCATCGCACGTCTAGGTGCAAAGATCATGCTGGCTAGGTTGGAGGGGGTGAGGAACAGAAAGGAAATGTGGGCAGGAAGTGGGTGGGAGTGGGAGGAATAAAGGGGGGAAAACGAATGCCAACTCAGGGCTGGGACATGGCAGCAAAGGCGAAGGAAATGCTGGTCTGCAATCTTACAAACATGTAATATATTTCTTATTAGATGTGTTATTTATACTTAGTTTGCATCTCCCTCTTTTCACAAAATTCATGGGAGAATTAATTTTTAGTTGAAAGTGGTAGGCTTTAGTTGAGGCTTGCTTCCAATCAGACGGCAAAGTCAAAACCTTCGATTTTGATACTAAATGGCCCTTTTAGAGACCCACAGCTAGATAATTTCTGAATACTCGTCTTTGATACTGTTCCTTGTCATTATGTTTATTGAGAAAAACAGAATCTGTGAGTTAATGTCAACTTTCAATTCAAGAAAATGAAAAATCATGTAAGCGAAAAATCAAAATTCTTGAAAAGGATGGAGAAAAAAGGAAAAGATCGGTTGACTCAGTATGAAAGACATGTTGAAAGGGGTAAAAGAATTTAATGATAAATACTCAGAGAAATTAGAAAGCCAGTCGGTTTATGGTAAATTAGCTGCTAATAATTATAAATCAGTGCCTATTTTAAACTGCATTCATCCTAAAATAATAAAAATGGCAATAGAACACTCAATAATAAGAGTTATTGGAGAAAATTATGGCCATAAACATACAGTTGTGCTTGCTAAGGCACAGATAATAGATAAAGATGGAAAGTTGCGAGAAACGGACGAAATAGTAGGTATGAATGTACTTTCTAGTTACTAGTACTATCATTATAAGACCTCATTTTCACTAAGAGCTAATGTATAGAGTACCAATAAAAAGTGAGAAGATTTCTGTTGTTGAATGGTTGCACGAGTTTTTTGACTATATCAGAAGGTGAATTTCTTACTTTATATTTTCCATCCGTTTGCTGCATGTAATAGAGTTCTTTCTTGCCAGAGTTGAATGATTTTGTGTCGCATTTTGCCACACACTGAGGCCATACCTTGCTGGCTTTCTGGGAATGTACTGCACAATACAATACTACATCAACGTCTGAATGGATGCAACTGTCGATTGTGATGTAATCGCTATTTGTGTAATTTTTCAGGCAGTCTCTCAAAAATCAATCTAAAATCGACCATATTTCTACGAGTTTATCTATATTTCTTCTCGCCTTCCTGATCGTGGAATCTTGGCTCACAACAGTTCACCACAATTCCACTGCCGTCTGGATTAAATATGTAGTTCTATTACATTGGTGTGCTTCAGCTGTGTTTTATGCCAACCAGATATTCACTTACTTCTTCTTCATCTTCAGAGGCTTCTTTTTCCGAATTGCTGTACAGATTATCTCAATGTATAGAGGGAGGACATGCCTTTGGAGAGTGGGGGGCTTTTACTTAAAGGACCCAAGAGTTGGCATGGGGGACCTGAAGAGTCAGCATGGGACATTGCATCCTGGCCTTGTGTTGAGGGGGTGGGACAGAGGGGGCACATGAAGGGGCCTGATATCCTGGAGGGCCAGCACGGGGGCTTCAGTGTGAAGGTGATGGCTCGTGCCCACCCATAGAATGGGGAGGGGGGACACGGGGGGTCACTCGAGGGGGAAATATGACCAGTATGGGAGAGAAGGGAAGCGTTTGATATGTTCGCCGGAAGTGAGAAAGAAGGTGATGGAGGAGAGTAAGCCTAGGTTTTGGAGCAACGGAGATGGAAAGCTGGGTGAATTTTCCTGGTGAGGATTGCCAGGTGGGGAAAAAGAATATGGGAATATGTGGGCATTTCCATTTTGCATTTCCTTAATTTCCAATCCATTCAGGCAGACTCAGAAAAGGAAATCAGTGAATAACAATTCAAGAAGAAATATGACAAACAAATGAATGCATATTATCAAAAATACTTAAGCTCTTCTGTCGATTTGCCAAAAAGTTTAATAGGATAAGCAAGGCCGTACCCAGGGAAAGATTTCGGGGGGGGTTAAAGCACCAGGGGGTCCGGAAAATTTTCAAAATGTAAGTGTCAAATGACACATTTTTAGGCCGTTTTTAACTCTTAAATAACAAGAGTTTGGAGGCAAAAAAGTATGGTTTGACTCGATAATTTTGAAATTTATTTGTGAAAATTAAAAGATAGACAATACAAGTAGACTCAAATAGTTAAATGTAAATTACATAAATGTATCTTTAGAAAACGGTAAGTCAAAACAACAAAATATAAATTACAAAATCCGATCTTCTGTTCTTTTTTCTGGCGAATCCATCGATCACTTTGTCTGTTGAGATTTGATGGCTTCTGTGTACAGACATGAGAGCCAGCCCACTTAGTCTGTCTTGTCCACACGCGTTTCTCAGGTAAGTCTTCAATCGTCGAAGCGTGGAGAATGTCCTCTCAGCAGTTGCAGTGGTCACCGGCAAAGAAGCAAATATTTTCAGTAGCGTGAATATGTTAGGGAAAAGTTCCCTATTACATTCGCTTAAGGCCTCAATGGCACAAGAAGGCTTGTCGTGTTCCATTTTGCTTTCCCAAAACAATTTCCACAATGAGTACTCAGCAGATACAAGCTCTAGATCAACCATATTTTCATATAGTTTCAAAGATTCAACATCTATTGCCTCAGTTATTGAGGTTGGTATAAAGCACGAAGTGTTCCTAGAAGCGCTTTGTGGTCGCTGAATCTGGATGTGAGCTGATCTATGAGATCGTCTAGGATCGGGATTGCCACAGCGATTCTAAAATAGGTTTCATGGTCTTTAGTACAGTAGTTACTTCTATGGCGTTGGCGAGGAGCGAGTCTTGGTAAATGAATTTCTTCACCAACATCATGCATTAAAGTTTCAGCTGTTTGGAAAATACTGGAAAACTCAAGATCGATTTTTCTTAGGATGTTTTCGAAGTGGCCAACAATATTTTCAATATGGTCAACTGCAGACTTTAGGTCACAATTGGGGGACTGAAGCAATTTGCACACTGATATTGTGGCTGAGAATATGTTTGCCAATAAACAAAGGCACACTACAAATTCACCGTCAAGCATGGACTTCAAGAAGGACGAAGCTTTAGAAGATGTCTAAATATCCGGACTTTCACTAAGACTTTCTAGAGTTTCAACAATAGCTTTAAAGATCTCTTTAAACTTCAGCAAGCTGTTGTGATTCTCTACCCATCTGGTTTCGCACATTGCTGTTAAAGTTGCCCATTTATTATTAGGAAAGTTTGATTTTATGGAGGTTTGCAATACAGCTGTTCTCTTTGGAGATGCTTTTATAAAGTTTGTGACAGCTTTTATGGTTCCAATGCAGTTTCTGGCACATGGGACACAGCAGGAGTGGCATAAAGCCAAATTCAGAGAATGTGAACTGCAATGGACATAGAGTGCTTGAGGAAAGGTTTTTTTAACTATTGCCTGCACCCCTTTGAATGAGCCCTTCATGGCAGCGGCCCCATCGTACCCTTGACCTATTATGTTTGTCATCTCCACTCCTAAGTCCTTTAGAGTTGACATAATTGTGTTTTCCAGCGCTTCTCCCGTAGTGTCGTCAGCTTTGACAAAACATAAAAAATCTTCCTTGCAAATAAAGAAATTAGGTCTTTCTGGTTTAGCATATCTTACACAAATTGAGACTTGCTCATGACCAGTTATATCTGCTGTTTCGTCAATAAGAACTGAAAATACCGTAGAATTATTAACATCTGTCACAATTTCTTTCTGGATTAATTCCCCGCATATGTTGATCAATTCATTTTGAACTTTAGGACTCATGTACAATGCATTCAAGGAAGCATTTTCTGTGTGTCTTACTATATTTTGATCCCCACACTTGAGTCTCATCCTTAAAAGCGCACGAAAATTACAGTCGTTTAAAGAAGGCTCTTCATCATTGATTGATATTGGCCCATGATCATTCGTGCCTCTTAATGCTAACTCTTGCCGGCCACAGAGTTTTATTGTGTCTACAATTGATGAAAGTCTTTTCCTGTTATCTTCCACTTGTTTCTTTCTACTTGAATCCATAATATTCCTTATACCAGAGTTTAAATCACTTTTTGTTTTCAAGAAGTTGTTGCCAATTAGTGTACAATCTTTCATCTACATCTACATACTACCCCGCAAGCCGCCTCAATAGGCGTGTGGCGGGGGGTGTTAGGACACCAGCCGTTTACATATAAAAAGGAAACGCTCTATGAAATTACGCCTTGCATTTATTAAAGTCCCTTATTGTTCGGGGGAAAAACGAATTCCCATACCTATCCGTTCGGCAAAATATCTCTCTTAATTTATCGTTTCTGTCGGACCTGGAAATATAGTGGGGTTCTAATATGATGTTCTCCGTGTCGCTCTGAAAGATATCTATTCTCAATTGCTCAAGTAATCTAAGCCTAGCGCGCAGCCTCCGAGTCTCTAGCGGCTCCCAGCCTAATTCGTTTAACATCTGCGTAACGCTGTCTGTACGCCCGTAGCAGTTTTTGACGAATCGCGCAGCTTTACTTTGTATTTTATTAAGTTCCCGAATTAATTCTTTCTGCACCGGATCCCATATGCTTGCTGCATATTCAAGGTGTGGCCGGACGAGTGCGAAATAGCACCTCTCTTTTACTTTTTCATCTGAGAATCTTCCCACAATACGCTTGACGAATCCTAGCTTCTTCAGAGCTCTGCCACAAATATTTCTTATATGTGTTCCCCACGATAGGTTTGAGGTTATCGTAACTCCCAGATACTTAACTTCATCTGTCACCTTTATCTTAACGCCATCCACAGCATATACACGGGGATAGTTGGACGACCTCCGCAAGAAATGTACCGCCGCACATTTGCTCAGATTAAGTTCGAGTCCCCACTCTTGGCTCCACACATGAACGTTGTTTAAATCCGATGATAGAATTTCAAAGTCAGAGTGATCATTAATTTCGCGATAGATGACAGCGTCGTCAGCAAATAAACGTATTTTACTGCTAATTCGAGAGCATAGATCATTTATGTATATAATGAACAAAAGGGGGCCGATTACGCTTCCTTGTGGGACACCTGATGTCACTTTAACTGCATCAGAGCTAATTCCGTCAAGAACTACTTTTTGCTTACGATCACTCAGAAAGTCGCGTATCCATTTTACTACTGTTTCGTTTAGGCCGCATGACTGTAATTTGTATAAAAGTTTGTTGTGAGGTACCGTGTCGAAAGCTTTCTTAAAATCTAGGAATAATGCGTCCACTTGTGTTTTCGATTCACCAGATTTGAGAACGTCATGAAGAAAGAGTGCGAGCTGTGTTTCACATGATCTACCTTTCCGAAAGCCGTGCTGACAGCCATGAAGGAAGTTACGACTGTCCAGGAACGTCATGATATTGCTAACGACGATATGTTCGAGTATCTTGCCTATAATAGACGTTAATGAAATTGGTCGATAGTTCCCTGGGTCATGTCTGTTTCCCTTTTTGAATATCGGTGTAACGTTTGCAATTTTCCAGTCTATTGGTATCTTTCCTTCAGACAATGACTTCTTGAATATTATGTCTAAGAACGGTGCGATCTGTGGCGCTAATTCCTTGAGGACACGCGCGGGTATTCCCTCCGGACCCGGAGATTTACTATTTTTGATCGACTGTAGCTGTTTAGTTATCCCATCACATTGAATAGTGATTTCTTTCATCGGTTCCTCAGTGAATGAAATGTCGAAATAACATGGAGTATCGTCTGTAGTGTATACACTTTCGAAGTGGGAATTTAACGTGTTAGCTTTGTCAATATTATCGGTGACAAGTTTGCCATCTTTATCAAATAACGAATCTACGGTTGAAGATTTTCCCTGAAGCTCTCTCGCATATGACCGAAAAGATTTCGGATTTTCTTCGAGTAATTCACCAAGTACTTTTTTCTTGAAATTTCGCAATGCAGTACGCATTGATTTCTTGGTTTTTGAGCGTTGTGCAGCGTAACTTTCTTTTGCTTCAAGTTCCTTCGATTTGTCACCTAACGTAATGGACTTTTTGAATAAGTTGTACAGTTTTCTCTGTCTCTTAAGGTCCCTCCTAACATCATTGTTATACCAGCGAGGTTCTTTACTATCACATTTCAATTTTCGCGGAATATATTCGTTGATTCCCTGGCGTAGAATTTCTAAGAAATATTTCCATGATGCATTAGTGCTTTTGTCCTCTGTTTTAGCTACGAAGTCAGTGTACGAATCATTAAGCATCTCGCCAAATTTTATGAAGTTGCATTTATCAAATAAATAAATATTGCGTTTCGGTTTTACAGCTGACTCTACTTCAAGTTTTAAGGTTGCAAAAATTACTCTGTGATCACTTATGCCATCAATAATATCGAGTTGTTTTATCAACCTAGGATGGCTTACTGCAAAAAGGTCTAATATTTTATTTCCTCTCGTAGGCTTGTCAACTACTTGGGCGAGTGAGTGCTTAGTAAGTGTGTTGAGTAAGATCTCGCTGATTTCCCTATTCCTTGAATTTGGCTTTACAGTGTAAGAATCCCAATTTATAGATGGCAGATTAAAATCTCCCCCAATAATGATTACACTTTTACTGTCTCTCAAAGTAAATGCGGATATTTGATTTTCTAATTGGTAAATAATATCAGCTTCGGAGTTTGGAGGTCTATAAAAAGAGCAAACATGTATACTCCTTTTGTTTCGTTGTTTAATTGTACACCATACGCTTTCTATTTCATTATCAGTTATTTCATGGGCGGTGCTGTGTAAATGTGATTTAACTGCTATAAAAACTCCGCCTCCTGTCCTATCGCTTCTATCGCATCTGTAGATTTTATATCCTGGAGGAAAAACTTCGCTTTGTGGTAGCCATGCGACTCGTGGGTTTTAAATAATTCCAAAGCGTCCTTCCATTTTGTAAAAGGCTCTTTCACTAGGGATTTCAATGTTTGATTACATCCTTTGCCTGCACATTCTTTGGAGAATGAAACACAATATTTACAAAAAGCACCATCACTTTGAGTATATACCAGCCAAGGGAAACGAGTCAACCACTGTCTTTGAAAACGAAGATTCCTTTTTCCACTTGTAGGAAATTGGAATGTATTTTCTGGTACCCAAGGAGAAGTTAAAAGATTATATTTGAGGTCTTCATCCAAATTAGAGTTTATATATCTACCAATATCCAAGGGATGTAGATGAGATTTTTCATTTTCCGCGTTTTCGTCAACTCTAGTCTCTTGATGCAATGTAGGGGTTGAGTCCGATGTAGATGCAGAATCAAGAAAACTATTACTACTAGGACTGTCAAGTGTACTTGTTTTTCGAGTTTTTGTAAAAAAGGTCAAAAGTGAAGGTTGTCTTTGGACTACTTGGGCAGGTCGCTTCGCCATCTTCTTCTTACTTTGGCCCCTAAAAAAAAAATAATGCTAGAGACTAGAATATTTTCAAAGCCTACTGCATATATATAAATAAATACGGCACCCAGCTACCTAGCGCTGACGAAACGGAGCGCATCTCCAAACTTCATCTTTAAAAATGTATTTATATATTACAATTTTCTGCAATATCAAAAGAATTAATAAAGGTAGCCTATAAGGTCGTGCAATGGCTTAAATGTGTTGCCTTTGCATTACCTTTCATAATTTTTTTAATCAAAGAATTCAATTTTAAAAATATAGATATATACAGGTCTATATTTTTTCTACACAAATCCCATCACATATTAATATCATTCCTAATATAACTTAAGAACGGCAAAATATCAAAAATTGGACGAATTAGGATAAAACCAGACTTTCCATATTGTAATTTGTTTTAGTAAATTTTATAATTGGCAGTGAATCAACCTTAATAAATATTTAATATTGTATGTAGAGAAATTTGTCTCATCGAATATTATATTTTTATTTTATTACAATAAGTTTATTTTTCAAGAAATTCCAAAAGGTAAATCTAGGTAGGCCTACATATTGAAATGGTTCCTCCCCTACTGAGTGACAAATGGACTCACCCAATCCCGTATACAACACGGAGCGCCCTGCTAGCCCGCTCCTAGTAACTCCACTAAGTAACAAACTTCAATTATCAAGGTGGCCGTGTAATGTATAGTATATTAAGCAGATCATTTAGGCCATCTTTTCAAGAAACATTTTTGTTTGTAAAAATATGGAAAGTAAAAATTGTCGGAGCGGACAGCAGCCAATTACTGTATAAGTTTTAGGCCTATCGAATTTCGAAACATGTACTTTCAAAATAAAAATAATATTCACCGTTAGTATATATATATATCAAGCAAAAGCCTTATGACTTATCGTAACTACATAAGGAAACATATTATCTTACCTTGCATGTGTTGTCTTCAGAGTCAGAGAACTATAGAGAACTTGTGTGCATCTGGCTACTAGCACTAGCAACAGAAGATCTAAACTAAAAAACAAATTAAACTAACCAACTGAACTGAACAGTGAAACAATTCCACAGAATCAAATAACGCAACGCCCAACCAGCTCAACTGATGTAGTGATGTAAATGAATCACAGACGAAATGGCGACGGGTTTGCTTCTATGGACGGCGAGTAACAGGAAAGTGACACTAGCGCTAGCCTAGTGCTGGTGGGCGGGATAGTGGTCAGAGAGAGAGAGACATTAGCGAATAGCGATACACCACACCTCTTACTACTGACTGCGTTACTGCGTTGGTTGTGAGCATCAGAACAGGCGCTATGCGGGTGGCTGCGAGTAGAGTAGGCTATTATAGGCAGGCTGTTTTCACCTGTACGCTTCTCTCTTGTGATGCATCAGCAAGGTCAGTTGCCAGTTCAATGCATAAACACCATTAATTAAATGATGCAGTACTTTCCTACTTACAGATAGCAAAATATCGAGAAAATTGTAGCAAAATATCGAGAAAATTGTATTATCTTTAATTCAGGAAAACGTGTTTGAAAATACTTATTTCTGGAAAATTTCGGGGGGGGTTTCAACCCCTCTGACCCCCCCCCCTGGGTACGGCCTTGAGGATAAGGTCCCTTTATAGTAAAGCACGATGTAAGTGAAGTTTTCAATATAGTGAAATGAGGAAGACAGTCTCGCCTGTCAATATGGGCCTTAACCTTTATCTTACGAGGTTTTTCGCTGGCCATATATCTGGACTACCGAGGTTTTTTAAACTTTCTGCCACTAAAACGTAGTGTTTTAGAAAAAAAATTATTACAAGAAAAGTATTTGTTGCATCACAATAAAATCAAAAGTGCTTTCTAGAGTTTTTACAGGGCTTTCATGTGACATGATTTTTAGGGAAAATAAAAATAACAATATTTTTAATCAAAGTTTAATTATTGCTTATGTAAAAAAATTTAAATTATTTTCGAGGGTGAAGGCTTGTTTTACCAAAGAACAAGCGATTCCTCTACAAAAATGGTGTAACACAATATGCCATTAGTTTAATTTAAAGTTATCAAGTAATGGAATGGTAAATAACTAAAAAATATTGAAAATATCCAAAGAAAAACAACTACTTTTTTCCGAGAGTCGCCGTTTTTCTCTTCCAAACACTCTGAAAGACAAATTTTTCACTATAATACTTATATGTTTTTGCATAATAAAGTACTATATTTGAATTTATTAATTAATTTTCCGTCTGCTTTGCTTATTTTATCCTTCCTTTTAGACAATATTTTCCCGGGTATTCGATGTAATTACGTTTGAACTCATGTTGGGTAGTAATGTTATTTTCGTGTTCTGAAAGTCTAAGAATTCAACAGAGAAAAAAATATGTTTGTATCCACATTATGGATATAAATCCTACATGCAGTAAACAAGCAATAGAGGTGACATGAATTGATTGTTTTTAGCCATTGATGGACCACTTCTAGCTCACTTTCGTGGACTGTTCCAATTACATCATAAGTGAAAAACCACAGTCGGTGTTGTGTGCTGAGCGGTGCTGTAGTAGCTTATGCTGTAGTAACTCACTCTAACCCTTTATTTTTAGAGACGATGTCTCCAAAAAGAAAGGGTTAGAGTGAGGGAAAATATTCTTGATAAAGAAGGGGGAAGAGATAGGTGGAGGATGGGAGGGGGAGGTAGGGGTAATTGAGAGATATGAAGAAGTGAGACGGAGGGAGAGAGATGGAGGCTCAAGGTACTGCTGAGGGTTGATGACAAAACCTAGTACATACAACAGATGCAATATTTTTTATGTTTCTGATACGAAAACATGAGTGCACTTTGCATACTGAAAATTTCTGTAGTTCAAAAACTTAAATAGCAACTTTGGCAATAAAATTACCCATATTTATGAGAAGTCATGTGAATTTCGTAAATACCTACACATTTTTCTTCAAGCTGAATATTATCATAGTGATGTCAGCCAGCTACACGTTTCATATATATTAACAATTGTGCGATAGATCATGAAAAAGGGGTCTACACACAGCCCAACTTCACATTCCGGGCACCAAAGTCGCACTTGTGTCACCTCACCTTTCTCAGCGCACACCTCACACCTGCGTCTCCTACTCCTTTCCGCCCAGTGCACATTATGTCAAGCTCGCAGTCATGAGATGACTGCATGTTTTGAAGTTGGGTGACCTATATTTGATGACTGTGGAGATATCTTCCGAAGCACATATTATTAGGTCCCTCACAAGTTGCTCACTAAAGTGTTTTAGTGACGTATTTCCACCTACTGAACGCAGAAGGATTGAGGCATTCAAAACAGACATGTACACCTGGTGGAAAAAATTTTTTTGTTCATTTCCAAGTTTTCCTTCCGATAATGTAGCTATTTATCATCCGGTCACCTTTATCCACAAAGCCCATGTTTTTATTATATCTCAATATAACTGCAAGTATTGGTGGATTGTTGAAATCATCAGTGAAAACTCCTACAGAAGGAGCTTTGTGCATATTAGTCAAGATGAAGACCTCTCTTTTATCTTTTCAGCATATTGTGCATAACGCTCCTTTCACTTTCACTTTGAGCTCCCATCTTTTCATTTTCAAATAGTTTGGACCCCAGTGTGGTGGCATCCCCTTCCTATTAGCTTTCACTGTCCCACACATGAATATACATATGGATCTAAATCTTCGGCTCCACTGTACGGGCAAAGGTGTTGCCTAACTTTCCGCAAAAGATAGGCCGCGCTGCAGTCGGCATGGTTCCGCTTCTGTGTGTCAAACATGGGCGGTTTAATAGGGCGGCTAATTCCCGTACCTTTATTTCCAGTATCTCCATTTGAATCACGGCCTTTCCTTATTAGAACCATCTTCTCTAGAGTGGCGGCGCTACAGTCTGCTTGGTCCTGATTTTTCGGTGCATGCGGAATGTTTGGCAACTCCCACTGGGGCCCAGTTTAGGATCCATATGTATATGTAACTTCTTTATCAAGTTGATCACTGTATCGTGTGCTGCTGACCTGTCACTCGTTTGAGCCTTCTTCTGCTTCCAAAGATACACATCCATATCGTAAGTTATACCCAGACGAGTCTCAACTATTGTAACTTTTAATCCCAAATCTTTTGTGTTTCTTAGAAATATCCTGACGAAAAGATGACTTGTCCCTTGAACTTGTCCCAAAATAACTTTGTTTCCAAAAAATAATTTGACAAAATCAAGGGGACTATTCTCTATCATGAGGGGTGCTTGATTTTTATCTAATCTATACGATGGTCCGTGGGGCGCATGCATTCTTTGCTTGAAATTCCGCTATGGTAAACACCAGGAGGGCTCAACATCCATGTCACTGTCTCCATCACAACTGCTCTCTGTCAGAATTTCTATAACTTCCTCTTCCAGAAGTTTACTTCCAGAAGCTATATTGCTAGAACTACGATATTACTAATAATATTGTCTCAAAAATACTCATGCCACAGAACACAACACTCTTAAACTATCAGTTTCATGAGAAACTGTCTCACCGAGCCAGTCCACGATGATATGAAAATGTTAGTCACAAAAGATTTGCAGATGGGAAGGACTTCGAAGTGTATGTATGCAGAAAGGCTTGCATGCTATCAAAGGCATCATTCAGCATCTAGATATCTTGATTTGTGCTCACGTAAAGATTCCCTTGCCTCCTTACCAGCAAGATATGCAAACTCGAACAAAGAGGATGAGTCATTCAGCGGACAGATGGTCCAGCAGAACCTATTTAATGCGTATGGCGATAAGGAAAAAAAACCTCTCATGAAAGTAAGATGCTCCCATCGTTGAGTGCTTTTTGAGAAGATAAGGATCTAAATGGTCTGTATATCCTCCTCTGTCATGGCAAAAGGATGAAGTTTCCTGGTCTCACACCAAGTAAACAAACCTAGAGTAAGGAGATGCATCATTTAGGCGAAAGATGGTCGAACAAAATCTCATTATCTTGACATAACCAAGAAAACATTATCATGATAGGAAGAACTTCTATATTCTGAATGCTTCTCTTATAGAAATATATATCCTTGTGCGGTCTATAACTTCATTTGTACTGAGGAAAGTTTTCGGTTCCCTCCTCATATAAACGGCTAGCAAACTTTGTTGACGGTAGTTGGATTCTTCATGTGGTATTACATCAAATAACATATAATACCGTGAGATATCCACAGAAAAAAATTCAGATGGAAAAAAGATATATTCTTAGTTGAATGCCCCTTCAAAATTATGACTTTCTGTCATTTGACAGTCCCAGGGGCCTTGAGAGTGAAAGGAGGACGCAGTGTGCCATATGAACATGCTTGGCAGTCTAGGGATATTTTTTCTGTGCCGGAGAGACACGCTCGGTAGATAAAGGTTAATGTGTAAAAAAAATTGATATTGTGTAGTCTCCTGATCATCCATGGGAGTATGAGAAATATATAGCGCCATAGTGCCTGTATGGCAAATTGCTCATTCAACAAATTCCTCGTGGATCCTACCTCAATTCCATGTGGATTCCACTTAAATCCTACAAATTTTCATATGGGATCGGAAAATCTCATTTCTACTCACTTGGTAGTATCCCAGTGAATTTCTGATAGAATTCTGCCTTGAATTTGTTGGCAATGAAAGAGTTAGTCTTCTTTTGGTCAATGTTTGTGTGCATCCCAATAGTGTTGGGTAGTACTTGGATAAGTTTATTCCCTGTAATAAACAGTATGAACCATAAATGCAACAGTCTTCATAAACCACTTTCATGATTTTTTCTTCTATTCCAATAGCAATTTCTTGGGACTGGTAACATACCTTGACTGGGTGATGATATGCGTGACTACTCTCTCATGCATATCAATGATGTTCGAGACCCCATCATTCCGTGTTATGGAATCAGGAGCTCTGAGAGCTGCTGAGTATTTGTTTGTTGCAGCAATGAGCCTTGAGCTAGCTCTTAAAATACTTGCTGATGGACTATTCTTCACCCCAAAAGCTTACATAAAGGATGTTGCAGCTGTTCTTGATGTTTTTATATATGTTGTAAGTTATATACTTATTTAACAAGTATTAAAGTGATACCTATCCTCAATGAGCATTCCTTTGTGACTTCCTGTGTCTTTCTTCATGTCACACTAAAATGTTGGCCATGTGGTATGAATAGATGTAACTGAAGTCCTACCTCAGGTATTAATTCCAGTTAATCTTTAAGCTTTTGAATGACTCACCTTTGATGAAAAGATCCTAAAAAATAACTCCCTAGTAAGAATTTTAAATATTAAATATATTTATTTTCCTCTTTAATGGATTGTTACTTTTACCTCGTAAGTGTAATTTAATATGAATCTATCCTCAAACAAATTCTGAGAAGTTGTTTTGTTTTATAAAGCAAATCAGCACTTGATTTCCACAATCAGCAATCAGCATGCTCTTTCCTGTGAGGACTTCAATTGAAAGTGAAGTTTTTTTACAGAATTAAAAAATTGAATGTATTGGGTTCATCATATCTTATCCTGAAAATTCATTTTTATCGTTTTATGTTGAAGTTGAATGTCTCATTGCATGAAAAATTATAACTCTTGATAATTTGTGGTCTTAGAGTTTTTGGATTTATAATATTTTTTGTCTGCATTCATTGATGCTTAGAAAGTAGATATTTAATATAGATCACCCCGATTCTCGGAGACCAGACTAAAATTGATCTTTTTTTGTTTCTGTAAGCCTCAAGGTGTGTTCATTGAGTAAAATGCCTTTCCAATATGTCCCGCTGAGAGATAATTTTATATCATCATATTTTTTGTTTTAGAAAGAGAATTTATTATTTATTTTATTTTGATGATGCAGCACAGGCTTGCTGAAGTGCTTTTTTTGGCCCATGTGTATCCTGAGTTTACCATGTAACAATGTCAAGCTGCTCCAACATTTCCCGTTCACCTATTCACTTGTGGTAGGGTGAAAGTGGCAATGCTGCTCCCAGAGCAGGGAATGACGTCCTAGGGCAGTGCCTCTTTTGCTTGGCCACTCCTTGCTAATTTTCAACAACAAGTACACATTGATATAAAATTGTCTCTCAAGTGAAGGAGAGGGAAAAGCATAGTTCTATGTTTATCATACCTTGGCGCTTAAAGCAACATATTTTTTGGTGGGATCTGAGGGAGATGAGGAAAAGATTTACACGTTAGACTTTTTTTTGTGAACATAATAAAGTTCTTGCGTAGGTTTTCGCAGGGTTGTCCATTAGTGCTCTGCATTTTCGGGTTCTCCATCCACATTCGTTGACTTAGGCCGACAACGATTTTGAATCGGAAAAGGATCATCTGCTCCAACCGCATTTGCAGCACAGCACCAAGACGACCAGCCCCATGTAAGGTGGCCAAAACTGCTTCATTCACCTTCGACCTAAAGACGATAGCACAGGATGGCTATCGAAACCGTTGTCAGCCAAAGTCAATGAATGCAGATGGAGAACCCAAAAATGCTGAGCGCTAACATAATAAAGTCCGTTGTCTCAGGTGTGGCTTGATAGAATTTGCTTAGCATTGTGAATGAGAAGCAGTAACTTTGTAATTCCACATGTATTTATTGGAAACGACCTAGGTTTCGACGTAGCACCTCATCATCAGGTACAAATATCACAGAACACTCAGAATATATAGTCACAAAAATTAGGGGGGAGGGCGAAAGGGAGGGTGACGTAAATTGGGGAGGATGAGTTGTTGGTAGTTAGGTGTGTGGGAGAGGTAATGTCCATCTTGAGGGGGTGGGGTTCGGGTGGGAATGGAAAGTGTGGGTTACTCAATGCACTCGTGACTCACTGACCTGGGGTTGGGGGGCGGGAAAGGGAGTTTAAGGACGGGTCGGTGGAACATTCCATGCATGCATGACTACCTAGAAGGTCCCAGGCTGGTGGTGGTTGGGGGGTTAGTGGGTTAAAAATGAGTTGTTAAGGTGAGGCTGGGAGGAAGGTCCAAAAGGGGGGAATGGCAATAGAACAAAAATTCATAAACAATTTTTTCTTTGCGCTTAACACTTTTTAAAATTTCTAATTGCTCTAAGGCATCCAGTCTTTGTCCTTTCTTTTCCCGGTGTAGTATTTCTGGTTTGAAATCACTCTTGTGGTTTTTTTCGATGAGGTGTTTCGCAAATAGTGACATCAAGTCCTTGTTTTTGGCTCACGTTTCATGTTCCTTAATTCTCTCTTTAAATTTTCGTCCTGTTTGGCCAACATATGCAGCACCACGTTCACAAACGAGCTTGTATACTCCACTTTTCTCTAATGGAGGAATTTTGTCTTTGGTATGTGTCAACAAATTTGTTAGGCATTTTTTATTGTAGAAAGCCACTTTCACTTTCATCTTCGGCATTTTCCTACATACCCTCATGGAAAGGGGACATATATAGAGGCAGCGTCTCCATTTTGCACAAATCCCTTCACTTGGCTGGGACCTGTAAATATTATCTCTGGCTTTTCTGGACATTTTATTACGATAAAGTTTGTTAATTAGATTTCTGCGTATCCATTGTTAACTGCAATTCTTTTAATGGTATTAAGTTCCTTTAGAACCATGGACTCGGACTAAAGGAACTTAATACCATTAAAAGAATCGCAGTTAACAATGGATACTCAGAAAATCTAATCAACAAACTTTATCGTCGAACACCTCATCGAAGAAAACCACAAGAGTGATTTCAAACCAGAAATACTACACCGGGAAAAGAAAGGACAAAGACTGGATGCATTAGAGCAATTAGAAATTTTAAAAAGTGTTAAGCGCAAAGAAAAAATTGTTTATGAATTTTTGTTCTATTGCCATTCCCCCCTTTTGGACCTTCCTCCCAGCCTCACCTTAACAACTCATTTTTAACCCACTAACCCCCCCACCACCACCAGCCTGGGATCTTCTACCCAGATAGCACAGATTCCGTCATATCTAATTCGTATGCAGATACCATCCAGTGACGAACTGGATACTAGTACCCGTTGTATCCTTTCGTATCTAGATACGATCCAATACCAAACCGTGTACGAACGCGATAATTATTAGTCAAATGTCAGCTACGAACCGTGTACGAAAGGATACGACTGCTAGGCGCGCAGGAATACCAAATAGCCGATGTCATCCACATTTTTTCACTAGCTTTTAAATATTAATATTTTTCCAATGAATTTCAGATGCACAAATGCCTAATTACTCGTTAAATTGCCGAAATAGCACACAATCCTATAATCTGCTGGACACTTCCATAGTCAGGTAAAATATTCCTAATTACCCCACAAACATCAGAAGAAGGCAATAATAATAAGTGTAGGATAGGAAAGAAAGAATAAATAAGATATACGTATATATTTATATACCTTCATTTTTATTTAAAGCAAAAAATACATAATAGTCTTTGATGCACATGTCAGAATGTGTCCAAGCTAAAATCAACATTTCTTATTTCATATGTATCTCCTTCCTCATTAAGTTTAAAATAACTATGAATGCAGTCATTTCAAGTAGGTAAGCACATCCACCTGTAATTGAAATATATATAGCCCATTAAAAACTTATATCACTGCTTGGGAATGGGTTTCTACACCATCGCATGTGCACATTTTTCTGAAATACACGAAAGTACACTTCCTACATTCACGGTCTTCCTTCCGCATCAAAGAACGTTTTGTATGCATATTAAAAATGCTAATAATACTGAATTCGAAATTACACAGACAATGTATATTTAATGCGTACCTATGCGTTAAGAAAAGCCAGTAAGGATCATTACCGATTAATTAATTAATCGTGTCAATTAATCTTTAATTCGAATTGTGTCAGCAAAAATCTAGTCTAGCAATTGTATTATGAATTCTGAGAGGATTGCGTTAAATTAACTTCTTCCAACGAGTATAAGAAGAACATAAAAGATCTTTAAATGAGAGAACTACACATCGTCGGGGGAGAATAACTTTGAAACACGACGCCTAAATGAAAATAATATTAAAGTTAACTCTGACAACAGTAATTGGAATTACAATAACATTGGCCAAATTAAGAGTGATTTGAAACAAATCACTGGATCATTTATCATTATCACAATTTTCTCATGCTACAAAGATATGAAATTATTAGTTTCTCTCATTATCAGCTTAATAATGTGTTCCAGCACATCCACGAATTGAAAGACAACACATTAATGTCTCCAACATTAAAATGCTTGCATCAAGCCTCCAAAATAGATATTGAAATTGATATTCAACATAATTAAATCCACTCACCTTTCTTTCACAATGAGATTCCTTTCTTTGCCAGGATTCTCTTTTTTAGAACTCCACAATCTTGAAAACCGCCGACAAGTGGGCATTGCTCCTTTTAAAAAACCCTATATATCACAGTCTTATAGCCAAATAATGACTTCGATATAATGAAATCCGTATCTATCACCGAAAACACTTAGTTGGTAATTAATCTGGCTATCTAAATGAGTGGAAATCCTCCAGGAAAACTTTGCGTATGATTATGATGGATGATGACATGTCTTGGATGATGAGTTTCAACACAAAGAACTGCACATAAAATAACTATGCACGAAAAATAATGCCACCAGAGTAAAAATAAACCTATTTTTCACTACAATTACCAGAAATACGAATGTAGGGTACTTCACGCAACTTTTAAAATGATTTGTAAGTAAATACTTCTGATTTCCGACTAGTGTATTGAGAAGCACAGTCACAAACTCTCATATGTAAACAAACGGCGAACGAGTCGGTGACCGCTCCAAAGTGAGCCTCCGCGCCTGCAAATAGTTCCATCGTACCGTGTACAAGACCTGTCAGGACAAGATAATAGTATCCTGTACCAATTATGTACGAGCGGATACTAATATCTCTTAAAGTTATTTATCCTTCTTGCAAAGAAGTATGCGCATTAATTACGTTGTTTTAATTCTGCATGTTATGTGCAAGGGTAAACTTAAAATGTATGCTCATTCTCTCGAGAACTAGTGCTTGCATATTCATAAAATTCTCTTGCGAACATTTCAAATGGCAATTCTCGTATCCTATTTGTCCACCGTCGTATACAGATACAAAATTTTATGTGCTGTCTGGGTAGGTAGTCATGCATGCATGGAATGTTCCACCGACCCATCCTTAAACTCCCTTTCCCGCCCCCCAACCCCAGGTCAGTGAGTCACGAGTGCATTGAGTAACCCACACTTTCCATTCCCACCCGAACCCCACCCCCTCAAGATGGACATTACCTCTCCCACACACCTAACTACCAACAACTCATCCTCCCCAATTTACGTCACCCTCCCTTTCGCCCTCCCCCCTAATGTTTGTGACTATATATTCTGAGTGTTCTGTGATATTTGTACCTGATGATGAGGTGCTACGTCGAAACCTAGGTCGTTTCCAATAAATACATGTGGAATCACTAAGTTACTGCTTCTCATTCAATAACATAATAAAGGTTTGAAATGTTATACAAAGGTTTACTTTTTCTACTCCCATTGCTATAGCACAAATGAGTTAAACATATATGTATAAGCTTTGCTTCAAAACCATTAAATGGAGAAAAGAATAAATGAAATTCCATTAAAATTGGTCTAAGAATTTCTTTTCTTTAACTGTTCTAACTTGAGTGCACCCAAAAAAATCTGGTATTAGTCCACCGAATGGAAAAGTGCAATGAAAGTCTGTCCCTCAATTGTTCCTCTTTACTTTTATCTCACTGCAGTGTTGCAGTTCTTCATTGTAAGGTTTTAATTATTAATGTCTGATCATTTCTGACCTTTAAAGGAAAAATATTTTGATTATCAGATTACCATCTAAACTTTAAAGGTTGAGTTGATTTCAGTTGAAGTTCTAGTTAAACTAATTTGACTCTGTTTAGGTGTCGCTGGTGTTTCTCTGTTGGATGCCTCGCAGTGTACCACCCAATTCTGGAGCACAGCTCTTGATGATTTTACGCTGTGTTCGTCCTCTTCGAATCTTCACCCTGGTCCCTCACATGCGAAAAGTGGTGTATGAGCTTTGTCGTGGTTTCAAGGAAATCCTTCTTGTAAGTTTAGTTTTAAAAAATTAACTCAACTCTCCTAGTGAAATTTGGCCATAAAATTCCATTGTGAAAATAATGCATTCACAAAGTTGGATATTATTATCAATTTTTTGCATCAATCCTTGTGTCAACACTTAATCATATTGTTTGACAAAGGAAATTGTCGAGGGGATCAATGGTCTAAATATTAGAGTTTTGTGTAATCTGTGGAGGGGATAAATAAATCCAATTTAGAGAATGGTCAAGATGATTTTTGGTGGAAAGTGATAGGGTGTGATTGGCGAGTGATGATGCGTAGATGGGAACAACTTTTGTCGAGATAAATAACTTCTGACTGTGGGGAAGGGTTGGAAGCAAAGTAACTGTCTACAGTGGAACAGAAAATATGAAAGTGATACATTTACAATTATTTACCCCACTGCTATGGCTAATGGCAGGGGGTGATAGAACACCTGCCTTAAAAAGGGAGGGTATCGGAAGAATTAATTTTGGGAGGAGATGGATGATTATTGATTGTGTGTCTTGATAGAATTGGCATTTTTGTCTACGCAAATGGTGGACATGAATTATGTGCCTGAAGAAATAATTCTTAAACTTAGCTGACTGAGTGAATTTTTTCGTATTTTTTTCACTTGTTGGACTGACAGATATGCTGTGGGTTAAATTCAAATGTTGACCAGAAACTCAACCATGATAGGGATTGCAGCGGCGGCTCCAGACCAGAGGTTCGGGGGGGTGGGAGGGGGGGCACCGGTGACTCTAGCGGTATAGAATACCCTCCAGGAAAAGGGGCGTTCGTGGGTCTCGTCCCAAAAAATTATAACAAAGTACATATGTGCAAAATGGCGCATTATAAGTGGTTTCGAAGCAAAGATTTGCATTCTAAGAAGAGCAAGTTTTTACTAAATGCATTTTTCCCTTATAGATTACCACCAAGTTTCCACTAATTCCAAAATTGTTTTGATTTACGTTTGCATTTAGCTTGTGGTTTGAAAAACTGTTTAAGTTTATATAAAATTGAACTGGATTTTAAAGTAAAATAAACAAAACTTCAATAGCAAAAAAGTAGCAAAATAATTTAGGCTTTTAATTTAAGGCCTATGACAAAGAAATATGGTGGGTTTTTGGGGAGGGAGAGGGGCAATTTCCCCTATTGCTGTTAGTAAAATAATAGCCCTCGTAAACGGGAGCTAGCAAATTTGAAATGCATAATAAGTTACATATTTTTGCCCATTGATTAATTTGCACTCTCAAAATGCAGTTTATTTTCCTGTGTGATTTATTGGAAATATTTGAAAATTGTCACTATTGAATTGTGTTCTTGGTAATTGATTATCTTTTTCTGTCCAAATGGGTAATAAAAGTTTCTGGCTCATATTTTTCAACTTAAATATTTGTGGGTTCCCTAAATAATGAAAGAATTTTCACTTTCATTGTAATGAATTTTCATTTTTTTCATCTTGCATTCATTGAATTTTTCCTTTCAATTGCAGGTATCAATTCTTCTGATTGTGTTGATGTTTGTATTTGCAAGCTATGGTGTTCAGTTATTTGGCGGGAGGCTGGCTAGATGCAATGATCCAGCTGTGACCCGAAGAGAAGACTGTGTGGGTGCATTTGTTCGAAGGGTTTTTGTCACCAAAATGAAGCTCGTGCCTGGAGAGAATGAAACATACCCCTCCATGTTGGTGCCCCGTGTTTGGTGAGAATTCAATCTTTACCATGCAATGCAATGCACTCATTTAGCCCAAAGAATGTGTTCCATTCAGTCTTTGCTATTCAAATATACAGTAGAAGCTCTATATAGCGAGAGCTCTTGGTATCTGAAAAATCACTCTCTAGATAGAACTCTAGTTAATACCAAAGATGATTAAATAATCACTCCACAGTCAATTCCTACAACTGTAACGCTAATTTAGCCATTATTGTGGAAAGTTTTGTTGAGTGGCGAAAACATTCTATTGAGATAGCTATTAAAAATCATATTTTCGAACACTTTCAATTACTTTTGATTGTATTAACTTTCAATGACATCAAATTCCATGTTAGATGTTATACCCTGGAATGTTAAACATCAAATTTTGATACTTAAAGACACAGGTACTGTACTGCGCATTGCAGTATTGTTATTGCCGTGATGTTTTGGGGGCACCAAATATGTCGTGGCTGCAAGTATTACCAATGTAACAGACTAAAAACGGCAAACACTTCGAAAACGAGAAAAAGTTTCACACCTCCTACCTCTCTAAAAAGTGTATGGAAACGGATATATGGTTCGGAGAAAGTTCTGTTAGTAAAAATTTGCGAAAATGCTAGATAAATTAATAACCAAGATATGATATACAGGGATTTCGTTCCACGCAAGCACTGGGCTGCTATCTTCTCCAGTTAAAAGGTGGAAATAAAGAAGAGGACTCCAACGTCTGTAAGATCGCCTCAGAAAACAGCTGACTTCGGCTTTTCGGAATCATAGGGCCCAATATCACCAGCATTTATAATTTGCCCTTAACAGATTACTGTCGTTTGTGTTATTATTACAATAATTATGGGTGGAATACTCTCTTGGATTTATGGAAACATAATTCTTACAATCAAGTCCACATATGACAGTTGTAAGCGTGGAGCGGGAACACAACGTGGACTTTCTTTGTGAGTCATTCATTGATAATTCTTGAAATTCACTGTGGTATAGCTTGTGGTGCACGGATTGCCGTGTATCATAATGATTATCTTAAACGTTAGGATTGCATAAAGAAATTCATTACTGTTCCTTATCGCTGCCTATTCCATGACAAAAAAGTTGGTACCCATTGAACAGAATGCTAAAGGTTACGAAAGGACTTATGAAAGGGGGAAAAATCAAGAAAAAGAGCATGTAATTATGTTTTATGAGCAAACACGGTATGAGATGATGTGCATCGTATTGTAAGTGTAAGATCAAAAATTTAACCGAGCAATCCGAATAAGGAGAAAATACTCTAGGACGTTTACATTTGCTCGCAGAAAGGTGTGCCTACTGTGAAATTTCATTAAAATATCCTTCGCTACTGAATTGCTGCATTTTAATTGAGCAAATAGCTAAATAATAGAGATATAACCGAAATGCTAAAAGAAACTATAGTTTTTTTAAATAATGTCTGCGGGCTTATAGTGCATATTTCTCAAGGTTTTATGTTTCTAGACCTGCTAAGAATGATTCCTTAAAACGTAATATTGTTTGAGATTTTTTAAATGGAAATATCTACAGTGGAAACTCGAAAATATGAAACACGAAATTACAAAATTTTGATTTTACGAAGCAAAATCTTCGGTCCCGACCAAAAGGGTATCTAAGTATATGTAACAGTACGCGATATTACGAAATAACGAAGTTTTTAAATTATGAACCTCTGGTCTTGGTCCTGACGTGAAAAAGTTACTCATTTATACCAATAGTGACGGATCACAGCAACGTTTTTAGGTGCTCCCTGTCCAAGTTAAACATCTAATTAATCATCGTCGCCGAATTAATTATCCACTGAATGTGAATTACCTGAACGATAATTCATTTTTCAATGCTACAAAAGTAAAGGGGTGGTTTCGCTGGGGCATCCCCCGGCCGCGTCCGGCGTTCATGTCCAGCAATCGGAAGTCACTGCCGTACTCATCCTATGTACATATATGAAATGGGCTCGATTCCGCCAAGGCCGTAGCATTCGGCTGCTGACGCCCGATGTCTGCATCTCGACTGCTCCTCTCTCCGACCTCTGCTCTCGACTGCGTCTCGTTTCCAAAGTGTTCGCCATTTATAGTCCGTTGCATTGCTATTACTTGCAGCCACTACATATTTGACGCACCCAAAACATCGGGGAAATAACAATTCAGCAATGCGCAGTACAGTACACGTGTCCTGAAGTGTCAAAATTCGACATTTTATATTCCAGTGTATGACATCTAACATGGAATTTGATGTAATCGAAAGTAAATACTATCTCAATAGAATGTTTTCGCAACTCACCAAAATTCCCACAAAAATGGCTAAATTAGCATTACAGTTGTAGGAATTGTCTGTGGAGTGATAATTAATCATCTTCGGTATTAATGAGAGTTCTATTTAGCGAGTGATTTTTCAGATCCTAAGAGCTCTCATTAAATAGGGCTTCTACTTTATAAGTACCATTTAAATGCATTCAAAATAGCTTTTACTTACGATCTTTATTATAAATTTTACATCAAAGGAAACATGCTTTCAAATGACTTTCAGCCATGGAAAAATGAATTTTATGGCAATCACCCATTTTGTAGCTTTTAGTTCATGCAACAGATCCACCTTGTATTTTATGCTTGATACCTACTCACTTGATAAACTAATAAATAAAAGTTCAGTCTCTTGTGTAAATTGATGGAGAATATCATTTAGCTTTTGATACGTATGTAGCCCAAATTTCAAATACAGTGTGTCCTCGTATAACGTTGTCCCGTTTAACGTTGTTTCGCGATAACGTTGTCCAACAATTAAAACCCTAAATCGTTCAACGTCGTCAGTGCTTCGCGATAACGATGTACAAATTTTGCGCAACAAAAAAAAAATGAATAACGAATAGGAATTTGGCGCATCTGATGCGTAATTTCCATTCGGCGAAAAAATTTGACGTAACTCTTCATAGCGTGTGTCAAAAGTTCACCTGAGCGAATAATTATTACGTTATTTTGTTTCATAACTGCATGTTTGCTTATTATTTACTACGCTGTTATTGGGGGGCAATGCATTGGGTGATTTAAAACTCAAACCAACGTTAGTGTACCATATTGAATGGCATGGTATTAATAATACCATGTCCGAATGGTAGATCCAGGGGCAGATATCTACGGGGAAAAATACCTGAAAATCCCATGCCGCCATAAGGTAGATTTACTGCTGTTTGAGGTGTATCGAAAACGTCTTTTTCGTGTTGAATTAGAGTGTAAGAGGAAGTATTCTAAACCCTCCATGATGCAGTAAATCGTCGAGGGTGATACTGTTCCTAAACCTTTGTTACGAAATAACAAAAATTTTGTACACAGCACCGAGTTTCCCTAGTTCACTCACTATTTTAATTGATATCCTACGTTTTCGCGATCGCAGCGAGCGAAATTTTTGCCCTTCACTGCATTTGCATGCGCACGCTCCCGCAGTGAAGAACAAAAATTTCTTTTACTCCGAGGGAAGCCGGTGCTAACAGCACTAAATATCAGATATATAGGAGGGAAAACTGGTGCTTATTCTTTTAAAAATGCCTTTTCAGTTTGTTTCATCTAAGATATGAAGATCTCTGACTAGTGAAATCATCTGTTCGACTGTCCGTGTAAATAAAATACGCCGTGGTATTTGTATCATAGCGTCCAGTCTGGGAGAAAATTAATTTCACCTGCTTCCCGATCACCTTATACCACCTATTTCACTTATATTGCTACGCTACATATGCGCATTTACCTTTCGTTTGCTTCATAAATCCTTTTTCTTTCGTAAACTATTCACTTAAACCTGTGATGTAAATCTACTTCTGGACGCCATATTGGAAATACTGACCTTTTCCTCCTAGTTCCCCCAGATGGCGCAGCGGTCGAGCAGTGTCTTCATTTTCTATACCCACCGCCCATGACTTTTCCCGCATTCAACTTAAAAGTATTCCCGCTTTTCGACGGCTTTATTACACTCAGGAGGGACGGGTAACCTCTCGGAGCTACCCTATAATCTTTGGAGGTACTTCATTCCACTGCCTCCATACGGAACTTTCATCACCAACTTGCCTCTCGCCGTAATTTTACGCAAACCAATCACCATTGGGGTTGGTTTAAAAGGGTATTAGTGAAAATAAATCGTAACTATCCGCCAAATAACCTATTTTTCCGTTCAGAAATGGCCTTCCCGACGCTGCGTACTGTCCCACCTTAGCACCCCTGTTTCACTCCACAGACACGCAACGTTGTTGGGGGGGTTGGTTAAGGCCATATTTCAGACGTGAAATTAGTCCGTATCCCTCTACCGGGACTTCCAAAAATCTCGCAATATGGCGTCAAAATATAACAAAAAATACGCGAATTTGGACATTTTCAAACTTTAATTTCACCAAAACTAAGAATCTCATGCCTTTTTTTTCTTACATTTAATAAATGCGCATTCCTTTCACTTTCCTTTACCATTCATCTAATACCCCTTACTTTTCTACTATTCTCACACAAGAAATCGTTATTGTTATGAAATGAAGAATTGGTGAGTTTGGAACCGATTTTAATTTTTTACATTGTTTCTTATGGAAAATACTGCTTCGTTTAACGTTGTTTCGCTTAACGTCTACTTTTTCAGGAACGAGTTAACAACGTTAAACGAGGACACACTGTAGTTGAATGACCTGGCATACCAATTGATTTTACTTGATTATTAAGAATTAGTGCATTCAATGACTTGTAATCCGTTTCTGATGAATGGTATTAAAACTCTTGTTTTTCTCTTATTTATATAGGGCCAACCCTAGAAGATTTAACTTTGACAATATTGGAGATGCAATGCTTGCTTTGTTTGAAGTTTTGTCTTTTAAAGGATGGTTGGATGTTCGTGATGTCCTAATCAAAGCATTAGGTCCTGTAAGTGAATTCCAATGATAATGTATTTTTATCATTGTATGAAAACCTTTTTTTAAATCTTGCTCTAATGGATAATTATTTTAATGAAAGTACCATTTCGCATATGTTTCTTGGCACGAATAAATTTCAATGCAAATTTATTATATTTTTTGTGCTTTCAATGATACGTAAGAGAAGCAGAATTGTGATATTGATTGTCATAATTTCTCAGCTACCCTAAGGTGCCACAATGGTATTCTAGTGCACCATGGCATCCTAGTTGAAAACCACTTTGGATGATCCTCGGCTGCTATTGTTCTTATCCTTGGTCATTCTTAATAATAATAATAATATATTTTATTTGTCCGGCGATTTGTTGTTACAAATATAGGACACGTCAAGGTAATACACTACATAATGCACATAATACAATACAATTGCAAAAAGTTAAAAATGAAGAAATTCATCAATAGAGTAAAATAAATTACTCAATAGGAATTCTTGGAGCTTACATTTGAAGAGGACCATAGTCTTCGCACTTTTAATTTCGCGAGGAAGCTTATTATAAAGCAAAAGGCCCATATGCCAGGGGGTGTAACCAGAGTTTTTAGTCCTTACATGTGTTTGATGGAGGTCTGTAGAGCTCCTTGTATAATAACAATGATAGCTATTATTAGTGGCATAATTTGAAAGATTTTTTTGTACAAACAATTGCAGCAAACATTTACACACAGGGAAGGGGTAAAATACAGAATTTTTGAAAGAGAGGGCAACATGGGGCACTAAGAGATGCTTTACCTATCAATCGCATAATCCTCTTTTGAATTTTGAATATTATTTTAGAATTGGGTGTAGGGCCCCAGAAGAAGATACTGTACATGACCTGGGAATAGAACTCGCCATAGTAAATTGACTTTAGTACATCATTATTTACAGTTCCCCTAATAGACCGAATCAAAAAACAGACAGAACTCAGTTTACTGCGGAGTTTCTGAATATGACCCTCCCAAGAGACTTGACTGTCTAGAGTGACACCCAAGAAGGAAGAACTATTATTTTGTGGAATAAGTTTACCATCAATATTGACTGAGATGAGCGATTGATGTTTATTCTTATTAGAAAAATAAATTAACTTTGGTTTCTCCACATTGAGAAGGAGAGAGTTTTGGTTACACCACTGTTGTAGGAGAAGCGCAGCATTATTAGATCTAAAAGCCAGACTCACTCACTCTCATTAACAGTCACACTCATAAAATATTGTTGTTAAAACAGTTGTCCTATTATTGGAGAAACTGTTAGGGTGTTTCGCATTTAGTCAAGCTTGCCAAAGGCTCTAGCAGAAAATATTTTGAAGCCTTCAAAGCTTTTGAGCCTAGGGCATTGTTGCTGTGGTCATCATCAATAAAGATGTTTTTGATATTTTTAGTTGCCATTGTGATCCCTAATGGCAGTAAACACCACAAAAATTTTATTTAATTTTTATTATTTTTCTCAGAACATATCCAACCACATTGTATAACTTTTGGATTTTGGTCGATAATATTAACTCCTAGAATTTCATATTTTTTAATTCTTACTTTTACTGAAAACTTCGGCATAGGTTTGATTTTGGTTTTGGTATACCTTCCAACCTAAAAGAGTTGCCAATATTGGATTTTTGTCATATATGGAATGTAGAATCATCTGTCACAATATATTTTTTCAGATTTTTGGAAGTGACGGTACGACTCGTTCCAATATGCCAAAAACCGAAGTATTGGTCTTGTTAGGCCCCATTTTGTCCACTATTTTTAACACCAATTCCCTCTAGTAATTATATATTTTTACTTATACATGTGTCATAAGCAAGTGTGTGGGAGAATTACAGAAAATGTAACATTTCAGCTGCAATTACTGTAAGTGGAATGTGGTTTAACAAAAGGAAAAAATGATAACTGTTACTAGAACAAAACAGCAGCAATGGCAATGAATACTCCTGAGGGCAGGCTGACTGTCTCTCAATCTTTAGCTCTTTCGTTTACACATCTCATATTAAACAACTATATAGGTATCCCTAGCTTAACACATTCAATGCGGGCCCAATTTTCATGAAAGTCGTCAAAATCGGCTTTAAAAAATTTAAAGGGCTTCGGAATGGAACGACCACGTCAATTGACGTGCTCCGTCAGTCGGTGTAGCCAGGAGCATGTCTATTGATATGCTCCGCATTGAATGTGTTAACGCATTCATTATAATGATATGCGCTGTTACACAACAAGCCAATTGTGAACGTATTCACATAGCATGACCAAATCTTCTGTTTCAACACAGTTGCAGGGCTTTGTCTTTTGAGATAACCTCCAATTACCACGTTAGCAGAACCAGTATTTAATACAGATATGACCCAAAGCTATCTTTATCACGGAATTTAAACTCATCCCCCTTAAAATTCTGTCTATGGATATGGGATTGATGCAGTCTTAACAATGGTAGCCATCATTGCAAATTCTCTTCAAACATAACTCTGTGGGATAGCTCAATTACAGTTGAACCTTGTTATAATGTTACTGATGTAACGTAAAATTTTATATAACATCAGCTGAAGGAAGGAAAAACCAAATCCCTATCTTTGCCAATGTGAAAACCGTGATGTAACGTAAAATTTGAGAACACTTTATAACGTAAAGCGGTCAAGGAACCACCAGACCTTGTTATTTCGTTATTACGCAAACAGGATTAGTTCCCGCTTCGAGTGTGGATGGTGCTGAAGTAGTGCGGGGTGGGGAATACCACCCGATTCAGATATGCGTGTAAGTATGTATTTCTTTAATTGAATTTTGAATTAACAGAGAACACTGAACCCATTGAATACGATAAATGTTTTTAAAATAACTTAACCAGGGGTAACTTTGACAAGTAAAACACATTTTAGAGGTTAACTCAAATTATCACGTAAACAAGAACACTTGCATGGTAAAGAAAGACTCATTTTCAAACAAAACGCTGGTGGAGGGAAATACCATGGGGTCTATTCTCTATCTCGAAGCTACAGATGCACTAGCTTCGAATAAGCTATAGGAATTGTCTACCAACCGTATTCACTTACTCGATGGACTTTTCTCAAGAACGTAACAGGATGTTGAGAGAGGTTTGGCGAAAGGCAGGTACGAGAATATTTTTAAAGCAAATTCACAGAAACTTCATTTCTGGTTATGTCATTCTTAGAACCAATAGAATAGCTTGTCTCAAAGTTTTTCCTTGGATAAAACTGGTGAAACTTGTTTTAAGGCCGTTTTAGACGGTGAAGACATTCATGCATCATGTTTAGCGAAAAATTTCACGCATTAAAAATCATGCGAGCAAAATTAGAACAGGTTCTATTTTGGCTCACCTATTCTCGTGAACAATTGCATAATACGAATGCATGATGTCCATCTTGGCTGTTTTGGTTAATTGAAATAAGATTGTTCGTAAATATATTTGGGAATTAGGTTTAATGTCAATGATATGATTCGTGCTATTTGCTTTCGTCAATTGTTCGTTGCTTCAAATCATTTAAATAACATACAAAGATTATGGTTTCAAAAGAAATGCTAAGGTGATACTTATGTAACCACGGCCCACAAAGTATCCCATTATGGGCTAGAATCACACAACCTACCGAAGATAATGAAGGTAAATCTTGCTTTCCGTCATTCCAGCTAATATATTTTTGTGAAAAACTTCCGTAAGTAGTGAAAATGACAATGTAACCCAGTGTAAGTGCAAGGAATGCGCATTTAAGAAATGTAAGAAACATACCCGTATGTTGGATTGTTATAGAGATATAAGTGTTAGAAAATGACCAATATTTAAGTAGGGTATTCGGATGCCGTGCTTTGTGAGGCTACCATAGTAGCTTCTTGGGGCTACGGAAGTAGCATCGTGGGAGTTAAGAATATGGGTGGAAGCCTAATAAGCTACCGGTAGCTTTCTGCTAGCTCTTACTCCGGTAGCTTCCATGATAGAGAATACCGATGGGAGCAAGTAGCTTATTAATAAGCTAGTTACATGCTCAATTGAAGCATCTTTTTGCCAGAAAGCTGTGTAGCTTTGAGTTAGAGAATAGACCCCCATTAAGCCGTTAAGCTAGACAGATATTCAAATTCACAAGGCATATTGCCAGTATAGATACGCATTAACAATGCCCTAGGAGAAGTGATTTTGGTAATACTTTCAAAGCGTCCAGTCTGCGGATTCCTCTATTCACCTGCTTTCCTCGGCACTAATTACACCTTTTTCACATACTATTTTGCTATTCTACCTATGCGCATTTAAACCAACCTTTCATTGTCTTCATTAACCGTTTACCTTTCCAATACAATTCCCTAAAACCTGTGAAGTGCATTTATTTCTCGATGCCATTTTCAAAAATTGCACCTTTTCCTCCTGCTTCCCTGAGATGGCGCAGCGGTCGAGCAGTTACTCATCTTCGCTTCACCAACCTCTCTCGTGACTTTTCCCGCCTTCCATTTAAACTATCCCCGCTTTACCTCGAGTTTCACACAAACTCGTACACTACCATTTCACACATTTCTCTGCAATTTCTTTCCAACATTCCTCTTCCCATTTACCGTCCACAGCTTCTTCGAAGTAACAGTTCTGTAATTGACAAGCTAATAGTTTTGTTTACATTACTTTTTCAATCACCAACCCACTTCTTTTCTTAAAAAAATACAAAACAACATTGACGACACTACAACTACACCCCCTTACAATCACCAATCCCCTTGGGGGATTTTATTTTCTTCAAAATAAACCCTACAACGTTGACAACACTACAACTAAGACACCCTCCAATCAACGAGCCACTCAGCATATTTTTTTATTTAACACATACGCTACAAGATTTACCACACCACAACAACACTCCCCTCCAATCACCAGCCCACTCGGGAGATTTCTTTCTTTAAAAAAATGCTACAACATTGACGACACTACAACTACACCCCCCTCCAATCACCAACCCACTCGGGGATGGTTTTTCTTAAAAAACGTTACCAACTACATTCACAACACTACAACAACACCCCTCTCCAATCACCAATCCACTAGGGGGATTTTTTCTGAAAATAAATACGCTACAACATTCACCACACTACAACTACACCACACTCCAATCATCAATCCACTCGGGAAATGTTTTTCTTAAAAAAATATATTCGCTACAACATTGATGACACTACAGCTACACCACCCTCCAATTACCATCCCTCTCAGGGGAGCCGGTAAAATCATTCAGGGTCAGCTAAAATCGTTCGGAAATAATTCGAAGCCAGCAAAAACCATTCATGGCTGGCAAAAATCATTATGGTCGCCAAAAATAATTTTGGGCCGGCTACAATCATCTGGGCCATCAAATTCAATAAATGATTGTTAAAAATACATTTTTTGCAAGCTCAACGCATGATAATCCAAAATCTTTAAGGTCCTGCACATTTTAAAGAATGTATGACCTAAAAAATCATTCATGGCTGGGAAATGGAATAGATAGTACTTAATTAATCAGCCTTGCTGGCGGCGGGGTAAAGTCCTAGCCTGCTAATCTGAAGGTTGGGGGTTCGAGTCCCGCCTGGGTGGGTTTTCTTCCACTCAGGACATGGGTGTAAATGAAATGAAATGTCTAGGTTTAAATGTAAGAGAAGGCTGCATAGCCCTAATTTCACCCAAAACAAAAGAAATAATTAAACTTAACTTGAAAGTCATACATTATGAAACCCTAAAATCATGCAGGACCCAAACATTTTGACATAAGAACAAACAAAAAAATTACTCAGGGTCAAGAAATAGAACTGAAGATGGATAAAATGGACGGATGGATGAAAGATGGAGATAGTGAAGACCATGATATAAAGGGAAAACTTTGGGTAAGCTTGGAGGTTGTAAGAAATGAATGAGTAACATACGATGCCGTGAAAGTGAAAGAAAGTATATGTATGGTAAAGTAATGCACAGAGTAAGACAAAAATTTTTTTAGTTGAGTCTATTCATTGATAAATGTTTTCCTGATATTTGATTTTAACCTTTCTTAACCAGTAGGATACTTTCAGGGCTTCAAAATTTACCGAATAAAAACTATGATGAAATCTTGTTATAACATAATTTGTCTTAGTGTAAAGGCACATTTCATACCACCTTGCCTTTATGTTATGACAAGGTTCTACTGTATTACCAAAAGAAACTTTGAAACATTCACAACACCTTATTACTATGCTGACCTATGTTTTAGGAGCTAACAATAAGCATCACTGACATGGGCAGATTTATTTGATGAAGAAATATGTAGAATGCAAACTACAAATAAGTTACTAAAATATAATTCTCCATTCCAATTTAGGTGCATGCAATTTACATCCATATCTACATTTTCCTCGGCTGTATGATTGGCCTCACTCTGTTTGTGGGTGTCGTGATTGCCAATTATTCTGAGAACAAAGGCACAGCATTGCTTACTGTCGATCAGAGGAGATGGTGAGTTTATATTCTCTAATATTTTTTTATAATGATTCTGCCTCTTCTTCTCTTCATTATTCGCTATTTAGAAAAAGAATTCCCACCAAGGTCTCTTCACAAGGCAAAGAAGAGCCCATTAGTTCCTTTCCTCAATTTAAAGATTTTTATAGTGTTTAAATTCATATTCCAGTGGGCCTCTATTACTCATTATACATACATACTCTGCTATTTTTGAGTTCCTAAATAATGTAATTCTTGGACTGAACAATAAACACCACATTTTAAGTATCTCTTTTGATTTCAAAAATGCTTTTAACAGCGTGGATCATGAAGTCCTCAAGACCAAACTTCAGTGCTTGGGAATCACCAATAACTCTTTAAATTGGATCTCATCATTCCTTAGTGACAGATCGCAATTTGTCAGTTACACTCATCAATCATTTGCAGGAGTGGTGGAAATCAAATCCAGTCCCTTGAAAGTACCGGTTGGAGTACCTCAAGGTTCTATTCTTGGTCCTCTACTGTTTCTCCTATTCATCAATGATCTTCCTAAACAGTTCTCATATAACTCCACCGTCATGTACGCTGATGATACATCTAATCTCTTATCTGCTAGTACTTTACCACTCTTGGATCATTTGGCCTCTACTACAAAAGATGAGATGTTGCTGTGGTGCCACCTTAACAGAGTTGTTTTGAATGAGGCTAAAACTACTTGTATTCTTTTTCATAACAAGTACTCTCATGAGATTCCTACTCTGCCTCCTCATTCTGATTTCTCCACCACCTCATCTGTGAAATTCTTAGGTCTACAGCTTGCTGACACTCTTGACTGGTCAACTCATATTTTTGAAATGAATAAGAAACTCTCAGTTGGTATTTATATGATAAGGAAACTTTCTCCTCTTGTTTCTCTCAATGTTCTAAAAGCTGTGTACTTTGCCAAAGTCCACTCATTTGTGTCCTATGGTATTATGTTTTGGGGTAACTCCCCTACTGCAGCTAAGGCCTTCTCCCTACAGAAACAGGCCATTAAGGCCATCTGTAGAGTTCCAATCCGAACGAGTGGTAGGCCACTGTTTATCTCCCTCAGGATCCTCACACTTCCATGCATTTATATCCTCACATGTGCCATGTTTGCGAAGTGTTATCCCCATTACTTTCAGGTCAACTCTGACTTTCACAGTCATGATACTCGATCTAAAAATAACATTCATAGTAATTTTTATTCATTCAGCCTATGCCAGAAAGGCCCCTATCACACTATAGCTGCAATTTTCAATAAGCTACCCTCTGATTTAAAATCCCTTACCTCACCAATGGTTTTTAAAAATAGTTTGAAAAACTTACTATATAGCAAATGTTATTATACTGTTAAGGACTTTTTTAATGATATTTTGTAATCTGTATTCTTACTGTATTTCTTTTATGTCTCTGTAACCAGCTGTTTAATTGACGAAACCCATGGACAACTGTATCCCTACGGTGTTAATAAAATATTATTATTATTATTATATCTTATAATATTCACTTATCAAATAATATTAAAAGCTCTTTTAGTAATGGCATTTTTAATAATGTACTTTGAGTTTGTACTCTCCTTTGCAAGTTTGCAAGTTATCCTAACTCTCATATGATTTAGACCAGCCCCTGCTTTGTTGTGTGAATGGTTTATTTAGGGGTAGGAAGATGGTCACAATATCATATATGTAGGATTTGAGGACACTCCATTTGGTGGATAATACTGAAACTGTGGTGTGGGCTTGGTTCATACACCATATTTGAAATCTAGGGATGTGCGAGTTGGACTTTTTGATCTCGAGTCGAGTATCGAGTCGAGTTATAGTTACTCACAAATATCGAGTCGAGTCG
Organism: Pyrrhosoma nymphula; assembly: GCA_963573305.1. Lineage (NCBI taxonomy): Eukaryota > Metazoa > Arthropoda > Insecta > Odonata > Coenagrionidae > Pyrrhosoma > Pyrrhosoma nymphula. The sequence continues at coordinate 10,702,600 of OY754335.1, read as the reverse complement.
TCGTATGAACTATGGCAATTTCCCAACCAGGCAATGTAATAATGCATGCACCAACATATTCTCGTTTTCCCAATCCCCTAGCACATTTTCTCTTCTGAACATATGACCTGATTTAGAAGGGAAAAGGTGATAAGGAAACTTTATTGTAATCGTGACAGAATTAGGAGATGAATGAAAATTAATTCGTCTTGAACAATTCCAATGGGACAGTTGAAATGAACTTATCTCTTGTAATTTGTCGACAATTTTATTTAATGACTGCGTTGGGTTGAAAACTTGTGTATCCAAAATTCCTAGGAAGAGCCCAGAGTAGTTGTAGCAATTAAAGTTAGACAACAAGCGGACTATCAGTACCTAATACAGTAGAAGTCCGTCATTACTAGTGTGGTACATAGCGAAATCTGGCAGTAGTGAGTGATTTTTTACCAATGGTTGGTCTCATGGTAATAACATACGAAATTGAATGGTTTTAGCGAGTGGTTATTTCTCTCGTGTTGCCATAAAAAGTACGAGTTTTCGTTTATGATATCAAGGCTGCATAATTTACAGGTACCTTCTGCTATGAGCGACAATGTTATTCAAGTAGAAATTATTTTGCGGCAATGTATCACCTTGAAAAGAAAATGTACCTAATTTGAGATCAGAGTTACGATTCTCTCTTCGCATGCTCCAATACTTTAGGTACGTTACTTGTCCTATTGATGTGCCGATGCTTTTCAAAGCTCTCTCGAACACTACACAACATAATTTCAGATTGTGGAAAAAACACGAGGAAGTGCGAAATCTACCTCACCGTTACCACCAGGGTAAGGTTACAATTTGAATCGACTGAAATAATGGCTCCCATCGATTCCTTCGAGCACCGGCTGTATCAACCCGGTGGTGGCTTTCGGCTTTCGCCGTATTTCCGAATCATCCATAAAAATTATGATGCAAGTGAACAATGAACATTGCAAATTTATAATAGCAACTTTCATTGTTTGCGTAAGGCGAAGGAGTGATCTTCTCGGTTGACTCCCATATCGTTCTTGCAGAATGTGTCCCGCGCTCATAAATTTTGTCTTGTCCAAAAATTAGCGATGATGTTTTCTCATTCTAAGCGAGAGGGCGGCCTAGGGATGTGTGAGAGGGGCACGCGGGGGAATTAACTGTCGATGCTTTTTGAGTCAGCGAGCCTGGGAGCAGCAGGACCCCCCAGATGATCCTGGGTGGTGTCAAAGAATCACCCAAGCCGAAATACAAGCTGTGAGGGGGAAGACACTGTCAGTCTGTGCTCATCACGGAATGATTTACCACCGTCCTTCCGAAGCGAGCCCAAAAAAAGTATCTGGTGTCGGAAGGGGTGGGGGAGAGAGCAAGACAAAGAAGTCGGCCGAATCCCAGGCCCAGGTTGGCCTTGGTGCTACCATCACAGCAAACCGCCAATGAAGAAGTGCGACATGCTTCATGCCTTGAGGGGTGTGGATACCATTCAAATCTTCATCCTGTGTTGCGGCCGATGTTGGAACCATGAAAGTTGGCTGCTGATGCTCCTGAAAGGACGCACCCCTCCCCCCAAACTAGCGGAAGCCACCTGAGAAGTTGGGCATGGGAAAGCGATGAGTGAAATGTGATACTTTTGATGAAATGTGATGCTGACTCGAGATAAAAATAATCCGACCCTCTGATGAGTGTTGAGGCGATGGTGGGGGGAGAGAGAGACTCGGGGTGGTGGAGGGAAGAGCGAGAGGTAGGCCAAGGACGTGTAGCCGTTCACTGGACTGCGGAAAGCGCTCAGCGCGAAGAAGGCCTGAGGAAAAAAGAGCTGGACATCCTCTTTGCTCTACACTACTAAAGTACCCGTATTGAAAGATAAAGGATGCAGCTAGAACTTATATCAAAGCTCATTTTCGTATCACTTCTCATAGCCGAGAAACATTTCCGCAAAATGATTGATTTTAGGCAAGTTTACTATGATAGCGCTTCCTGTGGGCAGATTTCTGAACCTATTGGCCTTGGCAGCTCCGTCGACTCGACTCTACTTTCGTAAAAATACTCGAAGTACTCGAGTTGAGTACTAACTACTCGACTCCTCGAATTTTCGAGTACTCAGCACATCCCTATTGAAATCCGCAATTAGCCCTACCTTCTGGGAAATACCCTTTTTTCCTCAATAACACATTGATTAATGAGCACCTTGACTTCCATGACTGCGAATTAGCTAAGTGCATTTAACCTCATTTTTATGAAGTACAGTCAAGGTCCAAATATAGCTCCCCCATTTACTGTCAAAAATCAGTTCAAATTGCTAGGGGGTAGAGAGGCATGTCCATTTTCATTCATGAAGAGGAAAAAAACACTCAGAAATGTCATCGCTAATGGTCTAAAATAATGAAGGAAAAAAGTAACAATGTGATTTTAAAAAAATTTATTTATTAATAGCAAAGGAAACGGTTGTTGGTTTTATCTTGTGGAATGTATCCATCATGGAAGAATTTAATAACTTTGTTAACTCCATACTAATTATATATTACCACAACCCGGGTTTCAACACTGGTGTCATCTTCAGGTCAGGGACCTGAAGATATCACCAAGTGTTGAAACCTGGGTCATGGTAATAAAAAATTGGAGGAGTTAACTAAGTTATTAAATTCTTCTGTTATTTATTTATGTTCACCGTTGGCAAATACATGCATGGCTACATCATAGAGTTAGAGTACCTGTACTCATACCTGTAAGTAAAGACTTATTTCGTAAGAATATATAAACTATTTTTGGTTATCTCATTCATTTTCCTTCATGGCAATGTTGTGATAGCCCTACAGTGCCATGGTGAAGACCTTGTAGACCTTTTCCAGATCAAGCCATAATCTCCTTATGCAATTTCTTTCTTCATGTCTGCATAAATCCTACCGCCCTTCATTCCATACATTGGTGATGCTGGGGTTAAGTCCTCGAGTGATCAAGTCCTGCTAACTTTGAGGTCATGGGTTCGAGTCCCCTCTTGGTGGGTTTTTCACTATTCTGGCAAGGGAGTATGTGTAATAAGCCATATATGTTAATTGTAAGAAAGAACTATGAAGTCCTTAATTTGTTTGAATGAAGATGCTCTAATTATTACTGTAAAATGTATCTTTCTTCCCCTTCCCTGCTTACCCAATTATCTCTGGCCTTCAGCATCGCTTCACCCCACATTTCCTGTTCAAGCCAAATGTTCTTCACCCTTATTTATTGTGTTTCAGTGTTACTTTGCATTACATTGAAATTCATTCCCTCTATTAAAGGTGTGACCTTAAAAAGAGATTGAAAATTGCTCAGCCTCTTCACCTCCCACCACGTCCAGATGGAAAAAGATTCCGTGCCTTCATATATGACATCACTCAAAATATTTCATTCAAACGGTTTATTGCTCTCATGGTGATTATCAACTCCAGTCTCCTGGCTGTCTCTGTAAGTAAATCTTACTTTTTCTTTTCAGACATGTTTCCTGTAAAAGTTTGAAATCACAATTTTAAGATTTAATCCTATCTAGGTTCAGACAGGTCGCCCTCTTTTATTTCACTTTTGACTAAGACCTTCTAGTGGTTTGTAAATTTATGCACGAATCTTTATTTTGTGCTGATGTTTGGTATTTTGTGCTGTTTCAATTATGTACTTCAGGATATTATAAAATATATGTGACAGCTAAAAAATTCACCTTATACACTTTGTGTTAATTTGCATCAAAACAGCAGCATGACTCTGGCTGTATTGACGAACACAATAGTGAAGTAAAATGTTATCTCTACATTTCCCTAAGTCATGTGATTTATTATTTCATTCACGATTATTCATTTCAAGTATCATTGACCCTGAAGATAAAACTTTTCATTATGTGTGTTGTTACGAAGAAGGAAGAAGTATAAAATCAGAGCCATATTATAAACAATTCGAGTATGAATTGTCATGATTTATTATTAGAGTGGATATTGAAATATTCAGTTAGATTCTCGTACATAGTTGCTCTTATGCAATATAGGAATGACTATCAAAATCTCCAGTCTTGAATAAATAGGTGTCTTTGAATTCTGATCATGAATTCTCGCCTATTACATTTAGATGTACTATGGGGGGAAATGTTTCTCAACAAACAGAGCGTCGCCACTATCGCTCTTGGGGGAAAATCACTTTCCTTTCTGATGGCATATTATTCTTAGGTCTCGGCCACGAGGAGGGAAATTCAAGCACAGTAAGGTGATGGACTAATCGTCCGAATCGGTGATGGATTCCTGGCTGCTCGCATGACCCGAGTGTGTTTCGCGCTGGCCCCAAGAACGGAGGCTCATTAGATAACCTTGAATGCATTTGAAACGTTCCTTTGAATTCTCTCGTACAGCTCAACCAAAACCAGGTAGTGATAAACAATTTTCCTTAAGCAAAACTCCGTAGGTAAGACCACAGGCAGCTTATCGCTAAAAGACTTATGGCAGTTGATCGGTAGGTTATGTGGAATGTGGATTTGAATGCATTTACTATTGAAGACATTATTTCCCTGTGATAACTTCCAGGGATACTCAAAACATTCCATTCCAAGTCCAGGAGAGAGGGGATAAATCGATGAGACAGTTGAGGTGGTCTCAACTTCACTCAAATATCGAGGGCAATGGATTTTAATAGAAATACAGTATATTGCTGGCTAAAATGCTAGAGGGAGGGGATGAGATGATGACAACATGACAAAGAAGCAAAGACCAAGATGCACGTCTCGAGATGATGATGGAAGCATCGTTAGCATCCTGCTGACAACTGTCTTACTGTTGGTGGGGTGGCCATGATAAAGAGGACATTAAACTTAAAAGCACCTGTATGATGAGAAGCTGCCTCCATGAAGCCGGTATGAGAAGTTCCAGTCCAGCAAGAAAGCCAGAAATTAGCGAAACTAATTAAATGGCGAGGTTAGAATTCAGTCATTCGTTACGGGATCATATTAGAGTGTTGTGACTTTCATCAATGATTAAACATTAGAAGTGTCGATTATGGACATATTTAGCAATTGAGAATATGCAATTGTTGGTAAATAACTTTATTAATTGATAGTACTTTTTAAAACATTTCTCTATTTAGAAAAAAGTTATATTCTTCCTGTTTGTCAAGTATCACCCAAAAAACAACTAGGGAAAATAGATCTGGGCATATATGTCTGTGTTTTTGGAGAGCTATTTCTGTAGTCGGGCTGGGACTGCTGTTGAGAACACCACCTCGAGTGACATCTAAGGATTACCTACACCCGAATCTTTCGTATTTTCATCACTTCCATACATAAACGACGTAGTACCATAATGCAAAGAAATAATATATGTTCTGGACACCTGTCCCATCCACAGTGCGCGAAACTCAGGAAATTTTTCTAGGAGCATTCGCACAGTACAGCGTAACCCTTCCCTCCTAACGCACAGTACCTGAATCCAATACAAAATATTTGCGACTTAATGGTCAAGGAATGGCAGAATGCCAAAGGAAAGAACCAAGAGACACTGAAAGGTCACGTTTGGGAGGTATGGGCATCTTTGGGTTGGTGCCCTACATTATTTCAATATTAAATAGGGTCAATGAGACAAAGACTTCAAGGGGTATTTGATTGTGATGGGGGTGAAATTAAATACTGTTTAAAAGTATGAGTTAAACCGTTCGTCAGGACGTCAGCTATGTATCTCCATTTTGAGTGGCCGGAAAATTTGTTTCCTTTGCATTTTTTTATGAAGTTGACAGATAATTTGACCAACAGTGCATCTACCAAGAATTTATTTATTCTCTTTGCGTTTATTTAAAATGAGTTACTTTAAAATACTGTACAAATATTAATTTATGAATACTACGGTATTAAAAAAAAGTAATCCTTCCATCTTGAATATATGCCTTCAATATTTTTTTAAATATGCTGGAATATAATAAGATAACTCCAGTTGCATAATTGAAAGCGGTTTCGTACTCCACCTATTAGCTTAAATAGTTCAATATTTCAAAAAGGCAATCAATCATAAGTAAAATGTAATATCTATCTTAATTACTGTTTTTTGTCTTTATTTTAACGTTCTTTAGTACATATTTGCTCATACAAAGCTTATTTATTTGCCTATTCATTGAAAATCTACCGCCATGCTTGAAATGTGCATCGAACTTACGTTTGTATTCATGATTAAAAGAGGAAACTCTTATTCATTGCAGTGTTCTTTAAATATCGCAGGTTATAAGGATAGTAGACAGCGGATGAATCCCAGGACATTGCTATAGTGCGAGAATTGGAGCAAAGCCAAGAAGAAAAGGAGAGGAAAGAGAAAGAATGCGGAGGAAGCTACAGCGATAACGAGAGCATTCAATGATACGTTTGAAATGCATACATGGCTGTCTAATGCGCCTCAATTTGGAAGCCAGCGCGAATAACATTCGGGGAAGGCAAGCGGCCAGTAATCCGTCACTGGCTTAAACGATGAGTCCCATCACCTTACTGCATTCAAATTTCCCTCGTCGTTGCCGAGGAATAGTATGCCATAAGAGAGAAAGCCGATTTTTCTCCAGAGCGATAGTGGCGATGCTCCGTTTGTTGGGAAAATTTTTTCCCCATAGTACTTTTGTGGCTCTAAGTGAAGTGTATGTAAATTTTTAGTTCTATCAATCATACATGTGTATATTAGTTTGGAGTAATACACTTTTCAATCTTCTATTGAAACTGTGAAATGAAAAATTAATTATGATAATGATGGTAGAAAACTTGTTGATATTCAAGTTCACTGTTGACATGTCATTTTTCCAGTGTTCTAGATTACCTTCATTGTTCATGAATGGAATATCTGCTCGATTTAAGTCATGGGTATGATGGAAGACAAAAATGAAACTCCTCTGATATCATTAATTTTTAATCTCTTCTTAATTCTGATGACTTATCCTATTGGAATTTATTCAAAGAATATTTTTGTTCCTAGTGGCGTGAAGGAAAACGACATACTGATGCTCTGGCAACAGTGAGCACTGTGTTGACACTTGTGTTTGTGGTTGAGGTTGTAATGAAGAACATTGCATTTACTCCTCGGGGATACTGGCAGTCAAGGCGAAATCGCTATGACCTTCTAGTTACAGTATTGGGTGTCATGTGGATCTTCATCAACTCTACTCTGAGAGTAAGTTCAGTAACATAAAATTGAGTGTAAATAATTATTATTATTGCAAAAAAGTGTTATTGTAGCAGTTAAGGGAATGAATTCCAAGTAATTGATAGTCCTAGCCAGCTGGTGTGAACTCTGTACTTTGCATTTACCAGATCAAAATATGCCTCTAAAACTTTTCACTGTTCTCAAAAATGTTTAAAATACTGTTAAATCTGGTTATAATGTGGGTCTTGGGGGACGGAGGAACACCCGAGTTATAGTCAACCCACACTATCATGAGAAGATAGGATTATGTATTCTTGGCTAGTTACAATTTATTGGGCACATTCTTAATTGAAGCTCTAAGTTAAAACATGGCATTATTCACATTATTTTCGTGTTGACAAAAGTATGGATTTACCTTTGCATATTGTTATATTTCAGCCTTTGGGTCTAGCATCTTATTGTTGCAAAGGTCAGATGACATTAAATTTTAAAAAGGGAGAGGGTAGTTAACATTTTTATTGGGTGAATTATGTGCTGGTTGAAGGTTTTGAATTGTCTACAATCTGCTTTGCTTTCTCATAATTCCATACTGCTTGAACACTGTATCACTACTAATTTATTGTCTATGCATGAGGCCATTGTCTCAACACATAATTCAAACCGAATCACCAAAGTCCCGCAGTCAATCGAAACAGAAAAGAACAGTTTAAATGATGCTCTCATTGGAAAAGTATTTTCCGGGTTAAGGCCGCGTTGGTCCTTAGTAAATTTTACAAAAATTGGACCAACGCAGTTGGACCAACGCGGCCTTAACCCGGAAAATACTTTTCCAATTAATCACCGCGGAAGCCTCCGTACCAATGCTCTCATTGTTGGAATTTTGTAAAAACAACTTTTTTTTCTTTCTTTCAAGACTTTAAAATTATTTTAACCATGAACCCATTACCCTCCCATTTTCAAACTTTGTATATCATTTAATGATTATACAACCTAGATTAATACATATTTTAAAAATTGGAGTGACATTTTTTTCGAAAATTTTAATTAAATTGTTATTTTGGAATTTGAAAAAAACATTCCTTAAAACCCATAGTGTGTTACATATAATAAGAAATCACATAAAAATAGCTACAAATTGACACCTCTTTCATCTCTCTACCTTAATTAGGAGATGAGCAATTAATATTTTAAATGTTGACGATCATGCAATTTTGGACGATTTTTGTAAAATTTACTAAGCCATATTTTCAAAATGGACTGATAGAATGAAATGAAATTTGGTATTTTTCTTAATCTATGTAGAGGTGTGTTGATCTGAAATGGTATGACCCCAGAGCAGAAGAGGCATCCAATGAACCCATCAAAGCATACCATCCAGGTTATTTTTAGAATATCCTATTTTTATTCAACTACCATGACACTACCTCACACTTGTAATGAATATGCTCAACTATGTATCATATTGTCATGATTCTCATTCATTCTGACATTCTTTTGTTCCAGAATGACCTTTCTTATTCTGTTGGCTTCATGGTGGTAATTCTGCGTTTCTTCACCATTACTGGTAAACATGCCACTCTTAAGATGCTCATGTTAACTGTTGGTGTCTCAGTCTACAAGTCCTTTTTCATCATATTTGGAATGTTTTTGCTGGTATTTTTCTATGCATTGGCTGGGACTATTTTATTTGGTACAGTCAAATATGGAGAAGGAATTGGCAGGTTTGTAATAGTTCATATAATTTAATGGTTTCTGTTTTAAAATTGCAGTCCTGCTTAGTTATTTACTTGTACCCTTTTACAAAAACTGTTCTTCATGGATATGCAGGCCTTGAAAACATATGTTGGCGGAGGTACCAAAAATGTTTCCAAGGTCCCCCCAAAATTAAAATATAAACCCCATATTAAGGGCTGTCCATAAATAATGTCACACAATTTTGTACGAAACTAGACCCCCTCCTCCCCCTGTCACAGTTAGTCACAAATAGTGTCACCCCTCCCCCCTTTAATTATGTGACAAAAATGAAAAAATTCTAATCCCCCCCCCCCCACAGTCTGCGTAAAAATAAGACATAATATAGAGTGGAAGTATGGATGTCACATGAAGCTTAGCCCCCCCTGTCACACATTGCCACAAGGTGGTGACCCCCCTCCTCCCCCCAGTACCTACTTGTATTTTTTCTGACATGCTTTATATTCATTCACCTTAACAGTATGTTGTGCTATTATATATCGTGTAATTAATCTTTGTGAATTTTTTCTTCTTGATTTTCCATATACAATGTATGTATAATACTTGTCGTCTGGCAAATAAAATATATTATTATCAAGTGGACGTCATTTATGGACAGCCCCTTAGGTGCAAATTGTAACTTGGTAGAATAGTAACACCTGTTGGCTAAATTCTTCTTATGAGTACAATTCCTCATTATTGGTGTCATAGTAATGAATAAAATTAAGTCACCGCAAGGTGATAAGTTGATCTATTTGTAATTACCTAAGCAGCTGGCTAATGAAACAGTTAATGGTTACAATTAAGAATTTTCTTACACTTTTATAGTCACCATTTTATGCAATAGATATGAATGCAGTTCTCCTTTTGTGTTAATGTTCCAAGTGGGTGATTTTTGAGCCAACTGTCCATGGGAATTACATGAAATTAAAATGTTCAAAACCGTTTAGAAAACTTTCACATTAAAATCACTGAAAATTTTTCTCTGATATAGAAGCTAATCATCCCTCTTTCAAAAATGCATTGTTCTGGTCTGTTGTTATTGTTGTGAGATTCACTTGCTGTATTATTTTTTGAAAAATGAAAATTGATAAGTTGAGACAGTAGAAACTCAAAATTACGAAGTCGACGGGACCGGAAAAATCGGCGACTTCGTAATATCAAATTTCGTATGAACAAGTATCTTTCAAAAACATCGCGATGAAGCTCTTTTTTTTTGTTTCCTTAGATTAAGATGTACTCTCGCGATGTACTTGCATGATTTACGAAGTTATAATTCATGAAAGTATATTTAAATGTGTATCCATGCCCACAGGGTGCACTCATTGTCAGTTGAACACAACTTATTTGTCGGAGTTTGATTCTTCCTATTTGCGGGATTTCCACTGCGTCGTTCCAGCTTTTTGCAGCGGAAATCCCGAAAATCAGAAGAATCAACCTCCTTCCAAGCCCCGCCGAAATTTACATCACGACAACCAACTTTTCGTTCTTTTTTCCAATGAATGATTAGGCAATGAAGCGTCTTTGCACAATTTTCGTGCAGTGTGGACTAATCCTATGAAGCTTCTTAGCGCATTTTTCTATATTATTTCCAAACTGGATAACTCATAACTTTAGCGTTAGCGATGTATAATCATCAATAATATTGATTTATAAAAACATTAAGGAAGTGAGCAACTTGCGCGATCATTTGCACCAGATATTAAAGACAGTGAAAATAAGATTCTCTCGCGGATGCTATGCGATGGATGCATGTTATGTATTTTGTACAAATACTGATATGCCCGTTAATCTCGCGAAATAACAATCGTTATTCTCCCTTGGATTCATCTTATTTGTGCGTGGTTATTTCCGATACGATGGAGCTTATAGAGGAGTCCAACTAAATATGTACTTCCTTTCAAAAGTAGATTGTACATACAAGCCACGCACTTCAACGGCGGAGGCGATATAACTCCTTTTACACTTCATTGGCTACTAACGATGCTATCACTACAAATCAATAATTTTCGTTTTCCACAATACTATGCAAAAGCTTCATTTGTGGCTCTATTCAGATTAGGTCGCCTGCTCTTCATTCATTAAATCTCAGGATCCATTTAAAGAATCAATATTGAACTAAAATTTGGCATATTTTTTTTATTGTTTTCCCTCTGCTTTCGATCAAGCAAGGAGATTTTCGTCCGAGCATTGCAGCTCCAGGTCAGGCCACGCATCAGGCCGAAATCAGCTGTCTCCCCCTCCTTTCCCCAACATTGCGGGGGTTACTCACCCTCCACCATTCTCCCTCTCATAAAAACAGCTATGCAACCCATGTTCTTGGAGTATCGTGCGTCACTTGAGACGTTGATCTACCTGGCAGCCAAAGCCAAGAGATGCGCGCGAGGAATAAACATCGAATGAATCATCGGCTTTACGCCGAACTGTCACATCTTATCTTCCTCCTCCCTTACATCGACCGGCTGCGTCAGCGGAGAGGGAGACATGCTTTTGGAGAGTGGGGGGCTTTTACTTAAAGGGTCCAAGAGTTGGCATGGGGGGCCAGCAGAGTCAGCGTGGGACATCACATCCTGACCTAGTGTTGAGGGGGTGGGACGGAAGGGCCACTCGAAGGGATCTCCTGGGGCGCCGGAACGGGGGCTTCGTTGTGAAGGTGATGGCTCGAGCCAACCTTGAAGAGCGGGGAGGGGGGTACACAGAGACTTGAGGGGAAATATGACCAGTATGGGAGAGAAGGGAAGCGTTTGATATTTTCGCCGGAAGTGAGAAAGGTGATGGAGAAGAGTAAGCCACTGTTTTAGAGCAACAGAGATGGAAAGCAATGCTGACGAGGTTTCATGATCCCTCTCCGACAGCGTGACTTTCGGCATCTCATAGGATGGTTCCACTTATCCTCTTCTTGTTTATATCTCTAATAAGGATTAAGCTACAAAACCCTTATTTAATTCTCAATCAATCTGCAGGAACGCATTTGAGCTCTCGTTTAGAATATTTTTTCAATCACTGGGTTGAAGCGAAAGGGGAGGAAGGTACCTACACCATTTTCCGATACAAATATGTATGGGTGCTTGAGCATTTTTTCCCTTTGATTATGCATGCGCCCGGCGCTAGTCATACTTTAGAATAAATGTGCGTAAAAGTAATTGGTCGTACGGACCAAGCAAACTCGTTTTCCTTGGTTTTCTTGGCTGTTTGCGACGAAAGAAGGGAAGGGCAAGGCCTTGCTCGAAGTCTACATCAAAACGCTCAATTAGGGTGGGAAATTAAACCTAATTCTTTCAATGATAGCTATTGCCAGCCAGAATAATTATACCTTGGAGCAAGGTTGAGTGTAATCAGTCTGAAATAGTGAAAAAAAAAGCTTCTTTGGGTTATATTTACGACTGAATCTACCGCTCGAACAATACAGCACTATCTCCGGTACATGTCATAGTTTTTGAGCACACATGCGCAGGAAACAAATGCTGTGCCAGGAATATTCATCATGGATTAATGCTTGCGAAAATCGGTAGCAAAAAATGCCAGGGATCATGAGAGGAAAATGCTGGTTGTAGCAATTAGTCTCTCGCGAGCGAGTATATCCATACACGAATAATTTACATTTTTTTCTCGTTGGCATTCTGTGGACTCGTGGTAACAAAGCCGAATGCATTTTTATTCCGATTGGTTCCATATTTTATGTGCTACGATGCCTACGATTCAAAGTCGTTCTTAAGGTCTGGTTTCACTGGGGCGTCCAGCAGCCACGTCCAACCGCCGTGTCTGGACGTCGCGGCTGGACGACGCGGCCGGGTGGTTTCATTCAGGCAACAATATCCTGTACCCGCAACTGGGCGATGTGGGAGAATCTGGATTTAGTTTAATTACGAATTTATTATCGCTTTGTGTTTCCTGAGAGTGAGTTGAATTTAAGCTGAAATGGATGGTGAAGATTTAGTTTTGTTGGAAAACGAAGAAAAGGACGACCAATGTTGCAAGTAGTTTTACAAAAAAGAGCTGGAAAGGACGTGTAATATAAAATGCGGAGAGAGGAGAGCAGAAAAATCACCGAAAATTGGGACTGCCCGACTAGGCGTCCGCATCTCGACTGCTCTTGAAACAGTCGAGACGCAGACGTGGGGCATCAGCCATCGAACTCGATGGCGGAGACGTATCAGTGAAACCGAACCCATTTGATATAGATTGGATGAGTACGGCAGTGACTTCCGGCTGCTGGACGAGGACGCCGCACGCGGCCGCGGGATGCCCCAGCAAAACCACACCTTTACTATTGTAGCATTGAAAAATGAGATATCGTTCAGGTAATACATTCAGTGCATAATGTATTCGGCGACGATAATTAATTAGATGTTTAACTCTGACAAGGAGCACCGGAAAACGTTACTTTGATCCATCACTATTCGTATCGAGTAACTTTTTCACGTCGGGACCAAGATCCGAGGTTTGTAATTTTAAAACTTCCTTATTTCGTAATATCGTGTACTGTTACATACACTAAGATACCCTTTTGGTCGGGACCGAAGATTTTGCTTCGTAAAATCAAAATTTCGTAATTTCGAAGTTCGTATTTTCGAGTTTCTACTGTATGCCCTAAATGAGCAGTTCCCCAGGATTTTGCTTACTTAATGGTGATGAATATACTCAGTGTGTAAGAGTGGGCAAGCTGGACATGTAGTTATCTGCCCTAACCCTAGTTCCCTTTCTGTTAGTCGCTCATTTGAACTCACTGTAATGAATGAATTGTTGCTTCTATTCCCTCCTCACCTTTTTTAGTTCCTACTACAATGCTATGGTGGCAGTTTTATGGAAGATCTGATAGGGATTTGGGAAGGAAACTCAGTAGATTTTTAGTGATTATTTTATTTAACTTTTACATCACTAACAAAGTGTGTCTATCTCTGTCCTTCATCATCTCTCCCATCCTCCTTTCCCTCAACTGGGCTTCCTGTCCATTTTATCTTGCCAGGAATCATGCTGATTCCTCCCAAGGGTGGAGTAGTGCTTCCAGGGGTGGATTAAGGTTTTGGGGGATGACTACTTTCTGGGGGTCTGGGGGTTATATGGAATACCTTATGACCACCATTTAACCTATTTTACAAGGAATTACGGGGCCGCATCCCTCCCCTTAATCCACCCCTGATTAGTACTCATCTTGCAAAGGGGAGGCAGTTAGGGAAGTTGTGATGAGAGGAGGATTGATGGTGGAATAGAAAATCAATTAGCATATGCTTTGTTAGTGGGGGGTGGGGAAGCAGGGAAACAGGAAGCCAGTGAGGTGGATGGAAAATGAATGAAAGACATTGGCAATTGTTGCTGCTCTTACAATTATCCCCTCCCTTATCTCCTTTTGTATTTCTCCACCTTATCCTTTCAACCGATTGTGTGACCCCATCTCTGCTCTACAGGTATCCTCCACTCACAAATCTCATTTAGTGTAGAGATCTAAGAGCAACTCTGATTCATTCACCTTTGTGTTTATGATATTATTCATGATGTAATTAATAATTCAACAAATAAATGTGGTGTGGGTGCTTGATTCCGATGCATTTGGAGAAATGCATTCGTGGTTGATAAGAATTTTGCGGCAAGATGTGGTGAAACTGATATGGCAAGGAATTATCTGTTGATGTGGCAAGGAATTCATGGATTCTGTCCTCATTCATTACAATCTGTAGTCAATGTGGACTGTGCCAAGGAGATTTTGTGTTTTTGATATTTCACTTCGAATTTTCATGTATTATTTTAGCAAATTGTGATATACACACTTACTTCCATCCTCATAATTTTGTGATAGCCATTATTTGCATCATTTTACTCTCACTACTTTCTAACAAGTTTTACAGTGATTAAAAAAAAGGATTTTGTGGCTCATAAAGCTCATTGATTAATCCTTTTTTTGCCTCTGGGCTGGTCTCTCAGCTATTGGTGCATGTGTTGCAGCTACCAACATTTCAGTGGGCATTTTTATGCATATTATTAAGAGTTTGCTAGTTTTCATCACCTCCAAAATGGACTCTAAATACCGTATAAACTCGTGTAAGAGGCGCACCTTTTTCCCCAGAAATCGCAGCCGAAAATGCCCCAGAAATCGCGCCTCTTACACGAATCTGTCCCTTGCAAAATTCCGTCACCCGAGTTTGAAGGCTAATATCTCAGAGATGGCTCAATCGATTTCAAAATGAAGTGCATCAAATTAAAGCTTGTTTATTTCTGCGTTTATTGATGGTGTACAAAACATTTTACCGTTTATATCAATTTCAGTTTGTGCTTAAAAACAGAATTTTAGAGCATTTTCCCGGGTACCGGACGTATGCATCGCATTTACGGCTTCGTATTAACAACACGGATCAAGATATCGAAATTTCCTTTATAAAAAATTATAGCAAAGATCTTTCCTAACAGCTATACGAAGTTTCATATTATTTAATGCATTAGTATTGTAGTTATAGATGCAAATGCACGGATCCGTTATTTTCCGTTCCGCGCATCCCTGAAAACCGCCGTTTAGACCTCCTTCAAGCTCTCGAGTTCATCATCATGAATCCACTTATAAAATCTTAAAGGAATTCGTTGGTTAATCAATATCGATTAACATTTATTTTGGAAAAAGAGCGCGTTCAACTGCCAGGAGCATGCACGGAAGAGAAAGGGAGAGGCGCGCGCTTTTGCCCAGTCAGAGGGCTATCCATAAGGCGCGCGAGGGAGTCTACTACAAGCATTACCTGCGGGGGAAAACCAGTTGTCTTTTCTCTGTGCATGAGTCATTTGGACTCGGTAAATAGTGGCATAAAGGGTGACGCGGCGTTCGGGCACGCGGGCGTTCCTCCGCGTTGCCTTGTAGAGGAACGCCCGAAAGCCGTTACCAATATGGAGAAACGCCGCAGAAACCTCAAATCCAAGTGAATACTTACCTCCGGGGTCTATATATGCCTATGAAATATGTCGCGTAAATTATAAGAGAATATCGCAAGCGGAAGGCTTTGAAAATGGCCGAAAGTTCGCAGCTAGGCTGCAAAACCTCGCAATAGAAGAAAAAAAAACTCAAAATTTTTTCTTCAACTTCGACGCATAAAAAGAGGGGTGCGCCTCTTACACGGGTTTATACGGTACATTATTTTCATCATTCAATTCTCAAATGCATACCTTATCTTTGAATTACTTATCTTAGTAGAATATTATGTGTATAATATTATAATATTTATCATTTAATTTGTTTTAAATCTGCAGGAGAGCTAATTTTGGGTCTCCAGTCACTGGCGTTGCAATGTTATTCCGCATTGTCACTGGTGAAGACTGGAATAAAATCATGCATGACTGCATGGTTCAGCCACCTAATTGCACACCTGGAGGGGATTTTTGGCGCACCGACTGTGGCAACTTCACGGCCTCTCTCATTTATTTCTGTTCTTTCTATGTTATCATCACATACATCGTCCTGAATCTTCTTGTGGGTAAGCCACGAGTATGTTTTCTGTCTCATTTCATAATTTTATAAATATGTGATATGATTGCATTTCAACTATGTAAGAGGGGCAATCTTTGGCATTTAACTCTCAGCATGAACTTCTTCCCTCAGCCTCAATTTTTATTGTTATTTTGTTCCCATAGAACAAAAAAATGATATAATGCCCACTTGCAGCATGAATTCACTCCAAAACAAAAATTCTTAACTCTCAATCTTCTCTGAATTCCTCAGTCTTGGCTATTTACATTAAATTGTGATATTCTTTTGGGAATGGGACTGAAAGTGTTAAAAAGGCTGGTTGAATGAATCACTCACTTTGTTACTATTCATGATACAGTAGACTCCCACTTTGCGATGGGTTCACATTACGATGGATTCGCGATCTGCTAGGAAGTTTGAATGGTGTTGATTTTGTTTTGAAATTTCCCGATCATCTTTCGCTACCATAATTTTTCCTTCATTCAGCATTCTAATTCTTATTTGTTAACGGACAGCATTTTTTACAATAGCAACTTTTACATATTTAATGAAATGTGTAGTTATGAGCTGTTTGCACGGTTAGAGCAAATGTTGTGATGAATAGTGCTACCGCCAATCAGCTCCGATGAGATAATGCAAATTTATGTGGCCAGGATCACATCTATGATAATTTAGATTAAAACTTTCATTAGTCATTATAGAGACATCATTTTGTTGGCCAACTTATAAAAATATGAGCTCTTATATTTTTGTTCATGACTCTGTTATGACAATTGTGAAAAATCCTCTTTTGAAATAACTTGAAAGCACAGTGGTACTCATAGGCTATCTTTTCATGCAATATACTGTAAAAAAAAGGTGAAATAGTGCCATAAGATGAAAATTTCAATGTGCTCAATGTATTGTTGAGCATCAAGAAGTGGCATAGCAAGGTTTTGGGTCTAGGGGGGGCAGAAAATATTTAGGGACTCATAAATTAACCAGTTTACTAAACTTTATAAATTTTGGTGATGAAATAGGCGGTTTGTGCAAAATATGACAATTGACAATGTACTATACACATTTATTTATACGTATTTGGGACTGAAGAGTGGCAGCATTCACAGACATAGGGGCACCAGAACACTGGGCCAGGGGCTTATTTGCCCCCCCCCCCCTGCCCTCCCCTGGTTACACTACTGGCAACAAGTGAAACCACAGTGAATTCGTGGTATCTTGTGAGAAGGCATTGTGTGTTCCATGCTCAAATTTTACAGTGAATGTGCTATTTACTCCAATTGAAATAGATTTACTGACTTGAGAACCAAACCTTCTCCAGAAACTTTAGAAATGCAGCTAAATATATACTTGGCACACGTGTAAATGTAATATGTCAGATCTTTAAACTTGAGTCGTATATATAGTTATTTGTTTGTTTTAATTGAGAATAAAAAGCATTTTATTTTTACCGCTGTGTATAGCCTGAAATTTGATGTTTTTAACCAGCTGTGACAAATATTTTTATACTGCTTTCCCTTGAATTTATTTACCACTTTTCAGGGTCCCTACAAAGGAGTTACAAAGATATTTGAAACTAAAGCTTTCCTTAAATGCTAATGACATAGGATTGTAAATCACTCATGCTTGAATTCTTCCTTGGGCTTTAAAATCATGGCTCTCTTGAATCTTAGCCTCTTGTTGATTTTTTAAAGTACCTATTTAAAAATGTTTACGTAGTTACTGTTTCAACTTCAGTGCCTACTACAGTCTGAGATAACATATTGTATTTAAATATTTTTTCAGCTATTATCATGGAAAACTTTTCATTGTTTTACTCAAATGAGGAGGATGCCTTGCTGTCTTATGCAGATATAAGAAACTTTCAGAATACTTGGAATGTTGTTGATATTCATCAAAGAGGGGTTATCCCAGTGCGGAGGGTGAGTGAAAATCCATGAAAAGCAATTGTTTGTCTGATAAAGTATTGATTTTGCTTGCACTAAATTTACACAAAATATTCTAATTTATCATATCCCTGTCAACAATTCTCCTATTGATTCTCATAGAAAACCCTGTATGACATTTGCATTCCCTATTTAACTCTATTTACCTGAAATAAAACATACATAGCCACCGTCGGTCTTTAGTGGCTAAAGCCAAATCGTATGTGTCTTAAATGGGTTATGGTCATGTAGTAAACTGGAGTCAAGGTTAAAATTTTTGAAAAGGGAATTTTAATTATGTATTATCTTCTTCTGAACTTTAATGCTAATCTGGGAAAATAGTAATTATCTTCAAACAAACTGCACTGTACATAAGTATTCAACTATGTAGAAGGAAAAATGATTTACACTTCTTCCCAGTAAATTCAGAAAGGTCTGAAAATCAACCAGATGAGATGGAATCAGGCTGTAACAAACTGCCTTAGTATGTAAAAGATATAAGGATATTTCATGCCTAAAATTCTACCAGAATAAATTCCTAACGGGTAGACTCGTAAATTAAAGAAGAAAATAGATGGAACAATATATGTAGTGTGATGGCACCGGGAATATTGAAGCCATTAAATTGTGCAATAAACCATATTGAATCAATTAGTTGTGCACTTAATGTACCAAAAAAATAGAATTGTGTAGCAAAATTGCTGCAGCATAATGAATTATCTATAAAAATGCAAAATGGAAATAACTTCCTAAAAATACCTAACTAATTTTAATTTTTTATTCATTTATTATTCATAAACAGAACTAATATTTCTGAGTCGAAATGTTCAAATATGCAAATAATTTAAATGTGGTATGTATTTTATTTTTTGTAAATGGGGTTAATCCTGTGAAATAAATATTATTATTATTCAATAATTTATGTTATGTCTATTAAATATTTCTATGGGTAAATTGTATCTTTATCACACATAATCACACTTTTTTATTATACATTATCTCTAATACAGTATGGCAAACTTCTGTTAAATGCTATATGGAGAATATAGAAATACAGTGGAACCTCGATCTATTGTTTTTCAAGGGGATGGACGAAAAAAACGATGAATGCGGGAAAACAAATATTCCGGGAAATCATTACCAGGGCATCCAATGAGCGGAAATTTACGGAAAGTGTTATTATTCTTGGGAATTATACAGGAATGTTCCATCAAAGCTGGAAATCTTTAAATTAATGTCAATAATTAGTGCATGCACTAAATAAAACTCCCATGTCGGCGGTCGGAAACGAGTTTGGAGTTTTGTTGATGTACAGTGAACTCTTGATTATCCGGTTTAATTTCACTTTTATGTCTGATAGTGCTCTTAATTTAAGGAAAACAAACAATATTTGATTATTTTTGCACATAATACGTCAGTTTAGACTGTCCTGAGGACTCGCCGAGGGCTATCTTCACCCGATCGTGAATCCTTTTAGCGGCAACTATGTCATTTTATTCGTATTTCCACTACGCCCTACTCCGCAACAAAATGGTTACATAGAGTGGCTGACTTTTGCGTTCCCCATTCCTGTCGCCATCGCCTCCAACAATTCTCCTACCCGACTTCCTTCCTACCTCCGTTGACCTTGACCAATTGAGGCGTAAACAATGGCCTTACCTGCCGTATACTCGAAGCTCATTTCTCTTTCTTCTCTCTCTTGCCATTTTTTCTGCGTCATCATACGTATCAAGACATACGGCGAGACTGTGGGAGACCCTTGACACCCAGGTGGCAATTAATACGTTGTAGTCTACGTCTACTCTCCTGTGTCGGAGGATTAAACAAGAAGTTGCAAAGTTAAGGGTACAAGCTGTGATCTCAGGATCTTTCGCGTCAGACTGTGGGCGAAGAAAACCTCTGGTTCCTTGGGTTGAATGCAACCGCATGTGAGGCCATCGCTCATCATCTCTTGCGAAAGTAGAGCAGATGGCAATGTAAACTTAACACGTTCCTTTTTTGTTAGCAAGGAAAAGAATTATATTTTATGAGGTAAATTTGAATGGCATGAAAAGGGTGCAGGTATTTAAGCTCCACTTGAATTAAAATATGAAAATCCTGTGTCAGATTATTTTCTAAAGATCGCGGAAAATGTCAGCGATGGGTAAAAAAGTCATGCACGGATAATAGGAAATTTAATGTATATCAGCACCAGTTCTTGGCAAAAATAAATCTATTTTATTTCTAAGCCTTGACGAATTACTCGGAAAGTTGGATTGTATACTTAAAACTGGATATGGAGTCGAGCAAATATTATCCTAAGGTAAAGTAAGTAATAATATGAGAAGAAAAAGTAAGAACAGGTAATCGGGTGACAAAACATGAAAGAAATACAGTAAAACTTCATTAATTCGAAATTCAAGGGACCAAAAAAATTGGGCTTCGAATTGTCTGGGTTCGAACTGAACGTACTTTCCGAAAATTAACGAAAAAGATCCCATATATTACGAGATAATCACCGTACTGCTATATTTTTTTTATAAAAAGGCAAAGAATATGCACTAAAATGAGGAGTTAATGGACAAAATTCTTCACGTTTCTCAGATTCAAGTTAAAGTTGGAGAAGTATGCACTATCAGAAACGATCACGCGGAAAATAAAAACAAAATGAATGTTTTCGGGCTGCCAGGTCACCAAAATTTTCACCGTAGACCGTAGTCCTTACCGTACCACCGCAGACCTTTAAATTTACCAGCCTGCTGTCTGCCCATTTCCCCCAAGACTTTTCTATGATGAAGAACTGCTGCATCATCATCCTTGCCCACTGGAAGTCCCTCATCAGTTACGACCACAAACCAAAAGTATCACATTTCACTCATCGCTTTCCCACGCCCTAACTTCTCACGTGGCTTCCAATAGTGGAGTGGCTTGGAAGAGGGGAGAGAAGAGTAGGGGTGAGGCATCACGTCAAGATCGATGACGAACCCAGAATCCCATAGCTCTTCGAAAGAAGCTCGAGGGAACCCAAGAAAAATCACTGGCAGTGTCGGACAGACACCACCCAGAAGTAGTCCCCATAACTTCTGCCTTCCTTGCCTTGTGATTCACATTCGACTTTGGGGAGATGGGACAAGAGTAGATTGGAAAAGCATAAACAAAGCTGAGAACCATGGCTTGTCAGCGATTCGGGGCAAACAAAAGAATCCGGGGATGCACGCAAAGCGAGATGGGAGGAGAGGCCACCAAATGATTAAAGTGCTTACGCAGGGAAAATGGGCCATGGATATCACACCATCTGGAAACTACTACTCCACCATACCTACAGCAGATGAAGGATGAAAAAATATCTGCTGATGGTACCTAGTGAAGAGCACTGTTTCCATTTCTGCAAATGTCGACTTCCTGGCAGTTTTTCTCTCCTTGGATGCATTACTGAATTTATCTATTTGCTCTCTGATCTCATCCTTTTTCGCATAGATTGAAATGAATGTGCTAGCCGACAACCTGAGGCATTTTGCTTCTGGGGGAGAACCCCATATTCTTTTCTACTTCTTCTACTATTCTGAGACGATCTCGCAAAGTTCTTACTTTATTCTTTGGTTGAGCCATGATCCGAAGAAAAATTAAATAAAACTTATAAACAAACAAAAACTGACAGCAGTAAGTGAATGAAAACTACGGATGAATGCACACAGAACCAATTTCAACGAAATGAGCTCGGGCAATGATGCTATCGTGGTCACGGAGTCGACTACAAAGTGCACAACGTGATTGTGTAACTGTATCTCCAACATTTTAGTCTTAACACGTTCAGGACCGAGGACGCACACGCTGCGTCCTGGCGTGCGCCCGCCAGGGCCCGCGGATGCAGCGTGTGCGTCCTGAAGTGCGTTAAAGAAGTGTGTTTAAATGCCGTATTAAATTTTTTCTTTTTTTTGGCCCCTGGGGATAGGTATCCATATTCAGGGCGGTCCTGAAAGTGTTAAGAGATGGCAGCGTAAATAAAACAATGTAAATTCGTCGTTTTATTTTTTTTTCAAACGCTGTATACAGGAAATGCTGCGGCGGGACAGTGATGTACAAACAATTGTTGCGGGAAAACGATACTTTGGTGAACGATGCATGCGGGAATAAATAACGTAACCGATATGGAGCTTCGAACGGGACTAAGAACGGTGAATGGTAGTTGTGGCAAAACGATCCTTGTGGGAACGATAGATCAAGGTTCCACTCTACAGAAATTTCCATATGGGTATTAATTATGGTTGGTATGTTTCATTCAAGTTTTTGATATTATCACTTTTACTGAGCTTCTCTCACACACTATTCCGTAGTTTTAACTGAAGATTGTGGATAGCTGTCACATTTTGCAGTACATATATATATGTATTTATATCAAGTATGTACTCTCAATATTTTTTTCTTCAATTTTTCAGCCTTAAGGTTGCATTTATCATTTTCATTTACCACTGTGTTTGTGCAATTGCTTTTTAATACTGTTTAGGTTAGCATACTTGGTCTTTCTTACTTTTCAGGTCAAGTTCATTTTGCGTTTGCTAAAAGGACGCTTGGAAGTAGACCCACAGAAAGATCGTCTCTTATTTAAGCACATGTGCTATGAGCTTGAGCGTCTTCATAATGGAGAGGATGTTACTTTCCATGATGTGCTCAAGTGAGTTTGCATTTCTGCTTTATCATCTTTTAATTCCTCTCACATGTGCAATTGTTTTTAAGCTCAGCATGTTACTTTGGTTTGAAGTTAAAATTATGGCTCAGGAAAAATGCCTTTCTCAATTTTTACTTTCCCATGGAGGTATGGGAAGTGTGTCCAAGATTTATTGTTAGCAAATGATAGTTCATGTTTTTCTCTGTTTTGATATTTTTCTTGTCCGAATCTTGATTTCTGGCAAATAAAATTGATTTTTTACTGCGTTCGCCAGACGTGCATAAGACGCACTGTAATTTATAAGATTTAAATTTACTAAAAATATTCCTATAAGACATACTGTGATTTATCAGGTTGGAATTTACGAAAATTACTGAACAAAAAAAGCGTGAACCATGTCATACTTTTTCATTGGTGGTTTGCTGCGATGGTAGCGCCAAGGCCAACCAGGGCCTCCGATTCGGCCAACTTCATTGTCTTCACCGAGTTACTCATTCTCTCCTCACCCTTTCTGACACCGGATACTTTTTTATGGGTCCGCCTTGCATGACTGATGGTGCTAAATCTTTCCATGATGCTCAGAGGCTGACAGTTTCTTCCCCCTCTCGGCCCTTATTTCGGCTTGGGTGACTCCTTGACACCACCCGGGATCATAAGGGGGTCCCATTCTGCTTCTACGAGGCACGTTGACTCAAAAAGTATTGACAGCTAATTCCCCTGCGTGCCCCTCTCATACCTCCCTAGGGCTCTCACTCAAGATGAGAATACATCACCACTAATTATTAGATAAGACGAAATTCACGAGTGTAGGACACATTCTGGGAGAACACGAAGTCAGCTTATCGTGATGAATGATAAAATATCCTTTCCAGGGTATCAGGAAATTGCCAACAGGCAGTCCTGCCATCCAGCTATCCCTCTCAATCACACAGCCGGAAACAATAAACCTGTCAGATTTTGGGTTGATACCTCAGTCGGATCTGAAGGCGTCTAAACCAGTTTTTCCCAGAAGATCCCTCAAGAAAAAAGTTCTTCATTCCTTATTCCTGGGCGCGACTAAATTCAGCAAGCGGGCTCATTCAGCGAGAAAGAGAAGGATGCGAGAGGATCACTCCTTCACCTTATCTGTAATTATCTACCTCCACCCAGCTTCGCTTATACCCAGGTGGCTTCCACTAGTGGGGCAGAGGGTGTGCCTCCTTTCGGGGGCCTCCGCAGTCAACACTGGGTTGATACGGCTGATGCCATCCTTAAATATGTAGGATCATTCCCGGCGAATCAGCTTGCGTCTTAGAGAACGAAGTTATACCCTCGGCTCATAAGATGCAGGCTGATTTTAGAACACATTTTGGAGTAAAAAAGTGCGTCTTATGGGCCGGGAAATACGGTAACTACAATTTTTGATGCCTAGCTAACGTTTTTCAACTTACGAACAAGTTCTCGGAATGCAACTTGTTCGTACGTCGAGGACTTACTGTATAGCAATTTCATTTCCTTTATATCACGAAAAAGACACACGTGTTGGTCTCATAATTTTTCTGTAATATGGAATTACAGTAAAACCCCAAAATTACACTTTTCCAGGGACCCTAGAAAAAAAGTGTAAATTGCAGGAGAATGCAAATTGTGGGAAAAGTAGAATTTTCACTTCAACATCCATGTTCTTTTACTGGAGCAAGGGTAAAAATAAGAAACAGACTGATAAACTGAAAAACAGCAGTGTCATAATTTATTCCTTGAACTAGCACTTCTCATTAATTTATATATGATGTAAAAAGTCCGAGGTTATGGGCATTGAAGTTCGTGACTCCTAGTTGACTCTCTCTGGAGAAACAAGCTCCCAATCAGAAGGCGCAGTGGAATATTCGCGGGAAGCGGAGTGGGAGGAAATGTTTTAAATGAATCCTCCTCCGGCACCACCTAGGTTTCTTTTTTAAGATAATTCTTCGATGAACTTCGACCTGGTTCCCGACTGAGGTTCCCTAAAATAATTTGTTCAACAATGAAATTGCTCTTGGGAAACTAATCACTGCACCAGTAACACTTTGCATGAAAAAGCGAGGCCGAGCAGTGCTAGCGTAAATCAGTGGCGAGCTGTGACAAGCTCGGAAATTCATGTTTTTTGCCCTTGTAATGCTACAGAGCATAGTGCGGAAGCCAGATACTGAGTTTTATTGGTCGACGAGACCTATACTCTCCTCTCCCTTTTTTGGACACACAATTTCTTACCAATGATTCGTAAAAATAAGGCAATATTTACATTTTGCCTATAATAACGATTTTGATCCCCAAACACACCCCAACGCCAAATTAAATATAGTATGGCCGATTTATAAGAAGGTGGAGGAAAAGTTCAAGGCACTCCATTCACCAGAGACGGACATTACCATCGACGAGAGCCTGCTCTTGTACAAGGGAAGATTGGGGTGGTGGCAGTTCATGCCTATGAAAAGAGCTTCATTTGGCAATTATTTGTTCTTTGTGAATCGAGAACTGGATACGTGTGGTCAACAACAATTTACACGGGAAAGGGGACTGTGTTGGATAAAGACATTTACCCATGTCCGCAAAAGTGATGATGACTCTAATGAAGCCATTATTTGGCCAACGATATTGCCTGACGACGGATAACATACATACATACATTTTTTATTGGACATTAAGCAAGATACATCTGCAATAGTCTTCGTCATGGTTAAGGACAACACAAACAAAATCAGAATACTATATCATTGATATTGCACGTAAGATATTCATCAATAGAATAAAATGCTTTTGATACAAGCCAACAATGAATGATAGATTTAAATCTTGACAATGTAGCATTTCTGGCCTCTTGGGGCAACATATTAAACAATTTTAGTTTTAGAACATTGAAATGTTCCTTTGTTTTTGTTAACCTGCAGTGTGGTACAACAAGTTTTTCTTTTCTCCTTGTGTCATGGTGGTGGACACTAGTTGTTACCTTAAACAAGTCAATATTTTCTTTAACGTTACAAAGGCATTTGTATATATACAGGCTGTGAAGGGTTATGATACCAAATTGTTTGAAAATCGGTTTACAATGTTCACGAGGGGTAGAGTTCTAGATGATTCTCACAGCTCTTTTTTGTAGTAGAAAGATGTCATTTACCATTGCAGCATGACCCCATAGTTCAATACCATAGTTTAGATGGCAATGAAAAAAAGCAAAATAAATTGATCTTAGATAATCCTTAGGGATAAGCTCCTTGAGTTTGCGTAGCATGAAGATTACCTTGGATAGTTTGACACAGGTGGCGGATATGTGCGTATTCCACTGTAACTTGCTATCTAATTCAAAGCCTAAGAGCTTTATATTGCCAGTTTCATTTACTGCTTTGCTAAGGGAGAATATTGTTGACTGAGTTTTTTCGGTGTTTAAAGCAAGTCCATTGGCTGTGAACCAACTTTGTGCCATAGTCATGAAAGAATTTTGAAAGTTTTGGATGTTATTGAGATCTTTGACATTATATACGAATGTTGTATCATCAGCGTACAGAACTGATTCACAAGGAACATTGTAGGGAAGGTCGTTAATCATCACCAAGAAAAGAAGAGGGCTAAGAACAGATCCTTGGGGACCCCATGTTGAACAAGTAAAGGCAAAGAGTGTTTGTCGTCAATGCAAACACACTGTAGACGATCCTTCAAATAAGAGTGAATGAGCTTTAATTCATTGTTTCTGATTCCATAATGAGCAAGTTTTTGAAGGAGAATGGAATGAGACACACAGTCAAAGGCCTTAGTGAGGTCGCATGCAATCAAGGCAGTGGATGATTTTTCTTCAAAGGCCTTTAAGATTGTATCAGTAATATAACTGACAGCAGATGAGGTGGATTCACCTTTGCGAAAACCAAACTGTGATGGTGTGAATAGGGTATTGCTTTGCAAATAGTAGTAAAGCTGATTTTTCATCACCTTCTCAATTACTTGACTTAACACTGGTATAATTGAAATTGGACGATACGTAGAAGCTAAGGTTTTGTCACCTTTTTTGTGTATGGAAATTACTTTAGAAAATTTAAGAGGGTTAGGGAAATTGCCAGACTGTAAACACGAATTGCATATCATTGAAAGAGGTTCGTCAATGACATTGGCGAGCTCTTTGATAATTTTCGGTGATAATCCATACACATCGGTACAATTTGAATTTTTAAGAGTTTTTATGACAGACCTAATGTCAAATGGTGTAACCCATGTCCATTTCAAGTTAGATGTGATTGCAGGAAGGTTATTTTGTAGGGTGGTTGCAGTGATAGACTTGATGTCAATTGTAGTAATGAGATTATTAACTGATTTAATGAACTTCTATACGTCTCCAGATCAAGCCGACTTGCTCGCTTCACACTCCACTGACTCGTATTGAACACTGAGGAAAGGGATTCCAGCACTCTTCAAAGAGAATCAAGTAAAAGAATTAAAGTTTCTTGTTTTTTGTCATAAAATGAATTTTGTTATCACATTTTCAGAGCGAAATTCGTTGTAATGCAGGTTGCCTAACTCCATTTAATGTTTGTACGTTGTTTCTTGATGTGCTATGGACTATAAATTAATAGTTAACATAAACGTTGTCGCCAAAGTATATACATTTGTAATATAAACTAAATGTATTCCTAATTAGATGTCTAACTGTTTACGAGAAGGAAAGTTATGCTGATATGCAGGTGGCCTAATTGTCTTAAGTTAAGGGGCAACATTCAGAAATTATTGAATAAATCATTAGTTATTTGGAATAAAAAATTATGACCTTTTTTGATCATTTTTGTAAAAAAAACTGTCAGGGTTAACAATATTATGGACTTTATTTTCAATTTTCTGCAGTTACTCAAGCATTTTCTCACAGCAGTCACTACCTAATACGTAAGTTCTTAGAGTTTGAACAGCACACACTGTGTCTTGCCTATCATAGTTATCGGGAATCGAGGCATTGCAAATGATCTCAGTTTACCACCACGAGTTCTTTCATTTTTTATCATATCTGGATAAGAATCCATTTTCATTCTTCATAGTTTCTACTTAAGTAAATAAATAATACTCCCCCGCAGGTTTAATTACAGTCCAGCACCCATAATCTGACATTCCAGGAGCTCGCTATAGTCCGGCAGTGTTGCAAAAACAACCTCATACATATTCCGAGAAATCAAAAAATCTTCTTCATGAACGTAGAGATTTCATCATCATAGAGTTAATCATAATCATAGAGATTTTGACTTTGCACTTTATTAAAATATTTCCTTTAATTGCTGGAATATAATGTAACGTTTAAGTATTTTGTGGTAATTTCATTAAAAAATAATTGTACACGCAATCTAAATGAATTATACGATTAAGTTACGCACCTTGCAGTTTTTTAAGTCCTCACCGTTGGCTGAGAAACCACTACTTAAAGTTTATAGTGAATTGGCGTGGCAACGCTACGTCATGGCGCGCATATTTAGCCATGCTTAAATATAATGCTTTATTGCTTATTCTCTGGCTGTAAGGTGCAAGAAACTTCATTAAAATTCTTTGCTATGTACGCCAAGATATTATGACCATGTCTGATCTGAGCGGGCGGAGCGATGCCAGCGGCGTGAAGCGATAGCAAAAAACTATCGGTCGCAGAAAAAGTAGAAGTTTATCCTCACCAGCCGCCTGAAACTAATGTGGATGAAGCTGACTAAACTGCTCCATTGAAATAAACCTTAATTTCTTAACTCCCAATGTGACGACAGCATCAAAACTGTTGAAACAACTGATCGTCAATTACATTAATCAATCGGCCACAGCATGGAGTGTTGTGTCATGAAAATTTTTCATAGTTTTCATTTTTATTTCGGTATGCTCGAATTTTTCTCATTATACATATTAACAAACATCTTTTTTCTAAAAATGAATATTTGCGAATTAAAGCTTTTGAATTCATGTCCTCATATCTGTGCAATCACAAGCAGCTGGTACAGGTCAATGGTACCCAAGGTCAATGGTATTCCTCAAGGTTAGGCATGGGGCACCTCAAGGATCTGTACTTGGTCCCCTGCTATTCCTACTGATGATCAATGGCCTACCAGCGAATTTATCCACTGTTTGTGTCCTGTATGCTGATGACACAACTTTCTTGCATCAGGGTATCAATCCCACTGAGAAAACTAAGATGATATCTGACACGCTAGCTCAAGCAAACGATTGGTTCTTAGCTAATAGATTCTTTATGAATCCAATGAAAACCCAATTTTTAAACTGTTCCCTTCAACATGTTACACTAGAAAATGAATCTGTTAAACTTCTTGGCTTTCACCTTGACCCCAAATTAACTTGGAGTACTCACAGTTTTAACATTAGGAAAAAACTTGACAAAGCCCTGTTCTTAATCAGAAAATATAAAGGGTGTGTGACCAAAGACAATCTTCTTAATGCATACTACGCATTTTTTCAATCACACCTTACATATGGCATCAGACTTAGGGGGCATGCCTCAGATGTAAAACTGATATCATTACTTCAGAAGAAGGTGGTTAGGGTAATCATCTTCACACAGGATTTAATGAACATTGTGAACAACTTTTTGTTAATTAGGCATAATAACTGTATATAGCCATTATATATTTCATATTCTGTTGTAGATCAAAGTAAATCTGCACATGTACTCAATAAGGGCTGATGTACATAACCATGCCACTAGAGCCAACCACAAACTAGACATGCCTCACTGTAGACTGGCTAAATCATTTAAATATGAAAATTTGGCTATTAGGTAAGTGCTTTAACATGCTGCCCAACTCAGCAAGAATGGTAGGTGACAAAGTTTTCCGCATGGCCCTAGAGAAATGGCTTTTAACAAAACCTTTATACTCTCTAGATGAATACTTTGAAATCAACTTCTCAACAATAAGGTTCTAATCAACTTCTCAACAATAAGGTTCTATGTCTTATAGGCCGAGGAATACGGTATCCTACGGCATGCAGCACTGCGTGACAATTTTGCCTCTCGCAAGACATGCATGCATGCATGAAAATGTAATTTCTTCGAATCTTTCTTTTTACTTTACCCAAGTACTCAAGCCACGCAGCCCCTATCCCTCATAAAGAATTAATCATCTTATAACTTTATCCAATCACGTACCTACTTCATACTATCACGTACAAATGCCCAGAACCCTTGGCATGCATAAATTATTTCTAAATTTAGTGGCATTTAGTAATTTTATTATAACACACATCTGAGAGTAAATATGGATAGTTTTAGTTTAGAAAATATGGACTTCTTTCATAAAATAAACTTTAAAAACTTGTAATCTTACCATGAACAAATGGCAATGAAAGAAAGTACAGGTAATTCTCAATTGCCATTTTTAATTTATCTGGAAATATAGCAGTGGAGAAAGGCATTGATCAAATGTCTGTGCTACTGTGCACTCCCTCTTTCTTGTCTGACTGCTATTCTGCTATCCACATATTGATCCCCCTTGCCAACGTAGAGAGGATAAACACAGCATAAAGAATTGAACTTCAGTCAGTAGAACCCCGGCATCAGTGATAGATAATACTCCAAGACCTACAAATACCAAAAATAGTGGATAACTGAGTATGAAATATATTCTTCATTTCTTCGTTATCTAAATTCCGTCAGGTTACCATGCAAGGGTAATAATCTTCCCAGTATTGTTACTTGGGATGTTTTTGGTATATTAGCTGTTGTTTTGAGGACATGATGAGAATATTTATATGAATTAGAATTGCACAACTGGAAACAACTTCCTGAATTTTTGTTATGACAACGTAGGTGCGGAAGATTCAATTTTCCTATATCATCCCTTCCCACCATACTTCTTGTAGAAAGGAAGGCCAGAGGAGGACAACTGAGAATACTACACATTTCTTGAATCAGCACAATGCCAAAGGCTGTCAGAACATGAGATATGCTTATTTACATCTTATTTTCGTCTTAAATAGACATACCTATGGAGACTGAGCCCCTCCCTCAGCCCATCATTATACACCCCAAATGTTTGTTCCAAAAAACATATTGGATGCCGGAAAGCAGTAAAATGGACCCTCAAAGCACCTTCTCTGCGGTTAATCCAACCGACTTCAAAGTCTTGTGACCACAGGCCCATGGGGTTGGGAGTGGCACAGTTGTTGACCTGCTCCGTGGCACCCACCTGAACCACATCTCAATTCTTTACATCAAACTCTATGCACCATGAAGAGCGAAGATCCCCCTAAGCATTGCACCAGGCACTAAACCAAGAATTTGCACTTTTTCTTAGATAGAGAGGCTCTTCATGCCCTCTCTTCACTTTTACTGATCCCTTTCTCTATACGTTTACCATCTCTACTTTTACTGTTAAATCATCAAAAAAAATCTATCTCATAGACACTGTATTTTCTGGATTAGTATAAGACATGCTGTTTTTTGGTAGAGACTCATGGAAAACCAACCTGTGTCCATTATGGTCAATGTCAAGGTCAGATTTTGCCTAAAGATCTCCTTGTTGAAATATGCATGACATGAACCATAAAGAATATGGATGGGTAATAGGGAGGTTATTTATTTTTTCGAACTCAGTGGTGAAAACTAGGGTGCATCTTACGTGTCTGTGTCTTATAAGCCAGAAAATA
Organism: Pyrrhosoma nymphula; assembly: GCA_963573305.1. NCBI lineage: Eukaryota > Metazoa > Arthropoda > Insecta > Odonata > Coenagrionidae > Pyrrhosoma > Pyrrhosoma nymphula. Next base: position 10,671,130 of record OY754335.1, on the reverse strand, counting down.
TGGTAGATAATGCCTCAATGAATGCACTGAGAATGCTTAAGGTGTACTGGTTCATATTTTGCAGGCTCAGATGGTAGCCAAGGATGGAGTGCAATGAATGCAAGTGCACCAAGAGCTTGGGGACAAGGTTTCACCTTGCAGAATGGTGGCCCTTTGAACTTAAGATTTATTGTTTCAGGAAATTTTCATTTCTTTCTTTCAAGTCAAGTGAACTGTGGATCAATAAAACCACAGATATTGGAACCATGGCTATAGGAGCTTTGCTGTGCTGACAAAAAAATGAGAAAATGATTATTTCAGGATGCTGAGAATCTGTGACTTTCTGATACATAATATGTATTTCATAAATATGTACTGCTGTCTAGCTCAATGAAAATTAAATTTGGTTTCTCCCGTGGATTTAAAGTGTTTCTCCTAATTTTTATCAAATTTAAGGTTTCAAATAATAACTCGATATAAACTCAACATAGTTGCTTTGTGAAGATATAAACTCAGCATAGTTCCACACTTGTGAAAACCAATTTTTTTTACAAGAAAATCAATTTGAAAAAAGATTTACTGTAATTTCAAGAGCTTTACTATAGTCACATAATGATTGATTGAATTTCAGTGCAAACAAAAACAGTTATTTTCCCTTCAGGTCTTTTGTAATTAGTAATTCATATATGTACTAGACTTTTTCATAACATTTTCATTTGTTTTTGGAAGGCATTAAATTAATTTTTTTCTTTACACAGAGTTATACCCCTATAAGTTTTCTGTATAAGAAAAAATAAACCTACATCCTTAGAAATCCACCATTAACAATGAAAATATGCAATAAGAAAGTCAGATGAATTACAGTTTTAAGGAATTACCTATGTTCAACTTAACCATAACAACTATTATATTTTTTAGCATGCTGTCCTACCGCTCTGTTGACATAAGAAAAGCATTGCAGTTGGAAGAACTTCTAGCTCGTGAAGAATTTGAGTACATAATTGAAGAAGAAGTGGCCAAGCAGACCATCCGAACTTGGCTGGAAGCTTGTCTGAGAAAGGTAATTATCAAGATCATTACTCATTTTTCATTACCCTTAGTCGGCATCCCTCTAAGCAGCTTCCTGAAGTATTAGATGGGTTGATTGAGGCCAACTTTTGTACAAATGTGATAGGGAAAACATTTTGTGTATTCCCATTTCAGGTAGTGTGAATTTTTCTAATTTTTTTTGCATAACCTATTGATATTATGTACTAGAAAAAAATACCAAATGGTTTATTTATGCACTTAGCACTATAGTTTGCACTAGGAAGAATGCATATATGCCACAAATCCTGGCTCTGATTCTCCTCTGGATCCATGACCTTAGATCACGCGACAAAGGATCACGCGACAACAGATCACGAAGACAATAGATCTCGACGACTGCAGATCACGCGACATTTAATCATGATTAAAATGGGAAAATTACTTTGTAATATATTATCCTTCAATATTTTGCGGATATTTTGCTGCAGATGTGTAATTGGGAGGGGGGCGCTGCGGAGTCGTTCCGAATGTAGAGAGAGATAACATTACTGGCAAACCTGATGACAGCGCCACCAAGCGGGGAAAAGCACAAACTCCTTGAGACTGGAGGCACGGGTAACCTTCAAGGCTACCTGGGGAGGAGGTTATTTGGCGGATAGTTACGTTTCTTTTTTCGCGAATACCCTTTTGAACCAACGGGCGGAACCAACCCACCCCAATGGTGATTGTTTTGCATAAAACTACGTCGAGTTGCCCAACCAAATAACCCTAAATGATAATTAAGTGTGTAAGTGTGATTAGTATCATGCTATTAGGAATTATAACAGTGAAATATATCTGATGAAGTGAAACCCGTGTTATTAGGTTTATTCTATCTATCACTTATTTAAATACAGTGTTTCTTTGTATATCATTATCTATCGTCGTCGTGATCTGTTGTCTTCGTGATCTATTGTCTTCGTGATCTGTTCTTCGTGATCTGTTGTCGCGTGATCTGATGTCGTCGTGATCTTCTGTCGGGGTACCTTCTCCTCCATTGATGAAAAACTCCACCTTTGGGTCTGTATTTACAGTAGCTCCAGTGCACCAGAATACCATATCAGCTCCGTGATTTTTTGATTAAGTCACTGTGCTGCATGTAATAGCAGCAACTACATATTATGCTTCTGGAGCGGTGCAGCCAACATACTTAGACCAGCTCTTTTAAAAGCACTATCTGTTCTTCAGTACAGAACCTCTGGAATTTTGACCCATCCTCATTTTGAAGAGTTAAATCTCTTCTCTCTACAAGTTAAAGACTGTTAAATTCCTAACAGCTAAACCTCTTTTAGTCCGTTAGTTGAAAAAGGGATAGGACTCATTGATTACACATTCAGTGAAAATTGTAAAATGTGAGGCAATGAACAGAACTCTCTCATGAATCAAAGAACTGAAGAGAAAATGTGCATTGTCATAGGCCAGTGCCTGCTCAGCAGTGCTACATATTTTAAAGAGAAAGATGAAATAATTGAAAGAGGTGACTGATGAGACAGGAATTGATTTGTAAAAACTACCCAGCCAGCACAATGTACTAAATAGGACCAAAATATAAAGAAATTTTCTATATATAACGGAGAAATCATATACGGAAAGGGAAATGATTTCTGTATATGTCAGTAACAAGTCAGAGAAAAGCTGAAGAAATAAATGGGAAAGATTTCCGAAATACGACAGCAATCATTTCTCTAAAAGTGAAAGGGGTGTAACGTAGTGGACATAGGAGGATCTTACACTATAGTCAATGTATAACACGTAAGTTATCTAATTTAAAAGCAGTTCTTACACGAGAGAAAGTGGAATAAATTCTGCATAAATCCGTTTGATTGTCTGTCCCAAACCGGATAAAATACAAAAATGCAAAATCTGCGGCTGGTTTGGATTCATATTCGACCGAAAAAAAAATGCCGTAGGAAAGACGTGAACCCTAGAACCTAACTTGCACTCTCCTACCTAGCGCCTTAACCCACTCACGACAAAAATTGAAAAAAAAAAATTTGAAACACATTATGCATTTTTCACTTGCTGATTAAGGGAGAGTGCACATATGATATACAGTGGAAGCCCGGTATAGTGAGTACGGCTTATTGCGAGAATCCCGTTTTAGCGAGTGATTGTATTTGTACCGCCAAAAGGTCTATGTTTTACATGTAAAATAAAATGGATATAGCGAGGCCAAAAAGTTCCTTCCACGGTATACGCTCGGTATTACGACAGATATCTCTCGAGGGCGATGCACCACCTAGCAAAAATTAACTATTTTGTTTTGTATTATCTGTTAATTAAACTAAATATTCAAGATGTGAGCCATATCTGCAACACCTAAAGCCAGTTGTGTCCAAACATTAGTGATTTACGGCCTTGAGTATGCTGTGCGCGCTCCCATTTTACATTTTTCTTTTGTTAGGCCCAGTCAGCCCAGGAGAGGGGAGTGGGCGGACGACAAGCAAGTTGAGAGTAGAAGAGGGAACATTCAGAAGAATGAGAGAAATCTGTCGGAGCGATTGAAAAACTCAAACCATTCCGTCAACTTGATGCGCCCAATCACACGGCAGCAGAGAGTTGTGATGTAGGTAAGGGGCGGAGTTTACTCTGTCGAAGGGGCGGAGTTGTCTCATGTGGTTTGTGCGGCAGCATCATATCCGCGAAACGTAAATCTTTGGACCTTAAAACCAAAATTAAAATTATAGACGAGTGCGAAAGTAACAGGTCTTCAAAGACTGATATCGGGAGGCGGTTTGGTGTGTCGTCATCTACATTGTTCACAATATTAAAGAACAAAGATAAAATTCGTGCAGCAGTGACCGAACTAGGACAACCTAGCAGCCAAAAACATTTGTGGCATGGGGAACATCCTCAAATGGAATCTGCACTATTCAAGTGGTTTTGTCAGCAAAGGTCTGCAGGACTGCCCATAAACGGTCCAATGTTAAAGGCGAAAGCTGACTACACTTGCACGAAACATGATGTGCTAGTCAATCGACTGAGGTACATTTTCTTTTCTAGTGTAAATAAATACTTGATGACACTAATTTGCCGTAGATAATTGAATTTGAATCATAGAAACTGCTAGGAATAGGTGACTATGCGAGAAATATCTTCGACCACCCGTACATGCCGAATTTCAGTGAACCTTCAGGCCAATTTTCCCAACTGATGGACGTACTGGTTAACATTCGAAAACTCGACAAAGTTGATATTATCGTCATGACATATTTGCAAAATTATCCAAAAACTACAGTATACCTAATATTTTAATTCCGATTAGTACCGGTGTCTTTACAGCTTTCTTCGGCGATCGAAAAATAGAAGAACTGGAAGAAAAACACCGCAACTGGAGGAATTAATATTTTATACAATGGAAAATGTCCTGTTTCTTTCTTAAAATTAGTTGATATTCCACCAGATTGTGCCTGAAACGACTTTTTTCTGTTTACCTTTGTCAAATACCATGGAACCAAAAGAAAAATGGTAAATACGAACGACTATGAGAATTAGGTGGCTTTATTCAACACTTTCGGATACAACGAGCGCTCGATTTAGCGAGTGATTTCCGAGGTATTATGAGCACTCATTAAACCGGGCTTCCACTGTATGTGATTTTGGCATATTCGGAGATTGGTGTATTGCACTGTGTTGAAGCCCTGTGGCCTGGGAAAGATTTATGACATTTTTTTAATGCTAAGATTTAAACGGTCTTAAGTTTGGGTCGTGTATAATCTGAAGGCCCAATTTTTTTACCAAAAATTTGGTCACAAAAAGTCGGACTATATACATGAACAGTAAAACCTCCATATGACGAGGTCGTTGGTTCCGGAAAAATGACCAGTTCATTGTACAGAGGTTCATAGTATGGAAGTTATTTGTGAGTTGCCTCACCATAGGAGAATATCTGTGTTATGTCACTACTTTGCGACTTACTTTGCGACTTACTTTGGTCTTACTTTGCGATGCAGGGTGAATAAATAAACAGCAAGCAAGTCATGCTGAGGAAATGATCGATGCAGTTGTGACTACTTTCACTGTACCCATGCACTAAGTTGTGATAATAGTTAGAAGTTAAGTTGACCTTTGCATACAATTCATTAACAAGTGTTTTTTTGTCCTAACTTTAATCGGTTTGTGAACATTTCAACCCAAATGTAACGCTATTAAACCTAGTGTGCGCCTGTTTTTTTGTATTATTTGCAGCAAGTACTTTAAACTGACAATAATAGTTGTACAAACTCGAGGAGAATGTTACTTTCTAGAAAATACTGTGATTTCTTCTAATGTCTGTAAAATTAAGTCAAAATACTGGAGTTCGAGGTGATTTATCTTCAAAATGAGGAAAGCGAATTCAGTACATTGCACCTCAAAGCTCATTTATACGTTTATTGATGTGCGTGGCGGCGAATACTCAGATGTATTATACACAGTGGAACCGTCTGCCTCTCATTACGATTTTGAACTGTTTTTTAGACTAATTCCCACATCTTAAACGTTACGAGTTATTTATATATCTTTAAAAGTGTTAAATTGCAGTTAACTTACATTCACTCATTTTTGGGTTTCCCATGCATGAAAGAGGACCAACAGTCACTCATCTCTCCGTGCACCTGGAAAACGGTCAGTGTGTCTACTACAACAAACACAACGTACGATATAGGTTACAAACTCCTCGAATGACCACGCTGAAAGTATTCTTCAGGCTTTGTGGTTTTCTTATTAAATAAGTTAAATGTTTTTCACACTCATTGAATTTCAACGGGTACCTTCCGCTAGTAATTAATATATTGCGGTCTCCCAGAATGCATGTCACTGGTTGTGTGACAAAAAATAGCACGTCACTGGTTAAGGGTTAATATGTTTTCTCACTGTCTGTATTTCTTTGGTGTTATAAAAAAATATTCCCAAATTTAGTGCATAAGCTAATTATAAAAATTATGGATTCTTAAACACTAAATTAACTATACAAATTGGCCTTCATAATTAGGGAAGTATTAAAAATTCCTTTAGCTAAGGTGTTTTTTCCTTTGTAACTTATTGGGTTTTCAGTTCAATGTCCTATGCTGTCAAGTTTTTAATGTGTTGTAATGAGATTTTAATGGTTTTATTTAGATTCGAGCTGTGTCTAAACAGCAAAGCAGTTTAATAGCCGGCCTTCGTGCTACTAATGAAGGGCAGGCAACGGGTGGCGATGGACAAGGAGCAGGAGAGGAGCTCAATCAGTCTCCGCGAACTCAGGTTTGGAATAAATTGTATTTATATTTGATTTAGAAGAATTTGATCACCTAGTCTCGGCCAAACTGAAATTAGAACTCTGAATGCCTACTTCCAGGTCATTCCAAGTGTGAGACCAAGTGTGACTGTTGGCAAAGAAATGACTGCATCAGAAAAGGACAGCACTGGGTCAGGGAAAGAGGGTATTACTGTTAGCAGCACAGCTATTGATGGACAATTTGAGACTGGGGGGGGAGAGACTGGGCTCCTGAAGGAAGATGTAGTCCTGGGGCATAGTGATAATGTCTCCTTAAATGGTAGGCCAAGAGTTAAGGGTGCAAGTCCTCCAGTTAGTGGTTCTGGTTCCACTCCTGGCTCTGGAACCACTCCCGGATCCGGTGGCCCCTCATCTGCCCCTCTACCTCGCTCGGATAGCATTGGCAGTGGCAATTCTGTGAGGCGATGCTACCTAGCACCAACCCTTTCGGATCCAGAGAAGGAGAGGGCCTTCGGGAGCGGAGGCAGTGGGGGGATTGTGGCCGGAGGTGGTGTGAGGCGGAGGAGTCCAGTCAGGGCTCTACCAGGTTGGTTATTTAGATGCAGTCATGCCTCGTTTAGCGAAACCTCCATTACTGCAAATTCACTAAAATTTAAAAATATTTGTAATGATAAAATGATTATAACACCTACTAAGTACTTTCTCAGCTTTTAATTGAAATTTATATGGTTTCTGGGAATTTAGCTACTCAATTTCTATGTTCCTGGAAATGCTACCTTCCCAAAGCTAAAATGGTCTCATTTGACGCAAATTCGGTTGTCGCAAAGATGCCAAGGAATGTATCCCTTGCACTAAACGAGGCGTACCTGTATATATGTATCACTACATCAGTTACACTCATAATATCATATATATTATTACAGAAAGGTCTTTTTCTGTCATTCCGTATATGCTCCGTTAATACTGCACCTACAGTGATAAATGAGGTATCATTTTAAGCGTTGAATCACCGGCTTCTGACGTAAAATACAATCTAAATCTCAAATTTCACTATTTACTCATTAATTTGACTTAAAAGTTTCGATTTTTCCATGTCGATTCCATCGTGACCAAATTTTTGATAAGACAGTTGTATGTAGTATTTTCTGGAGTTCGCACTTTCCGTGATATTTATGTTTGTGTCAAAGAAATTCATAACCAAAAAGTTACAGACTACAACATTGTTACTTCTAATATTGTCTTTAAAGAAGTTTTTAAAATTGCGTGCCATTATTCAGTATTCAGCCCGTTTCTCATGGATGCGGACGATCCGCACTACGTGTGCGGACTATTCAATATTAAATTAATAGGCTAAAGCTGTTTAATTTTAAAAGAATATTTGTTATGCGGAGATGTCATTCTCTTCATAAAAAACAATAAAGTGCACCAATCAAATATTTTGTCCTTGACGAGATGACGACCGTTTCGCCATTCTCTTAGTTTTTCGCGTGTTTTTCTTCACTCTTTCGACCGTAGAAGCTATACGTTCACAGTTAGACACTTTTCAATGAATGCTTTTGCAGTCAAATAAAATAGGAGTAAAACAATATATTACACGGCTCTATGGAACTCCGGCGGAATTTAATTAAAATGCATATAGTTTAGCGTTCTACCTCTTTTGTACCGATAGTAAGATCCATTGGCATTTATGGAAGCTTTGAAATGAACGCGGACCATCCACATGGCCCCTCTGCGTCGCGGTCCATCCACACGCGTACGGGCCACAGAGACAGGTTGGTGTATACACATGAATGTGAACGGCTTGTGCGGATGAAGCAGGTTGTAGTTTGTTGTGAGAGCTCGGTGAAAGGCCACTGCGAGTTGCGCTATGGATGGTGAAATAGACATTGTCTATCTCTCTGTCTAAGATCTCTGTGCCACTATAGGGTGCACCCAAAACCGCCTTTGGCAGGCATTTTTCTTCCGTTCTTTCATAGCATGGTATATACCAATTCCTTTGATTACACTAGGTTGCATGACATCCTTCCAGCTTGGCAACCTCAACACAACTGGGATTGCACCCTAAGTGGACATATATCGTCCGCACCAATGTGAAAGGACGAGATGCTCTGCACGAGTACCGCAGATCGTCAGCGTCCATGTGAAACAGGCCTACCTAATGTAGCAATTTTGTAGACTTAAACACGGCCGCTGGCTGGGAACAGAAGCGCTAGCAGTTGGGGGAAGGGGGAGAAGGAACAGAAAGGATAGGAGGAGAGGGGGTGCTACTTATTAGTGGATGGATCGTCGGATATTCGGCGCTCTACTGCACTTAAATACAAAAAAAATATTTCGACACACCCCCAGTTCAAGTTTCGTTGTTTCCGATTGTATTTAGTTATGCATGCTTCTTTCATTACCTTCCTGGATCGATTGCGATTGGCAACAGCTGTAATCAATACTGAACGATTTTGTTGCATCTATTTGCTACCTACCTTCCCTTGGCACCTTTTCTTACTCATTCTATAATATAAACGCAACTTGAACCACTTTGTTCATTTGGTGTTTTATCAGGAATTTGATGCGTGATTTAGAATAGAACTGAAACAGTTTGCAGATCAGTTCGAAAGTTTTACCATATGATGAAGGAGAAGACATGCCCAATCTGAGGAAAATTCGAAAAGACGGTGAAGATGTTGAAGATAACTTTGAAAAAGCGGAAGAAAAGGAGTTCATTCATCGCACCCAAAGTAGAAAATGCTACAAATGTTTGGCCTGTGCTTTCTCCAATGTCTCAATCTGGGCTTTTTATTAACTTGTAAACAGCATATAAGTTTGTTGCTACCCTTCCTCGCACTCATGTAACATGTGAAAGAGTATTTTCTAAATTAAAAATCGTCAAGGACAGACTTACCCAAGTAGCAATATCTTATGAAAAAATTATTTTAAAATATATTGCAAAAATATTTTAAAATCATTTTAAAATTATTTTGAAAACATATCAACTCTCTCTTTTTAGGCTTTAAAAATTTTTTTCATAATTTTAAAATGATTTGAACGTAAGTTTTAAATATGTTTAACTCTTTAAGAAGCTACCCAAATGCTGCAGATGCGCATCTGATGCGCTGCGCAGTAGTGCTGCAGCTACCATGAAGGCGCTGCTGCAGTGTGTCTAGCACTCCTAAACTTCCCTTTTTTGAATGTCGGATGCGCTGCAAACGGGTGTCAGGAGCGCTACACAAGCGTGTCACGATTGCCTTAACTGCAAAAAAAGGGTACAGCCATGGGCGACTCTTAACTACTTATCTCCGGACCGTATAGACTTAATTTCAACCTCACATTCTAGATCGTTCCTGCTCATAATTATCTACGGATTGTCTATCTCGCAACTACCTACGTCATATCCTACTCACAACTGAAATAAGCGCTCCAAGAAAGTTGTATATATACGGCCATTCCCGTGCGTAAATGTGTTCGCGAGAACTAACTTTTAAATGTCAATGCCGTGATAGTTTGAGGAAACGCACCATTCAATCACGATAACAGTTTTCAGGTATTAATTAATTGAAACCTATGTTGCCACATTAAATGAATATAAAGTCAATATTAGTTAGAATAAACAATATTTTTTCCAATTGCCACACGTTTTTTACATTTCAATGAAGACGTAACTTACTTGCGGAAATGTTACGAACATGAATATGCATGTATAATCAATGTTACGAATGTGGAAATGAGAAAACTGATGAATGTACCAATAAAAGCATAACCGTAATTTAGTGTACAGCGGAAATTAATTACAAAAAGCTATCAATGATAAGTGTTTACTGGCAGAACCCAAGTCTCTCCGATTCGTTTCAAAGCTTCCCATTTATGCCTAATTTTCGGTTGAAGAATGAACCACAGGCTAAACATATTACTATATGTATCAAGAATATATTTCATGAAATATATTCATATATTATATATATTCATATAATTATAAGAGCTTTTTAAAATTATTTCAAAATAATTTCTAAATAATTTTTAATTTGTTTAAAATAATTTTAAAAATATTTTAAAATTATTTTAAAAATATTTTAAAACCATTTTAAAAATATTTTAAAATAATTTTTAAAATATTTTAAAATGATTTTAAAATAATATTCTCATTATTTTAACGTGAAATGTTTAAAAAAGACTTTTCATGCAAATAAATGTCTCTGTACTTTCTACATATGCATATACAGGGTGTTTCAGGAGGAAGTGACAATACTTCTGGAGGAGGTTGGGGACGTAATTTTAAGCATTTTTTGTCCTATGAACATGGGGTCGCAACTCCTTAGTTACCGAGCTACGGCAACGCAAACATTTTGTCACAAGCATTCTGCAGTTACCATGAAAACCCCCAAAAGCAGTGGCATCCAGCAATACTTACAAATAAAAACTGGTCTAAATTGTACTTAAAGTTTGTATCTTTCTTTTTCTGCCAAAAATTAAGCATGTTGCTCACATATTCTGAAGTGGTAACTGAAGTTGTCAGTATTTTCCTTCTCCAAAAAATTATTTTTTAGAATAACTTTTTTATTTTGAGATATACAAAGGGGTTAATAGACACTTAAAAATTGGAAAATTTAATTCTATTTCCGTAACTGGTAAAATTATGTTCACAACTTAATTTTTAGCGAAGATATGGCATCTTAAACGGTACCGTTACATGAGCACATTTTTCGACGGCTCTCTTCCATGCATGGAACTGATATTGATTTACCGATAAAGACAATTACCTTCACCAATATAAGCTTGAGTACTTATTTTTAAACATTGTGAAAAGAATAACCAACCAATGAAACCCAAATTTAGGTGTTTTTGTGAACCAAATGAAGTAAACAATCAAGCGGCAACAAAGATCTCAAGTGGAGATTATCTCCATGGATTAATTGTCGATCACTGGCGCTGAGATTCACTTTTTAAGAAGCTTTTTCAACTTATAAGAACTTATAAGGATATTTAATTAATTGAATGTCTTATTTATAGGTAAACTATCGATGTGATATGAGATTAAGACAATAGGCATCACATCAGAATCAATTAAAATGTTTTTAGAATTAGTAAATGAAAATTAGTATCATATGCCTTACATTTGGTTGGGATAAAGGGTTTAGAAAAAAAGGAAAAATGTTAGAGAGTCACCTATTGTACATTTGTAATAAAGTTACAACATAGGTACTCCAACAACATCGATGTAATTTTTTATTTGATAGTCTGCCCCTTGTGTTGCTCATCTAGGTTATTGCTGTTTTCTTTTATGGGATTAGTGCGTTCAGTATGCAAAGTAGATATGCATACCATGTTTAAACTTTACTGGTGTACCCAAGGCCTTTAATTCAACCGTAGGAGTAAAAATCTTAAAGTTTTTATGCCGGCAAAACTCGTAGACTAGTTATAAACAGAACTAAGACCAATAAAACGCCCAGGTAACCCTTAATTTTGTTAGTTGACTACGACGAGGGAACGATGACTTTCACTTTGTCAGTAGGTACATCTGCCGTGTCGTACCTAACGACACATTCCCTTTCAGTAAAGTCAAACTGTTTTAAAAAATGGAAGGTACAACTCTTTTGTTAGACATCATCATAAAATAATTGTACAGAGTACCTACAACCTGAGTATTCCAAATAAAACGTTTATTTAGAACCACTGTTAAAAGCTGCTTTCGATAGTGCCACGGGGATTTTCTATTGACCAAAATAAGAATACAATCTGTATTCCCACCGTCTCTTTGGAACCGAGCTCCGTCGATAAATGAGATGTATCTGCAAAAATGGACATCTCCATACGACCATTCACGAAGCGATTCAGCTGTCTGGCAAGATGTCTCCATGGAGGAAGTTGGAATCGCCGCATATGAAATGGCTGTATGCCTTCATTATGCAACATTATTTATTAGGATGATAATTCAAAAAATATTTTTCCAACTAAATATACTGTCTTTAATATATTTTTGGTAATCATTTAGGTTTTACAGAATAAACATCATTATTATTTATATAACAATGAATTGGTTTGGTAATTTGGTGATATTTTTTAGAATGACGAGTCTGTTAAAACACAATAATTCAGGGAATCAAAATCAAGTGCTTTTGAAATTTCTTTTCTTCTTGAATTATTTATACTAATGTCTGTTTTTTTACTGGAATCTACAACAAAATGTACTGTAAGCACAGTTCATATAATCAATTTAATTATTAGACCTAGTTGTAGAACTATTTATTAGTGCCCTTTCTGTCATATATACATAAAGAGTTTTTAAGGTTTTCATAATAAACTTAACGTCCAAGTTTTGATAAAAATTCCTACTTTTCGCCAGGCCCGCAATTACAAGTAGGCTAGGGCCTGCACTACAAAAAATATTCTGATGTTCCAGTATTGTGGTGTGGCCGCATAATAAAATAATAGTTTTAGTGGATGTTTAATACGATTGTGTACACAGTTGATTGGTGTGCACTAATTTGGAAAAACTCAAGCAGCGGCAGCAAGAGAGAGTAGACCTTATTTCATGTGATTTTCTTTTTGGAACTAAGAGTTCTCCATTTTCTGGAACTGAAACTACTTAATTAATATACTTTATGGGGGTGTTGTGTTAATTATTGGCAAAATTTCACCCATTTTGATTGAGCTGTATTTTGGTAGACGAACATTTAGATTAACAGAGTTCTATTTTGAAAGTTTATTTAGCCGTTTATTTGACACATTTTCTATCAGCTGCTTCTTTTGTTTACAGGAGGACCAAAGATTCCTCATGGGGATGGAATGATTGAAACGTCAAAAGGAATTCCTCTGAAAGAGAACATTGGCCCTATTTCTCATCCGTCTCATAAACCAATTGGTCCAAAGGTGTCCAACGTCATTTTGGATGTACGTGATTGGTGGACTGATCAAATGAATATTGATAGTGGAAGCAGTGAGGATGAATTTTAAGGACAGAAGATGTACTTATGAGCCTTTCAGCCTTTGATTCTTTGTAAGGGTTAGTAAAGATACAGCTCACTGGAAGCTTTCCATTCAAGATGTTGAAGTGAGTGAAGATTAGAATGCACAATAGTCATGGCCAAATGTTTTGTTAATATGGGAATGCATATGTTCTACATACTTAAAAAGGTAAGATTTTCAGCACACAGTAATTAACTTTACGTTATCTGTGTTTGAGGCCTTGCACAATAGTCACAACAAACTAAATCCTGAATCTCCACTCACTCTACCAGCCTTTACTGCAAAGCAACGCAACAATGACTGCCAGGGATGAGAGGATCAGAGTCCTTTTATTGTCTAGTGCTCTTCAACATGCTTAAACTCTGCTTTTGTTCTGTTTTGATGTCCACTGCCTAGTGTATAGGACCTGAAACAAATGGAAAGCAAATCTGCTGCTGTGTTTTGAAGTGACTCGAACAATGAAGTGAATGAATATCCTCTAATGCCTGATGCAGATATGAACGATTTTTTGAAGGTTTATAAGGGATTTCTGTACATAACTCCTAAATGAAAATTATCCTATAATTGTTTATCTCTCTTCAACATCATTATCTTCCACTATACCTATTTTATTTATCTAGTCATTTTTTAGGGATTCATTTTTCCAAAAAATGAAAATCCTTTTGAATAATCCCCTCATCTGCCATACTGTTGTTATTTTTCATATTTATCCATTGCTAATGTGTAATGTCAAATGTGGTGTTTTTATTTTACAGTCACCTCCTACAATCATGTTATAGTTGAGTATCTATGCTTGTTACATGCTAAGTATGTATTACTTAATACTTCCACCAATGTGTAGCCACCCTCTGTACCCCATTCCACCAATATGATTGAATGGGGTTGGGTGGGAAAAAATTTGAGGTTTTGGCACACAAGGTTGGCTGAGGCGTTTGCTGGAAAAGCTTAACGGTGCCTAGAGCTGACGAAGAGGGAAGCGGTGAAATCGCTATCCACCATATACATGTAATTATTAATAATTGTCAGATTCTGTGGGATATAAGAGCTGATATACATAATTATTTATTTTTGCCTGGTCCATATAGTATGCTCACCCATTCGTACTTTTAAACACCTGACTTCCCACATTTTTATGTAATCAAGTACAGTCAACTCTCGATTATCCATGCTAATGGATGCACGACGAGGCATGGATAATCGAAAAACACGGATAACCAAAAAACGTGGAAAATGTGGTCATGATATTGACATTTCACTGTGTAGGCATGGGCGTAGCGAGGGAATTTGACTGGGGGCGGCCATGGGACCTCCCACCCTCCAGGGGGTCTGGGGGGTACCCCCACTTCAAGAGGGTGTTTTTTCCCCGGAAATGTGTGAACGGGGCCAAAAGGATCGGCTGAGCCACCGTGCTGTGGCTCGGCCGCAGGCGCGCGGTTGCCAGCGCTGTGTGAAGTGTGGCCACCAAAATTTCGATCTGTCAAATTTTTCTGGGGGGGCCATGAACCTTCTGGGGGGGGGGGCCCTGGTGACAAATTTTCAAGATAGCTCCTGTACTCAGCACGTTTACAGAAGAGATCCTTGGCCCACGGCTCCTCCTGGGAGATTTCCTACCTACACCATGAAAATGAGGAATGTTATTTAAATTTAAAAATTATATTTTTACATAAAAGTTAAATCAAGAGTAAGTGGGCCTTCTAGTCTTTAATCTCTGGTGAATAAGGTGTGGTTTTTTTCAATTGAGGAGTACCTATTTTTTAGTCTCCTTTATTTTTTACTGTGCATTTATTTTTAGATTTTTGTTGCATTTCGAATGCTTTTTTTACTGTACATATTTTTTCCTTTTGGATGTAATATTTCCTGACAATCCCTATTTTTTTATGTTCTGAAACTTAATTAACGTTTAAATTTGTGTTGACATCCGGAAAATTACCTGATTTTGATTTCTGAGACATAGGTCTTCAGCTCTGTAGGGGTCAGCTCATGATGGGAACTCGTGGTTTAAATCAGAGGAATTCAAGTCTGCATGAACATTTGCAACTTTCTTAGTATGGTTGTGTTGCCACTGACCCATTTCTGCAGACCTGACTATTACCAATTAACCTCGGCAACTTCTAGAATTTCAGCTTAGCAATATTAATTATAGCTTGTTATGTTTCATCAGTATTTTCTTTATCTTATATTTCGTGGAAAGATTCAGATCTATATATGGCAGCATTTATTTTGAGGGGCACAGGCCTTACAGGTATTTAGCACGGAAAATTTTGAAGAGAGTCATTGTATTTTTAGTGCACACTACGATTAATACATATTTTATCATATGCACCTTATTTTTTCCTTAGTTGCTGCTCTGTGTCAAGCACTATCCAACTAGAGGACAATCCCAGTGAGAAATAGGTGGTGGAATCAACGTGGGTCCGACGTGGGAATTCCGGTTGAGAGTAGGTGGAAATAAAACGTGGATACCACGTGATTTTGGTCGTGGGATCAACGTGGAACGCACGTGGACATTTGTTGGATATGTTAAGGAATAATTTTTTCCAACAGTTAATAAAATATTATTATTAATATGACCGTTAGACAGCTTTGCCTGCAAAATTTGCGGCTGATTTGGATTCATATTCGACCGAAAAAGAATACGCCTCCACCCAGGTGCGAACTCATATTGCTATCTCATTTTATTACTTCCTAGCGCCTTAACCCACTCGGCCACGGGAGTTCTTGAAATTTAATGGGTTATGCAAAGAACTTATTTCCTGCGCATTCATGGCCAGGAATATAAATTATTCTATGTATTCATGCTTGGTCTAGAGTAAACTGTTTACAAATATTTTGTACCAAGATATTAATGCAGATGTTCACAAGTGCTTGAAAATGGCTGTTAGAATTATGCGAAAGCAGGTAATTTTATATTTGGGCATAATATTAATTGTGGTTCGTTAACATTGTTACAATTGTACCAAAATTCATATTAAAGGCAGTTTTACAGGCCGATGAAAGATTTTGTACAAACGAATGTACATGAGATTGTATGTTTGTCTCAACAAAATTAGTACCGGTTATATTTTCCAGTTAGGCATTTGAGGCATTCGCACAAGCCTTCATACATTTTGCCGCTTTACACGATACATTTAACCTCATGCAAAAGTTCACGAAAAAGTTTGTACAAACATATATACCGTGTAAAACAGCCTTACATGCTTGCATTTTGAAATATTATATGTTACATGCATAGGTATATAACATATGTTATAACAGAGGTATCTCTTCAAGATCGTTTATTCTATTATACATAAATCTAATCCAGTTCCACGAATAACATAATTGCAAAATATAATTTCCGATGCATTTTCACGTAACTAGCGCTGTTTCAGGATGATAAACCAGATAAACTATGAAATGTCAGCAGAGTTATTTTCCACAAAGTAGAAATTACATTGAATATTTAATATTATTCACCATCACCATACATCCACTTAAAGTCAATGTGGTTCCCACGTTGGTTCAGCCACTCAATATCCACCACCACCATGTTTCCACATATCAATGTGGCATCAACGTCGAACCCACGTTGATGCCACCACCCATTTCTCACTGGGATGCCATTTCTATGTTTAACATTTAGTTGTTCATAATCGTATTGGTATTTTTATAAATCCTGAAGGGTTGGAAAATAGTTTTTTGGCAGGGAGTGTTACGCTATGAAAGTGGAGAATATTATCAACCTTATTCTATCTTAATAGCCCTTTGTAATTTTACAAGGATTTAGTGAACATTGATGTTTGTATAAAATTGATATTTCTTGTATGCACCAAAATTCAAGCTGTACATTTTCTGTATCAAGCTGTACCAGTAATGTCACCCAAGAATTTTGATGTCATGTTGAAATATGTATAGTATTTTTGTGAGAAGAGAGGATTGTAGTTTTAGGTTTGAAACATAGTTTTAATGTAATGTTGGTATTTTCTATATTTATATTATAAAAAATGTTACTTAATTTTGTAATCTAGGTGAGCGTCTCTGTATGATATTTTAATGCATTACAAAAAACACAGCTTTAAATGAAATATGTGACAATGTTAAAATAAGTATTAAATCTATTGACGTTTCTGCTGTGCCAAAGTTGCAAATGGAGCATGTGATAGTATATGAGGCTGATGTTATTGTTTAAGCTTTAAATTTCTTCATAAATAATTTATTTGGCAGGAATTCATTATCAAGTAATAATTAATTTTACCAAAGAGCAATTATGAATCATATGCCATTGCATTTATACTTTATCTGACAGAGATATAATTTTATATTGTGTATGAGTTACCATTCTGATATGCCTTGTTATAGTCCAGGTAATGGGTGGGTTGCTAAAAGTTAACTCATTCTGGTTTAGATCTAGCATTAATTTTGTAAAGTGGCTTTATTTTTCTTCTTTCTATCAGCTCTCAGGTTTCCTCCATTGCTTAATCCTCCTTGAATACAACTGATTGATTTATCTATTCTTCCTTACATGACATAATACATTATATATGTTGTATTGACAGGTTTATGTGTAGTAGTTATTTAGTGAATGGAGTTAGAACTCCATATATTTTGTATCATTTAAGAAATAAAAAGTTCATGTACCGAACTGGCATTAATATCATTCTGTAATTACTGAATATAAATTTTTAAAATTAGTGTATTTCTAGGCCCTGACTAGAATATAGTTTCAGGATTAGAAACAAATAAAAAACAAAAATAATTGTGAGTACCTTCTCGCAAGAGCTGGGCATGTCTGGAAATATAACACACACGTAATGGGTGGGTTCGCAGTAAAGGAAGAAGGAACTCTTGATCCAATTTGATGGACTGAATTTCTCTTATTTAATAATTTCTGTCCATCTTATGGATATTATGTACAAAATAATAGCCACCATTTCGACCTGAAACTTGTGAGGTATGGATTTATCTAGTAACATTCACTATGTTTACCAATCGATCTCAGAATGATCTGACCACCTCGGTGTGGTAAATGGAACGGGCTGACTAGATTGATTAAGAAAGTGAGCAGAGTCAGCCGCTTCCACAGCCGGTCTGAGATTTCAGATTGATTCAAAGAGATGGGAATGTGGTGCTCTTGGTTCATCTTTTCATTACTAATGGAAAGCATAGTATAAAGATTTGGTGTTTTGCTGGCAAATAAGACTGGTGAAATTTTCAAAGGCGTAGTGGAAACAAAGATAGTGGAACACGAGCGCTGAATTAGACAGGGCTATCTGGAGAAATTGGCACTCACAGACCATAGCCTCTACCGGGACCACAGCATTGCCTTTGACGAAGCAGAATTAATCAGCACAGCTAATGATTACACTAGTCAACAGCCATTTTGCATCTGGGATGTAATATATCAATTATTATGTATTTTGGTGTGTAGAATCCAAATCTACCTTTCAAAATGTTCTTGCACATCAAGTTTTGAGTTATAAAGGTTTTTTTTGTTTATTGTTTATTTTCTGTATTTTGCTGTTTACTGTTTTCGCTGTTTTACCAAAATACAAAAAATACATACTACTTGATATATCAATTAGTCCTTAAGTATTTTTGTATGTAGAATCCGAATCTACCTTTCAAAATGTTCTAGCATGTAGGATTTTTGAGTTATTAAGGGTTTTTTATTGTTTATTTTCCGTATTTCGCTGTGTACTGATCTTTAGTCTAGAAGCCTAATTTTTTTTTTTTTCGATCATTGCGATTGAACAAATGATATGGTATGCAGTCACGCGCACGGGTGCGGAGTTATACACCAATGACGTGAAATTCACCATGAATAAATCATTTGACTTGACCGTGATTTGAACCCTGATCTACCAATTGCCGGTCAGGTGTGTTAGCCAGTTACATAACCAAACCACCTTAACCTTCTGGCGGGCGCGTACGTGTACTGAGTACACTGTGGTCGGTTTTCAGCATTTTAATCAATTTTATCCTAATCGGACCAACTTGGGACCCTTTCCTACTCCTCATTTATACAAATATCCTTCGTAGTGTGCAGAAATAATTTTCTTACAAGCTGTTTTTGGGGAGAAAGAAAGCGAAACACGTCGTGAAGTCCGTATGTTGTGCGCTGCAAGCCCCGTTGAATCAATGAACAATCGAGGTCTGTTCGTATATTATTGTTATTCTATGAGGTATAGACTATTTTATTATTGACAATAGTTGGCAACAAATGTTATAAGTTACTGATTATCTATTCATATTTTTATATGGTAGTAATTTTCGCCTGAAGCAAAATATTGCGTGTATTGTGGAGACCTGCTGTGATCATGAAAACAATATCTTCGTAAGTAAAATTACCTGTATTCCTTACATTTATATCAGAGAATGAGTCACTTTTTACTGCATAAAAATGATGTAATTATGCATCAATACAATTTACATTAGTGAAACTTATTTCGAAATGATTCACTCTTGCTCAGTGATTCAACCCGAAGGTTGGTTTGGATAGTTGAGGGTAGAGCTCACCCCGGACAAGCCACAGGCGTGTGAATTTCAAACATTCAAGGTAGGGGGGCCAGTTCCTTTCCCTGGGCCACCTCGCACTCTTGGGGGCATCCGAAGGTTTCGTCCAGATTTGAACCCGGGACCCTTCGATCAGTAGCCAAACGCTCTACCCACTAGGCCACCACACTCCTCGAAATGATTAGTGTTCCAAATTGAAGGCAAGGAACTATCAACTTGAGGCTTCTGTTGAACTCCAATGAAGAGGAAAAGGAAGATGATGCCGTCGACAATGACGGTTCTTATTGCGAAGCAGAAGAAGTACATAAGGATGATGTGTACTGCAATTTGGAAAAAGGACCCTCCGAAGATGAAGAAGAAGTGCATTTCTGGTTGACATAAACATAGCCAAATTATACCAATATTCTAGAACTATGTAATTTAGACGCAAGTAGAATTATTGCACCTAGAATTGCCATGAGATATAGAAGATTCCTGTTGTAATGTCTCCAATTTGGAAGATTCTACAATCAGGAAGGCTATAAGTAATGTAGACAAACTCGTGGAAATACGGTCGATTTGAGATTGATTTTTGAGTGGCTGCATAAAAAATTACAAGACGAGTCATTACATTGCAATCAAGGAAATTTTGCATCCATTCAGACATCGATATAGCTTTGTACAGTACATTCCCAGCAATCCAGCGAGGTATGGTCTGAGTGTGTGGCACAATGTGATGCAAAATCGTTTTACTCTGGCAATAAAGAACTCAAATGCGGGCAGCAAATAGATGGAAAATATAAAGTATTAAATTCACCGTCAGTTATAGTCGACAATGTAAGTACATATTTCATTGCTTGTATTTTAAAGAAACGTGACCCTCGTGTTATACGTACCAAGACTCAAAGCCGTCATTCGAATGCGTATAATGCATGACTCAAATGATATCAATGCAGCTACCAACAGACCCGAAATTATCGCACTAGACAATGAAACTGAAATTGCAGTAAACACAGCTGATAAAATGTGCATAACCCGTGGCCAACCACTTCCATGGTAATTTGTTTTTTTTTAATATAGCTGGCATAAACTCAGATTCTGTCTATTCAATAAACATGGTATGATAAAGAATAGCATCGAAGAAGAATATTCAGAAACGATTCAGCCGTGGGTCTCAAAAAGGGGCATTTAGTGTCAAAATCGACGGTTCTGACTCCGCCGTCTGATTGGAAGCATACCTGAATCGCTACCACTCTCAAGTAAAAACTACTACTCTCATGAATTTTGCGGAATTATAAACTATGCGTGAATAACACTTCTACTGTGATATTGAATGTGGTAAATACGTTGGCGAATAAACATTAACGAGTCTTTGTCACTTGCCTTTAGTGCCTACAAGATGCCAAGGAACGATTTCTTCGGTAAGCTAGACAGCTATTAAAATATGTAATAATAATAAGAAAATGAAATGTGAAAAGTTATGTAAATAAATAAATAATATAGCTAACCAATGACAAATTAACCATTATATAGCACAATACCTAATTTATTCTTTATTAGCGTCTTCGTGTACTGCGTACACAACATGCCCGCTCATGTGACTGAAAAATGCATGCCTGCCGGAAGGTTAATTAAAGGCAAATTTCAGCGGTTGTCACTGGCTAACACACTTGATCAGCAATTGGGAGATTCGAGTTCGAATCCCGGTCAAGATTTTTTTCGTGGTAAATTTCACCGTATGGGCTAGGCATACAATAAAGTATCCAAATGTATCTTCAGTGGATTTGCCTGTGGCCCGAGATGAAGGGTTGCCTGTTCTTTTCTGTAACTTACAAGCCACAGTATCAGACCCAACTTCAAGTGAATCAAAAGGTGCCCTCCATCTCATGATACTTCGCCTCAACCCTTTAATCAAAAGGAACTTAATGATTTGTTTCGTGATCTAAACCTTTCGAAACAGCAACCTGAACTCATGGGGTCGAGACTGCAACAACGGAACTTTCTAGCTCCAGGGACAATTTCCTGTTTTAAATCAAGAGGTATGTACTTCCTTTGCTCAATATTTCCACATGCAGAATTCAATGTGTGTATTCAGATATGTCAATGGTCTGATGATGCTGCTAGGTGTACAACATAACCCACAGGAGTAGCGACTATTTATTGACTCTAGTAAGGAAAATATAGAAAATATATATAAGGAATATATAAATATATTCTATATTTGTTGTACCACAAATAAAAATATTGATGAAAGATCCAACCTTGGATACCAAACTCACAAATATCGAATTAGATGCTTGGTCCTCTTTCAGAGCCGTTGTGAAGGGCTTTTTGGGAAACAGAAGATATGCTTACTATGTTTCCATTGTGAATGAACAGCTCCAAGAACATGGGGTGTAGAATGTCGCTTAAAATTAACTTTTTACATTCCCACCTTGATTTCTTATGGGATAATTTGGGAGCTGCCAGCAATGAGTGGGGTGAATGCTTTCACCAAGACATCCGTAGAATGGAACACCATTATCAAGGTCACTGGAACCCTTTGGTGATGGGCGACTACTGCTAGGGTCTTGTTAGGGAGAGTGATGAAACGGCAAACAAAATAAGGGCATCATCACATTTTTCGAATAGCAAAGAAGATTAAAGTTGAAAATATTTTCTGAACTAATTTAGACCTTTTATTGGCGTCATGTCCATGTATACATATAAAATAGAATTGAGTTCTAAAGTTCTGAGTATGTATTTCTTGTTTGTTTTAATTCTGTCAATGTTCGCCAGTACTGTTTTTGATTCTGCTGTGTATCTAGGAAATGTGACGTGATAGAGAAAAACTGATTTTACCAGTGAACTCAGCACCCCAAAATTAGGTTAATCCACCCATTTATAAACCAGATGCAGAAAAAAAGTTTAAATTTGTTGACTAGTGATTGGAATTGACTGACCAAAGAGGCAATTGAAATTGGGTTGGAAGAAAATAAATTCAACAGAGATGCAAGATGCGCCCTAGGCAGCACGTGGAATCCTATCCTCCACAAAACGAAGAATAGCAAAAGATGCCAAAACTCAGACGAATTATGTGACACTTGAGCCAGGCCGAAGAGGACCTGTATACAAACCCGATAAGTTCCTTGACACAGCATCAGCCCTGAAGATGATGGCAGAGGCAGCCATCGAAACATTTGTAACAACCACCTTCCTGACACCGTAGGAAACCCTCAAAAAATTTCACCAGCAAAATATAATTGATATCATTCGCGGCATAATTTGTATTATTGAGAAGGGGAGAAAGAGAAAGAAGTGTGCAATAATGGTGGCTGAAAGAAGCAAGAAAATTCGAAATAATTCTGACTGCATATACAGTAAAACCCCCATACAACGAACACCCATACAGCGAAATTTTAAGGAAAACTCCCTATTTCGAAGTCATTGGCCCGGTCCCGGACCCTTCCAATGGACAATACACGCAAAAAAACCTCCCGTAACGAACCTCTCTAACTACGAAAACTCCGTACATCGAAGTCTGCGCTTGGGCCCAAAACATGAAAAGTGCTCCTCTAGAACAAATTATTGAGAAAAAAACGTAGCATTCGTCATTTACAGGTAATTTTTCCATAGACATTTACGTAATGAGCAGGAAGTTGAACCGCAGCGGAGAGTACCGCGTCTTAACCCTTCCGCTCCGGGCTTCGAAAATGTTTACATCCGAGACCTACAGAGCAGAGGGCATGAAGGAAACTTGACGCTCTCGCTCGGTGAAGGCTCGTTTACACGTTTATTATGGTGGGAACCAGCAACTCTGATGGTTCCCACAATAAAAAACGTGTAAGGGAAGCCAAAGCTCCGCTCCCCGTTAGCTGAGCCGGGTGATAGTTGGGTGGATAAGTAATGCACCAAGAGGGGAGGGGGAATACCAGTTAGTTCCAGCCGGCCAGACGTAACCCAATACAGAAAAATACTCTGAAAAGATCAGATCAGGGGGGCTATTCTCCACTCTCACTCATCCGCCCCACCTCTTTTGCGAAGGTGCAGGTGGTGAGGATGGAGCTCAATTTTCCCTTTTTAAATCGTATCAGATTACTTTCCCATATTGGGTTACATTCCCGGGACCCCTGAATGGGAGGAGCTCCATGGTTTCAAATTACCTTTCGGTAACCGATTTTATTTTGGGAGAGGCAGGTGGACGGTTATCGTAAGACAGTCCACCTGCCTGTAAGAACCGTGTTCATTCCCGTCGGCGATAAATTTTTTCATGCTTATTTTCTTTGTTTTTCCTTCGTGGAATTATATGTTAAAATTTAATCTTTACTTTTCTATTCAAAGTTTTTTTTAATGAGTGGAAATATTTTTTTCGCGAATACCAATGGGCTTATTTTTTTTCTTTCCCGCGAAGTCAACGTAATTTCTTTGTTTCCCCATTCTTTCAGCACGCAAACTTCATTTGTTCCTTCATTTGCAAGACCTCCTGTTGATATTATAATTATAAAATAGTCTAAATAATTGTTACATCATTATTTATAAGACCCACGATCAAAGATCCCCGTTTTCTTGTATTGTTGTGCTTTGAAAAAAGGAGGGGAAAATGTGATCGGCTTATCTACTAATTTCTGTAATCGAATCACCATTTCGCGATCTAAAGACGTACAAATAAATACATTGTAATAAGGCTCGTCGAGAAAGGCTCGTGTGCTCAAGAATGGCGAGTGACCACTTGCAGATTATTTTCATTATTGTATAATTATGATATCAACAGGAGGTCTTGCAAATGAAGGAACAAATCAAGTTTGCGTGGTGAAAGAATGGGGAAACAAAGAAATTTTGCGGGAAAGAAAAAAAAATAAGTCCTATGTTATTCGCAAAAGAAAAATATTTCCACTCGTTAAAAAAAACTTTGAATAGAAAAGTAAAAATTAGATTTTAACAGAATTCCAGAAAGGAAAAACAAAGAAAGTAAGCATGAAAAATTTGTCGCCGACGGGAATCGAACATGGTCCCTCTGCACCGCAGCCCCGTACGCTAATCAATGGACCACACCCTTGGTGCCGTAGACTGATAAATAGGGATTTTATAACATCAATATATGTTTAAACGCCTTTTTTGTTAACTATTGGATTTATACGCCCATATGTGGAGTGATTCGTGAAAAGCATTCGGAGTTCTATATGCATACGAATTTTCATCAAGATCTGCGACCCGTTTATCGGACACTCCCCTCGTTAGGAGGGCGAAGTATTCAAAACTTCATTGGTTGGTGTTCAACCAATGAGAGCCAATTTTATCTACTCTGTCCCCATCCCAAAGGAAAATCTGGAGTAACCTCTCTTCTCTATCCAAATATTGCTATTGCCGTCTTAACCTTGATGGATGTGGTCTGTTAACCGGCAAGTTTGCTCGAGATCGCCCTAATATTTGCTCGATTGCTTGAGGATACCTTTTTTCCCAGAAATCGCAGCCGAAAATGAGGGTGCACCTCTGACACGAATTTTTTATCTGCCAGCCTTCAATCCTCGGTCACGATATGAGCGGTGGGCTGCAGAGAAATAACGCGGCAGGGTGGTAGTGGCCACGAAACGAGCAGTGATTCGTCCTAAGATAAGTTCAGAATCTGAAATGGCAGTACATACTGTCAGAAGACAGAACGTTCTCGGCCGACATTTTACCACAGAATGAGAAGAACGGCACAAGAAATATTTAATATCTGGGATTGGTGGCGAGCAGCACCTATGCCACTCACGTCTATCATGGCTGGGTTCGAGTGTGGTCCATGTCAAACATTAGGAACATAAAACTCATCGTTGCCGCTCTATCGCTTGCCTACCACCGCTCGTATCGTGGCCGCGGCTCGCGCCACTCGTATCGTGCCCGAGGCAAGTCCCTCGAGAGCTGAGTGACCTTGGTGCTTAGCGTGAGTCATCAAGGGGAGGGTATCATTGGCTCGCTTGTTTACGGGGGATGCAGTTGCCTAATAACTTTAAAAACTTGTTGTTTGACAAGGCAAGCGTGTGTGGTGCAATTGGGGGACAGCGATTGGCCGCGCGACAAGTGCAAGCACTGGAATTTTCCACCCCCCTAACTTTCTCATTTTCTGTCACCAGACAACTTTGAGTGACTGTATGCACCTTAGGGTGTTGCTTATTTTTTATTTTTTCTCGGATTTTTGATTTCTACCTCTTAAAATATGCTATGAGGTGCAGATTGGATATCCTAAAAATTTCAGCCCGATTGTTTAACATTTAGAGGTCGCTCAAAGAGCATAAATGCAATAACATTCAATTATCCTGATTTGAGGAAATAACATGAATTTAAGGGGTAACACACAATTTTACAGCCCGTTAGGGTCAAAATTCGCTCCATTTTTACGTCAGCTCAACAATTTTCCAGGAATTATATACTTTTCCGCGAGCTACAGCCGCGCGTCACACCCCTAACGGCGAGCTGGTTGCTCGTGGGCCGCATTCGCGCTCAGCTGATAGGACCTGCACCCCTCATTGCCTTACGCCCCCCTCGCACCTTCCCTAACGAGAATCGGCGGAGGGAGGGAGGAGTTACTTACAAACTTGCATTGTTTTACATTGTTATAAAGTCAGGAGACTGTTTCGTTGCGATTAACCATAATAGATGGAATCATTAAGAATGATGTTTATAGACAACTATGTGTACGTCTTTGTATCAAAGTTTGCATGGTTCACACCTCCTTTAACCCCATCGCAGTTGGATTTTGAATGGTGTAGAGTAAATATTCGGAGTCGAAACGCTAGTGCTAAAAACGATGTCGTTTACTACGCGCAAGTCTAGTGAAGTATTTCAAATCGGCGTCCCCGGAACTGTAGCCGCTTGTTTGCAGAAAACTAAGCTGCCTTTGATTCGCGAAGTGCTGCAGGTGTTTTATCACTTTAAGGCTTTATTGATTAAACAAAATTTTAAGCCTAACCCTCCACTGGGACGGAAAAATTGTACCCGATCTAACCAGCAAAAGAAATGTAGATCGCATTACAGTTGTAGTAACAGGGGTTACCAGCGATCAACTACTAAAGGTAATTTTTACTCATTCGTTGAATCAAGTAATTTAAATATTATTTAGCATATTACGTCATTAAATGGCTCAATAAATCTCATTGCCGATTGATGAAAGAAAAAAAATATTACAGATTCCAAAACTCACCAAAACTGCCAGTGGGCGGGCCACTGCTGAGATTGTTTACGACTGCGTTGGGGAGTGGAGATTAGAGAACAAAAGTACAGCTTTTTCATTTTATACTACTAGCGTAAATACAGGTAACGAGCTGTTTTCATATCTTAGGTACTCAGTTTATCATATTTTATGGGATTTTAAAACTGAAAATTTCGTTTTTTATCATATATTAGGTTCAAAGAATGGTGCTGCAGTTATTTTAAAAGATAAACTGCAGCAAGATGTTTTGTATCTTGCTTGCCGCCACCATGTCTTAGAAATAATCCTGGAAGCAGTGTTTGAGCTCAATCTTAAACCTGTGGGTGGGCCTAAAATATCGCTCTTTAAAAGATTCCAACAAGAATGGCCAGTAATGGACAAACATAATTTTGTTCAAGCTCTTTCAGATGAGCATATTGCTAGTATTTTAGCGGTGATGCATCAAACAAGATAGTTGATTTTGCTCTCAACAAAATAGAGGTAATTATGAGCTCTGACTATATATACTTATACCTACTTATATTCACTTGCATTATCATTTTAATACATGCGTAAGGTAAACTTAATTCCTTTTTGAAATGCATTCACAGGTTGGTCAACCTAGAGATGACTATTTGGAACTTTTAAACCTTTCTCTTGTCGTACTTGGAAGACATGGCATGAAGTTTAGAGCACCCGGACCATTCCATAGGGCTAGATGTATGGGCAAGGCAATATATTCATAAAAAATATGGCTTTTTAGAAATCTGTTTATTTTATCAGAAAGTGAAACTAAGGGACTACTAGCTGGGACTGTTTTCATTTTAAAAGTATATATATTTTCATGGTACACGACCACAGACGCTCCAGGGGCACCAAAACATGATTTGAAGCTAATAACCAGATTGAAAGAGAGAAGAAACTTTGACAGTGCAACGGTATCCATTGCCCTAAAGAAATTCAGCAGGCACTTGTGGTATCTGAATGAACAGTTGTCGGCAGTATCATTTTTCGACGATAGTGTCAGCCCATATGAAAAAAATAAAATTGTACAAAACCTAAAAAACAAAGAAGGGGTACCAAATCCTTCTAAACGACTGTCCAGGAATTTGGAGTTTACCAACAGGTTAGCGCTGGCAGATTTTGTCACAGCGAATAGTCTCCCATTCTTTCGATTACTTAGTATTCCTGAAGATTTTTTGGAAGAGGATCCTGTGGCATGGCACAACAACAGCGACTACAGAATCAGTCAAAATAAAGTGAAGGCTTTGCGTGCGACCAATGATCATGCTGATCGCGCTATCAAGTTGATGGAGAATTTCAACAAGACTATTACATACAAAGAAGATATTTTCCAGCATTTACTCCTTGGTGCTGCTCACTTCCAAAGAGCTATAAAATACTCGCGGAAGTTCATCGTTAAAGAGCAATATCGTTTGGATTTGTGATAAAAAATTAGTGTTCTTAATATGTTGTGCTGCTATATTTACAACTTTCTGACAGTATTAAAGTAAGGAAGTTTTTCTGTGAATCGATGTTGTCTATTCCACTAACGTAACCATAAAAAAAGTAATTTTTCTTCCTCTTTACGACAAAAGCGTAAACACATGTATAAATTAGAGCTTTACGTCGGTCTTGTAAGGATTGTAACTTCGTGTGAATCATTAGCGGTATGAAAATGTCACCAAGGTATTCGACTCCTCCCTCCCTCCGCCGACTCTCGTAAGTCAATGAGGGGTACAGGACCTATCAGCTGACCGCGAATGCGGCCCGCGAGCAACCAGCTCGCCGTTAGGGGTGTGACGCGCGGCTGTAGCTCGCGGAAAAGTATTTAATTCCTGGAAAATTGTTGAGCTGACGTAAAAATGGAGGTGTGAACTATGCAAACTTTGATACAAAGACGTACACATAGTTGTCTATAAACATCATTCTTAATGATTCCATCTATTATGGTTAATCGCAACGAAACAGTCTCCTGACTTTATAACAATGTAAAACAATGCAAGTTTGTAAGTAACTCCTCCCTCCCTCCGCCGATTCTCGTTAGGGAAGGTGCGAGGGGGGCGTAAGGCAATGAGGGGTGCAGGTCCTATCAGCTGAG
This sequence comes from Pyrrhosoma nymphula, assembly GCA_963573305.1. Taxonomy (NCBI): domain Eukaryota; kingdom Metazoa; phylum Arthropoda; class Insecta; order Odonata; family Coenagrionidae; genus Pyrrhosoma; species Pyrrhosoma nymphula. Next base: position 10,642,216 of record OY754335.1, on the reverse strand, counting down.
CGCGAATGCGGCCCACGAGCAACCAGCTCGCCGTTAGGGGTGTGACGCGCGGCTGTAGCTCGCGGAAAAGTATATAATTCCTGGAAAATTGTTGAGCTGACGTAAAAATGGAGCGAATTTTGACCCTAACGGGCTGTAAAATTGTGTGTTACCCCTTAAATTCATGTTATTTCCTCAAATCAGGATAATTGAATGTTATTGCATTTATGCTCTTTGAGCGACCTCTAAATGTTAAACAATCAAGCTGAAATTTTTAGGATATCCAATCTGCACCCCATAGCATATTTTAAGAGGTAGAAATAAAAAATCCGAGAAAAAATAAAAAATAAGCAACACCCTAATGCACCTGCCTTAAGCTCAACTGAGAGAATTCTATGACTATTAACATTTGTGCATGCGTCAATATAGGTCAGTGTTGTTCCAAAATGAACAAGGGCAAAAAGTTGTGGTCTTTCACGGTAGTTGAAAAAATTAAAGCGCTTTAAGTCATCAAAGACACTGAGGATGTAGGAAACCGCGCTGCCGGACTAAGGCATGATGTGCCGGAATCGTGCATTAGAAGTTGGAGGAAGGATAAGGTTGCACTATTCATACCAATAGGGACAGAAGGTCTTTTCGGGGAAAATCTACGAGCTGTGACAGTACATGCACGCGCGTGCCACCGTACTGCGACGCCCGTCTCACTACTAAGTCAGCCGTTTTTATGTATGTACCTAAATCATGATTTTTTTTATTTTGTCATTCATTGAAGATTTTTGTTGGACCATATTGAAATATTAACTGTTTTAAATTCCATAGACAGTTATGATTTCTTTCAAAGTTTGACTTTTTTCAAGTTTTGATGTCGTATCTACGCCTTATCGTTCGTTTTTTACGCGACTGACGCTGGGGTATTTTGAATTTAACGTGTTTGCATTCCCACTCGTCGTCGTTTACAGCAAAATATAATTTGTAAAAGTTAACCACGTTTTAAAAGGCGACTTACAGCGACTATGACTTGTGCATTAGGAAAATGGTGGGGGGATTCGGATTCATAAATCAGAGCTCGGTGCGACTGTCCGCACTTACCAACTAAACACGAATTGTAGCGAGGTCGGATTTGTTTTGTTTTAATGAATATCAATTACTCCACACATTCCAAAGGACAATAAACAATGCAAGCATTGTAGGGCCTAGGCTACAAGTGAAAACTTGCCTCCGAAGTCCATACATGCCTATGGAAAATGCCGCGTAAATTATAAGAGAATATCGCTAGCGGCTTTGATAATGGCCGAAAATTCGAAGTTAGTCCCGCAACACCTCGCAATAGGAAAAAAAGCCCCAAATTTTTTTCTTCAACTTCGACACATAAAAAGAGGGGTGCGACTCTTACACGCGTTAACGGCATCGTCAATGCATTATCATCTGAGATTGCCATTGTGACCTCAATGCATTGCCGACTGCCACGTTTTTACTCGTGGTAACTAACTCACCCCACCTATATTCCATCGTCGTTTATCGATATCTAGTATATTCTGGTCACGAACATAGATATTTACCGGTATTTCAATGGGATTCCAACAGTGTGTTTCATTTCGGAAGTATAAATGGGAATATGTGCTCTTTCAAGCAAAATTGCTGCATAAAACTGCCAATTGATATTGACTTAAATTATTGCACTCTAAGAATAATATAGACTAGATACTCATAAAAATTATGGAGCACTTTAAATATACCTAATCCTTAGGCATTAATTTTGGCGCTCCTTTACTTTCAGACCGTAACTAAAGAAAGCGATGAGGCGTAGAGCAGAATCGACGAAAAAACAATAATTTCAATTAGAAATACGCAGGTTGAAAATAACACGGTGATAGCCACGGTATTTGATAGTAAATAATAAAAATTGTTTATCATCACTCTAGGAAAGGTTTTAATAGTGAATAAAGAAAGATTGAGATATTTACTCGACTTGCATCGTAAAGCACGCGGAACACTTGGATGCCCCTTTGGAGACGCAACCCGCACACCACCTCCATGCATCGAAAACCCCCTACATCGAAGTAATTTTTCTGGTCCCAACAAATTCGTTGTATGGGGGTTTTACTGTATACTGTGATAGATCGTTCAATATCTGCATTCCTTGTTGGTAGATCTGAGTTGGCTCATTTATGGTGAATCCACCATAAAATGACTTAAGTGTCATATTCTGTCTAATCGTAGAAAAACTTATTTTCTATCTGATGTGAACGACAAAATTTTACTTATCTATGCTATTTTATTCTCTAATTGAAATTGCATGGTATTGAGAAACAAGGGGAAAATTTTATTTTTCCATATGCATAATATAAATGCCATTTTCATGGAAAACTGTTTACAAGGAGGAAAACATCCCGAGAAATTTAATAAAAATAAATTTTAAGCATCTTACCACCTTATTTTGCGAGTTATTAGCCAATTACTGCGATGATTGAAGTCAAAATGCGGTAGTTCCGTAGAAATGACATTGTAGTCAGCTCCTTTCACTGGAAAAAAGCACTCATTCAAAATATATTTGTGGAATAAACAGCATATTTTTCACGTTAATTTTAGTTTTCAATAGGTACTGCAGGTCATCATGGAAAGCAGAGTTCTTAAACCAAATTAAATAATAAGATGGAACCTAGTTATTGTTTTGACTCACACAGTTGTGGTTAAACCTCATTTCGAACTTTCAGGTAGGTCTGCATTCATATCAGTCTGAGATTGTTTGGTGAATGTAGTGATTAACATGCAACCTTCTGGTCACCAGTGGCTCCAAACCTATCTGCGTCACAATTCGTTTGATCTCAGGTGGTTGTAAGAAGCTTGTCGCTTTCTTTTATATCTTGTTTGCAGTTTTTTTTTAAATTTTTCTATTCTGGGTCCCAAATGCTAGCATTATACTCAGATGTTAGCCTATTGAGTGTATGGAAAGATTTCTTGCTTTTTTGTCTGAGGAACTCACAATGTTTTGCGCATTGAACCCCAGTCTCTTAAATACTGTTCTACAAACATTCTGAACGTGGTTTACCCACAATGGTCTGAAGTCATGGCTGTGCCTACAAATTTTATGTTCATTATTTATATCAACATTTTATTTCAGAATGAAATCGAGAATCCACACTTTTTCCTTGATAGTGAGCACTTCATGCATTCTCTTAACATTTGCTGAACTTCTGTCCGTACATTACATTAGTAAGCCACCATAAAAAAATAAATGGTAACAATCACGACGACACCTGATGAGAAAACAAATGCAGACACTGGTGGCCACATGCATGTGTATTTTATGGACTGTAATGGTAACTGAGGACAGGGTACAATGAATAATGTAACAAGGGTTTATAAAGCGAAATATCTTCTGGGAACAAGGGGCAATACCCCCTATGGGGAATCCACCTTCCTCACCCAAATCTTCCATAAAAAAAGAAATATCGAACACCCAGCCCTGGCAACTTGACCATCGCCCTCCATTCCTTACTCCCCTTATGACACCTTACCCAGCAACAATGGTCATAAATATATACATAACGAAATTTGTAACTGAAGATGATGACTTTGCATCTAAACTAGTTGTGTATTGTAACTTCTGTTATTAAAAATTAGTGAAAAGGTACAACTTTTTTTCTCTCTTTTAAAAATGAATTTCCACATTGTTAAGGCTGGCTGGTGTCAGAGCCAACCTTCGAAATAGCACGTATTGAACTAAGGATCGATTATTTCGGGGAGGTTTGACAATTCTATTTTCCAAGCCAAGTGAACCATTGATATGAGGAGCTCCAATGTGTGTTTATTAATTTGTTAATTTTATTCACCCTCAAAATGCAATTTAAATTCATCATTCTATTTCCAAATGTGTACCTAGTCTCTAAGAGAATAGTGATAGGGGAATGAATAACTGTAGTACCCTCACTGATCCTCTGGCTCCCTTCCAACTCCTGGATTATCCCGATAGGCTTCCAGTGCGATAGTCGGGGTTGTTTATCAAAGGATCAAGAAATGGTATTGCTGTCGCATCATCGAAAATTATCACCTGGAAAAATTTTTTCATTTGATACTGTTGACTTATTATTAAAATAGAATTGCTGTAAATCGATTCTCGCATTTATGTTTTTCAAAGTAAGAAGTATGTTTTTTACTGGAACGGAAAGTGATTACTGTATGTACGATGAAATTTGCATAGGATATCACCAGTGCGAATTCTAATTGTGCATACCATCAAGAATAAGATCAAGGTATCAGGCAACTATCTCCTCCTACCTAAAATGACAGTAGATGTAAAATATTGTTCTGCTTCACCAAGGCAATATCACATGGCATACTTCATATATCGGTCTTTGCACTTCTTCCAAGTTGTAATGGATGTTACTCCTCAGCAATAATAACTTTTTAATGTGTACCTATACTTCCCTAATGGTATTTGGTGCCGTTACCCACTCGACATGAGTCACAGAATGCGAGAAACTCTGCTAAGAGAAAATTTTTAATGATTCTCTGCAGTACTGTGTTGTGACGAGCAGGATTTGCTTTGCCTTTTGCTTTCCGGTGTCACCCCATTCAATTTCGTCTGGACCCAATTTTGACCCTGTGTATAGTCGACTGAAATCGAAAAAAAATAACTGGCCAAAGATTTTTTCCTGGGTGGAAGATTTCACATGGCTTCTCTAATTTTTTGGTTGCATTTGATGTTGCATATTATTTTTCATATTTCCCAATCATATAAATAGAGTATACACCATTATAATGAGTATACTCTACTCATTATAATGACTCAAAGTTGAACAAATTCCGCCAATGATTTTCTTCAAACCTCTCCTGACTTAAGCTGTTGGGGAACATAATGGAGTTCACTTATGGGGTAAAATTAATTTATTTCACTTTATATAACAACTTCTTTGCATATCAAAATAATTAATGCTGATTTTGATAAATATTTGCATATGTTAAAGAAAATAGCGAACGTTTTTTAGGCCTTTTTTATTTATGCTTACAAACAGCATGTAACTGCGAAATAGGACCCCTTCTTCTCCTCTTAGCTTCTTAATCCCTCTGGAGAAATGACTGGGAAGGGTAATCAAGAGAAGTGACCTTGAACACCTGCAAGCATATGGGTGCCAGGCTTGGGATTAGGTAGCTAAGTACCAGCAGGAGAGCAAGCTCGATGGAAGAGCGGAGGAGTGCCTAATGTTGGGATACCAGGAGGCAGTGAAGGGCTTACCACATGTGAGACCTGAAAACAAAGAAGGTGACCATCAGCCGTGATGTGATGTTTAGAGAACATGTCCTCCCCTGTAAGTCTCCAAGGGATCTTAATGAGCCTCTATCCCAGCTGGAGGAGGGGGGTTAATACCGTTAGCAGTGGAAGTTGAGCAAGCGAATTCCGGAGGTGGGACTACCATAGGGCCACCCAACACCCAGGAGAGGGGCCTACCACAGAGCCGGTTCCAGCACCAATACCAGGAGAGGACAGGCCCACGAGGAGTTCATCCCCTTTGCAGCAGATGGCGAGCTAGCAGAACCAGGAGAGGGGTCCACTATGTGTAGGTCATGGTCCAGGGTCCCATGCTGAGAGAAGCAGGGGATGATGCTCCAGACCCAGGAGAGGCCAACGAAGGAGGTGGACCAAGGCAGTCCCAGAGGTTGAGTAAAGCAAGAGCTCCATGTAGCTTCCCGTGCTGCAATCTGGTGAAGTATGAGGTAAAGTCTTCCCAAGGGGTGCATATTCCCAGGTATTGGCAGGAGGCCCTGAGTGGGCTACAATCAGCTGAATGGAAGGCTATAATGTTGGAGGAGTTGGATATGATGATATAGCTACACACTTGGGAGATAGTACCTCGACCTAAAGAGGCCAATGTCATCGGCAGTAAGTGGGTGTTCACAGTTAAAATGTCTGGAGGGGTGATTTTGATATTTAAAGCTAGATTAGTTGCACAAGGCTTCCAACAATTAGGTATATGATATAGATTATTGTGAAACCTCCAGTCCTGCTGTACAGAGGAAGACAGTAAGAATTCTATTAGCACTTGCTGTAGAAAGGGGTTAGGAGATAGGCCAACTTGATGTAGTAGGGGCTTATCTTAATAGCTATTTGGAGATATCAATTCATATAGAGCAACCATCTGGTTTAGCATACAAGACCCTGCCATGTTTACAAACGTGCAAATTGAAAAAGAGTGTTTATGGACTCAAACAATCACGTAGGAACAGTAATAATCACTTGCATGGTATCCCGTTGGGATTAGGATTTAAGAACTATCAAAGAACCATGTGTGTGTATGTGGATAATTTTTTATTTTTTTGTGATAAAGAGTGCATTATGAGTGCCAAGGCTGAGTTGTCAGGCTGTCTCAGGGTGAAATATTTGAGAAATTTTTCGATTTATCTCTCTATGCAAATCTCTTGGCCATCTGAAAGGGAAATAATTGTGAGGCAGGAGTTGTATGTCAAGGAAATTTTGAAGGAATTTTTTCCTCTTGATACCAGGGGATTTAGTGCCCCAATTGAAATTGCACGTGTAGATCTTGAGAGAAACCTCAATGACAAATTTTCTGAAACTACCTATAGGAAGGCAGTATAGGATCTTTGTTACATTTGTCAGCTAACACTAGAGCTGATATTTCAAGTGCTGTATGTTTTCTGAGTCAACATTGTGAAAATCCAGTAAGAAGATACTGGTAGAGAGAGCATATTTTCCAATATTTGAATGAGACAAGGCATAATGCCTTACATTATTTAAGGACTGGAGAGAAGCTTATTATTTATTTGGACTCTGATTGGGCTAGTGACCAAAGTGATTCTAGATCTGTTTCAGGGTCACTCTTATCGTAGCAGGAGGAGTGTTGGTGGAGAAGAAAACAAAAATCACCATCAACATCGTCAACCCATGTTGAGTATGTAGCCATGTTTGAAAGTGCCACAGAATTTGATTTTTTTGTGTTTTTAACGAACTGACAAACTTTATATTCTCAGACATTACATGCAGGTGCAGGGTGCAGCACCACGTAAGGCCAATGTTGGGCTATGTCAACTGACGTAAACTTAACAGTACTGATGAAGAAGCAATTTACAAAAACATTTGTGATGAGTGTGGTGCTTTACAGATCATAGATTTGGACCTTTGGAAAAACAAATCAGAAGCATAGGCATATCTAGAAGTGTCTGAAGGGGAGGTCACCACCGGGAGGTATAAGAGTATGGAATACCCCCCATGTAAAACGGGTCAGGCAGGCCCCTTTGAATTTGGAGGCAGGAAAGCAGAGCCCCTTTGTCGGAATCCCAATGCCCAAGGCTCCAACAGAGAGAGCATACAAGGTGTACATTATAGGGTGGAGTGAAAAAAGTCAATATTTTTTTTTCGGAAACGGGTACCCTTCAATGACTGCGTATGAGACCTAGTAAAAATTCTGTAAAATATTTAATTTTTACGACGTCGTCTTGAGTCTGCACATTTGGCTTAAAGTTTGAAATTTTTTTAATTTTTTTACATTTTTACAATTTTTTTAAAAGAACTTGAAGCAAAAAAAAAACCCTGACGTGTTGTCATTAAATAGTTGAACAAGGCCTTAAATATAGACAGGATTTTTGAAAACATTTTTAGGTGGTGGTTTCAGTCTGCGCATTAGGCCTAAAGTTTGCCGAAATTTCCGATATTTACAATTATTTATATAATCAGTAATATTTTAAAATAGCATGTATGTATCATCAAGTCACGTTCTTATAATCAGTATTCAAGCTTATAATAAGCTTTTTCACAAAACTAGAAAGACAGGTAAACTGTGTTGTGTAGGTGTAGTAACGAAAGTGACGGGCCTGGTGTGAATCAGTCTGCATTGCAGCGCTTCATCTGGGAGCGTTGACCAGTCTCCCTTGGTCAGACAGACACGTGGCGATTTGATTCTCTGTTCCCTCGACTCTCTGACTGCATTAGTTGTGTTTTGACAGCGAGAGTGATAGGTGGTGTATTTTATCTAGTCGTCGAGTTATATACGTTCTACTGTTCTAGTTCAGGTTTATAGTACTGTTTGTTACTGTGCTGTGTGTGTTTATCACTGCGTTAAGGCGTTCTCTAGGACTCGTGACAAGGATTTACCTCATCCTATCATAGGTAATAGTCAAGATATGGGCGAGTCTTTGCTTCCTACCCGTAGAGATGTGTTACAATACTACATTTATGTTTGGAACAAAGAAAAAATTAAGTAAAATGGCAAAAACCCTAGTTTTTTTGAAGTGTCCAAGATTGTTGTTGACAAGTTAAATTTAATGTAGGGAAAAGCTTCGATCTCATGCATAACCTCTAAAACTATAACAGATTTATTAAAAAAAGAAGTTGATTTTGTTCAAACACTCAACAAACATACAAACGTGACAAAGATAAGGAGAGTTTTAAAAAAACTAGCCATCGGTTACACAGTTCCATTGTCTGGGAAAGCCATTGACATTGCTAATTCTATCGTTGATTACTTTTCTGAGCACAATCTTACAATGTCGGAAATAGTTTGTATTGATTGTGATGGATGCCCTACAAACACAGGAAAATATAATGGTGTAATTCGCTCGCTAGAAGAGAAACTTGGTAGACCTCTGCAGTGGGTTATTTGCCAATTGCACAAAAATGAACTTCCATTACGGCATGTAGTGAAAAAGCCTGATGGACCTACTAGTGGACCAAAAGGATTTGTTGGACCTGTCGGTCAAAGTTTGGCAACATGTCATGCATTGAAAATAGTTCAGTTTGAGCCCATAGAGTTTATTACTGATATAATCGATCATGGTGATGAAAAGGGTTTGAGTATTGACCAACAATAACTTTATGATATTTGTAAAGCTGTTTCAAGTGGGAAAATATCTCAAGAATTAGAAAACAGAAGTCCAGGAAAGCTCTCCCTTGCGAGATGGTTGACTACAGCTAATAGAATTTTAAGATTATACGCAACTACAAAAACTCCATCGCAAACATTAAAAGAGTTGGCAACCTTCATCGTGAAAGTTTATGCACCTAGCTGGTTCAGGATCAAGTGCAATCCAAAAGCTTATAATGGAGCTCAAAACTTGTGGGAAACCATAAAGAGTTGCACTTACCTATCTGAGGAAAATCGGAAAATTGTACACAAATGTATCCTAGACAATGGATACTTTGCTCAACATGAAAACATGCTCATAGCTATGTTGGTTGAAAAGAGAGATCATATAAAGAAACTGGCTTTAAGACGTATCATCAAGGCTCGATCTAGAGAACAAGCCAGTAAACCACTAAGACGGTTGAAATCCCAAAAATAAATTTTGAAGCATCAGAGTATGTCAATATGATTGTTTGGAATGATGTGGAAGTGACAGAACCACCTTTCACAAGTCATTTGACAAATCAGGATTTGCAAAGGTTACTGGAAACCGAGAGTGTAAACATAGCTTCTGAGTGTACTCTTTTTGAACTCCCATCACACACTCAAGCGGTAGAAAGAGTCGTCAAAGAAGTCACTGCTTCCTCAAAATTGGTCTGTGATCAAAAGATAAGAGAAAGGTTAATCAAAACTAGAATGTTTGATAGAAATATCCATCCAATATATAACACAAAGAAACAATTTACCTGTTGAAGACTTTTCTTGAAGATGTAAATACATGCTCTCATGGTTGGGTGGTTGGGAGGGCATGGGTGGGACTCGAAGTGCAACCACCTCCCCGTGGTGAGTCCTTGGTAGTTTAATATGAACTAGCGAAGAGTTGCACAATGCAATGTTGATTAACGAAAGCTATATAAACAATTTTTAATAGCATTATAAGAGGATATCAGAAATTATAAAACGTTAAAAATATCAGAAATTTACTAACATTTGGATAAGTTTAAGCCTCGTGCAGTCTAAAACCACCACCTAAAAATATTTTTTTAAATCCTGTCTTTATTTAAGGCCTTGTTCAACTATTTAGTGACTACCCGTCAGGGTTTCTTTTTGTTTCAAGTACTTAAAAAAAATTTGTAAAAATATGAAAAAATTCAAAAATTGTCAAACTTCAAGCCAAATGTGCAGACTCAAGATGACGTCGTAAAAATTAAATATTTTACAGAATTGTTACTAGGTCTCATACACAGTCATTGAAGGGTACCCGTTTCTGAAAAAAAAATATTGACTTTTTTCACTCCACCCTAGTGTACAAGGAACCTGAAGTGGTGGCGAGCTGACACCCTCTCGGCCAGATCGGGGTACTTGCTAATCTAAGTCACCCTCACGGCTCAGAGAGCATCCCATTGGTTGTTGAAGGGAATGGTTGCATCAAACATGTGAATCGCTCCCCTTGGAACCTCTGTGACCACGAAATCCTGCCGGAGAGTGGAGGGGTCCCTGGTGACCAGCTTGGTCATGCCGACGGGTCCAGGCACCAGGGTGTAGGCAGTGGTTCACGACATGTAACAGCGTTTCATCCTCTTTCTTCTCTGCAGACTCGGCACCCCCTGTTGGTCCTCGCTTACCCCTTTTTGGGGGCATTCAGCAGCAGGTTGAGCGGCGCCTGGTGGATGAACCACCAGTCACAGAATTCTTATATTCATGGGTGTAATTATAAGTGGGCTCCGACTCAGCTTTGTGTCTACCTTTGATATTGATGGTGTAAAACCACTGAAACTGCTCAGATCAAACAAATAATTAATGTAAAAAATTACCAAGTTTTTTATATCCTGGTGATCAATAATCCAAAAATTGGGTGTTGCTTCTTTGGTACAGCAGTGTATGTATGAGGGTTCTTTTAATATCTTATAAGATTTTGAAAATTATGTTCAAACGCCAAATATAATACACCATAAGTGTGTAAATAATAGCCCCCCCATGAGTTGGGAAAAAGGGCAAATTTACTGCCATAGGAATGGTTAAGTACTTGCAATTCTAGAAAAAATAAATCATGGTCTTTTGTCTTTTTATCAGTAGGTACCTAATGTATATTTTTGATATTTACAAAATTTATTTTAAGTGGATAAATTCGCAAACACCAGATTCTTACTTTAGATGTTGAAAATAGTTTTGGTAAATATGCGGTTCCATCACACCAGCAAAATGTTTTTGCCAGACACCCTGGAAACAATGCTACTAAGATTAAAATTATCTCCGGTTCCCGCGCTCAGGGGGCGGGGTTCAAAGACCTACCACGCATTGATGATATTACCGTGATATGACTTGTAATACTGTGTTTTGAATGTGCTTACATTTGAGATTGTAGAGATTTATTTAGGTGTTACTCATTCCAGTGCATGATACCAAGTATTTCTAATCAGTTGAATGTCATGAAAGATTATGAATGATCGTTTAGTCCTTGAGCGTTGGCAAGTCTGTGGCCATTCCCGAAATTATTGTGTTCAAATTTCAAACGTTGCCAGTTGTGTCTCTGTAAATTGTATGTACATCCGCAAAAATGGCGTTTTGAGGTCCTCAACGATTATACGTGAATGTGGCTTAAAGTATAGTGTAAACATTTCCCCTCATCAAATACATTTTTGCAGTAAGTAGCTATCAATTCAATATTAGGATTTCTCCGTAAAATGACGCCCTATTGCATTTCAATCAAAATATTGTAGGTCCCTGTAAGTCATCATTGTGTATGTTAGTGTATTTGCTGTATAGTTTTTTATATTGATAAATATGTAGGTAGAAAAATCTCGTCTATAATGTTTCTTATTTCAGTTACATTTAGAATACCGACGAGGTAATGTCGTCAGGGCGGCCTATAAAGTGTGTTGTTGTCGGGGATGGCACAGTCGGTAAAACTTGTATGCTTATTTCTTACACTACCGACAGTTTCCCAGGAGAATATGTGCCGACAGTGTAAGTGTATTTATAGTTGATTTAAGCGGTGTTAATATCAATGAAGTCTTAGCTAACGCTGTCGCATTGGTTTTCTCCCTAGATTTGACAACTACTCGGCGCCAATGGTTGTGGATGGTATCCCTGTCAGTTTAGGACTATGGGATACTGCTGGGCAAGAAGATTATGACCGACTTCGTCCTTTATCTTATCCCCAGGTATGCATTTATTTCCTGCGATAGATAAGTGTGGCCTCGTCAACCAATTTTGCACCACTGTCATGTTCTTTGGAATAATTGGATATTGGTGCGGCTCAAAGAATAGTATTCTTGCTATTTTCTCGCTGTATACTCATCAAAATGTTTCCTCCTTTTTACAGACAGATGTATTTCTCATCTGCTTTAGTGTCATCAGTCCATCATCTTTTGAAAACGTGACTTCTAAGTGGTATCCAGAAATTAAACATCATTGCCCAGACGCACCAATGATTCTAGTTGGTAAGAGTTCCTATATTGTATGCACTGCTTCGTATCCCCTTGATATTATGCTGATGCCTCAATTGTTTGCATAATTGAGGCATCAAGATTCTTGTTGAACAATTTTACTTGTTTTACGTTTGGATCAGACTTTTAAAACTTGTCCCCTTGGTGCTTTTTTTTGCAAGTAGGCTAATACCAGTGTCAAATAAACCATCCATAACCAACCTACCTGCCAGTCCGTAGTGGTACAATTGACCTCATATGTTGGTTTCATCCCTCAATTAATCAACCAGTCATTTCCATTGCGTTTATAAATCTGTTGTTAAAACTGTTTAAATATCATTATGTGTAAAGCACAATTATTAATTGAGTAATATTGAAATGAACACTGTACAGCATCACACTCTGGTGCTAGATATACTCCTATGAGTTGAAATCCTCAGCCAGAAATCATTTGACTTTATCTGTATTCTAGCCCAGAACTCCGAAAAACACATCTCACTCACAGTCGGGAGAGCTTGGTTTCACTGTTGAAAATATTGTTTTTTACACTTTTGTGTTAATGCATTTATTCTACTGAAGTGGTTGGTTTTTTGGGGCGGCGACCTACAATACAGGTCATTTGTGCCACCGAGAACTGGTGGAAAGTTTGGTAAGATTGATTATGAATGGGGAATAGAGGAAGAGTGGAGAGAAACCTGGCATTGACAATAGCCGATTCGTAGCAAAAGAACCCCAGGGTACACAGTTTAACCATCTGAAGTACAGAGTGCTACACTTCTAGTGCTCTCCACATTGGTTTTCCACTGAAAAAATATCCATCATTGTCAGGACTCCAGGCTGGGCTTCCAAATCTTGTGTTGGGATGGGAAGTAGATGCTCCAGCCTACACATCTATCCAACCCACTTCAGCAGAAACGTTTCGTCAAGATTGAAAATACATTTGTAATTAGGTGATGGAAAATAATGATTGTAAATTCTATTTGGAAGGCAGGAAAAAGTCACTGTTTTTTAAAAAGTGCTGGTCGATACAGTGGTCAGTGACAGTTCTTGCACTAGCAATGAGGCCTGATATTTCAGTTTACTGGCAGAAAATGGGAGGAGTTTCATTTAGAAGCATTTGATCAGTGGAACTTGTTTCATGTACCCCTTGGCCAGCCCCTACAGCTGAGAGCAGTGTGATTTGCATCTATGCTTACATTAGCTCCACCATGAATCTACATTTCTCGAGTACCCTGTAATCACCAAAAATGTACCACTTAGAACAGGTGTATCTCAGATTGGGAACTGCTATACCAGATAGTATCCTAATAAGCAGGACACCTCGCAGTATTAAAATGTGCTTTTCACACCACGATACAGATTTTTTTGTGTTCCCCTTGACTGCCAAGAAATTATTAGCAAGGTTTCACATTTCCCAAATTACGAGCCACTGTACAGTACAGCTTAGATAAACATTTTCCGACTTCCACGACTTCCCATGGGGCCAGATGACAAGGACAAGCCTATGATAACTTAAGGACAAAAGCCCGAACGTGCTCTCTGAAGGTGTGTACCAACTGGAGTGCTCCTGTGGAAAATCCTACATTGGGCAGACCAAAAGAGCCATCAAATGCAGGAGGATAAGAGAGCATGAAAAAGCGACAGAGAAGAAGCAATTTCAACTCCCCGCCGTCGCAGAACACGTATGGTCAGAACCCAGACACAAGGTGGACTTCGGTAAACGCAGGGTTCTCTCGAGGGAAAACTATTACTACCCCAGAATCATCCGGGAGGCAATGGAAGTAACCAAAAATCCAGAAAACTTCAACCGGGAGGACGGATACAGCCTCCCAAGTACATGGAAAAGGATATTTTAAAAAAGAAACCAGCAGCGAGCCAATGAACGAAATTCCCTCCAAAAAGACCAGGGTATGTAAGATGGAGAAAAACGGACATCGCTACTTCAGACCTGAAGACGCCAGCAGGATGGCTGGAGAAACTGTTGTCAACAATGGACATCACGCAGAGGAACGCCCGAAAGCTGCTCCAATATTGTTCACAAGTTAGACCAATGCAGCATGAAACCCAGAAACCAGAAGATCAACCCTCTGAAATGCGTAGAATTAGCCACAAGAAAAATATCAACCTATACAGGAATTGAACTATCAAAAGCTACAGACTTTCAAAAGGTTAAAGCCAAACTTGGGGAGTCCTCCTCCCCTGTGGATATTTGAGGTCCCCAGAAATCTGGAACACCCTGTTCCTATGAAGCCCTCAAAAATCCACTGGGGAAAAGGATGTCTCAGTAATTTTATTTTTTATTATAAAATATTATAAAAACTCAGATTTAAGATTTTCCCCGTGAATTTGATGTATAAATTTTTCTCAGGTTTCGCACCAGGTTATTGGCTTCATTTTTGCCAATGTTTCAATGAACGACTTGTTTGCCATTATCAGGGCTACTGATGTCTCAGTAGCTTAACTGGACAGAGAACTCAGGGTGATATCGAGGGATTCGGATTCAAGTCCTGATCAAGGCGAATGGTTTTTCCCGTATAAAATTTAGCTATCTTCAAAGAGCTGAAAAAATTTAAAACCCTTGAAAAAGTATCAATTTAATGGGTGGTGAATATCACAGTTCAAGGTTGAGTTTCTTTCTGCCTTCTGTATGGTTGTTATTGTCCATTAATTTACTCCACATTGCTATGCTATTGGCACTGGCAAACTTACATTTTGAAGTTCTTTAATGAGCTTATCATGCAAGAAAGATGCTTCCTATTTTTGTTCCTAGTATCTTCATTGAAACAGGCTGGCTAACAATATGCTATGAGTAACACCCAAGGCAAGCTCCAAGCATCATCCACCCTATCTTGGAATTGGAAGTATGGAAGAAGTACAGCAGTACCCGGGAAAGATTGCCTACTTTGCATTTCTTGAATGATATCACATCGAAACGTGATAAATTTCATTCCTTGCTGACCATTTAGGATTTCTCTTTTTATAACTAATTCCTCTTTAGCTTCTGCTTCAGTTGTGCGGGAGTTTTGCATGTAATCTTGGTCAGTTAATATTGTGTAGAGATGCTCCTCTTTTGACTTATTTTTTCTACTTTTATGTTCAGGGAACATCCCTTTGGAGTTACTGAAGAATTTATGAATAATGGGAGGTGAACATTTTTCGAACTCATTTGTAGGATTTATAAGGAGAGAATATGGCTAGAGGTTTTCATGAAAAGTTTTTATCTCTTTCATGGAAAAGAAGAAAGCCTCAGAATTAGGAGACTATAGAACAAGTTAGCACAATTTAACTTGCAGCAAAAATTTTACTGCAGAGAATAGGCTGCAGGAGATGTGGGTGGGGGGGGGGAGGAAAGGGATGAAGTGTGGTTTTTGGAGGGGATGATGGAGGAAGTTCTTGGTATTAAGGGTGATAAGAGGAAACTTCTGGAGGAGATTAGGGGTAGGCAGATTAGGTGGTTGGTAAGGGCAGTTGAGGGCCAAGGGATGCTGAAGGCGGCCGTGATAGAGTGGCAGGGTGTTGGTATGGTGGGTAAGAGAAGAAAGAGCATCTTCTTTATGCATGGGATCAAGAGAAGTAGGTTTTATGCTGAGATGAAGAGAGAAATTGTGTAAGGAGATCCCATTATAAATGAAGAGGATTTTTACTCTCTTCCATGCACACCTGTACTAAACAGTGGATTGCCTCTAATCAATCACTTTTTGATCAAGTTGATATCTTTCCTGGAATAAATGGTGAAACACTTCTGAGAAAAACTTATTACAGGGAATTTTTATCCCTTGGTTGGCTAACATTGGTACAAGAGAAATAAGGCCAGAGAGTAGAAAACCACGTTTGGCAAAGTTTCACTGTATGCATTATGCATATAAACTTTTTCTTATAAAAATCCTTTTTTTTTTAACTTTAAGATATCAGTCTTGCAGTTCATACTGCAATGATAACATGATTTCTGATAACATAAAGAGGAAAATACTTTTCACATGTAAAAATCCTGCTATTTTAATTCTGTGATTAAACAGCAGCAGATGACCCTATAAACTCAAACAATAAATCACAAATAAAATGTATGAAGTAAGTCAGTGTATCACAGGTAGTAGAAACTATCTATTTTTCTAATAGTCTAATAAAATAATCCCTTGTCATAGTTCTTATTTGTGAAATTTATTCATAAATTTGTTTGATCATGATTTTACTCCCTACACCGATATATAACTGTTTATGCCGTAGTGAAGTTTTGGTTGTGTTTTTCTCATGATCTTGGTGTGTGCGTATTTTTATCCACCAGTGCTCTATTTACATCGAATTTTCCTTTCCAGGCACAAAAATAGATTTAAGAGACGACAAAGAACAGCTACTTCTTCTTGCTGAGCAAGGTTTATCTCCTGTTAAAAGAGAACAGGGACAGAAATTGGCCAACAAAATTCGTGCAGTGAAGTATATGGAGTGTTCAGCGCTCACCCAACGAGGACTTAAACAGGTATAATAATAATAATAAAACATAGCTTTATTGTTCTTTTGGTCAATGTTGACATAGAACACATTCAGAAACATTTATAAATAAATAACCTTTCACAATAGCTTTACAATATTGTCCGAAAAAAATTAATCAGTACTACAATAACATTTATTAAGAAGTAGTTGTCTTTTTAATTCTCATATTAACCAACGGAGTATCTTAGAAACAGCAATCCTTCAGTATTCAATGGTATATTATTATGGGTGGTAGATGCCAGGAAGATAGTGGTTGAATAGTTGCAACTACTGGAGCTATCATTATAGCAGAAGAAATGAAAGTCAGCAAGGACATCCCACTTGGTAACCCAAGGGATACTACGGGGACGAGGTGAAAAGTTCTAGGCCTGGTGATGAAAAGACTTATTTTATGGTAAAAATGCACTTAGTTTTCTACATAGTCCCCCTATAGATCAATGCACTTTGTCCAACATTTTTCTAATGAGTCTATTCCATGACGGAAGTGTGATTCTAGCAGGTCTGATAAATAACCATTACGGCTGACATAACATCTTCACTGGACTCATCGTTTTCCAGCCACTAATTTTTTTAGATGTGAGAATAGTTGGAAGTCACTGAGTTTCCAATCTGGTGAATAGGGTGGATGTTCCAACAATTTGTACTAATAATCCCCCGAGTTGTAAAAATACAAAGCACCTTTGTGGGCAGGTGCTTTGTCTTGATGAAAGATGATTTTCTTCTTTTGCAATCCAGGCCTCTTCTCACGTATTTTTTTCTCATCCAGTTGGTCCAGACGACTTGCGTAGTATTTGCCATTTATTGTTTTACACTTCGCAAGGTAGTCAATAAGAATCCCTTTTGCATCCCAGAAAATACTGGCCATCACCTTTCTGGCAGTTGAAATCGACCGTGCTTTTTTGGGACAGGTCCGCCTGCTTCTACACACTGCTTCAATTGTTGTTAAGTTTCTGGTGTGTAGTGGTGCACCCACATCTCATTGACAGTAACAATTCGGCGCACAAAATCAGTTTGTTGGTCAGCATTCAACAAATGCGGCACCCATATTGCACAAAGATTTTTCATATTTAATTATTCATATAAAATGTATCGTACTCTTTCTTCTGATATGCTTATGATATCAGCTATTTCATACACCATTAATTGCCGATCGTCCAGTACCATATTTTGCACTTTCTCGATGTTTTCATTCGTGGTTACAGTTTTGGGACGTCCTACACATGGATCTTCTTCAAGATAAGTTGGGCCATGTTTATATCCAGCCGCCCATTTCTTAACTTTAGAGAATGAGGGAGCAGACTCCTAATAAACCTTCACCAACTTTGGATGAATTTCCGTTGGTAATAAGCCGTTCAAAACAAAGAATTTTATGGCAGCACAATACTCCAGTTTATTCCATTTGAACGAAACACAACACGTCTACTTGGAAATACCGTGTAAACATTACTACATATCCGGTTACTCAAGTTGAAACTTGACTTACATTGTTGAGATACGTGAATGAACATAAAACCAAAATTTCATTGTTACTAAAGCCATCTCTGTGCAAGGCTGAGAACTTTTCACCTCACCCTCGTATGTACTCCAGCTTACAAGAGGTGATTTTCACTCACAGAAAATCACCTTGCATCATATGTCAATGTGAAGGTCAGGTGTGGCTTAAAGACTACCAGCTTTGGTGACAAGGTGCTGATAAGCTGAATTTGAAAAACATTTTGTTGAAATAAATTCAAATTTTACTTTTGATTTATCTATTGAAGATATACTGTAATTTTTTGAGTTCAGAGTTTAGAAGAAAAAAATTGTAATCCACATCCGTTAATGTTAGCAAATTATAGGAATAAAATGGGATTGTTAACTTCCAAAAATAGCAACTGTTTTAAAGTTATTTGCGGTAGAATGCCTAAAACAAATTGATGGATAGTGACCCTGTAGCTTGCTGCCACAGCAAATTCTGCATTGAAAGTGGAGAGATATGCAACTTTAATAGCAACACAAAGTTAGATGCACAGGGTTTGTCTGTAAAATAATGAGACTGGCTGCTAGTAAAGTAATAAGACTGGGTCTGGTATTAAGAATTAATTGACCCGATCAGTTTATATTGTTAAAATTCTTCAAAGTCGTCTCCTTGGGCATCGATACACCACTGCCAGCACGATTCCTACGTTGCAAAGGCTCCCTGGCCTCCCTTAGAGAGGTTACGGAAGTCACCTTCCACAACCTCTCTCAGAGACAGCCTGGCGGGATCATCTTTGAAACTGACCTTTCAGGGTTCTCTTAAGCTTTGAGAACAGGAAAAAGTCTGTCAGGCTCACATCGGGGCTGTATGGTGGCTGTGGCAAGGTTGCATCCCCTATCTGGGCCAGGTAGGCGATCACAATGAAGGCGATGTGGGTTGGTCATCACTCAACACTTATGGCACCAATTTCACACAAACATTCCGCATGTTCAAATTTTCAAAAATAATTTTGTGAACCATTGTTTGACACATGTTGAGGTCTTCGGTGATTGATCTTACACTCAAATGATGGTCGGAGTCCAGGAGATTTTTTACTTTGGCGACATTTTCGTCCAGACCACTCATTGAAGGTTGCCCAGATGGCTCCATGTCTTTAACGGTCTCCCGTCCGTTCTTGAACCACCGGAAAACCTGGGCCCCTGACAGGGCATCATCTTTCTAAGCTTCCTCAACCAAGGCAAGCATCTCGGAAGTGGTTTTGCCCAGGAGAAAGCAAAATTTAATCGCACAGCGCTGCTTCAGCAAACGCTCCATTTTTGATGTTTTCTGCCGTGACAAAAACTCAAAAACAGCTTTTGCACAATGTGTGGTCCTGGCTGCGTCAGAGCTCGGACGTGACTGCCTCCCGGTGCGTTGCTTAGCCCAGACCCCCACCACAAATCCCGCCACTGAGGAGCGCACTGCTGACAACTGGAGCACTGCGTTTCAGCCAGTCTCATTACTTAACGGACAAATCCTGTAGCTTTACTCTTGGTCGTTAGGGTTTTAAACTTCACTAGGCTTAAGAATGGATTTTTGAGAAAAAATTGTATATATGTAATTGGGATGAGTCGATTCCATTTTTTTTTCGATTCCGATTCCATCGATTCTTATCCCTAATATCAGATGGGATACTGATATACCAGTAGCGTACGACTATTATTTAAATTCAATTACTGGCGGAAATAAAATAACAAAGATAATTAAGTCGCTCAAATAGTGTATTTTATGACAAATAGCAAATATATCCTCAGTTTATAGCCTATGTTTAAAATATTTATCTATGTATCTGGAATTGATGGAATCGGAATCGAGTTTAGGCGATAGATTGTCGATACTGATTCTAAGCCTGAGAATCGGTGGAATCGAGAATCGACTCATCCTTAATATTTAATGGATCAGGAAATAAAGTATCAGTGGTTACAGCGTATGGCAATGATACAGAGCAGTGATATATTTTTTTTCAAGGAAAATTTTTTTAATTCTTTGTGACCTGAATCTTGCTATCAAACATGAGTAATGAAGATCTTGATCCATACATAATATGAAGCCATGTGAGATATTAGTTTGCAATATTTGGTAAAAGGTTAATTTTCTCTCCAATGGTTAATACTATCGAAGGGCAATGCGTAGAACATTTATTTATTTTTCCCTATACTAGGGTCAAAACTAGAGTGAGTCGTATTTGCCTTTGAATCTTAAACTATGGAAAGTACGGTACATATAGGTATATTTGTGTATGCTATATTGGTTTGCAAACATATCAAGATCATGATTAATATAATACTCCTTAAGCATATGATTGCTAACTTTTCTTGATATTAGGGCATTCACATTTAATTCATAATGATGCATGTAAGACTCAATTTTGAAATATATAGGACTATTGATCCTGCTGTGTTATTGCTACGACATCGAATGACCAAATCCCCCATTTTTCTCTATGACCAGATCCCCCATTTATCCTTTCCTCATTTCTTTTGGCCAAATTGAGCTAAAGGATACTTGATATTTTCATCGGCATAGATAACCCTCTTTATCTCTTTCTCAGGTGTTTGATGAGGCCGTGAGAGCAGTTCTTCGGCCTGAACCTCAAAAACGCAGGCAACGAAAGTGTGTACTTCTCTAGGGTTATTCCCTGAATTAATGTTACCAAGCTGACAGGATGAAGATGTAATGAAATGGAACACCACAAAACTTGATAAGATACTGACCATTGAGTATGTTGAATACCAACATTTAAGATCATCAATCCATGTGAAGGCTAATTCAATAAAACATTTACAGTTTAGGTGTGGATTGAAAGGCTTTATGAAGCCTTCATTTAATATTAAATAAGCTTACTTATGTCTTCATGATAAGATTAAATTGTGAAACGTCATTCAATCAACTCCCTTTCAAGTTTAAGGCACTACTTGAATAGTGTATTCATCTTTATTATGTGTTAATTTTAACCCCTTTAAATTAATATGCTGCTGATAGGCTTTTGTATGGAGGTGAAGTTCTTCCCTCCTCAAAACCTGGATTCTTGTTTTTAATTATTTCTTTAACTTCATCATGGATTAATATGGTGGAATGTGCATTTAAATGTCAAAGAAATCGTACATCAGTACGCTGCTTTCACTTACCAATATTTTTTTTAAACTTGAGTGTTTGTACCTAATAGGTGAATGTACACAATATTATAGTTGTGTAGCACAGTATTGCTCATTGCAGTAGTTTTCTTTAAAATGAGAAATCATTTGGTTTTTCTAGTAAGGCATACTTATGTCCTCAAGTGTATGCATGGCATTTATTTTCTGTGAAAAAAGCAGTGACCTTATAGTTTTAAAGGTCTTTTGAGGAATCTCTTGTTTACTCTTTCTACTCCTGAAAAATGTGTTCAATTTTGTAATATTGATATTGATAAAAATTATTTATCGTTGGACAAGCTCCTTACCTTTTTTGAAGATTTTTTTATTCTGCGGTAAATCATCATTTTTATTTTGTTATATACATATATACTACTTTTACTAAGGAAAAGTTATTAATTTATTGAAAATAAATATTAACGATATTAATAAATGCTTTGAGAATGATTATCTTTGATGTGTTTTTGCTGTTGGTAGCTAATTTTTTTGTTATAGATAACTCAGTGTATTCAAATTTCTCTGTATACCAAGTATCCTGATAAAAATAACTGCTATGGCATCATAAGTGCTTATAGCAATTGTATTTTTTGGGAAATTGGGTTTGAAAAAGTAGGTTGAAATAGAGTGTTTTCACCCAAAATATCATAGGTATATGTTGACATAAATTGTTTATAACAATGTGAATGCTAATAGGGATTTTAATTTATGGTTTCAGTGAGAAAACACAGTTTTTTTACTGTGTGTTACATGCTTAGCAATTATGTATCGTTTGTGTGCCATTTTAACCCTTTTGCACCAAGGCCCTTGCATCCTTTCCTGATTTCATTTACAACCCTTAATAATCTGTAACATTGTACATATTGTATATAATGGAAGACCCCAAGGGAACTATATCTTGGGTGCTTAACATCAATATTCATTGTATGGAATTACAGTTTTCAGTTAATTTTAATGCCACATGACCCTCTGAAGACAATATTAGGAATTAAAAGGGCATGACATCACAATATACTGTTTAAATGATGTAGAAAGTCATAGGCACAGAAAGAATTGTTTATTTCTTGTCATGAAAAAAGTGTAATCCTTGTAATTTTTTTAAAGTGCTATTCTACCAAAGGTTGATTATGTTTGGCCTGCACAATGTATCTTTTGCTGTTTTTCTAGTCACTTAAACCTGGTTTGTTATGCTGAACTGAGGGATATACTCTCATATATGATTGCAATTCATAATGAAAGTGTAAGTTGTGCCTTTGTCCATTTGCACTGTGTAATACTGGATACCTCCTTCTTTTATAGATATAAAATTGATGGATGGTTTGGTGGCATAATTGTTTTATGAGATGTTTATTAAATTTTGTGAATGCAGTTGTATTTTGATGATCAAAGAACACTTGATTACAGAAGGAATTGGTTTTGTTTATTCAGTTAACCATGGCTTTCGAATAAAAGTGGCAACTGTTGAAATGGGCAAATAAAGTTTACATGCATCTTACTTCAATCAGCGTTTATTGTGAACTATATTTCACAATGCAAATTTCCTTGTGCTGACACTAGAAAAAGGATATTTAAAAGGGGTATTGTTATTCCAATGCTCCATCTCAATTTTGCTTTAGTGTTATTACAAAAGGGCAACGGCCCACCACGATGGAAACACCGGTTCCCGATCAGTCACTGAATTAAGTTAAGCATTGTTGGGCTTGGCTCGAGTTTGGAGGAGTGATCCTATGATTCGTCCGAGTGCTGTGTTGCCCCTGTCTGCACGTGGCAGACAGCCAGTGTGAAATGACCTTAGCTGTCGAAGCACGTAAAACAAAAAAAATATTTAATGTCATAAATGTAATACAGGTGTACTAGACTTAACATGAGGGGATGCTACGTATCTAAAGAATTGTTGTGCTAAATGAATTCATGTTAGCCAATTATATTAATGCCTTGAGAAACAGTTCAAGTGATTTGTACAAGGAATAATGGATTGGACCGTGACAACCATTTCTTAACAGATAAGCTATGACAATTTTTCCAATCATTGTGATTGTACAAATGATGTGGTACGCAGTCATGTGCACGGGTGCAAAGGTCCCAAGATAGGTATACCAAAGACTGAAATTTGCCATGAAAAATTCCTTTGACCTGCCGGGGATTCAAACCCAAATGCTGGTCAGGTGTGTTAGCCAGTTAACACTTCTGTGTTTTCACCCAAAATATCATGAGCACTATGTTGACATAAATTGTAAATAACAATTTGAATGCCGTTAGGTATTCAAATTTATGCTTTCAGTGAGAAGGCACAGTTTTGTTTAACTATGTGTTACATTCTTAGCAATTATTTAGTTTGTGTGCCATTTTAACCCTTAACACTTTCAGGACCGCACTGAATATGGATACCTATCCCCAGGGGCCAAAAAAAAGAAAAAATTTAATTCGGCATTTAAACACACTTCAGGACGCACACGCTGCGTCCTCGGTCCTGAACGTGTTAAGCACCAAGGCATCCTTTACTAATTTCATTTGCAACCCTTAATAATCTGTAACATTTTATAGATTGTATATAATGGAGGACCCCAAGGGAACTATATCTTGGGTGCTTAACATCAATATTCATATGGAATGTGTGCTAGCCAGTTAAACTTGCTGACAATTGGGAGATCCGGGTTCAAATCCCTGTCAAGTCAAATGATTTTTTCATGGTGAATTTCACTACCTCAGTTAGCTATGGTTAAATGCACAACCCTATACCATGCTAAAAGTACATACTTAAATATCAGTCAGTAAAAAATAACTTGAAATTGCCCTTGATATAAATTAAAATAACCATAAGCCAGAGGAACAGAATTTATTACAGTAGATATGAAGCAGAAAGATTATGAATGAATTCTGCCATTCAGTACGTCCAGTAAATCTGCCTGGTGATGCTTAGGATGTGAAACTCAAGTCAGCATTGTCTTGCAGTGTAAGAGATGTTACAACGTTGGTTTTTATAAGTAATGGTTTATGGTTGGTACTTATAAGTAATAGTATAACTATCCCCCAGAGTTGTGTTTTCAGGATTTGCGATGATGCCTTCGATTGTTGACTGCGCTGATCCCCCATATATATATATATATTAAAAGCATTACATTAGCCCTTTAAATTCAGTCTATATAGAGACTGAATTTAAAGGGCTAATAAGTTTCGATTGATAAATAAAGTTAACATATGCACGTTGAGCATTAGGATAGATGTTCAAGCGAGGTACACACTATATTGTTTAGTAGGTACTAGGTAAGATAGTTCATTGTACACAAGCATGCCATAGCGTAATTGTAACATTCATAATAATTAAATTATATTTTTTGAGAGGGCAGGGAAGACTCAGTGGAAGGGAGTTTCAGGGGAGTAGGCAAGAAACCCCTATGAAAAATTTGTACACAATTTCTACACAGGATGTGTACAATGTACACATTTTATATACAGTTCTATATAAATGTGTACATTGTACACAATTTCGATAAAGAATGTGCAATGTACACATTTTATAGGGTGCAGTAGTGCAAATTGTATACAAAGTGTACATTGTACACAAATTGTGAAAGCCAAATTTTTGTAAAATGTACACATTTTTTTATACAATTTGTGATCGTAGAACCGAGAGAGATCCAGGAGAGGTGGAAGGAGTACGTTGAAGAGCTGTATGGTATAGAAATAAGGCCCAATAGGTTAGTTATAGAAAGGGAAGACGATATGGACAGAGATGGCATCGGACCAAGTATCCTAGATTGCGAAATCGAAAGAGCTTTACGAGACATGAACAGGAATAAGGCGGTGGGAATAGATGAAATACCTGCAGAGTTTTTAAAGAGCATGGGGAATAATGGAAGAGGAAAACTTTTATTATTCGTATTCGCTTATTCGTAGGATTTATGAGGATAGAGTGTGGCCGGAAGACTTCGCGAAGACTGTATTGATTTCTATACCGAATAAGAGCAAGGAAAAAACATGCGAAGACTATAGGATAATAAGCTTAATATCCCACGCGGCCAAAGTAGTTCTGAGAATTATAAATAGAAGGCTAGAGAAGAAGGCAAATGAATACCTGGGAGACGACCAGTTCGGGTTTAGGAGAGGGACAGGAACGCGAGACGCTATAGCGGTGATGAGGACGCTAGTAGAAAGAAACCTAGAGTATGGGCAGGATGTTTTTGCATGCTTCGTAGATTTCGAGAAGGCGTTTGACCGGGTGGAATGGACGAAATTAATGGGAGTGTTGAAGAAATTAGGGGTTGATTGGAGGGACAGGCGTCTGATTCGAAATTTGAATATGAATCAGACTGCGCAGGTTGGAGTAGCCAATGGAGAATCAGGATGGGCCACGATAGGACGGGGAGTGCAGCAAGGGTGCCCACTATCGCTGTTGCTTTTTAACGTGTATTCAGAATAAATGGTAAGGGAGGCATGGGGAGAGGAGGAGGTAGGAATAAAGGTAGGAGGGGAGCTGATAAAATCAGTGAGATTTGCAGATGATCAAGCATTGGTTAGTCAGTCGGCCAAGGGGTTACAGTCAATGGTGAATGCATTAGAGGTGCAGTGCGAAAAGTATGGGATGAAGATCAATCACAAGAAAACGAAAGTAATGAGATTTTCTAGAAGTAAGAAGGCGGGGCTGAATATAAGGGTGGGAGGGCAGAAGATAGAGCAGGTCGAGCAGTTTACGTATCTGGGTAGTATTTTGGAGGCGAATGGGTTTAGTGGTAAGGGCATCAGGTGCAGAATTGCGCTTGCTAAAGAAGCATTTTCGAAGAGAAGGGAATTGATGAGGGGGGGTCTGAGAAGAGACGTAAAGAAGAGGCTGGTGAAAACTTTAATATGGAGTGTGGTGCTATATGGGTCGGAAACTTGGTCATTGCGAAGGGAGGATGTGCGTAGACTTGAGGCGTTTGAGGTGTGGGTTTGGAGAAGGTTAGCTGGATGGCGAGAAAGACGAACGAGGAGGTATTGGATATGGTCGGAGAGGAAGCTTGTGGCAGAGGTTCGGAGAAGGCAGAATAGATGGATGGAGGAGGTTTTGAGAGGAGAGGGCATGTTGAAAAGAGTGATAGAGGGGAGAACACTGGGGAAGCGTGGAAGAGGAAGGAGGAGGATAGGAATTCTGGACGAAATAAGAGGAGGTAGAAGATATGAAGAATTGAAGAGGGATCTAATAACGGGCCATTCTTAGGAGGGAAAGGGAGACAATGTCTATGAGGTTGGGATGCAGAATGGGGACTGTCCAAGAACCTACCAATCAGCTGGTAGAATACTTGAATGAATGAAATGTACACAGCGAAACTTGTGTACAAATTGTACACAAAATTTTCATTGGGGAAGTCTCAGTGTTGTGGGCAAGGGAGTTTTATTACGGACTTCACTTTAGTTTCAAGGCAGGAATTAAAACTCGTCTGTTACCGGAATTTTTACCGGAGACGTTCGGGCGGAGCGACATTGCAACCTAATGGAAACGTGGACGTCGCGAACGTTCGCACAACGTCCCGGTAGGGCGATATGGAAACGTTCTTGCGGTTAGTTTCCGAAATATTCCCTCGATTCGAAACGAACGTTTGTGTGCTGCGTGAGTAGATTTTATATATAACTATATTTGCTGTAGGATAAAGCAATGAGCGATTATATTAGTGACATTAGGTTTGCATTCGAATAAGGAATGGTTAAAAAAAGATGAAAAAGCTTCTAGCACTTACAAGTGGCAAATCCTTGAAGTTACACTCAAGCGTTAATTATTTGATTAACTTGTATGGGTTTGACAAAACCCATGCAAGTGTAATCTTGTCATTTTATGGTGAATAAATCAATCAATCATAAGGAAGTAATCTTAGCGAGGGTCTTCCTCATGTTCCAAGCGCCATTCTGAATTCACTTCCGAAAATAGAATAATCTGTGAACATATTAAATCATTCGGAGATAGATATAATTATACCTGAAAAGTCTTCTTCTTTGTTCTCATTGATAAAGAAAAGGGGAATCAATCTTAGCTCTCCCAGAATAGCATTCAAAGTTGTTGTCATCTTTGGGGGATTTTCATTGGTTTTTCAATTTTGATTATAATATTAACCGGTAGACGACGCTAGAATCTCCTGCCAGTATTCCAATTTCTATATATTTCCGACAGAGGCGCAGCTGCCGCGCAGATTCCTGGGAACTGGAAGTTGTTAGGACGTTTGCGTAACACAGAGTGAGCCCTCCCTGGCTTGTTTTCACGTTAAATTCCCGGGTTTCAAACCCGGGGAGAATATTGAATTAACAATTAAGATATCTTGAAGAAGGATTTACAAGAAGTGTTGTTAAACGTACTTAAGGGTGACCAGTGATACGTAATTATCAGCCTTCTGTGTCGCTCACAAGTTTTGCAAAATGGCGTTATGTACAGATTCTAAAGCTCCACTTCGGACTGTGAAACGTGTCCAGTTTGGTATAATAAGTCCAGATGAAATCGTAAGTTGACTTAAATGAAGATCATGCCGTTTATTAATCTTAATTTCAATACTTTTATACTTTGCCATGACCTAATTGGGAAGGTCATGGCTAACATTTTTTGCTGTCATCTTGTTACAAATAATTTTGTAATGCATATGGTTAAGGTTGATACAATTTTGACAAGTCCAATTATAATTTATTTATAACTAAGCAAAATGACTTACACGAGAGTTTGTTCTGTATTCTTGCTTTCGTTAGCTTAGCAGTAATCAAGGTGTGCTGAGGTCCAATTTGGTATATCGTCCATAGCCTTATAATTTACTTGTGTTTACTAGTACGATGCACCAATTTTCCAGATTTTATCATTCATTCGCTGGTTAATTAGTGTCAATTTAAATGAAGGTGGGTGACAAAATTTGCTTTAAAGTGGCATTATTTCAATATTGCAAATCGTATATTTGAAAAATTATTTCATCGTAACTCTCCGGCTCCCATATAGCGAATGATTGGTAAAAACCCAAATATTTTACTGAATCCGTAAGAAGGGTGATTAGAAAGAGAATGAGGCTTATTTAGCGATGCAGGTCTAACTTAACGTAAATGTGATGCTTTCTCTACATGCTTAACTTTTATTATTTATTTTTATCTTCTGAAGTTTTGTGGGTCCTATATTTTCTATCAAAGAAGTGAAATGTCGGTAATTATTTTACATGGGATCATTGGTGGTAGTATGAAGTCCTCAAGTTGCAAAAGTTTTCATAAAGACAATTTAGTGTAGTTTATTCTCGAAACTTGTTATTGGCAATGAGGTGTTTGCAGAATGCATGTGGCGGTAAATGTTTTGTAAACATTTCAGTTTCTTATCTTTATCAGCTGAGGCTAGCGATAGTGTTGCAGGAAATCATATTTTTAGCTTCATTGATTGCTGTTGTTGATGTTTAACAAGAAAAGAGATTTCATCGACTTTAAATTAAGTTGTTGCTGATTTGGAATATTTTTATATGAATCAATAAAGGATTTTATAATTTAATTCTTATGCTATTTGTAATACATTTTCCTATTTTTATGATTTTCTCTCTTAGCGGCGTATGTCAGTTACTGATGGTGGAATTAGATTCTCAGAGACCATGGAGGGAGGACGGCCAAAGCTTGGAGGCCTTATGGATCCTCGGCAAGGTGTCATTGATAGACTTTCCCGCTGCCAAACATGTGCTGGTAATGATATTTTTCTAGATGTGTGTTACTGTCTTATGCTAACATTGTTTTCCTTGGGAACCAAATGATTTTGTCTTTTAGTATGTGCATGCTTTACTTGTTTTATGTTTGAACAATTGGCTTCTCAAGTATGTTTATAATTGGACTAAAACCACGTTTGTGGTACCTCCTTAATTTAAATTGGTTACTCTTCTGGTGGGGTTGGTGATAATTTTTAAATTAATGAATTTATGATGAATAGGTAATGTAATATTCTATTTATTTGTAGTTGTGGAATCAGCCACTATCTGCTCTATAGACTCGCACACACAGACAAGAAATCATATTGAAACTGATTAGTGCTTGTCTATAGTTACAAAATCACACTCCTCCTAAATCATGACAAACAAATCAATCAACCTTTTTCAACTCGGACAACATTCAAAGTTAGAAAAGAATATTGATGCTTAACCATGGGAGCAGCTTTTGTTAGTGGTTCAGCTAGCATTAGTTTGGTGCTAACATAATACAGTTTTATTTGAATTCTTACTACCAATTGCATAATAAAGTGATACATTTTTGTAAAATGTTTGGTTCTTGTTATGCAAATAAATTGGTAACCACTCATTTGAAATTTCATGATGTAGTTGGTGTAAGAATGTTGCCTCATCAGCAGCATTGCTGAGAGCTAAGTATTGAGCTTCACTCGTCGAGTCAGCTCCAGCTGGTTGTTTTACATTCTTCCATGATGTTGTGAATTGCCATACAAAATACCCACTTCTAGGCACTCTATTATCTGCATCACAAGCAAAATCAGCATCACTGAATGCCATAATATGGTTGCCGCCCCCCTCGTACAATAGACCATGGTCAACAGTACTCTTAATACATTTAATAATCTTTTCCCTTGTTGCCAGTGCCCTTTACTATAGCAAAATTAAATTTATTAAGATAATTAACACTTAATGAAATATCTTGTCCTATCAGATTCTGGGAAGGTAATTTTTCTTCCACATTAATTTGATAAAAGTTGTTGGTTTGGTTGAAGTGGTACGGATGCAGGTTAGCAAGAATCTATCCCAAATTTCCTTTATGAACTTGTTGAGTAATTTTGCTGTTGGTTAAGATAGCCTGCATCTCTTATTTATTGTGATATTAATTCCCAATAGTTGTTTAAACTTCTCCTAAATATTTTTGTGTGAACTGTGACTAGTGATGACCCATTAGGCTCAATACTTCAGATTCTTTTTTATGAAGACCGAGAAGATTGTCAACATGCATAACTGTTATGACAATGCCTTTCTTTCCTTTTAAAAAATAAACGTGGTTCAAAAACAAGAGTTCCCAAAATCACATTCAAGAAGAGCATTATGGATTTTCACAATCCATATTCTAGATGCTTGTGTTTAGCCATGCATGCATTTTATTACCTTGACCAATTTATGTTCCTCCCCCTAACCGCATACCCACTTGGCTGACACATGTAAATTTCCTCAACGAAAGCCTCATAATAAATCTGTTATAATATCCTAGTGATCAGCTGATAAGTTCAGGTTAACAGCAATGGTAAAAAGTAACCTTTAAAGTGGTGAACCTTAACGCAGGAGAAAATATTTCATTGAAATTGATTCCTTCATTTTGAGAAAATGTCAAGCTACTAATATTGCTCTGAATACTTGCTTACCTCTTGCACCTACCTGCTTTTATTTTAAACTAGTTTGATTTGCTGGTGGATGTAGTGATTCCCAAACAATATTATTAATGAAAGAGTTCAACTCATCTTATATGGCTTCAATCCATTGTTGTTTATATGGTTCACTTAGAGCCTGCACTTAAGTATCTGGTGTTCTTGTATCTTTAGAACACATAAAATGTGGAAAAATTACTAAACGTACAAATAGTCTTATTTTCTTAACCTCAATGATCCGCATGGAAAGTCAACTGGCTCAACCTCTTCTCTTACATTTTCAGTTGAGTAGACCCCCACTTTACAATGTTAATCCATTCCAAAGGACCTTTTGTAATGCGAATTCTGTGGTAAAGTGAACCAACATATTACCAGACAAGGGATCAGTCTTAACTACATCAACACTAGTGCGTTTAGTGGCACACAATAGAGTATAGGTACAAAATATGCTCAAATCAATTGATTAAAAATGTTATTTGACCAGTGATTTAACTTTACACTCTACTGAGAGAGTCATTAAACTAGATTAGCATTCTCATTTCAAAATTTGTATCCAATCCCGTCTGAAAAAAGGAAAGAAAATTCAAACAGGTCGACATTTGTCAAAGGAAAGAAAAAAAATTAACTGAAGTTAGTTTTGTATCAGTTAATGCATAATTTTAATGATTAAAAGTTAACTATGTATTAACTCTTCTAAAAAGTAAGGGTTAAGTTAAATAGTTAACTACATTTTTAACGATTAATTTTAAAAGTTAACTATGCACCTTGCCCACGCACACTTCGTCAAACTGCGAGCCAATCCCAGTGACTTAATATTTTATTGCATTATCAAGCAATGGGAAGTGATTGTGGACTAAAAATTATTCAACTCTCTATCCCCTTGCTTTGCTGTTGATTCGCGTCTTCTTCATTTAAGTCCTTAGCTTTTACTCCTCCAAGACCTGGTTTCATTGCATTCCAACAGTTTAAGTGAACTCTGCAATGAAAGCTTCTACTCATATCACCCAATACTCATGGCTATTCTTATTTAAGTATTGGTGTAGAGCAGCGGTTCCCAAACTTTTTCTTTCCGCGACCCATTTTAGCCCATACATTTTAGCCGCGACCCCCTAAAAATAACAAACAATGTGTACATTCAAATGATATTGTTTTTAAAGTAATTACAATCCTCACTTGCATAGTTCACCATATTATTTGTATACATCTCGCGACCTCTTAACGAACGGCCCGCGACCCCCAGTTTGGGAACTGCTGGTGTAGAGTCTCCTCCGCCAACTTCTTCAAGATAATGCTTCGACAAAACACCACCAGTAATCCAGCAGGTTTCTCCAACTTTTTTTACGTCACCACTATTCACCGTATGCATTCATGACATCCATAACCAAATCACGACATATATTTGGTAGTAGTGGAATTCTGGCGGCCAAAAAACTACGATGGCTTCTTTTAAGTTATTTATTCTTTTACTAAGAATTACACTTTAAGACACTGTAAAACTCTGCTGCCAACTCAGTGACAGACACACACAAAAACATAATACGTTTTAGGGTATAAATTATGAAAGGCTATTTATCTTTTATATTTGAAGAGTGCTATTGAATATTGTTAACCCCTTCGTTGGGGACGAATTTTTCCTTATCTTTCAGCTGGTGGGGAGCAAATCCTCAGATTTTCATGAAATAAAAAGCTATATACATGTTTTCTAATGCCTCCTAGAACTTAACGCAAAAGTTTTTTTCATGAATTTGTCAAAAAAAATTTATCATTTTTATGAGGCACTTTTCATTTGCTAGAAAAAGGTAAAGTTATAGATGTTGCCGGCAAACGCCTGTACGGGCATAATTGAAATACTTTGCTGCTATTTAAATTTTATAAATTGTAGGTATATTTATTAAAAAAAGGGTGTTGGAATATATTTTAAAATCGTGCAACTAAAAAATTACAATATTCATACTATTTTTATAACACTGAAAAATTGACATGTTCTTGCATTCAATATATATTATGCATACTATAACTTATAATAGTAAACGGGCATTACTCAAATATTTGTTTATCTTGAATGCTTTTCTGTAGAAAACTTCATGAAGGGCCTTGAAATATGTTTTACAATTTTACAATGCTCCATTTACAATGCTTACTACTATAGCAAAAATTAATTTTTCTAGCATCAAATTGATCATTTCCTCATTTAGATAATACAATTTGTGTTGATTCTCCTAGGTTATTATTGGAATTTGTGAACAAACTTTTTAAGGGCAGTTTTTATACTAAAATTGCCAATTTATATAAGCGTTCAATTGTTTGGTTTCAAAAGACACAAAAACGTCATACAAATTTGATGCCTCAAAAAGGACACAGATGGGCATAATTCAAAGAATAAATTCGCTTTGAAATGTTTTTGTAGAACAGTTCCGCAAAGGGCACTGATATTTCATAATGGTTTCATTTACAATTTTACAATATCTTTACAACTACATGTAACTAACAACATACATTTTTATAGCATCCGATCAATTATTTTCCCAATCAGGCAAAACGGGTTATTTATATTTTCATAGGAGATTATTTAAATTCGTGGACAAACAATTTATCCTTAGTTTTTTAAACAAAAATAGCCAATTCAGTATTTCCATCGTCGTGTGATACACTTGAAAACATGGCGCCGCACATAGAGGGCATGACGCACTTTATAAGAGAAAATTGTTTCCTTCCTCTGTCCATTGGCAAGGCACACAACACATCGTTTTACTCCTTGTATTCTCTTCCCTGTAGGTGAATTATGGTCAGTGAAATGTCGCCCTATGAGTCTTCCTGGGGTTTGAACTGCTGGCTTTCTTTCTCTTTTTCTTCCTTATCAGCATTGGATTTCCCGTATTGTAGAAACAGATCCTCAATAAGATTCATGTGGAAATCAAGTTGTGAGAGACCACCGCCTTGTTTTTTGTATATAAGAAAAGAAATGAATACCGTTACGTCTATCATGTGCCTAAACATCTTTTGATAATACTTTTTCAATCTTTTTCGCGCGGTACTGTAAGTCACGATGCATTGATTGGACAAATCCACTCCTATCGCATCGTTATAATCAACGCACGCCAGGGGTTTTATTTTGGTTCCTTCTCTTCTGCTTGGAACACTCATCATCGTGAGATAATGTATGCTTCTCAATACACACACATCCCTTTTCTCCAGCCATTTCATTGTCATTATTTTTCCATGATAGGCCGCAACAACCTTGCCTTATTTCAAATTTCTTTGCATGACATTTGCGGAAGATTTTTCCTATTCTCTCTCACAGTTCCGATTGCATCGGTCTCAAATGTGACTAAAAAGTCAAATATCTCGGGGCTACTAAAGCAATTGTTTATTGCAATAGTATATCCTTGCATCAGCAGATCCTTGGCAAGAGAAAGGACCAATCTCGAAGGCGTAGTGAAACCTGACACGATAACGCCTTCGACTGTTTCAACTAGCTCAATGTCCCTCACTGTGTAAATCAGCATGTTCTACACGTACCCAGTTTTTGAGTCTCGTAATTTAGACGATTCCATACCAAACCTTGAGAACGTTTTTTTTACGAAAACCTTCCATCCGAGGTGGCCTTTATGCATAGCAAAATGCTTTCATCAACAGATAGCAGCCTATAAGTAATTTTACTCTTCCTAAATTATTTGACAAGATGATCCATGGCAGGTTTTATCATATATGGCTTTGCGGAAACTTGACCTCCTGAGAGATAATCCTCGTTGCAGGCAAAGTGCAAAAAATTGAGCAGCAAAAAATCGCTTCTCGGTGATCATCTTATAAAATATAGGAGTTGCCAGTAATTTATTTCTTGAAAAATAATGCCCTAAATTTGGTATCTGTAATATTCCCTGCTGTCCTTGGGTCAATTCACACCCCCTGGGAAACAAAGAGGGTATGGGCCGAGGGAAGTGGCGGGGGTAGGGTGGTGAGGTCATAGCTTTCTCCCTCAAATCTTAGTGCCCAGTACATTGAACTTGGATTTCGTAGGTAATGCTTTGGGTTCTTGCAAATGGAAGTTTACGGTTGTGAATGTCTTTCATCTGACAATATTCAAAATTCAGGAATTTTAAATTCAATTGTTCGGTAGTTTATTCTACGTTATTTACCATCACCGAATATCCAAACATAACGTTATGATAAACACACTGTAGTAAAAATATTATAAATTACGTATTACGATTGCCTACTTGCTTGTAAGCTGAGCTAAATCACGTCGCGATTTAGTCCGAGCGTGACGAAAAATAACCAGACGATTCAATGTTTTATGTGGGAATACGAGGTGTGTAAAAATTCAATGAACAAGCTGAAAACTACGATGTGGTAAAAATAAAATTCTTCAGATGAATAACTTAGCAGTGATTGGTGTAAATCATATCGTCAATATATTAGATTTGAAATAATATGCCATTGATCATGAAAAAAAGATGAGTGAACAAAGATTTTTTGGAATTTCGCAATAAGTATCAGGACAAAACTTAGGTACTTATATATAAAAATATACTAATTATAATGAAATTACATTAAATGTAATTTAAATAATAGGCAGGTAATAAATTAAAATGATATTATTAGCTGGATGTGAATGTCAAACGCGAATTCCGAGAACAAGTGTTCCCAACAGGCGAAAATTTCAATGGGAAAATGTGACCTAGAAATACTATGTGCTACAATTAATTTCCGATAGATAAATCCATTACGTAAATGAAAAGTGAGAAAATGTGTAGCTAGAATCACAAAACACACAGTAGAAACAGAAAGAATCGCAACGGACGACTTTAGTCGGCATCCCCACCAAGAAGCACATAGTTAAGCAGCGCGCGACTATAGTCGCTTACCCCACCTAGGGAGCGACTTCCATTTGCGACTATAGTTGCCTACCCCACTTAAGGGGTTAAACACAACCTGCATTTCAATTAGTTTGAGTTTAATATGAATTGGTCTTCTGCATTATCTATATGGTCATTTGCTACTGTTTACTGTTTGTCATGGGATAAAGCCACTTAGTTGTACGTATGCGCAAAGTTGATAATTATGTATGTGTCTTTAATTACAGGAAACATGACAGAATGCCCTGGACACTTTGGACACATTGACTTGGCAAAACCTGTCTTTCATATTGGGTTTATCACAAAAACCATAAAAATTTTACGATGCGTTTGCTTCTACTGTTCAAAGTTACTTGTAAGCCCGGTGAGTATATTCTACTGGGTAAAGTTTTTACGTGTACATTTTTCAGTCTTTGGTTGAATCATTGATTGAAGCATTTAAAAAATAGTATTTAATTGAAAATGGTAAAGTGTTATTGATACTAGTAGTTGGAAACTGCAGTAATGCACCAGCTGAAGGAATAGTCTTTTGATTTGAATTTGATGAATATCTAAATGATACATTTTTACAAAAAAAATTCAGGTGTGTCAGTCCAGATATGTAACTTAAGCTGTGGTAAATCATTATCACATTAAACTTGAGTGGAAAGCTAAGAATTACAGTAGACACTCGCCATTACAAAGTTCATGGGACCAAAAAAATGGCAGTTCGTAATATCACAGGAAAAATCATTCGCGAATGATTTTTCCTCTGTGGAAATTTGCACTACAATAAAAGCATTAATGTAAGGATGAGGGAATGAAGAACATCGCAAGTGATACAAGTAGAGAAGCAATTATATTCACAAATGAAAGCGACTTGTGAAATAACAAAAAATAACTTAGTGTCATGAATAATGTGGTGCATGTATTTATACAGCCTCTTACTACAGAGGTAAATTAGCATAATACCGGCATGTATAATAATTGTCGGGAAATGTAATTTGCTACGTAAACCTAATTGTTAGTGAAAGTGTTCTGTGATGCAACCCTCAACATCTTGTATCCTTTACCTAATTTTCGATATCACTCTTGGAAATGCTTTGTACAACTGGCCATGGAGAAAATCAACGCTTGACAAATATGTATGCAAAGACTTGTTTATAAGCCCAAGATTAAAAATGCTTATTTTAAATTTGATAACGTTAAATATAACAGATTTGTTTAGTAAAACTGTTTTTTTCTCCATGCTCACGTGTCTGACGCAATTTCATTTTATTCTCATCAGAGAAAGTAACAAATTAGCATTACGTAGCAAGGCAATTAGAATTAGCATTTAATTAGAATGCTCTTTATCAATGTCATTAGGATTAGCATAAAGAATTAATGCATTGAAAATCAGTTATAATGAATCACCGCGTAATTAGGCCATATTGAATTTCATGCAGGCAGTAACCACTGCTCACCGTTCCAAAATTACATGCTACTGCAGCAGTGGCAGTACTGCTTCACGTTCCATTTTATGGCAGTACTGGCAGTGAATTTTAGAATTATGTTGACTCATTTTTATAAATTTGTACAAACTTTTTTGCCGCTTATAAATACTAATGAACATATGCTGTATTAGCTTAAATTATCTTCATAGAAGCAAAATAATAATACAATAATAATAATACATATCTCAAAAACGCAAACATATGTGCAACAGACATTTTAGAAAGAGACACCTTCACACACGAAGTAAACAAATGGGAAGTTAAATCAGAGCAACCAAAGGAGAAACAATATAGACTGAAGTGGTCGGAAGAACGAAAACAAGCCCACTCGGAAAGAATGAAAGCCTACTGGAGCAACAAGAGGAACCCGAAGAAATCTTGATTGATTTGTTTGCTTAACGTCTTCCATTATTGGGAGAATACGCTAATAATAATAATACATAGCTTTATTGTTCTGTTGGTTGTTGTTGACGTAAAATATATTCAGAAACATTTATATATAATAATCTTTCACAATAGATTTACAACATTGTCTGAAAAAAACTCAGTACTATAATAACATTTATTAAGCAGTAGTTGTTTGAGTATTAATTTAAAAGAACACACAGACATTCAGAATTCAAAATCGGGACCATATTGGAACATATAGGTAACTATATGTTCCAATATACCGAACCTATATGGTCCTGAAAAGAAGATACACATGGAGAGCACCAGGGGACACCAGAAGAAATCAAATAGACTATATACATACTAGTAAAACAGAGATACAGAAACCAGATCAAGTCTAGTCAATCAAATCCAGGGTTTGATGTGGATAGCGACCATGTTCTGGCAATATGCAAGATTGTAAAATGTAAGAACACCAAAGAAGTGGTGCTTGGAAAAGTTTAAATATAAGGAGGTAGCTCAAGAAATGGTGGAGACAACAGATAAATTCATTGGGGAAAGAGAAGGATGGAAACATATGAAATAATTCATATTATCAACAGCACAATAAATATTAGGGAAAAGGAAACCATGGATGACTATGGAAATATTAAACCTAATTGACGAAAGAAACCGGAAGAGGAGAAAAGACTTAAGTACAAAAAGCTAAAGAACCTCATCTCTCAAAAATTTTGGGAAGTAAAAAGAAAACTGGATGAAAGAAAGAGTAAAGAAATTGAAGAGGATTTGGTGAGGAGATTGGATAAGGCATACGCATAAAATCAAAACTCGGTAACTCAAAGAACTACTTCAAATGTGATAAGAGAGAAAAAGGGAATCATACTTTTTGAAAATGACAAAGTGGGTGAAAGATGGAAAGATTGCATAGAAGAATTATGCAATGGAGTACTTAAATAAAATACAGTAATTGTACTGTCCACTTAAATTTTAATGTAAAGAATACACAACACGTGTTTCGACGTTCCTTAGGGCGTCGTCATCAGGTCTGCCTGATGATGATGCCCTAAGGAACAAACCCTGGGGTTGTGTATTCTTTACATTAAAATTTAAGTGGACAGAACAATTACTGTAGTTTTATTTAAGTACTAAAATGCTGTTCCACCATATATCGCCCCACACTGTCGAATTTATACAATGGATATTCAGTATGAAAGTGAGTATATCGGGGTGGAGAAATATGTAGACTAAGACAGGATAGGTCCATCAATATCACGAGAAGAATTTAATCTTGCTCTGAAATTTTTAAAAGTCAGCAAATTAACTGGCCCTGATAATATACCTGGAGAAATTTTAGAACACTTAGAAGCAATGACAAAAGATTGGCTATACTAAGTAACCAACGAATGCTATGAAACCTGGAATACACATGAGGATTTTACGAAAAGCAAAACAATTTCTATTCGCAAGAAAGGTAGTGAAACTGAATGCTCTAACTGTAAAAGAATTTCCATCCTCTCCCACACATCAAAAATTCTACTCAATATATTGATGCCAGGCTGAGAGGAAAAATTGAACAACATTTGGGAAATGATCAATTTGGATTTAGAACAGGAAGAGGAACCAGACAAGCGATTTTAGCATTAAGACAGACATTAGAGAGGATGGAGGTGAATAGAAATATGTATGTAGTCTTTATAGACCTGCTAAAAGCCTTTGCCAAGTGAATTGGAAACTATTATTTCAAACATTGACGAAAATCGCACTAGATTGGAAAGATAAGAGGGTGATTTTAAACTATAAGTCTCAGAAAACAGAAATTGGTATAAACAGCTACAGGAAAGAGGCCAAAGTAAGGAAAGGTGTAATGCAAGGCTGCCCTCTATCACCTTACCTATTTAACGTATTCATTGAGGAAGCAATTTCAAGAATGAAAGGAAAAACCAAGGGAATTAAAGTGAATGGAAAAGGTATGCACACCATACGCTTTGCAGATGATATAGCTGTAATGGCTGACTCAGAAAAGGACATGAACTAAATGCTCAATATTCTTGCCAAAGCCTTAAAATAGAAGTTAAATATCAACAAGAAGGAGACAAAAATAATACAAATAAGCAAGAGAAAATAAAATACCATATCTGAAATTAAAATAGGTAATACAATCTTGGAACAGGTTGAAACATTTTGCTATCTAGGGAGTGTTATTAACAATGATAATACAAGCGACACATAGATTAAGAGAATAATAGCCTTGGCAAAACAAGCATTTGAGAACAAGAGGAACTTCCTAGTCAACGATCTCATCAGCATTTTTAACGTGGAAAAAGCATTTGTTATAAAAACATTTGTTTGGAGTGTACTGTTATATGGATGCGAGACATGGACAATCAGGAAAGCAGAAAGACTCTAGCTGGAGGCAATGGAGATGTGGATCTGACGTAAGATGACAAGAGCAAGCTGTGGAGATAAAAAGAGTAATCAGAAAGTGCTAGAGGGAGTCAGTGAAAGCAGATCACTTTTAAGATCAATAGGAGAAAGACTAGCTAAATTCATTGGGCACATGATGAGACAATCCTTTCCTGACGAACATATTTGAACGTAAAGTGGTGGGAAAGAAACCAAGAGGTTGACCCAGGGCAGCATACTTTGAGCATGAGATGAGACTGACGTCATTCGCCCAGCTGAAAGAAGCAGCGATGGACAGACACACTTGGCTATTGCGACAATACAATGCCTTTAGAATATGATCTACATACTACCTCGTAAACCGCCTCAATAGGCATGTGGCGGGGGGGTGTTAGGACACCAGCCGTTTGATGATGACATACCTCTCGTAATTAGGGGGGTTAGATTTGAAAGGGAGTTGGGAAGTGAGAGGGGGGGGAGAAGCCTAAGTGAGGTGGGGACGTTTGTGTGGGAAGGAGGATTAGCTGGGTTGAGGGTAAAGGGGAAGTGACCTCCACAGGGACAATGAAAACATGATAGGTTGGGGCGGGGTGCAAAGGACAAGTCCTTATCTTTTGTTTCTTACCTTTCACCCCTCCTCATGCTTCCAGTGTCCCTCCGAAGTTTACTAACCAAGGGAAATCCTCTACCCAGCTAAGTAGTTAATACGAAGTATCCATTGTTTACATGGTAGTTCTCAAGTTCTTGGGCAAAGTATGTGTGGCAAAGCTTCATGATTTATAATGCAGCATTGTGGTTGCCTACATGAGTGCCATTGCATCAAAATTCGTAATGAATATTTTTTGTTTCTATTGGAACCAGGACTAACCCTATAAACCATAATTTAATTTTCGGAAATTTCATAATATAGTTTCTTTTACCATACATTTGGGTACCCCTTTGATTGGGACCAATGATTTTGCTTCGTAAAAACGAAAATTTGTAAGTTTGTGGTGCTTAATAACGAGTCTATTGTAATAGTTGTTGAAGGAATATTCTTTTACTCCTAATAGATGGTAGACAAATGATAGTTTAATTTGTTTCTCAATTTCTTCTCTTGAAGATCTTAACAATATCATTGTTTTTAAGGCACCACCTCCTTCAACCTGTGCATTTTGCTGGAATTTACCTTCATTTTATCTCAGAAAGCCTTCTTCCTGATTGAAACAAGATAAAATAGAAGTTTATATTTCCTTACTGTAATTAACCTAGCCTAAGCCTATGGAAGTGAATGTTTTGGTGGACTGAATAGTTTTATTCTTTATTTCTCTGCAGAATAACCCAAAAATTAAAGAAATCGTAATGAAATCTAAAGGCCAGCCAAGGAAGCGGCTAACATTTGTGTATGATCTTTGTAAGGGGAAAAATATCTGTGAAGGTGGTGATGAAATGGACATTCAGAAGGATGGTGCTGATGATCCAGGAGGAGGTCCACAGGTAATAGAGTAGATAATGTTAGCTTTCTTCCACTATTTCCATGTTGCTCCGTCACCGTTTTCATAATTCCATGTGTAGTTTGTGTGTGACACTTGTCAATGAGAACATTTGCGCATCTCATGAATCGTGTCGATTTCCTTATAATTTCCAGCATCAAAGTTTTTTGTGCTCATATTGGTTTTAAATGCCTTATCAGTTGAGTAATTTTGTACCTCAAGTGATCATGTCAGTTTAGCAACCCTTTTCAATGTCCCAAGTGTGTACTTAAGTGATGAAGAAGCTTATGTGATGGGTTATCCATAATACAGTTCTTTATTTTGATTTGTATTGTGTTTCATTGTTTAGTATTTCTACAGTTGAGCCGGCGAGAGTTGTCCGATGACAGGCAGAAGGGTCTAGTTAGGGGTAGGGGGCAAGGTTGCTAGGTCAGAAAGGGAAACGCCCACGCCAGAGGTAAACAAAAGGCTTCCGTGAGGAAAGGAGTCGGGAAAGGCGACGGGAGGGAAGAGTGAACGGAAGGAAGGCTGCTAATTGAAATGCTAGAGGAGGAAGAAAAAAATTAGGAAAATCATAGAAATGACTCTGGTTAATAAATTGCTGTTTCAGATTTGATATTCATTATTTCGAACAATTTTCCTTCTAGCTATTCTATTTCCTTTTTAAAATAACATAAGGGTAATTCCTTCCTTCGGGAAGATAAAATTTTCTTGGGATATTTTCCTTGACTCCTTGATTTATTAACTCCGGCGCAAGCAACATACACATCACAATAAAGGAAATACGCCGACGAATTCCGTTGGTGTGAACTCTCGCGCTGATCTGAAGTTTCGGAGAGAAGAGATATGGAGATAGTGCAGTTTTTTAACTTCTCCTGGGCCTTTTCTTACCGGGTGTCCTTAAAACAGCAGCTTGTGCATTCTCATCATTGCGGTCACCATATTTTTCTTTCAGGATTCTCCCAACTG
This sequence comes from Pyrrhosoma nymphula, assembly GCA_963573305.1. NCBI lineage: Eukaryota > Metazoa > Arthropoda > Insecta > Odonata > Coenagrionidae > Pyrrhosoma > Pyrrhosoma nymphula. Next base: position 10,599,947 of record OY754335.1, on the reverse strand, counting down.
ATTAAGAACTAATTCCGCAAGCCGCAGCAGTTCTTCCATCACTTTCGTCAATGGAATTATGGGACTGCCGTGGAGCTTTTCATTCTCAAAGTATTCATAGATACGATGAATTCACGAGTTTGTGAATGCAATGTCACACCGTGACCACGTTTATTCCCACTCATCCTAACAGACGAAGCGAACAGAGAAAAATACTTCGATAAACGAAGAAACAGCAGCAGAACAGCACAAAACACTCTAGGAAGCTTTCTACAAGCACTTCAGTAAAATGCTCCCGTTGAAAGCACCCTGAAGTTTTACTGAAAGCGTAGGAAAAGGCACCAGAAAGTTTCAAAACACCACTGCAGCTGAACGAACGCGCGCAAGAGAACTCAAAGAGATATGAATGAAAAGGGTTCTTTTGGTGGTTCATATGCATTTGACAACGTTGTATTACAAAGCGAGGGTGTGGGGTGCATTCGGGGGACCGATTGGCTGCACGTCAGGGTTTTCTGACCCTCCCAACTTTCTCTTTCTCGCTGTCATCGGACAACTCTCGCTGGTTCAACTGTAAGCATTAGAACATGTATCGTTAAATTTCTTGATATATGATTCTGATGTCAAATTCATCTTCTGATTGAAATTGCTGAAAATTTGAGGGCATTGTCATGGATTTTAGCTGGCAGTAACTGAATTTGCCATTCATTTATTTACCCTGGTATTGTTTGGTAACCCCATATTCCAGGTTTGTAACTGGTCTCCTTTGTTCTTGTGATAATTTAACTGTAATACTTGGGACTGCTTATAAGCCTAAAAGTTATCCTTTTATATAAGACAAGATATATGGACCACTTTTAAAGAAACATTCACGTGATGCTTTAAAGGATACACCAAATGTACACAGGTACCTCGTTGTGTATTTTTCGTCCAAAAAATCAGCATGAAAGAATCAGGTGCATGTTGTACACGATAGTGTGTGCAAGACCATCCCTGTTCTTTGCAACTGGCAACATGCCACAATACTGTATATCATGCTAAAATAATTTTTTGCCATAGTAATTCTCGTCAAGGATTGTATTGAAACTCTTACAGTTTCAATACAATTTCAATATGCTTGTAAAATTTGTCCTCTGTATTCTTTGTAAAAATTACAGTTTTCATCGTGCATGTGGGCATCTGGTGCATGTGTAAGCACATTAATTGTTCACTCATAAAGTGGGTAATTATAATTGGGAGGGATGTCTGGGTAGCTTAATTAGTTAAAGCAAATGGTGCAAATTTGAGGGATTTGGGTCCTCATCCCAATCCAAGGAGGATGGTTTTTTCACTGTGAATTAACACACATTCATGAGGCACCTATATTTTTTGTATTGTTGCTATTTCCTGCTTATCATCTCGTTAAAGGTTGTTTCCATAGAGCAGAGAACAATTTCATTTTTAACTGGTAAACCAAGTGGACTAAGCTAATTGTGTTTTTGGCAGAACCGCAAAGCTGGCCATGGTGGTTGTGGTCGGTACCAGCCAAGCATCAGGCGGGCAGGCCTCGACCTAACAGCTGAGTGGAAACATGTGAATGAGGATTCACAAGAGAAGAAAATTGCTTTGAGTGCAGAGCGGGTGTGGGAAATCTTCAAACACATAACTGGTATGTGAGGAAGTAATTTATTAGTGTGCCAGTGTTAATATTTCTAAATGGGGATTGTTTGTGCTTTATGGCTGTAGGCATCCCAATATGTGTTCCTGACAGACCGTAAGTATCTATAAATATTTAAGGAGTGAACCCTAATCAGCCCTTGTGTGTTTCAGTGTGTTGTTCTCCATCTTATTGTAGTTGAATATTGGATATGTCTATGAATATTGATGGCAGCTGGGGAGAGGTTTCTATGTTGGATAGGAAATATAGATTACACCATTTTCTTATTATAATTTTTGATTTCAAATGGGTTATAATCTTTTTTTGTTTAAATTTTATGCATAAGTTCCAAATAGAGTGAATTCTGCCAAAGATGATGAAATATTGGTAGGTTTGCTTGTAATTCGGAACTAGACAATATTTTTAAATTGATAAAATAGTCTCTCTTGAATAATGAAAACACTTATTACATGTTAATGTTTGTTTTTTTTCTGTTGCAGACGAGGAATGTTTTATCATGGGTATGGATCCGAAGTATGCTCGACCTGATTGGATGATAGTGACTGTGCTCCCTGTGGCACCTCTGTCAGTGAGGCCAGCAGTTGTTATGTATGGCTCAGCTAGGAACCAGGTTTGTGATATTTTATCTCTTTCCCCTTCGATAATTTGGCTTTTTTTTCCAATTCTGGTTGGAATAAATATTGATTTATATCATTTTAAAATGAGCATTAATGAGATGTTATTAATCTGATTCACAAATGTTGTCTAAATTTTGCATTTTTGTTTTGGTTTTTATCTAACAACAACTTGTGTTGCAAGTCACCATTTTCTAAATGTATTCCTAATATATGAAAAGATAACAGTTTTAGAATCAATGTCTCGTTTTGAAAAAGTTACAGCATTAACAACTACGGAAAAATATCCTTGGAGGTCTTAGCACATCCTACTCATAATTTCCATGGTATTGAAGTGGTTAATTATCAGTATAACTGTAATATGATTTTTTTGGTAAATGTCATCAGCAATATTAATAAATAGGGGAGGCTGTGGTAAATAGAATACGGGGCAATTGGAACAAAATACCATATATTATTTATTTGTGATACAAATTACCTGAAAATCACAATGGACCTGTAGACTCTTTTGTCCTAAAGATCTTTAAAATAATTAGTGCACATGCCTTGATACATTTTATTTTATAAGTTTTGTTCCCCCAATAGTGAAAAAAACTCAGCCTTCAACTTTACACCTCTAAATAGAAAGAAGCTTGGAAAAATAATTTGTCAACTGCCAAACAAAAAAAATATTGTGGTATGAAATATTGCATTCCTAATCACAGAGTGATTTTTTTTTCAAATTTACCAATTATTACACCTAATCTGTAGGCCATGTTCTAATTACCTCAAAAATGAATCACTGGGGTAATTAGAACACTTAGGCTGGGGTAATTAGAACAAGAGGAATGCCGAGAGTGACACATCACAATCAGCTGATAAATTGATAAATATCTGCACCTCAGTGCAACTAGAATAGGAGAATGGGGATCATTGCTCCACCCCTTCTCCCTCCCCCCCCCCCCCCAACATCCCACAGCAAGGGGGGTGTAATTCCTCCCCCTCCCCCAAAATCCCTTGTTTTGTATGCAATCATATTTTGGGGGCTCATAATCACCACTTGAATGAAAAGTGTCACATTTGGTCTGCAAAATAGCAAAGCATACACTGTAATAAGGAAGAGCTAAAGTAGAGATTCATTGTAACTTGAGATACATACAAAAATGCTATCTTATATTTCTTAAGAACATCCATTTATTTTATGCATTGCTTGTGAATGTTTTTCTTCAATTTTTATTCGGACTGCCATCGTTCAACTCCGTGTTGTGGCGAACAATGCGCCACAAGTTCTTAATACCTTAAGAAAAGGTTAAAAGTAAACAGGTTATGTATATATTTATGTTCAAAAGTTCATATTTAATTATGTTCTGGAAAGTTTTAAGTTTACAGCAAAATTAAGTAGAATGCATGAAAACATCAAAAGTGCGTAAAATAAAAAGTTTTCATTTCAACTTGTATGTGATCGAATATTTTTTTTGTTTGATGGTGGATCTTTTTCCAACTTGGATTGTAAAGAGAACATATATCAATAGTGTTTTATCCATTGCATCAGAATATTTCCTTTTATTTTAAGAAAATTCTAGACCCCTGTTCCAATATTCTGTATAGGGGTAAATAGAACATTATGGACCTGGACAAGTTTGGTAGTACTTTTTTCCATCTGATATACAGTGGAATACATCTTAATGTGATATTCTGCTTAAAAATATCCTCTTTTTATCTAAGGAAAAATTTTATTTGATCATGCCTTTAGTTTGTTTGTTATAATCTGGCAAAATAAAGAAGCTTTTAGTATCTTGTTCCAATTACCCTATCTTCCACTACTTCAATGAGGCTTACCCAAATTTGTGTGGAATGGGAAAAGACCTTGAAGTTCCATTGTTTCCTAGTGGATAAGGCTGTTTATTAACCCCTCAGTGCCATCCTGCGTACCTAGTACGCACGATTTAATCATCGTATCCCGCCGTCATGCTTACCCAGTACACTCCCTGAAATTTTGAATTTTTTAATAATATTTCTTGGTAAAAAATCGCATATTTAACTCAATCAATTTACTGTATTTTTTGAAGAAATGTTTTTTCCCCACAATATAATAAACATAGCACTTTTAAGCTTTAAGTGTTTTTAAATATAATTTTTATAATATATATGTCCTCAGTGCTTGAGGGGTTGATCTATTATACATATTATTTTTTTTAAATCTAATCTTGTGTAATCTTTCAGGATGATTTGACCCATAAACTCTCAGACATAATCAAGTCTAATAATGAGTGCCTTCGGAATGAACAAGCAGGTGCTGCAGCTCATGTTCTATCTGAGAATATTAAAATGCTGCAGTTTCACGTGGCCACATTGGTGGATAATGACATGCCAGGTTTGCCTAGGTAGGTTGAGAGGTACCCTGAAATTCTGAATTAGTTGTTACTTTTTTAGTGTTGCAGTGGCAGAATCTAGTCTTTGTTATTGGTATCTACTCCCTTATGATCATTATGACTTGGATCTCTCATAAATATCTGTTATTCACTGGATTTGTAAATTTAATAACTCTTGCCACAATTTATCTTAATTTATGATTATCAATGCTTAATTGTTTGTCTCTTGTTGTGTAGGGCCATGCAGAAATCTGGAAAACCCTTAAAGGCCATCAAAGCTAGGCTAAAGGGTAAGGAAGGAAGAATACGAGGAAATCTTATGGGAAAACGAGTTGATTTTTCTGCACGTACTGTCATCACCCCTGATCCAAATTTACGAATTGACCAGGTCGGAGTTCCTCGATCCATCGCACAAAACCTTACATTTCCAGAAATTGTTACACCCTTCAACATAGACAAGTAAGTTGACTCACAAAATTGTAAAATTAGTTGCATAATGTCAATGCTTTTTTTGGTTGAAAAAACTCCTTCGTGGTGGCGACCCACTTGTACTTAGTTATTGTAAATCTTATTTCATAACATTTGTAAAATTAAAAAATATAGGCAGTTTGTACCCTTTTTAGTGTTATTGTTTATATATTCAATATGTGATGTTGCATTCAAGAGTTACTTCATCTGGGTTGTTTTAGTATAAAATTTTCCTTTTCAAGTATTGTTTTTCTGTCTCCTTTTTTTTCTCAAATGACTCATTGTGTATTCCAGGATGCAAGAATTAGTGAGACGTGGAAATTCTCAGTATCCTGGTGCCAAATATATTGTGAGGGACAATGGTGAACGTATAGATCTTAGATTTCATCCGAAACCATCAGATCTGCACTTACAGTGTGGCTATCGTGTGGAGCGACATATCAGAGATGGAGATCTTGTCATTTTCAACCGGCAGCCTACCCTACACAAAATGTCAATGATGGGACACAGAGTCAAAGTTCTTCCTTGGTCAACGTTTCGAATGAACCTCAGGTTTGTGTTGTGGCAATTGAATGAGTTTTTACTGAATGCATTCCTTATGTATACAGTGGAATGGCCTCTTTGCATCATACATGATAGCCTTACTCAAAGGTATTTCAAAAATATTTAAAAAATTTCTCAATTTGTATTAAGGGGCTAGTTAAGTATAAGCCCTATTTACTTCTATGAAAGGTGAAAAATCCTCCCCAGGTGGGACTCGAACCTGTGACCTTCGGGTTAGGAGGCAAAGACATTACCCTGCCACCACTGAGGCTGGCAAACTTAAGCCCCTTAAACTTTCATGTCAGAGAACACCATTTAGACCTCTATTTAAGGACTAAAAATCCAGTTATAATGAGGGTCTAGGGGGATGGAGGTACATCCACCTTATAGGCAACCCACGCTATTTTGTGAAGAAAGGAGTATTTACTAAGAGTTACAATCTCACACATAATTGAAGCTCTTAAGTAAAAACATGGTAATATTCACATTATTTTTGTATTAACGAAAATATGGTTTTGCCTTTGCCTATTTTAATATTTCAATCTATGGGTCTAGCGTCTTATTATTGCACAGGTCTGATGGCATAAGAGTACATAAAATTCTCATAGGGAGTATAACTTGTTGAAGTCGGTCTAGGTTTCAAATTGTCTAAAATCTGCTTTGCTTTTTACAGGTACATTACTCAGACACTGTATCACCACTAATATATTACCTATGCACGAGGCCAGTTTCACAAGAAATAATTCAAACCGAATCATCAAATTCCCACAGTCTAATGAAGGTCGTGACGTGAAAGGAAGCTACTTAGTACAGATGCACGTGAAAACTACTCACTGCGCAGTGAAAAGCAGCATCAGAGATTTAAAATAGTGGTCCAATTAGACATTGCCCAGACCCCTAGCCGACAAATGCAAGTGGTAAATCACCAAATACATTATAAATCATTCAAAAAAATAGCGCAGTATAACATTTAAACCTAATATCAATAGGTTTAAATTCATTCATTTAAGAAGGTCAATCATTAAGAGGAAAACAAATAACTCTCATGGGAATGATAAATTCATGAATGAAAGTGTATAAGATTGACTAAGAAGAGCCTTAAGTAAAACTTTGGCATCACTATTATAACAAATAAACTCGCTTCGCTCGCTAGAACCCCCGTAATGGCTTGTTTTACCCTCAGTTGCCGTTTGGGGGCTTTGCTCCCAACGTCTGGGTGTGTCAGTGACAGTTTCACGAAAAGCAGAATTTGGCACCATGTTGCCAGAGAACTATAAGTGATGGAGAGTAAGGATAGGCATAAAGTTGTGGGCCTCAATGAGATCTAAAAAACCGCCTGGAAGTTTTTGAAATCCTACTCATAGTTTAGAATCTATTGTCGGAAAACCGGGAAATATTTTACTAAATTTTTTGTTTCCGGATCTCTGGCAAGAAAACTACGAAGCACAGAATGACAGGGAATGTGGCATCTTGTATGTAATTCAATACCCTACTGCAAATTTTTTGACAGATTCGAGCTACGACCCACCGCTCCAAAGATACAGCGCAGAAACCGAAAGTCTACATTTTGGAAAAGCCCAAAATCTGCCATTTTTATTTTTTTGTCACTTCCGGTTAAACACTTACCGTTTCGGGACTTTTCCTGCGATGAATTATTTCAAGGAAGGTCCGTGGAAAATTTCAAGTTCCTAGCTCGTCTAGAAGTGGTCGGGAATTGGTATCTATACGTGAGTGAGTCATACATGTGGCTGTATAGTATTAAGATTTGCGTTATCAAAAGTGATATCTTTTGACAAATGGCCTCATTATTTATTAAAACAAGAGACTGAAAACTGTCATTGATATTACCTTACGTTAAAGTTAATGTAACCCACCTGGCACCTTTGTAATTGTCTTGTGGGATGTATTATGAAGGTAAAGGAAAAGATGGATCTTGGTTACTTACTTACTGTAGAAGCCCCATATAACGCATGGGGCATTTAATGAGAAGCTCGAATTGGCGAGGGATGGCCAAAGAACAATTTAAAACCCTATGATTTACATATAAAATAAATCGGTATTAGCGAGGACAACAACCAGCCTCCCTTGGGGTCATTTACTATTATGAGTGGCAAATGTCTGCTTCAATCTTGGCAAACGTGCTCCAGTTTCACAGCTTATCTAGAAGCAGTCGATTCTTGAAAGTCAGCATTTTTTGTGTTCACGCTCCATGCTTACAACTGTCATGTGTGGACTTGCTTGTAACAATTATGTTTCCATAAATTCAAGAGAGTATTCCAACCATAGCTATTGTAATAATGACACAAATGACAGTATACCATTATGGGCTAATCGTAAATGCTGGTGATATTGGGCTCTATGATTCAGAAAAGTCGAAGTCAGCTGTTTTCTGAGGCGATCTCACAGACATTGAAGTCCTCTCCTTTATTTCCACTATTTAACTGGAGAAGAAAGCAGCCCAGTGCTTGCGTGGAACAAAATCCCCGTAGGTTATATCTTGGTCCATTAAGTTGTCTAACATTTTTGCAAATTTCAATTAAAAGAACTTTCTCGGAACTATATATTCATTTTAATACACTTTTTAGAGAGGTAGGAGTCATGAAATTTTTTCTTGTTTCCGAAGTGTATGCTGTTTATATTCCGTTGCATTAGATTACTTGCAGCCACGACATGTTTGGTGCACCCAAAACATTGGGGCAATAACAATACAGCAATGCGCAGTACAGTAAACGTATCCTGAAGGGTCAAAATTCGACATTTAATATTACAGTGTATGACATCTAACATGGAATTTGATGTCATCGAAAGTGAATAAGATCATAAGCAATTAAAGTGTTCAAAAATATGATTTTTAATAGCTTTCTCAATAGAATGTTTTCGCCACTCACCAAAAATTCCTCAATAATGGCTAAATTAGTGTTACAGTTGTAGGAATTGGCTGTGGAGTTATTATTAATCATTTTCAGTATTAATGAGAGTTCCATTTAGTGAGTGAATTTTCAGATCCGGAGAGCTCTCGCTAAATAGGGTTTCTACTGTATTTAATTATACCCCTTCTGGAAACATTATCAGTAGATTGATATTAATAAAGTTCAAATAGGACATCTGCAGTTGTCATCTTCATATAAATGCATTCAGAAGTGAATAATGCAGGTGGAAGAAAGGAACCTTACTGCAGTATTCTGAGCTGCATTAAGGCCGTTTTACACGGTACATTTGTTTGTACAATCTATCGTGCGAACGCATGTATCAGGAAATTGTACCGTGTAAAGCGGCAAATTGTGCGAACGCTTGTGCGAATGTATGAATGACTGAACGGAAAATAGAACCTGTTCTAATTCCATTCAGACAATCATACAATTTCGATCAGTTAGTATCGTTAATATTCAACAGATGGCGCAGATGTGGCGAAAACTGTGGTGCCTGTGTTACGATTGAAAATAAAAGTTGTTTATAAAAAGAATAAACACTTTCCCGTCGAATATTATGAGTAAATATTATCCTGTGTATATAATCTTTAATGAGTAAACTCTTCTCGGGCTCTCCACCGGTTTTAACTATTCATAATTGTTGACGTTTCGAGAGACGACTCGTCATTCATTCTCAAGGTAAGAATTAATTACGTCAACAATTATGAATAGTTTGAAGCAGTTTAGAACCCGAGAAGAGTTAACTCAAAGTTGCTCAAATGTTTAAATCGTCATTTCATCGTGTTATTTGGTGTTCTGGTTTTTCAGTGTAATCACGATCTTTGGGTTTGTGTCCTTTTCCCCCAGAATTATGACTGGTCCTCAAGTAGAGTTCCTGATATCCCGCGTGATATAATTATAATCATTTCATTTCTATTGGTTAGCAATTGCAATACTTAAGTAACATAGGCACCGTAAAAAAAAGACATTAAAACACTGGTACAAATACAAGGGAGGGAAATTTGGAGGGACTAAAAAAAAGTATCCCGTGTTCCGCTATACCACTTGATAATAACACTTTGTCACACACACATAATAAACCCACGAAATGTGTCTAACAAGAGTGGATATCCCGCAAGAAACGTCAATGACTTGTCGCCCTAAAATCCAGATGAGAAAAAACGAAACGATGCAAAGGTCGAATATAAAGCCAGAGAGAAGAGTCAACGAGAGCTTTTTCTGAACCGGGAGAATTATCAAGAGGCAGATGGTCGAGGCGAGGTTCCGAATTTCAGGTGATCAGCTTTTCAAGGTGTCAAATACGTGAGTGAAACATATGTTCACGAGTGAAACATAAACATGATAAACAAAACACTCGCGAATTCCGATCGATTTCTACTGCTAAATTGCACGGAAAATTGTACGTTTGCACTCATCGTGTAAAACGACATTTAGTCTGATTCAGTCGTTCATACAATATTTTCTTGTACACTTGACTGTACATGCGTTCGCACGATAGATTGTACAAATAAATGTACCGTGTAAAACGGCCTTTATAACCGGATTTTACTTTATATGCACCTATTCCTCTCATGTTAAAGATCACCTAGACTTTTCCCCCAGCAAATGATTCATTGTATCCTTATCAAACCGTTGAAAGTGCAAACTTATGAAACAGTTATAAGCTTAAATAAAGCATTATAAGTGATGGTTCCCAAAAGGGTTATCATAGCTCATTTTGTCTATTAGGACCCCTGTCATCTGCCTCTAAGATATATGTATAATAAACTATGAATATTAAATCTTCTATCCATGGATTTTTGTCTGAAAATGTTCTTTAAAAGAGTTCATCTGAAACAAATACATCTATTAGTTCGTAGGGTTTTGCTGCATTGATTTGATGATTTCATAATTTCTGGTTTTTAGTCCTTAGCTTGAGGGACATACGAGGAAATTAGGAAATCAAATGCATGTGTTGCCATTGAGACTTATTGAGCATATGGATGCGCTTCCACTCATTTGTGTGAGAATTCGATATTTTTTACTTGACAGCTTCCAGAGTGTATCATTGTTTTGATCCCATGGGGAAAATGTATATTATTATTATTTAAAAATAAGTTTCTTATCGTGGTGGTTCATGTGGAATCTAATTTGTTCATTGCAGTGTAACATCTCCATACAATGCTGATTTTGACGGAGATGAAATGAATCTCCACGTTCCTCAGTCCATGGAAACAAGAGCAGAGGTTGAAAATATACATGTCACTCCTCGCCAAATTATCACTCCACAAGCAAACAAACCTGTTATGGGTATTGTGCAGGACACACTAACTGCAGTCCGAAAAATGACCAAGAGAGATGTGTTTTTGGAAAAGGTATGCATTATTATCATTGTTACATCTGACTCGGAAAAATGCATTTTGTGGTCAATGATTTACATATTTATACTGTGCAATCATTGCGTGAGAGATCATTTTTGGCATTGATCATTATCATATGGTGGTAGAAATTTGTCAGCTTACCCTGACCCTGAGACAGACATTGCAGTATCAGTCTGTTTTAGTAGAATCTCATTGTTACATAAATCTTTGGGAAATGAAATAGGCTATTGAGAAATATCAAGTCATATTAAAATAAGGTTACTTTTATTTAGCAGTATACATTACAATCACATAAATTATTCTTGGGTCTTTCTCCGTTTCATTGGCTCAATTTCAGCTAAACATTTGTTACTTGACTCGAGCATTGTCCATGAGGTGAATCAGAATATCATCATAATATTCCCCTAGTATGATGCATGTCAAAACTCCAGTCAAAATGCAGCCGTTGCCCTGAGTCTCGAAAATAATTTTTGCAGCTGCTAAGAAAGGAAAGCACCATAGCTTACGTATAAATTACTTGTTGCCATATTGGTGGCTTGAAAGATAAATTGCTTATCATGTATAGATTTTCTACCATTTTGTTGGGATGCAAGTATGATACTTGTCAGTTCCTTAAGGCCTATACTTAGCTTAAGGTCAAAATAAAATTTTGCCTGAAAAAGATATTCACTCATGTTGTTTTGGAAATTGGCCTATTCCCCTAGTGGTTTGGTATAGTTTAGTATCAAGCCTTTTGCGTGCATGATTTATATTGTAAATGATATTCTATCTAATTGATTATTAAAGTTGAATATTAGAACTCTGGATTGTTAAATAATTTTGATGCCCAGTTGTGTTATTGTAGGATCGGAAATTATCATGGAATGAATTGTTTTATTGTTTTGCTTGAATATATTTCTGTATCCACCAAATATGTATATTGATTTATTGATTGATGTGATTTGATAGTTAAATCCTAAAGTTGACTCTTGTAATAGATCATTTTGTGTTGTAAGTTTCCTTTTAATCTCATTTCACTTAATTGCTTTATATCCATTGTGGAGACATCAGTTGAGAAATTAACTTGAACTGTATTTTTTGCATCGATTACAGGAGCAAATGATGAATATCTTGATGCATCTTCCAATTTGGGACGGTAAGATGCCTCAGCCAGCAATTTTGAAGCCAAAGCCTCTTTGGACTGGCAAACAGGTCTTTTCTCTTATCATTCCTGGTAATGTAAATATGATACGTACACATTCCACTCATCCTGATGAAGAAGATGATGGTCCTTATTGTTGGATATCGCCAGGTGATACCAAGGTGAATGGTTAATGCTTGAATACTTCTATGCTCTCTGTGAATTCAATGATTTTCTTTGACCTATCTTTTGTGTTCACTCCTGCTTTGGAGCGTATCCAATGAATCTTTTTTGATGGTATTTGGCTGCGGTAGAGCTCGTGTAAATTTCCTGAAATAAACAACCCTGAGTCCTAATGTGCGCCCTGTGTTCAGTGAAACCTCATACCGACCTGGCCTTGGTGTATGACTCGTTGCACTGTGTCCTCGGCTACCCTCCGAGCCCACAAATTATACGTCCTTAGGCCTTGAGCATTCTTAGTGTCAGTATTTGTAGCTGTGTCATGTGTCACTATGATAGCAATTTATTTTTGATGGTGGCTCACAAATGTTAAATTAATGATGGCAATTCAGCAAAAGTTTAGAAAAGGCATAAAATGCTTCCTATCAAGGAAAAAGTGTGTATTTGGTTTAATTTTGAAAGAAAGAAAAACTGCTTAAGCTGCTAAAATCTACAACTCATTAATGAATTGTCCGTTGGTGAGATGGTGAAGAGCAGAATAATGATCTATCTAAATTCAATATTTTAACAGAAAAAATCTATCAATGTGTGAATGTTTACTGTGTTTGTGTCAGGAATATTTTTCAATTCTGTCCCCCCCCCCCCCCCCCCCCAACTAGTGGAAGCCACGTGAGAAGTTGGGGCATGTGAAAGCAATGAGGGGAAAATGATACAGTACAGATTTAGCGAGAGCTCTAGGGATCTGAAAAATCACTCGCTAAATGGAACTCTCGTTAATACTGAAAATGATTAATAATCACTCCACAGCCAATTCCTATAACTGTAAGGCTAATTTAGCCATTATTGTGGGATTTTTGGTGAGTGGCGAAAACATTCTATTGAGTTAGCTATTAAAAATCTTATTTTCGAACACTTCAATTACTTTTATCTTATTCGCTTTTGATGACATCAAATTCCATGTTAGATGTATACACCGGAATATTAAACGTCGAATTTTGACACTTCAGGACATGTGTACTGTATTGTGCATTGCTCTATTGTTATTGCCCCAATGTTTTGGGTGTGCCAAAAATGTCGCGGCTGCAAGTAATAGCAATGCAACGGACTATAAACGGCAAACACTTCGGAAACTAGAAAAAATTTCATGCCTCCTACTCTCTAAAAAGTGTATTAAAAAGGATATATGGTTTGGAGAAAGTTCTATTAATTGAAATTTGCAATTTACGTATTCAACATTGGAATATTTAAACTTGTCAATACCGAGCCTCTCACTTAGATACTCCGCTTTTGCCTTCATCAATTTAGGGTTATTTATAAGAATTCAGGCTGCTCTCCGCTGGCAAAACCACGAGAATAGGGCAGATTCTAACTGCGTATGTTCTCCTGGCTGCTTGGACGTCCTTCTTGAAGCACTGCGGCGTGTAATTTTTCCTTATTCTTCAGAATTGTGAATAAGGTCGTGGAAGATATGCCAAATCGCCTCCCTATCTCGCTTTTGGACCCATTGCCACTTTCACATTCATTGATAATTCGTATTTTAGTTTTCAGTGGAGGCTGGATGTTGTCCTCACTAATACCGATTTATTTTACATGCAAATCATAGGGTTTTAAATCATTCTTTGGCCATCCCTCACAAATTCGAGCTTCTCGTTATATGCCCTACATGTTATATGGGGCTTCTACTGTACTTTTGGTTTGCTGGCGTTACTGATAAGGGACTCCCAGCGGGCAACGCCCCCCCCCCCCCCCCTCCCCTCCAACTAGTGGAAGCCACCTGAGAAGTTAGGGCGTGGGAAAGTGATGAGTGAAATGTGATACTTTTGATGAAATGTGATGCTGACTCGAAAAAAATATCGCTTCTCTCTGACCCTATAACTATGAGTGCCCAGGGGAGGGTGAGGGGAGAGAGAGACCCAGAGTGGTGGAGGGGAGAGCAAGAGGCAGGCCAAGGACGCGTAGCCGTTTGCTAGACTGCCGAAAGCCCCAGTGCTTGGTTACAGGCCAGTAGGCCTGTGGAAAATAGTGCTGGACATCCTCTTTGCTCTACATTACTACTGTACATATATTAAACTTACGTACTTGAGAAGTATTTGCATTGAAAGATAAAGGATGCAGTTAGAATATTTATTAAAGCTTATTTTTGTATCACTTCTCATAGCCGAGTAACATTTTCGCGAAATGATTGATTTTAGGTAAGTTTACTAATTTTTTCCTCTGATGTGGTTGATATCAAGTAAACAGCGCAATGAAATAAGTTCTAGCGACATCCTTCCTGCGCCAAATGGTGTAAACAGAATGTCATTATCTATTTACATGCCACCATAGCGATGTGATGTCAGTGTCATAAAATTCTGCCCAGCCGTTTTATAGATAATAAGTCTCAAAATCTAGGTTGCATTCTTTCTGCGCCGACAGTAGTAGTAGGACAGGCTACAAACGGAGTAACGGGTCTACAAATGGAGTCAAGGGTCTCTTCAGAAATAGCTTTACTTTTCTCTTGGGTATCAAATAAATTCTCTAAGGAGGGACAGACCTTGAGTTGTGACACGTAATGGCTCTGAAGATGATTTACGAGATGTCCATCGAACTAATTGTTCAACGAAGATGGGAATTTAACCCGGCTAAAGTCCCTTGAGGACGTCACTCATTAACAAAAGATACTTGCAGTGCACGGAAAGCATTGTTGACTAATCCACAAAACTCTTGGTGATGAATTAATTTACCTTTTGAACTCGCAACATTATTTTCCGCGCATTATGACGCCTTAATAAAATATTTCTTTTATAATTGCCCCTATGGTTATTTCTAAGGTAGCCATTGCGCAAGAACTAATGTCGATTGAGACATTAAATTTGGCGACGAATATAATGAGTGTGCCTTAGAGCGAGAACTGTTTTGAATTTTGTCAGGACTCGTAATAACGGACTTCTACTGAAGTTGAACTTTGGTTTTTCTTTTTATAGTCCTTAGAGTGAGTCCTTAGAGAGATGTTTGTACTATTAAGTATTTTTCCTTCTGCTTAGTATTTATTGCCTATATTTTATTATGTACAATTTTCCAGTTGCATATGATACATATGGACTACTCAATGTTTTGTATGATTGTACTGATGGAGGTATATAAGTGCATTTTGTAATAATTTTTGGTATAGCATGAGTACACAAATATTCTTTGTTGAAAAGACAATAATAAAACTTGACTTTGAATGTTGTTGCTTTTGAAAGTTAATATGAAAATTCAGTTCAATTTAACCACATGTGGACAACCTTCAAACCAACTCCCATTGTATGTGGCGGCTCACCTTTTACCCTGAAGAAAATTTTTCCCATGATTGTTCTGAATATGTGGGTCAAAATACTACAGTAAAAATATTATTGGATAGCACTTATTTTCTCTCAAGAGTGAAGTTCACTCTTTGGTTTGTCTTTGTGTGCACCTTGTAATTGAATCTATGTCTATTAATCTTGGCTAAGTATATCTGTATAACATATCACTCATTTTTTATGTGTGTGTGTGTCCTACTGAGTTTTGGGTTATACATATTAGGGATTAGTTGGCACAAGAGCAATGATAAGCATGTAGCCTAGTGGGAAGAAAATTTATTTTCTTTCTTCTTTACTGTCGCTAACTATTTCCATTCTCAACTTCTCATGAAGGTAATGGTAGAGCATGGCGAGCTAGTGATGGGGATTCTCTGCAAGAAGACGCTTGGTACATCAGCTGGTTCTCTTTTGCATATTTGTATGTTGGAGTTAGGCCATGAAGTGTGCGGTCGATTTTATGGTAACATTCAAACAGTGGTGAACAACTGGCTTCTCCTTGAAGGTATGTTGTGTCTTCAAGAAACTTTGTCTCATTCTTAAGAGCAATTTTTTTTTTTTTAATTTGTCATCTAAGTGAGGTCTGTTTAACCAAGTTTAATTAACATTTTATGTGATACTTTATTTGTATCCTATACTGTCTTTCAACATGCATTCTAATTTTCAACCTATGTTAACATGATATTCAGTAATTTATTTTGTTTTGCAAGAATCTAGTTTTAAAAATGTAAACAGACCAACCTAGTCATCACTGCTTTAAATACATTAATTGTTATGTTATGCGCTATAATTTTTCTTGTGTACGGATATGTTTTGATAAGTTTTATTTGTACAGGAAGTCTGGTGTTGATATTATCGTTTACCATTTAGGTCACTCCATTGGTATTGGTGATACCATTGCTGATCCTCAGACTTACTTGGAAATCCAGAAAGCCATTAAGAAAGCCAAAGAGGACGTGATAGAGGTTATTCAGAAAGCTCATAACATGGAGCTTGAGCCTACTCCTGGTAACACACTGAGGCAGACTTTCGAAAACCAGGTATGCCTAATAATAAAGAATAGCTGTTTCATGCAAAGTGCCTTTCTGCTCTATTTTCATGTTTTGATTGTTAATCTATTTTATCATTAGGTGAACCGCATCCTAAACGATGCTCGAGATAAGACTGGTGGATCTGCTAAGAAATCCTTGACTGAATACAATAACTTGAAGGCTATGGTGGTGTCTGGTTCCAAAGGCTCTAACATTAACATTTCTCAGGTGAGAGATTCATCTTCCTATAGCGTATCTCCGCAGGTAGTCATTAGAATTTGAATTTTTTAATAATAGAGTCTGGCTGCTTTATGTTAATGGCCATACAATCTTGTATTGAAAATTGCTTTGTATGAATTTGAGGTGATCAAGCTTTGTAAACTAAGTTGGTTACGTTAGTAGGAGAGTTGATTTTGCCATTAATTAATTTTTAATCTAAAAATTTGATGGTAATGGTTCTGCTCTGGACGTGTTTTAATATTCCTAATTCAAATTTTGACAGGTTATTGCTTGTGTGGGACAGCAAAACGTTGAAGGAAAACGGATACCCTTTGGTTTCCGTAAAAGAACATTGCCTCATTTTATTAAGGTAAGTTTTCTCTAAAATCACTGTTTTCCAATGTATTCCTCAGTAATATTTTACGTTGTAAATGTGGGTGATTCCACAGTGCATGGTTTCCTTATGAGGTGTAAGTTTTTGGTAAAAAATCCTTTGGTGGTTGCTGATTCATATTCGGTTAAGGCCTCCAATAGAATTGTCATAGTCTTTGCTTGAAATAATTTGCCTTTGTATTCAACTGGAATTCATATTTTGTTTAATTTTGCATCATATGCCATTCTTCCCATTTCAGGATGATTATGGTCCTGAGTCCAGGGGCTTTGTAGAAAACTCGTACCTTGCTGGCTTGACTCCCTCAGAGTTTTTCTTTCACGCCATGGGAGGAAGAGAAGGTCTCATTGATACTGCTGTGAAAACTGCAGAAACAGGTCCTTATGTCATTTAATGTCTCCTTGTATTATGTGGTATTCCTCAGTATGATCCTTGAATGTGGCAGTTCTGTTCTCCATTATAGAAAATTCCTGTTTTGATGTATGTAACTTCAGATTTAAAAAAAATGCTAGTCCAGAATGCATACCACTATTTTTGAATGTGATGTTTACTCACCATCCTGCCATTAGTCCATTTTTGCCTGAGAACTAAGGATGCTTGATTTTTTTGTTGGTGAATTGTTCTAGTTTGTATATTGTATTTGTAAGAAATACTATGATTGTTACGTATCATGTTCTATAATTATGTCTTGGTAGAGGGAACATAATTTCCTGAATGTTGTCTTATAATTTGTTAGGTTATATCCAGCGTCGTTTGATAAAGGCTATGGAGTCTGTAATGGTACATTATGATGGCACAGTCCGTAATTCAGTGGGACAGTTGATCCAGTTGCGTTATGGAGAAGATGGATTATGTGGTGAGACTGTGGAGTTCCAAAATCTGCCCACTATCAAACTGTCAAACAAGGCCTTTGAGAGAAAGTTTAAATTTGATCCTACTAATGAAAGGTTTGTGAAATTTTTTATCTTAATTCTCCCTCTTTTTAATCAATTTATTTTATTGTTTCTTCTCAGTATTGATCCATGTAGTTCCTGTAAAATCAGTAAATGTTTAGCTTCTTAGTTAGGTATGCACTTGAAGTAATTTCATTTATGTATGAATTTTTAAAAGTAAAATCCTTGGGGTAGTAGTGTACCTGTCTGTCGCTTCTTCATTTGTAATGAGGTAATCTTAAAAGATTATATGGCAGGTTTGATTCAAAGTGAAGCATTCATTTTAAGAAACTGTTGGAGAAAAAAAACCCTGGAAGTTCTTTTTATTTTTTTCGTCCTTGTTGATGCATTAACTTCTGTTAAATTATTAATTTAAAACATTGGATTTCATATAAGTGAATAAGGCACCTTGGGATGCATTTGAGAATGTTTTCATTTAGCCCTCCAATCATATAAGCAAATGTAATGCTTTAAGAACACATTATGCCCTATGAGGTGGCCTTTAATTGCTATGACATTGGTTTTGCTGTGCAAATGCAGAAGCTGGTGTTGGTTATGGATAGTTTTACATTCCTGTCATTTTTTTTTTATAAAAGTGATTGGTTCTCTGATTGCATTGATTTATAACTAAGTGTGACAATAATTTGACTCCTAATTATCCTTCATGTATTATGTAAAAGACTACATACCCAGTTAAATCTTTTAAAAGATAAATGTCTTGGAAATTCATGGCTTAAAATCCCCTCAATACAGGTGTCAAGGAAATTTTATTTTATGGATGATAACTGTGAAGTTAACCTACATAATTCATTTCTATTATGGGTTATGTCAAGAACCTGTGATTCTGACATTCAATTTGTTTGTGCCTCGCACAATCTGCAAAGGAGAGTATCATTATTGATGGAGTTTTAGCCAACCTTGCTGGGTGTAAAAAATTATGTAAGATTGCACGTGTGTATTTTTGGAAAGGAAACCCCTGGGCTGTCATTTTTAGACAATTGGAAATGGGAGAAATTGGTAAGTAATGAAAGCACTTGAGTGAACTTATGATGACCTACCTACCTACCTACTGTCTGCATTATCATATGACTTGTTTCCCAATAAAAGTTGGTTTTGAATTATACTTATTCATTCCATGATTCGAAAGATTTAACTCTTCTCATGATCTGAATACTTTACTCCCATACTGGTTTTAGTCCAGTCACTTTATGCACAAAAAGGGGCTCGACCTTGCAAAAGGTCATGTATTTCTAATTTTTTAATATGTTGTTAGGACCTATGCCAATAGTTATAAACCAAATTTGCAGCTTCGAAAGACCTGTGCAATCTGCGCAGTGCGCAGAAAACTGCGCATTTTTTGCACTTTTTTTTGTTTTTACTAAATATCTCCTAAAATATTTGACCTACAGAAAATAATTCTCTATAATTATTTAAAGAAGATACATCATGCTACAATTTAAGCCCAAAACAAACAACGTATGTCGAGAACTTTTTGAGAAACAGCTCTTCAAAAAAAGGCAATTTTTTCCAAAAAGTGAAACTTTTTCATTTTGGTCATGTGTCTTGCCATATATCGGCAAAAGTAATCATCCTACAAGAAAATCTATGAGGAATAAATCTATAGTAAATTTATTTAGCTTTAATTTGAGCTGAAAATGACTCTTGTAGGCCCAATAGTTTCTCCAAATATGGCATAAAACAAAATTACGGAAAAATGGATTTTGGGAAAAATCAATGTAAACAGGTCACATACACGTACAGGTCACATATTATAGTATCTAGTTTAAATTTTTTATCACAAAAAATATGTAATTACAATAGTTAATATTCACATGCTAAGAGCTAATCTGCTACGTTATAATTTCACTTTTTTCGACGGTCCTCGTTCTGAGAAATCCTCGGAGAATCCCTGAGCATGTGGAGAGAGCTCTTCAACTCATTCGACAAAGAAAGAGAGGGGTCTTCGTCGTCGTTGAAATCCTCAATATGAACAGATAGAAGGTTCTGGCATGATTTACCTTAGCAAAATTAACATACTGCTGAGCATTTTAATCCGGCTTTGCGGCAGCTGCATCCCCCACTGCATGTACAAGATATCAAGCGCAACAGATTCTGAGGAGTGGGATCCATGGTGGTAGTGACTGGGATAAGGCCCTGATCGTCGATCTTCCAACCCCATTCTGTATGGTTTTTATTAGCCCCAAACTACTTCTGAAATGGGTGGTAAGTTCTATAAGAATGGTGATTCGCAGCATCGGTCGTTGGAGGCAAACGAGCAAGTTTCACCTTTGAGTTGGATGCCGACTTTATGAAAAGGTGGTAGCGGAGGGTACCCCTCTTTATATCACCCCCGTAAAGAACCACGAAGTATTTCTCCTCAGCCATGGCTGTGGCCTCATTACTGGAATAGGGCTGCAGGAAAACAGTAGCCAGTTCCATAAGGTGGGGATTTTTCTGAAGGACGCAGGCCAACTTTGTTTTTCCTTGCCTGAAAGGGGCGGATGTGGTGTCACACCCACTGAAGGCATGTAGAAAAAGAATTGTCACTTGCAGGTATTGTGTGCTTCCGTGGTTGTAAAATAAGCTTAAGAAATGGAAACACCCAGATTGCTGTCTATCACTTTTTTGGAGGTAGAGGTTCATTGTAGCGGAGCCCAAACCATTTAGGAGGACAAGAAGGTCCACGTCTTCTCCAATAACAATAACACGGTCAAATATTTGACTTTTGGATAGTGCTGTGTCAATGATGTCCCAATTAGCGTCTTCTTCGGATACTTTCACTGCAAAACCCTGCTGCTCAAGTGCATTGCGAAGGAGTGCGATGAGGCGCCTCTTGTTGTTAGTATTGGCCAATAAGTTTTCCTGAGGTAATTGGATGATGAAGGATTCTTCAAAAAGCATATCACTGCAGGAGTGAGCAGCACAACGTCGCATTCTTTCAGCACTTTTGGTATTTTTGTTGGTTGCCTCCTCAGGGTAGCCGTAGAAAACAATCGACACATTGCTTCCAAAGTGGCATTTCACATAGCTGACATAACCTGAGACAATGGCCCTTAGGAAATTTTTGCGGTTCCGGACAACTTTGTGTAAAAGGTATCCACCATCCACTACTACAAACGTATTGGTGTCAATTGACCTGCTGATGGAGAGTGGAGTAAAAGCAGAGTAGAAGCTACACTTGGTTCCCTTTCGCATCTCCTTGTTCATTGAACAATGACATTGGAAATGGTGCAAATTCATACTTGAAGAGACCTTTTAAATCTTCGTCCGACTATTTTGTTATGCACACCCTCTGGAAAATTGTAAGTGGATCGATGTCTATTCTCTTGTTTGCCACTTTGACGGAGCTGTTGATGGATGCCAATGTGAGTACTTTGTCCTTACGTTTGAAGGGTACTTTTCCAAATGTATTCCCAACGATTTTCGTCACTCTTTCGGTGGAACAGACATTTCGCTACGGTTATTCACCAATACGCTCAAATTTCACATAGGTCCGAACACTTCGGTTTCTATGGTAAAACTGACGAAAGAATGCATAGTGTATACCCCTCAGGTGCGAGGGTGTCAAATCTATCTTGCAACGATGTGCCAGAATATTACAGGCTTGGATCTCCTATCAGAGAATTAACTTCGTTCCAGATGCCTCTGACATAGTGAGATGGGCTGGGCTTCTGGGAAGCATTCGTGAGTTCATCACGCCACAATTTGCTTACCCATTAGGCTTTCCAACTCAGCCATTTCGACTCAATAATCACTCGAGATAGGCGGTTGAGTCTGTGCGAGCTCTCCCCCTGACTTCCACTGCCTTGGTGTCATCAAAAGGGCGAAGAAAAAGTTCTCATGTTTAGCCAAGATAATACACTGGAGTTAATTGAAAGGAAGAGAAAACATCGTAACTCTTGTCTGCCCTTCTAAACCAGACGTGTTCATTACTCCAATCCTAAATGAAGCTGGTTGCAACCACTGCCTTGAAAAAAATATAGTCGCCGAGGGGACGTGTTTATGTTGACCGGTGCTGGAAAAAGTGGCATTATCTTCAACCGAGCACCAAATATGTTTACGCTATTCTTCCAAGTCAAAATATGAAAGCTTTTCATCACAACTTCGAGATAATTAGACGAGAAAACGGTACTTATTTCATGAGGAAGGAATAAAAATGTCCAAAATATCGATATCTTTTGAGAAAAATTCCCAATTAATAAAACTCAAAGTATAAAATAGACTATCAAACATATTTAATAAGCAGGTCAGAAGATATTTCGTAAAAATAATATTTATTTCCTCAAATAATTCATTAAAACAGCGTACGAGGTCGTTGCACAGCACTTGACGGCTCCGTGGGAAGTTTAAAGGGTCGCGGCCTTTTAAACGACCCTGGACCGCGGTGCAGAGCACATAGGACGGCGTCGTAGAGTCAAAATAATCATAAACATAACACAACACATGCTACATATACCTCTAAAGTATTTTTTACTGCATAATTGATTACTGTGGTGCTCAAAACAGTTTACGTTGATTTTTCCCAAAATCCATTTTTCCGTAATTTTGTTTTATGCCATATTTGGAGAAACTATTGGGCCTACAAGAGTCGTTTTCAGCTCAAATTAAAGCTAAATAAATTTACTATAGATTTATTCCTCATAGATTTTCTTGTAGGATGATTACTTTTGCCGATATATGGCAAGACACATGACCAAAATGAAAAAGTTTCACTTTTTGGAAAAAATTGCCTTTTTTTGAAGAGCTGTTTCTCAAAAAGTTCTCGACATACGTTGTTTGTTTTGGGCTTAAATTGTAGCATGATGTATCTTCTTTAAATAATTATAGAGAATTATTTTCTGTAGGTCAAATATTTTAGGAGATATTTAGTAAAAACAAAAAAAAGTGCAAAAAATGCGCAGTTTTCTGCGCACTGCGCAGATTGTACAGGTCTTTCGAAGCTGCAAATTTGGTTTATAACTATTGGCATAGGTCCTAACAACATATTAAAAAATTAGAAATACATGACCTTTTGCAAGGTCGGATGTATAAAGTGACTGGACTATTTGGAAGATTTAATAAAGCTGTAGCATTCTCTTTAGAAAGCTCTTGCATGACCATATTTATGCTTAAAAATTTTAAGAGCGTATACTGAAATATTGCTATGTTCCCAACCTTTTCTTAATTTTTATTTTCCTCTAAAACTCAGTTGGTTGTTGTTATTTACTTTCCTTGAAGGAATCTTCGACGAGTGTTCACAGAAGATGTTTTGCGGGAGGTGTCGGGTGGGAGTAGTGATATTATTGGAGCCCTGGAGAGGGAGTGGGACCAACTGGTTCGAGACAGAGAAGCTCTTCGCCAGATATTTCCAAGTGGTGATTCCAAAGTTGTATTGCCATGCAACCTTCAGCGTATGATTTGGAATGTCCAGAAGATCTTCCACATAAATAAAAGGGCTCCCACGGACCTCAGTCCACTTCGTGTTATTCAAGGTTTGTCTATTTTAAGAGAATTTTAGATTGTCCACATGATTGATTTTTGGATGAATTTAGTCTATGATTAGCCTCAAATGTCCATGATAAATTATGCCCCTTAGTTGATACTGCTTCCAAAATCTAGACTGAGTTCTTAAGGGCTGCTGAAACATATCCATTTTACAGGTTCATTTTTTTTTTCAATTTGAAAAAATTATAACTTATTAAGAAAAGACTTAAATTATAGCATGTGGGTGTATATGTATGCATTTGGAGAGTAATCATTTAAATACTTACTTGTTTCTGGAATGCCAATATAGTAAACCCCCATTATTTCGAACCCTCTTAATTCGAAATATCAATTGATTTGAAGAACAGAATAGGAAATTGCGTACTTGATGGTACGGATAATTCGAAATACAGTAGAAGCCCTATGTAGCGAGAGCTCTCGGGATCTGAAAAATCTCTCGCTAAATGCAACTCTCGTTAATACCGACAATGATTAATAATCACTCCACAGCCAATTCTTACAACTGTAACACTAATTTTGCCATTATTGTGGGAATTTTTGGTGAGTGGCGAAAACATTCTATTGAGATAGCTATTGAAAATTATATTTTCGAACACTTCAATTACTTACGATTGTATTCACTTTCGATGACATGAAATTCCATGTTAGATGTCATACACTGGAATATTAAACGTCTAATTTTGACACTTCAGGACACTTGTACTAGCGTGCGCCTTGTGCCAGCAGATGTTTACTCCCAATCAAATATCCCTCGAGTACATACACATCTTGGCCGCTCCGTCCAAAACTTTGCTCCCTACATAACTTCATTTAACACTATATAAATACTGAGAAAGTATGTGCAATTTCCGGGGTTGTACTCAGTGTGATAGAAAAAGTACAAAAGAGTTTCGCAACTTTGAAGTACAATTCCTCCAAAAGTAGCAAATTCATAATTCTACGATTTTTAATGTTGATATCACTACGGAAGTAACTGTATGCTGTTACCGTGGGCCAACTTCCTGGTCATGATTAATTAAGTCTGCACAAACTCATTTCCAATACAATAATGAGATAAAATAAAGAATGACTCTGAGGTGGCAAAATTTATTGAAAGAAGTATAATAAAAAAACTATACACTAATATCTATCTATAATACCTACATTGCTTAAGGTGGGTCTATACTTCCAAGCACATTCAAGTTAAATGTCGCCGCTTGTGGTTGCGTACTGCGGTGGTAGAAGTCCAACGGGAAACTGAAGGCGGCACAGACAAAAATGGAGTGGGGAACGATTATCCTTGGGTGGGGATAGAAAATGTCTGCTCCGTTGTCAGTGCAGGCTTGAATGCTTAACATTGCTTAAGCCTTAATACGAAAACAGCATCAATAGTTGTTAATTTTTTGTGTACATGAAAGATGTCTTTGATTTAAGTGGGCTGAAAAACCCTCATTTTGGAATCTATCCTTCGCACTGTGTCCTGGAATATTAGAAAAAAATGTCTTAAAAACCAAGTTTTGCTAACCAGGTTGCATGTTTTGTACCAAGTGACTGCTATAACACTCATGAAGAGAATTAATGAGATTACAAGAATTATTTCACAAATTCTTAATAAGACTTGATTAACTGTAATGAGTTATGTTGGCATATCATTAAGCATTTCCAGTGCTATTTTGGGCCATTGGTCACTTAATGTGAGTGGTTTTCTTGCTTCATGCTTGAAAATGGCCCCCACTCCTCCCAACTCTTTTTATGGGATATTTTACCAAAACTGGGCGGCTTATATTCAAGCATATGAGGTCATTGTTTCAATAATTTCTTGAGGAATTTCTTTGTGAATTATTAAAAGTGCACATAGCTAGTATGAGTCCACACCCTAGTATGTTGATGAACATTAGCTCATGTGATGTGTGTATAATCAATCTCCAGTTGTTTTGTACAGGAGCACATTCTCACTGAACTTCATTTATTTTTTTAGGTGTACAAGATCTCTTGACAAAGTGTGTAATTGTGGCTGGAGAGGATGCATTGAGTAAGCAAGCCAATCAGAATGCCACACTTCTATTCCAGTGTCTTGTCAGGTCAACTTTGTGCACCAAATGTGTATCAGAAGACTTTAGGCTGTCATCAGAAGCCTTTGAATGGCTTATTGGAGAAATCGAAACAAGATTTCAGCAAGCTCAGGTAATAATATGCAAGGTTAATTTTTTTCAAGCTTGCAGGCAGTTGCATCAAGTTGCATGGCTTGAATAGTCATGTTTTTCATGACAATGTTAGTAATAACCATGTAAAGAGTTAACTCTTGATGTAAACGATATGCTATTGTCAGGCTTAACTTAGTTAAACCTGTTGCATGATTAAATATAAAAATTCCAGATTGCCCTAAGTGTATTACAAATGACTAGTTTTGTTGACAGATGACTTCATCAGGTGAAATCAGCTGATGATGTTGTCAGTTGACAAAACAAACTGTTCTTATAATTAATTCTGTGTAATCTACAAAGTCATTTCCATTCAGATTTAAAATGTTCTTAAATTCATGTAAAATTTGTAATTAATGTTCTATGACCAATTTATATAGTGTATGTGAGATCCAGAAAAATAATCCTGTTGAAATATAAATGACAGCTAAATTTATGTTCAGTTGGGCATTTGTAAATGCTGCAATTTTATTTGGTGTAATGGTCAAAATTAATGATAGTTTGTTTGTGAATTTAAGTAATATTGTTTTCCCACTTTGTTCAAATACTTAGTATCATGTCTTTTAAATATAGTGTCAGCCTGGAGAAATGGTTGGAGCTCTTGCTGCTCAAAGTCTTGGCGAGCCTGCCACCCAGATGACATTGAACACTTTCCATTTTGCTGGAGTGTCCTCGAAGAACGTAACCCTTGGTGTGCCTCGTCTTAAGGTATGAAGTTACATCAAATTTCAATTACATGACCTATTTTGTGATATTATATACTTCAATGTTGTCTGTAATGCTTGTCCCTAACCAAAGTAGGCAGCTTATGGGGGATGGTGTGTATAATCCTTTTTGAGGTGTAGAATTGAGGATATTTGTAATTGGAATTCTATTTCCTCCAAGGAAATGGGGAAATTAGGAGTAGCATTTTTGCAAGCATTTCCTTTATCTCTAGTCCCCATCCTTGAACTTGATCTGAGTTTGTGTGTGTCCTTATATCTTATTAAAGCTGTGGTGCTGATTTTTTAATGGTGTGTCAATTACTTGCAATGGAATTTTGGATTTTGTAAACATGATTACTACATTGACATGCTTTTAGTATCAATTTTGCAATATTCTTGTTAATCATCTTGTTTGATTTTCT
Organism: Pyrrhosoma nymphula; assembly: GCA_963573305.1. NCBI lineage: Eukaryota > Metazoa > Arthropoda > Insecta > Odonata > Coenagrionidae > Pyrrhosoma > Pyrrhosoma nymphula. Next base: position 10,573,065 of record OY754335.1, on the reverse strand, counting down.
TGCTGTTTTAAGATTGAACTATGGCTTTTTCTCTTTACAGGAAATTATTAACATTAGTAAGAAGCCAAAAGCCCCGTCTCTCACAGTGTTTTTAACTGGAGCTGCTGCAAGGGATGCCGAGAAAGCTAAGAACGTCCTTTGTCGTTTGGAACATACCACGTTGAGAAAGGTTAGTGAATTGTCTGAAATTATCGATGGGGATAGTTTTAATTTTGTGACTTTGCATTGTGCTCTGAAAAAAATATTTTAAATTCAAGGTGACGGCAAACACAGCAATTTACTATGACCCAGATCCACAGAATACTGTTATTAGTGAAGATCAGGAGTTTGTGAATGTGTATTATGAAATGCCTGATTTTGACCCGACAAGGATCTCACCCTGGCTGCTACGTATTGAATTGGACCGAAAGAGAATGACTGGTAAGAGGTTTTAGGTGTTAAGTTAAACAATAATCCATCAATAACTTTAAATTTTGAAATAATAGTCACTTAGATCCTAAACATGGTTGTTACTTTTCCAGGCATATGATGTGTGTAACTTAATGGAATGTATTTTTATATATTGTTGTAATTTTTAATTCTTAATACCAAATATGTTTTATTTTATAGATAAAAAGTTGACTATGGAGCAGATAGCTGAAAAGATTAACACAGGTTTTGGAGATGACCTAAACTGTATTTTCAATGATGACAATGCTGAGCGTTTGGTGTTACGTATCCGTATCATGAACAGTGATGAAAATAAGTTTGGAGGTGGTGGTGATGAGGAAGATTCCGTTGACAAAATGGAAGATGATATGTTTTTGAGGTGCATAGAAGCAAATATGCTTTCTGATATGACATTGCAGGTAATTATTAAAAATGATACACTTGACAACTGTTTGTGTTAGCCTTATTGTGGGACAACTTTTGATTTAAGTGTGAGTAGGTTGTAGGTTCATTGTGGACTTAAAAAATAGAAGCATCGCACAATATTGAAAAATGTATTCTTATAATACAATTACAGCGTGATACATTGAAACAACTCAGACACTTCTGTCGCAGTCAAAAGAAAACTATGTACCGGCATATGACAGAGTATAAAACAGGCATGTCATGAGGGAAAATCAAAAGAATAGTGAAATGAGGAATTGTTTGTAGATTTTGTCATATTTCTTATAAATATGTTTTATTTACAATCCTATTTTAGATCCAACATTGGTAGATCAGCAGTTGTAATTAGTTTATCATACAATAACAACCTTGCAAATTGTGTTAATTTCTTTTAGCTCTTTACCTCTTAACTGTTTTAGATTTTTTTTGCAGAGGTTGTTGGAATTGCTAGCGAGATACTTAAAGAGCATGGGTGGTTTTGTCTTAATAATTTTGTTTTAGGCTAAATCCTCACTTAATAAAATTACTTATTCTTCTTTATCATTGCCATTTCAAAGTTTGTTATTCCTAAAAGATTTTTTAGCAGGGAACGTGAATTATATTTTGTGTTCTTCAAATCCTTTCTCTCCAGGGTATTGAAGCTATTAGCAAGGTGTACATGCATCTTCCACAAACAGACAGCAAGAAGAGGATAGTTGTCACAGAAAGTGGAGAATTTAAAGCTATTGCTGAATGGTTGCTGGAAACTGATGGCACAAGTCTCATGAGGGTTTTATCTGAGAGGGATGTAGATCCTGTAAGAACTTTCTCTAACGACATCTGTGAAATATTTGCAGTAAGTATGAATAAGCAATGCAGTGTATTAGGCTTTGTATGAAATACATACAGTGTGTCCTCGTTTAACGTTGTTAACTCATTCCTGAAAAAGTAGACGTTATGCGAAACAACGTTAAACGATGCAGTATTTTCCATAAGAAACAGTGTAAAAAATTAAAATCGGTTCCAAACTCACAAATGGTAAAGGTATCATAGGATCCAGTCTGGAAGAAATTCTTGTGTGAGAATAGTAGAAAAGTAAGGGGTATTCGATGAATGGGAAAAGAAAGTGACAGGAATGCGCATTTATTGATTGTAAGAAAAAAAGGCGTGAGATTCTTAGTTTTGGAGAAAATAAAGTTTGAAAATGACCAAATTCGCGTATTTTTTTTAGATACTTTGACGCCATATTGCGAGGTTTTTGGAAGTCCCGGTAGAGGGATACGGACTAATTTCACGTCTGAAATATGGCCTTACCCAACCCCCCCAACAACGTTGCGTGTCTGTGGAGTTAAACAGGGGTGCTAAGGTGGGACAGTACGCGGCGTGGAGAAGGCCATTTCTGAACGGAAAAATATTTGGCGGATAGTTACTTTTTATTTTCACGAATACCCTTTTAAACCAACAGGCTCGCAGGGTTATTACACAACCCACCCCAATGGTGAATGGTTTACGTAAAATTATGGCGAGGGACAAGTTGGTGATGAAAGTTCCGTATGGAGGCAGTGGAATGAAGTACCTCCAAAGATTATAGGGTATCTCCGAGAGGTTACCCGTCCCTGCTGAGTGTAATAAAGCCGTCGAAAAGCGGGAATAGTTTAAAGCTGAAGGCGGGAAAAGTCATGGGCGGTGGGTATAGAAAATGAAGACACTGCTCGACCGCTGCGCCATCTGGGGGAACTAGGAGGAAAAGATCAGTATTTCCAATATGGCGTCCAGAAATAGATTCACAACACAGGTTTAAGTGAATAGTTTACGAAAGAAAAAGGATTTATGAAGCAAACGAAAGGTTAGTATATATGCGCATATGTAGCGTAGCAATATAAGTGAAATAGGTGGAATAAGGTGATCGGGAAGCAGGTGAAATTAATTTTCTCCCAGACTGGACGCTATGATACAGATTAAAACGTAGTCTTCAGAAACTTTGTGGTATTCCATCACAACAATTTATTACAGCGAGGAAACTTTTACAAACCACATAACAATAACTCAACCACGACCCGGGTTTCAACGGCTAAGCGTCATCATCAGGTGAACAAAAGTGTACAGCAATCCCTTATATACCTTCAGTCAATTGGGGGTGGGGTAGTGGCGTTGAGGGGGGGGGGAAGGAGGACGGGAATGGACAACAATAGCGGAAAGGATGGGGGAGTTGGCGGGCAGCAAGTATTCGTTTAAAAGATTAACATCAGCGTCAACATTTCGTTTTAAAATTTCGAGCTGTTCATATGCATTTAGCTCACGTCGGTTATTGGTAAAATGCAGTACTTTAACTTTAAAATCACTTTTATGGTCACAGGTTAAAAGGTGTTTCGCAAAATTGCTCTTTTCTTCATGGTCATTTTTAAAAGCACTCTAATATATTCTACTAATAGTGGTAAAATGGATTGTAAATGGAGCTCTGTAAGTTATTACGGTCATATAACCGAAAATGTTGTAAAATCATTCCCCAAAAATCAATGCTTTGTATCATATAAGTCAACCATGACCCTAAAAAACTGGTTTGTTAATTGTAAAGATAAAGTGGACTCTATGTGCAGAAGCGGTATATATGAACTGTCATGCAACGACTGTCAAAGTGTCTACGTGGGGCAGACTTCGAGAAGTTTCCAGAAAAGAACAAAAGAACATTATAGTGCTTTTAAAAATGACCATGAAGAAAAGAGCAATTTTGCAAAACACCTTTTAACCTGTGACCATAAAAGTGATTTTAAAGTTAAAGTACTGCATTTTACCAATAACCGACGTGAGCTAAATGCATATGAACAGCTCGAAATTTTAAAACGAAATGTTGACGCTGATGTTAATCTTTTAAACGAATACTTGCTGCCCGCCAACTCCCCCATCCTTTCCGCTATTGTTGTCCATTCCCGTCCTCCTTCCCCCCCCCCTCAACGCCACTACCCCACCCCCAATTGACTGAAGGTATATAAGGGATTGCTGTACACTTTTGTTCACCTGATGATGACGCTTAGCCGTTGAAACCCGGGTCGTGGTTGAGTTATTGTTATGTGGTTTGTAAAAGTTTCCTCGCTGTAATAAATTGTTATGATACAGATACCACGGCGTATTTTAATTACGCGGGCAGTCGAACAGATGATTTCACTAGTCAGAGATCTTCATATTTTAGATGAAACAAACTGAAAAGGCATTTATAAGACAATAAGCACCAGGTTTCCCTCCTATATTTCTGATATTTAGTGCTGTTAGCACCGGCTTCCCTCTGAGCAAATAGAAATTTTTGTCCTTTCACTGCGGGAGCGTGCGCATGCGAATGCAGTGAAGGGCAAAATTTTCGCTCGCTGCGATCGCGAAGACTTAGGATATCAATTAAAATAATGAGTGAACTAGGGAAACTCGGTGCTGTGTACAAAGTTTTTGTTATTTCGTAACAATGTTTTAGGAACAATATCACCCTCGACGATTTACTGCATCATTGAGGGTTTAGAAAACTTCCTCTTACACACTAATTCAACACGAAAGACACGTTTTCGGTTCACCTCAAACAACAGTAAATCAACTTTTTCTTCCAACAGTTCTACCTTATGGCGGCATGGGATTTTCAAGTATTTTTTCCCATAGATATCTGCCCCTGGATCTACCATTTAGACATGGTATTATTAATACCATGCGATTCAAGATGGTACACTAACGTTTGTTTGAGTTTTAAATCACCCGATGCATTGCCCCCCAATAACAGCGTAGTAAATAATAAGCAAACATACAGTTATGAAACAAAATAACGCAATAATTACTCTCAGGTGAAATTTTGACACACGCTATGAGGAGTTAACGTCAAACCATGCGTCAAACTTTTCTGCCGAATGGAAATTACGCATCAGATGCGCCAAATTCCTATTCGTTATTCATTTTTTTTTGGTTGCGCAAAATTTGAACAACGTTATTGCGAAACAACGTTAAACGGGACAACATTAAATGAGGACACACTGTATATTGTTTTAGAAAGTCAACTCTATTCTCATTAAAATGCTTTCCTGAATTCCACAAAAATAACTGACGTAGTTGTTTTTAGCTTAATTTTTATTAAATATGGAGGTAAACTCTGTAATGCATGCAGTCACCTCTGGTTAATATTTCCAAATGCTGGGTAATTTTCTGGAAACAGGTTGATCTCTAACGTTTGACTTTTATTGTGTTATCATCTTACCTTAAATATTTTTTGTTTAGGTTTTAGGAATTGAGGCTGTGCGAAAGAGCGTGGAAAAGGAAATGAATACTGTGTTGCAGTTCTATGGCTTGTACGTGAACTACCGTCATTTAGCTTTGCTTTGTGACGTCATGACTGCAAAAGGTCATCTCATGGCCATCACACGTCACGGTATTAATAGGCAGGATACTGGTGCTTTGATGAGGTGAGAACCTTTCCATTGCATTTTAATGATAATATATAAGTCTCCTTCAGGATATCATTAGGAACAGGCAATTTGGTGGTTCGGGTGTGAATTTCAGCCTGTGCATTTTCAGAAATATCATCTTATTTATTTAAGATTGAATTAGGATAGCTATACTACAGTATTTGTTGGATTCTAGCCCCCTCCTCTATGTAAGCATCTTCTCCCCCGCTTTTTGTGTCCATTTTTGAAACACATAATTCTATAATGGAAAGTAAAGAAAACTTTGTAATTCCACATAAATATTTAATGTACGACCTAGGTTTCGGCGTGGCACGTCATCATCTGGTACAATTGCATAGAAGACAGAGAATAAATGGTCACACACAAAATGATTTCAAAAACAAAATTTAAAAAAAAACCCAACGGTCTGAGGAGTGGGTTAAGGGGTGGAATTCCCAGGGGTGGAGTTCGGCCAAGGAGGTGGGGAATGGGTTTTAAGAGCATAGAATCTAGGGGGAAGGAGAGGATTAGGAATTTCCGTACTTTCCATTGTCTTCAAAAAGGGGGGGGGTAACGGTGGTGACGCGTGGGTCTGGCGGAAGGGAAGTGGGGGAATTCCAGTGCGTCCGTGAAAACATCGTAATCTGAGGTAGGAGGGGAGGTAAGGTAGGAAAAGGGTTTGCATTCTTAAGGTGTGGAAGGAAGGAAGGTCTAGAAGGTGGGAGTGGGAAGGATACAAAATTTCGTTTACAATATTTTCCTTATTTTTGACACTTCCTAAAATTGCTCTAGTGCGTCAAGTCTTAGTCCCTTCTTCTCTATGTGTAGGATCTCGGGCACAAAGTTGCTAAGATTCTCATCCAGCAGATGTCACGCCCGAGACAACGAATTATAACATAATTCTACCTTGATCTGTCCTTTCCATGTAAAGCTCACTTTGTAAATATTATTTTGCTACCATTTAATAGCTCAATTGCTCAATTTTTTAATGCATGAACAAATTTCAGGGATAGCCAGAGTCCATGCGGCTTACGTTGCATTCAAGTAAAGGGTCTGTTAGTTTATTTTTGAAGGGACTGATGCAGACTTTTCATCTATCAAGATTGCAACAAAAGCAGAACTATCTGCCATGGTGTATTTAGGAGCACCATCTGTAACTTGGCCCTTAATGGCATCTATCTCCTACATTAATGACATGTATCAATGTTTATTGATGAATACTAAAAATGCAACATTGTATTTTGCTGACCTGTTTATTAGATTTACTCATCACTTTCCATGTCGAAATGTAACTTGAAACTAAGTTAATTAATGATATTGATTGCCATCTGCATTTCATATTTCCTCTTGCATTAAAAATTTCCTTCGCATCAATCGGTATACATTACAAATTTCTTAGCTCATTATTTCCAATGCCTACATTTATAGCTCCTTAAGTGCTAAAAAATATTTACAATGCAGTTGAATTGTGGGTTCCTTGGGTCTTTACTGTGGTGTTACAGGGCTTTAAATATGGTATTATAAGGAAGTTTGCTGAGTTAATCAAAAACATTCACAAATTCAGTAGCAATAAGATTTCATTCACTGCTATAAGCTTTATTTGCAAATTATTATCCCTTTTTCTCCACTATTTTTGCCATCAACCACAAAATTTGAGTGGTTTTCTTACTTCATACTCAGAAATACACCTCTCATACTTTATCCAGAAAATATTGGACTGAAGTGTGGGCTTTTATTTCTTTGTGTGTGTTAGTAATGAAAAGAAAAATCTTGTGGGTATGTACTATTTTATAGAATTTTTTTATTAATAGCCTAGTTTCAGATTATCATTATGAAAATTTAATCATCCTTCATTCACGTTTGTTCCTTTTCAATGTTTGTCTGTAGATGCTCTTTTGAAGAAACTGTGGATGTCCTCATGGATGCAGCCTCTCATGCTGAAGTAGATCCCATGCGTGGAGTGTCGGAGAACATTATAATGGGCCAAATGCCACGATTGGGAACAGGTGTGTGGTATAGGAAAATTATTGCCTCACTGTAGTGATGCTAAAGCCCGTTTTACACGGGGCATGTAATTGCACAATCTGATGTACGTACAAGCATGCAAATTTAAAATGCATCATGTAAAGCCATGAATTGCGAGGACACATGCACGATTGCATGGACCCGAGATGGGAAAATAGCCCCTGCTCTAATTAAAAAATGATTGCACGCCCGATTGAGAAAAACATGCAGTTTGAAGTTGTGCAATTTCGTGCCCCATGTATAAATTTCCTTAATAGAAAACAACCAATGACTTCTGTATCCTGTGGAATTTTTGTGTGATATGCAGTGTTGGCAGTGGTGTCTTATTTAAAATTTTTTAATGTTATGGTTTAACTTTTGGCATGTAAAGTTAGTGTTTCCCCTATTTCACATTCTTTGATTTTTATTCCTGTGTTGATTGTCATTCACTAAGTTGCCTTTTAGTCATTTCAAGTCATGCTTGAGATGTCTGAAGATGCTCATGAAAAAAATTTCCTTATATACCTTATGTGACAGGTTAAGCAAATATTCCTATTGCAAGGGAGGACAGTGTAACCTTCCGCAGTGAACCTTGCCTTAAGATTAGTGCTTTCGTGGTTATTTAAAGTTTCTTATTAATAGGAAAGTTTTATATTTTCAGACTTAAGAGATTATCAGTGCTTCTTGCTAGGGAAACACCCTAATTATGATTTTCATGTCCCTTGTCTCCCCAAAATGCCTTCACTTGTAGACCCTTGGCCTTCGCAGATTTTGAATGAAAATTACTTTTTCTTTTACTTGGTGATACATAGACTAGCAAGGTAAATGTAAGCTTAAATAGACATGATTGAATCATGCGTAACTTAGTGGAAGTTATGTTTACCTAAATGGCGAGGAAAATAAACTTAAATGATTAGCATAAACTCTTTCCTGGTAATTAATAATTGTGTAAGTATGGCAGTTATATTATTTGGTGGTAAGAGGTAACAATACATTCCACATTTATTTTTATGGATGTCGGGGTATAAAGCTTACTATTTGCATTGTATGTGAATATTTGGGACTAGTGATTGGTTGAATCTAAAATTTATCGAATCAGAATCTCAAATCTGAATCCTGCTTTCAGCAAATTATGAATCCCAGTTCCTTTTCATTACCAATACATGTTTACCTAAAACAAATCATAATCCATTTATAATTTTCTAGTAAATTTATGAACCCATCAGCTCTGTGTTTTCCCTAAAACACATATGTAATAATGTACTTTAAAGAAGAAATAAAATTGAGCCGTAATTTGTATCATGAAGACATTTTATATTCTTAAATGAAGAATGCTAAAGAAAGCTAAGTGATCACAAGTAACTTGATAATTTTTTCTTGTGAAATGGAGCATTCTTAGTCTATCAGGATCTAATCTGTGCCTGTTATGATTGATGAAACAACAAGTCCATCTACTTGGTATATTGTGTTTTATTGGCAAGATGAGTACATTCACTTCGTTCTATGATGCACAATACCTTGTCTCTTATGCACACGTCATTCTCATGCCTTTTGGCGCCAACCGCTACAACATGGTTGCCAACCGTGTCAATACAACACATATAGCTCACTGCCGACAGCACATAAATAACAATGCCTTTAATTATTAACCAAATTTCTGGGAATACTGAAGACTTAAAAAGTACTAATGCTAGAGCAGTCGAAAGGTGTTTTCATGGAAGTTGTTTCAAAACCTTTCTTTATTTTTAATTATTAATTAATTAATTATTTTGAGTTTAAATTTCAGGCTTCACAGGCTGGAGCTAATACAGTAAAACTCCTAAATTACACTTTTCCAAGGACCCTAGAAAAAAAGTGTAAATTGCGTGATAGTGCAAATTGTGGGAAAAGTAGAATTTTCACTTCTACATCTTATGTTCTTTTACTGGAGTAAGGGTTAAAATAAGAAACACAGATAAACTGAAAAGGAGAAATGTCATAATTTATTCCTTGAACTAGCACTTCTCATTTATTTATCTTTGATGAACAAAAATACATAAAACATCTTAGATGAATAGAAAATTGAAAATTAAAAAAGGATGAAGATGGCAGGGCGATTTACATTATATTTGTTATTATGTAACAATTGAAACTATCTAATGAATATAACATGATTATTTTTAGAAATTTGATATTTTCAACTGCTTGGACTTCCTCTGCCTATTAATAATATGTATTATGCACTTTATTTTCAATTTTTTGCAGTTCCTCAAGCATTTGCTCACAGCAATCACTATAGGTATACCTACTAAGTTATAATTTCTTAAGAGTTAGAACAGCACACACTGTGTCTTGCCTATTACAGTTATAGCTCTGGATTCGAGGCAGTGGAAATGATTTCAGTTTTCCACCTTGAGTTGTTTCATTTTTCATCATATCTGGATAAGAATCCATTTTCATTCTTCATAGTTTCTACTCAGGTAAATGATTAATACTCTCCCCTGCAGGTTTAATTACAGTGGAGCACCCATAATCCGGTAATCCAGGAGCACGCTCTTGTCCGGCAGTGTTGAGAAAACAACCTCATGCATATTCCAAGAAATCAAAAAATCTTAATCATAAACGTTCTTTTTAAGAGATTTTCACTCTGCACTTGATTAAAATATTTCCTTTAATTGCTGAAATATAATGCAACTTGTATTAGTATTTCGTGGTAATTTCATTAAAAAATTATTGCACACGCAATCTAAACGAATTCTACGTTAGAGTTATGCACATTGCAGTTTGAAGTCCTCACTGTTGGCTGAGAAATCGCTACTTTAAGTTTTGAGACTCGCAGCGGCTACGCTACTTCATGGCGTGCACATTTAGCCATGCTTAAATATAATGCTTTGCTTATTCTCTGGCTGTAATGTGCAAGAAACTTCATTAAAATTATTTGCTACGGTACAGACAGATATTATGACCATGTCCGATGTGAGCGGGCGGAGCGATGCCAGTGGAGTGAAAAGCTATCGGTTGCAGAAAAAGTAGAAGTTTATCCTCACCAGCCTCCTGAAACCGCAATGTGGATGAAGCAGACTAAACTGCTCCATTGAAATTAACCGTAATTTCTTAATTCCCGACTCGACAATAGCATCAAAAACTATGAAACAACAGATAGTCAATCGCATTAATCAATCAGCCGTGGCAAGGAGTGTTGCATCATGAAAATGTTTCGTAGTTTTCATTTTTATTTCGTTATGCTCAAATTTTCCTCATTATATTAATAAATATATTATTTCTAATGATTATTGGTGAATTAAAGCTTTAGTGGTGTCCAAACGGGCGAAAAGTTCCATGTTTTCCGGCGTTTCGATATCCGACACGGTGCCCTCATGTCAGGGGCGTCAACAAATTCGCCGGAAAAGTACTATCTTTCAGTGATTTACGAAGTTAAAACCAGATATTTATTATCATTTTTATGCATAGAAACGTTAAATAACGAGATTATAGAATTATTGCTAACTCGATTGAAAATGCCTTGCATAAAAAAGACTATGCTTAATTTCATAGCTTGAATCATATCTGGCAGATTACGAGTTGATGTAGTTCAAATTTTTGTTACTAGTGGCGCTGTATACTATTCCCACCACATTCAAATTCTTCCTTAAACAGGTCCTATTGCTGCTCTCTTTCGTATTTTTTCCACATATATGTACAAGAAAAAGTCCAAAAGTGTTTTACAAAGGATGATATGCATGAGTAATGGACTTAAGAAGTGAATTTTATTTTTTGAAAGAGCGCATTGTGGTGCAAATTGCGGGAAAAGTGAAAAATGTATACTCTAAATTCAGGGTTCTGCATACGTTGGAAACATAGGAAATTGAATGGGACTTAGCAAAAGTGGTGTAAATTGCAGGAAAACGGAATTTCCGATAACGCAAATACGAGGTTTCACTGTAGTTATTATTACAGTTTACATGCTTACTTAGTGCATTAGTGGCTTTAGAGATGTCATTGCAGGAAATATAATATTGATGCATGAGATGAAAATCACTACTTTATCTATAGCATTTTTCTGTGAAAAGTACTACTTAATTTCACTAGAGGGTGATTCCACATAAATAGCCTCTTAGGAGTACTCATGGCTTAACTGGTTTTGATTCTGGTGATTTTTGCCGCACAGGTAGAGTAAAATATCAGCTCTTAATATTATTAACTTTAAATTATAGGGCAAATTGATTGCATAATCTGAGTTTAATGCAAAATGGCACGATGCCATTTAAAACTGTGACTCCTATAAATGTCAATCTAAAGGCCGTATTTTGAATGTAATGACGTGGTAAGGAGACAAGCACCTCTCTTTTCTTTAACATTTGGTTCCATAAAGCATCTATTCCCATGTCTTAGCTCAGATTAATTTTGCCCATTTTTTTTTAATTAAAATTTTATGTTTTTAACCAAATTACTCCGTAATTAATGCTTAGAAGGACCAGGCTTAATTTTACTGAAGTCATGATGCAGGACTCTCCTTCAATGCATTGTCTTATATTTGCGGAGCAAAACCACAGCACGGCAGAGCAACAAAGTCAGTTTTTTTTCACGCAACAAAAGTTCCGTGAAAAAAAACTGCTAGGCATGGCATTCTAGGTTAGGTGTATGTTTTTCTGTAGCTCTAAACTTTTTTTTTCAAAGACAAAAATAAAAATTTTCAGTCTTTCAGTCGATCACGTAATAATTGTCTATGGAGCGTGTGTCGGCATTGAAAATGATGCATTGGGAGGTTATGAGGGTGGTGCTCACATGCACCATGTGCAGAATTTTAAATGACACTTTCCATGATTAATAACCATAAAATGTCTGCTTATGTACATAATTATGATGTGATGAATTTTCAGGCAAATTATGAACACCTATGTAGTAAAACAAACTTGAGATGCCAAAATTCTGAGGCAAGATTTTGCAGGGATTTACAGTTTACCACGACAAAGCACATATACCACCTGCATATCCAGGGTTTGAATCTTTTTTGTAAGGATTTGATTGAATCTCAATTCCAGAGATACAATCAGATTTTATCACATACTGACCTCTGTTCAGGATCTAATTCCCATGTAATACCACTACTTTTCAGAGAACTACTGTGGTCGCTTCATATCGGTTTCACTGTGCCTCATATATAGTAGCTTCTTATTTGTGCTCAAATGCTGATTTGGTTATTCTTTTGTGCAGGAGCTTTTGATTTGTTGCTGGATGCTGAAAAGTGCCGTGGTGGCATAGAAATCCCAGTCATGCTTGGTGCAGGAATGATGTTGGGCACTGGTGGTATGATGTTTGCAAATGCAGCCACTCCCACCTCCAGTCCATATAGAACTCCGTGGTTGATGAGTAGTTCACCTGACTACAGAAACATGTCATGGTCTCCTGGTGAGTAATTGAAGAATGTTTTTTGGTTTGTCTTACCTAGAATTAAAGCTTTTTGCTGACACTGCTCCTTTCAGTGTCTTGGATGATAGGTTACTAGTAGGTATGGCTTTGCAGATGTTCTATTAGGTGTGAGGTTTTGCTATTGAATTTTGTTTGTTCAATGGCCATTGTTTTGTCGACATCATGTCAGAAAGTCTAGTCGTACAAATATCTACAGTGAAGAGTTATCTACAGTGAACATTAGTAATTTTGAGTAATGTGAGCCTTGTTTTTTGAGCTGCTCCCACCAAGGTTTTTAAATTCTTGTGGAAGTTGTTTCTTGTAATGAGGATTTTATTTTCTTCTATAAGTATTTATTTATTCATTGGTGTTGATATTTTGGCCTTCTAAGTGGTCTCCGAGTTCTCTGCATAATATTCATGGGTCCATACTTGTGTTTGTTCCTTTTCTTTATGTTACTCAGCAGTATTGGTAGCTAAAGTTTTTTATTTCAATGTTCTCTCCAGTAAAGCAAACTTGAGATTTATAGATTTTCAATCAGTCTCAGCCCTGATGACGATGAGGGAGTCACTCGTGGAAACATAGGCCTTTAAAAGCCTTACCCGGTGGCAAACCCGAGAAGATTTTACTAATGTTCTCTCCATATTTGGGGGCAAGAAAGAGTTGCTAGTGGCCATTTGTGATTAGGGTGTGGTGTTTTTTTTCGGTCAGTGCATTAATTATGATTGAGGATGCATGTTCTAACCTGATAAAATGATATACTCAAACTACATAACTCTTTATCCCCATGTAATCAATGTCTCTGTTCTGTTCCAGGAATGGGGAGTGGAAGAACCCCAGGTGGGCCTAGTTTCTCTCCATCTGGCTCTAGTGATGCCAGTGGTCTCTCTCCTGGATATGCTGGTAGTGGCTGGTCTCCCCAGCCTGGTTCGCCTTCATCTCCTGGTCTCTCTAGCTCCATATACATCCCCAGTCCCAGTAGTAGTAGCATTGGGATCGGTGCAGGAATGTCTCCATCATACTCACCTTCCTCTCCCGTATTTGCACCTGCAGCCTCGAGTCGTTCTCCGCCATCTCCCACATACACACCTACATCCCCCAACTATTCACCCACTAGTCCCAGCTACTCCCCAACAAGTCCCAGCTACAGTCCTACGAGTCCAAGTTACTCCCCAACCAGCCCAAGCTACAGCCCTACCAGCCCAAGCTATTCCCCAACCAGCCCAAGCTATTCCCCTACCAGCCCAAGTTACTCTCCCACCAGCCCAAGTTACTCACCTACAAGTCCCAGCTACTCACCAACCAGCCCAAGCTATTCCCCCACAAGTCCCAGCTACTCACCAACCAGCCCGAGCTACTCTCCAACCAGCCCCAGTTACTCACCGACAAGTCCAAGCTACTCGCCAACCAGCCCCAGCTACTCTCCCACCAGTCCAAGCTACAGTCCTTCCTCCCCAACCTACACCCCAGCTTCACCTTCATATTCACCCACAAGTCCCAGCTATTCGCCTACCAGTCCAAGCTACAGTCCAACCAGCCCCAGTTATTCCCCAGCATCTCCCAGCTACTCCCCATCCAGCCCAAAATACAGCCCAACAAGCCCAAGTTACAGTCCCACTTCACCATCTTATGGGGGGTCCCCTCAGTATACTCCGGTGTCACCGCAGTACAGCCCGACGAGTCCCACATACTCACCTACAAGTCCTTCATACCTGGCCACCCAAGGAGGTGGGTCCTCGGAGAAGAGATCAAAGGGAAAGACTGCGACGGGACCTGCGACTCGCTACTCGCCGACATCACCAAATTTCAGTCCGAATTCACCATCATACTCTCCCTCCAGTCCTCAGTATTCCCCATCCAGCTCAAAGTACTCCCCAACCAGCCCTACTTACACCCCTACATCCCCCAAGTACTCCCCAACAAGCCCCACTTACTCCCCAACTGGAGGTCCTGGCCAACAAGGAGTGCCAGGCTACTCACCAACTTCTCCAACTTACTCTCCATCGTCTCCAGCGTATGACGACTCGGACAAAAATTAAGAATGAGTCTTACATTTCCATACTGGTTGGCATTTTCATTTATGAAACTTAAGAATGCAGTTGTACAAATTTCCATTTTGAGTAAAGCTCCTTTGAATATTTTTGGGGATACATTGTGTTTGCCAATGCCGTTTGGTATTCAGTAGTGTTTTTATCAGTAATGCTTATTTCCTCGACTACATTGGGGAATATAGGGAAAAAATATCAGTGTCCTGTCAATGTCCAGTTATGTCAGAATGAATTTTGTATTTTCACTCTTCTGCATTGAATTGTTAATTTGACTAGTCAGCCACATTTTGTGTAAAGTTCAATGACTGACCAAGTCTGTTAAAAATTTTCATCAACCTGGTGAAAACATTTGTTTTTTATTAGGTTGTTCTTCTTATTGTATAATGACTTATGGTTTTTACCTTTTTAAGTGAGCCATTTGATTTTTTGTGTCTCTACCTTTGGCAGAAACATTTAATTATCATATTTATAAAAATGTTAAAAGATAATAAACATATTTACATTATTCTGGGGAATCATTGCAACATCCTTGGACGTGAAAAACTACATCCACAAGTTGTTAAATTTGGGAGACAACTTAGGTAATTTGTATCACATAGGTTAGGTAAGTAAGTCTGTGAGGGAAGGTATTTGGGGAATTGAAGAAGAGTGGAAAGAAAACTGGCATCTGCATTAGCATATTCTTAATGGAATTCCATTAAGGCACTTCCATGGTTGAATCTATCTGGCAGGAGTACATACTACATGTGTACACTTGAAATACAGAGTACCCAGGTAGAGGTCAGGATTCACTGGGAAATGTTGTACTGTGGGGATTCAAACCTGGGTATTCAGGTTGGGAAGCCGGTACTCTAGGCACCACACCAACCTAATTCCGTCCACTTGGGTTTGTAGAAAATATATGTAGGCATCGTGGGTACAATTATAAAGCCAATTAAAGTGTTACCAATGTGATTTGTAAATTTGCTGCTTGCCACTGGGTTTCCAAAGCCTTGATGAGAAAACCACCTTTGTTAATTCCACAAACTTTCTTACGCTGGCACGACGCGCGTTCCGCACGAAAAATACGCGCGAAACGCACGTCGTGCCAGCGTAAGAAAGTTTGTGGAATTAACAAAGGTGGTTTTCTCATCATGGATATCCATAATTTCCACGAGGTCAGGCCTGAGATCATCAGTTTTATTCCAAAGCCTTTTCCTTTTTTCATGATACAGTAGAATCTCGATTTTACATAACCTGATTTTACGTAAAATTTGATTTTACACAAGTGAGCGAGCGGTCCCAGCCGACTCCTATAGTATTCTTCTGGAATCATTATTTGATTTTACGTAAATTCGATGTAACGATTTTACGTAAGGCTATTTTGGTCCCTGGTGGAGATATAAATTTGATTTTACGAAATGAAACGACAGAAATGAAAGAAACTGAAACCAAATCGGGAAGATTCTTACCCATATTTAAAGGAAATCTTCAATTTAATGCTGTACCACTGTGAAATACATCCGTAATGAATCAATACACGGCATTTTTATTGTATATATGTATATCATATTACTTTCTCATCTTTTGGCACGAAAATTTATTGGTTCAAGGTGTTTACTTGTTTATGCCCAGACAGTAGTGCAGGAATGCTCACGTGAAGTTGCTTTATGGCATTGAGATAGGAATCCCGTCAGCTGTTCTGTGTGACGATATGAAGCTCGCTTTGGGGTTACCTGCGAGCACACGTGCCGTGACACTGGCGCACGTTGTTGAGCGGAATAATGTACGGATGGTTGTCCTCGACCGATGCCAAAAACAGAAGCTATTGGGAAGATAGGTGACATTGTAGTATTGTATAAAACATCACAATTGATGGTATCACACGGTTCAAACTCGCTTAAATCAGCATAAATGCTTAGCAATAAATTTTTTCCTGTAGAAACATATTTATTCACTATCTTCCCCATGTACCGACACTAGAGAAATAACCACTCGCTACAATCGTCCAACTTCGTATGTTATTACCATGAGACCAACCATTGATAAAAAATCACTAAAGCCAGATTCTCGCTATATACCACAGTCTTAATGACGGTCTTCTACTTTATTAGGTATTGATAGTCAACATGTTGTCTAACTTTAATTGCTACAACTACTCTGGGCTCTTCTTAGGAATTTTGGATACACTAGTTTTCAACCCAATCCAGTCATTAAATAAAACTCAACAAATTACAAGAGGTTAGTTCATTTCAATTGTCCTATTGGAACTGTTCAAGACATTACTTTTAATTCATCTCCTAATTCTGTCACGATTACAATAAACATTCCTTATAACCTTTTCCCTTCTAAATCAGGCCATATTTTCAGAAGATAAAATGCACTAGGGGATTGGGAAAATGAGAATATGTTGGTGCATGCATTATTACATTGCCTGGTTGGGAAATTGCCTTAGTTCATACGACTCGACTCTATACTCGCGAGTACCTACAACTCAACTCGAGATCAAAAAGTACTACTTGCACATCCCTAATAACTTGTTGGTGATATAATGGTAAAAATGTACGTGGATACTACATTAAAAGTCGAAAATACAGACATGTCCACTTAAATGAGGACGTATGGTAACCCTAGGGTGGACGAAATATCACAGATCCGAACTCTCGAGTGGCACAAGAGGTTTCAGGCAAGGGCCTCACCACGTTGACACACTGGTTCCTGTCAGATCACCGAAGTTAAGCGACGTTGGGCCCGGATGGCAGTTGGATGGGTGACCCTCCTCCATACCTTTACCGGGGTGGATGGAGGGGTGACACTCCCTCCAGACTGATACCGGGAGGCCGAAGAGAGATACACCCAGACCAAGATGGTGGGAGGGAGGACTCCCTCTATACCTGTACCGGGAAGGTTGGGGGTGGCCCCTCCTTCATACCTCTACCACGATGCTCTCGTCCCCTGTCTGCAAGTGGCAGGCAGGTTAAACGTGGGATGGCACAATGGACCAAGAGTGCCAGGAGGGCTCCAGAAGGCCCATGCCCACCCATACAATCTATCTGGGCAAGCCTTCGGGGTGGATGAAATATCACAGATCCGAACTTTCGAGTGGCACAAGAGGTTTCGGGGTTGAGAGACCGTCGACGATGACGAGCGCTCGGGGTGCCCGTCAGCAGCAAAAACTGACTCAATGAGAGGTCCCCGTTGAGGCCTCATCGATGCATTGAGTCGGGAGAATAGAGTACTTCTACTAGAGAGTACTAAAGTTCTAAAGAGATTGTAAGTTTATGTTCAATGAATGATTTTTTTTTATCATTCTTTTTTTATTGATTGAAGACTTTAAAATGTTGGCAACACAACATAGATGAGAAGAAACCTGTAATTGAACTGCCTCTTTCCATAAGACATTGTATTTTTGGAAATATTTTCTATTACTTTTTAAATAGAGCACTAATGATCACCCAGAGGATAATCCACTCTTTTTTTCATCCAATGATTGACTTTTTTTATTTGAAAAGCAGTTTGCTCTCTACATGGGGGATCATTTCTTCTCTTCCTCCTAACTTTCCGGATATGGATGGCATATCATCTTCTGTACTTAATTGTGAATACTCAGTTAAATTTTCTGCATATTAATTCTGTACCTCATGAATAATGAATGGGTAACCCAAGGTTTCACTATAATTATTAATGTGTAATGGATATGCATTTTAGTTTTCATGGAGGTGCATTGTGCTACTTGATAAAGGCTAAGTCTCCCAAGCACCCCAAAGCAGAACATCAAGCGATGGCGCGACATTGTTGCAGAACGAAAATGAGGGCTGCAGAAAGATACCGTATACTCTGTAAAAAATATTGTAATGCAGCGTTCAGTAGTTCATAGAAATGCCAAAAACGCATGAATTACTTACTTATTCGCCTATAAAACCTCTACGATTCATTTATCACTAAAACTCGCACTCACCGAAAGTTATCCGTCTTAGCATCAACTGTTGCAGAAAGATAGCTTCTTCTGCTTTGGGGCCTAAGCATATTTTTGCTAATACCCAATGCAAGATTAATATTAAGAAATAGGAAGTATGGATATATTTATGAATGTGGTAAAATATTCCTTTATTCCAATTTTTGGAACAGTTAAGTCCTGTTAAAAATTCTTAACGGAATTGAGTAGAAAAGTCCTCAGTTAATGATGTGACAACCCATTAGAACTACGCTCCTGCTGGAATCCATTTAATGCTTGTATGAAGGCCCCTTTGTGCTAACTGTTGGTGAGAGAAAAGACCCCTCAAAGAAAGAGTGTAACCTGTTTGGTCCCATCTTCCAGTACAGCTGCATACGTCAGAATTGGAGCTACAACAGTTTCTCCTCCATTGCATGAAGGATATATAATCTTTGGCATGAAGCATCTTCAGGTTGAAGTGGCATATTTAAGATTTTGGTTATTACAAATAAGCACTCCATGGGTGGCCTGTGGCACCAAAAACATTAGTGAACTAATTGGTTGATGCATTGAAGGCTTTTCCATCCTGTGGGCAGAAAAAACCCATTCTCCCCGTTGAAATTCTCGGGGTTATTCATGTTCTATGAGGCTGTTCTACAATGGCTGAGAGTCAGAAATATTTCTTCTGCAGTGCTCTCTTGTTCTTTTATTCGGACTTGTGCTGCTCTACCTGCATGCCAAATTTAGACTTTTTCACAGGAGCACTTCACCTCATGAACACCTTTCAATTACAGAGAGAAGTGATCCTTGGGCTTAGGTAGACTGTCTCCAATCTTTCTGAATGCCAGGAACCAGGCTGTCAAATCGTGTTTTTTTTTAGAATTGTGGATATTCTCACTGATATGCCTGCTACTTATGGAATAGTGGCTTATGATGTGGGTTTGTCTGGTTAAATTTTCTTGGCTCCCTTCTTGAGGGGCATCTCCTTCCCGGAGGTCCTTTTCAGGATCTGCATGACTGATGTCACTCTTTACACTGACGTACGCAGCTGTACTGGAAGATGGGATCTAACACATCAAGCCACTGTGGAAACCTTCACTACAAGAGTGTAACCTGCTAAGAGATTATTTCTAAGGGGAGGAGTTGAGCTCCCGGCTCCTCTTCAGTAATGAGTGAGCTACAATGAGATGTACTGAAGTGTGGTTGGCCTAAGTCCCTGGCTTTTGAAAGCTACAGGAGGGCAGGATACCCACTCCTAATTCAAGTCTCCATCATAGCTAGGTAGTAGCTTAAATGGCTACGGAGTAGTGTAGAACTTAACCCAGCTGCAAATATCTTTTTCAAATCAAATAATATTGCAGAGCCATTATATTACTTATGAACTCTTATGTATGTAATTAAGGTAAACTGCAGGAGTTGTACTGTCCATTTATATGTATTTGATGTACAATAATAAACACATGTATATTTCGTAAGGCTGAGGAAAGAGGGGGGGGTGGAAGGGAGTAGTGGCTTGGGTTGTCAGCTGGATAAGGATAGAATGGGGGAGTGAACATCAAATTCTACATAATTAAGAAGTTTGATTTGCTTCTTCTTTCTCTTGATGGTCTCCCACTGTACCAACGTGTCCAGGCGTTGTCCCTTTTTCTCATAATGGAGGATCTTCACATCAAAGTTAATGGAATGGGACTCCTCTATCAGGTGTTTTGCTAGATGGGATTTGGGATCATTGTTTGTCAAGCACTTCTTATGTTCAATGATACGAATTTCAAAATATCAAATTTGGTTTGACCTATATACACCCAAGCCATACTACTCCCTCCCCCCCCTCTTTCCTCTGCCTTACTCAATACTTCACAAGAACCCCCTTCCCATAGGACCCACTCCCAAACCTCAAATCCTCTGGCTACCCCCCTCCTGACTACTACCTCCCTCATTGGTTATGAATCCCACCTCTCTCTTTTTGCATTTATGTGTGTATACCCATTGGAGATATAACCAGTGTATTATACCATAGAGTTAGTATATACTTACTCTATGATTATACCTGATGATGATGGCCTAAGCATTGAAACACTTGTTGTCTTATTGTACATTCAATATAAGTGGACAGTTTAACTTCTGCAGTTAAATTATAATTACTGAAATGTTGTTCCGTCACGTGTAATGCCAGATATGGTCGAACTTATTCTAATGTTTATATGTATGGTAATGCTAAGCTCATGAAATATCTTTTATTTTTATCTCTTAACAATCCTAAAATCATAACCGTTCTAGCACCACGACTACTTTCATTTTATGCATACCTTTTGCATGTTATCCATTAATGCTCCATACTTCATTTTTTCCCATTATACATTTGAACTTTGCATCTCTTAAGTCCTTACATTCGACAATAGTCACTATAATTCTATTAGTACACTTATAGTGTCCATCCATTTTCAAGTAGCTTAGCTTGTAATGACTCATTTTTATAAAGGATTTCAGCATATTGTGGATGTATCAGAAAGTGGACTTAAAAACACCAGCTTTATGCCAAAACGATTCAATGAATTAGGCTAACCAGACATGTAAGGTGAATATCATGTGGTTAAAGCAATCAGTGCAAATTAGGCAGTTTGGGGTTTGAACCCCAGTAACTACCAGAGATTGATTTTTCATTGCTAATTTTACTTGCTAGTGGGTCTCCTCAGCAAGTGACTTGCACTGAAGTAGCCGTTAAAGCTACTCCCCCTGTGCTTTGAATTTGTAATGCCATGGAGAGTATTACTGTTTATTGGCAAGTGAGAAGATAAAAAGATCTGAGTAGCCCCTGCAAAGCAGACATTCTTTTAGAAATACATAACAACTAGGCATGAAAGCCAAGGAGAATGAAAGCCCTTCATTAGCACATGCTAAACAGCCTGCAAGGAACCAGTAGGTTCCTATACATGTAATGACTTTAACATAAGGAATTATAAGGGAATGAAGTGATTTTCAGTGCAGAAAATGGATGTGGAGAGTTGCACCAAACTAATAATGGCTTTACGTATGAGGGCAAAAACTTCTTCCTGATACATTGCTTACCTAACATTTAGTACACAAACCCTAAATGCCATTTTCTTGAAATACACAGAGGTACGAATGAAATGAATTTTTCATATCATTTGGCACTGCATTAGTGCTAAAAAAAAAAGCCATTAACATGAGCTGCATGTGCTTTTCATCCAACCTCCAAAGTTTAATCGATAAACACAAATCCTTGTTGGCATTTTCCCAGGCTCTCTTGTTATTACATACTTTATTCCTTCCTACAGATAGTGTGTAACCACAATTTTGTATGTATTCTTTGGCTTGCCTTCTAAATATATATGTACTACCGTATTTGTCCATCACCTGACACAATTTCACCATTACTGACCATTATAGAATTATTTGTCTCCTTGCTTTCCCTATGTCTAACCAATAAAAATTAATACAATTCACTCATTTACCATGGAAATGCATACCTTTGTACATTAATTTATCTTCAGGTAAAAATTAAGTATTTTTTTATAAGTCCTCAAATTTTCATTGGGACAGCAAATTTATTTTATCCAGAAGTTCGTTTTGAGAAGATTGATACAAATAAGTTTCTTATCTTAATTTTGCCATTAAAATTGCGTAAGGTATCGGCTAATTTCAGTGAAAAAATGAAACCTAAAACAATTCCTCACTGATCCACTGGTTTCAATAGTTGTGAGAAGTTGGACACTTAAAATTGCAAGAATTACAAATTAAAGATTAATCTTTAGAATGAAATTTAAGTATATAAGAATGAAATGCATATTTGGGAACAACTTTATTATTATTAAAACTACTCTTTTAAATTAAGACACCTAGACCATGATTTACAATACCCTTAAGTTTACACCATATGTACAGGCTAAAGTTCTCAAAAAACAACAAAACATTTACAAAATGTACAATCTTGGAATGTCAATACACACTTTTTGTGCATTCAAATACTCGTAATAGAAATGCCACAGAACAATAACTTATTTACCTACATTGAACACATTCTATGACAGTTATAAGCCAATCACACACACTTACAGTTTCACTATCTAGAAAAGACAAAGATTACGTAAGTGATACTTTTCAATTGTCTTTCTTCATGCTCGAGCTTGTCATTCTGTAGATAATGGAGTCTCTCCCAGGATCCATGGTAGCAATGGCAACTGTAAAGAAATGAAATAAACTTTACTAATATCCTTCATCAACGTCAGTCTCAATAAACGTACACCCAAATTATCTGTTACTTACGTGAAATGGCAATTAAAGCGAAGAAAAATGCCACCATAAACCATAAGAAAATGTTAAACATGACTGGATAATAAATGCCATAGTTCTTAGACAAGCGTAGTTTACTCTGTGGATGGAAAAATAACAAAAATGGATTACAAAAAAGCACCAATAACTACACTAAATTCCAATACTAAAAAATGACCAGAGAATTAGTTTATATCAGGGTGGCTACTGATATCCAATTCTTAAATTCCCTGACCTTTCCCTGACCGATTACCAAAAGGTCACCTATTATTGGAATATTTGATTTCTGTCGAATTAAATTTTCGTCATAACTCAGAAAATGTTAAAAGCTGAAATCAATACATAAAAAGCAACAAGTACTGCTTTTTACATTCTAATGAAAAAATATATTAAACCTTCATAACTTAAACTCTCATCCAAATTATAGTAGTGTCGTGGTAGTTCTGGGAAGTTGAGGATTACTGAAAAGGCATTGAAGGGAAAGTTAATGTACAATTTACTGGTGGACTGCGGCACAGGTATCACTAAGGTGTGCGGAAAATACAAACCAACGCCAAGTCGTTGGACTGGATCAAAATTGGATGGCGTGAGTGACCTTCAGAAGCGAATAACAATTTGATTTACGTGGTTATAACCCCTTGACTGCAAGAGAGAACAAAAAAATGTAAAAACATATTTGGATAAACAAACAAAATGTAAGCGCGCCACTGCGAGCGAAGACAGGAGGCAATTAGCAACGGCAGAATCATATTCAGGAATATCATATTTGAGGTGGTTAGCGACCTGAGTAAATTACTTCGAGAGGGAGCTAAGGGGGCCATTCCATAATTACGTCAAGCATGAAAGGTGGGGAGGGGAGGAGGGCTATTCTTACTGTATGGGAATCGAAGATGATCTTGCGTAAGATTTTGTTTACGCGTGAGATCGTACTTGTATTAGAATTTTAATAATCATCGTCTCGTATTTTTAGAAGTCAAGCATGTATTTACTACGAGCTAGTGTTCTCCAGCTATCTCTCGACCTGAGTCTCGGAAGTTAAAAAAAAACCCAAGTTAAATTTTCCGAACCACATAGCCTTGGATTACTCGTGATGAGCGTAATATATTGTGGTCAAGAATTTTAACACTACTTGGCAAATATCGCATAAAGGATATGCAAAAGGGATATATTGTACATCTGATTGACAACTAAATAACTAAGATTCACAACAAATAAGATTCATAACTGAATATTCCACTAATTGATGGGCCCATTCCATACACGTCAGCGACAGGCATTAGTTATAGTTGGCGTAATGAAAGGCGAGAAAGACTTGCCGATAAACATAATGGTAGAAAAATAATGAGAATTTCCTATCCCAGTTTTTCACTGACTGTTACGAGAATTCCCTGACTTTTCCAGAAATTCAAAATTCCCTGACAATTCCAGGTTTTCCCTGACGATTGCCACCCTGTATATGCTCCAGGATAAATTTTTGCAAACTTACATAACAAATTGACAAAGGAATATTGATATGTAAGAAACCATACTTTTGGAGAGTAGAATAAGTATTTCTAGAACTAAGTTCATTTATATAAAATATATTTTAATACCTTTACAATATCACCTTCATCAGCCATTAAACTTCTGGTACGCCTAGTATGACTGGCATCAGTAGTTACTACAGCAACAAGAACCTGTTTGTAAAGACACAAACGCATGAAAATTAAGATTCGCTAGACTGGCCAATATTGTATTGTTTAGTTGTCCAAAGGATCACAGTGTAGTAGAAATATAGGATAAAAATAATAAGAACATACCCGATTGTCATATGCTTTGGCAAGAAGGTTAGCCATTGTGCGAGCTCTGGTTGAGAGAATTTGTATAGCCCTCGATGATTGTTCAGACCCTTCCCCATTCAAATCAATTAGAGGGTGAAGTCCTCTGAGAACCAGCCAATAAACATCTGGCCCAGACACTCCTTTCTTCTCTGCAGCATGCACCTAAAAAATACCCATAACACAAAATACAGGCACACAATCCGGTACACTACTACAAAATTAACTCATCTGCCAAGCAACCTCATCCGCAACTAGTTTACCCTCATGAGATAAAAATTAAAGACTTTCTACTTATTAACCCCTTTAATTTTCTTTTTCGTCTTATTGACTTGCAAGTAAGAATATTGAAAGGAAAAAATTTTTGAGCATAAATTCATAACATTTTATGTCCCTGTACTGCTAAATTATTTAAATAAAACATTTTTAAACAAACATTTTGTTCAAACAATTTAGCAGGATGGGTGCATTAAAACAGGGGAGCGCATCTATCGAAACTCTGCCCATTAAAGGGGTTAAGTACCTTAAGGTAACTTTAAAAAACTTAAATCCTATACAGTCAAACCTCTTTAGAATGAACCTCTATAGAAGACAAGTTCTCTATACAACGAAAAAAAGTTAGTCCCGATTTTAAAATGGGTCATAACTTCTGTACAAGGGAAACTTCTGTATAACAAAAACCTCTATGCAACAAAAGATTTTCTTGGTCCTGTAAAGTGTGTATAAGTTGACTCAGTTCCGCTCCCACGGATACCACCTTCCTTCCTCGCTTTCCCCACCCACCACCCACTTCCCTCAACCATCTTGCTGACACTCTCAGGTGGCTCCGTTAGCGGAGGAGACTCGGCAACGTGACAGCGGTGGATGCCAGGTAACACAACCTAAGGGAAACCAGAAGAAGCTGCCACCCCAACCCATTCCACCCCTCCTACCCTTCCTCCCCCTTTTTCTCCGTTTGTACCGTGGGAGACGACGCATGCAGGGAATGTAATTGTGGACATAATGGAATAAAGTCAACTTTCGAGAGTACGTACGCGTATGATTCCTGTGCCCTGACTCCCGATCCCTCAACGAATTCTGGGCGGACCAATGATCCTTTCGCGTCCATGAATGAGCCGTTACAGTCCCTAGAATTTCGTTTTAAAGAGGTTTGACTGTACATATATATATGTAAAAAACAAATGAGGAACACATTCCAACTAATGTCCCATTCACATTGCCATCTTTTTACCATGGTAATTCATTACAAGGGTAAAAATTAACAATTCAAACATCCGGTTGACACCTACCAAAGTAACTTTTTCTACCTGGGTAAACTTACCACTGTTTTTTATCTTTTTATCATAATTGTTTAACTATCTACAAAAGTTGTTTTCCAACACCAGAATGCACACTAGTTACAATGGTCGAGTGATCAATCTTCATCATCTTCAAGTAACTGGTAAGTGATGAGAAACAAATATGGTGCAAGTTAAAGGTAGTAAATAAGAGTTTTACCATGGTGATAAAAGACAGGAGTGAACGCAGGAAGAAATCACCAGGTCTAAGAAATCGTGGCACGGCCGTCTTAGCACCAGACACTTAGGTGCAGGACCACTTTGGCGTCCCGCACTTAGGCACGAGAACGGGTGGATTTTAGGATTGAAGCTAAGGTAACGTATGAATTTCTTAACGTTTTAACTTCATATGTACCTACAACATTATCCGGTAATGATGATAGTTTAATACTTAACTTTTTCTTCTAATATTAATGTTCCATTTTAGATAATTGACATAAAACTTAACTCTTTGATCTAATGATAACTAATTTGTTTATCATTTCAAACTGTGCTATTTTCGTTACCCATGAGAATTAATAATTATAGTAGGATGAGCTTTAACGGTATATAAGAGGTCCATTACCATTATTTGTATAGATACAGAATTCTGTAACAGCAGAATCAATGCACAAATTTGTTGTTCATTTAAATTCAGCTATTTTTCACTAATCAGTATACACCTAGAAATTGCATATATGTAGTATATGGAACCCTTGCAAAGCAGTTATAAATTCAGAATTGGATTGCAAGCTGTGACAAACAACTAGGTTTTTAAAGAGATGCTGCAAAAAGTCTAGTAGTGTGTCGAGTTTGTTTAAGGAAATGAAATGGGAATCCTTTTTAAATGTCAGCTGTAAATAAAAGTCTAGACACAAGAGGCTGTATCCTCTAAGGCCCCTCGCACACTTGGCCACTCGCGCCAGCCACAGCTCAGCCACTAGTGGCCGCGACAAGCTGCGGCCGACGCTTTGCGCACATTTACATCACACCTCCGCACACTCGGCGATTGGCAAATCAACCGGCCGATAGAGAGCAGCACTGAAAAGTGTCATGGCGGATATAGAGGGGATCGAGGGGATTGATGTCAGTACGACATACGAACGTAGTTGCCATGAATTACTCTTAGTCCAGTCAATGAAGGAGTTGTAGAGGACATGGAAGAGGACAGAGACCAAACTTAAGGGATTTGTTTAGATTTGATTGGTGGTAAACATGGTATACATACTAAAAGTCCCCGGACCTAGGAGGTGTGAGGGAGGGAGGGGGAGGCGCAGAATGTCACTTTTTTGGTTTTTTGCTCATATCTTGAAAATGGTGCGTGGTAGCGAAAATATTACTGAATTAAAAATTAAAGCTATTTAAATGTACTACAAATTATCATCCTATACATTTATTTCTTTTCCTCATAGTTATCGAGATATATGCTAGCGAAAATTGTAAATATTTGAAAAACGCTCAATTTCCTCCCGTTTTTTGACAAACATTTCCTTCTAGTGGCTCAGCCTTTACTTTTACAGCAAAGTCTTCGGAAGCATAGTTGTACATAATTACATTATCTTTAAAATGAGACATAATGTAATATGTTATCTTCAACTGGTCAATAGTTACAATAATTTGAAATGTAAGGGAAAATTCCGGACTCTGGTAAGAAAACCGCACATCGCACTTTCTCGTTTTCTAGGGTTGTATGTTGTTAATATACCTAGGCTAGGCTAGTACGGTGATCATTTTACTACTCATAGTAATATGTGGAACATCATTTAATAGTTTACCTTCAACTGGTCAAAAGTTACAGCAATTGGAAATTTCTGGGAAAATTCCAAAATTTTGCAATGAAACCGTACATCACTCTATCCCATTCATCTATGTTTATATATTATTTTTAATGCTATCGTGAGCGTCGGAAGAAGAAATTACAGAGGGGTACATTCATTGGCGGATCGTGGCAAACAAAAAGGGTGTTTCACAAGTGTTAGTCCGCTTCCAACAATACCACTACCCATAGAGTGGAAAGTATTCAATGGTACTTACATTAATATCAGCATTGTCAAAAACAAATTAATTGAATGATCGTGTTTTCAAGGCTGGTTGAGCATGGATCATAAATTTATAAATCTTGGACTTCGTAGTAAGATGAACAAAATCCCAAACTTGCGAGAATGTCAACTAAGTGTTTGATGCAAATCTTCTGTGAAGTAGTAGGGAGAGGATACTAAATATTGAGGACAGGAACGTCTGCAGCCGAAGCACAGAGGTAATGGCTGGTGCAATCGTGGTACATTTTTTTGTGTGATACAGGTGGGTATGTGTTAGTATCGAACACTTAACTCTGGATGTTCTGCCTAATGATATTTTCCCCAGTCACTGCGGCCATTAATTCGTCCATGGAAAACTGGCAGTTACTGATCTCTTCCATGCAAGAATAAATTTCTTCCATTCCTCTGTAAATGTAGTTATCACCCTGGTGAAAATGAACCGTTCACTAACTGTTCTTTGGCCGTGCACAATCTGTGCAAACGCTTGACAAATTTCCTGGGCCGTTCGGCAGATTTTTTTTATTTCGTTAGTCAGGTATAGAGGTCTAATAAAATTCACACGGAATTTATAATCGTAAATAACTTCCTCGGCGACTAAATCATTTATGGAGGACTGCCGACCAATAACTTTTTCACTATTGTCATTCCTCGCAAGACCATGGTTGACCAGACAAGGCTGCAGCCTCCATACACGTTTCTTGTATATAGTAGCTAATTTTCACGTGTCATCCACCACTTTCCGCCTTTGAAAAGCCTTCTTTTTCTCGTTCTGGGTCTACAGGGTCTGCTTAGAGAAATCAGTGATTTTTGAAATTGAATTCTGCTAGTGAAGACCTCGAGCTCACCATTTCAGTTGATTCAGATAATGTTGATGCAGCCTGCCTCTTCAAATCCACCTTGATGCTTTGTGCTCTGTTTTTTTTGTACTGTGGAACTGAGCTTATTTTGCAAGACTTATAAACGTCTTCATTGCCTCTATACCCGTATTCACATCGACGGCATTTATAAGTATCCGAGAAAATAAATCAACTTGAGCGGTCAAAAATTACGCAGGAGCCCAATAATTTAAGGATAGCAGTTTCAAAATCCACCAAATTCTTTAAAAAGAAAGAAGATATAGCCTCCAAACAAGAACAACTTGGCTTAAGGTCGTTTTACACAGTATATTTGTTTGTACAAACTCTTCCGTGACCTCTTGCATGAGACAAAATGTATCGTGTAAAGCGGCAAATTGTATGAACGCTTGTGCGAATGTCTCAATGCCTGAACGGAAAATAGAACCTGCTCTAATTTCGTTGAGACAAGCATACAATATCACGTATGTACATTCGTTTGTACAAAATCTTTCATCGTACAAAACGGACTTTAGAGTAGCTGAAAATGCACAACTTGCACGTCCTCGCCTCCATGTTATCCCCTCTCGAAAGCCTACGAATTTGACCACCAGATGTCAGCCACTTCGGGTGGAAGAGAGAATAGGTGTTGCCGCGACTGGCCACAGGCTAGGGCTGTGGCCGGGTCTCGCTACTTGTGGCGGCCACTAGTCGCTGACTTCAGGCGCACACTTGGCCACTATCGCCGCTAGCCACTCTACTTTTCTCTGGTCTGTTCCAGTGCTCCGTATAGCGTGCGTGTGCAATGCTCAACATGGAGACTTTCGATGTGGATGTCTTTATATCCGAAATTGAAGCACGTCCTGTCATTTGGGACCTGAAATCGGACTGGTACAGTGATCGTGTGAAGAAAACCGAGGCCTGGAATGAACTGTGCCTGAAATTCATTCCTAATTTTTTCCGAAAAAAGCATTCAGGCAATCGAGCGGGGCTCCATATTCTCCGACAGTAGCTTCGTCTCTATTGAAATTTGGCTACGGAATGGAATCAGTCAGTGAAAAAAGTGACGGCGACAGGTGGACGGGTTGAGCGTCTAGTGGCAGCCACTAGTGGCCGCGTCTAGGAGCTGATGGCCGTCACTTGTGGCCGCCACTAGTCGCGACCACAAGTGGCCAAGTGTGCGCACGGCCTAAACGAGTGAGAGGATTTTAATGCAGTAAAATGTACCAAAAACCTGTTTATATCTTTGTTTATTGATATAAGTTAAAATATTTAGTCACATTCACTAAACATTTACTTAAGCTTATTTGCAAAAAGTAATGGTTTTGTTAGTGGTCAATTTACCCGTAAACTGCATGCTTAGTTCAGTCAAATTAGTTCAAAAAAGTTCTAATCTAAACAAAATTCCCAACACAGTGAAATTTTAAGGAATCATTCTTTGCAAGGTCTAAATACATAAACCCTTGAGCAATACACACTCCAAGCCCGGGTATGATTGTTATAAACAAATGAATTTTTTGTTTTTGTACATATACCTATAATCGTTAATTTAGGTTGTAACTCAATTTAAATGTCGCAACTTGAAAGCTGGGGAAAAGTTAACACAAATTTTATACTGGGCCTTTCTACGAGCAAAAATAAACACAGTATGAAATTGTTTAATACAGACAATTTTGTCATAATCTGGGGGCTGAGGAGGGAGTCTGTACGTGCTTCGATAAATAAGTACATCTCATTGTTGCAAATAATAAATTCAACCAAATGAAAAGCAAATTCAAAGATAACATTTTTGTGCATGCGAAAATCACAATATTTGTTAGAGCGAAGGTTTCTGCCGTGATGGTGGTTTGATCTCTGCATTTTTTCGGGTTATCTTCCGCGTCAGTTGGCTATGTTGGCAACAGTTTTGCTGGCTATCCTGCCAGCGTCTTCAGGTGTCTGCGTGTGGTTTCTGCCTTGCTTATATACCGTAGGATGGCTGGGTGCAGCTCTCTGATTGGCTGTTTCTTGGATGAGTCTTTTCCAGGCACTGTGAAGGTGATATCCACCCTCTCTGTTGAAATTCAATGGTGTTTTATGAATTTCTTTGGCCTCCTTGATTTGCCGAGGGAAGTATCGGGACTCCTTCATTAAAAGTTTCGTCTCCTCAAATAAACACCGTTGAATTTCAACAGAGAGGACGGATATTACCTTCACAGCGCCTGGAAAAGACTCGTCCAAGAAACAGCCAATCAGAGAGCAGCACCCAGCCATCCTACGGTATATAAGCAAGGCAGAAACCACACGCCGACACCTTCGACCTGAAGACGCTGGCAGGATAGCGAGCAAAACTGTTGTCCACAAGCCAACTGACGTAGAAGATAACCCAAAAAAATGCAGAGATCAAATAACAATATTTATTTATAACTGTAATAAATAATTTTTAAAGCTAAAAGTTTCTGGTATGGCTGTGCATAACAGTAAACAATGAAACACAAACAGGTTCATACGAAGTTTAAATGTCCAGAATTTCCAACGTTTTCTTAGCGTCAACCCTAAAATCTTAATAAAAAGAATAAGGACTTAGGGGTGCCAGAATATGGGGTTGGGTGGGGGGGGGGGCATTCGCCCCCCCCCGCACGCCTCCCCTTCTACGCTACCGATGTGCTATTGTTACTTTGGTCATGCATTGGATATTTCATACAAATGTTGTGGTGTGTTGATGTTTGGCAAGGGCATTTGTCACTCAAACATTGTGGATGCTACTTTTGAAATACTTTGTAAAATTAAGTGATAAGCTGATTAATGTTTGTGAATTGTTGAGTAACTGACAGCTATTACTCTGTTTACAATCTTCTCGATCATCCATTTATCATGTAAGTAACCATTCAATTATTGTGTTTATTATTCACACTACATTTTAAATAATTATTCAGTATTATACCCATGCATTGAGATGGAAAACCACAGCTCCTGATGTGCGTGCAATAAATCACTTTGAATGTCGCGGGGTGTGAGGTTCGACTCAGAGTCGAACACGGGGTTTCGAAGGAAGGGTTCAATTATTAAATGAATTTTGATGTGTCGTGTGTCCCCGCCGCAGATCGAGGGCGCTATTTAAGGGAAAGATAGGACAGAACAGAACCAGTAGACCACGAGTGTAAATCCATAGCAAGAAGTGAACGAGCGGACCACGACTGCAGGCAGGCAGACGGCAAAGTCACCACGCAAACCAACGAGAGGAGACCAAGTTGGGACGGAGAAGGAGAAGCCAGGAGAACCAGCGGAGGATAAATAAACTGTCCCCCCCCCCCGGAGAACACAGTGTGGGAAGAAAACAGTGAGTGTCCCAATCCGTCCACAAGCAGTCCGGTGTCAGCAGACTGAAATTCTCCCCACGAGAAGAAGGCGGGAACATTTGTCGCCAATGCGCCTCAATCAGGAGGGCGCGTCCTAAATTCATATAATTTTTGTAGGCACAGAGCACCATTGTTTTTTAATCAAAAAGCTCCTCGGCGAGCACCTGTTCTCTTCTTACCACTAGATTATTGGAACCGGCTGGTTATAGTTATCATTTCTTGTGTGCTTAATGAAGTGTTGACCCAATTGGCGACAAATAATTCATTTTTGTTCGGTCAGCCAATTAAGTACCATTGGCACCGGGTTTCTGAAGTTTTTATTTGTTGGAAAGGTGGCTTTCCCTCTCTGGTCATTTACCAATCGGGTCAATTCTAATATCCGTTCGTGCTCACCGGGTAGAGCCCCATATACCCACCTTTGAGGGAGGTCTCGGACAACGCGAGCCAGTTGGGGTGGGGATCGTTTCCTCTCACGGAGGAGCTCCGCAAAGGTTTCACTGTTTCAACAAATGCAATTTCAATAAAGTTTGCCCAGCAAGTGAGACACTACCAATATGATTAAATAATATGCCCTATTGATGTGATTTAAACTAGGATGTGTGTAACGGAAACTCAAATAGTACAATTGGTATTAATTACCTGACTCAAACATAGTTTGCAATTGCATAAATGAAGCCATATTGCTAATATTCCTCATCAGAATGTTTGAAAAAAAGCAGAACAATCACAGTGCTCCCATGAGCGTGAAAGGGTACAGTCGATTCAATTGGTTCTCAAAGGAGGTCACTGAAATACGTCCTATAATTAGCTTTGGCTTCAGAATTTTTCACACCCTCACTTTTCTCCTTCCGGTGTGGGCAGCTGAGTTTTCTCTCCCAAGTTACAGGCTTGGGATGGGAGAAAGGTTCAAACGAGAGCTCTTTTACCCATTAGATGCTCCCCTAGTTACACACTTGGGCCCTAGATGAAGTGAAGTTAAAGACTATTGTCAAGGGTAGCATAGCAGCAAATCAGGGGATGAGAAGGAAGAGAACAGGAATTTTAGACAGGATGAAGAGAGGCAGGTAGTTTTCTACGGTGGGGATTCAGCACGATGTAATGATGTGTGAAAACGAAAAAAACTAGAAATGGTAAATGAAAAATCCGAGCCCAGTAGAAAATGACTGAAAATAATTAATGCAAAACTTGCACAAATTGACAGGGTAGTCACTAAAACTAGCCAGGAGGCATCTTAATTCTAAATGTCAAGAAGAAATAGAATTTTTCTCCTAGATAGATGGAAAAAGTATTTTTAAACGCACTCACAGCTCCATTCACAATTTTCCCCAGCACCACTAACTCCGAAAAGAAATGGAAGTTTTCTTGAAAAAGAGCTTGATTTTCTTCTTCGTTTTCTCGCAGAGCTTTCCATTCAGCTTCTTCAGCAGGTGAAAATGGTAAAATTTCTTCTTTTTTCCATTGATTAGGCAAAGAATCTTCGTCACTTAGGACAGCTCTAATAGACGTGAGATTGCCTCCTGCAAATATAAGGTTTGCTTAAGTTCACAATAATATTTGAAACTTACGCAGAATCTAAATACTCAGCAAGTCTATACTTATAGACTAGGCATCAGATAATATAGCCAAGCAACTTATGATAAACTCTGACGTGAACTCTGAATATTTGCTAAATTACATCATTTCTTGATTAATAAAAAATGGTATCAGAACAGACGGAAAACTTCTGTTCCGTGGACATGCAAGAATTGTATTTAGCCCAGAAACGACTTCTAATGTTTGATGGAGTCACTCACCCATTCCCGCACTAGGATATCTTTCTCGTATTCTCGTTTCTAAAGCTCGCAGAGTGACTGATTCGTCTTCGTCCGTCACTAAAGGAAATACTGCCTCTGCGGTAACACTGTCATCATCAGTATCTATTTCGCCCCATCCACTTACTACAGACAAACTTCTGACCCCATCAACCACAAGAACAAAGAGGGCCACTGGGTAGTGAAATGGGTCTTTGATTTCCATTCCTGACCACTTGCTATCCTAAAAATGCATATGATTTTGTTAAGATATACAGTTCATGCGCAAGGAAAAAACAAAGTATAAGTGATATGTAAAGGAATGTTCACTGAATAGTTGCCTTGTTTGTGGTAAATCCCAGGGCTGCGGAAAATACGTGCTTCAACATACTTTGATCCAATTCTTCATGGCCAAGAAACTTAACACCAGGAGACGAGTGAAGAATGACAAATTCTCCAGCACCATAAACTATGCCAGAATAATATTTAAATTACTTCAAAAAGTTACACAGGATATTAAGATTATAAATTGTTATCAGATAAGGGAAAGTACTCAATATGAAAAAGTTACAATACGTTTACCTGAAGCCACTACACAGGTAGCAATAAGTATGAATTTGAACATATTGTCCCTTGTAGGATGATACAGGCTGAAAATCATATGACCAGTGCCAGCCAGTATCTACCAACGTACGTAAGAAAATAAATTCCCAGTCTTAAAATCCATCGTTATATATTGACTCAGGTGCTTTTGTGGTAAAACACAATTAATTCAATTGTTAATCCAATGTGCTAAAGATTGTATTAATACTTAATATATAATTTTGAATGTACTTTTACATTGTAGTAATGAGGCATAAGTTTGATAATATTACTCCACATTTGGCAATACTGATAACAGTTGAAGAATATGGGTTATGGGAGCGCAATGTTGAATAATATTAAATTATAAAATATTTCTCGCTTGCTTGTGCTTATTGCTTATTAAGGCAGTTGTTAGCTTTTTTGTTAGCCAGTGATGAACAAAAGTAAATGAGGACTCATTTTTGCATATGACGT
The DNA here is from genome assembly GCA_963573305.1 of Pyrrhosoma nymphula. NCBI lineage: Eukaryota > Metazoa > Arthropoda > Insecta > Odonata > Coenagrionidae > Pyrrhosoma > Pyrrhosoma nymphula. The sequence continues at coordinate 10,537,966 of OY754335.1, read as the reverse complement.
GGAGATGTTTTGGTATCATCGCTTCCATGATCGAAAAAATGGGCGTTACTCCATTTCTTCCTTGAGGCGAGGAGGTAAACCAAAGGTAAACCCACTGCGTGATCACATCGGGTAAAATTGCTTGTGTTTTTTATCTGCGAATGAATGTCTCCAATGATTTACTGAAACCTGACAACCCCCGTAATTTTATGCGGGATATTAATGTTTGTCCATGAAATAAATCTCGGATTTTTCTCCTCGCCTAGTTAAAAGTAGAAGCGCGTCATCTAGTTTATCATATACTCGCTAAACACACGAAATCGTGCTGAAAAGAGACATCAGCAGGTCAAGCCCTGATCGAATATTCTTGGCACGCGTCCAATCAGACGTAACAAGTAAATCCGTATTGTTATTCAAGTCATGCCGGATTCAGCGGAAGACCATAAAGTGCCTCAGAGACCATCTAGCAGGTCACAGGCGAAGATTTTAATAGAATTACTACCCAATCTTCGAGAACAAGGGAATACTATGTACTTAAATCACAGTAAGTACTTTAGTGGCAACTCATCGAATTATTTATTGACATCTCCGTGGCTATAGTTTGAGTAATGACTAAAAATAACGAAATTCCTGAAGGAACGATGAGCTGATACATTAGTTTGCTTCACATAATTTAGTTTAATTCAAAACACGCAGTTTGAGGAGTTTCCAGCTGCAATGTTCTGAGATCGTCGATAGAAATAAGTGCGTCTTCTATAATGTCATCACGTTGAGTGTTAAGAGCAACAGCCAGTACAAAATAGGTTAATGCATAACGGGAAAGTTTACATGGCTCTACACTCCATGGGATCTACGGATCTTGGATCTACAAATCGATTCTGCTACCTAATTTCGCTACCGTTCGCTACCACAAAATATCTGTCTTTAAAATTTTCATCTCGCGCAAGAGCGCAACAGAAGACAACCGGTGCCCCCTATAATTTTAATTCACAGATGGCGAGTCAACAAAATCACAATATCGAGTTGTGGTGGTAGCTGTAAAGTGGCTGGGGTTTAGTGGACGAAGTTGAAGAATAATTTTGAGAGAAAGCAATATTGGGAATAATAACATGTTTGTAAGTAATGTCAACTTAAAAATGCGATTTATTTTCTGTGACACAGCTTCAGATGTTGAAGCTGTTATAGTTTTGGGAAACAAAGTTTTTCGATGACCTGTCACATAGCCCCGATTAAATTTGTCATAAATTCGCACTTAATGCAGAATGCAGTGATACTGCTGACTTACGTCATTTTTACGGTCTTGGGTTATGTATCCTTATTGTAAGATTTTGTCTCTTTTGCTATGGAGGATGCCTTTTGATTTGACTAAATACTTTTATGGGCATCAAACTATATTGTGTATGTTTCTGTTTGAGGAATGCCCATTTACTCGATTATGAGTGGCAACATTCTGTCCGTCATTTTTTGTTGTAAATTGATTTATTGTTTAGTTCAGAGCTTGAATGGAAGGAAGATAATTGAATAAAGTCGGTAAGATCCTCCTGTCCAATTTAGATACTTAGTTTTAAGGTAGGAGTTACAGTTATTCAAGTTCTCCGTGTATTAATTATTATGATTTGACAAGTGGGCTGCTAAGCACGTAAAAAATGTAGTACTATAAAATTCGCTGTTTAATACATATAATTAAGTGAGTTTTGTTTAAAACGACGAGATTGGTTTCTCGTGTCATATTGTCTATAGGAAATTTAACTAGTTTAGCTTTAATTACGTCGTTTATGTGTTGCTATTGGTTGACTGTCATATATACACTTTCACCGTTTTATACATTAGCCAAAAGTTATTTTATTATGAATAAACAAGCGATTAGCCGCTCTGTTAAAATATATTCTTCTCATGGTTTACCTCGATCACCGATTTTGCATTGGATTATCAAATAATGTGTGTACATGGTTTTCGAGTCCTTGCAAGAAAAATGTTTGTCCTTCATAAACTCAAAATAATCAACATAACTGTTTTGAATGAGACATTTATTCCTCTGAATAAGCCTTAATGGTGTATTAGACGTTTGGACGTGATTGGTATCATTATTGTGTACCAGTATTCTTACCAACATTAGTGCAGATTTAGCGGTTGCTAGTGCAGTTAGGTGTGGTATTAGTTAGCGAAGTAAGTGATAATATATCTGTACAAATGTAATGTTTGTTAACAAGTTTCCTTGTCGTTTCTGATAAGTTTGTTTGTATTTCATGCACGTATTTCTTTTGACATTAGGTACTGAGTAGAGGAACAGATTCAAAAGATTATTATTTTTGCTGGGAGGAAGAGGACAAGTATATAGCTGTACATAGGGAGGAATCTTTAGCAAAGGTGGCTCTAGTCCGATGAGATCAGCAGTGAGTGCAATTCTTTCGGCGCCAGCCCCTGACACAAGGATGTCTCATCCAGACTACAGACAGACGGCCCATGACCATTCAGCTCTTCTTGTTCTTGTGCGCCACATTGGTATGTTTTTCTTTTTCTTGTATAGGCGTGACTTAAAGGCCAGTTCTGTGGAAATCAGTTTTTGTGCTGAGATTTAAGTAGTTTTTGTCATTAATTTGTGGTGAGAGTTTTTTATGCAGACAGAAGGTTTGAGGTTTGTATGCACTAAAGTTGATATCATATCTGCTTAGTAGTACTGGTGGTATTAATCCCAATTATTCCAAATGCTCTTGGCAAAGTGGGGATATAAATAAATTTTGTCTATTGTCATAATTCGACTCATGCTGTCTTCTGTGAACATAATATGGAATATGGTGAAATCAGAGTTAATCATTAATTTGCAGTTGACTCAAGCGTAACCATGAGGGATTTCGCTGTATGCATTGAAATTAAAGCAATAATTTTGTTGTTCATCATAAAATTCTTTGTAAGTGCTCACAATGTAGGTTTATAAGGTGGGCGTCATCATGTCAATCTTTGACCTTCAGGACAAAGATGTGGGAATTTATAAAATATTTTGGTGAGCTATGCACGGCAGAAAGGTATTTTGGTTTTGGCACCCACCTAAGGAACCACATTGGTAGTTCCCTGTAAAAAAAGAGACTTAATTTAGTAGCTGATGGACTGTTAGTTGGATAATCATGAAATTACAAGTATATATATTTATATATGACCTGTTCTTTTCAAAACCAGTGAACTCTTTCTGCTTTGATTTATTTGCGAGTAAAAAAAGTTATTCTTTCAAATTTATGTATCTTTTTGTCTTAAGGTTTATTAAAAATATTATATCGAATAAATTTTTTTAGAAAAGTACACTTCGTAAAATGTTATGGGATGCATTGACATTTGGAATCATTCATTAGTAAAATGGGCTGTGGCATCTAAGAAAGTAAGTGAATCTGCCTAGACTCTGAATGAAAGGGTTAACCTGAGAGATGAAGGAATAACAGCATTTGGTCACATCATGTATATACTGGTGATTTTTTTCTGGATTTAAATTCAAAGTGTTGTTTTCCGTTGATTCCCCTTATTTGCATTAGTTATTCATCGGTTATTTTCGCATGACAAGTTCAGTGCATCAACGGAGCTGGTTTAGTTTTACTGCAAATTTCAGACCAGAAATATTATTTTGCATATTGTTGCTAATAGCTGACATTCCTTCCCCAATTTGATTAGAGACCTCTTATTGACCAGAGGCATGGTAGATGATGAGAGTATGATATTGGTGGTTCTTAGGGTTTCCGACCGGGTCAAACTCTCCATTTCTGCTGATGTTTTGATGAACGAGTCATTCATCATCCTCATGCCCTGAGGATGGTGAACGACTCGTTCATCGAAATGTCGGCAGAAATGGAGAGTTTGACCCAGTTGGAAACCCAAAGAACCACCAATATCGCTACATGCCAGGGAAGCCTTAGATCTTTCACCATTGTGAGTATGAGCTCTGAAGAGATAGAAAGACATCGAGCAATCATTCGAATAAGATCCTCTCTATTCAAAAATACTTGACCTTTAAATGCCGAAAGTACCAATACTGGCACCCCCCCGTTTGATGCTTCTCACTGCTGAAAGTGCCATTTTTGGTTAATACACAACAAGAACACTTGAAAAGGGCAGATTTAAATCCAGCGGGGAGGGACTTTGAAGGACATTTAAATCCAGCATATTAAGGTTAAATGGTGTTAAATTCCTAGTGATCAGTAACATGAGGTAAAATTTCTGGCGATAGTACACATTGTGACTTAATATCAGCAGTTTATGGAAAGTTGTTCTTACAGGATTTGGACAATATTTTGGCTTTATATTTTACTGCACAAAATACATAAATACATGTATTGCACATGCACGGGCAACTACCTATTAAATATTAAAAAAATATACACATGTATAATGTATATGTATATATATACTCATTCATTCGAAAACCAGACGCTCAAAGGCGGGAATATATTCATACACTCATAGGAATTGGAAAGGGATAGGAACACATAAAAGGACAGCCACACATAAAGTCAGGTTTGTTGCAGATTCGGTGGCCGCGAATAGAAAGGGAGTAGGGGAGGGACCGTTTAGTGTGGGAGGGGTGGCAGCTCTCCTCTCCTTTACGTCTAACATCTCTGCCTCTAACGTCATCTTTCTAGAAGTAAACGTCTCCCTCTCAGACCACAAATTTAGCACTTCCGTTCATATCAAGCCCACCAACCAACAGCAATATCTCCATTACAAGAGCTGCCATCCCTCCCCTACTCCCTTTCTATTCGCGGCCACCGAATCTGCAACAACCCTGACTCCCTTGATAAATTCCTCACTAACCTCCATCAATCTCTTCTTCGCAGAGGCTATCCAGAGCACCTTCTTAATAAAAAAAATCCTCTAAAAACCACACTCCCCCAAACTGCCTCCCACCAATAGCATTTCTCAACACAATATCTCCCTTTGTACCACCTACTTCCCTGGTGTTGACTCTCTTAGACATATTATTAAAAACCTCTACGCTATCCTTTCAGACAACCTAACCACTTAAAAAATATTTCCTCAATGTCCCTCTCTCAGCTTCAGACGTGTCATCTATTCGCCCCAATCTATCTGCCATTTTTAAAATCACCAAACCCCTGTCCAAATCTCTCAAACCCACCAAATCCCTTCCCACCCCGTGCAACCGCCCGCGATGCAAAACTTGCGCCATCCTCATCACCCAGCCCTTGCCGGACAAGTTCCTCACTTTTCCCCTCCCTTCTGTCCTCTCACCCTCTTGCACCACACCAAACATTGTTTACATCCTCCTCTGTCAATACTGCCCCTCTTTTTATATTGGCTTATCCACCACTCCTCTCAACATTCGAATGAATGGGCACCGCTCGTCATGTAACGATCCCCCTTCCCTCTCTGTTTCTTTCCCTGTCGCCATTCACATCTGCTCCCACAACTCCACTTTTAATAACACTTAAAGTTGGTCTACTTGCCTCTCTTTCCCCTTCTTCCTCTCCCCTTCAGCTCAGAGATCTTGAATATTCTTGTATTTTGATCCACCAGGCTTTCTCGCCCCCTGGACTCAATAAATCACACTAGTTTCTCCCTCCCCTTCATCTCCTCTCTCCCTGCTTCCTCCACTCCCCCCTTCTTCCCAAATTCCTTGTGCTCCCCTTTATTCCTCTCTCCCCTCCGCTTGCCATCTCCCCGCTCTACCTCTTTCCCCTCCTTCCCCTCTTACAACTTCCTCTCCCCCTCTTTCCCCTCCTTCCCCTCTTACGCCTTCGTCTCCCCCTCTTTCCCCTCCCATACCTCAATCTCTATCCCTTTCCTCATTCTTACTCTTTACCTTGAGAAAGGTGGATACTACACTCCACCGAAATATCGGAAGTTTTAATTTGTAAGTGTCTTTCGCTTGTATCTATATTTTTACTGGCCACCCTCTTGGCACATTTTATATTTATCACCCGAGTGATTCTCCAAGAAGTTTTATATATATACGTGATAATCTAGACGTTGACGAATCTAGATGAATAAACGTTGCCACTGGTGGGGCGAAATTAAATATAGATACAAAAAGGAACACTCACAAAATAAGTTCTGATATTTTGATTTAGCAACCTTTCTCACAGAAGGAAGGTGACACACTGGTGGAGAGGCAGGGGACAAGAGGTAGGGTGAGGTAGGAGGAGAAGGAGGAGAGAAGGAAAGGAGGGAAGAGGCGGGAGGGGGTCGGAGGAGGAGAAATGGATGTGGAAGGGAGAAGAGGGGAGGGGCGGGAGGGGATTAAAGGAGGAGAAAGGGGAGAAGGGGTGGGAGGGGTCAGAGAGTCCGATTTAATCTGGGAGTAAATTTGACAGTGTCGGGCAATATCTGGTGGAACAGCATTTTAAATAAAATAAAAACTACAGTAATTGTACTGTCCACTTGAATTTATTGTGAAATACACAACACGTGTTTCAACGCTCTTTAGGGCGTCATCATCAGGTCTGCAACCGTTATGCCTCCAATACCCATATTTATACAAAGGGGGGGGGGGGAAGGAAAAAGAGGGGGGGGAATTCTTGATAAAACAAGGAGGTAGTCATAAGGAAGGGGGAGGGGGACGGTTGAAGGTGAATAACAAGGGGAGGGGGGGGGTGTTGTACATGTGACCTTCCCGAGGATTCGGGAGTGTGGCCTATTGTGGGGGGGGGGGTTCTTGTGGAGATAAGCAGAGGAAAGAGGAGGAGGGGGAGGGGAAGGAAGAACAGGCTTGGGTTGTCAGGTGGACAAGGATAGAATGGGGGAGTGAACATCATATGCTACATAATTGAGAAGTTTCATTTTCTTCTTCTTTCTTTTGATGATCTCCCACTGCTCCAAGGTGTCCAGGCGTCGTTCCTTTTTCTCATAATGGAGGATCTTCAAGTCAAAATTTGTTCTATGGGACTCCTCTATCAAATGTTTGGCCAGGTGAGATTTGGGATCACTATTAGAATAGCACTTCTTATGTTCATTTATACGTGTTTCAAAGTTTGACCAATGTACACACCCTCGCATGTGTTGCAAGTCACTTCATATACCCCGGATTTTTTCATGGGATCGTATGAGTCTTTGGAGTTATTAAATCCATAACTCCAAAGACTCATACGATCCCATGAAAAAATCCGGGGTATATGAAGTGACTTGCAACACATGCAAGGGTGTGTACATTGGTCAAACGGGGCATAACTTTGAAACACGTATAAATGAACATAAGAAGTGCTATTCTAATAGTGATCCCAAATCCCACCTGACCAAACATTTGATAGAGGAGTCCCATAGAACAAATTTTGACTTGAAGATCCTCCATTATGAGAAAAAGGGACGACGCCTGGACACCTTGGAGCAGTGGGAGATCATCAAAAGAAAGAATAAGAAAATGAAACTTCTCAATTATGTAGCATATGATGTTCACTCCCCCATTCTATCCTTGTCCACCTGACAACCCAAGCCTGTTCTTCCTTCCCCTCCCCTTCCTCCTCTTTCCTCTGCTTATCTCCACAAGAACCCCCCCCCCCCCAATAGGCCACACTCCCGAATCCTCGGGAAGGTCACATGTACAACACCCCCCCCCCTCCCCTTGTTATTCACCTTCAACCGTCCCCCTCCCCCTTCCTTATGACTACCTCCTTGTTTTATCAAGAATTCCCCCCCCTCTCTTTTTCCTTTGCCCCCCCCCCCCCTTTGTATAAATATGGGTATTGGAGGCATAACGGTTGCAGACCTGATGATGACGCCCTAAAGAGCGTTGAAACATGTGTTGTGTATTTCACAATAAATTCAAGTGGACAGTACAATTACTGTAGTTTTTATTTAATCTGGGAGGATTGTAGGCAGAAAAAAACCAGATACAAGACATCTCTTAAGTCCTTAATTGAAGGGGAGAGGCAGAGGGAGGGAGCCAATATGCCTACTCGGAAACTTTTTTCAAAACTGAGGTTGTGGGAGGAAGCATGGATCGGGACGGGGAAGGAGGCATTAGGCGAGGACGGCTTGCAACTAGCACGGTGGTCGGTTAATCTAACACTGTATCTATATTTTTATTGGCCACCCTCTTGGCACATTTTATATTTATCACATTGGCCACCCTCTTGGCACATTTTATTTTATAGTTAGTATTGAGTCCAATGTAGTAGGAATTGCAAAGGTTGAACAGGAGGATGTAAACAATGTTCTGGGAAGTGCACAACCGAGAGGGGACAGAAGGAAGTGGGTGGGAGAGGAATTTAGCGGGAATTTAATTTAGTTCGGGGATGAGCGGGAGAAAGTAGAGAAATATCATTGCTAGTGAGACCTTCCTTGGGACCTTTGTCTTTAAGGAAAGAGATGATCTCTTCATGGAATTTTGGGTTTGGGTTCCATGAAGAGATCATCTCTTTCCTTAAAGACAAAGGCCCCAAGGAAGGTCTTACTAGCAATGATATTTCTCTACTTTCTCCCGCTCATCCCCACACTCTCCACTTTTATATCCTTCCGAAGATACACAAGCCCAACAACCCAGGCCGACCAATAAAACTATGCCTTATGCCACTCCCCTACTGAACGCATCTCCGCTTTCGTTGACCATTACCTTCAGCCTATAGTCCATTCCCTGCCGTCCTACATCAAAGACTCCTACCATTTCCTGGATCGCCTCCTCTCCACCCCCCTCCCTAAGGATTCCGACATCGTCATGGCTACCATTGATGTTACCTCCCTCTACACCTCTATCTCCCACGCCGAAGGATTATCCGCCGTTAAGTATTATCTTGATACTCGCCCTACTCCTCATCCCTAGCTTTGATTTCCTTATTGACTTGTCCCACTTCATCTTGACTCACAACTCCTTCTCTTTTAACAACCGCTTCTACCTTCAAACCAAAGGCTGCGCCATGGGCAGTAGATTCAGCCCTTCCTTTGCCAACCTTTTCCTCGGCCGTGTCGAAGAGTCCTTCCTATCCTCACAACCCCTGCAACCCTTGCTCTGGCTCCGATACATTGATGACATTTTCCTTCTCTGGCCCCATGACGTTGATTCCTTTAATTCATTTATTTCCGCTCTCAACGAATTCTCTTCTGTCTCCTTCACCTCTTATTTCTCCTCTTCCCTTGTAACCTTCCTTGATGTAGACATCACTCTCTCCAACCACCATTTCAGCACCTCAGTCCACATCAAACCCACCAATAAGCAGCAATATCTTCACTACAACAGCAAGAGCAAATATTGCCTTGGGTTCATATCCGAATGAATTATTGGCTCAACCGTACATAAAACCTGCCAAACAAGTGTTGAAATATGAAGGTGTACCTTTTCAAGTCAATAGCGTGATCTCTAATTAATAACAACTGAAATAATGCGTATGTGCCCACCTATACATATAACTATTTTCCTCTTACGTAGATTTCTATGTATATGAGTGAAAATTACATTGGAAAGTGGCTTCAACTTTGTGTTCTCGCGGTTTTCACATTTTTGTTTATTTAAATGATTTTTACCACTGCAGGGCGTCAGTTGAAACAGAAGAGCTTTGAAAGGGTGCTGGAGCGCATCCGACGTGTATCTCGTCTGCGTGTTGTGGTTGATCCCTCGGCTGCTGCTGCGGCCTCAGCCTCAGGTGCTCCAGGTGGCCCCCCCTGGCCTCGTGAGATCACAGCTCGCTATGTCACTGATTATCCTGTTGAGAACAATGACTGGGGTGACTTTCAGACTCACCGTCGAGTTTTAGGGCTTGTATCAGTGGGTAAGTTTTGATGAAGTTCAGTGGTAGTGACTTAGACTCCCACCACCCTGTAGAATTGCTTGTACTTAATGATTAGAATTTTTTGTAACTCGTTATATAGTTTCAACTTTAATTCCATGGGCATTAATGCTCAGGAGATGATAACAACCTTTTATATTTCTACCCATTGCTTTATTTTGGTTTGTCAAATTCAGATGTATCTGTCAGGGATGTCAGCCATGTGATTTCAGTGAATTCCTGGTGAGATGAGTTACTCGTATTCCCTCTTGGGGTTTATGGTACTTACACCTGTAATTTAAAATTGACCTCTTACTTATTTTTTATTTTTCACTAACAAATATTGTACTGAGATTACATAAGTTGCTCTTGGAAAAATCTTTTGTTTGGCACCAAAATCAGTGTACAAGCACATGGTAGTCGTGAGATATGTATACTGTTTGTAAATTTTTGCCTGTACCCAAAAATGGTCACCAGTTACCGTATTTTCTGGTAGATAACACACGCCTTATCTATACAATAATGTGGAAAAATGGCAGAAATGATAGTGCGCGATATACAATGGAAATCTTGTTTTATTGAAAATAAAACTTAGAAACAAATGGCACTACATTATTATGAACATAATACAAAGGGTGAAAGAATTAAAAAGGAATAAGTACAGTGGAACCTCGATCTATCTTTCCCGCAAGGATCGTTTTCCTGCCACTGTCATTCGCCATTCTTAGTCCCGTATGAAGCTCCATATCGGTAACGTTATTTATTCCCGCATGCATCTTTCTCCGAAGTATCGTTTCCCGCAACGATCGTTCGTATATGAGGGTCCCACTGAAACATTTCCCGCATATTGTGTTGAAAAAAAAATTAAGAATTTACATTGTTTTATTTGCGCTGCCATCTCTTAAGACTAAAATGTTGGGATACAGTCACACAATCACTTTGTGCACTTTGTAGTTGACTCCGTGACCGCAATAGCGTCATTCCCCGAGTTCATTTTGTTGCAAGTGGTTCTGTGTGCATTCATCCGTGATTTTCATTCACTTACTGCTGTCAGTTTTTGTTTGCTTATAAATTTCATTTAATTTATCTTCGGATCATGGCTCATCCAAAGAATAAAGTAAGAACTTCGAGGGATCGTCTCAGAATAGTAGAAGAAGTAGAAAAGAATCCGGAGGGAAAACGTGTGGGCATGGGAAAACGCCTCGGGTTATCGGCTAGCACATTAAATTCAATCTATGCGAAAAAGGACGAGATCAGAGAGCAAATAGATAAATGTGGTAACGCGTCCAAGGAGAGAAACTGCCAGGAAGTCGACATTTGCGGAAATGGAAACAGTGCTCTTCACTAGGTACCATCAGCAGATATTTTTTCATCCTTCATCTGCTGTAGGTATGGTGGAGTAGTAGTTTCCAGATGGTGTGATATCCATGGCCCATTTTCCCTGCATAAGCACTTTTATCATTTGGTGGCCTCTCCTCCCATCTCGCTTTGCGTGCATCCCCGGATTCTTTTGTTTGCCCCGAATAGCTGACAAGCTATGGTTCTCAGCTTTGTTTATGCTTTTCCGATCTACTCTTGTCCCATCTCCCCAAACTCGAATGTGAATCACAAGGCAAGGAAGTCAGAAGTTATAGGGGACTACTTCTGGGTGGTGTCTGTCCGACACTGCCAGTGATTTTTCTTGTGTTCCCTCGAGCTTCTTTCGAAGAGCTAAGGGATTCTGGGTTCGTCATCGACCTTGATGAGATGCTCCATCCCTACTCTTCTCTCCCCTCTTCCAAGCCACTCCACTATTGGAAGCCACGTGAGAAGTTAAGGCGTGGGAAAGCGATGAGTGAAATGTGATACTTTTGGTTCATGGTCGTAACTGATGAGAGACTTCCAGTGGGCAAGGATGATGATGCAGCAGTTCTTCATAGAAAAGTCTGGGGAAATGGGCAGACAGCAGACCGGTAAATTTAAAGGTCTGCGGCGGTACGGTGAGGACTACGGTGAAAACAAATTCACCTTAAGGGAAATTACTGGACACATGCTCAAGAATATTCATTTTGTTTTTATTTTCCGCGTGAACGCGTCTGATAGTGCATACTTCTCCAACTTTAGCTTGAATCTGAGAAACGTGAAGACTTTTGTCCATTAACTCCTCATTTTAGTGCATATTCTTTGCCTTTTTATCAATAATATAGCAATATGGTAATTATCTTGGAAAATACGGGATCTTTTTCGTTGATTTTCAGCAAGTACGTTCAGTTCGAACCCAGATAATTCAAAGCCCAATTTTTTTGGTCCCTTGAATTGAAGCGGAATTTTTTAATGTGCGTTATCTAGTAAGTGCGTGTTGTCTATGCAATTATCATATCAATGAAATTTTTTGATTGCGCATTATCTAGTAGGTGCACGTTATTTACCAGAAAATATAGTACTTTGGGCCACCACCCACACATTGCAGAGTTATTGAAAATTTATAGAAGAAAAAAGTAATATTAAAGTTTACAGTGTTGCTATCAGTTGTTATGTAGGTTTATGTGGGGTGCAATTTCACTTTTATTTTCCGGGCTTCCCACCTGGTTTTGTCAACCTTACCTAGAGAAGTCTGCTGGAAAGCAGATGAAATATTTTCCAGGAAATGGAGCAACATGATGGAAAGCCTAGAAAACAGAAGATACAGTGTTGTTGTCATTTCCTGTATTGTTCCTCACATCCTTTTGAGTTTCAAATTCATCTGTATTCTACGTGACTATTTTTTAATGGTGATATGGTAGCCTTCATTTGTAAATTCAATTGGTGTGTATGGTTATTCTGTTACATGAGTTTCATCTAAGCCATTTCTTCTCTTCGTGTGAATTTGTTTACATTCATGCAATTTTTGTAGACTACATTTTTGTGTGTGGCAATTGTGTATTTTCTGTTGTTTTCTTCAGGGAAATGTGACTCTCAACAAGAGCTGAATGAGCTGTGTCGAGTGCATGAATCTCTCAAAGTCAAATATGCGTCAACTCTCTTTGACTCACGCTGTGTTGTGTTTGGACTGTATCCTGATGGAACGCCAGTCATCTCGCAGGCTAATGCAGCTTCTCCACCCGGACAGACGGAGGCGTCTCACCCTCAATCCCCGACTGTCCCCTGCTCCCCATCACCACCACTTGCGTCCTCTGAAGACCTCTCCACACCGTCCCCTCCACCGTATCAGCGTTTGGGCAAACTTGCCGATAATGGGGAAGTGAATCCGATTGCAGAGGGAAACAATTCCATTGAGCGAGTTTCCCCTCTGCCAGAAGATGATGCGACTTCGGCATTAATTAAAGGAGTAGATGGAGAGAAGATAGTTCAAGGTGAGAATTGATGTAGAGGTACAGGGTTAGCAAAAGATCCTTATCAGTGGCAGGATCCATTGTATACAAACTACTGCTGCTGGGGAAATAAGACAGTCTCCACTTTTGACCACTATGGTTTTTGTGGTCACAATTTATTGTTGCCAAATTTAAAATGCCAATGTGTGTTATTTACAACCAAAAGTGCTCTCTGTTGCTCTTAATCCAGTTTTTTTAATGGGGTTCCGTGAAGGGTTTTGAATAATGTAGCATACAGTGTCGTGGCTTTGTTCGCATCTTAACTTTTTGATGTGGATTACTCACGCATTTGAGTCATGGCTGTGTGCTTGTCAGGGGTGGATGTCTTATGTAGTGATTCAACTGTCACTTATCCACTCATAGTTTATAAATTCTGCCACTAGTAACAAATTTTCAAGACTGCTCCCACACTAATTTAATGTGTTAAAAATTGTCATGTGAAGTGCTGTGAACCCTTTCCTGTCTACTCAGGTTAAGTACAGTTATGTTGGCAATGGATCCTAAAATGTGCTCTCCTCTCCCTGAATTTCCTGTGTCAATTTTTTCCAAGTGTTCCTTCCCCTCCTAGAGCTCATACCTCATGAAAGTGAATGCCACCAAGTTTTGCTGTGTCTCTTAGGAAACATTAAATTATTTTTATGCTGGCTACTCTTGGAGTGACAGGTAGCTTGTATTTAATCCTAGAGATGCCATATATTTGTGTGGCAATGTTTAAAGCAGGTATGTGCAAAATTACCTTAGCTGTCGAAGCACATTAATCTAAAAACGACTGCTGCTTGTACATATTTGTCTTAAAAGTTGCATCATGTAAGCATGCCAACTTAGGTAAGTGAATACGTGAACATATGTCCGTGCAAAATTCCATTCTGAGCATGTATGTAGTGCTAACTTATCTACTCTCGTGCAAGTACTGTCACTTTCAAAAGTCTGTCCACATATTGAGAGCGACCATCTCAGTGTTCTGCCGGAATGGATCTTCGTGTATATGCATACAGGTTCCATGACTTTTGGGGGCCAATTTTACTGCTACAACTAGCACAACTTGACTTTATTTTGTACTCTCTAAGAGACCCTTGGTTGATCTTCTCCCTCCGACAACAAACAGCCAGAAAAATCCTACCGCCACTCTCAAAAGAATTTTTTCGGCATAAGAACCTGTGAAATGTTTTTGGCTTTGAGCTGGGACTTATCAGTATTTCTTGTGCAAGGAAGAGGGTGAGAAATTCCTTGAGTTGCATCATGACATGGGTCAATTAGGGTGGTCCAAAAATAGGCATTGTTTTCAAAATTTTCACGCCGCCCCCCTATTTAATGACAAATGACTAGTAAACTATATTTGCAAAATATCAGTTTAATATGACCGGTAGAAACCGTGCCCCACACATTTTAAGTTTTGGCATTAACGCCCTTAAAATCCCATTGGGTAGGTGTCATAGATGAGAAATGTTTTTTTCCTCATCCTCTTTGGCACGCATTATGGGTTAGGAATTGGTAGTATACTTACAAAGATATTTTGTTATGTTTACTTGACTGACAAATAAAACATTGTCCATTTTGGATGCATACTTATTTGTTTTTTGGCATATACAAGGTCGAGTTCCTCCTTTTTACACTCGTTTTGTATAAACTTCCGTCCACTTCTGCTGTTTTGGCGAAACATTAGCCCCATTACTAAAAAAATGTCTTCTTATTCCCGCTAACATGATATGGAGTGAATGATATAAATGCAATGGTTTTATTCCGTGAAAAATACCTTCTTTGACTAGTTTGCAGTCATAGCTGTACAACACGCACAGCCATAAGTGATTCCGCAATGAGTGTGGAAAAGCCTCCGGTTGCATTTTCTCTACGTGTTCTGATTCCACCTATTGGTTTTCATTCAGAACAGATTTTGGGGAATAAACTTCCATTAAAATGGTAAGTGCTGAAAAACGGAACCGAAAAATAGTGAACCGAAGTTTATAAAAATTGAGCGTGAAAAGGAGAAATTCAACCTTGTAAATACCAAAAAATAAAAAAGTAAACATCCATAATGGACAATGTTTTTATTTGTCAGTCAAGTAAACACAACAAACTATCTAAGTAAATATGTATACTGCCGATTCCCAACCCATAACCCGTGCCTACAAGGAAGAGGAAAAAAATTTGCTCATCCGTGTTGCCTACCCTATGCGATTTGAAAGGCGTTAATGCCAAAACTTACAATGCATGGGGCACGGCTTCTACTGGTCATATTGGCCTGATATTTTGCAAAAATAGTTTTCTAGTCATTTGTCATCGAAAATTTTGAAAACTCTGCCTATTTTTGGACCACCCTTATGAGTCACCTTGGCAAATTCTTTGCTCTCAATAGAGGACACTCCCTCCGGGTTGCGCTTAAATGTGTGTTACCATGCTGATCCATTTCCTCGATATCTCAAGAATACACATTAGGCTGCTGTTTGTAAGAGTGAAAAACACCTAACTGGGACCTTTTCCCTTTAGAGCCTTTCTGCCGTTGCATACCACTGGAAGTCAATAGTTGGCCAGGCAGTTTGCAATAGTGGGAGAGGAGTCATACAAGGGTCTCCATTGTGAGTGAAAATGAGTAGAATTGGCCCGTTAATAGTCACTGAATGCATGGACAATACCCAAAGTCCGAATTCAGCTAAATGCAAAGTTGGCCATTCTCACGGAGTGGGCTGACTTTTGAAAGTGATATATTACTTGCCAAGTGTGAACCGGTCTGCGGAAGAAACAGTGTATTTCCTCTCTTAGTATTTAGCCTCTTCATTTTAGGCTTCTGCTTTCTTTTTATTTTAAAGGGTAATAAGGTAATCAATTTGGTGTCCCTGAATCATAAATCAACAATATCATCACCATTTACACATATTTCAACTCATTTTCTTAGATTTTTGTACAGACCTCTGAAAGCTGTTGTGAATTCTTCCCTCCGTAAACATTGAATCTCCTCTTCATGAATACCTTCCTCGGATCCATCTCTCTCTTCTTTTTTACATTGAACATATCTTATCATCTCGCCCTATCCCCTCCACGCCAAACACTTCCATTCCTTGTGCTAACTTTAGTATCTTACTGTCTCTCAATGCATTTCTCCAAAATACACGCATTTGCCTTTTACGGTTTCTCTAAGCAAGTTGTTTCCTTCAGCATGATCAGTACCAATCATTCTGAAGATCAGCTTGCTGCAGGTTTTTGCTCGATTTTCTCTCAGCTAACCCCTTGATGTCTTCAGTTTTTTCCTTTTCCTCCCTAATTGACACTTTTTCATCCTCTTATTTCCTGCTTTTCAACCTGCTTATTTTGTCTTTCATTTACTTTATGCACTTATCAAAGGCCTCCAGTTTCAGTAAAGACCATATTTTATTTCCACCAGTGGCTGTGTTCAATTTTTAGTTTTAACCCATCATTCTCAATGCCCAGACTTGAAATTAATTTGGTTTTCTTTAATTTTTCTTTGCCCTACTACTCTCCATACTTCTGCTATCATTCTCTTCCATACTCATTGCAACTATGTGAGCCATTTGCGTAAATTTATGCTCTTGGTAGTTCACATTTAGTCTAACCTTTCTAATCTTTGAGGGAATATTTCCTCTCTAATTCTCATTCTTGTCACCTTTCATTTGTGTACATTTGGCCATGATTAATGCACCAAGTTTTCAAAGAACTGCGGAACTAGCCGCGCAGTAACTTTAACGGAGTCACCCGCTAATGGTCACACATTTGTGTGAAATTCACAGTGAAAAAATCATTCGCCTGGACTGGGATTCAAACCCTGGGATTCAAAATTCGTGCATGGTACCTGTGAAGACATCTCGCTCCTTAAAGCCTCCATAAAATTCACAGTGAGAGATGATGCCTGGGTAGCTTAACTGGTAGAGCACTTGGCACGTAATCGGGGGGTCTGGGTTCGAATCCCAGTCCAGGCGAATGATTTTTTCACTGTGAATTTCACACAAATGTGCACCAAGTTTTATTTTTAATAACATTGCTGGCTGTGTTGTTAAAGCATCATGATCTGAAAATCTGACAGTGTTATACCTATTCAAATTCCCACATCCAGGTCTATTTTCTTTCTTGACATTTTCTTATTTTAAAAATTAAATGTCAGTTTTCCATGAAGAAAGTTACTTCTTCCCCTCTTTTCACTGACCCTTTTATTTACCTCTCAACTTCCTCATTTCGGAGTCCTCATTGCTTCACCATTCAGTATTTCTTGTTCCAAGCTGCCTCCATGTATGCCATATTCTTTGTTGGTAATTAGGTTTGCTTTCCTGTTTTTACTGGTAATTCTTCATGGTAGTGTTTCCTAATTTACAGAATTTCTTTAGGTTTAATTTATTGTTGAGGATAGGGAGAAAGAGCATATAATGGAATGATAATTTTATTTTTTTGTACATTAATATTCACTTGCTAATAATATTAAATGAATGGGAAATTAATAGATGTAATTTCAGTTATGTACTGCCATAGTTTTATGGTGGCCAAGGGGTAGATCACTCTTTGTTGTGGTAAAAATAGGTGATCAGCCTGGATGATAAGCCCAGCTTTACATGTCAAGCCAAGCAATCTATCCATGGCCTCAAATGGTCCAAGGTCAATGTGTGTAAAACTATATAATAACTTACCTGAGTTTCTTAAAAAAGAAGAGAGAATACCAGTATTTAAATGGTACCTGAATGGTAACATGAATACCTGATTCATAAGTGTTTCTATATCGTCAAAGAATAATTGAGGCCAAATTTGTAATTTTTCTTTTTTAAAATTTGTAATTTTTCTTTTTTAAATTCTGTAATATGATATGTCCTAAACACTTGCCAGTATTATTATTGTGCATTGTGTCTCTTGCATGAATAAATATAATTATAGATGTCATTGAAAGCCTTTAACCTTGGAATATTCTGGAAACCAGTTAAAACATTTTTAATGTCATAATTTTGGAGTAGGGATTAAGATGTTTTATATTTTATTATGATCACTTGGACTCTATGTGTAAATTAACTAGGGGGAGTGATTGGATGAGGTATGGAATTTTATGAAAGCATATCTTTCGTGCTCCTAGAATTTTGATGCATTTTATGTTTTGTATGATACAGGAGAATCTAAGAAAAATGACATTTCATCTCCTGGGTCTCCTACTCCAATAATATCGGTCGATCCTTTGCAAGATTTAATTGAAGATGGGAATCAACCAGTAAAAATTCCCAGATCCAAGAAAAGGCGACCACCTCCCCCTCCTCCGCCAGAAGTGAAGGATTCACCGTCAAATGTGGAAGTCATAGGTATGAAAAAATGTTAATAATTCATTCCTATAGTTTAAGTACAGGCAGTCCCTGAGTTACGTAATAGATGCGTTCCGCCACTAGCAGCGTAAGTTGAAAGAGTCCGTGCTCTCAAAATTACAGTCGATTTGGAGAAATATGGGGAATAATTTTTGGCCAAACTTTGGCCAGTTCACTGCAAAATTCAAGAACTCTTTATTTTCGGTTACCTATATCGTGTAATTCATAGGTTGGTATTAAACTTTCGCTTGCTAGTGATTTTTTTAATTATGAAGTTACCTTCATGCATCTATTTTTTATCTACTGTCGGCGTTCAGAAAGTTTGCAACTCTGAGTTTGAGACTTAATATCTCTAAAACGGCTCAGCTGATTTTTATGAAATTGACATCAACATTTAGCTTGTTTCATTCCACGTTAAGCGATTACAAGAAAACTATTAAAAAAACTGTAATAAGAGTTCGTTTCTTGGAATAAAAGGAAAAAAAGAACCCATTTTTTGGCCCACGAGAAGCTATGTCCAACTTTCGGGTATTACTATGCAAATACCGTTGATTCGATGGCATTCAAACTTAAACACCTTATTTCTCAATCTTCTGTTAGTGCTTATGTAAAATTTAAAAGCTCTAACTTTATTTTTTTTAATGTTGACTTTATTTTGCGGAACAACCTTATCTCCGTTCTCACGGCATGTAGAGAGATTTGCGTAAAACCATTGGCTTTGTCGCAAATTCTGCATTACGATTCACGTAAATATAAATACATTAAAGTAAAGGTTTACTTTACAGCGGTTTTTATTTATATCCCGTTTTAGTCTGCCTTCAGCCTGCATTGAGCGGCGGAGGGGTACTCTTGGAGCTTACTTTCCCTTCTGTTTACTCACGCGGTAGCACTAACAGAAGATTGAGAAATAAGATGTTAAAGTTTGACTGCCATTGAATCAACCGTATTTGCGTAGTAATCCCCAAAAGTTGGACATAGCTTCTCGCAGGCCAAAAAATGGGTTCTTTTATTCCTTTTATCCCAAGTAACGAACTCTTATTATAGTTTTTTTAATAGTTTTCTATTAATCGCTTAACGTGGAATGAAAGAAGCTAAATGTCAATGTCAATTTCATAAAAATCGGCCGAGCCGTTTTAGAGATATTAAGTCTCAAACTCAGGGTCGTATAGTAGTAGTAAGCCTTTGTTGTGTGTAATTCCCATGCTTCAAGTTGAGAGTGATTTTGAGTTTCTCATTAAATTTTTTAAAATCATTTCATTACGAACTTTGTTTAATAATAAAAAAACACGGTATCTTACTGCTACTTAACGAGTTCTTACCAGGCCAATTTATCGGTCTCAGCCCTCTCAGATTGGCCAGCTCTTACTAACATTCCGGCACATGCACTCCTTGAAAGTAGGCAACCATCCTTCCAAATCCGTATCTTTCGTAATTCTCGCCTTTTTTGGGTAAGGTTGCCACTTACGTAAGTACGGATTTTCGTAAGTCGAGGCATATGTAACTCGGGGACTGCCTGTAGTGCAATATTATTGCCTCGCAAAAATCAATTCTGTTTAGGTGATAACGTGAATATGTATCCTATGGTGCTTTTAGATTCTGGTGCTTCAACCTGTGTACTGCATTTACATATTACCCTTCATGCTGGCATACATGGGGGCATGGAAAATTATTATTATGTTTGGGGCTGTGAGGATGCCAGCCATGAAGAAGGGAGGGGGAAATAATTGGAAGAAGGAAAGGATGTAAATTGAAATGTGTTATGTTAAAGTTGCCTAGTGTAGGTGTCAGTGTCATGAATATTGTGTAGGGCATCAAATGTGGATAACATAAAGATTTTAATTACTTTGTGGTGAAAACCTTATATTTATTCTCAGCCTCTGGTTTAACAATAAGGAAATTTCAGTGTTTAACCTTTCATTCCAACCATCAACTTATCTGTTTTATTATATAGCTTGGGCATATGCATTCCCTATTTGCAAAGAATTTGACTGTGACTGTTGCGTACCCACAGAATGCTACCTAACTGCTGGTTACAAAGCAAATATTCATGCTTCACCTGTGCTCTTCATCCCAATTCACTGTCATTTAAGTCAACTGGAGTGTGCTGATGTTTTCCCATCTATCCTGACTTAAGCACAGTAAAATGAAAAGCTTCCCCATGTCTAATGGCTTTAAAAAAAGGGGAATGCCTCAGGAGGATGGTTGAATATTGAAATTTTAATGTGTGTCATTTTTTATAGGGCACAATGATGGGCAGCCTGAGGAACGTCGTCCAGTGAGGCCCACAAATATTGATCTGAAACACAAGTTGAAGCCAGCCAATATGTCATCTCCAACGCTTTCCAGTGCCACAGCCTCCACTTGTTCTTCTTTGCCATCGTCCCCATCTCCTCCGTCATCATCCTCATCCACGTCGAACCCTACTCCTCCTGCCGCACCTTTCTCCACTCCACCCAACTTCAAAACAAGACCTTTGTTTTATCCTGACTTAGAGTCAGCCATTGGCAAATGTGCCCAGTCATCTACCCAAAATGGCACGCAGGTATGTAAATTTCTTTGGTGAAGTAAATTTTCGATCCCATAAAGTTAGATGTATTATTTTAGAGGTGTGATTGTAAGTTGATCAGAAAAAGTTATTTCACATTGAATTCGATCCTCACAAGTCTACTTTTGGAAAAACGTAACGTGACTTGTGCCAGACTCGTGCATTCTTACAAAGTGATACATTTATGTATATTATATAGTGTGCATTTTAATGAGTAAGAAGCTGTAGTTGGAGATATTACTTATGTAGGGTGTCAGTTGACCTTAAAAACCAGAAAACAACGTGGAATTTTCCGATATGGAAAAGTCCTGGAAAAATCTGGGCATTTTGTGAAAATGCCTTGAAAGTTTCCGAATTGTCTTTAAAATATTTTACTTCAGTGTAGGAAAAAGAAAGTGCTTTCTTAAATGAGGATTTTTGTGAGCAGAAACAGAATTGAGCATAATAAGAGTGATGAAATCTTCCACATTACGTAAAACACTATTTAGCCTAGCTTAACCTGAGGATGAACCTTAACCAACCCTAACTAATGGACCCAGCAATGTTTCGCAATTGCTAAATTAGAATATATATTTGAATTAAATAAATACAATTGAAGTTTGATATCTCGAACAATGATATCTAGAAAAACATGGATTCAAATTCAATCCATATACTTACAATGATTGACCTTGTGCAATCTTCAATTAACACTGTAAAAACAACAGCGCTACCTATCGGTTTTCACTCAAACCACTCTCTAAACACTTCCCCTAAATTATTATTTAACATTACTTACAAAGTTGTATGAAATTTTATTAAATTCACATAATTTAAGCGATATTCAACAGCAAAATGCAATTTCAACAGCACCCGAATTGTGAAAAATTCCAATCTTCAATTAACGCTAAAAAAAAACAGGGCTACCAATCAGATTTCATTCAAACCACTCTCCAAACTCTCCAGTCACTAAAAAGAACTAACTGAAATTTTCAGCTAAATGGGTGGAGTAGTTTTTGAGTCAATAGGGCACACATTTACGAACATTGCCTTTTATTTATGTAGATGGAAATCAAATTTTCTTCTATATTTATGAGGGGGGAATAAATGTTTTACAAGAACACAGCACTACTAACGAGCGTATTAAAGGGCATATGCATAGGTTGCCAAACTACAAACAGATGATATAGCCAGAGAAATTTATTTAATGCATCATGGTTTCAAAACATTTATTTTTATCTTTACCGTTGGAATATTGTATAAATGTTGAGAGGTAGGGAGGAGAGAGTTGCGCAATTGATGAAGGAAGCAACATAGTAGTGTGGATGACTGAATAAACATTTTGTCTCATCAGTAGATGAGAAGCTTGGAGAAAAGTAAGCTGAGTATTAAGTTAGCACAACAGTCCAACCAGTTTTCACTTCTGTTTGATGTCATCCTATCTTTGCTGAATGCATTCTATTGTATACAATGTAAGCACTCACATACACTGAAGTATGCAACTTTATTTCGACTGTGAACTGTACAAAGGCACTTGGGTAATGATTGGGGGAGTCATGTTTTCCAGTTATTGCCGATACTTTTTTGAATTTATATAGTTAGTAGATAGGGAAGATATTCCAGCTGTAAGTTAGAAGATGCAGGGTTAAAAAAGTAGATTTGATTTGAGATATGTGAAGATTTAGCCAGCCTGGTTTCCATGACTTTGCTGGCATTGAAGATGGCTTTACTTAATAATTGCAACACAATTGAAAAGCACTGGGTGAAGCAATGTAACCCTCACCCCTTTCGCTTTCGGTTACCTTACCTTTCACTTGTCTTCCGGCTAGCTCATTTGTTTCCTTCCACACACACTCTTACACAGGTACATGTATTACACGCCTATACATATATCAGTACCCTTAATGTACCGTTCAATTAAGGAAATTAAACAAAGAAAACATTTATATTTTTCATGCACAAATATTTCTGTATTCAATTCTTTTAGTTTCGATTGGGCCCAATTTACAAATTAATAGTAATGTTTATTCTAATTAATAATCTTAATTAAATTTTTATATGTAATTTTGCAGTGGGCTGTTTTTTTTTTTAAATAACCATTTCAATGTTCAGATATTTTCCACTTGTCGTGGCTACTGGTTTCGGTGATCCACTGGGCCGCGACGTTGGTCTGGCGTGCGCCTTCCCGCAGGATTTCCTCATGGTGACCCTTCGTTCCTGCTCTTCCCTCCGCTCTCCCTCCTTTCTCCGGCGTCCGCCGTGTAATCTGCTCACCTGACGCGTACGCCTTATCTTTCCATCCTCTACGTGCCCCTTTTCTCACGTTCTCCTCTTGTACCTTTTTCACTCTCACTCCCTTTCTCTCCTGGTCCCGTAACTACTGACTCTGCTTTTCTTATTATTGCCCCCTCCTTACCTACGCTTTCTCACCCATTATTACGCCGGGCGTAATGCCAAATTCCCGGTGTTCGACGGATAATCCATTGTTACTCACGCACCCGGCGTTTAACCCGTAGGGTTACAGCAATGAAGAGGGAGAAATAGGATAAAAATTTCAAATCTCCATAATAAGGTAGAAAGCAGGTGACATGATGAATGCTATACTGCAAGGGATATAAAAGTATATTTGTAGTCCTACTCTACATTTGGAAATTATAATCTGTTGTTCATCTAGAAATTGCTTTTAACCCATTTATTACAAAATGATTATTAGATGCACTTAAATACTAGGTTCTTTGGGCATCTCATTTTGAATTACAGCTTGCATGATTGATTATAAAACAGATTAAGTTATCTCTGGAAAAATTGAACTTTGACCTGGAAAAGTCATGGAATTCAAAAGCTTGAATTCAGTGGATACCCTGCTTATATGTATTACTAATTCATATGGATCTCTTGTTTAGTATTACATTTTGATAAATTTCTCATACTGGTATTTAAATTTAGTTGGTTTGTTATTTCAGGACTTGGAATCTGCAATGCGAGAATTTCTTGCTTCATTGTTTTGGGTCCTTGAATCGAAGAGACTTGTTTTGGCTGGAAACAAGAGTGGTACTGGTACTGGTTCATCCTCTGGGCCTCTTGGTAAGTTTTCTTTGGACAATGGTAATGGTGAACCCTTATTCAATATAGGTTCTTTTAACCCTTCGGAACGCGCAACCTGTGAGGTCCCGCAATAAATACGCAGTTTTTAATAATTAAGTAATGTTTACCACTTCTTTATTCTATGTTTACCGAAATTTCCCATTCCTGAAGAATAAAAAAGCAGTTTTTGCTGAAAAGTGTAAAAAGACCTCTCAGTACATTGCACGTTCCCAAGTAACTTTTTGATTGCGCGTTCTCAAGGGTTAAATAAATAAATAAATAAATTTTATTGGCTCTAGGAGCATATCCTTTGGAGCCTATGTAAGTACATAAACACTCGGACAGAGAAAGTACTACATTAAAATAAATCATAAAGCACTTGGTATAATGAACAAAGATAACAAAATCATAAAACACTCGGTAAAATAATAATGAACTGAAAAACAAAGATTACAAATTCTTATGTAAATTCATACATCAAATTTCATCAAAGACAAATGAAAACAAACATTTATTATAAAGATTTCCAAAATTACGCAGTAATCTCTATTTTCAACTCTCAACTTCACATTAGTAATTTTCAACATATATAATTTTTAGTGATTTTCAACAATACAAAACTATACAATAGCTATACAACA
This sequence comes from Pyrrhosoma nymphula, assembly GCA_963573305.1. Classification (NCBI taxonomy): domain Eukaryota; kingdom Metazoa; phylum Arthropoda; class Insecta; order Odonata; family Coenagrionidae; genus Pyrrhosoma; species Pyrrhosoma nymphula. The sequence goes on along the minus strand of OY754335.1, from coordinate 10,513,414 downwards.
ATCGAAATAAATTTTATGAACACAAAAACCCATAAACAGCAAGTTCCTCATGCTGATACAATTCAAGTTTCATGAAAATAAAATGAAAACAAACATTTTTTAAAATTATTAACTGATGTGATATCCTTCAACTCTTGGGGAATCGAATTCCATACATAGCATGAACTGATGTAAAATGAATTGTGATACATAGTAGTTTTGTGACAGGGTACAATTAATTTATTTTTATTTCTGGTATTCCTTGTTTTTTTCATTGAATTATCTGTGTAAGGTTGGAAAATGTAGGAAGGAGTTTCAGTTTTTAAAAGTTTGTACATGAAGAGTCCCATTTGAAATTTTCTTCTTTTTTCAATTTTTAACATTTTTAATTCATTATAATATGGTGTGATATGCTCATAATATGAAATATCGCACTCATAACGCAAGACACAATTTTGAATTTTCTGTAGCTTTGATATCTGACATTTTGTAATGTTCGACATCACCAAGGAACAGTAATCAATATGAGGAATCAATAAAGCATTTGCTAATTTGAGTCTCAATGACAACGGCATTAGGTTACGAAAGCATTTCAACTGGTGCAAAGTTTTAACTACCTTATTAGAGATGCATGCTATGTATTCGTCCCAGGTAAGTGTTTTGTTTAGAATAACACCTACCGTATTTACTCGTGTAAGCCGCGCCCTCGTGTATCCCGCGCACCCCCATTTTCGGGCAGGCTCGGGAGGAAAAAATTATTTTTATCAAAAAAACAATTTTTTGCCCTTGAGCCTGCATCATTTTGTCATAACATGAATGCACGTTCTTTAATAGAAATTCTGTGCCAAAGTTAAGTGTTGATGTACATCTTTCTCATGAATTTATTGCGTTACGTTTTAATATCGTCACGAAACACAGCCCGTTTTATTGTGCATCTTTTTCTCCTAACATCACACAGTAATCACAGTTGTATACAATCTCGTCATCCAGCTATGAAAATGGCATCTGTTAGAAATGAAATATCCAGCTAAAATATTTGCAGAATTATATACAATTTCAACCCGTGATCATTCGATTACGGAAATCCGTCGGCAAATCAACAAATAAAAGCAGAATGCCGTCAGTACCTGATAGATGCCTGAAATGTGATATGTTTGGTTCGCGGTCATAGCTGATAAAGGACTCCCAACGGGCAACGCCCTCCCCCCTACTTTTGGAAGCCACCTGGGTGAAGTTAGAGCGTGGGAAAGCGTTGAGTGAAATGTGATACTTATGATGAAATGTGATTCTGACTTGAGAACAAATATCACTTTACTCCGACCCCCTAACCTGAGCGCCGAGGTGAGGGTGGGGGGAGAGAGAGATGGAAGGGAGAGGAGGAGGCAAGCCAAGGACGCGTAGCCGTTCACTGGACTGCCGGAAGCGCCAGCGCTCGGCGTAAAGGCCTGTGGAAAAAAGCGCTGGACATCCTCTTTGCTTTACACGACTACAGTAATTGTATTAAACTTACTTATCAACTTGAGGAGTATCTGCATTGAAAGATAAACGATGCAGCTAGAACTTATATCAAAGCTCATTTTTGTATCACTTCTCATAGCCGAGTAACATTTCCGCGAAATGATCGATTTTAGGCAAGTTAACTAATTTTTTCTCCAATGTGGTAGATATCATGTAAATGCCCTATGAAATAAGTTCTAGCAACATCCTTCCTGCGCCAAACGGTGAAAACAGAATTTCTTTATCTATTAGCATGGCGATGTAAAAGTCAACGGTCTGAAAATGGATTTCCTGGCGTGGTATCCACTTCCATAAATGAATGATGCTTCCTATAAAAGGAAGTAAAAACAGATTAGAGTTCCGATTCTCTCTTTGCATGCGCCGATGCACTACGTTATTTATCCCATTGATGTGACGATGCGTTTCAAAGCTCACTCGGGCGCTATGCAACATAAGTGCGAAATCAACATAATTACAGATAAGGTGAAGGAGTGATCCTCTCGGGTTACCCTCTTCTCTTTCTCGCGGAATGAGTCCCGCGCAGATAAATGTCGTCGCGCCCAGAAATAAGGAACGAATAACTTTTTTCTGGAGGGGTCTTCTGGGAAAAACCGGTTTGGACACGCCAATTGTTCAGATCTGACTGAGATATCACCCTAAAATCTGACAGATTTATTGTTTCCGGCTGAGTGATTGAGAGGCATAGCTAGATGCAAGGACTCTAGAAGGATAAGGTAATTTCCACAAACCCTGGAAAGGAAATTTTACTATTCATCATGATAACCTAAATCGAGCCTCGTATTGCCGGTAATAATTATTTGTCATCACAAAACGAATGAGTGAATGGAATCATACCTCTATTTGATGCGAAGGCAGCTTGACACATGGAAGTCGATTTCCATTGAAATGTAAAGACTAGCAATATCTCCAAATATGTCACTACTTGCAGGGCATCTTTCGGCTTTCTTCTTACTTCTGAATCTTCCTTAAACATTTATGACGCAAGTAAACAATGAACATTGCAAATTGATAGATCAATATTAATATTGTTAAAATTCGTCACGGCAAAGAAGGGTAGTACCAATCCGCGAGTTCCTGCACGCCGCACCGCCAGCTGCAACGGCAAAATAACTTATCCGGTGGCGCCAAATTTGACATTCCTTCACACGTTTGAATTTTTTGATTGGATATGTATGTTCGTATCTTTGAAAGTTCGTTAGTCAGATGATCGTAATTCGATGACTTACTGTATTCACTTTGGAGAAACTAACGACAGGAATTTGAGGTAAAATGGTGCGCGGCTTACATGAAAATCTGGAGGATTCGTGTAAGCCGCGCACCCCCATTTTTTCACCGGCATTTTCGGAAAAAAGGTGCGCGGCTTACACGAGTAAATACGGTAAATCTTTAACCTTATCAGAATAATCTATTTCTACATCTTGTACTTGAATTTTAGACAGTGAGTCGATGTTTATAGAAGACAGGACCTTGGCACTGCCTATAATAATGCTCTTTGTCTTCTGTGAGTTTAATTTCAAACAATTGTTTGATGCCCATTCACATATAGATGATATATCTTCGTTAATTTTTACAATGGCGCTAGAGATCTCATTGCGATCGCAGTCAAGATAAATTTGCAAGTCGTCAGCATATAGATGGTACTTGCAATGACGTATCTTATTTGGGAGGTCTTGAATATAAATGACAAAGAGCAATGGCCCTAGTATTGACCCTTGGGGGACCCCACGTTCGACAGGTAGTAATTCAGAATGTGAGTTGTTCTTCCGATCATTCACCGCCTGGAAACGTTGACTCAAGTAAGAACGGAACCATTGTAAAACAGAAGCAGATATTTTCAAATTAGATAGTCGTCTTAAAAGTATACTATGGTTAACACAGTGAAAGGCTTTACTAAAATCGAGAAGTACCAATACTGTTATTCTCTGCTTATCCATTGAAAGTCTTACGTCATCCGTTATTTTAATCAATGCTGTTTGAGTACTATAACCTTTGCGAAATCCAGATTGAAAATTATTTAGAAAATTATTTTTAGACAGATGTTCAATAACGCAATTGTACACGAATCTTTCAAGAGGTTTTGATAAGGCACAAAGTATTGCAATAGGTCGGTAGTCAGACATTTCTACAGGATTTGGCTTCTTTTTAATAGGTTGAATGAGAGCAGATTTCGACAGAGAGGGAACTTAGAGTAATCTAAGGAGCAATTAAAAATTGAAAGTAGCATTGGAAGTGCTAGATGAAGAATCTTTTTAATTACCTTGATACTAATTTCATCTACGCCCGTTGAGTTAGAATTTACCATTGAGATGTATTTTAATAGTAGATCGGGGGTAAAATGAGGGAAATAAAGATTTTCATTGCTAAAATCACGCTCAATGCAATTAGTGTCATCGAGACGTTCGTCCTCTTCTATACAATCAGACGATGTGGAGCTATTTAGAAAAAAAGTATTAAGCTCATTAAGGGGAAAATTAATATTGGTAGGTTCATTTCTAGAATTACCAAGTCCCAATCTTTTAATTTCTTGCCAAAGAGAACGAGTGTCACGTTTGTTGCTGCATTTGTTTCACTTTATTTCGGGAGACTATATTCGTGGTATTTTATAACAGACAGAGTTCTTCGGAAGTGCTTACGTAAAGAATCTCTTTGACTCATGGCATTTTTAAATTCTTGAGAGAGCCATGGAGCTGGGTTACGTCTTATTTTTATTTTTTTAATGGGAGCGTGTCTATCTAATAAACAAGTAAGTTGGGAATTGAATATAGTCACTTTTTCATTGACATCACGCGTTGAAAAGAAATCCTCCCATGAGAGACCGTTCCAATCCGTTTCAAACGTAACATAATCAAGTTTAGCCAAATCTCGGAAACAGATTTCAGGAGGTTTATATGGTGGCGTGTTGAAAATATAGTTCACATACACTAAATCATGCTCAGATAGAAAGTTGACGGATTCTTGACCAAAGTCATCTATTTTACTTGCATCGTCAACAATGATTAGGTCAAGCAAAGTCTGACTTGATTCCAAGATGTGTGTAGCTTGAAAAGGAGGGACATGAAGATTATAACTAAACAGTAAATTCTTAAGATAAGCACTCTTACGTGTATCTTTAAGCACATCAATGTTGAAATCACCACAAATAATAACATTTTTATACACAGGTAAGTACTTGCAGATTAAAGTTTCAAAATCATCACAAATGTAGCAAGTATTTGGTGGTCTATACATGACTATAAACAATAATTTTCCATTTGTATTAGACACATCAATAAACATAAATTCAGGTTTTCGAGGAGTACCATCAGAGATTTCAAGGACTTTATAATTCAACTGATCATGAATATAGGCAGCCACACCACCACCACCTCTATCGAGTCGATCATTCCGAATTAGATGATAGTTTTGAAGTTTCACCATATCATTGTTTATATGTTCTTTCAGCCAGGTTTCAGATATTCCAATTAAGTGATATCTTTTTGCAAGAAAATAATGTCTAAATTCATCTATGTGAGCAAATAAGGTTTGGGCATTGACATGGCATACACTAAGTTTTGACGGCTCACGTGCAGCAATAGCTTTGGTGCTAAAAGGTAATGTGCTATTTTCACCGTTTGAACATGTACATAAATCCTATTTGACCCTCTGTATGTCTTCTTCAGTGTTCACCTGGACTCGATCGGCACCTTCGCTTTTTCTTACGCAAACCTTTCCATTTCTAATCCAGGCATACTTGACTGTACCCTCCTTTCTAAGGCTGCGGGCTATGCTGTATAGTTTTCTGTTTAGTGGGGTCAAGGATTCATTAACGTAGATGAGGGGATTTGGTGAATATGACTTCAAATGGGGCACATCCAAGTTCTTCAAGTATAAATCTCTTTTCCTTTTATGTTGCTGGACAAATTCCTCTGCAACACGGGACCTCATAAAATGTACTACGATCGCACGGCTTGGGTTATCCGCTGAGTGACTACCAACGCGGAATGAATAGTCAATATCACTGATGTCAATTTTCAACCCCAATGATAATCCTGTTGCAATAACAAGGGAATCGACAACTTCACCATCAGACATAGGAATACCTCTTATTTCCACCACATTCCACAATTGCTCCTGCTCAAGTTGGTTTAAGCGAACTTCACAATCGGACAGTTTGCTAGTTAGACCTTTATTTTCACTCAAGATTTCATCCAGCTTATCACTTAATTTTGTCAGGTTAGTGTTAACCCTTTAACGCCTGAATTAATTTTTTTTTCTGATTTGCTTTATATTTAAAATTTCGTCTTATTACCTTATTCTAATTCAGAATCTAAAATTTCATAGCAATATTCATTCTTATTTCTGAGATATAGGGTGTACCATATATGGTACACTAGGCGCTTGTAGGGTATCTGTTGTAATGCAGAGTTATCTGCTCCATTATACGTCCCTGCAGTTTATTTCAAGTAAAATTACTGTTCAAGTTATTTTAAACGTATTATGCAAATAAAGGGCTAAGACTGTTTATGCATATTTACTTTTCATCCTGAAAATGCATACACAGGAATTGGATAAGATACCTACATATTCTCAGAAACATAACTCTTAACAAATAGTATAATATGTATTCAGTTGAAATAATGTGAATTACATTTTTAGAAAGCGTTACTCTCTAAATCTATAAAATATTTATGATTCATGGAATTCTTTATGATGTATGGTTTATTTATGGGATATTTATGGTTTGAATCTTTATGACGTATGGAACTCGATAAAACAATCAAGACAGCAACCCACGTTGCACTTCACGCACTCATATCTTGATTTAGCTCCACACAGCCCACACCTCTTTTTTTCAGCAATGCTTGCTACGAAATGATTGTAGCCATCTTTGTGGATAGGGTCGCTAACCTGGCTATATATGCTACTTTGCCTCATTGGTGGTCTTCCTGGACCCCTTGGGATAACCCATAACAAGTAAGATAGGTCAATACAAGCTGCCTTCTAAATTCTAAATGGGGTATAGATTTCCCTGCCTTTCTCATAAGAGTCCACGCATAATGAATCGCTGTATCGATCAAACAGGTAAACAATGGCCACCACCATTTTTTACTTCGGAAACCGATGCGGTAGTTTCCTACATTTTCATACATACGATCAGTGCCCTCCATGTACTTATTATACTGGCTAATCGCATATGGTCGGGGAATAGCTACTCTTTTCTTTTCTGATTGACAGTACCGTCCTACCGGTGAGACTGGATTTACCCCATAAGTAGTTGATGCCACTGTAACCAATGAATTGTCCATCCAATAAATCAAGCATATACCATCACATGATACTTTACTTTCCATGCTTCCTCGGGACATTCCTTTCATAGACAGTGTATTTTTCGGAATCCTATTCTCACGCACTGTTTCCATGCCACCCAGTCCCCTTTGTTTTAGATGCTGAAGAAAGTTGATCCCCGTAAATAGATTGTCAAAATACAACTAATACGATAAGTTCTTTATCGATGACGGAAAATTGTCAAGCATTTTGATCATAAGGGTGGCCGCTTTAACAAATTTAGCCTTATAGTCCGTGTTTGGCTCACAAGATTATCCCTGGTAATAGTCTGGTGTATTCAAGCACCATATTTTGCAGCCAAATCGAATGGGCTTACCTTGATAAATTGCTTACAGCTATGGCGGCCGTAATAGGGAACCATGCACTCATCATAGTCGATGTGTCTCCCCGGCCGAAATTTCATCAGATACTTATTTTGAAGCATGTTAGAGAAAGGTCTCAGTTTCCACATCATATCATTACTATCCATGGGGTTATTATCTGCACAGTGTATAAATCTGCATATTTGAAGGAAACGATCCCTTCGCATGGTATTTAGGATGAGATCATTTCGAAGATCTTTTTCGTTCTCCTAGTAACTTTGCTTACCTTGCACTACACTATACCCTGATAGTACCAGAATAGCTATAAAAACCTTTATTTCATCATGTAAAACATTAGGATCTGGACAGTTTTTGAACTGCATATTTAGAAGTTTCTTTGCAGAGGAAATCAACGATATCTACAACAAAAATGCTTTCAAAAATATCTACCGTGGACATATCTCGCTCTATGGTGAAGTTGGGCTCAGGTAAACAACCAAATTCCCGCTGCTCAAAATTCCCATCAGTCCATGATACCTCGACTGCTTTCGACTTGGCCCCTTGATTTAATTTCCGTACAGAGAGATGCTTAGTTTCTTGCCGAGCCAGATTAGTGTCCGAGTGTGCAGACGAGCCAGCTGGCGATGAAGAAGGCTGGGAACGGCATCTGTCGCAAAAATCAGTGTCACTCCCACTGCCCAGACGAAGATCGCCGTGAAATACCACTTCAGCTAAACTGAGTAACTAACAAATTGTCTATTAGACCGCCAATATCTTCGTCAGCTGAATCCTCGTCTGAATTGATATTTGGCTCTGGAGATTCAACAAATATCTCTCTCACATCTAATGTCTCTTCTTCCTCCAATACCATAATAACTTCTTCAAGTGTAAGGGTCCTAAAACCATGAAAATATTATATTGAATAGCTATAAGAATCAAACCTTTGCCAAACATAAATTAAATAATATAAAACATAAAATTCGGTTCAAAGATATGCGGCCCTGTCATTTATTACCCGATCGAGGTATCTTGAGTAAAGATCTTTTTTGGAGGAGTTTCGAAAACAAATCTCAAAAGGATAATTTACAGCCTCTAGTAAAATACTGTCTAAAATAACCTGCACTGTAGAAAAAATAGTATTTCAAACTAATATGATCAAGTTTGTACAGCTATAGTTGCAGTATTACACAAAAAATCAGAAAAAATCTCGAGGATCCTAAATGACCACGTAGGCGCCTAGCGTACCATATAAGGTACACCAAATTTTTTTCACACAAAATTACCACATAAATAGCATAAGAGTCTTAGTGATCGACATACGGGTAAAAATATATGTTTACTTTGAATGAGATGAATGATAAGTGCAAAAAAGCTTTTATCAAAGAAGAAATGGAGCACTAACCTCTAGGACAATGCCATAATTCCCTAATTCAGCTTGTAGTCTATCACACTCCTTCCTCCAACCATGCACATTGAAAACTGATTCTAACAGAAAGAAACCAGGCAAACTACTATGTATTGAAGAAGGACTCATCGTCCTATCGACGGAATTTCGAAGCAAATGTAGCAATATAAGCACATATTAGTGCCGCCGAAGATTCACCCTGCATTACGTACCATATATGGTACTCTAGGCGTTAACGGGTTAATAAGCTCAATAGACCTGGCGTGCTCACTCACAGATACTTGCCACGTAGAAATGGTATCCTTTAATGAGCGCTGCTCGTCGTGGATGGAGTTGACGCGCAGCAGAAGGGTCTGCAACATCTCCTTTGTAGTATCCTCCTTATCCGGAAGACTAGGAGACACAGCACAGATTCCTCTCACGGGAGTTTCTTCTCTGCGGTCCAAGCGACGTTTCCCAAGACATTTGCTGCATGTCCACGGCTTTTGGAGGTCTAGGTGTGCCTTGAAGTCCTCCTCAGTTAGAGAGTTGCAGGACGGATGTTGCAAATCCTTGCATGGACTGCAGGAGAGGCTAGAGCCACGTTTTGTTGGGAGGCCACAGATTACGCAATTAGGCATTACGAGGCGAGCAAGAATAGGTCTCAGGCGAAAACCGAGCGAGCGAGAGAGAGCGAGCGAGCGAGAACAACACGACCATTCACCTTCACTGCCTGAGCGAGACTCTTTCTTTCTTTTCTTTTCTTTTTTAATCAATAAAGTTCTTTTATAATCAATTGAAAAAAATATCATATTAAATATTACTGCATGGGGGCACTCACATCATACTCAGAGACTCTTCCGGTAACAGAAATGGGCTGTGAGGATATTGATTGATGTGGGAAAACATTGCAGTTGTCGGAATTTATTTAAGGAACTAAACTTCTTAACCCTACCATGTATTTATATTTACTGTTCTGTTTTATATGAAAAGGAACTATGTTCTACTCTTAATCTTCATTTGAACATGGATCTTCATAATACTATGAATAAAAAAAGATTTTAGACTCATATGTCACAACCTTATATTCCAAAAGCTGCTGGTGTAATATACGCTGGTGTATTAATTCTTTGCCTGCCAAGATTCATGAAGTGACATCAATGGTGCCCTTTAATTAGCTGTTAATTTTTTTTTGATTGATGCATAAATGAGTATTCAAAAAGATATAGTGTGTCTTGACTATGTTTATGATTTAAATATCTAACTGTTCCTTGTGCATGTATTTTATTAATTTTCTTTTCTCATTATTATTGTGTTACTTTTGTAACATCCCCTCCGAGTCCCCGGCAAGCATCAGATTTCACTGCTGTCATATTGGGCAGAAAATCAGAAAAATTAATTTTTATTATTATTATTATTTTTTTTTCTTTCTTGACGCCAAATAACATGACACTACACTAAAGTTGATTTACTTGGTAAATGACTTGTCCTCTACATGTTTTCAACTTGTCCTTCTACCAATAAAGATAAATTAATAAATAGTGTGAAATGTTAATTTAATCACTCTCTTACATATATTTAATATCATTCAGTGTTTTAAAAATAAAAAAACTTAACAAATGGCTCATGTTTGTTTCCTCATTTCTTCGCTTAGGATTGCCCTCACTCACTGGATCAGCAGGTTCCGCAATAACGGCCCCAACATCTTCAGCGGATGGAAACATACCGTCTTTGCCATATTGTGCTCCATTTGAAAGGAGAGACTTTGTAGGCTTGTCGCTTGATTCCAGGGCAGCTAGGCGCCGGTGGGCGGGCAGAGCCCTCAAGAGGTTGGGGGATCTCTCGTGCCAGGCTGGAGCACCTGCTCAGGCAGCAGCAGCGTATGCCTCTGCTGCAGAAACGCTCAAGGCAGCCAACGATTGGCTTTGGCTTGGTGGTAAGTGTGCTTCAGTCCCTGTCACTAAATCATGATTTGACTACTGAGGTAAATTGCATGGTAGGAGTTATGCAGGAGACCATTTTCAGAGTAAGGGTCCACTGATTACAAACTGCAGAGTTACTTAGACATTTGTTTAGATGTGCTTCTCCGATATATAGTGAACACTATCAGAAGAGTTTGATGCAGCTTTGTTTGGATCTTAAACACCGTTATGTAATATACTGATGTCGCTTTCCCATTCTCTCATGGTTAGTGAAGTTATGTTGTGAGCATTTCCTGTCTTGTGTTTGCCTCTCTCCTCTCCTCCATATGAGGCTGGATGCCACATTCGTTCATGTGAATTCTTATTTCTCTGTGTAAATAGTGAAAATTAATGACAGCTTTAGTATTGCGATTTGGAAGGTGACAGGAAACCTCCACATTCTTCTTCTTAAGGAGGAGATTATTTATCATTCTTTTGGAGTCAGAGAAGTTCTCTTGGGTGTGGCACACTGGGACTGGCTTTCTATTCATGAAAGTTCTGGTTCAATATTTATTGGGATCCTCTGTTAAAACGGATCACTAGGAAGAAATCAACCTGAACGAGACTCGAGACAGATGGTCAGCAAAGTGTTTGAGATCCCTTATTGAAAATATAAAAAGTAAAAGAAAAAGAAATGCCAAACAATCAGAGGCCATCATAATGGTTGAAGAGGGGTTTAATAAACAAGCAGATCAACTTCTCGGTACTCAGTATCACCCTGAGGATGTTAATGATGAGGCTCGTCCAAATGCCAGCATTGGAAAGCCTGACTGGTGATGCACCTGTGAGAACTTCATTAACATCATCCACATGGAAACTTCACTTACATCATCCACATGGAAAGCTTGGTGTTTCATCATTTATTTATTTATTTATCAAAAACTCCAAAAACAGCAATTAACCACTTCCCTGACGGATTTTTTTTACAAAACCGGTCAAAAAAAGTCATATTTTTTTATTTCAGATTCAGAAGCATTAAAAGGAGGCAAATCTGAGAATGTTTTCCTTTATTTTTTATTCCAAATAACTAATGATTTATTCAATAATTTCTGAATGTTGCCCCTTAACTTAAGAGAATTAGGCAACCTGCATATCAGTATAACTTTCCTTCCCGTAAACCTTAGTTAGTCAGCCAATGATGAATACATTTAGTTAATATTGCAAAAGCATATCTTTGCCGACAACGTTAATGTTAACTATTAATTTTAGTCCATAGTACATCAAGAAACAATGCACAAACATTCATGGAAGTTAGGCAACCCGCATGACGACGACTTTCGCCCTGAAAATGTTATAACAGAATTCATTCTATGACAAAAACAAGAAAATTCATTTCTTTTACTTGATTATCTTTGAAGTGTGCTGGAATCCCTTTCCTCAGTGTTCCATACGAGTCAGTGGAGTGTGAAGCGAGCAAGTCGGCTAGATCTGGAGACGTATAAAAGTTATCCATCGTCAGGAAATATCATAGGCCAAATAATGGCTTCATTAGAGTCATCATCACTTTTGAGGTCATGGGTAAATGGGCCAAGTCTTTATCCAACACAGTCCCCTTTCCCGTGTAAATTGTCGTTGACCACACGTATCCAGTTCTCGATTCACAAAGAAAAAATACTTGCCAAATGAAGCTCTTTTCATAGGCATGAACTGCCGTAGGTTCTTTTCGATGGTAACATCCGTCTCTGGTGTATGGAGTGCCTTGAACTTTTCCTCCAGCCTCTGGCAAATCGGCCATATTTTATTTAGTTTGGCGTTGGGGTGTGTTTGGGGATCAAAATCGTTATTATAGACAAAATGTAAATATTGCCTTATTTTTACGAATCATCGGTAAGACATTGTGTGTCCAAAAAAAGAGAGGAGAGTATAGGTCTCGTTGACCAATAAAACTCAGTATCTGGCTTTCGCACTCTGCTCTGTAGCATTACAAGGGCAAAAAACACGAATTTCTGAGCTTGTCACAGCTCGCCACTGATTTACTCTACCACTGCTCGGCCCCGCTTTTTCACGCAAAGTGTTACTGGCGCAGTGATTAGTTTCCCAAGTTATAAAGTCAACATTTTCATCGTTGAAAAAAGTTTTTTAGGGAATCTCATTCGGGAACCAGGTCGAAGTTCATCAAAGAATTACCTTCAAAAAGAAACAGGTGGTGCCGGAGGAGGATTCGTTGAAAGCATTTCCTCCCACTCCGCTTCCCACGAATGTTCCGCTGCGCCTTCTGATTCGGAGCTTGTTTCTCCGGAGAGAGTTGACTAGGAGCCAGGAACTTCAATGTCCATAACCTCCGAATCACTGCTGGTCAACACTGATTCCTCTCCGGAATCCATTTCTGATTACTAAATGTTACCGCGCAAAAACAAATAATTTTCCGTAGAATTCACTCCTACTACACCGCTCGTATTAGAACGAAAATGTTAGAACTAAAAATGGAAAGTTAGTATCGGTGGAATTTCAGCGAAAAAGTACATGCGCTCTGAAAATCAAGGATGCGTATTCTCTGAAACTCAACGAAAGACTGTCACTATCGTCCTTCCGACAAAGTACTCGTGGAAACATTCATGATGTGCAAAGGACCTCGCCCCTAAGTGTGAAAAGCCCATCCCATGCTCATCATAAAATTTTTCTTTTCCGTTCCTACCATTTCTTGGAAAATAAACACGTGTGCGTACCGCAACAGCATGAATTTTCCAACTAACGGTAAATGATATTGAGAAAAGCCCATTAGTAAAGGTTTGGCTGGTGGGAAAGTAGCCCGGGGAGCAAAGGGTGGCATATTAGCATGACATGATACCGGGCGCCAGGTTGCTTAGCGGGCCATCGGCTCTCGAGCGGGTGTTTTCTGACCTCAGGAAAGTGTCAAGCATGACAATAGAAGGCATTACACATGTTTGGGATTTATCTCTACCTTTCCTATTTTCTCGTACTCATGTGGGTTAGGGTAGCACATACACAAGGCACTTGTGTTGGTTTCTATTGAGAACGTACGACCTTCAGACGTCTTCATCGTAAAGCTGTTTCCGTAAATATGTTTCACCACTTCCTCCAGCATTCAAAGTAGAAAAATGAAAGGGGCTGATGAAATAACATTCGCAACATATCTAAACATTTACGCTCATGCCATTTTATCTAAAGAGAACGGTTCAATAGATATTTCCAACATATATAAAAATTACCGGAAGAAAAATTTGCGGACGAATAATATAGAATTACATAATATATATAGTAACAAATATATATTGTAACAAATATATATGGTAACAAATTTATATCTATAGTAAAAAATAAGGCAAGGAAAGATTCATGTTCTGTAGCTAGAGAAGTATTGTATTCCAATTACTGTGGAACTCATCGTAGCAGTGAAAATTAGTGCAAAATTGAAATTGCAATTTTTATAACAACCGCTAAAATGTTGAAGAAAAATGTAATTGAATGCTCATGAAGTGAATGACGAAATGAATGAAAATAACTAATTTAAAAATTATTTACTTATTTAGAAAGTTTTTTGTCATGTGAAACGGAAGTTTTACATCATAAATTTGCAATAATTATCTATAAATAACAAAAATTGAAGTTGTAAATTTCGTAAAAAGTTTGCAAAAGAAACTCTATGCATGAAGTAAATAGACGGATAGTTCTGAATGACAATGTAGGTGATTGAAATTTCGTATGGGGATAACTTTTCAGTGCGTAAACAATTATAACCCTCGAATTGCTAGAAATATTACAAAAAATGACCATTGTTTTAACATTAGAAATCACTATTTGAAAAGAGCTCCGCTTGCCACATCGGTGGCTCTGGACCTTCAACATCACGGGAGGCGGCAGGAACGCGAACTACTAGCATCGGCCGACTATATGCGAGCGTAAAGAAAAATATACGGACATCGCGGACTTGCCCGAATATATGCGGGCTTGTCAGATTTTGCACCACCTCGGTGCCTGAATATATGCGGGCTTGTCAGGGAAGTGGTTAAGGCCTTTACATTGGGTTCTATAAACAGAATAAATTAAAAAACAACAATAGTAGTAGAAACAAAACAGAAATATTCAAAATATAAACAAGACAAGGCGAAGATGACATGAATGTTACGCAATATGTTTCAGTTGGGAGAAAAAGACGTTGCGTGAGGAGAAAAGGTCAAGGGTGGGGTGACTATTAGTTAGGGCATTGAAAGATGGAGGTAGGCGGTAGAATAGTGATCGTTGGGAAATGGAGAGATGGAATTTGGGTGTGTGTAACAGACTCATATTGCGAGTGATGCGGGCTGGGATGCGGAATGAAAAATAGGAAAGAAGAAGATCAGAGCGGAAGGACCCATTCATGATGGAGTGCAGGACTTTTCGGTCCGAAGTCAGACAGCGAAGGGAGAGGTGTGATAGGCCAAGAGATGATAGGAGTTATGGAGTAGGTTTCAGACATGATTAAGTGTCTCCTTTAGTGGTGCAGTAGTTTCCCACTGAGATACCCACAAATTAACTGCTGCTTCATTTTAATTGTGCTAATATTTTTCTCTAGTTGAACATGGTTGTAAATCTAGCTTACACCTTGGTGAATGGGATGTGGCAACCTGTAAAACTTTAAATAAGCAGATTTTAAAAGTCTCAAATTTTTATGTGTTACCAAATAGAATCCTACCATAAATAAAATCCTAAATTAAAATCACAATTCAAATTAATAGCCATAAATCATAATAAAACAGCACGTAACAATAGATAACTAGGGACGCCAAACATAAATCAATATTTACATCGGGAGTTCAGGACGACGCAAAAATAATAAACAGATAACAATAAGTAACGGGGGACGCTTAAGAAGGTTAAGAGTTAAATGGGTAGAATCAAGAGCGATAAGTGGAGGAGTAAAAGATCTAAAGACACGCGAAGTGGGGAAAAAGTTACCAAGTCGGAGAATAAAACGGCAGGGAGCGGATACAAAGCGGCGTAAAGGTGAATAAAGAGAAACCAAGGAGGAAGACTGCGAAATCATACCCACAGCCACATAGGAGACACGAGAAGCCCCAATGTCTGATGAGTTTAACTTTAAGCATAATAAAGCCAAGAAACAAAATAACCTCCATTTATAGAAATATTGCTGTATGAAATAACGTTAATGTATAAGTATGGAGCATAAAAGAGTAATTTTGTAAATTGGATCCAATACATTTTAAAAGGCTCTAAATATTGGTGTTGTTATAACCAAATCAAAATTTTTCATTAAAAGAAAGTATTATACCATTTAATTAATTGAGCAAAGTGTTTTTATTCATGTGTTGTCTAATGTTAACTATTTAATCCCTTCAGCAAGGAGGTAAGATTTAAGTGTTTGGGTAATTGCGAAGGATTATCGGATTCTTTAATAGGAAACAAAATTGTGACCGGGTGAGGTTACATATGATTCCAGATTTTTAAGTGCCTGTTTTAAAGGGATATAGTGCATTATCCGCTTTTCACCTTCTGTGGATTTAAGTAGATATGTCCGTGGACTTTATGATTTGTAATTCAACTCTGCTTAAATGTTTCAGGGGCTTATGAAGGCCATTGTTCTGTATCAGTGTGTGTGCTGTACCCAAACCCCTCTCTAATACCTCCTCTGCAACGAAATGCCTCATTTCCTGATGGAATACTGGGAGGAGTAACCAATGGTGGTAGCCCTGGAAAAAGAAGGTCAGTACAGCTCACATTGAGACACTCATGTCTACCCAGTGCCTCGTGGTGTCAAAAGTTATTCATTGAAAATATTAAAATGCTGAAAAGGCCTATAGCTAGACAAGCCTCAAACCAATACATTTATGACTTGTATGGTATACTTTACTGAATTATATGTGATTGTCATAGCTGTGATCTCTCTAGAGCTGGTTTTAATATGGGTTATAGAGCTTGTAATGAACGAATCTTAAGGTAAATCCTCTCAATGGATATGAGTATGCCCTTTGCAGTGTGACAATATTTACTGTCTCAGCACTCTAAATCGACTTCACTTCCCTTATTTTTTTCTGCTACCTGTGAACTTTGGCAATTTTTTCACCTAAGACTGCAACATCTGAACAACTGATCGTCATGTATGACGCTCTGTCGGCAAAACTATATTTTTTTCAATCCTGCTGGTTGGCTCAGACTAATGGTATCCAGCCAATAAAGATCTCATTTCTAATACCTCCTCTTAACTCCTCTAAGTTGTCCTCCCTCACTCCTTGACGCCTCAATGAAATTCACACTGGAATAGGACGCCTGGGTAGCTTAACTGGTTGGAGCACTCAGCGTAAAATCGAGGGGTCAGGGTTCAAATCCCAGTCCAGGTGAATGATTTTTTAAACTTTGAATTCCACACAATTATATGACCATCAGCAAGTGACTCCGTTAAAGTTACAGTGCGGTAGGTTCCGCAGTTTTTTGAATAGCTGAAGTTGACAGTTTTGATTTTAGATTCTCCTGCTGCTTATGTTATGTCACATTAATATGCATTACTCCCCTACTTGTGTAAAATATTGTATAAATTTTTAAAATGTGATCTATTGCTGCCAGTGTGCAAATCTATCAACCTTAAGTGATAAAACAAGAACTGCCCCTGGGTTATATACATATCAGGTAGTGTTTTTAGGCTTGTAAACATAAATTTGTTCATTTTATTTGCCTTCAAAATGCAATCTTAATACATGTCACCAGTTAACAAACTGCCTAAACTTTGAAAATATAACCTTAGAAAAATAACTAAATATTTTTATTTTTCTTGAATCAAAAACTACAGTATCATAAATGACACAACTGTAGCCTTGGCAGTCTTTGATTGCATTTATCTGACTTGGATATGCTATCAGTGAAAGGGTTTTACTATGATAAATTAATTGTAAATTGTATTGCATCTCATAGTGGGATGATTAATGGGGTTGAAGCATTCAAAGCATCAATTCATTTTTTCTGTATCCATTCCATTGATACAATTGAAGACAAATGCATCTTAGTACGATATATGAGTCAGTGTGGGCCCCAAAAAGAACCTTTAAGTATCATAGTCACTTTTTTCTTAATAAAATCTACCACTCAGATTGATCAAAATATTTAATTTTCTGCAGTTATGGAATTTCTTAGTTGTATTTACGGTGAACTCTTTTTTTATCTCGGGAATTGCAGGCCAAGCCCAACTCTATCTCCGTCTCGATCCTCTTCTTCCATTGCGTCCACTCCCTCACCCACTACATGCTCATCCTCTGCTCAATCTCCTTCCCCCACCACGTCCTCTCCCACCACGTCTTTGGCCTCAACCCCCTCATCGTCTTCTTCTGGCTCGTCCTCAATGAATGGCGCTGCAAATGCTCCTGACTTGAGAAATTGCCTGTCAGCAGATGAAGTCATGAAGAAATATCGTGAAGCCATTGTCTTCTATAGTCAGGTAAGCTTTGGTTCTATCCCTTGCTTTTAACTGTTATTCTCATGTGCATATTTTTAGTCATCCTCCTTTCCTGGAAACGTTTATCCAGCTACTATAAAATTTTTGTACAGACAACTGATATATGTGGACTGCAGTTGATTCTGGAGCTGAACTGTACACAAGTAAAGCTTGACCCTCTAACATGTCAGCTCTCCAACTACAGACTACTTAGAAAACAATTATGGATAATTTTCCAATTATGTATTAACTATATTGGTATCTTTGTAGTGGAGTTTTTTCATAGTTCCTTAAAAGTATGTCTTTTTGCAGTGAAAAATAAGCTTGAGGATTTTAAAGTGCAAAAATTGGAGAAGTTATCATTTGGTAGTAACTTTGTGATTTATCAAAATATGAGCAACAAAATCTTAGGGCACTGTTATTAGTACATGCATAAAATTTCCTATTAAAACAATAAAAATTCCAGGGAAAGCAGAAAAAGAGTCAATTGTATTGTGAAAAATATGTAATTTTGTTTGCATTCAACCAATCAGTCAGTCATTTCTTTTCTTAAAAAGTAACTCAAATCCAATCAATTTGTCTGTTACTCAAATTGTGTTTCAGTTGAAATCATCAGAAACTTACCAGACCTGGCATTACTTCAATTTTTAATCAAATTTACTGGCATTGCTTGTTGAAATGGATAAATAATTGGATATACATCTCAACTATTTCATTAGTTTAAATGGCATTTTTATCAAATTCCTCTGCCTAGCATGCATGTTTTAATTCTTTTAGATAACTTGAGACATTCCTTTGTTTAACAGTATCAGCATGCTGGTATCATCGAGATGGAAGCATGTTTCAAGGCTGCTCGTGTTGCCATTGAACTCAACAGGCCCTTGCAAGCTGCAAGTTTTTTGCAGAATGTGGTTTTAATCAACCCAAATCTTGATGAGGAGGAAAAGGTAATGAATATGTGTGTGTTGCATTGGAAAATACTAACTTAATTCACTCCTTGAAAATACCCTGATACATACTCGGAAATGTCATAGCTCTCGGTTAATTTAAGTTCCTGCTATATGTTTTACGACTTTGTGTGGTACTATGCAACTCTTAGTTAATAATTGGTCACATCCTAGATGTGTGAGGAAAATATCAAGTCAATTGCCAAAGTTTTAATGTTACAGGGTATTTAGGACTCATCCTAGGATGTGACCCTGGCTGTCTTGACTGAATGATTAACTTTTTTTTAAGAATATTTTTTTAATAAATTATTACCAACGCTTCTATTCAGAAAATCACAGGCTCTCGTTTACTTTGTCTTAATATTTAGCTCAGTGTTTTAAAAAATGTAGTCATATCAACTCACTGTGGAGAACAATGACCTTGGTTGCCATTTCACCCAGTATTAACCCCTTCCCTGACAAGGACGAGTTAACTTGTCCTAACCAGATGTGTCAAATCGCATCAGGGACGAGTTAACTCGTCTTAGGCTGCTCTTTCGACTTCCTAGCTTCCGAAGACGAATAATCTCGTCCCCTTCGTAGAAATTCTATCTCTAGGCAGCAGATGGCGTTTGCGGACACACTGGCTCATTTTTAGCCAGTTTTTGAGACTTATTTCGTTGCATTAGCGTATGGAATTGCGTCATAATTTTCGTAATTTTTACCTTGGTATTTGGACAATTACACGTGAGATTTAGCGCATTATCTGCTCTTGTTTTAGATAAATTTATCTGGTATCAAATTCATACATTTAGACGTAATATCAATGCATGTATACCGCATTCAAATGTTATTACATTTACAAAAATATTGCAATTGTTTTTTTTTATTTTTGGGTTCATAACGCTAAATATAATTGATTCCGACATTCATGGCGACTGGCCGGATGCAAAAATAACAGTCGTGCGATATACACTCGTAACGGTGATACTATGTATTAGGAAAAATAAAAATAATCCCTTACAATCACTTCTAAACAATAAATTACGTACCTACCTACCCGTAAACTGCACCACGGACGTGTGGCAGGAGGTGTTATGCAACCAGCCATATAAAAAGCGAATACAGGATAAAGGATATTCGGATAAAGCTATGACTAGTGAAGCGTGTTTTCGCATGATTAGTCTAGATATGTTCATGCTTTAGTAATACATTGTGTGGGAGTAGAAAGAATTGTTGAACTTATGCATATCTATTACAGCAAATTTCTCAAATACTTAGCCTTCCTTTCCTGCCCTTCGAATGCGGTGTTGTACTAATATAAAGTCTGCCGTGTTGACGTGAAACTCGTGATTTCTCAGACTCGTAAGTAACCTTTCAGTCTCTAGTGGCTTCCACTTGTACAACAAACGGTTTTTAGAGGTTGAGATTTAGACGATGATAGTCATGTTATATCCAACCCCCGTAAATGTAATTATTTGGGAAAAATCGGAAGAAATCTCTCGATTACAGCATTACTGGTAGTTCAAAAAATGTTCAGGAAAGTGGCAGTGGCTTGCTCTCCCGTTCATTACATTACGTTCAGGTTTCCTCTCGCACTCATGTACTACGCTGCAGCCCTCTTTCTTCCAAGGTCACCCGAGAAAAAAGGGACAATAGATAAGGGGCGCGCCGCCAAGAGTGCATTGTCCGTCTGGGAAGCCCCAGGAAAATGGTTGGGCGTGCGGTTGCTTTCCGACCCTGCTTGATGCGTCATAATAGGGCCATAATTTCTTCACTCAAGTGGTACAGCGGACCCTTATGAATGGGAAAGATCTTCTGTGGAAAAGAATGCCTTCATCCTCATTGCTTTACGACCTCATGTGCTTGTTTTGCGGTAATCTTTGAAAGCGAAGAATACGCACATAAGGAAAAGGCATATTTTCCCTCAGACGTGCATTTAGCAAGACTTTGAGCAGGAAGACTCCGCCTTTGTTATTATTCCCCCTGATTTCCATCTTTCTCGGTACCCCTCCCTTCTCTCTAAATCTCACCGATTTGTCTTATCCTCTTCGGGAAGGTACTGTATACAAGCTTATGTCAATATCTCCGTGGATGTACCCCTGAAATTCTTGTACCTTTATCTAAGGGTGTCGACATAGAATCATTTCAATTTATCCTAAATTTTCAACGCAGACATACGTTATTTCTTCACTCTCCTACAGAGCATTCACGTCTAGTGTCCCTTATCAATCAGCGTTTCACAGAAATCCGTTTTTATGTGATTAGATGTCGATAGCAATTTTTGGTTACCTCAGTGTTTTTTTACTGTTTTGCTTTATTCATTCTGCAACAGAAAGTGAGAGTGAAAGGGTGTTGAGGTGGAAAAAGGAAATTTAGAAACTTCGGGATCTGAATCGAGCTTCTCCGAGCACACCATATCAGATGCCGAGTGCGAAGGTGAGCCTATTGAAGACGACCAATGCAGAGAAATGAAAAGTAGCGAAGCTCCCCCTCCTACACCCGCAAGGTTCAATTTTGAAAGTGCTTCATCACTCAATTTTGAAGTTCAAGAAGATGGTGGTGTACTCCAGTTTTTTCAACTGTTTTTCGTCAATGAATTTATATAACTAATTACTGATGAGACAAATTAGCATGCTAATCAGTGTCTTCGTGAAAAACGCTCTGGTTCCAAAGAACAATGGCGTGTAGTGAGTGCTCTCGAAATACGAGTTTTCTTGGCGCTAATAATGCTGCAGAGCATTGTGAAAAAGCCTGACAAAGAGCATTTTTGGACCACACGGTGGATTCTGTTTATGCCATTTTTTTGGGAAACGATGTCATATCGCCGATTTGCAAAAAAATCGGGAAAAATTTACACTTCACAAAAATGAGGAATATGTCGCAGAAATACGTAGTTATCCAAAACTGAATAAGATTTGAAAAATCTACCAAATGTTGAACAGGTGGAAGGAAGTCATATTTGAATAATAGACTTGACCTCATCGAAAAAATTTATTGAGGAGTACATCCCCAATTTTTGGGCTCCTGCAGTGGGTAGGCCACCCGCAACACCTCACCCTCTCCGCCCCTTAGAAATGCACTTTCCTGAGCTGATCCTAGCCACTAATAAGAAGGCAAGCCCAACACGGAAGTGCTTTTTATGTACTAGAAATCGAGATGTGCACGGGAAAATTATTCGAAGGGAAAGCAGATATTTTTGCCCAGATTGCGATGTAACTCTGTGGTTGTAACGCTGTCTCTCACCATGTTTTAGGATTTACCACACAAAAAAATCTGAAAATAATTAAAATTTGTACTAATCGATTCGGATATATGTTAGGGTTGTAGAATTTTCAATAAAAATATAAATATTTTGGCTTAAATACTTGTTCTAGCTGAGGTAGAAGTGAATCTCTCTCACGTTAGACAATTGATAACAATAAGGGTTGAAATTGAAATTATTAATAAATTCAAGCTCAATTCTCAAAATAAACTTTTTTTCCCATCATTATAACATATAAATAATTAAAAAATGGAATAAAAAAATATGATCCTTTTTGGAACCATTTCCTCAAAAAAATGTGTCAGGGAAGGGGTTAACAATTACAGTTGAACCTCTTTAGTCCGTCACCCTTGGGACCTGATAATTGCTGGATCACAGAATTGCCAGGCAGAATAGAATAAATAGAATTTCACCTCTTTTATTTGATTTTTTGAAGGCATTTATCTCATGCAACTGGCATATTCATCTAACCGGCAACCCCAATGTCCCATACATGCTGGATAATAGGGAGTTGACTGTTATTGAACCACCAAAACTGGGAGCAATCATTTTTAAGTACTATTTATTCTACATGCTATGAACATATTCTCGATGTGAGCTTTAATGGTTGATTAAAACTTCTAAAGAATTTCGATCAAAAAATTCTGTAGAAGGAGTCTTCGGTGGATATGTTCATGACAATGAAAGATTTAGTGATGTGATTCCCCCACCTTTTTCATGTCACAGCACTCTTTAACAGTTTCATGGCACACACTGTGGAAAATTGTTTTATTCATATGGTAATTTTCTTGATTAATTGAGTGGTATTTAAAGGATTTATCTTTCAAAAAAATTCATTGTAATGCATCTAAGAACACTTCCATTAGCCACTCATTTCAGATTAATTTTTTGGTGGGATACTTCTTGTCCTTCCATGGCACATGCTGCCAATCATGCTGCAGCTCATCTATCAATGTGGTATACTGTCAAGAAAGGTCCCTCTAATACTTAAGTCTTCATATATACTTCATAGTATTTGATGATTAACCTTGTCAAATGCATGGCTGAAACCCAAGAATAGTGCCATTACTAATTTATTTTCATTGAGGGTATTTGAAATTAATACCTACCATTGTTTCCATAAGGGAATTAATGATAGAGGGACCTTTTCTGTTGCCCCATTGATTTTTGCTAATTATATAGTTTAACTATGTGTGTTAATCTGTCGTCGAACAATAATTCAAATTAATTTTGAGAACTAAAAGAGTAGGGACCTATAATTATAATATCATCACTACCACGATTATTTTTTAAGACAGGTTTGACTTAGTTCAAAATTAAAGCCCCTGGTCAAGTACTCTGTTAAAAAGTCCATTAGTTAGAAAGAGTAGTGGTTTCAACATTAGATGTAGATTGTATAGGTGGGCGAGGAGGGCCTTCTGGAAGCCTCGTGACACTCAGACCTCTTGGTCCATTGTGCCATCCCACATTTAACCTGCCTGCCACTTGCAGACAGGGGACAAGAGCACCACGGTGGAGGTATGGAATAGGGTCACCTCCCTCCAACCTTACCGGTCTGGGTATATCTCCCTCCGGCCTCCCCGTATCGGTCTGGAGGGAGTGTCCACCCCTCCATCCACCCCGGTAGAGGTATGGAGGAGGGCCCACCCCTCCAACCTCCGTCCGGGCCCAACGTTGCTTAACTTCGGTGATATGACAAGAAACGGTGTGTCAACATGGCTAGGCCCTTGCCCGGTTTCAACATTAAGTCTCTTGTAAGAGTTGTCCAGGATTACTATCAATCATTACTACCAGGAATATCAGGAGTGGATGATAAACTCAATCTATGGATGCATGATAAAACTTCTTTCTCTTCACAAGGGTCGACAAATGGAGAATCAAATACTATGCAAATATTAATAATAAAGGTTAAGGGAATCGGATGGCAGATTTCAGCTGTTGGGCACAGCAAAGCCAAGAAAGCCTCATTTATCTAATTACAAATGCCCTCAAATGAATAAATCTACCCTCAACTGAAATGAGCTAATATATTTGCAGTAAACCTCTGATTGATCACGGTTGGATGATCCATGGATTGATATCGTGGGTTATTAGTGCGTATTATTATGTTTTCTGATGTTTTTATTCATAAATATGAGGACATCAGTATATTTTTATTTTAATTGAAGCTTATCTTATTGAGAAAAACATTTCTTCTCTTTAATTCATCTCATAAAATATTTATTTTTAATGCAAAACAATTGTGTGAAGCTAGTATATTATGTGATACTTAAAACAGGGAATATATTTTCCAGAGGTTTTAGAGAAACAGTTCTGGTATCTTCATTAGCAATTGTCTTCCTCCTCCTCATGGCAAGTATCCTCTGTCTATCATGGTTGATTTTATATTTTTGAATATTTATTTTGGTTGTCATAATTACAGCTTTACTGCTGCTATTGGGTAGATGTATTGGTGGTATAATCCACTGGAGGAAAATTCATATTATCTTTATGAAATCTGTTGTTATAATTATTATGGTTACATTATTGGTTATGCAATGGTACTGTCCATTTGTTATGCAATGCTTAAGCAGACTTGAGAAAAGTTACAGTGACCTGTAGAGTGCACCCCTTGTTAATCTTTTAGGTTCCATAATTTCCAGGCAGTGGCCTGCCATATTGGAAACACTAGTTCCCATTCAATCACCGAAGTTAAGCAAGGCTTGACTTTGGATAATCAAACTCAGTATGTGTGCTGTTGGCCCTCTGTGCGAGTGGCAGATATTGAGTGCAAAATGACCTTAGCTGTCAAAGTACATTAAACTATCTAAACTAAGTGAAGTATCTAGGAGTTACGATAACTTCGGCCCTATCGTGGGGAACACATATAAGAAATATTTGTGGCAGAGCTCTGAAGAAGCTAGGATTCGTCAAGCGTATTGTGGGAAGATTTTCGGGTGAAAAAGTAAAAGAGAGGTGCTATTTCGCACTCGTCCGGCCACACCTTGAATATGCAGTGAGCATATGGGATCCGGTGCAGAAAGACTTAATCCGGGAACTTAATAAAATACAAAGGAAAGCTGCGCGATTCGTCAAAAACTCCTACGGGCGTACAGACAGCGTTACACAGATGTTAAACGAATTAGGCTGGGAGCCGCTAGAGACTCAGAGGCTGCGCGCTAGGCTTAGATTGCTTGAACAATTGAGAATAGATATCTTTCAGAGCGACAAGGAGAACATCATATTAGAACCCCACTATATTTCCAGGTCCGACAGAAACGATAAATTAAGAGAGATATTTTGGCGAACGGATAGGTATGGGAATTCGTTTTTCCCCCGAAAAATAAGGGACTTCAATAAATGCTAGGCGTAATTTCATTGGAGCGTATCCTTTTTATCTGTAAACAGCTGGTGTCCTAACACACCTATTGAGGTGGCTTGCGGGGTAGTATGTAGATGTAGATGAAACTAAAATACCACCACTACTACTACTTAGAATGTAGAGTTTTCAGGTTTCCAACCAGGCAATGTTAATGAGAGTTGCACCAATGTCTTAAAGGTGTAGTCTGCTATCGTCTTCAGGGTAAAGTACCGAGATTATTACATTCTAAGCATTTGCCGGGGAAGCCTCAAATCTTACACTGCAGCTACTTCTTCATACTTCCCCCTTAACCTCCCTCCTCACTTTCATCCCTGTATGTACTCATAACTTATCATGGATTAAAATTCTTGCGGAGGTTTTCGTGGCATTGTCAATTTCGTGGCAAATTATTGTTCCACATTTCCTGGTTCTCCATCCATATTCGTTGACTTAGACCGACTACGGTTGCGATAGCCATCCTGTTATCATCTTCAGGTCGAAGGCCTTCGACCTGAAGACGATAGCAGGCCAAAGTCAATGAACTTGGATGGAGGGTGCTGAAATGTGGAATGCTTATCATGGATTAGTTAAATATTCTCCTGAGGTTCTCCTCACCTTTGAATAAGTGAGGAAATTTAGATGAGGAATATCAGGATATGGTCATTAATAAAGTACCTACTTACTTTCCTGCAATTTTATATCTCCCAACCCGGTTATAATATCTACATGATGGTTTGGTGTTAACACTGAGTAAGAACTTCTTCCAATAGGAACCTAATAAATGAGTGAAACTGCTTTTGCCAGCTGAACATAGGTTGATTTATGTCAGCCATGTTTGCATGATGAAACAACATTTTTTGGATATTGAAAAACTGAAAACTTTAGTAGGGCAAAGGAATCTTAAGCCTATATTCAAGCAAGCGCTAACATATGCGGATGATATAGCTATCATATCGGATAATGAATCAAAGCTACAGAGAATTATAAACCAATGGAGTGAGAACACTAAGAAAAGAGGAATGACAGTTAACCTAAAGGAAAGTAAAGTACTGCACGTAGGAAGAGGAGAGCAGTCAATTCAAGGGATAGATATGGAAAATTAAAAAGTAGAGACTGAAAGAGCACAAATACTTAGGAACAATTTTCACATTAAAAGGGGAAAAATCACTCGAGAAATACAGCATAGAATAAAACAAGCCAGCAGTGAATACTACCAGCAAAATAATACATTAATAGGAAAAAGATAAAGAGAAAAATAAAAATTGGGTGTGCTTAGGATCACATGCTGGAAGTGAAAACTTCTTTGACCGATTTATATTTCCAAATAAATCTGAATAAAAAAGGAGAATAAGGTACAATAATTTTTAAAATGAATATTCCACTTATGTAAATGTTATTTTTTGTTGACAAAATAGGTATTTATCTAAAAAATAGGTATTGTACATGCGTCTGAATAATATAACACTCATTTATATCTCTTATGTTAACTATATTTCTATTCTAATTAACAATTCTCATAATCATTGGTTACATCTTCAATTACCATTTACTCATTTTCATCATTTTCTCACATGTTGTTTTCATTATTCTCATGAATAATTTGATTTCATTACTATTTCTACAGAATTCTAGCAAAGAAACTATTGGCTTATGATAACTAAAGTAGGTAACTAATAACCTTTGAATTTCAAGATTCGGTAAAGAATACGAACAGGGAAATATGGTACACGATTTAAACGGTGCACTTTTTCCCGCTTACCGCTTGTCCTACCATCTGGTGGCAGTTATGTGCACTGTTAGGAAGGTGGTGCTGTCATCTGATGACGGTATTGGGACTACGTCGCCGAAGCAAAAAGTGCGGCACGGTACGTGACGCGAATTTGCTCTTTTTCCCCAATGCCCAAAGTGTCCAATGGGCCAAAAGAAGTTATCACGTAAAAAAATAGAAATACATATATGTAAAACAATTTATCCACCAATTCTAATGTATGAGCCCGAAAGTTGGCCTATTTCAACCAGAACATAAACATTAACTGCAGCAGAAATGAAATTCCTGAGGAGAATGACAAATAAGACAGTTAGAGTCCTGGAAAGAAACTCAAGAGTTAGAGGAAAACTCGAGGAGGAGCCATAAACGTGAAAAATAGAAAGAAACCAGTTAAGATGGTATGGACATCTCAGTAGAATGAACCTAAATAGAATCCCCAGGAAAGTACTGGAGGCTAAACCAGATGGAAAAAGAAGTAGAGGTAGACCTATAGGGACATGGATGGGAACAATGGAAAAATATGGAAAGAGAAGAGGGAAAGCAGAGAGGGAAATGAGGATATTTGTGAAGGACCATTAGATGTGGAAGGACTTAGTAGAGGCCCCGATGCCAAAGGCATAAGGGAAAGGAAGAAGAAGAAAAACATACTTTGTTGTGTACTCTTCATTTAATTATGATCACTCTTTCAATCTCTTTAATTGTCATCTTTAGGTTCTATTGTGATCTCATTCTTAAGTATCCCCAAATCACGCTTGAAACATCAGTGTATGTATATGCCTTAGTATTTAATTATTGGTTGACTCAGTTCCATACTTTCCTAAGAAACTTTTCTCTTTTTGCCCTGTAAATCCATTTAAATAAAATCATTAGTGGGTTGCCTTCTATCTTAAATATTGTGGCAGGCTTTGTTTTTAATAATTTGGAAATTACTATTCTTTTGTATTATGTCTGTATTATTTTGGTAATTATCGTTTATGAACTTTAAGCTCCTAAATTTTTCAATATAATTTAAATTTGGCCATAAATTTAAATTATAAACTTATATATTAAATTATTTCAGTGTCTTTCATTTATTTTTAATCTTCTTGTCATAATTTTCTCATGTGCATTCTTGACATGCATCTGTTTTGCTATACAGGGGACATAGCAGCAACATATGGGATCTCTTGTGATTTGATCATGTTAAACCTGGAATGCTTACGTACCATGCGAAGAGAGGTAACAAGTGATTAGTATTGTTAATGCATACTTTGTGCCTATTAAACCTATGTTGAAAGGTGACAACATTTGGCTCAGCTGCATCGTTATGTATTAAAAATAGAAGTTGCATTTTGTGACATGCTTGTCAGCTTTTATTAACCATGCCGTGCAAGCCTGTGAAACTACTGCACTAATTTTGGCCCTAGTGTAGAAAAATATTTTTGCACTCTGTACTCAAGTGTTTTTGCATCACTTTACCATATTAACCTCTTTGTTTTATTGCACTATATCCCTTTGTAGATACAGCGCTTCACTACACTTTCGGATTTATACTGGCGGATGGGCTTTGGGCGAAAAGCTTCCATGTGCCTTCGTCTCGGAGCTATGCGTCATGTCTCCCCCAGCAACCCGCAGCCCCAGTGGGATTCCTGCCATTCACTGCTTCTCGGGGCGTTAACTCGCGGCCATAAAGTCTCTCTTGACCCCACTGTCTTCCCAGGCGGTGAGTCAGTTTTCCCCCAATTTCCTCTTTCATCATTTTGTTTTTAACTGACATTAATTTTCAATTTTGTCATGTATAATAATTTTTTTAATGTATCATAATTCATAATCATTCATTCATAATTTTTTTGAGTCTGTGAAGTTCTAAGAACACATTATTTTGCTACTAACCTGCACTTATTTAACCATGGATGCTATTACTTACGGGTATCATAAAGTAAGCATTAAACATTAATTAATTGGTATGTAATTAACATGTTAATTATATACCATTTTCTATGGAGCATTATTCAAGGTATGAATTTTGAGCAAACTTTTGCTGTGGATTTAGGAAATAATTATTTTTAATGATTAATATTGAAATTTTTGCTCTGAAAGAACAGTAATTAGCAGTGTTCCAAAAGGGAAATGTGCTGGCAAGGTTCCAATGATATTTTATTTGGTGACCTGTTTCGATACAAGTTGTCACCATCAGATGCCTTGTATCAGAACTGGTTGCCAAATAAAAATATCGGTGGAATCATTTCCGGTGCACTTCCCTTTGGAACAATCAAGAAGGAGCTCCATCATGTTTTGCCTTATACCTTTGCATGTAATTGGCAGTGTATTTCATAGAGTAACACTGAATGCTGTGGATAGTTTGGTTAATGTGCATTATTTTTTATACAGATGGTCTACATCCTGGCTGGCCAAAACTCCAAATTCAAGTACTTCGAGAACTTGTAGTTGCTGCAAGAAGTATGGGTAATGGAGCCCTAGCGACAAGACACCTCACATTCCTTTTGCAGGTTAGTGAAAAACATTTTTTTAAGGCTTTCGCAGGTTTTATTATCTATGTAGGATGATGCTTTCGGGCAATGCTGCGTTTTGTTCATTATGAAAAACTCAACGTTTCGCTTCTCTCACTGGAAGCATCATCAAGAGAATGAGCATTTACCGGCTTTAATTCGCTCTTATACATATAGCATCGGTCTGTTGCACCGTTGTTGGGCCGATTTGAATCTTTTTCGGAAGATGTTAGCTGTTGGGCTTTTGCTGGAGCCAAGAACCCTTTCTTAACTCTGCTAAGGATATATCCATCCTCCCTATTAAAATTTTTGGCCTTTTAGCTATTTCTATGGCCTCACATATTAAGCGCGGATGATACTCTTGCATCTTGGCCAAGACCCATGTTTGGTCGAACATTATTTTATGTCCAGGGCTTGAGGTGGAATGTTCGGCAACTGCTGATGTGTCCCATTTATGCTGCTCCATCGCTCTCTTGTGCTCTTTAAGCCTTTGAGAGATAGCTTGCTTACTCTGCCCCACATAGCTTCTACCGCAGCGGCAGGGAACCTCATACACTCCCATAGATTGAAGGGAAGGATAGCTATCCTTTGGTGAGGGCAGGACGTTTTTTTATTTTCTTCACTCTGCAGAAGCGAGTCACAATGTTTCCTCTCTGCAGGATTTTAGCAATTCTGTCAGTGATTCCAGATATGTAGGGAAGTTTTGTGTATGCCAATGGTTTTTTCTTGCGGTCGTCATAAATATGGTGTTGTTGCCTTTCTTTCTTTGCTCTTTTTATGAAGGAGGTGCTGTAGCCATTTTCTTTGAGAGCCCACATTAAATGTTCCATTTCTTTGTCAAGATTTTTGGCATCACACACAAATCTGGCGCGGTGGCTAAAAGTATTAACTACGCAAGATTTCTGCATTGGATGGTGATGGGACGCCGAATTCAAATACAGTAAATTCCGGTAGCACGTCTCAGAATAACATGGTTTTGGATATACCACGGGTCTGGACTTGTCCCCCAAAAATTTCAGTTCTTTTCCTTTTGCACTGGCTTCGGATCGAACTTATCATGAGACATTTCATACTTTCATGCAACTATTCTTCAATGTACGACAGTAACTTCGCTTCAGATCCATTGTTGTTTGGCAGAAACGTTACAAATTAGTACGTTCTGGTTTTCCTTATCAACCGCGGCTTTGTCTACCGCGGCCCTAAATTACCCGTGGCATATGTTTTGAGGGCTTTGGGTAACTGAGTTCTCTACACAGGGGTTTCCCTTGATTATCCGCGATCTACGATTCGACTACAAAGAATAAACTCCCAACGAGGCTTCCCGTCAGTGAAGTTTACGCGGTTCCTAAATATTTACCAAGCTTTGCCGACCGCGGAAGATGATTATATTTACGCAGTTGCCTCACCGGTTCCCATCAGAACACCGAAGTTAAGCAACGTTGGGCCCGGACAGTGGTTGGATGGGTGACCCTCCTCCATACCTGCACCAGGCGTGGATGGAGAGGCGATACTCCCTCCATACCTATACCGGGAGGCCGGAGGGAGACCCAGACCGGGCCGGTTGGAGGGAGGACATCCTCTATACCTGGTTCTGGGGTGAGGCAGGAGGAGGCCAATCCTCCATACCTCTACCGAGGTGCTCTTGTCCCCTGTCTGCAAGTGGCAGACAGGCATGGGGTTGGCACAGTGGACCAAGAAAGGTCTAAGTGCCCGGGCTTCTGACGAAGGCCCCACCAACAACAATCTAACAATCTACGCAGTTGCCTCCGATGACCCTTTCTACAATTATTAGTGTAAAATGCAAAAATTCATGGAGAAATACCTCGCCACTGTTAAGTTTTGATTTTTTCTTCACCGTGATTATTCTACACGCTTTTTGATCAGTTTTCAAGGAAGCAGTGATACAAATCGTGATTTTCAACGTCCGTTTATTTCGTATCACCATATTTTGTGCTGTATTGCTTGAAACTATGTGAACAGGATTTTTTTGCCAATCTCAATGGTAAGGTATGTATTTCCACGCAGCATTCTCATTTAGTAAATATGTAACTCCAGCTCAGTCGATGTTTTGGCCATCATTACAACCGGAAACTCGTGCTGTGAAGGCGCGCGCTACTTTCAGATATCTTAAATCACAAATTATTGCATTCTGGCGTAAATGATCCTTCATAATTTATTTGGGCGTTTTAATGCATGTGCTAGTTGGCATGGGGTCTCTTGCTGGATTGGTACGCCTTAGTGCTGAAGTGGCGCAGTAAGCTTTACTTCAGTCTCGTGAATGATTATTAACTCACCTAGTGTGCAGTTCGTTTTCTGTGCAATAGGGACAAATAATTAAATTAAGGCTTTCATTAGCTATTACATAGACATCATTTTGTTTGTCAACTTGTAGAAATATGAGAACTTCCGCCAATGGGTAACTTATTGCATTACCTACCAACGAAGTGATATGATTCCTTAATGGATACAGCTGGCGCGAGATAATAAATCACATCAATGAAACAAGCTAAATTATTTCGAAACATTTCTTGGTGAATGATAGTGACAAACTGTATAGGCTTATCTAAATTTGCATTGAAATTCACGCCCCTTATGACTTCGCACCATGATACCGAGAACATCTGCATCGCACTGCCTTCTAGGTCGCTGATGCTCTACACTTTTATGTGAATATCAGTCTTCCATGCAAATTGATATTGTTGATGAAGGGCATAGTTCACACTGTGTTCTTTCCCAACGGCATTAACCATTCGATAACAAAACTTGCCAGAAGTAGGTGGTCTATCGTGGGAAGTTTCTGTAGCCACCATGTCCCCTAAAGTGCAGCTCAAGCAGAAAATAACAAAATCAAGCTGGATAAGTTAATCCCGATAAGTTAAAACAAGATATCTATCTACGTTTTAATTTAGGCCTAGCCTAACTGTCACGATTTCGTAAAAACGATTTACGTGACTGACAATCTGATCTAGCGAGTTCGATGCCAACGCGAACATTATGTCGCGCACGAGTAAAGTTTTTCTCTTAATCTTGTTAGTTACATGTCGTGGATAGCTAATTCATGATCTCAGGTAGTAAACATATATTTTGTCTTGATCCTTGAGGGTGAAACACTTATCTTATGTTTCTTAAATAAAAACCTGAAAATCCAGGTTGTGTGTAAGATTGTTTTCATTTTTGTAATAATTTAGAAAAGACGAGACTCAAGTTTGAAACGTATTGGCTAGGCACATAAAAAGATACCAACTGAAAACATGGGGTGCCTTCCATTATGTTTAGGTATTGAGTGGTGATATTTATACTGAAAAACGTTTTTAATTTTTAGTGGTAAAAGCAGGGGTGTATACGTAATTCGATGGAGGCTTATCGTCGCATAAATACTGGATTTCTTCATCCTAATGATTCCACGTAAATTTTGATCTTCTAAAGTAAATGTTAAAGTTACGCTCAACAGAATTTGGTCAATAACGCCTAAGTGTAAACTTATATTTGTGTAAGTACAAAATTAGTACATAGATTAAAGTCTGTACTGCAATTTCAGTATGCTCGAATCTCGCTCGAGTTTCAAAATTTTTTTCAAATTCTCACTCGGTCTCGCTCGACTTAAAAAATCCCTGCTCGCACAGTCCTATAAAATACTCAGTAAAAATCTACATCTACGTAATATCACCTTGCAAGCTACCATAATATGTAATGATAGATTTATTTATCCAAGAGACACAATGCACAGTAATAATACTGACAAGTGTAAAGGCATATGGGCATTTGGCTGAGGTTTTGGAATAAGTACCAGTGTTTAAGAAGGGAAGGGAAAGGAAATTGAGAGTGATGACCAGAAAGAATTTATCTCTTAGCAATATCATGTTCATATTCTTGTAATTTATTGTGAAGACAATGCAGAGTTGATAATTAGTCATAACAGTGTTCTTGTTTTCCAATTAAAGCTTAAGTAGCTTCATACTTGGAATTGAACACATTAATGAATCATAGTAGTTACTGAAATCAAGCTTTGATTTACTCTGTTTATTGCTCTTGTGTGTGATATTTTGAATATGTGTGAAGTCTCAATATTTTTAGCATGTGAAAATGTTTGTGAAAATTGAATAAAAAAACTCGGGAATATTAATAATTTTGGAATTTCATCTCTGTGCAGACAATGTGGCATCATATGAGCACAGGGGAGAAGAAAGAATTGTGCAACCAGCTTAGGTCTTTGACCACTGCCCATGGTGATGGATCTCCTGTACCTTTGGTGCTACCCACCACTGGCCTTGTGGTTCCTCCTGCAAACCTCACTCATCTTCCACAAGCATTGTGAGACATTTGTTAATATTTAATCATAAAAGTGATTCTGCTTATTTGGTATGATTACAAGTTGGTAGAAGTAGGTGTGCAGTAAAACCTTGATTTTTACATATTTGGAGGGATCCAACAATGGGCAATATGCTAAATCAGAGTGTGTAAAATCAAGAGGTGATTAGAATGCATCAAGTTTAATTATTTATAATATCTCAGCAATGTATTTAAAATCCAATTAGTCATGTGCAGTCCTGTTCAAAAAAATCTACAAAATATAAACATTAACAAAACTTCACAATTACCACATGTCAGTACATATTTATAGCCAAAAAAACAAGTTGTTTAACCATGTTTGGGTTCAATGCTCTCTTTGTCTTAGAAGATACTAAATTTGCTGAGCTGAAAAACCTTTCAGATGCAACAGATCCTGATGGTGTAGCTAAAAATATTTTGGCTGCTTCTGACAGATGCACATATTTTTTACAATTGTTCCAATAATGAAGCGGATCAAATTCAATGGGCAATAAGGATTCCTTCAGATAATCCTCTAATTCATCCTCTGGACTGTCTAGGGATATTTTTGTCTGAGGAAGAATCATACTGTACAAACTCTGTGAAGGGCAACCCACTGTACTTTCTTTTGTATTTGAAATTTCCAAACTGGCATCTTTTTTTAACGAGTCTTTCAAAAAACTAATAACATCTATTCAAACGAACTCTCAAGTTAGTCGTAGTATACGATCGAGAATTTTTTCCGCCACAAGACACACGTATATTACAAAGTTTACAAGATGCCTTATTGGGGTCATCATGTTTCACAACAAAATACTTCCACACATCTGACATTCTGACCACCACTTGTATCAGTTACACCAATTGTACGGAAACTGTTTGATACGTTTGATGCTTCATGCCAGTGTGCTCAATGAATAAAACATTCGTCGGTCTAATCTATAATCGCTACACAAAGTAGGAAAACATCGATAAAACCTTCGTTGCTTGAATAAATCGCCAGTTAAGCAAAAAATTCGTCACTTGTAAATCGGTAAGTCTTGGGTTGTTGCGGCTATTTTCAGTTCCATTGCATCCCGTTTGTTTTGCGGGCGGCGTGAAGGGGCTGCATGTTATTTCCCTCACTTTGTTACCATGGGACGTTTAGATAGGACCATCAGATTGCAATCCATGTGTATGTATGTGCTTTTTGTTTTTTTTTACTGTTTTCAAAATACAGCACCAACTAGTGGATTATTTCAGAAGGTTGCAAACAACGAACAAGCGGGCGAAGCAAAATATTTAATTGGGAAATATTTAATTGGGAGCAATTTGTTGAAAACGTTATGCTAGTGGAAAAAATATCGGATTTTGATGCTACAATACCGATATGCCTATAGCCGAGTATTGGCCAGTATTTATATCGGAATTGATTATCGGATCACCCCTACTTTATCCTCTTGTGCAGATGTTGGGATACCTGATCATACACAAAATCACTCTCCTGAGTTAACAGTTCATTTCATGAAAAATTTTTTTATGCATGCATACATCACATCTCCCATCAACGGCCTGTTGTTTTTCATCCAGCAATACCATTTGTCACACTGTGAATACTATGGGTGGAATAGCCATGACTGATGATGCAGAAGATGATTATACCCTCAATTGAGACGACGATGGTGACATAACTGCCTCATCTTGAATCGTGACAATACCATTGAAGGATGCTGTAGACTTACATTGCTGATTTTGTAGCATTTAGAGATACTGGTTATTGATAATTTTTTTGAATGTTTGTCTTTCTTATTTTCAATGTTTTTCAGTCTTTGCTTTGATATTGATCCATGAGCCTTTAGTGGCTCACTTTTTTAATTGTAAAACAAGGAAATCAATCAATTTTTTCAGCTTGAGTGATGGATTTGTCTATATTTTCAATGGAAAAATAAGACTGACTTATATTTGAATCGACTTATACTTGAAGATGTGTGGTAGTTTCATGATAATTCAAAATACGTATTTTAATATTCATTAAAATTACAAATCATGGAAGTGTTTACCACTCAATAAGTTCTTACCAATGTTTCATTAATTATTTTTCAGGTGTTTTCAAGTTCAGGACCTTGCTCCACACTTGCGTCCAAGGCGACTTCAGGAAGCTAGTAAAGAAGATTCAGGACCCTTCTTGTTTACCCCTCTTCATTTTGGATCTATGGAAAGGTCTACAACAAAAAATGCTGGAAAAATGGGTGAGGCTCATTTTGAAGCTTTATTTCTTAGCTTGGTATGTTTTGAGTGTTTCAGTCTTCAAAACTAAATCCTGAGAATCATTTATTGAATTCAGTTTTTCATCCAAGTTTGATCTCACACCATAAAACTCTCCCAAGTAAGAGATGAAAATGCTCTTGAATATGCTTCTAAATGTACCATAAGTTGGGGCGAGTTCAGACATGCAGAGCAAGTTCGGACGATAGCGCCGGCTGGTGCTTACATTGTGTTTTCTTGCGAAGTTCATTTGTTAATTAAATTTAATCGTGTCTTCGAGACAAAGAAAGGTACAATGTAGCATATTCCGTTTTAAAGCAGTGTATTTGTTACTTCTTGTCGTAATCAATCCGATCAGTTTGCGTTGCAACAGTTGCATGAAATTTCGTATCACCGAAAAAAAACTACTGTCCTCTTTGGTAAGTGCTTTTGAATTTTATGAAATTAATTTCCTTCTAAAGCTGCATTATTTGTCATTACATATGAAAATTTTTGTTTAAATCCTATGAATATTCTGTTAACTAGAACACATTTTTCGAGTTCATGTCGCTCCGCGGGTGGAATGGCAAGAAAATACCGTGTTGGGGTGAGTTCGGACGAAAGCGCCGGCTGGTACTTACATTGTGTTCTTTCGGGAAGTTCACTTTGTTATGCAATTTAATAATATCTTCGAGATGAAGAAAGATACAATGTAGGATATTCCATATAAAAGCAGTGCATCTACTTCTTCTTGTCGTAGTCAAGCCGATCAGTTTGCAGCGCAACAGTTGGGTGAAATTTCGTATCGCCAAAAAGAAACTAGTGTGCTCTTTGGCAAGTGCTTTGAATTTTATGAAATCACAGTGAACTCTCGATTATCCGGGCTAATGATGGGGAGAGGACCCACGGATAATCCGAACTTACACTTTTATTTCTTATAATTTTCATAATATATGCTTCCTAACTATCCGATAATCCTAACTATGGACCTGACTTGGTGCCCCTGTACTTTCTCAAGCATAGTGACCCTTCAATCATTAAAAAAATCCTTGTCTTATTCAAAAGGTCATTAGCATCTGGCATTTTCCCTGAAAGGTGGAAAACAGCATACATTCAGCCTCTTCAGCCCACTGTTAAGAAGGGCAGTAAAAATTTAGTCTCTAATTATAACTGTATGTTTGTTTTTTTCGGGTGTACCCCGCGTACTATGACCAGGTGTGAAACCTGACGTTTCGTGGCCGTTGCTGGCCACTTTATCAAAGGGAATGAGGTATCTGACGAGTTGGTGGAGTTTATATAGGGGTTTCAAGGAGGGCAAAGGATGGGAAGGGGAGGAGTGGAAGGAGTAGTCATTGCATCTTTATTCCGCTTCAATGCAGGGTCCCACGTGTGGCTGAGTTGGAGGCCACAGTCCCTATTGAAATTTTGATGGCATTTTCTTATCTCCAAAGCTTCTCGGATCAGCCGGGGCTTGAAGTTTTTCACTTTGGCGATTATCTTTGTTTGTCTGAGGTCAATCGCGTGTCCAGAGGCTGAATGTTCCGCTACTGCTGATTTTAAGGGTTGTTTCAGTCGAATCGCCCGCTCGTGTTCTTCTAAGCGGGTTTTGACGGAGCGTCCGGTTTCGCCGATATATTTCTTCTTGCAAGTTTGGCATGGTATCTCATACACTCCTTCCACTTGAAATGGTGTTGCGTCCTTCACACTCCTCAGGCAGTTTCTAATTTTACTCTAATTATAGGCCAATTTCGATTCTCAGTGTAATACCTAAGCTGTTAGATAAACTTATTGCTACCAAATTATGTGAAGGGTTCATTAACACTATAGTTGAGGATCAACATGGGTTCATGAAGGGAAACTCTACTCTTACGAATCTTTTAACTTATAACGACTTTATTTTACGCTCTTTTTCTGAGGGTGTACAAGTCGACTCAGTATACTTAGATTTTTCTAAGGCTTTTGATTCGGTTCAACACCTGCTTATTGCCAAACTTAGTAAGTACAGCTTTAGAAATTCCCTGCTTAGCTGGATGAGCTCGTATGTTTCGGGAAGAACTCAGATTGTTAGGTTGAATGGAGTACTTTCCAATTCTGTGTATATTTCATCGAGAGTTCCGCAGGGATACCACCTAGGCCCTCTCTTATTTCTTCTTTTCATTAACGACATCACACAGGTGGTAAGGCATTCATTCTGCCTTCTTTTTGCGGATAATCTTAAAATATTTAAACGTATCGACTCACTTCAAAACTCAGTCTGACTTACAGTTGAGCCGGCGAGAGTTGTCCGATGACAAGCAGAAGGGTCTAGTTAGGGGTAGGGGGCAAGGTTGCCAGGTCAGAAAGGGAAACGCCCACGCCAGAGGTAAACAAAAGGCTTCCGTGAGGAAAGGAGTCGGGAAAGGCGACGGGAGGGAAGAGTGAACGGAAGGAACACGGTCATCATTACCTTTTTAAGCTATTCTTTCCTGCATCTCTATCCTCTCTGAAAAAAATCGTGAATGCACAAAAATTTCGAATTGCTATCCAACTAACCGGTTATTGAAGCAAATATACAAATATGCTGCTAATTTAAATGCCAGAGGAGGAAGAAAAACATTAGGAAAATCATAGAAATGACTCTGGTTAACCAATTGCTGTTTCTGATTTGATATTTATTATTTCGAACAATTTTCCTTCTAGCTATACTATTTCCTTTTTAAAAAAATCATAAGGGCAATTCCTTCCTTGGGGATAATAAAAAATTTTTGGGATATTTTCCTTGACTCCTTGATTTATTAACTCCGGCGCTAGCCACATACACATCACAATAAAGGAAATACGCCGACGAATTCCGTTGGTGTGAACTCTCGCGCTGATCTGAAGTTTCTGAGAGGAGAGATCTGGAGATCGCGCAGTGTTCTGACTTCTCCTGGGCCTTTTCTTACCGGTTGTCCTTAAAACAGCAGATTGTGTATTCTCATCATTGCATCGCCATATTTTTCTTTCAGGATTCTCCCAACTGATTTAGAACTAATTCCACAAGCCTCAGCAGTTCTTTACATCACCCTCGTCAAAGGAATTATGGGACTGCCGTGGAGCTTTTCCTTCTCAAAGTATTCGTAGATATGAGTTTCACGAGTTTGTGAATGCAATGTCACACTGTGACCACGTTTATTCCCAATCATGCTAACAGACGAAGCGAACAGAGAAAAACACTTCGATAAACAAAGAAACAGCAGCAGAACAGCACAAAATACTCTCGGAAGCTTTCTATAAGTACTTCAGTAAAATACTCCCGTTGAAAGCACCCTGAAGTTTTACTGAAAACTTAGGAAAAGGCACCAGAAAGTTTCAAAACACCACTGCAGCTGAACGAACTCACGCAAGAGAACTCAAAAGAGATACGAATGAAAAGGGTTGTTTTGGTGGTTCATATGCATGTGACAACGTTGTATGACAAGGTGAGGGTGTGGGGTGAATTTGGGGGACAGCGATAGGCTGCGAACCAGGGTTTTCCGCCCCTCCCAACTTTCTCTTTCTCGCTGTCATCGGACAACTCTCGCCGGCTCAACTGTAGTTGCGCACCGTCCGTTGATAATGATCTTCCCTTCAATATCGAAAAATGTTGTCTAATTTCTTTCTGTAGATCTGGGCCTGAGTATGTGCACAACTACGATTTGAATGGGTCTCCATTATTGAATGTTAGCTCAATAAACGATCTTGGTGTGTTGCATGACTGTGATGCCCACTTAAAAAGTCACACTCTTAAATTTGATGCCCACCTAGACATGGTGAACTCTAAAGCACATAATATGCTTGGATTCTTGTACCGAAACACTAAGGAATTTTGTAACAATACTGTATTACTCCATTTGTATAAAACACTAGTGCTCCCTCAGCTCACTTATTGTTGCCAAATTTGGACACCCTACACTCAGAATCGGATTAAAATCTTAGAATCTCCTCAGCATCGCTTTGTTAGGTATCTAATGATCAAATCTGGACAACCAATGTCTTGGTTGGACCATGACTTCAGTCCAAAACTTGCAGAGTTAATATTACCTACAATCAGCTCATTGCACACTCCTCTGGGGAATAAATTAGTTTTCAAGTCTTTAAATGACCTCATTAACAGCAAGGACATTAACAATATGTTTAAAATTAGAAATGTGCCTTATAATATTCGTAACCCTAATCTTCTTGAAATTGAACCATCCTTCAATACCAACTACCTTATCAATAGTTCCTCGACTAGGCTAGCTAGGGGCTGCAATAACCTCCCATTAAGAGTGTGTGTCTTGAATAACATTCATCGCTTTGATCGCGAAAATAAAAAGGCAGTGCACCAGTTTTAAACCCTAGTCCCTTTATAATTGGTATGCTTGTTACTGCCTAGTGGCTGATAAACTGTTCTTTTGTTATGTAGCAAGGTACACACTATTGTTTTATTTTTCTTTTTTGTAATCTGATTATAGGCAATTAAAATAGGAACGGCGTTGTATGTAATATTATACTTAATATGGTGCTCCGAACAATTAATTAAAAGGGAGTTTGTGTTTTATTTTTGCCATAAGTTGGATTTTCCTTTTGTATCTCTTCTTATTATATGTACCATACTACATGTAAAAGGGCTTTTAGCCCGTATAGTATTAAAATAAAATAAAATCAAATACGCAAAAAAATGATGTAATATCATTTGCACACATACAGGCAGTCCCTGAGTTACGTAATAGATGCGTCCTGGCACTAGCGGCGTAAGTCGAAATTTACGGAAGTTGAAAAAAAAGGAGTCGAAAATGACTCCGTAACCGAGTCCGTGCTCTCAAGATTATGGTCGATTCGGAGAAATACGGGGATGGACAGGACTCTTACTAACATTACGGCACATGCGCTCCTAGAAAGTAGGCAACCATCCTTCCAAATCCGTATCATTCGTCTTCTTTTTCTCTTTCACACAAGTAGTGATTAGGATGTGCGAAGTAATAGGAATAAAGTTTGTAATGCTTCCTCCTAATTTAACCCATTTATGCCAGCCACTTGATCTTGCTTTTTTTAGGCCACTTAAGATTGCATGGCGTAAATGTCTTGACCAGTGAAAGCATAAAAATTGCGGGGTTCTTTCCAAAAGTGAGTTCCCCAGATTATTGAAATCAGCCCTTGTTTCAATTGGATATCCCTGCCTGGCAATGTTCGTTTAGGGTTTAGAGCCGTGGGAATTTTTCCATTTGACAAAAGTCGATTCATCAACAAAATCCCTTGTTTAAATCCGGAGGAAAATTTGGCCAAAGCCACCGATGGCATTGCGTGGTCAGATGCATTTCTGCAATGGCTAGCATCATCCCGCATAGAAACACGTGGGTAAAAAATGTAGGGAGAAAAAACTTAATGTTCAGCCAGGGAAAAGTGATGTGCAAATTTATCTTTTTTTGAGGAAGTGGTAGACGTTTCCTCGGAGAAAAATTCATCCGTTTATGAAACTAATAATTTGGCATCACAGTCTATCAGTATTACTGATGAAAGTAATTTTGAAACCCCTAGCTCTATCCCTGAAAATTCATTCCTTTTATTAAAGTTCAAGACTAACAAATGTGACTTGCTCTTTTTGGGAAAGGTTATAGAAGTCTGTACTAATAACAGATTCCGTGTGCATGTGTCTTCGGAAATAAACTAGTCAAGGAGATTTATTTCAGGTTTCCCAATGTTGCTGATGAGTGCATAGTGTGCAGAACGTAAATTGTTCGTCAGCTGGCTCACTTGCAAAGGGGGCCGCTTTGTTTTTAGTGAGTTAACTAACATTAATAATGTTGATTAATTTTTATTTTGTAATATTTTATTTTGATGTGTTGTTCCCACTTCATCGGAGGTGTCAAGGTTTTAGTTAGTCCGACTGGGGAATTTTACGAGTTTGTCTAATTTAGCTGTCAAAATAAAATAAATATAAACCCCTCTCTAAACTTTATTAATATTTAAGAAGAAAGCGCATTCAACTTCACCATTTAATCTCTAGAATTATGATGTAAATTAACTGAATGGCTAAGTCACATCTATTGATGCAACGCTCACAATATTTTCAGATTTTCTTTTCCATTTCAATAGTTCACCGATATAAACAGAGAACTAAAAGCATCTTGCTGTCTTTTAACATAATTACGATATTAATAAATGATTATTTTTTAATATAAGAACATATTTAAATAAATATATGTTCCCGCATTGTCATGAAAGTTATAACTTCGAACGAAAGTGTAAATATATTGCGCGTGTCCGAACTCTCCCCACTCTGTGAGGCGTGTTCGGATGGTTTCGGATGAATATTTTCTGGAGTCAAAAATAAAGCTACATCACTTTATTTCGCTCACAATGTTTCCAAAGGTTTATATATTATAAATTGCGAATTTCATGCGTATCGGTAAATATGACGATGCGTAAATAATGATTATGTATAAAAAAAGTGTCCGAACTTGCCCCAACTTACGGTTTGCATTTGATACATTGATCTGCATAGTAATTCTTTCGAACTTGTTTTGTGCACTCAGCAATCTGTCACATCTTTGAGACAGTTCTAAGGTGTGAGTAGTTGCTCAACTCTTATTTTATGAACATTTTAGTTAATGGTTGATGTAGCAGATTTACTGCAAACATGCGGTATGAGAAGAATGAAAAGACTGACTGCTTGATGCCCCACTTATTTTGAAGGAGTGGGTTTCTTGTAAGTTGGTAACCAGTCAAGTCTGATGATATTCACTTTGTTTTTGGTCAGTAGGATATTATTAATATGTTGCAGGATAAAATAATGCATACTCTTACAGTTTCCAATGTAAAAATATTTCACTTAGTAAATTTTACTATGTGCTAAATAAAACTCTTTAGATGCTCTCATTATAATTGAAATTTTAATGACACAGTAGTAGTAAAGCATCAAAGCAAAAGACATATGTATATAGCAAATTTATTGTATTGTTACGGTTTCATTGCTAACATAAGATATTGGATTTTTTCTCTCACAGAATTCTCATGGGTGGAAGGTGAAGTTAGTGAAGTAGCCATGAAAGTGAGCAATCCTTTACCTTTTGAATTGAAGGTTTCTAATATGGTGAGTGATTTTTAAAATTTACTTCAGTGTTTTATTAAAATTAACTCAACTTGTATAAATTCTTCTGAGGAATCCATATGCTCACAAACAATATTTAAAATGGAAGCTTGTTATTAACGTTTACATTCCCTTTGTGAAAAGATTTTCATTTTTTTTGTCCATTC
Organism: Pyrrhosoma nymphula; assembly: GCA_963573305.1. Classification (NCBI taxonomy): domain Eukaryota; kingdom Metazoa; phylum Arthropoda; class Insecta; order Odonata; family Coenagrionidae; genus Pyrrhosoma; species Pyrrhosoma nymphula. Next base: position 10,470,009 of record OY754335.1, on the reverse strand, counting down.
TTATTTCTCATAATGTGCATTTTTATTGGAAAATATCAATGGTAAATTAAGAAGGTTATTCTAAACATAAAAAATAAGAGCTACCCCGTCGTGAGATATAGTCCTGAGAAATAATTATGAATCACAGCAAACGATAGTCTTGTTTGATTTTGCATATGATCTTGCCACATTTGTATTGTAATCAATGAAAAGTGAATAGGGCCGAAGTTGGTGGGGTGTGAAATGCGGCAACAAGGGATCTCGTGTCACGCAATGCCAAACAATCAATAAGCTCCGTAATAGGAACGCTGGTCTGCTTATCCTGGGGTTTGTGGGTTTGAGTCACTACTGGATGCATTTCTCTTCACACCCAGGATATGGATGTTTTCGTGAATCGCATGGTTCTACCTCAGGGAAACCTGAGGATAATAAACCTATGGTTTATTGGGATCCAAGAGGCATACAGGCCATCACAGGGTTACAGGATGAAAAAAAATCCTGTTATTCATTAACATTTTCAGTTGTGTGATAAAACTAAAAATAAAAACATTTTAAGGATATTAATACTCTGATGATTATATGTAATGCCATGAATTTTAACTTTGATTTATAGCATCATTGATTACACGCTTATGACTTATATAATCTTCTCTTTTTGCAGAGGTTGCTTACTGATGAACTTGTTTTTGAGACTGTACCATCATCATTATCACTCCCTACTGAGTCGGGACCTCATCCAGTCAGCCTAAAGGGAATTCCTAAAGAAACGGGAGAACTTCACATATTGGGTACAGTTTACCCCTTTCTTACTTCTTTACTGACGTTTTGAAATTTCATACTTATCGAATGCTTATAAATTTTGGCCAGAATGCCATATGTTATCAAGGTGAATGCTGTTTGCATTACAGTTTTATTCAGGGTTTGAATGAAAAAGTCAGTATGTATATTCCACAGAGGTAATTTTTCAGACCAAGCTAGGTTTTGACAACACCATCATAATCAAGGCCACCACCTTGATAATGATGTGTTGTAATTTAAAATTAGGGAAGTTCAATGAATTGCCTCTGTGGAGTATAGAAATCTTTTTCTTTTGCATGATATTGTGTTTGCAAGTATAACCTGAAAATGTACTATTTAATTTTTTCTCAGGGTACTCAACTCATGTGCTGGGGGTTAAGTCAAATTGTCGCTTAAGAGATCTGCCAATTCCTGGTATTCCAAGACTGCCCAGAATAGTGCTCAAGGTGGTCCCTGCATTGCCGCTGGCCTGCGTTTCAACCTCCCTTCCCCGCAGTGCGACCTTTAGCTCTCTTGCTGGCTCCTCAGCTTCATCAGGCATTCATCCCAGGCGGCCGGGTGTTGCCAGTGGTGCGTCAGACTATTCAGTCGTGACTAGTGCATCTGCCTCTCTGTATGCTGGTGAAAGGTTGGCTATTTCTTTTTCTCTATGTAATCTTTAGCCTTAGTTGCTGGTTGATGGGATGGATGGCATTGAAAATCCCTTTGGCAGTCGTATCTCTTTATTGATGAGAAAACATCACCTTGGTGTGCTGATTGCGGCTTGACCCTTAGTTTGAACCTCATCTTGACTGAGTGTGACGGGTGCCACGACGTGCACAACTGGCCTTATTGATAATATTAAATTAGTGCACTCATGCTTTACAACCATTCACATTGTGATGGGTTTGCCGAACGAACTGCCTAATGAAAATGATCAGCCATTGTGATCAGAAACGTGTATTGTGATTAAAAACATCTTTTTAAATTTCTCAAAATTTATATGTGATTTGGAAATGCATTCTTGTGAACACAATGACCATTGGAAGAGATGTTGTGTTATTTAACACATTGGAGACAATTCATGAGTTGATTGGTGTTTTGCATGCCACTTGTTAAGGATGACCACCAGTATACTCATCTTGTGTACATTTAACATTTTAATACCCTACCACAGAGGAAAGTAAGAAAAAAATGTCTAGTCTTTAATGTGTTAATTTGGCATTTCACCACCAGCATTGGTTGGCATGGAGTCTTCTAGGATTGCCATTGGAAATATCTGATGCTACCTGTCATAGCTCAAAGAGTATTCTTAGAGTGTTTCCATACAAAGTGGTCCACATTTTGTGATAATGATCTTGTTTCTATGCGATACAGTGTCTGGGTAGTTATTTGTGAAAAAGCAAAGCAGATTTTTGACGAGTTCAAATCAAGAATGCCTTCAATTTTTAAATCTATAAAAGTTTTATGTAATCGTGATATTTTGGGGTTACATCTAACAATTAGATGCTTGACCCGAAGTCCATAATAAAAAAATATGCAAGGGTGAAACAATATTTTTGTCTCTATGAAAATGATGTAAATATTGCCTTATTATTACTTTGAACTGCTCACAATAATCATATAGCTCATTGAGATTTCTGATTGAGTCACTTTGGTTGCATGGTCGTGATTGGGAATAGCTCTATGAACTCTAACTCAATCCTAACTTACTTTGGCATTTTACCACCCTCAAGTAATTCCGAGAAACACTTAGTGGAATTCCATTTCCAGTCACTATTGCTGCTTTGTTAAACGAGGACCATGTAAGGAGTGTGGGAAGCACCCTTTATTCATGGCATGGATGCTTGCGAGGAGCTGGTTACCCAAAGTGAACAGCCTGTGATAAATCCCCCACTCAATCGCATCCTCAACCTCTACTAGGGATTGCACGTCAGAGGAGGCTTTCCTGCTGTCACTTTCGTTATTCCCTTAAGGCTGCATAGGTCAAGGTCAGCACTTGAGCTGAAGGTTGGAAAAAAAATGCAGAGGGAAAGATTTTGGTAATCAGAAGATAGGTGGCTCATTCCATTTGATGATGAAAGGACTAATTCACAGAAAGATCTCACCTTTGTCCTTTCCCAGGCAACTTCATTCTATGCAGTTAACTCATAATTACATAATTCTAGGGAAGTTGGCATACTTTCTTGCCATATTTTTGAAATAAATAAGTGTGTTAGTTTGTTTATACCATTCATCATTCATTATTCTAAGCATTTTTTTTGTGTGAATGAGAAGCAGTAACTTTGTAATTCCACGTATATTTATTAGAAACGACCGAGGTTTTGACATTGCATGTTGTAACAAAACACCTATATCAAGTCCCAGAAATAGTTTATTTTTTATTAAAATGATAAATGAATATAGAAATTTACAGTTAAACAATGAAAACCAAAACTAAGGAAGGGGATAAATAAACAAGAAGGATTCTAGAAAAAGGAGGAGGAAGTGTGGGACACGTAAGGAAGAGAAACGGGAAAAGTAAGACGAAAAAGGGAGAAAGTGATAGACAAACGCAAGGAGGACATAGAGGAGTGAACTGAGAAGGAGAGAGGCTGACAACACATCAGAGGGGCAGTTTGAGGGAGATCACGGAAGGAGCGGAAATAATAATCGACGGGATTGCGCGCACGAAGCACGGCACGAAGGATAACCTGGAAATTGGTTCTTTAAAATCCTTAAAAGCTTGTAGGGTAACTGTGAATTATGTGGATTGTATCATACTTATTGATTAATTAGTAAGAGTTGCATTTTGTTACATTTGTATAATGTACATGTTTTCGATCTTCTGTTCAAGGTCTCAGTATTTTTTTGCCATAAGTATTAATTCACAAATACTTTAGGGAACAAATATCAATAACCATCATTTGTATGCATTTTTTTAATGCATGCATTTATCTGTAATTCTCACATCTTGTTACTTTCAATTGAATTTATGTTACTGTCTGTTTTTGCGTGTAATTTCAGCCAAGAGTGCACAATCACTATAACAAATTCAGGACGTGTTCCAATTGAGATGTTGAATGTTACCATGGCTGGCATTGAGGGTGTATGGGGGGGTGAAATTCCATCAAGTGACTCGGAGGAGGATGAAGGGAAAATGTTCCGTTGGAGTAAAGAGAATGTCGCCTCTCAACTTCCTATTGCCTCTGGTGCATCCGCTAGCTTCACCCTTTACCTCTATGCTGCCGGGAAATTCCTTGGAGGTTTACCTCCTGAAGGAGGTTGTGGTGAAGGAGGTCCAGATGGGGAAGATGGTAAGTATTGTGCCTCGTTCACCTTAAATGCTAATTGAAGTGGGAGAACTTACTCTGTGTGACAAATGCGGTCATATATGTATTGTTTATTGCAAAGGATGCATTCCTGTGAGCCGTGAGCAATTTAAATTTGCTCAGAATGAGAGTACAATAGAAGCCCTATTTAGCGAGAGTTCTCGGGATCTGAAAAATCACTCGCTTAATGGAACTCTCGTTAATACCAAAAATGATTAATAATCACTCCACAGCAAATTCCTACAACTGTAACGCTAATTAGCCATTTTTGTGGGAATTTTTGGTGGGTGGCGAAAACATTCTATTGGGATAGCTATTAAAAAATTTTTAGGCTTCATTATGCTTTGGTGTTTTTCATGGTCTATCAAAACCTCCCATGTATTAGAAGGCATATGTAAATGCCATGGTAAAGGTTTTTGTGGCTTTTATGTTCCTTTTCGTATAAGAGGACAAAATTTGAGTGGAGAGTATGGTAGTACCCCCAGTGCTGGATAAGCTGAATATTAGTTTTCACTATGAATCATTTCAAACATAAACAAATACTGTTTTTACATCATAATTTAAGGTGTCTCTCTTGCATATAGCTTTGTTTTCAGAAAAAAATTTCAAGTACCTACTCTCTTTCTCTTAAACATGATATATTCAAGCAAGTGGTGAGTCTGATGTAGATACTAATGATTTATTTGTCATTATTTTATTGCAATAAAAAAGCCTTCTATAAGTACAATTTCTTAAAAAAAGTCGAGCATGGATTAAATTGAAAAAAATCTCTTAATTATTGTTTTTTGGATCAATAGACCACATTGGTAGATGCATGCAAAGATGTACAAATATGTTGAGGAAACTTCCTTGCAAAAAATCAACTTTTTTGCTCTCTGTATCACTGGTTATTTTTGAGTCACTTATGTGTGTCATACTGGATGTTATTCATTTAAATTGGAAAAATGTAAGATTTGATTTTTATTTCAACAAAACCTTTTCTGCATTGATAGTAATTATCCTCTTTCCTAATAATCATTTTTACCAATAAGAACTTAAGTCTCTACCTTGGAGTATTTCAGGTGATTTCAAACAGAAGGTGGTTGATGATTTGTGTAGTTTAAGTTAAATTCTCATTTCCAATGCAATTTTTTTCAAATTGTCTTTACACATTATCAGGTGGGGATTACAGTAGCCTAGCATCATCTATGCTTCGTGGTGGGAGTAGTGTGGGACCAACATCTGGGTCTAGTTCTTTGCCCTCAAGATTGGGTGGAGCACGAGATAAGCGCCCTGAATCGGCTGCATCCTTTGCCTCCATGAGGTAAGTATCTTTTTGGCCATCTAAATATGCTTGTCTAGAATAATGAAAGTGTTTTTTAATTATTTTATATTTTTAAAAATTCCCACATCAAGCATTTTATTATATTACATATTAAGATATCTTGGGGATAAAATTGTGATTATGAATTTGACACTAAACTGCTAGGCATATACCATGAATAGTGTCATACAAATAGGACACTTTGCACATCTGAGAATAAGATCCACTACAGAAATGTTCCGTGAACTGTAGGGACATTGTAACCCTTATAGTGCTGGCTTCTGCCACCAGCAGCGGCACTTGCGAGAAATGCAAAGGGTAATTTTATCAAATGTATCACGTTAGGAAAAACAAACTTTATGAAGTTATTGTTTTAGATATCCATTGGCATTGTTTTTTGATTTTATATAAATTGAATTACACAATTAATATTGATATTATTCTTTTTATTGTCTGAAAAATAAATTTAATTATGTATTTCAATGTTATAAAGTTGAACAATATTTTATTTGTGTGCCGAACTATTGGCCCGCATCACTTTTCGCCCAATATGCAAAAGCCAATGTATCAGCCCATTGCACTAAGAAGGCTAATTGAGTGATTGTAATAATTGATTTCCATCATTTTTCATTGGTAAAAAGTTTTGAAGTAGTAAATGGAATTGATTGTCCGATAAACGAAAATAATAACAAGTACAGTAAAGTCTTGATTTTACATAACACCTTTGCACCCAAAAATGGGGTATTATGTAAAATCAAGTTATGTAAAATCAAGATAATAGCAGATTTTGAAAAATGTGCTGAGATTTCACAACATATCAGAACACAATGATGTTGAAACTATTTTCACTACAAAGTGATCATTATATATTATATTCCACTGTAGAAGATAAAACTTTTAATTGTGTTGGAGATTATAATTAATTATTAGAGGTCCGTGAAATTCGCGAGACGCGATATCACGAAATAACGCGAAATAACGCGAAATATCGCGAAATATCGCGAAATCGGAAAAATAAAACGAAATTTCGCATTTTGCGCGAATTTTACGTGAATAAGCGAAAAAATCACATGTAATGAGTCATAATCGATTAAAGCCTAAGCCTTAGTTGTTTAAAGCTGCTTACGTCCATTCGCTCTATCTCATTACGATTCAAAGGTCAATTGGCTTTTTTTGTCGCGCGCATATCGCATTCGCGTAATATCGCGCACTGTAGTGACTCACATATGTCTCCGCCGGAATTTGCCGTTAAGTTAATCAACGCCTCTCTCTTCAATTCACATTTATCAATCCTGAAATTCTCGGAAATATCTAGAATTACGCGCTTTCTCTCCTGAAGAATTAGATATTCTGTGAAAGTGTGAATGAAAATGTGAAAGAAATTTAACACGGCCGCGGAAGAGCGGAGATATATGCTCACGCGCCCGGCACGCGTCAATGCCGAGCATAGTAATTCCGGTGACTCGCCGCGACGCAGTAGACAGCGTAATTGGATAACTTGTTGCAGGAAAACCTTAAGGGACCCTGGCAACTTTTTCAAAGCAACTATTTAGTAACTTTCAAGAAGTTCCAATGAAACACACGGTATTGACTGTGGCCCCGCACACGGACGACTTTTTAGTTGCCGCAACTAAATAATTGCGTCCGAACCTATTCCGAGGGTGAGTAAACTGTTGCCGGCAGGAATAGACCACGTGGGTTTTTGCCCAACCCTGCGCACTGTCAACTATTCAGTTGCTTGACGACCCTTGTTCGGAGCGCATCTTGGGGAGGTTTTTTGATGTTTGCATTTCGAAAAGGTCACATAGTTTTTAAAGCAATGGCGGTAGACGTTGAAAAGTTTATTTTGCCTATTGAGAAGCGGCCAGCGCTATACGGCACGCGTCTCAAGGAATACGGAGATAAAAACCTTAAGAGTCACTGCCAATCTTTCTTGAGGTGGTACAGCCTGTCATAATGATGTATTTTGGTAAGTTATTCAAGGTCCAAGGGTAACCAGCAGTTGATCAAAAGTTTCTATGCTAATTCTAAAACAATTAAAGAACTTATTTGGATGTTCTTTCAATCTATCAAACAGCTTATAAAATTGCCCATCAAGAAGTCTGGAACTAATTATTGGATGTACCCAAAACTTTTTGTTCCTTTGCTAATTTTTTCGCTGTCTCAGAATGAGCGCAACAACACAAGTAGCTTCCACGAGATCCATTGTAAACTGAACTGAGAGGCAACTATTTAATCGCCAGTGCGAGGTGGCGGGCCACTCACGGGTGAGTAAACTGATAAGTTGCCGGTGATTAAAGTTGCCAGTGCGCGGGGGCCCTACTTGTGGGCCTATGGTAGCAATTTTGTAGACTAAGGGCACTGGCAACTTTTTCAAAGCAACTATTTAGTAACTTTCAAGAAGTTCCAATGAAACACACGGTATTGACTGTGCGCACGGGCGACTTTTTAGTTGCCGCAACTAAATAATTGCGTCCTCGCCATGGTTGCATTTTCCTGGTGTTTTATTTCTATTTTGCAGTAGTCTGGATCCATAGAATTTGTTTCTGTGTTTTTGCACTTGAAGTCGAACTTCGGTTTTTTATAATTTGTTTTGCAGATCTGCCCCTGGCAAGCTTTTGTTTGAAATGACAGACTTCACTGAAAAGAGTTTTTCTCTTCACATTGGTCTAAATTAATACAATGAAATTTTAAACAAATTTCAGAACCATTTGGAAAATTTTTGCACTAGTCTTCCTCACAAAGACAATTATTAAAGTGAAATGCTCACGGAGCACCTTTTTTCGCTCATTCTATAATATGAACACAACTTGAACCATTTCCTTAATTTGGTTTTGCAAAAATTGTAACATTATAATAACACCGCCAAGATTTTCTATAACACCGAAGTCACATAGTTTTAAAATGAATTTTAGCAAAAAATAAAACCACTTTCACGGACCTCTATTAATTATATTTTAAACCAAAATGTACAACAGAATTTAGGAACATTATCATAGCTTTTTGGCTGCTCAGGCCAAAGTATAGGTACAGCATTTTAACATGTGGCTAAATCAAGTGTGTTATTCTTTCGAATGTTTTACGGAATTACTGTAAATTGCCCATTCCCGTACATTTACAGCAGTAGCAACAATTTTTTTTAAATTTTAAGCCTATTTGCTGGATTTTCAATCAATCCCCTTGGGAGACTTTCGAAGCAAATTTCAGGATTCTTGTTTGGCCGAAAAGAGGCTACACATGATGACAGACCTAATATGTTTAGATTTTGAAAATACAAGGATACTTCCGTGAATAGGATGTGCTTCGATTGGTCGTGGGTCTTTCTCAAGGCCTTAAACAATGAACGGATTATTGCTTTTTAATTAGCAAAGATGTAGTCACTTAAAATTTCCCAGGAGCCGTGATCAAGTAATGACATTTGTCATCCGAAAGTATGCAATTCCATGCCATGAATGAAAAGTTAAATTCCTTCAATTGAAATAAACATGAGGTGTGAAAAGAAATACATAGAGTTATTATTACGTGATATTTTTTGTGCTGGGATATCTTCCTCTCCCCCACGATACAGGCTTCACTTCAATATAATATGTTGCTCCGCAAAAAGGTCATAGCAAAATTTTTTACATTCCCTCAGAAACAGTTCCCATCTCTTTTTTACCTATATCATGTTCACTATTGAACAAGAAATAGAGTTACAGAAGTCATTACTCGAACGTGGCTCCTGGGAAATTTTAAGTGAGTACGTCGTTGCTAATTGAAAGTAGAAATCCATTCATTGTTTACGGCCTTGAGAAAGACCTACGACCAATCAAAGCCCATCCTATTCATGGAAGTATCCGTGTATTTTCAAAATCGAAACGTATTAGGTCTGTCAGCATGTGAAGTCTCTTTTCGGATGAACAAGAATCCCGAAATTAGCTTTGAAAGTCTCCCAAGGGGATTGATTGAAAATACAGAAAAAAGGCTGAAAATTAAAAAAAAATGTTGCTACTGCCGTAAATGTATGGGAGTGGGCAATTTACAGTAATTCTGTAAAATATTCTAAAAAAAAAAAAATGCCGCAATCTGGGATCAAACCCCAGCCACCATAACCGGCTCAGCGCCTCTACCCACTAGTGTACGACCTCTGTTGAGAGAGGCGTGAACTGTAAAGGATTTACATGGAGGAAGATTCTTTAATAGCGTTTTTCTCTCGAATGTGGGCCTATGTGGAAGAAAGCCGTGACACTTTTCCCGCATTCTCTCTATAGTTTCAGAAAATAATTGCCTCGTTTGGATCCCGAACATCACTTACGCGATGTCTCTTGTCAGAGATGTTTGGTCTGCTGGCTGTTCAAAGTTAGGGGCCTGGCCCGCCGAAACCTACCTACCGAAACACCTATTACAAGAAGAAAGTATCCGAAATTTGTACCAAAAAAGACTAACACAACTACTTCAAGGAACGCCTACAGGTACATAGTAATATAAACGAAGAATGGAGAAATATTCCAAATGCCATAAAACAAATAGGAAATGAAGTAATAGGCACGAGAACAAAAAAATAGGCAAAAAAGAGGTTTAAGAATCTGGGATGAGGAAATAAAAGAAGCCATCAAACAGAAAGACAGAGCATACAGGGAGTACTTACAAAAGCAATCTGAGGAAGCAAAAGAAAACTACCATGCAATTAGAAACAGAACAAAATCGATTGTGAGACAAGCACATATGACATCATGGGATACATTTATAAGTAGCATAGAAAACAATGTATATGGTAGACAAGAATTCACCTATAAAATGTTAAAGTACCGGAACAAAACAGAAAGGGATGTTGCACGGATAAATATAATAGCAAATGATGATTGGATTAAACATTATCAATAGCTCTGGTACAGCCCAATTGAAGAATCTGTATTTGAAAAAACAGACACAACTGGTTTAGATCCCATCAACATGACAGAAATACAAAACGTAAAAAGAAAACAAAAAAACAAAAACCAACTGGACTAGATGGTATCAATTCTTAATTAACAAAGTATGGTAGCTCCCTTTTAATTTCCCGAATGCTACATCTTTTCAATATGTGCTGGACTTGCCTCGACATACCAGACGAATGTAAAATTGCAAAAGTAATTCCCATTTTCTAAAAAGGTGATCGAAACAAGCCAGAAAATTAAAGAGGTATTAGCCTACTAAATGTAGCATACAAAATATACAGCAAAATCATTAATGAAAGACTCCAATCAATTTCTGAAGTTTTGCTCCTCAAAGAACAGGCAGGAATTTCTAGGGAAGATTAAGTATTGACGATGTTTTTAGTCTAAAACTGATAACACAAAAACGTATAAAATTTAATCTGGAGACACACATAGAAGTTTATAGACTACCAGAAGGCATTTGATAGCATTCGTCGAGAAAAACTTTGGTCCATAATGGAAAAACGAGGGTACCCAGTTCATTTAATTAAAACCATTCAATCTCTGTATAAAAATACGAAAATTGTAATTGACACTGAAGTTGGCAAAAGCCGAACACAAGAAATTCTGATCAACCAAGGTGTTAGACAAGGATGTACTTTATCGCCTACTTTATTTATTTTTTTCATAGATGACTGCCTACGAGAATGAAAGAAAGTTACACCACCATGAATACAAATAAAAGAAATCGAATTTTTAAGCTCAATACTATTTGCTGATGACCAAGTCATAATTCAAGATAATGAAGACCATTTACAATTGGCTGTCCATAAATTAAATCTGATTTCTAGAGACTTACTTGAAGATATCTGTACAGAAAACCAAGACAATGGCATTCCTAGGAAAGTACCCAATCCGAACTAAAATAATAATTGAAAATAATATCTTGGATCAGGTATCACACTTTAAATATTTGGGATGCGACATCACCTATGAAGAGGACAGAGACATTTAAATTAAAACAACTAATTACCAAAGAATATGTGGGACTGAAAGGATGTAGATAGGATTGTACTACACTTCATGAAGAATACATAGGACTGCTAAGGACCACGTTTATTGGTGCTAAGTGTACAGTGAAGCCAAGAGTAATTGCTGTATGCGGCCGGTGATCCTGCATGTATTTCACGGCAGAGGTTGGTTACTGACTCTCCTCTCTCGGTCCAGCGATCCCCTGCCCCAGTTGCGACCTGGTGGCTGTGTTAGTTACTACAAGCAGGAGACGTCAACCAGGGGCCCGTTTCTCAAAGCTACAAGTCCACAATTTACAAGTCTGATCTTACAAGTGTGACTTACAAGTGTGACTTACAAGTGTTTCAAACGAAAACGGAGGACTTGTGAATTCTCCACAATTGTAACTAATATTTTATAAGTGAAAATGGCGGTCGTCATCCTGTCCGTATTTAGCTATTTTTTTAAGCTTTAAATATATTTCGAGAGTTTGTCCAGCAATCTACTATTACCTAGAGTCACTGCAACGTTGCTCGGTGTATATAAATACGGGAATACATGATAAATGGTATTTTTGGTGTACAATTCACCTTAAAATATCCCAAGCGAGGACGAATCATCGGCAATACTTGAACATAATAAGGAAAAATCAGATATTCCAACGTATGATTTGCATTGTTATCTTGTAATGAATGTAATTTATAATTCTTGAACGCCAAGATATATTGTTGTGCTGTGTTTATCTTTCAAACCACTTTCGTAAGTACGACATAATAACAATATTGTACGGCAAGGATGGGATACGTATGATTGGAATAGTTTATTCCAATGTATTAATTGCTATTTTATCTTGTAATGAAAGTAATTTATAATTCTTGAACGCCAAGATATATTGTTGTCCTGTGTTTATCTTTCAAACCACTTTCGTAAGACATAATAACAATATTACGGCAAGGATGGGATATGTACGGGACGTACATTTTCTTGCATCTTTTTTAACCAATAGTCAGTGCTATGTTGCTCGGTGTCTATAAATGCGTGAACACAAGATAAACGGAATTTTTAGTTCACAGTTTACCTTAAAATATCTCAAGCGAGGAGGAATTGTCTGCAAAAGTTGAATATCATGAGGAAAAGTCGTTTATTCCATCGCAGGAAGGGAAAGATGAACTCGAAATGAAGGTTATTCACAATTCTAGCATGTCAAGACATCATCTTGTGCAGTGTTTATCTTTCATAGGTACGAATAAATAGCGGAATAGCGTGTTATCGTCAGACAAGCGAAGACTATTTCAGCCATTTTGAATGTTCATTATTAATACCCAAAGGGATCTCATGCTTTGCAAGAAGCCAGTTGGTGTAGTGGTAGCGTGCGAGATTCACGAAGCAAAAGACAGTGGGTCGATCCCCGCCGGGGTAATTTTTTTTCCTCTTTCATTTTGATAGGCTAAGGAGATATTTTACCACCAATTTATGTCACTTCGTTCTAGGACTAATGCACAATTTACTTTTAATTTCACTTGTTCTTGATCCCCAAGTTACACCAAGGGTATCGGACACATGCCTACGGTGTATTAGGAAAAACCACAGCACATTAGCGTAGCATTTGTGAGATGTCACATAAAAATGTCAACTTTAATTACGTATGGAGTTTCCTATTGAACTTTCGCAACTTGATATCTCATGGCGATTTATCATTTTAGTACGGGAACTTATGCTCTGCATTTTTACCTCTCAATGTATAAACATAATGACGTGACATGAAAAGTAGATATATATTGATAATTAGTAATAAATAATACTAGCAAACTAGCGTTTAACTTTCGCATTTTCAACTTTTCCCACCTCCCCAAAATAATTTATTCTTTATCAAATGAGATCATTTATAAATTGCACGATTAAAAGCAACATTCCTGTCTCGGTTGGAAATAAATCTTTCTTCTTCGTTGTTTATACACAAAGTCTCTGTGGGGGTGTTCTTTTCTCGTTACGTCTTAGTCTAAAAGAATTTTCTTTTAACTTTAAATTATAAAAAAACAATGTTTTTTAACGTCAACTGAGTATGTTATGTCAAAAGTCGGTAAAAAAAAAAAATCTACTGATACCTTGTTCGTCGCTATCGCCTTCATAACAGTTGAGAAAAAGAGATAGCTAGTCACTTTTCATTTGTTTTCCCAGTTATTCTTTCCGATTGACTGCGATTTACTCACCTCGGAGGACTTGTAGATATTTCCATACAAGTTACAAGGATTTGTTACAAGTCTGTTTGAGAAACAGAATGTGTCGTAACAATGAAAACACTTGTGAGTAAACACTTGTAACTTGTGAAATGGACTCGTTACTTGTAATTAGTAGACTTGTACGTTTGAAAAACAGAATTTCACATGTTACTCGAAAGTAACACTTGTAAGATCACACTTGTAAATTGTGGACTTGTAGCTTTGAGAAACGGGCCCCTGGAGGCGCGGCCGGTAGTGGCATCTCCACGTAGGCAGTTGGCTGATCGGCGGGTGGAGATGGCGGTGCCCTCAACAGCTGAGCAGTGGTATCATGAGGCAGGGGTATGTCCGTAGTGACGAATGCCAGTTTCAGGCTGTCAACGGAGATGTTGGCCTCTCTGCTCGGCAGTTGGACCTTAAAGGTCTTTTCCTTCCGCTGCAGAACATGATACGACCCATCGTATGGTGCTTGGAGGGAACCGTGGGTTGCGTCGTTTTGCACGAAAACTTGCGAGGATGACGACAGATCCTTGAAGATGAAAATGTCTTGAGCTCCTTGACGAGTTGCTGGTTTGTGGGTCAGCTTCCGGAAATGCTCCCGAAGCTGGGAGACGAAGGTGGTGCCGTCGGGTACCGGCCCACTGGAGGTAGCCAGAAACTCACCGGGTAGGTGGAGTGGTACACCGTAGACAAGGTCTGCTGGGGTTGCTTGGAGGTCTTCCTTCCATGCGGCGTGGAACCCAAGAAGGATGGCAGGAAGCATCTCGGCCCAGTGCTCCGTTTCATGGCAACGGATGGCCAATTTGAGCTGCCGATGGAGTCGTTCGACCATTCCGTTGGCGGCCGGATGGTAAGCTGATGTGTGAAGGTGGGAAATTCCAGCTATTTTAGAGAGCTGCCGGAATAGCTCGCTCTCGAATTGTCGGCTTTGGTCCATGGTAATCCGTAGAGGGGTACCGAAGCATGAGATCCACTCCTGGAAGAATGCGAGTGCCACCGTTATTCCGCCGAGAAAAAACTGCCCCTCTAACTGGGAAAACCACAAGGATGGCTCTTCCGGCCAAAATGGAGGGGTGCGTATAGCCATGCTGTCTGCAACCGTGGTCGGCATGGTACCGGAAATCTACACCAAAATACTAACGAAAATGTAAATAAAGTACACTGGGAAAGGGTATTCACAAAAATAAACACTGCACGACACGGATGGCGAGAGATGTAGAAATCATCGCGAACTCAATGGCGTCATGGCGTGGTCGCTCATGTGGTCCGAGATACAGATAAAGTGTGCGTCGTAAACGGTCTTAGATCACGTCGGGGTCTCCGCTGAAGGGAGGTAGATAGGATTGTACTACACTTCATGAAGAATACACAGGACTGCTAAGGACCACATTTATTGGTGCTAAGTGTACAGTGAAGCCAAGAGTAATTGCAGTATGCGGCCGGTGATCCTGTATGTATTTCACGGCAGAGGTTGGTTACTGACTCTCCTCCTCTCTCGGTCCAGCGATCCCCTGCCCCGGTCGTGCCCTGGCAGCCGCGTTGGTTACTACGAGCAGGAGACGTCAACCAGGTGGCACCTATGTGGCGAGTTGCAGAACTTCATAGCAGGTGGCTCCGCCACTGGGACTATAAGAAGAGCACTGAAGGGAAAAACAGCAAAAGAAACTCAAATAAAATTTTACAAAATAATGGCTGTCCCCACATTACTATAGGGATCAGAAGCTTGGACACTTAGAAAAATAGACTTAAAACAAATTGAAACATCAGAAATGAAATTCCTTAGATCTGTGAAGGGCTGTACAAGCCTGGACCATATAAAAAATGAAGACGTAAGGCAAGAATTAGAAGTACAACCAGTAACAGAGGTAGCAACAAATTATAAATAATGATGGAAAGAACTTGTTGAGCGCATGCCTCTAAAATGGATTCCCAGAAAGGTTTTAGAATATAAACCTTAAGGTTGGGAGTCCGAGATTGCGATGATGAAGCCGGAACAGGCAAATTGCCTAAACCTGGAAAGGAGATAGAAGAAGAAGAAAAATCTGCTGCAATAATTGTTAGGTGATCTTTTCTGAGATAAATATGATAGCATGTGGATGCAAAAAACATGGCATAGTTGTGAAAAACCTAATGCCCACATTCGACGAATCGTAGCTGTATTTTAGAGTGGTTTTAAGAACCTCTTTTTTCTTATTTCAGTTATATATGCCTCACAAAATGAAATTTAAGAGGCTGTAATGTAATATCTGTACAAAAATATACTTTTTCAGGTCAGGGGGTAGTCTCCGGTCTAATTCCAGTAGTGTCAGCAGTTCTGCATCCACTTCAGCTACATCTGGTCGTGTACCACATCTCCCAGAGCTTCATGGAGCACATTGGCAAAATTCAGTCCAGGTATACATTGTTTATTTGCTTTCCTTGGAGTGTAGCAGGCTTTATTTGGTGGACTAATGTATCATTTTGTCTGAAGTTAAAATTGAATTTATGGTAACTACATGGTGAATATTTCTATGATTATTTGCAGATCATCATAATTTGTTGCTGGTCCAATATTTCCACTTGGTACTACGTAATGTACCAAAGCTATACAATTCATTAATTTTTTCTTTAGTATTCATCTTTTTCCCTCATTCTGTCTTAGGTCATAATAATAATTAATTTGCCAGGCAGATTGAGGTACTTGGTCCAATTGGTCAATGTAAAATCAAATTTTGACTGTTTATTCTCCTCTACTTTGATTTCATGAATATTCTTAGCTGCATTATGCCTTCGCTATTTAGTCTCTTGGTATTTTTCATTGTTTCCTGCTATAATGAAAGTTTCTCTCTGATCAACATATTTTGATGCTGCCATTTCTCTATAATTTTGTTGGTTCAAATTCTACTCGTGAAAAGTCTTAGGTTCAAATAAATTATAGTGGTTAATTAATGAGGGAATATTGGCTGCATGTTTTTTTTGTGGTTCATGTTGAAACAGAGATAGTAGATATTACCTTAGTATCGAGTAAGACTTCTGCTGCTCAATTGCTGGCCTTACTTTGTTAATTTCATTTTCTTGTTATTGATCCCATTAGTCAATTCCTCTATGAGCCGTATAAAAGTAAAAGTAGACTGGCCACTTGTGTCATTTAAACTTGTTTTTATGTTCATGAGATAACTTGCATATTAGAGATCATCATTACCTAGTTCTGCTGTGACCGTATTACATAATTAATTTTGCAAATTAAAATTACAATATTTTTGGAGTGTTCCTTTGGAGAGTATTTTTTCGATGCATTATACATATTTGCTTTTCTTCCTTAGACGATAGAAGGCTTGCTCAAAATACAATATTCTGGTGGTCCGGGAATGGCTGGAGGCTTCTGTAGAGTCTGCTCTGTTGCACTGTGTATGGAAATACGGCCATCTGTACGACTTACCAATTGGGATGTCATTCCTGCTGAAACGTGAGTTATTTTATGCTAAGGAGCAAGATTTTCCTTGATGTTATATGCCTAGTCTTAGTGGTCATGATTTTTATTGTTATGACTTTGTGTACATTTTTAGGACCAAGGCTAAACTGGCTGCTATGTTATACTCTGAGTATTCATAGTGGCTCCTTATAAAATTTTCAAGCATTATTTTTTATATTTAAGTCTTATTCAACCCTGTGCATTGCAACTCTCCCGCAGTGATTTTGTTTAAAATTATGCTTAAAAAATGAGTTTAGCAGCTCTTACTCTTTGCCTCATGGATCTCTGGGAAAATACCTGAACATACATTATCAGCATCATGCTGTCCTCTTCCTTGTTGGGCAGGACTCACAAAATCATAGACATGATACTTATTTCACCCTATCACTTTATTATCCTGCATTGGTACAACCTCACTCTTTGACGTCCCAACAGAGACTCCTCGTGACTGTCCCCATCATTCTGATCGTTCCTTGTTCATTCCCACAATCAATTGCTTGATCAATATTCTATACGCTACGAGCGTATTGACTCAGAGTGCAGGATATTGTGCTGGGGTCGCTAATCACCCTGGTTGCATTACCGCCTCTGTGTGCTCAGTGGCCAAGTCAATCCCAGTCAAAATACGATTGGAGAAATTGGTCCCTGGGAATGTGGCGACTAGTGATGGGTCGGTTGTGAGAGATCGAATTCCGAGAGCAAGTTCTCTTAAAAGAAAGATCGATTAACGACTTCTCTCCAATGACCGAGGCGTTCATCTTCACCGATCGCGACAGGAATGATTGCATGACATCAAATATCGATCACGAGACTTGAGACCGACCAAAAAAATCTTGAGTGAATTTTATAACGAGAGATTCCAGAGTTACTCGCTCTTTCGTGAGATGTAGGCAGTTATTCGATGCTCCGCTCGGTTGCGCTAACAAAGACGCAGCGTAATAACAGTCAACAATTTACATCACGACATAAATATCTTGCATCGAGAGAGTTTTACCAGTTTTGCTGGCTCGCTTTTTAGTAGAATAATAACATCATTAAAAATGAAGACCGAATCCGTTACACTGTCGGCAAAGAGACAGCTGGGTTAAGATTCAAAAGGAATGCAATGGAAATTAAACATGATCCAGGTACTTATCCGTTTGTTAATTCGCCAAGCAATGCATTATTTGTTACTGCGTTGGCTATGTAGTGCCGTTATTTATTACGTGCAATAGGTTAATCGTCACTTGTAAGTAGTATAGTACAATACTATATCCCTATGAATTGTTTTCCTTTGCCGCGACGAGTCGTAAATTGTGTGATAATTAAATATCTGAGTCTATGACGTGATCGCTTAGAAATCAAACCTGATACCCATGCCGCTGTATTATATATATATCGGCCGTTTATATAAACAACTGTGATTCATATTGCCAATGCATTTTAAAAATTCAACTCCGCTCCTCTCTCTTCAATCACTTTTTCTAGACTTTGATGGTGTTGCTGTCAATCAAGAATGTTTCCAGTGCTTCATTGGATGTCCGTTGGCTTTCCCTTCGTCTGAATTTTCTTCCCATATGTCTTCCGAAGTACCGGCGTGTTAAAATCACCGGTGAATTCATCCAGAATTGTTTGTTTTTGGAATGCAGTTTGCTTTTGGTGTTATTTCAAATATTTTTAACTGCAATCTCATCAGCGAATCCTTTTTTCGGAGAATAAAATTTCGTATGTGCCAATAACTCTCCTTTTCATTTAGAGGAATGGTATTTGAAGAACTTGATTCAGGGAATAATAGCGTGATTCCAGTTAATATAGGTTAGATCCAAACACCGTTCGAGACATGATAACTGCAAATTATGATTACCCACAGGTAATTTGATTCATACTTTCATCATTATACTTTTGTAGTGAATAGTAAGTTAAAAAAATGTACATAGGCTTGATCAGTAAATATCAGTATGAGTTTCCGGAATTTCATTTGCATTTGCACTGAGTGTAGCTTCAATAAACGGTACAATGTAAATATCGTAATACTGTAATTGGTTGTAAGCAAAAATGAATTACATGAGTGGGCCATTACATCAGCCTTAGGCATCCCATTGAAATGGGCAAGGAGTTATTTCAATCAAAATGTACTAACATGTTTAGTAAGGCAATATATGACTTCATACCACCGATACTGTGTCACTTTAAATTGGCAGAAATGCTGTATGTGAGCAATTAAATAAATAAAGACTGTATTTCTGCGTGCAATAGAGCATCATATACTGTAAAATAGTGCTGGAAATTTGTAATCATCGTATCATCCATCAAAGTGTGTATTCGAACATGGCTTGTACACAGGAGCTTAGACCATATTCATTTAAAATTTAATTCCTTGGAAAGGACAAATTAAAATTTCTGATAGTACTAATTACTCATTGTACATCCAAAATCCCTGGTAAATATTTAGCAGGAAAATTTAGAAGGAACCTGCAGTAAGTTAGCAGAACATTCATGAGGATAATCAGAAACCTATAGTGGCAAAGAAAATCTTATTTTAGTTTAAAAACTGATGCCTATCTTAAACATTGGTGGAGTAATGCAATTATAGCATTGGACTGTTATCAACGTCTATTCATTCCACATGCAGTTATCATTCCACATTCACTTTAATTCTTATATTTGCCTGACCATGACATTTTACCACCATTATAATGGTATACAGATAGCTTAACAGACATATATATTTCAGTGGTCATGACCAGCAGGAAGGGTGGAGTGGTAACTGCAGTTACCACTCCACCCTTCCTGCTTCAAAAATTTCTTTCCTTAAAATGTTTCAATTTAGTTCTGCGCATCACATCCATTCATTTCAATTGCCTATATTTTTCCTACCTCTCCCAACGAAGCAAACCTTTCCCTTCAAAAGTACCTTTCAGGACCTCATTTCCTCTTAATTACCTACTATCTGACATAAAGTGGACTCCTAAATTTCCTTCACTGTTATATGTAACTTCAATGCCTAGTCAAGTATCTCTTAACTTCTCTTCTATCTTACTTTCATTATCCTTCTTGAGAGCCACTCCTCATATAACTTTAGTCTAATCTCACCCTCTCAACATTAGCCAATGGTTTAGATCCTATATCAGGACTTGAGGCATTACATATCCCCCATAATTCTTGAATATTGCTGATACAAGACATTTAATATCTTGAGTAGGACACCTCGTTCCACTAAAATTCTGCCCCAGTTACAACTTCATTCCACTATTTGTTTTTTGCTATTTGTCTTAAGCCTCTAATGGTTTCTACTCAATGACCATTCTCAATCTATACTCTGGAGTGAGCTGGCAAGCCACTTACCATGAGGAAAAATATCCACAGATGCTGAGTGGACTATGTTCCCTTCGTTCCTGCTCTTCGTCCAATCTGGCATGTGTGAGCCTAACAGCTATAATTACCCTTGTTAATTTCTACTACAGGTAAACAATACATCATAGCATGTCCTTTGATAACAGTTGATTAATATTCATAAATTTACCAAAGATCATGACAATAGGAGTCGACTTAAGACTTAATCATATTGGGGTTTCAAGGAACATATTCAAAATAAGCCAAGTAGTAATTGTAAAAAACCTACACCAACATTTATTTCACTTATTGATTATTAAAAATAAATGGATCTATGAATGGTTGCACTACCCTTAGTTTTCATCACCCCTGATGACAATGACTGAGTCAGACATCGAAACGTCAGCCTACATGGAGACCATCACCCTGTTGGAAACCCGAGAAAGCTTCTTAGGTTCCTCATATCAGTGAAATAAATAATATTAATAATATGTAACAGCATTCATTAAGCATGAAGCATTATAGACCAAATCCATTTTACACTAAAATTTTATAAGTAAAAAATCATTGATTACCTACCATTGCTTTATTATCCATCCATGACCCTCTTCTCCATTAACTTCTTCAATTTATAAAAGGGTGTTACCAAAACTATGAGTGCATACTTGACTTAAATTATGACAGACATTTAATTTAAATGAGGGCATAAAAAATAATTTTATTCTGATCAAGTTGACTTTAAGTCACACAGGAACGACATCTGTACACTTAAGTTGACTGCTAAGTAATTGAGTACCTGGATAACTTGAGGCACACAACTTATCACATGATATTGTTTGCTCTCTGCTGTTAGTGATGTCTGTTTGGATTTGGAAACTGGCTCTCTTCTAATAATTTACTCCATAATACCCTATATTGGCATATATCCTTTGCCTCTATTGCATTCATACATTACTTCATTCACACTCTCTCCTATTCTTAAGACTCCTAATCTTCCTCCTTTAATGTCTCTTCCACCACATCATGAACCCACAATTTTTTCCATCTTCCTCTTACGCTATTCACTCCTCAATTACAATCCTGTTCCAATACTCAACTCTAATCTATTATTTAAACATTGCCAAACCCACAGAGAATAATCCTTTCATAAAGTCCATTACGGTAGAATGAAGGAAGAGATATTTTCAAAATGTCAAAAGAAAATTAATAAAAAGATATTAGCTTTAGTTCCCATAAGTATCCAGTAAGTATATCAAGCAAAAATCAACATGAAATACACTCAGAATCTTTACTCTTAATAATCCAAGATGGTATGTATATTGTTCTAGCAAATTCAATGATTGCATGGGGGAAATAAACATTTGTCACAGTATGCACAGCTGATTTTTCTTCTTTGAATCAAAACTAGGTATGACATACAACTGTTATCACTCATATGATATGTAAACACTACTGTTTTCTGATTACAGTTCTATAATATAGAGGGAACTGGCGGAGTGGATATTGGTCTGAAGTTATTGATGGCTATAACCATTGATAAGCACTAAACCATTGTGTAAATTAATAATTGATCAGAGGCTATTCCTTGCAAAGATAATAAACATATATATTGAGGTCAGATATTTAGTAAACATTCTTATAACCTGATTGTTCCATCCATTTCATAAAATCTACAGAGTAAACTAGTTATAATTTTGCCTAGATATAGTATTCCCTACCTGTTACATGATATAGTCTAGTAAATGGCAACTAGAGTAGCAATCAGATAGCAGAGAAACTCACTGATGCTTACATATTTTATTGCATTGCATTGGTGCTTCTTAATGATAGCAGCAATATCATCTAGAGGAAGAACGAATGTAGTGGGTTTAAAATTAGCACTGTCAGTGCCAAACAATTTAAGAAGATTCATCACATCCTGCAATCAGTTTTTAAATCCCTACTCATACACATCATAATAACAAATATTTTGTGTGTATTAGGCATTTCTTATAGGTAGCTTAGAAGCAATATATGTTAACACTTACTGATAAGAATTTGATATGTATAACTGTTGAATACCCTGTAAGACATAACTATAATAATCAAATCGTTTTCGTAACCAATTAACATCTCCAATGTACGGGCAAAAGCATTTTGTGAGGGGGAATTAATATAGCACTAAAGATTCAATACTATAACAAAGTGCATTTTTACTGAATATACATTTTATTGAAAGGTACGCAGGTACATATACAAACCATCATTTAATAATATGCTTTTTAAACATTTAGAATCTATGTGGCATTGCGAAAAACATATTTACTGAACATCAATATAATGGACTAGTTTGATTAGTTATCTAAGTGACGAAGTGCATGGTGAAACCCCAACGATTTTAATCGATGGCAACAAACGAAGCATGTTTTGTAAGGAGCGTTTTACATTAGATATAAATCACTCAAGTGGCTGAAAAAATTCATATATTTCAACAAATATTGAGAATAGTAAACGTGAAGTCCTATTCAGTTCACTTTGGCACAAGAAGTGCTTCACGAGAAGAAAACAACATCACGACAGAAGCAACTTCACAAAAAAGTATTCATCGTAGGACTGATTGTTATTATTAGAATCACAGATATATATATATATATATATACACAGCGAATGTCTTGGACTCCTGTATTTGCACTAATACTCTGAATTTATGCTTTATATTTACGATGTAAACAATAAACGACGAATATTACGTTAACCTATGAACAAATCTTCGATTTTGGCATTTATTAATATTGTAAGCACTCGACGATCACGAGACAGTATTTCAGAAGCACAGTAACTAAATTATAGATATATAGTATGATGTAAACAAACCTTTACCAAAGTTGAACGTTCGCTTTTTTACATGCAATTCACTCTTAGACAAACACAGCAGCAAACTATGAGATTATTTCAGGGGGGACTGTAACTTAAAAATCTACGACGTAAACAAACAAAAACCCACCATTAACGGCTATTTTTGAAGCACTAACTCTTGGTAAATTTACGACATAAACTATAACTTTAGCATAAGTTGAACATACACTTTCTTCGTGTAACTCACGTCCAGAAACACAACGCAATATTATGCCATTTCAGAAGCACAGAAACTTTTATAACCTCCATGGTGTATTTCCTGTCATAACACATCCATTAGGAGCGTAAGTCTACCTAACACAAATAACCTTTAAATATCAAAATATCACCACAAGAACACACGCAATACATCACAGCACATATAACATTTGTAATCACTGAATTTCCATAATTGCATTGTCACTTAAATACACGATAAACCATCGTTTCAATATTCTCGACAAATATTACGTCTCGTGAACAAGTGAAACAGACTGTAATTGAAAATTGAATTTTAGTGCTACAGTCGGATAATTTGCTTTAAATTCTTACAGCCAAAAGAAAACGTTGATCGTTTCGAACTACATACCAAAATAAAATTTCGCTACTAAATTAGTATTAATCATTGGTTTCTATTATGAGTTGTTAATAATTTGTGGTCACTCTTCAATAGTTTTGTAATCAAGTGGGATATTCCTAATATTCTTCGTATAACTATACTTAAAATCACAAACCAAGAGCATTGTGTAAAAACAAAACAAACAGCTTCGCACGATTGCACAATTGTGCCTTCAATTGTTTTCAAAGAATTACCCACAACTCCACGGAAACCGGCACTGAACAAGGTAGCTGCACTGAAACTCTGTGCCTGCTCTGTGCTATCAAGAGCAAAACGAACGACCAGATTTTTTATCTATCACGATTTTCCTGAGAGATCATTGATCGTAGGCAACTTGGACTGCTCACTAGCTGGAAAATCGGTCTCTCTGATCGACGATCGAAGATCGAATCACAAGCGGGAGTGACCGACGCGACCGAAATCTCTCAAAAGACCGACTTTGCCCATCACTAGTGGCGACTGTGTTCCACATCCACATGTTTGTCTTTCTCTCACACCTCAGAATTATGTATGTATGCTTCATATCAAACCACAGCCTTTACTTTTCATTATGGCACTGTTCTTTTAGCCAATGTTGGTCCAATACAGTCCAAGCATCAGCTTGGACTGTATTTTTTCAAACAGGAAATGCTTTTTTGTTTTCTTACTAAGTTTACTAATGTGCAAAATAATGAATGATGATTTTATGTAAACCTAATTAATATTGTTAAGACATTTATATTAATAAAAAGTATATTAATTTCTTTTAAATATATTACAAAAGCAATAATTTTAAAATTGAACATTTATTTGGCACATTCACTGAGGTAGCATTGCAGATGGTCGCCCAGGTCATATTGGGCCATATTGGGCCCACAGGGGTTGCAAACATGCCAATTTAAAGTTTCTTTGACTACCTGACAACTATGTTACATGCATTTTACTTATTTTACAGACCTTCCCAGTTCTACTTAGTGCTTGATGCAATTAATGCCTCTGGCTCCGAGTTGGAGTTATGCTATACCCCTATCAAGTCTATTTTAATGGAAGCTGGAGAGTCTTGCCGAGTGCCAATTCCTCTTCAACGATGTCCTCTGTCAAAACTGCTGTCACAGTCTCATCGAAAACATTCACCAAGGGTGAGTATTTAGTTCAA
Organism: Pyrrhosoma nymphula; assembly: GCA_963573305.1. NCBI lineage: Eukaryota > Metazoa > Arthropoda > Insecta > Odonata > Coenagrionidae > Pyrrhosoma > Pyrrhosoma nymphula. Next base: position 10,445,123 of record OY754335.1, on the reverse strand, counting down.
ACTATACTTTCTATGTACCAGGCAGAGGATTAAATTAGAACTTGGTTTCTTGCGACTTTTTAAATGCTTCCAGACTAAATGTATGCTAATGAGATTGTTCTTTGGAGGGAAAGAATTTTTAAACACCTTAATATCATGTTCAAGCAAAGGCTAAGTAAGATGAAACGGCTTCATTTGCCGGGAGAATAGGTCTTTGTCCTGAAGATGCCAGCTTCAAAACTTGTGGCAGCAACTCAATTCTCCCGAAAATGAAGCCATTTCATTTGAAGGGAATTGGTTGCTTCATAAACTTAGAAAAATTAGGTGAAGATAGGAGGGATATGTGGCTCTTTATACATTTGTATGCCAGCAAGAATGTCTCATGTAAAATGCAGGTTATGAGAATTTTAAGAGGCTGAAAGGCAAGGTTACACATTAAATTGGCAGGGCATAAATTAGAGTTGGTGAAGCACTTTGCATGTCTACAGTGGACTCTCATTATTACGTTCTTGAAGGGACTTTGGATTCTGAACGTGGTAACCAGGAAAACGTGCAAAACAGGGCAGGCATTACATGGAAAGTCAAATGCGTACTGGTTGGTTGCATAACTTGCAGGGGAATGTTATCCTGCTGCTCATTTTAGCTCATGCTGCAGATAACTGGTGATCATTTATTGTGAAAATAGTTTATTTTCCACCTATTCCGCCTCCCAAGAAAATGCATATGATACCTAACGCTGATGCATACTCAATTATTAATGATGACAATTGTCGTCATCATAAAAACCAAACAGCACGTTTAATTTACAGATGCTGCTTTTACAGAGATCAGTGGCAAAGATAGCGAAGCCACCTAGCTATATGTTTCTCTTCACACTTCCAATGAAATAATTAGGCCAGAGGACAGATGAATCCGAGGCGCGAATGCCCACTTCGCACTTTATAGCGCTTTATGTTTATATTGCTTGTAGTAAATTACAATGATTGCACCAAAATGCTATATTTGTGTTTACCATGATGAACATTTTAATTTCATGAATAAATATTATAGCATTTTAAGGATTGTCAGAACTCCTTGAAAACATGAACAAATTGAGCTCCTAACCCAAAAACATTGTCTTTCCTCTGTGTAATGGCGTAAACTTGATTGCTTGTAACAAAACAAAAATGGAACTTCCCACGTGTTCTCCACAAATATTGCAAACAAAAATGCATCATTTAATGGAAATACATATAAACTTATGGTGGCTGGAAGGATCTTTCAAAGGTGCTTTGTTTTTATCATTTTGAGCCCTAATTCTTTGATAGTATAGTCCATTTTTACTTAAGTATTCATCACACTTTCATCGACTTCGTGACTGCTCACAAACTGTCACCATCACTTCCACTGTTTTTGCGAATGTTGGAGGATGTTCTGGCTCTGCTTCGTCTTTCCCGGTGTCTTCTTCTTCCTTTCTGTTCATGGACGTCATCTATTGTCATCAATCTACTGATAAAAATATGCGATAATGAGATTCACCGATTTTTTCAATTACTTTTAGGAAGATGAAAAATTGTTTGGAATAGTTATTATTCATCTGTTATGTAATTGTCTCCATAAATAAAGCTTCATTTTTAGTAGTCACAAGTCCCAACAACCAACCTGCAGACTTCGATATCGGCGTCACAGGCGACGCACTCGTCGAAGGTCATACCCTCCCCTTCTCTGAACAGCTGATCCCAGCCCTCAAGGGTGTGCTCATGTGCTGCCTCTTCACTTAGCGACGTAGAATCGTCTTCGTTTGTGCTGCGATGAAATCCAGAGGTCCGAAAGCTATTTCTTATGCTCTTGGCTTCGACGGAGTCGCAGGCATGCTTCACAAAATGCATCGCTTTCTGAATATTTACTTTTCTTCCTGACTCGAGAAGGCTGGCCAACATCTCATTGACAAGTAGTTTCCTGTACTCATCCATCATACATTGTATGATGCCTTGTTCGAGGGGCTGAAGAGCACTCATGCAATTTGGAGGAAGAAACAGCACTTTAACATTTCTTAAAAATGCTGTGTCTTGGATGTGCTGTGCAATTATCAATAACCAACAAAAAGCATCAAAAATTTTGGTGGTCTTGCAGGCATTAGAATTGCAATCATACGTCCAAGGTAATGTTTGTAGCATCTGGGACGTTTATGTTTCCTGATCACTTACGGAATCAGGTTTTCTGTTTCAATGCCATTGCAACATAGGACAGTCAGCCTCTCCATACTCATTTTGCCTCCATGGCACTTATCTCCTCTAAATGCCAGTGTTTTATCAGGAAGCAAATTAAAAAATAAACCTGTCTCATCGGCATTAAAAATGTTATTCGGGCTGTAGTTTTTGATGATGACATAGATGATGATCACATGCGCTGTTGCTCACACAGTTTTGATTCCATAGGTGATAACAGCGACAGCCGCGACAGCGATAAAACAAACGAATATCGCAATAAAATGCGTTGCTTGTGGGGACCTTGCCAAGCGTTGAATAGGTGATTCTAATGTTTGAGATTGCTTTTTTCTTACTTCATAAACATTTTTTTAACCATATTACGACTATCAAAATAGTATTTTAAGCGATAACGATCTTTTTTAATGCAAGAAGTAAACCTCTTTGAGATTCATCCATCGTCGAATTAACCTACGAGGCGGTTATTTCCCTAGGACAATTAGGCTTGGTCCTCCTCCAAACGTGCTAAAGAGGTAACCAAAACGTGCTAACCATAGTTATTTACATGCGCTGTGATGCGGACTTGAGGAAATGAACGTCCAAATGAGGAAAACGTGCTATTAAGGAACATCCTAATGAGAGTCTCCTGTAGTTAGTATTTTGGTGGAAACTGGGTTTAATATATACCAAAGGAGCAGAATGTTTGTAGCCAAAGAAGTGGAAATTGATTTGAGAAATTATACTTGAAAATGTTTTGAAAACATTGGTGGAGATGGCTTAACATTGGAGTATAGTGTAGAACAGTTCTGTAACTTTTTCTTTGAAAAAAAAAATGACCATAGATTGGAGGGTTTCTAGATTTAGGTTCCAAGAATGGTGGAGAAGGAAGTTGGGCATAAAAGAAGAAAGACTAAGCTTTGAATTAAATTTGGTGCTGGAGTAGAGGAAGTTCGTTGGGGAGATTCAAAGGTAGCAGAATTATTTCTACCCCTTAGGGCAGTGGTTCTTAACCTTTTCGAAGTCACAGTGCACTTTTGATCAAAAGAAAATTTGCCGTGCACCAAAATCAAACAGTCAGAAAACAAAGAAAAATAGATGGACAAAACTATTTATTTTTAATTTTATGACCTTCATTGGACCACTTTAGTCATCTTCTGGATTTCTTCCGTTTTCTGTCAGCCCAGTATTTCTTCATTCGCTCGGATCATAGCTTTCTTTCTTCATCTGAGATTACCCTTCCTATTCTCGTTGATCTTGGTTTGTAGTCTGATCTGTTTGTCCTTGAGTTTCACGATAGCATCTGTGTTATCTTTCAAATTATTAGAAATTAAACAGATAATAAAACAGTTATACGACAAAAAATAATATAGCATGTATATGGAAAAACTACATAACTAAAATTAGCCTTAATAAAATGGAATTTATTGATGTGAAAATCAATTAATGTGATACCCGTGCTTGTCAGCTTTTGCAGATTTCAGAAATATTAGGTTGAATATTTGATATAGCTACCCTCAATTTTTTATCTAATTTTGTAAGCCTTTCTCATTTCTTTAGTTTTTATGCTAGTCATTGTTGTGAGAAACTGAGCTCGCACAAATATGATGCTGAAAACTGTGACAGGATTGTCAGTGCCCTCATGTAGAGAGCTGGATATTAGTCTTGGACAGAAATCCAAAATTCTTCCATAGTTAGGTATTTCAGAAAATTTAATTTTTAGATTATGATCCGTTGACAAGGTGACCAATTCTTCTTCTTCTTGGTACGAAAATTCACAACTCGATGTATCAATCGTGACAAATGGATTTCATATCCAGTCATAATTTTCTATATTAATGGAAGGAAAGTAATATACAATCTTTTCTTCCAATAAAGTTCAATGTTCTGTTATTGGGATATAATTCCCTCAGCAATATTTTCATTAAGTGAAGGAAACATATCTATTTTATTTCTTCCTAGTATTCGATTTCTTCAGAGAGTGATTTTTGTATATATACTGTGACGATAGGGTACATTGCAGAAACATTTTTCTTTTAATTTCAATTTGAAATTTTGGGAAAAGGTGCAATTATAGCCACAGATATAAGATATATATAGAAATATAGAATATAGAATATATATAAGATATATAGAAAAAAATATTTTTGAAAAATACAGTTAACTCTCGATTATCCGTGCTAATGGATGCACGACGAGGCACGGATAATCGAAAAACACGGATAACCGAAAAACATGGAAAATGCGGTCGTGATATTGACATTTCACTTCGTAGGATGGAAATTATTTCACATAACAGACTGCAGCGGTTACCGCAAAACACCTAATGAAATACTAAATATTTCTATTATTTCGAAAGGTAATAATATTGTAAACATTTATTAATTTATAGCTTCTAATGCTTGAAACACAACGTAATGGGTACTTACTTAGCTTGACCAAGTAGATAATAAAAACTGGCATCTTGCTTATTTTCAGTAAATGTATGACATCGAAGTGATTATATAATACAAAACATTGTTATAATTGTGAGCCTCTGATATTTCGTGATATAATATATAGATTCGGCATTAGTAGGATTAAAAATATTTCGCATAACTTGACAGCAGGAGTTACGCCAAGAAAACAAGTGAATAACGAAATGTTAATTTTCCAGTTTGATTATTTCGAATATCATGAAATCTTCAATGTTCATCCATAAATATTTTCTAATCTAATAAATAGTTTCTAATGCTTGATTTAAAAGATAATGGGCGCTTAACTTGACCATATCGATAATAAAAACAATAGCATGACTTGCGTATTTGAAGTCAATATAAAAATCATTATCGAAGTGAATATCAGAATAGAGCACATTCTTTTATTGTGAATCTTGGAAATAACAAGTTATTTTTTTGCTGTTTACTTGATTTCTTCATGTTATTTTTTAATGCAGCTCTTTTTTTACGTTGCAATAATCGAAATCAAATTTTCGCATGTAATCTAGCTAAGTTTTAACACTCGTCAGAGTTTCTGTGCGGGTGCCAACGCGCCTTATTTTACGTATTTTGTGAACCCCAAGCAAAAAGCATCAGCGGCTGAAACATTGCCACTCAATCGCTCTCCCTGAAAAGCAATTTCACAAATTTTATGTCGCGGCTTGAATCTCGTCAACCACCCAGAAGAAGCTTTAAAATCTCCTTCTATCCCTGGAGACTCATGAAAAAGTTTCGCCTGCTGTGCGCACATGGGGCCTGAGACGGGTAAACCATGAATTGACCGTTTTTGATTGAACCAAAGAAGCATGGCGGAGTTTAAAGCTTTAAAGGTTGATCGGTCTTACGCTTTGAGGGTCCCAAACCACTGTCCGAGGTTGCAGCGAACTTCATCAGCTTACTTTTATTCTTAATTATACCGCAAATTGTTTGTAACTCCACATCATATTCTTTTGCCAGTTTAAGCGGAGTCTTTCCTTTTTCATTTCTTCATCAATTCTAGTTTTTGGACAATTTTCTTCCGTTTTTTTGCCATTTGCATCAGCTTTGTCGTGGCCCTATAGTAATGAATGCAACTTTGAAGTTATTGAGATTTCCACACAAATAAGCTGGCACAATCGTATCTGGGTAAAAACAAATGACTGTTCAATGGAGAATAATGACCAGGGAGCACTGATACTGTTTCGTATTTATTAATTCAGGCCGAAAAGTAAGAACATACGGAGCAATAAGTAGTTATTTTTAAGTATAATATAAGTTAGTTTATTTACAAGTAGTTTATTTGAAATTATTTCCATTGTATATTTACTATTCTGTTCGTTTTAGGAAGATAGAATATTCAGTGGCAAAAAGTAATGGGAAAGAACGGATAAAATAAATTCAGAAGCAGATGCGGCTGAGTTTTCATCATTCTTAAACGAAGCAAACAATTTCCATAATATTGTGATTAAATTAAAAAGTTAAACTAAAAAGAGACATTTACAAACTTTCAATTCTATTTAGATACATCGAACTTTCAAAGAATTTACTTAATTTTACCATTGGAATATTTTTCAAACTTTGAGGTGTAGGGATGATAAAACAGCACGGATAATCCGCAAACTGGATAATCGGAAGCCGGATAATCGAGAGTTGACTGTATTAATTTTTTAGGGGTTTCACCTAGGGTTGCCAACTGTCCGGAATTTCTCCGGACAGTTCAGATTTTGATGCCTTTGTCCGGAAAGAGGAATTGCCTCATTCTGGACGGCACTTTGTCCTGAATTTGTGAGAAAGTGACATTTGCACTGCTTGAACTTTCGGCCAGCCAGTAATCAATCATCACAGGCATGCAATCAGAAAGTTGAGATTTCAGTTTAGTCCGTTTGTATAGTGACCGTGGACAGACGTGTTGGCACTTAATGTGCAGTGAGCGGTTTTCCTGTGTTTCCTGTCTGATTGTTGCATCATGAAATGGAACTGGTTAGCAATTCGCCTGCCAAAAAAGAAGAGGAGTGGCTTCAAGATGAAACATTCAAATCGTGGATTAGTAAAGACACAGGCTACAATCCTGATCCATCAAAATTGTAATGCAAAGTGTGTGTATGTTCATTCTCAATTAGAACAGACGGCGTTACTGCGGTGAAGAAACACTGTGAATCTGACAAACATAAGAGGGCTATTTTGAGCCAAAGGATATCGGGAACATTGAGTATTTTTTTGTTGAGACACATCTACCAGAAGATGACAAAGTTACTTTGGTAGAAGTTGCATTAACTTACCTTGGTGTGGAAAGAAGTTGGTGGCTAAAGTGTTTGCTGATTCCAAAATCAGTAATAAAATACATTGTGGATGAAGCAAATCTGAAGCTCTTGTGGAAGGAGTTCTTGGTCCATATTGGGTGCAACAGGTTCTTCATGACTAAACATTTTCTCTCTCCACTGATGCATCAAACAAAGGAAACGTGAAACTCTACCCTGTGAGTGTTTGATATTGTTGTAAAAAGAAAGGTTCTGTGGATCATTTACTCGACTTTTATGATGACCACGATGAAGCTGCGACTGCTATTTCTACAAAACTTCTTTCAGTATTGATGGAGAATGAATTTTCCATCAACAGTGATGTAAGTTATGGTTCTGACAAAGCTTCAGTGAACTATGGCAAACACCATTCAGTTTATGTTTTGATTAAGGCTGCGCAAACAGTAGAAGTTGTTGAAATCCAACAGCAATTGCCACGTTCTGCATAATGCTGCCAAACATGCATGTAAGCAGATGAAATATGATGTAGAAACTCTTGTGATGAAAACTTATAATGAGTTTTCTTGCTCTGCAAAAAAATGTTCATGAGCTGAAAGATTGTTTTGAGTTTGTCGAAGAAGAGTACTCTGCACTCTTAGGTCATGTTTCCATCAGGTGGCTATTCCTCGAACCAGCTGTTTGCAGACTTATAAAATGGTGGAAGGCAGTGAAGACCTACTTCATTGCGGAAGGGGAAAAAGAAACGCCTAAGTTAATTTGGAAGTTTGTGAAAGTTAAAGCACAAGCGCTGTTACCTGAAAATTAACTTTCACTTCCCGAATGCTACCTCTATTTCACACAGAGCTTCATGGGAATTTTTCATTCAGCGATAAAATCTCTCGAAGCAGAAGGGACTCAGGTGACAGAAGTGCACGCCATAATGGACAGAAGTGTACGACATAATGAACCAAGTGAGATCTTGCTGAAAATCGAGAATTGAAGACGGATTTATCAGTATGACAGTCAACACATGTTTGCCGCTATTGCCTGCAGAGAAGCAAGGTTTCTTTAAAAAAAATGAATTAAATGTGTATCAATGAGCAGTTGATTACTTGGAAAAGTGGTTTCCATACGAAGACTCGCCACTTAGGAACTGCAGAATTCTTATTTTGGACAAGGACTTTACTTTCAATGAACTGTTAAAATTAATTTCTGGTTTGGGGAACAAGATAAAAACCAACGTAGATGACGTAATGGGTGCCAGACTCTACAGTGAATACAATTTATCAAAAAATAAGGTGTACCTAAACTCTGAGCGATCGAGAGAGTAGACGAACGTTGGATTGAGTTCTTCAACAATTCTGATTAACCCAGCTTACTACAGATAGCAGAAAAAGTCTTGGCTATTCCAGTTAGTATTGCCCACGTAGAGAGAGTGTTTTCACTCGTGAAAAACTTGTGGACTGATGAAAAAAATCGCATGCGGCCAGAACTCGTCAAAGCAGAATTATGCGCGAAAGAAAATTTTCACTTTTTGTGGATGGAGTTTTTTGTATGTGTCCAAAAACAAAGAACTTCTGATAGATGCGAGGAGTGAAAAAAAGTATTCTTTCAAAAAGTAAAGCTGGCGTAATAAACGTCCAAATGACAATGGCACTAGATGGAAACTAGTATACCTATAGGTATACCCGTATATGGATCACGATAATTATTGGAATTGGAATTGGAATCATTATTAGCATAAAGAAATTAAAGTTATCAAACCTGCTAATTTTTGGCACTATTAGCCATAATACTCTCAATTAAATATCAATTTGAGTGAAGGGGACATTTTTTAAATAATCCTTGGCAGTCAACCTGTCAGATTTACCGTATATAATACATAGACATGAATAAAATATGCTAGTTTACAATAAAAAAATGGATTGGTTCGTGATATTTTTCTACAGTGTTAACAAGCCGTGATGTAAAGCACCACCTAGTGGGAGCAAGCAAGACTAAGTTTAGCACATGTGCATAGCAGTGCGTAAAAAAATCCATTGGATACTCCTCCTGTACCTTTGTTTGTAGCCCTGACAAATGGCCCGACATTACTGCAGCTCCATTATAAGGCTGAGCCATAATTTTTATTTCCATCATACATTTTTACAACATTTTTTAAATTCTTAAATAAACCATCCGCTGTTCGTCCAAATGACAATGGCACTAGATGGAAACTACCTAGTATACCTATAGGTCCGTATATGGATCACGATAATTATATTAATCATCATTTAGTAAATACTTATTGTTCATCAAAATATAATAATATCTAGTCATTTACAAATTGGATAAAGTTAAACTTGATTTCATTTTTTTTTTTTTTTTTTTTTTTTTTTAAGCTTTAAACTATATTTCATCTTTCCGAAATGTTTTACGGAGCTGCTTGTATGTGTCTTATATTAAATTTAAACAAAATGCTAGAATTAAATTGTTAGCTATGTTATTATTATTTATAATTATTGTATGAGTTGATCCCAGATTCCAATCCAACGATATATCCAAGTAATTGAATCTTTAAATTACGTGTCCGGCTGTTTTGAAGGGTCCAAAAGTGTCCAAAAATTGTTTGTACAAACAAAAATTGTCCCTTGTATGCCGGCAAAATCAATGCCTTGTCTGGAATTCCAGTTGAGCCAAGCTGGTAACCCTAGTCTCACCCCCTCCTGAAGTTTTAGCTGACCAAAATTAGCCATTTTGGGGTCAATTATAGTTATTTTCTCCCGGATTTTTTTTTAAATCGGAAGACTGAATTAACAGGGAACTCAATACTGCTCTGAAAGTTGTTAGTCACTATTTTGCTTTATTTTTTCAGATTACTACAATAATATTTGATGAAAATAAAGGGGTTTTTGATGAATTATAGTGTTTTAGGGTTAAAGCATGGAACCTCGTGGTGATGTGGGGGGTCACGAACACACTCTGCAAGGGAAAATATTCATTACCACATAGCTAAAGGCAGTAAATTGTTAATGTGAACTCTAGTTAACACCAAAGTACCCAAGGTTTGGTTGAGAAGACATTTACTTGGAAGTCCTTTTTTGAAAAATTGTTGAAATGGGAAATTTAAAAGGGTGCGCGCAAAATCAGCATGCTTTGAAATTCCTAGCATGCAGATAGCAAAGTGAATCCATCGTATAATGAAGGCATTGTAATGCAGGGGTACACTGTAATGATTAAGGGGAGATATTCATTAAGAAAAGGATTTGAGGTTGAATAACTGGGGAATATTTGCTTTCGGCTCTTATGTAATAAGTGGGAAAATATTATGATAGGGTAAACTGTACAATTGGACAAAATTTACAATAATCACTATTGTAAATTTTGCAATCATTATTGAAATTTTTTTTTCATCTGTACTCTTACTATGCACTCCAAAATAACAAGTGGCCAGTAACTGTAGGGTGGCCAATAACTGTATGGTTTACCCTAATGGTTTAGTTACTAGAATAATTCATATAATTAAAATTTCAAGAGGAAAATCACCTGCCTGGACTGGGATATGAACCCAGATACCTAAATATGTATCATGTGGAAAGCTTAGCTGCTCCAACATCATCTTATATTGTTTCCCAGTACTCACACTAGAGCAGGTGGTTTCCCAAGGCACTGTCACAGCCTCTCGTAAACACACTGGCACCTATATATTTGCATCAGGACTTACCAAAGTGCTGTGGGTCTAGCTGTCACCAGCAGTGGAATTACCTGCTGAGGAAAATTCAGAATGAAAAAATCATGAATCGTATATGTACATAACCTAGAATTTACACCAAGTATTCTTAATCAATATGTTCTACATTGACTAAAAATTATGTAAAACAATGCATAAAATTATAGTATCACACGGTTATTGGAATGAATTCTATTATTAATCCAGTACCAAACAATAATTGACATGTTTCATTTGGAAATATAGATACCATCTATCTGTACTAAGTGCATGATGAGGGGTGGGGGAGAAGAAGTCTGACCTTAAGGAGAGCTATAATAATGACAATGTTGCATAATTATTTTAGTATGTCCAGTTGAATCCCTCTACATGAAGTTGAGAATACAGTTATCCTATTGTATTGTTTGTGGAGGGATTTGAGCATGTGAACTGGATTGCACAATGTTGTCACTGAGCAGAACTCTAATGATCAACATACACCATTCCTCTTGTCCAACTTAATACAGATTGAAGGTACTTATGTTGTGATAATAATTGTCATCATATATTCCCCCTCCAATATCAGGCAAGTCCTGCCAGTAGAAGAATGGATGCGGCGGAAATAGAGGGCATAATTTGCAGTCAGCACATCTCCTCCTTGGTGGATCTACGTTGGAGTCTTCCTGGAACTGGAACCAGAGGGAAGGCATCCCTCTCTGGGTTTCAGTGCTCACGTGAAATGCTTCAGATAATCAAGGCCTCTCCTTTAATTTGGGGTAATGAATGTGAAATAGTATTAATCTTAGTTGATACTTCATTGCAGTCATGAGTGTAAAGGCATGCATTATTTAAACATGTTTATCTTGTGAAATTTTTATCTGTAGAAAATTCCAGTGCAATTACTATGTTTACCAATTGATCTCAGATCGGTCTGAGTTCAGAGCAATCTGAAAGTTCAGGAGCAAGCTGACTCAGATGGCCTGGTTCACCAACACGGTCTGAAAATATCGATATTGGACTATGGAATTCACCAGTCTGAATTATTTTGAAATCTCTTGCTTATTTCAGCCGCACACTTCTCTCCCTTCCCTTCTTAAAACAATCCATGCCTTAAATGATATCGATTGTATTTTATTTCCCATCGGCAAATAAAAGAGGAACGAAGAGTGCAACGCTCCAAGACCTCTTTGGATCGATCTAAGATCTCAGACCAGTTAAAGGGAAAGCGTGCTGACTTGGCTCGCTTCTCAGATTGATATGGCCAGCCCGTTCTGTATAAATGATGGAGAGCTGAGCCGGTCTGAGATCGATTGGTGAAGGTAGTGAATGACATTAGAAGATTACAGTGCATAGCAAGACCTTTGCTGGTGTAAGAGATTGCAAGGGTGCAGTCAGTTTGTTTTATGACTGCCTGAAAAAAAAGTACAGCTTTTGCAAGGCCCTCCCACTGCTGGCACCTACCATTGCAAGAGTTACTATCATTCGTCAAAATATGTGGAAAAGCAAAAACCTCTGCTATTGCTAGCCATCTGAAATTTTAAATATCATGTATAACTCTACAGGAAACTCCACATTGGATTAACAATGGTATTAATATGATGTCTAATTTAGGTGCAGGAAATATGGCATTTGTTGTTGTACATGTGTGATCTTCATTTGTTCAAAAGATGGTTGCTGGTTATTATAGCAATTGCTGGTTATTATCCCCAATGCAATTTGAACAAGTATAGAGCAATCTGCGCCAATATTTTCGACAGGTACCTCAGTTCAAGTAGAAAAATGTTTACACCTAAATGAAAAAAAAACCTGGGAGTTCGGGAGAATCCCTAGTTTCAGTAATTTTTCGTTATTCTTCAGAATTGTGAAAAAGGTCGAGGAAGATATGCCAAATCGCTACCCTATCTCGCTTTTGGACCCATCACCACTTTTGCATTCAATGATAATTCGTATTTTAGTTTTCAGATCCAACAACTTTCGTTTCCCATCCATGATGTTGTATCAGTCGGACTGAACTTGATAAAAAAAGCGTGAGGATGACAAAAGAACAATGAAATGCATGGACTTACGAGGAATTTATTAGTGTGAATAAGGGCATGCCATGAATGTCCATAATGTGCATTTAAACGTCAAGTTGTGCGGAAAAAATACTGCTAGACGTATAATTTCAATGACAGAGGACATGAGCACAAGTTCGTGCACGTTTGCCGAGATTGAAGCAGACATTTGCCACTCGTAATAGTAAACGACACCAGTGGAGGCTGGTTGTTGTCCTCGCTATTACTGATTTATTTTACATGTAAATCATAGGGTTTTAAATCATTCTTTGGCCATCCCTCACAAATTTGAGCTTCTTGTTATATGCCCTACACGTTATGTGGGGCTTCTACTGTATGTACTTGTAATAATTATCGAATGTTATGTTATATGAAGATTGATAATTGTGCCGTATTTTCTGCACATGTTGCAGGAAAATGAAGTACGTAGTGAGATATGCTTATTAACATGTTGGGGTTGTCTGTATAATTCAATAGCTTGTAAAATCGCAATTAGTGAAAAGTATTACATAGCTACGTAAAATTCAAAAACTACATAAAATAAAGAGTTTTATATTGAGATACCTTATGTTTCCCAGCTGGACTTTAACATGTAGCTATGCAAAGCTGTGAGTTACACAAAAATAAGGTGCATAAAATCTAGGTTTTACTGTATGTATATGTGATGGTAATGAAAAGGAACAATCATAGCTTGGTGAAATCAAGATTCTGATTCAAGATTCATTATTTAATATTTGATTTAAAAAAAAGAGATTCTGATTCAATAAATTTTGGATTCGACCCATCACTATTTATGATACTAGGTGTGTAGATGCAAAATTTCAGCTCAAATGAATGATGTTAACCTCTACTTAATGTTGTTGCTTGATATAGGGGTTTTTTTGGATTATCAGAGAAGCTTATCATGCCTTTGAATATTATTTAAGCAATTGTTTTATATTTCAAGACTTATAATCCTAAAAGTGTCTTTCAACCTTTTCTGGTTATTTCCTTTTCAGTGCTTTTTTCTCACAGCCCTAAGAAGTCCATCAATGCTCTTTAACGCATTGCAATTGTATCAACCGTCACGAGACTATTCACGTTATGAAAAAGCTAAATTGCTCGTTCTTTCATTTCACTCACTCCTTTTTATAGAGTAAAAGAATGGTGGACAATGTTGAGTTAAAACTATTCACTACATTTGCAAACCATTACAACATTTTCCACTCTATGCTCGAGCAGTGCTCTTGAAGGCATATATTTCCGAGCCCGCTCGTTCTTACGTTATTTCCGTAGTGTTGTCTATTTTGCCACAATTTTTCCAGTATACACTCATTTCCTGATTACTATATATTGACATTTTGTTCAATAGGTCAGTGGTAGCACCATTCATATACCACTTCCTTGTGAGTTTTTTCCCTTCTTACCACAGAGTGGAAAAAGGCAGTGTCTCTATTTAAACGTTTTAAATGGAGGTAGAGAAAGGTTGCTGAAGACTGACACCTATGGTGACTGTTCGGACAGAACCTTCCTTTCAGCATCCCTCTGCCACCCCCTTGTTTCTCTTCGCCCTCTCTGAGTTAAGCTCCAGGAGCGCACACAATTTATAAGAATATCAATTGGAATATGCAGAGTTTTAATATGAATAACTCTTGATTTTCATGATGCATGGAGTGTTATCATGTTAAAATGTTCATGCATTAATACAATAACATTCCATGCATTCCATAAAATGCATTTAAAATCCATGTTAAAATGCTCTTATTCCACAAACTTGGGATCTCTAGTACTAAGAGAGGCACGACTGAGTATGCCCAGTTTTGTGAAAATTATACAAATACATTGAAACTAGTTAGCTCTTGGATAATGATATTTTGTCTCCTTTTCTTGCAGAGGTGATGGTCAATTCTGAGTTAGTGCGTCCACAAGAAGAAATAACTTGCAGTGTTGGGGATGCATTGTGTCTTGGTGTCAGAATTAAGGTTTGCTCAGGTCTGGGCACAGAAGATCCGTCCTCCTCAGGATATGCATCTACTACGAGCAAGATATCCTCACAAACAATTAGTGATTCCCATGGCCATAATAAGGATTTCTCTGATGGAGATCAATCAAAACAGTTGGAGAGTTCTTCCTCTCAGCTCCAAAGTGATAGTAACAGTGAATCAAAGTCGCAGTTAGTGAGAGAGAGCACAGAAAGTACATTGTCCCTCCAGGCAGTAGACTCCGTCCCTCAAGTTCCCTCATTAGTCGTCTCTCCTACTGTGGAACCTGGGTGCTCTGAAAGTAATCCTTCTGAAGGCTTACTCAACCTCCCCACCACTTACACGTTCACACTCCCTAAATTAGCTCTTTCGCTTCGTTTCTTCCAAGACCACAGGAATGGGGTTAACAACTACCTATTGGATACTCGCCTTGCAACGGCTGGGGCTGTAAATAGAGTACCTCTCCCTCAGGTAAATGCTCTCTGTAATAATTTTTTATTTAGCATTTTTATGATATTTAATATGCTATGTTTAACAGTTAAAAATATGCTACCATTTTGTGTGCACCAAGAGTTAAATATTATGTATTATTAATATTCCATGCCAAAGATATGTACTTGAGATATTAAAAGCTTCACCTTGAAATATGACTTAAGAGAAAACTACAAATATGTATATGATAGTCTTCAAAATGTGCATAAATAGCAGTCTGATATAAAAATAAAGTGTGTGTAAATGGCAGGAATGGTAATTCTAGGAGAATGGAGCTTGAATCTGATTGAAAGAAACATTGATTATTAAAGAATATGTTTGCTAGCAAGGTCTCCTCTTTTGTCAAAAATTTATCTACTTAGCATGGTTTTAGACTGAAAGGTGGTCTGTAACAAAATGTAAATTGCTGTTATTGTCATTTTTGGCATATGTGCATGAAGATGAGTAATGTAGTAGGTACAGTTCTGTTAAAAAAACATACCACTTCGGTGCCGAAAAATTTCTAAGTCCCGAGTTGATGATGAGGTGACAACACGGCCAAACTATGCCCCCCTGAGCAGGGGAGCAATAAACTCTCCAAGTGGAACAAGGGCCCTCCTTCCAAATTCATTTGCCGAGAGGGAACCTGCACCCGAAGGACGATTTTAACCTGCTAAGGGATTTCTGAGGAGATGGGTTGGATTCCGGGCACCCGTTTGGTTATGCGTGAGCAAGAAAGAGTAGATGAATGTTCAGTCAGTCGGCCAAAGTCACCCGATCTCTCTCGTAATCGAAAGCTACTATGTAGAAGCCAGGACTCAAATATCCATTGGAAGTCTCCTTCAGATTACGGGGAATACCTCACCTGCAAATGACATATCTTTCAATATCTTTTCTCTAGAAAAGGCAATCACTGAGAATTGTCACTCTAGGAGATCGAATCATGTCAAGCATTTTAACGGCATAAAAAGCTCTTTTGCTGCACAAGAGCTAATTTATTGAAAGAGAAAGGAAAAGAAGCCTAAAATAGTCACAGTAGTGAAATTAGATCTGTCCCTAAGCAGAAAATAGTTGAAGAAAAGATAAAAGTGTGTTCAGCTATAGCAATATTTTGTTCACGTAAGGGAGCTGAGGAATACCTAATGAATTGACGAATCCAAAATAAAGGTCACTTTGCTCAATAACATCGAGATCTAATTAGGTTTGCTTTTTCCGCAATTCTCTTTTAGTCCATTCTACGTCTCAACGTAATATTATTCATACATTTATGAGGAAAGCACCTCATATCTCGACTATTTAAACTAAGTAAGTTGATATCCATGATTGACTGAATTTTGTCTCAGAGCGGCTAATAATTTCAAACCCCTCTAACTTACGGCGAGCATATAAGGCCGTGTATCGTATAAGGTTTTTGCTTCACTGCCATTACTGAATTGTTTAATTCCCCTTAAGCCAGATTTTATCACGCACCATGCCCGATTAATTGAAAAAAAACATTCGTTCAAGCAACTTCAAGGATAGGAATACGTGGATTTTTTCCGAACTTAATTCCGGAAACAGTAAATGACTGAAGGGAAAAAATTGATCCGTTAAAAATTATCGCAATTTTGACTTATTTTTGTTATCTCGTATTCTTTTTGGTAGTGCAATCCCTTTTATATTTGAAATACTGCGCATTGTTCTTAGTCATTTTGTTTTTTTTAGACTTTCATTTAATTTCTGCATGTGGCTACTTACTCTTTCCAAAAATAATTTATCAAAGTAAGCCAGGGAACGCATCTTAAAAAATCTGCTTACAAGTGTTTCTTTGATCTAATTAGGTGTTTAGATATATCTGGTGTAGGTGGACACAGTTAGCTACAAGAATGTGCGATATTCACAATTGAAAAAACAATAGTTTGGATGGGATTTAAAACTGGATCATTCTATTTCGCTCTGTAGTAACCCCAGTGGCGAAGCGTGATGTTTTAGCCTAGTCATCGCAGACGCACTGTGACTGACGTGAGACATGGTCATTCCCCCTCAGAAAAACACATATCAAAAGCTATTTTTAGCCTTCAAAGTAAAGGCTTAGTGTTCCTACTAATGATACTCGTGCAAATAATTTGTTTAAATTATAATTTTATACAAACTAATATTTAAATATAATCTAGGTTGAATGCCAAGGCAGACACCAGTGTCCACGGAGAAAAGTTCGCATCTGTGTGCTGAGTGACCGCTGTTTTCGTACTTTGGCACCTTTAGCCTCATTTGGAGGTCCGCTATGGATATCTCTTCTAAAACTAGAACTGGATACAATGTGTTGAAATTATGATATGAAGTTCCATGTACAGGCAGTCCCCGAGTTACGTAATAGATGTGTTGCGACACTAGCGGCATAAGTCGGAATTTACGTAAGTCGAAATTTACGGAATTCGAAAAACAAGAATCAAAAATTACTCCGTTACTGAGTCCATGCTCTGAAGATTACGGTCGATTTGGAGAAATACTGGGAAGGCCAGCTTTTACTAACATTACGGAACATTCACTCCTTGAAAGTAGGCAACCATCATTCCAATTCCATAACTTTCTTAATTCTCTTCTTTTTTTGGGTAAGGTTGCCACTTACGTAAGCACGGATCTACGTAACTCGAGGCTTACATGTCTCGGGGACTGCCTGTACTGCTTTACTTGGTCGAATAGAACAGTCTTCTTTCATGCACAGAACAGCGCTGCGGCTAGTACAAGGTGGGACTCGCGTTGCAACAGGAACAATGTGACGGACATTTAGTACATTAGGTGAAAAAGTAGTAATTGCATATGTGCAGAGGCTAATCATTAAAACACTACAATAAACTGGCGTAAATTGGAATCATTATTAGCATAAAGAAATTAAAGTTATCAAATCTGCTAATTTTTTGCACTATTAGCCATAATACTCTCAATTAAATATCAATTTGAGTGAAGGGGACATTTTTTAAATAACCCTTGGTAGTCAACCTGTCAGATTTACCGTATATAATACATAGATATGAATAAAATATGCTAGTTTACAATAAAAAAATGGATTGTTCGTGATATTTTTCTACGGTGTTAACTAGCCGTGATGTAAAGCATCACCTAGTGGGAGCAAGCGATGGGGTCAACTTTTTTAAAGTACTCTTGAATAGGAAATGTTCTCTTGCTAAAGTGAGATGAGAAAGTCGAAATTCCGTTTAGAGTTGAAAAAAAATTGATTACGTTCAGAGATTTCAACCATTCCCTGAGACAAGACTAAGTTTAGAACATGTGCATAGCAGTGCATAAAAAAATCCATTGGATACTCCTCCTGTACCTTTGTTTGTAGCCCTGACAAATGGCCCGACATTACTGCATTATAAGGCTGAGCCATAATTTTTATTTCCATCTTATACATTTTTACAACATTTTTTAAATTCTTAAATAAACCATCTGCTGTTCGATCAGAACTAACGTCTGAAAACAATATAAACCTCTCTTTTACAACCCCTTCATCATTATTTACATGGGTACCTCAATACAGTTGACAGCTCTGGCCTGCTCCTTACATCAGAAGTCTCATCCAACATGATAGAAACAAAATCAGATTTTTCCGTTTCCTTAACCTTTCAGCGTTTTAATCCATTTTACTGTAATGAAACCAACTTGGTACCCTTTTCTATTCCTCATTTGTACAAATAGCCTTCGTAATGTGAAGAAATTATTTTCTTAGGTGCAGTTTTTGGGGAAAAAGAAAGCGAAACGCGTTCTGAAATCCGTACGTTGTGCGCTGCGAGGCCCATTGAATCATTGAACAATCGAGGTCTGTTCGAAAAATTTTTTGTTATTCTCTAAGATATTGACTTTTTTATTGTTTACATTAGTTGGCGACAAACATTGCAAGTTTATGATTATCTATTCATATTTTTATATGGCAGTAATTTTTGCCTGAAGCAAAATATTGCGTGTATTGTGGAGGCCTGCTGTGATCATGAAAACAATATGATCTTCGTAAGTAAAATTACCTGTATTCCTTCCATTTATATCAGAGAATGAGTCACTTTTTATTGCATAAAAATGATGTATATTATGCAACAATACAATTTAAATTAGTGAAACTTATTTAGCTTTAAATTAGTGAAACTTATTTAAATTAGTGAAACTTATATCTAGCTGTGGGTCTCAAAAAGGGACATTTAGTGTCAAAATTGATGGTTTTTACTCCGCTGTCTAATTGGAAGTATGTATACCTGAAGCGCTGCCACTCTCAAGTAAAAACTAATTCTCCCATGAATTTTGCAAAAGGAGGGAGATGTAAACTATGGGTAAATAACACTTCTACACTGATATTGCATGTGGCAAATACGTTAGCAAAAAAACATTAACGAATCTTTGTCACTTGCCTTTTGTGCCTACAAGATGCCGAGGAGAAGGTTTTTTCGGCAAGCTAGATAGCTATTAAAATATGTAATATAAAAAATAAGCACGAAATGTGAACAGTTGTGTAAATAAATAAATAATTTAGCTAACCAATGACAAATTAACCATTATATAACAAAAAACCTAATTTATTCTTAATTAGCATCTTCGTGTACTGCGTACACAACGCACCCGCTCGTGTGACTGAAAAATGCACGCCTGCCGGAAGGTTAACAATTGTTTCACTAACAATATTACTGATCATACTAATTAGTTCATTTTGTATATCACTGGACGTTCTTTTAATTACTACAGCCTAATCTAAATTCTCATTTAACACTAGATTCCACCTTTGTAAAAGATTTTTAAAGTTTCTTCCTTTGTTCAAAGATTCATTCTTTTCGTTATGACCATTAAAAGAAAGGTCTTGTTTTGCTTAAAAGCACCTAACATCAATTCAACGTTTCAAAATCTCCTGATTCTTCTTTACTTTTTACAGTGCAAAGTATTATTAATTGTTAGAGTGTTGTTAAAAACCTTCGTCAACTCTTTGTTTTCCAAAATTATAAAGATCCATTACACTTTGGAGATGACTTCCTGATTTTTCATGATTTTTAGCTGATTTAGTGAGCCCACTTAAATTACAAAAACCAGTTGAAACCCTGACATTATTGTTCGAAGATTTTGAAAATAAAAGACAAGGTCAGCAAAATAATTTTGATAAAATTTCACTCCTGCACATCCAATTGTGATAATCATAGCTAGAAACAGTGAAGTGCCTGTTATAAGAGCTAGTCTTTTCTGTGACTTTACATGTCAAGTTCATCAGCGGGGGACATGGACAGCCGCGATAGCCAGCTTCTGCTCAAATGGAAGCGAGCTGAATGTTTTTTTTTGTTTAAGTTTCACAATCAAATCACAATTTTCTTCAGCATATGCCATTTCACAATGTGTATTACTGATATTATATCGAATATTTATCGGCACAAACTTTAATGTAAAATATTAGCACAACACAAACACTCAACCTATGGCACCAAAACAAAGCCACATGTGTCACAAGTTTCAAAACTCCATTCCCCCCTCGCGATTCTGGCAAGAGTTGCCGAGTGAAGCCGATAGCAGCCGAACGAGCAACGGATGTGACAGCTAGAGATGACATGCAGTGCTTAACATGATAGCCGTTGCCAGTGAAGGGGATGGGCGCGGGAAGCGGTACTGCCACTGAATCAGATTCTCTGAGTAGAGAGAATCTATTGCTTGAAGTTGGTGTTTTTACGAAAGTTCTTTGACAAATTATGGCACAAGTACCTTTCCTTTTGACATTTTACTACCAGAACACTACTTTTCTACTGCTCTGGGTGTTTTCTGTTCTTCTTTAAAACTTTAAAGTTCTTAATTTTTACATTCTGGTGTAGTCATCGGCACATCCATAGATGACCGCACCCCTCGCCACTGAGTAACCCATAATGTCAGGCTCGAATTTTAGCACACACTTATCATCGCAAAGTATTTGGGGAAAGAAAATTTCAGGGGCGATGTATTTATGCGCAAACTGTAACTAATTAATGGTTTCATTTTCAAATAGTGAGAGTTTCCTGAGTATCCAATATCATATCAAGTTCTTCCGCTATACTTGGAACTTTACGACTGTGCTTCTTTGATTTTCAATATTTTTCATCAATAAACAAAGAGAGCCGTATTCACTTGAAATATCTTCGGATTAAAGTAGCTCGATGATATTATATTCCAAAATTGGAATTTCTAGGAAAATATTATAGATCCACTCAGTCATAAACTTAAGCCAGTACTTTATTATTATTTCGTTGTGGAAATTGGATTAAATTTATTTGTTGACAAAAAATGACCTGATGCCAATGATTTCACTTTTCTAGTCTCTTAAATGCCTCTGTCTATCTATTCAGTTAGTGAGCTAACTCTGTTAGCAAGGATCATTGCATAGAGGCACCACCCCTTTGACCTTTCCAATCTTTCCTGGGATAGCAATAAACATTCCAAACTAAAGGAAGCCCCTTCAAGCTGTTTCCGCACATTATGTGGATGGGATACATGGGAATACTTACATGATCTCTCGTTCACAGCTGCTAGGAAGTGCGGAAACAAAATGCCCACTTCTTTGGTTTACATAATTTTGTTTTGTTATTAGTTTCCTGCTCATATTAATTGGCATTATAAGCTTACAGTATGTATATTGATCCTAAATATATAGGATTTATATTTTCTTTGTCTGGGAGTCCTTACGGTATCAAAATCCCTATTATGTACTTTCAAAGCGTCATTATTAATGCTGCGCTTCTTTACAGGAAATTGGTTCAATTATCTTTACTTTGTCATAAAATATTTGCTGCATAGGGAATAATGTTAAAAACAAAAGCCACTAAATACATTGTAGAAAGTGCTATCACAAATGTTTTTTCTATAGATCTCGTAAGAGAAAAATCTGACCTAAGTATGGTCAGATTGGAAGTATGGGAAACGCAGTAATGGCGGTGAAGCAAGAAGGGGACAAAGTTGAACCTGATACAGTCATTTATCTATGATGTCAGCCCGCTCAAGCCATTCATTTATGGTATAATGTCCTTAGTGAATGAATAAAAGACATATATTTGAAGTTCTACATTGGATAACTAAATGACTGAATTCACAAAAAGCATGGGATGAGTACGAAATGGGCATTGTTCAATCTGCATTGAATCCCTCCAATCTGCATTCAATCCTTCTTTCTGAGCATTGAATTATCGCAAAATTATTTGCTAAAAGAATGTGAAATTCAAAGCGTATTGTTTTAAAATGAAACAATTGTTTGCGCGTATATATATCACCCCCAGAAAATGTCATCCCAGAATAATTTGCAAGGACAGTTGTGCGCTAAAATTTGAGCCTGACATTTTCGGTGATGGAGCGAAATAGAGTGGTGCAGTTTTGATCCAGAATATATTGCACCATTTCAAATATAATATGTTTTGTGACATCACAAGGAATTCCAGATAACGAAAATAGGTTAAAAATTGTGTAGGTTTATACGCTAATGAATACACGTATGAAGTAAAATAATCATGAATATCGAAAGGAGCTCTGGGGTTTGAGGCCCAAGATAGGCTTCTGTTTTCCGCAGTTACTTGCAGTTGTGTGCAAGGGATCTTGGCACGTCCGAACTTCCCAGATCTCCCTTCCCGCTCACTCACACAAGAAAAGAAACCCTACCCCTCCCCTCGGAAATAATCCCTTTTGCAGGTCAAAATTTTCCTTCTGTGGGTCTTTCCCCTTGCTCAACTACTGGGAGGAAGGCTCCTTGTTTTACTTGAAGAGTTTATTGCTTTCCCGAACGGGGGACATGGTTTGATCACGTCACATCATTGCCAAACTCTTGAGTTAAAAATCTTTCGGCACCGAAGTGGTACGATATTTTTGAACAGAACTCTACCATAAGGAATTTTCTACTAATCTATTTTTGTGTGTATGTATTACATAGTTGTATAACTGGTGGTGGGTTGTGAATTGAAATGAAATTATATATATATAATTCAAAGGGACAACTGAAGTCATCTCTTGTCTTCACTTAACTATGGTGAGAAATATGTGATTAATTTTGAATTTTGTAATATTTCTGTTTAAATTATATGTATAGATATTAGTTCGTAGTTAAAATATATAATTTATCCTTCTTTTAAAAATAATTGTCTTTTTTTTACAGCTGTCAGAAGGTGGTGAAGCATACCATGAAGCTTCAGTTGTATTCTTCACTCCAGGGCAATATAAAGTAGATATATCATGCTCATCGGTGGAAGGAGGTGGGCCATGTGGATACCTGGGTAAAGCAGGATCTAATGTAGAGAGTTCATCGACTACAACTTGGAGGTTTGTTCCTCCTATTGAGATAACAGTGGAAGATATTTGAATTAAAGCATCTCTCAAAAAGTGATTAGATTTTAATTTCTTATTAAATGGTGCTTTTCATTTGTCTGTTAGTGGGCAGACTGTTGTTGAAATTGAGCGTACCTTTGTAAATTGTGGAATAACAATAATTCATAATCTATATGAGATACAAAATATGATCAATCATTGATGAGGATAGATACATTTATTAGTGTATTGAGAGAATTTATTTCTGTGGTGTGTAAATGAAATCAAATTTAAGTTTGTTATTTCTGTATTATGTTAGGGGTTTTGGCAGTTTGGTTTCACGCAATAGAAAACAATGTTGTATACTTAATGCTGATATGGGTTTTTCAATCACACTGAATGGTTTGCTGAAGATAAAATATATTAAACTGTTTCTAAACGCTGGCTTAGTAATGTAAATTCTTACAACGAATGGGTAGGAAAAACCTGATTTTATGGTTAATATTTAATGGCTGTTTTGTTTCATAGCATCCATTAACAAAGAAGAACTGACTGATTTAATTGTATATTTACTGGGAAGAAAAACTGCTAATTTAATGTAGCCAAAGCAGATTTGCACTTTTTGTCTGTAATGGTCATTGCGCACATGAAGTGATTTGGACTCAACTTGACTTATTTATTTAGCCGTTCTAGGTGGATTGAGTCCAGCCAAAATAAAGGGATATGAAACTGTGACGTGCCTTAGTGGTTGTTGTTCAAGGTAGTGGAAAAGAGTACTGGAAAAACTAATCTCATTCTGCTGTGCCAAAATTAACATGAAGTTATTTTTAAAACCAAAGGAGGAACTTGTGTATTTAGCTGCAAATGAATTCTAAAACTTTTTTATTGCAAGTACAATATTCACTTTATAGTCACTGCATATATTAAGTCCACTCAAGTCAATTGAACATCATCAAATGTAATCTCAAGCATTCCATTACCAGTTCTTCCAGTTACTCTTCAGGGCTGTAAGTCTCAACTCACTCTGTCAAATCGATTCTAAACTTTTCCCTTGGAAATTTTATTTCTGTGGTTACAGTGTGATTGAATTTGTAGTAGTTTCTTGATATGTCCTTGTTAGCTATTGACTCTCTCTAATCATTAAGTACAATAATACAGTTCTCTTCATGCTAGTCCATGGAGCTATGATCGTGCTGAGATATTCTCAGTCTGTAAATCGGGTTAAAATGTTCTCCACTGACATAAATACTCCCCTTGGGGGTGTAATCAGTTGCATGCATGTAAGTAGGAGCTCAACAGTGTACATAATAATGCAGTCTGCCTAATTCTTTTTTATGAGATATGTGATGAGCTTATAAAGTGCTATTTAAACAAAAGACATTGTATTATAGCATTATGGTACATGAATGTGAATTGTACGTTATTCTTAAAATGACCAATTATAATTATTTCCTAGTTTATCGTGGCTGCGATATTCTCTAATGGCATATGCGCAAGAGATGTACTTATGTAATATAGTCAAGCCCTTGGGTTAACATGTACCGCTTAAATATGAAGCTGTGCTGTATATATGGTGTCATGTGATCAGTATTGCTCATTTGCATACTTGCCACTATCTCAATAGGCATTATTATATAAATATATTATTTTATGGGTCTGAAAATATGCATGTAAAATACTGGAAATTATATTCTTTTTTATACTTATAAATATATATGGTTACATATTGTTGAATACTTAGTGGTTTATTATTTAAATTCCTTTTTCTTGGAATCCTACTTAAGTTTAACTTCTGAAATTCTGTGAATGCACAAGGCAGAACACATGCTCAGTCATATATCATAGTTATTTGAATACCAAACATTCATGAAAATGGATTGTAATTGATAGAATTCATCTCAATTTATTTGAATAATGTGGTAGAAGAAAAATTTTAAATTTTATGATTCTGTAACATCTCCTTTACTCCTCTGTGTGACCCATAACTCTGGACTGCTGACAGGTGTTTAAATCAGTAACATCAAAGTCAGATGAAAATACAGAAACATTGTTCTTCCTTTATGCAGTCAGTTGTGACCAAAATAATCTCCCTGTTTTATAATCTCTGGTTAAATATTTTCATAGCATGAAAACCAACGTAAATACTTTCTCCCATTGATAGTGCTCACATCAACTCACAATATGATGTAATATGCAATATCCTAAATTTCAGTTAGGTTTAAGTGAACAAAAAGGACATATGATCTCATGTGGAACGTTATCCAGGCAAAACTGGGCCAGTCACAAAAACAGAAATGGGAACAATTATCAACAGACTAGGTAGAGCAAGCTAAGTTTTTGACAAGCAATGGGACTAAAATATCACTTACTGCCTCACCTCTGTACAAAGGAGTAGCATGTATTAATGTTTCAGGATGGGACAGGAGAGGCAGACCTTTAACGAGTTATACTCACTAGTTAATGAGTTGGTCACTTCTCTACCGATTCTGAATATCTTCCGTATCTAAACCTGTAACTATTTTTTCTTACCTCCAACCCAAGTGCCAGGCATTGTGGAATAACACATGTGAGAGCAGGAGAAGGGAAAACCTACTCTGACGGACCCTTCCTACAAAACCTGATGAACGCTAATGTCTGCAAATTATTTGGGGATATGTACTATGAGAACCCAGATCCTTCCTTCTGGTATCCATTCATTGAAGAAGGGAACTTTCATTGTGCCATCATGTAGAGAAGTTACTATTAATTTACTATAGGAGGAAGTTTGTGAATTTGAGAATGGGTAAAAAAATGATCGTAATTGCTTAAGAGCAATAGAAGGCAGAAAAACATCAATTTAAGGGTACCTATTCCATACTACTATCCGTTGCAAAATTCCATCACCCGAGTTTGAAGACTATTATCTCACAGACGGCTCAATTGATTTTATAATGAAGTACATCACATTGAAGCTTGTTCATTTCTGCGTTTATTGATGGTATACAAAAGTTTATACCGTTAATATTGATTTCAGTGTGTGCATAAAAACAGACTTTTAGTGCATTTTTCCAAGTACCGGATGGATGCATCACATTTACGGTTTTGTAATAACAACATGGATCAAGATATCAAAATTTCCTTTTCAAATATTGTAGCAAAGATCTTTCTTAACAATTATACAAAGTGTCATAACTAAAATACTAATGCATTAAATAATATGAAACTTCATACAAGTTTTAAGAAAAATTTTTGCTACAATATTTGAAAGGAAATGTCTATATCTTGATCCATGTTGTTAATACAAAGACGTAAATGCGATGCATCCGTCCAGTACCCTGAAAAATGCTCTAAAATTATGTTTTTAAGCACATTGAAATCAATATAAACGGTAAAAACTTTTGTATTCCATCAATAAACGCAGAAATGAACAAGCTTCAATTTGATGTACTTCATTATAAAATCAATTGAGCCGTCTGTGAGATATTAGTCTTCAAACTCTGGTGACGGAATTTTACAATGGGTAGTAGAAGGACTGAACCCTTATTCTGATGGGTAAGCACTACGCACATGACCGCAATTCCTACATTTTGTATCGTATTATCACAATTGTTTGCTACTTTTATTAATATTCGATGATACTGACAGCATGTGGGAAAATAAATTATTTTTTGCTAGTATAAATCTAATCTAATAATACACATGGATATCCCCGAACGGAGCTACTAAAAATCAAATTGACCATCATGTGGATCAGCGACACAAAAGTAACATAACTGATTTTATAAGTGTCAGAGGAGGAGAATGTGGGACGGACCACTCTCTAGTTTTAGTTAAAGTGATGCAAAGAATAGCAACTCAGAAAAGGAAGGAGGGCATTGTGAATAGAAGAATTGATACTGAAAAACTCGCAGACCACGATGTATCTGAGAAATTTAAGCTCGAACTTCAAAATAGATTTCAGATTCTGGAAGGAAGGGAAGAAAAGGACGAAAGTATAGAATCTAATTGGCAGAACTTCAAAGTAACCGTCTTGGAGGCAGCGGAGGGCGTGTGTGGCAAGAAGAAGAAAATTAACAAAAAACCCTGGTTTGACCACGAATGTGAGCGAATGATAGAAGAACGGATTAAAGGAAAAATGACTTGGATAAACAGAAATAGTGTGGAAGATATGAAAGCTATAATAAGATAAACCAAGAAACAAATAAGCTGCTAAGGAAGAAAAAAAGATTGTATATAAATAGTCTACTTGACACGGCAGAAGAAGAAAACACAGCAAACAATGCAAAAGAATTTTATATAAAAATAAAGTTTTTTAAGAAGGGATATATTCCAAACCCTTATGGGGTGAAGAACAAAGAAGGACGGTTATTAATAGAAAGTCAAAAGGTAATGGAAAGATGGCGTGAGTATTTCTCTGAATTGCTAAACGTTGAAGAAGTAGGTACCCCACTAAACCAAGGTGACCAGGCCAACTACTATCATGTTCAACCTAATGTGTAACCTTCAAACAGAGAAGAAGTGAAGGATACTGTTAAATTCCTAAAAGGCATCAAAGCATCAGGAAAAGATGAAATCACAGCAGAATTGTTGAAAAAAGGAGGTGACATTGTAATTGATAGACTATGGGGAATAATATTGAAAATATGGGAAAAGGAAGCGATGCCAGTCGATTGGCAGGAAGCAATAGTAGTACCCATACACAAGAAAGGAGAGAAAGAAGATTGCAATAATTTCAGGGGTATTGCACTTCTCAGCATTCCATATAAAGTTCTCGTAAAAATAATCAGTAGTCGCTTAGTAAGTTATACGACCGAAATTATCAAAGAGCATCAGGCAGGGTTTATGAAAGGGAGGTCGACTACAAATCAAATATTCTCTATAAAAGAATGTATATCCAAATACTGGGAGTACCATAAGGAGTTTTATGCAATTTTTATTGACTTCCAAAAGGCATATGACAATATATAGAGATAGATTGTGGAGAAAAATTGATAAGATGGGGATCCCAAGAAAATTAATAAATTTAGCAAAGCTGAGCAGCACAGAATCAAGGGGCTTTGTATGGATCAATGGAAATATATCCGAGCCGTTTAAAATAAGCACAGGGGTAAGGCAGGGAGTTGGGCTCTCCCCAATTCTATTTAATATTGCAATTGAGGAAGCACTGGAAAAAGTGGCAGACATGGACCTTGGCATCAAAATTGGGACTAAAATAAATGTTTTAGCCTTTGCAGACAACGTAGCGATATTCGCAGAAAGTTCAGAAGATTTAGCAATGTTGACAAATGTATTTAGGAGGGAAGCGGAAAAAATGGGACTGAAAATAAATGATACAAAAACTAAATACAGTCAGATCCGGATTTAATGTCTTCGCATTTAACGTTTTTCCGCATTTAACGTTTATTTTTTGAGGTCCCGATTCATTCCCTATAAAAACAATGTAAAAATTGTCCTAATTTAGCGTCTCTGCATTCTGCGTTTTTCCGCATTCTAGGTTGTAAAAAATTATCCCACACAAGATTTTTTACCCGATTTAAGGTTTATTCATGATGATTCATGCAAATGATTATCCATACATCAGTGATGACTATCACCAGTATTAGTTTTCAATAGGTCGACGATCCTTAAGGTTCCGCTTTAAGATGCTTGTATATGTACAATGAATGAATGTATAATGAACATACCAACACTAAGATATTGTATGCTCTTGGTAATACATACATAAATGTAAAACCGCATTTTCCCCAATAGTAAGTTTAACTCAATGATGATATGCCATATTACGCAGTTGAAATCGTCGAAATTTACCCGGGCGCTGTGTAGAAAAAATGAATGTCGAACTGCACGCCATGTGAGAAACTTGCATGTGCAACAGCAGCTTAATTTCTCGGAGCTACAAATCAAAATTGATAGCTAAATAAGGCATTCTCATTATGTCGTACCATCCTTAATATTCTCATAATTGGAAAGTATCAATATTTTGCGAAATGAAATGTCTATCTTTCGTTCGTCTTTAATGATGATTTTTCGAGTTCATAGCCGCCTACACCTCGCTTTTACAGAATAAAATGGGTAGTAAAAATGCATCGAGACCATTGAGAAATGCGCAAAAATGGAATTTTTAACGTTGATAACCATCCACACTAACATTCCCAGTGGGAATTTTCCTTAAATCCATTTTTCTTAGGAAAATTGCCAACATCTATTAGGTGCGACAGTGACGACAGTAAAATTTAACCCCAAAAATGCCGACGTTAGCTTCATGCCATTATTAAGTTACGGCCACACAAAAAAAGGCGGGAGGGTTGAATTACAATGTGTTTTACCTGAAGGTTCAAATTACAGCATGTATGAGTTAGGGTTGGATGGTCGGTAGTAAGGTTTTAGTTAGTTGCGTAACAGATTTAAAAAATACAATGTATTGTATAGCCACATTTGAGGCCAGTGAGAAGTGGCTCAGAAAAGAGAGTTGGCGACTTCTTTGAAAATCATATGTTCCACAGCAGTCGAGTCAGCAGTGTTACAAGAAAAAACTCTTCAAAAAGACCACTGATCGACTAGTACCAGTCTCCTGGGTGCTATTGGTTTATAGAGAGCAGAGAAAAATTATTGAGGAGGTGGATAAGAATCCTCACTTAAAGAGAATTGACTAGGCGAAGAAGCTGTTCATGCCAGTAACAACATTGAACAACATCATAATGAAAAGGGAAGCAATTTTAAGAGAATCCACAGCATTGGGTGTTTTATCTAAGCGTCGTAAGCACTCAAAAAAGTCCCCGTTTGAGGAACTTAAAAAGTAGCTGTTCAGAAATATAATTAGTCTCTCCTAAAAGTTTTAAAATTGATATTGAATTCCTGAGCAGTCAGAAGGCTAATGCATTGTATTTTTTGTTAAGGCATTTTCATTTTTGGTTCATTTTTCATTTATTTTCATTTTGTCACTGAATCCAACCTTCTTTGGGAAGAGCATATAAAACTAATGAAAATTTTTTATTGTTTTATGTGACCCCTTTTAGTGACTTGAAATTATATTTTCTTTTCGTAGAAAGCTGTTCTAATCATTACAGACCCTAAAACCTCAAAAAATGATAAGTCCTCATTTAGTGTTTATCCACATTTAGTGTTTTAAATTTTGTCCCCCTGAAAAACCTTAAATCAGGATTCTACTGTACATGCATTTTTCAAGACGCCAAAATAGAAATACAGGTACTCCACAAATAGATGGTCTTGCATTTGAAAAAGTATACCATTTTAAATATTTAGGAGTAATTTTAACAAATGACAACACGGTAGAGCCAGAAATACAAAACAGGTTAAACCTCGCCAACAGATGTCTGCATGCATGCAACCGAATTCTATCTTCTAAAGCCCTGTCACACAAAACCAAAATTAGACTCTATAAAACAATAATATCCCCAGTACTACTCTACGGATCCGAAACGTGGAGGCTGTCGAAGAAGGATGAGAAAAAACTAATAGTGTTTGAGAATAAGATATTGCAAAAAATCTATGGGCCCACATACAAAGAAGGACAATGGAGAAAAAAAAACAACAGAGAAATCAGGAATCTATATAAACATCCAGATATAACAAGTGAAATAAAGGCAAGAAGAATCAGATGGGCTGGACATATTCTAAGGAAAGAGGAGGGATGTCTGCTGAAGGAGGTACTAAATGGGAATCCTGAAGGAAGAAGACCCCGAGGAAGACCACGACTAAGATGGTGGGACCAAGTGAGAACAGATATGCAAAAAATTGGAGCAACAGAAAGAGAGGCAGAAGATCGATCCAGGTGGAGGGGATTTGTTGATGCGGCTAAATATCGCCTAAGATATAGATGGCCCTGGGAGTAAGAGTAAGTAAGTATAAATCCTATTATATTCCTTTGTGCTTTCAAGGACCACAAACTGTCAAAATGAAGGTTAGAGCGTTTTGCTTAATTCATTGTCAGTTCTTGTGTTTTTTGGAATGTAGATCACAGATCATCTTCCCTCCCTACTATTTCAATAATTCCGTTTTTTTATTGTATCCTTTTTTGCTTATCAATATATTTTTGAATTGAAAGAATCAACTTATCTGCCAAACTGACATATTGATGTTCACTTTTCTCAGGTTCTGCATTATTTGCTCTCAATTACATTGTTGTGGTGAAAGAAGTTCACTTGTCTTCTTCCCTTTTGACAGTATCAATGATGCTAATTGCTCATTGTCAGTGTTGCCGCTTTGCAAATATGATAGCAAGCACCAGCAACGTACACCACACTAACAGAAAGTTCCAAAACCATACGATCGCGGAATTCCAAAAACATACGATCACTTTAGAAATGAATGAGGAGTCAGGGGTCAGCGAACAATTTCACGCTAGTTAGCGTGGTGTATCAGAAAGTGATATTTTAAGATACTTTAAAGACCTATCTGGAGAAGATCTGAAAATTTGTGTGAAAAGAGTGAGTTGTCAGATGATAGCGGGGATGAGTATGTATGTCCCTTTGGTAGGTCCCAACAAATCATCTGATGGTCAGCTGTCTTCAGGAGAAGAAGCAGGCAATGTTCGCGATAGAAGTGTGTGTGGCGGCAGAGAGGTGGGGTGAATCCACTTGACACATTGGCAGAGCCAGGTGAGAAACTTTTTATTCTGTGGGTCAGTAACTCACTTGCATATGTGCTTAATTTGCCTTTTTATACTTAAATAACGTCTAGCAAACTTTGTGGTACGTATTGAATATTTTATCGATAAGATAATTATGAAGCGAAATAATTTCAAACTTTTTTTTACTTGGAATGCTGGAATTATCTGACTGTGATCTTTTCACAATTATTTGTTAATTACAATGAATCATTTTCAATTCAGCCTTTTTAAATCTCCTGTCTACCACCTGGGTTACATGTCCTTGAAGTCATGGTATTTGCAGAATTGCCACTCCTAGGCATGTGTTTGGTCGTGGTCGAGCAAAAGGACATGGAGTCACCTTAAATGCTTAGCACGGTAGCTAGTGAGACTGTAACAGATGGAACGTGGACAAGCATTGCACCAGGAAACATATCTGGCCAGTGCAGCTATTAGAATATTTTGAGGGAAATGCCAGGACCTACCGCACATGCTAAGTGTTCTATTGTAAACGGCAGCTATTTGAGTGAACAGAAGACACGAAGCGAAGACTGGTTCGACGAGGTGTGTAAGATAGCTCGGGAAGAGAAAAATACTGCTTGGAAAAGGATGAACCAAAGGAAGACTAGGAGAACCTGGGGAGAGTACAAAGAACTAAGAAAGAAGGCTGACAAGATTTTGAAAAATAAAAAGATATATTGAAAAAATTGAAGAGCTGAACGAACAACATGAAGTAAGGCAGTGCTATGTAGCGGTGAACAAAATGAAAACTTGATATATCCCCAGACTAGGAGGATGTAAGGATAAGGCCGGGAATATTAGGAACGGAAAGTGATTGAGAGATGGGTTGAGCATTTTGAAGAACTTCTCAACAAGGATGAAGGGACAGAGCGATGAACTGGAGATATAATAATAATAATAATTCTTTATTAATTCCAGGACATGTGGTTAACATGTATAGAACAAGTCAAGTAGGTACACAAAACACAAAATAAAAAGTAAAATTAGATATTCAAATGTAATGACATAAATTCATCAATAGAATAGCAAGAACTGCTCACCAGATACTGGTAGAGTTGATTCTTAAAGTTACATATAGAACATATTTCCCTTAATTCTTTAGGTAATGCATTGAAGAATTTCACACCAGCATAAACAGGGTTTTTACTATATATGGTGAGATTATGGGAGACAATCCTGAAGTCTTTAGAAGCTCTAGTATTGTAATCATGTACATCACCATTAATTCCAATTTCAAACATGCTTCTGTATTGAAGGATAAAAACAATAGATGAAAATATATATAGACAAGGTAATGTAAGAATACCCAGAGATTTAAAATGCTCCCGGCAGCTACTTCTGCCAGAAATACCTTGAATAATCCTCATGGCCCATTTCTGGAGTCTAAAAAAGCCTAATACTGTGTTGAGAGTGGCCCCAAACCACAATTCCATACTTCAGCCTACTATGAATATAAGCATGGTAGACAGAAAGGTTGGTGTCAGTGAGCGCTTTGATCCTTCTAAGAAGATAACATCCAGATGCCACTTTGGCACAAAGGATATCGATATGCATTTCCCAGGATAATGATTCATGCACATATAGTCCCAGGAATTTAGTTTCAGTGGAAGAACTTAAAATTTTACCATTTACTCTCAGAAGTGGAGTAGAAGTTATTTTCCTTTGATGGGTATGAAACTGTATAAATGTAGTTTTTTTATCATTGATGAGTACATTGTTATCATCACACCATTTATTCATTGCATTAATATTTCCTTGTACTTCATCATACTTAAAATGCTTTGAGGAAAATAAATAAGTTGTGTCATCAGCATACATGAAAACAGTGCCACCGTTAAAATAGGAGGGAAGATTGTTAATATAGATAAGGAAAAGAAGAGGACCCAAAATAGACCCTTGGGGAACACCTTTATTGACTGTTAAAGGGATAGATGTTGCATAAGTACTTATAGTCGAGGAGAAGATACTCACTGATTGAGATCTACCTGTTAGGAAGGATTTTATCCACTGATTTGCTATGCCTGAGATGCCATAGCTTTCAAGTTTAGAAAGTAAGATCTCATGATCCACAGAATCAAATGATTTTTTAAGGTCATAGAAGATTCCTGTAACAGAGTTGTGTTTGTCAAGTTCACTAATAACATTATGAATGAACTTAGCCATGGCAATTTCGGTTGACCTATTTTTCATGAAACCAAATTGTTTTTTAGAGAGAATATCAAATTTATTTAAAAACGATAAGATTCTGTTAAAGATGACTTGTTCAAAAACCTTTGAAAATATAGAGAGAACAGAAATTGGTCTGTAATTATTCATGTCCAGGGGGTCACCATTCTTGAAAATCGGGACAACCCTGGCTACCTTTAATTTCTCAGGAAAAATACCCAGTGACAGTGACTCATTAACTAAATATATAAGTGGAGTTATAATAGCCATTTTTACATTTCCTTTCAATATGGACCCGGGAATGTTATCGTAGCCAGCAGAGTGTTTCCTGCTAATCTATAAGAATCAAGACATGAGGACAATGATGTAATGGCCTGCGAACCCTCCAGAGAGGATGTGGATAAAATCATCAGGAAAATGGAAAACCACCACTCTCCAGGAGAAGACAGCATAGTAGCTGAGCTATTGAAACGTGGTGGTCCAGGGGTCTTATCAGCTAACTTTCGTGTTTCCATGTCCGATTTCCGTGCACGGAAACAGTCCGAGTGCTGTCCATTTGGCATTTCGGAACTTGGTCTACGGAATCCACGAGCGTTCCTTGTTCACGACGGGAGCTACGAAAATCGACAGGGGTCATCACAATCGTCCTGCCGGGCAACGTCATGATTCGACCACGGATACGATTCGACCAAGGTCGATTCGGCCGATTCGACGCATCAACTCTGAGCCAATGAGAGAAATTCATGAAGCATTTGTTTCATCGTCTGCATCATTTGCAAATTATCACTCACAATTCAAAACTTCCTATATTTCGGTGAAGACTAGCTCCACCTTTCTCTAGGGTAAAAGTAGGAATGAGGAAAAGGATAGGAATTGAGGTATGGGAGAGGAAATAGGGGGAGACGAAGGTGTAGAGGGGAGGGAGAAACTAGTGTGATTTATTGAGTCCAGGGGGCGAGAAAGCCTGGTGGATGAGAATGCAAGAAGATTCAAGATCTTTGAGCTGAAGGGGAGAGGAAGAAGGGGGAAGGGAAGCAAGTAGACCGACTTTAAAAGTTTTATTGTAAGTGGAGTTGTGGGAGGAGACGTGAATGGCGACAGGGAGAGAAACAGAGAGGGAGGGGCAATCGTTAGACGACGAGCGGTGACCATTCATTCTAATATTGAGAGGAGTGGTGGACAAGCCAATATAAAAAGAAGGGCAGTATTGGCAGAGGAGGATGTAGACAATGTTAGGCGTGGTGCAGGAGGGTGAGAGGACAGAAGGGAGGGGAAAAGCGAGGAACTTGTCCGGCAAGGGCTGGGTGATGAGGATGGCGCAAGTTTTACATCGCGGGCGGTTGCAAGGGGTGGGAAGGGATTTGGTGGGTTTGAGTGATTTGGACAGGGGTTTGGTGATTTTAAAAATGGCGGATAGATTGGGGGGGCGTCGGAAGCTGAGAGAGGGACATTGGGGGAATATTTTGGAAGTGGTTAGGTTGGTTGACAGGATAGGGTAGAGGCTTTTAATAATACGTCTAATAGAGTCCACACCTGGGAAGTAGGTGGTACAGAGGGAGATATTGTGTTGAGAAATGCTATTAGTGGGTGGCAGTTTGGGGGAGTGTGGTTTTTTGAGGATTTTATTATTGAGAAGGTGCTCTGGATAGCCTCTGCGAAGAAGAGATTGATGGAGGTTAGTGAGGAATTTATCAAGGGAGTCAGGGTTGTTGCAGATTCGGTGGCCACGAATAGAAAGGGAGAAGGGGAGGGAACGTTTAGTATGGGAGGGGTGGCAGCTGTTGTAATGGAGGTATTGTTGTTGGTTGGTGGGCTTGATATGCACGGAAGTGCTAAATTTGTGGTCAGAGAGGGAGACGTTAACGTCTAGAAAGATAACGTTAGAGGCAGAGATGTTAGAAGTAAAGGAGAGGGGAGAGGAGGCGTTGAGGGAGGAAATAAAAGAGTTGAGAGAATGAATACCATATGGCCATAGAAGGAAGATGTCGTCAATGTAACGAAGCCAGAGAAGAGGTTTTAGTGAGCATGAAGATAGAAAAGATTGTTCAAAAAGTCCAAGGAAGAGGTTGGCGTAGGAAGGACTGAAGCGACTACCCATAGCGCATCCTTTAATTTGAAGAAAGAATTTGTTATTGAAAGAGAAAGCGTTGTGGGTAAGGATGAAATTGGAAAGATCAAGAAGGAACTCAGAGCTGGGAATTTGAGGAGCAGGGCATTTAGTGATGAAATGGCGGATGGCAGAAATTCCTTCAGAATGAGGAATGTTGGTGTATAGGGAAGTGACATCAATAGTGGCCATTAAGATATCACAGTCAGAGGGGAGTGGAGTAGAAT
Organism: Pyrrhosoma nymphula; assembly: GCA_963573305.1. NCBI lineage: Eukaryota > Metazoa > Arthropoda > Insecta > Odonata > Coenagrionidae > Pyrrhosoma > Pyrrhosoma nymphula. The sequence goes on along the minus strand of OY754335.1, from coordinate 10,408,727 downwards.
GGAGGCGTTCAAGAAAATGATAAGTGTCTTTGATATAGGAGGGCAGGGAGTGGACAATGGGTTGTAGGTAGTAGTCAACAAATGCGGACATGCGTTCGGTGGGTGAGTTATAAGAGGAGACAATGGGGCGGCCAGGGTTGGCAGGTTTGTGGATTTTGGGTAGAATATAGAAGTTTGGGGTGCGCGGGTGTGACGGAGAAAGAAGGGTGATATCTTGTTTAGACAGGCCTTCATCAGGGCCTTTATTTTGAAGGAAGGAGATTATTTAATCCAAAAATTCAGGATTAGGGTCATGGGACAAAGGCTGATATGAGGAAGTGTCAGAAAGTTGCCGGTTGGCTTCATCGAGGTAGTCAGAAGAGTTGAGGATGACTACTGTGGAGCCTTTGTCAGAAGGAGTGATGGCAATATCTGGATTTAGATTAAGTTTTCTGAGGGCCGAGATTTCAGAAGGAGATAGATTGGGTTTTGGTTTAAGGGAGTTGAAAAAAGATGGCTCAGAGAGTTTTGATAGGAGAAGGTTGGTGAAGATTTCTAGGGGGTGGTTGGAAAGAAGTGGTTTCCGCTCGTGTGAAGAAGGAGGTTTGAATTTGGAGAGAGCGGTGTGGGGGGGGGAGGTAGGAGACGGAAGAGCGGGCCACGTTTCCCAGAAAAATTTCCATTTCAGTCGTCGGCAAAAAAGAAGGGTGTCAGAGAGGATTTTAACAGGGTTTATTTTCGGGGTAGGTGAAAAACTGAGGCCTTTGGAAAGAAGAGATAATTGTTCAGGGGAAAGAGAAGTGGAGGAGAGGTTAACAACCGCTTTTTCAAATTCCGGCAGTCCAGCCGACGACTGAGCTGGGAGGGTGGGGGCAGCAGAAGGAGATTCGATTCTAGGAAGGATGCGCTTTGGGAAATCCACTGACGTAGGAGGAGGCGGGGTAGCCAGGTTGAAGCAGGTAGCAAGGTCTGGTTGGGACAAGTACAATGGAGGTGGGGGAGGGGTGGATGTCGCCATGTGCACGGGAAGAGAGAGGCCTCGGCAAAAAAATGAAAGGATTAGTGAAGAGAGTTTACGCTGGGCTTTTAAACGTTTGGAGGTAAGAACGCGAAGCGCAGAGTGGAGTGAACGTTGGATACTGGAGAGCGAATGTGGGCTGCACAGCTTGACAATTTTGATAAGGGAATGAATATCAGCATAGTATTGGTATACAAGAGCTTGATAACGTAAGAGGACCGTATTACAGAAATTAAAGGAAAGCTGATAAGAGTATGTGTGGAAGAACGGAAGTTAATAAATGGCACTACAAAATTTAATCCATAGAAGAGCATTGTATTTTGGTAAAAGACATACAAATTTACATGTTTAAACAAAGTGTTTTAATGGAACTGAGCCTACGTACAATTATCAACCTGAATGTGAACTGTGACACATTTAATAGCGGAAAATTGTGCACAAAACTTCCCTCCTCTATACCAACTACAATTTTCAGGTTATCTAGGCCACAGACATTTAATGTGCGAAGCTGCTTGAGAACAACATTAAGTTTCACATGTTCATCCCCCACAGCAACTATATGAACAATTTTACCGAATGATCCCTCAACAAGTTCAACATAGGAGCCATTCTTCTGGCCCAAGTCTCTCCCTGGCGAAAATGTTCCGCTTCCTCGACCAGTCACGAAGGGTACACGAAGCGGTGATTCGCTTAAGTAAGCAAATCAACATTCGGTGTAGGTACGGTTCTTTGACTGTTGAAGTAGCGTACACGAAACGTACGGAAGTGGTGCTCTACGTGCCTGCTTCCTGCCGCTTCGTGTACGGTTCTTTGTCTGTTGAAGTAGCGTGTACAATGTACCCCGCGATATTACTCCACTTACTGCCTTCTTTCACCTATATTATGCCATAATACGAGTTGATTCTTGCACATTTGAAACGAGTTATGTGAAACGAGGTAGTGTGTTACTAGCTGAAACCATGCAGTACGAGATGAAACAACCTATTCCTCTCTAGGTAAAACAAGGTGATTCAAGAAGAATCAAGCTGCCCTGAAACGACAGTTCCTGGTTGATACCACATAAATCGAGGTAGTAGTAGTAGTAATCGCAGTTAAACAAAACTGGGGAGTTTTACCAATAGAGTCGGTACCTTGTCCATTTGGACTTTACCCGATGGATCTCTAGAGGGTGGGAAGGAGTCTGAGTCCTAAAGGGTTACGGGAGTGGGGGTAAGGAAAGAGAACGACACCAAAGCCCCATAATTAGGGGAGTCAGCGTCTTGGCGAAACCCTTCACCGGGTGGTCCGAACACCTGGCTGGCGAAATTTTTCTCCCGAAGGGTTTTTGGACAAACACAATGGTGTGAGTGTCCCTCTGACCCTTCGAGCACGTAGCCTGGTCCCCCTTGAAGGGATCCTCTGCCACTACGGGGGCAGGCGGATGGCACGTTCTTTGTTTATCGGAATCCAACCGTGGGTTCCGCCTCCCTACGGAGTGCCGGCCCAGCAATCTTCTCCGAAAAACCAGTTTACGCAACCTTTGACAGAGTCCCTGCGCCAGTGCCCGTTCAGCTACCAAGCTCCGGCACCCACCCAACACCACGAGGAGACCCCAGTCCACAGGAATGCCTCCAGTTCATCAGAATCCAACCGCGGGTTCCGCCTCCCAACAGAGTGCCGGCCCGTCAATCTTCTCCGAAAAACCGGTCTGCACCCCCCAGACAGAGTCCCCACGCCAGTGCCCGGCCGGCCACCGAAACTCGGCACCCATCTTGCACCACAAGGAGGCCGGGTTGACTTTCCAGACTTAGTGAAGGGCCGAATGCGCGGCCTGAGTCCTAGCGGTCTGGACTTGCAAGATATAAATCGAGGTAATATTACCTCGATTTATGGCCCACAGGCTGTGGGTTTGCAAAGTGTGCCCCCTGAGGGTTGCGCCTCTGGCAGCCACCCGCCTGGCCAGCCCCAAGCTACGACGCTGAAGCTAGCGTGCGGGAATTGGAAAAATCTTGTTTATTCGCAGTAATGTTGCATTTATATTCATACTATGCGGCAACATAGAATAACAGTTATCTGGCATTAATTAATGACAAATAACTTTTATCAAGATTTTTTGGCATTTCCTCAAACACTCACGGAATTTTCATTTAATGATTATAGTTCTCGAAGTCACATTTATCCACGGAAGTGACTACATATATACGTCTTTCTCAACACTGGCACATCAGTAATGGGTGCGAGCATAGGTGCGTCGAGTCTTAAGGATGTTAGGCATGCAGGGACTGTAACATTAGGTAGATGCAAGGTGCTGCGACGAACTATATCATGTCATTGCGCAATAGCATTAAAGTGATTAGTGGCATATAATATATTTTTTTAGTAGTAAAAACAGTAGAAAACTGTAGCAGTACAGTAGAGCTACTGTAAACACTAGAAAACAGTAGGATTACAGTAGACTTACTGAAAACAGTAGAGTGTTCCAAAATGCCTATAGGCTACTGTAAACAGTAGGTGAAATTTCCAGCAGGGTGTAGGGATGGAACTTTGATATTAATTAGAGATAACAGATCTGAACATTGGACTAGATTATTTAACAAGGCATACAAGAACAATAAACCCAATTGTTTTCTCCTGTTATATAGTGAATTAATATTAAGCAAACTTAACAATTCTGCATATGATCCTTTCAATACCAAATCTAAATGCAATCAGTCTTAAAAATTTATTCTGAACCCCTTCAATAGCTGCCTCATATTTGTAGTAGTATGGATTCCATACTAATGAGCAGTATTCTAATATAGATCTGACTAAGGTAAAATAATATAATTCTGTCTCAGCAACTTCATGTTACCGTTGTGTTGTGCAGCTCACTATGAAACAAACAATGTGTAAGCGATTCATTTGCAAACCAAAAGGCAATGGAACCACATAAGGATAATACACGTTTGGTTAAGTACAGATGAATAATACCTTTTCATTACTTGTCTTTGTTTTAGAAATGACTGCTACCTGTAGGAAAGATGGTGGTAACCCAGGGGTGTCCACCGAGCAAAGACAGATGCTAATTCAATTTATGATGGAACACCCTGGGCTTGCCACCAACAAATTTACAGGCCCGCAAGCTCATGTGGTGAAACAGAAGCTGTTGGCCGAGCTTGCGGGGATCCTGAACGCCTGCTCCACAGGAGCTACAAAGACGCAGGAAAAGTGGTCCAAGGTAATTCAGTGTAGTCCACTCTATTGCTCAGATATGTAGTAGAGTGTGCTATGATGCCTGATATGGAACATTTCCTTTTTAGTGTTGGCAGGACTGGAGGTGCGACACCATGGCCAAAGCTTCCAGATTACGGAGTAACGCCGCTGGAACAGGGGGAGGGCCAGCACTGAAGGTGACTTCCCTTTCAGTAGAGGAGGAGTTGCTCCTGTCAGTGATTGGAGAGGTAGCTGTGAATGGGAACACCGCAGTCCCTGATTCCCTGGAGGTGATCGTTGGCTAAGCATGAGTGGTTCTAATTTCATGCGAAACTTAACAGTAAAGCCTACTTCTCTTCATAATGACAACATGTTCCCAATTTCTAGTTACATCATCCATTTATTACTTCAGTTGAAATTGTTGCCAAAGAATCATATCAATTTTCTCATGTATCATTACAGAAATCTCTTGCAGTATATCTTACATTATCATTTGTCTCCACAGCAACTCCGAGAGCAAAGAACCCTCCCCATTCCATCTTCCCTCCCCTCCCAAACCCCTCTTCAACCTGACCCCTCAACCCGTGACGATACCCTTTCTTTCCCCTTGTCACCCTCTATTTCCCCTTTGCTCCCCACCCCCTCTCCAGAAGCCACTGCCAGTGCTGCCCCTCCCCCACCACCCCAGTCCGTCAACAGGAAGAGGAAGAGGCCTGCCAGCTCAAGTAAGTTATGTACCCAAAATTGTGAGATTTAGGCAATGTGGTGTTCTTTCAGTAACTTTGAGTAACACGAGCAATTGTGTTAGCAGAAAAACCTGTTCAACATCCCACTACGTGGTTACTCAACTGATTAACATAGAGGCATCGGTTGGTTCTAGTATGGGTGGTGGAAATCAGTACATAGAATAAAACTGTGGATAACAATGCATACACTTTTATTTCAGTATCAGGGACATTCAGTTTGTGAGCTCTTGACTATGAAAATATTACCATAACAGCAAAACAGAAGAGGTTAGACTAATAGAGTCACAAAGTCCTTAAGGAGTAATACATATAAGTGGAGTCATATCATTGTAAGAACTTACAACATGAATTAGGTTGAATAAGTTTCCATAGCCAATGTACACATTTTTTAAAACTTAAATATGAACTCCAACATAAATTTAATATTTCAACCGTCTAGGTGGTCATCCTCAGGGAGGATTAAGTGGGACTGAGTGATGGAGGAAGGACAAGTCAGTTGGCACTGCATTGTGGTTTGGGTGGTTAAATTTTCCTACCAATTTGAAACCATCATGAACATTACATAACAACACACCCTGCCACGTTGAAACTACAAGATACCATAATGAGTTTATGCAGATGAATTATAGCTGATGAAGCAATATCATATAACTTTCTGTTTCTTGTTGATTACGCAGGAAACGATTACGATGAAAGAATCGCACGAGCTGCCGAGGTGAGAGCAGAAGCCTGCAGGGAGAGGGCTGCTGCCTGTAGGGAGAAGGCTGCTGCCTTGACCTCAATGGCAGAAACAGCTAGGAGGACTTCGGATGTGTTCTGCGAAACACTGCTAGCTGTTCGTGCTGAGTAAGTTTAGCTGTGTACAGAACAAGTTCACAAGTCATCACTTTGAAAAATAATTTATATTTGTCAGAGCTGCAGGTGGATCACTTTTAATGGATTCACAACATTGATATTAACTTGCAGCCATGAACTGAGAGAAAGATAGTTAATCTCCGCAACCGGTTCACAATACTCTGCCTCACAACCCTTGCCTCCCTTAAAATTGCCCTAGGATTTTCAAGGGGAAGCGGGGCACCAGGATTTTGGTCACATTCTTCCTCCACAGGAACTTCTTCTGGCACCGGTACACCACCCAGAATGCACATATTGTGCAACACACAACATGCATTCATTATTCTTCCAGCCTTGATTGGAGTGTATTCCAACACCCGGTGCCTTAAGAGGCATCGGAATCTTCCTTTCAGCACCCCAATACACCTCTCCACTGCACTCCTTGCCCTAACATATGGAAGTGGGTGTAGTTAGCCTCCAGTGACCCATCCTCTGCATTCAAAATGGGAATCTGGAGCCATGGCTGGTGTGGGTAACCTGAATCACCTGTTCAAGCAAGAGTCCTCATTACAATGTGTTTCATGCACAATTATAAAACATATTTAAGTTCATTATTGGCAGAATAATTTATAAGTCACTGAGGACAGGCAATTCTGTTTTTTGCTCTGCATACAATAAGCTCAATTTAAAAGGCACATTCTCTTGAGTTTGATAACTAATTTCATCAAGCAGAATATTAAAATTGTTTTCATCTGCTATATGGATATAAGAAAGGGAATCTTTTTCAAGTACAATAATAAAGAGGAACCCTCATTTAGTGTTTGCCTTAAAGACAGGATTTTGCACCTTAAATATAAGTACGTACTACCTCAAATGGGGTTAGTCTTATCACTGACAAACTTAGATGGAACCATATTAAAGTTCTATTATGGGTCAAGCTAAACTCAAATAACTGCAAATGTGGGTACCACTGCATCTAATTAAAAAAAAATGTTGCATACCCAGCAGCCAACACTGCTCGCCACTTTCCCACACTTCCTTCATCTCTCTGTACGCTGCTGGATGGCTCCAGATGTAGGAATCATGTGTGCTCCCAGGGAATCGAGCAACACAATTTATAATTTAAAGTTCAGAGTCACATACCTGAAAAAATTGAATGTGACATTATCTATACATTCAGTTAAAATGCCTAAATTCATTCATCAGATCATGACAACTTACTATCTGAGCATTGATAGAGTGATATGACTTCCTATTGACATAAAGGTGTTCATGCTCCACTGATGCTTTAATTGCCACATGTGTTCCATCAATAAATCCCAGCACTCCATGGAAGCCTGTAGTTTGGTAGTTTCTGTGGAGTGCAAGTGATTGCAACATTAATGTCTAACAAAGTTTTCTTTCATTTCAGATTCATCAATTTCCTGAGGAGGTCGTTATAACATTTTATCTTTTATATATATTTTTTCAATCAATCAAAATATCAATCGTTATAATCGTATCAATTTTAATAAAAAATTTTAATGAACCCAGAAACTGAAGTTATTAATTGCTCTTACAACCCTGGGAGTCCTTCGGTACCTTTGCCCACTCATCAACACTTGATTTACCCTCAGTGGTCTCTGAATCTCCACTGGTGAGTGCCACCAAGTTTTGCTACACCAATACATTTTTTATTTATTGACTTCCAACAGGCATTCGATGGTATAAGCCGCAGGAAGCTCATGAGGACACTGAACCAGATCCCCTCAAAAATAATCAGGTTGGTGGGACTCACCTTGAGTGATACAAGGTCGAGAGTGAAGGTTCAGAATAGGCTCTATGAGGAGTTCAGGTTCAATGCTGCATTGAAGCAGGCTGGATTGAAGCAAGCAATTCGGCTGTGCTCTTCAACCTAGCCCTCCAAAAGGTAGTAAAAGCCATAGATCAGAAGGGAACATTGCTTGAGAAGTCGAGTCAGATCTGCGCATATGCCGACGATATTGGGAGTGCGGCAAGAAGACTGGAGGGTTTGCGGCAGAAATATTTACTTTTGAAAACAGAAGTCAACAGAATAGGCGTAAAAAGTAATGTAAATAAAACCAAGTAGATACATGGTGATGTCGGTAAAGCAGGACCGAAGAGAACCCCGCGACCTGAAAATTTCATCTTCCTTGTTTTTTTTGTTTCTTTCTATAAGTGTTCTCATCATTGCAATCGCATCCTGATTTGCCCTCCCACTTCTGGAACCCAAACCGGTCTTTGCCCAAGTAGCAATTTTCCCTACTCACAAACCTTATATAAATTATTGTAAGCAAAATTGCAGTGAGTGAAACCAAACTTATTGTTCTATACTATACTCTCATAAAAGTAACTGAGGCAGGCGAGATGTAGTGGAATGACATCCTGATTTAATGAAAAGAGAGATGGCACTTTTCCACAAATTTATTGAAGTACAACGCGTTTCGACCGTTAGGTCATTTTCAAAAAATGACCTAACGGTCGAAACGCGTTGTACTTCAATAAATTTGTGGAAAAGTGCCATCTCTCTTTTCATTAAATCACTATACTCTCAGTCTGACGCTTTCTTCTTAAGTGGTTAGAAAAGGTAATTAGGGGCGATGCAAGGGCGTAACCAGGGTAAATAGGGGCGATCGCCCCCAACGATAGAGAAAATGCTAAATTTTAATATCCTACATTCAAATTTTGACAAATACAAATGTAATTATCATGGGTTTTCAATTTTTAATTGTATTAACTATAATAAAGTGTAATAGCTGTAATTATGAGGCTTGTTTTGTAATAACTTGGTGATAAACTCTGTCAATTTTTCAGTTACTTTACATGCCCAAAGGCGCACGAATAATAGCCCCTAAGAGCTTTCCCTGGCTACGCCCTTGCGATGGGATGCTGAAGGCCGTGATAGAGCGTAGGGTGCAAGGTAACTCAGAAAGCGAAAGAAAGATGAAGAAGAAGCTTTATGGACATTGAGGTAGGACGTATGCTCAGATGGATAAAGAAATCGTGTTATAGGGCCCAGCGCCTGTAAAAAAAACAACTAGGGGATTTTTTATCTCTTTCACGTAAATCTACCTTAACCGCTAGTTAATCAATCAATATTGCTTACTTTTCCCTTGTCTACAGGGACTCCATCCTAGTTCTTCCAATAACTCGGTTGCTCTTAGCTTTTTCTCCGAAAGCCGCCTGTCAATGGAGCGAGGCTCCCTTCCACGGCAGCCCCACCTTTAAAGTTCTAATTAGTAATTAGTTCTAAAACAGGGCTGTCCAACTTGCAAGGCCTCAATGGGCCACAACTTAACCTTTAATATGGTTGCGGGCCAAACAGTAATAAATTATTATTTTTTAAGTAGCAATAAAAAACAACGTAAGGTTTAAAAATTAATTTCTGAATTTTTGTCTAATAACCTTTCGCGGGCCACAATAAATGGCTCCGTGGGCCGCCAGTTGGACAACCCTGTTCTAAAACAACTCGGGTCAGCTTAACCTGTGAGGTGAGGATTTTTTTCAGTATTTATTTATCTGACTGGTCGCTAATTCCCCAGTTACCATCTTCGATAATCGAGATCTGAATGCGTATATTTGACTTACGTGTTAATTTCGCGTCCCAAGGTAGCTTTTTAATTTATACCGCGCAGCTGTTCGGCATCAGTCCCTTTAGATGGATGAGTTTCCACGACTTTCACGAGACCTTGTCGCGTGGTGTAAGGTGAAAGTTTTGTCTTGAGGTAAGAATGCTATACATATTAATTACACTTCCTAGCATTTTCCTTTTCCATTCGCCGTGTGTTATAAAATTGTTTTACTGACGGAATAACGAGATAAATTGAAAACTCGATCGCCTATGGAGACTTCGGCGGAGTCGGACGTCGGTGAGGGCGATTGCGACTAACGCGACTCCGACCAAACAGTGTGCCGGGAAGGTCTTTCATCGTAGAAATTATGGATCAGATTTTAAATGGAGTAAGGAGTAGAGAAAAGCACATTTCCCAAGAAATTTATTTCAGAAATCACATAATATGTTTACATAGGCTTCTTCCTTCGGGTATTCCAAAAAGCTGAGGGCGGATATCACGCCACAACGAGAGGTACTATAACAGTGGAATCATTCGCCTACCTTGGAAACTGCATTAAATGAGTTGTTAGAAAATCATTTTAGGTACATAAATCAAGAAAGCATGAACGGTGAAAAAACGTTTTTCAAAGACAATAGGATTATCGATAGGAAATTGACATCTGGTGCTGGAGGCGGATGTTGAAGGTCAAAAGGACGGATAGAACCAGAAACAAGGAAGTGTACAGAAGTATATGGAAGAGGAGAGAACCATCTGGAGCACTAATTCAGGAGGACAACGTTCAAGACACACTTTTTAGACAACCATTTTGCAAGGAACATTAGGCCAGATAAAACGAGATATTAAACAGAACTTCAGCAGAGGCATAGAAGATTTAGCAGGGTACAGGGTAGATTGGAGGGATGCAGTCAATCTATCTTAGGATTGGATGATGATAATGATGATTCGGAGTCTGGGAACAAAGGACAGGATTCTACATCCTAACAAATTCTACCCTGATGGCCGCCCCAAAGAGGGTTTGGCAAGGGTTGTAGGGTCACCAGCCATGGAGGAAGAGTAGCAGCCAGGGATGAGGGAAAGAACGAAAAATGAAATGCGTTTTGACGATCTCGCTTTGTTTTTGCTGCAGGTTAATTCTATAACTACATGCTACCCTGCGATCTGCCTCAGGGACGTGTGGCAGGTGGTGTTAGGGCATCATTCATGAAAAACGAGGAGAGGAATAGGGAATTGGAAGAGAGAGAGAGAAGGCGCAAGTGAAGTGCATCTGTGATCGAATATATTCTTATATTATTGTTATAGTGCCTCGCACCGTATTTGCTGAATAGTGAATAATTGTGCGCGGGACGATGAAGTCTGATGGGTTCCGAATTGATGGGTGAGTGGATATTTTATTTCTCCACGATCTCGGTGGCCCTGTAAAAAACATTGCTACTGTTATGGTCTTCCTTTTTGCTTTTCTGATCCGTAAAGAACTTAATCACAAATAACGCTTCCGTCGTAAAATGGAAGAGGTCTCTGGTCAATGTTCTAAGACGAGAACGGAGACGTCAGTATGAAGTGGGTTTTCTGTCTTGGGAGAACTATAGCGGTATTTGTTAGACAGATAGACCAAGAACCTATCAGTTCGGAAGTTTATCTTGGTGTCCATCCATGGCCCCCTGGGGCCATGGTCCATCCCATTCACCAACAATCAACTCTCCCTCCCCCTCGCCCCTCCCCCCCCCCACGTGTTCCTCCTTGTCTCCCACATTCTTGAAACGCCTTGTTTTTGGGCCATTCAAGTATTACGTAACCATGCACATTTTGGGAACCATGCACATATAAGACGATATACTTATGACCGATTCCATGTCCAAGTGTGCTAAAATTCAACTCATCCCCCCCTCCGGTGCTTTTATTCTTTTTAACATAATAATAGATGAATTTAGAAATATGTTTTTTAGCCGGATATCGATATCGATTTTCAAGATTTCGTGATTCAGAGCCAATGACATCGCAAATAAATTATTATACGTTATTCTGTAATTTAGCGTCAATTCAAGAGCGCCGCCGTTGTAATCCAACAAAGAAAATTTCTTCGTCCGACTATAATTCCACCCACCCCTCTCCACCCAACATTCAATGTAATGATCCAACGAAGACATTATTTTTGCCCAAAATTAATGAAAAATATGATCGATCTCGGAAGTGACTATAACCTTACGTAAGATTGTCTCGGACCTCCTCACTTCCCTACATAAGACAGCGCTGGGAAAATTCAACCCCCCTCTCCCTCCAAAACATCTTACTCAATACTTGAATGACCCCTTTCTGTCTGACCAAAACACTTCCATGATACAGCGAAATATTCGTCATGCACGTGAATCTATTACGTGCGAATTAAGGTTCGAAACAAACGCATCGCCGCGGCGCCCGCTACCAGCGTTCTGAAGAGACAATCGGCTTCCTCTTATAAGGTATTTTGAGCTAAAATTCATTTCACCTAGAATTTGACGAATGTGGCCTAATTTAAAGAAAAAAAATCCCATATTTCAAATGATATCAAAATATTACCCCTTATTGCTCTACTTTTCGAGCAATTTGGTGAAAATACAAGCTGCTTTACATGTGATAGATTACGGCTGTGCGCTCGAGAGGGAGAACATAGAAAAAATTAGGAATTTATAACACCTAGATTTCGTGAAAAAACTATCGTTGTGTAGTTTGTAATTTTTCACAACTATTTATAAAAATAAACCCATAACTCACCGCAGTAATTTTTACAGAATCGCAAAAAAAACCGTTGTTTTGAAGGCTTTTTAGTCGTACGGTGTTAAAAAATTAGTCCAGGTAGATACTTAAGTAGATATTATTATTATTTAATTACTGAGAATGTTTGTCAAAGATAACTATATTTTTGCACCATTAATGTCGCAATATTTACTTATTACTTCTTACAGACGCTGAAATTAAAAAAAAATTAATATGGTCTCCATTATGACTGTATGGGAAATATTTCGCTCAAACTACCTGAAGGCATATTATTATTCCTAGAGGGAAATTCGAACCCAGTAAGGTGGTGGACTCATCGTCGAAGCCGGTGATGGATTACTGGCCACTTGCCTGCCCCGAGCGTTTATCGCACTGGCTTTCAAACTGAGGCACATTAGATAGCCTTGCATGCATTTGAAACGTATCTTTTAACTCTCTTTAATTTACAGAAAACACGCTCAAGAATTTTACCAAATTGGGGAATTGTAGATATGGGCCTATAATTATTTAAATTGTTCCGGTCACCTTGATTCTTGTAGACTGGTAAAACCTTCGCCATCTTTAGGGAATCCGGATATATGCTTTCAGCAAGTGACTGGTTCTCAAGCATTAGCAATGGGGTCAGGATAAGGTCCCCGCATCCTTTTATTAATTTGCCTGATCCGCATCAATGTCCGCAGATTTTTTTCCCAATCTTATCAAGATATATCTCATCTGTAATGAGAGAGAATTACGCTCTTATAAGAGCGTAATTCTCTCTCATTACAGGGTTTAAGATATGTACATGGACGCATATGACTCTCTATTGGATGGCATGGTCCTACAAGGCACAGGATGCTTGGCAGAGACTGAAAAACATTGTTAAATGAATTGGATATTTTACTTGGTTCAGTGATTTTGTTACCATCATCATCATTTACTTGAATAGGCAATACAGTAGTATTTAAGCGGCTATTGCTTTTTATGATTTCCCATGCAACTTTAGAAAAATTTGAGTCATTCCTAATCCGCTTATCATTATACTCCTTTTTTTGGCTCGCTTCAATAAATACCTGAACTCCCTTTTCTGCTGGGAGTCATGTTGGTAAGATGTGCCATCACTAGAAGATTTAATATGAAAGTACATTGTTTTCAATTTCTTGGGCATAGAACAGATTTCGGGAGTTAGTCAGCTTTTCTTGTTACCACTCCTGATCTTCACTGGTTCGTATGGAAAAGCAAGGTTTAAGTAATGGATGAAATAACTATAAAAAACATTGAAGTTCCCATTAAGATTAGCAGACTGAAACATCCCCAACCGGTTGTGTTGGTTTAGCAACACACGAAAATAATTAACGTTATATTTACTGAAGAACCTCTGATATTTGAAGGTGTTGGATGGTGTAATACTACAAAATGTTAGTCATTTGAGTTCATTGAGTAATGCATTTTATTGGAACGAGTAGTTTGTCATCATTTGTAATAAATAAGAAAAAAAGAAAAATATTTTACAATATTCTTATATTTATAATACCAATACATGTTGAATAACTGGTTTTTTGCTTCTATATTGAATGTACGTTGGAATTTAAATTAAGTTATAAAATCCATATTTATCATTAGATATTATTTTTACAGCCACCCTAAATTTTATTGGCTGCAAATGAAAAGGTCTCAGGAAATTATGTAGAATGGACAACTGGCACCCAAAATGTGAACTCAGTTTGGCAGCATTTCTTACGAGGTCAATCGGCAAAATGTACATTATGTAGTAACGTTTTAAAAACTGTTGGTGGTTCCACAAAGGGACTTCATGTGCCCCTACACTCTATTTTTTAAGATAAATGTGTCAAAACGAAGTGAATTAAGGGGAAATTCCAGCGTAAATGAGGAATGTCCTCATCCAAGTAAAATCAGAAGAAAGAAAAGTGAAGCTACTCTCTCTGGCCACGAGGAAAAAAAATAATTTTTCTCACTATGATCGACAACTCCTTAGCTGCTGTACCACTAGCTACAATGACTGCTCACGATGGCTATAGCCATTCAGCATTTACTGTTAGACTGCCGATTTACGTGAAGCCCTGAACTGTCGGGGTTTTGCAGATATCCCCAAATCTCCTAATACTGTAAGAGACTTAGTATTAGGTTATGGTGCGCATTTTAAAGACATAGTGATTGCCAGTATTAATAAAGGTGGACTAAATTCCAGAAACGTTTGTCTAACTTTCGATGAGCGGACTTCGCCACGCAACATATGACATTTATATTAACGTTCATTCCTCTGAAAGAGATTCAAACGTCTGGAACTTTGTACCTATCAGAATAAATGGAAATATGTCCGCAGAAATGTGCATTGAACTCATAAAAAAGTAAATTGAGAGAGCGTGAAATTTCTTTAGAAAAAGACATATTTACAATCGCCTCTGATGGTGCAAGTGTAATGTCAAAGGTAGGTAGGTTAATACCGGGAAATAATTAACTTTGTTTTTCTAATGGCATCCACCTTGCAGTCATTAATGTTTTAAAAAACTATGGGGGTAGAGTAAATGTAAAGAAGAATAACTTTGAAGAAGAAGTAGAATCTGAAGAATCGAAAGACAATGAATTCAGTGATGAAGACTTTCCATCGAGTGATAAAATAGACGGGGATGATTCATCTGAAGATGGAGGTGCGTGTAAACAATCAGAAGAAAACATTAAGTTATTGATTAAAAAAAAAGGAAAACTGTTCTTCTCTTCAGAAAATCACCCTAAAAAATGACAGATTCTTTCAAAAATATGCCATCGAAAAATTTAGTGAGGAAAAAACTCTTGTTACTGATGTAAAAACCCGATGGACAGTTTAGTTGAAATGATGGTACGTTTTCTAACGCTTAACGTAATGAAGTCCTGAATTCCAAAAATAATTCAATGAGTGTGAATATGAACTTGCTTCTATTTTTGCAGCACTGCAGCCAGTGAATATTACTGAGGAAGCGCTTTGCCGAAGAGATGCAAATCTTTTTAAGTGTGAGGTTGCGTTGGAATTCATGATCTACATCTACATACTACCCCGCAAGCCGCCTCAATAGGCGTGTGGCGGGGGGTGTTAGGACACCAGCCGTTTACATATAAAAAGGAAACGCTCCAATGAAATTACGCCTAGCATTTATTAAAGTCCCTTATTGTTCGGGGGAAAAACGAATTACCATACCTATCCGTTCGGCAAAATATCTCTCTTAATTTATCGTTTCTGTCGGACCTGGAAATATAGTGGGGTTCTAATATGATGTTCTCCGTGTCGCTCTGAAAGATATCTATTCTCAATTGTTCAAGTAATCTAAGCCTAGCGCGCAGCCTCCGAGTCTCTAGCGGCTCCCAGCTTAATTCGTTTAACATCTGTGTAACGCTGTCTATACGCCCGTAGCAGTTTTTGACGAATGGCGCAGCTTTCCTTTGTATTTTATTAAGTTCCCGGATTAAGTCTTTCTGCACCGGATCCCATATGCTCGCTGCATATTCAAGGTGTGGCCGGACGAGTGCGAAATAGTACCTCTCTTTTACTTTTTCATCCGAAAATCTTCCCACAGTACGCTTGACGAATCCTAGCTTCTTCAGAGCTCTGCCACAAATATTTCGCGGAAAATATGGTGCGGAAACTAACTGATGTGAATACAGAGTTGGGGAATAATATGAAAAATGCCTTGCTGAATCAAATAATGAAGAGACGAACTGATTAATCGAAGGAGTGTTTAGATATCTCCACTACGGTTCACGGGCAACTGGTTATGCCTTGGGGAATTAATTTTCTGTGCCAACACTAGCGAACCTAAAAATGTTCAGATGATTCCTCTTCATGACCTCTCTTTAGTTATGTAATTTTTTTTCTTCTCTCAGGAGACATAGGTATTTTAATTTGTCAACTATTTATTCTATTTGCCAACGCTCTGAATTTTCATTTTAAACTTTGGTAAGAGAATAAGTAATTCACAAATTAATAAACTTATATCTCCTGAAAGAAAAAAAAGCACATACTTAAAGTATTTGTCAAAGAAAACTTGCTTAGATTTCGTAATTATAATGCCACTAAAACATTTTAATAAGAGGGCATGGAAGAAGAGCAAGCTTCTTCAGCATCAAATAGTCGATCTATTGATGACTTGCATAGTGAGAGAGAGAGAGTCAACTTCTGCATGCTTAGAGAGTGGTTCACTATGTTCGTACGAGCTAAAGGAGGAACTTGATTCGGTCATTACCCAATTCGGGAGATAAGCCTACAGAGAAACCACCTTCTCAAGGACATAATTTTTCCTAACCCATTCCCCTTATTACTCATAGCTGCCACTCCCCCCCCACAACTCGAGTGATTAACCTCTCTGCTTAACCAACCTCACCCCCCCCCCCTCCCGCCCATAGCAACTTCCCATAGTATACATAAACCTGTCTTCTCCATGATTTTTCAATGTAACTGAAGATGGCTTGACAGCCGAAACCGGTCGTTATTTTTCAAATAAACTGTGTAAGTCACAAATGCTCCTCATTGCTATTATGGAGTCCTTCCACCACGTCATAGCTTCTAATTTCAATTGAATGACCCAATGCTTAATTCCTCCCAAAATATATTGCGCTAGCTCTAATTCAAACGACCTAGAATTATCTATAGCACGAGAGGTTGAGGATTTCCTTGAAAGTGGACGGAGAGGAGAAAATCTGCAGTTTATTAACGAGCGGTTACTAACTATTCCTCGCATTAGTGTTGAGTCAGAAAGGGCTTTTTCATCAGAGGATATGCTATGCAATAAATACTGGTCAAGAACAAGCGACAAGACATTAGAAACACTTTGTTACTAAAGGACACATTTTTATAAATTGTAGGTAACTTTTCAGTGAGGAGAAACTTTAAATGAAGTTTCTGTTTACTTTCCTTAAAGTGTACAATTTCATTCAATTTAAGAGCAATTGCTATAGTTCTTAAAAGTTCTTTAACATTTTGGTGCATTATTCTTGAGTTACCTTCTAAGAAAAAAGGTATTTTCTTTTACGTTAATAATAAAATAAATTCTTTAGTAACATTGTGGGATTTTTCCATTTTTAATACCAAATATAAACTAAAAACACCACACAAAGTAAAAAAAATACACGTTCCGGGTTTAAATGCGTCAGCATCATCATCAGTCAACATACTCGCATGTTTTTTTTTAACTTTATGTGGTGTAGTTTTATTATAACAGCATCTTTGTTATTAATTGATGATAGTTAATAATTGTGTAATATTAATAATAATACCATAACTGCAGGTGATATTTTATTTATGTTTTAATATAAAATTATTGGTGGAAGACAATTAATGCTTTTATTTCCCCATCATATATCACTTTTCCCCTTCTCTTGGACTACAACCTTGTCGTGGTTGAAGGGCTTGCGTGCTCCGATGACCCCTAGAGCTGCACTGGCGGGAGCAATGCTTCTGGTAGGGTCACCCATGCCAGATTGGTCGAAGAAGCCGGGAGATATAGATAGGTTCCAAATAGATTATGTAATGGTTCGTCGCAGATACAGGAATAGTGCTATAACTCGCATACTTACCCAGGACCTGATGCAGACAAAGATCACAACTAATTAGTCATGAAATGTTGGGTAAAACTGAAAAAGATAAGAATGGGAAGGAAGGTACGAAAGTGGAATACGGAGGCATAACTGGGGCAATGAAGAAGAAGTATCGAGAGAAGGTGGATGAGATAAAGGGTGAGGATCATGGAGTTAGATCAGTGGAAGATGAATGGGGAAGTTTGAAAAATGGAATTGTAGAAGCGGCGAAAGCAACGGTAGGCGTAGTGGGTGCAACTAAAATAAGAAAACCGTGGATCACGAAGGAGATGATAAGGGAGGTGCAGAAGAGAAGGAAATGGAAGAGCGTAAACTCAGAGCTAGGTAAGAGGAAATACCGAGAATTTAATAACAGGCTTAAAAGAGAAACAAAGAAAGCAAGAGAGGCGTGGTGGAGAGAACAGATCGACGCGTTAGAGAAATACCAAAAAGAGGAAAGAGCAGATGCAATACATAGGAAAGTAAAGGAACAGACGGGTGGTAATAAGGGAAGGGGAATTACAACGATAACAGACAAGACGGGAAAGGTGATCGTAGATCCGAGAGAGATCCAGGAGAGGTGGAAGGAGTATGTTGAAGAGCTGAATGGTAAAGAAATAAGGCCCAATATGTTAGATATAGAAAGGGAAGACGATATCGACAGAGATGGCATCGGACCAAGAATCCTAGATAGCGAAATCGAAAGAGCTCTACGAGACATGAAAAGGAATAAGGCGGTGGGAATAGATGACATACCTGCAGAGTTTTTAAAGAGCATGGGGAAGAACGGAAGAGGAAAACTTTTTCCGCTTATTCGTAGGATTTATGAGGATGGAGTGTGGCCGGAAGACTTCGCGAAGATTGTATTGATTTCTATACCGAATAAGAGTAAGGCAAAAACGTGCGAAGACTATAGGATAATAAGCTTAATATCCCACGTGGCCAAAGTAGTTCTGAGACTTATAAATATAAGGCTAGAGAAGAAGGCAAATGAATACCTGGGTGACAACCAGTGCGGGTTTAGGGGAGGGACGGGAACGCGAGACGCTATAGCGGTGATGATGACGCTAGTAGAAATAAACCTAGAGTATGGGCAGGATGTTTTTGCATGCTTCGTAGATTTCGAAAAGGCGTTTGATCGGGTGGAATGGACGAAATTAATGGGAGTGTTGAAGAAATTAGGGGTCGATTGGAGGGACAGGCGTCTGATTCGGAATTTGTATATAAACCAGACGGCGCATGGGATGGTAAGTATGGGATGAAGATCAATCACAAGAAAACGAAAATAATGAGATTTTCTAGAAGTAAGAAGGCGGGGCTGAATATAAGGGTGGGAGGGCAGAAGATAGAGCAGGTCGAGCAGTTTACGTATCTGGGTAGTATTTTGGAGGAGAATGGGTTTAGTGGTAAGGGCATCAGATGCAGAATTGCGCTCGCTAAAGAAGCATTTTCGAAGAGAAGGGAATTGATGAGGGGGGGTCTGAGAAGAGACGTAAAGAAGAGACTGGTGAAAACTTTAATATGGAGCGTGGCCCTATATGGGTCGGAAACTTGGTCATTGCGAAGGGAGGATGTGCGTAGACTTGAGGCGTTTGAGATGTGGGTTTGGAGAAGGATGGAGAAGGTTAGCTGGATGGCGAGAAAGACGAAGGAGGAGGTATTGGATATGGTCGGAGAGGAGAGGAAGCTTGTGGTATACGTTCGGAGAAGGCAGAAGAGATGGATGGAGGAGGTTTTGAGAGGAGAGGGCATGTTGAAGAGAGTGATAGAGGGGAGAACACTGGGGAAGCGCGGAAGAGGAAGGAGGAGGATAGGAGTTCTGGACGAAATAAGAGGAGGTAGAAGATATGAAGAATTGAAGAGGGATCTAATAACGGGCCATTCTTAGGAGGGAAAGCGAGACCATTTCTATGAGATTGGGATACAAAATGGGGACCGTCCAAGAACCTACCAATCAGCTGGTAGAATACTTGAAT
The DNA here is from genome assembly GCA_963573305.1 of Pyrrhosoma nymphula. Lineage (NCBI taxonomy): Eukaryota > Metazoa > Arthropoda > Insecta > Odonata > Coenagrionidae > Pyrrhosoma > Pyrrhosoma nymphula. Next base: position 10,389,133 of record OY754335.1, on the reverse strand, counting down.
GAACGAATGAATATCACTTTTCATCAATCCCGGGATTGCATAATCTCTCCAGGATTGCAATCTTTAGTTGTGGCCATATGCCTTAGCTGTACGAGATAAAATTATACTGCGAATGGTAATTTCTGGAAGGGGAGCCACGCGCTGGTGTGAGATGGGTCGTGGAGATATAAGGGCCTCCTCGGAACTCGAGAATGGGTTTACGGATTAGGACGCTCGCGAGCTGCGACCCTTTTTAAAATAAACAAAGGGTAGACTAACTCGGCGATGGCCCCATTTAACCAGCTGCTCCACTATAAACACATTCACAATATTATATTGACTATGAAGAAGGCGCCTGAAGAAGTAATACGGGATTATCATCCAATAACATTTGCTAGTAGCTCTTTCTGTGCAATAATTTCATTTATTGAACCTGACACAAAAACATTTAACAATGTTCCGAAGCGTCAATTGCCGGGGTTGCTTGTTAAGCGCAGATGATGTAATGGTTTCACGGTACCCGTTTGGCGTTTAGTGAGAGAAAATATTTGGTTGTCAATAAGCATATTATTACTAATGTTTAGTAATACCATGGTCAATAATGACGTATAGGTGTAGCGGAACTTGGTGGCACTCGCTTGTGAAGATCATGACGCAAAGGAGAGGAAAGTATACATGAGATGTTGGTTGAAGCGGCCGAGCCTTTCGCCATACGCAATTCACAGTGGTTTTCAGAGTCATTCAAAAATTGCTCTCGTGCCCGGCAGGCTTCGTACGAGAGGAAGGAATTCATCCCTGAGAGGACAGCTGTCCCCTCAGGGCGCCCTGGGCGCAACCTTATCCTCAAATCGCCTCTTAATGCATCGACTTTCACTCGTGGATTCGTGGCACGGTGGTGAGAGCGCTTGCTTTACGATCCGAGGGTCGGGCGTTCAAGTCCGACACCGGGTTTCCCCTCCACTCTTCCTTGACAAAGGCGCAACTCACGCCGGATATCGCATAAGAAGAAATCCAAAGTAAACTAATATTTTGATTTTAAATTTTTGTTACTGTAGACTTTTCGTTCATCCTCAAATTACACTTTTTGCCTGAGAGGAATAATAATTTTGAGAGAATAATAATTTGTTATCAATTAATTAATTTTTATTTTTAATATTTATCTAATTATTATTAATTAAAGTTAATAATAATAATTATTATTGCCTGAGAGGAATAACAATTTGCCTCAGAGGAAAAATGAATAATCACAGGAATTTTTTAAAAGACGCGTTAAGCATACACGGTCAAAAAGGCCGCGTACCGCGTTGTTCTCGCTATGAGAGTCCTCCCGGATTACATTTATACGCTCGCATCAAATATATAATTTCTATATAATTCAAAGAAGAGCAATTTTTTATTTCTTATAATTCATAGGAAAAAAGTCATACATTGTCTCCAAGTTATGGAATATTTTCTGTGGATGCCCACGATAATTATGTTATTGCACGCGACTCCTTCCATGCCTTCTTGCACTCTTATGCTGGTTGAAATGCAAATTTATAACATTTTACGCCAAGTTCCCTTCCAATGCATTTCGCCACTATGATTACGATTCAAAAATAATTCCTGTTCTCATTGTCCTTACTGATTAACTTTAACTCTGTCGTGTACGTGGCGTGGTGGTTTTGTCAATGTGATACATGTTAATCTTTTCAAAGACATAGTAATATTTTACCAAATATTTAGAAAATCTTATTGACTGAAGAAAACTCTTGAATAAAAGTTGAAAATATTGAAACGTGAATATGGACATCACCCGGTCTGACAACCGATATATCGGGCGATAGTCTTCAAAGGGATGTACTAAACCTCTACGCGGTGCCGGTATATTGTACCAGTGGGTATATCGTCCGCGACAGCAGACTGTTATGTGTTCTGGTATTTGTGTTTGTTGTCTCCCTGTAGCTCCCTTTGTCGAAAAACAAATTAAAAATTTCGGGAGGGGGGTGGAGTGTTTCGGATCCCAAAACCCCCTTTGGCTAGGTTGCTGGTTGTTGGAGCAGTGAAATACTCAAGTGAACCACGGCTGAATGAGCCGTCGCAATTGCTTATATGTTGGAGGGGGGTATGACACTAGAAGTGAAGGACGGAAATGTAGAAGAAAAAGAATTTGGGAGTGGAGAGCGATGATCCGTGAGGAGTGTTTAGGTCGAATTGGAATCTTGTTCAACCGGCAATACCAATTTGATCGCGGCCATTTTCAAGAGAGTTCGCCCTAACCGATACCAGAAAATACTATCTCCCTCCCACGAATTCCGTCATTCCCCTCAACAACACAGCCCATTCCAATTCACCAGATCCCAATATCCACCCATTGCACCAACATATCACTCGGTGAATGACGAACGTATCGCCGACGACGTCATACGCGCGACCAATCATACTCTCCGTTACAGAGAGTATCCAACCAATGGATGTTATCGGTTTGAATCGTTGCTTCACTCCCCCTACTCCCCTCTCTGCTCTTGGTCATTTCAGCTTCAGCCAACGGTGATTTGGGACGGACCCAGCTATCGCTTCACTTCGCTAAGAACTTGGAGACGGCGTGTCATTCATTGGGGGCCAACTGTTTAGAATCTACGTACGTATGAGCATATTGAAGTTTAACCCCTCCTCATGTTTATATTTAGCATAATTTTTTAAAAACTTAATTACTTATATCTTGCAAAAGTGGAGTAACTCGAATAATTTAGGATCCCGAGGTAATAGTGTTAGACTCCCTATATTATTATGACCTTAAGTACGTGAGTCGTGTTCTGCCCCGGTATTGTATTCCGGGAAATTTTACTCTTTTTGCGTCTTATCTTCGTCTAATATTGCTGTTTGAGGGTATTGACTCACAATGCTCTCTCGTAAAGTGGGGATCGGGATAGAGTGGTGGCTGTAGTACAGGCTTTCCATTTCGATGGCCCGGGGTCGAATATATTAAGCAGCAAAGATATTTTAGTACCATCCCGATCCTTGTCTGGGTGCTTTGGAAAATGAGCACTTAAAGTGAAGTGCTCAGACAGTTGGATGGGACTTCAATCTGTGCAACCCTTGGTACCATTTGTCAATAGCATGCTAATTCCGACGCCAGGTTTCTCTCATCCTAAAAATCAGAAATATTCTGTCCCCTGTTACAACCTATCCACCAATCATGTAGGAAGCATAGATCGCAAGTAATTTTGCTGAAGCCAGGATGCATTGTCGGGAATTAAATAATTTTGCAATTCATTTGTCTGTATGTTTGCAGCGTATGTTAGACATCTGTTATAGAAGCGGTATCTGATGGTTTGAAGTTAGTTTTATGACTAAAATTACTTATCTTCACTTGTCTAATATTGTGGTTAGCATTTAATTTTTTTCTGCCATGCTTTCACCAGTTTTCGCGTTGTTTTGAAATTCATCACATTTTGAAAGGTCTTATTCTGATTGATAGAAGTTTCGGTAACAGACGTTAGCCCCGAGCATTCACCTCTGGAGGAATCTTAATATAGCTTTTCAAGATGAAACATTTGTCTTACTTAGCTACTCTGCTACATATCGTCTTCCATACTGGAATTCGTAAATATTTTTAAGCCTCTTTTCATCTCTCTTTCGCAGTCGCGGCAAGTGAATGGAAACAACCACAGTCGCCGCTAGCGGAATTGAAGACCAGAAAGTGTTGGCCGGAGATTGCAGTTCCCATGGATTGCATGAGGCTTAATGAAGTTGTCAATTTTTCAAGACGGCCAGTGCAGCGGTGAAACATCAGCCACCTGATAAGCAGAGAGATGACCCGTTGTTACAGCGTTGATCCCGTCAAGTTGACAAACCCATGAGACGGCACAGATTTTCCAGCAGACTGATTGGGTAAGTAGCTGGTTAAATTTCAAATAGCATGAATGATTATCAGTAGTTTTTCAGTGTTATGGAATAACGTCACGCTTCTGAAACGTAATAGAGTAGTGTCACGGATTTCTGCGGTACTAAATCTTGCTCGTATATTATCACTTTAGCTGGAACGTAGGCTTCTGCAATGGGTTGAAGAACCGGATTCCATGTTTCAAGGTTGAATTGCGTGCGTCAACGTTATGATTACAAAAGTTTTCTGTTACAGGAGGCGTCTTCATGTAGGGGTTGTTTGTTGGATCGTAGCCGGATTTTGAGTCTTGGCGCCAAAATACCTGCTCATTCGGTTCTGTTTCCATTGGTTAAGGGGTTGAATAGACTCTTCCATGTTGTTGCCCGTGAATACAAATCCTCGCAGTAGAAGTTTCTGGATTCTTCATAATGTCAATGGCCTCGCCATCAATCTCAATTTTTCTTATTGAAATTGAACCTAAAAACATGGGATCAAGTTATTCTTACTTCAATTCCTACTTCGCAAGAAAGGTGTTTGGCGCAGTGATTTTTTAAAACCATATATACGCAATCTCATGCTTTGCGAATGTTATGAACTTTATTATACGGCGGAACTTAATACGGCATCTTCTGCCAGAAGATGCCTCAAGGTGAAACCGGTCGCAGTTTAAAAAAAATATTGTTTGGAAAAGTAAGAAGTTCTTTTTTATGAAAAATAGATATCTATCACCTCCACTAAGCCAAGCCTGATACAACAAAAATATATTATGGTGGTTAGGCTGGTTGTTAGTCCCACGGTAGGGGTTTACTATTATTTTCTGTGATGGAAAACTATAGAATTGCATCATCGCTGATATGAGCAAGCATTTAAGGGGTAAAGTAGTGTCTGTGTTATGTTTCTAGGCTCAAGTTCCTGGGATGGACATCAGTTTTGTTTCATTCACTGTTTTGTTACTTGACTTACTCGAGCGGTAAATATTTTTCACCTGTTTATCCGATATTTTTAATGCGTTAAAACTGTTCTATATTATTTTTCAAACAGAAGCTGACATTTAATATCTGGCGCCGCGAATACCTCTATTCCAACAATTCTTTAATTCCGGCTAATTCTAATATTGTTTTATTTTAGCTGATTTAATAATTCGGCTCTCATATGGAATTAAAGTGACTCTGGGCAAGATAGTCGTACATACTTTGACGCTGCAAGTGAGCCTTGCGTGCGGAGTGTGATAAAGAAACACCTTTATAATTCAGCCCACCGCGCGTCTGTTTTCCGTAAATGTTATCACCTCTCAACCTTAGTGTTTAAATTTAATTTTTCGTAATGAAGGAATGGAAAGATTTGTAAAGGGCATTATTACTATAAATATTCATTGCGTCTTACTCGGACTCAGAAAAGTTAAAACTATCCATATTTAACATAGACTAAAGTTACTGCACCTCTTCGAAACAAAGAATTACAAATTCGCCTGATTATCATCGTAATAGCTATTGGCAGCGTGCAAATAGAGCTATATTGTCGAGGGTTATTTGCATTATACCCTTATCATAAACTGATGGCGGATGGACGTCGCAGAGCGAGTAGCGTCAAGGGCCTTCGTCCTTCCATCTCGGTATCTGGTTCCCACTCTGGCTCCGCCACTCTTCTGTTTATAGTGGAAGTGCGATCCAGATGAGTTTGAGGTACCAGTGATTTTTAATGTGATTAATCATTCATTGTGTAAAAGAATCTTGAAGGTACAATCGAAAAATATTTAGTTGTGAATTCAAGCAAAACTTAAAATAAAAAAAATCTAAGCCTAAAAAAAATCAAGAAGCTATCACTCAAGTCTTGAGATTCCATGTCCATAGGAACGCAAAGCGGAATTCTAAATTTTACAATTGCAGCAAAGCAATTAAACTTCGTGTTTTATGTTTAAGCTATTGGGTATGTAACCCCAGAATTATCGCGATTCGTAAATTATCCACGGACTGGCTGCCAGCCAACTTTCGTTAAAATTCTATACCCGGCTATAGGGTACTCCCCTTGCTAGTCTCAGGTTTAGGCTAATGTTTTTAATATAATAAATTAAAGCAACTTTGAAGTTACTTCATAAATTTGTTTATTTTATACCAATTGTGTGATAGTGATACCAATTTTTTGTCAGAACTGTTTGCTAGGATTTTGACCCTAATATAATTATCGTGACACTTTTAATGATAAATTAAATTATTGCTGAACTTGTTAATTTTTTACTTTTCAACAATTTGTAGGAATATACTAATATTAATTCACATGTTTCATAGTATTTGATGCTGGTTTGCATAATGAAAAAACTTTTGTGAGACATTTATATGCTGCGCTGATGGTTTCTTTAGGCTTGCTCAGTTATTGTGACATAAGTTGTTTAACAGTAATTCAGCGACTTTTATAAAAATGTTTGACATATTTTAGTAACTTTTTGATTTCTAATCTACCTAATTAATTTGTATTGTGTAAGATATTTCACTTTTATTCCTTTAAATATATTAGTCACTAGTGTAGTCATCTGGTGGATTGTATTATTTTTCAGCATTTCGTTGAGCTTGGACCTGGGGATAGTATCTGGGAGTTACGATTACCTCAAACCTATCGTGGGGAACACATATAAGAAACATTTGTGGCAGAGCTCTGAAGAAGCTAGGATTCGTCAAGCGTATTGTGGGAAGATTCTCAGATGAAAAAGTAAAAGAGGTGCTATTTCGCACTCGTCCGGCCACACCTTGGATATGCAGCAAGCATATGGGATCCGGTGCAGAAAGACTTTATTCGGGAACTTAATAAAATACAAAGGAAAGCTGCGCGATTCGTCAAAAACTGCTACGGGCGTACAGACAGCGTTACGCAGATGTCAAACGAATTAGGCTGGGAGCCGCTAGACTCGGAGGCTGCTGCTGCGGCTGCGCTAGGCTTAGATTACTTGAGCAATTAAGAATAGATATCTTTAAGAGCGACACGGAGAACATCATATTAGAACCCCACTATATTTCCAGGTCCGACAGAAACGATAAATTAAGAGAGATATTTTGCCGAACGGATAGGTATGGTAATTCGTTTTTCCCCCGAACAATAAGGGACTTTAATAAATGCAAGGCGTAATTTCATAGAGCGTTTCCTTTTTATATGTAAACGGCTGGTGTCCTAACACCCCCCGCCACACGCCTATTGAGGCGGCTTGCGGGGTAGTATGTAGATGTAGATATTTCTGTGAACCAATTGGAATTTGATTGGAATATTATTAACACACATCTACTGGAGATTAGTCAAATCAAAGCAGTAGTAAAACGGCAGGGCTTCTTAGACATGGCTTTACTCTTTCTTCGACTAGCACCAGCATCGTAGTATTTAATGGCAATCGCTCGTTTTCTTGATGCTGTAGGGGTCATAATATATGCCGCATTTCTTTTCCGTTACTTCCTCAAAATTCTCTGCAGACAAAAATATTTCTCCCTCACTTCTCGTGGATAATCTTGGAACTTCAGTTTCTACTTCTTTCATCACACTTATTATTAATTTTTTAACATCTACTCGGCACTCTTACTCGGTGGTCTGCTGTCCTTAAACTAGTTAGTTCAGCAATTAATTTATGGAAAACCAGATCTTTATCCAGCCACTCTGAATCAAAGTTCTCGCTGCCACTGCTCGTTGAGGTTGGTCGGGGTTCAAGGTGTTCTATCACCTAGGGTCGGGGTACTACCTAATACAGTGGTGATTTTGGAAAACTGACTTATTTGGAGATTAACTTTGCTCTGCAGTTTAAGGCAAGGCCAAGTAAACGATCACGATCAAGAAATTTCTAAATAGTAGATAAGAAAAAAATTATTGGTATTTTTTCTTTCAAATGTTACCCGGTGAATACTAGCCTCCCTGTTTATTTGCAGATTGAGTACGATTTGATCTCAAATCATTCTCAAATGGAATCATTCATTCACGCCCAGTTATGTTCTGCCACTATTATCGTCTTGTTTCCATATGACAATAAACTTAGATCAGAAGAGTGCTTTCGTGCATCGTAGCTTACGCTGTTGGCTCTTTGTAGACTTCTTCGGATGAATGTTTTCGCTTCGGTTTTGGCTTGGGTGGGATACTTTCTGCTTCTCGCTTACTAAATCAATCTTTCTTCCAACATTGATCCTCCTCCACTCGTCAAAGAGTATTTGCTTAAGTCTGACGGTGAATCAATCTTTATTTCACAGAACAAAACTATTCTTTACGTTTACCTTATGTTCTATTTCTTCGCAGTTTTTATAGCGGTTCTCAATCTCGTCAATCGTTCTTCACTGCCAAAATTATCATTATTTCAGCACAGCGCGGCATGCCAAATGTTTAATTTTTGGATTTCACCCCTCGCTTTTTCAATGTAAACATTAAAGCTCTCCTTTCATTATATTCCCTCGCATTTATTTACATCAAACTGGTCTTAATACAACTGCCTTTTTATCAATTCATTGAAAGACACTCCTTTCATGTAGTCGGCTTTTCGACTTCAATTCATCATACGTTGTAAAATGACATAGTTTGTCCAATTTTTCCTGAAAATTAATTTTTCCATCATAGTCCACAGATGCTTGATGCTATATCGATCGATAGTTTTCCCCAAATTGTTTCACGCATGAAAATTATGAAAAATAATAAATTTCGAATATGGCCTTTGTTATGAATAGAGAATGTCTCGCTCCAACTATCTTAAATCCACACACTACTCGTTGCTCATAGCGACTCGCCAAAAGGCATAGTCCAGCAGTTCCGAGGCAACTACAACAACAAGCGTCAGGCACTTTAGTTCCTCTATCCCTTAACTGATGCATAAAGTTTTGATATTTACAAAATCAGTTTAAATCTACATTCTACCCTGCAAGACACCACAAGAGCGTGTGGCGGGATGTGCTAAGAAAAAAGACCGGCCATGAAAAGGGGAGGGAGTAGGTAAATGGACAGAACGAAAGTGATTTGTTAGTGGTAGTGGTGCCTCAGCTGTTTTTGCCATGGTCATTAATGGTGCGCTGGATGAGGGAATTTTCGTTCCTATCAGTTGGGCAGCCTTTCATTCCGTCACTTCTATCGTATATAGAGATGAAGTGCGAAGTAAAAATATACTGTCATCCTGAAACTCGCATGATCTGAATTTAAGTAATCTCAGCTTGGCGTGCAGCCTCAAGTCTCCAGCGACTCTATCTACTAGTAGTAGTCCCTCCATTCTCTGCGTTTACACTTTTCGATCGGAGCAGTTTTATAAAAGAAACTCGGGTTTTCCTTGTTTTGAATTTCGCGAATTTGATATTTGGTCATGGGTCACAAATGCTCGCGGCGCATTAATCTTCATGCTGTGTTTTTTTTCGGAGTGATGTTCATTCATTGGGAGGCGCATGTCCTGTACGTGTGAATCTTAGAATGCGCCTTGGGTGCAATTCTCGGAGTCGAGCCGACACTACCCGGATGTTATGTTTTTCGCTACGATCCTTAGGAATTGAATCCAAGACGCAGAATGAGATTAAATTCACTGTGGGCACACTACCAGTCATTATCTAATACCCCGGTGTTGCACGACTCTGCATTAAAACGGTTTATTGGTACTATTTTCATTTATTGTATCACTTTTATTTTAATTTTTTACACATCCCAACCCCATAATGATATAGCCATTAGCAGGACTGTTCTGTAGGCAGCTCCAACATTTCCCTGCTGTAATTATGAAGGCCCTATTCAGGGACTAGAAGATTTTATCCATGCTTCCCTGGATGTCACTTGCGTTTCAATTATAATATCTTAATTTGTACACTTGCTTCGCTTATGTTCGAATTCTTGTATTTTGTTTTGCATATAGGTCTCTGTTTTACCTCCTATTGGGTTTCCTATTTTTTCCCTATTTTCTGTCTTCTACCAAAGTATCTCTCTGAGATATGTTAATGTTTTTAAAATCAGGGGACTATGTTTAAAATGCCTATTGCGAGAGTAAGCTCCTTATATTAACTGTTCTTATTTTCTGAACGTTGACAAAAGACGTTAGCGTTGGCTTGGTTCGATTTAATACGAACAGTAGGCGATCGGTCAGCTCGACCCATCATACATCCTTAACAGTTAGTGCATTTATAGGTCTTAAAATTAATATTATTATTACGAAAGCTTATACAGCAGATGATTTACTCGCTGTGTAAATATTTCCAGCTTTTATTTTAAAGTTAATCTGAAATGGAATTGCTTGGAGGGGAAGCTTCTTTTGGTTGTTAAATATAAGGCAACTACGAGACTCGGAGAGAACACTTTCTAGACGGTTAATAAGGATGAGCGTGGTTCACATTGTTATTTCACTATAAATATTAAAGCAATCATTTACTTCACCTTCCTGCGCATTGCAACCTTATTTAATCGCATCCAAATCTTCTTCATACATTTACTTCTTATTGTATACATTAAATGATGCTCATTTCCATTGTTTAGACGTGTTCAATTCAAGAAACGTAAAGAGAATTCTCGTTTCCCAACTTTTTCTGGAATAGTATGTCCTTATCTTAGGCAACATTTTGTTCCATTCTTCCGTCAATAATTCTTGAAATATTTCATGTTGATACACAAAAAATACTTCTTAAATGTTTGCGTCATTAAACTCTTCTTTTTCATACGGATAAAGGCCTAAATCTCTCATACTAAAGTTATTCAATGCCGTTACCATTAGGTATAGTTTATTAGTTCTGATGAAACTTTATCGATGCATCCTGGGTAGCTTCAATTTCTCAAACCATTCTCTCTTCTTGGTGCCTGAGCGTGCTTTGTTGGTTTTGGCCTCCTCCACAAGTAACCTCAAATATTTCATATCTTTAATTCTTCTCCAGAAATGTGAATCAAGTAGTGAATAGCAGTAACATTAATCCAAGTGTTGCCCTACACTTTCTTTTGGCGTAGTGAAACTTTACCGTCAGCATTCTTCTGGGGAGAAGTTCTTCGTCACTGTACAGTCAGTACTACGCTTCGTTCCAGAGATGAAAATGCTTCTTGTTCTGATTGCATTTTGTAAAATATTTAACGACTCATGCCAGGAATCTGTCTCAATTTCCCGATTCTTTTATTAGTGGTATCAATAGCTCTAAACAGGGTGTTACTCTGGGAATGCTTCTTTGGATTGTTCAATACGAGGCAAAAGACGAAATTTCGGTGAAGCAGCTTTCTAAATATTCAAGAAAAGCTTGTCCACCTTGACTATTTTCCTTCGGTAAAATAATGTGCAGTAAAGAATAGAATATTAATTGGCAACCAATAGTGTATTGTTCATGATACTACTATTAATACTTAGTAAAAATCGTTGAACGTTACGAATGTAAATACGAAGCTGTCGTCAAACCCATTATTGGTTTGCTGCAGATCTCCCTTTGAATAATTTTTTCATGTATTTCACCATTCATTATTTTACCACCGTTCATTCTTTGCTTGAAATGACTGTTTGCATGGCTGACATACTTTAGCTTCAGTAATTTTCCCCGTTCATCCTTTCGTCCATTGCTATGAGGCAGCGGCTATGCCTCTAAATATGAAATTATCTCCTCCAGATTTCGTCAAAATTTTTGTCCCCTGCTCTTCGTAGGACTTCGTCTGATCTCCGTCCATTTGACAGTTATTCATTCTTCTAAAACTCCAAATTTCCCCATTCTCCTCTCTTCGGCTGCCGTTTTCGTCAAAGGATCACTGAAATTCATCCTTTCCGTTTGTACATTTTTAAAGTTCTTTCGTACTTCTAAGAATTCATTTTCTCGAGCTTCTGCTCTTTTCATAGTTCTTGTTCTTTTCATCGCCAGTGATCCTGCATCCCAAAAATTCAAATTCTTCGACTAGGTCCAGTTGTTTCGTCTTTTTGAGACATTCTTGATCTCTACAGGAATCATTTTATTCCGTCTTAACTTATTTTTTATAATATTTTCACCTTTTATGCTAACATTGTAGGTAAATCATAACTTGCAAATGGTTTCGCAATTATCGTCATATTCTTTTCATCTCATTCGATTTTCCGTGGGAACTCCTTCCTCTATACTCAGAACTGCAATAAGTTGAGTGTGAACGGACACCTTCCAAATTAATAGCCTAATTTCGTGAAGATTTATGGCACCTCTAATGTAATCTTTCCTGGAGTATCCTGTCTTACGACTAATATTTTATGAATTTACCGTTGCTTGTAACTCCTGCTTTTATTTCTAATGCTTCAAATATCCATTCCTTGCCAGCTTTCTCCGGTTGATCTTTTAGCGCTTTTATCCTTCGTCTGGAATATTAGGAAAATCGGTCTCTAGTACCTTTTATACCTCCCGTCCGACTAAGAGCATGTTGTCCTTGTATGGAAGTATTTTTTAACTGAGTGATACTTTAGTTATCAGTTAGTAATTATCACATTTGAAAATCTCTTAAGGTTTAGCACTGTGTGTATTAAAATAGAATTCCATATCAATATCACACAAGAATATTTAATTGCTGGCCAATTTTTCCCCTTTTGCAATTTCGTATATTACGCGGTTTAATGCCAAGACTTGTAAGCACTAGTCCTTAAGCGAAGTAGTTAAAGCTCTTCGTCTATTCCATTCTGGTTCTTATGGAAATACAAAGTTTGTCTTTAATGCTGCCGTCATTCATTAAACCATCAAGTAAATCTCGATATTAAAATCAAATTACTGCTTGTCACGGTTTTTTAAACCTTTATATCCTGTTAAACATACTTTGTTTCTAGTTTAACGAAATAAATAAAACTATAATTAGGAAATTAATATAAAATTTTGCTGACACAATTGTAACTTTTTTTCTGTTGTTTCAGATACTTGACGTACGCACCACGTTCTGCAACTTCTACTTCGATGCTTGAATCGGCAACATACCGAAGATGAACACAGCACCAAGAGCTCGACTTGATCTCCTATTGGAAAGCAAGAGTCGCCGAGACGACACTTTGCGTTCGGATCAATACTACATGCCGCATGGCGTAATAGCTCAGAAGATTCTACTTCCAACTCTTTAAAAAGATTCATTTTTTCTTCTATTTTCTGTGCTGCATGCAGTCACGTCAATAAAATACAATTAAGCGCGGCGGCATGCATTTTTCGATGGTAACATTTTGCTGATTGTTACAATTTATTTAATCAATTTGTAAAATTTTTGCTGATTATAATAATTTATTTAGTTAATAAATAATTGTTTATGGTTTAAATCTGACCATTTATGTACTTGTTTACAGTGAAGCTAATAAAACTTGTTAACCTTGAACAGCTTTCTCAATCGAATATTTTGACCCTCAACTGTTTCTCTCGATCTGTACTCCCCGTTCAACTTTAGAATTATTAGCTAATGTTTACCTTTTGGACTTAGAATACTTTCGCGACTTTACTAAAAACGAAAAATATCAATAAAAAATAAATAATACTTTCGCGACTTTACTAAAAACGAAAAATATCAATAAAAAATAAATAAAATTGGAAAAATATCTGTTCGACAGCAGATTTTTGGCAATTTTTCCGCAAAAATACCTTAAATTAATATTATAAGTCCAACGTGATTTTTAGGGTCTTCTGTCCAGCGTCGAGACTTTGGTAAATAAAATTTAGGTAGGGTCCACTTAAAAATTTTATTTCTATCGAAAGAATACAAATATTTGCACCCATTCACATTCGACGACTAATGGAAGACTGGCTCTCAGAGTTCATGCCCCCATTCCCAGCAGCTGAGAATCAGGACTTTTACTCCATAATACACCAGAATCCCAAGAGTCGCCGAATGTGAAGGAGTGCTGACGATATGCGTCAAAGATTAGAAGAGCCGGAAAGGTCCACAATTTTGCTTCTGGTCGGGGTTCTCGATCCCTGCCACTGCATCACTGCGCGTTGGTGTAACAGCGATGACTCTCTCACGAACAAGACGAATGATGCCCTCATCCCGGGAACGGCTCCAAGTAAGGACTATTCCTCCTCTGAAATCAAAAAAATTTGGAAGTGGATCAATCAATAGTGCTATAAACAGTATCAGATTAGACAATTAAAAAAATAGTGGTGGTGTCCCTTAATAAATAAAATGAAACTGGTGCCAAGAAAGGAAATTATAGAATGTAAATTGTACGGATAGGACACTAGAAGAGTAAAAAACCTTGGCTTATCACCTGAACGCATGCAGAAAAAGTGTAGTAAAAAGAACTAACTGGGAGATCAAACATCAGAAAGTGACCTGAGAATATGGGTCTTAAGACTGAAGTTCGATACGGTAAGAGTGGCTCCAACAAACAGCCTAGAATTTGGAGTTGGAATGATCACGGCAGAAGAACATAGAAGATTGAAAGCAATGGGAATGAGGCGTTATCGAATAACTGAATGATCGTATGGTTAGACATAATCACCAAAAATAAGTCTAAAGAAGAGGAGAGAGAATGTATGTTTAATGAAAATTATGTACATTAGAAGAGATGAGCTTATAGGGCACATACAGGATATAAAATTATCATTGAAAGAGTAACTAATCAGTAATTTAAGGAGAAACTAATGCGAAGTGGACGACCATGGATGGAATAAATTAAACAAACCATGGGGGACTTGAGTATGAAGACTAATAAGTAAAAAAAAACGGTTAACTGCAAGGAGACTGGAGTGGAGCAAACCATCCTTCGAATGGATGACTACTGATGATGATGAACATTTTTCAAAAGTAAAAAAGATATTTTGAGACTGACAGATTAAAAAGATAATGAATGGAACATTCACCGAAGAATATCACGCCATGGATCAATTCTTATGTGTTGCGATCGGTCTAGGGCAATACATTGTTGATCAGTGAAAGTTTTTAACATTGTCTTATGGAATGTGTTCATGCAAGTGACTGAGGACTGATATTTATATGATATATTGACAACAGCTAAGGAGAATTGACTGAAACCAATCAGTTCTGCACAATTATGAAGAGCTCATAGTCGGAGTCAGAAAATCTTGAGATTGGCCAACTTAAAAGACAAGTGGGATAGACAACGAATAAAATCACTTCATGGATGAGCTCTCATGCTTTGAAAATGGCGTAAGGCAAACTATGTTGAATATTTGGTGATATGGATAGAAGGTGAAGGTTGTCAGGGCACTCGGGGTGTAGATTTGACGCTGAAGATCGAGTATATCTCATCAAGATTGCTTAGAATGCATATAAAAGTTACTTAGAAGCATAAAAAGGAGTGGAATTGCGATTCTAGCATGTTAAGGGACACTGGATTGAGAGGCTGAAAATGTGAAATGCTGGCTGTGAAAATCCGGAAGAAGATTTAAGAGACCGTCACAAAGGTTGAATACTAAGAGTACCCAGGAGTAGGAGGAGTTTTCATTGTTTAGTATACGCAGTGAAACACCCGTGACTAATTCACAATATCGATAAGATATCTCTAGTAAAAATGTATAAATACCATGTTGTTAGTCCTGCCGCTTAGTATAAACGGCTTAAATTTTAACTTTCAAACGAATTGTCAAGAAAAGTTTATTAAAGAATAAAACTGTTAATTTAATCCCAACACTTGCATCCAACAACTTTCGTGTTTCACCACCATGACACAATATACTGGAAATATTTTCGACAAATAAATAGTTTTTCATATTATTGTACGCATATTTCATTGCATTAACGCGAACGTTCTATTAAAACTTGAACATACGCCTAGGAACGTAATTTTAGGATGAATCATACCTTAAAGTATAGAAAATTTACCTACTCATCATCGAATTTATTCCTATTGTGTTAAGTATTTAAAGGCAATTTTAGCATGCATAAAAAGTGCTTAATGTGGAAAAGACAATAACATATTCGGTTATCTATATATATAGATAATGCAAGTTAAAAGTGATCGAGGAAGAATAAAGCGTATACATATAAGAGAAACTTTAGTGGCGCATGTACGTATGTAACCAAGTATGCATGGGTGAGGATGAACTATTCTCGAAGCAGGAGAATAGAATGGTAACATCGAGAGAGAAAGTGCTAAAGAAATACTTTGGAAAAACTGATTCAAGGATTATCGAAGGCTCTGAAAGTACGAGTGAGTGTTGGGTGCCAAGGAGAATAAAATACTATTCATGGAGGAATGACATGATGTTTAAGAAGCGAAAAGAGATAACCGTATTGGAGGATAGCTCCCACTCAATGTAGTGAACACTAAAAAAATAGTGAAGGGCTTGTAAGAAATTAAAGAGAAACAAAGTCACAATGCCACGGAAGAGAATGCAGAAAAAAGTGCTTAGCAAGTTAGGAGACCAATTTTGGAAATGAGAAAAAAGGGCATAGCAGTAAGATACCAAAGGGATTGGTGTAATAACTGTTGAGGCTTTCTGGGATGGGTACGAAATCAGTGATAGGAAGCACGTCGAAAATGTGTACGGTGAAGATCTTGAGGATGGGTCATATGAATTACAGTGTGAGAATAATGATAGAAGGAAAAGCTAAGTGAAAAGGTCTTATTAAGATTAGTAAGACTTCACAAAGTGATCCATCTCAAGAGACGTTTGACAGGCAAGTACATAGGCCACCTTATTTTAAACCCAAGGGATTTCACTCATTACGGGTGGAGTACGCTTCCAATCCTCTGAACTGAATGGACAAAACTATAATAATAATAATAATATTTATTGATTCCATGACATGTGAATGTACATGTATAGAACAGGTCAGAAAGCAGTGCAGGACGAAAAAATTATAATAATAATAAAATACATACATTTACACAATACCTATTTACAGGAATGAAAAAATATAACAATAATACATAGAGCAGCAGCATTGTCACAAAGCTAATAAATTATTTACAATTAGATATGGATAAGAATTCATCGGTCGAATAGCAAGTATGTTGGGATAAATTATAAAGTTTAGACTTAAATAATGGGAATTTACCAATTTCCCTTAAATCCCTAGGTAGGGTACATATTCATAAATTTAACACCTGCATAACTCGGATTCTTTGAGAACATGGCAGTGTTGTGGGTAACTACTCTTAAGTCTTTACATCCTCGCGCGTTATAGTGGTGTATATCAGAATTAGTTTTCAGGGTGAATAGAGAATTATTTTGGAAAACAAACGTAACTGTGTGAAATATGTATAAACAAGGAAGGGTAAGAATATTAATTTTTTTTAAATATGGTCTGCACCTGGTTTTCCTCGGAATATTTCCAAATATTCTTATGGCGCGTTTTTGTAGTCTAAAAAGACGTATTGAATGGGAAGAGTGACCCCACACAGTAATTCCATATCTCAGTCTGCTGTGGATAAAAGCATAATAAACAGAAAGAGCAGTAGCAGTATCCACCATTGTCACAATATTCCTTAAGAGATAGCACCCTATGGCAACATGAAATGAAAAGAACTATGAAAAAATATAGCTTGTAGCACACCAAAGAGGGTGAAATTCGCCCAGAAAAATAATTTAACTTCACCGGGATTTGAGCTCGGATCTCCCAATTGCCAATCAGGTGTGATAGCCAGTTATTCCAACAGGTTTGGTGGTATAACTGGCTAGCACATCTGACCGGCAATTAGTTGGAATCCCGGTGAAGAGAAATGATTTTTCTGCGCAAACTTCACCCTCTTTGCAGTTTATCTTGGCACCTGTGACCACGACTTGCATACCACATCGTTTGTGCAATCGATACGATTGGAATAAATTAACGACTTGAAGATAAATATTAAGAAAAACGATGTTACGGTTTGTGGAAGAAACTAAGAAGAGAGAATCATTGTCACATTTTGACAACAAACACTTGCGCAAGAGGAAGAATTTTGTTATTTAGGAAGCAGGATCACCAACGATGGAAGAAGGAAGAGAGACATTGTAAGAAGAACAGCCCAAGCAAAGAAGGCATTCTAGAAGAGGAGTCTGCTGACAGCTAGCAACACAAGCGTGGAAGTAACGAAGTTCTTTCAATAACAGCTGTAGAACAGAAAAGAATGGGAGGAATGTAGATGTTGCTTTACCGAAGAATGATGAAGATCAAATGGGTGGAGAGATTCAATAACGAAGAAGTCGTGCGAAGAGCAGGAGAGGAAAGAAGTATAATGAAATATTTGCAAAGAAAAAGAGACAAACTTATTCGATATACGAACAAATTAAGCATGCTGTGAACAAGCACTACAAAAATCGCTGGACCAAAAATATTTTATATCCTGATCATAATTGAATTCTTCTAATTTTATCACTTATAGGCATTTAAAAAATGACTTTTTCACTAATTTATTGATCGAAGACTATTTCAAGAGATCGCTATGATTTCAAAGGTCTCATTTAAATAATGGTCGCATGATAAGTTTCTTATTCTATATCTAGCGCTGGGTCTATACCATAGACCTAATTGCATCGCCAGGAATACAGTAAAAACACAAATAATTGATGGACGCGACAAAGAGAATACCAAGCAGCCTCCAAATTAAGCGGAAAGGTCGGTATATACCTCATAAATCATTAATTAAAACTAATTAATTTGCCAAAAAACCAATCAATATTGGACACAATGGAAAATATAAATAATACATACGCAAAAAATAAGTTTATCACACACCATACACGTATAACTGTTCAAGGGTGGCTAAATGGCATGGGAGACCGCCTGATGCATCACTTTGTTGGGAGTGGGGTGCAAAATCAACGTCATCAGAAAACTTTTTTAAATTTATGTACAGGAAATGAATAATACATAAAATAGAAAGAACTTTTTTATGTTTCCGCGAGGCTTCGGTGTATTTACATGTTGGACTCCCCCTGCATTTGGGTGTGTCTGATCGACTTATCCCAACATTGCTTGCATTGGTCGATCAGACACACAACAATGCGGGGAAAACCCGAATGTCCAAGGTATAAAGACAACAGAAATATGAATTTCTTAGGGTTAACATTCATACATTTTTGAAAAAAGCCTTACAGGACTTTTGGCAGGGAAGATGATTGAAGGGTGTTGAAAAGGGACTTTTCCCTGGTACAAATATTCATTGAGCCACCCCGTAAATGATTATAAAATCAATTGTGAGCAATACAAATAAAAAATAAATGTGCAAATACGGTTGAAGACATTATTTGCGGTTGATCAGACGGCTGTCATCAGAATCATTAGAATACAATGACCCTATTTATAGGGCATGAAAAATGACCAGTATTTCCGAGTTTACAGCATCTAGATAGGCTCAAATGTCTACGTATCTATATAATGAATTACTCATCGACATATGCAGTAAGCATAAGCATAAAAATGAACTAAGTACTTCAAGAGAAGAACATGAAAATTAATTAGAAGACTAAAATCTTAGTATGCGGAAGACAGAAGCGTAATGCAGGAGTCATACTTAGAGGAGAGAGATTCTGTGAGCAAGTGGATTCCTTCACCTACTACGGAAGCACCATCACGTGGGACGGAGTAAGTACAACAGACATCTGGCGAAGATCTAGGAAATCCTTCATAGTGAAAAGAGAACTATTGCGTTTGGAGAAAACATTGTTACAAATGAGAAAACAGTGTGTGAAAACATTCGTGTCGGGCATGACACTCTATGGATCGGTAACATAGACCACTAGAAAAACAGACCAGAAAATTAGGTGGCGTCAAAACCTGGTGTTGGAGGCGGATTTTGGACATCAAAAGGACGAATTAAATGAGAAATGAAGTAATTGACAGAAGAGTAGAAGAAGGAAGCACCATATGGAACACTAAACAGAAAAGAAGAACCAGTTGGATTTGGCACACCCTGAGGAACAATGGGTTCGTGAGGAATATAACTGAAGTAAAAACGGAGGTAGAAGTCTCCAGAGGAAGACAAAGGGATAAATAAATAGACCAATCAAAGAGGGAAGTACATTGGAAGAACTAACAGGGAATAAGGGAACTATCATTAGATAGGGAAGGATGGAATGCTGCAGTCAATAAATCTTAGGATTGAACGACCAATGATGTACGGGATAGAGATTGTTACAGAATAAGGCCAGTCTGCTTCCTCTGGCTAAATATTAGAATTTTATATTGAAGGCATGATAAATAATCTACAAGAAGAATTAGGAGTTCGTAATGGGAAGAAGGATGATTATTTGGATTGCATCATGGACTCTGCTGAAAATAATCCAGCGTATCAAAGGATTATTATAGGCTGAAGAGGAAGTAATATATAGAAGAATGAGGTGAAGATAAATGCAGCAAATCGGAAGTATTAAGAATATACGACAGAGAAGAAATAAAAAATGGGACAATTGGAAGACATATACAACAAGTGGAACGGCATATATATCTCGGTGGTGTATGATGGAGAAGTGGAAGAGAGAAGTAGCGAATAAAATCAGAAAGGGTTTCAAAGATAAGGCAGCCGTTTTCCAGAGAGCGAGAGGAGGAGACTGATGAAATGCTATGGGGGGATTGTTTACATTGAATAGCTGTGTAACGTGGACCTTGAGAAACATACAGGATGCCAGGGTCGATGCCTTTGAAATGTCGGGTTTGAGGAGACTGGAGAATATAAATTTCGAAGACAATAGTTAGGAGTGAGGCATTTAACAGAGAAAAGGAAGTGAGATAATTACTATGGACATTATTCAAGAGAAAAAGAACCGGATCAGTCATTATGAGGGAAAGGCATAGTGACAAAATGTATGACGGTGGGAATGGTAGAAGATAAAATTAGGTGACTCATTGATAGATGACGTGGAAACAACTCTGAGATAAAGCAACAAGCGAAGAACAAAATCAGACGTGCAAGTGTTGTACAGAGCCTGGTACTCGGGAAATGACGAAGGCGGTTAGGCGAGAAATGCATTGGGAAGAAAAGTTTTGACGATGGGGTAACCGGAAGATCAGAGAGTCAAAGATGGAAATGACAACGGAGCAAGAGAATCTGAGGGAGAAGCAAGAGAATCGGAAGGAGAGGCACGACAAGGGCTCAATACTAATGATTTACCAAGGAGCATAATTTAGGTGGTTCATTCTCATTGTCAAGTTTCTCACCAACTTCTGTGAATAGACAATTACGCGTGTACACATTTCATCAATCAAGGCCAATCCATCATTAATTCACACTTTGTTTTAAGAAGAATTCATATTCATTTTCCCATCAAATCAACAAATTGAGGCCTGACTTCAGCCGTCGATCAACACACAAAAATACTGTGTAAAAACCAAATGTACTTATCTGAGCAGGATATCATCAGGGATGACCACTGAAGGTTTTTTGACTGTCCTGCAGACAATCAAGGTGACTCCGAATACCTCTATGGATAGCAGTGGTGCACTTGTACTTTGATCAATGGTAGCAGACCACTTCCATCCAAATATGTAGGCGACTGAAAACCATAGCAGCTGTTGACCATTTTCACTTTCACTCTACAAGTAAAAATAAAAATACCAGCATTAATATAAAAAATAGGCCAAAAACATTAAAATACATCGCTTAAACACTGGACAAGTTATTTATAACTCAGCATCCACCTCAAAGTATAACTTTAGTATCTATTTATTCATAGTTATTACGAAATATTTTTTAAATAAAAATATATTTAGTATGGCTTTCAAAGGGATCGTGGGCCAACTATTCCAAAATAGATAGAGAAATTGATCAAACCCAATTCCTTTTAGTCTTCTAATTCTCCGCATTAGTTATTTTACCACGTTTTTATTAGTTCGGTTTTCGTCATGTCTGTCTGTCTGTCCGGGTGGAATATTGCAACCGAGTTTAAACTAACTTCCCGATCAGCTAGAGACTTAACCATTTTAACCATAGCTCAGAAGTGGATTACAATGCAATATTAGCTATCTATTTTAACAATTAATTGATTAATTAATTAACAATTAATTAATTGACATATTTCCTGATGTGCTAGTAGAGGCTTGTAATTTTGACAATTTCAGAAGCGGATGACAATGAAATGTTGTGGATGCTACATGATATAACAATTAATTAATTATTTCAATTCCACACACTGTCATCTGTACAGAATCTGAAATACATCGGGAATTTCCTATGTGTTTCTGTCAGAGTCTCATCAAGATGTTTAAAATCGATTGGAAACTTTCACGCGGGCATATGACTAATGAGC
This sequence comes from Pyrrhosoma nymphula, assembly GCA_963573305.1. Lineage (NCBI taxonomy): Eukaryota > Metazoa > Arthropoda > Insecta > Odonata > Coenagrionidae > Pyrrhosoma > Pyrrhosoma nymphula. The sequence continues at coordinate 10,367,224 of OY754335.1, read as the reverse complement.
AGAAAATAATTAATTAAATAAAAATAATTTTTTTATATACCACGTTTTTAAAACGGACTAAAAAGTATAAAATAATTTTCCCTGGGCCCTTCTAAATTTTTGAGGGTGAATTTTTAGTGGCTATGGAGATATTTGTAAGACTCGAAGAGAAAAACGTGGGGCGCAGGCAGTAGATAATAGAAGTAGATAACCCGGATGAATTCACAACCAATTTCAGTGCATTGCAAATGGTATTAATTGTGGGAGTTTGCTCAACGACACCTGGTCCCTTTACTCCTCCTTAATTATCATGGATTACCTGCGCCCCACGTTTTTCTCTTCAAGTCTTACAAATATCTCCATAGCCACTAAAAATTCACCCTCAATAATTTAGAAGGGCACAGGGAAAATTATTTTATACTTTTTAGTCCATTTAAAAAACGTGGTATATTAAAATTGTTTTAATTTTATTAATTATTTTTAAGAGAGTATGAAGATGACTGAGGCAAACTACAACCATACTGCTGTGGAAAAGTATACATTTCGTGTCACTTTATTTCATAGACTAGATTAAGTTGCCTATCAATACGAAATAGGAGTTCTTAAATAAGTTGTGATTTTAAACAAATTTAGTAAAATATACTACAATCAATTACATGTGCTCTCAACATGCGCTGAAATTTCCAAAAATTGCGAAGCTTAAAAAATTTGGTTCGATAAATGGGTCATAATGTGCTAGAATTGTAGGACCAAATCACAACGAGACTACTATCTGAATAATGGGACACAGATGAGTAATCGAAAGTTGATTTAAAAGAGGGTACGTTTAATCCATTTCTCAGGAATAAACTGAAGGCTTTTGAGTCATGGGAATGTGGAAGGGTAATGTAATGGGTGAAGAGAAAAGAAATTGAAGTAGTATTAGATACGGTAGGAGAGAAGTTGAAGCTGATGGCGGGGATTTGAAGGAAAAGGAAACTTTGGTTTTGGGTTCTTCGTCTGGTTAAGTTATTTCGTACCGTCGAACTAAAGACCTTAGCTCAGAGACATACCATAACTATATCATTTATTCCCAAGGGAGAAGGATTTGAATCCGCAAACATGGGATTGCCAGGGCCGTGCAAGTTGCCAACCCCATTCGGAGGAGTCGGCAAAAGTAGATGGAAAGGCGATCTTAAGTTGGAGACTGAGATGGAATAGGGTAAGTAACCACAGTAAACCACGTAAGGGTTAACCATGGCATCCCAAATGGTGTGATCAGGAGTCCCAATTACTGAAAAAACCGTCCTCGGTCAGGTGGGAAGATTCAAAGCGTTGCTATTAATACTGGTGACAAAAAGCACGATAGTGGTAACGCCAAGTTTATGGAAAAGGTTTTGGCAAAATCAAGTTAAAATTGTGTATACGCAATATAACTTTGTTTTCATCGGTTATTTACGAAAAAGATTAGGATAAAGTAACACCTTTACTTTTATTAACCATAGCTGTTCAGTCAGGTATCTGTTTACTATTCACAACCTACTTAACCATTAAAATTATCTGCAAAAACTGGCGTCAGATAAACGCGAAACAGCTGTTGTGAGACGAACAAGGCCAAACAATGGTAACTTCAAACTCGATGATATCTCCCGATATTCTTTGTTACGTTTACGCTATATTATAACACGCATGTCACCTTTGAAAGCAGGTCATTCGAATTCCACGATAAGTCCACGGCAACGTCACTGTGAGATTAATTATTTCCTGAATTTAGGTTTCGTTGTTAATGCGTACTGCCCTTCAGCAAAAAAAACTGGAGAATACATCTACATCTACATATTACCCTGCGAGCCACCTCTAGGGTGTTTGGCAGGGGGTGACAAGTCACCAAAATGCAGCATGCAAGCGGACCGCCACATGCACACCGCACGGTCATGAATATTAAGGATACTAACCAATTCCATCATTAACTAAAAACCATCATACAGCATGCAAGAGAATCCCCACATGCACGCCACACATGTACGATGACACATAATTTTCTACATGCTACTTAAGAGGGCAATCTGCCTATGAAGCTAGAACATGCAAAACATGCTGTTAGAATAGGCTCCAAGTACGCTGCTATAGGCCTGCTACGCATGTGGGACTCGCCAATCTCATAAAAAAGAACAATGTGTGATGCTTACTCCAAGGAGTGACATGCGCTAACAGCTGGGAACATATCAAAATTAAACAGATAAAATATTTCTCCAATGGCCGTAAAATATATGCACCACTCGTCAAAAAAATTAAATACTTACTGTGTTGGTTTGCGGGAATGAGGTTCCACAACAGGGACCAACCACAGCCTCTCCACCAGAATACCCTCTTGTGGTAGTTTACGGGAAAATAATTTCCTCGCCAGGGACTACCACAGACACACACACACAACCCAATTGGAATCCTTTGTAGGCTAATGAGACCTAGCTAAGGATTCCTGGGTTATAACCTGGGATCCTTCGGAGAGCTGTAGTGACTCTACTAAGGCAGCCAAGTTATTAACACAACCACACACGCAATCACACAAAACACTCACTCACACACACAGCAGGGCCCCAGATTTCTGGGAGAACAGCTCAAAAAGAGCGTTGTCAAATAGAAAAACAACAAACAGGGAACGAGGGTGAAATTCGTATACGCGTATTTCGACCACAAAGTGGTCCTCTTCAACGAGCTGAAGGGAAAAACACTAGCAACACGAGGTTGAAAGTGAATGAAGAGGAGGACAATCCTAGAATAAATAGGGAAGGGACAAAAGGGTTAGGAAGCGGGGGGGGGGGGGGTAAATTGGTAACGGCTAAAAGGTCATTGGTGAGCAGTGGGAATGTGGGTGAAGTGGAGAGTGGGGGAGGCGAGGAGGGGTGGGAGAAAGGGAGCCAATGGCCAATAGATGTGGTAGTGAAGGAACGTAACCGTTGAAGTAGGGAAGGGGGGTGGGAGTCATGTTGACCGTTGGCGGGAAGGGGGGGGGGGTGGAAGCTAATGACCGTTGTAGTGAGTCAAGAAGGGGGGGAAGGGGAAACAAAACAAACTGACCGTTGAAGTGAAGCGTGGGGATTGCAACTGATGAAAAATTTTTAAAATTTAAAACTAAATGACAATTGTGGTCAGAGAGTGCCTAGAAAATTGCAAAAACGGTGAAAATGGAGAACTTCTTATTCTATAATAGAAAATAATGGAGAGAAAGAAATCGGGCCTTTGTCGCTGTTAAGAAGGTTTTTTCTAAGTTTGTATATATATATAAGCTTTCATAGGCGTCAAGTAAATGATTATCTGTTTGTTTGATGAGTTGAAGGTTTTGTTCTGATGTTTCGTGTTCTGTGTCGATTAAATGTTGTGCCATGCTGGATTTTTCCGGTCGGTTGAATCTGTAATGGGCCATGTGTTCTTTAAATCTGGTTTTAATGTTTCTACGAGTTTGCCCTACGTATGCCAGGTCGCATGAGGAGCAAGATATTTTATATATACCGGACTTATTTATATTATCTATTTTGTCTTTGGTGTTCCCTAATATGTTTTTTAGTTTATAATTATTACTGAAAGATATTTTGGTGTTCACTGTCTTAAATATCTTTTCCAAACCTTTGGTAACTTTCGGGTGGTAAGGCAGTTTAATGTAGCGAGTAGTTTCATCTTTTCTTAGTGTAGTGGAATTTTGTATTAGTCTCTTAAACTTATGTTTTTTAACAATGTTGTCGATTACAGAATCTTTATAGCCATTTAATCTTGCAATGCGCTTTATGTTATTAAGCTCTTTAAGGTAATTATTCTTTCCTAGTGGGATGTTAAGCAAGCGATTGACAAGAGCATGAAAAGAAGCGAGCTTTAGTGCTGTTGTGAACGAAAGAATCAGAATGAATGTAATTATTGGTATGTGTGGGTTTGCGGTAAATATCAAATTCGAGTTTTTTACTGTTTCTGGTCAACAAGAGGTCTAGAAAAGAGAGTTGGTTGTTGTTTTCTGTGTCTATTTGACAACGCTCTTTTTGAGCTGTTCTCCCAGAAATCTGGGGCCCTGCTGTGTGTGTGAGTGAGTGTTTTGTGTGATTGCGTGTGTGGTTGTGTTAATAACTTGGCAGCCTTAGTAGAGTCACTACAGCTCTCCGAAGGATCCCAGGTTATAACCCAGGAATCCTTAGCTAGGTCTCATTAGCCTACAAAGGATTCCAATTGGGTTGTGTGTGTGTCTGTGGAAGTCCCTGGCGAGGAAATTATTTTCCCGTAAACTACCACAGGAGGGTATTCTGGTGGAGAGGCTGTGGTTGGTCCCTGTTGTGGAACCTCATTCCCGCAAACCAACACAGTAAGTATTTAATTTTTTTGACGAGTGGTGCATATATTTTACGGCCATTGGAGAAATATTTTATCTGTTTAATCTATAGAGGCCGTAGAGCTCATCTACCTTGATATCGAGTGGCTGCTAGAGTTAAATTTGAAAAAATGCGTAGTAATGAAATTCTGGGGGAAAAATAACTCCCCACAACAGAGCTATTTCATTCAGGATACCCAATTAGAGACGGTAGAATCCGCAAAATATCTCGGAGTTAGGCTCAATAATGATCTATCGTGGAATAAACATATTCGGGAAATAACAGGTCAAGCTAATCGTAAATTGGGATTTGTTAAAAGAATTCTAGGCAAGTGCGACGACAAAGTGAGAGAAATAAGCTACTTCTCCCTCGTTAGACCCCATTTAGAATATGCTTCCAGTGTTTGGGATCCTCATGAAACAGGCTTAAAAACAGAGTTAGAACGTGTACAGAGAAGAGCAGCCAGGTACGTGAAAAGCCGTTACGATAGTCTTGTTAGTGTTACTGACCTCTTAGAACAACTCGGATGGGAATCACTGTCAGACCGTAGATTGAAAACAAGACTAAATCTATTATGTAAATTCAAGAGTAGTTTATTTTCCGACGAAGTTGATCATATTTTACGACCGCCAACGTACTATGGTAGATTAGATCATAAAAATAAAATAAGAGAGATAGACTGTAGAACAGATAGATTCAAAATGTCGTTTTTTCCGCGAGCGATAAGAGACTATAACGGCTGTGTAAGGACTTAGAAATAGATTAGTTGACTGGTAGTGTAGCTTACTAACTTATGTATTTCTTAAAGCATGTTTGCGGAGTTTTATGGTGATTCTAACAGCATGTTTTGCATGTTCTAGCTTCATAGGCAGATTGCCCTCTTAAGTAGCATGTAGAAAATTATGTGTCATCGTGCATGTGGGGATTCTCTTGCATGCTGTATGATGGTTTTTAGTTAATGATGGAATTGGTTAGTATCCTTAATATTCATGACCGTGCGGTGTGCATGTGGCGGTCCGCTTGCATGCTGCATTTTGGTGACTTGTCACCCCCTGCCAAACACCCTAGAGGTGGCTCGCAGGGTAATATGTAGATGTAGATGTAGATATCAAAATTGCTTACTACGCGCGCTGTATCCATTCATTAATTATTTATTCTATCACGTGTTTGGTAGGCTTTTGGAGTCCCCGACTTACTTCCCATTAAAACGCTAACGGGAAAAGACATCGAGAAATAACCGCAACTAACAATTCCACGAAACATTAGCATTTATGCATAAGTATTCATTAATAATAAATAAATTACTTTGGAATTTTCTACAGTTAAAATCTTTTAATTGTACGACGCGTTTCGACGAGTTACGGCATCATCAGGTACAAAGTTAGAGAATGATTGTTTAATTTCCATATATTGTTGTCGAAGTTCAGGGGGGGGGGAGGGAGGGGAGATTACAAAGGTTCGGGGAGGTTGAGAAAGGCTGAGTCCATTATAAACATGGATCAAGGGCTGGTGGTACCGGAAAGGTTATAATTTTTCAAGGCAGTTATGTCGGAAAGGAGTGTGGAAGCGTGCGGGAATAATTGCTCGTTGAATAGGTTTCAAGAGTTCCCGATAGTTTCGATATGCTCGAGGTTGTCCACTTTTAGACCTTTCGGAAGAACGTGTGAAGTTTCGAGGGAAAAGTCGCTAACATGATTGTTCTGATATAGGTGTTTCCCAAATATTGAGAAGGAATCCTTATCTTTGTAACTTCTGGCGTATTCTTTGATAAATATGATTAAATTTCTTCCAGTTAGACTGATAAATGCCTTATTGCAGATATTGGATCTAATTTTGTAAATTCCAGACCATCTGAGTATATCCTGGCCGTCTTTGTCGTTAATTAGAAGTTTGAAAAGGGTAAGGGGAGTGTAAAATGCTACTTTAAGGGAGCATGGTAGACGGTTAAGACGATCCTATAAGATATATTACCAAGGAATGGAAGAGAGAACAACTTGAAATTCGTCGGTCCTTCTGACTGTGTAAAGGAAATTTTTTTATAGCTAGGGTTTTTTGTTTGAAGGAAGAATTTTTTGGACGAAACTTGTATTGTAGCAATTGTTAGCGGCTATAGAAATGATTGTCAACAATTCAGTTCTGTAGTTGTGGGTGTAAGGGTGATGTGTAGGGGACGATGAACCATAGAAGTAAAAGCAACATGTTTGTGGTAAAACTGGTTAACCGAATCGCTTGATATGTTTGATCGGCTGTTTCTGTAGATTGAAGAAGTTTTTCTTTGCCCAGAAATGGAGATTTGACAAATACAGGAAATTCAGAGCACGATTGATACCTTTATCCACTGTAAAGGAAATATTCGAATCGAGTTTGTTGAGATGGTTGATGAATGACTGCAATTGGCGGTTCGTACCATTCCGCCGACATAGGATGTCATCCACGTATCTGAGGCAGTATTTAAAAAATCTATTTTATTGATTACCTGAATAGAAAAACGTTTCCGCAGAATTAAGTGCTCTGATTAAAATGGCAGTAAAACAAAGTTACTTAATTTAAAAAAAACAGCTATATAAACAAACAGAGGGCAAAGCAATTGGAAGCAAGCCTCTCACCCCCTTACAGCGAAATGTTTCCTCAACTCTTTGGAAGAAAAGTTATTCCGTTCCTCCGCACTCCTTTCCGAAAAAATAGCCTTGAAAAACTATAATCTTTCCCGCATCACCAATTCACCAGCCCTTGATCCGCGTTTCTACTGACCTCGTTTCTGCCTCTCTCAACCTTCCCAGAACCTTTGCTATTTCTTCCCCCTCCCGTAACTACGAATAATCAACGAAAAATAAACATTCCGACTTTGTACCGATGATGCCGTAAATCGGCGAAATACGTTGTACAATTAAAAGATTTTAAATCTAGAAAAATTAAGTATTTTATTAAAAATGAATAATAGCATTCAACTCTTCTACGAAGTGAACCCAACAACAGTTAAGTTTATAAATGTATTACTTCAATGGAATAAATATTCATTTAAAATTTGTTTCCAGCAGAGTCGAAATTCGGGGAAGGCAAAGATAAAATACCACAACGTATGATTAATGGACAGCCCCAATGTATGAATAAATCAAAGTAGTACACCAATCTATTGGTAGAATACCAAATCGATGAAATGATATTTTTCAACGCGGGTATTTGCTAACATTTTCGGATTATTTATATTATGCTCGGACAGCTGATTAGAGGGTAAGCTGAGAAAGGAAAATACATGAGTCACTGGCTCCAAATGACGCAAGATGAAAACATTCTCCGCAAACTTTTTTTGTCCTCCACTGCCTCCAAACAGTCCTCCACTGACTCCAAACAGTCCTCCACTTCCTCCCCTACCCCATGGGGTCCATCTCTCAAGTCAACGCCAACGTGGCAAATAAGCTTTTGAAATTTCAATTCCAATGGAATTAGTGCATCACTAATTCTTTCAAGGCAAATTAATGTGGACGGAAATAAGTAAGATTTGATGTTGGAGGGGTTAGACTCTTAAATAAAATTAACAAAATTGAAAAGTATCTATTAGTTTAATAATTCAATTTATTATTTTTATTGATCTTTTATGATTTTTATGAGCGTTGCGGCACACTTGACTGAGGCTTGCGGCACACCAGTGTGTCGCGGCACACAGGTTGAGAATCACTGAGTTATAGCCTACTCACTCCCAGGCGACGTAATCAGTTGAAGAACTGTGCGGCACCAAGCCGTAAGCAAAACTCTGGAATTGGAACGAAGTCTGCCAGTAAGATACAACCAAATTTCCCAGTAAAATAGGCCATTGCGAGCCTAACAATCACGGCTATCCCCGGTCATGGTACTAACACATACCATGTCCCCGGTTATTCACCTCGCCACGGCTCAACGGCCCCTCCGCTGGCCTCACTTCTACGGGAGAAAAGGGGGGTAACCCACACACGAAAAACGTACGACCTGAAAAAAGAATGCTCTTGTCGACTGCAAGGTCATCGTTAAGTGCTATTATAATTATCTGAATTAAGTAATCTCAAAATATCGCCAGAATGCCTACATTTATAGCCCCGCAAGGAGTGGCTAGAATCAAGTTATAAAAAAGTATCAGATTTAAATGTTCTCTTTTTAAATTAATATTTCATGTTAATAATAACAGGGAGAAATCATAAGACCAACAGATGGAAAAACAAATGCGTTTCGGCGCATCGCAAGATGGCGCGGAGGAAGAGGACGCAATATAGCTCCATCCTACTCCAAGTTAAGCTTATTGAAAAAATACTTATTGTTAGTACAGTTCCACATTATTTTTCCCGTTCGATTTCGACGTATAAGAATAAAATATAAATTAACTTTTCAAGTTAAATTGACCAATTTATCTTGAAATAGACACTGTAGGCGTTGAAATCGATCGGAAAATAAATGTGTGAACTCTACGAAGTATTATTTCATCATGCGTAACGTTGTAAATGTCCACTAAGTAACGTCTAACTCAATCAATCTAATTAAGTACTCCAAGTTGCTAGTTCTGAGACAGACAAATCGTTAGCATGGTTAATGAATGAATAAAATGCCCTGCCTAAACTATCACACGCAGTCAATCAAATTCTGTGTAATCCAGCCAGTAGTTCGTCCAGTGAAAGATTATTTTAGCCAAGTGAAAACTATAATTTCTCATTGCGGCTTGCCCATTGGGGAAGCTGCTCTCCTGAGAAGCACAAACACCTATAAATTAGAAATTGAAGAGTGATCATGCTTGCAATATTCATAGGACCTGTATCCTAAATCTGGAAAAATATCGTGTCCATCTAGAGTGTGTATAAAAAAAATCTGCTTTTACATCATGTGATGACTAAAAGAATATTTTTCTTTCAATACCTACAGTGAAAACCAGTTAACTTTAATGTCAGGAGAGGCTAATACTGTCTTTATCACTGCGGTTTTCGTATAATGAGATTGCAATAATACAATTAAAGCGTTTAAATAGCATTGCATTTTTATGGCTCATCCTTCAATGAGTTGAAACGTAACTGAAGCCAAAAGCTAGATTGTACATGGTTTAAAATTGAGGGTCATAGCAGCGGATTCACTGTCTGCATTCCGAAGTCGCCGAGCAAGGCGAAGCTAGAAGAGGGTCTTGCGCGAGAATCGTGACTTGGGGTGGGTTCATCAAATTAATTCGCCGAGGGGGAGTTTTTCCGACAGATCTTGGTATTCATGGTTAAATTCAAATTACGCGGACTTGTCAGAATTGGCAGAGTGAGCAATTACAAAGGAGCTTTTTGATTTAAGATTACGATCAGAGGAATTTTTCAACTCGGGTAAGGTGGCGGTCGAAGGAAGGAGTGGGGAAGAAGGGGTGGGGACACAAACAGGGAGAAAAGGACGAGAAAATGCAAGGCTTTCGCAATGCTTCATAAATTAAAAGGGGGACGTTCAGCGGCGAGCATGGATAAGATGGAGAACAAATCCTATTTTGAAGAAAGCAAAGAGAGCAGAATTGGCGCTTAAATACAGACCTGCTATGAACGTGTTCTGCACGATAAGTAATACAGTGACCGCATTAAGAGAAGTATTTCTGAGCTGAGAAAGTATTAGCTACAAGACGTTCTGCCGGAGTTAGAAGACATGACGCTAAGGAAGGATTTTGAGCCACAAAAGAGCATTTATTCGATGCGTTGAAGTTACATGGTCAATGTTATTATTGGGAAAAGAGAATTCAATTTAGTCGAAGGCGTTTGAGATGCAGGATAAAAAAGAAAAAAGTTAACACTTTTGGCACGGGGAGGAATATACCAAGAGAATAATCGAAGATAATTAATATGCGAAGCTCAATTAATAATAATGGAATGTCGAATGTAAGGATTGAGGGGGGTTGCTGATGAATATGGATGGAACTTATAAAACACAAAACCATTTTATCTGTAAGCATCGTGATCTTAAGATCGTGATGGGACTAAAGGTATTATGCAGGTACTTTTGAAGAGTCCGAAATTTGAAAACATAATTATACCCTCCCAAATCTGATTTTTAAATAGACGAGTGATCTGATCTGACCTGACTGACACACACAAACTAGAAGGAACGAGAATCGTTAAAACTCGAGGTCGTAAGAAAAAAAATGTGCGGAATGCCACGGGGTTTTAATTTACTTATACACTGAATAAAATCCATAAAATTAGGTGACGTTTACTTCCTCCAAAAAGCGTTGCGCGACCTTAATTAGGATTACCCTCTGGTGTAAAGCAATTCCATAAAGCAAATCTCCCAAAAACTCTCCCAAGTCACCCCACACCTAAAATATTATGCTCTCATATCCCTCCATCAGACTCACCAAGCATGCCGCAAACCTGGATGATCCACGGGAATATTCTGCTATACGGGATGATACTATGTAAGCTAATTGTTCTTCAGCATGGACTTCCTGAGAATTAGTAAATAGAAATAAATGTGAGATCTTAAGAGTAACAATATACAATTTCGTATTTTAAGATAGAGAAATCTGGATCCCAACTTCAAGGGCAACACCAGAACATTAAATTATCACAAGGGAAGAGAATATACCGGAAAATGAAGAATGATAAATTTGTACACGATATCGTACATTAAAATTCAACCTTGGCGTGTTTGGATATATTGGTTTGAAAACGCATATTGATTAGCAATTAATGTCTATTAAAATATATGATTGAACGTATTGGGTACATTTACCTAAAGCAAGTTCTTCCCTCCTAGCAACGTTGCTCCGTGCTTCCACGCGAAATTACCATTCAAATGAACGTTTCCTCAAAAGTCCTAGCGGTGGCGCGCCGTGCGTTTCCACTCCAGTTAAATAGGAGGGGTAAGTTCGGCCGATGACAGATTCTCCCTTGTCATACAAGGAGCGTTGAAGCTTGAGCGGTCAAATGCTTCTTGCTTTAAATTTTATTGCTTATCTTTGCGAAACCGTAAACCCCACGAAGCAGGTACTCAAGTGCCAGTCACCCTCCGGTAGAGATATAGGTTTTTCGTCAACAAGCCACAGGCGAATGAGAAACCACCCGTTCCACATTAACTTAATTCCAGAATTAACGAACTGGCGGTGGCTATATAAAAATGTGTATTCTGATAATAATTCAATAATTCATCTAAGTTATCAATACAAGTGAGAGTTTGAGTGACATGGCTTGTGTCAACGTAATCTTCATCTTAAAGCAGTGGCGGTTCTATGCCCCACCCCCCCCAATTGGGTCGAAACTTACACTAGATAAAATCGAAATATTTGGAGGACTCCCCGAACCCCCCTTCGGCTGGGGGGTATCCGCCGCTGTCTTAAAGCATAGTTTTTATGCGGTATAACGTTTGAGGCTTCACTTTGTGGAACAACGATATTGGAAATAAAACGTCGCTTTGCACATTCCACGCATAAACTTTATTAACTTTATTAAAAGAGTGTGGCCTGCTAATAAAGTTTGTGTGTGGAATGTACAGAGCGACGTTTTATTTCCCATAGTTTTTATGCTTAATTATATGATTTTTGTAAGATTTGTATATAAAGCCGCATTTACACTATGTAGCAAAACCTGCTATATAGCAAATTTGTATGACATTTAGCAAGTTTATATAACATTTGCTAAAGGCAGAAAAGGTCACTTCTGAAAAGTGCCATGTAACATTGCTATATTTAGCAGATTCTGCTATGTATAACAAAAATTGTGCTATCCATTGGGAGTCGGTAAAGATCAAAAGAAATCCGTGATATATCTAACTTTTCTATATGTAGCAATGTTATACGCTGGTTTTCCTTCTAGCATCTGCTACATGTAGCATTTTCTGTCATCAGTTCAGAGTTGTAGCCTCGTGTGCGCGGACGTTGGAGACTGTTCTGTATTGTTTTTTCATGTTTCTCTCAACTCTATGACCAATCATGCAAATAATATATTTAAAACCTTCACTTGTCATACGCAAAAAGTTTTTGAAACAACCATCGCACCGAATTTCACGTCTTAACGAAGGATCACTAGCGTGATCATCAGCATTCAGATCACGTTATAAATCGGTGCCACTGTATTTCACTCTTAGCACGGCCGGACCCAAAACCTTCGTCTTTGACTTGCCAAGATCACAGTGATGGCGGCAGCGAGCACTACATCTCTTTTCCGCGACATTTCTGATACTGGATGCGGTTGTATGCTATATATAACACATAGCATGGGCACTGAAATCACTGACTACAAAAATGTAATATAACTTTTTGTTGTACAGTAAAATTTATTGAAAAATGTTATATAGCAAAAGTTATATAGCAGGTTTTGCTACATTGTGTAAACGCGGCTTAACTGACCATCGCCAAAACACATTTCAGTGGGAATCATAGCGCCACACATTTCCGTCAAAGCAGGCCGTCATGCTTTTCCAGCAAGTTAAATGAATTCAATAAAAAATCACTGTTAATGATATGATACGTTTTTTATCAGTAACTATTAAAATGCCATGGAAACCGTTTTAATGAGCATCTTTCTTAGATCATGCATGTCCAGATACGACCTCAGTGGAGGAAGTAGTCTCCGCAGCAACTACAAGATGCATGACGTCAGACACAGAAAGTCAGACTATGTAGCCCGAAAAGATATTTATGTAATGATGCGGTCAATATTCGATGGAATCTACGGATTCGAGATTTTATGGAAATATTCTAAAAATATTCGACTGCGGATTGTGCGGGTGGAATATGAACTACGCCTAACGTAACTCCAGAAGCGAAGATAATATGCGTCAAAATCATTACGGAATTAATGTTTTCAAGTGGATTTTGGATGTAAATTTGTCACTAATGAACGTTTTAATAAGAAATTCAGCATGCGGCGCATGCGCATACCAACGGCATAACCCTCTATGCGAAATTTTCAAAGCCGACAACCGTTCCCTACTGAAGGGCCCAAAAGTATTCTTTTTGTTTGGAAAAGACAAAGTTTTTGAGATGCAGAAAAATATGCAACAAACATAAAACGCCATGGCTTTTTTGACGCCGATGAAGTTGAAACATATTCAGCAAACAGTTTTTGGTGCTCAATCGTTCCGTAGTTTTGCACCGCTAGTAAAAGGACGTTGATCAAATTTTAATAATTTGGGAAAAATTAAACTACGCCAAGGGGTCGTACATAAACTACGTTACAGTTTTCGGTGATTTTTTTAACACCTCCCCCCCTCTTCGTTGATAACCGAAGTATTCCCCTCCCCCCCCACCCCCACCCGGCATGTAAAGTTGTCTCTACAAATGAAACTTTCAATTCAAAAATATTATCTCAATTATTGAGTGAGTTTTTAGGGATTTGTTGAAATAATGCAAATAAAGTAGCCGAACTAGATATAATAGAACTATCTAATCTCAATTGGAACAAGTAATAATCATTTTTAAATTCTAAAAATCAACCATGAATCACGGCGCAAGGTGCTGTGCTCATCTCCTTTGTTCTCTCCCTTCCCCACATTTATGATTGCTGCCTTGAAAAGTGTTGTTGCGAGATCGCTATTTAACCCCAGAGAATGTTAAAATGTTAGCAATTTGATTATATGAAGACTTGCAACATTGCAGAGGCAATGGTTCAGTTACATTGAGTTAAAGTAGAAGCTTGGGGTGTAAGAAACACCCCGCGCGCCCTTCCTCATGTTAAACTCTGTAGAACTGTGGACGTGATTTTGACAAGCAAGAAACGTAAACAGGCGCATTGTAATGGCTCTACGTTACTTTAGAGCGAACCCCCCCGCCCCTCCCCCTCGTTACCCACCGTATAGGTTTTTAGGCCTCCCCCTAGGTTGTTACCTAACGTAGTTTATGCGCGACCCCTAAGTGAAGGGAATTAATACCTTTTTGCGGCAAAAAGGTATTACAGTGAGAAGTGTACAACAGTGAGATTTTTGTCTTCTAATCACGGAGAGGTCATTGTATTTTAATGTTGACCATTACATCGTGATAAATTGGAGTCACAGTTTGAAGCAGCTTCGCAAGATTTGCGCTAAAATCAGATATTACAACTGCCTCATCATTTACATTTACCAATATAGAAAGATGTAATATTTTACAATATTTCTACTCGTTACTTATTTTACCCTTCGTTTGTTCCTAAAAGCTACTTTCAATTGGTGGCACTAATCCGTCTGCCTTTTATCCCTCAGATAGGGGACACCAAACGGTGACATTCCAATTTGTTAATTCTGATTTAATTATTATCTTTATGGAAAGTAAATCCAATACTAAAATTCAAATATTTAAATGAATCGATTTTTGACCGCGTAAAGTGTAAAAATTAAAACTCAGACCACAGCGCGCCGGGTTTCTATCTACCCCTCCCCTCCATTCAGTACACTTGCAATCCTTCCTTTACCGTTCCTCCCACCTATCCTTAATGGCACATATGACCTCCGTAATCCGTCGCCTTCCCACATAACAAACCAACCGAGAGGATACGGTTCTTTAGGCTTTCAAATATGTATACGGAGATGATACAAGCAGCTGGGTAATGCACATTTCGATGGCACACAAAATAACGGGAAGGCAAAGGAATCTGCCCCGTCATTTCAGGTCAGCTGAGAGGCTACATTACGACGGCCGCTTCTAGCTTTTCGAAAGAGAATCCGTCGCTGTGATTAAATAGGAATTAATTAAGTAACTGGAGAAAGGATGATAGACTTAAAGGAAGAAAAACGAAGAAGCGCTTTGTATGTTACCGGAGGAAAGACAGTTGCTTGAGGAAGTCAAAAAACAGCGACGTAGGGGAATTAACAAATGATTAAGGGGGATGGGGGGTTATTTGAAACAATGCATATTTCGTAATACCCAATTTGGTAATTACTTATAATTCACAGCCCAACGCGTTAAAGTACGGCACGGGGTAATTCTAAGTCAGGCACCACCTCAGGTGAGTTTTGTTATTTTATGTACACTGTTACATGGGATACTAAAATCATATATATTATCACAGAAAGGTCTTTTTCTGTCATTCCGTATATGCTCCGTTAATACTGCACCTACAGTGATAAATGAGGTATTATTTTCAACGTTGAATCACCGGCTTCTGACGAAAAATACAATCTCAATCTCAAATTTCACTATTTACCCATTAATTTGACTTAAAAGTTTCGATAAACTCTCTTGCCTGTATTGTATTCATATGTTTTGTATATTATTGCAAGAAAACAAGTATAAAGAAAGTACTTTATGATGCACCTTCTTCTCTGTTTTAAACCCAATTACACCGTTTCCTTAACATACTTATTCCCTGATAGCGTGAAAGTGCGAAATTATCGCACGGGTTACCTAGTTGATTAATAGGCCATAAGAATTCACAAGTGAGGCCAAATCACACGTGGTAATAATCATGTGTGAGGACTAGGCAAGGCTAAGCTATGAACTTCAGGTGTGAGTTATCTGGTGAGGGATCTGATTCATTCGTGAATGATATGAGTCTGGTGATCGGATTCGAGTAGTGGTTCGAGCGGCGCTGGCCGCCCATTCCGATGGCTCGGGTTCGAATGGAGGAGATTTCTCATCGGGATCCAGAGCCCTACATGGAAATGGCATGTGGAGAGCACTTTGAAGTGCAACAATTCGTCCGTCGGATGCAGTGGCGGATACATATTGGGGCGCGGGGGGTGCACCCCCCCCCCTTGCGGGGCCGCCCGCATTGCCGCCCGCGCCGCCCCCGCCAGTCAGCCCGCACGCTATTCGTTCGTGTCTTTCGTCAGTCGACTCTGAGTCGAGTTATCGAGTAGTTGTACTTTCTTATGTAGCACGCGCGCGCGTCCGCGTCATGGTATTTTATACGTTTCTGTCTGGCACATAGATAGCTAACCGACGAGAAAAGTCGCGGCCATTTTAGTGATCCCGATACGTTATTCTGCCTGGCATTTGTTCGAGAAAAGTCGCGAATATTCTACTGTTTGTATTTTTTCACACTCCTTAAAAGTCTGGAAGCAAACATTCTGGCACCGAATGTTCTCGAAACAACCGAGCTACATATATAAGGGAAGCAGAGTCGCTGCCAGGCGGTCAGTTTGAAAGCTACAATCGTCGCGATAACTTGCGCCCCCCCTTGAGTTTTTTCTGTATCCGCCACTGGTTGGATGGGATGTCAAACTGTCGAACCCTTGGAGCCTTTCGTTTAGAGTAGACTGATGCTGATGTCCCCGTCCCTCACCCAATAAATCCCCCAAATAAATCTTCCCATTAACAAACAAACCAAGCCATCAATCCGAAATGGCGCAAATGACTTCAGCTTTCGGTCGCTTCCCTAAATAACCGAGGGAATTAATTCCAATCATGTCCGGCGAGTTATAACCGGATTCGTTGTAATTACTGAAAAATTTGTACATACCATATATTTCAACATCTATCGCGTTTGCTTCCGAGGGAAAAGCCTAGGTACTGTAAATTGTTAGTCTATTTTCACTCTGTGGTCTCTGCTTCTCAGATACTACTCGGCAGGTATCTCACATCGAAGCCTTATTGCATATGATAATTTTTTCCACCATACCCCATTCTACAAAACTTGAAATGTGGCAATGTGGATGCACTCAAACTTTTGGAAACGATAGTACATTAAACTGTCTTGATTTACTAATGGACGTCAAATGGTCATTATCTATCGTATAACTGCGATTAAAAAACCATTTTCATCAGCGCAACTAGTACAACACAAAGATGAACATAATTGGGCGATTTATGTTTAATTTTATGAAGTTATAAACTATAGTGTGACTGGTCAGTTGGTGCCATAAACCACCCGCGGTGAAGGGTTGGGTCTCTTTCAAAGCCAACGCTCTGACTCCGAGTTCGGGTGCCTACCAGGTACGGCACGAAACGTAAAGTGCCTTTTCGGGTCACATCCCTGGGCGAAACGCACGTCGTGCCAGCGTAATAAAGTTTTGTGGAAATAACAAAGGTGGTTTTCTAATCATGGATATCCATAATTTCCACGAGGTCAGGCCTGATGTCATCAGTTTTAAAGACTTCTTTTGTAAAAAATTCCTTTTATTAGCATCCAAGAATATATAGATAGAGCCAACGCTGTTAAATCTATTTTGTAAAACTAGGGTACCTATGTCTTGTTCGTATTATCATTTTGTTATTGATTTAATTCAAATTATAACCCTAGTTAAAGCCAAAAATGTATTTTGGTGGAATATCTACGTGCAAGAATCTGTTTATATACTATGTGAATCCAATGCATTTGTAACGTTGTTAGAATCTTAGACGAATCCCATACAATTATAAATTGTTCTATGGTGAATATATCTACATAAACCTACTAATAAATAAATGTAGCATAAATTTAAAAAACTGAAAAAATGTAGTAAACTATTTCCTTGTATCAAAGTTATGAGGGACTAGCCACGTAAGAGTAACTTTCACCCGAAGCGGAGATTCGCACGTGGGCCCGAAAAAAATCATTTGGCAGGACTGGAATTCAAATCACGAATTTGCACAGAGTGCTTTAGTTCATTAACTCCTTCCGTGAATATATCATGGGTATATTAAAACAAGAGAGAGGAAGTGCCATGCGAACTCCTTCCTTCAGTCAATCGGAAGCGGATTTTATCATGCCCTTGATGAACCATGAACTACAAATACTGTAGAGGCATATGCGGCTGCCTTCACTCGTGGAAATCAGCGAATAAGTGATCGAATACCCGGTAAAGGTGAGTTAGCGTCCAGTCTGGGAGAAAATTAATTTCACCTGCTTCCCGATCACCTTATACCACCTATTTCACTTATATTGCTACGCTACATATGCGCATTTATACTAACCTTTCATTTGCTTCATAAATCCTTTTTCTTTCGTAAACTATTCACTTAAACCTGTGATGTGAATCAATTTCTCGACGCCATGTTGGAAATACTGACGTTTTCCTCCTAGTTCCCCCAGACGACGCAGCGGGCGAGCAGTTTCTTCATTTTCTATATCGACCACCCATGATATTTCCCGCCTCAACTTAAAACTATTCCCGCTTTTCGATGGCTTTATCACACTCAAGAGGGACGGGTATCCTCTCGGAGCTACCCTATAATCTTTGAAGGTACCTCATTCCACTTCCTCCATACGGAAAATTCATCACCAACTCTCCTCTCGCCATAATTTTACGCAAAGCAATCACCATTGGGGTGGGTTGTATAATCACCAACGGGGCGGCCCGCAGGGTCCCAACCCCGTTGGTTTAAAAGGGTATTCGTGAAAATAAAACGTAACTATCCGCCAAATAACCTATCTTTCCGTTCGGAAATGGCCTTTTTGAGGTCGCGTACCGTCCCACCCTAGTACCCCTGTTCCACTCCTCAGACCCGCAACGTTATTAGGTATGTGATCTTTTAGACGTGAAATTAGTCCGTATCCCTCTACCGGGACTTCAGAAAATCTCGCAATATGGCGTCAAAATATCACCAAAAATACGCGAATTTGGTCATTTTCAACATTTATTTTCTCAAAAACTAAGAATCTCACGACATTCTTTCTTACATTTATGAAATGCGCAATCCTTTCACTTTCCTTTCACATTTCTCTGATACCCTTCACTTTTCTATGTTTCTCACAAAAAATTTTCTCCCAGACTGGACCCTAACTCTTCTTTACCCGAATACCCAATAAGCCGCTATGATGTAAATGTGTGCTATAAGTAAATTAAATCAGCGTGCAATAAGATATTTTAAATTTTCAAAATCGCTCACCAAATGTTCTTGTCAACGATTGTAAATCGTATCTCCAACCGGGCTGGGCTCCGATGAGGGGGTCTTCACTTCCTTTTCGCTGACCTCCCGTCCATGGCGTGGTATCCACCATGTTTCCATATTGACGACGATTTATTAATGTTCACACACACACACACACACACGTAAATACACACACGATAGTCGCAGTTTCTCAAGGAGGAAATATCCCGGCTCTCTTCTGCGAAGTACTCGAGAATAACTCTAAAAAAACAATGATGAACGAAAATAAAATTCTTAAGCAAGTGAAACTCAACGACCCTTGTCCTTCCTTCCTGACTACCCGACTGTGCTCCCTCTCTTACCCCACCACCCTTTTACATGCTTCCACAGAAACTCCAACCCTCCTCGAACTCTCGGTAAAATTGTCTAGTTGACCACCGCCCGTCAAGTGGCCGGGCTCAAGGGTCGAATGGGATAACACTTTCTGGGCATCGCCCCCCCACAAGGAATTAACGTCGACGCACGGGAATTTGCAATTCCTAACACTGGTACACGAAACGTAAGATGTGCCCAACAGTTCAGTCACTTTATACATCCGACCTTGCAAAAGGTCATGTAGTTCTATTTTTTTAATATGTTGTTAGGACCTATGCCAATAGTAAAAAACCAAATTTGCAGTTTCGAAAGACCTGTGCAATCTACGCAGTGCGCAGAAAACTGCGCAAATTTGGCCCTTTTTTGTTTTAACTCAATTTCTCCTAAAATATTTGACCTACAGAAAATAATTCTCTATACTTATTTAAAGAAGATACATTATACTACAATTTAAGCTCAAAACAAACTACGTATGTCCAGAACATTTTGAGAAACAGCTCTCCAAAAAAAGGCAATTTTTTCCAAAAAGTGAAACTTTTTCATTTTGGTCATGTGTCTTGCCATATATCGGCAAAAATAATCATCCTACAAGAAAACCTATGAGGACTAAATCTATAGTAAAATTATTTAGCTTTGATTTGAGATGAAAACAACTCTTGTAGGTCCAATAGTTTCTTCAAATATGGCATAAAACAAAATTACGGAAAAATGGATTTTGGGAAAAATCAATGTAAACAGGTCACATACACGTACAGGGCACATATTATAGTAACTAGTTTTAATTTTTTATCACAAAAATATATGTAAGTACAATAGTTAATATTCACATGCTAAGAGCTAATCTGCTACGTTATAATTTCACTTTTTTCGACGGCCCTCGCTCTGAGAAATCCTCGGAGAACCCCTGAGCATGTGCAGAGAGCTCTTCAACTCATTCGACAAAGAAAGAGTCGGGTCTTCGTCGTCGTCGAAATCCTCAATATGAACAGATAGAAGGTTCTGGCATGATTTACCTTATCAAAATTAACATACTTCTGAGCATTTTAATTCATCTTTGCGGCAGCTGCATCCCCCACTACTATTACAAGGTTCTTAGAGGACTTACTCTAAGAACCTTGGGATGTACCTATTTACTTATCACGACGAAAAAGTCCCTTACCTCACCATTCATAGTTTTGCCTAAACTGAACGTACACTTAATCGTTCAGATGTTTATTTAGATAATGCGCCAATTATAACTAAAGATACGCAATTTTATTACTTTTAAATAGGAGAGAATTTAACCCTTTTTAACTTCTTTATGGAATTAAATTCCTTATGTTATTAACACCTCCCTGTCATTTGTTTCCTTTTACAAACAAGCGTTATTTCGTCGTAGATTATCTATCCTTAACGGCCCTATGAATAGCTGAAATAACAATTACTTTCTCAAGGTTTATTTGGTGGTATTCCATCATAACAGGGAGAAAAAGACAACTTTTACAAATACGACTTAAATTTATTGAAACTCGACCCTGATTTCGACGTGGGTTCACATCATCATCAGGCGACGCACATGGGTTCACATCTCGATGATGTGAACCCACGTCGAAGCCCGGGTCGAATTTCAATTAATTTAAGTGGTATTTGTAAAAATTGTCTTTTTCTCTCTGAGCTGAAATAAATTAAATACTATTTTAATTATGGTGTGATATTCACGGTGTTGACAAAACAACACAATCTCCTGGCTTGAAATTATTGGGTATTACTTTTCTATGACATCAGCCTTTTATTCCCATTTCTTTATTAATTTTCCGTCACTAATTCGACCATTTGGTCTAGTATTCGAGGAATTTCCTTAGATCTGAATATATTTCGCTTTTGGGTCTCTCACTAAAATGTGGCCTCTACCTTGATCTCATTAAACCACTTGTTTACGTGGAAGTAGCTCCACCCACTTTCCGTGATATTGACAGAATACCTACACGCGGAATAAGCTTCAGGACGCTCTCAGTACCACCTCACTCTGGTTCGTTTGTGGGCTCCTAATTGAAGATTTCTTCAGTTTCTGCGTCCAAACTGTGCCCTGTGGTCACGGAGGATCTTCTCTGAATTTATAATTCCCGAGTTGCTCAAATTATTCAAGTGGTGTGGGGTTTCTAAGTTTAAAAAAAAATAAATCTGAGTAGAAACACCTCCACCTTTTAAAGGCTGTAAGACGTTGTTAATTCGCTGCAAGTTTTCAAAGAAACCATCAAAATAGCCGCCATCTCCTTGACGTCCCAGAGTTCAACTCTAGAAAAATGAATCAGAAATATCTAAGTTCCTTCAAGTTTTGACTATAGTCGGCAATAAGCTGCTATTTGAAAGAAAACTTTTTAGGTATGTAGGACTTAATAAAGCACGAAAAATTGTTACATGATTATATTGCAATATATCATATATCTGTAGAAATGTATCAGTGCACAATGCAGAGCGACTGTAGATTGTGACATTCACAATTAATCAGATTGGTACAAGAATATATTTTCCCTGGCATCATTGAATGGAACAACATAAAACAGATAAATCTCACTTTCAGTCCTTTCCCTGTTCCAATTCCTTTCCCCATACCTTATTACTACTGCCCTGACAAAACATGCCACTCGCCCTTTCGGCGGTTTCCGGTGTGGCTCGTAGATGTAAATTTTAAGGTGCTTTGAGCGACATAGTTCCCTAGTCATAATGGAGACTATATTAAAATTTTATTTTTTTTATAATTCAGCGTCTGTAAGAAGTATGAAATAAATATTGTAATATTAATCGCGCAAAGACATATAGTTATATATGACCAAAATGCTCAGTAATTAAATAAATAAAGCTACATAAGTCTCTAACTTGACTCATTTTTTCCCGCCACACGTCTGAAAACCCTTCAAAACAGCAGGTTTTTTTGCGATTCTGTCAAAATAACTGTGGTGAGTAATATATGATTTTTTATAAATAGTTTAGAAAGCATGTAATCTACACACCGTTAGTTTTTTGACGAAATCTAGGAGCTATAAGTTCCTAATTTGTTTAATATTCTCCCTCTGGAGCGCACAGCCGTATGTAAAACAGTTTATATTTTCAGGCAAATAGCTCGAAAAGTAGTTTGGCAACGGGTTGATATTTTGATATCATTGGTAATATGAGAGTTTTTACTTTAAAATGAGGCCAAAGGTACCCTGCCAGAAGATCACGACGACATCAGATCACGCGACAACAGATCTCGAAGAACAGATCACGAAGACAATAGATCACGACGACAACAGATCACGTGACAAAAGATCACGATATACAAAAAACGCTGTATTTAAATAAGTGAAAGATAGAATAAACCTAATAACACGGGTTTCACTTCATCAGATATATTTCACTGTTTTAATTACTAATAGCATGATACTAATCACACTTTATTATAATTTAGGGTTATTTGGTGGAGGGGGGGGGCGCAGCGCAGCGCAGCCCCCCCAAAAAAAGGATCAGCATTCCCCTAAAAAACCTCCACCAATGTCGGGGTTCGAACTCGGGCTTCCGGGACGGGAAGCCAATAGTCTAGCAACCGAACTCAGTCGGCAGTTTTCGTCGATACGCGCAGTGATTGCCAAAGAATCACTACTGGAATGGCCCGTCCCCTGATATAGGAACGCGTCGGAGCGAGAACATTAACCGTGTTTGTACCAAAAAGAAGAATGCCAAGGAGAATTTAAAAATGAAAAAAATTAAATTAAAATATTCTAAACATTTATCCGAATTAATGATTATGTAATTGGATAAGATTAGAAAATGTATTTAGCATTCGCAAAAATTATCCGCCAAGTCACGACCTCCAAGAATGACAGCATTCACTATTATTTATACGGCGAGGTCACCGACAAGCCGATGCTTTACGTCATAATATCATAGTGCGCATTTCTATTGGAAAACGTACCACTATTGCACAGGCCTTTGAAATCGCTGACTTACGTTCACAGTGGTGAAGGACAACTAATGCCGACCATTGGCGGCCCCAAGGGCAGTAGGGGCAATTTGGGCGCCCCCCCACAAAACCCGGCGTATTTCTTTATCATAGACCTTTAATTATAAACCTAAATTATTTTGCTGCTTTTTTCGTTACTGAAGTTTTGGTTATTTTACTGTAAAATCCAGTTAAATTTTATATAAACTAAAACGGTTTTTAATACCACTAGCAAAATGCGAATGCAAATCAAAATAATTTTGGAATTAGTGGAAAATTGGTGGTAATCTATAAGGGATAAATGCATTTAGTAAAAACTTACTCTTCTTAAAAGGCAAACTTTTGCTTCCAAACCACTTATATAAACGCGCCATTTTGCAGATAGTTTGTTACGAATTTCCGGGACAACGAACCCCCCTTTTCCTGGGCAGTATTCCATACTCCAAGAGCCGCTGGACCCCCCCCCCGAACCTCTGGTCTGGAGCCACCCCTGATGCCGACGTCCTCACAAGCCTAGGTCAGTGAGTACCTTGCCCTAACATAACATTTCAGTTGACAATCCAGAACAGATATGCAATAATTTCTCAAATTATGGACAGAAAGGAAGAAATTTTTTAAAGGAATTTTTTGCTCTACCCCTTATGTGAAAACTATTTCTACGTTTAGGGCCAAGTTGGTTAAAAAGTAAACAATTATCTATATTTTTCCCGTGATAATTTGTTGCGAATTGAAGGGGACACGCATTGCAGTCAACAAATCTGATATCCTCGTCCCCTGTGATGTAAGATTATTGAATATATTTCTTCAATGGATTATCTCTATAAGGTACTAAAATTGGTTTATATAAATAGTTGAGAAAATGTATAATCTACACACCGTTAGTTTTTTGACGAAATCTAGGTGCTATAAGTTCCTAATTTGTTTAATATTCTCCCTCTGGAGCGCACAGCCGTAATCTATCCCATGTTAAACAGCTTATATTTGATGGCAAATTGCTCGAAAAGTAGTTCGGCAAGGGGTTGATATTTTGATAACGGGTACCTCCTTCTGTTCCGTACGAATCGGTATTACAGACAGGGTGGAAAATTTTTATGGATAGAATTGGAAGGTAGGATGAGGGTGGTGAGGAGAGACGCGCCTGCAAAAGACGACTAAACGAAAGACGGCAATTAGGCACTTCAAGGTATACCTTTCAATGCGTTGAAGAATATGTGGGGACTTGAGACACAATGCTTTCTTATCCACAAGGGCACAGTACTTAGGGCCTATCAAGTTAAAAATTGAGAAAATAGAAGTCATGGGAATTAAAAAAAACATTGCTTTTTTGCTCAGTCTATGTAGACTTGTCTTCAATTTTGCATGCCGAACCTTTGATAATATCCTCAACGGGAATCTTTTTTGGCATTACACATTCTATTGAAAGTACTCATAATTATGATAATTTGTCAGGGACAAATTGGATCTTTAAGGATTTTAATTCGTTTTGATATTGAGAAATATCGCCTTCGCCTAATGGCTTCGTACCGTTCATCCCAATTTAGCAACTTTGTCGCCACTTAATTGCTAACTCGCTCATGCCAGCAAAAAGACTTCCATCGATGATTTTTTCGTGAGATTAACCTTTTAAATACAATTACAAAGGGATATTTAAGTTACAGTTGGTGAGATTGATTATTTTCTCCGATTAATATATGCCAGCGCTTATCATTGGCGAGAGTCATTAATGAACGAGCCCATGTAACGCTATCACTTAACATTGAATATCTTTACTTCATGATAAGATATGAAAATAATGACAGTAGTATCACAAAGATAATACAATTGTCTAGAAATCTCAACACTAGAAATATTTTCATATATTTTAAAATAAAAAAGTTATTTTAAAAGTAAGTTTTCCAAAATAGAATTTTTTTCTCAATTTCGGTTACCATCTCGAAATTTGCAATCAATAAGTAAATATTTGGGCATAAAATGAAAGATACAACTCTTAATTACGAAGTAGACGAGTTTTAATTCATATCGCTAGCTACATTTCTCTACTTTTTGATGTTTTCATGGTAACTACAGAATTCATCTGAGAAAATGTTTGCGTTGCCATAGCTCGGTAACTAAGGAGACCACATGTTCATTAGATCAAAAATGCTTAAAATCGCCTCCCCTTCCACCGCTACCACCTCCTAAAGCATTGAGCATTAGTCGTGAATCACCCTGTATCCAAAGAGCTGAATCACCCTGTATTCGTATAATGGAAAGCTGGATGCTAAATTCTGCTTAAAATAAAATTGAAACTATGCATTGAATAGCTTAATTGCATCTTAATACAAGAGAGGTGCTATTTCGCACTCGTCCTGCCACACCTTGAATATGCAGCGAGCATATGGGATCCGGTGCAGAAAGACTTAATCCGGGAACTTAATAAAATACAAAGGAAAGCTGCGCGATTCGTCAAAAACTGCTACGGGCGTACAGACAGCGTTACACAGATGTTAAACGAATTAGGCTGGGAGCCGCTAGACTCGGAGGCTGCGCGCTAGGCTTAGATTACTTGAGCAATTGAGAATAGGTATCTTTAAGAGCGACACGGAGAACATCATATTAGAACCCCACTATATTTCCAGGTCCGACAGAAACGATAAATTAAGAGAGATATTTTGCCGAACGGATAGGTATGGGAATTCATTTTTCCCCCGAACAATAAGGGACTTCAATAAATGCTAACTATATAAATGATAAAGGCGTAATTTCACTAGAGCGTTTCCTTTTTATATGTAAACGGCTGGTGTCCTAACACCCCCCGCCACACGCCTATTGAGGCGGCTTGCGGGGTAGCATGTAGATGAATACATAATGATTATTTTTCCTATTATATTTCGGTTAACTCTTTATAAGAGCTACTTTAAAACGTTAAGAAAAAGATTATATTTTAAAAAATTAAGAAATTCCTAGTCTACGAAAATTGTAATGTCACTCTGCTGATATACCTCATATAGTTTAACTAAGTAGAAAAACGTTTAACAGTTAAATTGGAACGAATTGTCTTAAACCTCTCGACCTACTTTCTCCAAAGCCAATATTATAAAATACTCAATTCCAATACCTCGATCTGGCAGATGACCAACGTTGGGAATTCAGCTCTACTGAGGGATGCGGCGAGGGGGTGTCCCTTGGCAATACTTAGCTCATAATCTCGACCCTCTTGTAACATTTCACACTGAAAATCACCCGCCAATAAGGTTGATTTGATTTCAGAGGAATATAGAGCTCTCCAAATACACCCGACACACTAATCGTAAGCCCTAAGGCGTGTGAAATTTACACATTCCGTGAGTTCTTTCGACAGAAAGTTTTAGAGCCAAAAAAATCACTGAAACCTTGAGCTAGCTTAGAATGGGAAATCGCCCAAGTACCTCGGATCCTCTTAAGGAACCTGTGTTTATAATCTTTGTTAAGGAGGTTCCGCCGCGACTGTGTGAGTCAAAAAAATACTAAATTTCACATTTTTTATATTTTGTCCAAAACAATCCTGCTTTCGCTGATGAAATGCGTAACCTATAGAAACCCAAAAGTAAGTCACAAAATATACAGATTATCCCACGAATGTATTTTAAATTAACTCTTTTTTCCAGCCATAGGAGCCGACTGCAGCGCCATTTCCTACGAATTACCGCATTTTTACTTCAATTACAGCATTCATTCTTCAATAACTAGAAAAATACGGTGGTAAGATGCCTGTATTTTATTTTCATTCAATTTCTCTGGATTATTTCCTTCTTATAAATAGTTTTCCGCAAAAATGGAATTTCTATTTAATGGAAAAATACTATTTTCCCTCTACTAGTTTCCCTCATTCCCCCATTGAACACCATGTAATCCCAAGTTCAATTATAGAATAAAATAGCGTGGAAAGGTATTATTTTGTTGTTCATATCAGATAGAGGACAACTTTTTCTACAAGTAGACAGAACGGTGGAAGTTGACCGTGGAACCACCTTAATGATTGGAAGGTTATTTTGGGAGGCGACCGATAACTGCGGTCATCTACGCACATTGAGGACAATTGCGTGTATATTGTGATTTCAGTAATAAGCGGAAGGTTTATCCGGGGAATTGAGGAAGGGTGAAAAAAACTCGGCGTTGGCATCCGCATACTATAAAAATAGCGCCAAGGGGTACGACGTTTAGCGTCCCATCCGACGGACAAAGTCGGGGAGGGAGGCTCTTTAGGCGCACTGCACTTAAAGAGCCTCCCTCATGGGGGTCACACTAAGGGGTCGAGATTCCTCTGAAATCGGATCAAACCAGAACGCTAGAGGGCGCAAGAGTTGCAAGGTCGACATCTCCCTACCACTTCTGGTGACGGAAAGGTAGCGCGTTATTTTTCGCGGGGTTTGTCACGAGAGTGTGGCTAAAAGTAGCCAGTCCCTGGAAATAAGACGAATTTTAGAAAATTACGGTGAAAAATATATCCAACTCGATAGGGATTCGAACCAAGATCCTTCCACATCAGATCCGAGTACTTCAATGAAAGAAGAGACCTTTCAAAAGAGGATTCAAGTATGGTTTTAAGATGTGGAAGTGCAGACGGGCGGATTAAGTGGAATATGCAGGGTCAGCGCCCACCCCCCTAATTCCCGGTAAAATAGACTACATCATAATCATAAGCAGAGACGGGACGTTTATGACTTTTATTTTTCCATTTCATGACCTTTATTCTATGACTTTCATGACTTTTATTTTCCTGTTTCATGACGTATATTTTTTTTAATTCGGTCATTTCGCGACGCTTTAGCTAAAAGTATGACATTTATTTTACTGTAAAATTGAAACTAATATAATGATCCGTATAGTTACTATAGGGTAAGTGAACTTATTTTGTAGATTTTCGAGCTCATGTTTATGGTATTCAGGTTTCTGGTTCTGCGATTAAATTATTTAATATTATGCGACAGTTTCGCCGTGCTATGCTGCCGGCTTCGTCGGGCTTTTAAGAACAACAATGGTCTTTTTTTTCCAAAAGTAAATAAACAATTCCAGCAGTTGATGATTTTGAGAAGTAAAAAACTTAATTTCGAATAAATCTCTTCCAGGTATAAGGGAGTTTATAACTATCCTCTCTATTGATGTTATTTGGTGTTTCTTCTATTTCAATCGCCTCCCTTATGAGCCGTGGAAAGTAACTGCTTTCTCTGTGTAGTACTCTTGCCGTCTCGATGTCAATGGCGTGACCTTCCTCTAACTTAGTGTGCTCAGCCACGGCAGAGTGATACCAGTCTTTCTTCCGGATTGCACGTTCATGTTCCTAAATAATAAAAAAAATAATTAAATTAATAATTATTAATTTTCCTTTCTTAAATAATTTAATCTTAGAACCAGAAACCTGAATACCATATAGGGTAAGTGGTTCAAAATAAAGTCCCCCCCCCCCCGCTTCCCCTCTTACCCCTAAGCACCAGTATTTCTGTATACATAAATATACGGATGTAAAAATGATCAATGTAGGTACCTGAAGATGTCACTACGTTATGAAACCCGGGTCGTTAGAAATAAATAAATTTAGTGGACCATTACAAAGTGTAATTTTTATTTTCCGATATGGAGAGAGGTCCAGTCTGCGAATTCCTCCAATTCGCCTGCTTTCCGCTCACCTGCAACCACCTACTTCACATATTTTGCTATGCTACGTATGCGCATTTATACTAACCTTTCATTTTCTTCATTAACCCTATTCCTATCCAATACCATTCACTTAAACCTGTCGGTAAATTGCATTTCTTTCTCCAAGTCATGTTCGAAAATCTGACCTTTTTCCTCCTATTTTCCCGTGATTACTGCGAAGCAGTCGAGCAGTTACTACTCTTCGCTTTAAACAACTAACACATGACTTTTCCCGCCTACCAACTTAAACTATTTCCGCTTTACACAACCTCTTCCCCTACCATTTCAACTACAACTTTGACCATACTACAACCACAACCCCATCGATTCACCAACTCACTCGGGGGATTTTTTCTTTAAAAAAATAAGCTACAACTTTCACCACACTACAACTACACCCCCCTTCAATCACCAAACCATCAGTGGGATTTTTTTTCTTTTAAAACTACGCTACAACATTGACGACACTACAACTACACCCCCTCCAATTACCAAACCACTCTAGGGATTTTTAAAAAATACGCTACAACTTTCACCAAACTACAACTACACCCCCCTCCGATCACCAACTCACTCGGGGGATTATTTCTTTAAATAATTACGCTACAACATTGACATTGACGACACTACAACTACACCCCCCTCCAATCATCAAACCACTCGGGGGATTATTTTATTTTAAAAAATACGCTAAAACGTTGACCGCACTACAACCACACCCCCCTCCAATCACCAACCCACTCGGGGGATTTTTTTCTTTTCAACAATACGTTACAACTTTAACCACACTACAACCACACCGCCCTCCAACCACCCACCCATTTTGGGGATTTTCTTTCTTTAAAAAATACGCTACAACATTTACGACGCTAAAACTACACCACCCTCCAATCACCAACCCCCTCGGGGGATTATTTTAATGTATGGCCATTTCCATTTTACCTCCTTCTGCCAATTTCCTCACCCTTCCCCGTTTGTCATCACTGAAAAATGCCAATTTCCGTATTCACGTTTTCTCAAAACTGCATTTTGCCTTTCCTCAACACCCAGAAATGCCTTTTTCGCATTTTAAAATGGCAATTTCCAGTCCGCGCACCTTGCACCCCTGTTTCACTCCATACGCCCGCAACCTTGTTTGGGGGGATATGTCCCAATATTAGATGTGCAATTAGTCCGTATACCTCTACTGGCATTTCTACAAATATTGCAGAATGGCGTCAAAATGTCACGAAAACATCTCCATTTTCGTAATTTTCAATCTTTCATTACTCCAAAGCTAAGTATCCCACGCCTTTCTTTCTTACATTTCCTAAATGCTCATTCCTTTCACTATACTATGCCATGTCTCCCTTTTCCCTCGGTTTCTGTCTGAAAATTTTCTTCCTCACTGGACCCTTCGATACCTGGAGAGGTTCCACATACTTAAGCCTGAAGTGGTTACTACCATTCTATGGCGTTTAATCCGCAAAGTCGCATTCCATGACTTTTTGGCAAACACAGGCTATTTCATGATAAAAACCTACGACTATAACGTTTATCACATTTTTCTTGTCTCTGATCATAAGGACCTCCATACCTCCCGGATCCCCGGAAAGCAGCACTCCGCACCCCCCCAAATTCTTAATCCACCCCCGAGTACAGACGATAAGCTGGGTAACGAGGAAGACCCGCGAGGAAGTGTTGGATACGAACGGGAAGAAGAAAATGAGATTGGTGGCGGAGATACGGAGTGAGCGAGAATATTAGAATAGCTCGGTCATCGTAGACACAGATACTACAATCGATACAATGAGCGCAGTGTGGAGGGAGAAGATGAATATATGCGACTTTCGGACGGTTGGACGCAGAAATTATGACGATCTCGAGAGAAATTTAAATGGGAGGCAAATATTATCAGGTGAAGTGAAAAAACCAGTTGACGCGTTCGTTATTCCTGGATTTCATGGAAGCATATGACAAGGTTCCTTTCCAAAAAAAAACTTAGATTCAAATTAAAATCATGTTGGGGAAAAATCCTCTCATTCTTCATTTATACAAGCGATATAAACTCTAGTAAAGTAAGTAGCAAAATTAAGTTTGCAGACGATGCCGTCATCTACCGAGAAATTGCCACAAACTGTGACTTAGAAACTCTCATCGAACCTCAACTACGTTAACCATGGGTGTCATGAGTGGGAGCTAAACTTTAACCTTAGTTAAATGCACTGCAGTACACTTCTTACAAAATAAATCACACCAACGCTTATCGCCTTATGGGATTTTTAAAACGTAATTGTATTCCCAATTTTTCTACAAAAACGGCTGTACGAGCATACTGTACCATTGTCCGACCCGTTTTAGAATACTGCAGTACGATCTGGAATCCACACCATGTCACTTTGGAGAGGGCTCTTGAAATAATACAGATGCGATTTTTAAAATGGTTATGTTCTCTGGAAATCGATCCTGTATTTACAAAACCAGAATATATCCACATTAATGTAAACATTTTATGCTGCCCCCACTCGGAGTCAGAAGGAAAGTTGCAGATGCTATCTTTTTGCGCAATATAATGACGAGTGTAGTTGATTCCATCCACTTACTTGGCTCAATCATATATATTATTTCTCAAAGGCTTTTTTTGTCGGTACGCCATAACTTCCGTAATACTTCATCAATTTTCATAAATGAGGCATCATTTAATCATCATGTATGAGGCATCATTGCGCATTTTATTTCGACTGAAAATATTGATTTAGGAACGGTGATTTATATATTTTGCCAGAACACCCCAACCAAGCCTTCGCAATTCCAAAACATTGCCACTGTGACTACAACAGCCTCATTTCCAAAGTTTTCAACGTCACAGAAATCAATGAACTCAATGTTAACCAAATTTATTTAACAGCCATATTATGTCCAAAAAATGATGATTGTACCACAATCAATGATTATGTTATTTCGAATTTGTTACCTGGACAGGAAACGGTTTATCTCAGTTCTGATTTTCAGTCTCTTCTCAGCGAAGAGACGGAAAACGCTCAGTTGTATCCATTAGAATTTCTGAACTCATTAAGCCCTTCAGGTTTGCCACCTCATAGACTCATACTAAAAAAGAACGCTATTATCATGTTGATTAGAAACCTAAACGCTAAGCAGGGCTTAACTAATGGCGCCAGATTAGTTGTACTTGGGCAACTACAATAACACAGCGAAATTGATTGACTCCGGTCAAACTGTCGTCATACGACGCATTAACCTCACCCCTTCTGATCCTACCGTGCCTTTCAAACTGACTAGGAAGCAATTTCCCATAAAAGTTGCATTTGCCATGAGTATAAATAAGGCACAGGGACATACGCTATCAAAGGCAGGATTGTACTTGCCTGACCCTGTTTTTTCACACGGTCAGTTGTATGTGGCGTTTTCCAGGGTGCGCTCTTTCAGTGACTTCTATGTCTGTGTAAAACAGACCCACCAACAAACAATCACAGATGACCATATCATCACTTCAAGCATAGTGTTCAAAGAGGTCCTGCAACCATGTAAATATGCTGTAAATACCTTAACCTTATGTTTCAAAAAATATATAATCTAAAATTTAAACACACATCTATTCCTTACTTCAACCTACACCTACACCAATGACGCACTAACTACACGGTACTAACTATACGGTGTGCACTTCAATTAAGTGGGATTTGAGGAGGATACAGTGCGAATGCTTCGCACGGGTCGACTAGTCAATATGAATAATGCCCCTCCGAGGAGGACTAAGCACACCCCACTCTTCCGATGCCACTTTGGTAGGGTGGATATTTGTAAAAATGAACCGATAACAAGGATGATGGGCACATCTAACGAGTTTTTGGATGAATGCTGACTTTTTTTTCTGACTCTGTTGTGTCCCTCAAAAAGAAAATGGATGTATTTTTTAATAGAATCTAAGATATTTCTTTCCCCTCACCCTGTGTGATTTATGTATGTATGTATTTATTTACTATTTGATTGTATTTTTATTATAACACATGTAATTGGGGAAACCTGTATGTGTTAAATAAATTATTATTATTATCTATTTAGTGCGAGGGGTAAATATAAAAGTCAGGTGGAGGTTAAATATCTGGGAATCACTATGACTTCGGACATAACGTGGGAAAAACACATACGAGAAATTTTCGGATATTAAAGAAACTTTCAACGGAATAGGTAGGAAGAGGGTTCTCTGATGAAAAAATGAAAGAGGGGTGCTACTTTGCTCTGATTAGGCCACCTCTCGAATACACCGCGAACATTTGAAATCCTGCCCAGAAAGATTCAATCCGCGAAGTAAAAAAAATACAAAGGAAAGCCGCACGTTATGTTGAAAATTAAAGGGAGTGTGCAGAAGTGTCACACACAGGAGGATTGGGTTGGGAAGCGTTTAAAACTCGGGAGGCTATACGCTAGTAAGCCTCCGAGTTTTAAACGCTTTGATATACGTCGAACGTTAGATCTAACAGAAATCACGAATTAAACATTTCACTATCACAGACACGAAAGACAGTATTGTGAATTTCATGGCAAAAACTGAAAATCAACCTGTGTATTTATTCATATTCTGTGACTACAATCACCAATTAACAGTTTTTAAAGGTTGGGGAGCAATATTTAAGAATTTTATTTTTTTAGCAATTTATGCCTATTTCGTTTTTAACACCCCCTGCCACAATTCACGAAGTACTCTGCCCAAGGTACATACATGCACATATTTTGTATTTATTTATATTCAGTGACTACAATCATCAATTAATATTTTTTATCCATTGGGGAGCAATATTTAGGAATTTTATATTTTTAGCAATTTATGCCTCCGCATCAATTAAAAAACTGCGACTAGGCGAGTATCAATGTACGACACAGAGAATATATTATCTTTTATCCCCCCTCTATAGAACTGATAGGAGTGACAAAATGACTGAATTATTCGCTACCAAATTAACAGGTACAAAAACTCCCTCTTTCCTGGCCACATTAATGATTGTAACAAAAACAGCGTGTCAGTATCTTAAGACACATCGTTAACACACAATTCACCTCTGTCTCCCCTCCTTTTCCCTCCCTTTGCATCCTAACACCCCCCGCCACACGCCTCTGCGGCGGCTCGCACGGGATGAGTATGTAAATGTAGAAATAGATAGTCATGAGTAGGAACATTTCAACTTAGCCTGTCTTTTGGTAGTCGACACAGATACTGAGCATGTAGCGGACAAATCAACCAGCAGAGTTCAAAATCAATGGGTTGTTTTTATGGCGATGGCGAGTTGGGAAGTATGCAACGCAGCCGCGGAAGGAGGAGGGTATTAGCGATGCAAGGGACTACAAAATAAGAGCACTTTACCGCCTTCATCATTTAATTATTAGCTAATTTTTGTACTTGTGGCACTCCTGGATGCGACTCGGTGAGCATTTTATTTTTGATTTGACGTCTAATGTGTCGATTACACAGGTAGGTTTGAGAATTAAAAATCTCAACTCGAGGATGGGGAAATGAACGTTTAACACTAGAAGGACCGGGGTTGTATGGCTACCTAGAAGGACCATTACCCGTCATTTTGACGGGTAGTGATTATGTTAAATATTTCTTCGTTTATGTCAAAATTAATTGATAACTTCATTAAATATAACCTTTTTCTTTATTTATCAATACAAATGAGTAATTTTTTACAAATAATTTCGAGGAAGAAGCACTGCTCCCGTAAGCCTTGCGAAAGCTACTGACGCCACACTCATAGGTATATGCGCTGTAAGGCCACCCATGCACGATATAACCCTTCTCTGCCTTTTCTTTCCCTAACTAAAACATCAAAAACTAAACTAACTTTCTTTAACTAAAACATCAAAAAGGCCAGACGTAATATGGTGTAGTGATTTCCTGGATAAAAATAGATATAATCTCCTTAACCTAGTCCATCACGAAAAGGATTTTAAAGTTGCAGCGGAGTGGCATTTCTTTGCCACCTCCCATGGGAAAGGCGCAAGCGACGAGTGACGGGACGGGACGAGTTTCGCATACGTGCCTAATGTGGAAGTGGAGGATAATAAAAAACATACAACAAGAAGGTATCGACAAGCTCCTGCTGTCAAGGGAATCCGTTCGTACCACGCAGCAATACCACCGGGTGTAGGATTCCTCATTTCAAAGACACAATCATCAGGTTCCGATGAGCATTTGATGCGAATGAGGGGAACAACTAATACCCATCCCCGTAGAAGGTATGTCGAGGAACCAGTTAGAGTTCAGACGAGGAAGAGTTGTATTAATAATGCCATATAATCACGTGGGATAAACTTTCTTCTATTGGCTGAATGTCTTCCCTAATATTTCAGGCTACTTGTATGACCCACGGTCAGAAATTAGAAGCGGTGTCCAAAGCAAAGTAATGAATTTTTGCATTTAGGGTAAAATTAATTAGGAAAGATTTAAATTACATGAAATCAGCAAAGCTTAGGATGTACGGCTTTTTATTCCTAATTTCTGACAGGTAATTATGACAATGTAGACAAACCTGTAAATTCAATTTGTTCATTCAAGTCTGTGTAACTTGAAGTCATCGGTTACGAGATCGTTTTTCACTGGACAACATTGTTCCATTTTTTTGTTAAATACATACCTTAAGAAATTTTTGGTGTCAAATTTTAGCCATATATTTTTTTAATCTAAGTTCATCTGCCATTGTTCTGTCTCGGGGAAGTATGAATTTGATAGATAAGTGATAAAAACTAGGCATATGTGGAGTTATCTTCGTAAGTTTACATCAAATGGTCGTTGCAGGGGAAAATTAAAAAACGTTTTTCTCTCTTAAATGGAAAAACACCCTCTCAAAATTTTTATATAACATTCATAATATTACAAGGTACCATAGTTGAAAAAATTAGAAAAATTAAATTTGAAGAACTTCAACAGTTTAAACTTTTAATTGTTTAACATTGAATTATTTAAACAAATTATCATTTTATCGCTATTTTTACGCCAGTTTAAGATTGTTCAAAGAATTTTAATTGGAAATGAGCCATCAAATGCTTTTTAATCTAGTTTCTTCCCCGTGATATATGATAACGAATATTTCGTGACATCGAAAACAGCCATTTTGTAAAATGTCCGTTATTCATCTGTTTTTTCGATTTTCGCAAAACGCTTTAAATCATATTTTTTATTTTGTGAGGCAAACAATTTCACCAATTTTCATCAAAATCTGAGAGGTCCAGGGTCAACTCCTGTCTGAAGTGGCGTGGAATGACCCTTATATGCTTGAAATATA
The DNA here is from genome assembly GCA_963573305.1 of Pyrrhosoma nymphula. Taxonomy (NCBI): domain Eukaryota; kingdom Metazoa; phylum Arthropoda; class Insecta; order Odonata; family Coenagrionidae; genus Pyrrhosoma; species Pyrrhosoma nymphula. The sequence goes on along the minus strand of OY754335.1, from coordinate 10,330,963 downwards.
ACCCAAAATAAAAGATATTGAGATAAGCATTATTTATTTACCTGAGAAAAAATAGTACAGTATGTAAAGATGGCTACTATTAATCAACCAAAAATCTGGTTTTGCTCATCATTAACGTTGTTAGGTGGTTATTTTGGGAGATGACCGACAATAGAAACCATTCGCGCCACTACAGATACAGGTTGGTAAGGAAAGGATTATCCGGAGATTTGAGAAAGGGTGGAGTGAAACCCGGAGTCGGCATTAGCATAATTTCAATTAAAGTAGCCAGGGGCTGACAGTTTAACGTCCCATCTGACCGACGGAGTACTGCCCAAGAGGAGAACGGGATTCCGCTGAAATTTTTCCGCAACACCCGGGATTCGAACCTAGACCCTAGGGATAGGTCCAGCTGCCACACCAACTCTGTCCGCAAACAGTATTGGATCGCTTGTATAGTAATATCGGCAAGTAAAGTATCGATACCAGATCAGAGTAGAAACATGGTATCGGAGCAGCGCTAATACATCCCTTCCTTAGAATTTGAAATACGCGTGTTTATTTGTCTGCTTGTATACCCTCTTTAAAGCGACCATCAATGATTTCATTCCCGAAAAATCGCAATTTGGACGACATAACGGCTAATTCAAAAGGACTTGCAAATATCGTCGATGAAGACGTCAAAACGATTCTTAGAACCTCCGCCAGGGATTGCTGGTGGGAAACGACGACACATTCATATAAAAGAGTTCCTTCCCCTTATGTCTCGGACAGATGGGAGATAGCAGTGAAAGCTGCAGCAACATGGGAGCCACTGGTCCACTGTGTCTCGGAGTCTCCTTTCTCTTACTCCTCCTTCTGCACCAAGCGGACTCGGCTTCTGGTGAGTTCCACATAAGCATCTCCTCTGGTTAATCGACACCTCGGCCACAGCGCTTATTTGCAAGGCATTAATTCTTAATCACCATACGAATTTCGATTCTGATAATATTTATTGATCGCAACCTAGGATTTGGATATCATAAGACAGCGTTACACAGATGTTAAACGAATTAGGCTGGGAGCCGCTAGAGACTCGGAGGCTGCGCGCTAGGATTAGATTACTTCAGAAATTGAGAATAGATATCTTTAAGAGCGACACGGAGAACATCATATTAGAACCCCACTATATTTCCAAGTCCGACAGAAACGACAAATTAAGAGAGATATTTTGCCGAACGGATAGGTATGGGAATTCGTTTTTCCCACGAACAATAAGGGACTTTAATAAATGCTAGGCGTAATTTCATTAGAGCGTTTCCTTTTTATATGTAAACGGCTGGTGTCCTAACACCCCCCGCCACACGCCCATTGAGGCGGCTTGCGGGGTAGTATGTAGATGTAGATGAGATAAGGTCTTGCATGTATACAAAGTGTTAAAACCTTGATCGTGATCAATACATTTTATCTCAAGAGGAAATTACAAGGGGGTCGTTGTAGTTATTCATTTCCTGATTGATGAATTTCACAAGCTTGAGCCTCATACAGTTCGTTTCGTACATTTTTTTTACTTTTCGCTGGTCGCCACTCTTCACAGATGCATTACGAATGGATCATGGGTCAGTAGTGATAGTATAGACTTCACTAGAGGGGGGGGGGTGAAACGGGCCTAGTACGCCCCCCTCCCTGGAGTCCTTGAGATGCAGGACGATTTCCGGTGACCGTCCACCCCTCTCCTTGACTCAAAACGCGGATGACATTTGTCTTCAAATTGAATGCGAATGGAAATCGGGTCGGTTTTGGCGTCTTGAATACTGGCTTATCACCCCAATGGTTGGGGTTAGAAACCCCGGCAGTAGAAGGTATTTGTCCCGATCCCTACATTACACTTCAAACGTGTATCTCCGTCCGTCAGATGGGGGTTAAACTGTGACCCCTTGGGCGCCCTTCGTTCATAAAGCCCGTATTGCACGGGGCACTTTATTGCACAATCTGATGTACGTACGAACGTGCATTTCAAATTGCATCGCGTAAAGCCGTGAATTGCAAGAATGCATGCCCGAATGCATGAACGCGAGATGGCGAAATAGCCCCTGCTCTAATTCGAAAATGATTGCACACCCGATTGAGAAAAACATGCAGTTTGAAGTTGTGCAATAAAGTGCCCAGTGTAAAACGGCCGATATCTGACTCAAGGGTGTTTACTTCGGGCTTGACTGAATTTCGGAAATAACAACAGCAAAAGTCGAATGAGACTTCAAACCATAGTCTTAGTGACCTCTTTCATGAACAACTGGCGAATACCCCACTGGATTTTATGTATGATTTAAATTTAATTATTGTGTTATTTAATATGACGATTCTAACATTTTAATCAATCTAATTCCCTCACTTCTTCATGGCTGGTGTCGTACTAATAGCCCCTGCCACACGTCCTTACGGCGGTTCACACTAGGGTAGACAGTACGTAAATGAAGATGTGTGGACGCCCTAGTCAGCGGTGCAGTCTAAAGCTGTCCTTAACCTTCGCTTTTAATGACCTGTAAGATGCTCTCCTCGACACTTTCTCCGCCCCATCCTCAATCCCAGAACAACATCTGCAAAACGGTCTCCGGCTGCTCAAAAGACCTTGACAACGACCCGATAACGTCGAGCATCCCTTTTTTCTGGGTTTGTGGAGCATCGGTTAAAATCCTGAGGGCACTCACAACTACTTCGTCTTTTTCTCACGAATCGATTTTTCTTTCTAACTCGCTTTCCTTTTCAAAACGGTTTTCCTCACCTTAATATTTCAAAGCTCGCCGACCGATATGCTCGCACAAGAGCAGATTTAAAATGGCATTTTCCTTCCCATCCCGTAATTTCTCTTTCCTTCATCTCTTTTTTTACCTCAATCGTCGCGGTCGTTGCCCCGTTATTCCAAATTGAAATTAAGTGGGACAGGCTTTAAAGAGAGCTCATGGATGACCTCGAAATCCTTAGAGAAGCGCTCTTCCACGATAATATCATGTTCACGCTGAACTATACATTCCCAACGCATTAGAGAATATCATTTGTTCGTTTGGAAGGTAATTAATTTTTTTTAAAACCACGCGTCGAGCACGAGGTGCTTTCATACCAGCGCCTTAGTTGCGTCGTTGTTCCCATTAATGACGCGCGGCGCTCGAAAAGCGTTCAGTGGCTCGAAAACTTTTGTTGGGTTCCGCCAGCGACTCATATGCACGAATTATATTTTATAAACAAAATCTTTAATTTAAAAAAAACAGCTGACGGACGAATTCGGTTGGGAGCCACTGGTAGCCCACGGGCTAGGCTAAAATAACATGATAAATTCAGATCACGCGAGTTTCAGGATGACACGGAGGATAACCAGGCGCTATATATCTAGAACTGATAAAAATTACAACATTAGAGAGATAGATTGCCGAACAGATTGGTGCGAAAACTCCGTCTTCCCATGCAACATTTGTGACGACAGAAAAAACACAGCGATACACTAATCCGTCAACACAAATGTCATTTTTTGCACTTTATTCATCGATTTCCTTTTCCTAATTCCTTCCATTCATTATGGATGATGTCGTAATACCCCCTGCCATACGGCCATGCAGAAGCTCGCAGGATAGTATGTAGATGCAGACTGCCATAAATAGAGTCTTCAGTCAATTTTAGCTGTTCATAAAGATATACTACATAGTTACTTATGTAATGTAAAAATGCATTTCCAATTTGAAAGATCATCGATCATTCAACATCAAACTTAACGGTAACTTGACATCTATATATTATGGTTACCCACTTGATACATCTACGATGATCATAACCCAGGTCATTTTTAGTAGTTGTTTTTGTGGAAAATTATGAATCTTATTATCAATTCAATGCTCACATTCCACGCAATATCACCTGAATCTTCTGAATTTGTTCAGTTCTCACCTATTTATTTATTTCAAAGTTTTAGGAGATTATGAAGGAAGTGAGAGCTACAATTATGACACTACTGCAACCCAATACATACGGGGATATCCAAACCCAAGAGGCCAAAATAACACCAGGAAGAATGCAAACTCAGTTTGGGGACGCCAAAGACAGAGACCTAACAGGGTCCCATGTTACATTGAAGATAAATTCTACAGAAACCCAAACCGCAAGCCAAGCCGAATTTGGTCTAATACAGAATGCTCAAAATACTACTTGTGCTTAGGTAAGTACATGCATTTATCCTTAGATTTTCTCTTAAATGCCAAAATGGTTAGTGAAATTAATTTATACATTTTACCCTTTCAAATGGATTTTACCATTGAAGATGAAGAAGTTTTCGAGTTTAGATGTTCCACTGGTCTCCTCTTCGATGTTAACCGTCAAATATGTGACTTCAAGCTGAATGTTGACAACTGCCACATTACAGCAGGTAACAAAAAAATTACGACTGTCCACTCTTTCTAAATGCTAACGAAAAGTTTAAATTATAAATAAGCTATCAAATCATTGAACTATGGTCACTGTGTAATGGTGGAAATGAACAACAATACTTTAGGATGTTCCAAGTGAGTTAATAATAGTAATGAATGAAAATTTAAAAAGTCAATGCCCACTATTATAATGTGTCCTTTATGTCTTGGCCAACTAAAAATCACCGTTGGTAAGCCTCCTGGCACAGTTTATAATACAGGCTGAAGTCAAGAATTTGGGTCTAGAGAGCAACATAACCTAATGCAGCCCTGTATTAAGGGGGGGGGCGGCGGCCCCCCCCTTAATCTGCCCGTTTGGGATAGGGTTCAATACTGTTTTAAGGAAGTTCTCTGGCCACACTCCCTACTTGTAGATCCTATGAATAATTTCAAAAAAATCTTCACCTTCTATAGTTAATTCCCAAATTCTTCAGTAACTCTGAATAAAGACGTGCCTTGCACAGATTTTCTTGCATTCATAACAAGTAATTCCTGCTCTTTTTTGCTGTCAAGAATCCTTTGTCCGAGGTTATCCTTTTCTAATGTATTTCCCTTCTAAGTTCACAGGCAAGTAGACTCGGCTATATAGTTCTCCCACATATTCCTTTCACCTTTCCTGAATCTCTTCCCAATCAGTAAACATCTTCCCTGTCCAGTCCTTACTCCATGCAAATGTATTCGTCAACTCCTAACTCCATGCAAATGCATTTTCCATACAGATAATTAAGTTCTATTCTATTCTTAATTTTTAGTCATAGTTTCATGTTTATAATTACTTGTACTTCCTCCAGCTTAAGTATTGGTATTTTTTTCACTTCCGTCTCTTTTCCAGTATCCCAATAATGTCTTGATTGGATGATCCATGGCTTCTTTTCTTTCTAATTTCCATTGGTGCAACTGTTTCCTCTGCCTCTCTTATTATTCCTGTTTTTCTATTCTCCCATCTCTCTTCAGCTGTTCCCATTTTTCCATCACCCCTGTCCTCTAGCTCTTGGTGTTCCTTCCTCTTTGGGCCTTTCAATACTCCCATGTTCCACTTCTTCACCCTTCAACCTTTTCTAAGCTTTCGGAAACATCACTTTTCATCAGTACTAGATTATGATCCAAATCCAAATATGAATCCAGAAAACTGCCTGAATTTTTAGCATTGTTCCTAAACCTCTGCTTTGCAGTGATATAATCCTTCCAGCGTCTCCCAGTCTTTCCATGTGTATCAACACCTGTAGTAGTCCATGATGAGAAAACCACCTTTGTTAATTCCACAAACTTTCTTATGCTGGCACGACGCGCGTTTCACCACACTGTGGCATACTCATGTGCATTTAGCGGAAGGTTGCGTGGGAATATATAGCCTGGGCTTATGTTGAGGACAGGAGAGGGGGTGGGTGGGGAAGGGGGAGGGGAGAGGATTTCCGTTAAGTTTCAAAATGAGTACCAAAGAGGCTATGGGTTTCTCGGAAGACTGCTAGGTGACTCCGATGGCTGGGGGGGAAGGGGAGGGGTGGAGTGTTTAGAGGGGGTTTTTAGGGGTGTAAGGGGGAGGTGGAGGGGTCGAGAAGAGGTGCATGGTGTAGGAGGATTTGGGGACCAAGCGCTTTAAAAACCGCTGTGACCACCCTCCTAACGAGGAAAGGTCTAATTATCACTAACAGAAATATATAATAGACACACATTTAAGTTTGTGGAAATAACAAAGGTGGTTTTCTCATCATGGATATCCATAATTTCCACGAGGTCAGGCCTGAGATCATCGGTTTTACCTGTAGTAGTGTCTAAACCAGATGAAGGCTATTACTCTCTTATTTTTTACCACAAATTTAACTGTCTCCTCACAGCTATCATTCCTGGTCCCTGACCTACACTCCCTGACTTTGTTTCCATCCCTCCCTTTCCCTGCAGTTAAATCCCCCATCACCATAAGGTTTTTATTCCCTGGGACTCCTCTAATTATCTCTTTCAGTCGTTCGTACTTGCCATCAACCTCCTCCTCCAAGTCACTGGTAGCCATGCACATATATGGACCACATTTCAATCGATTGGGTGTGCTTTTATTTCAACCAATAATATTCTGTCACTCACTAGTTCATTGTTTACTACCCTCTTCCTCAACTTTGCATAACATACCATAGATACCTCACCTTTTCTCTCGTCACCCTCAACAAAAATTATAACCTAAAAATTTGGTTAATCCGAACAAAATTGTCGGAATTGTGAACTCTACGTATTATGGTACAAGCATACAATATTTTACTATAGAAATTGTAAAATGCAGATTTTAATGTATGTACCTACTTCGATTATTGACAATTGAGTTATACAATACAGTACAAAATACATAAATGTATACAATATTGTATCAATACACGAAATAAAGTGATTTGAATGGATTTTGACTGTAATAATGCAATGTTTTGGATAATCCGAAAATTTTGCAATCCGGTCCGGTCCCAATTAGTTCGAATTAGCGTGACTCTAGTGTATTTTGTTTTTTCCATGAAGCACAGAACCATTTCACAAACAAAAGTCATGACAACAGCTCCCTTTTTAATTTAATAACCTGATTTTCACAGAGCTTAAGTCGCCAAAACCTCTACTGGAAAATGCAGATTGTCCCGAAGATGAGCTGGGATGTGCTGATGGCACTTGTTTACCACGCGATATGTTCTGCGATGGTACATCAGACTGTGAAGATGACTCAGATGAAGGATGGTGTGGTTTGTACAATTATTTGTTAATTCAATAGTTTTTTCTTGTATCTCTATTTGTGATCTTCATTCCTATGGAAATTGTGTATCTCGACAGATTTTTTAAATATTCCACAGAAATGGCTAAACTTTAGATTCATTCAAGTTCAATCAAACTAACAGAGGTTTCACCTTGTCTCACTCTCCATTTATTTTGCTGCAGACGTAATTAATGATCCAAATGCTGCCAGTCCGTGTGATCCTATGACATGCCATCTGCCAGATTGCTTTTGTTCTGTGGATGGAACAGCAGTGCCAGGAAACATGGTGCCTAGCCAGGTACAATTTGGTAGCAAAAACTGTAAAAATAATAAAAATTATGCATGCCTAAATATATACAGTCTACAAAACATAATATAGACAACAAGACAAAAATTAAAAATGCATAAACAACTATATTCGGTCCCTTCTTTCAATTAAATTCAAAGTCATTATATCCATAGCAATATTTGGCCAAGGAAATTTGTTATGATGAGTGCAAACTTACACGAATAAAACATTCTTTCTTTAAAAGAAATCCAAGGATGGAAATTTACAAATCCTTGTTTAACAATGTCATCCAATTTAAGGCATTGTTAATGCTTGAGTTTTGTGCTATATCTTTCAATTTTTTCATGCTGGTACATTTTTCTAGAAAAAAAGCAGCAGTTAACTTGCCTGCGATCAAAGATGGCAAGAAACGTATTAAAGTAATAAAACATAATTATTTGTTTCAGATCCCTCAAATGATCATATTGACTTTTGATGATGCCGTGAATGCAGACAATTGGGAACTCTTTCAAGACAAACTATTTCCAACTCAGTCCACGACCAGTGAAACAGAGGCTCCTCCGGCTAATGGATCACCAGTTCCTTTGTACCTCGGCCCATCAGCGGTTAGAGGATCAGCACGAGTTAATCCTAATGGGTGTCCCATACATGCTACATTCTTTATATCACATCAATATACAAATTACCAACAAGTTCAGAAACTGTGGAATCAAGGACATGAAATTGCAGTACATTCCATTACGTAAGTTAAATTCCTGTAACTTTAATAGCTGACACTATGGATCTCAATCGTCTCAGGCACAACTTTGTGGACGTTCATTTTATAAATGAAAAGGAAAACTTTGTCTTATTCCGCCAATTTATTTTACGGTACGACTAGTTTCAACGCATCTGCGAGGCTGCGTCGAAACTAGTCATACCATAAAATAAATAGGTGGAATAAGACAAAGTTTTCCCTTTCATTTATGACACTATGAATATTTTCACAGCATCTACACCGCAGCCCATCATGCAATGGCCCAGTTCCCTGATAACACAATGTACCTGACAGTATGCCTATACATATTAGTAAACCTTTTAGCCAAAGGAAACTTATTTCTATGCATGCTAAGGAAACTGCAGGAAAAGCCATTTTGTATGTTTGACTATCACCATCTTTCCTCTTCGAGTCCCTCTCCAAATTTCATACTGTACTTTTCAAGAAAAGTTTGAATGATCACACTTAAATATGTTTCCCGAAAAAAATTGTCCATTTCAGGATAATTAGCAAGGGCTTATGCTCCTAGAACAAGGTCCATGGCCATATTCCTAACTTACTTTAACATCACACAGCTTAAGGTTTTAATACTGTAACATCACCCTTTATACAATAATAAGGTCAGTAACCTTATCTTTTTAACCTTCTCCTTCACTGGATCAGCTCTGCTACGGGAAAATTTAGGAAGCCCTACTAAATATAATTATAACAATCATGTTTGCTATTAAAAGATCTATTTATTTTTTGTTGCCCTGACTGCACATGTGAATACACTGTATTGTACCCCACAAACAAATTAATAAATGCTTCACTCAAATGACACATATAAATCACTCCTCACCAACATAGATTAACTTCCTTGCGTATGCTTTTTACTCATGAATCAATCACTTGCCCAACACATAAAAACAATCAATACGGGCATAACACAACATAAATCAAATCCTTTACAATATTGGGATGATTGCTCCCTTCAAAATACCTCGCTTCAGGTGCCGTAAGTTGTATGGTCTCGTCTTTATCCCCGACACCAAATCCAACGCTTGGTTCCTTCCTTTACCGCGTCTCTCTAGGGGTAATAACCTCAGCTTCTCCCGGCTCGCCCCAACACTTGGTTTCTTCCACTCCCACGTCTCTCTAGCGGTAATAACCTCGGCTTCTCTCGGCTGCTCCTGGTTGACGTCAAGGCTCGAACTTCCAGATCTCACTCCGCAGGTTTAACAATATTATTAACTCCCTTCGTTTTATTTCGCACCAATTACGTAAAGGAAACTTCTTCTTTGACAGTATGGGCTTAGTTGAGACCATGTTGGGTCATGAAAATCGTACAGTATCAACGTGAGTCTTCTCTCCAGCATTATGATGTGCAGCACATGGGTTTTTGAGACAGCCTCGACTGTTAACATGCGTCGGCTTATATACCTGATCGCTGATGCATTGTTGTCCTTCTAGAAGCTTCACTACTGACGTACTTCCGTTTATCTGGAATGTCCTAAAACTAGCGTGGTTCCAGTTCTTACCTATTGTTGCAATTTTCACGTGGTCGTTAAATCCCGCCACGTGGTGTTCAATAAGGAGGAATGCGCAATATTTTAACTCTTTGAATATGAATAAATAGGTCTGAAATTGAGATATTGGTGTTCTAATTATGCAAAATTTAAATACCGTATATATTAAAGTATAAGTTGAAGTCTTCTTTTTGGGCCGAAAATATCGACTAAAAGCCATGACTCGAGTATTAGTCTATGTGAAAAATTAGTTATCTTCTTGTTCTGCGATTATAAAAGCGAACCATTGGTGGTGTAAGGATGAAAGCTAAGAGTGACAAACACTACAAAAACAGAAAGAAAAAACTTCAATAAGGTTAACACTAATGTCTCCAATAGCTACAAAAATGACCCTGTTGATGTCCACAGTGTTCTTTGACACGATTGTCAGCATTCGTGATAAAGCAGTAACGTAATCGTCGTCCTCTTGTGGGAATAATCATCTTCCACACCAATCGTCATGGCAGTTGCACCCAGAGTGTTGACATCACGACAATTTGTAGCACTAAAGGAAAAACGATAGGTCGGTGAAAACAGATGTGCTCCACTCTTGTGCATTACAATGTTGCCATGAAATGAAATATTAACTCTGGAGAGTGATTTTTGGTAGGAAAAGATATCCTAACATTTCCAAAGAGGATAAAGAAAGCGAAGGAGAAGATATCAGTGATTATTCGGAACTTTTTGGCATCACAGACTCCAATAAGTTGCTTTTTTGACTTGGACAAAAATCCATTCTCGGCACAGATGGCTATGGAAATATTTGCCGGAAATAAGGATATTTACAAATATAAGGGACTCAGACAGAAAATTATAAAACGGGATCCATGAAGCTAGCGGCGAGTCTTAACAGACTCCGCTGACCATCTAAGCTACATGTAGTACATATGGAAGCACAGAATCCGGGCGGTTCCTGATTTCGTGAAAAGAAGTTGACATATGTTCCCCCCGAAAAGTCACCTAATTCAGTGACTCGAGTATAAGTGGAAGGTAGGTTTTCATTGACCGAAAAAAGGAAGAAATTTATCGACTATCCTCTTGTACATCCAATACATATGACTGATTTGTCCCAGGCACCAGATAAAATAGATAACTTATTATGTAGCTTAGCAGAGATGTGCAAATGTCATGAGCCAATACATTTTAAAATATACAGTGCGATGCGTGGGTGGGAAATCAGCTGGTGTTGAAAATGCAATTTGAAAATGTATTTTTATTACAGCCATCGTGGACCAGAACAGTGGTGGACAAATAATGCAACCATTGAAGACTGGTTTGATGAAATGGTTGGTCAAGCAAACATCATTAACCGCTTCTCCAATGCCCGAATGGAAGATATAAGAGGTGCGTCATATTTAAAATATCAGAGGTGAAAAGGAAGCATTGGACTTTCATGTAGCAACAAACTCTTTGTGCAGACGTAAATAATGGGTGTAGTGCATAATATTTGGTGCAAAAATCTATCCAAATTTTCAACAATTTTCTTATGCTACAGATGATATCATCAAACGCTACCTACTGCTTCATTCTCTATCCACTCAACACAATTAATATTTGCTGATAAAAAGGTGCATGAACACCTTGTGTCCTAACTTAGATCAACTTCATAGATAATTGATCTCTACATGTCTTCCCTACCATGCAGGTCTACGAGTCCCTTTCCTTCGTGTTGGCTGGAATCGTCAATTTTCTATGATGCGTGAGTTTGGATTTGTCTACGACGCATCCATTGCGGCCCCATTCTCAGATCCACCACTTTGGCCATACACCCTCGACCATCGCATGCCACATGTGTGCGTGGGTGGAAGTGGTGGCCAACGCTGCCCAACAAGATCACAGCCAGGCGTTTGGGAGATGGTCATGAATCAACTGGAAATAGAGGTACATATTAAATGTTCACCAGAACTGTGTTTTTTAACCCCCATGGTAACCATTTGGACCAAGGCACACACAGAGTTTCACGTGTTTTAAAAAAGTCACATGCCAATCATCAAAAAGTTCTTCCATTTGGCTGGAGGTGCAGCCGCAGCCACAGAAGGCACCCTTGCCTGATATATGCCTTGCTGGTTCTTATCTTGGGTAGCAAGGCAAGGGTTCGAAGAAGGACGAGCCATCAGGAAGGGTGAGGCACCTGAGGCCCTTTCCTGATTCACCGTACTTTAATACGTGACTACATAGCGCTGGTTACAAGCAGAGAAAGTAGCACAAACCCTATTTTATGCACAAAGTTTTGGCAAATTTGAAAAAATAATTTAAGTAAAAAAAATTCAGGCAAAACAGTTCAGGAGTTCCCCAAAGAGGCCAACTTTCTGCTGAGACAAATTTAGAAAATGACAGGCCATAATGAAATTGGTGATTAGCCAAAAACATGCATATCTGTCTAATTTGGTTACAAAAATAGGAAGTGGGAGACAGGAAAAACATTCATGCAAGCAACAACCTGTCCATACAGGTCACATACATAATCAGTGAGAAACCTTTGGTTGCATTCACTAACCGACTGGCATTTGATCACCATGAGCGAGGTGACCGTGCACCCACTTGAAGCATTTACATGCTGCTCTGCACAGTTGGAATCTATTTCTAGGGGCAAGGATTGCGAAGTAGCTTCATGAGCCAACCTCATTGCGTGGATTCACAGTTTAAAACCAGAGCACAGCTCAAGCTTGGTATGTTGTGTTCAATCGTGCAGTACAAGGTATTCTCAGGCATTGGCTTCAAAGAGTTAGGGCCATTATTTTGACAGCTTCTACCACTTCAGTATTTAGAAAATGCTTATCAGCTAACTACATTTCTTTGACTGATATAATTATGTGACACAATGAGTAAACAAGACAGCCAAATGAGACAATATTATTATTATTTATGAAAAGAATCAACCTAATTACAGCATGTAGTCTCTTTTACAATTGGAAGGAGGTAATGCATGAAAAAAATCTATAGGGCTAAATAATCACAGCCCTCATAACTTACTAAATAATGAAGTGAGATTTTGGATGGTTTCGCCCAATTAAAATAATCAGATACTTGAACATATCACCGGTGACTTTAGGAATGAATTCAATAAGATATGCTAATCACATTGTTATGCTATTTTGGACCTCAATTGTGATGGCTTATGACATTAAATTTAGAATCCATGTCGTTGAAAGTAAGTAGCTGAGTATTGAATTTGTAACATTAACGGAAATAAGAGGAACTTTTTCTATCTTAAGATTGTTTTTTCAGGGATATCAATGTGCCATGGTTGATAGCTGTCCTCAGCACCTCACCAGTAAAGAAATATATAATGGCCTAATGAAGAATTTTCACCGTCATTATGACAGTAATAGGGCACCTTATGGCTTATATTTTCACTCCACCTGGTTTAAAAAGCCTGATTTCCTCACAGCTTTCCAGGTAAGATACGCAAGTTCATTGAATTTCAAGGTAATGCAATAATGAAAGATATGTTCATATTCACCTGATGAAATTCTCAAGAGTTTCGCAATTATCAAGATCTGTACCTATATAATTTATTTCTCCTACTGCATTTTAGAAATTCTTGGATGAAATGGGTAAACGCCCAGATGTTTGGTTTGTGACCAATTGGCAAGCTGTCCAATGGATGAAAAACCCGGTACCATTAGGACAAGTGGAACAATTCAAGCCTTGGGGATGCAAGAAAAGGGTGAGTACACACATTTATTCAATAATATGTGCTACATACACACATCATCATCATCATCATTGGTGCTTCTGTCCGCAGACAGAATCGATTGCCCTCGATATTTGAGCGAAGTTGAGACTACCTCCACTGTCTCATCAATTTACCTCCTCTCTCCTGGACTTGGAATGGAATGTTTTGAATATCCCTGGAAGTTATCACAGAGAAATAATGTCTTCAATAGTAAATGCATTCAAACCCACATTCCACATAACCTACCAATCAACTGCCATTAGTCTTTTAGCAATAAGCTGCCTGTGGTCTTACCTACGGAGTTTTGCTTAAGGAAAACTGTTTATCACTACCTGGTTTTAGTTGAGCCATACGAGAGAATTCAAAGGAACGTTTCAAATGCATTCAAGGTTATCTAATGAGCCTCCATTCTTGGGGCCAGCACGAAACACACTCGGGTCATGCGAGCAGCCGGGAATCCATCACCGATTCGGACGATTAGTCCATCACCTTACTGTGTTTGAATTTCCTTCCTCGTGGCCGAAACCTAAGAATAATATGCCATCAGAAAGGAAAGTGATTTTCCCCCAAGAGCGTTCCGTTTGCTGGGAAACTTTTTCCCCCCATAGCACATGAGTACGTCATGGCATTATATGTACGGTACCTCGTGAGGACACCTTGCTCCTTAAAGCCTCCATGAAATTCGACGTGGAAGAAGATGCCTGGGTAGCTTCACTGGTTAAAGCACACAGCACAATATAGAGGGGTTTAGGTTTGAATGCCAGTCTAGATGACTGATTTTTTCCACGGAATTTCAGACATTTTGTGGTCACTAATGGGTAACTCCGCTATAGTTACTGTGGCCAGTTCTGCAATTCTTTGAACTATTTTCCCTAGTTTCACGCATTCTTGGATCTAAAACATTGTACCTGATCGCAAATTCAATTTTCAGAAAAAATAGCATAGATAGGGAGGAGTATGTCATTCAAATAAAACAGAGGAGATGTTTTTCTTTAAGTAGCCATGAATAGAATATGAATAAAAAGATATAAGCCATTTTACAGCAGAACCACCATAAAAAATGAGTTTTTTTTAAATCTCCCCAGGTCTAACCTGTGATGATGAGGTCATCCACAGACTGTAGTTGTCTTTCACACTTACTATTGCAAGAGATTGTTTTTCCTCAATTTCCTCCATTATTTGGATTATATAAAAGGATAACTTGAGGTAAAGTGAGACATTTAATAATCCATTGTTCTCTATCCAGGAGTTCACACCACTAGAAGTGGCATGCAACCTTCCCAAGACATGCAGACTTCAAAGCAGAGACCTCGGAGGAGAAAGGTATCTTTATACCTGTACAGATTGCCCACAGGTATACCCATGGCTACGCAATGAATTTGGGATCAATGTCTGATTCAATGCAAAGTTCAGTTAGGTGAAAACTTTCAGTAAACTTTGAATCAATAAAATAGAATCACCGGATAAATTCTAAACCAAAAAGTATTTAAAGGAATAAAAAAAGCTCAATCTTTATACAAAAAGCAAACAAATATGCCTCTGTCCAGTATTAGGCTCAGAGGACTCCTCTCTCTGAGAAAAAATGAATGAAATGAAGTGCTATACTCTATGAAGACATACATATATTTAAGTCATACTGCCAGTTTTCAGTAATTTTAAGATTCACAATTAAAGTGTGTTTTACCTGTATTTAAATGAATAGTTACGATTTTTGTATAGTACTATATTTATTCATTTTAAGACTGATATTTTTATATTTTGCTGTGAATTGTTAATAAGTATGAAATAAAAAAATAATAACTTTGGTACCAGTTTACATTTTTCAAATGCAAATACATCGGTACATTTACGAAAATAAAAAATAGAAGAAGGCAAATTTAAGCAAAGAAATTAAGAAATTATTAGTTAAAATCCAAAGATGTATATAGGTATGTGAGAATCACATAATTGATCGCTGAGGATAAAGGATGATCATAGACTATGTTTTTTTTAGGTGTGGGCGTGGGGAAGAAAAAATTCAGTAAACTGAGCTGAGAGGAAAACAAATAATGAAGTGTTGATATGGTAAGGGAGGAAAGGAAGCTGATAGGAGACAAAAGGAGGATGCAACCTAAGTAGTTAGGATATTTTCAAGAGGTAATAATATGAAGAAGATTATAGATGGGAGGATATTAAGCGAGCATAGGGCAGGGAGGGGATTATTAGAAATTGAGGAAAGCTTGAAGAGTGATTGAAGCCAGAGTGTACAGCAAAATCCATTAGAAAACGTATGATATGGTATGAGTGGACATGAAACTGTTGGTTAGAAAAATTTGACGAGGACAACAAAAGTGGATGGGGGATGGATGTTGAAGAGGATTGAATGAGGGTAGAACGTTGAGTAACCATGAAAGAAAGTAGAGAACAGAAATTTTGAGCAATACATATGAAGAGATGACGAGGATAGGAAAATTTTAAAACAAGTTTAGCATTGGAAAATTCAATATGTGTTTTTAGAAGATTCTTTGCTGTCAGGGAAAAAACATTCAGGAGTGACCAATGAACCTACCACTTAATTGGTAGAATGCCTACATGATGGTGATGGGCAAATACTACATGTGGTTTGAATACCATTACCGGCATATATATAGTTGGAGAAAAACAGGGATCGAGAGATTCCACTCGGATCATATCATGGTTAGAAAGCAATTTAGTAAGTGTCATCAACTCACATAGTTTCCTACACAGATTCAGACCTTGAACACTAGAAATAACAGAAAGTAATATTCAAACAGGTAAAAAGCAAAATTATACCAAATGTGGAATGTATAGAAGCTACCCAGGGTCCAAGAAGATGGAATACCTAACAAAGAGGAATTAATACCAGGAGTTGACTCATAAAGTTCTATGTTTGAATAAGGAAATAGGAGCAGAAGAAGAATTCGAAAATCTGAAAATAGGAATAACTTAATGAGCTACATTAGGTACAGTAGGAAAAGAAGAATTGACAAGCGAATAATGACACCAAGATAACCTAAGAGATGGATTGATGGGCGAAAGAGAAGAAAATGGAAGCACATAAATACCGAACACACGCACACACAAAGACTGCTTGTACTAAACTACATAGGCTTTTTTTGAAAGACAATGACCTTAGTATCGAGGCTTACCCTTGATTCAAAATCAGCTAGGTAATTCAATTGTAATGTCATCTACTAATGTCCACAAATGTAGACACTGTTTCATACCATAAGAAGCAGTTGAACACTCAGTCTCAGTATCTTTACACATGAAAAATGTATTGAATTTCAAGAAAAGGCAAGCAAAGAGCCACAAAAATTTTCAATCATAGCTTTAATGCGTCAACTTAAGTCTAGTGCTACTATTTTTCAGAGATAAATGGGAGACAAAGTAGTCAATAAAATTAAAAACCTACTTGAGGATACAACGAGGAAATCAGAAAAGGGGTATTCAGATGTGTAGTGATACTTTGGCAATGAGATTTGTCAGCCGCCTTCTAAAGTTGATTGTCACCAACCACTGGGTTACACAGCAGACAAAGTCCCTTATATTTACTTAATGTTCACACCTAGCCATTATACTTAAAAGGGAAGAGCTTGGAACAACTCAAGAAGACATATCTCTCATAATGACCAGAACAGATCTCCAAAAAATATGTATGCATGAGCATTATTGTCTATTTAAAAACCTTGCATTGATTAAAATCTTATGTTCTCCACATTTTTTGAACAACTAAGCTTTCAAGTCAAAATAAAATGCTGGAAAGGATGACTTTAAAGTGTTGCATAATGAAGCTATTCTGATGATAGTGTGAAACAGGACATAAAAAACTGAAAAATCAGACAAAAAATGCAGAAGGATAATAGAAAAAATAATGTGCCTTTAGTTTTATATATGCTATTAAGTCCTAGATGGATCAGAGACAAGGCTGGAACAGAAGGTATATATGTTTTCGAAACTTGGTGCTGGAGTGGGATGCTGAAGGTTAAATGGAGAGATAGGATCAGAAATTAGGATGAGCACAGAGGAATAGAAAACCATATGAAGCACTATCAGGAAACCAAGGTCCAGATGGATAGGACACACTTTGAAGCAATGAATTTGAAAGGAACAATTGAATGGAAACCCCTTGAAGAAAACCAAGTGACAAATACATGGACCTGCTGATATATGATATAAAACGGAGTAGCTACAAGGACAAAAGAGTTAGCAAAGGAAGGGGTATAATAAAGGTCTGGAGTCAGGTTATGATTGAATGATTATTGATGGTGATTAAGTTCTTAAGACAAATATTTTACAGGAGTGAATATCAGCAATATGCTGATCAGTACTTTAAAATGTATGAGGTCTGAAGGACGTAATTTGCAAGAGCTCTTTCTCTATGCTAGGTCTCTTTCCCTATGCTAGCAAATGAACAGCTTCACTCATTTATATGGGACCACCCATGCCAGATAGGTCGAATTATGTAAGAAAGAGAAAAGGAAGTTGAAACAGCATCTGCACCTCAATAACATGGTTACAAAAAATTCTGACCTATTAAGTAGTAGTAACATATGAAAAGACACTATTGAAGAAGGCAATGGAAACTCAGGTGGCTTTATTACCTACTCAAGAGCAACTAGCGACAGTTGCAACATGATTATGAATCAATTAGCACCAATATGACTCACTCAGGTGCTACACCTGGTTGTGTAGAGAGCAAGTGGAAATAGGTGGGTAGTATGTAAAGTAAAAATGATTCACAGGTGACTAAACATTAGAAATCCAAAGGGCAACAACTGAAGATGAGCACGGCAAAGGAAGAGAGGACAAGGAGTAAAAGAATGGAAAATGACCAAGAGAATACGAAAGAGATGAGACTTGTCCCAAGTAGACAGGTGAGACTAATAAATAAAGTTGTATCAGGGCAGAGATGTGGTGGAATTCATTCATAGTAATGAAATTTCTAAGCAGTTTTCCACTTTAAAAAAGTGGAAAACTGCTAATAAATTTCATTACTAAGGTGAGACTAAGCTTGCAGCGGGGAGCACACACTGGAACACTTCTACTAACCGAAAGTATTCCACACAAAAACAGGATCAGCAAAAAGGATATAAGGAGCAGAACCCATTGCATAAGGAAGCATATAAAAAGAGAAGGGATATGATGAGAGGAACCTTGATCAGAGATGTAAAGTTAAAACTCTAACAGAGTACAGCATTGTTCGAAAAGTTGGCATTCAAGGTAAGATTTGCATTGAAAAGGTGTTTCTGAGATGAATGTATAAAGAACAATATAGGTCAAGCTGGGTAGTTTGGAATACTAGCGAGATACAGCTGAAGATAGAGCACGGAGAAAGAAACTTAGTAGTAAAGATCGATGTAGGAGATACTTATTAGGTGGTGGGAACATTTCAGAGGGGGAAAAAGGAGGATAGAGAAGAGGAATTGAGTACAACACAGATGAGCAGTAAGCGAGGAGCTAAGCAGAAACTTACTGTAAGAATAGGGAACGGTCAATGCTTACACAAAATTTGGAAATGACCCATCTATGAAAAAACATACAGTAAAGCCAGTCATAAACCCTTCCAATGAATTGGTAAAGCTCTAGTGGTAATGATGAGCTCATAATCACTATGACAGATAATGTATAAACCCAGGTAGAAACGCTATACTTTGGAATTGAAATAGTGTCAAATCTTTAGGACAGTACTTTAATAAAAGCCACCTGCGATTTAAAATCAATGTTTTAATACGTACAAAATTGCCAACTACATGAAAATCTTCATAATGAAAACCATCCAGGTAGGTTTTTCCTCTCCTCATTTCTACTAACAAAATTATTGTAGCCTTGCTTCAGTTCATCCAATTGCTTCATATCTTCATCCCTTTTCTCATCCTCGCTCTTAGGAAATATATTTGGGAATTCGAATTTTACTTCGCGAGGCTGTAAAATAAAAGAGAATTCACATGCACATGAACTTCTATGTTTACAAATACAAGTATTATAGTGAGAGGGAAATGCTAATATGTCGGTAATTTATTTGAAGGATATTACTTGGAGACAGTTAGCAAAAGATGAAACAATGCAATGATGAAATAACGACTACTTTTTAATTACTCCTAACTCACCAACACCACATACGCAACTTTCACGTCCTCGTCTTTAACTATGTATCCCTTCATGGGCTCACGTTTTGTGGGACCTGAAAATTAAGATATTAAATAATTGTAAAAATAAAAATATAGATTAATATAGTGCGAATGTGCGTGATGTTATAACAATCACCAAGTTCAATCTGCGTTCGGACGTCCACCACTGGTATTTTATAAATTTTTTCCAAATAATTTCTGACATCTATCCTAGTCATTTCCATTGATACCATAAACTTCACGACATTTGGAGGTTGATTAAATTTTGATTTTACTAATTTCATCCAAAAATTTGGTAGAAAAACCCGTAACTGTGGGTTCCCTCTTTGATAAAGTGGGTACCTAAAGCCAAACGAAAAAACAATAAATGTAATGCAGGAAGTTTAGAGAATTTCCAAAATATACACCACGCATGTACCATCGTGTCGACATTCCCGCAGCTTTGCACAGTCCACCGAGTTCAGACAGTTTATTTTTAATAATTTCTTTTTGAGTCACCCCTCCATTGAAATTTCTCCTGCATTCGCGCGCTGTTATTCCATTGAATCCACAAATAACGCTGTTCAAATGTTTGCAGCATGGGGGTCCAACTGGATTGGGCGAAACGTTTCCAGGTGACCTCTATAGTTGGGGCAGGAACCAACACCTTTTTAACTATTTTTAAAAATAATTATACCCAATAATTTTTAATTTTGAATTGAAACGTAACGGTGTACTTTTCATTAATTGTTTTTTTTTTAAACTTTGAGTAACTTTTGAAATGAAAATAGTCAATCATTGGCTGTCCGAAACCGCGAGGGAAATTTTCGCGGAAAACCGCTTCGTTCTAACGTGCAGAGTTGGTGATCAGCTGGTCTGTCCTCTGATACTGGATCTAGTTTTTCCGTGTGGGATTATTCACGAAGGTGCCTAAAATGAGGGAAACTTGTGCAGTTAAAGGATGCGAAAACCAGGGGTGTAAGTTTTTTAGATTCCCGCGAACTGTGTCAAGGTAAATCTTAAAAGTTAAGACTTTATTGACTGTAGAATGATGTTGTACTTGACAACTATATAACAGGTTTAATATATAAGAACTAACACCTGTATTAGAAGATGGTATTTCGTGTTGTTACATGTTACGTCGTCATTCATGGAAGTAATGAATGAAGTAAATGTGTTCATGTGATAATTTATTATAACGTGTTTTAACTGTACCTTATGTATGATTGACACCTACCTTTGAAGATGGTATTTCGTGTTGTTACATATTACTTTGTCATTCTTGGAAATAGTGGTTGAACTAAATGTGATCGTGTGATAGCTTATGATAGTGTTGTTACATATTACTTGATCGTCATTCTTGGAAATAGTGGTTGAACTAAATGTGTTCGTGTGATAACTTTTGATAGTGCTGTAACTATACCTTATGTATGATTGACGCCTGTCTTAGAAGATGGTATTTCGTGTTGTTACATATTACTTCGTCATTCTTGGAAATAGTGGTTGAACTAAATGTGATCGTGTGATAATTTATGATAGTGTTGTAGCTGTACCTTATGTATGATTGACGTCTGTCTTATAAGGCAGGCGTCTATAGAAGATGGTATTTCGTGTTGTTACATATTACTTGATCGTCATTCTTGGAAATAGTGGTAGAACTAAATGTGTTCATGTGATTACTTTGAGAGTTTTTAACTACGTTGTGTATGTGTATCACCTGCTTTATGTGTACTTAAGAACTAATTTAGAGACAGCCATTTTTAATGGACCGAGTGACCTAATATTTCATAATATGTATCATTCATTTAGCTACCATTAAAAAGTATGCTATTACAGTTAGCAACAAAGTGACTGAGCAGTCCAGGCGAGTAACGTAGTGCACTAAACTGTTAAGTATTATTTCTCCTAGCCCAGTCTTGTTATTTTGATGCCATATATAGAATTAGAAAATCGGGGTGATGTGTTTTGAAATAAACTTAACATATCTTATTTTCTCAATTTTATTTAAGAGTTCCTATTATGAGAATAGTATACTGATTGCAGTTCATATTCCAGAATTTAACTGATGTCACTGCATGCTGCATTGAAAATGGTTTAGTACCTACAAGGTTATTGCTTTGATTCGATGTTTATTGTCTATAAGTTTATTATCTTGCTTTTAGGAGAGCAGTTTTAATTTGAAATATTAGTAATGGCTCATTTGCAATGTAGGAACAGAAGGCCATGGGAGAAGAACACAGGCATCATAACCACCTTTGTGCATGTGTAAGCATGGTTTGCTGTGTTATACTTTTTGATATTACTTAGTTACTAGAGGTCTTAGTTATCTGTTGTTTGCATGAAGCATGAGCCCATAGGAAATATATGGGACTTATTAGACTCCTATAGGAATCCCACAGAAAATTCTAACGAGCCTATAAAAATCCAAGCTCCTTCAGGAACTCTCGACATACCTATAAAACTCCTATAAGTCCCATAAATTTCTCTAACAGACATGGGAACTTTTTACCGTGGGATTATTAGGTATTCTTGCTGTTATGTGAGCTTTTTTCTAATATTCCATGGAAGGCATGTAAGTCTCCTTTTGCAGTTCTGTGCTGATTATCTTTTGGACTACTATCAACCTTTCATGAGAATAGGGACTCCTCATATCTTGATGGCTTTCTTTTATTCCTCTGTTTCATGTTATGCCTGGAAAGTAGAGCTGAAAAATGGCGAGAGTTGTGTTGCAATTCAGATTTGCTGGGCAAAGATGTTGCTAAGCTTCACAACCACACTTGTGTCTGTGAGAAGCATTTTTCAAATGAGCAATTCACAAATGCAACACACATCAGGTTAAACTTGAACGCTATACCAAATCGCTTCTTGCCATTGCAATCATCCTTCATTCATGCTACCTCAGCATCTGTTGATGTTTCTTGTTTAGCTGATGAAAGTGCTGCTTCATCCTCTCATCACACAGACATCTTGATGCCATGTCATTCCATGTCAACTACCTCAACTCCTGGTGCTGAGATAGCCACAGCAGAGTCCATAGTGTCCCCCTCTTCAACACTTAGTGCTGTAGTTACTTGCACATCAACCGGAAATGTTTTGACCGAATTAGGTATATCCCCCTTAGACTTGACACCTAAGAAAAGGAGAATATATAAGGAATTTTGTAAGAAGAAGAAGGAGGTGATGCGTCTCAGGAGGGTTATTAGCAGAGGAAAAAGTAGGAGGAAGCAAGAAGGAAATGAGGGACAAAAGAATTTATTGGCAAGGCTAGAGAAAGATTTGTCTCCTGCTGGGTATTCATTGATAACCTCAGTCATAAATGAGACCCAGAAACAGCCCCGAGGTCGTCGATGGTCTGCTTCCTCCAAGCTAGTTGCCCTATCTTTGCTAAAGAAAGGGCCTAAAATGTATAGGCATTTGAGGACACTTTTTCCTTTGCCCTCAAGAAGTACACTTCTACCACTCTTGCATTCTGTTCCTTTTCATACTGGATTGAACAAAGATATGCTTGCCCAAATGGCTGAATCAGTCAGTAGGTTTAGGAGTGTGGACAAAGTGTGCATCTTAATGTTTGATGAGATGGCCATTAAACCCCTCCTTTCCTACAATAGCAATAATGACATAATTTATGGGTTCGTAGACAGAGGATGTCAGGGTCGAACATGCAGCAAAGCTCACCAAGCTATGGTGTTCTTGGTTCGAAGTTTGGGGGGAAATTGGAAACAACCAGTGGCATACTATTTTAGTCCAGCTGCCACACATGCCACTGTGCTGGCTGACCTCCTTCGTGAAGTCCTCCATGCCCTGATAGACATGGGGTTAACTGTTGTGGCAACCGTGTGTGACATGGGTCGGAATAATGTTAAGGCCTTGAAGTTGCTTGGGGCAAGATACCACAATCCCTTTTTTTCCTTTGAAGGCCATGACATTTATACAGTTTTTGATCCACCACATTTGCTGAAGTGTTTCAGGAATTTATTTTTGAAATATGACATTTTGGTGGAGTTGTCCTTAGGTGGTGAACAAGTTACCCTCAGGGGGTCTTGGTCTCACATTCGAGCCTTGGTTGCACATTTAGCTGAAACCAGCCCCTTTGATCCGTAAGTTATTATTCATACCTTTGCTGATGTATTAACTTTTTTCATGATTGAATGCAAATGAAAGCACTGTTATCCCTTATATTTTCACTAATGAAGGACACATTTCATCATTGAAGACTGTAATGTTTTTGTCATATTATGCTGAGCAAAGTTTATTTTCAGAATCTCCCGACTTACAGAAAAGCATCTTGACCCTAATACTTTTCAAAAAATGAAGGTGTGTCTTGCTGCTGAAATTTTCAGTCGAACTGTTGGCAGTGGAATTGAGATTATGGTTGCCAAGAGTAAGCCACTTCACTAACCCATGGCATCATTATTTTCCATTATTCCTTTACTTTTTTAGCACAAATATTTTCTGAAACCTTTGCAGATAAATTGGGAATTGATGCCTTGGCCACTTCTGATTTTGTCCTGGAAGTGGACAGAATGTTTGACAGCCTCAATGGTGACTCTTCCCACAATAGCAGTAAGAAAGTCCTTACCCATTCCATTAGCGAGGGTAGCCTTCATTTTTCGTATTGGGAAGAAGCAATGGGTAAAGTGGAGAAGTGGAAATTTTTTAATGGGACGAAAGTCATCAGTCCTCCATCTCAACGTGGATGGGTTGCCACAATGAAAGCAGTGGTCTTGCTTTGGCAAAAATTAAAAGATTTGGGCTTCACCCAATTTAATGCCAAAAGGATTAACCAGGATCCCATTGAGAATCTATTTAATGTAGTGAGGCAGAACTGTGGTGGCAATAGCCGTCCAAATGCTGAGCAGTTTATATCAGCATTGAAAACTGCTGTAGTCAATGGGTTGTTCTCATGCAAGAACAAAGGAAACACAGCCCCTGATGATTGCAATTTATTGACTGATCTTAGAAATTTTTTTTATGAAGGCCACAGTCCAGAGATTGAAAATCCAATCATTAGGGGGCCATTTGATTATAAGATAAAAAAGGGGAGGTTGAGAAACATACGTCACATCGGGTCTCTGGTTGTTTCAACTGTGCAGGGGAAATTCAAATGTGAACATTGTTTTACAGACCTTACCACTTCCCAGTCATCATCTGATGCTTTTATTTATAGTTTTTGCTATGACGGTGATGGTGAATTATGTGGTAATGAACTTTTAGCTGCTGTGCATGAAGGGATAAGTGCTGTGAAAAGGCACCTGGGGGCTATTGCTCATGAGGAACATTTATCTATGTTGTGCACCCCTGTAATCCATGCAAGTATTGCATTTAATTTCATTACATGTCCTCAGCATGGCTGTGATGTGAAAACATTGATTGCATCCATCATTGCTCAGGTTGCCATAAAACAGTTTTGTGTTGAGCAAAATGAAAATTGATAATGTATGTGTCAGCAGTGTAATGCATTTGATTTAATTCTGGCCCTGTATGTGTATGTATGTATATGTATGTATATATTTAATGTAACTGTATGGAGTGCTAAGAGGAGGGCACTTCCATCAAAGTTCTTGGTCTTTCGGAAGAGACGTTAAACTGTGTGTCCCCTTGGCATTATTCGTAAAGAGTAGGCTAATGCCGGTGTCGGGTTTCCCTCCTCTCTTCATCCTTCTTTCCTTTTCATCATGGTCTTCTTATACCTTTCCCCCTATGTTCATTCTTCTATTTCTTATTTAGATTTTTTATTTTGCCGGTGATGAAAAATGGCTTAAGGCATTTCCTGTTGAATGCAAACATTTGCTAGATGTCCGATGAAAGCAATTTGTTGACAGCCATTGCTCTGAGGCTATGGGAAAAAATTTAACAATCATTATAGGTACTTTATACTAACATTGACTATATAGAATTGACTAACAATGAGTAACTCTTATTTTATATTTTTCTCTTAAATTTCATGTGATTTTTCTTCTTTGCAGAATAACCTTAAGCTGTTAATAAAACTGTATTGGTGCCTAAAAAGTCATCTGGAAGAGTGACATCATCCCTATGAGTATTGCAAAGTCATGATCTCATTACTTGTTTATCCTGTGCATGAATTGTTTGCTCATCTATATCAACAGCATGTAATTTTAGCTCTGACAAAGGAAACTGATATTTTGATGTGTCATGTTCTATTTGCAACAGGTTCCTTTTAAATTTTTACCTAATTTTTTTAAAGTTCCTGTGCTCAGTGCTATCTGCATTCAAAGTGTAAATATTAACAAATTTTTGGAGGTACATGTTCAAATTTTGAAAAGTAATATGGGTTTTATCTGTCACATAAGATTTCATTTACATGACATTAATATAATATTCTCTTTTGAGAAAAATAATTCTTCCACAATAAATTCACCTGTAACTCATGAAAGGTAAAGAGCTAATTTTATTACCATTTATAAATTTTTTTCCCTTTTCAGAACTGAGGAGATGATATCCATTTCACAGTCCTGGCATGAATGACCATTGTAATTTATTTTGCAAAATTTTTCAAAATTTAGTATTTTGTTTGCATGCTTATGTTTCTGTATCATGTCTATAAATAAAGTTGATTTCCTCTTTAACGTGCAAATAGTGTATGGTTCATTGTTACCACCCCTTGTAATGGCATTTACTTCTTGATTGCTGCATTCCAAGGATAATGGAAAAATCTCAATTTCTGTTCATTAACCCCTAAAAAGTAACAAATTCGATTATTTTCCGTTGACTATTTCATTGTCAAGTAAGGTACTTGAGGTTTTTTAACTGCCTCGAGTACTAGAAAAAAGTAATGCAAATATTGCTATAGGTTCCTATATTTGAATTTCGCGGCACCGCTCATGCTTCACTACACTAGAGCCATCTAACCTTGAGGCAGAAACTACGACCCCCTGGGAATGAAATATAGCGTTGAGTTGGCTCCCCATGGTTTGCAGTCATCTCGTTCATCTTTCTTTTGTGGGTGTCTGAAGTGGAGAGGAATTAAGACGAGTAAGTCCCTATTTCCATTAGAATGTGGAGAATAAATACATTCCATTAGTTTTATAATAAAGTTGAGTAACTGTATTTTAACTGAAGCTCTTCGCATTGTTTAAAGTACGGTTGAGATTAACAGGATATTTACTTTTTCAGAATGGGAAGGCACTTCGGAGAACTAGCAAAGATCAGAGGAATTATTCAGTTCCGAATTTCACCATTTGAGCAGAAGGCATTTGCCGGAGCAATAAGCCATGGCGTACCAAATATGATCCGGAGATTCAGGAGCAACATTTTTCGTGTAGCTCCCCGTAAGTGTTGAAAGTTGGGTGTTGGTCGGGTTTTATCGAATCGTCAGTTTTTGTCGGATGTTCACCAAATTTAGGATTTATAACTTGTACATGAAATGTAAAATAGAAGGGGAAATTCTTACATGAAGTCATATTTGCACGACAAAATATATTTGTCTTGCACTAGCCGTGGGTTCCCATTTAGATCAGCAAAACCACGAACATTGCTATACATGTTCATGAGCAAAACATTGCAGACAAGTGAAGAGAATGGTTTTTCGGGTTTCCATCCGCGTTTATCCATTTTTGGTGGACAATATTTCGCCAGCGTTCCAGCTAGCTTCCTCAGGTCCTGAGGAAGCTAGCTAGAACGCTGGCGAAATATTGTCCACCAAAAATGGATAAACGCGGATGGAAACCCGAAAAACCATTCTCTTCATCAACGAAACTCCGCGGAAGCCTTCACGAAAATTGCAGATAAGTATTAGGTCTCTATATAAGCACTATGTATTAAATTAACCAAGTGTTTCATTTCTAAATGAAGCAGAATAATATAAAATAGAAGGGGAAATTCTTATAGGAAATCATCTTGCATCATCATTTTTCTTGCACTGCCCTTGGTGTTGCAATGCTTAATTGATTCTTACTTCTCAACTAATTACTTGTGGAGCAGAGCGTTAGAAAAAAGGGATATATTACATCTTTCTTTTGTAACCAACATATATTAAGACTCTAACAAGGGTGTGACACTCGCATTACTCCAATGGTTATACATTTCACCCAGAGCACTCTAGTGGTCAGGCGCTAACTATCAGCGCGACAGGTATACTCTTTAATTGAATATATGGCAGATTTAAGTAGGAGATTACCTATTAATTTCTCAGGGGAAACTTAAAAAGGTAATTGTATAATCAATTCTGCATCCTGAAAAATTCTGGAACCAGATTGCAGCGTTAATAATGCCGTCCAGTCCTTCTCTTGGCGTTTTTGCAGTGTACTTTCTCGGCCATCTTATTTGTTTACTTACGGTTGCAATGGCGATGTCTCGTGTGGTCCCAGGCGTATTTTAAATATACGCTGATAAACGTTTTACAACAAAAAGATTAATTACAGCATTTTTTCACAAAAAGTAAAAGATTTATGGCAAAAACATACAATCTTTAGCTTTTTCACGCATACTTATTTTTCCATTTGCGCCTGAAACAATTGGCGCTAGGAGTAAACCATAGGAGATATCGCAATTCCGTCAGACCCTTGGACTCTAATACATAGTTACCCGTGGATACAGGCAGAACATAAACAACCACGTATGTACAATACAAAGTGCACTAAGTGCAATAAGCAGCTGCACTTTTCAAACAAAAGAAGACGATAATCCAAATAGCCAACTTAAACGATATCAATATGAATGCAACGATAAGGAAAATCACACACTCCAGCACTTGGTTTCCCATTTAGATCAGCAAAACATCGTAGAAAAGTGTCGACTAAAACCTTTGACAGGATTATTCCACTACAAGAACAATTGCTGTAGTTTCATGATGTGAATCTCACTCCTACCAATAATTTTAAAGACTACTGTGTTATTATCATTTCGGTAGCAAAAGCTGGCAACTAGCCTTGCCGATTGTTAATTCGGTCGTCTATCATTGCCTGTTATGGCTGACGAAGCAAACGAGGAATCCATCCCTAATTAATATAAGTACCGTATTTGTCACATTTTAATTGTCAATCGCTTTCGGGTACCCTTAGTATTGTTTAGTGCGAAATAAGTAAAAAAATCCTAAATTTGGTGAACATCCGACAAAAACTGATGATTCGATAAAACCCGACTGTAACCGAAAGTTGTGCTTAATATCAAAACATTGTGGGCTAACTGCAATGGTGTTAATACGTTTGTTTGCCTTTTAATTTTATAAATATTCTTTAATTTTTAGCCCTAATTCTTGGGTATTTGGTGTACGATCAAGTGGAGAAGGAGCATCAACGTTTAATGCGCAAGAACCCCGCTGACTATGCCGATGATGAATAAGTCATCCTTGGTTGGAATTACATGTAGGCATTTTAAATTTGTAAATATTCACTTTACGAAGTAGAAATAAATTTATTACACAATTATCAATCTAGTTTATTTTCATCGTTTCTATGGAAAGTGAATTTGGCATTACTTGTAACATTGACTTTAACATTTCATAATGAAGTCGACGAGTTCCATGAATAGTGTTAGGTATTATTCTCAATTAACAATTACAGGCAGTCCTCGAGTTATGTAAGCCTCGACTTACATAAATCCATACTTACCTAAGTGGCAAACTTACCCAAAAAATATGAGAATTACAAAAGTTACGGAATTGGAAGGATGGTTGCCTATGTTCTAAGAGTGCATGTGCCATAATGGTAGTAAGAGCTGGCCTTCCCTGTATTTTGTTGAATCGATCGTAATTTTGAGAGCACGAACTCAGTTACGGAGTAATTTTCGACTAACGTATTATGACTTCTGTAAATTTTGACTTTCGTAAATTTCAACTTACACTGCTAGTGTCGAAACGCATCTATTACGTAACTCGGGGACTGCCTGTACTTCTCTATGTATTTAATACTCCTTTATTAGATATTCTTCTCACGTTTTCACAACAATGCCTTTGAATAAACCAGGCAATATTTTCTAGTACCCAGTGACAGTTGTTTAGACAAGAAAGTGAAACATTAAAAAAATTGTATCACAACCACAGTTAATTTCAATGTTACATGTTTGACACCAATATTATCCCTAGTCTTTACAATATAGTTAACTGGTATTCCCTTTCAGCTCAATTCAACTTAACAAATTGATTGTTGAAAATTTGGTGCAAGGCATGGCTTTTTTCATAGCAAGACACACCTCTAATTGATGAAATTAAAGTGATGCAATTTCTGTTTGAGAAATTCAACTTAACGTTTGTCTAATAAGTTGTTGTAGGTGGAAGTAAATGGGAGTTGAGTAAATTCCAAAGTGAGGGAGCATGTTTGAGCAGAAAAAGGAACCTTGACTGTATTCCCAATTTCATTTATTAATTAGAAGCAATTATGATGTCTATTTCTTTCTGATAATATGCTACTAACCTGAAAGCCACCAGGTGTCTCAATCTCATATGAATAGGTGGCGCCATTTGATCCTTCCTGCCACGGGAGACCGTCGCTCGGCGAGGTGTATATTTCCTGAGGTGAGGTCTACCGCGGCAGGAAGCATCGAATGGTGCCACAAATATTCTTAAGTACATATTATTCATGTAGATAAAATGGACCCGTTTTGTTATCTTTCTCAAAATAACACTTGGAGAAAGAACTGATAACTAATCTCGCCAATGAAATGCCTAAATAATGGTAAAGGGAAAAAATTATGGGAATGGGTTATTAAGGGTTGGTTTGGAGGTACATACTGGCTTCTCATTCTAAGGGTTCAGATTCAAATCCCAGCAGTGGTGGGAATATTTCTGATGAACCTAAGTTCATAGGATTGGATATAAAACTGGGGACTCCTTTGCACTTTTCATCGAGAACCGGCTAAAGCCAATACCAGGTTTACCTTCACCCTTCCCAAATGATCATACCTCTTGCCGTCCTATATATTATCCTCAATGGTGTAAAATACCTGTTGTTGATTGCCTCCCTTATTAATTACTACAGCAATAAGACTTCACTATGGATTGGACTGTTAGTGTGTCTCAAATACAGGCTTCCCAATCCTTACTTGGGTGTTACGCTGTGATGCAAATCATTGTATTTGTCTTCAGGAAATTGAACATTCAGAGCTGCAGTGACATGTGATCAGAAAGAAAATAGAGATTCAGCATTTGCAGGAGACTACTTTCCAGGTCTACAAGATCTTACGTTCATGGGAATCTTATCCACTTGATTTACATTTTCATCACAGATGTCCAAGATTTGCTGATATTGAACAGGCATTATCAATCACTCGCATATTGAAGCAGTAGGGATCTTTTTCAGTAAGATTGATATTTATTAACATGGCATCATAATTACTACATTAATGGTTCAATTTCATATGGTAGGTATTCACAGAGTATGAAATTCTTGAATGATTTCAATCTTAAACAAAATACAGATTTGAATAATAGACAATTAAAATTAGTTTCAAGGCTCATTTATTCATTCTTAGTAGTTCCTCGATTTTCAAAATTGTGGAATTCTCTTTTTATTTGTTCATTGAATTGTCAGTTGTATCAGATTACATAAACCTGACACTGACACTTCCCTTTTTGTCTTTAACTGCCTTAACCCTTTAACTGTTCCCATCATCTATTGGTGATTTGAAGTATGGTTTTACTCCCAGACACCATAGGTGCTAAAAAAAATATCTTTTTGTAAAAAGTGCATCAATTTGTATTTTAAAGTAAAATCAGATGAAAATCACTCATTATCAAACTTTTAAACAATTTTTCCCTCAAATAAAAAGTGAAAAATTATAAAATTTTGCAAAAATTTAGAAAAATTTTTTTTGCACCTGGGGAGAGCTATATTTCAGATTATGTATTTGCACAGTTGAAGTGTTTACAGAGCCTGTTCATACTTTGACCATCTGCACGACAAAGTAATTATTTCCTTTTATCATAAAAAATTCAACTATGCCTGAAACCCACAGTTACCCTGAATGTGGCGTGCTAAATGGGTAAAAACAGTTAAGTGCACAAGGAGATGTTGGGGTACAAAATACCCCAAATGAACTCTCACAAATATTTGCTAATATTGATCATCTAATGTGTGTACCTAATGTAAACCATAAAAGGCCCAGGTGAAATTTCCCATTCATAGCCGTTGTTAAGGTTGCGAAGGAATTATGCTATTGTTGATCCGGAGAAAAGTTGATAATTTTGGTATTTAAAACATAAATTAAGCAAAAATGAAGAGTATAAAAAAATCTATTGCAAGAATTAAATACATCATTCTTTCATCCATTCGATGGTGAATATTTCAACCCCATATCTTGATTGAAAGTTATTTAAAAAAGCAATCAAAGAAACTTCTGCATTAATTCCAATGCTTTTCTTATGGGAATAAATTACAGGGGCCTTTTTTTGTATAGCCTATAGCACCTTCTAGTGTATACGCCTTATAATCCTGTAAAATTTAAAATGTAAAGCTTAATCGGTTCAGTAGTTTTTGAGGAGATGCGTAACAAATATACATAGGCACCACTCCATTTTTATATATTACGTAGTAGGCATGGGGGGAAGGGGTTATATTCAGAGGGGTGCAATATTCATATTAATATAATAATGAAGCAAAATGAACATGCTTAAAAATCATCAAAAATCTATAAATTCTTACAGATGTTGGAGGAGGAAACCTTTCCAAAGTAAGAGTTGCAAAAAAGAATGGAGACGCACTTAAATCTACGACATTCATTCTTTATTTTCATCATAACAATTGAAACAAAGAGTTAAAAAATGTATGCTTTTCATCAATTCTATGGAAAATTGTAATTTTCTAATTATTTTTCTATTTTACCTACTACAGTTTCCATGAGTCTTGTATCTCAGATTAATAAAATGGATCTATCTCACTATCATCTTCTTAAAATTTGCATTAAAAATAAATATATAATTTCGCTTTGTGTAGCTCTGCCTGAATTTGGCATGGGAAGCATCATCACAATACTCGACACGTTTATGTGAGCCTCATCGTTAACAACTGGAAACAAAAATTTGTTGGTACATATGTACTTTTTAAGTAGGCCCTAGACAACAAAGCTGCTTGATCAATTGATTCAGTCAATTGATTGACGCACGCTTCAATCAACCCTTCAATCTTTTGATCAAAACTCATTCTCAGTTGAGTTTCCGACTCGGAAAGTGAAGTGTCTCTTAAAATGGTTTCAAATACAGATTTGGCCTTTCTTGCTTTTACTTTGGTTGTCCTCAAGCGGAAAAAACAAGTTAAATGGAAACGACGTTGGTCCAAGGAGTGGTATAAAATGAGAAACCGCTTCACTCATGAACATTTACTTAATGTTCTGCGTCGTAGTCTACAGTAGTCTTTGCTTTTTACTTTCCACAGCTTAAAGCAATCCCTATATAACTCTTATCAGCAGGATGATAAACTCTCGCTCCAAACTTTCAGAAGTTACATTACACTGCTTTTTATGTGATTTTTCAAAACTTTGAGATTCAGTTTCCGTCTTTTGAGGGAGCATGTGTCCTCCATGGTTGCCTGCGAGTGACTGATGCAATGCTTGATCGAAATTGGCCTAGACGGTCCAGCACCCTCGTCAACCACTTGAGTCATTCAAACTTTCTATCAATCTCCGTCAATGCTTGGCTCAAGCATCAAACGAGTTCCTAGATGGTCAATCATGCTTGATTCAATCGATTGACTCCAGCTTTTGATCAAAATGATTGACCATCTAGAAACTTTACCCTTTGTAGAAACTTAACGCCAAACACTGTTGCAGACCTCTTTCCATGCACTTCACCTATGCAATGAACAATGCTCTTTATGGTAGCTAATTTAATCAGCACAAAATTCCCAGCTTCGATGCTATCAACTGAAAATGCTGAAACCTCTGAGTCAAACTGAGCACTTTCTTTCTCTGATTGTTACTCCTCTATGAACAGCTTGTGATGCTTAGCAGCAGGCTTCTCTCCAAGTGCCTAGTTAACAGTTCTTCTTTCCAGCTCCATTTTTTCTGGGGTGTCCGCAGTAGTTAATGTCCTCTCCATCTACCTTTCCTGGTTCTTTTTCGTGTACTTCCTTTTGGGTAGCCTCTGAATTCCCTTGCGCTAATAAATGCTGTCATTTGGTGTTCAGAATCCACTGAGTCTGGGGTGGCTGCGGTAGGCGATGCAGCAAATGATGTTGAAGGTATTGGGTGACTGACCTCAGTGTTGTTTTCAGAAGAAAGCCCATTTGATTTGTCATACTGAAGTTCTGGTTCTCCAGCACTTGATGGATCTGGTCGATCAGTGAGTTTGCTTGGAAGAAAATCAGTTTCAGAGAACATGTGTAGATCAAATGGGAATATTCCTGACTTTCGGAAGCCAGACAAAATGTTCTGAGTCATAGCTGAGTCTGAGAGCATAGTCTGAGACATTGCAAGGCAATAGTGACATTTTCTGGGATATCAAAAATAGCCAGTGGAACTCCAGGATGACAATGGAGCCATGAGTTAACAGCAGCATCATAATATGCTTTAAATGGAAAATATAGTCACATCCAATGGCTGCAACCTATGCGAACAATGGGATGGAATTGTATACAATGCAACTCCATATGATCTCTGGCAAGATCTATCAAAAGGCGACTATCAAGTTGAAGGAGTGTGGGATTCTCTTTAGATGAATTTGTATGTTCATGAGATGTTTTCACAGCCTCAACGAAGCTTTCTTTAGTCATCCATCCAGAGCAAATAGCCAAGCCAAGTGTTCCAGGTGGTGCAGCTCTGGTTTGAACTTTATGCACGGAAACACAATTGCTGGCAGGAATGTGCTACCTGAAGTACTGACGAAGCAGCAAAAAGTAACCAACATGCCTTTTTCAGCACTAGTGGTCTGGGCAGCTTGTTTGACTCCTTTGCCTGCAATTACATTTTTTAGATTCTGAACAGTCTTGACACCAGTTTCATCCAAATTCAACACACGGGTACCATTGGCAAAGTTTTCTAACTACTATGAACCACTTCAAGTTTGTCAAAAAAATTTCTTTACATTATGTTCGTTGAAAGAAGTTCGCGCAAGACTGCATGCTTCAGGATGTCTATTGTATACAGGTGGTCCTGATGCTTCATAAATCCACGCTACCATTCTAAACCAGCTATTTTTTTAACTCCATTTCTCTGGTATTTGGATATTATTTTTTACAGTGGTTTCATACGCAAGACTGTGACATTGAACAGTGATTAGTGCATAGTTCATTTCAACTGTTGACAGCACTACTTGGTGGAATAACATATCGTGGGAGAATTTAAAACACTTAGTAATATTCCACAATGATTTATTTTCCCAACCGGTCTCAATGCTAACGCATCATTTTCAAGGGTACAATTCTTGCCCTTTGCAAAAAACCAAGAATTGTACCCTTGAAAATCACGCGTTAGCATTGAAACCGGTTGGGAAAATAAATCGTTGTGGAATATTACTAAGTGTTTTAAATTCTCCCATGCATAGTTCATTGTTAAGCATTCAAGAATGTAATGAGCGATACCCACTTCCTGGTCTTGGGTGAAGATCTGGCGACAAGGATAATTTGGTCGCATCATCACCGGTTCTCCTGCTACGGCTTGAAATTTCTTTACATACCTGCAAAATACATTAAATGCACACTTAGACTTTCCATAACATATGTTTCATTGAATGCCATTCCAGCCACTCAAGGAAAAAATTGAAATCAACGCTGAATACCTGCAAGCTGTTTGAAAAGCTAGACCCATTTTAAGTGCTGCCTGACGAATATTCCATCCATCCTCTGAAATAGATCTTACTGCTTCTTGCATCTGGCTTCCAAAAAACATTCAACTATATGCCTTCCTCTGCATTGCCATTGCTCCAAATAAAAACAAATGTAATCTCACATTAATCATTCATTAAATGGATTTAAACACCTTATAGTTATGTGGGGTACACTAAGACAAGTTACGTTTGTATGTCTCACTGTGACTCGTGTGCACTATAAATACAGCAATGTTTTTTCTAACCTAGAAGCTTTGTAAATCTTGATGAAACGTATCATTTTGTAGCCAAGGAATGCTACACATATTCTCTGTTAAGCTATGATTCACCTTAACATCAGCATTGTTAAAATCATTAAACTTACCATTTAATATAAGATTTGGTACTTTCTCAGCAAATTTTATACATAATTGTTCTCGGGTGTCTACCATTTAATATCCGTAGTTTTCTTTTGCAAACACCTAAAACAATCTTCCTTAAATCAAGCAGCCAACTGTTCTAAGAAATCAAAGCAAACAGGTTAGCCAACTGGGATATTAGTTCCTATAATGATCACCAGAGTGTCAGGTTTAATAGAATTTCTGTGCCAGAGTAATAAACACTGGCTCACTGTGGACTACTCTTCCCCTACCATTAAAAAATCCTGCCATATATGGTTCCATACGTACCTATTCACGTCTACTTTTACCAATGCAGCTTGGCAATAATCTGGTTACAAAGGAAAAAAATACTCATGGCTTAAAATTTTTCTGACTGGCTACAAATGTTAACATGTAGGGTACAAAAATAAGTGATGCGGAACACAATGATCTTCGATAGTGGTTGAACACAAGGGGATGAAAAATATTTTCATCTTTACTTACCATTGGGTTGCAATCTCATTGGAAATCAGTAACTGTAAGTGAAAAATGAATTGGATGAAAATTCCGTGAATTAAAAAAAACTTCTGTGAGAAGCATTGAGGAAATGTTTGGAATATTAACAAAATTTTATTGCATTTTGAGATGAAAATTGGTTTATTAACAATAACTCTTACCAATTTAATACATCACTGCTTGGGAATGCATTATCTACCAATATGTGTCTAACAAACATTTTGAAATAAAACTTACGCAGACTTAGAGAAGCAATTCCTGGGATTTTAGTTGAGTGTAAAAATTGAGGAAAAGCATTACATTTGTGGTTATCTACTTCATTCAGAATTCTCTAAGAATGTTTAATGTGGAATGCATTCTATTAAGTAACCATTTTGGAAAGTAGGTGGCATCAATTTTGAACATCTAATCTTGATCCCTAGTTTCGTATCTAAAACATAGCAAACTAGGTTGAGAGGCAAGGATTTTTGTGCATGGGTAGGGCAAGAGAGCATCAAATAACAGCAAAAATATGGGCTTCCACTTTGTGCAAGAAATGGTTTCCAAACCTGACGAAACTATGTACAATTTGTTTCCAGCATGAAAAATCACTGTGAAAACAAAGTTGAACAGACATAATTTTGAGACAACACATTAGCAGAGCAAGCTTTAAATATAAGTATAAATAAGCAAAGTGTGGTGCACTGACACAAAAACTGGTAACATAAAAAAACAGGAGGTGTCAAAGGAGGCACTTCAGAATGTCCAATATCATTAGCAGCCAACACTTTAAAGTAGAGATGCTCATC
This sequence comes from Pyrrhosoma nymphula, assembly GCA_963573305.1. Taxonomy (NCBI): domain Eukaryota; kingdom Metazoa; phylum Arthropoda; class Insecta; order Odonata; family Coenagrionidae; genus Pyrrhosoma; species Pyrrhosoma nymphula. The sequence goes on along the minus strand of OY754335.1, from coordinate 10,294,069 downwards.
CTTCGGTTGCACAACCATAAACAGGACTATAGATTTTTATCAACTATGTTGACATAAATCTAATTGTCCACATGAGTGATTCCTTTTTCAGAGATGAAAAGTTAACTCAAGCAAGCTAGAGTATTACAATTAAAATAATATTGGTAACACAAAATACTGCATTTGACAATATTTGGTTAATTCCGATACAGGTAATCATGCCATTACAGCAACAATAAAACTATTAACATATCCTATTATAATTTGTTAGTGTATACATATGCAATCAGGTATAAAATATACAAAGTAAATTTAATGGCTATAGCATAATTATCTCAAACAGAAAAATAATTTTCCATCATATAGGATACGAATTCGTATTTTACAAAATAATTGATAATTCCAAGCATTTCAGAATTCCTAAAAATAATATTTTAAAATCAACCTTATAAAGGTTATTGTAAATCACAAAATGATGAACAAGAACAGCTTGTCACAATAGAGACAATAATGATAATTTTTAAACAATGACTTGAAAAAAAGGAACTAATCTTTGGGAATTGATACATGGTCCACCAAATGTCAAAAGATAATCACGTATGATCTATTTAACTCAATAAAGGCATAGGAATGGAATAGGCTGGGTTTCAAAAGAATTAACAACCAGGAATTTATTTTTGACTGACTGAATGGTAAAATATGGTGCAGCCAAAAGACCACCAGAGATCCAACAAAATAATTCAATACTTTCACATGATATCAAGTACTTTAGTATTCTTCCATTTAAATATCTGTATAAGAGTAGGAATAATATCATTTTAGCATCAACATCTTTTTGACCAATAAAAAAATCACCTAATTTTTTATTTATGCTGATCATATTAGGATCTCTCTGAATTTTTAACAAATCCCTATGATTATTAATATTCATTAATTCCTATTACTGGAATAAAATTACATTAGATGACCCAAGTGAGTGTTAATGGTAGTCATCATTTCACCCATCATGTGCCTTATTTGTCCACTTAATTTAAGAATTTTTGGGCAGGATAATACATCACTGTAGACACTGACATGTTTTAACATATGGTCATCGATGGAGGCATTCGAAACAGTTCATTACCCTTATACAAACATTTATACTATGCTCAAATGAGTCTTGACTCATTACATCACAATTTGACTTGAACTATAAATACATACAACTAAAACATGGCACAACTGGGCACATTTGAACAAGAGAGAATACGCTCATCAAGTCAACAAAACCAGATAGCCAACATCATCAAAGGGGCAGCACATGGCACACACTTGTGCCGCGCGAGGCCATGGCTTTTAAAGCACTCACTTCGTTCATACTCATCCCGAGTATACTTTGGCCACATTTTCAAAAATCACACCTCATCGTCAACATTCTTTAAAAATGCAATTTTCCCCCTTTAACATTGATTTAAAAATGGGGAAAAAATAGGAAACTCAAACAAAATCCTCTTGCAGAGCAAAAGTGAAGGATTGTGAGCCTTTGCCACTACATTTTTTTTTACTCAAGGTCCTGCAATTAAAGCTACAAATATCCTACTTTGTATTAGCATTTGGTAACTCAGCAAGCTTACACCATTGGGAAAATATCAAGGACATATCGATATAATAGCATGGTAACTAACCCCTGGCATCAATGGTCAAGCCACATTGTGTCATGTCATGCCTCACATAAAAATTGTGTCTAACAATTCTGCACTTTTGCCAAGTTTAACAAGTTTGGGCCCACATTGTTGGTTCAATTAAGTGGCCTGCACCAAATTGCTCGCAAGTGAGGCCTACAGCCAGTGACTAAAATACGACGGCTCCCACTCCTTTCGAGTCCACGAGTCTAACACCAAATGCTGGATGTGATCAGCACACTGACGCAATCGCCAGCCAAGCATAGCCACCCAAGGTGCCCCCAACTAAAGTGTTGAAGTATACAGAGCGGCCAAAGCGTGTGAAAAACAGTGGGATCGAGAAGAGGGAGAAGAGGAGGAGGCTTGGCAAGGTGGAACGCAGGCCCAAATTCTGCCTGAACACGGGGCCATTACCGTTTTCACCACAACCCCAAAGGAGTGCGTTTGAAGGCCCCACTTTGGCATTGGTAGCAGAGTCACTAGAATAAAAGCTTTTCAGCAATCTGCAATGAAGAAAACAAAAAAATTCATAGAAGAGATACTTCTATGATGAGCAAAAAATATACATTAATTTTACAAGTATAAGGGACATTTCAGAAGACACCGGTAGTTATGTGTAACGGCAAGGGTCACTGGTGCTGCTTGTACATTTGAACTAATGTTGATGCTGGCCATAGTGGCACAGGTACTCTGGTTACTGAGGAGCCAGTGGCTACAAAGCATAATTTGTCAATTAGCTATGGATAAGTGGGACTGAGAAATAGTGTCACACCTAAGAATGTAGGGTGGGATCAACATCCTTTTTAATCATGGAGGAATTCTCAGGGGAATAAACTTCACCTGAAGAAACAATAAAAGCTCTTTCTCGCAGAACCACATGTTAGGAGATGAAGACATCAACAATATTAGAAATATAAGAGTACCAACTTACTGCCGTGGAGTACTACATAACAGCATCTACTATTAAATTGCGTACTGACAAATTGCAGTTGATTCAAGAGCAAACATGCTGAGTTTCACGCATGTGAACACACTTATAAAGTTGGAATCTTTTCAACCAGTGGGCACCAAATCTACGGGCTCAATCACGACATGAGGTATTTAAGAACTTACACCACTCAAGATTCTTAATACGTAAATATATATTAATAATATATATCTCAATAATAAATTTCTCATTATAATATCTCTCTCTAAATCTCTCAATAATAAATTTAGCATTTATGAACACACTCCTGGTTACAACACCGACAAGATTTTGAAAACTCAGCCAGTCATGGGACAGCCTCCTAGATTTCTATCTCTTGTGGCCATGGACTTTTTGTACTTGTTTGGGTTACTATAGAGCAACATATACCAGAAACTTCTAAAATGACTCTCTTAAAAAATTGATTGAATGAAATTACGCATGGCTAAAGAGGCTTTAAATGTCATATCACTCTGGCATTTAGAAAGTTTAACTTCATCAAAGCCTCTATAGATAATATTTAACAAACTTAAAATTAATAAATCATTTACAAGGCGACATATTTTCTCCATTCAAATAAAACTTAATATAAATATAACTGATCACTACTCTCTTTTACAAGATCCTTTCTTCCAACATTTATTTTAATTTACGTAAAATATTATTCTAAAAATGAAAATTTATCAGTTTCTTGGTTATATTAAGTATCATTTTTCAAGAAAAACAAGTCTTTGACTGCCAAATTGAACGGATTCAGCCACATTGAACAACTAAGACACTAACAAACTAAGAGGACTTTGATGAATGTAATACATTAATGGAGGGAGGATATCTCAAGAGGGCAGAGTGTTTGGCTAATATCAAACTTGGGTGAAGCCTCTAGTTCGACTTATTTACAGCAGACAAGAAAGATAAAATGTGTGCATGCATCAATGAAGCTTTCTGTTATCATTTAGAAAACTTCACGTATGATGGCCTCATATTATTAGAAGCTCCTCAAAAGTCCATTTAATATATGTAAACTTCAGAACAGAGTTCACGCAATGAATCAACTTTATTTTTTTAAGAAGTATTTGTTTGCGTGCACAATGAATTCGTGCATCTGTTTCTTACTCAATTCTGAGTCCATTCAATCTGCCACCTTTACCAATAATTATGAAGTACTTTTACAAGTTTCAAGGAATTTTGAACATTACAAAGTCTGAATGGAACACACCTCTAATGACAGAGTAGAAATTTCAGTAATTATTAGATGCATGCTGGTATTTTTTGTATGCACATAAATTATCTAAGCCTTAAGTTTTACTGCCTGCTAGATTTTCATAATTCGGCCACCACGAAAATTACACTCATACTTGAGAACAGAGTAGTCCTATGAAAACATATTTACCGATAATCCTACATAATGCATAAGAAAACTTGAAGGCTTCATTTAAGAAACTGGAGCATCCTTGATGCTCGGAGATATGAAAATTCGTAGGCAAGTTCAAATAACAACAATACAGCATTTTACATATTTACAATGGCACACTTCAAGGTATGTACAGTATTTTCAAATTATAATTCATCTGCATGCACACAATAAAAAAATGATTTACATATAATTTTAGAAATTATAATATATAGTATGAATTGTTTAAATGCACAGAAAAAGGTGAGCAATGAAAAAAGTGTTTATTGTCTTCGAAAATGCTGACAACTACACCATTTCCAAATAAAAAATCCAGAAAAATAAAATCACTACACAGTCCCTTGTACCACCAGAGGCAACAAAATTATAGACTTTTTTGTAAACTTTTTTGAGATATCAGGTATACTTTTTTGTTAACTTTTTTGAGAATTCAGGTATACTTTTTTGTTAACTTTTTGAGATATCAGGTATACTTTTTTGTTAACTTTTTGAGATATCAGGTATACTTTTTTGTTAACTTTTTTCAGTTCACAGTTGAAAAATCGGTTCCTGCCCACACATTAACTCCCTAATTCAAACTTTTTTCATTCCAAGTTCTGGCAATACTTTTGACCCAGTGTTTCTCAATGTAAATTTTAATATGTTTGAACTATTTTAACATGCATAAAAATAACAAATAACTAGAACTGATTTATTAATGGCTTACAGAAAACCTGGTGAAGCTAACTTAGTTGACTTCCATACATGAAAGATATAAAACATTAGGCATCTCCAATATCAATTAAAAATATTGGTTCCAGCCTAAATTTGACTTTTTTTTTGTGCTGGCCTACCTATTTCCAGTAATTTATGATACTTCGTGATGGCTTCTTTATTAACTGCTTACATCAATCAAGAAATCTGAGGCCATATTCTGAATGAATGAAACATGAATTGGAAGAGCCTCACTCAATATCTTTCACCGGTATATAATTCTAGGGTGTCAAATGTCTAACATTAACGATCAAATTAACAGTTTAAACGAAGACCAGCAAAACATGTAGAACTAAATAGTCCAGCAGTGCACAGGCATCAAACTCACAATGCATACACTAAGAATTAAAATCAAGAACAATGTATACATACCGATCTTTTTCTACAAACAATGAATGTATCCAATTATGAAACTGAGATTCTTCAACGGGAACAGAGGACATAGGAATCCGGCGGACATGAATGTGTACAGCTTTGCATTTTCCAAGAAGGAAATCTGTAAATTCAAGAGAAAACGATAAATTTCAATTCTTGAAATCTTTTGGCAACATGGGATCCAAAATTTTGGCCCTAAGAAAAAGTACACAAGGAAACCACATTTAGCAGCAGGAAATTTGGCACAACAATTTCACTCAATTTGATCACTGGAATAAACAGGCCGAAAAACTATAATATATGTAACAACAGATACTATCTGAAAAATTTATGGGAATGTTAAATCTGTCAATATGGGCCTTGTCCGAATGAAGAGATTGAGAAGAGCACTGCCAGAGGGATCATATGTCATGAAAATGTAAAAACAAAATTAATTCTTGACTTTTACACTTTTAACAGGGTGTATGAAGATGCCACCATTATTCTCTTACGAACCAGATCGCTAGATTTGTCACACATTTAATAAAGCAGTCGAGGCAAAGTGCAATAAATTGCAATCGAACTGCAGGAAGAGGAGAAGGGAGGACTTTGTCATGGATATTTCTGCTTTAGAGCACAGGATGTCATTCAAGTTGATCACTAGACCATGGAGAAGTTGAAGCTTCTTTGATAAATTGCTGATTCAATCTGTAAAATTTGTATTCACAACTGATTCAATCTGGAAACCTAGGTGTTGTCAACCACCTCTGAGCAGTTGTGTACATCTCGACACAATACGAATGTGTAAAGAAGTCCAGATGGCCCAATTACCCACTGACTGCAACGTGTTGAAATTTACCACAAAAAAATCATTAGACTTGAAGGGATTTGAGGCCATATTCCACAAGAGTTGGTCAGGAGCATCGGCCAGTTACACCACAAGTTTCCCCTTAGGTTTGGAGGTGCAACTGGCTAACACAGCACTAGGTTCAAATCCAGGAAAAGTCAAATGACTACATATTCATGATGATCTGAACATATGCAAATTAAATATCATTGAACTCATTAACAAACTGACTCACTAAACTATCACATTGCACTTCATGCATTTTAGTTCTAACCTTGAGGTCTTCTGGACACCCTGTATTAGGGTTAGCATAATTTGAATCCCCAAATTGAGGACACCCCCTCCCCCCCCCCAGCCGCCATCCACCCCAACCCCTGCCTCGGGTCTCAGAGCGATCTGGTAGCCAATAATCAATATAAAATACACATATATCACTAGTTGGTGATACGAGATGAAAACAAAAATCAAAGGATCTTCATTCATTCATTACAGTAATCTACCGGTTAGAGGTAGGTTGTGATGAAAGTCAGAGAATATCCAACAAACTCTTACACGTGCCGTGCCCTTTCTACCTCTAGTATTTCTTTCTTCATCTCAGCATAAGTCCTACCTTTCTTCATCCCGTCCATAAAACCGATTCTCTTCATTCCCTTTCCCCGCTTACCCAACATCCTACCCTCTATCACGGCCTTCAGCAAACCATCGCCCCTCATTACCCCTTCCAGCCACCTACCCTGTCTTCCCCCAATCTCATCTATAAGTTTCCTATCCTCGCCCACCATGTCAAGCACTTCCTCATTAGTCTTCCTTTCCGTCCAACGCACCTTCTCCATCCTCCTCCACACCCACATTACGAACGCCTGTAGCCTATTTTCGTCGTCCTTTCTCAAGGTCCACGTTTCTGCCCCATACAACGCCACACTCCATATCAAGCTCTTCACTAGCCTCTTTTTTACACCCTTACTTAAGGTCCCAGTCATCAGCTCCCTTCTATTATTGAACGCTTCCTTCGCTAGTGCTATTCTCCTCCTAATGTCTTTGCTACTATGTCCTCTTTCTTCTAGCGTACTACCCAAGTAATTAAATTGTTCTACTTGCTCCAGTTTGTGAATTCCTACTCTTATCACCAGCTTTGCTTTCTTTGTCCTACAGAATCTCATTACTTTTGTTTTCCTGTTATTTATCTTCATTCCATATTTCTCACACTGCTTTTCCAGTGCATCTACTAAAGTTTGCCAAAGGATCTTACTTCCCAAAAATTAAAAATGTGGACATTAGCAGAAATCATAGAAATGTACATTAGAAGTCGAAAATACGGACATATCCACATAAATGAGGACGTATGGTAACCCTACCCTGTATCATTAAACAAATATTGATTCCTAGAGGCTGAAGCCATCAAAGTAGAATTTTCATCATGACCAAAATACTTACCGACTAGATGTGGTGCTCGGGTGCGAGATCCAATTGAGTCGCATGTGCCTGCATATGCAACAGTGACATCATAGACAGCATCTAAGCGCTGGTGAAGATGTCGAGCAACCAGCCAAGCACCTTTGGCTCTTGGAGTGAGGTGGTGCTCCAAAGGAGTGAGTCCCGCTTTGATGGCCACATCCCGAGACTTAGTGGCACGCTCTTTATCACCCGGGTCAAACCGTGTTCCTTCAGGAAATATCACCACCCAAGTCTACAGGCAGACAGAAATAGACAAATTCAAACTACAACACAATTGCATCACAAAATTTTCCTTTCACAGTCTTTACTTTATTAATCTTTGAAATATATTTGAACCCTTTTAGAAGCTATTGTACCAATCTATTAACCTTTAGCGGCTGTGGAGAAATTACCACTGGTGCTGCAATAACAAGCAGGTACATAAAAAATCGTTGAACTTATATGACACGTTTTGCAACACAACTGCAGTTTCGGAAGAAGTAAATGGGAAGAATGATAGAGAGGAAAACCAAGAATGGAATACATCAAGCAAATCATTAAGGATTCAAAGTGAATACATATGTTATCTCAATGGTTTCCGGCTCAACTTTGTGGAAGTTCATTTTCACAAATGAAAGACAAAACTTTGTCTTATTCCACCAATTTATTTAATGGTACGACTAGTTCTGATGCAGCGGTGTCATCTTCAGATACCTGAAGATGAGATACCTGAAGATGATGCCACTGCGTTGAAACTAGTTGTACCGTAGAATAAATTGGTGGAATAAGATAAAGTCTTTTCTTCTCTTTCATTTGTGAAAATGTAATCATGTAGGAATGAAGCAGTTGGAAGAGAGGGGAGTGGAAAGGAGAGCTGCTGCATGGAAACCAATCCTTGGATTGATGACTACTGATGATGAATTTCAGTTACCTTCAAAATGGAATCAAAATACATTTTTTCAGCTCAATTCCCAGATGTACCATATCTGCACGAATCTAAAACAATGTTTTTTTCCCTTCCGGAATTTGGAAGAAAAGGGGATTTGTCTTACAATCGGAAGCAAAATCCTCGACTTCACATGGATTGCATAATCTAGATATTTATGTTTACCATGGTGTACATAGTAAAATTCTTTTTGAGTTAAAAGTTCATGAACATTATCTTGACCAACAAAAGTTTTGTACGACTGGTTGCAAGTTATCTAAATTGGATAGTAAAAAGCATGGTATTACTAAACATGGTACTACTAAATGTATTAGTAGTACCATGGTAAAAAGCATCAATGCCGTCTTGGTATAAACTGCAACAATGTCGGTGCATTGGAATTGAAAGCAAAGTTACGAACAAGCCTTAGTTTTCCACCGATTAGAGAGATCAATTCAGTCATGATCCCACCCTTTAAACTATCGTGATGGCAGAGAAAATAACTCATAACACTGCAGCATTTAAAAGAAAATTTAAATTGCAGAAAAAATTTCAATACTGCTGCTGGAAGAGTACTTGGGATTTCTGAATGTTCGAAAGTTAGATGCTGGAAACAAGATTCAAATAAGATTTTCACATGTGCAACTACAAGGAATCATTTTCAGGACCTCAAAAAGGAAGGCACGATGAATTAGAGACTAAACTTTGCAAATTTGTTACATCCGCCAGTGGGCCAATGGGCTGCTACCAGCATCGACTGAAACTATTCAAGTCAAAACAAAAGAATTAGCTCGGAATTCTGCGTACAGCATTAAAGCTACTTGTTCTTGGGTACAAAAATTCATGACTCATAAGGGATTTTTTCTTTGTCAGCGAACTTCAATTTGCCAAAAACTGCCACTGAATTTTGAAGAGTAACTCTTGAATTCCATCGTTTTGTGTCAAGAAAATGACAAGAATAATTTTTCATATGTAAAAAATACTTTTTAAGAAACCATGCTTACATTCAAGTGTACTAAGTGCCTTTGTAAAGGATTCAAAGACAGAATATACCACACAATACCTAATTTGCACTGTAGGAGTCACATTTTCACTCTACTGCCAAAACGGGGCCATCAGACGCAACCCGCAACACACAATTGGTCCATACGACGCAACACAAAATGTAAAAAACAAGTTAATTTTAGTAAGGGATGTGATCCGAAAAGGCACTTTACGTTTCGTTCCGTACCTGGGAGGAACTCGGACTCCGAGCCTCGGCGTTGAAGGACACCCAACCCTTCACTGCGTGTGGTTTATGGCACCAACTGGCCAGTCACACTATAGTTTATAACTTTTTAAAGTGAAAAATAAATCGCACAATTATGTTTGTCTTTGTGTTGTACTATTCACGTTGATGAAAATAGTTTTTTCATCGCAGTCATTAGATAGATAATAACCAATTTACGTGCTTTAGTAATTTAACGTACATTAAACTGGCTTGGTTTAAAGAACAATTTTCATCAACGTGAATAGCACAACACAAAGATAAACATAATTGTGATATTTATGTTTAATTTTAGGAAGTTATAAACTATAGTGTGACTGGTCAGTTGGTGCTATAAATCACCAGCGGTGAAGGGTTTGGTCTCCTTCAAAACCGAGGCTTGGACTCCGAGTTCGGGTGCCTCCCAGGTACGGCACGTAACGTAGCGTGCCTTTTTGGGTCACATCCCTGATTTTAGTAGATTTATACCTCAGGTTTTATACTTATACTTCAGGTTAGTAGATTTACTTGGTATCTAGTGAATTTGATGACTGTTCATGAATTGTTGTCGAGATTAAGTGAGTGTGCCAAATTTCAGCTCGATTGAACATTAGGAAGTGGGTTAGACTTCGATTACAAGATTCCATTCAAACAAACAACAAAAAAAACAGGGCAAGTTGAAATAAGCGTGGAAGAAAGGATATCTTCTTGGCCAAATTGGTAATGCTGACCAGACAACAGTTAACTTTGAGATACCCTGTAAATACACAGTGATGCTGTGCTTTACTGCTTATAAGGAGTTTCAACTGCCACCATACATAGTGATAAAACGTAAGAATGTACCCAAAGGTGAGAATTTTCCTTCCGGAGTGACTTTAAGAGCAAGTAAGAAAGGGAATGCGAATGAAAGAAACAATTAGTGACTTGGCTGTGATTCCAGGAGGTATGGCATCCCAGCTACAGCTTTTGGATGTAAACATGAATAAGCCTTTAAAAGATTAATTGAAAAGATTTTATACTGAGAGGTTGGCATCTGAAGAATGGAATCTGACACCATCCGGATGTATAAAGAGGGCTATAGTGTACGTCAGTTAGTGCACTGAATTCTATCAGCATGGAAAGGAGTAAAGAGGAAGTCGTTGTAAAAGCACTTAAGAAATGTAATGCAATGGATGTAAGTGAGGACGATAGGCATAGCAGTGATAAAGAGTCAATGAAAAATGTTGAGAGTAAGAGTGAATGTGACTAAAATCATTTTTTGCGAATGTGAATTATTTTTAGCATGTAAATTAACTTGTCTAATAAAACTATTTTCATTGAAAATTCTTATTTAAAATTTTATCTTGCTGATCTGTATATGTCTATATCTGTATACAATATGGTTAGGAATTTAGAATACAACTAAATATGCTTGAATTTACTATTTGTTGCTGTCATTCTACAAGCATCCACAAATGTCAATAAATTGAATTCTTAGGTATTTATTATTTATCACTATCATTAAAAATTCAAATTTATTATTCAAAATTAAATTTTTTCCCTTGAGGAGTTCCAAAAAAGGGGGTCTTAGAATCTCAAGTTCGTCTCAGATTCGAACAAATACTGTATGTATTTATCATCTTGTAATCTATGAAATCTTTATGTAATCTTTGAAAAACTAATCTTAGTTAACCCTTTCGCTACAAACTTCGGAAATATGCGACAGTAGATTTCCTGACCAGGAAGATGAACATCGAAAATATGCGAAGGAGATTTTCCTACACAAACGAATGAACGTCGCATATTTCCAACGCTATGCTTTCCCCCCTTTCTGGCGCTCGCAGGTACACAGCTTCTACGTTTCGGGACCCATTGCAGCGGGGGTCAGGCCTTTCCCTCGGAATCCAGGAGCAGGTACCTGGACCCTTCCTTGCATTAGCACCCTCTTTGTGGAAAGGGTATGCGGTCATATGATTGTTTGTTCAGTGATTTTGCTAAATAAATATTCGTTGCTTTTTCCAAAAATATAAAATCGGAATTGAACTCCTTGTTTTATGGTGAGTGTTTACAATTTTTAAGCGTAATTCTACCATCAATACTAACTGGTATCTTGATTTCAAGATATGAGTCAAGATGTTTTGCTTTGGAATTGGTTTATGCAATAAATCCATTAATATTGAGGATAGAATTTCGTTAGAAATGTGTAAATGCTCAGCAAAAAACGAGAAATTCGCTTCAAAGTATACAATTTGAGAGCAAGCGACAAATATACATGTAGTAAAACTAATAAATTAACAATTAGTTGACCCCGAACCCTTGCTGCTGGGAAGGTTGTAAACCTGCGACGGTTTGAGTATTACTGCCCCCAGAGTCTGAGATAATGGCAAGGTCCCCACTAAGAGGGGTCGAAAAAGGTAGAGGAGCTTAGTGAGGAGTGTATACCAGCGAGAACATTCTCCATGGATGCCTTACAAAAATGGTCCATACATAGAGGAAGGAAGAGTCTCTTGGTACTCAGATCAGTAGACATGCATGGGAGAGAATTCTGCCGTCTCAAAAGGGTTAAATAGATTATTAAAAAATATTTTTTTAACTCAAACTATCTAAACTTCTCAAAAATGTCCTACACAGTCATAGCATGACACCAAGCCAGTGATTTAGTGGCAGTGAAAGGATTAGGGCCCAGAAAAGTCAAGAGGCGTAATGCTTAAGTGCACACACTGTTGCCATTCATGAAATACATAAAACAAAAAAATCCTCTTTTCTTCCATTTGAAAATATAACAAAGGAATTGATTTAAAGAAAAGAGCATGAGGTTGATGGTGAACAGATCAATCTGAAAACTTTGAAAGCAATGGCTGCAAGAACACTTAAGTTGTTAACACAAATTATCTCCTAAGGGAGACAATTTTTCTTAATATTTGATGCAGGTTATGCCATCATATATCTCTACAGTAATTTTTTTACTGAGTTACACAAGGCATAAGAAAATAATTTACTCAGGGAAAAATACAAAACTTAAGGTAAAATTTATGATAAAATTAGCCTGATATTACATCACATTCATCTATAGTCCAGCTGTAACCAAAAGCACAAAATGAGTCTATCTCATAAAAGATAAAATCAGTACAGTATTGTTAAGTACAGTGATGTCCAGTGCAGATTTCTTATCAAATCTTAACAGATTCAGTTTCATCAGTGATGCAAATTGAACTGCTTGCCAAGTGCACTTTTATACAAACCACAGACTCATCAAATACATATAATACAGATGACTTTTTATCAACATATCTACTCACTGGAATGCGTTTATCCTTGAGATATTCGATGCTCTTCACCATTTTATTAGGTTGAAAATGGCTGCGTTTCACATAAACACACCCATGTTGATAGAAATAGTAGCCATATAATGGCAGCATCTGCAGTTCATGCTTCATCACAAATCTGAGGTGGCCAAGAGATCCCTGCTCCACAGCCACCATGTTGGTTAGGATCCAATCAACTACATGGAAAATGAATGTGAAATATATATTGAAGGAGTTCTTTTATTTTAAACTACATGATGTATGTTATGAGAGACAATTTTAGCCTAAGCACAAGTCTCTTTCATTTACAACCTTAAAGTAGTAAGTATAACTTTTCCCTACAAGTAGAAAGATAGAGACAAGAAAATAGCAGTTTTACAATATCATAGTACATATTCCGTGGCCATACGTCAAAGGTTTAAAATATTTCCAGATGTTTTAGGTCCAAAATCTTCCACTTCCTTGAAATATTTTCTCCTTCATTCCCAACAAATATTTTCTGAATCAAAATTATAAACTAGACAAACTTTTCAGTATTGGTCAAGATGCATAGTAGCCACTAATCTACCCTCTCAGGAACTTCACTTTCACTTTCAAAATGACTGCAAGTGACTATGTCTAAAGGCTTGTTCAGAGGAAATTGCCTTCCTTTTTCACTCGGGTAGCCATCTTTAAAAATACGTGAGATAGAAAGCTTCCTTGGATGCAGGCCCGACTTTTGACAAAATTTTAACCCGGGCGAGAGAGTATTCCGGCGCCCCCCCGCCCCTGCTTATTTCACAATTGCCGCGCCCCAGGCAGTCGCCCGTGTCGCCCAGGCCTTGAGCCAGGCGTGGATGTTTACGGGAATTCTTCCACGTTGAGTCAAACTGATGACGACAGTTTTGCGAGCGTTACAGCTCGCTTCTTCAGATCAGAAGTGCAAACGGATGCAATTCGGCCACATTTTATAGATATTCAGTCAGGTGCAAATTGTTTTCCACAATTTTTGAGGACCCACTTCCAACTGGTTGCCAGCATGTAGCCGACTTCTCTGTTGATGTTATTTGGAGTCTTGGCTATCTCTATTGCCTCTCTGATTATCATAATGAAATATCGTGGCTCTCTTGCAATAATTTTTTCCTCTTCTAGGTCCATATTGTGCAACAGCCCACTCCACATATCTTCCGCAATGGCAGACCGGTTGAGCTGTTCATTCTTGATGGCCCTCTGGTATACAGCCATACGGATTTTGTGCTCGGGAAGTTTTCCCAATGTACAACTTCCCGCATTCACACATCACCTGGTAAACGCATTACACCCGGTAAAGCCAAGTCATTGAGCAGTTGATCGTTATGCGGGCAGATTATTTTGAACAATTTGGTGACGCAGCTGTTTCTAGTCACCACATTGTGTTTGTGGAACACTCAAGCTATCTTTTCTGTTGTGCCCGCAACCATAGAGTAAGTATATTACTCTATGCCGCAACATATGGCAGAATCAGGTACGCTGCAGGTTTCGGTCTATCCTTGTCCTTCATGGTCCTTTACAGGGCCATGGATTCTTCATTTTTCTCTTTTTAAGCTGCTTACAGTTAAAGTTTCTGGTTGTAGCCATTTTTCTCAAAGGTTTTCTGGAGGTGATCTATTTCATTGGCAATGGATCCTGCGTTGGAGTTGCAGCGCCCGGTGGAAAAGAGTTTTGATGACACCCACCTTCTGTAGCGTGTGGTGATGGGAGCTCGCGTGCTGGTACCAGTCAGTATTGATCATCTTCCGGTATACCCAGTGTCCCAAGGTCTCATCTTGTTTTTTTGGAAACCAACACGTCCAGGAATGACAGACAGTTGTCCTGTTCAACTTCCATTGTAAACTTGATTGAGGGGTGCTGATTATTCAGGTGAGGCAGGAAGTTGTCAAGTTCTTGTGTACCATGGGGCCAGATGACAAATGTATTGTCGACGTATCTCACATACAGCTTGGGTTTTTTGTTGAACGAAGCAAGGGCCTTGTGCTCAAAGTCTTTCATGAATATACTAACCACAACAGGTGACAGGGGGGAACCCATGGCCGTTCCTTCCTTCTGTTGGTAGTATTTGTCCTTCCACATGAAGTTTGAGTGCCGTAGGCAGAATTCCACTAATTTGGGGAAGTCCTCTGTCAGTTCATCGTCAGTGATAGTCCTAATGGTGCTGACGGCATCTTGGATGGGAATGTTTGTAAACAGCGATGTCACGTCAAAGCTAACCAATAGGCCATCCTTGTGTCCTGCACTATTTTAAGGAAGTCCGTTGAATTCTTCACAGTAGCAGTTTTCCCGGAGAAGGGCATTAGCTCTCGGGCAAGGTATCTGGCCAGTTTGTGAGTAGGCAAGTCAATAGCGTTCACTAATTTATGTGTGAAGACTGTGGAAGGGATAATGTTGCAGATGTTCTCATGGGACTAAAACATTCACACAAAGAATATGTAGAAGCTGTAGAGTCTCAAAGTACAGCCTGGTGGTTAGTGACAGGAGGAGATGACTGATACCATCTAATGCTGAGACACTCACAGTGTTAGCATTTTAATAAAGTAGTTCTGACAATAGTTTACTAAGTACTGTTCCTATTACAACACTTCTAATACTAAGCCATTTTACTTCCCAAAAGAATTCAACAGTCGCAATAAAAATTCAGCTGACTTACTTAACCTTGGAAAGAAGTGGTGGTTTATTTGATTCTCAGAAGACTGAAGAATGAAATGTTTTGTTTTACATAATACGTATCTATCATGTTAATATGTATTTTTATCTCATTTGAATATCACATGTTTTGTTGATGAGCAGGTGTGCTAACCATTTTTCCTTAGGTGTACATTTCAATATTTACAAACAATAAAACTTACAGATAAGTAGTAATATCTCAAATGCTTCCTATGTTCATTCTGCAGTGTGTTTTATGTAACTCTTTTGCTTTCATGGGACTATGTGGAAATTTTAATCAATAATTTTAGAAAACATAATAAAGACACTAAACACCACAATTTGGTTTTCAAATCAAGAAATTTCAGGAAAAATAATAAAATTTTCAAACACTTCTATGTATGGCTTATAATGAAAATTGGGAGAGAATGGCCAATAATAAATGACCTGATGTAACTCTTGAACAAGCATAGCTCTTTAGATACCCTTTTTGAAAGAAATAAAAAGCCTCAATTTTCATTTTCAATGATAGAGCACATGTATGATAGCCAATTGCTTCATAGTTACATACACAATAAAAGCATAACACTAACCAGTAGACTGATGATTGGCAACATAAAGGACGGTTTCCTTTTTCTTAAACACTTCCTCAGTATCACCATAGAAATACACCTAAAAGATAATAAGAAACAAATCATTTCAAAGTTTAGGGAAAAACGAAATACACAATTTCCACCCACAGTTTAACTTACAGGTACTTAATACATATCACAGATGTAATGCAAGCAATATTTCTTGAGGTACACTCACAAAAACGTTTATAATAGTTAACTCATTGCTTTATTCAAATTTCGCAATTATTAATAGACTCAAAACATCAGTAATGAAATAATATCTTAAAGGTAAATATTGACTCCTTAGATGAAGTATCTAGAGTAGCAGCAGTATTTGGACTACTAGTCTAGGACTCTAGGCCGAGTCTAGGACTACTTTGCAAGCAAAGCAGTCCTAGACTCGGCCATCTCCCACTGATTTCAGAAGATAGTCATATAAGCCATAAAAACATGGTTCAGGAGTGAAAAAAATTACATGAATACTTGAAAGGCCATGGATTTAATAGAAGTCAAGAATCAGACTATGTATTTCAATACCAATAGTGAATTGCCTTGGTACCCTTGAACAATTACAACTCAGAGGATGGCTTGTTTAAACATACTTTAATATGGACAATTACAGCCCAATATTCTGAATCCTTAATCCCTTATTTTACTAGTGTTGGTAATAGCCAAACCCTTGGATAATGCTGAATTTGAAGGTTAGATTCGAACTATTTATCAAATGTATTCCATTTTCTTTCATTACAACAGCAATAGCTTACAAAATGGTGAATTTAAAAAATACTTATATGTGAGGCTGGTGACCATCTCTCATTTAGATTCTTTAAGATCTAATATTCCCCATTGCTCTAAAATAACGCTAGTTGAAGAATCTCCAAAAAAAGTTTAAATTTTCTAAAAAACATCAACAGTTACAAATGAGAAGGAGGGGAGACCTAAAAATGGATGAGGTGCAATGCAGGTCAGGAGTCTATGTCATATTAAGTTAATGGAACGATGCCAGTGCAGCTATTTTGGAAGCTCCAAAGGTGATGCAGTAAGTTGATTAAAGAGAGAACATTTTCTATTCCTTTCAGGAATATTGGGAATTTTAATTGCCAAATTCCATGTCTGATAGTGAGCACAAAAAGATACCACAGTAAAAGTTAGTTTCCCTATAGTGAATATGATTAAAAATTAATTACATATTTATAACATCATACGGTTTAATACAGGACCCCCATATCTGTGGCAGATACATTCGGAGATCTTCCACAGAGCTAGAACAGAAACCAAAGATAACAGAGTATATCATTTTTCCATTATCTAAATGCAGGTTACCAAGCAAGGAACATGCCTCCCAAGTATTTTCACTTAGTACAGTACATTGTTTTTTTAAATATATACAGTGCTTTTAGCAGATATTGAGAAATTTTACGTGAATAACATCTCAAAATCCTGAACTACATACTAGCTGACTTTTTTTTATGCAATGCGATGTTGAAGGTGCAGGAGATTTCATTTTCATCTGGTCCCACAATCCTATTAGAAAAGAAGGCCCGAGTAGGAGGACTTAATGTTTGTATTACGTTTTTTCTAGAATCAATGTTATGCCATAAGGTGTCAAAGCATGTGATATCCCTTTTGAACAACCAGCAAATGATAATGCATCTTCTTTATCTCAAAGAAACATGCCATGGGGGTGGGGGGGACTGCACCCCTGATAAAAAATTCCCTTTCAGCATTGGCCTACAGGCGCAGGTAGATTTTGAAGCTCATTTTTTTTAGTAAATACTAGGGAATAACACAAGTAGCTGAATTGCACTCTGATGAAGTATGCACACAAGTTTCAGTGCAATCAACTCGATATTGGCTGAGTTGTAACCAGATATGTATAGCCGCATGCCACCTGGGTGGTAAAATTGTGTGATTCTGTAAAATGGTGTATTGGAGGCAAATAAGCACTGAAGTACATGCATGCATGAGCTTTGGATGGCGGCGGAAATCAGCCAATGAGTACATATCTTTTGAAATCATGATGTCAGGGCGCTCTCTGCCACTGACTAGTGCTGAATCGCCGCAAAATATTCACCCCGACTGAAATTTTCAGGGGCGGCCGCTTCCTTTCAAAACTGAAACCGCCCTCGGTGACTAGCGAGACGTTATTTTTTCGTAAAGACTCCATTTTATTGACACTTATTACTTCTACGATATATTTTAGATGTTGGAATTGTATTTGTACTGAAGCATAAGTATATTAGCCTGAAATGTGTATTGCAGGGCTGGGTAACAATGAAATAAATGCATGGCAATGGAAATGGCAAAAGCTCTAAAATTGCATGATTTTTACGCGAAAAGTTCCAACTTCTCAGTTTGTTGGTTGATTGAGACAAATCGGTTAATAATTAATAAACTATGAAGATTTGGCTTCATTTTAGTCCACTAAGCAAACTCGTAGCTCAATTATTTCATATTTTAATGAGATAAAGAAAATTGATCTACTCAGAAATTTTTCGTACTTAAGGCAGTGCATTAAAAGACTATTGTGTAAGAGTTAATTCATATTTTATAAGATATTTAAAAAACAAATAGGTAACATTGCCACCCCTTGCAATAACGGTTGGTCGTACAAAAAAATGTTTGAAACAAAAGTTGTAGACATTGTTTTGACAATTTCAGAAAACTTTAAACATATTTTGTTATGTAAATAACGAAGGAGTTATGATTTTTTGTTCTCCTTCAACCCCTAAAATACAAATAGGTAACATTGCCACCCCATGCAATAACGGCTGATTGTACAAAAAAATGTTTTAAACAAAAGTTGGAGATATTGTATTGACAATTTCAGATAACTTTAAACGGATTTTGTAATGTAATTAATAAGGGAGTTATGATTTTTTTGTCTTTCAACCCCTATTTTTTCTATCCCTTGAGCTAATTGTTGGTGTAATAAAAAAACGTTCAAAACAAAAGTAATTTGCAATATTCTAAGAAATTATAATTCACCTAAAAAATTCATCATGTTGTAAACTAATGGAGATTAGGGGGTTTGTCTGATGGTAAAAAAACCTCCCCATTTCTACCCCTTTGGTCTGATTTTGCTCAATAACGAACTTGACCGAGATTTTGTACCCCTAGATTCAATGTATAAGTCATTAATCACCGACACATTACACAACCAGAGAGGGTTCATTTAGGCTTAATAAATAAACAATTAGAAAAGAACATGGCAAGACGGTATGTGAGAGAGAATCAGGAGGAAGAACATTTAACAACCATCAGTCTGAGGAGGGGTATTAAGAAATTAAAGATGGTCAGAGTATACATTTGTATGGAATTTAATACTTTGGCTAATATTTACACCACAAGTGTAGAAAAATAATGTAGACATAGGTGTGTTCCATGGGTTTTGTCAGGAGCATCCCGATAGTAAGTATTCTGGGCCACACATTGCTCGCTGAGGGAATTTAAGGGCAATGATAATAAAATGGAGGAATGCATAAGATAAGACATTGGGTTAGTAAACTTTACTCACCATTAAATCCACTATCAGGGCAGATCAAACAGAGGACAGCAAGTAACACTCATCCACATGATTTGGGGATATTGGGACATGTTCTTGAGGAGGAGAAATAATAGTTTGGGCTTCATAATTGCAAAAGACACGAACATGAATGTATGTAGTTAATTGAGATTGAATACATTAGAGAGCTAAAAATATATTGTTCTCCTTGAATAGATC
Source organism: Pyrrhosoma nymphula (assembly GCA_963573305.1). Lineage (NCBI taxonomy): Eukaryota > Metazoa > Arthropoda > Insecta > Odonata > Coenagrionidae > Pyrrhosoma > Pyrrhosoma nymphula. The sequence goes on along the minus strand of OY754335.1, from coordinate 10,274,212 downwards.
CAAAATCAACACTAACAACATCAAAACTAGAGAAAGAAGAGGAACGGTAGATGGTGGTACCAAATGCCAATTAAATACCCTGTTTCACGTCATGAAAAATACAATGGGAAACAAGGATGTTTCTAGCGACAGAGAAGAACACATAAAAGAATAAAGAAATGTCCAATTGGAGGAAGTGTTTTTTTACCCCCTCTCCCCCTTCGTTGACAACCATAGTACCTTTCCCAAACCCCCCCAACATGTAACGTTGTCTCCACGAATGAAACTTTCAAATAAAAATATTTTCTCAATTCTTGAGTGAGTTTATTTTTAGGGATAGGTTGAAATAAGAAAAATAAAGTAGCCGAACTAGATATAATAGCGACTATCTAATCTCAATTGGAACAAGTTATATTCATTTTTAAGTGTTAAACATCAACCATGAATCATGGTGCAAGGTGCTGTGCTCATCTAGGTACTTTGTTCTCTCCCCTCCCTACATTTCTGACTGCTGCCTTGAAAAGCGTTGCCACGAGGTTGCTATTTAACCTTCAAGAAGGTTAAAATGTAAGCACTTTGATGGAATGAAGACTTGCAACATTCTAGAGGCAATGGTTCAGTTACATTGTGTTGAAGTAGAAGCTTGGGGTGTATGAAACACCCCGTGCGCCCTTCCTCATGTTAAACTCTGTAGTATTGTCGACGCGATGTTGACGAGTAAGAAACGTAACAGGTGGATTGTAACAGCTACGCTACTTTGAGCAACCTCGTTAGCCACCGTAGGTTTTTAGGTGACCCCCTCCCCCCTAAGTTGGTAACGTAGTTTATGCACGACTCCTAAGTTCTTCTATATCAAATAAATAGTAAAATTAATAACAGTGAGAACAATGAAAAAAATAGGGGTCCCACTCAATTTTTAGGAAAAATAGGCTCCTGATGCCAAAAACAAAGCATTAACAAATTTGGAAAAATAGCCACAAAATTAGACCCTGACACCTCCTGTAACACATGCCACAACAAAATATCACAAAGAGCTGTCAAAGCCATTGGATAAAAAAAGACAATGCATTGATGTACAAGGATGGAGAAGATAGACAGGGGTGGTGGAATAGGTCAACTGTTTATAGCAGCACCTCGTAGTATGAGGGACTTCTATTGCCTGGACATCCATAGCATTTCAAAGCTCATCAGCACTCTTGGAACTTTGACGAGAGCTATGGTGACTCATTGTCACAGTCACTTCTAAGCTGAAGGGCAGAGTTCTTTCCACGAAACTTACGTGCCATGAATAAAAATGAAGGGATACTATGAGGACACCAATGTCATGACAAGTAAAAAATTATTTCATTTAGGATTTTAGAAGATTGATGTAATCTTGATGTACACATTCTAGCATATCTCCAACTAAATTCAATAACCAAATAGATGGAAAGGCCATAAAGCCAAGGAAACCTAAGGGCGTGACCCAACAGAGTGTACCAATAAGTAAAATGATAAAGCTTTTCATCTAATTACAGTTAATGAGTCAAATGAGTTAATGAGTCTGCTGACAAAGCAGAAGATTTCCCACATATTAATTTCAAGGATAAACCAATTGCAGGGTGTAAAGAGGAAATGCAACCATCTCATTGATTTAATACAAGTATTCTCCTCCCCTGTGGATTTTTTTAGGGCTTTATAGGAACAAGGACTGCCAGACACACAAGTCTTACAAACACTTGGACTAGAGGAAGCCTGCAGGATAGATGGGGAAATATCATCCAGCAGATGGAATGACACCGCGGAAAGTCGTGGAAAGAAAAATGGAAGAATCATCATCCATTCAAGCCCCACAGAAACCTACGTCAGAACTACAAGTAGCCCAGTTGCAAAAACCAGCTAAATTCTTAGGGAATGAGAATTGATAAATTTGGAAAATATTGCAGTAATGAGTGAAAAAAATGTTCAAGAAGAATTATAACAAAAATAATCATTGTAAGAAGAAAACATTTTTTTGCAGCTTGCTCCCTAGCTTCTCATATATTTCATTCAGCACATGCACAAGGCAACCAAATACAAAAGTTAGCCTATTTTTTCAAAGCACCTGCCAACAGGAGAGAGAAAAGCTGCTGTTTAATGGCAGCAAATTAGTTACCTGCACTGCATATATTATTAGAGCTCATTATATCACCTAAAATATTAGCATGTATTTTATAAAAAAATAAAAGGTATGGGTTACAGTCTTAAGTGTACATTACACTAGCTGACATGCATTCACTTACTCATGGTGATATATTTCCAAGGTATTATCACTAAAACACAAAATATAAACTAGGCCTTCTGGATTATTAGCAGAATCTAGTCTAGTTGACTAAGGCTAAAGTTCCACAGCAGCAGGAATGCTAAAATGTTAATATAGTATATACTCTACATGGAAAAGGGCAAGGGAATAAATTAACTGCTTATCAAGCATTTTATATGACATGCTTTTTGTTTTCCCTCCCCATGGCATGCTATATATATGGAGTTGCTAAATTTACATTTTCGTTTTTGGTGTCAGAGAGAAGGGTAAATTTACTTTTATTTAATAATATAATATATTACCTATTATTAATGTTATAATTTTTAAATCTATCAGGCACTAACTATAAAGGCTATTCAAGTAGAAATAAAAACAAGACTAGGTACTGATTATTACACATACAGGAGACTGGAGATTACTACCTGCAATCCAGTGCAGTGGTGAAAGAAGAATAGCACTAGTCGTTGGTAAATAGAGTAACAGATGTCATCGCCATTCTGATACGCCCAAGGTGGAAGAACGAGGGAAACACCTTTCCAGATGGACCATAAAAAGAAGAGTTCAGGAGCAGCACCTAGCATTACCACTGTGGAAACTACATATCGAAGCACACCTATAACCCGCATCCTGAAAAGAAAACAATCTCCCTAAGGATTCAAACCCCTCCAACACCATCAAGTCCATATAAAAATAATATAATTATAGCGAAAAAAGACCACAGTGAGATAAATGAACAAATTAAATTAAAAAATATTTTTATCATAAATCATAGGTCATCACAAATATTTGAATATTAGGAGCAAATTTTTCGTTAACCTTTTTCCCAATTTAGCAAAAACAAAACAATTCCCGCAACATATATTCACGAAAGCATAAAATACAAGATTGATCAAGCGACCCGTGAAACACAAAGATATTATCTAGGATAACAGAAAATTACAAAAAAGCAACACTTATAATAACACACATTTTCTTCACAGAAATCAATCAAAATATGATAGAATGCTCTAATCAGTTCTTTCAAAACCCCGACGCGCTAAGGATAGAGCTACATTATTTAAGACATTTAGAAATACGATGAAATTATTTTAATAGTAAAGCACAGTTTTAAAACGTTCAAAATATTGTTTAAGGATACATATTTTCTGATAAGACCTTTAGAATAACACTTTTACAGTTTTATATCGACAATTAATATCTTACGGAATGGTACATACAAATCATAAATGGAATAAATCGAGAACCGAAAACTCCCTGCTCCGCTAAGATTGAATAAATTATGGACAATATCACAGAATATTATTCTTCATAATAAAACATAAAACCTTAAGTTAATATAGTTATAACAACACGAACAAATCACACCGGTACCTACCTGCAAGCCTACACTTGCGTGCGCAATATGCTATTCCGCTGATTCAGCTGAAGAGTGTTTTGGTATCGATTCCGCACCACAGAACGCCCAGTGGCCCAGCGGAACGAAATGTCGCGCAGCTATTCATAACTTGAATAAGCAAGAACTTACTTTCTCATGATCATGGGGTATGTACTCAAAACATGCTTATGGTATAGCGCAACGGCATTCTCGGTGAACATTTGATTCTACTCCAATTTAAGGTATCCCGCTCGACGGAGTTACGTCGGCAAGCTAAAAATAGTGATTTCACATCCCAATAATACTTGAAAGGAGTATCTCCTATATTTCAAATACCGTTAAGGAAAATCAATGACCACTTTATCGTCACAAGGATGAATGAAATCTGCCTATTTCAGGAATAAACAGGGCCAGTTCTAAAATAACCACTGCGGCAAACGTTAAGAAACATTTTTTTAATAGAAATTAAACAGCCCCGCCATTGAACGCTGTTTCATAGCACTAAACTTGTTTTCATTACATTCATAGCTAACGAGTTGAAATAATTTATATTATCACCTTTAAAATTTTTACCAGTATTGATAAAATCCAAAAATTAAAATAAATCTACAGAGTCAAAGCAAAAATTCATGCCGCATATAGGTAAGTAGGTACATTTTTGCAATTGAATGTGATGGCATTTGACTGTGAGAAAAATATAAAATATTAACTTACACCAATTCGTAGATGCTTCGCTTCCAGTCCTTCATTTCGAGGCCTGAACGAAACCTGCAAAATGAGTAAAGTCAAAATTACCATAATTTACTTCCTTTCAGGAATTGTTGAAGATGCAAAAATATTTTCGGACGACAACAAATACACTCCTCGGGAATAAAGAATGTTTCACACCATTATGTCTAAACTTTCTTAATCTGATCCACTGAATTACAAGCGATTGAACAATCAATCATGTACATTATTGATTCTCGGAACCCTTTTAGCTCTATCAAGGTGAAATGAGAGGTTTAAGGCGGATGGGGTGCAAAAAGGCAAACATCTGTGTAAACACGAGCTATTTGGAAAAAATTGGAGTTGTAAATGGACAGAAAGTTTTTCTATTTGCCCGTAATCGTGTTTTGTGAATAGCCCGAGCGTGAGCTGTGCATGAGCGTAATATCAGCTTTTTAACTGGGGTGGCAATGTCTACCGGGGAATGGGGGTCCTCCCCCGAAAAAAACTAGCGTTAAATTAAATATATTTTTTTTAAAGTTTAGACTAAATTAGGTATGATTAATGAAGATTCAAGAAATCGCCGTGCATGCAGAATTGTATTTTCCAATTGCTTGTAAATTATTGAGATTTTTACTTCAAAATTCAGGGGTGGCAACTGGCACCCCTTGCCACCCCCCGAATTGGAGCTGAGTAATTTATTTTGGGCGTTGGGAAAAATAAAACTCCAATACATAGTGAGGACGTCGAAAATATTTGGACTAAATAATTCGATAACAAACAAATCACTAATGACTCGAGTAGCGTGAAACCAACGCGGCGCGATGGTCCAGTAGTAGTCCTCTTGGAAGCCTTCTCCTCAAGTCGAAAGAATTTTCGCTTGGAGAAGAATATGACCACGAATGGACTGAAGATGCTTTCATGATCAGGTAATCTTAGAGAACGTGGTCTCCTGCGATTTCCATGACCATGGCACTGCCTAAGTTCGACAGGACTAAATAGCACCGTAAGTTTTCTTCTCTTATGCCTCATTGAACGGCTGATAAGCCCGAGATCCATCTCCCGAAACTGCCTCGTTATGATGAACTATGACATCACGAAACTCAATGTGTTATACCAAACCCGAAAAGCGGGGGGAGTCCGGCGAAGTATGGCAAGAGGGTTAAGGGCTAAAGGTCTGTTCACTGGAGGATTGCTCGCTTATAGTAGTAGACGTGTGAACACTTTCGGATACGCACATTCAGGAATAGAACAGAGGGTATATTTCCAGTACATGCGTTCGCATATTCGCGTAAGTTTCCAGGATTACAAGATGCAGCAGAGAAGGAATATCTAATCGTGCATGCAATTGCGAATGCACATGCCATGCCTTAACAGGAAGGTATCACGAGAACTGAATTTCCACCACTACTCAATTAATGGCACTTAACTTTTGCACTATGGCGAGTGAAAGAGTCGATTGGCTAAAAAAATTCGAATCGATTCAAATTAGAAAAAAAATTCGAAAATCTGGCGTTGGGGACCGAGTGGCGCCTGATTGGGGAAGAGGGATTGAAACTTAAAGCGGTAAAGTGCGAAAGGGCGGGAGAAAAAGGATCCTAAAAGAGCTAAGGAAAGCAGATAGAACCACCCAGTTATAGACCACGTACAGCCACAACGGCTCATTATTTGCCTTCAGTTTGACTTTGGTTTCACTCTCCAGCTCCCTCATTTGTCACATATCTTTCTAATTGACACCACAAGGAGAGGACGCGTCCAGCTTCACACAGAAACCTTTGTCAATCCGCTAATAAATCTGCTTGCCGTAAATCCTTCGGGTGGTCTGCAGTTGTGCTTGTTCGGTACCGTCGATACCGATCGCTCCTCGAGGACACCAGGGCATAGGAATTATGATGAGGACAGAATGAAGTTATTGGATACGTGGGTATGGCGGAGGATGGAGCAGATTCAATGGAGGGAGGGGCGAACAGATGAATAAGTGCTGGGAATGGTGAGTGAGGAGAGGAAGCCGCTGAAATAGATTAGGAGGCAGAGTCAGGGGCGGATTAAGGTCGTTGTTTGGGGGGGGGGGGCGGTTCACAACTTTCCTCGGCGCCTGGGGGTTATGCAATACATCTCAACGAAATGGGGGTCCGGGTGGACCTCCCTCGGAAAATTAAAAGAAATGAAGCACTTGGAACGTAGTTTCGGTGTGCCTATATTATACAATAGATGTGATAAATTATTGAGCATAGCTCACTGATCACATTTAAAAAACGTAAACAAACGATGTAAAGAATGCCATTCTTGAGAAGATGCAGGTCTTCCGGATTTTACACTGCGTTGGTCCATGTTTCCTCGGACGACAGTTTCGGCGGCGTTTCAGTCGGCTTCTTCAGGTCGGTAAAGTGAAGGTATAGCCATTCGTCGTCTTATATATATCTCACCCGTTGGAGTCAGGTCTAACGCTTGACATATATAAGACGACGAATGGCTGCACCTTCACTTCACCGACCAGAAGAAGCCGACTACAACGCCGACGAAACTGTCGTCCAAGGAAACATAGACCAACGCGGTGTAAAACGCGGAAGATCTGCATCTTCACATCCATCAACCCGCGGCAGCCTACACAAAGATTTCAAACTCCTTTCTTCTTTAATGCCGTACAAAATGAAAATTGGTTAGAATGAAATAAAGAAAAGGTATTCAGAAAATACTATTTTCCTTTAATATTTTTATTTTATCCACAAAAATCAAAATATGTAATAACATTCAATGAAGAACTACCAGGCTGCATAATACATTTGTAATAATTTTAATAACGACTAAGCAAGTAGGCCCTACTTAATATTAAAATAAATGAAATAAAAAAGTAAAGAATTTTGCTTTGAGATAATGTAGTTACCCTCACAAATACAGATAAATGGGCCGACGTAAATTAAGAAAATGTTATTTAGTGTAACCGTTGTAACTTTTTGAGAGATAGGTCAAAACAAACGAAAATTCGGCCTTATAGGGCTTTACTTTTACGTTTTTCATTAGAATAGTGCTTCTACAGCCCAAAAAACACATATTTAGGTCCGAAGTACTTAGGGCCCTTGAGGAACGAGTTCCCATTAGTTAAAAGTAACCAAATTTTAGCACGTGATTATTAACTTCATTTCGATCATTTTGAGAGTAGGAAAACATAACTTTTTTAAATTATGAAAAATTAGGGTCACCCTACTATCCACTGTTCATACTATGATTTTAGCTGAAAAAACAAAAAATTCTTTTTGGAGACCAAAGAGGTCAGAATACTTCTGGCAAAGTGTGTTTATATCACTTTTAATATCTTCGGTTTTCAGAACGACACTCTTTGCCAAAATGGCCTATGTGAGAAAGATATTTATTCTGAATACGTCCATAACCACATCAAAAAATCTAGAGGAGAAGACCTCCAGAACTCAGTCCAAAAGGGGTATGTAGATGTATCTTCGGAAATATTCCTCAGCATATTGAAATGGTGCTTATAAATAACTAATAATATATATAGATTCACGTTCATCCGAAGCTGATGGAACAGAGCCTCCTTCGGATAAAGTGGACCTTGGTTTACTACCCAAAATAACCGAAGGGCCAACTATTTTATAGCTGTATTTAAGCTATTATGAAGTGTCTGGGTTTCAGTAGAACCCTAACGCCCGCGCCGTCAGGATACCAAACCTATATATATATATATATACACACACACATAGGGAAAGTTTCGCCAATAGGCCACAACAATAAAAAAATATACACTGGACAGGGGGTGGGGAAAGAAAAGTAAAAAGAGACGACTTACTGGGTAAGAACGTTTCGAGTCTGTTTCTTTGTTTCTCAAAAGAGACTTTTTCTCCAGCTGACGAAGAGCTTACAGGCTCGAAACGTTCTTACCCAGTAAGTCGTCTCTTTTTACTTTTCTTTCCCCACCCCCTGTCCAGTGTGTGTGTGTGTATATATATATGACACACATGTGTGTGTGTACATATACACAGTGTGTGTGTATATATACATACATTCATAGGAAAATGGAAATGGATAGGTACACATAAAAGGACGAACACAGGGTTTGGTGGGGAAGATGAAAATGAGTCAAATCCAGACAGAAAAAATGTTTTCACCTTAGCCGGGATTCGAACCCGGATCTCCCAATTGCCGGTCAGGTGTGCTCCCAGTTACACCACCAAGGCTACTCAATTAACTGCTGAATTTGACGGGGTTTTATGTCACACCCCATGCCCAAGTTGAACGGCCCAGAGATTGCGCGCAAGGGCGATTTCACCCACCATATAGGGGACAAACACAATTGGAAGGTTGAAAGGAAAGAGGAATACAGGCATACAACATATAAAGAGGTGAACAGTACGTTTAAAGGCACGCATAGCCGTAGAAGAAGAAAAGAGCCAACATGGCCAAATATACTCAATCATACGAAAATGACGCTCAAAGGCGCGAATAAATTCATACATTCATAGGAAAATGGAAATGGATAGGTACACATAAAAGGACGAACACAGGGTTTGGTGGGGAAGATGAAAATGAGTCAAATCCAGACAGAAAAAATGTTGCTGTAATGCATGTGTGAAATTCACACATGCATTACAGCAACGAATGAGGCTTTAATTCCTGCAGAATTTTATGAATGAAAAGTGCGTGAATATCTGTAGAAATTCCTGCATAATAGTCAACCAGAAACGCGTGTGAGAATTTGCAGAAATTCCTGGAAAGAATTCTGGCGAAATTTCTGTGCTGAGAATCCTGCTGAAATTCTTGCAGGAAATTAGCGTGAAAATCATACAGAATTTTCTACAGGATTATCTTCAGAATTTCCTGCAGAATTTTTTTCAGAAAGTTTTCGTAAGTGTCCTAGAAACAGTAGAATTAAGTAATTCCATCAACATTCATCCTTTATTCATAACATCTGTGCTTTCTACTCCCTATTCACTTTCATGTACCTGTTAGTTCAAAATATTTATAACATAAAAATTCAGTTCTCCGAGGCTTTGGGGGGGGGGGGGCGACCGCGCCCACCGCTCCCCCCCCCCTGGATCCGCCCCTGGGCGGAGTAGGTGGCAGGAACGCGTAATTAGAGACGAGGGAATACCAAAGGCCGTGGTAGAGGTGATGTGTTTAGCGGGGAAGGAAGAGAAAAAGGTGGGCTGGTAGACTATACCTCTTTACTGAGGCCAACTCGTAATGAACTCTGAGGTAAAACAGGAGGTGGGGGAGAGAGAGTAAGGCGAGTGAATGCGATAAAAAACAAGGGTGCTCCTTCGAACAAAGCAGCGGTAGGCTTCAAATAAATGCACTGATGTCGTCTTCCAAGTTATCACACCTCTCACACAAGACTTCCTCTTTATATGTGGTCGGGTACGAAGAGCGATGTCCCTCGACCGCCTAATTGGGCATTCGCTGAAAGCAGAGATGTGATCCAGTACGGGAAAGTACGAATAAGTCCGGTACTTAAAAGTTTCTAACCAAATGCTCTAAAAGTTATGAAATTCTAGGTCCGAAACATAATCCGGTACGGTAAGGGACGGTAGCCGATTCTAAAAAGTACGATATGACTGATGCGAAATTGTACGTTTAATTTCAGAGTTCAACAGCAGCAAGTGCAGGGGTTCTTTGAACATGGATAGCGGACACTTATGCGGGGAAGGAAGAGGAGGAGGGTTTCATTACACGAAATTGTATTAAAAACGCTATGCAACTACCGCCCAAACCGTAAAAAATTATTCCGTGGAATCTCCGGTCTCAAAATGAATGTACATAAATAATTTCGTATCGCATCATATACCTACTTAAATAGTAAATTACAAATATTGATAAAAGAGTGCGTTACGACTACTTGTGGTGGTACGGAATCTATTTACAGGATCAAGGAAATAACGAAACACTTAGATAAATATTTTTGGCATTTTTGTAACCACAAGAGAAAATAACGGTAAATGAAAACTACCTAAACCTGACGATCGCATTTACCTCAAATTCCTCCATTCCGTTGATGCTTTAGTATAATTAAAAACGGCTTCGAAAGAAAATTGAAATTAGCGTTGAAATACAATTAAAGAAAATGGATAATAAAATCTAATAATAAGATTCAATCGAATCACGATAAAGCTCACCTTTACCGTTATTTCATTAATACTAACAACATTAATGACATTACTAACAAAAAGCCATTATTTGAAAGTAATGTTAGCTATGAAAATAGTAGAATTAAATATAGCAGTCAGTCACAAGGATGCACAAAACTCGCACTCACTCATACATACACTCGATATATTTCGCATTCGACATTACAAAAAAGTCGTGATAAATTGTCACTTCTTTTCGAAAATAATTAGGTTGACGGGAGAAAGCGAGACTCAAGTTTTACGGTAATCCGTCTCTTTCACCAGAATCCTCCACGCAAAAAGAATCAATAAGAGTTAGGAAGGTATTTAGACGTTTAAAGTATTTATCAGTATTTATAATACAAAAATCAACAAATGTTTATGCACGGGGACAAACTGGAAAAAATACTCGGTATTGTTGCAATAAGCAGATTGATAAGTAATAGAACTTTTGTTTATTTGGGTGGTTTGAAGCAAAATTTACTGAGATGATAATTGGCTGGGAGTCAAGAATATTTTGAGTATTACCGATGCTCGTTGAGGAGCTACCACTAATAATTCGAAATACCAAAGTAAAAGGGATAAATATACTTTAAAAAGTTGAGGCCGCAATGACCATCGACGTCCAACCACTATGCAGTGCATGCCGTGAAGACTGCAGTCGAGGGTACAACACTATTTGCTTAAACATCGGAGGAGAGAAAGTTAACATTGATTTCAGCGACGACGATGACTGTGAGATTGGAGGTAACATACTTCAGAAGAGATGGGGTGGCGACGCAGAATGGAAGCTTAAGCCATTCACACCCAATAAGGTAATTTTGTACTCTCCAAAATACTCAACAAAAGACGAAGGAACATTCATGTGAAATTCAAATTCATGTGAAATAACAATTATTACTGATACGGGTTATTTGGACAAAGCTTATAGATTCATCACGAAAATATTGTTTTACTTTTTTCATAAAATAAATCTACACATTTATCCGAAAAATTATTTCAACCGGCCAATACCACGAGGTGGGGCCAAGTACACACACAAGAACTCAGTCTGGGGCATTGTGATCCTCATGAGAACGTAATACCAAAAAGTCGCGGTTTTATACTGAGGAGATTATATTTGAAAATCAAGTGACGAACAACAACAAATCTTTCCGGTATCACTTGACGTAATGCGGACACGTAAGGTGGGAGATGTTATTTTTTGGAATTCATATATCTGAATTTAATTTGCACGTACACGAAGTGAAATTTCATTATAGTCAAGAATCATTCATCTTCTGTTTATCCAACGATGAAAATGATCTTTGCGAGATAGTAATCAAGGTCATTAATAAGAGCAAAATCCCTCTCCGCCACTTAGTTCGCCCCCTTAGGTCATTCGGAAGGTTTTGAATATTTCTCCTCTCCTACAGGGGCGGCTACTGGGGCCCCTTGGGGCCGCCAATGCTCTCTCATGACTTTCACCACACAAGTCCAGTGTGCAGAAAAGGGGGAACATAATTTGGTTGCAAAATTTCTTTTCTGTAGGTTTAAAAACAATTTAGCTGTTGGGACGAAAACCAGCATTTATCTGAAAAATGATGATTCGTCACTTGTAAGTAATCTTACACTACGCAGTTATCTCGCTTTGCAACGCAAGCCACTGAAACTTGACGTCGCGAGTGAATTGACTGCGATTGGTGGGCGGAAACGAGAGAAAAATGACAACAGCCTTAGCTAGTTTGATTGACTTCCAGTAACAGCATTTATATAACCACAATTATTACAATAGAAAACAAGCCTGTAGGCTAAATACCGTTAACTTGGTCAATACAAGACGATCACAAATCACAACTGGAACCAAGCAGATACGTCCTTCTCCGCCCGCGGTCGGGTTCTGAGAGAGCTAGTCTCTTCACGGTACACTTTGTCAGCGCAGGAGGGGAATCAGCTGACCAGTGGAGGAGTGGGGAGAGTAGGGGAGGCGTTATCATGACTAATGATCTCTCGTGGAGTAAACATATTCGAGATTACCGGTTAAGCTAATCGTAAATTGGGATTTGTTAAAAGAGTACTTGGCAAGTGCGACGATAAAGTTAGGTAAATCAGCTACTTCTCCCTCGTTAGACCCCACTTGGAATATGCTGCCAGTATTTGGGATCCTTATGAGATAGACTTGGAAACTGAGTTAGAACGCGTGCAACGAAGATCGGCAAGATACGTTAAAGGCCGTTATGATAATCTCGTTAGTGTTGCTGACCTTTTGCAGCAACTGGGATGGGAAAAGCTTTCAGACCGTCGATTAAAATTTAGACTCAATCTATTATGTAAGTTCCAAACCGGTCTATTCTCTGACGACATAGATAATATTTTACGAAATCCGACATACTACGGTAGATCAGATCATGATAGTAAAATTAGGGAACTAGACTGCAGATCGGGCAGATTTAAAATGTCATTTTTCCCACGAACGATAAGGGACCATAACAGCGGCCAATGAGACTTTTATCTAGGTTTGATTTAGGTAGTGTAGCTCTTAGTAGTAGTAGTACTCCGTAATACTTGAATCCTTTTCTGTTACCTAGTACTAACAGCACGCCGTGCATGTTTTCTACATAAGTCTTGAGTCTCTGTCCATTTGTGTAGTTGCAAAATACATATATACGGTCCCTCTCCATTGTGATAATATCTGTAGTGTAGTGTATGCTTGTGAGGCTTCGCCTCGTGACAAGCATTATTGATTTATGCTAATGCATAATTAGTCGTAGTTACACAAACTTTAGGGTATAGTGTAATGTATGTTGGTGAATACTCAACCCCTGCCACACACCCCTGTGGTGGCTTGCAGGGTATTTTGTAGATGTAGATCACACTTTGGATTGGTGGGAATGTTCACAGGTCGACTTGAAAGTGGAAAAGATGTCAGCACCAGCGGGGACTGAATAAAAGCAGGGTGCTTGCAGGAATCGCGATGACCCAGAGCGTTCGCGCTGACCAGAGCCAGGTCGCAGCACTTGTCTCATCGCTCTCTGGCACTTTGCGAGACGCGACAGTCTCTTTTATGCGTCTCGCAGAGTCTCCGAGGATTTTCGAGTCTCGAGGTTTCGAGGAGGGAAAATCACGATTTTTTTAATCACGATTTTTCCGAATAACTATAAGTCATTTGAAGGATCTTCAGGAGATATTCCGGCCAAATTCCGAATTCTATGGATTGGGATTACAGCGAAAAATTTCTGTCTCTGCTGGTATTCAACCCCGGGCCCTCTGGATGAGAATAAAAACTCTATCCCCCCACAAACTCAGAGAATGCACTGCCCAACGAGTAGGCACAAAAATTTCTACCCACACAACACTGATTGCAACAAAAACGGACCGATACACTCATCCATCACAACGCAGACCACTTTTCGTCCTTACCCTCTTCCGATTCCTTTGTCGTATGACCTTCATTCTTCATGGCTGACGTGCTAACATCCTCCGCCACACGCCTTTGCGGTGTCCCGTAGGGTAGTATCGGTAGTATGTATATAGATTTAGAACCCGATTCACGAGTCTCGGAAATCGTGAATTCAAGGACCTGAGCTTTCCCTCTACACTAGACAGGTGCTGTTTCCCATCGCTCATCTTGGACGGCACGGCATGGAACTGACCGACAGCAAGCTCCATTCGTACCCATAATACCTTCCATAGCAACACGATAACACGGATTATCGCCAGCACTGGGAGCAGTCATGAGCTCACGGTGGGCGAAGTTTTCTCGGCCTCCGAAACACGGCGCTATTCAACATGTCATTACACAATTACCCGACATGCAGACGCTAGAACTAAATTATCGACCCGAGAAATATAACTAGATAAGTTCAAGGAAAAACTCAGCTGAATCATGTATGGCGAACAACCTATATCAGCCAGATTATAATCATGTAATTATAAAATTATCACCACCATTGATTCCTACACTGGGCCTTCTAAAATAGCCCCGTGAAGGATCTGCTATTGGGTAAAGTCAGCGGTACTAAAAATTATATCCTCAATTACCCCTTTCACCATGGTCTACAGTATCATTCCTCATTTCCAATATAAATTATTAAATAATATATTAATTTCGCAAATGAGAATAACGCGCATGTTTAAGAATCGATTTTCATCGATGGCATTCAATAAAATTTATCAAACGCCACAGAATAAATTAAACAAAATACGCTTTTTCAAATTTTATACATAATCCACAGAACATCACATTTTGAGGAATAGTAGTCCCAACTTCCCCCAAAACCTCCCAAAATTTCATCCAGGGGGAATTCCACGCTAGCTGAGAAGATCATACAAAAAGGGGTGCGTGATTTGTAGGAACAAGTGCGTACCTATACAGCATCCTTTAAGGATCGCTGCTGCTAATATTTTACACTACAACGGCTTACCCGAGATAGATTTCATTTAAGTATTCTACCAGCTGATTGGTAGGTTCTTAGACAGTCCCCATTCTGCATCCCAATTTCATACACATTGTCTCGCTTTCCCTCCTAAGGATGTCCCGCTATTAGATCCCTCTTAAATTCTTCATATCTTCTACCTCCTCTTATTTCGTCCAGGACTCCTATCTTCTTCCTTCCTCTTCCACGCTTCCCCAGTGTTCTCCCCTCTATCACTCTCTTCAACATGCCCTCTCCTTTCAAAACTTCCTCCATCCATCTTTTCTGCCTTCTCCGAACCTCCGTCACAAGCTTCCTCTCCGACCATATCCAATGCCTTCTCGTTCGTCTTCCTCTCCGCCCAGCTCACCCTCTCCATCCTTCTCCAAACCCACATCTCAAACCCCTCAGGTCTACGTTCACCCTCCCTTCGCAATGACCAAGTTTCCGACCCATGCAGCACCATGCTCCATATTTAAGTTTTCACCAGCCATTTCTTTACGTCTCTTCTCAGACTCCCCCTCATCCATTCCGTTCTCTTCGAAAATGCTTCTTTTGCTGGCGCAATTGTGCATCTGATGTCCTTACCACTAAACCCATTCCCCTCCAAAATACTACCCAGATACGTAAACTTCTCGACCTACTCTATCCTCTGCCCTCCCACCCTTATATTCAGCCCCGCCTTCTTACTTCTAGAAAATCTCATCACTTTCGTTTTCTTGTGGCTTATCTTCATTCCATACCTTTGGCACTGCACCTCTAACGCATTCACCATTGACTGTAACCCCTTGGCAGAACGACGCATAATTGTTTGCGTAAGAAGGAAAAGAACCACCTACATTGAAGAGCAGAGTATATTTAGTTTAAATTCATACACTTACACATTCCTCTCCATACAGCTTATTTTCTCCCTCTCCAAACATATTTACATCATGTAAGCCTCTAACCTACGAAATTCCTCATATACCACATTTCCGAGACATCTAACGCTAATCACCATATCGTTTACACCATACACTTGTTTACACTATGCATAGACAAGTGGGTGTGTGAATACTTGCGAGACCACACGTTACAGAAATAGAACGGGATATATTCAATGTAACTACGCATGTTCGCGTAAGCTGACCAATTTACACGATGCAATTTTGATGAACATTTGAGCCTTCACCAATCTTTTTTTTGTACTTTTACATAAAGTAGTACCTCTCATGAATTCCCATTTCTTAGCAAACGCTAAAAAGAGGAAAAATACAAAGGATTACTAAGAAAATAAGAAGTAAGTAGAATAATTTTATTCTGTATTAGAAGTGATCGACCGCACTTTAGTTAGGTTAAGATGGAAGAGAGTAGAAATCTCAAAGATTATTTAGGCACCAGCTCTCCCGACACGATTTCATTCTCCAGTTCACAGCACACGCTCTCTGCCTCCTCTCTACATTCCATCCATAAAGCCTGTTATCTTTCTTCTTCTTCTCTCCCGCTTACCCGCTTCTAGCCCTATATCTCCTAGCTTTCCCTCTATCACGGCCTGCAGCTTTCCCTCGCCCCTCCTTAACCCTTCCAACCACCTACTCTGTCGTCTACTCCCTATCCCCTATTCCTCTCCTCACCAACTCATCCTAAATTTTATAATCAAAATTCCTCCAAATTTGATGATCAACCTCACTTTCTTTTTCTTAGAAAATTTAATTATTTTAGTTTTTCTATGATTGATATTCATGCCATATTTCTTGAAATAATTTTCTAATTCATCTGCCAATGCCTGAAGTCCTTTGGACGATAGACTAACGCCTGGTCGTCAGCGAATGCAACTGACTTTATCAGCAGTCCTCCCTACTTTCATTTCTACATATTCTCTTGCTATCCCACTTGTATTCCTATGTGCTCTTCCCATGCCACTCTTTCCATTTCCTCGGTATCCACAGCTTTAGGCGACAACGGACAGCCTTGTCTTACCCCCGACCTGTAGCTGAACACCCAGAATGCAGAATAATGGAAGAGGGGAGAAAGCATACGACGAACTCTTGCGTAAAGAAGATGCAAATGGATTGGCCACATCCTGAGACACAATGAACTCGTAGGGAAAATGATAGAATGGTAATCTACCGGCTAAAGGTAGGTTATGATGAAAGTCATTCAATTATCTGTAAACGACTTTCATCATATAACCTACCGATAGATTACTCAGATGATGATGACATCCTAAGACACAATGAACTCGTAGGGAAAATGACAGAGAGGAAAAAGAAGGGAAAGTCATACCGAAGGATAAATACGTAAACCAGATCAAATCGGGCACGAAAAAGAAGAAATAACCGAGTTAAGGAATTAGCAGGGGACGGGGAAGCGTGGAGGATTGAGGTCTACTAATCTTAGGAATAACTTTTATATGCACATGTACACTGTGCCTTCTTTCCCTCCTCCTCAATATTTAATTATATACAATGAAGAGTGAATCCTTCTTTGGTCAGAACTATTCTTCATCTAGTTAAAAACGACAAATAACTTTGTGAACTCCCCTTAAATCTTAAAGTTAATTCCTCCTAAGTTAAGTTATTTTTCATTTTTTCCGTGATGGATAACTTGAAAAAAATGAAGTCGGAATCCATTTCCTCTGTAATGTATCACCTTTGCTGCTGAACCCACTTTCATATTCATTTCCATCGATAGGATCTGCCTTGCATGGGAGAGTCTAAGAGGAGGCCACCGTCGGACCCCGAAGATGACACCGCGCCTTCTTCGAGTTCGGGAGCCGAGGACCGCGCGACAGGGAGCGGTGATTGTTGTTGCATGAGGATGATGGCTGGATGCTGCTCCCCGAGGGAAGAGGAGACCACGGACCCCGATGAGGAAACCGCCGCGGCGGCATCGGCGGCGACACCTCGGGCGAGGCGTGCCAAGAGGCGGGGCAAGGGTGAGTCACGGCGCCATCGGAAATATGGTCTCGCGGCGAAGAAATGCGGATGTCAATTCTGAGAACTGCCTCGGCGGTCAGACACGCCCATTCCTTATCTCGTCCTCTTTACAGCCGACGGCCGGCCTTGCAATCACCGGCGTCTCGCGCTCAACTTTGATAAACGTTACGCGGTACATAGGTGCGACCTTCTCTTGTCCACGACATCTAATTTGAAAGCTTGCGGTCCCTCCACGAGCAAACGTCATCGAATGGCGGGGAGGATATTTGGTAGCCAAGCACAACCCTCCCAAAATGTAGGGCACCACAAGGGACGAGGAGAGATCGGGAGGATTTGTAAAAGGATGTCACGAATACTTTATTGGTTGTCAAAAAGGGGGGTAAGCTGATTACCTTATTTTTCGGACAACCGATAATTCGTTCCTATGACCTAATAAATATTTCACATAATATACAGAAATATTGAGGAGAAAGTGATTATCTCAGTATATTGGCAGAATGACAAGCCATCTTACGTACAAACCAGCCACCAATTGTCGACCAGTTGTTTGTTAATTCCGAGTGAAAGTGAGCAATGGAAGAAGTAGACTGCAGAATTAGCAGAGACCATTCCTAATTCCTTTGTTGCTCTGTGATGGATGGAGAAATTTCAAAGGATTCAGTATCATCAACTTCGTCTTAAATCAAAAAGTCCTTCGCAATTGTTGTACCAATGGCTTAAAACCAAAGGACAAGATATGGAGACTGCATAAGTAGCCAAATAATACTGGCGTGTTATAGAAAATGAAGACAGTTGCAAATGTTTTGAATTCAAGCAACATGAAATCAGCTGATAAAATTTTAACTGACGAGTACCCAAAGCATTGTGTTTTTGTAAGATATGGGTTGTTTTGCCCGAGAGCTCAATTTATTGTTAAGTAACATCACGGGATTACCATAAATGCGTACCTAATTCAGATAATAGAAGAAAATGGTCAATTAATCATTTATAGACACGGTGACCACCAATTTATGTAATTTTGCACAAAGAAAGAAGGGTGGGCAGAAAGATATCAATGTGGCTGTTAAGGGAATGAAAGATGGGTGGAGAGATGGGTTGGCATTGCATTGGCCTGCTCGAATATCTGGGCGCATTCAGGGGGCGTGGTAGTTGTCGAGTCCAAAGTTCTACATCCCATATGAGCAACCGAGTGTTGTATTTGAATTGCTATCAGCAAAGCACGTAAGTAGAGATAGGCATTCTGCTGAATGATCTTTATTGCTGCCAGCAGGGGCGGCGTGGGTGCTCAGGGGCCCGGGCCGCTGCAGGTCCAGAGGGGCCCGGTATTTGTGACCCCCCCTTCTGAAAAAAATTGTGCGTTAAAAACTCGTTTCAGGTCGTCAAGGGAAAAAGGTATGCAAATAATATTTTGACGACATAAAAACTTCCGAAGCGATAAACGTCTTATTTTATATACGTTAAAATCGGGGCCCGGGCGGGATTCCCCGCCTTCCCGCCTTGGCCACGCCGCCCCTGACTGTTAGGATTTGAACATTTGAACCCAAGACTTACGGGATGTGGAGCCAGAGCTCTAGCCACCTCACCAACCTACTTACAGTGACAATAATGTGAAAAAAAACTCATGATACTCTTGTAGTATTCAAGGCAGAACAATTGAAACTTAGTAAGAGAAATGCTACAAGTCTCAATAATTCAAATAAAACTACATTGGGAGTGTTATGATGCTTCGAAGTCTTCCAAATGGAAAATAAATATTTCAGAAAACTATATTTATTGATTGTCTTCATGTCAATAGATTATGAGATGAGTGCAATAATAATGAATTCCCTTCATCCTCCTCTACGAATAATATTGAATCATAATGGTTTCTGGGTAACTTTTAAAAATTCCTGGTAATGTTTGGAACCTACTTCTTCTGCTGTAAAAGCTGAAGTAGGCAATGCTCTCATTTCAGACGTTTCTCAGCTTTTGGTCAAAGAAGAAAGTTCATTTCAGGATAAATATAAGCATTTCCTCTAAATGTCCAGAAGAAAAACAAATTTGGATGGCATTTTGGAAAGAATTATGCTGCTAAGCCACATTCATGTCAGCAAAGTTGTCAGACCCTCTAAACATAAGTGAATGATGACATTTGTTTATTAAATTGCCGCGACTGAAGTGCAGTGGTGGGGGAAGGGAGGGACGGATTGGAAGTGGGAGAGTATGGGCTAGGGACAAGAAATGATCGCGGTGAGAAGGCAATTGAATTTTGTAGAAGAAATAAATTATTAGTGACAAACACTTGATTTAAACATCACCCCAGGCGTAGGTACACCTGGAAAATGCCGGGTGATACTGGGAGATACCAAATTGATTATATAATGGTAAGGCAGAGATTTGGGAACAGTGTAAAAAACTCGCGTAGCTATCCAGGGGCGGATGTGGACCCAGATCACAACTTGGTGATGAACAAGTGTGAAGTTAAATTCAAAAGGCTTCGTAAAGGTAGGAAGATAAAGAGGTGGAACCTTGAAGCATTGAAAGGGTTGAAAAGGAGGGAATAACAAGAGCTAGTAGAAAAGATCATAGGTGAAGAGAAGCGGATGGGAACCATAGAGAAGAGATGGGAGGTTATAAAAACAGGCATCGTAGGAGCGGCAGAGAAAACAATAGGAACGGTGGAAAAGAAGAGGGTAAAGAAGCAGTGGGTTACAGAAGAAATGATTAATAAAATGGAGGAGAGAAGGATTTGGAAAAACGTCAACACCGACGTAGGGAAGAGGAAGTACAAGGAATTGAATAATAAACCCCGGCGAGTGACCAATCGGGCAAAAGAAAACTGGTGGAAGGGACAATGCGAGGAAATGGAAAAGCTGCAGGAGGAGAGGGAAGTGGGCGCTTTGTACGCCAAGGTGAAAATGTTATCGGGTGGTAAGAGAGGTCAAACGATACCAAAGGTTAAGGACAAAACAGGGAAGATATTAATCGAACAGGAAGATATCCAAGAAAAATGGAGAGGATACGTAGAGGAGCTATATGACAGCGAGAATAAACCCCTTAGCCTAGATGTAGAGGATGAAGGAACAAAAGATAAGGATAGCCTCGGACCAGAGTTACTTGAGAGTGAAATAGAGATGGCATTAAGAGAGATGAAGGGTAGAAAAGCCATGGGAACCGATAACCTAAAGAAAGCATCAGAATGCGAGGAGTATAGAACAATCAGTTTAATTTCGCAAGCGGCAAAAGTTTAGCTTAGAATATTAAATATAAGGTTGGAGAGCAGAAAAACTACTATTTAGGCGATGACCAATTTGGGTTCAGGAAGGGGAGGGCAACCAGAGACGCGATTGCGGTAATGAGGACACTTATAGATAGAAACATAGAGCATAATCAGGATGTTTTTGCTTGCTTTGTGGATTTCGAAAAGGCGTTTGACACAGTTAACTGGGAGAAACTAATGCAGATACTGGAGAAAAAAGGAATAGATTGGCGTGATAGGAGACTCATCCGAAACTTATATTTGAGTCAGAGGGCCCAGTTGAGGGTAGCTGACAGTGAATCAAGGTGGGCAGCTATAGGTCGTGGGGTGCGGCAAGGATGCCCGTTGTCGCCTTTGCTTTTTAACATCTATGCGGAGGAAACTATAAGAGAGGTATGGGAAGAGCTAGATGTGGGAATCAAAGTCGGAGGCCAGCTCATAAAGTCGGTTAGACTTGCGGACGACTAGGCGTTGGTCAGTCGGTCATCATAAGGATTGCAAACTTTAGTAGATGCATTGGAAAAGCAGTGCGAGAAATACGGGATGAAGATTAATCGTAAGAAAACAAAAGTAATGAGATTCTCTAGGACAAAGAAAGCGAGGCTCGTGATAAGAGTAGGAAGTCACAAACTGGAGCAAGTAGAACAATTTAATTACTTGGGTAGTACGCTAGAAGAAAGAGGACATAGTAGCAAAGACATTAGGAGGAGAATAGCGCTAGCGAAGGGAGCGTTCAATAATAGAAGGGAGCTGATGACGGGGAACTTAAGTAAGGATATAAAAAAGAGGCTGGTGAAGAGATTGATATGGAGTGTGGCGTTGTATGAGGCAGAAACGTGGACCATGAGAAAGGACGACGAAAATAGGCTACAGGCGTTCGTAATGTGGGTGTGGAGAAGGATGGAGAAGGTGCGTTGGACGGAAAGGAAGACAAATGAGGAAGTGCTTGACATGGTGGGCGAGGATAGGAAACTTATAGATGAGATTGGGGGAAGGCAGGGTAGGTGGCTGGAAGGGGTAACGAGGGGTGATGGTTTGCTGAAGGCCGTGATAGAGGGTAGGATGTTGGGTAAGCGGGGAAGGGGAAGGAAGAGAATCAGTTTTATGGACGGGATGAAGAAAGGTAGGACTTACGCTGAGATGAAGAAAGAAATACTAGGAGTTGATAGGGCACTGCATTTGTAAGAGTCTGTAGGATTTTCTCTGACTTTCATCGTAACCTACCTTTAACCGGTAGATTACTCGGATGATGATGATGGAGGAAAAAAGGTTTCCTGGACATGGAATCAAACCATCTAACCTTTCTAGGCAAACTTGCAGACTACATATTACAGACTATGTAGGATTCCCAATTCTCTCAGAAAGCCGAATAAGCATGGTTTGATATTCAGTCTAGGAAGTCTATTTTCCGCACGTATCAATGAATTCTTAGCCATTCATCGTGGAAGTTGAGAAAATGTTGCATCAATGACAAACATAACACCTGAAAATACATAACAGTTCACTTGCATGCAATGGCACTATGGTAGGTGTCCATAATAGATGTTAGGGACAATAGGGTAGCACAATAGGTGTTAGGGACAGGAGGTCTGCGTGGGAATTCACAAAACATACCAATCCAGCAATTTGGTGGAAAGGCCTTACTAAGTGTAGAATCAGAAAGAAAGTTACAGAAAAACTGCTTTCATTTTAATTTTCAGCAAAGAAGGTACGTTTCAATCGCTTAATCATCCAGTTTTAGTAGACTTCCTTATTGCTAACTGATATATATATATATATATATATATATATATATATATATATATATATATATATATATATATATTCAAACATTCATAGGAAAATGGAAATGGCGTCATTTTCGTATGATTGAGTATATATATATATATATATATATATAGCTGATCATAAATCTGGGATTTTAATTCCGGCGGATTTCAATGAAAATATCAATGATATGATCACCAGTGTCAATGCCTATTAGTAGCAGCAGCTACTAATGTGATTGTGGTAAAGTAAAATTGAATATTCTTACCTTTAAAAGTGAAAAATGTTCGACTTGTTAAAAATTTCCGTTATTTTCCAAGGCTGGGAAAATAACGAAAAAACTGTTTTTTTTTTCAAAATGTCTGGTTTTTTCCCGAGCCCTCATACGCGAATGACTCTAAACAATGTCACATTGCCTCCAGGGGGTCGATATCGACCACATTGGGGATCTGTCTTTGGTGGCCAAAAAAGCCACCTACGCAGAATTCGAATCCGCGACCAACGGATTAGCGGGCGATATCTCCACGTCGCAGCCTCACTTTTGAGGTGTGGCTATGGAGAAGAACTGAAATGCCACCACCATCATCCTACGCTTTTCTTCCAAGTGGTTGGTGGGTTTTATGGAGTCTATAATTTACCTTCCCCACTTCGGTCACATATCTAATATTTTCCCACCGTTAGCCTACCTGAAGCTCTTCATGATCTCCTTTACGCCTTCCAAAACTTCATTCATTACCTTCTTCAGCCTTTCTCCCATTCAAACTCTCCGTTTCCTCAATCCTCTTCCTCTGGCCTAATACTCGCCACTAATTTATTTCCTTGCCCCTACTACTCACCACTTCCTCGTTCGTTTTCCTCTTCACCCAATTCACCCTTCTTCAATTCTTCTCCACGCTCACATCTCAAAATTCTCCAGTCTATACACATTCTCCTCCACAATGACCATCCAAGGCTACGCTCCCTACTATGGTTTCCTCTAGTATTAGATACTTCTTTGATAGGTCCTGAAACCAATTTTGTTCTCTTCGCCCATGAAACACAGCCAACTATGTACTTTTATAGTTTCTATACTCCAGTCTCATCAAAATGATTCCCTTGTTTCGTAAAATGATGCCAGTTTACGCTAATGGTAATGCTATGAACGCCATGAGCATCTGCAGCCAAAATTTCATACTCGTCTTAAATTAAACAACTTTGTCTTAGTTTAAAAAATAACTGTCGGATGGAAATGAGCAGCAGACACGAATGTAATCGCGGCTCACTTGCTTATGTGCTCAAAAAGTCTTCCTTTTATGCTTTACTAAAGCCCAAATTTTAACAATCTCTGACTATCTTTATGAACCTTAATATTTGGATTTTTTACTTTGAGAGACATAATCATTCATGGCATTACAGTGACCTGTGGGGGAGATTAATTCTGCACCACGAGCGGTTATTATGCCTATAATCGTACGATTAAAAGTTAGATTAGTCACTAAAGGTAAAAATAACTCGCATAAAAGTAAAATAACTTCATCAACTTAATACAGCCCTGTGAGAGGGAAACTTGGCACGATGAACAGTTTCACTCTTCAATCTTTGGACTGACTGAAGCAAACATTGTAAGAGATTTTGTCTACTTCTGCAGGGAATTCACCGGAAGCCACGCAGTGGAAGTATGTCGGCCCGCCATGGTACACGGCACTCTCCGATGCTCAGGTAATTATAAATAGATAAGGTTTAGCTCCGTGATTTGCAACGTCAATGTAGCGTATTTTTTAAACCTGGATATACAAATAATCATGCCCTCCTGTTCGATGCCCACTTGTGATCAAGCAACTATTAGAACAGATTTTATATCGAGTCTCTAAGTTAATCGTTTACAGGCACCGATGCATGAGTTATAATATGTTCCTAACTCAGGCGTGAAAGGGGGGAGGGGTGGAGGCGCTGAATAAGAGTCTTCCTTTGCTTCTCGCTGAAGACAATCCCTCTCTGCCATATTGCGTCCATGGGCTTAGGATGTGATTAAGGCCACGACGCAAGATTGATATGAAAGTAAGTTGTCGCCATAAATTATATCTGAGCAACAAGTGGGCTGATTTCACAAGGGGAGGAAGGTACAATAGTTAAAAATGAATGACATATTTCCAATTATAACACAAATAAACGAGGCCAAAATCAAATAAGATAATCATGTGTAGCATCAGTAACAACAAAAAGAGATAGAAGATGTTTTTGACAGTCACAGCTATTTCTGTTTAGTAAACTGCTCAAGGACGTCGGGGGCGTAGGTAATAAATAAGAAGCTAACAGTTACATACATAATATTTAGGAGTAAAACAACCGTAATGGTATAGTTACTAAGAATCAATTACAGATGTCTTCAATGACTCAAACAGCTTAACACAGAGGAAAAGCATTGAAAAATTTTAATAAACAATTTTCCATCAATGCTTAATCCATAAAATCTCTGAAAAACGTTTATGAAGAAACTTCTTGCATTGCAAGCATACAGCCTTACATATTAGGAGACAATCAGATGGTTTTTTGTGTCCAGCGAGAAAGAACGAATCGCAATTTAATATTGTAGGAAATTTTACAAAGTAACAATTAGAGATTCTAAGACAGAGGCAAAAATTTTAACAAAAGAGTGGACTTAAAACTGGGGAACGTGAGCTCTACGGCCTGTTACAAGGTATAAAATTCTCCAACGACGCACACCCTCGTCTTTTCTTGTTTTTTTGCCGTTTTTTGACTACGCTCTTTTGAGCTAGATTCTCCCAGAACAACTTGGAGTTGAGTGTGTGAGTTCTTGAGTGCTTGTGAGTGTGTTTATGTTCATAACCCAGGCATCCTTAGTAGGGTCCCATTAGCCCAGCGAAGGATCCCTATTCGGGTTGATTGTGTGTCTGTGGTTGTCACTGGCGAGGAAGTAACATTCCCGTAAACCACCACAGGGGTTTTCTGGTCGAGAGGTTATGGTTGGTCACTGGCGTGGATTTCCCCCATTTTTTCCCGCAAACCAACACAGCAATTGCGGGGTATTGTTGACGAGTGGTGCCAATGTATTACGGCCATTGGAGAATTTTATACCTTGTAAAAGAGTGGACATTTGATATTTCTAACGTGATGTTTTTTGACGTAATGCCTCGTCTTTAATGGACTCCTACACCCGATTTGAGTCGACGTCGAAACGGCCTCGACACCAGTGCAGACGCTACGTGAACTAGATTCCATCAGGGTCTCTGGACAGGGATGACCTAATCCGGAGAAACCATCATTTCTTCCCTCAATACCTAGTCGTAGGGATTCATCGGAATGCGGAAACTCACGTCAAGAGTTGAAGTCGATGGAAGAGGGGAACGTATAGAGTGGTGGCTTTTGAGATGTGGGAACGGATAAGAGTGCGGAAAATAGCCCGCAGACCATTTTCGCCGTCCTTATCCATTCCCTATCTTGTCCTAACAGACAGGGAGGAGGTCAAACGAAAAAGGCGTTGGGTGAGGTCTACGAAGAGATGACGTTGAAGGGTGAAAAAGAGGTATGGTATAGGAATGTAGACTATAGTGGAGGTGGGATGCTGAAGGTGGTGCTACAAAGGAGTATGACCGGTTAGCGGCCAAAAGAAAAATTAGAATAGAAGAGCACGAGAAGTATGGAGTGCTATACAACTCTCGCAAAATCTGGTGGCAGACGGATGTGCAGAACACTACTTAACAGAGGAAGGTGAGAAGTAGAAATGAAAAATCCCATACCTCTGCAAGTATGATTTGCCACGAAGTTTGCATGGCAGGCGTACTGCATGCAGGGAATTCGAAAGTAAACAAAGGCATAGAGCTACTGCCGATTCTACCGCAGTGGCCGGTTATCAGTAAATAGACCATTATGGTCCGAAAGTCTTCCACTACGCATCTGCCGCGAGATTTTATGAAGCCAGTAGTGTTGCAAGAATAAAGATGTTTAAATTTAGTGGAAGAGCTTCATAAGTCGTGCAATATGCAAATAAATCTTGGTGGACCAACCTAAGCCTTTATATAATACTAACTAATACTCACTAGCTGCTATCAATGGAATTTATTTCTCCCCAGTCAACGCATAGTACCTAGATGCCATATCCTTGAGCAGTACAGCAGTAAATCATCAGCAGATACACTTGCTTAAATTTGGTACGTCATTAAGTTCCCTCATTTCAAACACAACACTGAGTGGTTCCTCCAGCCCTTTAACAGAACGAAGAGAATGTTCTCCAACTTTGCCATCTGCTTTAAAGTAACAAATGGAAGCGTTTGCGGCCATGGCCTTTTCAATACCTCAATCTATCTAATTGCCTCCAATTACTCCGGGCGGCCGGATAACGCGCCTAAAAGACGCGCCCGTCTAGATCAAGTGACGCGTCAAATACATGGTACAAGGGGTTTTGAGACGGAATCCCAGATATAAGACTGCCTGTTGTAACGATTGCAATAAATGTAAATCAACATTCACAAAGTCAAGGGGTCAAGGTAATTGGGATGTTCAAGTACAAAGGAATGAAAATGCCCTCCTTCGCACAAAAGTTAAGTAAAATGACAAAAAATGGCCAAAAAGACAGGCTGTTCACCAGTTTGACATCATGACAATGGGGAAAGACTTTTACCATTAATGTACCACACACGAATATATTGTACTGAGAGCTTATGTTGATAATTTTATTGAAATCAACGCATTGCCACGAGCCCACAAAAAAGCATTTCCTTGAGTATTTTTGACTCTCACCTTCCACTAACGTGAAAAAGGTCATCACTCATTATATCAGACCTATCATAAGAGGCAAATAAACAATTACCATACTGTATTGTGACAGCAGAGTAAAATAAATTGATGTCACTGCTAAAGATAAACTGACCATTTAAAAGATGAAATGAAAACACTAAAATTACTAGACAAATCAACCACAAAGGTAAAAAGCGCTCATTATTCGACGGATCTATTTTGAATGGACTCTCTTTCCAGCAATAGGAGCCCACTGAATCACCAAAACTGTAGAATTAAAGCATTTTTGCATCAATTATGGCATTAATTTACTAAAAACTAAGAAATATGATGAACCGGGGCCTAAATTTTACCGCCGTTCGATTCTCTGGGAGATATCGTTTCTTATACACATAGTTATTCACTAAATTGGCATTTATATTAGAAATAAAAATACTATCATCCCTATGTTTCGTTTCACATTTATCACCATATGATTTCAAGTACAATTAGCCATAAAAATAGCGTAGACGATTTTGTTGCTAATGCCAAACAGAGGACAAGTTTTTTTCTAAATGTAGCCAGAATATGAATAAAATGTTATTCATGTCATTTTACGGTGGTGGGTACCATCTTAAAAATGAACTGAAAGTAGCATCAGTCATTCATTGCCAACCATCAACAAAGCGTCGCATAGATAAATCAATTGCAAGTTCGTCGTAAGAACAATTAAAATGCATTGAAATTTGTTACCTTTCGTGACTATTTTATGTCTTTCAGTAGAGTCATCAAAGTTTGAGAACATTGTGTTGAGTATTCAAACCGTAATTCACTGTTTGGCAAAAACAAGCTTGTAAGGGTCTCCTTACACAACGTAATTCGCTTTTAATTATGCTTACGCAGAATTTATAAGTTGTTTTAAAAGCAGTAGTGAGGGCCTCCAGGGGAAGGTTCAAGGGGCCTACGTAACCACTGAAGAATAACTCCCCTCGCTCTCTCTGAAGCTAATCAAAAAATTTCGGTGAATGAAAGTAAAATGACTCAAATAAATGTTCCTATATCGCGTGGGATATTGAATAAATTAATGGGCTTGAAAATATAATATTTATTTTATTTCAATCAAAACGCTGTTCCGACTTTGTTCCCTGGTATTCTCTCGGAGGTCTTTAAACTAAAAGCATTCTTTTGGAATTTACTCCTTAAATTGTAAACACCTACTAACGGCCACTGTGCCAGTTCCATCATTCCCAAAGTTTTCTACTTAAAATTGATGACACTCTCCATCAACACTAGAGCTCACTAATAGCTTAACTTCATCGATTTATAAAGAACAAAGCTATTCCTTTTCCCAATACTTAATTCATATAAATACTTAATTTACCAAACTCTAGTTTCCCTCATTCTTCACGAATCGTAGCGACAGAGATGGTAAAGACAACGGAGTGTAGGATTCCCGCTTTAGGTGGCTGTTTACGAGTTATCACGCTCTGCGATACTTCTGAATGGATTTTTACGTCTTTTACAGCCCATAAAAGGCCTCCGAGAACCGGAATTTACAAAGCGCATTTGTCACCAAGATCAAGAAATCCGAGGGTAATCATGGATTCAGACCACCTTTAATTCATATCCTTATACATTTGTGGGCGTAGAATGCGATGCGATAGTGGGAATACGAGGCTGTACTTACAAATTCTACATCTGCAAATCATCCTCCAGGCCGCCGAAAGGTAAGTAGAAGATTAAATCGTGAAAAAGGAAATATCCTTAGCTTTTTCACTGTTTGGGTGTTTCTGAAAGGGCTTTGAATGGTGCGAGGGAAAGTCGAATCCCTAAAATGGTCCATCTATCCAATCGATCCTTTCTAGGCAGCGTATTTCGTCAATTCAAGTGTCAAAAATTGCCAAAGGAAAAAGCTCTCCTGAACCAAGACTTGAACTAGAGATTTTTATATGCTGGGACAATATGCAGGGCACGATCCTGCCAAAGGTAGGTCTGTGGATACATTTCCGGCCCAGAAAACGTTTTCCCTCGGTATTTTCAACGAATTGTTTGCCTATGAATTTGATAGTGTCAGGCATGACTTCGTGGAAATAACAAATTTCATTTTAAAAGTAAAATTTTGTACTTTTCCACACTTTATTTGTGCTTTTCCACACTATTTATTATAAGCTACGACCGGTTTCACATTGACTAGGCATCTTCTGTTATGTCTTATCTTATGTTACGTCAATGTGAAACCGATCGCAGTTAATAATAAAAATTGGTAAAGTACAAAGTTTTATTATTAAAATGGATTATTTGCCGTTTGTCACGGCAGGATTAAAATCTTGCTTTTGTCGGTATTGTCTGACCTTCAGATAGCTTAGCTTGTAGCTTAGGATCACGATTAAAGCCTTAATGTCTTAAGTAAAAACAACACGACTGCCGGCTGCGGAAGCCAAGTAGGTAACACCCGCAGTTAACCCACCTAAAAACTCAGCCAACCACTATAACGCGGTGTATATCTCTATAATTCGATAATTATAAAGTTGAGTCGTCTAGCATCTCGAATTACGACGATTTTCGGAGTCGGCCGACATAATTCTTGTACCGACAAACCAAGTCTATTTTCTTCTGGCAACGACACGTTATCGTCAACGAAAGGCAACGAAAGCGGTGGAAACCCTTAAACCATGGTTCCCCCTCTTCTGTTCAAAGCTTTGTTTATTAACTAACAACACATCTTGCGCGCGAGCTTTATTTTTGACAATCTCATATTTCTTCTGCTTGATCCATCCAGTTCCTACAAGTAGAACATTGGTAGCATATAACGTAGTGCATGTATGAGGGAAAATCACCCTTTCCACACACCCTTAAGGTGGCTTGCAGGGTATTTTTGCAGATATGAATGATAGAGTTGCTAAAATTCTTATAACCCTCGCAGATGAAGGCGGTGGATTGTCTGGCTACCGCCCTGAAGTTGGACATCGAGGAGGGAGGACGGGGCAGGACCATGAGGGCCCTGACGGAGCTGGGCCTGACCCCGATGCCAACCAGGGGTCAGATCCACGTTGCCATGGTCGCGTCCATCGTGGACTTAAAGTCCTTGAAGAGATGCAGCGAGAAAGAAGGAGGTAAGGTCAAGCTGGGGGAATGGTCCACATATGAGGGGGGCTCGGACCATGAGATGAATATGCCGACGCACCAGCCCGAAGACGGAGGGCCGCCGGTGGACGAGGAGACCTTGCTGGAAGTCGTCGAGTACGAGGAGGGAGGCGGGTCGCCGGGCGAGCCGTGGCACTGCCGGGACTCCACGACGCCCCCGACAGACGAATCAACCGAGGCGGACTACGGGGAGGAGGCGGGGACGGACTACCTCTTCCCAGAGACTAGGTGAGCCGTAAATGACTATGTAGCTACTGCTTCGCGCCGCGAAGACCATATTGATCCACGAGGACACTTGTTAGTAGGTATTCAAATCACCTTAGGTGCGCAGATGACAATAACTCAGGAAAAGATGAGAACATCCCTCTCTCCCTTTGATGTGAGTAGCGGTTGCCAACTCTTCTGGATTGGGCGGGAGACTAGCAGGATTCAATAAAAATTCATTGAAACCCTCCGTAACACCGGTTTAACACGCTCAACTAAACAGTAATATTTTTAATTATTGTCTCTGACTGATGGTAGTGAAAAACATAGCGTTTCTCGAAGACCGCCCAGAAGGGAAAGCGGCGACAATATAAGATCACGGTCTTCCACGGTCGGCCAGAGACATTTCAGCAGCATTCAGCAGACGACATTTCAACGCCCCATTTCTATATGCTTCCTAAAATTCACAAAACCAACAATCCCGGTCGCCCTATTGTCTCTCGCATCAACTCCCCCACTGAACGGATCTCAGCACTGATTGATCATTACCTGCAACCATTAGTTATGTCTCTCCCCTCCTTCATCAAAGATACCTACCACTTCCTCGACCTCCTGCACGCCATCCCTATCCCTACTAACACTGACCTTCTTATGGCCACAATAGATGTCACTTCCCTCTATACGAGTATACCCCATCATGAAGGAATTGAAGCTCTCCGTTTTTATCTCTCCCAACGCCCTAAACCACATCTTCCCTCCACCAACTTTATTGTTAAATTAACAGAATTAGTATTAACTAAAAACGCCTTTTCCTTCAACAATCAAGTTTTCCTTCAGATCAAAGGGACCGCCATGGGTACTCGCATGGCACCTTCTTATGCAAATCTATTCATGGGCCATCTTGAAAGCACTTTCCTCAAAAACCAGCCCCTCAAACCTCTCTTCAGGGCCCGCTATATTGATGATATCTTTGTCCTTTGGCCTCATGGCCGTGAATCTCTATCTTCCTTCATTTCTGCGCTAAACTCTTCCTTTTCGGTTTCTTTCACCTCTTCCGTCTCTGACTCTTCTATCACATTTCTGGATGTTAATATCCTACTAAAAAACAACAAATTCATCACCTCCGTCCATAAAAAACCCACTAACCATAACCTTTACCTTCATTTCAATAGCTGCCATCCACCACATACCAAACGCTCCATTCCATATTCCCTCTCTGTCCGCGGCCACAGAATTTGTAACGACGCCCACTCCCTTCAACAATACACCGATAACCTATATCACTCCCTCAGAGAACGTGAGTACCCTAAAAAGCTTCTTACCAATCAAATCCTGCCCCCCTCTGCCAATTACACCCCTCGGGCCAAAACCCACCATCCTGACAGACTCAGCCTCATCACCACATTCTTCCCTGGCTCCCATAAAATCAGAAACATCCTCCGCGATCTATACCCAATTTTAAAGAATAATAATTCCACTGCCCTCCTATTACCTTCATGTCCCACGGTATTTTTTAAGCGTCCCGCAAACCTGCGAGATATCTTAAAATCTACGAAACCCACCCTTCAACCGACCGCCCCCTCTCCACCACTTGCAACCGTCCTCGGTGCAAATGTTGCTCCCTCCTACGCTCTTCTGCTACGCCCTCTTCCAATAAATCTTCCTCAGCAGCCAACTGTACTTCCACAAATATCGTTTACCGTCTCTCGTGCAATTTCTGCCCGGCATTTTATGTTGGCGAATGTACTACCCCGCTTTCAATACGAATGAATGGGCACCGCCACTCCACCACATGTCCTCCCTTCATTGATCCCATTCCTAAACATACCGCTTCCCATCGTAAGACCATCAATAAATGTTTCTCTCTCTCTATATTAGAAGCCCTCCCCGAATCAGCAACTAATATTGAACTGAGGACTCACGAGATGGCTTTCATCTGGTTCTTAAGAGCATTTGAATCGCCCGGGCTTAACTTGGCCCACTGACCAATAGCAACCCCTTGCTCCCGCTCCCCACCAGCCCCCTTCCCTATATATATAAAATATTTTTTTTATATATTTGTGTTCACGCTCGTGAAAGCTTCCAATGATTATATATATATATATTTTTTTTTAATAAAATATTATTATTTATTATATATGCATGCGCATGGATTAAGTATTCGTCGAACGACGCCTCGCGCTATTTTCGCTGTCAATGCGAATATTGAGCGCAACATATTGAAGGGTTTTGTTTGATCCTAGCGACGAAGGAGCAAACGCTTGCAATTAAGACAAGACTGACAAGAAATCATTCCGATGGCCGGAGTGCGCAGATCAGAGGCGCGTCGCAGGGTAAACTTTTAAAGAGGGAAACTGTGCCACTAATAAAGATTTTTCTTCCAACGACAATTCATATAGTAATACAAAAACGATCTCAGTAGTAACTTAAGTCTCACGTAAGATGATATCGGACCCCTACAGCCCACTATGTAAAGCAATGTAAGTAGAGCCCAACCCTTTCTTCCCCTCCAAAACGTCGTGCGGAATACTTGAATGGCCCCTAAAGGATCTTCAATTATTCACCTCAAACGCGATTCTCAACTTGGGGTACGCTTTGATAGTTTAGATGTGAGCGATAGGGGCTGAATAACGGTGGAAGTGTGGCAAGCACATTTCAGGGATACGAAGGGAGTGAGCTATGAAATAGCCAAGTAACTCGAAAAAGTATGGTAACCGCTGAGCTAGAAGATGACGATATTCAGTAATGTGAAATTCTCAGAACGAGAATTAGTTCAGTTGCTCTTCTGTTTGTATCTCTAAGATAGACCACTGGTCCATTAATCAGCCACTATTGTTCCATTTAGCTAGAAATGCAGTAGTCGTGTCATAGGGTTGCCATTACTGTCGGCTTTGGCTGGAAATCGATCATTTTCCTCTTGCTATGGGTCCCCTCTAGAGAAATATGACCTACTGGTTATTTTAGTGACCATCGACCGTTCCGGGAACCCATGTATCATTAAAAATCAGGGACCACTGAAAGTTGTGCCCTTTTAAGGGTTTAACTTTAAATTACCTCTACTTTAGGAATTCAAAACGATTTACCAAACGACTTATTTAAATTTCTCCCATCAAAATTGCAATCTCGCCAAATGAGTCACGACATTTTTGACGTGTTTATTTTTTGCCGAAATTTCAATCTCACTCGATTGAGTACTTATTATCATTTTGTGTTTGCCCAGCAATATGAAATACCTACTCTTACTATGGTCCACTTTACGTGAAGATGTTTACTTTGACGTTAATTCACGGAACTTCGGTCTCGTGGAGGGGTCAACTTCCGGAGTTAACTCTCCATAATTTGGCAACCCTACTCCGCTTTCGAGAAAACTTCGAGTCACCATTTTGCCAATGAGGAGGGTCGCGCAGAAAATGGAATATTCTAACTTATTGAGTCAGATGCGAGTTCATCGATCCGAGTTTATGACAATCTTTTTTTTTTTTTCAAACGTAGTCGAGCCAGATGAAATGCATTTTTGTGAATTCAGGCGTGGTGCCTTCCCGAGATCATATACGCTCCGAAGTTGGGAGTGAAGTTATACCCGTAAGCACTGGAGGATTATGAGCGGAGTCCAGCAATAAGAGACCCACTCTAAGTTTTCTAATATAGCTTTCATATTTAATAAGATATCCTGGGCAGGCAGTTGTTGGGTAATAATAGGTCGATTTCCTGGGGAGACTCGCTTAGAGGTCTTCCAGTGACATTCGCGAAATTGACATTAGTGATTCGCCTCGTAAAAGTTACCTTTCACGTCATTAAGTATTCAACAAGCCTTTGTGCTTCTGAATGCGGAGTCTTTACCAGTCGCCCCTCGAGTTCTTTCTTAACCTAATCTGCAAAGACACTGCATTTCCTGCATTTCTTTTTTTGCCCCAGTTTCATCTTTCCCTATCCATCATCAGGTTTTTGACGTAACCTCCAAGGTAGGAAGAAGGTATTAAGCGGCCTTTTTGTTTTGTGTAGACTTCGGAACATAATGCGTTGACGAAATCATAATCAGTCCATTTATAGATCCTTTATTTTACTGAAAGAGTACAGATCTGAAGGGCAAGATCCCATTAAAAATTTATAATGATATTCGCGTAATAACGCGTTTCACGAAGTCTTAGATCGAGATATTTCAACTACCGTCGTAAAACCTCACGCAGCCTTCAAAAGAATTGAAAGGGTCGCCTCGCTGAGCACCCCAGGGCTTCTTCTTCTAGATACTATAGTAGAGGACTTCAAACCAGGGCTTTAATTTTTATCCCAGGTCTTTAGATTCCAAAACTAATAATCTGAGTAATTTATGATACTCGGAGCATTACAAGAACACAAGATGCATTCTATTTTGGAAGTTAAAAAAGATTAAATTCAATAAATGCGATTATATTTTGCATTGTGTAAACGAAACTCTAATTTTAGACAGGAACTTATCTTAGATGCCAAAATTCACAAATATTAAGTGTTGTTGAACAGAATGAATTTGTGAAATAATTGATCCAAATGTTTATACATAGAGTATGAATTAATGGCGATATGACAAGCGCGTATGCTGTTAAAGTAAGATAAGATTTACCGGAAAGAAAAGAGCACAAGAAAAATATGAGATAATAAACTTTTTAAAGCAGCGAAATCACTATTTTTCGACCCACAGTTATCAGCGGAGTTAATCTGATTCTGTAGCGCAGAAGTACTCCTTGAAAAGAATAAATTTTTCTTGAAAAATGTTTGCTAATAGATAGTGTGTGGATATTGCTCAGGTATGATCACCACGAATCTTTAGGCTATTAAAAGTCTTTATTACAATTGTCGCCCATTCTACTCAACCGAAATACATTTCGCACGAAGTTGTTTTTTTTCTCTCTAAGTATTGCGATACATTCACAAGGAAGAAAATTCTACAACTTTTTTGTTCCCTGAGAAGTTCGCAAATGATTATTGCCATCTTTAAAGGTACGTCTTTTCCAGAAAAAAATAAACACGAGAAGTCACTAGGAAAAAGATCGAAAGACGAATTTGTTACTGTCTGAGGCCAATGTCCCACGATCAAAATGTTTGTTTAAAAAATTAACCAAACGACTTTGAGTATCATGCGACAGGCGGAAGTTGAAGGGTAAAGACGAAAGTGTAATTTGATTCCAAATCAATCAAATTCTCTCAATAATAAAAATTCCCATTTTGTTCTCCTGTAATACGGTCCTCAAACCCGAAAGATCATTTATTTAGTCAAAAATTTCAACCGCGGAACAGCGGCTTTGCGGTAAATTTTGCGGATAAATTGGATTTTAGGCGAGTGCAACGCAAAGTGCGACGACTACTAAAGAGTCAACGCAGCAAACAATGCACATGATGCCTAATTACAACTGTTCGGCCAGAACAGAGTTTAAAACAGCCATTAAACAATCAACACCCGTTCTTCGGTTTAAGCGTGAAGTGAAGAACTGCACTAATAATATACATAAGAATGTACCGAGCTGGAGAGTAATCTTCTGGTCTATTTGCGCTGGTAACCTCAATCACCCAGACGCGGTGGCGTGCGCGGAATGGCAAGAACTCTCTGCTGTATGTATA
The DNA here is from genome assembly GCA_963573305.1 of Pyrrhosoma nymphula. Classification (NCBI taxonomy): domain Eukaryota; kingdom Metazoa; phylum Arthropoda; class Insecta; order Odonata; family Coenagrionidae; genus Pyrrhosoma; species Pyrrhosoma nymphula. The sequence continues at coordinate 10,237,783 of OY754335.1, read as the reverse complement.
CCCCCGCTGGGATTAAAACGTTAGGAGAGCCAAGAATCCGCAGGCCTCCTAGATTTTCATCAATTCTTTCTCTATGCGGTCAGGTGGTGCGAATGGTGCGGGGATTGCAACACCCACTGTGCAGCCTTCTTACCGCCGCCGGTCTGCGAAGAGGTGGATGACGGAAATGGGGCCGAAGCTGATGGCACAAAGGAGGAGGAGACAAAAGAAAGGCAAGTCTCCCCCAACCTTCAAAAAATTTTTTGTAACATATTTGATAACTTAGAATTACATTTAAATGCATTATAAAACACAGTTGAAAATGCACTTGGTCAAGTTTGTTTCACAAATATTTTAAGTGCGTTAAATAATAACGCTTTCAGGGTAATTCATTTTTCAAAATCCACTCCCATACTCTTTTGTAAATCCATTTAAAATGAAATGTTTACGAATAAATGCATTTATTGAGGGGCCTGATGGCATTGAAGTTTCCCATTTGAATGCGTTTGAAATTTCCAAGCTACATGCAATGAAAATTGGTAAAAATACAGTACATATGAAAATACACAGTGGATAACACACTTTAATGCATAAATTTGAACATGGGTAAAAGCAGTATGACCTCTGAAATTTTTACTGCTTACGTTCAAAATACCCTCGCCAAGTGGTATTTATGAACCTTTCGAAGAAGGAATTGACCCGTAAAGTAATTTTTATCCGGAATAAATGAGTACCTACCACATTTCTAAGAAATGGCTGTGCGAGGCACCGATGAAGAAACATCGGAGATCTAAAGATTACGCAGATCTTTGAGGCCGAGGTGAATTTGAAAATAATTAGGAAAAATAGGAAAAAAAATAAGTAAAAAACGATTACCTCTTAAAGCAAAACTTTCGGGATAAAAAAACTCTCTATGGAGAAAAAGTAAAGAGTTTAAGAACAAAATATGATTGAAATAAAGTGATTTAAATTCCATATCGACATGTTTCTTATGGTCTTCGTGGGTTGCTTTTTAATCTATTCAACTTAAACTTTGCAGTTCCCTCTTTTAAACTATATTCGCAATATTTACATTCAGATTTGGCAGAGTCGCGACGGAGTTATATTTAAATCTAATGGAGTTCAAGAACCTTTGCCAAAATTAAGACCTCTCGCGGGGAAACAAGCCTTCTACTGTTATTCGACGCCCGGAACAAAAGACTGCGATCCTCTGATCTCCTGGCCTCATAGCCCGGAGTTTAACACCGGTGAAAACTTGATCAAACTAACGTGAAACAACAGCTGCCACTCCTGAAGGACTTTACTGTACTTTCTTGGGACAATGGCTTACGGATTGTGGAGCTGTTTCTCCTAGGATGTCCGGACAAATCGCAAGCGACTAAAATATCCATAGCTTTTAGATAGTTTGGCAGCCCTAGCCTGAAACTTAACCTACTTCCTCAAATAGATGTCTGAAGAGTCGTTACCTGAAGATGACGTCGGACGTCGAAACCCGGGTCGTTTATTAAGAATGTGGAATCACACAGTTACAGTTTTCATTCTAACATGACTCGGTTCCATCAATTTACCCCTGAAACTCATTGTCAATTTTTTCTCAATTAAGTTACCAATTATCCTTTCCCTCACTTTATATGGATTGTGTCCAAACACCTCCTGCCACATGCCCTCGCGATAACTTGCAGGGTACCATGTAGATCTATAGAAACATAGAACATTGACTAATATTACGATGGATTCTCCCCCAGTTATGAGTGTTTAACCAGATGCGACTGGTGCGGTGAGTGCTCGGAGCATTGTTCCAGTAATATCCCAACGGTTTGCGACGAGAAGGAAGGTGAAGAAGAGGTGACCACAGAAGAAGAACAACTAACACGGAAGAAAGTGCTCGCCTCTACGGCATACCGAAATTTTTTTCGCGAAACAGCACAAGATAAAATCATGACAAGAGAGTATCACCCGGAAATTCCATGATATCTTTGAACCAACTACTACACAATTGGATTTTATAAAAAAATAGATTTTTTTATGCAGACAAATTTTAATGGTGATGGAGGGTGTTTTCATTTCTAATGGGGGAGGGGGTGTCAAGTGACCATCTCCAATTTTAGCACTGCTGATGCACGAGGAAATATCACACTAAGCTTAGAAAATAGCTGCGTCATGTTCTAATACAAAGCGTAATTGCCACCATTTATGGAATCGTTGCATATACGGAAGTAAATTTTAGTTTCTTAAAAAGATGATTTTTTCTGCACCAACTGACACTAATTTTGTGAAATTGGGTTGAGTAATAAACAAGCAAAACTAATTTAAACAATAAAAATGTTTTATATACTGAAAAAAAGGACGACTAAACTCTCAAGAAAATTAAAGGGCAAGGGCAATTACTTTCAGAAGCTTAATATATTCAAACATGTCATTTATTTTAAATTTGTAAATGGTCCCTTTTAATGATTTCTTAGAGCTGAATGAACTGAAGAAGTGAGTTTCAGAGAAATTGTAATTGGAATGCTTTGTGGGATGTAATCGGAAGGAGGGGGTACGGATAAGTACCTGTTCATGAAAACAAAATACAATAATGAGTTTCACACAAGAATAAGTTTTTTCTCCTTTTCCCAGTATGATCCGAGACTTTCAGCGCAAAAGATAAATAAAAAAAAAAGATTATTCAATTTAGAGCAAAAGCTAGCTCGTTCCCTTTCCTCGATTAGCCTCAGTTTCAAGTTCTGAACACTACGGAGTCGTTTTGTTTCACCATCCGACGAAATGAGTCGTATTTCACGTCATTCATTCAACACGTCCCGGTAGTGCTTTGAGGGCAGTGATACGAGCTGTTTTCGCGGGAGTGGTGGTGAATTACGTCAGAAGGTCTCTCTTACAGCTTAAACGACCCACGCCGTCGCCGCGTCGTAACTGGTCCAGGATGCAGTGAATTGCTTTAAACAAGACTTGGACTGGCATTGTCCCTACGCTCACTCTCGTGAAGTCAGAACTTAGTTTTCGTATCAAAAGTGAATGAAGGAAGTTATCGTGAGTGTATACGAGCACAGATGGTGAACTATAGTCTTGGAAAATAACATAATACTGACTGGTTTTATTCTTTGGAAGATTTTTTCGAAATGAATAAAATGAAATAAGTCAATCTACAATGAATTTTAATGAGAATGAAATAATTCTGTCACATATACTTAAGTCAAAAAACTCAGAGAGAACGAAGATATTCTTAAGTTTTGTCATCATCCCAGACCAGTCTCAGAATATAAGCAGTGCCCCTTTAAAAAAGCTTGCATTGTCAACGTAATGGAATGAAGTTATGAGGGACTAGCACGGAAGTACATTTTATTTCAAATCAACAACTATTCTTTTCTCGAGAAATAAGAAACTGCTTGGACGTAGTGATTAGTACCAGCAGTGATTAACACGCAAAGAAATTTTATTCGATAAGGAAATGGAGCTCCTTGTAAATCTTATGGTTTCACATTCGAATTTTCTCGATGGTGTAAAACTGAAAGAGTTATATTATCAGTGATAACACAAAGACGCGGAAGTTTTCTCTAAACGGATAAGTTCAAATAATGTCATGTTCATTCTCGTTTAATGAAATAAGAAAATATTAGGATAATAGTTAGAAAATATTCGAACAGACAGAATTCGACAATCTCAATAATCCCGTAGCAATCCAACACCTACGTTAACCAAGATATATTAATTGTTTTCGGCTCGTAAAGGATATTTTTAATCGTCATCTCTGAGAAGACTCTTAGCAAGTGTACTAGGACTAAGCGCATCAAATAAGAACGCTCCTTTGATTTGATGGAATGCTCACGTTTTCACTGAACCACACCAGTGAGGCTAAAGACTGTACCAACATCAGATTTGTACCATTAATAGATTTTTTCGGGGAGTGTCGACAACTCCACTAATCAGATGCCCGTCTACTCGGTGCGCATGTGTTAGATGCTACATATTATTTGTCCCTCACGAGAAATCGGCTCTATCTGGTTTTAGTGGCAAATTTCTGTTAACAATTCATTTAAAGTATTACATGAGTTTCAAGGCTCACACTTTGTATTGACGAATACATCACCTATTTGAGATTTCCCGCATGGGTGTGCGGAGCCCACAAAATTTGACACTGCATCATCCTCAGCAGTCATCAAGCCCACGAATGGATTACTGCAGCCAGATATATTAGTATAATATAGTCTTAGTGTACGTAGTATTCATGACTGCAGCTCTCTAGTCCTCTCTCCCATCAGCTAACTGTTTCATTCCTACGTAAGTATTCATTAGACGTCCCTCACAATTTACTTGATATATTACACCCTTTGTCCTCCTCGGTAAGTCTCTCAATAAATCTTCCTTCCATTATTGCTTCCACGATGCTGTTTCGATTAATAGTATGCGCAAAAATTAGTCTTTTCTGAGCCAGAGGGTTTTCATGGAGTATTTATTCTACGCAACTCCTCGACGGACTTCCTCATCGGTTCATCGGTCCATCTCCATTCATCTGATCTTAATTATACTCCGAGAACACCACATTTCCATTGCTTCCTATCTGTTTTTCTATCTATGCTACACCGCCGTAACGTCGGAGGAGCATGCTCCATAAGTATGTTTGAATAAGGTTCTTCATCACTTCCATCCTAGTATTGCTAGCTGTATGTATATCATTCCTCTGATATAATCACTTATTTACTCGTGTTACTCTATACACTGTAAATGATAAAAATTTTGTTGTCATATGGGCGGAATAAGTCTGATGCGCATCTCATTTATTTGGCTTCTTAACATGTCCGCCGATTAAAGCTGGATGTAAACTTTAAACCTGTTTCATTTATTGATTACCGTTTAGAGAATCGAACTAAGGTCTTAGGAGCACACTTTCACTAACACCCCTCTCAATCAACAAAGGGGACATCCCCTGGCTACTTTCCTTTCTCTGTGCTCATTACTTACATGCTCTAAGGAGACAGCTACTCTCACTGCCTCAGGGGGCCACGGGAAGTACATTGCAAGCAAAAACGTGCACCGGGGGAGCTCTTACTGTCTAAGATTTATAGCTCATTTAAGAATAGGAATCAGCGCGGAAACAAGTACATCCTTTCACCAACGCGCCTTAAGAACGGAACAGACGATGGCTCTCGATCATCTCATAAGTTATGTTACTGAGTTGGCCAATGGCAAAGGAGAGATTTCGTAAGTTGACCAATCAAAAGAAGTAAACACAAGTCCTTTAAGATGTAATCGCTCCTCTTCACATTATTTCACCAACTCCACGCAACAAAATGGACCGCATATTTGAAACGTCCTTAATTAAACCCGATTCATGACGTGTAATTGAAATGATTCTTTGGCGTAACAGAAAAAATCCCACCAGTCAATTCTAGGAAAGAGAAAATTATCCTCCTTGTTAAATTTGTAGACGTGGGCATTTGCAGTCTCACTTTAAGTCACCTTACGTCTTCTTAAGTTATGTTCTCATTTTCGACGCGACCAAGCCTCCACTTTTATAGAATGATAAAAATTATTGTGTGATGTGCCCGGATATTGGCGGAATATATTTTCTGTATTTGCCTTGATTCAAGGAAGATTTTATTCGTTCCCATTCATAAGTTCGAGCGGACTACAAAGTATTCGAACGGTAAAACCGTTCGCTGGTTTGTTTCTGCGGAATATTGGTTGGCGGAGGTTGGTTTTTCATTTGATATTTTTCCATTTAAATATCTAATGCGGTAATATTCTTGTCATTTTTCACCTCGACATAAGCATTCTAGTCTGAGGATATGTTTTCTCCTTCGCTATGTACAATGTTCAACGAGAACAAGCCTTACTCTTCAAGATTCATCACTCGCTTGAGCACAAGAGTCGACGCGGAAGAGCGTGTATCCTCTCATACGCGAGGCAACGCAGCTTCGTGCGATTACTGGATCTTAAGACAAGTGCGGTTGCGAAGCAGCGAGTGAACAGAAGCGGATGAGATTTCCGCATCGAGATCGGGGACGTCCAGTCGGCTTGTCACGCGAAGGGAAAGGTACATACGACGCCCGTGCCCTCAAGTACATGCATACATAACATGCATCTCGTGTAGCAACGATGTCGGAACGATAAGCACTCCACCAACCTCTCCTGCTAATGCCCCATCCACACCGCCAGCTTTCTTAGATGTCAACTCATTCGCTGGTGTGCAAATGCAAGTAGGCGAGAGCGTAAATTGACCTCTTTTAACCACGATTGAGTTATCACAGTTAGCCCTGGTTACTGGCATCTAACTAAAATGTAAATAGACGGAAGTTAGTTGATAGAGTGCAGCGGTTCCTAATGGTGAAAAAATTCAATTTTAGTGCATTACAGGCAGAAATAATACACTAAAATTGAATTTTTTCACCATTGGGAACCGCTGCACAACAAAATTATAGAAAAATTATTGAACAGTAAGACCAGTGCAAGATGGATAGCAGAAATTAAGGAAGATATGAGTGAATAACACATTACAATAGAAGATTTGAAAGAAAAGACAGATGCTATCGTGAAACTCAAGGACAAACAGATCAGACTACGAACCAAGATCAACAAACAGAGAATAGGAAGGGTGATCTCAGATCAAGAAAGAAAATTTCAATCTGAGCGAATGAAGAAATACTGGGCTGACAGAAAACAGAAGAAATCCAGAAGATGACTAAAGTGGTCCAATGAAGGCCAAAAATTTAAAAATAAATAAATAAATAGGCAGAAATAGTGATACGAATATAAACAAAAATTTTTTTCTCATGTATGGGGTACGATTTTCGGAAATCGGTGAGTAAACAAATCAATGAATAAGTGAACAATATGGCGGAGAAAATGTGAATCGAGCAATCATCTTGCGTTTGCTCTGCTCCCTATTGGGAAGCAACTTCCGTTATAAAAAGGCGCCGAACACATCGCACGGTGATGACCAACGCCCTCGATTCGATGGCAAATGTTCCCCAATTCAGAAAGCGCTATTCTCTGTGAAATTTTGTCACGCATCAACGTATATAAATTTTAATTACAAGTGAGAATCCTCTGTGAACATTTCACGTTTCAACATTTATTGGTGAGAAAATACACATTAACTTGCACCAATTAAAAACACCTACCATCGCGCCTAAATTGCTGTTGAATAAATATTTACTAAAAGGAGGAATTTGCGGGAGACAAGAGAAGTACGAGGTGAGAAACCTTTTAGGGTAGTTTTATTTCGAGCGAGATTTATCTCGAGTCGAAATCGAGACCACATTCGAATATTATTTAAAAGTACGAACAGCTTCCGAATCATGAAGCAAATGACGTGAAGGTAACAGTACCTTAATGAGATAGCGGGGCACGAAATATTTAAATAATGCACAACTTATGTATGTATTAGCTTTGATATTTACTTAAATATCACAATTTCAATGCTAAAATGAGCTCAATCTAGTTATTCTGGGCACAAGCGAATTGCTTTAAGTTGACGTTTCCCTCAACCTGTGTAGTCACGTGACACGTGACGTTGTCGTTACACCCGTCCATTGGCGACTACGCCAATGAAAGAAGGTTTGGAACCGCTGATGTAGAAGTATATGAATTGGTGTCACTCGTCAGCGGAGAGCTTGGTGTCAGAAAGGGTGAAGCAAGCGTGTTATAAGAGGAGCCGAGGTTCTTTAAAGCCATGCCCTCCGCTTCCTTTGTCGACATCCATCCTCGTCTATGTTCTCCTCTCTCTCTCTCTCTCTCTGACGTCACGTGCCGCGCTAGCGATAGACGCAAGGTCTCCGTTAAAAATAAATGGTGTTAAAAAGTGAAAGTGGAGACAGATAAATACAAAAAAAACAATACATGGAACCCTAAACGAGTTCTTTGTAGGATGCACGAGCCGGTCAGGACACTTTTTTAAAATAATAAAATACTAGATACTCAGAAGTAAATCCCGTTATTATTATTTCATTATTAGTCATCAGAGATGATCAGTTTCTCTATGACGGAAAGTATAAACCCTAATTAGTGAAAGCCTCCTTCTAAACCATAATTCACCCTTTTCCTGCCACTCATTTGACACATTTGATGCCCGAGCAAAAACTGTCACTGTCTAATATGTATATAAGTGCGCATCTTTAAACTTTCTTTGCCTTCTAAATAGAATTTATAAGCATGGCTTTTCACTATTTATTCCAAATTTAATCCTAAATCTATGAAGAAACCTCAGTAGAATTAAAACATGAGATGACTTTTTAAAATTGAACACAATTATCATTAAAAATTACGTTAATATGGACTTGGAAATCATGGTACTCCCAAACTTGGAATGCGAAGGGAACTATTTATTTTACGACTAGTTTCGATACTTCAAATCATTTCAAGTCACTTCATAATAAATAATTAATGGTGGTGATAGTTCATAATGGTGAACGGAACAGATAGTGAAAAAAATACTTATGAATTCTGCTTTGAAGGCAATGAAAGATTAACATTTCAAACCAATGTAAAGTCCGATGGTAAAGGGTCTCACAAGTATTAAAAGTCGATGCCTCAGATGGCAGGCAATTAAAGGGTGGATCAAGGTTTATATGGCGGCTTCACTGATTAGGATTCACACTAAGAGTCGTAAAGAAGCTGCTCATTTTTGGTGACTAGTAAATTATCTTGGAGGAAACCTGCCACCTCTTCATTCATCATTACATAATAGTTCCTCCTCACCAGCTTCAATAGAATGTTTGCAGATGATAGCATTATTTATAGAGTAATAGACAAAGTAGATGATTGTATTATCTTACAAAATGACCTCAATATATTGGATAAATGGTCTAACGAGAATAAAATGTTCATCAATGCAAGCAAAACTAATCTTATTAGATTTCGGAAAGGAAGGAGTGGTACACTGAATGATTACTACATCATGGGTAAGTTACTGACGGAAACCAAAGGTTGTAAGTACCTAGGAGTGACTTTAAGCAGGGATTTGCAATGGGGACCGCACATCGAAAGAGCTACGACCAAAGCTTTTAGAGCATTACATTTTTTGATGAGAACCCTTGGAAGGAGCTGCAGAAAAACTAAAGAATTCGCGTATAAAACGTTTGTTAGGCCTATCCTAGAATATCAGTCAGAAAGTCAGTTTGGGATCCTCATCTGAATGGGGAGATCAAGCAACTGACAAAAGTTCAGCGTTTAGCAGCAAGATTTGTAATGGGAAATTTTAAAAGGAAGGCAAGCGTTACGGAGATGTTAAATACGCTGGGCTGGAAATCATTAGAGTCGAGGAGGAAGAAAGCACGCGTTAAGTGTATCTTTAAGGAATTTATCGGTGATCCTGCGTGGAGGGACCTATCAAACCGGTTAAAAGGACCAAGTTATCTGGCGAGGAAGGATCATTATTGTAAGATTGAGCCTCCGAGGCAGCTCTCAAATACTTTAAAATTTTCCTTCCGCGTTGTGCTGTTCCTATTTTAATCGCTAACTTCCTCTCGAGCTCGAATGGAATAGAAACTGAGCCGGAAAGTTACAGTCCCAAACATTAATTTCATGAAAAAACCGATTCACCAGGATAATAAATCATTTCCGGTCTTTTTGGAGCTAAATCAAACACGTGAAAAGGGCGATTTTGACTCCGTTTCATTACTCACCCACGTAATACTGAATCTCAATCATGAGGCTTACAGCTCCCAATTTCATATATTAGTTTTCCGAGCTATAAACCGCGTGGGAAAACGATTTAATTGGTTTTCTTATGAATACAAATCTGATTAGGAGAGAAAACCCATAAATTCCGGTATCTCAGCAAGCGCTATGCACCAGATATATTGAAATAAAATTTCTGTTATCATGTGAAATGTTTCGATAAATAATTTCTAATAATACACCCTATATATATATATATATATATATATATATATATATATATATATATATATATATATATATATATATATATATATATATATATATATATATATATATATATATATATATATATAGGGGGATAAGGGATTGGAATGGTTTACCGGAGGAAATTTTGGAGCCCTTCCCAACTAATACTAGGATATTTATGAAGAGGGTGAAAAAAATTGAATTTTGAGGGCTTTTCCTATTTTTCTTGTATTTAGTATTTTATGTTTTGTATTTTGGTCCTCATATATTTTGTGTCTTATGTAACTACCCGACCAAATGGATAACTTGTATTTCGTATTTTATATTTTGTTCTTTAACTATTTTCTTGTTATATGTTACCACCCGACTAAATGGTCGACTTGTAACAATTTGTGCAATAATAATAATACCATATCAGTCATTGAGATCATTCGCCTGGTCCAGATGAACGCTTCTTCATCGTGTATCTCCCGAGTGGAGGAGGCGCTGTTTAAGCGATTCCGCTTAAGCTCGACTGGCCACCCGCTTTATTATTTTCCACTTTAAGGTGCGATTGGTGCGGCAACTGCGCCGAGCACTGTCCCACCATGATGCTGTCTCCCGTCTGCGAGGACGACGAAGAAGGAGAAGACGACGACGAACTCATCGAAGGAGGAGGCGGTGGAGTGGAGGAGGGGGAGGAGGAGGGAGGAGAGGGTGGAGAGGAGGAGGAGGAGGGGGAGGGAGGAGTGGAGGAGGAGGAAGAAGAGGAGGACGACGTCGGCGGGGGGGAAGTCGGCGCCGTGGAGGAGGAAGACGTGGAGAGGACGGAGGACGTCGGAAACCAGGTGAGAGCAAGAACCCTTTAGCAGAGCGAGATTTATCTCGAGTCAAAATCGAGACCATATTCGAATATTATTGAAAAATGCGAACAGTTTCCGAAACATTAAGCTAATGAAGTGATATTAATGGCACAAAACGTTGTTTTTTGCTGAAATGCTAAGTCATTAACAAATTACAGACATTTTAGACTTTAACTTGACTCACTAATTATTCTCAGTACGCTGAATACGCTTTCGCAGCCGAAGCTTTTTTTTAGATTTTTTAAAAAGTATTACGTTGAACAGTAATTTTATTTTTGCTAATAATCGATCAAATATAATACTGCATAATGTTAAATTTCTGACGCATTCAGTTGGTCAAAACGTTCTCATTTTTTAATGATATCTCTCTGGATCGCACAGCCGTACATATCCCATGGAAAACTGTTTCCATATTTTGGCAAATATCTCTAAAAGTGGTGCAATAATTGGCTGATCTGTTGGTGTCATTAAATATATGAGATCCATTGCAATGATGCCAAAATAATTGAATTCGACAAGAGCAGTGATACATCGCTCAAGCGGAGAAGTTATTGAAATAAATATTCAAAAACCTTCAAGACCTACCATAAAAAGTCTGGCTTCCCTTCCAAAAGAGGGTCGGGGTTCGAACCTCATAAGTGGCGGAGATTCATCAAACGGGTGCTGAATTGAGAGCATTATAAGAACAACACCCTTTAGGTGCCCTTTGGATGCCCTTAGCCCTTTGGATGGGATATAAACTGGGAGATAAACTGTGATATAAACATCCAATGACCTCTGTTTGAGAGACTCCAACCCCGACCCCGGGTTTCTTTTCTCCATTCTCCAAGTGATCCTCCCTCCACTCACCAACTATTATTGTTAGCGGTGCAAGTGGTCTCCGTTGTTGGTCGGCAGCCTTCATAACCACGGTGTTTAAACATCAAAGCTATGCCACACTTTCACGCTAGCTTTCACTAATAATAGCACAAAATATCCTAGTACATTTAGTTCAACAAAATCCTACCCTTCTATATTTCTTTGTCCACAAATTATCAAAAGTAGATAAGCTGAATGGCGATAATGGGCGTTAAATAAGAAAAGCTATTTTTTTATAACAAAATATCGTTTTGGTGAAAAAGTGGAATGAAATACCCAATGAAATAACGGCAGTACTATGAATTGCTGCAAAAATTGTTATAAAAAGGCGTGTATTAGATCTAACTGTCTCAGCACTCGGTTCTCAAGCCTGAGCAAAGTATTAATCATTTGCTCAAATCTACTTTATGTAAATAGATAGTACATACAAACGTAGGCAGATGATATAATAGGATCAACTCCAGATTAAATTACATGTGTACACTACATCTCAAAGGTAAAACATAAGATGTGGTTAGTTTTCATTTTTCCTCTCAGATGATTTTAAACCCGTTTCTGCCAACTTCATGCGCAATTATAACTCTCTTTCTTGACTAGATTAAACACATCACCTTAGGAGGCGCCCAAGAAGCGGTACAATCAACAGTCCACAGAAGAATTACTATCATGGACTCAAGAAACCAGGATCTCGATCAACGCACGGAGAACCCTCGGATGCGAGCAAAGTAAGTCAGCTCCGTACTTCTACGGTTATGATAAAAAACTTGAGTCTGTGGCAATTTTCCACCTAAATTGTCATATTTACTACACTTTTGAGCGTCGAAACTCAAAGTAAACAGAACAATCAAAACAGAATAATTCCATATGCTGAAGTAATTAATTATGGAACTATACCACTTAGTCCTAATACCCTGACACTGATGGTTGTACTATTTGCTGAAATTTCCTAAATACCAAGTTTGTTACATACATTAGCTAATTTACAGTCAACGAGCACATTCATTTTTATTTAATAGAAGTCCAAAAACGATCACATAAGTTCCTAAACCTCGGAGATCGCATTTAAAGCATTTTCCGATAAGACCCGCGGAAATATTCGGCTGCCCCAACTGCCAAAATATTCTCATCTCCATATGTCAATGAGACTCCAGTTCTTCTGGTCCTAATGCGGTCGTTCGCGGACACCGTGTGAACCTCATTAGAATGGCTAAGTGTGCTGCCCGTGCCAAACAGGCCTTTGAAAACGTAGACTAGCCTAAGACACCGCATTCTTGCCGTTTTCAAATTCATGAAGTTCGCAGGTAGCGCCCAATCGAATGTAGCTGAAGATTCTTCATGTCATCACTTTGGGAAATATTTCCTCCAGTGATTGAATGGTGACCAAGTTATGATGATTAGATTAGTAACAAGTGGGTTAGCGCGTGTAATGCTTATACAGACAGCGATTAGTTTTAGCACAAGCTTCAGGAAGCAGCTGACTACATTGCTCGATGGAAGACAAGGGTCACTATATTGCACTGAGTAACGCCTTCTCAACTGACTGATCAACAATGGTGCTTCTATTTTGTTTCTCCGATGAAATCCCACTGTCTGAGACACATATAATGTGCAAAGCGCTGATGGAAAGTACCTAATACTAACAAGATGAGCAAATAAATGCAGCAAAAATAATTTTGATAGTAAAAAATTTTCAGCGAGATGTACTTGCGCTAAACTATTAAAAGCGACACGAAGGCAAGGATGTGATCCGAATATGAACTTAATGTTTAAAAAGGTGAGATAACAAAATAACCCCCCTGGTAGTGATATGAGTGCTATCATCTAAACCGATACATGATATTTTAAATGAATGTTAATTCGTGTTAAAAGCGCTTCAAGCGAATGCGATCAATGTTGTTGGTTCACATTCTCATGTCTCGGGACGAGATACAAAGGCTAATGTTGTTGCAGAAATTCTTGAGAAGGGTAATTACCTCAAGTATATACCTTCTAGAATCGGGCCATTACCGAGGTGACAATGTTAGGATATATCCCATTCATAACAATTTGATGACCCAAACGCAAAGGTGTTTACATTCGATTGGGAGAGTTTTTAACAACGAATGGACAGTGTTTAAGGACAATGGAAATGGGACGCGAGGACCTCTCATTTCCGCAATCTCTGATCATCTGACACTAGGCCGGAAACGTGGGTGAATGCAATCAAGTACCCCATTACGCTTAACCCCTTCCCTGACAAGGACGAGTTAACTCGTCCTAACCAGATGTGTCAAATCGCGTCAGGGACGAGTTAACTCGTCCAAGGCCGCTCTTTCGACTTCCTAGCTTCCGAAGACGAATAATCTCGTCCCCTTCGTAGAAATTCTATATCTAGGCAGCAGATGGCGTTTGCGGACACACTGGCTCATTTTTAGCCAGTTATTGAGACTTATTTCGTTGCATTAGCGTATGGAATTGCGTCATAATTTTCGTAATTTTTACCTTGGTATTGGGACAATTACACGTGAGATTTAGTGCATTATCTGCTATTGTTTTAGATAAATTTATCTGGTATCGAATTCATATATTTAGGCGTAATATCAATGCATGTATACCGCATTCAAATGTTATTACATTTACAAAAATATTGCATTTGTTTTTTATTTTTGGGTTCAAAACGCTGAATATAATTGATTCCGACATTCATGGCGACTGGCCGGATGCAAAAATAACAGTCGCGCGATATACACTCGTAACGGTGATACTATGTATTAGGAAAAATAAAAATAATCCCTTACAATTGCTTCTAAACAATACATTACGTACCTACCTACCCGTAAACTGCACTACGGACGTGTGGCAGGGGGTGTTATGCAACCAGCCATATAAAAAGCGAATACAGGATAAAGGAATAATCGGATAAAGTTATGACTAGTGAAGCGTGTTTTCGCATGATTAGTCTAGATATATTCATGCTCTAGTAATACATTGTGTGGGAGTAGAAAGAATTGTTGAACTTATGCATACCTATTACAGCAAATTTCTCAAATACTTAGCCTTCCTTTCCTGTCCTTCGAAGGCGGTGTTGTAGTAAAATAAAATCTGCCGTGTTGACGTGAAACTCGTGATTTCTCAGACTCGTAAGTAACCTTTCAGTCTCTAATGGCTTCTACTTATGCAACAAACGGCTTTTAGAGGTTGAGATTTAGACGATGATAGTCATCTTATATCCAACCCCCGTAAATGTCTTTTTTCGTGAAAAATCGGAAGAAATCTCTCGACAGCATTACTGGTAGTTCAAAAAATGTTCAGGAAAGTGGCAGTGGCTTGTTCTCCCGTTCATTACATTACGTTCAAGGTTTCCTCTCCCGCTCATGTATGTACTACGCTGCAGCCCTCTCTTCCAAGGTCACCCGAGAAAAAAGGGACAATAGATAAGGGGCGCCCCCAAGAGTGCATTGTCCGTCTGGGAAGCTCCAGGAAAATGGTTGGGCGTGCGGTCGCTTTCCGACCCTGCTTGGTGCCTGTCATAATAGAGCCATAATTTCTTCACTCAAGTGGGACAGCGGACCCTTATGAATGGGAAAGATCTTCTGTGGAAAAGAATGCCTTCATCCTCATTGCTTTACGACCTCATGTGCTTGTTTTGCGGTAATCATTGAAAGCGAAGAATACGCACATAAGGAAAAGGCATATTTTCCCTCAGACGTGCATTTAGTAAGACTTTGAGCAGGAAGACTCCGCCTTTGTTATTATTCCCCCTGATTTCCATCTTTCTCGTTACCCCTCCCTTCTCTCTAAATCTCACCGATTTGTCTTATCTTATCCTCTTCGGGAAGGTACTGTGTACAAGCTTATGTCAATTTCTCCGTGGATATTCCTGATGTCCCCCTGAAATTCTTTTACCTTTATCAAAGGATGTCGACATAAAATCATTTCAATTTATCCTAAATTTTCAACGGAGACATACGTTAGTACTTCACTCTCCTCCTGAGCATTGTGTCAAGTGTCCCTTCTCCATCAGCGTTTCACAGAAATCCGTTTTTATGCGATTAGAGGTCGAGAGCAATTTTTGGTTACCTCAGTGTTTTTTACTGTTTTGCTTTATTCATTCTGCAATAGAAAGTGAGAGTGAAAGGGTGTTGAGGTGGAAAAAGAAAATCTAGAAACTTCGGGATCTGAATCGAGCTCCTCCGAGTACACCATATTAGATGTCGAGTGCGAAGGTGAGCCTATTGAAGACGACCAATGGAGAGAAATGAAAAGTAGCGAAGCTCCCTCTCCTGCACCCGCAAGGTTCAATTTTGAAAGTGCTTCATCACTCAATTTTGAAGTTCAAGAAGATGGTGGTGTACTCCATTTTTTTCAACCGTTCTTCGGCAATGAATTTATATAACTAATTACTGATGAGACAAATTGGTATGCTAATCAGTGTCTTCGTGAAAAACCCTCTGGTTCCAGAGAACAATGGCGTTGAGTGCTCCCGAAATACGAGATTTCTTGGCGCTAATAATGCTGCAGAGCATTGTATAAAAGCCTGACAAAGAGCATTTTTGGACCACACGGTGGATTCTGTGTACGCCGTTTTTTGGGAAACGATTTCATTCGCCGATTTGCAAAAAAATCTGGAAAAATTTACACTTCACAAAAATGAGGAATATGTCGCAGAAATACGTACTAATCCAAACCTGAATAAGATTTGAAAAATCTACCAAGGTACCTTGAACAGGTGGAAGGAAGTCATATTTGAATAATAGACTTGACCTCATCGAAAAAAATTATTGAGGAGTACATCCCCAATTTTTGGCTCATGAAGTGGGTAGGCCACCCGCAACACCCCACCCTCTCCGCCCCTTAGAAATGCACTTTCCTGAGCTGATCCTAGCCACTAATAAGAAGGCAAGCCCAACACGCAAGTGCTTTTTATGTACTAGAAATCGAGATGTGCACGGGATAATTATTCGAAGGGAAAGCAGATATTTTTGCCCAGATTGCGATGTAACTCTGTGGTTGTAACGCTGTCTCTCACCATGTTTTAGGACTTACCACACAAAAAAATCTGAAAATAATTAAAATTTGTACTAATCCATTTGGATATATGTGAGGGTTGTAGAATTTTCAATAAAAATATAGATATTTTGGCATAAATACTTGTTCTAGCTGAGGTAGAAGTGAATCTCTCTCACTTTATAAAATTGATAACAATAAGGGTTTAAATTGAAATTATAAATAAATAAAAGCTCAATGTTCAAAATAAACTTGTTTTCCCATCATTATAACATATAAATAATTAAAAAATGCAATAAAAAAATATGATCCTTTTTGGAGCCATTTCCTCAAAAAATTTGTCAGGGAAGGGGTTAATCGCGACGTAAATGGCGCCTGCCGTCACAAAAAATAAAGCAAAAACGGGGGAGGCTTGCGCTGCCACCGTGGTTAGTTTACATATTTCCCATCTCCGGACAAGAAAGAGGGCTGCTTCCAGATGGTGGCAGGAGGTGGTCATAACTCTTGTTTTCTTTTGGTCGCGTGAAAATCAGTGTTAGAGATAGGAATGAAGATAACACAGAAAAAACAAAAGTAATGATTGTCAAGGAAAAATAAGTCTAAATTAAGCATAATAGAGTTGTTAACCGGTCATTATTTGCATTAAATATCTAAATTTAAATTAAGAGTCTACTCACTCCGTTTAGCGTGATTTAAAATGCGTGAAACGTTTAATTCGCCAGGAAAAATATTAGAATTTTCCAAACATTTCAAGCCTCAAAAATGGCTTCTGAAGGTATTTGGTGACGACACTTTGGAGCATCCCGTCTATGCGTTTGTTTACATGATATGAAGAGCGGAGTTGCTGGGACTCAAAAACACGAGCATCAATTCACACGCCTTTTGAGTAATGGCTTAAAGGAAAGTGAACTGTGGTTGGAAAAAGGCCAATTCCAATAAGATCCAAAACTTAGGAGCACGGTGACGGAGTTGCCAAAACCAGGCGAAATATTGAAAGTTGCCAAGATTAGAGGAGAACTCTTAAGTAACAAATAACCGATAATAGTCCATGCCTATGAACGATATTTAGAAGTTTTACACGTATTTTAAGTGATACGGTATGGTGTTTACTTACTAGTTCCGTCAAATTCAAAGTCAACATGATGGCGTGCCTTTTTCAGCGTAGCATCATACACCCTTCTTTAGCGTTTTACAGCTAACTAGATGTTTTAAATATTAAACCTTATTACCATCAGTTTCTTGCTCAACAAGAACATTAGATTTTAAAAAAATAGTAAAATAACATATTGTGGACGGACATAAACCAGAGTATGGTGAGTACTAACATTCATTATTTCAGCAGCATTTTAGAATAAAACGGACTAAGTCACAAGGATATAAGAAAGAGAAAGAGCTCCCCAACAGGAAATGGATGATCGAAGACTGTGCAAATATATTAAGAGAAAAACAAATTATGTGTTCGATATGGCCGTTAGAGATGTATGAAAGGAAAATGTGTACTCTGTAGGAAATATGATAAGAATAGATCGAAGTCGTTTGAGATGTGGGCTACTAGACGAATGGAGAAGATTTCATGGATTTAAGGTACACAAACGAATACGTTTTTGGGAAGGTAAGTGGTAGGAAAGTTAAGGAAGTTGCTGGAGTATATTTGTAGGTAGAGTAGGTGAGTGGAAGAAGTAATGGAAGACAATGGGTACTTAAGACTTTAATTTTAGGAGGTATTTAAGGTAGAACACTGGGATAAAGGTAAAGAGTAAGAAAATATATTAATTTTTGACGTTAGGAAGACGGGTAGGCATGCTGAGTCGAAGAGAACAAGGTAGATCCAAATAAACTTCCCTAAAACAGTAAAGACAAACTAATATATCCTCACTCTCCACTTCCTTCAATAGGATCAGAACAGCGGTCATCGTTCTTTTGATAATTGTTTTTAATTTAATACAAAGTATTCAATATTTCCAAGCCGACCTCGGTATTCAGCCCTAAACCTGGCAACTCTAAAGTCGTATGAAGAAATCTCAACGTGAAAATTTTCTCAAAAGTAGCAGACCGATTGCATAGAGCAATGTAACCTTTTCAAGCAACAAACATCGAGTAAATAGGCCTTAGGAGTTATGATGCTCATGTGGTAACTGATGCCATTCTCCAGCTGAAGCAAACGTTTTTAAATTAAAACATAAATTAGGTAAATTTTCGTCTCCCAAGCAGATTAATTACTTTACAATGAGATAGATATATTATTATAATTCTGTGGGCTTGGCCGCCCACCATCGGTAGCCTCCATGTAAATGGTTTTGGCGTCAAGAGAAGTCACTCAAGCAAGCCATTATTTTTCATTTTTTTTCAAGGTACGGTGATACATAACTCTTGTCAGTGGAGCTTCCAGAAAATAAAAAGGAATGTCGGCAGAAGTGACTCACATCAAGAATTCAACCGACCTTATAAAGCGGTGAGGTCACGCAACTTACCTAACTTGGACTTTGTAGAAAAATGAGGTCTATCATTCCCATTAGGGCTTGCAGAGGCGGAATGTTCCGTATTCTTAGCTAAAAATGCGACATTAGCAAATTTATAAGACAATGATTTCATTACTGTGTCTACATTCCACCAAGTAAGCTTGCCGACCATCGATTTTATTTGATCATATGGACTTCCAAATCCGCCTCTTAATGTGGTCAAGAAAATTAAGATCTCACCATTCCATTCATATGATTCATTACACATCTAATTTGTACTCCGCCTTTGCAACCAGGGTGTGTGACTGGTAGTGGCGACACACCAGCCTGTTTTGTGAAGTGTGAATACAAACAGTCTTGCAAGCGTAAACGTAATCATGCTGCATTCAAATTTATGGCCGCTTCCCCGAGGTTCTACAATTATCACGGATTGTGCGAAGGAAAAAGCTTTCAAGTGCCCATTTCCGTATTTTATTCTGAGGGAGCCTAAGAACGTCGACGGTGTCAGCTTTAAATTCGTGTCCCCAAAGGGCTTCTCAATTTCCCGGCATTTTGCTTATCCCGAGATTCCGGGATAATAGTGATTCTCTTCCCGGGATCCCAGGAACTCCCGATATAAGAGTTACTTCAATTTAGAATATACTATAAAGTAATTTAACTTAGAATATAGAGGGAAAGCGAAATAAAAGAGTTATTATTGCTTATTGTAATGTCTTTTAAAATAAGTTATCTTATCTTTATAATGATCAAACTACGATAACTTCTACATATTTCACTGAAAATGCGTATTTTAATTCTACCGAAAATTTTACAAATAAAAAACGTGCTCCGTGTAATCGACGAATGCAATGAAAAAACGTCTTTGAATTACTTAGAAACTTTAAAGAAAAAAATAAATGACCTTGGAATAAATAAAGTTAATAAATTTAACCAAAAAATTTTACGTGGAATTGTTATGGTTCCGTTTAAAAAAAAAGATGGTCAACACATCAATTATTTAATATTGTCCTCATTATGGCCAAGAAAAAAGTCCTGCGTCTCAGAATGCCCATTCTGATTCCATCGACGTGGGTGGAATCGTCTTGAATGCATTCAAAAGAAGAGAGAGTTTTCGAGTTTTGTGTTGGAAATAAATTCCAGTGAAAAACAAAATAACCAAAGTTAATTTTAAAGAAAAGGATTCTGCGATTTCTCGGGAAGAGGAAATTTAAATGTCTAAACTATGCTTGGTTTCTTCTTCGTGTTTGAAATAACTACTAACTTAATTCTCCCATCAACTACTTTTGCATTTTGCTTTCTCTCTTTACTGTCATTTTTCACATATCAGAAGGATCTTCTTTAAAAAATACACCAAAGTGGGTGAAAAAAAATATTTGACCAGATGGGGATGCAAACCCGGATCTCTCAATGGACGGTCATGTGTTTTAACCAGTTACATAACCAAGCCATGTTAATTCAAGGTGAAGGCCATCTTCTTTGAACTTTATCTAATTTGCTAACGAACTCTTTCTCCGATGAATTTAAAACCCTTACTACATAACTAGGTGCGGCCTAAATTACATATTTCTCCGACTTTCCCCTTGAATTTACCCAATGACCGTTAAATAAAGCCGTTTTTTCCAAGCTTGGCCCGCATTCGTGCGCCTCAGAAGAGGCTAGAGTAATTCCCGAGAACGTAACTTGCTCTGGTTTTCTTAAGTTAATTCCGTCTATTTTGTCCTCGAGCAATGCCCTCCATAACCTTTACTCCAGAAGTTCTTGAGAGTGTATTGATTGCAATCACAAGCACTTGCGCTTTTAATTACACGCATATGTAAACATTTATCAATCCAATGCAGGTCGAGAGCGCCCTTGCAAATCATCTTCCCGTTGGACGTAAAGCGCGCCTCGGCATTGCCACTGGAGATACACGTGGATCCCGTGGAGTTCCTGATTTCCCTCTACTATGCCACTGGAGAGTCTGGAGGTGAGTTCATTCATTCATATATCTATATTCTACAGATGAGAAATTACTACACCACCAAGAAGTAATTAATCATCTTAAGTCGCAATAACAGAAAACGCGGAGATAGTTAGACATGCTATCCTGCAAGCTGCCACAAGAGTATGTGACGCGAGTCACGAAGAAGGGAGGGAATATAGGTCAACTGGATGAGGGTAAGAACGAGAAGTGAAATGTGCTGTGATTGTCTTAAGGATCTCATTCTGTTGTTTTGTAGTCTTTATCAGCGCGCGAACACACGACATTCTTGTAACCATCTGTTTCACGATGTATCTCTCGTTATTTTGTCGAATCTGCTAGTTCTAGAGATGCAGTGCGGGGTTCAAAACAATATCCCAAGTGTTACCCTGAATCTCGCGTGATCTGAAATTTTCAAGCAATCATAGCCTAGCGTCCGAGCCTCCGAGTTTCTGGTGGCATCTGGTTGGTGTGGGTTCCAATCCTGGGTTCGAATCCCGGCAGTGGCGGATGTTTTTCGGTGGAACCCCTATATTCTCAACTCGATTAGTGTGTGGATAGCACTCCTAGGCGTGATACTGGTGTAAAACTGTAGTCCCCTGAGTAAGAAAATCACCTGTAGTAAACCTGTAAGGATCTAATAACCTTCTGCCTGAAAAATGGGAGGTTTAAAGAACTGGAGAGACTCTGCATCACGCCCCAAGAAGACCACTGATCACAGTGGTAACAAAAAGGACAGAGGAAGAAGAGGGAGAAGAAATGAATTAAGAGATAAAAGAAGACCTCGGCGAAAGGAGGAGACAAGGGCCGAAGAAAGAAGAAGCAGTCCCGAAAGAAGAATGAAGACCTCGGAAAAAGGAGAAGTGCAGGGTCGGAGAAAGAAAGGAGAAGAAGACGACGAACGGAAGAAGAGAACGCGATGGCCTCATTGTGGCATCTATCCGCGTAAAATCAGATGTATGCACAATTTAAATCTCAAGTTAATTTACAGTATGTATTAAAATGTAAAATCAAATGCACCTATTGATAAAAATGCAGATTAAAGAGGGGTAAACGAGAGTACATACCCTCAGATATAATGTATAAATAGATGACATGGAACATTTTGAATGTTTCTTGCTTCAGCCATTAATTCAGTTCATTATAGATGATATTTTAAGTCCCCTGAGTGCCTTTAGTTATGAGTAGACTAATGCCGCGACGCCAGGTTTTCCTCCACCCTTCCTCCTTTCTCTAAGTAATCTTGCCCTTTACACCCTACCTACCCTTAATAATTCATAAAATTCTTAATAGTGTAATTAACAAGCCTCCGTCTCCCACGAATAGCCAATATTCAAAGCCAATATTCAAAGCCAATCATCTGGAGGGAATGCGACTGAAATAAGCGTCCTATGATGAGCTTGAGGCTCGAAATGTGATGGTGATACTGTTGTTAAGATAATGCTTCGATTTAACGCTATGCAATCACTTAATTCAGTTGGCCAAGCAAATGGCTTTTATGATGATCGTAACTGAGAATAAACGAACGCAGGTGTTCAAATCTCCCCTCTTATGACATATGGATCTACATCTACATCTACATATTACCCCGCAAGCCGCCTCAATAGGCGTGTGGCGGGGGGTGTTAGGACACCAGCCGTTTAAAGATAAAAAGGAAACGCTCTAATGAAATTACGCCTAGCATTTATTGAAGTCCCTTATTGTTCGGGGGAAAAACGAATTCCCATACCTATCCGTTCGGCAAAATATCTCTCTTAATTTATCGTTTCTGTCGGACCTGGAAATATAGTGGGGTTCTAATATGATGTTCTCCGTGTCGCTCTGAAAGATATCTATTCTCAATTGTTCAAGCAATCTAAGCCTAGCGCGCAGCCTCCGAGTCTCTAGCGTTTCCCAGCCTAATTCGTTTAACATCTGTGTAACGCTGTCAGTACGCCCGTAGCTGTTTTTGACGAATCGCGCAGCTTTCCTTTGTATTTTATTAAGTTCCCGGACTAAGTCTTTCTGCACCGGATCCCATATGCTCGCTGCATATTCAAGGTGTGGCCGGACGAGTGCGAAATAGCACCTCTCTTTTACTTTTTCATCCGAAAATCTTCCCACAATACGCTTGACGAATCCTAGCTTCTTCAGAGCTCTGCCACAAATATTTCTTATATGTGCTCCCCACGATAGGTCCGAAGTTATCGTAACTCCTAGATACTTCACTTCATCTGTCGCCTTTATGTTAACACCATCCACAGCATATACATGGGAATAGTTGGACGACCTCCGCAAGAATTGTACCGCCGTGCGTTTGCTTAGATTAAGTTCGAGTCCCCACTCTTGGCTCCACACATGAACGTTGTTTAAATCCGATGATAAGGTTTCAAAGTCAGAGTGATCACTAATTTCACGATAGATGACAGCGTCGTCGGCGAATAGACGTATTTTACTGCTAATTCGAGAGCATAGATCATTTATGTATATAATGAACAAAAGGGGTCCGATCACGCTTCCTTGCGGGACACCTGATGTCACTTTAACGACATCAGAGCTAATTCCGTCAAGAACTACTTTTTGCTTACGATCACTCAGAAAGTCGCGTATCCAGTTTACTACTGTTTCGTTTAGGCCGCATGACTGTAATTTGTATAAAAGTTTGTTATGAGGTACCGTGTCGAAAGCTTACTTAAAATCTAGAAATAATGCGTCAACTTGTCTTTTCGATTCGCCAGATTTGAGAACGTCATGAAGAAAGAGCGCGAGTTGTGTTTCACATGATCTACCTTTCCGGAAGCCGTGCTGACAGCCATGGAGGACGTTACGACTGTCCAGGAACGTCATGATATTGCTAACGACGATATGTTCGAGTATCTTGCCTATAATCGACGTTAATGAAATTGGTCGATAGTTCCCTGGGTCGTGTCTGTTTCCCTTTTTGAATATCGGTGTAACGTTTGCAATTTTCCAGTCTAATGGTATCTTTCCTTCAGACAATGACTTCTTGAATATTATGTCTAAGAACGGTGCGATCTGTGGCGCTAACTCCTTGAGGACACGTGCGGGTATTCCCTCCGGACCCGGAGATTTACTATTTTTTATCGACTGCAGCTGTTTAGTTATCCCATCACGT
The DNA here is from genome assembly GCA_963573305.1 of Pyrrhosoma nymphula. NCBI lineage: Eukaryota > Metazoa > Arthropoda > Insecta > Odonata > Coenagrionidae > Pyrrhosoma > Pyrrhosoma nymphula. The sequence goes on along the minus strand of OY754335.1, from coordinate 10,213,717 downwards.
TGAATAGTGATTTCTTTCATCGGTTCCTCAGTGAATTGTATTTCAAAATTACATGCAGTATCGTCTGTGGTGAATACACTTTTGAAGTGGGAATTTAACGTGTTAGCTTTGTCAATATTTTCGGTGACAAGTTTGCCATCTTTATCAAATAACGAATCTACGGTTGAAGATTTTCCCTGAAGCTCTCTCGCATATGACCAAAAAGATTTCGGATTTTCTTCGAGTAATTCACCAAGTACTTTTTTCTTGAAATTTAACAATGCAGAACGCATTGATTTCTTAGTTTTTGAGCGTTGCGCAGCGTAACTTTCTGTTGCTTCAAGTTCCTTCGATTTGTCACCTACCGTAGTGAACTTTTTAACCAAGTTGTACAATTTTCTCTGTCTCTTAAGGTCCCTCCTAACATCGTTGTTATACCAGCGAGGTTCTTTACTGTCGCATTTCAATTTTTGCGGAATATATTCGTTGATTCCCCGTCGTAGAATTTTTAAGAAATATTTCCATGATTCATCAGTGCTTTTATCCTCAGTTTTAGCTACGAAATCCGTGTACGAATCATTAAGCATCTCGCCAAATTTGATGAAGTTGCATTTATCAAATAAATAAATATTGCGTTTCGGTTTTACAGCTGACTCTACTTCAATTATTAAGGTTGCAAAAATTACTCTGTGATCACTTATGCCGTCAATAATATTGAGCTGTTTTATCAACTTAGGATGGCTTACTGCAAAAAGGTCTAATATTTTATTTCCTCTCGTAGGCTTGTCAACTACTTGGGAAAGTGAGTGATTAGCAAGTGTGTTGAGTAAGATCTCGCTGATTTCCCTATTCCTAGAATTCGGTTTCACAGTGTAAGAATCCCAATTTATAGATGGCAGATTAAAATCTGGCTATCCTATGGATATGCTGGCACACCAAGTATTGCAATAAACTTATACTCTGGAAGCATACATACTTTCACCAGAGATGCAGGAATAATTCTTCATTCCGAAATTTTCATTGTCATTTTTTGAACTGCGCGAAAATGGAAACAAGCCGAGGATATATTTCTGTGTGATGAGTATCCGAGGGGACTCCGATTAATTTTTAAGGCAATCCATTTAAAGAGAGATTTCCAAATATGAGACGAAATAAAAGAGGGATCCTGAGGTCTAGTCTATCAACTTTATGGCCTAAGAGACTAGCAAGATTAAATTTCACTTTAAGATGGTACAAGCTAAGAAGTTCAGCAAGGAGTGAAATAAAAAATGATGACAAAATCACTTTGGTTCAATCGTTGTTGTTGAATTTTCAGTGTCAAACCCGCTCCTTGAAATAGGAACTTTTATACACTGCTGTTGAGGTAATATCCGAGGTTATTTGAAAAGCATGTGTCAAAAATTATTGCACAACTATTAGCCATTTTCAAGAAATGTTACTCGGCTGTCGCCGATCAATGTAAATGCTTACAGACCCATTTGATATTACCCACAGTTCTAGCAGGACTGAGCAATTGGTCTCCGACTCAAGCTGTAAGACATTGAAAGGCCTCGTAGACTACCCATTCACATTTCATCCGATGAGATGGATTGCGTCAGAGAAAACCATGTAATCGGCATAGGCCTGAAGCCATAAAGATTGATTTTATCACATCACTGCAGACTACCAAGTTGCCAACTCTATAAAATCACACATATTCAGTATCACTCAAATCAACAAATGAAATGGGACAATGATACGGGAGCACTTTTAATCAATGTGCTAGAAATTTTTTTTAGCTTTTTCTACTCTTCTTCATTATGTGAGATTGCACATCCATAAGTGTTTATGGACAGACTTGAGCATTCTTCTACGTATTTATTGGCGGTACGATGCGTCTCACGACACTATGATATAACAACCACAATGCGTCGGGCAGCCTAAATAATTTTGCGGGAGAGTACTAATTAGTAGTGTGGGAGTCTTTCATTCATTCATAATTGATATGTACAATCTCCACTATATCCAGCTTGAAGAAATTATATGCCACATAGTATCCATTAAAATATTTGGAACCCCCAGGGATTACTTTTCCCATGAGCGTGGATATAATTTTTTATTCTCACGAATAATATTTGATCTTTATTGATTGATTTATATACCTACTATGAAGTCCCGCTGAATACAATAAGGAAGTTTCCTAATCCTAGTTCTAGCATGCAAACGTCGAAAGACAATGCCAAAATCTAACTTCCCATTAATGTCGGGTTCAAAAGTGAGACCTTCAATTCCATCAACACTCAATCACAATTGGATATCCGATGATAAGAAACGCTCCATAGAGCCGCGGCTCAAGCCTTGAGTGTTACGGAACGCGATCGAGTAGATAATGTACCAAAGTCCATTCTGTTTCTTCCTATTTACCGTGAAGACAAACGGCCTTCGCGTAATCGAATGTAAAAAAAACTTTTTACATTCTAAGGTTTTTGCGGCCACAGATAACCTTAGGTTTAGTCATTTAAAGTAAAATAGAACGCGTAGCCGTTTGTTGGTTCCGTCCAGTCCGATTTGGCAAAACTAGCAAACATATTTTTATTTCTTTTCGACAGTTTACGATTTCCCAAAACATTCCATTTTTCAAAATTTATTTTCAGATCGCGGGAAAAAAATGAAACGTAGAATTCAATGGGGTGAGATGTAAGCAGTAAATAAAAACATCCGAATTCCATTTACGAACAAATACAAACCAAAGATACATGCACATGAGGTGTTTAACAAATTATGAGGCAAAGCAAAGACAACCTTCACAGTGAATTATTTTCAACTGGCTATTTCAGAAATCTTAAAAGTGAACGAATGAAAAAATATCCAACAAAGTGACTGCAATCTGCCTAATTAAGACACGACAACGTAAAAGCAAATACGAAAATCCACACTACCACCGCTTACTGCGGAAAGCGCAAGACAATGGAACTATTTAGATCTTATCGCTGTGATATGTGCCACTGTTTGCCTCGATTTGTACCAATTGGAACAATGCGTGGAAAAATTCAAGCGGAAAGCAAGACGAGTGGAGGAACTGTTGAACCGGGAGGTTGGAGAAATGCTACACAAACCAGCGACACAAATTGGGGTTGCGTTACAATACCTGCGACGCAAACTCGGAGGTTCATGGCTTGTATGGCTTCGAAAGGCATTTGCGAGGACTTTATTACTAATCTCATTAACCTCGAATCTGCAAAAATTGAAATTCAATTTGAGACGAAACATAATATATGTGGAAGAGGGGAATGAGATGTGATTTCCATCCCTTTGAAGGAAACCTTTAGAGATATTTTGCACTGCACTATGCTGACTTATTCTCGCCCGTTCCCTAAATTCTCGCCCGTACCATCTTCAGGTCTAGAAGTGTAAGTTGCTGAAACCCGGGTCGTATGCAATAAATTGTGTGTATTAAAACTAAGTTGTTTTCTATCATGGATGTTACCAACTTCCACAAAGTTAAGCCTGAAACGATTACTTGTATTTTTATACAGTTCTGCTATATATTCTAGACCAGGGTTGTCCAACTTGCAAGGCCTCAAGGTCCACAACTTAACCTTTAATATGGTTGCGAGCCATACAGTAATAAATTATTATTTTTTAAGTAGCAATAAGAAACAACGTAAGGTATAAAAATAAAAATATATTTCTGAATTTTTGTCTAATAACCTTTCGCGGGCCACAATAAATGGCACCGCGGGCCGCCAGTTGGGCAACCTTGTTCTAGACCATACATACACCGATTCAATGAACAGAACATCTTAGAACAGGGTGCAGCTAAATTGTGATAATTTTAATCAGTAGCCATTAACATGAAGATTGGTTTGCAGCACTGCACCATATTCGTACCTCTTTATCCAACCGCTACAGGAAAATTTAAATCCGACAAGAAATATTGATCTGATCATTCCCGTTAGTTACTTTATTCCTCGATAATGTTGGCGAGGATATGGTTAAGGCATAGGCATTAGGCTTACTTTCCACGAAAATTACCAAAACGGCCACACAGTTTAACGCCTAATCCGACGGAAGGAGTGCTAGACTTGGAGTGCCTTTAACACAACTGCAGTAGAGATAAGGACTTGACTGAAAAATGTTCACCGCTCCCGCAAATTGAACCGAGGCTCCATGGCTGAGAATCCAGCCACCACACAAACCTCAATCCCACTTATATTCCTCGAAGTTATTTTATGAATCGCCATTACTTGCAGTCTGACTACAATTAGTATTGTAGCGAAATCAATGATCCCCTCCAGATATTCCCAGTCAAACAAGGCAGTTGTTAAACCTAAAACATTCAGCATCAATGTTGTTACAGATATTTTACCGGACCAAAAAACATTGCGACTTCGAGCAATAAATGACCTGACCTCACAGCCTCCAATTCTACGCAGGCAGAACGTAAATTATGCAATTCGGCAATCCTCCCTTACAACATTCCACAAAAGCAATTGAATCAGTGATTCCTATTTACCTCAATGTTACATTGAGGCGATTCAAACATTGCCATGAAGTGCAGACCCCATCGGATCAACCAGATTTTGAAGTATCTGTGTCATAATCGTTCTGTGGACCTCATTATGATTTGCGGTTATCCGCCAGTCTCTTGAGATACGTAGCGCGGTTGCCCACGTCAAAGGAATACACTGAAATGCATTTTATAACTAAGAAATACATTCTATATGCATTTCAAAATGCATTTTGCTACATTTGTTTCTCGAGAACTTAAAATGCGTCTAAATTTATTTTCCAAGCATTAGCTGGTATAATACCGGAAGGATGGTTTTATTTTAAGAAAATCTTATAAGCGACCTTTTATGACATTTCTTGAAAATCGTTTTCCAATATCAGGGAAATATTCTTTTTGAAGTAATTTGATGTGAATCATCGACGTGAATTTAAAATGGACGAAAATGTGACCTGACGACTACATTTTCAGTTCAATTTTGTTGAATAAGGGTTATTATGCATGCCATGAGTTCTTTATCCAACGCTACATTTTTAAAAGCAATGTAACTTTGATATTTCAATTCCATAGGGAGCTGTTATCAGTAAGGATGCCGAGGTCATCTCTTCTGATACGCCTCTAAAAGATTCGGAACCCCATTTGGGAGGGAAGGCATTTTGTTGCCAGCTCTATTCGAGTTCTATTTCATAAGCTAGATACCCAAGTTTAGAATGACGAAAATCTAGGAATGGGTGATTACCGAAAACAAAACAATTACTTACCAAATGTACAAATAATACCATTCAACTGCAATTTCGACAACACGCATATTTAATTTGGATATCTGAGTTACCCGGATATTAGAAATATCCGGAGAGATATTCTCATCTCATCCTCATCCTTCGGCCACTATTGTCAGTTTATTGTCATAATAATGTCAGTTTAAGTTTGGCAAATTATTGAAAGAGTTATTCGAGAGAGTCATGTCCTAAATTTCAGGCATGCACCATCATTACTAGTATTACCAATCCAAATATTGTATTTCTGCAGCTCTCCACCACACTATTCAATCAGCCAACCGTTTCATTCCTACGTAAGACTTCGCTTTTGCACATCCATCATAATTTGTTCCATGATGTAATGCAACCTTGGTCTCCCTCCATAGTTCTTCCCATTCGTTTCGTCCTCAAACTTTTCGTCACACACATGTTAGCATGTACTTTTTTTTAATGAAAATGAAGTGAAAATAAAAACATTTGTAGGAACCTTGAGAATTTAACAGTAAAATTGTTTGGAACGATAAGAATTGGCAGAGTACCGCTCTTAAAAAACTTTCCATTAGACTATCCTTGAAGATTATATCCTCGGAATAATTGTAGCATTAGGTTGTTGGATTGAATTTCGGCCTAGAAATGGGTATCTATGCAGGGTTTCAGCCTTTATGTGGGAGAATCGACCCAAATTCAAAGTGACAGAAAGCTTGAAAAATTAAATGGATTAATGGCACTTATTTCATGGTCTACTCGGACAAGAGTATCAAGATATAATTACTGTATACGTAAGTCTCCGATATGACTTTGTGGGAACGTGTTATATACCTACTTTTTAAAAATATTCTGAGCGCTTTTCACGATTTTTATAATATAAACCGACCTCATTTTCGCCAGCTATGTGTCACTCTACACATTCATTCATTGTGAGAAGGGCACGTTGTTTTCGAAAGCTAAGGCAGGTTATATAATAAAATGTCGGGAAAGTACATGGAATTTTCTTTCAATGAATACAATTACTCAACAGGCTATAAGTGGGTTCATTAAAAACAAGCGTGAATAAATTGTTTATATCAAAGGATTTTATAAAATTTACTCATGGATAAGACTTCGCACTATTGTCTATTTCAGAATTAATATAAAGAAAGGTTGGTTAGGTACTACTCGTTTTGTAGAGTTTATGTTTTGGCAGCACACATTATGGTTAAACTTTTGATGCTACATGAAATAATAACTATTCGTGTACCAATTTTTCTGTTTCTGCGATATTAGAAAGTAAATTATAAGTAATGGGATTATGTTACTAAGTTCAATCGCTCAAGGCAGTCTGGAGCACTATCTAAATATTTCCAAAGGGCATATCCTGTTTAATTCCTAAAGAGATGAGCGTTGGAAATTCATCGAGTACTCCCAGAGGACATGGTGCAATCCACACGAAGAGGTAGATTGATAGCTAAATGCGACCCAGACAGTCAATCCATGAGCAAGAGATTCACCGAACTCTGCTAAACTCTAATACGCTCAGGATATAAATGGTCCATCGTGGTGTAAAGGAGGGCGACTACGTGGGAATTTGGGCGCACCCATGAGTACTTTCTTCGGCCGTTGGCAGTTTACTCCTGGAACCACGCCATAATATTAACGTGAACTCGAAAACACCGATTTGGCGGAAACAGGCACAAGGATGTTCAAAAACACGCCAGCTATTCCTACAATGCGGTGCGTCTATTCCTCATCTATATATTAACAGCAAATCTCTCAAACTAGATTTGTTTTAGGTACATATTCTCATCTCTATGCATGATTATATATGTGGTTAGTCCATTAACACACGTAGATTAGAATATATATTTCCTAAACTTTCGCTGCAAAAATAGCCAACAACGAAGGGGGCTGGGATACTGAAGACTGTGTTACAAATTAAAATGGTGGAGAAGAGGGAGGAGAAGGATAGGCACTTTGGATGCCTTGAAGAGAGGTAGGAAGTTCGCTGAATTGAAGAGAGAGATCATTTGAAGAAGAAGGGAGAGACCACAGCAAGAGTAATAATAAGTCTGTGATCCATCAAAAACCAACTCGAACCGGTCGATCGCCACTTAATAATTATTATAATAATTCCGTTCACACAGTAGCAAGGAGATATGGAAAACAATAGCGTTAGCAATGGAGGCATTCCTCAATGGAAGGGAGCTAGTGAGGGGGAACTTGTATAAGGATGATGAGATTAGGTTGCTGAAGAATTTTACAAGAAGCGAGGCGCTGTTCGGAGCAGAAACATGGTCACTGAGGAAGAGGATGAGAGTAGACAGTGGTCGTTTGAGATTAGGAGAATGATGGATTAACTTCGACGGACCAAGGAGGTTAGAAGGAAACGCAAGAGACATGACCATGCGCTCTTATGAGCGAGGGTAGATAAAGCAAGAAGAAGGATACACGGGAAGGATTTGGTGCCCAGTAGGCGTAACCTAAGCAAGCACAAAGCATGTCATGTCGCCTCGTGGGCCCTTATGGAGATTTGACAAAAATCAAACACCATCACCGGATGTCAGAGTAAGCCATAGACGGTGCCGAATTAAGATGGACAAATTGGCTTCAAGAATCAGGTCTAATGTCGTATCCATTTTTTCCAACCCCCTAGCGATGGACGAAGAGGAGACCGAATGAATTAGGTAAGTTGCTGGAGGATATTAGGAGACTGAGACAGTGGATGGAGAAGGAGTAATAAGGAGTGCTGGGGGGTGGGTTGCTGACGGTAGTCACAGAGGAGAGAATTTTGGGCGAACGGGGAAGAAGGAGAAAAAAAGGTTTTCTGAATTCGATGGGTGAAGATATGAAGTATGCCAAGCTGAAGAAGCGGATAGTTTGCAAATGTAGTGCCCTCATGTACAAGATGCAGGTGGAAGCACTTCTATAGCCATTCCGACCAACCTTCATCAGTGATCTACCTCTTATAACAATGCATGCACGAGCTTGTATTGGTGAAAATTCGCTCTCTGCCACCCACCCATGACGTGGGTCGTGGGATATAATGTGGTTCATCCACAGATCACACCATTTCGAATACGGGAGCCACGAAAACCAGACTGCACCTCCCTTGCCTTCCGGAAGTGATGAAGGATATCTCCGATTAGTGTGTCCGAGGAGGCTTGGATCAACAAGCTCATACGCGTGGGACAAATCACTTCGTCCACGGCGGTTGAATCCGCGAAGGCCACGTCTTCATTTCAAAATATCGTCCAGCCTTCCCCCAGCTCCTGTTTCTGCTGCGATCATTGCCATGATCCAGCTACCCGTCTGGTGGGGAGCTGAACACGCCGACATTCAAGCCAGAAAAGGCATTTCATCACTATTTTGCTACGCCTTCGTTAAGCGAACCTCAAAACTCGTGTGAGTACAGAAAATGACAATCAACGGTCGATAGACGTCAGCTCAGAATGGTGGTCCTGATCAAGAAATTCAAGTTCAGAGGAATGCGAAGACGACCTCATCACTCTTTCTGTGCGAGTTGGCATCGATTGAAGCAAATCCATCTACTGACACATTTCAATTGGAGCGACAGTTCACATTTAAAAATACTAATTCACGTCTGTCACTTGTACTACGGTGCAATTCGTACAGGTAGTTCAGTTTCCTTGACATTATGGCTCGATTTAACCAGTATGCAGCCAAAACTTTATTTCGAGCGTTTCGATTACATCGCAATCCTAAATGTGTCAAAGTAAAGCACGCATTAAGTATTTTAAGTACGTTTAAGTATTAACATTAACATCTCCGTTATACCCTGCTAGCCTCCACCAGGGTGTTCGGCCGGAAGGGTTACTACTACAGACGTTGAAAGTTCTTTGTGCAATTATGCACCACCTGAATAGTTGGGTTATTTAGTTTGGCTGTCACGGGTTCGAATTCCGAATAGTACAGGAGAATAATGAGTATGTATTAAAAGTTGTTAGTCCTTGAGTCTAGTCCGCTTATTTTGTCCATTTGGTCACATCTTCTGAAATACCTGTGGAATATGGAATCCTAATACCATCTGCAGGGTTGGACATGAACTCGGGTTGACTGCTTTCTTCTGCAAGCCTTAATATCCCTTTTCACTATTCGTAATTCAAGGGAATCCCATCCTAAATTACTGATGACACAGTTACATTTTATTTTTTCCCCTTACAATTTTTTCAAACCCGTATTTCTAGGGATTTCATATTTTCAATTATTTTTCATTCCTAGATAAATTCGCATTTACAGGAGCCCCTAATACATGCGCTCTATTCAAAATGCTACTGGTTTTAGATAAGCTATTGGGTGACATTTTTAAAATTTAAGTTATTAAAAACTGCACGTGCAGTGAATCATAATTGAATGTGTTATAACCCAATCAAAACAATTTGATATAAACCTTTCGAAGATTATAAATACCGGACAGGCCTTGAAGAAGAGTATTTAGCAATGAATGAAATGTCGCGGAAAATGAATTACTCGAGAGAATTTACACGCACACGAGAATATTTTCGATTTCGAGTCCAGTCTCTCGCGCAACACCATGACACCTGACTATCTGATACGTTGACCCTTTACGAGATCATACTTTTTTTATTAACCACAACTTGTCCCAACAGGCGATAGATATGGCGAAAAACTTACTCAATATAAGGTTACGTTGCCATCGTTCTATATTCCCGCAACTTATACGCCATGGAGAAGGTAAGGGGAAAAATAATGCCGACATTGAGCAATTGCGAGTTCTATGACGCGAAGGTCCTAAGCCCCACGTGAGTATGAGTTGTGGAACTCTTTTTGCAAGCGACGTATGATTCCTCAAAATTTAGCTTTGGCAACCCAAATTCGTTTTCAGTTGAGAGTGGAAAATCAAGATGAGTTACGGATACATTAACAACTCTAATGACCGTAATACGCAATTATAAATTGATAGGCATTTCTCTTCTCTGCTAAAGGGAATAAAAACACACAAAGTCCAAAGGACTGTTAACTGCGGAAATAACTTCACGACTATACAAGGACTAAGCTGTTGTGGAGTTGAAAGGCAGTAATTAAAGATTATGAAGTTTCCTGATACTGTCTATATTTTTCTAGAAAAATATATAATTAAAGCAGCTTCTGTCTCACTAATCGAAAATATTTCATCCATTTGCACTCAATATCTCATGTCGCAGCGATAACAATTATTTAAATTCTACTATAATAACGTGCAAAACAATTAGGGTTATAATCGTAGATATTCCTTCATTGTATTTTGGGGTCATATTTCTATGGTTAATTGAATGCAAAAAGGTTATAGTTCACAGGTTTTAAGAGTATGACCATTGTTTCCGTGGAATGGTGAATGTTAAATCGTGATCCATCAGAATATCGCTCAATATTGAATCCATTGACAATTGCAGTTTTCGGTACAGAATAAATATTCAATTTAAATATCATAAATTAAATTTAATAGAGGATATAAAAATGGAGTGCTTTTAGTTTGAAATCCTTTCACGGGGTGTACACACCACTGCTGGTGAAATCAACTATTGAGGTACATTATGTCAGGATTACATTTCGCTCGGATTAATTCAAAGTAGGATTTATTTCTATTTCGGTAAAAAAAATGTTGAATGAGTGGGTACAGATGTCCATCGTCCCACTTTACATTAGATAAATGCAAACATACTTCCCACGCCGTTCCCATCCGGGGAAACTGCCTCTCTTTTCATCTACATCGACAAAATACCCTGCAAGCCACCTCAGGGGTGTGTGGCAGGGGTGAGTATTCACCAACATGCATTACACTATACCCTAAAGTTAGTGTAACTACGACTAATTATGCATTAGCGTAAATCGCTAATGCTTGTCACGAGGCGAAGCCTCACAAGCATGCACTACTACACTACAGATATTGTCACAATGGAGAGGGACCGTTAATATATGCTGCACACACAGGCGTTTTACGGGCTTTTAATCTCTTCCATACTGTCCTGTCCATGCAAACGTCTTTTGGTCCTGTAACACTTATGAACTGCTTCATGCGCACTCTCCTATGCTTATGACTCCCAATATTCCTCCATTTATAACGTCTGTTCCACCGCATTCACCCATGAATTTTTCGGAGCACTCCTTTTTCTCACATCATTCACTCCCCTATCATAAATCTGTTTCGTCATTTGGCCATCGCCCATTCTCATGGCCAAACCAACAAAGCTCACTCTTTTCATACATGTCCATTAACGGAGTACCCATTCCACATTATTTCAGGACCCGCTCATTTCTAACCCTATCCTTCCTACATTAAAAGGCAAACATTAATGAGATATCTCATACCCACTCCATTTATAGCCTACACCAGTGCTTATCTTGGCATACCCAATATTCACTATCCATAAAGTAATTTACAAATAATTTTTCATGAAATCAACCAACCCAAAAGTCTTTAGCGTCTAAAGTGAAAGCGTCTTCTGGGTCATTCTGAAATCAAGTGGAAACTTGAGTCCTTAACTTTTTTTTTACTTTATTTAATTATTGATTTTATTTATTAAAATTTTAATTAATAGTAAAATAGGAATATTAACTAACAAAGTGTCCTCATATACCAAATTTTACATATTTGTAGCAAAATAAAATTGATTAAGCACCTAAATGTCACCTCCATGGGTGTCCCACGCCGTGTTTTTACTTAAAGAACTGTGAGCAAAACCTTTTGTACTGAGTAAATTAATTTATTCAACCATCGCATAATTTACTAGTACCATTGCCTTAAACCATGGGCTAAAGATAGAATATTTCAGTTCTATTTGAGATAAATATAAACATTGAAAGTTATGTCCCCAACGTTTATATCACCTCCATTGGAAAATGAAAAACTTCTATTAAACTCCAATAGGAAGCAGCAAAAGTTTGAATGTTTAACTGGAAGAAAGCCTTAACAACCATTTTGCTTGGAGAATGTTTTTTTCTAAACAGTAAGTTCATTTGGTCTATTTATTTCTGCTTTTAGGTGTAAAAACATAAGAGTTCCTTTATTACCCGTCACCTCCATGTCGTCCATAATTTAAAAAAATGATTACCAATTTAAGAATTTCTTTGATTGTATGGCTTGCTGTCATAAAGACATTACTTAAATCAAAGCACATTGCTATAAGAGTTTTAAGTGACGGTTAACTGTGGCAAACTCTTGATTTTGTCACCTCCATGGATGTCACCTCCGTGGAAATTTGTGTCACCTCCGTGTTTCCAGATAGTGTAAATTTCAGTTTATTCAGTTATTAACGTGTTCTTGACCTCTGTTTAAATGTAAGATAACTTAAATATATTAAGTACAACACCATTACAAATAAAATTACATCACATCTAATAATTGAAAAAAATATTTTCGTTTGCAAATCTCCACTTAATTTCAGAATGACCCGTCTATAAGTGTTTTCTTCTCCGGTGGACCACAGATGCCGGTTCACGGATATTTCCGGGCGGTCCACAAAACATTTCGTCCTAATAATAAAGCCGTAATTATTCAATATAAAGCCACACACTACATTGCTGCCTGTACACGATTCGGACACTACTCTGGGGCAGATGTCGCACAAACAAATAATAATAGTTTTATAACATTCGATTCATAAATATCATCTGCATTGGTCCATTGGTCTTTCTGCCTCCGCTGCCTCCGCCTCCCTCTGCCGCAGTCTCACTTCTCTCCGCGACGACGTCCCAGGTTCCCTCGACAAATCACACTCGCAACCACGGGCAACAACTCCCTCAGGTGCCGTTGATGTGGGCGCGACACTCTTAGCGCCGCCGCCGTCGCAGTTTCCGCCTTTCCAATTCGCTCCCAACGCGCTTTTGCTTCGCGCCAGCCGCGCCCCACAGAGCCAGCGTCGCGCCGTGCGCTGTGTCGCAAAAACGGGGTCGCGACCTTGGGCGGTCGCATAGGGGCGTTTGTTTCACACGCGTGCGTCCCCTCGGCCGAGTCGCCGCCATGTACTACATATGCACTACATACGTATGCACTTCACCCCTCTTCCGCGTTTTCCAACGAGCTTGACCTCGACCAATATGTATACAACTAACTTCATGCCCGTATCAAGAGCAAAGAGCAACGACTGGGAGAAAAAAATATATATGCATCAGCTGTTTGATGCACTGCTCCATCTTACGCTCATTCTTAAAACGCTGGACATATGCCCATGAAGCATCCCACCGCGAAGGATAGGAAGTCTGTCCCGCAGGATCTATGATCGGAGTCAGCAGATATTATCACTGATTTGAATCCAGGCCTCTCGTGCTCCTCCAATTCATTTCGAATGAAATCACTTTTTGGAAATTCACAACAAATTATTCAAATAAATTAATGAGAAATTTTAAAGCGATTTTATTCCAAGTGAACCAATTACTCATTTTGCGTTGCTTCTAATGAGGTCAAGCTTGATAATTCTTGATTGGTTGGTGATTTGGGGAGGTGACAGATAACATAATTCATTTGCATCATTGCAGATAGTTGAGTAGGATGGCGAGGGAAGGTTATTTGGAGTGGGAACGAAAGAAGTAAAAAAATAACGAAAATCAGCAAAGCGTTGTCATTATTACGTCTTGTGCGACGGACTTAGTATTTCACTTGAAGTACATCCCCACGTGACACTCCTCTAGTAGCGAGCGCTATTCCACTGAAAAATCTCCACCACTGCAGAGATTCGAATCCATGACCCACAGACGGGCAGCCATTACTCCAGCCTCCACAACAACCCGATCCTCACTGTCATGTAAGTACAGCTACCTACTCAATTACTGCGAAATTTAATTCCCCTTACGAAAAAGGACAGTTCATCACTGGGTTTCGGAGTGCATGTAATCACTGTCAACAACCTTTCAAACATAGCGCAAGCAACATAACAAGTAAGCGCAGCTCTCCGTCATATATATAGGATTTTCGTCCTATTGGATTTCCTCATCGTTATGACTGGTCGTGCATCAAAAAATTGTTAAGTTCCAATAATAAATATGACTAGGTAACCCGTGCGAAAATTTCGCACTTTCACGCTATCATAGAATAAGTATGTTAAGGAAACGGTGTAATTGGGTTTTAAATAGAGAAGAAGGTGTATAATAAAGTACTTTCTTTTTACTTGTTTTCTTGCAAAAATATACAAAACATATGAATACAATACAGGCAAGAGAGTTTATCGAAACTTTTAAGTCAAATTAATGGGTAAATAGTGAAATTTGAAATTGAGATTGTATTTTTCGTCAGAAGCCGGTGATTCAACGTTTAAAATGATACCTCATTTATCACTGTAGGTGCAATATTAACGGAGCATATACGGAATGACAGAAAAAGACCTTTCTGTAATAATATATATGATAAAGCTAACGATAGCAGTAGAATACTCATTTATTTATTTATCATTAACTTTTTCCCAACACACCTACGTGTTGGGAAATACGCTTCTCATAAATACGTTTCTCATAAAACAGAACTGGTTAATACTTTTTATTTAACCTAAATTAATTATAGATAAAATTTATTAAGATTAATTCTAAATTGAAGCTTCGTAAACGTCTGCCTTAAACTACCAGTCACTATCCAAATACCCATTTTGGTAATAAATATGCCCACGAAAGTTTAAACGCAGCAGTATCCTGAAAAAAATATTCATAAATAGAGCGGATTTCGTACAACCAGCGGTATTCATACATCATTCCAATATCTTACCAAATTTCGAAGCTCTGGATTACGCGATACGTTCAGCGTTGATCCACGGACATGGCAAGAAAATATTCGTTAACTTTTCAGACAAAACCACTTAAAAAGTCTTATTTAATAGCTATTTTTTCAACGACAGAAAGTTTTATAGAAATGGTCCATTACATTTCCGCATTGAAAATTCATACGTTGAGTGCAATACAACCACAAAGCTATGAACAAAACGCATCAACTATCCATACGGACAACGGCAGAGAACCTTGCCGGAACAACTGGAAAGCTGGTGAAAGTAAATGCTTTTAAGGGTTTCCAAAGCATAAGGTTCCCTTTCATTAATATCATACCAGAATCACCGTTTGATTTCAGCGAGGGAAAACATGACACCGACGCGGTGACATATTTAGCAGACACCGCAGGCGTGTATAATTGAGAATAGCTGAGCGCGTGACATACTCCACAATTCAGTCACAACTCCAGTCTTTAATATTTGAGCACTCCTTCCTCATTTCCTCCTGCAAGATATGGAACTGTTTACCTGAAAATGTTAGAACCTCTTCTACAATTTCGATGTTCAAGAGAAATATGACTGATCAGTTATGTAACTGTGCTTAATCTTCTCATATATCTAATCGATATGATCAATTCTTGAAATGTGATTTCATATCTGTGCATTGCAATGTTGAATGAGATTCGTCATGCTCTTTCCTTATCATACTGTTTGATGTTGTGTCTATTATTTATATTCCATTATTCTTAATGCAAAATGTGTAAGCAATGCGATTGATAATCTATGTTGCCTGTTTTAATTTCTCAATCCTTAATGTGTGATCTTAAATCTGTGCACTGTTACCCTAATTTTCACATTTTATTTATTGCCTTATTCATTGATTATTGTTGGTTTATATGTGGTGCTCCTTAATGAAATTTGTATGTATTGCTGTCACCATTTGCTGTGGCGTGTAATAATATCTCAATGTTCCAGGGGACTTAAAGTCCCAGAACAATGAAGACTGTTTTCAATTCAATTTAAATTTCAATTCACAATAAACTTATGCGGGACAAAGTAGAAAAGCCGAGGAACCTAGAAGTAGCCATAATCTTTGTAGGGAGACCGATAGCAACCAGGTGTGCTACTAGACCAGTCGCGCAAGTTAGCGAAGCAAGCGCAGACCCGCGGGGGTCGACGAACTCGGGAGGGGGGGGGGGACGTGCTAAGGGGGAGACCGCGGCAATGTGTTTATAGAGGAGAGACAATCCGGAAGGTGGGCGGGGAAGGAAATGACGAGAGGCGGATCGGAGGGGAGGGTAATGTTTTCCTTTGATCCCCGCTCCAGAAAAAGCAGGCCATGCCCCCATATCCCACAATGCCCTGCCAAACGCCCAGACACCATTCGCATGCGAAAGCGATGAGGAGCAAAATTATGTCGAAAATTAGGGTATTCCACCACAAGATGATTTAATGTCATTTTTTCGTATTCGTGCCACTTATGGAAAAAATGTGGCCCGATATGATACCTTCATCAAAATTTTAAGTTTCCACAATATTTTTTATCCAAATTAACGATTAAATTACACTGCCTTAAATAAAAGAAAAAGTTAAGCATAAAATAATGTTTTTCCCATGCCTTACAACTTGATTTTGCAAATAAAGGAGAGGCATAAATAATGTCCCCTTCACCCATGCCTTATGAATTGAATCTGTAATTTACGAAAAAAGCTTTAGTAAAAAGAAAATTATTCTAGGAAAGCGAATGGCGATAAAACCAAGGCCTCAATCGCTTTTCGTTAAATAATTATTGGCCAATAAATAATGATATTGAAATCAAAATACCATATTTCAACAGAAATGAAGCCATAGTCGGGTCCTTGGGATTTAGAACGTATTGAATCGAATATACCTATTCATTCATAGACTAATAACAGTATATAACATATTTGTTTTACTTTCAGGTAGCGAAAGCATGCTACCAGTGAATGCATTTTACAATCCACGGCAAATGAAAATGTGAAATTTTTATTTAGATTAAGCCCACGAAATCGCAAGGGAATCTAACTAACTTCTTCGTGGGCGCTAGCTGCACGATTAAGGAGGTTCCGCCTCGACTGTGTGAGTCAAAACAAATATTAAATTCCACATTTTTGATATTTTGTCCTAAAAATCCTGCTTTCGCTGATGAAATGCGTTACCTACAGAAAACCAAAAGTAAAGTAGAAAAAATGCAGATTATTCCACGAATGTATTTTAAATTAGCACATTTTCCAGCCATTGGAGCCGACTGCAGCGCCATTTCCTACGAATTACCGCATTTTGACTTCAAATTACGGCAGTAATACCCTAATAACTAAAAAAATAAGGTGGTAAGATGCCTGCATTTTATTTTAATTCAATTTCTCTGGATTATTTCCTTCATATAAATAGTTTTCCGCGAAAATGCCATTAATATTTTTTACGGAAAAATACTATTTTTCCTCGTGTTTCTCTCATTCCCCTATTGAGCACAATGTAATTTCAAGTTCAATTATAGAATGAAATAGCGTGGAAAGGTATTATTTTGTTGTTCATATCAGATAGAGGACAAGTGCTTTTTACAAGTAGACAGAATATGAATAAAATGACATTTAAGTCATTTTACGGTGGAACCACCTTAATGGAACTAAGCAAGCCTGAATTTCTAGCCATTGACGACTTCCACCTCTGCAACCATATGACAGATGGAGGCGTACTGGTCCGAGCGTTCCATTCAAGGCGTTGAAGGTCGGCGTATTACTCACATATTAGCACACAATGCGAGCGAGCGACGGTGAGTGTACACACGTGAGAGACACGTTGGAAAATCTAGTATTGGTACACGGTCGAATGATTAGTTAATTGCTTGCGAATTCGTTCAAACTATATATTTAAAAAGGGCAAGCTTGTTACCAATCAGTAATGGAGAAGCTTTATACTATCCATGTTTGACTCCTTTACTGAAAATCAACAAAAAACAACAATCGAGGATGCGATTATTATCGAAGTTCTTTTCTTCTCAAGAGCACATCAACTCAGCTGCCGATCTGTTTTGAGGAGCGCTTACTACTGCACATGATTTGAAACGAATGGAAATCAACTGAACTGTGAGTAGCGCACTAGAGTGAATGGAAAGTACCACTGATCGACCAAAACACGTCTCTTTACATCTCCATCCCAAAATCATTCATTGGGGAGAATCCATGTTACTAAAATGAATGACTTACTTATCCACAGAACTTTTATTCGAACGAGCATCTTACCATGATACGACATCGTGAGATACTACAAATGCAGTAGGGCATAAGGGTACAAATATGTACACAAGATTATACACGGGGGAGGGGGAGGATTGAGTTTAAATGCCGAGGAAAGTGATCAATTGTGGTTGGAGGGAGGGTGGAGGAGGAGGGAGAAGTGGGGTGGGGGGAAAAGAGCGTTGGGCCGTGTGCAAACCGTGGGTGACAAAAGAGCGTCGGGTGTTTAAGTGACTTTGAGGCAATGCAATGGGAGGGGAGTGGAGAGGGTTGCAATGTGGTGGTGGGGAGGGGGGTGGAGGGGAGTAGAGGGGGAAGGAGGTGGAGACGTAGCACGTTTTGCATTTTAATAATATGGGTACATATATACAACTTCCACGAAGTGTACTCAGAAGTAATTGAGTTCATTGGGGGGAAAATGCTCAGCACGTACACTTCCTGATGGCCAGTAGCGTACGCAGGATTGACTTCTGAGGGGGGGTGGGGGGTTTGACTTCCGGGGGTGGGGGACTTTCATTAACATTTATATGAATCATCATAAAATGATATTTAGATTATTATTAACTAAAACAATAATGAAATTGACATTCTCTTTTCGTGAAGACAATTCAACTATATTTTTCAACCCAATAAGCAAAATTATAAACGCTAGTTTAGGTAAACGAACGAAAACGAATTCAGGAAAACGTGTTTTGGGGAGGGATATACACCCTAACCGTCCGTCCTAACTGTAAAACCGAATTCTAGGAATAAGGAAATCAGCGAGATCTTACTCAACACACTTGCTAATCACTCACTTTCCCAAGTAGTTGACAAGCCTACGAGAGGAAATAAAATATTAGACCTTTTTGCAGTAAGCCATCCTAAGTTGATAAAACAGCTCGATATTATTGACGGCATAAGTGATCACAGAGTAATTTTTGCAACCTTAATAATTGAAGTAGAGTCAGCTGTAAAACCGAAACGCAATATTTATTTATTTGATAAATGCAACTTCATCAAATTTGGCGAGATGCTTAATGATTCGTACACGGATTTCGTAGCTAAAACTGAGGATAAAAGCACTGATGAATCATGGAAATATTTCTTAAAAATTCTACGACGGGGAATCAACGAATATATTCCGCAAAAATTGAAATGCGACAGTAAAGAACCTCGCTGGTATAACAACGATGTTAGGAGGGACCTTAAGAGACAGAGAAAATTGTACAACTTGGTTAAAAAGTTCACTACGGTAGGTGACAAATCAAAGGAACTTGAAGCAAAAGAAAGTTACGCTGCGCAACGCTCAAAAACTAAGAAATCAATGCGTTCTGCATTGCTAAATTTCAAGAAAAAAGTACTTGGTGAATTACTCGAAGAAAATCCGAAATCTTTTTGGTCATATGCGAGAGAGCTTCAGGGAAAATCTTCAACCGTAGATTCGTTATTTGATAATGATGGCAAACTTGTGGGATAACTAAACAGCTACAGTCGATAAAAAATAGTAAATCTCCGGGTCCGGAGGGAATACCCGCGCGTGTCCTCAAGGAGTTAGCGCCACAGATCGCACCGTTCTTAGACATAATATTCAAGAAGTCATTGTCTGAAGGAAAGATACCATTAGACTGGAAAATTGCAAACGTTACACCGATATTCAAAAAGGGAAACAGACACGACCCAGGGAACTATCGACCAATTTCATTAACGTCGATTATAGGCAAGATACTCGAACATATCGTCGTTGGCAATATCATGACGTTCCTGGACAGTCGTAACGTCCTCCATGGCTGTCAGCACGGCTTCCGGAAAGGTAGATCATGTGAAACACAACTTAAGAAACTTAAGAAAGCTTTCGACACGGTACCTCATAACAAACTCTTATACAAATTACAGTCATGCGGCCTAAACGAAACAGTAGTAAACTGGATACGCGACTTTCTGAGTGATCGTAAGCAAAAGGTAGTTCTTGACGGAATTAGCTCTGATGTCGTTAAAGTGACATCAGGTGTCCCGCAAGGAAGCGTGATCGGACCCCTTTTGTTCATTATATACATAAATGATCTATGCTCTCGAATTAGCAGTAAAATACGTTTATTTGCCGACGACGCTGTCATCTATCGTGAAATTAGTGATCACTCTGACTTTGAAACCTTATCATCGGATTTAAACAACGTTCATGAGTGGAGCCAAGAGTGGGGACTCGAACTTAATCTAAGCAAACGCACGGCGGTACAATTCTTGCGGAGGTCGTCCAACTATTCCCATGTATATGCTGTGGATGGTGTTAACATAAAGGCGACAGATGAAGTGAAGTATCTAGGAGTTACGATAACTTCGGACCTATCGTGGGGAGCACATATAAGAAATATTTGTGGCAGAGCTCTGAAGAAGCTAGGATTCGTCATGCGTATTGTGGGAAGATTTTCGGATGAAAAAGTAAAAGAGAGGTGCTATTTCGCACTCGTCCGGCCACACCTTGAATATGCAGCGAGCATATGGGATCCGGTGCAGAAAGACTTAGTCCGGGAACTTAATAAAATACAAAGGAAAGCTGCGCGATTCGTCAAAAACAGCTACGGGCGTACTGACAGCGTTACACAGATGTTAAACGAATTAGGCTGGGAACCGCTAGAGACTCGGAGGCTACGCGCTAGGCTTAGATTGCTTGAACAATTGAGAATAGATATCTTTCAGAGCGACACGGAGAACATCATATTAGAACCCCACTATTATTCCAGGTCCGACAGAAACGATAAATTAAGAGAGATATTTTGCCGAACGGATAGGTATGGGAATTCGTTTTTCCCCCGAACAATAAGGGACTATAATAAATGCTAGGCGTAATTTCATTAGAGCGTTTCCTTTTTATCTTTAAACGGCTGGTGTCCTAACACCCCCCGCCACACGCCTATTGAGGCGGCTTGCGGGGTAATATGTAGATGTAGATGTCCGTACGCCACTGCTGATGGCTTCCAGGGAGAGAGTGACTTTTGCGGTCGGAAAATTCAGAATGAGGAAAAACCTCGAATTTCACTCACTCCGTCGAACCACTCATCCAAAATTTCAATTTTCAACACCCCTAATTACTTGATTGAAGCGATGACTTCCCGAGGTAATTCTCCCGGTCCATTTTCCTTCCATGGTAATTCCAGGGGGTTATTATAACCCAACGTTTTCTCGATAAGCCCGTCGACTCCATTTATCAGCGTTTTCTATGAACTTTCACTCTCTCTAAACTCATCATAGGCTTCTTCATCGGTGAAATTAGTCCATTGAAACTCTTCGATCTTCATCGTCTCAATGTAACACCACGTTTCCATCCCCATTCACACTCTGCTCTGATGCTGTAACCACCATCCGAGTTCACTAGTACAGAAGAGCATGCTCCGTACAAATGTAACTCCCTACGTATCTTTTCTTTCCTGATTCTCTTCTATTTTCTCCAACATTCATGACTTGGCAATCTACCACCTTTCCGCAACACGTCCTCGCGGAAGCTCGCAGGGCAAAATATGTAACCGCTTGGGAATTGAATTTTACCGAGGGATAACATTCGTACAGACATTCAGATCACACGATTTTTTGGTAGACACGGAGGATAGATAATAATTTATCCCTTTACAACAGCGAATATTATGCATAAGCGATAAAATATGAAATATGCAAGGTTGAACAGATGAACATACGAATTCCATCTTCCCACGCAACATTCAAGACTCCGATAGAAGAAGAGTGAGGCACTAATTCACAAAATAATAGCTTAATTCATCCCTTATTTCTCACAATTCTTCATACCATATCCCCATAATTTCTTATGGCAGGTGTCTTCCCAACACGCCCTTGCGGTGGCACGCAGAATATGAGTATGTAGGTATGTAGTTTTCTGTCATCCCATATCGCTGAAGTTTAAATTAAGTTTTCACTTCGCAGGGAAAACTTTGTAAATCTGGATTTAGCCACGCACAGAGGCGAAATCACGCCCTACCGACGTTGTTTCGTTACAAAAACGAGTTATTTATTAGTAAACAGGCATTAAATTCGTTGATTGTTAATAATGGAAGTGAAATTTGACGGTAAAAAAACTCTTTCTTGATGAGCAAAATACAAAATAATCGAAAATTAATATGAATAAATCGAGCCACGGTAATTGCAATATGGGAACTAAAAAGGGAATCTGAGAAATGTATACTTCGTTTCGTATTTATTCACATTCTAATCTGCATTGTAACAGACAGTCGGGGAAGTTGACGTTACTCTATTTGAGGAAGTTGAAGGGCCAGGAGGTCAAATGAAATGGAGAAAGTGGGGTAATGGCACAAGAGACAAGTCGAGTCAAATGACTATTTACTACTTTTCCTCTCGGTACCGTTAGCAGTAAGTAGCACAATCAAATACTTCTTTTAAACCTCCCAGAACTTTTCAGCTACTGTATGTTGATTTTCAAAAAGTACAATAGATATAACGATTGATAGGCGAACGAATTATTGTTCTGGCTTCAAGAAAAATTATGTAACACCCCGAGAACCGAGCACAATAGTGATGCAGCAATTTATAACAGTTTACAAATCGTTATTTTCATGATGAATTAAATATTTTCTATGTCTTGATCACTATGTGATGGCTGGGATTCCCACAAGGAGCAGGAGGTATAGAACCATGTTCCATAACCGTTAATCTAATCTCGTTAGTGTTACTGACCTTTTGCAGCAACTGGGATGGGAAACGCTTTCAAGCCGTCGATTAAAATTTAGACAATCTATTATGTACGTTCCAAACTAATTTATTCTTAGACCAAGTTGATAATATTTTACGAAATCCGACATACTACAGTAGATCAAATCATCAGAATAAAATTAGGGAACTAGAATGCAGAACGGACAGATGTAAAATGTCATTTTTCCCGCGAACGATAACGGACCATAACAGCTGCCAATGAGACTTTAATCTTGGTTTTTCGATAGGTAGTGTAGCTCTCAGTAGTATTAGTACTCTCTAATAATTGTATTCTTATCTGCTACCTAGTACTAATAGCAAGCCGTGCATGTTTTCAGCATAACTCTTGAGCCTCTGTCCATTTGTGTAGTTGTAAAATACATATATACTAACGGTCTCTCTCCATTGGGAGTATATCTGTAGTGTAGTTCATGTATGTGAGGCTTCGCCTCGTGACACGCATTTGCGATCTATACTAATGCATAATTAGCCGTAGTTACACTAACTTTAGGGTATAGTGTAATGCATGTTGGTGACTACACATCCCCTGCCACACACCCTTGAGGTGGCTTGCAGGGTATTTTGTAGATGTAGATAAACCTTACGATGAGGGGATGAGTAACTTTTTGAGTGAACCTCTTGATACTTCCATCGGATGCGGGTAACGTTTTGAGGGCAATATTTGTGAGTGCAGGGGGAGAGGTGGGGGAGGAGAGGAATCCGTGACCGGTTGCCAAAAGAAGCAAGCACCTTGCGTGGATCGCATGCGAATGCAGAGAAAAGAAGCGCTTGATCAATTTCAACCATTGCCTTTTGCTCCAAAAGCAACCACGAAGCGTGCATCCACGTACTTCGCTTCACTTTGAAAATAGAATTTCATTCGTTCAAAAGAAACAAAAAAAAACTGCAGAAATCATGACACCCATGCTTAGACCCTAAATCACATCACTTTGAAAACAAAATTTCATTCGTTCGAAATAAAAAAATAAACTGTTAAAATCGTCAAACCCATGAATTATAAAAACTAAACCCTTTCGCTCCTCCACTTGGCGACGGAAAAATTGGCCGCAAAGACAGGGAATTGTTCCCACGTTGATATTTTTGTTCCTATTCACAAGGAAGCCAGGTTTACTCCCCGCCAGCTAAGCTGAAATACAGTTACCACTCAATAAATAAATTCAGCTAACTTTTCAAAAGTGTATTGTCCGAGTAACAATAATATTTACCGCGCGTTGCAAAAGGTTATATGCTGAATTCGTAGAACTTAACCTGCAACTGAATATATTGCGAGAACAGCGATAGAGTTCCCCACGGTGCAGAACAAATATTTTGGAATTTACAAATGGCTAATAATTAAAAATTTGTAATTAAAAAGCAAACTTCCGATTTTGTATTTTCGACGGGTATTAATGTGCATGATTGATTGCAAGGATTGCAAAAAAAAGTTCAGTTTATAGTACCTTTGACTGCATGACATTAGCACCTTAATCCAAATTACCACTGTCAGTGGAAATCACCTGCGTTTTCCACCGCGTCAGGTTCTCCATTTCTTCCGACGCTTCGAAGGAAGACTCGCCCATCTTCAGTGATCCTGGAAATCCAAGACTGGATTCTAGGATTCATGAAGGCGATAGGCGAGTCGCCTAGCAATACATTGGAAGAAGAGAACTTGCCTGGAGGAAAACCCGAGAAATCTTTAACCAGAAGATTCGCGGTGAAAGCTTAAAAGCGTATGCCACACATCGAATGTCGACATATACATTAAAAGTTCGCAAAATATATTCTACTACCAATAATACCTGCCTCATATAACGGAAATTTGTCATTATCTGTTAAAGTAGGTTTTTCAAAGAGAATGATTCCTCTACATTTTACAGGCGCAGACCCCTATCAACCGACAAAATTTCTTTCTTTATCTCCGTATGCCTCCTACCTCTCTTCATCCGGTCCATAAAACCTATTCTCTTCTTCTTTTCCCCTCTAATCCAACCTCCTTCCCTCTATCTCGGCCTTCAGCAACCCTTCGTCCCTCCCAAAAGCCTGCAACATCGCCTTCCTTTCTCTAAGTCCACGTTTCTGCACCATACAACGCTACTCTCCAAATTAAACTCTTCGCCAGCCCCTTCTTTACATCCTTAGGTACCCATGGTCCCCGTCATCAGCTCCCTCTTATAGTCTAGAACAGATTTCGAAAAAACGTTCAGCAAGAAGCATTTCATGTAACAAGTGAGTAAAAGGTGGTTTCCGGATGTTTTCAACCCTCTGAACACGAAAATGCTTGTTACCAGGTCGAAATCTTAGCCGGAAGCGCCGGAAGTGAGATATCCAATATGGCGGCGTGGGTAAAAACTTGTTGTTTTCTCTTAAATATTGGCGTAACTTGATGATGTAAACGGTTATTATTATGGTTATTGCAGTCATAAATTCAAATCTGGAGCCAGAAATGACGTATGATTCGAATTTTATTTTGAAAGTTATTTTGAAATATTACGGAACACATGAAGTATTCGTAGCGCAAAATTCATCCGTTATGAAAAACGACCCCATTATTAATCAAAATATGAGCCCGAATGAAAGTTGTAGTGAGTTTCAGAAGTTTTCAATTAAGCCTACGTTGAGTATAATACGACGAACGGAAAGCGTGCTACATCAAGTAGAAGGGGGGCGTGTTCCGCGCAGTCACCTGGCTTCCGTGCCCGTCCCACCCCAGCTGGATTCCGCCGGGGCTGACCGCGTGTGGCGACCCGTCGTCGTCGTCGGGCCAGACCTTCACACTCAGTCATCTTCGTACTGACCGAATGGATGATAACATATCAGTCCACCTCACCATAACAGATTAAAGCAAGCCAGCTGGTTCCGAAGTGACTTAATCATCTTCCTTGATTTTTAGTTGGCCTTCTACTCATGTGGCACAGAGTCACCACAGTTGCGTGCCGCTTGCGCGGAAGAGTTCTAGACGATGTGCAGGAAAGTATGTACCAGTCTAGGCTTGATGCTCGAAAAGACATCTCAGTTTGAAGAAAGAAGTATTTCGTGTGACAAGCGCATAAATGCTAGAGTCCGGATATTTGTACTCGTTGTCAACGCAAGTTCATGCAGAACAAGTCCGAGGTGTAGTGTAATACTTCTTCAAGTAATTTTCATTTTTCACATAAAATAATTTGAAAAAAAATGAAGTTCACTATTCTCTTGTTTCCACTTCCAATAACTATTTACCGCAACACATTACAAACAATAACTAGATAGTTTGATGCTAAGAATAATATGATTACTGTCGTCAAAAATCTGAAGACTCCGCTTGAGATTCCGACGGCATATTTGTCCAAAAAGGGAGGAATCAGGCGAGATGTTGTGGAATGTGAACATAATAAGAACTTAGAAGTAGCAATTTTCCACAGATAAATATTTTAATTCGACCCGGGTTTCGATGCACTGCATCATCATCAGGTGGATTGATGATGATGCAGTGCCTTCACCTTCTCATCGAAACCCGGGTCGAATTAAAATATTTATCTGTGGAAAATTGCATCGTCTTAGTTCTTATTATAAAGGCATATTTGTCGTAACATACGGGCCGATTTGTGATGAGTGTTGCTTCTGCTACGTCGGTGAGTTATGGTCAAATTTTACAATCCATTGTTAGGGCGTAGGAATTATTAAAGAGTTTTAATTAAACGAATTTAACTTGAATTCGACTACGATCCTTATAATGCAGATCGAGTGCTTTAATTACATTGATTCAGATATAATAGACATAAGCCCCTGAATCCGAGGCCTCTCAATTCGTAAATACACACCGAGAGGTATTAAAACGACAAGGTAAAACCCCTCTCGCAGTCTTATTTCATTACCTATCGATTAGTTATGGCCTATTATTAATTAACACTGCAAATTTTTCGATGCCCACCATTAAAAATCATAGAACAATGAACATGCTTGCAATTGCGGCATTTCTTTCACCATAAATCTACATCTACAAAATACCCTGCAAGCCACCTCAGGGGTGTGTGGCAGGGGGTAACTATTCTCCGAAAACTTAATAGCAATAAGCGCGTGTCAACTCACAGAGCCAACGCCAGGAGCAAAACGGCCAATGGCCGAATCACGACCTGATGATGGCTTTGAGTTGAAGCGCGTGTAGTGCAATAAAGTTTATCGCGTGGGAAAGTGCTGTCGCACAAATTATTCATTATGAATACCTTCATCTACATCTACAAAATACCCTGCAAGCCACCTCAGGGGTGTGTGGCAGGGGGTGAGTATTCACCAACATGCATACATGAATCTGCCTCAGTAGTTCGCAAAGCAAGATAGGATGGATGAAAGACAGCGTTCATATGGCAGTGCAAATTTCGCACAGCGCAACATCTTCAAAATAAATATCTCTCATGTAAAACCATTTACGAAGGTAATAAACATTCTATCAAAACAAAAAGCCTGAAGAAAGAGATGAATGAACCAACGAAGACTTTGTTTACACCGCTCTTACCACACTAACGGATCACACGGAGTACGAACGCAATCACGCGATACGGTGTAGGTGCTAGCCGTGGTAGCGGTGGTAGATCTTCTCTTTTGTGCCATTCAAGTATAACGTAAGGTGATTTTGGCAACATTTCGAACCCCTTCCTCCCCCATGTAAGACAACGTAAGATTTCATGAACCCCTCCCAATCTCACCTAAGTTGTGTTAAAATTTTGGAAGCATTCACATCTACCTTCCACAACATCATGCTTGAAAGTAAAAATCGAAATCGGGAAATTAACGGGCTGTGATTGTGTAAGTATCCCTTTCGCCAAAAAATATTTATTCCTGGATTAAAATAATAAACACCAACAAACTAAAAAACAAAACGGAAGAAAAAAATAATCGCTAACACAGTCCCGATAACAATGAAACACATGCTTTAAGAAACTTTCTGCAACTCCATCATTAATTTATTTGCGCATGGAAACTTTTCACTCCGCATAGACAATTTATACATGACCTGGATTTTCATACATTAGCATCACCATACGATCGTGTCATCGTATGCATCGTGTATATATTTTTCTCTGCAGAGTTTCCAAGCGTAAGTACATTGACTCTAGACGCTATCAACGCTGGGGTTACGATAAAATAAAAGCCATACATTTTACCCTAAAAACTGGGAAAAATTTATTCCTCAAAAAATTCCTCTTGATTAAAAACCGTGAGTCCAATAAAAAAGAAATAAAAAATATATTTCTTCTCGTTGGAATTCGTAAGGAATTTGCGACGACGTTCCGATGCAATCTTACGATATAATGAAAAATGATATCCACTATCGCGGGAGGCTATTTTTGACGTGTGCGTTAAGAGAAGACAGGGTAAAAAGAGTTATCCGCTTAATTTAAGAGACGCAACACGTACCAATATGACACTCGGAATCAATTTTGAGGAAACCGGGACTAGCCACTGTAGTAACCTTTACGGAGTCACCCGCAAGTGCACATAAGTGCGATATTCCACAGGAAAAAAATCATTCCACAGGAGAAAAATCAAAAATCATCCCGGTCAAGGCGAATGATTTTTCTCCTGTGAAATATCGCACTCGGAATCACTTTTAAAATTGTCTCATTATCACTCCCGTCACGAGTTTTGGAACCTTTGATATTAGTCGGGGGCCACGGGTGAATTATAATTTTAATGTTCTCATACCTGTGATGATGATGAATGATCCAGTTTCTCTTCCGTCGCTTCGCAGGAAGAGTGTGGGAGTCGTCCTCTCCTCAGCGAGACCGAGTACTCCTCAGTTCGGCAGCACGCCTCCAACTGCCGCGAACGATCCAGTGGCTGGACACAATCCTGCCACGGCGCCTGCGCGCTGACGACCGCGTCTGCACGGAGGCAGGAGGAAGGACGAGCACGCCGACGGGAAAGAGTAAGTTTTGACGGCCGGGAACGCTATGTTCACTGAAATTTCGGGCGTTAATTGAGTCAAAGGGTGGACTGATCCGCCTCCTCATTCCTCTTCACAAAAACATGGAATCATGGATTAATCTTCGGCAAAGGATTTTTCGTTCCGATCACTGCAAATTCGAGAACTTAATAGCGTGATTCATGGCGCGATAGTCACCTATATTATAATAACTAGATAGAGAGAATATAAGAAAGAGATGATAATAATAATAGGCAGTAATACATTAGGCATAGGCTCGGCAAGTAACTTGGTTAAATTAATTGCATTATAAAGTTTTGAAAATCAATATGCTAAATCAGTACTAATAGCACGCCTCACATTCATGCTTTATTTTAGAAAATATTAAATCCTGATTCACCCACGTGTATGTGCTAATCCATTGTAACTATAAGTCCCTTTAAGTTTGTCGCACGTTGTGTAGAGCGTGTTTTGGTGTAAATTCACTCCCTGCCACACACTCTTGAGATGCACCAGATTCACCGGGAAATCCTTCATATCTTTTATGACTCTTGAGATGACTCGCAATACAGCATTTAGTATTAGATTCTGACGGGGGGAAATGGAATATTGTACAGAAATATCACTTGCTTTACGCTGACTGATAATAAAATAAGGATGGTTAAAAAGTATCGGGGTTGTACTAATAGTCACTTTGTGCTTTTTCACTCAGAAGTGAGAAGCATTTATGTATTGCATGCAAATAGGGTAAGAAAAAGTTGAGTCTGACGTCCTACAATTTCTCCACGAATGGTGGAAACCAGGTTGGTGACGCGTCGGCCTGTCTACCCGAAGGTCGCGGGTCCGAAATCCGCATGGGATGGGATGTTGTTAGCCTTCTGATAAGGTTTGACGGTGCGATATAATTTAAGGAATGAACAGCCCAAAACCTAAAAACATATGTTCACTACTACTACTCTCCAAAGGTAAATAGATCTTTTAAAGATAGAATGAATCCTTTTTTACTTTGACGATTGACGGTCATACTCCAGGTATTAAGATAAATCTAACTTTTAATAATTCAAAGCATTAACTATTTGAACTATTAAGTGAATGGTTTCTGCGCAGCAAACGATCAAGAACATCACAGAATCAAATGGACATTCATTACTGACATGGATTTTTTTAAGGTCTTAGACACCTATGAGCAACTGAGAGTTTAATTTTTTTAAATCAATGGTGAACAAAATTTTAAGCGCATGTTTCCTTTGGAAAATCATACGGGAAATATATTAAGGATGCGCACATCATACAAATAAAGGAAGTAAGAGTCGTTAAAAATAGTAAAATGTTCAATAAAATCTTAATAAATACAGCAAAATTTACATTTTAGAATATGAACATCCATTATTAAATCTAAATTTGCTGATCAAATTCGTCACACTTTCAGAGTTGAGGGTGGATAATTCAGTTTCAAGAACACCACGCGTCCGAATAAGATATCTTCTTCAAGAAGGGGCAATATGTATTTCCCATGAAGAGCCAAAGACACTGACGGAAAAAATTCACGAGTGCCCGTCAAAGGCACTCAGTCCATCCATTTTTTTCTCAAGAGATCTCCTTTGATGTTTCTTGCTTCGTATGTCTCCCAAGACACAAGCATACCCACACACACACAAAACAGAGGCATTCGAGATCCAGACTTCAGTGACCGCTCCAGTTTCACGTTTTTCGAGATGGTTAAAAAAAATTGATTTCCTAAGCACATTCATGAATATTGAGGTCGGAGGGGACGCGCCGAAGCAGGTGGAAAACTTCACCTACTTTGAGAGTTTTCTCGGTGAAAATGGGTTTAGCAGTAAATATATACAAGACGAGGGATTGTGTTACCAAAAGAACCGTACACGGAAAAGAGGGAGCTGATAAGGGAAGGTTTTAATAAGATATTAAGAAAAGATGAGTAAAAACTCTTATGGAGAGTAAAAGCGTATGGTTCAGAACTTGGTCACTGCTTAACAAAGATGTTTTGATATGTGGGTGTGGAGTAGGGATTGGAAAAATTAAACTGGGTAAGGAGGAAAATAAATCATGGAATGAAACCTATCATTTATGATACCTATGACGATGACGGAAATTATTGAAGGGGAAATTTTATTCGAAGTTGGTTGGTTGAGGTTATTTATTTAAGGTTTCTGCAGAAAATGTCTCCACCACCGCCGGGTTTCGAACTCGGTGCCTTCTTATGACTCATAGCACAGCATCGCCAACCTGATTTCTAGCTCATTCTAATGAGATGAGAGATGATATTTTGATTGGAATTGCGATATGGTCGTTCGGGTTTCATCACTTGTACGTCTTATTGCCAGCACACAACATTCCATCGGTAAAATGGTTTTGGTCAAGGGAGGAAGAAACTGATATATTCCAAGAAACACTTTATTACCGTAAATGAAAAGGAAAACTTTGTTATATTCCACCAATTTATTTTCTTGTTAATTTACTTGTTTCGACGCAGCGGCGTCATCTTCAGGTACGGAAAATAAATTGGTGGAATATAACAAAGTTTTCCTTTTCATTTACGATAAAATGAACTTCCACAAGGTTGAGCCTGAGACGATGGAGATAAACACTTTATTATTGATGAACAGTTTTTTTGCTCAAGTGATGGTTTGTAATTAAGATGTTAGCAACTTCATATGAAAGGTTAAACATTGAATTCTGTCAAATAAACAGAAAGATGTCACTCGTCCTTCATCATGTATAAATTCGCCAGAGTAAAGAAGCCGACCACTACTTCCTAATTATGGGTTTACATCGAGGAATCGCATCAAGGATAGCGTATGGCGGTAAAAAGATTTGACTCGAGCCAATAAAATCGTATACCTATCACATAATGATTCACCATTTACACTTCTATAAATTAAACAAGATGATATTCTAAACTTGTTCTGTATTCTACACATACCTTGGCTCCGCATATTTGGCGGTACGGATTAGCTACTAAAACATAATTTAAATGTACACCCCAGTATTGTTGTCATATTTGACTTAGTGGATATTAGGAGTTGGGGAAAAATAAACAGTGATTCATTTTTTTTGTCGAATATAACAAATTCAGCAAGTGAAATATTTCATTTCTTAAAAATCATATGGCCTAATCGAAACTGAACGCCTATTTACACCACTAATAAATTCAAACGTCTTATTCCTTCAATTAAACTTCATATCGTTTATCATTTTTCAGTTGGAAATAATTTGGACATCTTGTACAGACTAAAATTGTCGTCATTCCCTGAGATATACACTATTACCACTGAAATACTGCACAACATAATTCAGACGGCCCAGCAGTCGACAGCAATGAAACACAAACACTATGTATTCACATAAGAAGAAGTGTTAGGATGCTCCTATCCTACTGAACATTAAAACCATGATGCCTAGTCAAGTTTATGGATCGTCAAGCAACATTAAGAATTCATGCTTGAGTGCTGTCTCTTAGCAGCAGGGAAGGATTGAAATTCTCTGAAAAAAATTCCAGTATGATTCCTAGTTATCATATACCTTTTAAAATAGTAAAGAGTGGTCATCACCAACAGTAATTTTCAATCCAAAGTATGTTTTTCTGCAGCACTCCACTCGAACAGATCCATTTCTTCTTAAACGTTTGTTTTAAATCCCTAATCATTTGTCTGATTTATTCTACCCTTGGCATTTGTCGATGATTACTCCCATTCATTTCTTCTGCTAGTGATGTTTTTGAGAGGCTGCCATGTATTATAGTGTGCTCAACAAGTCGGTGGCTTCTAATTCACAGGGTTTTTATTTAACATATCTTATCTTCTCTCTCTCCTCCGATTTTGGTGGGACTCCTGCATTGGGGACTTCCTACTTCCAACTGATCTTAATTGCTCTCCTGATAAACTGCTTCCAATCTTTTCTGCCCTCCATTGCTGCAATCTTCCAAGCTTTACTGCTGTTGAGAATGTGCAACATAAAATAAAAGCCATTTTCCTGGACTGAGATACGAACTCAGATACCCGAATCGGCGCCTAAGCCTTAATACAATTGAACTAACCAAGCGTCCTCTTCTAACAGTTTCTTACATGTAGGTTTTTTTATGGAAACTAGGTGTTATCACGAATAACAACGCACAGAATGCCACGAAGATCTCACATCCCGTGAGTGCGCATGGCGCCGCTGTCCAGGAAGTGATAGCAATTTTTAAGCGTAAACTTATTTGAGTTCAAAGCATTTTTCACTCTAATAGAAGACACTCGCTAAAATGACACAACAATGCACCACATTCACAATGTAAAAACCATCGGCTTCAAATGTGATTCGATCATATATATTATTACAGAAAGGTCTTTTTCTGTCATTCCGTATATGCTCCGTTAATACTGCACCTACAGTGATAAATGAGATATCATTTTAATCGTTGAATCTCCGGCTTCTGACGAAAAATACAATCTCAATCTCAAATTTTACTATTTACCCATTAATTTGACTTAAAAGTTTCGATTTTTCCATGTCGATTACTCGCTCGAGGTATATCGACTCCACACATTTTTTTATATTATTACAGAAAGCCTACTGGTACCAAACTCTCTTGCCTGTATTTTATTCATATGTTTTGTATATTTTTGCAAGAAAACAAGTACAAAGAAAGTACTTTATGATACACCTTCTTCTCTATTTAAAACCCAATTACACCGTTTCCTTAACATACTTATTCCCTGATAGCGTGAAAGTGCGAAATTTTCGCACGGGTTAACTAGTCCCAGTACATACAACTGATTTTTATTTCATTGTGAATTTAGCACATTTCGTTTCTGTCCTCAGCCGATGACTCCCGTTAAGAGTTAGAATACTTTTGATTTTTCCAAATAAGACTCCTTTGCTCCACAGCCTTACCCTTTGCCATCACCCTTAAAATGTTGAAGGAGAACCTTTCGGGTCAAGTATTGTTGCTGAAAAATCTGCGGCCAGACGGAACAAGACACGTACTAAAGACTTCTCATGTCCCGAGCGAGGGCTTCTTTAGCACTGCTGACGTCACAGGACGGCCGTGAATTGAGAAGCGCGGAGTTGCATATCACGTAACTCGGCTCGAAGACGGGGTTCGGCTGCGGCAATTTCGATTATTATATCGAAGTGGTGGGTCGCGGCATTCCTGCCGTGAAAAGGCAAGTAAGTTCAATGGATGCGGAGGGTACAATGCTGTGCTAGAAATGCCCAGCTGAATATCGCCTTCACTCACGCGAGAGAGCGCTGGAGAAATAAAAAAAGTAACGAAAGGAAGTTAAATCGATGTTCTAACAGCGCAAACATCACGATCTTCCGACCTCGGGAAATGCCTTAATAAGTGTAGGGATAGACAAATGTAAAATTAAGATAGGAATTCCAGACCCTTCTCTCTCGCAGATACAGCCCTCGCACAAGACCTTTGCAAATGTGAAGTGGACGATTTTGGGATAAGAAGCGTCCATTTCATAAAAATCGATCACTGCTGGTATCCCATATCCGGTAGTAGCGGAGTGTCTTTGTTTACTTTAGAATAACCCACAAGAAATGCGCCTACTGTTCTAACTATATGGCTAATCAGTCACTCTGAAGTAAATAGTTATTCTCTTTTACTCCTCACCTTCCCCTAATCTGCTCTCGCTACCATTTCCACTATACGTCCGCGACGTATAGCGTTCTGCTCATTCTTCTTCCATTAGCTTTTATAAGTGCAGCACACTCATTAATACCGACCACTAGTTCCACCGTCTCCACTGAGGATTACCTATCCTATTTTTCGGAGTGAAAAAGACATGATATGGAAAATTGATAACACACTTTCAGAGAACAAGGATGTTTATAGTGATAAACAGCACTTACTATATTTAAGTATCTAGTTCAGAGAATATTATGCCAAATAAAATAACGATTTGAAATTAGTTTTCTTTCAAAACTTTCAAAAAGTTTAATTCCGCTTACTTTAAGCAATTAGGATTCGATTAATAACTGTTTACATAATTTCTTGAGCTTAAGAGATGAAAAATAATATTAATTTTGGAAAAAAAACCTTCATCATTCATCCTCATTCAGCTTCGTCCACTTAAATCTGGGGTTTCACTAATTGCACAAAAATTAAGCACATACGTCGAATAAAAATAATCGCTACCTATAAATGTTCAATAGGAGTCGAAATAATTTTTATGAAAATATGCATAGATGTCTAAGAAAAAAATAAAAGTTATAAAATGTGAAATTATCACGACCTCGATATTTCCTTAGCGTTGCCAAAGATACCAAAGATTTGGGAAAAAAACTTGCAAAAAAATTTTTTCTCAAGAACCAAAGAGATAAATAGGATTTAGAGCAATAATTTTGACTCTCTGCCATGGCAATGAATCCCCTTAACCCTGAGGTCGAGGGATTGAGTTAATGGATTGGCCAGCGCGGATCAAAAAGAACTTGCAGGATTGAATTATCTCAAACACATCATCCACCACACACGATTACTGCAGATCTCTGGAATTCACCACCATACGAGGCGGAGATTCATCCACAGAAATAGGAACCTGCCTTGAAGCTATGAGTAGAAACGTGCCTCTTTACAAACAGGCACATTACTGAGTGCGAGGACGGAGTGGTTCATGGTGTGGATGTTAGCGATACCAATCATAACTATCGAATTAGCAATTCAGCTAGGATCTCTAAGAACACTATCAAGTCAGCCCAAATTGGAAGATAAGTAATAAGAGAATGCCCACCAATGGAAATGGGGAATTGAATAAGGAAGTTCCTCATTCAATTCCCCATTGAGGGTAATGAGCGAGAAGAAATGCCAAGGAGGACCAAGGATGGAATAAATCTGTAAAATTGTGAGGGAGGGCAAATTAAACTTTGGAGTTTGGAACATTAAAATGGAGTATGGAACAGGAGCAAACAATCTTTGCATTTACGACAGCTAAT
Organism: Pyrrhosoma nymphula; assembly: GCA_963573305.1. NCBI lineage: Eukaryota > Metazoa > Arthropoda > Insecta > Odonata > Coenagrionidae > Pyrrhosoma > Pyrrhosoma nymphula. The sequence continues at coordinate 10,178,012 of OY754335.1, read as the reverse complement.
GGTGACGGGATTAAAAGTTACAAGGACGGCACGGAATAATTCATCGACCTCATATCAGTCTTCTAATTTAAAATTAGAAGAGATATTTATTTATCAATTAAAGACGCATCCTCTTCTATATGGATTGATTTCCTCCATCAAAGTTTATTCGTTAGGAAAGTTTTTAATATCTTCTCGAGAATAACCCTTCTAGGTTACAGAGTACTGTGAAGCCTAGTGTTATGTGGAACACTGAGAGGTGAATTTCATCCGAATTAGAGGAATGATGATCTCTCGTGCAGGGTAGACGTCTTTGCGGTTGCGTTCTCCATCGTGACCGCAATTTGGCGACTGTGTGAGTCAAAAAATACTAAATTCTACATTTTTTATATTTTGTCAAAAAAATTCTGCTTTCACTGATACAATGCGTTACCTACAGAAAACCAAAAGTAAAGTAGAAAAATATGCAGATTATTCCACGAATGTATTTTAAATGAGCACTTTTTTCCAGCCATAAGAGCCGACTGCAGCGCCATTTCCTGCGAATTGCCGCATTTTGACTTCAATTACGGCATTAATTCTTCAATAACTAGAAAAATAAGGTGGTAAGATGCCTGTATTTTATTTTTATTCAATTTCTCTGGATTATTTCCTTCATATAAATAGTTTTCCGCGAAAATGGCATTTATATTTTATGGAAAAATACTATTTTTCCCCGTGTTTCTCTCATTCCCCCATTGAACACCACGTAATTTCAAGTTCAATTATAGAATAAAATAGCGTGGAAAGGAATTATTTTGTTGTTCATACCAGATAGAGGACAACTTTTTCTACAAGTAGACAAAATATGAATAAAATGACATTTAAGTCATTTTACGGTGGAACAACCTTAAAACATATTTGTTCGCCGCGAATTCGAAGACATACAGGAGCCAACTCTCGGCTTCCTTATAGCTCAAATGTTAGCTTCTTAGCTTGACTACGATTAGTTTCCGACCCCACATCATCAATGACTGGTTTTATACCGGTTACTTCGGTTTTCGGCTTATTTCTCATTATCCTTCCAAGGGTCGCACTACTTCCGCAAGTGAGCTGTCTCTCTCTGTCTTCAATTCAGCAAACTTCAAAACATTCGTTCACCTCTCTTCATACAGTACCTCAGACTTATCTTTCTCCTTCCCCTCTTTCCCAGCATTCTCCCTCCCAGCACAACCTCAGTGTCCCGTCCCTCTTAATCGCTTGCTTCATACGCCTACTTTGCCGCCTCTTGATATTCTACAGCAACTTCATTTCTTTCTCCGCCATTTTAAGAACTTCTTCATCTGTCCTACTTTCGTTCCATCGTGCTTTCTCCATCCTACACATCTCGAACTAGGCCTGTGCGATTATCGAAAAAAATCAACATCGATCAATTATACGAATAATTGGAAAGGTGGTCGATTCAATAGTCGGGAATTGAAGACATTACAATTAATTGAAGTCATTGAATTAATTGACAAAGGCCAATTAATTGACATCGAAATGGGTGTCAATTAATTGTCACTGCTCAATTAATTGACATCAACCAATTTATTGACAGGACTCAATTGGATCGTACTTTTCAAAGGCTTTCCTTTGGCAATGAGAAGAAGGAAAGAACTAATTTGAAAAACAACAAAATAATTCAATCAGTTAGCTTGTATTAATTAACTAAAGGAACAGATCGCTTTTTGAAGACAGGCAGATGAGATCCTCAGCGTGTTCATCCGACAGACACTGGCGTGTGTCGATGACAATGTTCACGCCGAGACTGAACAACCTCTCGGACGCAGTGCTAGTTGCCGGGATAAAATGCTAGATACATTCTTGCTAACTTCTGGAGGGCGAGGGGTAGGTGGTGGCCCCCTCTCCCGCCACCACGGCGACCTCCATCCTCACGTTTATAATGTCCCTGAACCTAGCCATTTCCTCCCTGAAGATCTCCTGTGCTGTATAGCAGGATGGCGATCCCGAGCCTGGCCGAGGCCCTGCTCCATCCTGATCACCGACGACGCCGACGTCAGTCATGCGGCGGCGCTTCTCCGCGTACAGCGAGGACAGAAATCCTTAGCGAATCAATAATCGTCAATTAATCGATTTCCGGAAAATAATTGTGAATTGAATAACAATTGAGAATTGGACAACAATTGAGACTTGAAAAAAATTGACGATCGAGTCAATTACCGCAATCGACATCGATGTCCTGAAATAATCGATCAATTGTGAAAATAATTGAATCGACGATTCAATTAATCGAATAATCGCACAGGCCTATCTCGAACGCTGTCTATCTCCTCTCGTCTTATGTCCTTTGGATCCAAGTTTCACGACTACACGGCGAGCGCAATGTGCGAGGGTCCGCACTATCCTCCACATGAACACATATCCCATTTGCTCACGCAAATCTCCTATAATCATGATGAGAAAACCACCTTTGTTATTTCCACAAACTTTCTTACGCTGGCACGACGCGCGTTTCGCCATACTGTGGCATACTCATATGCCACAGTGTGGTGAAACGCGCGTCGTGCCAATGTAATAAAGTTTTGTGGAAATAACAAAGGTGGTTTTCTCATCATGGATATCCATAATTTCCACGAGTTCAGGCCTGAGATCATCATTTTTCTCCTATAACACCTACCTCCTTGCATTACATGCCCATTTTCTTCGATGAGCATGTTCAAACTCGTAGGCAGATTCGTAAGGCCTCTTTACGCGATGAATGTACTTTCGCGGGTATATGCTTGACCACATGCGATTGCACATTCACAAAATCAGATCTGGAGAAATTTTACAGGCGGAAACGCATTGGCAACAATTGATGTGTTTACGCGATGCTTTGAAGGAAAATTTGTCCACTACATGCATTTGCTCACAGAAGCACATGAATCTTATGGCGAACAGATCCTGGACAAATTATATCACACAGATCGTGTACAGAGGCCTTTAAAACAAGAAAATCACCGACGGAAACAAGCTTTCATCTGCAGTATTCTGCGTAAATCATTAGGTACTCTATTTTTAAGGGACTCGATGTTCCTCATGGCATAACGCCATCCACCTCGACTCTGGAAGACGTTTTGCTGAGGGTGTAGTTCTTGATCTGGCTCGAGCCGCCACAATGCGGATTAGCAAGATTCCTTCGCGAATATTTTTTTCCCCACTTGAGCCGGGGGTGATGACAGAGCGGGATAAAAAAATCTTCGCGAGGCCATCCGTTCCGTCACTCATTCGCAACAGCCTATGCAAACTGCAATGCCAAATTGGCAGGGCCGATTCGAATTACGTAGCACCGCGCCGTTATTGTAATGCTATTAAAAGTCATTGCCCCAATCGCCCGACATCTAGCTCAATGCAACTGGAGGAGAGGGAGACGTCTTGAGATGGGGTTAGGAAGGAAAGGGGCGGAGGAAGTTGTGACGTAGGAGCCTGGGTTCATTGGGTACAGTCGAAAAAAAGGCGAGACTGGCCAGCGTGCAGTTGACCACTACATAACCTCATTTCGCGAGCACATGACTAAACCAACGAGTTCCTTGAGATCAATGGTCACGAGATTCACAGCTGTAGGATGGAGAAAGATAAACGAATTATCTTGACATTAAAATCGTGAATACCTTGGCGATACAATATATTTCCGTTTCGCTTAAGGTGGTTTGAGCTAGAGGCCCTCTATTAGGAGGGCCTCCTAATAGAGGGCCTCTAGTTTGAGCGAGATAGATCCCTAGTCATAGTGGAGACCATATTCAAATTGTATTCTTTGATTTCACCGTCTGTAAGAAGTACGAAATAAATATTGTAATATTAATGGCGCAAATATATAGTTATATATGCCCAAAATATCTGTAATTAAATAAATAAAGCTACATAAGTCTCCAAATTGACTCATTTTTTCCTGCCGAACGGCTATAAACCCTTCAAACCAGCAGGTTTTTTGCGATTCTGTAAAAATTACTGTGGTTAGTAATATATTATTTTTTATAAATAGTTGAAAAAACGTGTAATCTACACACCGTTAGTTTTCCGACGAAATCTAAGTGATAGAAGTTCCTAATTTCTTTAATATTCTGCCTCTGGAGCGCACAGCCATAATCTATTCATGTTAAACAGCTTGTATTTTCAGGCAAATTGCTCGAAAAGTAGTTCGGCAAGGGGTTGATATTTTGATATCATTGGAAAGATGAGAGTTTTTACTTTAAAATGATACCAAATTCATCAAATTCTAGGTGAAGTGATCTTTCGCTCAAACTACCTTAAGTCAATCGATAACCCCGGACAAGTGTTAGTGAGCCATTGATAGCTAATTTTTCCGGAGAATGTATGTAAAGTTTGGCCATTTCTGCAATATCAAATATTAATGCTAAATAAGCAATTGCATGACCATGTTAAATCATTCTTCCACATAATTATCAGTAGTCATCAATACGAAGATTGGTTTGTTCTCCACTCCATATTTTTTCAGCTAACCATCTGTTACTTCATCACTCCTTTTTTGGCCTCCCTCCTCATTTACTTGATGTAGATCATCCACGGTTATACTCGGTCTACTCGATCCTTGGTCCATTTTGGTTTTCATGAGACTGTTGTTTCCCAGAAAGTGTCCAATAACTTTGTCTCATCGTCTTCTCCGTATTCGTCAAACATATTTTCTCTGAAAATCTTTGTAGGATTTCTTCCTTGTGATTATCTCTGCCCATTTGATCTTCATCATTCGATAACACCGTATTTCCATTGTATCCGATCTCCTTTGTTCGGCTGATATTATCGTCCAAAACATCATTGCCAAGTAAGAATACGCTCCGCATATGCATATGAACGTTTTTACTGACAAGTTTGTGTTGGCAGTTGCTAAGGGACTCTTCTTCTGAAATGCCTCCCTTGCCTATTCTTACCACTAAGAATATATTTCTTTTTTCAATCATTGCATTAAACAAATGAATGTGGTACGCAGTCACGCGCACGGGTGCGAAGTTATACACCGAAGACGGTGAAATTCGCCATGAAAAAATCATTTGACTTGACCGGGATTCGAACCCGGATCTCCCAATTGCCGGTCAGGTGTGTTAGCCAGTTACACCATTAATAAGCCATCTTAATTCAAGGCGAATTTCAGCACGGGGTATATACGAACAAGATGTTATGTGCTGATATGTGCTGAAATTCGCCTTGAATTAAGATGGCTTATTGATGGTGTAACTGGCTAACACACCTGACCGGCAATTGGGAGATCCGGGTTCGAATCCCGGTCAAGTCAAATGATTTTTTCATGGCGAATTTCACCGTCTTCGGTGTATAATATATTTCTTGCTTCTTTCATCCATGTTGATCCTAGATAGCAATGTTCTTCCACTTCTACCAGTCAATGTTATCGAAGTTTCACCGCTATTTTGCCTTCTTCACTTCTTCCACAACCATCGTTTTGGTTTTCTTAAGATTAATATTTAAGTTATATTTCATTATTTTTTCTACCATGGAGTTCAGCATTCTCAACGCATCATCTTTTTTCCCTGGCATGGTTTCCATGCATGTACCTTGCTATTTTTTTTATACACAAATATTTTTTTTCTGATGAATTAACTCTGTAAAGTAAATAGTGAGTTTCACGACTATTGTAACAACTCATTTGTTTTTCCTCCTTGTTTCAACTTGCCCACTTTTCCCAAAGGTCAATAAATACACAGATCGCCTTCGAAAGGCTTGAATATGCGACGGCATGTTTTTTTTCATAAATACAGTTCTTAAACCTCACACCAGGAATCTTGATGATGTCAGATGCGCATGATCTCATTTTTTTACTCATTTCAATCGTCAGTTCCTCGGAATGATTTATGATTTTATTTTTAATTGTAGTAGAAGTTTACGGGTCCAGGAGTAAATGCGGTGGCATACAACTTAATGGCCATTTAAATAACTATTCCAATAGAGTGACCATATTAATTGGCATTTAGTATTACTCTGTGCTATTACGTAAATGTTTTGTGTGAGGTTTTTTACAGGCTTTCATTTATACAATGCCTTAGAGGTGTTTGTTGTCTGGGATCATTTTATGTAAGATTTTCATAACTTGTGAGATCAAATTACTTACCGGAAATCAAAATTACACTTCGTAATGGTCCACAAAATTGATTTATTTCTTACGACCACCGGGTTTCATCGCATAATAGGGAAGGATTAGGAATAACACTTCCCCTTTTTTCCCCAATCGCTTACACCCCATGCTGCCCGGTGGCCCATCAACGCCGAAAAATCCCTACCCAACCCTATAATGTAATGCTGCCCTTTTTCTCCTCACCCCTTCCTCCTCCTGTCTCCTACCTACAGCAACATACTCCAAAGCCAGCTTTCCTCCCCCCCCCCACCTCATTTCCCCTCTTGCCCCTACGCACCTGGATATATAGATGTAAAATGGTCATTGATACCTGAAGATGTCACTATGTGATGAAACCCGGGTCGTAAGAAATAAACCAATTTAGTGAACCAATACGAAGTGTAATTTTTATTTCCGATATGGAGAGGTTCCACATAAGCCTGAATTTTATTACTAACAAATTACTTACATTACTTTAGCGAGCTATCGTAGAACAAAGGGGATAAAATTGGTGTGGCGGATTGAGTTATGGCTTCCCTTATCGAGGGGGGCGAGTTGGAGTCTTCAATTGCCTGACGTAAAACTTGAATGGTTAGTCAGTGAGGTCATTTAGGTGTTTATTAAGGAGGTAGGATCGAGAAATGAAAGCTATGTCATTTTTTTCATATTTGGGGTACGAATAGAAAAAAATGTCCTCCATCTATACCAGTCAAAAGATACCCCTCATGCAACACTCCTTTTCCATAAATTGCAGTTGAAATTACATACGCTTAACGGACAGAACGGGAGTCACCTTGGAAAAAGCTCTGTTTTCATATCGCAAACATATGTCATTTTTTCAAAAAAACTGATATTATTTGGGTATTTTTCCGAGAAATAAAATGGTAACCTTACAAAGGCACTGACCCATCTTAGTTTTTAAGATATTAGCGTTCTTTTGCAGTTATTGCAAACGAAATTCGTTAGTGAGTGAAAAATAACGCTGCAGTCGCCTGAGGCTTTAGCCACGCTGCAATCCGCGGTTAGTTTGAAATACTCTGTTATCTCCAATATATTTTCACCGAGTTTAATTATAAGTTGTCTCACTTAAAACTTACTTGAATAAGTAAAACTCAACAATAGCTCAGTTAATTTCATTTGTAAATATTACCGAAGGTGAAGGGTGGATTGCAAGAACGATTGATGAAGCGCATATTGCTATATTTGCATTGCACTTGAAGCGCCATTTTTCTTCATCAACATTTTTTTATAAACAGAAACCATTCGATTACTTACGGTTTTAAACAATCTCTTATATTTTTCTAATATTTTTCTATCAATTTTAACTTATTCACCCAGTCAATTTTTCTCACAGTTTATCGATGGCATTATTCCTCAATTGTTGCTCTTTCCGGAGCAATCTTAACAAATAAACTTTCACGTTTAAGATCAATGAGCTCTATTAGCCTGATTTGAAGCAAAGTTTTACATTCACTACCAGGCCTCGTTTCTCAACGCAGCCAGTAAATCTAATGATTCCTTGTAATTGACATTCCCAGGGAGTATAGAAATTTTTTAATATCCGTGGGCATAGCCAATCTTCTGTGTTACCAGAATGTCTACCGAGACGAGGGGATTGGCATCTTTTCCGTAGCATTTATGAATGTTTCCGTAAAAACCTACCAACGGACACGCATTTTTTCTAAACGAGCCTATTCTAACTCCATTGTTCTCCAACATAAGACAATTGTAATTGCTTCAGTCTCAACGTCAATCTTTTATTATTTCGAATATTTTCTATAGTGTGCACAGAAAAACTTCGTCCTAAACCACTTTCATTCCAAGGTTGACGATGAAATCATTGCATGATTTCTGTCTCTTTAACTTTTTTTTTCAACTTCTCAACGATAAACACAGCATGGGAATCGAATCACTGATCAAGTACTAGTGGAGGCAATGCAGTTTGGTCGTCGTGTAGAGAAGTGAGCAGTGGGAACAGGGTTAACTTGCCGTCCACCAATTGAGCGAAGGGTCCGTTGCTTTGGAAAAGGGAATGAGTAAAGAAGGAGGAGAATGACTAAGAAGCTCAACCGAAAATCAATGATCCGAGGATCGATCCTTCGAGAGACATTTTCTGCACCTCAAACGTTGAGTAGAACAACATTTCGTTTGTGTTGGCCCGTTTGAAGGATTAAGTTGGTTTCGCACTGTAATAATAATAACGGCTATCTCAGACATTTCTCTTAAAGTACTCCGAGTCCGAAAACGGAACTGCACTTAAAGTTCGGTGAGATTGCACTACGCGCATTCCTCACTCACCGTCGTAAGCCTTGCTTTAGGCTTTCAAGTGAAGCGGATTTAATTAAACTAGAGCCAAATGAGATAAAAATTGCCCTAAATAGATTTAAGGTGCTTTGAGCGAGATAGTTCCCTAGTCATAATGGAGACCATATTCAAATCAGGGGCGGATTAAGGAGGGGGACGGGGGGGGCGGCCGCCCCCCCCCCCCCGTAATTCCCGGGAAAATAGAAAAATGGTAATCATCAAGGTGGTTCTCCGATGCAAGTTTTTATTTCACCAGCTCAATACACAATGTTTAAAAATAATTGGAAAATATCTAAAAGCCACTTGTCTGAACAGACACAGTATCCTCGTTGTTCGCAATTGTACTTTAGTAGGCCTTTTGATGAGCAGTGTTGTGAAAGCTTTGGTGCCGTAACGGAATAGTTATAAGCTATTAGGTATACTATGTATGCAGACCTATATACACCTTTTTAATATGTATGCAGAGAACAGTGCCGCGACTTTGGGCAATTGAGCCGTAGTGCGTCTGCGAGAGGGGAATACAGTCTCCACGACCTCCTTCAGCATTGCCTACTATGCGACACCCTCTGCTCCCGTGCTCGTCGCGACATGTCAGTTGCCCAGCTCTAGCGAGTGTATTGTTTCAGTTGTAGCGAGTGACAAGTTCAAGAGTTCTTCACATATTTAGGACCCTGCGTCATTTTTCCTTTATTCTGTGATATACCCGACGTGCAGATCAACCTTTCTGCCAGAGATGGTAATTTCAGTCGGTTAATTACAACGACATAACTTATTTGCGCTTTCTCGTGCTCGCCATTAGGGTCGGACGGGCGACTTCAAGCTCTGGCCCACATTAGCCTCCACTGCTATTTATCTGCTTTTTGATCAAGGAATTGAACACCCACCTATTGGACTTTCATCTTCATTGTGTTGTCTTAGAAATGCTGTCAGAGGTCCACCCACCGTAGTTTTGTCCCCTCTCCTTTTGATAGCAGTAAAATTGAGGACTCTCTAAGCAAAATAATTTTCAAGTATTACGCTACAGGGTGAGAAAAAGATGCTTATAATATTTTTTGCAACTCGTCGCAGAAGGAATAGTTAAGATTTACTTTTGTTTACAGGAGTCTTCTTCAAGTAGGCCTGGTACAAAGCGGAAAACTAATAGTGCCTCTGCGGACCTTCGAAGCTTTTTCTCTCGCGTACAAAAACAAAAGACGCCAGAAGCAGCAGGAGGAAATGCATATATTGTTAACATCATTCCTTCATGTTGCACAACTGGCAATAAGACTCAAGCTGAGTCAATGGTCCTTTTACAATCCCATCCACGTAGCAACGAAAAATCGACTGGAGCTTCAATTTATTCACTTCCTTTGGCTAAAAAAATTTCAACTGTGACATAGGTCTCTTCATTGTACCATGAAAGGAAAGACCTGATGATAGGAATAAAGCAGAACTTTTGGAAGGCCCTTGGACATCCACAAGCGACTACAAGTATCCCTTTTCAACTCATAGGAAGGGAACCGCGGAAGAGCGTCGTTACGTGAGGATAGAACATCATGAAAAGTACCCTTGACTTGTGGTTTCTCCCTCAATGACTGGACTTTTTTGTAGGTATTGCCCTTTTTTCCCAATCAACGGCAGCTTGCGGTACAAATTTTCAGTTAAAATCCCTCGTTACAGAGCCATTAAAGTTTTCAAAACTGCTAGGGAAACTAGATGATCTGGAAAACCACCAACACACAGTCTATCACAAAGGTGCAGTACCCAGTTGACCCAGAATATTCTGGAAAATACAAAAAACCTGAAAATCAAAACACAAGCCAACTGGACGGCTACAGAAGGGAGAAAATCAAGGAAAATGGAGAAAATCTGAAGCTGATACTTAAAAATGTGAATTTTCTTGGCATTCAGAACATACCATTCAGAGGTCATCGGGACGACGCGACGGTGCATTATCATTGGAAGAGCCCTTGACGAATGACGGTAACTTCCGAGCATTACTGCGTTTTCGTTGCTAGGTATTATAAAAAATTATAAAAATATCAAAGGAAAATAGTATTTTCTGAATATGTACTTATATTTTTATTTCATTCCAACTAATTTTCATTTTGTACGGCATTAAAGAAGATTTATTTCAAGGAGTTCGAAATCATTGTGTAGGCTGCCGCGGGTTGATGTATAGGAAGATGAAGGTCTTCCGCCTTTTGCACCGCGTTGGTCTATGTTTCCTTGGACAACAGTTTCGTCGGCGTTGTAGTCGGCTTCTTCTGGTCGGTGAAATGAAGGTGCAGGTATTTCACGTCTTATATATTTCAAGCGTTAGACCTGACTCCAAAAGGGTGAGATATATAATACGACAAATGGCTGCACCTTCACTCCACCGACCTGAAGAAGCCGACTGAAACGCCGCCGAAACTGTCGTCCGAGGAAACACGGTGTAAAACCTGGAAGACACTTCACTTCTGCACAAGAATGGCATTCTTTACATCGTTTTTTTACGTTTTTCAAATTTGATCAGATAAATTTACTCAATAATTTATCACATCTCTTGTATATAATATAGCTACACCAAAACTACGTTCCAAGCGCTACATTTCTTTTAATTTTCCGAGGGAAGTCCACCCGGACCTCTATTTTGTTGAGATGTGTTGCATACCCCCCAGGCGCCGCGGGAAGTAGTGAACCGCCCCCCCCAAAACAACGACCTTAATCCGCCCCTGATTCAAATTTTACTTTTTGATTTCAGCGTCTGTAAGAAGTATGAAATAAATATTGTAATACTAATGGCGCAAAGATATAGTATATGACCAACATTCTCAGTAATTAAATAAATATAAGCTACATAAGTCTCCAACTTGACTCATTTTTTTCCCGCCGTACGGCTGAAAACCCTTCAAAACAGCAGGTTTTTTTTGAGATTCTGTAAAACTTACTTCGGTGAGTAATAGATTATTTTATATAAATAGTTGAGAAAACATTCAATATATACACCGTTAGTTTTTTAACGATATCTAGGTGCTAGAAGATCCTAATTTATCTATCCCATGTAAAAAAGCTTATATTTTTAGGCAAATTGTTCGAAAAGTAGTTCGGCAAGGGGTTGATATTTTGATATCATTGGAAAGATGAGAGTTTTTTCTTTGAAATGAGGCCAAATTCATAAAATTCTAGGTGAAGTGATTTTTCGCACAAACTACCTAAAAGCTATGTGTCGTGGAGAAACGCACCTGAAGAGCTGTAAATTTCTCAAAACAAAACATTCCACCGCTGGCAAATCTAGGCATGAAAGAGGGGGAAATGAGTTTCTAACGCAGGTATCATTCAATTTTAATCCGAAGCTTATAGCACAGTATTGATAACCCACTGCTATTTGCAGATCCAAAATAAAGCCATGTAATGCCATTGTGCAAGTCCACCGCATCAAGAAAGTATGACAAGTGGGACTAATGTGTACCTACCTTCAACAATTTCCACTCTGCCTAAAAATATATCACCTTGCACTGCTGATATTACTTATCATGCTCAATAATTTAAGAATATCGCACAATATTTATCAGTCGATATTAAACAATTCACCTACCTTCAACAATTTCCACTCTGCCTAAAAATATATCACCTTGCACTGCTGATATTACTTATCATGCTCAATAATTTAAGAATATCGCAGAATATTTATCAGTCGATATTAAACAATTCACATTATTAGCATGTATAGAAATAGACCATATGAATAAATTATATATCCAGGCCAACATTTATACATTGCCTTTTCATGGCAAAGATCAAGTACCAACCTGTTGCGAAAAAACACGAAAGAGGAAGCCAAATTGGATCGCCAAACTGATTTCCAAAACTATACACTATATTACACAACATTACACGATTTAGAATTAATTGGCTTCCGTCCTAACGTTTCATATCAGCTCAGGGAGAATAATTCAATAAAGATCAACTGCTAACCACAGCCAATAGCGTGCTTAAAGTGTAAAAGGTTGAGTAAAAAGAGCGATGTATCTAAAATAAAAATAGGAATATGCGCATTACTGATAAACTTGGGATAATCTAATCTTTACTTTTATAGTTGATATATAACTGGCAAATTAAAGATTAGATTATCTAGTAGGGTCTAAAGCCACTCCAGTTAAAAGCCAGTTATCTAGTAAAAGATAATTTTGGTAAAGTTTGAAAAGCATTTCTCTTTACTGTGAGGTTCCCTGAAACAACGACATGCCGCGGCCGCATGCCGGTGAGAAAGTCGTGCAAGTAGGATCTGTCCAGGCAAGCCTAATTAATAGCCGACTATGTTATGGTACACCATCCACCTAATAAACCCTGATAATTACTAAATGAATAATGCCGGACCGAATTTCCACTCAACATTTGTTTTGAAAACGTTTAGTCCGCCTTTTATCTGGTTCATGAAACATCAAATATGAATTGACTAATGACACAAGCGATTCATTTCTACACTATCATCGATTCGAAATAGCCAAATTATGCTCGGGGAATACTGGATTTGAGGAGTTAATCAACCGACGTAGTTAAAAAGGGAAATGATGGAAACTATACTGTATTGGAACATGAGGCAAAATACGGCATGCAAAATAATTCTCATGTGCGGCTACAAGAACTTTGACATAAATGTTATTGATTCCAAAACTGCTATTGAAATCGTAGTGAAATATATTCCATTGTTATGAGATGAAAATGCATTCGATTTATTTTTAAAGACTTTTCACCAAATAGAAAGGCGAATTTACATTAAGTATAACCGTGTCTAAGATTAGTATACACTACGCCGATACGCACTAAGTATACTTGACTAGTTGCGGGGGTCGAGGAAATGTAAAGGTGTGTATTTAAAAAATACTACTCCAAACTTTATTAACACATGTAATATAAAACCTCTATCTCAAGTTTATAACAAGATTCCCCTCAGCGGAACGAGAAAAAAATCGATCAAATGAAAGGTCTTGTGGGGACATAAATCACACTAATTCCGGACCTAGCCAATCAAAATCTTATCGTAGCTCAGAAGATACTTATGAAACTTCTCAATGTCGTATCTTATCGATTTGTGTGAGTAGTAAGAGGAATCCGGAAAGTCAGCCGGTGGCGCTATAGTGCGGGAGTCACTCGACTACATTGATTCAAACCCCAAGTCGATCCATTGCTAAGTAAGTAGAGATTCGGTTAAATTACTGGATGCCATTATAAATGACAGATTAAGACTTACGATGAGCGCCGCGGTCCTCCCGCGGCCAATGACATGACTTCAACCATCGCTGTGCGATAGAGACTTATGTCACAAAGCAGATACATATTTCAGCAACACCATGAGACTCATTTGCACTGGAGCGCGCGCTGAAGCAACCGAGCAAGATTTTCTGTACGTAATTAAAAATTACTCAAAATTCTTACTCCTTCTTAATACATTCTTCGACACCCTTTTCCTTGTAATGAGTTCCATGAAATGACTTTCATCATTTTAGAATTTTGTATCCGAACTTTACGCAGGGAGGTGTGGACTATTCAGTAAAGACAGTAGAGCGCGACAAGAAAAACAGTTGACTTACGGAGGACATTCTAAACATTCAAAAGAGGATGGAGGACGTTCGGAGATGTTGCGACATGTTTAAAAGATCGGGGATATTGGGAATAATTTCGGGTAAATGCGGGAGAAAGAGAGAGAAAGAGAGAATTTTTGACGCTTTTAAGGGAGGTGTTGAGAAAAGGGTTTAAACGAGATGAAATGTAAAAAAAAATAGTTTAGTGTGGAAAAAATTAAAAAAGACTCCCGTGGGTGGAGAAAATATAAGTGAGGCGAAAGATGCGTAGAGTTTTAAGAAGGATTTAATATTGAAAAAAGACTTGCGCGAATAAAACGTATGAGAAGACCCCCTGCACTTGGGGACGTTACTTGCAGGATTGTCAATGTAGTTACCGTTCATTCGGCGGAATATTAGTGATGATCTATTGAGTTCAAGCGTTTGACATTTAAGATCAAGGAATACAAATCCTTGTCGGTATTAATCCATAAAAGGTAAAAAAAATGATCCAAGGAAATTTTCCCTTGGAGCCAATTCTGATTTCCATCCAAAATACCGCATTTAAAAGATCACGACGATTATCGTCTGCCTCCACAGGAAAAGTGGATTGGACATAGGAAACATGATACCAATCGTTACGCGAATTTTAGGTCAAGATTAATCCCTCATTTAATCGACTGGACGCTGCCTACACCATATCAGCAACCAGTTTGCTGTGCAAAATATATTGTTAAAAATTAAAACACCCTAAAAAATTCACTTTCTTCATTCTCCTTCCGCACCCAAATGAGATGTGGGTGTGGTGGAGAATGGAGAAAGTTCGGTGGACGGAAAAAAAGGCGAACGGAAACTGAAGGAGGACTAGATCAGGATGTGACGCAGGTTGGAACAAGTAATGGAAGGAGGGGGATGCTGAGGACCGTGATAAAGGAGAGGATGTAAGGATGTAAGCATCTACAAAATATTAGTATGGGCATCCCTACTGCCATTACTGCCACCTACCTTTTATGGTAGATCACCTCTAAACTACAATAATAATCACCGATGTGTGTATGTATATACAGGGTGTCACATCAAAGGTGCACTGTGGCCATACACTTTCGGATTCTACACCTGAAATGGAACAAAAAATGTTTAACAAGTTTTTCTAAAATTCCGCTTCGTTTAGCATCTGTCTGTCTGTATGTGTTTTTTACAAAACAAAATCATAGCTTAAGTACGGCTAAATATTTTGCTTTAAAATTTGATGGATGATTTAACCTTATGCACATTTCACCGGGAACAAAATTAAAAATTGTTATGATTTCCGGTTTTAAAATGGCGACCGTTCCAAATTTTTAATGGTAAATTGTAAAATACCTGTTGACTTTACGTAAACTTTGTGGGAACAAATAAATAGTTGTAATTTTAATTGTGATTCTAACGGTACCTGAATTTTTAAAATCGGTTGAGATTTGACTGAAGTTTGTATGCTTCTAAGTTTCAAAATTGCGGCCGTTCCACGTGTTTTATGGCAAATTGTTAAAAACCTGTTAGCTTTTCGAAACATTTTCTAGAACAAAAATAATTATAAATTTAATTGTAATTCTAACAGTATCAGAAGTTTTGAGATCGGTTGAGAGTTGCCAGAATAACACTGTTTTTCCTGTCAGAATATAATGTTAACAATGTACGTCCTAGGGTAAACATTTAGGAATGAAAAAAACAGTGCTATAAAACAGTGATATAAAAACAGGGATTGGCATGAGGAATACAAAACTTGTGATAGTTATCGTTTAAAATTTATATTTTCGAATGGACTATAATCTTTTATAATTTTTTTCATGTTTTCATTCTTCAGGCCAGGCTGAAAGAGAAGCCGCGAAATTGGAAATACTATGCCAGAAAAAGACGCGCCGCTACGGGAAATCCGCATACCTCACGTACTGTCAAATGAAATCACAAGATCCCGAGTCCACCCAAGTTGCCGGTAAGTGCAGATTTGATTTTACCACACGAAGATTTCCGAAAAGATGGAGAAGCCATCGTGTATATCAAAGGAAAAAATGGCATTTACTGATGTTGAGCAAATTCAACAGTGACCATCAAGCAGTTTTTGCAGAAGTAATAGCCCTTAGAGCATCATTAGATGACAAACATTTCTGAGCATTCAATTTTTAATCAATATGGAAAAGCTATTTTGCTAAGGGTCTCCTACCACAGGTCATTTTATTGCCATATGAGAGCCTTTTATACCACATAGCACATAAGACGGAGCAGAAGGGGCGTGCGAGTGACGCAAAAGAATAGTAGTACTTCCAGGACAGGTCAACGCTAAAGAGGCGTAGCCTCCTGCCTCCTTAAATCTAATTCAGGGTAGAAGAGCAGTTACAATTTTGATACGATATGAATAAAAAAGCCTTGATGAAGAAGATTTAAATTCGCATTTATTGCATTGCGGCAGATATTCCATTTTAATTTATGCTACTTACGCGACACGTGGTACAAATTTCATCCTTTCACTTACTCCGCAAGTATAAGATAAGGAGGGTCCGTAGATGATGAAAAATCGCAAAATACTACTCGCATACCCCTCCCATTCAATTTAATATGCACCCAACTACTGGCTTTACTACCGGCTTACTACCGGCTACAACTGGCTTTACTACCTACTTTACTACCGATGGCTAAATACTGGCTTTCCTTCGCGCCCCATGAGATATTTCCACGCTGCATCAGATAGGTTACTTAACTATGGGCTAGATTTACTCATACCAAGCTCCCTCACTACCGCAAATACAATTTGTGAGTGATCTGCACTGCACTGCAAGATGAACTGCAAGGTGAACTGCAAGGTGAACTGCAAGCAGGTTTTAGTGGAAGAAAAATCAGTACAATGTCCGAGTATGATAAATTTGTTCCCTTACCTCAATTAAAATCCATGACAATATGATTTTATCGCGTTTTTCAAATTAAGCATCAAGCATTAAATAAGTCAAATTAAAAGCATTGGGAATGAGACCGCGGAAATTACTTTATCAGTGTCACTTTTGTCTCACTGGCTTTCGGTGCTTAAATTTACAATGCTTTGAATTTAAATATCCTGGAATTGTAGGTATTGTTTTATGCACATTTTATTTTTTTGTTTCGATATGCCTTTGGTTGACTTATTTTGATTACTTTGCTGAAAGTTATCGGGTTGAAATTTTGATGATGTGATAGCATTATCTGGGAGGGAAATAATCTGTCGTTGATTTTCATAACTTTTATGGGCTAATTATGGGACAACACACAGTATGCAACATTAGGGGGCAAAATCCAGATTTCTTCGATGCACTGTACTTATGTTGTATGTACTCAATCATTGTGGCAACGAACATTTTAGTAAGTTTAATCATAGATTTTAGGGATGTTACAGACCTATTCATTCTGGCGCTACTTCAAAGCAAAACTTACAAATGCCTACTTTTGATTCTTCTGATGTCCCTAAACATCAAGTCATACACCAAATCATAATCGGTAGTCATCAATCCGAAAATTGATTTGCTTTAGCTATCACTTTCCAGTTGTGTTGTTGCTGTACTTTTTATGATTCCTTAAACTACCCTTCATTTGCTCGATATGTTCTATCCGTGTTTATTCCGTCTACCTCCTTATTCATTTTCCTTACTATTAGATGAAATTGCTCTCAAGTAGCATCTCACCGTTTCTTATAAATTCGTCATCCGGTCACCAAAACGTCCTCCCTTTACTTTTCGCAACTTTAAAAAATTGAACGAAGAAAGATTCCTTGATGACCTCTCGTCCGCTGACTGGACGAAAATGTGTCAGTCAAATGCCATCGACTCCTATCCTAAATATCCTAAATTGCTTTAACCTCCCATGTTCCCGTGATTACATGTCAACCTTAGCGCCCAACCACTCCCTGGCTGACTAAGGACATCTCTGAAAAAATGAGGGAACGAAATCGTATTCGACGTGCTTTCATTCGTACCAACAACCCAAATTTGTATGCTCAATTTACCAAGTTAAGGAATCAGACGAAACGCTTGATCAATGACTCTAAACGAAAATACTTTGCAAGCGATTTCTCGGGTATTAAAGATTCTAAGCGTATAAGGAAGGAACTAAGGAATTTAGGTATTGTGCGTCATCGACAAAATTCTCTAGCACAAAATATTACCGTCAACCAAATCAATCAAACCCAAGCAGGTCCAAGCAGTACCTCTTTTCTTCCTACTTCAGTCACCACATCTAATACTGTCGGCCCTTTCAGCGATGCAAATTTCTATTTCGAAATTATCAGTACCGATACCCTCAATAAATTTATTTTCCGTTCCAAATGTAACTCCACTGGGATAGACGAAATATCTTACAGAATGCTAAGAACATCCTATCCTGTTACAATGCCTATAATCCTTGATTTGTTTAATTTTTCACTACAATCTTCTAAATTCCCTACCCTCTGGAAATCATCACTTAAAACACCAATAAAAAAGGTTAAAAATCCAGTGAACCCGTCAGATTACAGACCGATATCCATCCTATGCAATATCTCCAAAGCGCTAGAAAGTATTGTTCATTCCCAAGTTATTTATTTTCTCTCTCGAAACAAAACATTTAACCCATTTCAATGTGGATTTCGTCACGGATTTTCCACCCAGTCTGCGCTTCTGAAAATCACCGATGACATTCGAAGTGCGTTTGACAAGAGAATGGTGACGATACTCGTGCTATTCGACTTCAGCAAGGCCTTCGATCGGGTAGACCATGCTTTTTTACTTGAGAAAATGAGGAAGTTGAATTTCTCCTTTTCGGTCCTCGACTGGTTTCATTCTTATCTATCTGACCGTCGACAAGCCGTGAGAGACACTTGCGGGAATCTTTCCAGCTGGGCCACAGTCCGCTGTGGAGTGCCGCAGGGTTCTGTACTTGGTCCCCTGCTCTTTTCTATTTTCGTTAATGACCTTTCACATGACTTAAAACGCACGAAATACATGCTTTACGCAGACAACCTGCAGATATACCGTAATTTTTTCCCCAGTGAAATTGCCGACGCAGTCAAAAAAATGAATGAGGATATAAAAGCCATTTCTGCTTGGTCCCAGCAAAATAACTTTGTTCTAAACACAAATAAGACCAAAGCAATAATTATTGGCAGCCCCAAGATCAAAAATCGCTTCCATCATGGAAATATATCTCAAGTCTGTGTTGATGGCACCTTCATTCCCTACTCTGACTCAGAAATCTTGGGATAACTATCAGCTCAAGTCTGTCTTGGAGTAATCACTTTAATAATATTTCTCGTAAAATTAACACCATCCTATACCAACTTAAAGTGCATTCTAAATTTCTTCCTCAAGACACTAGGAAAATGCTCATTTCATCGTTGGTTTTCCCCGTTATTGATTACTGTTGTCTAGTTTACAACGACTTAAATGAAGAAGATAACACCACACTACTCCGTGCTCTAAATTCATACATTAGGTTTATTTTTAAACTTCGCAGAGATGTTCACATGACCCCCTACTACAATGAACTAAGATGGCTCGATGTTAAAACCCGAATGAAATATTTCCTCGGATTCTACTTGCATTGCTTATTTCAAGAAAAATCCCCTGAATATTTATTCGACATGTTTTCCGTGAAACCTTCCACTAGTGATATGTGCACTAGATGTGATCCTGAGTATCTTTACTTTCCTAGTCATCGCACAACGAAGTTCCGAAATTCTTTCTTGGTCACTGCGTGTCATCTCTGGAACACCCTGCCCAAAAAAATAAAAAAATTGTTCTTCTGTTGCTAGTTTTAAGATGAAATATTATAATATGTTACTTTCTGACCACTAAATGTTGTTATTATTTTGCATATTGTTGTGATTGCTTGTAGTAGTTGTGTTTGCGTATTTAATAATAGTATTTAAGTGCTGTTCTTCTGTTGTTAACTTTGAAAAAAAAATGTATGCAGATGAATTTTTTATACGATATGATTTCCAAAATACTTTGCCTTCAGCATTGTAAAAATAGTATTAATTTATGTTTTTTTCATTATGTTACTGTCCAAATTGTTGATTTTTCTCTTTATGTTGCTCAAAAAATGTAAATTGCTTTTGTTCTTAAGGGGTATATCCCCAGGACAATTAATAAATTATTCATTCATTCATTCAAAGTAGTCATTGTCAGATGCAGATCATAGAGAACAATTCTTGGAGAGACAGGGCCTTATTGACTTGCAGAGTGCAATTGGGACTTGGTTGAGGGGAAAGGATGCCTCACTAAATATGTGTTCGCAGACCGCCGCATATACACTTCTTCGATGGATTGCAAGGTTTTCACGATTCGATGTAGTAAAGATAGGGCTATGTCGTAAGTTATTTAAAGTATACGTGATGTCTACCATACTGAAGAGATAGATGCGTATATTAAGCATAAACCAACCATTTTCGCCGGCGCATTACTTAGCCATGAGATTGACAATATGGGTCGAAAAAGGCTATAACCTGGAATGATCTTTTCTCTTTGAATTAAGACTTTTCCCAAGAAAACATTTTTTATACAATTGATGTAATCGTGTAAAGTGTGACCTATTTAGCGATTCTTAAACGGCGCTCAGCCTTGATGGCAGCGCCAACACCAGCCTGGGGGCCTATTCTCTAACTCGAAGTATCGGAGCTTTCTGGCGGACAGATGCTTCAATTAGCTACTTGCTCCCATCGGTATTCTCTATCATGGAAGCTACCGGAGAAAGACCAAGCAGAAGCTACCGGTAGCTTATTAGGCTCCCACCCGTATTCTGTAAATGTCACGAAGCTACTTCCGTAGCCCCAATAAGCTCCCACGGTAGCCACACGAAGCGCGGCCTCGGAATACCCTGCTTAAATATTGGTCATTTTATAACGCTTATCTATCTAAAACTATCCAACGCGAGGGTATGTTTCTTACATTTATTGAATGCGCATTTCTTGCACTTTCACTGGGTTACTTCTTCATTTTCGCCATTTGCGGGATTTTTCTCAAAAAAGATATTAACTGGAGTGACGGAAAGTCATATTTACCTTCGGTAAGTAACGTCATTCCAATGGGATACTTAAGTGGGCCGTGTCAACGTGTATCACCTTCGCATTTCTTTTGAAAGCTTCATCTTCGAATATTATTTAAATTATTTGAAGCAACGAGTAATTGACGAAAGCAAATAGCACGAATCATATTGATTCATATAATTGACATGAACCCTAATTCCCGAATATATTTACGAACAATCTTATTTCAATTGACCAAAACAGCCAAGATGGACATTGTGCGTTCGTATTGTGCGATTGTTCACGAGATTATGTGAGCAAAAATAAAAAAAATTATAATTTTGCTCGCATCATTTTTAATGCGTGGAATGTTTCGCTAAACACGATGCACGAACATTTTCACCGTCTAAAACGGCCTAAAAACAGGTTTCACCAGTTTCATCCACGGAAAAACATTGAGACGAGCTTTCCTATTGGTTCTAAGAATGACGTCACCAGAAATGAAGTTCCCGTGGATTTGGATTAAAAATATTTTTATACCCACCTTTCGTCAAACTTCTCTCCACTTCCTATTACGTTCTTGAGAAAGCTCCCGCGAGGTAGAGAATACGGTTGGTAAAGCTACCGCATCGGTAGCTTCGAGATAGAGAATAGCCCCCCAGATGGTGCTAAATCATTCCGTGACGAGCAGAGGCTGACAGTTTCTTCTTACTCTGAGTGATTCCGCGACACCACCCGGGGTCATCCAAGGACTGCTACGCCAACTAATTTTCCAGCAGTCCTCACTGAACGACTTCTGAAGAATAACTCCAATCCGAGACTCAGATGACATAGAAAACCGTGAAACTAGCAGCCACATGAATGATCAACGGCATGGCTCGCAAGATGGATCGTTATTACGTCGTGATTGCAATTATGAATGTATAATTAACAGGCATGATCGGACAACCTAGTTCTTTGCGTCAATTTGATGGTTGTGAACAAAGGTAAACACTGATTCGTAAATCTTGTCGAGATATCGTGGTGAATCAATTCGTCATACTTGAAGAAGAGACAGAAACCGTTCTGGGTTATACATCTACAAAATACCCTGCAAGCCACCTCAGGGATGTGTGGCAAGGGGTGAGCATTCACCAACATGCATCACACCACACCCTCAAGCTAGTGCAACTACGACCAATTATGCATTAGCATAAATCGCTAATACCTGTCACGAGGCGAAGCCTCACAAGCAAGCACCACACTACAGACATCATCACAATGGAGAGGGACCGTCAATATATATGTATTTTGCAACTACACAAATGGACAAAGACTAAAGACTTATGTAGAAAACATTCACGGCGTGCTGCTAGTACTAGGTAACAGATAAGGATTCAAGTATTAGGGAGTACTACAACTACTAAGAGCTACACTACCTATCGACAAACCAAGATAAAAGTCTCATTGGCCGCTGTTATGGTCCCTTGTAGTTCGTGGGAAAAATTACATTTTAAATATGTCCGTTCTGCAGTCTAGTTCCCTAATTTTACTCTCATGATCTGGTCTACCGTAGTATGTCAGATTTCGTAAAATATTATCAACGTCGTCAAAAAATAGACAGGTTTGGAACTTACATAATAGATTGAGTCTAAATTTCAATCGACGGTCTGAAAGCGTTTCCCATCCCAGTTGGTGCAAAAGGTCAGTAACAGTAACGAGATTATCGTAACGACCTTTAACGTATCTTGCCGATCTTCGCTGCACGCGTTCTAACTCAGTTTCCAAGCCTATTTCATAAGGATCCCAAATACTGGAAGCATATTCCAAGTGGGGTCTAACGAGGGAGAAGTAGCTGATTTCCCTAACTTTATCATCGCACTTGCCAAGTACTCTTTTAACAAATCCCAGTTGAGTCATGCAATAATCATGCAATACATTAATGCATGAAATAATTATGCATGGATTTAATTGTACAACAATTGAATTTTAACATTGAATATCATCGAATAACATGACATCGATAAACATTCATTGAAAATCGCGTCATCTGATACTCATCCATGATGATGGCATCGCGACCACGTCACATCTGCCTCACCGAAAGGCCTCTGCCATTTGCCTATTGGCCGAAGCTTTGAATGCTCAAATACCCTGTTTATCTTGGAAGCACTCTGTTCCTAGCTCATAGTGAGCACAAATATCCACCTTCGGAGGTTTGTCTCGGCGGCGGAGGAACCTGAGGAAGAGCTGAGACGGTGATTCTCCGATCTGCGAGCATTTTCGTTCCCTTTGGAACTACATCACGTGATGAATGCCGCAACGTCACTTTTAATCGCTTTCAGATAACGATATACCGAATACTTTCATTCCATTATATGAAACTTTTACTGGCAGCATACTTCTGAGCATATATAGAATTGCATTGATATTTATGTCTGACGTGAACGGCAGTCTTAGTTTTGACGAATGAGGTATCGTTCGGAAGATACGCCCTCTCACTTAAGATGAAAAAAACATCACCACTAATTTTTGGATAAGACGAAACTCATGAGCGCGGGACACATTCTGCGAGAACGATATGAGAGAGCAACCCGAGAATATCGCTCCTTCTTCGCCATAGTACGTAATAAACTATGGACATGGAGAAATAATCAATTCGCAATGTTCAATGTTTACTTCCGTCATATTTTTTTCGGATAATTAGGGAGTAAGGTGAAGGCAGAACATACAAGTAGCGATACACATAAAGATATTGCTACTCAAGAGACTTCAACGTAAATCATCTTTCATTCGTAAAACTGCCTTCACACCGAATCGAGGCATTATTCCATGCACTTTTTGTCACCCCTGTGACCCCTGAGTGACCCTTGAAGGTCAGGGGATGACAAGACGGATCTGAAGACCTTACCATCGACCTTGGCACATTTTTAAACCTATGATTCGACAGGTTTGTAGTGGCGATTCACCTTTTGTCACCCCTGTGACCCCTGAGTGACCCTTGAAGGTCAGGGGATGACAAGACGGATCTGGAGACCTTACCATCGACCTTGGCACATTTTTAAACCTATGATTCGACAGGTTTGTAGTGGCGATTCGCTTTTCGTCACCCCTATGACCTTGACTGTGCCCTTTCAGGGGTCACGGTTGCAATTTCGAACTCGAAAGTTCTTCCATCGTATTTCTTGTGACCAAAAACCTAAACAGTGAAAGTCTTTTTTGTATTTCGAAAAATTTAACATTCAAAGCCCATAAGGCAAAATTTGGATTTTTGGTTGGACCCTATTTATAGGGTCAAAAGTTCACATTTATAAAATTTCGCTTACACACAACAAAACTTACGACCTTTTTCTACAAAGGTTCCAAATTTCATTCATGTGGCACGAAATAAAGTGTATGAAATTATAAGTCAGAAATGACACACGATCAATGGGACACTCTTGTCTACGCAAGTGTCATACTGGTCGGAGATTTCAACTGTGATATGCCCAAAAATCGTACGATAGTGTTTACACGAATTAATTGGTTTTTTCCTGTAATATTTTACGAGTAACATTCAAAGCTACTCATAATAGAGTATTTGCACACTTTTGGGAAGTGACATCTGAAAAATCTATCAATACTTCAGACACTAAATTTTCATTCTGACGCTCGAGAGGCTTTTCGTTAATTTTTTATTAGCTAATAAAATCTAATAAATTATTATTGCGCCGAAACACTGATCCGCCATGTTTTGTAGGCTCTGACGTCATCTCCCATAGTCGACCATTTGTTGATTTGGAGATTGTGTGACTGTGTAGTCTTAGCGTGCGGACGAAACTTAAGCTATTAATTAGCAAATATCGAAATAACTTCGAAAAGGCAAATACTATTTCACTCTCAACGCACAGATAGGCTATTTCGCTTCTGCTAATATGGGAGATGACGTCACACTACGAAGAATCAATGGTTGGGTGTTTAGACCTAGGCAATTTCGATGCTAAAACAATGTATATTAAAAGCTATTTATTCAATTAATTAGTTGGAATTATACCTTGGTATTTCGTACGCGGCATTTCGAAACCAAACACTACTCGATATAATAAATTTCAACAAAATACCTCACTTACGCAAATACTCTATTCAGCTAATTGTAGTACCTTTATTGATATTCTTACTGTGGATGATATTCATAAAGTACTAGAATATGGTCAATATCTGGTCTGCTCCAATATGCTCCACTACGCAAGTGGAAATATGAACGACCCCCGGCCACCTGGATAACAGAAAATATTAGACATATGATGAACAACAAGATGATGCTCTTCAAGAACAATACAAATTATTTAGAAATCTGGCGAAATAGACGCTACGGAATGCAAAACAGAAATATTATTACGGATTTTTTGAAAAATTTACATTGGATTTACGGTCAACCTGGCAAGAACTACGACTCCTAGGTCTTGGAAAAAGTCGTAAAAATATTTGTGATACAGATGCTTACCTTCATGTTCCCAATACGTTTATCTTGAATACTTCTCCTGACGAAGAAGACCAGGGTGTCAATAGGAGGGATCACACTACTTCAGATTACGTTTGAGTTATAATATTTGAGACGTAAAAAGGTCACTTACCGAGTTTTATCCTCGAAAACTAAATAATTACGCTCCTAGAGCCGTTTGAAATTTCAATTTGAAATCCGCGCCGAAAACGTATTTCTCGGCCGACGCCCTGTTGATGACGTGGAAAGTATATGATATCGCTCCTCTTATCCCATGGAATGCATTGCTGGTGTCGGTCACAAACAGTTATAAGAGTTTAAAGTGGTTAGCGTGGCCGTGTGTGTTAAATATGAGTGAGAGAAAATCGTATGTGTACTGTTGTGTGTCGAGTTTTAAATCTATGTCACAGAAAACACCCGAGAAATATTTCTTTTTGGTTCCTAAAAACCCGGAACGAAGAAGAATTTGCACAGTGATCTATGAGCCCAGTTTTCTGGTCAAAAACATTTTTTTTTTCAATTCTCTGAAATGTCTTCATAATTGTCCTTATAATGAAGGTAAATCATTACCTATTTCACAAATTTTCGCCATCGGATGACCCAAATGTAATTAATACTGCCAGATGCTAGATGGGACCAGGTTACCACGATAACATCGTAAATTCATTTGGCTCTTATTAGACTCTGTCCAATTTATAATAGCGAAGTTGACCGTTGTAAATGTAGCCAATCAGTAAACATGTTCAATGCTGGCTGGTGAAGCGAATCACGTGACCGAAGAATCCAACATGTTGGTGGCCTTTGTTTACAACATATGATCGTGAATACATTGTGTACTTTCCATTACTTTCTTTGTCCATCGAATTATTGTGTTTAAAACATTGTTTGGCGTCGTCGTAAGTGATTAGGCGTATTTTCGCCACTATGATAGCGCTGCCTTTATTTTTTTAATGCACAGTACATGATCGTGGAACTGAGATTTTAACTCGTTTCTACTAATTTCCATTATGTTTTCATAATATCGTTCTCCTTTGTGATTACTTGTCGAACATTTCACTAAATCTCGCGTGATTTTCCTCCAAGGTTTTTTTTCCTTTTAGTTTATGAAGTAGTAACAGCTTTAGTCTTTCAGGGCACTGATTGCATAACATACCTGTTTTGCATCGTTCTAAATCGCGTTAACAGTCAACATTGTAAAAAAATGAGATGCATAAATCACATATTGATTGATGATGTGTTTTTTCATTGTGTTACCAATGAAACTGGATTACACTTAGTTGAAAAGATTTGAAAAAAAATGCTTCATGAAAGCCGTTTTAGAAAATAAGTCGGCAGCGAGAAAGACAATGCATTTTCAGCCACAGGACTAATTTTTGTTAATCTGTAAGTTCAGGTAACTTTCGTATTTTGAGTTAGCGTTCATTATAACTATGAATGGGCTGATTTTAAAAGAAGATTCTTCCGAACGTCGCGGTCTTACTGGATTATCTGATAACAGTTACATTGAAGCTTATATTTACCGCACTTTCCTCTTAATGTGGGGGTGATGGTTGTTTCCTTGAATATTTTTCATCAATACGTGAGAGGAATCACAAAATATTTAAATAGAAACAACTTATCACAAACAATTCAGGATTCACTTTTACCCATGTGGCTCCCACTGGTGAGGGAAGGGGATGGGCCTCCTTTCGGGGGTCTCCGCAGCCTAACTGGTACTAATACCAACCCTAATACCTAATTCTATGGCATTCCGGCCATTTATAATTTAGGCTAACCTAACAGTTTGATTCCACAAGCAGCACGAACAACAAAATTGAAGACCTTTGAAAATTTTGGAATTTGCACCATGTAACGTTATTATTCTCCGTTTCATAATCAGTAAGTACTAACATCATAAGAATCAGCAACAAAAATTACTTCTCTCTCAAACAAATTATGCCATATTTTAAACATTCAAATATTATCATTTCATGTGTAGCTGTCAAAATAAGTCGACATAAAAGAGAGAAACGATCCTTCTGGTTTATTAAAAAAAAGTAAAGTGAGGAAATGCATAAGCAATTAAAAATCTATGACCTTTAAATCCAAAATGTCATCAATATAAGCACTAAAAGCCAATAGAACAAATAAATATTAAATCATAAGAAAACCCCCAAAAATTCTTTGAAAAACTCAAAAGAGCTCAATTAAAAAAACAATAAAAACATGTATGGTGGATTTATTTAACCCGGGTTTTCCACGACCTAGCCCAAAATCACCTGTTAAACGTCCTTGCAGTGGATTGCAGAGTAGTACGTAAATATAGATGCATAAATGAATGTTGTTACTCAAGTGGCCTCACCATCGATATCATTCTATTTCTAGGTTACTTCGGAAACAAGTTAAACAAGAGAGTGAGATGCAGAAGTCTAGGTGGAAAGATCCCTCGTCGAAAAGTAGACAACAACGTTATACTGAAACAAATGACGGTATGTTCCACGGAAAACATCGGTGAAATTCTGTAAATCAAATTAACCACCAGATTGCCTTTGAAAGCGATGTGATTTAAGATATTTCAACTCTACAGAGGCTTTCTCGTCACCTATACTCACGCATGGTAAACTCAAGATTTAATGACAGCTAAATCCTGTTCAAAATACGCTCGATAGGGGCTGAAATGTTTTGAAATTGGGTTCATGACGTGTCTAGAGCCGGTTGCACTAGGTATATCTGATTAAGGCGTTAATTACAACTAGAGTCACAGTTACACGGAAGATTCTTCGGTAAAATCATGACTCAATCCGTAACTAAGTAAGTCCAACACTGCATACTGTGCAACTGGCTCTTAAGAGTTTCAAAGGCTTCTCCACGTTCTTCGAGGATAATACTTTCTACTTCTAACATTTTCCCCTTAGAAAGCATTTGACAGCAACGTGGAAACGAAATGCAGATATGATCTAAAGATGAGAAACGACTGACGCAGGGGATAAAAGTTTAGAAACAAGACGGTAATAAATGTTGCAGGAGAAAGCATTCAACGCTCACTAGACTCCTCCTTCAAGCTCCATAGATGGGAAGCTTCCAAATAGGGAATCCAGGCAGTGCGAGTTATTAGTTTCCGTCATGAACTGACTGCAACTGTAAGATTCGTTACACCGGCCACAGAATATCGCCATCGATTTGCACTTCTTCCCGGATTGATAGCATGTTTGGATCGTAATTTAATGAGTAAGGGTAAAATTGATGGTTTCAGGCGTTCCTTTGTGGAACTTGGAATTCATCTTGAATAACTTTAAACTTTGTATTTCCACTTGAAATTTATTTTGCTACGACCATGGTTTCGACGTCAGGGCGTCATCATCAGGTCCCAAAATTACCAATATAACTAGAGATTACAAAGAGTAGAAATAGAAAGTAACTGTGCAGAAGTTGAATGCCAACATTTTCCTAGGAATGATGAAGTATGATAACGACTCTAAAGGCCGTTTAGCGTCGTGTAAAGAGGAGAACTGCTACAATTACTGCGCAAATACATGAACGGGAGGTGGGAAAACAGCCTCCTGATCAAAGTCCGTGCCCGCGTTCTCGCCTTTTTATGTGCATAAAACTACGCAATAAATTGTCTCGTGTAAAAGGGACCCTTCAAAAGGGCTAATCTATCAATAATTGTAAGAGTGGACCGCTTGGAGGTGAACAGTGGAGGAAATGAGGGGGGATTGCAATACAAGGGTTAAAAGAATTACAATTTAAGGTACAGTAGGTACGGTAGATCTTCGTTTATCCCGGCGAGCCACCCGGGGGGCCGGGGTGTGTGGATAGGGGGGGGGGGTGTTAGGACATCACCAAGTGATAAAGGAATTGGAAAAATAATTTGGAAGGGGGAGAGGACGAAAGAAGTCGAGTGTTTTCATTTGTGCAGATATGCATAATCAATAAGCCATGGATTTCTGATGATGTGATTACGACGATAAAGAATTAATATCTTATGCTTTCCCGGCGTATGCTGTTAGTGAAGACTTTTCGGGGTTCTCCACCTAACTCTGAGAGTCTAACTCTGCATTTCTTCGCAGTCGTCCATCGAAACGTCGCCAGAAATACAGAGTTAGACCCGGTGGAGAACCCCGAAAAGTCTCCACTGATTACGACGCGAGGAACAAATCGAAACACCTGAACGATAAGCTTAGGTAGAAGAATTCGTAGGGAGCGAACCGACTGATAGTATGAAGAAAGGGTTAAAAATAATAAATTCAAAGAAACGGAGAAGTGTCTCACGAGAAGGATAAGGGCGCATGTGATAAAATGTTCGCCAGGAAATGTGAACATTTACCGAAGAACAAAAAAAACAGCCTATGAAACATTAGAAAGAAAATATCCACTTGGAATCAAAATACGTTCATGAAATGTGAATAAAAAACGAGATGCGATATATACGATAGGTAGGGGGCAAGAACGTTTAAATGTCGACGAAAATAGTGGAAACCTAAGGTCTAGGAGCACGAGATAGAAACAATATGACGGAAAACGTAGGCGAACGCGAATTTTTAACCACATCACCATCAATAAATACCGGCAAAAATATGCCTAATCAAATTGAGAGTTTAACGTTTTACGATACAAAGACGTACATAAGGGATACAATAAATTTGAGGAGAAATGATGTATTATCTCCTAACAATAATTATATAATCAGTTTAATTCAAGATGAAAATTCACGGCAGGTGACTTCTCTGGGCAAATTTTTATCCTCACCACATAAAAGATGAAAAATTAAAGCAAAGAACCTCAAGGCTAAGTATGTAAGAGGCAAAGGCGGGACGAGATGATTAAACAGATGAGTGAAGAACAATGTAAACGAAAACTTAGGAGAAGATCAGTTAAAAGGAAAAAGAAAGGCGACATACCATAGCAACGGCTAGAACGAAGGAAACAAGAACACTTGACGATGGCGAAACACATATTTTCCTCAGGAACATGGGGTGGGGTTGGCGTAGAGGCTAGTATAGCGCTCCCCATCCCAGGGGTCCAGGTTCGAATCCCAGCAGTGGCGGAACTTTTAAAGTGCAATCCTAACCTGAGCGTCACGAGGGTAGCATCTTAATTGTAATACTACGTTTAGGGCTGGGAGGTATTCCAATACCTTGGTTCCAATATCAATATTTTTAAATATTGGGATTTCAAAATCACAATTTTGGAACGACCAATACCAATATCCTGTATTGGATACTCAACTCAATATCGACCAATACTAATACCAAAGACCAATACCAATATCCAATACAGGATATTGGTGGTCAGAATAACCAATGTTTGTAGTTGGAATATTGTATAGTGAAGAACCAATTTTCGCAATTGGAATATTGGATTACCAATGTTAAAAATTCAAGTATTGAATATTGGGACCCGGCGAGGAGGGTGGTCTGAGAGCGCCTTAATCTTTTAAAACAGACGGCGCGCGTGGCACTCATTGTCAGTGCACAGCACTTCCTTTAATTCCACCATTATTCATAGCAATAACTGGGGATACAAGAAGCTCACATTGCTTTTCTTGTTTATGAACAGACTTTTACATAGTTAACACAGGTATCCTTGCAAACAGCAAGATAATTTTAACTATGCTATTGCTATGTTCAATACTTTCCAATATACCAATATTTCATATTTTCATGATTTCCAATATTACAATATTTCCAATATTCACATATTTTCCAATATTCAATATTATAATACAGGTTAATGATATTGGTCCATTTTCAATATTTTAAGATATTGGATATTGATATTGGGTTTCAAATACCGCCCAGCCCGAAGTCCTTCCGTTGGACGAGGGGTTAAACCGCGGACATTCTGGCGACTTTCGTCAAGAGTGCACTAATGCCGATGCCCAGTCTCTCCACTACATACATATTCATCCTTAATGGAACCATCTCTCTCCAACCTGTCTCTGTTTTATATTAGCTGGCTAACTTTAACAGCCAGATGACTTAGCCTTTTCGTTATGTTTATGCCGACTGAGATTTCTGTTTTTGCATCACATCAGACTCTTGGCTAGTTGACGTGAACTTTACCGATGGGATGACGAAGGAAATTCGGTTTTCTCACCGAGAAAATATTAACCAGATGTTATTAAATCGGGCCTTGGATACGCAAATAACCTCAGCAATCGACCACTAACCCAAATAATTAAGCAACCAAGAGTAAAATTAAATTTTCAAGGAAAATGGTGCACAATTACGTATCTGGACAGTGTCTCGCAAAATCGCTAAAAAAATACAAAAAGAAAAATTCCAGGTTGTTTTAAAATCACAGGCCGCCCTCAAAAGGCTCCTAGTGAAATGTAAAGATCCGTCAGAATAGACAAAAGCGAGGCGTTTCCAATAAAGCGCAATGAGTGCAATGGTGTCTGCGTGGAACAGACGGGGGAAAAAATGTGGAATATAAAGAGAAAAGAACACTGAAGTACTTTTAAAAAGAATAATGACATGTGTAATTTTGTTAAACATTTAATATTTAATACCCATTGGAGTGATTTTAATCTGGAAATTTTAAAATTATGGATAATGACAAGGGAGACTGGACCCGCGAGAACAGAAATTTCAAAACGTATATGAAATGACCCTGAGAGATCTAACTCATTTAATGATTACCTATACCATTCTTTACCCGGCCTTCTTCCCTATCCCCCCTGCCTCTCCGTTTCGGATAAATCTAAGGCCATCTTATTTAAAATTAACTTTTAATTAAATTTTAAAAAGCCCTCTATTTTATCACGATTTTATTAGTTCGGTTTCCGTCATGTCTGCCTGTCCGGGTGGAATATTGGAACAGATTTTAAACTAACTTTCCAACCAGCTAGAGACTTGAAATTCTAACCATAGCTCAGAAATGGATGACAATGTAATTCTAGCTATCTATTATAACAAATAATTGATTGATTAATTAACAACTAATTAATTTCCTGATGTGCTTGGAGAGGCTCGAAACTTTAACCGTCGCTCGGAACTGGATGCCAATGCATCATTTGCTAGATGTTACAATAATTAATTGATTAATTAATTAACTATCAATTAATTAACAAATTTCTTGATTTTCTAGTAGAGCCTTGAAAACTTAACCATACCACTTTAACCATAGCTCCGCGCTCTCGGACGACCCTTGCTGAATGTATTCGTCTCGAACTAAATCATGTGCCACAACGGCCAAGGTGCATAAATGACTATTTCACCACAGTCACACGCATTCGGGGTATTACTGACCCAGTTCTCAGTATAGTATAAGGTCTGAATATGTTCTTGTCTCTCGCTCGACACATAATCATACTCAGCCGATAAAGATGTACTTCTAGACATAATAAGGACGGCGTATAGAGCTGTATACGCCACGCTTTTACTAGAACGTATAGAGATCTAACAGTTGATAGTTCCTCATGCGCATGACTCATGGTAATAAGACTAAAAAGCAGAAAATAATTAATTAAATAATTTTTTTAATATAGCACGTTTTTAAAACGGACTGAAAAGTATAAAATAATTTTCCCTGGGCCCTTTAAATTTTTGAGGGTGAATTTTTAGTGGCTATGGAGATATTTGTAAGACTTGAAGAGAAAAACGTGGGGCGCAGGCAGCAGATAATAGGAGTAGATAACCCGGATGAATTCACAACCAATTTCAGTGCATTGTAAATGGTATTAATTGTGGGAGTTTGCTCAACGACACGATCCCTTTACTCCTCCTTAATTATCATGGGTTGCCTGCGCCCCACGTTTTTCTCTTCAAGTCTTACAAATATCTCCATAGCCACTAAAAATTCACCCTAAAAAATTTAGAGGGCCCAGGAAAAATTATGTTATACTTTTTAGTCCATTTTAAAAACGTGGCATATTAAAAAATTATTTTTATTTAATTAATTATTTTAAATAGTGGGCTTAAGTTAAACCGCCCTCCTCCCCCCCTTTTCCCCCTTCCGCTGACGTCACTAAACCAACTTCTAGCTACATAAACGAGAGTTTCCCAGACCCAAGCACCTGATGATGATTATTCATTTAAAATCGGATGGTGTAAGTGTGTAAAAATCTATGATGGGTAAAAGTTAGAATACAAATTTGTTATCATGTAACGCCACAAAGTTTCCTCAGAGAAAATGTTAACTGATAACATACGTTGGCAACCCGTTGTCAAGGAAAATCTTTCATTCCTCTTACAATTAGTCAAACCGGTGCATGGGGTGTGGCTCTTTAAGCACCTTTTTGGAGTCAAGTTTTCGCCAACTTTAATATAAGAAGTAAAATTCATTAGGTTGCATTTTCGAAGGTCACAAACACCGACGACTTTCCACTTATTTCTCTAAGGAACTGTGAGGCAAGATAAAGAAACGTCATGTGTCTCAAAATATTCGGTAATACCACTTTCCATAGACATGTTAACACGTGTTTCAAACATTTAAAAAGACCATCTTTCACATACCCGTACCCATGCAAAATGAGCTGTGAGAGTCGATAAAATGTTGTCTTCTCGGCTTTTCCAGGAGGCTCTGAAGCGAGTGTACGAAGATTTTGGAGATCCAATAGCGTGTTTGCCATTCGCTTGGAAGCTGCCGGAATTGCGACTGTGGATTGATAAAAGAAGACGGAAATCTGACCCGCTATTCGCTTCCACAAGGCCAAAGATGACTCGACGGGAAATAGGTAAGGGCAAGGCAACATGAAACAACTGTCTCATAAAGGTACAGAGGGGCCACTTGATCTCATTGTTCAAAATCGAGCAGAATTCCAGGTTTAACCGTAGGAAATTTACGTTTTTCAAGGAAGTATTAACGTATTTTTCGGCTAGTAATGGGCATACATTTTTTTCTTATCTATCCAACTGCCTCCCTAAAGCATTTCAATTAATGTGAATATGAACTGGGGATATTCAAATACGAAAGTAGAAGAGCTGATAAACATGTACGTACTTCAGAAAACTATAACCAATTTTTAAAATAACTACCGCGATTATATTGTAACACATCATCCCAAAAACCTGACCAATAATTACGCAAAGAAATTAATCTAACAGCAGCTGAGCAGACGCAAAAATGACCATGAATAATAAGTAAAAAATAAAAGACATCAGGGTGTTATTATTATTATTATTAGGGTAATCTATCGATTAAAGTGTCTCCAAATGGGAGTAAAAATCCTCTACATTTCTATATGCGCATGGCCCTATCTCCTTACACAAAATCTTCCTACTTCCTACCTTATTTCATTTTCCGTCCATAAAACCTATTCTCTTTCTTCCCCTTCCCCGCTTTCCAACAAGATCCTCCCCTCTATCGTATAGCCCTAAGCAACCCTTCGCCCCTCATTTTCCCCTCCAACCACCAACTTTACCTCCTAATATCATCCAGAAATGTCCTCTCCTCACCCATCAAATCCAGCACTTCCTGGTTTGTCTTCCATTCTGTCCTCCGAGCTTTCTCCACCCTTCTTCCCACTCAAGGTCCCCTTCTATTGCTGAACGCTTATTTCGCTAACGCTATTCTCCTTCTAATGTATCCCCTGCCTAGCCCATTGTCTTCTAGCATACTACCCAAGTAATTAAATGCTCTACTTGCTCCAGTTTGTGCTCTCCTACTTTTATGACCAGTCTCAATTTCTTGACCCAAAAAATCTCATTAATTTGTCTTCTTATGACTTATTTTCATTAGGAATTTCCCTCACTGATATTCTAATGGATATACTAAAGCCGCTACTCCTTGGATGATCGACTAACCAACGGCTGGTCGTCCGCAAATCTAACCGGCTTTTATCAGCTGGCCTCCTAGTTATATTCCCACATGTAGCTCTTCCCATGGCTCTATTAAGATTTCGTCGGCATAGATTAAAAAAAAAAACTAAGGCCACAATGAAGGACGCCTTGCCTTATCCCGCGAACCCAGTCAATAAAGGTTTTGAATCGGAATTAATTAGAGCAACACTGAATTTTACTCCATTGATAGACTACTATAATAGGAAAATTTTTACAAAAGTCCCCAAAAATCCCCCTGGAGCTCCCCCCTCAGCCCCCCTCGAAGGTTCAAAATGCCAATATTTACGGAACACCCATTATCTCTGTCACTAATGATTGGATCAAGTTCAACTTTTTAATTTTTGTTTTTTATTAAATGTTCTACAATATTGTTTATTAACATATTTACGTTAAACCTAATAGTTTTTGAGAAATTAAAGTAAGTATTAGGAAAAAGTAGGTTTTTTACTTTGAAACTTTTGATTTTTGCGCTATATTTTTTTAATACGTCATATTATGTAAAGACCCTTCCCATAAAAGTTATAGCCTACACATTTTTGAATCTATTGTGTGATGTTTGTGATGCTATTGCTGGGGAGGGGTGAGGAGAAAGCAAGAAGGTTCGGCTTGCAACGCGGCAGCCTAGTCATAGAATACAGAAGTTGGCAAGCGCTTTTATTACCACTAAATATTACTCACTGTCTTATCTCTACCTCCCACACGCTACATTGGTCTTGACAGTAGAGTACAGCCTGTTGGAGGGAATAGCTGAATAAACGTCACTTATAGTTAATGTCTTTTTGTTCACTGTCAGGGAATAGTTTTAAGTTCGTATTAAGGCTCTGTGCCCCAGGATGTGTGCGCTCAAGGATTTAGAGAATAGTTTTTATTCACAAACGTTTGATGAAATTGTTCTAAGGATATTGAGTTAGACGGCGGACAGAGAATAAGAATTCTCCGTCCGCCACCCTCACCAGCCCCCTCTATTGCCATATATAAGCTTCGGATAAGTTACCAGCATTACTTTTCCCCAGTTAACAATGTCGAACGCCTTTTCGAAATCCACAAAGCAAGGAAAAACGTCTTGTTTATGCTCTTGATTATTAATCGAACTCAAGGTTGCCTACCCCGGTATACTCGTTTGCCATTGCCTCCAACCTCCTGTTTATAATTCTAAGTACCTACATTCTTTGCCGGGTGGGAAATTTAACTTATTGTTCTCTATAATCCTCGTAGTCACGATTTCTTCTTCTTCAGGAGAGGAATCAAAACTGTTTTCACAAAGTTCTCTGGCCATTCACCTCCTCGTATATATTAAGAATTGGTTTGAAAAATCTTCGCATTCCATTACTTCCCAAATTATTCAGTAACTCAAGAAGGGATCTCTTTCCACATCTTTTCTAGCCTTAATTTCCCGTATTGCTTTCTCCGTGTCGCTGTCTCTTATCCCTGCTCCGAGGTTATCCTTATTAATGGACTTTTTTTATCTCCATATCCAAGTTCCCAGGCCTATTTCTCCAGTAATATATATCTTCCCATATACCTTTCCTGAATCTCTTTCCGTTACGGTTAATGTCCTCCTTTCCTTGTCCTTCATGTTTGACACCGTCAAAAGGGGTGAATTTGACTGATGGGGTTCAGTTGGCCGAAACATTTAAATGTTTTTCCTTCATGCATACATGAGTAAGGAAAACATAAAAAAATCAATTACTTCGTATCAAATTAATAGATTGTGGCGATACGTTGTGGAAATTGAAGATAGAATTCAATATTACAAAAATACGGTACAAAATACAATTGGTTATTTTATTGCTGTCGACCGGTTTTGACGACTAAAGCGTCATTTACAAGACATTGTAAATAATCAGTGGAATTTTGTACCGTGTTTTTGTAACAATGAATTCAATTACTTCGTATTAATACAAATTACAGTAACAATCACATTTCCTGTATTTTGATCCTATGATTAATTATATAGCATTTCGCGAAAGTCGGAATTTTCAGTTGATAAACAGTGTTATATGTTTCAAGCGGAAATAAGAGTAGCATAGAGTTCTCGAATTGATTTTTGTTCAACTTTGATTCCATAGGACAGCAGTCAAATTCAGCAGATTATTAAAATGTTTATTGTCACTCTTTTTTTTACAGAAAATGGAGATTTAAGATGAAGTTGACCGTTGAATAGGCCTTTGGTGAGTTTGACCATATTGACGAAAATATTGCTATTTGAGCTTTTGATTTTTATGTTTAAAAATGTTATATGAAATATTTTACATCGTAAATTGATCGTTCTCCACTTGACAATTTTATTTGCTGAAACTAGTAAGACTAGATAAGCTGGTTATTATTGCCGGTCGGTATTTTAAGTATGTACCAGAAAGTAGTTACTAGCAGCGCATAGATAACGCGGCGATCAGTGAAAAGACAGAACTTACAGTTCTTCAGACAGTGATGATATTCAGGGAACTGAGGATGAAGTCCTTAAGATAAGTAATTAATCGTTATTATGACTCTAATATAAAATCAGGATATTCTTTAACCCTCCCCTTAACGAACTTTGAATGCCCTGTGCTCCTTAAATGCTCCTCCGTAAACCAGAAAATCTACTCTTGTATTGCAGAACACATCTCCAAATGGGTGGGTGTCAGTACAATATTGTTCGAAGAACACTGAAGTAATACGTGGGGAAAGTTCAGAGGAAATTCCCAGGAGAATTAGATGTCATTGATAGAGGGAAGGATGTTGGGCAAGCGGGGAAGGGGAAGAAAGTGACTGGTAGGTTATATGAACGGGATGAAGAAGGGTAGGACTTACACTGAGACGAAGAAAAAGGTACTAGATGTAGATAGGGCCCTGTACGTGTAAGAATCAGTAGGGTTTTCTCTGTCTTCCACCCACATTTATCCGGTTGATTATCTACTCTAATGAATGAATTTCTCCGAAAAAAAAATTACTCATTTTGTGCGGCCTATGATAGACGATTAAGATATTGTTGAATTTTCAGATGTAGTAATACATTTTCCAGCACCTGAGTTGGAAGAAGGGAAAACTTGTTCATATACATTGACTTATCTAGTTTTAATGGGCGGCAGAATTCTGTCTGTAGTGAAGACAATCTTTAATAACCTTCATTTGTAATAATGTAATGTTTTGTGAATATTATTTTTAGTTAATTTACATTTTTATGTCGATTAAAGCAATTTCAGACTGGTCACATACACCTCAGATACATTTAAAACCAAACATTTAACGTAAAACATACAGCCGGGCAACTTCACCTCAAGGTCGGGTGAACTTGACCGGGACAATTTTATCTTTTAGCCAGTCCCTGTCACATGTGGCCCTAGAAAAAACCGGGAATATTAATACTAGAGCTCTAGATCAGTGTTAAAAATAAAAATCATTGGATAAATATTTAAATCTGCAATCTTAAATCGGTCAACTTCACCCCATTTGACATCAACAGTTGCCAATTCTTAACCACCCGAAAGTATATTCACCTTGGGGGCCACCACACGTTCAAGTATTACGTAAGACGATTTATCCCATTTTTGACCCCCCCCCCCCCCCACTCCTCCCCCTATGTAAGAAAATGTAAGATTTTCACAACCCCCCTCCCTCTCAGTCTTACGTAAGACGTTAGATATTTGTATGATCTACTCTTCGTTAAATTCTCGCTTTCTGCAGTTTCATCTTTCCATAGAAGCCATCGTACAGCTTTGATCACTGGATATCGTATAATTATGCAGTGTTGGAGTACCACATTCATTGAGCATGGAGGTAATGTAGTTAGCCAGTCAGGCGACAGAATAGGAGCATTGTTGTAGCGGTGAGATTACAGAAAATACGCCATTAACGAGCGGACGCTCCATGTCACTACTACTACCATGAACTGCTTCACTGCTAAATTTCATTCAGAAGAGATAGACACAATGTTTCAAGACGGACAAAAATCTTACGTGAATTGCTTCCAGACGCCCTGACCCCCCTCCCCCCTTACATAAGACAATGTAAGATGATCTTAACGCCCTCCCCCCAAAAACGTCTTACGTATTACTTGAATGGCCCCGTAGCGCAAGGAGAATATGGACATTGTTAATGAAAAGTATAACTTAGTTTTTCCACTTAGATTTATTGAAACAAGACGATCAAGGTTTCGACGAAGCTCGTCATTATCAGGATAGGGAGGGTTATCAATTTTTAATGAATTGGCGTATAACGCACCCACTTCTATGTCTGTTGCTTTTCCAATTCGTCGCAATGCCTTTTCTAGCAATTTTCCTTCGGTCTGCTGGTTTCTCGTCGAAATTTATTGTGAGATTCCTATCGTATGCATGTACGTACCTACCTCCTCCTGCCCAGTTCAGTGTTGGAATTTCTCCCCCTCTTCTAATTTCCTAATAATTTCTGCGGTGATGGATCGCACATTAAAAACTAGGAAAACGGATTTTTCAAGGAGGTACCCATTTCTAGATGTTATCCCGGGCTTCAAGTATTTCAGCGCCGTTTTGGCTAATTTGCAAGTTGAAACTAATGACTCGTTTTATTCTCTCCCTAGATAAGCTCCTGGAGTTCAGCAAAAAAGAGTGGAATAACTTCAAAACCAATCCATACCAATTGGAAATCCCAAAAGTTCCAGCCAGACTCGCAAAACTACGGGGATTCAATATGAACCACTTTAAAGCGGCCAGAAAGCAGGTAAGTAAAATCGAAATGCTCTATTGTTGTGATATGGAACCATTCACTACACTCAGTTAAGTCTAGGGGATTACTCATAGCACCATGGGAAAAGAAAATTAAACAAATATGTCCAGGAAGGATTCAATGCAGAAGAATTATCGAAAACAATACGCTGGATATTGAATATATACGCCGCCGCAGAATTCTAAATTATGACGAACACTATGCATGCGCTCACTCAGTATTTCAACCCGAAAGTTGGTTTTGATAGGCGAGAGGAGAGCTCTCCCAATTGCTACTAGCATAGAGTAAGGACTCTATCTCTTACTCTCTTCTACTAGTTAGCCATTGACGTGTAAAATTCACACATTCAGGGCAGCAGTTCCTTTCCCTGGGCCACCAGCGATTTTTCACGTAGTTCTGTCAAACATACATTCGCAACGCGAGGAGTTTTCGGAGGGCACGTCCAGAGGCTTCACCCGGATTTGAACCCGGGACCATCCGGTCGGTAGCCCAGCGCTCTACCCACTACGCCACCACCGCCCTACCACAGAATAGAGACCTACGGAATTCCGTAGGTCTCTATTCTGTGACCCTACCATACATTTGTCTCCTCTATAATAGATTGTCACAGATATTTTGCCCAACGAAATCAGGTCTACGGTCCTAATGACGGAAGCTGTAATGTGCCCGAAACATTGTCCACTTATGCCTCGTTTTACTTGCCCACATTACTAACTTTATACCCCAGTAGTAACTCAAATGCTAGCAAGAATTTCGCCCTTTGAACGTTAGGTAGCGCCATCCCTAGTAAACTTGTTTACGTTGTTGTTTACCACGCTAGAGTTACTAGGGTTGAATGATGGCTCCCAGCATTAGGCCAATGAGGTTAAAATGAAATTTTCTAACTTTGAATTAAGCCGAGTTCACATGGATCCGGAACGGGTGCGGAAATGCATCTAGCCAACCACCCTCCGCCTCTCTGCAATTTCCTTCCTTGTGATTGGCTAGATGAATTTCCGCATTGTGCACCCGTTCCAGATCCATGTGAACTCTGCTTTAGAGTTACCAGCGTAGAAAGCTGGTGACGGCACTTACAGCAGAGGTATTTAGCCTCTTGAAATACTTATCACGTATAGGATTGGACATAAAAAATGTTATATTAGGGTAAATTGGACTAATTGTAACACTTGTCCCGTGAATCGTCTTTTGGTGCGATTTACTTTTCATATGCAATAAGACTTCTTTAACTCATCTGTGATTGGCTCAGTGGCGGATACAGAAAAAACTCAAAGGGGGGGGGGGGGGCGCAAGTTATCGCGACGATTGTAGCTTTCAAACTGACTGCCTGGCAGCGACTCTGCTTCCCTTATACATGTAGCTCGGTTGTTTCGAGAACATTCGGTGCCAGAATGTTCGCTTCCAGACTTTCAAGGAGTGTGAACAAATACAAACAGTAGAATATTTGCGACTTTTCTCGAACAAATGCCAGACAGAATAACGTATCGAGATCACTAGAATGGCCGCGACTTCTCTCGTAGGTTAGCTATCTATGTGCCAGACAGAAACGTATAGAATACGATGACGCGGACGGGCGCGCGTGCAACGTAAGAAAGTACAACTACTCGATAACTCGACTCAGAGTCGACTGACGAAAGACACGAACGAATAGCGTGCGGGCTGACTGGCGGGGGCGGCAATGCGGGCGGCAATGCGGGCGGCAATGCGAGCGGCCCCGCAAGGGAGGGGGGGGGGCGCGCGCCCCCCCGTATGTATCAGCCACTGGATTGGCTAGTGACTCGGATGATACAAACTAATCTAAGATTACTTGAAATTTTCAGATCACGTCAGTTTCAGGGTAACACCAAGGATATTTTCTCGCATTTACCCGCACGCTTACATCACTAGAACGTACAGAAGCGACAAAATTTGTAGACGTGGATGTTGCATTAAAAGACTGCGTTTGGTTTCCTTTCTGCACAGGGCGAAAAGATGAGGCGCCTGTGCATTCAGCGATTTAAGAAGATAGTCTTGGAGGAGAATCGAGACTACTGG
Organism: Pyrrhosoma nymphula; assembly: GCA_963573305.1. Classification (NCBI taxonomy): domain Eukaryota; kingdom Metazoa; phylum Arthropoda; class Insecta; order Odonata; family Coenagrionidae; genus Pyrrhosoma; species Pyrrhosoma nymphula. The sequence continues at coordinate 10,136,164 of OY754335.1, read as the reverse complement.
CCCACAATGTGCCCTTACGCCTCCCTTCCCGAGCCGTGGAAGATCAGACCACAGACGCCCCCACCGCCCCCAGGGCCACGGAATTTCAGAAGAGTCTACAACTGCTATCTGCCGGCAAGGGAGAAGGACGTCGTGATCGTATAGCCAGGAAAAAAACGCCTTGATTAATAAAAGGACAAAAGAAATTAGTTTGTAGTACGTTGAGAAGACAACGGAAAAGATTCTTCCCCCAATTATTACGATGGTGTAATGTATCTTAGATTCGTCACTTTCTTGACCCACCTCTAAGCGTCCGCCACTCTGCTGCACCCACTGTGAGATAAAACACTGGTCATCTCGTTTTTTTTTCTTCCACATGAGTGGTACATACAAACTAATGTCCGGGTAACTGTCAGCGTTTATTTTTTGCTCGTAGAAATGTATCTGTCACCAATTTATGTCAAATGACAGTAGGAAAATCTGCCAATAAATTCCGCCGCTTGTTGCCCTCGGCTAAATGATGATTAAATCTCAACACTAACACAAGGATTTTATTTTTAATGGGAAATCCACAAAAAATGAATCACCAGAGTGATCAATCCAAGGGCGAATAATTTCTCATATACATACCATAATTATCATCATGAGACTTGTTCATGTGGAAGTTAATGGCTATAGTTGCTGCTGAAATTCCTGGCGCAGACCTGCTGTAATTCAACCTCACGGAACATGACGTCACGGATCGCTCCTAAAATGGAGAATATTACCGAAAGTGGATTTGTAAACCGTGCCCGCCAGACGGCGAGATCATCGAATCGTTCATTTCTGCCGAGAACGGTTCATTTCCAGTGTTTCGGTCGTCGAATCGGGGTTAAAATGAGTACTTAGAGTAAGGAGCCTGTAAGTAGTCTAGTGCAGTAGTAGAGGTGTAAGTAAGTAGCAGTGTAAGTAGTAGAAATCTCGAAGTTAAGGAGCCTTACAGGCTCCTTAACTTCGAGAGTGGAATAGCTCAAATGAATCGTTCATTTGAGTTGGTGCTCTTCCGAAAGAGCTATTTCGGAAATGGAATTACAGAATAACCCCCATGCGCGGCAAGAACAGGATGTAGTCAAGTGAGGGGGGTGAAGTGAACGTACGGAGGGGAAGAGAGAGATAGAGTAACCAAAATACTTAACAAAAAAGCACGATGCACACAAACGAAAGGCTAATACAGCAATTGGTCAAAATCATCCATCGCTATGACTTTGCCAGGGACCCTATCTTGAGGTATAATTGTAATAAGAGTCGAAACGGGACGGTGAGTAGCAGTGAGTAGTCATCTGACTTCTCGAAGCGCTTGTGTTGGCAGCGTTTAATTAGGTTTTACGATCCTCCACACTAAATATCGTTCCTCTCACGTTTCTCAGGATTGTGAAAGTTTCGTGGCCCATGTCCCAAAATGTCCCGAAGGACAGCGCAACCAACTTTAACGAGAACTATACGAAACTTTTAGTGGTAGTGAAACATGTTGGCACCCGCCTGTGCGAAGCGTGTTGTTAAAGAGGGATAGGTTCGTTAGGATGGGGTCGGCTAAGGAGTGGAGGGGGGATAGGACAGCACATATTGTAGGCAATGCTGCTGCTAACATAAGTGCACTTCACTTGAGAGCGCGGGTTAATTTCAGAAGCGAGTTCCAGGATGTTTGCGATTCAAACGAAGCTGTATCACAATACGTTGATATTGTTCGCAACCCATCGGATTATCCCATCTACGCAATTGGATTGAGAGCCATAGGGAGATAAATAATTGGCGTGAATAACAGATGGAGCAGTTTGAAGTTAACAATCAAGGTTTGCGAGCTGGGAAACCCTGATAGTCAAATGCGGAGTCTCTCTTATAACTCTCTCAGTTATGTCTCATATTTCTTATCCATTTCTTACAAGAGGCAACTGAAAAACGGCATGCAAGACACAATTCACCCTTTAAGCCGTGTTTACACGATGCATTTACCCGCGCAAGTACGTGGCTGGACAGATGCGTGAACACATTCAACAAATTAGAACGGGCTATTTTCTGTCCACGCATTTGCGCAATTTTGAGTGTTTCACGGTGAAATTTTGATGGTGATTGTTTTCACCCATCTACTCGTGCGGGTACATGCATCGTGTAAACACGGCTTTAGACAAATAACATGTAATAATAAAGAGTATTACTTTAGTTTCTTCAGGGTCTCCTCGTTGCCGGGAATATGTTCCATGACTCTTCCTGATATCCACTTCACCACAGTCTACAACACTGAAACCACCAGATTTACCGCAGCAAATATAAACGTATAATAACACGCCCGTATTCGCCGCACTACACAATTTAAACGTTTGAACGGCCAATTCCACCAACCCACATGTGATCGCAAACTAACGTAAACGGAACCCAAGGTGACTATGCTACTCAATATTACAACATCGATGAATATTTTTGTGTATCTTTAATATTTGTTTTCCCCCAAAATAATTGAGGAATAAAACATTTTATTTCAGGTATTTATGTGTATGTATAACCAATTATAATTATCATTCATTTCATATTGTGGTATGCATTTGAGGCACATAGTATACCCATTACGGTCAACCTCGTAACGCGGAATTGTGGCCGTACCTCGGAGGTGCTTCCAAGGAGGTTAGAAACCTCCTTGGGTGCTTCGGCCAGCCTCATTGTGGCAAGCCGGACATAGGCCACAATGCGGCCAGAACCCTTCTCTAATGTCGTGAAGAAAAACGATGGAACGTCGCACTTTCGTGTCGACCACAGGGCCTTCAACGCCCTCAGTAAAGACCGTTTTACACGATGAAAAATTTTTTAAAAACGGATGTACGTGAGATTGTATGTTTGTCTCAACGAAATTGGAACAGGTTCTATTTCCCATGCAGGCGTTGAGACATTCGCACAAGCGTTCACACAATTTGCCGCTTTACACGATACACTTTGCCTTATGCAAGAGTTTGTACAAAAAATGTACCGCGTAAAACGCCCTCAGTAAGAAAGATTCTTTCTACGTATTGAGGACGCAATAGACGTATTAGCGGGCTCATTGTGGTTTTCTACCCTTCAATGGGGATACTGCAAATTCGAATTAGCACCCGAGGGTCGTGAGAAAACTGCATTCGACACAGCGGATGGAATTTAGGTGATACTCCCGGCCACTTACGAACAGCTAATGGGAGATTGGTTGTCAGTGCCTTGTGAACTTCGATAACATTAGTTATCTAGGGAAATCCTTGAGAGGATGAACTGCGGAATCTCAAGAACGTCGTCTTTCGACTTATTTACACACATTCAAGTTCAAGGAAATCCCATCGTCATTCTCATCTCCGGTGAGGAAAGCTGGCTTGCGATTGACTGAACATTGATTTCGTAGGCCCGTTTATTTCTTGTTCTTTAACATTCTTTTATTCTCTCCAGTCTAGTTTCTCCACACTACCGTTCGTATGCCTTTCTTTCCATCGCCCCCTTAGTTATCCTGTTCCGTAGTTCAAGTTTCTGCTCCTTATATCGATTGCTGTTACATATTAGACTTCACATATTTACTCAAGGTTCATGCCAACCGCTCATGCCTCTATCACTTTTTCGCCCACATTCTTGATTAACAAAAACAATGAGAAATGAAAATAAACATTAGTCGAGTATCTCATCTTAACACTTCCACCTCAGTGAAACTGTTACACCAATTCTTTGGGCAAATTAACCTAAAGATTGATTTTGCTAAGCATGGATCGAGATGATTCGGTGGGAGCTGTGAAGTACCTACCTCTTCCCAAGAAAGGGGCCAAAAATGTATTACCACCATTCAAATTAACTAAATGCATAGTTATTATCTCTTGATCTATGCTGACATGTTTCCTTTTTACAGGTTCTGTAAGTGGTTGAATCAATGCCTTTTTGTTTGCCCCAAGGTTTAATGCTGTTCCAAGTTCATTAAAGAAAATGCATATAATGACCAAAGATACCAGGACTGCAAATATAATTTTGTTTTGAGGTGGTCCATGTCCTAGGAGAACCATGCTTTATTGTGTTCCTTTACTACCTATATTGAAATAAAAATTAGTGAAATGTCCGAGGCCCCCAACATAAGCCCAAAACTATAACTATATTCCAGGCGGGACTGAAATGAGACCAGACGGGACCCCACACTTCTAGTCACATACTCTTTAGCCAGATGTCATTGCTGCTATATGGCACCAGTTGAGTTATACAATAACTATGGAGAATTAACAACAAATATTGTTTTCCACCTACACAGTATTCTGCATGGCATTACAAAGATGCATTCCCGAAGGCTCTACTTTTCTCTCTTAATTTGGCTCAAAAGTCACTATTAGCTATGCACGAGTAAGAAAAACTTAGTACACATTTGGTATGAGAGCAGCTATAAAAAATTATACACAATTGAATTTAATGGAATTAGAATAAACTAATTGAAAATTCAGATCAAAACTTAGAAGTCAGAGTTGCAAGGCTTCAGCTCCACTCCTACACCATTGCTAAATGGAACACACTTTCCTCCATACACCACCTATTTCTCAGCAGACAAAATCTATGTCCAATGCATGATTTTAAATGGAGTTTCAGATTAGCCTTTAAGACCTAATATTAATTGTAATTTGTGAAATTTATCTTTGTGAGTGAAGGTTGAGCAAGAGGCTGGGGCCTTCCTCCAATCACGTTCAGCTCTGGAGTAACTACTTTACAACGAGAAGTGTTCCCATTAAGTTAGTGTTGCTACATCAATGACTCATGCTAGTCAGCAGCTCAGGAATGACTACTATTCTCAGAAAGAGAGTACTCAGAGAGCAAGTCGAGGGATACTGAATCAGGTCCTACTCAAGATGGTTTTTCCTCCATACTTATATGCACTTGTGGGCAACTCCATGAAGTTAATATGTGTACTACGGCTAGCTCAAGGTATACTCACAATTTGTCAAAAACAAACACCTTAAGAGTTCAATGTTTTGCTTATCCTAGTGGATGGTGGTGCAGTGTGGGTGTTTCGATTATTGTTTGTATGTCTGGCAGCCTGGAAACATTCAGCTCCTTTAGATCCCACAAAAATCCTCAGTAGAGAAGGATGCAACGGTAGTCCAACTGGATTAAGAACTCTGCAAAATTGAGGAATCCAGGTTTGAGTTGACACTCGACAAGGACCAGACCAGTCATTTTGATGGGTAAACTCTACTTACTTAATCATATTGCCTACAATATTTTTTCTGTCGTCTTAATTTTTTCTGACTTTTATTTATTTTGTATGATACGTATTCTGTTAAAATATAATTTTTTTTTTTCAATTAGAAATGGAATTATACCACCTTAAAAGACCAACACCGGTCAAAATGACGGGTTAGGCGTTTCTATTTTATATGTAACGTTAACGCGTGTTTTATTCAGGAAATCACTACACTATATTACGCCTGGCCATTTTGATGTTTCAGTTAGCATATTTATGCATTTAACATTCCTTATTACATTTTGAATGGAAATAAGCAGCATATCTGCCATACCGAGTGATGTGTGGTAGGTCAGGGTGGGCAAGCAGGAGCGATGTCATTGGAGAACGTAACCGCTACCACGAGAAAAAGGACATCTTTTATTAGGGAAAACCATAAATGAGTAAACTCTGTAATCCCTTACAGTTGGGGGATCCCTAGTCCCTATCCTAGCTTCAATAACCCTTTTATCCCTTGGGCAGAAGGGATAAAAGGGTTATGGAAGGAGCGGGGCGCAGGAGTTCGGTGCCCTAGTCCAGCCCAGGGTACCGTTACCACCTGGAAAAGAAGAATCCCCATTTGGAAAAACCCAAAGAGTGGGACATGTGTACAATCCCTTGTACTACGGCGATTCCTTGTGTCGTGTGAGCGGCAGGGATGAAAGGGTTATGGAAAGAAAAGGCCGAGAAGGTTTATGTCGTGCGTGGGTGGCCTTACAGTGCATATGAGTGTGGCTTCAGTAGCTTTCGCAAGGCTTACGGGAGCAGTGCTTCTTCCTCGAAATTATTTGTAAAAAATTACTGTTGTATTCATAAATAAAGAAAAAGGTGATATTTAATGAAGTTATCAATTAATTTGAACATAAACTAAGAAATATTTAAAATAATTACTACCCGTCAAAATGATGGGTAATGGTCCATCTAGGTAGCAATACAACCCCGGTCCTTCTCGTGTTAAGGTCAAGGCAATGATTTATCCCAAATGAAATTTTCATGCATATGTGTTTTTGTGGGTGACTACGTAAAGGTACAATAGCCTATTATTGAAAGCAATAATGGAGGAGGAACTACAGAGGAAGACCAAGAATGAAATGCATCAAGCAAATCATGAAGGACGTCCAGATGAATGAAGCAGCTGGCAGAGAGGAGTGGAGTGCTGCAGCAAAAAGATTGATGACGGCTGATGATCTGTAAAGGTAATACTGTAGTATCTTCAAAATTTCATTACTCAAAGAGCAGGCAAGTTCAACTCAGGCTCTCCGGGGTGAGTGAGGCTCACAGCCAACAAAGCCCCCCTTCCGATTGGTTCTTCGCCTCCCCACATCTCACTTTCACTCCACCTTCGCTCGCAAAGATAAATTTCACAGATAATACGTAGTAACATTTATTAGAAATACATATTCCATGATTCACAAAATAACTATTCATTCAGTGTTAAAAAGGAGCCAGGAGAAATGAAATTTCTTAATGAAAGCAATTCTGATGCATGGGAATAAATTTCACACGACCCTTGATTAAAGAGATACTGAAGATGGAGACGATCCAGCTATATGAAACCCATATGTGCATACAATAGCATCCTCTTACAGATACACAAAAACTTGTCAATAAATAAAAAATGATGCAGATGAATATTATGGGTACCGATACAAGATGGAATATTCTATCTCTTTCCCCCAGGCAAGTTAGTGTTCACCAATCCCATCACATAATACACAAAAGTTACAGATACCAGCCTAGATTTTGGCATTAAATTTATCCAGCACTGCTTGACACTCAATGGTCATTATTGCAAATTGTTTAAAGTACTGATCTTCATATAATAAAAACTCAAATCATAGCTGAAGTATTGATGTTAATGCCTGAAAGTAGGCTACTGTGGAGAGGAGTGGAAGAGACAGAGAAAATGAGCCACTTTGGATATAAAGAAGCAGACTGGAATGACTGCAAAACATGCCATCCACAAGGATAATCCAATGCAGAAGATAACCCAGAAAATCTGTCTCATACTGCTGTTAATGTAATTATCAACACAACATATAAGGACATTTAGAGAAGCACAAGGATTACTAAACTTATGCTGTTCTTGGCATTTTCATGCTATCCGAAATACCACAGGCATGCTTTCATGTAGTTATTGGCCACATGAACGGAGTCCCTTGTGCTTTATCTAAACTGATCTGTCAATGAAAGTCACATTAACTTAATTACAACCAACTTAATGCCTCAGTCAACTAATTGTTGAAAGTTTAACAGATTTAGAAAACCAAGCTCAAAAGAAGGAATTCTCAGAGAAGCAACAGAATCTCTGATACACAGTTTTTCTTATTATCTAAAAGATCTACAAGGATCTAAGAGCAATGACTTAAATGAATAAATAACAGCATGAATTCTAAGAAACAGATATTTAATTATTACATGTTGTATGAAGCCTGCAATCTTATTAACAAGCATGTATTGAGGTTCAAGTAAGTGCTAGTGAGATAGAACATATATAAAATGAACAAAAATCACCAAAGATTGCAAGTCATTAACACAAATAAAAGTTGCAAAAAATAAGATATTTGGTTGCATGAGAGATAAATATTTGGAATTCTTTCATTCAAAGAAGTTAGGGGAATAATATGTCTCCGTATCTTATAAAAGAAATATTTATCATTACTCACTACTTCACTATCAGTAAAAAACAACAGGAAATGAGGAAACCACTTAATGAAGGACCCAAATGTAACTTAGGACACTAGTTGAACTAAAGGCAAAAATATTATGCCACAGCCAAGGATTGAGAACACAGATCCTTCACAAGCACCAGCTTTTCCATTTATATATGTCTCTTTAAAAAAACTAAGCGTATTGTACTCAAAATAAATTCTCTGTACGAAACTATTAATGCCAACAGCTTCTTTTTGAAGTTATATAACACTTGATTCCTTAGCAACTCAACCTGAAATGGAAAAACATGAAATAAATCAGTACATTCACTTTTACTCATTTCCAACTTCATTTGAGATAAAAAAAACACTCAAGCCTGAATCACACAATCATTTTTCAGGGATAGCTCCAATGATAGCTCAAGGGATAGCTCAAGGGATTGCTCAAATGATAGCTCAAGCTGTCATTTTTCCGGTCACACGATCATTTTTTCTATAGGTGTTCGCATCATTGTCAGGAAATTAGTTCTACTTGGTTTCGCGGCTCTTTTACGTATACCAAGCTCGTTCGACCAGAAGTCACTTGCGGCGACACAATCGCAATTTGCTTCCCTTCGCTCTGATTGGCTGAACTTCAGATTCTTGTACGTGTTCAGGGACGGAAAAAGGGACAGGACCAAATGATGGAAAAAGGGATGGCAATCCCTATCATTGCTGCTATCCCTGAAAAATGATGATGTCAGAGCTGTAGGGTAAGCTATCCCTTGAGCTATCATTGGAGCTATCCCTTAAAAATGATGGAAAAAATGATCGTGTGATTCAGGCATAAGGTTAAAAAATAACTAGGTATTTTCCATACAATAGTTTATCATAAAAAATGTGAGCCAACTCCAAGGTGATACCTTGAAAACGACAGAACTTGTAGAATTTCAGTTCAGAAATAGACCAAAACATGCAAAGTTATTATGTTGCATTTGCAAAATAGGATTTGTACACAGAATAAGTCAGATATTCTAATTGATTAACATATTCTATATTATTATACATTAAATACTTCATTCTAGCAACCTTCCAATAATGAAAATTTCAGTCCTCTATCAAAGAGTGGAAGTACTTTAAAAAAGTAAAAAATATAGCCTATATCTGTCCCAGTGCACTCAATTACCTACATCAATACCCACATCCATTTATTAATATTCGAAAAATGACGCTCAAAGGCGCGAATAAATTCATACATTCATAGGAAAATGGAAATGGATAGGAACACATAAAAGGACAAACACAGGGTTTGGTGGGGAAGATGAAAATGAGTCAAATCCAGACAGAAAAAATTTCACCTTAACCGGGATACGAACCCGGATCTCCCAATTGCCGGTCGGGTGTGCTACCAGTTACACCACCAAGGCTACTAAATTAACTGCTGAATTTGACGGGGTTTTATGTCACACCCCATGCCCAAGTTGAACGGTCAAGAGTAGGCGCGCAGGGGCGATTTCACCCACCATATAGGGGAAATACACAATTGGAAGGTTGAAAGGTAAAGAGGAATACAGGCATACAACATATAAAGAGGTGAACAGTACGTTTAAAGGCACGCATAGCCGTAGAAGAAGAAAAGAGCCAACATGGCCAAATATACTCAATCATTCGAAAAATGACGCTCAAAGGCGCGAATAAATTCATACATTCATAGGAAAATGGAAATGAATAGGAACACATAAAAGGACAAACACAGGGTTTGGTGGGGAAGATGAAAATGAGTCAAATCCACACAGAAAAATTTTTTTTTTTTTAAATCTCTGGTCCGTTCAACTTGGGCATGGGTGTGACATAAAACCCCGTCAAATTCAGCAGTTAATTGAGTAGCCTTGGTGGTGTAACTGGTAGCACACCCGATCGGCAATTGGGAGATCCGGGTTCGAATTCCGGTTAAGGTGAAAATTTTTTCTGTGTGGATTTGACTCATTTTCATCTTCCCCACCAAACCCTGTGTTTGTCCTTTTATGTGTTCCTATCCATTTCCATTTTCCTATGAATGTATAAATTTATTCGCGGCTTTGAGCATCATTTTTCGAATGATTGAGTATATATATATATACTCAATCATTATATATAATATATATATATATACTCTATATATATATATATATATATATATATATATATATATATATATATATACTCTTTCCTCTTTCTTTCACCACCTGTTTGAACGAAATATTTATTATTTACGCCTGTGAGCGGTTTGAGTGAATGAATGAATGGTTATATATATATATATATTAGGGGTGAGCCGATAGCCTTTTTTCCCCGATAACCGGTACCCGATATTTTGTCCCGATAACCTGATTTGGACCGATATTTTAATCCTATATATGTACCTGTATATATATTGAATACCTCATACGGTAGAAAACAGTGCTATTTAGGGCTATAAAAAAATTTACTTAAGTTTAAAAAATTTATTTAAAAGATCAATCTACAAAATATAAACATTAACTCAACTTCAGAGATACTACATGCCAGTGCATATTTTTAGCCAAAAAAACAAGTTGTTTAACCTTGTTTGGGTTCAATGCTCCCCTTGTCTTAGATGATACTAAATTTGCTGAGCTGAAAAACCTTTCAGATGCAACAGATCCTGATGGTGCAGCTAAAAATATTTTGGCTACTTCTGACAGATGCACATATTTTTTACAATTTTTCCAATAATGAAGAGGATCAAATTCAATGGGCAATAAGGATTCCTTCAGATAATCCTCTAATTCATCCTCTGGATTGTCTAGGGATATTTTTGTCTGAGAAAGAATCATACTGTACAAACTCTGTGAGGGGCAACCCACTGTACTTTCTTTTGTAATTGAAATTTCCAAACTGGCATCTTTTTTTTAATGAGTCTTTCATTAAACTAATAACGTCTCTTTTAGCTTTTGTGAGTAACTCTGGGGAAGAAAAGACAAAACCTTGAAACCTTGGGTCCATCATGGTAGTCACTGAATAAAAATGGCTATTCTCTATGTTTTTGAATCTCTTTCTCAAGTTTGCTATTAATGATTGACCAAATGACTTGAAATGATTTGTATCTTTGTCAAACATAGCATTTAATTTTGCAATCAGACCTCCTATCAGTGGAATGACATTGGCAATGGATGATCTAGGCCCTTCCTCACTCATTTCAAGAGTAGCACATCTAAATAATTTCAAGCAAGGAACAACATTTTCTATGAGTTGCCATTCTTGACTTGATGGTATATCACTGATTTTTAATGTAGGGGCAAGCCCATTGATCATTTTCTTTTGTTCAACGAACCTCTCAAGCATCAGAAAGGTACTATCCCACCTTGTGTTTTGGTCCTGTACCAATTTATGCACCGGCAAATTATTGTTTTGTTGGTAGACAATACGCAATTTGTTGCACTCAAGGAATGCCTGAAATGCCCTACAATCTTCCTCACTTTGCAACAAACTTTGGAAATAGAAGTTTGATTGAGCAGAGCCTCCCGTACAACTAATTGCAGAGTTTGCGCAGCACAACCTACACTCGGGATTCCACATATTCTGAATGCCGAAACCATGTTAAATGTATTATCTCTAAGAAATAAATGAATGTTTTCCCTCTTAATTTTCCATGATTCTAGTGTTTCAACTAAAAAATCTGAAATATTTTCACTCGTATGATAAACAGGACTAAATGGAAAAACTTCCAAAAACAAATTTTTCTTCACAAAGTCATTCGTGATGAAATGCACCGTCAATGATAAATAATCATCACCAGAATTCGATGACCATAAGTCCGTGGTACAGGTGACTGTTTCAGCCTCCTCCAACTCGTGCTTGACAAAGTCACATGCTTGGTTGTATAATAATGGGATTATCCTTCGGGAGAAGGTCTGGCGGCAGGGTACAGCATATCGAGGCTCCAAATATTTCATCAAATTAATGAAAGCTGAAAAAATATTACATATGAAAGTAATGGAGAACTAAGCAATGAACAAAATGTCATCACAATTTACGAAATACTTAGTTACTTTGAACTAATTTGAACGAAAGAAAGTTCTCGGCCAACATCCGACCTATTAGGTTAGTAATTTTCTTCCTGCGAGGGTCATCTTCCGTGTATGGTTTCCTCCAAATTTCACTGAGTGAAGGTTGAAATTTCATCTTTTTGGCGTTGACGAATTTGATTCGGCTGACACAAAGGACGAGCAATCTGAAGCACTCGAAGATGGACGAGAATTATCCATTTTTTCATCATCACTCAGGAGTTCAGATATTCCTTCAGGTGTATCTTCAAGACTAATTTTCGAAGTCACGTTTGTTTCTTTGCAGTTTTTAGTCTCTTCTTTTCCAGTTCTCGAAACTGGATCAAATGGTTGCTTTTCAAACAAACTCTCAAGTTAGTCGTAGTATACGATGGAGAATTTTTTCCGCCACAAGACACACGTATATTACAAAGTTTACAAGATGCCTTATTGGGGTCATCATGTTTCACAGCAAAATACTTCCACACGTCTGACATTCTGACCACCACTTGTATCAGTTACACACACGTGATTGTGAGGCTTAATATTGGAATACATATGTATATTCGTGCTTGCGCTCGTGAAAAATTAGGTTACATTTTTTACTGTTTTCAAAATACAGCGCCTACTAGTAGATTATTTCAGAAGGTTGCAAACAACAAACAAGCGGACAAAGCAAAATATTCAATTTGGAAATTTTCAGCAATTTGTGGAAGACGTTATGCTAGTGGAAAAATTATCGGATTTTGATGATCCGATACCCATATGCCGATAGCCGAATGTCGGCCAGTATTTATATCGGAATTAATTATCGGCTCACCCCTAATATATATGTACAAAAGATAATGCCCAATGATTCTCAATGGGAGAGAAAGAAAGAAATAATATTGCAGTGCTGTTTATACACAAGAAAATCTGACTTCCCATTTCTTATACAGTAGAACCTTGTTATAACGTTACTTGATGTAATGTAAAATTTGATATAACATCAGCTGAAGGAAGGAACCAACAAAACCACTATGTTTGCCAATGTAAAAATCTTGATGTAGCGTAAAATTTGATATAACGTTATAACGTAAAGCCGTCGAGGAACCACCAGATGTCGTTATTTCATTATTACGCAAACAGGATTAGTTCCCGCATCGAGTGTTGATGGTGCTGAAGTAGTAACGCGTGGGGAATACCGCCCGATTCAAATCTGCATAAGAGTATTTCTTTAATTGAATTTTGGATTAATAGAAAACACTGAACCCATTGAATACAATAAATGTTTTTAAAATAACTTAACCAGGGGTAACTGTGACAAGTAAAACACAATTTAGAGGTTAACTCAATTTATCACGTAAACAAGAACACTTCCATGTTAAAGAAAGACATGTTTTCAAACGAAACACTGGTGGAGTGAAATACCATGGGGTCTATTCTCTATCTCGAAGCTACCGATGTGGTAGCTTCGAATAAGCCACAGGAATTGTCTATCTACCAACCGTATTCACTTATTCGATGGACTTTTCTCCAGAACGTAACAGGGTGTTGAGAGAGGTTTAGGTTTGGCAAAAGGCGGGTACGACAATATTCTTAAAGCAAATTCACGGAAACTCCATTTCTGGTGACGTCATTCTTAGAACCAATCGAATATCTGTTTTTTCCATGGATAAAACTGGTGAAACCTGTTTAAAGGCAGTTTTAGACGGTGAAGATGTTCATGCATCGTGTTTAGCGAAACATTCCACGCAATAATAATCGTGCAAGCAAAATTAGAACAAGTTTTATTTTTGCTCACATAATCTCGTGAACAATTGCATAAGACGAACTCACGACGTCCATCTTGGCTATTTTGGTTATTGAAATAAGATTTTTTGTAAATATATTCAGGAAGTAGGGTTCATGCTAATGATATGATTCGTGTTATTTACTCTCGTCAATTGCTCGTTGCTTCAAATCATTTAAATGATACACGAAGATGACTGTTTCAAAAGAAATGCTAAGGTGATACTTACGTAACCACGGCCCACAAAGTATCCCCATATGGGCTAGAATCACGCTACCTACTGAAGATAATGAAGTTAAATACGGCTTTCCCTTACTCCAGCTAATATCTTTTTTGTGAATAAGTAAGTGGTGAAAATGACAATGTAACCCAGTGAAAGTGCAAGGAATGCGCAAATAAGAAATGTAAGAAACATACCAGTGTTTTGGATTGTTATAGAGATATAAGCGTTAGAAAATGACCAATATTAAAGTTGTATATTTTGTCAACCGTCCTGAGCTTTCGTCAAGCGTTTGAATTTTAAATATTTTAGGCCATTTTGGTAAAAAATTGAAATGAGTGGAAGATCGTGCCCTACCTATTTTTTTCATGAAAAACGCTTATAAACTGCCAGAAGGTAAGTAGAAATGGGTTTAGCAGTAGCTACATGAGTGCAGAACAGAAATAAACAAGGAAAAATTATAAACAAAATTAAGGATAGGCAACCCGGCATACACATAGTTTCTTATTTCCGTGGAATTCGATGCACGTACGATTGTGGAAATAAATTTGAGTAGTCTGCCACTCGGGTCATGTGTAAAAGGAGTAATTGATTGCAACAGGCTTTACTTCGTAGAATTTAGAGACACCCATATTGTGAAGGAAACAATTTGTAAATTTCTTTGTAATAATGCATCTTTCCCCAATGGATTTCTATGGAATATTGTCGCAATCATCGGTGAACACGTTTAAGCCTGTCTTGTCAACACCGAGTAGTTTATGGCTGCTTGCGCTTGCACTCTCTTTTGTTTTTGTCAGTTATCATGCAGATGAGCATATTTTCATGATGACACGAGAAAGTGCCACATTGTATAATTGGATCCACAACTTTCAGCAGGTCTTCTCATAAATATCCAGCAGAGTGCACCAACTCGAATGTGTCGAGCTCCATCAACGCAATAAAGTTTTGATTTAATCATGAACCACATTTTGATATATACTTTCTCTTTGTACGTGACTATTATAGTCAGCTCTTCTAAAGCATTCTCCATTGACAACCAAAAGCGTAAAATTCTAGTGGCTGTTGTAGCCCATTTGGCGTGGCAAAGTTTTCCCGGTGACTGTTCTGCTAAACCCGTCAGGCATTTTCCGACTGCAACTGCTATTGATACATCTACTATGCACGCTTGATCACTATTTATTTCAGCAATATATACATTGGGGAGGTGACTACCCTGGATGGGTGTAAAGTCAACAAGACGTACATTCTCACAGTTTTGGAACTGATTCCCAATCTCTGCCACTGTAGGTTGTGGGTCCAGCCTTAACTCCATCCAAATGAGTAATAGGGTTTTGGAGAGGGAGTTCATATAAATGATGAAAACCTGTGCACCACTGCAATGGCTTATTTAAATGTTTTTCCAGAATCCTAATGACAACACAATATTTTCCTGAATATATAAATACATATGGGGTGGGGGTAAAATAATGGGTGGAGAAAAGTCAGTAAATGAAATGATAAACTTGAATTATGGCAAGCGAATGTTCCACCAATTACAATCATAGTTTCACTTTTGTGACATTTTTCCGGCTTGTACTTCCGGAAAAGAGGAGACAAGCCTTCGTGAATGCCAAAAGTTAATAATATGGATGCCTTATTGATTGTACGACATTAACATATAAAATAAGTACCTTTATAGCAAAGATAGATTAGAGTATGTATCACATCAAGATAAACTACCAAGAAAGAGAAAATAATATCATCAGATTCACAATAACATCAACACTTCACAAAAAATCAACAAAAAACTGCGGGAATGCACATGGATTTCACTGAAGAATACTCCTAGCAGTGTCTCGAGGCTGGCGCTTGCCGGAGCTCCCATCTGAGGCATGCTGGGGCTCCCATAAGAGCTTCGGGACCGTTACAGAATACCATGAGGAGCTAAATAAGCTTCGGAGCCTTCTCTACCTCCTTCCGGCTCCTTGAGATGCTGACTTCGCAGGGCTGGAGCCAAATGAAGCTTCTGTTCTCAGGAGCTTTCCAATACAGAATACGAATGGGAGCTAGGAGCTTATTTAAGCTCTTTTCGCCAGTTAGCTCCGAAGCTTTGAGTAACAGAATGCTAGGCCCCAGAGGCAACTTTCGTTGCCAGCAATAAAAAAGCATTGTTCTACTTGCATAATATTTTTTAAATTATTTCTCCCGAATCTTGCATTGTGTTTTTGTCCTATTACTTCTTTGCCTTTATCTTTTCAATTATGTTAATTTTGTACCAATTTAGTGGTAAATCTTTTACATAATTTAGAAACCTAAGCCCTAGCTCGCCGTGGATGTCACTTCGCTACAATGAGCCTGAACTTCTTTCCATACATGGAACTTCAATGAATGAAACAAAATACGAATAGCCGTATCATATACAACCTGAATCAGTGTATTTCGTATATTTCTCTAGCTCGTTGGTATTCGATGTTTCGTTTCATTCGGTGGACTTTGTATACCTTGCCACAAAGTATGCCTTTATAAATACCAACGCGGCTTCTCCTGCTTTACGTCTAAGACCTATCAAAACATTCTCGTACGAGTGACAGTCTTGCACACGTATACCTCAAGCTTGGGAATTCTCTCCTGCCTTTGTGATTGCCAGTGAATTTTTCTCTTCATTATTTATATTTATTTACAACTTATCGTGGAGTATCTGCTGTGTGATATATCGAGTTCTGCTGAATTTTTTACCTACTTTGGCAATTGGTAAGTATTATTCCTTACTGCCATCTATCAGTTATTATCACAAATTTTCCCAAGAATGTATGGCTACAAATCAAATATCCCTTACATAGGAAAAGAATGAGCAGTTCAGATTCAGACAGTGACTACAAGTTCGAGACTAGTGATTCTGATTCATCAACCAGTGACACCAGCTTAGAAGATGATTCTAAAAGTGAGAACTTGGACAATGAACTTACTTATGCGAGGCAATGGTGTCCTGTTAGTGACGTTTGTCCTCCAGTCACTCCTCCTAGGTTTTCTTTCATCGGTTCTCCACCAGTGAATTTTTTTTAGAAGATAGGTCTAATATTTTGAGTTACATCAAGTTGTTCCTGGACGATAACCTTTTCCAAGTTATTGTAGATGAAACTAACAAGCAGGCAGAAAAATGTAAGCATCCTAACTGGGAACCATCATGCATAGATGAAATTTTCATGTGTATTGGGGTAAATACGTTGATGGGAATTGTAAAGAAACCAATCATTTCTCAGTATTGGTCCAACAGAAAAATAACAGAAACACCATTTTTTGGCAACACCATGAAAAGAAGTAGAATTTGTAATTGAAAAAATTTATTCATTTCTCTGATCACTCTGACTTTGAACATCATTCACACCCAAATCCGAAACTGCGTAAAATATGGCCAATGCATGATTTGCTGAACAAAAAGTTCCAATATTTGTATGTTCCAGATCGTGATGTAACAATTGATGAAAGCCTAATGATTTTCAAAGGTTGATTAGGATGGAAAGAATATATTCCCCTAAAAAGGGGAAGGTTTGGAATAAAATCCATCCTCCTATGTGAATCTAAATCAGGTTACATATGTTCTTTTATTATTTACACAGAAAAAGGAACTAATTTCGATCCAGGGTTCAAAGACTCTTCCATATCTACACAAATAAAGATGACCAAGATGCATCCTTACTTGGGAAAAGGGTATTGTGCTACTACATATAACTTTTATAATAGCCAACAGCTTGCCGATATTCTTGTGAAAAAAACACATATGGGACAATAAAAGCTAGAAGATAAAAAATACCACAAAAATTAGCAAAGAAAAAACTAAAGAAAGGGGATATACTCACCTATCAGTAGGGGAAGGTACTTGCACTAAGATGGAAGGATAAAAAAGATGTTTATCTTCTTTCTACTGTATTTACATTCCACAAATACGAATCCACAAGTAAAGCGATGGACATTAGAAAATGAAGAAACGATGAGTATGCCAACTAGTAAAAGCTTACAATTTCACGATGGGTGGGGTGGATCAACATCTTTCTGATTATCCTATCATTAGAAAACGTGGTAAAAGATACTACAAAAAAATGTTTTTCATCTAATTGATTATTCCCAGTGGAATTCATATATTCTTTATCAGAAATGTGGGGGAAGATTATCACATTTAGACTTCCGAATGCAAATGGTAGAATACATTTTTGAAGTACATGGCCGCGAAGTTTCCACAACTCAAGGCCGGAGATCAGCACCCGGCCCTTCTTGCACATATAAAAGACACTTTTCAGAATATGTTCCTGTTACAGCAAAGAAGAGTAATCCAGCAAAAGCTTGTGTTGTGTGCTCAAAGAAAAGAGATTCGAAAGGCAAAAATGTAATAAGAGAATCACGATATCAATGTACAGAATGTGACGTTGGTTTGTATGTTGCACCCTGCTTCCGGATTTATTATACCCAAAATGAATATTGATTTTTGCTCATATTTATGTGATTAGTGAACTAATTACTATTTTTCTGTGTTTTTTGTACACTATTATACTTAACTACCCTCTGTTCTTTTTCAAATAAAAAAATTGTAAGATATGCTAAAAGTAATTTTTTAAAAGTTATTCCCCATCACCGTAATATTACGTAGCTGGCAATGTGCTGTTCTTCAACATTAATTTTGTCGCAAATTATAAAGAATTTTTGCAAATTAAATAGTGCAATGTGAGTAACAAATGAAGGCACATTGATACATGACAGAAAAAAAATTGGTATTTTTGGTACTTTTTTTGATTTTGAATTGGGTCCTTAAGTGGTTAAGAACATACTACAATAAAACAGTTTGCATTTAACTATTTTACATAATGAAATACTCAAATTTCATTGCAGAATTTTCTTTCAGTTTCACTCCGCTGCATATGTTCACCTTACCATGCTACATTATATTTGAAAGAACAGGCAAAAGTAGTCTCTTACCATTTAAAAAGATGCTTTAGGAATGAAACTTAAATATCATGGACAGATCATCCTACTGGTTTACCAAATCCATGGATGGTTTCTCTGATTCTTTATTCTTCTGAGGTTCATTCTTTGTTATCTCCATCTCACTGGAAAAGTAAATCACCACAGGTCAATTGTGCATTTAAAATGATTCAAAATACACAATGAGTTGCAAGGCACATACATCAAACATTCACCAATAAATTCTAAATTTAATTAGAACTGTCTGCAGGATCGTTGGTTCACTATTTTGGCTAAATCATGATTATGACATGAAGTCTACTTAAGCTTTCAAGTCATGGCACAATGAATCTTCCCCCAGTAATAATGCCTCGTAATAAATTTCTCATACATCAGAATCCTAAATGGTACATAAACACAACAGTTGTAAGCTGGTACAGTAGAAACTCGAAAATACGAACTTCGAAATTACGAAATTTTGATTTTACGAAGCAAAATCTTCGGTCCCGACCGAAAGGGTATCTTAGTGTATGTAACGGTACGCGATATTACGAAATAACGAAGTTTTAAAATTACGAACCTCGGATCTTGGTCCCGACGTGAAAAAGTTACTCGTTTATACGAATAGTGATGGATCACAGTAACGTTTTCCGGCGCTCCTTGTCAGAGTTAAACATCTAATTAATCATCGTCGCCGAACACATTATGCACTGAATGTATTACCTGAACGAATTCTCATTTTTCAATGCTACAATAGTAAAGGCATCCCGCGGCCGCGTGCGGCGTCCGAGTCCAGCAGCCGGAAGTCACTGCCGTACTCATTCAATCTATATAAAATTGGTTCGGTTTCACTGATACGTCTCGGCCGTCGAGTTCGACGGCTGATGCCCGACGTCTGCGTCTCGGCTGTTTCGAGAACAGTAACCCAAGGAAGCTTTTTTTCGCACTTTTTCAGACTCTTTACTTTTAGACTCTTTTTCAGACTCTTTACTCAGACTTTTTACACGATATAGTGGAAAGTAGGAAAACGGACGCAGTTTCCTGCTACAAGAAAAAGAAATTGTGGGAAAAAATATGCTGCGAGTGTATATGAACATCCATGGAATGAGTCTGGCATCACATCAGATATTTATCGATTAAGAGCAAATCTCACCGTAGTTTTATTAACACCAAATCTTCGAAATTATTAATTTAAGGCTATGCACGTTCATTAGAGTCGGTTTAGTTATATCTGTTGTGTTATTTTTTCAATAAGGGGCCCCCTGGTGGAGCATGCATCTCCTGCCAGAATTAGGAGAGGCTAAGGGGGCTGCTGGGGGTGGAAATTTGACTATATATACCGTTTTTGACGAAGGGGTCTGCTAGGGGCTGTGGGACTGCTGGGTAACGACTATAAATTTGGTCCTAAATGAAAGGCTCTGATATAGGTGCAGCTCCCTAGAATTCCATTATTGGTAAACTGAAATGATGCACTTCACAAATTTGTAGAACCCACAATCCTCTTCCAATGAATTTGGCCAATACAAATGCATTTTTCAAAGAATGACTTCCTCTTTAAATAACTTAATTCTTACTAATAACAGTATCATTGACAACATTTGAGACTTTAGAAACTTTGAGACTAGAGAAAAAAGTCAGTACAGCCAGGCTTTCAAAGTTGCCACTAGAATTGCCACATACACACGGCACTACTCTTCAAGAAAGCTCATCACCAAATTATATTGTACGAAAAGCAAAGCATAAAATGAACCTGTCCAACATTCGAAAAATGACTAGAACAAAACAATTTTAATGAGGAAAATATCTTGAGCAAATATAAAAAAGTTTCTAGGGTCTACGTTTGACAGCATAGTTTAAAATAAACACAAAAGATAAAATTTTAGATGAAGTGAAAATAAATCATTTGACTCAAAAAGGGTGCTGGTAACAGTAACGTCAGATGAAAAGATTTTTTCAAGGCAAATGTCATCACTTCAGTGAATATCTTGCCACCCTTGCACATGACTGCATACAAAACCAATTGCATATTCCAGGATGAATATGTATTACCATAGTTTAATTTTTAACAACTAGGAGCCGAGTCAACTAAATAATCTGAAAAAATCTATGAATATTCAGGAATACGAAGCTAAGTTTTTCTATGAATTTACTTCAGCACCAATGCACTACCTAATAAATATCAGAGCAGGCACTAGTTACAAAAAAACACAACCAACCTTTTCAAATCACTCTTATCCAGCGACTTGATTTGTCCATCCTCCAAGGTAGAGGCTAGACCATCTCCAACTACTGTTAAACTGGCCATTGGAGAAGCGTCTGGACTTGGTAAAACTGCCATATCTGGAGGGCACTCGTAGATCTGTAGCACATAACGACCACCACAATCAAGTCACCATTTTCAAGATTGACTCCAAGCAAATTCTTAAGAGCTATTCATAAAAACTTAATGATAAAAATTCAAAGGTGAAATGATTTGTGAAAAATGAAAGGTGAAATATGTACATAAGATGTTTGCACATCAGATGACTTTAAATAGCATACCATGCAATATGCTTCAGAGAAAACTACCTTCACAACAAACTTAACCATTATGGCAATAACTGCCAGAATATATATAGGTGTGTACACATTGGGACATTACTTATTTCAACAAAACAAAACTTTGTACCACTAGAGATAGGCGCCACTGAAAATTACCACGATAATTTTCGTGAATTACCATGGTATTTTTTATAATTTACCACGCCCCTTGAAAATTACCGTAATTTTTGGGAATTTTCTAGATAACTAACCTATGTTTGAGATGATTTTTCCTAACTTCCCAACATGTTCTTTTAAGCAAAGTCCATACACATTAACTACGTGTTTAATTATAATTTGAGGTGTGTACAACTCATTTTTGGAATATTTTACTTCAATTATTACATTATGGAGTAATGTATGAGAACATTAGAATAGTCTTCTTGAAACATTCTCATACTTTGACAAAAGAAAGCCAGATTGCGTGTTGCTGCCATATTTCTTTTACAATTTTTAAAATTTATAATAGATTAATGCTGTATTAGGTATGGTTTAAACTCTGCTATTCCCTTCCTATTGCTATTGGCTTTCTTATTTAACAATACATTATCTGTTAAATACTGTTGTGTCCCCAACTGCTTTCAAACTTCGTGCTGGACTCGTTTTTCGAACTTTGCACTCTCCCGAGTGCATGTGAACTGAGTACGTGTGCACTGAGTACGTGTGCACTGAGTACGTGTGCACTGGAAATGGCCTTGAATAGTTCATGCAGCTGGCCCTCCTTCATTCGCCCTCTGAGCATGAGGTGACGCTTGGTGGAAGCGTCATCACTACAGAGCAGCGCTTGGGCGCAGCTGCGTGGTATCACAACCAGAAGCTCAGTGTCCGTTGACGCACTTGCAGATGTTCAAACTAGGACACAAACAGGATGCGCTCCGACTATAAAAGGGGAAGCCTTTTCCCATACACTTTTCAGTCTTTTTGGTCCAACGTTGGATAGCACCCTTGGATGCACTAGTCGTCCGATTAGAGAGAGAAGAGGGAACTCTTCTCTTAGAGAAACCGAGAGCACTCTCTGTCGGTACATTGACAGTAATAAACCAGTTATGAACTAGTGACTCAGCTCTTTGACTTCACTCGACCCACCCGGTTGTAGTCCGTACAGTCCGCGGTCCGGTGAGAGGGCTCTTGGTCGCCGCAGGGATTCGACAATACTTAAAACTAAAAAATACTGGAAAATTACGGTAATTTTCAAAAATTACTGTAATTTACCACGTGGTAATTTACCTCAGATGAAAATTATGGTAATTTTTCCATCTCTATGTACAACAAAAGAAAAGGCTGTACAAATTAGAATGACCAGTCGGTGCGGAGGCTTCCACACACAGCGCAGACTGTAATGGTTGCATCTCTCGGGTGTTCACCGGTCATTGTTTTTAAGACAATAGTTTTGACCTGAAGACGCCCGCTGGAACGCAGGCAAAACTGTTGTCTCGAAAACTACGCGGTGAAATGCCCAAGAGATGAAACCATTACCAGTCATTGATGCTCTCTGCCCTTGCTCGAATGAACATGTGTACTTAAATACTAAATGCATAAACTGGAAAATCATTAACACAAGGAATTCAGTGGAGCACTGATTATCCAGGGTAATGGAAGGGGAGGCCCATTCAGATAACAGAAATTGACGGACAGCCCAACCATGTTAAATTTCTTAGTGGTTGTGACCTTGGTTTCAGTGCCATGCTTTCTCAGTGTCTTCTGTGAAAATTTTATTGAAATACTTGTTTTTTCCTTCATTTAGCTTATCGGTCAATAATTCATTCCATTTGCTTCCCAGAACCCCCTAAAACTAATGTCAGTCGATTACATCCATTTGAGTACAGCCCTAAAATTCGTGTAACATTCAGTTGTGAATCTTTTTCTCAGACAAGCTATGCATTCTTTTTGTACATGGTATTTTATTAGCAGTAAATTCATGATCATCATGTATTACACTTTGCCATGTGCCAATGTGGACCAATTCGGCATTTGGTAGGGTGCAAATCAACTCATGTTAAAGCCAGTTGCAAAATTTGGTCTTGGAAGCAGTTTTAAACTAGAAACTATCAGAAGTTATTTATTGCAACAGTTTTATAGCACCAAAATAATGCATATTCAGGGCATGCTGAAACTACCCTAGGAGATATAATCAATTGATCAAAACGTAAAATATAAGATTAGATTTTTCGGTCCCTGGCAGGAGGGATTAAAAAACTCACCACATCCACTGATGGAAAGCCATTATTCAAGCTAAAAGTGAACCCTGACCCAGTAACAACCACTGTTACTTTTATTTATTTGCGGCCCGGCTGGACGACGGGTGGCGACTCAGATTCTTTCTTATTCATAGAATGAATCATAGCAAAGCAAAAGAAAAAATGAAATCATCGGTATCAGGCGAGATGTGGTGGAACATCGTAATATAGAAAGTAATCGATGTAGTACGTCCACTTTATTTAAAAATACACTACACGTGTTTCGGCTTTTCACTAAGCCATCTTCAGGTAATCATACCTGAAGATGGCTTAGTGAAAAGCCGAAACACGTGTAGTGTACTTTTGAATAAAGTGGACGTACTACATCGATTACTTTCTATAAAAGAAAAAATGGTTGTTTCGCGTTCCGTCTTTTGCCCCTTGGCCTATACATGGCTCTGGGGTCGGAAGTTGCTCTTCCCCTTTTCCCTTTCTTTCCCATCCTTGTTCCTTTCCTACTCCCCGCCGACGCCACTAAACCTTGGTAATAAGCTAACGCTCGAGGCTGAGGGGAGGCGGCGCGTGGGGGACCCACAAATCCAATGCTACTTTTATTTTTCGAGACACGAACTAAATATATCTAACTAATGCTTTTACAAACCTTTCCTAAAGGGAAGCTACATACTCTTTGCAGTACTAAAAACTAAAAGATGAGGATTATTAAAATAGTGATACAAGTACGATCACAAAAGTAAATGAGCACATAAGATGATCTCCAACCCCCAAGCATAAGACTATGTAACTAGAGTTCAACTCCCTCCCCATTTCATTTTTACGTAATACTTGAATGGTCCCTTGTTCAGCCCGCTCTTGAACCAAAAATATAAATGACACTGATCACTCCAACTCACAAATATATGACGCTACCTACCTCCTGTCGTTGCTCGCAGTAGCACACTTATGAAATGGTTGTTTGTCCAAATATTTTTACAGCATCTGTTACCTCATCTAATAAAGTGGTTATAACCATATGCTAAAAAAATGAATCAATTGTTTTTCGCTTCTGAAGTCTATTGGCACTATGATTTTGATGCACAGTCCAAAAACTTCCCAGTTTTTAATTATATCGTACACTGTTGTGATGCCATTGCCCGAGTCTGCCGCTAAATTAGCCACAGAATCTGCCTCCAATGCCCTTTCAATAATCCTCAACTTCTTGGAAAAAGCTAACATAACTCGCTTCCTCTATCCTGAAGAATTAAAAATTTAGAAAGAATAATTTTGCTGAAGGAAAAGCAAGTATAACACAGCCATGTAAACAATATTAGCTCAATAATCCGGGTCATACCAATGCTGAGCAATGACTCAGGGGAGTCACGTAATGCAACACACTCAATTGCATAATTGAACAACCTGCTGCAGGAACTTTTGCGGGGGCATTATGTAGCAATTTTGTGATATGGCTGCTGGCTGCGAACAGAAAGAGGAGGGGAAGGATAGAAAGAAAGAGGATGGGAGGGCATGCTAATTATTGGGGGATGGTAATCGAATGTTGAATAACCAGTGCTCCACTAGAATATCAAAGCATTAGATCTAGAGTACAAAATGTGTAATAGATACAACAAGCATTACAAAATACATAACACATGGCCTAATTCAAAGAGCCCTTGTATAGTGCTGAGGAAATACATATTTATTCTGAAGATTGTTCCCTTCTAAGTTGAAAGCCACTACTTTCATGCACTACTAATCCTATGACTTTTCCCATCTTTTACACCAATAATTATAGAATACAGATTATATTTGCCAAATCCACCGATAGGAAACCATCATAATTGCTCAAAGGAGGAAGCCATAATGATTGCTGAATGTTTCTCTAGAGAAAGGGAAAGCTACTGGCTCTCTTCCTCCACGAAGTCTCTCACTTTCTTCATGGAACTGATTGCATCAACTCGTCAACTCTTATTTCTAGTCTGATAAGAACATAGAAGCTGTTAAATTGAGTCCCACCCACAATCATAAGTTAATTTTGAAGCATGAAAAAGCATTCTGTGAGCATCAGCATCTAATCAAGCTGAGAGGTTGATTTGACAAAGAAGCAAGAGAAACTTTTAGAGGGCTTCCATTACAGCATAACAATTCACATCGGCAGCACTATCACACCCACAACACTGACACTGTTTTTGCTGAGCTGGTAAGGTGAACAATGAGAATGATTGATTGTACTTCCAAATCCAATGAGTTCAGTGTTTATAAGATGCTGAGTGATTATCTACCCTTTCAAAGCTATTAATAAAACTTAAGTTCAATTTCCTCCAACTCTGGGTGTATCCCAGAGCTACAAGTATGGCAATGAATGCAGTTGTTGTATGATAGGAATTGTCACATCACATTGTTGTATGACTGGAAAACTATTGAGATATGATTTAAAAAATAGCTTATACAGGTATACCTCGTTCTATGTTGGTAATTGGTTCCATGAGGCACGATGTAGGTCAAATTTTTACATAAGTCGATTCAGCACCCTCATAAATTACAAAGATATACACTAGTCATGTATTCCCATTACACTGGATGCATTGGCATCACAGCTATAACTATCTGCTGCCCCCTCCAGGGATTGCAGCAAACAAGTGCTGAATGCAAGCAGTTAATTTTAAACGAAATTAGAATTCCAACATCCATGATATCTTTTGCAAGATTCGATTCAAAAGCAAACAAAACTCTTCTCTATTTGAAACACAGGTTCCCATCAGAACACCAAGGTTAAGCAACGTCGGGCCCGGATGGTGGTTTGATGGGTGACCCTCCTCCATACCTCGACCAGGCGTGGATGGAGAGGTGGTACTCCCTCCATACCTCGACCAGGCGTGGATGGAGAGGTGGTACTCCCTCCATACCACCGGGAGGCCGGAGGGAGATATACCTAGAACGGGAGAGTTAGAGGGAGGACACCATCTATACCCGTACTGGGGAGGTTGGGGGAGGCCACTCCTCCATACCTCTACCATGGTGCTCTTGTCCCCTGTCTGCAAGTGGCAGACAGGTATGGGGTTGGCACATTGGACCAAGATAGGCCTACGTGCCCAGGCTCCTGTCGAAGGCCCCCCCGACTAACAATCAATCTATCAATATCAAACCATAATCCATTTTGTATTCCTTTTCTGAGTATCGCTACTTTCCAGTTCCAGATATTTCCAGTTCCTCCCTTGCAACACAAGTGCCAACAGATGGTTGGCAGCGTTGGGAGCTACATACATGTTACAGGTATACGGACGTACATTCCTAAGGTGATTTCGGCCTACAAGCAGAACTACCTCGGTCCTTATAGTTGTTGTGGAAATGAGGCATTGATGAGCACTGGACAGTAAGACAACTTCGATAATCACATAGTGATGGGGAGAGGGGGGGGTCTCGGCAAATATCACGCAATTTATTCCGCAAGAAACAATGATAAAATTGTGAGAAAACTGGGAGAAATTAAGTAAAACATGTGGAAACAAATCACACGGACATGTTGGTTCTAGAGTAGTCACTCTTGAGACCACACATATGAGTCCCCGTGGACTGAATTAGAATGAGTATCCTTTTACGAATTTTAGTAGTTCCTATTTAAGTATTTTATTGTTCGATTTTCTCACTGTGTTTCTAGACTACGTTCTTAGTAGTCTTAAATAAAAATAATTATGCAATTGTTTTTTAAAATAAATCCAATTCAATGAAGCACCGATTTACGCATTTACACTAAGAATAAGCATTTTTTTAAATCTCACGTGAGATTTGGGGGAGTGGGGGAGGGGGGGGGGGGGGGGGTCGAAAAATTGCCAAAATCACCTCACGTAGTTAATGGACGCCCCCTTACTACAAAATTTTATTTGTGCAACACATTTCGCCGATTTATCGTATCATCAGGTACAGAAAGTTTTTTTATAAGTTTAAAACGTATAAAAAGTTTTTAATGTATCTGACGATGCTGTAAATCCGTTTTATTGAGATGCAACTCCAGTAAAACTGAAAATGGATAAGTAAAATGTTATTGTTAATAAATGTTATTTTTTGTGGCTGTGCGCTAAAGAATAAATTTCAGCAATTATGAGACAAGCCTGTCACATTGCCAAAATTTATCATGATAGTGGGGAAATTACTGCAGTAGCAGAGCAACCATGCATCATGCGCTAAATAAGTGCCACTCCACCCCTTCAACATGTGCAGCCAAGTCTGTTTCAATTATAATTATAACTTAAATCAAAAAAGCACAGGAGAAAAGATATAATCCTGAAGAAATTGACCCATTAAAGAATGAAAGTGATTAATGACAGCAAGACCTGTAACATTGAAAAAATTATGTGCTGCATTTCTAGCGAAAATAAACTTTGACACGGGCAGTAAGCAGATATACAATAAAGACAAGTCTCTTCAGATGTTGGAACTACATACGAAAATATAAAAAGCGTAAGACATAATAAATTATACAGACTGTGATGGAATGGCAATGAGCGAGTCATATCGGGGTTAAATACTGCGATCATGGTGAAGAATTATGGGAAAATACTAGTGATGGGTCTAATCCAAAATTTATCGAATCCGAATCTCTTTTTCTTTATCGAATCCCACACATTGAATCTCGAATCCGAACACTGATTTCAGAAAACTATGAACCCCAGTTACTATTCAATACCAATTACATTTATAAAACAAATTCAAATCCATTTATATTTTCCAGTACTTTTTTGAGCCAAGAAGTTGTTCTACACTTCTGTTCCCTCAAATTCAATATTTATTCAGTAGCTAAAAAATAAAAACAAATTTGAGCAGCTGTTTCAGTTTTACTTAATTTTTATTAGCCCTTCAACAAAGTGCAATATAATCATAAGTTATTTATTTTTCCTAAAAAAATGCAACATTCTCACTCTTTCGGGGTCTAATCTGTTCCATTTTTTTGTCTGCCAAATTTCCAGCAGTGCTCTTTGTGAAAATACAGTTGTAGTTCTTGCACTGCGAGTTTCTTAGCCTCTTGAGAATATTTCTTGCTTCTAAACATTTTGTCTTTAAAATGAGAGGCCAATATTGTTGCAACAGCATAAAAGCTGCTCTTTTCTAAGTCAGCAAATCTGAGATTAATCTCATTAATGATATAATTTTTCATCCCTTGCAATCCAAACCCTATATTACCTGGTTATTCCATACATTTTAAATATATGTACTATTTATTAAAGTAATCACTTCTGATATTGTGGTGTTAGAGAATCTTACAGCAGCCTGATAAAAATGCTTCAAAATATGTTGAACATTTTGTAAGTAAGTCCACTCAGTACTGCTAAGTTTGGCTGGTAAATTAATCTCTGCATTAACTAGAAATAGAGCTGGTTTCTGTTCCAGAAGACGAGTATAACGATCAATTCTTGCGTATCAAAGTCGATAACAAATTCACAGTTTTTTCAACTGTTACTAATAATAACGAATGTTTTACCTGGGATCTGCGTCACTTGGAAAGTTTATATCACTGTCTTGATTACTGGAACCGCTTGGGAGATTATCAAAGGTATAAGATGCAGGATTTTCATCTTCCTGTTTATCTTCTTGCGCTAATTTGCGGGCTTTCTCTGCTTCACGGGCAGATAATGGATGTTCCTTTATGTGCTTCTACAATGCACCCGTGGCTTTGGAAACACAACCGCGGGACATAGCGCAACCACAAGCATCACAAATCGCGAATTTATCATCAGCATTTTTTTACCAAGGAGTAATACCATATTTCATTGTGTTGTGACATTTTACAGTATAATTGTCACCTTCGAGACTTCCCTATCGACACTGTTGACTCTTCTGTCTGTTCTTCACTATCGAGTCGTATTTCATATGGTACACTGCGACCACAGATTCACGACCACGATCGTACATCAACGTGATTGAGTTGTGATCGCGGTACATCGTGGGTGCTTTTGATTTGCGGCTATAGCCGGCGATATATGGCGATCACCACACCGCAGTGCTTAGCTGAATCGCCATCCACCGCTGGCTGCCGGTGGCTCTATGCTCCGAGGTGAGTCTGCGATCGACAGCACCTGCATTCGACTATCAGCTATCGCCGTACTCAAATGAAAAGCACTGATTAAAATCACGAATAAAGAGATATATATAACCATGAGTACAATTATAGTCTATAAGTTTTTTGTCGTATCGTACAATTTTACAACGGAATGCTGGCAGATAAAAACTTTGGTTTTCACAGTTCCAATAAGAAAAAACTGGGATTTTTCGGTAGTGACTTCAAACATACGTGTTACCAACCATATTGAAGAGATAAATGCGTATAATCAGTTGAAATTTAATAATTTTCGCCGGTGCATTATTTGGCCATGGGATATGGGCCTATGTGGGCTAAAAAATTCTACAATCTGGAGTGATCCTTTTTCTTTGAATTCAGACCTTTCTCATGAGAATATTTTCTTTAATATATGTCGTAGTGAATTTCTGCCCTGATTATCAGTACTTATGATGGTAAAACGATGTCATTCATGAGATTATTACATTGAGAGATCGTTATCCTATGAGGTATGCCACCTGCAAATCAAGAATTCGAATTTATCGAATCTTTTTTGATAGGATTCGATCGAATATTGAATCCATGGATTCGATAGGATTCGATTGAATCCTGACCACATCACAAGAAAATACCATGTTAACAAAGAAGGTGTTACCCTACAGTACCCAAGACTTTGATTACTGAGGAGAATAAAAGAAACAGCATCGTAATTATTGCACTTCATTATGCTATATAATCTCAAGAACCTCCAAATAATGACGCGGACTGGTAGATTACAGTGAAACTTCCCTGAACGCAGGGGTTCTGCAATTATACCACATTGGAGGAAGCATTAGTCTTATGGAAATTTGAGGATTGCATTCCACAATGTATAAAAAATAGAATTTCTTTTAGATTTCCTACTTCGCAGAAACAAATTAGTTTTACCTTTTTCAAGTTTAATTTCATGCACACTTAAGTGTCTGTGTTAGATCGTCCTTATTTGTACTTACAAAGATGCTCTTTGTGTTCATATCTAGAGGCATATTTACTTATTTCATTTTTTACTCTTATTTTTTGTGGTTTTCGTCCATTTTCCATTAGGTACTGGCAAAAACTATTTTCATTCATGCCAACTACGGCAATCAGCAAAAAACCTATAGTAAATGTTTTATGTGACAGAAAACGAGATTAAGGAAGCACCTAATACCTCTAAAGATATTTTCTTGATAAATGATTGTAAAAACGAGTACTTTCAAGGCTTTCAAATGAAATGTACATATATGGTTTCTGGGAATTTAGCTACCTGATTTCTACATATGCTGGAAACCCATCCAAAAATTCCCAATGTTATAATGGCCTTGTTTAACACAAATTCGATTAGTGAAAAGACCCCTAGAAGCGCATCCCTTGCGCTAAACAAGGCATACCTGTAAATGAAAAATTGAAGTAAAAGGCCATTTGTAAAAGTCCCACAAATGTAATCAAGGAGTTTTAAGGGTTTCTATATTAGTGAGAGGCATAAAAGAGCAACTTCAACAGAGAGAGAGAGATCACAGAGTGAAAGAAAATGAAAGAGTTTTTTCCCAGAGAGCAATATCATCCCCTTGCCTTGTCCAGAGGAACCTCATCCAAAATTCCTCCTTTAAACTCCACCACAGCACCCAAAGTACCAGACAAGTCCAGCACCTTCACAGGAACCACTTGACCACTGTCAGCAGGGCTCTGCACAAAGTAATCTCCACCTATTTGTATCTTATCGATAGGCAAAGGCTTTGCAGACTCCTGAAATAGTTTGAGGGAAGTTTCGGGACAATTATACAAAGAGGTTAGTATGAATGTGAATGGAAAAGGAAGTAGCAAGCAAACAAGCATCTTGAAGTAGAATCATTAAAACTCCTAAAACATACACTAATACTATTGCACCTGGAAACAACTCAAAATAAAACCTCATATGTGTGGGTGGCACATTACTTTTTCCATACTTGATTCATTCCTTAGATGTTTAAGTAAGACCTAATAACTTACTGCAAATAACTCAAAGGTATAATAAGGGGAAATAGAATATTTAAGACAATCCTCACTTCTGTAACTTTGAATAGAACGACAGATATGTATGTAAACCACAGAAAATAAGTAGCACAGGAATAAACGTTGTGCTAAAGTTGGGATTTTAGTCTTTTAAGAAAGATACAAATATCTGTCAAAGTGCTCAAATCTGATGCTGGGGTACCCTTGACAACACAAGACTTTAAAAAGCAGAGATATTACTGTTACTCCTGGATCTTGGTGAATTGTAGGAATGGAAATATAATAGCTATCAGCATTTTTAAAAATGGAGACAGTGGCAAAGCAATTCCAAAACTGAAAGGAAATTTTCCTTAAATTTTGGAAGATTTTCTCAGATGGCATTATTATTCCAAATAATTATTAATTCGCATAAGGAGAGAAATGGAAGTTCACAAAAGTTTCCTAAATGTGACACAAATTGTATCTATTCTGATAGTAAAAAATGGTAATTAATAATCTTAAATGCAGATTTAAGTTGTAAGATATGTGCTAGAGGGAGTATGTGAGGCCTTTGAGATTGTTTCAAATCTAAAACGGTTCAAGAGATACTTCCAGTGGAAAAAGGTGAAAATAAAATTTCTTCTGGCTAATTGATTTAAGTTTTTTTGAATAAATTAAATATCACATGAAAAGGATACTTTTCTATGTAAATAGGACTACTAATTAAATAAAATCAGGGGATCAAAAAGTATTCATGCCAGATGAAAGTAAAATAATTTTTTTTCAAATCACAATAAACTGACTATACCAAGAGCAGAGGAAGCAATCAAGCCACGAACTCATCCAAGTTTCACAATGGAAAAGCCAAGCGCAAGCGTTATAGAAAAAAAGCCTTGTATGTTTGCATGCTTACTTAGAAACTACTCGCTCAAGAAGTGACAATAAATCACACCAAAGCTTCAATCACCAACAATCTCCTCTAATAAGGAAAGAAATTTAGAGAGAAATAAGAGGAGTTAATTGGAAAACGAGCATTATAATACTGTGCAGTAAATAATCAGAGTTGGAGAAAAATGGTAATTGCAGCTGCTTTTCCTCAAATATGTACATATTGTTCAGCTAATTAAATACTTATCACTTAAAGCTACAACATGAAAGATCAAAGTAAAAGCAAAAGAAAGTACATGCCACTAAGCACTTGAAGCAAGCTGTACACAGGAAGGATCTAATCTAGGTAATTACCGTAAAATGATGGATCTGGTGC
Source organism: Pyrrhosoma nymphula (assembly GCA_963573305.1). Taxonomy (NCBI): domain Eukaryota; kingdom Metazoa; phylum Arthropoda; class Insecta; order Odonata; family Coenagrionidae; genus Pyrrhosoma; species Pyrrhosoma nymphula. Next base: position 10,103,297 of record OY754335.1, on the reverse strand, counting down.
CCTGTCCAATCGCATGAGTAAATACTTCACAGGTTTCCAACTGGGTGAGGAGTTTAGGTATTGATGTTTCGATGACTAACTCTGCAATTGTTATCAAGGTTAATTGATCACCTTGATAACAATGGCAGATTTAGTCATTGAAACATTTGTATCTAAACTCCGGAACCATTAGGAATACCGTGAAGAATTACCGTAAAATATCTCTTACGTACAGGGGAAGGTATTTTATGTACAGAAAACTGCCTTACATAGGCAGAGCAGGTTTAATTATGCCTCCGTGGACTTCACTTGTATAAGCATCTACCTCAAGCCAAAATCATGACTGAATTAAACATTAGAGCTTGTTCTCGCTCAATGCTAAATATTAAGATGATTTTTACATAATTAAGTATTCATTTAACAAAATACGTGACTCCATTGACAATCCAATCTCAAGAGATTACTACCTATTTCCTCATTTTTGTCATTACCAGAAATATTATGTTCACACATGATTAAATCATTTTTAATGCAAAATTTCCGACCTCCAAATAATGCTAATGATAACGTAAATAAAAAATAAGAAGGGTACCAGGATACAAGTGTAGATATTGATAACATCAAATCTACACTGTTACAACTGATAAATTTACCTCTAGTTATCATTTAATGAGTGTGTCCTTATCTTAACCTTGCCTCACAGTTGAATATCAAGTATATCACTATACACCATTAAATTCAATTAAAAATCAAAGTTAATTAAAGAAAAATAATGGAACTTAGTAAATTTGAAAACCCTTAGAATGACATTGCTGATCTGATGGCATGCACATAACATTTAAAGGAACATGATAAAAAGGTGTGATTCTTCAATAAGCTACGGGGAAATTGACCTGGTAATATCTTTCAACCACTTGCTGCACTCGTGCTGCAGCATCTTTATCACCATCCACAGATGATTTGAGGACATCTTTGGCAAGTTCAGAAGTAGTAGTGTCTTCTGCATCTTCAAAGGGTTCTGAATCATCCAATGCATCTTCATGAAAAGGAAAGAAATACTAATGTCAAAAATGTATTTCCTTGTAGTAAAAATATTTATCTCATAGTTGTGATTAACACTGTACATAAACATATTAGACACATTAAACATCACAAAAAACAGGACAGGATTCAACTTGTTAACCACTAAATATTACTGAACTAGCAGCATTGACCTTCATACCTCTAACTGTTCAACAATTATTATTATTATTACCAATCTCTTTGACATATGATCATAAACAAAATGACATTCACCTACTTTCCTGACTTATTTGAGTCCTGAGAAAATATTTATCAGGACCATTTGGGTTAGAGCTAATACTGTAATGGGCGTGGTTTGGTCAGCTCCTTGATGGATAATGGTGGGATTAGATCTTTCAATATTTTTCCATGAGTTTTTAACCACAGCATGACTTTGGGGTGACCAGAAACACTTGATCATCCCAGTCCCACGTGCCTAGCGGATTCCCTGAGCCTGCCCTCCATGGCAGCCCAACAAGCTTGTCCAGCACAGCTTTGCTTCCTCACTTTATTCAATGCTAGATACCTCAGGAAATGCAACTACCTTACGTAAATGAAAATTAAATGGCTTATCTAAATGTTACAACTTCCTCTCGCTCTGATGCCAAGCCAAAGAGGCACCGTGGGAGAGACCCAAGTTGTGGCCAATAATCTTGCTCAACCCATTGACTTAAAAATATGGCAATTTGCTGGTTTTGTATGGTGTTATTTATAAAATCTTAAAATAAACATTTTAAGATTTTATAAATATACATAAAATAATAATATAAATTTAGAAAATATGCACAGCAATGTAAACTATTTCATTAAAATATTTCCCATTCATGACAATTTTAGGTAAAAAATTTACTTCAAAAATAAAGAGAAATTTTGATAAACAATTTCCAATTTTCAAATTCCCTGATGGAGTTGCCAAATTCCCTGACTGATCAACAAAAGGGCTCCTATTATCGGAATATTATATTTCTGCTAAATTAAATTTTCGTCAAAACTCAGAAAATATTAAAAGCTGAAATCAATACATTAACCCTTTTGCTGCCAGCCCATTTCGGGTGGGATGTGCGAAGACTGCCAAGGCTATTTTCTGGAATTTGCAAGATTTCAGATTTTAAATTATTTCAACTATTTAATTTTATTTAATACATCTAGATTTTTTCCCAATGCTAAAGATATATCTATAGCTTATAACCATAGATGGATTATGGAGGTTTACTTAAATTTTCATAAAGAAAAATAATAACAAAGTAATTATTATATATATAAAAACTCAAAATCCTGTTTATTTCACATTATGATTTATAAAATATTATTTACATGGACTGAAATAGTGCTAGTTTTTGATACTATTCAGTTTTCTCACCTGTGGTACATTTTTTTAGTGATCAATCTATTTGTGCCAGAGATATAAAATATTTTATCTGACTCTACACTCATGGTCTCATCAGCTGACGCACTTATGCTTATGGAAGCATTCACCATGAAGGCCTTTTTTGCATTTTCCGCACACAGTTCTGGATCTTTTTCTTTGTTCTCTTCCCTTTTTACCTCTTACACTGCACACACAACAGTCCTTTTCCTTTTTATTTTGCAATTTTATAAGTTTTTTGAGACATGTATCTGATGATCCGGGTTGCATAACTCGGTTTTGCTTTTCTTGAAGCCATTCGCTGCCTAGTTCCTCAATTATGCTGATAGTGTAATGTTGCCTGGACAAAGGCCTTTTTCCAGATCTCAAGTTTTCTTTATATAGTATATAAGAATTCAGTACCATATGCAAAAAAATATTGAAACATCTTTTTCCAATATTTTACAGTACATCTCTCGTCAAGATAGGTATACAGCATCATATCGGACGTATCAATTCCTCCCATATAATCGTTATAGGATTGAATAATTGAAGGTTTCTCCACGTCTTTTGCCTGACCTCGCCTGGTAGATGAACATTTCCTCAGTTCTGCTTTGCATTTCGTCGAAAGAAGAATCACAGGAAATCGCTGAGATTTTTTTTCCCGCACGGCGGCAAGAATATGACCACTACGGTAGTATCGCTCTTCTCCTACTTGAAATTTTTCTTTTAATTCTAACGGAATAAATTTCCTATTTCTTCGAACAGTCCCAGTTACATAAGTTCCTACTACGTATAGGTATTTAGCTAGAGGTACTGGCGTGAAAAAATTGTCCATAAAAATATGATAACCTTTGTTTAGATAGTTACCCATCTTCAATAACTTTTCTACAACTGTGTAAGCCAAACCAAACTTATTTATTTGATCCTTTTCTTCTTTCCCTTTAGCACCTCTATAAACATAAAAAGATAACAAATAGTGCGAAACGGAATCGCATAACAGCCATAACTTTATTCCCCACCGATGATGACGCTTGCTAGGTATGTATTGCAGTAGTTGCGTATGGTTTTTGGTGCCAACCAAGCTTTCGTCAACACTCAGATACTCATGGGGGGTATAGTGGTGCCTGAAAACTCTGTTGGCATGGTCTATGAGGGGCTGTATTTTGGCACAAGGATCATATCCTGATTCCCCTGGCTGAGGTAGGTTTTTTGTGTCAGCTAAATGAAGGAATTTCAAGATCAATTGGAATCGATTTCTAGGAAACATCTCATGAAACCATCTGATGTATTGTGATTTTTGAGTGAACCAATATGATTCAATTGTTGGCCTTCGAATAAGGCCCATATTCAAGGTACATGCGATGAAAGCATTTAGTTCGGCAACCGTTATTTTTTCCCAATTTTTTGCACGAGCATTTGGAGTAAGACGTCCCTCATCACTGAGAAAGTGTCGAGCGTATGCATTTGTTTCCTGAACAATTTCATTCAATAGAGCTTGCGTAAAAAATAAACGAAAGTATTGGATGGGTTGTGCATCACTTGGAGGAGCGTGCTTTGGCCCTGGTGTCTCCAGAAACTCAATGGGAATCGTCGGAGGGTTATCACCATTCACACTCACTTCGACCCACTCGCTTTCACCTGGATCAGCATTTCTATCCTCTTCTTGTTCGGACCCATATGAGTAAACCCCCTCAGAGGAAGAAGAGATTCTACGCCTCTTTGTCCCTGACCATGAGGTGTAAATGAAAAATTCTTCACTACTAGAAGAAATCTCTTCATCGGATGTCTCTGACGGCAAATCACTGTTATCATCAATGAAGAGCGCATCTTCAATATCCTTACTTTTCATATAGGTTGACATTGATCACAGGGACAACCCTAAAATAAATATTCGTAGTTGTATCAAAATGAAAAATTATACATCATAAATTACTGTATCTACTCGTCCAACACTAAACGGCATGGAAAAAAGGGGATTCATAGTTCAGGAAAACTAATTTACTTGAATTCCTAAAACAATTATTTTTCCAAAAACAACCACAGGTTTTTCACCACTTCAATTAGATGTCATGAAAGGTCAAACAATGAAATAATACGGAAAAATGCTATAAACAGCAAGGTCACTAACATACATGCAGGAAAATTCGTGAAAACGTAATGAAATATATAAAAACACGGAGAAGTCATATTTTATCATAATGTAAAATTGTAAGATATATCATTCGTTAAAAATTACTACTTACTCAATAGTAGAGGAATATTTGCTTATCTTTCTGGAAACTGACACTCGAGTAAATATACTAAGAGCCACAGAGAAAACAGAGTCCTGCGAGAGCACAGACCAGCACGAAATATGGTATGCTACTGGCCCGAGGGGAACGAAAAAACACAAGAGAGGCCAGTATTCAGCATATATTGTAAGGATAGTATGAAGACATCTTATATTGTATATTGTAAGCACACTGTGAACAATCAGCATATATTGTAAGGATAGTTTGAAGATATCTCAGTAAGCTGCTGATATAAAGCACGTGCCGATAAATGAAACGAGAGCCGTGATACCAGAGACTAGAGAAACATCCTGCACATGGCAGAGTAAAAGAAATAAAAAAGACGGGCAAAAAAAGAATAATTGCTTATCTAGCTGGAAACTGACACTAAAACAAATACTAAGAGCCACAAAAAAACAGTTCAGCACGACCTCCAACAAACACGAAAGATGATACTGTGCAGGATGACGCTGGCCCGAAACAAAAAAATACGGACGAACTTACGAGGCAAGAACAATGTAAACAATCAAAATGTATCGCAAGCATAAGGTGAAACCATCTTAGTAAGCAGCAGAGATAAAGCACATGTATATAAATGAGACGGCAGCCGTTGAAAAGGCCACAATCACGAAATAAAAAAACTCAAAAAGTCGGGCCGATAAATCGGCCCGTGGCAGTTTTCACACAACCAGCGAGGGCCGATATATCGGCCCGCTGGCAGCAAAAGGGTTAAATGCTAATAGCATACCCTAATGAAAAAATAGATTAAGCCTCCATAAGAACCGCTTCCCTGACGTGCCCGAGTATACTCGGGCAAAGTTATACTGATATGCAGGTGGCTTAATTGTCTTAAGTTAAGGGGCAACATTCAGAAATTATTGAATAATTCATTAGTTATTTGGAATAAAAAATTAAGAAACAAATATTTGGATTTGCCTCCGTTTAATGCTTCTGAATCGGAAATAAAAAAATGACTTTTTACCGACCATTTTTGTAAAAAAAACCAGTCAGGGAAGTGGTTTAACTCTCATCCATATTACACACTTTTAATAAATATTTTTACCCTCAATTAATTTTGGGCTATAAAATACTTATCTTAAGTATAAAGTAGGTTACAGATGTTATAACATCACCAAAAAATTGTAAATAATTTTCTAATGTTACCTACCTAGAAATATTTGATGAGGCTTCTCCAATAATCTGTACACTATTTACAAATAATTATATATATTTCTGAAGAGCAATATAGTTTCATGCAAACAAGACCTATTACATAATACGCTGTTCTGGATTATATATACACTGCAGCTGATACACTATTTTTAATTACGCACTTATTTGATAAACAATTAATTTCTTCGCTGAGAAATTCTGCTTGTCTTTGAGCATCCGAGGATTTCATCCTCTTTTAGTTTCAGCTCTTTCAGGTGAAGATCTGTTGCCCTTTTCTTTTGGGCCTTCAATGCTTTGTCATCTTTAGATTTGTCTCTTGGGCAGCCTCCTTGTAGCAAATTCAAGAGTTCCAAGTGGCATGAATCAGGGGCTTCTCTATAACAAGGTTCTTCAGTCCTCCTATTGACAAAACTGTGTCATAAACACATCTCCGAGCAACAAGTAATTCCTCCCTCATGTTCTCAACAATGGATTCAGCATTGACGGAGAACCCCCGCTCAACATTGGCATTGCCATGAGATAGGGTCATGACTAGTCTCATGACATTGGCCAACATTTCACTGTCATTGTCAGCCAGCAGCTTCCCCAAAAAATGGTCCAAAGAAAATTTTCTTGTGTAGTTATTTAATTTTTCAGTAACTTGTGGTTGGCTGCAGAGTGAAATATATTGCCTCAAAATTTTGTCAACATCTGAACCAGAGACCCAGTTATTGTCTAACAATGTCATTAGCAGTTGCTCCAATCTTAATTTGGCAACCTTAAAATTGATGGCAACTTTTGGGTCGAAGCAAAAAAAGGCCTTAGTGAGTTTAAAATGTAAATGAGACACTTCCAAAATTTTAGTCACAAATTTTACTAGAGCCTTGCGACAACCATCTCGGAATTTCAAAATGTCTACATCTTCAATTTTTTCATGCCCTTGTACTTTTTTAATGCATTTTTTGTTGCGATGCCAATGTCAACTTGTTTAGCACTTAAAAGATTTTTTTCCTCCATATCCACATGAGCAACAGATTTTGATTCTTCCATTGCTTTAGGGAGAACTACTCGAACCATTTGAGTCCTGATTAAAGAGCTAATATCACTGTACAAGAAGGGAGCCAATGGGCAGTCACTTTGAAACTGTTGCATAAACAGTTCCAATTCACAGGCAAGACATTTAAAAAACTAACTTAGCAGGAAGCAGAGGATCTTTTATCTGGTTTGACAACTCTAAATCTAAAAGTGTCGATCGTTTTACAGTAGGTTATTTCCCTGAACCATTGAGAGCGTTGGCGCCACTCAGGCGAGCGATCTTCCGCGGCTGCGTATCGTGTTTCCGTGGCCGTGTATGATTCCTTTGGTAAAATTACAAATTGACAATGTCTAATTCTTCAAGAAAGAGGTAGCGTGTCGTGCTAGTTGTGGGAAGTTGAGGAATACTTAAAAGGCCCTCGTAAATTGTAAACCTCGTAGACAGTAAATTGGATAGTAACTTCCCCTCGAAGGGAAAGTTAATGGCCAATTTACTGGCAGAATCCAGCACAGGTATTACATACTATGGTGCGCGAAAAATACAAACCAAAGCAAAGCTGTTGTACTACATTAAAATAGGATAGCACGAGTGACCTTCAGAAGCGAATAACAATTTGATTAACATGGTTATATCCCCTTGATTGTCAGAGGGAACCAAAAATGTAAAAATATTTGTATAAACAAACAAAACGTAAGCGTGCCACTGCGAGCGAAAACAGGAGGCAATTAGCAACGGCAGCATCATATTCAGGAATATCATATTTGAGTTGGTTTGTGACATGACTAAATTGCTTAAAGAGGGAGCTAAGTGGGCAATTCAATAAGTACATCGGGTGTGAAAGGTGGAGAGGGGAGGTCTCTTCCTATGGGAATCAAAGATAATCTTACGTAAGATAGTTTACACTCGTGATCGAACTATTATTACCGTTTTAATAATCATTGTCTCATATTTTTAGAACTGGAAGCACGTATTTACTAAGAGCTAGTGTGCTCCAGCTACCTCTCGACCTGTCTCGGAAGTAAAAAAAAAAACACGAGGTAAAATTTTCAAAACAACATAGCCTCGGATTCCTTGTGATGAGCAGAATACATTGTGATCATGAATTTTAACACTTATATGCAAATATCGCATTAAAAATATACTAAAGGAATACATTGTACGTCTGATTCCCAACTAAATAACTAAGATTCACAACTGAATGTTCCACGAATTGATGGGGCTTGTTCCATGCATGCCAGCGACGGACATTAGTTTTGCCTGGTGAAATGTTTTGGTAAAATAAAGGGGGGGAAAGACTTACCGATAAACGTAATGGAAGAAAATTAACAAGAATTTCTTATCCCAGTTTCTCCCTGACTATTACAAGAATTCCCTGACTTTTCCAGAATTTCAAAATTCCCTGACTTCCAGGTTTTCCCTGACGATCGCCACCCTGATAAAGTAAATAGTTACTAAGGGGAAGGTTTCCTCTCAAGAAATACTAAGCAGGAAAACATTTTCAACTAGCGAATTACACTAACAATATGTCATTCAGTGTACAAGCAATCATCTTTGGAGACCAATACTAAATGCCTTTGAATAATACATTCATGAGAACACATTAGTTACATTTCACTAAATTCTATTAACCCCTTTCCGGATGGTTTTTTTCTTTCCCGGATGGTTTCAATTAACTTTAAAAAATTGTCATATTTTTTTCTTTCATTTTTTGATTAGTCTTAAGTAGTTGATTTATAAAAAAATGTGAATATTAGGGTTTAAAAAAATTTAATTGGCAAAAAATTTGATTTAAATCATTATACAGTAAAACCTCTGCTAAACGAAATTCAAGGGACCGATAATTTTCCAGTTCGTTAATCGGAAGTTCGTTTGTCGGAGGTGCTTTTCACGTTGCATCACTCCAGGGACAATGTAAATAATCCACTTCTTGTACCTTGAATTTCAGGGAATGTGGAATGAAGAACTCAATTAAAGGTAAAATCTCCACAGAGGATAGCATACTTTTATCCTTACTGTTCCCTTGCCTCATAAAAAACCGTGGAATAACAAAGAGCAGGTATTTCAGCAAGTCCTGCTAATAATACCATTTACTGCAATTTCTAAAGGCCGATTTATAGTTGGCATGAACGTCAAACTTTAACCATGAATTGTTTTCACGTTGACGCCATCCTGTCACGATCGCTGTCAACTGGAATGTGCGTCGGTAACCATTGTTCACCTTCGTTCATCTTTGCTTGGATGCAGATGTTTACATGCAGCCGAGTGCCAACATGTGTTGATTTGTTTACTATCTACAAAAGAGCGAGAACATGGACTCAATGGAGAGTATTATCAACTCGTAATTGCTGTGATAATTGTAGTAGTGCGTTGGAACCTGTGTATTCAGCTCGAGGGTGAAGTACGCGTGGACGCCAATCGTAAACTGGCCTTATCTTCCCGCCCAATGCATCACAATCACGCTAGAATTAATGATAGTAGTTTCTTATGCCGCCACTTTCAAGAACTCTAACTTAACACGGTCACATCCGCGGTACATTCAAGGTTTTTGAGAACTGCTCCGTAAATACAGCACGATATATTTTGGTTTTCGTTCCGCCAGCTACTTTTTTTCGAGAATTATTTTCAAGATGGCGGCGAGCGAAAAAAACAATTATCACATTTGAAACGTTCGAATTCAAAAAAATAATGTTATTACAGCAATAAAAATATTTAGGAATGCGCACAACGTAAATGACCACTGAACGGGATTTTATTGCATTAGATGTGTTTCAAGTATGCTAAAGAAATTTTCGAGCCCGCGATATGGAAGTCAACATTTGACATTTTATAAATCAAGCATGGATAACAATTTTTGCAAGAGCGTGGAGAATAAATTACGAACTTACATTGCAAATAAGTAGATTAATTACCAGACGTAATAATTGCCACTTAAGGCAAAACCAGGCTTCACTCGCAAAGATTGTAATTATTCATTTAAGTATTCTACCAGCTGATTGGTATGTTCTTGGTGTTGAAGTCCGTAGTTTTAGCGAAAGAAAAGGAACGTCCGGTAACTTTAACGAGGTTTTATTCATGTAACCAGGTCATTTTGGTACAACACTTCTGTCACAAATTCAAATTACAATACAGTTCACAAAAAAAAAAAGAAATGAAAATCACTTTGCGTGACTTGCGCTGCCAACCTATAAGTTCCATTCTTTTCATTACCAACCAAAAACATTTTTAACACTTGGACAGTCCCAATTCTGCATCCCAATCTCACGAAATTGAACCGCAGTAACACTCGAGAGCAACCAGTTTTCACTTGAAAAGATTGAAATTATAAACTCACGATGATGAATCGCAGTAAAACTCAAGAACGCCGACCAAATCACTAACCACGCCACTAACACTGACGCAAAATACCGGAAATGCAATTAACTGGATAAACAACAAGGACCTTTCTGATTGGCTTGTTTGTACAGAGTCTCTGATTGATCCTAGTCACTTTCAAATCAGCAAAAACTGCAAAAACCACGCAACATATTCAAAATTAGCCTTTTTTTTTGAAAATACGTTATGAAGAGGTAAATATTATACAGGGCTAATCTTTCATTTCGTTTATCGGGAGTTTTCGTAGAGCAGGAGTTTGTTCATTAGAGGTATTTACCAATGTATTTAAATAGGAATTTGCCGGGACCAGCATTTGTTCGTTCATCGGAGGTCTTCGTTTATCGGGAGTTCGTTAGGTAGAGGTTTCACTGTATATATAAAGGTATTCGTAAAATCATTATTCCACTTTTCAATTACAAAATTGATAAAAAATATTGACAGTGTATCACAATGAACACAATAAACTCTTAACTAAAATACAATGAAAAATGAAAAAAACAGGTATTGCATGAAATAAAATTTTTTTAAAGTTCACTTTAGTATGGTACAAACGAAAGCATGGCACTACACATAGTCCCACATTGCAATCGGGACAAAAGTATGGCACTACACATAGTCCCACATTGCAATCGGGGCAAAAGTACCGGCTCTCCCTCCTAATAATTTTTCCACCTACAGTGGAAGCCCGGTTTAACGAGTGCTCATAGTCCCTCGGAAATCACTCGCTAAATCGAGCGCTAGTTGTATCCGAAAGTGTTGAATAAAGCCACCTAATTCTCATAGTCGTTCGTATTTACCGTTTTTCTTTTGTTTCCATGGTATTTGACAAAGGTAAACAGCAAATAAAAGTCGTTTCAGGCACAATCTGGTGGAATATCAACTAATTTTAAGAAAGAAACAGGACATTTTCCATTACATAAAATATTAATTCCTCCAGTTTCAATGTTTTTCTTCCAGTTCTTCTATTTTTCGATCGCCGAAGAAAGCTGTAAAGACACCGTAACTAATCGGAATTAAAATATTAGGTATACTGTAGTTTTTAGATAATTTGCGAATATGTCATGACGATAATATCAACTTTGTCAAGTTTTCGAATGTTAACCAATACGTCCATCAGTTGGGAAAATTGGCCTGAAGGTTCAGTGAAATACGGCATGTACCGGTGGTCGAAGATATTTCTCGCATAGTCACCTATTCGTAGCAGTTTCTATGATTCAAATTCAATTATCTACCGCAAATTAGTGTCAACGAGTACTTATTTACACTAGAAAAGAAAATACCTCAGTCGATTGGCTAGCACATCATGTTTCGTGCAAGTGTAGTCTGCTTTCGCCTTTAACATCGGACCATTTATGGTCAGTCCTGCAGACCTTTGCTGACAAAACCACTTGAATAGTGCAGATTCCATTTGAGGATGTTCCCAATGCCGCAAATGTTTTTGGCTGCATGGTCGTCCTAGTTCGGTCACTGCTGCACGAATTTTATCTTTGTTCTTTAATATTGTGAACAACGTAGATGAAGACACACCAAACCGCCTCCCGATATCAGTCTTTGAAGACCTGTTACTTTCTCACTCATCTATAATTTTAATTTTGGTTTTAAGGTTCAAAGATTTACGTTTCGCGGACATGATGCTGCTATACAAACCACATGAGACAACTCCGCCCCTCCGACCGAGAAAAATCCGCCCCTTACCTACATCACAACTTTCTGCTGCCGTGTGATTGGGAGCATCGAGTTGACGGAATGGTTTGAGTTTTTCAATCGCTCCGACAGATCGCTCTCATTCTGCTGAATGTTCCCTCTTCCACTCTCAACTTGCTTGTCGTCCGCCCACTCCCCTCTCACTGATGACTGGGCCTAACAAAAGATGAACGTAACAAGGGAGCGCGCACAGCGTACTCAAGGCCGTAAATCACTAATGTTTGGACATAACTGGCTTTAGGTGTTGCAGATATGGCTCACATCTTGAATATTTAGTTTAATTAACAATTAATACAAAACAAAATAGTTAATTTTTGCTACGTGGTGCATCGCCCTCGAGAGATATCTGTCGTAATACCGAGCGTATACCGTGGAAGGAACTTTTTGGCCTCGCTATATCCACTTTATTTTACATGTAAAACATAGGCCTTTTGGCGGTACAAAGACAATCACTCGCTAAAACGGGATTCTTGCAATAAGCCGTACTCACTATACCGGGCTTCCACTGTACATCCCTTTTTCGGGAGCACACAGCACACTTCCATGTTGGAAATTATATTTTCTCCGATTCCGGTATTGTTTCTGGGAAATGCCTCTCTGTGAGCCGTCGGGGATGTGCTATTGCGGGTGGCCTACCTGCCCTGTGGGAGGGAACACTGGGGAAATAGAGCTCCATGATTTTTTCTACCAGGTCCAGCCTATATGCAAGGTGGGATTTTGTTCCAGCTGATTTCACATGTAAGGCAAAAGAATTCCACAAACAAATTTCCAATAAAAGAAAAAATATTTTTTTTAATAATATTTTTTGCCCCTCTTTCTTGGTATGGGATAGTCAGCTACATGCTGGTCCACCCTATCCACACCCCCAATGGTATGGTTGTAGTCGATCACCACTTTTGGCTTGAGCACTCCCACTTCAGTGTTGTGCACTGTGGAAAGAACCGTCACTTCTTTCTTGTCTTTCCACCGGAGAGCCATTATCTTGCTCTTTTCATACGCTTACACTTCCCCTTTCTTCATTTTTTTTATTTTTTAGTTCCTTGGGTATTCCTTTTCTCGTGACCCACGCTGTACAATATATATCACACGACTGTGCAATTAGAGCCTCAGCCAGTTATAAAAATATAAAGGTGTATAAAACGGCGAGGTATAATAATTGTCCGTTGTGACGCAGTACCCCTTGCCGAACAGCGGCTTTATAGTGTCATCACTCCTTGTGATGACATAGGCATTCCTCCAAACTCCTGATCCAACAATGTGCCCTTCCCTATATATATATATATATAACTGTAGACGACACATAGCCACTTCTCGATTTGCACAGTACAAACGTTTTTATGCCAAATCTGGCTCTCTTCATTGGAATGTATTGATGCCAACCCAATCGCCCTTTGTAGAGGAGAAGGCTTTCGTCAACTGTTAGGTCCCTTTCTGGAGTATACAAAAAGCTGAATTTTTCATTGAGGATTTTATAAATAGGCCAAATTTTATTCAACTTTGGATTTGGGTGGGTTTCCGCTCTATTGTACTCGTTGCTGCTAAAATGCAGAAATTGGTGAATTTCGCAAATTGCCGCTAGGCCATTGTCTCACCAAAAAAAGGGGTATTCAGAATTCTTCTGGTAGACCAAAAGTGCTCCTGCACTGTTTTCCTCACAAAGCTTTGCAGCATTATTAGTGCCAAAAACACTGCCATTTCTGGAGCACTCACATTCCACCACTGATCCCTTGAGGTTGATGGTTTTTCCCGTAAACACTGATCAGTATAACGATTGGTCTCTGATACTATCAGTTCTATTACTTCACCATAAAAGAATAATTCAAAAAAATTATTCAAGTCACCATCTGGGTTAACTTCGAAATTCAATGTTGAATTACCTTCAAAGTTGAATCTCTGAGGTGCAGGATGGGGAGGACCTGAAGTATCCACCGCATGCCACCTCATTTCCCTGTCGTCGCGTTGCATCACATCTTCATCCTCACTAACATCCGAATTAATGTTCGTATGCTCAGAGAGCTTGACTCAGAGCCAGAGTGTTCAACATCCTCCATGTACACATTGGAAACATCAACGATCGAATCACTTTCGGATCCACTCTCCATAATGGTAAGATTCATACACCAAAGAAAAACAAACTTCTGAAGCAACGAAATGATATCACCAGTTTAAGGGAAACTTCAAGATGTGCACACTACAACGTACGATGCATATCTAACGCGTCCTAAAATTTTGCGACAGCTAGAAAGAGGCCGAAGGCAGGAGAACCAAAAACATTTTCGCCAAAAGTAAAGTATCAGTAAATGATATAAAAACCTTCGTCCCTTTTCCCTGCTGTAATCCGTTTTCCTAGTGGTAGTGTCATAAAAATCCATTTTCAAGTGAAGAGAATAGGATGGGGGAAAAGAGTATGAGGGGTCTGAGAGGTGAATAACCCGGGGGAAAGAGGAAAAATAGACTGAGTAACAGGAGATTAGCAAAAAATTGTAGAGGATGTTCAATGAGAGACTTCTGACCACCTGTTTATTGCCCTTGCGAGTGATCTTTCTCACCCGAGTGACATCAATGCCCTTCCATGCCCGACCGTGTCTTGCTGGGTGACCACCCAGTACAGTGACACATGCCAGACATCAGGGTAGGGGAGAGGAATTTTGGGAAATACCAAAGGAAGGGTGGTAGAAACCCCTCGGTGAACCAAAGACTAGGGGCATCAGAAAGGGTATGTGAATGTGAATGCATCCTGAGCGGCAAACGTCCGGCAGGGGTCGGTCCTCCCTCCCTCCGAGTGATTGGCGCTAGAGTCTCCCACCCTTCACATTCTCACCCCCTCTCCCGCTGAGAAGGGTGGGAGGGAAGAGTTTTTCTCTCTCTTTCCTTCGCAAGCAGCCGGGCCAGGGACTTTCGGATTTTGCACCCGCCTGCAGGTCTAATGTTCATGAAAGGACAACAATAGAAAACAGAGAGAAGGATGTATGAGGAAAGCAGGATGGGATGAGGAAGAAGCATAGGGTGATGGGTGGAATCTATTTTCCTTTCCTGCGAGCGAAAGTCACTGTTCTTGCCAATGACCCTCTCTCAGATCAAGACAAAATTCCAAAACTTCCAAAAACACTGACAGTTCAATGCATTGAAGCATACACTGATAGCAAAACTACAGCGTAAATAAGTAAATAATACACAACTAATAGGTAAATATGTATTACAAAGTAAACAATTAAAAAATAGGGAATGCATTGTTGGTCATATTATAACAGATAAAGATTTACTGAGTAACAATTGTTTCTCGAGTCTTCTAGATCGAATGCAATTTAGCGATTATGCAGAAAAGAACTTATGACCCCATAGGAAGATTTCCCTTCCAGTGGGCGTAATTCCACTAGTATTCCGGTAGGATAGATAAATAAAATGGAAGAAATTTGTGAGAACTGATAGAATATAATTCTCATAAGTAGATAGGGAATAATAAGTACCCCTGCATAAAAATAATACAAATCTAAAAGCCAATCCTTCAATCATTATATAAATTACGTTATCAATTGCATAAGCAAGTTTCCAACTGTTGTACTTCGGGATATCAAGTAGCTAAACTTACAATAAGCCTAGTAGAAGACAGACCCCTAGATAAAATTGAATGTTCATGACCATAAAACGTTTCCTAACATTTATCTTGGATGAAAAAATAGTGTGTAAATTCTGGGCTACGGAGGGTAATTTTGGTGCGTGAAGTTCTTTTTGATATCATAATACAAGTGAAAAGCCTTCAGAAAGGTGAGAATACAGATATATGCATCCATATATGACATCTAGCGGCGAAGCAACGAATTACTACGAAGGGGGTGAGATATCTCGTTCAAAACAGCGAAAGAAGAGAAAAAGTAGGGTAGGACGAGATATCTCGTTCGCATCAGAATTTGCTCAACCACTCGGGATGAGATATCTCGCCCACATTAGGGAAGGGGTTAAACCTTCTACCAAACATGAAATAAAAATATGGTGCGAGTAAAAGATAAACACTCATTCAAAGTGACGACATTTTCACAATGTACTGAAAATGAGATGCACTTAATGGATGCTGGCATTGAAATATTAGATTGAAACCCACCCAATGAAGTCTGGGTCGAAAGTCGAAATGAAGTCGAAAAAACCTGGTGGATTGCTAAAATTACTGCAGTGTCTTTAGAAGAGAATGACATTAGTGTCTCGTTTATGCATCCGCATGGTCCATCGAATGGTTTCAGGTGGCCCAAATTAGAAAACTTATGTGAAGTGCCATTGAAAAATGTTCTGCACAAATTTCCTCATCCATCGTTTCCAGTTAGTAGCAGTGGGCGTTTGCACACATTTGACGCCATGGGAGTACACAGGATTGAACTTGCATTCAGTCAGTGGATGTAACCAATGATTCAGGTATGTACTATCTATCCATTATGCATGCTAAGTAGAATGAATCTTCATTTTTCCCCCTCATAGGTATGCAATCTTGGTGTATGAGAGGAGTGCATAAACAGATTGGGTCGAAAACATGCCTAACTTTGACATGCCTTAAAACAAAAAACTTAAAAATACTACCTTTTTTTAATTTTTTTAATTGATAGCAGAACATTTAAACTAGCCACTGAGAAAATTTAAAGCAAATAAAAGGTGGCCTTTTTTAGTAATAAATTGTTAAATAATTAGTAATTTTTATTGTTTAAATAAGTCCTATTTGTTTATTATCGCTTCAAATTATTTGAAAGTTATGTCAGAATGTGCATAAATGATTCTCTTCAAAATAAAACAAAAACCACTGCTTTATGGGCCATGGTTCCTTAGTTATTAGCATTTATGTGATTTTTCATTTTTTACTTTGAGGCCTGACTCGGCAATGTTCAAAGGATCATAGCTTTATATTGGTTCGGTTCTGAGCTGAGATAAAGTGATCATAATTCATTATAAGAATACTGCTTTCACTTGTATAACTTTTAGAGAAATCGGTGATGGTCACCTGACACCCCTCTGCCTGATTTGAGATGAAATCCCCCGGAAGAAATTGAAAGGAGTCAGCAACAGTAGATAGAAGGAAGGTAGCTGGTAGGAAACGGCTGATCTACTGAAGAATGCTGAGCAAGCTAAGTGGAAAATAATAGGAATTTTGGATAATACAACAGTAACTGCAGCTATACAAAACTGGGGTGTAATTACAACCGGAGACGGTTCCTGGCCTTTGACCTTACCCGCGGGATCTCCGGAGGTGGGAAGGGTAAAAGGTTACGGGAATAGGGATTTAAAGAAAACGACACCAAAGCCTCATAATTAGAGGAGTCAGCGTCTTAGCGAATCCATTCACCGGGACGTCCGAAGCCCCGGCTGGCGAAATTATTCTCCCGAAGGGTTTTAGACAAACACAATAGTGCAAGTGTCCTTCTAACCCCTCGAGCCAGACTCCCGGACTCCCCTTGAAGGGATACTCTGCCACTACGGGGGTGGGCGGATGGAATGCTCTTAGTTTATCAGAATCCAACTGTGGGTTCCGCCTCCCTACGGAGTGCCGGGCCATCAATCTTCTCCGAAAAACCAGTTTGCACTTCCTTTGACAGAGTCCCCACGCCAGTGCCCGGATAATACAACAGGAGGAAAACGATGGAGATTTCTACATCTACATACTACCCTGCAAGCCACCACAGGGGTATGTGGCAGGGGGTGTTAAGACACCAGCCATGAAAAGGGCAGGAAAAAGAAATTAGATGAAGGTAAGATTGTCAATAAAATATTAACAGTGTCTTTACATCTTGCTGTTTTTATTAGTCACTCAAGGTGTGATCAAAGAAGGAATTTATGACCTATCAGTATGGCAATGTGTCTCTTTCGTTTTGTATCTCCTACTATTTCAGGAGATATAGCGCAGGGTTAATATAATATCCTGCATCATGCCAAAACTCACCTCATCTTAATTTTTGAAGTAATATAAGCCCAGAGTAGCTTCTGGTTTAAGAGGGACTTGGCACTGGAAAATACCTTTGATGAGGAAACAACAGAGAAGACCCCACACACATGGGGCAATCACCAGCAAGACTACCATTCATTTGGTAGAGTACTAATGAATAAAAATGTATGTGAGACAGCAAATTCAGCAATTTATATCTACAAGAATGGTAATAGGGTAAGTGAATAATGAATTAAACTGCCGTGATGAGTTCTACATCACTCACTATCAAGTCACCAAAAGAGCCATGTGGCACTTGGTTGTTAAGCCATGAAAGGAAAGGGATGGATAAGTGAATCAAAAGGGAAAGGACAAAGTTTTCATGAATTAGCGTTTCACACTTTTTTGTAATCATTGATGGTGTGTGACAACAATTGTGAATACTCTTTGCCCAATTCATTATGTATCAGAAAAATAAGTTCACTAGCTAAGTTTATAGCCAAGTGAATTCATAAACAGGTAGTTATACTTGAGGTGCATTCCATTTCACACAGCAATTGCACTGATACCCTGTAGGTCATTCCATTTAACACAAAGTGGTACTTAAATATTTCCTATTGATGGGGTCCCACAACGCATATAATAAGCACTCTAATTGTTCTACCGAAAAGCTAATGCAAATGGATGCGGTGATGTCATCAGGTAGTTGTTTAACAAGGAATATTAATTTAAAGCAGAGAAGTATTCGTTGACGACCTAAATAAATAAGGATATTGATCCACTCTTCAGGTAGGTTTTCATTTGCAATTCATGCAAGCCGTTCCATACAAAATGTATGAGAAAATCAATTTTCCTCAAATTTTTTTTCATGAATTTTTCCGATGCTTTAATAGTTATTCTGCTCTTCGGGGCGGAGACAAATCCAACAAATCAAAGATCAAAAATCGGTCCAGCCATTCTTGAGTTATAAATGATGTAACTATATCCATATACCCTCACACAAAATCCTATCCCATGTGTCAATTCCCACTGTGACTTAGGGGTAGTCTTCCACTCCCAACTTACCTTTCGCGAGCACATAAATAAGACTACCAGGAAGGCGATGTCAGTCGTCGGCCTTCTGTACCGCCACACGGACATTCAGGATCCTTTTGCTCTTCAGACAGTATTTTTTGGATGTGTCCTTCCGATTTTAGAATACTGTTCTCCAATTTAGTCAACCGCTTGCCCCACAGCCTTGAATACGCTCAATTGCCCTACTAACTTCTTTCTCACCATTGCCCGCCATCGAATCCCTTCCTTCAGAAACTTATCAAAAGAATACATCCTTTCTTCCCTTTCAATCCCGAACCTCTCTCTCCGTCATGTACTATACGACATGAAGTTCCTCCATACCATTTGGAGTGGCTCTCTCCGTACCAACTGCCTTCTTCCTCTCTTTCCTCTTCATGTTCCTTCTCGTTTCCTACACAATAACTCCCTTCTTGACATTCCCAAATTCAGACTTTCAATGTCCCAGCGCTCCCTATTCTACCGTATCCCGAAAACTTTTAACTCCCTAGCCTCGCAATTACCTCTTCTCCGCACCCTCCGTTTTAAAATCAGTCCTCAGAAAACATATTGCCGAGTTGACTCCCTCTATACCATCTCCTTGTCCATAAATCCCAATGCAAAGCTTTCTCTCCTACGTATTTTTCTATTTATTGTTGTTTTACATTTTTAGGGTATATTTTGTTAAAATTTCTATTTATTTGTTTGCTTGTCGACCAATGTTAGAAGCCTTTGTGCCGTTTTTGGAGACTTTGAAATAAATAAATAAACTAACCTGACTTTTATATATAGCGATTTCAGAAAGCATGCTATGAAATTTCAAGAGAGACATTTTAGGTAGTGTATTTGCGAGCTTCTTCTATCTTGCCTTGCGCATGGATAAACATGGATAAGTGGAATTTGATGACGCAATTTACTTCACGAATTTGTCAAATTCCCAATGAGAATAATAGCCTGGACTAGGATTTGAAACCAGATCCCTCGATTCTACAGTACTGTAGCTGACGATGTCAGACTCTAATTGTAATGCATCCTATTCTCGCAAAGAATGTGGGCACATTTTTCTAGCAGCGATATATAAATGCACTAGCAATATCTACTAAATGGTTTCAATAAAAAGCAATGAATTTTTCTTTCATAAGGGGTATCATATCCAGTGGTTATTCCTTCGCTGCGTTTGGACTAATGCGACTACGCGTCTTTGATATTTCATTAGATATTTTTCCCAACGAATTGTGCTAAAACTTTCGCTTAGGAGATGTATTTACTTCAAATATTGATTGAAATAGCTTGAAATTTTTTATTCAACTTATAGAATGCTTTGGAAACCAATTTCGAACAACTCAATCATAGATTTCTGCCTGTGCTGTTTTTGTATTGCGGTAAAAATTACTGGGGATTAAATTTACTGGTTGCGAGACAGACACATCATATTGCCATGCAATATCGAGACTTGGCACCTCTACGTCTCACCAGAGTTTATTTCATTGCGACCTAATGACCGAATGCTTCATAATTCCTAATAAACTTGTATCGAGAGGCAGAGACTCTTATCAAAATGATTTCCCAGGGGAGCCTTCAATTATCTACCCTTACGCTTTTCACAGTCGCACTGTGTTATTTACATCGCATTTGAAAAACGTTGCATTAGCTACTGAAGTTTGCATCGCATGTTTTCTGTCGTTGTTTTTCTAACGTGAATCTAAAAGTGACTCTTATGAATTCAACGTTAAGTCTCTAATACTTCTTCAATCCTCTCGATTTGTGAGTTCAGCCTTCACTCAATTAATGGATATTTTCTCCGTAGTTCAAGACACATAGGGAGAGTGACATATGCCTTTGGTTTCTCTCTATATTGTCAGGTCAGTGGGATTTTTATTTCAGACCACGAGAGAATTTCTTTCTTCTTTCCAGTATTATATCAAAGTGCAACGTAGTTAGCAGATTCACATGTGTGACGAAGACAGGGGACGTACTTCTGAAAGCCGAAGACCTGCTTCCACAGAACCTCTACGAAGGAATATATGAAGTTTTGTACAGCTGTGGACATCCATATGTAGGCCAGACATGCTGAGCCCTAAAAATACACCTCCAAGAGCATCAACGGGCAATTAAAAATAATAATTACCGCATTTCTGCAATAGCCGAACACCATCTCAGCGGCCCCACTCATAATTTCAACTTTGAGGAGACAAAATTAATATCAAATGAGGTACACTATTACCCAAGATTAATCAGGGAGGCTTAGGAAATTGCGAAGAGACTGGAGAACGTCAACCGAGAAGACTGTTACACATAGAGTAGAAATCTTAAACGAATTTTTCAAATTTAAAAATTCCGGCAACAATGGGAGTCCTCACTCATATATATAAAGCCGAGCGAGACTAAAGAATCAGTTCAGTTAACCTGATGAAGCTGGCAGGAGGACCAGCGAAATATTGTTTTTAACAATTTTAACATCACGGAATGAATCCCGAAAAAAGAAACTGTTAATACAGTAACAATTTAAGCTACCATAGCATCAGGTGAATGCTTAATTTTACTTCCTCTATTTTCAGGAGAGGAGTAAAATTTAGGTGACATCATCATATTTCCACATAGAGTAAGAATACAAGAAAATCAACCACACCATCCCAATCTACCATATGTGGTAGAGATGATCCAATTTACACTAACCCACATACCAAGCATCCTAAACGGGTACACTAAAACTAATATTCATATTTATTATTTTTCCTCAAAATTTTTGGCACAAAATTGTGGAGAATCTTTGTCAGTCAAAGGTGTGCGCAGGTGAGTCATTGTCTAGAGCACTCATGACACAAGTCAGTCCACATTTTTAAGGGAAGAACAGGCAACAACCAAAGAAAGGGAATGTTTATTGTTGGGAACCTCGGCAACCCAATTCAGCTGTGAAGTGATGTGCACCTAGTTATGCTTTACATAGGAAAACGCCAAAATGAATGCAGCTTTCTCACAAATGTTTCTAGGTGAAATACATATTTCAATGAAAAAATAATATATATTTTAATACCACCAATTTACGCAGTTACTGATACCAACTAACCTTTATGGTCAGCAGAGGTGACTTCGGTTGCAGACAGTTCAATTCCTACTTCAAGGCTTAATGGCTCGCCTATGTCACTACTTGCCACCAAAAGTTCATCCATCACTAAATCCAGACTCTCGGGACCATTTTCTAACCCTTGCACTAAACTGTCTTCCTTATTAATGTCTTCCACTTTACTAAGCCTGGACAGAACAGAGTCAACACCTTCATTATTCACAGGTCCTATTTCCCTATCGTTCTTTAGCTCACCACCTAATTTACCACTACTTTCTTGCTGTCTTAAGATGTCCATATGCATATCACCAAGTTTTTCCACAACTAACTCCATGTCAAGTGAAGGCTCACCTTGATCTTTGTTCTTAACCTGGACAAGTATTTCACTCAGTTTTTCCACCCCCAAATTTTCCGACACTTTTTCTGGCAGTACACTCTCCAGAGTTGCTTTGTCTTCAGCTGTTTCAGGTGCTACTGCTTCTGCTTTTTCAGACTCCAAAATCCCCTTTTCCATTGCCTCTGAAAAGTCTTCTGCCTCCATCTCCCCTTCTGGATGCTCATTCAAAATGTCATCCACTTCATTCTTATGTACATTATTGTCAGTCTCGCCCTCTCTTTTCACTGAGGTGCCATCTTCAACTGGGTTATCTACAGGTATTTCTGTGTCATTTTCTTCCGACCTAGATAATTTTGAATCCTTAATTGAGTCCATGGTTTCAACTACTTCATCATCCACCTTTTCTCCAGATTCTACGTTCTCCACCTCACACTCCTCCCCTTCATCTTCATTTGTATATTCCTTCTCTAGCCTATCAGATGAATCTGTTTCTAGAGCATCTTCCAGTGGACTGGAGTGCATCTCCTCATCTTCCACATTCACCTTTTCTCCAGGTTCTACGTTCTCCTCCTTAAACTCCCCCCCTTCATCTTCATTTGTATATTCCTTCTCTAGCCTATCAGATGAATCTGTTTCTGGAGCAACTTCCAGTGGACTGGAGTGCATCGCCTCATCTTCCACATTCACCTTTTCCTTCAGCTCATCATCTACCTCCCCTATCGTCTCTACTTCTCCTTTTGCTACATATTCTTCAAATTCAGCATTACTTTCCTCATAAGTTTCAGGGGGCTTTTCAAGTACCGGAGGTTGGGGTGGGAGCACAGCTAAGGAATCGTCATGGGCAGCAAGTCCAGCTTCCACCAATTCATCAGCAACACTGGTGCCATCTGTTTTCAATATTGACACCCACACTCGAAATTCTCCTTCTATACTGTCCACAACTTTAGACTCGTCTGCAACTCTGCCGTGGAAGATACATGTGCAATTTTCAAGGGCAAAATACTTGTCCAATGAACTTTCAGGGGATCCTGGTAAAGGCCATTGACTGCCGATTGGGCTAATGCCTTTAAGGGCACATGAAATGGCTTGAGGAGACTTCGTCTTGAAGCAAGGATCAGCTGCCCACACCTGAGAGTTTGTCAGTGATTCACGATTCCCATAATCAACATATTGAACTCGAACCTGTAATGGATAATAAAATCAATCAAAAAAGGATCTTTACACAGAGTGTCCACCATTCAGCCAGATTTATGTTTCAAAGCACTATGCAACACTAGCACATCTTCAGCGACTTTTTTTTCATTTAATACATAATACATTTGATACATACTATTAAATTAACTACATATCAATTTAGCCCCCGCTAAGTCCCAAGGACTTGTCAGTGGGTTCCACGACAACATAAAAATACGGCAACCACATTTTTACCAGATATATACATTTTTTCCCTATTCACATATTTATTTTTATATACATACTCATATTCAATTATAAACATACACATATCTATATATTTAAATATCCAGTATATTCTTGAAATTCATGGCAAACAATATAATACATGAGTACACTGTTTCTTTTACCCATCATTTTGGTCTTCTTACAAACATTTTTTAATTTTTACCTTAACTTCATTTCTTTTAGTTTTTGTGCCATGTGGTATCTGATTAAATTCTTTTGGTACAACCACTTTAAATGTATTATTACTACAGATAGGAAGATCATGCAGACCGCATAATCGCATAATTTTTTAATTTCATCAGAATGCAAATAGTTTTTTAAGACTAGACTAAGTAATAGACTTTTTGAGTAACCTTACTTCATCCCTAGTACAAATTTACTGTGCATAATATCGCATAATCTGACCTCTAATGCAGCATACCGCATAATTTGCATTATGCGCGCATAATCTGCGTAATTCTCGCGCAGCCGGCTTAATTTTCGTTCTAAAAATCAGTTTTATGGCCTCTCTCGATACCAGATGCATGCCCTTTACCTCCAATTCCCACGCCAGCCTTCCAGCGCCTGTTTGATGCATAGCCACCAACATACATTGTATATACAAGTATATGAAGTTCTTGCAAGACTCTTATGCATTCAGTAAAGGAGACAAAACTTTTTCCCCTACCTATTATGACAAGATGGGGATCATGGAGGAGGTCTGCTGAATACATGTCTGTGTATGTGGAGGATGTTTAGAATTATGCTCAGAGTATCCCTGATTCCGAATCTCCTAAGTCAGCAAAATATTTTAAGAAAATCTCAAAAGAAGAAATTTGCATTATTAAAGCTGAGGCTCTCTTTGTAGTGGACTACTGCACACCTATCTGTAATTTAATTTTATTTTTAGAGGGATCATACCCTGTATCACATGATTTACACTCCAAGGTGAATGAGGTGAGGAAAGTGTTTTCACTTGTGAAATCTGCTATTGATATAAAGACTGCTTTGTACCGTACAACATGCTATTGTTGAGAGAATTTCTTGTAGTCAGAGACAAAAGAATCTTCTTGAGAGGTTTGTAGTGTTAAATGTCGTGAGATTATTGATAGTCTGCTATCTGGTGACCCAGCAAAGATTTTTTTAAATCCTCTCGTACTCTCTTCGATCCGCAAAGAATATTTGTGGGCTGTAGTGAGTCTCAACTTTCAGAAGCCAAAGATGCCACATCTTTACTGGATCCCATTCCATGTGCCAATTTCTTATTGCTTCATGGGCTCTTGAGTGATTCTGTCAAGGAATTTACAAAATCCAATGTTCCTAACAGGAAGGGTAACAATTTGATGTAGTTTATGATGCTCTTTTAAGCATGCAAGCAACAAATGCCGCATTTTCTGCTCTTTGTTTGTCAGTTCTTTTTATTCCTGCGGCTAACGTAGATAGTGAGACAGCCTTTTTGGGGTATAATGATATCCTTACACCCAAAAGAACAAGATAGATTGCAAAAAATGCAGAAAGTATGGTACATATGTATGTATCTTAATGATGGTATGACATTGGCAATGGGATGTGATGATGTTATGAATAACAATAATTCTACAGCAGCCTCTGATTGTGAGACAGCATGCTGCTGGTAGGATTTCAATTATGAAGATCCTGATGACCCCATCCCATGCCCATGATAATTTCTACTTTGCCATAGGGTGATATAAATTGATAAATCTCAGGGGTTAAAATCAGCATTTACTGTGATTGTTTTAATTATCCCTGTTCATTGTAATGTAATTGTTTTTGGTTACATTTTATCCAATTAAAATGTCAATCCTTAGCTTCATGGTTTATTTTTTACCATCCAGTTCCTGATTTCTTCAGTAAAAGGTTGGCCTAAAATTGAGTGTGCCTCATGAGACATTTATTTCTAACAGGTATAATTCCCATTTTGCCTGATGAAACTACGAATTGATTAAATAATTGAGGGTACCTGATGAGAATGCAGTACACCGGATGGGTTTCCATAAAATATGGAGAATGACAAAGGATTGACCGATTGATTGACATTACCTGACAGGATTGTATGCATGATGTAGGCAATCTCCAAAATGTTGCATAATTTTCATTAAAATGCATAATTGCAATTTTTAAGCCGCATAATTTCAGCATAGATATTAGAATTTTGCCGCATAAATATTCATTATTTGGTCGCATAATAGTGGGTTTCAAAATGCATCATCTTCCTATCTCTAATTATTACCATACCTCGTGTATTGCAGAGCTTTTTTATTGCATTGTCCTTGAGTATTACATTTACATATCAGGCATGAGAGTAATATTTAACTACTGTTAGTGCTAACTAATATTTAAGTGACAGGAAAGACTAGAAAATTAGGCTGGCCCACATACTAGATGTGAATCGTTAAGTAAAAGAAAAACTTTGTATATTCCATGAAAAACTTTTTTATTAAATTGCCATCCAAGGTTTTGACTTACAGTCATCATTAAGGCCTTGATAATGACTGAGGTGTAAGTTGATACCTTGGTCGGCAAATTTTACAAAAACGTTTTTCGTGGACTACACCAAGTTTTCCTTTTACTTAGTAATGGAGTGCCACCAAGTATAAGCCTGAGAACATTAAATGTGCATCATCTGCTTTTTGTATTTTGATGTACACTGGATGAACACAAAACTACAAGAAGAATATAAAGTGAATTGATTATAGTGCTTGCTGCAAATTATTTTGAATTGTCACCATAAAAAAAGTCTCATTAAACTAGAAATAAGCTCATAGAAAAGACAGTAAGAAATAATAATCTGTAGTTCTCAAGTCACATCACCCAGCTTCATATATTTTTTAGCAGATTATTCACCTGTCTTTAGTGTGGTATGCAAATCCAAAGAGGTACCTATGGTATGGTTAATGGGTATTCAAAGAAAAGTTTCATAATGGTGAAGGTATGAGAGGTACCGTAAACATTTGCACATTGCCCTGAACCAAGCTTTAGGGGGTACAATCTAAGGAATTGGACTGCCTAAGGGTACGCAAAAAAAATAAAGGTCAGGAATCACTGCTCTAAGTAATTGATTTTCATGGAATCTTATCCTACATTGGAATGACCCACTCAAGCAAACATTTTCCAAGAGATATGGTAAAGAAACAAAGCAAGAAAGTGTAAAAGTTATGACTGTACAATTTATAATTTCAATATTAACAGGCTGGCCACTGGATTTCCCAAATCAAGAAGCATTCCAAGTTTGGTAAAAGTGAGCTTTCATCTCGTCAGCGAAAACATGATTTTCACCCACTTTCAACATACATATCGACACCAAAATCAACTCACTTATAAGGCAAACCTTGCGCATTTGTAAAATACTTTCAACATAACAATACATCAACTACTTTAGGAATGGCTATGTTTCAAACCTGAGAAGTGGGTTCCTCTCCGTCATATTGGGAAAAATGCCATTTCCCCTTCTCCACTGTAGATGGCACAGCGATCGAGCAGTTCCTCCTCTTCCCTATACACACCTCTCCTCCACACTTTATTCATGCCTTCCACTCAAACTTGCCTCGCTAAAACCATTTACAGTGAAACCTCCTACTTGCGTTATCGGAAATTACGTTTTCCCGCAATTTACATCACTTTTACAAAGTCCCATTCAATTTCCTATGTTCCCAACATACGCAGAACCCCAAATTTAGACTATGCATTTTTCAGTTTCCCCGCAACTTGCACCACAATGCGCTCTTTCAAAAAATGAAATTCACTTCTGAAATCCATTACTCATGCATATCATCCTTCGTAAAACACTTTTTGACTTTGTCTTGTACAGGCACTTCCAATGAAAAGTTACCACTGCAGAGCTGAAATTTCTAAGTCCGGAGTTTTTTGTAAATTTGGCATCGCTGCGTCACGGCTTCTCTCTAGCAGAGCCTGAGGAAGCTCTAACCGTAAACAAACCCCCTTCCCTCCCCCGCCCTCCTTTCCTTTCTTAGCGGAAGGGACCAAGGGATTACTGACGGTCAGTCTTCTTTCAATGCTTCTTCTCACGACGGTCGCAAAATACCAGCAGTATTCAGCCATATCTATGATATATGCAATTGCAATCTAGTGCTCTTGTGGAAAGGGACAAGGGAGAAGTGAATGCCAGATGGGGGGCGGCATGTTCCCTCTGACCACATTGTTGAGTCCCTGTGTTGAGACAATGGGGATGGGGAGGACCGGTCTCCGCGAAGAATAATTTTCCACTGCCCAAAAACCTTACTCCATACTTTTAATTGCACCCGCGACCCCTTCCACGCGGTATACCTCGGGTCAACATCCTCCGAGTTTATGCCCTTGCAAGCCAGTGCCCATGCAGAAGGGTTGATCCGGAAGCAGGTAAAACATTAGAGACGTCTGCCCATCAACTCTTACACCTGAGTGATTATTAAGTTTTTTTCTAGTCATTACCAGGCGAATATTTCAAAACATTTAAATATCCACGAGTGAACACGTTTATCAAAATGGTTTCTTGAGTTAGGTGTGCTGGTCTCTTATTAATTTCATACGTGGTTTGAAGGAAGTAACCATTCACACACAAAAATGAATCGATTCCGTCCATTTAAGAAATATATCCAAACATTTTTGCGGTAATATTTGGTGTGCAATATGGTCGAATAATAGAACACCTGTCCATCAGAAGGGAAATAGAGGAACAGAACAGTACAATTAGTATTCTCAGTTGCGATTTATGTTCGTAAGGAAATTTACTAACTGCTGTCCACACTTTCCGCAATCGGAGCAATTGGCCCCTCGAGAGGAGATCGCCGGGAGCACGGTCGTATATACCGGGAGGCGGCCGGGCGTCCCGTGTGCGAACCCCTGAGAAACTCCTAACTCCCTAACTGAGAAAACTCCAACAATACTATATGAAACAATTCCAATTCTGCAAATCAGCATCATTATCTCCCCTCAAAACCAACGGATTTCACCTGATCGTACATTGTTGCAACTCTAACGCCTGCCCTACAGCGAAGGGAAATACTGAGAAAACCCCTCCCCCCTTCTAATAATCAATTCCTACATAGGGAATTTCATTCCCAAAAAAATTCACAAAATGATATTTTAGGCTTCAAATAATGCCCCCTTCTAATCACCAACCCACGACTGGTTTTTTTTTCTAAAAATACACAAAATGATATTGTATGCTTAAAATAATGCTCCCTTATGATCATTAACCTAAAAAATTGATTTCATTCTTTAAAAAAATAGGCAAAATCATCGTCCAAGTTTCCAAATCACGTCATTTTCACTGTGAAAATGCACATCCAGTATCATACCTTTCACTGAAATCGCCTCACGACTAAAACACAACACCCAGAATTCTTCCTTAAATATGACATTCCAATTTTACATTTATTGTTAAAATCTGCATTTTGAACCTTCCTCCACTTCCAGAAATGCCCATTTTCACTACTGAAAATGGTCAATTCGGGGCTGGATACCGTCCCACCCCAGCACCCCTGTTTCACTCCACAGGCCCGCAACCTTGTTGGGGGGGTGGGCTAAGGGCATATCATAGACGTAAAATTAGTCACTATCCCTCTACCAGTTGTTCGTTAAACCTCCAAATATGGCGTAGAAATGACACGAAAAAAATCGCAAAATTGCTCATTTTCAAATACTTATACATCCCTGAAACTACTAGTCACAGAGATATGATTCTTACAATTTTTACAAATGAGTATTTTTCCTCTACCCCTAGATATCATAGTCAATTTCGCCATTTACATAGGTTTTTCACAAAAAAAATTTTCGCTGACAAGACGAAAGCTCACCTTTACCCTAAGTTTTTCTAAGGAGGTTGTACAGCATTGCGAGGTCTCATTAGTACGTCGTACCTCTTCTATTATCATTTAACTGCCTTCCTGAGGATGGCGTATTATTTAGATTCAACCAAATATTGCACAGAGGTATAACGAAATGAGAGAAGTGAGTACATCTGTACTTGAGAAAACTAAAAAATTTCATTATAACCTTGTCTTGGCAACAACGTATTGCTACTAACAGCATTGTTACTTGGCAACTAGCATATTACGCTACCACATCATGAAAAACTGTGGGAAATAATTTTACCCACAACACTTTCATGAAAGCATGAGTAAAAATAATTGAAATGAATGTAAAATGAAATAAATTCTTTCAAGTTAAAAGTAATCAAATAACAATACAAACATAGGCGTGCGCACGGGTGGTGCCGGTGGTGCACTGGCACCACTTAATGGCAAGAAATAATTAATTAAATAACCTAGAAATTCATGACAATGATAGTATGAATGTTTATAATAATGCTAAAGAATTAGATGAACCATAGTCTAGTAAATAAATGAAATACTTAAGTGCTTTTCCCTCTGTCTTATTGACCACCAGCATTTCAAATTTACTTTAACTGGCTGACTGGCAGTGCAAATAAAGTTTTGCATTTCGTGCATTGTACCAAGCGTGCGAAGAAGTAAACAACTGAGGAGTGCATTTGCGGTGGTGGCGTTAAGAGTTAATTATTTTATAAACATTTACATAGGCTATACAATAAACGAAGTATAATAAGTTTATTCCTAGCTTTTATTTTTAGGTGCTATAAGAACCACTTTAAATACGTGGTTGGAGTGGTTACTCCTTGACAACAGATCAGTATTGTTCAGCGAGTTCCAATGTACTTTGAAAATTTTCTCAATAATATCTGTAAACAGTGCCAGTTGTGAAAGGCATTTTTCCAAACAATCAATTGTCAAGAGTAAACCAAGAACACCTGGAGTGTCTCAAGATCACCTGGAGTGCCTAATTTTACCATTCATAGAGCAAGAAAGTGCAATAAATGTTAACTACATGTATGTCATTGAAGAGTTTAAGCTCTTATTCCTGGTGAGAGGAGAATATTGCTCTAAAGCAAGTTCTTAAAGTAAATTTATCAAGTTTGACTTTATAGGTATTAGGTAAAAATTGATAAGAGAAAGAGAAGTGTTTTGTTTCACACTTACAAACATTTCAAGACAATATATTTGTTTGTGAAACATGTGTACAAAAGTTTTATTTTTTTATTAGCCTAATGCTTTGTTCAACTTTTATTATAAATATTTGCAAACATGTTCAAAATTTCTTTAATACAATTTTGAACCGCTAGTTTTGATAACCAAAGCAATTCTAGGCACCACCTAATAATAAGGTTTGCGCACGCCTATGAATACAAATTAACTGTTTCCTCATATGACATGAAACATTACGCCATCCTCAAAAACTTCACTAGCGACCAAAACTGTGATTCTGCAAAATTACCTCCACTACATTCCAGCAGTAATAAAAAAAACCAAGAGAAATACCCAAACTATGACAAAATCAAGGAGAGATTTTCACGAGTTTTCCCACTTTTCAAGGAGGGGTGTTCCCTCTCTTGCATGTCAAGTAGCACCACAAGAAAACAAATACATTGCACCACATGAATTGACCATTAATATAAGCTTAGTATACCATTATGACATGAAAATAACGGTCTTACTGTTGAGTTTGCACCAACATCTTCAACAACTGCTCGGTATAAGCCACCATCCTGCACAAACCGTGCAAGTACAGGGGTTCGTACAGCAGGCGGCCATGGAAAAATGGGTTGCTTCTGCACCTTCTGAAGAGATTCCATGTACGGCACCAAATCTTTGGCCCACTCAAGAGGCTGCACATAAAATCTGAATGGGCTCACAAACCAGATTACTGACACTTCAAGGCTCTGGCCAGCAGGCATTGCAGCTCTTAAGCCAAAACCATTTCCACCAACAACCTGCAACATACAATGAGAAAATTGCTCTTTGTAGAACACACCTGATAACATGTCTGCGATTCTGTTTATTCACCTATCCCATAAACAGCCTATACACAAAGGCCTTTACTTGGGCAAAATTTATCAAACAAGAGGAGGGCTATTACGGAACCGCGAGTCACCGGCGACAACTAGCATTTCGGCGACTCAGGCCTTGTTCTCACCCTGAGCGATTACGGATCTTGAGTCGCCGGTCGTATGGTGACTCTGAGTCGCCGGTGACTCAGCTCTCACCGCGAGCGATTACGGAACACCGTTTTGTCGCCTTCGGCGACTAAATAGTCGCTTCCCCTATCACCCTCGACGAAGGTGCTCACTCGTCGAGTCGCCGGCTTGGTTCCGATTCGCTTGCCGATAGTCTGCTGTTTAAAGATGTCTTCCGTCCATATTGTCTGTTGTTTACGCAGGAATATAGAGATGATAAGCCATGGATTTAGGTTAAAATGACGAATCGCCGGTGAAGTAGTGTTGATTCCGAGGAATAAATTTATCAGAGTTCATCGGTACCCTGTTCTTCTCACGTGTGTTTTGATTACGCGAGTGCAGTGCGTAATACCTAATGTGTTCTATTGTATTCATTTCGCCGCTATCCATCGATGTGTTTAATCAGTTATTCGTGCAACCATGGTGATACTTAGTGATATTTACCTACAGTGAATATTGTAACAATATAGATTCATTGTTTGATTAAAAATCATAGTGGTGTTGCGTTATCTTTCGGTTGTGATTTGGATAGTGACAATGTTTTATCGCGAAGTTGTTTTAGTAGAAGCTTTATTGTGATTGAACTGTGATGAAATTGGCTCGAATAATATGTCTATGTTATTCATTTTGCTACCCTTTAGCTCTAGCGTACTTGATTTTGGTTACTATTTTCTAAACAATGGATTTGCTGTTTGGAAGATTGTGTTGTTTGCTTTCGAATCAACTCTTGATTCTGTCGACAAGTTCGTTGGCTGTAGAATGTATGCCCATTATCTTCGTTATATGGGCGTCGTGAGTCATGATTTGCTAGTGAAGGGTTAGTGCAAGTGGTGGGTAAAATCGTGTTGATGTGAATGAAGTTCTATAAACGGAGACATATAATTAGTAGTATGTTATTGATGTGCTCCTCCATGCTATTGATGCAAGTGATTGGGATCGGTATTTGATACTTTTTAATTTATCGTTGGCATATTTTTATCAGAAAAGTGACACAAATAAATTTGTCAAGTATTATTGTTTTTCTTACATTTACCTCGATCCTCAACGATCATAGTTACTTTACCTTACCTCAATTGATACCTTACCTCAATTAGTTTCATGTGTAAAATAAATCAGGGATTGTAATCGACGAATAAAGGAATAATAGTCGTACAATATGGTACAATAAATATCAGATTTATAGAATTAATGTTTTGAATTGTAAAATACCCTTTCCTTTTGGCATTTACTTGCCCTCCAGACCCATATTTAGAGGTGGATATATATTCTACTACTACTGAATCAATGTAAACGTAATTTACTCTTTAATATAACAACTCGGTGCTTTATTTTTCTTAATTTTTTTACTTGGGCCTATTCCGTCAATACCTAGTATAATTCACATTTCTGGCCAAAAATGCGCCAGCTCAGTAGGCAGCAAGCAAGTCTGCAGTGAAAGGCAAGGAAGCTTAAAAGGAGAGTCAATTAAGTACATCAAGTAGTTACCTGTATATTGCAAAGTCATTGTACAGAACGCATTTAATAAGCGGGATAAATGGTCACTGCCTTATGCTGAGCATGTTTCACATCACACATATGTGGTGAAAATGTTTTAAGTGAAAAGCATATGCTGAAAACAAATTGTGCTGCTGTGGAATACAGTACTAGGGAGGTAGTATACTATAGTTGCCGAATTATTTCCCATTGGTATATAACAGTTTCATTCAAGCATTTTTGGCTAGCTCATGAGTGAAGATGATTGAAGCTCACACGTTGGATAATTTCGAGTTATTATCGTATCCATTGGTGCCCTTATTAGTTCCTAAATTATTATTTCAAGCTATTTATAAGTTGCTTCTATCGGCCACGAAATAGGTACTATCAATTTTGACCGCTTCGAATGAAATTCCACTAATTCCTGCAAATTCTCGTACCTAACATCCGAGCATCAATTTTATTGCATTGAAATATGCACAAAATATTGTACATATCTGTGGAAGTACTATTTACTATATAGCTAAGTGACGACATCACATTATACTCGTAATTTTCAAGTCGTCTGCTGTACCACGTGACTTGTAACAAGGCTGCTTATTGGCTCAGAAAACTGTACTGGAGATTCTCATACACTCAGAAGTCGCCCGTCAAGTCGCTAGCGAGATACGAGTCGCACCCTGTTCCGTAATCGCAGTGGCGACTTGCGAGTGGCAAGTTCGAGTGAGTGACGAGTGAGTCGCCCAAGATCCGTAATAGCCCTCCAGAAGACCAAAAGCAGTCATGCCTTAGACAGTGAAAAGCCCACTCAGGCAGGACTTGATCCAAAACCTCTAGATGAGCAGGTGAAAACTTCATCCCTTTGCCACCAAGTCTCACATAATTTAATGCCAGGAAAGGCAACCAACCAATATCACTAACCTGGTCATGATTGAGAAAACTCAACTTCAACATTTGTGTGTTGGCAATTACCCGAGAAAAATGACACCCTGGGATAAGAATTTAATGAAGGACGGCTTTTCAAATCAACGCACACATCACTTGGATAACTAGTATTACTGATTACTAAGGCAATTTTTGGAGAATCTATCAACACTATCGTGTATAATCATGTATAAGTCGAGAAATTTCTTCCCATTTTCTGCCAGTGAAAACCTATGACTTATCGTTGAGTCACAAAATAAGTTGACTTTTTCGGGGTCAATATTTCTATCGGCAATTGTATAAATATCGCATAACCAACCCATAACATTAGGATTTACTAATTAGCTACGGGTGATGCTGGGGCTGAAAGTCTCCTTAATATTCTGATCGATGTGTTGCATACATTTTCATATGCTGCAGATGAATATTACTTGGAGAAAAATGACTTAAATATTCTAAATAATGAACTCAATAATGAGATGAAATAAGATGCTTCCTGATACATCACACACACAGACAGACAGCTAAGTCAGTTTTATTTCTTTCTTTCTGAGTCCTGAGTATTTCTAAATATCCTTCAGTTCCAGCAAATATTCATACTTCCATTCCATCTGCACCAATACTGGATCTTCATTGAAGTGACCACAGGCTACTTATCGGGAGTCCGTGCTGCAAAAAATTCTCAAGAATCACTAATACCTTCTCATATTCATCGAGCTTTTCTTTCTTTAGCATCTTCGCTAGATATTAGAATATCTGATGGTACACAAATTACTGTCCAGAGTTAAAACTTCATTTCATGCAACATTTTACACCACAAGCATACATCATATCCCTCATCCCTGACCTATCATTCTTCCGCAAGTGCTACCAGCTGTCATACTAACAATACTACGGGTACGATATTCAAGGTGGATGGTGTGGATGACGATAATGATGATGTAACTGTCTCATCATAAATACTAACAATTGTGTCGAAGGATGCTGTAGACATCTACATGGCCGATTCTGTAAGTCATAGATATTGTCCATAACTTTATTGAAAATTTGTCTCCCTTTTTTTAATGTTTGTCACTCTTATCTTCAATATTTGTCCATTCGCCCATGCTTTTAATCACGAAACAAGTAGATAAAGCAATTTTTTCACTTCAACTCGTACTCAAGCCACAGATTTTAGTTATATTTTGCCCCAAAAAGAAGACTGACTAGACTCGAAGATGTACAGTAGATATTGTGTGAGCATTAGGACCCATCAACAATGGGACTCATAAGGCAGAGTTATGCTTTAAGGAAGCATTCTAATATATTCACAAAATATATTTCCACCTCCTATAAGAATAATTCACAAAAATGTGCATGCCATCAATCATCAAACACTACATTAACAAAATCCAAAAAAAGCTTAATAGCAGTGAATTTAAAAAAAACGAAAATGTTATTGGAAAAGTTTTCCCCAAAAAGAAAAACTATCTTTCAAACCTAGACTGTCTTGCTTTTGGATAACTAAAGGAATAATTTAACAGACAACTCACCTCACCAATAGCTCCAAATTGTTGATTGATACTGTCTTGTGTACCTGAGTGGCGCAGCAAAATCTCCATGTGGTCACTTCCAGAGGCTTTACCAACAAACAGTGCTTCCATTTCTTCAGTCACTGCATTTTCAAATTCTATCTCCTTATCTGAATCAAGCACGAAGTCATCCAAAATCCCCAAGAGAGAGCATCGAATAGCTTGAGCAGAAAAAGCTAAAAGAGCTGGAATCAACTCCTTGATACCTCTTTCTTCAACTTCAGCTTCATTGCCATAGTCAATGAATTTCACATTTACCACAAAGCCTGAGCCAGTTTCCTTAACCTTAGGTTCACCTAGAACTTGAGCTCTATACCACACAGAGTCCTCAGAATACAGAGCGGCACAAAACATTCCTGGTTTCAATCCAAACATCCTCAGGGTGCTCTCACATGGCGGAGCAACTGCAGAGAGGCAAATTAAAAAAGTTCAAAATTTCACTGTAGATCAAAACTGAAGGGCAACAGTAATCACAAATGATTATTAGCTCTTTTATTAGAATAATAATAAGAGTTGATAATGAGGTACTTATTTCTGTGATAAATTAGGAAATTTATAAATCTAGAACCCATACAAACCTTCTTCTTCCTCTTCTGTGCACATTATAGCTAACTTATTCATTAAATCCTGAAGTTCTGCAGCTGATTCTTTAGGCTGACAATAGAACTCTCTGCGACTGGCAACATAAACAATCTCTACATCCATCGTGGAGCCCAGCACAGTTTCAGGTTTCGGGATGCCAGAAATGGCTGAGTAATCCTGATTACATGGTTCACCAGTCTCAGTGGCCTAAGAAATAACACGAGTGAATTATCAAGAAATGCAAAGTGGGGAAAAGATTTTAAACAATCTAAGAATGATCCAGTTTATATCACAACTGAGATCACTTCACATTAAGATAAACCCAAATAGCTAAAAATGTTCACAAGTCTCAGGAGGCAATGTAAAAAAATGCAATTAAATGATAGGTAGAGAAGTTCGAAGCCAACCAGTTCCCGTAAGATCACCGAAGTTAAGCAATGTTGGGCCCGGAAGGCAGTTGGATGGGTGACCATGCATACTTTCACCGTGGCGCTCTTGTCCCCTGTCTGCATATGGCAGACAGGCATGGGGTTGGCACAATGGACCAAGAAGGTTTAAGTGCCCGGGCTCCTGTTGAAGGCCCCCCCTACAAACAATCTATCTAAGACCGAAGCCAGACCGAAAATTAAAAAATAATATCCCAAAATCTTTTTCCTTAAATATTTTTAGTAAACACTTTACAGGCATGGCCAACTGATATTCCCAGGATCAATGCATAATAATAGCTTCATTAAATGGAGGAAATTTATTACAGGACATAAAAATTGTTATCAAGGCCTATCAACAGGAGGTTGATAATTATTTAAGGCTACAAGAATAGATATGCATTAAATACAACAGCAGCAGCATACCCAGTACTAATATGTAGTTACTAATAATAAGAAGAGAAATAGATTACTACTAACCTCATCAGAGCCACCAAATAGTGAATTCATGATTTCCCCAGTATCCTTGTTCTTTAGAATAACCTCGAGGCATTCATTCTCGTCCACTGATAATTTCTTCACAAAAGTTGCTGCGTATGAATTCTCACCGGAGGTCACCTGAATCTCAAACTCAACATCCATTGCCTCAGCCTCCTCTCCACCACCATCACCGACACCCATAAGGCAACAACAAATTGCTTGTGCAGGCAGCATACGCATATCTCCTGTAAGCTCTCTTAAGGACCCTTCAGTCACCTCACCCTTGTTGCCATAGTCCACAAACTTCACAGGCAACCCCTCTTCCGTAGGCATACCATCAACCACAGCCCTATACCAAACCCCATCCTCTGAAAACAGAGCAGCACATGGCATTCCTGGCTCCATAGAGGTAATACTTATTTGGGTGGCTTTTGGTACCTGTGCCTTGTTGGTTCTCGCAATGTCAACCCCTGTAATTGAACCATCCACATTATTTGACATAAGGTGAGTGAAACATAACTACCTTCACATGGTTATGGATATGGATTTAAAACTTTCTCCAATGGCTGTTGCCTGAACCTCCGTAAACAAACAGAAGATATCAAGACCCGCACGGTTGCAGCGCCCGCGAGAAGGTGGTACTAATACGGACAGGCAGCGATTCAAACGTGAATACAATCACCAGGAAATTTAACTATTTTGACTGTAATAAGTAATTCACATCAGATGAAGTTGATGGAGCATGATTTGTTGTACATTTGGTCATTTCTTTCATGTTACCAGTCATTATCGGCGATTGTATTATTAGTACCAACTTCTCGCGGGTGGCGGTGCTGCAACCGTGCGGGTCGTGATATCTGTTTGTTTACAGAGGGTCAGGCAACAGCCGTTAGAGAAAGTTGTAAATCCATATCTATATCCATGGTTATAAACACGAAAATGTAACTTTCAGCTATGTGAGAAACACAGACTCACCTTCCCCCTCAGGTGTACAGACTGATGTTAACTTTTCCATGAGAGTCGAAAGTTGATCCGCTGTGCTTCTAGGTTGGCAATAGAACTCTCTGCGACTAGCCACATATACTATATCAACATCTATAGTGCTACCTATTTCAATGTCAGGCTTTGGTATGCTCTCCATTCCCTGCGATGTAGAGATATCACCAGCATCTGTCGCAGCGAGCTACCAGAAATATAAGTTAAGGGCACAAATAAATAAAGAAACAGGACAATCTAAACTATTTGCAATTACAGAAGTCAAACAAACTCATTTTTCAGATATATATATATATCATGAGACATACAAGACTCAGCCACTTCCATCACAGGGTAAAATTTAGAAATAATGTATCAGTGGTAAAGTGAGTTCGGGAACAAATGATTTTTTACCCAGACAATCTTCTGCAAATCCACGACATTTTCATGTATTTGTCCAAATATTTCATTTTAGATTCTGAATGATCACTGATAATTACCTCCTCTGATCCACCAAACCGTGAATTCACACATTCTTCCGTCTCCTTATTCCTCAGAACCACCTCTACACATTCATTTTCACCATTCGTTGACCTCTTCACAAAGGTTATACAGTATGTTGCCTCTCCAGATGTCACTTCAGTCTCAAATTCCACATCCTTTTCTTCTTCGCCCTCCCCCTCTGATTCTCCCAGTCCCACAAGAGAGCAGCATATTGCCTGAGCGGGGAGCAAACACAACCCCTCTGGCAATTTCCTTACATTTCCAGCAGTCACGTCCCCCTTGTTGCCATAATCCACAAAACTAACAGCCAACCCATCCTCAGTGGCTTCACTTTCAACACAGGCTCTGTACCACACTCCATCTTCCGAATAAAGTGCTGCACAAGGCATGCCAACGTGTAAGTCGGACAAGTTGACTAGGGGAGCCTTGGCGATTTCTTCACTACTTTGAGCACTTTCTTCTTTAGTAACTTCTAAAAAAAAAAAAGAAAAATATGAGATAACTCAGGCTCATGCCTCATTCCATACATGCAGAACGTATGTATGATACAGATTCAGATGTTAAGTTGTGAAAATTCAATATATACATCAGGAAGTAAAATCATTTCAGATATAGCAAGAAATGTGAACTGCTGCATTCACCAGAGTAATGAGCTCCTAGTTTCATCAAATTGTATCCCAATGACAGTACTCAGCACCTTGATTCAGGCTCAGAATGGAGTGCTCTCCTAAATTTAACCCATTAAGGACCATAATTATTTCACTAATATAATTTGGTTTTTAAAGTTTGATTCGAAGATACAATCACATAAGGATGACAAAAACTAAGTTTTATGAAAAAATATAAATATTTAGTGCAAAAAAAATTACGTCCCATTTTTGGGACGTTGGCCCAATACAGTAGCTTTCCCTCCAAAATACGACCATCAGTAGTAATTGGTAAAAGAACTATTTCCGGATACTTTTTTGCTTAAAATTAATCTAATTAACACTTATGAAAGAAGAAATGTGACTGCGTTTAATCATACTTGCTTATTTATTCAATATTTTGACAATAACGTTTTGAACTTGATCTATATTTTACACCATGTCACATTACACTATGTTGCAATGCATGAAAAAGTTTTTCAGTTTTGCATGAATGAAGCATTTTATAATATACAATATTATTTAGCGTCTACAGAACAATAAACACACAGAATGTGCATTTTGCTACAAACAGAAAGGGCTAAAACTATGAATGAACTATGAACTAATGAAGAATTACAAATAAAAATATTTATCAGATGCCATTTGCTACAACTAGAAAGGCATAAAACCATGAGATGTACTATAAAAACACAAAATGTGCACATTTGGTACACAAAGAAAGGGATAAAACCAAGCATATTACAAAGAATTACTAATAAAAATATTTATCAGTTGCCATTTTGTACAACTAGAAAGGGATAAAACCATGAGTTGATCTATATATATAATACCAAGTAAAAATGTTTATCGCGTGACATTTGAATTGACGATCAAGCATAAAAAGCTGTAATGGTATGAAAAAGAATTACTCTTCAAGAAGTGAATTTGCTGTTAGCGAATGCTCATCGCATATCCACAAGAGATCACTGAAATAGTTTACCTTTCATGGAAATCGAAAAAACATCCGTCATGCAATGCAACATTGCAGCGTTTACAAATTCTCGTGGTTTTCTTTCCACATAACGCGCAGCGCAGGGAACTATTATAAGTTTTCCATCATCAAATATTATTTCTGCGCTTACTCTTCCACCAGAAATACGGTTTCTTTGGGGCCCGAGACGTTTACGTGCAGCAGAAGTGTTTTTAGTCAAATATGCCAAGACTATTCTCCTTCTTGCATCAAGTAAAGACATATTTTCTTCTAGAATACTTATCTGATAGTCTCCAGCTGTTTTTCTACGGCAATGTCAACCATTTGAGTGAAAATAGGGAACAAACATTTCTTCCTGAGTATTCTTGTGCTGTACAGTGAGATCTGTTTATCCAGTAAATCTACTCCTCCCATTAAATTATTATACTCAGAAATAAGTCTAGGCATAAGAACGGTGATTTCTTTTTTGTCTTTCTGAGAGTAACGTTTTACACAAAGTGTGGGATAAATCTGACTATAATTGGTAGCAACGCATACTGGGGGGCTGTCATGCCACTTAGCTACCAGAATTTGAAGGATATTTCTTGATGCGGCTCTCTCCAACTGTCCCTGATGCTTTCGTTTCCTTATTCTTCAAATCAGTTAACGTTTCATGGCTTGTAAAGAAGTTGTCGAAGAATAACTCATAATTTGTGGATTCGCTATTAGGAATGACACTCGTGAGTTCATTTATGACCCTGAATCCTAAGGGACCTTTATTATTTGTACGCTCTTTCCCAAGGTAGGGTGAATAATTGTAAAGATAGCCATTAGAGCTACACAGGCACCAAAACCTACAGCCGAATTTTATTGGCAAACTTTGCATAAATATTTTGGCAGAATACATACCATGGTATCGTATCATCATCTCATCAATAGAGAAAAATGCTAAATTAAAAAAAAAAAATTTTTGAGGATACCGGGACTAGCCACGGTAGTTACCTTTACGGAGTCACCCGCAAGTGCACATAAGTGCGATATTCCACAGAGGAAAAATCATTCGCCTTGACCGGGATTCGAACCCGGATCCCTCGATTTCGCTGGAATGACCAATTCGTTCATATCAACTTTGAAATGTGGAAAAAATACTTTTGAGTTGCATGTATTGTACTCTGTGTAGCAATAAGATTCAATAAATCATCCTCAAAAATTCTTCAAAAATCTGAACCACACTCAAGCCAAGTAATGCTTGCAGATTGTCAAAAGTTCTTTTGGAAGGTTCAGCCATATCAGTACCATATTTAGGTGAACACTTTTTCCATTCTGGGACATAAGACGTGTCTGGCTTGCTTCGTTTAGGAATAGGAGATGTTGAAGTTGACGCTTCAGCAAGAATATTACCAATATCACGGGTTTTTTGAAGGAATACTTCTAACTTGACTGCTACATCTTGTAGATTTATGGTATCTGGAAGTTCACCTTCATCAATTTTTTCTTCATCCGTCAGTTCGTCAGGAGAAGGAGAGATTATAGCGATTTCCACATCGTCAACATCGTTTTCATCGTCGCTTGTTTGCAATAGAATAGTTGTAACTTCTTGCAAGGTCAAGGCCCTGCGCTGGGACATTTTGATCTCCTGCTCTAGTGTCTGGATTGCAAAATTAAATTTTTGTTGTAAAAATATAAAAATAATTTCTAAAATAAAAGATAAAACGAAGAGTATGTAGAATAAATAAATTAGCAGAGGAAATATTCCAATTATTGTATATAAAAGACAAAGACGGACTATTTTTCACAAAAGTTCGTCACGGGGCCAATGTCCCAAAAATGGGACGCAGCATTTTGACTAGAGTTATACTTATATTTGTTGCTGTATTCTATATATTATGAATTCACACGATAGCAGGACTCATAGTGACTATATATGTTGGATGAACTCGCACCACACACCAGTAACCTAGTGTATGAAGCACTAGAGGTAGAAGCGTGCTAAATTAGAAAAAAAATCGATTTTCAGAGCCATCTGGTTTAAAAGATTATCAACTAAATGTAACGTTTTCAGCAATGTGGATAGATTGAGTAATGATGATTATCCAGTACAGAGGAAATGGGAATAGGACACAAAATAAAACTTTTGTATCAATTTTAACCTGCGTCCCAAAAATGGGACATTGGCCGGTAATGGGTTAAAAGAGCATTTCTTTTTTTCACATGTACCTATTAATAAATTAAAGCCATTGACACTTGCAAAGCAGCACTTCATAATTCTCAATATTCTTGTAGTTATGGAACATCAAAGTTCACGTAAATTTCAAACGTCTTTTGCGTGCAAGAAACACCTTTTGATTGGTTTGATGTCAGAATGTAAGCGGGTTCACGGGGTTTACTCCCGCCCCATGGCAATATTGCAATTCCGTGTTTCATAGGGATGGGCGGTTATGAGAAAAAACCGGTGTTAGGTTAACCAGTTATTTTCAGTGAGTAGAGTACTCCAGTAATAAAAACTGAAGGAAAAAACTTTTTTTCAGGTTTTATAACCTGAATGTATAATAGGTTTTTAAAAGGTGTTGCTACGGATGTGGTACATTAATATTCTTTCGTGAGTCCATCTGTGGTGACTTACTCGATCTTATGTGATTATTATTGCAGCTACACCAGAATTACTACTGCTTTAGGTCAAAACTTTTGCAGTTTCTCAAAAAAGCCAGTTTTTTCTCATTTTGGACAACTACTGCTAAAATAAATGTATATTACTGGTGATTTTTAAAGTTAAGAAGCTAAAACATGACATGCTTGTGGAAATATTTCCGTGAAGTATTTTATTTCAGTTATAATCTTTTCGGCATCACATCAATGCACGTAGTCAAATAATTATTTGCATCTCGAATGAGGAGAAGTAACTGGAATGTGTTCAATTACCTAAGCTAGTGCTATAGTGTAATTAATATATATCACAATTCCCCAAGTTAGCTTCTTCGCCGAGTAATTCTGTTTATCAGAAATTATATGAAAACAAAAACTTCCGATCACCCTCGTGAGTTGGCTATTAGTCAGCAAAACGCTTTCACCGAGAATGATTACTTCGGTGCACAATATGCATGGCTTATCACATAGCCATGACGCATCTCATGCCTTCCCTTGATTTTTTAAATTAAAATTGAGCAGAGAT
Organism: Pyrrhosoma nymphula; assembly: GCA_963573305.1. Classification (NCBI taxonomy): domain Eukaryota; kingdom Metazoa; phylum Arthropoda; class Insecta; order Odonata; family Coenagrionidae; genus Pyrrhosoma; species Pyrrhosoma nymphula. The sequence continues at coordinate 10,059,832 of OY754335.1, read as the reverse complement.
TAAGTACAAATAACTTATGCTCAATTTCTCCATACACTCTCTTTGTTATGTACTAATTATTATTAGAACTTTATGCATTCCCTTGTATCCGGGCAGCTGTTCTGTTAGCAGGAGTAAGTACAGGGTGTCCGGTGAATCTCAATTTCTTTTTTCCCTGAGTTTTCCAGGTTTTCCAGGCAAATTTTCGCATTTTCCAGGGTCTTGTTGCACTTCGTTTCTAACATATTTTTAATGAATTTCTAATAAAATCAGCATATTTTGCCAACACTAAAAATGTTGGTACCTACTTGGAGTTAAATAATAGAGTATACAAGGAATGTGGAGCATTAGATTTTATTTCATCAAACAAATAAACAAAAAAAGTTAACTGACAACAAAATTTGAGTCTGATGCAATTTGAACACAATAATCTATAAGAATAATACTAGTTTGATAAAGAACTTCAAAATGAAAGAAGATACTGGTGTGATTTTTTAATGAGTGCATTTCCGATTCAAATTCAACAACAAATTTCTCGGCTTTTGAAAAAAAGAATTATGCAGCTCTTGAACCTTTTGCAGTATCTATTTCTTATTAATTTTCCCTTGAGGCTTATCACATTTTCCTATTCTCCGCTAAAGCTTCACCGCACTTTGCATGAGAATTTCGGAAACTGTGAATTAATTGCTTGGTTATAGGTACGGATCTAACATCCCCCACCACCCTGATTGCATCGTGAATGGTACGAAGAGCAACCAGAGAGGCTTCAGTTAAATTTTCAACAAGAAGTAAGGGGTTATCAGATAAACCTCTCTCAAGGCTGGCATTGCCATGGAATAGAATACAGACAAGTTTAATAAATCTCTTTAAATTGTCATATTCACTTTTTTCTCCAATAGATTTCAACCAGAATTGGTCAAGACGATCACGATCTTCGTCAAACTCTTTGAGCATGTCCTTCACTGACCTAATCTCCAAAAGGTTCTTGAATTCTTTATCAATAGCATCAGCCTCATAGCCGCCATTCTGTAAGATGAAGCAACGCTGAGCCTAAACGTCTCTTGGCAACTTCGGTGTCGATTGCCACTTTCGGATCCAAACATGTAATAGCCTTTGTGAAGGAATAAGCCAGGGGTGATTTATTGAGAATTATCAACACCATACTCTTCATAAATGTTCGGCATTCATGCCGGAACACTAAGATATCCTTCTTGGTCACCTTAAATTGACTCAGAGCTTTCTTGGTTCCTTAACCAATGTCAACTTTATGAGGTAGAAGCAGATTACCATCGTCAGTCAGATCTATTTGGATGATGGTCTGACTCTTCATGACTTCAGGTACCACAAATTTACTCATCAAATCTTTGATAAGAGATTGGAGGGAAGTATAAAAAAGGAACTAACGGGGCATCCGACTGAAATTTCGTTAGAAACGGCTCAACTATAGCAGCCATAGTCTCAAAGACGGCGATACGAGCTCTCAGCACCTTGCACCTCAAACACTCACGCACTGCCTGGTAGCTGTTACTATTAGGTATTCCAATTGTAAGCTTTGGTTTTGGTTTTACCTCCCTCTGTTCCTTCTTTACCCTTTCCACTTCCTCTAAATATGCTTCAACAGCTGGTAAGATTTGTTGTGCCCTGGCTGCCACTATTTTATTTTCGACCCAACACACGGCACAAAACTTCAGCGGGGAAACGGAGGTACCCGTAATGTTGGTAAAATCAACTCGCCGAGAAGTAACATTTTTTGATAGATTACATACAGCTCTCAGATATTGGACTAGTTTCCAGCCAGCACTAATGCAACCTGTCTTGAAGGCACCATGAATGGTATGTAAGCCCCATGTCCCAAAGTCCAGGATCCCCCTGGTCAACTTTGACTTCAATAGTTCCTTTGCATGCCCCTCTTCACGATATTTTTTCATAATTATATGCATTGTAATTTACATTGAGTTGTCCCGTTTAAAAATGTTTAGTGATCGGATAGAAACTTCAGAGAATGAGCAGCTCATTGAACCAATGTCCGGGCACCAAATTTTATGGAACATTGCAGTCGCTGATTGGAAAAACTAATTAAAGCAAGACAAGACGAAAAAATTAACAATGAAGCATGAATGACTCGCAGTAACTATAATTCTAACTTTACAATAATAATATAGCTATAATTACTTTTAATTCATTAATATGTTCAGTTCTGTATATATACTGTAATGGTAACTGTTTACGGTAGTTACAGTCTTTCCGACAGTAGGTACTACCTACTCTTCCCCCTATAGCTCAGCATCAAAATAATAATTATTGTTTAGTACCTAAAACAGTCTTTTTGAGCAGGAAACGCGCTGCATGTTGCCTCTATACCAGTCTCCACTTCGTCCGCCACCTAGATAACGCCTTTCTCCCCAAATCCAGGAAAACATTTCACGCGACGTGATATATAACGATCCCACGGATTTGAGGATCGAATTCCGACAAGCGCGACGGAAAAACCCATCGTACCAAAAGCATTCCATCTTCAAATCACCCATCATAAATCTCAGAATGCGAATACATAAGTTTAGTAAGGAGAAAATAAATTTTTTAAGTGGGTGTAAAAATACTCTTTTTCAAAAGCTTACATAAGACAAATTAGAACTACCACCGTGCCATAAAATGTATTTATTTGTAGCCCTCTCTCTTGAAATTCTTGGGTATCTCCAATTGTAATTTAGTTATCAGACATGAAACCAATTCCTACCTTTTTGACACCGATTCCAAGCCGAGTGGCAATATCTAAAAACAAGTAATTGTAAAAATCAAGATCAGCTTACAATGAATTAAATACGGTATTAATGAATCAGAATACATACACCGCGAGTTTCATAATACCTTCTCTAAATGGACACGTCTCTGTCAAAACTACAACGTGTTAGCAAACAAAGAAATACTTACATTTCAGAAGACGTAAGCTACCAAGTCAACTTCTCCAGATCCGAAGCACGTTACCTTCACAGCTTAATTCTGATCACAGAACACAAATCTATCGCATGCGCCGTGCGAGTGAAATTACAAAAGTGTTGCAACCTCAACGTGACGAAGCGATTCACCCAAAATCTTCAAAATGTTGCATATTAGGACTACAAAGTTTGAAGAGCGGCCCGGAAACCGATGCTTTGAAGGAGAATCTTGCTTCTTTGCTGCTGTAAAGCCGACTAGCCTCGCGGGGCACAGTCATACATCCCCTTCTTCTTCTCTTCTTAAATTAATTTCAGAATAGCGCTTGACATCTAGGCGCCGTGATATCAGAGGACACGCTGCACCATGATTCGGAAGCGTCCGCTCCAATATCACGGCCCTCAGATATCGCGGCGCCTAGATGTCTAGCGCTATTCCGAAATTAATTATAGGAGGGAAGAAGAAAGGGATGCAAGATTGTGCCCAGCGAGGCTAGTTGGCTTTCCGACGGTACCCCGATTCATAACGTCCGTCTTTTTCAAATATCTCCAACGAACTCATTGAAATAATTCATCAATGTCTTCAATGTAATTTCACAATCAACATTGACAAAACATTTCGCCATTATTGGAAGCAATCAGGAAAGTCATTTTACAATTATCCGAAATTTCGCGAAAGAATTCAATTAGGACAAAATTGTATTTGTCGGACAATACACGAATTATAATTAGCTGGGGTTGCCCCTGTACAATAGCCCTGTCGGCTTCGAACCCGAGAGCCGTGATTTCAACACGCAGTGACAGTAAAATGTATTTCCGCTACTCCATTCCTAGTGGCCATTTTACATCGAAAATATTCCGTGTGGAATTTGCCTTGTTAAACAATCTGCGACTGCGGACTGCGCGAATGGAAAGTGCTACTGCACTGTAAGGGTGGTGGGGTGACGAAGCACAGGCTGCGGGCGGGTGCACAGCTACGAAAAGACTATGAAATGAACAGGGAGCGCAAGGCAACGCTGAGCCGAGCATAATGTAAGCAAAGGCGCTGGTTAAACCTCTATCTCTCTGCCTTCATGGAAATCGGCTGCCGAGCATTTTCCAGGGTTTTTCGGAAAAATGCAAAATTCCCTGAGTTTTCCCTGAGTTTTCCAGGACAAAATATTTCCCTGAGTATTCCCGGTTTTCAAGGTTTTCCAGGGCGCCGGACACCCTGAAGTAGTACCAAAATTCCTCAACAGAGGGCAGCCTTCCAGTTATTTCGCTCTGGTTATTTTCCGGTTAAACCAAAAAATAACTGAATACTTAGTCAACTCAGATTAACCTGTGCAGAAAAACCTGAGCAGCTGCCTCCAGCAAGGCCTTGGACTGAACCACAGCCTTGGCCTGCAGTTGCTAGCAGCAGAACTTGTGGTATATTTCAGTCGTATTTGATTAATCTGGAAACTACGTAACGTTGTACATTTGATGTTCATTTGTTTTCTTAAGTCTCTCAAGTATCTATGTACGACCTTTTTTGTTTAGTTAAAGAATAAATGTCTTAACGACGAGGTTCTTAATAATTGGAACATAAAAATCTTTAATATCTTATTTAAAATCCAACTGGTTATGGGCCCAGACACAGATGCGGTGGCTTGATATTAATGTTCCGTGAATTGAGAACTAAGAACAGTGAATTACGTACAAGAATCTAGCAGAAAAAAAAAATCGTGAGGTTAGGTTTACATTTTTCTATCATCATCACAAAATGACTGATCCGGATGGAAATGGAGCCTCAATTGACCAAAATGGAAGTGGAAACGGCCAAGATGGAAAAAATGCGGCGGGAACTACAAATTTCCGAAATGGTCCTGGTGGAAGTGCTGCTACTGGTTCACCAATATTTATGGGTAGTGGTTCACTGCCTGCTTTTGCCAAGTTAGAAGGTAGGAAGAATTATAGTAAATGGAAATTCAACATGGAAATGTATCTAATAGATGTGGACTTGTGGGACTGTGTGAAAACAAGTCGTGAAGAGTTAAATCAACTGGATTCTCATAAGAGGAGATTATGGGATAAAAGAGATGCAAGAACCAGGTGTAAAATATGCCTCATGTTGCCAGAGTCTGTTCAAGTTTTAGTGATGTCAGCAAAAACAGCTGAAGAAACTTGGAACATCCTAGAAAAGGCATATGCGGATGGTGGGTTATCTCGCAGGCTCTCCCTTCTGCGAAAAATATTTAGTTTGACCATGAAAATGTTCAGCAACATGGTAAGAGCAAATAGGCTTGTGTTAAAGCTAATAGCCCCAAAATGTTCAGAATGGTGGCAAGGGTAGGGGAAGTTTGCTGTTTCAGGAGATATCATGGGAAGCACAACTTTCTTAAAGCCAAAGAAACAATACTGATACTCACACCCCCATGCTGGTTGCTTATCTAATTAGACAAACCTAGGTAAAAATGGTACTCTGCAGTGGGGGCATAACCTTTCAAATAAACGCTAACAGTAAGTTTGAATTATGGATACAATAAATATCCTAATGAAATTATGTACACAGTAGACCTCTGCTTTACAATGGGTTTTCTTTACGATAGGTTCACTTTACGATCTGCATAGCAGGATTTTAAAAGGCCTAAAGGGCTTTTAAAGCTAGACAACTATAAAAAGATTAACAATAAAAAATAAACACAAAATGTGAACAATTATGTAAATAAATAAATTCTATAGCTAAACAATAACAAATGCATCATTATTTAACAAAACATAACACCAAATTTATTCTTGATTAGCATTTTAATGTACTGCTTATGCGATGCATCTGCTCATGTGACTGAAAAATGCATACCTGCCGAAGTTTAAATGCTCTGGGCTACATCTATAAAAGAAATTGTTAATTTGTTCTGCAATTACAAAAGGTGATGCAAAACTAATAACTTCACACGCCAAGTCACAAGAATTCAAACCTTGCATTTCTTGGATGCCTAAGCTCAACCTTCCCACTTGGTTTCTTCGGAATGTTTTTTTGTCCGAAATTACAACAAGATCCCAAAAAGATTGTTCCATTTCAAAATACCTGCTGGTAAAAATTAGTTGTGTTTCTCAGTGGATTTCGGTCTTGGAGGGTTTCTTGACAGCCCTGCGGTGCTTAATTCTGCCCATTATAATGCAGTGCCTTACCGTGGCGTAGCTGCAGTTAAGATTGGTACTTCTCCTCAACTCTGCAACACCACTGACGGACAATGGATTCTGGCAAATGGCCTCCCTTATATCCTAATCTTGTTGCCTGTTAGTGCACCACGGACATGCACTCTTCGGTTTTGATTTTAATGACACTTCACCCTCCTGATTTCTCTTGCCCACTAACAAACAGTTTTACGGTCAACATTTACATGTGCTGCTAGTCGTGAGTTTTCCCACTCTCAAAAAATGACACTTTTCCCCCTCTGGGCCACGCTTAAATGTTTGCGATAGCAGGAGGTTATACGAGGGTCTCTACGAGGGTAGCGAGTGAAAATGAGTAAAATTGGCCCTTAGTAGTCGCTGAATGAATAGGCAGTACCCAAAGTTCGAATTCAGCAAAATACGAAGTTGGCCATGCTCACAGCGTACGAAGAATATAAAGAGAATAGAAGTATGTACTATCAATTTAGAAAGTGATACAGTAGAAACTCGAAAATACGAACTTCAAAATTACGAAATTTTGATTTTACGAAGCAAAATCTTCAGTCCCGACCAAAAGGGTATCTAAGTGTATGTAACAGTACGCAATATTACAAAATAACGAAGTTCTAAAATTACGAACCTCGGATCTTGGTCCCGACGTGAAAAAGTTACTCGTTTATACGAATAGTGATAGATCACAGTAACGTTTCGGGGCTCCTTTTCAGAGTTAAACATCTAATTAATGATCGTCGCCGAATACATTATGCACTGAATGTATTACCAGAACGATATCTCATTTTTCAATGCTTCAATAGTAAAGGTGTGGTTTTGCTGGAGCATCTGGCGTCCGTCCATCAGTCGGAAGTCACTGACGTACTCATCCAATGTACAGTAAGTTCTCTACATACGAACGAGATGCATTCCGAGAACTTGTTCGTATGTTGAAAAACGTTAGCCAGGCATCGAAAATTATAGTTACACTATTTCCTGGCCCATAAGACGCACTTAGTTTGCTCCAAAATGTGCCCTTAAATTGTTCGTTCGTCCTCTAAGACACAAGCTGATTCGCCGGGAAAATACTATTTAGGGATGGTCACATCGGAACTAAAGATACGTGGGTATTACGTTTCTCCGGATACTGAAATCAATCCTAATTCATTTAAAAAAATCGGATCTGGATCAGATAAAAAAATTCACACTGGGGAGTGGATACCGTTGAAATCGCCCTAAATAACGGTCATCCTGTGTAGCGGCCGATGTAGGAACTAATTGGAACCATGGAAGTTGGCTGCTGATGCTCTCGAAAGGATGTCTATAGGATGTCCTCGAAAGGAAATCCCAACTAGTGGAAACCACCTGAGAAGTTAGGGCGGGTATGCGATGAGTGAAAGGTGATACGTTTGGTTCGCTTTCTTAGCTGATAAGGAACTCCCAACGGGCAACGCCCACCCAACCCCCCCACCCAACTTTTGGAAGCCACCTGTGAAGTTAGGGCGTGGGAAAGCGATGAGTGAAATGTGATACTTATGATGAAATGTGATGCTGACTCGAGAAAAAATATCACTTTACTCCGACCCCCTAACTATGAGTGCCGAGTTGAGGGTGGGGGGGAGAGAAAGAGAGAGAGAGAGGTGGTGGGGAGAGCAAGAGGCAGGCCAAGGATGCGTAGCCATTCGCTGGACTGCCGGAAGCGCCAATGCTCGGCACGAATGCCTCTGGAAAAAAGTGCTGGACATCTTTGATTTACACGACTACAGTAATTGTATTAAACTTGCGTACCAACTTGATGAGTATCCGCATTGAAAGATAAACGATGCAGCTAGAACTTATATCAAAGGTCATTTTCGTATCACTTCTCATAGCCGAGTAGCTTTTCCGCGAAATGATTGATTTTAGGCAAGTTAACTAATTTTTTCTCCGATGTGGTTGATATAAAGTACGCACAAGTATATATCAAGCCCTATGAAATAAGTTCTAGCAACATCCTTCCTGCGCGAAACGGTGAAAACAGAATTTCATTACCTAATGGAATGGCGATGTAAAAGTCAACGGTCTAAAAATGGATTTCCTGGCGTGGTATCCACTTCCAAAAGTGAATGATGCTTCCTCTAACAGGAAGTTAAAACAGATTAGAGTTCCGATTCTCTCTTCGCATGCGCCGATGCACTAAGTTATTTATCCCATTGATGTGACGATGTGTTTCAAAGCTCTCTCGGGCACTACGCAATATAATTTCAGGTTGTGGACAAATCATGAAGGAGTGCAAAGTCAACCTCACAGCTACCACCGGGGTAGGTTACAATTTGAATCGACCGAAATAACGGCTCCCTCGTTCGATCATCGGCTGTTACAACCTAGTGTTGGCTGCCGAGGCCCCTGAAAGGAGGCCCAACCCCTCCCCCACTAGTGAAAGCCACCTGGGTAAAAGCGAAACTGGGCGAGGGTAGAAAATAACAGATAAGGTGAAGGAGTGATCCTCTCGGGTTACCCCCTTCTCTTTCTCGCTGAATAGGTCCCTCGCAGATGAATGCCGTCGCGCCTAGGAATTAGGAACGAAGAACTTTTTCTTGAAGGGTCTTCTGGGAAAAACCAGTTTAGACGTGCCAATTGTTCAGATCCGACAGGTATCACCCTAAAATCTGACAGCTTTAATGTTTCCGGCTGAGTGATTGAGAGGGATAGCTGGATGGAAGGACTGCTCGTCAGGCAATTTCCAAATACCCTGGAAAGGATATTTTACTATTCATCACGATAACCCGAATCGAGCCTCGTATTGCCGGTAATAATTATTTGTCATCACAAAAATAATGAGTGAACGGAATAATGCATCGATTTGATGCGATGGTAGCTTGACACACGGAAGTCGATTTCCATTGAAACGCGGCTTTCGTCTTATTTGTGAACCATCCATAAAAATTTATGACGCAAGTAAACAATAAACATTGCAAATTGATATGTCCGGAGAATATTGTTAAAATTTGTCACGGAAAAGAGGGGCAGTACCAATCCGCGAGTTGCTGCACGCCGCACCGCCAGCTGCAACGGCAAAATAACTTATCCGGTGGCACCAAATTTGAAATTCCCGAAAATAGGAATAATCAAACTCCGACAAATAAGTTGTGTTCAACTGACAATGAGTGCACCCTGTGGGCATGAATACACATTTAAATATACTTTCATGAATTATAACTTCGCAAATCATGCAAGTACATCGCGAGAGTGCATCTTAATCTAAGGAATCAAAAAAGAGCTTTATCGCGATGTTTTTGAAAGATACTCGTTCATACAAAATTTGATATTACGAATTGCCGAATTTTCCGGTCCCGTCAACTTCGTAATTTCGAGTTTCTACTGTAGTACATACCCTATTTGCACGAATCTAAGACAAACCTGATTCTAAGAAGACCCTCCCTTTTATGGAAATCCACAATGGGGAATAAAGTCATGGATTTTGCTTCCAGTTGCAAGGTGAAACCCCTTTTATTTGGAAGCCCGGATGGGAAAAAAACATTGTCTTAGATTCATGCAAATACGATAATTCTTTTCATATCATGTAATATTGTTCACCAATTAAAGCCTTAATGCACAATCCATATATGCTCAAGAATTTTCAATAATTGATATTTAAATACAATGAGGAATTTTTGCACATGTTATTCACTTCACATTTTTCTATTTCTATGTCCCCTTTCTCCATTTTGCAACAGTAACTAATATGACCGTGGGCAAAGGTCATGGCTAGAGCTGAAAACTTTTTGCACTAGCCATACATTGAAAACTAAAACATGAAACTCTTGGTTTTCGGAAAAATGAACACATACTTAGTTTAAGTATCGCACCTATGATTGTGACAATGACCTGCAGACTTACAGACCTGAGAGACAGAACTAGTATGGAACAACCGTATTTCACACGAAATTGGTCAGACAGATTACTGGCTAAGACTACTCTTTCCACTCATGCGACAAATTTGCAAGATTAAATCAACTTACACAGCAGCAAGAGAAATAAGAGAAAGAGATGAATATAAATAGTTTGGCCGATATTTTGGAGATTATCAGCCAATATTACGTTATGGCATGCACAACTACCAACAAGCAACCAATAGCACCGGTAATCCCACAGTGCACAGGAATGTGCTTACTTAGTCAATGTACAGGGTTGTTACAATGTTCGGGAAAAGAAATTCTGACATTTCCCCGACTATTCCCTGACAAAAATAGTCATTTTCCCTGACATATTCCAAAATTTCAAGTGAAAATAAAAGTCGATAAAACAACCCAATGTTAATTTTACTCATCAAATTTAAAGACAAATTTATGAAACGAAGAAATAATCAAAGACGGAACTTTAACTCCGGCAACAGTGAACGAACGTTATAACATAACGTTCATTAAATAAATAAATAATGCAAGAATGCGTAGTTATGGCGTAAGTAAAACAAACAAGGCAACAGGGGGATCGTAACTAGTGACGCGAGAGCGAGGAGTTAAGAGTCAAAAAAAGGTCAGCGGAGGTAATTGGGAGAGTAAAGATCTTAAGGACGCGAAGTGTGGAAAAAGTTCGAAAGTCGGAGAATAAAAACGGCAGGGCGCGGATATCAAGCGGCATAGAGGTGACGAAAGTGAAACCAGAGATTTATAAAGAGGCCCGGAAGGAATCGGGGAAGAAACCCAAGATAGAAACCGGACAGCCCAAAATTCTGGAAACGAGGAAGACCGTGAAAGCATATCCGCCGCCACATAAGAGAGACGAGAAGCCCCAGCGTCCGATAAGTCTAACTATAAGAATAACAAAGTCACAAAAAGAACAATTACCTCCATGTATAAAAGTACTGCTATCTAAATAACGTAAATGTGTAAAAAGGAATTGGAGCATATAAGAGTAACAGTGTGAATTGGATCCAATATTTTTAAAACGCTCTAAGTTCTGATACTGTCATAACCAAGTCAAATATTTTATTAAAACAAAGTATTATACTATGTAATTGATTGAGCGAAGTGTTTTATTTAATATGTTGATTAATGTTAATCATTAATCCCTTCATCAAGGAGGTGAGGTTTAAGTGTTTCGGTAGTTGCGGTTGTTTATCGAAGTTTTTTTAATAGGAAAATAAACGTGACCGGGTGAGGTTACAACGTATAGTTGGGGTGCGTCGGCCACTGACCAATTCATCGACCTTCGCCCTCATCCAATTTCTCCCTGGTAGCTCGACAATTATCCCTGACGGGTTTCAAATTCCCTTACTTTTCCCTGATTCCCCTGACTTGTAACATCCCTGATGTAGCTTCAGTATCAAAATATTGTGATATACATGGAAATATAAATTAAGGCTACTTGAGAAATGAACACCCACCGTTATCACCTTCAACTGCACAGATTGATGCCAACTTCTCCATGAGAGCTGAAAACTGATCAGCAGTGCTTCGAGGCTGGCAATAGAACTTTCTACGACTAACCACATAGACAACATCAACATCCAAAGAGGTGCCTATTTCAGTATCAGGCTTTGGTATGTTCCCCATTCCCTGAGATGCGGAGTTGTCACTGGCATCAGCACCAGCTGAAGCGGAGATCTGTAATATTAATAAATATCAAGAAACGGCAATATTTAAGGGAACAGGACAACCTGCAGGTAAAGTAGTAAAAACACAAATTTCATCGATGCACACTAAACAAATGAAATTTACTTCAGTTCCTTCCAAACAAACAGCTCTTTCCTTCCACAAAACAACATTAAATGACAGGTGAAGATAATATTGCAAGGTGAAAATGAAGGAAAACATCTGGGTTCATGGTATTTTATCACCAAATTAGTCCAAATCTTTAACCTTTGAATTTACAAAACTGCTGATGCACTGCAATTGAAATATAAATTCAACAGGAGACAGTATCAATTAAGCTGGATATATATAATGTCAAACTAGAAATTAAATCATGTGTACGAATCTGATGTGAATAACATATCGTCGTCGTTCAGGCAGAATTCACTAAGTCAAAAATCTTATTTCCGAGTAATAGCGGTTTTTATGTTTCAAACAACTACTAAAATCCGTTTTGCATTATTATTTAATGTTAACATGCTGTTGGTGTTGTTGCTACAAACATATTTCTTTTTAAATAATAATGCAAAACTGATTTTAGGAGTTGTTTGAAATATTCAAACCGCTATAACTCAGAAGTAAAATTTTTGACTTAGTAAATTCTGCCTGAACGACAATGATATAGCATTCCCCTGCCTTTTTCACCAAATCCTCTCCTTTGACCTTCCCCACCCCTTTCCATCCCTTCTGCATCTATATATACTTGAACAGTAACTTGCACAAACTGCCTTTATTAATGACCGAGGTGTAAGTCGAAACCTTGGTCGGCAAATTCAATAAAAGTTTTTTTTGGACTAGACAAAGTTTTCCTTTTACTTAGTAATGGAGTACCACAAAGTAATGCCAAAGAACATTTAAGTCCTAACTTTGCAATTTATACAACAAAAATGAAAGCTGAAGTTACAAATATTGAAGCAGCAACACTGAAAAAAAGACAACCATCATTAACTAAATTTAGCTGCTACATAAATGGTTGTGTTGATGTCTACAGCATCCCTTGTCTAAATTGGCAGCCTAACTGCAAGATGAAGCAGTTACATCATTGTGCTGCAGAAAAATAGTTCAATGAAAACAGGTCATGTCATGTACATTGGTAACATAAGATATTGCCAAAAATTAAGCATGAACAATAGCGATACGAACAGGATTAGAGGATTTAATTGAATCTTAAAAAATCCATGGATTCAAGATTTGATCGAATCCTACTAAAATATTCTAATCCTGGAAGTGTAGGTTACAACACCAAGAATTCCAATCCTATGGCTCTTCGAACGGAATCAAGATATCCGAGCAGAATTCTGTTTATGCTGATGGAGATATACAATCACATTTCAGCATCAATTCCGATTCCATTCGTAGCAGCCATTTTACATGGGAATTATTCCGTATGGAATTTGCCTTGTTATGCAATTGGCTCCCTGGACTGCACGAAAGGAGAGGTGGGTGGGGTGACAAAGGACTAGCTGCGAGTGGGCGCACAGCTACGAAAAGAGTATGAAATGAACAGGGATCACAAGGCTATGCTGAGACAAGCATAATGCAAGCAAAGGCATAGGTTAAAACTCTCTCTCTGCCTTAATGGAAATCGGTTTTCTACAGGTTTTCAAGGTTTTCCAGGTCGCCGGACACCCTGAGAAATCCATAATACAGGAGCACCTATAGTTGGGCGGTGTTGAGAAAAAAACCTTTTACATATGACGAGAAATCAAAAAATCTTTATCATAAACGTTGATTTAAGAGATTTTGACTCAGCACTTTATTAAAATATTTCCTTTAATTGCTGGAATATAATGTAACTTATAAGTAGAGGCATGCAACTTAAAAAGTAACTTAGTGCATTGGTGCATGCGAAGAGCAAATCGGAACTTAGATCAAATTTTTAAAGTGGCTTTTCAAAAAATTTATGATTGAACTTCATACAAAACCACCGTAAAAAATTTTTCACAGTAAACGGTTCCATGCAAAGGTTTTTCTTTACAACAGGAAAATGTAAAATTTTGCACGTAATTCGCGAAATAAGGGCAAAAACACTCAAATTCGCGGAACCAAGTAAATTTCACACCATTTCGCGAAAAAAATATCGCTTAAATCGACACCAAATGGTAAGGCAAACATAAGAAATGAGAAAAAGTGAAAATAGGATACACTTCACAGTATCGCGGTTCACAAAAATTTGGTGCCTCTACTTATAAGTTACATTATCGCTAAGCATCGCTAGCTGGATTGAAAATGTCTAGCATAAAAATCAATTACGCAAAAAACCTATAATCCAGAAAATCTGCAATCCGGCATCACCTAAGTCCCGGCAGTGCTGGATTAAAGATGTTAGACTACTCTGAAATACACCATTTTAAAGCCTTGAACCTAAATGGGATCCTGAGAGGACTAAAATGACAAACTACGATAATGAAACAGGACAGTTCAACTACAAACACAAGGACAATATAAGATACCAAGGAATAGTAGTGATTTAAAATCAGCAAAATTACTCTTCATCAAACAATCTAGAGCTCATAATCACAGTATTTTTCTTCGTTTGAAGAGAACATCTAGGACACAAGCCCAGTATATTGCTTCCTAATTCATAAGTTATGACCCACTTACACCATAATCTCAAAGACCTCAGATAATTACCTCCTCTGATCCACCAAACCGTGAATTCACACATTCTTCCGTCTCCTTATTCCTCAGAACCACCTCTACACATTCATTTTCACCATTCGTTGACCTCTTCACAAAGGTTATACAGTATGTTGCCTCTCCAGATGTCACTTCAGTCTCAAATTCCACATCCTTTTCTTCTTCGCCCTCCCCCTCTGATTCTCCCAGTCCCACAAGAGAGCAGCATATTGCCTGAGCGGGGAGCAAACACAACCCCTCTGGCAATTTCCTTACATTTCCAGCAGTCACGTCCCCCTTGTTGCCATAATCCACAAAACTAACAGCCAACCCATCCTCAGTGGCTTCACTTTCAACACAGGCTCTGTACCACACTCCATCTTCCGAATAAAGTGCTGCACATGGCATGCCAACGTGTAAGTCAGACAAGTTGACTAGGGGAGCCTTGACAATGTCTTCACTATTATGGGCACCACTGCTTGGGACACTTTCTTCATTTGCAACTTCTAGAAAAAATGTAGAAATGGACGAAGATGACAAACATCAGAGCCCAAACACAAAGGTATTACGTATACACTCAATAAGCAAGATTATACAAAAGGGAAGAGATTTATAACTTACACAAAAATATTGTCACAAAACATGACTAACAGAAACTTCATTACTTTTAACTAGAATTTTATTGCTGCCTAAGAATTGTAAATAAGTAAAATTTTATATTTAGAATACCAAAATTAGAAGTTTCTGAAAAACATAACTCACAAATAAGAAATTCAAGAACATGATCTTAAATCATATAGGCAAATTATACTGTTGTTATGTAACTTCTTTAAGAATTCGATCACCCAACAGGTATTGAAATGCTAGATATCCACCAGGCAATCATGAGCAGATCCTCAAACTGGATATAATTTATGCTTAGAAAAAAATTCTATTGCACCATCAGTCCATCTAAAGTCGGATGCTGGCGTGTAATAATAAACTGAGCAAAGCTTTCATGACAATATCTAAAGATTGATTTTAGCTTACATAATCAAAGCCTTCATATGAGGTGTGATTAAAAAAAACTGGAATTTAAAATTTCGCGTGCTTCATAATTCCGATTTTCAATAATTCCAAGTTCCTGCCATATGGTCGTACGGTTAATTAGTAATACTACCTGGAAGTTATGTGCCGTTTGCGTGAAGCAATCTAACGAAAACGCCCAGAATTGTGGCAAAACAACTCGTGGAAATTGCACCACGATAATCCTCCCGCTAACACCTCGCTGCTTATTCGTGATTTTTTGGTAAAAAACAAAACTGTTATTTTGCCTCAGCCACTTTATTCGCCTTACATACCCCCCTGTGACTTCTTTCTATTCCAGAGGCTGAAGAGAACCATGAAAGGACAACGTTTTGCAACCATTGATGAGATAAAAACAGAATTGCTGAAGGAGCTGAACTCTATACCGAAAAGTGAGTTCCAGAAGTGCTTCCAAGATTGGAAAAACCGCTGGCACAAGTGTATTATATCTAAGGGGGATTACTTAGAAGGGAACACAATTGATATTGATTAATAAATAGATATTCTTAAGAAAAACGAAAATCCCCGTTACTTTATGATCACACCTCGTATAAGATCAATAGTTTACTAAGATGATTCCATGAAGTAGTAATAAAAGCTTTGCTCAATATCCTATTCCACCCTCACAGTCCAATTTAAAAGACTAGCTACTAGCAAATACAAATTCCATTAAATTTCTCCACATACCTTTTTCCTCATTAGGCACATCTGGGACCTCATAGTTTTCTGTCAGGAGAGTTGTAATGGTATTCATATTTTCAGCCTGACTTTTGAGTTGAACGAAAAAATTAGCTCGACTTTCAACAAAGACAACACTGACTTCTTCAGCAGACCCAACTTCTACACTCATCTGTTCGATCTGTCCCGAAGGAGCTGTAGTAGTGGTTGTGGTGGCAGCTTCTGGCTCTGGAGCTGAAGCTACAGGAGTAGCTTCTGTATCGTCCTCCCACGTCTCCCCAGATTCAGCCACCTATGAACAATATTTCCAGTTTAAAAGATGAATGTAACATTTGAGCCTCTCAAGAGTGAGATCACAGTCTTAAAGGTTTGCTGTGACATTACATTGAACTATATTAAAGAAGTTGATAGATACTTTTTATGCATTTGAATACAGTAGGAACTCAAAATTACAAAATTTTCATTTAATGAAGCAAAATCTTCGGTCCAGACCAAAAGGATATTGAAGTGCTTGTGACAGTACACAATATTACGAAATAAAGTTTTGAAATTACAAACCTCTGGTATTGGTCCAGACCTGAAAATTTTACTCATTTTTATGAATAATGATGGATCACAACAGCGTTTTTAGGCACTCCTCGTCAGAGTAAGACATTAATTGACACTTTCAATGCGGATGACATCTTAAGACGTCACAGTGGGTGACGTCTTAAGGCTGCACCAGCTGCATAGTGATTTTTCTTTTATTGCCGCCTTACGGTCCCTCCAATCTTTGTCTTTTTACTTAGAGGCTTTCAGTTTGTGTTCTGCCCCACCCAAGAGCACAGCTGTTTCTGGTTCTGAGACTTATTTTTTTCCATTGCCGCATGCATTTACTTGGTGAGTTTTTCATTGTTAGAAAAAATATAATTAGCGTCATGTGCACCCAGATTCCCACGCGAGGTGGCTAGAGATTCCTCTTCTTCGTAGGCATTTTTGCCTGCTCTTTAAGATTATGCCTTGCGTGGTCGACCTATGCCCCTCTTTCCTAATGGTATTCGGTCCCTTGCTATCTCGACGATTCTTGATCCATCCATTCTTGATGGGTGTTCATTCCATTCTTCTTTCCTTTTGCGTGTCCATTCTGTTATTGGAGGTATCTTACATAGGTCTACGATATTTTTGTTAGAAATCCTATCTTGTCTGGTCCACTACTTTTCTCAGTACAGCAATTTCTGCAGTCTGTATTCACTGTTTTGTTTTACTCGTTTGTGCTGTAGTTTCCATGGAATATCCCAGCCGGCACAAGGGAGATGTTCTTCGGAAGAAATCAGGGAGGGATGAGGGAGAAGTGCTCCCCTCCCAATTCTCTCCCTAAATCCTCTCATCAGGTGACACAACATAAAGTCTTTCAGATGGAAATATATTGATGAAAAGCATATTATATTTTATTTTTATCACTTAAAAATTACGACAAAAATTTCCAGGCAATTGTTTTGAATTGATGTGACCGCTAACAAATATCTGTATCAATATAGCGACTTCTCCTTCCGCACTTAGGGAGAAATCATGGAGTTTCTTCATTGTTTCTACATTATTACTTTTACGGAGAGAATGTCCATTATTTTCCACGATCCCTCCCAAAGTCCACATTATCTCAGATGGAGCTTTATAACACAAAGTGGTATAAATAAATATATTTACCAACGAAAAATAAATAAATAAGTTTTCGTAATGTTGTTTGGGCAGTAGCATAATTATTTGTCCTTGCTTGAGAGCGATCAATGTGTGTAACTTCAGTAGTCTCCCCACCATGATGCACAGAGTTCAAAGATTGAACGAATGTGGACGGAGAGTAAAGTACATTGTTGGTGAACTCAGCTTTCCTGTAATTATAGAGGAACTACAGAAAACTGCATCATTTTCCGGCTTTGCTTAAGGTAAGCTTATAAGCTTCCGACTTAAGGTAAGCTTATAATTTAGTTAATATGAACAAAGAAATTCTGATTTTCTGTTATTTTCAACAAAGATACTTCATTCACCACATGTCTCGACTGTGATAGATTAAAACATTCCCAAATTGATTTCCAAAAGGGTTCCAATTTGTATTATAAACGTGGTATTTAAATATTTATACATGCTTGTTAATGCATCATGCATGAAAGCTATGACATTGTGTAGAGATCGAATTTGTGTCAAACATTGTTGAACAGCATAGGCGCCATATTTTTGAATGAAGATTATCTCTCCAGTGACATATTAAGGTGCTTACGGTAAAGGTTTACATTATATTTACGTAACTGCTTATGATGATGGAAGCTGTTCGAGAGTGGAAATTGGAGCGTGGAAGTCCTTCAGAATCATGGTTGGATGTGGCTGGTAGCAGATCATGAAAGTGCCATGAAATGACTGGATAAAATTAAAATTACTATTAGCTGCACATAATTAAATAGCGAGCAGTAGAATATGGAATAGGTTCCTAGAACTTCCAGTAGGTAGCAATGAAGACCAACCCACATCGCGTAATTCCGTATATTGCCGTTCGCAGAGCTGCAATCATTCTTTTGAATCCCTTGGCCCTCATTGGCTAACCAGAGCCAATCAAAGAATTGGATTTTGGGAGAGATTCCCTGTAATCCCTCCCTAATTTCTCCTCTCTCCCAATTATCTTCCAATCTATGCGGACATTCCTCCTTCATTTCTTCATGATTTCTTCACAATCCCTCCCTCATTTTAGGGAGGTTACCTCCGAAACCGGGAGGACTTATCCCTAATGGCACGGAGGTTCTACGTGCCATTAGGGATATGTGCCACCTTGTGTTGGCTGGGGTGTCATTAGAGGTCTGATAACCACTTAGTATATTCTTGTTTTTGCTTCTTTTCATAAGTATTTCTTTCTCCTTACTGTTTGGTTCAGGTAGCCCCCAATCCTTTCCGCTTTTGTTATTTGTTTATTTAATTCTTCATATAAATTCCCATAGCTATTTTAAACTGCTCTCAAATAATTGACTTTCATTACCTGCTCTTTGATGTCCTTGTTTAGTTGTAGTTAAAAGTTAGATTGGTTCCTTCGACTGAATTATCTCACCTTCACCATTCAAGTGCGTGGCTTGTACGATCTACTTTTGAAAGGAGGTACCTATTTAGCTGGACTCTTTTATACGCTCTTCTTTCCAGTCCATTGTCTCATTAATAACCACGCAAAAATAAGCTGAATCCAAGGAAGAACAACGATTGTTTTTTTGCAAGATTAATGGGCATATCAGTATTTGTACAAAATACATAACATGCATCCATCGCATAGCATCCGCGAGAGAATCTTATTTTCACTGTCTTCAATATCCAATATAATATATCAATATAATATAGGTACATATATTATGCCTGACACGGAGCATATGATCTTCTTCTAACAAAATTGTTTTCCTCTAATTTTTGTATCTGGTGCAAATTGGTTGTGCGAGTTACACACTTCCTTGGTGTATGCGTAAGTAACCTTTATTGATGATTATAAATCTCCAAAGATTGTCCATCCAATCCAATTTGCCAAAGTTACGAATGCACTTTGAAGCTTAGGCCAAACTGCACGAAAATTTTGCAAAGATGCTTGATTGCCTAATCTACAAATTGTTGGAAAAAGAACGACAAGTTAGTTGCTTAGATGTATATTTTTGCGGGGCTAGGATGTAGGATGACTCTTCTGATTTTTGGGATTTCTGCCGTGAAAAGATGGAGAGAAGCTGCAGAAATCAGAAGCATCAACCTTAGACAAGTTAGTTGTGTTCAACTTTATGCACCCAGTAGGCATGAATACACATTGAAATATACTTTCATGAATTAAAACTTTGTAAATCATGCAAGCACATCACGAGAGTACATCATACTTTAAGGAAAAAAATAGCTTCATCAAAATGCTGTTGAAAGATAATTGTTTATACGAAATTTGATATCACGAACTGCTAATTTTTCCAGTCCCATCGACTTCGTAATTTTGAGTTTCTACTGTAACATGCTAACATAGTCCAAGGATCGTATGAGTTTACACTACATAGATATCACTCAGTGATTCAACCCAAAGGTTGGTTGATACATAGATATTAGACACGTCAAAATATAATTTTAGCACATTAAAAAAATAGTTAAATGGTTCGACTTATCTTTTTTAGTTTAAAAATTGATTCATATTATAATAACACTTTTTTATCAGGAATTGTTTCAAAGAGTTTATATTTTCTCATACAGTTGATTGAATTAATACCAGCTGGCAGTTAAGTGTATAAATCAAATGCTGCGGTTAGGCTATCAAAGAGGGTAATATTTTCAAGCACTACGAGATGGGAAAACAATAGCGATAACTTAAAAAATATATCTGACAAATAGTAAATTAAATGATGTACAGCCCTGCAGACAATTACTAATGTTACTTGCTTTTTTCTACAAAAGACAAATGTAGGACTTTGAAAAGAATTGAACAGCAAATCCTATCATTTTAGAAATAAAAACATGAAAATGTAAAATTTTATATTCAACTATAAAGGATTATATATTTTTTCTACAAATCTTTTCAATAGATTGAATCATCCACTATTTCATAAGATCACATTTCTTTACCACGTGAAGACTGATTTTGACATGTCGGACAGCAATTTATGTTTCAACAATGAACTTTCAATCATGTTACTCAACAAAAAGACTACACAAAGCTTACCTCAATTCTATGGTGGCAAATAATAAACAAGTAAAATGATTACACCAAACTCAAGTCAGCCAAGCTTGAATGAAACTGTAAATTAAAAATAGTCTTGTCAGAAATAAAGTCAGTACAGAAACTTACCGCTGAAAATGTATTCTGAGAGGTATCCTTCCCCCATGTATCTGAAAAAAAAACAATAGGCAAGGGATGATGATTTGAGGTTAAAGCATATATCTGTGCTAAAATAAAAATTACAAAGGAAATGTTCAATTAAAATTTTGAAGGCTTGTCTTCCCACTTGCAATTAGGATGACCACTTTTCATACCTACATGCCATTTTATTATCTTTTTAAATATTTATCAAGAGCCAGCTGGTGATAATAAATGGCATACCAACTACCAATGGCATTTCTACTTGTTAGACCATATACATCTTCAATTAATGTAGTAGAAGCAACAGTTATTCAGAGGACTTATTACCAGCCTCTTGGAAAGGTGAGTTAGAACCCATTCCTATGTGCAAAATAAATTATGATTTGACAGCAATAACCAGCTAAATGCAAATGATTTGAAAACATGGTAGCCATTGCAGTCAGGCAGGTTTCCAGGATTCGTCCACGTTGTCACTTTGGTGGCGACGTTTCACCTACTATACTGTAGGCATCCTCAGTAGTAATTGTCTAGTGACTAGGTGACTAGTCTAGCAGGTGAAACGTCGCTACCAAAATGACGCGGATGAATCCCGGAAAACAGCCTGAATGCAAAACTGAACGCCACGAAAACCTTCGTCAGAAACTAAAATGGTAGCCATTTCCTACATTACAAATGCATTGAGGCTTTTGAAAGAATATCATCCCCCAAACCACCTTTCCCGGCTAAAAACTATCACTGTGCTGATATTGATTTATAAAAAGAGAAGCCAAAGCTGAATCTGCATATGGCACTTGCACAGAACTTTTGCTTAACCCTTTACCCTCAGAAGTGTGAGGACTTCATAATGAAATGTGCACAATTTAATCGTATAATTAATTTAAATTGTGTGAAATACGTATGAATTACATTAATTTCCAGGAAATTAAAGAAAATATTATAATTAAGTGCTGTGTAAAAATCTTAAAAGGAATGGTTTGTTTAAGATATTTTATCGGTTGAAATATGTAATAGTTTATTTTTGCAACACCGTCAGAATGTAGGTGCTCCCAGAATGCAGATTCACAGATTATGGGTGCTCAACTGAACAACTATTTCAAGGGCATTCAATAGAAGTGATCAGTACATTTAAGTACACTTTCACACGCAATTACTTAAATAACTTCACATACATCTTCAAGTACATATAAGTTCGCACCAATGTGTGGCACTTAAGAGTTACAGAAAAAGGTTAGTAGTTTTGCTGGCATTAATAGATGCTATCAAATACAGTGGAAGCCCGGTTTAACAAGTGCTCATAATCCATCCAAAATCACTCGCTAAATCAAGTGCTCATTGTATCCGAAAGTGTTGAATAAAGCCACCTAATTCCCATAGTCGTTCGTATTTACCGTTTTTCTTTTGTTTCCATGGTATTTGACGAAGGTAAACAGCAAATAAAAGTCGTTTCAGGCACAATCTGGTGGAATATCAAATAGTTTTAAGAAAGAAACAGGACATTTTCCATTACATAGAATATTAATTCCTCCTGTTTCGGTGTTTTTCTTCCAGTTCTTCTATTTTTCGATAGCCGAAGAAAGCTGTAAAGACACCGTAACTATTCGGAATTAAAATATTAGGTATAATGTAGTTTTTGGATAAATTTGCGAATATGTCATGACGATAATATCAACTTTGTCGAGTTTTCGAATGTTAACCAGTACATCCATCAGTTGGGAAAATTGGCCTGAAGGTTCACTGAAATACGGCATGTACCGGTGGTCGAAGATATTTCTCGCATAGTCACCTATTCCTAGCAGTTTCTATGATTCAAATTCAATTATCTACCGCAAATTAATGTCATCGAGTATTTATTTACACTAGAAAAGAAAATACCTCAGTCGATTGGCTAGCACATCATGTTTCGTGCAAGTGTAGACAGCTTTCGCCTTTAACATCAGACCGTTTATGGGCAGTCCTGCAGACCTTTGCTGACAAAACCACTTGAATAGTGCAGATTCTATTTCAGGATGTTCCCCATGCCGCAAATGTTTTTGGCTGCTAGGTCGTCCTAGTTCGGTCACTGCTGCACGAATTTTATCTTTGTTCTTTAATATTGTGAACAACGTAAATGACGACACACCAAACCGCCTCTCGATATCAGTCTTTGAAGACCTGTTTCTTTCGCACTCGTCTATAATTTTAATTTTGGTTTTAAGGTCCAAAGATTTAAGTTTCACGGACATGATGCTGCCACACAAACCACATGAGACAACTCCACCCCTCCGACCGAGTAAACTCTGCCCCTCCGACCGAGAAAACTCCGCCCCTCCGACCGAGTAAACTCTGCCCCTTACCTACATCACAACTCTCTGCTGCCGTGTGATTGGGCGCATCGAGTTGACGGAATGGTTTGAGTTTTTCAATCGCTCCGACAGATCGCTCTCATTCTGCTGAATGTTCCCTCTTCTACTCTCAACTTGCTTGTCGTCCGCCCACTCCCCTCTCACTGATGACTGGGCCTAACAAAAGAAGAACGTAAAATGGGAGCGCACACAGCGTACTCAAGGCCGTAAATCACTAATGTTTGGACATAACTGGCTTTAGGTGTTGCAGATATGGCTCACATCTTGAATATTTAGTGTAACTAACAGATAATACAAAACAAAATAGTTAATTTTTGCTAGGTGGTGCATCGCCCTCGAGAGATATCTGTCGTAACACCGAGCGTATGCCATGGAAGGAACTTTTTGGCCTCGCTATATCCACTTTATTTCACATGTAAAACATAGGCCTTTTGGCGGTACAAAGACAATCACTCGCTAAAATGGGATTCTCGCAATAAGCCGTACTCACTATACCGGGCTTCCACTGTAATACTGAAAAATAAAGGAGATCTCATGATGATGGCAAAGCCGAGGAGAATTTTCAGATTTATCAAGAAGTTTTCCTGATTTCAAGCAGGGGTCGTCTCACTTTATGATCTAATTGGCACGGCCAAGCTGCTAATGGAAAGAAAACATCAAATTCACAGTACTGCCACTCACCATTAGAATTGCTGTCCTTCCAACTTCCACCAAAGCCACCATCTCGGTCACCATCCCGGCCACCACCTCTCCCTCCACCTCTACCTCCCCGCCCACCTCCTCTGCCACCTCGGAAGTCACCAAAACCACCATCCCCGCCATCATTTCCATACCTCCTGGGTCTATCCCCACCATCCCCGCCATCGTTTCCATACCTCCTGGGTCTATCCCCACCATCCCCGCCATCGTTTCCATACCTCCTGGGTCTATCCCCACCATCCCCGCCATCGTTTCCATACCTCCTGGGTCTATCCCCACCATCCCCGCCATCGTTTCCATACCTCCTGGGTCGATCTCCTCCATCCCGCCCCCTGCTCCCACGATAGCCTCCACCGCCATATCCGGAAGATGAATTTTCATCATTGTCTTCAGATCCAAACCTTTTATCATGCCCCCCTCCCCCACCACTGTCATCTCTCCTGCCTCCCCTACCTCCTCTGCCAGAGCGGCCCCCACTATCCCAGTCACCCCCGTCGCGATCACGTCCTCCCCGGTATCCTCCAAACCCTCCACCTCCACCAAAACCACCATCATCATCCTTCTTCCGGAAGGAGTCACGGTCTTCCCATCCATTTCCACCACCTCGGCCTCCCCTGTAGCCACCCCTGGAGCCTCTGTCACCCCCATCACCGCCCCAGCTTCGACCACCCCTCCCTCCACGATAGCCTCCCCTTCCACTGTTGCTACCCTCACCATCACTCTGCGCAGAGTCTCCATCATCCCTCCGAGGGCTTCTCCCACCATATCCACCACCACCATCTCGTCCTCCACGCCGATCACCCCTGAATCCTCCTCCATAGCTGTCGCCACCACGACCACGTCTACCACCTCGCTCACCATAATGGCCATCCCCACTGTCGCCGTCATTCTGTCTCCTGCCATCCCAACCCTGAGAGTCCTGCTGCTTCCTACCACCCCTGTCATCCCAATTGTCTACCAACATGTCAGATCCTTTCCTGGCTCCCTTGTAAGGGGGAGAAGTGCCATCATTTTCCTTCTGAGAGCCTCCATCTCCATCCCAGCTGCCCATCTCCTGGTTGCCATTTCTGCCAGCAACCCTTCGGCCCCTTCCATCATTCTGATTATTTTCAGATTCCCAACTTTTCATTCCACTATCTTCTCTTCCTCTATTAGCATCATAAGGCCTGCAACAAAAATGCATTTGGTAGCAACGTTTAGGTGAATTTATATTTTTAAGTAGGAGGACATTAATGACAAATATAATGATTTCTAAATATTATTCTTAAGGCTGCAAATGATAATTAGTTAAATCACCTCATTTGGGTAGATGTATTTTTGTAGTGCACTGAAGTACCAAGTAAACTGTTGGACTGAAAAGTAGGATTGACTGGTTGGTAAGGGGACTGGGGGTAAGGGGATTAGGTGATCCCAGG
Source organism: Pyrrhosoma nymphula (assembly GCA_963573305.1). Classification (NCBI taxonomy): domain Eukaryota; kingdom Metazoa; phylum Arthropoda; class Insecta; order Odonata; family Coenagrionidae; genus Pyrrhosoma; species Pyrrhosoma nymphula. The sequence goes on along the minus strand of OY754335.1, from coordinate 10,034,536 downwards.
ACGGGAAAACAGGCAAGCTTCCTAACTGCCAAGACTGTCATGTGGGGTAAAGAGCTACATCCTCAATGAGGTACCCCAAGTTTGCAAATAAAATGATGGATCTAAACTGGCCTGATCAATAGAAATCCCATTCACCATGGTGACAGCATCCATGGGGTGGAGTATAAGAAGCCTTTTATGAAGAAACTCTGGACATCAGACTCAGGTTTTACCTAACCTTTATAAGACAAGGGTGAAGACATAGGGGAGGAGGCCCAACAACTATGGGCATCCACTTAAATTAAGAAGCAAAGCAGAGCTGCCTCAGGAGGGATCCTTCAAGGGTCCTATGTGAAGATATGGTGAAGATCACTGATTCAGGAACCTTGGAGTTATAAGGTTACCTGGGCAGGTTGAATACGGCTGGAGGCATATTTATTTACTCTACATCAGCTTAAAGACCCAATGACTTGCATCCTAGTTAATAGGTTAAAGGCCATGCATTCACCATCGCTGAGGCCCAGATAGGGGTGCTGAGGCTTCAAAGATAAATAAAGATGTCTATAGCTTTCGATGGTTGAATTACTTCATGATAAGGGCAAAGGAATCGTAATTCCACAAGAATATTTATTTATACAGAACAATGGCTCTGATACTGTTTATAATCATCAGGTGACATTACATTTCGATAATTTCTTTTTTCATGTCGACTGAAAGAGGGAAAGATTGTTAAGGGGTGGAGAGGGGTATTATTTCACAAGATTTTGGGTTTCACAGTCTTTTCCACTAAGGTTGGATTGAATGGGGAGGGGGGAGAGGGTGGCGGGAGGTGGTTTTGTACAGTTCTGTTCAAAAAAATCGTACCGCTGAAAATTTCTAAGTCCCAAATTTATTACTATCTGGCAACCTGGCAGAACCACGCCCCCCTCAGAGAGCATTAACCTCTCCAAGCGGCCCTTCCTGCCCGTAGCTGCGCGACTTGAACCACCCCCGGAAGGAAAATTTTGGCCTGCGAAAAGGATTATTTTCGAGTGGAGGGCTAGGGTTTCTTTTGTTGCAATGTGTGAGTAAGAAGAAAGACGGAGATCTGCGAAGTTCAGGCGCGCCAAGATCCCTCGCACACGACAGATGCAAGCAGCCACGGAAAACAAAAGCCTATCTTAGGTCTCAATCACCGGAGTTCCTTTCGTTTTTTATAAGCATTTTTATTTATACGCGTATTCATTAACACTAGAATGCCGAAGGGTGTCATTTTGACACCCTACGCGTACATTTTTTGCGGAGCGGGCCTTTAAAGATTATTGTAGAAAAAAAATCTTTCGTGGCTTTTATTCATTTTTAGTGCTTAACAAGACGACAGTGTTAAGGGATTACCCCCTCCCTTTTTTCGTCTAAAAAATCCGAATTTACCTTGAATGCCAAAGGGTGTCATTTTGACACCCGGTTTATTTTATCATTTCTTCTTTCGGTTTAGGTGTATGCGGTTTGATAATTACTAGTCAAATTAGTATTTTACTATAGAACATTACCTTCATGAATGTTTATGTTTTACATATTTTAAATAAATATCGGCTGTTTGCAATTTTTTCGAAAATTTGGTAGCTCGTGAGGAAAGTTTTTTCCGCTTTATTTTGCGTATGAATCGCCTTGAAAACAGCCAATTTTTACCGCGGTGACACGTATTTGCCGTGAAACACAACACTGTAGTGACGCACGCGAAGATGTAGTCGGCTTCTGCCGAGATGGCTCCCTATTTGGCTACCTGTCTCGCTGTCTGGTGCGGAGTTTGGCGGACTGGCTCGCCAGCGTGTCGCGACCCGTCGAAATGTGCTACTCGATATGCGTTGGCAGTTTGGTCTTGATAATGGCACTTCATAGACGTGTTACGCCAGAGCAAATTATTGCAATGCTCAACGATATTCCTGAAGACGTTTCGGAGAAAGAGCCTGATGAAGATGTCGAGTCGGGCAACGATTGGGTCGCACCGGAGGGTCAGTCAAGTTCATAGTGAGCACGGTAAGTTTCAACGTTTTGCATATTTCATTGTAGTAATTTAACTATGAAAGATACACATATTTATTTTACAATAAGCACATACACATGATTGAGTTTATGTATCTGCTACTATGTACGGCATTAGCAATGTGTTTATTATTGTGTTTGTAGACGAAACGATCTGCACTGGCTATTGGACAGAAGAAAGTTCTGAGTGGTCGTGAGGTTGTGCGCCGACATGGAAGGGGCGCTGGCCAGACTTCAAAAAGACGTCGCCTTCTTGTTCAAGATCCTGCCACAGAAGGAGATGGCCATGCTGTTGAACCCATTCCTGAGGTGTTTGTAGATGAACCTGGATCTGCACCGGCAATCGGAGAGAAGAAATCTAAGCGTGGTCGTGAGTCTGTGCGCCGACGTGGAAGGGGCGCTAGCCAGACTTCAAAGCTACGTAATACGAGCTATTTGAGTAAGGGCAGAAATGTCACTAGTGGCAATTATTTCACATCACTTTTGCTCGCCAAAGAACTGAAAAAAAGGGAACAAGTCTTTTGGGAACCGTAAATAAGGGAAGGAGGGATATCCCTGCTGAAATAAAAGCTTCTCAAGAAGAGTTGTATTCCTCTAAATTGTATAAAAATGGTGACGTAACACATCGTTTACCAGGGAAAACCGACAAAATGTGTTCTTATTCTAAGCTCTCTTCACCCTCATGTTGATATTGGTGACAACTCTAAGAAATCGCCCAAAATTGTAAAGTTTTATAATGAGAAAAAGTTTGGAGTAGATATAATTGATCAAATGGGGCGGAAGTATTCGGTCAGAAGTGGAACCAGGCGATAGCCTGTTCATTCTTTCCAGAATACTCTTGACTTGGCCGCTATAAATTCCTGGATAATTTATAAAGATATAACTTCAGAAAAGATATCCCGAAAAATGTTTTTGCAAAAGTTAGCACAAGAGCTTGCAAGTCCTTACATTGCGTCAAATAATATTTGTCAACCCTCTAACGAGTGTGAAGAGGTGCGAGATCCAGATCTGACTAGGAACTGTCAAGTTAAAATAAAATGCAATAATAACAGAACTGTTGGCTTTTGTAAGCTATGTAAAAAATCGGTATGTGGCTCATGTACGGCCAAAACAGAGCGAAAGTGTCAGAAATGTGAAGAATCTGCAATTTAGATAAAGCTTTTTGTAGGTATTTACGAAAAAGTATTCGATTTCCTTTTGCTCTTACAAAGGATTTGTGTTTTCTTTTAAACAATTTTGTATTTTAACAGTCGTAATTTATTTTATCGTTTGCAAATTTTCATCTTTTAAAGCAAACTTCCACTTTCTAAGACGAAAACCTGTTGCAAAAATTATAAATACTTCTAAAAAGAATAAAACAAGATTTTCTTATCTTATTGATATAAGGTGTTTTATGCACATATAATGTAACTATTTTTATCTAAACAATAAATGCTAATAAAAAGTATCCAATGATTACTTATTTATCAATGACGTGCGTCCTCCAACGTTTCAGCGTAATCTTCGATGGAAGACGCTGTACAAGAGAGTAGACGTTTTGCATAAAAATTTTTCTTCAATGGTAGTCTCTTAAAAAAAATAGTTTTTGAAAATATTAAGGAAACAAAAACAAATATTGCAATGAATTTGACAATTAGCAACTATAAAAAAAAATCTGCAACGAAACGCGGCTATAGTGAACATGGGTGTCAAAATGACACCCTCCCGGCATTATCGGGGGATACAAAATACCCGGCATTCAAGTGTTAATGTAAAAAAATTTCAAATGTTTGACGCATTTTCGTTATCTGGAAGTCCTTGTGATATCGCAATCTATATTATATTTGAAATGTTGTAATATATTCTGGATCGAAACTTGATCACCCAATTTTGCTCTGAAGTAACCGATAATGTCAGGCTCGAATTTGAGCGCACAACTGTCCTTGCAAAGCATTAAGGGAAAACATTTTCTATGGACGATGTATTTCTGCCCAAACAATTGTTTAATTTTAAAACTATGAGCTTTTAATAACAAATTCTTTTAGCAAATAATTTCGTGAAAATCCGGGCTCAGAAAGAAGGACGTGCAGATTGAAAAATGCACCTTTCACACTCATCTCATCCTTCTTGTGAATTCAGTCGTTTTATTATCCAATGCAGAACTTCAAGTACGCGTATATTATGTATTCACTAATGACATTATACCGTATATGAATGACTTGAGCTGGCTGATCTTAGATTAGTGGTTGTATCAGGTTCAATTCGTCACCCTCTTGCTTCACCGCCATTACTGCCTTTTATATAAGCCATAGGTCAGATTTTTCTCATGCGAGATTCATAGAAAAACATTCGAAATAGCACTTTATACAATGCATTTTTTGGCTTTTTTCCTAACTTAATTAAATAAGCAGCAAATATTTTATGGGGAAGTAAAGAAAATTGAACCAATGTCCTGTAAAACGTGCAGAGTTAATTACGACGTTTTGAAAGTAATAGGAATTTTGATACCGCAACGACTCCCAGACAAAGAAATTATAAATGCTATATATTTTTGATCAACCTATTGTAAGCTAATAACGATAATTAATACGAGTAGGAAACTAATAAAAAATGAAACGAGTAAGGGGGATATAAGCCAATGAAGCGAGGGTGATGGAAGGGGCTTCCTTTTGGTAATGAATGTTTATTGCTCTCTCAGGAAAGATTAGAAGGACCAAAGATCTTCGCTAATACAGTTAACTCACTAACTGAGTAGCAAAGATTATACACACAGGACAGAGTAGATTGAAAGAGGCATTTGAGAGGGATGAAAGAAGAAATTATTAGCATCATGTTACTTTAATGGAAACAAGGAAATTTAATCCATATCCAACGCGAAACAATAACTGAGTACTGGCTGAAGTTCATGATTGAGTGGATTGAAAGTTTTTTTTTTCCTAGGCATCCCAATATTGGAATAAAATAGCACCGAGCTACTTACATCCGAAGATATTTGAAGTGGATAGGGCTTCCCTTGCCTCTCGAGAAAAACATGGAAAATCAAAAAAGCACAGACATATAGTTCCAAGCATAGCGAAAGAACTTGATATGATATTAGATACTTTAGAAAGCTCACTACTTTAAAATTAAAACATTAATTAGTAATAGTTTGCGCATAAATACATCACCCCTGAAATTCTCTTTCCCAGAATACTTTGCGAAGATTGGTGTGCGCTAAAATTTGAGCCTGACATTATGGGTTACTACAGAGCGAATTTGAGTGATCCAGTTTTAAATCCCTTATCCAAACTATTATTCTTTTATTGTTAATATTGCACATTCTTGTAGCTAGTTGTGTATTGTAATTCCACCCACACCAAATTTATCTACGCACCTAATTAGATGAAAGAAAAAGTTGTTAGCGCTCTTCTGAAAGACGCATGCGTTTCCTGGCTTACTTTCGGAAAGAATTAGCAGCCATAAGGAGAAATTAAACAAAAGTCCGAAAAGAAGTAAATGACTAAAAACAATTTACGAAAGTTCAAATACAAAAGGGATTGCACTGCCACAAATATATGAGATAACACAATTAAGTCGAAATTGCGATAATTATTATCGTTAATGAATACGCTCGCAAATTTAAATAAATTTAAACAATAAAAACGAAACCATATCATTTCCAAGATGCCATAATTAATTCTTGTCATTTTACCCGATATTGGTTCAGTTTTTTCCTTGCAATCATTTACTGTTTCTGGAATTAAGTTTGGGGAAATTTACTCGGGCATTGTTACTATTCATTCTTTGACGCATTTTTTGCCCTCCTTTTTTAACTTATTTCATGCTGTTAGTTGTGATTATTCAATGTATTGTTCTATAAAAATTACATATGCTATAAGGAAATGGGGTATTGCGAAGGCAGGCTGGCATATTTCACTGCGCGCGTGCGCATCTTCCTATGTCTTTTCAGCTGATGCTGGTTGACGGCGGTTGGATATGGGACGGCGGTTCGGGCGACTTTAAGGTTTAGGACGTTTCCTTTATTTATTTTTTTAAGTCGTGACCTTTTTACTGCAGAAAGTGGTTCGTTGATATAAAAAGGTGGGTAAACTGCCGCAGACCAATCAAGTAAATGCTGAATCCGTATGACGATTCGTCAGTGCGTAACAACCATCCATTTTTATTCGGTTAGTAATAGTTGAATGAAGACAGGCTTTGAGCTTACCTATTTCCTAGCTGGTTTCCATGGCATTCCAGCATTATAATTAAATGGCATTGGTCTATTTGCATCCAAAGAAAATTGACATGCATACTGATTCTTATTTATTATCGATGGAAAAAATTCAAGTCAAAGAAGCGCAGCCATATAATTCCAGGTCAAACTTTTGACAAGTTCCTACATCAATGAATACGCGTATAAATGAAAAATACTTATAAGAAACTAAAGGAGCTCCGGGGAGGGAGACATTTAATTTGTTCACGTAAGGGAGCGGAAGAATAACCAAAGAGTTAACGAATCCAAAATAATTCATAAATTCTCTTCGACACGATTCGATCTCTTCGAGCGACGATTCGCGGTAATAGCCTTTTCTAGAGAAAAAAATAATGGAAGATATGTAATTTGCAGCGGAATTATTCCCCGTACTCTGATAAAGACTATCAATGGATATTTGAGTCCTGGCTTCTACATGGTAGCTTTCTATTACGAGAGATATCTGGTGACTTTGGCCGACAGACCGATCGTTCATCTACTCATTCTCGCTCACGCATAACCAAACGGAAGTCCGAAATCCAACCCATCTCCTCAGAAATCCCTTAGCAGTTCAAAATCGTCCTTCGAGTGGAGGTTCCCTCTCGGCAAGTGAGTTCGGAAGGAGGGCCGTTGTTCCGCTCGGAGGGTTTATTGCTCCCCCACCCCGCCATCTCCCTTTTCTTCACATCACAAGAAAAGAAACCTTACCCCTCCCCTCGGAAATAATCCTTTTCCCAGGTCAAAAATTTCCTTCCGTGGATGGTTCAACTCCCCCAGCTACTAGGAGAGAGGGCTCTCGTTCCGCTTGGAAAGTTTGTTGTTCTCCGTCACAGGGGGGCGTGGTTCAGCCACGATGCCACATCATCAAAAACTGAGGACTTAGAAATTTTCGGCGGTACGATTTTTTTGAACAGAACTGTACTACACTTAAAAAAAAATAGTTTTTCACTTCCTCCATGCCAACTGTCATTACAGTGAGAATGAAGCACCAAGCAATATACAGTAGAACCTCTGCCTAACGAACTCCCGCTAAACGAAAAACTCCGATGAACGAACAGATGCTATTGGTCCCGCCAAATTCCTATTTAAATGCATTGGTAAAATCCTCAAATGAACGAAAACTCCCGATAAACGAAGCAAAAGAATGGCCGTCTGGTAATATTTACCTCTTAATAACACATTTTGCAAAAAATAAAGTTTAAATTTGTATATTTGCGCGGTTTTTCCATTTTTGAAAGTTGCGAGGCCAGTCAGAGGGCCGGTAACAACAAACCAATCAGAAATCCGGTTGTCCCAATGTTTCCAGCACATGGCATTTCCGGTTTTTAGAGCGTCACTTTCTTGACGGCGTGGTTTGGTGTGGTTCGGTGTTCCAGTGGTTTACGAAGCTTTATAGCGGTTCCTTTTTGCGAAAGTCTTTGATTTCAAGAATATCTAGGAAAACCTGATTGTGGCTGTTAACAGGTGATATTATCCCGAGTTATTTATCTGCTTCCGTTTGAGGTAAGTTTATTTATTCACTAGGCTTTTGCTGAATTTAATCTTCAAGTTCAATAGAAATGGCTCATCACTTAATCACAAATGAAATTGTTACGTCTTCTAAAATTTCAACCCTGGTTAATTTATAGGACATGTCTGATCACGGAATGAAGCGACGGCGATTTAGCCTGGAGGAGAAAATTGCCATCCTCAAGGCGGTGGACCAGGGGATGAAGAAGGGAGAAGTGGCCCAAGAATTTGGCATACGGCCGTCAACGTTATCCACCATTCTAGCCCAGCGGTCAGATATCGTGAAATCGTCAGTGCAGGGACCAGATAGAAAAAGAATTAAGGACCAACGTGAATGAGGACCTAGATCAAGCCATCTTCAACTGGCTTACTCGGTCACGGGCCAAGCTTATACCGATTTCAGGTCGGATCTTACAGGGGCAGGCGAGAGTGGAAGCTCTAAAACTTGGAATTGATAACTTCGTGGCATCCAATGGTTGGCTGCAGAAGTTTAAAAAACGATGGAACCTCACCACTTTAAAAATATTGGGAGAAGAGGCTGCTGTCAGTCCTGATGTGGAGAGCTGGAAGGAGAAGCTACATTTGTTAATCGGTGAGGACTACAACCCCGAAGACGTATTTAATGCGGATGAAGCAGGTTTTTTTTATAACCTTCTCCCTGATCGCACGCTAAGTGTAAAAGGAGTGGCTTGCCATGGGAGGAAGGTGAGTAAGGAGCTGTTCACGGTGCTCTTTTGTGCAAATTCCGATGGATCGGAGAAGTTGCCACCGTTAGTTGTGGGCAAATATGCCAAGCCCCGCTGTTTTAAAAATGTTAGGCACATGCCTTGCATGTATGTGAGCAGCAAAAATGCTTGGATGACTATTGCTCTATTCCGGCAGTGGTTAGCGGGAGTGGATGCTCGCATGGGGGGGAAAAATAGGGAAATTGTTCTTTTCTTAGACAAGTACAGTGCGCATAATGTGGAAGGGTTAGTTCTCAGAAACGTTAAAGTGCTTTTCTTCCCCCCAAATTGTACCAGCAAGCTGCAGCCTCTTGACCAAGGGGTTATTTCAGCGGTAAAGAGGCATTATCGCAGAATGCTGGTGGAGTTCTTGGTAAGCAGGGTGGACAGTGTGTGTGATATTAAACTCCTGAAGTGGAATGTGCTTCAGGCCATGCAGCACCTCTGTGAGGCTTGGAAGAATGTGACGCCACAGACTATTTCGAATTGTTTTTGTAAGGCCAGATTTAAATCAGGTAGTGTAGGTGACGATGTGTACGAGGGCCCTAGCGAGTTCTGGGTGGGTCTAAAGGAGACGATGGGATTTGAAGCCTCATTTGAGGAATATGTAGCTGTGGACAATGCATTAGAAACTGTTGCTGATGAAGACACTGTGCAAGATATGTCTGACGAGGTGCAAGCGGCGTCTGTGGAGGTAGTTGAGGAGATGGTGTGTCTAACCTCTGCCTCTGTCAGCGCAGCATTGGACACGATTGAAAAATATATTTTATGTTCAGCAGGTGTTAAGATACAATTTCTTCTTTTCGGAAAGTAGAGGCAGCAATAGGAAAGGAGTTGAGGGGGAAGTCGAAGCAAACTTCTTTGCTGTCTTACTTCACTAAAAAATAATGAAAATAAACTTGTCTATTAAAAGGTTTTTGTTTGTATTATTTTCAAACTGATCCCGGCATTTAAAAAAACTACACTGGATGCTAGGCAGTATTTTGCAGTAGTAAGGTAAGTAAAAGGTAGGAACTCTTTACTCAAACAATTTATAATTCGAATACTTGGTTACGGTCGGTTACTTATCGTTATCGTGGTCCATGTTGAGTTTGCGTAGCTTAAAACTGCATGCCATTTAGCAATTTTTCGTTAATTTTTAAACGATCGTAATCATTGCAATGATTTTGCATGTGCCTTCTTAATTAGCACATTTCTTATGACTTAAAATGTTTGCTTAACGGGGTTCATTTATAACGATGAGGTAATTCTAAGGCATTTCATTGTGGTATTTCCATCGTTAAAATTTATGCATAACACCGCAAGCATTTATATTCTATCTGCGGAGAAAATACCAATTTCTACATGTTTTTTTAAATACGTGCCCGACCCGCAAGTGCATCATTAAAGTATCTCATGCCTGTATTGTACAGCGTATTGCCGTCTCAAACCTGAAATGTGTCGTGAATTGGTAGTCGTATTGAGATAAAGCTCTCGTAAATGGCGACAAAAAGGGTGATAGTTGAATTGGAATACATGAATTTATTTCAATGATTTGGGCGGAAGGTGAAAATCTGCCACACGTGATTTTATTAGCAGACCCTATTACGGCCGGTAAAGCCATTTTACACGGGGAACGAAATTGCACAACTTCAAACTGCATGTTTTTCTCAATCGGGCGTGCAATAATTTTCGAATTAGAGTAGGGGCTATTTTGCCATCTTGCGTTCATGCATTCGCGCATGCGTTCTTTCAATTCACGACTTTACACGATGCAATTTGAAATGCACGTTCTTACGTATATCAGATTGTGCAATTACGTGTCCCGTGTAAAACGGGCTATGTTCTGCTGGTTTCTTGAGAAAATCTAGTCAATTCACACAATCTTATAAGAGCACAGTATGACGAAACATACACAGCCATCTGTGAAAGTTCTTCCTCTATTTTGGATTTTCAAATCACCTTCCCTTGATGCAATGTACAGTACAGGATTATGTATATCGTTTACCCCTAGAGTGCTGGCAAAATTTCGGTCCCGTGGATTTCGTTTATTAGAGGTTTCACTGTATTTACAAATGCCAGAGGAAACTTATAATTCTTAAAATACCTATTGGAAAACAAACATGACAACAACTTTAACTTCATACCACAAATTTTAAATGGGGAAAAGAAGAATGCGAGTTGGATACCTTGGAAGAGTTGAAAACTTAGCAATTTTTTTATTCCAACGATTGTAATGTCGAAGGCAAATTTATGTGTTCTGAAGATGCGTCTCAGGCTTAACTTGATGGAATTCCTTCACTCATGCTTTGTGTAATCTTCTCGCTCCTGAATCCCACACTTCTTAAGTGGATCTGCCAATCCTTCATCACCCTTCCCTCCTCAATAACCCCACCATAAAAGCAGGCGGAGAGCGATTAATGTGAAACCTATTAAGTTATACAGTGAAACCTCTACCTAACGAACTCCCGATAAACGAAGAACTCCGATGAACGAACAAATGCTATTGGTCCCACCAAATTCCTATTTAAATGCATTGGTAAATACCTCTAATGAACGAACTCCTGCTCTACGAAAACTCCCGATAAACGAAATGAAAGATTAGCCCTGTATTATAATATTTACCTCTTAATAACGTATTTAAAACAAAAGCTAATTTTGAATATGTTGCGATGTTTTTGCCGTTTTTGCTGATTTGAAAGTGACTAGGACCAATCAGAGACTCCGTACAAACAAGCCAATCAGAAAGGTCCTTGTTGTTTATCCAGTTAATTGCATTTCCGGTATTTTGCGTCAGTGTTAGCGGCGTGGTTAGTGATTTGGCCGGCGTTCTTGAGTTTTACTGCGGTTCATCATCGTGAGTTCAATCTTCAATAATTTCAATCTTTCCGAGTGAAAACTGGTTGCTCTCGAGTGTTACTGCGGTTCAATTTCGTGAGATTGGGATGCAGAATTGGGACTGTCCAAGTGTTAAAAATATTTTTGGTTGGTAATGAATAGAATGGAACTTATAGGTTGGCAGCACAAGTCACGCGAAGTGATTTTAATTTCTTTTTTTTGTGAACTGGATTGTAATTTGAAATTGTGACTAAAGTGTTGTACCAAAATGACCTGGTCACGTGAATAAAACCTCGTTAAAGTTAACCGGACGTTTGTTTTCTTTCGCTAAAACTACGGACCTCAACACCAAGAACATACCAATCAGCTGGTAGAATACGTAAATGAATTTTTACAATCTTTGCGAGTGAAGCCTGGTTTTGCCGTGTCAATTATTACGTCTGGTTTTTTATCTACTTATTTTCAAGGTAAGTTCGTAATTTATTCTCCACGCTTTTGCAAAAATTGTTATCCATGCTAGATTTATAAAATGTCAAATGTTGACTTTCATATCACGGGCTCGAAAATTTCTTTAGCATATTTGAAACATCTACTGCAATGAAATCTCGTTCAGTGGTCATTTACGTTGTGCGCATTCCTAAATATTTTTATTGCTGTAATAACATGCATTTTAAAGCATTTGTTTGAATTCGAACGTTTCAAATGTGATAATTGTTTTTTTCGCTCGCCGATATCTTGAAAATAATTCTCGAAAAAAAGTAGCTGGCGGAACGAAAACCAAAATATATCGTGCTGTATGTACAGAGCAGTTCTCAAAAACATTGAATGCTCCGCGGATGTGACCGTGTTAAGTTGAAAGTGGCGGCATAAGAAACTACTATAATTAATTCTAGCGTGTTTGTGATGCATTGGGCGGGAGGTTAAGACCAGTTTACGATTGGCGTCAACGCCTATTTCACCCTCGAGCTGAATACACAGGTTCCAACCCACTACTACAATTATCACAGCAATTACGAGTTGATAATACTCGTACTCGTCCATGTTCTCGCTCTGTTGTACATAGTAAACAAATCAACACATGTTGGCGATCAGCTGCATGTAAACACGTTGCCCCTGGAGTGATGCAACGTGCAAAACACCTCCGACGAACGAACTCACGATGAACGAACTGTAAAATTTTCGGTCCCTTGAATTTCGCTAAGTAGAGGTTATACTGTACTAACCATAACCTAAAGGGAATTTCAACCATAGTTTATAAATCAATTTATAAATCAACTGGTCCATGAAGTAAAAGACTGCAATCCGAGATAAGGGAAGGGGTATCCATAGGTCTGCGTAGTTGAGCCCAGGAAAACAGTGGTTTCTGCAATTTGGAAGACGGTCGTTCGTCCACCCACTGAAGGATCGGCTCAAGAGTGGTGTGCACCCCTTTCCACCACTTGGAAGGGAGAGAGGGAAGAAAGCGTCCCTCTCGCACACAGCTGGGCGAGGGTAGTTCGGATTTGCCAACCACCTGCAGGTCTCTACAAACTCCCAGGAGCTGTCGACGTACAAGTGTGCATCAGCTACCTCGATGTGCCTCAGATGGTAAAATACGTGATTTGGCCAATGGGTCATTTCATGAAAGTTCAACCAATAGTTTTTAACACATCAGACTTGCCATATGAAGTATTATCACAACTTGTCTGTAAACACTTTCCTATTGTACACTCCATTATTATAAACCACCTCCTTACAGAACCATGTGAACAGTGAAATACCCCAGTGAAAAAATTGAATAAAATTTTTTACACGCTCTATAGAGTGTATACATTCAGCATAAAGATTGTGTGCAAAATGTATACATTCTATACAAAGTGTGTTAAGCCAAATTTGTGCACAATGTACAAATTGTATACAATATTTTCATTGGGGGAGCTTATGACATCAACTGAGCTTGGAGCTGAGTATGTACTTGGTATTTTCAAGAATAAATATAACTGGATTTTATTCAAGTAGATGCTAGACTTATTTATTAGTTACTTAATCACTATTGTCATTATTTTTATTTAATGTTTTGTATTTATTATTATTGACGAAAAGCATGATAAAGGACCAACATATTTGGTAAAATATTGGCCTGAATAGTGTTTTATAATCGAGAATGGGTAGAGCGTGGTGGCCTAGTGGGTAGAGCGCTTGGCTACTAACCAAAAGGTTCCGGGTCAAATCCCTGGTGAAGCATTTGGACACCCCGAACAAACAATCCTCTGAGTGCGAGGTGGCCCAGGGAAAGAAACTGGCCCCCCCTACCCTGAATGTGTGAAATTCACATGCCTGTGGCTTAGTCTGGGGTGAGCTCTATCCTCAACTATTCAAACCAACCTTCGGGTTGAAGCACTGAGTGATTTGAGAATGACACTCGACGCCGATGGTTAATAGCGGGTGACTTACTGCCTTTCTAGAAGGGCTGTAGCTCCTAAACCAGGCTGAGTAACACAAAGATATTTGACAGTTTGGTTCTTTGTACATATTTAAACAAAATTTTAAAGTTGGAATTTTTTTCAAGTTACCCCTTTTCTATAATTTGACCTTGAAAATGTCTAAATTTGACCTTGGACTACATTTTGGGAATATTTTTGGGTATGAAGGGTAGAGAAAAACTAAAAAAGTATTTTTTTACTATTAATACAGGCTAAAGAGTATTTAATGCAACAAAATTGGGTTGTTATCTTCAACCCCCTCAGAGCTACTGCCCCCCAAAATCTGAAAAAATTACAAATTAATGTGATCATTTTGACCTTCAGTTTATAATACTTGCATGTTAAGTAACAAACTTCTGAAAACATATTCTTGCATAAATATTCAACTGTGATCCAACAAAAAAAATGCAAACCAAAAGCTCCACCCGTTTAGGAGTGGCACTACTAAACGCAAACCCTTTAATTTGCAATTTTCGCGACGCGGACTGAACTTCTAAGGCCCCGCCCCTACTTCTAAACCATCCATCCGAAAAAAAAATAAAAAATTGTGTCACTATCTACAAGTAAGTAGTTATCTATGATCCAACTTTGAAAAACATCCCAAACAGGTCAGCAACCAATTAATTCCAAATTGGTTGATTTTTCATGGAATGACCCCAATCTCAGATTCTTCACAATGAGTGCAACACATCATTGCGATCATGAATTTAAATTCTTACTCGGCGACTCAAGCCATTTACATAGCAAAACTATGAGGTGATAGTTATTTTACGATCCTTTATGGCATAAAGTTTATGATATAAGGGCATTTTTTTAAGAATGCTTTCACTAATAACAACCAAAAATGGTTTAAAACACTGTCCAAGACCACAAAAGTTAGGGGAGAAAATAACAATTTCCACGATTTCTTTAAAGGGTTTGATGTTACGAAACTCGATAATACAAAGTGCCATTTTTTTGGTCCCGCTGACTTTGTTTAATAAGTTTCTACTCTATGTCCTTAAAGCCAAACATGTCATTGCTAGAAATGAACTTCCACAAAGCTGAGCCTGAGACGATTGAGATAATGACATTGCTAAATTAAATACTAAAAGTAACAGCACTGATGCGAAATGCTAAACAGCATAATTTCAAAAGTATTTAAAATGCATAATTGGCTCCTTAAACGAAAAGGAATGAGGAGAGGCATAGAAAGGAAGGCTAGAGGACCATGTCTACTCAATAGTTCAGTTTGTAACTCATTCCAACATTCTAGTTCAAATGAGGTGAATTTTATATCTCCAACCAAGACACTCCTAATGGGGACACTTTTTCGTAAGCAAACATATTATCTACAAACATGAGAGGAGTGAAAATGAACAATCACAATACCTGCTGCGCCCAGAATAATCGCCATGTTTAGAAGAAGGATTAGCGTTATAGTCTTTTACTACTTTCTCTTCCTGCCAAACCCCTGCAATACAAATAAGTGAGAGAAAATTAACCATTAGTTAAAATATTTTCATCAACAAATTGCAAAATACCATTTGCATGAAGGAGATACATAACACAATTTCACAATTAGAAATTTTTTTATGTATGAGGCAAGAGAATGAGCATTGATTGGAGGCTTTTGAGATGCAAGTTAGGAGATTGGGGAAGGTAGGTAGGGGAAAAAAGCTGAGAGGGTAAATCTGAAGAGGAATAACTAAAGGTGCAGAATGTACAGTCAACAGCAACAATAAATGTAGAAAGCTCTGCCTGCATAATGGCTCTGACCGAGCTCGAACCATGTTAAATTTCGGCAAAAATTTTCTTTAGTTAGTAACACTTTCATTTGAAAAATAATTTAGCAAAAAGAGGCTGAGGTGGGAGGGGAGAGTCTGGGAGTTCAGCAAACACATGAAGAGAGAGAGGAATATGGTTTGTGCAAAGTATAGTGTCAGTAGTGAAAATGCGACCTTCCTAACAATCTTAACTAATTTAACCGAAAATGGCAATTCTATAGCAATGGGTGGTAAAGTTGGACACAGAATCCCCTGCTGATCCACTTTCAGTCAAGTCTCAAGGTAGAAAGAAGCAGAGAAAATAATGACATGGTTTTCCACTGCTTTGTGTGATGAAAAGCTGTAGATTTTGCAGTGTGACTCTGTTCCTTACTTTGATGCTATATGGAGAGCACTTTGAGTACAGTACTTGGTCCAATGGGTGGATGTTTGATTGTAAACCAATGGTGTATTTTGTTAATAATAAGTGAATTCAAACTTCAAAAGTTACCTACCATTCTTTTCCTGTTTACAAAATAACTATGGCTGATAGTAGAGTTAGATATAGTTGTGGAAGGCAAATCAGAACAGCCAATGACGGGGAGGGGATTGATCCAATAGTGCCCACTATAACCTTTACTTCTTATGATGAAAGTCAAGGAATGGTTAGAGATGCTTGGAAGGTAAGGTGGCACTTATTTTTAGGAATTGAGAAAAGTAATGTTTTCTTCCCCAAAAAATGATCATTATGGAGTATTAATTAACAAGTTACAGTTTCTTCACTCTTAGCTATCGTGAACCTGTGCTCCAAGAGCCCTAAATACTTCAAAGCCTAATATGCATTTCAGGGTGGGAAAGAACCATCCATGTAAAATGCAATAATGAAGTTCATCAGGAGCAAAACTTTGTTGGTTACTACGTATCTCTTTGCAGTCATGAATATGTTCCCGTGCAGATCGTGCGACCCCCCCGGCAGGGTGCCACCCAGCACCACTGAGGTTAAGGCTGCACCATTCCCTTCCCCTCCGAGACCACCCCTCCCTGCACTGGCACATGGTTCAGCGCCCCCCTCCCTCCGTCCAGAGGAATGAGAGTCCATTCATACTCTCTCCAATTCTAATACTAGGTGTCCTATTCTGGGAAATTTTTATTAATATTCAGATATTCACTACTATGCAAAGGAGATACTTAGCAAAGTTGCACTCTTATTTGATACACAGTTTGATTTCAAAGTCTCGAGCGTCATTCTTGATGTAAATTTATATTAAAACTGTTTTGAACACTCCTGATAAGCAATACTTAGTTAAAATTAGCTAAATGGCTGTTGGCCAATGACTAATTTTTAATGCCAAATTTGGGATTAAGGGTAGAGCAATTTGGAAGGGTGAGTTAAGACGAAATTATGTCGAGGCCAAGAAAAGATGTCCACTGATAGTGTGTATATATTGGGGGTAGGGAAAGGGGAGTGGGTTCTGCGTATAGAACTGAAGACTTTAAAACAACTTTACAATTTTAAAAAGGGTTCCCTTTGCATCAAGGTGACAATCGGCAGATTGTAAATTGTTCAGGATCTGTTGTGTTAATACAGATGACAAAAAAGACTGTGATCCTACAATGTGGACAGCAAAAAAATGTTGTAGTTTGGATGTAACCAATTCTGGTTTACAACGAAATAAAAGGATGATCCCCTAAAATTCATTTTCAGCAAGTTTTACAGTATTAAGCTGGGTAAAAAGGAAAAAATGAGGAAGAATTAGATATGGTAGAAGAGGAAACTAAAAGGATAAATTACAATGCAGAAAAATAGGCTAGAGGATGTACCAAGAGGTAGTATCATACTTACTGGTTGGTTATTCTTATTAGTTTTTGAACTCTACAAGAAAGAAGGGATCGTACAGTTCTCAACAAGGATGGATGTTTGCTGTAATAAATTTTAAAGTGACAACTGCCAGAACATGGATACTCAAACAATCCAGGATTTCATAATAATTCAGGGTCCACTGCTAACAAATGCTCTGGTCATAGTATCAAATAAGTTTGGTCTCATTTACAGAAAAGCATTAATTGGTATTAGGTACAAGTTGAAAATTGCAAGATAGAGAAAGAAAACATTCTTGAGTAAAAGTGTGCCAGGTGAAATGGAAAACACTGCAATGGGGAACATGCATGGAATATGTTTCTCCCGTTACTGTAGCCCACTATATAGAGAATTTTCTCACGAATCCGAATATGTAAGCCAAAGCTGTCTCCGTCAATTACAAATGCTGTAAAATGCTAATTAAAAGTTAGCAAAAATCGACGAAAGTCAAGTGACTCGAAACGCTTTCTCATTGGCTTGACGTCACCGAACGGAACTGAAGTCCTCGCAGCTGCAGAGATAGGCGCCTTGTTGAAGTTATCGGAGCAAATTCGCTATTAAAATTATTCTGGTAATTTCTCGATAGAAGAGATGACTGAAGTGGGATTCAAGAAGGCACAGTCGGATAATTTACCGATGATTGACTCACTTATGGTGGCCACCTTCCTGAAAAACAGCGATTGTTTCGTCGCTGCCGAGATGCGTGACTGCGGTAAATTATCATCTGCCCATAATTTTATTAATATCCAACTTTTCATGCGACACATTATGCGGTTCTCTTATATCAGCTGCTTTGTTGTTAAAATACAACTATGGAAAAAATAAACTTATGTACAAACAACTGTCAAGTATGATTAATGTCTAAATAATTCTAAATTATCGCAACGGATTCAGTCGCCAAAAATACGAGTCGGCATGTTAAGTTTTGCATTAATATGTAGCAAACTCAATGTGTCTCATTCTGAATCTATTGATTTTCAAATTTCCTTACTACCGAAACTTAACCCATGCAGTCGTAATGTTTCCCCCTCTATTGAATAGATATAAATCTTTATTCATATTACCTACATTTCTATTGAAGACTATATTAGGGAAGTCCATGGCAAAGCAGTATATTTGCTGTATTGTAGATTTCGGCTTTCAGTATGTAGTTATTAAAGTATGAAACGTATTTCCAATGTTACGAATTCCTCTAGTAGCTATTGAAATGGCGTAAATTTTGATGTCTTTTTCGTTTTTCTACCCCGAAGAGTTACCTCGCAATCCCCAGTTCGGATTTTTCGTCCGCTGGGACGCGCAAGCCTGCGGTTAGTCGTCAATTACTCCTAAACGGTTAGTATCTGTCCTTTTTCGACTACTTCATTGTGTAGCCATTAAAATTTCCTAAAGATGTATACCTTTCGCTTCATCATAGACCTCACGATAACAATTAAACAATCATCTGAAATAGAAAATTATGATAGGCAGATACAAGAAATGCATAATATAACGCAAATTTTCCACGCTTTCGCCCAAATAGCCGGTGGCGTAGGGGTAAGATTGTGGGTTGTGGAGTTGAAGGTCGGAAGTTCAAATCCGATATTGGGAAATAATTTTTCTTCTTTTTTTCATAGCAAGTTTCGCTAACATCTTTGGAAATTTGAGGTTCACCATCGCAACACCTTTTAAAACTTTTTTTGCTTTATTTTTCTCCCTAAATTTTCATCAATGACAGCAAATGCCCAACTCTGAAGACCCGGTTTCTTGGCGAAACCTTCTAAACTAACATTCTCACCTCCAATCTGTTGATGGCGTTTTATAGATCTCATCGAGGCCTACAACCTTACGTATACCCTTACTCTCTATCAATTATAGTTTGCAAACTAATGGTAAAAACGTGTAACAGACAAATCATGAACTAATAGTGAGATATAATAGGTATTTCATGAGTTATCTAACGATTTTCAAAGCCATAAATGTTACTGCTCGCATATAAATAACGTTCAAAGCTTGGAAATTTACTTTCACTGTGACTTTAGAGACGTAAGTTGTATTAAATATATTAAGGTAGGCTTACATTCAGCTTACATACTTCCCTTTTCAATTCATATAAGGTTTATTCCCTTTCATTCTATTTATGGATATATATGGATGAATTGAAAAAGGAAAGTATGCAAGGTCCATGTAAACGTACCTTAGGCGGTAGAATACTTAAATAATAATACTTTTGTTGAAATCATGTCATAACTTTCCATTCATAAATAATATTTTGCCTTTTATGTGATAGTTTTTCACTTTCTAATTTATATTACGTGGCAATAACATAATTTGGCTCAATTATTACATTTTTTACCTCACAAAAATAAGGTTTGCAATACGTGGGACCGGCACTTACGTTGAAATGATCCTCTCAGCAATAAGCCGTCGAAAATTTAGAGAGAGAATTTCCGTCTCTTCTGCAGGCTATCAACCATTTTCTCCTCTTCTTTGAGTCTTTCGGGACGTAAATAAAAACCTTTTCCGGCGTGGAAGTTGAGGTATTTGAGCAACAAGGCACGATGCAGGGTTTATATAACTTTCCCGGTTTTTTCTCGTAAAGATACATTCTGCTCAAATGAAATGATCAAGTAAGATTAGTGAAGATACATTCTGCTCAAATGAAATGATCAAGTAAGATTAGTGAATATCAGTAAATATGAAATAAATGCAATCATTTACGCCAAATGCTTGCTCCATCAATAACATCCGCCTACTTTCTCGTCAGAAGGTAAACAATCTCTAGCGAAACCGTTCCGTGACATCATGCGTCCATTCCCCGATGACGTAGTGTTTTTAAGCTGGCGAGAAAGAATTATTTTTAAAGACTGATATCTCAGTAAAAAACCGCTTGCCATCTGTGAAATTTTCGCTACATCCATTTCAGATAGTGTCCTTCGGATATAAGTGGTTATAAAAAATTGTGCATGTTCCCCATTAGTAGGGTTACCACTAAGGTGCCAGTTCAGCCTATGCATTGGCTCCAGTGCACCTGTTCAAGCCTGTACATGTTTTTTAACAGGTGTATTGTGTAATTGTAAAGAAAATAAAATGCATTCTTCTAAAAGTCAAATAAAAAAGCTCAATGGGCTATTCCATGATAAACTAGGATTCCTAACCCAGATTACGAGAGAGGAAATAAAGGGGAAAAAGTTTAACAACACTGGGTAAACATCCAATGATTCAAACAACCAAACATTAAACAGTTACAGTGACTTGGGTAGAAAAACAGCATAACAGTTCATGGCCTACAGTTAACCCACCACTGTAAATAATTCAAACAGCAAGGATGATACCAAATACTCTCCCGTTTAGTAAAAATTGTTTAAATTACCTGAATTCGAGTCTGAGTAAACTGCCACAGGGTTGATTACTGGAGGGCTTTCACTTGCAGCACCTACAACGGCCCTGTGAAGGGCATCCATCGTGATCACAACTGGAGGTGATAGTGTGTCATCCCGCAATTCTTCTATCACAACTACTGGATCTCCAACTCCACGAGGTCCTAGCTTTACCATTCCTCTACTTTCTAAAGTCAAGTCAGTAAACTTTGTAGATATCTCATCCCATAGTTCTGGCCCTACCTTACATCTCACACTTGCTGCCCCATTTAAACGACACCTAACAGCCTGAGCAGCTAAGACTGACACAATTGATGGCTCGGCAAGCCTCAGTCGACCCACATCAGTAATGGCTTCCTCATTACCATAGTCAACAAATTCAACTTCTACTTTCATCCCCTCGTTTCCTGACTCAACCTTGAGAATAGATGCACGATACCATCTGTCATCCTCAGAAAATCTGGCAAATATGGGACTTTTGATCACAAGGTCTACCACATTTGGCATTTTCTTACACTGGTTGCAGTACTCATCCAGGAGAGCCATTACTTGCTCCAAAGCTGACTGATCGCTTTCTAATTGAACCCAAAATTCATCTGGAGAGTTGAGATGGGATATTGTGACCCAAGTGCCATCTACAACAGCATCTGCCTTGGGAGGTTCATATGTGATTGGGGCTCGCTGATAACTCGCAACAGCAGGAACACTGGCTATACTTCTAGCCCTTTCCCCTGCTAATTCCTCATACAATGCACGAACATCCCTCCCATCCCTGAATAAAAAGCCATACTGTTTCAACGGTGGTCCTTCAGGACTGGGAGCTACCCGCAACCTTAATAAGCATCCTCTCACTACATCCTTAAAAGCTTCTTTAGTAATGTTAGTAGGAGGAGGACCCTTCTTGAGCCCTGCCAGGCAAAATCTCAGGGCCATTGCCTTAGGGTTTATTAGCTTAGCTGGTAGTTCAAATATATCTGTGTAAGGGACATCACTGATGTTGCCAAAATCAACATAATACAGCCTACACGTGCTGTCCATTACTTCCATTATGGTAGCTCGGCTTAACTTAGTATCGCCAGGAAATCTGCAATTTTAACAAGAAAAGTAACAACTTAGAAATACAGTACATTTAGTGAATAAAATTGAACTTTGCACAGAATATAACTCACCGAGCAAGACAAACAGATCCTGGCACGGGAGGTTCTCTTAAAGGAATGGGCCTATGAGCTGCAATATCTGCGGTGACAGCGATAAGGGTTTGTTCCGCTGCCTGGAGCTGAACAGCAAATGACAAAGGGCCGTCTTCAACATTCGATACGTAAATATTGTGTTCGGAATTTGGCTCTAAAATAGGAGAAGTGAAGGTTTTGACTGTCATCTCTCCTGCAGTAGATACAGCATGCTGAGGGACGCCGTACGTCAGCGGTGATGCCCTTCCCGCGCCCGGTGGTATCCCATGAACGTCGTACATCGAACTTGGCGCGGATAGCACCTTGTGTGAAAACTGCGCCGAATGAACATTAGTCTGCCCATGCCACTGTTGAGGCTGTGCAATTGACGAATGCAAAGAAGGGGAAACGATACCTCGGAGTAGAGCCTCTTGGTGCTGATTATCAATGGCAAGTGCGAATTTCTGAGCAATCATTAGTTCACCGAGGTCGACATTATTTTGATATAGTTTGATTAGCCTCTTATCATTAAGACTAGCAACCATAATTGCGTCAAAATCTTTGTAGCATAAATGCTGCCTCATGTAATCGGTTGTAACATCCTCCAAGTCTGCTCCTGTCAACGGGGTAACACCGTGCAAGTAGAAGTCGGTTGCTTGCGGGGGTATCCTCGCAAATTGCTCGTCCACCAATCTTAAGTTGTCAACTGACGTAACCGTGCTGTTGCCATAGTCAACAAAACGAACCACTACATGTCCCACGGATATATTTGCCGCGCTTGTTACTCGGGCACGGTAGAAAATGCCGTTGTACTGGGCACAGCACATCTGTCCAGCCACTATAGTGGAAGGATATGGTTTTCCTACTCCCTTGTTGAACTTCTCATCTAACTTCAGTATGCAGGTATCAACATATTCCACAGCAGCTTTATCTAGCTGAGCCCATAACTTAATAAGGGGCCCTTCTTTCTCCACCACCGTGAGATGAAAGTTGAAACGATTCGATCCCATGTTAAAAAAACTCACGACAAACTCCTGTAAAAATATTAGAACAAATTACATTATCAATCCCCGAGTGAAACTGATAAGAACACTGATTTTAAAATCTCCAATATCATTCGACACTTCAATCACTCCCATGCACATGGCATGTCACAGACACTTCGTTTACGGATTGAAATGCCACCTTTGGGATTCGTGAGAAAACGCTATTTTGACTTGCACAGGAAACACAGCTGTAGTCAATGCAGTAGTCAAAGCAGTCAAAGTTGCAATTTTAAACATTTTAAGTAGGGTAATTTCACGTTTATTCGTATCTATTACGTAATTCATATCGCACAGCTTTACCAGGGTGAAATATAACACGACGTTAGTGGCTAGTCCGATTAAAGCCATCGTTTACGAACTCCGCGGTAACTGGTGAAAACGCGGGAATCAATTTTGGCTTTTGGGTCATTTGCACTATCATGAATGTATAGAATTGATAGAATATTCGTGAGCCCTATAATCTTGCTTTCATCGCAAATCTAAATGATATTTTTCTCTATACATATACCAGCAGCTGAATTTAAGACAATATCTAATAACATTGCGCATTTAGTCAGAGGTGACATTTTTTCTTCGACTACTCATTGAAGCTTTAGCGCAAGCATTCTATTTCAGTCATAACGTTGAAACGTAGGTTCCTAAATACAGTTCTTCTAATACTTCCTTATTGGTGTATTAATTTAATCAATACGTGATTACAATGAGAATGTCGGTAGTATTTGAATTACATTCTTTCCGGACTTGTGGGTTAATAATGTCATTTAAACGATCCATAGTTTCGTAGCGCCATGTGAAGTATTTTTAAGTCTGTAAAATGGTATTATGCCTCTGGGTTGGATAACTTTCCGTGGAAAATGATTTCCCTAAATTGTGACACTTTCCCTTCAGCACTGTAACCTTTCAAACACATGGGTAACAGAATGATTCTGTGCAACACCAAGGACGAACGTTCTCAAAGGTCTAAAAAATATTAATTTCTCTTGTGACATGGAAAAATTTCCTTGGGTGCAGCAATCGTGGTAAATTTTTCCTCTAGGTACCGAATTAAACGCAAATTTTGCTTCAATAATGGAAAAATGAATAAGTGTACCTGATGGTTGAGGAAGTATGGATTTCTCAGGTACATTTTAGTTTATATTTGAAATTTTACATCATTCTTAACAACAACCTTGACGTGGTAGAAGGGCTTGTGCGTGCCAATGACCCCTAGAGCTGGACTGGCAGGAGCAAGTACATTGCTCCTGGTAGGGCCACCCATGCCAGATACGTCGAAGGGTAGGAGCCAGACGAAAGGTAGTTCTGTGATGGTGTCACGTTAAAAATACTGTTGAGTGGCATGAGAGTACCTCCCACCTATCATTTCCCAGAATATGAAAATCATTCACAGATAATTGATTCCTGGTAATTACGGGATGCCACCCACTAGGGCAGGTGTCGTGCTTGGCAGCGGGGGAGACAAGTCCTCCATGGTCATCATCACATGAAATCCTTGCACAGCATCATCATTGGCAGATACAAGGGATAGGAGGGAGAAGAAGAAGAAAAAGAGGAGGAAAGCAGCAGTTGAAATAGGAATTTGGAATGTAGGGCCCATGATGAGGGCCGGGAAGCTTACAAATATTAAACAGGACATGGAAAAATAGATGCTTTGGGATTGTGCGAGGTGAGATGGAAGGATAGCGGGGACTATTGGAGTGATAGTTACAGGGTAATCTATAGTGGGGGAGTGAACGTGGTGTAGCTATGGTACTGAATACAGAAATGGGGCTGAGGGTAGTAAAGATTGAACAGGTGAGCGACAGGATACTAGTGGTAGAAAAAAAATAAAATTTCGTACTGGTCCAGGTATACATGCCTACAAGCAACCATAGGGAGGAAGAGGTGTACAAGAAACTAGAAGAAATAATTAGAGAAATACCGGGAAAGAAAAGCCTGATGATTATAATGCAATGGTGGGGGAAGGGAGGGACGGATTAGAAGTGGGAGGGTTTGTGCTAGGAACAAGAAATGATCGCGGTGAAAAGGCAGTTGAATTTTGTAGAAGAAATAAATTATTAGTGACAAACACTTGGTTTAAACATCACCCCGTGTGCAGGTACACATTGAAAATATCGGAAGAGACCAAATTGATTATATAATGGAAAGGCAGAGATTTAGGAGCAGTAAAAACTCACGTAGCTATCCAGGGGCAGATGCGGACTCAGATCATAACTTGGTGATGATGAAGTGTGAAGTTAGACTCAAAAGGCTTTGTAAAGGTAGGAAGATAAAGAGGTGGAACCTTGGAGCATTGAAAGGGTTGAAAAAGAGGGAATACCAAGAGCTGGTAGAAAAGAACATAGGTGAAGAGAAGTGGATGGGAACAATAGAGAGAAGATGGGAGATTATAAAAACGGGCGTCATAGGAGCAGCAGAGAAAACAATTGGAACAGTGGAAAAGAAGAGGGTTGAGAAGCAGTGGGTTAAGGAAGAAATGATTAAGAAAATGGAGGAGAGAAGGATTTGGAAAAACGTCAACACTGACTTAAGCAAGAGGAAGTACAAGGAATTGAATAATTAACTCCGGCGAGTGACCAATCGGGCAAAAGAAAACTGGTGGAAAGGACAATGCGAGGAAAAGGAAAAGCTGCAGGAGGAGAGGGAAGTGGGCGCTTTGTACACCAAGGTGAAAATGTTAACGAGTGGTAAGAGAGGGCAAACAATACCAAAGGTTAAGGACAAAACAGGGAAGATATTAATCGAACAGGAAGATATCCAGGAAAGGTGGAGAGAATACGTAGAGGAGCTATATGACAGCGAGAATAGACCCTTGAGCCTAGATCTAGAGGATGAAGGAACAATAGATAAGGATAACCTTAGACAAGAGTTACTTGACAGCAAAATAGAGAGGTCATTAAGGGAGATGAAGGGTAGAAAAGCTATGGGAACTGATGACCTACCTTTGGAGCTACTGAAGAATCTAGGTTGTAAGGGGAGAGAATCCTTTTTCAAACTTATTCGCAGGATCTACGAGGAAGGAGTATGGCCAGAGGATTTCGTGAAAACAGTATTAATACCTATCCTGAAGAAGAAGAAGACATCAGAATGTGAGGAGTATAGAACAATCAGTTTAATTTCACACGCAGCAAAAGTTTTGCTTAGAATACTAAATAGAAGGTTGGAGAGCAGAGCAAACTACTATTTAAGCGATAACCAATTTGGGTTCAGGAAGGGGAGGGCAACCAGAGACACAATTGTGGTAATGAGAACACTTATAGATAGAAACAGTATAATCAGGATGTTTTTGCTTGCTTTGTGGATTTTGAAAAGGCGTTTGACAGATCAAACTGGGAGAAACTAATGCAGATACTGGGGAAAATAGGAATAGATTGGCGTGATAGGAGACTCATCCAAAACTTATACATGGGGCAGAGGGCTCAGGTGAGGGTAGCTGACGGTGAATCAGGGTGGGCAGTTACAGGTCGTGGGGTAAGGCAAGGGTGCCCGTTGTCACCTTTGCTTTTTTACAAAAGTACTGAGGAAATGATAAGAGAAGCATGGGATGAGCAAGATGTGGGAATCAAAGTAGGAGGCCAGCGGATAAAGTCAGATTCGTGGACGACCAGGTATTGGTCAGTCAGTCATCAAAAGGATTGCAAACTTTGGTAGATGCTGATGAGTTGTTCTCTGGTTTCCCACCGGGTTAGGCTTTCCATGATTGCCAAAGTTTAGTAGATGCATTGGAAAAGCAGTGCGAGAAATATGGGATGAAGATTAATCGTAAGAAAACAAAAGTAATGAGATTCTCTAGGACAAAGAAAGCGAGGCTGGGCATAAGAGTAGGAAGTCACAAACTGGAGCAAGTAGAACAGTTTAATTACTTGGGAAGTACGCTAGAAGAAACAGGACATAGTAGCAAAGACATTAGGAGGAGAATAGTGCTATCAAAGAAAGCGTTCAATAATAGAAGGGAGCTGATGACGGGGACCTTAAGTAAGGAAAGAAAGAAGAGGCTGGTGAAGAGAGGTTGATATGGAGTGTGGCGTTGTATGGGGTAGAAACATGGACCATGGGAAAGGAAGACGAAAATAGGCTAAAGGCGTTCGAGATGTGGGTGTGGAGGAGAATGGAGAAGACGAAGAGTTGGAC
The DNA here is from genome assembly GCA_963573305.1 of Pyrrhosoma nymphula. Classification (NCBI taxonomy): domain Eukaryota; kingdom Metazoa; phylum Arthropoda; class Insecta; order Odonata; family Coenagrionidae; genus Pyrrhosoma; species Pyrrhosoma nymphula. The sequence goes on along the minus strand of OY754335.1, from coordinate 10,007,510 downwards.
GGAAAGAAAGACAAATGAGGAAGTGATTGACATGGTGGGTGAGGAAACTTGTGGATGAGATTATGGGAAGGCAGGGTAGGTGGCTGGAAGGTGTAATGAGGGGCAATGGTTTGCTGAAGGGCGTGATAGAGGGAAGGATGTTGGGCAAGCGGGGAAGGGGAAGGAAGAGAATCATTTTTAAGGACGGGATGAAGAAAGGTAGGACTTATGCTGAGATGAAGAAAGAAATACTAGAGGCAGATAAGGCACGGCATGTGTAAGAGTCTGTTGGATATTCTCTGACTTTCATCATAACCTACCTTTAACCAGTAGATTACTCAAACGATGATGATGGTAGGATCCCTAGCAAATTAAATCACAATCGAACTTGCATTATTTGCAATGAGCCTTTAAGGCTAAATAGAAAGGCTGAGACTAGAAATAATGTTGTCTTTCCTCTCGACAGGTCTCAATTGTTAATTTATTCATTTTGGAATAGCTAAGAACAGGCACCCAATAACCACAGCTATTGATCCAAGTCCAAGGAAAATATGTATGATTTGCGGTAATGGATGTGGTTCACAGATATGTTCCAGCTGGAGAAGTCGACCCTAGTGCCATTTCCAAATCATTTGATCCAATTCATATGAGTTGATATTGATCAACAAAAAGTGACTTCAATAAATAAATGCAGTAATTTACAAGCGACTAGAAGTTTGGTACACTTTTGTACATGCATACATACTTTCAACTTCAATTCAAGAAAAAAATGAGAAATTTGGGTTAAAGAGGACACATTTCTTCTAATGGCAGGTAGGAATTAAATCAACCCTTGGACTGTGGACCTTCAGTTCACTTGTTCTTCCTGTGGGTGAGATTTTCGAAGCCAATATGATGCTTGACTCACAGTATGAGTCATGATTAAAAATAAACCGTGACAGACAGTGTGACAACAATGTGCTGCAGACTGTGCAAGTGTATTAGCCACAGTGTATACACACTGAGCTCCCTTTAAAGCATTATGGACAGTGTGCTGCACACTGTATGAGGGTATTATTCACAGTGTATGCACCGTGTCCACACAATGTATATCACACTTTCTGCACGCTTTTGAGTCTCAATTTACACTTTTGGCACACTGGTCACGCTCTTGACACATTCTCTGCACACTGTGTTCATGGCCATTTAGCACCACTCATTGAAATGATTTAACATAATTAAATATACTTGGTAGTATAAAGTATTCATAAGTGTTAATTCATCATATAATTTCACAATAGCTAGCAGTCAAATTGGTTCAATTAATTTATCAAGGTCAGTACATACATTATTATCCCAGTAAACACACATGGCTGCAGCAGCGCTTCACAAGGATGTCAGCGCTGCAAGTGCAGCACATGTCAACTGAAGCGCGTCAGCAGCGTCTCAGCAGCGCTCTCATAGAGCGAATTATCGAGAAACGCATCTAATGCGCATTCGCTGCTCGTGTTTGGAGTGCAGCAGCCGCAAGTTGCGGACGCACTGCCACAGCGCTGCAGGTAGTCTTTTGAATAAGGGGAGATGTTGAAAGTCTCAATCGAAAGAGGAAGATATGAATACTCATTCTTTAAACATTTACTATGTGTATCCTTTGTTTTTTTATTTAATGAAATATATCCTTGATATATAGTAACATGTTTAGCCTGTGGTTCATTCTTAGACCGAAAATTTGGCATAAATGGGAAAGCTTTGACACGAATCGGAGATACTTGGGTTCTGCCAGTAACAACACTTCATTGATAGCTTTGTGTAATTAATTTCCTTTGTACACTAAATTATTGTTATGCTTTTATTGGTACATTCATCAGTTTTCACATTTCCACATTCGTAACATTGAGTATGGGTCAATCCATATTAAGTGGTCCAGAAAAAGTTAAATTTGTTGCTTGGTGATTTTTAATATTTTTACCATACAATTGTATGGTATTCATTTTAAAGTAAACATTTGGGAAATAGTTATGGAATGACCAAGTTTAATATATGGGTAAGTTTATTTGAATTCCCAAATATTCTTTGTATTGTAAGGCCTGCATTTACATTTTAGCTTAAGTTTACTATACCAAATGTTTACTTTATAATGAATAACTTGTAAAATGAGGTGAAATACTGATTAATGGGAAATGATAATGATTTTAAAGGCATCAAGCATTACTAAAGAGCAGGGGCGGATTAAGGTCGTTGTTTTGGGGGGGGCGGTTCACTACATCACGCGGCGCCTGGGGGGTATGCAATACATCTCAACAAAATAGGGGTCCTGGTGGACTTCCCTCGGAAAATTAAAAGAAATGTAGCGCTTGGAACGTAGTTTTGGTGTGGCTATATTATATACAAGAGATGTGATAAATTATTGAGTAAATCTATCTGATCAAATTTGAAAAACGTAAAAAAACGATGTAAAGAATGTCATTCTTGTGAAGAAGTGAAGTGTCTTCCGGGTTTTACACCGTGTTTCCTCGGACGACAGTTTCGGCGACGTTTCAGTCGGCTTCTTCAGGTCGGTGGAGTGAAGGTGCAGCCATTTGTCGTATTATATATCTCACCCGTTGGAGTCAGGTGTAACGCTTGAGATATATAAGACGACAAATAGCTGCACCTTCATTTCACCGAACAGAAGAAGCCGACTACAACGCCGACGAAACTGTTGTCCAAGGAAACATAGACCAACGCAATGCAAAAGGCGGAAGACCATCATCTTCCTATACATCAACCCGCGGCAGCCTACACAAGAATTTCGAACTCCTTGAAATAAATCTTCTTTAATGCCGTACAAAATGAAAATTAGTTGGAATGAAATAAAAATATAAGTACATATTCAGAAAATACTATTTTCTTTTATATTTTTATAATTTTTTATAATACCTAGCAACGAAAACGCAGTAATGCTCGGAAGTTACCGTCATTCGTCAAGGGCTCTTCCAATGATAATGCACCGTCGCGTCGTCCCGATGACCTCTGAATTGTATGTTCTGACGGCCAAGAAAAATCAGATTTTTAAGTATCAGCTTCAGATTTTCTCCATTTTCCTTGATTTTCTCCCTTCTGTAGCCGTCCAGTTGGCTTGTGTTTTGATTTTCAGGTTTTTTGTATTTTCCAGAAAATTCAGGGCCAACTGGGCACTGCACCTTTGTGATAGACTGTGTGTTGGTGGTTTTCCAGATCATCTAGTTTCCCTAGCAGTTTTGAAAACTTTAACGGCTCTGTATCGAGGGATTTTAACTGCAAATTTGTACCGCAAGCTGCCGTTGATTGGGAAAAAAGGGCAATACCTACAAAAAAGTCCATTCATTGAGGGAGAAACCACAAGCCAAGGGTACTTTTCATGATGTTCTATCCTCACGTAACGACGCTCTTCCACGGTTCCCTTCCTATGAGTTGAAAAGGGATAATTGTAGTCGCTTGTGGATGTCCAAGGGCCTTCCAAAAGTTCTGCTTTTTTCCTATCGTCAGGTCTTTCCTTTCCTGGTACAATGAAGAGACCTATGTCACAGTTGACATTTTTTTAGCCAAAGGAAGTGAATAAATTGAAGCTTCAGTCGATTTTTCGTGGCTACATGGATGGGATTGTAAAAGGATCATTGACTCAGCTTGAGTCTTATTGTCAGTTGTGCAGCATGAAGGCATGATGTTAGCAAACTATGCATTTCCTCCTGCTGCTTCTGGCGTCTTTTGTTTTTGGACGCGAGAGAAAAAGCTTCGAAGGTCCGCAGAGGCACTATTAGTTTTCCGCTTAGTACCAGGCCTACTAGAAGAAGACGCCTGTAAACAAAAGTAAACCTTAACTATTCCTTCTGCGACGAGTTGCAAAAACATTATTACAAATTACATTCTCACCCTGTAGCGTAATACTTGAAAATTATTTTGCTTAGAGAGTCCTCAATTTTACTGCTATCAAAAGGAGAGGGGACAAAACTACGGTGGGTGGACCTCTGACAGCATTTCTATGATAACACAATGAAGATAAAAGTCCAATAGGTGGGTGTTCAATTCCTTGATCAAAAAGCAGATAAATAGCAATGGAGGCTAATGTGGGCCCGAGCTTGAAGCCGGCCCTCCGACCCTAATGGCGAGCGCGAGAAAGCGCAAATAAGTTATGTCTTTGTAATTAACCGACTGAAATTACCATCTCTGGCAGAAAGGTTGATCTGCACGTCAGGTATATCACAGAATAAAGGAAAAAGGACGCAGGGTCCTAAATATGTGAAGAACTCTTGAACTTGTCACTCACTACAACTGAAACAATACACTCGCTAGAGCCGGGCAACTGACATGTCGCGACGAGCACGAGAGCAGAGGGTGTCGCATAATAGTAGGCAATGCTGTAGGAGGGCGTGGAGACTGTATTCCCCTCTCGCAGACTCACTACGGCTCAACTGCCCAAACTCGCGGCACTGTTCTCTGCATACATATTAAAAAGGTGTATATAGGTCTGCATACATAGTATAATAGCTTATAACTATTCCGTTACGGCACCAAAGCTTTCACAACACTGTTCATCAAAAGGCCTACAAAAGTACAATTGCGAACAACGAGGATACTGTGTCTGTTCAGACAAGTGGATTTTAGATATTTTCCAATTATCTTTAAACATTGTGTATTGAGCTGGTGAAATAAAAACTTGCATCGGAAAACCACCTTGATGATTACCATTTTTTTATTTTCCCGGGAATTACGGGGGGAGGGGGGGCGGTAGCCCCCCCCGCCCCCCCCCCCTTAATCCGTCCCTGCTTAAGAGGGTACTAAATGGTGCCGTGTTGATGTCGACTTCGTCGATATTTTGGTACTTTTCAATGTTTAATATCTTTATAAATAGTTGAGTCCACTAAACAAATTTTTACTGGTTATTCCTCATCTAAAGGACTGTAAATGGGCCAAATTTCAAATTTTTATGCCAAACAAAGATAATGGGAATTAAACTTTGGAAAATTTGAAAAATCAAGAAATTTAAAAAAATTTAATAAAAAAACCACTGAAGTCCACAGCTTAAAATTCTGCAAACTTAAAGCATGGCTTTATACCTTTCAAATAAAAAATTACAAACATTAAGTATCCTGCCTTCCTATGTAAAAAATTGTAAAAATTGATTTTTTAGTTAACTGATGAAAACTTTGAAGCAATATTTGGACCCTAGACTTAATTTTAGGTCGATACATTACCCGACCTTTTTTTAAGTTCATTATTTACTGAATCGATTGGTTTTTGTTTGATTGTTCTAGGATACACAGAATTGGAGATATTCGCTATTCCTGCAGAACACTGAAATCGCCTAAAATCGGTGTTTCGTTAGCATAAAAATGGCCACTATCAGGAAAAAAAATAAAATAATGACATATTTGTATTCACAATAAATGGTAATTTGTATGGTAAAAATATAAAAAAATATTAAAAATCATCAAGCAACCACCTCTGGACCACTATGTACATGGATTGACCCGTATACATGCATATTCACGTCCGTAACATTTGCGCGAGTAAGTTCATTGAAATGTAAACAAACGTGTGCATTTGGAAAACATCTTGTTTATTATTATTAATATTGGCTTTATTTTCATTTAATGTGACAACATAGGTTTCAGTTAATTAATGCCTGAAAACTGATATCGTGATTGGATGGTACGTTTCCATAAACTATCACGGCATTGATATTTAAAAGTTAGTTCTCGCAAACACATTTACGCACGGGAATGGCCGTATATATACAACTTTCAAGAAGCAGATCTAGCAGTTGACAGTTGGATATGGCGTAGGTAGTTGCGTGATAGGCTTAACGTAATTAGATGTGAGGTTGACCGTAGGCAGATGCGAAAATGAAGTTGAGTCTATGCAGTCCGGAGATACCATCTACTTTCGGTCCTTGAGTAAACTATTTTTTGCAGGTTGAAGCGATCGTGACACGCTTGTGCAGCGCTTATGCAGCGCTCCTGACGCGCTTGTGCAGCGCTCCTGACACCCGTTAGCAGCGCATTCGACATTCAAAAAAGGGAAGTTTAGGAGTGCTAGGCGCGCTGCAGAAGCTCCTTCGTGATAGCTGCAGCGCTACCGCGCAGCGCATCAGATGCGCATCTGCAGCATTTTGTGTTTACTGGGATGGCTCGACTTGCACTATCAGTCATTGCCCTGAATGTACTCAAGATCACGGCTGATCCCTATTGAGTCACTACCTTCCTGGTATTTGTCACTCTAGTCTCCAATATGTAACAGGAAAATAGGGTAAACAATAAGTTAGTTTATACTTACTCCACCCAGCAGCGGATCCTCCTCAATTTTAACTTTCAGCAGTAACTGCTCCCTGATTTGATTTTAGTGACCAAGCCAACCAAGCTCATTCCTTTCAACCTAACCCAGTGGTCGGCAAATTCTCTAGGCAACAGAGCCAAATCTCAACAGTAAAGCGATTGAAATTTCTTTTGAGAGCCAAATTTTTTGAACTTAAACTATATAGCTAGGAACATTGTTGTTGACTTAATTAGGGTACTCCTAAGCTGACCTTTGCTAAAAACGTACTCAATCTGATTAAGATACATTTGCTGAGGGTGACTCCTTCCAACTCTTCCATCCACACTCGTCTTATATACTTGTATCGTCTATCTCCTTTCGTTCATACTCTCTATATGTCCAAACCATCTCAACATACCTTTCTCAATCCTCAACACTACATCTTCTTTCACTCCACAACACTCCCTAAAATTAACTTCATAAACTTTACTTATTTAAGAAAGATCTAAGTCTTAGTTAAACTACAGGTGTGTTGAATAAAACTTGATACCGCACTTAATAACAATATTATATATTGATAAAATTAAATTGTAAGGTATCCATAAAATTAAATCATGACAATGAATGACAAACACTGATGTGAACAATGGCCTTGCATCTCCATGAAAAGTTTAGGTAAGTCAGGTTTGTATGTTGTTATTTTTAATTTTAGTCACGATTCCATGTTCTCATCAATAAGACGACTTCTCAATTTACTCGTGATAAGGTTCATGCTTGAAAATGACAGTTCGCATGAATACGTAGACCCGAATAAGGAAAGAACAGCAAACTCAATTTTTTTCAGCTGATTACTTGAGTCAAGAATACTATTCCAGCAGTTAAAAGTCAACATATGTATGTATCTTCCTTTACCAGGTCTTTCAAAGAAGACCACTTGTGTTGTGAGCTAAGTTCACATTTGTTTTTCTCCAATATTTCAATATCATCACAAAGACATTCAAATTTCGAGCTCCACAATTCTTTGTTTTATCCAGCAATGTTATTTCAAAGTTTCCAATGTCAATATTAAAGGGAGAAAAATTTTATTCTGCTACAGTAGCATTAAGAGGTTTTGTTGAAAAAGGCTAATGTTGCTTTGCTGTTTCTGAATTCCTGAAACCTAAAATTTTTTCTCAATAAGTCGCTTCAGAGCACTTGCCTAAATATAAAGACACATTATGTATGTAAAAATAGAAAGAAGAAAACCAGACATCACGAAGTTTCAATTGCACTGTACTCATGCGCCTGCACGTGGTATTTTGTTGAAGAACCACACTCAAGGAGCCAAAGAGCCGCGGTTTGCCGACCACTGCCCTAACCCATTTCCATAACATTTCTTATCTTTCTTTGATGACCAACATATTTGTCTCCCACTCAATATTGCACCTCACAATGGGTACTCTACTGAGCAATGGCATGTCATGAGGGTAAATTTTTAACCTTTATCTTACGAGCTTTTTCGCTGGCTGTATATCTAGACTACAGAGGTTTTTTAAACTTTCTGCCACTAAAACGTAGTGTTTTAGAAAAAAAACTATTACTTACAAGTAAAGTATTTGTTGTATCAGAATAAGTAAAGTATTTGTTGTAGCACAATTTGTACTTTATAGAGTTTTTACAGGGCTTGCATGTGACTTGATTTTATAGGGATAGTGAATATAACAATATTTTTAATCAAAGTTTAATTAATATTTATGTAAATAAATTTAAATTATTTTTGAGGGTGAAGGCTTTTTTTTTGCCAAAGAATGAGCGATTCCTCTACAAAAATGGTGTACACAACGCCATTCGTTCAATTTTAAGTTTTCAAGTCATGGAATGGTAAATAACCATAAAGAAATGGAAAATATCCAAAGTATGACAACTGCCTTTTTCCGAGAGTCGCCGTTTTTCTCTTCCAAACACTCTGAAAGACAAATTTTTCACCATAATATGGATATGTTTTTGGCATAATAAAGTACTTTATTTGAATTGATTAATTAATTTTCCATCTGTTGTTTTTGTTTTATTCCTTCCTTTTAGACAATATTTTACCATTAGATGTTCGTGTAATTACGTTCAAACTCATGTTGGGTAGCAATGTTATTTTCGTGTTCCGAAAGTCTAAGAAATAAATGTTTGTATCCACATTATGGATATAAATCCTACACGCAGTAATCAAGCAACAGATACAACATTAATTGATTGTTTTTAGCCATTGATGGACCACTTCTAGCTCACTTTAGCGGACCGCTCAAATTGCATCATAAGTGAAAAACCGCAGTCGGTGTTTTGTGCTGAGCGGTGCTGTAGTAGCTTATGATGTAATAACTCACTCTAACCCTATCTTTTTAGAGACAATGTCTCAAAAAAGAAAGGGTTAGAGTGAGGGAAAATATTCTTGATAAAGAAGGGAGATAGGTGGAGGATGGGGGCAAGGTAATGCTGAGGGTTGATGATAAAACCTAGTACCTACAGCAATATTTTTTTATATTTCTGAAATGAAAACATGAGTGCACCTTGTATACGGAAAATTACTGTAGTTCAAAAACTTAAATAGAAACTTTGGCAATAAAACCCATATTTATGAGAAGTCATGTAAATTTCGTAAATACGTGCAAATTTTCCTTCCAGCTGAATATTATCATAGTGATGTCAGCCAGCTACGCATTTCATATATTGACAATTGTGCGATAGATCATGAAAAAGAGGCCTACACACAGCCCAACTTCACATTCCGGGCACCAAAGTCATGTTTCTTAGAAATATACTGATGACAAATGACTCGTCCTTTGAATGACACAATCACCTCGTTCCAAAATAACTTTGTTTCCAAAAAATAATTTGATAAAATCGAGGAGACTATTCTCTATCGTGAGTGGTGCTTGATTTTTATCTAATCTATACGATGATCCGGTGAGCGCATGCACTCTTTGCTTGAAAATTCGCAACGGTAAACACCAGGAGGGCTCAACATCCATGTCACTGTCTCCATCACAACTGCTCTCTGTCAGAATTTCTATACTTTCCTCTTCTTCCAGAAGCCATATTGCTAGAACTACAATATTACTAATAATATTGCCTCAAAAATACTCATGCTACAGCACACAACACTCTTGAAGGATCAGTTTCAGGAGAGACTGTCTCACCGAGCCAATCTGCGATGATATGAAAATGTTAGTCACAACAGATTTGCAGACGGGAAGGACTTCTAAGCGTATGTATGCAGAAAGGCTTGCATGCTATCAAAGGCATTATTCAGCATCCTGTTATCTTGATTTGTGCTCACGTAAAGATTCCCTTTCCTCCTTACCAGCGAGATAAGCAAACTCGAACAAAGAGGATGAGTCATTCAGTGGACAGATGGTCCAGCGGAACCTATTACGCGTATGTCGATAAGGAAGAAAACTCTCATGAAAGTAAGATGTTCCTATCGTTGAGTGCTTTCTGAGAAGATAAGGATATAATTGGGCTGTATATCCTTAAATTCCTCGAATTCCCCTTAAAAAAATATGACTATCATTTGACAGTCCCAGGGGCCATGAGAGCAAAAGGAGGACGCAGTGTGCCATATGAACACGCTCGGCAGTCTAGGGATATTTTTTTGTGCCGGAGAGACACGCGCAGCTGATAAAGGTTAAAGGTGAAAAACAGCTCCAAGTGACCTCAGCTGTCAAAGCATAGTAAACATATACATACTACTAAATACTTCTGAAGAATGATACACCCATGGATTTTTGTTATTTGGTTTAGAGATATTGAAATGAGAAAAAAAAGAACTGTAGAAACTACTTCAGAAAGTCGTCAGCAGTTTTTAGAGTATCCTTGACTTGGCAAATCTACATATTGCTATGACATATTCCACCACATCTATGAAGAAAAATTTTACTTAACTTTTATCCAAAAAGTACTTGATAGGCATTGATGCATGCATTATCAAAACGTGAAATTAGATTAGACAACAAGAAATAGGCATTCTCAAAGCACACATGATGGTATATTGGCCAAAGAAACCACTTTTAACTAAAGCAGTAGGTTAACCAAAAGTATTTGATGGACATAGTTCATGATTTTACGAAATCACTTTGATATCATATGCAGTACAAGTCAAAATCAAAGAGAATTCTCTTATTAACCACAGATTTAGCCATTTCTAGTTTTACCATTTTCAATGAGAGTACAAGAGGACTTCTAAGTGTGAGGATGCCATGTTAATGTAGATTATGAAAATAAACTAAAACAGTCAATAAAATAAATGAGAAAGATGACAAAAAAGACAATGGTTTTTATTGTAAATACTCCGTGGTTCTATTTATTATGCCAAAAATCTTAAATTTAGCATTAACCATGAAATGTACATACTGGTATACTTTACAGGATTCATTTCTTTAATGCAAGATCAACCAACAAACTTCATAAATTTGGCCTGTATAATGAGAATACTAAAATAACTAATGCATTAACCACATCATTCAGAAAGTTACAGCTAAAACAATGCATGTACTACAGTAAAGCAATATAATTAAAAATAAAAGAAGACAAAAATTCAATGAGCATTTGAAAACCTTGACATCACAATGATGATCACACAACTTTCAATGCATTAAATTAATTTAAAAAACTAAACTTGAATGCCCAATTACAACCTTGCTTAAGTGATTTAATAATTTAATCATATTATAGAGTCAAACAGACTAATGTAATGATTGGCAAACTGAATTCTTCTTTCAACATTGTCAATTATGAACTAATTCAAGAGTTCTACATTATCATTTAGGAAGAAATGGGAACTGCATAAATATTTAACAAATACAGTCAAAAACATTAAAAATTACACAAAACACACAACTGAATTTAAATAACTTTAAAGTGCCTCCACCATGGTCTTGAACTCAAAATAATATAATCAATAAAAATAAACATCAAGTTTAAAATTCGTCAACCTGTGATAAGCACCAGTCATGTTACCTTGATCATTCGAAGGGCGAGACATTCATGCAGCCACTTGTGCTTCTTGAAAAAATAGATGAATTGAGCACAGAAATAGCTACTGAATCCAATTCAATTCTGTTTTGTCCTTAAAACTCTAGTAACAACAAAGCAATACTTCATACTGCCTCAAACCCTTATAAATATGAACTATATTGCTATATTTACAGAAGAATATGCACCAAACATCATTAGATTGGTAGTACAAATACTTGTTACTGCCATTAACAGAGCTACAAAGGGAGAGAGTTAAGTAAATAGGATCTAGATTCTTGAAAAATTTCTCCTAGAGGCAAAAAAAAACTTTTCTAAAATTTTGCAATTTAAACTTGCCATATCTTTACTAATTCATTGTTGGCAATTTCTATGATCCAATCGTACACAGTCACAACTGTAAATATGTGCATCATAATTAATGACTTAAAAAATTAACATTAAATTTTGTATGTTCCATTTTGACAAATGGAATATTTGTACTTCATGAATTGGTTCTTGACATTTCTCGAAAGAAGAAATGAAGCGTAGTGATTTTCAATCATGGAGAATCAATAAGAACATGATCACAAGTATCAGATCAACATGGATCCTTTTTCTGCCTCTGAAAAAACACTTCATCGGATGTTTCCAGGAACTTTCTAAAATTCCGTTGACATTCTGGACTGCACCAATGTTGCACCAATAAACTTGATTCACTGTCAAGCGTAGCCTCTAACTTGACACGCAGGTTGAGACGCAACAGAGCCTTCATAGCTTGCATTGACTGAAAATAGAAAGGAAGTTTGAATTTTTATTTTTTTCAACCAAATACTTTTAATTATTTTCAAGTGAATTCTAGGAAATAATTTGGTGAACCAACAAAAAATCAATGATCACTGACAGTCAGGGAACATGACAACAGAGATTTGTAACCATGATGGGAATTTCAACCTGCAATTTAAGTGGTGGAATTAATAACTCGCAATATATTTTTTGTCTAATTTTCCATTGGTAAGAGATGCTAAATTATCTATTTCAGCATAAGGGGTGGAAAATTCTAGTAAAATACTCAGGATAGAGGAAACGAAAAATGCCAGTACATACGTGGTTGAAATCAGGGAATCTCAAAATTACAATTTTTTTTAGATTAATCTCATCTTTTAAATGTGAAAGGTGTTTTAAATTGGGATGAATCTGGTTGAATACACTAAAGTTGAAGTTGTGAAGATACGACTGCAAGTACATAGCATTTAGTACTTCTAGGGAATGAACTAGTTAAAAGTATTTCAATATTTTGAAAGAAACTAATTATTAATTTGAATGTTGATATAACCACCACTCGCGTTGCTGGCTGACAAAATCATAGAAGCAACCCCCCAGCCGGAAATCCATCTGAATTTTGGTGAAGGTCACTAATAATTCCTTACTTGGATTCCATCATATCATCTTTAGATGTCTGATTTTCTTCAGATGAATCGCCTGCATTTTCATTGACCCATTTTCATCCAAGCAACACAAGAGATTATTCTTTGGAGAGTTGGAAATAAGTTATTTCAAATGCACAAATTTTTATAATTTGGAAGTCAACAAATGAGAAAGGGAATTGTGGTTTAGAATGTGGAATGAGGTACAGGAAGCGCCAGACATCATTGAAGTTTTAAAAAAGAGGGACTTGTTTTTCTCGACCATTAGAAAGGCAATACTGATTTTGCTTTTACTGCCCTGCACAACAAGCACTATTGAGTGCTCATTCAGCTCCCTTCGCCCAATTAAAACATGGCTAAGATCAACTGGTTGACAATGCTAAGCATTAACCGTCAATGGGTTTTCGCAAACAATGAGAAATTAGTGGAAGCTGTAGTCAAGAAATTCGCAGCTAATTCTCCTAAACTATTGTTCAAGAATTAATTTGTTTAATAAATGGTGTTCTTCCTCGTGTTGCAGTGAATTTTTGCTTTGGGAGCCCTCAATAGATGTTAAAAACTATTGTTCAATAATTAATATTTTTTAAAATAAATATGGTTCACTTTTCTCCCTTTTGTTGGAATATATTACTGCACGTCACCCCCTCCCCAATGAGATTGAATTCACAAAAGCTGCTTCCCTTCAGTTTTGAGCCGGACACGCCCTCGGTGGCTGCCCCGGAGAATAAGGACCAGAAATCACAGTTGCATATCCTGAAAGTTCCGCATCCCCCAAGACACGAGTGCGAGTTCACTTCCAATAAGCTTTTGTCATTCGGTCATCTCAAGTGAGCGGCGGGGACCGCTAATGACGTCCTAGCCTCCATATCTTAAATTATATTTTTTATTGCGTTTATGGCGCAGGGAACGCTGGATCACAATGATTACGGCCGTCTCCGAGAATTCTGCCGTTTCCGGAAAAATTCTCCGCACGTGGATTTGAAAGCGCATGTGCCGAGGAAAACTTCATGCCATTTGAGAATGTCCCTATATTAGGTTTGTAACTTGAATTGTCCATACATCCACAAAGAGTACCTAGGTCGTAATTGCAGCGGAAAAATATCGATTTTTATTAATAAACCCATAAAAGCCGTCGTTTGTACGAATTACCTATGCATATTCTCGACATACCAAATTAATTGTAGGTTCAGTCCTGCCTATAATTTCCCCGAGTGCGGGGGTGGTCTTCTTCTCTCACGTTTCCCTCTCGATAAACATTTTTCCAACGTTGAACACCTCTCACATTTGTTCTCCTCCCTTCAAATCATCCGAAGTTGCTCTTCTCTCCTCTCTCTTTCCCGCGCTAACCAAACATTCTATATTCTCAACCTTCTACAAAATGTTGCTCTCGGTACAACGTCCTCCGCTCACTCTCTAGCTGCCTCGTTGACGAGACCGTCTCAGACGGATTAGGTTGATGCGGTGGCTAGAGTAACTTCCCATTCCGATGGCCCGAGCTCGAGCCTCTTCCGAGGCGGATATTTTTCGGTGGAATCCCGAACCCTACTTGCGAGCTATCTGGGAAGCACTTCACGTGCATTACTCGTCGATCGCAGAGGCGTCTTTCGTCAACTGTAGGCCAATGCCGACCCGGGAATTATTTTCACCCTTCCTCCATTCTCCATCCCTTGCAAACCAACCCTCAATGACACAAATGACCTCTCCCCTGTCGGTCGCTTCCACAAATAATCAACCAAACGACGAGAATATGCATGATTTTTTGGCTTTCGTAATTCCATTCTGAAGATACTTCCGGTGGCAGGCATACGACAGCTCGGTCCACGCGGAAGGCGTGGGCGGTTACGCACCATAGATAAGAGGAATGGAGGGCGGTTGGGCTAAGGGAGGCCAAGACTTGCGCAAGGAACAACGGTTTAAGGGGATGTAGATCACGCTCTAAACTATCCCCGCAGAATGATGGCTCGGTCCATGGAGATAGTTATTTACGCGGCATCCCTCCTGGGACAGGTGGTGTGCTCGATCGGAGCCTCGCTGGAACCAGCGGCAAACGCCCCGCTGTACACGGGAATTATAACACAACTCCAGGAAGCAGATTTCGACTATCAGGGTCAGGTGAGGACATCGATACGATGTGGGAAAGGCGCCAAGATGTGTTCCAACGGCAAACCTGGGCAAAATAACTCTTCTCGGCACACTTTCTGTCCCTAACACAAGAAAACTAGCCACTACTTCGTTATTGATGGCCGAGCCCGAGAAATTCTCGGGTCTTCATTTTCGAGAGCATAATCATCACGTCGCCTGTTGACTGTTTTTAGTGATCTCGCGCAAATCAGTTTTTTTCGTTCCAGACAGGACAAATAAAAAAAAAAGTTGGGCTGAAGCAAGATTATGTGAAAAGAAATAGGATTGTGAGTGTTAATTTGACTCAGCAACGGTACATGAACGACTGCAGGTCATCCCTATTCTCATTTAATGAGCATTGCTACGATAATCATCCTAGGTGTGTTCTAACAATGCGGATATTTTCTTCAATATTCCCGGCATAAATCTCATCTCCACCTAATGTTTGTACTTATCACACAACATGAGACTTATCTCTCTCTTAACTACACTTTCTCTTCTTCCTTTACAGGAGTGAAAATCCCCCTCTTTTCATATCTCTCCCCCAACATCTGCCATTCTGTCGTAACCATTACAAGTTCCTAACGTCTCTTTTCATCCTTAATACAATTTCCACATTGCCACAATTCTCTCACAGATTTCCTTCACTCTCTCCATTATTGCCTTATTTGCCATCCTCTCCAACCAGCTAACCACTTCCATCCTTATCCAAAAACTGCATCTCCTATTTCGCTTTCCACTGAACTCTCAGAGTAGTTCTACACTCATATCATTAATTTCAACTGCGCTATTATCCTCCATTTCCCTTAACACCTATTTTAACAAAAGTAATTCTTTGCCCAAGCTCCCAACCCTAGTCACTACTCAAATCTTAATCTAGACTACTACTCCTGTAAGATTCCTGGCCTCAAATGCCCAACATTTCAAAGCAAATGAGACGTTTAGGCTTTGATTTCAAATTAATCAAGATATATGGTATGACTAAATACCAATAACATAGAAAAGAATATGAGATGGATTTGAGTGAATGTGATAATCAACCCTGCTTTACTATTTCAAAATGAGGATTTTCAAATAATATTCCAGAATAGTGTACTTCATTAATACTTTCACAAGAATTATAAATACGACAGAATTAAATCGATACCATACAGCAAGTATACATAGAGTGGCAATGAGATAGGGAGATTCGGAAATAAGTTTTAAAATAATATTTTGGCTGAGAGATGGAATAAGCTGTATCAAATTAGTATTATGTGCTGTAACAATCGAGCTCGCCTGAAACTCAGCACAACAGCAATTTTTTCAGTGTCACTTCATTCATATTATGTTGTTACCATAATGTCACCACCTAGTTGTTTACTAATCAACACATAGCAATGACTTTTACGTGTTTTGCTGCCTCTTGTTCAAGAAGGATTGGCAATTTTGCACGAGTCATTTCTGCTATATAACTCTTACATTTGGCAAAATGAATTTTGAGTCAGCAATCACATCAAGAATTATTTCACTTGCAAGTATTGTAAGTAGCCATAAATATTTTGTCCAGAATGTTTCAATCCTTGGCTATCGCACATATTACACAAATAATCAGCTCATTTCACTATTCTTTGATGTAAAAATGTTTGTTCTGTAAGTCCTACTTCTTATTTTATATCCATTGAAGCTGTACCTATTAATGACATTAATATTAGTGAAGTACACTGTACCCAAATGAATGTGTAAAATCTAAACATAGTCTATCAAGACAGTTCCCATAACAGTGAAAAGTTCCTCTTGTTTAAAATATAATGAATGTATCTAGATAGAAAAGTAGTTTACAAAATAAGCTGGCAATCACTGAAGCTACCAGCAGTAGCCTTCTGTTTGGTGAACAAGAATTTATAATGCAAGCCCAAGTACAAAGTAAGGAATCAGCACATAATAGCTGTAGCTATATAGTATGTACATTAGGGTGGGCCGAAAAACACGAAAGTGTCCGAATCGAATTGTAATAGCGTGGAAAAGTTGTTACTCGTCACCCTGATCACAAAGAAAGAAAAATTTTCGAAATCAGAATATGTCTTCCGGTCGCACATCTCGTTCGAAGTTTTGAAAAATCGTAAAAAATATGACTTTTTTAGGGATTTTTTAAAATACGTTACAGTGATTGGATTAGGTTCAAAATCGGTATGTGGCTTCTTCTAAAGAACCTCCGTCTTAAAAAAATATGTAACACCCCTTATCTCTTTCTTTTAGGGGGAGGGGGAGTCGCTTATTGCGTTCAAATTATCGAAAAATCGTAAAAAACATGACTTTTTTCGGAATTATCTCTTTATGAGTTACAGTGATCAGATTGAGTTCAAAATCGGTATGTGGCCTCTTGTAAAGGTCCTTTGTCTTTTAAGAAAGATATAATTCCCGTTCTTTGTTTCTTTCTTTGTTATCAGGGTGACGAGTAACAACTTTTCCGCGCTATTACGATTCGATTCGGACACTTTCGTGTTTTTCGGCCTACCCTAATGTACAAATAATTCGAAAAGTGATTGTGACACTTACCATTTAAATATAATAGGTGATTAATGATAGTAAATAATGTTTTATTAATGCATATTTAATCATTACACTTCAATTTAATTTTAAGATTTCCCCATTTAGCTGGGTATGTCGCTTCCATTGCGGCTAAATAGTGATAGTTAAGCTTTCATGATTATAATTTGAAGACAGTTGTTTAAGAACGGGACAAAGTTCATAAAGCTTATACATCCAATACTTGGGCTTGGATGTCTTCTTTGCAATTATTCTAATTTCGTGTGAACTTTGAAAAGAAGGGTGAATGTGTCGAAGCTTGCCAAGAGTTGGTCGTTCAGTTATCTTAGTACAGTAAAACTCCTATTATCCAAACTCCCAACTATCTGGATTGTCAATTATCCAGATCACTTTTAGGGGAAAAATCCTTGAAAATCAGCTTATTACAGTCACGGCAATAGGCTATTCGAAATGTGTATTGTATCTTTTATACCATTGATTTTGTTTGACAGTTATTGGTTACAGCACATACATTTCTTTAGCCTTCTTACATCAATCTGAAGCGAATGCATTAAGAAGTTTCCAAAGAAATTACCCTTTTTTGTGAGTTATCCATTTATCCAGATATTTGATTATCCAGATGGGGTTCGGTCCCAATTAATCCAAATAATTGGAGTTCTACTGTAATAGGAAATTAAGCTGTTTACATTAGTTTTATGCTGGAGGAAATAAGGTGCATATGTATATGAATGCAAGTGGTTTAAGAGAAGACTATACAAAATAGGAGATAAATTTTATTGCTGCTTGAGGTCACAAAATCTCAAATGATAACCACGGATTAGAGCTGTACATTGCCCGAGAACATTGAATGAAGGTTTTACTGAAAAGATAAGAATATCTTGGAAAAGAACATGTGACTGTGTTCATCACATAAGTCAACACAAAGTGAGAGCAATGTTACCAAGTACTGGTAGTCTCCAGGGCACCAAGGTAACTTGCTTTTAATACTAAGTTGCATGCTATTATATGCTCCATTGAGAATAAAATATTTACACTCGTTCTTAACATAATTTTCAACACATAATTGACTTTTTCAAATCCTGAAGGGAAAATGAAATGAAATTACCAGACTCCTTTTTAAGGTCTAATATTAGAATGCATATTAGTAATACAAATACAATTTTCACATTCCGTCACTACGTTAGCAGTATTAAAACACTCAGAATTTGTCGAACGGTTTTTTTATGCAAGGGTAACATGTATGCAACAGGTATGCAAGGGTAGAACTCTCTCCTTACTTAGCCATCACGTGCGTGTAATAATACATTCTGGTAATGGAGTGAATGCAGGTATTTGTAGTAAATATGGCTTCATGTCTGTTATCTTTGCGTGTTTGGATTAATAATTAAATGCGGAATGAATTCTTCCTTTGTTTTATGATCACCGTTCCTTCGTGCCTATCCATTCAGGCACCCTTTGCCACAATGGCTGTGGGTAAAAAAATATTTGATACGCACTATGGCCAGAAGTGATCGTCTGCTTATGCAATGACACTTGGCAACAACAAAACGGTTGACATCAGCAAAAAAGCACACAAACAGGTATATTCAATGCTCCTCCTCCATTTGAGGTAACAACATTTGAGTGCCACCAGTGCCACCAAGTGGTCTCCTCCATAAGCTAAAATTCTTCCTCCTCGAGGAGAGTGTCATCTGAGAAATTCTTCCACAAGTTCACAAAAATGTTATTCCAGTTTTTAGCATTAGGTTGCCATTCTATACATTCTTACTCTTTGATGATAAAAACTGATGACTGTATCCAAATTTATACCTTAGGCAAGAAGTGAGAGAGATTTAGGAACATGTCCCAGTGATGGAGAAAATGCAGCCATCTGCAGCATTGTTCATAAACGATACTGGCAACCACCACTGGTATACCGACTTTGCCGTTGTCCAGACCGTCAAGAATGCCCATGGCGATGGAGTCCACGAGGAACTTCAACTAATACAACAAATTCTACAGCATCTACAAATGTGGATCCTGATGAACTAGAATTTCTTGGCCCACTAAAAGGGGTCATTTACACACGAGACCGAAGTATGTCACTCAACAACCGTTCTCAGCTCAAGGCAAGTATTCAACTCCAATACTCAACTTTCAGTTGGAAATAGTATCTGCAATCAATAATTACTTGATTTTATCACAGTGGTATCTTATAATCTTCTACCTTACCGCTCAAGCATAACTACTTTGGGATTTATAACCAAATGGCCAACACTACCGCTTTATTCACTTTCTTCAATGACTCAACTAAAATGGCAGACTACTCTTCAGTGGTTAAAAGACTATCTTCACCCATTCAAGACATTTGTTTTTCATTTGCTGGAACTAGTATGTCCCATTAGCAGTTTAAGGGTAAAATAGAACTTGCTTCATCAAGGTTTATTTATTTTCTAACACGATATCTCTTCCCTAAACTTAATCAATATAACAAAAAAGCAAATGAAAAAATACCACTGGAGAATTAAAGACAAAAGCTAAGTGATTTTTTATGCTCCTGAGTTCTGTCTACTATCTCACTGAGTGAGAAGAATTAAATAAATAAGTGAAGCTGTGGAGATGAATCAAGCACTATGAAGAGCAAAGGACCACTATCTATTTGATTAGATTGCATGAGCATCCTAACTTTGACGCTTTAACCATTTTTCATCCTCATAATAAGAAGTTCCACATTTTTAAAACTCCCTAATACATACACAAAAAGATTTGACTGTATTATGGCGCAATTTCCCTACTGTAGTTGAGTTGCTAATCTTTTGGTGAAATACTAATTTAATGAGCCCCCAAGAGATTTTTGAAGAGAGCCACAAATACGATGGCAGCAAAGGACATGGAATTTTTATGGCAATAGTGCTATACAATACAGTTGAGGTTTTCCTTAGCAAATTATCAATCAGAAAATGGGCATAAATGGGGTAATAATTCCA
Organism: Pyrrhosoma nymphula; assembly: GCA_963573305.1. Taxonomy (NCBI): domain Eukaryota; kingdom Metazoa; phylum Arthropoda; class Insecta; order Odonata; family Coenagrionidae; genus Pyrrhosoma; species Pyrrhosoma nymphula. The sequence goes on along the minus strand of OY754335.1, from coordinate 9,987,256 downwards.
TGCAAAATGCACAAATCACACTTTTTATTAGCAATACCCACCAATTACTTATACTTGCACAATTCCAACTAGCGGAGTGGATTATAAATATGCATTGATATTCCCAGCTTATCCCAAATGACAACCCTGACTCTAAGCAACTTCAATACTATTGAGTTTGATTAACCCTCTTATTGATAGTTATTGATAATCTGCCAACATGACCTATTTTAACCCTTTCCCTTCTGAAGTTTAAATGCCCTCTTAACTCGGCCGAAACCGGCCATATGGCGTTCTCTGGCCGCTCGGTGAATTTAAATTCCCAGTAACCAGAGAGAAGAATCTACGGCCGGTTTCGGCCGACTTAAGAGGGAGCGTGTCTTTGGGCATTTAAACTTCAGAAGGGAAAGGGTTAAGATAGGTCATGTTGGCAGATTATGAATAACTTAACAGCTCACTAAATAAGTTTATTCACTAGTGCCAGAAATATTATTACGACATTCCTTATTTTTGGTTCATGAATTCTAATTGATAACTGCCTTGACCCAGTTAACACTTTCTTCCTTCACTGCCACACCATAATGTAACTTTAAGAGAGTGAAATCATACGAATTTGACAATTACAGGTACTATATTTCTTCTTCTCAAACAACAGAGAGGTCCAAAATCTTAGTCCCTTAGGGTACCTATTCTTAAAACTTACACGGGACTAAAAAATTTCCCAGAATTAAATAAATTATGAAGCATTATGATAGCTTATTTAAAATTCTTTTCCTCAATGTTTTCAGTTCTGCCAGAATATTAGGAGGATGCCACAGTGCCAGCCAAAAGTTCCAGCCCTCCGGATTCGAATTCCAGCTTCCTCAGATTTCTCCCTAAGAGCAACCACAAGACAAGAGCAGAGACTTCATCTCAATGATTATTCTTCAGTGCAAGCGACAGTCAGCTGCAAGTGCCCTCATTCTCGATACTGGAGATACCAAAGGAGAACATCAAGTAATAATGGGAATGGAACAGTGGATGCCAGTGATTATTACTCATGTTCACCGGTAAGTATCATGTCTTAAGACTTTTGGGTGCTTACACTTACAAGGAGACATTGGGAGACCTACGTAGAGGACGCTAACGACTTAATGTTTTTCAGAAACTAGTGAGTGATTGTAGAAAAAGTGTCACGGCTTTCTTTCTCATAGACCCAGGTTCGCAAGAAAATTGCAATTATAGAATTTCATTCCGTGCATATTCATTGCATTACATACTCCGATCAAGTTCCACCAAGGCCGAGTGAGTTAAGGTGGTAGGAGCTATATATAAGCAGTGATGGGGAAAGTAATGAAGAAATGTAATTGGGCTCAATTACAAATACGCTGGGAAATTTGTAACTATGTATTACAATTACAAATTAACCTTTGAAAAAGTAACCAGTGGTTCAATTACAATTACTTTTCACTTTGCTCCTGTAAATAACTAAATCTTCAATGTGTAACACAGTTTTGTTTTAATATCATCTTTAATGCTAATCAGAAGAGCTAATCAGTGCCTAACATGGTCAAAGTTTGAATATGCCAAAAAAATGTATGAATTATTTATGTAACAATCAAAATTTTCTGCGAGAGCCACTAAAATTCTCACGACACTAATGGGCTTCTTTACTGCCAAGAATCTTAGCTTCACAAGGGGGAGAGATGATAACGTACTTCCATAAATATTAATGCAAACATTGTCTAATCCAACTGTTGCTAATCTCTTCATTACATTATGATATAAGAGTCAAGGCAAGTAGGGGAGCTGGGCAAAATTTTTACGATATTCATAGTTATACATACATTGGTATGCAATTAAAAAATACATACATATGTAACTACAGTTAACTGCCTCCAGAAAGACCCCCGACCGACTGGAGCTCTGTCTTGCCCTAAAAGTCTTGCCCATCGGATTTACAAAATCTGAAAATATTCGGCCAATCGCACACTTTCTGCCTGTAGAGCCTCTCTCTTGGAAAAGCAAAAAATCCCACAATAAGCTACTCTACTCTCCCTGAAAGGTTAACTGTAAATTCAGGAAATAGTTTGAAAACTAAAAATGCTGTTGTCACCGTTGTACATGTATGGGATCGGACATCCAACGTTGTTTCCAAAACATATTCGACTGAAAAAAATATGCCTCATGAGAGCAGCAAACCACAAACACTAACTTATATATGGCTCCTACTACCTTAACTCACTCGGCCAAGGCGGAACTTGATCAGTGCAAGTTATTCAAAGGATATACACAACAAAATTTTATAATAGCAATTTTCTAGCAATCCCGGGTCTACGGGAGAGAAATCCGTGACACTTTTTCTACACCCACTCTCTAGTTCCTGAAAGACATTCAGTCGCTAGCATCCTCAACGTAGGTCTCGCAATGTCCCCTTGTTAGCCCAAAAATAAGGTTGAGATTGATAAAATATGAGGAATTGTGCTTTGTCACATCAGAACCGACCTAGAATGACCAAAATTAAATACCCTGACCAATTGTGGCACCACAAGGCTGCATCCAGTTCTTCATTAATTTGGCCAACATGTATGCCAGGACTTGAACTCAGACCCTCATGATGGGAAGCCAATACTCTAGCCACCAAACCAACTCAATTTCCACACAAGGTTGTGTTAGGACACTAGCCATTAATAGGGGAGAGAATATGAAAAAGGGATTGAAAGGAAGGAAATTAAAGATGTTTTTGATGAATTTGAGTAAATTTCCATTTCTGCTGTAGTATAAATTGTGAAGTGGAACAAGAAATTCTTGTATCTACCTGTCTGACAGAAATCTCTCTTATTTAGCTGCTTGATCCTATCCTACAGATGTATTTTGGGGATAAATTAATATCCTCCATTTAAACCTGACACAATCTGAAATTTACTCGTAACCTTTCCGAGACACTACAGACTTCCAAGCCTCACCTCATAGTAGCTGTATCACACTTTCTTTCCCTTCAAAGCAGTTTTTAACAAAGGGCATGGACTTCTTTTCATATTTTGTAAAATTCATGAATGAATCTTTTAGATGCCAGGATCAAGAACCTTGTGAGTCTTGATTGCCCACAAAGGAACAGATCTCTGATTGGATGGAGGCCCATCCATAAACTGTAGTATTAATGACTCAATTTAAAAGTGAAACTATGAGTTATCTCAACATATCAGTCTAGTCACATTCTCACATTTTCATTGCTAATATGTTTTCATTTACAGCTGAAACGATGTCGAACTGGTGAATTTTGTGGCTATGTAAGCGCAGAGAGTTTTGCAACCTATTACCAATGCTCCTGTCCAGTTGGACATCTGTGTGTCACACAGCACCCAAGGATTCCAGTTAATGTGTCAGAACTCTTCTTCTCTGGCACAGCTTATAGGGCAGTTTGTTCACTCAGATGGGTATGAAAAAAGCTCATCGGTCTCCAATTCAATAAACATTATGTAACCAAAATATTTATTCTTTCACAAAAGAAATGGAATTATTTATTGTGAAAGCAATCTGCTATGGAATATGGCATAATAAACACTTGAGAAAAATAACTTTTTATAAGCCTGTTGATCAGGAAAAAAGGATATATGTACCATAGTGCATTGTCAAAACGTATGTAGTCCCAAGCTTACAGATATTTTTTGAACTAGTTGAAATAGAAAGAATGCTAGCAAGATGAGTAGATAAAACTGTAAGTTACTATTATATCCAAAACTACCAAACTGAAGACATTGGACAATGTTTTAAAGTAGATCAACAATACCTAAAGCAGCTGTTAATTACTATACATTTGCTTCCTTACTGGAAATGCACTTATTTAACATATAATTAACATCATGTTGAGTACTATAATAAAATCAGGGAATTGCTGGCCTCAGTGGCGGAAGGGCAAAGTTGTCAATCAACACTCCGGGTGTCGCAAGTTCAAGTCCCGCCTGGGGGAGTTTTCCATTCCCTCCACGGCATGTTTGTATGTCCTTATGTTCTGTTACACATTGTATTCTCCCATGCAAAGGTCCAGGAGACTGTTTTCGGAGGTATTAATAAAGAAATGATGTTACCACATAGTTTTACAAATTATTACTGTGGAAAAATCAGATTTTAAATAACGTTTCATCTATTAAAAAAATACCACACAGTTACAATTCTGAAAAGATCCATTAATCGTCATTATCAGAGGTATTCCATCTAATAAGTGGCATATCAGTGAATAGTCCTACCTATGATTTCCCTGATTGCTGAGAGTTCTCACTTCAGTTTCCAAAACACCAGAGTTTTCTCTTTATTTTCAACCATGAAATTATCTGCTTTCCAGTATTAAATTCCATTTAAGCTCTTAGTATCTTTAGCATCCCTTAATACCATCCAAAATTTCTGTTCTCCTCCTACACTCATGCTCGTCAAACATCCTCCACTCAAACACATTCTTCAACAAATCCTTAATCCTTGAGTTATCCCTCAACCAATTTTTCTGCCGTCCCCTCATTCCTCTTCTCAACAGTTTCTTTAATGGCAATACAAATTTAGAGCGCAGAATGATGGTGTTATTACAAAATGTTGAATACTGATTAACGGTTCAAGATTGCTTCCAGTTATAGTGTTTATATGAAGGTGGCACCTTTGGCACTCAAGGTGCCAATATATCAACTTTATCATTTCACTCTAAAGCATTCAAGGTGACGATATATGAGCTCTAGATTTGAACAGTTATCAAAATCTATCTAAGTATGTTGCATTTTGGATCACAATTGTTATCAGACTGAAGATCAAATATTTTGTTACAAATCTACTATATTGGTAAAGTTATTTAGGTTTTTTTAAATATAAAATGAACAACGGTTATTGCCCTCTCACCCATCCATTAAATAGAGCTGACTCACAGCATATCACTATCAAAAATATTTTTTTTCGATTCTTTGCCTTCACCCTCTTCCACCCCTAACATTACTCCTCTTCTCACTTCCTCCTTTTCTCCCTCCCACTCCATCCCCCACTGCTCTCCCCCTCCCTTCCCCCTTTCTCTCAATCCTTTACCCCCCCTCTCCCCCATAACTCCCCTTCTCGCTTCATCCCTCCCTCCGTTCTTCCCTCTATCTCACTTCCTTTCTCTCTCCCTCCCTCCCCAATTATCTCGTTTCCACCCACTCCTCTTCCTCCAACCCCAATAACTCTTCCCTCCATCCCTCTTCTCTTACCCTCCCCACCTCACACACTCTTCCACCCCCTCCCTCCCATTTCTCTGGCTTCCTCGCCTTCCACCTCTCACCCTCTTCCACCCCTAATATTACTCCCCTTCTCACTTCTTCTACGTCTTTCCCTCACCCTATAGCTTAAAACAATATTTTTTCACCATAAAAAGTTTTTTTTAAATAAACATTGTTTTAAAAGTTGTTGTTTCAGGCTTGATTTTGTGGAATAACATCATGAAAGAAGAAGACTGGCAATTTTCCACAAGAATATAGTTTTAATCGACCAAAGCTGGTCGATTAAAACTATATTCTTGTGGAAAATTACCAGTCTTCTTCTTACAAAACATTTTTTTATAAAAACAAACATATTACATCATCTTATAAAAACATTGTTTTAATTTGACCGAATATTTTTTCAGCAAACAGTAAAAATTTCAGTAAAATCTTCTCGGGTTTGCCACCGGGTAAGGCTTTTAAAGGCTAACGTTTCATTAAAGCATTAAACATTAAAAGCCTTACCCGGTGGCAAACCCGAGAAGATTTTACTAATATTTTTCGCCGGGAAAGCCTAAGATCTTTTAGTAAAAATTTCATCATTGTAGTTGGAACACATGACCCACAAGAAATATTTTTAAAAGGATTGTAATTTCAAAGATTTGTCTGGAGCATTGCGGAACTGAAAGAGCAAAATGCTGTGGATGTGAAAGGGTTCTGTGAAAATGATGATTCACAATAAAATAAAACCATCAGCTGAGAGGAGAGCAATGAGGACATCTGCAGCCATCCAATCTATGCACTGACGATTACTGATGACGAAGGTTTGAAGGAATCAAATTCAAATGATCGGAGTAAGATAATATGTAAGTGAGCTTAAGAGTAAATGTTAATGATAGCAAAAAGTTTGTATTGCCAGTTTCTTTGACAAAAACATAAATTTATTATTTGCATTTATAAAAGCACCAAGAAGACGAACAAACTAAGTACATATCTTTTTGTCCTTTGCATTTGATTCCTGCCAACCTTAATGTAGCAAAATATAGTACCAGATTAGGATATAGAGCTTAGGCAGTATTTACCATATTGACAAACAACACCTTCCTGTGTACTTCAAATTGAATAGAGGTCTAAACTTTCTTGGCAATGTTAACTATTTAGGTCGTCACACCTTGAGCCTCCTTTTTATTCACTAATGACCACTCTCCCACACTTTTTCATTTCACAAAGACGAAGTTCCCCTGTCATGCTAAGCTAAGAACTTTACCAATCCTTTCTCAATGCATTGCCCAAGATCATCAGTTTCTTCTCCGGGTAAATGCTTCCTTATCCAAAGCAATTCTGCATAAGCTGTCAAACTCAATTCACATCCAGAACACTACATTGCATTCTACTTCTACACAGAATATCACTAAAATAACATGCTACTCTAATTTTATTACTAGTCTCAAGTCAAAATCAAACTTACTTGTGAAGACTGGTTTGCCATGGCTCTGATGTTTGGAATAAGCTCTTCTTGGAATGTGTCCGGCCAAAAAACTCGTGTAACCAAACCATAGTGGAGAGCTTCACTAGCCGTAAGCTTCCTACTCCCAAATAATAGTTCACTTGTCTGGATAGCACCATATGAAACAGAGACAATAATGCACAAGATGAAATTCATCTATTACCCAACTTAATTTTAAAGTATAAAAAAATTTGGAATTTGAATTTAAACAACTATTACACCATGAAAAATTTAATAGAAAACATCATTACCAAATTTACAAATGGTATTTTTATAGTGACTTTCTACACATTGGTGTTTAATCTTACCCTCATGAGCATGACTGCCCTTGATATTCATTTGTCCATGTTGCAAGAGAAGATAGGATTCAATTTCCACACCAAAATTTGTTTCAGCATAAAATGCCATTTTCAAGGTGCATTGCAAAAGAAACCATGGTATTGGTATAATAACCTATAACAATGGTTGGTGCAAAATATAGTAGCATGGAAATTTACCACAGCCCTCTCCAGCAAGATGGATATTGATTATAAACACAAAATTATGCTGTAAACTCCTACATTAACTTGTGACAATTTTGTGCAGAACTATTCTTGAAGAAAAGATCACTCTCCAAAGACATGAAGTTATCCTCCCTTAGACCATGGGTTACCAAGCATCACTACACCTCTGATGCGGCTACAATTTATGCAGGATGAGCAAAAATATAGTTTGCATAAACCCCCTTACAAACTCATCCTGAATTAAGATGGATGAGTGAATGAAAACTGCTCATAAAATCTGTGAAGTAAGTTATTTGCATTGATTAATTTTTCCAGCAAGGTAAAGGAGGAGGAAATGTCCACATTCATCATTTTGTATGCAACTGATTCACCTTTCTCTAATCATTGAGCTCATAACTGAAATAAACCAGCCACGCATGAACTTGTTAGCTCTCACAACTGTAAATAGTGAGGCCTAATGCACATTCCCAACCCCATGGCTACTAAACAACACCCATGGCAAGGAAATTCAATGAATAATGACCTAGGACTGCTAAGGCCATTTACATGTAGATTTTAATACATGATTTTTCAATAAAAATAATTTTATTTATTATATCATGTTAAATTTTTCAAAGATTAGTTACACATTTGGGAACTGAATGTTTAGGGAAACACATTCTGAATCTCACAAAAATAAACAGGACTATACTTTAACTTAATTCTGATATGCAGAAAAATGCTGGCTGATATATGTATAGGCCAACGGTAGTTTTCATACAGCCACCAAAGTCTGAAGATTGATTCACTGGTACTACAAAGTTTTATGAGTATTTTGCAAATGTATACCAATAAGAATATTTCTGGTCTAGACTGCAGCGAGGGGAAGTCCCCATCTGCTAATTTTGAGGTTGTGGGTTCAAGGCCCACCTGGGTTGAATGACTACTTCAGCACATTCATTCTATCCTCATTTCATAATCAATAACCAAGAAGAATGTTGGCATGTACTGAGAATAACTTAATAAAAAATATGCTAAAGAGTTTTGATCTCAGTTATCACCTGGATTAGGGTTTGACTAACGGACCAGCAAAATTAAATACCTAATTTTATAGGAATTTCTACTTAGGCTATTACTTCTGATGCTGCTCTAATGGTTCCCATCACCACCTTTTACCCAATTAATAATGAAGATGGGTACTAACCACAGCATTTCCAAGCATAAGTGGAAGAGTCAACACAGCAGCACCTTCTGGAATCTGACCAAGACGTGCATATGGTGCATGAAAAGTAGCCTTATCACTGGCATATACAACATCAAAAAACGGCAACATAGTCACACCCAGTCCAACAGTAGCACCATGTACTCCAGCCACTATAGGCTTATTAAACATTGCTAGCACTCGCAGGAACTCCCTGATAAAAAGAAGTGACAGTTAAGTATTCAGACAAAAAATAGGAAATGTATTATTTCATTTTGATACTGAATATGACACTGACACAAAAATATATTGAAAATTAAAGTTTTCTTGGCAACTCAAAATACAAGCATTGCAGGACAAATTAATGCAACAACTTTGAAGGCCTAAACACACTATTTTTTACAAGAATATTTCTTCAGAGCTGGAAGCCCTTAACTGGTTTTAGGATGGAAAAAAGAGTAAAACGCATATATAACTGCTGGGATTGGTGAAGGATGGAGAGGATAGATTGGCCAGAGAGGAAGACAAATGAGGTGTACAATATAGTGGAGAAGAAAAGATGATTAGAGGGGGAAATTAAAAAGAAGTAGAAGAGGTAAGTATGTAATAGGTTATGTAAAAGTTTATTTATCCAAAGACATTATAATGTTTAGGACACGTCAATGTACAATACAAAATTACAATCAATAGTATATATCAATCATTGAAGTAATCCTGAACTGAGTAAAAGCATTTATCAAATAAATACAGTGAAACCCCGCATTTGCGTTATCGGAAATCACGTTTTCCCGCAATTTACACCACTTTTTCAAAGTCCCATTCAATTTCCTATGTTCCCAACGTATGCAGAACCCCGAATTTAGACTATGCATTTTTCAGTTTTCCCGCAATTTGCACCACAACGCGCTCTTTCAAAAAATGAAATTCACTTCTTAAGTCCATTGCTCATGCGTATCATCCTTTGTAAAACACTTTTTGACTTTTTCTTGTACATATACGCGGAAAAATACGAAAGAGAGCAGCAATAGGACCTGTTTTAAGGAAGAATTTGTATGTGGCGGGAATAATATACAGCGCCACTAGTAACAGAAATTTGAACTACATCAACTCGTAATCTGCCAGATACGATTCAAACCATGATTCAAGCTATGAAATGAAGCGTAGTCTTTTTTATGTAAAGCATTTTCATTCCAGTAAGTGATGATTCTATAATATCGTTCTTTTACTATTTCTATGCATAAAAATTATAATAAATATCTGGGTTTAACTTCATAAATCGCTGAAAGATAGTACTTTTCCGGCGATTCTATTGACGCCCCTGACGACAAGTGCCGTGTCGGACATCGAAACGCCAGATTACATGGAACCTTTCGCCCGTTTGGACATCCCAAAAGCTTTAATTCGCAAATAATAATTTTTATAAAAAATATATTTGTTAATATAATAAGGAAAATTTGAGTATACCGAAATAAAAATGTAAACTACGAAACATTTTCATGACGCAACACTCCTTGCTGCGGCTGATTGATTAATGCGATTGACGATCAGTTGTTTCATCGTTTTTGATGCTATCGTCGTGTCGGGAGTTAAGAAGTTAAGGTTAATTTCAATGGAGCAGTTTAGTCTGCTTCATCCACATTGCTGTTTCAGGAGGCTAGTGAGGATAAACTTCTACTTTTTCTGCAACCGATAGTTTTGTGCCGTCGCTTCACGCCGCTGGCATCGCTCCGCCCGCTTAGATCGGACAAGGTCTGTGATCGGATATAATAACTGTGCGTACCTAGCAAAGAATTTTAATGAAGTTTATTGCACCTTACAGCCAGAGAATGAGCAAAAAGCGTTATATTTAAGCATGGCTAAATGTGCGCGCCATGAAGTAGCGTAGCCACGCCAAGTCACTAAACCATTATAGTGGTTTCTCAGCCAACAGTGAGGATTTCAGACTGCAATGTGCGTAACCAAATCTTATAATTCATTTAGATTGCGTGTACAATTATTTTTTAATGAAATTACCTCGAAATACTAATACAAGTTACATTATATTCCAGCAATTAAGGGAAATATTTTTATCAAGAGCAGAGTCAAAATCTCTTAAAACAGCGTTTATGGTTTTGATTTTCTGATTTCTCGGAATATGTATTTGGTTGTATTCGCGACACTGCCGGACTATAGCGTGTTCCTGGATTTCCAGGTTATGGGTGCTCGACTGTAATTGAACCTGCGGGGGAATATTAATTTTTTACCTAAGTAGAAACTATGAAGGATAACAATGGATTCTTAACCAGATATCATGAAAAATGAAAGAACTCGTGGTAGACAATTGAGATCATTTGCACTGCCTCGATTCCCGAGCTATAACTATGATAGGCAAGACACAGTGTGTGCTGTTCAAACTCTAAGAAATTACTTAGTAGATAGTGACTGCTGTGAGCAAATGCTTGAGGAACTGCAGAAAATTGAAAATAAAGTGCATAATATTATTAATAGGCAGAGGAAGTCCAAGCAGTTGAAAATATCAAATTTCTAAAAATAATCATGCTATATTCATTAGATAGTTTCAATGGCTGCTAATAACAAAGAAATGTAAATAGCCCTGCCATCTTCATCCTTTCTTAATTTTCAATTTGTCTAAGATGTTTAGTGTATTTTTTTCATCAAATATAAATAAATGAGAAGTGCTAGTTCAAGGAATAAATGTTGCCACTGCTCTTTTTCAGTTTATCAGTATTTCTTATTTTTACCCTTACTCCAGTAAAAGAACATGATGTATACGTGAAAATTCTACTTTTCCCGCAATTTGCACTTTCCCGCAATTTACACTTTTTTTCTAGGGTCCCTGGAAAAGTGTAATTTAGGGGTTTTACTGTATATAAAAGCTTCTTTCTTAAATATTTTAGACTGGCTATATCCTTCAATGCACAATATATAGATGGCAATTTTTTGCATACCCATCCCCATATTATGAGGGCATTTGGAATGTAGTTTAACGTAGGATCTATGAGGATGTAAGTCCTGTTTATATGTTTTTCAATTTTCAATCTTTTCACCATTCTTACAATGGACAGGAGGTACATGTTGTGTGCAAGTGACGAGTGTGGTTTATTTAGTTACAAGTAGTTTATATTACAATTAGGCCATATAAACTCTAGATAATTTTGTTGGTTAGGGAGAAGAATTAGTTTTTACTTGTTTGTGTAAATTTTTAGTAGGACTCTGTAATGACTGTGATTTAAAAAAATGTGTGTGTATTATATTTTATTCATTAGAGGTCATTATACCTTTCCTCTTCAAGAGGGTGGTCAAGGTGTTTTTAAAGCACTTGGTCCCCAAATCCTCCTACACCATGCACCTCTCTCCACACCCTTCCCCACCCTTTGCAACTCGCCCCCTAGAAACCCCTATTCACATCCCTCCTCCCCCCCAGCCATCGGAGTCACCTACAGTTGAGTCGTCGAGAGTTGTCCGATGACAGAGAGAAAGAGAAAGTTGGGAGGGGTGGAAAACCCTGCCGCGCAACCAATCGCTGTGCCCCAAATGCACCCCACACCCTCGCCTTGTCATACAACGTTGTCACATACATATGAACCATCAAAACAACCCTTTTCATTCATATCTCTTTGAGTTCTCTTGCATGCGTTCGTTCAGCTGCAGTGGTGTTTTGAAACTTTCTGGTGCCTTTTCCTACGTTTTCAGTAAAACTTCAGGGCGCTTTGAATGGGAGTATTTTTCTGAAGTGCTTATAGAAAGCTTCCAAGAGTCTTTTGTGCTGTTCTGCTGCTGTTTCTTTGTTTATCAAGTATTTTTCTCTGTACGCTTCGTCTGTTAGGATTAGTGGGAAGAAACATGGTCACGGTGTGACATTGCATTCACAAATTCGTGAATTCATCGTGTCTACAAATACTTTGAGAAGGAAAAGCTCCACGGCAGTCCCATAATTCCATTGACGAGGGTGATGTAAAGAGCTGCTGAGGATTGCGGAATAAGTTCTAAATCAGTTAGGAGAATCCTGAAAGAAAAATATGGTGACCGCAATGATGAGAATACACAAGCTGCTGTTTTAAGGACACCCGGTAGGAAAAGGCCCAGGAGAAGTCAGAAAACTGCACGATCTCCAGATCTCTCCTCTCCGAAACTTCAGATCAGCACGAGAGTTCACACCAACGGAATTCGTCGGCGTATTTCCTTCATTGTGATAAGAATTTTGCTTGCACCGGAGTTAATAAATCAAGGAGTCGAGGAAAATATCCCAAGAAAATTTTACAAACCTGAAGGAAGGAATTACCCTCATGTTGTTTTGAAAAAGGAAATAGAATAGCTAGAAGTAAAATTGTTCGAAATAATAAATATCAAATTACAAACAGCAATTGGTTAACCAGAGTCATTTCTATGATTTTCCTAATGTTTTTCTTCCTCTGACATTTAAATTTGCAGCATATTTGTATATTTGCTTCAATAACCGGTTCATTGGATAGCAATTCGAAATTTTTGTGCGTTCACCATTTTTTCAGAGAGGACAGAGGCGCAGGAAATAATAGCTTAAAAAGGTAATGATGACCGCGTTCCTTCCATTCGCCCTTCCCTCCCGTCGCCTTTCCTGACTCCTTTCCTCACGGAAGCCTGTTGTTTACCTCTGGCGTGGGCGTTTCCCTTTCTGACCTGGCAACCTTGCCCCCTACCCCTAACTAGACCCTTCTGCCTGTCATCGGACAACTCTCGCCGGCTCAACTGTGGTAGTCATCCTAGAAATCCACACCCTATTTGGTATGCAGTTTTAAACGTAACCGAAATCCTCTCCGCTCAACTTCCCCACTCGCTCCCACTTCTTTCCTTGGCAAAAACCCTGCCTATATATATATTCTCACCCAACCTACCACTAAATGCACATGAGTATGCCACAGTGTCGTGAAACGCACATCGTGACAGTGGAATAAAGTTAGTGGAAATTTTTGTGGTTGTTTTTTTTATCAACATGCAATTGTTTTCTGCCAATTGAAAAGCTATTTTTTTCGAGAATAAACTATTTGGCTCTATTCACATCTTAATTATTTTTTCAGGGTAATGCTTGTACTCTTGCAGTGACCTTTGGTAATGAAGAGAAGGAACCTTCAACTCTAACCAGTAGCTTTCCTTCGGCTTTCTAGTCCTCCCCCTTACCCCATCTTGGGAGAGTTTTCTTCCAAAACTTAAGTTTACTATCTTCAACTACCTTTCCCTTTTCATTCGCTTTAGGGACCCACAACCTTCTTATAGGCATCCATACATTGATAAAGACAATGTAAAACACGAAAGAAGAACACAGGACATAAAGTGCCAACTTGAGCACCCTAATCGTGTTTTTTCACTATTTCCTGCTTGGTTTTATTTGTTATTTTCTGGTTGAGCTGCAAATGGTCGATACAGAAACTTTCCCACAATAAACCACCTACTTCTGGCAAGTATTGTTATCGAATGGTTAATGGGGTTGGAAAAGAGACGTTCACAGTCTATGAAGTACACCCTTCGTCGACAATACCACTTCGCTTGTGAGACACTCGAAGACTGATATTCACACAACAGTAGAGCACATCTGCGACCTAGATGGCAGTGTGGTGCAGATTCTCTCGGTGCAAAGTCATAAGGGGCGTGAATTCCGATGCAAATTTAGGTAAGCCATTACAGTTTGTATCGATCATTCCCTGAGAAATGTTACAGTATAATTCTGCTTGGTTCATTGATGTGATTTATTATTTCGTGACAGCTGTATCCAATAAGGAATCATATCACTTCATTGGTAGGTAATGTGCCCTAGCAATAAGTTACTCTATGGCTGAAGTTCTCATATATTATCAAACAGCTCATAATTAATTACATGTATCATTAAATATGCAAAAGTTGCTATGATACAAAAATGCTGTCTGTTGACAAATAAGGCTAAGAATTCTGAATGACTAATAAATTATATGTGCAAAAGATCGTCGAAATGGAAAACTTAAAAGGGTGCGCACAAAATCAGCACTATTTATAATACCAAGCAAGCAGATCGTAAAGTGAATCCATCCTAAAGCTGGGGTCCACTGTATTTGAATATGCAAAATTGTAAATATCTAAAAATACATATTTTGTCATTATTTTGATAATGGCTTGTTGATGTCCTGAATTTTTACCTCACCATTGTGACAACCCTAGGAAGGGAAGAATGTTGGACGCGAGGGGAAGAGGTGGAAGAAGAGTGGGATCCCATGAAGGAGGGCAGGAAACGTGAAGAGTTTAGGATGAGGATCATTAGGGACACACCTGGCAATTCTTGATGCAATTGCATTAGAATCAACTAAGAAATCTGTAGGTTGGGATTTAGGCAGGAACAGTCCCAAACCTACTAATAATCAATGGTAGGACACCTTGAATGAATACACCTGCATTTGAGATTCAATCAGAGAATGGTCTCCAAGTTTCTTGCCTATGCTACGGTGGTCATACAAAGGCATCCAGACAAATGCCACTTGGAGAGTCATTTTAAATTTGATTAGCACAGCACAATTTTAACTATCGATTATGTACAATCAAGAATATTATAAGCTACATTGTCATTAATTATTAATTACTCTGTGTGGTGTATGTATATATGTAATGGGACATCTACTAGTTTTCTTTTTGATTGAGAGACTATGAATGGGTACTCACATGTAAACACTAAGAGATACAAGCTTTTTTCATAGCAATACCCCACTTCACTTTGCACCCATACATTCACACTCACTTTAGGGCCTCAGAGAGCTCAATGGCAGCCTTCTTACGACGCTCTATGTTGGTGTGAAGCAATGAATGGAGGTCCAGCCCCTGGCAAAATGAACTCCCAGTAGAAGTCACCAGGACAACTCGACAAAACTCATCCCTTCGTAGCTGTTGAAGAGCATCACGAAATTCATGCAACACCTGTAAAGAACCAAACCTCAGAAGATTACAGACCAGGCATCACAGAGCTTACATTTCCCAAAACAAATGCATGATAATGCTATGAAAGGTGATATCATTTCAACATAAGAAGTACGTAATCATAAAACATATTGATTATCAGAATTATGATTCACAAAGTTTTCATATCGTCCAAAGTACAATTATAAGGTCTTTTTGTTGTGGCTGTAACCAAGATATTTCAACTCACACTAATGAACCTCAGAGTTTGGCAATGGGTGTGATATTCAAGTAAAGGGGATTTACTGCACTATTTCATCATTAATTTGCCAAAAATGAAATATGGCAAAGCATGGATATATGTTTTCGCCTCCGTTTGCCTCCTGGCATATTCATAATCCATGTTTATAAGTTATCAATTATCCAAGGTGGTATAAGTTCATATTATATTGGATAGCTGATACTGTACTGAAAAACTAACCTGAACATTAAGGCTGTTCTTCATTTTGGTTGAACCAGGAGTCAGTATTAATTGGACAAAATTCTCATATCGACGTAGACAAATTTCTTTATAATTATATGTTCCTGCATTTTGACGGCCACTAGAACGTTGCCGGAAGGATTCTTTGGATTCCAGTGGCTTGCCAAGCTTCGAGTTTGTCTTCTTTTTATGCTTCTGAGTAACATTCTCAAGGCTTTTCATCACACTCTTGTAACCTGAAGTAAAAACATAATGGAAAAATATGTAGGAGAAACAATTCATTAAACATGGCACTGGATAAACTGCAACAGTAATGAAATCTAAATTATAAATACCTTCTAATGTTAAAGTAATTCTGATAAAATGAAGCGCTTCAGCACATGTGACTTCAAATAAAAAAGTATAACTACTCAAGAGCCAGAACATAAGTTGAAACATTTTTTGCAGTAAAATTGGAATTTTAACCTCTTTAACCACTTAACGACCAGTTACGTAATATTACGTGCGATAGTCACCATGACTGAAAGACCACCTCCGTAATATTACGTTCTCGTTCTTATTTTTTATTATCAGCACTATAGAAGTAATTCTTGCATTGTGTTTTTGTAATTTGCTGTTCTTCAGCATTAATTTTTTCGCAAAGTATAAAGAATTTTAGAAAAATAAATATTGCGATGTGAGTAACAAATGAAGGCACATTGATACATGCCAGAAAAAAATTCGGTATTTTTGGTACGATTTTTGATTTTGAATTGGGTCTTTAAGTGGTTAATGGGGACTCTTTGTATAGTCTCATTCACTTGCAAGTAAGGATGTTAATAGAAAAGAATATTGAATGTAAACTTGTAACGTTTTAATGTCCCCGTCCTGCTAAATTATTTAAATAAAAATTTTTAAAACAATGTTTAAATAATTTAGCAGGATGGGCCATTAAAATGGGGGAGCGCATCTAAAGATGCACTCCGCATAAAAGGGGTTAACAAACAATTCTAAGACAGTATCACTTTATGAGATGTATCCAAATCAATTTTGTTATCTCTGAACATATGTCCTCCAATGCTGTTTCTTCTACTGTTACTTACCTTATTTCATTTCATTAACCAGCATTAAAACTGTGGCTATTTAGGCACTTTTTAGTTAAGTTAGTTTCTAACACAGCAAAAAGTAAAGAATTTACATTTCCTAGGGTAAAAGTGCACTACATTGTTTCTGGTTATTCCAGGCTTCAATTAAAATACCTGATGACAATTGACATTCTCACATCGTTTCAGAGACTGGGGAAGAAGGGGATATTAGGTACCCTTTCACTGTGCCACTAGCAGCTTTTTAAGAAAGTTCAAGTGTCTTGAAAAACACACGTACATATTCATTTCCATAAGTATAATCCAGTGTTAAACATGGGAGACTACATCTGCCAAACTCTTTACTCACTGCTATAACCTAACGTCTGGTAGACAAAATAAATAAGATAATGCGGAGTTAGGACACGAAATAAATAAATAAATAGTAGTGAAAAAAAAAACAACAAAGCAACAAAGGGCGTAACTACGGACGCGGGGAGAGGGAGATATATGGTGGAAGCAGGAAGAGAGCTAGAACGAGTCAGAGGTGAAAGGAGAAGGAAAAAAGGAAATAAAAGTGTGTGTGAAATAGTGTCGGTTTGTCAAAGGGTGATGGGAGGAGTTTTGGAAGCGGTTTTCAACAAGGAAAGCTGGAAGAAGCCAGGAGAGAGGCGGAAACGGAGGGAATTGCGGCGGTAGCGGAAGACTCACAGCGGGCCGGAGAAAGAGATCTCCGAGAGAACAACGAAAGTTGGATGAAAAAACAGGATAACGCTAAGTGCCATATAAAATTTTTATTGTATTCATGGTTAAAATAGCAAGAGGAGGAACTGAAGGACATAAAAATTCAAACCCTCGAAATTGGAAATAGAAATCATTCAATTAAGTCTTTTAATTAATTATATAAATTGAAAGGGTTTGAACATTTGTAAATTGGGCCCAATCAACTTTTACTAAATTAAAAGATAATTTTTAAGCAGCCATAAGTGTTTTCTGCGTGTTATTTATATATAATAAATGAAATAATATCCAAGGTAACACGAAGGAGACGAAGGTGAGGGTTACACTGCAGTACCGAGTTTGCCACATTACAAAAGCTAGAGTGCAGTGACTTCATTAGACTCTCTTACACATTTCCTGTGACACACTTTGATAATGGTTTAAGTTGCAAACATATTTTTCAATCTTTAAAAGCTATAAGCTCAAAACTCTTTAACTTTCTTGATACATACTTATAAATTTCCAAATAATAAGTTTGCAAACATCTGTCAGTGTTCATAGTTACTTTATTCAATTATGTAGTAAAAATGTATTTTGTTCAGCGCTGAAGAAATACTTTGCCATTACAGTAAGAGCTATTGCAATCAAAATATTAACCAAGATATCAAGTCTATGTAGTTAACACATATTCCTACACCTGCAACAAAATGCTTCAATGCCATAATTTGTTCTGAGGCACAAGGCACTAAAAGGCACCAAGGTCTCCCCCATTCACTCGTCTGAGAGAAATGTCACCAAAATTAAAAATTAAGCCACTTCTAAAGAAAATAAAGTTCTTCCATTGCATTAAAATCACTTAATCTTTAGTATCATTACAGGTGCACTTGACTATCTAAAACTCCACACTTTAGAAGGTGGTTGCTATGAGGGCTATTAAATCCCACTTTCCTGGAAGGAAGCAAGGCACCCAGGGCTCACCTTGCCTGGTAGCCAAAGTGTTCAGAGCACCTTTAACATCATCAAGCAAGAGAAATGAAAACATTCTGATCAAGAGAAAGCAGTAATAAAAGTGACTATTAGATGAGAATTTCACTTTAGTACAATACTGACCCTAAAGATTAAACACCAACTAACTTTCTTCCATGAATTAGTACTTGGGTCCACACAAGTGCAACATTTGATTTCTTTATCTTCACAATGTACTCATTGAATAAACAGGTTTTAAAACAGCTTAAATTGCTCTATTTCTCACATCCCCACACCTTAGTGAAATATATCCATCAACGTATATCACTTCGAAAAATGCCTTTTGTCTCAACATTAATTTACAGCAAACAATTTACAATTACAACGGCAATATTGCATCGATAAAAAGGCTCTAAAGCATAAATACACGAAGATATATCATGAAGCTGTAAGTCGTTTGGCTCATTTTGTGTGAATATGAAATTTAAAAACACATGATACCATTCCTGCTCAGGAACCATAAAATATCACAACACTGCATCAATCTGTAATAACTATTTTAAACATCGGTGGATAGTGCGAAGTTGATGTTAAATTTCCATGATGTTCCGTTCACCAACCCGTTTACCCTGGTAATCGGCAGGCATTTTGTCGTCGCTAAAAACTGACAAGTCGTAGCGAATATCCTGAGGTGCCGGCAACACGCAATGCACTCCGCCGTCTTCTGTCGTGGGATACCAACCGCACTTCATTCCACGGCGAATTCAGGGGACAAAGGAATCACAGGGATCACGCCCAATCCCTTCCGACAAACATGGTTGAAAAAACAAACGTCTAATTTTACAATAGGAAGAGGAGGCCAAGAGTAACACGTCGCAAATTGTCGTCGACAGATGAAGATTTAGACGTCGAGAACGAGTATTAGCTCTGCATGTAGGTACGTTCCATATTTTAAGAAACCATCATCACCATCCGGTGTTTTACTGAGCGATAGTTTTATGGGCATTCTCTACGTCAACTTCCAATTTTCGAGAATATCTTCAAACGTTCCCAAACATGATTTCCTATTTCCCCACCATTAAGTTTCTAGTATTCTCTTAATACTTTCGAACACCCCGGATACCTTCCATAAATCCTATTCTTCCTCTTCATCGCTTACCCAGCATTCTCCCCTACAACACCCCCATCAACACGTCCTCCATCCACTTCAGCTTCCTTCACCGTATCCTCGCCACCAACCTTCTTTCCTCACAGTGCATCTCTAACACTTCTTCGTCATTCTTCCTCGCTTTATACCCTACCATATATATCCTTCGCATTGGAGCAAACATCCTTTCTCATTCCACGCACCATTAGTGATTAAAATAAGAACATAGAGAGACAGACACTCCGTTAACATATTATTTACTTTCGTCCTTTCCCACGCCAAATTCCTTTTCGCTATTCCCTCTAGTTTCCATGGTTGGCGTCCAAACATTTCCTGCCACACACCCCCGCAAAGCTTCGCAGGATAGAATGCAAATGTAAATGCTTCTTCACACCCACCCCTTTAAAGCCTCTGGTTTGCGAAAATCCTCTTTCCTCAGTCTCGGAACCACACAACGCCATGCTCCAAACCAAAGATGTCTGAAACTTGACGCACTGATACATAATTAAACAGATAATTTCCTTCACCATATTTTTACCTTTTATTTACGTCTTTGCCTGAAGACGCACCACCAGTTTGGAAAACTAACGGGGTAATTTACGATCAATTATCCTCAATCACGATAAGAACGAGACATACTTCTCCATCAAATCGAAAATTTAGATCCACCACACATTAGCGGCGCAGGATCCGAAATATTACCTTGCAGTGTGCATTCGTTAGTATTACCAACGTTGAATCAGATAGCACTGACTGTTATTACCTAGCGTTAGTTGTGTCTTTGTATAGTGCTCGGTATACTGCAGGGCATCAAATAATACGCAGCCAGTCAGGTCGCTTAGATTTTTTTGGTTGGTATTACCACTCTACAAAAAGAAGCGCGCTGGTTACGCAAACGCTGTTTTAATTGTAGCTTCAGCGCGCTGTAGTAAATTTTCATGAAGTGTAATGCTACTGCAGCCCGAAGCTACTTTCTGCTTGTTTCAACTATTTAAGAGACATTTCGTAATGGTTTTCCCGTTCAATAACGAACGCCGAAACTTCTTGCTCTTGGTTTGAGACTTTTCCCACCGAAAACGCCCCTCTCTTATATAATTAAATCAAAAGTCAGCCACCTTTTAGGTTTCGCGGACCACTTCCTATATGGTCGTGGAACCTCTGCCCTGAATCAAAGGATGGGTTATGGTAAGAGCTTACGGGTCCATTGAGGACAGCCCGCTGACTCCCAGTAGAGAAATTCAGGTGGAAATCTATCCGAAGAGTTCCTTTTCTCGCAGAAATTCTTTTATCTTAACCTCTCCTTATACTAACGTTCTTCAACACGTCCAGTCCCTCCTAAATACCCTTGAGTTTCCTAATGAGACAAATACAAAACCTTTTCAAGGACACCAAGGTGTAGTGACAAAAAAAGATGAACAACTAGCTATAGATGTTTGCGTAGGAGCCAGAAGTAGGCATAGTAAGGGATAAAAGTCCTCTATCGGGAACTCGTCAACTTCAAGTTGAATGACGAATGGCGCCAATAGATATGATTCCATCAAGCTCCTCTCCCTCAGCTTCGGAAAAAGCACAAAATAAATCCATTCTGCACATGAGCAAAAAGATAGTAGGTGCTTTTAATTAGTTCCATTAATTGGTCTGATACGAAAGCATTGGAGAGGAAATTAGCACATGCGTCGCAGGTGTACTCGTAGATATGGCCGAGTGAAGCAAAATAAATTAGTCAGAGAGAGAGGCAGTTTCCTGGGATTACCGTCAATTATTACGATTTATTGGACCATATCTAATTATGTCTTGAGTGGGGGCTCGAACTAAACCTTAGTAAATTCACTGCAGTACACCTCTCATGAAATAAATTACACCAACACTATATCTATCACACAGCTGATGGAAAGAGGAGGGTGGAGCCGTTAGAGACATGGAGGCTACTCGCTAGGCTTAGATTACTTGAAAGATTTAGGTCAGCCGAGTTTCATTACGACACGGAGGATATTATTTTGACCCCGCGCTATATCTCTAGAACTGATAGAAGCGACAAAATAATAAGCCGAAAATTGAAGATACAGGTCTTCCGAGTTTTACTCCGCGTAGGTCCATTTTTCTTCGTACGACAGTTTCGCCGGCGTTGCAGTCGGCTTCTTCAGGTCAGTGAAGTGCGGATGCTTCACTTGACTTGACCGGCAAATGGCAGGCCCAGATATGTAGAGCGCTGCTCAAAGTGCGACTGTAGTCCACCTCTTCAGTGTTAATGACACTGCAATTGCACAAGGGGGTAAATGGCGATGCAGAGTAAAGGGACCAGTGTTACCTTTACACTATTAGTGAAGGAGGAGAGGATGCAAGGCTACTAGTGAGCGGGTGCTATTTGGCGCACACTACATTTACAAGAACTAAACCTAAGGCAAAACTGGCGCCTGAACATTAACAGAATTGAAACAGAATAACATATTTTGACTCTTTCGAAATAAATTATAGGTATAACTTTTTTTCCTATTTTTTAAGAATATATAAATATTTTTTTGGGGGGGTCTCTGGTTCCAACGGGAACTAGGACAACAAGTTTTTCTCTCCTGACCATTTTAATTAATTTTTTTGAAGGCTTTTGTACATTTTTTTTCACTTTTTCTTTCAGGAACTTTTGGGTCCCGGTTGAGCCTGAGCTGGTATAAAACCTGGGACCACAATTCTTTTTGAAAATACAAAAACTAAGTTTTAACTATTAAAATGAAGATGAAAGGCATAGGAAAGAAGTCGGAATGGTTACGGAAATAAAATTTCTTGAGGGTGTCCGTAACTCTTACATCGTTTCTTATGAATGGGATAATCCCAGAGTGAAGCTGTAAGCGTGTTTAGCGGAAGGGACTTTTGCAAGCGCACCTTTATGAACGCTTAACGCTTGTGCCTTAATGAAGTCGTGTATTTTTGGTACTCTGTGTGCGTTTCTGATTTCAGTCATTGGCACGAGTCGGCGTTCGTTTGTGAGGTAGCGCAACGTCTTATTTCGGAATTTCTCTAATTGTTGTCGATGAAACTTGGATGAATTTCCGAATAATTCGCAGCCGTACAGCAACCTGGGGCGGATAAAAGATTTGTACATTGTGACCTTGTCACGCCGCGTGATGCATGAGCGTGTACAGAGCAAGGGGGAGAGTGCACTGAGAGCAGAGGACAAGGCTTGCTGTACGTGGGTGGTCCATGTGAGTTTCTCATCGAAGTGTATCCCTAAGAATTTGTGTGATGAATCCATTGGTATACGAGAGGAATGAAGGGTGAGAGGTATGGTGATATTGTAAGTATGTCGCCGACGGAAGTCAACGAGTTTGCTCTTTGCAGCGTGAATCGTGACTTTCGAGACGAAGATCCACTTACTAAGGAGAGAAAGGCGGTCTTGGATCTTTCGAGCAGCGGTATTGCCACTCCAAGATCTTGCCGCGATGGCAGTATCGTCGGCAAACATGAAAGTGAGAGTTTGTGGAGAAGAAGGAAGGTCGTTGACATAGAGATTGAAAAGGGTAGGAGAAAGAGTTGATCCCTGCGGAACGCCACAGTTCGTCACTCTCTCGCCCGACAGCGCGCCGCCTTCGGTGACACGAAATGATCTGGAGTTTAAAAAACTCTCGAACAGTTTCGTCAGGTGGGGCGGGATTTTTGCCCTGCAAAGCTTGAGGATGAGGCGGCGATGTCATACCTGGTCGAAGGCTTTTGCCACGTCTAGGAAGAGAACGGCTGTATGTTGCTCTGGAAAAATTGGGCGATGTATTCCGCCAGCCGAAGGGCTTGCAGACCCGTAGAGTGGCCTTGGCGGAATCCCATTTGGTCTGGTCTAAGTACGTCATTTTTCCGTAGATGAGCGTCAAGACGGTTTTTGATTGCTCTTTCAAACAGTTTGGAGAGGTTTGATAGTAGGGAGATAGGACGTCGGTTGAGTGGGATAGAAGGATCTTAGTTAGGTTTAGGAAGGAGGGCGAGTTTTGCTATTTTCCATTTAGACGGAAAATAGCAGGAGGAGAAACAGTGGTAAAAAGGGTTAAAAGGTGGAGAATGGACCAGCGTGGCGCATTCCGGAATTGTCGGTTGAGATGAGGTGAAGGCCGGGAGCTTTTTTGGGGTTAAGGTAATTGATGATCAGGCGTAATTCCGTATCCGTCACCGGGACATACGGTGGCGCCGGGAGATACGAGAGACTGTCACAGACAGCCTCCGCCTCCCAGTCGTCATCCGTTTGGTCCCAATCGTCTTTGAGGGTAAATTGCGTCTGTAAGGTGTCAGCTAGGATTTCTGCCTTGTCGAAAGGGTCGTTAATTAATTGGACATTGTGTCGAAAAGGAAGGGATCGGGGACTTCTCTTCGTCAGAGACTTTGCAGTCTGTTGGCCGCCTTATATATCTTATCCGTAGGGGTTAGGTCGCTCGTGATTGGCTGTTGATATTTTTCTTTTTCCCGCGCAAAACGCGTTTCCAGGCATTAGCGAGGGAATAGCCATCTTCCCAATTGAAGTTGTCTTCATTCTTGCTTATCTCAATGGCCTCCCGTACTAAACGTGGGAAATATCTTCTTTCCTCGGAAAATAGCTTTGCTTCTTCAAATTTGATGTTGATTTCACGCGCTCTCAGCAAACGCAATGTAGTTACAAGGTTCAATTGCGTGTCCAAGACCAGAAGACTTCTCGTCAGAGTAATAGACCGTGTACCTGTGCAGTCGAAGAGCGGAGTGTACGAAGTAAAATGCAGCTGTGGGAGTAGCTACATTGGGCAGACCTCCAGATCCCTGAAGTGCCGCCTAATGGAGCATCGAAGGGCAACTAAGAACAGACAACTACGACTCTCTGCCATAGCAGAGCACACATGGACGGGCCCTACCCTACATGTAAATGCGATCAAGTTATCTCAAACGGAATACAGCAACAAACTCACCTTCTTCCTGCGAGCAGTGCTCGGAGCCACAGTGCAATTTTAATAGCATAAGAAATAGATCTAATTATTCCAGGGAATCATCTGCACAAGAAATAGGCACCAGATGTTTTAATCAACATCTCGCGCAAAAATTCAAGGGACATACGCACTGTCGAACTCTTCCCAAGAAATATCGTAAATTATTTCCTTATATTTGAGAAGGTATATTCCATTGACAATATTCATGGGGAACAAGAATTGAGAGTCCGTCTGAATCCTAAAAAAAATACTTATATACTCACCGCATATTTACCTTCGAAAGCATGACGCACTTCCGATGCTGACTACGCATGAGAGCCAGAAGTGAATTAAAGGAGGTTCCCCCCAGTGGGATAGTCCAAGGATGGAATAAGCAACGAGCGTCAAGAACCCTAGACCCTCAGCTCCAAACATCATTAGTAACATCAGGAAATGAGAGCTTTGATGAGAGTCCGAGAGGCATTGGACAAAGACAGCATTACGCGAAGTCAGATACTCTCTTGAAGCGAATATGAGCGAGAGCGATAAGAATTCACGGTGAAAAGTTTTGAGCGGATTTCACGGCTTGAGTGGTTCATTTGTTCATGTTGGGGCAGCGACGGATATACATTTTTGGTTGTTCGTGCTAGAGCAGCGAGGGATAAATTTAGGTAGTTCAGCGCAAATAGTGGGTGAAAAATTTCACAGCTTGAAAAAAATTTTGGGTTCAAACCTAACTAATGTCTTCAGATCTTGATATTTTCCTACGAGGATTTAAACTTCTGATTCATATAGTAGCAGAGGTGGGTGAGGCGATATTTCCTAATTTCCACGCAGAAAAAGTTCTTGAACCAAGGCATATATACATGTGAAATAAAAATCTAGCAGGCGAAAAAATTCAAGCATTGCGTCAAATAAAGATTTATTTCATCGTTATTACGACATTAGATCCACTCGTATCATCAAAAGGAGAATTTCCGTGAGAAACGGAGTGAAATTCGCCGACTTCTGTCACATAAAATCCTTGATGAAGCCAGTTCAACGGAAGAGTTTGAAGACAAGTGTGAAGAGGAAACAGAAACATAAACTGAGACGCACAATTATACAACACCTTAACAGAAAAAAACTGGATTATTTCCATGACTATTGACTTTTTTAAGCTTCCATTTAATGGTCGCCATTTTGTTTTACGAAAAAATTAAATTAGCCGCAACAAAACAAGGATTTCCAAATTTCGCAGAACATAATATTTTTTCTATTTTGTTCCACATGTTCCCATTGCGGACCACTGTGCGACGGTGATGATAAGAATCAGCGTCATGTACGATGGGGAAATTCCTGGTGCGGCATATTCATGCGAAGGGAGCATCGGCCAGTAAAAATCACAATTTCAGCAATCAACCAAAGTTAGGGGAAAAGGGCAGTCAACGGCCAAGGAAAATTTCTTTGTTCAGTATTTGAAATATGAATAATTAGTTTCAGTCCTAAGATCACTGTATATATTTTGAAGCCTATCTACCGTCTATAGGCATAATTTAAACTACTGAATTTTCCAGCTAAATTTTTGACGTTTCGCAAAAAGTTTGAACATAAGTTTTAAATTCGGACAACATATTTTACCTTTCCCTCGTCCGCTCTCGGCACCTAACCAGCCGACCATCGTTCAGTGTGGTCTGTGGTGCGTGAAGCGGAGGCAGAAAATGGATCGTTTATTCTCACCCTCGTTCATCTTATTGCCCACCCTGGAGAGTCCGTGAACCTAGGAGAGGATGTGTTTTCCCCAACCGCGTGGAAGACGTTTGTTTAGTCATGGAAAATGGGGTGAAAATTTTAAAAATGTCTAGTCCTTAAGATTAAGACAACCTATTCGCTAAGAGTCCTATCTGGCAGCGTTGACGTATCGAGAAAGCGACCAGACCCTTACTGAAAAAAAGTTTCATTCAATATTGGATGCTTCCGGTTGTGACAAATATTGCTCTAGTGCTTCTGAATGCCATTCAGGGAAAACTCGATTTTATCTAGGCTGTAGCACCTAGAGAAGCTGAATGGAAAGTAAAAGCGTAAGTGGTGTCAAGCAGCATGACAAAATTATGAAGAATATGATGCCCGTAGAATTCCGGAAACAGCATATCTCCTTCCAGTTTTGTGCTAATCGATGGCGAGAACAACTTGTTAAAAAATGTGGCACTAGATTTCATACTACAACGAAATACCATATCCGAAGCTCCAGCGCATCTTCACCAAACAACTTATCTCGTGTTCGACCGTTAGAACGATTTGGGAGTTCCAGCCACAAATCAAAACGGAGTAAACGGAATAGTTAAGGGCTACTACTTATTCTGCTGACCCCACCTATGCGGAATCAATGAGAGATAAAGAGGCACAGGTGTCATGAGGCTACGGAAAAATTGACGAAGGAGATCACTAAAATTACCCCTTCAAGAGCGAAATGCGAGTTTAATAAATGGAGTAAATCATAAGTTGAGCATAGCGAGTTTCAGCTGGACAGGCATGGTCTACAGGCACCACTGATAGTTTTTGACCATATTTGCAAAAGCCAGGATTTACTTAATCGGAAAACAGCAGAAAAGGCTGCAGGCTATATGTCAATACAAGAGTACGGTTAGCGACAAAGACAACCCATTCTGAAGGAATTATATTAGATGAAGAAAAGAGTGAAGTGGTTTTATAAACGCTCCTTGAGCACACCACATAAGGAATCATCACCAGCATATCGGATGATAAGCAACACTGGTGCTAATCAAAAATGAATCTGTGAAAATGTGTACCCTTATGAGCAAGAACGGGTGCGATGGCAGTTCCGGGTACTTCCGGTGCAAACAAAAGTGAGACTAAGTTGGGTAGAAAGAAGAGAGATAATTCGTGAGGTCAACTGTGATTCTCTGCGACTAGTGGATTAAGGTTTACTTGATCAGGACATTATTTGATTAAAACAATGCTTTTCAGCAAATCAATGAGTAATTCATTATAGTAAGGGGTGAAACATTGTGGTTAAACCGTCGACCATCACATACCAGATTTTGTAATGACCAGAATATGTCTGTAGTGTGTCCAAGAAAACTAGAAAATTGCTTAGGGGGAAGAGCACTTTTTGAAAGCACAAAAAATGCCTTGAAAACGGTTGACGTTGACGGTATATCTCAATTCCACCTTTCCTCACAATAGCGGATGGGAAGGATAACTTCCGCGAGCACGGTTTGACTAACGTTCATTATTTAGCAGTTTAAATAATACTTTTTAATGATTTAAAATAGTGTTTAAGCACGCTGCGCACACACGGAAACAAGAAGTTTCCAGTGCTGCATTCACTCACTCAGTGATTAAACCCGAAGGTTGGTTTGGATAGTTGAGGGTAGAGCTTTGAGTGAGGGCAGAGAGAGGTTACAGAGTAGAGGCATTTTTTCTTCGGGGGCTTCACCCGGATTTGAACCCGGGACCCTTCAATCAGTAACCAAGCGCTCTACCCTTCTAGGCAACCACGATGCATTAGCGATGCGAAAACATCTTAAATGAATGACTGAAAACCAATAGAAAAAACATCAATGGAGAAGTCGTGACGACCTGTTCTCGAAAGATTCTTACTGACATACGAAATATTATTACTGACTTACTGACTCTCGATCGATGAAATATTAGGTATTACTGACATACGACTTAATGTTTTCAATAATTATCAAGATACCGACATAAGTTCCTCAATGATTTCTACCCTGATATTCAAGCACTTGAATTTAGACGATGGAGGAAGTGATTCCCAGACCGAGAAAAGTATGACGATTCGGAAGATGACGATCTCCATTTTCAAGTTCAAACGAGTTCTGACAGGAGATACGTTTCTTTTTTCTCGAGCCCAAGTGCTTTCTTCCATTCGAAATTAAAATGAAATAGATACGGAAAACTTATTTTCATACAGTATATATTTTTAGTTTTCCAATATTGTTTCTTTCTATCATGAGATTACTTTGATTGCACTCGTAAACACATAAAGAACTAATAGCAACATTGTATTCAGGAGGTCGAAATTAGTGAGAAGTGTCATTCCCAGCTAATTTAATATGCTGGTCGTAATAGGGATCGGGGGATCTAACGATAGCCATTAGCCACAGCCGGAATATCTCGATATGGAAGCAAGAACTCAAGAGCACTAGACCAACCAGTTTCTTTAGATCCCCCAACAATTCAACAGATTTCGCTTTCAATTATCCCCTAAGGCAGTGATGGGCAAACTTTTTAAAGAGGGGGCCAAAGGAAAGGGAAAAAAACTTTAGGCGGGCCAACATAATGTATTAAAAAATAAAAATGATACATTTTACAAAATTCTTGTGTTTTTTGTGATACTAAGTCCTATTAATGACTGAAAGATTATGAAGGAGAAAGTGATGAATGAAACTGTGACTGCATTTCTAAAAGTTTCTCAAAATTTGGATCGAACTGGGATGCACTTATTCTTAGAAGAGAAGTTAAATTCTCACCTGTCAGTCTGTTTCTAAGGCAATTCTTTCGAAGTTTCATTGTAGAAAACACTTGTTCACACATATATGATGAAGCAAACATAGAAGTAACTTTCTGGGCATGTGATATCAGATTTGGGAAAGTGGATTTCGACAAGGACTCTAATTTTGGAACATAACTGTTTGAGTTGAGTGTTACATTGTAATTCAACCAATTCAAGTTGCAAGTCGGATTTCACTGTTTCACAGTTCACATTAAAAGTCATACTGAAAATTTCAGTCTTTTTCAATGACACAGAATTCTTCAAATCTTCAATCAGTTCAAATCTGCCATGGAGTCTTCGCAGACTATCTTCTTAACTCTTAAGGCTTTCCTTCATCGCCGGGGCTATTGAATTCAACCTCGGGAAGTGAGACAAGTCATTCTTAGCAAGCTGATTCGCGAATAGAACAAGTTGCAGTTTAAAACCTTTGAGATGGACCCAGATATCATCAATCATTTGATTTTTGCCCTGCATCTTAGCATTTAATTTGTTCATGTGACAGAGAATATCCGTAAAAAATGTACAGTCCGAAAGACATGCAGTATCTTCCAGGATTTTATACTTTACAGAACCCTGTTTCTCAAGGAAGAATATCACTATTTCGTCTTTCAGCTGCCAAACACGTTCGAAGACGCATCCTGTAAGCGCTAAGCCACCTTACTTTCGAGTAGTACAATATATCAGAGTACTCAGATTGCATGAATGCTAGAAACTCCCGAAATTGACTGTGAGCAAGCCCTCGAGATCGAATTGCATTAACCAGCTTCACAATAACGTCAAGCACAGGTTTTATCTCCAAAGCAGATTTACACATGGCGTCTTGATGTATGATGCAATGTAGAAATACAACATTGTTATCTGGATATTTTTCATTAAGCATCCCAACAAATCCAGATTTTCCCCAAGTCATATTTCTCGCTCCATCTGTTGTTAAATTACATATGCAATGTATAGGTACATACTTTCAAAGTTGAAATTCCTTCCATAAATTCATGAAAAATATCTGACCTTGTTGTAGTTCCCTTCAACGACCTCATGCATGCTAGTGTAACTCTGTAACACAGAAGTTTTCGTCAACACCTCTTATAAATAATAGCAACTGTGCAGTATCATTTATATCAGAGCTATAGTAATTGAGCGAAATTTAAATTTGGCCATTCTTTGCTTCCAACTGTGATAATATGTTTTTATCTATTGCTTCAATTTTAGAGTCAGTTTTCCGAGATAAGCTTATTGTTTCAAAATATTTTCTTTTGTCAGGACATAAAATATCGCAAACTTTGAGCATGCAGTGTTTAACAAACTCTCCATCACAGAGAGCTTTGTTACTTTTAGCAATATTGTATGCTACAACATCACTTGCATATGTAGCTGCTTGCTGAGAACTATTTCCTTTCTTAAAAATACTCAAATTTGTTTTATTCTCACCAGAGAAAGTTAACAATTAAGTATAAAGTAGCATTAAGTAGCAAGGCAATGAAAATTAGCATTTAATTAGAATGCTCTTCATCAATGCCATTATGATTAGCATTAAGTATTAACGCATTGAAAGATCGCTTATAATAAATAACCATGCAATTCGGCCATATTGAATTTAAAGCCACTGCCGATCGTTCCGAAATTCATGCAGCAGCCGCAGTACAGCTTCACGTTCCGTTTTACGGCAGCACAGGACTGGCAGCGAATTTCGGATCGCATCCAAAGTTGCCAGCAGCCAGTGCCTCTCACTCTCAGCATAAAATTCCAATATCTAGGATAAGTCAATAAATGTGTAAGTCGTTACTGATATAAAACAAAAGAGAAGAAAAAATAGGAAAATATTTATTTTTCTTATAGAAAGCGAAGCTGGTGATAAGAGTAGGAAGTCACAAACTGGAGCAGGTAGAACAATTTAATTACTTGGGTAGTACGCTAGAAGAAACAGGACATAGTAGCAAAGACATTAGGAGGAGAATAGCGCTAGCGAAGGAAGCGTTCAATAATAGAAGGGAGCTGATGACGGGGACCTTAAGTAAGGATGTAAAAAAAGAGGCTGGTGAAGAGCTTGATATGGAGTGTGGCGTTGTATGGGGCAGAAACGTGGACCTTGAGAAAGGAAGACGAAAATAGGCTTAAGGCTTTTGAGATGTGGGTGTGGAGGAGGATGGAGAACGTGCGTTGGACGGAAAGGAAGACAAATGAGGAAGTGCTTGACATGGTGGGCGATGAGAGGAAACTTATGGATGATATTAGGGGAAGACAGGGTAGGTGGCTGGAAGGGGTAATGAGGGACGGTGGTTTGCTGAAGGCCTTGATAGAGGGTAGGATGTTGGGCAAGCGGGGAAGGGGAAGGAAGAGAATCATTTTTATGGACGGGATGAAGAAAGGTAGGACTTATGCTGAGATGAAGAAAGAAATACTAGAGATAGAAAGGGCACGGCACGTGTAAGAGTTTGTTGGATATTCTCTGACTTTCATCACAACCTACCTCTAACCGGTAGATTACTCTAATGAATGAATATCCTGTATTCTTTTTTATTCGTCAGATTAGGAATAATGCCGCGCGGGCCGGATAGGACATTTCAGGGGGCCGCATCCGACCCGCGGGCCGTCGTTTGCGCATCACTGCCCTCATAAGGTGATTGCTCCGTCGCTCACGGTTTTCATCAATTTGGGGGATAGCGATCGACGATAACATCGTTCAAACGCTCCCCCAACTTAAATAAATGTTTTCTTACCTCTCTAAATAAAATGGGAAAAAAACCTACCGACGTGTTAACGGGAAATTTTTACGACACAAAATCGCAAGCACGAAAAAATTCCCGACCTCGTGCAAAACAAGCACAACAACTCGCTCTGCCAAACAAAATATGCTTCAAATCGATAACTATGCGTATGACGTATCGCTTTCCCATTTCATAGGACAATTCTCGCCCAGAATAAAAACTTTTTAATTATACGGGTTCTTCATTTTCCTTGGAATGCAACCACACATTCCACGGAATGCTGTCTCTTCCGTTGCTTCTCAAAACAATTAGATTTAACATTAAAACGTCGTCTTCGTCCTCGGCCCTTAGGGCGGCGGGGTAAAGTCCTCGCCTGGTACACCAGGGTCGCGGGCTCGAGTCCCGCCTGGGTGGAATTTTCACCACCCAGGGCATGGTTGTGTGTGTGTGTTCATCCTTAAGTATATGTTACAATGCTCGATGTAAAACGCCGTGTCGGCTGCTTTCCAGGGAATTGAAAATAAATTTCAAAAATAAAATAAATTAAACACCTTAGATTTAGAAAGTTTGCTGTAATAAGCTCATATTTAGCTACACATCATTAACGGCGAAAATTTTGAAATAACAATGGTCCGAGAAAAATAATCCCTTTGCAGTTGTAGGGACGTATTTATTTTTCAAATTTGTATCCGTTGGGGTAGCTG
The DNA here is from genome assembly GCA_963573305.1 of Pyrrhosoma nymphula. NCBI lineage: Eukaryota > Metazoa > Arthropoda > Insecta > Odonata > Coenagrionidae > Pyrrhosoma > Pyrrhosoma nymphula. The sequence continues at coordinate 9,954,797 of OY754335.1, read as the reverse complement.
GATAAATATTTAGAGGGGTACTTAATTTTAAAACTTTACGGAGCAACCCCTCCCTTTTATTCAATAGTACCAGGGCCATTTTTATTCAGAAATATCAACCGAAAATTCATTAGCATATTCATTATTTCACTTCGCAAATACTACTGTCAATAGAATTCTTTCGCTTTCTCCTCATAGTGGGTGATACGCCAATACCCGACGGCAACGTATCCGTACTAAACTCATTTTTCCATGGAATAGATAAGATATGTATCAGATCGTTGATTTTTAGGGGTTACTAACAGCGGTTGGCAAGAAAAGTTTTTTCAGAAGGTTTCTGCCACCAAGGAAAATAAGTCACTCCAAGTTGATTGCTATTCCAACAATTTATTATTACTACAATGAGGACATTTTCACGTAACTCTTCGGGAAAAATTAATAATAATTAAAACTACGACTCTAAACCCATTTAAAGTGCAATTTACTCACAGTACCTAGTTTCATTGAAGTGACCCCATTTAATCTCCGAGCAGAGAAGCTGCAATGGCGATCTCCGGTTTTCACAAAATTTACGTTACATAAAGGAAAGTTTTTTACTTACGCCAGCTTTTAATGTAGAAGTTTTACACGTAACAATTAGAAATAAGATATTTAAATCCAACGCAATCAGAATGTCATTCCCGTCTCAATGCAATCTTTGAAGAGCTTTCAGCTCATAATAATGAGTCTAAAGGATGTGGTTATCGATTTAAATGGGAATGCACCCGATATGTTCGTTAGTTATTGAGAGGCATGTCTTTCACACGGTTTAAAATATATGTTACAATGTAAACGCTTCTGCCATTTCAAATTCACTTACTTATTTTTCCACTCTTTGGAGTTTGTCTATTTTTCGCCAATAACCACCAATTACGCATCACATGCCCACGACACTGCTTTCAGAAAATGTCTCCACCGCGTCTTCCAAGGCCGGTTTACAACAAGCATGTACTTACGTGAGCAAATGCGTAAACGAATGTCCGGAATTAGAACAGGAGATATTTTCGGAACGTTTGGCGGGCATTCATGCACTCTCGTGTGTTTAGACAATACCACATGCACTGGAAAAATGTTCGTGCATTTACTTGGCGGATTAATAAAACGCTTTCCGAGGCCATACCTCCATTTGTTCAAAATATTTCTAGAGCAGCACTAGACGTGCCTTTTCGTAAATTATGTTGTTTCTTCACACATCTAAATTTCCTTTCTTCATCACATCATCTGAAATTAAATTGCCTCAGTCTAAATATCCACCATTTTTCAGTCTTTTTCGACTCTCCTGCAACTTCCTCTACTCACTGGCAACACAAAAAGGTTTCTTAATTATCATCACTATCTTCTTCTCACATCTCACTTCTTACTACTACCCTACTCACTTCTCGTCTACCTTAAAAAATCCATGTCTCACAGTACAACATCGATGCTCTCCTTCAGGAACACTTAGCTTCCCTCAATGTATTCACTTTATAGGCATATCCGTATTTTATGCAAACGCGTATTCAGTCCGGTTAGCCTTAGCGGTCCCTTGTCTGCGAACGTAACTATTAGTTTATAATTTAAAATCATAATTGACCCTATCAGCTCCCATGATCCCTCCTTATTTCCACCGTCGCGACTCTCGGTTCCCTAGCCTCTTTTGCCACTTCCTCGACGTATCGCGCAGGCAGCACTTCACTCTGCGGATAAGCCAATGAAACAAGTTCGGCAAATGAATATTCGCTCAGTCAATTGTAAAGTATAGTGATATCTTCCCTAAAAAATAGAAATCCTATGCCAGGGAACACTTTTAGAGAATACATAACTCAACTTTTTGATCTGCAAATGTATACCATAATTATTTTTTCGCAACAAATTCAGTTGAAATAAAACTAAATTTGCGATGATTGACGGGATAAAAAAAAACAGAAAATAAGTATCTACACAGACCTAGAACCTGTAATAACTGTAATATATGCCAAGTACTTATGCTGAAGAACTGACCAAGTAATGATTACAGTCTGAACTTTCAAGTATGGTTACCAAAAATTTTTATCGAGACCTTAACATGATCTACGCAAAGGGAAATTTTTGTCGGTGATGCTAACGGTGTTTAGATGGTAAGATTATTTCTGTATATGGACAGTACCACGAAGTACGCCTGGTAAAATCAAGTAAATTACCAAATTATTTTCCTTGAAGACTTTTCGTGCATATTTTGATATTTAGTTGCATTGCATGTATGATCAATCGCATACGGAGTAAGCTCTAGTTTCCAGCAGTAATCTAAAAATTGTTCAAAATTCAGGAAACCTCACATTATGTGCAATGCATAATCTTTTACTTTCACCGTCTAATTAAATATCACATTCAGATAAAGTAATTACGACCAATTAAATCAATAATGAGAAAATAAATTGAAGAAAAGACAACATTATCACTAACTATTTGGGAAATTCCTCAAGCAAATTTTTCAAGCAGAATAAACAAAAAATGCTTTTTCGCCAACAGCTATTACTCTTTCTGCTAAAGAAAATTTGAAAAAAAAAATGATGTAACCCCGGGATAACAGCAAAATGTTCAAGCGCCTTCGATGATATATTACTTCTATTTCGAATCCCTTTGAGTTCCACGTTCCGTCGAGACTGGAGTTCATCTGCGCAGCTTTCATACGTCGCACATCGTAAAAACTAAGAGCAGGTTACTAGCCTCATTCCATGCTGGCTGGACCAAGGGTTACATTAAGCGTATTGGAAGAGTTATTTCGGGAACGAAAAACGACGTACAATGCATTTAAACTATGTTGCTAAAAATGTTTTACTCTAAATCTAAGGTAGGTAATATTAAAATCTCAATAACAATAAAAATAGGTAAGCCTCAAAACTGAATTTGGCATTGACAGGGGGAATAGATCGCACTTGATTTACCGCAAGAACTTTATTTACCTGCAATGTTACCGTTAATGACTCAGGTAATACGGAAAATCATAAAAATTTAATAATTAGAGACATTTTAGCTGAAATGTCTTCATCACGAAGTCGATTTTTCCTAAATCTGTCTCGGATCAAAAGCATACAGAATATCATCAAATTAAAATTATTAATTAGAGCAGATGCCCGCAATTTACCGAATTCGCTTACTTTATTTAGATCGCGGATATTTTTCTCACGAGCGCACCAGACAGCATTTTCCTAAACTGAGATTATTACATCATCGGAGGCAGCATTGATTCCACGCGAAAAGGTTTGGATAAAAGGTTTCAACGAAAAAAAAAAACACGTTACCTAATATTTTATAGCGACAATATCAATAAATGAACATTTGAGGGAAGGAATACCATTTTCTATAGGGTAAATGTCAACCGCAGGGTCGCTTTGAGTTCTTTTTGGCGACGTTCATGATGCGGATACTAAACCCGAAGCAATGTCACACTAACGAAAGAGGCCGTCATTTGACCTCAAAATTACCGTTCCATCGCAGATTCCGAAATTTTCCGCGTTACGCTGCAAATACGAATGACGGATGATCGCCAAATTCACCGCTATATCAACCCACGTCGGCTTACAACGCTGCGTAGATATGGAGCGAAACAACATAACTTGAGAGGGGCGATTTAAATAGAGGAAAGTGGTAGCTTTGGCTTGCCACTTTCCTCAATCGAAAATTTTTCAAAACTCCCTTGTATGCTAACGCTAAGAGATTTTACTCCATATGTGTATCACCTAGCCAAAGGCAAATGCATATAAGAATCATAGATATGGGTCATTCCAAATGCCAGAGCACCGACAAAAATGCATCAATTGCCCTCACTATCTCAGATTTGCACGAATTTTTTTTGTGTGTTATCCTTATAAGGCCATTAGTTTGTATACAAAATTTTTATGAAAAATGTTCGAGGTTCTTCGAGCAACTTTGACACACCAACTGAGAAATGAATACTAAGTGTTTGACCTTTAATCACTCCTCCTAAAACGCCCCGTGCTTTTGTTTTTCACTGAAAGCGCAGGCACGAGAGCACTGGCAGTCAGTAATGTATACAGTTGTAATTAAATCTACTCTTAAAACCTATCCGGTAACAATCATTTAAATAACCACAATGAAATAGTTGATTCGCATCAATCTCCGGGTCAACGTGCGACCTCCCGTGCAGATTCACCCACATCATCCGCCAGATTTAGGCAGTTGCACCGCCGTTATATAAACCCAACTGTGACGTAAATGTTTTAAGCAATATCCATGATTTAAAGTTACCCTTTTTTGAAGTAACACTTCTACCTTACGTCAAAGGTATATTATTGTGCATTTCTCACTCCATTGGCAAGTAACAAAAGGCCTAATTGCAACTCAACCAGATGGGAATGGACACGGTGAAGTGCATGCCCTAAACAAAAATTTTATTCCTCGCTTATAAGAAATATTGCAATGACGAAACTTTGCAGCCTCTTTACCAATACAAAGGACTACAAGATTCTAAAATTTGAGATGGATGGAAGGTGGGGTACATTTTGAAAAGTTAATTTTCAACTTTCAAATGTTTATTTAAATTTCAAAAGAATTTAAATTTGATTGTTGCATATGATGCAATAATGTTTTTTGTACAAAATGATTCTTACCGGAACTTTCTAGCTTTCTTAGATAAGAAAAAATGGGAAAACTCTGGGACTTGTTTTTACAAATGTCGAATTTTTCATACCCTCTATCTCCGCAAAAACTCGACATTTTTCATAAAAATTGTGTATACAAACTAATGGCCTTATAAGGATTAAACACAAAATATTTCGTGCAAATCTGAGATAGTGAGGGCAACTCGTCCGTGATTTCACATGGAATGACCAATATCTATACTACATCTATACCTAATTATTATCATGAACAATGCCGCAGGAGCGTGTATCAGATAGCGTTTAGCTACTAGCCATAAACAGAGGGTAGAGGAAAAAGAAGCTAGGGAGGAGGGCTGATTAAAGAGGCGGCTAATGATAGAATTTAAGTACATGTCGACCTGCTTTTGTAGCAGTTATGAAAGTTACGCGAAAATAAATAAGTCTGAAACCTCTGTTCGGCAGTGGATGCATTTTATTTTGCCGCTTTGGTCTGTCCTACGGATGGAGTTTGAAGGTAAAATAATATCGCAGCGTCGATTTGAATTTCGTGTGATCCGAATTTTCCTAGCTACCTCAGCCTAGCGTGTGACCTTCGAGTCTCCAATAGCTCGTATCACAGGACCTCAAATAGCTGTGTTTTACTTTCTGGTCGCTGCAGTAGAGGAAATAGAAGCGATACTATTAACTTCCTAGGTTAAACACCGCCAACCACGGCCTTCGAGCCGAAGGTCAGTTGGATTCGTGACGTTATGGTTCACCAAACACAAAAATCAGCGGCGTGTGAAAGCGGGGTAGGGGTACCGATTTCAACTGTGTGCATCTTGTGGTTTCGTTGAAAATTTAACAGAGGTTACGTTTAGTTGACCAAGAGGCTTCACTAGTATTTTAAGCTGATATCCAGAGCGGTCGACCAACTGGGTTACCGCTGATTCCTCTCGGGAACTACTTAAAATTTTCTGACAAAATACCACGTGAAACAATGACATTATTTTTGGCAAGGGAATTATATAAGATGAGCATTAAAGTCATTTGCAATCCAAGGATAAGTATTGATCCCGATAAGAAGTACATGTGATTTTTCTTGCAGATATGTGATCATTTCTGTCATTCTAACGCTTTAAAAAAATTTATATGCGTTTTTAATTACTTATATGTACAATTTTTACAGATTAACATATTTAAAGAAATGAAACGAGATGTCTGTGGAAGTTTGGTGTATGCGATAGCAACTGTTACGATCCTCAATTCCAAGAGAGGAACCACGGGGCTTTCTTCGCTCCGCTGCCAAGCCACCCAGATTATATGGATTGCCCATAATCCACGAGGAAAGGGATCCCATAGTGAGTCAAATCGTGAACGACCTACGTGAAGAATTCAACCCACTTCGTTAAAATTCTGAAGGGGGGTGAATGACGAAGACATCATGGTCAGCTTCGACGTTGGATTCTTTTCCACTAACGTCCCAATGTCGGAGTCTGTGGAAATCGTCAAAAGGCTCCAATCCTTTCGCCGATCTAGTTGAGTTTTGTCTTCGCTAATCCTACTTCACGTACCAACTTATTCATGGAGAAATTAGAAGCGGAAGCCATGGAGAGCTACGGCAATAAACCAAAACGGTGAGGAGAAGAGAAGCGAACGTGAAAACGGCATGCCGGAAAAGGGCCAGCGAGAAGGACGATTGGACGGAATCAAAGGCACACACGTCATCGTCCCGTTTGTCTCCGGGAATTCGGAGAAAATCGCCCGAATGCTTCGGAAACACAATGTAATCACCAGATTCAATTGTGTGACCAAGACATCGAACGTCTAACAGGGACCCAAGGACAGATTATCGCGTGATTTACACGAAGGAGACCACAGAGTGCCATGCCCACGTGGAAAAGCGTACGTAGGAGATACTTGCAGAGCAATGAGTCAGCCTCTAGGAACACATTAGGGCATCGAAGAAGAAGCAGTTTCAACTTTCCGTGCTTTCCGAAGCCATGATATACTTTTTGACGAAGCAACAATCACTGCTAGAGAGAGAAACTATACTACCAGGCTAATACAGGAAACAATTGAAATCACAAAAACGCCCAATAACATCGATAAGAGAATACGGATACCCACTCTCCAGTGTTTGGAAAGAACTAAGCGGGATACCTACGCTATATGAAGACGGCCAAAATCTTAAGCCGGTGCCTTCGACCTGAAGACGCTGGTTGGAACACCACTGAAACTGTCGTCCTCTAAGTCAACACAAGCGGTAAAACCCGAAAAATGGAGAGACGATCTACTGATCAACGCCGAGGAAACCTAAGAAAAATCGAATTCTGAATCTAAGAATCCAAAAATGTCATCCACGGACTGTTTATTTCAACTCATGAACATTCCCGACTGAAAGTCTCGTCTCAAATCGACTAGATTTTTTCTAAAATTACATCCTAATTGGCAGTGTCGCGGACATCACGAGTCAGTTATTATAACTGTAGACGAATGAGCATTCTCCCATGTTTCCCTGGCCTAGAGTCGAGGCCGCAGCGAATAATTCACGAGCTCAACCACATTGGATGCGAGAGACTTTACACTCTATCTATGCACATGTGCGGCCTGATGCATAAACACATCACAGTAAACACACAGAATTAGAACAGGGGCTTTTGTATGGATATAGTTGCGATGTTTATTCAACGCAATTTTGAAAGAATATTTGTTGAAGTACCTGCGTCATATAAACCGGCAGAAGACGTTGGCACGTTTGAGAACTTGGCAAGTTTAATTTTCGCAAATACGGGCGGAATCTGGGCCGATGCTGGTCGTCAATAAACCGGCATCAGCACTTCGTCAAGAAGACACGCATCAGCTGGAACGCAGGCGTAACTGTTGTCACAAAAACGACGCGGTGAAACACCCGAAAGACAGTAATGAACTCTTCGCGGGCGCTACACCGGGTGAAGAGAAGAGTTCATCACTGCAATTCGCCGGGAAAGCGTGAAATCTTACCCGAAAGACATTTATTGCTGGTCAACATTTTTTTAATCCGAAAGTATCGTTCGCTATAACCCGCGGTTTCAAACAAAATTTGAGACAGAGCTATGAATGATTTACGTTCAAGTGACAGATTACCCAAATACAAGCTAGCAACGAGAACGAACATCGCCCCTCATTAGGGATGAGAGAAAACATTTGATTGGTTGTGGTTATTACCTGCATGCAAAGGTCCTCTAATTACATTTCCCCCTTCTTGGAGGTTTTTCTTTTGTATTAGAAATTGATATTGTACACGTTAGCTTTATTTCGATCGTGAATTTTAACATTAATACAAAACTGATACCAATCTTTTTCATGACTGCACGCAGTACGTCCTTGCGATATGTATAGGAATATTTTTATGCTTACAATAAAGAATCGCCGATTATAGTTAAGATTTAGATTAGATGGTGTGAACTATTGCATGCTATATATTTACCTCACGCAGCTACACCATCAGTCAACTCATCACGAATTAGCATCAATTTCAAAGAAATTACGTTATTTATTTGGATAACTGTCATAAATTAATAAAAACATCATCTTACGAATGAAATAATTTAGGGAATACGGCATCACTATCATCTCTAAATAAAATATTCGCCTTTCACTTAAACGAAACTCACGTTCTAATTTAATAAGTTAAACCCCCAACGTGCCATTTCCGGATCATGTCGGAAGAAAAGATGTTGCCGATACGTCCGCAAGAAATACAATCGAAAGTGTTGCTATTTAGGATTACGCGAGCCGAGAGCTAGCGTTATTGTCGGTTACTGCCCCTTTGGGATCATCATCTGAGTCAGAGAATCAGGGATGCGTAATCTTACGCCGAAAAAGCGCCCTAATAGATATCATAGGCGTAATCCGTTGCAGAGTCGCTATCCCTTAAGTCTGTGAACGAAGCTAAAGAATTTGGCACAATGTCTGAGTCGACGCGTTTATCGACCCTTCAACCAACCAACAAACCAAGAACATAAAAATAAACCATCTTGTAAACACATTTGTCTTCTGCTTTTGAGACCTGCAAAAGCACCAAAAAGCTCGCTCGGGTAGCACTATGTTAAGGAAAAGTTACAGAAAATGAGATGCTACAGTTATTTATAAACCAAATTTATCATTTTCTTGTTGGAAAAATCAACGAGAGAAATTAAAAATATTTATTCTTTCGTTGCATAAAATTTCAAAATAAAAGGATTCAGGATAAATAATGGAGATTAGGTAGTAAACATTTAAGGCAAGAGTTATCCATTCGATTATCAGGAGAATTCAATTTACCTTTATAAAAAAAATAATGAAATCTTGAATATAAACTTTCGAGTCAGAACAGGAGGATTTTCTTACTCTCCGTGAAGGCCGTTACTTTTCATGCATCATAAAATAAAATTATCGCTGACCTTATGAGGCCTCCGCCTTTTTTATTTCCCTACACTTGTTCAGCAGAGATACTGAAGTGACCTCTCCCAAGAACAATTAATTATAGCTGGAATCGAAAATTAGAACGACTTGACCCAAATGTCACTTGTGCTGATTTTCAGCGGCAGACGGAGGGGGTGGGGGGTTAGGGTTTAAACCCCCCAAAACATGTTTACATATTCAGTTACTGTTTCCCGTAATTTACTATAATTTGTATATTTTGCACTAGTGCTTACAATTTCGCTTATTAGGCTGAAAATTAGTGTTGAATTGTCTTCACGAAATAGAATGTTAATTTAATAATTGTTTTAGTGAATAATAATCTAAATATTATTTTATGATGACGCTCATAAATATTAATTAAGCCCCCAGAAGGAAATCCTGCGTACGCCACTGCTGATTTTTAGTCGTAGCTTAATTATACTGCATTTCTTCTAACTTCATCCTGATAACTTCCATCGCAACGAGCTATTACACTCACGTTCAACAGAAGTATTTTATAGACTTAAAGCGTATACGTTTAATTCTATATTAACGAAGATTTCGAAAAGGCGTTTGATATAGTGGACTGGACAAAATTAATGGGAGTGTTGAAGACTTTAGGGATAGATTGGAGGGACATGCGTCTGATTCGGAATTTGTATAAGAACCTGACGGCGCAGGTTAGGGTAGCCGATGGAGAATCGAGATGGGCCACGATAGGACGGGGAGTGCGGCAGGGGTGCCCACAATCGCCGTTGCTTTTTAACATGCATTCATAAGAAATTGTAAGTGAGGCATGGGGGGATAAGGAGGTAGGAATAAAGGTAGGAGGGGAGCTGATAAAATCAGTGAGATTTGCAGATGATCAAGCCTTGGTTAGTCAGTCGGCCAAGGGGTTACTGTCAATGATGAATGCGTTAGAGGTCCAGTGCGAAAAGTATGGGATGAAGATAAACCACAAGAAAACGAAAGTGGTGAGATTTTCAAGAAGTAAGAAGGCGGGGCTGAATATAACGGTGGGAGGGCAGAAGATAGAGCAGGTCGAGCAGTGTACGTATCTGGGTAGTATTTTGGAGGAGAACGGGTTTGGTGGTAAAGACATCAGATGCAGAATTGCGCTCGCTAAAGAAGCTTTTTCGAAGAGAAGGGAATTGATGAGGGGGGGGGGGGGGGGTGTGTGAGAAGAGACATAGAGAAAAGGCTGGTAAAAACTTTAAGGTGGTTCAACGCGTATTTGAATACCCGTTTTAACGGTCTCTCATCTCAGCACGATCTCACTGCTCTAGTAGTTCTTGTGAGTTGCCATCAGGGTCGCCACCGTAGGAAGTGGAATGGGGAGCAGATGGGAGGGACTCTTTATGTCTCACTCAGCTCGGATTTTCGAGGGGGGGGGGGGGACAGAAGAGCTTGCGTAATCGGCAGGGCGATCAGGTTACTTAAAGTAAGAAAGGTCAGAAATTACCTAAAACTGAAAACACCTAAAGGGTTTTGGGATTGTCGGCGTTGCCTTGGGAGTTATAGGGGAGTTTTTAGTGGTTGTCAAATTTTATGGACTGAAGTTATTGAATTTGTCCTCCAAGATTTCTAATAATATCGTCCATTTGACCACTTATTTTAGCGGATATCACTTAGGGCTTCGTAAAGTAATTGGTGAGCCTTTTTAAAGAGGCTAATTAAAATATTGTCTGTCTCTCTTTCACATGTGTCTACTTTCGACCATTGTCTTTCATTGACGTAAAAGTTTAATGTTACATCTCTAAAGTTCCCTACCATTTACAAGGCCAAAGCGCTCTCGGATTTTTTTCCAATTCTTACAAGAGTACTTCTTTCTTGAAGATCCGTGGTGTATGCAACAAAAAATGTCGTTTATGAACGTTGTGCATTTACGTTTTTCGTTTAGCTATGATTTGACAGTTACATTGAATGTTTTCTATAACAACAGAGAAAACGGTATTAACCCTTAGCTACACGCACCCGCGAGGATAACGCCAGAGCACGCTTGCGGCTTTTTTGCCGCACTTTTACATTATTGGTTTTTTTTAATACTCATGCTAATTTGAGGGTATTTTAACGCAATAGGGTAACTTCTAATAAATAACAAGACTTGAAATATTTTTTCCCTTTTATTTATAAACGAAAATAATGCATATTTGTTCACAAATTACTTTATTTAATTTTTTGAATAACTTTTCTTAATAAATTGAAGACGATACTCGAGAGACTATCAACTCAATAAAATACACGCAAAAGTAAATGATTATGTCATAACATACATACAATTACTGAAAATAAATAAACATAAACATTATAAATCAAATAGATTTTTTAAGTGATTTCAAAATCAACATCAACATCATTCTAGTCCATCACCGTCTTTGTCACGACATTCGTGACATTTTTTTATGCAGGTGGAGTGATTTTTACATACAAATCGAAAATATTCATTGCATTTGTTTACCGACTTATTATTTCTATGTTTTCCGCACATAAAACAAGGACCCGCCCCACATTGAGGTTCACATGTAGGAGCAGACACTTGAGTACATTCCCCATGCTTCATTGCAAGAAAAGCCTTTATGTCTACTGGAAGGTTTCTTATTTTTGCCCTGGACTTCATGTGTTCATCTACAAGGCTAAATGCGAGAGCTTCAATGAACTCTATTCTTGGTCTTCGATGGACTTTTTTCCCAATATTGTTAGCTACAAAGATTACGTGGGCGTTAACAGAAGCCATATCCAAAAATCGGAAAAATAGTGAAAGAGGCCACCTTCGTGTTCGTCTTGTAGTGGAGTAATTTGCGCACTTCTGCTCCACAGAGTCGACGCCTCCCTTGGTTGAGTTGTAGTCCAGGATCATTTCAGGTTTCCCAGTTTTTGAATCAATTTCCTCTTTACTGTGCAACGTAGAAAGCAGAATTACACATTTATTTCGTTTAGGGCAGTACGAAACAAGAGTGCAGGTATCCTGGAAACCAAATAATGAAGTTCCGACCTGTCGACTTTTGCAGGGAAGAAATTCTCTGGGGATATCAGGCTTGTTTTTTTTCATAGTGCCTAAGAAAGTTAGACAATTGTCCAACAAATACATGGCTAGATCAAGGCTTGAATAGTAATTGTCTGTTGTTACATTCCTATTCGAATTTTTGATGGGCTCCGTCAATCTCTTTACTACATATATCACTTTGTTTGAATTTTCAAAAGGTCCACTTGGTTGTTTGCCGCAATAAATTTCAAAATTGTGCGTATAATAAGTTTTTGCATCACACATAGCATACAGCTTGATGCCGTACTTTGCATGCTTATCAGGCATGTACATGACAAAGCTGCAGCGTCCTCGGAAAGGCTGCAGCATTTCATCTATAGTTACATGCTCTGACAGGGAGTAGCTCTTTTTAAAATTTTTGCAAAGCGGAGAATAAATTTCTCTGATAGGGGCTAGCTTATCTGTGGCTTTCCTAACCGACCTGGTTCTGAAATCATCAAATCGAAGTGCCTGTAGCAGGAAGCGGAATCTGTTTATCCCGAACGCAGCTCTGCAGTTCAACAGGCCTGTTCCATTTGTTTTCCAAGCTCTTCTAGCATCTGCCTTACAACTTTTATTTATTGAGAGAATGTATAAAATTCCAAACAAAGCCATTATTTCCGTACGAGAAGTAGTCATGCAATCTCTGATTCTCGAGTACACCTGAGAAGATCGTTTTCTTTCAATGTAATAGTTCGTATTTTCGACAATGCTGTCAATCATGTTCAGTGAAATCATTTTGAGAAACACTTCGAGTTCGGTTGAGGCATTCTTGGTTACTGATGTTGGCCCTGGTGAAACACGAACAATGTCTTTAGCTTTTGTTTTGGAAGTACCAAAGTGTAATGAAGAGTTTAGCCAAAATGTATCACTCTTTTTCCCTTGACCTAGATAAACGTCGAAATTATCAGGGTGACTAACGTCATTTTAACGAACTTAATAAAATACAAAGGAAAGCTGCGCGATTCGTCAAAAACTGCTACGGGCGTACAGACAGCGTTACGCAGATGTTAAACGAATTAGGCTGGGAGCCGCTAGAGACTCGGAGGCTGCGCGCTAGGCTTAGATTACTTGAGCAATTGAGAACAGATATCTTTCAGAGCGACACGGAGAACATCATATTAGAACCCCACTATATTTCCAGGTCCGACAGAAACGATAAATTAAGAGAGATATTTTGCCGAACGGATAGGTATGGGAATTCGTTTTTCCCCCGAACAATAAGGGACTTTAATAAATGCAAGGCGTAATTTCATAGAGCGTTTCCTTTTTATATGTAAACGGCTGGTGTCCTAACACCCCCCGCCACACGCCTATTGAGGCGGCTTGCGGGGTAGTATGTAGATGTAGATGTAGATGTAGATTTTCATCACCAGACTGCTCACTATCGCTGGAATGTAGTAAGTCTTCAAAAACATATTCTTCCTCCCCTTCACTTTCTTCCGAGAAATCACAAAAATCATCCTCCCCATCGCGGTTGCCCAGCCCTTCCCTCCTCTCTTCCTCATCAAGCTCTTGAAGCACTCGTAAGTACTCATCAGGGCGATAGATACGTTCTGACCTAGGAATAAAAAACTTTACATTAGTCACCACCTATTCGATGTGTTCGCAATTCGATAAAATCGTAATAAAATGTACGTCCATAAGGAGATTACGATTCCTGAATCTCGTAATAATATCATGACAACATTGTGTTCTTTTTCCGCTGGCAGATACACCGACTAAGTTCCGTCGCCTTCTTCTCGCGACTCTTTGCCTTCAAACTCAAATGTGTAATACATTGTAATAAACATGCATACATTTTTACGGTCACCACTAACAATAAAACGTAAGTTACGCATTTTTACTACAATGTAATACATAGTTGAGTATGAAGGTGAAATTTCTAAATCACGACATGTGGTTAGAGATTCAAATTATCACAACCATTTTATATAAAATAAAAAAGAATTGGGACGAAATATCAGTCTTACTGAGTTCAAAATGCGAGAGTTAGTGAGACATAATATAATAGTAAAGCGTGCATCTACTGTTACTTATCATGGTTTGAGACATCCAAGACACCCTATTCGGGGCATTTTCTACCAATATGTCCCTGCTTTGAAATGAAATAATATATGAACGATACGAAAACCGTAAGGGTAAATAGGAATCAATATGTAGTGACGAGGTGAAAACAAAAATATCGTAAGTACTGAGATAAATTATACATGCAAGACAAAACATATAATAGAAGATGTAATAATAATAAATAACAAAATAATAATGCAAATACATACAAATAATTATACGTAGTAATAAGATAGCATAACATGCTATAGGTACTATTGAAAAAAGAATTATACTTACATGGTTCCACGGTAGCGGCAGAAACCCCGAAGTTCAATACAATAGCGTGAACGCACGCTAGCGGCAAATCACCCGCCAAGACAGTGTTCTCACTTTGTAAGATTCCAACACACTAGTTGCTCGTCACATTGACTCAAACAAATGTGCTTTGTAATGGCCAAAGGTCAGAAATAGAATACCAGAGTATGCCACCAGTATTCCATATGCGGTTGGCGCGCTATTTCGAACTTTTGAAAAATGCGGCAAAATCCCCGCTTAGCGTGTAACTAAGGGTTAATGCTCCAAATATATTAACACGTCATTTTATATTAAGATTATTTGTTCAAAAACTTTTTTCTTCGCAGGTAATTCATCACATTTAAAAACATTCGCGCACTGATGAACCCAGTGACTGGTTGGACAGGGTTGCGCTCTGCCGTACTAAGGCGGAAGGCGAGTGAAATTCACATATTCAGGGTAGAGAGGCCTGTTTTCCAACTTTCAACAAAACTCTGACACCGAAAATCGTACCGCGAGATCATGCCAAGATGCTTCGCCCAGGATTGAATCCATTATCCTTTGGTCTGTTACTGAACGCTCTACCTACTGGGCTACCATTAACTTATTTTTATTAAATTAGTAGGAGACAAGTCCAGTATGATCCCCCTGAAAATTAACTTATCTATTCGTAAATTATCTATTTCTTCCGTTCTGTGCATTTTTACACAAAATTAAAAGTTGAGCAGTATGTCCTAGAAACTTGAATAAAGAAAATAACAGCCTGCTGTAAAAATTCTGATAGAAATAACTGACTACCATTAGCACAGGAAAGCAAAATGGTTGTATAAAGCTGTAATAAAATTAAAAAAACACACACATGAGCACATAAAAACGTATATATTAACATAACTCTAAGAAATAGTGCAACAGCAAATTATGAAGGCCACTGAATATCTTCACCATTAATACAGAGATTTTTAACGGATCTTCATGCCTTTTGGATAACGAGGATCCACGATTTCGGGAAGTAGGTGATCCATATAAAATTGTTTTAAATTTACCTCCATCTTCTCGTTCCAAAATTCGTCATCTCTTTCAATCCTCTGAACTAGCATTCCAAACGCGCTCCAAACCAAAAACACACAGTATTCTTTTTCTGTAATGTGCAGCTGACCCTGCACCTGGTAATAGTAATCACTATTTTTCTTTAATCTTACTTCTCCTTCTTTAATCTCACAGTAGGAGATCATTTTCCTATTTATACCCTCTATAGGAGAAATATCCCTGCACTTATAGGGGCATTTCACCTCTAGTAACCCCTTTCCATTGGCAAATATTCCATCTGGCGAGGCGACCAGAAAAGGCAGTTTTTTGTCCACAAAGAGACCAGCTGGAAAAACTTTGTCCCCGCTGTGCCTTTCGTACTCAGAAATTGCCTTGGGTTCGCCTACTTCCCCGTATTGCGTGGCTTTACTTCCTGCAAACGAAGGGTAAAGCAAGCCCTTGACTATATTTGCGCGGGGAGTTGTGCGACGTAATTTACAAATGCGCCCGAAAGAGGAAGCAGTTAGCCTCTTCAATCTTTCCGATATCCACATCTCGCAGCGGCGCTGATCCCTTGTGTTTTCCTCCAGTCTCTTTCTGCCACGGTCGCTGAGTCTTAGAGACATGAGGAATTCTTCTCTCCGTTCGTTGTCGATCTCTAGAGTCTCTTTAGTGACTGCTTCACTTTGACCCACAAGGCCATAGTGTTGGTCCGGACCAGCGACCCGCAATCTTTTCCGCTTCGATGAAGAAGGCATCTCTAGGCGTCGTTTACACCTTAAGTCTGCCTTCCTTTGCGTGGAGGTGGTATACTTTTTTGTGTAGAACCCCGGGCTCTTTTCCGTGATTTGCTTGTGAATCAAGCCATGCAATTGGGGTCCAACGTTGCATGCAGTTGCCGCAATCTCACACCGCATTTGATAAGCGCCCCTCAGAGCAAAGTTCACTCTCTTTCCTCCAATATACTTTGCCACGTATGCATTATATAGCTCAGCATGATTGTTTCCTTCCATACCCTTTCCGAACTCATTGGCCTTGCAGCTGCTTGCAGCCTTATTTTTTGATATTGATGTAGGCTATATTTTCATTTTGAGTGAAAATATACTCGCGATAAATAAGGAATCACAGTCACCAAATAAGCCACGATAATCTGGGAAAAGTTTTTGACACATCTATTTTTTGACGGGGTACCATTATCGACCATAAACAAAATGTATTGAACCTAATATCCTGACAAAGAGTGAAAAATCATTCGAGAAAGCATACCAAGGTTCAAGAAACTAATATTATATTTCAGTATCTCTGACAATCAATCGCAATGTAAGTGAGAGAAATAAAGGAACTTGCTATTGCCAAAATGATGAAAATAATTAAATTCTCGTAGTGCATTGGCATGATAATTCAGTGTTGGCCGTTATAACACACGGGGGCACTAAGAATTGGAATCCCGGAGAGATTTTTCAATCCCGAGATTACGGGATTGTGATTTCCTCAATCCAGAGATCCCAGGATTTAACTATAGTATCACATGCATATATGGAATTAAAATAAAAAAGAACCAAAATATCACATGCACATATGGAACCCATATTAAAATGACGCAAATTGTGAGCAACATCGATTATTAATAAAGTTAAAATTATTATAAAACAACACCACACAAAGTTTAGGAACAGAGGAGTATCTTCACTGATGATGACGATGCTGAAGTATTGAAATCCGGGTCTTGCGTTTGTTTTACTTTGTTTTTGTTTTTTAATTGTTTTATCTTTGGTACTAAAATTGGAAAAACACCACAAAGGTACTAAAGAATTTGTTTTACTAAAACCTAAAACAATACAGTTTTTCTTGCGAGATAAAAAATAATGCACATTAGCAGTATCAATTGCTCATAAATTGAAAGAAATTGTAGTCTTTTAAAAAAGTCGAACAAAATCGAGAATTAGGTTATCCTCACTGAAAAGTTACAATTTTTTCAAATATGCACTTGAAAAACACAGTGTGTAATGTCTCGTCGCTCATTCTTGACCTATATTTTGTGCAAAGGAAACCCGATGATAAAAAAGCCCTTTCTGATTCAACACTAGTGGGAGGAATAGCTAGTAAGAGCTCGTAAATAATTTGCATATTTTATCATGTCCGTCCACTTTCACGGAAATTCTCTAGCTTTTGAACTATTGATCCTCGGTCCTTTGAACTGGAGGTAGGAGGATGTTGTTTGGAAGGAATCAAACATTGGGTAATGACCGAATCAAGTTCCTTCATTAGCTCATCCGAACATAGTGAACCACTTTCTGAATATTTAGCAGCTGCCTCTCTCTTGCTCTATGCAAGCCATCAAAATATCGACTTTTTGTTTCTAAAGAATTTTGTTCTTCTTCCTTGCTTGCTGATTTAAATGTTTTAGTGGCATTATAATTACGAAATCCAAGCAAGTTTTCTTTGAAAACTCTTTTTAGGTTTGCTAGTGTTAGCACATAATATAAATTCCCCTAATCATGACCTCTTGCCCGTGAACCGCAGTGACAATACCTCAAAACCCCTAGTAGATTAGTCTCTTTAAGTATTTGATTCTGAAAGGCAGTTTTCATATTATTCCCCAACTATGTATTCACATATGTTAGTTTTCGCATTAAGAATTCTAACGAAGCCTCACACTTCAAGACATTCCGATCTCTTCGGCAAAGCTCCTCCTCTATAATTTTCACTGGCTGAAGTGTTGTAAAAATAGAAGAAACAAGCTCATATTCACATTCATGGAATGATATTTCGGAATTAAAATCAATTAAGGCCCTCATCACGCAAGGTTTTAGCATTGGGAAACGTGCTATCATGTCAACTAAAGTGTTCGATCGAATAAAAGTTGTTGTTTCAGGCTTGATTTTGTGGAATGACATCATGAATGAAAAGGACTGGCAATTTTCCACAAGAATATATTTTAAAACGACGGTTTCGGTGTTCGGACCTGATGATGGTGTAGTACACCGAAACCGGTCAATTTAAAATATATTCTTGTGGAAAATTGCTAGTCCTTTTCATTCACGTGTTCGATCGAGTTTTTACTTCAATAACAAGAGCTCTTTCCTCACCAAATTTTTCAATCACATATTTTTGAAGGAATCTGTCGTTTTTTTAGAATGATTTTCTAAATAGAGGAACTATTTTCCTTATTTTTTGGACCAAAATCTTAATTTTTTGTTCTTATTCTTACACGCATCTCCATCTTCAAATGGATCATCCCCGTCTGTTTCATCACTCAACGGAAAGTCTTCGCTGAATTCAATTTCTTCAAATTCGACTTCTTCTTCTACTTCAAATTAAATCTTTTTCACATTTACTCTACCCTCA
This sequence comes from Pyrrhosoma nymphula, assembly GCA_963573305.1. Lineage (NCBI taxonomy): Eukaryota > Metazoa > Arthropoda > Insecta > Odonata > Coenagrionidae > Pyrrhosoma > Pyrrhosoma nymphula. The sequence continues at coordinate 9,936,053 of OY754335.1, read as the reverse complement.
GATTTTTACGTACCATTAATGACTGCAAGGTGGATACCACGAGCAAAACAAAGGTGATAATTCGTTGGTATTAACCTACCAACCTTTGCCATTACACTTGCACCATCCGTGGTGATTGCGAAAATGTCTTTTCCTGAAGAAATTTCATATTATCTGAATTTCTTTTTTATAAATCCAATACAAACTTCAGAGGGCATATTCCAATTATTTAGATAAGCTTCAAATTCCAGATCTTTGATTCTCTTTCAGAGCAGTGAACGTTAATATCAATATAGCTTCTATTGCGTGGCGAAGTCCATTCATCGAAAGTTAGAAAAAAATTCTGAAGTTTAGTCCGTAAGCTAATCTCCGTTTTTATTTTGTATTACAAATGATTTATTTAAATCAGACGTGTAGCATGTTACATTTCATGCCCAAGAAAACTTACTTACTAGGGTCACTGTACTGTGACGTACACATTTAACAAAAATGTGTACGTCAATGCCGGAATCCCAGGATTCGTATTGGTATGAAAAAAAAACAAAAATTAGTTCCTGGTGGTTTTGGCAGAAATAGGTTGATTCTTTACTCGACGCCCAGACAGAGGATGGAATCTCTCCTAGATCACGCTCGCAGACCCTCCGTCAACCTTCCACACGAGTGAGCGAGCGAGCGAGGATGAAACTTGATCGCTTGAGATAAGGAAGCCTTCCCCCCTCCGCACCGACCCTCTCGGAGGCGAGATCTAGAGGTGGAATGGGAAGAGGACGGGCAAGCTGCGCGGGAAAAAATACGAAAAGAAAGCCTCAGCTTCCGTTCATTTTGGAGAACGCGATGCATCGTCTCGCATTTTAGATACTGTAGGCTTGGGTCGTAAGATGAACGCATGGGATTAGTCTCTTCTTTAATATGAAGGATTATATATAGTGTATCTCACAGGAATTTTCTATTTGCGTTCATGCACCGCTGCGATAGGCGCTCAAAAACGCCTATAACAGTGAAGCTTAACATGCCATTTCTTCGTTTGCAAGCATTACAGAAAAAATTCATGTGGAATTTACAAGCAGTAAACCATTGTGCACAATCTAGAGAAAACAAAATGGACGTACCTATTATAATACGAGCATGGCATTTAAATTAAAAAGAGTCTGCAGCGGCATTTCTGGCAAGGCGTTGAACATCCTTAATATGGAGCGTGACACTGTGTGGGTCGGAAACTTGGTCATTGCGAAGGGAGGATGTGCGTAGACTTGAGGCGTTTGATATGTGGGTTTGGAGAAGGATGGAGAGGGTGAGTTGGATGGCGAGAAAGACGAACGAGGAGGTATTTGATATGTTCGGAGAGGAGAGGAAGCTTGTTGCAGAGGTTCGGAGAAGGCAGAAGAGATGGAAGGAGGAAGTTTTGAGAGGAGATGGCATGTTGAAGAGAGTGATAGAGGGGAGAACACTGGGAAAGCGTGGAAGACGAAGGAAGAAGATAGGAGTTCTGGACGAAATAAGAGGAGGTAGAAGATATGAGGAATATAAGAGGGATCTAATGGCGGGCCACCCTTAGGAGGAAAAGCGCGACAATGTGTATGAAATTGGGATGCAGAATGGGGACTGCCCAAGAACCTACCAATCAGCAGGTAGAGTACTTGAATAAATGGAACGCTATATTCACCTGCATCTCAGGCCGTAACCCTCTTCCTTCGTTCACAACTTACGTATGTCTTTGGGTTACCCCTCATCCACAGTCTCCCGATATCCGCCGGGTATTCGAGCCTCGCTGACAACGAGTATGACCATGCTGGGCAGGCTGTAAACAGTCCTAGTGGATCTCGAGGCATCATACCGGTATGCATTAATTATTTTCCTAAGACATGCTCGCCCCGCTGCCGTAACATCCGTAGAAAGACTGTGATAGCCATGAGTACTCTGGCACGAGCTTTCGTTGCTTTGTTATACATGCCATTTAGCTCTAACCCTGACACGTAACTATCACTCAGAGGTGGTAACTTAAAATTGAGGCCACAAGCCACCCAGGTCGGATCTGGAGGCGCATAAAAAAATGAGATAACCTTACCATTATAGGCTGCACATGTTTCCCCTCATATTCTTAATTTTACAGGTTGACTTTATTCAAGCCTAATTTCTGTGCATAATTAATAAGACAAATAAAATACCAGAGAAATGTGGACTGGACAAACCCCCAAACGAGCAAACCCCCAAAGATAAAATTACACCAGCCAAATACTCTTAACAGATCACATACTGAGTTCAATACATCAACGGGGAGGCCTAAAGCACTTGTAATAGTTTGCAAGTAACATTAAACTGTAAGAAAAGATGCGTGAACATGAATCGAGTGGTGATCGAATTCTTAGAACAAGAATGGGGTAGTTTGCGGGCATGTGATCGCTCATAAGCATAAGTTGACGTGTTTGCACAATACAATTTTGAAGAATAATTAGATCTCGTTCCGTTCGATCCATCCACTCCCTTCTATCTATTTCGTTCACATGCCACCAATAAATCAAAACGTAACTGCACTGATGCGGCCTCCCTGATGTACCACTGGGTGCCCTTTACCGGGCACTTAAAAGAGTATTAGATATAAGTTGTCGATCTACTGATGTAACAACGTGCTCTCGCGGTTTCATCCTGAAGGCATTCCTATATGCATGCCAAAGGATTGTTAAGAGAAAGAGAGAAAGCAGTCGCCAAAATAACCCAAGCCGAATAGGTACAAACATGACACACCAATTGAATATGTATAATTTTAAGGGACGCAAATATTAGGGGGATTGGGTTGTTATTACTACAGAATAGGCCTCCCGTCCCGAGGAGCCCGGGTTCTTATTCTGGGAGAGGCGAAGATTTTTCAGTGGAATACAGATCGTTACTTGGTTACCATTTGGAGGGCACCTTAAGTTCAGGACTACTTGGAATAGCTAAACAGCTACAGTCGATAAAAAATAGTAAATCTCCGGGTCCGGAGGGAATACCCGCGCGTGTCCTCAAGGAGTTAGCGCCACAGATCGCACCGTTCTTAGACATAATATTCAAGAAGTCATTGTCTGAAGGAAAGATACCATTAGACTGGAAAATTGCAAACGTTACACCGATATTCAAAAAGGGAAACAGACACGACCCAGGGAACTATCGACCAATTTCATTAACGTCGATTATGGGCAAGATACTCGAACATATCGTCGTTAGCAATATCATGACGTTCCTGGTCAGTCGTAACGTCCTCCATGGCTGTCAGCACGGCTTCCGGAAAGGTAGATCATGTGAAACACAACTCGCGCTCTTTCTTCATGACGTTCTCAAATCTGGTGAATCGAAAAGACTAGTTGACGCATTATTTCTAGATTTTAAGAAAGCTTTCGACACGGTACCTCATAACAAACTTTTATACAAATTACAGTCATGCAGCCTAAACGAAACAGTAGTAAACTGGATACGCGACTTTCTGAGTGATCGTAAGCAAAAAGTAGTTCTTGACGGAATTAGCTCTGATGTAGTTAAAGTGACATCAGGTGTCCCGCAAGGAAGCGTGATCGGACCCCTTTTGATCATTATATACATAAATGATCTATGCTCTAGAATTAGCAGTAAAATACGTCTATTTGCCGACGACGCTGTCATCTATCGTGAAATTAGTGATCACTCTGACTTTGAAACTCTATCATCGGATTAAAACAACGTTCATGTGTGGAGCCAAGAGTGGGGACTCGAACTTAATCTGAGCAAATGCACGGCGGTACATTTCTTGCGGAGGTCGCCCAACTATTCCCATGTATATGCTGTGGATGGTGTTAACATAAAGGCGACAGATGAAGTGAAGTATCTAGGAGTTACGATAACTTCGGACCTATCGTGGGGAGCACATAAAAGAAATATTTGTGGCAGAGCTCTGAAGAAGCTAGGATTCGTCAAGCGTATTGTGGGAAGATTTTCGGATGAAAAAGTAAAAGAGAGGTGCTATTTCGCACTCGTCCGGCCACACATTGAATATGCAGCGAGCATATGGGATCCGGTGCAGAAAGACTTAGTCCGGGAACTTAATAAAATACAAAGGAAAGCTGCGCGATTCGTCAAAAACAGCTACGGGCGTACAGACAAGGTTACACAGATGTTAAACGAATTAGGCTGGGAGACGCTAGAGACTCGGAGGCTGCGCGCTAGGCTTAGATTACTTGAACAATTGAGAATAGATATCTTTCAGAGCGACACGGAGAACATCCTATTAGAACCCCACTATATTTCCAGGTCCGACAGAAACGATAAATTAAGAGAGATATTTTGCCGAACGGATAGGTATGGGAATTCGTTTTTCCCACGAACAATAAGGGACAATAATAAATGCTAGGCGTAATTTCATTAGAGCGTGTCCATTTTATATGTAAACGGCTGGTGTCCTAACACCCCCCGCCACACGCCTATTGAGGCGGCTTGCGGGGTAATATGTAGATATACTTCCACCGGATGTGAGGTAAAACCGTGGCTCTCTTGTTGCCTTTCGTTAATAGCGGGTTAATTCCGACGCCATGTTTCTCTCCACCTTTCCTCTATTGCCCAAATAATCCTCCCACCTGTTTAAAAGGCGCAAATTACCATAGTCGTAGGACAACTCCCACAAATAACCACATAATCGATTAGTAAATAAAATTACACAAAGGCGATGTCCAAGTGACCACTCCTCCAAACAGACAATATTTAAAACATCGCCAGGAACTCCACAGCACTGGAATAGGCGATATTTGTGTCGAATTACTGCACGTAGTCCAACCCTATTGAAAATGCCCCATTGGTTTCCTATAGGAATTATGTAAATTCCTATAGGAAATACAATTTCCTACAGGAACGATGAAGCTTCCTATAGGAACAATAAATTTCCTATAGGTACAAGAAAGTTTCCTATAGGAACGAGAAATTTTCCTATAGGAACGAGAAATTTTCCTATAGGAATGATAAATTTACCGATAGGACGAATATTTTCCTATAGGAACCAGAAATTTTCCTATAGGACGAATAATTTCCTATAGGAACGAGAAATTTTTAATGCTATGTACATGGGACTATTTTCCAATGGGAAAATTATTTCCTATAGGAAAATAATTTTCCTATAGGAAATAATTTTGAAAGTCTTTGAGTTCCCATTGTCAAATTACTGTGGGAAAAAAAATTCCTATATGGCATTTTCAATAGGGAAGTTTTGGGGGAAAATTCGATCGTGATAGATGAATATACAGCAATCTAAGTAAAAGCAATGTGTTAAAATCACATCAAAACGAGAAATTCGAAAAGAGTGAGCATATATCTGATTATCGTCTTGATTCACCGTCAGTGCAGGGCGCAAGACTCGTACTACAAACTTAAAGTGACCGTAATGGTCGAAATAATGGACGGAACAGGGTGGAACTCGGGGAAGGATAACATCTCACTCGTATTATGTTCTCCGCTGTTTCCTTCGACCAATTAAATGCAAAAAATTCTGCTGTTTTTAGAAACAAAAGTATGAAGTTAGGCGAACGTCGAAAACTTAGTTAGGCAGTGCTCGCTGGTTTTCTACCCTGAACTACTTCCAATTTGGTTAAGTTTTTATCGGTGTTCGGCATTCATTGATGCAATTCCAAGGGATTTTAAATAATCGTGATAGCATACATTCGCTGAAAATTCCAATTTTAAATCGCCATAAATTCTGAAATGTCAACACCGAGGAGGAACCTAAAGTAGTAAAACAAAATATTCGAAAAACCTTCCAGTGTTTTGATTGGTATGAACATTATTTTTGAGGCTTACAGGTAACCACATTCTGGACTTAAGTTTACGAAGATCACCCAAAATAAAACGCAATTCTAAAAACAACACACGTAAAGACAAAGGCAGTTACTTATCTTCTTTCAAGCTTCAATTATAGGGCCACGGATAATTGTAATAGAGCTGATACGCATTAAATTTATCACTGAAGTATAGGTACACTGAGCACTGTGACCACAGGGTTCTTCTGCGAAGCATTGCTATAAACAGCTCTAACGAGTAGGTAACATGTACGAACATATAACAGGATGAAAAACCATATTGAATGAACACCAACCACGCCCCTTTATCACAAAAAAATACGACTTCGAGTTTATACAAATAAGCATTAACTCAAAGAACCTTTAGTGATTTAAACAAATATTCGCCACTCTAAATTGAGTCAAATCTACCGATTTCGCGAGAACAGGAACAAAGAGACTCTATGGTACCTAATATGCAAGCACTACTACAAGGTCTCAAAGGCAAAACCACGAGCACTAAATTCAACTACCGCATAGAATTCAAAGCTGCTGTTTTCAGAAGTAGTGGCTTCAGTCCCAGCTGTCCCGAATTAATCCATCTCCAACGCCCCTTCGATAACCCCTGCCATATCAAAATTTGTATTCACTGGAACGATTATCATCAGTATTGATTTGAATCCTTCCGAGAAATATTTTGGTATGTTATTTCGAGAGACCACGGAAAAAATTTGGACTTCACTTTCAGTGTTCCTATTCGGGAGCTAAAAATATCCGTCGCTCTATATCTCGAACGGAGTGAGAGACGACCTAAAATTTAGATGAAGAAATGAACATCAAAACCCACTTGAAACGAAGGAGCATACTAGACGACACGATGTGTCTATAACATCAGATCCCTCGACGCAGGTCAACTCCAATTCGATGTAAAAAAACATATTTACTAAGTGGTTAGACGAAAGGCTATCTTCAGTTATAAAAATATGATGATAAGACAAAATATAAAAATTATCTAAGTGATCTATATTGCTAATGATTGTAACACATTCATTCCCAACCTACGAACAATACCACCAGCACATGAAAAAATATATAGAAATGCGGATCGTTTTACACCAATATGACAATGGTATTCTAATCGGGGGCGGATTAAGGGTCGCCACCCCTTAATTCCTGGGAAAATAGAAAAAATTGTGATCATAAAGCATGCCATACGCCCCAGACCCCCGGAAAGTAACTTGTAAGCTCCTGCCTTTGGAGCCCCGGCCCCGCACTTCCGCTCGGCCCCGCACCAAGCAGGAGAAATCAACCCATGCCATCTCGCGGCACAAGTCGAGTGCCGCTCGCGGCAGCCGAGTGGGCTCTGGCGCGGGGATTCTGCTCGAGAATGGTTCACCAGCTTTTCGGGAAAGATTGATGAGCGCTTGGTACTCTTCCGGGAGGCGACGTCATCCAACCACGATCAAGCTCTGCGTCTTGAAGGTGGTGGCTGGCGGAGTCTTGTCATCCGCCAGCCACCACCTTCCAAGGCGCAGAGATTGATCGTGGTTGGACACGGTGAATCTTTCCCCCTGCGGGGGAAGTCATACCATACTCTTGTGAGAACAAAGCATGGTTTGGCAACCGTTTCACGTCACTGTAATTTGTGGCGTGGTTCGGAACACTTCGACCCGTTCGAGTGACCTTTTTTCTCCCACTTCCTATACCCTTCCGACCCCGGCAGGATCCCACGGACGAAGCCTCCGGACAGTTTCCCGCCTGCGGGACGTCCCTGCGCTGGTGGTCGCATCTTCTTCACCCCCCGGATCCCCCCTCTCACCCCCACCTCAACACAAGGACCGCCCGATTCAAATACAACAATCACTTCGCTCTGTTTCTGACTGTGAGTAGTAAGGCCAATAAAGCCAAACGGTGGTATATCCCCACATACCACGCTACACCAAAGGCAATGACATTTTCCAGAAGTAGAAAGGCGGGACTTCGTACCCCCGAGAAAGGACGGCAAACAACATGAGAACAATATCACATTTATTAACAGTATGTTGGAGGAGCACGGGTTTTGTAGTAAGGTGATAAATTGTATAATTATAGTAGCCAAGAAAGCATTTATGACAATAAGAGAATTGGCATCTCTACGCATTAAGACAAGTTAAATCTTGAAAATGGAGTGTGGTGTCACACGGTCTGCAGACTTGGAAATTACACAACGAGGATACATGTAGACTACTGACTTTTGACAAGAGGATGTGGAGAAGGCTGAAGAGGGTGGCTGCGTAGATTGGAAAACAAACGAAAGTATTTCCAAAAAATATACACGCAGAGCAAAATTATATCCTAATTAATTCTAGGGATCGGCTTAATTCAATGAATAACTGCAAATGAACTTATAAGGCAAATGAAGAAGTATGGCGCCAGTTCACTGATTACTTTAACTAGAGTGACAACGTTTCAAGGTCTGGACCACGAACTGAGCATTAGAAACATTTGCACCTGTCCAAGCTTATCTCTATTTTTAATAAATAAAAGTTTTTGAAAAATGCTTACAGACATTAACGCCATTGTGTACATTGGTAAGATTCACCACCCGAGGGGATGGGTCACAACTACCAATCACATGAACCGCCACATGACCTCATAGGTTTTGGCATTCTAAATTTATGTATGTACATACCAGCTACTGCCACCGCAGGGCACATGGCAGGGATGCCAGCCTTAAATAGGAAGGGAACAGGAAAGGGAATTGAAATAGGGGAAGAACGTAAATTGAGGAGTGTTTTGATGGAAGTCTCACTGTTTTTTGTATTATTAATGGTGCGTGGGAAGATGAAAAGTCTAACAAATTGAGAGCATTTATCATATTTTGCTGCTTTTGTCTCTCTTATAGACACAGTTGGGGGGTGAAATAAAATTTGCTGTGTCGACCTGACCCTCACTGGGATCCGAATTTATCCAATGATATTTGTTTTTTTTGTATCATTAATGGAACAAGGGAAGGATGAAGTATTGAACCTATTTCATCAAGAGAGAATTTCTCATATTTTGTAGCTTGTCTCTCCTACAGATGCTCTTTGGGTGTAAAATAGCATTTGCCGAGTCGACCTAACACACTGTGAGATCCAAATTTATCGCGTAATCATAGCCTACCACGTAACTCTTGAGTCTCAAATGACCTCCAATGCAGTCCTAATAGCATTGAGGAAGACCAGCATCATTGAGTATGAAGACCTGTGCCCTGTAGTTCCCCACATCTTCTACTTGAGTATCTTTTCTTCTTAGTGGCTCTCAACCGTTCAATGCTCCTAAGTGTAATGGAGTCTTACTATAGCTAACACCGTAGATATCCTCCTCAACCACTGCTGCCCGAGACAACCATGACTATTTTACAAGCATTTTCAGAGAGATCATAACATGATAATCACAGGGTCGCTGATGTCTTTTTCTACCTAGCCATCCCGCCATACTCTGAGTTGCACTAAGCCCTTAAACTATAGTCCCCATTACTTTTAATTCTCAGAACAAACACAAAAAAATGTTGCTGAAAAGATCAATGAAGTTTTGAACTCTAAAAGTAAGTTTGTATGAGTATGAAACTTAACCTTTATGTAAAGAGGGTGGGAGCAGACTGGGGACTTTTCAGATGAGGGTGTGGAAGAGAAAGGAAGATGAGAAACTTGAGAGAGAATATAAACGCTCATATTTTAATTGCACCTTATTGTGGCAGTTTCACTCCATCTTTTAAAGGTGGGCAAAGAAGCAAAATCTCAAAAGTTAATTAATAGCTTCGTGATATAATCTTCAAATGAACCTCTGTGGAGTCCAAATGTTTTTAGATGAGCAAGGAGGTGCTCTGCATGATGGCTGAGGAGAGGAATATGCATGGGGAGATGAGGAGGATAAAGAATAGGCGTCAGGAACAGGTCTTGGAAAGGTGAAGGGAAGCTGAAAGCTATGGCAGAGGGGAGGATGTTGTGTGAGTGGGGAAAGGCAAGAAGAGCTCCATGGATGGGATGACGTGGGGTAGAATGCATATCAAGCAGAAGAAAGAAATACAAGGAGACTAGGGTCTATGACTGTAAAAGATAGTACATATAGGCATTGCTTTATCTATTTATACCAAATTTGGTAGATTACATAAAAAATACATAATAAGAATTGTGAAAATGAGGAACAGAATAACATTTCAGAGAATACTAGTAACATTATAATATAAAAACGGTCCATAAAAGTTGATGTAATGGCACACTTGGACCTCACCTAAGCAAGGCACGGGCCCTGAGAACCTTTTTACCATCAAAGCAATGGGATTTGAATTAGGTGCTGCCAAGGATAACAACTTACACATGATCATTTGCCTAATCACTTGCAGAATTACTTTTTTTGTGTCTTTATCCATTTTGACGACGGCTCATTAGAACCAAATAATTGAAGTATACAATATCATGGATGAGACAGGCCTTACGGGTCAACGTGGGCTTGAAGAAGCAGACTGGAGTGCCTGCAAAACATCATTGCCAATACGAACACATCTGGGAGAGAACCCTGAAGACCTGTCTCATCCACACCACTCCCCGAAAGAGTCCTTTCCAATGCAATAGCATAATTTAAAAACAGCAAATTAGAATTCTGCACTAATTTACAAAAACCTACTCTCCATCAACCAATCACTTATGCTAGCCTAAAACACTATGAATGGGATCATCATTGGGGGGTAACCCACGTTATGGATTACAAGTTTATGTAATATAAAATGTTACAAAATTAGGGACTAAAACATTTGTTAGCATATGAAATACATTTTAAAACAAATGCAAGTACAAGAATGCTTATAATTTAATTTCTTACTTTAGCACCTTACCTCAATTCAGTTTCTTACCCACCTAAGCAGTGCTTTGGCAACTGGCGACACCATGACACAATTGAACCGACATGAATAATGTGTCTATTGCTCTTTAATGTTACTTGTGTTACACTTAAGGCCCTCATTTCCCACTGCTACTTCATTTTCCAAATATCAGCTCTATTAATATGTTTTTACTTTCTAACATCTCTTTTTATCAGCATTGTGCATTGGAATTTTACAAAAAAATGACAATGGAATGGGAGAAATGGAAGACGTTATTGCTTAAAACACTAGTTAAATATTAGTAGTAGTTAAATAATAGTTATTTGAGTCAGTAAACTTTAAACTCTAATCATTGAATTATTGATTGAATACCCACAATAATTTCACCATAAGTAGATGAAGGAAGAATTACTTTACAATATATATGAAAACGGGGACTGAGATATTTTTCACATGCATCACAAAAGTGAAATTTTACAAAACAGCTGCCTGGACAAAAAAAATAATTAATTATCTAACAAAACTAATATTTTTATGTTACTCAAACCATTTCTGAGATTAGTCACTCAACTAACTATAAGGTGCAACTTAATCTCCCAATTGTTTCTACACAAACATTTTTGAAATATTGAAAAATAAAACAATTATTCCATCGGAATAAAGCTTGAATACTTGGCAACTTCCTGATTGGACTAAATCCTCATCTAAGTACTTGCTTAAGGCATTACATATATGAAATTTCCATGGAGCAGTTACATGGTCAAATGAAAAATTCAAGTCAAGACAATAAGCAATGAATTTCATAGTCTCTTTTATATCCTGTGGGGCAAGGGTCTGACGGAATTGTGATATCTCGTATGGATTACTACTAGCGCCAATTGTTTCAGGTGCAAATGGAAAAATACGTATGTGTGAAAAAGATAAAAATTGTATGCTTTTGCCATAAATCTATTATTTTTTATGAAAAAATGCAGTAATTATTCCTTTTGTTGTAAGACGTTTATCAGTGTCCATTTAAAATACGCCTGGGACCACACGAGACATCGCCATCGCAACCGTAAGTAAACAAAGAAGATGGCCAAGAAAGTACACTGCGTAAATGCCAAGAGAAGGACTGGACCTCATTATTGCGCTGCAATCTGGTTCCAGAATTTTTCAGGATGCAGAATTGATTATATAATTACCTTTTTAAGTTTACCCTGAGAAATTAATAGGTAATTTCCCACTTAAATCTGCAAGATATACAATTAAAGAATATGCCTGTCGCGCTGTTTGCTGATAGTTAGCACCTGACCGCTAGAGTGCTCTGGGTGAAATGTATAACCATTGGAGTAATATGTGAGTGTAACCAGACCCTTGCCGTGGGGGAGAAAGCTCCTGCCACGGGTTAGGAAAAGCAAATGGGAAATTATTGAAAGGAGCATCCCCTCCACAAAATGCAACCTCAAGCCTCAGATGTGCTCACTTTGTGCTCTAGTATGCTGTTGCGCCAAGGTTCTTGCTGACGTGAGTCATGGTCATGCATTGACCATAAGTCCTTGCTCTAAACCTGATCAGAGACGCCTTTCACCCACCCACTCCTTCCACCCCATCAGCAGATTCGGTACAGTCTAGCGAGAGTCCCCTCCTGCACTCTCCCCAAACCATGGCATCTGACACGCTTGGACCATCACAAGAACACATGAAGACGAGCCATCAAGGTATTTGCAAGTAAAAATAAAACTAATCAATATGCATGCCAACAGAAAATGAACTTACTTGCAATGGGACTGAGAGGCAAGCCCACAATTCGATGCTCGTTCCCCATTATATTCTTCAGAAATGGAACCTTTGGAGTTCTATATTTTTTTATTTTAGGAACTACTTCAACCAGTGCCCCTGATGAAGTTGCAGTCTGTATGGGAATCACACTGGGAGCACACGTTTCAGGACTCCTTTTTGTCACCAGGGGCCTGGTTGCAGGTATGCAGTTCACAAATTCCACTGTCCTTTCACCACATTCGTTAATGGCCGTGATGGACACCTCTTTCCGTTCTTGCAGTTTTTTCACACACACAGCAAGTTCCCCACCACCTAAAATATCCAATTCTTTCAGAGGTGGTGGACTTAGTATATTTGAACTAACGGCATTTGATGATACCACATGTGAAGAGGCAGTACTAACGGGATGAGAGTTTTGAATGATCTCGACTGAAGGGGTTAGTTTAACTTCACTCACATTATTCATAAGTTGGGTTTTAACATCACTGGTTGTTTTGTTTGGCGATTGAAGTTTTAAGTCAATGACTGAACTCAACTTAAAAGATTGTTCAGAATGTGTTGGGCTCCTTTTAGCCTTTGGTATACGTGTTATTTTAGCAGAGATACTTTTAGCATTTTCAACGTTTAGACCCTTTTGAAAATTCTTGGACATTTCAGTGTTAAGCTTTAGCCTCACGGCAGCACTCATTCTTGGCACTGCTACCACTTTCCTAGAACTTGGACACCTAGACACACAACTAAGTCTGCTGTTATCTGCATGACCTTTCGGCTGAGCTTCAGGTGATGGTTCTAAAGACACTGCTAACTGTTCTGGACCCTTTGGCTCATGCAAGGCATGCGATATTTCTTTGGGGGAATTGCTGCTACAGCTTCCTCTTCTGCTTTTACTTTTCACACCAACAGGGCTGCTACTACGACTGGAGAAGGAACTACTAGAGGAATGACGCCTAATAATACGAGATGCTTTAGCTGCTAGTGGAAGGGATAGCCTCTGCACAGATACGTCTATGTACACGCCGGAGTCTCTCTCCCGCTTGGGTGGGGACTTTGAGATATCAATCACTTCTGCTGCTCTCTCGATTTTCTCAACAGTCCCACCTCTCATTTTCTCTTCTTTCACTTTTCTTACGTCAAACCCTGGTTTCCTTTCAAGATGACCCATATTGGACTCCTCTTTCTTTGAAAAAAGCTGCCTTTTCTTCTCAGCTAATTTAATTTTCCTTTCAATTTCCTGTTTCCTCTTATACAATGGCTTAGGTCTCAGCCTTGAAGGCAGGGAGCTGTTTAACCTTACGCTCTTCATGACTAAGTTTGTTTTGTACATGATCCTCTGTCTTGCTGCTTTCCTGAGGTCTCTCGATTGAGACCTTACCATCCCCTTCACAGCCATCCCACGTGGATTGGTGTCTAAAAGCATATTAACTACCCCTTCATCATAGAATAACTTTTTAAGTTCCAGACTTTTCTTCACCTTCTTATGATTAAGCAACATTGGATTGATGGACTTATCTTTTTCAACCACAAGAGAACCTGTTTGCAATAGCATTGAAGCAGCTCCCTCATCTTTCATTAACTTCTCTACTTCCGTAATATACTTCTTTATAGGTTTTTTCTGCTGCTGTATACTTGGCTTAGGTGATCCACTGCCAGAATTCATCTTGGTTTCTTTCATTTCTACCTGAGACTGCATCATATCCTCCTTAACAGGGGTTTTTAAGGCACTACCTGATTCAACTTTAACAGCCACAGGAGAATCTAAAATGCAAGGACTGGCAGAATTTTCACTCATATTCCTATTACTAGAACTACCAAAACAAATGCGAGCTCTCTTGGGAGAAGACTCACCAACTGCAGAGTTACTTGCCTCTAAATTAGCACCTGGTGAAACACTACCACCGTCAGTGGACTGATTACCATTTTTCATTTTGTTACTTGGCCTTCCTCTCTTCCTCACTTCACCATTGAGTGGATTAGATAATTTCGTTGGGGATTCCTTCTTCACAATATCCGATGGACCCTTATCACTTAACCTTGCAGATCTCCTTTTCAGACCATTCTCTTTCTTTAATTTTTTGCAATGACCATTCGGTAAATTTGATTTCATAATTTTCTTACCTTGCAATTTTGATTTTTTTGTTAAATTTTTGCTTGTCTCCTTACATTTATTCACTGTTTCATTTCCTTCCCCACAACTGGTGCCTCTTGATGCTGGAGGATGGACAGACTTTGCCTCTAAGTTTTTTAACTGCACATTTCCACAATCCTGAGATGAGGGCAAAGTTCGTCCAATATCACTGGAATTACTACTAGTATTTACACTAAGTCTCTCTTCACTACTAGAACAGCCTTTTGTTTCAACTTTGCCATAATTTTTCAAATCAGACTGGGAGGTCATATTCATAGAGAGCTGCTGCATACTGGTGTCAGATTTAAGCAAGTGTTTCCTCCTGACAGCTGATTCAGAGTCCTTTATCATTGGGAGCTCTTTCAACTGTTTCAATGCAATTTCCTTCTCTGCTTCCTTGTCAAGTTTAGGAGTTTTCTGGTGATTAATTCTGGGAGAAACTGATGGCTTTTTGTGAGATATCATAGTAACATCAACTCCATTGGAATCACCACTAATCACCTCAACAGACAGTTTATCCTTTATAGGATAGCACCCATGGCTGTTGATGAATTGACTCTGTTCACTGGTTTCCACTTGAGCCTGCAATAGGCAAAAACATTATTAAATATCAAACAAGGTATTGCATACATCCAATTCCTACATCAGGTCACATAACCCACTTAAAAGGTTAGACACATCCACATCACCCTAAAAAATGTATACCTAAAAGAGTATAGCCCATAAATGTACAAAAATTGGAATTTTTAATGGAAAATTCATAAGAATAGATATATGGATCTCTCTTGGAGGCAAAGTATGTGCATGGAAAATTAAAACTCTCGTAAACGGTGATATCTATTGCAGTATGGAAATGTTGGCAACACATGGTGATACTGAAAGACACTTGAAAATAACAGGGAAGGAGAAATTAATGGGAAGAATTGTTGAGGAAGACCAAGGGTGAAAAGTCAATAATAAGGGACATTAAAATAAAGAGTTGTGAAGAAATAAAATGGTTAGCTGATAGAAGAGTGGAGTGGAAGAGTGCAGCAAATCAATCACCGGATTGGTGACTGGTGATGATATTTCCAGTGGCTGAAACGGTGTTAGCTTATCCCAGTCCTTTTAATTGGACTTTCTTAGCGATGATTATAATGATTATTTTGTGATTTCAAACACATATGTACCTTCAACTGTAGGTCACCCTAGTATGAGGATAAGGAAATTATGGACTTCAAAACCAAAATAAAATTCAATTGCATTTTTAAAACAAACTCATTTCATCATAACATTAGGCCACAGTGACCAAACTTGGATGAAGAGTTTTTGCAGGAAATTTCATGACTAACTCCAGCATGCTGACCACTGAAGATAATGGAACACGGCAATTTCACTGAACTTCATTCAACTTTGGTTAGGATTAGAACTCATATACATACATTCAATCATCAGTGTCACCTGTCAAAGTAGACACTATAAAAAATGCCAAATGTCAAGTGGTGTACCAAGGAAACTTCCTGTTTTACTTCTTTCACAATTGCTTCATGCACACTATCTCATTTCCAAAGAATCCTAACACTCCACTTCTTACAAATCCCTTCTACAACATAACTTGTCGTATCCTTTTTTTGCTATTTCATCTTGCACCATCCTCTTTTCTTTCATATATGTTATGACATTTGATATCCAGTTTCATTTCTTTACAATGAGGTGGCTAGCCATAGTATAAATAAAAAAAACAATAGTCAATACAGGGCATTTAGGATAGAAATGCAAATACCTAAGTATTGTGCAGACTTGATCCAGCCTGACTACCAAGACACATTCATCCACTGAGATGTTAAAAGAATATTGGAAGGATCAGATATCTCTCATGAGACATTTTGTCCAAAACCAGATGGCCCCTGTACAAAACCCAATTTTTGACGTGGGTAACTCTATCTAGGCTAACTGCCTCGGCACATTAGTGAAAGAGATCATTGTCCCTAGGGACGCTTGAGCTTTCCATTCAAGCTTCCTCCACCAGCAAGACCCTTTCCTCCAATCTCTGCCATTCTGCTCCACATTAATGGGTCATTAGCTTTCAGACAACCTAGACCACACACAAGAAGCCACTGATAATGGTATTCCTGCACACATATTGACCACAGGCCTTGGGGTTCACATCAAATTAAACACCTAATGATTGCTTCACCCCTTCGGACAGTGGGAAAATTTTGATCTGTCAGTGAAATACTCAGCTAAAGACACCACATTGAACTGAATACTTAACTTTGCTAAGTGCACTGAATATGGCAAGTGGAGAAATCAGATTGTGAAAGGTAAAGATGGGAAAATTAACGTAATTTTCATCTGAGGTAAATTACCACGGTAACTTTCAAAAATTACCATTATTTTACAGAATGTTTTAGTTTTAAGCATTTAACAGCAAATGAATGGTTAAATAAGAAAGCAAATAGCAATGGGAAGGGAATAATGATGTTTAAACCATACCTAATACTACATTAATCTATTAGAAATTTTCAAAATTGTAAAAAGAACTACGGCAGCAACACGCAATCTGGGTCTTTTTTTGTCAAAGTATGAGAAATTTTCAAAAATAATATTCTAATGCATTACTCTATAATTTTATTATAATTTAAGTAAAATGTTCGAAAAATTAGTTGTACATGCCTCAATTTACTATTAAACACGTAGGGAATGTGAACTTGACTTAAAAAAACATGTTTTGAATTTATCTGTATGAAAAATTAACTCAAACATAGGTGAATTATCTAGAAAATTATGGTAATTTTCAAGGGGCGTGGAGAATTACAAAAAATACCGCAGTAATTTATAAAAATTACCGAAGTAATTTTCAGAGAGCCCATCCCTAGTGAAAGGTCAGAAATGCACTGCTCAAAGTTCCTTTGTAGAGGAAATTGTGGAACAAAATTGTAATAGATGATCAAAACCATAAACAGCAGTAGGATGCCAATGCATCATACAAAAGAACTAGTGTCTAACAGATGTGATAGTTTAGTCAGCATAATACCACTGAGCATATCTGAACCATTCACACCCTGTACCTTTTGACCAGTATTATATCAGTTATCACTTACAATTACCCAATTTTTACATTGCAAGTAATGTGGATCAGGCAACACAGTTCACATAGAGAAAGAAATCATGCAGGTAAGTTAACTTGGGAAGCAAATAACTAGAAACCATCCATTACCACCAATACCCAGCTGTTGTTAGAATGCATTGCCTGATTAAGATGCCCCTACATGAAAATGTGGGAACTTAAGAGCAAACATACCAAGGCTTGTGAGGAAGCATAACGTTGGAAACATATCACATGTGACATTGAATGCAATACTATTACTAATATTTGCATTCGGATAGAAAATTAAGGGGGGGAGGGGCAGATGTGGGAGTAAGGCATTGCCCATTACCTCTCATTTTTATCAACTTTTGATCTGAGGAAATGGTAAGAGTTATACCTGGGGATGAAGGTATAAGTGAGAGTTGGCGACGATAGAACTAAAATAGACTTCTGTGCTATCAACATTTTTAGGGTGATTTCTGTGTATGTTGTTTAGGATTACAACAGTTTCGCCAGCCATCCAGCTGGCGCCCTCTCGTGAAGAAACTGTTGTGATCCTAAACAACATATGCGGATGTCACCCAAAAAATGTTGATATCTACTGATCAACGGCGTGGAAACCAGTGAACGAACATAGAGTGTGACCAAGCATGACTATGCCACAAAGCCAAGAGAATATAGTGATTGTTACATACATCGGAGAATCATTCATGGGCTCTGAATTAATTCAATAGCAACTTTTCCTCCCCACACAAAGAAAAGCCCTATTAAGTAGGGGAAATGAGCAGTACAACAGTAAACACAAATATTTGACGAACAGAAATATTCCCATATACACCTGAATATACAGTGACATGCACCACGTTCAGAATTTGCTTAGGTGAAAAGTGATAACGCAATAAAATCTAAAGTTTTCCACAATCGGCTATAGCATCATTACCTGAGACCACATCACTCCATTACTTCCAGGAAGTCCGTTAGCAGACTTCTCCTCCACATCTGGCTGAGAAGACAGCTGATTTGCCAACTTCTGCGACAAAGTTTTAGCGAAAGTAGCATCACCACTCCCTGAAAAATGCAAAGCTCTATTTCTCACATTATCAACTAAGAGCACCGTTGGCTGAGTAGTTGGATTCCTCTTCATTTGCCGCTTCAGTATTTCTTGTGCAATCTCATCCTGAGTCACAATTTGACTAGTGAGATTTCTGTAAGGTACCCGCATTCCAGGGCGCGGCTTCTGAGGACGGCGCCCAGGACCAGTGGTGTCAATGGTTGGATTATGCACAGTTCGACCCATCACATGCGGTGGTATAGTAAATGACGGAGAAACGGAGGTGGAAACCCCATGAGAGGGTGAAACATCTTCATTTGGACGAGGCATTTTGATAGGCATGTAACCGACACAATAATTGTAGAATTTTATATTTCACAACGAAATTTCACTCAGCGTTAACTTCGAGGGTTTTAATTTTAATTTCATTTGGAAGTAACTTATTTTCTTCGGGTTTCATGAGGTAATCCACTGCAACTACTTCATTTTCATGACAGAAACGTTGCGTGCTGTAATTGAACTAGCGTGAAGAATTGCATATCTGGATAGTCCATTTTCCTTCAAGGTACTGCATAAAAGTGAGTGTGCCTCCTCTAAATATTGAGCACCAACCACACCTTTTTCCTGAAATGAAAGCAATAACAATATAATTCACCAATAAAATTCCACCACAAAAACAGTAACTGATAGGTAGGTACTTATATTACGCCAAATTAAAAAAAACAGCCGTGACTTAAAAAAGTTGCTCGTCGATCATTCCAAGTCCTTCAAAAATTGTATTAACCAACAAGAATTCCGATTACTTAAATATTTAATAACAATATTCTTTTAAGATATAACATTCGAACGATATCTTCGAATGATACACGCACATAAAATTTATTTCGCCAGATGACAGAAACCTCGATGCATTTCAACATTTAAGCCCTACACCAAAGGTTGAACAACTATGGTAAGGCGGTGACTTAACAAGCTCACATCTGAATGTATTAATAATTGGTGAAAATCATTTCATGCCGAAATGCGCGCTATTTCAACTATTCCAAAAAGGTTCTCCAAGTAAAAAGACTAGGAGGATTCGGTAATAAGTTTTCTAATCTCAGCAACACCTAACTCGCAGTTACGAAATGCATAGGGGTAGACCATGGTTAACACTAATTCCATGATATGGGGCGTTTGAATATTAGATATTGGGAGCACGATTCCCTCCGAGAATTAATTTAATAAATTATTGGAGGAAGAACAGTCACAATACGGATAATTTTATACTGTGCAATCCTGCTCCCCCAAACAATATAATATGACTTACATTTCTCAAATTAGATCATCTGTCGTGATTTCGTCCGGAACGCATTTCGGTTAAGCTTCGCCTACCACGGACGGCTTCTAAAATGTCATTTGTCACCATAAGCAATCGCTGAACGTACGACCACCGAAGGTTGACTTTAAAATGTGATATATTTTTCTCAGTTCATGAAATCAAAAACAAATAAGATGAAATTTTGTCATTTACGCCAACCTGTTCCAAAGATAAAAATCAGCGTGAAGTCTGCGCATGCGCGCCATGTGTAAGAATTTGTACCATTCGTACCACGATCCGTTCGTATCAAGATGTTAGATTACATAGGGCATCTCAAAAACATCCATATAATTCTCTTCATTCGACCATTACAATACCACCAATTAAAACATCAAATAATTGTGAGGAATTTTAATATACTATTTATAAGTCCCACGATCATACAATAGTCGAGATACTGCAATTGCTACCAAAATATTGTGCGTATTTAAGGGAATGATACAATTGTTGAAATATGTCTACTCTCGAACACAAACACAATGTAATCATTCTATCGTTAATTCGTGGGCTTCACCTGAGAAAAATAATTTTTTCTATGCTCAACCAACCCGCATAATTGTTCTTCACCACCATAATCGATGTCAAATACTAGTTTCGTTCTTTTTGAAAATCCATTCATAATTAATTTCCCCAAAACAAGGAAAGCTCTCACAATAAAAAAACCGATATCGTAAACCTGAAAATGTCTTGCAAAACAACACCCAGCAGCTAATAGCCCAATATGTGTCCAGTAAGGCGGTCTCCTACCCTCGGTTGCAAACCCAGATATGTCGTACAAATTTGATACGTACCTTTTGATGTCCGCAAGAAAAGATATCTCTTGCGTAGTTGCGCTAGCGGTATTTTACATCGTGAAATAATAATTGTGACTCAGAAACAAATGTTTTTGCATCATATAGCTAACGCCACCATAACGAAATATTGGTGGTAAAGGTTGATGTACTAAAGTTATCCCTGCTTCGCATCACGTTTGTCTTCTTTTTTTCGCACGGATTTTATTCTGATTCAGCATTTATGATTTTTTTGGCGAATCCCACCCTTTATGAGTAGATTTAAATGAGGTCAAAATTAATCAGATATTAACAGGAGATATGTGGTCTCAGTAACGTCACAACTCTGCGGATATCTGTTCCAGATATTATTCGTAGATGATAAGTCTTGAGATGTCACGTTTTTGAGCTCGAAGAATAAATTCCTGTGTATGAGCGGTGATTTCATTTGTGGTATCAGTATTGGATGACTTACCTTATATTTTGCGGTTAAATTAGTGTATAACGCCTTCAGGTAAGGAATTTTAAATTTTATGAGATGGAAGTTAGAAATTGTCGATCATATCGAGTTAAAATTGTAATGGAAGTTTAACAAAGAATAAATATAGGAGTGTTTTAACTTGCCCTTTTAAGCCACAATGGGGGTGTGAAATATTAAAACGTGTCCTATAAAATACTTCCTACAGTGTGCGCTTGTTACTAAAATAAAGTCTTTATTTTTATAGGTACGGACGTTGAAAAATGAGGAATATTACAATATCTGTCGATGACGGTGTACGAGTTATTACATTAAATAGGCCTGAGAAGAAGAATGCAATTAGTACAGAGGTTGGTATATTTCTTTTTGCAAGTACAGAGGTCGCCGAGCCGATTAATGCTCGCATTCACACTAATACAATCGGCAGTGTAGTACGAAATCACATAGCACTGAACTTGCTGCGCGTAGGTAAACCAAGTCTGGAGAACCTACTGCAGATTTGCACAATAAGGGTTGCAGCAGGCCTACTGCAATATTCCTAGTCTGCACTGCGAGCACTTGCTGCAAATTCGCTTTAAAAGCCTGCAGCAACTGTGCTGTACTTCACTTCCTTCATGCTTGCTTTGCAAGCCTGCAGTAAGTCTACGGAAAACTTCCTAGTCTCCATTGCACGCACAGGGTGCAAGTATGCTTCGCCAACCTGCAGCAAGTTTGATCAGATTCCTAAGCTACTGTAGTTATATGGCGCAATGGATAAGCGTGTATTGTATGTATGTAATGAAATATTTATAAATTGATGACAATTTTTATTTCCAGCAAAATGGACATGTCTAAATAACCATTTACTTTGTGGCTGCATAAAATGTAAAACAAATGGATGAAACATTAAAAAAAAAACTCATTAAAAGCACATTTTCAAATCATTATGTCATTGAGTTAAAACAAGGTTGACTGATGGCTTCCAATTATTATATTTTTAAATTTCTCTATGCCAACTTAAGTAAAGCTTCCTATTTACGACAAGAAAAAATCGTAGATAATTGATTTATTTTATTAAATTCGCGGGTAAAAACCCAAAGAAATGATACGACACGACAATATTGACACTAAAAATACATATAAATAATAATAATAATATAATAATATTTATTTTAATCCAAGAGACATTTAAAATGCATAGGACAAGTCAGTACATATAAGGATATAATAAATTGGGATCACAGCATAAATTCATTCATGAAGTAAAACAATTTGTTTTGCAAAAACACTCAATTTTTTTGCAAAAGTCCTAACAATCAATCCTTTTCAATTCTGAGGGCAATTTATTAAACAGTTTAAGACCAGTTGATCTAGGTCCAAGAGTAGCACCCTTGGTCCTTACAAAACACCTATGGAAGTCATCATGGGTTCTTGTGCCATAATTGTGGATATGAGAATTTTTCACCAGCACATCGCTAATCTGCTTCACATACATAACGGAGTAAAAAATGAACAAGCAAGGAAGGGGAAGAATTCTCAACCTTTCAAACAATGGACGACAATGAGCACGGTACCCTTCATTAGATATTAAACGAACTATTTTCTTCTGAATTTTGAATATTTTTATGGCATGCGGGGATGAGCCCCAGAACAAAATATTCTGTACAATATAAGTACGAATTAAACATTACAATATAAGTACGAATATAAAAAGACTAATAAATAAATAAGTTGTAGGAACATGTATGGTTCATAAATTGACAACTAATATGAACAAAATACAGACATTGTAGATGTAAGATATATCTCCCACTACCAAAGGAACGTAAGGTAAATGCCCCAGTAATGGCCCGGTTAAGGAAGAAATTGAAGTAAAACTGAGTTTCCACAGCTACAGACGAAGCAAACTGGTCCAAATTTTTACCTTTCATTCTACTATCTGTCCTACGTCTGTAATAGCAATTTGAGCACACTGGTTGCATTTATAATAAAGAAAATATATATAAATCATAACTAACCTGATGCATCTATAATGGGCCACTATTTTATCCGCTGGGCCATCTATAAAATTTATTGTGGAACAATAATCACATCTAGAATATCATAGAATTGGAAAGAGGTATAACTAAAAACATAATATATCTTTTTATAATTTACAAAGATTTAATACACTATAAATATATAAAACTATCTCAAAATACAAATGACGAATTAATAATTACCTAATATTTTTCGTTTCTCACCATCTCTCGGAGAACGCAGAGATATATGAATGTTGTAGTGTTTCCCTTCCCACCAACAACATTCACAAACAAAAAATCACCTTCCTTTGCCATCTCGCTCAGCTCCATCCCAGATACACTACTCTCTGTTTCGGAGAAGAGACCTATTTCCAGAGGAGAGTTGTCTTACTCTACGTAGGATGGCGAAGATGAAGAAGAGGCTTCTGCACCTTGGCTTTTTTTTCTTCTCAGCTTCTTCCTTTTTTTGTAAGCGAAGATTATTTTTCTCCATCTCTTCAGCTTTTGCCCTATTTGTAGCCTCTTTCATTTGGTAATACATACATCAACATTTGGGGGGACGTCAACACAGCTGGCACTTTTTCTTTTCTTGCTCTCTTGGTTCTTTTAACAGAGCTTTCCCAAAACAAAGCCCTTTTGAATGGGAATGGAACATCTGATGGTTTGGTTTCACAGAACCTGATGAATGGAGATGTTTCATGGGTGTTTCATGTTCCACAACTGATGAAAGACCTGATGGACCAGGTAATGTCTCTGACTGTTGATTTATAAAGTTAATGTTTGTGGCTTCATGAACAATATCATCAATATCAGCAACCACTTCATGTACTTCTTGCTCCTCCAGAGACTCAGAAATCATATTTTTGGTTTCCATCCGTATTTTGTACAGAGATTTGTCTGCCTCATCACCTGTCCAAGTCCCATTGCTACTTTTAAATTCCAGTAGTTATTCTGCAGCATTCTTTTCTTCTAAAGTTTTAAATAAATGTTGATTTATGAACGCTTCCCCATCAAAGACCTTGAAGTTGTAACCCTTGAACACAATGAAGTTATTCTTACAGCCGAAGGGTTCCACTGCAGTAAACCACAAGCTTTGAACCCATTTTGAATACTGTTGGAGGAGATGCTCTCTAAAGCTTTCTTCAGTACCACGGGAAATTGATATTTTTCAACTTGTGCTCCATTTGCCAACATTTTGCCTCCAACGCGCTTTGAGCGAACGTAATACAGCCACATCCATGGGCTGTAACAAATGAGTGACATTTGGAAATAGGGCCACCAACTCTATCTGCTTCTCCTTACAGAAATGGCAGAGATATATGCGACGTGTGGCCATCTAAAAAAACACTACTGGTCTCAGTATGTTTTCCGCTGTCAACCAAGGTTCAAAGATATTGGATATAAACTCATAGAATGTTTCTTGTGCCATCACCCATTTTCCGACTTTATCACAGCCCATGATTCCGGCATATAGGCTGCGATAGCGGGAGGGATCCTCATGTATCTGTAAACAATCATCGGCGGAGCTAGTTGGCCAGCTGCATTAGCAGTAAGCAATACAGTCAAATTATACTTTTCATATGCTCCTCTGACGTATAAACATTTTTGGAACCTTTCTCTGCCAGCATCTTTCCCGTTTTGGATTTAAAAAGAAAGCTGTCTCATCACAATTAAATACTCACTTTGGGTCTTTGAACACTACTTCCAACTCATTTTCCTTCATGTAATCCCATACTTCATGGAACCATCTGTTAATATTCTCTTGGGTTACAGCTCTTCTTTGAACAGTCAAATTTTGGCTTGTATGATCTGCAATTTCTGGGTGATGTTTTCTTGAACTGGCATACCATTTTCTTCGTGGCATGGTATTGGCACCAAACTACAGACCTAGCTCTTGTGTCAATTTGCCAACACTATATATAAGTGTTTCCTTTGATGTGGGGAAGCCTGCTTTGGCTGTCGCTGTAATGCACTGGACGATCACATGCTCTTGGACCTCAGAAAAAATAGTGGGCCAGAGTGGTTCAGTAATGGGCCAGCCCGGCTGGCCCAATACGGGAACAGCTAAGCAATTCGTGATCCAATGATGGGCCACGCTATTTTAATAATGGAATCCAAGTTTTTCATAATTTAAGCACTGTACAATTTGAACTCTACTTGTGTATTAACGTACTGAATAATCATTAAAGTCAATAAACAGACATTGTAGAAAATAATATATTATTTGTTGAGAAAATCACTTACCTTACCAGATTTCTTAAGCAGGCGTTAAAAAAAAAGACAAATTTTTGTCTCTTTAGCAGAATATTACTGACACTTAACACAAAGTTAAGGGATGAACTGAATTCCAGTGCTAAGGGTCACTCAAAGGTTGTAGTCAATGACCCCCACATAGCACAGAATATCTACAAGATATCCACTCAAGATCTTCAATGTCTTCGATATTTAAGATGTTTAAAAAATATTTACTAAATATCTTGATAACCGAAATCAACTATGTAGAAACTGCCATGTAGAAATATACATCTGCAAATATTGCTTTAAATGTGTTTTGTGGCCTCCTGAATCGAATGAACATTAGTCTGCGTCAATTATTTTTTTGGTTCTATAAGACCTTCATTGGACTTTAAAAAAATTACACGCTGTGCCTAGGAAAACCGAAGTCCCGTGGGATGCCTAGTAAGAAAATGCAACTGCAAATATTGTTTTAAACGCGTTACAAAACCATAATATTGACATTGCGTAAGCAAGGTGGTTGTATCCTCGCACTCCGTTTACAACGGTGAAATCTTTTCACTGCTTAAAATCTGCACTGTAGATATCTAGAAGACATTTCACAATGTCTACAAAATATCTACGGATGATGACTAGAGGACATTAAAAAAGGGGACATTCAAATATCTACCAAGTGTCTGGAAAATGTTTAAAAGATTTTTGTAGACATTTTCAAGATATTTGGTGTAGACATGGAAGTGATTTTGTAGAAGATATCTTGTAGATATTCTGTGCTATGTGGGCCCATACCCCTTCCACTACCCTAGCTAACAAAAGACCGTTAATTTATCAACATATCTAAAGGGTGGCCCATTATAGGAGCGTTTACCTTACACACCAGTGAATGGAATACTCACTGCATTCATTCAGTCAGTACAAATACTTCATAAATGGATTCAGCTGAATAAATACCCTTACATATTTAGGCTGCCATAAACAAATTGTTGGTTGCTACATAAAATACAAAAGAAAGAAATGTTTAGCAAAGTGCAAAGAAAAGTGGAGCAAGTAAAAATCAGATGTTAAGTGCAAACACAGTACATTGGAATGCTATCTTGGCAGCTAATAAGAAGTTAAGGTGTACTCTAATTAGCTTCTTGTGTTTGATCTGCATATTCAGTTTTTATCAGTCATGTAAGGCTATTCAGGTTGGCCACCGGGTCACTCCTCTCATCGCTGCCGATGTTTTGAACCTCGAGTCGAGATCCATCCTCAGGGCTGATGATGAAAGGGTGGGAATGGCTAGAATATATAGTCATAATCCGGGCATCAGGTCCTTCATCTGGTCTGGGCATCAGGTCCTTATGAGTGCATAACCCACGTCACGATTGAAGTTCTTCTCTGCAAGCCGGCTCTCAATGGATTCCTTAGTCAATCGTTCCCAGAACTTCGTCTCGCGGCATAGGATCTACACCCGGTCCTCACCTATTTCATTCCCACTCATTCAGCTGAGGATGGATCTCGGCTTGAGGTCCGAAGCGTCAGCAGCGATGAGAGGAGTGACCCGGTGGCAAACCCGAAGTCTTCCATGACGCTATA
The DNA here is from genome assembly GCA_963573305.1 of Pyrrhosoma nymphula. Taxonomy (NCBI): domain Eukaryota; kingdom Metazoa; phylum Arthropoda; class Insecta; order Odonata; family Coenagrionidae; genus Pyrrhosoma; species Pyrrhosoma nymphula. The sequence continues at coordinate 9,909,035 of OY754335.1, read as the reverse complement.
CGCCGGGGAAACATCAGACCTTTACTTCAGTTTTGTTCAAAGCTATGATGTTTGTAAGGGTTAATGTCCTGAACTCATCAGAATGTGCAATTTATTTAGATATTACCAATTTCCCTAACCGATCGCCAAAAGGTCATCTATTATTGGATTATGTTATTTCTGCTGAATTAAATTTTTGTCAAAACTCGGAAAATGTTTTAAGCTGAAATCAATACATTAAAAGCTACAAGTATGTCCTAATGAAAAAAATATATCAAACCTTCATAAGTAAACTCTCATCCAAATTATACACACTTTGAACACATATGTTTACCATCAATTAGTGATTGGCTATAAAATACTTATCTTAAGTATAAAGTAAGTTACAGATGTTACAAAAACCACAAAAAATAGCTTTTATTGTAAATAATTTTATGTTACCTATAAATATTTGATGAAGCTTCTTCAATAATCTGTACACTATTTACAAATACTAATACATATTTCTGAAGAGCACTTTAGTTTCATGTTTCATTATTTATACACTGCAGTTTATATCATACAACTTTTAATTTAAGCACTGTTATTTGATAATCATTGAATTTCTTCGCTGATAATTTCTGCCTGTCTTTAAGCATCCTCGAGGATTTTCATCATCTTTAGTTTCACCTCTTTCAGGTGAAAATCTGTTGTCCTTTTCCTTTGGGCCTTCAATGCTTTGTCATCTAACTATTTGTTTTCTCTTGGGCAGCCTCCTTGTAGCGAATTCAAGAGTTCCGAGCGGCATGAATTAGGGGCTTCTCTATAACAAGGTTCTTGAGTCCTATCGACAAAACTGTGTCGTAAACACATCCCCGAGCAACAAGTAATTCCTCCCTCATGTTCTCAACAATGGATTCACTATTGACGGAGAACCCCCGCTCAACATTGGCATTACCATGAGATAGGGTTATGCCTAGTGTCATGAAATTGGCCAACATTTCACTGTCATTGTCCGCTAGCAGATTCCCCCAAAAATAGTCCAGACTAACTTTCCTTGAGTAGTCATTTAGTTTTTAAATAACTTGTGGTTGGCTGCAGAGTGAAGAATATTGCCCCAAAATTTTGTCAACATTTGAACTTGTGACCCAGTTGTTGTCTAACAATGTTGTTAGCAGTTGCTCCAATCTTAATTTGGCAACCTTAAAGTTGACGGCAACTTTTAAGTAGAAGAACGAAATGGCCTTAGTGAGTTTAAAATGTAAAGGAGATTTTTCCAACTATTTTAGTACAAAATTTTCCTAGAGCCTTCTGACCACCATCTCAGAATTTCAAAATGTCTGCATCTTTGATTTTTTTTGTGCTCTTGTGCTTTTTTAATGCATTTTTTGTTTCAATGCCTATGTCAACTTAGTCTCATATTGTAGACATAACTAAGACAACATAGCCTCAAATTCCTTGTGATGAACGTAATACATTGTGATCATGAACTTTAGCACTACTAGGCAAATATCGCAATAACGATATACAAAAGGGATACATTGAACGTCTGATTCACAACTAAATAACTAAGATTCACAACTGAATGTCCCACGAATTGATGGGGCTTATTCCATGCATGCAGTGACAGACATAAGTTTTAGTTGGTGAAATGTTTTGGTGATATAAAGGGTGGGAAAGACTGGCCGATAAACAAAATGGTAGAAAAATAATGAGAATTTCCTATCCCAGTTTCTCCCTGACCGTTATGAGAATTCCCTGACTTTTCGAGAAATTCAAAATTCCCTGACAATTCCAGATTTTCCCTGACGATCCACCCTGTACTAATACAGTACCTTATGTCAGCCTATGGCAGAAAATGGTATAGAATGTCCTTGGGACAGAAATAAGCCCTGGGTGCTGTAAATGTTTTTTTTTCAAAATCTTTGTTGTAGTTTGTGTGCAAAATACATACCTACTTAATGAAATGGCCAAAGGATTTGCCGTCATCATTTAAGACATTTGCAGTATCAATGGTATTGCCTGAACCAAGAGATCACATCAGTGACTGTTATTTGTATTTAACATACACAAAAGGTTTCTGTACTAAATCAAATGTACTATTTAATATCTAAATTTACGTTCAGCTGTATGACCTGCTCATTGTTATTCCTCAATTGCCTAGTGATTAATAACTTGGTGGAGAACACTTATTTAGAGATAATATCAAATAACGCAACTAAAGTTGCATTACCTACTGATTGTGATAGTGTGTGGCCACTCAAGACTATGCATATGCAAAAAGTAATTAAAAGAGCCCTATCTCACGTCTTAATAAGGATTTCAGCTACATCTACCCCATAAACCACCCCCAGGGCTTGTGAGGCTTTAGGTTACCAGCGATAACCAAGAAAGATATAGAGAAAATGAATTGGGAGACAAAAGAAATGATAATTGAAGTTTGTTCAGGTCAAATTAGTGTCAATCAGCTCCTGTTGCTGTCAGGAATGGTCCAGAGGAGGAAAGAATTCTTAAACACATAGACACACAATACCACAAAGTAGTCATTTTGTGCACAGCACCACCCCCCGCAAGGTTAAAACCAAACTATAGACACTGAGCTGCTAACTTATGGACAAACTTTGATGGTACTGTGAACTGGCTACAATACATATTTCCACTACGGAGTCACTTGCAAGTGCAAAATTTCCAGGGAGGAAAAACCATCTACCTTGAATCCAGATACCTCAATGCCTTGCTTAGTGCTTTAGCCAGTTAAGCTTCTGAGACATCCTTCTCCCTTGTAGATTTTTGTGGGCTTTTATGGAGCTAGATGTTCGCAGTAGCCGGACTGAAATTTTGAATGGGTAGAAACTCTTGGATTAAAGTGGTGATGTGATTTCCTTCTGGCAAAGCTCTGTTCAAACTGCTGACTTATTCTGATTTCAAGGACTATTTGAAGATAAATCTATGAACTCTTTGCATGATATCATTGACTATGATATATTTAAGTGGTTAATATTGACTATTTTATTCAAGTAAAAATATTCTGGGGATGTACTTGATATTCAGTGAGTATTACAATTATTTTGTACAAGGGGAACAGTCATGGTTGGATAACTCATTATGTGCACAATTATCACTCTGGCATCTTGGCCATATGTTCACATAAGGGAAAATAAATCCGTAAATGTTAAGTAAAAATCAGGATGTGTATAACCTCCCTCCTCTGAGTGTAAAACTCCAGTGAACACATTGAGAGTGCTGCTATCTCTCATGAATGATGCACAAGCGCCTGGCATGTGTCTCACATCAGTGGCCATGATAAGTTGCTATATATATTGAAGAATTTAGAAAGTGGGGAAATCCAACAAAATTTTGCACGCACTATTTATTGAATCTTTCTAATAATGAGCATGACCATTTGCATACATACCTAGTTGAGGGCCAGGTTCCCAAAAATCGGCTTGGTGTTAGTATAGAGAGTTTATTGTTTTAAAAAGACAAGGAATTGGACAGTGTGAATTTTTAGCTCATACTGAATGAAATTGGTGATTCAAAGAAAAAGCTGCTGAGTAGAAGTGACAAGCTCATTGGACACATTCTGAGACTTAACAGTCTCTTGAAAACAATAATTGAATGAGCACTACATAAAAAGAATTACTAAGGATGAATGGCAAGTACTAATGAGGAATAAGTGAAGGTTTCTCGGGTTTCACACCGGGTAACATTATTTAAATGGATCAACGTTTTGATACTTTTCCGGTTGGAAAAGCCTAATACTTCTTTCATGCTCTTTTATTCTTTTCTCGATGGTTCTTCCTGTCTTGCCAATATATGCCCTACCACACTCGCATGGTATGCGGTATACCCCTGTTGTTTTCAGCCCGAGGTTGTCCTTACGGGTGACTAGGAAATTTTTGAGTTTAGCAGGTGGTTTATGTATCGTTTCCACTCGGTGTCATTTTAATATCCTCAATATCTTGTTAGATATAGACAAAATATATGGAAGGCAAGCCTTAGCGATGAGTTTTTCTTTCTCTTCCAACATCTCCGCTCCATTGGCGGTGAACGTTCTTTTTAAGGCCAAATTTATTTCCCGTAGGCTATAGCCATTCGCATGGAAGGCATCTTTTAGGTGTATTAACTCCGTCTGAAGGCTGTTGTAGTCCGCAATGGTTTTCGCTCGATGGAAAAGCATAGTGAGAACACTCCTTTTCTGCGCCGGATGATGATGGCTCCTCCTGTTGAGGTATAGATCGGTGTGTGTTGGTTTTTGGTACACAGCATGACCCAACCTTCCATCTCTTTTTCTTTCAACCAGAATATCCAAGAAAGGTAAACGTTTATTGGCCTCCATGGTAAATTGAATACAGGGATGTATGCTATTCATGTGACTAAGGAATCCATCAAGGCTGTCACGTCCATGTGGCCACATGATGAATGTGTCATCCACATACCTGAAGAAATATTTTGGCTTCAATGGGGCCGAAGTCAGGGTTCGATCCTCAAAATCTTCCGTGTAAAAATTGCCAATAGCTGGTGATAACGGAGAACCCATAGGGACTCTTTCCGTCTGTTCGTAGAATTTCCCGCCGTATAGGAAATAGGTTGACGTGGTGAAATAAATCGATGGTGTTTTTGTCGAATCTCGTTCAAAGAAGTTGAATTGTATCCCCGATTGGTATTCTGGTGAATAACGACACAACGTCAAAACTCGCCAGCAAGTCTCCCTCGTCAAGGCGGACTTCATCCAAAATTTGGACAAAATGTGCTGAATTTTTTATGTGGTGGTCGCTTAATACCACAGAGGGCACCAGTATGCTGGTCAGATGCTTCACCAGAAGGTACGTGGGTGACCCAATAGCACTGACGATGGGTCTCAGTGGGGCGTCCTTTTTATGGATTTTCGGCAATCCGTATAACTTTGGAGGAATCGGGGCCTGGGGTATCAAATTCTTTCTTTCTTATGGTGTTGGAATGGATTTCTTGGCCAGAACATTTGTCTTTCTCACAATCGAATCTGTAGGATCTCGGGATACCATACGGTAGACTGGGTCTTCCAGGATATCGTTAATTTTCCTGTGATAATCAGCGGTACTCATAAGAACGGTTGCATTACTCTTGCCTGCAGGAAGCATGGCATCGAGAAAAGAATAAAAGAGCATGAAAGAAGTATTAGGCTTTTCCAACCGGAAAAGTCTGCATTAGCAGAGAATAGCCTTGACCATGGTCATCATGTCGATTTCCCAAATTCCACCCTACTTTCCCGGGCGTCCAAATATTGGGAAAGAATAACGAAAGAAGCGATATTGATACAGATGGAGCAAAGTAACATCAATAGAGACAACGGCTTCAACAAGTAGGACTTGGCGCCCAGTAATTGATGAAATTCAAAGAACTCGTAACGGCTCCCACAACAATGGGGCATCTGCGGCTATATATAACCGCCAGCATATTCACTCGACTCATTATCGTGATGACGATGGCTGACTCAACCATCGAAACGTTGATCTATTTAAATAATCTTACCCGGTGTGAAACCCGAGAAACCTTCAATTATATAATTCACCGGGAAAACCTTAAATCCTTTACTATTGAGTAATGTTAGAACAAAGTCTTGTGAAGGATCACAGGAGTTAGCGGAGTGGAGAGCAGCAGCAATTAAATCTTTGGATTGATAAAAACTGAAGATGATGATTGAATGATAGTAAAGAGATGCATGGAATACACTCAATCAGTATGTTCCTACCTTCTTGGTTACTTCGGAGCTTAAAATCATGAAGAAACTGAAAATGAAAAAAATGATGTTTTCAAAGTATGAAATGCAACACCACTTATAGTTCTCTTCCTTGATAGATGTCTAAAGTGTTTCCTCTCAAAGCCTAGGATACATGGCAAACAATCTCTGCAGGAAACTTCTCTCAATGAGCTCTTCAACTTTTAGAGAGATGTGATTATTACATGGAAGAATATATTTGGTCTCCAGAGAGAGTAACCTGAGAAAGTAAAGGGTAAATTTAATCCTTCCAATGGAGGAACATAATGTGATAGGTTTTTGTATTTAGTGCTACATGTGTGGCATTTGGGCAATTTCAGATTGGGAAAGTTTTTATTACTCACAGTATGTCAATGATATAAAAGAAAATTTTCAAAAATAACATTTTAAAGTTTTCAAATAATTTTACAAATGTTAAAAATTGTGTTATTTATTAATTTATTTACATCTCAGTTTTAGGAAATTGTATGTTGTATGTAATTACTTCAGCGTGAAGTACCTACCTAACTGATTTTCTAGTTTGATCTGCTCTTCCTGATTGATGAACTGAGCATTTTTTTCATCACTTTCTTAAACCTTAAAAAATTTTCTTATCAACTTCAGTGCATGTTTCTCACCTGTATTCCTCTAGTTACTCAATGTTAAAAAAGTTATAAGTTAAGTCCTAAACTTTTGGGCTAAATCCTGCAACTCACTGACAATGCACACACTGCTGTCGTGCATGTTCAATCTTACATTATGTATACTGGTTAGTGTTAACTTCTTCATGCTAAATGCAAGATTAATCTTTAGATGGGTAGAGAGCTATGTACATGTACTTAGTAAGTAAGCTAAAGTTAAAGAAGTTAATGTTCTTTTTGAAGTGAACTCAAAAACTTTTTAGCTTGGTACCATTAAAAATTAGGAAAGAATTTCGCATTATTGAATCTTTTAGAGATATTAAACTCCCTCTTAATAATGCTAAAGTTTTTTTTCCATTCATGACCAGATGTACCATGGCGTGATACAGGCTCTTAAAGAAGCAGCTTCTGATGAAAATACTGTTATCACAGTGATCACAGGTCAAGGTGATTACTACACGAGTGGAAATGATATCACTAGTTCTTCAGAGGTACTTAAAGGTGATATGAAGGCAATGATGCATGAAGCCGGCACACGAGTAAGGTATAATGGCAAGATTGATTGGTACAGACTTTCTACTATTATATTCCCTCTCTTATAACTAGTTTGTGTTGTCTCATTGAGTCGTGCAAGAAATACTTGATAACTAAGACTTTTGTCATCCACTAGAAAGCATTACCACAGTTGCTGCTCCATTATAAGTAAATAGTTACTGATAAGTACCAATATCACTACTTTCGTAAGATACAAGTTCTAACATGGATGTTGATGGGATTATGTGAAGTATAGGAGTGATTCCTTAAGTGAAAATTGAGTTACCTAGTTGAGGAAAGAGACGATTTTTGGATGTGTTATGTATTCATACATGCAGTCATTATATACTAATGAAGCTTGTTTAGTAATAATTATTTTAGATGCCCATGATTGTGTAAAACTAGTTGCCTTCCCAGGTTGATGCACATGTTTTGATCATGTATCTCGGCCGAATGTTTTCAAAAGATGGCAGGATCGACGTAGAGTTTAAAAGGCATGCGAAAGTTGGGAGGAAAGTTGTACGTAGTACATATGTGGAGCATATCAAGGAACGAATGTTTCTCAATGGAAGCGGAAATCGCTATGTACCAAAATGTAGGTACCCCTCCCACTTCATTTTGTGGCAGTGGAACTTGGGTATACCAGATTAAGCATTAGAGTAGACTGAATGCAATGAGTATGGTGTATCTCAGCATTGTTTGCGGTGGAAGGAGGGATAGTGTAGAATTGATGAGTGGGTAATGAAATAATCTGAATTGAATACTCGAGTGATGGGCGCATGGGGAAGTCCGCCTAACTTGAGCTACCTATGTTCCTCTGATTTACTTTTTGAATAATCCATAAATTTCAAGCCGAGACCATATGTAATTTAAAATTATATAATTTTATAAGCATACAACAATTAACAAAGTTTTTCGTTGATAAGTAACAGAATTATGGTACATTATACCAGAAAAATCCCCAATTTCTCAATTTTAACATTGTCACTGGAAAAAAATAAATTAATAGGTACTTTCACTATAAATTTTTCAGCATTTCATTAATCGATTTGATTTTTTCTGCAATAATATTTCATAGTTTCAGGTATTATTCGCATCTACTTTCATTGATGTGCCTAAAAAAATGAAGGACATATTCGAGTTAGAATTAGCGTTACTGCATTTGCATCAATTGGAAAATCTTTTGGTTTTATTGCTCTAAATTTTTCAGCATTGATATTTTTACACTCTTTATGAATGAATCTTGTCTAAGACATTCAAAGAAAGAATTTGAAACCTTTTGAAGAAGTGTGGCTCAATATTGAAGCATCATTTATGGCTAATTTTTGAAATATCTCTATGCATTACTGGGAATTAATATTGACTATTCACGCTGGCACAGTCACATAATATGTATGTGTAACTGATGCATTAACTTAAATAATTGTTAGTGTCTGTACCACTGCACATTCCTGGAAAGTTCTAAGTGTATGAATAAAATATTAGTGTAACTGTCAATAACACAAATATCTATAAAATATCTATACAAATAAATTTATTAGACTAAAACCAACTTATGGAAATTAGTTTGATTAAATTTACAAAAACAATGTAACTAATCATTTTCCATGTATTTTGGACCTATTTTAAGACCTATTTGAACTAATTAGTTGATTGAATTGAATTAAAAGCCTGTGATAATCGTTCTTGTGGTAAAAAATTGCATAAACACGTAATTATCACATTTTTTCTTTTTTTGAACTAGTCTACATCTACATACTACCCCGCAAGCCGCCTCAATAGGCATGTGGCGGGGGGTGTTAGGACACCAGCCATTTACATATAAAAAGGAAATGCTCTAATGAAATTACGCCTAGCATTTATTGAAGTCCCTTATTGTTCGGGGGAAAAACGAATTCCCATACCTATCCGTTCGGCAAAATATCTCTCTTAATTTATCGTTTCTGTCGGACCTGGAAATATAGTGGGGTTCTAATATGATGTTCTCCGTGTCGCTCTGAAAGATATCTATTCTCAATTGCTCAAGTAATCTAAGCCTAGCGCGCAGCCTCCGAGTCTCTAGCGGCTCCCAGCCTAATTCGTTTAACATCTGTGTAACGCTGTCTGTACCCCCGTAGCAGTTTTTGACGAATCGCGCAGCTTTCCTTTGTATTTTATTAAGTTCCCGGATTAAGTCTTTCTGCACCGGATCCCATATGCTCGCTGCATATTCAAGGTGTGGCCGGATGAGTGCGAAATAGCACCTCTCTTTTACTTTTTCATCCGAAAATCTTCCCAAAATACGCTTGAGGAATCCTAGCTTCTTCAGAGCTCTACCACAAATATTTCTTATATGTGTTCCCCATGATAGGTCCGAAGTTATCGTAACTCCCAGATACTTCACTTCATCTGTCGCCTTTATGTTAACACCATCCACAGTATATACATGGGAATAGTTGGACGACCTCCGCAAGAAATGTACCGCCGTGCATTTGCTCAGATTAAGTTCAAGTCCCCACTCGTGGCTCCACACATGAACATTGTTTAAATCCGATGATAGAGTTTTAAAGTCAGAGTGATCACTAATTTCACGATAGATGACAGCGTCGTCGGCAAATAAACGTATTTTACTGCTAATTCGAGAGCATAGATCATTTATGGATATAATGAACAAAAGGGGCCGATTACGCTTCCTTGTGGGACACCTGATGTCACTTTAACTACATCAGAGCTAATTCCGTCAAGAACTACTTTTTGCTTACGATCACTCAGAAAGTCGCGTATCCAGTTTACTACCGTTTCGTTTAGCCTGCATGACTGTAATTTGTATAAAAGTTTGTTGTGAGGTACCGTGTCGAAAGCTTATAAATCTTAGTCTAATGTATGGGTATATTGTATGCAGGGTGTTTCATAGGGAAATCTACATATTTCAGGAGGAGGTAGGGAAGACGATCTTAAGTATTTTTTGTCCTATGAACATGGGGTCGCAACTCCTTATTTACCGAGCTATGGCAACGCAAGCATTTAGTGAGAATCATCCTATAGTTACCATGAAAATGCTAAAAAGATTACACGTATGATTTTGAAGTAAAATTGTCTTTTATTTTTTTAAGATTTTCATCTTTCTTTTCTTGCCAATAGGTATGCTAAGTGCTTCCAACTGTCAAGTTGGTAACCGAAATTACAAAAAGAATTATTCATTAAAGAATTACTTTTTGGGTTAATTTTTTTACAATGGGAGATATGATAAACCTATTAGATATTTGAAAGTTAGTAACTTGTATCTACTTTCTGAAACTGGTAGTTTTATTATCCTATCACATTTATTAGTGGAGATATGGCATCAAAAGTGATACTGTTGCACGAGCTCGACGGCTCTCTTCCTATCATGGAACTGACATTCATTAAATTAAACAAAATTAAAATAATCAAGAGAAATGGAATTCCGAAACCATTCGGATGATTAATAATCAGGGCCAATTTATAAACAATTTTGATAATTAAATGGAGAAAAGATAATAGATAACGTTATAATTTGTCACCGCTAGGATATTGGAAGTATTCTTGTTGCAGTTGTTTGAAAACAATCCTTTTGAGAATCTAATTTTAATTCGTGAATGTGTTGAGGGTACATATGTGCCATTTATAAAAAGCAATACAAATTTATGCGAAACCCTAGATTCAAGTTACATATTCTCAAGAAAAAATGCCATGGTTAGTTGCCCTTTTGGTTTCAGAGCGTGAGTGGAAAATTATGCAACAGCACTCTGCTTCGAAAGCAGCATATAAATGGCAAATATATTCATTGTTAAAATAATCTGATTGAACTAATTAATAATTCCAATCTTAATCAATAAATTGCAATGATAATTATTGAGTATGCAGTCGAGGAGATGAAAGATTACATCCATCGCCATTGCAACAAATTCACTCCTACCTCATAGGCAAAGGTAAAATTCGAAGAATTTAGACACGGAGACCTCGGACATCAATTCTATGCCTAACCATACCCAATCCAACCCCAGATCACAGTTCATTTTCTTGAGTGATGACGGAGGGGGGACGATGAGGATGGCACCATAATTTTCACAGGACATCAGTTGCCTCATATTCTATGGAAAATCTTACTTATGAAAATAAGGCTTACTGTTGAAAATACAAAAAAACTTATTAATCTTTTTATTAATGCAAAAACACTGCAAACAAAAATGAAAATGCATGGAGAAATAACTGAATCACTCAAATTATTTACAACAGTTCAAAGTAAATTTTCAAAAACCCTACCACCGACTTCAATGCACTTTTCAGCTCACTTTACAACAGCATTTGTAGTTCATATGATTTCGTCTTTACATTCTTTTATGCGAGAAAAAATGTCCCGAATGCAAGCAACCAACCCTTCTTGTGTGCTAATGTGTAATGGCAAAGAGAGGCAGCAGCCACGAAATATAATTTGGAAATTGATCAAAAACAGAGATACAACCATCAGAGGTAAATAAAACATGAATTATAAAAAAATAAAATAACGTTGCTGGGTAAGTTTTCATAAATCAATAATAAATACGAAAAATGCCAATATTAAAAATGAAACAGCTAAAAGTGTAGGGAGACAAAAATCAAAGTACTAAAAAAATTAAATCCAAAGCTAATCTGAGAAAAAAATTTGAATAAGAAATGATAACAAATTATTATGCGTTCTACAAAAAAATTAAGGTTAAACGGTGCATTTATTTATTTTGAATTATTGCAATTCATAAGTTATATAAATTAATATTATATAGAAGCATTATATGTTTATGTTACAAGATATATTACATATATTATTATGGTACAAGACATATTGTATTATTTTGTTACAAGACATGCATCGTAATACGTAAGTGTCTGACATATTATGGTTGCTGATGGAAATAGATCCAATCTTCTGTATATGTATGTTATTTTTATGGTAAAATTAATAATTGCATGAATAAAAATATTATTTTTCGGTCTAGTTTACTCAATATACTATTTAATTAAGTTTAAATATAAATTTGTTTTGATTAAAATTTATTTTTTTAAATATTTTTACCCATTTCTATATATATATATATATTCATATATGTATGTTTCAGCAATTTCCAAAACTCAGTTACACACATGTTAATCAACCTTAGACAGAAGTATTCAAGCAAGGAAAACGTTTCAGATGTGCCTCTAAAATAAAAACTAAAAAAAATATTGTAAGAGCTCAAGTTAGACCCCATATATGCAAGGAGATATGGTTTGGACATGTAGTTAGAATGGATGAGTCGAATAACTGAACAGATATGTGATAGTGGAATGTGAATGGTTTGATAGGAAGGGGTAGATCGAGATGGTGATGGGGGAATGTGGTAGAAGAGGCTCTTAAGAGAAGTAATGTAATTAGTCTTATGAATAGGATAGCATGTATGAAGCAATGCATGGATGTAATAAAAGTGAAAGAGGTATGAAAAGATGTGGCAATATTGCAGAAGTTATTAAAAGAGAGCCAGTTTCCTAGGTCTAACAGGAATGACTTAGTTATTTGAGTTTGCCTACACCAAAAGGGAATGGCATGATGGGTATGTATGCATGAGGTATTAACCAAAACCATAAGAACAAGTATTCTTGGGTTTTCCACTAGGTTGCAGGGTTGGTTTGCACCATTGTTTCAGTGGCTTGAACCATTGTCAAGAATGGTACCATTGTCTTTGGGGTACAAAGATGATGACATACTTACACCCTGAATACAATGGCCAACTTAGCCATTGAAATGTGGATGCTGGCTGTCCACACGCAATTCCCAGTGGGAAACCTGAACACACTTCCTCCTTAGCATTTGCTGGTAAATCGGAGATTCTTCTTTTCCATTACCAGTTTCAATACTCATTTTTCACCAAATATTTGTAAATTGGTGTACTTAGTCTGGAGAATGACATGCAGTAGTCTCTCGCTAATCTGGACTTGATGGGATCGGACCCTGTCCAGATCACTGAAAGTCTGGATTAAACAGAATAAGCTTTAAAATGCCTGTGAAACAAGTTTCAGACAAATAAATCACTGAAAACAGCCAACTGAAGACCAGAATTACATTTTCATACAGACGTGTTTCACAACGTTAATGTAGGCATACTGTATACATAGTAGTAGTGGCCCTAGCTTTTTTTACGAGTTCTCAACACGGAACATACATACCATTTTAAGTATTTACAGTAGGTTTTGAAATTTATGCACGCTAACAGACTAGCGAAGTCAGGATAAGCGTGACTACTTTTTTTACATAATTATTATCTACACCTTAACATAGGACATAAAACATATGACTGCCATGCATCAGTTCTTTCCATGTATTTTGTAGATGACTATTGTAACTTATATCCTAGTGGTGTAATGACTAGTCCCAGTAGTTGCGAACTAGGAATGCTCTTTGAGAAGCAATTATGCAAATTCAGCATAATGTGCCTGTATATACTTTCCAGTCTGCAATCAATCATATAACTGGAGGACTTTCCTTGGGCATTTGGAGCACATACCCACTTGGAGGTGGTCGGAGATATTATGGGACAGTAATTACAAACATATATGTAGTCTCACTTTATTTTTTAAACTTATTATTAGTGATAAATCTAATAACTGGCTAAGTATGATTACCTATAAATTCAGTGATTTTTAAATAATATTGATAATTGAAATCCCTTGCAGTCTTCCATGCATTACCTTGAGTCCCCTCTTAGATGCACGAGGATTATTTGTATGCAGATTGTTACGATTCAACTTTTATTCCAGGGATTTTGTTTCTGCTTTCATCGAGTATCCAAAAATATTGGTGGCAGCAGTCAATGGACCAGCTATAGGCATAGGTGTGACAACTCTAGCACTATGCGACGTAGTCTATGCATCAGAAAAGGTAATGCAATATGATGTAGTTTAAAAAAATGTAGATACATATTGCTATTAGTGGTCAAATTCTATTCTTCAGGAGCACGATTAACTAGTATGGAATATGTACCAGGATTTGTGAGTTAGGGGTAGAGATACTGCTTCTTAGGACTTTCCCATCAACCAATACAGCAATGGTAAATGAGGTTATTTTCCCACAAAAAAGTGATGTATGTATAGACATGAAGGCTAAAAATAGTACATATTTATTGCATCCATTTTCCTTCATTCTGCTGAAGCTATTTCATTTCAGAGGTTTAGCATTGGACTACCATTTCAAAGAAAGGTATTTTCATGAAAAATTATCCAGTTGTTTAGTGATTGGGAAGAGATGGCTAAGACCTCCTAGTCTCTCAGAAATATTTTTCTTTGCTCCTCTATGTGTTGGTAATTGATGTTTTGAATTGTCTCCATCGAGGAAAGCTTTTGTCTCTGGATTGCTCAGTCTTGACTACTATTCAAGTTTTCAAACTTGCTTTAAAATCAAACCTTCATAAATCAATTCATTGTGGATTTTGCTGTGCAAGCAAAGTCCTTTTCGTCAGTCATTGGTTTTAGGTAAAAAAACACAAGATTTTCCCATTTGAACCAACCAAAGTGATTTAGCGGTCACTTCTAATATTCCAAAAGGACTCCTATACAACGTAGTTCCCTAATATTCTTTATTCTGTCATTATTTTTCACTTTGGCATAAAGGATATCAGGAAACTGACCAAGTTGTGAGTCATCTTGGAAAGATAAACTTTTGTAATGCTATTTCAATTACTTTTAGGCAACATTTAATACACCATTTGTACCTCTTGGCATATCTGCTGAAGGCTGTTCAACGTATACATTTCCAAGGATAATGGGAGCAAGCAAGGTAAGAATTATACACTTTTCTATAAATTATAAACCTCCAGTGATAACCCTAATGAACAGCTGATGTGAATCACTTAAGTGGTAACCTCACCCAGTCACACATTTTTATAAATATCCATGATGAGAAAATCACCTTTGTTATTTCCACAAAACTTTATTACGCTGGCACGACGCGCGTTTCACCACACCGTGGCATATTCATGTGCATTTAGCGGTAGGTTGGGTGGGAATATATAGCTTGGGCTTATGCTGAGGAAAGGAGAGGGTGGGTGGGGAAGGGGAGAGGATTTCCGTTAAGTTTCAAAATGAGTACCAAAGAGGCTATGGGTTTCTCGGAAGACTGCTAGGCGACTCCGATAGCTGGGGGGAAGGGGAGGGGTGGAGTGTTTAGAGGGGGTTTTTAGGGGTGTAAGGGGGAGTTGCAAGGAGTAAGGGGGAGTTGCAAGGAGTAAGGGGGGGTGGAGGGGGTGAGAAGAGGTGCATGGTGTAGGAGGATTTGGGGACCAGGCCCTTTAAAAATCGCCATGACCACCCTCTTAAAGAGAAAAGGTCTAATTACCTCAAACAGAAAATATATAATACACACACATTTAAAAAAAATCACCATCATTACAGTGTCCGACTAAAACTTTACACAAACAAGTAAAAACTAATTCTTCTCCCTAACCAACAAAATTATCTAGAGTTTATGACCTAATGGTAATATTAACTGCTATTAACTAAATAAACCACACTCGTCATTTGCACACAATATATACCTCCTATCCATCAGGAGAATGATGAAAATAAGAAAGATTGAAAAACACACATGTTAAATCACCGTCCTTACAGTGTCATACTACAAATCACACAAGTAAAAACTAATTCTTCTCCTTAACCAACAAAATTATCTAGAGTTTATATGGCCTAATTTTAATGTAAACTACTTTTCACTAAATATACCACACTCGTCACTTCCACACAATATGTACCTCCAGTCCATTGTAAGAATGGTGAAAAGATTGAAAATTGAAAAACATATATATTGTAACCGTACGGGCGCCATCCCTCCAGTACACTTTAAGAAAATGCCTGGCTAGCGGCGTCGGCAAGGGCCGTGAAATAGGTTCTCTCTCTTACGAGGCACGTGACGGGGAATTAAGGGAAGACGTAGGCAATCACAAACTCTGGTGCAAATCAATTCGTGGTAATGATTTATTTTATTTTCACAAATGACACAACAAAAGACAAGGATCCCTTCATCAATAGAAATTGAGCATGTGGCTGACGTAAAATGCAGTCAGCGACCCGCAATCCCAAATTGACGAAACTCAGACCCCATCCCTGAATATGAATGCACTTGAGGAGCGATGGGAGAGTTAACCTGGTAATAATGGAGCGTTACCGGGTGACGGGACAGAGAAGGCACTTTCGCCTACTCGATGTTTTAGGCAGACAGCGCGCCGATTACCGGCGCCCTCAGGAGAAGTGACAGCTACTGGGGTGGGAGGAACTCTTGCATCCTGGCTCCTTCTCCAGTTCAGCCAGCCGGCAGCGTCAGGAATCCTGTCCTCAAGACATGGGTGAGAGATTGTACCGAAGTACTCCGCCTTCCTATTCGCCGTGGTACTCCAAGCCAGCTCCTTCTCCTCCGCCCGTTCGATCAAGAGAGCCCTTCCCTCGCCTTCCACGCAGCTACCGCTGATTTCCCCTCTCTTCCTGTGTCGGTCACCTGACTACCCCTCTTCTCCTGTGTAGCGATCACCTGATCCCTGACTCCAGCTGGATCAGGTGATCGAGAGAAGTTCCAGGTGTGTGTTTAACTCTCCCGCGCGTGAGTTCTGTACCCCCCTTTAAACCCCTTAACCGCACTTGCTTCACTATTTTCTGTGCCCATTGACCATGTGGAGTTACAATATTAAATCACTGTCATTGCAGTGTCCTGCTAAATATTTATCCACACAAACAATAAAACAGACTACACACAACACTCATCACTTGCATACAAGAAGTACTTTGTGCCCATCATAATGGTGACTAAAAATAGTGTACTATAAACTTAAAAAAAAGCGCTGTCATTGCCGTGCCCTGCTAAAAATTAACCACCAGGAAAAACACTAGTCCGTGTACATGTCACTCGTAACACCCCATGGAGGGGGGGGGAGATGTCTTTGCTAAATGGAGGGGAGGGGAGGTCGAATGTTAGGTTTTGGTGGGGTTTGAGACAAGGCTAAGGGATGGGGGGGAGGCGAAGGGGGGGGGGGGGGGAGTGGGCGTGGGAGGGAGGGGGTAACGGAGTGTGGTTTATTCAGTTAATATTACCATTAGGCCATAAACTCTAGATAATTTTGTTGGTTTAGCAGAAGAATTAGTTCTTACTTGTTTGTGTAAAGTTTTAGTCGGACACTGTAATGATGGTGATTTTTTAAAAATGTGTGTGTATTATATATTTTCTGTTTGAGGTAATTAGACCTTTTCTCTTTATTTAAGAGGGTGGTCATGGCGGTTTTTAAAGTGCCTGGTCCCCAAATCCTCCTACACCATGCACTTCTTCTCACCCCTTCCACCCCCCTTGCAACTCCCCCTTACACCCCTAAAAACCCCCTCTAAACACTCCTCCCCTCCCCTTCCCTACAGCCATCGGAGTCGCCTAGCAGTCTTCCGAGAAACCCATAGACTCTTTGGTACTCATTTTGAAACTTAACGGAAATCCTCTCCCCTTCCCCACCCACCCCCTCTCCTTTCCTCAGCATAAGCCCAAGCTATATATTCCCACCCAATCTACTGCTAAATGCACATGAGTATGCCACAGTGTGGTGAAACGTGCGTCGTGCCAGCATAATAAAGTTTTGTGGAAATAACAAAGGTGGTTTTCTCATCATGAATATCCATAATTTCCACGAGGTCAGGCCTGACGTCATCAGTTTTATTTTAATAAATATTATAAATTCTGCCCTACGTTGAGAAGCAAAATAATTCGACGCTTACCTCCTCACCGAATGGGATTCAAGGGTAATTAAAACATAAACATAGGTAAATAAAACACTCCATATGCCATTTGAAACAACACTCAACACATTTAATCAAAAAAGTTTTAATCTTTGTTTAAAAACACCAACATTAAAAATTTACTCAATGGTTATTATTGGACCCAATTTACAAATGTAACCTTTTGATTTTAATTTTATAAGTTAAAACATTATCTCAAAATGGCAAACAATTTGGTTACAAGGTCAGTCTTTCTTACTGCAGTTTGATCACCCTTATACGTGATTAGTGTTATCTACATTTACGAGTAAGAGTCCTTTCTTTTAACTTTTATACTGTCTACTTCTGTTTCACTTATCGTGATCTGGATCTCCCTCTCTCTCTCTCCATGGCTACGGGCATGGGTTTCCATCTTCCCCTCGTAATTCCTTCGTCAATTGGACCGTGCGTCGTCCTTCTTGATTGTCCTTTCTGCTCCTTTCTCCATCTCACAAATATCTCCGGTGACGTTCCTTTCTTAGGAACCTTTGCACCTCATGTTGCCCACTTTTCTACCACCATATCTCCAGATTTTTCATGTTATCTCCACTCCGCATACTCTTACGATCTCGATCCTTTCTTCCTTTTCTCACTATTGTTAACTCTTATTCTCTCAGGATCCGTAGTTTCTTTTTGTGAGCTGTTTGCTTTTTTCCATTGTTCATAACTCCTCTTTCGTAAATATTTATTTTATTTTGGCATCCCTAGTTTCCTATCGTTATTTCGTAATTTATTAAATGGTTTTATTATTTATTAAAATAATGTTGTATTTCTGGGATTTGTTGTGGTTGTTTGATTACAAGGTACTTTTGCACAATTACTTTTAGCTCTTTCGAGTAATGAAATAATACACCCTCTATTATTCGCATTTTAATGTGTGGCACCATAGCGTAAGCATGAGGTATGTATCATAGAGTTTATGCTTACTTCTATGATGATACATTCTTCGAATGTAGGATGGACACATCCCTGGAGTGCCAAATTGTTGAGAGATCTCTAAAATGAATGGGATTGGTATTAAAAAAGTACTCTTTTCTATTTATTTCCTGGTCTTACTCCTGTCTTTCACAGCGATACCCTTATCGATATACTCTCAATAGAAACTTAATTTTTACTCCCAGAGAACCATTATTTACCTCCCTCCAAATCCTATCACTTGCTGTACAAGTGCTCTCTATGGGTACCTTTTTTATCAAGAATCATTCACATTTTTTCCTCTGTAATTCTCATAACCATTAAACTTGCTCCAAAGATTACACTTATAGCCTGTAATACTCCCAGTTTATCCCTTCAAGGCTCATACAACCCAATAGCCGTAGTCTACAAAAAGATTTCTGAACACACTCACTTCATCCCTGCTTCTTCAGTGTTTAAAACAAGATAAAGACATTCACATATCAGCAGTTCACAATATGGTTTCCTTAAAGGTTAGAGTGCAGAACATGCCATGTATAGTTTTATTGATAAAATACTGCAAGCTTTTGATAATCAGACTGATGTCTTAGGGATGTTCTAATATTTAAGGAAGGCCTTCGATAGTGTAGATCATGGCATTCTACTCAATAAATTAAATAATTATGGTATCTCCGGAAAAGTTAATCACTGTATCGAATCATATCTAACAGAGCGTACCCAATTGGTTGACTTAAATATTTCCTCTGACAAACTCACAATCTCAAAAGGAGTCCCACAAGGGTCAACCTTAGGTCCCTTACTTTTTCTTCTGTACATTAATGACCTTCCCTCATGTATTAGTTGTGGTGATCTTATGATGTATGTAGATGATACCAATAACCTCTTAAAGTACAGCTATCAATCATTTACCAGTACACAGTGTGCCATTGACTCAATAGTTTGGTGGTGTGAAAACAACAAAGTACAACTGAACCAAAAAAATCTTCATTTATGCAATTCCATCCACACCAGAAAAAAATGTCAAGTCCGTTGCTGAAATTAAATGATAAAGTCCTTTCTGGATCTGCATCCACAACATTTTTAGGATTGCTTGTGAGTGATTGCCTTCATTGGGAACTTCATATACATACCATTTGTTCGAGTATAGCATCTGGGTGCTTCCTCCTCAGATGGCTTCTTCCAATCTCGAATAGGGAGACTGCCTTATCTGTTTATTATGCATTTATCTACAGCAAGCTTAAGTATTGCATCGCTGCATGGGGTCATTCACATCATACCCAGAGGCTGTTCCGATTACAGAAATGGGCTGTGAGGATATTGGCTGGTGTCGGAAAACAAAGCAGCTGCAGAATCCTCTCCAAGGAGTTTAACCTCCTAACCCTTACATGTATTTATATCTACTGTTCTGTTATATATGTAAAGGAACAGCATATCACTCTTAACCTGCTAGTAAACAAAGATATTCACAACCACAATACAAGGCATAACAAAGACTTAGACTCATCCCCCACAACCTCACACCATATGCCAAAAGCCCGGCCAGGGCCGGTTCTAGACATTTTTCTAGTGTAAGTGAACAACAAAAATAACCTGAGAGGTAGTAGGGATTCTCTCTGGATACATTTTAAAATAAAAGCAAATACTTTAGGAACAAGGGTCGAGACTTAAATATCAGCGTGAACTTATAACGTGCTTGCTCTTATATATCGAATGTGATATTTTTAGAGCTTAAAAACCAATTATATATAAAAATTCAGAGTAAAAAATGTAAATAAATCATTAAATACAACACAAGTCAGCTTTCAAGAAATTCAACCATTTATTTACTCGACAAATGAAAACAAACTTAAGAAGTTTATACTTAGAACACTAAAAAGAGATTTTTCTAGCTTTCATTTTGGCAAATTCGTTTAGAATGTAATCAGTGTCCATTTGGTTCAGTAAATCATTCTCAATGGCCATTGTTGCCAGTCAACTAAACGTTCTTGACAAATGGTTGATTTAAAATAAGTCTATCAGTTTCAACTTAGAAAAACTTCTTTCACTACTTGCCACTGAAACAGGGAGGGTTATAAGGATTCTTAGGGAAACAAAAACATTAGGAAATGTATCCATATAATCATTTTTTGTTATGTGTGAAAGGCGTTACTTGGAGAACTTCCAGGTAACAGCATTGGCGCAAAAATGTCTAGCTTGTCGAGCAGTTCAAGTCCGTTTATGTCATATTCTTCTCCATCAGTCAGAACATTTTGAAGTTGTATGCAGGCATCTTTCAAGTTCTTCTTGTCCCATGTCTGAAGATTTTTAATATCGTACAGAAAACTAAAACTCTTGCTGTGGTTCTCCATGAGTTCAAACCTCTCTTTAAGCGAGTTGATTGCTGTATCAAGCACTACAAAGAAAAAATTCACTTTGAATGATGCTAATCCAGCCTGAACCGGTTCATCCTCACTCTCATAGGAGAATTGTCTTTTTGTTTTCCTTGGACGAACTTCAGTTTCTTTTTCAAATTCAGCAGAAACGCCAATTTTTTCTGCCAGTTCTGTAGCATCTATGACAATGCTATTGAGATCTTCATCAGATCTCATATTTTCCAAAAATGTCTGAACACTTTCCACGAGATCCATTGATGTTTGCAAATTAGATGAGTTTTTTTGCAAGGTCTTACTCACCATGTTTATTTTAAAAAGGATATTATGCCACGTTACCAGGCAACACAAAAACTTGAAAGTTTGAAGTTTTCTTAGTATTCCTACAGCAGAGTTCCTGCTAAAAGCATCCAGTTTTTGGTCTTGAGAGGCTTCATACGAAGCATAATATATTTCCTCAATGTGATATCTAAGAGGCACTAAGGCTTCAATCCTACTCTCCCACCGAGTATTGCTGAGCGGTTTCACTGTTCACTGAGTGGATACATGTTTCATTAAAATACTCCACCTGTGAGTTGAACTAGAGAAAAAGTTGAAGATTTCTTGAATTGTACTAAAACAATCAACTTCAATAGGGCAAGAGAGAACAGCATCGTTAACCACTACATTCATAGAGTGGTTTCCACATGGCACAAAAAATGCCCTAGAATTCAAATCAAGTATTCTTTTCTGGACTCCAACATGCTTTCCTCTTATGTTGGAGCCATTATCATACCCCTGGCCCCTCATGTTTTTTAACAGGATGTTCTGTGTAGATAACTCACTGAGTAAAACTTCCGTAAGACCTTCTCCTGATGAATCATTGATAGGTAGAAAGCCTAAAAAAATGTTCTTTTATTGACACTTCCTCATTTTTTACACATGTAACGAATCTCACCACCATTGTCATTTGTTCTGTATGGCTTATATCGGGTGTACAGTCCAGTATTATAGCATAATATTTTGCTTCTTTTAGGTCACTTACAATTCGGTCTTGGTTCTTAGTGGACAAGAGATAAATAAACTCGTTTTGTATTTGTTTGCTCAGATAGTGAACATTTGTCTCTTCAGAAGTAACTCTTCTGACATGTTCTGCCATGACAACATTGAATTTGGAAATATACTCTACAAGTTTCGAAAAGTTGCCATTGTTACACTCAAAAAGAGACTCTTTTGTTCCTCGAAAAGCCAACCCCTGAGTTCCTAAAAATTGGACAATACAAAGTAAACGTTTCAAAACCTGGTTCCAATGTTCTGTTTCAGCTCGAATAGTTCTTGCATTTTCTTTGTCAGTCGTTCTATCCAAACGTAATTGCATGGATAGTTCACGCCAAGATTGACAATGTTGTATGTGGGTTGAAGACTTCTCATGACTGGTCAAAATCTTTGTTAAATTTTGCCAGTCAGAATATCCTTGGTCTCCGGCAAGAGATGAATTCACATTTCCAAAGACTTTGCAGGCAAAGCAAAACACTGCGTTTTTTTGTACCGAGTACATCAACCAATTTCTGTGGACTTGTTCCTTATTGCAAAATTTTCTTGTGAAATGAAGTGAAGAGAATTTCCTGCCCTTAGCATCAATGGGAAAATTGAAGTCAGTAACTTGCACAGGTCCATGCTCAACAAGAAGTTTTCGTATCTCATCTGTGATTTTGGGCGGCCACTCTCCATCGATAGTAGTGGTGACGTGCATCCGGCAAGCATCTGATCCTATAATACAAATTAAGCTCTAGATTTTTTACCGTCACATATGTGAAAAAATGTTAAAATAAGAATAAGAGAAGAAAATTGTAAGTAGGAAAGAAAGACCAAATATTAAACTAACTTGAAGAATTGAAAACGAGCCGTTCAGTTGCAGAAACTCCTTGTGATAAATTTGTGTAAAAGAAAGGGCAATAACCAAATGTGCAAGTTTTATTGTAAATGGCCATCTTTAAATTTTTTTAAGCTTAAATTAATAAACTGACCCTCCTGATTAAGAATCAGTGGCGGTTGGTGCTTGTGTGCTGAAGAGCTGCAGCACATTAAATATTTGAAAATAAGACACCTACTAGGATCCTATCTGAAACAATCTGAGCGCGCTTGCTTTACTCATTGATTGAACAAGGAGAAGTCTTCAGAACTCCCCGACTCCCCTTCGTACGAGGGGTAAGCACGCGGCGTGTGCTGGCGAGTTCGCAGCCAGCAAGAATTCGGAGGGATTCTCCTCATCGAGTAGAAAACACGGTTTTGCGCATGCGCGAGCTACGTAAATTGCGTGCTGT
Organism: Pyrrhosoma nymphula; assembly: GCA_963573305.1. Lineage (NCBI taxonomy): Eukaryota > Metazoa > Arthropoda > Insecta > Odonata > Coenagrionidae > Pyrrhosoma > Pyrrhosoma nymphula. The sequence continues at coordinate 9,885,790 of OY754335.1, read as the reverse complement.
ACATCGGACAGCGCTACCCCTCCAGTAGCCCAAGCGGGGACAATTTCTTCTTTTGGTCACAGGGTGACAACGCTTGCCGCACTTGACTTTGTAAAGACAATGTAAGATTAAAAAGCGCGGCTTGGGAAAGACGGAGCTACACGTTTACCCGTTAGAAGGGTTCCCAACTTATTTACTCTGTTGCTACTTTTTATCCAAGTTATAATATTTATGCTGATAATGGAGCTTAGATTTTGAAACTTTTCTATTTTCTAATAAAAAAAATCATGATTAGGGGAAAATAATAATTTCATCTTTAGTTTATGTATTTACCTTTTTTGGTAACACTGAAAATTTTTGCGCGGTCAGCTACTTGTTCTGTGGATCAGTCTGGTGTCTACTGTCTAGTATACACGACCGTGGTCTGGAGTAAGTGCCTCGTGTATTTTTGAATGATCGATTAAGTTTAAGGTGTGAGCGTTGCGTGTTCTGTGTATCTAGTTACAGTTCAACATGGATAATTCCGTGGAAAAACTGTTGTGTTTTCCATTTTCTACCAGAACTTTAGAAGAAAAAATTAAATTTAAAGAGTTAGGAAGACCCACCCCGGACTTAGTTATCACTCAGAGTACTTCTTCAAAAAAACCAAGTACACTAGAAAATAAAACAAGAAAGAATGTCCGAGCATGATTGGGTGTGTGGATGCGAAATTAGGAACGCCCTTTTTTGTTTTCCGTGTTTGCTCTTTGGCAAAAGTGACTCTTGGGGAACAGTTGGTGTTCAAGACCTTGGACACCGTAATGCTTTAATAAAAAAACACAACGACAGTGAAAGACATATTATTAATGCTTAAACCCTGAGCCCTCTAGGTACTGTTAACAAAGCAACGTTACTAAGTCGAGCTTACCACGAAGAAAGGCACAACCAACAAGTGGAAAATACAGGTATGTGCTCTCAAGAATAATTGATTGCTTAAAGTTTTGCGTAGCATTTGAGTTAGCTTTGAGGGGCCACGACGAAAGTGATAGTTCCGAAAATCCTGGTGTGTTCTTAGGCCTAGTGGATTTAGTTTCCAGTATAGATAGTGCAGTGAAAGAGCAAATAGAGTCCAATAATGTTTTCAAGGGGGCGTCCAAAACCATCCAAAATGAACTTTTGGATTGCATGCTAGAAATCTGCAGAGAAGTTATAGCAGAGGAAATAAGACAAGGAGATTACGTGAGTGTCATGGCTGATGAGACTATCCGATATTTATGAGCAGACACAATTGGTGTTGGTGTTTCGTTATGAGAAGAAAGGTGCTCCTTATGAGCGATTTTGGGGTTTCTTTGCACCAGAGGGTCAGAGTGAGCTGCATCTTCTATCATGTATATATCATGAAATGGACGGCATGCTTAAGGACACTCCGCATATTGTCATTGCACAGACGTATGATGGTGCTTCAGTAATGAGTGGTGGTACAGGAGGAGTGCAAGCAAAGATAAAAGCCTGCTACCCAACGCTCATTACATCCATTGTTACGCTCACCAACGTAATTTAATAATGGAACTCACAAAATCACTCGGCAAGGGTTTTTTCGAAAATCTGTCAGCGTTCTCTGCCTTTTTTCAAGATTGCCGCAGAGAATGTCTGCATTAGATTCTGTAGCATCTCGGAGAATTCCAAGAGGATCAGCAACCAGGTGGAATTTCAAGTCACGCACTGATAACACCGTATTTAAATATAGGGGCTCATTATTTGACTGCTTGCTAAACTTAGAGAAAACCACGTCAAATAAAACTTGCCTGAAAGCAAACGAACTTCGGCGCATTCATCTTCTGGCTCGAATTTTTCCATAAATTAATGCCACATGTGGATATCCTCTACAGTCAGCTACATTCAAGAACAGCTGACGTTGTGAATGTTAAATCTGCTGTTTTGAATTTCGTTCATGAAGTTAACAGAATAAGGGACTTGACAGAAAATATTGGCGTTAATCCTCAAAAATTACGCGGAGCAGAAAGCAAACGTAGAAAGGCATCATGTCGACGTACTGATGCCAAAGAAGTATGTGACAGAATTGCGCGAGAAGCACGAGATCGCTTCCATTCCTTGGATCATTTAGAAGCTGCAAAACTTAATTCCACAAATTTCGAACTATATTCGAAACAGTTTCCAGATAAAGAATAAGATATAGTCAGGGCCTACAACATTCTGGAAAAAAGAGACTCAAAACAGAACTATCGGTTTTGTATTGTAGGCCAGATTTTATGAATATAGCAGGAGCAGTGCCACTACTGTAGTTCATTATTTACGACAATCTGCAAGGCACCTTCTACCAAATAACGAAGCTTCTGAGAATATTAATAACAACACCAATGACAACATTGGAGCCTGAGAGGTGTTTCTCATCGCTAAAACCGATTAAGACCTTCCTACGGAACACCATGTCACAGGAACGGCTAAAAGCACTGGCAATGCTCTCCATTGAGAATAAGATGGTCTCCACCACACATTGAGAATAAGATGTTCAATGCCAGGGTGATTGACAAATTCTGTAGTAGGAAGGAGTGGCGCATGGACTTGTTTTTTCGTCACTGACTGAGTAAATTTTATATTTCCACACATTTCATTTTGGGGGTGAGGAGGGGAGGGGGAGACAGTAGAGGGGCGAGGGGAGGGGGGGGGGGCAGCACATTGCTGATCTTCTGCACCAGCTGCCACTGTTAAGAATATAACTTTTTTAGGTTAGATTAGCGGGGCAACTTGACTAAGTAAATAGATACCAAAATAAACAATTAATATAAATTTGTTAAACCGGGACGAAGGACGGAAAAAAGAATGGAAGGTAGAAATAGGAAGAGTGCAGGTCCCCAAAACAATTACCTCTTTTAAATTTACTCATATGTATAGGGATTTGATTGATAGGAAATTCATATTTTACCACCACTGAAAGATAATAAGTTGTCATACAATTGACTTCATAAGAATTGTGAATTCAAAAATTGTATTTCTAGAATTTCAATATTAGGCTGGGACCTCACTAAATGGAAAAAAGTATCTGCTGTATTTGTCATTGGTGTGCATTTCGTAACTGTAATTTTACAAAACCCCGAGATTAAAATACCCTTGATTGCCTATAAATATCTTAGGTGCAATTTATTGTGATTTAAATAAAATTAACTTACAGTTTAATTTGATTGTTGGCTTGTCGGTGGTGTAGTTACAGCCGCCAATATAGGCAAGTCATCTTTTCCGATATTGGTAATTACAGCAGTATCGTCCTCGTCCAATTTCGTTGAGAAAGTTGAGGCTGAAAGAAACTTCTGTAGTGCTTTTGATTGTATTTGGTGTTCCTTTTCATGCTGCAATATCCTTTTGTGACTGAATGACCCGGAGTGTTTTTTACTACCACTACCAGCACTACCACCAGACATAACTTTCGTTTAAAAAACAAAGTTACAGAAAAGACACAAGAAACTGCATCGTTCTTCACTGATGTACTTACTTTGTAAAATGGCATTTCCTTTGGTTAGCACCAAACGGTAGAATGTCACTGTTACGAATGAGTCAGTAGGTGATGGAGCGACGGACGAGTCCAGGTAAATGGCGGAGGGGCATCCGAAGGACGACTGGACGAGTCCAAGTAGATGACGGAGGGGCGTCCGACGGACGAGTCCATTTGGGAATAACAATAACCCGAGTAGTGGGGGTATGGGTATCCACTTTACGATATATCCTTACTTCTACAATAATTTTGTGGAGTAAATCAACCCTCAACCTTTAATCTCCTTGTTTGATTAGTACTGAACATTGGACTGAGCGCTTGGGCACCCCCTTTTGCTTGGCGCCCTACGCGGCTGCGTACTTTGCTTACCGCTTAAACCGGCCCTGAGCCTGGTGTATGCTGGTGTGTTGTTCTATAATTCCCTACCACCAGAGATTAAGGCAGTCAGACCTATAGAACAATTTAAAAGACAGGTAAAACGTTTATTGATCGATGGAGCCTATTACTCTGTGAATGAGTATTTAAACAGAAAATATTTTGGATTTTATGTGTATTATGCTGTAAATTTATAACTGTAACATGTATTTTATTGTTTTTAGCATATATGTACGTACCATATGATTACTGGTTTAAGTGTTATAAGACTGCTAGATGCACTGGAAAACTGACTTGTCCTATACTTGTACATAATGAGTCCAGGGACCAATAAAAAAATAAATATATTTTGGTAAAAGTTATGAATAGCTAACAGATACAATTTGAATGAAAAACTGTTTGGGGGTGGAGTGATAGTGTTTTGTTTAACTTTGAAATAAAAAATGTTGATATAAAGAATGATATTACAAGGGAGCAAATGGGCTTACTTTAAACAATGATAAAACACAAATGGCCTTATTTTCTCTTAGCCCACAAACAAACCATGAGCAAAATCTCATGTTGCTTGGCTTTAAACTTGACCCCAAACTGAAGTGGGATTCTCATATATCCTCCACTATTCTTAAGCTTTCCAAAACAACATACTTACTACGGAAACTAAAACTCCTACTACCCATTGACCGCCAGTGGCAAATTTATTTTGCCTTCTTCCATTGTCACCTGACCTATGGCATTGAATTATGCGGTCACGCGTCAAACTCAAAAGTTGTTTTCATGGTGCAAAAAAGGGCTATTAGGATTTTTCTGGTGCAAACTCCATGGAGTATTGTAAACCACTTTTTATACGATTGGGTATTATAACCCTTTATGGTCACTATATTTATAAGTGTGTATGTGAAGTAAAGGAAAACCTGGGCTCATTAGTAGCAGGAGTCAATGTTCTTCATCATTGCACTAGGATAAAGGACAATTTAGTAGTCCCCCATTGTAGATTATCAAAAAGTACTAAATCATTTAATGTAATAAAACTAAAGTTTTTTAATATGCTACCCAAAGAGGCCAGACTTGTCAGCCTGCCAAGATTTAAAACAATTATTTATTACTGGCTCTTGTCTAAAGCGTTTTATTCATTACAGGAATTTGTTGAGAGTAATACCTTTGAAATCAAATTTTAATTACCAGATTTCCTGTGCTTTCTTATGTTTTATGATGATGACTATTGCAGTGCACTTCTGTTAAATGTAAAATAAAATACATATTATTATTATGTATTATTATCTTATCAGGCTGGTGATGTTCTTTATTTCAACTATAAAATGACTGCTAGTGAGGCAAAGGACTGTGGGCTTGTGAGTCATATCTTTCCACATTCAACTTTTAATGAGGAAGTTTTTGGGCATCTCAAGAAAATGTCAAAGCTTCCAGCTAAGGTAAGAAGAACTAGATGTAGAGCCAAAAGTTAAGTTTTGTGAAATTAGGTGGGAGGGGATTGTAGGTTTTAAGTCAAATGAGTTCATATTTGGTGATGCTGAGAAATGTCTAACTTAATGCTATTCTACTTTTAAGATTGATTTCTCATAGTTCTCATAATTTCTTTTCAGTCTCTGATTCACATCAAAACTCTCATTCGCCGATGGGATCTGGATGATTTAAGGCGAGCCAATGAAGCTGAAGTTGAAAGACTAAGAGAAAGATGGACATCTGAGGATTTCATTAATGGAGTTTTAAATTTTATTTCTCGACGTAATAAACTGTGAGCATTGATTTTTGATGAATCTCCAGACTAATTGCATTAGCAAATGCATTGCATCACTGAGTCGGAAATAAGTAGGGTTTGATTTGAAGATGGAAAGTACAAGAAATCTTTACAAAGAAACATACCAAATGACTTCATAGCCATAATTTTCAGTTCGAGGATAGTTTCTGCCATGGAAATAACTTTCATACAGCTGCATGCTGGGTCATGACTTCCCTGTACATTTCAAATGGCTGGGAATTAATGATTAGTAAGTGAAATGAACCCACCATGAACATACCATTTTCATTTACTTATGTAAAACAAAAATATTTCTTTTGGATTATTGCTATGATGTAGTCTTTCCTGCCATGCTTTAATCATATCCGGAAAGAGAAACTATGTGATAATTAATTAAGCAAGGTAATTTTATCTATGATGAGACATGGAATTCGTGGGTGCATGGACCATTAAAAGCAGTTGCGATCCCTTTTTAGAATAACTTTTAAGGATTTAAGGAAGGTAATGGTTGTGGGTATAATAAAAAAAATATGTAGCATCTATGAAGAGAAATGTAAATATAATTAAAATGAACATTTCAGCAGTTTTTCTACTGGGCAGAGGCTGTATATTTTTATATTATGAATTTATGTATGACTTCTATTTTTGGTTAAAAGCTGCCTCAAATAACTGGCATTATAATAAATGGTGGGAACACTTATATGCATCACTATATTTTAGACTGTTTATTTTTTGATTCTGGAGATTTAAAATTGTAAGCATTTAGTCAGTTTATATTTTTACGTCCAAGGTTATTCAAAATTGTAAATTTATTCATGTTTATCTTGTATTACATAAACTTGGTCACACTTGTTGAATGCACCGTGTAAATGTTCCTGTTATCGGCTGTGGTTAATGCATCACATTTAATAATCATGTTTTAGGTTGCTCATTATATTTGTTGTATTTTGTTGAAATAAACCAACCTATATTTTGATGTTGCTTCAGCTATTCTATTCATTTAACTATTTGCTAAAAATCATCTATGACTGTGATAACTGATTTATACATAGATAGATTAAGCTTAGTGGTGGGCTGCCCCTATCGGAGTCCCAAGGCACTTAGACCTGTTGGTCCATTGTGCCGTCCACAATATCACCTCATCACCCATAGAGTAGTCCTATGTAGGCCTGGGCGATATATCGTAAAATATTGTGATATTTTAATATATCGCCAATCCGATTTTGAGTTTTTTAAATTGACGATATATCTTTGCTCGATAAATATCGTCTTATCGTGCCCGATAAAATATCGGGGCACGATAAATATCGCGATAAATATCGCGATAAAATATCATGTCATCGCCTCCCGATAAAATATCACGATATCGCGCCCCGATAAAATATCACGATAAATATCACGATAAAAGATCGTGATATTGCTCTCCTTCAAATATCGCGTAATCGCGCCCGATGAATTATCGTGATATTGCGCCGGTTTATCGTGTCGGAAAAAGACAGCCGTTGGGTTGGCCTTCGCTTAGGCTGGAGCAAGTACGTTTGAAAACTTACTATTCTGCTATCTGCTTATTCAAATTCTCAGACAATATATACACTAATGTACATAAAAAGTTTTTTTCAGTTCCTTCCAAAATTTTAACAAGACGTCACCTATAAACTATCGGACTACTGAAATTGAAAGAGAGCGAGAGAGAACTGCTGAGAATTTGAATTAGCAGATAGCATAAAAGTTTTCAAACATAATTGCTCCAGCCTAAGCTTAGGCCAACCCAACGGCTGTCTTTTTCCGACACGATAAACCGGCGCAATATCACGATAATTCATCGGGCGCGATTACGCGATATTTGAAGGAGAGCAATATCACGATCTTTTATCGTGATATTTATCGTGATAATATATCGTGATATTTTATCGGGACGCGATATCATGATATTTTATCGCGATATTTATCGTGCCCCGATAAAATATCCGGACACGATAAGACTATATTTATCGTCACGATATGAGTTATCGATATCGCCACCTGACGATATGCTAAAATTATCGTATCCCGATATTGAATTATCAATATCGCCCAGGCCTAGTCCTATAGCCTTGCTGAAGGCCAGGATGTCTCTTATGTGGATGTTCCTGATTTCCCTGGGATCCATAAAAATGCAGTCCCAAGGTGTCTCATACGAGTCCTGGAAACTGAAGGGCATTTGCAGAGAATGTGTAATGCAGTTTCATCCGCTTCTTCGCACCATCGGCATCTAGGTGAATCAATTATTCCCATGATGTTGAGGTGCCTATTGACTCGGTAGTGACCTGTCAGTAGTCCAACTATCGTCCTAAGTTGATTTCTGCCCAAGGTTAAAAGTATCCTCGTCATACTAGGCCTTGGTCCTGCTATGTGGAGTTTAGCTTGTCTGTCCCTGTGTGGAGTTCCAGATCTCCAAGTGTTGGTTGGATATCCACCCTCTGATCTCCAAGCTCCCTATTGCAGGGGTAATTGGTAGGATTGGTTCCGGACCGGTTGGGTCACGGTTTGCGCCTGCCTTAGCTAGCTTATCTGCCTTTTCATTCCCAGGTAGCCCTCTATGTCCAGGTACCCAGAGAAGCCTGATTTTACAATGCCTAGCAAGCTCTGATAGTGCCCTCCGACACTCCTGCACTAGGCCTGATGTGCACCAGGGTGAGTTAAGTGCCTTTATGGCTGCTTGGCTGTCAGTGTATATGTGAATAGACCCTCTAACAAGGGATAGATTCATGATGATGTAGGGACAGGTCAGAATAGCAAAAATTTCAGCCTGGAAAACTGGCGTATATTTTCCCAATGAGAAATAGAATGATCTTGAGGGGCAGCCGCCATAAATTTCCGCCCCCACTTTGTTATCTTTCTTGGAGCCATCTGTATACCATATTGAGGCTCCGCTGTGCAGCTGTTCTCCTCCTCCCTCCCACTGCTCCCTGGAGGGGATGATTGTTTTGAATGTAGTATGTATCCCCAGGGGTCCTTGCCCTCTTTCCAGGTCTTTCATTGGGCTGTTCCCCCATCCGGCCATTGTCAGGGCTCTGCGATAGAGTTCCACTCTTTCCTGATGGGGGTTCCCGATTCTTTCTGGCAGTGAGGGCTTGCTGTCTCTTCAGCCTCCTCTTCCTAGCTGCCCCGCTGCGACTTGAGAGAGTAGAGAGACCTTGCATCTTATATGCCACGCTCCCCACTGTGTTTTTGGAGGCATCTGAGTCCACGTCCTCCTCCTTGTGGGGGAGTCCACGGCCCAAGCCCTCCTTTATTGTGGAAGACGAGCTTCCTGAGGATAGTGACTCCTCTTCGGAGTCAGGGAAAGGTTTTTGGAAAATGAACTTCCCTGAGATAGGGCTGCCCATCGAAGGTTTGGAGGAGGGCCTCACTTTGGGGCCCCCCAGGGATGGGGGTATGGAGGCCGCCTGAGAGGGGCCTCCCACGGGAAGGGTAACATCCGTGTCCTCCGAGGGGGCCACTTCTGTAGGAGGTTTCTCCGAAGAGGAGGAATAACCCAAGGGGCCAGAAGGTGAAGGGCCCTTTGCAGGGCCCTGCTTTTTTTGAAGTAAATGGTTTCATATGATTCCCACAAATAGCTAGGGAAATATAGGTCCGCCCATGCAGAGCCCCGCATACATGGGTAAGGCTAAAATGAAACCGGATTTCGCCTGGTCTCCAGAGTTTCACCTGTTAATAACGTCTAACCCTCCGTCCCGCAGATGCAGTCATCCTTGGCACAGGGACGCACTGTGATGATTGGGTGTTTTATCGACTGCCAAGTCTAGATCCGTCATGTTCTGCGAAAACCAGGGGCACCTCGTGGAGGGTGTGGCTCTTCACCATGCATGACGGTCTTGGAGTGCGATGGTCACCACCACCCACCCTGGGATCACACATCCCTCACCCACACTGATTTATACATAATTCACTATAAACTGTTTAATTTCTCTATTCCATTCCTTGCACAAATATTTAAGACACATAGTCTCAGACTAATGTGGATCCAGTCTCATAGATTGGTAGTTTTGCAGGTGTGGAGTAATATATAGCTATAATTATCAGCTAGCCAGATGATGCCTTTTGTCCATTACTGAGGACAAGGGAACATGTTCACGCAGAAAACATGTATGCATTTGGTTATGATTTTACCAAATACCTTCAAATTAAAACTTGACAATTCAATTTTGATTACACATTTCAACAGTTTCTCTACACTGTAGCATCCTCAAGAAATGATGATGTTTTTCTTTCCTCTGTTTCCCGAAGATCGAAAAGTGTAGCAAAACTAGTTGAAATAATATAAATACATCCTGTGGAAGCACACAGTTGTTACTTGAAGTCTCTTTAATTCACAATACTATTCCACCTCTACTTTCGGCCACAGTAATTTTATCATTGAGCTGGGCATAATTAAACATACCTACATTTTAAGAATTTGACTCGGATGTAAACCCTCTCATATAATGACTATGGGATGGTGAGATATCTGAGATATTTACTGAAGCTGAAGAATAGGGTGAAATTTCCGAGAAAGGCACCAAAACACATGAAATGAAAAAAATGGAGCACTGTTTACACCAGAAACCACTGACAGGTTTTGAGATGTAGAATCACAACTCCAGATTTTCCAAGACAGTTTCCTAGGTGACCCCTCATTTTTAGTAAAAAAAATGTCACAGCGAACCACATTGATTCAAAAAAGGGCAAGAGGCCATTGAAGTATAACCAACGCATTTGAGTGCAAATTGTTGTGTGAAATTCCTCCATTGTTGTAGGAAAAAAGTAAAAGCTGTAGATACTAAGTAAGTTCCACCAACAACTTGTTTATTTCACTTCAACAAAGGTTTCAACAAATCTTTGTCACCTTCAGAGACATAAGAGTTTTGAGTAGAATTTACAAAGGGTCCAATGGTTTTACACTCATCACATAAACTTACAAAAGGGCATTGGGGGTTTGAGAGCATAAAATGTAGTACGTAAAATTTAAGTAACTTGAGATTGACTTTTAGCTCTTGTTGAAAATGTAACCAAAAAAACTGAGTTTTCTGCCCTGCAAACAGCATAATAGGCTTTCGGTTACATGTTGGCAGATGGAAAATATTTGTTCCATTGGTGAATATCTCTAAAAAATCCTATTTATTTTATCCATGATGAGAAAACCACTTTTGTTATTTCCACAAACTTTCTTACGCTGGCACGACGTGCGTTTCACCACACTGTGGCATACTCATGTGCTACAAACGGAGTGTGGTTTATTCAGTTAATATTACCATTAGGCCATAAACTCTAGATAATTTTGTTGGTTTAGGAGAAGAATTAGTTCTTACTTGTTTGTGTAAAGTTTTAGTCGAACACTGTAATGATGGTGATTTTTTCAAAATGTGTGTGTATTATATATTTTCTGTTTGAGGTAATTAGACCTTTTCTCTTTATTTAAGAGGGTGGTCATGGCGGTTTTTAAAGCGCCTGGTCCCCAAATCCTCCTACACCATGCACCTCTTCTCACCTCTTCCACCCCCCTTGCAACTCTCCCTTACACCCCTAAAAACCCCCTCTAAACACTCCTCCCCTCCCCTTCCCTACAGCCATCGGAGTCGCCTAGCAGTCTTCCGAGAAACCCATAGACTCTTTGGTACTCATTTTGAAACTTAACGGAAATCCTCTCCCCTTCCCCACCCACCCCCTCTCCTTTCCTCAGCATAAGCCCAAGCTATATATTCCCACCCAATCTACTGCTAAATGCACAGAGTATGCCACAGTGTGGTGAAACACGCGTCGTGCCAGCATAATAAAGTTTTGTGGAAATAACAAAGGTGGTTTTCTCATCATGGATATCCATAATTTCCACGAGGTCAGGCCTGACGTCATCAGTTTTATTCCTCTTTATTTTGTTTTCTATATTCCCTGATGTCACACTTGGGAAATGGAAATTGTGCAAAATGGGAGCACATCACAGAGTCTCATGTTTATGCATGCTTCTGAAAATCTAACATTTATCATAAGGTTGGGAGGGGAGAAGTACCTAGTCCGTGAAATCTTGTGTTGCCTTACTTGCGAGAATGGGGCAAGGTGTCAGAAGAGGGCAACATATCCTCACGTAATTTTTTAATGACCCTAGGTGGGGGATTTTCATTTGCACATACATTTTTAATAGAAGTTACTACATGAGTCAGGGACTTACTCTAATTGTATTCCCATATTAAGTAAAGTAAAAAACCTGATGCAGCCAACTTTAAAAAACTAAGCAATTGTTGAGCATTATCACATAGACACTGAAATAATTAGACTCAAGTGAAATAACTTCTTGGGGAAGCAAAGGAACACGTGGAAGTATGTATGTACATTAAAGCATACCAATATGTTGGACACACAGCAATAATATTCTCCCATTATTACTAAAATTTTCAAATTTTAATAATTTAAAAACCATCAAATGTGACAGTATTTAGTGATATTAAAATGAATTTGAATTTTTGAATACTTTTTTTTTAACTCCAAATAACCTGAAGCCTCCAACTAGATTGTGAGATTCTTAGGCCTTAAAGGGATGCTGAATTGAACACTTGGTCAAACTGTTTCCCAATCGTTTCAGAATGATATAGGTGCATTAACAAGTTAGGTGTTAATCACTGGAAACTCATGCCTTGAAAAGTTGAGTCTCTAGATAGAGTCCAGGTGGTAAGGCCAACATAAATAATTCAAGTAAATGAATAACAAAAATAATAATCTTTAAAACATAAAACAGAAATAATAATTACATGCCACAGTCGTTAATTCACTCGCAAGGACTCTAATCACAGTCTCATTGAATCCCAAGTCATGCGGTAGAACTTTGGAAAATGAAAGTGATGTGAGTGGGTAAAAAAGAGAGGCCCATGTCCTGAAAATAGAAAAAAAGAAAAATGAATAAAATATGTCCATCATGTTAAAGAAAATAACTTTTAAGTGTATGGACAGTTTAGGCCAATATTAAAGAAACACTTTGTGATATCGCGTGAGTGGCCTCAGTATGAATGTTCCTTTCACAACAAGGAAATCTTGGACTCTCCCAGTGGCGGTCAAAGATCTCTGAATTTACATGGCATTCCACTTGCGCACCAGTTCAAGGTCCTCAAGTCAATCAAAAATGATGCTGGAAAATGTTTGGTTGGTGGCTATTCAAAAGTGATGCACCAATTTTGTCTCACAATCAGACTGTGCATATCATAATGTACACTAGAAAGCTGCACATCAGACCTAATGTTAATTCTGAAGTCAAATTAGCAGAGAAAAGATTGGAAAAACTAATTAAAATTTTCACATCATTTCAAGTGGAAAAACAATTACTATATGCACTGTGATGTCATTCTACAGTAAAGATGAATCTCTGATCACTGATTATGTAGCGTAAACTCATGTGATCCTTGGACAAAGAAAGGTTTATTATTATTATTATTTAAAATTTGTATGTAACCAATTCAATGAAGCTTTTTGCAATCTCCCTAAAATCGAAGTAATCTCAATGGTCCCGTCATCATAATAAACAGTGCATCCATAGTATCATTTACTTTATCCCTTTACCTTCAAACTAGTGATGAAAGTGAAGTCTTGTTGTGCTTAGGTACATTATCTAAGTCCCCAACCCCTGGTATTGATGGGGTGCCTGGCAAGCTACTTGCAGACTACAAACATTTATGTACATAATAGCTAAACCACCATTGACACATTTGATAAGTGCATCTATGAGACTAGGTATTTTTCCGGACCATTTGAAACGCAGTCGAGTAGTACCAGTATATAAAAATAAGGGGAGCAAAGGTGGCGTAGCTCATTATCAGCCAATTTGACTACTACCTCAATTGTCCAAAGTACCGTATTTGATGGCATGGCCCCATTTCAGAAGGGCACACTCAAGTGAAGCAATCTTTAGCCTGTGGAAGGCCATAGACCTTCACACCTAAGACCTGGGGGTGATCTTTATTAGCCCTAATTTAAAAAAAAACAAGCAACTCATACCCACGCATCTCTACATGAAATGGCTATCTCACCACAAGCATTAAACAAGGGATGCACGGCCAGTAAAGGGAAGCACAGCAGGTAGCTCAAGCACTGTAACTAACCTCAAGTTGAGAATCTTCAAATGGGGGTGCCATGTGCTGCCAATTGTTAAGTTGACTAATAGGAAGAGAAACCTGCGATGCCTTGGCTGCTATACCCAGTTGACATTCTCTTTCATCATCATCGAGAACATCATCAGCTGAATATGACACTACATTGTCCTCACACTGAAGATCAGAAGTGAGGCATTTGCAATCCAACAAATCATGAGTCAGAGAAGGGGTCTCACCGTGGAAAGTGAACAAATCCTGATATTAAAAGAAAAAAAAAACTCAGATTAGTTTTTATAATAATACCATCTACTGATGCAAATGAAGAATGTATGCTAGAATACAAGCAGTTGAGATTATGTGCCCGCACCAATAACAAAGAAAACCAGTCGGCCAGGACACCTAAAGTGAACAGGTCTTACACACAGGGTCTGTCACAAAAGTACAGATGGGATTAAAATTACCGTAATTTTCATCTGAGGTAAATTATACCACCACCGTGGTAAATTACGGTAATTTTCGAAAATTACCGTAATTTTCCAGTATTTTTCAGTTTTAAGCATTAAACAGAAAATGTATGGTTAAATAAGAATGCCAATAGCAAAAAGAAGGGGATACAATGTTTAAACTATACCTAATGCAACTTTAATCTATTATAAATTTTTTTAAATTGTAAAAAGCAACACGCAATATGGCTTTCTTTTGTCAAAGTATGAGAAATTTTCAAGAAGAACATTCTTCTAATGCATTACTCAATAATGTTATAATGTGAGTAAAATATGCCAAAAATGAGTTGAACATTCTTAAATTTATAATTAAACACGTCAGAAATGTGGACTTAGCTTAAAAGAACATCATGGGAATTTATCTGTATGAAAAATTATCTCAAACATGGGTGAATTATCTTGAAAATTACGGTAATCTTCAAGGGGCGCGGTAAATTACAAAAAATACCACGGTAATTTACGAAAATTACCGTGGTAATTTTCAAAGTGGCCCATCTCTACCCAAAAGTTCTGGTAATGAATTTCCACAGCCAGCCATGAATGCTTGCACGGCACGGCTCCTGGTGGAAAAAGTGGTTGGGGTCTTGGCTAGAGAATGCCACTGTTCACCACAGTCCACAGTCGCCTGCAGGCAGTGGTTGAGTGAAGATCATGCTTAGCGCAAAGTGTGTCATCATACCCTCGTCAAAAAAAAGATGGCGCAGAATTTGAAGCAGCGTTATGCAATAAAATTTTGCATTAAAATAGGTAAAAATTGCACGGCTATGCTAAAAATGCTTAGGTAAGCCTTTGGGGATGACGCAATGTCACAGAACCGAACTTTGGAGTGGCACAAGAGGTTCCGGAAGGGTCCAGAGACCATCGACGACGACGGGTTAAAAGAAGCTTCGACGGCCAGTCTACGAGAGGTCTCCGTTGAGGCCTTCCAGGAAGCCAAGGAGGCGTGGGTGAAGCGTTGGATTGACATGTGAATTGAGTTGGGAGGAGAGTACTTTGAAAAGTTCTCAAAGGATTATAAGCTTATGCTCAATAAATGATTTTTGAAAAAATTACCGGAACTTTTGATAGAAAAGTTACCGGAACTTTTGATAAAAAAGTTACCGGAACTTTTGGGACAGACCCCATATGCGTACCATCGCACTTCATCTTCAACCTGAAGATGTCGACAGGAGTGCTGGCAAAACTGTTGTTGCCTCACAATGAGAAGTTGGGAGGGCACCTGAAAAATGAAGGGATTCAAGAAATAGGAATACCACGAAAGCTTTCAATCTAATATCTGTACTAACTAAGGTCTCATTAGAAGGCATGAAAAGGGACTCAAAAAATCCTTCATAGCTGCATTGTTATGGTGGACAGAAGATTGAGGACATACTCTTTAGTGTGTGCAAGGCTAAAACTAGGTGTGAATTAAGATAATTGAAGTTGAACAACATGTAATAAATAGTGAAAGACTTATTTTCAATATCCCTAATCCTTTAGTTGATAACACAAATTAACCAATCTTTACATATGTATTAGTATTCCAGAAGTAAGATGAGTCTAGTTGGACTTCAATGCAATGCATTTTCCGTACTACATGCGAGGAATAAGCCTCAACTATTAATGAAATCTCGCCAGGAATGAAGTAATGGACTGCCTTGTTCTTTTCCCACTGCAATTACGACGATTTGTTCCAAATTGTGCTGTCCTTTTGCCATGTTAGCATTCAAATACCAGAAAACCAACGCTTGGCTTCACTCTTGTTTTATCTCCGAAGTATTTGCACCTCATGAAGTTTTACTAGTCCTCCACCCTGTGCAAATATCTAGATGAATAGCTTGCATTATATTTGAATCTCTACATAGGTGATAAATTATTCATGCAAGTAACTTAAAAGAATTACCATTCAATTACTAGTTGACGCACCTCTGAGCTGAACTCCTAGTTAAAGCAGATGTTAGAGACATTTTGTTTGTATACAAGGTCTATGGGCAAGGGCGTACCCAGGATTTGAAATAGGGGGGGGCGGGGGTAGCTCATGTTCGGTCGGTGGGGGGGTTAAAAGCAAATTAAAATGACTGGTTTTGGAAAAAAATGTTTTTAGTAGCATTACAAATACCTTAACAATTCATTACTTTCATCTTTTTATCAGCTTAGCCACTCAAATTTTTAGTTTTAGGCTAATCATAATTTTCTTGGATTTGGTGAAAATATTTCTCTAACTTTCTTCTCGACCATTTCACGGTTTTCTTTGACGAAATTTCGACGCCCTCTCATCAGGCATAATCCAGTCATTCTTTCCTCTCCAATAGTGCTCCTAAGCCATGTCTTTACTCTTTGTAGAGTATTAAAGGACCGTTCTACAGTCGCCGTAGTGGGTGGGATTGTGATTAAAATTGAGAGTGGAGAAGAGAGGGAGCCCCCCTCCCTGCTGCATCAGGGAGGGGAAAAAACATTGGTATCGTTTAAAAGATCAACGACTTCATAATCATTTAACTTGTCCTCGGTAAAATTTTTCTTCTTCCACAAGTTATACCATAGGTCCAGCTCTCCGGTCATATCTTCTAATTTATAAATTCCTCTAAAGATTTCTTCGTTCTTTGGAGAGCCCCTGGCACTCATTGTGAGCATATACGAAGGATGTAGTTTTGTCAAGACAAAAGCTGGGGTATTTTCTTGGGAAAATCGATTTTTAATGATGATGCAAGAGAATCAAGAGAAGATATAAATAGTGAATGCCTCCATTGCAATGCCTTGTGCGTTTCGAAGTAAGTCGTCAGAGACTCTGTCTGCGTCTTCACGGTCTTTTTCGATTACTTCAAGGATTACAATAATGTGTTCTCCTACCTTTATCAGATCCATGCTCTTTGCTTGCAGGGCATTAACCACTGGTTCTAATACTTCAGAGTATTTTGCAATGGTAACTAGGACAGCGATGAACGAAGGTTTCTTTACTGCTGAATGCAGCAGGTACGCTGCTTTTCTTGTGGCATAGTTTCCCTCGATAGATAGTGTTTCCAGGGCTTTGACTAACTTTTGGGTAATTTTGGGAGAATGTTCGAATGTTTTTGTGTTTTTCAGACCATCTAGTCTCACACATTCGCCATAGATTGAGAGCCAAACTCCTACGAGCAGTCGATTCCCTGAAAAACTTTAGAGTATCCTTTACAGTGGCAATAGTGTTTCTGATTTCCAGTACATTATTTGTGTCGTTCGTGCTTCATTCATTCTCTTGTTTTTCAGAATCCACAGTGTAAGAAATCCCCGGTTAATATATGCAGCCATTTTGTCACAATGATAGAACCAACTAAACATATTTTAGATGAATTCAATTACGTAGAGGAGCTTTATGCTATAGAATGTGCCATGGTTTGTTTCTTCTTTGTGTCTAAGTACTGAAATCAGATATGCTGTCTTCCTACCTGCAACGACAAGAAACACGATTCGACACAATTTTTTTTACAAAATCGCTTTGCCTTCTTTCAAGGTTCTATTTTTGACCCTCTAGGGGGGGCAGCTGCCCCCCTCCCTGCCCCTCGCTGGGTACGCCCATGTCTATGGGTCTGAGAAACCAATATTTCCATCTTGAATCCATCATCCAGAAGTTGTGGAATATGGTGGAGAAGGAAAGGAGTGACAGAGGGGGAAGTTGAATGAGGCACAAGAAGAAAGGTAAACAGATGTGTAAAGGGACATTGAAGGGAGAGATATTGGGCCAGAGGAGAAGAGAAAAATGAAGAGTGGGGATATTGGATGTTGTGAAGAAGGTTAGGAAGTGTGAAGAGTTTAAGATTTGAATGAATGAAGTGATATGAAGGCTTGACGCTACCTAGCTAGGAACAGTCCATGAACTTGCCAATATTCATTGGTAGAATAGGTACCTTAGATGAATCATACATATAGAAATACTAGTTTATACAAGAAAAATAAATCAATAAAAAAAGAAATAATTACAAGATTTACAGGCAAACTATAATGGAAGCTTTTAGAATACACCCCTTTGGGTCCATTGTGCCATCCCTCATTTAGCCTGCCCGCCACTTACAGATGGGACAAGAGCACCGCGGTAGAGATATGGAGGATGGTCAACCCTCCAAACCCCGTCCAGGTCAAACATTGCTTAACTTCGGTGATCTGACGGGAACCAGTGTTTTTTTTTCATTCTGGCCCCTTTTTGGGTCCATTATTATTCATATTGTCCGACATTATCCCTGCCTGCCACAGACAGGGGACATGAGCACCGCGGTAGAGATATGGAAGAGGTTCAGCCAGCCAATCCCCATCCGGACCCAACGTTGCTTAACTTCGGTGATCTGACAGGAACCGGTGTTTTAACGTGGCTAGGCCCTTGCCCAACAATGGAAGCTAATCCAGTAAAAAGGCCAAACAATGACTATAATATTGGTTGTGGTACAAGGCAGTCAAGATTAATTCTAGCAGCCAGGCAAATATTCCAACCTTCACAATATTTAAAAATTTGATCAATCAGATAGAATAAAAGGCACAGATTCTCATTGTTCAAGTCACTTCAGCATTTTAAATTATATAAAAACTTGTTCATACAGATTTAAAGGTAATTACAACTTAGAAAAACCAATTACTTTATTTAGGCAATGTAAATAATAATATCTGGTCAGCCATCCATCCCGTTGAACTTTCATTCATGCTCACTAAATTAGCTCAATATCTGAGAGCTGACGCAAATCTCACAAATCTGAGGAGCTCAAATATCTGAGAAATTATTTCATTTATCAAGAGCTGTAACGACAGTGGAATGTCCAAGAATTTCATCACCTAAAAATTGCTTTAATCATCTGTGGAGGAATTTGTTATTTTGAAAAATGATTACCAGTAAAACACTAAATTTATGGTATCAAGTATTTCGCCAACAGGGGAAAATGGATGGCTTCCCAATGGATTTAATTCTTCAGGAAGATGCTGAGAGTTAAACCACTTCCTTGATGAGAGGACTCAATCACTGACATTCTTTTAATTTCTAAATAGATTGATTGGAAGCTTTTTACTCACCTTCAGCTCTTCCACAGAAAGTTTAATACCACTAGGATTTTTTGGATCAACTACTGCACCACTTAAACCAGTTTTGTTAATCTGTCTTTGGTAAATTTTTTCCTCTATAGTTCCCGTCGTGAGCAACCTACAAAATAAGCCAGGAATAGAAATGCCTTCATGCACTCAAGTCAATGGTCATAAAAAGCTCAGTAATTCATAAATTTATTAAACGTTTTGCAAAAAAATGATACTTTTGAACATAATACAATGGAATACCGCCAAAAGATAAAAAAAATCAAGGAATAAGAAACAATTGTACAATGAAGCGGACGACACTTGGCCATTCCTTAGGACACCATTCGTCTCCGTAAATTGTTACATAATATGTTATGTTTCTCAGTTTAATGATGACTATTGTATAAGAAATACCTGTCAGTTCCGCACAGTTCACCAGATACTATTAATTTTTTTAAAATTACAAGTTCAATTCATTACTGTACAACACATTCGGCTGATGTTTAAATTAATCCTAAATTTTGAGGAATAAGTTCAAGTTGAACAAATATATGAACACACATACAATTCTTCTAGTTCAATAAATTAGAAATACATAAATAATTCCAACAACGGTCTTCAATCCACATACCAGAGAGATTGATCAGGCTATAGTTCAGCCAATTAGGTAAACAAGAGTTATAATTTCTGGTAAGAGATAACTTAATATGAAAAAATTCTACGTATTATCATCAGTGCTTAAAAGTACCCCTCCATAACTTTAAGGGCCAAATATTTACAGTCTACCTTAACATGCTAGGCAGTGAGGTCCCTGACACAGGGTTTATTTAAGAATACAGAGATATTCTTATTCAGACATATTTCTCTGTCTCAGCTGTGTCTCATCATAGTTAATTGTGCTCTTAAATCTCAAAATTAGGTCAGATCACGCTTCATCTTTTCCCCGCCACAGTTGCAGCATCAGTGTTAGAAGAAGGCTTTGTCTGGAGGTGTGCAACTCTGACCTTGAAGTTGAAGAATAGCTTTTTCCTGCAGGTGGGAGGCGTTATCACACAGCTATTTCTGTGCGAGGAGGAGTATTCTGGATGTATCTCACACCACAGAGAATGCATCTTGCCATGTAGCACTTGCGACTGGGCTCCCTTGCAGCACGGCATGCGAGTAGTTCCCCCTATAGGACCTCCGTCCACTCTATGCCAGCTCCCATCTTAGGTATTTATTGTTTGCCACACGTATCACTACTGGGGCCCTCATTTGAGAAGGGCCAGTCGTGGATGTCTTTGCCTGATTCATTAGGAATCAGTTTCACTGCACGTGGGGTGGTTGGCCTCACACCCAGATCACCAACACTAGCCGGACAAGCCATTTCCGAGTACATTTGCCACAAGGAGGCTAGGCATCTGCTTCTGTGCCCCAGTTATTATAGTTGATCATTTTTCCATAGAATCGAAGACAAGTGCAAACAAGTAACAAATTGAGTCAATGGCACAAAATATTGATTTGATGTCACTGATTATAAAATGTAACATGGGAAATATGAATGTAATTTTGAACTCATTTTCTTGTGCTTCTTTCTCTGAAAACCCATTGCAGAACCCACCATTCCTTCTCCTAGACACCAATTACCCTAAGGCACCAGTTGTAATTCTTTTACCAAGTCTTTGAAAAGAGTGAATTCTACATTTATTATACCTTAACTATGAATGACAATATTTTTTTAGTCAAACAGGATAGTACATTTATTCCACAAAGTTGACATAATCAACACATTTATGATGTTAACATATTTCTTCAGTTTTAGAACAATACTATATAGGGATATGAAGTTAGAAGAGATCTCTTCCATGATTGCATCCAACAATTTAAGAACTTCTGGATAGCGCTTAAACATCGGTTGAACAGCGAGTCTATTCACTCCACCTTGTATAAGACAAACAGAGAGAGATAATCTCTGGTGTGACGAAGGAATATACTTTTCCAAAACTTCCCTATGTGCAGGGCTGCCTGAAAAATGGATGATCTCTCTCTATGTTTCCAAAATATGCAAACCCTAAAGATGACAGAAGAAAAAACTCATCCTAGTGCCGTTGGACTCCTTTCCAATTCAAATTCACCATTTCCCATCGACTTGAGAGTGTTTTCATTCTCAAAAGATGCCAAAAAGTTATTAGAACACAAGTTTACTAGACTCCATCACTTTCAGTAACAAAAAATTATTTAAATTCATTTTTCTGGATACTGAGGAAGATCTTATTAAGAGTTGGCCAAATAAATAATTACATGAATTCGTGAAATTTTGAAATTGCTTGATAATTAAACATTTACTATACATCTAAAAGTACTGAAGTGATTACTACTTGATCTTTTTGTAAATAAATATGTGTGCCCAAACATGTGATAACTAATGATAAACCACCCAATAGGCATATTTTTTATCCATCATGAGACCTCTTATTTTCATAAGATTAATGCTTCCTCCTAAGTGGATTCATGTGACTTGGCATAGTTGTGTAACGTAAGCCATGCGTGCGATGGAGTTCCACGGCATGCACCCAGGGAGATATGCGCTTCGTAGTAAAAATATGGTAACATGAAAAAAGTAGGATAATGGTGAAAGTAAGGGTGAAACAGTGGGAAGAATGCATAACAAACTTTTCCAACATAAGGGGTACAATTTTGGAAAATGGGTGAGAGGGTGTTATGAAAATTAGAAGAGGCTGGGGAATGATGATACAAAAATGCATATGAAAATGTAAACCCTAAAATGAGAAATATGGTTATATAACATCAAATGAACAGAAATTGATTATTATAATGACCTGTAAATATAAACAGATCTCTTCTGCCCATCCCGCCATATTCTCGCCATTGCTTGAAGATCACTGGCAGGGTTCCAGTCTGAGTCATAGAGTACCAGTCTTGATGCCCCAGTCAAATTTAGTCCAACTCCACCAGCCCTAGCACTGAGCAGAAAGACAACTGAAAAAAAAACATCATACCCTTTGATTCACATATGTATGTGCTCTCATTGTAGTCCATGAATTAAAATGTATTGCTAAAATAAATGTCAGAAGAGAGGATATCTCCTGATTGCCAGTGATATTAAATTCTCATTGATACCAAGGTTTCCATGGCGTTTAGCATGAAGTGTAACTGTTCTCGGGCATTCCTCCACGTGGTGTCCATTAACGATGACAGTTCTGCCAGCCATCCTGCTAGTGTCATCAGGCCTGAAGTGGCGATGCAAGATTTTGGTTCATCTTAACACTAGAATGACCGGAGTAAGCCGCATACCTACTATGACCGCCAGCGGTCAATTGACCGTTCCCCCTTTTCTTGCGCTCTTTCGTACGTTTTCCCTTCGTAATTTTTTTCTAACGAGTGTAGAAGTGTTCTGATAATGTGTTACGGTTAGGTGTAGTGTTAGGCAAATAATTGTACGCTGCAAACAATGTAAATTACACTGATAAAATTTTTTATTGTAAAATAAAAATGTCTCATTTACATCGGTAAAAATAATGTCATGTGTTTTAAAACACAAGTAACATTTCAAAACACATTATTTATCGTAATTTTATTAGATAAAAACATGATATTGGAGAAAAATGAATTAGAAAAGACAGCGTTACAGTGCAGTGCTACGACTGCGGTCTCAAGTTATTTCTTTACTCTTATGAGCACTTCTTGTAAATTTTCTGATTACTTTCACGGTGTCCACACATGTATTTGTAGCACCTTGAGAAAATATACTTTGTATTGTTCTGATTACACAGACCAATCTGGCATTGCTTGCGAACCTTGCCTAATGGAGGAAGAGATCCCAAAGGTTGAACGGCAGTTCTTTTCTCAATATAAAGGGCGGATAGCTCCTCAACTACTTTCATTATGAAAGTTCTACGGGACATCTTGGAGCCATATACAAGCCGGTACAAAGAATTTGCATTTATCATTGCAAAGTCAAGTATATTGTAAAACACGTGGATAGGCGATTGGCGTGCCTCGGCCCGGACACTGTATTTGCGACACATTCCATCAACAGTGTCAACTCTACACTTGGTTGCGTTGTAGATTTCAACTCTCTCTGGTTTTTTCTATTCAGAAGCCTCATTGATGGTTATCACTGAGTGCATGCTGCTAAGGATCAGCACATTCTTGGAAGATTTACCTTGGTATGAAGTCAAGGTAATGCTGTCATGTTCGTAAATAACTGTAGTGTGTAAAGGATCTTTAGCTTTCTTCCAAAGGGATGAACTTCCCTTTGAATGTTGTTGAGAGTACTGACAATACTTGTCTTGCATTTTGCAAGATCTTTAGCTAGGGACCAAGATATGAAAACATTATTCGTTGTGACATTTCTACCCTTATCCAAGAACGGTTCGAGCAGGCGCAGGGTAACATTTTCCCGAACTCTCTGCTCTGTTGGTCTCAATTCGTCCTTTCCCAAGTATGGGAAAGCATTCAGCACGTAACGTTCCTTTGCATATGTTGCTATCCAGTACTTTGTATTTCATACTTGTCTGGCTTGTTACCCATGAATTGGGTAAAGGGATATCTACACTTGAATGGGAACAATTGTTCGTCTATGGTAATGTTCTCAGTAGGCTTGTAGCAGGCGATAAAGTTCTCCATGAACTTGTCCCACATTTTAGATGCGAGGCAAAATTTGTCAGTTCTCTTCTGTTGAGGCCTGGTTGCCTTTTCATTGAACCTTAGAAATTTTATGATTTCCTTGAACCTATTTTTTCCCATCGTTTTGGAGAAGAAAGCGGGCCCCCAGTTTTTGTCCCACCGCGTATGGATATGTAATCCCCGTGTGCCATACGCCCCGCGCACGTACAGTATGGCAATAATATCGTCAAGTTCCTCCAAAGATATAGACCTGTTGTCATCGCCTTTTACGTGACACGCCTCATTTTCTGTTCATTTTTATGAGCCTAAGTATAGGTTCACAAACAAACAACTGCAAGCTAGAAAGGGGGGAGCTGTACTCCATGGAGTGTTTCGCATACCGTCGCGTATTGTAACATGCCACGGAAAGGTCTCCCCCGGGCTCTCACGGTCAGCCCTGCAGGCTACACGGTGGGCAGGGGCAGTGGGGTGAGGCTTGGCTGCCAGCAGCTACGCACAACATAACAGCGAATTTCAGCTAAAGAAGCTATCACCACTGCCCATAAAATGTTTAGTAGCGACTCTTTACGACGCAACATACTGTGGTTTTGCTAATGTCTCTGCTTCACATAAACGGTAAAATCATATGTAAAAACTGTTATGAAGACATAAGGGTCAAACTTGAGTGGTGTGCGTTTGTGATAAGGTGCACGCTATGATATTTGACACAATTGACACCAAGAATTGACAAAGAGATCTAAATAACGGTATAAAATGCCTGAACGGTCAATTGACCGCTCGCGGTCATTGTAGGTAAAAGCTGGCATTGTTCTTGACCTGAAGCATCCCCCCCCAAAAAAACTTCATTTTCGCATTATTTGTTCCAAAATATTGAAAGTAAAAAAACTCAGCCTCATAAATCGAAAGATAACGAAGTGGTACGCGAAAGAAAAACGTGAATGGTCAATTGACCGTCCCCGGTCATTCTAGTGTTAAACAATCATGTCTGAGCAGTTGGATTGTCCTGATTAGTTGCAAGAGCATGATAATGGTGGTAAATCCTACATCAGGCAGATGGGGATATCTGTACAATGCAGATGATGGGAACATGAATGGGCCAAGAAGAAGAAGCAGTTCTGCCTCTCTGTCACCTCAGAACATGTTTGGTTGGAGCCTGGCCACAGGGTGAACTCCAAGAAACCAAAAGTATTATGCAACGCTGCTACTACCCCAGATTGATCTGCGAGGTCAATGAGATAGTCAAACACCCAAACAGCTACGATCGAGAGAACGGGAGCAATATATCCAGCGCCTAGAGGAGAATTTTCAAGGCATAAGATGCAGGAAACCAGTCCACCAATAAGGGAAATCCAACTGCTCAGACATGACCATATAAGACAAACCAAAATCACGCATTGCCACTTCAGACCTGAAGGCTCTAGGAGGATGGCCTACGAAACTGTCGTCGTTAATGGACATCATACGGAGGAATGCCTGAAAGAAGTTGCACTACACCTTTAATTCTCATTTCAACATGTAAACAGGATGATCTTTTTGCAGGTAGGCAGAGAGCAAAACTATGTAATAAGATTTGTGCATGAAAAAATCTAAGCTAGTCACTCAGCAAGGGAACTTAGGATGTTGCAGTCCACACCACACAATCCATTAGAGAAAGATATTAGGTGAAGTTTGATCTTTAAATTAATAAAAATACTGTGCAATCAAAGGCTTCCAGGGAGTCATAAAGCCAAGATGCATATTAGCACCCCAGTGATTTGGGCACTATTTTGCACAATGGCAGGCAACTTAAATGAGGACATTAGGAAGAAAACTGCACAGGGGGGAAAGTTATGTGCCAGGGGAGAAGCAATACAGGGAACTGAGTATGATAATGAGAATAAAAAATTGAGGATAATTTTTACATTAAATTTCGTGTTGTATATTTCTGGAACCTGGCTCTTGAAGAACAAAGATAAGGGGAGATTGGAGATGTAGGTTTTATGACAGAAGAGGGGCAGAAAGGAAGATAAAGTAGTTTTGGCCATAGCATTGGAAAAAGGAACTTTTGGATGAAAAGTCAAATAATTTGAAAAGTTTGATCCGAAGGTTTCTATGGCATTTAGCATGCCCGAGTGTCTACTTTCATACATTCCTCCATGTGTAGTCTTTTTATTTGTCTAGAAACTGTTGTCCTAAAAAGACTACATGCAGAGGAATGTCTGAAAACAGCGACACCTGACATTTGAAAAGTTTGATGGAGGAGATAAGAAGAGTGTCATGTTGAACTGGGAGATGATTAAAGACACTAAGAAGGATATTGGTTTTGAAAATTTGCGCCACAAGTGCAAGAGCATTGTTGAACATTTTCGACATAGTCCTACAGTTGAATTAAGCATAAATAAAAACAACTAAAAAGAAGAATATTGTTAGGATTTTTGTATCAGATAATTAGTAAGAATGTTTGCAGAAAATTAAATTAGAATACTTAACATATATATTTCATGGGCCTGTTAAAAAACTGAGTTGGAAATAAAGAACAGTAAAAAATGTTTATTTTGTTCCATTATTGATAACTTACTCTTGTATTAACTTGTGTTAATTAAGTGGTAATTCGATTATTGAATCCACTGCTTTTATGCATTTCAATTTTTATGTTGAGTTTCTACACTTATGCAGTAGTATGCCATATAGGCCCACATTGGTTACAAGTTTCCTATATTAGACCTCCATAAATACCATCTTTTTAAGGATATAAGGATTTCTGCATGATTTTTTTGGAGAAAAATAAGGGTTAAATTGTAGAATGCAACCCTACGCGACTCGACCCGAGGGTTAAAAAAATACCCGACCCGAAACTAAAAAGTCTGCGACCCATCCACCCCTATGTTGAACACTGATCAAAGGGAGGGTGCTCGATAAGCACGGAAGTGAGGAAAAAAGGATAGACATTTCAGATGGAATGAAGGATAAATCGGAGTACAAAGATGAGAAATGATGGATAACACACAACATTTACAGTTTTTGTTGCCCAACATAACCAACCTGGAGTAGGAGATTGAAATGACAATAGTGTGAACATTGGGATCCATGAAATATTACAACTTTACAAGTAGCATTGAATTCACATGTTTTCTCATTTAACAATAATGGCCCTCTAGTAGGAGGCATAAATTACTGTGCTTCAGCATCAATTTAGTCAGAAAAAGGCACTTATATGATATTTTCTACAGGTAATTACTCACAGTTGTTTTCATAAGGGTTGTTAAAAGATTCAACTATAGTCATTCTTTTCGCAGTAGGTACAGACCCATCCAATCTGCAGTATTTATAATTCCTGGTATTGCACAAGTCTGCAAAAATATCCAGGGTCTGAAAATAAATGCATAGTACTCCACACTATAAATGAAAAAATTAAGCATTTTGGGACATACATATCTAAATGGTAATTATATGTACACATGTAGTGACTAAAGCTCAATTTGATGCACAAAATCATGATTACCTGAGTGTAATAGGAAACCAGAATAACTTTCTCTTTCAGTTGGTAGAGGCTATGCAGCAGATTCTCAACAAACCATAATTTTCCTGAATGTTCCACCATGTTTTCAAACAAGCTATCACTGTCATTCAGTTCAGTCTGCAAATGTTTTAAAACTCCAGCCTTGAAGAAATGAAATGAAAAGTAGAAGCATTTTATGCTTTTATGATACATTCATGGGTTATAGAAGCAACTGATTGGTTATTTGTGGAGGTGAGAGACAGCTGGTGTCGTGCGCACAATTAAGGGTATGTGGGTATGTTGCTAAGGGAAGGATTACGAGGGAAATGAAGGAGGGGCGGAGATAGAAACCCAGCATTGATTTGAATTCTCTTAATGTAAGGCTACAAGGGAGCCATAGTTTTACATTCTATCTGAAAGATGCAGTACTACGTTTGAAATGCTCTCCACACACTGCCAAAATGTGGGATGAAAAATCTCCACCATTGCCTCAATTCAAACCTAAGCCTTGGCTTTGGGAAACCGGAACTCAAGCCATCACACCAACCCAATTCCCATTTTATACGCCAATTCTAGATCAATAGGTTTAGGTAATCAACTCTTACAAAATCTGATAGTATGCCCAAGGGTATTAACTACCACATATGTACAGGCTTCATACATTGCATAGCAAACAAAGGGCACTTACATCTTAGGCACCTAACATTACGTCAAAAACAGGTTATGTGTAAACCATAACATGGCTATTCTCAGATGGTGTAGGAAACTCTGGCCTATGTAGTAGGTGCCATGCAGTGACAGAAGGGCAATTGAGATCCTACGATTCTTTCCATCTCTATCCTTAACCAGCCATAACAAAATAATTAATCCAATCAGCTCATATGCATGTACCATCAACAAAGTATCTCCCACAGCCATGACAAAATATGTACAACTTTTAATGCATTAATTATTTATATTGGTTTACAACCACTAAATACACTTCTATACATGTCCTTTACACAAAGGATTGCTTCCATATGTACAGGCACAAGACCAATCCATTGCACTCTATACTATAAACTTCAAATATATATGTAACTATATATGGAAGATTATAAGCCTGTGAACTATATTTTATACTGAGGCAAGAGAACAAAATCAAAAGGCAATTATTATGAATAGAATAGCTCACAGATTGAGGTACGTTAGATGGAGATCAGATCACTACTAATCTTTCGATTCAATCTGCAAGACCTGAACTCCTACCATCATTTCTTTCTTCACCTTTACGTCTGCTCAATCTCCATTCACATCCCTTCCATGAAGCCAATTCTCTTTCTATTCCTTCCCCAACATCCTCCTCTCTACCAACCCAACCCAATACCCCTTAATACCAGCTCCATCCATCGACCATCTCTAATTTCCTCCAACATCTCCCTCTCCTAACTCACCACTCCAAGCACTTAATCATTTTCCTTACTTTCTGTCCGTCACATTTCTATTCTCCTCCACACCCACACCTGCAGCACATTCAATCTACTCTCACTCTCTTTCCCCAGCATCCAGGTTGTTACACCATTCAAAGCTACCTACCCTTCATATATTACTCTTCACCAGCCTTTTCTTAACATCCTCACATCCCTCTAATCAGTCATCCCCTATAATTCAATACCTCTTTCACTATTGCTTTTCTTCCTAAAATCTTAAAAACCACGCTCCATTTCCTCCAAATGCTACTCAAGTAACTAAATTGTTGCGCATGCTCAAGAGTATGAGTACACACATGAATGCATGGCCAGGAAAATGCCCCCATTCCAATTCCATTCATTCACTTGTTCATGTTTTCATGCATGAACTCTAACAGGTTCACGCATCATGTAACTAGGCCATTGCGATTAACCCTGCTCTCTTTGTCATAGAATATCTAATCAGTTTAGTTTTCCTATGATTAATCATCATTCCATATTCCTGAAACTGAACTTATAATTTACCAAGTATGGCAATCCTTTGGATGAATGGCATCTCAATGCCTTAAAAGCAATGGCAATAAAGGGCAACCGAGTCCAAGTTCTTGACCATTCACTGACCATTCTGATTCTCCATCAGCCACCCTTACTAGCTCCTTATGAGTAAGGTTACCATACGTCCTCTTTTTCCCAGACATGCCCTCTTTTTCAGGTTAAAAAAAATGTCCTTGCGATTTTATGAAAAATTACGAAATGTCCTCTGTTTAGGCACTGAGAAAAAAATGCTCGTTTGAATCACGCTGGTGTAAAGCCCTTTGCGGTCCATCAAAGATGGCAACATAAGAGAGCAGCAGACTTCAAAGAAGTCACTTTGGCAAACAGCATCTAATTAACATCTTACTCCCTTGTATCCTCCTAAAATGCCATTGGAGTTAGGAAGCCAGGGTAGCGTAGTGCACTGCGCATTGGCCCGGCAAGCCAAATGTCCGTGGTTCGATTCCGATTATTTTATTGTGGCAATTTCTACGTATTTCGTCACCGTATTTGTGGCAGGCATGAATAAATTCAAGATTATGTATAGTTTTTTCACTCGTTGATGTAAGTTTTCAACAAAAATATATTAAACTTCAAGGAAGAATCAAATTCTGTGACTGAAAGTTTCTATTTTGGAATTCACTTTAGAGACTCTTGAGGGAAGATACAAGAATGATTATGTCCTTTAAATGTAGGAATTAACTACATACAGACAAAAGAGAGGAAGGTTACTCACAGGAGTGTGATAGCTTTTGTGAGGAGATGTATAGAATATATAGTATAAGAGTAAAGAACTGCTATTATCTTAAGTAGTGGTTGGCTCAATATCAACAGTTAGAACCATTCAAATGAATGCAACTTTCTAGAACTCCTAAATGGGAGGATGTTGAAAACTGTATCATATTCATTAATCTACCAGTTAGAGGTAGGTTATGATGAAAGTTAGAAAACGTCCTCCAGATTTTTACACGTGCAGTACCTTATCTACCTCTAGTATTTCTTTCTTCAGCTCAGCCTAGGTCCTACCTTTCTTCATCCCGTCCATAAAACCTATTTTCTTTCTTCCCCTTCCCCACTTGCCCAACATCCTTCCCTCTATCATAGCCTTCAGCAAACCATCGCCCCTTATTACCTCTTCCAGCCACCTACCCTGCCTTCCCCTAATCTCATACACAAGTTTCCTTTCCTCACCAACTAGGTCAAGAACTTCCTAATATGTCTTCCTTTCCGTCCACCGCACCTTCTCCATCCTCCTCCACACCCACATCTCGAACGCCTTCAGCCTATTTTCGTCTTCCTTTCTCAAGGTCCACGTTTCTGCCCCATACAACGCCACACTCCATATCAAGCTCTTCACCAGCCTCTTTTTTACATCCTTACTTAAGGTCCCCGTCATCAGCTCCCTTCTATTATTGAACGCTCCCTTCGCTAGCGCTATTCTCCTCCTAATGTCTTTGCAACTATACCCTGTTTCTTCTAGCGTACTACCCAAGTAATTGAATTGATCTACTTGCTCTAGTTTGTAACTTACAACTACTATGACCAGCCTCGCTTTCTTTGTCCTAGAGAATCTCATTACTTTTGTTTTCTTATAATTAATCTTCATCCCATATTTCTTGCACTACTTTTCGAATGCATCTAATAAAGTTTGCAATCCATTCGATGACCGACAACTTATTCACATATCTTAATGAGAAAACAAATGTACGACTAAACCACACAAAGTGTTTTGATCAATTTTGTTTTTTCTCAAAATTTTCTAAAGAACTATGAAAGAAAACAAAACCAACGAGCAGGTGAAGCCTGGTGAGCATATTTCAATCAGTCCTCTTAATTATGTGTACCATTCTGAACTGCTAAAAATTGCTGAGTTATTATTCTCTATACCGAGTCATAATGCCAATATAGAACGCGTTTTCTCTCTTATGAACGCACAGTGGACCAATGACAGGAACAAATTTAAAATAGAAAACATGAAAGATGTAGTGTGTGTTTTTTTTGTTGTGTGAGAATTTTAAGCCCTTTGGCTTCTTAAGCTTTTAAATACTACTACTTAGCTGGGAAACTGAAAACTGTTAACATAGATTTCTTTGTTCTCCAAATATTCAAGGCATAAAGCTGAAAAAGACGGTGATGAGATACGTGTATGTAATGATTATGATAAAAATTGTGGGAAAAATAACAAAATGAGAAGTGTCCTCTTTTTTATGATAATAATAATGTTAATTAACGGGCCAAAAAAAACCCCATTTCAAGAATTCATTTACCAGATATAAAAACATTACAAATAAGTAATACACTGCTCAATAAGATATAAACTATTTCGGACCAATGGTAATCCTACTTAAATTCACTAGTTTGAATGATAATAAGAGAGAGAAATGACAAGAAGTACATACATGTATGAGAAGTAACTATGATGGAATGACAAACTTAGAAGAAAAGCAGACTGGAAAAAATGGGGATCAGGAATTCTAGGGCTGGAAAATAAAATTAAAACCTAATGCTGATCATAGGATTTAAACAATAGTAATGCTAACTCACCACAACACTACAACCTTTTTTTATTTCCAACTTACTTCCTCAGATTCGAGAGCCATTATCAATTTTGGGTGGTTACATATTTTCTTCAGAACAGTTAAAACTGATAGATGGGCCACTCCTTTCTCTGAATTTTCCTCTTTATTGGTTTGCATCTCCCAATAGGAAATGGCTTCTTTGTATAGCATAACCTTGCATGATAAAAAACAGAGAAAAGCTAAAGCATTTACACACTCATTTTTGAAAGACATATTGATTCATCAGAGTCAACAGAATGACACCTTAACCAATCTTTTCATGGCTTTATGATCATAAAATATGTACAGCTCTCGCAAAAGCTTATGGTGTTTGGATGCGTGGCGTTTGTGTTGTTCGTGACATACAAATTCCATTTTTTGAAATGCACTCATGCATGGCAAAAATGCCCTGTCTTCGCTTTCCCCTACATTCCATTTCCCTACCCCTTCCACCAAACTTTACCCCTTCACGACGTCTTCTTCGGTGCATCCAAACATAAGCTTTCGGAAGAGCTGTACTAATATTTCCTAGAAAAGTGCAGATAAGCATCTAAAGCTCTAAATAATACAAAAATGAATTACAGGACTGAAGGCTGGCAAGAAATCCATTTACTTAAATGTTCCAAGTGCAAACTTTTTTTGAATATTTTTGTAACCCCCGGAGCCAAATTGTACAGAAGGTGACGCAGATTATTCTATTATATTAATTTTGCATAATTAGAACGCCAATATTTCAATTTCAGACCTATTTATTCATATTCAAAGAGTTACAATATTGCAACAAAAAATAAATAGATCTTTTAATAGCAAACACAATTGTCATAATTATAAAAGTAACTGAGGCAGGCGAGATGTAGTGGAATGACATCCTGATTTAATGAAAGGAGAGATGGCACTTTTCCACAAATTTATTGAAGTACAACGCGTTTTGACCGTTAGGTCATTTTCAAGTACACTGAGTGGTTTTGGAAAATAGGAGCTGTATTTATACAGGTCGGATGAGTGGGGGTGGGAAGTGGAAAAGGGTGGATGAGGAAGGGGGGGGGATGTGTCATGTGGTTGTGCACTTGGAGAATGGGATGGCAAGGAGTGGGGAGTGGCTCATGAATGTTTGTTCATTCATTAAGTGAATGTCTCCTTCTTGCACAATTTCCAATTTTTCCAGAGCGTCGAGTCTTCGGCCTTTCCTCTCCACGTGGACGATCTCCGGGTCAAAATCACACGAATGATTCTCTATAAGGAGATGTTTCGCCACGAGTGAGGTGGTATCTCCTTTCTCCCAGCATTTTTTGTGTTCTTTCAACCGGGTGGTGAAGCTCCGGCCTGTTTGACCGATGTACACTTTTTCGCAGTCCTTACATTTTATTTTGTATACACCAGACTGTTGAAGGGGATGGATCTTATCTTTCGTTTGACAAAGTAGCTTTTCCAAGGTGACCGGATTGTAAAAACACGTTCTGAGTTTATTTTTTGGGATAAGTTTGTCGACTTTGTATGATATATCGCCAATGAACCGAATTTTGCACCACGTTTTGGTTTCGGGTGGGGGCAGCACGAGGGCAGACAAATTGATTAAGGCGACGTCGCGTTGTTTTTTATTTAAAAGTCTGTCTATTAATCCGTCACTGTAGCCATTAGCTAGAGCTATGTGTTTAATTATGTTGAGTTCTTTTGTGAATTCCACCGGTTGAAGGGGTAGCGATATTAGTCTATGAATTAATGAGTGGAATGATGCCATTTTGTGCGCTATGGGATGAACCGAGTCTATTGGAATCACTGTATCATTGTAGCACTTTTTCCTAAACACTCCAAATTCGTGTTTGCCATTTTTTAGGGATATCGTGAGATCTAAAAAATTCAACCGTCCATTTTTGTCTCTCTCCAACTTAAAATTGATGTTAGGGTGTTGACTATTTAAAAGCTTTAAAAAACAGTTCAATTGGCTATCACTACCCGCCCAGCAGCAAATGATATCGTCGACGTATCTATACCAATACGTTACATTTCTTAAAAGTTGATTTCCGGAATTAAAAAGATTGTACTCAAAATTTGCCATAAAAATTTCGGCCAGTAACGGAGACAGGGGACTACCCATCGCCAGGCCTTCCGTCTGGTGATAAAAACCGCCATTAAACGTAAAATAGTTTTGGCTAGTGCAGGTTGTCACAAGGGTCAGAATTTCCTCTATTAGGACGTCATTAACATGAGAGTCCTGAAGTAAACGACTCGTCAATTCAATAGTTTCGGCGACTGGTACTGATGTAAAGAGGTTGTCTACATCGAAAGAAACCAATCTGCAGCACTTGGGGGGGTTGTGATTCACAAGGCACTCAGTCAGGTGAACTGAGTTCTTGACACTGAATTTAGAGGTGAAAGATGTGAAGTTCCTGATTACGTCGTTTAGTTTGGCCGCTAGTCTATGGGTCGGGGCACCTCTATTTGACACCACGGGCCTGATGGGATTGCCGTCTTTGTGAATTTTTGGGAGCCCAAATAGTCTCGGGGGGAGTGGGTTCATTTGGATCAGACTGTATTTCATTCTTTCGTCAAAAAGACCGGTGCACTCCGCCACGACTCTTTTCACACATCTCTGGAAGCGAGGGGTCGGATCATTGGGAAGGATGGCGAACGTGTTTTTACTGATGACGTCCGTGCATTTGTTGACATACGCCTCTTTCTCGAGAATCACGATGGTGTTCCCTTTGTCAGCTTTAGTCACAACTATGTCTTCTGTTTCTAATTTCACCGAGAGAGATTTAAGAACTTTCTTGATGGGGTCAACCCGTTTCTTATCGATTGGCTGGCGAATAAAGGAGGTTATAAGATTGGCGCACAAAAGTTTGGCTCCCAAATGCTCCCGATCAAGGGCAATTTCACAGTCTACCACCAGATTTTTTAAAGAACGTAGGGAAGACACTGGGGGGGCGTATTTCAGGCCTTTGTGAAGAAGGGCAATCTCGGCCGATGACAAGCTGGTGTTGGATAAGTTTATGACACGGTCGTGGAACACATGATCACACTCCTGGTCAGAAGGGGAATTCAGACGGGCAGGGGGATGCTGGACACTCACTAGGTTCTGGAGCTTCCCATGGATAACTCGGGATTTTTCACACCCCATCTCATTCACCCGATCCTTAACCCAGTCTGCGAAGACGATCCATTCCGGGTGTTCCAATGATGCAGTCAAGGAAAGGTGAAGCTGGAAGAGGTAGTGAGAGTAGGCGTCCCTCTTGCTGTACCACGCTCTCAGCTCTCTCTGGATCCAAGTCTTCTCCGCCCGTTTCACCGCTTCTAATGCTGCACTCGATCTCGATTTCGTCGTTATATTTACGTACTTTGGGATAACGTTTAGTTTTAGGCAACTTCGATTAAAGAGAATATTGAGCTCGGCTTTGTACTTCAATAAATTTGTGGAAAAGTGCCATCTCTCTTTTCATTAAATCAGGATGTCATTCCACTACATCTCGCCTGCCTCAGTTACTTTTATTCGGAATGCGTGCATGGCAGTCCAGGCTAAGCTCTTTCTAAGACTTTCTCTGAAGTTCCGGAGGAACAGGGAACGTGAAGGATGTATTCCATGTATCTAACTTAAAAGAGGTTTAACCAGGAAGGAGACAAAACACTTGATCACCACACGAGCAAACACCACATCCGTCTTAACCCAACTTCAGAAGCAGACTACAGGCGGCAAGTGAAGAGTAGGGGGAAGTTAGATCGCAAGCAAATACATTGTAGGGACTGCAGCGCGAGGCGCTCATGAAAAAAAATGTGAGGAACGAATAAAAGAGCGACTGCACATGTTACAATGTAGCCTAAGGGTAATAAAATGTAGATTGTTTGTAGGGGGGGCCTTCGACAGGAGCCCGGGCACTTAGACCTTCTTGGTCCATTGTGCCAACCCCATGCCTGTCTGCCACGTGCAGACAGGGGACAAAAGCGACACGGTGGAGGTATGTATGGTCACCCATCCAACCCTCATCCGGGCCCAACATTGCTTAACTTCGGTGATCTTACGGAAACCGGTGTGTTAATGTGGCTGGGCCCTTGCCCTAATGAAATGTAAGGTGTCTTGTGTCTATGGATGCCATTGATTTATGTGTGTGTATTTACTTACGATGAAGCCGCAGGACTGATTGAGTGGCGGCAGAAGGACTAATTTTTCTGAGTTGTGTTGAACCAAAGAAGTGTTGTTTTTCAATGAGTGAAGTGTTTGTGTGGGGGGAGTGATAAAACAAAAAAAAGTGACGTGCGAAAGGTGCATTGTTTACAAACATAAGGGCACGTTGTCCAAGGAAGTGTTGTTACTACCGTCTCAATGCATATCAATGTCATGTGATGCAATGAATTCAGGAGTGACAAATTGAATATTTTGATTTTATGTTATGGTTTATTTTGAAAGGTTATTACTCAGTAAACTGATGTTATTTTATGTGTGAAAGGTTTTAAATTTGCATTTTGTGTGGGAAAAGTTCAGGGTATAATAACATGTTGCATGTGTTGACTTGTAAGGTGTCGTTACGGTGGTCGTCTACGGTGAAGTAAAATAGAGGTAGGGGCATCAATCTTTTGAAGGCGTTGGGGCTAAAAAGCCATTTAGTAATATTATTCTAGATTGAGAATAGGAAGTTTTCTTTTTTGTTTATTCTTTTTGAAGGCTTCGAAAGATATAATTTGTTAACTGCATCATATCTTTTGTGGGGCAAATGTAACATACTCGTACTCACATATAAGCAAACTCGCACATAGAAAAACATTCATGTATATTTTTGGAACCCCGGCAGCCAAATTGTACAGAAGGAGATGCAGATTATTCTATTATATTAATTCTGCATAATTAGAATGCCAATATTTCAATTTCAGACCTATTTATTCATATTCAAATAGTTACAATATTGCGCATTCCTCCATATTGAACACCATGTGGTGGGATTTAATGACCACATGAAAATTACAACAATAGGTAAGAACCAGAACCACGCTAGTTTTTAGAACATTCCAGATAAACGGAAGTACTTCAGTAGATAAACTTCTGGAAGGACGACAATGCATCAGTGATCAGGCATAAAAGCTGATGCACATTAACAGTCGAGGCTGTCTCAAAAACCCATGCGCCACACGTCCTAATGCTGGAGAGCGGACTCACATTGATACTGTACGATTTTCACGACCGAACCCAGTCTCAACTAAGCCCATACGGTTAAAGAAGAAGTTTACCTTACGTAATTGTTGTGAAATAAAGATGGAGGGAGTAAATAATATTGTGAAACGTGAGAAGTGAGATCCGGAAGTTCGAGCCTTGACATCAACCAGGAGCAGCCGAGGTTATTACCGCTAGAGAGACGCAGGAGTGGAAGAAACCAAGCAAAAATCAACAAATGACTCTTCATCTACAGAAGACAAAAATTGCAACTCTCCAGCTGTCATGGTAAAGCCGTTACTGGGGTTAGAGGGAAACGTCTGAAACAAGCTTCTTAGCCCCGTTAGTATAGAGCGCCACCTTAAGACTCAGTGAAGACAGTAGTAATACATACCAGTGCAGAAGATGGGAAAGGCAAAAGAAGAAGAGAATTTAAGGACAAGCATTTTAACTTTCCATTTCCATAATGAATAAAAAACACTTAGTAATCTTCCACAGATTTATTTCTATGGCACGACCCATTTCACCGCTCTGTGGCATAATCATGTGCCACACATGTGCATCGTGACGCGTTGTGCCAAGTATTTTTTATTCATTATGAATAATGACAACTTCAACCAGATCCAGCCTGAAACAGTTATATGTATTTCAATTTCCACTATACATACCTGTAATGGAAATGGATGACATAATATCACTGCTTCAATCTTTTTTGGCAGGTACTGATTTATGATGGCTTGGGTTCTGCGTAGAATGAACCAAGCAGTTCTACTGTTCAGTTCTGCAGCTCTCGTCTCACCAAGACGTCTCATCTCTTCAGAGCAGTGCGGTTGCCTTGATGCCACAATTGGAGCTTCATAGTGTTTTCGAAATTCTGCCAAAAGATAATTTGGTCAGTCTTTGGAGCAAGAGACAATAATTTAGGTGATACCACATCCTAGTAAATCTCAATATTTGATTATCTACCAAATTTATACAAGCCATTAAATGAATCAATGACATTTAATATCAGAAAATTCACATCTTTAATACTATCCTAAAAGAGGTAATGCAAAAAGTCTTAAGAAGCTTCCAATGTAAAATAAAAATATATCTCCAACAAGAGCAGAACTATTTACTGGAAAATTTTAATTTTGTTTCTCCTGATTGGAATCTATTAACCCTTAAGCTGCGGGAAACGTACATTTACGTGTGTACTGGGAACTGCGGAGAGAACGTTCTTGTACGTTTGACCCTTTCCTTCTACCTGCTCCCTCAGTCCTTTCATATTTTTATGACCCAAACTCTTTCTTTCCAGCGGTGGACATCTGGGAATCCACGCTTTTTACCCAAACCACTCCATTCCCACGTTCCTTAGGGAACGCATACCACCGAAATGAGGTGCGACCCTTTCTTCCAAATGTTCGCTCAAAAGGCTACGGTTATCACAAAAGTTAGTTGTCTTATGCTTGCGCCCGTATCAATTATCAACGGATTTTTTTGGTGTTTGGTATCAAACTAAACAGAACGTTGCTGGAAAAAGTACTGTCATACTTGTTTTTAACAATTACGCCTATACGCAAATTTTCAAAATTAGTTCCAAGTCCCACTAATCCCTCAACAAGTTCCGGTGCCCTCCCCCTTGGATCCCGAGAAAAGGATCGGGAGGGGATTACATGGGTCATATAACTGCCCGGCCTCTGCCCGTGGGAAGGAGGGACAGACTCAGACAGCGAATAGATATATGCCGCACAGGGTGGACGAAATGCGCTCTAGCTGCCGCAGCTTAAGGGTTAAATATTCCTATATATGTATGTATTTCCAGGAATTGGGTAGAGTGTGAAAGCAAACAATACAAAGTTCACGAACATACCTGTACACTTCAAAACATCAACCAATGCAAGCATTTGGATTTTTTTTGTTTTTGCTACGGATGTGTGTACATGTTTGCTGCAATTGTTTGTACAAAAAATCTTTCAAATTATGCCACTAACAATAGCTATCATTGTTATTATACAAGGAGCTCTACAGACCTCCATCAAACACATGTAAGGACTAAACACTTTGGTAACGCCCCATGGCATATGGGCCTTTTGCTTTACAATAAGATTTCTCGTGAAGTTAAAAGTTCCAAGACTATGGCCCTCTTCAAATGTAAGCTCCGAGAATTCCAACTGGGTAATTTATTTTACTCTATTGATGAATTTCTTCATTTTTAACTTTTTGCAATTGTATTGTATTACGTGTATTATTAGTGTATTATGTAGTGCATTACCTTGACGTGTCCTATATTTGTAACAACAAATCATCAAACAAATAAAATATATTATTATTTATATATTTGTTACAGTTGTAACGCCCCTCCGAGTCCCCGGCAAGCATCAGGTTTCATTGCCGCAATAATGGCCGGAGACTCAAAAGGGGTTGGGCAGTAATTGTTGCCACGTTCGACGCCCATCGGATGAGTGGCTACGCTGCGGTCGGGTCATGCGTCCGCAGTAGATGGAGTGACCCCAGGATGACGGCATTCTGCATGTGTGCAGGTAGTGATTCCACCTGTGCCACGCAGGACGGAATGAATGCACTTGATGCTATCTAGCAGCGAGCCCTTAACTCCACCGAGCACACCTATGATGAGGACCACTCCAAACTACCTGGAGGTGGAGGAGTAATTCCACCAGATAGCATTTATCATTCTCCACGACGGACTCAATATCTCCAGGGGCATAGGGGCAGCACAGGTGTTTTGTTGATGCCATAATGGTGTTGAAGGAGAAAGTATAACACCCGCAGGGCTGCATTGTGCCGAGCTAAATACGCTGACTTGGCGTAAAAACTATAGCCGGAGAGAAGGTGACCCAAAGTCTCCGGCTGGGCTCGGCAAGCCCTGCATCTCATGTCCACGACCTCCGCCTTGAATATAATGCGGCGGTACACGAGTGTGTTTATGACACCATCCTGGCACGCGAGGACAAAACCCTCGGTCTCTGACTTCAGACCGGTGGAGCGTAGGATTGCAAACATCAGCTCCTTCGAAAACCCATGCTTTTCGATGTTTCGATAGAAACCTCCATTGGCCTTGAGCAAGGCCTTTTGCTTGGCTTTTTTTATTTCGAGCTTGAGGACATCTGCCTTCAATGACGAGATGGTCGTGTCATTGTCGCTGCCATTGGATGACGGGTCGAAGTTGAGACCGGTTTCGTCTGTTTCCCTCTTTGCCGCCTGGAAGAGAAACGCCCCTGCTCCCACACTCTCGTGCTCTCTCACGAGATTGAGCAGGGGGGTCCTGCTTTTCAACACTGGGCAAGAGGTACCCAGGACAACTCTGTTGTGAGACACTCCAGACTCATTAGTCCTCTACCACCTACATTGCGAAGGAGATACAATCTGGCGATGGAATATTTCGGATGAAGACTTCTATAAATGGTCATCATCTTCCTCGTTCCCCTATCGAGGTTCTGCAACTC
Source organism: Pyrrhosoma nymphula (assembly GCA_963573305.1). Taxonomy (NCBI): domain Eukaryota; kingdom Metazoa; phylum Arthropoda; class Insecta; order Odonata; family Coenagrionidae; genus Pyrrhosoma; species Pyrrhosoma nymphula. Next base: position 9,845,363 of record OY754335.1, on the reverse strand, counting down.
ATTGACATTCCACTTCATGCATCCAAAGGTATACTGCAGTGTAGGAACTGCGAACATGTTCGTGGCGATAACCTTGTTCTTGCCAGACAACTCAGAACTCAAGATGTAGCTGAGAGTCTGTCTGTATTTGGCGGTGAGTCTTTCCCAAGGGTCTGACGGAATTGTGATATCTCATATGGATTACTACTAGCGCTATTTGTTTCAGGCGCAAATGGGAAAGTACGTACGCGTGAAAAAGATAAAGTGTATGATTTTGCCATAAATTTTTTATTTTTTGTGAAAAAGTGCAGTAATTATTCCTTTTGTTGTAAGACGTTTATCAGTGTCCATTTAAAATATGCCTGGGACCACACGAAACATCGCCATCGCAACCGTAAGTAAACAAAGAAGATGGCTGAGAAAGTACACTACGAAAATGCCAAGAGAAGGACTGACCGGCATTATTGCGCTGCAATCTGGTTCCAGAATTTTTCAGGATGCTGAATTGTTTACACAATTACCTTTTTAAGTTTCCCCTGAGAAATACATAGGTGATTTCCCACTTATATCTGCAAGATATTCAATTAAAGAGTATATTTGTCGCGCTGTTGCGCTGATAGTTAGCACCTGACCGCTAGAGTGCTCAGAGTGAAATGTATAACCATTGGAGTAAAGTGAGTGTCAGACCCTTGGTCTTTCCTTCACTGCTGCAACCTCCTGCATTCAGTGCTGGGGAACGCCAAGATATTCATAGTTATCATCGTCCTCGAGGTGACGAATGACACTCCCGTCAACAAGTTGCATGTCTTCCTTGACCTCCGAAAATCTTCCTCTTGCCAAGTGGATGGATGCACACTTGTCCAAACCGAACTCGATCCCTATAGCCCCACTGTATTCCAGTGCGGTGTCCAGGGCAGTGCGAAGGTCTTTCGCATTAGAAGCATAAAGCCATCCATGTAAAACAAATGAGTGACCTTATGCTTCCTGTCACCTGAACACCGCACATGTATCCTCTATCTCGTTGCAGCTAAAAGGACAGGGGTAGGAGGGAAATACAGAACAGTGAGGGGCTCAATCTGTCGCCTTGAGAAACATTGTATGTTACCAACTCTGAGGAAACTGACCGCTTGCCTGAAGTCAGAACGAAGCACGTTTTCCAGAGTGGTAACAGACGTTGGATGCAAGACACTACCTCTGGGTGGACTTTCATCAACTTCAGCATGGCGATGATAAGCTCATGCGAAGTGGTGTCAAAGGCCTTCTTGTAGTCCACACAGGCCATTGATAGGTTTCGCATATGCTGGATGGCATCCTGGCATATGCACCTATCAATGAGCAGGTTGTCCTTACATCCCACAATTCCCCGCTTTGAGCCCCTCTGCTTGTACACCTCCTCCCACACAGGCTGGACGTGGTGGAGGATAAGGTCGCTCAAGATAGAGGTGTTTATAGGTGTGGCCTTTTATACGGTGTTGAGGCTGGTAATAGGTCGGTAGTTCTTCGGATCGGACAAGTCTCCCTTCTAAGGTATCAGAACTGTGCATTTCTCAGTCAGCCAAGGTGGAATTGGTTCTCCACCATTTAGAAAGGACGTCAAGATTCTGGCGAGGTGTTGGTGGGTGGAAGTAAACTTCTTCCACCAGAAGTTGTTCACGGCATGCAATCCTGGAGCCAAGAAGTTCTTCTTCTCAGAGAAGGCCTTCTTCACGTCACTCTTCGTGACTGCAAGAGGTCCATCCACATCTTGTAGGTGGCGGTCACATACCTTTTTAAAGAGGCCTATGGCCGGAGTGTCTCCGTTGAATGGCTTCAACATTACATAGATATCCTTCCAGAAACGTCAACCTCTTTAACCGGTGGCGGAGATTTAATGACAGTTGGAGGTGGTTGTAAGAGATGGGACGGGTGAAGGTGATAGGTGGAGTTCTCTCTCATGGCCCTACTCCTCATGAGGAGCTTTTTTCGTACCATGGTTAGTGCCCGTACTCTATCGACCACGTGCTGCTTAATAGTAAGCAGCACGCTTTTATTTAGTGTGTGATGATTGATCTGAGGTTGTGAGCTATGCGCCGAACTTCGGGTGTAAAAGTTCACCCAGATACAATATATTCCATCACACACTGAATTCCCACACGCAGACGTCCACCATTAGCCGGCATAAGCCGTTACCAGGTACGCCACGGGGAGGCTGGTGGTCTGGCTTTCGTACCCCTTATTATTATTATTATCATGGTTCATATAAGGGAAAAAGTGTATTCTCACGAGGAAACTCAGTAAATAGGAGAACTTTTATGGGTCGTTCAAGTGAGTTATGATTAATTTTATGGTGATTTACTGGAATACATCTAAACAGTAAGACCTCAATTTTTCGTAGTTGAAGGGACAAAAAAAGACTCTGTATGTAAAGCCAAAGTACATATAACAAAATGCATGATGTTATAGCATTTTTTAGATCTCTTCATTGTATTTAATATCAAGCCATGAGTCATATAAATTTGTTTTGATGAGTGAATGTCATTGTAATTACCTAACGTATTTGACGGCATATAAGATGCATCTTTTTCCCCATTATATGTTATCGCTTGAAAATTACCCCAGGGTCCAGTATTCAAAGGCGACTCCTCACGTAGGCTAAAGTTATCCCCGGCCCCTGTGGCGAAGTGGTAAAGTCCTCACCTGCTAAACTGAGGGTCGTGGGTTTGAGCCCAGCCTGAGTGGGTTTTTCACCACTCACGACATGGTTGTTTGTGTTTGTCCATTGTTAAAACGTTAAACACCTGATGCAAAAGGCCATTGTGCTGTTTTCGGGCTTGTGGAAAATAAATACGAGGGCAAGGTGAAAAGTTCTCGGCCTGGCAATGAAAGACTTATTTTTAGGTCCAAAATGCACTTATTTTTCTACATAGTGGGTCAATTCTACATAGTGGGTCTCCCCTTTAGGTCAATGAACTTTGTCCAACGATTTTCCGAGTGGATTCCATGACAGAAGTGCGATTCTGGAAGGTCTGCAAAATAACCATCTACGACTGCCATAACATCCTCATTTGACTCAAAACATTTTCCAGCCACAACTATTTTTAGATGTGGGAACAGGTGGGCTGAGGGTGCAAAATCTGGTAAATAGGGTGATGTTCCAACAATTTGTACTTCAAATCCCTCAATTTTCCCATTTCCAAAGCACCTATGTCGACAGGTGCATTGTCCTGGTGAAAGATTTTCTTCTTTTGCAATCCAGGCCACACATATTTTCTCACTCAGTTGGTCCAGAAGATTTGCATAGTTTTTGCTATTTACTGTTTTACCCTTTGCAAGGTAATCAATAAGAAGAATCCCTTTTGCATCCCAGAAAACATTGGCCATCACCTATCCAGCAGATGAAATCGACTTCACCTTTTTTGGGGCAGGTCTGCCGGCTTCCACCCATTGCTTCGATTGCTGTTTAGTTTCTAGCGTGTAGTGGTGGACCCACATCTCATTGATAGTAACAAATCAGCACACAAAATCAGTTCGATTCTTTTGAAAACGGTTTAAACGTTGCTGAGAATTTCATTTTTGCACTTGTTTTTGGTCAGTATTCAACAAATGCGGCACTCATATAGCACAAAGCTTTTTCATATTTAATTCTTGATACCGTAAAACCTTGATTTTGCATAGCAACCTTAAGGTTCAGGTGGTAAGCATTTGGTATTTCAATGGTAAACTCACGATTTTATGTACTTCCTTGACATTTAGCAGTTATTTGTTTATACGCAGTCATACTTCAGTCCCAATGGTCAAATTTTTCTCAATTTTACGGAATTTTGCAATACTTTTTACTGATTGCGAGCAAAGCTATGAAATACAAAAGGCAACTCCATCATGTTAACAAGCATATTAAACTATGTATGCACTCCATTTTTCTGCAACATGCGCAGAAAATATGGCACTAAATGCTTGGTCTTCCAAAATACGTAACATTATTTCTGTAGTTATTACTACATAGTACATATCTCATAATCTATGTCAGAATAATATACCATACATTTGGAGACTTTTGTTAGTTTTGTCAGTTAGTTAAGCTCATTGGAGGGTCGGAGTGAAGCGATATTTTATCCTTGAGTCAGCATCACATTTCATCAATAGTATCACATTTCACTCAACGCTTTCCCATGCCCTAACTTCTCAGGTGGCTTCCAATAGTTTGGGGGAGCGGGATGGGGGGGGGGGACGTTGCCCGCTGGGAGTCCCTCACCAGTTATGACCGCAAACCAAAAGTATCACATTTCACTCATCGCTTTCCCATGCCCTAACTTCTCATGTGGCTTCCACTAGTTGGTGGGGAGGGGAGCGTCCTTTCGGGAGCCTCACAAGCCAACTTCCATGGTTCCAACATCGGCCGCAACACAGAATGACCGTTATTTATAGTGATTTGAATGGTATCCACACCCCTCAAGACGTGAAGCATGTCACACTTCTTCAATGGCGGTTTGCTGCAATGGTAGCACCAAGGCCAACCTGGGCCTTCGATTCAGCCGACTTCTTCGTCTTTGCTCTCTCTCCCCACCCTTTCTGACACCAGATACTTGTTTCGGGTTCGCTTCGGGAGGACAGTGGTAAATCATTCCATGATGTGCACAGGCTGATACTGTCTTTCTCCCCTCTTGGCTCGTATTTCGGCTTGGGTGATTCTTTGACACCACCCGGGATCATCTGGGAGTTGCATTCTGCTGCTCCGAGGCTCGCAGACTCAAAAAGAATTGACAGCTAATTCCTCTGCGTGCCAATCTCACACCTCCCTAGGCCGCCCTCTTGCTTAGGATGAGAAAACATCACTGCTAATTTTTGGACCTAAAGAAATTTATAAGCCTGGGACACATTCTGTGAGAACAATATGGGATTCATGTGAGAAGATCGCTCCTTCGCCTTACGTAAACCATAAATATTGCCATTATCAAGACAAGACTGTTCAAGACACATCAATTTTAATTCATCTCCTAATTCTGTCACGATTACAATAAACATTCCTTATCACCTTTTCCCTTCTTAATAAGGCCAGAAGCTTAATAATGTTCAGAAGAGAAAATGCACTAGGGGATTGGGAAAATGAGAAGATATTGGTGCATTATTATATTGCCTGGTTGGGAAATTGTCATAGTTCATTCGACTCGACTCGATACTCGACTTGAGATCAAAAAGCACTACTCGCAAATCCCTTGTTGACATTGTAGACACAATGCGTTATTCATGTAATTGTCAAAGAAACACAAATCATGGGCCAGCCATAATTTTTTATACACTTCTAATATCGCTGCCATTAAATTACAGATAATTTTTTAGGCTAAAAATAATCAAAGTGTTTTGAGAAGAAAATTTATTGAAGACTTAGCCTACAAACTTATGGACAACTGGCAACAACATGGTAACTTCATTATTGCCAAAATATTTCCAAAATATTTTTACTTCAGCATACGACACTTATCGAAAATTTCTCCTGTGCAGGAACCAGTGTCAGCACCTTGAGGATTCCTGGATATTTTAATTTTAGTAATAATAAAAAAACAGGAAAACCCAATACTAATTTTGCATATGGTAAATTTATGTGTCTTGAGCTCATAAATCCTATTTCTAGAGACTCTGATTGAAAACAAAAGTTCCGTAGAATCTGATGACTGAAGATTTGTGTGCAGCAACACGAAAGCATACCTTCAGGAAAAAGTATTTTACAAAAGAAGTTATAGTATTTAGGACAATTTTTTTCACATAGCCTTTTTTGTATTATGTACTTAGTTTTGTATTCTTTTGTTAATGTATAAATAAGATCCATATCCATACCCAGGAAACTTATTATTTTTAGGAGAAGGGTGTGTTTCTTCTCCTGAGATCACATAGAGGCAAAGTTGAATTTGTTGTAAAATGGAAGTATGATGATGCATGAGGTTTAAATGAAAAGTTTTATTTTCAAATAAAATGCGTAGAGAAAAATTATGTTTTTTTGTTCATTACAAAATCTCATGATATGTAGTTGTAAATTTCTAATGTTGTTTAAAAATAAACAAAACTTCCTTACATTATTAATTCTTCTACCATCACCTGTATGGCTACCAATTCTTATTCAGTAATTCAATGACATCAATGTGCAAATGTCAGTCACTGGAATATCCAATCCAGATCTATAATGATCCACTCTTTCTCCTCCTGCCCTCTTACTTCCACGCAAAAATGTTGCCCCAAGCCCACTTAAATTAGTCTAGCCATTTTTCTTTTGGCTAAATTCAACAAGAAAACAATGATTTTGAATAGGTGCAAACATTACTGCAATTTAGGAATTTCCAGGGCAGTGCGTCATGTGGTAAACAGGATTTATTTCTCTCCTACTCTGAGTTAGATGATAATCAATTATTTCAAACAATGAAATAAGGGAAAAATGCATGAGTTTTACTGAGGTGGAGGAGGTCACGGTTTACGGGTGTGAGATAATATGAGCAGACTTGAATCCTTCTAAAATGTTTTTCTAATGAAAGTTAATTTTGTCACTCAGAAATGAGATGCTGCCATACATTAATAACTTCTATAACCTATTGGTTATGTTTTCTACTATGAGACCATCATTGATGGGAGTCACTGCTTACCATCACCACAAATTAGAGTATAATGTAACTCACCTACACTGGTTCCAAGTATTCCAGGGTTAACAAAATCTACCAATGAATAAAATTCTTGAAGATCATTTTGAATGGGAGTACCAGATAAAATTATTCTTCTTTTGATTCTCAAATGGGAAAGAGCCTGTGGTAAAACGAGAAATCCATGCAAATACATTGAATGAATGGCTTATAATTTCAAAAGGATGAGAAATGTTAGCACCTCTACAACACATATGCAAGCATAAGGGTTAGAAATAAAACCAATAAAAACACCGTAATGCTAAATGAACAGCCATAGCTTTTCATCGGAGGATAAAAAGTTCTGGCTCATGGCTAGTACAATTTATAACAATCATGTTGAAGGTGTGGATGACAACATCAGGTGCAGGAAAATATTAACTACTTAAACTGTAACTAAAATTAAGCAGAACAAACTCTCCTAGGATAAAATGTTTATGAAGAAATAATAATACGTATAGTATTGTTACCCTTTGGATGATCAATGCCTTGTCATCAGCGAGCCTAACCAACTTGATAAATCCTCATGATTTCATTCCTACAATTAGCTCTCCCTATGCCTCTCTTACCATTTCCTCAGCATAAATGTTAAAAAGCAAAGGTGAAAACAAACAAACTTCCCTCACTTCAAGTCGTATAACTACCCACCCTGATTCTCTGCCAGCCACTTTCACCTAAGCCATCTAAGGCCATATTGATGTTTCTACGTCTTTCTAGCTTCCAAGTCTTCCATCGGTTCAATCTACTCCTACTTTCATGAATGTCTTAATTAGTGCTTCTCAATTTATTTCATCAAAAGGCTTTTCACAATCCACAAAACAAGCAAACATTCTTGATTACAATCTAGGATTCCTTTCTAGATGTGTTCTCAACACCCCAATCACACTGGTAACAACAATTGTTGGTGCTTCAACCAGTTCTAGCTCAAGCGGTCATTGAAAAGTGAGAGCCCTTCCATTGCGTCAAGGCTATAATCAAAGGGAATAGAGATAACTAGCTTCATGTAATATTTCACCCCTTGAGAGCTGAGAGTCAAGCACTGATCCACTGACCGGATCAAGATCAACTGAACAAATCATTAATATCGATTAGACATTAATAACGAATCAATTTAGAAGCCAAGATGGCCACCATTACGGTCCATTACGGTCACACGTGCGTTTGTCTCGCTAGTTTTTTTGTGTTTTTTGTTGGTGCAACTCCACTTTTCAGCCTGTTTTCGTGTTCCCTGCGCTACTGAGTGCTCCCGATCCCTTAACTAGAGCTGTGAACTTCATTCAACTGTTTTATTGTGCTCTAGAAGATGTTTTGTGCTCCCTTGTCCCCCACTATGTGCTCCGTCTCCCGTCCACTCCTTCTTGCGGCGATTCCATGTGCATTCTCCGGGGAACTCTATGCCCCACCCTTGACTTGCTCCGTTCCTTCCGGCAAACCAGCTGCTCTACTTCCCAGTCCCCTTGGCACCCCCTCCCCGCTTGGAAGTTCTTTACTTTAACCATTTTTCTCTCAGGTGATGTGAATATGATCCCTGGACCAGCATTTAATTGCTACTATCAGAATGTGAGGAGCATTCGCAACAAGCTCTCGGTGGTTGGTTCTCACATTTCTGAGCTCGTGCCTTTTCAAGTGGTTGCCCTGCCAGAGACTTGGCTCAATGCTAACGTGTCCGACTCCGAAATGGATTTTTCATCGACGCATCAAATCTTCCGCCGCGATCGTAGCTCTCGGGGAGGAGGCGTTCTCGTAGCTATCGAAGAGAATATTCCCACAACCCCACGGGCTGACCTTGAATCCAACTGTGAGATTCTGTGGACTGAGGTAAAAGTTCAGTTTCGGGACACCAGTGCGAGAAAGATTTTCATTGGTTGCTTCTATCGCCTGCCTAATAGTAACTATTCCATGCTCGAAGCATGCTTCAGTTCAGTTCTCCACGTTCATTCGTTGGGTGACGTGATAATCTTTGGGGACTTCAACCTTTCCGTCCAGTGGACTTCTCTCAAGGAAGGTCATGTGGTCACCCCTGATGATGAATACTTCATGGATCACTTCATCATCGGGCTTGGTCTTAACCAGTTCAATGCATTCCCTACAAGAAATTCGGCTACTCTTGATTTGGTTTTGTCATCCCTTCCGCTTACTTTGCTGGAGGTGGGTAAGAAAATTTTTTCTTCTGATGAGGAGTCGCTCAAGTGCTCTCTTGCCCTCCCCCCAATATCCCATTCTTCTCAACCGCCCAGGACCCTACGGGCCTGGAAGAGAGCCGACTGGCCGGCAATAAACCGTGTCCTTTCTCTCCTTCCCTGAGGCTTACTTGAAGGCGGTACCCCCGAAGAGGCCCTGGATCTCTTCTACGACCTCCTCCACAGTGACATTGAGGACTTCGTCCCTGCAGGTCACGTGTCGAAGAATAGACCTATTTGGCACTCCCAGTAAACTACCCTTGCCCTAAAAAACAAACAAAGAGCCTGGATGTTGTGGAAAAGCCATCCCAACGTTCACTCCCGAGCATCTTTTGTGGCCATAAGGCGACATTCTTGCTTTCTCCTTTGGCGGGACTACAAAAACTATATAACGGAAATAACCAAAGGTCTTTGGGACAATTCAAAAAGGTTTTGGTCGTTAATTAATGCTAGGAGGAAGTCCAACCGTATCCCAGTTTCAGTAAAGTTTAACTATATTAACATCTCAGGTGATTCCCACCCCTCTGCATTTAATGACTTCTTTTCCTTTAATTTTTATCAAGCAGTGCCCTCCTTGCCTTTTCCTGTCCTACAACCTGTATGCCCTCATTCCCTCTCCAGCAACTCAACCAACCCGCTGGAAATTTTAAATTACCTAACATTGCTGCCTTTTTATAAATCCATGGGTTCCGACAGCATTGGCTCCCTCTTCCTCAACCGCATGGCTAACTCCCTATACATACCAATTTCAATTTTGTACAACAGATTCTTTTCAACTGGATCATTTCCATGTGTATGGAAAGAGTCAAACGTTACAATATCCTAAAATCGGGCTTTTAAACAAAAGTCGAGAATTATTGTCCTATATCCATTTTGCCAGTCCTTTCCATTATTTTCGAGCGCATTATTCATGACAGACTGCTAAAGTTTACTCTACCGTATATCTACCCCCACCAGCATGGTTTTCTCCATGGTGGCTCATCTCTCCAATCTTGCGGTCCTACAACATCACGTAATAAAATCTTTTGAATTGAATTCTCAACTCATGGTCTGCTATATTGACTTTTCAAAAGCATTTGATTCTGTCAACCACTCTCTTCTGGTCCACAAGCTAAAATCTTCCTATAGCATCCATGGCAATTTCCTTACCATTATTGAGAACTTCTTTAATTCACATAATCGGCGGGTGTTAATTGACGGCATTTCCTCTAAACTCCTGTCTGTATCTTCTGGGGTACCACAGGGCAGCGTTCTCGGCCCCCTACTTTTCTCTCTATGTGTAGACGAATTTGTCAACTCTATCATCTCCAAATGATGCAACATCTTACTATTTGCAGACGACTGTAAAATCTTCAAAAAAGATAATGGTCCTTCCAACCACCTAGCCCTTCAATCTGCACTGGACCTTTTGAACTCATGGTGTGCTCATAGGCAGTTGCGCATTAACCCTACTAAGTCAGCTGTCATGACCTTTTTCTTGAGACGTAAACCCACCGATCATTCTTACACACTCCAAAATAGCCTTATTCCAGCAGTGAGATCCGACTGTGACCTAGGCGTCATATTTGATGATAGGCTGCATTTCCAAGACCACATAAAAAGAGTTGTGGGCAAGGTGATGGCGGTGGTTGGCCTACTGTACCGTCACACAGACATTCGAGATCCCCTTGCCCTTAGAACAGTATTCTTTGGTTGTGTCCTCCCAATCTCAGAGTGCTGCTCACCAATTTGGTCAACTGCTTGCCCATCCACTCTGAAACTTCTAAATCGTCCTGTCTATTTTTTCCTAGCTATTGCCCGCCATCACGTTCCCTCCCTTCAAGAATTCAACCCGTGAATCCATTTCGTCCTTCCTAGAAATTCCTCTGCTCTCCCATCGCCATGCACTATCTGACCTGAAATTCTTACACAGTATAATGAATGGACAGCTTCGTTCCTGCGACCTTCTCTCTCTCTTTCCAATTCGTGTCCCTCCTCGCCCCACACAAAACTTCAATCTTCTACACATCCCAAAATTCCAGCTTTCCCTATCACAGCATTCCCTGTTTTACCAAATCCCCTCCAAATTTAACATATTGTCCCCAGGTCATGTGGGATGGTGGGTGGTCAGGAAGGATGTTGACATGTGTCAACATCCTTCCTTTGACCTCTTCTCCTCGGCATATTCAAGTCATTGATCAAACGGCACTTGGGTATAGAACCCCAAATTTAAGTTAATTTTGTTTTTGTGTTAATTTTTTAATTTCATTCTTCATGTTTTTCTTTACTGTTGTTCTGTTTATTTATTTTGTTGCATCAACCAATGTTTTTAGTCATTGTGCCATTTTTGGTAGTGTGAGATAATAAATAAATAAAATATAATTTTTTAGCAGAACATGCTTCGAAAATGCTTCATCAATGAATAACATGATGGATGAGCTGTATGTGTATGGAAATATTTTTGTTCAGTACATATTAACTTGGATAATTGGTTTGAATTGAAGTAACCAAGCAATAAAACAACTGGAATTTTCCTAGTTTCAATTGTATATTGCATTGATACAATAAGGAAGAAAGTGCATCTGCCATATTTTAAAACACATAAAAATTAAAAACTTACTCAGATTTATACAAAAATGCTAATCCTGATTCTAAAATGATAACCTTCACCGAAAATTTTTATTACTTTAAATATGTACGAGTAACAACTAAAAAAATTCTTAACTCTTTCACACCAACGTCATTTGGCTCTTTTACTTCCAAAAAGCTCTCACCAAGTTTTTGAAAATTGCAACCCTTTTTAAAAATATTTTTATAGGTCACGTGTTTCACCTACAATGACAAAATTTTACTGAAAATAAATTGTGATTAAATAATAATAATTTTTATAAGATAATGCAATATTTTTTTTTTCATTGAGCATGTTTATTTTTAAAAATTTTAGCTTGGAAAAAAGTAAATTTCAATGTTATATCATTTTACAAACTCAATATTAATAATGCACAAATATATTTATTATAAAATATTGCACTTTACACTGTAACATGTTAAAATTTGATTTGCATTATCCATGTAATACATAAGGTATAATTGCTTATATGAAATGATACATTCCCTTACGTAAAATGTGGAGAGAGAGAGGAAGTGAGAAGAGGAGTAATATTAGGGGTGGAAGAGGGTGAGAGGTGGAGGGCGAGGAAGCCAGAGAAAGGGGAGGGAGAAAGAAAGGAAGTGAAAAGAGGAAGACTAATGGTGGTGGGAGATGGAAAATGTAAGAGGTGGAGGGTGAGAATAAGAGAGAGTAAGGGAGGTAGGGAGAGGGAGATAGGTGGGGGGGGAGCAAAGGAGGGAGAGGGGGAGGTAGTGAGGGAGGGAGAAAGAAAGTGAGGAGTAATGAGGTTGAAAGATGGAGGGTAAGGATGAGTCGATTCCAAATGTCGATTCTCGATTCCACCGATTCTCAGGCTTAGAATCGGTATCGACAATCGATTGCCTAAACTCTATTCCAATTCCATCGATTCAAGATAGAAAAATATTTTAAACATAGGCTATAAGCTGAGGATATATATTTGATATTTTTCATTAAATACACTTTTTGAGCGATTAAATTCTTTATTATTTTATTCCAGTCAGTACTTGAATTTAACCCTTTAACTGCGCAAAAAATCTGAAATATAGCTCTCCCCAAAAGCAAACTTTTTTTCTAAATTTTTGCGTAGTTTTAAAATTTGTTACTTTTTATTTTTAGGAAAATTAGTTTTAAAATTTACAATGAGTAATTATCGTCTGATTTTACTGTTGAATACGAATTGTTAAACATTTTTTTACTAAAACCATAAACCATACTTCAAATCGCCAATAGACGATGGGAGCAGTTGAAGGGTTAAATAATAGTCGTACGCTACTGGTATATCAATATCCCACCTGATATTTGCCTCCTGATATTTGCACAAACTGATACTTGTACATTTTTAGGAGTACTTTTAAACTATAAAATGTCCTGGACAGAACACATCAATTATCTTAGCAGTAAGCTAAGTTCCTGCTGCTACATTCTGAGACAGCTTAGTTTAACTGTGGAAAGGGAATCTTTATTAAGCCTTTATTATAGTGATTTTTATTCGCATGTGCTGTATAGCATAATCTTCTGGGGATCTATTCATCTGTGTACCAAAATATTTCGTCTCCAAAAACGGGCAGTGAGAATCATAGTCCAGAAAGGGAACAGATCTCCCAGCAAACCGATATTCGAGAAGTTGAACATTCTTCCCATTCCATGTATATATATATTTTTAGCTGTTATGTATATAAAAAATAATCTTTCTAATTTTAATGAGAATAATGTTATCCACAATCACCTTACATGGGCAAATAGTGATATTTATTATAATTTTGTATGCACTAAAGTCGCTAAAATGGGACCCAAAAAAATGGGAATAAGGTTGCATAATAAACTGCCATATTGTATAAAAACTGTGAACAGGAAAAACTCATTCAAGTTGAAATTGAAAAGAATCTCCTGACCAAGATGTATTATTCCATTGAAGAATACCTCAGTGATAATTATTAGAACAATTCTGTGCATTAATAAATTATTTGTATATTTGTATCTTAACACTTTCAATGCGGATGAAATTTTCACAACTATTGCATATGACGGAGAGGTCATTTCCATTTCAAATTACCAATGTTTGAATGATATACCAAAAATAACACCTTCAGACATTTGTTAGCATTTAAACACAAAAAAACAACAATGACATACATGTATGTCATCAGTCAACGGTAATCAGAAATGTATGCAACCCGCAACACACTCTTATTTTTGACGCACAAGTAAGGTTACGTTATATATATTTGATTTTTTTGAGCTTTATATAAAGTATTTTCATATTAACTATTCAATTTATACCTGATATACCAATGTAGTATATGCCGAGGATTATTTTCATTGGAAATAAAGCTACAATTTTGGAAAAATTTAGTCTAATCTTTTTTATTCTTTTTATTCGAACAAAGGGAATGATAGCGAAGAGTTCATATATAATATTTAGTAAATAGGAAGATATTCTATTCAATAACTGCTTGGCATTTTTGATTTCTTTAATACAAAAGCTTATACGGAGCATAGAATAATTTAATCATTGATTTTCTACAAGTAATAATGTATCATAATATTTTCTAAACGATTGGAAAAACATAACTTACAGGAGAATTATTACTTCCAGTCACATAATAATTTCGTTGAGGTAAGGGTACAGATAAAAGTGGTTGAATTTTGCTCGTTTTATAATCAATACAAGTTTTGCAATTAAAATTAAGATGGAGAAAATTAAAATGGAGAAAAGTAAAAAAAATCGTTTAATAATATTACACAATGCAAAAATCTCCTATGATATAATAAAACAGTCGAAAATAATCTCTTAAAAATTGCTAATTACTTGCTAACAATTTAATATACAATGTCCAAAAAATAATTTTACTAACAATTCCTGTTTATATAACAAAATGGTATTTAAATTTCAAAAAAGACATATATTTTCTTATAATGTCTTCCATTTACAAATTTTTATGATATGTTTGGAGACAATGACGAAGACACAACCCTGGCTCACCCTCACAGTCAGGAAAAATGGTTATCACTTCCTTTCTGATGCCTTTATCATGGCACACCCGGTATATTTTCTGCTGCTTGTGCTTCTTCCTGGATTCCGTGTATGCTGGGAAATGGGATGAGGCAACTTTCCTGGCAGGGGCATGTCTTCTGCTACTTTGAATTGGTGACTCAATTAATTCTAAAGCCAAAATTCGTATAACTTTTTTTCGTACCACTAAATCGATTGAATAACACAAAACTATTCACAACCATCATCTGAAATATATAAAAGGCCAATTTCTTGTACCACCTCAGGGATTTATGTTCAACAGGGTAGTAGGACAAGAGTTGGTCACAATGATCAATCCCCCTCATGCAAATATTATACTTGGCTACTGCCTCAGGCTTTTCCTTTGGCCCTCGTGTGCTGGAAACTTCCACAAAGTTACACCCAAATTCAGAGGAGATCATTGTAGCATCCCTCTTGTCATTCCACTTAAAAACACAAATCCCTTCATCGGTACACCGGGCTACCACCAGTTTCTTCTTTATTTTTTACGATATGACTTCCTTAAGGTTGATTTTCCTTCTGGCTCGCAGAGTCGCTGTGCAGAAAATCTTGTCCCCAAGGAGGTCTTGAGCCAGTCTAACACTGTTATAGAAATTGTCCAAGTATAACCTATGACCCAAACCCTTAAAATCTTAAATTAACTGTAGACAACTATTTCTGCGTGCCCCTGCCCCCAACATCCATATCTTTGACCCTAGTATGGACGAGTAGTCTCAAAACAAGGCCGTAGGGCTCACTAAGCATGTATGTATTTATGCCATGCTTGTGGAATTCCCCTGGACGTATTGTCCGAATATCGGCCGACCCCTCCGGAGCACTATCGACTCATCAATGCATAGTTCTCTACCGGAGGGAACAATATCTTCCATTAACTCTCGAAAGTAGTCAAGCAGAGGCCTTATTTATAAAGCCTATCACTTGGGACTGGGTATTGCACCTAAGGATTTTCTGAGAAATGGAGCACCTACAAAATCCCTATAAACCGATTAAGGCTCATCACATCACTAAATATTGAAATGTGTAATAGTGCAGACCTCTTCAAATAATCAGAGTCAATAATATTCGCACGGATTGTTCCCATGTGGAGGAGAAGACCTAGCAAAGTTTGAAACTTTTCCCTGCTCAACTGCTTCCATTCTGTTTTCCGGGCCCTGGGTGACGGACAAAACGTTTCAATGAATGCAAGTGATGTCAAAAGTACATATAAACAGAAATGCATTAGTAAGTCAACATGGCAGCACTTACCAGGGCTTTGAGAGGTGCTTCTCTCGTCACTACGTGCAACATCTTTCTTGGCTCTCAGATATTTCCTCTCCATTTCTATTATCCTAAGTAAAGTTCTAGCCACAAAGAAAGGCTCTCAGGGATTTCCTCTCCAATTCTATTATTACAAGTAGAGTTCTAGCCACAAATATGGAAAATCACCGATCGAATAAAAAATTTTGATGGTGCATTTTGAATGTGTTGCAGTGTTGCTAACATCATCCCTTAAAATACAATTCAATGAATAAACAAACAAGCTGAATTGATTGATAACGTGAAGTGGTATTCAAGACGACAAACTGCTTGCAAATGCAATTGCAACTACATACACATAAAAGATCCAACAGGAAAATTAAAAAAACGCGATTTGAAATATAAACAAAAAGCATTAAATCTAAAAACTTTTGTAAACTTGAGATCCAAAAAATATTCATAAATATTGGCAAAAAAAAGAAAATAATTGACTAATTTCAGAGTAAATGTAGAGATAAATGAAACAGCCATTTTCTTAAAAGAAAAAGGATAACCGTAGAGCATAACGTGTAACCCAGAAAAGTGGAACTCAGAAAAGTAATGATAAAAACATATTCCTCGAAAATAAATATTTAAAAAAAATTTAATTTGAAAAATAAAGTCACTCAGGAAAAAATGACATTAAACATGTGATTCCAGCTCCTCTGAATCAAAAAATTAAGAAAACTAAAAGAAAGTAAAAATTCCGACTTATAAATCTGCACAAAGATAAACAATAAACGGCAAAACACACAATAAAACACGGAAACCGAAACGGACGCTTCCGCACTGATGCGAGGTCCCTACCGAACTGCGGGAGGGTGAAAACGTAACGGTACATACGCACGGAGCTCCCAAGCGGCCAACCACATAACGAGAGATCCATGACATACATATATGTCACCCGCGTCAGTGGAATAGCTCTCATGACATATATATATGTCATCCGCACTGAAAGTGTTAATATGGGTAATTATGTATGTGTATATTTATCTTTTGACGTGCCTTATATCATATGCAATATTTATGTATCTGATCCTTTGGCAAATAAATTATTATTATTATTAGGAATAAGAATCGATGCAGTCGGAATTGAGAATCAATTTGAAAGAGTCCGAATTGGAATGGAAAAAAAGTGGAATCGACTCATCCCTAATGGAGTGTGCGAGAGACAAATGGTGAGGAAGTGAGAGAGGGGAGAAGGGAGGGAGAGATGGAGCATGGGAGGTGGAGGGAGGGAGGGTGGGAGGTGGAGGGAGAGAGGTAGTGGGGAGAGATGGAGAGGTAGTGGGGAGAGATGGAGAGGTAGTGGGGAGAGAGAGAGGTGGAGGGCAAAAGATCGAAATAAGGGGGAAGTGAGGGAGAGAGGATGAAATAAAGGAATTGAGAAAAGGTGTGATGGAGGTGGAAGAAGGAGAGGAAGGGAGGGAGAGGGAGAAGGGAGGGGGAGGGAGAGAGGAAGGGAGGGAGAGGGAGAAGGGAGGGGCATTGCGAGGGTGAGAGGTGGAGGGCAAAGAATCAATAAAAGGGGGAAGTGAGGGAGATGAAGAAAGGGAGAGGGGTAGGGTTAGGGGGAGAAAGATGGGAAGGGGAGCAATGGGGGTTGAGAGAGGGTGGGAGAGGGGAGAGGGGTGAAGAGGGAGAGAAGGATGAAAAAAGGGAGGAGTTGTGGGGGTGGTGGAAGATGGAGAGGGTGGAGGACGAAGAAACGAGATAAGGGGGGAAGGAAGGGAGAGGGATGGAGAGAGGGAGAGAGATGGGAAGGGAGAAGGGGAGTTGTGACGGTATTGTCATAACCAAACAAATATTTTTGATGATGGCATGCTGCGAATCAGTTCCATTAAACTGACAAAAAGGGAGGAATCAGGCGAGATGTTTTGGAATGTGAACATAATAAGAACTATGACGATGCAATTTTCCACAGATAAAAATTTTTAATCGACCCGGGTTTCGATGCACTGCATCATCATCAGGTCTTCAGGCACCTTATCTGTGGAAAATTGCATCGTTCATAGTTCTTACCATTAAACTGATGTGAGAGAGGGCAAAACTTATGTTTATTTCATGTAATATGTACTAAAAACTTAAAGAACTATACCATTATTGTGTATCTGTAACAAAAATAAATGATCTTCAGCCTGATAAAAAATGTGATCCAAAATACAACATACAAATACATACTTTCATAACTACATATTTAAATCTCGAGCCGAATTAGTGTCACCAAGAGCATTTTCAGGTAAAATGAGAAAGCAGATATGCATATCGTATATTGTCACCTTGAGCCCCAAAGGGTTAAGCTGAAATTTACCTAGCTTCTACCCATGCTGACAGATGATTAATAAATTGATTAACATTAAAATGAAATAATATTAATTTGAAGTAAATATTTAATATTAAGTACGTTGAAATTTCTCCTCACCTGAGAAGTTTTAATGATTGTATTTTTAAGGCGATGACCTTCATCACAAATCATTACATCAAACTGTATTTTCCTGATATCTTCAAGGCAACGAACAACCATTTCATAAGAAATGATCATAACTTGGTTGTTTTGAGATTTCAGGTATTCAACAGGTCTGTTTTTCTAAAAAGAAATATGAATTATTAATAGAGGACTTACATGTGTAACAATACATTCTCACTTTTGAAAATATGCAGCAATAATAACCTGATTGACTAGAAATGGTCTTAACTTCTCCCTCCCAAGCCAGCGTTGGAATTCTTTCAACCAATTGGCGGTCAAACTACTTGGGGTAATGATCAAAACATTACGGAATACTGGTTTGTTTCCATACGGTCCTTTTCTCAATAATGTCCTAAAGATAATAAAATAAAACACTCACCATCTTGAAAAATAGAGAAGCGTGAATATAACAAATTCAGACATTAGAACTTGCCATATTAAAGTGATGCACTGCAGTGTTTTTCCAAGTCCCATCTCATCGGCTAAAATGCAGCCTTGCCATAATGTACTTAATCCCGTCTGATGCTTGAAAGGGTTCTTCATGCCATTCACACACTCGTATAAAAACTGAACTCCAACTCTCTGATGGGGACGGAGAACTTTGGCGAGAGAGGGATCTACGACGACATCCACCAATGGCAACTTTTCCTGGTTATGAAGCCACTTGAAAAAGGTAAGTGAAAATGGTAAAAACGTTTATTTAAATAGAAATGTCCCCTACATTGTTGAAACATCTAGAGATTCTTAATACCCTACCCTAAAAGTAAATCACACAAACCAACCACATCAATTGGACCCTACTATCAATCAAGTTAAAGTCTTGAAAACACAAAATCCAAACAGGCTTGCTACTTTTATGGCTTTCAAATAGGATTATTATCTGAACCCCACAAATTTAATCAAGTTTTTATCCATGCATTTCATGACTTTTGAAAAGTACCATGTTCTGTGTATTGCAGACCAAAACATTTAAAAAATTACTTGCAGACAAAAAGATTCATAACTAACACATAAATAGCTATAGAGAAACCACAAAATGGTGGAACACAAGGAAATGGGGATGACGGAAGAACAAAATTCCAAAATGAAAATGTTCAATTAGGTACCAGGCCAGTCAAACTTTCCCCACAAATAAGGGATATCCTTCCGTACCCTCCCCACCTGCCTTGCGCCGATTCATTTTATGCATTTCTTTTCCTTACCTTCCTGTTGTTTCAAACATAACTGAGAAAAATAACAATTGTTAATCAGAAAACAAGAGCGTATATTAGGTAAATTAAATATTGGTTGGAATGACAACACACTTGGTAATTTCCACACTTTTTAATTACACTGACCGGTTTCGATGTTTTAGTACATCATCATCAGAGTTAATCCGGTCAGTGTAAATAAAAAGTGT
Organism: Pyrrhosoma nymphula; assembly: GCA_963573305.1. Lineage (NCBI taxonomy): Eukaryota > Metazoa > Arthropoda > Insecta > Odonata > Coenagrionidae > Pyrrhosoma > Pyrrhosoma nymphula. The sequence goes on along the minus strand of OY754335.1, from coordinate 9,825,777 downwards.
GGAAATTACCAAGTGTCTCGTCATTCCTGTACGTCGAAATTCCACAAGGTTATTTCGCCTACCATCGACTGAATATTGGTTGGATGAACTACGCATAATATGTGATTTGTAAAAAGTAGATACTCAGGTTAAAAAACGTATGTACAGATAATTGACATTAATAAATGATCACAAAATTAATATTTACTTTAAAAAACAAAAATAGGCAGGCTAATACTATTCCAAATAAACGTTTTACACAAATAGAGGAATTTACCAAAGAAAATATCCCAAGCCTGAGATAGGCAACTATGATGTATGCAGAAAAATGTAATCTAACTTCATTTTCCAGTTTAACAGTCTCCATTGACTCCTTAACTAGCAAATCCCAGATTCTTCACACCTTTTTTTCATTGTCCCTTCTGTCCTGGAAAATAAGATCTACTGAACAACAATATTCCAGATAAGACACTGCATTTCAGCACATTGATGCACCAGCAATGGTTCTTCAATCCTTCTAAAAACATGTACTCATTTGCTGTTCTATAAAAGTATCAAGTAAAAATTACTTCTGCATTGAAATACGTATCTTGAAATATGTATCTTACCCTACTAGTAGCCACAAGGGCATGTGGCAGGGGATGCTAGTGAAAATGATTTTTTTCACTGTGAATTTCACACAATTGTGTGACCATCAGTGATGACTCCATTAAAGTTACTGCACAGCCAGTTCCACAGTTTTATGAAGCTTGCTCTTTTTTACACTAGACATTAATGGTGCATTTGAGGAAGGAATGTTTGTATGTACTCATCATTTGGACTCTCCATACTTCCAACCTAGTCCTTCTATAAGCTGTGTTACACACTGACCTCAATTGTACATAGTAGTTTTTCCGGCAGCACATTCCTCTTCTTGGCATTTTATTCAGTTAGTAGATAAATCTTTCGGTCCAATGTCTCAAACCCTTTGGATATATATGTACTCTTGGTGAGGCCCAACAAATGTGAGGTAACATCTCTCTCCCACTTATTTATACAAGGTCCTCCCAACTTATACCACCTACTCATGCATTCACTTAATTAATCCAAATCTCTTTCACAAAGAGATGTTCAAATGTGTTTATGCCACAAGAGGCCTCAAGTAATGGACATTCCCAAGTAACTGAATTCATCTGCTACATCTACATTTACTCCCACTACTTTACAGATATGTATGAGGTAGACAGGTTTTCTTTCATAATAAGCATACTGAAGTACACTCATTAAGAAGTTCGAGCTCCCACTCAAGGTACTAAGAATGTAGGTTGTTGCAATGAGAGAGACTCGTAGGGCTGGTTTTATAATCTCTGGTTAGATATTTTCTTGGTATTAAAACTAAAGTTAATATGCTTTCCCATTGATAACATACTTGTCAACTATCCAACAGTCTGATGTAACATACAGAACCCAAACTCCTAGCTAACATCCACCTAACATAAAGGCCATATCATCTTGATGTTAACATCCACCAGACATAAAACTGGGCATAAGTCTGCCTTTGTTGTAATTTCTCCATAGATAACTGAATCATCAGTACCTATATAATCTTATTTCACTCTTGACTTTAGAGTTGATATTGCTAAGTCAGAAATAACAGAATATGATCCCTTTTATTGTGGGATGTTGAATGCTCCTCTCACCACATACGAACTCTCCCCATTGTTAAAAAGGAATTCATCTGATTTCACTATGTAATCCAGGTGACTGTATTCGACTTTTAGTTCGAAGTGAGGAACCAAGTTGAATGCCTTCTTTAAATCCAGGAATAAAAATAAATCCTTGAATTAATTCTATCAAAAAATAAAACATATAAAATATAAAAATCTTTATTTTTTAGCTATATCCAAAATATAAATTAATGACAACTGAAATATATCACTACAATAGAACAGCAGTAATCGACGAGAACTATGGCAGTCTTGCATCAGCTAAATATGTTTTCCTGATTGGTGACACTTCAATGACAAAACAATCACTAAGTAAGCAAGATCTAAAAGACGTGTCAAACTTTACTATCCTTTCAGAACTCCTCAGTTAAATTTTGAATATGAAGATACGTATTCAAAATACAGTATTTGTAAGATGCTCAGGGATAACAATATGAATGACAAACAATTTATCTGCGATGAGCACAAACTATGCAAAATCTAGATATGAAAACAATTCCACTAAATGAGTACATATATAATATGACAAAAGACATGCATAGAAAATACTTTCAAAAAATGACAGCATTCAATATAACATTGAGTAATTGACAAATTGTAAAATGAATACCAGGCCATAACAGAAAACAATATCACTAAAGAAGTGGGTACGTATGAATCTGTAGCAATATGTAAGGCTTAAATCTTCATTACTAATTTTAAAGCTGACTTGAATAAAGAAAAATTGCTTTTTACTGAATAAAATTATATCTCTTCCAAAGTTGAATGCAAGGATTTAATTGGGAAATCACGTGTCAAAATACTAAATAGGAAGTGAACCATTTCCTATCATTTCACTGGCCTCTAAAAAAAGAAGAAACTTCATGTGCTTGTCGACTTCAACACAGCAAAATTATCCTTAAAGCCTACACTCATTTGTCAAATGCTCAAAACCTCGTCAATTACAGTATCATCATCATCAGAAGGATCAGCAAGTGATGTTTGCTGGAAGTAAAAAAAGATACAATAACAGGAATGTTTATCATAATCATTAGACTAAACAATTCCAAAAGTAGAATAAAATACACGGAGAACTGATTGACAAACTAACTGCTCCTTAAGGCCTAAATAAATTATATATGTATGCAGTTAGGAACAGTGAGAGAGATATTACATAAAGACTAAATAAAATACAAAGAAATTATACACTCTTTGTAGAGAACAGGTGTGAGTAATCGGAGAAAGTAACACAGCCAATTGAAAAACTAGGTAGGAAGAAGAGAATTAAGAATCTGATGTTACATGCAAGGCAATGATTACTTGAAAAATTCAGACTACACAAGTTCCAGGATACGAATACATAATGATAAACTTGTAATAACTTTGCCAAAAAAGGGTATAGGTATGTAATTTTGCAATGCTACAAAAATATTTCCCTATTGAAACAAGGTATGTATTTAAAAAGACCATACCAGTCCCAAAATCATCATCTACTTTTTTTTACAATGCCATTCCTTCATGTGTATTAAAAAACTTTTTTCCTGAATACGTCCCAATAAAATTGGGGTGAGTCTTATATGTCATCAAATATGGTAATATGTAGTTTCGCCTCTCAACATCACCGAATTTGACTGAAGTGACAAAATTAGATAACTCAGAGAAGAGATTGATAAAAAAGTACCTTCTTCCCATGCACCATTAATCAATACAAAAAAAGTAGACACCATCCCATGAAAACACACTCCCTCCTTGTCCCATTCCTCTTCTAATTCCTTTTCTCTATTTACTCTCTTCTTCATGGCACGTGCCCGAGCACCCCTGGCAAAAAGCTCTTATAGCAACTTGTGTACGTGTAGTAATTGGAGTCAATGACACTGATCAATAATATATCACAATCATCACTCTTTCAGTGGACCTAGACTGATTTTTGGGACAAATATAATGCCTTGCTTGCACCTCAGGTTTCTCTCCCAAGAACAAAAAACCTTGAAAGCTGAGCAGTGGTGTACCCAATGGGTGGTGGGGCTGGCCCTCATCAGGGGCGCCAAAAGGGAGGGGGTGACATGGTGATAAGATTTTCCCTCTTAAGATAATATAGTGTTGAAATAAACAACCACATCCGCATATCCAATTTGAAAAATGTAAAGAATATAAAGTCAACAAACACAGGAAAATAGAGAATTAGACAAAAATGGGGGGCACCACCCCTTCCATTTTGACAGGGACACCAGAAACCCTAGATACACCACTGCAGCTGAGTACACTATGTAATGCCAACTTAAGTTCATGATACTAAACTTCCACCATCAACAGCAACAACACCATGAACTAGATTCTGCTTCACGTACATAAACACTGTTTGCCCGTATGGGCCACAGGAAAAGGCATTAGCGAGGGCAGGATACCTCACGCCTGCCGTTGTTCATGTGCGACTGCACATTTGCAGTACACTCCTAGCTACTGAGGTGGAACCCAGCAACCATAAGCTACTGGAGTAAAATCCAGATTTACTCATCTTCAGGGTACGAACACTCCTCCATCACAAAGGAGCACAACATGAAGAAGGCCTGCCACTGCCTCCATGAGGCTACGTGTGATAATGGTTTACCAGCTAAGTAGCAACTTAACTAGACGTGGATATCGTTAATCCTAAAATGGAGCAAGATAAAGCACTAGACAAATCCGTTTCCTCCTTCAACGAGACTTACTTGAAGCTGCTCAAAAATAAATTAGAAGAGAGAAATTAAGCAGTACTAAATGAGGTGAGACCATAGATAATTAGGCATTAGATAACAAACTGAAATTATCTATCCCCAGAAGTGAATTTTGTCGTCTATGGGCAACCAATTTGGCATGATCCTTCAATAAAAATTTATGATAAACAATTAAAATGGGTGAAGAATTTGAAATATACTGGTTTACATTTGGATGAAAAATTAAATTACATTACACATACTCAACCAGCTATAATAAGAATCAAGCAGGTCTTCAATGCTCTGAGAAGTACTGTCAAATGATGTTTGGAAAGAAGTGTATTAAGGATATCTAGTATGGAGAAGTAAAGCTAATAGCAACTAAAGGATGTAACATATGGGGAGAAAGAGTTAATCACTCACGTATATTGTAACCTAACGTCCATAAACTAATAGCAATATAATATATAGCGGTAGTTATCCATTTTTAATAAAAAACTTTGTACTTTTCCACACTTTATTTCACAACTGCGACCGGTTTCACCATAAAATGGCATCTTCTGGCACATTCTGAAGCTTAGGTCATACAATATATACCCAGAGAAAGTTAAAAATGGTGGGGGTTTGAAATGGGGGAGAGAGGAGCAGGGCGATTGGGGTATGGCAGAGTGAGAAGGGGTAGTGGAAAAAAAACGAGAGGAAAGGAAGGAAAGTGAATCGGGGAAAGAGAGTGGGAGGAGTAGAAGGTCACCAAGTTACACTGTTTTCTATTTTTTTAAAAAGGAAGATTGGTTAAAGCCCCAGCCCAAACATCTGTGACTGAAGGGCAAGGAAAGTAGGCTAAAATATGCCGAAACAATGGTTCAAAAAAGGCCGCGAAGTGAGGAGCTGCAAAGAAAGGACCCCAGAGGAACCACGGGTGGGTTTATGAATGGAAAAAGGACGGAGGGTTGTGAGGGGAGGGGTTTGGAAGGGCTCCTAGCAACCGTAAGTGGGGAGAGGGAGAAGGGGAGTGGAAGGGCCGGAGAGGGAATAGGATGTGGGGAGTGACAGTTACTTTTGCAAACATGGAAATATTGAAAACAACGGAGAGGAACGCATAAATACATGGTCATTACATAGATTAACATTTTGGTTTTTCGCTAGCACACAAATTTCTAATTGTTCCAAAGCGTCCATTTTTAGGCCTTTCGGTAACATGTGTAGGATTTCAGGTTTAAAATCACTGCTGTGGTTACACTCTAATAGATGCTGGGAAAATAGGGAATGGCCATCAGCATTTTTGAGGGAGCGTTCATGCTCCTTAATACGGGTGTACACTCCTCTTCCAGTTTGCCCAACATAACAAGACATACATTCGTCACACTGTAATTTATAAATACCGGATTTCATATTTCTGTCAACCTTATCCTTCCCACTATACAACATTTTCCCTAAGGTAAGGGGGGAATAAAACGCTGCCCTCAAATTATTTGGCATTAAGTTACTTAATTTATATGAGAGGTTACCCACGAAGGGTAGAGACCTCCATTTTTCCCCGGAAACACAAATAGGGCTAGAGGGAACTATCTCTTTAATCGCCATCTGTTTTTGTTTCGCCCTAACAATTTTGTCCACCAGTTCTATTGAGAAACCATTTGTTGTTGCAATGAAATACATTGTTTGGAGCTCTGTATTATAACTCTCCGGTGATAGGGGAAGTTGGACGAGACGGTGTGCCATTGCATGGAATGCGGCGTGTTTGTGGGAGAAATGATGGGAGGAATCTTGGGGAATGGTATGATCCGTAGTGGTAGGCTTTCGATAGATTGAAAATTGGTGCCTCTGTGCTGTAATTGAGATAGTTAGATCGAGGAAATTAAGACTGCCATTCACGTCCTTTTCCATCGTGAATGACAAATTATTGTGCAGATTATTTAAATTTGCGAGGAACTGATCCAACTGTCGTTCCGTTCCTGTCCAGAAGCAGATTATGTCGTCCACATACCGATACCAATAATGGACACATTGAATGAGTTTGTCTTGTGACGTGAATAGTTTTTCTTCTAAATTATTAAGAAAAATTTCGGCCAGAAGCGGTGAAAGTGGAGAACCTATTGCAAGACCCTCTTCTTGTTTGTAGAAAACGCCGTTGAAAGTGAAATAATTTTGAGCAGTTGTTATTTTTGTTAAGAGCACAAGATCATCCCTGACGTTTGAATTAGTGTTTGAATTTTCTAACAGGCTTTCAACTAAATCTAATGTTTCTGAAGTAGGGACCGACGGAAATAAATTTTTAACGTCAAAAGAAACTAATTTTTCCTTCTTAGGAACCACCATGTCTTTTAGGATACTTGCTAGCTCTAACGTATTTGCAACACTATATTTTGGTTTAAAATTTGTATATGATTTGATAAGTTCATTTAACTTTGAAGCCAGGCGGTGACATGGCGATGACATGCACGACATTACCGGTCTAATGGGAACGGAGGGTTTGTGCAATTTAGGCAAGCCATAGAACCTGGGCGCTAACGGGTTCATTTGTAAAAGGTTCCTTTTTTCCCTTTCTTTAAAAATGACAGTTTTAGACACGGCACTTTTCACAGCACTTTGAAATAATTGTGTTGGGTCTTTCGGCAACATACAAATACTATTATTTAAAATGAAATCACAACACTTTTCCACATAATCACACTTGTTCAGGATGACCACACTATTTCCCTTGTCCGCTTTTTGTACGACAAGGTCCTCCTTTTCAACCACCTTCCGCAGGCTTCGAAGATCCTTCCGTTGCTTTGCCGTGGTGAGATCCCACAGCTTTGGGTGTGCAGCGGAGATGAAGATAGAGATGCATTTAGCAAACATCTGTTTTGTAGCCAGTGATTCTTTACGTAAGGCCACCTCACAATCCGCAGCAAGATTTTTGATCACACTTTCACAAAGGTTAACTGGTGGCGAATATTTTAAGCCCTTGCTTAGTAGATCGAGGTGGTTCTCAGAAAAACAGTGACTTGAAAGATTAACCACACGTTCAGCGGGAACAAACGAAATCACTGTTGTGGGCAATATGGGACAAACAATGGTGGTATTTGACTGACTGGCTTGAAGATTAGCCAGTTTCTTGTTTATTGTGTCTCGTGTCTTAAAAGATATTTTACTGACACACTCTTTCACACCATCCAAAAATGATACCCATTCCACAAAATGTAAACTTGATGAAAGTTCATTATAAAGGAACAGCAAATAGTGTGAAAAGGAGTCTCTTACAGCATACCAATATTTTAGCTCCCCTTTTAGCCACTGCAACTTTCCATGATGAACCGCTCTCTTAGCCGCCGGGGAAGATGATGTGGTCCGTATCTGGATGTAAGATGGAAAGATTCCCATCTTCAAGCACTTGCTGTTGAACAAAATGTTGAGCGATGCTAGTGTAGATTTGATCGAAAGCTTCAGAAATAACTTTGCCTGGACTGCAATACTCGCACAACAAATAAATTTAATTGTTTCAGGCTTGACTTCGTGGAAGTGATAGATATCCATTTTTAATAAAAAACTTTGTACTTTTCCACACTTTATTTCACAACTGCGACCGGTTTCACCATAAAATGGCATCTTCTGGCACATTCTGAAGCTTTTGGTATGGCAGAGTGAGAAGGGGTAGTGGAAAAAAAACGAGAGGAAAGGAAGGAAAGTGAATCGGGGAAAGAGAGTGGGAGGAGTAGAAGGTCACCAAGTTACACTGTTTTCTATTTTTTTAAAAAGGAAGATTGGTTAAAGCCCCAGCCCAAACATCTGTGACTGAAGGGCAAGGAAAGTAGGCTAAAATATGCCGAAACAATGGTTCAAAAAAGGCCGCGAAGTGAGGAGCTGCAAAGAAAGGACCCCAGAGGAACCACGGGTGGGTTTATGAATGGAAAAAGGACGGAGGGTTGTGAGGGGAGGGGTTTGGAAGGGCTCCTAGCAACCGTAAGTGGGGAGAGGGAGAAGGGGAGTGGAAGGGCCGGAGAGGGAATAGGATGTGGGGGAGTGACAGTTACTTTTGCAAACATGGAATCTTCCTTTTTAAAAAAATAGAAAACAGTGTAACTTGGTGATCTTCTACTCCTCCCACTCTCTTTCCCCGATTCACTTTCCTTCCTTTCCTCTCGTTTTTTTTCCACTACCCCTTCTCACTCTGCCATACCCCAATCGCCCTGCTCCTCTCTCCCCCATTTCAAACCCCCACCATTTTTAACTTTCTCTGGGTATATATTGTATGACCTAAGCTTCAGAATGTGCCAGAAGATGCCATATTATGGTGAAACCGGTCGCAGTTGTAAAATAAAGTGTGGAAAAGTACAAAGTTTTTTATTAAAAATGGATATCTATCACTTCCACGAAGTCAAGCCTGAAACAATTAAATTTATAGCGGTAGTGTTTCAAGGGGGTAACAATGCAAAATTCGGGATGCACAAGTAAATAAAGTTTAAGAGGGGGTAGGAGACTAAAAAAAATAAATAAACAAGAGAGAGAGTGAGAATTGGTGAAAGAAGAAGCCCGGAAGTAAGCGCGGAAAGACGGACGAAAATAAAGGAAAATAAGAAAAATACGATGTAGAGGGGAAAAAAAGTGAAAGGTGTTCCGAAGAAAAAACATAAAACGCATCGGGTTACACCATTAAGGAAACTTGATGAAACAAAGAGCATGCCTAATGCTACAGCACCGAGGCACTCAGAATGATAGCCTAGGAACATCCCTTAAAATACATTGTAAAAGAGAAAATTTTCTGAGAAGACACAAAAATAACAGGACAAACAGAATACTTAGGAAGAATGATAACAAATGAAGAATTTCAAAGAATTAGGAGGTTAAAAAGGAAATAAAGAAAATAACAGGAGGCGTGGAAGACTGGAAGAACTCAGAAAAGGGTAAACACTTTCAGGATATTCCCAAGCATCGAGAGCAGCAAGATTACTAAATTTAATATTAGCAGTACGATTGGACAAATACTCAGAGACCGTGGAAACTGTAATCAATATCTGAAAACATATAAACCAACTATGGGAAGGGTGCGGATCGGAAGATACTTTCACCCACAGGGTAAACGATTGTATAAAATGTGAAATTTGGAGACTAAGCATATGGCAAGAAATTGGAATAGAAAACATTTTGGATAGGGAAGTAATTCTTCACTGTACTACACTTAATAAAATAAAAGAGCTTGAGGAAATAACAAAATTAGCAACTAGATAGAAGGGAAACTACAATGAATATTAGTAAAATCTTCTCGGGTTTGCCACCGGGTAAGGCTTTCAAAGGCCTACCCGGTGGCATACCCGAGAAGATTTTACTAATATTATTCGCCGGGAAAGCCTAAGATCTTTTACAATGAATATGTTAAGGAAGCAATTTAAAAGAAAAAGGAAGACACCACCTAAAGAAGAAAGAAGATGGAAAGACGAAGAAGATGGAAAGAAGGGGTAAATGCTGGCCGAATGTGCATAAACTATGATATGATAATAATAATAATAATAATAAACCCACTGTCAACGCTGCTTAAAAAATATAAAATTGGGTATAAATTAAATCGTAGAAATGATACAAGAATCAATCATTTAATGTTCATGGACGATCTGAAACTCTATGCAGAGTTCAAGGAAAAACTCCAAGAACTCACCAAAACCACTAAAATGTTCAGTGAGGACATTGGTATGAAATTTGGGCTGGATAAATGTGCTGTAATGCACTTACGTAAGGGAGAACCCCAAATATCCGAGGAACGTATAGAGGACATAGAGACACTTCCTGTGGACGGTACATACAAGTACCTAGGCTTTCATCAAAACCATCGGTTGGACCACACTTCATTAAAGAAAACTCTAACAGACGCATATAAAAGACGAGTGACGAAGATCCTGAATACAAAACTATCCGGGAGGAACCTAATAACGGCCATAAATACCTGGGCAGTGCCGGCCCTGACCTACTCCTTCGGAATTTTAAAATGGTCAGACACGGATCTAAATGAACTGGACAGACTAACTAGGCGACTACTAAACAAGTTCCGATGTTTACACAGTAAGGCCTCTGTCATTAGGCTGTATATTCCGAGAAAGGAAGGAGGCCGAGGCCTAATAAATATATTGCGACTGTGCAGATCTCAGGAAGAGTCTATTAAATTGACTTTAAAAGCATCAAATGATGTTATAATGAAACAGATCGTCGAAGCTGACATGGGGTACACACCTCTGAACCTGAGAGATGAGGATTATCAGAAGGACTTGCCAGACATTGCCCAACAGAAACAAGAATGGAGATCCAAAGCACTGCACGGAAAATTTCCAACAGTTATCCAGGAGGATTGGGTAGACAAAACTTCATCTTTAAAATGGCTCCAGGATGGCTATCTTTACCCCGAGACCGAAGGTTTTATTATGGCTATTCAAGACAGAGTTATACGCACCCATAACTATGAAAAACATATACTTAAACTAGAAATACCCAATAGATGTAGAAAATGTGGATGCATTGGTGAGTCAATTGAGCACATAATGGCAGGATGCTCGGCTCTTGCAGGGAATGTCTACCTGAATAGACATAACCAACTGGCAAAAATAATCCACCAACACCTGGGACTAACTTACGGGCTCTTAAAGAAAAATATTCCACCATATTACAAGTATCAGCCACCTGCTGTAATTGAAACAAAAACCCATGTTTTGTACTGGGACAGACCAATTCTCACCGACAAAACCATAGATTACAATAGACCGGATATCCTATTAATCAATAAATTAGAAAAAAAGGCTAATATAATCGATATAGCAGTACCACTAAGTCACAACGTAAGGTCAACCGAGAGAGAGAAAATCTCAAAATACAGAAATTTAGTCGACGAAATAAAAAATATCTGGAAATTAAATGATGTCACTATTCACCCGATAGTAATCTCTGCTGAGGGAGTGATGTCCCATATGTTTAAAAAACAAACTGAGAAGCTGGGAATAAAAAAAATAATAACTAACCTCGGGCAAAAAGCTGTGCTACTCCAAACTTGCCAAATCGTGAGGAGATTCCTAAGCCAAGAAAATTCGGACACAGTAGGATAGGGTGAATTCTCTTCCTGAACTTCCGAGCCTAATCCTAATCCACCTTTAGGATAGGTGAAAATTTTCCAGTTGGTGTAATACTAGCTGAGAAAGTGTGACAAGTCGAAAATAATAATAATAATAATATTTATTTGCCTAGCGATCAAAAATACAAAAAGAGAGCAGTATGTACAATGATATAAGGCACGTCAAAAGACAGGAAAAAAAACAATAAAAAATACCCATACAAAGATACATTCAATTCAAAACAATGAAAACCATTAATTATGCGGGTACAGAACAAAAATTTAAGTTAGAAAGAGTCATCCAAGAACTCATTCACTGAGTAATACATTTCATTTAAAAGAAACATTTTTAAGCTACTTTTGAATTTTATTATCGACTCTGTTTGTTTAAGCTCACGAGGAAGTTTGTTAAACAGATGGAGACCCATGTTAGATGGCCCCATTGCTGATTTTTTAGTTCTTACATAGGGAACATGAATATCATGACATCTTCTGGTGGAGTAGCAGTGGATATCAGAGTTGAGAGTAAAATCTTTTAAGTGACCTTTGACATAGAGAGTGGCATACATAATGTATACACAGGGTAAGGGCAGGATTTTGAAGTCGCTAAACAGTGGCCGACAGGGTGTTCGTGGGCCAGCTTGAGCAATGATTCTGATAATTCTTTTTTTAATTTTAAATATTTTTATAGCAGAAGGAGAAGATCCCCAGAGAAGTATGCTGTAGGTAATATGGGAATAAAACAGGCCATAGTAGAGAGTAAGAAGGATATCAGTAGTAACAGTACGACAGATGGTACGAGTAAGGTAACACACAGAACAGGTATGAATTAAAATGTACTTCAAATAATTGTTCAAATACACGATTGTCTTACCATTGCAAATACTGTGTAATACCACAGAGTAATACACACCATACTCTAACATACATACCTTACTCTAAGGTAATACAATAACAAAAAGATAAATAAAGAGGGATAAGCTCTTAACACGCACCCTCGTAGATTTATTTACCTACTCCTAACCCAAAATTGGGTGGACGGGCATTAGAGGAGAGAAAGCCTGGAATTTTTTCATTCTCTCCCCTTTTTTTTAAGACATAAACACCATTCATTTTCCTCTCTCATTATCTCTCACTCCAGCTCTTTTCCATTCTCAAAATTGAAAATCCGCCCAATAATTGCTTCCATGTCCATTCCTAACGGAGCCCCATTTGTACAACACCTCAATCCCGCTCTGTACCTGACAATGTGAGGTCACACATTGGCTGTTGAATAACAGAGGGCAAGTTACGCAAGGTCAAAAAAGCCTTTGTAGCATTACATAATATCATTGACCCAGTTTACAGTTAAGGCACATGACCTATCAGTTTTAGTATGTATAGCATAGGCATTCTGCCATTCAAGAAATCAAAGCCAAATGAGTAATACCCAAATGAGCATACAGCTGATTGCAACCAACCACACTTTTTGCACTTACATGAGGTACACCAAAACATATAAAATATGTCAGCACCCATATGGTACTCGAAATAAGAAACACTCAATTATGTATATGCTAGTAAAAATCCAAAGAAAAAGGGGTGATAAATATTCATTTCAATCTATAATTCATTTTTATAGCAAAGACCTTACTTGAACTATTAATGCTATTTTGTTATGAAGTGAGATCATTCATTAGAAGTAGGTAACACATTATGTTATTGGCCAAGTTTTAACAGGGAACTTACTTGATGCTCTGAAGGTGGTGTTGGCATGACTAAGGAATCCTGGCAATGATTATTGGGACTTCTAAATGTTTTTGAAAGCATGAGCTTTGGTCTTTTAGCAGGTTTTACGACTGCAGCAGGCACTTGAGGGTAAGGGAAGTTACCTTCATCAATTTTAATAATTCCGTCCTCTTTTTCTTCATGGAGTATGAGGTCAATTAACTGGAACAAAACAACGCATCAAACTGATTTTGTCGATAGCATAGAAAATTATTTCCACCACCATAATCATTGACAATTTACAATCTGTGGTACCGGAGAAGAATATCTCTTAGAATAGGTAGGTATTCGAGGGTAATTGGTTGGTATAAAATGATGCTGCCTCATTGAAAAAACCATGAGATTAAGATACATGAATAATTAATACATGTAATATGTAGATAGGGCACTTTATTGACTGGTGAATTTTATTGAAAACAAAATAGAAAAGCCTATTGAACAGCCAACATTTAATTGGCCATTCAGGGAAATCATTAATTAAAACAATACACAAAGCATTATTGCACAACTACATACGTATATGGGTATTCTGGGTAAATACTCATTACCCCAGTGAAGTGCATACATGTTTAATAGATAACACAAGATAACTAATGAGAGATGGAAAATAATGAACCATTCAATAACCCTTTAGTTGTAGAAACATATTATATATTATAAATGCAAGGCGTAATTTCATAGAGCGTTTCCTTTTTATATGTAAACGGCTGGTGTCCTAACACCCCCCGCCACACGCCTATTGAGGCGGCTTGCGGGGTAGTATGTAGATGTAGATTACAGCTGCTAGGGCAACTGTGGGGAAAGTGGTTGAACGTTCTTCTCTCCTAGTCCCTCTCCAAACTTAATGGTCTGACCTTTCCAAGAAAGTTCCAAAAGGGAATATTTTCTCATTATTCTGGCATTGTTATTCCATTCAAGGGTGATTAGGGAATGGAACATGTTCCTGAGATTAGGTATAAGACTGCATTGATTACTTATGATAACATTGGACACGATTGCTATAAAAAATCATGGGCTCTAAGAAGTTTCAAATCAAATTTATCAGAAACTAGTAAGGAAAGTTTCAAAAAAATAAATCAATTCTAAGCAATAGCATCTTTGCTATTATCCTTTTCAAATACCTTGGGGGCTTAGAGGCATGACTAAAATTTGTGGGGGTGCATGAAGAGAAAGTTGCTTGTCACGAGACTTTCCCAGAGCCAACTAGCTAGCTAGGTAGGTAGCCAAGTAGGCAGTAGGTGTGGCCTAGCCTCTCGGAAATTCAGTCACTCTCAGACTTCCGGTGGGTGCACTTCATGAATCTGCTTACTGTGTTGCCAAATTTCATGAGCCTCCAAGGCCTCTCTCATTGTGTACCACGTGGACTTTCTAGCTGAAGGTGTTGAGATACAATCTTGGCAACGTCAAGCTCAAGCTGCCCCACTCAGAAGCAGCTTGTAGCAGCAGAGATCTTCCAACTGCTATGGGCTTTGCCGAAAGGCACCAGCCCCACAAATTTTAGGCCGGCCTCTCAGCCCCAAGACATTTGAAAAGGATAAAAGCCCTCAATAATGCCTGCTGCTCACAGTAAAATTTTTGGATTAAACATTTTATAAAATTGACTAATTTTATAAAAATGAGCTTGCTAACGATAATACTGGTGTATTAAACATTTTACGAAATATGACAAGTTCTATTTCCATAAAACCATTTTATGCAACAACCAATGAGATGTTTCGCTCATCGCATTGATAATCTCGTATCCATGGGAAGCCAAACAGGGAAAAAGTTAACAAACATGGCTGGAAGCTCACGGAACTATTAATTCATGGCAATTATTGCTATTAATGCTTTTGCCTGATCTTTCACACTCTCATAATTAGCACAATAAGAGCATAGACATATACACAAAGCCTCAGCACCATTGAGAGTGATCAGAAAGTAAGTAAATAAACAATAGACATAGTTTTTAACCAAACAGTTATCCAAAAGAGAGTACATTTATCACTTCATGGATTCGCAAAGCATCTCATAGATGGCAGATTGGTGAACAATGCAGCTTTATGAATAGCTTTACCGTGAGCAAGCAAGTACGTTTTACACATGTTTCAATAAAATTTTTATTAAACTCTTACAGAAAATTTTACCGTGAGCAACAGGGATAACGGCCACTTCTTCCAGCCTGCAGAAAAGGGTCAACCAAGATGAGAAGGCAAATATTGGCAGGGGATTATGCGAACTAGGTTTTCCTGTCTCATGTCTACATTGTAGCACAGTAGACACTGTCATGTTTACTAACCGTCGTGAAGGATAAACTCAACATGGTCACTTTAGAATGACTAACTCTGACAATTTTCCAATCCCTGCAAAATGCATAAATAATATGGTGTGCAGTCATGTGTACAGGTGCAAAGATATGAGGACTGAGGTTCAAGCACACAACCTTCCAAATAGCGCAAATAAATTATTCCTTGGTTGCTTCTATCACCTACCCAATAGCAACTTAAGCATTCTGGAAGAGTTCTTTGATTCGGTAATTCGTGTTTGCTCTCTTGGTGATGTTCTTATATTTGGTGACTTCAACCTGCCCATTCAATGGTTCTCCCGAACAGAGGGCCGTACTGCCACACCCAGTGACGAATACTTTCTTGAGCACTTAGTGAATGGGCTGGGGCCGAGCAACACAACCTGCATCCCACAAGAAATTTAGCAATGTTTGATTTGGTTTTATCCTCCCTATGTGTTCCTTCAGTCTCCGCAAGCTAGAACATTTTCCCATCCAGCCATGAATCGCTTGAGTGCTCCCTCGTCCTTCCCATCCCCACTCTTCCTCAACCATCGCCCCCTCATAGGACCCTCAGTGCCTGGAACAAAGCCGACTGGCCTGCTATTATCTGTTCGCTGCCGCTAATCTCCTGGCAACTCCTTGAGTGCGGAACCCCAAAGGAGGGTCTAAAGGTCTTTTATGACTTCGTAAACGCGACCATTGTGCACTTCATCCCCACCCATCTGGTTTCCAAGAAGAGGCCCCTCTGGCATTCTCCAACGACGACCCTCGCTCTCAAGAATAAGCTCACGGCCTGGAGGCTATGGAAATGTCACCCCAACCAGCACACCCGAACCACGTTTGTGGATCTATGGCACCATTGTTGTTTTATCCTGAAGCGGGACTATTAAAACTTCATCCAGGGTATCACAGATGAAAATCGTGTGAATTCAAAAAGATTTTGGTCACTTATAAATGCAAGGAGGTCCCACCGAATTCCTGCCTCCCTGTCTTATAATGCATCCAATTTCCTCGGTGCTTACCGCCCTCTGCCTTTAACGATTTCCACTCTTCAAACTTTAACAAACCCTCCCCCACCCTTCCACTCCCCGTGATTCAATCTGTTTGCCCTCATTCCCTCTCTTCTATTTCAACCACCCCTCAGGAAGTTTTTAAGTACTTAAGTCAGCTACTTTGCTCGAAATCCACCGGGTCTGATGATGTGGGGTCACTCTCTCTCAGCCGCACTGCTACCTCACTCAACATTCCTTTAACAATCCTGTTCAATAGATTTTTCAATAGTGGCTACTTCCCCTCCCAGTGAAAATACTCTAATGTCACACAAATTTTGAAATCTGCCACTAAACGTGTTGTAGAGAACTACCGTCCTATTTCCATATTGCCTGTTTTATCAATAATTTTTTAACGCATCATCGTTGACCGTCTTCTTTACTTCACTCTCTCCTACATCTCCCCCAGTCAGCATGGCCTCGTCCCAGGTGGATCTTGTCTCACCAACCTCACCGTATTACATCACCATATCACACTTGACTTCAAATCAAACTCACAACTGGATGCTTGCTACTTGGACTTCTCTAAAGCCTTCGACTCCGTTAACCACACCCTACTCATTCACAAACTTAAGCTCAGATACAATATCCACGGTTATATTTTATCCTTACTCTGCAGTTTCCTTAACTCACGTTATCAGCGTGTTTTAATTGATGGAGTGTCGTCCACCCACTCACTGGTCATGTCAGGGGTTCCTCAAGGTAGCGTCCTGGGTCCTTTTCTATTCTCACATTTTGTTCATGATGTCGTGGACTGCGTTCTCCCACTGGGATGTAACATTTTACTGTAGGCGGATGATTGCAAGATATTCAGGAGGGTTGATGGCCACTCCGATTCCAGTTCCCTACAATCAGCCCTCTTTTCCATCCACGCCTGGTGTTCCATCTGACAGCTTCATATTAATGCCTCAAAGTCAGCTCTACAGACCTTTTCACAGACCTCTTAAGTACTCCTACACCCTCTCACCAAATCCTATCCCATGTGTCAATTCCCACTGTGACTTAGGGGTAGTCTTTGACTCAACTTACCTTTCGTGAGCATGTAAATAACACAAACAGGAAGGCGATGTCAGTTGTCGGCATTCTGTACCACCACACAGACATTCAGGATCCTTTTGCTCTCCGGACAGTATTTTTTGGTTGCGTCCTTCCTATTTTAGAAAACTGTGCTCCAATTTGGTTGACTGCTTGCCCCACAGCCTTGGATATGCTCAATCTCCCTATTAACTTCTTTCTCGCCAGTTCCCGCCATCAAATCCCTTCCCTCATAAACTTATCAAAAGAAAAAATCCTTTCTTCCCTTTCAATCCCAAATCTCTCTCACCGCCATGTACTATGCGACACAAAGTTCCTCCATAGCATTTGGAGTGGCTCTCTCCGTGCCCACTGCCTTCTTCCTCTCTTTCCTCTTCATGTTGCTCCTCGTTCCCTACGCAAGATCTCCCTTCTTGACATTCCCAAATTCAGACTCTCCATGTCCCAGCGCTCCCTATTCTACCGTATCCCAAAAACTTTCAACTCCCTATCATCGCAGTTACCCTCCCTCGACCTCTTCTCCACACCCTCCATTTTCAAATCAGTCCTTAGAAAACATATTGCCGAGTTGACTCCCTCTATCCCATCTCCTTGTCCATAAATCCTTCCAATCCCAAGCTTTCTTTCCTACGTATTTTTCTAATATGTTTTACATTTTTTAGGGTATATTTTGTTAAAATTTCTATTTATTTGTTTGCTTGTCAAACAATGTACATAATAAGCCTTTGTGCCGTTTTTGGAGACTTTTCAAATAAATAAATATTCACCAAGGGGATGCAATTTTCCATTTGACTTGACCAGGATTCAAACTCAGATCACCCTAGTGGTGGTCAGGTGTGTTAACTGCACCTAGTTTGCATAAACCCCTGCCAAAAGTCATCTTGAATTAAAGCGTAGATGAGAAGGGTCCATTACCTGTTACTCCCTGGCTTACACTAGAATGCTCCCCTAATTTTCCTCCTTTACACAAAATGAAATATGTATTGGCAACTATGCTGCTGAGAAACATGCTATTTCCCAGCAGTACAGGTAGAATGTATTTTTCAGAAATTCACAAATCCTCAAATTCCCGTTTTTGAACACGTCAAATATCATTCACCAGAAGACTGGATAATAAACCATAAGACACGATATTAAAAAAAACTCAAAGAGTTCGACCCACAGTTTGCAATATGTTGGTGTGAGGGAAGGGCTTGAGCACACCAGGCAGATCTTTCACAAAAGCTTATGGCCCCAATGAAAGAAAATGGAGTAAGTCATTTTCGACCTTAGCAAGTGCGCCTCCCTCTGCCTGCATCAACGTGTGGGTAAAAGTAAGAATTGTTGAATCGGACTTCATTAAGGCCCAGAGCCCTTGCCACCTTGCTTTAGCAGCTTCCTTCATATATCTTTGACATACCACAATTCATTCGTTTCTTGGATTATATGATTAATAATATATAGAAAAGTAGCTAATTTGGAAGTTTTCCCATTTCCTTTTTTTAAATTGTTAACATTAAGGGATATTGACTATTTTTTTCTTCTAAAATCTGACCTGAAATTCAGTGTGTTACTGGCCAGTATGTCATGGGCTGGGAAATACAGTATGTACATGACTCAATGATAAGCCTGCTAAAACCATTCACCAGGCTTTTGGCTGCCCTACCAAACATCCCTCACCATAACTTTACCCACAAGGGACTGACCGTGTGCTTCCCACCCTATGTTTCCTCTCTCAGAGACAATGCAGTTCTGCCCAATTAGGGTCCATTACCTTTCACATAAGCTCTACTATAAGCCTACCAGCACATGATATTCACGGATGAGAGTGGGGAGGTCAGTTCCTTTCCCTGTACTGAGGTTGTTAACGAAGATCTAATACTCAGAAAATCAAACAGCTTTAGCTTCGCTGG
This sequence comes from Pyrrhosoma nymphula, assembly GCA_963573305.1. NCBI lineage: Eukaryota > Metazoa > Arthropoda > Insecta > Odonata > Coenagrionidae > Pyrrhosoma > Pyrrhosoma nymphula. The sequence goes on along the minus strand of OY754335.1, from coordinate 9,806,339 downwards.
ATGTGCCAATTGGCTCAATCTTTTAAAAGAAGCCTCTCCCAGCTTTGAACCTAGAACATCTGGTTATTGGCTGTAATACTGTGCAATAAAAATTGTGGCACCATCCATATTGAATTAATTTAAGTACATTATATAGCTTCATAAACCTCATGTACAAACAAAAACTACATTTGACAACTGTTTTCATTCAATGATAGAATTTATCAACCTCGATACATGTGATGCACTAATGATGATTACTCTTGTGATGCATTATAGAATGAGGAACACATTAGTTCAATTTCCTCCTTCACTCATTTTTCAGTAATACTAGATGAAACTCTTCCATGTCCTAATCTTTGATACCCAACAAAGATGCACTTCATATTGACGTAATTTTATTATGAAACCTATAAAAAAACACTCGTAATTGAAATATAACAGAAAAGGATCGAAAGAAGTGTATGTAAATAGTTGTTTTATATTGTGATTGTTCAAAAAAGTGTTGACCCGTTGATACGTGCGGAGAGATAGAAAAGAGATGCACTGCTTAATGAAAGATTGTAATAAAACATATATGCAGAGTGATATAGAGTTATCTTTAATCGCTTTGGTGCATCAATATCCATAGCTAGTGATGACATTCTGGTAAGTAAATGGAGCAGTTAATTAGAGATCGCTGAGCCTTGGTTTAAATCCAAGGGAGTTCTTCGGACACCTTTCCCAAAGTCCAAGGTGCATGATTTTCTCAGCACAATATCATTTAGGATTCCACAGATGGCAAAGGGAATGAAACGTTAGGGATCAATGTGTGAATTGCATGCAGCACATAAATTAATTAGTGAACAAAACCATCATAGATCAAAGCAATCTTCAATCCTTAAGTATAGAGGACTATTGTTATCCCTGGACTGTTTTTAGCAGGTTTGGTGATGACATGGTGTTCTTGCCTGATATTCAGGAAGTCATGGGTTTGAATCCTGCCTCAGAGCATATTTATGGTAGGCACAAATGCACATTTTATTTCCATTGCATAAAAACCTTGTCACTGACTTGGATTAATAAAAGGGAATTTACGGAACATAAGAGAATTACCTCAATTTCCTTTCCTCCAACAATCAAGCGGCTACCTTCTTCCAGTTCATCAGTTTTTACACCCCTCGTTGATCCAAGTACCTTCCCATCACAATCCTTTTAAAGTAAATTGATAGCTTTAACTACATGTTTTTTTTATAGATTAAACAACATATGATCATATCAAGATATAACAACAGTATTCTGGCAAAAAATACAATCTAACAATCTTAAGATGAGCCTCAAACCACAAAAAATGAGCGATTTTATTCGGCTATAAATTAGAAACGAAAAGAACACTCAAGAATATCAAAGTAGATATTCGAGAAATTTAACGTCATTGATGGGCAAAATCCTTTGGATTCCAAATAACCGAAAACGCATTTTCATACTAGGGAGATTAATTATATGCTTCAGCTCTCCCCGAGCATCGATGATATTATCTTTAATTTTTAATATTTTTTTCAATATGTAAAATCCGCTAACCTTCAAGATAACCGAGTTCAATCCTATTTCAGCAACTCCATCACCTTCCCATTTTTTATGTTTTTTCTTGGAAAGCTTTCCCCAAACAACATTGAATTTCCTTGAATAAAAGTGGAACGTGTTGGATTAGTATGTCAAGTTATTCTAAGGCTTCAGCGAAACACTAACTCAAAGGGAAGTAACTTCAATAAAGAAGAACACTACCTTCTTCCTAGATAGCTCACCTTTTATATGTCCCCACTTTTTCTGACAATGGTAACGGTTGAAAGTTTTCCCCGTCTTCGAAATTTTCCAGCGAACGTTTATTGTGACTTACAGACGACGTATTGCAGATGGAATTAGCGGCGCAATTGACAGTAAGAGGTTGCTGGCATTGAGTATCGTTGCAGCTCTGCGAATCCGTGCTCCCTTGCAATAAATTTAGGATGCTCACTGCGCTTCGAACAGTCTTAGATGTTGCTCCTTCAATAAATTATTAAGATAAACAGCGAGAAACAGATAAAGTACCAAAAGTACTTTTATAATATGACACGTACCATCTGTGCTGGGTGAGCTATTGAAAACTGTTTCTAAAGGTTTCCCTACAGGTCGAGCTTTGCTGCTTTGAAATGATGGTGCAAATGACTTCCTCATCCTGTGTATATAATCTTTGTTCTGGAAAACGAAAGAGATAAGCAGCTAACAACATTCAGATAACTTGATACACTTTTGCAAGCAGTGCAGGGCAACATAAACACTTCCCGCCTCCAATCGAAGATTATCGATGAGTCGTGCAGCCGTCGTGCGTATATCGAGTCGCAAAAAAACAAATAAGGGTTCAATAGCGATGAGGTAATAAAACTTGAAGAACATTCCTATTTAAATGTTTTCCAAAATGATAGAACAAACATTTTCCATTGAAATCTTATAAATGGTGTTATTGATGCCTCCATGGCATACATTAATGAAAAGTCTCTCTCCACCGCATTACTACGCATGACAGACAGCTAATTCAGATTTCGGAAAATACCGGGTGGAGCGGGTGGAGTTTCAACTGGTCAACGAAGTCGCAACAACAGCACCTCTAACGGTGATAAAAGTAATCTTTACATCAAGCATGCCATGAGACAAGAGATTTCTATGTCATGTTCTATGTATTGAAGTTTGACACGCGACCGCGACATCCAGTTCCGTCTTCAAGTTCGGATATATGATTGTGGTTATGTACAGAGGTTGATTGTATTCTTCATTTTTTACGTACAAGTTGTTTACTCTTGTTGATGACATATGGCTGCAACAGTTGATTGGGCTCGGACTGCTGAGCAGGAGGAGAAGACGTTGGTGAAGGAGGTTGTCAATATTTTCGTAATTACCTTTCAGTAGCTCATGTAGCCCTTCTTGATTATGGCTGTGAAATTTTCATTCAATTTTTCCGTCCTAGGTTGAAGCAGTAACAATATCAAAAAGTAACTCTGACTCTGAGGATAGTAAAGAGGAAGAAATCTCTCCTGCTGAGCGGTCTCTTCTGCAAAAAATAATTAGAAAGGGTCTTGTCGAAAACAAGAATGACGTCAGTGTGCAGTGCAAGGATCCCAATTCTCCTTTGTATTCTGTTAAGTCATTTGAGGCCTTAAATCTGTAAGTTTGGTGTTTTAGGTAGTGGGACCACATTTATGGAAAAAAGGTTAACATTCCGTGTATTTTCAGGAAGCCAGAACTTCTTAAAGGAGTATACTCAATGGGATTTAACTCGCCGTCTAAGATTCAAGAAACGGCGCTACCGACACTCCTTGCAGATCCGTAAGTAAACTTTTCCAAATAATCTCTATCTTATGTCAACCATAGCTTGTGATTTGATGTATAACTCTTTCATTGTAGGCCTCAAAATATGATTGCTCAATCTCAGTCTGGAACCGGGAAAACTGCCGCATTTGTGTTAGCCATGCTTAGTCGCGTCGATCCTTACAAAAATTATCCTCAGGTTAGAAGGTGGTGTCTATAAGGGCATCGAATGTTGGATACGATTTAATTTCCTGTCATTCATATTTTCCCTGAGATTTTATCTTATTATTTTTGTTTTAACATAGGTGTTATGCCTGTCACCCACCTATGAACTCGCTGTACAAACTGGTGAAGTAGCCAGTAAAATGGCTCAATACTGTCCTGAAATAAAGATAAGGTTGGCAGTTCGAGGAGAAGAAGGTATTATAAGAGTTTGTCTCATAAAATGTAGTTACATCGATCGTTACTATGAGTAGCGCCAGATAGCCCATGGTGTCAAAAGTTATTGCACAATGAAAAATATAGAACATGATCGATCTGCCAACTGTATTCTGCATTTTTTTCTTTCAGTTCCAAGAGGCACAACTCTTACAGACCACATCATAATTGGCACTCCGGGTAAAGTCCAAGACTGGGGAATGAAACTTCGGTTCTTTGACCTCTCCAAAATATCAGTTTTTGTTTTGGATGAAGCAGATGTCATGATTGCCACTCAAGGCCACCAAGATCAAAGTTTTAGGATTCACAAGTGAGTTATATAAGGTTGTTATTTGAGCTAGTTTCATTCCACAAATGCACGGATATGTAATTAAAAAATTTGACATTATTTTATTCAATTGCTATTCTTTGGTATTTTTGAAATTGTTCAAATGTGCAATATTCTACGATATCATTAATTCTACTATGAGGACAACTTCTTACTTACGGTTATCCTTTTATCCTTGAAGATTGTTATTAGTTTGAACATTATTTCTGAATTTCTACTTTTTGCTATTGGAAATAGGTTTTAGCAACAAAGTTGTCATAAGTAGTGTAGTAAGGCAGTGTAAGAATGCTTTAGCAGGCTTCCTTAGTCCTGGAAATTACTGTAGACTTATTAAAATGCAATATTCCACAGTTAAAATATCTGTGGAAAATTGCATTTTTAAATTTCTACGTATTAGTTAAGTAAACCTTTCTCATTAATCCCTTGGTTAGGATAACTGAATAGATCAGAGTAGGACGTCCTCTCAGATTCAGTGAGGTAACGCTTGTAACAACCGACCCCTTTATTGTTACAATTGATTCGAGTGATACTTAGAGCGAGATGTCAATTTAATGACAAACATAAAAATTGCCATATTCCAACACTATGTTATGTTGAAATTCCACAACATCACGCTTGATACCTCCCTTTTTATGCAAAATACTGTTTATGGGACTGGATTTTTAATTACTGTGAAATAAGCGTGGATGAAAGTGAGGATGTTGGAAGTCTGAATATAAAGGGTATTTGATATCTTTGGAATTTGTCACTGTTCTCAGAGATTTAGTGGAAAAATCGGAAAAAATGTCACTGCAGTAATTATCTTTATCAACTACCAAAAGCTTGTGCTTAAATTCATTCAAAATGTAGTCACAAATTGAAGATTGGGGGTAAATTTATTCAAATTTCCCCATGAATTTGTTCTTGCTCTTAGGAAGTTCGAATATTTTTTCAGCTTGGACATGATAAATTTGTTTTTTAATTGATGAAATAAAAACTGCAATTTTCCACAATATTAATTTACTCTCAACCTGGGTTTCAATCTTGATACATCAATGAGGGTCCCTTTCACAAATATGTATGCATAAATTGTGAACACTTATTATCCTTTTCAAATATCTTTGTGACTGGCCCTTCGTGCGTGCTCGGAATGGTTCGAGGGGCTTTGCAGCTGGAAGGTGGGGCTTCTGGTACCAGGGAGGTGGAGTGGGGAGAGAGAGAGAAAACTCGGACTCGACATTGCCATGTACAAGACTTTGGATTTATATGGAAACGAAAGGCTGCCTCTCATAGGCATTGTTTGTGACCGACACGAGGGGTTCACCACGTGGCCCAGTTGGAAGGACAGATGAGTTTGCCAGGCTGGCGCCGTGGTTGAGGGGATACCTCCTTTTCATCCCTTTCCCTCCCTGCAGGGACTTCTTATCTTGACCTGTCTCAAGGGTTTTTGAAGGAATGGGTCATGAGGATGTGCTTGGTTTATGACTCAGAAATGGACTTTTGAAAACAAAATTGTAACTTTTATAATATGAATAATAATATCTTAAAACATTAATCTCAGTTTCTTTGGAATCAGCCAATTAAAATGAGTCCAAATGGCATGTCATTCCGTTGATTTCTGACCATTGCCGTGATCGCACGAAGATTTTTCTCCCCAAGTATTGCCATGCTCTTTTGCTAAAATACGACTGAATTGTTTCCTGTTTGGTCTCAAATCAATCAGGAAAGTATAAACAAAATGGTTAGTACATTTAAATATATGCCTGATGACTATAAAGGAAAATTATAGTTGCTAAAAAATAAACTTGAGTCACCCAGCTTATCCCCCCAGAGAAAAACCTAATGGGTCACGCGAGGACAAAATTCTTCAACAAATTATCCTCGAGAAAAGGATAAAAGGAGAAGGAAGATCACTACGGCACACCAAGCAAATGAAGGCAACTGAGTTTTGGCCACACAGCTAGCAGATTCACGAAGTTTACACAACGAAGGACTGGGAGTGACTGAATTTCGGAGAGGCCTACTGCATTCTAGTTGGTTTTCACGAAGTCACATGCTGGGAGACTTTCTCTTCCCTCACTCCCAAAAAACTTAAGCCTGCCGCTCAGTCGCCAAGATATTTGAAAAGGATTATAGCGCCACTTGTCACCTGATGATGATTTATCAACATTGAAACCCGGGCCTAAAGTAAATTTATTTTGTGGAAAATAGCACAGTTTTTATTTCATCATGTTTAAATTCCTCTCAATTTCACGTGAATCTTCTGATTACATGGTTTTTAATTGGTTATTTTCTGTCATTCATCATGTTTTTGGTTCCATAATACTAACTTAAAGACTTTTTCAGGTGCTTGCCCCGAAGTTGTCAAATGATGTTTTTCTCAGCAACATATGAACAAGATGTAATGGAGTTTGCTGAAGCTATTGTTTCAAACCCTGTAATTATAAGGCTCAAGAGGGAGGAAGAATCATTGGATAACATAAAGCAATACTATGTCATGTGCCGCACACAAGAAGAGAAGTATGCTGCAATATCTAACATTTATGGGGTTGTAACAATTGGGCAAGCTATGATTTTTTGCCATGTGAGTGTTTGACTTAATCTTTTCTAGTAATAATAATAATAATGTTTTATCTGTCCAGAGATCAAGTCGTTACAAAGGTTACACTGATATAGGACACGTCAGGTTAAAGAAATTAAATACATACAGTGGATACAGGACACATGTCAAGCATTGTTAAAAAAATCATCAATGGAATAAAACATTTTTGATTTCAGATAACTTAGTAGATTAGTCTTAAATGCAGCTACACTTATTTGAGCCTTAAGCTCAGCAGTTTATTGTAGAGTTGAAGGCCCATACAATTTGGACCTGCATTCCTTAGTTTAATATATTTAATCCATTAGTTTAGTTAGCGTAGCATTTTAGCTTAGTTTAATATTAATTCCATTTCCTTCTAGTTTAATATATCTATACATTGCAAGATGCTGGCAAGAGTCACAGACTAATCACGTTTCTATTTTGAATTCTAATCTAAATTTTCTTTACATTAATGGTACAGTAAGTCCTCGACTTACGCGGTTAATTCGTCCCAAAAATTTCTGCATAAGTCGAAAACCACATAAGTCGAAACACAACAACTTGCCTATCCATTTTTGAACCATTAGCGGTGCTGCGCTTTTACTGCAATTGGCGGCAATCTGCGACGATTACAGAAAATGCCATCTTTTGAGAGGCCGTTAAGTTCACATAATATGAAAATTCCGAGAGTAACACAAATCCAATATTTATCTCACTGGATATTTACATCTAAAATAAGTATTATTACACAAAACATTAAAAAATTGAAAATTTGTTAAAATTATCATACTCATGCGAATGTCTGTCCATAATTAGGAAAAAAATCTTAATAAATACGTATATGCTCTTCAATTCGACTTTTACCATGTACAATTTTTCTGTTGACTCATTCATCCCATAAGCTTGAGCAATTTCAACAAACATATCACCTTTGTCATGTCTCTTTATAATTTCCAGTTTCGTTTCCAAACTTATATCGTTAATTTTCTTTTTGCCATCGTAGAAATCTCACCACTCTTTCATTTCTTAGCCATTATGAGGGTTTACATCCAAAATAAACACAAGACGATTTTAAAAATTTTACGAGAAAACTTTTTCGAACTTGATAAATAACGATACTAACTATCAAGTCACAACGGAAACACAAGTTCGTCTATCTGCTGCACGAACGTGTTCTTTTTTTGCTGTGATGGACAACAGGCGTCACCTATGGAGTAGAAAATTAACTACGCATCGACTTACGCGGGAAGGTTAAACTAGCCTGAAAAAAAGACGTCGATGCTGTGTAAGATCGGTGAAAGGCTCACGTCTTCTCCGCATTTCTTTCGCCGCGACAGATATGCGACGGATATCTGTCGTGGCGAAAGAAATGCGGCGACAGCTAGTAAAAGGTCAAACACATAGGTTCTTATGGAGCCTAAGGCCATGGACATGCTTGCGTTTTCTCTGCGTTTCTGTCGCCGTGACATAAACTCCGGGTGGGGGTCTGCGACTTTGTCGCGGAGGAGGTGACGCCAAACTGCGAGCGTTCTGAACGCTGTCTCGTCGGCGTAATGAGTTTGGAAAGTGATGATCTACTAATCGCGCTCGCTGTTTCTTGGTAGTGAAGAAAAAGAAACGTCGTTCATCAGCGTTTCGTTGTCGTGACGCGCCTAAAACGTGACATGCAGAATTTTACAATTCGCCACTAGCTTGACCGACCCCATGCTATTCTATGCATTTTACTTTTGGCGCACTATCGCCACGTATTTGTCACGGCGACAGAAACACTGAGGAAACACAAACATGTGTATGGCCTAAATGGCCATGCTTGCGACCAGCGACAGATTTGAATACGCTGCATGTCGTGTTTATGGCATGACACGATAAATAATCGATGTACTCTCCCCATACCGAGGACTGGCGAATGTGCCGCTGCTTATCGCGCCGTGGTAGTAGAGTGGGCGTTCCGAACGCCTGTAGTTTGGCATCAGCTCTTGTGTGCTTGACAATGAGTCGTGGGTCGTCACCTGGTGTATCTGTTGCGGCAACAGAAACTTGGAGAAAGCGCAAGCATGTCACCGACCTAGCTGAACATCCGTGTAATTCCGGATCCACGTTACTTGGATCCGCAAGTCGAGGACTTACTGTATTCTGAGCATTTATGCATTTTCTTTGTGTAAGCTTGGATGTGGTGTAACAATCAATTTATTTTTGAACTAATCCTTACTTATTGAAATTATGCATTTCCATCACTAAGGTAAATTTGTTAGGTTTATCTTGCTGATAAACCTAACTTGTGCTTTCCCTTTCCTAAGGAAAAACTTAGGTTTCATTTGACAGTAGAAAGATGGGCAATTAACTTAGGTCATATGCTACACAGAGTTCTATGCAGTGGTTAGATGATTCAGTATTCTTTCTGCAGATATGCTATTAGATTTTTTATTAAAGTAAAAACCCCATAAGATTCTTTTTGCTACCTTGCTTGGAATAGTTACTGATTGCATGGATTACATAAAAACATCCACAAAATTGTTGCAGGAATTTTCCCAATGTAATATAATAATGATATATAGTATACCCTCATTAATATGGACTCCAGCACAATTCCCGCGGTGCGTGTAGTTTTAAGGGGTTATGAGAATGCATCTCTGCTGCGTCGACCAAAATTATTTCCTGACCCAACGTTTTGGTTGGTGTGGCTGATAAGGTTTGGTTGAAAAGTGTCACGAAAATTGAATACCGGGAAATTTATTTTTCTATCTATGACTTTTGATATGGTTACAGTCATCCAACAACAGCAAGGGATGTAATCTGATATGCAGGAGCAATATTCACATGGAATATCAGCGGTAGTTCCAATTCTATTCGCTCATGCCAGAGAGGATAAGATCGCCTGAACCTGGATTAGACTTGTATTATTAAGGAAAAATTTACTTCATGGGGGAAAATTCTCTTTCCATAAATGAATGTGAGCCACATAAACTAGATGTTGTTACTTGGGGAAAATATCAGCAAAAATGTTAGCAATGTCATCATTAAAATATCACTTGAGACTCGTTTTACATAATACTTAGCTGAATAATTTAGTGGAATTGCCCACTTGACCTAGATGTGGGATGGGGGAAATTCTGCTTGGAGCAATCTGAAATGATTTGCTGCTGCTCCAGGATTGGCTGAGAGGAATGCCAGCCTCGGTTGTGGTGTGGTAACATCCCTGCCTGCCAACCCAAAGGTCGTGGGTTCTAGTCCCGCCTGGGTTGTATGTGCTCGTCTTAATCTATAGATACTAATAATAGCTGATGTCGGGGGAGGGTGGGGGTAATGCTATTGATTGAGAAAATGGCTGAACTGATTTAGTTGGTTTTGGTGTAATTTTTTCGATTGGCATCACATTTATCTGGAAAAATCCCCATTGAAATCACGATAATTCAGCACAGATGTTCCACTTCGACACAGATGTTTATATTTTGTAAGCATTTATTACTGCCTTAAAAGCGTTTCTTACAATAATTAGCGCAAAACTGTTCTATACATCTTCGTATGTTGGAATTTTCTTGGAAATGCCTATAAGGATTTTGATTAGAGCCCATATCATGAGAGTTAGGGATGAAAATTTCATTGCTTTTGATATAGCTTTAGAAAAATTCGACAGGGGACGGAGTTTGTGCGGCGAAGATATTTCCAGGCCAAATCATGAATAGCATGGGAATTAATGGGGACCTCAAGGTAGAGAATTTTATTTTATAACTTTAAAATATGACGAAATGCATTTTAAACAAGTGAGACTTGAACTGCATCGTGCAAGTAAGTACAAGTCTATAAGTGGATTTTAACCTCCTGGTCTATAAAATATGATAACATCAAAAACACTATTTTGTTGGTGTTTTTATCGCCCTTTGCATGATTAGACCATGGTGACAGCTTTTTTATGCATTTATGAAAGAGCATGGAACATGCCGTAGCTGGAGAAGTGAGCAAATTGTGGACTTACCACAACATGGTTTTCTACGTCGTTTCAAACATCAATTTGCTAAGCATGCATGAGTTCTTCATGAATTTGGCTAGAGATAATAGCCGAATTGAAATGAGAAATAGAGGCGGTTTTAGGAATTTTTTGAAGGGGGAAGTCAGTTAGCAAAAATCTTCAATTTTTTTGTGGGAAGTACCCTTCCTTTTAATGTCGGGAACTTAAGTACTTTTATATTTAGTGTCATAAAAATGTAATTTTTCAAAATTTTGATAATTTCATGGTCAAATATCACTGGTGAGCAGTAGTTTAAATATTAGAAATTTGCACAAAATAAATAAGTTAAGATGGATTCCTACAGTTTAAAGTTTGAGTTTGAGAGTCATCTGATTACAGAGGTACACCCATGAAAAAAATGCAAAAATACAGCATTTTTGTGAAAAAGTACATTGAAAATCATGTGTATTTTAATTTATCTTGACAGGTGAAAAGCTATTACATCTCATTTTGAGAGTTTTTTTTTTTTGGCCTCACGAATGATTCTGGTCTACATCTACATACTACCCCGCAAGCCGCCTCAATAGGCGTGTGGCGGGGGGTGTTAGGACACCAGCCATTCAAATATAAAAAGGAAACGCTCTAATGAAATTACGCCTAGCATTTATTAAAGTCCCTTATTGTTCGAGGGAAAAACGAATTCCCATACCTATCCGTTCGGCAAAATATCTCTCTTAATTTATCGTTTCCGTCGGACCTGGAAATATAGTGGGGTTCTAATATGATGTTCTCCGTGTCGCTCTTAAAGATATCTATTCTTAATTGCTCAAGTAATCTAAGCCTAGCGCGCAGCCTCCGAGTCTCTAGCGGCTCCTAACTGTTGGTCCGTATGCCCCTGCGATCCCGATAAGCAATTGGATTGTCAACAGGTTTCTCAGGGGCCGAACCACCAGAACTTGACAGAAACACCCATGGCCTGGGCATGTGAAAACCCGACTCAAGCGGGACTGAAACCCGTGACCCTTGGATTAGCAGGCGAGGACTTAACCCCACCGCCACCGGGGCTGGCTTTTTAAGTAATGATACATTATAATATATGTGTATTCGCTATCTGGAGTGATAATTAGGTACATTAGTCTTCATGTGCATGATAGATACGGACAAGTGATTGCTGAGATGGCGGATATGGTGAATGCCATTTATCAGCTATGCTGTGTACTGTCTGAGATGTTTAATGTAACAATAGGCCTCATGAGAAAGGGAGCCTCATGTCACACTTCACCAAAGAGTGCATAACACCTGCGAATAAGCGAGGCGCTGATTTAAAAAAAGTGAAGATCGCATTGCGACAGTAAAAGCTAACGTAATTGGTCGACGGCTACTAGGTCCTTCTGGGAGCTAGCAGCAAACTAGTACCGCATCAATTATGAAATCAAGTAGCTCAGCCAGTATGATAGTGATTATACTGGCTAGCAAGCATGCTGGTTCTATATCACACGATACTGAAAGCTATTATACTAGCGAGTATCCTCGAACTTGTGCTGGATCAAGTATCGTGTGAAACAGGCTTTAATTGGGGCAACCCATCCAGATTAGCAAGGGTATATGGTATTGAATTTCATTGTTTGATATAAGCTTGTGCTTTTTCTTGGGTAATGCATTGCAGAATTAGGCCTGTAAGTGATGACCATTTATATAGTGCATTAGTGTGAAAGCCTTGAAATGTTCAATGAAAATAATATTTGCTGCTTGAAAAACGAGCTTTTGTTGAGGAAAATTTACTTATTTAGTGGTGTTCCCTGTCTGAATGGCCATAAAATTTTGATCTTGCCGAAAACTGTGGTATATGCACGCAAATAAGACACCACTTTAATAAAGGTACTCACTGGCTGCCGGTCGGGATACGAGTGGCTGGGACTCGGGTAGCAGTCGGGGGAGGGAAGGTTTGGAAAAGGTGGCGTGCCAGTTGCGTTTATTCAAAAGAGCATCGAAAACACTGACAAATACATCACAACTCCTCCCTCTCAATTCCTTACATATAAGTACAACAAGTAAACATGTACCATACCATACAACAAACTCAAATTACCATTACAAATTAAGGCGATCAACAGGCCTCCTTAAGCGCTGAGGGTATCTCTTACCATCAGCTGTTCCAGAGATAGGAGCATTACACTGGGCATTGGGTGGAGATATATCTGGACATTGAAGGGATGGAGGTGAGTGGCTCAAACTTGATGTAATAGGAGTGGTAGGGGTAGGTCTCTCAGTTGGTCTAGGGACGTCATTATCACTGAGACGGACTGAGTGAGGAGATTGGTAGTATTGTTTAGGAAAACTTTCTGCTACCAGCTCGCTATTAACGTTACACTCACCTGGTACATTTACTGAATTGTCTATGACAGAGTCAGAATTTAGCCCTACGAGCTGATCAATGTGTCTGTTACAAACAAAACCAGATTTTAACATTACTGAATACACAACACTACTAAGTCGTCTTAATACAATACCTTCCACCCACTTATCTTTGAAGCGATAATCCCTAATTAGGACAGGTTGATTTTCGAATAATACCCTAGATTTCCTCCCACCAAAATACTCTTTTTGTTTATCTTGTTTAATTTCCACCCTTTTGACAATATTAGGCTTTAATAGATCTAACCTGGATCTTAAGGGTCTGCCAAACATTAGCTTGGCAGGAGTTTCATTGGTTGTACTATGAACAGAGTTCCTGTAACTGAACAGTATATTACTTAAAGCAATATTTAGATCAATATTTTCAAGAAAAGCACAACTTAGCTTATGCTTAGCATACTTAACGGAGCTCTCCGCCTGACCATTGGATTGAGGATGGTAGGGGGGTGAAAATGAGTGCTTAACTCCATTTGATACCATAAAATTTCTAAATTCTAAAGATGTGAAAGGAGGACCGTTATCGGAATGTAAGGAAACAGGTAGTCCAAACCTTGAGAATAGCTCCCTGAGCTTTTCTATAGCTAATTTTGCTGAGGTAGAGCTAACTTCAAATACCTCAAGCCACTTAGTGTGAGCATCGATCACCACTAAATACATTTTTCCTTTAAAAGGGCCTAAATAATCCACATGTAATCTCTCCCAAGGTGAGGTTGGATAATGCCATACATGAAGTTCACTCTTGGAAGGACTGGAGCGTTCCCTTAGGCAGGACGAGCAACTGTTAGTTAGGTCTTCTATTCTTCTATCAATATTAGGAAACCAAACATAATTTCTAGCCACAGATTTCATCTTCACAATACCTAAGTGACCCGAATGCAATTCATTCAGAACATAGTCACGTAATTTACTTGGAATAACAATTTTGTATCCCCACATAATGATACCTTGCTCAACAGTTAGTTCATCCTTCCTTAAGAAATAAGGCTGTAACGCTCTATTTTCCTCTGATAGAAAGTTAGGCCATCCATACATTATATAATTGTACACTTTCTTTAAAACAGGATCATTCTGAGTTTCGTTTTTAACATTTTCAAAATTTAATGGAACGGAACTCTCAACTATACAATGCAAATAAGTTCCTATCCATTTAGGTTCTTCATTTACAGTGAGCATGTTGGGTAATGGCAAACGTGAAAGAGCGTCGGCATTACCATGTTTTTCAGATTTAACATATTGGACATCAAAATTATATCCTGACAAAAATAAAGCATATCTTTGTAGTCGACTCGCGGCAAAAACAGGTAATCCCCTTTTTGGACCAAAAATACTTAATAAAGGCTTGTGATCCGTACATAAGGTAAATTTCCGTCCATACAAATATTGGTTGAACTTTTTGACGCCAAAAACCACAGCTAGTGCTTCCTTATCTATCTGAGAGTACTGACGCTCAGCAGAAGATAGAGTGCGCGAATGATAAGCCACCGGCTTCTCAACACCTTCATGAGTAACTATGCTTAAAACAGCACCTAGTCCTGTTGAGCTGGCATCAACTGCCACTTTTACAGGCAATGCTGGATCGTAGTGTGCCAACACTGGTGCATGCGTCAAAATTTTCTTAACTTCATTGAATGCAATATGACACTCTTTACAAAAATTGAAAGGGACATCCTTACGCAAAAGTTTATACATAGGATTTAAAATAGTTGACATGTTTTTTATAAACTTTGAATAATAATTTACAAGACCAATAAAAGCTCGAACTTCATTGACCGACTTAGGTATGGGTGCATTCACAATTGCAGCCACTTTATCCTGTGATGTGTGTAACCCTTCCTTATCAATACTGAATCCTAAATATTCAATCTTACTGGCAAAGAATTTACATTTTTCTTTTTTTACAGTTAGACCATATTCTCTAAGACGTTTACATACAGCCTCTAATCGCTCATAGTGAGTTTTAGTATCTGGTGCACTAATTAAAATATCATCTAAAAACACAACGGTACCTTCTAACCCTGACAAGGTTTGTTCAATGGCCTTTTCAAATACTCCCGGAGCACAAGAAATACCATAGGGGACTCTACGGTAAGAAAAGAGACCTTTGTGCGTACTAATAGTACAAAGCTTTTGTGACTCAGAATCTAAGGTCAACTGCATAAATGCATTGCTTAAATCAATTTTGCTAAAATGCCTCCCTTTATGCAAGCTTACAAACAAATCCTCAATGCGAGGTATGGGGTATTTATCAACTTCTAAATAATGGTTTAATGTGACCTTAAAATCTCCACATATCCTGATGTCACCGTTAGCCTTAAAGACGGGCACAATAGGCGTACCCCAATCAGAGCTACGTACAGGAGTTAACACACTTTCGTCCACTAGACGTTGCAATTCGGTCTCAACCTTGGCCTTTAAAGAAAAAGGTATTGGTCTTGGCTTGAAATATTTCGGCTTAGCATTCTCTTTTAGAATCAATTTTACTGGTTCGCCTCTATACTGGCCTAATTTATCGGTAAAAACTTCAGGAAATTGTTTCATTAAATTATTAATCATTAGGTCAAAATTATCAACAGTTGTTCTTGAATCGCTAATGCCATGTAGGTCCAATTTACTTTTGAAAGAAATGTCTATGCCCAATATTTTAAGCCAATCACGTCCTATTAACGGATGTGATCCCCCTTGAATAACATACATTTCAAGTATTTCATTTACATTCTGAGAGCTGACCTTAACTTTAACTTTACCAATTGGAACAATCGGTTGATTGGTGTATGAACATAGTTTCAATTCACTAGGGAGTAGAGCACAAGAACTTAGATTATTTTTATAAAAACTTTCACTAATAACAGTCACACTCGCTCCCGTGTCTACTTCGAACGTAGTCATTTTACCTTGAACAACAATATCTACCCTTATTGGGTCAACTTTGACTCTTTCCACAGGCTTCTCATACATAGAAAATAAATGTTGAACATCCTCGATATTAACATCGTCAGCCTTGTTTTCCTCGTAAGGAGGATTAGGTGTATCGGAACATCTTTCCACACCTACAAAGTTATGTTTTGGCTTAAACCAAGACCTAAAATTACCGACACTTGTCACTCGACAAACCTTGGCAATGTGATTTTTCTTCCCACACTTATGGCAAATAACACCATATAATTTACACTGCTTCTTAACATGCCCGATTTGGCCACAACAAAAACACTGTACACTGCCTTCACTAGACACAGAGTTTGACCTTGTCGCTGTAGAGTTGCTGGTGCTCTGAACTGCTCTTCGTGATGCCATGTGCTGTATTCGGCTGCCGTTGTCACCTCCTTTGACAGCCAAAGCTGCTGCGTTCTTCTCCGCTGCCTCCATCGAGCCGGCAATTTTGGCTGCCTGCTCGAAACTCAAGCTGGACTCTGCAAGTAGTCGCTGTTTCGTCGACTCGTTTCTAATGCCGCTTACAAGGCGATCCCTTAAAAAGTCGTTTAAGGAAGACCCGAACTGGCAATGAATTGAAAGCTTTTTGAGGCTTGCGATATAATTAGCTACCGTCTCACCCTCATGCTGATCTCTCTTGCTGAATTTATAACGCTCAGCTATGAATGACGGTGCCGGGTAAAGATGATCTTCGACCATCTTTATTAACTCATTATACGTCTTTGAAGATGGTTTAACCGGCGTGCACAAATCCCGAAGCAAATTATACGTTTTTACTCCCACAACGGTTAAGAGAGTACTCACTTTCTTGCTTGAATTTACGTCATTGCAATCGACGAATAATTCAAATCTTTCAACGTAGGACGACCACGTTTCCACAGAATTGTCGAACTCGCCAATCGAGCCTATTACCCCTGCCATTTTAAGCGAACACAATTACGAAAGTTATTAATCTAGCCGTTATCTATCAGTTACATAACGTTACCTAACTTTATCCCATCCTCGTCGCCATTTGTGGTATATGCACGCAAATAAGACACCACTTTAATAAAGGTACTCACTGGCTGCCGGTCGGGATACGAGTGGCTGGGACTCGGGTAGCAGTCGGGGGAGGGAAGGTTTGGAAAAGGTGGCGTGCCAGTTGCGTTTATTCAAAAGAGCATCGAAAACACTGACAAATACATCACAAAAACGTTGCGTGTTATCGCTTCAGAATGGTGTGATAAGACTCTAATGTGGAGTATGGCATTAATTGTTCTGTGACTTGATTTTTCATTGTTCAATTTTAGCAATTCTTAAATTTTAGCTGGTTGAATCTAGTTTCTTTATGATCCTTAACTTTTTACAGCTAATAAGTGCTATGATTTATTTTTGGTCCAAATTATACACTGGATCCTCAAATATTTTTATTACTGTGATCATTGATTGAAATTTTTTTATATCCTTCTTTCAACAGACAAGGAAAACTGCTAGCTGGTTGTCAGAAAAAATGTCTAAAGATGGCCATGCTGTTGCTATCTTATCAGGTGACTTGACCGTTGATCAGAGAATAGCAGTTTTGGATCGATTTAGGGAAGGGCTTGAAAAAGTCCTCATTACTACAAATGTTTTATCAAGAGGTGAGTAATTGCATCTTCAATATCAGGAATGCTAATTTATATATATTATGCTTATGTCTATTTTGTAGAACACATGGCAATAATGTCCCTTTATTATCTATACACTTATTGCCAATAACATTCTTTCCACATTAGACTGAGTGGTAGTCTGAAGTGCTTTATTAAAACTGTCCGTGGCAACCACACTGACTCAGTGTTCATTTCAACTAATAAATTGATTTAACCAGAGACTGACTTTCTCCGAAGAGTTGATTTTGTTGTCTCTGTGGCGTCGTGGAAAAGTCCTCGCCTGCCAAACCGAAGTCCGGGGGTTCGAATCCTGCCTGGGTAGGAAATTTACACCTCCCAGGGCACAGTTGTGTGTTTGTCAAACAAGTTGTATGGAAAAAAGGACTATAAAGTCATAATATCGCTCGAAGAAAGACCCTAAAAAAAAAGGAAATGCTTGCCATGAATTCATTCTGTTATGCTGTGATACGGCATCTTCCATGACATAAGTTTGGTAACGATATCTTTTATATCATAAGTTTCTCACTAATTGCTTTTCACTTTATTCTTTGTATCTTAGAGTGTTATTCGATTAGTGTATGGAATGGAGGTTAGCGTAAATTATGGACTAAAATCCATGGCTTGAGCATTACTCAAAATGAAAAAAGTGTCATTTAATTCATGTTTAGTAAGATTATTCCACATTATCCTTGTAAATATTTGTATATGCTTGTAAAATGATGTTTAATTGCAAAACTACATGATTACATCACCTACTATAATGGTGGTAATTATCTTCTATTTCAGGAATTGATGTAGAGCAAGTGACCATTGTTGTAAATTTTGATCTCCCTATTGACCACCTAACTCGGAAGGCTGATTGTGAAACCTACCTCCATCGTATTGGCAGAACAGGACGTTTTGGAAAAGCAGGCCTTGCTATTAATCTTGTTGATGGAGACAGCTCCCAAGCACTACTCCGGCAAATAGAACAGCACTTTGGTAAGTGAACTGTCAAAACAAAGCTTGAGAAAACTGCTTCAGGAATTTTATAACTGCTGATATGTGCTTCAAAAATACATACTTATTTCCATTTAGCATATTGTGGGTGTTATAATTGTGAGGACTTAGGGTTAATTATTAAGAGAATTAAAGTAGAGAATGTTTTTTTTATTCCTCATGGAATTATTTTGTCTGGTTTGGGTGGGTTTGAATAAAAACTGCATTACACAATCTATTTAAGTTCTTTGATTAGGTCATGTTTCAGTTGTGGTTAAAACAAATTTAATTATCTCATTTGGATCAGTGTTTAACAAATTGGTAATAGCTATGCCTGAAATCACATCCAAAATTTTCTCAAATTAAGTTTGTAATTATTTTTTAGTTTTAAATTACTTTCACTTGATGAAGGTAATTTAAATCATAATGATTTACTGTTTATTCTGTTTACACTTGTGTGTACAGGCATACGTCGACTTATGTCATTTCGAGTTACGCAGATCCCATACTAATGCCGGTTTTTCTGGCTAATGTATAAAATAGGACAAGGTACGTCGACATTACAGAGTTTGAACAGAAATACTAAAATTGAGAAAATCACTTAAAATGGTACAGTGGAACTACTTGGATGATTCGAACCTGAAGGGACCAGATAAATAATTCTAATTATCCAAAAATTTGAATTGTAGAAGTTTCTTAAAAATGTTTTAAATAACACACGCACATCATGTGACATAATAAGCAAATATTTATTATTTGAAATTAGTACATATCTGGTTTTGTTTAGTTGCCATATTGAAAAAATATTATGTATAAATAATAAAAATTATACGACAACAAAAATTAAATGGTTCAGTAATGTAAAGTACAAAACAAAACCAATCAGCATATTCTAGATTTAAATTAATTTGATTGCTTACTTTAATTTTATACAATTTTAACTAATAGCCTAATATATTGGCAAAAGAAAAATATTGAACATGGGACCTATACCTACAAATATAAATAAGGTATGAAAAAGTGATGCTTGTTTGTGAATAATAGGTGTCTATACATAGCTAAATGTAACACAAAAGGTACTAGCGATAATTTTTAAGCAACTATTTATAAAATATAAATGAACACTAACTACCCTGAGGAAAAATTGTGTTTTGAGTTGAAAGCAGTTTCCCAAAAAACTATCTCGAACTTTATCAGATAACATTTTGTAAAAGCCAATTGGGTTTGGCTTACATCACCTTCAACAAGAGTGTATGTTCTCCCAGTTGGAGTAAATGGATTTACTTCTGTGAGAACATTCACAACTGACACCCACAGGACATCCACATATGTAGGATAGGGGAATGATGTAGCTGGTTCACACGGATAAAGAAAAGTTATTTTCACTTCATCAAGTTCTTCATTTTTTTCTAAAATGTACCCAAGCCACCAGCTTTTGCCATACACGGTGGTGACATAGCCTGATATGTCTTTCAACTTCAGTTTGTCCGGTGATGTAGTTACCTCCCTCTCCCTGCACATCATCTGAAAAGTATTTCACTAATAATTTTGATTTAGTTTTGGGAATGAATGTTTGCAATTGCTAATTTCCTTTGATTGTTAGCGCTTCTTCAATCCGGCTTTTTAAGAACATTTCTGAAGCAGCATAATCTTCTTGAGTGGAATAGGCAAAATGTATTTTTGTTATGTTACCTATTGCCCATTCAAATAGGGTTGGGAGAGGTAGGTAACTACCTACATCAACGGACAAACTCTGGACTTGTTGGTCCCTCCAACTACTTAAAGTCGAGGTTTTACTGTATATCAATATAATGGTTACACTTGGTTACATAACATGCAAGGTGTGTACTTCTTTTGTTCCACTATAATCCTTGATGGATTTGGAGTAGGGTATGTTGCACAGTAGTAAAGCTGCTCTTTCTAAGAAAGATTTACTGCAATTTTTTTGTGCTAAGAGTTAAACCATGAAAGTTAATATTTGTGCATAGTCCTACCCCTCAATGTTTTGCCCAAAAATTTGGTCTCAAATTGTTGAATTATACAAAAGTAATTATGGTAGTAACAAAATCTGCATGCTACTCAAATCACCCACCAGAGCACATTTTAAACAACCTCTTGAGATTTTTAACAGAGCTCCAGTATTTGTTTTAAAACTTGCCTAAAGCAGCGATACTAAAATATCCTTCTCATGAGCCCTATGTGTTATATCACAAGAGGTCAGCACCTTGTTGTGTGTAATAGCATCTTCCATTGATGTCTGTGCATAACATAGCAAGTATTTTTCAAATTCTAATGCATATTTACATTTTGAAAATTTATTGTGATTGCAGGCAAGAAGATCCAACTTTTGGATGCATCAGATGTGGATGAAATAGAAAAATTGGAGCAAGAATGAAATAGTTTGGTGATATTTCCTTGTTTAAATTTTTTTAACAAAAAGAGTATTGAATCCCCACATCCCCAGTTCCACCACTGTGGGATATGTGCTCTTATATTGAGAATCAATCTTGTAATTTATTTTGACTTTTGCTACAAATAAGTAATTTAAGAAAGCCAATGGAAACAGTCCAGCCATATAATGAATCTTATTTTGCAAACCTGTTATAAATAGAAAACCTGTGACATTCAAAAGATTGGTAATGAATTTTCTTGTCCTCTCTTATAATTGGTCAAATTTGTCTTTTATCTGGAAAAGATTGGACGATAATTTTAAGTAGTAAGTTTGAGTGGTCTGATTTTACTTTTTGAAAATATTTTCACTTGAAATATTGGTCATTTTGGTCTATAAAAATGTTATATTTTCAATGTTTATATGATAAATATGAAACATCAAGGTCTTGTCTTTTATTTTGTCCACCTGTGTTCCACAAAAATAACATTTTCTTCCCCTTACTTTTGAAACTCTTTTATGATACTGGGTATCATTCTGTGGCATAAATAAAAATTAAAAATCTCTGAGTGAAAGAATGCCATAAATGTCCTTCAATTGAGGGCTAGTATTTTTTTTAGAAACATTGTCCCTGCATGGGTATGTGTTTGATTCATTTGGATATGGTAACTTAAAGATAAGTCTGAGATAAAATATAGTTTTTGTATAGGTATAGCGAAACTTGATGGCATTCCAGAGCAGAGAGTTTGAGGTTCCAGAGGGCGAATTTAGCGTTGAATGGCGGGCAGAGGTACCTCAGGGCTCAGGTGGCGACCTTAAGAGAGAACCTAAACATCTTCATTCTGCCTCTCTTGTATGCTCTCCTCTCCCTGAAGACATTCTCTGTATGTACAAGCGAGTGCCACAAAGTTTTGCTGCACCTATAATTTTATAATATGCATACACACCATGCCCTGGTTGTGCAGTGTGATTTTATGGGCCTGAATAATAAGGGTGTCATGTGAACCAATACCCAAAATTTTATGAGCATCTTTTGCTCTCCAGAGCTCTGTGAAACCTAGTACCTAATAACATAACATCATTAATTAATTCAGCTGACTGGGGAAGTGACGTGCGTACAGACAAGAGGCAAAGTGTCAATTAAGGCTCAAAGGCTGAGCCTATCCAAAAATTCTACACGAGGCTGGCTTTCAAAAGTAAATTTCCATTCAGTGTATATGCACTAATGTATAGTAATTAATACGACAGCAACTTAAAGAGGAGCTCTGCAGAATCTTAGGGCTCTATTGTGATGTCAGTTCAGCTGTATCATGTGCGTAAGGAATGTATCGGGATGAGCTGAGAAAACCTCAAGGGACACCAGCATGAAGGCTGTCTCCAGTCAGCCTTCTGTGCTCATGACTGTTGCAAACAAATGCCTCAGTGGGTGGGGTGAGAACCAGCGCTACAGAGTGTAAAAGTATTACGGCAGGGTATTTTTGACTAGCCCTGAGGCTATGCCGTTACTATGAGATCGTCTGATGAATGAAATGCCGACCTCATCCTTCCTCTGGCACAAGAGAGAGAATTGTAACTTCGTTGTAGTGACATTGACTAGAGCTGCCATTAACTTGAAAAACTTTTCAAGCTAAGCAAAACCATATGCAGTGTATTATTATGGAAAATTGCTCAATGTTGTTGTTAACAGAAAACTATGGAAGCCTGGTAGCATTGCTAATTATTTTCAGTAGAAGGTGATTTCATACAGAAAAAGAGATCATATTAGTCATTGTTAATAAAAAATTTAAATCCATCAGGCTTGGTGACATGTATTTTTGTAACTTTACTAAGTAGTGAACACACATCTCCACGAGGTGTCCTTTTATAATAGTTCCTTCTGAAATACAATTTTGGCTGTACAAGTTAATTTATTGCCTTTAATAACTCATATTAGCTCTAGTTTCTAAAAAAGTAATGAGTCAAAGTATCAGTTGGTACTTGTGTAACAATCACTTCAAACAGATGATCATTCTCATCCTACGTGAAGGTAAAACCTAGGCTTTGCTCCTGCGTACTGAGTTAGCTCAAACTTTTTTATATTCTAGATTTCTCTGGGCATGGAGATCTAAACAATTGATAGATTCCCACAAAGCAATATCTATTCCAGGATAGTAGGTTAGGTAATTATACTTTGTGATATTACCTGCATGATGGCGTATAGTTTTTTTTTAATAACGGGACGTTTTCACCACCATGAGGCCTCAAGCCTATGGCTATTGCGTGGGAAGCCAAAGACTTAACAAATTACATTCGGATCATTCCATTTTAAATCGACAAATGGTTGTTGCCTCACCATTTCAGAATTCAGTGAAATTCGGCATGTGGTTAGTGCAACCCTTGTGACCCATAATCCGTTGACTAAATTCACAGAAAAAATTTTTTCCATGAACTATAGGCAAATGTATGTACATCACTTGGACACTTAAAAAACATAATTTTACGCCCTATTTGTACAAGCTCCAGCAAACTTATTTTACTTGCACAAATATAAAATTGGTATCATTAAAAAGGTAAAAGACTAGGTACTTTATACAATTGATCTTGAATGTCAACTTTGTGCAAGTTAAAATGCTTGAACTTCAACTTCTCCAAGTCAATGTTAAGATAAGAAAAAATAGCCTGATAAATGAAGTCCTCCTGGGTATATTTATTGCTCTAAGTTACAAAAAACAACATTTTGAAATTTGACTTGGAGAAGTTGAAGAAGCATTTAAACTTGCACAAAGTCGACATTCAAGATAAATTGTATCAAGTACAGTCTTTTACCTTTTTAATGATACCAATTTTATGTTTGTGCTAAGTAAAAAAAGTTTGCTACTATGGAACCGATTAAACATTAGGTTGGGAACATTTTTTTTGTTTCATACACAACTTGGGACTTAACCATTTTTGTGGCCGGGTCAGAAAATTTTCTGAAGGTCGGGGGAAGTATCTTTTGGTTTCAAATGAAAAATGCTCTATGAAATGTGGTTTTAAAATTTTTTTGTGATCTACTGGAGCGATGGAACTCATGAGATATTTCTCCCAGCGGTAGATAGTTCTCAAGTCATCAGTCCAAGTTTTCCAATTTCTGAAGGCCGATTTGAACAGGGGCAAAAGATATTAGGCCGACATAAGCCCAATATTGGGTGGGTATGTAAGAGTTCACAATCATATAGACTTGATATACTTGTGGCCCTGGCGAATAATATTACCTCAATTTATGGCCCGCGGGCTGTGCGTCTGCAAAGTGTGCCCCTGGCAGCCGCTCGCCTGGCCAGCCCCTAGCTACGACGCTGAATCTAACGTGCGGGAATTGGAAAAACTTTGTTTATTCGCAGTAATATTGCGTTTTTATGGATTTTCGACACAGACCTTGAGTATATACGAGGTAGCATAATACGACGGTCAATATCTTTCCATTGCGCAAAAGGACAGTTAATCCGATTAATGGCAATCATGACAACGTATCTTTTTTTATTTTAAGAGAGCAGCGAAGTCAGTGGAGAGGTAATACGATATTCCGGCTCGTGAACGCTCCGTTTGTACACTTCCTTGTCTCATTTTACGTTTCATTTCGCTTCGAAGACGGTTTAGTTACGGTTCGTTCACATTCCGATTCGCTTCGGGTACGCTTAAATCTCCACTTCGTCGACGGTTCGTATCCGCTTCCCTCTACAATATTTTCGCCAGGGGGGTGTCAGTTCCAAATCATAACATTCATTAGCAGTGCATAAAGTACTTTGGATTGGGCATCATTCATCTAGTTTTACATTGGCCCTATATTGGCTGCCAATATTGGTCCAGCAATGGCTGAAGAAATCGGATCAATATCGGTCCTATATCGGGTGAACACCGGTACACTGGCTAAATCTTGGCTGCCAATATTTGGCCGATATAGGCTGCCAATATTGGCTACATGACGCAAAACGTTATCATTTGGACATTGGCCGAATATTGGCTACCGATATTGGGCCGACATTAGAACATTGGCAAATGATATCGGCCCGACTTATGCCCGATATTGGGTGCCCCTATGAAAAAATTGTATAAAATGTATACAAAATTTTGTATAAAATTTATACAGGGTTTTATACAAAATTGAAACGTATAAAATGTATACAGTGGTAAACATTTTATACAATGAATCCCTGGCGAAAATATTGTAGAGGGAAGCGGATACGAACCGTCGACGAAGCGGAGATTTAACCGTACAATGTGTAGTAAAATGAGGTAAAAAACTGATTAATGAGTTATGATAATGATTTTAAAGACATAAAACATTACTTAAGAGGGTACTAAATGGTGCTGTGTTGATCTCGACTTCGTCGATATTTTGGTTCTTTTCAATGTTTAATATCTTTATAAATAGTTGAGTTCACAAAACAAAATTTTTACTGGTTATTCCTCATATGAAGGACTCTAAATTGGCCAAATTTCAAATTTTAATTTTCATGCCCAACAAAGATAATGGACATTAAACTTTGAAAATTTTGAAAAATCAAGAACTTTAAAAAAATATAATTAAAAACCACTTAAGTCCACAGCTTAAAATTTTTGCATACTTAAAGCATGGCTCTATACCTTTCAAATAAAAAAAATTCAAACATCAAATCTCTTGCCTTCTTATATTTAAAAAATTGTAAAAATTGATTTTTTTAAGTTAAGTGATGAAGACTGAAGCAATATTTGGACCCTTAGACTTAGTTTTAGGTCGATACATCACCTTATCTTTATTTTAGTTCATTATTTACGGAATCGATTGGTTTTCGTTTGATTGTTCTAGGATTCATAGAATTAGAGATATTTGCTTTTCTGCAGAACACTGAAATCGCCTAAAATCGGTGTTTCGTTAACATAAAAATGGCCACTATCAGGAAAAAAAATACAAATTTGTATTCTCAATAAATAGTAGTTTGTATGGTAAAAATATTTTAAAAAATTGAAAATCATCAAGCAACCAATTTAACTTTTTCTGGACCACTTAATATGGATTGACCCAATAGGGACATATATTATGTATCCTTGGAGTAGGCTCCAATGTGCATATCAGTAGTCGGAGGTCTCTCATTGGTTACAATAAACACTTCCACGGGTCGATGGTGGCCCGTTGTCAGGTACGTGACTACCATTTTACACGTAAAACTGCAGATATATTGGTGGTTTGCTGCCATGCACATAACTTAAGAAACCAATAAGAATGGCGTATGGGAACGCGTCTTCATTGCGGAAATAGTATCTACCTAAATAGGAAAATGAATTGCGAATTCGTAAGGCCTTCGTGTCGCAAATTGTGCGTGTTAGTTTTCCATTTTCTTACTGCCGTTGCCTCTTCTGGCGCGTCTCGATACATCGTTGTGTCTTTGTATGCATGCATCTCAAGTTACATGGATGACCTCGAACCGCCTATTAACAAGAGAAGTTTTTTACGAAGATTTTGTGGACTAATAAAACTTGCCGTGCGTGTTATAAATGAACTTACGAGCAGAAGGCCGCCAGTATAGTATATGGCAGCAAAAGTACTGGGCCCTGTTCCTAACAGGCCCCAGTGCTTTAGTCCGTCCCCGGGGGATTCCAGCAGGAAACCTCGGCTCGCTAGGGTTTGCCACGCTTCAGTCCCTAACCTCTTCCCGCATCCCCGTTCCCGAATCCTCAGCATCTCCATCGCCTCTTAAGTAGGCCTGCGGTTAGAAAGGCCGGGAGTGGTGTGGTGCGGCGCTCCCAGGAGTAATGTGGAACCCGTAGACCCGGCCCTTCATGAATACCTTAGCTTTAGAGCTTCCTCTTACCTCTGCTTCTCCGTTTGAAGGTTTCGCTGGTTTCCTATCCTATGCGTTTCCCAGCAGTGGATTTTCCAGTTAAGGATTAATGCCAAATCCTTCATTTTTCCAAAAAAGGTTTGAAGTTCCTAATTTTTAAAATATTGTGTTTACTACTATAGACTTTACGGCATGTATAAGGCAAATCCATTCATTTACTGAATGAAAAAGAATCAATCCCACTCCACTTAGAAGTGACATTTACCGATCCGATAGGTGGAAAGGGAGGTAGATAGTATTTCATCTACCTCCCTTTCCGCCTATCTACCCCCCGATTCCTTTGGAACAGGTCCAAATTCCTCGGCACAAGGTTCTCTGAGAACCTCTCTTACACGGCGGCATTTTCTAAATACTGTATCGTGTGACATAGGAATCAGACGATTGCTCGTTTGCATTTATCCGGTCCGACTTTCGAATGGGCTCTATTTCTTCTGAAGAGCTTTCACACATCTACCAATCAGCAGTGGCGGATACAGAAAAAACTCAAGGGGGGGGGGCGCAAGTTATCGCGACGATTGTAGTTTTCAAACTGACTGCCTGGCAGCGACTCTGCTTCCCTCATATATGTAGCTCGGTTATATCGAGAACCTTCGGTACCAGAATGTTCGCTTCCAGACTTTTAAGGAGTGTGAACAAATACAAACAGTAGAATATTCGCGACTTTTCTCGAACAAATACCAGACAGAATAACGTATCGAGATCACTAGAATGGCCGCGACGTTTCTCGTAGGTTAGCTATCTATGTGCCAGACAGAAACGTATAGAATACGATTACGCGGACGCGCGCGCGTGCTACATAAGAAAGTACAACTACTCGATAACTCGACTCAGAGTCGACTGACGAAAGACACGAACGAATAGCGTGCGGGCTGACTGGCGGGGGCGGCAATGCGGGCGGCCCCGCAAGGGGGGGGGGGGCGCGCCCCCCATATGTATCCGCCACTGCCAATCAGCAATAAGAATGGTGAAGCATCGCTACCCATGAGAAGGAATCATACCCAGTGCTGTCCCTAGGGTAGTGCGACAGGTGCCGCTGCACTGGGCCCCGCGCCTATGGGGGCCCCGCCCGGGGTTGCCTCTCAGACGGCACGGGGAAACCCGCCTGTTACCCGAAATTACCTACCACTTAGTACACATGTAAATTCTTAGAAATCATTAGCCATTTTGTCGGTTAATTTCCTTCTTTCCATGAATTATGCTTAAAAGATGCTACTTTATCAATAAGGGAATGCAAAGTAAAGAGGGCTGCCGACTTCCATTCGCACAGGGCCACTCAATCCCCAGGGACGGCCCTGAATTCATACCGATAGCAACAACATTACCTACGCTATTTTTATCAATTTCACACATTTTCTTCGCGACTCACATTTCGCGTTGGCAAGTTCTCGGTTAGATGGTCTAGTCGGTCGTTTATCGTTGGTCAGTGTTCAAGTCTTCGGGAGGAATAGACTCAAAGGTTTCCGGCTGTACTCAGTGGAATTTTAGTATGTTGAAATAACACTTTTTATTTCCATATGGTAGTTTAATAAGTCGACCGCGGTTTCAACGCAAGAGTGTCATTATCAAGATGTCATGTATCAAGAAGAATTGCAGTAGCAGCCAAAAGTTGATCTCCAATAGTAGCCATGGCTAATGGTAGCGATCATCGAAATGCATTTCGATGATCGCTACGATTTATTCCCAGAGTTCCTAATATCATTAGAACGCACAATTAAAGTTTTCGCGTGGGAATTGCCTGAGATACTTATATTGATGATGAGAGAATGATAGGGACACTTGTGCCATGACCTTCAGCTAATCCAGACACAGGCCACTGCAATGTCCGATATATTTCCCATCTCTGAACTCTCCAGATCTTCTACCCTCTCTTCACTCACTCAGTGATAAAACCCAAAGGTTGGTTTGGATAGTTGAGGGTAGAGAGCTCACCCCGGACTAAGCCACAGGCGTGTGAATTTCACATATTCAGGGTAAGTGGGCCGATTCCTTTCCCTGGGCCACCTCGCACTCCGAGGATTTTTGTTCGGGGGCGTTCAAAGGCTTCACCCGGATTTGAACCCGGGACCCTTCGATCAGTAGCCAAGCGCTCTACCCACTAGGCCACCACGCTCCCCTCCTCCCTCTCTTAAGCTGTCCAAAATTCCAATTTCTCTCCTACCTACCATACCCTCTTCAATACTCATCTTTCCCTCATTTCGACCTCTTCAAATCACCTTCACCAATCTCATTTCTTCCTCCACTATATTTAACAACTCTTCGTTTGTCTTTATCTTCAACCAATTCACCCTCTCCATCTTTCTCCAAATTCTCATCACAAAAGCCTCCAATCTGAGCTCAATCATCCACTTCCCTCATAGATAAGCTTCGGTGGCATTTTACGCTGCAATCAAGTAAGTCTTCTCCATTCTTTTCTTCACGCGTTCACTCCTCATGGTTTTGAAACCATCAAAAGCCTAATAATAGGCGATAAGCATAGGAAATAGTCCTAGTTTTACTACTTTACTCGTAAATTCTCTAAAATTATATACTTCTTACGCTTCTGTCATATTCATATGTTGCATCGTACCTGTTTTTTAAATCTTTAACCGGTGGATTATCCTGTAGGATTTTATGATGTTATGAGGATTATTTGGATATTATAAGTGAAAACTACACAATAGTACTCCACACAATAAATGTTAGTTCACGGCCTATTTCGAATTGTTTACGGTCAACATCAAGAAGTCCAACATAAATCAGTCAAGAACAAGTATATATGCGCACATGTACTTTGAGCGAAACAGTTTAAACGGTCTGGGCGATCCTGAAGGGAGAAAACCTCTAGCGCAGTACTCCGTCCGTCGGATTGGACGTACAACTATGGGTTCATCGGCTCCTTACGTAAAGAGTAGAGTAATGCCAACGCTGGGTTATCCTCCTCCCTCTTCCGAACCTCAAACAACCCATTCCTTGCAAACTTACCCACCTATCCTAAATGGCGAAAAGGACCTCAGCTGTCGATCGCCATCCCAAATAATCAATCAACCAAGGAAGCAAGAAGACACGTTCATTTCAATTGTAGGTTCACAAAACTGGAACATGCGGAAAGACCATGCAAAAAAACCAGCCTGCATACTTTGACTCCCTGGAGAAAGCTGCCGAAAACGTTGATTGATATAGAATGTTGAATTTAAGAAAGAGCATGGGAGCATCACTGACTGGAGAAGAATCACATGCACTCTGTGCGAAGAAGAGTTGAAGTGCGGTTGCGATACGGAGGAAGCAGAAGTTGAGAATGGAGTACGACGAGGATATTTGAGGGCCACGATCTTCAACGCTTACATTGTGAAAGCAATAAATTGATTACCC
Organism: Pyrrhosoma nymphula; assembly: GCA_963573305.1. Lineage (NCBI taxonomy): Eukaryota > Metazoa > Arthropoda > Insecta > Odonata > Coenagrionidae > Pyrrhosoma > Pyrrhosoma nymphula. The sequence goes on along the minus strand of OY754335.1, from coordinate 9,776,244 downwards.
CAGAAAAACAGCCACCCAACCATTCCGCAAGAATCCCTTAACTCATCGTCATACAAGCTGTCATCAATCCGAAGATTGGTTTGATTCACTTCACTCTCGAATCTCAACTTTAACCGCTTCATCCACTCATTTTCCTTCATTTTGAAGTCCTTCATAATTCACCTGATGCATTTCTTCTTTGATGCATAGGTCTTCTTGGCCTCCCTCTTTAGTTCTTCCCATTCATTTCTTCTTCCATTGCGGTTTTCAAGAGGCTGGTGTGTTGCAAAATGCATCCAATAAGTTTGTCTCTTCTTCGCAGAGTTTTCATCGCACATCTTTTCTCTCCGACGTAAAGTAGGATTTGTTTATTGGTGATTCTCTTTTGTCCACTTTTTCTATGACACCACATTTCCTTTGCTTCCGATCTTATTTGTTTTGCAGCTATTTTCGTCCAAGCCTCATTGCCATATCAAAATATGCTCCACAGAAAGTTTTTACGAAACGCTCTTTTATTTCCATGCTGTTAGAAGACTCTTCTTATAATAAAATGACCCCTTTGCTTTGGATATTCTTAGCATTGTATATTTCTTATCATTATTACTTCCGCTTTTAAGTAATATTACGACAAGCTATAGTATTATTTATATCTTTATTAAATGAAGGAAAAATTCACCATCATGTGAATAGAGTATCAGAAAGTTGCCATTAAGTTTATTTCTTCTCTTACTTTGAGTATTCATCGAGCATCTTTTATCCCCAGATTTACATGGCTGTAACATCTGTTGGACTTATTAACTCGTGATATCCTTTGTCAATTTGATCTTCGTCATTCTTCAATGACGGCACATTTCCATCTATTGCTTCCAAACTCTTTCGCTTTGCAGCTTTTATCGTCCACAGGCTTCGCTGTCACATGAGCCCTTCCTCATCCGTCCGCCAAAACCATTTGAGCGCACTCCCTTTGCAGAGAGGAGGAGGAAGAGAGAGGAGGAAGAGAGATGGAGCGGACGAGGCGGTGGCTGGCGGCGGCGGGAGCCTTGGACCGACTGAGGCGGCAGCTTGATCGATTTCTCCGCCATCGTATAAAAGGGTGTGCGGAGGGCGGGGCCAGGCGGTGGAGGGGGTGGAGGGGTGGGGGGGGGGGGGGAAGGGGCGGTGAGGGGGCCTGTAGGTTTCGGGAGGAGGAAGCTGAGCAAAGTGATTTGGTTGTGGGGACGGACGCCTTTCTGGAGGAAACAGCGGCGGCGGCGGAATGAAGAAAGAAAGAACTAAGGAGGAAGGTGTAGGGTGAAAGGGTGTAGGGGATATAGAGTGGAAAGGAGGGAATGCCAACGGGAATTATTATCGTTAATGGAAGTGGTAGTTTACAGTGCAAAATATGGTGTGTTAGAAAAATTAGTAGGTCAGTTACCTATTTGGGGAGGCGACCGACGACGGAGGTCATTCGCTTCGTGGATGATGGGTGGGCTGGTTAATAAAGAGGGGATCAAATTGGATATGGAGGGAAACCCGGCGTCGGAATGAGCCAGCTCTAAGCGAAAGGAGTCCACAAAATAACGTGGGGATCCCATCCTGTGGACTCTGGGTCGAGTCTCAGCAGTTGGGTAGATAATTCAGTTGAATCCCTCATCCCTACTTTGAATGCGATTTGAAGGGTACGGCGTAGAAGGGCGAATAATAAAATGTGCTACAGAGGAAATAATTTGCCTATTAATCATTTGGAGAAGTGACTGGCAGAGGTGACTTTGATAATTTACGCTGTTAAGGACGACTGGGTTGGTTGGTGAAGGTGGGATTGTTTGGGGGAGAGAAGAAATGGTGGAGAGAAACCCGGTGTAGTTATTAGCATAGTCTTAAAAATGGCCACCAAGGTGTCCACGCTTTACCGTCCCAACCAACGGACGGAACAGATTGAAAAGAAAAAACTTTGTTCAGTTCCACATAAAATAATTTTATTGACGACCTAGGTTTCGTCGCTGAGCGACTTCACCAGGTGTACGGAACAGAACTGGGTGTACGGAACAGTACGGAACCAGGTGTACGGAACACTGAACTTCAAGTAATCCGCACATAGCATCCAAGGAGGGATCGGGATTAACCTGAAAAATCGCCACCACTGCTGGGATTCGAAACCTGGCCCCCGTGATAGAAACCCGGTATTCTAGTCACTGCTCCCACTCCATCTCATGAAACAATATGAAGATGTAATGGGCGGACAGAATCGCCACTAACCCAATAAGAGATGGAGAGAAAATGTGTTTCATGAAAACTCTGCGGTGTCGAAGAGACACTGGCATTGGATACATTCTGAGACTCAACAGCCTCTCCTAGAAGAGGCAATAATGTGAGGAGAAATAAAAAAAGTATTATTAAGGAAGGTCATGCACGAAGTACCGACTTCCGGAAAATTATGAGGGATGTCAACATGAAGACTCACGAATGATTGAAGCTGTTAGCAGATGAGAGGGTGGAGTGGAGAGCAATCTTCGGATTGGTGGCCGAAGGGGAAGACAAGCGAGGACGTGTTGGAGATGGAGGGAGAAGGAAAAAAGTTGGGTACGGAGATTTGGAGGAGGTAGCAAAAAGTGAACGAATGAGGTACTGAGAGGTGATGAGGGTGTGCTGAAGAGGTTGATATGCAGAGAAGAGAATACCGGGTAAGAAGAGAAAGGAAGAGAGAAGTAATTTTGGGAGACTTATAAAGGGGGGTAGAAGATAAGAGATACATACTGTGAGGAAACATACATGAAAAGAAACATACTGTGAGGCAAATGGTTAGAGTTACGGCGAAAGGTTAGAAGACACCCTATCAATATAGGTAAGGACCTGTCTGAAGACCTAACAATAAATTGGTGGAACGCAAATTGAATGAGTCTAAAGCAAGCGTGGGCGACCTTTTCCGGTGAGTCGGGCGGATTGGACAACCCGTTTTTGGTCAGTGGATCAAATGTGTAATAACGTGTAAGCAACAATTATGTGTAAGACAACATGGAAACAGCCCGCGGGCCACTTGGAAATATCCAGCGGGCCAGATCCAGACCGCGGGCTGTAGGTAGTCCGTGCCTGGTCTAAAGTAATGAGATTTTCTTGAATGAAGAAAGCGAGGTTAAAGATATGAGGGGAAGGGTATAAACGGCAGTAGGCAGAACATTTAATGTGGTTTGAGCGAGATAGATCCCTAGTCATAGTGGAGACCATATTCAAATTTTATTCTTTGATTTCAGCGTCTGTAAGAAGTACGAAATAAATATTGTTATATTAATGCCACAAAGATATAGGTATATATGCCCAAAAATCCCAGTAATTAAATAAATAAAGCTACATAAGTCTCTAACTTGACTCGTTTTTTTCCCGCCGAACGGCTGAAAACCTTTCAAAACAGCAGGGTTTTTTTGCGATTCTGTAAAAGTTACTGTGGTGAGTAATAGATTATTTTTATAAATAGTTTAGAAAATATGCAATCTATACACCGTTAGTTTTTTGACGAAATCTAGGTGTTATGAATTCCTATTTCCTTCAATATTCTCCCTCTGGAGCGCTCAGCCATAATCTATCCCATGTAAAAAAGCTTATATTTACAGGCAAATTGCTCGAAAATTAGTTCGGCTAGGGGTTGATATTTTGATATAGTTGGAAAGATGATAGTTTTTTCTTTAAAATGAGGCAAAATTCATCAAATTCTAGGTGAAGTGATTTTTCGCTCAAACTACCTTAAGTCACCTTGGTAGAACATTGGAGGAAAAAGAGCTTAGTAGCTAGGATATAAGGAAAAGATAACGTCAGCGAAGGACGCTTTCGCCGATAGAAGGGGACTAATGACAGAGACCTTAGAGACTTGTGGGAACGAGAAGAAAAGGCTGGTGAAGAGTCTAATACGGAAGTAGTGAGCAGAAATCTGGACAATGTAGAAAGAGGGTGAGAATATATCTCGGTAATTTGATATGTGGGTGTGGAGGAGAAAGGATAAGGTGTGATGGAGGGAGAGGATGTCAATTGGGAAAGTTTTGGGCGCGGTGGCTGAGGACAGTATTGGGGTGGTAGGGTAGGGGATGCTTGAAGGTCGTGATAGAGGGGAGGACGTTTGTTAAGCGGTGAAGGAGGAAAAAGAATGAATAGGTTGGTCACGCCCTGAAACTTTAACATTTACATATAAACATGTATGTGTCTTCTTAAAGCAATTACACATATAAATTCTTGACATTAAAAAAAATGTATTGATTATTCTAAAAAAGAGTTGGGGAAATTTTTTTAGGCAAAATCAATCACTTTACTATTTCAAGTATAGTAAGGGGATACTAAAGAAGGAAAGAAAGATATGCCCTAAACATCGAAATAGAGTTGCAAACGATAAAATATTTGATCATCCGACAATATTGGAACAAGCTCCTCTCATAAATTCCATTCTATTGAGATCCGACCTCAGCAGTAGCGGAGCACTTTCATTGCAACTCCCATCCCTACTTGAATGTGACATGTGAAGTACTCTCCATCCGTTGGTTGATTGTTTGGGAAGCCGACCGGCAGCCATTCTCTCCTTTCGAGGATAAGTGGGTGGCATGGTAAGGGAAGGATTAATGGGTAAAGAGTAAGGGTGGAGGGAAACCCGACGTCGGAATCTGCCTAATCTTAAAGAAAGGCGCCAAGGAGTCAACAGTTTAACGTCCCATACGAGTACTGTACTTTACGGAAAGAGTACTGTACTTGAAATGCTCACATTGCGACGAAAGCCCATGAAACTTGACGTCGCGAGTGAATTGACTGCGAAATGGTGGGCGTAAGGAGAGAGAAAATGAAAACAATCTTAGCTAGTTTGATTAACTTCAATAACAGCATTTATATAATTACAATTATTACAGTAAGAAGCAAGCCCGTAGGCTAAATACCGTTAACTTTTGTCTATACAAGACGATCACAAGTGGCACCAAGCCGATACGTCCTTCTCCAGCCGCGGTCAGTTTCAAAGAGGGCTGGTAAGTTCGCGGTGCACTTTGTCAGCGCAGGAGGGGAAACAGCTGGCCAGTGGAGGAGTGGGGAGAGGAGGGGAGGTGCTATCACACTTTGGATTGGTGGGAATGTTCACAGGTCGGCTTGCAAGTTGAAAAAGATGTCAGCACCAGCGCGGACCGAATAAAAGGAGTGTACTTGCTGGAATCGCGATGACCAGAGCGTTCGCGTTGACCGGAGCAGATCGCGGCTCTTAGCTCATCGCTCTCAGGCACTTCACTCAGGAGTCTTTGAGGATTTTCGAGGGGGGGGGAATTGACACAGCATATAAGTACTCAATCCGTCACATGGGGAGAAAAACTGTGGACACCGCGGTGCCTTTCGTTGAGAGTACGGCAATAGAAGTGCGAGCGGAGCATACGGGATAATAAAAACTCTTTGACGAAGAGGAAGAGTCCACGACTTGGTGGCGGTGGCGGAACGGGAAAAACACCCAATTTTCACGTGGGCTAGGCCCTTCAATTAGTTCCCTGGCAATGCAGCGAGATGGCGGTGATAGAGAACCGTTAGGCGCCGAAAAGTTCCGGGGGAGCCCGAAAAGAATTAATCGAAATCAAACTAACTCGGTAAAAAGTGACCTATTAAAAAATAATTAGATTTCATTGCTTAACTTGGATCTAATTTATTTACGATTAGGGAATGCTGAATCATCAACACTGGGAGTGGAAAGCAGCAGTAATGAGTGGGTGGGCGGATGAATATGTTTGGAAACAAAGTTAAGGAAATTGTAGTCTGGAGCAGGAATGCAAACTTTTATTTCACTATTGTTGCAACACAGTGGGAAATTGAAATATTATTGAGGTTACTTTATGAAAAAAGTTTTGGGAATAAAGTAGTATTCACATTTATTTGAGTGTCACGCACTTCACAGATCTTGGAAAAATCAACTTTCAGGGCCTTTTCTAATAGTGTGAATAATTTAGGGGTTCAAGCAATACAGCGAGCAGGTAGTGAGGTCCCATTCGCACTGCTTAACGCAGGTAAAGTATACTTTAGCTTCAAGCTTGATGCGTTAACGCAGGTTGACGATAGCCCTAGGGGGACCGGGTATCTACCTGGTTAACCTAAGAGAATTACCTTCGTCGGCACTGGTTACCGGCCTCTGTGATGCGTGCACGCAGAAGTTATTTCACGCATAAAATATGGGTAAGGCGGAAATTCTAATGTAAACATGAGACAGACAAATGCTTGAAGCAATACACTTTGGAGCAGAAGGGCGTTATGTATAATGGAGGACAATCAGTTATGCAAAACTTCATCTAAATGCTACCCTGCTATCCGATTTCCGTGTAATAGGTCATAGGGCAACGGCCATGAAGAAGCGGAGAAAATGGATTCAGAGAGTCTAGGAAAAATAATTTAGGTCTGTATTGTATCTCGCTCAGTTACTGTGGCAGCTATGCACGATGTCAATGAAGGAGGAATTCTAGCACCTAACTGTCCAACAGTATATCTCTTTTTAATTCTTGCTGTTGACTGTTTCAGGAATGTAGAGTCAAATATTAAATATTCTAATTAATATCTGTCTGACAAGTCAACTTGAAAGTCATATATTCTTAAGTTTTGTCATGCCGTAATATCATATAGTTTCTATCGGCTCCTAACCCTGTCCTTATAAGGCCGAGGCACACTTTCTGTGCATACTTTGCTAAGCACCCGGATTTTTTCGTATTTTGTTTCGCTGGTGCATTAAATCTTTATGTGAGGTCACAAATGTTTGAAGTGAAATCGAGATGAGGCAAAACCAGAGAGAAGTAGTAACTTTCTTTCACTTTTTCGTACGAGAACCTTCCAATCATTTTCTCAATAGTGTGGTCATATTTTGATGAAAATCCACCCCCTGCTAAACACCTTTGAAGTTGTTTGAAAGACACCAAGTTGATGAGGACAGGTCTCCAGCTTCCTGACCACGGTGAGCGGTGTTGGAGAGGAGAGTGAGGCGAACGCAGCGCTAGATAAACGATTTTATTTCAAACGGCCACATTAATCATTATTCCACTCGAGTAATGTGAACGGGGGGTAGGAGAGAATCGAGGGGTGCGAAGGAATTGGAGGGAGCGGGGGTTTCCGGAGGCTTCCGCGTCCTGGCTAGGGTTTAATGGAGTCCCTTTACAGGAAATAGGGGAGGGAATAGGAGGTGGTGATGCGGAAACCAGGGGCAGGCCCTGAACTTCGACCGGGAGGGAGAGAGTAGGAGCCTCGGGCTACGTTCCGGGCGAAATTGAAACCGCGGCTTGCTGGAGTCCCTCGCACAAAATTCACCAAGCCGGTGCGGGGATTAAGTACTCCCGCTCCCGAAGTGCCCACCTGGGCAGGAGTTTCAATGAGGTAGTCAACGGGTCGGTCACTTGCAGCTCCTAAGGAAAGCGAATGCAATCGCCGCTGCATTTGATTAAAAAAATAACACCGACGGGAGATCACATCGAGCCTCGCAAAAAATGTGCGATTTGATGGATGGATTCTCCGTCTTGTAACACATTAAGTGCTAGTAAGATATTTATGTCATTTCCCAGTTCTTAAAATTTTCAATGCAGCTATTTAAATAACATTGCCGACACTCATATGTGAGACACCCGCAAGGTTGTTGGAGGGAGATTATCCTCAAGCCATAATTGAAACCGCATTCGAATATTATTCTATTATTTAAGCAGATGCTTTAAGTGTGGGGTAAATATGCAGGTCATTATGGCGCAGAAACTTTTTTTAATGGCCAAACTTCTCAGTGATTAACACAATATGCACATTTAAGGCTTTAACTTGACTCATTCATTTTACTCCGCGCGCAGAAAACGCCTTCATAACCAAAGTTTTCTTCGATTTTATAAAATGTATTCCGGCGAGTAATACATTTATATTAAAAAAGAATCGAGGAAAAATACAAACTATATACCGTTACATTTGCAATGCAATCTGCATGCTAGAAATTCCATTTTTTTTAATGCCTCCTTGAAGCGCAAAGTCGTACCATATCCCATGGTAAGCGTCTTTTTTATATTTTATTTTGAGAGATATCTCGAAAAGTAGTGCTCTAAGTGGTTAATATTTTGGCATCAATAGAAATATGAGATTTTTTACTTCATAACGAGGTCAAATTCACTGAATGTTATGTCCGGCTCAAACGCGCTCTAACTACTTTTAAAAGAATTCATTATGACACTAACTCAGTACAAATTCCTCTATTTATTTTAATGCTGTCGACCGGTTTCGACGTCCAAAGCGTCATTTACAAGAAAAACATTTTGTCTTGTCAATGACGCTTTAGACGTCGAAACCGGTCGACAGCAATAAAATAAATAGAGGAATTAGTACTGAGTTTTTGTCATAGTGAATTTTATCTTCGATTTCCACCAAGTATCGCCACAATCGATTACCTTAAATATAATGGAATACATCACAGACCCATCTTTTTTCTCGATGACTATTTAATACCATTGCTAGAGTTAAAATGTGCAGATTTGTATGACAGGAACACGCCGTATAATCATTGAATACGTTTAAATCACGAAATACTTCGCCAAAATATTAAAATACTAGGTCATTCAAGCTATCAGACTCTTTCGTAAATCGGTGGCACATAAAATAGAAATGTTCTTTCTTTTTCATCTATATTCAAACCGGCTTTACACTAAAAATAACGATAATAATCTCAGTTAAACTTGCGCGATTAATTTCTATCAGGTACCAAATTAATGACTGAAATCGGGAAAGAATTAATCATCATAGAGAACTATCACATGGTTCTAATCAATAATCCAGTCGGTACATCTGTGAAAAGAACAATCAGAGAGTCTAAAGTCGCATGCTCTTCCTATTATTATGTTCAGACACTGATCTTGAATAAAGTAGAGTGAGTTCATATCAGCTATGTTGAAATTATCATACGAAAACGTAAAGAACATAGTTTCATCAGAACGATTTTTTAAATCTGGCAATGCCTACTTTTTCAGCGGAAAACGTCCGCTTTCGATTTTCTCTGAAAACCTCGGGGACTATTGCAGAATCTCTCGCAGTAAACTTACGAAATAAGAATATGTTCCGTTTTTTAAAGCATCTTACTGTCTTTTAATTAAGGTAACTTTAAAGAATTTCAAGAGACATTTGCGTTTGCTATATAACAAAAAAGCTGACACTATTTCTAGCCAATATTTTTACTTTAAGTAGTCAAATAGTTAATGCATAACCGACATACATCGAGTTATCCATACATGGTAATCTGTTAAGCCTTCAGACTGTGAATCCAAAGTAAAAGTTTATACCCGTTTGCGTCCTCGAAAATAAAATCGAATATTAAATCGTACGGCAGATACAGATGAAGAGTGAATGTGCAAATTTTCAACATCCGGACTGAGAAATTTTGGAATTTTGGCCATCTTTTTCAGTTTCAGCCCACTATGTGCCGATCAAATTCGGGGTAGGCGTTGTCAAACATAAGTGCGATATTCCACAGAGGAAAACCATTCGCCTTGACCGGGATTCGAACCTGGATCCCTCGATTTCGCGCCGAGTGCTTAAACCAGTTAAGCTACCCTAGGCTATAGCCACCAAATAATCCACAGTGGAGAAGGACGCCTCGGTAGCTTAACCTGTTAAATCACTCGGCGCGGAATCGAGGCATCCGGGTTCGAATCCTGGTCAAGGCGAATAATTTTTCCTCTGTGGAATGTCGCACTTATGTGCACTTGCGGGTGACTCCGTAAAGGTAACTACCGCTAGGTGGCTAGTCCCGGTATCCTCAAAATTAGTCAAAGAGCGAACACCTCAATGTGTTCTATGTATGGCTTTATCCTCGCGGACTGTGGCGCTTAGCGCACGATTTGTATTGCTAATGGCATCTTATGTCTAGCAGTCCTGACCACCATGCCACCAAATAGCCAACTATATACCGTTAAAGCCACCAAATAATCCACAGGGGAGAAGGACGCCTCGGTAGCTTAACTGGTTAAAAGACTCGGCGCGAAATCGAGGGATCCGGGTTCGAATCCCGGTCAAGACGATTGATGGAATATCGCACTTATGTGCACTTGCGGGTGGCTCCGTAAAGGTAACTACCGTGGCTAGTCCCGGTATTCTCAAAATTAATATTGTCAAACATGTTTAACTCGTTTATTGTCAAACATGTTTAACTGTTAAGATGACTCTGTTTTAATAATTTCCTCATTACTGCAATATTCTTACATACTGCCGTATCCTGCCCTCTTTTTGCTTCAGCTACACTTATGCATCATGCCTTCATGCACGCCCTCCCGTTCTTGAGACCCCTAAATACTCCTCCTCTTCTGAGTCTCTCTTCCACCACATCCATCCATGACTTTCACGGTCTACCCATTCCTCTCACACCATTCACTCTCCACTGTCGTAAATCTGCTTCGTTATTCCACTCCCATCCATTCTCTCTTGATGGCCAAACCAATGAAGCACACTCCTCTCACATATGTCCATTACTGGAGCATCCAACCTACATTCTTTCATAACCCACTTCTTAGCCTAAAGTTATAACCCGATTAAACCCTCCTTCATATCCCGCAAAAACTTCTTAGGTACCCCATTCCCACTGCATTTTGCCTACTTATCCTCGCATACCCAAGTTTTGATACCGCACAATAAAGTGGGAAGGAGTGCACATTTTTAATAGAGTATTTACTTAAACAGAACATTTTTGTAACTCAATTTTTGTACCGAAATCACCACAAATTCTTGCCTCTAATCATGTCGTTAACATAACATTTCGATCGCTTCCCGTAAGAAATCCCATCTCCTTTACCTACTGTAAATCCCATGAACAATGATAATGGTGCATAGGGTGGCTTAATTATCACGGGATGGCGGCTTGGGTTTAGCGGTTGAGTGGAGAGCGCGTAGGAGCAGAGTGCGGCGAGGGAATCGTGGGTGCGTGGAGAGATGAAAAAGAACTCGGGTGTATTTGAGGGAGAGAAGACGGCAAGAGTGAGTGCTCTCCCATATGAGTGCGTTTAAAAACTCGAGAGCTTGGTTCACTGGGAGCCTTCCACCCGGATGAACCACCTTCAACCTCTCTCTATATCTCTGTTTGAGGCTTTTGCAGCGCTGTTGTGCTGGTGTCTCCATGTTTTTCGGGCAAAGCTGCGTCGGTGTATCTTTACGATGACGTTTCGTAGCCAATGCAGGCCACATATTCAGCCAAGGAAAAGTTTTATTTTCCTCGACTCATCAGGGAGTCTATTGAAATAGAGACGGTAGAGGCTAATTTCAATAGGGATGACGGGCATAGACTCCACAACACCTGGAAGAGACTCCTGAGAAGAAACGCGCCAAAAGAAGGGTGCTCAACGCTGATTGGCTGTGCTAATGGAAGGCCCCCTTGACGATATAAATACAGGCCAACTTTCACCGTTTGGCATTCGGACTTGATCTGAAGATGTGGCCTGCATTGGCTACGAAACGTCATAGTAAAGATACACCGACGCAGCTTTGCCCGAAAAACATGGAGACACCAGCTCTCTCTATATCACTCATGCTCCGAATTTGGTGCTAGATTAGACTAATGCTAGGTTTCGCGCATGGAAACCCACGGCGCGGCGCCATTCCTTAGCCTTTCACTTACGACTCGGGTATTCGTTCTCGCGATATCCTTAACTCTTTGCTTCTGCCGTCATTTTTCAGGGTTTCCTATCGCTAGGAAACGTGTGGAACGATTTGATTATGCAAAGTACTTGTGCTATAAAGGTAAGTGCGATAAAAATTGGTGAACCAATGGCTGCAAACCTTTGTTTTACTAGCGTACGATAATAAGAAAATCTTACAGACTTTATCGGCTGTTCTATATTTTATTTCCTTTCTCCGCTTGAACTCCAATCGTCTCTTATGGATTTATGGGCTACATTTAGTGCATTCTGGCGTACCTACGGCGGTGTTACTTTTTTATTTCATTTACTATGACTCGGATATTTTTTCACGCAATAATCATTACTCTCAGTTGTTCCCAACATATTTGACGTTTTTCCAAACAAGGAAATATGCATTGGATTTGCATAAGCGACGAAATTAGGGGCTTGAGTGAGTGTAAAAACAACAAAAGAACAAAAATATGCCCAGCTCCTCTTGGTGAATAGATTCATCTTAGGATTGAAATTTCCGTCACAGTCTCCTCCAATCAATCATTAAATAGGGATTCACTAGCGCTACTTGATGTAATTCTCTCAGGATACCAGCGGAAATGCAGACCAACTTGTAAAACCTATTTAAAACATTTAGGTACTTGGTGAGCAGCCGATTTTGCAAGTTACAGAACCATCAGGCGCAGTCTAATATGCAGTATTATTACGCAACTGTGAAAAGAATGGATCCAATCGGAAGGATAGAGAGTTTTCAAAATGAGGGAGAATTTTGTTCACAATCACAACACGAATAGAGAAAAATATGTATAAATTACTTTATGTAAGGATATTGTTCTGGAGTATTGACCAAATTCGACCAATTATATTTATTTATTGATTATAATGATTAATCATATCGATTTAAATATGTTATTCGTGATCGAGAAAAAAAAGAATATATTCTTTTAAAAATTACAAAGTATCTTTATCCTTTACAAACGATTTGTGATGGATGGTATTCCCTACCACACACCCTTGAGTTGACATCCGGTGTACCTACCGTGAGGCAATCGATATGTCCACCGAACATGAAAAAAACAATTGTATTCTGGACCTACTCTCCAGACTTAAGTTCTTGAACACGAGCCCTCGGCGCAATCTTTCAAGGAAAAGCATGACAGTGAGATCGATTGTGTTATTTTCACAAAAGTTTTTACACCGTAAGTTACACCGGAGTGAGGGTCTCCAAGTAATGCTTACTTTTCATTGCACATCTAAAACATCCTCCGAACTCCATGCGGACAAAAAAGGCATTGTCAATCTCATACCTTATAGTAAACCTCTTACTTTTGGCACCGGCACAAAAACACGAGTAGCATTATCTGATCCATCCCATGACGAATGGCCTCGCTAGAAACATCCCGAAAAACCAATTCCTTGATTCTCTGATGAAAGGCAGGAGGATATCGAGAAAGTCATGAATTAAAGCCGATAATCAAACTTGAAAAATGTTGAAAGTTCTCAACGAATGAGATTGTTGTTTCAGGATTTCGTATAATTTGTCCTTCCGATTGTTAAGTCATTTTAAGGTGATTGGTCATTTTTTGAGGAAGTTCGGTGGTTTCACTCAAGAGAATTCGACGAAACTTGCTGGAAACATTATTTATGTTGTCTCAAATCTACCTGATTTTATTCAGAGTTATTTACTGCAGATTACTTAAGATATTTGATCGAGAAGTGGACAAAAAATTACATGGGTTCTTATGGGAACACAAGGTACGAGTAGCTTAATTCATCAAAAAGAACCTTTTTCAAGTTAAGAATAGGAAAAACAAAAATAATAAAAATAAAGTATAACAAATGATTTTCACACATTATTCTATTGATGATTTAAATTATTTTTGTTTTTCTTATTCTTAACTAGAAAACGTTCTTTTCGATGAATAAAGCTAGTCGCACCTCGCGTTCCCATAAGAACCCATGTAAATTCATGTCCTTTTACACATCAAATATCCTAAGAAATCTGCGGTAAATAATTAAAAAAAAAATCAGGTAGCTTTATTAAAACATAATTAATGCTTCCAGCAAGTTTCGTCGAATTCCCATTAAGTTAAGAGTGAAACCACCGAACGTCCTTAAGAGAGTGTCTATTCTCAAGATTAAGAAATAAAATGTCGTGGTATCTGATGGAGGAAATTCAGTTATTTAAGGTAGGCAGCCATCAATCACATGATCCACGCCTAGCAGATTTACGATCCCAGTTACTGCCACGAAGTTATTTGTATTAAAATGACTGCGATGAAAATATTACATTATTTGTGTATCTAGGCATTTACGGGCGTTAATATCCTGTTTCTGGAATGGTGAGAAACGTGTGAATTTAAATGAAAATAATAACTGTGAAAAGACTAATTAATCAATGTTACGAGGTAACGGAAATGATATTTTATCATTCACTTAATGACATGCAGCTTTATGTTCCACTTCACATTACCAAATGCTTCCTCCAGGATGGAGTGCTTATGTTTTTGTTTAATTTTTTCTTTGAGAAGTCTCCGGACTAAAACGGAGTCTCTCGTTCCTCTACTTTTCATAAAACCGAATTGTTCTTCATCCAGGAACTCCCCTCTGTCTCCTTCCATCCATTGGATGATTCTCCCAGGTATTTTTGACTCGTGTGCAGCATGGCTAATTGTCCAAAAGTCTTCGCATTTCTCGTTTCTTTTCTCTTTATGATGAATTCGTTACTTTTGAATCCAACCTGCATTTCAGCAGTAACATGATTTCAAGTCATATTATTTTTATTTTTATTTTCTAAGAGTCCTTAATCCTGCATAGTTAAGCAAATCACATCAATTTCTTGGGCCGTCCTGTCTCTAAAGTCTTTAACTGCAGCATCAAGAAGAAATTCCTGCCCGCGTGTATAGAGAATTGGATTGTAAATTTGCACCCTACGTGCTAAATACCCATGAGTAAATCCATCAACGAACACAAAGAAACACATCAACATATGGACTGGAAAATTGCAAATGTCACTCCCATATTCAAAAGCGGTGATAAGGAACAGCTATCGAACTACAGACCGATTTCTCTCACATATATCTCTTGCAAAGTCCTTGAACATATAATTGTAAGTTCAGTTATGAGACACCTCGATATGAAGAACTTGTTAAAAATACCGCAACACGAATTCAGAAAGGGAAGATCATGCGAAACTCAATTAGCACTTTTTACCCACGATATTTTAGTCTGGGGTGAACATAACGTTCCAGTTGATGTAATTTTTCTTGACTTTAAAAAGGCATTTGATAAAGGTTCCCATAGAAAGTTACTCATGCAATTAAAAACCTACGGGTTAGACGACGACGTAATTTCCTGGATTAGAGAATTCTTAAGCAATCGCGTGCAAAGGGTTGTATTAGACGGCGCTATCTCTGATGAAGTAAAAGTCACATCAGGTGTCCCACAGGGATGTGTCATAGGCCCACTTTTGTTCCTTTTGTTCATAAACGACATAGGTGAAACAGTTGACAGTAAGCTTAGATTATTTGCAGACGACGCAGTGGTGTATAGAGAAATCTGTAACCTTAATGATAAGCAAGCGCTGACTAAGGACCTCGAGGCAATACAGGAGTGGTGCAATGCATGGCAGCTAGAATTAAACCTGAAAAAATACGTTGTTATGAATTTTTGGAAACGGAAAAACTCTCCTTATAACAGCTATTGCATACACAACAGCAAATTAGAAACTGTTGTATTGGTTAAAACCTCGGAGTTAAAATGACTAATGATCTCTCGTGGAGTAAACATATTCGAAATTACCGGTCAAGCTAATCGTAAACTGGGATTTGTTAGAAAAGTACTTCGCAAGTGTGACGAAAAAGTTAGCGAAATCAGCTACTTCACCCTCATTAGACCCCACTTGGAATATGCTGCCAGTATTTGGGATCCTTATGAGATAGGTTTGGAAACTGAGTTAGAACGCGTTACAGCGAAGATCGGCAAGATATGTTAAAGGCCGTTATGATAATGTCATTAGTGTTACTGACCTTTTGCAGCAACTGGGATGGGAAACGCTTTCAGACCGTCGAATAAAATTTCGACTCAATCTATTATGTAAGTTCCAAACCGATTTATTCTCTGATGACGTTGGTATTTTTTTACGAAATCCCACATATTACGGTAGATGAGATAATAAAAATAAAATTAGGGAACTAGACTGCAGAACGGACAGATTTAAAATGCCATTTCTCCCGCGAGCGATAAGGGACCATAAAAGTTGCCAATGAGACTTTTATCTAGGTTTGTCTTTAGGTAGTGTAGCTCTTAGTAGTAGTAGTACCCCCTAATACTTGAATCCTTATCTGCTACCTAGTACTGACAGCACGCCGTGTATGTTTTCAACATAACTCTTGAGAGCCGTAGAGCTCACGTTCCCTAGATTTATAACTCTTGAATCTCTGTCTATTTGTGTAGTTGCAAAATACATCTATAATAACGGTCCCTCTAACATTGGTAGCATATCTATAGTGTAGTGCATGCTTGTGAGGCTTCGCCTCGTGACACGCATTAGCGATTTATGCTAATGCATAATTATCCGTAGTTACACTAACTTTAGGGTATAGTGTAATGCATGTTGGTGACTACTCACCCCCTGCCACACACCCCTGAGGTGGTTTGCAGGGTATTTTGTAGATGCAGATTAACTTCTGATTTTTCATGAGTGCATCCTTTTTCCTCTTAATTCACAGAAAGCCTAAGCACCGGGCGTGAAACTAGGAAAAGTTCTACACTCCTAGGTGCTATGAAACGGGTTTAATGTAGCACATATCTCGTAGTTACTTGTAGCTCTTATTTGTTTCACTCATTAAAAAGAATTTAGATGATCTGGATGACAATTACTGGATGAAAATAGACGAAGCACTAACATAAAAAGGAGAAATTCGTAGGCAAAAGATGCTTTCGTCAATAGCACTGATGCTAATAAAACGTAAATGAGGATTCTGATTGAAGTCTTTGATGGTGGGGGAGGAAAGAAAGTAGCTTGAGGTACTCGAGAGGAGACATAGTAGACGGATGCAGCAAGGTATAAAGGAGGATGAGATAACGGCGGCCGTTTTGGAGAGGAGCATGCTGGGAAAGCGGGAGAAGAATAGGCAATTGGGATGTAATTAAAGAGAGGTGGGAATTATGCAAAACTGAAGAGAGAGAGAGAAAGATCTGGTGGGAAAGTACAACGACCCTATGAAGGACATTAGGAGAGCAACAGCGATTCAACCAACACCAGCCCTAACCAGTAGATAATCAGATGATAATAGCAATGAGAGCTTTCCATTTAATATGTTGAAGTTAGCGGAGATGGGATTGCATAAGAGCACTTCAGCGCACTCGAAAGACGATGAATTGAACGATGTGGGCAGGCGAAACATTCGTTAACCCGCCGATTGGTAGGTACAATTCTCTAGGTTCACCATAATCACGGCCTAGTGCCTTATACACATGTGACAAATCGGTTAAAACTACTTACTTAAATGCGTAAGTTTTGGAGCACACAGTAATTGAAGACTTAAAATTATCCATGTTTGACGGCTTCACTGAAAATGAACACAAAAACAACAATGGCGAGTGCGATTGCCGAAGTTATTTCCTTCTGTAGCGCACTTCGACTTCGCGCCCGATCTGTTTTGAAGAGCACTTCGCAGGCTCTGAGACGAATGGAAAGTCACTGCGCTGCCGCCTGGCGAAACGAGTAGCACACCAAAGCGAATGGGAAGCGCCCTATGATTTACCTCCACTGATAACATTACATACTACCCCGCAAGCCGCCTCAATAGGCGTGTGGCGGGGGGTGTTAGGACACCAGCCGTTTACATATAAAAAGGAAACGCTCAAATTAAAATACGCCTAGCATTTATTAAAATCCCTTATTGTTCGGGGGAAAAACGAATTCCCATACCTATCCGTTCGGCAAAATATCTCTATTAATTTATCGTTTCTGTCGGACCTGGAAATATAGTGGGGTTCTAATATGATGTTCTCCGTGTCGCTCTATTCTCAATTGTTCAAGCAATCTAAGCCTAGCGCGCAGCCTCCGAGTCTCTAGCGGCTCCCAGCCTAATTCGTTTAACATCTGTGTAACGCTGTCTGTACGCCCGTAGCAGTTTTTGACAAATCGCGCAGCTTTCCTTTGTATTTTATTAAGTTTCCGGATTAAGTCTTTCTGCACCGGATCCCATATGCTCGCTGCACATTCAAGGTGTGGCCGGACGAGTGCAAAATAGCACCTCTCTTTTACTTTTTCATCCGAAAATCTTCCCACAGTACGCTTGACGAATCCTGGCTTCTTCAGAGCTCTGCCACAAATATTTCTTATATGTGTTCCCCACGATAGGTTCGAGGTTATCGTAACTCCTAGATACTTCACTTCATCTGTCGCCTTTATGTTAACACCATCCACAGCATATACATGGGGATAGTTGGACGACCTCCGCAAGAAATGTACCGCCGTGCATTTGCTCAGATTAAGTCCCCACTCTTGGCTCCACACATGAACGATAACATGTACGATGATCGTCGAATCCATCTTCATTAAGAGTAGTAGATTCGTTGTCCGTCTCCCACTCGTTCCACGTCTCGATCGCATTTTGATTTAAGGTTCGCGTCGCGTCATGCTTATTTTTTTCGGTCCACTTGTTCGACCTTTCCTCATGCCTCCGAGACGTGACGTGAATCGTCTCACAGGGAGACGACTCGCTCAGTGCGGCGATAATTTGCGTCGTCGAAAATATTACTGCGGGAACACCGCCGCAGGTCACTTTCCCATTGCAGCAGGAGCATCGCTCAGCATTCAATTCAATGGAGCACACCTAGTATTCCCGCCTCCCTTACCGACCCCCCCCCTTATTGCGGGGAATCGAAGGAGGGTGGGTGGGTGGGGGCGACCCCGGAGCAACCGGTGGTGGTCTCGCAGCAGCAGCAGCGGGAGAGCCCATTTGTGGTCGAGCAGTGGGGAGACCGCATGGGCGCGTCATTCTGGGCTAGTGGTGGCGGGACCAGTCCAACAGGCGGGCGCGCGTATATACACGGGCTATGCGACGAGAATTCATGAGTAGGTAGCGAGATTGTCCGAGGGTCGATGTGAGGAGTGTGGGAACTGCGAATTCTCTCGGCCAAGCTTAAGGTGGTTCCACCGTTTAATGGCTTAAATGTCATTTTATTTATATTCTGTCTACTTGTAGAAAAAGATGTCCTCTATCTGATATAAACAACAAAATAACACCTTTCCATGGTATTTTATTCTATAAATGAACTTGAAATTGCATGGTGTTCAATGGGGGAATGAGAGATACACGGGGAAAACAGTATTTTTCCATAAAATATAAATGCCATTTTTGCGGAAAACTATTTATTAGAAGGGAATAATCCAGAGAAATTGAATAAAAATAAAATATAGGAATCTTACCATCTTATTTTTTTAGTTATTGAATAATTAATGCCGTAATTGAAGTCAAAATGCGGCAATTCGTAGGAAATGGCGCTGAAGTCGGCTCCTATGGCTGGAAAAAAGTGCTCATTTAAAATACATTCATGGAATAATCTACCTTACCTTACCTGGTATGTGTTGTACCTTACTATTGGGTTTCTATAGGTAATGCATTTCATCAGCGAAAGTAGGATTTTTTGGACAAAATATCAAAAATGTGGAATTTAGTATTTGTTTTGACTCACACAGTCGCGGCGGAACCTCCTAAAGAAATGCAGATAGTTTGGGCGTGATTTTTATCGAATAAAAACAGAGACCATATTCGAATTTCAGTTAAAAATTTAAGCAGTTTAAATGAATGTGAAGTAAACATAGTAACATTGATGACGCAATGACTTTTTATGAGTGACTTCTCAATAATTAGCTAAAAATAAAAATTTATGTCTTTAACTTGATTTTATTTTTCCACGGCCTACGCTAAAAACGACCTCACAACCCAAGGTTTTTTTAAACGATATTATGAATATTAACACGGATTTTTATTTAAAAGATTGATATGACATACGGAATCCATACCATTACATTTCTGACACGATCTATACGTCAGAAACTCCTAATGTTTTAAGATGATGTATTTCTGAATAGTAGACACCTACCACTGATGGGATGTCTGTCTGTCATGGAAAATGTCCTCTATTTTTTTGCTAATACTTTTATCTCGAAAAGCTGTGAGGTAAGTGATAGATATTCGCTATTTTTAGAAAGGTGATATATTTTTCTCTGCAATGAAGCGATATTTATGGAAATTTATAAGTAGAGATATCTTGCTCAAAATATATTAAACTATTCAACAAACAGGACTTTTTTAATGGGATATTTATGTTTGAGAGGTGCAAGAATAATTGAGAGCCTTTAATTAACTTGAATGATGCATAATATCGAATACAAAATGTACAACGGACGTCAAGCGCAAAATAACTCATGCTAAAAAGACATTTATGACGAAAAAACAAGTTTTAAGTACCAAGAGAACGCGATTACCAGAAAGAGTAAAGTCGCGAGTGCGTAAAAACATTCGCGATGGTGATTATGTAACATTTGTGGCGGTAAGAAGACTTCAGGTAGAAAAGGACGCCAGAGAAATAGTTCGGCGGTCTGCATGTTTATTCCAACGAATGCAGAACTCGGCTTCGGTCACCTTATGCTTCAAACAGGCGCTCATTGTCAGTGGTGTCTCGAAAACGAAACGAAGACAGGCATTTTTAATTGGAGCAAGTAATTAGACATATCTAAGCACGCCTGTGTTAGTAATAAAAAAATCATCAGGGAACTGCGTGAGTGACATCAGGGAGAGTGTTGATAATGCTTGAACGAGGAATATTAGCGCCCTCTAACTATTGGTTGGCGATACACCAGAGAGAAGGTTGGAAAGTCACGAGCCTTCCTCTATTCTGATACAGAGATGGAAATTCATACCCTACCGATTTAGGTAGGCTCGGATGAGTATAGAAGTAAATGCTATTTGATCATCTACTTCACGTGCAGCAAGCACCTACGTCTTGATACACGCCATAATGGGGGATGAGGGTAGACTGGAGGCTTTTGAGATTTAGATGTGAAGGATGGAAAGAGTAAGCTTGGTGGAGAGGAAAAATAAATAGGGAAGTGTTAGACATGGTAGGGATAGACAGAAAAAAGTGTATAAGAGAAATTCAACTGAGACAGCGAGAGTGCGGGGAGGTTGTGTGAAGGGGTCGCATCACATGTAGAAGGGGATGGTAAGGGAGAGAATGTTGGGTAAACGTGAGAGAGGGAGGAGAAGAATAGAGGTATTAGACGTCATGTTGTAGAAGACAAAGATAAGGACAGTTTAAAAATGGTTTTAATAATTAAATGCATAGTTTATAAAGTATCATAGTAAATCATAGTAAAAGCTCTAGGGAACATCATAGGCAGGACTGTCCAAGGGCCTACCATTCATTTGTTTGAATGCCAATAATGATGCCGATCTGATTTTATGCTCATTGTACTTCTTACCTCCCATCATCATATTCAGGAAGCATATATTCCCTTTCTTCTTCCACTTCCCCATCCATCTCTACCACACGTCCTCTCCTCGATCACAGTCATCAGCAATGCCCTTGTCTCCATCCATCTATTTTGCGTTTTTATGAAGAAAGAATTATCATTTTCGAAAGCATTGTGTTCGTAAATTTCTGTTGCTAACTGCGCAGATTCACCGGGAAAGCAGCCCTCACGAATATCAGCGACGGATAATTACTATTCTCACGCGATGGTGGAAAGTTTGTGGACAGCTTTTCATTCATGAGATTGACTCAGGTTTTTTTTTTGGATCTTCAGTTTCCTGCATACTGTTATGATGTTTGGTAATTGTTATGGCATTCGGTTCCTATGTTTCATTTATTTTCAATGCTTGTTTCATTAGTAAAAAAGGACATGCTCATGGTCACTCGCTGAATTATTATTTTCTGTTTAGGATTTAATATAAATAATTAAATCATTACTCACACTAATTTTGAGGATACGGGGACTAGCCACGGTAGTTACCTTTACGGAGTCACTCGCAAGTGCACATAAGTGCGATATTCCACAGAGGAAAAATCATTCGCCTTGACCGGGATTCGAACCCGGATCCCTCGATTTCGCCCCGAGTGGTTTAACCAGTTAAGCTACCGAGGCGTCCTTCTCCCCTGTGGATTATTTGGTGGATTTATTTATGGTGGTCAGATCACATCTGGTTAAAGCACTCGGCGCGAAATCGAGGGATCCGGGTTCGAATCCCGGTCAAGGTGAATGATTTTTCCTCTGTGGAATATTGCACTTATGTGCACTTGCGGGTAACTCCGTAAAGGTAACTACCGCTAGGTGGCTAGTCCCGGTATCCTAAAAATTAGTCAAAGAGCGAACACCTCAATGTGTTCTATGTATGGCTTTATCCTCGCGGACTGTGGCGCTGAGCGCACGACTTGGACTGCTAATGACATCACATGTCTAGCAGTCCTGACCACCATGCTCCTATACAGCCACCAAATAATCCACAGGGGAGAAGGACGCCTCGGTAGCTTAACTGGTTGAAGCACTCGGCGCGAAATCGAGGGATCCGGATTCGAATCCCGGTCGAGGCGAATGATTTTTCCTCTGTGGAATATTGCATTACCCATACTTTATCGTTAACTAGGAAATATCACTGGCCGAATTAATTTCAGAAAAATTCTCAACTTAAATCATAGCACATACTATATCGGTGACTAAGGTAAGCCATTGACAATATTAATCACATCAAAATTCTGAAAGTTTAAGACCACCTTCACTGCAGGCGAACTCAGTGGATAAGTCGGAGAGGAATTTGCCATTACGTCTCAGGCGTTTGCTTCCACACGTTCATCACGATGAGAATTAAACATTAGAGTATTCGGATGGATAGTGTTATGAATAATAATCCTGATATATGGGACAAATAGTGACAAAAACAGGATTTTAACTGTAAACTTAAAAAAAACTTTAAAAGGCCTCTTGTGTGTGTTCATAAACCTTTTAAGTCATTTATTCGAGTTCTCTAGATCAAACAATGCGATAATTAAAACGTTACGAGTTGACTGGCTTGGATCACAATGTTTACATTTCATTAATGAATAATTTCCCGCACTTGCGAGGGCGTGATTTCTGTTTTCCCTCTTTATTCACTTAAAACAGTTTTGTTAATGCTAAGGTTCTTGACATAACTCATATACTGAGCATACTCTCTTTTTGAAAATGAACAAATAATCTCGGAAATTCCGCCATCACATTGAGACAATAATGAAAACAGAGCGGGAAAAAGTCAAAGCGAAATGGTTTTAATTAAAAAATGTTACACCTAAGAAAAATCGGACAAAAATATGAAAATAAAATCTAGGTCGGATGTTTTTCTTCGATTTAGTATTGGTACACTACTTGCGGTGACTTTTTTCCTTCATCTGTTCGGTGGAATTCGAAGATTGATTTGATGCATCTATCCACTCCACTCCTCACCTCAGCCAATCGCTTTATTCCTTCATAATTCTTCATTTCAAAGTTCCTTAGAATTTTCTTCACGTATATTAGTAATTTATTCTTCCTTTGTCCTCCGAGATATTTCTGCAAAGCTTACTATGATGATAATGATGATGCAGTGCATCGGAACCCTGGTCGATTAAAATTTTTATCTGTGGAAAATTGCATCGTCTTAGTTCTTTATGTTCATATTCCAAAACATCTCGCCTGATTCCTCCCTTTTTGTTCAAAGCTTACATTAAAATTATTTTCTATCCCTCTCTACGACTTCTTCATCGCACATTCTCTCCATTCACTTGATATTCATCGTTCCTCAATAACACCGCTTTTCCACTACCTCCAACCATCTTTGTTCTGTCGTAGTTACCGTCTAAGCTTCACTTTCAGATAAGGGCAAGCTGCTAATATACATATGTGTAATCCATAGATTAAAGAAAAGAATAAATGGTACCACGCGGTGCAATAGCACAGGAGAATATTGAAGCCATTAACATGCGCATTGGTCATATTGAATGAATCAGTTGTGCAGTTAAAACACCGAAAATATAGGGGATGGGGAATTGTCGCGGTATCATAATAATTAACCCATAGACTGCGGGAAACGTACATGTACGTGTATACCGGCAACTGCGGGAAAAACGTTCTTGTACGTTTGACCCTCTCTGTCTACCTGCTCCCTCAGCCCTTTCATATTTTTATGACCCGAACTCTTTCTTTCCAGCGGTGGACATTTGGGAATCCACTCTTTTCACCCAAACCATTCCCTTCCCACGCTGTTTAGGGATCGCATACCACCGCAATGAGGTGCGACCCTTTCTTCCGATTGCTCGCTCAATGGGTTATGGTTGTCTCAAAAGTTAGTTGTCTTATGTTCGCGCCCGGCTCAATTATCAACGGATTTCTTTGGTGTTTGGTATCAAACTAAACAGAAAATTGCTAGAAAAAATATTGACATATTTATTTTTAACAATTAGACCTTTAAACAAAAGTTCAAAATGTGTTCAAAGGCCCACAAATCCCTCAACAAGTACCGGTGCCCACACCCTGGGATCCCGAGAAAATGGTAGGGAGGGGATTACATGGGTCACGGGCCTCGGCCCGTGGGAAGGAGGTACACGCTCCGTCCGAATAGATATTTCCCGCACAGGTTCGACGACATGCGCTCTAGCTGCAGCAGCTTAAGGGGTAATCCAGAAAAATGCGGAATGGAAAAAAAAACAAAAAAGCATTGCATTATTCATAAAATTTATTGCACGCGGTGGCCAAGTTAATTGGATCTTTTTCGTAAAAAACAGGCTTAAGCCTGAATTCACTTTCGTACGTACATCTCCTCTCTTCTTCACGTTAGGTCTTTTTCGCAATAAATTCGTTTTTCCAACGATTTTGTTAGTGTCCCACTTGAAACCCCACTTGAGGAAATAATTTCCACAAATAAATATCATTGAAGATCGAGGTAATGTCCCCGAGCCTATAGCCCTTAAGAAGATCATTCTAGCAACAAAAGTAATCTGATTGAGAAATAAAAATTTGGACCGAGGTTTGCACATAAGAAAGCGACACAGTTCGATTAGCACGCATTGCGTTGAAACTCCCATCGTCCGTACGGTTTTTGTGCCCCAACTATGAATCCATTTTATATTCATGAAGCGATTGGAAGAGATGGGGTTTTTGTGGTGACTAGAGAACTGGCGTCCCAATTAGAGGACCCGGGTTCAAATCCCTGCGGTTTTCCATCAGATCCCAACTTCCGAGATTCCCGTGGGGTGCACTGCGGAGAGAACTTCAGGTGCAGTACTTCGTCCGTCGGATGGGACGTGAAGTGTGGATGCCTTGGCTCCTTTCGTCGGGAGCAGCCTAATGCCGACGCCAAGTTTCTTTCCCCCTCTTCCGTCATTCCGTGAATAATCCTTCCCTTACCCCCTTTATGTCTCGGGGTATTATATATAAGAATCATAGTGAGATTTTGGTTGGGGTATTTTCGCCCCACCTTTCCATGTGTGGTTAATTTCTCCTACATTTGGGGATTCTTTAAGTTTTATGCAATGACTTTAATTTTCTCTCCTTCCTGTTCTATTTCAATGGGCACCCTCTCCTTTCAATTGCTTAAAATAGCATATTTGCAACCACCTCGGCCCCTCTGCATAAATTCTATGCCGCCATACCAACCCTATCTCCCGCTCTATGTAATGAGTCACTTCACTTCCTGTGCATCCATTATGAAGCTGTAAAAAAGCTTTTTACCGCGAAAATATTTTTTTATGTATTAAATTTCAACTTTTTCCTTGATGAATTGTCACCAACTTCTCTTGGAAAAATATTACCTGATTTATTACCGTGGAGGTGAAAAACCATTACCCAGCCTGGATATTTAAGACCTGAGTTGCAAGTGGAGAGATGTGTTAATCGCAATTTTATATTTATTTTTCCTACACGGAGTTGGCCTCGTTACCCTGTCCCCGTCTGTTAAAGATGTATTTTCCACCTTGGAATTGTGCAGGCACGAGGGTGTACAGAGGCGAGTAATTACCGTGAATGTAAACTGCGCTGCGGGGAGGAAGCATTGAATTTCCTCTAGCATGACGCTTGGAAGATCAACAAATTTTAGCGCAAAATTAAGGGCGATATTAAGTTACAAAGAACGGCCACACTTATATTTAATCCTCTCTGATTGCCTATTTGATACGTACGAATACAAACTGGTGCCACATTCATCACTTATAATTAGTGAAAAGGTAGACTGCCTGGTGAATATTCTTGTATGCCAGTTTGTAGATAAATCATATTCATTATCTGCAAGAATTAGTATGCATTTGAATTTTGCTTTATTGTCATTTAAAACTATTTATTTCAAGTGTTTCAATGTCAAATACTACTGAGCATAATGTTTGAGGAGAGTTAATACCAGAGTCACCGATTACCGAGCCCCCGATTCGGCAATCAATCCTTCGCAGTTCCACTGTTGCTAAACCACTTGCACCGATGGTTAGCGAAAGAATGGCAAAATATGATCATCAGAAAGTGTAAACTATGGCGCATAACGTTCATTGATCAAGCTTTTCACTTCCAGCGATAGGTTTTCAGATTGCGAACACTTTTTTCAGTGAACAAAATTTCTTTGAGGAATCGGAAGGTAGAAAACACCAAGGAGTGTCAATAAAATAGGATTTAAAGTTCTCAAAAATTATATTTCTTCCTTCTGATATCATCGATGTCAATTCGAGGAAATATAAAGAGAACTAGGACAATCAAATACTTTCCTTCGACGCTTACTCTGCCGTAGATACGGTTCTTAAGACTAAGGGTGTAACGTTCGCGAGTTCAAGAACCGTCGCCAAGGATGAAAATATAATAAACAAGACAACCAGGAAAGTATAGAAATTCTGACAGAGAGCAGTTTTGTGGGAGACAGTGACACGGATGTTGAGCTCTCCTGGTGTTTACCGTTGCGGAATTTCAAGCAAAGAGTGCATGCCCTCACCGGATCATCGTATAGATTAGATAAAAATCAAGAACCACTCACGATAGAGAATAGTCCCCTCGATGTTGTCAAATTTATTTTGAAAACAAAGTTATTTTGGAACCAGGTGATTGTGTCGTTCAAAGGACGAGTCATTTTTCGTCAGTATATTTCTAAGAAACACAAAAGATTTGGGATTAAAGGTTACAATATTTGAGACTCGTCTGGGTATAACTTACGATATGGATGTGTATCTTTGGAAGCAGAAGAAGGCTCAAACGAGTGACAGGTCAGCAGCACACGATACAGTGATCAACTTGATAAAGAAGTTAGATTATTAGGGGCACAAGATATTTATGGGCTATAACTTTACATTTCCAGGTCCGAAGTGTTTGAAAACGAAAAGAGGGGAGCTCAAAGTGAGAGTGAAAGGAGCGTTATGCGCATTATGCTGAAAAGATAAAAGAGAGGTCTTCATCTTGACTAATATGCACAAAGCTCCTTCTGTGTGAGTTTTCACTGATGATTTCAACAATCCGCCAATACTGGCAGTTATATTGAGTTATAATAAAAACATGGGATTTGTGGACAAAGGTGAACGGATGATAAATAGCTACACTATCGGAAGAAAAACTTGGAAATGGACAAAAAAATTTCCACCTGGTGTAGTACATGTCTGTTTTGAATGCCTCAATCCTTCTGCGTTCAGTTGGTGGAAATACGTCACTAAAACGCTTTCGTGAGCAACTTGTGAGAGACCTAATAATATGTGCTTCGGAAGATATCTTGTCTCCACAGTCATCAGATATAGGTCGCCCAACTTCAAAACATGCGATCATCTCACGACTGCAAGCTTGACATAATGTTCAATGGCCGGAAAGGAGTAGGAGACGCAGGTGTGAGGTGTGCGCTGAGAAAGGTGAGGTGACACAAGTGCGACTTTGGTGTCCGGAATATGAAGTTGGGCTGTGTGTAGACCCCTTTTTCAGAGGATCTATCGCACAATTGTCAATATATGAAATGCGTAGCTAGCTGACATCACTATGATCATATTCAGCTCGAAGGAAAAGGTGCAGGTATTTACGAAATGTACATGTCTTCTCATAAATATGGGTGATTTTATTGCCAAAGTCGCTATTTAAGTTTTTGAACTGCAGTAATTTTCCGTATGCAAGGTGCACTCATGTTTTCGTATCAGAAATATAAAAAAATATTGCATCTGTCGTACGTACTAGGTTTTATCATCAACCCTCAGCAGTACCTTGAGCCTCCATCTCTCTCCCTCCGTCTCACTTCTTCATATCTCTCAATTACCCCTACCTCCCCCTCCCATCTCTTCCCCCTTCTTTATCAAGAATGTTTTCCCTCACTCTAACCCTTTCTTTTTGGAAACATCGTCTCTAAAAAGAAAGGGTTAGAGTGAGTTACTACAGCATATGCTTCCAGCACACAACACCGACTGCGGTTTTTCACTTATGACGCCATTGGAACAGTTCGCTAAAGTGAGCTAGAAGTGGTCCATCAATGGTAAAAAAAACAATCAATTTGTGTCGCATCTATTGCTTGGTTACTGCGTGTAGGATTTATAACCATAATGTGGATACAAAAATTTTTCATAACAAGGTCATACAATTGCGGACTATTGCCCTGTCAACATCTTGACTATGCCAGTAATCCCTGCTTTCAGTCAAATCAAATATTCCCATGTACACAAGTACTCCGATGTAGGCCACCATTTCGTCGTATGTAACGTCTACCCACTCTCTCTGCCAACCTTTCCTGTGGAACGTTGGAGATGTTCTGCGTACTTATACTTATTCTCGACAATTCTAAAAATAAGACCTTCTCCACCTAACATGCATTTTAGAAAATAAAAATCACCACTGTCAACAGCCAAATCATGAGTAGGCCCCATTTCTTCTTTGAAATCACAAGGCTCTTTAAAAATTAAATTATCTCTCCAATTGTCTTGCAACTGAACCGTAGCTTGGGTATCTCTCGTATTCGGGGTAACTTCACCTCCTGATCCATATTCACATGAATTGTCACTATCACTGAACTCTCCCGAGCTTAAAAAACTTGAACTATCTGAATCACTTGAAAAATCAACTCTTTTCACCTCCTCTGCGATAGCATCCTCTCTCAAAGAAGTCATGGTCATAACTGAGGGTCTTTCGGAAGATATTTTTTTCCTTGTGCCATCTCCTTGCCATTAGGGATAAGAAAGGCTGAGAGAGGTTGTGGTGGAGACCACCGAAGGAAAAATATTCTCACTGTGGATGAGAGCTACTCCTTGGCCAGCCAGAGGAGGTCTTTCATTTGCGTTCCAAGAACTATACCCATTCATTCACTCGAGAATACATCGTTCACCACTTCTCTTCAAACTGGGCCCCAAAACAATAATGACTTCTTTAATGACTCGAGAATCTTCTCTAATAACCTCCCTGGAGATAATAAGTGAGCCAAGAGACGCTTGGGCGCAATTTGAATGATATATTGGGCTTTGCTTTGCTTTATTATGGACCTTCGGAACATGACAGTATGGTGACAGATATTACGAGGCTCTGTCTGAGGATCGGGAGATAAGAAGGATGCTTGAGTTGGCAAAGATAAACAAGTGGAAGAGGAATCAGATGCTTATAAGGCGTAGAAGATCGCCCTTAGCATTGCACGGCAGGTCGACCGGTTTCGGGCGGGTTATAAAGGAGTGCTTTAATAACCAGCGGCCGGTTTCAGGTGGGTTAGGAAGGAGTGCTGATCGAGGTATTTAAACTTCGGTAGGGAGAGGGTTAAACTTTCTCGGATACATTATTTTCCTGAGGCTTAGTATTTTATTTGAATAAAATCACTGGATTATTATTAATGTACCTCAGAGTAAATTTAGAAGTGTTCAATGAAACATTTTCATGTTTTAGCTATGGATGAAAAACTTTAACAGTGCAGGAAAATTCGTGCCTATTTATACAGTAATTTTTGTGTATATATCGATTAATATCGAACAAATTTATGTCGTATTAAAATAAATAGACTTTGTATATTCCACACAATTCTTTAATGGTATACCCCGACCGGTTTCAACACTTTCATGTCATTTTCAAGGGAGTTACCTTGAAAATGACATGAAAGTTGTTGTAACCGGTCGGGGTATACCATTAATAAATAATAGTGTGGAATATACAATGTCTATTTATTTTAATATAAACTCAAAGTTCCACAAAGTGCACTCGCGAAACATGGAAGATATAAAGTTATGTCGATTGTATTGCACATCGTTGGGGTGCTGGTTTAGACGCGTCACCACCAGAAGCGGTTGTTCTTTTTTACTTTTGATTCTTCACCTAAAGGTCCAACGGGATCTCTCAGTTGTATGTGATAACAATTTATTGTCGAAAGAGGGAAGATAATTATGAAGAAAATAAATAGATATTAGTTGATGTTATTCTCCCACTTCCCAGACCCCTGGGGCATTTATGTAATTAATAACAGAAGACATCGTGAAAAAGACAATTATGGTGAAAAATGTGGATTTCTTCCGCTTATACAATTACCTGAGAATAGCGAAGACAGAAGGGCCCTTAAATGTATGGCTGGAGGAAGAAAAATTAAAACAAGTATACGCTTTCAAGTACCTGGGAAGTATAGTTACACAGAGTGGCAACTGTACTGAAGAAATTAAAAGCAGAATTGGGCAAGGAAAAGTAGCATTTAGCATGATTAAGGAACTGGGGACAGCAAGATGGATATTAGGAAAAGATTTGCAAAATGCTTTATATGGAGCATTGTGTTGTATGGATGCGAAACGTGGACGTTGAAGAAGAGAGAAGAAAAGTACTTAAAAAAGCTTTGAAATGTGGCTATGGCGAAGAATGGAGAAGATTGGATGGAAAGATAAGATCACGAATGAAGAAGTGCTAAGGAGGATTGGAGAAGAAAGAAGTATACTGAGAGAAATTAAAAAGAGAAAAGCAACATGGATTGGACATATTTTAAGGAATAGCTGCCTACAGAAAATAATAATAGAAGGGAAGAGAGGAAGAGGAAGGAGGAGGTACGGAATGCTGAGGGATATAAAAGAAGGAAGGAGTTATGCGGAGATGAAGAGAGAGGCCTAGGACAGAATGCTGTGGAGACAACGCTACCGTTGAAACCTGTCTGCGGACAGATGCACCAATGATGATGATGACAATTACCTCATACCCAGAAAAAACATTCAAGGGCTTTCAAGGGGAGGTATCAATGCACAAAACGTAGGTTTAAACCTATTCCTCAATTGAATTAATTGGAGGGTGGAGAAGAAAGAATGTTTCACCGAGCATTTTAAAGGAGAAATGGTAGTGATGAATAAAATATCCCATTTTCGTCCCGAAAACGCCAACGAGATTGTGTTTCGCCTTGTTCTTAATTCAATTACGGATTGCGTGGGAAGAAAGCGTGAATTTCAATCTTGTTTTTCAGCAGACGATTAAATCTTAAGATTGTTGCACGGAAGTTTTTCGACTCTCTTGGAGTCAAATATAAACTTTGGAGCCACGAAAGGCATGCACCTTCAAAGTTTTGTTCTGCATTATTTATGAGTTAGGGTGGTGAGTTCCATATTTGTTTTTTTACGGTAATCCCGAGACACTTCTGCATCACACTAATCATTAAAAAGTTCAGCGTATTTTTCACCACTTGCATATTCAATTAACATCCCCGACGAGAATTCCAAATAGGTCTGCAAAAGGTGAATGTGAGGCATGTCATGTCTCCTTCATACAGTACATCGATTTTCCATCGACCGTTAAATGAATCAAAGTTTGAAAGAAACTAGCTTTTTTAGGTAGTAATATGAGAAAACTTTTCTCTTAAATTATAGTAAACTTCGCGAAAGGAATGCTGGGAATCAGACTCAGTTGGAATAAATGGGAGTAGGGGCGGAATGTCCTTCGAAACAAGGTTAAGTAAATAATATCCTGAAACCGGCACGGTAAGTGTCATCGCATTAGTCTTGCAACTCAGCATGAAAAAGTGTGAATGGCTGAAGTTTCTTCATGAAAAAGAATGGGGAATGAATATATTATGAGCCTAACTTAATAACTTTTAAACTTCACGCTAAATAAAATCAAAGCAAATATCAATTCTCAGATCACTTTCCATTTATAAAATTAACCACTTAGTCACCGACAATTTTTATTCGACATGAAATTTATTCCACCATGGACTTAAGATAAAATTTATGATTAAGTTTCCACTTAAATAACCGTTATATGACGCCTTTCGACGTATTTGGAGTCTCAGAGTGTATGACTGCCGACATGTGAACTAACGTTAATAGGTATAAATTTGATAATCATGGCTTCGAGTGTGCTAAAAATGCCTTTTGAAAAACTTATTAGCAACTTTTATTGCTCCATTCCACAGCACTTATGAAGACCAAGAACCCTAACAGCATTCCTCTAACTTTCTTCATTCAAAAAGACCTGTTGGAATGAGCGACAACTGCAAAAACAATAAGAAAGAATCCCCACATATGAACGAGTTCGGTTGGAATTTCAACCCTGATGATGTTAATTTACCAGGGAATCACGTTTTTCGTCAATATCTAGAAAAGTTTAACGTAGTATACTGTGCACGGTAATAGCCTAAGCAATCGAGTTGAATTCGTTAATTTCCTTATCATGTAATGGTAAAAGATGCTACATCAGTGAGTAGGAGATTGAGGCAAAGCAAAACTTTTCTAAAGTCCTTCCCAAAATGTTCATAGTTTTCCGTATATTATTATAACCACTCTATCATTCGGCTATTGTAGTCAAATTTGCATGCAGAAACATGTAAAACAGTCCAAACAGTTCAAAAGCATGGAATCCCACTTGCTGAGTAGGGGTTGAAGATAGCAGCCCTACTTACTGAACTCAAGGGAAGCTAACCGTCGTTTAACGAATTATCTGAATGCATTAAAGATATTCGCGGTGAACGGCAGGAATGGAGTTCACCAGTACCTGAATCTGAGTACTATGATGAGCAAAGAATGCTTTCGAAAAATGTAGACATTCACGGTGTTCCCTTTACTAATGGTGAAAACCTTACTGGTGTTGTAGGTAAAATTGGAGCAGAGTTAGGCCTTGAGATAAGTGAGAGTAATATTGATGATTGCTATCGCTTGAAGCCCAAGGTAAATGGCGAGCCTGGTGGCATCCATGTGAGGTTCAACAGTCAGCACGTTAAGGAAGCTTTATTGACAAAACGCAGGCTGAAGAGAAATTTTTCCACGCGTCATTTAACCTAGGACAAAATTCCACCATCAGAAGTTCCTATCTACATTAACGAATCCCTGTGTCCAGGCCGCCGCGCCGTAGAGTCCTCAGTGCTGCACGAGAAGCTAAGAAAACTAAAAAATACACCTAACTCTGGATTCGCGGCGGGAAAATATTTATGAGGAAGGCGGAAAAGGAGCGGGCCATTATATTGACTACCATGGAGGACTTAAAAGTAAGCTTTAAATAACCTTCTTTAATTTTTCAATGTCTTCAATGCTCATTTTCACAATTAATTCTGATAACGAGTTACTTATTGTGCAGCAAAATATAAGAAGTCTGAGAAGTAACTTTGACAGTTTTGTATCTAATTTATGTGCCTTAAAAAGTCAGCCATGTATTATTGTACTCACTGAAATTTGGATAAAGACTATGAAATATGAGATGAAATGAAGAGATGTGGGTGAGGAGAAAGCACAATGGAAGGAGATGAAGACAAAGGAAGAAGTACTCGGAAAAGAGGCGGAGCTGAGAAAGTTGCTCGGGAAAATTAGGAGGAGGCAAAGTAGGTGGATGTAGCAGGTTGTAAAAGATATGATGAAGGTCGCTTTGGAACGAAGAAGAGCACCGGAGAAAGAGGAGAAAGGCATTTGGAATGATGTGAGAAGGGGAAGGATAAACCAAGAAAAAAAGTAGAAGGAGCGTATATATATCGCAAAACCTGGTGGCAAGCGAATTTACAGAACGGTACGTCACAGGTTAGTCGGGAGGAAGAGGCAGTTAGAAGGGACAGAGGAGGAGGAGGTGAGGAGTGCAAGGGGAAATGTTTATAACCTCTTAAAAATCTATTTGTTATTGGCTTAAATAGTGGGCGCGTTGCAAACAGGGCAGTATAAAGTGAACAAAGATGAGCAGCTACTACCCTTTCAACCACAGCGACAGGTTTTCAGGAAATTCAGTTCCAAAGTCATCCTCTGGGCGTCCATCTCGAGATTTTAATTGGATTTTAGAAATTGTCCATCAAAACTTACCCTAACCAGTAGATCATCATAATTAGTGGAAATGTCTTCCGACAGGTTTCAGTCTTTTCCTCCATTCCCCCTTGGTCCCGAGCATTTTCTTCCATTTGTCGGTAACTTCTGCCATTTTTTATGCCATGAAGCATTCTAATCCTTTTTCTTCCTCTCACTCGCTTCTCTCTAACTTTTCCCTCTATGATTCTGCTGATAAAGCGATTCCGGCGTAATAAATGTCCCAACCAAGGTCTCTTTCTCGCTTGAATTTCTCTCTGCAGTTTCCTTTACTCTCTCCTATTCTCATCACTACTTCCTCATTTCTCTCCCCCTACCACTCCACTTCGCCTTAAGCATTAATCTCCACGACCATGTTTCAATACTTTTCGTCTTATTTATCTGCCCATGTCTCAATGTCATAAAACACCACACTCATAACAAAATATTGAGCAAATGTCTTTCTCAGCTCTATTAGAATAAACTCTACTTGCTGTCAAAAGTTCTTCCACCTTTCAAAAGATCTCCTACCAATTCTATTTCTCATGACCGTGGTACAGATTTCATTCCAAGTTACTAAGCTTCTCAAATATTGAATAGTTTTCATTACCTCTTAGAGTTTTTCCATTCATGGATATGGTAATAGTCGCTTAATTCCTACTTACAGCACTTTTCCACATAATAATATTTACATCTTTCCACATAATAATATTTACGGCGAGGTTATATTTATAGTCTTTCCACATAATAATATTTACGTCGAGAATATATTTATAGTATTTCCACACAATATTTACAGCGAGATCGTCATAGGGAAAATAATATTTTTGACGTTCTCTTCCCCCAGCAATTTTTCAAATACCAAATTCCATCCCACTGATTTCATCGAAGACTTACAGTCCAGCCAACTCTAGGGATTTGTTCCTGAATTATGAATATGTCCAGGGCTCCTCCAACATTTACTACTAACAGGTGAGTGGGAGAGAAATAAATGAAACCACGAACATTTGTTTCCAAATAATTGAATCGAGAGGATTTATTGTTAATCAAGGCTTCATTTTCTGTTCAAATTCACAACATGATCACATCCAATTACATTATTCATTGAAGTTGTGATTTTTTTACCTCACCGCCATGTCCACGGAAAATTTTCTTTATCATATATGAATCGTCTTTTACAGACAACTTTGAATTGAA
Source organism: Pyrrhosoma nymphula (assembly GCA_963573305.1). Taxonomy (NCBI): domain Eukaryota; kingdom Metazoa; phylum Arthropoda; class Insecta; order Odonata; family Coenagrionidae; genus Pyrrhosoma; species Pyrrhosoma nymphula. The sequence goes on along the minus strand of OY754335.1, from coordinate 9,741,253 downwards.
TTTCCATGTATTTTATATCACACACACAAGAAACGGTTTTTTCCATGCGCAAAAAATATAAAATGCATTCAGGGGGCAATGAGGTGGGGGATTTGTTTTTCATCTGCTGACAATGTAACAAGAACAGGACTCTCTTCACATTTCAATTTTTAAACTTAAAAAGTGCGCTTATACACTGAAATTTCAAAGAAAATTCGGGATCAAAGTATCAAATGTCGAACTAAAACAACGGATCAACACCAATATACGCCAAAAACACAACTAATCAACACCATTCTTGCAAGGTTTATCACAGATATCACAACACGTCCATTACCCGCCAATCACGTAGGGAACCGTAAAAACAAAAGACAGCCCAACCAATTTAAGAAGCACGAATCACAAGGGTACACTCAGCTCTTCAACCGCCACAATGCAAAAGAATTAGTCTAAGAAACGCGTCCAAGGAAACGAAATTGCACAGAAGAATCGAAGCACTGTCGTAACAGACGAAACATGAGGCGAGAAGACTTTAAAGTGGGAGTGAAGTACATACTGAAATATGTTTATAGTAGTTATTTCCAACCCTACATAGGGAATACCAGTGGCGTCATTCATATCCACTTATGGTGGAATCATTTCCCAATTTCCGAATTGTAATCCAAGACACTTTATATTAATATTCATTTGGTTACTACTTTTAAAGTTTTCAGGACATGAACTATGTCCATTAGACGCATATTTTTAAAGAGCGAAATGTCTATCGAGTTAACAAAAGGCCTTTGAGACTCATAGAATCGCAGTTTTCATATATATGCTCAGGAATTTCTATAAAAATGCCATAAAGAAGAAGTTTCCTTTGTAGAATATAATATTGATTTTTTGGGTCCTAATTGAAGTTTCTATTCGCTGCATCATTTCTGACGCATCGAATATTTTCAGACGCTTAATTTTAAATTCCATTAGCATTTAGTACTTATATGAAAAGAAATTTTCGACGTTATTTACCAGAAGCCATTCCCAAATTCCATCTCGTTATACAACAAAAGTTTTGCTAGAAATTAACTTGAGTTAGTTACGGTGGTGGCATTACCGAGAGAGAAACTTGGATTTAAAAGTTTCAATTCTCTTATCTTGATGGGAATGGTTCCGCTCAGCCTTGTTATCCATTACTTCTTCCTTTTTCGTATTCATGAGCATGAAACGTTGGAATGAGAGATAAGAGGGATATGTCCTTCAGTAAATAACGTCAATGTAGATGTACATACTTGATTAAGAATTTAAATGAGTACTTATTTGATACGAAGATAATGCGAATAGGAAAGAATTATCAGAACAATTCAAGATTATTCAATGAGCTACGATATTATTAAAACGTTTCGAGCAAGCCTTAAGAATGACACCACTGGAAGATTTTTGCATGAAAAAAATATGATGTCGAGAAGAGGGTAAGTGGAAGTTCGATTTCACGCAGGGCGAATAACAATGACCGCAAATACTGTTGCCATAAAAAAATGACCGGTCTTCAATACATTATATTTAATGGCCAGCATGAAATGCCACGAACGAAATCGTCCCGCCGGAAAGATGTCTCATTCTGGAAAAGTATTGAAGGAGCAGCTCGATTGCAGAGCTCTCCCTGCCACTAAATCCCTCTCTTCCTCGATTTCAGTCAGTGGCTGATCACCTTTCATTTGGCACGGCAACATTCTTACACGCCGTGGGACTCACTCGAAGTCCGTTCCTACCTCTCAGTCGTGGTTTCTATTCTGATTCGCTATTCTCCGCTTCAAGTATCTTAGTCTCCTGACGCCAAGGGTGGGGAAAGGATCTCAAAGAACTTGACTTGGGGATGACCAATGAGAAAGTAGTGGGAGGAGCGTAGCCTCGGGAAATGTCAATCACCCTTAACCTTCAGCCTTCTCCATTCAACCATTAATTGCCGTCCCTTGTCTTGTTTCGTGCTGATGGGAGGTGCATTTCACGGCAACCTCTCTTCTCTCCGCGTAACAGTACATTTGGCAAAGTGCAGCCATAGCTCCCTTCCCTCCCAGCCTCCTCTCCACTCCGAGGGAGCGAAAACACTCGAACCTCAGCGCAGAAGATACTTGAAACGGACACGCCCCCCGATCGCCTGCCCGAATAGACTAAAGACACTCAAATGTATTGGGAGCCACTTGTTACATTTCACGACCTCTCAGTCTACCACATAACGACACGAAGTTACCCGAGACGATTCGAATCTAAATTCGACCTTTTAAATCTCGATTCCAGCAAGCTAATTGTTAAGAGACAACGATTAGAGACAGTGAGTATTGGAGACGAAGATTGAACTTAAAAGTAAGATAGAAGCAGATATCACCACGAGTGACACTGGATTCGTTTCGAATTAATATCACTCTTTTCTATTAACTTTTTTTTAGCCTTTGCGCCCAAGAAATAATTTTGGATTCGCTAGAAGGGAAGCGGACTCAAGCAGAAATATTAAGCTTGGCTTTCCGAAACCCGAAATCGTCCCTAATAGCAGTCAACCGCCGCAGTGGGGTATTGTAATCCACCGCTTCCGAGGCTGGAGAATATTCGTTCACACTTTCAAGCAGAACACTTTATGAAGTACCAGATGAGCGATACTTCAAGGAGTAGGGACCCAGAAAAGAAGACAATACAGAGCAATTTTTCTCAGCTAAGAAGGATTCTTTCCTTCAATCTTCAGCAGTGACATCATGATAAAGGGATAAACACATTATAAAGACTTATCGACGGACAGCGGTACTCCTCAGAGGTTTATTTAGGAATATCAGCATTTCTCATCTTAAACGAAATAACTACATCTATGGACAAAGAAACCAGTTTTTAGGCTGTCTTTTATGTTCGTCTGATAGAAATTCTGACCTTTAATCAGAAGATAAAAAGGGGGAAAACATTGTAATCTCTTAGGCATCCCTCGACCAAATATATAAAATGCATTGGTATGTTTGTTATAATCTGCCAGAATAAAATATTCCCCTTAAGGAAATAAATAAAAATACCCCTTCTCCCTCGTGTCATTCACACAAGGATTAAATCTTACAGACTGCAGCATTAACGAATATTGGATTTTTCCAGGCTCGGTTCTCCCGGATTTTATTTCGACTAAAAAAACTAAGATTTTTCAAGTTTTGGGATGTTAGTACAGCTGCAGTAATGAGTTTAGTTTAGCATTGCTTACATTTTTAAGTACACAATATTTTAAGTAAGTCATTTAAAAAAATAAAGTTTGAATTAATAAATATCATATAAACATAAATTACATTCTTATATATTTTTCACGACAAATGCGTATATTTATTTACATATCGCTAAATTTTTGAACGAAACTAACGAGGTATCATAAATAAGCTTGCTTGAGTATGCGTTTCCTTGCAAGAAATAAATTCCGTACGACAATACTCCGCGGCTACCAAATGACATATGGAATCCTCAGCCGACAGCTCTGTTCTCTCGAAGACGCACTCAGAACAATAAGACTTATGGCGACGAAAATTCTCGAAAAAAAAACTGCGTAAAACCAAGTTTTTCGCGTGTTCTCACTAAAGCTTGCCTAAAACATTTTCAGCGCCCAAGGGTGCTCGAAACTGCACATCTTACCCTTCCCAAAATTAAAGGAGGACCCGTTAGATCCTTGGATCGTCTCCCTTAATTCCGTGCGCTGAGTGAAAAGAAACCGGTTCGGCATGTCACATGTTAAAGTCAAATGAAAAGAAAACATAAACGTACTTGATGCGGAAGTGGAGAGACGACCAACCATTTTATACTCGGTTCCACCATGGGCGTGACTTGTTTCCAAATATTTATTTGGAAGGTACAGGGGATTTCTTTAGCATGCCAGTGACACTCCATGACTCCAAAACTTAAGCCAGAAGTTTCCATGGGTGCTTGTCCCGTTACTTCAATGGCACTATCGTCTTGGCTGAAGTGAAACTTGACCAAAATGAAAGCGATATAGAAAACTTATTCTTAGGTGGCTTCAGGAATTATTTACCTTTGTCTCTCCACCTTCAGACACGCCCATGGGTCCGGCAGCTGGTTATCTAAACACATTCGAACACGTTTAGCGTGATCTTCTATTTTAATTAATTTACTTATTCTTTTGCTACGAAGAAAAAATATATATGCATATATATACCTATGCATTATGTATGTATACGCATCACTTACTCATTGTATTTGTGTATAAGTCTGTGTTTTTATGTATATGGTATAGGTATCGCCGAACTAGCCAGCGTAGGGCGTGATTTCAGGGAGAGGAAAGTATAAGAGTGCGACGGGACATGGGGTTTCTGAGGTTCCAGCGGTAAAGTATATTTTACCGTTGTTGGCTTAACTTGTGGAAACGGTCTGTTTCAAAACGAAAACTCAACAAGTATTTTCCCAAAATCGTTTTACTTAGACCCAGGTTTCAACACAAAACTGTAATTTCTAAGTAGTGGTCAGTGTAGTATTTTAGTTAAACCTGCTCCTATGGCAATTTCGCAATTACTGTCAGCCACTCGTATACGGCGGCAACAGCACTCGGGTCGAATTTAATTATCGCGCACGAATATCCACACTCTAGCCGAGCTGAATGTTTCTTTGCTTCGGTGGTCGAACATGAATCGGTGTTCCCGAAATGGCCGCTTCCCCTTTTATTTTCAAGGACCTTGAGATTGAGAGTTACCCGTTGAGATTTGGTTAAAAAACAAGTTCTGAAGAATACTTTTTTGCTTTGAAGTGGACTTTGAATGAAGAAGGTTTTTCTTCATGCACATTCAAACTTACATCGCTCTCCCAGAATGCATGACCTTCACTGGTGGATACCATCAAGTTCTACGATTCCCATAGCGTCTGTGTTTGTGTGTGTTTTTGTGTGTGATTTTGTGTGTGTTTGTGTGTATGCGTAATTGTGTCTATATATTTTCTCGGAGCGTGCGCTTAGGGTACCGCACGCTCAACAAGCGATCTCTCCGTCGATCGCAGACGCCTTAATCCGGAGGAATTGTCCGATTAAAAAAATATACGCGAGAGAGAGGGAGAATAACACCTTCGATTCGGAAGGATAGGCGGGTCGATGCGTCCTCCATCACTTACTACACCACTTCCACCACCTTTTGGAACCTATGGACTTTTCCTTTCATACTTTTTCCGGAGACGATCTTCGTCACACCCCCCGGGTATTGCCCCGTTCACAATATCAATTTAACTGCTATCGTAAGCGGGAAACGCGGAGTGAAGTGACGTTTGGACTACCGCAGTTTTTAGTTCTCAACACTGTCAGCTTCCAAAAGATAGCGCTGGTGTCATGTGGGGGGGGGGGAAACCATGAAGCACGATAATTTGATGAGGAAAATGAGAAAATTGAGAAGGGTAAACCTGTCATTTTGAAGCATAATCATGGAGGGTATGTCGTTTTCTTTTAAAAACATTCAATGTCACATTCATTCTCAATGTCACTGTAATGCGGGGATTCTAATTTCGTCTATAATCAGCTGCTTGCTCTTAACGTGTGTGTCGCGAAAACTGGAGAAGGCAGCACAAGTTTATGATGATAACTCAAGAAGGAGTGTTACGTTTGTTACGTTGGTACGTGCAGTGATAAGGTGAACGGGGCTTACACAGTATAGAGAAGCTGGTGGGAGGAGAGATATTGGGTTCCGAACGCGGGACCATGGGAATCGAACAGACGACCTCCAGGGACATTGGACGGGTGGGCACAGGGCGACCCAAGAGTGAGAGAGAGAGAAAGGGAAAGAATCGATGCGAGAGACGAATGAAGGACACGAAGTGAGTGAGAGAGAGAAGTAGACGGAGATGAAATGAAAAAAACCCATCGTGGTTGGGAGGAGGAGGAAATGGGCAATTGCCTGGAAAATCCAATCATCGTGCATACCAGGACAAACTCATTCGCGCTTTGTCCGCTGACGGTAGATAAAAAGTTTCAACACCGCTCCGGACAGGCCGCTGCGTCCTAGTAGCCCACAGCGGCCATATGTGAGACAGCTCTCAATTTTTCCCTCGTGTCAGTCGTCCGATTTTGTGAGAAAAAAACATCTTTTTAATCTGACCCCAACGGTCTCCTCATTTCACCTCAAAATCACGCTCAGGTACACGACCTGCACACAGTCTCCACAATTTAACGGCACATTCTTTTCCCAACATTTCACTCTTGACGCGTTTACATACGCTTTTCTTCCGAACTTAAAGAGGATTCCTCATAAATTACGAATATTCCAAGAGTCAGGATGTTTCAACGAATCCAAATAAGGGAAAGCTTTTAACTCATCCAGAGCTCCTTATCTTGTCCGCTTTGATCAATTGAACCATGATTCGCACTGCTTCCATTTCTCTGTTTTGCAAGAAGTTATTGAATACAAATGAGGGTAATGCCGTGAATATATAGCGTTTGCTGGTTAGTAACTTTTACTTAAGGCGAGTGATTTAGTACAATCGCTCAATGGAGTGGCTTGATTATTTTAGCGTTTCAGTTCGTCAAAACAATTATATCATCTCTTTTAACTAGTGACACTATAATAACCATCTCCCACCTCTTTCATATTATCAATTTAATGAAATTAATCTCCATTTCAAATAGAAGAGCTCAGATGAAAATACGAATGATACTATTCTATAGTGCTAAGACGTTAAATTAAAACTTATGTATTAAAATAAAGAGAAAAAAAGTAAGAATACGTAAAAATCCACCAATAATGGTGCGATAAGAACTAAATCGCAAGCGTCTCGCTGAACTACGGAGATCATATAACACCGTGGTAATCTGTGCATACACACTTCTTTGTTTACAAAAATGTGCGATGCAATAATATGAATGTGAACTGTATGTATGTAACCCATAGAGAGAGCTCACGGCTGATTAGAGTTGAAGAGAGTTGCTGCGTACAATATGTAAATAAATATTGAAGAGCAAAATATCGTATATTTATTTCACAGTAAGCACTCAAATACAAGAGTGCCAATGCTTTCCACAAAACTTTAAATTTCGATCGGAATCATCGGTGTCGACCGAAATGAGGCGTGAGTGAGGCGCGTTAGGACACTTCATTTAGTATCGAGATTCGAATGACTTGCACGATGATAAAATAGAATAATTTGGGTATCAGGTGCTTGTTGAAAGGAGAAATATCAAAACAATATTCTTACTATCTCTTATTGAAATTTGCAAATGCGTCTACTTCCAAAGGTACCCGTGAATGAAAATCACAAAAGAAGCAAAGTGAAAGGGAAGCGTTCGCGATCATTATAGAAGTGATAAAGAAGAAATAAAAAAGTTTCCACGACAGCGACTTGTTCTCGAGTGAGCAGGAATATGAGAGTGAAATTACCGCGAGGGAAAGAAGGCAAAACAGAACCTGTTTCTCAGTTTCAAAATCAACAACCAGACTTATGATCGCGTCAGCTTCGAAATATTAACTACTGCGTGTGGAAAATTAACGTATTGATCGCACAAGGGAAGAAATGAGAAGGGTTCGCGTCAAGAGTGGGAAGGTTAGGGTGACATTCGAAACGTGCACACCAAAAGTGACGCGTGCCCACCCGAGATGTGGACGCACGTCCTTGAAGTGTTCCGTTCCTTCAGAACCCCAACGTCGTCCCCTTCGACCCATCGATTTGCGACCAGCTTCATCCCTTTTCCCCGCTCTCCCCGAAAATAAAACACCGTCGCCCCGACCCTTGGCACTTCGGACTCCTACTCCTGTGCAGCATCCTTTCGTTGGCAATGCCGTCGCTTCCTCCTCACCCCCCTTACTTTCCCTCTCTTTCTCCTCCCCTTCCCCTCCCTCCCTTCGTCCCAATTTCCTCGTCCTTCTCCCTTTGCCATATCTTTATTCCTCTCTCTCTCTCTCCCCAACACTTCTAACCCCTTTCCCATTGCCCTTCGCCCTTCACCGTCCCACCACTGAAAGAAGAAAAGAACCCCTTGCCATTCCCTGTCTTTCGCACACATCCTCTCTCCTTTTTTATTAAAAAACTCACGTCTCGACAGAGACATTTATTTTCTTCCGCTCTACTCTCACCATCCTACTTTTTAGTTTTCTCTGCAAACAAATTGTTTCACTTAATAGCTACTGTACAACGACAAAATGGCACATTTATGTCTTTTTTTACATTCTTCATTCGGTCCTCGAGTATTGCCATCATTAGGGTTTCGAAAAAATTCCAAGGATAGAGAATTCAATGAACGCACGTCATATTTATCGGATAACGATGCTAGGAGTATTTTTTTCCTGATATGTTGACAGGTGATCAAATAATATTATTGAGTGGCAGTACGGAGAATGATATCAACCTACAATATATATCTTGATGGCAATACGCTCCCGCGACACCGGAATGTGTTTGTTTAATGGTAATTTTGAGATCCCAAAAAACTAATGCCGTTTCTGATCATTTTTGAAACGCTAAAATTAAGTTGGCTCGGCTCATAACCAGCTGACCACGTCTAAAATAAACGTGGACATGCTAGTTCTTTTGTTTTAATAAATAATTATCATTCCTAAAAAGGTAGTATCCCGCAATCACAGCATGCGGTAAAGGATACGTGAACAATAAAAATTGTCCGCACTCGAGTTTTAATCAGTTTTAGAAAAAAATCGCGAAGGAAGTAATTCATTTCATAGTAATAATTCATGTTATGACGACTTAATGGGCGCGACGCCAATAGTCAGAGCCATCGAAAGTGGAAGTGAGCAGAGCTGCGACGCCGCTCCGCACGGCTGCTATCACATGTACAGGGCCTCCCGCTGCTTCGCCCTCAGAGAGTAGTTGGTCGAGTGGTGCGACTGGGCGTGGTGCGGCTGTTGTTGGTGTTGGTGATGGGGCGGCTGCACCTGCTGCTGGTGGCCCTCCGGCTCGAAGTTGTGGTGGTGGTATCGGTGGACGGGTGTCTTGGTGACGTTGGCCATCGCGATCGCCATGGCCAGCTCCAGAACGCGGCTCAACGTCTGGAGGCAGAACCAGGGCCAGGGGGAGGGGCGCTCCCCCGGGGGGCCGACGACCCCCCTGGGGGCCTCGCCGCTCCCCCTGCCGCCGCCCCTGGCCGCCTCCGCCGCGCATGCCGCGTACAGACGACCGCCGTCGATGAGGCAGATGGCGCCACAGCACAGGGCCGCTAGGTAGGTGACCCTGAGGACTCGCGACACTTGCCCCCGGCTCCGCCCGACGGCCGCGGCCCCCGCGATACAGCCTCCACCCCAGCCAGCCTCCAGCTCGCCGCCCGCCTCTGAGCCACGCTTGCCCTTCCTGGCCGCGGCTGGAAGGACGCAGAACAGAGGAGGAGAGAAAGCAGAGGAGTTTTAGAGAGTAATCTTATCGTTTAGGATGAAAGGGGAGTCATCAATTGGGTATTCTGCCAGCTGATTGGCAGGTCTCGCCATCAGGTATCTCATAAGTTCTTCTTAAATTACTCCGCCTCTTCTTAAAGGAAAGACAAAATTGCAAAAATTGCAACACACAAAATATACTCCTTCCTTATTGTATGGCAGTGAAACTTGGGTATGCTATGATAAGCCTGAGGGTAGGCTAAATGTATTGGATACGGGTATCTGAGAAATTATTGCAGTAAAAGTTTGACGAATAGGGTTAAAAATGAATGGGTTATGAAAGAATGTGGAACGCATGCTCCGGTAATAGATATATGTAAAAGTAGCATGCTCCGTTGGCTTGATCATGTTTAGAGAATGGGCGACAGTTGAGTAACTTAATAAATAAATAAGAAATTCAACAGATTCAGGCGAGATGTCGTGGAAGTTCTTCATAATGTAAGAGAAACAATTGCACTTTTCCACAAAATGGTTTATTGCGTACAACGCGTTTCGGCTCACAGAGCCATCATCAGGTGTACCTGATGATGGCTCTGTGAGCCGAAACGCGTTGTACGCAATAAACCATTTTGTGGAAAAGTGCAATTGTTTCTCTTACATTAAAATAAATAAGACCTAGATGAGAACAGTGTGCGAGGAAGGAGTAAACCGAGAGAGAGTCATGCGTGAATGTGGTGGAGGGTAGTGTAAAGAAGAGAGATATTAGGAATCTTAAGAACGAGACAGCGAGTAGGAAGCAATGGATGAATGCAACAGAAGGAAAAGATATATGCAACGGTAGAGCAGTATGGAAGAAATAATTATAACAGAGCCAGTTCCAAGTCACATCAGCAGTAACTAAGCTATTTCGACTGTGCGTAATCCAAACAGGGCTGTGTATGAATGCGTGTAACTCATTGCGATGGAGAAAAACATGTGAAAGCGGAAAACATCAGGATATACGACATAAACGGAGTGTGAATTTTACGTATACTATAACCTTATGGGAAATTTTTCAGTTTTTCTAAGCATCTCGAAGGTCTGTTTTTATAGTATCTGCTTAACTTTACTATATACTTATCATGTGTTTTTAGCCACTGTGATGCTAACCTTTTCTTGCAAAGCATCTTTTAATTCAAATTCACTTTTTGAAACTAAACTGCTCTTCAGCGATCTCCTTTTTCAAAATATTCTCGTAACACTAAACCTCGCGTGAAAATTTCAAAATAAGAGGGTAAATCATCTGCGAAGTGTTTACAATGCATTGTACGACAATAGACGTGCAGAAGGCCTGTTTATTGATATTAAAAAAGCTTTTGATACGCTAGACCATATCATCCTGCTAGAGAAACTTCATTGTGCCGGAGTCAAAATTAAACAAAAATGTAAATATTTAAAGGCTAACAATTTTACATCTACATCTACATCTACATACTACCCCGCAAGCCGCCTCAATAGGCGTGTGGCGGGGGGTGTTAGGACACCAGCCGTTTACATATAAAAAGGAAACGCTCTATGAAATTACGCCTTGCATTTATTAAAGTCCCTTATTGTTCGGGGGAAAAACGAATTCCCATACCTATCCGTTCGGCAAAATATCTCTCTTATTTTATCATCTCTCCGTCGAGAAATTATTGCGCATACTATTTTTTTTTGCTTTCAACGTAAATATATGTATGTGTATGTTCTCAGGTATCAGAAATTAAGACTTTTTACGTCTAAATTTAAATTGCGTTATGGTTAATGCAAAAGTATGATTCATGGGAAACCGCAGCACAGGCCAGCCTCATCGGTGTTCTCAAAATTAATGTAATTGTGTTGATTTATTATGTAACATTGCATAAATAAATCTATCTATCTATATAAACCTTAAAAGTGACAACAAACCCAAACTAGCCAGAATGCGATTAGGCCACTCAGTGGTCCAGATAAAACGGAAAAAAATAATGTTGATGTATTGAAAAAATCGTCATTACTTCTCTTTACAATGAAAAATTTATATAATCTCATCAAATATAATTTCCTTCTGAAAATATTGATAGGTACTAAAATTTATTTTGTGTAATCACAGAAAAATATTCCACTCATCCTAGCATCCAACGATTGGCTCACAAGTTGAAAGCCATCCTGAAGGATAGGCAACAGTTTATCCGTATAAGGGAATGCCTACACATTAGGATACCTCTCACATGTGAACTCGAGCAACGAGCTGTTAACATTCGGTACAACGGAAACTTACAAGCTCTTATTGGCCAATCACTCTTTCTTAAAATAATATATGATAAAGGTTAAATAATTTTAATTGGGGGTTTAACATGAAGTAGTATGCAGTAAGCTAAAGTTATTTAAGGGGTACATGCGTTCAGATATCCACTTCATCCAAGGTTGGTTTGATAGAGACTGTGAGCTTCTATCTTATATGCATTTTTACGAAAATTCCTGATTAGTGAGACGAATAATGTAGTGGAGTTGCAAATTGCCGAAAAAAGTTGTCAAGAATCGATGAATTCCCTCGGTTTCTGAATTAAAATATAAGCATGTCACGGTGTTGGAAAGACAAAAGACGCATCGTGCAACGGTATGATGCGAAATATGATGCTTAAACCAATCGTACCGAAAAGAGCTCCCGACAATACCAATCAAAGACCTAATATTTGCTTAGCCTTAGGCCGGCCGCACACCGGCTAAGGCACGGCGCGGCGAGACGTTTTCACCTCGCCTCGCCGTGCCTTGCCCGATGCTTAAGAGCAGCATACGGCATGGCAAGGCGACTTGAGCACCGTCGCTTTCAGTGGCGTTAAGTATACTGACAAGTGAAGTAGTGTGTGTAATTTGTATTATACTTTGTGAAATCTGTTACATATTTCGTGAAAATGAACGTAGAAGAAGAGGCAACTGTTATAGCGTTGTGGTACTTCGTCAAGTTAAGCCAGAGAAATGTGGGTGCATCTCATAAACGAAAAACGGACCCTAAAACCGTTTATTGCAGAATTAAGAGCAGACCCGGAAAATTTTTATAACTATTGTCGTATGAAACCAACAAAATTTGATTTTATTCTTGGATTAATTACTCCAACAATCCAAAAAGGAGACACAAACTATAGGCAGTGTATAACTCCAGAGGAAAGACTGGCAACATCAACAGAGACCCCATCATCCTCCTGGCTTGCCATTTTCACTTGTCACACAAACAACAACTAGACAATACTAGAACCCACTACTTTCGCCTGTCGCTATCACTGCACTGCACGTGGCGGCGATCCCCGCGCATGCGCAGAACGATTTGTCTGAAGCCTTTTGCCCGACGGACGAAAAATTACAAGGCAGTACAAAGTGCCGTGCGGCGCTGCTTCGCCTTGCCTCGCCGTGCCTGATGCAGTGAGCGGCACCTCCATTCAAACCAATACAAACCACGTCGCATAAGGCGCCTTAAGGCAAAACGTCGCGCCGTACCGTGCCGTGCCATATCCGGTGTGCGGCCGGCCTTACAATGATTTTTTCTGACGTGAGATGATAAATCTAAAGCCGAGGCTCAGGGTAAAATTTTCCGTAATATATTTCACCAAATCTGTTGTAAAAATTCCAATTGATTAAAATGTGTCTGTTCACGATTAAACCTTTACTTAAAATTCGTGCTATAAAACATTTCACTGAATAAATACGGTGATTTGTCCAAGTAATTGTATCATAAGATATTGATATTTTTTTTAGCTTTCATGAAACATTTTAAGTAGGTTCCACCGCGACTGTGTCAAAACAAATACTAAATTCCACATTTTTGATATTTTGTCAACAAAAATCCTGCTTTCACTGATGCAATGCGTTACCTATAGAAACCCAAAAGTAAGGTACAAAATATGCAGATTATTCCACAAATGTATTTTAAATGAGCACTTTTTTCCAGCCATAGGAGCCGACTGCAGCGCCATTTCCTGCGAATTGCAGCATTTTGACTTCAATTACGGCATTAATTCTTCAATAACTAGAAAAATAAGGTGGTAAGATGCCTGTATTTTATTTGAATTCAATTTCTCTGGATTATTTCCTTCTTAGAGACAGTTTTCCAGGAAAATGGCATTGTATTTTATGGAAAAAATACTATTTTTCCCGTGTTTCTCTCATTCCCCCATTGAACACCATGTAATTTCAAGTTCAATTATAGAATAAAATAGCGTGAAAGGGTATTATTTTGTTGTTCATATCAGATAGAGGACAACGTTTTCTACAAGTAGACAGAATATGAATAAAATGACATTTAAGTCATTTTACGGTGGAACCACCTTTAGGTGAGTAAAAAGCCAAGCTAATACATTCGAGTCATCAAAATTATGTCTTCACCTCTCCAACACACACCACGCACGAATATTCATTTATTAATGCTTGCCACCCGCGGAGGAGGATCCGTGAAGGACGACCGACAAGGAGAGTTATCGCTCGGGGATCTGACCCTTCCTACGGAGAGAATCCTCGACACGATAGGGGTTTTCAGTGTTCCTATGTGACCCATGCTTGTGCCGAGAGAACGCTTAGAGCATTAATAAGCTCGCCGCAAATCGCTTCACCGTGGCCGAGCTCCCCATTCCTTATGCATCTTCCGAGAGAAACGCCTCTCTTAAGTGCCTTTAAGCTGTCCATTTTGGGGCAAAACACTCCACAGGCGGTTGATATAAAACTTTGCCCGCCATTCGATCGATATGACCGATTTAAGCATATCCAACATGAATGAGGATCGACACTTTGAACCGCAGCATAATGCGTTCAGCACGTCATGCAAAACGTTTATCCATTTATTCCAGAATAATGGTTGTAAATATATGTGAATATTTAGAGTCATTCATAATGTACAAAGAGACAAGGAAAATGATGATTGGGAGCAGGTGAAGTTAGCAATCACAAAGTAGGCGGATACGGTGGAAAAGATGCCGATAATGAGCAAAGCAAGGAGGAATCGAAAATGGAATTTTCAATTTACATTTGAAATATTTAGGAGTTGTTACGTAGACCTGTCCATTATGGCGACATTTGCTTTACGAATTATAAGAGACATTCAAATTCTTACCCTAAAAGTGATCAATTTGGTGAGAACATACATACATTCCAGGCTTATAGCTGTGTGACTCCCTACAGTCAAGCGCCAGGGGTTTAAGGTTAGTAGGTTCAAGATGTGCGTTTCTCTAGGCAAAGAAACCATTTTTAAAGTAATTGGCCCATTTTAGTACCCAATTTAGAGAGAGATAAAAATATTTTATTTGCCCACAAAAACCTGCATCTTGAACCAACTGAAATTTGACCCCTGGAGCACAGCTATAAGACCGGAAAAAGTGTGTTTTCTCACCAAATCGATCATTTTTAGCGTGCGAATTTCAATGTCTCTCGGATAAAAATATAAGCTCCGCCCTATTGTCCATGTTGAAATATATATTTATAATAGTTCGATGGTTATGACATACTTTTGCTCCTTAACGTTTTACAGCCGACAAGCAACAGGGTAACGAGGATCGATAGGTCACTGTCTTGAAGCCGACAGTCAAATATTATGCCACCAGCAATGTAGAAGTTTACACAAGTCCTATTCAATATTCTACGCCCTCGAAGAGAATAGGTCGGGGATGTCGGTTTGTTTATTGACTTGACTCGCATTAAAAATGGCCGTTCAAAATGAACCGATTCACAAATATTGACTGAGAAATTACTTCTTTAAGACAAACAGCTCTTTTTTTTGTCTTTTCTTGTCACGTTTTATCGATTTCCATTGTAGATGAAAAGCCTATCAAAGGAATGCTGCTGCATCACAAAAATCAAGTTAATGATGAACAGCTTATTAGATTGATCATTTTGACAGACATTTTAAGTTCAATGGTCATACATACAAATCGATACAAACTTAAATACATTTCATTTAATCAAATAGGAATATAGAGATCGGGATCACTCTATATGGGATATACAGGTAGAGCTCTAGCAAGTAGTCACAGCTAACTCGTGGCGATGATGTCACTCCCTGATATAAAGTGAAGGCAAAGTTGGCATTAAAATTTTCAGTATTTCCCCATCAGGTAGAATGAATGCAAGATGAATTAAGATTGAAAATCTGATAATTCTAAGATTAAGAGCGGTGTGGATAATACGTTTCAAAAGCGAAATTAGTATGCGTAAAATTAAATGTAATGTTGGCATTACGTCAACAAAACATATAGGAAACACTTATTTACTCGGCTATTTCGCAATGATTTCGAAATGTATATGCTGTAGTCAAGTTTACAGCGCAATGAAAACTGTTGGGGCAGCTCTATTCCGAGAAGAATACGTGCGAGGCCTACATACTGCAGATCAAGTAGATTAGCGGACAGGAAAGATGAGAGCATCTATAATTCGAACAAATAGGGAGACGTTGATAACTACCTATTTAATTAGTACGCCACTGCCGAGTCAGTACCTAGAAGGCGCCACCTAATTGGTCACCAATGGTACGCACATGGAAGACAGCTGACCGGGTCTCCACATCAGAAATAAATGGCGTGCCGTCACGCATTTGCCTTGCAAAATTAGCACACGTCGCTACGGCATAATTGGCCGCGCTAATGAAATTCCGAGCGTGGTTAATGACTGCGAAGACAACATCTCTTAAAACTCTCTGGGGATGGTCGCTCTTTTTCACTTCTTTTCCCATCGTCAACTTATAATTTACGACTTCCTGTCCTCTTATTTTTCGCCCTCATCTATTAACTTCCATCTCGGACGCGTGATAAGTGTACCTCCTCTTATTTGTGAGCAAAGTAATCTGTTTTGGGCGGAATACGATCACAGAAACGTGAATTGTGATCCAATATCACTATGATATCGTTCCTGAGCTTGTTATAATTTGTGGTTCATAACAATTCTATCTAGTTGGGGTAACTTCCTTGCGCAAATTTCACAAAATATTCAGGCCACCTATATCAGACTTATCTAATTCTTGTAAATACACGAAGATAAAAAAATATCCCGCCGTTATCGGCAAAAGGATCCATCACTCAACGTAATACAGACCGTCTCTTACTCATCTTGATTGCACAATTCCGTAAATGGGAAAGAGAAGAGAAAGCAGGTCAAGTATAATACGATTTGGTACTGATGATTAAATTATCCATCCGAAATTTATATTATAGACAAGAACAATGCTCTCCAATCTTTCATATTCCGACAGCCTCCAATTGTGTAGTAAGTTCTCCGAGCTATTTATTATAAATTGCCATATATTAAAGAAATGACATCTCTGCATTATTTCGAACCAGAATTTAACATTAACTTATGCTAATAATGACCTAGAATGCCCTATATTCACTATTATTAATATAGTAACCATACTTTTTTAAATCATTAATTGTATAAGATTTATCATAAAGTTATAAACTCCACGCCGCCGCCCCACATAAAACACCACGCCGAAATTATGAGGCAATAATACGACTATTGATGAACAAACCTGAGACGTAGAGAGTTATTAAAATCAAGTTCAGAAAGTGTGATCTGAATCATTTTGACACATCATCTCTCCGAACGTCGGGCATGCTTTTCTTTTTATTCACAGTCCAACTAATTTTCGCGAGAAATATCTCTAAAGTGAACGAGTTCTCCGTGATTCATTTTGACTCCAGAGCCTAACCATTTCATAAACGAATATTCATTTCAGGAGGTGATCGAGAGCACATGTAAAGAATAAGTTGCACGCCTGAGGAGTTTTAAGCTTATGAAATTAAACACTGGTGATGTTCTTGTGGAAAAAGTTTCATCAGTCACCTTTAAATATACTTTACTTGGATCTTGGAACGTTTTTTTTATCTTTTATAGAGCTAAAAAACCCTTAACTTCCATCTGATTTATTAAACTCTATGATATCTGAATATTAACGCATAAACGAATCAATTCACAAAAAATGGGAACAATAAATGTCACAACGAAAGAGAAATAATAATCATAATAAAAAATAAAACCTTTAGGCAGCCAATATTTCAGCACCAGTAAGCAATAAAACTTTTTTTCTTCATATAGATAAAATGCGGTATTTTCGTGCATTCAGTACAAATTGCTCAAGGAATATCTACAAAGGCAAACGTCAAATTCATACTCTAAATTACTACTGCTGATAATATAGAATGATACATGGTAGACAATGGTTGAGGATTATTACCATAGTAGAGGCTAACAGCCGTAAAGTTAATGAGTATTTCAAACTTTCGTTAAATTATCCGCTAATAATAAAGGAATCAAAAACAAAATCTCTCAAAGTTATAATTTACTTAGACAAACAAAAGCGGGGTCGATAAACAAAGGAAACGCAAACGGATAGCCATACTATTTTTCTTCAAGGCGTAAGCATAAGTTCAGCGAAAACAAAAGTTCCTTGCGTGAGGGTTCCTTAAGTACAATAGACTACAGGTTACACACGAGGTGGCGTTATGTTTCCGCAAGGAGATATTTTCCAAACCAGGCTGCCGAACATTTTACCAGCCATTGAGTGAGTCTGGTTTCCTAGATTCACCATGAACGCTGTCTTCGAGATCTTATCAATCCCTATCAAATCTCTCTCAAAGCTTACAAAAGCCAAGATGACTTACTTATTTGCATGCCTCTCCTCATAGTAGCGGCTCATATCGAAAAACGTTATCGGCATTCGATGCATCGATAATTTTGTCCTCAGGAAAATATTGACATAAAAATGTAAATGCATCGCATATCGATAAAATGTGAACATCCATTACCAAGACAAGGGAAGGGAAATCTAATTCTTTGCCAAATAGAAAAAAATATAGAAAATAAAAGGAGTTGACAGTTTTAATGTAGAATATTAGTAGATACTCAAGTTAATGCCGGAAAATATTTTTGGTTAGCAGCAGGGAGGTGCGGGCAGCAAAGCCTCCAAATATAGTGTCCCCAATCTTAGAGTAACAATGAAAACACTCACTTTAAGTAATGCTAATGCAATTTAATAAGAAAGTTAAATATAGATTTTTTTAAATTTTGAACAACTTTATTGTAAATTCCGTAATTCCAACTCCATAATTTCAAGTCATGGAGTTATCACTCTTTGCTATTATCCTTAATATTGATGTTTTCTGGTGCTAATCGCTGGATTATATATAACTTTCAAAACCGAAGCATTGATTTTTGGAAAATAAATATAAAATGAAATCATATTTGTCAATAAGAGCACATGCAATAATCAACTTATGCGGTTTTTTGTAATTAATTTACATGGACATGACTAACAATTTAGCTATGTATGGATTACATTTTCGGGAAACTGTACTCTATTTCCGGGCATTAGATAACCAGAAAATCAGACTGTAGAACTGAAATCTAATGAGGTTGGGCATATTTGATAGCATAAAACGATATTACTCCGTTCTACATATTGTGTAACTAGATTCTTAAGGTGGTTCCACCGTAAAATGACTTAAATGTCATTTTATTTATATTCTGTATACTTGTAGAAAAAGTTGTCCTCTATCTGATATGAACAACAAAATAATACATTTCCACGCTATTTTATTCTATAATTGAACTTGAAATTACATGGTGTTCAATGGGGGAATGAGAGAAACACGGGGAAAATAGTATTTATCCATAAAATATAAATGCCATTTTTTCGGAAAACTGTTTATAAGAAGGAAATAATCCAAAGAAATTGAATAAAAATAAAATATAGGCATCTTACCACCTTATTTTCCTAGTTATTGAAGAATTAATGCAGTAATTGAAGTCAAAATGCGGTAATTAGTAGGAAATGGCGCTGCAGTCGGCTCCTATGGCTGGAAAAAAGTGCTCATTTAAAATACATTTGTGGAATAAACTGCATTTTTATTACCTTAGTTTTGGGTTTCTAATGGTAACGCATTTCATCAGCGAAAGCAGGATTTTTTGGACAAAATATAAAAAATGTGGAATTTAGTATTTGTTTTGACTCACACAGTCACGGCGGAACCTCCTAAACATAAACAAATAAATGCCTAATAGACATTTTTTATGACCTACATAAAATATTTCCAACGATTTCCAAGGGAAAAAAGGATTAGCATAGCTAGCATTACCTAGAAAATAAAAATAAAATCAAAAGATGTCGCATTGTAATAAATTACAAGAGTATTGCTTTTCTCCCGTCAACATCAAATGTATAGCAACATAATGTGACGACGGAGAGCATTTACAAAATAAATATTCAGCTACTTACAGTTTTAAGATGCATAGCATATGATCCATATGCTATGCATAGCATATTGTCAAGTGAACGATAAAACTGCGATCTGAGCAACGATTTCTCATCTTTTATAAGCAAAGGTGAAACTGAAAAATGAATCTTTAACACAGTTAAATAAGTTGTTCAAACATTTTTAGAATGCTTTGCGGAGATATAAAATAGCATTTCATTGAAAAGTACTAAAAACACTCCACCTTTTTTAACCTTTGAAAAGAAGGAAAAAATATAGCTCTTTTTTAAGGGATATCGATTGGTACACCATTTTCTAAAAATGGAGAGGAAACATTAACCAGCATTTCCTTGAAAACTTTTCTAGCAAATAAAAAAAACAAAACACGCGCTGATTTGAATCTTAATTTCGCGTAGTTGGTATGCAGAGGTGAAACTGAAAGTTGAATCTTTAACGCCGGTCAACAGGTTGAAGATTTTTTAAAATGTTTCATGAAAACATCAAGCACAAATACACTCCCCCTTCATAACTTTCGGAGGAGGAAAAAGTGGAGTTATTTTTTTGCGAGGGATCTTGATTAAGCCTTCATCCAAGGGATACTTTTTTCTTTTGATTAAGCCGTTCCACAAGTGGGAGACAAACCGTCGAAGCGGAAGGGGAAACCACCACAGCCCATTTGATAAATTTATTTACCGCGAGACGTAACTAGAAAGTTTTTGCAGTTTTCCACTCTGAAATAACACATTTTTTTACGACCGATATCGATGTCTTGCATAGTTTTCAAATGCAAAACATGGAAACCGGTCATAATAAAGTATTATTTCCCTGAGGATATAAATTGCAAAAAAGGTTCTCTCCTTTGTCATACTTCAGTCCTTCTACCGCATGAGTCCTGAAATAAATGTTAATTTACCATATCTGTCCTGCGATATGTGAGTGAGCAGTGCCTGAAGGGTGTAGTCCGACTCGGCGGCCCCGGGCGGTGGCGGGGCGCTCGCCACGGACGACGGCCCCGGGCAAGGAGGAGGGGGTGGCGGCAGGAGACTGCTCTCCTCCTCCCTGTCCCCGTGATGCCCGTCCTCGTCGCACCCCGCGCGGCCGCCCCCGTAGCCGGCCCCCGCGCCCCTCGCCGCCCCCGCCGTCTCCCGCCACGTGAGGCTCTTCTTGCGGTGCTGGTGCTGCTGTTGGGCGGAGGGCGACGGGGGATGGTGGTGCGGGAATCTCACTCCTACGGGAGAGGCGCACGGCGAGGTGACCGCCGCCGCGAGGCCCGAGCTGCCCGACACCGTCCTCCGCCTCCGGCCGCCGCCTCCGACGCCGCCGCCGCCCCGGACGCCGCGGGCAAGTCCCCCAGGGGACACCGCCAAGGGGACGCCGGCCTCGTCCTCGGATCCGGAGGACGAGCAACCTGTGGATTGGAATTGCATTGGGTGGGATGTGAACGGGAGACTTTCAAACGAGATCGGCGAGGATTGAAACTGTTCATATTCCAATTATAAACATTTTAAAATGATTTATTTTCCCAGAACTTTGATTACATCGAAAACATATTCATCTTGAGTTCCATTCCTATGGCAGGGAATGAAATAGGCCACAGAGTAAAGCCTGAGTGCAACAATAAAAAGTTTGCTTAAATTTTGTTTATGAAAGACGCCGAAATTATCATAAAGACATTCCCCTCAAGCGTGTCACGAATCGAAATGTATCAAAAAGTAAAGATCATTCAGGAAGTCAAACAATAAAAATTTTTCTCACATTTTTACTTAAAAAATTGTTACTTACACGTTTTTTAGACAATGATTTGAAATTGATGAGTTAAAAAAGTGTTGGGAGCGTGATATTGCTTCTTTGATCGACAATATTGTAGAGCCTCAATTCACTTCAGGATCACGTTATCTTTGATAAAATATTTGAATGAACTACTATAAAACTACATTTTCTTCCAAATCCGCGAATGGCAAGGCCTTAAAAACCTCGGCTTTTGACTTGGCCCAATCAGAGAGACAAATAAATGAAAAGCATGGATGTTTCGAGAGGATTTGGAAGTAATCCTTACCATGTGGGGAAATGTTGTTTTTACCATTACACTGACACTTTTACTGTGCCTATTAAATTAATAATATCCGCATGGGGATGCCAATCGATGACATGGGAGAGATGTGCATCGGAGATTCTTTTGGAGTATCGAGGAAGATGACGATTGAAACAGGCCACTTTTCATAATTCTTCATCAAAATTCCGAACTATCTTCTCCGTTCCAAAAGAGTCTTTAGTATCCGATATCACTAATGACAACAAAGTTTCAAATAATTTGACACCTTAGGGTAAAACAGCATTGATCGTGAAATTTTAAGGATTTCTTAGGTAAATGTGGCAATTTAAAGGAAAATATGTAAAGGGCTCTTAGATTCCAATGCCGAAAGTCTTCAAGAATTTGTGTGAGTTCCCATCTTACAATTAGCTACAGCAATTAATGTTCCTTTCTTTGCAGTAATGAATATGATGCATCTAAATATACACTTATTAGTAGATTAATAAGTACATATACTTGCTTTATGATCATAATTAGGGGCCGCCAAACAGCCTGCAAAGTTTTGTTAGCGCTTAGTGATACGCAGCGAAGGTCATTATCGTAAGTTACAAATGCGCTTAAATATTTATGGAGGCCAAGAGAATTTTTCCATGTATGCGATTATCGAGCTACTTTCCGAGCACCCTTTAGTGCTGAACAATTCACCCCGAGACGCTATTTGTCGAGCGCTGAGTGCGCAGCGTCGGGCAAACTACATCATCCACTGCGCAGTGGCAAAGAAAGAGAACATCGCACAAGGGCAAATGGAAAACTGACCACTGGGCTCGATGTCAAGGACCTCCTTTAATTCACGCCTTTGAAGGAGGCTGACTTGCTACCGTGTGACTTGAAATCATAATAAGTATTATCTTTGAGTATTTACTGAATATTAAAAATTCATTAAAAATTAATTGTCTATTATGCCCTGGTCAATTCCAGACTACAATATGGAATTGCATGCTGGGGTGGAGCCTACTTTACCACCATTAAACCTTTGATGGTTGCACAAAATAAAGTCATTAGATTTATGACAAGGTCATTAAAAAGAATTCACGCTTTCACACTTTATAAGGAATTAAATATTCTACCATTACGGCACCTATTCATCTATAAAGTCCTCAGAGTATTTTATAATCGTAGCGGTGAAAAGGCCAAACCAAAAACATTCTCTACGAGATTAAAATCGGATGTTGTAGTACCAAGGCCGAAAAATGAAATATTTCGGCAATCATATCAATACCTGGGGCCAAAATTATATTGTTTATTGCCAAATAACGTGACCAGGGTAGAGACAGAGTTTGAATTTAATAAAGCTGTTAAAAACTGGCCTTGAGTAATGAGGAAGTAGAATATTTACTTAAAAAGTTTATATAAAATATTATTAAATTGTGTGTATCTGTACATATAATAAGTCTATGTATGATCGTATACTTACATAATCAATATTTAACACCAATGCACTTAAATTTTCTTTTTATTATTATTTTTCATATCATGTATTGTATGATTAGCACCTTGCCTGCCCGTCTAAAATTTATTTAAAATGGTAACCCCAATACAGGTATTGTTCCTCTGGGTTACCTATATTCCATTGATACATGTAAATTGTCAAACATATTATTGTAATTGGTAATGGATTAAATACATTATTATTAAAAAAATAGTCCTTTGGAATGAATGAAAAGGGAGAAAGCACAATGGTACTTAAGGAAGGCAAACAAAGAAGGCTTTGATTTGCTGGGGGGAGGGAGTGAAATATAGAAGAAGCAGAGTAAACAAATGGAGAAATTAATGAATGGAGAGTGGATAATGAAGATTTTTAAAAGGACGAATAAGGTTAGGTGTTTTAGGAAGAAATGACGACGCAGATATTCAAAAGTTGATGGGCCATTAATGAACAGTTTTACTTGTCATACGTAGCCAATTGTTGCCTCTTAATGTTCCATTCAATATGTGATTATTATCTTCCCCAAGGTCAAGCTTTTATTGATGTAAACAAGTAGAGGTTCTCACAGGGCCGTCCTTAGGGATTGAGGCGACCTGTGCAAACGAAAGTCGGGGGACCTCCTAGTTTCGCTTTCCATTGTTGATAAGGTAAAATTATTTTCAAACACATTTCAAAGAAAGAAGGAATTTATCGGAAAAACCTGCTTATGATTTCAAGAAACTTACGTACATATTTACCTTTTTTAATGAGGCAAGCCTACTGAAAAAATTGGTTGTATTTTTATGAAATTTATATAGGTAGATACCTACATTTTCGTGACTCATGTGACATTTTAACATCAAAAAGTAATGAAAAATTAACTTTTTACAAGATAGCCTTGATGACATTTCACTTACTAAATTAAAAAGACGAACGAATGGTGCACATTATGAAATATCTAATTTTCTGGCTTTCATTCAATCTCTTATGTCATTTAAGTCTAAGTTATCAGCTAACTTTTTATGTACATAGATGGGTGAATTGGATACGTAGGTACACCTTTCTAAGTGATCGCAAGCAAAAATTAGCCATTGACGGTATTAGCTCTGATGTGGTAAGAGTGACTTCTGGTGTTCCACAAGGAAGCGTGATCGGTCCCCTTTTATTCATTATTTATAGAAATGACCTAAGTTCTCAAGTTAGCATTAACTTTTGATTTTTCTTTGCAGATAATGCGGTCATCTACTGTGAATTTGGCGAAGATGCGGACTCAGAAGCTCTATCATCGGGCCTAACAAACATGAGCACGTGGTGCCAGGAGCGGAGACTTCAACTAAATCTTAGTAAAATGCACTGCAGTACACTTCTTGCGGAATTCAACACACCAACGCCATTTCTACACTGGGTGCTTTCCAATTAACGACGCAAGTCAACTCCGAGCGACTTTTCTGCTTTCCAATTGTTCCGTGTCGCTGGGAGTCGCTGACGCGTGTTGACTCAAACCGAACATTGGGCCAGAAAAATTCGCTGCAACAATGGCTGCGCCATTTATAATGACTATCACGTAAATAAATATGTGTACTAATTTTAATTAAGAAAGGCCTAGTTTGGTTTCCCTGCACGTAGGCATTTATTCACACATATATACATCGAAAAATACACTGGCAATAGTAATAAAATACAGGTATTTTCCGTAATCGATCATTCTTTTGGTCCGATTGAAAATATTTTCCCTCATCCTTGGAAAACCAACTAAACGCAGCACGATTAAATATTCGTTTTATACAATCATAGTTTATGGCAATTCACGTTATATTACATAAAAGTGCATGATTCATAAGCATTAAATTACCCTAAAAATCTTTAAATTAATAATCGACTGGGGCATCTCTTTGATTGAACCTACAGCATTCTTTTTACTCAGCGCGTTGTAAACCAGATTAAATTGAAAGCCAAACATCTTTTATGGAATTAATAGTTTATAAATAAAACAATTTAAAACATCGGTGAATGAAATGCATTCGCCAGATACCCCCGGTTTTGATGGAGTGTAATTAAGGAAAAAGTAATTGGCATTAGGAGATTGTATTTCTCCTTAATCATGTTGAGAGTTATGTTGTTGTATTTCACGGAAAAAGTAATAAGCGAACTGTATTAAAATGGTTAAAAGGAGTCTAAGGACTACAGAAGAATGAATAACTATTATTTCTATAACAATACGTCACATCTTGGCGGCCATTGCATAAAATTAATGCGCCAACCTTTAAATATTAATAATGAATCCACTGGTGAAGTTTCTGTCAACAGTTGAGACTTCTTTCAAAAGAAAATCTGATTAACTGGTTCATATACTTGATCGTCATATTTCAAACAATTGCGACTGCGCATTGACTCCTGCACATGGATATCTGCTTTCCAATTAGCCGAAGTGAAAGTCGACACAAGTTGCCTCCAAGCGACGCATGAGTCGCTGGGAGTCGCCTAATTGGAAAGCACCCACTGTGGGTGGAGTAAACATAAAGTCGTCAGACGAAGTAAAATATCTGGGAATTACCTTAACTTCAATCCTATGGTGGAGAACACACTAATTAAGCATTTGCCGCACAGCCTTGAAGAAACTAGGATTTATCAAGCATATAGTAGAAAGGTCCACGGATGAAAAAGTGAAAGAAAGCTCCTTCGCTCTGGTTAGGCCACACTTCGAATACGTCGCAAGCATATGGGTCCCTGGATAGAATGATCTGATTCGAAAAATAAATAAGATACAAAGGAATCGTTAAAACCTGCTACGAGCGAGAAAAGAGTGTTTCACTGCTATTAGAGGGATTATGCTGGGAACCACTAGAGACACTCGGAGTCTACACGCTAGGCTTAAGATTGCTTGCGAAATTAAGGACAGGCGTGTTTCAGTGTGACACGGAGAATATCATTTTGACGCCGCACTACATCTCTAGGTTGGACAGGAAAGATGAAATAAAGAGAAATACGTTGCCGAACAGTCAAATACAAAAATTCGTTCTTCCCACGCACGATAAGTGACCATAATATAAAATCGAGATCCACTGAAAACACTGCCGAAATACACTTCACCTTTTCACCCACCTATACGTATAGTATTCTCCTTATACACCTTTAAAGATTAATTTTTAAGGCATGTGATAAAGCTTCACTGGTATATTTCTCTTCTGGCTGATAGCTTTTCTGACGTAATACATTTCAATATTTTTAACTTATCGAATAACTCCTTTCCATCAATGTCTCCAGAATCGCTGAAGGTGAAATTATTTTCCAATATTTTGCAGTTAATCAACAATCCATTCTCAGTTCAAGATTTCCAATCTTTATGCAACACTACAAATTTACACAAACTCTGAAACTGCTCCATACTTTCTTTGAAAGATGTAAAAGCTTGGCCTACCAGCGGATAAAAAAACTTAATTTAAAGCTATCTTCTTTTGCGTCACCATGACATTCATTTTCAAAGACTTTCCTTTTTCTAGCAAATCTTACTTTTGTGAAATCTGTCGTAGTAGGCAACATGCTTCGTTTCATGGGCGTTTCCCATGAAAAACTTAAAAAGTTCAGAGTCCCATTCCGAAATCCCTCAAGCATGGAACCACTCCAGCTGTCTTCTTTCAGACGGTGCGGAAAAGATCCAAAAAGTGCGTGTGTATTAGATCGTTGAGATCGGGCCTTAACACGGTTTCTCCTTACGCCGTCTGAAAAAGGCAAGCCCCAGCGGATAGGCGCGGGGCCCAGTGCAGCGGCACCTGTCGCACTACCCTAGGGACGGCAATGGGTAATCAATTCAAAAAAGCACCTGAATTATGAATAAAAGACTTGAGTTTCATCAAAGCATTCAACCAAAGTGAATGGCCACCTGTCGACGATTGCCGTGCCTAAAGGTGTAGCGAGTCGGGACTGCGATTGCAATCGACATGAATAATTCAACAAGAGGTTCTTTCGGAGGAGGGATATGGTCCCAGGCCCATTCTAAACCCATTCTGTCCTTCGTTGGCTTTCGATGAAGGGTGTAATGGCTAATCCGTCGGCGCTTCATTTTTAAAAGAGACAAGAAGAGCTCAGAATCACAGAAGATTTTCATAAATTGAAGGAGAAATGTTTTAGGTTTTTTTCGAACGAAGTATAATTACATAGAAAATGCTGTGGAACGGTGGTAGTAGACATCCAAAGCGCTTTCTTCAAATTTATGAGTTTTAATAATCTCAGTGACTGCATAAACTATCCTTAGCCTTTCTCTCAAGCATCATTACACCATTCCTCAAGACCGACGTCAAACCTGAGTAGATACGAAGAGTAAAGACATAAGGAAAAAAAGGATTAATTGAGGAACTGCACCAAATCAATTTCATGATTGATGGCGGATGATGAAAAGTATCATGAAAAGTATTACGAGCGTGTGCTGATATAACTAAGTACCAAAACTGTATTACTCCATGCATCATTGACGCAGTCACCAGCAAAACTCTCGATTGATTAAAGACGGTAAAACAAACCAGTAATTCTGCGCAAATGATAATTTTTCAAACTAGCACGATTTTTACCATGAAGAAGTCAACATTTCAGCTATACCACGATTAATAGTTTGTATAACCAGCGCGAAATACTCAGGAAATCAAACAGCACTGGAGAATCTGTCACCTTAAATTGCCCTTTCTTTGTTTTATCATATACTACATTCTTTTACTCTTCATGCTTGGTGTAGCAATCATCTTTCAAAACCTTGGCCGCATTTCATTGGATTTTAATATCACTGCGTTATGCAAATCCAACTCATTAATTCTTTTACCTAAGTTTTAGGCTGAAGTGCTTCCATTGCCACCGTTTCGAATAGATTAAAAAAAAAATAATTTGAAAGTGTATGATCAGTTTTTGCATTGGCCGACCCATCCATCATAAATAGTCAAGGAGTGTAAAAAATTATCACCTCTGTTTTAAGCATGTAGCTGGTGATGATCACAAACATTTAAAGTACACCAAAGCTCCTTTAAAGGCATTTACGATGAAATAAAATAATTTCATTTGTTCTAGGTCACAATAAATTCCAATGTCCATCAACGCATGGAAGGAAAACCATATCGCCCAGGGTCGCTTCAAGGTCGGAGGTGATGGTTTTACGCAATGAAATAAGATGGAAATTTTTAATATAAGACTGGATATTCGTTCACTCCTAAGAATACTCAATACGTTCCCACCAGGTACGAAGCTGAGCATAATGTTTTTGTTCAAGTCTTTTTAAACCGCAGTAAGAGTATTCTTCAGAAAACTAATGAAACGACAGATAATAGTCCTCGAGTCCACCAGAGTGTTTGTTCTCTGCATGAAATGGCATCTCGTAGCATTCATAAATTAACAGTATTAGTAATATTAACTAGTAGATGTGTGTATAGCACTGTTCTGCATGTTTGCATGTTCATTTACGTATCACTCTCCCAGTTTCTGGTTGGACTGCGCACTGTTCTCCTGACTGCTTTTTGGCCTGCGCCTAGCGGCCGGGGGAGCGTGCGAGGTTCTGACTTGTGCTGGGACGAGTACTGCATGCCTGGTGTGGAATTACCCCGTGCCACACACCCTAGTGGTGGCTTGCACGGTATTTCGTAGATGTAGATGAGTGTTCGGAGATGTTCTCCGTCCTCCGTCTCGTTCAGGTGACCCTGAGAGAGAAACACTGACAAGCAGTGTAGTCGCTGGTGACTAAGTGGCATGACTTTACGTTTGAGCGTTACGCTGAACTTTCTGGCTTCATTTGAGTCTCATAATCTTTTTCATTGCTATCAAAACCTTCCATTGACCCATGTAGTCCGCTGGTGAAGAAATTCTATTCTTGAGTATGCAACAGATGAGGCACGCAATTTCAATCGCATTTCTATCTTGATAGCACAAACAACTACGGCGTATCAACTTTTTATAAATACTATTTCCACCTGCTTATGAATTTTTTATTGAACAAGAGGAGTGTTTCACAGTTTCTTCGGGAACACTTTAGCATAAAACTCCCAAGTGTCAAGTTTAACTCGTTTACCTGCGCAGCACATGCAATTTTCTTCGCCTATAACCTCCACCGGGTACTTCCGCGACCTCGCATAATTACATCTTCGATGTACCGATAGAAAAGGTCATCGATTTTCTGGATTGATGGGCTGTCTTACAGGGAGAGACACATGTTCAGAGGCGATAGAAATTTCTCATCTCCCATCTAAAGCAAGAGGAACTAATTTTATAGAAAAGCGACCAACTAACTTCTGGCGTCAAAGCTCGCTGAATTCGTCGCACTGCAACGCATCTCGGGAAAGGCCACATCTATTCGAAACCATTAACTTTATTAGACTAGGGTTGCCACATTTAAAAATAAAAAAGGGGGATTACAATATTTGATAAAATATGGTAATCTCCCCTTTTTTTATTTTAGAGCACCATTTATATCTAGCAAATCAACTTTCATATTCCGTCTACTCGTCTAATAGACGTTACTGAGCTGATTTAATATTGGATGAATTCGCACAGATGATTTAATTTTACGATACTTAAACGATGAAATAAACTTAATTTTCGAACATAGCTTAAAATAATTAATTAAATAAAAAATAATGTTTAATATACCACGTTTTTAAAACGGACTAAAAAGTATAAAATAATTTTCCCTGGGCCATTCTAAATTTTTGTGGGTGAATACTTTGTGGCTATGGAGATATTTGTAAGACTTGAAGAGAAAAACGTGGGCTGCAGGCAGTAGATAACAGAAGTAGATAATCCGGATGAATTCACAACCAGTTTCAGTGCATTGCAAATGGTATGGCACAAACTGTGGGAGTTTGATCAACGACGGTCCCTTTACTCCTTTTTAATTATCATGGGTTGCCTGCGCCCCACGTTTTTCTCAAGTCTTACAAATACCTCCATAGCCACTAAACATTCACCCTCAAAAATTTAGAAGGCCCCAGGAAAAAATATATTATACTTTTTAGTCCTTTTTAAAAACGTGGTATATTAAAAAAATGTTTTTATTTAATTAATTATTTTCTGCTTTTTAGTCTTATGCCAGGTTGAAAGTTTCCAATCGATTTTATACGTCTTGATGAGACTCTGACAGGGAAACATAGGAAATTCCCGATATATTTCAGATTCTGTTCATCTGACAGTGTTTGGAATTGAAATAATTAATTAATCGTTAGTTAATTAACCAATTTTATAACATGTAGCTAATATTGCATTGTCATCCACTTCTGAGGTATGTTTATAATTACAAGCCTCTACTTGCATATCAGTAAATATGTTAATTAATTAATTGTTAATTAATTAATAAATTAATTCTTATAATAGATAGCTAATATTGCATTGTCATCCACTTCTGAGCTATGATTAAAATTTCAAGTCTCTAGCTGATCGGGAAGTTAGTTTAAACTCGGTTGCAATATTCCACCCGGACAGACAGACAGACATGACGGAAACCGAACTAATAAAAACGTGGTAAAAATAGTACATAATTCTTACTGGAGAAATAACAGACACCCCTTTCGAATTCTCCGTCCACCGAAAACCACACTTCATCTTATCGTCATTGTTTTCGGGAACATGGTGGAACTTGTGAATGAGGAATGCGTCCATCGTCAATCAGTGTCCTCACCACTTTGCAAGAAAATATTCCAGCGATAAGTTTAAACGGTCGTAATGAATCACTCTGCGTTTTCGCAAGAAGAAGAAGAGTGACAGAATTCAGTCGGGAGACCCCGTGACTTCTATGGCGCGCATTGTATTGTATAGATCGATGAGGGAATATGAGAATGAAATGGCGAGCGATCAACTCGGAATGCGTTATCCCTACGTAAATGATGATGACAGTGGCACTTTCGTAACAGACCAGTGGAATTGGCGTGCGGCCATCCGTCTTGAACAAAAGCGCATCGAAGATCGATCTTTCGCTCCGAATTTCCTGCTTTCCAGATGTTTTTCTCGGGAGAGAAAAGTCATCCTTTTTTAAAGTTAATTTTACATTTTGCCGGTCATGGAAAACTGACGACACTCACATCACGAACTCAATTTTCAACTCAATGCAGCTCAAAATCTCCTTTTCCCTGGGTCTTCCAATTATCAAATCATGCAATCCAATCTTTTTGACAAATCTTGAATGACATGTTTATTTCCTATCTTCCAGAGAAAAGTCGTCAGATACTCATTTTTCAAATGGCTTCCGTGAGGGAGTTTATTGGATTACAAGCACATTCAGGCGACCTTTATTTGTTGTTTCCATTGCTGGGAAAAATATCGTTAAAAAGCTAAAGAAATGTAACCTACGTAAAATTATATTTTGTAACTTAAAACATCTTATGTACCAAGAGGCACTTAACAAATCACAGGTGAAATCGCAAGTTCTCGAGAATAGTTACTGAATTGAAAAACATCTTTCGGCCATGAAGCACAAATTTAAAGATAATACTTCAGTTGACTAACAAAATACTAACTAGGTTGAAACTGGACGACGCTTAATTAATTATAAAAACAGAAAGCAAAATGAGGATACAGAAAGCTTATCTATAAAACTATCCCAGTACATGACTAAACTCTTCTTGGGCTCTTCACCGGTTTAAACTGTTGATAATTGCCAATTATGGACAGTTTCAACCGGTGGAGAGCCCGAGAAGAGTTTACTCATAGTATTTGCCGGGAAAATGTTAGAACCTATTCCAGTACAGATTTTTCCAATAACTTGTGATTAAGAACGATTTTTCTTTTAACCGTTTTCTTGTTATTAATTTCCGTCTCACGTCTGAATGTACTCATTCTGTATCTTTAACTGACTATATTATTGAGCTTCGGTTTTTATTACTTAACTTGTATTTGCTCAAAGTGGATATACTAATCCAAGATCAATAAAAATTATTACTATGTTGTTGCCGTTGTAATATTCCATTCCGAGTCCCCGGCAAGTACCAGGTTTCATTGCCCTCACAATGGCCGGAGACTCGAGATGGGTTGGGCAGTATTCACGTCCGACGCCCATCGGATGGGTGGCTACGATGCGTTGGGGTCTTGCATACTCATTAGACGGAGTGACCCCAGAATGACGGCCTTCTGCATGTGTGCAACTAGTGAATCCGCATGTGCCATGCAGGACGGAATGAATGCACTTGATTCTATCTAGCAGCAAGCTCTTAACTCCACCGAGCACACCTATGACGAGGACCACTAGTTTCACTGAGTTTCCGGGGTACATTTGCCGAAGTTCAACAAGCATGTCTTGATATTTCATTTATTTATTGTTATTATTATAACGTATCGCACAAAGAAGCAAACGAGTATGGAGCAGCAAGCACTCACCTTCCTCGCCGTCCCCATCGTGTCCGTCGCCGCTTTGCCGGTAGCCGTGCCGCGAGCCGTGCGGGGCGGAGTGGGGGCGGGAGGGGGTTGCGATGGGCCTGGCGGGGGTGGCGGGGGTGGCGGCGGCAGACGCGGGCCCCGCGCTGCTCGCCACGCTGAACGTGCGCTCGTGCTCGTCCGTGATGCGGATCTTGGGCGGTTGCTGGTGGTGGTGGTGCGCCGTCGCGAGCAGGGCCCTCGGCAGCAGGGCCAGCGACGAGGCCAGCGAAGAGGCGCCCCCGGCCACGCCCACCCCCAGGGGCGCCAGCAGGGCCAGCGGCATGATGCCTGAAAAGGGGGGAGAAATGTAAGACCATATCCATCAGCACCACCGATTGATTGCCTTCACGGTGGTGTCATTTAAACCTTAACACCTGCAAAACTACTCGAACCCTTTACCAGAAGTGTCAACATTTACGTCATCTTTACGTTTACAAAGTATTGAAATTATTCTACCTCAGAAGTGGTAATAAACCTAAAGAAGAACCAAAAACCAATGTATGCAACCTAAAATCTACGAAAATGTATATTTTGCCCAAGCCAAATTTGGCCCTGTTCAAACGCTCATTTATCTATGTCGGGCCAAAATTATTTCCTAGATTGTCAGATAGTATAAGAGGTTCAAATGTAGAAAATCCAGATGTATTTTTTTTGTTAATGGTACGGTTAATATTCCTATATTTTGTACGCACGACAGGTTGAGATTAAACAACAAATTTTTATCTTTTCATGCATTTATTTGTTTCGTATCTGGTCTCAGTTTATTTATTTATTTTTTCAATTATTCGTATTGTAATTTGTCTTGAGGTATCCCAATGCAGGCAATGCCTAAAAGGGATTCCTAATTTATCCTTATTTATTTGAAATGTAAAATATGCTTGTAATGTTGATTTTACGGATAAAAAATAAATATAAAAATATATTATTATAAGATAAAGAGCGAAAATATTTTGGAGAGTAAGTTTGATAAAATACGTGGTTTATTGACAATTTTGTGCTCCCTACAAATTTATGACGTAGAGCGTTCACTTTTTGAGGCTTATGAGTTGAATTTGGTTTACAGGCACGTTTTGGGTTACAGGCACAGGTTTGGTTTCTGCACGCTTATTCACTCAAGCACGATTCGCACTTTTCCGCAGGGTTTTTAATTCACAACGTGTTTCAACTCACAGAGTCATCTTCAGGTACAAGACCCGACCTTAAGTTTCTTGTACCTGAAGATGGTTGTGCGAGTTGAAACGGGCAGTGTGTTAAAAATACTGCGGAAAAGTGCGAATTGTGTTGTTGATTTGATATGGATTCTTTCCACTACATCGAGCCTGAATCTGTACGCACGTTACCACCTGGAATTTAACCTTTTTTTAGCATCATTTTCTGCTTAATAATTTTATATTCAGGGTAGTTGCTAATTTCTTTTTTCAAAATCGACGAGTATTTCAGATGTCCTGGGAGAAATTCATGTTTCTCAAGGTGTTAATGGTACATGGCCCGGACGATATTTAATGCGTGAAGATGTTTAACGAGAGAACAGAGCAATTTTGTGGAAATATCTACTTTAGAAAACTGAGTAGGGTAAATCGTACAGCTATTGACCACCCTAAGGTTATTGGCCACATGTTATTTTGTAGAGCACAGTAAGAATAAATTTGGAAAAAAATTACAATAATGACAGCAAAATTTACAATAGTGATTATTGTAAATGTATCCAACTGTACTCTTACTATGCTCTCCAAAATACCATGTGGCCAATAACTGTAGGGTTTACCCTACATACAGATTTTTAAATACCCTTGACTTTGCGAATGTACTTGTATTTGCGGTATACAAGGCGGACTTCGTATGGAAATCCGACACAAAATTATCCGATAAGCAGCAATGACGTTTGATGCAAGAATAAGAATACAATGAAGTCAGTGTGCTAAAAGGGTTGAATAAGACCAACATTTAACGGAAACCTGTTAATATCAATGGTATAAACCTCTTCATATACGTAGAAAGAATCATGGTATTATATTTATGCACAAACTAATAACGGATTCCATAGATGCACCTGAATTACTACGGGCCATCAATTTCAAGGTTCCAACAAGTGGTATCAGAAATCCTACCATTTTTTGTATCCCACATCACCCTACTAATTATTCTCTCTTTTCGCCATTATCAAGACTAATGCGGGACACACATTCTACTTGTTGTGATATTGATAAATACAGATCTTCGAGTACGCACATCAAAAGTTATCTGAACGATATTGTGTAGCATTTAAGAACAAGCTGTTATGAGATACAAAGATACAATTAAGGTACATACCAATGTAACTAATATTGTTATTCCATTTTTGAATTAGATGTATATACATATATATAGATGTATTTTTTGTGTAATCTTGAACTTAGACTATCTCGACATTGTATTAGGTAATGTAAGTTTTTTGAATGGGTTATTTATGCCCGTAGATAAATAAATAATAATAATAATAAAACCATAAGTAGTTTTTCGTGCCGCGACGATACTTTAGAGAAACGAAAGCAGTTTAAAGTTTAAAAATTCAATTTCAGTAACATTTTGTATCGCCGAAAAAGCCCACTTCAATCGCCGTGTCTAACGGCTGGGTTCTTGCGACATGGCTTTCGATAGATGTCAGATGTACGGGATAACAAATAACGGGTGCCAGGAAAAGTAGAGGAAAGAGCATTCAAGATGTGTATTTAGCGTGGTAATCAATTCGAGGGCTTTGGATCTACTTCTTATGATGCTCTACCCAGAAATTTCCCTGCCAAGATCACAATCTATATGGCATTGCGTGAAAGATTTAAATTGACCATTGTCACGAAGTATTCCATTTCGTTGGTCTCCGTTGTTGCAGGATTAATTACACTTCCGCTAATTTCGGGGTAGAGAGTTCGAGTCCCAGTTTGAATGTGTTTTTTCGAGGGCACTGGAGTACACGTAGTGACGAGATAACTGCTATAAAGGACAATGTAAGATGTACTAAATTCGCTCATAAGTAAAAATTATTATCATTAAATCAAGATCTCACTTGAAGTCGACTATGAAAAGGGTACCAAGCTCGACTCTGTCAGCAATGTTTGGTAAATTACAATAATTATTATGCAGATTACATCAAGATAATCAGCATTCACCAATAGAATGATTGTTTTTTTTTGCAGCTATCCACTCCAATCTCTTAGCGACTATCACTCTCACAAGTCTTCATTGTCACGTTCCTCATCCTTTGTCAAACACCTTGCATTCTTGTTCTTCCTCGATCTTATTTTCCGATTTATTTCCCCTTCAAGTACTGCTTTCAGGAGGCTATTATATCGCAGAATGTGTACAGTAAATTTGCCTTTTTACTTTGCAGAGTTTTTATGAAGAAACTTTTCTCTTTAGCTCTTCGTAGCCTTTATTTATTGGTGATTCTCTCCTTCTACTTGGTACAGTCGTTGAAAAACACCACATTTCCATTGCTTCTACTCTTAGATTATTATTTTTAATAATTTTCCAAATAAAGAGGAAAGACTAGAGCTTGGAAAAATTTTCTGAGGAAAGTTTGGAGAACGCGGAATATATTAATAATAATAATAATAATGTTTATTAACAGGCATATGCCCAGTATAGAATAACATACATTTACAATATAAAATGCACAATAATTATGAATACCATAAAACAAATTGGATTGATTTGTTTAGAATGAAAAAATTTAAAATAACATAGGTACATTCGTTTAAAATTAAAATTGCACACAAATTACGTAATTCCGTAAAAAAATTGGATCAATATATACAGTTTGTCAATAGTTCCGCGCACTTCTTCTTAAAAATGGGTAGGTTATTTTCGTGTATGTCAACATTGGTAATTAAAGAATTATACAGGCGAAGAATTCTAGTTATTGGGGAATTGAACGTAAAATTTCTTTTGCAGTAGTTTATGTAGAATAGTTTTGTACTTATGGTGGAGGGAAAAGTAGTGTTAATAGATATCAATTCAAGCAAAGGTGGACAATTAATTAATTTATTGCATAAATTGTGCAAAAATATCAACTTGGCAAGATGAAGTCTTAACATAAAGTGGATGTAAATTTAATATTTGCATTGTTTCAGTGTATGGTACATCAGATGTAGGAAAACCAGCAATATTGCTTGCATACCTTTTTGCCTCTCTCTATTTTGGGTGAACTTAACAGCCATTTACTGAGAGGTCCTTCAGCGCCCCCTGGAATGGCGGCAAACCTTAATGGGCACGAGAAGCAAAAACCATTTGTCTTGCGGTTAATGACGAAACCCATTAAATGCCGAAAGTTTTGCGGAAAATATATCGGGGTCCCGGGTAAAAGTGAACTGACTCATTGGCGAAGAAATTAGTGCCCTTGGGAATCTTTCAAGAGCAGACACTCAACTTTTTTTTGGAGAGATAGTGGCAGAAATGTAAAACAGACATGCTAAATATACTATCTTTCATTATTTCAGTCAGTTTTCTCGGGTAAATTGGACGAACAAGGACAAAAGCCACACCATTATGTCACTGGCTATACGAAAATTGGCGCTCGGACTAGTGTTGACGCCATAAGTTATCTTACATCCACAGCCCTAAGTTTTCATTGTCGTACTGAACGCTTTGGAAGTTGTTCCAAATAAGTTGTCAGAAGTCGTAGCTCATGAAGTTTATTATACTCCTATTAGTTTCAGGAGAAATACTTAAGGTAGGGGCCGGGGGAAGAGGGGGCCGAATTGTGGCCTCACTCGGCCCAGGTAAAATAAAAAGCAAAGTCAAGTCAAGTCCTTGAATTTAATCTCCCTGAGATATGAAAGGTAATTTCCAACGGATGGAATTCTTCTCGAGGCCTTTTTCTCACATCTTAAGTTACCGTTGCTAATTCAGCATCAATTATGAAACTAAGCACAGTGGTTGAAGTTAAGTTTAACGAGGGATAACACTCCTCCACTGGATGAGAGCGACCCATTGCTTGGCCCTCCAGAGGTAACAACAGAAGTAATTTATAGCATCCCTCAACTTTATCAAAACTGGAATACTTGGCCTGGACGAGAGAATGGACTTTTAGAGTCATTGACATGTGAGTAAAAAGTCCCACTTATTTTCAAGATACTTATTATCATAGAGTAGTACCATTAAATATGTGTAGAATGAAAAAAACCCAGCCGTCTTCGCAATATAGTAAACTGTGGCCATTAAATTATAAACATGCCCTCAAAACAATCCTGCAATTGGACAAACTCGAGCTTATTACTCTTTTCTTCCCCTTCTCATGGATTACACCCTCATCGAGTCGTCTAAATTTTACCTTCCCTGCTTGACTGAAATTATTCCATATACAACAGATTTCAATATCCTCCTTCTCGTACTACTAAACCTACTTCCCTGCCACATCCTCACCAACATCCTCTCCTCCCTAATTGTAAGAACACACATTGCCTACTCTTCGATATACCCCCAAGGGAAGAAGTGAACGAAAGGAACGAAGAACGTCACTGAACGTAAAACTTTATCATTTGTTTTTGTTCTCAGCAATGTTTTTTTGTTTTTATGTAGGTTGCAACAACAACAGTCTCTTCTTATTGACAAATTGTTCTTTCATATATTGTTTAAGATATAAAATAACCAAATATTGGATAGTTGAATAGCAGAAGAAAAACAATGCAGATACTCCTTTGCGCTCGTAAAGTCATGTGTTTGTGTCCTCAGCAATGCATTCTATATAAGGGCCACCAAAACACGGGCTTTTCTCAGTGCAAGCTGGTTCTCCAACAGATTCTTAACGTCGAAACAGGACCATGCAACGCTGAATGAGTAAAATAAAGCAAGTTCAGATGACTGTAATTCCAACCTTTGTACGCATAAATTCATGTTTTTGGATCCTCAGCGATGTATTCACTTTCTGAGGGTTGCTTCAACTTAATCTCCTCGCTGCAACGTATTCTTAAGCAAAATATTTGCTTTAAAACAGGGCCACGTAACCGTAGTGAAATAAATGAACAGAAAGTGCAGCAAGGACGAACTCCTTACAAGATCTTTGTAGTTCTGTGCGACCAGTTATATGTCCTTTGACGTGCTTTGTCCTGAGCAGTGCATTGGTCTTCATGACCCAACAGAGACTCACCTTGGTAACAACGTGTTCTTCAACGGATACTCCACTTTAAAAAAGGATCAAGCACCAGATAACTGTCGTATTAGGGTCAAACTACCTTTTAACGGATTCTTAACGTTGACATATGGCCAAGTAACTCAGTAACTGAATAAGAGATGGAAAAAAATCCCAGCTACCCCTTTGTATGCACGTACAATTTATGCGTTTGTGCACTCAGTAATTCACTTGTTTTTATGAGGGTAGCCAGCAAGGTGATTAGAAGGTAAGGTGGCCTCAAGCGCTTCCTTCTACTCACCTTGGGTAGCCACAACGCAGACTCATATCAGTGGAAACTTGTTCTTCAAAGAATTCTTTATTTAAAACAGATTGTCGAACTGATTGATTGAAAAAGTGAAGTCACAAAAAAGCCGAAACAGAGAAACCCTTTATACCAACCTTTGAGCGTACATTCTCATATGTTTGTACCCTCAGTAATGCATTTGTTTTTACGTTGGTTGCCACAACGGTGGCCTATCTAGATGGAAAAGTGTTCTCCAACGGATTCTCCACTCTAAAAAAAGGTCCACACGCGTCGAGTGACTGAATAAGTGAAGGGAAGAAAGCGCAGTCACGGCGAAGAATCCCTTCGAACCTTTACGTGCTTACCTTTGTGGCCCGCCTCGGACTCTGCGACGCTCACGAAGTCCTCCCCTGGGAGTAGTATGGAGGGGCCGTGGTGGT
Source organism: Pyrrhosoma nymphula (assembly GCA_963573305.1). NCBI lineage: Eukaryota > Metazoa > Arthropoda > Insecta > Odonata > Coenagrionidae > Pyrrhosoma > Pyrrhosoma nymphula. The sequence continues at coordinate 9,702,054 of OY754335.1, read as the reverse complement.
GGTGCGAAGCGGTGCCGGCGGAAGACAGTGGCGGGGGCGAGAGGGGGCCACCTCCTCCCCTGCCCCCGCCCTCGCTCTCCGACGGGAGAAGCCGGCCCCCGCAGCCGCCCCCGCTGCTGCTCGCCCCGCTACTGCTCCCGGCCCTCCGCGGCATGTGGCCGTGCTTGAGCAGCTGCATCACTTTGTAGCCGCCGTAGAGGAAGGTGGCCGAGAGGAACAGACCCCAGATGAGGAACACGATCTGCACGACTATTTTACCCACCTGTGCGGCGAAAGAATGAGGGGGAGAAAAGATTTAAAACCCGTTTCACGTCCCTCCTAGGCCGGATTGCTTGCTTTTTAGTTCTAGGGTAGGGCAACCAAGGTGTGAGGAAATCCACAACAAGCAAGGCAAATACTCGTCCCAGTTCAAGGTTGACACCCGCACGCTCTCTTGGCCGCTAGGCGCGGGACAAAATATAACCGGGAGAAGAATGCGCGGCTAAACCAGAAACTAGGAGAGTGCTACGTAGGCGAACATGCAACTTCGCAGTACACGGTACAGTATTACTAACTACTAATTCATGATAACCACGAGGTAATAATTAATTTATAAAACAAAATCATGCGGGACATTTCAAGTTGAGTGAGGTGTTAGTAGTAATGATAAGTTATTAAACTCTAGTACAATGTTTGGTATACCTAGTGGAGGAAGGAATTCCTTATAAAATCTATTGCAGCTATTATAGCCCCTTATTGTTCGCTGAAAAAATTAAATTCTTAACCTATCCGTTTAGCAATCTATTTCCCCCATTAGCGCTCTGCATTTTCGGGTTCTCCGTTCGTTGACTTTGGCTGACAATCTTTATATCGAGCGTCACTTCATTCGACTTCAGGGAAGTGACGATCGAGATATCGAACGACCTTGCCAATATCATAGTCGGCAGAAATGGGTGTTTCTGTCAAGTTCTGGTGGTTTGACCCCTGAGAAACCTGATGACAAGCCACTGTCTTATCAGGATCGCAGGGGCATACGGACCACCAGAATCGCCCGAGAGCAAAAAAAATTAGTAAATGTTGTTTATCGTATGAAACAGGCTTCGATCACCAGAAATTAATAGGTAAAAATACTCGGATAAATATACGATTACAAGTACTTACAAATTTGTAACTATTGGAGAAAATTCGAACCGACCACAGACACGGAATGAGAGAGAAAAACGGGAAAGATATGGTAAAGTCAGAAAAAGAGAAAATGGAGAGAAAGTAAAGAGAGGAAAAAAGAGAAGCGCCTATTTTTTACCCTATGATACACAACAGTTTAACTATATATTTTATCCCAAGTCAACAATTCACTTTACTTCACGGCAAACATGATGAAAGAATAATTTAGTTTCACCGCCCGATTCAAGAAAGGATGGCGCCATGGAGACCGTATACAATGAAGGGTTATCAAAATATGAAAGGGTTTTCAAATAAAGACCCATCATTTTAGGGATAAAAAATCCACTAAGCATTCCTTACAAGTAAAAATATCTGGAAAGTGTCAAATAATTGATAAATGATAGTATGAAATGACGTACTACCATGACGCTATTTCGACGTAGGAATGTGTTCTTATAGTAAAAATATAATCCTAATGTACCTGAATAATTAAAAAAAATTTCATTGAAAGAATATGAAACATTAACAGAAATGAAGAAAATATGTTTCTCAACTTTAACTTTAAAGGGCTACGAAAATTGTAACTTCAAATCACATGAGACCATAACTTAAATTTTCGTAATTTTAGCATGAGTTATGTAGGAACTACTATTTACGTTTCAGTATCCACAGAAGACTATATTCCTACGTCTACTTCTCCATTCCGCTACTCTTCTTATGTAGAATAGAATAACCAAAATTAAAAAGTTCCTAGATTCTCGACGGCTTCTAATGTTCCCAGAGTTTGCTCTCTTGAAAAATACTGTAAGTTGAGCAGTGGTGTTTTCCCATGCGTGGAGCGGATTTTGAATAACAACCATGACTTCGAACTTCACTGCAAAATCCTAGTTACTCGGTCCAACTTGATAATCCCATGGAGTTGTAACTCTACTTAACATTAGGTTTCAAGAGTCCATAATAGTAAACCCTCCAAGTTCATAGGTGTCAAACGCCAGCAGGAATATCTAGCTATGATATTTACTCTACATTCGAGCTTTAAAGAAATCAGGGAGGGTTTCTCCATGACACGCGGATCACATAGGGATGTTCCTCAAGCTAGACGTGCAAGATAAACCAGACCCATTCGCTCATCCACCCAAAAGGGCTGACATCATGTGGTCAAATTCCAAATCATTATAGAGGAGATAGCAAAGTCTGGGACATGCAAGACGTTTCTTGTTTGGGAGCTAGAACACCTTTTTTTATAAAGATTTTCTCAGTTAAGCATCTGTTATCGTTGTTTTTAAAATTTCTGTCCTTTTACTACTAAGGACGTGCATACTTTTTAATCTCTAAATGTGATATACTTTCATGCAAATATTACAATGACGTCGATCTCTAATATGTGTACAGTTGCGAGGAAGATCTTTAAATCTAATAAAATATGCTCCATTCCTAGTAGGGCAAACGAAAATGTTTCTTTGCATCCTACTACTAGTCTCATTTCAGAAGGAGATGGAAATGAGAGAGATGCATGGGCGGCAGAGGCTTTTTTTGAAACTCTCCCCAAGAAATCTCCAAATGGAGCAAGCCCCAAGAAGGAGAGTTAAGCAGTGCAGTCAGATATATGGACCATAACTTCGAAGCTCACTGTCATGGATATATAATAAAAATGAATAGGAGCCTTACTGTTTTAACAGGCTTAGGAACGTAACGAATTCCTAGACAAGACTGTATGCTCTTATCGATAAATCAAACACCAGTTTTATATTCCTCTCTGTGACAGAATTGTTTTAACGTTCATGAAACTGAATTTGAATGTTAGTTTCCTAACTTTGTCAGTGCTTTGGAATATCGTCCTCTACTGTAATTAAATATTTTGTTATGACTGCCAAGACATTACATTACAGTCAGCATTTATTACATTTGTGGAGTTTCCTACTAAAGAAAATATTCAAGCAAATATGCCAGAGAGTTTTCCAAATTCCAAGAATTTAGGGTAGGGGTAGATTGCACCGGGATCTCAGTGAGTAGACACAAATGCCTGACATTCCGCATAAATAGTTACTCTCACTACAAAAAGGTCACATCATAAAATTTATGATTGTGACAACATAGGGTGGCCTAATTTCTTATTGTAACCAAGTGTAAGCCATATGATAAGGCCATCGCATGAGGTAAACATAGTAGGACAGAGAGCGAAGCAGACTTTCTTATATAGCTTTGCTTGTGTCCACGGCCATCAATAAAAATAACGGTTTTCTAAACCACTTCCATGCGCGAATTTTCTGGGTCTTCCATCGGGTTAGGGGGGGTCCATTGTGGCCGAAGACGTTTCGACACTCGATTCGAACATCGTCCTCAAGTGGTATCATGTAGCTACTTCGACGTAAAAATATATATGCTAAAAATATAACCCTTATAAGCTGAATAAATAAAAACACTCATTTCAATCACAGAATATGGAGCATCAACGGCAGTATAAAAAAAAACATTTCACACACAAGTTTTAAAAGATGCGGAAATTGTAACTTCACATCACAAGATACCGTAACTCTAATTTCACATAATTTTAGCAACATAGTTCGGTAGAAACCGATTATTATATTAAACCATCCGCGGAAAAAAACTTCTATGACTAATATTTGCATTCTTATTACTCTTCCAAAAATGAGACTGAACCAAGAAAAATTCGACAAGCTAATACGCCAGTAAGTAGATCATACATATATCATTATACGATAAATTTTAAAACTATATGAAAATATGAAATGAAAGATAATTGTAATAATATGAACAATTTTAAACTAGTAATGGGATTACTAAATGTAAACAAGTGCTATAACTCATTTCCAAATTCCTAATTGTGATCATTTTATTACATGAAACGTGTAAAAAACCTATACAAAACCGTACCCAATGTGAAATTCTACAACTTTTATGCATGTAAAATAAAAACCTTAAAAAATATTAATGAAGCAAAATTGTACGTACTCTCAGAAATAAAGAAACTTTCAAAGTTAAAAAAATATCCAGCCACAGCGAGGAATTCCTTCTCGAGCCAAAGTTTAGGTCTTCTTCGACTATCCTCCAGTCTTCAAATCTCCAATGTGATCAGTCATCAGCTGTAGTACTATGCTGCTTATTCGGTGCATACTTGGTTACTGTTGGAAACTGGACTATGAAATTACCATTTTACTCCTCTTTCAACACGTCAACGTTCGCCTCCAGATAAAATATAAACTCCCATTGGGCCTAGCGTCCTAGAAACGGAGAATCGCTGGTGCACATACTCCGACCAAGACATTTTATACTTTGCAGAGTAAAAATTCATGCTGATGAAAGTAATTCTAATAGTATGCTATACCAGTTATGACACTATAGTAATAACTACTGAGTCTTCTTGATATTTATTAATTTATTTATCAAAAACTCCAAAAACAGCAACTCAGGCCTTTACATTGGGTTCAATAAACAGAGTAAATTAAAAAACAACAATAGTAGTAGAAACAAAAGAGAAATATTCGAAATATAAACAAGGCAAGAATGAGGCGAAGATGACATGAATGTTACGCATTACGTTTCAGTTGGGAGAAAAAGACGTTGCGTGAGGAGAAAAGGTCAAGGGTGGGGTGACTATTAGTTAGGGCATTGAAAGATGAAGGTAGGCGGTAGAATAGTGATCCTTGGGAAATGGAGAGACGGAATTTGGGTGTGTAACAGACTCATATTGCGAGTGATGCGGGCTGGGATGCGGAGTGACATTATTGAAATAACAGGTTTTTTTTTACTCTAGCTTGCGATGCTCATCTCTATCTCATCGTCACTTCATGAACACTTATCTTCCGGCGAACTTTAACGAGTACAGGTAGCTAGGGTTTCAAATACTGGGCTGGGAGGTTACTATTCGCGAGACGAATAAGCTGGCTACGCGGAAGGCTTAAAAATGGCCAAGGGAGAAAAATGATTGGAAAAGTAAGTAAGGGCGCGGAAAAAGCCCAAGGAGAAATGGCCATCCATGAAAATTATTGGAGTGTAGCAAGGCAGCATGCTAAAATATTTTCACATTTTAATTTAGTTGATTGAAACGGTCTTCCCGTACAACTATCTGAGTGCTTTACAAGTAATGCAAATATTTCGAAGAAAAGTTGCAACTTCCTTTAACAACGACTAGTTATTTCACAGCGCACAACACGTATTTTGCTCGCAAAATTTTCCTTAGCTATTTTGCATGTTTATGCTACTAAACATGCATACTTCCGCCTGGAATATCGTACCCTTGAAAATTGTTTACAATATTATAAATTAAACCAATCAAACTGATCAAATAAATAAAAAACGATGCTATAATACCAATAAGGAGACAAAAGTGTATCGTTACCTTCATAGAAATGGGTTAATTTATGACGAAGTGGTTTAACAAAGAGAAGAAATTCAACACAAGAAATCATCTCATGTTTTACTTATCCAAAATAATGAGCCTAAATGAAATCAATGCCATTAGCAGGTGAAGAGAGTCGGTTATATTTAGACGCATAACCGGAAATCGGTTACGGTTATTTATCTCACTCTTTGCTTATTAACACACAATAAGAGGATATCCTAATCGAAAAAAATAGTCATTATTCACCAGGAATATCACTCAAATTACCTTTCTGCTTGCTACGTATGCAGCTAGTGGACACCATCAGGCCATCCAATCCGTCAAAGCCAATTTCCCCAAAAGTAACTCGAAAATCCTCTTGGAGGGAAAATGTCTACGTGGTGTATCTGTATTTGGAGGCTGTTAGTTAGATGGCTATTTGTGTAGTTGACCAACAACCGAGCTAATTTGGAATAGGCGGGTGAGTCGGTAAGGGGAGGATTACTTGGAGAATATAGGAAGGGTGGATGGAAACCCGGCGTCAGCATTTACTTACTCTCAAGGAATGGCACCCAGGAGTCCATAGTTTTAACTTCCCATTCGGAGAAATACAATTGAAGTGTACTCCACATAATACCAAATCAAGAATTGGAATTCCAGTAACTCCATGTGGTTAAATGTTACTTATTTCGCGGGACAATCTATGAATGATAGTATGTAGATAAAACATTATATAAGTGTTTCTTCTCGCGTGTATTGCATAAACGCTACCATTATAACGTACAAGTGAAATATTGTGTAGGAATCATCACGATATCAAGCAATGATAAATTATTTTTACAAAAACCTATCCAGTGTAACTTGCTTTTGCCATCTACTTTGCGATCATTTCCCCAAGAAACTTTATTTCTTTAACTTTGATGGAATTACCGATATGATTTTATCCACTAAGTGTGCCACCGCAGTGTTAGGAGGTAATTTACGTCCAGATGACGTGACCTTTTAGAGAACCACAGACATGCACATTAGCTTCCGGAGTTGCATAACGTCGAAGGATGGTTCTGCCAAAAAGTCTGGATTCAGCGCCAAATAAAACTGAAAACGAGGCGTAAAGACGAGAGAAAAATACATGTCTCTTTATTTTTCTTTCGACGCCCACAAAAACTTAATCCCCCTTATTACTGAAGAAGTCCGCTCATGTACATGACAGACTATTCTTAAAGTAAGTATGAGAGAGAATATGTTTCTTCGAATTCTAACTTTGTACCACGTGACACGAAAAAAACCATCCTTCAATCCTAAATTCATCCCACCCTTAATATACTATCCAACTATTCTCAATCCTACCGCAAATGATCACAGTTTTCTTCTCAAATTACCAACCAACATGGCGATGGACTGCACAGTAGACTCAAATGCATCACGCTTTGCACAACGCAGGTAGAAGAGTAGGGGAAAACGTTCCGAGTGACACCGGCTTAACCGAGAAATTCCCCCGGTCAACAATCGACGATCGGCCGGGCGATACCTGTAGGGCACCTCCTTCTCCTCCTTCATCTCTTTGTACCGGAGTCGATCGCGAGTCCCTATTTAAAAGCGACGGCGCTCTCTATTTTTCCCCTCCCTCCTCCAGAAGCCCTCACGCGTTGCTGGGCGCTGTTAAACGGATGCTCGTTAAAGATTGATGGTCACTGGGTCTCCCAGGAGAGGGATGGCTAGGGGGAGGAGGTCAACGGAGGAGGGAGGAAAAGGGGGGTGAGAGGGGGAATAACATGAGACTCGCGTGGGATCGGTCGTTGTTGGAGAGAAAGAGAGGATTGAAAAAAAAGCAATAAAGGGACCAAAGCGAGAAGGGTGGGAGGCCAGGGACAGAGTGAAAAGGTCAACTTGGGGGGCTGGAGTAGTACATAGCAGTGAGTGTGCCATAGAGGACACGCGGCGAAGGACATACGCGACGAAGTATAACGGCGAGGAGACGTTAGCGAGAGCGACCCGTTTAGCCGGCGAGTACCCCACAGCCATGCACGTAGGCACATCTACTCTTACTATTTTTTTCGACGGGTTTAGGTGGCTTTACGCATGGAGTACTCCATGTGTAAAGCCGCCGGAACACTTCGAAAAAACGTTGCATGTTGGTACGCCTCTTCACCCTGCGTCCAGAAGAATGATCGTCAACGCATTGCCTCACGAACTCTGATAAGTTGTCTCCAAATCTGGGTGATTATTGATAATATCCACAACTATGCATGGGAGATACTTGGCACAAATTCACTACTCTGATTAAATCAAATAATCGACTTCAAATTACAGAACGTCAAGGCTGATTTACAAATGGAATTTGACTTCCATGGAAGTAACGATGTCTCGATTTGTGTCGCTACTTGCATTGGGGCATCGTTCTGCTTACATTCTCTTCCAATTATTTCCCAATTAAATTAATGACGGAAGAAAAAATTAATATGGCTATTTCGAAAATCGTCTACTTTCGGTCATAAATACGTTTGCACATCGCACTAGTTGGGTTCCACATTCATTTGCGGATTTTTTAAATTTGTGTAAATTACATTAACTACATGTGCACCTATAAAGCGTATCAAGAATAAGAATAGTTATATTCCTTATTACTCAATAATAGAATAGTCATAAGTATTTCCTTTTCGTAAATAAACCAACAGAAAAAGTTCCAGGTAAAAATGTCCCATTTCTAACCGGCTCTACTCTGACATATTATTTATTCGTTTACATATTTGATCTCCGCATGCAGTCATGTGACCAGGATTTCACTTGAAGCGGAGCGATTTTATCGCATTAACGATTGCAGGCAAAATAGAAGCCGTTTTTCTTTCAAAGAAGAAGCTCTTTTCCGTGCAAGCGCAAGCCGTGATCGATAGCATATCAATTACTACCGCTAATGACCCCCCCCCATGCAGTAGAAGTCCGTGCTTAGACATCGAAGTGCCCTCTTTCAAGCGATTTCCAAGGTTACTTTCATGTGATAGTCCGCATTTAAAGATAACAATGCTTACAATTTTTTTGACCGATAGATTAATCGAGATATAGCCGAAAGAATACGTTCAGAATTCGGCATGGAATTTGGCAACCAGAGCCAGAGATTTTGCCTAATTATTTAACAGAGTCCCCCATTTTGGTAATTTAGCAAGAAAAACAAACTTTACTTTTATATTTTATAAAAAAGTTAACAACGGGAAATTGTTTTATAACTCATTTTAAAAAATATTTCATTATTTTCCGTGTCCTGCGTCCTCGACGTGTGATAATTCGTTCCTCAGCCAGCTCAGCAGCCCTAGCAACTCCGAGGTTGGGGCCCCGAGGCAGCTGACTTTTTAGCCTAGGCAGTAGTTTGCTGCTGCCAGCTTATATGCCCAGTTCGTTCAATTTTAAGGGGAGGTCATATATTGGGACCACTAATTGTAGGGGTTAATGAGGATGGGAATGACAAATTGGTTTATCCCGAAGCAGTTATTACCGGAGCCGATCACGAGTTCTTGTTCAACAGCAATGCTCTGAAAAATGATCTAGTTTAACTATAGAACATGCTCGCATGCTCGAACATATTCGCTTTATGGCGCATTAGTCATCGTAGGTCTCGCATTGGTTGCGATACCAAACGCTCGTAAATATCTGCACGCTGTATAAATGAAAAACTTAAACTTTGTGGTTCCACAATGATAATTTATTTTCACGTTCCGGGTTTTGACGTGCTATAACGTCATCTTCAGGCGAAGACTACAAAAACTTGGTGTTATATACTTCCCTCAGGAAGGGGGGGAGGTTTGGAGGGAAGGAAGGTAGGGGGGGGGGGGGGAAATAAATAAATAAATTATCATTGTGGAACCACAAAGTTTAAGTTTTTCATTTATAAAATGAATAAGTTCCACCAAGTAACGCCTGAAACTACCAGTTATATCTGCACGCTGATTGACGATATTTCGTCATGCATCTTAACAAAGTTTAACGAAATCACAACAAATTGCATATTCGAACTCACCTCAGCTACGGCAGCATTCAAAGGGGAAAATGACAGCAAAAGGTTAACGACATCAAATGCTACAAATTCTGATCTCAGGCTTTCCTGGCGATTATATTTGAGGGGACATTCTCGGGTTTCCTAAAGGTTCTCAGGGGTTTCATCTACATCTACATCTCCATTAGTTTGATTAGCTCCAGACAGTTTGACGGCTAAGAGTGCCAATCGTCTTTAGGTTATATACGCTCACCACACCTTCATACCCTGAATACGATGACAATCTTAGCCATCAAGTGCTAATCAACACTTTCATTAATTAAATACAACATTGATACATATTTGTGTAGTTTCGCCTGCACATTGCAGCGACATCAACCTCCCGTCGAGGCAAGGAGACGTTGGGATACCCGGGAGCGAACACAAATTATGTCACTAATGTCGAGATTATTAAGTTCCGTCCCAAGGTAGGGAACGAGAGAGCAAGAGAAAACGACGGGACAAAGCGAAAGAATAAGGGGAATGGAGGGGAGAAATTAGGAGAGAGGTTGTTAGAATGTCACACTCACCGCGAGCTGGTCGTGGAAGGTGGCGGCCACGTCGGTGGTGATGAGGCACGTGAAGTGGGCCGTGATGACGAGCGACAGGCATGACTTGCGTCGGAGTTTCTCGGGACCCAGGTTTAGCTGTGAATATTTTAAGGCCTTTTGTTACAAGTCCACGCTCTCTCTCTCTCTCTTTGGGGGGCACGCAGGCAGTTGGGCACCCTGGACCGGGAGGAGGGGATCAGGGCAGGGGACGGCAGGGAGTGGACCGGGGGACAGGGGGGTAAGGAGAGACTGGGGAAGGGTGACTTGGCACAGAGTTAACCCATCCGAGGATGCCGTTACGATGGATGCCCTCACTACCACACACATATTTATATAAAATAAATTACATAGGTATGGCAGTAGACTTAGAAATAAAATGTTTCGCAAGACCAAAAATGCAATATATGTTCAATACACAAATGATTATTTTAAGGAGTATTTGGCGCGTTCAGCCAACCAAGCTTTTGTGATCGTAAAGAGCCAAACAGCGAGTGCTTTTCGCTGGCTAACGGCTTGCTTGGCTGTCTGGCCCCTGTCACCATTCGTAAACCATTCACAATGCTAGCATGTAAGTTTCTCATACAAAAAAAACATAAAACGCTCAATTTGCCAGTTCAGATAACTCTTTGATTGTCTCCGACGGTTGAAAGAGTGAAATCGATAAAGGGATTCCATTGTTAACTGAATAAATAGGTGAGTGTAAATTCATGAATACAGTTATGCAAAAGCTTACACAAAGATAAACCTAAAATACAAAGCCAAATAAATTCAAGTGCTCGCGGATCAAAAGGAATAGCCACACAGAGGTGGTAATGAGTCACCTGATTGCAGAAATAAAACATTGCACTACAGCATTTGAAATAGAATGCATAAAAAATACATCATTAACAGATAAATTCTACTAGTAAAGGTAAAATACTATATCTAATGAAGATAAAAAACTCTACCCGATTGTCTGGCTATTCACAAGCAGCTCTGTTCTCTTCTTTCTTCTTCTTCCTTAAAGTGAAGAATGGTGAAGAATGTGTGGCAGACATCATATCTCGGTGGGCCTTTAACTAAGGTGGGAAAGCAGTCGGGAAAAAAACTCCCAATAGGGAAACTACCTTCTGCTGTGAAACATTGAGCAAAAGTGGAATCCACGGTCTAAAATGACGAAAAAGCCTCCATACGCGGAGCAAAAGGAACCATTGGGAATAAGAACCATTATTATTTTACGCTTCCTGTTGAACTGATAATGTTTAACGAACAGCAATCATGTATCAACGGGTAATAAGACTCACTTAAGCCATGCCCTTAAGCCAAGCTCACTTAAGCCAAGGGGAGCGTGGTGGCCTAGTAGTGGGCAGAGCGCTTGGCTACTGATCGAAGGGTCCCGGGTTCAAATCCGGGTGAAGCCTTTGGACGACCCTGAGCATACAGCAAAGACGGATTTAATGCCTGCGCTTTTAATATTAACTTTATTTTTAAAAGGGAGTGCGAGGTGGCCCAGGGAAAGGAACTGCCCCCCCCTACCCTGAATGTGTGAAATTCACACGCCTGTGGCTTAGTCTGGGGTGAGCTCTACCCTCAACTATCCAAACCAACCTTCGGGTTGAATCACTGAGTGAGTGAAGCCATGCCCGAGCAAAACTCACTTTTAAAAATAAAGTTAATATTAAAAGCGCAGACATTAAACCCGTCTTTGCTGTATGTTTATTCCGTTCACCAATTCAAAGTTTAATGATAGTTGCTCACGGTAATAATTTCTGTTCGAAGCATTTAATAATCAATAGTTAAAACAGCTCATTTTACTAAACTGTGAATTAACCTCAAAGCTTGAATTTCAATAGTTTTCATTTAATTTAATATCTTACTTAGATTAAAAGGTATTACGTTAAAAAAACTAATGAAAAAGGAGTGTATGAATGAATATATACGAGTTTGATTGTTTTTTAGTGCCAGACCGCGAAATAAATTTTCTGTAAACCTGCAAAATTCCTTCGCAACATTGAAGGCCGGTAAATCAAATAAATTTTATGCAAGTTTTTACATTTTAAATAATAAATCTTTACAAAAATATAATGTAAATTAATGGGTTTTAATAGGAATTCATATTTTATTGAGCTACTGAACATGATACTATTATTATTGCTGACTTTTTGCTGTTATTATTTTGTAATCTTTCGGAAAATTAAATGTAAATTATTGTCTCCATAGTTCTTCCTATTTTACTGAGCTACAAAATAATACTTTTGCTTTGGTGTTTCCCGAAACGAGAAACAAAATATAATGCCCACGTTTTCTCTATTGGAACCATATTTCCCGGAATGATAAAAGAACACAATGCCACCTACATTAAACATCTATTGAGCCCGCATTTTTATCATGTAATGACAATGGAAACACCTACAACATTCTTCCTCAAAAGGGTTATTCTTAGTCAACTCAGGGTCTTCCTATTGGAATAGAAAACGATGGTATATCATTGTATCTGAAAAGGCAATCTATTTTAAATCTGCTTCATAAAATAAGGCTTCGCGTGAAAAAGACTTCCGACCCCTTCTACTCACCAGACCTCAGAAAGGAAACCCACGAAAGTAAGATACCATCGACAAGGTGTGCGGAGGAACAGAAATACGGTTCACCGCGCAACAGGCGTGCATTTATATGAGGTCTACGGAAACAAACACCGCGTACAGCGGTCCCAACATGTGGCGTTACGTTGGGACACAGGTGTCCATGATGATAAACACATGGTTCAATGGTAGGTTTACTTTGAAATCTATGAAATCGATTGCTTTTTCACGAAAACCGGACTCAAACTCTTGCTAAAACATGCGGCGGTAAACCCAGGCTCAGGTGTCCATGATAAAATAACTCATGGCTGAAATGGTAGTTTTTATTTGAAACCCTCGATTTCTATTTCATGGGAAAATTATACTAAAAACTGCGCTCAAAGTTGAACGAAAGAAATTACGAACGTCCGGTAGCTGCAATTGTCTGATGTATATTTCATTTAACCATTGAACACGAGCACCGAATATTCGTGAGGATTCCCTCGCAGTAGTTTACTAAACTGCCTACCTAAGCCTAAATGCTGAAGTACTCTCATTTTTAGGGAAAAATGGGTGTTAGAGCAAACATATTCATTCATATGAGCATTCTGTCAGCTAAATGGTAGGTTTATCGACAGTCATTATCCTACATCCCAATCCCATATCACAATTTATGAAACATTGTCTCATTTTCCCTCCTGTAGATGTCCCGCCATTAGATCCCTCTTAAAGTCCTCATATTTTTTGCCACCTCTTATTTCGTCCAGAATTCCTATCCTCTTCCTTCCTCTTCCACGCTTCCCCAGTGTTCTCCCCTCTATCGCTCTCTTCAACATGCCCTCTCCTCTCAAAACTTCCTCCATCCATCTCTTCTGCCTTCTCAGAACCTCCGCAACCAGCTTCCTCTCCTCTCCAAACATATCCAATTCCTAACCCCTTCGTTCGTCTTCCTCGCCACCCAGCTCACCCTCTCCATCCTCTACAAACCCACATCTCAAACGCCTCAAGTCTACATACATCCTCCCTTCGCAATAACCAAGTTTCCAACCCATACAGCGCCACGATCCATATTAGCGTTTTCACCAGCCTTTATGCCTCTTCTCAAATCCCCCTCATCAATTCCCTTCTCTTTCAAAATGCTTCTATAGACAGGGCAATTCCACATCTGATTTCCCTATCACAAAAGCCATTCTCCTCTATTTTACTACCCAGATATGTGAACTGCTCGACCTGCTCCATTTTGTGCCCTCCCTCCCTTATATTCAGCCCCAACTTCTTACTTCTAGAAAATCTCATAACTTATGTCTTATTTAGATTTATCTTCATCCCATACTTTTCGCACTGCACCTCTAACGCATTCACCATTGACTGCATTGACTGTAACCCCTTGGCAGACTAGCTAACCAATGCTTGATCATCTGCAAATCTCACTGATTTTATCAGCTCCCCTCCTACCTTTATTCCTACCTCCTTATCCCTCCATGCTTCCCTTACCATTTCATCTGAATACACGCTAAAAAGAAACGGTGGTAGTGGGCACCCTTGCCGCACTCCCCGTCCTATCATGGCCCATGCCGATTCTCCATTGGCTACTAATTTGTACCGTCTGATTCATATACAAATTCCGAATCAGATCCCTTCAATCGACCCCTAATTTATTCAACACTCCCATTAATTTCGTCCATTCCACCCGATAAAACGGCTTCTCCAAATATACAAAGCAAGCAAAAACATCCTGTCCATACTCTAGGTTTCTTTCTACTAGCGTCCTCATCACTCTTATAGCGTCTCACATTCCCGTCCCTCTCCTAAACCCCCACTGGTCGTACCCAGGTATCTGTTAGCCTTCTTCTTTAGCCTTCTATTTATAATTCTCATAACTACCTTGGTCGCGTGGGATATTAAGCTTATTCTCCTATAGTCTTCGCAATTTTTTTCCTTTCCCTTCTTTGGTATCGGAATTTTTATTGTCTTCACGAAGTCCTCCGGCCACACTCCATACTACGAATAAGCGAAAAAAGATTTCCCCTTCCATTCTTCCCCATACTCTCTAGAAACTCTGCAGGTAGGTTATTTATTACCACCACCTTATTCATTTTCATGTGTTGTAGAGCTCTTTCGATTTCACTATCGAAGATACTTAGTCCGATGGCATCACTGTCGATGTCATATTCCCTTTCTATATCTAACGTACTTGGCCTTATTTCTTTACCATACAGCTCCTCAGCATATTCATTCCACTTCTCCTGGATCACATTTGGTTCTAAGATCAACTTTCCTGTCTTGTCTGTTATCGTTGCAATTCTTCTTTCCTTACTACCTCCCGTAAGTTCCTTTGCTTTCCTATATAATGAATCTGCTCTTCCCTCTTGTTGGAATTTCTCTAACGAGTCCATCTTTTCTTACTACCATGCCTCTCTTGCTTTCTTTTTTTCTCTTCTAAGGCTGTTGTTTAATTACCTGACTTTCCTCTTGCCTAGCTCTGAGTTTACGCTCTTCAATTTACTTCTCTCCTGCACATCCATTATCATCTCCTTCGTGATCCATGGTTTTATAGTTTTAGTGGCACTTACTACACCTGCCGTTGCTTTCACCTCTTCTACAAGTTTTCCCCACCCTTCTCCATCATCTTCCACTGATCTCACTCCTTGATCCGCACCCATGATTGTATCAATCTGCTCTCGATACTTCTTCATTGCTCCACTTAATACCTCTGTATTCAACTTTCGTACCTTCCTTCCCTTCTTATCTTTTTGAGTTTTACGAAACAATTCATGAATAATAAGTTGTGATCTGAGTCTACATCAGCTCCTGGAGAGGTATGCGAGTTTCAAACACTATTCCTGTATCTGTGATGAACCATAATATACCTAATATATTTGAAACCTATCTGTGCTTCCCGACCTCTACCAAGTGTACCCACGTAGAGGATGATACCTGAACCATGTATTTGTAGTCACTAGGTTATTTCTCCGGCAAAACTCCAGTTTTCTCACCGCGGTCATTTCTCCTTCCCAGCCCATAATCGTCCACCTTCCGCCTATCTGTTCCACCCACCACCGCGTTCCAATCCCTCATTTCTACCAAGTGCTCACTACAAGGTACACCTACCACCAATTATTTCCTCTAGCTGATCGTATAAACCATCTACCTCCTCCTCTCAATGATAAGAGGTAGGCATATAAACCTGAATTATAAATATATTCAGTGGATCCGCCTTTAGCTCAACGGCTATTATCCTATCACTCACCAGTTCTACATTCACTACTTTTCTATCACGTTTCCTGTAAATTTCGAATGCAACCCCGCGCTGGCTTTCATTCCCTCCTCTATTTGCCACTCTATAGCCATCGCTCCAGTTATCCCCGCTATATTCGCATCTTACTTCACCCAGACCCAATGATGTCTACACCCACATTCTCCATTTCATGCTTTATAGTCTCAAACTTGCCGGCCCTCAGCATAGTCCTTACATTCCACGTATTTCGATTGTTGCGTTCTTCTTCTGTAACTTCTGTTCATCTGCTGGTGTATTTGCCTTTACTTACGAGCAAGGGTTCCGTGTGATGATGATCGCAGGGGCCTTGCTCCCAACGCTGTCGGGCTCGACACCCGTCTCACTGGGCCGAGTCTCGTAGTTGCCAGGATTCATTTTCATTTGAGGACTGTCCATAATTAAGGTTTTTAAAATTGAGATGGTATTCCGTGGCCTTACTCAATAGTGTTTTTTACGTGACACCATCACTTCAGAGGCCGCCCCACTGGGGTCAGACGCCTTTTGCAGCCACCTCACTGAGGTACAGACGCTGCGCGGACTACCATTCGTCTGTCTCCCAACCTTCGACCTATCTGGGATGGGTGACCTTACCAGGAGCATAGCTCCTGTCAGTTCAGCTCTAGGGGTTATCGGAGCACGCAAGCCCTTCCACCACGATAAGGTTGTAGTCCAAGGGAAGAGAGAAAACATATATAGCTCAATGTTTATCTGGCGCAAAATAAATGTTTGTCAAAACATGATACTTATGAGTTAAAAACTGAAGAATATGTCAAGCATTTCAGGGATCGTTGATCAAACTTTTCACTGCATACGTGAATTTTGGTTGGCGCGAGGGATTAACGTCTTTGTTAAACGCAATCCCAGCAATTTTACGTACCAGACGCAAACATATTTAGTGGACTATTTCATTTGCGCGAGCTCTGCAAAAAGCTAGTAACACAATAACTTCGTTATCCCATGAAAGGATATTTCGAGACGGCCACGAAAAACACTTCGTAACCATGGATCAAATATAATTCCATAGAAACAATTCCAATATTGCACCATAACTTACAATATTCACTAACAACAAGTATCCAAAGAGTATATTCCAATTTACACATGATTCCACGCTGGATCCATACTGGTTGCATTATAAACGATTGGTAACTTCGACACCTCCCTGGCAAAAATAAGCTCCTCCATGGTGGGTAAGTGGAATGTAAAGGAAGGAGACTACACTTCATGAAAGGTAGTTACCGGCCGCTTACCCTTACCTTACGCTACATGGAATGTAAGGGAAGGGTAGCACTACCCTTCCTTTACACTCGCTAAAAACTGCTGCTGCTCTACCCGTCCCCTATCCTCGCTTGACTGTAAGCCACACGTAGTACTACCGCCCATCGAGTGTATGCCAACCCACCACGGAAGAGCTTATTTTTGCCAGGGATAGATTGGCAGCACGTGGTAATGCATGTCATTGAAAAACCACTTTTCTGCTTACAGTACATTCTTAAAACGCTGCGCGCTTCTTAACGATTCGTAGTCATGCACATAAATTATACACCGCTTACGAGACAACTACAAATTACATGTTTGAACTCACTGTTGACACAAAAGCAGCGACTGGAAAAATTGAACGTAAACGTTTAAGATTTACAATACGAGTTCTTTACGAATTCGTAAATATAGTAAGGGCTCATGGAATGGGGTGAATATAGGTATAATACTATCAAATTTTGAAGACTTCGTATGGTGTATTTTACGTTCAATTATCCTATTTGGTAATGCTGTCACCAAGTTGGCTTCCTATACAAACTTTAGCAGTGGTTTAATAAAGTCTCCTGATGCTACGTGCATAGTGACGAACCGCTGATCTCCTTTACAAATGACTCATAAAAATATATAAACTTTTCGAGAATAACGGGCATGAAGACGATTGCTAATCATTACGCAGGTTAGGTAAGTATATCAGCAATAGATCATGCTTTGGCTAGATACGCCCGCCCTCAGCGGAGAAAGCGTCTCCTCAGAGACTTTAGGGGGGTAACGTCAGTTACGGAAACTCAGACAATTCAGCCCAGATAATCTATACTTGTCCTCTTTGTGACTAGAATGTTGTAATCGATATTTTGCAAGGAGTCAAAATGAAGAAAACTCTTTTCATCTTCTTACTCTATCCAACAAGCAGAGTGGCGCAGTGGAAGCGTGCTGGGCCCATAACCCAGAGGTCCGTGGATCGAAACCACGCTCTGCTAATTTTTTTGTCGGCCTCGGCGGTCAGTGGCGGGGTAAGTTCCTCGAGTGCTAACACTGATATCGCGGGTTCGAGTCCCGACTGCTCGGTCTTTTACCGGCCAGGACATGGATTTTTGTGAATTTACATACGTATACGAATTCATTGTAAGAAAGTAGAATCAACTTATAAATGCGCTTAAGCAGTAAAGACGAAATTTATTTATTAATGTTAATACGTGGCAGTGAAACGAAAAAGCATCTTTCTTCCCTTTCCGTTAGCAATTAAATATTGCACAGTAAAGTGGTATTTTATATTCGCTTCACCACCGCAATTCCTAAACTATTAGAGAAATTTTATTAAGATATTCCACGAAGTAACCGGGTTTCCTCGAAGCAACAAGCATGAGTCTGTAACACGGAAAAAAGATCTTCCAAGAAATGGATAATCGCTATTGGCAAATAAACCGGCCGATAGAGAGCAGCACTGAAAAGTGTCATGGCGGATATAGAGGGGATCAAGGGGATTGATGTCAGTACGACATACGAACGTAGTCGCCTTGAATTACTCTTAGTCCAGTCAATGAAGGAGTTGTAGAGGACATGGAAGAGGACAGAGACCAAACTCAAGTGATTTGTTTAGATTTGATTGATGGTAAACGTGGTATACATACTAAAAGTCCCCGGACCAAGGAGGTGTGCGGGAGGGAGGGGGAGGCGCAAAATGTCACTCTTTTGGTTTTTTGCTCATATCTTGAAAACGGTGCGTGGTAGCGAAAGTATTACTAGAATAAAAATTATAGCTATTTAAATTTACTACAAAATATCTTCTTATACATTTATTTATTTTCCTCATAGTTATCGAGATATACGCTAGCGAAAATTGTAAATATTTGAAAAACGCTCAATTTCCTCCCGTGTTTTGACAAACATTTCCTTCTAGCGGCTCAGCCTTTACTTTTACAGCAAAGTATTCGGGAGCATAGTTGTACAGAATTAAATTATCTTTAAAATGAGACATAATGTAATATGTTATCTTCAACCGGTCAATAGTTACAATAATTTGAAATGTAAGGGAAAATTCCGGACTCTGGTAAGAAAACAGCACATCGCGCTTTCTCGTTTTCTAGGGTTGTATATTGTTAATATACCTAGGCTAGGCTAGTACGGTGATCATTGTACTGCTCATAGTAATATGTGGAACATCATTTAATATTTTACCTTCAACTGGTCAAAAGTTACAGCAATTGGAAATTTCTGGGAAAATTCCGAAATTTTGCACGGAAACCGCACATCACTCTATCCCGTTCATCTGTCTGTGTATCTTATTTTTACAGCTATCGTGAGCGTCGGAAGAAGATATTACAGAGGGGTACATTCATTGGCGGATCGTGGCAAACAAAAAGGGGTTTCACAAGTGTTAGTCCGCTTCCAACAATACCACTACCCATAGAGTGGAAAGTATTCAATGGTACTTACATTAATATCAGCATTGTCAAAAACAAATTAATTGAATGATCGTGTTTTCAAGGCTGGTTGAGCATGGATCATAAATTTCTAAATCTTGGACTAAGGTAGTAAGAATTTATCATCGTAAATAACTTCCTCGGCGACTAAATCATTTATGGAGGACTGCCGACCAATACCTTTTTCACTCTTGTCATTCCTCGCAAGACCATGGTTGACCAGACAAGGCTGCAGCCTCCATACACGTTTGTTGTATATAGTAGCTAATTTTCGCGTGTCATACACCACTTTCCGCCTTTAAAAAGCCTTCTTTTTCTCGTTCTCTACAGGGTCTGCTCAGAGAAAGCAGTGATTCTTGAAATTGAATTCTGTTAGTGAAGACCTCGAGCTCACCATTTCAGTTAAGATTCAGATAATGCTGATGCAGCCTGCCTCTTCAAACCCACCTTGATGCTTTGTGCTCTGTTTTTTTGCACTGTGGAACTGAGCATATTTTGCAAGACTTGTAAACGTCTTCATTGCCTCTACACCCGTATTCACATCGACGGCATTTATAAGTGTCCAAGAAAATAAATCAACTTGAGCGGTCAAAAATTACGCAGGAGCCCAATAGTTTAAGGATGGCAGTTTCAAAATCCACCAAATTCTTTAAAAAGAAAGAAGATATAGCCTCCTAACAAGAACAACTTGGCTTAAGGTCATTTTACACAGTACATTTGTTTGTACAAACTCCGTGAACTCTTGCATGAGGCAAAATGTATCGTGTAAAGCGGCAAATTGTATGAACGCTTGTGCGAATGTCTCAATGCCTGAACGGAAAATAGAACCTGCTCTAATTTCGTTGAGACAAGCATACAATATCACGTATGTACATTCGTTTGTACAAATTCTTTCATCGTGCAAAACGGCCTTTAGAGTAGTTGTAAATGCACAACTTGCACGTCCTCGCCTCCTGGCTATCCCCTCTCGAAAGCCTACGAATTTGACCACCAGATGTCAGCCACTTCGGGTGGAAGAGCGAATAGTAAACCCAGAAGATCTAACTCTACGCCATCAAACATCCACTTCAAATAAATGAACTTTTTGCTCGAAAAAAGCGTGACGTCGGGACGACAATCACCACGAAGGAAGTTATGACTGTTTGATACATCAGCCAATACGAGATACATGATGACTAGTATGCTCAGTGAAACGGGCTCCTTAGATAAACGTCGTAGATCAATCGCGTACGGTATAAATTGGATATTTAAACCGGACTTCAACTAAATAGCAACCCAAGGACAGAAATAGAGGAACGAAATGCAAAATCTATCCTTGGAAATTTCCGAGCGAGGAATTAAGAGTTTTAACCGCAGCATCACCAAACTGTCAACATGCGGGGAGGCAACTCGTCTAGCTCTTCCGATTCATCATCACCAAAGCGTGTTTCCGACAGTAAGCCATGAATCAATCCTCTTCCGAAAAACAATAATCTCCCCGGCGATTGCAAACGGCATTCCAATGGACGGCGGGAAGAATCAATTTTCTTAATCCATAATTTGGAGCGTCGGCCGTTTTTAATCGCGATCCCGGCAAAATATTTGTTTCAATGATCCGCCAGCATTTCAATGGAAAAGGAACGTAAAAGCGAGGATGAGGGACAAAATCGCAATGCATGAAGAGGGGATCATCGTGGCGGCATTTTCATCTTTATGTTAAGGATGTGATGTCTTGCCAAATGGAAAAAAATGTGATAAGTGAAGAGAGGAGATGAACAGATTTTTCGCTCGAGTGAAAGCTTGATTTCGAATATTCCATTGACGATAGGACTGATGTGTTTTCCTTTTTATAGGAACACTCCAATGGTTGCTGTTAATGCGAACCATTAATCGGTTTAAAAATGTATGCCCCATCACTGCTAAGGCACCAGTGCTACAAAATATGAGAGTGTTTCAATGAGAATTTCAGTTGAAAGAGCATTAGCATACTTATATTTTTACTTCAAAACTAAAAAGAAAATATTAAGTCATTCAAAGAAAAACATTTCTACGATTTTGAAATACGTTATTGCTTAGCATTCATCTACGAAGGCATTACCTTATGAATTCCTGAACATAGGAGAAATCTTTCATTCATTCTGGCATGATGAATTTATATCATCTGAAATAGATATGCATATTTTAATGGTTTTTTCTCACTAGTTGGTGCTAAACACGATCCATTACGATACGACAGATATTCCTCGAGGAAGCGTGGTTCCTCGAGCAATATCTGCAGCGCAAATCAACCGTAATGAAGTCCATTAACCCTAATTAAGAAATAGAAGTTTCTCACGAAGTTATCACACCAAGAATTTTAGTATGCGAGATGAAATTACTAATTTTCTGCAAATTAATGTCATTATGTACCTGAATATAGATTAGATCGTTGGCGAAAATTATTATGAATTTCATTCCTCCTTAATATTTAAGTAATTCCAGATCAAGTCACCTTTCTGCGAATTCCTCTGTATGCGTTGCTGATAATTAATGTACAGGGTATTGGCACATAATATGAATTGTTATCTTTAAATTAATTAAATGCTAAACGCAATGAAAAGAATGCATGCAACGATGTATTCTGCATCCTTTCTATGGCTAGTGAGCTGCATTCTCATTTGACTTTTTAACTCAAGCAGCCTTCAAGTAAATTCGCAGAGCCTTGAAATGCTGGCGTATCACAAAAAATGAAAGTTTTGCACTTAATCACGCTTGGAGCCTTCCATTCAAAAGTACTTTCGCTAATATCGTAAAAAAACTTTGATGAGCGAGTATAACGGTGGAGAACCCGGGATATTGTGTGTCAGAACAATTTATTACAGCGAGGAAACTTTTTCAAACCACATAACAATAAACTCAACCACGACCCGGGTTTCGACGGCTAAGCGTCATCATCAGGTGAACAAAAGTGTACAGCAATCCCTTATATACCTTCAGTCAGTTGGGGGTGGGGTAGTGGCGTTGAGGGGGGGGGGAAGGAGGACGGGAATGGACAACAATAGCGGAAAGGATGGGGGAGTTGGCGGGCAGCAAGTATTCGTTTAAAAGATTAACATCAGCGTCAACATTTCGTTTTAAAATTTCGAGCTGTTCATATGCATTTAGCTCACGTCGGTTATTGGTAAAATGCAGTACTTTAACTTTAAAATCACTTTTATGGTCACAGGTTAAAAGGTGTTTCGCAAAATTGCTCTTTTCTTCATGGTCATTTTTAAAAGCACTATAATGTTCTTTTGTTCTTTTCTGGAAACTTCTCGAAGTCTGCCCCACGTAGACACTTTGACAGTCGTTGCATGACAGTTCATATATACCACTTCTGCACATAGAGACCACTTTATCTTTACAATTAACAAACCAGTTTTTTAGGGTCATGG
The DNA here is from genome assembly GCA_963573305.1 of Pyrrhosoma nymphula. Lineage (NCBI taxonomy): Eukaryota > Metazoa > Arthropoda > Insecta > Odonata > Coenagrionidae > Pyrrhosoma > Pyrrhosoma nymphula. Next base: position 9,679,108 of record OY754335.1, on the reverse strand, counting down.
TTGACTTATATGATACAAAGCATTGATTTTTGGGGAATGATTTTACAACATTTTCGGTTATATGACCGTAATAACTTACAGAGCTCCATTTACAATCCATTTTACCACTATTAGTAGCATATATTAGGTGCACAAAATTTTTCTTCATCTTTTTACTAATTAATTTGTCTATTATCTCTGCTGAATAACCGTTTGCAAAAGCTATTTGTTTAATTATGCTCTTTTCTTTCTCAAAATCTTCTTTGATGAGTGGGACATTAATGAGTCGGTTAATCAAGGCATGGAATGCTGCCATTTTTTGTGAGTGGCAGTGTCTCGAGTCGGCAGGAATGACGATGTCAGTATATGTTGGCTTTCTATAAATTGAAAATTTATGACGATTATTCACCAGAGAAATAGTCAAATCCAAATAGTTAATGGAACGTTTGTTATCAGTCTCATTCGTAAAAAGGAGTTTTGTATGTACATTGTTTAAAACCGTTTTAAAATTGTCCAACTGTCGGTCCGTCCCATTCCATAAAATCAAAATATCGTCCACATATCGATACTTGTATATTACCCTATTTAATAGGCTATGTCCTGAGTTAAAAAGTTTATTTTCATAAAAATCTAGAAAAATGTCAGCAAGTAAAGGAGAGATTGGGGAGCCCATAGCTAAACCCTCTGTCTGTTGATAAAAACAATTATTAAAAAGGAAATAGTTCTGATTGACAGTGATATTTAATAGTACAGATAAATAATAATACAGATAATAATAGTACAGATAACATAATAAATTGTTGTGATGGAATACCACAAAGTTTCTGAAGACTACGTTTTATTGTGTGTCAGGTTATTCGCCAGGAAATAATCTAAGCTTATTTCTTTTATCCTAGTAAGTAGTACTATCCTAGTAAGTAGTAAGTAGTACTATCTTTTATCCTTTATGCTAATATCCCTCGAGGTGCAAAAGACAACAGCATCTGTTTATTACTTTAACGAAAACTAGCGCCACAGATAAAAATTAATATAATTTTCAGGTAGTTAAAATGAGCTAGCCAGCATACAAACTATATAATTATATAGTACAAAAGGCCCAAATTATTATTATTTTCGCTCTTTGATTAAAAAATAATCAAGGAGTCGACTTTTGGCTCCATGAGACTATTGAATACTAAAATAATAACTAGTTTCAGAAATTCGAGTCGTAAGATAACCAAAGTAAATTTATTCCTTCATGCGAGATTCAATATTGGGTATTACTAGTTTCACTTTCAATAGTGAAATTAAGTCGGGAAAACCGAATATGCCTGGACTACATAACTTTCACTTTGGAATGCAAAACATTATACCTATAATGCTTTTCAGCCGCAGTATATTCATGCAAAGCGTATCTACGCCACAGGCTGCCTTACGTGCCCCTGGGATTCCGATAAGCCACTTTTGGTTTGGCATCGAGTTTTCCAGGGGCCCCGAACCACCGTACCGTTGCCCTCACACGCATGCTCGACCTTTGGGATAGCCCCGACGTGCACACGCTATACCCACCCATCACACAAAATTGTTGCAGGGACCACGATGAGGCATGGAGGTCGCATAGAATTCAGGCCATAGGACTATATATCTATCGGATACGAAGTGCTCATGACAGGAGGCACAAGAAACACTTGACGTCTATTGAATCGTATAATCGCTAAAAACCACTCGTTTAAAATGCGAATAGCACTAACTTCCACTCGGAATACGACGAAATTTCCGATTCTAGCTTCCCCTTTGGAATTTCCGGGCACAGAGGTGGAGTAGTCATTGATCGTTCTCTTCGCCGCGAAAACTCGCGCGGGCCAGTAACAGGGCAATGTTCTACGCCTACTGCTTGAAGTACATCAATAGTGACGATATACGGTAATTTGATTCATTGTTCCACACGCTGAATGAACGGAATTTACCCTCGAATAGCATTTTCCTCGTAATGTTGTAGGAAAATACGATACATGTAGTCGAATTCAAAGTATGGAGGAGGATGGATGAGAAGGGAAGTTACAATTTTGACTGAACGGCAAATGGAAATTTGAAACGAAAAATTATTTTTAATACATTTTTGAAGGAGTTTAAGAAGAGAAGTCAATCATAACATCAGGTCCGTAACTGAAACACAGCACACATGTTGAAATTTGACAGCATAGAATGATGAAAAAGAAAACAGGTTCAAGCCTCACAGGAAAAGGTTTACTTTTTCAGTAAATTATTCCAACTAAATGAAGACAGTGTTAATACCTGATCATCTCTCCGTAATTAAGCGCACTTGACTTATTTTGCCGCGGGATGGACTCTATTGAGTTTTGATGATACAACAGAAATGAGGGTGTAAACAAGGCCATCGAGAAGATAGCTGTATAACAAAATCCTTCCTGACCCCCGGATGAATTAAAAGGAACACTCGATACATTGTTTTTACACTCCATATTTTCGAAAGTAATCTCCCGACTTTTAAACATCATGTACAAACGCGCTCGTACATTGATCATGAATGAATACAAGGAAGAACATAAAGTGCTTGGCTCTGGGGTCTTCATTAGCTTTTGACATCCACTTCCATACATGAGGTATAGGTACAGGTACATATATAATCGAGATCAGTAAAACAAAATCTCGATTCTTCGGTGGGAAATGCGAAACGTAGAAATCGATTGAATAAATTTTCTGGGATACATATATTTAGTCCTAATAAAATTATACAAAGCTTTGAAATCTTAAACAATAATGCATTGCGAAATTAAAATAATTAGACATTGCAGGCTGCCGCGCTTACCTATGGGTGTATGATACCAGTGCGTGAATATTCACCTTGAAAAAGATCATTTGACTTGACCCAGTCGCCCTTCATGTATGTCCTGAGGGAGATCTGGGTTCTAATCATGGACAAGTAAAAGGATTTTTTCATGGAAAATATAAAACATTGGCGTTATATCAAAAAATGTTTTTCCGTAGGAAAGAAAAAGATGATGGTGTCCACAAATTCTTACTTAAAATACTCCCGTACTCACCACGTATTTCTTAGCCCGAGTCCACGGGGAAACGATATAGACGGTTGTAGAGGGAGAGAGCTGGCAAAGGCGATGTTGAGGGACCAGCTGACCCGACTGATGATCCATGAATCAATCCAGAACCAGACACGGCGACGGCGACAGCACAGTTGCAATCAAATTGATCGCACGTCCAGGGTTAAAGGTGGCGGAATCCCATGGGATGAAGACAGGGATAGATTTTTAAAAAATTAGGCAGTAATGACAGCGGCTCGCAAATAAAGACAATCTATTATTATAATTGGTTCCTTACGGAAGCTTTGGAAACTTCTTAAAAGTGGAGTAACTCCTTAAGATTCCATCATAGTATAAAGTACATGCAAGCATGCATACCCAACACGTTGTTCCCTCTCGGTGTAGGCATTGTCAAAAGAGCTCAATTTTGGGTGTTAGGCATAGAAAACTGGCTTCGACGTTTACAATTTCCTCCGTACTGTTCTATCTTTGTGTAACTTCTTAGCTTCCCTCTCATTCATGCATTGATCCATCCACGCTCTCCTATTCTTAAGACTCCTAATATTCCTTCTCTTTAAGAGTCTCTCCGACTACATCCATGACTCTCTAGGTCTACCCCTTCCTCTCACGACATTCACTATCATGCACTTATCTGGTTAGTTATTCGAATTTCCACCCATTTTATCAACATGACCAAGCCAAATAAGCGCCCTCTTTTCATATATATACATAACAACTAAGGCGTCACAGGCGTGACAAGCTAAAAAATATAGGCACACACAAAAAAGGAAACCCACACGTTTGTTTGATATTTCGGCAGCACGACTGCCATCTTCTGAATTGTATAGAGTCTTCTGAATTGTATATAGTAATGACGGGCGATGAAATTATGTGGAATGGATGCATCGATAATGGATATATTTTTCGAGCGATATATATATATACATCGCTCGTGAAATCTTCCAATTTTATATATATGTATATCCATTATCGATGCATCCATTCCACATAATTTCATCGCCCGTCATTACTAACCCTATTCCATCTACTTGTAACGCAAAAACATCTCGGGTAACTCATACCCCCTGCATTTTGCCTACAGGTATATTTATCATTGCATACCCAAGTCACCATATTATACAAGCAGGTAGTTCATCATCTGTTGTATTACCGTCGCGTCGGTAGTAATGATGGGTGATGAAATAATGTGGAATGGATGCTTCGATAATGGATATACGTATATGAAAAGAGGGTGCTTCGTTGGCTTGGCCATGTAGAGGTAATGGGTGAAAGTCGAATAACTAAACAGATTAGCATATGATAGTGGAATGAATGTTGTTCTACTGATCGGTACTTCTCTGGATGGGCCCCACCTTAATTCACATTGACCTAGAGTTGTCTCTAAACTCCTGTTAACATTAGCTAGTTTCCCTGTAATACATGTTTTTTTAGTTCTTGATACCTTCTGCCCCGATTTATTACGAATTCTAAATTCTTGAATCCCATCCTTCCCCCACCCCCATTTCCCCCTTCAAACAACCTCTTCAACGTGCCCTCACCTCTTAGTACGTCTTCCATCCATTTTGCTGCCTCCTCCAAACAACCTCCGCTGACTTTATTTCCTCTTCCCCAACATTTCCTCGTCTGTCTTCCTTGGTTACCCAGCTACCCCTATCCATTCTCTTCCATGCCCAAATCCTAAAATCTTGCAATCTACGCAAATCTTATTTCCTCAAAGATCAATTTTCCGAATCATGCTAGAGTTTTAAAGCCAAAAGCTATTTTCTAACAGCAGCAGCAAAACATATGTACACTTTTATCTGCTATCTTTCAACTCCTGGCTACATTCACCCACCCTCATGCCATCTTTTCCATTCCTCCTCCACCCTGCATCCAAACTTTTCACCATTTCAGAAAATTCCAATACATCCGTATGATAATAAATTCTGAATGGAGCAAAATAAGCCGAAAATGTAATTTGAAAACCAATCAAAGTCATTAATACAAAATTCTTGGAGCAGGCCTTATGACGGTGAGTGAATTATTCAAGGTTATTCATTATCCGCCTGATCCAACAACGCATTTTTCACTTCATGAGGTTCTGAAATAAAGTAGTTTTAATTTGCCATTTTTTCATTTTCGTGTTACTTACAGAGAAACTAGTCTTGTATCTGATAACATACACTTAAGTCTACCTTTTTAAACTTGAATTTACATTGGGTCAAAGACAAGAATGGTTGAAGCAGAGGGAAAAAACTATTTTTCTAAGATATTAAAATAAAATGTTACGAAGAACCCATATACAACCCACCTACCGAACATTTAACTATGGCAAAATTAAGGCGCCAACCTATCTGTTTCTGAGTTATTGGCAAATGCTGCAGTAACTGAAGGAGGAATGCTCTCCTCTGGATGAAAAAAGTATTGATTAAAAAATTCATTTTTTTGATTCATTTGCTCATTAAGCATCATACATTAAGCTTTCCATTAGCAGCTCTTACAGTAGAGTAGTTCATTTTAAACGACTCAAGTGGAAATAATTGTGCAATAATTGGTTTAAATCACGGAGTCACGATGGAATCACAGTATTGTGTCACACATTATGTGAAGCTAACTTAAGATATAGCTCGACCAGCGCAGCGCAGCTCCTTACCTGGGTGAGCTGGAGGAAGGCGAGCTGGATGAGGCAGAAAGCCGAGGTGAGGCAGGGGAACCCGAAGTCCCACAGCATGGAGCGAATCGCCTTGGGCATTGCCTGCAAACGAAGCATATGGTACATTTATGAGCATGAATTATTTTAACTGTCGACGACAAATCTTTTCATACATGTGTGAGTGAACATTAAAAAACATCCGGCCTTTTACGCTTTTTGATAGAATTGAAATAAAGAAGAAGGATGTGATAAAAGATCTTAGGCTTTCCCGGCGAATAATATTAGTAAAATCTTCTCGGGTTTGCCACCGGATAAAGCTTTTAAAGGCCAACGTTTCGACGAGTGACTCCCTCATCGTCATCAGGGCTGAGACTGATTGCCGAGTTGGTCCATGCCGGGGTTTTTCCACGCGGGGGTCCACCCCGGCATGGACCAACTCGGTAATCAGTCTCAGCCCTGATGACGATGAGGGAGTCACTCGACGAAACGTTGGCCTTTAAAAGCCTTACCTGGTGGCAAACCCGAGAAGATTTTACTAAGGATGTGGCTATGCCTGGGATATGGCTTTGGGTCATATGTGAGCACGTGATAAGTAATATTACGTGGCCTTCGAGGTACTGATCTACAAGGGAACGGGGACGATCTCCACCGCTGCGGCCAAACCAACCACATGCACATGTGAACAACACGTGCAGCAGAAAGCAAGCCCAGTAATTACTCGCGTGATGGACTCCTCAGAGTTGCCAATTTAGCAATTTTATTCACGGAATTAGTGACCAGGAAAATGATTAACTACTTTCCGGAATTCCACTGGAGAAATTTGTTTATTGAGTCAACATGTTTCACTGCACTGCAGCATCATTAGTGGCCCTCGAGAAAGTGTACGGCAGGTGAAAGCCATTTACATGTCATAACAGCCATTTCACTTTTAATCATGACGATTTAATTATTCCATCAAAATTTAAAATTAAAACGCAGGTTTACAATAGTAAGCTTAATGTAACCCCTAATATGTGCATGTTTAGTGCTACCAGTAGCTGAACCTAATAGGTTGAGGTAGTTTATTTCGCAGTACACGATAAAAACAAGTTGCTTATTTAAGCGTCGATCGCTACTATTTGGGCAACGGCCTGCGACTATTGAAACACCGGTTCGCGATTAGTCACCGAAGTTAAGGCAGAGGAGAAGTTGGGCTCGGCTCGAGTTTGGAGGGGTGATCCTCCAATTCGTCCTTCCCCCTGTCTGCACGTGGCAAACAGTAAGTGCGAAATGACCTTAGCCGTCGAAGCACGTTAAACAAAAATACTACTACTACTCGTTACTATTTTAGCGTAATTGGGCATTATTTTCATTTGGGAAGAAGGACATATCAATTCTGCAGCGTGTCATTATTATTTTGGCACTTGTCAATTATAGTATTTTCCAGTTAAAATTACGTACAAACAACAAAATTTAATCAACGTACAGCATTAAAACATAAAAATGGAATTCTTTTGCCTCGTAGATGCAAATGAGGTTATGGTGTTCAATTGATGACAGGAAGCAGATTGAGGGAATGAGTAATAGATGCATAAAGTTTCATAACCCCCGGCAGAGCGCTCAATGAAAGATGAGGGCGATGACGCAAATGGAGACGAACCCGGAGATCAATAAAGAAGGGAAATTCATCAAAACAAAAGAAACGACCTTAAGAAAAACAGAGCATCCAGACATGATTGACGGAGAAATTATCAACGCGTGCAGATGACATTGTAAGAACATGGGAGTACATAAAATGAGCTAGTATGAAAACAGCTGCCATAACGAAATATTGCCAGAGGACATCGATTGAAGTGTAATGAATGCCAAAGTAAAGCAAATGAGGATCAAGTTGTGAGGATGGGAAGAACACCAATCCTTACCTTCTGAGAGTTATGAGCTCCAGAGATACCAGATGTAAACAAGATAGAGACAGAAAAAAGGAAAACAACTTCTCGAAAAATAAATTCGGATTCCTGGTAAATTTAAGAATGAGGAGGGGCTGTATTACGTCATATGCTAATGGTAGACTTAATTATAATGGATGCGGCACGCGTTGAGCAAGAGAAGACTTCAGACCATTTCGGGTGGACAGGGTGGATGAGAGCAAAATTAGAATAGAGTACCACCTATAAGAAAGGAACTGTCGAAGACCTCCACGAAACCGTAGTTTGAATTAAGAAAACTTCTTGTTGCTGACTTGAGGTTGACACAAACATGGAATAACCACATCTGCTAAAATAAACGAAGAAGTCAGATATCGATACAAAATCTCAAAAGAATGCCTTATACTTTCTTAAAATTTACTCAGAAGAGCCAGCAAAAGAAGGAGAAGAAATTGAGGTCTAAGACTTAGGCGAACGGAGAGCAAATGAATGTTTTACCTTTTTGTATGAGACATAGTTATGGTGAAAAATCGAGAAGGCCTGCATTCCCCTCTAAACGCAATAGGTAAGTATTTAAAAAAATTAAAATCAATGCAAAGAAAAGTGAAGTTTCATGTGTGAGAAAGAATTGCTGACGAATAAGTTTCGCCAAGGGGAGAGAAACTATAACGACTGGAGTTAATGGTTTGAGGCGTAACTTTACGAAACTCCTTAATGATTGAAAAGAAAAAAATTTTGTTCGTTCCACATAAATAATTTTAATGCCGACCTAGGTTTCGTCGCTGGGCGACATCATCAGGTGCGATGTCCGCTGATGACCTGAAGACCTGAAGACCTGATGATGTCACCCAGCGACGAAACTTAGGTTGGCATTAAAATTATTTATGTGGAACGAACAAAGTTTTTTCTTTTAAAAACGACTGGAAGTTTTTCTAAGACTAAATAGGAGGAAAACACAGGATATAAGAAATTGGAGAGAAGGAGGACATTGTGGCTTGAGCTAAAAAAAAACGAAGAGGAAAATAATATACTCAAAATGTGTACACTGTACATTGTATACACAAGAATGAATGAACCATCATGGGGAAGCATTCGTATGAATGTGGAAATCTATGATCCAGCAGAGAGAAATGAACAAATAGATTAGCAGACCACAAGGAGATCAGAAGACTTCCATGACTCACACATGGTGGATCGTGAAAGTCAACAGCAAGTGAAATGAGAAACGAGGACATATAGCAAAGAGTAGATGAGGGCCCGCGGGGGGGCGCTATACTGGACGGATAAAAGTTAGCGGGCGGATAAAATGTAAAACAGTGACGCGCCCAGAAGAGTAGGGGAGGCCATACTACGCGGAAAAGAAGAACCAGCTAGATTGGGCGCACCTCAAAACAAACTGGATTAGTTAAGGGCAAAATAAAAAGGAAAAGAGAACAAAATAGGTTCCAGGAGGAGGAGGAGAGAAAAGGAAAAGAAATGTAAAACCATTACAGAAAGTCGTGCGCCGCAAGGGCGAAAGGTTTCCTTCAAAGCGTGAGACGATTAATAATGGATGAAGTTTTCGAATTTTGCAAACTAAACCTATTCAAAGATTGCAGGACTAATAAATACTACGGAAGGATATGGTTTGTCACCCATGTTCATTAAAAAAGTACTAATAAAAGAGCCGCAAAGGGAGTAAAGGAAAGATTTAATAATATATTGACTAAAATCCAGCATATATTTAGTAAAATAACGAATTGCATTATGATACTATGTTTAACGGTGAGTGTATGTCCGGTATGGAATCACTCCCTGACACTCACCCTTGAGGTGGCTTATCACGCACATTTGGATAGATTTTTATGAGGGATTGGGTTGGTGTGATGGCCACGGAATTTGAAGATGGTCCCATCCCGGGGGACCATCTTCAAATTCCGGCAGTGACGGAGATTTTTCAGTGGCATCCCCACCCCTACTTGGGGGCACCTATGATGGGAACAGTTCAGTGTTCGTACTCTGTCCGTCGAATGGGACGTTAAACTGTGGACCCGTTGGCTCCTGTCTTTGATAGTATGCTAATGGCGACCCAGGGTTCTTCTACACCCTTTCTCCATCACCCTTCCTTCCTTGCCTTCCTACCTAACTTTGCTCAATGGTGCAGACGATGGCCTCATTTCCCCGTTATCTCCCCAAATTACCAACCGCATTAAAAAAATGTGCACACGTGCATGGAGAAACAATCAGCATTACATTGTTTATGCATTTGATACTACGATTTAGTCATCGACAGATTTATCGGCTTCCATTTCTGTTACGGCCGTAGATGCTTTATTTCCTAACTATCCAAAAAATTGCTAATGGCACCACAATGTTTGAAGAAATGAAAAACCTGACGAGCATACTCAACCGCAAGGGGAAAACTAAGTACATATATATTCGAAGATTACCTAATGTCCATAAATGGTAGATAACCACTAATAATAATATTGTAAAGATGACCATAATATTGGATAAAGTTAAGACGACAAATTTTCCAAGAAACTTGCACTACAAAACTGACACAATAATAGTGGAAGAATTTTGATTTCTAGAAATAAGTATCACCAGCGATTAGTGGCGGATCCACGGGGGGGGCGGATCCCCCCCCCCCCCCCCACAAGAGGTCAGACGAGCAAAAGAAAAAGCATGCGATTTGATGGTAAACTTCAATCTACCAACAGCTTAATGGCATTGATATGGTAGAAAAAAATATGTCTCTCTCTCTCTCCAACGAACATGAATTGTATTTTTCGGTGGCGAGCTGTTTCGGCCATTTCAAAGTTGGGCAGCGCAAGACCAAAATCCAACTGAGAGGAGATGAGTCACAGTTAAGGCTTCAACTATGCCACTTCTGTCTTCCCTCCACCTCTTGCAAAGCTGCTTCTCCTATCAACTAAAAAGTAAGGGATCTCTGGCGTGTATCGGTCACTTTGTTTCAAACAGCCATCCCTTAAAAAGTAAGGGCTTATTTCCCTAGTAGTTGTTGTATTGTTTGGAAAACGTAATTTGTTTTATGTTCTGCTTCAAACTCCAAAAACATTAAGAGAGAGTGTTGAATAAATTATGTATCCTGGTGATGATGTTGTTGTTGATAGGTAACGATGGACCACATTGGAAAGAAATAAATAAACTTAAGAAAGCAACGTCTTGTCTTGAGACTCTGGTACTTCGGTACATAAAAAAGTAATTCTCAACACGAAAAGAAGTATTTTTGGAGGTAGAGACTACGAGATATAACCTGAGAAATAGGCGTTTCAACGGCATTCTCCCAGACATATGTACCTATCACTTGCAAATGGATATAAATATAATGGATGGACTGGCATTCCGATTGAAACCTTGAATCATGTCTTGGAGCACAACACAGTAATTGACCATGGTGGCCTTTCTTTAAAAAAAAATTATCACATCTCCGCTTTCTTTGCTGGCGATGGAATCACACTCACAACCACTAATTGTAAGATATCCAGAACCGTTTCATTAGAAGAATAATGTCATGGCAACCGTATTTAGGCTGCACTAGTCTACCATAGTCTACTTTATCTATGCCCTTGCATTTAAACGCTGCCCTAAAAGTTCTCAATAATCACTGCGAATATAATTCTTGTCTCTTCCACTGCGCACAAAATCGAATGAAACCCATTTGCAAGAAATTTTCTCCTACAAGCATCTCCCTTCAGTACCTTTAGGATTGAAAAAATGCTAGTCTTTCTTTCCACAAAATCTTACACATCTTGCTACCAACTGACTACAATTCCATGTTGCACTGAATAATGACTACGCACATCGTGCAACTGCTTGAGCCACCGACTACAGTAGTATTTACGGATTCCACAGATGAAAAGTCATCACATTTTTCGAGACCTACCTTTTCGTTTAGATTTCTCTCATTCAAGTTGGTAGGTTTGTATTTCTTGTAAGGCTGTAAAGCAAATATCTTCCATTTCATAGTTATTTCACCTCTATCACACACTTTTAAAACATACTCTTGGTATTTCTCCCGTAAAAACTGAATTTTATTTTTTAGCGCACTTATTTTTATAAGTGCTAATTCATAAAGTGTTTTACCTTGTTTTTCGTGTAAAGTGCAAAAGATTCCTTGTTCAGGTAAGAATTTCATGGTTTCCCTAGCAAAATTGGGAAAGATAACACTTTTTGGATTTTAGCTGTACAACATGAGTTTCAAAGAACATTTTTATACTTTTTAACTACATCGTAAAACGGAATTAACTTCTCCATAAACCGGTATAGCATATATCTTATTTCATCTCCATATACTTGGACAGCCAGTGAATCAGTTGTCATGAACCCGTTGTGTTAACTTTTCCACATTAACCGAAGTCTGATGTAAAAGTAACGTAGCCCATTAGCTCTTAGCAATTCTATTGCCCGTTGCAATTCTATGAAAGTGGAATGCAGACAAGGATAGTTATCTTAGAGTAGGGACCCTAGTAATTCGCTTGAGCAGAAGTGGGTGACGGGTATGTGAGAATGAAGAAATGCATACACTGACAGATAATTCGTTGAATGTTGCATCCTTTGTATTCCGGCGTTCCCTGTACCATATACAGGCATCACCAGATCGCGGATAGAATTTGTGGAGAGGAGTTAACAAACCCATAGTTAACGATGTTAAATAAATCGCTAATTGTGAATATTAATAATACATAGGCATAGTTTTGAGTAGACATAGGATGTAAGACATACGATTCATACAAGCACGCAGGCGCAGGAATGCGCGTGTACGCACAGACCCATTTTCTCATACAAATTTTCCAAATTTTCCCCCCCAAGATTGCTCCCTGGATCCGCCCCTGCCAGCGATAGATGAAGTAAGAAAGGTGTAGTGATGCCAAAGCAATGAAGTCATTCAGCTAAAAGAACAAACTGCAAACAGTCCACGAAAAAGCTTGGAAGTAAGGCAGCACTTCATTATAACTTATGCGTGGAACTTACTCTTGCATGAAACTATAACTATCCAAGTATAAAAATATACACGTTTGGATCATATCCATGTGGATGATTATAAATTATAAAATAAACTAAGTTAGGTTGCATTTCGATGTTTACGGCGGGAGGTCTTTAACTCTCTTTTAACAACTGTACACGAATATCATTGACGTGGATGATCACAATAGAAACTTTTTTTTCATAAAACATGGAAAAAAAAGTTTCATGAGAGTCGGCACCTTTTACAGTCGAGCTTTGTCGCTAATCCTTTCGACGATTTTATAAAAATAAAATATTTTAAATATACACCCAAAGCGAGCATTTACGGCCACTGCTTCGGAACTCACTTTCCCCTTTCGGATGTTTTATATTCGTTTGTCAGGAACGATTCGGTGACGCTGAGGGAGTGAGAATCACAGAGGGATGGCGTGGTGAGAGTAAAAAACTCAATCTCTTTGTCGAGTTCGATGGGACAAAAAATAATAACTCCCTGATTTGATGCACTTTGCAAACACAGTGCACGATCACATTACAAACACAGTGCACTGCCTATGTGGAGATTTATCACGGACGATTCAGGGCCACAGAGATGGGAGATCAACGTTGAATATAATATTCCTCACCACTGAACAGCGAGTGAAGTGGGAATCACACGAGTGAAGCTGTGCGATATTTAAATGCCATAATCACATTGCGATGTAATAATCTGCAACACAAGTTTGGAGGAAAGGAAGCACTTCATTAAAACATACGTCAAATGTGCATGCTATTCCTTCTTCATTTCTTTCTCCCCGTCCAAAATAGAAAAATAATGGTTAGTGGAAAATTAAACAAGTGGATAATAATGTTATGAATTTTATAATGTTATGTTATAATAATGAATGTGTTTTAATGTTAATTTTTGCGAAAGATTGAAGGATAGATGAGGAGATAAAGAGGTTTGCAAATTCAGTTGCAAAAAGTTGAAGGTAGCGTGTGGAGCATATCAAACAATGAGTGTTCACAAACGAAATGCTAAATGGAGTGGGTGTGAGTAATCTGAGAAGTGTTCGCGGGGAAAGTAGGTGGGATAGGTTTAGGAATGAGTGGGTGACGGAAGAACGTGGGAGGAATGCTCCGGTAATGGACATGTATGTACAATGTACATGGAAAGAGCTCGAGTCGTTGGATTGGCCACGTTGAGAGAATGGAATGAGAGTCGAATGATGAAACAGATTTATGATAGTAGAGTGAATGGCGTGAGAGGTTGGGGTAGACCAAGAAAGTCATTGGTGAATGTGGTGTAAGTGACCCTTCAAAGGAGGAATATTAGGAATCTTAGGAATAGGAGAGCGTGGTGAATGGAGCGATGCATGAATGTGGCGGCAGAAGCACAAGAGGTTTGCATGGATAGAGCAGCGTGGAGGAAATAGTTAAAATGGATGCCGGTCTAACGCCGAGAACTAAGCTCCATTGACAATTACTACCCCGAAAGGGAACAGTGTGTTGGGTATGTATGTATGTATGGTAAGAGGAAGAAATCCAGAAGACCGTAATACTTAAACGACAAAACCCGCGGGGAGTAGCGGAATTTCGATATCAGAGGAGTAGTATCACCAGTTTATGGGAGAAGTAAGACATATTTAGTGAGCAAAGCTATGCCTCCCATGGAACTATTCCATCAGAAGAAGATTCTTAGCTCATCACAAGCTTAGAAGTAAGGAAGAACTTCATTCAAACATACATTTGGTACTTGCTCTCTTAAGGCAGTGAAGCTTGAACGATTATAGCAGAAGAACATAGTAGATTGGAATCAATGGGAATGTGATTTTATCGAAGAATGATGAAGATCAAATGGACAGAGGGAATCACTGACGAAGACCTCAGACGAAATGCTGAGGAAAAACAAAACGCTCTATGAAAACTCAGAGGGGAGGAAGAGATAAACTTACTGGAAACGTTTTGAGTAATAACACCCACCTGAAAACTATAATGGAAGGAGCATGGAATATCAATATGAGGAAGAAGGATTGAAATGATACACGAAGCAAATTACGAAGGATGTAAAAAAAAAATATAAAAATATAAAGGGCAAGTGCTGTTAGCCAAAAGGAGAATGTAGTGAAGAGCGCCAGGAAATCTATCTTCGGATCGATGACTACTGATGATGATTGGGGTAAATATTTTGAATCGTAAAATACGCGATATCTCGCATATTGCAGTGATATCGTATTGAAAACTCGTTTCGTATTCCCTTACACAGCTGGCTCCCGCTTTGCGATGAGTTCACATTACGACGGATTCGCTTGACGACCTACTGATTGAAGAGCATCAGTGCTACCTTAAGCTCACTGTACTACATTGCGTGTATTTCATATCAAAATAACAAATACATACGATCCAATACATATGGTTTTACTTATGTAAAACTTCTCGGATCGTTTAGCAATGCACTGATTCATTTTGCGGTAAATTCTATTCTGCGAACGGCGCTCCCTCGGTTATGATATTGTAAAGGGGGGTACTGTATCGTACTGTTATCACCGTCTCAAATACATAATAATAACTGAAGTAGAAAATTTGCTTCTTTGCTTTAAACGCTGGTTTACTTCCCTCTATTAATATACGGAATGAATTAAATATAGAAACATGGAGATACACAGATATGAAATGCCAACTTTCAAGGTAAACTTCCCCGTTAAACTTTCTGGCAAAACTATTTGCAATATCAGTAGTAAGACTGCTAATTTAATAACATTTTGCTACTTAAGACGATCAAACCTTTCCATATAACCTTTTTGTTTAAATTTTTATAGTTGTGGTTTTACATCTGATTTCGTAGAAACTTTTAGCAGAAAATATTACCCGGAGTAAAAGACATTATGACTGAATGTATCATGCAATTTGTCACGTCTCACTATCGCGAGCATTAATCTCAAAAACGTCGCATTCAAACCATATGCCATTCCGAGGTGGATAACTCCGTAATAGAGTTGCTTATTGAGTTACTTCCACCGTATTTAACATAAAAAATGCATAAAATTTAACTAAATGTATGCATGTACATTTTTTTGCGAAAACTTTTCAAACGATTTTGATAAGACACCACCTTTCGAGATAATATCTTGAAGGTTCTAGGCTCGATAAATTCATTGGGCTACGCCTGATCTACGGAAAATTCGTGTAGGTACCGAATTTGAGCCCAAAAAGGATTTCCGGGGAAATACATGAAACGCACAAGAACCAATGCGGAGTTTACGGTAGAGTACTTCATTTTACGACTTTAAAATACGATACAATACAATTAATACAATGAGAATTGGAATAAAATTTGCGAAAAAATTGAAAGTTTATTTTTCTAGCGTTTGATGTGGATTTAATGGTCCATAAATGAAGAAAATTAATATCAAACACATTGGTGTTTTTATCGCCCTTTTCAAGACTAGCTCCATGGTCACAGCCGTTGTTGTTCGTTTATTTACGGTAAATGACGACGCACGCCGCCGTAGCCGGAGAAGTGAACGGTTGTTGGGCTTGCGATGTGTTCTCAGCGACATTACAAAAATTAATTTTCTTAGCTCGAGTGATTTCTTCAAGAATTCGCCCAAAGAAAAATTACAATCCGAACGAAGACTGGCTATAAGATATTGTCCTGTAATACAACACAGCTCAAATCACATTAAATCGGTCATTCCACGATGTCGCAAAGCTCAATATTTCGCAGTCTAGGTGCTCGATGTCACATTTCATCATCTCCTGAAAATCGTATATCGCAATCGATAGATCGAAGGACTGTGGAGGTACAAGGGGAAAGCAAGGCAGGAAGTTGGGAGAGCGGGCGGAGGAGGAGGAGGGAGAGAGGGAAATGAGGTCGACTGAAATGCGATTAGTGGACTCCACTGATTAGCCTTTCGGGGGAAGGGAGGAGGAAATAGGCGACGGTCACGTGGCTATGAGTCCGCCCAATTGGCACCAGGCGTCCAGTGAACAACATTCATAAATGTACTCGACGGGCTAGTGACGTCTCAAGCCCACAGAATCCGAGACGAGTCGAACGGTGTGCTCGTGGTGGGAGTTTTTACGAGGTGCGAGGAACGACTGCATTCATTTGCGCACGTGATGGAAGGTGGGTAGGCTAGCGAGAATGGAATTATTTGGGAAGCGTGGAGGGAGGGTGAGGAGAAACCCGGCGTTGGGCGTTGCGCTCCCGTGCACAGCACGAAAGATGGGATCGAGATTCCGCTGAAAAACCTATGGGAGAAAATCGTGAAATCATCTTCACAACAACATTCATTAATGCATTTAATGAGTTCGTGACGTTGCACTTGAACTAAATCCGAAAACGAGCTTAACTAAATGCAATCGTGTTTGTAAAAAAAAGTTATTTGTAGTAGGTAAGCTACAGCCTTGGTACGTTATACTATTATTGATTGATGGTAAAAAGGGAGTAGGATTGTATGACTCGGGGAATGGTGAAATTGTGGTGAGAAATTTGGCGTCGGCGAGAGAGCATGATTTAAACGAGATACGCCAAGTGGTCAACAGTTTAACCCCCTCAACCGGTCGCAGTACCGTACTCAAGCCTACTCATTTTAGAGAGGATTGGGACTTCACGAAAAATCTCCTCCGCTTTCAAAAATGAAATCCAGGTCATCGGGATGTGAAACCACCAAAATAATCCTATTCTCAAGGTTATCGTCAGGAGAGTATTCGAATCCTAAATGCTCAAAACAAATCCTCATATTAAGGCCGAAAACAACTTCGTAGTGGTCCTTACAACTTACATAAAGGTTTCATACCATTACTGCGGTATTATTCAAATCACGATACGGTACGAAAAGAGAGAAATAACGCGCGCGCATAATAATAATGATTAACTATGAATAAAAAAATAAATAAAATAAATAAATAATATTTAATAAATCAATGGTATCCGGCTTAGAAATTCAACCCCTTTGTGGCCTCAGGCAAATGGTGAAGTGGAACGTCAAAACAGGTCTCTTCTTAAAAGACTCAAGATTGCTCAGGGTCTAAACCAAGACTGGAAGAGGGAGCTGAGAGAATATCTGAGATCATACCGCACTACTCGGCATTCAACCACTGGAGTACCTCCTGCAAACCTTTTCAAAGGAAGAAAGGTGCGGTCCAAGATTCCAGATGTCAGAGTCCAGTTTGCAGCTAATGATCTCCAAGTACGGGACCGAGATGCCGATAGGAAAATTTAAGTCGGCTGTGCCAAAGCAAACATAGAATTAGTGCTCACAGGTGATAATGAAATTGTAATCAGCCCAAGTATCAAGGTAGAGGCACAAAATTAGCATATCAGGATATCCTCGAAAGGGCCAATAATGACGCTTTAATTGCCAGAGCCGTGCACAGACGAATACAGTCAAGCACCGAGTGTGCTCCCTGCCATGCGTTCATTTATTCTTTGAAGGAAAAGTAATCAATTGAGGTATAGAGGTCTGCAGAATATTTGGCGTTATTCAAGGCTAGTTCGTGGGAATTTAAATAAAATGACCGCAGCCAAAAAGAAGTTTTCCATTTCTTTTCCGGGTGATAGAGGGGAAAAATCAACGCTGTAGCATTCAAGACGAGCATGTTTACGTTTCTCAGTTCTCCCTTCCATGCGTTGAAACATGTATTGGAGGCGGAACAATCAATAAAATATTAGTTTCCAGAACGCTTGGCGTTATTCACAGCAATGTCGCGGGCATTCAAATGAATTGCCATAAGAAGATGGAGAAGTTTTCTTTCCTAACTGATCAAATGGGAAGCTAAAAGCTGCAGCATTCAGTGTACGTTCCCCAACAAATGAACGAAACTGAAAATGTTTCAAGAGAGTCATTAAACCCACGGCTAAAATGCCGAGACGGAGAGGTTTACAGCAACTAGATTGTCCTCAATTTATTCTCGGTCTTGGTTTGGATTTTTTTCTGCACCACGAACATCAAACCACACTCGGCTCAGCATAGATTTATATCACTCCCATAAAATTTCCCGAAGATATAGAAACACAGAGAGGAGGGAGAGAAGGGGAGAGGGAGGCTTTTTAGCGTAGTGCATGAAAGCGTGGAGAAAACGTAAGGCTTGAAAATCGTGTACAAGCATCCAGTTTTACTGTAACCGAGGAAAATAAAAGATTCCTTTTGTTCTGCGTCTCGAAGGACTTCCTCGAGTACGCTGCGCTTTACTTCTTCGAAGGAGGGGTGAAAAAATAGAGAAACGTTTCTTGTCGCCAGCGAGGTAATGCATTAAGACGAGTGCAAGAGCAACATCCGGGGCCGTAAGGGGGGAAAGAACGAGAGAGAGAGAGAGAGAGAGAGAGAGAGAGCTTACTTGGCGTGTTTTAAGACTCTCAGAGACGTAAAAACATAACGCCAACCAAAGGGACGGGTTAGGTACCGAACGGCTTTGAGCGGTAAAAGGAAACGATATCGCGAGGATTTTGGTTTGACTCGTCTTGACCGTCGTGGCGTGAAGAGTGGGAAGGTAGGAAGTTACCGGTGATGAAAAAGGAAACGAGTTTTTCTCGTGATTGCATACTTTATACTCTTAAAGCAAATCCGTCGACGAATAAACACTATGACAAAGATTCTTGGTTGAAGCTTTCGCGGGTCATTATAGCTGTGTTTCTCTTGCTGTTAGGGTGTACCTCACGTACTTACTCAGGTGTGTTGTTACCCTGGGTAATAACACAACTGAGTAAGTAAGCGGGGTACAACCCGAACAACAACAGGAGCAATACAACTATGACAAAGAGTAACCAAATATTTTATTTTTTTATTTATCCCTGGTTATTCCTTCCTGTAACCTTTGCATTAACGAGTATATGCTTCTTTGGAGGGGGAGGTTGCGATTCCGTTTTTATATGAAATCCAAGAAGCATAAGTACGGAATCAAGCTGCATATGCTGACCGAGAGTTCCGGGAGCATATGAAAGTGAGAAATCATTACATGTGAGTCAGGTCCACAAAGTAGAGCCTGAAAAGTTAACTTGTAAAGTTTATCTCAATTTACCCTGTTCTCGTGATGTAGTGTAAGATGGAATCACATAAAGGATATGCAATGGCTCGCGGTTAGCTAAGGATGAACTGATAATTTATGAGCAACTCCGAACTGAGCCGGAAACTTCCAATATTGGAGGAACACCGATGATGATGTTCCAGTGAATTACAAAAAATAATTTTTGAGAGCCAAAACTTAAGAACCTCTCTGCAAGGTTCTGAAGACGCCATTAAGTTTGAAAATTACTCAACTTAGGGAGACACAAAATGGGCGAGAAAGGTCGGCCATCGTCCAATATTCTTCATAGATGCTCGAGGTATTCTACGTTTTTGAATTGACAATAGGATTACATGATACTTCCATATACTTATGAATGACTTTCGTCGTTGGTTCTCGAAGTTAATTGCTCAACGGTTATTTTTTATTAAGTTTTAATCTTGACGATTGGGTTATTGCACTAATTTAAGTACTCTAATATACAACAAGAGCTAAGAAGGCTATTACATCAAATTCAAAAGATACCGTGAAAAATAACACTGACCAATTATTTTTCTTAGAAATGCGAAACATTCTACATCATAGTATAAGAACAAAAGAAACACTAGTACAAATACACTTCTCCACAGTTTTTAGTGGGCGACCATGACGTTTCTACAGTCATTTGACAGTCATTTTCGGACTTAAAAAATGACAGCCGTTGACACCATTGTCGGTCCATAACATTTAAGAGTGGAAAAGTACAAACAGCGAGTGTTTATTTCTTTTACTAAGGAAAGATTCCACTAAGTTAAAAATGGGACTATTTATTGCATTCTGCTTAATACGAAAAAAGGCTTGGGTCTCTACCACGAGTTCGGGGCAGCAAGGCGCGTTTCACTCCACTCATTATCATGCCACAAAATGATTATGGCACCAAAATCAGGATTCCCCACAGTGTGAAGAAACGCACCGTGCCGTTTAAATAAACTTTTGCAAGAGTAGTAAGTCTTTCATTCAATTGTGAATATCGGCAACTTACGCGAAGTGCAAAGCCTGAATCAATTATGTACGACATTTTCTACTTAGTTCTTCAATAAGTATCATTTTTAAGATCACTATGGCTATTAAAAAACATTTTCTGTCGTTACGTTACAATTATCTTCTATTGCTCATGGAGAAATATGGTAATATCTTGCGTTAGGTAATTTTTTAAACAAATTCTTTCACTTGTTACACTCTCGTATTTCTGTTCCAAATTCATCTTTGTAGTTGGTTTCTAGCCAGAAGTAACTCAATATCACTATGATTCAATGAATAAATGAGAAGAAAGTTTTTCGATTCACTGGAATAATTATGGCATCTGATGTGCAGGTTTATTTTGAGGTTAGGCACATCTATCATCAAAGCTTCCATCAGCATTAACTGTTTGATGTTTTAGTAATATTTTTCTTTGTTTCAGCGATAAATCAGCGATGGAGTAAGTTCATTATCTCGTGAAGCATACTGACTCATCCCTATCGAAACTCCGCAAAAGTTTCCTATTCTCACAAAACCTTTCATGTACTGGCAGTTTCACCATAAATAAAACGCAATGAACAGTAATGCATAGCGATGAGACCAAAATCCGGATAGGGAGTTTGGTAAGCTCTCAAACGTGAGTAATTCCTTCCGAGCATCCTCAAAAACGTACCAATAATTGGCAGCGCAATTTAAGAGGATTAAGATTGATTCGTTCGCTAATGCAGCCATCTAGCTGAATACAAATGATTCTCTCGCGCTATTATTATAAAAAAATAATTGGATTTCCATCCGTACCAACGACACATTTCTGACGAGGAAAATTCACATCAATTCAGGAATGACGATACTCCGTCTATTTTACTCCATTGCCATGGAATTTGTGGGATTGTAGAGGAATGGAGGTAATACGACGGGAAAAGAGAGGAAATCAAATGAGGGCAAGGTTGAGGATGGAGCGAGTTATTATTACAGAGTAAATAGTTGAATGCGTAATAAGGCGGCTTAACACATGGAAGTTACTTCCATGACAGTAGCCTTGCAAGTCGCTTGCAAGTGGTACTTCGATGTGTAAGCACGTACTTTCATGGCAGTAGGGGTCGATAGTGGAACTAATCGACCGCGGTTCGCACTTGCAAGGAAAATAGACTGGCTTCTATTTTGCCTGCGAGTAGCATTTCGATTCAGCGATAGTATTGCAAAACTTCCGGTGAAATTTTCTGCCTGGTTAATATATTAAATTAGTAATTTATTGGAATTTGTGTTGATATTACCTTCCAAAAATATCTTTCAACTGGTTTTAATTAAAAATTAGCTTGATACTCTTCTTAACTCAGTTTGAAACAGGATTCATTACACAATACGACGGAACTATTTCGCAAGCGCGTAGGCTCACTTTTGAAAGTCCACAGACTTTTGATTCGCCGTTGTTTACTTTCTGATGTGAAAATTGTTTGGCTTTGTTTCCCGATAAATCAAGTTAGTAACCAGAAGTATTTACTAAAATATCAATTTAAAACAGTTGTTTTAAGTAATGCGGGTGATGTGAGCGACAAATTGGTTTGTTTTTGCTCTAGTGGCGTTATTTTCCATGTACAATTTGTCCGCAGTCCTTTGTGTATGATCTCGTCGTCCATTTAGCATACGCAAAGTTTTTCTGGAGGTTTTCCACTAATTAAGATAGTCAGATAAATTACCAACTAAGTGGTTTCGCCGAGAGATACGTATGTCATCACTCTTATGGAACTCATAATTTGGCTGTGATAAAAAGACTGTGATAGTGTTTTGTGGAAAGATAGAGCTATGTCGATGGATTTTATTATTATTTTTCCATTGTGTGCCCATACCTATGTTTCATTGCACATCATAATTTATCTATTAAAATTGTTGAAATGAGCCTGAATTATTTCATTACCTACGGGGGAAGGCATTCTTCATGAGGTTGTATGTAAATAGGTTAACCCTGTCATTGCCTTCAGCTCTCCAAGCATGGCTGGCTCAACGAATGTGAATGCGGGGACGTTACATGGCCTAGAATGGTTCATCGAATCTGGTAAGTGTGGTGTGGGAGTTTTTTTTATGGACGGAAAGGTAGTTTCAGTGGATGGAGCAAGGGAGTGCCATCTCATTAGGCAGCAAGTAAGTCTGAAGTGAAAGGCAAGAATGTTTAAAATGAGAGTAATTGTACATCATAAGTAGTTATATTGCAAATTCATTGTAATAGAATGCATTTAATGAGGGGGATAAATGGTCACAACCTTTTGCTGAGCATGTTTTGAGATCATGATGGACATAATTTGAAAACATAAGCTGGGCATATTTTGAGTAAAAGATCATCTTCTAGGGAGAGGTCAGCCCTTTTTGCAAGGTGCTCCTTCACCCAACAACGTCGTCTTTTATTCGGTCGACAACCAGTCACCAACTCCAAAAGAGCTACGGCTAAAAGAGCTCGTCCTCTTCTTTGCATTTGAACTTGGTACACCATATTAGTTGTTTTGATTTTTACCTCCTTTCGCCTCCTTAGTTCCGCTATTCATTTATTTGTGGATAAGCCGGAAGTAATGTGTAAGCAGAGCTATGCCCTGCAAGTAGCGATATAAATCGATACTTCGCTGCACTCGCTACTTCCATAGAAGTCAACTTCCATGTGTAAAGCCGCCGATAGATGTAAAGTTGAACTTCGATTACTCGAACTTCTGCAAGTCGAATTTTCGAATAATTGGAAATAAATGTG
This sequence comes from Pyrrhosoma nymphula, assembly GCA_963573305.1. NCBI lineage: Eukaryota > Metazoa > Arthropoda > Insecta > Odonata > Coenagrionidae > Pyrrhosoma > Pyrrhosoma nymphula. The sequence goes on along the minus strand of OY754335.1, from coordinate 9,655,846 downwards.
ATTGCTGCTCCTTGTATTCTACGTAAGTCACTTCTCTGTGACACAAAATTTCTTCAACTACAAGCATTGTTCAGGTACTTCTATTCATCGAAGTTTGACTGTATATATCTGGGAGAATGTAAGCAGGGAAGAGGAAAATAATAGATATTTTGAGCGAGATGAGGAGAGATGGGAGGTATTCAGTGTTGAGGGGGGAAAAGAAGCAATGAGAGTCAATACTCTGTCTACTTGTAAAAACACTTGTCCTCTATCTGATATGAAACAACAAAATAATACCTTTCCACGCTATTTTATTCTATTATTGAACTTGAAATTACATGGTGTTCAATTGGGGAATGAGAGAAACACGGGGAAAAATAGTATTTTTCCATAAAAAATAAATGCCATTTTCAGGGAAATCTCTTTATATGAAGGAAATAATCCATAGAAATTGAATACAAATTAAATATAGGCATCTTACCACCTTATTGTTTTTGTTAATAGAGAATTACTGCCGTAACTGAAGTCAAAATGCGGTAATTCGTAGGAAATAGCGCTGCAGTTGGCTCCAATGGCTGGAAAAAAGTGCTAATTTAAAATACTTTCGTGAAATAATCTGCATTTTTTCTACTTTACTTTTGGTTTTCTGTGAGTAAGGCATTTAATCAGCGAAAGCAGGATTTTTTGGACAAAATATAAAACATTTGGATTTTAGTATTTGTTTTGACTCACACAGTCGCGGTGGAACCTCCTTATAAAAAATGTTATGCAATTCTAAGGACCAAGAACTAAATGCTGTTTTACGCAACACTTTGGCCAGCACTGAAATCAGCACCGGAAAATTAGGACAAAGAAAAGGAAGCTAATTATAAAAGTAGATGGTCACAAACTGGCACAAGTAGATCAATTGAACTACTCGGGAGGTACACTATAAGAGAATGGGCATAGTAGCAAAGACATTAGAAGGAGAATAGCGCTAGGAGAAGAGGCGTTCAGCTTTAGGAGGGAACTGATGACGCGGACCTTAAGTACTGATGTAAACAATACAAAGAAGGCTGGCGAAGAGTAAAATAGGGAGTGTAGCGTTGTATGGTGCAGAAACGAGAAAACTGAGAAAGAGAGAGACGAGAATTGGCTGCATGTGTTTGAGATGTAGGTGTGGAGGTGGATGGATAAAGTGCGGTGGACGGAAAAGAGGACAAACGTGAAAGTGTTTGGTATGGTGGGTGAGGGGCGAAACGTCTCGAGGAGGTTATGAGGAGGTGGTTGGAAGAGGTAATAAGGGGCGAAGGGATGTTGAAGGCCGTGATAGAGGAGAGGATGTAGGGTAAATGGGGAAGAAAGGATATAGCCCTTATATGTAGAAGGGATGGTGAGAAATAGGAGGTGTGCTGAGATGAAGAAAAAACTGTGTAGATTGTTTTAACTTTTTCTCTTTTCAAAAAGAAAAAAATTTTTAATTAAAATTAAAATTATTTATTTATAAAAATAAATAAATAATTTTAATTTTAATTAAAATATTTATTATTTATTTTCATCGGAATATTCGGGTTGGAATCCTCGTCAAGTCAAATGAATATTTTCGCGCATAAGTTCCACACGATGGTGTTTATTATCCAGCACCGTTCACGTGTCCTGCGTATAAGGACGCGCGTGCACTGTTCATGATGGACGTGGTTTTTGTTCAATGTTTGGTTTATCAGAATGTCAAGTCACGTGGGTCCGTAATTGTGAGTCAATGCAGGGGTGAACGTTCATCTTGTCAGCGAAAACACGCCACCAATTCGCTCAACATATTATTATTCCTATTAATCACCACCATCATCGCTCGGGAAATTGCCGCCAACGACTGCCGACCGTGGATGGGGGAGCAAGCAAGATCGGAGACCCCTATTCGTGATGCACGCTGGGAAGTGAATATATTGCACAACAGGCAGAGAACCGCTTTCATTTTCTGACTCTCTGGACTTGTCATCCTCATTTGCAGTGAATTTGACGCCATGGGTTCTCTTCCATCCCTTTCGGAAGCGACCTTCCTAAATAAAACATGATTAACGAATTAAAGTAGGATAACATGATAATAGGTAAAAGTATTTAGCCACTCAGAACATTTTGGGGTCAGATTGACATAGGGAGCCTCCGTGATCAGGCTGAATAATTTTAATCGTGATTCCGGATGCACCATTAGCAGTGCCTGGATACGTATTAAAATACATAAAAAATTGACTATAGAAAAGCGTGGGAAGGAAGGCCGACCAATCAGGAGGCACCTGGACCCAGGGAGCGGGAGTATATACCGGCCGCATTGACTTCACGGCATTCAGCCCTCATAATAATGGACGAGTTGGCCTTAAAAACGTCTACAGGGATGAAGAATTTTACCCAGTGAACTCTCCAACATGAATTCACCACAATGCATCATTTTTTTCAGGAGATCGAGGCACTTTTTTCCAAAGTCTCTGAACGTAAGCGACTTATCGGGGGAAAAAATATGATAGGTATTATAACTTTGTTAAATATGAATGTTTATCATTTATACACAATTTCAAAGAGGATCGGCTTGGTTTGTTGGCAAGAGTACCTTCACACCAGTCTGAGAACCGGGGTTCGATTTCCGGAAACGGGCGGATTTTTCAGTGAAATCTCAATCACTACTTATGTGTCCTGTGGAGAGCAATTTAAGAACGGCACTGTCTGTAGTAAGGGACATTACACTGTGCATTACTTTTGGCGTTTTTGGTCAAGATCTGGATAATGACGACGCCGGGTATCTCTCAACACCCCATTCGAAGTCCAAAAATGATGCTCCCCTTACAATGTCCCCAATAATATTATCCTCGTTAAAATTAAATAATGTATGTCACAGCAACAATATTATCTGCTTTTTAATATATTTCCTTAATTGGTTTATAATTATGTTTGTACTGATTCGGCACATTGGGCATTGGTAAATGAGCTGACTCCAGAGGTATGTGGCGAGTACAGAACACTTGACATTAAAGGGTTAATGGCGTCAATGACCCCAGCTGTTGGTCACCTCCCCAAATGGCCAACCTATACCCTTGCACTTATAATATTTCATTTCCTGAAATATTTCTCACAGCTATCTTTGCTAAAAGCGGGTATTTTAGTTCCTGCGCTTCTTCAGTTAGTCGAAGATATCTCCTGTATTCGCCAGCTCACCTCATTTTTAGCAGTTTTTCTTACAATTCGATGTATTCAAACGATTATGGTAGGTTTTGATAAGCAGAGAAGTAGCTCTTCTGTGTCCACAGACCTCTGAACCTTCATACTATCTGCTTCTTCTTCTCGTCATCGGTACCGTTATTTTATTTCCTGCCTTCCATAATTTCACAATTTCTCCTTAGCCTTATTTTTGCCACAAACCTCTAAACCTACACCGCGAAGCCCTTGAATAGCTCTTACAAGATAATCTTGTTCGAACGCACGCCTTGCAAGTCCCCTCGAGTTGGAGAGGAAGGTTCGTCAGCAAAATAAAACTCAACATTTCCGACTCTTAGTGCTCCCAAAAAATGAACGAGAACATCCAAAAGCGCTTAACCCATGTTACCCATTATGCAGACAACGAACGAAGGAAAAACTTCAATATTTATACAAGGTTCCCTGACGTCTCATCTCCAGAGAGAGAGTTTTCCATGTCATGAAAACATTCAAGGACTTAAAATTACTTTTTAATAACATAATTCTCATATAATTTATCTTTGTTCATGGTTAATATTTTACACCCTTTGTTTGTGATCTCCGTAAATCACACATTTCAAAGTAAAAAGTTGCTTACAATCCTAAACTTTGATGATACAACCGATTCAAACTACATTCTCTTCTACAGCTATATATATTTTCCATGTATCTTCTCCACTTCACAACACTCCGAAGGTTTTAAGCTAAAAAGAAACGTTAAAGAGAGCACAGAATTTCAAACTTGGTAATTAGGTCATTTTCCTCGATCATTCTTTGGACGGAGAGGGCTTGTAACACAGTGCTCCCTCCGTCGCGTCCGAAGCGAAAACTGTGGACGCCTAACGCCTTTCGTTAAGAGCAGGCTAACGCCAACGCTGTCCGCTTCTATCCGCTCATCTAACGTTTCCTAAATGATACTTCCCTTTCCAACCTACCAACCTATTCCATGAAGCGCATATAACCTCAACTTACGGTCGCCTTACCACAAGAAATAATGCTACGTTTCAATTAGAAAATGTGAGTGCCTCTAAATATCTCGAGTCAATGTTAAGCGTAAATAATGCAATCTCAGGTAAAATAACACAGAGAATTTATCCAGGTAACAGATATACCCTCAAGAAGCTACAAAGGTATAATACTCTTCACGAGAAATCCAAACTTAAAATCTAAAAAACAGCCATAAGGCCAGTTGTGACGTACGTTTGCAAGAAATAGCCGATAAGAGTGAAAGGAATGGTAGGGAGAAACCTGGCTTCGGTATTAAGACAGCAATCTAAAGACGCCAATGGGTTCACAGTTTAACGCCCCATCCGACGCAAGCGGTACTATACTTTAAGTGCTTTCCACGCAGCACCCAAGCAGAAAACGGGATTTCCCTGAAAAATCTCTACCACAGTCGGGATTCGAACCGAGGCCCTAAGGATGGGAAGCCAGTAGTCATTCTTCTCATCTCTTAAAAAATGTATACATTTAAATACAAATCTGGGCATTGTTTAAGTATTTTAATATTTCTTTGGAACTTCTTGGACAAATGCATTTTAATTGCACTTAAACACAAAATGTCGTTAGTTATTTTATTAATTGTGTTAAAAACGTTTTGCTGCTGAGTAACTCATTGTTGGTTCTCGACGTGAACATGTTGATGGGCCAGCGAGAAATGAGAAGTAGTCCGTAATTGCTTACATAAAGGTTTTTAAATTATCTAAAACAATAAAATAATGAACAGCACAACCTAAATTGAGGCCACACTATTATTGTACTCTTGTGTTTTTTTTAATTGTGACGAAATTTGAGTACGCAAGGACCAACCGCCAGGTATTACCTTCACGGAGTCATGCGCAAGTGCACGGAAGTACAAAAATTCCACAAAGAGAAAATCATTCGCCCTGACCGTGACCGTAATTGAAAAATAAGTAGAATCTTTCATTGAGTGGAATTTTTATGAAAATGGAATATACAGCACAAAATGCGGTATTTTAAAATTATACCCGTAACCTATTGCTGCAGGAAAAAGTAGTCTTCAATTTATTGAAATACTTTTCAAAGTATTTATAATTTATTTAAATATATTTCTCTTGAAAGCATTCATTAATTATTTAAATACAACATGTTTACAAGCATTTATTAATTTCGTAAATAGCATGCAGAAAAAGAATTTCGTGATCATTATGCCAGTATTATAGCCACCACATCAACCCTATCCCCATTGAAACCGCTCCCAGAGCATTAGGTCCAACGTAGATGCTCAAATGTCCAAAAACTGAAGCCATCACAGGGCATGCGATACCGCCGCCAATTCCCTGACTCCCGCGCGCCCAACATCTGATTCCTCGCATCAATCCGTCGAGTACGGATAATCATTGCACCCATAATCTGGTTCGTCCCCATCGTAGCCTCGTGTCGTCCGGTCCCCTGACTTGACTTGGTGCGGCGTAGCACCGCGCGCTGTCCCCTGGGTGAAACGGATCACTCTCCCGGTCTCCCCCAGTCCCTCGTGAGCACAGCAAGGGATGGACTATCACAGTGGTGACCATTCATGCAGTGACGCCATGTTTCGCGCTGTTTCTCGTCGGTGGTCCTGTCTCCATGCAACCGAGTTTACAAGCTCAGAGTGGCAGCACTTTGGAAAAGATTGATTAGAGTGTGATGTCTCGGATGGGCATCACCTCTCGCATCAGTTCGTATCCTTTGGGGTTCAGGTCGTTCGATTCTGAGGTAGTTACGCAGTTTCAAGGATGTATTTGGCCTTCTATCGTTTAGGGTAGGGTTTTTATTTTGGTAGGAATTTTTGGGTCATTGCTACACACATACTGCTCTAGCTAGAGTAGCTCTACTTTCCCAGGCGTTCTATTTCATGTCCATTAGACTTCCAAACACTCTTCACAACATGCTATTATTTATTCATTTGGTTATCTTAGGGTCAGGGTAAGTTTTGATTGATCACATCTACACTCCTCTTTCCCTGGTTATAGTTTCTTTACTTTCTCTCGCGATCTTTCTTTTCAATCCGTCACACCTCAAGACTCTTCCTAATATCCAAAATACCAATCCATGCCGTCTTTCCTAGCATCCTCTATTCCGAAACGGCCTTGAGATGTTTCGATATTTTACTGAAACTAATGGTTACCGAGACTGCGGATACTCCCAGTTCCGCTTTAATTTTGCCAAGTGAAGGCCCAGTTCCTTCCAATAAGTTTTTAAGCGATTTTGAAATGTCCACTATTTGGCTTGATGTGAGTACCCTGTTGTGATGAGGCTGTCGCCGGAGGAAAATCTCAAACGAGTAAGAAAGAAATGTGGAATTATATACTGCTTCGTGAACTCCGAGATAAATACCTTCCCCAATTTTAGTTAAAGATGAAGTATTTACGACTTACTTGACATCAGGGTAGGCTTAGGGCAAGTCCTAGGAAACCGTTCTGATGATATCAGCCGAGTTTGCGTTTTTTTCCCGTAACTCGCCTTTTTACCAAACTATGAATTCATTGCATAATTTTAATGTGAAGTGCAATTAATGCGAAAATCTCTGTTTTAGTAATAACGTAAATATTTAATAACAAACAGATGTGCGCGGTGTAAATGGCCTTCGTTTTCGAAGCACCCTTGATTATTAATTCCACTCCTATAAACCGTTTTTAGTTTTTTCTGTAATTTAGGGCGTTTTATATCTTTCCCTCACAACGGACTTCAAGACAAATTTCTATATCTATGTTATGCTCTAGCGCTTATTCAAAACTATAAAAATTATACGTTGAAATTTCCCAGCTATTACCTTATCTTAATCCTCCAAAAGAAGTTATTATTTTCGATAGTTGTCTGATTGTGAACGGCTAACAAAAAGTAGAACATATTTTCAAGCAATTCTGAAGCGCGTATGCACAGAAAAATCGCATGTTTTCATTATCATTTCTGCCCCTTATAATAATATGACTTCCACGATCTTTCATACCCCCATCATTATTCTATTTCTCCCCTCATCAATATCACCAATTCCTCCTCTCTTTTTCCAACCTGGATGCCATAAATTCCAAAAAGTATTATCATCAATTCCTCACCTCTTTTTCCAATCGAAACAACGCTATGCTATCGGCACAGCTTTAATATACTCCAACATTTTCCTCTTCCCCCTCCACCACTACCACATCTTCAATCACCCCTTTTTGCTCAGATAATCATATTTTGGCCTTTAGATAATCAAACCTATAAGTCTTCCACCTACAGAATGTAATTGCCTTTCTCTTTTTAGGCAAGGTGTTTTGACTATACATCTTCATGCTCCCTCCATATTCAACTCTTTAAATGGGCTTCTTCCCGGCATCAGCTCTTCCTTTACGTCTTTGCTTACAGACCCGGTGTCCTAATTTCTTTTTTAATCGATTTGAAATGGAATAGGACCGTTCGAGCAAATTTTGGACTTATCTTGATGGAGGTACGGCCATAATTACATTTTCGCATTTCAGTTACCCTTCTATTGGGACACGGAAATGGTCAGAGGATTCAAGGCACTATCCTAAGCGAGGAAATAATAGCTTCATTCTACCGGAATCCCTGGCCCAATGACAGTGAGACTGGATAATACGGTCGTCGCAAGGAGAGATGGACTCATCGTCGGTCTGTTCAATATTCGATAGCTTGGAGAGCGATGAGAGCAACGGGAAGAGCCATCCACTTGCAACGGTGACTCCTGAATGGTGAGCTAACGCGGAAAATGGTTTCAAGGATATAGCTCAAGAGTGCTTTTGGGATTCCGAGTCTGTGATGAAACCAGCCGACGAAATGAAAGTCGTTAATTCCATCTGGATCCCTAGAATGGACTATTCCTCACATACTCTCGTGAATGAGATTCAAACTACCTTTTTTGCTCGGGATATTTTAAATATACCGTATCCATGCGTGTACCAACTGTACCACGCCCATATTTTTCCCCGATAATTACATTATAAGAAAATCAGAAGCGCGTCATACATTAGGATATTTTTGAAATACCACCCATGTCTATGACGGTCGCCAAGCTCTCAAGTGGGCGCCCGGTTCGATAAAATACATTGTTCTATTTGTTGAAAGGAATATAAATGTTATCTATTATAGTTATACCTACGTTGATACCTCTTTCCTTATCTTATCCCACTCCTGCTTCACAATCGCGCTTTGCATCTTCCACATCGTGACGTGCTCGGGGTAAAAACTGTAATTAAGGCGTTTCCGCGCAAATGATGTGAGTGAATGGTAGTTTAAACCATTTAAGAAACATTATTATTACCATTAATTGTAGTATAATTAAGAATACCTATAATACTTTAAACCGGCTGCATAATTTTCAGTGACACACACTGCCACATATTGGATAAAAACCTTTTAATATCAATGACAATCACAGCAAGATGAGAATCCATTAGGAGAATTCCCAAATAGTCCATTTCCACATCAAATCAACTACCCTACAAGCCCACTCCAGGGTGTGTGGTGAATTTCCAACGACATGTACTACACTATCTATATGGTACATACAAATGCTATAGAAACTAAGAGTAGTAATGCATAAGCAAACAAATGTAGTAGAATCAATGAATATTTATGTATTTTGCAGAAACATAAACACAAAGTGGCCCAAGAGGTGTGAAGGATGACCGCGAAACGGGCTGTTATTACTACTTTGGCATGTTACTACAGAAGTTTTGATAGAAAATCAACTAATTAGCTACTCTAACTGTCGAACAACGTATTTAAAATGTCTCAATGGCATTTATTGTGGTCTCCTATCATATCATCACGGTATCCATCGTTCAGAAATGTCCCCAAATACATTGCATACTTACATTGAACAAAACTGCACTACGCAGCAATACGAAAAAGAGAAGTGATGATTATGGTTCATAAAATTTTAAGCGAATCGCAAGGGATTGCATGGAGTGGAGGGAAGAGAAAGTATTCATGACCGTGGTGGAGGCTGTATAGTCTTGCTGATATTATCTTCCTTTGACACTTCCTTTGTTCATGCACTCCTTTGCTATGTAAGCTTAATTATTGGTAAGCCACATAAATCGCATTAAAGCATTTTCCGTTCTCTAAAACGTAGTTTTCACCGCATTTAGCATATAGCTGAGGCAACGTTACGGCATTTAATTATGACGTGACTAAAAAAACGTCGCTACAGCAAGCCACTGTAAAGCAATAAGACAGATTATCGTCATAATTTCTTCCAGGGCAATCAAAAACATCTCATGCATATAACAGAACTGGTAATTTTTAGGGCCAGGGTGACCTACACCGGAGAAAAAACTCACAAATACCTTTGCTAGCAAATACATTATTTCCGATTCAAGGGAAACACTTCATCTACATCCGTTAAACTCAGCTCCACTCCCATTTCTCCGCTGAATTGATCAATACTGTACTATGAATCACTTTTTCTTACTTGAGACTGAACCTCTATGTGGAGAAAGACCAGTTAGAGATTGCATGATTGAGGTTTTCAGCAGACATAAGAAAGAAGAATAGAGAACATGCAGAGGTGAGAAGATAAAGCATTCACAACTGCAATAAAAGCTAAGTGATGGAGTGGATTTGACTCTCAGAAACGTAAAGCAAAGAGCTAGAAGTTCTACGAAAGACTACATCCCTGCCAGCATCACCCGTATATTTTTTTAACGGTTAAAGTGGCAGTATTTAATTAGGAAAGTCAAACACGTCATCATTGATTGATGCATAGTCACACACATCGGGGAAATAAACGCCCGCTTCTGATTCATCGTCCGCCGACCGCTGTCTTCCTCTCCTTCCCTCCCTCACTGAGTACGAGCCAGGATTATCTCCGCGTTTTCCGTACCCATGACACGACAGCTCATCCCGATCGTGTCATTGACTGATTCTTTCACGGGTTTCGGCGGATCTCCCGAACCAACCGACTCGGAAACCTCAGGCGACCGCAAAGCCCAAACATAATCTACTAAAGAAACGGGGCCAGTCTCGACCACACGACCCTCGCTCCTTCCCACCGCCAACCTCATGCATGCACACAGGGTTCCTCGCGTGACAGACCCCTCAGTGTTGCCAATTTAGCAATTTTGTCCACAGAATTAGCGACTCTCCATCACGTCCAAGGTTTAAGTGAGCCTCTTTCGTCACGTCGTCGTTCGCAGAGAAGAATGAGAGTATTCTCAAGAGCGGAGAAGACTTACTTCAGCAGGGAACGGGGCCACCGAATGCATCTCCAAGTGGTGAAAATGGACTGTTCCTTTCACCTTAGAAGGGTTTGAAGTATTTTGGGGAGAAAAAACTTGGTAACGATGCACATTGATTTTATGGTGGGAAGATTTCTTCATCACAATATCAGATACTTCACTCGCAGAAGTATTAAATTCTTACATGCGGGCCTTAATTTGTGAAACTTGTCCATGTTTACGACGTGATGAAAAGGAACACGCAAAATAACACATTTAAGACAACATACAATCTATTTTAACATCTAAAGCACCCATTATAATGGCACATTAGTAACTATTAACATTTGCACCGTGAAGATGACGCCACTGAAGTTGAAATCGATTGGTCCTTCAAAGAAGCGTGGAATCGTACAATGTTTTTTCTTCATAATGATTCTCGTAGAAGGGTTTAAACCAATTTGGAGAAATGGTTAAATATTAAATCTTTCTTTCATGCACCGTTATGTAAACGAGTTTTCCAATTTCTCACATTATAATACATAACCAATTCCGTCGTATTAAATGGTTCATCGCCATGAACGTAAATACATTTTAGACTGCACTAAGTTCGGGATAAAAGCTTTTCGTACCAACTACTTCGAGAATTTCAGAGCAAGTTACTCCCAGTTAACTCTCAGAGCTAACTCTCAAGCTACTCTCAGAGCAAGTTACTCCCTTACTTAACAATTAAGAAACTCCCAGAAAATAAGGATAGGCTAAAAAAAACAACATCTGTGAAAAAAGGAAGATAAACACTAATTATAGACCGCTGGAAGAGCGACTCCAGGAATATATATGGCTTACAATGAAGCAGTGAAAGAAATAACAAAAAACAGCAGCTGAGAAATAAACATTGCAAATAAACACGAACGTCAAATTAGAGCTCGTGGAAGATCAATCCCAGTTTCCATGTTGCTTTATTTTTACTGCTCGTTTCCCGACTGAGGAATAATCATGTGCATACAAAACGTCGCGAAAATAAATCAGTTTCAACTGCCATAGGTATTTCATGGGACACAACCATTTAGTTATCTCGCTGCAAATGATTATATTCCACTGAGGAAAAACACGTCACCCCGCGAAAATGACTCACTGGGAACTACCTGAAAGGATCTGAAAACACAATTTTCACGAAGCCAGAAGCGTAACAGATAATTAAATTCAATCAAATTTCTTGGAGCGTTAGTCCCTTGAGTTCAATACCAGCGAGCAGCGTGGGGAGAAATGCAGAAAGCGATCGTGAATGGAATGAAACAAGTGGGTAGCATAAAATTGTACTAATACCAAGCGACGCCAAGAAATAAATAGGTTATCTGATAACGCTGGAAAACATACAGGATACCAACCCAACCAATGAACCGATCGCTTACGACGCTGAGTTTAAAAAGAGATATCCAGAGTGCATACATTTTTTATTTATAACGTGATTTTTGCAGATATACATCATGCTTTTATCGACTACTGAAAATGACCTATTTTGAGTCTCAAAATTGTATATTTAAAAATTTTTATAAGGAGATGATTAAAAATGACACCTAATAGTAAGTCAACTTCTTTGTCACACAAATTCCAAAGATCTGGAAAGTGTCATGACGAAATAACGAACTAATTAAACTTATTTTGACACCGAAATTCTATTTTATCCCCGAAAAAATCATAAATCCTCTCTGATTAAATAAAGAAAAAATATCTGAGGAATTGATGAATGCTATTTTTAATTGCAATTTAATGAATAGATTGAATTGATTCAATGCTTCAATTGAATCAATTCAACTCCGTCTAATAATACTACTAGAATGAGTCTGCCAGATAGTTGAAGAGTTGACTTGGTGGAATTTCGACATGATATAATAATAAGAGCTTTGTAATATTCCACTCTGTTTTATTACTAGTAAACAAGACTAACCGGTTTCAATGTAAACACATCATCATCAGGTTTTCGCGGTGGTTTACGATGAGCTTCTTCATATTTCCGGGTTCTACCGCGTAGTTTGCTGTGCTGGTGACAACAGTTTCGCTGGCACTACTGCCAGCGTCTTTAGGTCGAAGATGCCGGTTCACAATTTTGGTCCTTATTATATAGCGTTTCTTTCCCGCCAATTCTTGCTGCTGCTCTCTCATTGGCTCGTTTCATAACTCTCCTCCAAGTGTAATCCAGGTGGTATCCCTCGTCTCGGTTAAAATTGTCAGTCCGGGCTATCTCAATAGATTCTCTAATTAGTCTAGGATAATATCTGCCCTCTCTCACTATCACCTTGGCTTCGTCAAATTTTATGTCGTGTCCCGGGGTCCAGGCGTGCTCAGATATGGCAGACAGCTGAAATTGTCGATTTTTCGTGGCTCTTCGGTGCTCCTGTATCCGTACCTTCAGTGAACGGCATGTCTCGCCGATATACGATTTCCCGCAGGAACAAGGCACCTGGTAGACTCCTTCGTGTAGGTTATGGTGGATTCTGTCCTTGGCCGAGGGTAGTATGTCACCGATTTTTGTGGCACAGTTGAACCTTGTGGTGACGCCGTGCTTCTTCAGTGCTCTGGCAATCCTTTCTGTGGTTCCTGCGATGTAAGGGATGATAGCCCATGCTTTCTTGTCTTCATTTCCGCTGGAGTTGGTTTTAGGCTCCTTCAGCTTCGAGGCCCTTTTCAGGGCCATATCCTGGTAGCCGTTCTGCCTCAGTGCTACCAAAAGATGCCTCTTCTCCTCTGCTAGCGACTCCGCGTCCGAAATGCGGTGGGCCCGGTGAAACAGTGTCTTCATTAACGACGCCTTTTGCATCGGATGGTGGTGCGAGGCATTGTCAAGATAACGGTCCGTGTGCGTCGTCTTTCGGTACACGGAGTGTCCAAGGCTGCCATCGCTTCTTTTTTTAACTAAGACATCCAGGAATGGTAGGCGGTTGTCCTTCTCTATCTCCATAGTAAACTGTACCGCCTTGTGTTGAGAGTTCAGATGAATAAGGAATTCCCGGAGTTCTTCCTTGCCGTGGGGCCAGATAACGAACGTGTCGTCCACATAACGAAGCCAAAGAGATGGCTTTTTGTCACAGGTATCAAGGGCCCTTCTCTCAAACCGCTCCATGTACAGGTTCGCAATCACTGGTGACAATGGTGAGCCCATGGCCGCGCCTTCCCTCTGTTCATAGTAATTACCATTCCAGAGAAAATATGAATTTCGGAGGCAATACTCTACTAATGATGGGAAATCTTTGGGTAATCCAACTGTAGTGAGCTCTTTGACGATTTCCACTGAGTCTTTGATCGGGACATTAGTGAACAGGGAGATTACATCAAAACTGACTAAGAGGTCATTTTTGCTGATGGTAATACTTTTTAAGATATCTACGAAATGGGTGGAGTTCTTAACGAAGGACTGAGAATTTCCCACATACTGTTGAAGCGATTGAGATAGGTATTTCGATAAATGGTAAGTAGGGGCACCGATTTGACTCACTATTGGTCACTTCAGTGAACGGCATGTCTCGCCGATATACGATTTCCCGCAGGAACAAGGCACCTGGTAGACTCCTTCGTGTAGGTTATGGTGGATTCTGTCCTTGGCCGAGGGTAGTATGTCACCGGAAATATGAAGAAGCTCACATCATCATCAGAGGCAAAATGCAGCGTACAGAGATGGTGGCTTGATATATATGTACAGGGTACCACCCGAGGAAGGAAGTAAGGGGCAGGAGGTTGGGAGGGGGATGTTGGTGGAGAGGTGGGAGTTATCGGAGGAAGGTCACGGGAAATTCAAAACCAACCGCGTCAAGAGTTGAAAGAGGAAGGGAGATGTAGAGTAAAAAGGCTTGGAAAGGAAACCGGTGAAGCTTGTTTACTAGTAATAAAACAGTGTGGAATATTACAAAGTTCTTATTATTATATTACTAGAATAAGGTTTACCACAATAGCTAAGTCTTTGGATTCTGTTCATCACTTACTTACTTACTCCCATGGCCATTTATACCCTAGATGGTATTTGGCCTCGCCAACTGTCTGCCTCCAATTCTTCCGATCTTTTGCATCCACCTCGCTGACTTTCATTCTTCTCATATCTATGGTCACCTCATCCTTCCATCTTTTTTTCGGTCTTCCCGGAGGTCGCCTTCCATCAGGGTTTTCCGTCCAGACTTGTTTTAATATGGTATCTTGTTCTCGTCTCATGACGTGCCCTGCCCATCGCAATCTCCGGCTCTTGGCCTCAGCTACAACGTCCGGTGAGTTAAAAAGATCCCTGATTTCCTTATTATTTCACTAATGAACAAAATGCATAGTATAGATATAAGTACACGAGTATGCTACAGCTTAATTTAGCGAAATCAGCTTCCTCTGATAGAGCCAAATACATCTATCTGATTTGTGTAAATTCCTTCGTAACCTTCCTTGTGATCAATGTGGATATTCAGTTATTTTACCCAACGTTTTTCCTTTCCGATGATATCCAGTCCGAAGTGTGTTGAATGCATTAGTTTTTAGATGCTCACCATCTATAAATTTATTTTTATTATATAGTACCTATTATTGCCCTTTCCACATTTATTTTCCATGTTATTTCACCGTTAATGACGATTTATAGCAAAATTCCTTTGTAGCTTCTCTCCCGGTAACTCATTCCCATTACTTTTCGATGATGATTCCACTATCGGTCACCTGCTTCAATATCAGCTCCATAGAAGAGGCAACTATCAATCACCCCCCTATACATTCTCAATATAGTAAAATAATATTCCGCAGGTCCACTCCGGAACATCAGTTTCGACGATTGCCTTCTTTTTGCCGCTTAGTTCCTTTCCTTTTTATCGGCATTTTCAAACGAATTAAGAATTGTTCCCAAATATTAGTGCCAATAAAAAAGTTGAGGCCATCAAAATTCTGTTCTTCCTACCATCATTGGAGAGAGTATATTTATAATGTCCACAGAAATCTCAACCATCACATCAGCCAAGTCTCGCAGCGGATTAAGTTTTAGTATTCAATTTTACAGCCAGTGAAAGTCAAGATACAGTTTTGTGCGGATTATCACTCCTGGTGGAAAGCGTGATAGAATTTCTAGTAGCACTCTGGTCAAGGGCTATTTTTGTTCCCCATACGTGTAACCCGTCAAATCCATTTTGGCGAGTCGGCTGGCCCTAACATTGACATACATCCTTCCTTTAAGGGAAGCCTCGTCTCGAACACCTCCCCGATAAGTTTTGATAAATCGCTCACACGAGGTTAAGTATGCCGTGGGATTATTTCGGACGTCGAAGCTAATAAAAGCAAAACTACTCCAACACAACAGCCACCCGCTGCGCCTGAATTACATCTACGAAGTACCGTGCAAGCCACCACTAGGGTGTGTGGCACGGGGTGATTCCACACCAGGCATGCAGCACTCGTCCCAGCACAAGTCAGAACCTCGCACGCTCCCCCTGGCGCAAGGTGCAGGCCAAAGCAGTCAGGAGAACAGTGCGCAGTCCAACCGGAAACTGGGAGAGTGATGCTTAAATGAACATGCAAACATGTAGAACAATGCTATAACATTTCTAATGGTTAATATTACTAATACTGTTAATTTATGAATGCTACGAGATGCTACTTCATGCAGAGAAAATAAAACAATGCCGGACAAATCGACCGGTGTGAAGTGTTAGTAATGATGTTGTGTTATTAAACACAAGTGAAGATTCTACTCTATCTATTGAGGGTGGAAGTTTCATATGATTGATCTATCGCAACTATTATGATCCCTTATTGTACGTGGGAAAAAAGACATTTTAAATATATCGGTTCGGCAAATCTATCGGTTCGGCGATTAATACTGGCCTGGCGTGGAAGTGCAGTTTTAACGACCAAATACGAGTGAGATAATTCCTAATGCTAATAACTAAACATTACTACCTTTGAACGAAAATATGCATGACACACACTCACACTCATATCGCGAGAACTTAAAAAGTTTCCAAGGAAAAAAATTATCGTTGAAGCGAGAAATACGAGCCCGCGCATGCCAGGAGGTATAATTTTTCAAAGTGCTTCCTGACATAAAAGAGACGATTACAGCATTTCTTTCACCTCCCCTCTTTCCGTGGACGCGCCGTTTCTGAACACGGAATAGCATGCGTCGCTTCACCCCACGACCTTACCGAAGCCTCCCGGCGGCACGAATCAGCCACACCTGATCCCCCATATATGATTGATTCCTCCTCTCTCCACTCACGCATTCGAAGGGGTTCATACGCTTACGCATACTACCCATAGAGTAGCGGCAAGAGCGTGTGGCGTTACGATACAGATCGTAAAAAAAATGGAGGGACACGAGGAGGAGGAGGAAATGTATTGGGAAAGGGAGGGGACCAACAGAGAAGCCTGTTTTGGTAGAAGTCTCGTTCTGTTTCTGCTACGGATGTTTTTTTTGAACAGGCATTCTCCACCTACATCAGTTTCCCACAACCAAACACGATTCGTGGTTTTATACGTAACTTGGTGGAATCCATGTATAGTTGAAACAAAACACTTAAACTTGGTGATTCCAAAGGGCATGAATATACATTTGGATGTAAATCTTCAGCACCACTGTACGGGCAAAGGTGTTGCCTAGCTTTCCGCAAAAGATAGGTCGCGCTGCAGTCGGCATGGTTCTGCTTCTGTGTGTCAAAAATGGCCAGTTTAATTGGGAGGCCAATTCCGGTACATTTATTTCCAGTGTCTCCATTTGAATCACGGCCTTTCCTTATTAGAACCACCTTCTCTAGAGTGGCGGCGCTACAATCTGCTTGGTCCTGATTTTTCGGTGCATGCGGAATGTTTGTCAACACTCACTGGGGCCAAGTTTAGGATCCATATGTATATTCATGCCACAGGGTTTTATTTTTAAATTACCACCCGAGTTTCGACGTCAAAAGTCTGCAGACTTGAAGATGTCATTTGACGCCGATCACCAAGTTAAAGTGTTTCATTTGACGGAAATATTAATTCTTTGTCAAATTTATCATTTAAATCCACCACTCAGACATACCCTCCACATTTAACCCTTTCCAAAACCATGTCTTTTCTCACTCGATTTTACCAAGACTAATTCAGCCTTCCTCTTCTTATCCCATTGCTTCCCATTACAGAGGGCCCTAAAGAATTCTTCCATCACTCATCCTTGGAACATGCCCGAAACATCGTAATCATCAAATGCAATGTAGGATAAAATAGCATCCCCCGGTGTCAACGTGTTGCGAGGTAAGTTTAATGCGCTGTTATGTTCCAACTGGGACGAACAGAAGTGTAAGTGTCGTGGAAGGTTACTCGGGATTTCCACCGGGTCAGGTTCTCCAATACGGCCGACGTTTCGATGAACGAGTCGTCCATCGTCATCAGGGCACTGCATGTAAGTGGTTGATTTGGACCATTCCAATTGGGTTCTTGCAAAATCTTCGCCTCATTTTTATTCTATAATACGAAGAAAATTCATCTTGAGCGGAAGTTTTGAAGAAATAAGACAGAAATAGGTCATTTTATCACATTTCAAAGAACCTTTAAGAGAAAATATTTGGATTGTGAAACGAATCATCTGAGTTCCCATTATTTCTTATGGGGAAGTTCGCTTGCATGTACGAGGAGTTAAGATTACGAGCTCTTTTCCGGAAGGAATCCAAGGTTTTACTGGCACTCCTTGACACGGCATCTTTCCCACCGAAAGCAGCAGGGATCGCTGTTCGAGGAGATGAGAGTGGATATGGGGAAGGGGGAGTCGACCTTCCTTTTTTCATTCGTCCGTCGCCACGCGACCAACACCACCCCCCCAATCCCTCTCTCTCTCTCTCTCTCTCGCACCCCCTCCATCTCCAATATCACCCACTCTTTCCCGATCCTCCCCCTCCCCTCCCATCCCTTTTTCCTCTCGAGTGGTTCTCTCTGTTGATTGTCGAGTGCGTGAGTCCTCGTGCGCCCCCGGCGTCGTCGGCAGGGTGGACGTGAGGGAGGAAGTGGAGAGGGGGGCCTCCCTTCCTGTGGTGAGGGGGGAGGTGGAAAGGGTCAGGGGGGGGAAACGGGAGGAGGAGAAAGGCGAGGTTCGGAGGAGGTTCAAACAGGACTCAAAACAAATACTAAATTACACCTTTTTATTTGCACTGTTTATGAAAAAATACTGCATTCACCGATGACATGCCTTAGACGTTAAGAAAACAAGATTGTGTTACAAATCATCTAGATTATTTGATTAATGCATTCTTTGATGCTCTTGTACCAGCTGTAGGAGCCGACTGCAGCGCCATTTCCATTGAATTGACGAATTGTGACTTCAAATATTGCAGTAATTTACTAGTAACTCAAAAAATAAGATGGGAAAGGGACATAATTTTACAACCACTCGACGCCTTGGAAAAATTCTCTTCTCATGAAGAGATCTAGGCGAAAATGGCATTGATATTTCACGCAAAAATACATACTATTTTCCCAGTGCATCACCCATTCTTGCATTTAAAACCCTGTAAAACCCTACCAAGTTCAATTAGTGAAAAATTTGAGCGGGAAGGTAGGATTTAGATGTTCATCTTCATCGGAGGATACGTTTTCCTATAAGCATCCAGAATAATATTTAATGGCATTTAAGTCATGTGACAGAGGAGCCACCTTGAGAAATATAGGCTGTAAGATGCTGCGTTTCATAGACTGCAGCATACAGAAGATATCGCACTGTGATAGCTACCATCTCAGTAAAAAGAGTTCTTTCAGGCTTGATGTCGTGGAATAACATAATATATTTAAATGATATTGACAATTTTCCACAATATAAACTTTAATTCGACCGGTTTCGATGCACTGCATCATCATCAGGTGCCAATTGCCAATATCATTTTATTCTACCATCTCAGCTTTCGAAATGCTCTCACCTTACGATATTATGTGATGTGCGATATAGTTCGACGTAGTGATAAAGTGCGACATCAAGCAATGTCCGACACCATGCTACGACCGATATCATGCGATCTTCGAAAACATGATACATACGATATAACGTAACGCTCGATGCCACGCGATAGCATGTTGTACGCTTTACCATGCGCTGCACGGCGGTACTCTCCACGCAACGCTCCATCACTCGCCATGCAACAACACGATACGCAATGTCAAGCGATACCATGAGGTGTCATGCCACATGCGACATCATTAGACCTATAGCGATTTGCGATGTAAAGCGATATGCGATGCAATTCGTTTTGCGATGGCAAATTTAGATGGAGATGCGATATTGGAATCTGCATATCACACCGCCTTTTCAAAGAAATGTGGGCTGTGTGGGGGACAGAAGAAGGATGGGGGGGGGAGGAGATGGAAGAGGAGGAGGGAAGGAAAGATAGTAGTGGGTAGAAGGAGAGGAGAGAGGAGAGAGGAGAGAGAGAGAGAGAGAGAGAGAGAGAGAGAGAGAGAGAGAGAGAGGCGGGAGGATAAGGGAGGGAGTTTTCCGTCGAAGGGGTTGTGGGGTGGAGGGGGGGCGGTTTGCTATCGATTAGCGGCGCCCACGGGGTAAAGAGGGACTAGAGAGGGTCGGGGTGGGGTGGGGTGGGGAGGAGACGAGAGCCACCCCCGCCCATCCCCCAACCAACACCCCTGTCCCACATAATATAAAGGCCCCTTGGCGCGCACCCTCTGCCACCACCTCCTGAAAATTCACTCATCCACGCCTCTCTCGCACGGAGCCCACGCGGGGCGGTGAGAAGACACGACACTAAGTAGTCCCCGCGGGGAAGAAAGGGCAAAGGGAAGCAACAGATACCGTGTGAAAGCACGAGAGAGAGAGTGCGTTTGCGTCTGTGACGAAATGTAAGTTCGAGCGAGGCCGTGTGATGCTCAAGAGATAACACTTTTAAATATATTATACCAAAATAAGTTTATTTTTCATCGAAGAATGATGAAGACAGTTGACAGGTGGACAATAAGGCTGTGGTTCTACCAATCATAGTGCGTTTCTGATGCTCCGTTGAGGGAAGCAGTTGCCATTTGCAAATGCCATTGGAGTGAAGAAAACACAAATGATGAATTCTCAGGGCACGAAGTATTAAAAAGTATGCAACTGTTACCATAGCTTTGATATTAACTTGGCTTTCGGAATGTCAACGCTCAACTGAGCTCCCTCTTCGTTCATTCGGGCATAAGAATATCGCTGTTTGTTGATGTTACCCACAACCCACGTGTGAGTTCACGTGACATATGACGCCGTCGTTCTATCCGTCCATTGGATGGAGAGAATCGATAACGAAGAAATCCTACGAGGAGTTTTTGTGGGATTTATATCGAAAAAGTTCATCTTCCTGGACTGGAATTTTGGTCCACATTTCCCCGATGTCGCGCCAGGGTCTTCAACCAATTAAGCTTCCCTGGCATCCCGAGACATATGTCAAGGTTTTAAAGGAACAAGATGTTGTGACGAGGTGCCGTCCAAATGATTGCGTACAGTACCCGAGCTCTTGGCGCATGGCGCCACGGTCCATGAGGTAAGAGCTATAATAAAAAAAGAGCCTATAGACATACTCCAAACGAATTTCAAGCATTAAACTTAACCGGTTATAACCCGCTATGGAGTAATGTGTGGAATTCACAGAGAGAAAATCATTCGCCTGGACTGGGAGTAGAAACCAAATAACCCGATTTGGCACCGGGTGGTATGAATAAATTAGTCCAAGCGAACGATTTTTTCACATTTAACTCCACAAATTACTCCACAGCGGGTTAGACCCGGTTAAGTTTCATGTTTTAAATTCGCAATTCACCAAAGAGTCCGAGAGAAAATATTTCTGATGAAAACTCGCCGAAGTGTACGTGACAAACTTCTTGGAAACATTCTAAGGTGCAAAATCTTCCTGAAAACCACAATGGAAAGAGAAATTAATAAGAAAAATTATCGAGGATGACCAAAGACTGAGTAAATCAGACTAATTATGAGGGAAATTAAACTAAAGATTTACGAAGGAATATAAAGTTTAGCTGAGAGGATAGTGGAGTTTATAACTTCAGCAATCCAACCTTGGGATAGATGACGACTGAAAATGATGAAGTTTTATTTACTATTACAACTGAACCACTAATGTTTCCGAGGCATACCTCAATACGTATCCCTTTCCTCGACCAATTCCTTTTTATTACACTTTTTCTGCTAAAGACAGGTGTCCTTATACCCCAATGCTACACTCCCTGTTGGAGGCTCGCTGGGGAGAAGATAAACAGGTTTTTGGGGAGTTTCACATAATAATAAAAAATCTAAGCCTAATTCCAGTTGCTGGCAGTTAAGTATTATCCCTAGAATATTGGTCGTAAAACTGTTAATTTTATAGAACTGTGCTTTATTTACTATTGCTTGTTGCTTACGAGAAAATTCTCCGTAAAATACTTTCGTGAAATAAGCCGTAAAGCTAGGTTTATCCAATTAAAAGTGAAAAAAACAGCTTTCACTGAGAGGTTGGATGAACTGCAAGCGGAGCTTTATCAGATTGGTAATTCAAAACTGATTTTATAAAACGTGCCACCGAAAATTTGATCGTTAGACATAGGCATGCAAAATCCTCTTTCAACCTTTATTAAGAGTCGCTCCTTGC
Source organism: Pyrrhosoma nymphula (assembly GCA_963573305.1). Classification (NCBI taxonomy): domain Eukaryota; kingdom Metazoa; phylum Arthropoda; class Insecta; order Odonata; family Coenagrionidae; genus Pyrrhosoma; species Pyrrhosoma nymphula. The sequence goes on along the minus strand of OY754335.1, from coordinate 9,633,909 downwards.
TGAGCGTTTAAACTATGCGATTGTACAATTGGATGTAATTCGACTGTTTTTAATTATCTACATGACAAAGGAAGCACACTGGACTATTTTTGAGAAAACATTGAAATCAATTTTACTCTCAATTGTTATGAAATAATATTACTCAATGACTCTGTCACAATGGGGGTTTGTCACGATTTTTGCTTTTTTACTTTATTGTACATGGGACCATGACAAATGATCGTTTGCGAATCATCTCTTAAAGATTCCAAAAATTGTCAGAGATATAAGAGTCAAAAGTCGAATGGTCGGACAACCTTCCCATAAAGGCCGTGACGTCATTTCATGCATCGCTTCTTCCCGATACATTCTTAAAGATGCCTTCAAAAAGGCTTTCGTGAAGATGTTCACTTCTGCCAGAAATACAACAGTACAAACATTTAGAAAATACTTTGAAAAAATGTCCGTCTTCACCGGGAATCAAACCACGGGCTTTGGATCGATGAATGAAATGATGTCAGAGGTCGTTTTTCGGAAACAAAAATAGCAACTTTCTACGATTAGTTATTCGGTTATTAGGCCTTAATGATTCCAAGAAACTCCGTAAATCTATATGAAAACCTTTGCAAATTTGATTTCAACGGTAATATCGAAAAAGCATTCGAATGATAATCCCCCATTGCCCCGTTCTGACCCAGGACAAAGGAAGTGGAATCATAGCTAAGGAGAAGGAGTTATCTCGGGATAGGGGTTAAATGAAGCGCTGCAGTTAACTAATACAAAAAGTCGAGATACATCTACATCTACGATGTACCACTAGGGTGTGTGTACCTGGTGTGGTGATTCCACACCAGGCATGCAGCACTCGTCCCAGTATAAATCAGAACCTCGCACGCTCCCCCGGCCGCTAGGCGCAGGCCAAAAAGCAGTCAGGAGAACAGTGCGCAGTCCAACCGGAAACTGGGAGAGTGATACGTAAAACTACATACAAACATGCAGAGAAGTGCTATAGACACATCTAGTGGTTAATAGATACCCGAGTAGGAGATGATATATCCCGGTAATCTACCTTTCATTGCCTTTTACGTCAGCCACTTTATTTCAACATAATTTCATATTTTCATTGTCTTCTTAATTTTCTCCCTGTATTCCATTCTACATCTCCCTCTGCAGTTTCCGTCTTTCATTTTCCCTTCCATAGTTAAGTTTTAATGAGGCTTTCATGTACTTGTCCAGTAAGTTTGTCTCCTTTTTATCTCGAGGTTTTCATTGAACTTCCTTGTTGATGACTTGACCATCATCATTATTTTATACCTCTATAGTTTCAATGCCGTTAATCTTCTCCTTTCCGCCGCTGAAACCGTCCAAGTTCATATATGCCACGTAAGAGCATGGCTTCGTTAATGTGTGTCAATGAGGTGCTTTCTTACCGTCAAGGTTCTGTACCAAACTGTTAGGAAACTCCCACATACGAACTGATACTCCCACATGAGAGACGGGGGCAGAGCATCGATACGATAGAGCGTCATTCCTTCCCGTCGTCGTCGGTGCGGCCCTCTTCGTGAATTCGTCCCGACACGACCCGACTTAATAATTCTTCCTCCTCTGGGTTCTCTCCTCGCGTGATGACACAGCCGTCGTTCCCACGACGCGCTTTCAGACGCCGGCGGCGTCGGAATGGCATCGCGTTCCCGAGAACTAAATGTCCTCCACGCACGCGCCAACGCTTTGTAAATTTTTTAATCGGAACACGGAAACCTATTTATATATATATATCGTGTGAAATTATCTCAACAATCATTCGTGTCTCAACCATCATCATGCGATCCGGCCTTTTAAGGTGGCTGGAGCGGTAATCGTGAGTCGTTGAAGGCACATTCTAATAACTTTTCAAGCAAGTCGAAAAAAATAATCTTGGGCCACATTTCACTTAAGTACACCAGTTTATACGTTGGAAATCGCCAACCATGCAGTAATGTATATGATGCAAGAGTTGTATTTCAAATTTTCGCCTCAATTAAAGCATTGTTTTGACTTGGATTTTCGGCGCGAAATTCGAAATTTACGAGAAAATCATATCTAAATACGCTTTTCTCTTTCGGCATGATACCTTGATATTTGTTAGCAGCTATTATAATAATATGAAACGTATTATTTCGCATTTAGGAGAAAATCTGTACATAAGCAATCGAATTATTTCAAAATATATGCCGTGTACCATAAGAGTACCTACTAGTTAAAATATCATTGAATTGCCAGGAAACCAAATCGGTAGCATGCAGTTTTTTTCACTTTTTTCGATAGATATTACTAATAAGGACACGTATGCAAATTTCACGCCAATCTGTACACATACAAAAATCGCTCCAGCCACCTTAAGGAGTGGTTCGGTGGTTTCACTCAACTTAAGGGAATTCGACGGAACTTGCTGGAAGCATTACTTATGTTGTCTTAAATCTACCTGATTTTTTTCAGAATTATTAACCCCAGATTACTTAAGATATTTGATCGAAAAGTGGACAAAAAATTACATGGGTTCTTATGGGAACACAAGGTACGAGTAACTTAATTCATCAAAAAGAACCTTTTTCTAGTTAATAATAAGAAAAACAAAAATAATAAAAATAAAGTATATCAAATGGTTTTCATACATTATTCTGATTATGATTTAAATTATTTTTGTTTTTCTTATTCTTAACTAGAAAACGTTCTTTGCGATGAATAAAGCTAGTCGCACCTCGCGTTCCCATAAGAACCCATATGTAATTTCATGCCCACTTCCACATCAAATATCCTATGAAATCTGCGGTAAATAATTTTGAAAAAATTCAGGTAGCTTTAGAAAAACATAATTAATGCTTCCAGCAAGTTTAGTCGAGTTTCCTTAAGTTAAGAGTGAAACCACCGAACGTCGTTAATCGGGCACTGAGTGTTTTACGACATGTATTGCAAAAGTTCACTATCTAAAAAAGTTCATTTCGGGTAACTGATGAGCTAATGACATACCCACCCTAATAATTATTGTTGCTTTCCATCTTGAACTCGTACGCTAGACTCAACATTCAACTTAAATGCCATCATCCGACTTAGAAATAACCGAAGATGACAATCCAAGAGTCAAAAATCATCAACGAACTTGACCAATTGAATTAATTTTGCATGATTTTATTAATTCATGTAATGATAGAGCAAGGAAGGATCTTTACTCCACGATTCAATATACAAGAAAGAATTCACAATACTAGGTCAAACTTAACGGCATTCCTGATTTATGGAAGATTGAATAAATAAAACTTTTTAAAATTTAATTCATAGATTTTACTTTACGATCCTGGATTCGAAGTAATAGTGTATATTTTATCGTAATTTTTCAGTTGCAGCATTTTTCATATCAAATTATTGCTTTCGGTAAAATTTGATAGAAAGTTTTTTCTATCCCAAAAATGCAATGTGTTTAGCGAAAACAAGAAGGTGATATTCAAAGAATGTTTTTCAGGAAATACATTAGTTTTTACCATTGAGTGCACAGTTACACAAAGTGTTACCATCAAAATGGAATGTAAAAAAAGTAAATTTTAAATTGATGACTTCCAGAAAGTATTCAACTTGACTTATTAAAGGGATTGGAGCCATGATTTAGCTGAATTAAATCTTTGGATAGAGTTCATTTTACAAGAATATCCTCATGTGATGCAGAATGATTTCATAGGTCATGTAAATTACAATAATGATAATTATTAATATCATGCTATATAGCATTTATAGGGACGAGTAAAAGTAAAAATAAAAAGAAATTTCAATTTTCAACAAGAAACTGTATAAATTGTATTAAGCTACCTTCAGGTGAAAAAATACTTGGGTGCCGAAATCTGGGTCGTTTAATACATAGAACCTACTAAGAACTATGGAACTGAATATGGAATAAATAGTGTCTGATACGACATCTTTCTATTGAAATTATTTTTGAAATGTTTTATAAGTACCTCACCTTCTTCTCGGAAGCTTAAAAAATCTTCTAATTTTCAGCGATGACACACCAAGAACTTAAGTCGAGTGTATTAAAGGGGTATCCCGTGACTCAACTTACTCGGAACCGACAAGCTCATATCGTGTGACCTTTGATCCAGGATTCTCCGAGACTAGCTTCAAGAGAAATTGCCACCTCACTTCCGAGATTAGCCAAAGAAAATGCTAATTTTGGTCTCAACTAAGCGGATATAGGTTAAATACGGGAAATATGTGGATAAGCTGGCAGAAACTACTGATTTCATTAAAGGGTAAAGGCGAAATGTGCTCGGCAGGTCAAATTTCGTCGTAATTTTCCACTGATTAGGCCGTCTCTTCAGAACTTGGGGGTAAGAAATGAGAGCATTAAATTTTCTTAATAATTTTCAGAATCGGTTATCGATTTCAGAACACGACAGCGGGCAACTAATCCTTTAGTGCATAGGATTCAATGATGATCCTCGTGTGGCAAAAATGTTATTATAAAGGTTAAGGATATAAACAGGACTCAATCACAGATATTGCGTGAAAACTGGGCTATCAACTAAAACGTTGCTCCATTCCTTCTCTGAATTCGTAAAAAAAACCTGCACGTATACGAACATACGACTTGAGTTAGACCTAAACGATTTTATAATTGAGGAAAGATGTGGACAGGAAAAGTCATATTCGTCATTCCTTCATGTTTAGAAATCAAAGTCGTGTAAGAGGTAAATACTTATGCTACTTAAAAAACTAACTTCCTGAGGACAATATATTATTTTAATGGTTTCTGGGTCAACTTTGTGGAAGTTCATTTTCACAAATGAAAAGAAAACTTTGTCTTATTCCACCAATTCATTTTACGGTACGACTAGTTTCGACGCAGCGGCGTCATCTTCAGGTACCTAATAGTATATGTTTACATATATATTACCGGTAGCTAATAACAGGTGGACATAATACATTTTTAAATGTCTAACAATGGAATTTTTGGGGGGCTAGCAGGCCCATGGCCTGAATTGAGCCACCATCTACGGTTATAGCATTAAATATACATTTTTTATTCACTGTAGTTAATAGAAATTTAACTTTAATGAATACAAAATCAGACAAAAGACTCAAATTTGTAATAAAATATAAGCCATTTATTAACCATTTTCTACACGTTTATGCCACATTTGTATATTTTTATTATTTTAGACAATAAATTGCATATTTAAGCCCCATGAATAGGGATGATTTCCAATGAAAGATTTGATTTCTTAAGCTGTATTCACACTTGTCTTCGACACCCAGCATATTTCCACATCTGAGATATGGTTCTGTAATTAATAGTTTTTGGTTTATCTTCTTCTTTATGCAGAGCTACAACGACGGAATTTTGAAGAGGACAAGCAAATGCGCCGCATATTAAACTTAAATTACATACTTACGCAAATGCAGGAGCAACATCGTCAATCAGTAAGTTAATTAAACACTTGAGAATCAATATCGTTCAAACAGTCCACGCGAGATATTACATGGATATTTTATTCCCAGCTTCACTATATTAATTGGGACCACAGGCTGCAAATATATCGATTCCATAATTTTTACGGTGCATGAATTCTTAGTAGGAGCTGTGCTCCTGGCATTAAACTTTTAATTTACAGATTCAAAAACTTTATGGAAGTAATAAGCAGTGGCTTAAACTTGTGACCTTTCTCTCTATTTACAACTTCAATACTGGAAGGATTATTTGTTATTCACTAGTTAATTCTTTAAATAAATATCATTGCACTTTAATAATTCTAACTCCCTCTTGAAAATTGTGTCACATGATGGCTACGCAGGTGTTTTTCATATTTACGGGCAAGCTATACACGCAAGATATTGAGTGTCTTTTATAATCCCTAAACAAATAGTTTTTCCATCCCAATTTTACCACAAAGACTACCAGTTATCCAGGATATTAATTTCACAAATGTTTTCTCATTATATTCGTTATATTTTCCCGAATCGAGACTAGGTTGCACTTGCAGATATGAGCAAGCATGCTCTAGTTGCATCATTTTCACTCAACTCTGAATCTCTTTATATTACCGATTGAACTTACAAACATTTCAATTGATTTTACAAAAACATTTGATTGATTTTACAAACATTTTCAAGAATTTCTAACAGCACATGTATTGTTTGAAGGAATATGGAGAAGTCTTGATATTTTACTATTATTGATAGATTTCTTTCGATCCCAAGTACTTTCGTACTAGATACTTCACTTTCGATACAATACCCGAATGAGTACTTTGGTATCGAACCTGGGGTATCGAATACTTGATATTGATGTCTAAAACTTTCTTTTGCCTAGTCTACACTACAGAATTAAGATTTACATTAAGTGTGGTCCGACAGCTACACTTGAACTTTAAGTCGACTGAAGCGTTGTGATCGTCAATGTCGGGAATTAGAGAAACAGTGAATCTTAACAGTTGAGGATCAAGGCGAGCAATTAGTTGAGGCCACTAAGCTTATGTCAAAGCTTTTAATAAGGATTAATTAATTTTATATCACAATAGATTTTCAGATGACTTATCCCAAAAACTTCCCATATAAACAGGCCAAATGAGAATGAGTACAAATTTTAAGAAAAGAAAAACTAAGAACAATGTCCTTTGCGGGAATTATATTGTCCTCTTTGGATACATCTACATCACAGACATTGTCTTACTTTTCAAGTGTTCCTTTTTAACAAATATCACGAACATATCTCTGGCAGTTAAACCCGTAAGCAGGAGAGGTGCAGTCGGGTTTATTTGTTTGGCAGACCGTCAGAAAGGGTTCCACCATACCGGCAACGTACGAAAAGAACGCGTTTTTCACCTAACATTTTATCTTGGACAGCTTCAGAGAAATATTAGATGTTTGGTGATAAAAAAAGCTATTACAATTCAGTTATATAATTCCTTTTTTTGTCTATTACTTTTAAGTACGGCTAATTAAGCTATTAGAAGTCAGTTATATAATTCCTTTTTTGTCTTTTACTTTTAGGTACGGCTAAATCCAAATTACCTCCAAAAATCATTAATGGTAAACATACCAAAAAAACCTCGGTTACCTCAGGCTTCACCTACTGCAATTTGAACAAATCCATATGATTGAAACACACAATGTTAGGTTTCACATGAAATTTTATTTATGGGGGTCGATAAGGCCTGTGACTTCATACCCCTTCACTTAACATGAACATTAAAACATATAATATGCAAAAATTCCAAAAAACTGAAATAATTCATTATGGCTAATTTAACCCACTTTAATCTAATTACATCAACATCACCACAAAATATAACTTTTAGCACTACACCAGGTACCTTATAAAACTTCCTACATTAACCAATACACCAATCTACGAAAATTACATTTTCCCCCTCACGTACAAAATATAACAGCTTCCCCTTAGTATTACGTTTCAAGTATTACGGAAGACGTTTTGGGGGGTAGGGGGGCTGAGCTTTTCTTACGTTGTCTTAAGTAGGGGGGCTGAGGGGGTCCGAGACAATCTTACATAAGATTTAAATTACTTTCGAGATCTTATTTTTATCAACTTATTAAATAATCGCCGGACAAAAAATCTTAATTTTTAAGATTACTACTGAATTAATGCTAAACTATAGGAAAAGGTATGATAAATTCCTTGCGGTCATTAGTTTGGAGACATCGCATTTACGAAGATCTAGTGTGTTTCGAGTCGCGCCTACTGTGAATCGCGAAATATCGCAAATCATTATCGATATCTGACTAAAAATTCATCTTTCTACGTTTATCAAAAGGGCCTATGATTTTGTAAAAATAAATAAAAACCGGAGGTGTTGAGTTGAATTTTTGCACATTTAGACATGGAATCGGCTATGTATTATTATATATGTGAATGCTTCCAAATATTTATGACAACTTACGTAAGATTGAGAGGGGAGGGGTTCATGAAATCATACGTTGTCTTACACGGGGGAGGTGGGGGGTGGGTCAAAATGAGTGTGAATTTGTGCATCACCTGTAAAGTTATCCAACTTCATTTGAATGTGTAGTCAATACCACAATTTTGGTAAATATGACTTTTCGTCAGCCCTTTGCCTATCTAATTTAACTTCTGCTAAATATTTCATGCCTTTAAATGTTAAATTAGTGAAATATGCTCTGACTACATTAACGCTGTATCAAGTAATCTCAATGAGTATTTCGGGGATTCATTGATATAAGTTTTTGTTATCTGTAGCCCAGTGTGTGGAATGCTTTCAAAATAGTCTCAAAAGAGAAACCTTCATGCGGGATAAAATTGTCTGACTTCTGGCAATTAATACACCAGTTTTATGAATATTTTCTATTTCAATTTATTCACTAGGTACTCTGACAGAGAAAGCCCTTATAAATACAATATACAGATAGGTACTCTTTCATATTTACAAATGTTAATAAAAATGTTTGGAGCTAAGGGGCCATTCAAGTATTACGTACGACGTTTCAGGGGGCGGGGGGGTTGGTATCACTTTCATTGTCTTATCTAGCGGATGCAGGGGGTCTGGAACCAATTTATGTCAGATTTTTGTCCGTCTTGAAACGTTGTATCATTTCCGAATGAATTTTAGCAGTGATATGGAGCATTCGCTCGTTAATGGCGTATTTTCCGTAATCTCACCGCTACACTAATGCTCCTATTCTTTCACCTGACTGGCTAGCTACATTACTTCCATGCTCAATGAATGTGGTACTCCAACACTGCATAATCATATGATATCTATCCTGTGCTCAAAGCTGTACGATGGTTACTATGGAAAAATGAAACTGCAGAAAGCGAGCATTTAACGAAGAGTAGATACAAATATCTAACGTCTTACGTAAGACTGAGAGGGAGGGGGGAGGGGAAAATCTTACACTGTCTTACACAGGGGAAGGGGGGGCAAAAATGGCATCAATCGTCTTACATAATACTTGAACGGCCCCTTACGCACAAAGTTACCAGTTACAAAGTTATTCCTGCATGAAACCTCCCAAATTACAATTATAAAAACCTATACATTTCAAAATACATTACGTATAACACTTGAAGAACGCCAAACGTGTAGAAATAGTTGACTTAAGTTCGGTTCTAAAGTAACTTAAATGGAGGTGCCCTTAAATGAAGCTGCTGACACCTACACTACCACCTCAAAGGAACTTCTCTCACTTAAGGTAATAGTGTAGACCCGGCATTAGTCACTTAAACAAATGCACAGCTTCAGGCTCTACTTTGTAGAATCTTTTAATATCCATTTCAATAATGTATTGTACTTTTCTACACTTTTTATTTTTTAAACACGACGAGTTTCACCAATTTTAGGCATCGTCAGCTGTAGTACGATGCCTTCACCTGACGATGCCAAAAATTGGTGAAACACGTTGTGTTTTAAAAAAATAAAAAGTGTATAAAAGTACAATGCATTATTGAAATGGATATTAGTCACCTAGTTGTGGATCTGTGTACAGGTAAATTTGGGTGTGTTGGAGTCCTTAGGGAAGTGAAACGATATGGTGCCTCCAAAAAGAAGAGGCTTGGAAGTTTTTCACCAAGCTTGACAAAGAATCTCGCTTCCTGCAAGATTTGTTTCAAGGTACTGAAAACGAGTGGGTACTCTTAGAAACCTTTAGAAACAAGTGAACAAGCATCCAGGAAATTAAGCTAAGTTTATTATATATATATATATAATATTTACGAAATATTTATATACATATATATAAATATTTCGTAAATATTTATAAATATTTCGTTCAAACAGGTGGTGAAAGATATATATATATATAGTATAACCATAGAGGTAGAATAAACGGAGTGAGCGCTCAAGCTGCGTAGTAGAGAGAAAGTGGGGTCGGTATTGACCACGTGACTTATCCGATGGCGTGGTTCATGTAAACTCTCATTTTAAACCCCAACGACTGTCCTCGGGTGTTATTTGAAGGCTAATATGCTAATTTACCGTATAATGCATATATTTATCATCTGTAATTCAATTAAACTAATTAACATAATTTTTTATTCTTAATAAAAACATTCAACGGAAACTATTTGTAAGGAAATAATGTGTATTTAATTTGATAGTTACTTATTATTTGTTCACTCGATACTTCTTAATATCGAGATCTTTATTCCAGTACTTATGTCGCATCGATTATTTTCTTTCGATACTCGTTGTGAGTACATTATCGATGTTGTGACGATAACACTCACCCACATCCCAAATTAATTTATAGATAGATAATTTAAATTATTACCACTTCCAAATGAACTTCTGTGTTTGGCCTTTGGCATCAGGATTCTGAAATACATATATACGACTTTTGGTGGAATTGTACTTAACAAAATTACAATTCACACTTTAATTCACATTTCACTATTTGTGACGGTACAATACAATTCACCGTAATTAGTTCAATCTGGGAGTCGAACCTACCTCGACCACACACTTAAAATAGAACATTCTGGGCGAATTGCAGTTGGTGCCACGTATGTGCTGTTGTCATTAAAACTACATGATATTTTTCATAATCCTAATTTTAACACTTTTCAAACATAACTAAAGTCACTGCCACCTATTATCGAAAACATTAATAACAGAGTCCTGGGTAAATATGGGATAAAATGAGTCCATCACAAAGAACTGGACATGTAACGGTTTCAACGCTTGGGACGATTACAATGCAGCATACATTGCCTCTCATCTACGGACGCCCACTCAACAATTCAGATAAGTGGACTACCGGAATGTCATCCATTTGCTTCACGATATGTGAATTTTCCGTTCCGCCACAGTTCTTTTCTCTCCCTATTTTTCTAACGCTACAGGACCTTTTCTGCCGGGCCCTTAGGCACTTAATTTAATGAGGCATTACAGTAATAACTACGTCCCTGTCACTGAAGATTTCCACATTTAAATCAATTCTAAGGAGCAATTCGTCTCGCATCTTTAAATGTCTTTTTGAGTTCATTGTCTTTGTCTAACAAAAACACTTCGGCACTGTCTTTTAAAGTTTTATTTCTTACGGAACAAATGTCCATTGAATTTCCTAACAATCATCTATTTGGCACTTGTACAGTCTAAACTAAGCTATGGTTTAAATTGCTGGGGAGGAGCCTACAGAAATACGATAAAACCTGTAATATTTCTGCAAAAGAGGGTAGTACGTGTAGTAATGCACAAAAACAGTTTTTCCCATGCATTCCCATTGTTCCTTGAACTGAAATTATTGCCAGTTAGATATATGTATTTTTTATAAAGTCCTAAAGAATGTTTATTAGAAATAAAGAAATTAAGAAAGTGGTGACGAATCAAATTTGCTACCTAGAACACATGACCTTGGTTTGCGTGAAAGAAATGCTGTTTCTTTGCCAAGAGCAAATCTAACACTATTCCAAAAATGTTTTGTATATATCTTGAGAAAAATATTTCATGTCCTTCCGGCACATATCAAGGAGGAAAAAAAATGTCCAAAAATTTCTTAATGAAATAAAAGAATGGTTAATACATATAAAAAACATCGAGGTTTTGTTTTGTAATGTGCATGTAATAATTACTGGAATAAATGCAGCAAAATGAAGAGTTTTGAAGTACTATTGTGATTGTTCTGCTATATTTGACCATATATTTATGTATTTTATATTTTGTAACCACTGTTTATCGCTATGTATACATGTGTCATTTTCATCTTAGTGTCAAATTATTCACTGGATAGTGTTAAATTATTTGATTGCAATATTCAAATTATGTACTATTTGTCTATCTGACCATATATTTACGTGTTTTCTATTTTGTAACCACCGTTTATCGCTATGTATGCATGTGTCATTTTCCTCTTAGTGTCAAAATATTCACTGGATTGTATTAAATTATTTGATTGCAATATTAAAATTATGCACACTGTTTCTTAGTATGGTTTTACATGGATAACTTGTTAGTAGCCCCAATACAGGCCTATCCTTAGGGGTTACCCAATTACTGTTTTATTGTAATATCAGTTTGAAATAAATTATTCTTCTTCCTCTTCTTTACATTTAGACGAAAAAATTAGGGGACATCACCCTGTTAAAGAATGACCATCACCATCTCTGTGATCTCAACAAAGCATTACATATGTTACATGCCTAACGAAAATATGTACTGCAAATATTCACTATTTTTGGCTGAAAATTATTCCCAATGAACTTATCTAACGATTTGTCCATAATACTTGTAACTTGTCCATGATGAATCACTATATTTTGATTTATCTTTTTATCTCTTTGACTCTTTCATTTGTCATGTATTTCTTTTAAATTTTTTTTAAAGCATGGGAGGTTAATTTATATTGTTTTCTATATCTGTAATTTCGAAATACGATTTTCATGTTAGTTTGACCGAATTTCAACTATTAGTCCCCCTGATGTATGAGTATAGCGTCCATATCTCATGAGCAAAATAACAGTAGTCGTATTCCATTTGAAACCTCCCTACACATACGATGCACTTACGGTAGTCTGTGTGATATTTTTCCCTAGACATAACAAAGGCCATATTCGATTTTTTTCAATTTACGCTGTTATAATTAGCATAAAGTGAATATTGTAATATTAATGAAGCAAAAAATCTGTTTTATTTCACATTATATCTCTTTTATTAGCTGAATATACTTGTTTAAGTCCTTAATTTGGCTATTTTTGCACCGTAACCTGAAAATGCCTGAAGGTTTTTTTTGCTGTTTTAGAAAAGTAGGTAATGAATTTGTTCTTAAAATAATAGAGAAAACATACGGACATTAAAAATTATTAAGTTTCTTACACGATCCATACGTCACAACTTCCTCATAACTGCAATTATGTGTCTCTGGAGTACATACTCGTAAAATATCCCATGAAATACGGCTTATATTTTTAAAACATGTTTCGCAAACTAATGCGAAGTGTAGCTGATACTTTTGTATCAATAGAAAGATTAGATATTTTTCTTTGAAATCAGGAAATCATAAATTGAATTCTATATTAAATGAGATCTCGCTCAAACTATCTTAACAGCGTTATTTGGATAGTATAGAATAACATAATGAAAGCGAAGTTAACGGTTAGTGCATGCCTGGTGAGGAATCACCACCTATAACAAACTCTTAAGGCTATCAGGGTATCACGTAGATGCATCATATCATCCCCAAATGAAACCATCTGTTGGTCCACGAGACGTAAACACACTCGTGCCTGGCGCGTAGAGGCAATCTTGGGAAGCGTGGCGATAATTTTAGGTGCCCAGAATGCAGAATATTTCCGTTAAAAGGGCGCCTTTAAGTGCGATAATAACAAAAGCAGGGAAGTGGACACTGGGCGAGGCGCGCGCCCTCCATGCACTTCCTCCATGAGGGATCATTGAATGAGTGAGGTCTTTACGCGAAATGGGCAGGAAAGTCACAGTGTGGAAGTGGGGAAGAACGGGCGGGAAGGGTTAAATATATACAGCGACGTGACCTATGCGCGTTCAAACTCCGCGTCTTCTTTGTGGAAAGCAAGGAGGGAAGGCCCCCATAAAAACCACTTGGTTTCATTATCTCCGGGTCAACTTGAGAATTTCCATCCGCCTACATCTCGGAGAGAAAAAACTCCCCTCTTTAGGCGCACTCATTTGGCTCCGATGGAAAAACCAATCTCCCCCCAGCCAACTCCACAGTCTGCTCGTGCTCCGTCTCTCTCTCTCTCTCTACGTTCGTCTGCTTCTTCGCTCTTCTCCTCCTTCGGCAGTGAATCGTCGCCGCAAAAACCAAACCTTCCTCTCTTTAACTTGAAAACGACCTTCCGTACTCAACGGGGGAGTGGGAAGGGGAATTGGAGAGTACAAGACTCGCCATCTTGGAATATTATTATTAAATTTACTATCGGATCCGTCATTATGTGTTCCGTTAATCGAAAATTGAGCGTTTTGATTGGTGGGATCGAAGTCAAAGGATTTAAATCGCATTTAAGGTGGCACTCCAAGAGGGATGCCAATGCAAAATGCAAAAAAAATAACGAACGAAGTTAGAGAATGCAAAATCGACTTATCAAAAACCCGAGAACACTGTGTGAGAACAAAACAAACCTTCACGATAATAACCTTCACTTTACCTAAAACCTTCTTTCATTTGTGCTTTAATTGGTGGAATCGGAGTCAAGATACATGAACGGTCAAACACAGGCATGTCCGTATCCGCCAATTACGTTCTCAAATGTTCCCTTCGAAGGGAAGAGTCCTTCTCGAAGGGTGTAGATGCAGGGTAAAAGGAGTCCGGGAAGAAAAAGAACAGATTGGGTACAAAATATTAAAGCCTGGACTGGTAGACAATCTATTCAAGGACTGCTCAAAAAAGCCCGAGAGCACAATTTGAAGCCAGTATGATCGTCTACGCTCTAGGAAGAGTATGACACATGAAGAAGAAGACTTAAGCCCTGAGTGAAGAGATCGACAAATGCCCTTTTCCGCGACTCCATCATGGAATTAGTTTCTATGCTTTTGCACAACTCTTGATCTTGCTCAGTCATCAAGGGAAAAGTTAAAGATCATAGCGTGTAGATTATAAAATAATGTGCTATTGTACGATTGGAGTGAGGAACGTTACTCGCATTAAAATATCTGACCAACTATCGTAGATTTCGACGTTCTCCTTAAAGTTAACGTTTATCGCAAAAGTGGCCGCCACGATTCAAGTTCCAGTCACCCAGAAGTTGAAAATCCTTCGATGGCTAAAATATGACTAATTCCTAATGACTATAGGTATTCTGAGACAGTTTAAAAAGAACAAAACTAAGTTATCGAATTTAGATTCGACTGAAGGAAAATAGGAGCGTTCCGATTGGTAGAACCGAAGTCGAAAGACCATGACGGCCAACTACGTCTTCCACTCTTTCCTCGACTTAATCCCCTCCGATTCCAGTGAAGAACTGCTCCATCTCTCTCCCCTTTCTTCCCTCATCCTCCTCCCACCACCACCACTCCAATCCGAGACCACATCCGTGCATTCAAGGGAGAACGCTCCCGCTATCTTTGCCGAGCTTTCGACCAACCCTCCTCCTCATCCCTCTTTCAGCAAGGGACGAGGAGTTTGCAGCTGAGGCCGTTACGAGGAGCGTCGCCTGATAACGGCGACCCTCACAACGTTTCGACGCCGTGGAGGCACGGGAGGGAGGGAGGGGGGAATGCCTGTGAGAGAGACTCTAACCTTCTTCGCGGCGAGACGGTTGAGTGGTTTGAGGGAGTCCGGATCGCTACCGTGAGAGTCAAGACCCCAAGAGAAATACCACTTTTGTGTGCCAGTTAAAAATACTGGTTGCACGTGTAAGCGACAAAAAAAAACTAGGCAATAACAAGCCATTTAAGTGGCACATCAGCCGAAGCATTTTAATTTTACGTGATAAATCAACTAGTTTTCAGTTTCCAAGTTGTAATATATGTAATAGACCTAGAACAGAAACTTTTAAGCACAGTTACGTATTCCTAGGGCCTAAAATATTTTGTGCAATACCGGAACCTATTGCTAATATTGCTAATAATAATAAGAACATGAATGCAAATTTTGTAGCAGAATGAAAAAATTGTTATTTTCTATTGATGATATTTCAATTTTATTTTAAAAATTGTATGAAATGGTCGATCTCATAGCAGTGGTAATTATCTTTGTATGTAACTATATGTTATGTAACTTTGTGTGTAACTATAACTTTGTATGTAATCCCAGTATGTAACTATACCAGCGTTAATACAAATTTGTTATTGCTACCCATGTTGCAACACATTCAATATATTTTTTGTTGTGTAAATACGAGTCGGTAACCCCAAAACGGAGCTTATCCATAGGGGTAGGTACCTATATTCCCAATGTTAAGGATCAATGTTAATGTAAAATTTATAAGATGTTGTGGAATAAAATTGATTAATATTATTATAATATATATAGCTCGCCAATTGCCAAAAAAATAATACAGGGAATTAAAAAGGGGATGAAAAAGGCGTGGTGGTGTGGACTCATGCACATTTTAGTGATTAGATTACTAATTTGCGGTAACCACATTTTAGGTTAGGCCTAAGATTGAGCACCGAACTCGAGGCTAAATATGTCAATTATTCAATTTTTATCCTTTTAAATTCTGAATAATAACACGAAAACTGAAACGGGTAATAGAAGAAGGAGATATAAAGATGCAAATTAGTCGATGGATTAACTTTTAAGCGATACATTTCCAAGTTAGTAAATTAGATTCCATTCTAGATGAATCGATATTATTCGAAAAACTAACACGGACACAAAACATGGCACTAATTATGATTTTTCAACAGATTGTTCGATACATACTTTTGAACACAATTACGAGTTTTTCAAGATATCTCGCTAATAACGATTTTGGTATAATTTTACTACATTTTATTTCCAAGAGATCGACTCGATTTAAATATTTTAAAAAAATCATCTACAACTCCATATGAAACACATAAAAACAGTGTTTTACTGCATTTGGAACATAAACGTCCTCGTTCAAACATGGCTTTAAATATGGTATGAATAACGTTGCGTAGATACGACACTTTTGGCTAACAAAGATAGAGGAAACTTCATTCCTATCGACACAAACAAGAGGAAGGCCATTAAAGATTCAATTATTTTAAGCAGCAAAATCCAGTCCAAATCCAATAATGCAGTTTTTGTTAATGTTTTCTTTAATCAATAAACTACTGCTGAAAATTTGTAAGCAGTCACAGAGCGTTTTTCAATTAGTGTAGTATCTTCGTACTTATTCCCTTTCATCTTTTCCTTTTTTCACCATTAAACGGTCAACTAGCGCCACGTTATGTAAAGCTAAATAATAATAACTAATAACCACGACGAACTACAAAACAATGGCGAGGGAGCATCACCACTCCCTTGATCACTTCGCCTTCGTTCCCTTGCCCTCACTGAATTGGTT
This sequence comes from Pyrrhosoma nymphula, assembly GCA_963573305.1. Taxonomy (NCBI): domain Eukaryota; kingdom Metazoa; phylum Arthropoda; class Insecta; order Odonata; family Coenagrionidae; genus Pyrrhosoma; species Pyrrhosoma nymphula. Next base: position 9,616,979 of record OY754335.1, on the reverse strand, counting down.
TCTCCATATCTGACGCAACTTCCGGAAGTTGACGATGAAAAATTGCATGAAAGGTAAATAATAGCGAATAGAAAAACGGCTACATGTAGTTTCGACAAGTCCACGACCATGTGACCAATTCACAGTCCCGGAAACATTTTTCACTTCTAATGTAAAGTTACCCCTAAATTCACGGAGAAAAATCAGCATTTTTTCCACCGTTTGGTATTTGTCAATGAGCCATTCCTGTTTTCGACTGACGCTTGCAAATTGTAACATGATAATACTCGAACCAACCCTGGTGTATCACAAAAACTAGAAGAGTCAAAATAAAAATTACAGTGTTCCTTTTTTGTGCACAGTTTGCATCAATATATTACAAATAGGCTATTTTGATAGAGAATCCTCTGTGTTCTTTTATCTGGCATGATGATAAGCGAGAAGAATGCAAACACAGTCCTAAATAAGCTATATTAGAGAAAAAATTCTAAAAGAAGAATTTTCCATAGAGGAAAAATCATTCTGTGTGACCGGGATACGAACCCGGATCCCTCGATTTCCCGCCCAGTGCTTTAACCTGTTAAGCTAATTAGGCGTCCTTATCTCCTGCGGATTATTTGGTGGCTTTATAGGAGCATGGTGGTCAGGACTGCTAGACATGTGATGTCATTAGCAGTCCAAGTCGTGCGCTCAGCGCCACAGTCCGCGAGGATAAAGCCATACATAGAACAAATTGAGGTGTTCACTCTTTGACTAAATTTGAGGATACCGGGACTTGCCACGGTAGTAACCTTCACGGAGTCACCCGCAAGTGCACATAAGTGCGAGAAGGAAAAATTGAAATTCCACAGAGGAAAAATTGGATCAATTTGGACTGCTTATGGCATCGTATGTCTAGCAGTTCTGACCACCATGCTCCTATAAAGCCACCAAATTATCCACAGGGGAGAAGGACGCCTCAATAGCTTAACTGGTTAAAGCACTCGGCGCGAAATCGAGGGATCCGGATTCGAATCCCGGTCAAGGCGAATGATTTTTATCCTGTGGAATATCGCACTTATGTGCACTTGCGAGTGACTCCGTAAAGGTTACTACCGTGGCTAGTCCCGGTATCCTCAAAATTAGTCTAAAAGAAGGGTAAGTAGATATATATGGATATATTATAGAAAAAGCTGTTTATTTGATTCTAACATCGGAATGTCTTCTATTCTTGGAACTAAGTCACTTAAAGATAATGATCTTTTGTACCACAAAAGACAGAATTTTCCTTTGGACATCAACCTTTCGGAATTAAATCACAGGTACAAGCTTGCCAGCAATTTTTCTAATGGGCATGGTAGAAAACATAAAGACACTGGTACACATAAATAGAGAAAACTGTAGAAAGTTATTATTTACTATTAAAACATATGCATAATGTATTATAACAGCGCATTAATTGTTGGGTTCAAGGTCGAACGGTTGATAAAAAACATTATTACCTAGGAAACACCCCTCGAAGTTAGCGAATTCGCATTAAACATCTGTGGAAGAACGCATGACGCCAGACAATTACTGGGGAATTAGGGTTGGAGATCCATGAAGACGTCACGATTAAAAATAAATTTAAATCATTACAGATATATCAATGGTGTCATTTACGTAATTCGGCATTTATCCTGCCCTGGTCCTACACAATTTATAGAACACACATTAGCGAAATCATTAGAGAGAATGCCGTGGAGCTGATAGGTTCAATGGTTCGTTTCCCCCATTCGCACAATCAACAACCAGATCAAAACATAATTACACCAAAATATGTCTTCCTATACATCTCACTCACCTTCCACAGCTTCTAGCTTACTTTACCCTCTATTCCATGGCTTCCATACAGCAAACCCATGCCACAAGTCACTGCGGTGGATTAAAGTGTAATATGCGTCAGATATCCAGAATATCCAGGCGAAGGGCCCTACACTTTCCAGGTTCGAAGAAATTCTGGGACAGAATTAAACGTTGGTTGTTGTTCTTTCCATGGATACATCGTTTTTACTGGCGAGTTCATAGGACGGGGATCGATGGATAGGAAGTCTCTAGTGAAGGATGAAAGTCAGGGCAAGGGTGCGCCCATCCCTTAATGGAACAAGATGGGGCGCCCTATTCACTCACGAGGTAATTACCTTCGCGGTCGTTTTCTCCTCTGAGAGCGCAGACGACACGCATGACAGCAAGGGCTATCGCCGAGCTAAACAGAACTGCTATAGTAGAACAAACCCAAAGGGCGAGAGCTCGTGGCTGCCCAATTTCACTAATGCAAAAGAAGTTCCATTGCAAATTGGAAAAGATGGATTCGCTAAAATTTGAACTATTAAAATAATTTAAAAAAATAGAATATCCTCCATCTGATGCAGTCAACAAATTTTTTCCAAACTATGTTTCCTCACATTAAACATGAAATTACATGGAATGAAGGTAAGCAAGGGCGAAACTTAATGGAAAAAAGGCATTTTTTTTGTCCTGCACATGTAATTTTTGCGAAAAAAAAACTGCTGTGTAATATGGCAAATCTTGCGATTCTGTGTCTGTATATTTCAATGTCTCTAAACTGTCTATGGTTGAGCCCATGTGACCTTATTAAATTCACCATCTTCACCACAGGATTCAGTACACTGCTAATGTCCACATATTTAGTGCACAAACCTTGCTGGTGAATAATGCAGTGCAGGAACATTGGTTGTAGATTGTTTTACATATCTGCTTCACTTGTCCAACCAAGCCTTTCTTTATACCACTCATGTTCTTTCCTCCATCAACAGTCAGGAAACTGAGGTTAGTCCAGTCCAAGTTATAATCAGCAAATGTTTTTTTCAACTCATTGAATATATCCTCTCCGGTAACACTGCCATACATGCTATGTAGGGAAACCAGCTCTTGTGTTATGTTCATGTCTACATCCACACCTCTAATGAACACAAGCACTTGAGAGGTGGAACAGCTGTCCAGCGATTCATCCATTGCAATTGAAAAATGGCGAAACTTGCTTACATTTTTCGCTATTTCAGTCACAATGTTATCACTAATGTCTGCAACACGGCGGGCAATGGTATTTGCACCAAAAGCTACATTTTCAAATTGTTTTGACTTTTCTGGGCAAAGTTCCTCATCCACCTTCAACAAATATTCCTTCACTACTTCACCATCCGTAAACGGTTAGCCTCTTTTATCCAGGACGTAGGCAACTTTATAACTGGCCGTAAAGATTAATTTCCATTAGAGGATTTACTGAACAATGTCCTCCAATATGTGAATTAATTTTGTAATTGTGGCATTCCCCCCCCCCCGTTTTTTGATCAATTCCCCTCTTTGGACAGTTTCCCCTCTGCGGACTGTTTATCCTCCGGACTTAGCCGAAGGACTTGCCCCAACGACATGCGCGCTAACGACATGTGCGCCAACGACGGCCAAAATGCCTACGACTACAAAATGCAGCGACTACTGCCAGCGACTTCTGCCACGACTTCTGCCGCGCCGTTCAGCCGCGCCGTTCAGCCGCGCCGTTCCCTCACCAGGTCCTGCACCGTTTTTATAGCCAGTAAAGTGAGGAAGGATACCAAAAATGCGGCCATCCTGACCAAGGCACAAAGGCTGTGATCCTGTATTCTGCAGCCGAAGCCAGAAAACAGTTCCTGGCGCTCCAATTAAAAACTGCCACCCTGTCTATCACCCATCCCATTATTTCCTCCCCTCCAAGGCTACCAATCGCCAACCTCCTGACCTTACCCATTCCACCTTCGTCCTTGTCGACAGACCCCCTCCTCAGCTGACTCATGGCTGAGCTCGCCCTCTATTGCTTCCGAGACGGCGACCGGGTATCACCGTTGTGTGAGCCTGCTGACTAAGTCACTTTTGTACTTAAGAGAGAAGCTCAACCTCTCGTACTTGTTAAACTTAAATTATTTTCCGACTGAAAACTTTCATTACGGTCGCCTGGCACTCGACCTATGGGTAAATTCTTGTAATTGATTTGGTTCTATTTGTGATTTGTAAAATATATTGATAAGTTAAGTTTATGATTGATAATACTTGTGTTTCGTCATTTATCTCACCCGAGCTTGGAAAGAGTTTGTGTTTTTACGAGTGCTATCGGCGAGAAATCTACTCTCTTCTCCCGATAGCGCTACATAATTTCGAAAATATTTCGGCACGGACTTTACCCCCCAACTGCGAATATTTCTCCTGATGTTTTCTTTGATGATGACGGCGCAGGTTGTATTATTTCATCACAGCCACGGTTTCGTTGCAAATCACACACAATGCTTTCTCGCCAGATTTGATAAAGAAGTATTTCAAACTCCATTATTCTTGAAATTACCGACCTTCATCGTCTATTTTTGCTTTCCGCTTCTCGGTCATCGCTGGACACTAAAATTAAGTGAATTAAATATGAATAAATAGTGAAACTGAAAGTATCTTGCACACAATATCTCATAAAAACCTGATTATGTGAACTGATTTCGTCGCGATTATAGCTGCAAATGACCCGAAACAATTTTTAAAAATTCTTATAATTTCTTCAGTTAAATTTACCTGAATATAGTGTGCAAATATATCAACTCATGGTAGAGATATTGTTGCTTTCAATGTTTCCCCTTCAGAATATTCGAAAAGTTCTAACTAAACTAACGACATTCCCAATACTTTAAACACACTGATAAGTAATTACGCGAAGGAAATTATCCCTAAATAAAATAGAGTGCGACGTGTTTCGCAATCAGACGCTAACTGACACCAACACCTCCTCATCGCAGCAGTCAACCGCAACTGACAATCTGTGATCAAAATAATCAACTGTTGAACAAGCTGCAAACCTAATAAATTCAGCAGATTCAGGTGAGATATCGTGGAAGTTCTTCATAATGTAAGAGAAACAATTGCACTTTTCCTGATTGTCTTGTACCTGATGACTGAAAATTGTCTTGTACCTGATGATGGCTCTGTGAGCCGAAACGCGTGGTACGCAATAAACCATTTTGTGGAAAAGTGCAATTGTTTCTCTTACATTAAGCTGCAAACCATTTAAAAACTCCGCCACTAGATGGCGTTATATCATCTCATTGACTGTGAACGGAAGTAGAATAAGTAAGCAGTGAATAAGGTTTTGCAATGTAACGATCGGTTGGAAAACATAATGCACTACTACATGCCTCTATTTTAATTCGGTAAAAACATAACGTCCACGTAAGCGGCAGCAGATCTTGGCAGGATACACGTAAATTTAAGTTTTTTTTCCGTAGACAAAAAGGTCTCCACGGGCAGTAGTTTGGAGACCCCTGATCTAGATGAATCCTTTTCATGACCTCTTTCTTATTATGTATTTTTTTTTCTTCTTCTTTCAGGAAATACAGGTCAATATTGACCTATATCTCCTGAAAGAAGAAGAAAAAAATACGTAATGAATTTTAAGGTAGTCAACCAATAATCTCCCCTATTTCTGAGGTGATTCAAGTAATTATATAGCAATTATTTACGACTGAGGTAGCTCTTCTTCGTACAGTACTAAGTGGCTCCCCAGCGACCGATGATACGCATCTAAAATAAAAATTATTCGAGAATACACTGCCCCCGTTGAAAACGTGAAAATTACTCCATTCCAGGGAAAGTGTTTTTTTACACATGAAAGGCCTTAGCAATCTGTATACACCAGCAATAATAATATTGCGCAGAATACACAATAGTGCTCATTCAAGAAAACGAACAATGTATACAAGTCACATTATATGATTACGAGCACAGCAGTGTATAAATTCACCACAACAAAGTTTCTCATCGAGGATAGCGGCTCACGCATGGGAACCTTGTTAAGCGGAAAATATGCGGTTAGTCTCTCCCTTTGAACTGGCCGCTCTTATGCTAAACTTAGGTTAGCGCCGTTGGATCGGGCTCCGGTCGCTCGATGTCGAACATATGCTTCGAGGGATGGGCTTATTCAGCGAAAAAAGGGTATTTTCCCCGTCCCCTTGTTCCACTAGTGAAAGCACCCAACAACATGCACCGCGACGAGTCTTACCGACTAAAAAAATTAAATTCTTGTAAAGGCGTATTCACGGTAAACTTTTCTGCGGTGGCGAACGACGACCAATTTGTTCCTCGGCGCCTGCCCCTTGGAGCGCCTCCTTCAGTTCTCTGTTTTCCAATGATAGCCGCGTAATACTATCATTAAACTCTTCAACAACTTGCTGCAAGTCGAGCTCCATGCCCCAAATACTGACCCGCCCCGACATGGTGCTTTCCGTGACTCCTCGCGATATCAACGGACCAAGGTTGATGGCTCTTTGAATCCCACTTCTGACACCAGTTGTAAATGCGTATTCACGGAACCGAAAGGATCATTGGTCCGCCCGGGATTCGTTGAGGGATCGGGAGTCAGGGTACAGGAATTAGACTTGCACGTACTCGCGAAAGTTGACTTTATTTCATCAAGTCCCGAATTACACTAACTGCATGCATGGTCTCCCACAGTAAAGGTGGGGAAAAGGGAGGGGGAGGGGTGGAACGGGTGGAGGGTTGGCGGCTTCCTCTGGTATCCCTCTTAGGTTGCGTTACCTGGCATCCACCGCTGTTACATTGCCGAGTCTCCTCCGCTAACCGAGCCACCAGAGAGCGTTATCAAGATTGTGGAAGGAAGTGGGTGGTGGTGGGTGGGGAAAAGGGAGGGAAGGAAGGTGGTATCCGTGGGAGCGGAACTGAGTCAACAAATCAACACTTAACATTCTTTTCATTAATTTCACCAAAGTCTGGATTACGATGTCCGACTAGTCCGACATTATGTTCAGAAATGTATACGACGCGTATTACGCGTCTATTAGTTCACTTTAAATTTCACCTCAAAAAGGACTTTCCTCATATATTGTGCAAAGTCATAATGTCCACTATTATCCAAATCAATGTAAAATAATACGGAAAATTAATTAGTAAATACCCAGTATATTTATAATAATAATCTGGGATATTTTACTTTGAACGATATTTCAGCAGTGTAACTCAAAGGAATTACGGAATAACTCTGTGCAGAATCAGCTCAAATGTTTAAAACGCAACTAAGGGGAGAGAAAGAGAGAGAGAGGGAAAAACATAGTCCACGATTAGCATATTTTACTTTCTTGGCATATTCTAGTAGCGCTCTATGTGAGAACAGTGATCTACGAACGCTTTGCAAAACTAGAATATTCATACATATCTTCATACCATAACTCTCGTTAAAATGGTTTCCGACGCACAAATTTTCAGCTGTGCAGTAGAAGCTAATTCAATACTTGTTTTTGACTTCAAATACATCACCACTGTTGACAGATTTATGGCATATTTTAGGATATCCTGAGGATACACCGAGAGCACCTTTAAATGTTTCGTCGAGGACGAAAAGACTGCAAGGAAGAATTTAATCTGGGTTTGGAGGACACTGTTCTATTCATACTAAAACAGGAGTACAAAACCCAGCGGAGATGGGACTTTTTATAGCACTACATTAATTCAGGATATGTCTGAGAGATATTTGAAAATATAGGCTTACCGGGTTCCCTTCCATCTTTCCTTACGGGACCCAGGACAGAAAATGGATATAAATCCATAGTCGTCAACATTTTTTCCCCAGAAAATCTGTCTGTTGTTACCAATATTTCATCAATATGAGCTAACTCTAAATTGGCCAAAAATACCCACTCTTTCGAAAAAACTCACCGAATATATTACTTATTCTGCACGTGTTTTTTGCCAAAATGGTACCCTTTCCTAGGTGAAGGCGAGTAGTTCACTCATCCTGTCGAAGTCACCTGGTCACGACGCACCATTCCAAACGTATGCGATAATATTAAAATGAAATACGAATACTTAGTCAAGGCGAAAGAATATTCCCGCACCCCCGCTCACTATCATGGCTGACATCGGCAAGAGTCACAAGAAAATAAAATACCTCCATACCATGCGACATCATTGCATAACACGGCCATGGCTCAACCTTGGCAGAAGAATAACCTCTTTCGGAATACGTGTCCCCGATTCACGGGGTTTTTAATCATTCAGCGTTTGGCGCCGCTGATATCAACGACGCACAAGCAAGGCAAGATGATGAATTTCGTCTTTAATTGGCTGGGGGGAGGCCATAAACAGAGGAGGAGAGGAAAAAACACACACTGGTTAAAAGACTTGTCTTTCTCGGCCGACCTGAAACACAGCAATTTCGGCAGCGCACCCCCCAAAGAGCACGCGAGATATTACTTGTAACGAAAACATTTACGGAGTGACTGCAGCGATATTTTTAATTACCAGAGCCGAAAAACTCGACGTCCCGAGGACGGAAGATGGAATAGGACTATAAACCTCCCGACGCCAGCACTCGCCCTACTCCTCCTCCTCCTTCACACTCCCCCGCACCCGACCTCATTTCCTCGCGCACCCCTGCACACCCCTCTCCCAATGTACCCTGATTATGACTTCCTCCTCTCTTCCTCCGCCTCTCCCACCTGCACCCTCTTTTTATCCCTCCCCCCACCATCATCATCCACACATACCTACGCAATGCCAACAGGCAAGCGCTCTTAGGGTTGTGAGTGATATCCAAATTGCTATGTCACGACGCGATATATAATGTTTTCGGAGCAAAAAGGTGCGATTAGTTGGATATCTGGTTTTTAACTTGGTTGGTTGTGCGAAATATAGCTGCTTCTTTTAGATGATGCTTGAGAATGCTTGTTTCACGCTGGTTTCCTTATTTTTCTCATCCTCTGATGTCCCAAACATCCTGTTTTGTACTTTTGTGTATTTATTTCTATTCCTTTGTTTTTTTAATGTATATCATTTTTCTGTTATAAAGAGTTTCTCTTTCCAACTGGAGACATTTTGTTATAGTACAAAAATTGTGCTAGTATTACTATAATATTTTGAAGGTGACTCCACCACCAGGCAAATGCCTTAGGGATTACCTAAAGCTCCAGTCTGTATTTATTGTTATAGATTATGTACAAAACTTGATGGAGCAATAAATATATTTATTATATTATTATTTTCTTAGAAAGCCCGAGCTAAGAAAGTATTGTTCTAGACCGTTATCGGTGAGAAAATAATGCTCCTCCCTCGTTCCGCTTCAAAATCGGTATATTGCGTATGCATCATACATTGCATGATATCCCACTACATTGAATTGCAAAGCATTAAATATCGTAACGCAAGACACCGTGTCATATCCCTAACGGGATACAGTACCATATCGTATAATAAAAATTACATCACATATGGAAATCGATCGCATATTGTATTGCGTCTTATTGAGTCCCATTATATCGCCTAACACTGCATTATACCGCTAATCGATTAATATCGTACTATCACGTCGCATCGCATATCCAAATTCATTGCAATGAATTCCATATGGCATGATATCGCACTGGTGCGCATAACGTCGTATTTCGCATAACATCCCATATCCTGGGGGTCTATTCATAAAACGCTGTGGTAATTTCCGCATTCGAAAATACAAATTTTATCGTATGGTTTTGCTGGTTCAACATTCTCGAGTCATCACATCTGGTCTGCAAGCGATAATTATTGTTAGACATCAAATGCTCAGGCTTCACTTGGTAGTACCACATTGCGATGGTTTGTAAATAAATTCACTTGGTAATTTTCCACAATAATGTTTTATTATTCCGACCTGGGTTTTAACTCAAGTTAAGTCATTCTCAACGTTCTCTTTTCCTTGAGAATGAAAAAACTTGAGTTGAAACCTAGGTCGGAATAATAAAAAATTATTGTAGAACATTACCAAGTGAATTCATTTACAAACCATCGATAATTATTGGATTAAAAGCATCGAGTGGTGGTGTTCCATGCGCTACTTTTGCGAAATCACTCCACAATTTTCTATTTTTGCTTGCGACAACTATCACGGAATTTCGAGAACCGACCCCGTCCATGGAAGTTTCTCATCGCAGCGCGATATCTCCAGCACATCACATGCCGAAGTCGACGCAATGCAAAGTATCGCCCCAGCCCCCCCTCCCCCTCCCGCCTCCGCGGATCCTTCTCCCGCGGAGAACGGGATGGAGGAGACTGCGGAAGTGCACGAGGCATTGTGGGTAGAAGCAGAAGGAAGGAAGGAAGGCCTTGCGCAAATATTATGGCACGGAGGGGTGGAGGAGGGGGGGGGGGGGTTGGGAGGGAGGGACTCCTCCGGTGCGATACGGAGGGGGGAGGGAGGCGAGGGATATGAGGGGGGGATATAAGGGGGAGAGTTGGAAGGGGGAGCCTCCACGCTCCTCACTGAGTGCAGAGGCATGTTTTGAGGCGGCCGGGAGGAGGATGGAGAATTGAGAGAAAAAAATACGCGAAAGAAAAAAAAATTGAGGGGAAGAAGACTAAGGAGGAGGAAGAGAGAAGGCTGTTGCGGTGGTGATGGGGAATCGTGGGTGGGGGGAGAGGAAGGAAAGAATTAAGAACCATTCCCCCAAACGGCCTTGGAAGGTCTTTCATAAAGTTAAATGGTGGGGATAATGGATACAAATGCGATTAATAACCACAAATATGAAAAAAAATAATTCGTGTATTTATTTACGTGAACATGCATATATTAACGGAGGCTGAAGGAATGCTTTCAGGGTATTAAAGAGGAATAACGTTTTTTGCTACTGGAGGGAGAAAAAATGTAAACAAGAGCCCGGGAAGAACAAGTTAAATTAAAGGAAAAACATCCTCTCCTTAATTAATACATTAAATTTCCGTTGGCCGCATCTGTTTCCTTAAAACAATCACACTCAAGTCTTCCTTTCTGTCGAGTCTTGTGAATATGGACATATTTGAGGATGAAAACCAAGAAGGCATTCGGCGATCCAAGGACGATGTATCCGTTTATATTTATTATACAGATTGTGTATTGCAACTTTTAAAAAGATAATTCGATGGAGAGCAACGTGTTAAATAATGACAAGGCCAACTATGTTTAAATCCACAGAGTATTTTATTGGTACAACTAGTTTCTACGCTACGGCGTCATCATCAGGTACAAGCATTAAAGTCATAGCCAGTGGTATATATACTCAATAATCAGGGTGGGGGAGGGTATACCCCGGTGGTATGACGGGGGAGGAGTTAGGTGTATTCTGGGAAGAGTGGTGTGAGGGTTATGGGTCAGTGGAACGGCAAACAGCGGGGTACAAAATTCTTATCCCTAATGACCAGGGAAGCTAAAGCAGTTGAGTCACAGAGTGTAAGTCCATAAAATACCCTGTGGATTTAAACATAGTTGACCTTGTCATTATTTGAAAATGGACTTCCACAAAGTTACGCCAGAACGGATTGAATTCATCAGCAACGTGTTAATTCAATTTAATCACGTAATTCTTCAACATTTGCTATAAAATTTACAATATCCTCAATTATTCCATTTTTGTAGAGGAACGAAATAAACCTGCATCTTAAGTATACGGAGAACGATAAGCAACTCACATTTTTCTATATTGCCAAACCAGGCTTTGCGCCAATTATCTGAGATTGGTAGGAAAGAAGAAATGAGAATGAGAAACCTCATCTATTAGGTAGTGCATTTTTGCTTGTTAATGATGTGGAAAATTAGGGAGTGTTTTAAATACTTCGCTCTTTTATCATATAACGGAATCTTATTTGACTTAGGAGAATTGTTATATTCTAAGACCTAGCAATATAAAATGAGCACTTTAGAACAGGTATGTTTCACTATGCATACTACGGTTGGTGGCGATTATTTGCCAAGGGATTCAGTACCATATCGTATAATACAAATTACATCACATATGGAATTCGATCGCACATTGTATTGCGTCTTACTGAGTCCCATTATATCGCATAACACTGCATTATACCGCTAATCGATTAATATCGCACTATCACGTTGCATCGCATATCCAAATTCATTGCAATGAATTCCATATGGCATTATATCGCACTGGTGCGCATAACGTCGTATTTCGCATAACATCCCATATCCTGGGGGTCTATTCATAAAACGCTGTGGTAATTTCCGCATTCGAAAATACAAATTTTATCGTATGGTTTTGCTGGTTCAACATTCTCGAGTTATCACATCTTGTCTACAAGCGATAATTATTGTTATAAATCAAATGCTTTGGCTTCAATTGGTAGAACCACATTGCGATGGTTTGTAAATAAATTCACTTGGTAATGTTCCACAATAATTATTAACGATTAACGCGAAAGAATTAATAATGATTAACGCTAAATTTTGAGTTTTACTCCTTCTGGACGACGACATTAGATTTTATTTAAACTATCTGGGCTTTATCAAAACATTTCTCTGATTTGAAGTTCAAAAAAGTTGGCTAAAAGTTATCCTGAGATAAATTTAATATCGCTTCAACAAAAACAAACTGTTTGAAAATTGTTCTTACTGTGGAAAATAATAATTCAATGGTTGCCATTCACATTTATAATTTTAAAAAATGGTTCCATCACATTTTCAGGTCGCTGAAAACATATATTTAAGACCTATGCTAAAAATTTGCCGAAATTAAGACTAAGAAAACTCCAGGTAAGATTCGAATCAGCTCATTGAATGCTGTCTTTTTAAAACATTCAAAAATCTGGTTCCCTACATTCCTCTTCTTGCCATTTATCCTACCGTATTTTATCAATGCACTATCACTTAATTAATTCGATGAATGTTTTCCTTGTACGTATTTCCTTAAATTTCGCAACAAGATACCATAGTTCCTTCAGGGTTCAAGGTCACGTTTAATGATGAGCTATAGCATTTGAGGTCGAACCATTATCCTAAGGCAATGCTATTCAAATAACTTCCAAAAGATTCTCATCCATAAACCTGGAGGCGTATTCGTCAAAAAATTATTAGTCCTTGATTGCACGGCAGGTATGGATTTAGCTACACACTTCGGTAACTAATAACGGTCAAGTGGTACCTGCAAGCGTTGAAAAACACTCTTCCATTTGAATCAGTGGAGGTCAAGGGGATTAACGGAAGGGCTGAAATGAATCACTTAAGGGAAGCCTTGAATAAAATTATGTTCAATAAAACTACATTTTCCTCGCGTATGCTCTTCTAGTTTCGTCGTAACAAGAGATCCAAAACATATTTATCCGGGAAGGCATGTCAAAGTTCATTACAGGAAAAGCAAAAATATGAGTAATGACGGAGGCAAAGAGCAAGACTAAATTAAAAACGTAAGTAAACATTTAGTTTACATGAATAAAAATTTGAAACATAATTTTTGTTTGACTTGAGCTTAATAATAATACGAATTAGCAAATAATCTCTCACTCCATAATAATAATAGCGCCATAATCTGATAAATCAAAAATACTCATTTTTCGGGCAGTACTTTTCGCTTTCATATCAACAAGAGATAGAATATTTGCTTGAAGCTGTATATCGTCTTAGTTACCGAAAACTGATTGAAGTTCTGATAGCAATTGCCATATCCTGGAGCACAATGACTCTCTTAAAGGAAATATTAAAGCTTAGTGGGGTTATTATCTTCTAATATCATCTCACACCGAAGGCGTCACTTTGTGGAATCAAATTATCTCCATAGTAAAGGATAAAAAAAACTCAGTATATTATCCACACTATTTATTAAAAGAAAGGAAACCGACCTGTTCTTCGACATGTTGTGTCATCCTCCTTCCACATGGTATTAGTCATCTTCAGTTCAAGATCGCCTTCTTTGTCCACCCATATCTTAACCCTCCTGCACTGTTTTTCAAACTTTTTCCTTGTTTCCCCCTCCCACCCATTCCTCTTTCCCCCTCCTTGTCACGACTATATGACCTATTGGAAGTACATATAAGGCTTTCGACCATTAAAGAAAGTTACCTTACAGATGACACAACGTGTGAAAACCTAGGTCGGTTTTCTTTCTTTTGTTATATTATAGTGCGGATTATATGCCGAGTTTTTAAAATTCTTTATAATGGAAGTTTATTATATTTTCTCCTTTCCGTAAATTTATTTAGACTAAGATATCCTGATGATCCTGAAGACTAAGATATAACTCAATGGTAATGGACTGGATTATAATCCCGTCCAAACTCCTGTGTTCTAAGCCGATAGTTAGAACGAAATTTTCTTTGTTCTAAGTCAGATCTCACGGAAGGTCTAGCTTTTAATAGTACAGCCTTACTAAATATCATTAAACGACCTTTCCGCGAGTTAAGAGTCAGTACTGAAGAAAACCATGGCATTTCAAATCTTTATTTCACGTCAATTATCCATGATATACATTTAATTTGGGATAAAACTCGCGTTCCCATTCTTAAGCGATTCATTACGTCTTCGGACATAATTGTAAGATATTTCAAGAAAAAATTTGGTATCACAGCTCTATCTATGCCTTAAGAGCGTTCACCATAGTGCACACTAAACCACGCATTTTTAATAGATGCTTTTGATGCAAAAATTGTTATTATAGTCTTTCCGATAACGTAAGTAAAGCAACTCGCTATTTTTAGAATAAAATGTTAAATACTTATTTCTGAAGTCAATGTACATTATACTTTGTATAATGGATGGAGAGGGAAATAAGGAAAAAGTTTGAAAAACAGTGCAGGAGGGTTAAGATATGGGTGGACAAAGAAGGCGATCTTGAACTGAAGATGACTAATTCCATGTGGAAGGGGGGATGACACAATGATATACATTATACTTTGCACGATGAATATGCAATATGCATGCTCTTTCATTTTCAAGTTATTTTTTTTACTATTCATAGTTGTATGCCATGTTCATTATTGCATTCTGCTATTAAAGCATTTAAAGACAATATTCTGATGGATTTTTCGCTAGAATTAATTTTTTCAGGAAACTTTTTTTGTCCTCGAATAACTTTTTAACGTTTGAGTCAACATTTTCCTTGCCACCCTTTTTTAAACTATGTAAGAAGTCCTACGCAGAGATAGGGAGAAAGGATTTTTGCTGGAAACTCTGATAAAAAGAAGGGACAAACTTATTTGGCACGTTTTTTAATCAACAATATCTTACAAACAATAATGGGAGGAAAAATGAATGAGAAACATTACCGAGGAAGACGAAGGATGGAATGTAAACCGGGCAAATGATGAGAGGTGTATTCAAATGAAGGTTTGTGAAGGAATAAAAGTCATAGAAGAAACAATTGGAGGCATGCAAAAACGAAACATCCAATTGTTAACTGCTGATGGTGACACTCTTTTTTGCATCTAAATTAAGTAAATGGCACTCCAAATGCACATACTAGTTCGCACGTCCAATAACCGTTAGCACGTCCTTAAAAAGCCATTTTTCTACTATGTTTTGCGTATATAATCCCTTTTTTGAGGATTTAATCGACCAATCAGCATGTGTGAAGAATATTTCATTTTTACACAACAATTTACAGAGTCATTATGACCTGCTTTCGAATACGCAGTATTCCATCACGTATTAACAAACCAATGACTATGACAGGTATAGTCACAACATTTTTCACCACAATTTAAATAAATATTTTAGCAATGACACTAAATTCAGTCGAAGGAAATCCATCGAGTGTGACGTGAGGTGAAATACTAATTCCAAATATATTGGGCAAGGCGAAAGGTAAACAAAAAACTGCTTTAAGAAACATTTAGCTTTTTTGCCTTGAAACACATGGTATTTCAAGTTTTATTTGAGAAAAAATACTGGGAAAGGTAGGATTTTGTTGACGCAGTGAGGTGAGATTGAGGACTCGTAGTATTCTGTACATACCATGAGTTTTTAATTCTAGTTATTCTTCCAATGAATATTGTTCCGTTGAATTTGTTCCATTGAAAAAATGATAATTACTTCCTTCTACGGTGGAACCCCTTGGGTTGTGAGGGATTCCATTTATAATGCAACCATAACAGTCTCATTGGGACGGCTGAAGGCCAATAGAACCCTCTGTGCTGTCAATGGACTCATTGTTTCGCCAAAGTAACTTACCAGATGGCAGGCCATAAAAGACGTCACGATGACCCACAATCGCTGAAGATTAAATACCTATGACGCACAGGGCTTGGTAGCCGAAGGAACATGGTGACTTTATTTCAAACGTAAAACCTACTATGGCTTTTTTATTCAAATTTATTCCATAAATAGACTAATAGTGCATCTGGTATCGGTAATTGATGAGTATTGTTAAAATAATAGAAGAGAGGAATAAAAGAGTTTTAATAAAAACAGAGTTCTGAAAAATAAGCATAAAAAATAGCGCCAAATTGTTCACTACATTTCCCGAATCCGCATAATAAAAATGTGATCTCGGTCCTCGGTCTTTTGTCAATTTCAATGATTAGTTTTGGTGATTGCCAGGGCTTATATGAAGAGAGACGATGTTCTGAAGATTTTTAGAAACGCTTTAACAGCAAAATTCACAAACATTTTGCTTTAAAGAGACAGTATTCCACCCACCTATTTCGTGATACGAAGCTTTAGGGGACTTATATCATGAGACTTCCAAATGAGATTGGTGCCAACCTACGAGAGTCGATATTACATTGTTAGGATCAATTCGTTCTATACTATAATTAGGTAAATAACACAGGGGCTCGCAATATATTCGGGATATTTTGAAGAGAACGGCTGTCATAGGAGTTACGGCGATACCTTAATAGTGTGAACGAGGGAAACTGACGTATGAAAATTTAAAAATAGATTTATATGTTTATTTCAAAATAAAACAAATAAATCTTGATGACCATGATAATTATTATCCTGGTTTAAACTTTTGATAGTTCCTACTAATGTTGCCTTTGAATCTGCCTTCAACGTCATAATTTTTAAAATTCTGTGCAAGTTGAAAGTTGGAACAAAACTTTCAAGTTAACTTTTGATGGCATCTACGCATATTGGCTTTATTTCATGCATTTCATTCATATTCCTAATAGATTGAAAATTGAAATGACGCTTCCAGAAAATCCTTTGATTGTCACCACTCAATCAGTCTACGTAACTGCTCTCAAACATACAGCGCTAACAAATTCTAGGCAGGTAGACATTTCATCTTAAAGAATATTTCGCGTAGAAAATGGTTTTTACATAAACCCACTAAAGTTTCCGCAACTACATGCCATTCTCAAAATATATTCCGCTTGAGAATGGCACATATCTGCCGCATTGTATGTCAACTAATGCAAGTGAGGAAAGAACGCAGAATTTTCTTTAAGATTAATATAACACTTTCCCATGCAATGAACTTCCGCATATGTGGAAAACTGAAATTCCTCCTCACTGAAAACTGAAAGTTCAGGAAATTTAAAAATTGAAAAATCCCTCTAAAATACATTTCACGATTGTTAACAACAATCCCGGCCACAATTGTGCAAAGCACAGCATCTTTGAACAACTAATTTTGAGTTGTTTACCTCACACATTTCGGGTTTATAGATTCAGAGAGGGTGGAAAACTCACCTCCCTGAGGTTGTATGGATCTATGAAGAGGCAGACCGCCCTGGAAGCCCCGAGCAGACACAGGAAGCCGTTGATGGTGGACATGTATGGGCGCGACGAAATGAGGGACCTGTTGGAAGAAAGAAAGATATTTGTTGCGTATGTATTCAAAGGAAGAAAGTATGAGCATTTTGCGGTATGTCCTGTCCTTCAGAAGGAGAGGAATTAGGAGAAGAGCATTGATCCACGAGCGAAAAACCCCGAGCGACGAGACGGAGTCTTTTAGCCACTCTCAGAACAGTGAACATTACGAATCGACTTGAATAAAACGTTTTGAGGACAAATTGCATACCATGAGTCATTGCCAACATTTGAATTCACAACAGGCATGATTTAAATTCACGTCTCGAACTGACTTGGAAGAGATTGCGACATAGAGTTTTGGAACGTCACCAAAAATCAATTAGCTACAAAACATGCCTAAAACTGTTTACAACAAGACCCAAAATATAGGTATACTCAAGCTAAAACCCAATCATTGAGTTCAGAAGGGATGAAAAAACTCATTCATTTTGACGGGCGTTAAAATTAATGCGTTGCAATGCATTCGAGAACTATGAAGTACATTTAAAATTCAATTTAATTAAAATAAAAAAGGACTCCGTGAGCCATTTAGCTCATGTATTTTCAAATCGCTTGAAAAGCATTTGACAGAAATTCACTGTGCCTAATTTACTTCTCCAGCATTTTAAAAAACAACTTATTGGAAATCTTTTCCGAGTGCATTAAAAATATATACTGGAAATATATACTAAAAATATATTGGAAACCTTTTGTTTTGCAATTTTTGAAACTTCTTGCATTTCGACCCCATGTTTGAAACCGGATCGATGGAATTTTTTCGCCGCTTTCAGAACGGCAAACAAAGTGAAGCGATGTGAATTCATTTTGAGGGCAAAATTTATTCTTTATGTCCTTGTATATCAATGAACCTTTGTCAACCTTCCCATTTGACTCATCAGGTATGATTTAAATCAGTAATCCTGTCTTGAACTAGTAGTCCGGACAAGAGGATATGCCAGAGAGTTTTGGAATGTCGCCCATAAATCAGTTTCGGATGTATAAAAATATTCCTACGATTTGTTGCGAAAGATCTAATTTTTTTTAAATAATCCTGAAATAAGGAAATGCCTAGGTTAAGGCACGAAGAGCCATTCGCGCCCACTTAAAATGCAATGTGAAGGAAAAACAAGGCATTTAATAATATTCTTCAATAGAGCCAATAAGGTTTTAATGGCAAATTAACAAAATATGGACTGTAGATGAATGTCGGTAGTATGAAAGTAGCAATCCCAAATGTGACGTGACCGTTAAAAGCGAGCTTCACTTCTATTAATTCCCTAATTCTTCTATTCATTCATTTTTGACATACCTACATGGCAAATAACCATTCCTTTTTGACCATTTTTTCACATAATCTTCACAGGAAAAAGGAAATCTAGGTGCTCCTTGATTGACTCTCATCTGCGTAAATACAATTTTTATTGGCTAATAATCACTCCTTTTATAAAGACGCATTTTTTCTTAACAATCTTCTTGAAAAAGAGCAAATCAAGGTAAACAGATTTACACTTTACACTTGACTACACTTATCAGCAAAAATAATGTTTTACACAGAGAATTGCATCGTTAAGTATAACGGACTTTAAAAAATCTGTCTTAGATCCACCTAATAATTAAAAAAATAATACCTACTGCTAAACTGCGGAGGAAAAATTGTATTTAAGTAATTTTGTGGAACAGGTGTCACTATCAAGGTCGAGTAGCATGTGGAGAAAAGTGCTATAACTTATTCAGTTGAACAAACAAACAAAACTGCGAGAAGAATATATAAAACACTGAATTTGGAACAATTTAACGAACATTAAATTTTTGACTAATGTTAACCGTCGGTGATATGATATCTTACAATTAGCTTGCGCGTGCTAGATGGACGATGAATAAATCACATTAATATAAGAGATATATCATAATCCTGTGCCGTTAAAATTTAAATAATATCACAAATGGATTTTTATTCACTCTCCACGGGATATAAATAGTAACCCTAGATAATATCACAACTCGCGAATATCCATAGTATTCACATGAGATTAAAAAAGCTTACTTTGGAATAATCCAACATAAAGCTTCACCAGTGAAATACTTTCAAATCCATTTATAATACGAATGCATGACCAGGATGCGAAAATGAATGCCCTTTGTGATCTTTCCAACTTTCAATGAGAAAAGAAACGCAATCGTAAGCGTAATAAATGTAAAATTTTTAAATCCAAAAGTACAGTCAGAGAAAAGACACACGCTGGGAATTGCGTTGATGTGATGGTTTTATATCCATTTTGGTCCATTCAGAAGGCCCGGGTTCAAATCCTGGCAGTGGCTTATATCTTTAAGTGAAATTCCTACTTGAGTGCTGTGTGGAGAGCAGTTAAAGTGCAGTAGGTACTCCGTCCGTCGGATGGGACGTTAAATTGTGATCCATCCTGGTGCCTTTTGCTAAAAGAACGCTAATGCTGACGCCGGGTTTCTCTTCACCCTGCCACCATCCTTGCAACCCTTCCCTTACCCACCTGTCTCCAATGGTACCAATGGCCATAGTTGTCAGTCACCTCCCAAACTACCAACCAACCTACGATAGTTTGCCTCACGATAATAAAGGGAAAGCAGAAAAAGGTTTGCAATAAATACGAAAATGTGAATAATATATTAATCCCGGTAGTGATAAGACAACGTTACTTTGGAAAGCGATGGTGATTTTCGATATGGAAACAAGTTACCTGCAACATCCAAGGCATATAATTAGATTGCATATCCGATTCAAACCATTATATTTGTATCGCTGAAGCTAGCTAATAAAATCCGTGTTCATATGGAACACAATGTACGCATTGAAATTGAGCAATCAGTTGTAAAACTCGACTTTTTTTATCCGGTTAAAGTCGATTCCACTTTGAGAGGAAATTGTGGGATAAAAATTACCAGAATAAATTCACAGCCATTATCTCATAATCTAGTTGATTGCAGAGGTATGTGTTACAATCACATTTCTAATAGTACTAACTACATACTAGGATTTTTCTTGTGCGATGAAAAAAGCGAGCATAATGAAATGATAAATACAGGTGAATCACCGAAATGTTCAAGAATATCAAGTCACGGTGACATGTCACTCTAATGAAATACGCTTACAACCTTTCTATTAGAATCATAAGAATTAAAAATGCTGATAAATAAAATTACCACATTTACACAACCACTTACACAATACCAAACTAGTGGAGAAGAAAAACCACCAGCATTATGTTTGAAAAGAGTAATAATCATTTAGGTATTTTTCTAGGCCACCATTTTTCGCCCTTATCCGCATTCACGTAATAGGCGCTACATGAATCACTACGGATCAATGGAAATAAAAAAAAACGTTTGACACGGATGTTAGGAAGAGAATAGCGTTACCGAGTGGGGCGTTTGTTAATAGAAGGGGGGTAATGATCGAAACCTAGTGCAGGGATGTTTATTAACGCCTGGTGAAGAGTCTGATACGGAGCGTTGCATTGTGCAGTAGAGAAAACTGAACGTTGAGGTAACAGGGTGAGAATATACGGTTGCAATTCGCAATGTGGGAGTGGAGGAGGAATGAGAGGGTGCTATGGACGAAGGGGATAGAAAATGGAGTATTAGGCATGGCGGGTGAGGAAAGTGCCGGAGGAGATTAGAAGGAGACGGGGAGTCAAAAGATGGAAGGGGAACGTCGGAATGCTGAGGTGGGTACAAAGAAAGTCAGTAATTGAGAGAGTAGCATAATAATTGGCAAGCAGGGAGGGAAGGAAAAAGTTGCCTCTCTGGATGAGATGAATGGAGGTAGGAAGAATACCGAGCTAGAGAAGTAGATAATTAATAGTCTTATTCTTTATGAGAAGCAGATGATCATTATTCCTATATTTCCATCCAAGCCTATCTTAATTGGCAAACTTCCAATAATAATAATAACGATCGTTATTCACCCACAATATCGTATTTTTATCGTCTTAAAGACTTTACAAATGTAAGTTATATCATTTTAGACAAAACTACTTTGGACCTGTACTAACTAAAATAAATCATTCATCAGACTTAGTCATTTTAATGCATAATTTCGAGATTACATAAAGAAAATACAAACGCATATCCATAAGATGCCCCCATTCACGCAAAATAGTAGGGGGAAAAAAGTCGGTTTCCATTGCGTTTCCGCTACGTCTCGCGATGTCGAGGGTCCTCCACGCTGCCCTTATGTGACGTCTACAAGAACCGAGTCACACAAGAACCAAGCGAGGGTATCCGGGCACTAACGCCACTATTGTTGACAGAAGCCGTATATACGACCTACTAGTGAGCATTCAACTCTTTTCCATGCTCTGATTACGTCCTGGTTTTGGGGAAGAAAGAAAGGAAGAAATAAAGACAGAGAGGAGAGCGTACGATGGTACCTACATGGTTCAAGAGCTCGAGAACACATTGAGCATGGATTTCGGTAAATACCACGATTCAACCGCCGAGGTTATGTCATAAGTCTCACAGAGATAGTCGACCGCTCGTTCACGAGCGACATCTCCCCTCTCGTGGATTTACTTAAGCATGGAGGAAAAAAGCGTTTCTTCTTTTTTCTCCCAAGCATGGCTTGAACTCCGTGGTGGAATGAATGTCACAATGACATAAGCGGTCTCTTCACACTTGAATATTGAAGAGGTCACAGCCGAGCGTTGTACCGGATGAACCAGCCTGGCACGTTGCCGTTCCTCTGCCGGGGAATGAAAATGGATTTTTGATGTCGCAGCCCAAGGGAATCGGGGTCGTTTTCGAGCCATTCTCGAAAATTATTATCATGGAATGATACATTTTTCAAAAGTTCTGCGAAAGTTATTTCATCGCTATAGCGGAGAGATAAGAGTCCCTATCCATAAAATGAAAGATACGAGGCCAAGGAAAGTTACAACATATTGCTTTTCTTTCCATAAGTATTGCGTATTCCATCTAAGTCACCATGATATTTATTTTTAAGTCCGTAGAAAATTATGAATTGAGCTAGAATTCGTAGCTGAGTTGTAAGAACTAATCGTATTAAATAAATGCATTTCTAGGGGGCCCGCCATATCTTTTTAATTTATTCATTAATGACCTTCCATCTCAACTCCACTCCTCTCAAGTCCATACCCTTCTCTATGCTGATGATTGCAAGATTTACAAGAAAATTAATAACACTTCTGACTGTATTAATCTTCAACTTGTCTTAAATCAAACCTCCCTGTGGTGTGATACATGGAAACTTAACCTAAACCCTGGAAAATACAGCATCATGACTCTTGCTCTGAAAACAAAACCCCTGACATTCAATTACACCATTAATTCAACTCCCTTAAAAAGAGTGAGAGCTATGAAAGACCTAGGTGTTATAACCGACCAAAAACTAAATTACTCCGACCACATTCAGACTGTAAAAAGTAAGGCAATGTCCCTATTAGGTCTTCTTTACCGCTTCACAGAAATAAAAGATCCCAGAGCACTCCATTCCTACTTCTCAACAATTGTTCTTCCCGTAGTATCATATTGCTCCCCAATATGGTCCATATCAGCCCCGACTAATCTAAAATCCCTTTTGCATCCCCCATTTCTTTGCCAAAATAGTCAAACACAGAGTCCCACATTTCCGCAATATGTCCTCAAATGCTATTCTGTCTTCTCTTTCCATTTATAATCTCCAAAACCACAGATTTAAAACTGATTTAAACCTCCTCCACAACACCATTAACTCGACCTTAGACTGCCCTGAACTGCTTTCTCTCTTCAACTTTAGGATACCAACTCGATCCACCCGCACGCATTCACTACTCCACCTGCCTATTCCCACTAGGATATCACTCACCCAGCACTCACCTTTATTTCGCCTCTCCTCCCTTCTTAATTCACTCCCTCACACTGTCGATCCCTTTTATTTATCATGTAGTCATTTCACCACCCAAGCTATGTCCCACCTGTCAACAAATTAAATATTTCCCCTTTCCATGTTGGGCTCAGCGTTGTTGATTTTTATGTTGTTATTGTATTTTTGTCCTCTGTCATGTTTATTATTAAATGTTTCACTTTAAATTGGCGCTACTACTGTATGTGAACAATATTTTAAAATAAATAAATAAATAAACTTCCTTTCCTCACCCACCAAATACAACACTTCCTCGTTCGTTCCGCCACCCAGTTCACCATCTTCACTCTTCATCAAACCCATCTCCCAAGTGTCTCCCCGATACGCCCATCCTCTTTCTGCATTGACCAAGTTTCCGACCCACCATTCAATACATCAAAGTTTTCACCAATCTTTTCCTTACGTCTCTCCTCAGAGCTCACCTTACCAATTTCCTTCTCATCGAAAATGCTTCCTTAGCTAGTGCGATTCTAAATCTGATATCCCTACCACTGAAACAATTTTTTTCCAAAAAACTACCGAGGGATTGAAGTTGTGCCACCTGCTCCATTTAATTCACCTTCGTCCTTATATTCGGTTCCACCTTATATTCGGTTCCTAGAACATCTCATGACCTTCGCGGCGCTTGATGGTTGAGTACTCGTTGATCCTGGATCACTACCGGGTCAAATTCTCCATTGCTTCCGACGTTCAGCCCTGAAGACGATGCACGACTTGGCCATCGATGCGTTGGCCGCAATGGAGAATTAAACCCGGTGGAGATCCTGAGTAGACTTCTCAACCTCATTATCATCGTCTTCGTATGATTCTTCTTTATCACATGCCTTTCACGCTCTACCGCTAACACGCAAATCATTGACTATGGTGACTATTATTGACTCCTTAAATCCATGTTGAATAAAATTCCCTCATACATTTTACCTATGATTTATTATAACCGATGAATGATTAAAATTGCAAAGTAACTGCCTCTTTATTACGATATTATTTATGATTAGTATTACGATGAATGATCATCTATCCATCTAAAGATTTCGACAACCTGTGTCATCATTTAGGGCTACCGTGTACCGCGGTGATAACATACGAGACTATTGTCAACTCCCGGCAACTCAGTGCGAATATTTACTAAGTTACTTAAATCTGCATGAATCATTTATTTTCTGGAAGCTATACCTTAAACTTTGATAACATTATTACCCTTTAATTTTTCCCATACCTCCAGACACAATAATTGGTATGATGAGAATTCAAAGGAAAAGTATAAAGGCGTTAAGGAATCGCTGATCCGGCGATTTTAAATACAGATATAGTCTTTGGAAATCCTCGGTCTAGCCAGCAGCGCAGAAGCTGCATGATTTATCGAGGCGTTGTATTCATCTGGAAAATCGAAAGTGGCAGATGGAATCGATCCATTCTAGCACGAGTGAGTCATTCCTCGAGGCAGCGAGCTTACTCTGAGGAAGATGAAAAGTATCGTACAGCTCTTGCGAAATCTTATGGCGTTTATATGCTTATGGCGTTTGTGTTGTCCGCGTCATACAAATTCCATTATTTTAAATGCACTAATGCATGGCACAAATGCCACGTCTTCCCTTTCCCCTACGTCCCTTTTCCCTACCCCTTCCACCAAATTTTACCCCTCCATGACGTCTTCTTCTGCGCACCCGAACGCCATAAGCTTTCGCGAGAGCTGTAGAAGCGCTTTCACATCTAGGTGAGAAACCATTAGACAACAGAATACTGCTTAAAACTACCCCATATTTACTTAAAGTAAGTGTGCGTGGGTCAGCATCACGATTTATCGTCTTAAGGCCGACAAATGATGTGGAGGAGTTCAAAATGACTTCGAACAGGTGATTCAGAATTCCATAACCACGAATTGGTGCAAGTCGCTTAGACTTATGCTTAGAGCGCTGCAATTACTGCTAAAATATCATTCTCGGCCCGTTTAACCCAAAAGATTTGCTTGAAAGGCTAATCTAGGTTGAGAACACAGTATTATTAGCGTAAACGAATTGACAGCAGATTTCCTAGACACAGATACCTACATGAATGACCATGCAGAATCAAAGATATTTTCTATATCTTCCGAGAGAGTAGGACTCTAAATGCTCACTGAAAATTGCAAGAGCATGGACTGCTGAATGACAATGCATCAGACATAGTTATGTAACAAATACGGAGAGACATGACGTTTCTCATGTTGTAATAATAATTTTATTCCATGTATTTTTACCTAATTTTATCATGATATCACTAACACCACCTTGAGTGATTCCATTCCTCCATTCCCAAGCCATTTCCTTCACTTCGTGGAAGCAGTGGCAACCCAATATATCCATTATACTCTTATTCAACTAATATATTTTATTATTTCGTCGGCCTTCCCTGCAGTAGGTACTCTCATTCGATCGTGTGAAATAATACGTCACTCAATATCGCAGACATACAAGCAACCAGGGGCAGGAGGGGTTTTACGAAACAGCATATCGACCACACTCCGGAAGACTAAATCCGATTCCCCTTCGAGCCACAAATGGGGGGGGGGTAAAGGCTCATTCCGACTCCTCGTTATTTTTCCCCCAATTCCTCCAGCCAGCCCGCAACCCAAAATTGCTTAAATACGACCGCTTGGTGGTTGGCCTGCCAGCGCCTTCATTCACTGAGACTCGGATATTTTATAAGTTGGTTACTGTTGGTTGGTTACCCCGTTGGTTGTTGGTTACCCCGAGGTCTTACTGGAGACTAACAAGTATTAGCTCTAATCGGAGTGGATCTCTTCCTCTTCACGCGTCCTTGTAACTCGATGATACCCTTTGTTCTACAATGTTCAAAATTAAATTTGTAGCGACTTTCACACTATTTTATTGATGCATACGAAGAAATATTTTCACGTTTGTCACGTATTCTGAATAAAATCCGCATAATTTCGGATCTTTATCTAACAGAAAACACGACGGAAAGTGTCGACAGAAAGTAGTTTAAGAAATCAAAAAAGAAACACCCACGGTTTCCGACTCACGGATTTCGGTGCTTTACCCCAAAGGCATTTGGCGGACGTTTATTTCCATTAGGTTGACAATTCATTTAAAATTGCGAATAATTATATCTCCAGTTTTCTACCTTGTATACTACAATATCTGTCAGTAATAAAATTAAGTGTAGAATTATCAAAGGTTCACTGCAATGGAGGTGATTTCGCTTCAAAGAATTATTGAGAAAATATCTTTAAGCCAGGTCTCTTCAATCAAGTTAGTTACTTCAAGCTTACCTTCGAAGCCATGGGTTTAGCATCAGTCATTTATCTCCAAAAAATCAATATTTCAGTTTCTATGTGTGTTAAGGACGTTGTTAGTCAAAGCAACAACTCAATTCACCCCTTTTGATTGCTTTGTTTAAAAACCTTTAAAATGCATTCACTAATGGCATACCTTAGCTATTAAAAACAATGCTCTGGTACATAACATGCAGATTATCCGAAGAATATATTTATAATCAGCACTTTTTTACAGTCATTGGAGTCGACTGCAGCGACATTCCTATTGAATTACCACATTTTGATTTCAACTAATGCGGCTATTTGCTAATAACTAAATACGAAATATGGTAAGGTGCAAAAATTTGATTTTTATTCGATTCCTTAAGAGTTGTCGCTACTTGAGTTGTTCGTGAAAATGGAATTTATATTAGGTAGAAAAATAACATTTTTCCCTACGTATTGGTCATTTTCACATTTAATACCATGTGGTACCTTCAAGTTCGATTTGGGATAAAAATAGCGCGGAAAGGTAAGACTTTCTTGCTTGTATTAATTAGAGGGCAAATTCTTCTAAAGGTAACCAGAATATGAATCGAATGACACTTAAGTCATTTTGCGGTGCAACCATCTACAGTAAATAACTTTCATTGTACCGATTTTAAAAATTATAATAAAAATATAAATACCCCAATAATCGCCAACAGTTTATACAATAAGAGGCCAAAGCTAGCGTCTGTAAGTGAAAATTCGCATAATACTCCAGGTCCTCCAGTGCTAAAGGTTTTACAATACTTTCCTTCGACAATATGAAATCCTTTTTTAACTACGAATGTATTTCGATATTTCGTTATGTTATTTTTTCGTATTTTGAATGCAAATTTCCGACACAATAGGGGAAAATAACGAATCCTCCCTTATATTAGGATACATTTTACATTAAAACATTTTACTTTTATTTTCAACGAAATTACCATGCTCAAAGTACAAGAATCTACGATTGATTGAAGACTTGAATTTATTTTTCTCATGCTCAGTTTCCAAACCTCCGTCGATGAAAAAATGCAGAACTGAGATTTTTTGAGAACAGACAAGAATGGATATCATTAGCAATCCCACTCAAACATATTTCTTGTCAATCTATTAGAGTCACGCCTAATGCATTTGAATCCACCGAGTTGGATTTCTTTCAGAGTGGTTAATAGGAAAAGCTGGTCCATCGATGAATTCTCGAATATTCTCTCGCGCTGATTGATATGTGGCGGCTGGCGACGTGGATAAGATCAGGGCGACGGAAAGTGGTTGTTGGAAGGAAGTCATCACTTTCAACCGATTGATCGACCGTGAATTTCCTTAACAATTAACCCTCGGCAATCTCAAGAGGGTGGTGACAATGAGGCGGGATTCTGTGAGCATCGTCCTACTCCAACCCTCGTCCTACTTTTCCATCAAAAAGGAGCGGGAAGAAGCAAAGAAGAAAGCGAAGTCTTTTTTCTCAGAGGTTCGTGACCGCCGTTACGCAAGCAATTAGGGGGGGTTTTGGTCATTTCACCCGAAGAGTGATATCACCTTTGGACGAGCACTCAAGCTCACGAAGGTCATGGGAAGTGTTAAGACATGACAAAGACACGAAGAAATTAGAAAACTGTTCGGGTGATCAAGAGTCAAGGTCAATCTAGGAAGAAGAGGATATTATCTTACGCCTGTCTCGGAAGCCTCAAAGGAATGTTAAGGCCATCGGATCGGATGGCTGAAGTCAATCTGGACATATCCAAATTCAAACTCAGAGGATTTCCCGACTAAGTTTCACATGCATAGTAAGTTCCAAAAACAGTAATTAATAAATTTAATAAGATTTCTCTCAAGGTACAACCGACTATGGTTCCGATACTTTGTGTCATCACTGAACATTATTCGATATGAGAGCATTGTTGGTTGTCTAGCGTGAAAAGGGATTTTATTCGATATGAATATACCTAGGTCCATTTCAAAAAGTCACGGCAAATATTCTTTCCTATAAAGTAATGTTTACTGGAAGCCACCACAGTATATTTCAACGTACTGTGGTCGCTTATTTGTTATTATAAAACGTTTAGATGCATTATAATAAAATGAATGTTTTATTAACATTAATATAACATAAATGTTAATAATAATTTTTGTTTTTTATAATAATAAATGTTTTATTATTACTATTATTATTAGGGTGATCTACCCGTTAAGGTTAGGTTTAAATGAAATATAGTGAAAATCTTCTAGAATTTTACAGACGCAAGCTCCTATTCTTTTACACAATATCTTTCTTCATCACATATCATACATCCACGAAGTCCCTCACCGCTAACCCAAAATTCTCCCCTCCATCACGATATTCGCTCGTCATCACATGTTGCAAACCATCTACTCTGCCTCCTCCTAATACCTTCCAGAAGCTTCTCTCCTCACCCAATGTACATACCATGCACTTCCTCGTTTGTCTTCCTTCCCGTCCACCCCATTTTCTCTATAGAGAGAGCAATTTCTCTATTGAGAAAGAATGGTGATGTAAAATACGGGATATTTAAAAGAGATTAAATGTTGCACACTATATATCTACATTTAGCCATATAGATGAGAGATAACTCAATGCAAATGAGTCTTCTCTTACCTGCAGTGAGTCTTTCCCACTGAGAAGGGAAGTTATAGGCAGGACTGTCTATGGGCCTATCATTTACTTGCAATTAGTAGAATATTTATGATTATTTTGATATTTTAGGTACTATTAAATATCAGGAGCTCATTGGGGTTAAATGAGTTGGCAAGGTGTATAAACACCAAATCCTGTATATAAACACGACGAAAAGATTTTCAAAATATTTAAATCTCCACGGGAAATTCCAATTCATCATAAGTGCATAGGTAGTGCATAACATTTACCTCCGACCTAAGTCAACGTTTTTGTGCAAACGAAAGGCATTTAAGAGCTGCATTTGTGATTGACGATATTCTTTTTTATTTAAGGGCGAAGAAGGTCACAAAAGGGTTCTGGGAGACCGGGTTTCCCTCACTTGAGTTTTCACTCCCTTATTTCTTCCCCGTCCTTACGTAAGATCTCTTTGATGTCGACTGTCAACTCTCGGCTACCAAACAATGCAATCAAGTAACAACAACACTCGAGTTCCAAGAAATCGATATATATCGGCGGATGCATCTGTGGGGATTATCACATCGGTTATGCGATAAGAAAGTTAGTCTCGATCGATATGGCACTATACTGTTCCTTATTTTTTTCTTGACATTGGGAGGCGGAGGATGAGACTCAGTTTTTGCCAGGTCGGCACTTTGGTGAACGGCACATGACAATCGCTTCAAAGGGGAAACAAGCAAGAGGCGCACACGAGAAAGAAGTTCCGCCTCGGAGCGAGGTTTCAAAGAGGGTGGTAACATAACACATCGACCGTCGAATTTTTCCTCGGCTGAAGCAATATGGCGAGGGTGTAAATTACGACCTCAAATTACAAGTCGAACTTTTGACTTGAAAGCTCTGGATCAATGGATGAAGTTTCAACGCGGAATTCAAGGTTTTGGTGGTAGTGTTAGAAAAATTTCTAACCCAAAATTCTTGGCAAAAATACTGATTAAAATTGAATAAAAAAGCTATCCATTCCTAGCAACTTTTCAATATTTTTATATATATTCATTTCTTTGTTGTTATTACAATTAATTGTGTCATGTCTTAGCGACCAATACTACAGTGTTATGTCTTAGTGTCCAATACAAAATGCTGTCAAACTATTATACTCATCTAATTATTCATAAATATATGATAAACATTATTGTTATGTTAGATGTTGTACATGTTAAACTTAGAATTCCTGCTAAATTTTCTATTTATATCATTTGGAATAACGTCTCTTGCATATTATTGTTTTATATTTATCAAATATTTTTGGCTATTCATTCTCCGCTGTACCTATTCAGTTCGGTTAAGTATGTTCTCCATTGTAAAACCACAGAGACCATTGAATGTATGTATGGAATACACGTTCCATAGGACAAACGTCCTAGTACAATAAATTTATATTTATTATTATTATTATCCATAAAATAACATATGAATTACAAAAGAGTATGAGAAAATGAGTAACAAAATGCGTAATCATGAAAACCGATTTCATAACCCTCCATGTCACTAATATTTCCCCATTTCGATTACTGATCCTCAGTCTTTAACGACTTTACTAATGCATTGAACATGAAATTGCAACGGCTGCAAAACTCATTTATAAGATTTGTATTTTCCTTTCGCCGTAATGAACATACTTCTCCTTATAGGACTAAACTAAAATAGTCAAACATTAAAGATAGACGCAGATACCTTTTGGGTAGTTTCTCTATCAGCTGCTTCAATGTAAATAATCTTTGTATTTGTTTGACGCTTTTAAGATGTTACCTTTTTCTAGATATATGCATAAATACAAGGAGCAGAGCTTCCTTGTTATATTTCACTCTGCAACTTTCAACAAAACATTTTTAGTTCAATCTATATTTTTGTGGAACTCATTGCCAGCTGAAATAAAAAATATAAACACTATGCAAAACTTCAAGGACAAATTTTATAATTTCCTGCTGCAACATTAATGCCATAATTCTGTTTGTTTTTTCGCATTGTGATGATATTTGTTCCATATTTTAATATTTAATTTTATTAATCTTCATTTCTTATTCAACTTCATTAATCACTGTAACAAGTAATTTGTAAAGTACATCATCGAAGGAAATTTATTGTTTCATTGTTGCTAAAAGGGCTTTGTACCCGCAGTACTTCAATAAATCTGTTTCTATCTATATCTTTACTAAAAGTGGAAAACAGCTAGGTTGGCTTCTGTTTGGAATCAATTTGTGCAAAGTTAACTTTAAAAGGTAATCAGTGTTGACAGTTACTGACTCAGTCCTTAAATTATCATACAAATGATTTCATGATTGAGTTAAAATTATTCTACACCGATTACTTCTTGTAAAGATAGCAAGCAGTATTCCACGCGCATAAAAATTATTATCCATTTGGAAAAATTCTTAAAATTTTGGACAAATTATCGGATTTGAAAACGACGGAAGGATAAAAAGCCCCTTTGCTTTCTTCCGCATACATAAGTACTCGAGAATTGATTTAGAAAAGTGAACCCGTTACGCAACGGAAATTTACCATTATCATTTCAAGATTTACGATCAACAAAATGAACACGACGGCATTATCGATTATCGAAATCGAAAATATATCGATTCCCTCGTTGACAGTATTTGTAGTATTTGACATTATTTCCCTTCTGAAATATCAATGATTAAATCGTTGTCCAGCTACTTTTGTTGGCGTTTAATTATTTGCATCAAATTGCTTTTGACCATGTTCTTCTGCTCATCCTGACAATGTCTACGAACAGAATCAGATAATTACTTCATCACCTCTAGCTAAATATTAAGGAAGAAAAGGATTCAGTATCTTATGGTTTATTCCTACAACAGAAAAAGTCTAGCTATTGACTTATGAACTATGTAATCTGTGCTTTTCAAACACTATTGATTGGAATGCCCCAACAGTCTCCATGACAAATAATAAATAAAAACTACTATTGACACTGTTTTTCGACGTAAATGATAGGAGAGTAATGAATAAGACGTTAAATTCAACGGTGTAATTTCATAAATTAATAACTTACACATTGACGCCATAAACACATTAACTTGCAGATATCTACCCTAAGGTCTACTGCCTCAGACTAAGTCAACGTTTTTTCTACTTTCTACATCCAGTAGACTTCCATATTTAAGCTCGTAATCACTTTCATGACGAAGATAGCCTGCGAATGTAAACTAGCTGGATGCAGAGCACTGCTATTGCCTTAAACATTTGTTAACATCAACTTTTTAGCTCAGATCATGTCGATTACTAAAACCTGAAGTTATTTCCTTGCTGTCAAATGTTGAAAGCCTTGAATTACTAAAAATATCATCGCTGAATACGTATACTAACCGTAACCATGCTGGTATTGCTCAGGTTTTATATACTTAGCTCAGCTTTATATTTCTAAAAAATGTTTTTCGAAAGTATGAAAACCTCGAATCAGTTCACTACCCGGTTAATACCTCCCATAAACATAACTTTACGCCTTCGCAGCGATTCGAAATTCTTTCTTCAAATAGCCTAAGGTGATACCCATCGATGAAAGATACGATACATACAAAATATTCATGGTTATGATGTGGCCGATGTTGGAAAAAAATCGCTGGTAATCTACCCGAAGATTGGCGTCTGTCAATAGAGCATCGCACAGTACGGACGCCTAGAAACATGGCAGAGAAAGGAATCCGAAATCACACTGATAATCACATGCCTTGTGAAAGGCTCAAAGAACCTGTAGATGATATCGCCGCTGAAAGCATGAGAATAAATTTTATAACGCACGACAAAGCTTCCTTTATCCAAAGTTCTTTTCATATTTGAACGGGAACGGGATCAGCTTTTATATTCACTCCACATATATTTACTATACCGCAAGAAAAGCCTCAATCCCTACTCTAGTACAACTACCCATTGAATTTTATTCGAATTAAAAGGCGTTCTCAGAGGCCGGTTTCGGATGCCTCTCTAAGTTGCATTAATTTTCACAAAGTGGCACCTTAGACAATTGTTATCTCAAATTATAAATTGAATTCAGTTGTTTGTTGATTACTTTGGGGAGATGATCGATAACCGAGGTCATTTCCGCCATTGAGGATAGCTGGGTAAAGAAAGTTTTGCAATTAAATTGTCAGTAAATAATTTTCTAGTGGGTCCTGATACATTTTGCGAGACACTAAATCCACAAAGACAATAACCGCTAACAATATAAGCGAAATAATAAGGGAAAGAGAACTTTGTGGCCAAGGGAATCCACCACATATGTCGTAATTACACGGATAAATTGAGGAGGGTGGACAGAAAGACTTATTTTCGAGAAACCTGAAACTCTAAAACTTCGTGTTAAATTTCGTTGGAATCCTTTCATCCTAAAACTTATAACCACTATGGAACAGATATTCTCTGGATTCACAGTATTTTGCAATGCACGTACCGAGAAAATATACTAGCAATATCGTAGTACCACGAAACGTATGACTTCAGAATTAAATAAATATTAAGGAGGTTGCTCAGGAAATAACCATAGCATTACAGACCTCTGAGAATCACCAAACGGGTTTTCTTTTCCGCGCGCCGTGTAAGAATTACATATACAGAAAGGTAGACGGAAAGTTTTCACACGCGAGTAATCTAATCTAGTGAAGTTTTATGAATTTCTTTGATCCAGAACAAATTGGAACAAATCCAGATCCTGTCCCTCAAGTCAATTACATTTCATTTCAATAAATACATTCGGTTTAGTGAAAGAAAGATCATTCATTCAAGTTTGGTTTACTTTATACCATAGGTTTACTTTATCTGTAACTTTGATGTCGCCTTCTCCCTATTTCTCTCCTTATGTTCCAATTTATTTGTTCATCAAAGGCATTCTACCAGAATAGATCTTTATAGCATCAACCTGAACTTTTTGGCGCAGGACGGAGGTGATTTCGATGACAAATATTTTTAGCATTATTTACATTTTACAAATAAACTTTTCAATTACATGAACAATGTGATTTTCACCTGTATTTTAAATTGCTGTCGACCAAATCAGCCTGTAAAATGGCTATATTCAGTGCCCATGCGGCATATGTCTCAGTCTTTCTGATATAATATGACCGTAGTTAAAACTTTTATCTCAGCTAATCACCTAGTTTCACGATCCAATACCCATCGAGTTTTTCTTCAGGAAATAGCAAGTGCTCTGATTTTTTTGTTCATTTTAAACTGGAGTGGAGTTTCAATAAGCTTGTCTGAAGTTGTGGCCTACGCACGTCCTCAAGAGGAAAATTCATCTGTGGACTAATGGGAATCAAAGAGAGCGTATTATAGGATTTGAGCATTTGCCATTTTATAATTTCGGTGCAGTAGGAGGGAAGTAGGTTATACCGTCGATCAAAAGCGTATGTTCACTCATTTCAGGGCTCCGGTCTAAGGTCCATTTATCGAAACAACAAGCACCTTAAGGCTCGTTCACAACCACTTAACTTGGCGTAACTTGACTTATTCTCTCGTCGAAGGCGGACCACTGCGCGAAATTTCTAACCAATCACAACCCACCACAGCCAAATTCGATCTTACAATCGATTGATGAGGCCTATCGGTAGTGTGAGTTTCGAGAGTTGTAGTAAGCTCCCCCGAAACAGCTCATTTGATATGTGAAGTATTTATTGTAAATAGTTAGTTGACCTATAGAAGTATTAAAATGGAAGGTTTTGTTGAACATGTGAGGGTTATTTCGCCCTGATTCGATCAAATTATCCGCATCAATTTTCGCTTAAACGTATCCACATGCGACTTCACAACAAAATCACGTTTTCAATATGGCTGCTCGAGGAGATATCGAGTGTAGCAATCGATTGCTGCCCGACTATCGATAGTAGAGCATGCCATGCTATTGGCTGGAATTAAGAAAAAGTTGAGCT
The DNA here is from genome assembly GCA_963573305.1 of Pyrrhosoma nymphula. Lineage (NCBI taxonomy): Eukaryota > Metazoa > Arthropoda > Insecta > Odonata > Coenagrionidae > Pyrrhosoma > Pyrrhosoma nymphula. The sequence continues at coordinate 9,581,750 of OY754335.1, read as the reverse complement.
GAGCTCAACTCCAGGCTACGCCAAGTCGAGTTACGCTGCTTTAACAGATTTAAGTCGTTGTGAACTAGTAGACGCTATTAACTAGGTCTCATCTCTGGCGTTGCGCCGAGTCGAGCCAAGTTAAGTTGTTGTGAACGAGCCTTTAAGTGTTAGCCGCTGGAGTTCTGAAAGGGAGAGCTGGAGAAATACGGGATTAAAGAAACGAGATAGCAAGAGTAAAAGAAGAGTGAATTCCAAAGAAAATAATTCGGTGGCTAAACGCCAATTTAGGATCCTTCAGCCGGCTGAACGAGAAAATTTTGATTCAATCACGGGAATCGATTGGCAAAATTAAAGGGCAAACATTAAAGGCAAAATAAGAAACGGGTATTCGTCAACAAAGCGACACCGGAAATTAATTTGCCAGCAGTGAAAAAATATCTACTAACTATGAAAAGAGTTTCCGAGTGTGAAATCGGCGATCAATAACAGCCCATGCAATATAACTTGAACAAAACATATCACGGATAGCGGAAAGATGAACGCGTGAATGTCAAAGAAAAAGGAAAGACAAGAGTGAACAATTTACAGCGAGAAACTGACACATTTTCCTTCCGAAAATGCCGCTAGGGACGCGGTATTTAACACCAGCAAAAAAAAACTCACGGAAGGCCTTTCAGACCTAAAAACCTTAAGCCTCTCCAGGCTTTTGGTTTTTATTTTTCCTGCGTTTTACTACTAAAAGTTTCTAAAAATATCCACTAAATCCATCTAAAAGGTTTCACAAAAATATCCACGCCATTAGCTAGTTCGCCAATTTAACACTTAAATACTAAATCCAGTTAGTCAAATGCATTAGAATAAAGTATTTCCCATATTTAGAACCGCTTCACACACTGGGTTACTACGCTGCAATGCATGCAATACTTGGGGATAAACTTAATAAGCTACATTTCAGCTACAGAGGGAATTTCCAAAAAATAAACTAAATGTCAGCTACATTGTCACCGTTGTATGCTCAAAAATGGTGACAAATGTTTCATCCGTCGTAGCCACACTATGTGGAGTACAAGAGAATAGTATCACACTTTATTTGAGTAATTTTTTTCATTTTATGACTAAAATTCACACATAAATAGCAAGAAATTTTTGTCTAAAACCACGAGAAAATGAGACAAAATGTGAAGAATGTTGCTCTCGCGCATATATAAACGTACATTCCAGTGAGAATAACAGATTTTAAAAGCTTTTATTAATGTTTTTATGAGAATATACAAGATGGTTGAAGCGTTTACTTTGTGGAATTTCGACATGATGCAATAATTCAAACTTTGTAATGTTCCACACTGTTTTTATTAATGGTACAAGCCCGACCGGTTTCAATGTTCACACATCATCATCAGAGGCTAAAATTACGAAGTACAGAGGAGGTGGCTGGAATATATACACTGGGTTCCCGGGGAAGGAAGTAAGGAGGAGGAGGTTGGGATTGGGGGGGGGGAGATATTAGTAACGAGACGGGGGTTAACGGGGCAAGGTTACGGGAAATTAAAAAACCAACAGCGTCAAGAGTTAAAAGGGGGGTGGGAGAGGCACGGTAAAAAGGGGGGACAATTTATCCGGAATAAAATCATTTAAGACCCTATGACTAGATTTTTGAAAAGCTAAAATAATTTCAAAATTTTCTAAAAAATATTTATTGGTTGTTGGTTGGTTTTTAATTTTCCGTAACCTTGCCCCGTCTCGTTACTAATATTCCAATCCAAACCTCCTCCTCCTTACTTCCTTCCCCGGGAACCCAGTATATATTTCAAGCCAACACCTCTGTACTTCGTAATTTTAGCCTCTGATGATGAGGTGTGAACGTTGAAACCGGTCAGGCTTGTACCATTAATAAAAACAGTGTGGAACATTGCAAAGTTTTAATTATTGCATCACGTTTTTATGAGATTTATTTTAACAACGGTTCTTACGTAATTCATATTAACATAAACGTGATATAAGAGAGCAGCGCTTGTGCAGTGCATTACCAGTGGCAGTGCAGTCCAGCACTTTAAAATTAAAACTAAATCAAATAATGATATAGTTCATTTGAAGAAGTATTATTCTTTTGGTGATAAGTTCTCTCAATCCACGAAGCCGACTATTGTCTCATGTTTCGCGAACGGGCGCAATTCACCCAAAATAAAAAAGCTGCAATTCGCAAATAACTCGAAAGCAGTGATGGTAGTAGAAGCAGTACTCAATTATTATACACTCGTTCTCGCCCCTGCAGATATCGCAATTTTAAGTTTGATTATATAAACGGATTACAGAAAGGGCAGATATACAGAACTATGGTAGAAGAAGGATCACATCATTCACATTTCTTCCAGCAAGAATAAGTATGCGACTATCTAATTATGCGACTTAAATTCCACGATCCCAGCTCCTTAATTATCTAACAGCATTATTTTCAAGATAATCACCTCTGATAATTATGGTTAACACATAATTTCGGCATTTTTACAAAATTATACGCAGGCATAAATAAAAAACGGAAGCATTTTTCCGGTGCACGCGATCCGCGTCGAGTTTGACATTCAAGTTAAAGAGCTTTACCATGAATAAGTTAATCATCGTGACATTCGAAATACTGAAATTTGCGATCCTTGCCCTAGCTAACAAAATTAGACGGCATCCGAAGTTTTTCTTGCCGCAATAAAAAAGAAATATGGAATTAAAGTACATACAATCAGTTCACTTTTAGAGCTACCAAGTTTAATTTCTGTTGCATTTTTAAGAACAATATTTTTTATGTTTTGGTAAACATTTTATATAAAACTAGAGTAAACGTAAAATACAGATCATTTAAGTTAGTATTGTATCATTTTGCAAATCTAGAGAGTCGTTTCAAATGGCATGGAAAATTGCATCAACGCGCATCACACAGCTGAAGATGCAGATCGTATGAAGAATTGGATTCCTAATTTACAAGAAGTAGAAGAGCAATACCCACCATATTGGATTGACCACCTCTAAAAACAGCTAATATTCGTGGTTCTTAAATATTTTTGATGCCACGAATCATTATAAATTTGCAGTTTCGCTTCGTTAGATCGAGGTAAAATGGTGACGATAGTAAGCAGGATGCAAAATAGCTTGAAGCTCACCCGCTTTCACTTTACTATAGTTTCCTATAACATTCAATACACTCCGATTTGGATTAAAAGGTCGGATCTTCAATAGTCACGGTGAAATATCGGAAATATTGGCTTTTATAATATCAATATATATATATATATATAACGGACCATGCTTGATTGCTATCGACATTTGAACGCCTGAGAAAATATTTCAGACCCTCAAGACTTCGATCAAAGTCCTATGGGAATGGGATGTACGATAATCGTCATAGCGGATCGAAATGTTTCCAGAGGAAGAGTAAATTTATTATTTACGAGCACCTGCGCCAGAGGTCCTCTCGTACCATTCTCCTTTGAGGTCCCAATTTGAAAAATCATTTCGCATATCGTACTGTTTTTAAGGCCACTGAGGAACTAGAATTAAGATTCACAGCTTCGAGGCGGGCTGATAGCGCAAGAACAGCACTTTCACATCTCGGTAATCAAATTTCATAAGGCATGCCGCTAGCATACAAAACTTTACCATATGGTTTCTTGACCCATAGTTTACAAACATAAGTATTAAGGTAGATGTGTGAGGGATATATGAATTAGCACCATGTGTTATCGAAAATAACTCCGGCCTTGAACAAACTTCGGACACTTCCAACCTCCATTTTTAACACCTAAAATGTATAAGTATCTGTCCGCAGCCTTCTCTGCATAATTTCGTTCTCTTTCTCCCATCACGCCATTCAGCATTGCATAGCCTCATATTAGATCATTCATATTCCTTTTACGCTACCTTCGAATTTCCTCAAGTAACCTCCTTAACGACAATTCCACTGGTTGCGCCATCACGCGGGTCATGAGCAACAGCAATTGGTGGGTATTGACACATTCAGAGATAACATATTAATTGAAATAATTATTCAATATTTTACAGAATTAGAAAGAATATGATCAATTTTGAAGCCATATGTTTCGCCCTGCAAATATTCGAGGAAAAAATTGTGAACTTCGACGATGTTTATTCATAGAATAGCATGCTACGACCGAATATAATCAAAATAAAGTTAATTATCGAGCAACATTCGTTATGCTATGTTATGTGTGAGTCAATAATTATCAGGCGTTCAAAACTAGCTTGGCGAATCAAATCAGTCACAGGCATCGGATTCGAAAACTCGTGGCAAGGGAGCTCGGAAACTTAAAAGCATATTAGTCCGGGTTTTCCCGTAATACGGAGTGATCGTGTCCGGCATTCGTGTAAAAGAAGTGAAAGAGTTCATAGAACTTTCCAGATTGCATCGCCAAAGGGGATCGATTATACCCTTAAAAGAGGTTTCGTGCCCCGGAAAGCTATTAGAGAAAGTAAAGCAGAAAGTCGCTTGATTGTTTATCTCGTGTTGAGCTGCTATGCCATCAAATGGGAGGGGAGAAAACAATGTCCGCTCTCGCGATGGTAACTTGTTGCTGCCGAACTGACACCATGAGAGTGATCGATTCATTGAACTCACGAAACGAATATCACCCGAAAAAATGTTTCATCCTCGCATAAATCATTCCCGTGAATTTTTTTGCACGCCATCCGAAAACGATGGGAAAATAGGCTAGGTAGAGAGGAAAACAGATGGGGAAGTGTTAGATATGGTACGAGAGGACAAGAAGCTGACAGAAGAAACTGCTAGGAGGCAGCAAAGTTGATTGGTGGACGAATTTGTAACGGCACACTGAAGAAGGTGACAGAGGGGAGGATTTTGAGTAAGCGTGGGAGATGGAGGAGAAAAACAGGAATCTTGGGCGGTATGAAGGAAGGCAAAGATACTTATCTAATAAGATACTTGGAGGATTGGACATTTAAATGTTTTTTATTGTTCTTATGTAGAGTTTAACGGAAGAAATGACAAAGAAGTTTCCCCGCGGACCTGTCATTCATCCGGTGTAATATTATGATGTTCTTATCTGAAGTGATACACACAATCTTCAATGATATACTCGTCCGTTATCCTGATGTGGAGTTCTTTCCGGTGAAATGACAATTCGATGGAAAGGAGGAAGATGGACTTAATACATATAAAAAATAGATAGTTTTGCGAAGGAAAAGCTTAAGGTAACTCCCCGCTGTCGGAGAAATTATAAAAATAACAGTTTCAGGCAATGTGGATTTTATTTATGATGAGGATAGAGGGAACGCATGAATTCCACAAAAATATACTAAATCATTTACAACCATGATTTCGATGCTGTGCATCATTGCCTGATGATGATGCGAAGCGTTGTAACCATGGTCGTAATTTATTAAACATATTTTGTGGATGTGAGAAAACGTTTCCGGCGTAACTCTGTGGAAATGTTTAATATGCATATTGAAAAATCACTTGTTAAAATTCCCAGATTGACTCATCCCTCCCGCTTCTTTCTTTCCAATTTCCCAGGATTACCCTAACCCCCTCCCCCTCCCCCAACTCCCGGCCTTGCACCTCCATCCCCCCCCTCCCACTCCTTTTACCTCCCTCCCCCTCCACCCTATAAGGTACTCGGCCACCACACGATCAGATACCTTGAAAATGGCACTGAGTTGCCGAAACCTGGGTCGGTTTTTTCGTAAATAAAGGGTGGAATTTTACCAAGTGATATATGCATATTTTGTTGAATTTTAGTGTATTCTTTCCCTCACCATTTAGAGGTTATAGAAAGGAATTCCAAGGGTCTCTCTCATTTATTTGATATAACACCGATGAAGAATATAATCTGAAAAAAGAAGAAAGTCGCAAGAATTAACACTCCCCTTCACACACAAACGATCCCAGCGATCCATTCAATTCGCATCGAGTCCGGGAAAGTCTTCCCTCACGTAGCAACAAGCGCCGAAATGCCTCAATCAGGAATACTTTGCGAGGTTCTGGGTAACTCGGCCGCGTGTTAAACCTTAATCAATAAAAATGACGTCTGTGGGTCGAGCCCAGAGAGTCGAGGAGGTGGAAAGAATACACAGTCAAAACTTCCCAGGTGACGTGTGGCAAGTGCCTAAAGGGGGAGGGGTTGAGGGGGCTCGCTCTGATGAGAGGCGCTCAAAAGCGTATAAAGCTGAGAGCTGATTGGAGGACGAAATGTGCGGAAGACACTCAAACGCTCACGTCAAGTCAAATCCTACGTAATGCTTCCTCTGAAATTCGACGCCCCGTTCGTAAAAACCTTTCCTTCAAAGCCGGAAGGGAGTTCGAGCGGGTGGGAAGGAACAGAAATTGGCTCCGCCGGCGAGGGTCGTTTTTCTCGAAAAGGAAAGACAATCATTATCGGGCGAATCAGGATGAGAGGACTGTCAGCCATTCAAAAATTCTTCCAAATAAGCTGAAAAAATATTTGGGCGACAAGATCGCATAACATGTATCCGTGCATTTGTCCAAACTCTGCTAATTTCTGGTCAATCACAAATTAAAATTCATTTTTATTATTCTAATGGAACACTGAGCTATAAAATTCAGGCTAAAGTCAATGCCTAAACTCCACAATTCACATTATTTTGTAAAACATATTTAGGAAAGGATTTTGAGGCCACAGGATGAATTAGAACATAAAGGATACCGAAGAAATTTACGTCATATTATTATATCAGAATACACTTCCAACCTTTGCTTAAAGAACCAACTAAAGACTGTCATCAGTGTGTGAACAACAAAGAGAGAAATTAGGTTTTTCGGATCTATTTCAATTGACATTTACATTCAACTACATAGGAGAATGTGATTGGCAATATTGATGATTTGTTCAAAAAGGTTGAGCAAATTAATTTTATGAATTTAACTAAAACAACTTTAGCCAAAGGTTCTAGGACGCTCTTTAAATAAGGATGTACTTAAGTAAAGCGTCTAAAAAGCTACGAGTTTTAAGCATATTTTCGAGGGAAAATTTGCATAGCAAAAAAACAGCATTTGTCTATAAAAACTAGGAATAATTATCAAATAGAGTTTTCAAGTTGATGGGTGATTTTTCGATAGAAGAGTCAGCTGCGAGTTAAATTTAATGAAGTATACTTGGATCATCTGTCCTAAATAATATTTCACTTAAAATAGGAAAAACGAGGAAATGCAGAAGTTTCCAAATATGAAAAAAGCAATGCGGTATACACGATAGAAAAGTGTCAATTTAGATATTACTCCATACATTTTTTTTAAGGTAATAGACTTAAGGAACTCCTAAATTGGTGTCAAATTATTAATTACGTGAATAAATATGTTGCCCTTTCAGTTTCTGCTTATTTTTTTAGCAAATTTTAACCCTGACTTCAAGAATTAATTTAGAGGCTCGATTTTTGAAAATATTTTTTTACTTTAAACGTTGTCACTTACTGAGAAGTATGAGAGTGGTATTTAAGTTTATTGATAAGACTATAACGAGTATTTATAAGAGGTAGAATGTTTGCTGGTTGAGGAAGTTTCTTTGCCCCTTGAGTTTTAGTGGCGGATTAATATCGACCATGTGGATCTCGGCCAGGCGGAGATCACGAAATGAAATAACTGGAAAGAGCTACTGAAAGCATGCATAATTTAAAAAAATACACCATTAAACAGTTCACCAAACATTCCACTAGGGATGGAATGTGACAGGGATTTTTCTTCCCGGCTGTGTCACAGGTCCGGAGCGTCACAGCTCCCGAACTGTAGGAGTGACAAAACTCCACCAGCTTGGAACGGAGAAAAACGGAACTATGTTTTCCCGGAGCAGTGATTTCTTGGACCCTGTCACAGCACCGAGTCGTGACGAAAAGATCAGTGACAAAATCACAGGTCTTGAAATCACACCTCATCATTACATTCCACGTCATTGCAATTACTAGCATGTTATTAATCATATTCTGATCGTAGCAGGTTAACGCCAGTCCCGTTAAGACAAAATATTCCGTTCGCTTATTTCACCTTCTATTCCGATGTGCTGCATGGTTTAGTCCATCTTCCGTCCGTGAAAAAAGTCGTGCTACCTAAGTTTGAGATTGTTTCTCGAGAGCCAATACATCTATTTTAATCAAATTAACTTCAAATTGAAGATAATTTCTAAGTAAGTTCTATCGTTGGCTTATTTCAACAAAATGAGAACACGTAAATGTACATTGGAATATGTAAGCGGAAATATGTTTCCTTATTTATTTGCGATTCCTTGAATAACGAAATTAGCATGTATCAAACAATCAAAATAACAAGCTGTTTGTAGCTTTATGTAGCTTTGTATGTGCTATATGTAGCTTTCAAGGTATTAAAAAGCAACACACGTATTTCAAATACATACTTCTTTAAAATGTTATCAATTTCAACGATTAGTTTTCCAGCAACGTTAAAAGTAGTACTGCTACTTTTTGCGGCAAGAACGATGTGTTTATTTGAAACGAAATCTAATCGAAAAATTTACACTATGATGTGTAAATCAAGTATTTAATTAATGGAATTAACTCATGAATTACGTTAAATGTGCAAAGTATATAATAGCAATATATTAATTGTTTATAGAAATAAAACAAATCTAACTCTGGTATCTCGAATGTTTGCATGGGCAGCGAGTGACACTGGTCTAAAAAAAACAGCAAGTTAGGATAATACAAATTTTAATCGAAGGGAGAAAACTTTCATCGAAGAGAAAGGTATCAGCGAATCCGTCTAATTTCACGGAGCTACTAACATATACTGCATAATTAAAACCCAACGCCCCCGAATCCAAAAATACCCGTGATATCTAACAAAAATCTCAAATGCGGGAGAAGGCACGAATTCATTATTATTGTGTCGGTGTGATTTCGGCGTCTTCGAGAAGATGCACGAAAATATTTTTATCGTTTGATAATGAAGTTTCAAAAAACGTGTTTAAGAGCTGATAATCCCAAAATTGAAAATAATGATAGTTTGTGACGCTGCAAATCTTGGGGACTTAACCATGAAGAGAAGGGCCGAGAGAAGCACGTGTAAGCTCTTATGACCTTGCTTCTTAATTACTAATCCATAGTATTTGACGTTTCAACGTTTCTTTGTATTTAATTTAAATATCCCACGTACTAAAAAATGAATGTCACATTGCGTGGATCGTTACCAGGGAGTGAAGAACTGCAACCCGCTATCTACGACCTGCTAGATTGCTTTTCGTCGATTATTTTCTTTACTTTCATAGGCGGAAAGGTATCTTTGGCTTTTCTTTCGCTCGCCTCCTATGATTCAAGATGTAAATTGTGAGAGACGAATAGTTCTTCCTTCTATGTGGTAGTTACCACGAGATCCGATGTTTCCTAATTGGTATGCCAAACCATACATCTCATAAAGAGTCTAATTAAATAAGTATACAAGTATTAGAATATCAACCCTGCTGATGCAAAGAGCTTCATTTAAGCTTCTGCAGTTTTTGGACTCAACGAATGTTAACTCTATTACTTAGGATGAAGGACATGCATTGAATATTTCTCATAATATTCTACTCCAAAGGAGTATTCCTTTTTTCCATACTTCCAATTTCAGAAGGTGACAATAAATCTTGAAAAAATGAATAAGTAACAAGTGAAAAGGAGCGAACCATGGCATGTATAACACTTCCTCTCACTCAGAATTTCATGTTAACCAGTGTATCGTTTGTCATCTCACTAACCACTAACTCACCTCACTAAACTCACTCACTGTATTAAATATTTGTCATCTCGAACCTCCCAATCAAATATAAACAACCTAAGAAAAGACATCCCCATTTCAACTATTGGCTTGCTCATTATAAATGACACAAGAGACCTCTGGTAATAGGGCTAACATTAGTCTCTTCCAACGCCCATTCCTTTTTTTCCAGGGGAACAGGGTAGTGTGGTGGCTTTCCATAGAGATGAGCCAGGTTTGATTATCGGATGATGACCTACCATATGTGGCCTACCAGATGGGTTAGCCACAAGAGACACGACGAAGTTGTATGGAGAGCATAATACATGGGATAGTCCCACAAGGAAGATCGAGGGACAAATACTTGCGAAAGAGGAAAAATCATTCGCCTTGAACGGGATTCGAACCCGGATCTCTCGATATTGCGTCGAGTGCTTTAGCTAGTTAGGCTACCAAGGCGTCCTTCTCTACACTGTGGTGTGTTGAGGGATTTTAAGGGTTAAAAGCGATGATCTGGGACCATGTCCCAGGTAGTCGCCAGAAGTGCGTGTCCCAACTCGGGAAGGGTCCTAATCCGAGACCCTTTCCCGCGACCAAACGCTGGTCTGTCTCCTCGACCCTCGCGGCGGGGGGCTACCGCCGCAAAAACTGATCTTACCCAGTATAATTTAAACTTTAACAGCTACGCCACATTGCAATAAATACTAGTTTTCATCGTACTCCTGATAATTGTGCGAGTACGTACGTCTTTTAATCGTAATTCTACGGTCTGGGAGCACGGGAAAGGGTCTCAGATTAGGACCATTCCCGAGGTGGGGGACACCCTTCTGGCGACTACCTGGGACATGGTCCCAGATCATCGCTTTTAACCGTTTTCAGGAACAAGATTTTCAAGACTGCTGGACATATGATGTGACGGAAGAAATCAAAATAAAGAGAAGGACGCCTCGGTAGATTAACTAGCAAGAGCACTAGGCGCGGTTCGAGGTAATCCGGGTTTGAGCCCCAGTCAAGGCGAAACATTTTTCCTCTGTGGAATTTTGCACTAAGTGCACTTGTGGGTGACTCTATAAAGGTAATGTCATGACCAGTCCCGGTATCTTCTAAATTCGACAAATGTACAGGCCAACTGTGAAAGGGATATGGAGCTACAAGGACGTAAAGGAGTCGGCAGAGTGGATTGGAGGACAGCGGTCAACCAATCTTACGAGTGGATGACTGAAGGTGACGAAGGAGAGAATTAAATAAAAAGGAATGCAAGATGATGAAGTGAGGTCCACTCACCTGAGGCCGAGGATGGAGAAGAATGTGTAGAAGGCGAGCATGGAGTAGACGCACCCGAACCCGATGGTGTGCATGAGGAAGAGCCAGCGGAGTTGCTCGGCGGCCGTGTCCACGGGCCGGGCGCCCGACCCCCCGACCACGCCCCCACCGCCATCGAGCGACGTCGTCGTCGCCGTGGACAGCATGGGCGGCTGCCCCGTCGCCGAGCCATTCCAGAGGAGGAGGTCGCCGCCGTCCGACGCCGCCCCCGCCGCCGCCCCGGCCGCAGCCGCCGTCGCGTTCAAGTCGGCGAACGAAGCGCCATCTGCAAGGGGGAATTGGAGATCGTGAAACATCGCATCGAGTTGTTTGCCACAACACACTGCTAGGGCCGAAACACTTTTGAGCCGAACCTGCTCCACGCAATAATGTGTAAATTGAAAATGAAAAGTATAACTTACTTATTCCACATAGATTTATTAACACAATACGACCTAGGTTTCGATGAAGCTCGTCATCATCAGGTACATTAGAAGAAGAAGATACAGAATATATAATCACTCAAAGTTGGTGAAGGTTAAGAAACCTGGAAAAGAAAGGGCCGGGGCTGGACGCGTTGGAGCAAATGGAAATTTTGAAAAGTGTCCGTTGCAACGAAACGATCGTTAACGAATTTTTGTTCACCTCCCACTCCCCCCTTCGTGACCTCCCTCCCTTCTCCTCCATAAGGGGGGCATCTCCGCATCTAATCTTATCTCTCCCACCCACGCTGGAGTCGAGTGTGATCACGGAGTTATCTCTGGAGCTCCCACTCGTCCCGTACGCATGCAAAACCCTCCCCCCATCCCCACGCCTTCTAGATCTCTTGGTCATCTCCAAGATCTCCTGTCTCCCTGAACTCCATAGTTCAAATCATTACCCCCCCCCCCACCCCACACCTACCGCCTCCCCCCTACCTCCCATTCCCCCCCTCCCCAACGTTTCAACGGCTATTTCCCAACTACTCCCTCCCCACCCTAACCTTCCCCAAATTTGAGTGATTATATATTCTGTATCTTCTTCTTCTAATGTACCTGATGATGACGAGCTTCATCGAAACCTAGGTCGTATTGTGTTAATAAATCTATGTGGAATAACTAAGTTATACTTTTAATTTTCAATTTTAAGCAATTTCCACCAAGTCACGCCTGAGACAACGACAAATGTATAAATTGAAACAGAGCCATCTATTTATTTCTACAAATTAGGAAAATTTAAACCGTTATTATCGTCATGGCAGTCATCAATCCGAAGATCTCGGCAGGTCTCCACTCTAATCACCGATCAAGGTAGTAACCATTTTATTCCTACATAAATCTTAATCTCAAACCCTCTCGTAATTTTTGCAATGTACTCCCCATCCATGGTCTTCCTCGATGATTCTTCACATTCATTTCTTTTTACATTATTGCTTTCAAGAGGTTGATGTGTCTCAAAACGTGTCCAATGAGTTTCTCTCTCTTCCTCGCAGAGATTTCACTGAACATGTTTTCTCCCTCTCACTCTCCTTCATATACTTCTTCATTGTGATGCTCTCCATCTATTTAACCTTTATTCATCTCTACCAGCGTCTCGGTCAATGACTCTTTCATCATTATTTTTCATATGGGGGATCCCCCTGGAGGATACTCCTGAAAATGATGAAGGAGCCACTCATCAAAACGTCGGAAGAAATGAAGAATCTCACCCGATGGGAAGACCCTAAGAAGATGAGAACACCTTATCTTTCTCCACGCAGCTGCATAGAAAAGCGACTCATTAGACGAATCCAGTTTTTCACACATCTTTAACCATGCGTTGACAGACGAATGTGGCCATTTTTAGTGTAATCCCTTCGTGTTCAGATTTCAGTGAATTAACGCCTAAATCAACAGAAGAATACTCTGCAGGAATTTATTACGCTTGCGTGAAAAAGATCCTCTATATACGTCAAAACAATTATCCTTTATCCATACCACTTTTTCTCCCAGATCACTCCAACTATAGGCATCTGCTCAATGGTTGATAATGGGCGTCACAATGAGAGAAAAATATTTTTCAATGCCATTTTGGCGGAAAACGTGAAATATTAATATTCAGGAAATGAAAGTGTTACAAGGTAAATGAAACACTTCGCTTCAGTTTTAGGAGTCAATAACGAATACCTGGCTCTTTACCGAAGTAAAATCCGTTAGTTTACATAAAAGTAAGTTATTTTGGTGAAAAACAGGTAATAAAGAAATATTTTTACAGGTAATAAAGTATTTCCCAAATTAGGTCACAAAATAGATTAAACGTTGAGACAGTAGCAAATGTTTGCAATTATTCCAGGCATAATTGGGTGATCGGATGAAAATAAATCTGCAATGAGCACCTTAAGCCGAAGAAAAGTAACCACTAAAAATATATTGGCCGACTACTCTCCATCTTCTGAGTAATATTTTTACTTCTTAAAACATTTTCATTGTATTATTTAAAATTTATAAACTAAAGAGTGGAATTTATCGTTAGTTTTGACACACGAACTCGCGATACCAACGCCTTGTAGACAGATTAAGACGTCCATCGTCGAGTAGAGAGGAAGGAAACACAATTAACCTTACCTTCCATTCCAATCCTATTTCGTTGGAATACAATGATTTCACATTTGGGACATTATTCGGGGAGGACGAGAACTGCGGAGAACCGAAAATGTGCTTATTCAAGAAGGACTTACCTATATATAATGGGTTGCCGAAACACAGACTACGGATTACTTCACAAACAACCTGCGTATATTCAGCATCAACTTTGCATTCATTTGGATAGCAAATATTTCATTCACAGTTGCTCGTGACGTCATGCTTAAACGGTCCTTTGTTGCGCCAATGCGAAAATGGATCAAGTTAGACTTCGCAGCTCCGTCAAACTCGCATTCAGTTGGCTATTACGGCGAAATCGAGGCTTGACGTCAAATATTCGTCATTGTTGGCTTCTCCACGATTTCGAATCCTCCAACAGCCACGACGAATGCCAAGTTTTGCACGCAAAAGTTCGGAATTCTCGAGGGTCTGTCGTCGCAATGTAGGCACTGTCGAGCCTCGACAATATTTTGACCCCATGACCTTTATGAATCTCGAAAAATAAACGCGATTTCTCCAGGCCTTGACGTCGTAGCTTCGCTCTTGTCGAAGTTCGACAACTTCGAGGCCTTCCTGAATAGCATTTCTGAATGTAAAGCGGCGGTTTAAGCAAGCAAATTAACTGTCAGTAGGTCACCGTGAAGTGGAAAGTCAGAAATTACGAAAATCAACGTAAACACGGATTAACATGGCCTATATGATTGCTTACTCCGAAACGTTTGAAATAAATACAGGCGTCAGACAGGGAGATGCACTTTCTCCACTGCTCTTCAATATAGCAATAGAAGAGGCGCTAAAGAGAACCAGAAATACACCTGGTGGAGCCAAAATTCCAGAAAAAATTAACCTACTAGCATTTGCAGATGATGTAGCAGTAGTAGCTGAAAATAAGGAAGAACTTAAAAACTTGACAAGAGTGCTACTAAATGAGGCGAATAAAGTAGGTTTAAAAGTAAACGAAGGCAAAACACAGTACATGAAAATAAGCAGAAATGAAGATGAAGAGAATTATCTACCAGTATTGCACCATAAGTTTAAAAAAACTGACCAATTTAAATATCTAGGAGTACTAATAACAAACAACAACAAAGAAGAGACAGAAATAAACGCCCGACTTGCCTCAGCTGACAGATCATACTGGAGCTTAATAAAGTTATTTAAGAATAAACTCCTATCAAAAAGAACAAAAATTAGGATTTATAAAACAATAGTGATACCAATACTATTATATGGCTCTGAAGTGTGGGCTTGTACCAAAAAGTCACAAAAGAAACTCATAACGTTTGAAAACAAAGTATTGAGAAGAATATTTGGTCCCATTAAAGAGGGTGAAACGTGGAGAATAAGAAAAAACAAAGAGTTAAGAGAATTGTATAAAGAACCAAATATTGTGGGAATTATCAGAAGCAGGAGATTAAGGTGGCTGGGACACGTCCATAGAAGAAGTGAAGACACAATGATGAAACAAGTGCTAAAAGGAAAACCAGAAGGTACAAGACCGTTAGGAAGACCAAGGATGCGCTGGAATGACGAAGTAGAGAAGGATATGAGAAGGATGGGAGCACATCTGGAAGTGACAGGCGACCGTAGAGCGTGGAGACGTGTGGTTGGCGAGGCCAAAGACCTCCTAGGTTTTCAATGGCCACAGGAGTAAGAGAGTAAGAGTAAGTATATGATTGCTTATATTTAAAAAATTACAATCCTCACAGTTAAAATTTCCTCAAGAAAATTAGAAGTAAAAATGAAACATTGGATCTTCCTAATTTAAGCATACAAAAATGCGAAAGCCTCCGGTTGAAATGCGGTTAGTAGTAAGAGGCATCACCAGTTCAGATGAATATTGTAGAATACTGAGTGGGCTTTTTTCATTTATATCATTGTTTAACAACAAAAATAATAACGTATTGCAAATAGCCCTAAGTCCTTGTCAACAACTATCTACAGAAATTTCCTTCAGAGGGCTACTGGAAAGAGTTCTGTAACATATTAATACAATTTACCCGGTAGTAAAATTGTACAAGGAATACGTTGATGTTAACATTAGTTAAAGGATGATTTAACAGGTTGAGCTCTAGTCTTCTCCCTCCATCTACCATTAATGGAATTATAGGCAGCACTATAAGAATTTTCTTCGGAAAAGTTGCAATATTTATTCCGTAAAAAGAGAATAGGAAGGCAGAAGAGATACTGTCATGAGCTGATATCATAAAAACAATTACGAAACGTTAACACTAGTAAGTGACTCGAGTCTTAGAGCTACGAGCGATTCAGCAAGCGATGGTAGGCTCGCGTAAATAGACCACAGTGTGTAATACAATTTACAGGGGGAAAATGAAAACAACCTCAAGTCCATAAAAATTATAAAGCTCTTGCCCAGTAATATTTACCGAGGAAATTTACCGAAAGTTGAGGTATTTCTCAATAAATCAAGTAGAGGGTAGTCGGACGGTAAGAGGAATTTCATCATGCTGGGGAAGGGTGGAGAGAAATCCAGCATTGCAACTATCCTATTCCGAACGAAATGCGCAATTGGGCAAACATTTAAACTTTCTCCCATCGGATGGAGCAGTGTAACTGCACTGCTCTTCATGCAGAACCACAGCAGGGCTAGACATACCACTGAAAAAAACCCGCAACCACTGGGGTTTGAAAAGTTTTTTAAAAATTGGATATCAATCTACTACCGCAACAATTCCGAAAAAGTTTACCACTGCTTGAAAGCTGTATGAAGTTCGAAGTTTCAACCACCCATATAGGTAGCCCTCACAGAGAAGGAGGGGTAAAATTTATATTACTACCTTGGAAATTAATCATAAAAACGCTTCAAACTCTATGGTACTGCAAATAACTTGCTTCACAATCTATCACACTATATCAGTTATTTAAGAATTGGATTCCGCATAGTAGGAAATGGCGTCCTTTCCAGACGGAAAACAGTTCCAGTGCTCCATTGAAGACGCTTCATAACTATCGAAATTATTAGTAGTGTAGGTAAGCTTTGCAATAGTAAATGGGCGTCAGTGTTACATATAAAAACGAACCTTATGTTTCAAAATAGCAGCCGCGAACAAAATTATGATTTACCTGATATTTTTTTGCAAAGGTTCAACGTCATTGTGACAAATGTTATTCAAGAGTCGTCTCAAGAAATCAAAGAAAGAAAAATATTTGTCAAAATCACCATGTCAAAAGCCTTCCCTATTTGGGCAGAACTTTGAGTATGTTATTTTACTGTTCTAGACATCCGCACAGGGAAATGTTTTCATATTTTTTCATTCGATATGCTCTAGAAGCGACGTAATTATGCGCCATTTACCTCACCACTATTGCAAGCATTCCATGCTTAGATAATAGAATGTATGAAATATCAAATGAGCCTTCGCTAAATAATCCGCGACGTAGAAGGCAAAAAAAAACAAACTAAAAATGGAAAATTTTTCACCACATTGCTACACATTGCGAACGCGAGAAACTCGCACTTAAAAGAATCAATTACGCGTCCAGACTGGATTCGAACAAGGATTCCCCGAGCGGTCAAAGCACTCAACTTGGAAAAGGAAGAAAATGTGTTCGAATCCCACTTTCAGACTTAAGATTTTTTTTTTGCCGTGAGCCATGACATGTTCCCCCTCTCCTCTCTTGCGAATGGCTTCACTGACGTCATTGTCACAGCTAGTCCACAGTTATTTTCAATGTTTTAAGGCTGGCAAACAAGAATTTTGGGTATGTTTGCTAGGTCTATCCAATATCTAAATTTCAGCTTATGGATAACAGTTATATCACAGGTAGATATAATTTTTTAAAGGTGAATCAACATCTGAGGTCAGGCTCCACCTTAACAAAGGCAGATCTAAACATTATGAACACAGAACTGTTACAAAGTTAAGCTATCGTTCTACCAAAACAAAGTCTGATTAACGTAAAACATTAAAGCCAGCACAAGCTCCCGTTCGCATAAAAGGATCAATTCTGTCCTATCAATTCTCTTACACTGACACGCTTTATACGATTTTAACATATAAAACACATTATAACAATTGTGCCTACTCAGAGTTATTATAAATTATTTGTTGTAGTGTAGCTATTTAAAATAATCCATAGATATTTGCTAATGGAGGATTGTGGGCTCACCTGATCAAATCTCACAAGGTAGGCCTCGGGTCTTATGAATCCAATCTAGGTAACCAACTGTCTCGATATAATCAATTGATGGTGTCTAGCAGAAATCTCAGACGCCGGCTTTACTGTACGGAGGCAATAAATGCGGAGCCCGGACGCGGAACTGCGGCAGTCGCGCAACAGTGAGAGGGCGTAAACGTCCAAACATCATTAAATTGGATCCGCGCAAGATACTAGCAATATGAAGGTCAGGGCGGGAGGCATGAACGCGGCAATGTAAACAAGTACAGGTAGCGGGAGGAATATCCATCTGGAAGACGGGGACTCCAGATATTTGCCGCACTGAGACGATAGTGGGAATGTGAGCGAATGCACGAGGATTTCGCAAAAATTACAAACGGCGAGTAAATTATAAAAAAGGAGAATGACATATCGTAGTTGCTACTGTTAGATAGAATCGGTTCCCAAAAAATTACCTTCCCAATACCAGAAACATGAAAATAAACGATTTTCATTGAATATCTGCGCTATCACAAATAAGGAAGAGAATATGTAGTCATCAAAAACATAAGCATTGTCACGCCGAGTGACTTAGTGGAGAGCTATGTCGGTTAACGTCATCTCATCCAGCCTTTTGACTTAAGCTCCAAAGTATATAAAAACCTATATGTGTGAAATAAAGAAATCATTTAATATAAATAAAAATACAAAAGCCATTATTAATTTGAGAGTTGAATGAAAATTGGCTCTATGCATCAACAGAAGTTGAGTGGGCATTGATATTTAAAACGTAATTGTTCCCTAACACAATGGTAAGTGATTCCATTGAGGAATCAAATGTTATAAAAGAGACTAGTTTGATGTAGCATTTGCATTTCCATGGATAAATAATAGGTAAACCAGATAACCGCTGATGCTCAAACAATATTGCCGAGTGGAACGTCATTCACAGGCCCTTCAAGATTGTTCATTTTGGATTTCTAGTTATCCTTGTAACTCTGCCACACGCATAGCACATATGTCATTAGGGTTGTAAACATTCGCGGATGAGAAACTACCGCCAGCACCCACAAGCATGTATGACAAAACAATAAATAAATCATAAAATTGAATGAAAATCACTCCAAACGTCCCAACCGATATTATTAAATTAACTACAATGATGATATCTTAGACTTGAGATACACATGCGTAACGTAATGACAAACTGTGTCCATGAAATAAAATTGGCGAATATTAATCTTTAAGCGCCGGATTTAATTTTCCTTAGAAGTCCCTCCCTGCCGGATTTAAATTAGCCCTTTAAAGGTTTACTTGTTGTGCCCAAGCCAATAATGGCACATTCAGCAGTGGGAAGTGCCAAACCGCGAGTCAATATTGGCGCTTACGGCGTTTAAGGATTAAACACTATACGTCCGCATTTAATGAGACAAATTAAAAATTATAGGCGTCTATTGTTTGTATTTCAATTAAAATCGGTTTAGTCGTAGGAGGCTGGTGATGCAAACTTTAGGTTTTCTATCCATAAATATTCTTCCAAAAATGCATTCGAAAATTCTAGAAATTAATGAAAAAAGAGCTAAAAAAACGATTACGACACTGCACCTTTATGTTAATTTCACGTTAGTTAAAGTTTTTTCTAATACTACACCCATAGTTTCCATAACTTAACGCGAGTTTCACGCTAAATTTCCTTTTTTACTTTCTATTGCAAACAAATAACAGTAAACTTACTCCAAGTCTACACTAATGTTCATTTGGCATTAATTTTGGCATTCTGTAACCGGTTGGTTGATGTTGGAATTCAACCCTATAACGAAAGTCGTACCACAGTGAGATGAATGATGACTCCATCATGATCCTCGTACGAATACCTTAGATCCAACAAGTCAACATTTGATTTAAAGTCGTCACAAAGGGATTAATATTGGAACGCGTACACGATTTGAAAAAACAATACCAGGATAGAAGGATAACCAGAAGAAGGATAACCAGAAAACATTAAAATAGGGATAAAAAGGGGAAACACCGATGTCTTAATTCAGAAAAAGGAATGAGGAAAGGAAAATAAGAAACAATAAAGGGGGCAAGATTAGGGGATAATGAGATAGGAGACACGAGTGGGTGGAAAGAGTCGGAGAGAAGAACGTTTACAGATAATAGTTACGCCAAGTCGTTAAATCAATAATGCGAGAGAAACATGATGGTAAAGCAATTCAATTACATGGAGGATTCTGGGAAAAACGGGCGCACTAAATCGAATCTTAAATAAGTGCCTCACGAGTAAAAAATAAATAAAAATCAAACTTGAAGATATAAAAGAAACCTTTATTAATTGAGCCAATGAATGCTCAGGGAAGTAGCAGGAAGAATAAGAGTAAGATGAGCAAAGGTATTAGCCCAGGGGGCTAATATACACAGATCAAATGTAGCTCTAATGAGGATAGGGTGGATCCAGAAGTACTAGTAGGAATACGGAAAAAAATCACAGAAAAGAGGCGACAGAGGCAGTTGAAGTGAGTTTTGTGCCCGCAAAATTAAAATACGGTATAGGAAGAAAATGAAAAGGAAGCTGAGGGATAAATTTTATTTTGCTTTGTATTAGCACCCACGAGGAAAAAAGAATGCCAGGCAACTTTGCTCAACTTATTTTAATTTTAATCAAGGGAAAGGATTTTAAAAAACAACACAATAAAATAAATCCAAATATGGTAATCTGCAATTTTCACGCGAAATATTGGTACTAAAAATCGAGCCTGAAAAGTAAGGTAAATCACCAAGAAGTCAAATCTCAGTTAAGTACGTTGAAGAAGTGAAATACATAATACCATAGTAGATATTAAATGTTTATCGAAAACTATTGCCAAAGGGTGTACAGTGAGTGAAGCTTCAACTCTGCAGTTGTTAGCGAAGGTATTTTGGACTAAAAGAAAAATCCGCGAAAATTCTATCCATCATTTGCCACTAATATACCGGAGATATCGTAGGAAAATCATTGTGACAGGGGGGGAGAAGAAGATTGACACGAAACTAATTATTGTGGATAGACTTGCCGATTATTCATATTTGGCCTTTATTATTATGTACTATAGAACGTAGAGATTAAAAAATAAACTGCATAGACCAAGAAGAGTTTTCCAAGATGAAGCGCATACATAAGAAACGCATAAAAGAGAAATATGAAAGAGAAAACTAAAGTAAATACTGTCAGAAAAATACAAAAGTAATTAGATATACATTTACGAGTAACAAGTAGAAGAGAATCCAGCAGAGCTGCAAATTTATATGGTATTATGCTTGTTATATCTTATTTAGATCAAGCCAACACTTAAATACCACTGTTAAACCAACACTGTATGTGCTCAAGTATCAGGCAAAAAAATGAAAACTTCTGTTGCAAGTTGTGCTATTTCCATTTTGTACCTTAGATTTAAAAAATTGGAAAAGAGAAAACGTCATGGTTCTATTTTTTCCTTTCCACTGTGATGACGGTGTTTTAGGTAGGAGAAAAAAATATTCTAAAGTCGTTTTTTTGATCGAAAATTACCAATAGCTAGTTTGAGCCGAAACTCATAACATTTTATTTTTCGACAAGAAAACAACTTAAGCAAAGAAGATCAAAAATAAATTGTGAACATCAAGTTTTTTTAAAGAAAGATGCAAGAGAGTTTTATTCCTCCCTAAGTTTGGTATGAAATAGGCTTTAATATGAAAAATCATAGCATTCATAGCAATCATAGCATCTGGGATACAAAACATTTTTAAGCGGTAGATAAATGATAACGATGGATAGTTAGGTTCCCGGCAGCCATCCTCTTTAATTCTACGAAATCCAATCTTTAAGATTCATCACTGCTACCACCAGTGGACCTGATATGAGTTTCCATCTAGAGTAAAGAATATTGTCTGTCCTGTCCTGGATACTCAGTCTTTCGACAAAAAACACGAGTTCACAGAGGCTTTATATACATTACCGCGCCCTTCCCTACTGACAAAACAAAGAGACCCATCACGCTTCGCGTACAAGAAAGGCATCAAAGAAAACCCGTTCACATCCCGAAGAGCAGTACAAATCCCTCAAGCACCCCGAGCTGTTTCGCCGAAGACTCATGTCCATTATAATAACTCCTTTCCAAGCACGAATATTTCTCGTAGAACCAAGTCGCTGAGAAAATGGTACGGCAGCAATTTGTGAATATTCAGCTGATTGCTTTACGACTTCGTCACATGCGAGTCAAGTTAGAAGCAAGTCCCGCTGAAGGTTGCTTCAGCGGGACACGCTAGACTACGGGGATAGTAAGACCAGAAATAATAAATTTCCGAAAATGCTTATTTCCCATTTGTTTATAAAATCCAATCAATCATCTATTATAATAATCACCGATGTGTATATAATAATATGTCAGTAACTTTCACATAAGAAATACACGTGAAGCTGAATCTTCATTTGGCTGCAAATCTTTTTTTGTTTGCAAAATGAAATTAGAAATAGTTGTTTTCTGTTATTAGAAAATGTATTATTAGAAAGATAATAAAATAAGGATTATTATTTCTTCAATTGAATTTCGTACTCCGGTCGAAAGTCAGACATTTTTCCTAAAACAACGATTTTTCGCAATATTTTAGCGTTTTTGAGTCATCGTCCCCATGACGACCATACTTATTGTTTAAGTCGAGACTCCGTGTATATTCATTATAACTCAATGATATTTTGCGCTAAATAATATATGAATGGTTTATTGCAATGTTTAATGTTGATTTTTTTCTTTCCCGATGATATTCAACGTGCACCTTCTCTAGTCATCAGTAATATAAAAATCAATATTCTCAGATTGATTGACCGCATCAAAAATAGATAATAGAGCCAGTAAATAAATTAAGTATGAGCTTTCATAGATAGTGATGATGTCATACTACGCTGTTTGGGTTTATTAACAAGAAATATTGTCTTACAGATGCCAAGGATGCCTCCAGCAACTGATGTTCATCACATCGATTTGGCCACTACTAATCATCTTTAACGAATATTTAGATCTGATGTTACACTGAATTTGAACTCGTGGTATTCTAAAATATTAAATGGGCGCAAGAAAATTGGTGCTACGCGAAATTGGGGAATTTATCCCGAAGCATTAGATTTCTTCGGTCTAAAACACTACCTATCGTTTTTTATTTGTTGTTGTAAAAAGCAGAACTTGGTGTGAGATTCGGAAAAGCGATTTATTTGTATACTTCTCAAAGTCAGATTGACACTACAAATTTAGGCAATGCAGATAGACGCATCCCTGTTTAAATGGAGTTTTCAGCGTCATTTCGTTGGATGAAAACTATTTTCAAGCATCTGAAAGATGACCATATTTAATTTTTCAAATTGTTTAACTATTATAACCCTGTGATTAATAAGTCCTTACATTGTGATATTCTAATGCAGTTGATCAACTCTGGCTTAAATGAGGAGAGAACGATAAGATTTATCATAACTTTAAAAAACTATATGCAAAAGAGGCTCAAAATTGTCCAGATTCACCTAATTGTACCCCTAGACATGACAAGATAGTGAAGGATAGCGGAAAACTTTGAATTTGTTGATCCTGTGCCTGATTTCATGAACTTATGTTATTTCTCAGTAGTTCATATATGTAATGTCCAAGAATAATTTTAATTAGATGCTTCAGCGGTATTTGCGATCACCTTTTACGAGAGCGAAATTAAATAAGCAAATTCAACATGAAAATGTATTGACAGTTAGTTAGGCATAAAATTAAAATGTCTTCGAAATAAAAAAGGCAAATCAATTTGCAAAAGATCCACATCCATAAGTCATCTTTACTTAAATTCCTTAGATCATCTTTACGTAAATTGCGGAAAAATGGAAAACTAAATGTAAATGTTTTTCAAAGGTTGGTTCAATAAATTCAACACACGCACTTTTGTACAAGAATATTACAGCGATTAATGTTTCAATAAAGACTATATTCTGAAAAATAGAGGTTTAATAATGTTTTCTACAGCTCTGGTCTTTAACTCTCAAATGTAGATTTTCATTCTTATGAAGTTAAGAAAATTGCACTGAACAAAAAAATTACGATCCTGAACTAAAGGGTGCATAACAAGAGATTTTAAATATAATTGAGGGTTTTCAATTCGGCGAGCCGAAAGGTCGCAAAGTGTGAATTCAAAACCGTGAAAGAGCAGCGAAACTGCCTATCACTCACACACTTGACATTTTCCCCAAGAGAAATCTCCATCTTCTTAAGTGGGCACATTTTTCTCCAAAACAAATGAGTAGACACAGATCCAGAGATAACTTCATTTCCAAGAAATTAGCCAAGCCCTTGACAACGCCTTAGAAATGCACGGAATCGAAACAAATTATAGGCATGAGAAAGATTAGAGGCGATTGCGTAAGGGTTATCTGTATATTAATAGCAGAGTATCGATTATACGAGTACCGATTAACTGAAGTTCCATATTATCTGAAATACAAATCCATATGTTGTGACTGTACCAAGTAGTTCAGATAATGCAAACGAGCCTCAGAATTCGGTAATCACTTCGATCTCCAAATGAAAAGCGGCTCACAGAAATATTTTAGCAACACCATATTAAGCAATGTAGCACGATAAAGCATAAAAATATCTTATTTCTGTCACAATTTATTATTGCACATAATTCTTCCAAGTTTTTAATTGCCCGAAGTGACCTCAGTCCACATTACCTCGGATAAATCAAACCTCCACTGAATTTCTAAACCAGACCCTAAATTAATATTAATTAATTCCATAATTCCATTTTTCTAAGGCTGGATTCATACCATTTTTCAATGAAACTACTGAAAGTTACAATTGGGAAGGATTCAAAGATGAATTCTGATCAAATAAGCTACAATCGAGTAATGCGATAAAAAATATATAATATGGCATGCACAATTTAAAAAATTCGAATTTTGAATTACCAGTTAACCAGCAAACTAAAAAGAACTTTTGGACGATTCTTTAGAAATATGAGTTGAACAATATAACGAGTGAATCCAGGATACCAAATAACTAATCCCATTATTTTTAATTTTACCATTGAAATACTAACCCTGATAGAGGATTACAAAAATATTTAGCAAAAAACTGAGCTCATTTACTTTTTTAGTAGGTACTTCCTTTGAAACTTAGCTAAAATAATGTCTGCATGAACTTTTTCAATTTTAAGCACATAAAGAGTAGTAATTTATGTAAACGAAGATAAAGACAGTGGAAGAAGGAGAATGTGTAAATGAGGAAGAAATTCTTCTTCCTCTAGTAAACTCCAGCACGTTACACTTAACGAAAGGTCAAGCGCATAATCCTTGCCGCGACAGGTCTCTTTCTAAGTGCGTGAGAGAAAGGATTGAACTCGAAACCTGTTTCCCTTTGGTCGCGTACACTCTAAAATTAAATCGTTGGAGGAATTTTCCACCACTTGAATTTCTCGGGGTGACGCATTTAGCACGGAGAGTTGAAGGAGTCGGAGGCTTGCCTGCGTTCCCGGAAGTTCCGAAATCAAATCCAGGTGGAGTCAAAAGGCACACCAAGTTGAAATAAAAGCAGTTCAAACTTTCTGGATGCCAGAACGTGGTGGGTAACCTCACTGGGAAAGGAATCTATCCTATATTCCGAATATGCGAATTTCTACCGCCGTTTGCATTAGAGAGTGAGGTAAACTCAAACCCATCCATCAAAATCAACCCACGAGCTGACCACAGAGAGTTGAGCCAGAGGAAATCCATCGAGTTTATACGAGAGAACTCTCGTTTGATCGCTGGTAGGACATAGCTCTAACCTTTTGTTTCTCACTACTTCGACTGAAAGCGCTTAGTAAGAAATAAAGCGAAAGAAAGAGTTTAATTTGGCAAAAGAATGGTAAATGGAACACGGCAGTTGAAAATACTTGGCTGACACTCATTGAGCTGCAGAAAGCTCTTAAAAGTAATGATGTACTCCCATTTAAATACTATATTTCCGTCACAATAAAGCATTGGGCCATTTTTTATTTTCATTGAATATCAACTGAATTCTGATTAGTTTAAATAATTCATATTGCCATACATAAAATATAATTTCCAATTAGAGGCTAGTCCTCTCTTTCTTCCCAACGAACAGGTTTATATAAAACAACAAATTCCACCTGAGAGTAACCTTTATTAATCTTTGGCAACAAAAATTAGCAGACGCCGACCAGAATTCTATTAAGAAGCATATTTAATAAAACAAAAGAGAAGAATAAAGTTGAAAAATATGAGAATCAAACCACTACTATTCTCAAAAGAGGACTGCGATTCTCTCCAACACGAATGTTAAAAAAAAATTCGCTCCCTCTCCACGGCAAATTGTGATAACTAGTCACTAAATTTTAACGCTTTCCGTTCACGACAGCTTTAACTTTGACTACACGATGCGTAAAAGAATTCAACTCAGTTTAACTCCAGTTGATATTTCAAGTAAGCGCAGATAAAAATACATTTTACATGATGATAAAGGAGGATAGCATTGATACATCTGAAGCATTGAACTTGGTAAGTACATTCCCGTATAATAAATCCACTTCCACAGACTTTTAAGTCTAAATATTTGGTTCAAGATTAATAGTATTCAAAGATCAAGACGCTCCCTTATTAAGAACCAGGAGCATTGGTTAGATACCATGAATAATTAAAAGATGAAAAAAAAACTTTTTAAGTTATATGGTTTTATTATAAATACAAAGATAAACGAAACATGAGCTTTGCTGCCGTCTCAACATTCAGGGTCATATGTGACTAATAAACACCATGGGGCGTTCATATAAAGGATATGTACGCATAATTTGTATAATTATAGCATATATTTGTATAATTTCGAAATGAAGAATATTAGAGTTTTTGCAAAAACGTTTAATATACTAAATGACTTTTGCAAAGAGATTTTTCAAAGGAGCATGGGAAAAGAATAATTCGCTGTCGATCGTCAGAGAATCCGTCGATAAAATATTCTATTAAGAGTCTATTCTCTCTCCACTAAGTCTTTAATATTCATATTAATATTTATTGATATCTTATTTATAGATATTTATCTTTGTAAACACGTTCTCTTAGTATAATTTGCGATGCAGTTACGAAAGCCAAATCGAAATGTTACTCACTAAAATAAAGTCAAGTTGTGATATATTAAAAGAAATGTTCATAAGCAATACAGTGTAAATTGAACAAGGAGTAATGTTAATAAAAAAATTCAATATCTGATGCAAAAAGCAAACATTGGAATATTCTATGTTAAAGGGAACATTTGAACTTGAACATATATACACTGAAATTTGGACAATTTTTATTAACGTACAAGTCATGCGTAGACGTTATATTCAATTTTACTTTTAATTCCATTCAAATGTTTTTGACTCGTTAGCTATTCTGTAAACTAGTGAATGTATGGACGGCGCCCCATAGGTTTTATTTTCAGTCACATATGATCCTGAATGTTGAGATTGCAGCAAAGTTCATGTTTTGTTTATCTTTGTATTTTTATTAAATCCATGAAACTTACAAAGTATTTTACATTTTTTATTCAATGATTATTAGCTATTAAGTTCATTCATATTTTTTAAATTCAGAATTAACTAAAAATTATCGGGAAATTGTATCGGGTATCGTATCGATAATATTGTACGGGATCGGGCATCTTACATTGCTTTAGAAACATATTCGACTGAAAAAAATGCCGTAATAGTACCACCAACCCAAAACACTTACAAGTATGTATCTAGACCATCCTTAACCCACACGGCCACGACGGTCATTCGTTAAAGAGGGAGTAATGCAAAGGATGTAGATGGGGCGAAATTCTTTAATAGCAATTTTCTCGCGAACCCGGGCCTATGGGAGAGAAAGTCGTAAGTAACACTTATATTTTAATATTGTATTGTTATTAAAGATACACCTGAAACCCAAATGTGAAATAAATTTTATGAGTTTAAGTGGGTGAAAAATCTATTAAGAGATACCACCAAAACACACAGACCAAGCAATTTGAATAAAACCATGTAATGACGTAATTTAAGTATAGACCCCAGGTCAAAACTTATGAAATATTGTATTGTCATCCACGCCGAATATTTCTGCCAAATTTGAGCATAATCGGATTAGTAAAAGTGGGTAAAAATTCCAGCCAAACACAGACAGAAACTCAAGTTAAAGAAAACCATGTGAAAATCGAGAGGTCGCATAAACAGAGAGAAAAGAGCAGAGGAAGGAAAAACGAAATCCTGAAAGAGATTCACTTCTACGTATCTTTCATGCTTAAAGTAGAGGTGCTCTTGAAATATAAATGCTTTCGAATGAATAAACAAGTAATCTAAACGAGAATCGATCACGCTTCCTTGTTTCTTCCCAAGCCACAAGAGAGAAAGAAGCAGCCCGTGTTAATCCTTAACACGACGAAACAAAAAAATGCTATGTTTTATTCTGATTTTAATTCGTTCAAGTGCTATTACTATAGGAAATACTTGTAAGATTTAAATTTACAACTGTAGGATTTATAACTTAATGTCTACGTGATCGTTAACAAATATGGGCTACATTTGAATTCTTCACTATGATTATTCATTTCTAATCTCCGCGGAGCATTCAAACTCAACCCTATTCTGAGCCATGCAAACATTTTCAGGAAACGTTTGCCAAGTGCAGTGCATGGCAATACATATTCACGACGAACATGTCAACATATCCAGATTTCCTTATCCACTTAATAGATTTCTGGCCTTTATATTGTTCTAAGGAGGAAACAAGAGTTAATTGAAGGCGTACATATAGATAAATGAATATTAATTAGGGCAATAGTGGGAATAATTCTGGCTAGGCGCGGGAGATGAAAGAGAATAGAAACCTAGGTCGGCTTGGGGATAAGCTGAATTTAGTTGTAATTTCAGACACTAAAAAGGGAAGCAAAAGATGGGAACGATATGATTAGGGATTTAACCATGAAAATTTAGATACTTTGGAAAGGAAATGTGAGGACAAGGGCCTACCATAACGGAAACAAAGGTTCCTTCTCAATAATTGAATTTAATCATCGCTAGGATCGGCTCACATTTGGATCCTGTCTGCAAGTGGCAGAAAGGAGCAAGTAAGTTATATCTCAGCACGTTAAACTGAGGCACTAATACTGTTAGGAAGGAAATGTTAGATAAGGCTTCCCGAAGACGGAGAAATAATAGTCAGGACTGCTGATTGACCTGCCGTTCATTCGGTAGGACGCCTACGTGACGGTTTTTCATAGGTTGTCAAAGTGCGACTGGTATATACTCAGCAGATGTTAGCAGCTCAAAGGAATTCCTGAATAGGATCCTGGACGCGTGTTTCACAATTATAACCTAAAAGAGAAGACTACCCCTTACACTATTCATCGTGGGAGCTTGAGGCTTCCGATTCCCGGGTAAAAGACGGGAGTCTTATCGGTCACGAAGCTTGCTGCCACAGTCGCAAAATCTCCCACGCAAAGGGCACAGGCTGAAAAGCATTCGACCTAAACCTCTAGCGCCGGCCTTTCTTCATTCTCCCCCCATCCTCACCCAACCCTCTCCAACAACCTACATCCCATTCCCTTAGCGTGTTCCTTTTGTGTCCCTTTTTGACACAATGGACCTCTGTCACTGTGATTTAACTTTGATTGGTCAGACATAAATGTGAAACAAAAGGAATACCTAAGAAGGAAGAAAGCGGGCTGGGGGACGGGACTGTTGGGACAGTTGACAAGGGACACCGGGTGGTGATGGACCCCTCTTCCCTTTTTAATTCTTCCAACGCCCTCCCCTCCCCTGTTTTCTCACCTCTCCTACAAACCCCACCCCTCTTCTGGTCCACCAGTCCTCTGATCTCAATTAGTAATAGGGAGAGAAAGTTTTTCAAACGGATGTTTGAAAACGTACAAATAAATTAGAATAAATTTAAACAAAAACAGAGTATTGTCGGCAGAAAAGACATTCTATCAGAAGATTAATCTACAAACAGCTAGCAAATAAAGCTTCGAAGTAAGGAACTTCATTTAAATATGCGTGTGGAGCCTGCTCTTTTAGCGCAGTGAAGATGTGAATGTAACAGCAGCAGAAGAAGCAAGGGAACTTTGGAGCTTTTGAATACATGGTGAAAAAAATTAGAGGAGAGGAATGAAAAATGAAGAAGTACTACCAAAAGCTGGGGATAATAGAAGTTTTATTAAAACTCAACGAAGCAGGAGAGACAAACTGGTGGGAATACATCAAGCAAGTAATGAGAGATGTTAACATTAAAAACTATGTATGAATGAAGATATTAGCTGAGAAGAGAGTGGAGTGGAGAGCTGTGCAGTAAACCGATCACTTTAATGTTGATTGTTGTTGGTCTACTTTTACATCTTCAGCAGTCATCACTCTGTAGACTGGTTAGCTACAGCTCTCTTATTTCCCAACAATTAACCCCTTCATTCCTACATAATTATTCATTTTGACGCACACACATATTCATGGTTTAAGGCAGCGATTGACAGCCTATGGCAAGCATGCCACCAAGTGGCACGCGAAATGTTTGATGGTGGCAAGCCAAGAAAACGAGGATTGAATCAAAACTTTCCGACGATCGAATTAAACCTACTTTGGGATGGCATTCTCCCGACTTGTAATTAAAGGCCAGATGCAGAATGTGGCACGCGTGCACATACCTCTCTTGGGTGCCGTCCGCTGCGCTGGTTTAAGGAAAGATTTTGGATTCTCTGCGGGTTTTTTTTATTAAAAAGTAAATGCATATGCACTTACTCCATGCATATGCTTCAATGAAGTGCTTCGTTACTTTAAAGTTTGTGTTGATGGCACACAAAACTTGTATACACATGTTTTCCTGTTGTATGCTATTTCCAGACATAGAAAGAATTAAATCAGAAGATGCGTCAAAATTCTGCAGGAGTTGCAATGACAATAGAGTTAACAGGAGTTGACAAGCTGCGGAGATGACATGACTGTGAGAAAATCACAAAAAAGAAAATTTTGATCCTTTGAAGGTCTGAAGGAATTGGCTATAGCGCTCAGAATAGATTCCGCGGATCTGCGTTCGATACCCAGCCAGGGTCAGCGCTTTTTACCATTGTGAATTTTGCGCAGAATAAGTGTATACTAGTTGCAAGCAACTCAAGTTTGAAATTAAGAAAGTATATCTTTAAAACATATCCAGAGAGCATGAACTTTTGAGACAGTACATTCTAGATCAGGGTTGTCCAACTGGCTGCCCGCGGGCCGCATGCGGCCCGCGGTGCCATTTATTGTGGCCCGCGAAAGTTATTAGACCAAAATTCAGAAACTTATCTTTATATTTATACCTTACATTGTTTCTTATTGCTACTTTTAAAAAATTATAATTTATTACTATATGGCCCGCAACCATTTTAAAGGTTAAGTTGTGGCCCTTGAGGCCTTGCAAGTTAGGCAACCCTGTTCTAGATGATAAAAGCATCTGAACGGAGAAGATAGGACGCAATGGAAATACGGTGTCATACAAAAATGATGAAGTTCAAATGGGAAGAGAAAATCAATACTGAGGAAGTCCCACTACTAGTTAAAGAGATGTTAATTCATTTCTCTGTGGCGTAGATACAAACGAATACCTTCTTGGAAGCATTCTAATAAACAACCAACTCTTAAAAATAATATAAGATCGAGCAACGAATGAAAAGAAGCATCGAGAGAGAGAGAGGATTTTGTGTGGAATGAACCAAGGAACCAATTATATGGGAAGTTGAAACTTGTGTAGGAATTAAAAAATAAATATGGGGGAATAAAGCGGTATGCTGAAAATAGAAAGGAGTGAAGAACAGAAGCAATCTTCGTATCGATGAATGAGAATCTCCTTTTACAATGGAGTGGAAAATTTTTCAACTTAATTGGTTCAGTTTACATTCAAAGCCCATTTGAGGAAATGTATAATTTCCCGTATTTTTTTCAAAGATATATTTCAAAGGGTAAACAGTGTACCCAGAATTAAAACTAGGGAACGTGAGCTCTACGGCCTCTTAAAGTTACAAGGTATCCAATTCTCCAATGACCGTAATATTACGGCCATTGGAGAATTTTATACCTTGTAACTTGTAAGTGTACCCAGAGTCTTGAGACAACTAAATAGTAAACTTAATGATGATGGTATTTTTCCTGACAATCGAAACTGCTTCATATTCTCAAACACAGCCATTTCTGATATGCTGGGCCCGGTTTAGATGGTTGTCAAGCTACGATAAGGTAGCAAACAGGCATCCTCGAAAATAATAGCAAAGCAAAAGAAAAACACAATTTTGAGCTATTAGCAATTATAGGCTACATCTGCGTCTAATAGAGTTAAGCAGCATTACATGAAGAAATGCTCCATGAGTTTCAATGTTGGTAACACACCATCAGCATTAGGAATTGGACTCATTGGGGTGCATTTTTTGCAATTACCACAATAATTAGAGGAATACATGACAAAAGCGTAGTCATGGGGACTAAATTGCGTCAAAAAACTATATGAATAATAATTTGGCAAAGCCAAATGTCAAATCGACGAAATGTATATTTTTACATGGTTTGCCCCATGGATTGAAAAAAACTTTTTGAAACTCTTTCAACGTTAAATAATTTTTCAGTTTTTCCGTGGTGCCAATCTCTACTCCCGTAGAACTAAAGATAAGAAACAAGCCTTTAAAACTTGATGTTGGATGTGGCAAATGAAGATTAAGTCAACAGATAAAATACGAAATGAGTAAGTAAAGACGTAAGAAAAGGGAGAGAACACCAAATGGAACACCATACTGTAAAGAATAACCAGATTATTTGAGCACGTCCTAAAGCACAACTAATTCGCAAGCATAGGAGCAAAGTAGACGGGAATAAAATTCTTAGTTGGCTTCTTAGAACTGTAACAATACGAATGAGAAAAAATATTTATGTATTCCTCACTTCTATTGTGTGCCTCAAACGGTTTCAATATCTACAGCCTGTAATTTTTGTAAATTGTGCCTCTTGAAGGAGAGCAGCACTTGAAAATGACGGATTGTGTTCGTGGGAAGCCGTTGAGGATCATTTTAAACGTGTGAAATACACCCAAGCGGTTTCTCTCAATCGTAAATAGAAAGTTCCGCGAGAAAGACCCAGTGTTAGATACATGGACCGAATCAAGATGGATGGAGACCTTTTTATATGTAAACGGCTGGTGTCCTAACACCCCCCGCCACACGCCTATTGAGACGGCTTGCGGGGTAGTATGTAGATGTAGATTACTATTTTTTTTAATGTTATGTTAAATCAGGCTTGGTGACAAGTAGTTTTTTTTGTAATTTACGCCTAATAGTTAACTCATGTCTCCGTGAGGAATGACGTTTTTGTGAAATAGTTCCATATGAGTAAAACATTCCAGCAATACGAGTGAATATATTGCTTTTGACAAACCCATGTTTGCTCCATTTGATAAAAAAGGAACTGACGCCACTAATTTAAGACTCAATAAATATGCAAATAATCACTGCACAACGATGATTATTTTTAACCATACCTTATGTCAAAACCCATTCCCCTTTTATGGTAGGTTAGTTATTTTGGAAGGTAACCGATAACTGAAATCATTTGCGTCATCGGAAAAAAATACGGGGAGTATTCTTGATATCTACTCCCGTCGGATCTTCATATCGTGAATGCGAAATTACATACGATGGGACACTAGAGTGGAGTAATATGAGCATTGAATCGGAAGGGATATACGGCCACGGTGAGCCAATCTTGAACGACCGATGATGATGAGTCTCTACTCCACTCCCAATCTGCTGTCCTCCGCCACATCACACATCTCCTCTATTCCCCTGTTTCCCCTCACATCTCTATTACCTAGTCTCTTTCGACCTCGTCCCGCCCAGCCTTAAAACACCGTCCCAGCGGGGCTGTCTCCTGCTCCAAACTAAATTGCTCGCTCATCAAATGATAACGGATGTAATTCCGGCTAATGCCTCCAGCGGGCGCGGGCGCGGAAAAAAAATAAGGTGGGAGTAAAATACGGAAGCGAGACCCCGATAGCGACGCTCAAGAGAATCGCGCGAAGTGGTCGTTAACGCGGTCCTCGGGAATTTTCCGTCAGTTGAGCGTAACGCCTCTTTCCCTCATCCTAATCCTACGACGATTGAAAGCAAAAGTTGAAACAGATGTCTCCAGGCGTCACGTTGAGGAATCTCACCTACTAGTCTCACTGCTATATACACACTCACAACATATTATAGGCTAGGCAACGCGGCAACGTTTAAATCCGTGTCCATCCCGTGAGTCGCCGCAAGGGCGTGTGGCAGGGGGCGTCTGGAAACCAGTCATAAAAGGGAATGGTTTAGGAAAAAGGAATAGGAAAAGGAGTGGGATGATGAGTGATGTGTGTGTCGGTAGAATCAGCGTGTTGATTTGCTATTGTTGAAGTCGTGACACAGCGTAAAGTATGTAATGTTGTGCTCGGAACTGAAATTACCCTTGTAGAATACGTTTTACTCTTTTGGCCACTTGCCACCTAAATTGATGGCCACTTGCCACCTCGATTTTTTCATCCTAAATCATGTTTACATTTTAGAAAACTACCGAATTGAAAACTATAAAACAATGGTTGTGGTAGTTATTAGCAAAATCTTCCTGAAACTTGATAGCAATTAAAAGGTTAAGAGCAAACACAGAGCCTAGATTATACTCTGTGTGGTGTTTTTTTAGAGAGTTTTGAGAGGAATTGCAGTCTAATTAGGAGACGTAATTGTAAAAATATATATTTACTCACACTTTTTTGGTGTTATTTAACTCATCTACCTCTAAGTCCAATCACTGAAGCGTGAGGGAGTTGTTGAAAGCCGTCAACTGATCCTTTTTCGTCAGATCAATTGTTTTGCTATGGACCACTTGATTTGGAAGTGTAACGTACCTTTAAAGTAGGAAGTACCGTATCTTAGTCATAAGTAGGCATTAGCGCGTATGACAATCGAGGAGTGGGTTTGGTCCTGAATGAGAAACCTTGCATGCAAGTGGGGCATTCCGAGTCTAAATCCACTATGTACTATCCAGCCAGTGTCCGCAAGGGCATGAGAGACCCCAGCCATAAAAGCAGAGAGTGTTTGGAAAAAGGAATTGGGCGAGGAAAGGGGTGGCTGGGTTGCGGGGTTTTCTAGTCAAATAATGTCTAAATCTTCTCTTGTTGTAGCCTTGAGTGGTGCGTGGGAAGAGAGAATTTATTCTGCTGGACACAAGATCGTCATTTAAAATGTATACTTTAAATCTTTTGTGTAAGCTCCAAGTCGATCTCATTTCTGACGACGTAAATAGCATTTTACGTAATCCGACATACTACGGTAGTTAGATCATGAGATTGAAATTAGGGAAATAGACTGCAGAACGGGTAGGTTAAAATGTCACTTTTCACTCGAACGATAAGGGACCATATCCCATATAGTTGCCAATGAGACTTTTAACTAGATTTATGGATTGATGATGTAGCTACCTAATTGGTTTGCTCCCTAATGCTATTGTTCTAATCTGCTACCAAGTACTAACAGCACATCGTGCATGATTTTAGTGTAACTCCGGTATCTCTGGGCATGTATTTAATTGCAAAATACAGTAACACAAATAGTTCCTATAAAATTGGCGGTATTCTTATAGTGTAGTTCATGCCTTTGAAATTTCACCTGCTTAAAAGTATTTGCAGTTTTTTTGTTAATGCACCTATAGTCGAAGTTTCATTAACTTTATTAGATTATCGTGTAGTACCTACATGTTGGTGTTAACTCACTCCCTACCGCATACCATTGAGGGGATTGTAGGGTATAATGTAGATGTTTAATTCTTTAAAATATCAGTTCGACAGTGAATTCGTCTAACTTTGCCGCTCTTATTCCCTATCCCGAAGAAAAAGAAAGCTTCAGAATGAGAGGGCTATAAAATATGTAATAAGTTTAATTTTCTACGCACCTAAGGTTGTACTTAAATTGTTAACGGGAGTTTCGAGACGAGAACAATCGAGTACTTGGATGACAACTAGTACGGGTTTAGGAAGGGGAAGGCAACCCGAGATGCAATTGCGGTGATGAGAACACTTATACAAAAAGGGACAGAGAGTATAATCAAGACGTTTTTGATTGTTTTCTGAACTTGAAAAAGGTGTTTGAAAAACTCATGAAGATACTTTTGGAAAAAGGAGTAGTCGGAGAAATAGGAGAAACATTCACACGGCACAGGTGCGGGTGGCTAACGAAGAATCGGGGTGGGCAGTAGTAGGTGGCGGATTAAGACAAGGTTGCCCGTGGTGGACTTTGCTTTTTCACGACTATTCCGAAGAAATGGTAATAAAAGCATGGGAAGAGCTGTAATGTAGGGAGTTGGAGGACAGGCGTAAAGTTAGAGTTGCTGATGACCAGGCGTTACTTAGTCATCCAAAGGATTGCAAGGATTTTTACACGGATTCGAAAATTGGAGCGGGAAATATCGAACGAAGATCAATCATGAGAAAACTATAGAAATGAGGTTTTCCAGGACAAGGAAAGTGAGGCTGGGCTTCAAATTACAAGAACACAAGATAGATCAGGTGGAAAAATCCAATTTACTTAGTAGTAGTACGCTTGAGGAAATAGGAAAAATCACATATATTATTACAGAAAGGTCTTTTTCTGTCATTCCATATATGCTCCGTTAATACTGCACCTACAGTGATAAATGAGGTATCATTTTAAACGTTGAATCACCGGCTTCTGACGAAAAATACAATCTCAATCTCACATTTCACTATTTACCCATTAATTTGACTTAAAAGTTTAAGATTGCATTGTAACAGAAAACACTTTGTAAATATTTCCACACCAATTTTTTTTTTATTATTCAACCGACCTAGGTTTCGGCAAACATTGCCATTATCAATGTAAATGTTTGCCGAAACCTAGGTCGGTTGAATAATAAAAAAAAAAAATTGGTGTGGAAATATTTACAAAGTGTTTTCTGTTACAATGCAATCTGTGAAAATTTTCCACAAACTTTCGCCTGATACTTTAAAATCTGTAAAAGTTGAAATTTTTCCATGTCGATTACTCGCTCGAGGTATATCGACTCCACACATTTTTTTTATTCTAAACATCAAAAAAAGGTTTAAAATGAAAATAGTATCTACGAACTGCACATAGTGATTGTAGTACATGGGTGAATGGTCATCTGGTAAGTCAATGCAATTAATACTTTTTCATTTCATATGTATATGATATTCGCTTACAAAAATAGTTTGTAAACATTTATCAACATAACTTGCTCATGCATACATCCCGTTCAATGTTATAGAACTATACAATGGAAAGAGGCACAACTTCAAGAGGCAGGCCTCGAGGCAGACCAAGAGGTTTTGTATATTTTTACAAGAAAACAAGTATAAGGAAAGTATTTTATGATACACCTTCTTCTCTATTTAAAACCCAATTACACCGTTTCCTTAACATACTTATTCCCTGATAGCGTGAAAGTGCGAAATTTTCGCATGGGTTACCTAGTGGTAAATATATCAGGAGAGTAGAGTTGGCAAAGAAGGCGTTCGCAAGTAGGAGAGAATGTGACCATGTTGGTGAGTAGCTGGGGACGTGGTGTGAGAATCTTAAGAAAAGACTGCTGAAGAGTCAAATATGGATTGCAGCAAATGGTGTAGAAATACTCAAAGGAAAAAGGATGAAAATAGGTTGTTGACATTTGAAATGTGGGTGTGGAGGAGAGTAGAAAAGGACGGAAAGGAAGACGAACAAAGAAGTGCTCATCATGGTGAGTAAGGAGATAAAAATGCTTGAGGAAATTAGAAGAAGGTAAAGGCGGTGGTTGTAAGAGGTTAGGAGATGCGAGGGGATGTTGAAGGCCGTGACAGAGGGGCATTTTGGGTAATCGGGGGAGGGGAGAAGAGCTTGGGCTTTATGGATGAGATTGGGACAAGTAGGACGCATGCTGAGACGAAGAATGAAATAGTGCATGGAGTCAAGGACCATCAGCAGTTAAACAGTTCCTACTTCAATATATAAACCCACCTTTAACAGTAGATTACCTCTTACAATAAAAACAGGTGGCGTCAGCGTGGTCGTCTTCCGTCGGGACATGTCGGAGTGAGAGAGAATGTCGTCACCACGCGCTTGAAAATTAAACCCTGACCCAGTAATCTTTTTTCACAGAGGACGCCACCTCGCAGAGACAAATGCGACTCTCCTCAAAGCGCGAGACACGTCCTTGCGAAATGCGACAAATTCCAGCAATTTCGCCAGTCGCAACGGATCAGCGGAGACCTGAAATACGGAGGTATATATGACAACCTTGATCACCTAAGTTGAGCCATTATTTAATTCGTTTTTTTTAGTTAGATGGCCGGGTGGTGCAGAATTCCCATTGGCCATTGACACACCCCAATTACCTAAACATACTAACACACTAATCAATTATTCGAAAAGTCTCCGCAAGAGCATGTGGCAGAGAACTCAGCGTCCACGAAAATGAAGAGGAGATGAAAAAGTAAACAAGAAAGAAATGCGGCAAAGTTGGAGCTTCGATAAATTCGTTTTTTCACTGTTCTGTTTGCGCAGAGGTTGTTGTGAGTGATGCAAAGGGAAAAAAATCCAGCCTGATGTTCGACCGCCTATTTTACTCTGCTATTTTCTGACGAGTTAAGTTTTGGCTTTGAGAAGGACAGAGAGGATATATTAATTCGTAAGAAAAATGAGCAAAGAGGCGATAAATATGGGAGATGAGTGAAGGGAATGGGTATGAGGAAGATAGAGTGCATGGATCGAGTATTAAGAGGCAAAACGGGTTGTTGAAGAGGGTGATGGAGGGGAGAATTACAAGTACCTAATTGGGAATGGGTAGGAAAGGATTGGGTTTTTGGAATTCATGAGGGAAGGTGGAAAATAGGAAGTGTCAGAAGTTTATGACGTAGAGCATAGGTCACTATCTGAGACAGGATTAGCAAAGAATGGACCAATTTGGGAGAGGAGAGCGAGACATAAACTATCCATGAACCTACTAATTTGGGTGGAACACCTATTCTGATTGCGATATTCCACTGAGGAAAAATCATTCGCCTTGCCGGGATTCGAATCCGGATACCTCGATTTCGCGCCGAGTGTTTTAACCAGATAAGCTACCGAGGCGTCCTTCTCCCCTGTGGATTATTCGGTGGCTTTAAGGGAACATGATGGTAAGGACTGCTAGACATATGATGTCATTAGCAGTCCAAAGCGTGCGGAAGCGCCACAGTCCGCGAGGATAAAGCCATACATGGAACACAGGAGGTGTTCGCTCTTTGACCAATTTTGAGGATACCGGGACTAGCCACGGTAGTTACCTTTACGGAGTCACCCGCAAGTGCACATAAGTGCGATATTCCGCAGAGGAAAAATCATTCGCCTTGACCGGGATTCGAACCCGGATCCCTCGATTTCGCGCCGAGGTCACCCATCGAATAATCCACCACATCCAAATAATCCACAGGGGAGAAGGACGCCTCGGTAGCTTAACTGGTTAAAGCACTCGGCGCGAAATTGAGGGATCCGGGTTCGAACCCGGTGAAGACGAATGATTTTTCTCCTGTGGAATATCGCACTTACGTGCACTTGCGTGTGACTCCGTAAAGGTAACTACCGTGGCTAGTCCCGGTATCCTCAAAATTGACCTATTCTGATGATTTATAGTGAGGGGGCCAGGACTACGTCATCAATTTTGTGAGCAGAGTCACAAGATGGATGCATCTAATGAATTTCATCCGGGACTTTGTTAACGCGTAGCCAGGGGTTTCCATCACAGATTTTTTATTCAGAATTTGTTTATGAGTTCTTTTAAGGCATTTTTTCGCGAATAAAGTGGTTTCAATCACTGGAGAGAAATGAAGATAGTAGGAAGAGCACAAACATAAAAGCTTCATTCCTCGACAAGAGTATGACCTTGAGAGCTACTTTTACGGTGACCTTGAAAATTACTACACATTTAAAACACGGGTTGGGGACCAGTTTTCAAACGCGTAACCTGTACTGAGTCTCTTTACCAATCATAATCCTAGAGTGGGTTTTACTGATCGTCATCCTGCGCCAGGATTCGATGATCATCTGATTTCTACGGAGTTACGCCGAGAGGGGAACGTATTCCGAATCAAAGTTTCTCCAGCGCTGCAGCAACTTTTTTGAGCGGAAAAGCAGGTTGAAGATGCCTCATCTTGGAGGTGCAAAACATGACTGACAGACCTGGAACCCATCCGAACACTAAGTCTGATGTTCCCACACCTCTCTTCTCCATCTCTTCTTTTATTCCAAAAGAACCTGTCCCGTAATTGTAACACGAATATCTTTCGGCTATAGAAAGATACTTATCTGTCCAATAAACACCCTTAAAGTTTATTCTTTCGATTTTCTTCTTATACTTAATATGCAGCCAATTTAGATTCTTCCAAAAGCGCCAACTGCTTCTATCTCAGAATATTCCCATTAATCTTATTTACCAACCATCCACGATGCACTTACAACCACAAAAAGATTACGATGCACTTTTGTGAAGGAAAGAGGAAAAACTGCTCATACTTGGCTGGTATAAACGTCGTTTAGCTTCCTGTCTGTCGTCTAGACTCTCCACACTTCCGGGAATTAAGCCAACATTTGGGACAAAATTCCGGTCCAAGTATAAAATACTAGTAGTATTATCGTAGAAAGGGCTTTAGGAGAGATCTCATGCTCCATTGGCCGATTGAAAGTTCTCATACAGTGGAGTTGACCCGGAAAAAAATGCCAAAATTTCCCAGCGACATCGGTGCT
Source organism: Pyrrhosoma nymphula (assembly GCA_963573305.1). Lineage (NCBI taxonomy): Eukaryota > Metazoa > Arthropoda > Insecta > Odonata > Coenagrionidae > Pyrrhosoma > Pyrrhosoma nymphula. The sequence goes on along the minus strand of OY754335.1, from coordinate 9,541,203 downwards.
GAAAAATGGCATTAAGTTGTGCCATAATCCAATGCGTCCACCCAAATAAAAATTAAATTCACCATATCAACGCAAGATTTTGCATTGAATAGTAGTCATAATTATTGTGCAGCCGAAAGCTGAGATCATTTGCACGATTTAGAATGGAAATGGTTTGGTAAATAGGGAGAGCCGACGCCATTAACCAACTAGAAATGAAATGTGCCCAGGTAGCACGCGAATCAATATCCAGTTCCCGAAAAAGACGTGTATTCCGATACATCCATTACCTATTCAAGTATGGGCTGATACTGTAAAAAAATCGCATGTACCATGCCATCAAAGACGTAAGTACCCATGCTAAATATTTCTATACCGTCAGCAAACCAAACTTTTACCAATTAGCCGCGTATACACTCCGAGATCCACGCTGAATGTCATGCTAAGGGCATACTTTCTATGAAATACCTGCATGATAGATTTAGACAATAAATGGTGAAAAAAATGTATGGGTGTATGAATTGTGCGGGAAATTGCAGGAAATAGGATTGCTATTTGCTATATTGCCATTATGGTACTTGAGTGATGGTGTGTCAACAACATAGCATTGGACTCGATTAACGAATTAGATGTATGTTATTTCTGGAGAGCGGATTTCCTGGTTGTGTGTTGGTACGGCCATCGGTGGTAACAACCGATTGGTCGGACTAAATCATATTCCCGTTATTTCTGTGGGGTTTTCCAAGACACAAAATGTTGACGCTATTCTTCACGATTGTGGAAAATCAATGAAAGGCAGAAGCAAGTGGTGTATCCTCGCTTCTCGTGGAACATCTTCAAAACATTCATGAACGAGTATTAGTAGTTTATTTCGATATCTAACGGTAACGGAAAGGTAGTATATTAATACTTGATGGATCATACCTTGATGATCAATTAACTTTCATAGGGCTCCTCGCACATACACACTCACTCTACTTTAGCATACTTCCCCTTTTTACTAAAGGACATTCATTATAACTGCAATTAATGAAAAGAGAGCAATTTCCACAAGTATGACATTTATTGCACGACCGGTTTCGCTTTTTACAGCATCTTCAGGTACATATATCAAGTGTGCTCAAGCTTATATAGGGAGGCGGGAAGGGGGGTGGTAATGTTGAGAGAGGCAATACGACACTTTGAACACACTTTGATATATAGTTTCGCCTGTTCTGCCATGCTGGCATCAAAGTGTGTTGTCCTAAGTGTCGTATTGCCTCTCTTACCATTACCACCCCCTTTCCCGTCTCCCTATATAAGCTTGAGCACACTTGATATATGTACCTGAAGATGCTGTAAAAAGCGAAACCGGTCGTGCAATAAATGTCACACTTGTGGAAATTGCTCTTTTTTCATTAATTGCAGTTATGTTCCGTTTCCACTCCTTCACGCTTGAAACCTCAGATTATGACATTCATGATGCTTATTCTTTTCCTCCAACGTCACCTCTTTGCCAGGATTCTACCTTATACAGAACCAACCGCCTTTGACATCCCCTCAACTCTTTATCATTTGATTCATCCACCTATTTTGCCTCATATTTATTGGCTTAAACAACTATCTTTCCTCCCCTCCAACAATTTCAGAAATACACATCATTGGGCTTATTGCTCTATTTACGATTACCAAAGTATATTTTCAATCTTGGTAATTATAAGCCTTGGGCTTATAGGTCCAAACGTCACCAATCCACAGCATATACTACTAAAGGTCATCGATTGCACGTATTTTCCCCAATCCTTTGCAGTGTCTAACAGTTTAGCAACTCAGAGATCACGTAGGTGCACGGACATATGGACGAGTTAAATCGCATGAGGGATGGAAGTAAAAGCGTCTGCATTTCCCAGCGACACGACAGTGTGACCGCATAGTATTATTAGCGAAACAAACACAGCAAAAAATTGATTCTAGTCGTCATTTCATCTCGATAATAACGCTTCCTGGTTGAAGAAACTAAATTGTTTTAATTGCTCGAGAAAAGAGCTTCAAGCACCTGGGAACACAATTAGTCCCAGAAGAAAAAACTTTTAATAAATGCCTCAAATTCTCTTTCTCGCTATCATCTTTGCTCACAATGCCATTAGTATTCACTCAGTTACTCAGTGATTCAACCCGAAGGTTGGTTTGGATAGTTGAGGGTAGAGCTCACCCCGGACTAAGCCACAGGCGTGTGAAATTCACAAATTCAGGGTAGGGGGGCCAGTTCCTTTCCCTGGGCCACCTCGCACTCCCGAGGATTTTTTTGTTAGTATTAGGTATTAGTATTAGGTATTTGTATTACCCATTAGTATTAGGCACTCCTAATCCTTTGATCCTCCTTCGCAATAATACAATTCATGAGCACAGAAATTGTTTTACCATACACATGCGTTCATTTTAGAAAGAAGCGTAAGCACGATAATTCCATTTTGAGAAAATTACCAACAGATAATAATAAGAACATTAAAGGCTAAAAATGCATTGCGGAATCATTAATACCATGTCACGCGTTCTAATGTGAATTATTAACTACGCTCGCAAGGGAATCTGCGCGACTAAAGTTTCTTGCAAGGCCAAATGTAGTGTATTTTCCAACTTGCGCTTACTGATACCACATTCAATATCAAAATGTCGTGGCGAATGAAAATGATTACCTATTCATCATGCTACTGAAAAAGTGCTGCACCCCTCATCAGTTGTCTCCTCAGAGTTTAATAAATCCTATGCTTATGCAATGAAGGTAATATTTCTTAATACGATTGCAAAAAAAGTAGAGTTAGGGAAGAAGATGTGCAATTTCAAAAAATGCCCATTCATCGACATGCTTCATCCTTCCATTTCACACTTCGCCCAATAACTTTTTAGCTCGAGTTAATCTCCTTCCGAGAAGGGAGATAAAGGAGATGGCCCGGTCTCGGATGATATTTAAATCCTTGGCAAGATAATCCATTTTTCCACATAGAATCCAACTAAAATTCATCTTATAGCGTAATCACTGACCCAAACTAATATTAGTCTTCCTCAGAAGTTGCATTTTCATGTGCGACTGAAAGAATTCCATACTAGAGAATCCTTTGAGGCACTCCGATCTTCCAAAGTGAACCAAGTGTCTCGAACGGATTCAAGTCGGCTACGTACTGCTAAGTGTAGAGTACTTTTTGTTTCATGCAATGAAGCAACACTCAATCTTCAACTATATTCCATAAAATGTCGAAACTCGTGAAAATTAGAGTAAATTCACCTCGCAAGGGAAAATGTGTCGCATTTCCACATATCTATGCATCATTTTCAAGTTTTAATTAATGCCGTACTTCATGTTAATTAATTAATTAATATTAGTAGACATTATAACAGTTATGCGTCACTGGGGGGGGGGGAGGGTAATCTTAAAAAGCATTTCCCTCCGAGATATCACCTCAACCTCCATGCTTCAAACTCCTGTCACTCATTTCTGCCGTCGCTTTTTATCACTGATCACGTTTTGAATGCTGAGGAGACCGAATTCAAACCCTGAGTGAGGCGAGCAATTTTCTTGAAATCTATCTCCCATCCAACATGATTATTCCGCTCTTAACCACTGAACTCAACCAACACAATGCTTTCTCAAAGCGTCGCTTTTCCTCATGCGACCATTTCTTACCTCCCATTTCATACCTCCCCATTTACTTTTAGCCTTGGGTTAATGTCCTTCCGTGGGAGAGAGAGAGAGAGACGAAGAAGATGACCCCGACTTGAATACCGAATTAAGTCGTCCCGGTCCACCCCCCGCCAGTCCTCCTCCTCCTGTGAAAATTACTCCCCGTACCTCATCCCTTGCGACCCACTAATCCTTTCCCGCCTGGGCACCCCACACACAAACCCCACTCCTTGTCCTTGAGACTAAACCAACCGTCGCCTCTCGCGTGCCTTTCCCTCCCTTCGTACCCTTTTCTTTCTCGAGGGATCTCCTCCACATAACCCCTACCACACTCTCCAATTCGATTCTTCCCCACCCAAGGAAGTGGTGCCCCGTAGCTGACCTAAGGCTTCTACGTGGCCCCCCCTAACCCCTGCCTCAACTTTGATCTTAACAGCCTTCTTGGTGCCTTGAGTTGGGCCTCGAGAACTTCATTTCTCAGTGAATGCACTGTGGCGCACACCTAAAGGGAAGAAATCACATCAGCGCCAGATGTATTTAAAAGGTTTGACTGGTTGGTTATTCGGGGAGGTGACCGACAACTAAGGCTATTTGTTAGCATGAAGGGGACGTGTACGCCTGCTACTATTAAAGTGCTTTCTACGTGGCTCCCAAAAAAGGATCTAGATATTGAGAAGTCTCCGCGGATTTGAACCCGCGCTATTGTGCTACTGCATTACTTATACTTCTTGCAAAATGAACCACATCAACACCACAGCTAAAAGGTGAGTTGGTTAGTTAGCAGGCTACAAGAAGAAATATACTGGGACATACATTCTACCAAAATACACCTCACTATTTCCTCCACAATGCCCTCCTCCATCCTATCCCTTACTCCCTTAGTTATCCATGGCTGGTGTCCCTACATCCCCTGCCGCACGCCCTCACACCAGCTCACAGGGTACCATGTAGATGTATGTATACCCTTTGCCCCTTCCGTATTAGAGCCGACCCTAACTACCTACATGTCTCACATTATCGGTCTTCTACATTTCAGAAATCATTTACCGTTACCGCCTCTCAAACTTGGAACTACTTACCTAAATCAATTAAAGATTCCTCATCGCTGCCCCAATTCAAAAATAAATTATATTCTTACCTAACTTGTCCCACATAAGCTGTTTTTATTCATTTCAATGCTTTAATCACGTATGGGTTGTACTATTTTGGTTTATTTTTCTATTGTTATTTATTTCAAATTATTGTGCCAAAACATTTAATCCTGTTTATATTTAATTCATTGTGTGAACTTGCTCCGTATCCCATATTGTGTTTAGTTCATGATGTTTATTGCATTCATTTGGCATGTTGTTTTTTTTCTTGTTGTTCACTAAATTGTAACACTTTTCTTCTTAAATTGATGCTTTGCACACTAAATTTAAATGTATTTTTGAGCTCTAATGTGATTCATGAAAATTGTTCATATCGGATGTAAATCTGTGAACAATAAACAATATAAAAGATCTTAGGCTTTCCCGGCGAATAATATTAGTAAAATCTTCTCGGGTTTGCCACCGGGTAAGGCTTTTAAAGGCCTTTTTGGCCTTTAAAAGCCTTACCCGGTGGCAAACCCGAGAAGATTTTACTAATAAACAATATTATTATTATTACTATCCTTTCGCCACCCCCACTGCTTCCCTGACCCTCCCTCTCCGCATTCCACCCATCTCCCAGCTTTGCCATACACTTCCGGTCTGTTTCCTTCTCCCTACCCCTCTTTCTCCATACGATCGCGTCACCCCTTTCTTCTCCAGCAACATACTCACTCCACACGACCCGGTCCTGTAAACACTCGCGGTAATGAATAAATAGTTTGCCGTCTCCCAATAAGAAAATCTTCATCTCACGAATACTTTCGGCGGCTGTGCATAATTTTCAAGAATAATGGAAAATGATAAGTACTACCGTCGACACTAGTAGCGACATTAAAATTATCTGAGTGGAGAATCGCCATTTAATAATTCACAAGTCAACAACTTTAAACTTTATTTCTGCATCTGGTTTGTTAACGGGTGGATTTGCCTAATTTTGGGGGTGCTGAATTCACTGGTAAAATCAGTTTTCTCTATCACTTCACGTTTCCTCGACGTCTCACAACAAAGCAGGATCAAAAACTGTACTGGCGAACATTGACAGAATTAAAACAAACAAGAAATACATATTCAGAACTTTAGAACTCAATTCTATTTTATATGTATACATGGACAGCCAATAGAAGGTCTAAATTAGTTCAGAACATATTTTCAACTTTAATCTTCCTTGATATTCGAAAAAATGTGACAACGATGCCCTTCTTTTGTTTGCCGTTTCATCACTCTCCCTAACAATACCCTAGCAGTAGTTGCCCATTACCGAAGGGTTCCCGTGACCTTGATAACAGTGTTCCATCATACGGATGTCTTGGTGAAAGCGTTCACCCTGCTCATCGCTGACGGCTCCCAAATTATCCCATAAGAAATCAAGGTGGGAATGTAAAAAGTGAATTTTAAGCGACATTCTACACCCCATGTTCTTGGAGCTGTCTAACAGATCATTCACAATGGAAACATAGTTAGCATCTCTTCTGTTTCCCAAAAAGCCCTTCACAATTGCTTTGAAAGAGGACCAAGCATCTAATTCGATATTTGTGAGTTTGGTATCCAAGGTTGGATCTTTCATCAATATTCTTATTTGTAGTACAACAAATATACCTTTTTTCAGCTTTGATTCACTCAATTTAGGAAAGTTTTCTTTAAAATTTAAGGCCCGACATCCTTTATCCAGAGCTTTTACAAATTTCTTCATCAGGCCCAACTTGAAATGAAGAGGAGGCAAAATGATTTTATCGTTCTCAACCGATGGAGTGTTTTTCACATTTTCCTTACTAGAGTCAATAAATAGTCGCTACTCCTGTGGGTTATGTTGTACACCTAGCAGCATCTTCAGACCACTGACATCTCTGAATACACACATTGAATTCTGCATGTGGACATATTGAGCGAAGGAAGTACATCTTGATTTAAAACAGGAAATTGTCCCTGGAGCTAGAAGGTTCCGTTGTTGCAGTCTCAACCCCATGAGTTGAGGCGAAGTATCATGAGATGGAGGGCAGTACTCTTCTACATGTTCAGCACCTTTTGATTCACTTGAAGTTGGGTCTGATACTGTGGCTTGTAAGTCACAGACAGGAACAGGCAACCCTTCATCTCGGGGCACAGGCTAATGCACTGGAGATGCATTTAGATACTTCATTGTATGCCTAGCCCATACGGTGAAACTCGCCACGAAAAAAATCTTGACCAGGATTCGAACCCAAATCTCCCAATTGCCGGTCAGGTGTGTTAGTGTGAATTAAGGTGGCTCGGTTGTGCAACTGGCTAACACACCTGACCGGCAATTGGGAGATCAAGATTCGAATCCCGGTCAAGTCAAATGATTTCTTCATGGTGAATTTCACCGTCTTCGGTGTATAACTTCGCACCCGTGCGCGTGACTGCGTACCACATTCATTTGTTCAATCGCAATGATCGACAAAAATAAAAAAATAGGCAACTAGACAAAAGAACAATAAACAGCGAAATGCGGAAAACAATAAAAAACCCTTAATAACTCAAACATTTTACGTGCTGGAACATTTTGAAAGGTAGATTCGGATTCTACACACCAAAATACCTACTAATTGATGTATCAATAGTATGAATTTTGGTAAAACAGCGAAAACAGTAAACAGCGAAATACGGAAAATAAACAGTAAACAATAAAAAACCTCAATAACTCAAAAATATAACGTGCAATAACATTTTGAAAGGTACATTTGGATTCTACACACCAAAATACATAATAATTGATATATCACATCCCAGATGCAAAATGGCTGTTGACTAGTGTAATTATTATGGAAGTTCCACCACACCAGTCAGAGTACTATACAAGTTAAACACTCATATGAGTGTACTATACTATGTCAGTTCAACCTCCTAAACAAATGTTGAACGTTAAATGTAAATGCACACGGCTGTCACATATACAAGGGTACACGGTGGTTGAAACTCTCACTAGTAACCTCATGGCTCATAGGGTTCAATGAGGAAAGAACTTCTAGTACCGTAATGAGTCCGTCAGCTGGGACGTTAAACCGTTGTCACCTAGGCGTATTTCGCAAGGAGCAGGCTAATTTCGGTGCCGAGCTTCTAACCTCCCCTTCTACCCTATTACTATACTACCCCTATCTCTTAACACCTTCCCTCTCGGTCTGAAGCGCCAATTCGTGCGGAACAAACTTGAATTACAATGAAGACGTATTTACACTCTCCAGGTCACATGCACAGTGACCAACCCTGAGATTCATTGGATACGCGAGGGTAGGACACACTCTGCAGTGAGCCCAAATGAGGGTAAAATCCACACTTATTCGGGTATGGGGTCATTTCATATGGTACATCTACGTGCTACGCCGCGAACCTAGCCGCGAGGGCGTGTAGCAGGTGGTGTTGGGACACCAGAGATAAATGGGAGGGTTATACTACATCCACACATTACTCTGCGAGCCACCACATGAGTGGGTGGCAGGGGATGCTGGGGCACCAACCACTAAAATGGAGGGAATAAGGAAAAGGAATTGGGAGAGGGAAAGTGCGACGGTGTATTGTTTTTTACACGGAGTGTCCCAGAGTCTCAACGCTATGTTTTTTGTAGTCACTATCGGTGCATTGAAATAAATTATTCTTGTTCATCTCAGCTCAGCAGTGTATCTATCTCTCTTGTTTTAGCACTTCAACTAGCTTCAGAGAAAATGGAATAGGAAATGGTTCCAGTCAAAATAAGAGTCTCGTTTTGCTCTCATTGTAGACGTGGATGTTGCGCGAGAATAAATTATTCTCAAAACGTACCTGTTGGCTTTTTCTGTCTTACGAATAGAGAGAGAGAGAGTGGGGGTTAAATATTATCCGTGGTGACAACCTGGGACTCGTCATATATATCATATATACCAGTTTTGTCCCGTAACTTAGCCTATGGTTCAACCTTCGACTCTCTAGTGGTTCTCACTCCAGTCATTCCTATCATTTTGTCACACTTTCTGTTCACTCGTGCCAGCTTTTAATAACATCGCGTGTCTTTACTTTGTATCTTATTGAGCTCGTGAATTACATTTTTCTGTCCCAAGTCCCATTTCTTTCGATGTACTCAAAATGCAGTCTAACGAGGATAAGAAAACACATACTTATTTACTTTTCATTTTTTTCTCCTATTTCATATTCGCTTGATGAACCCTTCGGTGCAGCGCCGCGAGTGTCCCGAATGTGTTTTCTCCAAGATAGGCCTGAAGTTATGGGAATCGACAAATTATTTCACCTGAGCCCTGTTTTATGCCCGGTTATCGCTAACCGCACGACGACGTAGACTTTGTGTTAACATGATGTTAACTGAGAGTATGCGTTTTGATTATTTCACCTGTCACTTTCGATGGGAGAACCGTTTAACATCGGATTTCATACCGAGAATATATTAACCGAGAGAAATTAAATAGGGCTTATACCCGCCACATTCATATCAACTCCCCTGTCTTCATAGATGCCGAGAGATAGGCAAAATTCGCACTTCCAGGGTACAGGGTGAGGGGGAATTCTTTCCCCTGAGACACCGGTGGTTTCTTAATACACTAGTGTCCAGAAATATAGCACAGCTCAGAAATTGTGATTTTCCATAGAAACCTCATCCCGATATAAGCCCAGGGATTCTCTAGTAAGTATTTTGGCGAACCTTCCACACCCAGGGCATACACGCGTAAATCTTCGAGTAATCACTTCGCTTTTTATCGATTGAATCTTCCGGAGATCAGCTCCTGATGCCTTTCCCCTGGAGGGGGAGGAGCGCGTGCATCTTTGGAGTTATAGGAGACACGTGCTACAGCAAGGAGCCACTCTCTCTCTCTCATGTCCTCTAAATCTACTCAACAAAAGACTAACTAACCGCGGGTTGAGCGCCACAATCAATCCGATTGATAAAATTAAAAATAAGAATTTGAGAATGATACGAAAGATATTATTCCACACTCAAAATAACCCTGCAGGCCGGACTGAAGCGGCAATATTCAAAAAAAGAGAGAAAGGGCCGAATGGATCATCAGGATCATTGGTATTGTGCCAAATGATAAGTCCAAGAATAGTTCTGCATATTATTCCTAAGCCATTCAAAGATCTTCTCAAACATTTCCTGAATAGAACTATTCATTATTGCAATATAATATTCCTCTCAGTCTATCTTCCTCCTCCCATCAAACCTTCTAAAATCGTTTTTTTCCTTCTCCTCCCTCTCACCCAACTTTCATCCATCACCGTGGTCAGTATCCTTTCAGATTGACCTACGTCTTTATTAGAACACATACGCGCAAAAATTCTTCTTTCCTACACAACATAAATTGTCAAAACATTGAGTAAACCCATAATATCCCAGGAAACAGCATGACTTTTGTAAGCCATGTTTCACATACAGTCATCACTGCTTGTAAATTATTTGGTTTTATATATCGTATTTCAAAATATTTGAAAAATGAAAATGTGTTAAAAATTTTGTATTTCTCCCTTGTAAGGAGCAAATTGGAATATGGCTCAGGCGTATGGAGCCCATACTCAAGAAAGTATATAGATAAAATTGAAAGAGTACAAAAACGTTTCTGAGATTTTTATATTATGTTAAAAACCATGTTTACCATACCATTGGAAACCATGTGGGGTACGAAGACTTACTGTCAACGTTCGGTTTTCATAAGTTAAGTGTTAGAAGAAAGTTAAATGATTTGTTGTTCTTACACGATGTAATCCATAAGGGAGAATGTTCTAGTTTGTTATGTGAACTCAATATACATACTCCTCTTATAAAAGGTAAACATAGAAGAACTTTTTATTTAAAATATTTTAGCAGTGATTATTGTAAGAATGCTCCAATTAATAGACTATGTACATCATATAATTCTGTGTGTAATGATTTGGATTTATTCGATGACAGAAAGAAGTTTCAAAAAGAAATCTTAAATAAATTGTCACTGTAGATATAGTTTGCATTGTAAAATATAAATTTTATCGACCAGCTATTCAAGTAGTAATAATTACCTTGTAACATTTGTTCGGTCTTATTTGCTCACCCTGTAATTATATTTATATGTTGGGTGAGCGTAAAATTCAAAAAATAAATAAATAAAAATATTCCCTTTTCCTCCATGGCCCATTTTTCCCCTCCTTTCATTCCTGTGGCCGAACGCACCATTGCGCTCCAACGGAATACGTGAAAGATGAAAACCAAAGCGTGTCAGGAAACACATTCATTCACGTTTCCTTCTTGCTCACTCCCCTCACTTCTCCCATCTTCATCTCTGAATACATCTAACATCCTTTCTTTACCAACGCCTCCGCGTAGTTTTTGCAGGATAATGTTTAGAAGCAATTTCCTCCCACCTTTATCTCCCCCTACGGGCCAACTTAAACGTTCTGTCCAAGGGTCTGACGGAATTGCGATATCTCGCATGGATTACTACTAGCGCCAATTGTTTCAGGCGCAAATGGGAAAATAAGTAAGTATGCGTGAAAAAGCTAAAGATTTTATGTTTTTGCCATAAATCTTTTACTTTTTGTGAAAAAATGCTGTAATTATTCCTTTTGTTGTAAGACGTTTATCAGCGTACATTTAAAATACGCCTGGGACCACACAAGACATCACCATCGCAACCGTAAGTAAACAAATGAGATGGCCGAGAAAGTACACTGCAAAAACGCCAAGAGAAGGACTGGACGGCATTATTATCGCTGCAATCTGGTTCCAGAATTTTTCAGGATGCAGAATTGATTATACAATTACCTTTTTAAGTTTCCCCTGAGAAATTAATAAGTAATCTCCTACTTAAATCTGCAAGATATTCAATTAAAGAGTATATTTGTCGCGCTGTTGCGCTGATAGTTAGCGCCTGACCACTAGAGTGCTCTGGGTGAAATGTATAACCATTGTAGTAAAGCGAGTGTCAGACCCTTGGTGCTGTCCATGCCGCTCCGAAGGAAACTGAATGGAACTTGAGGTTTTTTACATTCCCCACTCGCCTCAGATGCTAATAGATTGCACGTGCCACAGTGACGCAAAAAGAATACATAATATCATGAGACTATTCCCTCACACCTGATCTGGACTCCCCGCACCACTGATATTTTTGTCAAACATTGTTCCCAGCCATAATGCTGCCTAGGATGCTCCTCTAAAATCATCGTGTTCAGAATCTTTTCAATCGTGGTATTTTGCCCCAGCGTGTCCAGGAGCAAAAAAAAATTAAACGACAAGTCATGCAACGTTTCCGTGAAAGAAACAAATGGGATTGAACGGAGGTTCCGAACCTTGATCTTCCTAGTTCTATGCGTAATCCAGTAATAACACCACGCCATATTAAATGGAGACGAATTTCCCATGAGGCTTATACAAATGAGATGTTCCCGCCTACCGCCAGTATTGCGGCACAGGTCGTGCGTGGTTACTAAGCAACGGTCACTGGAGTATGTTGTGCGTTGCGAAAATCTACACCTTCATCTACGTTGTGCCCAGCGAGCAGCCGAAGGGGTTTGAGGCAGGGAATTGGCAGTAAACCAGTCATTTTTGAATTACGTGAGTAAAAAAAGGGTTTCCTGCATACATTATACTTTATATTATTATATACATATGATTTATTTGAGCCCATACATGCTTCTACGGGGTACTGTCGTGATTTTGAATGATGCGAGGGAGAAGGGTACCGAACCGTTCCTTTTTTATTATCAAAGTGTTCGAATTTTTGAGAATGAGATTTGTCAGTGTACTCTGGGTGGCGGGGATCAACCTCAAGGGAAGAGAAGCGGACATGGAGTGGCTTTCTACGTCGGGACGAGGGGGAGGGCAAGGCGTAAAGGGGGAAAGAACCTGGAAAAGGGAACTGGAATGGTTTTTTCGCCTCCCACGCTGACGCGTCGACAGATGTGGGACGCTTCGTGGGCTGAAAGGAACGCGAGACGCGGGACCAGAAGAGAACGAATAAGAGAGAGTCTCTTGGAGAGGGAAACCCAGCGCCGACGCCATCCATCATCCAATCGGAGAGGGGATGGTGGGGGAAAATAAATTCTCGGGAAGGGAAATCCAGCGCAGAAAATAAATATCATGGTGGTGGTGGAGGCAAGTGATAACGTCGTATCTGGGACGAAAAACCCGGAGTAAACGCGAGGCATCACCCAAACAGGAATGGGACGAAATATCGGCAGGAAGGAAACCTGGCGCAGACGACAAACACACACACAATCACACGGTAACCAAGCCGACATGGATCACACATCCACCACCGGACTAATATTTCCAGACTACATTGAGGCGAAAGTGGTCGTCACTTCCGGCCACGAAAGCACAAAAGGAGCCATGACCACCCCATCCTAGAAAATCCTAGACAAAGGTGAAAGCCGTGGTCGCAAATCGTTGCACATGGCTCAGGTTGACCCCGAATCGTTATGTCCCCGGTAATCGTCCCGGGGTGAGCTACGGCAGGCACGGAGGTCGCGGAACTAACAATAAGACGTGAAAAAAATATCAGAGATCACAAAAATCATCGTCCGTTTCCCCCTAGAAAGAAAATAACAAATCGTCAGCCATCCACAGTAAATGCTCACGAAGCACGACGAATTCCTACGCTCTCGCATATTGACGAAGGTCAAGAGTCTTGGAGTCGCTATAGAAGTCGCTGGAGGATACACGAAAGGCTATAACTAGAAAAATTCCGAAGACACGTGATTCGGTTAGACATGGAGGATTATTGTACTCTATAAAATAGAACCTCTTCGAAGGCGTTAAGAACAAATTAATAACTCCGTGATAGGTACCTACTATGGTAGGCTAGGTCACGAGCATAAAATTAGATATGTAGATTGCAAGAAGGAAAGTTTTAAAATTCCATCTTTCCGTTTACGTTTAGGTCCCACGATAACTAAAATCGAAGCCGAAAATAAAGTAAATGATAGGTAAAACGATAGGTAGTGTTGTTTTTTCATACTTATTTCATTTTTACACATCTGTAAGGGATGCAACTATTTATGAATTATGTGTCTGTAATATTGTATCATTTAGCTTGTTTTGAATGAATGACTGAATCTTAAGTAATGGTCCCCGTCAAACATGCATGCAGTGCCCATCCCACATGAGTAGAAGGATCAAAGCAGTTTTGCACGTGGAATCTCCGTAAACATACTTTACTGCATGGTAAAACTATCCAATAAAATATCTAACAACAGCATGATAGTGTGTTTTGACAGTTAGTGCATGCGTGGTGTTGCTGCTACGTGCGAGGTGTCTTGCAGAGTACCATGGAGGAGTTCCTAAATGGCAAATTGTAAGGTTGTCCTTAGCCTCCTGACCCTAATTTTAAAATATTTCATTCTAACTTTGATTCCTTCATTTTAACCAAGTGAGCTTATCAGTAATTTGATTGTATACCTATTCCATTTGACCACCTAGGGCATAAATATTTTGTACATTCATTTGACCATATTCTATGTTAACTTATGACCTACATAACAATAAATAATTTTATTATTGTTACCACGTAGATGTAGAACCTATCTATAAAACATATATATATATATATATATATATATTCTCCAGCTGACGAAGAGCTTACAGACTCGAAACGTTCTTACCCAGTAAGTCGTCTCTTTTTACTTTTCTTTCCCCACCCCCTGTCCAGTGTATATTTTTTTACTATGTGTATATATATATATAAACTTTGCCACAGGTGGGGCGGAATTAAATATAGAAACACAAAAAAGAAGAACACTCACAATATACGTTCTGATATTTCGGCAGCCGAGAAGCTGCCTTTCTCACAGAAGGAAGGATATATATATATATATATATATATATATATATATATATATATATATATATATATATATATATATATATACATAAAAATAAACTTTGCCACAGGTGGGGCGGAATTAAATATAGAAACACAAAAAAAAGAAGAACACTCACACACTATACGTTCTGATATTTCGGCACGTTGCCTTTCTCACAGAAGGAAGGATACTCTGTCTCAGTATACTCAGTATCCTTCCTTCTGTGAGAAAGGCAACGTGCCGAAATATCAGAACGTATAGTGTGTGAGTGTTCTTCTTTTTTTTGTGTTTCTATATTTAATTCCGCCCCACCTGTGGCAAAGTTTATTTTTATTTAAATTATCGCGTGTGTGATTTTCCACGAACTCGTATGTATATATATATATGAGATAATATTTGAGGCATATGCTCTATTTGGCCCAAATGCACAAACTTCCTTCTTTCCACAAACCAATCACGACGCTAATCCACTGACACACACATGTATACATTTTCGTCCCGTCCCCCTATCAATTTCTTTTTCCACACCCTCTCGCCCTTCTTTCACGTCTCGTGTCCATGGCACCCACTGCCACGCGCCATTGTGTCTCCTAGTGTAGAGTAGTGGAAAGATGCATCTCCCTCAAATGAGAAGCGGGAAGGAAAAAAGATACTGAGTGGAAAATTCTCAATTCCTAAACATCATCGGTGTCTTAATCAAAAAAATAGAGAAACAGCGATGCACCACATCCTACGCAGGTGTATGCTGTCCCTTGGAGAATTGTGTGAGTGAAAGATATATCTTAAGACGTAAATCACTTCCTTCTTAGCTCTTACTCTGTTCCCTACGTCATCGCTTGTAGATGCACCCTGGTCCGTGGATAAATGGGTAAAGAAAAATAAATGGGGAAAAACACTTTTCCACTCAATCTCACCCCTTCTTCTTGTCCTGGTCTTCTAACATCCTCTTACACTTGCCCTAGCGGGGGCTCACGAGGTACTTCATACAGGTAAGTGTATTATGATCAAGAGAGGAGCAGAGGGAAATATAAATCAGGAGGAAAAAGCTCTACCCTATCCCTTCATGATGCCCTAATGACTTAACACCCTCTGTCCGGCGGCAGCTCACAGTGTATTTTGTAGACTTATATCAAACAGGTAAGGGGTAAGGAAAACAGAGAAAATATGTGGATAAATCATTCTTCTATCCCTTAATAATGTTCTGGTTGCCTAATATTTCCTCTCACACGCCCTCACGGCGGTCCATAGGGTATCAATCTACTGCTCGGGTGTATCCTAAACAAGTGAGGAACGGGAGGGACATTATGGGAATTACCACTTCTATCAGCTAAGTTCTTTGCCTTCATCGTGTGCCCTGGAGCCTTAACACCCCCATGACAACACGCCCTCGTACTGTAGCCTCGGATAGCAGTATATAGTTGGAAAGGGGAAACCGGGAAAAACCACTCCCTTCGGCTCTATTCCGTTCCTTCTTTCAGTTCTTGAGTCTTAACAAGCCTCACACACATTTTCGGCGCCTCACAGTGCCTACGACGAAGGCGTAGACACGAATCGCACAACTTCGGAGCGGAATCGAATGGTCAACGAAACGGGGAGAATCATATCCTTCGCAGATATATTTCTTCCTCTCCTACTAAGGCCGCCTCCTTACCGTAGTCTTGGTCGAGGGATGCGTTGGGGGCGTTGGCGGCGGCGGCGGCCAGCAGCAAGGCAGCGGCCGGGTGGGGCGTCGCGGCGGACGACGCCGAGGAGAGCGGCAGGTGGTGGTACGGAGGCGGCGGCGGGGGCCGAAGGTGAGGCGGGGAGGCGGACACGGCGACGACGGACATTGCTCGCCGCGACTGCTGGGGCGAACCCTCGTCGCCCAGCACACGCACTCGAACAACACACGGCAGGAAGAAAGAAATCAAGAAAAACCCTGGCTACGTCAGGACACTCCCATCCGTCCACGCAGTCTTCATCCCGGGGCTCGACCCCGAGGGGCACTGGGGGCCTGCCTGAAACCAGCCGCCCCCATCACAGGTCCCCCTCTCCGTTCGTACCCCTACTTCGGTCCCCCATGCTCCTTCCCTCCGAGGAAAAGCCCATTCCCCTACCTCCGCGCCCTCTATTCTCCCACCCACACGTACACACACACACACAAAACTCCCTCTACACCCACATTCCCCCCTCCTCTTCCCCCCCTTCCCCCCCTTCCTCTCCCCTCCCTCCCTCCCCTCCCTCCAGCGCGCGCGCGATAAGGCGACGACGACGCCACGGGGAGGCGAGCGGCGCGTCGTCAAACTATAAATGCCTCCTCCCCCACACACGCAACAGGGGATAAAGAGCGATGGAGCCAGGATGCGGCCAGGGTATAAGGGAGGGCAGGGGAGCAAAAGGGGTACGTGGGGAGAGGGGAAGGAGTCATGAGGTGGGAGGTGTGGGTAGAATGGTGTTTTTTTCGTCAGTCGGTAAGAGGAGGAAGTGAGTGTTGGAATATCGCGATGGATAGATTTCTGATACCCTATTCAGGAAAGCCTCGGAATGTTCAAGCATCGGCAATGACGGAATTTTGACGTCACAACCTCGACACATTTAAATAATGCCATTTAAAAGTTGACGTAGTTGAGATTTTTATAGGCTTCGACATGAAGTCCACGACATTGTAGAGGTCGAGTTCTTAATGAATAAATAATTAAAAGACTTATACTTCGTTTATCACACATGATCAGAGCGAGATTTCCCGCAGACCGGTAGGAAATTTCCATGGACCAGAACCGTTCCGCGGACCACCGGACAGTAAAGAACACCGTTCAAGTCTGTACCGCAAGAATTTTCGCTTAAATCTATATATTACGAGGAATAAATTCACCGTGAAATACCACAAAATTTAGGAGGAGCAAGTGGCATATTTAGAGATAAAATGCCTAAATGCCCTGGCCATCCTGGTCTAATTAAAACACAAAGCGGGAATAACCGTTGGCTAAAAGTGTAGGCTCGGTAGGTGGGAAAGCGATCTGTAAAGTTACGGATCTTCTTAGGGTTTGGATCATGGGGGTGTTGGCTGAGAGGTGAACTCCCACGAGAATGGCCCGGGTTTCTTCCCTTGGCACTTTTGGAAATTGTTATTAATTTCTCATCCGATTACTACGTGGGTGTAGCGAGGAGAGTACTTAGTGTGCATTGCTCCGTCCGTCGAATGGGACGTTAAACTGCCGTCACCTCGGCGTCGTTAGTTTAAGAGCGGAAAAATGCCGGAGCCGTGTTTCTCTCCAACCTTTCACACTACATCATGAACGTGATACCCTGCAAGCCTCTCTCGAGGTTGTGTTGAAGGGGGGGGGGGTGATTCCACTCCCGGCATGCACTTCCAGCTAAACACACGCGAAACGTTATTCGCTAGTTTACTAATTCTGAGCCAAGCTGTCCTATCTTATGCTGACACTTTGGCATAAAATAATGCAGTAAAGTTCACAATATATAACGTAGAAGAGAATTTCTGCGTATGCTCGTCTATCTGACCGTCAGATCGTGTTTATTCAAGCGGTGCAATGCGCTGGAATGGGCGCCAGCTGCGAAAGCGTACTGTACAACAAGGTCTAACCCCAAGGAATCATTTTTTTGCGATAATTTTCGCGGTAATATTTGCGCAACCTCCATTCATTTCCCAATTTCGCTCCTCCCCGCATGAAGCGCCGCAATAGACTTGAAATAGACAGACAGACGAGAGTTCGGCAAGGGTGCAAAGGGAAGTGGCATGGGGAGCGAGAGGAGAATCGTTGTTAGGGATAAGAGGGGAAGGAATTAAAGGGGGTGGGGAGGGGGGGGGGGAGCGTGGGCGGAGAGGGAGTTTTTTTCGGGCGAATGAAAAACGAGGAAATGAGATTGGAACAGCGCGATGACAACAGATGAATGGATACCAACGCTGAGAGCTCCGGGTTCGATGCCCTCCGGTGGTGGCGGCAATGATCTACTGCTGATCCATTTCCTACGCAAAACGCTTCCAAGGTTTTAGGTGCAGTAACCACTTGAAGTGTAGAATTCCAACCGTTGATTAGGAAACTAAATCATGGAAAAATTGGCGTCCGCTCTTTGAGAAAAATTTAATACCGTGGAGTCGGGCTTCTCCCTTCCATCACTACCTCACAATGCTATCCGGCTACATTTCCTCCGGGTCGTTAGCACAGGATTGGTGCTGAGGATATTATTTAAAACCCGCACAACATCTCTAGAACTTATGGCAGCGACATAATAAGAGAGTTACACCGCCGAACAGATATGTACAAAGAATTCCTTCTTCACACGCATCATTAGTGACTATAAAAAACAGAGCGAGTTACGAAGGAGTTCCGTTAACATCACTTTCGTCATTTCCCTAATCCCTCTCGTTTTTATGACTCAGCACTCCATGCCACACGCACCCGTAGCGGCTAGGTACATACTTTAAGCAATATTGTGCACTGATAGCGTACATTGTAGCCGCTTCGAGTTCGGACACTACACAATTGCGGGGCGAGCGGAATGCTGCTCATGAGATCATTACAAAATTCATCCGTGATTTGTATCCTTGGTTATTGGAGAAATAAAATAAGCAATTGAAAAACAAGACTAAAAGCGCGTGGAGTAAAAATGAGCATGCTAAACGCTTTGCTGATGATATCTGCCGAGCTGTCAGCCGGTCAGCAATATATTTCTCGAATTTTCACCGGTCCGCAGGTGTATACGCAATGAAGGTTGAAGAACACTGGGATGTAGTACATAGAAAGTGGGAAATGGTGAGGGGAATAGAGTGGGGCAGGGATAGGAATCATGAAGTAGGGTGTGGGTAGAGTTGTGCATTTTCGGGAGGACGAAAAATGAGGAAGTGTTGGCATAACTCAATGGCTCGAGTGCTGAATTCCCACGCTGAGAGCACCGGGTTAGACCCCCCTGGCAGTGGCGGAGATAATTCACTGCTGATCCAATCCATTCATCATTCATGCATATTCTTTGGAGAGTATCTTAAGTATAGATATAGTAGGACCTATGGGTGCATGTTTCCGGTAAAATCTTGTATATCTTTGTCCATTAATACAAATTGTTTCTCTAGCATTGTTGGCATGCCTATAGTGCAATGAATGTTGGTGAAATGCCACCTCCATGTCATTAGCATGTTTCTTCTAATGCACCAATATTGGTAGCTTCGTTAATTTTATTGGGGTGCAAAGTAGGTACTACATGTTGGCGATAACTAACCCCCTCCCACGCACCCTTGAGTTTGCTTGCAGAATATTATGTAGATGAAAAGCATTCCGTTTGTCGGTTTGAGACGTTAAGCAGTTAAATCATTTCGTTTAGAGCAGGCTCGTGCCGGGTTTCTTTCCACCGATCCACTATTAACTTACACTACTTTCCTAATGCCTTCCCCTCGCCTCGGTCGGAAGGAATCAAGATTGGTTGGTTATTTGGAGCAGTGGCGGATCCAGGGGGGGGGGGAATGGGTGACCCCCAAGAGGTCAAGCGAGCAAAAAAAAGAATAGGATTTGATAGTAAACTTCATTGTACCAACGGCTTAATATCATTGATATGCTATAAAAACATCTCTCTCTTTCTCCAACGAGCATAAACTGTGTTTTTCGGTGACAAGTTGTTTCGGGCATTTCAAGTTGGGCAGTGGAAGACCAGAATCCGGCGGAGAGAAGATGAGTCACATTTTCGTCAATCCCTCATTTGTCTTGCCTACACCTCTTGTAAAGCTGCTTCCCCCATCAACTAAAATATAAGGGATCATTGGCTTGTGTCTTGCTTTCTCCTTATGTAATACAGCATGCTCAAATGATACTATCAAGCTGCTCGGCTTTGAACTGGACCACAAATTAAGCTGGGAACCTCATGTATTAACCACTTTAGGTAAACTATCAAAGGCAGTGTACATGCTACGCAAAATTAAAGCACTGATCCCAAAAGAATACATTACCCCAGCATATTTTGCCTTATTTCACTGCCATATAAACTATGGCATCGAGCTATGGGGCCATTCTTCATCCTCCTTAAGCCTATTTAAAATCCAAAAAAAGGCAGTTAGAGTAGTTTCTTGTGCCCAGCCCAGGGATCACTGTAAGCCACTCTTCACCAAGCTCGGCATTTTGACCCTGTACTGTATGTATATAATGAAGTGTCTTTGTGACGTAAAGGCAAATCTTAACTCCTTGGAGACAAGAGGAAATGTGCACAACCATTTGACAAGAAACAGAGATATCCTTAATGTTCCCTATTGCCGACTATCCAAAACTTGTAAATCATTCCACATAATTAAGCTGCACCTGTATAATAGTTTACCTGCCGAAGCCAAACTTGTCAGTCTTGAAAAATTTAAAAGAGTTGTGTATGCCTGGCTCATAAAAAAGGCCTTTTACTCCATTGAGGAATTCATCGATAGCGACAAGGATGATATGATTTTCTTGTAATTTAACATCTTCTGTATTTGTACTACTTAATAATATTTATAATTTTTTCTGTATTTGTAATAAAACGATTGTAATTCTGTATATTAATATGACGAAGACTAATGCAAATTGTATCTTGTTTTATGTCTAATAAATATTATTATTATTATTATTTGTTTTAAACAGCCTCCCCTGACCCCTGAAAAAAGTATGGGTTTATTTCCCTGGTAGTTGACGCGGCTTAACACGGGATTTATTAAGTTTGTTGGTAGCTGACTGATTGTGAGCGTTTGGGCGCAAACGCGGTCTCATTCGCTCTTTGCCTCGCGTATATGCAATCGATGCAGTAGTAGTGTTCCTTGAATGTGTCACATTGTTTTGTCCCGTTGACTTCTCCTTCGGCACCTCGTCTTCGGCGTCACCTTAAACGTGTCTTTTTAATTTACTGCGCGGCCAGATTAATAATATCCGCTTCGTCGACTGATTTTGAGTGGATTTTTGTTTCGCTGGAGTTCTCCAGATTACCTCTTTCAATTAACAATACGATGAAGTGCCTGGGCATAGTGATTAATTATGGTGGATCTGATACTTCTCCTGACAGCGGTCGAATCCTACTATATTCACGGATCTCTGCATGTCAGTGACTTGTTTGACAGTATTACAGTACGCCCATGAAGTATAGTAATTGTTTTAAATATTACTCAGTGCATAACTATATCATAACAATATATGATATCTCCCTCCTGTTATTTTTAATCCCTCTAATATCCCGTATAGATCCTAAAACGCATGAATCAGTAAACCTGTAATCCTGAATGAATTCATAATGTTATACACTATTTTATAATGATAAAGAAACTCCACTGGTGCGAAACTTCTAAACATGCGTATCTTTTTCATTCTCAGTTATCACCGTTGAGCTACCATAAAAATAATTCAAAAACTCTCTAAGGTTCCTAGAATTTGTATAACTCGCTGTCATTAGAAAAACTACCGATTACTAAATCCCACTAAACCACAATCTATTATTCTGGTAGTAAAAAGATACCAGGTAATGTTTATTTTAAATGCTCCTAAATATTTTCGACAACAATGTTATCCCCATATAAAAGTTCAGTTCTGATTCTCGGCATGACTTTATCATGTAGCATCTATTGGAATACGCATGTTGTCGAAATATCAACCAGTACCTATCAATCAATAAAATGATTTATTGGTTGAAATTTTGAAAAGAATTTCGTCCTTGTGGCATCCGAAAACAAGTTTTTTCCTCGTGGTCCTGATTTTTACTGTCATGAAATTACTTTAATTAAAAATAGACTTAATTTAATGTGTTCGATGTATTTTTTAACTTCGTAAATTTTATTGCGTTTCATCATATTCAACACAAGTCCGTCGGTTCTTTCCGACGGAGCGTAGACAAGTCTTTCTCGGTGGTTTCTTAATTTTCCTTTTGGTTAATTAAATGTCAAAACTATCAAAAAATACCGATATTAACCTTGACCTCTTCGATTTCGGCCTCTCTTGTTTTACCACAGGGTTGGTCATGCCTATTTGGTTTGCAAAATATACATCCGTCACCTTAGGAACGGGAGTATGAAAATTTGAGCTCGTAAATTTATGCTTGAGTCGTCCTCGGTATCTCCGGATGGATGATAATTATGCCAACGGACAAATGCTCTTTTGAAATAAAAAAGCAATCATGGTGCATAATATTGTGATACCTTTAGTTAAAATTTTGCAATTTAGAGCATCAGTTTTTATTTTTTAAACACTAAACGCGTTTTTCTGCAAAAATGTACCCCTTCAACCTTGCTATTTTTTTATATTTGGTTGATCAATTTGTTAGCTTTCATCCTTCAAGTTGTGTAATGACAATTTTTCTCTCAAGGGAATAATTAATTTATATGTGTTCGCATATTCCCTTTTTACGTCTTTAAGTTTCGCGGCATCCTAGGCTTTGAGGACTGTGGATTTATATAGGCGAGTAAAAACATCACTCACATTTCAATTATGTGGGCTGATGTTGAGCTAATAACAAAGAATTATAAAGTACCAGATCGCAAAAAATGCTGTTGTAGTGGCGATGTCTCCATGTCGACGAATCACAAAATTTGCTTTCGCGATTTGGATGCTGAACCGCTCGAAACCTCGTCATTGTAAAGCATTTGTTTACACTTAATATATTTGCGAATGCATAAATCTCATCATACCCGGCCAATGTGCTTCCATCAATTTCAGTTCCCTCGTTAAACGAGGCGCCAAAGAGGTTTAACTAGAGTCCTTTTTAGGAGCTTAATAATGCTTTCATAATAATGTCCTTCTATGAATGCGTCACTATAGTATCAATTGGCCTAATTGTTGTACGAAACGTGTACTATTAACTGGTTTAGCTAGGAGTAAAGTATAATTTTATAGACTGAGAACATTGCCTTAAAGGCACACAAGATTTCAGTCGAATTCAGTCAGTATTTTTGATCGGAGAGACTATAAGAAATAGCATGAGAAATTGATGATTCAACGGCATTATCCCAGGCGTATGTGGTACAATCCATTCCGCTTGGTCGTCTCTCATTTAGTACAGGTTTCCCAAGTGGAGGGGTCGGCTTCGTATCCCCGGATGCGCTGGAAGTTATTCATAAAAAAAGAAGGGGTATTAAATCAAGTGGAGCATCCTCAAATGTACATACCATTGCAATACTTACTTGGTGAGATTCAAGCACGTTTGATTTGAAGAGTAAAAGGCTCTGGAGAGTCTCCTCCAACCACATTCACCCACGCCTTTATTTGATCCCTTTTCTCGCACACACCATTCACTCTGCTATCACAAGTCTGTTTCGCTTCTCGACTCCAATCCACTCTCTCAGCATGGCCCCAAACAAAAGAGGCACACTCCTTTCATACACGTCCACTATTGGAGCATCCATTTCACATTCTTTCATCGCCCACGCCTTTCTAACCCCATCCCTCCTACTTCTACCGTGAACACTTCTAGACACATAACCCAAACCCACTGCATTTTAGCCCACACATATGCTTTTCCAGGCATACTCAAGTTTAAGAACTTGAAGACTTGAATATTGCAATGTAAAGGCATTACAGTACAGTAAAGAAATATGTACTTCAAAACTTTCTGGTTTTTATGTCCACACGATTTGTGTGAAAAATCCAAGTAAAGTACTATGAAACATCAACTACAGTATGCTTTATTTTATCACCGGGTTTCATCATGTTTGGGTGCTTCTTGTCTGGATCTGTCAATCTGGATGATGAGAGGGGAAACATGAACGTGAAGCAGCCAAAAACGAATGAACCCGAAGTTAAAATGATGCATATTAACAGATTTCGCGGAAACCTGAAGACTAATCAACTACCGTAGTCAGTTCCATTGGACGATCATTCGTTAAATCATGCATGGTCTTCTCGGCGTCTTCGGCTAAGACACGCAGCTTCTCTTCTCCCCTTGGCCTAGCCTGTTTCAGTGCCCTCTTCGCCAGGGAAGTTTGTGCGGTAAATTTGTACATTAAGTTCTTATTACGCGAACAATTGACGTTAGATAAATATCAAGCACGGTATCACTGATTTACTGGAAAGCTTAAATCATCAATGTACGCCAACACACCCAATTGAAAGTTATTTAGAGAATACGAAGCGAGGGATTTCCCCTTCATCACTAGAAATATTTTATCGTTAATTTCGACCATATTATGTCTCGTACAGCCTTCAAGCGCATTTCTCAATTTAAAGCAAATCGGAATTGATATATATTGAGAAGTGTATTTGTTACAACTTCAATTTGTTACGCTCAAAGAAGGCGCTTATATCGAGGGCTCACTTCGGCGTTGCCATATTATTTAAAAAGAATAAAGTAATAATAAAAGAGATTTTAAAGTGGATCCGAAGGAATATTCTAATTTAACTTTAATTTGTAATATTTACATAATTACTTACAGTGTCAGCATATTATAAATTCATTTATACCTGAAGCATAATCACTATTTTGACTCCATTTCCAGGCTAAGAAAAGTATTTTTTTAACCTCTTTTCCATGACTACTGTGGATCTTTGGTGCATTACTTTTTGTTTTCGATGGCTTTGGCATTTTTTAAGAGAGAGAGGAGTATTTTGTTTAACGGCGTACAATCATGTCAAAAGAAGTCAACTTTCTCTTCGGTTTGGACTCACACGGTCGCGACCCAGCCTCCTTAAACCACTTCGCCGAGGCGCCAAATCGAGTGGGACAGACTTGAATTACGCGATGAAATGTTTTTTCCGGAGCCCTAGTTCCACCCTGGGGGGCCCGGGTTCAAATCAATGAGCCACCTTATTTCCCACAAAAAAACGTCGTCCCTGACGGTGAAAGGAAGCCATTTCACCGGAAGGCACCGATGGAGCAGATCAAGTATCCGGCATCTCCTGCCACAGCTAAGGGCAAGAGAGAAGTTCGCAGGATCGGCTGAAGTTCTGCGACGTGGATGGCAAAGAGAAATCACTTTAGTTTACTCGTAAGATGTATGAAGTGGTCCTGCACATTAGGACAATAGGAAGCAGAGTGCGTGGAAGGAGCAAGTCATAATTGGGTAGGAGATTCTGAAGGCTGTTTAGGAATATAAAATTGGTCGCGTTCAGCAGACACAACAGTTGCGTGACCGGTCAGAACTTTCTGCTGAACACTCTATGTTAACTCATTGATGAGTAAACATGTTATGGACCAGGCACCATTTTTTCCACCGGGAATAAAGTACCGGTGGCCGAGCTCAACATCTTAAAAACCAATATGGCCGCGCCCATGGAGCGTATGACAAACACTTATCTTTATAATGGAATGACTTTTGAAATTACTTATATTGCAGAAATTCATAAAAGGCTGAGTTTAGGTTTGTTTATGAATAGTATGGAGGATTATATGTGTGTGTGTGATGCTTAAACGCGGAACGACACGTTCATAATAGTCCTCGTTCCGCGGTCTTTTTCTTCGACGTCTTAAAGCCAAAAGGTTTTGTCTTCTTTGAACCACATCATTCTGTACGGCATTAAATACATTTGGCATGAAATCATCCTCACCAGCAATCATAAAAGCCAAAGCCCAGTTAACACCATTGGCGCCCATTTTTTAAATGTATACGTACGATACGTGTTGGTCACGTGATCTGTTGGTGGCAACTAGAGAGGGCCTCTAGTGGCAACAAGCGCGTTCAGCCGGCAGAAGCTCTCACCAGTCACCGGTGAGCGACCGGTTACTAACCTCACGTGTCTGCTGAACGAGTCCATTCATATTATAAATTGCTGGGAATTATGGGAATAGGGAGGAGAAAGACAGGCATTATGGATTCTATGAAGAAAGGTTGCAAGTAAACCAACTGCGTGATATAGCCATTGTTCTCAGAGTTTTTCGGAAGGAAGCAAAATTAGCAGTGCACAAAAGTGTACTCGAACACACTTCACTCTATGGTAGTGAAACTTGGGTATGCCAGAAGCATTTGTATATGCGTAACGAAGAGGGTACCTAATACCTATGGAATATCTCGGGGTAAGTGTTCGAGGTAAAAGTAGGAGGGATGAGGTTCGGAAGGCGTGGGCGATGAAAAAAATGTGAAATGGATGCTCCAATAATAGATATATATGGAAATTGCGTGCTTCTTTTGTTTGGTCATGTTGACGTAATAGACGAGAGTCGACAAAAGAAACAGATTTGTGATAGTGGAGTTCATACGGTGCGAGAGGAAAGAGCAGAAACGGAAGTCATGGGTGGAAGTGATGAAGTCTTAGAGGAGTCTTCAGAGAAAAATAGCGAGTATATATCAATACATGAATGTAACAAAAGAAAGAGAGGCGTGCAGGAATGAGGCAGTATAAAAGACACAGAGCCAGTTTCCTTACACCAATCATTAAAAACTATTAAATAAATTGTTCCTACCCCCAAAGAGAAGAGCGCGATTGGTGGTACGTGTGTATGTTTATTGTTGACCATCAGCAACCGCTATCCAGCTCCGTGTAATTTTTACGTTTTAAATTTCAACATCAAGCTCAAAAAAGAATTTTTAGCTGCTCCAATATTGTGCCGAAAACGTGCCGTCGCCATCTTGACTGACAATGAGTCGTCACGCCACGGAACATGAAAGATCTCACGATGGAGTGGTTCAACCCAATCAAGGATAATGGGAAAGTAGCGCAACGATCCATCAAGAACCTATCTCACCGGTAGATCAACATATTACAATAATATTAAAATATTCAGGGGGCAAAATAGTCGAATCAATTGAATCTCACGGAGGGTACGTACTACTTTAAAGGGAAGGCTACATCAATCAGGGGCGACGAATGTGAAAAATGTTTCTTCGAGAGGAGGAGGAGGAAGGGTCGACGAGGCCAAGGATTATTTTTCCGAGGGTGCAAAGTGGAGGAGGGGTGGCGGGTGAGGGGGTAGGGTTTAAAAAGAGGGAGGGGAGGGTGGGATTACGACGTGTCGGCGGTGGCGCTCTGTAGGAAAAACAAAAGAATGGCGAGAGTTGGAGGGGATAGCGGTTGTTTAGAAGGCGGGAACGAGGAAGGGAAGGGGTGAATACAAACTGAGACGAGATAGTACGTACACTCTTCGGAGGACGAAATTAAGACCTTGAGATTTCCTCTCACATCCATGCCCGGCTGACGAAAAAAAATATACATGCGACACTTCAAAAGCAACTAAAAAAATACGAATGGGCATATAGATGTATCAGTGCTTTAAATCCACGTGCTGCAGCGAAAGAACTTTAAAATGCCTAAATACTCTCGTTTGCTATATCCACGTTTCACGATTATAATTGTAAATATCATAGTGTGCTTACAGCACCCCCTGATGGGCTAACATCTGAAATTTTATAATGGACTTCCAAATCACTTAACTGAACATAGTGCTACACGTATCTTCGGAGGACTGACTGGACAGGATATGGGATCAGAGTAATTCCTTGAGTATATTGGCATCTCAATCCAATCCCCAGGACCGAACACCGGCATATCTAATATTTTCCAAAGGAATTTCCATCGTTACATACTGCACTAGGTGAAGAACACATCAAAGAAACTACTCCGTCCGTTGGATGGGACGTAAAAATGTGCTCACATTGGCAGTAATCGTTGAAGTGGAAGGACTAGGTTGGGAGCCGCTAGATCCTCGGTTGCTACACTTAAGGCTAAGATCACTTGAAAATTTCAGATCAGGCGAGTTATCAGGTTGACACGAAGGAAATATTATTTTGACCTTGCGCCACATCTCTAGAGCGTAGGTACAAAAGCGAAAAAATAAGTGAGCTGTTAAACAGGTCAGTACAAAAATTCCATCTTCCCACGCACCATTATTGACTACAGCAAAAAAGGATCGAGACACAATGAGATACCGCGTGAATTTCTGTGGCTGAATTTACCCAGCATTTTAAACTCAGCATCATGTATTCGATAAGAAAGACAGCCATTTGTAATATTTGATATTTCCGTGACCTCGACTTCACTCCCTCACTCAGTGATTCAACCCGAAGGTTGGTTTGGATAGTTGAGGGTAGAGCTCACCCCGGACTAAGCCACAGGCGTGTGGATTTCACACATTCAGGGTAGGGGGGCCAGTTCCTTTGACTGGGCCACCTCGCACTCCGAGGATTTTTAATCCGGGGTCGTCTTCACCTGGATTTGAACCCGGTACCCTTTGATCAGTAGCCAAGAACTCTACCCACTAGGCCACCACGCTCCCGTCCTCGACCTATATTTTGTATAATATACACTTTAAGTGGATGACTTATGCTAATGGCGAGCCTTTTACCACCCTAGCATAAAATCTAATCTGTAGACAAGAGAACAGCCAAAAGAACACACTGAAAATGGACTTGAGAATGAAAAAACTGCATTCAGAAAAACTTAATGGATATTTATAAATTCAGTTTAAAATAATTTTTTAAATGCATACAAGTATTTAGCACCTTTCGTGGCGTAATGCTAAAAGCTAAATAGACCCAACCTGTGGTAGCATAATTCAGCCAGACTTACCCTTTCGTTATTGAAATACATTATTGGTTTTATAATTTATGTTCTTGGATAATTTAAAATAACTGTCACCTATTTATCGGAATTTGGCTGCTATATATCTCCAAAAACCTTATCCAAAATAATCATTACCGGAACTCTTGTTTTTCGACAAAGTCGTTCCGATTGGATTGCGGTTCTAAAGCTATTAGGATTACATCTAACAGTATCTGGTAATACCCCAGTTCCTCCACAATCACAAAAACTCTAAAACGATAATTATGGGGTATCACTTGTGGCTCGAACCAGTACCTTTCGTACGAATTTAATCCTCACGACTCGGTCTTTGAGCCCCCGGCGTTTGGAACCCAGCCAAAACATTCATTTCTAAATCAGAAGAGGAAAGAAAGTCACACTATTCGCTGAAAATTGCTTGAAATGAATTAAAGATTATTGGAAAGGTACTCTATTGAAGCATGGATGCTACATACTCCACGTATCCCAAATGAAAAAAATAAAAAAAATAAACAAGTAGAATGCTAATACCGAGAGAATAACTGAATTTTATTACTTGAAAGCTAAAACCAGAAGCACAGAAAGGTAAATAAAATATTTCCTAAACTTCAACACTACACTTTCATTTCAGTTCGATATCCTTCCTTAATTGGCCTACTGAAAATTAAGAATTTGGGTCCCTTTCATTAGAATATCAATCTTTGATAATATACGACTATTTCCTGAACTTCAGTGAAGTTTCTTCATTTCAGCCAGTAACTCTGATTCACGACTTTTCAGGCTGGTTGCATTTTTTCAAACACTCTCACATATTTCATTATTTGCTTGGCATATTCCATTTTAATTCTTCCTCTCAATGCTTGCCTGACCAATCTTCCTTCTATTTTTCCCTCAAGGGTCTACTTTGCCTTTCAGCGTGCACTATTATTTTATTTCTTTCTAGCTTTTCTTATTGAAGAGGGTGTTTTGTATTGAGCAAATCAACACAAAAAATATCCCCGCTTGGGAAGAAACCCGAAAGTGAGAAATACAAAATTTAAATTTTGAATACCAACAAGCAATTTAAAGAACCACGCTCGGATGAGTCTCTTCGACCCTTGAAGGCAGGATTAACAGCGGAGCACATGATGCCGAACTCTTAATGTGTCATCTTTAACTAAAATTGTCTCCTGGGGCGCACAATTCTAGATATATAACGCCTCTCATACTACTGAAAAGCCAAGAATTGATTGCATCTCATTATAAACAGCCGCGAAGTAAAATATTGAAAATAAATCGGAAACATTTGAAATGGAATGTAAGATTAAGTAGAATAAAATAAAATAGACTTATTATTAACCTAATATTAACTTCAAAGATAAATGGTCTCACTGAAATAACTATAAACCTGGCCTTGTTCAACACCATTTTTCAGAGTAATGGCCAAACAATCTCGTCCTTGGCATCCACTTGTAGTCGAGTCATCGCGAATAAGAGTATAAAACGTTTACCAAAGCTAAATGTATTGAGGATCAATTTAGATGATCAGAAATATTAATATATATATATATAAGTAGGTTATATTATTTGTTTAGATGTCAGCTAATGTAAAATTAAGTGATGCACATATCATCACTTACATTTTTATAAATCGTTCCATTTTTTTTATTTTTAGTTTTTTTTATTTTTAACATCTGGATGCGTTTTGATTACATAATCAGCTGTAACAATCTCTTCACAGCTTTCTTTTGTAAATAAATTGGAATGCATAATCTTCATTGTTTACATCAAGTTTTCAATGGTACTTTTGTTATTGAATGTCCGAGGGATGATCCACACCTGGCTTATCAGCTACAAAAGCAATAGTGTTCAATTAGCTTTCATTAATTTGTACAATTGTAAGGGCCGAATGCTGTTTTAGAATCTTGAATAACTATTTTACAATGCCATGCCATTAGTCAACTCCCAATGGCTTTTCTAAATGACCGAAAATTGCTGTTGCTTGAATCGACAGAGTGGAATGTTTTACCTACGCACATGAGTTGTACCAAATCACATATTAAGAAACATGCCAAATCTAATAATTCAAAATTGAGTATAATTTTGGCGTTTCCTATTTTAATTCGACCGAAAATTGCCTTTAGAAGCACAAAGTCTCGGGAGATAACATTTTAAAGATGGTCCGACGGAGAGTGAAGCACTAACATGTAAGTGCAACTTGCGAAAGCTCTTCGGTATCCAATAATTCTGGAAGTTTTACTTCACAAACTGAACGACAAAAGTTATTCCCTCATCATAAGAGCAGATGATGTTATTCAATTGAGAAAACACTACAGTAGTTGGTAATACAGTTACCTATCAGTCATCGAAGATAAAATTGAACACTCACCTTCGCCGCTCACGAAATACGTATATCCGAAGAGAACTTGAGAGTAATGAGCGACCACGCTTAAGTTAAGAGGATTTATTTAACATGGTGGGGATGGAAAAGGCAAGCAGGACCCTAGACAGAAAGATTTAATTCGAAAAATAAATAAAATACAAAGGAAAGCTGCGCGGTTAGTTCAAAACTGCTACGAGCGAACAAAGAGTGTTTCACTGCTTTTAGAGGGATTAGGTTGGGAACCGCTAGAGGCTCACACGCTAGTCTTACATGGCTTGAGAAATTCAGAACAGGTGTAGAAAATCCCTCAGGAAGAACAGGTGTGTTTCAGTGTGATACAGTGAATATCATTTGGACGCCGCACTACATCTCCAGGTCCGACAGGATAGATACATTAAGAGAGATACACTGCCGAACGGATAAGTACAAAATTCGTTCTTCCCACGCACAATAAGTGACCACAATAAAAACTTCACGTCATCCTAAAACCTATTTTCAAAAAAGGCGATAACAAGGTCCCAGAAAATTACAGAGGAGTGAATTTACTTAGCACATCATTAAAATTAACTACGAACGTGATAGTGAAAAAAATAACATCGGAAATAACATTGGTAGAAGAACAACAAGGTTTTTGAAGCGGTAGATCTTTCAATGGCGATATATTTGTAGTCCAGCAAATAGTAGAGAAATCAATAGAGTCAACAAACCTGCTTTCATGTTTTTGTGTACTTAAAAAAGGCCTTTGACAGAGTTCGTCTAAAAGATCTTATTAGAATTCTGCAAGAAAGGAAAGTTGCTCCAACATTAATAGCAGTAATCAAAGATATATAAATGGGAAACAAAATAGTCATTAAAAGTAATGGTGAATTCTCCGAATCAGTCAAAGTGGAAAAAGAAATTAGATAAGGGGACTCCTTAAGCCCGCCACTTTTAAACTTAGTTATGGATGAAATAAAAATATATTAAAAAACCTAAAAGGATATACAGTTATACACTCGAAGGAAATAATATAAATATTATATTCTACGCAAACGATGCAGTGCTAATTGCATAAAAAGAAGATGATTTACAAAAGACTTTTATGAGATTCATGGAGATAGGAAATAAATATAATATGGAAATAGCACCCGAAAAAAAAAACAAAAATAATGGTAACATCAAAGGAACCTATCCGATGTAGACTACAACTAAATAAGGACATCATAGAGCAGGCAATTAAAGTCAAATATTTAGGAGCAGTTTAAAATAGCTATGGGAATTTACTCTTCCTTGAACTACGACCTTGACGTGGTGGAAGGGCTTGTGCGTTCCAATGACCCCTAGAGCTGGACTGGCAGGAGTAAGTACATTGCTCCTGGTAGGGCCACCCATGCCAGATAGGTCGAAGGGTAGGAGCCAGACGAAAGGTAGTTCTGTGATGGTGTCACGTTAAAAATACCGTTGAGTCGCGTGGGATACCTCTCAACTATCACTTCCCAGAACATGAAAGTCATCCAAAGAGATCTGATTCCTGGCAACTACGGGACGCCGCCCACTAGGGCGGGTGTCGTGCCCGGCAGCGGGGGAGGCAAGGCCTCCGCGGTCGTCATCACACGAAATCCTTGCACAGAATCATCATCAGAAGATACAAGGGAAAGGAGGGAGAAGAAGAAGAAAAAGAGGAAGAGGAGGAGGAAAACAGTGGTAAAAATAGGAACTTGGAACGTAAGGACCATGATGAGGGCCGGGAAGCTTGAAAATATTAAGCAGGAAATGGAAAAAGGAAAAATAGATGCTTTGGGATTGTGCGAGGTTAGATGGAAGGATAGCGGGGACTATTGGAGTGATAACTACAGGGTGATCTATAGTGGGGGAGATGAGAGTCAACGGGGGGTAGGCATGGTACTGAACACAAAGTTGGGACTGAGGGTGGTAAACATTGAACAGGTGAACGACAGGATACTAGTGGTAGAAATAAAAGCACGCCCGACGAATTTCGTACTGGTCCAGGTATACATGCCTACGAGCAACCATAGGGAGGAAGAGGTGGAAGAGGTGTACGAGCAAGTAGAAGAAATAATTAGAGAAGTGCCGGGGAAGAAAAACCTGATAGTGATGGGTGACTGGAATGCAGTAGTGGGAGAAGGGAGGGACGGATTAGAAGTAGGAGGGTTTGGGCTAGGAAGAAGAAATGATCGCGGGGAAAAGGCAGTTGAATTTTGTAGAAGAAATAAATTAGTAGTGACAAACACTTGGTTTAAACATCACCCCAGGCGTAGGTACACATGGAAAATGCCGGGTGACACTGGGAGATACCAAATTGATTATATAATGGTGAGGCAGAGATTTAGGAACAGTGTAAAAAACTCTCGTAGCTATCCAGGGGCGGATGCGGACTCGGATCATAACTTGGTGATGATGAAGTGCGAAGTTAGATTCAAAAGGCTTTGTAAAGGTAGGAAGATAAAGAGGTGGAACCTTGAAGCATTGAAAGGGTTGAAAAGGAGGGAATACCAAGAGCTAGTAGAAAAGAACATAGGTGAAGAGAAGCGGATGGGAACCATAGAGAAGAGATGGGAGGTTATAAAAACAGGCATCGCAAGAGCGGCAGAGAAAACAATAGGAACGGTGGAAAAGAAGAGGGTTAAGAAGCAGTGGGTTACAGAAGAAATGATAAAGAAAATGGAGGAGAGAAGGATATGGAAAAACGTGAACACCGACGTAGGGAAGAGGAAGTACAAGGAATTGAATTGAAATGAAAAATTAACTCAGGCGAGTGACCAATCGGGCAAAAGAAAACTGGTGGAAGGGACAATGTGAGCAAATGGAAAAGATGCAGGAGGAGGGGGAAGTGGGCGCTTTGTACGCCAAGGTGAAAATGTTATCGGGTGGTAAGAGAGGTCAAGCGATACCAAAGGTTAAGGACAAAACAGGAAAGATATTAATCGAACAGGAAGATATCCAAGAAAGGTGGAGAGAATACGTGGAGGAGCTATATGACAGCGAGAATAGACCCCTTAGCCTAGATCTAGAGGACGAAGGAACAATAGATAAAGATAACCTCGGACCAGAGTTACTTGAGAGTGAAATAGAGAGGGCACTTAGAGAGATGAAGGGTAGAAAAGCCGTGGGAACCGATAACCTACCTTCGGAGCTACTGAAGAATCTAGGTAGTAGGGGGAGAAAATCGTTTTTCGAACTTATTCGCAGGATCTACGAGGAAGGAGTATGGCCAGAGGATTTCGTGAAAACAGTATTAATACCTATCCCGAAGAAGAAGAAAGCGTCAGAATGCGAGGAGTATAGAACAATCAGTTTAATTTCGCACGCAGCAAAAGTGTTGCTTAGAATACTAAATAGAAGGTTGGAGAGCAGAGCAAAGTGCTATTTAGGCGATGACCAATTTGGGTTTAGGAAGGGGAGGGGAACCAGAGATGCGATTGCGGTAATGAGGACACTTATAGATAGAAACATAGAGCATAATCAGGATGTTTTCGCTTGTTTTGTAGATTTCGAAAAGGCTCTTGACAGAGTAAACTGGGAGAAACTAATGCAGATACTGGGGAAAATAGGAATAGACTGGCGCGATAGGAGACTCATCCGAAACTTATATATGGGGCAGAGGGCTCAGGTAAGGGTAGCGGACGGTGAATCAGGGTGGGCAGTTATAGGTCGCGGGGTGCGGCAAGGGTGCCCGTTGTCGCCTTTACTTTTTAACATCTATGCTGAGGAAATGGTAAGAGAGGCATGGGATGAGCTAGACGTGGGAATGAAAGTAGGAGGCCAGTGGATAAAGTCGGTTAGATTCGCAGACGACCAGGCGTTGGTGAGTCGGTCATCGAAAGGACTGCAAACTTTAGTAGATGCACTGGAAAAGCAGTGTGAGAAATACGGAATGAAGATAAATAATAGGAAAACAAAAGTAATGAGATTCTCTAGGACAAAGAAAGCAAAGCTGGTGATAAGAGTAGGAAGTCACAAACTGGAGCAAGTAGAACAATTTAATTACTTGGGTAGTACGCTAGAAGAAAGAGGACATAGTAGCAAAGACATTAGGAGGAGAATAGCGCTAGCGAAGGAAGCGTTCAATAATAGAAGGGAGCTGATGACGGGGACCTTAAGTAAGGATGTAAAAAAGAGGCTGGTGAAGAGCTTGATATGGAGTGTATGCGTTGTATGGGGCGGAAACGTGGACCTTGAGAAAGGAAGACGAAAATAGGCTGAAGGCTTTCGAGATGTGGGTGTGGAGGAGGATGGAGAAGGTGCGTTGGACGGAAAGGAAGACAAATGAGGAAGTGCTTGACATGGTGGGCGAGGAGAGGAAACTTATAGATGAGATTAGGGGAAGGCAGGGTAGGTGGCTGGAAGGGGTAATGAGGGACGATGGTTTGCTGAAGGTCGTGATAGAGGGAAGGATGTTGGGTAAGCGGGGAAGGGGAAGGAAGAGAATCGGTTTTATGGACGGGATGAAGAAAGGTAGGGCTTATGCTGAGATGAAGAAAGAAATACAAGAGGTAGAAAGGGCACAGCACGTGTAAGAGTTCGTTGGATATTCTCTGACTTTCATCACAACCTACCTCTAACCGGTAGATTACTGTAATGAAATGAATGGGAATTTACATGAAGAAGTAAACGAACCAATAACAAAAGAGGAAAGGATTGGGGGCTGCCTGAATCAAACAGTATGGAGAAATCTACGAAAAGAAGCAAAAACAAGAATATACAAAGCAGTAATCAGACCTTTAATGACATATTCCATGGAAACTTCAGCACAAACAAGTAAAACAATACAGAGAATGCAGACTGCATAAAATGACCGTACTGAGAAAAATAGTGGACAAGACAAGATTAGATAGGATTTCTAACAAAAATATCAGAGTCCTATATAAGATACTTCCAATAACAGAATGGACACGCAAAAGGAAAGAAGAAAGGAATGAGCACATATCAAGAATGGACGACTCAAGAATCGTCAAGATACCGAATACCATTCGGAAAGAGGGGGACACAGGTCGACCACGCAAGAGATGGTCCGACAACCTCAGTTAATAAAGGCATAATCATAAAGAACAGGCAAAAATGCCTTCGAAGAAGAAGAAAAAGAATAAAAACTGAGATCTACTCAAAACACTCTCGGAATACACTTCACGTTTTCACCTCCATATAACCTTCTCCTTTACGCCATTACTCGGCTGGTGTCCTAAAACGAAAAAACCCACACATGCCATATCGAGGCTTTTAAGGGATATTTGCGAGTCCTTGGTAGTTAATGGATCAGAGGTAGGTTTATGATGGACAACGATATCTACTAAAGCTAAAGTGATTGATCAATTGCACGCTACTTTTTCATCATTCATTTCCAAATACTTTCAATAAAATACCAAATCTTTTAAGATTCTTCTTTGACTTAAAAATATTCCCAATTCCAAAAAAAATTCCCCATTGACTTAAAAATAATATTATCTTTATGTAGTTTCTGCATTCGATGGCAGCTGCCTTCATCGCATTTACTCCAACATTTTGCACTTCTAACCCGAAATACCCATTACTTCCCATTCCTTATTTTTCCTGCCCTAAGCCCTTCCCATATCTAATTACGTCGCAAATATTAATCATTTCCTCTAATTTATTTTGTTTTTGAGCCATTTCGAACTTCGTGTCCAATAACAAAGACTTCATTACTATGTTCATAACGTCTTTTCCCTGGGTCCTTCCACCAAATTTCTCCTCTCAGCAAATACTCCTTTTTCGGAATTTCCAAACAAGAGATGTGTTTCAAAAGCTCCCAAACTGCTCCCCCTCTGTGCTACTGAACAGACTCCCGTTTCCCAAAGAAACTCATTAATTTCTTGAGAAGATGCAATTTTAAAATGTTTGTATCATGAAAAAAGCAAGTAATCCAAAAGAAAAAATACTTTAATTGTGGATATAAATAAACAAAGTGGAGTGGGATGACTGAACCACTTCACCAATTGCGAGAGAACCTCATTTAGGAATAGATCACGAAAGTATTCACAGATATTTCCTTAATAAAATCCCTCAATTCTCATAGTAAGTATGGTCTAAAACTATTGCGTAAGATATACAAAAAAGAGAGTGAAATTCGCCATGAAAAAATCATTTGACTTGACTGGGATTCGAACCCCGATCTCCTGAGTCGGACGCTGAAGTTATCCTTACGAAAGGTTCAATCACGACAATATCTCGAGCCTTTCGTTATTGAATCACGTGACTCCTTAGTTACGTGATCGAAATATCTCGAGTGTTTCAAACCCCCCCTCCCAAGGTATCGGATCACCGTTGAGGAGTGCTAAGTCCTATGGCTCAGTAGAACTCGGTGCGGCACAATCAGTGTACGAATATTTCCTTCGTATAGAAGACGTCTCCCTTGATAGGAAATTCGTCTATCAAACTTCACGCTCAAAGAGCTCGTCCTTCAAGAACAGGGATGTCACTTAGGTTTAAAGGTACGACTGACGACACGGGCCGGAACCGCCGGTAATCAAGTATTCCTCACGAACCCGCTATGTAAGCAATGAAACGAAAATAGTCACTAATTTGGAACTTAGAGGAAATAAACGAAACAACAAAAATTCCTGCAGCACAAGGGCCGTCGAGGCGTCACATACAATACCATAAGGGCACACGGGGCCCGAGCCCAGGGCCCCCGACCTCACGGGGGCCCCGAAATGCCGGTACATTTGCTTAGACCAAAAAAAAGGAGCTCAATTTTTTTCCGGTTTTCAAGTAGATACCTACTTAAATTACCGTCAGATTTTCAATTTTTTCCAGAGAGTAAACAGTGAACATTTAAACAATAATAAATACGTATTATTTCCTATTTAGTGAAACTGGTTAACTGCGCCATAAGAATATTAAATATAAAATCATAACAGACAAAAAATATTTTTTCTTGTCATTCCCTTTCTTTACTTTCCAACGGGGCCCCAAATTTTTGTGTGCCCAGGGGCCCCGGCATGTCCTAAGACGACCCTGGTCACATATTCCAGAAATTCTCTCATTTCATGGCATGGAAGAACGATTCCCATCCTGCGAGAATTAAGGTTTCAGATAATTTAGCTCACACTGTTCCAATAGCGATGCAACCTTAAAAAATGCTCATTAATTCGCAAATATTCAATACCGTTTAGGCACGGAGAAATTCTCCGCAAAGAAAAACTTGAGAAGGAAAATTCTCGAGATATATTTTCCGAATAAACACAGATCTATTTCATTTCTGGATGTTTATTTTAAACCGCAGATGCTTAATAAGTACACATAGGTGAATATGTGAAGGTGTAAAATGCAAACGAATCCTTGTTTTAGTCAGTAATTACCATTTGATGTTAGGATTTTCTTACTCGTGCCTCGTTAAGTGGTTAAGCTGGAATATAACATTGTGTAAAAGATTAAAATTCACTGCTGAAAGAGAAATAAACTTCAAAAGCAAATAATCGACAAGGCATCGATCTACTTTGGGCCACGAGAAATGAAGCGTTCGCCTCGACTCAGGGAAATTTCTGCACCGAGAACTAAGGCGTACCCGCAGTCATCGAGGTCGCAACACATTGCACCCTAAACATGGTTAATGAAACAATTTGTACTTTCCACTCAGCTATATATATTCCCCGATCGATTTCGACGACTATGCGTCATTTTCAAGTGGAGGCCAACTTGGTAGAACTTATAAAAGTAGTAGTTTCAGGCTTGATTTGGTGGAATATCATAATGAAAGAAAAAGACTGGCAATTCTCCACAAGAATAAGGTTTTTACTCGACCGGTTTTGGTGTACAACACCATCATCAGGTGAAAATTATAGCTCAGACATCTGTATAAAAACCAAATTGCAATGAGGGGAGGGAAAGGTTGAGAGGGGTTGGAGAGAACAAGGATTGTGAATTGAGAGGAGGGTGAAAGGTTTTTAACCATTTCCTCCCCTCATTGCAATTTTGTATATATACATATGTCTGAGCTATAATTTTCACCTGATGATGGTGTTGTACACCAAAACCGGTCGAGTAAAAACCTTATTCTTGTGGAAAATTGCCAGTCTTTTTCTTTCATCGGTAGAACTTGTTAGCCAACTTGTTGGCCTTCCCTTGAAAATGACACATAGTCGTCGAAATCGATCGGGGAATATATATAGCTGAGTGGAAAGTACAAAGTGTTTCATAAACCATGTTTAATGTCCGTAATTTCCACGAAGAATCGTCTTCATCCATTAATTTAATACATTGCACCCAGATGTTTTCCTTGGCGGCATGTCGACAACTGAATCTCAAACACCACTCTTGCCCGAACACGTACCCTTGTGATAATAAGCGTACCCAACCATAGGCATGTTCACATACATTACATACATAAGTACATTTTTGACGTGGATACGTATTTAAATTTAGTCTGACAACGGTGAGACCAGGACGGAAACTGCGATGTAACGATTGCAGGGAGATCCCTTCCGACGCTATAACTTAATCACTTATAACACAATTGAGATGAATGTGGTCTCATTCTATTGGTTACTATATAATTACGATGAAAGCATGACCTTTAGTTGGCGCCGCTAATTTGTGAAGTGAGTTGCGATTTGAGGCCATTACAGGGGACAGGTGAAAATCTGCACGCTTTACATCTCGTGACATCTTTATGCTAGCGAGTTTATTTTTGCGGCAAATTAAATATTTCTTCAATAGATTATATTCAAGTAAAATAACTCATAGTTTATTTGTAAAAAATTTAAAATAAGTATTGAAATTTCAGGTAAAATTTCATACGTCGGTCCATACTAGCACCGAAAAACTAATTGTAAGTATAAAAAACGCATATCATCGGAAAGAGCGTGAAATAAACCAACAATCGGTATCGTTATGTCCTTGGTGGAACGGGTGAGACGGATTCCAGGAACGTCAGAAAGTCGTTGCCGCAAACGACAGTGCAAGCACCTCGACGGGCGTTTGTCATAACCCGCAAACGCAGATGCATTCGCGTAAAATCCAAGCTCGTGCCCCCGACACAGCCACAACACTCCGATTATCGAGCGGGAACAGGTGCTTCTATTGTGGCTGCAGTTGAGCTCATTCCCGCCTATTTTCTCCTGCATCCCCTCACTAAAATTACCCTCTACTCACCCCAATCTCACACCTTCATCCCTATCCCCTCTATCCCTAGCTTCCCATCTCACCCAGTTCCCTACCCAGGATTTCAAGTATTCGTCCTTCAAGTGACAAAAGGCGGGGCCGAGTGTCCCTCAGAAATACTGAGTACTCGTACAATAAACGTATTTCTTCTTTGTGTTTTCTTTTTTGCTTCAATGACGCCTATAGGTCTCTAGTCCAAAAGGACTCTCCAGTCCTAAATTCACTCAATAATAAAGACATCTACTTACTTTTTTATTTATTAATAATAGACACTACTAGATAGGAGGATAAAATAGAAAATGGTTTATAATGGAGCATTTAGTTCTTGAGGGACCCTTGCACTTAGAATATTCAGATGAAGAAGGCGCTCACATCCTCGCAACGTTTACCTACTTGTACGCTGGATTTCCCAAGGACCTATGCTTCAGCAGCCACGTGCCATCCCCAAGGTAAAGAACCTAAACAATTGCTACGACGATGCTGATATACTAGTCTACAATTACACGTTGAAATTTATTAAACGTACTCTTTACCAATACGTAAATATTATCGATATAAGAATGACTCATCTACATGCATACAACTTCTTTGTTTACCCTGCCGTTTGTGAAGTTCACCTTCTCCAACCTCCACCACGCTATAGCAAGACATGTCTCCAATATATTCTAGGGGGGAGGGTTATTTTGTTTTGCGTCTCAAACTCCCAAGAGAAAAAATGAACTCGGTTTCTATCCCATAGAATTTCAAAAACTCGGGCGGAAACCGTAGGTAGAATCGGTAGAAAGTTACATAATTGCACGGTTCAAAGAAGCCTTTCGATGGCGATGTAGATTCCGATGAATATCCTAGGAAATGATTGGAACGTGAGAAACCTAATTGCCCTCCTGGACGGTTGAAAAAAGTGTGTAGAGACAAAAAAAACCTCGTAACTGTGGCATCGAGCTTGGATACCAGATGCTAAATGTTACGAAAGTATGAGGTGATAAATATTACATACAAAGAAAAAACTGGCGGAGACCCTAATATCGCGTGTGGCGCTGTATGGTGCAGAAACGTGGACTCTTAAGGAAATAGAATGATAAGAGATTAAAGGATTTTAAGATGCGGGAGGGGAGGAGAAAAGAGAAGGAGCAAAGGGCGTCAAAGGATGAAGAACGAGGAAGTAGTATGCAGGGTAAGGAGAGGAGGAAATGAAGGGGAAGCAGTGTAGGTGGATATTGTAATGAGGGGATATGCCGAAAGCCTTGATAAGCCTTATGAAAGTCTACTTAGGACCTAAACTATTAAATGATATACCAGAGTATTTAAAAATTTCAAAAAACAAAAGAAAAAATCTAAAGCTGCTAAAGGAGTGGATACTATCCGTAAGTAAAATTGAAGTTTTGTATTAGATTTGCAACTCAAATTATGTTCTGAATTGTAACTAACCATGTTAAGTGTTTATATAATATAGCTTGATGTATTGTAAAAAAAAGATGCATGTATTTTTCTTTGTTCACAAATTGGCATAAATGGAATGGTCCATATTTGTACATATGTTCGGAAAATTTCAGTTTTTGTACAACACCAGCAATTGCATGTATATATTTACGGAAGGCAGTCTCGATACAGGTGCTTGTACCTTTGAGGCTGCCTAAAGCTCCGAAATATTTGTACTTAAAATTAAATGTAATCAGCTATGAAGTAAATATACATTATATTATATATTATTCATTATATTATATCGGGGAGGATTTTGCGTAAGCGGGGAAGAGGAGGAAGAGGATATGCTTCACACATGGGAGGGGTACACGTAAGTTGAGCTTAGGATGGAAATCGCGAAAGGGGATAGGGAATAAAATCCTAGTAAATTTTTGCTCCTTTTTATCTAATCCAACCTTAACTGGTAGATCATCTCAAATAATAATTATTTCACATGTTAGCAAACAGAAAAAGTAAGGAGCACCACGCGACAGGATACAAGTGAGCAGGGGAGTTATTTTGTAATCTTCGATCCATTTGTTTCCTGGTTAAAATTCGAGATCTACATCACAGTTGTGCCGAATGCTTGTGTCTATCGACTTAAGATTATCTTAGGACCACGTAAAATAACCCAAAGCATTCATTTCCGTTTCTTGTTTTCCACTTCTTCTCTTGATCTCCAGTAGTTATTCATTCTTTCACTTTTTCCTCCTCTTCTCTTCCTTCCAGACGTTCAGTGAGATTTTCTTCTTTTCCTTCTTCCAAAAACCCTTGAATTTTTGTATCAATTTCCTGAATGCAGTCTTATCTTATGTCATTATGTCTT
Organism: Pyrrhosoma nymphula; assembly: GCA_963573305.1. Taxonomy (NCBI): domain Eukaryota; kingdom Metazoa; phylum Arthropoda; class Insecta; order Odonata; family Coenagrionidae; genus Pyrrhosoma; species Pyrrhosoma nymphula. Next base: position 9,498,479 of record OY754335.1, on the reverse strand, counting down.
CCATTATCCTCATGCCTTCCATATCCTTTCATTTTTTTCTTTATCCTTTCCACCCACTGATTTCTTTTCTAACAGTAATAAACACGAAATTCGTTTAGCGAGTCTACTGTTGTCTATTCCTCATTATTGGCCTAAGATTTCAACACTCCTTTTCCAAAAGGTATCAGCAATTTTTTTGCTCTCGTCATCCTCGTAGATAGGTCCCAATTCTTCCTGTGTCTAAACTCGCCTGACTTCATTTTCAGTGGTCCCAGGAATTTTCTTAGAATAAGTGTTTCTTCCCTTCTCCTCTATCCCTTCTATTTCTCCTGATTCCATTGACAACATACATGCGATGGTGTAGAGACTTTCTGGCTTGATTGCTGAACGTGTTAGCACGCTACAAAATACACACGGTCTGAACCGTGCTACTTTGTAACTTTTTACCGATTAATTTTCCATCGCTCCCGCCCATATTTTCGGAATCCAATTCGATAAAGCAACCGAATCCACATTCCGATTCGGAGTAGGGGTTGGAAAATCGATTTCGATTTTCATCGAAAATCGATTATCACACTCCGATTCTCGATTTAATCGAAGTCGACTTTTTGTTTTGAAAAACCGATCAAAATCGATTCTAGCCGATCGATTTTCGATTTTTAGCTTGCTACAGCGTTTGAATTTTGCCAATCGAGCTGCGCCAGTTCGTAAACCAGCCAGCAGGATTTTATCTACAGTTGCCTCTTCCGTGCCGTGTGAGCGACTATTTTCTCACGCCGGGTTAATTGCAACTCAGGTGCGAAATCGATTATCCGGAGAACATTTAAATATGCTAGTTTTCTTAAGGTCCATCCCTGAGGAACACTGGTTCCATGACTTTGAAAACAAGAAATAAATAAAATTCTGTTTTTCATTTTGTGGTATGCCCACTTTTCAATATACAATTCTTATTGCTACTAAACTATATGTAATTTGCTTGTTATATTGCCTATATGTTTATAAGTATCTGTTATGGATTATTACTTTCCTGTATATCTTATTAATATCTTTAAAATAATATATTGTATTAATAAATTTAACTGTATTCGGTTCTTATCCCTAGTGCTTCCATTAACCCATATTTTGCATTTTGTTACAACAGCACATCCGTATTTCAGCTGACAATTACTTCACTATTTAAAATATCGATTTCGATTTTTCGATTATTTTTGGAAAAAAAGAAAGAGGCACTCCGGGAGTGCCGACAGAAGTGAAAACTTGAAATAACGTGAGCATTTTTGAATGTAGGGAATAATTTCTAATGAAGTGTTTTATTAATCAGTAGAAAGTAGTTTCATGTATATAATAAATTAAATATTCATTTATTGCGCTATTGTACACAATTATTTTACATAAAAATTGTACACTTCAGAATAATCAACTTTCATCCATTATTTCAACAACTCTTTCATCATCACCGCCATCATCATCGGCAATATCTAAAACTGATACAATAGGCTTATGGTAACTAAAGTAAGAAACGAATAATTTTGATTCGAATTTGCTTAAATGTCTTGTAAATACTGCATCAATAGTAGTTTTATATTTCGTTGTGCCAAGATTGCGATCATTAGACATCGTTAAACCAAACTCACTATTCAAAAATTCAATCAATGGTAGATTTTTATCGTCTGCAAAGTTTATGTTTATGTATATATGAATAAGCTACTCAAATTGAACGTATTAAAAGAAATTGAGTTATATTGTACTAACCTTTACTATTCTTGTATCGAGTACACTCTCCTGCACGAGTATGGACTATTATATTATCCGGCACAATATTTGTAGCAACCCAAATTGAATGAACTAAACCGTATATTAGATATATATAATGTAATATGAATAAAATTATAATATAGTTTATTTGACGGTGACGGTGACGCGAGTCCAATGGTTTTTACCCATCCACAAGTACTGTGTATATAGCGAGTATACTGTGTATATACAGAATATACAATTATAATATATTTAGCAGCAGTGACGGTGACGGAGACGCGAGTCCAATGGCTTTTACCCATCCACAAAAGTGTATATACAGAATATACAATTACACATATATTTAGTAGCGGTGATGGTGACGGTGACGGTGAAGCGAGTCCAATGGTTTGTACCCATCCACAAGTACTGTGTATATAGCGAGTATACTGTGTATATACAGAATATACATAATTATACATATATGTAGTAGCGGTGACGGTGACGCGAGTCCAATGTCTTTTACCCATCTACAAAAGTGCTCAACGCGACATAAGAAGTTTTCACTTTAAAAACTCGAATTTTTAGAAAATCGATTTTAAAAACCAAAATCGAAAGTCGATTAATCGAAAATCGATTCTGGATTTAAATTTCCAATCCCTAATTCGGAGAGTCACAAAATAGCCCTCTCGCAGAGAGGGAGGCCACGAGAGGGTGAGGAAGGATCCCGGAGACGCGAGTCGGTGAAAGTGATGCTGGAGGTACTGGAGCGTGGTCGCGAGGGGTAAAGGAGTGGGCGGCTCAACTTGGAAAGGACGCCGCGAGGGGTGCTGAGCCGTCCCGGAAGTTTGGGAGGCGGCGAGGCGAGGGGTGGATCCATAGGAGGAGGAGGTTGAAGAGCGAGCTCAAGAGTGCGGAGTTTTTTGAACTCGGCGTGCTGAGGAGATGGGTGGAAAGACGCGAAGTTTGCGACGGAATGATTGAAGTGCGAGTGACGACCATATGGATTGTCTCCCTCTCTTGCTCTGACTGCATGTCGCCGAGAGAAAGCGCGGGCGACAATAGGAGCTTCTCACACAAAAGGTATTGGAAGTTAGTTCAGATGGGAACACATTAGCAGCACTTCAGCGCATGCGTACGACGATGAATGAAACAATGTGCGCAGTAGAAACGTTCGGTAACCTGCCGATAGGTCGCAATCAGTAGTTCCACAATATTACTGGTAGTTTCAGGCGTTACTTGGTGGAACTTATTCATTGTATAAATGAAAAACTTTAACTTTGTGGTTCCACAATTATAATTTTATTTGCACGACCCGGGTTTCGACGTACTGTAACGTCATCTTCAGGTGGCCAACCTGAAGATGACGTTATAGTACCTCGAAACCCGGGCCGTGCAAATAAAATTATAATTGTGGAACCACAAAGTTTAAGAGTTCCACAATAAATGACGGCCGAATGTTTCGTAAATATTTTAAACGAATTGGTTCGAATCGCTTGCTTTAAAATGTAAGCAATTGACCACAAATTAATGTACATCTTTGAATTATCCATGTTTGACGTATTTGCTGAAAATCAACGCATATAAACAACAATTGCGGATGCGAATTTTAAAAATTCTTCATTCTCAAGCGCACATCAAATCTGCTTCCGACCTGTTATGACGTGCGTTGTCTGGTGCGCAGGGTCTGAAACGAACGGAAAGCTTCTGCGCCGTTGTGTTGCGACGTGGGCAGTGCATTAAAACGAATGAAAAGCGACTATTGATGCGAGAAATATCACGTCGGAAGCTGTGTCGCCCGACCCGGGTCGGTTTTTTGACCCTCCAGCTCTATAAGGCTCCTTGGACTTGCCTCTCTGGGGTCTTCATGCCCCAGTCTTCCTTGTCGTAAATATCACGTCAGCCGATATTTATGGAGCAATATACATACATTTATATCGAATAGAACGACCAGGGGCTCAATCACGGTTCTCCATAACGCGTGCGCTCGCGCTATCGCTATTTTTCAATTACGCTCATGAGAGCGAAAGCGTGATTATCATTCTTCAAATGTTGTCAGGTGCTTTTTGTATTTATTATTATTAAAGGGGAGAGGGGGGGCTTATGACCACACCCCGGCACTTAGACTATAAGGGTGGTATTCATAGTCGCAAATTATTTGTCGAATAATCGACAATTCACGAATCTGTGATTATTCTCCAATCTGACTGAATCTGATAAATACGAAGGTGACCTCTTCGCAATTGTAAACTATTGAGGAAAATAATTCTATCACTTCTTCTTAAGCGAGAAATTGACGCTTGATTAGTATCAAGACGGATATTAATGATTTACTGGAATGCAAAAATTATCCATGTACGCTAAAATTAACCCTGTTGAAAGTTATTTAGATAGTTATCATGAATCGATGATTATTCAGCCAAAATATCAGTGATTATTTTTCTATGAATACTTACACAAAAATAAATAATTTTTTTACGACTATGAATACTGAAAAATCAACCATTGATGAAACTATGATTCACGAAACAGATTAGCGAACTAGATATTTTCAAACGACTATGAATTGCAAACTGTATTTAATCAGAGATATAATCGACGATTGAATATAATCTGAGATTTTTTTCGACTATGAATACCATTATGCCATCTCTCAGATCTTCACTCAGGCAGTCCTGCCTCCCTCCAGAAACTGACTATCTGACCCGAGTTGAGAGATCTGAGATCCGCAGTGGTGGGGAATAAATCCCCCAACCAGTTTTGATAAGATTGGCCCACGTTGGATACTTTGTCAGAAGGTGCATCGGAGTCTCCTCATCGTCCCCACGCCATCTGCACCACACTCCACTCTCCCGCAGGCCTAATATGGACTCGTGACACGCCAGTCTTCCGTGTCCTGTGACAATGTGTACGAGCAAACGAGAGAAGGCACTGCCACGTGTTTTAATTTGATTGGTCCAGTCCTTGTTAGGTGACCGTCCCATTAGCGCTCTTGATTGTCGGCACCCCCCTGACTGGAGCCACCACCTAGAATGTTCCTCTTGGATCCTCTCCCTGATGGTGGCTTTAACCCAGCACTTGGATAGGCCCCGACGAAGGGCTCTGGCCCTCCCATGTCAGGAGCTTTAAACCTCTAGTTTTAACTGACGGAGGGCATTCATAAGACGGTTACTTTGACCATTGGCATTCTAGAGCGGAGAGAGCATTCTATATATATGTGAAAATGCTAAGATGTGACTTCTAATGTCGTATGGCATACATCGCATTGCAACTAATATCATTTCATAGCACAGCAGAAAATTTATATCTCACGAGGAAAAACCAAAAAGATAGTCATTCACTTCAATTATTCCTTCGTCCGCCGCGCGCCCAACACGACCACAGAGACACATAAAAGAGAAAACAAAAGAGCATACATGGTGACACACCCAGCCAAAAACGATTTTGACGATTTTTCGACCCCCCCTTGGTAAGATGTCGTGAAATTTGGCTCGACTCCCTCCCCCCCTAATCTCACGTGAAATTTTTCAAAATGCGTATGTTTAGAGTTTTTCTTTTTTCTGTGCTTGATTGCATTGGATTTATTAAAAAAACATTATTTGATTGATTATTTTTATTTAAGACTAGTTAAGACTAGTATTTAAGAACAACTAAGAACGTAATCTAGAATCACAGTGAGAAAATCGAACAATAAAATACTTAAATAGGAACTACTAAAATTCGTAGAAGAATACTCTAATTCTAATTCAGTCCACGGGGACTCATGTGTGTGGTCTCAAGAGTGACTACTCTAGAACCAACATGTCCGTGTGATTTTCAGAAAAATCATCTGCTCCTTCAACCACACTCTTTGATGTAGCCACTCTAAACCGTTGTCGCTTGCACACACAAGCTCAGTAGCTCGACGTGTGAGAATCCGTGAGAGTCGCACTTTGCGCGGTGGTGCACCATGGTGAACTGTGGACCGCACGCCGGTGCTCTGCAGCTCTTGTGATAGATGAAAAGTAGATACCGCATGTACTGAAGCATCTATTTTCTAGATCACCACGTACACTTGGGCAATAGAGGTCATAGGGCATGCTGATGAAGGCGTGCAATGGAGGAATCGGTAGGCAGTGGCGAATCAAGAAGGGAGCCAAATGACTTTCCGTCATATGCTCTTCAGAGCCCGTTGGATAGTGACCATCAACCTGAGTGATAGGGTTTGGAGGTATCAGAAAACGGTCGTGAAGAATCATATGTAGAGCACTCTATTTCAGTGGAGAAACATGTTTTACATTTTACCCAGTTTTCTCGCAATTTTACACTGTTTCTTGGGGGAAACAAATTACGTGATATTTGCCCCCCCCTCTCCCCCACGTGAGATTGGGTGAGATTCAGCTCCCCCCCCTCCCCCCCTAAACGCCTCACGTAATAAATGGACGCCCCCTTAAAGACACCGTCCATGAAAAGAAGGTGTTAGAGAAAGGAATTGTGGGAGGATAGGAATGTAAGTGCGAAATTCCGCAGATGAAAAATCATTCTCCATGACTGGGACTCGGGAGCATTCCAGGCTTATACAAGTACTTTAACATTCAGAAGCAAATTAAGAATAAACCCAGAGTTTGTGTATACTGGGTTAAGAATAAGGTAACTGAGGAGGTATTATTGGAATCACTGGCTAGACAAAACAATCTCTTAGATAAGGCTCACGTCAAACCACTATACAAATTTGGACCACGAGAATCCCCTACCTGTAACTGTGTAGTGGAAGTAGACCCTGATTCCCGTAAGATACTCTTGAACAACGAACTAGCTTTCATCGGTTTTGGCTCACACACCCAGTAATTGATCATCTTCGCCTAACACGCTCTGCTACAAATGCCAAGCCTCTGGTCGCCTCTCAAACGAGTGCAAGGCGGATGAGGAAGCATGAGACCACTGTTCCGGTTGACACTCAACTAAGAACTGCAGCAAATTAAACGAAGAAGCGATCTGCATTAACTGCAATAAAAATACCACTTGTGACCACAAAGCGTACTTCGTAAAACACTTCGTTAAATGTCCAGAGTATAAGAAACGTATGGATATATGCTAATTGAGCCTATCGACCATGGTTAATAATAGAGAAATACTTAAGGTAGGGCAAATAAACTTAGGCAGAGGGAAACTCAGTATGTACAATGGACATTGAAAAATCGGTGATAGATCTCGGAATTACAAATCACTGCACAGTACGAAATCACACGGACATGTTGGTTCTAGAGTAGTCACTCTTGAGACCACACACATGAGTCCCCGTGGACTGAATTAGAATTAGAGTATTCTTATACGAATTTTAGTAGTTCCTATTTAAGTATTTTATTGTTCGATTTTCTCACTGTGATTCTAGATTACGTTATTAGTAAGTATTAAATACTAGTCTTAACTAGTCTTAAATAAAAATAATCAATCAAATAATGTTTTTTTAAATAAATCCAATGCAATCAAGCACAGATTAACGTATTTACACTAAAAATACGCATTTTGAAAAATCTCACGTGAGATTAGGGGGGCGGGGGAGGGAGTCGAGCCAAATTTCACGACATCTTACCAAGGGGGGAGGGGGGGGAGGGTCGAAAAATCGCCAAAATGGGGGTCTCACGTAATTAATGGACGCCAAACCCTAACACCCCCTGCCCCATCATCCCAGCAGCGGCTCGCGTAGTGGTAGTACGTAGATGAAGATCGCACACCTTATTGCAATGCATTACACCGCATACCCCGTTGAATCGCATTATGTATCCCATTAATATCGCATTGCATCGCATGTATTACGCTGCTACAATATCGTATTAAGGAGGCTTTACACACGGAAGTTACTCCAACGACAGTAGCCTAGCAAGTCGCTTGCAAGTTGAACTTCGATGCGCAAGTACGGACTCTTATGGCGGAATGGGTCGATAGGAGTAGTAATCGTTGCACCATAGACCACGGTTCGCACTTGTACGGGAAGTAGACTGGCTTCTACTCTGCCCGTAAGTAGTAGTTTGACACTGCGATAGAGTCGCATAACATCCGGGCGAAATTCAGATCACATAACTTCGAGCGATGATTAAAAAATGCAAAAAAACAAATTAATTTACCGGAGGAGGACTAATTGTTACATTTGTTAGTATTTTTTACCCGGAAATGCATTTCGTTGTTCGATGTTTCTTACTGTAAAAACTTTTGTCTGTTCTTGTTTTGAATTATAGGAAATTAAAATTACTATCGTAAATCTTAATAGAATTAACAGTCGATAAATATATATAATTTAATTTATGGAAATGTATACATCCCACGAATGTCTTTGAGGATTGAAGAGTTCTACGTACAACCGCGTTGATTGCCGAAATAAGACTACCTACTTCCGACAATGGCATATTCATTGCTCACTTCCATCATTCACTTTTTTGGAGAGAAACCGGAAGTAATATATATCTACATCTACATACTACCCCGCAAGCCGCCTCAATAGGCGTGTGGCGGGGGGTGTTAGGACACCAGCCGTTTACATATAAAAATGAAACGCTCTAATGAAATTACGCCTAGCATTTATTAAAGTCCCTTATTGTTCGGGGGAAAAACGAATTCCCATACCTATCCGTTCGGCAAAATATTTCTCTTAATTTATCGTTTCTGTCGGACCTGGAAATATAGTGGTGTTCTAATAGGATGTTCTCCGTGTCGCTCTGAAAGATATCTATTCTCAATTGCTCAAGTAATCTAAGCCTAGCGCGCAGCCTCTGAGTCTCTAGCGGCTCCCAGCCTAATTCGTTTAACATCTGTGTAACGCTGTCTGTACCCCCGTAGCAGTTTTTGACGAATCGCGCAGCTATCCTTTGTATTTTATTAAATTCCCGGATTAAGTCTTTCTGCACCGGATCCCATATGCTCGCTGCATATTCAAGGTGTGGCCGGACGGGTGCGAAATAGCACCTCTCTTTTACTTTTTCATCTGAAAATCTTCCCACAATACGCTTGACGAATCCTAGCTTCTTCAGAGCTCTGCCACAAATATTCCTTATATGTGTTCCCCACGATAGGTTCGAGTAATGTGTAAGCAGTTCGAGTAGGTAATGTGTAAGCAGAACGTTTCCCTGCAAGAAGCGATATATAATAGCGACATCGCTACACTCGCCACTTCCATAGAACGGGGCATTCTATGGAAGCTTTCGCATGAATAGCTTTTTACCGTGGTATAATACATTACAATGGTAAAAATAAGTGATGCTTTCGCCCTGTTTTCGCCAACCATGGTAACTTTTTCAACCTGGGTAAACTTACGATAGTTATATCTATATACAGTTGTTGTTTTCTGGAAACCGAAAGTACTTTAGTTACAATGGTCAAGTGATCAATCGCCATCATCTTCAAATGACCGGTAGGTTATGTGAAACAAACATGGTGCACGTTGAAGGTAGTGAATACCAGCTATGCCACAGTGATGAATGCATATAGAAATAACCGACTTTTTGTACAATAGAGAGAAGCTAGTTATTCAAACGAGGTATAAGTGAACTTCCTAAGCAGCCTTCACATTCCATTGCCATGTATCGCATGTCCCTAACGATTATACTATAGAGTGCGAAATCTCCGGCACATCTCAGTCGTTATTATTATTATTTATTCACCATAAGCATGTACAATATAATGCATGGCTTCGTCAAGGAATAGTAGTACACTTCTTATAATAATAGTATGAAACATATCAATTAATATTTCTGATACATAATTTTTACATTTCATATATCAATTTCCATTTCATACAATATAAATTATATTCATAAAATTTCCATTTCAATTTCATCTTCAAATTAATTTACATGAAAAATTCCTATACACTATAGAATAATTTGTTTGACAGTAGTTTTTTAACAGCGCATTTAAACTTAGATGCACTTTTAATATTCTTAATATCATTTGGCAATTTATTGTATAAAAGTATCCCTTGATCGTCTATCCCTTTAATAATTTTGTTAACTAACATTGCATTGCAGCAACTGTTGCTGGCAACTAACGTTGCATTGCAGACGCCACCAGCAAACCGCCACCACCGCCTACTGATAGGCTCTCCTCCCCTCCCTGGCCACCATCACCTGGAGCGACCCACTTCGGTGTCGGAGTTTTCCGACAATTCTCCCTCTCTCGCTCTCCCGCATCCAGAAGTGAATAAAAATGAAGCCCTCTCGGAGGAGCCATTGAGACACCCCTTTCTCCCCCACACACAAACCCACCCACCTTCACAGAGAGAGAGACAGAAAATAAACCGAATGAGGGAACGAGAGAGATAAATGAACTCCTCCTGCGGGCATTTAGATACGTCATTTTTAAACGTCTTTATATTTGTTTTTATCGTGAATGAGAAGCGACTAAATTTGGTCCTTTAACAAGTTTACGAAACGCGATTTAATCTGAGCTGCCTTTAAAAAAATAATAATACTCGAATGTCTCGACTCGGGAAAATGTATTTACGACGCAAAGTATCTCTCATGATGAGTTGACGAGTCAAAAACACAAAAAAAAGTGCTTGGAAATCCATTTAGGTGCATGCTCAGTCGAAAAGTGTTGTGGATAGAGCACTGTCTTCCCATCGGTTCGAATCCCGACAGAAGCAGAGTCATTTTACAGTGGACTTCAGAGCCATCGTTGGTGAGCTTTTAGTTGAGCATTTCAACTGTGGTACTCCGCCTGTCGGACGGAAGGTGAACCTTTGGAACCCAAAGCGCATTTTGTTAAGACTAGGCTAATACCGACACCATGTTCCCCTCCACCCTTATTCCATTTCCCCAAATGATCCTTCTCCACCTTATAAACAACCCGCACATCCTTAACGAGGCAAATGACCTCCGTAGTCAGCCGCCTCTCCAAACACTTGTAACTACTTATACTATGAACAATTGAAAATGGCGCAGCCGGTTGGGATCAAACCGTGACTCTCACATAGAGAAGCTAGCAATTAAACTAACATTATCAGCTAACACGAGGACTCTCTCCTCGACAACTTTAATAGCATTTTTCTTACTAGACATGAACCCAGGGTAGATACGAGAAGAATAGATCATTGAAGACTGCGATGTGGATCGTGGCGTTATATGATAGCGATACGCGAGATCTGGACGATGGAAGAGATTGGAGGCGATTAAGGTGTGGAGTAGGATGAAGAGGGCTTGATTAATGGAAAGGAGAATGATGAGGATAATAATTTAGGAAGATAGGGAAACGATGAGAGTTACAGGAGATGAACAGTAGGCAGAGAAGGATGTTGGATGAATTCAGTAGAGGTGAGGGGATGTCGAGGTCTCGTGTTGAGGGATAAACGCAAAGAAAATGGAGAATAGAGAGAGGACAGGCATATTAGAAGACGCTACGAAGTGAGATAGTGATTGTATGCCAGATGAGAAACATTTGGTGATGGTGGTAAAAGAGAGGAGTTGGATGATTTTGACCGATGATCACACCAATGGTTGGTTGAGCTGGTAAAGGTAATTTATAACCATCCAGCCCGAACCGGTAGACTACTGATAATATTAATAGTAAAATATGTATGTATAACATTTGACTAATAATATTTTACGAAATATTTCGCTGGAAGATGGACATCAACGGAAACCTAAGATACGCATTGGGGGACGACCATGATGGTATCAGCCGCGTTTTTAAATGAACAAGCCTCCTTAGAAGACTTTACATTCTAACTTCATTTTAAGTTCTACATAAATATTAGACGCCTTGCTCAAATGGCCTTAGCTTCCAACGCACCCAAATTACATATTACTACCGCCATTACGACAAAGTTTGCGTCAATCAATCGATTAAAGGAATTCTGAAAGAATTGATGACATGACCCCATTTAAATCAAATCCAGTTGGACGTCTCACACTTGCAACCTGCACCGCGAATCATTGCATGCAGGGACTAATATTTAGTTACTCATTGACTCCCATCGCTTTTTTTATTTAGGCAGCCCCAGCTTCAGGAAAAGCGAATGGGAATGCGACGAAACAAACGAACGGCGCACGAAGCAGCGAGCCGAGTTATGGCAAGAGTCCAAGTGAATACGAAAAGGATTTCGGCGTAAATCTAGTGAGGAGAAAAAGTGCTTCAGTTTGGAAACGGGGACGCTGTTGAATATGGACGCGCTTCGCTTTCAATGCCAACCCCTGGCGAGCTATTGAGTGAACGAGACTTAAAGCGGGACAATGACTGCGCAGCGGCGGGGGAAATGAAGCCTGAAAATATCGTGGCACCATTAAGCGTGCTCTGCTGGATGAAATAAATTCCACTGCCGAGTCCTGCGTCTAATAAATGCACAGTGAAACGTCAAAACATTCGTCACCTGGCGTAGAAACTCTTCGACCATCATTCAAAGAACCATTTGTCAAAAAAATCTACAAGTTGGTCGTCGTTTTAATCATACATCATCGAAAGGTGAATATCATCACGGCTTAATATACGAATGACGTCATATAAAACTTAGCATGCGTCACTACGCCAATTGTTACACCTCAGCCGATTGGTTGGTTATTCGGGGAATGTGCCCGACGACGGAGGTCATTTTCGCCATTGAAGACAGTTAAACATGTTGCATAGGTAAGGATTACTTTTGACGTCCTCTACGAAGGACGGGGTACCACAATTAGGACCGCTTTTATAATTTCTGGCTGCGCTAATCGCAACATGACGCAGCCGTTTTGTTAACTTGCTGTTAAAAGCGTTCACGTTTTGTATAGCAAATCAGACTGTTGCTCAGTCGACGTGATCTTTATCATCGGGGAGACGTATTAACTTCGGTATACCAACCGAGAAACTATTTTACCGGAGATTATAAAACCGAAGCCAAGCGTGCTTTCGTACAGAGAACCCGAGTGATAGGGATTTACAAATTCCAATAAGCAATCCCCGTCACAGCCAGGGTTCGAAACCTGACCTATGACATGGGAAAAAGTACTCCAGCGACTACACCAACCTTCTTCTTAGGGGTAGATTCTTCTTTGAGTTAAATCGTACTGCACCATCACTCCATTTGCACTGAAACTATAACATCAACAGCAGTCATAAATCCGAAGAATGGTTTGCAGCAATGCTCAACTTCATTCTCTTTTCATCTAAATGCTTAATGACTTCATAATTCCTCATTTCGACTCCCCGTAGTTTATTTCATGCATTTCATCCTTGATCATCCACGGTACCTAATCCTTCCCATTCATTGCTGCTTCCATTAATGCTTATAGAAACCTGTTATATCTCAGTATTGGGGCCAACAGGGCTGTCGACACGATACTTGACATGCCTAAATTATTGGTTCCTATTTCAAGGTTTACTCATTTCTCTTGAGACTGAAAGGTAGAAAATATGGGGAGGGAGTTTGGCAGGAATGCGATGTAAAACTTATTTTTATTGAAACCCAAAAACGAGAAAATATGAAGTTTACGAAGACTTGAGGACGATAAGTTTATTTATCTTGCGATCTAAAAGTAAAGCTTCCATTCTATGACCAAAGGTTGGAGAAGAGAGCGAACGACTTGGGTTTATAAAGGGGTGTTTAACTCTAAGCTCCTTACAAATTAATGAAAAAGTACTTTAAAGGGAACCTAGAGTACAATCAGGCGTCTATTGGTTTTATAGAAATATAGAGTTCGACCGAGTAAACAGTGATGAGCTGACGAAGGTACAATTGAGCATAGATTGGAGAAATAGAACACAGATTCGAAACTTGTGAATGTCAGTGATGGGAAGGGGAGAGAGACAGGATTGTCCCACGTCGCCTGCACTATTTCACATGTCATCGTCTTCGTCATCAGCAGTAGAAATGAATTCTAAGATTGTTTTTCTGCAACTCTCCATTCCATCTTTTTTAAAGCCACACGCTTAAATTCCTCACTTCTTAATTTTAACATTTCTCACAGCACGCATAAGTTTTTTTTCGGCCTTCCTTACTATTTTTTTACATTTTCTATCGACAATCTTTGTTTTCGGAAGCCCTTTATGTCTCAGAATGAGTACAATTAATGTGTTCTTATAATTTTTAGAGTTTTCATTAGAAAAAATTTCTCTCAAATACTCTGTAGTGCTTTTTTATTGTATATGCTTTTCATCCTTTCAAGCTTCACCATTTTTATTTAAACTTTAATGTGCATGCGGAGGAAATGATATGTATCAAATGTGTGGTTGGAGCTATAAACAGTTATTCACGTAGGAACAAGACAGATGAAGGTTAGATTTGTGGATTACCAAACTAAACCAAGATTATTGGTGGTTATTGGATTATTGGTTGGCAATATGATTGGTGATTTTTCTAAAATTTCGTTGTTATAGCTTATTTATTAAACATTATTAACTTTGAGACTGATAGGCTATTGATACATTGATAGGCTATTGAAGGGGTTTTCTGTGATTACATTGATATCAGATTTAGTTAACATGGTTATATCTGACGGATAAAACCATTAGTTGTTTCCTAACTAGCCGTTATTTCCCTCAGTTCGAAATGGAAAAAAAGTGAAATTACGTTTGTTTACATTGGGATCGTCTGATTCCATCACTGACGCATAGTGGTGCCGAGGTTGGCAGCTTCAAGAAAGGTATCATTCCGAAGTTGGGAGTCTGATATCCTTAAATTCTAGTATCCTTGGGTTAGCCAAACATTCAGTGAGCTCCAGTCTTCGCTGAACTTCCATCAGAATCAGTTCATTCATATGAGATAACAATTACAATAAAACCAAATTTATTATTATTATTTTTTAATCTACCGCCTATATGTAAAACCAAGTTTTTAAAAAACATTAAAATCCGATTCCGTTCCCATACATCTATGCGTAAGAAAGAAAACTTCAAGGTGGTAAATAACTTAGCGACAACTCGGCATAAAACACACGGCGGAGCTAAATACATTTGGAAAGCATTTCCATGAGAGTTACTGAGAAATCATGGGAGAGGAAGGTGAGCAAATCAATACGAAAACCACCTTCGGTGTCATCAGTCTCATTTTTAATACAAGAGCGGAAAAACCACGAATATTCTCTTCTCTTTGCCACATTTGTTCGAATAAAATATATCGTAAAGTCTGCCACGCATTTGGTTTCGGGGAGGTCACTCACATAGTAAATCAGATGTACGCAACGATTCCGAGAGGATTCGAGATAAAAAAATACCCCTTCAACAGAACGGGCAAATTACATGTTTACAATTTGGTGTGTGCTCTCATTATTTCTGAATGCATAGTGTATAAAATAATAAAGCTTAAAATACATTTTGGAGCCCGGCAAAAAAAAATGGGCCGATTCTCCAAACCGAGATGTGCACACCGACACAAATTTCCATAATTTGTATTGGGTAACATATTTAAAAAAAATATATTTTAATCTTCACGGTCTCCCTACATTATAGACACAATTACATCTCATCTACATCTACATACTACCCCGCAAGCCGCCTCAATAGGCGTGTGGCGGGGGGTGTTAGGACACCAGCCGTTTACATATAAAAAGGAAACGCTCTAATGAAATTACGCCTAGCATTTATTGAAGTCCCTTATTGTTCGGGGGAAAACGAATTCCCAAACCTATCCGTTCGGCAAAATATCACTCTTAATTTATCGTTTCTGTCGGACCTGGAAATATAGTGGTGTTCTAATATGATGTTCTCCGTGTCGCTCTTAAAGATATCTATTCTCAATTGTTCAAGCCATCTAAGCCGAGCGCACAGCCTCTGAGTCTCTAGCGGTTATTATTATACATATACACTGTTCATGCGCTGCAGCAGCACGTTTTGGCAGCGCGCTCCGAAATATCGCTGTAGAGACGCCGTGGCAGCGCTTCCTTCAATGCGAGTTGCGCGCGCAACCTTGACATCCTTTTGCAGCGCTGCTGCAGCTTTTTGTGTTTACAGGGTAGTTTTAATAAATTTATTTTTTTGCAAAAGAAACTAATAACTACGACTAATAGCAAAGAGAGCGCGAATATGTCCCGTCAGTTTTGTTAAACAAGCTTGTGAATGTCGTTGATGAGCGAGGAGAACCTCATAGGCAATAATGTCACCACCGAAGCTTGAAAAGTGAAATTTTACGGCAGCTACGCTGAGCAATGAATTCGAACGGGAGGTAATTAATTGTACTCCGAAACGATGCACGAGCACCCCAAAAAAGAAAAAAACGGCAGTTTCACCGAGCGTTGAAACATGCCTCACAGTTCACTGCGAGGATACCACAGCGTTGCTTTTTGTATCCGTGGAAAATTGCCAAGTTTCTGCGCAGAGGAAACGCTTTGTGGCCACGAACCTCACTAATCAGCGTGTTAAGCCGCATAATCTATTTCCATTAGCCACCCTAGCAGTTTAAAATTTTTTCGAATTTAAAATAAATACACAAATGATTATACTGTAAATATAAGGTCCCTAAACTTCTCACAACTGCCACATCACTTCGATGAAAGCTATAACTTTTCTCGAACAGATATCATTTTCAATACATACGTTTCCATGTCACCCACTGATAATCAATAGAGCCACAGTTTAAAGCAAGTGGTTTGTGTCAGCAACCGTGGAATAACTGATCATAATTATTTGCGAAATAATTTAAATATTTAGACCATTTTACACGTGATGGGTATTGCGCAAACTCTTGCGTGGACTTTGACGCAAGGAAAATTGCACCGTGCAAAGCGACGCGGCTGCAGAGATGCAGGGCTGCGTGAAATAGCCCCTATACAAATTTCATGGAGGCATATATACGAAATATCCTTGTTACCGTTGTATGTAGAGCCGATTCGTGCGCTTCGCCTAAGTTCCACCGTAAGAGGACATAAATGTAATTTCATTCATATTCTGGATAATTATAGAAAAACAAGTCATCTATCTGATATGAACAACAACATGTTACCTTTCCACGCTATTTTTCTCGCAAATTGAACGTGATATTACATCCGGGTGTTAAATGGGAGAAACACAAGAATATATACTTAGTATTTTTCTTTCTAATATAAATGCCATTTTCACGAAAAACTACTTATAAGAAGCGAAAACTCCCGGAAAATAGGTTTAAAATAAAATAGATGCATCTTAACGCCTTATTTTTTATTTATTGGCCAACTACTGCAATAATTGAAGTCCAAATGTGGTAATTCCATAAAAATGGTGCGGCTGTCGGCGTCTGTGGTTGTAAAATTGTGTTAATAAAAAATGTATTCATGGAATAATCGGTAAATTTTAGACCTTAATTTTGGTTTTCATTATCCAACGCAAGTCATCAGCGAAAATCTCATTTGTTTAACCAAATTAACAAAGAGTTGGAATTTAGTACTTGTTTTGACTCAAACAGTCGTGGTGTGGAACCTCTTTAAAAGGCCGTATCACACTGCGGGTTGGGGCGGCTGTTCCGGTTGCGGAGCAGCTATGCCCACGCGTCGCAACCGAGAGAATAGACCCGGGTCTATTTTTCAACCGCGCGGCTGCAACCGTAGCCAATGGCATGCGTCAGATTCATCACGTGACTACGTTGTTTTGGTTATCAAATGAAAGGCACGCCATTTGTTTATGTCCAGCTACTGGTTCAAAGCGGCAAATCGTTGTATGTTAATAAAGCACATGTGCATGCGATTCGTTGCCTGCGCTTATGCAATGCTGGTTGTAAAAGCCCCGTATTCATCGCGTAAAACTGGACGAACACAGTAAATAAGCTGACGACAGCAGCAGACGTCCGCCCGCTCACCTCCTGCGCGAACAGGCAGTGTGATCGGCCAACCCGCAACCGCCACCGTAACCAGAACAGCGACAGTTAGTATGATACGGCCAAGGTCCCTATAAAATAATATGAGGACCATGGACCTTCACTGGGTTGCGGCGGCTCGGTCGGACGGTTACGTCAACGGAAACGCCGGGAATACTTTAATCGTTTACACTAACCAATATATGAAACAGCCGGAGAAAATGTACTACATCTGTTAATTCACGAAAAGAAAAATCACATCAGGCGGGTTCTTTTGCGAGGAGATTCGATCCTTGTGGTAATCAAATGGCATTTTCATGTAAAGGGCCCGCGTTCAAATTCTCAAAATGGCAGAGTTCAGTAAAATGTTGATGTTTTATTTGAGTATGTGGAGAACTTTTTGAGTGGAGTACTCCGGTATTCAAATGGAACGTAAAGTCGAGGACCCCTTTTCGCCTTATATAATTTTAAAATCGTAGGTTAATGCCGACGCCGGGTTTACATATCCACCCACCCTTCTATACCTATATACTCTCACTATTAAAAACCAATCCCACCATACTTGAATGCGGATATGAAATCGGTTGCCGATTGCTTTCCGTACTGGCTATATATCCATATTTGGTCTCCATCACCATAGCTTGTCTTTATTGATCAACATTATTGATTATATATTGCTAGCTTAATTGTTTTCTGCAGCGGAGGAATCAATATTTAAAACAACAAATAAATGAAAGAAATATTGGCTGAGGCACAAAATATTTTCCCACTTTTCCAATTGTATCATTAATATAGACATGTTGCTGTCATAGAGCCATCTAGACAGCTTTCACTGATGACATGACTTGGTTACAGTCAAGTAAAATCAAGATGCTACAAATTCATATGCGTTAAGGTGGTTCCGCCGTAAAATGAAATAAATGTCGTTTCATTCATCTTCTGGATATTCATAGAAAAACAAGTCCTCTATCTGATATGAAAAACAAAATGTTACCTTTCCACGTTATTTTTCTCGCAAATTAGATTTGGGATAACATGGTGTGAAATGAGGAATGGGGGAAACTCAGATAAATATAGTATTTTTTTAAAATCTAATATAAATGCCATTTTCACAGAAAACTGTAAAAATAAGAAGCGACTTACTTACTTACTTCCTCAGCACTACAGCCCGGTATGGACTTTGGCCTCCCTCAAGACGCCTGTCCATTCTCTTCTGTTCTGCACTTTCTCCCACCATCTTACGATCCTCATAGCCTTTATGTCTTCTTCCAAATCCTGCATCCATCTTTTCCTTGGTCTTCCTCTTTTTCTCTTTCCATCCATATTTCCATGTAGCAGCTTCTTAGGTATCCTTTCTTCACTCATTCTTTCTACATGACCTAGCCAAGCTAACCATTGGGTCTTCATAAATCTCACTATGTCTTCGCCTCGGATAATATTTTCTATTTCCCTGTTTGTTCTTATCCTCCATGTTACCCCATCTGTCACGGGGCCATATGTATCCTTCGCAAAACCTTCCGTTCAAATATCCGCAGAGCTTGCTCATTTCCAGCAGAGATGGTCCACGTTTCTGCTCCGTATGTCACGACCGGTCTGATAAGTGTCTTATAGATCTTGACTTTCATCTCCTTATATAGCAGAGTAGACTTCAGGAGCTTAATATTAGCAAAGTAAGCCCTATTTCGAGCCATTATCCTCTTGTTGATCTCTTCTGTCATTGAGGTCTTACAGTTTAAATTAGTACCGAAGTAACTGAAATATTTTACATTTTCAAATTTATACTGCCCAAATGTAACGTTTTGAGTCCATCTTCTGTCTTCCGTGGCCGCCATTTTCATGTATTTCGTTTTTTTCTCATTGATTCTGAGCCCTATATTCTTACTCTTCTGTTCTAAAATTTTGAATATTTCTTTTAGAGAATCCATACTCCGTGCCATTAGAACTATGTCGTCGGCATAGGCCTGAGTAGATTTATGCAGAATTGTTCCCTCTAACCTCAATTCTTTCATGGCTTCATGTAGACACAGATTAAATAGTACTGCAGATAGAGAATCTCCTTGTCTTACTCCAGTTGTTATCTTAAAGGCTTCACTAGTCTTGCCCCCGATATAAGCCTTAGCTTGAGATCCTTCCATAGTCATATTTACCAACTTGATTAGTTTTTTTGGTATTCCAAATCCCTCCAATGCATTCAACATTTTTCTTCTATTGACACTATCAAAAGCTTGCTGGAAATCAATGAAAAGCATATGTAGGTCAATGTTGTACTCATAACATTTCTCCATGCATTGTCTCATTACAAAGATTTGGTCGAATAAATTTAATTGTTTCAGGCTTGACTTCGTGGAAGTGATAGATATCCATTTTTAATAAAATACTTTGTACTTTTCCACACTTTATTTCAAAACTGCGACCGGTTTCACCATACTATGGCATCTTCTGGCACACTCTGAAGCTTAGGTCATACAATATATACCCAGAGAAAGTTAAAAATGGTGGGGGTTGGTTTGAAATGGTGGAGAGAGGAGCAGGGCGGTTAGGGCATGGCAGAGTGAGAAGGGGTAGTGGAAAAAACGAGAGGAAAGGAAGGAAAGTGAATCGGGGGAAGAGAGTGGGAGGAGTAGAAGGTCACCAAGTTACACTGTTTTCTATTTTTTAAAAAAGGAAGATTGGTTAAAGCCCCAGCCCAAACATCTGTGACTGAAGGGCAAGGAAAGTAGGCTAAGATATGCCGAAACAATGGTTCAAAAAAGGCCAAGAAGTGAGGAGCTACAAAGAAAGGACCCCAGAGGAACCACGGGTGGGTTTATGAATGGGCAAAAGACGGAGGGTTGTGAGGGGAGGGGTTTCGAAGGGCTCCTAGCAACCGTAAGTGGGGAGAGGGAGAAGGGGAGTGGAAGGGCCTGAGAGGGAATAGGATATGGGGGAGTGACAGTTACTTTTGCAAACATGGAAATATCGAAAACATCGGAGAGGAATGCATAAATACATGGTCATTACACAGATTAACATTTTGGTTTTTCACTAGCACACAAATTTCTAATTGTTACAAAGCGTCCATTTTTAGGCCTTTCGGTAACATGTGTAGAATTATAGGTTTAAAATCACTGCTGTGGTTACACTCTAATAGATGCTGGGAAAATAGAGAATGGCCATCAGCATTTTTGAGGGAGCGTTCATGCTCCTTAATACGGGTGTACACTCCTCTTCCAGTTTGCCCAATATAACAAGATATACATTCGTCACACTGTAATTTATAAATACCGGATTTCATATTTCTGTCAACCTTATCCTTCCCACTATGGAACACTTTCCCTAAGGTAAGGGGGGAATAAAACGCTGCCCTCAAATTTTTTGGCATCAAGTTACTTAATTTATATGAGAGGTTACCCACGAAGGGTAGAGACCTCCATTTTTCCCCGGAAACACAAATAGAGTTGGAGGAAACTATCTCTTTAATCGCCATCTGTTTTTGTTTTGGCCTAACAATTTTGTCCACCAGTTCTATTGAGAAACCATTTGTTGTGGCAATGAAATACATTGTTTGGAGCTCTGTATTATAACTCTCCGGTGATAGGGGAAGTTGGACGAGACGGTGTGCCATTGCATGGAATGCGGCGTGTTTGTGGGAGAAATGATGGGAGGAATCTTGGGGAATGGTATGATCCGTAGTGGTTGGCTTTCGTTAGATTGAAAATTGGTGCCTCTGTGCTGTAATTGAGATAGTTAGATCGAGGAATTTAAGACTGCCATTCACGTCCTTTTCCATCGTGAATGACAAATTATTGTGCAGATTATTTAAATTAGCGAGGAACTGATCCAACTGTCGTTCCGTTCCTGTCCAGAGGCAGATTATGTCATCCACATACCGATACCAATAATGGACACATTGAATGAGTTTGTCTTGTGACGTGAATAGTTTTTCTTCTAAATTATTAAGAAAAATTTCGGCCAGAAGTGGTGAAAGTGGGGAACCTATTGCAAGACCCTCTTCTTGTTTGTAGAAAACGCCGTTGAAAGTGAAATAATTTTGAGCAATTGTTATTTTTGTTAAGAGCACAAGATCATCCCTGACGTTTGATTAGTGTTTGAGTTTTCTAACAGGCTTTCAACTAAATCTAATGTTTCTGAAGTAGGGACCGAAGGAAATAAATTTTGAACGTCAAAAGAAACTAATTTTCCCTTCTGAGGAACCACCATGTCTTTTAGGATACTTGCTAGCTCTAACGTATTTGCAACACTATATTTTGGTTTAAAATATGTATACGATTTGATAAGTTCATTTAACTTTGAAGCCAGGCGGTGACATGGCAATGACATGCACGACACTACCGGTCTAATGGGAACGGAGGGTTTGCACAATTTAGGCAAGCCATAGAACCTGGGCGCTAACGGGTTCATTTGTAAAAGGTCCCTTTTTTCCCTTTCTTTAAAAATGACAGTTTTAGACACGGCACTTTTCACAGCACTTTGAAATAATTGTGTTGGGTCTTTAGGCAACATACAAATACTATTATTTAAAATGAAATCACAACACTTTTCCACATAATCACACTTGTTCAGGATGACCACACTATTTCCCTTGTCCGCTTTTTGTACGACAAGGTCCTCCTTTTCAACCACCTCCCGCAGGCTTCGAAGATCCTTCCGTTGCTTTGCCGTGGTGCGATCCCACAGCTTTGGGTGTGCAGCGGAGATGAAGTTAGAGATGCATTTAGCAAACATCTATTTTGTAGCCAGTGATTCTTTACGTAAGGCCACCTCACAATCCGCAGCAAGATTTTTGATCACACTCTCACAAAGGTTAACTGGTGGCGAATATTTTAAGCCCTTGCTTAGTAGATCGAGGTGGTTCTCAGAAAAACAGTGACTTGAAAGATTAACCACACGTTCAGCGGGAACAAACGAATTCACTGTTGTAGGCAATATGGGACAAACAATTGTGGTATTGGACTGACTGGCTTTAAGATTAGCCAGTTTCTTGTTTATTGTTTAAAAATGAAGATTTGGTCGGTTGTTCCTCTTCCCGGCCTGAAGCCACATTGGTATTCACCAAGGATTTCTTCAGCATACGTGTCAGTCTCCTCTGCAGTGTACAAGAGAATATCTTATAAGTGACATTTAGTATTGTGATTCCCCTATAGTTGCTGCATTGCAACTTATCTCCCTTCATGAAGATGACTGCAGTGTACAAGAGAATATCTTATAAGTGACATTTAGTATTGTGATTCCCCTATAGTTACTGCATTGCAACTTATCTCCCTTCTTGAAGATAGGGCAAATAAAACCAATCGCCCATTCCACAGGCATCTCTTCTTTCTCCCAGATTTCACTAATAAAATACAACACAGATAAACTCCGGTACAATTTGATCTTCCCATGGAGCTCTCCCATTCCGCTGCCGCTTTACCTCCTCCATTGATGGCCTGTCAATCTCGGTGTATAAAGAAGCGACAACTCCCACGACATTTATTAAAATAAAATGGATGCATCTTACCACCTTATTTTTCGAGTAATTAGCTAATTTATGCGATAATTGAAGTCAAAATGTGGTGATTCCATAGAAATGGCACTGCAGTCGATGTCTATGGCTGTAATAAAGTGTTCATTTTAAATATAATCGTTGAATAATCTGCTAGTTTTGTACCTCAATTTTGTTTTTCATTAGCTAACGCAAGTCATCAGCGAAAGTGGCATTTTTTAAACCGAATAATCCTAGGGTTGGCATTTAGTATTTTGTTTTGACTCAAATAGTCGCTGTGGAACCACCTTAGGAGGTCATCTTTAGATAATTTAAAAATGTGAAACTAGTCGTACAATAAAACCAGATAAAAAATTGAAAAAAAATAATGCTTGTAACAGATTTTCCTGAATTTCCCCTGTGATACTGATTTCCGTCTCAGCTAAGTCAGCTACCACATCGGGAGTTCGCAATTCGAATCAAAATGAAACGATATGATGACCCACTTGTTGCTTGAGAGAGAATTCAAATTCCCTGCACGTTACCTAAACTCCGATTTCCGTTCCTCGAATTTTTCTTCGCGTAGTTCTCCTAAGTTTTAAAAATAAACGCAAAGAACTTCACAAGTGCAGGAAAACTATTAATTTTTGACAGCAAACTATCGCTGTACAGTTCATGAGTTGCCCAAAAAATTGTGATTTTCATAGATACGATCGGGTGGAGCGTAACGTTGTGTGGTACAGAAACCCCCAGCGTATGAGGAAAGAGGATGAGATTATATTAGAGGCTATTATTATGATGTGGTTTTATATAACATGGAGAATTTTCACATTAAAACAATTTCAACCTCTTTTATCCACACTTAAGTTTATTTTAATCGACCCAGGTTTCCACGACTAGCCGTCGTCTTCAAAGCTTCAGGAGCAACAAATGCACTGCTATATATACGAGCCATATAGCTATATATACGAGCCATCTCCCAGATGGAGATGGGAGTTGGGGTAAATAATTAAGGGGGGCTGGTAAAAGGGGGGAAAGCGAGGGGGTGAGGAGTACGGGGGGGGGGGTTGATTTGGGAACAAAACAAACCTCCAGGGAAACGGGGGAGTTTTGTGAATTACTCAAGGAAAGGAAAAGCTAAAACAAATGAAAAAAAAGCGATAAGTCATTCAATAGAATAGAAGCTAAGAATAATGCTGTCAGTGAGGAAGATTACGAAAATGCATATAGGGGGTAAGGGGGTTTGTGACTCATACTCCACTTCTGGAAGAAAGGGCAACGGACAACATAAGAGGAAGGAGAAGAAAGAGAACAACCTCTCTACGAATGCGATGAAGAGTGGAAGAACGAATGCAGGATTGGAGGAGGAAATAATGTAACCCAGATAGCATGTAAGCTTGCCGTAAGCTTAGATATTGGCTTGCCAAAGCTTGCCGTGGCAAGCTTGCCACGGCAAGCTTAATTCAAGTTTGCATCAAGTCTGCCATGGCAAGCTTGCCGCGGCAAGCTTAATTCAAGTCTGCATCAAATCTGTCATGGCAAGCTTGATTCAAGTCTGCATACCTTGAATATTTTTCTCCCTTAGCGCAACGCCACTATCTCTGTTTGAACTCGAGCAATGCGTGAGCGCCGGTTCATTCCATTTTTCAGTTCGTTAATATTGGACATTGTGCACAGGTACGCCATGGCTACACATGTGAAAATCTTATTTGCATCTTCAGAGATGTGCACATTATTCGATCGCATAATTTTTAGAATGCCTAAAAGGGTGTGAGTTCGATACCTGGTACATCACCACACACTTCTGAGCAGAGATTTATACCGCATAATTTGGCTCTCGTTGCAGCATAATACATAATAAAACGCTATAACATCGCTTAAATGGCAAATTAAGTTCTATGACTGAAATTGAATGCCAATTTTCGTCTAATGGCCTTAGAAGTGCATTTATTCATGGATAATAAACGTAACAATCTCTTCATTATGTAGGTACCTTGATACTTTTAACGGATTATTACATATTAACATATCTAAAAGTCTGTGTAAAATAATCAGTATTTATGTCGTCTGTTCGGGCATACGTTTTGCTGCGCCGTGCTGCGTTGTTTTGTATAAAGAATGAGAATGATTATTTACAAGATATAAATACTCATTCTTTAAATATTTACTAAGTATGTGTATCCTTTGTTTTTTTATTTCATGAAATATATTCCTTATATATAGTAACATGTTTAGCCTGTGGTTCATTCTTCCACCGAAAATTTGGCATAAATGGGAAGCTTTGAAACGAATCGGAGAGACTTGGGTTCTGCCAGTAACAATCGCTTCATTGATAGCTTTGTGTAATTAAATGCCGTTGAACTATTAACGTTTTACTATAAACGCCTGAGAAGATATTTATTTCTGTGCCTAAAGCACAAGTCATTCAAAATAAATGGTTCAAGGCTGCTCGACGTAATCCTCCTGAGTCCTTATACCTATCGACGATATTCTGCTGTGGAGATCATTTTAAGGTATTGTAATAACTAATTGATATTTATATGATAATATTTTACTTAATACCTCATTCATATCAGAAAATTTGTTGTCAAAATATAGCACCCTCCGCGTAGACCTACGTAATGTTTACATAACTGAAATTAGTTTGGTGAGAGAATTATACCCTTCTTGCATTTGTGGGTTAATATTAATAATCGTTGGTTGTAAGTTAATATTAATAAGAGTGGGTTAATATTAATAATAAGCCCGTAAAAATTGATAATTGCGGCAATATCTACTAAATTGCATGCGATAAGGTGTAGATACAAAACCACTCACCACATTAGCTTTAACTCCTCGTATTTCAGGAACGTTGAACCTGTCCTCTTTTTTTCAAAAATTGAGTTACCATAAATATATCTACATTTGGTAAATTGTTGGGATTCGCCGTCTCCCAACCAAGATTAACTTTTCTTGAACCCATCCTTGAAAGCGAACCACAGCAACAACCAGCCAGCACGGCCAGCACGGAATAACTGCTAACATCCCATGATTCTATTTGCGAAGTGCGCACATTCCGGCCGGCGTGAATAAAATACGGATGTGCCACGAAAACGTCTTGCAGCAGCCCAAGTAGCAAAAGAATGTTGAAAAATGATTTTTAAATTATTTGAAATAATTTTAAAATCAAAATATCATAAGATGGCTAAAATCATGACTTTTTCAAGATTTTAAAATAATGTATGATATTTTAATATTTAAAGTTTAATATTTAAGAGATGACAGGATACAGAACTTTTCAGTTCTGTATCCTGTCATCTCAATTTGTTGATAACATATATATGCATATGTAGGAAGTACTGACACATTTATTTGTTTGAAAAGTTTTTTTTTAACATTTCATGTGAAAATAATGAGAATATTATTTCAAAATCATTTCAAAATTATTTCAAAATTATTTTAAAATATTTTTAAAATTATTTTAAAATCTTTTTAAAATTATTTTATAACATTCTTAAAATTATTTTAAACAAATTAAAAATTATTTTGAAATAATTTTAAAATTATAGCTTAAAAATTGATAGTATTTTGTAATTAATTTCCGTTGTACAATAAATTACTATTATGCTTTTATTGGTACATTCATCAGTTTCCTCATTTCCACATTCGTAATATTGTGTATACATGCATATTCACGTTCGTAACATTTCCGCGAGTAAGTTACGTATTCATTGAAACGTAAACAAACGTGTGACAATTGGAAAACATCTTGTTTATTCTCATTAATATTGACTTTATATTCATTTAATATGGCAACATAGGTTTCAATTAATTAATGCCTAAAAATTGTTATCGTGATTGGATGGTACATTTCCATAAACTATCACGGTATTGACATTTAAAAGTTAGTTCTCGCAAACACATTTACGTACGGGAATGGCCGTATATATACAACTTTCTTGGAGTGCATCTTTCAGTTGAGAGTAGGATAATACTAAGGTAGCTGCGAGATAGATGTACCGCTAGATAGATGTGAGATTGGAGATGAGTCTATACGGTCCGGAGATAGGTAATATAAAGTTGTCCACGAGTGTACCTCTTTTTTTGCTGTTTGAAGCGATCGTGACACGCTTGTGCAGCGCTCCTGACACCCGTTTGCAGCGCATCCGACATTCGAAAAAGGAAGTTTAGGAGTGCTAGACGCGCTGCAGCAGCGCCCTCACGGTAGCTCCAGCGCTACTGCGCAGCGCATCTGCAGCATTTTGTGTTTACTGGGTAGCTTCTTAAAGAGTTAAACATATTTAAAACTTATGTTAAAATCATTTTAAAATAATGAAAAAAAAATTTTAAAAGCCTAAAAAGAGAGAGTAAATATGTTTTCAAGATAATTTTAAAATGATTTTAAAAAATTTTTACAATATATTTTAAAATAATTTTTTCATACGATATTGCTACTTGGGAGATGACTTAAATAGGTCTATTGCCACTCTTCAATTTGGCTCATTGTCAGTTCTTACAAAAATGTTTTGGCATATTAAACGGCAATCTGCCAAAATATATCCAGCGAAAAATAAATACCATCATGTATTTATTAAAGATTCAATGTGGTCTTCGCACTACTATCCGCAAACTTAATGAAGGTGGCACTTGAATGAATAATAATATATTATGATGATAAAAATACAATGATGTATTCTGTACCCAAAAGAGAAGCAATCAAATACATATTATGATGATATTTTTAAAACAATATAAAAAGGTACATGCTCAAATAAAACTCCATTCGATAACTTTATCTTTGCAATTATACTAACAAAGTTTCGATTTCAATTAATGGTACGTACTACATGTCCTACATAGGTATTTATTTACGATGGCAGGTGTCGCAGGAGCTTCCAGGTCAAAATTTAAATTGGATATTGTTAGTGTGCAATGCATGCATTCAACTCGCTTATTTGAGTATGTAGGAAGCAATAGTTCATTCTTACATTATTATGGTACAGTACTGTGCCTATATGTGGCTTGAGAAACATATGTAAGAAACAGAGGAATTCTTAGTAGAGAGCCAAAAGATACCAGAATTCCTCGTCACCCTTCACGAAAGGCATTGTGAGGTTGTTGGGGGGGGGGGGGGGGGGATTGCTTCTTACCGAGGTTCTGGGAATAGCTTAATAATTATGATCACTATTTTCCTATTTGAATACGAATTATGGGGGGCGACATACTCCCTTCACCCTACTCTGTCCAGAACAATATCACTCCGTCTCTAGGACACCAACAAGAGGAATTGGAAAGAAATTTAAAAATTCACTACACATCAGATTATCAACTTCCACTGAAACTCGATATAATTCCAACCAGTATAGTTACGTCCCAGATGTTCCAGTTTTAAATAAAGCAATAAAAAACTGTGGGCCACAATTATATCAAGTTAATGTTTCTCCTATTCTCTTTCAGCATAATTAAGAAGACATCACTGAAAACCATGAGGCTTTTATTTTTTTCAATGGGTTCTTCAAAGCCATAATGCTTAAGGAATGAGGCCACAACACCCATTCTCTGGATAATGTTGCCACCCTAACTGCATGAATTCACTTCTAAATTCACGTACTCCCCTTCAGCAATTGAAATAAATATCTCAAAACAACAATTTCATGGATTTATGTTGACCTTCCCTGTTTGAAAGGAAATGTGACGGGGGTATGTAAAATCAAAACCTTGAACAGAAATTGTTTAGGCAATGATGATACAATTTCTCATGAAATAACACCTTACGTCACATCCCCAATGTGGCTCGGTTTGCATGATTATGTGCACTAAAAATTCCAACCCGAGCTACTCTCGCTCTGTTTGAACTTATGCGTTATTACGAAGCTAAGTTTCTCATGCGCCAGCGCACAGGCTGTTGCCATACACCTTAATCTGGGGTTCCCTTTTACAACAGTGCCACCACCTCTAGCCTAACATTGGAGCTTTTTCATGATTAGCGTGTGACATTTTAAGTAGGTACCCAAAAACACCTAGGCCCACATGCTTACAAAACCCATGGGCTTCAAAATATTAATTATATCTGAATGACGACCTTAACCAACATTTCACTAGGAACCAAAATAAAATGTTGTAAAAAAGAAAACCTAGATACAGGATGTAGATTATCATATTCTCTCAGTAAGTATATTAAATAAATTGTAGATAAATTACAAAAATAACCCTTTTGTCATGTTTCCAGGCATATTGAGGTAGAATGAGCATTTAGAAACCAAGCACTGATTACCAACTTTCTTAAGATCTCACTAATATGTACAGCTATTTTTCAATACTCATGATGTGAAATAGACATGGGCGATATTGATATAAGGTCTTATGAGTCACTTAATGAGGCATTAGGGATATGGCCACAAAAACAATAATGATGGAACACACTTGGTTACTTTGGCAGCATTCAAAATAGCCGTTGAAATGACCAAAATTTTAAGGAATGACTCATTATATTACAGCAACATTTATACCACATCCATCCATTGCATCAGTCCACAAGTTTATTAGGCTGGAAAAAAGGCAGCATAACCTCTTGCATGCAATTCTGGATATTCAGCAGCAAAATTGTGCCACAGTCAGGCCAAAAAGAGAGAAAAATGTACTTATAAAATTTTAGGTGTCAAGTTGCTTTCTTCCAAATCAAATTCACATTCGAAGTTGAATTGTTGTTTACTCATAAAGTGCTTACATGGTTATAATGAAAAATATAACAAGAATAATTCCATTTCTTCTTAAATCTTTACAATCGTATATATGCTCATCACATTGCAAATGGATGTGAGCATTCATTGATTTATTAAGCGCCACATTTAAGTTTATGCAATATTAACATTGATCAATAAAGGCACAATACAAATTTCACATCAATTCAAATGGTAGAACATTGAAAAATTAATTAGTATAGGTATTAGAATTCAAAACATATGTTGATATTTGATAAGAAGAGATGAGAATATGCACCACCCGCACTAACACACATTCAATGTGTGAAATACCAACACATAAAAGATACATAATAGGCTTAAAATCTTAAATGATACCAACAGTCTTCTAGCAGAGTAATAATATCAACTCAAAATTTAATTGGATTAAAGAAAAGATATTACAATTAACTTAACCACAAAAACATTACAAGTTTACCAGCTACAGCATTAATCATCACAAGAAGGCATGGAAATGTTCCCAAAATCACATTTCTCCAAACAAAAAAAACACAGCAATCATACTTCACATTAGCCACATAACAAACTGTACATTCAGACTAATATTACCTGTATCATATATTACATAGGATTAACGACAAACATACTATATATGTCCTCTTCATACAGTGAAATTTCTATTAAATTATGTATAAATATAGTTTCACTACCATAATTCCACATTTTGCAAATACCTGCAGTTAATGAAATAGGCCACATGAAACTTAGAGGCACCTTATAATAGCTGAGCAGTTCAATGCTCAAGACATAAGTTGCCCATTCCGCTAATTTCCTGGGATAAACCCAAAATTAGACTTTATATATAAAGACAAATCAAATGATTATTTGTCCTACATACCTACAACATTAGTATCTTTTGCAACATCACTGCAGTAGAAACTGTCTTAGTGAACAAAAAACGATGCATAAAACAATGAAGTTGTCTCAGCTCATGACACTCATGCACGCAAATATTTCCTTACTCTGTAGAAAAGAGGATAAAAATGGAAAACCTGATAACTTTTGAGTGAAACACATTTAAATGTCTACACATGCTACGGGAGTGTATCTGATCGGGTGAGAGATGGCAGCATAACAATGGGCCCCACATCCCCACCCAGAGGATGTCAGTGCAGGTGGCAAGCCCTCACTGCAACCAACTGGAGAAGTATGAAGATTGGTGCGACAACTTCCGAGTACTCTAGAGTGCTGCGGCCTGAAAGTTTCTCACAGAGCAAAAATTTGAAGACAAAGAGAAGCACAAGCAAGGAAAGGGACCAAGAAGCCCTCAGAAGGGCCGCCTTGTATGCTCCCTCAAGATACATTCGGACAAAAACAATCGCGCAAAAGTACGTGTTGAGAGCATCAGCCACAAAGAGAGGAGAAAAGATAAGCCAAGGTGAGGGTGCTCGATGTGTGGAGGTCTGCGAGCCCTGGGGGATGGGAGGATTGGCAGGAGGCAGGGCACCCTCGGCCCCCAGGGCCACCAGGATCGTGAAGAGCGAGAGGGATGCCAGAAACACCCACATCTCGAAAACTGTGAGGCCCAGCCATTGCACCAACTCTTCGAGGGAAAAAAACATCGCAGTATGACGGCGTGGGCGAGAAGGGCGAGGCTGGCAGCCAGAGGGGCGGGGAGGGGCCTGCCCACCTCCAGTACACCTCTCGCGTGACGATATTGTGCTAGTAATGGACCACCGCTCTCGCGGTATGGTCCCACTCACGTTCAAAAAAGACTAGTTTGATAATAATATATTTACAGAGATTTGGCAGCAACACCTTCACAAGCAATGCATCACCATCATGCTAACATCACTAACATTGGTAGAGCAAACTGGTGTCCAACACAAAGCACGGCTCTCTCTTGTAAAGAGTCCTTGTTCAATCGGAAGCAGGTCTGCACTTCTAAAAAAATTCTCTTCAAAGTCTGCCCTGTGTCATAGTTTGATCTGGAATGGTTTTTCAAACATAGAGCTTTTCCAGTGCAACGCGGAAAACTCTGATGTGGACAGCAGAATTCTGTCTTGTGTTTGTAGCAGGTTCAGTTTCATCATCCTGTGGCTCCAAATCATCTACCAATAAAGCAAAGAAAAACTATTTTTTATTTAATATATTGATAACCCATACATAAGGATCATCCAGGAATGCAGAAATTGGATTTTTTTAATAAATACACTTCAAAATTTCCATGAAATTAAGTGGCATGGGAAGATTTGAATATTAACATAAAAATGATTCAATTGGTTCACCCAAAAGCTGCAGAGAGGTATCCATATCGGTAGGGTCACACAATGATGTTTGAATTGGGTATTTTCCAAAATTTTAAATTTAAGTTTTCGAATCTTTATATGTTACTTTAACTCAAACATGCTTGCCGAGCAGAAATAGTTTTAAAATTGATTCAATATTTATTGAGATATTTAAGATTAATATAGTCGAAATTTCAATTTTTTTACGCGGCTGCGAAACCAAATCTGATTGGCTTGACATCATTTTCGCTAAGTGATAGACAGTTGTGAGGGAGAAAGTGGAGAACTGTAGAAGAGACCATATAATTACAGAGTTTTAATTGAAAACAAAGACTATGGCGTGCAATGGTTTTATTAAAACCACATCAGATAATTTACCCAAAGTAGATATGTGCATGGTAGGCATTTTTAGGAAGAAGAGTTGTATTTTAAATAAGAGATTAAATTTCCTATGTTCCAATAATTAAGAACCTTGTTGTTAAGACATTAATTTTCAACAAAACAAAAAGTTCATACATAGATACTCAAGAGAAAACAAAAGAACATCAAATGTACGACGTTACGTAGTTTCCAGATTAATCAAATTAGACAGAAATATACAACACCTCCCCTTAATCTGAAAACTCAAAAATTACAATGCTCAGTTCACGAGTCCCAACCCTTGTACAAAACGATCATGTAGTTGGCCATGAAAAGCTTTTGTCAAAATATCAGCCACCATACTACCTGTAGGGATGTAGGAAACAGAAACAAGGTTATCAGTGATAGCATCCCTTATAAAATGATGGCGAATATCAATATGCTTGGTCCTGGCATGGAACATCCTACCAGGGCATGGTTGTGTTTTTTCGTCCATTCTTATATATTAATACCCCGATACGAAGGCCAATATATGAGTTGTTTTCGGTGGTTCTTGAGAATAAATACTGTCCTTGGACAACTTGAGAGCCCCTTGATTGTCACAGAATAATGTGATGGGTTTGTCCATGCCAAACAGTTCTCTTACCAGCCCTTTGAGATGAATTGCTTCTGTTGTAGCTTCCCCTAAGGCCATATATTCTGCTTCAGTTGTTGAAAGTGCGACAGTTCTCTGCTTTCTAGATTCCCATGCAATGGCACAACTGCTCATCCTGAACACATAGCTTGTATATGACCTTCTGTCTTCAGTGCTCCCAGCCCAGTCAGCAACAGAATATCCTATAATGTCCGAGCCACTGGTCGACTTCTGATACATCAAGGAATATCCTTTGGTACCCTGTAGATAACGCAGTACATGTAGAGCAGCACGTCAATAAGTAACTCCATAGTCAGTATTTAACTGACTGAGAATGCTCACAGCATGGGCAATATCAGGACGGGTTGCAACTGCCAGGTACATAAGTGATCCCACAAGTCGCTGGTATGGATATTTGGATCCATCCTCCCGTTCTTCATCGTTCTTTGGTTTCAATAGTTTTTGGTTGGGATCCAGTGGTGTCTTGACTGGTTTGGAGTCAGACATCCCAAATTTCTTAAGGATATTTTCTAAATATTTCCTTTGATCTACACTTATGGTCTTCTTCTCTTTATCTTGTGTAACTCTCATACCAAGTAATTCTTTGGCTTCACCTAGATCCTTCACTATAAATTCATTCCTCAAATTTTTCACAAATTCTGCTCTTTTTGCTTGATTGTTGCTTAGTACAAAAAAGTCATCAACAAAGACAGCTACAATAAGAATTGTAGTTCCATAAATAGAGTAGTAGACACAAGGCTCGTTATCTGCTCTCTTCATTCCCATGCTCATCTTAAGAGAGTAAACTTTCTTGTTCCACTGCCTTGGTCCTGCTTCAAGACACACTTTCTTCTCATGTGACTTCTGAATGAATCCTACAGGTTGTTTCATATATATTTCCCCTTCAATATCACCATTGAGGAAGGCCATTTCAACATCAAGATGATCCACATTAAGATTGAGTTGTACAGCTAGAGCTAGCAATAGTCTAAGTGTTGAAAGTCTTACAACTGGGGCAAATGTTTCCCCGTAGTCAATACCAAATTGTTGGGTGAACCCTTTCGCCACCCAACTAGCTAAATAGGTCTTGACATTTTTGGCACTCCTCTTTATTTTAAAAACCCATTTGCTTTTAACAATTTTTCTGTCTTTTGGTGGATCAACTAGAGTCCATAATTTATGATGAGTAAGTGATTCATACTCCTTTTGCATTGCTTTCATCCACATATCCTTATCTTCTCTGGATAACGCTTCAGAAACTGTGATAGGGTCGTCTGAGTCTTCAACCATAGCTTGATACAGTAACATATCATCTGACCACTTTTTGGGTGGTCTTTCCCTCTTAGGATACCTTTTATCTTTCCTTTCCTCACCAACAGATGAATCCTGTGAATCCGTCATTTCAGGATTCCAGTCATTTGGAGAGTTGTTTTCTTCATTTTCATGAGAAATTAGGTCACCTTCTTCTACAATTTCATCTTGGTCAGTAATATTTTCCTGCTCATCTTTATTTCTTTCTTCCACTTGAATTAATATCTCAGAATTATCATCACATTCTTTGATTTCCTCTTGCTGAGTTTCCATCTTTTTCTCTCTGGTTTCGATAAATATGACATCCCTTGATTTGACTATTTTTCGTGGTTTATTAGGGTCAATCAATCTGTATCCCTTTGTTGATTCACAGTATCCAACGAAGATATATTCTTTGGATTTTGGATCCCACTTCTTGCGAAGTTCATCTGGTACATGAGCAAAAGCTCTTGATCCAAAAACTTTTAGATGCCGTAAATCAACCTTTCTGCCTGACCAGGCCTCTTCTGGAGATTTTAGTGCTTTAGACCTTTTAGTGCTTTGGTAGGAGATCTATTTTTTAGATAAATTGCAGTCATAGCTGCTTCTCCCCAGTAACTTACTTCCAGTTCAGCATCCTGCAGCATTGATCTCCATTTTTCAACAATAGTCCTGTTGAGTCGTTATGCGTCTCCATTCTGTTGTGGGGTGTATGGAGTTGTAGTTTGGTGCTCAATTCTATGCTTCTTGAGAAAATTTGTGAACAAATCATTCATATATTCAGAGCCATTATCACTGCGTAATACTTTTATTTTCTCAGCTTTCTGATTTTCAACCAAATTTTTAAACTCTTCAAACCTTTCCTTGACTTCAACCATGGATTTAGTATTCAGCAAATACCCAAAAGTTTTTCTTGTCAAGTCATCTGTGAACGTAAGTATCGAGCTCCTCCCCAGGACGGTTGAGACATGGGTCCACAAATATCTGTGTGCACAAGCTCTAGGACTTTACTAGCTCTAAATGCTCCACTTTTCTTAAATGGTATACGTGCATGCTTTCCTTTAATACATGACTCACAAGGATTTATTCCTTCATCACAATAGAAAATGCCTGTTGCCATTCCTCTTTTTAGTAGATCCATTGATTTATGGTTGAGGTGTCCAAGTCTTTTGTGCCACAACATTTGAGTATCCTTCACTGTCACCGATGTGGCAAATTCTTGATCATGTGCCTGATCAAGTTTGAACATTCAACCAACGATGCTTGCCATGGCCTTGACTTCACCTTCAACTTTACAATCATTCTCGTGAAATATGTGACAGCCTTTTCTTGAGAAGACTAGTACAAGATCCTTTTCAACCATTCTGTGAACAGAAAGCAAATTAGCTGATACCTTGGGTACGTGCAATACATCAGTTACCCTCGTCATGTTACCATTCTTAAGTTGCAACACAACTTAACCACTTGCTTCTGCAGACATTTTTTCATTGTTGGCAACGGTAATTTCCTTAACGCAACTTTCTTTGTAGGAGTCCATCCAATCCTTACGCATAGTCATATGTGCTGAGGCACCTGAGTCTATATACCAGTCATTACTGACCTGATTTGAAGTAAGAGGAGAAGTATAAAGTGTCAATTCAGTTTCGTTGGCTTTCTCATTAAAATTCTTCTTTGAGGGTTCAAATTTCTTCTCTTCCTTCTTCAAACCTTGATGCTGTTGCCTTTCTTTCTTCAGTAGTTTGCACTGCCATTTAAAATGTCCACTTTTGTTACAGTGATGACATATTAAAGGTCCTTTTCCTTGCTGTTGTTTACCACTGTTTCCACAACTAGCAAATGCTGAGTCCTTGCCTGACGTACTCCGAGTAGGCTGATGCTTATTATCTTCTTTGATTAGAATTGACCTTACATAGTCACTAGTAATAGTTGCTCCTGAATTTTCTAGAGCCATAACCAAGGGTTTGTATTCATCTGTCAGTCCACTCAGCTTAATAACTCCGAGGAATTCATCATCAAGGCCAGAATTGATTGCATTCAACTGCTGTGCAGTCAACATTATTTCATGTAAATAATCTTCAATATTACTGAACGTTTTCAAGATCAAACTAAATATATTTCGCAGAAGGGAGAGCCTGCAAGATAACCCACCATCAGCATATGCCTTTTATAGGATGTTCCAAGATTCTTCAGCTGTTTTTGCTGAAATCACTGAAACTTGAAAAGACTCTGACAACATGAGGCACATTTTAGGCCTGGTTCTTGCATCTCTTTTATCCCATAATCTCCTCTCACGAGAATCCAGTTGATTTAACTGTTCACGACTTGTTTTCACACAGTCCCACAAGTCCACATCTATGAGATACATTTCCATGTTGAATTACAAAGTTCTGTAATTCTTTCTACCTTCTAACTTGGCAAAAACAGACATTGAACCACTTCCCATAAATATTAGTGAACCAGTA
This sequence comes from Pyrrhosoma nymphula, assembly GCA_963573305.1. Lineage (NCBI taxonomy): Eukaryota > Metazoa > Arthropoda > Insecta > Odonata > Coenagrionidae > Pyrrhosoma > Pyrrhosoma nymphula. The sequence goes on along the minus strand of OY754335.1, from coordinate 9,461,888 downwards.
GCAGCACTTCCACCAGGACCATTTTGGAAATTTGTAGTTACCGCCGCATTTTTTCCATCTTGGCCGTTTCCACTTCCATTTTGGTCAATTGAGGCTCCATTTCCATCCGAATCAGGCATTTTGTGCTGATGATAGAAAAATGTAAGCCCTAACCTCACGACTTTTTTCTGCTAGGTTCACGTAATTCACAGGGGTCAATCCATATGAAGTGATCCAAGATAGGTTGCTTGACCATTTTTAATATTTTTAATTTTTTTATATGTTTTGACTACACAAACGGGAAGTTCAAAACAGATTTTTTTAAAAATTTATCAGACACCGTTTACATGTGGCGGCCATTTTAGTTTTGAATCACGTAGCGTTTTTTCCCTTTGAAGACGTTTGCGTTAAATTGATTATCTCTGGACTGCATCATGCTACAAGATTGGAACTGGCATCATTTTTTTCAGTACTTTCTTCCCTACAATATTGTTTCATAGCCATAATTCCCTAAGCAAATCTTACCTGTCTAAATGGTCTCTAAAGTAGGGGGTCGAAAATTGAAGAATTCCACTTTTTAGGAATTAAAAAAAACATGAAGGAGAAATTTATCAGAGTTAATATTTTTTTTGTAGTAAGATATCATTGGGTACTCACATTTTATAGAGTATCAGCATTGACAACTCACTCATTAATTGTTTATGGATTTTTAAAATTTTGTTTTTTTAAATTTTTGTAAAGTTTGAGGCTGCATATCTCAGATGGGACTGGATAAAAATCCACGATTTTTACACATTATGTAGTCCTTTATGATAGCAAAGTGGAGTAAAAATTTCAACATTGATATTTGACTCTGAACCAAGTTATGAATTTTTGAAAATGCGGGAAATCATCGTTTTTGCAAATTATGTATATCAGTTATTAGTATCAAATATATGTTAAACTGTCTTAATTTGTAAAGTTACCATATAAAGTGTTGAAATAGGATACTTATTGGGTTGAAAAACACATAAAATGAGCAAAATTACCATGTATTATTTTAGAAATTAACAGTAAAAACAATTATTAGTACCGTACTTACATTTTATTTACTGCTTAACATAAGTGATTGTTAGGCAACCCTATTTTGCATTCAGGATGGGATGGGATGTATTATACAGTTTGGTGTCTTTTTACAGTTTATGTCTTTTAGTGAGTGAAGGTTTATTTTGCTTTATTACATTTTAAACATGGAGCAACAATGTTCCATTGGTGAGACAGTAAGTGAAGAGTGCTACAAAACATTTTATGGCCCAGTCTCCAAAAACTTAAAACATTTAAAAGATTTTGAAGAAGACGTACAAAATCTGTTTAAACTAAGAGTAAGATCATCGGTACTATCGATCTGTGATTATCATGAAAGAAAATACATAGACAAGTACAATCATATTTTTGGTAAAAACTGTTCTGACCCGCTCAAAGTACATAAAAAGCCAATTAACAAGGGTGTAAGGGAAATAAAAATTGAACATTTGTCTTTGTTAAGTGCCAATGGTTCTCATTTAAGACTAAATTTAATTCCTGGAAAATCCCTAAGCCCAAATTGTTACTCCAAAATTTTTGTTACAAACACAGAATCAAATGAAACTTGTGATAGCTTCGCTCATGATATTTATACTCCTAATGAGGAAACCATGCACAGATTGGATTCTGCTTGTTTTAGCTTACATGTGTCCCCAGCTTCTAAAATAGAGAAACTGAACAGCGGACAGAGACAAGCAGCCATTGATGGAAAAGTTCAAAAAATGTACGAAAAACTAAAAAAAGCTTGAAATTGTATTATGCAACGAATGAAGATAACAATACTAGTACCAGTAAAGAAGAACCAGACTTATCCAACACTGAATATTTTGATTTAGTTGAGAAACTAAAAAGCAAGTGCTTAATTGCATCCAAAGAGGAAAAAGTTAAAATTTTAAGCTTACTCCCAGACTCATGGTCAAGAAAAAAGATAGTGAACGAATTCAATGTTTCTGACAGATTAGTTAGACTGACTCGAAGTTTAATAAAAGATCAAGGCATTTTAACTGTTTTAGGAAAAAAGAAAGGTGTAGGTATCAGTGAAGACACTATTGAAAAAGTTAAGCAGTTTTTTGAGAGTGATAAGAACAGTAGAATGTGCCCTGGTAAAAAAGATTGCACTGAAGTCATTATAGATGGGGCTAAAGTTACCAAACAATAAAGCCTTGTGCTGTCAAATCTAAATGAGCTATATGTGGCTTTTAAAACTGCCCATCCTGAATGCAAAATAGGGTTGCCTAACAATCACTTATGTTAAGCAGTAAATAAAATGTAAGTACGGTACTAATAATTGTTTTTACTGTTAATTTCTAAAATAATACATGGTAATTTTGCTCATTTTATGTGTTTTTCAACCCAATAAGTATCCTATTTCAACACTTTATATGGTAACTTTACAAATTAAGACAGTTTAACATATATTTGATACTAATAACTGATATACATAATTTGCAAAAACGATGATTTCCCGCATTTTCAAAAATTCATAACTTGGTTCAGAGTCAAATATCAATGTTGAAATTTTTACTCCACTTTGCTGTAAACGGTGTCTGATAAATTTTTTTAAAAATCTGTTTTGAACTTCCCGTTTGTGTAGTCAAAACATATAAAAAAATTAAAAATATTAAAAATGGTCAAGCAACCTATCTTGGATCACTTCATATAGATTGACCCACAGTTCTTGGTTCTCAATTCACGGAACATTAATATCGAGCCACCGCATCTGTGACTGGGCCCATAACCAGTTGTATTTTAAATAAGAGATGAAATTTCTTATGTTCCAATGATTAAGAACCTCGTCGTTAAGACATTTATTTTTAACTAAACAAAAAGTTCGTACATAGATACTCAAGAGACTTAAGAAAACAAAAGAACATCAAATGTATGATGTTACATAGTTTCCAGATTAATCAAATTAGACTGAAATATACAACAAGAAGGACGAGCGATTTACTACTTCCGAAATTCGTGGAGCTTAAGTCCAAAAAATGTAAGCATAAAGTTTGCTCGTAAAATCGTCATTACTGTTGTTTATCATTTCAATGCATATAATTATGTATTTGGCGTATGAAACATTGCAGAGAAAGTGAAGAACTGTAGAAGAGACCGTATATTTACAGTTTTAATTGAAAACAAAGACTATGCGAGACTATTTGGCAAGTACTAAATCCCTTGAAATTGTGGCCCACACAGTTTCAGGGGATTTAGTACTTGTCAAATGTTTGTGCTGCCAATACTCAAAACACTTAAGACGTTAGTTTGTGATTTGTTTATTAGTGTTTGTTTAAAGAGGAGGTTTATATAAGTGGCTTCTCTGCTATAGAAATGCCAAAAAATAGATTCATATCTCCTAAATGTCTATTCAAAGTTTAATTTAAGTGTTGCTTTATAATAAGCTTTTCGTGAGAGTTATGGTGATAACGCTATAGGATATGCCCAAGTGAAGAGAGATAAACCACTGTGCACTGTCATTGCAAGAATATGTCCAGAACACAAAGTGCGAAGTAAAGCATACATTGTGCAGGTAGTCATTGAGGAGTCCAAGGAAGAAATTTCAAACATTCAATGTCGTGATTGCGTGAATGCATTTATTTTTCTGTGTTTTCACCGATGTATTTGTACATTGTGGCACAAAACACCATCTATAGATGCCATTTAAAGGAACATCAAGAAACAGAAAAACGCCCAAAACTAATTTCGCCGCACTTGTTTCCACCATAAGCATAAGGAAACGTCTGTGTCTAAATGTAAACAGCAAAAATGACGTCATAGGTCATTCGGTTGGTTTCGGAGTGTGCTCCGGAGCATTCGTAACCTTCGACTTTATTTAGCTTTTAAAACCAAAATTCATATGATTTGATAAGAAAACTTTTAGCCAATGCAATAAGTTCAAGTAACAGAATCAGAATATCGATAGTTTGAAATACGTGGAAAAAACCCAATTCAATTTTAAGTCCAGAGTGTACCAGATACAATACGGGGAATTTTGTTTTAATTAGAACAATATCCTAAAGTATAACAAGGAATTTAAATTTCCAGAAAAATCTAATCCAATTCCTTCTTCTGAAAAACAATATAACAACTTTTAATACATACTTAAAATCACTCTTAACTTGAAAGAAAAGGTTTTAAACAAACTAACTACCACTCAGGAGAGTAGGGGAATAAAAGTGAGCTATTTTGAGTCTACCATAATGCTGGTGACATGTTAATCTAACCTAATACCATGCAAGTTACCTCGAAGATTCATGGCACAGAAAATGAAAAAATACTTTATTTTCAGTTTTATAAAATGAGACTATAAATATACTACATTTTTCCATTCACTGATTGTAACATCATTGCTAGCTTTTGTTGTTTAATTCAAATTACAACAAAAATCTTAACATATTCCTATCTCATAATCAAAATTTCTATACCCATGGAACAATTCCATAGTTTTGGACATTTTCGTGATCCATTGGTTGTTGTCCCAAGATGTGACGCAGCTATAGGTGTAGCGAAACTTGGTGGCACTCGCATGTGAAGATCATGATGCAAAGGAGAGGAAAGCATTCATGAGATGTGGATGGAAGCGGCCGAGCCTTTTTCCAGAGGACCCTGTTGGAGTCCTTCGATAACTTGGCCCGCTCATCAACGCTTGGTTTACGGTCAGTGTCCTCTAATCCTCCGCTGGTGAGCGCCACCAAGTTTCGCTATACCTATACATTCAAGAGCTTGTAATTTATTGTTGGTAAGGTGTTTAGTGCAAACAAAGGTGCTCACTGTAATCATTGGTACATTTGTATCAATATCAAAACCTCTTCTTTTTTCCACTACAAATAAAATATTTAAGGATACTGTTCTGGCGTATTGGTCAACAAAAAGAGTATTGTCAATCACATAACATGTGGGAAATTGGAGATGGTCACCTGACACCCTTCACCTGATTTGTGATGAAAACACCAAGCATTAAAATAATATTCTCAATTGACCTGAGAAATGGCAATGTCTGCTCTAATAGAAGACCGGGAGAAGATAAAAGTTGAGCGAAAGGAAACAATGCCACTTCCAAAATCTTCAACTCAATTGAAAGCTTCAATTCTTTGTCGAAATATGAACATTTCTCCTTCAGCATAAGGTGTGGAAACACGTCTCATCATAGCCTCACCCTCCTCCACAATTGCATTCACAACAGCAACTTATTCCAACAAAATTGTACACACCAAAGAAAATGTTCTAAATTCAAAATCAACATTATGGATCACACATGAACATCTTGATATCACCTGTGTTCCCGGAAGACCAAAGAATATTTTATCACAAATTCCAAATCAAAATAATAATAAAAATTCCAAACTCACCAATTATGTCAACTGTGTCAGTTCGGACATCTAAATCCAAAGTTTGATGAAACACGTCCCGCAGCTGAAGAGCTAAATTCACAGCCACAACCACTGCCGCTCCAAGCCCATGAATTATGATTTCAGTCTCTCCTTCTTGTAGTAAATTTTCACAACGAGACAGCTGCGCCTAAATAAGCAATTGACTTGCATAGAAATATTTACGGACATTTATCATTGTATGCCTCAACGGATAGCATTACAATGCTCGGGGTAGGCTAGTGCAGTCAATCCTTAAGAACAATTTCATGGAACCAGGGAAGCATTGAAAAGCTACATCGCAAGCACGATAATTGACAGTGGCTTTAAGTCCACAAACTTTCAGCTGCTACAGCCCTCTTTGATCAGATATGATCTTTTCTCTAGAAATGTAACACCACGTACCTTAAATGGTGTCTTCCTTGTCGCGTATATCTCGTTTTTCTTACGAGGCAGGCGAGGAGGTAATCGCTTCTTCAAAGCATAATTTGGAGTTATTTTTTCTTCGGTGGTTATCACCTCTGGTATTTCCTTAGAGTCATCGGCCATCACAGTGCATCTTAAACGATGCTAATAACTTACCTTGTCATTGTTTTTATTAATACAAGACATTCAAATTCACTATCAACACAGAGTCATCCCAGCAATCTCAGCTTAAGTTGGCGTAAAGCATATCGAAATCGCGTCTCGATTAGTTATTAGCCGGGCCGCAATCGATTCCACCAACGGCGTAATTTCAAATATTTGGCTGAATGAGACACAAACCTATTTATCTATTCGATAACAATTTTTAGGTTATCTAAAATAATAACTCAGTGATATTCTCAAGACCTACATCACTTGCACTCCAAAGATATGTTACGCCCAATTAGAAATACTTATAGCCTTATTAGAAACATTTTATATTCAAGTTCATTTTTGGATGGTCCCTAGCCCCCCCCCCCCCTCGTAATTCCCGGGAAAATAGAAAAGATGGTAATCATTAAGGTGGTTCTCCAATGGAAGTTTTTATTTCACCAACTCAATACACAATGTTTAAAGATAATTGGAAAATATCTAAAAGCCACTTGTCTAAACAGACACAGTATCCTCGATGTTCGGAATTGTACTTTTGTAGGCCTTTTGATGAAGTGTTGTGAAAGCTTTGGTGCCGTAACGGAATAGTTATAAGGGATTATACTATATATGCAGACCTAAAAACAACTATTTCCTATGCATGCAGAGAATCGTGCCGCGAGTTAGGGCAGTTGAGCCGTAGTGCGTCAGCAAAAGGGGAATAGTCTCCACGCCCACCTTCAGCATTGCCTACTATGCGACACCCTCCGCTCTCGTGTTCGTCGCGACATGTCAGTTGCCCGGCTCTAGCGAGTGTATTGTTTCAGTTGTAGTCATGGGCGTAGCTAGAGGGGTACCAGGGGGGGGCCGGTCCCCCCAGAAGGCTCGTGCCCCCCCCAGAAAAATTTGACAAATCGAAATTGTGGCGGCCACGCTTCACACAGCGCTGGCAACCGCGTGCCTGCTGACGAGCTACACTAGCACGGTGGCGCGGTCCTTTTGGCCCCGTTCACACATTTCCGGGGAAAAAACACCCCCTCTTGAAGTGGGGGTACCCCCCAGACCCTACGGAGGGTGGGAGGTCCCATGCCCCCAAGCGAAGCCATTAGAATCGCAATTCTTGATTTGCTACCGTGTATCTATTACATTTCTGTGATTGCAACTAAGTTTCTAAATAAAATATATGATAAGATGGAAGTGCAAACTACGCGTAAAATAAATTTACGATGATATTGTGCAACCTAGTGCATAAGGTTGAGATAGGAAATCCACAGCGCATACAATGATTATTTATGGAATAGTTTCCTCAAAACATACCGATTTCATACGCACGAATATAAAATAGGTTTTCTACATACATTCGTGTTCATGTGGCCACACATTTTGGCAAATGTTTCTGTTTCAATAGTCACCTAGCTCGAAACAGTTCGGATGACGTGATATGGTGTCGCCGGATTGCTTATTGCTAAAGATTAATGAGCTGATATAAATGGCAGTACCTGTCCGTCAGAGCCTCTAGCGTCATTAATCTAGCCTTAGCGACCAAAACGCGAGCGAAGGAAAAAATTAGGTACGCGCAATCGCTCTTCATCTGCCTCATTATGAGACTAGACATTCCCCTACTATCCAAGGGGGTAAGCTCAACGTAATCTCCGAAGCCTTGAGCTATAGCTTGGTGACCCCCAGCGTCTGACATTTCCGCGGACGTGGGACCTATAGTAAGTACGATTACGCGAGTTTTCCTTAACGCCTCACTGCTCACCCGACTACTGAGTAGTGGCCCGATGCCAAACATAATTAATTTTCATGCGCATATGGAAGACGCGGCGTATTTTTTTCATGAATGGAATTTTGTAACAAGGGTAAACACGCTATGGAGCAGAGATTAATACTCGACATTCAAGAGCATATTCATCAAAAATTCATCGTGAAACCGAACACTATTTCATGAGATATGGCAATCATGCTTGTATATAAGTCCGATCGAGTCACGATAATACGCAATTTGAGAGGGGTACCTAACCGCCGGACTTCCGCGACGACGGATAAAGTATTTCTCGACGGAAAGAGTTTGCTCGCTCGAACCATCCCGCAAAAATAAAGTAAACGTGAAATTTTCGATGCATCATAATATGCCTATGATCATAGAGTAAGTATATACTTACTTACTCTATGCTATGATGAATTGAAAATTTCAAATGCGTAAGTTCACAATAGCGGTCACGGCCAACGCGTCAAAATCAGGCTTAAATCCTATCACCAAGTTTTTGTGGTAATGCTGCGCGTTACAGAGACCATAAATAAGCAGTATATATTGATTGAAAATTAAAATATAATTCAAGAGGCAGGGAATAGCTTTTGTTGGGTCCAGGGCACTCTAAAAAGCGCCAGGGGCGCATAGGGGCCCAGGGGTCTGTATGGACCATCCGACGTATAAATGGACTTCATTAATTACAGTAATCTACCGGTTAGAGGTAGGTTGTGATGAAAGTCAGAGAATATCCAACGAACTCTTACACGTGCCGTGCCCTTTCTACCTCTAGTATTTCTTTCTTCATCGCAGCATAAGTCCTACCTTTCTTCATCCCGTCCATAAAACATATCCTCTTCCTTCCCCTACCCCGCTTACCCAACATCCTACCCTCTATCACGGCCTTCAGCAAACCATCGTCCCTCATTACCCCTTCCAGCCACCTACCCTGTCTTCCCCTAATCTCATCAATGCTGTACTGTTTTGGTCCCCTACGCAGGTAGGTCTCACGGACTGCCGGTGGGCCCGGAAGATAGAGAAAATCAAGAAGAGGGCGAACGATTAGGAAAGGTATGAAAAAAATTAAAAACCACAGGGGTAGGATGCCATTATGTCGCCTCCATATTTTTTGGCGACGGTCAAAACCAACCTACCGATACAGTGGTGAATGTAGGTTATAACTTCGGGGGGGGAGGGGGAGCCAAGACCGGCTATCGGCGACCGGCTGTTGTTTAGGTATCCGCGTAGGCGCCTCTCGCCGCGGCCTTATATTTAGGGGGGGGAGGGGAAGCGGCCCCCCCATATATATGCCACTGTACCGACAAGTACTCTTTATACCAACCAAAGCAAAACGTTTGCCACTGAGGCTGCGCATGCATAGGCACTTGTGATATGATCACTAACGAGACCACCGAAGGAAGCTTTACAAAACAACCCAATACACAAACCATGACCTTCAGAGTTCACCATTGTGTTTACCTAAACTTGCTTCCGAACGAGAATTCTGCCGGAGCACAAAGAAAGCTTGCGTTCGCAATGCTCGTCTCCGTCTTAGCGATCTATTTTCGCAAGAAGCAGATTAGCACTATCTCTATACAGCTGAGGCAATACGACCTCGTGCCCACAGCTCCACGAATAGATGTTACCTGAAAAGGTCAATGAGAACAATTAAGGGGATGAGAGACTACAGTACCTATGTGCGGCAGTAAAAATTATTAAGTAGGGGACGGGATTACGTCATAAAATAAAATTCAGAGATGCCCACAAAAACGATGGATCATTCAAGGTTTCATACTCCACTATGAGATTTACTTGCACTTCGCTTTCCATAATATATTTACCTAGTCTCGGTCATTGGCGGTCCCAAGGGGGAGGAGGGTATTGCTCCCCCCCAAAAACCCGGCGTATTTCTTTGCCATAAACCTTAAATTATTTTGTTACTTTTTTGCAATTGAAGTTTTGGTTATTTTACTTAAAATCCAGTTAAATTTTACATACACTAAAACGGTTTTTAAAACCACAAGCTAAATGCAATTGTAAATCAAAACAATATTGGAATTATTCAAACTTGGTGGTAAAGTTACTGGGAAATATGCATTTAGCTAAAACTTGCGCTTCTTAAAAGGCAGACTTTTGCTTCCAAACCACTCACAACGCGCCATTTTGCACATTATAGTTTGTTACGAATTTCCGGGACGAGACCCCCTTTTCCTGGGGGGTATTCCATACCCCTAGAGCCGCTGGTGTCCCCCCCCCCTCCCCCCGAACCTCTGGTCTCGGTTCCAATTTATTCCCATCTTCCGCCTCAACGGACAAATAGGGATACGCCCCTTTAAATTCAAAATACTCCGACGACACATGGGGACAAACCAATGGGGAATATGAACATAAAGTGTACTCCCATTAAAAGATTTATGCTCCTCGCTATGGAACAAATACAAAAAATCTCATAACATTTCTCGACTGAAATAAAACCAATGACAATTAATACAACACAATAGGTGTATACATACATCGGGTGAGGGTCCTTAAATAAAGCTACCTATCTTACTCAAACTGTGAACAATTATCCCCAGAACAAAATCATTTCATATTTTGAGATACGCAATCAGGTTACACCAAGCCCAGCTAATCGATGCCACATGCATAGGCATATCCAGGGGGGGGTTTGGGTGTTGTCAACCCATCCCATTGATGGCTTAATTTAATAACAATTTTACATTTTTTTAAATAAAACTTTGATTCATAACATGCAATTACTAAGGGAATTTCTAGGCTCAGAACACCTTCAAAACGTCATTTTAATATGTATATTTTTCAAAAATCCTGGTTTTACATGGGGGGTATTCCACACCCCCCGAATCCCCCCCCCCTCACTTCAGACGCTTCCAGATATGCCTGTGGCCACATGCACCTTAGCACCGAGGGTAAAGCTGCATTTATGAAAATATACAGTACATACTGCCACATCTGGACTGGTCACCATGAGAGTATCACGAGTGTAATGCATAGGTGACTTACTAATATTAATAACTGAAATGAAGCAAGCAGAAAACCAGTCCAATAAAACAACATAATTAAAACTAGGTTCACAAAACAAATGGGTGCGGGAAAATTTGTCTGGCTTTTTTGTAATGCAAAAATAAACAATCCCACTCAGGTGAAAATCAGCAATTAACCAAACGAACTTTAAGAAAACTTTGGCTTTACTCTACTTAACCACCTCAGCACTAACCTATCAAATTACTTCCAAATGTACACAGCAGTAAAATGTAATTGATAATAAGTTCCCTCTCCCTCAATTCCCTTTGGCCTTGGATTTCATTCAAATTTTATTTCAAATATTTCAGTTTGATAGCGACAATTGGTCAGGGATCGAGTCTGTGGTCAGGATGAATGTTAATTTTTACATACATTTACAAGACTGGCGTATTGGTTCCTTAAAAATTCCAACACCGGTGAACTAAATTTAAAAAACCTAGCCATAATACTTTCAACAACACATTGTAACCTTCTCCCCAGTCACATTTTTCTTTCTTATTACAATAAAATTCAAAAACCTTTGCTATTACACAAACAAATACACTTTGTTCAACCATTGAAATAGCATAACACCTTTCTTAATGAGAAATGTAAAACCTTTGTATAGGCAACAACAATACTCAGAGCTTTGTAAATGATAAATTGTGCCCAATTTACAATATTAATCTTCCTGCTCCAATCTCATTACATTTAAGTTACTTTTCAGATAAAACAATTTTAGTCATGGAGGTTATTATATTTCATTCTATCTTTCCTTTACTGTCCTTAAAGGCTACACTTATCGTTCGTTGGGAATTCTGCTCCGCACTCCTACGGGCTTGCGTTCTCTCCCCTTCCTTATCATCAGATTTATGGGCCGTTTTGGTTCATCTTTTGGGTCTCCTGCCTGATTCCTTCCTATAAAGATTCTGGTTCCTCTTATGTCACCTTGATACCGCCTAGTCTCCGCTTCCTGCCGCCTTTATCCCCAGACTTATGCACTTCTTCCTTTCTGATCTTAGCTCCTCTACTTGTTATCTGTTCTCCTTCTAGTCGTCCCCCATTACTGATTGTTACTTGTATTTGTCTATGTATTTTCATTGTCCTGAACTCCTCTGACGCAAATATAGATTAATTTAGGCATCCTTGGTTATCTATTTTTATTTTGTACTTTATTATGATTGTCCTACTATTTATTTGAATTGTGATTTATTTCCGGACTTGGGCATGATAGTTTAATTACAACATGATCTTTTATTTTAGCAATTATTGAAATTTAAATCCACCTTCAGTATCAGGCATCCCCATGCCTCCTAAGGTACATGCATACAATACACAACCAAGCACCTAATACAGCTCTTAAGTCTTGATTCCTCTACCCACTCATTTCGAGTAATGTTAAAACCACAGAGCCTGTTATTTTAAGCATAATCTTGAAAGCTACAAAACTCAGCCGCATTTCACTAAGCATAGTTCTAAGGAAACTGTCTGCAAGAGAATTTCCTCACTCAACCATTCATTCATTTACCATACCCACCTTTTTAAATTTGGCCCATTCACGAGTTAAAGTAGCGTTCACACTAAAATACTTAAAAATAAATTCAATTGAAAACATCTACTTTAACCATTTTCCCAGAGAAGTTGCGTAAACATTAACTACTCTCCTTATCCTGAGTGTATGTTTGTCTGGTGAGGGTAGTGGCATGTGAAAGCCTCTGATCGGAGCAGTAGCAGATTACAGTCATTGTTTTGGGTGGGGGGAGACAGCTATGTTCCAGTGGTATGGTGGGAATACCTTATAACCACCATTTTTCCTATTACACCAGGAATCATGCCCCCCCTTAATCCACCACTAGATCAATGAGTGGGTGTCAGTTCCATTGTGTGTGATGCCTGTGGTTTCCCAGAAAGATCTAGCCTCCAGAGAAATCACTAGTCTGGTTTTATCCGTTTGGACCTGAGAAGTCATCAGTAGCCCTGAGCTCCCAACCGAGACAGCCATCCTAAATTTTATTCAACAGTTGACTTCCAGAAAATGAAAGTGACAATTGTCACCATAATTTCCAGTTCGTGCACCCTACTGTACCGGCTGTGGTGTCAGATGGCGCACAGTTTTCAGTGTGCCATCTTGCTTATTCTTTCAATGTCACTTGCTATGAAAATTAACTGGTCCCTAACTATCCCACCTCAAGTTAAGAACTCAAGGCTATCAATATAAAAATCAGGGTAACTCTTCAATATCTGTCCTAGTTCCACTAATTTTACCTAAAATACATATGCCTTCACCGCAAGCATAAGAGGCAATTGTATCAACAGGGGAGTGTATATTAATAAGCCACCGGGAGCAGACTGAATTCTTGTATGACAACTTTCACCTAAGCATAGGGACTATTGCATCTCCACCCATAAGCATTCTCATGGTAGCTTGGGCATATAGTCACGGAAATGATGGAAAATAACAAAACTTGCCATTTTAAAAACGAATCTCCAAATGAAGTTTTTAATGGAACATGCTATCACATTTCATCTGGATATAGTGAGCACTACCAAAAAGCATTATAAATAGCAAAAATTTACACAGCTTTGTTTTTAGTATTGTAAAAAGAAGTACAAATTTGATAAAATAACTGAATGCACATCCCAAATTTAGTCCCCTAGCGGTACCAAGAGGCAGTTCCACGAATGCTAACACTAATACACACAAGGGACATCCTTGACTGAAGTTCTGCGAAGGTACTGTTGACAATATGCATTTGAATTTTTTTACAATTTAGGCCAATTTGGTGTACGTATTAAGTAGACTAAGAAATTAAACAGGCTAAGTCCTCAGGCAACAATGACAGTAAAACATATCTTAATGCTAAGTCAACAGAAAAACATCTCTTCGAACACAATTAGCAAGATTTCGGTGAAAATAATGATATGTAAAGCAAACATATTGCTTATATAGCAAAAATAACTATCACTGATTTCTCAATTGTGTACTGTGATCAGCTTCCACCAAACTTGAGCACCAGCCTATTGGACATTAGTAAAATCACTTGTTGGTCTCATTTTTGAATGGATTTTTTTAAACAAAAATGCATGGCTGTGTACTTAAGAAAATAGTTAACTGCAGATAACAATTTTATTCACTGTGTTAATGAGGCAGTTGTCACACCCCCTTCTCTTCTCAATATTCTTGACTATTGTTTTTACAATGTGTACACGAACATTTGCCGCATAATCAGCCATAATTGGAAGGTCCGAAGATCTACTGCATCTTCGAACATGACAATGACGCAATACTACTCACAACAGGTAATACTACCCACAACATATGTTGCCTACAACTAATTATGAGCATAAACTGATGCCATTTAGAGTAATTAATATTAACTATAGAAAAATTATAGCATTTACATGAAGCAGTAACTATAACAATTACAAACTTTCATACCAAATGTCATCAAAATCAAATGTCTATCAGTAGATGTACTCGATGAAATTATTTAACTTTCTGTGATAAAAAGTCTTCCGAGATTAGAAAGTCTTGGGGTTGACGTACATCTGAGCCAACACAGGCAATGTTTCCAATGTTAGTACAGAAAAAATGCCTCATGTGATCAATAGAACTGAACCGTAATATTCATAAATTCTAACTTTCAACATTTTCTAACCCCAACACATTAAGCCATAATAACACATGAGGCACCTTGTCTCCCTAATACTCCTGCAGCTATGGGAAATTAAAAATAAGGGTTTTTCAGTACAGGAGTGTAAGCACATTTAATACACTTTCTTGGCATGTAATTCATGGTTACGATTGAAATTAATTGCACACACCATATAAAAAAATGACTCACAACCCTTTTCCAAAGCTTTTCTCTTTTACACTGAAACACTCAATACACTCAAGTACAGCCCTTCCCCTCCATCCCACCTCCTTTCTAATTGGTAACATAATTACACTGAGATAATCTCATAATCCACATGCCGACTAACCAAAGTGACAATGTCTATCCTGCTATTGATTTCACTTGGTGGCAAGCACTTGGAGGAATTGACAATCTCTCCACTTGATCATTAAAGACTGACAGGAAATGCTCAAATTACCGTCTGTTATGTCATAGGAGTAATTTTATTTAAAACACCACAAATACACATATTTCAATGGGGTAGCAGTTGGATCTGTGCTTGTCGACTAAGTGAATTCCACTCGTTTTATCAAAAATATGAAATTTCTCCTTCAATGATATTGTGTAGAGCATAAATTATAAAAAGAAGCATTACTGAAAGGGCATCGAACCAACCAATCCATTAAAAGGTGGGCATATTGGCTTGAAACATAAAAAACAAGCACAAAAACCAATCACATCCACATTCCATAGAATTATGCAAAATAATAGATACAATTAAATTGAAGACAGTAGTACACATCTTTTTTTAACTGTTACTTCTTGGGTTTTAATTGCTACCATCATAAAACCACATTACGTGGATTTACATTAGAACTAACAATTTTAGCAAGTAATCCAATCTAATTTTATAGATGGAAATAAAAGATGTTGAAAAGAGTAGGCTGATCATAACAAGGAATGCATTATGAGTTCACAAATATAAGTTTGTCAAACCTTGAAGGTAAAAAAAAATTACAGATTTACAAATTTTAACACTATGTAGCTAATTACAGGTGACAAAAATTGATGAATTGATAAAAATCTTGTACTTTTAATATATATTTAATATATGTATTTATATTTCGCTTTATAATTACTTGTTCACTTCCAAGTGATTTGAAAATGCATTTCAATTGGTGAGACAGGCTTAACATGTTCTACTCTCTTTCAGAAGATGTACTTTCTATAACTCATTACAGCCAACAAACAGGCCTAATGGTACACATTTTTGCTCTTCAATAACCTCCTGTCCACTCCAGCAATACAGACACACACCTAAAAACATATCCCGCTACATCACCATCCATTATCTCCCCCTTCCTACTGAGATGAGAAAAACAAACACACTTTGCACACATACCTGGACGAATCACAACACAGTGCTTTGAAGTGACAAAAAAATGTTGGTTATTGAAACCCCCAACGACCCCATTTCCCACTCATATACATGCACTACTGCACACTTGACTCTTCCTTTCACATGGCTGATGCGGGGGGCGCAAGGCCCCCACCACACACTACTAGATCTTCAAAGTTGTGTTGAGATCACGTCAGTCACCAATCACTTCCACCAATTCCTCTGAGAAGAGGAACCACTTGGGCCGTACCGGGTGTGAAATGTGACGGAAAAAGAGAGGGGAGAGGCACAGGTCTACAAGTGAGCAGTGGAAACAAACTTGACTTAGGGAAAAGATTTCAAGGAATGAGTCGGCAGTCTACTTAACTGCAAGTTACAAGCAATTCAAAAACTTCAAACGATGTGACTACTCAAATGTCTTGTACTTGAGTGAAAGAGTGACTCTCTTAAAAGTGCAATTAATGCAAATTAAACATGAATTTACAAGGCAGAAGTGGTAGGAAGTCATCTTGGAAACAGGGTATCTAATAAAAATACAAACTTGACAACAAGACACAAATAAAATGTGTTAACATCTTAGTATTCCCTAAATGGAATGAAAAGTTAACTTAAAGTGCCTCATACTCGCGAAAGAATAAGTACACTAACATCTTCCTAAAATTCACAGCAAAATTCAGGAAACAAAAGAATAAAACTTGCATAAAAGATACATCATGCCTCAACCTATGAAATAGCAGTCCCCTCTGTGCGTCTCTTGCAATCAAACACCTACCCAAACTTGATTCAAAAATCTCTTTTTTCCTCCCATTCCCTTACTGTACAGCTCTCAAGGTATTGATGACTTGGTCGTCGAGGATCTGTTGATAAAAAAAGCATCTTAAAATCATGGCAGTTGTGACATTTACTTTAAGAATGTAGCTTTTGGAAAATCTTGAGCCACCAGATAGTGGTAATCATGTAAAACATTCAAGTTATGTCCTACATGAAATAAACATTCCAGGCATTTTTTCAGTCATCATACAGCCAGTAGCATTTTACATCACTCTTCTCAGGTAATAACAACATGGGTCACCTTCAATGCCAATAAAAATTATGAATTTTCTACCAATGCTATATTATGGGAAACCTACGATGTACTTCAATCTTGCTTAAAGAGCCAAACATCTTGCCATCATTAATGACTTTTGGGATTTTTAAAAATGAAGTCTTTTTACTCAAGAGACAGTCATGGCTCACACAAGTATCTTTAACATTATTAACAATATTGTTAACAGCACATGGTCATAATTTCAGAAGAACTGAGGCATTTAGCACTGATAGAATAATTACACATCACTTTCGATAGTCAACTTCTGAGTGCCAAGATTTACCACACATTCAGTTCAAGATTTCAACCAAGTTACACCATGCACAATATGATAATAGTAATGACAACCTTACTATATAAAAAATCAGGTACGCGAGGACTCGCAAGTGCTGTTTACTCAGACTTCTTTTCGCCTTCTCCATCAGCCACAACAGCTGCCACCTTATCTGCTGCAGCTGCTGACACTCCGTCCTTCGCGTTTTCGGTGACTGCTATTGCTGTAGGGGCCAGAGGCTTGGAAACAACATCTGTCGTAACAGACTTGGCAACTGGCTCATCAACCTTAGGTGCAGGCGGATGTGAGGGTTCTTCTGCCTTATCAAGCTCAGCATCCTTTTCATCCTCAATACCATCTTCCTTTTCCTTGCTTGTATCCTCCTCTTTTTTTGGAGAGGTTTCATTTGCCACTGGTTGAGCTTCTGGAGTCTTCTCTTCTTTCACATCCGATTTTGGTTTCTAGGAGAGAAACAAATATAAAAATGTAACAGCATCCTACCATAACGACCAGGTATGAATTTAAAAAAAATTTTAATTACAAGAAAATAAAAAACTTATCTAGATCTAAGAGTCTGATCCCAAAGTAAACAATGGTGACAAGCAATACTTGAAGTTATTTCAATGTAAATTATTGCATAACATCAATTAAAAACAGTAAATAAAGTAGATCAAAAAATAATTTTTGATCAGTTTGCTCGAGGTTTTGTGGATCCGTGAAATTAGTGCAATAGAAATATGGCAACTTCTTCATTGAAGTTAGTGTCGATTAGGATAACTAAAACTTCCCTTGTAGGGCCCTCATAGGGGAGTAAACTATAGTAAATATGGCTCTATGAATGGCACAGTTGACTCATACAACACCAGTCGAACTTCTATGCATTTACCCTCAACATGCACCCTGATACCCATAGGATCCATTCCTAACGAATGGCTTGGTTGTCTAGTCACTTCAAATTTTATGGGAAAGCAATAAGGGGTCAAGCATAAACTACGTTATCAACTTAGGGGAGGAGGGGGTTGTCTACATCGGGTAACGAGGGGGAGTTCACTGTAAGTAACGTAGCTGTTACAATGCACCTGTTTACACTTCTTACTTGTCAACATCACATCAACAATATTGCAGAGTTTAACATCAGAAAGGGCACACTGGGTGTTTCTTACACTCTAAGCTTCTACTTGAACTCAATGTAACTGAATTGCGTCTACAATGTTGCAAGTCTTCATACCATCAAATTGCTTAAATTGTAACCTTCTCACAGGTTAAATTGCGACCCCCTGACAATAATTTTCAAGGCAGCAGTCAGAAATGAAGGGAGAAAACAAAGTAAATGAGCATAGCACCTCGCGCCATGATTCATGGTTGATTTTTGGAATTTAAAAATTAATATTAATTGTTCCAATTGTGATTAGATGGTTCTCTTCTATCTAGTTTGGCAACTTTATTTGTCTTATTTCAACCTATCCCTAAAAATAAACTCAATAATTGAGAAAATAATTTTTAATTGCAAGTTTCATTCAAGGGGAGGGGGTAAAAACTCACCGAAAACTGTAACATAGTTTATGCACGACCCTTAAGCAATTTACAGATTATGTATGCAGAAATTTTTTCCACAATGGTCTAATTAAAAATGAAAATTCCTAATTGGCGGTGGTTGAGGAGGCAGAGGAATTAAAGGATGTTGAAACACTAATAGTACATTTACTAAAATAAGATAATTAAACCTCTTTTTTCCTATAGCTGAGCTTATATTTCAAGCCAATCTTATTAAGTAACGGACAAAGATTCAATTGTGAGGTCATCAAACTGAAGATACTGGTGTATATACCATGATAGGCTCATATAAAATTTCTCCTTCATACCCTCACTAAAATAAGGATGCAAGGTAAGCCCACAGATAGCAATCAACATAGTTTATGATCAATTTGTTTTGTTCGGGTTTCTCCTGAGTTGATTCATGTTTATGGACAAGTTTCACTTGCATTCCAGCTAGCGTCGTCAGGTCCTGAATGAGCTGCAGAGATTCTTTCGCCATTATATATACACTAGTCAGGGGCACACTAATTGGCCGGATGGGCCTTTGAATTTGATTGTTGAAAAAGACAGATCGTTGAGGCGAGAGGATAGCAGTCTTCCCTGTTAAAATTCTCTGCATTTTTTGCTATTGCAATAGTTTATGATCATCTACAAATGATTTGATGCCACATCTGGCCACGAGTGCAGCAAGTGGCTGGTTTATAGGTGCATTATGAGAATCACACAAACTTGGAGAACCCCAATGAAACGGTGTCAGTCTATTGAGTGCACTGACATTCATGAATGAAACAGCAGTATGAGCAACATACTTCACATAATGTTGTGGAAAGAAAACTATGTCACATAATGTATGAATTTATCAGCATGTGCATGAAAAACACCAGCAACCAATGTGAGAATTAAAGTACACATCATTACCCATACCTATTAATGCTGCACAGATTTAGATATTTTTCTTGCTTAGGCCCAACATTTAGCTATCCAAGAATTTCCGGCCATTGATTTATAATTAGTATCCACGAATTAGTCAGGTTGTCATTAAGTCAACCTGACATATGATGCAAAACATATGAGAACATCAAGTTTCACATTCTAGGCAATGGTAGCACATTTTTTCTGGTTTATATCATAACATTTCAACTTTCTTTCATATTACTCTCATGTGAACACCCAAATGATAACCCATTTGTACCTCCCTTCTCTTCAATTTGTAAACAATGGATCTTGAGCATTACACTTCAACAACTTCACGGAGAAACTCATTATGGTCATGGTAGTAATCACGGTAGCAGGCATGCCAGCTATGACTTTGGATATTACCACAATGTTATCCTGAGCAACAAATATTTGAAACACATGCCTCATAGCTGAGAAGAGATGAACAAGAATCAAAATGTTACTGTTGAATTTAAAATAATAATAATAATAATTGAAAGCTTTGCCAATGAAAAATAAATCTTTTAACTACCTCCAATGAATTGTCTTCTGTCTTCTTCTCCTCTACTTTATGATCACTTGACTCCTTAGGTGTAGATGCCTCAGTAGATTCTGCATCCTTATCTACCTCCATCTTATCCTCCTCCTTCTTCTCTTCTTTCTTTGCTACCTCATCTTCTGCACCCTCCTCCTCCTCGGTGCCCCCGCCACTTTCCTTATTCTCATTGATGCCATCCTCTGCACCCCCTTCATCATTCTTGGCTGCATCCTTCTTTGGGCGACCTCTCCTTGAGCCTCCTACACACACCAATGAATCTGATGTTAACATAAGCACTCAAAACTGTACATTCATGCTCCAAGGAGAAGAAAAGTAGTTCACATTTTGCTGCATGTGACAACTATGTGTCATCATATGCTGCATATTCTATAATGTACATGAAAAGCCCCCATATGATTTTAATTCACATATCAAATTAATCGATTTAGGCGATACTTGGTGGAAATTGAAGATAGAATTCATTATGACAAAAACAGTACAACTTCCCCGTTTTTTTTTCCTGAGTGTACTTTTTCAGGTGTCTCGATGGAGTTCAAATGTTCCTATTCTGTTGTCTACCACTGATAAATGTGATTGCTTTGATACAAACCCACCCCTCCCTTGCATTTTACCACCACCTGATCTTACTCCCGCCCCTACACCCCCCCTGCCCCACATAACTTAAGTCTTCTCCCCGACTCGTCTTCCTTCCAACCAACCGTCAATACCTGACCTCCCCTCATTTCTCCATGTTCCCAGCCCCCCCCCCCCCCCCCCAGTCGACAGCATTAAAATAATCAGTAGAATTTGTACAGTGTTTTTGTCATAATGAATTAATTCACATAGTTTGTCTCTCCATTTTTTCACTTAATTGTCAGCATGTGTAGCTAAGTAGTGCAAAATTTTAGAGTGAGCTAAGACAATCAATTTAATTTAAATCTCTGTCTGAACATCATTGGCTGGAGGGATAACAATTTCATTTTTTCTTTTACTGGAAGAGATACATGGAATTGCACGCAGGAATAAATGGAGATTACTGAAAAAGAGTTAAGAACTTGAACCACCAAAGAATGAGACAAAATCCTGAACTCTAGAATAATGGAAGTAACCAATAGGAAGGCAATCTATACACTTTAGAAGCCTGATATTAAACTGAGTAAACCAAGAGGCTATTTCCATTATAACTCCTGAAAAGCTTTTATGTATCCAGAGAGAAACTTATTCAGAAAGTTACAATTAACCTCTAACCATTACATGGTCAGTTGACAATGAAAATTAAAGTAGGATGCATTAACATGGGCAGACTTGTAAAGACCCATAGATACACAGGCAAATACCAGGAAAAAATACACATATCAAGGACCTTTAATTCCCCAAATCTTATCTATGGATGAAGCAAGGATATGCCTCAAACACCACGACTATAAGGAATACTTTAACCCTAAAACCATAGGGGGGAAACGAAGTAACTGACAACAAACCTCAACCACTGAACACAGTAGTAAGGGTTGGAACTACTTACGAAATAACACTATGCATTTTCCCGTGCGCCATCAGTGGCATAAGTGCATGCATTTTCAAGGTGTAAGGTGATGCCAGTGTACTAACCTCGACCACCAGCTCCTGGTGTTCCACTCGAAGCGGCAGTCCTACGTTCTCTCTTCACTGGAGGAGGCGTTGGAGGAACTCCTCTCGTCGACGATCGAGTTCTTCTTCTGCCTTCCATTTCTCCATCATCCTGGAAACGAAGTTCCACACAGATCAGTGGTATCGCCAGATAAAGCGACAGCATTTTTCTGGTGCAAACCAAAACTTGCAAGTATCACTCTACACCCTTAAAAATGATCCCGAAATAACTTATATGGCACTGAGAAAAATGAAGGTACCTTCAATATCCCTTCGCTTTCTTGGATTCTGAGTATACTGGATACTCTTTTCGACGACGCTCTGCGATTTCTTTTCCCATCTTCTTGTTTTTCTTCTTCCTACGTGGCACATACAATATAAGTTGAATCAGTATCAACAAAACAATAAACAGAATTCATGTCAAAATAATAGGATAATTACCTGGTTTACGGAGTCTCCTTTCACTGGAGTCTTAGATTCCTGATTATTAATCGCTTCTACCGGTTCCTGAAATTCGTACGTTTGTTAGATATATCGAAAAAATTACAAACGAAACATTTTCCAACATCAAAGGGTCATAGATAAGCGATAAAATGAAAACAAAGGGAAAAAAATGCACTTCTTCAACTTGGCGCGTCTTCCGTAGTTGCACACACCCCCGCTAGGTGGTTATCGATGTACCAAACGGACCCAGAACGCCATTGAGGGCTAAAGCCCCACTTTTCAAACATTAATCACAAGTACAACTCCATAAACTGAGCATAAATTAATAACTCATCAAATTCGACACTTAAATATGGACCATTCAAGATAGGTAGCAAATCCAAAAACACCTCACTTCAACGGAAACTATTGTCAACAAATGGGTGCGTATCTCCTATTTCGCAGGTATCACGTTGACCAAGCATGGTACGCATTTTACAAATAATTTACAGAATATAAATGAATCTTACCTTAGGCGTCACCTCCATGGTAACATCCTTCTTCACTTCCGACTTATTTTCCGACATTTTGCGTTATACGTGCACAGAGAACAAGGAGAACCGCGCTCCTGACCCGACTCCCGGCGACTTGTGTTTGTAACTCAAGGGAAGATGGCGGTTAGCGTGGGTCACGTGACTTCTGACTTGAACTTGAAAAGCTAGAAAACAGCGTCATCTATGGGTAATGAGGATTACTGAATTTGGCGGCTTAAATGGAGGAATGTTCAATGTTGCTATTGTCTGTGGAAGTCTTAATTCACTCAGGTTAGCGGGTAGGTATTAAACATTGATGTTTGAAACTAATTTTTATCTTTTCCGTGTAAATAGTCTACGTTAAATAGCTTTATTCATTCAAAATATAAGGTTCTCTGTGCATGTTTTGACCGTTATTGGTACGCAATGATAAACCGTTGTTTGGCGATGGGCGTTAGTGCTCACCTGCCGAGTTACCTCAGTTCATCTTCCAAAAATGTCAATGTAAAGAGTCCCTAGCAGCAAGATATGAGATAGCTTGATGTAGTTGACAATAAAGATGTTTCGCTGTTGTTGACGACTTGGTGAAAATTTAATACCCCCCTGCAAACAAACCCTATAGGTACTCAGACATTGACTGAGTGTAAATTAACTGTTATAGACCTCGACATTCTCGAAGAGCCAGCTCGGCCTTCGCTACTGAGTCCAGCCCTGCCCATGTATTAGAGGGCTAATAGTTCTTCGGAGTAATGAATATCTTTTTATGGGCCTAACTTTTAAGGTGTATTGTAAGGAATGAATCATTCAATGAAATTCTTAAGATTCGATTTTAAAGCTGTAAGCTGCTTTCTTATCGTAATCTGTTTTGTATTCATCATAGTATTGTTTGGTTTTGTTCACATTCTAGGTTGGTGTTTAATGCACACTTGCCATTATATATATATAATTACATGTATACTAAAGATGTGAACATAAAAATTGCAGAATATGGATGAAATTACATCTCCTTTGTGCTGATCCATGTGAGTAGTGGTTGGGGTGTGAAGAGGAGTAGCCACAGATGCTGTCAGTACATCTGCTTTGGCAGTAGTTCTAGTTAGAGTATATTTGTTTGTACACCATTTTACGGTTATTTCGTACTCCCATCCTCAGCAAATAAATTTACCTGAGTTTCAAACAGGCTCTGAAGCTTCAAACTTCTTTGGTTTATTAGTAACTGCGTGGGGATGTTTCTGCATCCAGTAAAATTGATAGTATACCACCCATTAATAGGGCTGACTGGTGTGCCACAAGTTTCTATACTATCCATTCAGCTATAGGGGTCAACTAGAAATGCCAACTACTGTTAAAAAAAAGTTTTGTGGTGATGTGGAGCAAACCAGGAGAAAAGGAATCAGGAAATAGATTTGTGGAGACAACTGACTATATAGCGGGATCATTTGCGTAGGATCACTTGGGGAATAGGAGGGAGGAAAGTAAGAAACCAGGAACTGGCATTAGCCTACTTATAAAAAAAGGTGCCATGGGGTCCACAGTTTAATTGCCCATCCAATAGGTGGAGTAACACTTGAATTGCTCTCCACATACCCAAGAAGAGATAAGGATTTCACAGGAAAATCTCCGCCACTACTAGGATTTTCAATGGTCCCTCAGAATAGAAAGGCAGTATACGATCCACCACACTCAGCATATCCCCAATAACACTCTTCATTCTCATAAATCATATGAGGTTTAAAGGAGCTGAAAGCAGCAAAGATTGTCATTAGACATGCGGAGACTTGATTCCCTTCGACATGGACTCTTGAGTTTCAAACAGGCTCTGAAGCTTCAAACTTCTTTGGTTTATTAGTAACTGCGTGGGGATGTTTCTGCATCCAGTAAAATTGATAATATACCACCCATTAATAGGGCTGTGGACCATTAACAATCTGGTTGTGTGCTTCGGCTCTCACTGATAGGGAATTATGACAATGGAGAGGTTAGCTCAGTGGAACCTCTCTCAGGCACCAATGGTGGAAAAGTACTCCTTAAGTTCTTAAAAGTCCTAGAGTAGTGTCATCTCATATGTGATATTTTTACTTTTTTTCACAAAAAGTTTATTCTCACTTCAGATATTGCTGATAAAAGCCATGCTACTGCCACACTTATATGATTGTGGCCACCATGATTTTAGAACAATACTTACGTTATCCTCATTCAGCATCCTACAATATAAGTACCACTTTGGCTGCTGAATCAGCCATATCTACCCCCTCACTGGTTGGTTCTTTTGGATTGGAAAACACGAGCAGATTTGGATCACTATTAAAGAAACTGCAATTTATAAAGCAAACTATGGGAAGAGCCTTGGATGATAGCTAGGTACATATATGTATTGAGATAAATTTGATAGTTTCAGGTGTAAATTTTTGGAAGTGACATACCTATGTCCATTTTAATAATAAAACTGTACTTTTGAAGTACAATAATAAAGTGTGGAAAAGAACAAAGTTTCATTATTAAAAAGGAAAGAGAGATATTAATTTGCTCTCCTTTGATATTATATTAATATCATATATTAATTTGATCTCATCCTGAATATGCCACAACAATTTGGGGCCCAGCGTAGAATGTAGTCCAGAAACAGAACAAAATATTTAGGAAAGCCGTGCATTTTATTGAAGCTGTACTATGAACAAGAAGAACGTTGCGCTGTGATTTTAAGGACTGGTTTTGGTGCACTGGAGACTTGGGAGGTTACGAGCAGAGCTATGGTTAAGAAAATAAGCAGATAACATCAGTTTCAAAGGAGCCAGATTGGTGAGGTGACCAGAGCAATGGCCTAAGGCCCAGGTTCAAATCAGTGGTGGCTGAGATTTCTAAGTGGGAGCCCCATCCTTACTTGGGTAGGCACGGAATTTTGTCTTTTGGATGAGACAACATTTTTACTCGCCTTTCATTAAGAGCAGATAAATGATGATGCCCTCTCCTCCCATTCTCTTATAACCCCACCTATAACATACTACCCACCTCCTTTTCTTAATGGTGCAAATCATCTCCTTCCTCTATCACCCATATCCCGTTATTACTACATATGTACAACTGCATTCAAGTTGACATGAAAGTATTACCCCTCGCTAAATCTGTTGAAGAGACAAAACAATGGGTAAATTGTAATGTCAGACTGGCACAGCAATTATTATTATTATTTATTCACCATAAGCATGTACAATATAATGCATGGCTTCATCAAGGAATAGTAGGACACTTCTTATAATAATAGTATGAAACATACAAATTATGTATGTACATAAAATTTCCATTCCAATTACATCGTCAAATTAATTTACATGAAAAATTCCTCTACGCTATAGAATAATTTGTTTGACAGTAGTTTTTTAACAGTGCATTTAAACTTAGATGCACTTTAAATATTCTTAATATCATTTGGCAATTTATTGTATAAAAGTATCCCTTGATAGTCTATCCCTTTAACGTCCCCTCATGCCTCCAAGGTGTTCACCTTGCAAAAACGTGCAATTAGAATCATTGCAAAAAAACCTTTTGATGCTCCTTCCAAGCCTATCTTTAAGCACTCACCTGGGTATGACGTATATATACGTCATGGACGGTTGCTCCGGTACTGGGTATGCCGTATATATACGTCATGACGATTTTCGGTTAATTTGCAAAGGTAATGCTGTGATATTCCGCCGCAGAGCTTTTGCATGCCTTAGAGGCATCCTTTTAGTTTAATCTTTCATCGTTAGATGGGTTCTACCGCCCTATTCTGTGAAGCTCTAAGTCTCGTTCTGAAACATTGTAGTTGTGTTGCGGGTTGCATTCGCCTTGCCCCTACGATTCTTCGTTCGCTTTTCTTATTCTCAGGTCGTCACGAAAACATATTTGCTTTCTCGTTCCCAAACATTCATTTCAGTGAAGTATGTGCTATTTTAAAATATCTTGCGCCCAAAGCCAGCCTTTTTCCTGGCCTCGGAACATTTTATGGTACCAAGACGGGAGGATAGTTCATGTTATTACTCCCGACGGCAAACCCCTCGCGCTCGGGTTTTTCCCGAAAGAAACCATCCTGCTAATCCTTCGCAAAGGGTGGTCTCCTCGGTTTCACACATAAGAGATGTATAATTAGCTGCTTTGAAAATCTTCAACCAGTACAGTTATCCCCAGTTATCCGTTGAGTGTTGGAGTAGCGGTTGTCGGTGTTTTTGGAGATTTCCATTGCTCGAGTAACATGCGGAATATTTTTGCAGTTTTGTTGTTATTTCCGGTAATTTTATACAAAATATTTAATTTGAAATAATTTTGTTTTGGTTCTGAACTTCGACAAGCAAAAGAAAACGGAGTTAACCGACAGTGGAATAAATATTTCATTTTTTTAGAAGAGAGTGATGAAGAAAGTGGTTCCAGCGATGAATACAACAATACTGATGTCAGTGACAGCGAGACCATAAGGGCGAGCGAGAAGATGTCCTGGAGGAGGAATAGATAACAAATCAATCTGGTTACCCCAAAGTTTTGAGTTCTAATGAAGAAGTGAGAGAGAAGTTCGAGTTTGATGGTTTGAAGGTA
Organism: Pyrrhosoma nymphula; assembly: GCA_963573305.1. Taxonomy (NCBI): domain Eukaryota; kingdom Metazoa; phylum Arthropoda; class Insecta; order Odonata; family Coenagrionidae; genus Pyrrhosoma; species Pyrrhosoma nymphula. Next base: position 9,434,625 of record OY754335.1, on the reverse strand, counting down.
AGACTGGACTCGGAAATTGAGGATAGGGAGAGCATTCTAGAGTGTTATGATCTATTTGTGAAACCAGATTATGGAATTTATTTCAGCAAACGAGATATCGTAGAAACTCATTTATTTTCAAAAGTATTCAGTGAAAAGAGATTTCATCTTTTGCTAAAGTTTCTATATTTTGCGGATAACAGCACGTTCAATGCTAATGTTAGCGATAGGAAAATTTTCAAAATAGACCCAGTTTTGCAATTTTTGAGAGATAAATTTGGAATCGTTTACTCTCCTGACCAGGATATTGGTCATAGATGAACCTCTACTTATGTGGAAAGGTCGTATTTCCTGGAAACAGTATATACTCTCAATGCAGAATAAATATGGTGTAAAAGTTTTTGTTGTATGCGAAAGTAATTCTGGCTATATATGGAATTTTCATTTCTGCACGGGGAAGGACCATATGTACAGTGAGAGATATAAAGCGGAGAATATTAGTATATCATTTTCGACTTAGCAGATGCCCTTTTGGGGAAGGGACATACTTTGTACCTATATAATTGGTACACTAGCTCTAGATTGGTGGACAAACTAGTTGAAAGTAAAACTGACGTAGTCGGAACAATGGTTTCCAGCAGAAAGGAGTTTCCCCAATCCGTGAAATTTGCAAAACTGAAGAAAGGAGAAATATCGGTGGCATTTCGTGGTAAGATCATAAATGGGAAGGACAAAAGAGATGTGACAGTGGTAAGTACATTCCATGATACTGATATGCATGAAGTAGAGATAAGAGGGAAAATAGTGGTCAAATCAGTTTTAGCGCAGGGCTATAACAAAAACATGGGTGGGGATGGCAGGAGTGACGGCCTTATCCATAATAATTCATGCAATAAACTTATACAATAGTTTTCAATTTTATATTTGTGCATTTCAATTGCCTGGGAAACTTAGTGAAATGCACATGTTTTTCTTCAATTTTACGTGGATAGTCCTTCCTTAGATGTATTTTTTTTAGTGTGATTCTCTTCTTTGAATAGAGGTTAGTGATTGTGTTCATTGCATGATTTACTGTAACCCTTGTACATTCTAACAATGTGTACTGTGACACGCTGGGTGTGATGGGCAGCGGAGAAAGGGAAGTTTAGTAGGGAGTGAATGGTGACGTCAAGCTGCAGTCGAGGCTGTTGCCGCCTCGGGCGTCCGGGAAGGGCATTATGCAGGTTGGGTTTCTCCTCTGGGTTCGAGCAGGATGAAGTGGAGGTTCCATTGTTTTCCCGGCAATTCAACTAATATTTCACAACAAATAGTATTTTTTCATGATTTTTTTCCTAAAAATATTTTTTCAACGCCTACTGTACCACTATTTTCAAAAATATAGCATAGAGTAAAAACTCTTGGTGATAAATTATAAATAAACAATTTTTAATTGTTATTATTTTTTTAAATTAATAAATACTCTCTTTTATCATAATAAATCTTCATTGATGTATTTACCTATTCCATACATTCCATTTTGAAATTTCTACAAATTCCTGCATATTATCGTTGAATATGTTAAAATTGATAATTAGCCAGCAACAATTAATGACATTACTAAAATGTTACTCCTTCAAACTATATTAATCATTATTAGTTTATCAAATATGAACTATACAAGTTAATATATAATGGATTTATATCATATTGTCGAAAGTTCTATCATTTTACATATATATTTACATATTTTTAATAATTTATATTAATAATTTTTGTAATTCATTAATATTAATTATAAAATTACTTCATTGTTGTTCAATAATCGGTCAAAAAATTGGCTAAATTTCATGAACTAGAAATTATTTTGATCGCTTAAAACTTACCATTAAAAAAAGGTAAAAACACGCCTCCATTCTAAATTAAATACCCACCACGGGTAGGAAACCGAGAATTTAAATACCCAGATGAGTGGTTAAAGCACTGAACATTCTCCCACTCCCCTGCGTCTATTTATTATCAATTTTAATTTTTTTACATCATAATCTTATATTACAATATATATATAATACAAAGCATATTTAGACATGTTCATACCTAATTGTGATGTTCACAATTATGAAACTAGAAATAGTAATAACCTTCACTATCATTCAATTAGGACTAACAGATCAAAGTTAGGCCCACGTGAATTGGGCCTCAGAATTTACAATAAACTTCCAAGTCATTTGAAAGCTATTCATTCTATGGTGTCATTTAAAAGGAAGTTAAAAATTTTCCTTCAAGAAAAGATTTATTATTCTGTGAACGAATATCTATCTGATTGTTCCAATTAATCATTAATTATTCTCATTACTGTGTGAACATGCAATTATTTATTAATCTATTGTATCTTTAGACAAAATAAAAATTAATATTATTATTATTACTTTTGTTAACTCTGTGCTGATTTATATGAATTAGGTTTTGACTTATAGTGTTATGGCTATGGATGTCACAATTTTTGGTGAACATGTCTTGATTCTTGTTAATGAGAGACACTGTCTATAGGATATAGATACAAGGAAGTGGTAAAATCGCTAGTTTTTCAAAAATAGGTTTACTGGGTGCTCTATTATTAGAATTAGCTATTATACGAATAATCCTTTCAACCCATGCACCATTCTTGACTGAAAAATATGTACAGCAACTAGTGCATCAGAACTTTCCAATTTCTGACTCACTACAATTTTCCAACTCAATCCTTTTCTCAGTACTGATGTCCTAACACTCCCTACCATGTGCCCTCAGTGTGACTTGCCGATTGGTACGTATTGAGATTAGTCTCTCATTCATCAACCTTCTTTTAATCTCCCACTCACTTCCACTTCACTCTCTTTGTCCCTGCAATACCTCGTCTCTTGCAATGCCTCATTCTGTCTCTCCCCCCTCCTGTATTTGATGCTTCGGCTGAGATCGGGTTAGTGTGGTGGCTGGAACACTGACTTCCCATCCCAAGGGCCCCAGTTTGAATCCCAGTAGTGTAGGAGAATTTTCAATGGAATCCCAATTAGAGAGCAGTTCAAGTGTAATACAGTAGAGTCTCGGTTATCCGACCGTCCCCGTGCACGATAACTACTGTCATTTATGCAGTAGGCTATCGTGCGAGGGCCCCCTTTTGTCGCACATAGCAAGTGCAGTCTTTCATATTATTACTTGTATGTCATATTAAGTGAGTAAGACACATGTATTTGAAAAGTTTTCAGTGTGCAAATTAAATTTAACATTTTTTTTACATTGTTTTTATTATTTTCCGTGTTATCCGACCTTGCCGCGGCCGGTTTAGGTCAGATAATCGAGACTCTACTGTACTCTTTGACCATTTGATGGGACTATGGATTTCTTGACACCTTTAGGAGAGAAGTGTAATATTAATTTTGGGTGTCAATCCACCCATTCTCCATACCCAAATAATACTCTCCCTACCCACCTAATGGTGCAAGTGACTTATTGTCAGTCGCCTCATCAAAACAACCAATCATTATTGGCTTTAGACCCTGCAAATCCCTCAACAGACATGCAGTTTATTCAGTTGCTTCGGGGGCTTTCCAATTGTGCATCTGCGCTGATCTGTTGCAAACTGTTTCGGTTTTGGGGCTTTCCAATTGTCGCCGTGATGTCATTAGCGCAGCGCAGATGGAAACACATCGGGACCTCTGTTCCATCTGCACTAGCAGACGAAAACTTGTGATGGCGGGGAAATTGATGTAAGATAAGAACATGATTACTTGAAGCAATAAATAATAATTAGGTGTTTTATCTTTCAAGAGGTAACTTAAACCACTTGTGTGTTAGAAAAGAATATCCTATTTGTATTACATATTATGGATTAAATATGTACGAAAGGCCTAAATTCTCAATATAAAATTAAGTATAAAATGTGATAATTACATTCATTTTAAATCCGAGAATATTGTCGGAATAACCCAACACGATTTCTATCATTTCTAAAAATGTGATATGTATATCGTCGATGTAAATATGAATCCAATAGTGTCTTGGCGGTATACCTTATCAGAGACAGTAATTACGTTTGAGAGCGGATCGAGAGGCTGCAATTATCAGTGAGCATTGTTTAGAAGAGAATTCTCTCATAAGCGGAAATGGAAAATGTGAGCAGTAATTACTATATTCTAAGAAACGAAATCATATACGGTTATGTGGTACAGCAGATTATCAAAATGGAATCAATTAATTACGTCAACGAATATATATTCTGTGAGATACCTTACCATACCTAATTCACTTTATGGATGATATGAATTTTGACGTTGTGTCTACCTTTACTTCAGAAAAGCAAAATCAAATATACGTGCCGTCGGTGCAGGACGGAGGGAGAAATTGGTGAACTGGTTGGACACCCATGCTTCTCTGGGTACAAGGAGATATTCCTTGAAGAGCAGACATGAATTGTATACAGCTGAAGATGTGAAGAATGCGGCAGCAGAAAATACAGGATGGTATGATGGAGGACCATGGTATTGCCGTATCTCAGGAATCCCAAAATATATCTGACAGTGAGTGTTCATGGTGTCATAAATGTTGTATGTACTCCAATATTTCGGTGACGTTCTTATAGAAACCATAGTCTATATATATGCATTGTAGTATAAAATCTTCTGCCAGCCATTTATTCATTGTCCATACACTTTCATTCATCTGTGTATAATGCCTCTCATATATCATGTAATTGTGATTATAATCCCACTTACTAATCACATGTAATGATGGTATGGTTCTCATTGTGGCAACTGAGATAAGTGTCCATGCATAATAGGTATGATGTCATAAATGTTGTGTTTCCACCATTAACTAAAATGTTGACAAAGTACCCTATTTTGCAGAATTTGATTGGCCAGAACCGGCGGTGCTAGCTTTAGTTGCCGCTTATAAAGCAAGGGCAGATGAGTTACATTCTGTTAAGAAAAGGCCCAAATTTTGGGAAAATTTATCAGCGGAGATGAGTGATCTTGGCCATAAGGTTATTATCATTTTCATATGTACACATATTACTTTTTGCAGTCAAATTCTGTTGTTCATTCCTTTCTCTTTTTCTAAAGGTGACTGCCTCACAAGTGAGGAATAAGTTTGACAGTTTGCTGTCAAAATATAAGAAGTGTGTAGACAATATGGGCCCTCGTGCCTCTGGAAGGGAACCAATGCACTTCAAATACTTTAAAAGATTTGAAGAAATATTTGGGAAGAGAAGCACTATAAGGAGCTCATATGTTGGGGGTTCTTCAATTAGAGCCAAGACATCCACAATTACTGTGAATGCCCCAAATAGTCCTCTCTGGTCTTCCATAGTGTCACCTGAGCCTGTGCCCTCTTCCTCATCCCAATCCTTCCTCTTCTTCAAACCCACAGCTGGATACCAGCAAGGCAGGTGAGAATATTAAGAAAAATGGTGTGGACATCACCAAAAGAAAACCTCCGCGTGGAACTGGTAGCAGGGTAGCTCGAGCTCGGATTGAGCTGGAGCAACAGTGGCTGCAGCATTTGAAGAGGTCCGAGGAGAAGGACACTAGGCAGAGTGCCGATGTTGATGAAAGCCTTAAGCTTCGTAAGGAGAGAATGGCGCTCTACAGAAAGGAGATGGAAATCTGGGAAGATATGGTGCTCGAAAAAAAAAATTCTTCAACAAACAAAAGAAGAATAAAGAAGGGAAAGACATAAGGAGAGAATGCAAGTGGAGAGGGAGAAAATAAGGCTGCTTCATGTCCTTCTCTCAAAAAAATGAAATATTAAGGGATTATTATTTTTCAAGATTACTAAAACGAAGCTTTTTTTTCATTTTGACTCCTAGGTTTAAGAATTATTATAATTATAGAGAATTTAGATGTTATGCTGGTTATCCGCCTAGTTCCTTTCACTTACCTTATTTTGTTTTCCATGAAGTGCAATAAATTATCAAAAAGGGAAAATATTGCATTGTAAAGTTTATTCAGTTATACTTGCATCTACAGAAATATTGACCGTGATATTATAATATGCTTCTCCAAAAACTCCATCAACCTTGTGTGGTTAACATATTCCTTTATTTTGGAGAATTCAAATATAAGAGATGGGGTCCTATAATAGGTAGCTGAATTCTTGTCACCTTTGTTTTAAAACACTGGAATTATCATATAATTTACTTCCTTGGCATTACAGCCCGGTATGGGCTTTGGCCTCCCTCAAGACGCCTGTCCATTCTCTCCTGTTCTGCACTTTCTCCCACCATGTGACAATCCTCATAGCCTTTATATCTTCCTCCAAATCCTGCATCCATCTTTTCCTTGGTCTTCCTCTTTTTCTCTTTCCATCCATATTTCCATGTAGAAGCTTCTTAGGTATCCTTTCTTCACTCATTCTTTCTACATGACCTAGCCAAGCTAACCATTGGGTCTTCACAAATCTCACTGTCTTCGCCTCGGATAATATTTTCTATTTCCCTGTTTGTTCTTATCCTCCATGTTACCCCATCTGTCACGGGGCCATATACCCTTCGCAAAACCTTCCGTTCAGATATCCGCAGAGCTTGCTCATTTCCAGCAGATGTGGTCCACGTTTCTGCTCCGTATGTCACGACCAGTCTGATAAGTGTCTTATAGATCTTGACTTTCATCTCCTTAGATAGCAGAGTTGACTTCAGGAGCTTAATATTAGCAAAGTAAGCCCTATTTCCAGTCATTATCCTCTTGTTGATCTCTTCTGTCATTGAGTTCTTACAGTTTAAATTAGTACTAAGGTAACTGAAATATTTTACATTTTCAAAGTTGTACTGCCCAAATGTAACGTTTTGAGTCATTCTTCTGTCTTCCGTGGCCGACATTTTCATGTATTTCGTTTTTTTCTCATTGATTCTAAGCGCTATATTCTTACTCTTCTGTTCTAAAATTTTGAATATTTCTTTCAGAGAATCCATACTCCGTGCCATTAGAACTATGTCGTCGGCATAGGCATAGGCCTGAGTAGATTTATGCACAATTGTTCCCTCTAACCTCAGTTCTTTCATGGCTTCGTGTAGACACAGATTAAATAGTACTGCAGATAGAGAATCTCCTTGTCTCACTCCAGTTGTTATCTCAAAGGCTTCGCTAGTCTTGCCCCCGATATAAGCCTTAGCTTGAGATCCTTCCATTGTCATATTTACCAACTTAATTAGTTCTTTTGGTATTCCAAATCCCTCCAATGCATTCAACATTTTTCTTCTATTGACACTATCAAAAGCTTGCTGGAAATCAATGAAAAGCATATGTAGGTCAATGTTGTACTCATAAAATTTCTCCATGCATTGTCTCATTACAAAGATTTGGTCGGTTGTTCCTCTTCCCGGCCTGAAGCCACATTGGTATTCACCAAGGATTTCTTCAGAATACGTGTTATGTCTCCTCTGCAGTATACAAGAAAGTATCTTATAAGTGACATTTAGTAATGTGATTCCCCTATAGTTGCTGCATTGCAACTTATCTCTCTTCTTTCTCCCATATTTCACATATCAGTCTGTGTAGGTTCTTTATTAAATCTTTTCCTCCATACTTGATTAACTCAGGTACAATTTGATCTTCCCCTGGAGCTCTCCCATTCCACTGCTGCTTTACCGACTACTCCACCTCCTCTATTGATGGCCTGCTAATCTTGGTGTCCACCCTTATGTCCAACATTTCTCCATCCTCCTCATCTATCTCATTGGCTTTCAGCAATTCCTTAAAGTACTCGGCCCACCTTCCCAGTACTTCTTCCTCTGTTCCAACCAACCTCCCATTCTTATCCTTACATGTGTTTGTTCTTGGTTGAAATTTGTTTTTCATCCGTTTGATTGCCTGGTATAACTTTCTACTTTCATTTTGTGTTTTCAGTTCCTCAATCTTTTCCATATACCCCTTTAAGAATTGTTTTTTCTATTTCCGTAGTATTTTATTTGCTTGTCTTCTGCTTTCTTTATATCTTTCGACATTTTGTCTTGTCTCTTTCTGAATAGTTTTCCTTCGATCTATATTCTTCCTTTCTATAGCTTTTCTGCACTCATTATCAAACCATTCTTCATTCCTTGTTCTCTTTCTTTCTCCTATAGTCTCCTTTGCAGCCTCTTCCATAGCCTTCTTTATATTAAGCCATTTTCTCTCTACTGAGTCAGTTACTCTCAGGTTCTCTGCTCCTTCTTCCAGTTTCTTACCCAGGGTTTCCTGGTATTGGGCTACAGCTGCTGGTTGCCTGAACTTTTCCACGCTCCACTGTATTCTCTTGGGTCCTTTAATACGTCCCACATTCGCAATTTTTTCCTTGAGCTTGGCCTTTACCAAATAATGGTCTGAATCACAGTTCGGGCCTCTTGCAGACCTTATGTCAATGACTGAAGATGCATGTCTTCTGGAAACCAGAACGTGATCAATTTGGTTGACCACTCCTGTACCTGCCATTTTCCACGTTCCCTTATGAATATCTTTGTGTGCAAAACAGGTACTTTTGATTATTAGCCCTTTAGCTGCTGCCAGCTGGCTTAGCATCTTTCCATTTTCATTTGTTTCGGTATGTAAAGAGTGTTTTCCAGCTAAATGCTGGGAAAGCAGCACAGAATTAACTCCCGGATGAGGAATAATGGTTGAAATCAATGACACCTGTCGTCGGAAGAGGATCAATTTCACTGGATTCACAATGTCAGTTTATGGCTTAATAGACAATTAATTGAACAATATTGCCAAGATACTGAGCGCACACACCCACACACAGAAAAAGAACCCTGTCTCCTTTCTGGACCACAGAGGTGGAACAGCTGATCACCCAGTGTAGAAGGATAACCACTAATAAACATTTTGAAGTTAATCACCCAGTTTAGAAAAATTTCAAATTCATACAATCTTTCAGTATGTCACTTGTTCACACAGCCATGGCCAACCATTGAGGGTCACCACTCCTCGAAGGCTGCCAAAATGTTAGAAAACTTATTCTTAAGACTGGCCAGTGACTATCTAACTTTCTATCTTTATATAATAAAGATAAGCACAGGCATACTTTCTAATGGCAGTTTATTATAGACTCAAGACAACAATTAAAAATACCGTAACCAAAACAAAATATGCATCACAACTAGAGATGGGCAACTTTGAAAATTAGCACGGTAATTTTCGTAAATTACCACGGTATTTTTCGTAATTTACCGCGCCCCTTGAAAATTACCGTAATTTTCGGTAATTTTCAAGATAATTCACCTATGTTTGAGATAATTTTTCATACAGATAAATTCCCAACATGTTCTTAACTCTTGTTCTCTAAGTCCACATTTCTGACGTGTTTAATTATAAATTGAGGAATGTTCAACTCATTTTTGGCATATTTTACTTAAATTATAACATTATTGAGTAATTATTAGTAGAATATTCTTCTTGAAAATTTTTCATACTTTGACAAAAGAAAGCCAGATTGCGTGTTGCTGCCGTATTTCTTTTTACAATTTTGAAAATTTCTAATAGATTAATGTTGCATTAGGTATGGTTTAAACATCGTATCCTCTCCCTTTTGTTATTGGCATTCTTATTTAACCATACATTTTCTGTTTAATGCTTAAAACTGAAAATTACTGGAAAATTACGGTAATTTTTGAAAATTACCGTAATTTACCGTGGTAATTTACCTCTGATGAAAATTACGGTAATTTTCCCATCTCTAATCACAACTGCTATTTGTGACCAACATAAACAAAACATATTTTAACACCTCCCCTTGTTGGGCACAAACAAAAAAAAAATGAATATATGCTGGTTTAATAAAGTAAAAACAACTATAAATTGAATTTAACAATACTCTGAAGAGAATAAAAAAAAAATATGTTAACAACATAAAGAAATAAACCTCCCCTGCAATGGAGCAAAATCAAAATAAAACATGAACAAGAAATATATGCATAAAGCAATTAAATAAATAATATGGCAAGTATTTAAATCACTCACCTCAGTCTAAATAAGGAATGTATCAACATTATAAATAATTAATAAAAAACATAAGTGAGATTAAGTTTTAGCACAATATGGAAATAAGCAAATCCACAAATAATATTAATCTTATAACATTTCAAGGTGATAAAATAAGCCCTAAACTTTGGCAGTACATTTGGTAATTTTTAGCATTCAATACTTTAGTAAAAATGTCAGCAAGATTTTTCTTTGTATTAATATACTTGAGCTGGATGTCTCCATTCTTAATCATCTCTCTGATGTGATGGTACTTGACATCAATGTGTTTTGAGCATTCAGACACAGAACAGTTTTCAGCTATGTTGATCGCACCTTGGTTGTCAGCATGTATGGTGATTGGTTTAACAGCTAGGTCTGCAAAACCAAGATCTCGAAGCAGTCCACAAATCCAAGTGACTTCTCTGCACGTGTCACTCAAGGCTATATACTCAGCCTGAACTGTGGATAAGCTGATTGACGACTGCTTCTTGCTGCGCCAACTGACAGCTCCTCCTGCCAAGATCAAGCAGAAACCTGAGATGGATTTTCTGTCGATCCGGTCATTCGCCTAGTCAGCATCCACGTACCCCTCCAGTTGGTTTCCTCCCCTCTGGTAGACTAGTTTTAGATGTTTGGTACCCTTCAAATATCTCAACAGATATTTTATCTCATTCCAGTCTCTTCTCGAGGGATTCTTGTTCTTTTGACACAATCGGTTCACTGCATATGCAATATCAGGTCTTGCATTATTTGACAGATGCAGCAATGACCCTGTGGCCTCTCCATACAGCACTTCATTGAATGGTTGATCTTCATCGCTGTTTTGGCCTTGAGATGATGGCAGTTGCACGGTGACTCCATCTGCCTTCTCCATCTTGAATTTATGCAGCATTTCTTCAATGTAATGGGTTAGGTCCAAGTACACTTCACCATTTTTCCCTCTCTCCAGCCTGATGGATAGGATGTTTTTCGCTTCTCCCAGGTCTTAGATGGAAAATTTCTGGCTGAGCATTTTCTTGAATATTTTAATAACTTCATCAGTTCCAGAAATATAGAAGTCATCCACATAAACACCCACTGTTAAGTTTTTGTCCTGTGTTGTATACAAGCAGGGATCGTTGTATGACCTTTTCAATCCCATATTTTCCATGGCTTCATTTAGATCTTCGTTCCAATTTTTCCCAGATTGGTGTAATCCATATATTGACCTTTTCAGCCTGCACACAAAGCTTGAGGGGTTTCGACTCTCAAAATAACCTGGTGGCAGCTCCATATACACTTCTTCCTTGAGTTTACTGTTTAGGTAGGCAGCATCAACATCCATATGGTGTATTTCCCACTTTTTCTCTGCAGCTATGGCTAGCATACATCTGAGAGTTGTTTTCTTGATCACGGGGCTGTAGGTGTTGAAGAAGTCTTCACCTCGAATTTGTGTGAAGCCTCTGGCCACTAACCTTGCTCGATAACTTGATATGTTTCCTTCATTGTCATATTTGGTCTTGTAGATCCATTTACAGCTGATGACATTTCGATCAAATGGTCTCTCCACTATGTCCCATGCTTTAATGCTTTCTAGTTTTTGCATTTCTCGGTCCATAGCTTCTTTCCAATTTTTACTCTGAGGTCCTCTGAGTGCTTCTGCAATATTGATAGGATCCTTAACCCTTTCACTTGTTTTGATTTTGGCAGAGCAGCAAGTTCCATCACATTTATGCCACTTCCTGTGCACTCTCTTGGATTTTCTGAGTGGCATGTTTTCATTTGTGTCCTGATCTGAGTGATGAGGTTCTTCTTGCTGATCGAATAATTCTGGTGTAGTTACGGGGGATACCGGTCGGTAATGATAATTGCCATCTTGGTAGTTGTTGCCATCGTTTTCTTCTTCCTCCATGTCATTTAGGTTAAATACCTCTAGAAAACTATTTAGCACGGCAAAGTCACTATTGTGGTGGTGTTGGGGTTTCGTCTGCTTGAAGGGGAAGGAGTCTTCAAAGAATCGGACATTTCTTGAAATGATCATGGTTCTCCTCTTGAGTTCATAGAGCTTGAAACCCTTTTTGCCTGGCTGCAGCCCAACAAAAACGCACTTCACACCTCTTGGCCCAAGTTTGTTATTTTCATTTGTGACAGCCCAGGCTTCACAGCCAAAGACTTTGATGTCTTCTACATCCTTGGCTGTGAGCTCACGTTCGTCCCACAGTTCAAGGGGGGCCCTTCCTCCTAAAACTGTGGTCTGACACCTGTTTCTCAGATGTGCAGCATAGGCGACAGCTTCACCCCAGAATGCAGGTGGTAGGCCGGATTTTATTAGCAAGCACCTGAGGGTGTCAAATAAGGTCAGATTTAACCGTTCTGCACGGCCATTTTGCTCTGGCGTTCCAGCAATAGAATATCTGTGCTCAATTCCCTTTTCTTCTAAATATTCTTTCAAATGGCCTGCTATATATTCACCTCCGTTATCTGACATTAGTGTCTTCAGCTTCTTGTCATGGTATCTCTCACTTCTAACATGGAATTTCTGGAATTCATGGGCAGCTTCGCTCTTCCTTTTGATAGGAATCGCCTCTGCATATCTAGAGTGATCGTCAAGAAATGTAATTATGTATTTTGATCCACCAAGAGATTTCACTGGCAATGGTCCAATCAAGTCTGAATGAACCAATTCTAACACTGCTCCAGCTTGTGACTCACTTGGTTTAAATGGTTTCTTCTTTAATTTGCCTTCTAAGCACACCTCACATTTGGACGGAGTTTTCTTCACTTCACATACTTTAGGCAAATTTTTCAGATGTCCAAATCTTTCATGCCACAATTCTGCAGTGACACACTTGGTGGCAGTCATCTTTTCTCTTCCATGTAGGCCCTTTTTTGATTTACCAACAAACATGATCTTTTGCCCATCAACTAAGGCATAATCACACTTCACCTCATACATTTTGGCATGTTTGTTCCAGAAGCCCCTCATAAACATTTCCTTTCCATCATAAACTTCTTTCACTCCCTTTTCAGTTACAAGCTTGAATCCCTTTTCTTCAAGTCTTCTTTCAGAGATGAGAGTACTATCTAGATCTGGGACTAGATATACTTTCTTCAGCATTATCTGGAAATCTCCTGAGTCTTTGGTTAGCTTCAGAGTCATGCTTCCTCTTCCTGTCACTTTCAATTTGTTCCCATTTGCAATTTTTACACTTCCACCATAATTTCTGTCCAGATCTTGAATTAAGTGTTCATGTGGCGTTAGATAGTCACTTTCTCCACCATCAATGTACACTAAATTTTCCTTTCCTGAAACCGACATTCCAGCAATGAGTGCCTTACTTCTGACTACTTTAGCTGAGACTTTTGCCGCACTTCCCTTCACTTTCTTTGGTCTTTCTTCATCCGAATCACTGCTGCTCTCTTTGGATGAACTAGTATCTGAATCACGCTCAGCTGCTCTTGCAGTCTTGTGACGGTTGTTGTTTTTGTAGTCTCTTCTGTTATGATGGAAATATTTCTTCTTATAATGCTCCTTATCGTCCTTATGATTGGTTTCGTAATAAGGACAGCTTCTGGCAATATGACCGGGTTCTTTGCAAGCAAAACAGACAACTCGATAATTAGCTGCCCTTGACTTACTGCTTTTGTTGTAATCATTTTGGCCTTTCTTGTCGATGGTAGTACTTCTTTCAAAACGTGATGACAGGGCAGTGGCTTCATCTTGTTTAATTTTCTCTAGCTTTTCAAGAGTCCTATGTGATTCTCTTCTTGCTTCTTCAGCTAGTAGTCTGGCCATCACTTCTTCTAGGTCAATAGCCTCCCCCTGATCCATCGTGGTGATGAGCACTTCATACCTTTCCAGGGGTAGCCCTCCGATGATGAATCTTGCTATTACTTTATCACTGAACTCTGCTTCTGTAGATTTCAGTCTTCTATTTACGTTAAAAAATCTTGAAAAATAGTCCTCCACGAGTTCATCTTCCCCTTTCCTGATGCTCGTTAACTCCCGGATGAGCAACGTCTGATTGATTGGGCCTGCTTTAGTGTACAATTTTTCCAACTTGACCCACACGTACTGAGCAGTGGAGCATGAGCCAATGTAGTCTATGGTCTTCTCGGTGAGAGTTAGGAGTATCAGAGATAGGGCTCGGTCGTTCTTCTTCTCTTCCTCTGGCGTCATGGATAGCGTGTCATCAGTTTCGGCATGGTCGTTGAATCCCGGTTGGACAGCATCCCAACAATTTCTTTGACGCAACACGGACCTCACTCTAAGCGACCATGAAAAATAATTTAACTTGTCTAACTTTACAAATCTCCTTACCAATTCATCTTCCGCCATCTTACTTATCTTGGTGAAAAAAAAAACGGCTGTCTATCTTTCACTCGACTATTCTATTCTATCTATTCTTGAGTTGGTGAAAAAACAGCTTTCTTTTTTTCACACTACTTTTCTATTCTATCTATTCTCGAGTCTTAACACACATGCACCATGCCACTAAGTCTCATAATCTGTTAGAAAACTTATTCTTAAGACTGGCCAGTGACTATCTAACTTTCTATCTTTATATAATAAAGATAAGCACAGGCATACTTTCTAATGGCAGTTTATTATAGACTCAAGACAACAATTAAAAATACCGTAACCAAAACAAAATATGCATCACAACTGCTATTTGTGACCAACATAAACCAAACATATTTTAACACAAAATACATGGACCCCCATTGCCCTCCAATCACACTTATTCGTCCTCCAACAGATGTCGCAAAAGATCTGATGCTTTCCTGGCATATGCTGGTGGTGAAGGCTGCTCGGGTGCTCCACCGGGTAATCTCCTCCATAGCTGCCGACGTTTGATGTCACAATTTGCACACTTTGAGAAAAAGACAAAATTATATGTATGGTGATCACTATGTATTCACATTATCAAGTATTAGCATTAACTGTAGGTACACAATAATATATGAATAAAGAGTAAATATTGATCAATAAATGGCAACAGGTAACTGTGTTTAAATAGAATCATGGTATATCATTTAGTTTATTTAAAAAATGCGATAGTCACACCATATTGAGCTAGAGAGAATTCACAAGTGTCACCATGATAAATTTTTAACTGAGAAACATGACATATTTTTTCTTTATCAGGTGATAGCTCAAGAACAACTGTCACAGGAGAAACAATTTTTTTTTTATAATAAAAGGACCATCCCAAAGAGGCATTATTTTTGCTGTTCTCTTGTCTGCTTTTGAGCTAATAGGATGATTTTCACAAAGAACTAAATTCTCAGGGGCAAAGTTTACTGGAGAGTGGAGTTTGTTAAAAGCCTCCCTTTGTTTTGTCTTTTTGAGATTGATAACCACTTGTTGCAAGTAAGATTTTCCTTGATCATCCTTAATTTTGTCCCCAAACAGCTCAATAGGAATTGACCACTGATTAGTAAGAGGATGTGGCAGTTGTCTACCAAACATTTTTGCAGGCGATTGGCCAGTGCTAGCATGTATTGAAAGCAAAGTTTAGATCGTAGAGGAAGAGGTTCCAAGGTTTTCTCAAGGAAGGCTTCAAATTCTCCAATTTGATGTATTCCTTGAGAAAAATAGCTATTTTACAATTCTTGTGGGTTGTAAAAAAAAATTATTAACACATTTAGACCCAAACACAAAAGAGGCAAAGAAACAAACACTTAAGTAGTGTGCATTACTAAGAGTGAAGTGAGGAATGCACTTCCCTTACAGTTAATCTTGGGACAATTTTTTGAGCGCAATGTGGGTAAGCTGTCCAGTTTCTTTCATGGTTTCAATGAATCTAATGTGGAAATATTTCCATAAAAAGGTCCATTCTTCTGTCACGTGGCCCAGGTTCAACCACATTCACATCGTCATTGCGTTGAACACCCAATACCTCATCAATGTCTATAACAAAATCTTCATCTTCCCCTTCCTCTAAACACACATTGTACAGCACACAACAAGCTAAAACTAATTTTGTAACCATCTGTAGATCTAACAACTCTAATAATTTCAGACGCCGAAAGCGACCTTTTAGAAGTCCAAATGCCTTCTCAACCACCGTTCTTGTGGATGAGTGGATAAAATTGAACTCCAATTGCTGTGGAGTAAGGGCCCCATTGTCCCTAAAAGGAGGAATTAACCATGGTAGAGATGGATATGCCGAATCACCAATTATAAATCTCCCACCAGGAAATAACTCTTCAGGTTCTTCTTCTGCCATCCTGAAGATCTCTGACCTCCTCAAAAGCCATGCATCATGGAGGGATCCTGGTTCATCACACACCACATTCACAAAACGCATTCTGTCATCTACAGTTCCCTGTAAAATTTCTGAATAAAACTTTTTCCTATTGCAGTAATCAGCTGCATTTTCTTGTGGCTGTTTAATTGGAATATGGGTCCCATCTATTGCTCCTACACAACCACGGATGCCCCTCATGGCCTCAAATCCATGTCCAACTGTAGCAATTTGATTTCCCCGTGGCCACTTAATTTTATCATTAATAATTTCACTAAGCCAATCCACTACACGTCTAATTACCCTAAATGCAGATGAAATGGAGATATTGAAACGATCTCCTATTGTACGGAGAGGCTCCTAGTTTGATAAATCCAAAGTGTAATAAGAAAGCTCAACTCTAATGAAATTTTCACCATTCCTTCCTGGTGGTTTGGGATAAATCCACTGTCTTGAAGGATGTCTACAACAAGCAAAACATAAAAATATGAATAGTTACAGCAATCCTGAGATTACTCCTAGATCCATGCAATATAGTTATTATTTGGGCAATGCTCACCTATCAGCTGATAAGCAGTTACATGTCTCAGACGAAAATGAGAACGGAACTGCTCATCGTCATAGTTGTGCACAGTCTCCAAGAAATTGGTGACGTGCACTTATCTTCTCCCACGTAGTAGTAACTCCAGCAAGGGGAAGAGTAACTCGTCATTATCTCTCTCTTCATCTTCAGAAGCTAAAAGTAAAACTGTCATTATTTAGTAGGTCATAATTTTATCATAAATTTAAATTAATTTTATTATTGCCCGACATGACTAAAAATCAAAATACTTACTCATGCTTTCCCATTCACTCTCACTGCTGCTGCTACTACTAGACATGGGCTGCATGGCGTACTCCAAAACTGGCTGATCGCCCATCTAAAATAGGTCATTTACATCATATAAATGTCCGGCATTTAGAAAGACCATTCGGAAGAAAGAAATTAAAGGAAATTGAAGATTGAGGAAGCTCTCGACCACTTAATCAACAACACTCTCGTTGCAACTATATATATATATATATATATATGATATAAAGGAGAAGTAAAAATTTCAGACTCACGTCAAGAACATTCAAGTAACTGGGATAGATAGGACAGTTATGACAGTTGTAAATTATACAATTACCTCTGCTTCACTGGTTGTGCTGCCCAGCAGTACCGCGAAAATTGAGTTTCCTCACAACTTGAAGACCACGCCGAGCTCTCCGCACTATCAAGATTAGTGAAAGTCACGAGATGATAATGGTGGATGGAATATGATAAATGATGGTATGGAAAATGTAAAAGGATAAAATCTCTGAAAATAACTGAGTTGACAGCTCAGAAAACAGCAAAAATCACTAGATCACGAAGCGTATAAGCACAAAAGCGAGATAACAGCTAAGTAGGTCACTCCAGCTAAATCGAGGAGGTGGGGGTCTTTGATTACCCAACTTTCAATGCGGGAAGGGCACAGCGTTATTAGAAGTAGTTTCTTTCGATTCATTATTACAGTTATTTGTTATACAACAATTGAAATGTCATTGAAAAATAAGAAATGGATGTGCATATTTATAATCAAAGAAACTTCCCAAATCATTCTACCATTTTATGATTGGGTGTTTCTACTTTCAGTAGAATAACACAAATATATTTTTTTAAATTTCCTTTCATTACCAGTACGTCTTCATGAAGAACTACTTTTTGTACTGCCAGTTTCTTCCAATGATTTTTCAATTTTTCTGCGATTGTTCCGCCACCTTGGAAACACTTCACCGCAGATGCGTTCCAATTGTCCGTTTCAACGTGCCCTCGTGTGTTTCCATCTGTTGCGATGTGCGCTAATCTGCGCAAGGCAATTGGAAAGCCCCCTTCATTAAGCAATGATACCACTCCACCTCAGGCTGCCTTCTGCATCTCGACTACCTCAGCAGAGAGGGGACTCAAGGCCATTGAGAGAGCTTCATAGGCACGCCATAGTCTGAGTAAAGACTAGAGTCCCAGCTCAGGCTAGACAGTTATGTTTGTACATGAATGAAAGCAATTAGAAATTGATTCTCAGTACATTTATTCTTTTAGTTTAACAGCTTCTTTAACGGTGATCCTGTAAATGCCAGAATTAATGCGTCTTGATGTCAATTTCTTCTTGACATAACTGTCGGCAAAATGTTGCTCCTTTTCTGGTTGATAACTATGAAGATGCTCCCATCATTCCGTCTTAAGTTGGTCAGGGGATGTGGAGTCGGACACTGTGCAGAACTAATGCAATGAATTTTCAAATTTCATTTTAATTTTTGTTGATCTCAACTAATATAATTAAAATAAACCTTTGAACAAATGGTGTAGTAATTGGCTTCATAATTTAAAAATCCAAGCGATAACGCAGCATAGTACATTATTCTTTTACTTGGTTTGGACTTTTAGACCGGCGTTTCGATGTATATTTCAAAAAGTGCAAGGTCTAAAGTTCTTGGGAAAAACAGAGGGAAACCCAGAATAAGGTGGAGGGTATGTTTAGAAGTAAAATGGAAGATTCTGGTGCAATCCCAATGGATGCCGTAGACATGAGCGAATGGAGGAGAGTATCGAAGCTACGGTAGATTGCAAGAATACAGGGTTATAAATAACCATAAGATATACATGTCATCATTAAACATTGTAAATCATGTAGTTCGAAGGCATAATATTGTTAAAAGCGATTAAAATACGTACCAAGAATGTTAAATTCTCATTAATGCAGCCTTTATAGCTAGTTAATATGGTACTGCAAGCTTCGGAAACAATGAAATAGGTGATTGCCTAGCAATGAACATGAAAAAACATCAAAATTTGCATTAATTTTGCATTTAAACTTTAAAATATTCAGTTTGTCGATGGATAGAGAAAAATTGATTGCAAAAATTAAATTTTTTGATCTATTAGCCTCATTTTGGTGGAAGAATGAAACTTGTATCTCAATTATATCATATTTTAATGAATGAAAGAAAATTACTCTACACGGAAATTATTCGTTTTTCCCGCTAAATTCCATTAAAGAACAAAATCCTAATTGGGCTAAAAATGACTGAAGGATGTAGGGATTTTCAATTTTTTCCTGACTCGATACCAAATTCCAACCCTCCCCTGAAAATTTCAACCTTTTAGCTTTATATATTACAGTGGAAGCCCGGTTTAAAGAGTGCTCATAATCCCTCGGAAATCACTCGCTAAATCGAGCGCTCGTTGTATCCGAAAGTGTTGAATAAAGCCACCTAATTCTCATAGTCGTTCGTATTTACCGTTTTTCTTTTGTTTCCATGGTATTTGACGAAGGTAAACAGCAAAAAAAGTCGTTTCAGGCACAATCTGGTGGAATATCAACTAATTTTAAGAAAGAAACAGGACATTTTCCATAACATAAAATATTAATTCATCCAGTCTCGGTGTTTTTCTTCCAGTTCTTATATTTTTCGATCGCCGAAGAAAGCTGTAAAGACACCGTAACTAATCGGAATTAAAATATTAGGTATACTGTAGTTTTTGGATAATTTTGCGAATATATCATGACGATAATATCAACTTTGTCAAGTTTTCGAATGTTAACCATGATTTGCCCTACCCGGCGGCGCATAATTCAAACCCACTCGTCGCGCCAAGGGACCACGTGGCGGACTTGCTCCGGATCCTCATATAAGGCGAACCTCCGGACCCTAGCAGTCACAACGGAGGAGGGAGTCCTAGGGAACGCAGTCGCAGAGAGATCACTCCTCGGCGGTCTCCCTCCTCCCGCGTCCGGTCGAAGCATGCCAACCTCGCGGCACTCTTCCTCCACTCGCACTCTTGCGGCCCGGAGTACTCTTGGACCGTTCCGGCCGTCGCCCGCACCCGGAAGCCGCGTCCCGCCAGGAGAAGCTGCCCCACATGCCACCACCGCCGGAAGAGCCGCCCCCGCCTGCACCACCGCCGGGAGGTGCGGAATGGGAGCGCGCACTGCATACTCAAGGCCGTATATCACTAATGTTTGGACATAACTGGCTTTAGGTGTTGCAGATATGGCTCACATCTTGAATATTTAGTTTAATTAACAGATAATACAAACCAAAATAGTTAATTTTTGCTAGGTGGTGCATCACCCTCGAGAGATATCTGTCGTAATACCGAGCGTATACCGTGGAAGGAACTTTTTGTCCTCGCTAAATCCACTTTATTTTACATGTAAAACATAGGCCTTTTGGTGGTACAAAGACAATCACTCGCTCAAACGGGATTCTCGCAATAAGCCGTACTCACTAAACCGGGCTTCCACTGTACTAATAATGACAATCTATTCATATTCTCGCAATCCTAGGCAAATATATTGGATAAAGATATAATATCACTAAGCAACTATAGGTGTTCATTTTCTGTGAGAATGATTTGCCCAGCAAGAGGGACACTGGCCTTCCACCAGGGGTGTATTAAGGATGGGATGCAGGGGGGGGGGGGAGGGAGGCAGCCACCCCCCATAATTACTCTTGAAATAGGAAAATTGGTGGTCTTAAGATATTCAATACCCCCTGGAAAGTAGCAATCTGACCCCTGAAAATGACCTTAATCCACCCCTGCCTTCCACCATTGATAAATGAAATCCTTGCCCTATGAAAACAGGAAAATAATGACCCAAAGTGTTTGATCAGAGGCACAGAATGTTAGGACAAACTCTTATGTTTAGAATCATGACAATAGTTCACAGAAAGTAACTACCAAAATGAAATCTAGGTAATTCTAAAACTTTTTAAAAAAGTATTTCAACCTGGAACACCAATCACAGTCGTTAAAGGGTATTTTGTGGAGTAAACATTTTACCATAATGGGAATTTGTTTCAATTTTATCTTATGGCACAAAAATGTGGAACAAAACTTGAAAAAAAAAACATTTTCCCAAAAAATATATGGGGTGATAAAAATATTCCTTGATGTAGAAGAGATCCTGCCTGGTGGGTATAAGTCACCAGTGCAATTTATATTGATATTTTAAATTAATCATACCAAAGCTAAAAATGACAATAATATGTCATCAATATTATCCATACAATATATTTATTTATTAAAACAATAACAATGATATAACAAATGGATACAAAAATTAACATAAGAAATAATATTTCTCCATAACCAACCAGATTTACAAAATACCTTTCTGCAATACTGCACGTACCAACCACTCCCACAAAAAAAGATCCATCGACAAAGAAATATATTTCCACATGAAATAATACCAGAGTATAATGAGAATATTCATAGCTTCAAAACTTCCTAGGCTATTGTTTGTACTTTGTGATGCCAACTTTTCGATTCCATCACATTGGGCTGAAAGCTCCTCACAGCTTTGAATGTGATGCTTCCAGAGTTCTCTTCATGGCTGTAAGTGACTTCCCGATTGAATTGGCAAATTTATGAGAGCTTGACTCTGAGCTACCTCTCCATGCTGAGATTGAAAAATGGATACTGGAACATGCAATAGGTGATTGTAAATTAAGTGGTTTTCAGTAACGGGACACAATTACATGAAAGATCAGGACCAAAACATGATCTACATAGATGCAATGAAAAGGAATTTCCAAGTTTACCTTTGTGGGCAAATGTTATAAAATGTGCCATAGCCATCCAAACACATTGGGGCAACACAACCTCCCATTGGCGTGTACCCCACCAAACTTGTAGACAGAACAAAATTTCCACCTCCTCCACTTTAAGGTAAGCATGTAAGATAAAAAGAATTACCAATCAGACATAGGAATAACTTTAACTCTGAGGAAATTATCAATAAACATGTACTCTTCAGTGAGTTTCCCCACAGAATGACAATTTATAAGAGTTTGCAAATGCATCTCAGAACATAAAGACATTGACAAAGGCAGGTTGTATTAGATTTAATTTAAATAGCAACCAACACAATAAGTATAATAAAATTAATGTCCCAGCTCACTGAATGGACAGGTATGAATTAGAAAATCAACATCTCAACACACATGAATTGCATTTAGTCTTGTAACATAATTGAACATATTTCATAAGCGATGCTAAAATGGCGAGGCTCTCACTCCACGCGAAGCAGACTACATAATTTTTTCAGGGTCTTTATTTGGAGTTTCATATTGAATGGGAGTCTAACAATGATAAAATGATGGGCAAGCAAAATTCTTCCAGTAATTTCAATAGATTTATCTGGGACACAGAATGGATGTTTTCGGGAATTCTTCCACGTTGAGTCATACTGATGACGACAGATTTCTGTCTAACTTATCAGGGACACCGTCCACAGATGAACTTACTATTATTAATTATGGTGAATTCTACTCCAGACAGCAGCAGAACATTGTGCTTTTCTTTCCACATGTAGTCAACTTTTCCTATTGAACAACTACCATATATATCTGAATATAAGACAACCTCCCTTTTTAACTCCAAATGAAAGGAAACAAGTATTAGGACACAATTACAAATATTTATTACCCCAACCAGCAGTTAAAATAATACCAACTGAAATAAGTTTAAATGGGGTTTTCAATTGAATGCTAAGGAATGCTAGAAAAATGCTGGAATAATTTTTTCAATGAAACATTTTAATCATTATATATTTTAATTTTCACTACTGAAGGTCTTAACTGCATTATATTCCTCAAGGTCTTAACTGTTGTAAATTGAGCCCAATAAGTTTTTTTTTCGTTAGATTAAAATATAATTTGCAAGTATTCATAGGTGTTTTCTGCATGTTATTTTTATAACATTGTAATATTATCAAAGGTAATACAAAGGAGTCGAAGGTGGGTATTACATTATTGGTGCCACAACATGTCGGGTATGACTACTCGTGGATACTGAGACCACGGGAAACCTGAGATACTATATTTGTAAGGAAAGGACGATTCATAAAATGGTGAAAATAGTTAAAAAGCTTATTGAACTTAAAAAGGGAGAATTTGAAAATCTACTATGAGATCGAGGAGAAACAATTCAGGGTTCAACATTTGAGTAGCAGGAACGCTTGAGGATATTGTTAGAAATAGAGGGTAAAGACGCCAACATCCAGGGGTTTGAAATTGAGACGGAAGTACCGATGAAAAGTGAAAGATGATATTGAGATCATATTAGAGGCAATAAGAAAGGAACGAGAGGAGTAAAGGAGAAAGAAGAAGGGATAAAGAAATGGGAGGAGAATAGACAAAGGGAAATACGGGAGCTGGCAGAATTGCTGAGAGAAAGAGAAGAAAGCATGAGGTCGGAGTGGAACACAAAACAATGGTTGATGAGGAACAGGGCAGAGTACGCAGAGAAGTACAAGGGCTGAAGGGGAAGATAGATGCAAGCGATCAAAGAATGGAACGGCTAGAAGTGGAGCAAATTAGCTGAAATTACAGCATTCAAACAGCGGGAGAGAATTGAGGGCAAGATAGAGGACAACGAGAGACGAATCAATCATTTGTCTACTGTAGTAACGAAGCATCTACAAGAGTAAAGAGCAAGGGTGGACGAAGCCACACTAAGATAGAGAAAAGAATAAGGGAGGATTGTATGTGAGTGCAAAGTCAAAGGGAAACGGTGGGTATGGTCCAACTGAAGACACCGACCTTTGATGGGAGGAATGGCGCAAGGCCAATGAAGTATATACGTGAACTAGAAGAGTACCAGGAAATGTACAGGGGAGGAGATTTTACGAGTCGTAAGGCTTGGGAAGGCGGGAGAATGGTTTACCGCAACGTCCCACCTGTACAACGACCTGGATACATTCAAGGAAATGTTTCAAGAGCAATATTGGAGCAACGAGCAGCAAATGGAGGTGAGGAGAGCGCTCAACGTAGGTAATTACCAGGCAGCGGGTAACCACACAAGAGTGGAATACACCACAGGCAAGATAAGTTTAGCCAAGGAATTAAGACCGCCAGTAGGAGACAAGAGCCTCATCCACTGTCTCCAACAACATTTTGGAAGTGAGATCAGTACAGGAATGATCTCAAGTAACGTCAAAACGCTACCTCAATTCCTAGCATTGCTTGCAAGATATGACAGAGTGATGAAAGAGCGGCAATTGAATGACCAACCGAGAGGAGATCGAAGATGGGAAGGTGACGACCAACAATGAGATGAGAGACATCCATCGACGGGAAGGAGAGGAGAAACAAACAGCTGGCAATGACGAGATTGGCAAGCACCAAATAACGAGCGAAGAGATGGGCTGATTACCGGCCAGAATGTGAGCGACCCGTGAATTCCATAGTAGTGGAACACCGCAATGGAGAAGACTTAGTAACGCATGAGTGTAAAAGAGATCCCAAGTTATAGGAGTAGACCGAGAGGGGAGTTAGTCGGTCGAGGCGATAATTACACCTGAGGGGAAAGCTAGAGGAGTGACACGATCACATTATAAGACTATTTATAAAAGGAGTGTATAGAATCTAAAAATGTACATTTTTACAATTGGTTTGTTGTTATTATTACACAATTGATACTTGTACGTATTTGGTGTGCACGATAACGATCAGAATGAATGAGAAAAGGGAAATAATAAGTGATATGGTGAACATTTGGGAACTTTGTTTATATATTGAAAATGCATGGTGAAGTGAGATCAGCTGTGACAGAAGATGTATGAATGTGTTGCAAAGGAAAAGTGAAGTGAGATCAGCTGTGATCAGAGATGTATGAATGTGTTGCCATGTTTATTATTCCATATATCTTGTATTTTATTGAAGGTCATTGGTATTCAGCGAGTTAATTACAAGTGCCAATTTTTGTATCCGATCGTATGATCGATGAGGCATGAATTGTTCATGTAATAGTTTGTAAGTGTTAATTAATAGAGTCATTGAACAGAGAAAGGGCGTTCATTCCGAAGGCGTTGGCTAAATATACTCATCAAAGAAAGCCAGTAGGTTCCGAAGGCGTTAAAAGAAAGTGTTTGTATTGCATTTCAACATTTCTTTTAATGGGGCTGATGTAACCTAACGCCCAGAAGAAAAATTAAATCGAGTAAAATAAATAAATTCAATGATAAAATTATGATAACAATGCGGAGTTAGGACGCAAAGAAATCAATAGTAACAATGATAAGAACCCAAACAGGCTGGGAAGAAATAAAAAGAACTAAGGCTAAAACTAGGGGTAACTACAGATGCAGACGAGAGAGAATAACGGGAGGAGTAGAAAAAGGAGATCGATCGAGTCAGATGCAAGAGGAGAGGTGAACCAAAGAAATATAACCATAGAGTAAGTAATCTAAAGGGATCACGGCATGGGAGGAAATGGTATCGAAGGTTTTAATTCTCAAACCGCAGATAGATGGCCCCGGAGTCGCGCGCGACAGACTAGTCTCTCCTCGCTTCAAGGTCGTCGCTGCCTATCTCGCTTCTCCCCTCTTCTTCCCGCCCTCACCACTTCCCCTCTTCGTAACTCTCCGTTTTTAATCTCCAGCTTCTCACAATCAGTTCTCTGGGTCTGATGCTGAGAGTCTGGCATGAGTTAACTCGCGGAAACTCAAGTCGACTTGTGTCTTCTCGAATGGAAAGCAAGTTTCAGATGCGCAGTAGCTGATGCGCTAAGGACTTTCACGGGGACTCGTGATTGGTGCGTTTTTGTGGAAAGGAAATTAAATCCACAGATGTTTCCTTCTCCGTATGTTCTATTATTTGTGTGTATTATTTCGTACAATTTAGCTAATGTCATTTGATTGTCCTCATAATACGCTTCGTCGTCAAAGATGAATAGGTATATTCGTAAATGTATGGAAGAATAATTGTGTATAAATGTCGACATACTCCTCTGACGTAAACAAGCTGTTTTGTTTTTAAACATATTTAATCAAATGTTATGTTAGTATGCATTTTCATTGATGACTAATAGAACCCCGTGATGCATGGGTGATTTAAGAACGAAAGAGAATTCCTAGTCTTAGTACATACACTTCCGTTGGGGTCTTAGGATATTAATTTATGCGGTTGGTACATCTATGGTAGGTACCAAGAGCACAACTTGATGGAGGAAGAACAAGTGATCGAATTTTTAACGGATGGGGCTATGAGCAGCAGCAGCGACGAGGATTCCAGCTGTAGCAGTGGATATTTAGAAAGTGAGGATGAATTAGAAGAGCATTTGAACGAGGTGGATGATGAAAAACGAGAGGAAGAACTTATGTTCCCTATCTTCCCTATGTTATAAAGCTTGTGTAAGCCCTTTTCACTTCTACCGCAACAGAAAGGATAGTGTCCAATCTATGTTCACTTAGTTTTCCAGTGAATTCCTTTTATGTTCATTTAATGATCACAATTTTTATTCATTTCTTAGTTTCTTCTTTTAATGTCCATCCAATGTTTTTTACTGTTCACTCTGGTGAACAGTATAATATCTTTGAAAATGCTCTCTTCTTATGTTCACAGCGAACATTTCTTTGTCCTTTGTAATGAACAATCTTGAACACCAAAATAACATATTTCATCATAAAGAGATCATTGCGTGTCCTAATTATTGTTCACACAAAAACAAGAATTCCACAGCCGATTGTACATTAAAATAACATTATATCGCACTTTTAAGACTTCACTGAAATAAATATAGTAAGGGAATATTAAGGTTATTGCGGATTTATTCAATATCTGTTAGACAGACATGTTTTCTATACATACTATAATTTTCTGGTTTGCATCTTAAAAAAGCGTTGTTACTTATTTTATAAAAAGATAGCATTTCTAAACTGGAGCATCGTACAACTTCGTTCTTGGTCGCGTTGTCATTCACATTTCCTGACCTTTTTCAGCATGTAATTGTCCAATATTTCAACAAATGCGTTTAATTTATATCGAATGATATCTATGAGGAACCGCGCGACCAAAGGGGTGCAGTGTCGTCACGTTCACCCACTCCGGGCCGCCAGCGCTCGGCTCTGGCTCTAGCCGGCCGTGACAGCGGCCCTGGATAACAATATAGTAGTAGATGTGTAATTATATTTATGATCATTGTTAACAGAAAGTTATATTGTACACATGAATACATTGTACAGCTGGATTTCTGTAACTTTCGTCAGGAAGATGATACAACTCGGAAGTTCAACTGCTTCCCGTGACGGTTTGCAGACTTCGACAATAAATCGAGTCTTACATACCAAAATAATTTCCCAAAGATTTTCAAATGAGTTTAACTTTGTTTATATGCGATCATGAAAGCGAATGACTTGGACCAGAAGCGTACGTATAATTTTATATTAAATATCTTACTTCGTGATGCGTTTAATTTATGCCTACATATTTAGGTATACGTTCTTTTTCGACTATGCAAGACTGATATTTTGAACATAGGACGAGGTCTCTGGAGTTACTCGGTGGAACTCCTTCATTATTAATAAAAAAAAGGCACTTGGTTATGATTCCACACTTTATTTTAAACAACACGACCTACGTTTCAGCATCTCATGCCATCATCAGGTGATGCCTGATGATGGCATGAGATGCTGAAACGTAGGTCGTGTTGTTTAAAATAAAGTGTGGAATTATAACTAAGTGCCTGTTTTTATTAAAAAAAACTGGTATTTGGTCACGTACATATCTTCTCAAAAGCAAAGCATTTTTATGTTATCATTCCCTTCTTTTTCAATCATCTTTTCCTGGTATACTTTCACTTTAATTTTTACCTCGGCAGTTTTTAATACGACCTTCCACGTATGGATTCATGATATTCTGTGCATGCATTTATCGCTTAATATAATTTCAGTTATTTTTATCAGTAAAGTGAAGTGGTGTATTGAGAATGTTTCATTGTTTTTTCTCTTAGATAATTCTGGAGCTTGGGCTTCAGTGAAATATCCTCATATCTTGAAATATCATCTAAGTAAATATCAATTGCATTAATTGCACCAAGGTAATAATGAAATGAAATGCACCTAGGACTAATATATTGCATATGGTCCTTAGTATTCCGAACCACAGAGTAAGTCGCATATAATTCAGCTATGATAACTCCAGATTTTGCATCATTACGAATCCTGCTTTTTAGTCATCCCGGTGCTACGTTTATCGCGGAATCTTTTTTAATTTTGTCAATAAATATACATCTTACGTTTTTTGGGTGTGTATGACAATAAAGTAAAATTGCTAAGAATGTTAGAACAAGATAAAAAAGAATCGCAACCTCTACAGGATGTGAAACAGGGTGGCATCTCCTTTTAGATTTTTATACAGTAAGAAATAATGCAATTGTTAATCGTATAGAAGATGTTACCATCTCGAAAACAAATGGCCTTATCATTCGCTGTACAACATAAAAAGCGTTGTCGGCTTAAAACGTCTCATCCGACGGACGAAGTATTGTAATTGGAAAGCTCTCCACAAAGTTACCGAAAAGGGACCGAGCTTTAAATACTAAAGAATCTAACATCGCTACCAACCCGTGCTCTCCAGGTGAGAAGCCTCTCTGTAACATAGGACTAGAGACCTTTATAAAGAAATCGCCGCCATAGGTAATGAGAAAGACATCGCTGACCTAACATACGGGTTATTCATTTTGTATAGAACATAAATGGCTTATCATGGAATGATACAGCGTCTATCGGCTGCGATGAATTAAAATGAAAAAAAAATGTCACCGAAGCAATGACGTTCATTTGTTAGCTATCTAATGATATATAGAAGATCCAATAAAGAGGTGTAATATCCATCCACCGCTGCAGATTCAAAGACTAATCAATGAATGTATATAATCGATTCTGGGCTGATGTGGGGGAACTGTTCCATAATGATAACCAAGATATTGCAATTTCAGTACCTTTTCATTTATGCACTATGCACTTGCACTATGACAGTGGAAATGAACCAAGATGTTTTAACTCTGGAACAATGCTCCATTGTTTACTTTGCTGGATATCTCCTTAAGAGACTCTTGGCTAAAAGTGGATGCATTAACTGCAAGAAAAATTTTTCTGGGAAGAAAACAATTCAGGACAGGAGTCAAATATTAATCATGGAAAGAACATTTCCAGGAATAACTAAAGATGTAGAGGGTATGTTGTGTCCGTCAAAAGAAGTTTACCAGAATTTGTAAAAAAGCTGTTAATTTTCAAAAACCAATTTTGTGTTAAACCTTATAAAAGGGAATTGAGGAAGTCAATGCTTTCAAAGGCAGAGAGGTTCCTGAAGTTAGAGATGGAACATGAGCCTGAGGATTGTAATGAACATTTAATGTTCACTCTAAATTTGCTTTTTGAGTGTATGATCAAAAGAAATTGTAAGTGGTTGTCCCCAGTTGCTTCACAGGTGAAACAAAAAGTTAAAATTTTGTCAAATTTATAGCAAATGTATTTTCCTGAATCAGAGTATGTAACTAAAGCAGAGTAAAATAATCATTTTAATTTTCCATTCGTTTCTGAATTTCGATATAAACAAGCCCTGACTCCAGCATTTACTCAGGAGTTAATTTATGACAACAAAAGACAGAGAATCTCAGCTGCTGGATGCCATAGCACAGAGGTAAGTATGAGGAGTTCATGGTAATCTATGAATCAAAGGATTAATTATGTTAATCTTAGGTGTGTCTTATTTCTGCTGTTCATGGCCTACATTGCTAAATCTATACGCGATTGTTTGCCGTTATGGTGAAATTTTCCTTAAAGTTCAAAGAATTAATTGCAATGAACATGATCTTAATGTAATGTTTCCTCATACATTCATTCACTAATGGTTTGAGTTTGACAGATCTGAAAGTCTGCTCACCATTAATGGAGAAATGCACTAAGGATTAATATCTCTTAAAAGCTAATTTCTTACAGCAAATTTGAGACAACAGTTATTTAATTGAAGGCACCTGGTTTTCTTATTTTGAAACCGACAACTGACCTTTTCCACTCGTTAGCATTATATTGCATATAATGCTAATGAGTGTTATCTTATTCCCAGACGCGCATTGCGGCGCTTTTGTATAAACCTACTTGTGTTTTAGCCTAGCCGTAAGTGATTAACATTCATGATCATGACCCTTCCTCAGGATGAGCATTACGCTCATCCTGAGGAAGCCGAAGCAGTGTACATCGGAAATATTTGCCGCGCGTTTTTTTAACGCCTGAGATTCAGATGTTAGCTGGCAGACACTTGCATGACAGCTCGTCGGAGTACGATTCGTCCGACAGGCCAGACGAGAGCGCAGATCAACTCATGCCACTGGCGATCACAGAATATGGTCCTTGAAAATGTTTTAAACTATCAAAAGCTCTTTATTGCCATATTTTTCTAGTGACGAAATAACTTACAATCGGAACATGCTAAGAATACGCCATGTGATATTGTTGGATAAATGCTCACCGCGTAAAATTTATCATTGGGTTTTTCGTTTTTCAGCCCCAGGCAGAAGGGAATCATCTCCCGATGGCAAGCATTTAAGCAATGAGTGAACCCAGGCCCAGTTGCAGCCGCTGTTTGTTTCACTTTTCAGAACCTCAACTAAATGCATACCGACTCACGCTTACAAAACACTTTCCTCAAACGACAATGCGTGTTGTCATTAACGAGACAACGATTATCACAATTGTGATACAAGGTAAGGTCTAAAGAGAAGGCAAAGTCATACATTAGGTGATCTCGGCTCCCGTACGTAAGACAATTTAAGACGAGCCGGAAGATCCCAACTCCCTCCCGCTATTCACTTGCGACGTAATAACCGAATGGGACATTACTCATTCCGCTCTCAAGCAAACAAATCAAGGTCACCGACCACCCCTAATCCCAAAAATATGATGCTGCTCACCTCTTGTGTTCGTTTGCAGCGGCGCGCTTAAGAATTGATTACAAAATACTTTTACAGCTTCTGTTACCACCTGCAGTAAAGTGGCTATGACCGTTAGCAAAAGGCAAACAATGCTTAGTTTTTCAGTTTAGAGGTCCAATCGCGCATTCCTATTTTAATGTAATTTTCCAGTGCAGGATTAGCTTATCACTACATCAACAACTTCGTATTAAAACTTAACGTTGTAAATAACATTTGCACTTCACCAACGTGAGGTAATTCCCAATAAAATATTCCTAACTAAAGTTTAATTGTCCGAAGTAGGCTACGCGAAATCTATTTCATTCGATATGTTGATCGTTCGTCGAAGCGATGGACGTCAAGTACGATTTATATAGTCTTTTGAAGCGAAAAATTCTTCCGTCAAGGAAAATCTTTTCCTTGTCAAAACAATAGCCTCACCTCGCCAACTTATCTAATGGCAGAACGACCTTCTTGGGAGGTGGGAGCCTTCAGCGCAGAACAGCCAGTAAGGAAAGCCTAACGAGGTGCGGCCATAAAAACTCATAACTCCCTTTGTAATCAAGATAAAGTTACATTTCTTTCACCAAAAATAAATTTATAGTTTTATCCAAATTTCATATGCAGCATATATGGAGTGATACTACAGTTTGTAGGCGACTGCTTCCTACCTTACAAAAATCGGAAGTTTAGGCCCGAAGATACTTAACTAAATATAACAACGTCGAAACTCAGCTAAAAACATTAAAAGGTTTACCGATATGGGAAGTAAGGCATTAAAACTTTTCCCTGCAAGTTCTAGGCTGTTGTTGAGAACTGTTAGCCGACAGTTGAATGAAGAAGATTGCCACGGAAAACTGCCACGAAATAGCAAGCGGCTGAAATAATGGCGCGGTAAAAAAAATTGAGAAAATAAAAAATTCGTAACTCCTTTCGTATTCGAGATAAAGTCACAATTTTTTCACCAAAAATACATTTATAGTTTTCACCAAATTTCATACACAGCATATATGGACCCATATAGTAAGATACGAAAGTTAGCAGGCAATCGCTTTTTAACTTGCAAAATTCCAGATTTTTCGTCCAAAAGATATATAAACAAATATAGCAACGTTGAAACTAAGTTGAGCACAAATTAAAGTTCACCAGTATGGAAAAACATGTACAATAAACGTTTCCTGCAAGTTTCAACTTAATACTTAGAACAGTCTGCCAGCAACAGGATTAGGAATATAAACTCGGAAGAGCCAAGTTACTACCCGAAATTCAAGGAAATATTTTTTTTTAACTCTTGTTATGAAAAAAATCGACTAACTATTGTCACCACTAAACGTAACGAGCCTTTCTGCTTCAGGATATGTTTTCAGGCTTGTGGAACAAGCAAATTCATAATTTGTCAGAATTTCTTCCGACGCCATCTACAATCTCCCTCCCGAACTACATAAAAAATGTATACTAATTTTGCGCGTGCGGTGAGCCCTCTATAATATGCTTACTCTATGATATAACGCAGTGTCGACTTGCCCAAAGGTGATAGGAAGAACTCCCAAAATGGTGTTTCTGCAGGGGAAGCTATAGGGAAGTTGGAGAGAGACTGAAACGGGAGGAATTACGACGAGAACATGAGGTGGACCAGAGAGTGAGAGAGACAAAACTGGAGAGAACGGGAGAACGATAAGTGCAATACTGAACTTTTAATACCGTGTTAATGCACAAACAAGAGGAAAAATAAAAGAGAGAGACAATTCAAGCCCTGTGAATCAAAAAACAATCATCAAACTAAATTTGTAATTGATAATATAATTTAAAAGGTCTCAACTGTTGTAAATTGGGCCCAATAAGTTTTTTTTATTGGATTAAAATATAATTTGCAAGTTTTCATAGGTGTTTTCTGCAAGTGATTTTTATAACATTGTAATCTTATCAAAGGTAATACAAAGGAGCAAAAGTATTACATAGGTCATCTTTTTTTCAATGTATACTTAAATCTAATGCACGGGAAAATAGCATGAAGGAATTGTATTTAGGGTTGTATAAGATCGTTACTGTTCCGCTATTGGGCTATAACATCATTGTCATGAAGGAAAATTAACTATTAAATAAAAATAGTTTGCATATTCTTGGAATAACTCTGGAATAAATGAGCTAAGTTGTTCGTCTATTTCAACGAATACCTCAGTTTTTCTCATCAGTGGACGAATTTCGACGATGCAGTTGGAGTGTGGGTTGCAAAAGAATTGTACCAAGATCCTTTACGATGCTGATAAACACCGCACAATCATAAGATGACTTGGGATTTTTCAACAGTAAAAACAGGAACAAAACCTTGTCTTATATTCGGATACATACAGTAGTTAATAGTTTTGGTGCCTTCTATTGGTTCTCATACTCCATCAACTTGTAAATGATGTAGTTTTTGATCAAGCTACAAAACTTGATGATTTCCATGTTTTCAGAACAATCATTAGAACAAACAAATAATATGTAGATCACAAAAATGAACATATATGATTTCTATCAATATTACCTTTTAGCCCAAGCTGGGTCTTTGAATATTTCAGGAACTTCCAGTCCTTTTTCCATAGCAATACATTGTAAACCAAATAGATGCCGATCACATCCTGCATTGGCTTTGCCTTGTTTCATCAACTGGTTATGCTTATTAATAGCTCTCTCAAGTAGGGCTTTCCGTTCCATTTCCTGTAAATTACACCAATTTCAATAGCTCATTCCTCCATAATAAGAAAAAAATACATTCATAGACCACAAGTCTATAAATATTTCAAAAATGAAAGATAGTATTCCACTGTCTTTTTCAACTGAAAAGGCAAATGGCATTCATGGCAGTATGTTGGTGAATATAACAATTCAAATACCTAATTCATTATTAATCACATCAAACATTCAGTGCAATGGCAGTCTCAAGGAACATGCATATATGTACATATCTTTTGCAATGTTCCTAACTAATGAAGTTACCTCTGGGGGACGTACATGAGGTTAAGGTTACAAGCTTGTGTTTATAAATCAAAATTTATAAACACAAGCTTGTAAACATTGCATTAAAATGCAGATATTTACTTTTTTGTCGTTCAAGTTAACTACTAATAACTTATAAAAAAACTTTATAGATCAGGCTCTTAATGTGACCCATCGAGACTTATGAGGCTCAATGTTTAACATTAAGCTCACTAATGGGTCATTCCACGTCAAATCACCTTATTTCAGAGACGGTTCGTGCCCTCACGACACAGATTTTCTTCAAATTATTTTCTTAAATGGGTATGCATGAGCAGTTCAAATTAATTTTTTCAGGTTTTTTGGACATAAAATGGCATCTGTATAATTTTTTGAAAGACCAACTTTGCTTTGAAAATCCATCCAATTTTGACAATGACTGCTAAAATGTATCACATTTTTCTTGTTTCTGAACCAATTTTGTTGAATTTGGTTTCAAATTGAAGGTTGTCCTTATATATATATTATATTAGAAATATATGCAAATTTATAAACAAAAACTTGTAAACATTGCATTAAAATGCAATGTTTACTTTTTTGTTTTTCAAGTTAACTAGGTATTAATAACTTCAAAAGTACAACTTTCTTCGCCTTCATAATTTTTTGGTCATACAAGATTATTATGAACTTACTCCGGAGAAAAATTGTGATTGAGTTTTTTGTTATTTTTTAGAAAAAAATAATTACTTAAATTCTAGAATGCACTAGGCTCTGTTTATATGGCCTCAAACAACTGATTTTGGAAGAATTATAAAACATCACTTCAGAAAGGTGCCAATAGTTGAGGAAACACTAACGGTAAAGTTTTATCAGATTATTTAATGCATATGAGTTGCAATGTAAGGGTCAGGGATTTGGAGCTGGAGGCAGAGCTTCAAATTTTTGCCGAAGCCAGAGCTCGAAATTGTATAATTTTCCTGCTCTGGCTCCAACCACTGGTTTTTAATTGACTTAGGTATTCTACACTTGGGGTACCTGTGCCACACAACAATAATGTAAACTTCATTGATCCTGATAACATTTCATGTTCAGACGATTTATAAATTACTCACGAGTACTTTTGATAGTGTCAATGTTGTCCTCACTTTTGTATGAAAAACCAAAATGTCAAAGTGGCTTCCCTAACTTCTTTCTTTGCTTTACGTTTTCTCAAGTGACTTTATCTCATCATTTTCTCTATGGAACCCAAAGAATAAATTGTCCATTTAGTTACTTAGTTAATTTACTTTACCTTTTAGTAAGTATTGCGAGTGCATGAACCTTGAGGGCAAGCAAATAAACTACAGGCTCACAGCACCAAAATTAATGAGTGCTTAAAGCCCTCTTTCCAGTTAAGGGCTTTTTTAAATCAATAATCTCAATTCTCTTGAGAATACCATGATGCCATTCTTATCTTTAAACGAATTAAAGAATTGAGTCTGAAAATCCCACAGTTTTTCCATACGTCTTTGAATTGAGTTGTTATTTTCTTCATGATAGCTTTGTCATATTTTACCGAAATGGCTTCAGCAGCAGTCGTCTCTTGCACTGCGTTATCCACTCATTCATTATGACCAGCGGTTTGTGACGAAGGATTCTAGCAAAGCTATTCCGAAAAATTATAGGAGAAAATTCGAGCTATTGTGAAAAAGCTGTTGAGTGCCAAGTACAATTCTTTAGCAAAGAAGCAGAGCAAAATTGTTCCAGTGTTGTATAGTGAAACTTGGTGGGGCTAAATATTTCACATAATCGAGTGACTTATTTCTTAACATTCATTCTATGAGCAAGTTGCAGCAATAGATTCTGTATATTTTTCATCCCAAAAAATATCAGAAAATATTGAGTGCCTCTGTGAAATTCTGAGAGACCCACACGATGTCACCATCAGAATTCAAAGCAGGACATAATAAGTCACTTGGTGCATTTTTAAAAGATTAGCAAATGTTAAAACAATAATTAGAGAAGAAACAAGGAACACTTTGCGGCTTCTATTGTGGAAGTGATTTTATATTTACTTATTATATTTACTATATTATATATAGTTACACACTTGCTCACTGTGAGTTTTAGCACATAATTTTATACTATATGAAGTTACACTTGAGCTGGTCCATACCATGTGTTGTTTTTTGTAAAATATTGACATTTTTGAAAAGAAATTAATGCAAGTTAATTAACAGAGAGAACAAATTTTGTATTTTTATATGAAAATATGGGAAAATCTTTCACTATGGAAATATTAAAATAAAAATTTTAATTTGAAACAGAAAATTTTGACTTGAGCCAGAGTGGAGCTGGAGCAATGAAATAAACTGGAGCCGGAGCTACTCCCCAAGACCTAGGCTCCAAAGCCCTGATAAAGGTGAAGTTGAGGTAAAAAGCATGAGCATAAAAGAGTATCAGGAGCTAATGGGAGCTTTGGCCAACAAAACTCTCAATTGCCCCACTCTGTGGATAAAATGTCATAAGAAGGTTGCTCTAGCCTTATCTAATCAATGACACGTTTTAGGATTTAAATAGATATTTTTCTTAAAACATTGCCAGAAAGTGTGTTATTCTGTGGCATTCAACCCGCCAGACACCCAACATCTTCCATGCCAAGTCAGATAATCTTGTTCATTCATTTTTTCATACGTTTACTCTGGAAATATGACACGACTTTGTTCTTATTGTTAGTTGAAGGCGCATGCACTGCACATAGGACAGTACCGAGACAAACACAAGACATTTTTTTACAAAGAGGTCTTCATTGTAAGGAGTTTCATAAAGGTAGAGGTTATACTGTAAAGAGCAAAAACAAAGTAAAGGAAAAGTAATAAAGAAGTTTCAAAAATTAGTGCTCTGGTGAATATGGATTTCCATATTCATGGAATCATAGAATTTACAGGTTCAGGGCATATTTAGATCAAGAATGTAGAGGTTTCCATCTGTAAAATATACGTAGTTTAGTATGTTGATAAAAGAAGATGTTACCTTCAACATAAAATTACGATGAAATACATGGATATTGCTATGAGAAAAAAATTCACTTGGCACAGGGAATCAAACCAAGGATGTATGACTTGCAGAGCCAGTCATACATCCTTGGCTACAGACCAACAAGCTACCCAGCTGTCCTACTTCCTAGGGCAATTATAGCTGGCTATAAGGGAACTGGATCAAGATTAATGAATGCATATAGTTAAGGCAGAAACGACAATCTAAAAATAAGAGAGAATTAAGAAGCTGAGGTTACAGATAATTAAAAATATAGTTGTATTGACAAAATTCTTGTCACAAAATACAAGAAAATTTGCAACTGAAAGAAACATTCAACAACTTACACTGATTTTATCATTAAGCATTGCCTTCACCCAAGTGACAGCCTCAAAGCTGCATGACCGCACAGTTTCAGTTCGACCATTATAGAAGCTTCTAGTGGTTGCCGTTTCATATGTAGGTGCAGGGCTGAAATTACGAAAAGTAAATAATCAAGCATGATGTACTAAAGGGGAGCAATAATCCAGCATTCCAAAATTTAGTGAAAACCAATGTCATTTTCAGAAGTGCAAATAAGTGAGTCAGTGACTACGGAGAGATTAGATAATACAGCGCTTACAATCAATTCTTTAATGGCTGATTAAAAATTTAATGGCCAAAATAAAACTATCCTTCAAATCACTGGGAGATCAATAATTCAGTCAATGGGCACTCTCCCAAAACCCTTCCTATACACTTTACATTTTTTT
This sequence comes from Pyrrhosoma nymphula, assembly GCA_963573305.1. Classification (NCBI taxonomy): domain Eukaryota; kingdom Metazoa; phylum Arthropoda; class Insecta; order Odonata; family Coenagrionidae; genus Pyrrhosoma; species Pyrrhosoma nymphula. The sequence goes on along the minus strand of OY754335.1, from coordinate 9,396,983 downwards.
AAAATCATTTTTTCTCATCATATCATAACATATATTTTTCAATGTTTTACATGTTATGTTTATTTTCACCCGTCAAGCATCAAGTTTCATTGCTGTCATAATGGCTGGAGACTCGAGGGGTTGGGCGGTTTTCGCAGCCATGTCTGACGACCATCAGATGTGTGGCTACACTGCGTTCAGGTCATGCATACGCAGTAGACGGAGTGACCCCAGGATGACGGCCTTCTGCATGCACACAAATGGTGATTCCGCCTGTGCCACCCAGGACGGAATGCACTTGATGCTGCTTAGCAGCAAGCCCTTCACTCCACCAAGCACACCAATGATAAGGACTACTAGTTTCACAGTGTCCGGGAGAGAGTCCGGAGTACATTTGCCGAAGTACAAAAAGCAGGTCTTGATATTTCGTCCGTTTTTCCACCTCCTTTGCTTCCAAGTTCGTTTCAGCCAGAGCCGAAAACTCAGTCACGAAGATGGAGCGTGTGAGGTGGTCGAGGAGAACGATATCAGGCTTGGTCACCTCCAACTATCTGGTGGTGGAGTAATTCCACCACATCATGCATTCATCGTTCTCCATGACGGACTCAATATCTCCAGGGACATAGGGCAGCACAGGAGTTTCATCGATGCCATAATGGTGTTGAAGGTGAAAATAAAACACCCACAGGGCCACGTTGTGCTGAGCTAAATATACTGATCTGGCGTAATAACTACAGCTGGAGAGAAGGTGACTCAAAGTCTCCAGCTGGGCTCAGCACACCCTGCACCATGTGCCCACGACCTCCACCTTGAATATAATGCGGCGGTACACGAGTGCGTTTATGGCACCATCCTGGCACACGAGGACGAATCCCTTGATCTCACAGTCAGACTTTAGACTGGTGGAGCGTAGGAAGGCAAACGTCAGCTCCTTCGATAGCCCATGCTTCTCAATGTTGCTATAAAAACATCCATGCATGGGCTTATCGGGATGCGTCTTGAGCAAGGCCTTCTGCCGGGCTTTTTTTTATTTCGAGCTTGAGGACGTCTGCCTTCAATGACAAGATGGTCGTGTCATCGTCGCTTTCGTCAGATGACGGGTCGAAATCAAGACCGGTTTTATCCGCTGCCCTCTTTGCCACCTGGAAGAGAAACACCCCTGCTCCCGTACTCTCGTGCTCTCTCATGAAATTGAGCAGGGGGTCTCTGCTTTTCAACACTCAGAATGTTGTGCCCAGGACAACTCTGTTGTGGAGACACTCCAGACTTAATAGTCCTCTACCAGCTGGGCTTAGTGGTGAGCCTTTCCTTCACTGCTCCAACCTCCAGCATTTTGGATGAAGACTTCTGCAGATGGTCATCATCTTCCTCGTTCCCCTATCAAGGTTCTTCACGTTGACGATCTACTTCATGCATCCGAAGGTGTACAGCAGTGTAGGAACTACGAACATGTTCGTGGCAAGAACCTTGTTCTTGCCAGACAGCTCAGAACTCCAGATGTATCCGAGAGTATGTCTGTGCTTGGTGGTGAGCCTTTCCTTCACTTCTACAACCTCCAGCATTTGGCCCTGGGGGACGCCAAGGTATTCATAGCTATCATCGTCCTCAAGGTGACGAATGACGCTCCCGTCAACGAGTTGCACGTCTTCCTTGTTCTCCAAAAATCTTCCTCTTGCCAGGTGGATGGATGCACACTTGTCCAATCCGAACTCAATCCCTATAGCCTCACTGTATTCCAGTACGGTGTCCAGGGCAGAGCGTAGGTTTTTCGCATTAGAAGCATAAGGCTTCAAGTTATCCATATAGAACAAATGGGTGACCTTATGCTTCCTGTCACCTGGAACATCGCACATATATCCTCTACCTCGTCGCAGCCTTAGGGACAGAGGTAGGAGAGAAATACAGAACAGTAAGAGGCTCAAGCTGTCGCCTTGGAAAACGCCATGGTGGTATGTTACCAACACAGTCGAAACCGACCGCTTGCCTTAAGTCAGGATGAAATGCATTTTCCAGAGTGGTAACAGGCATTGAACGCAGTACACAACCTCTGGGTTGACTATCATCAACTTCAGCATGACAATGATAGGCTCATGTGAAGTGGTGTCAAATGCCTTCTTGTAGTCCACCCAGGCCATTGATAGGTTTCACTTATGCCAGATGGCATCCTGACATATGCCTTATCCTGACATATGCCTAACCTATCAATGAGCTGGTTGTCTTGCATCCCGAGATTCCCCACTTTGAGCCCCTCTGCTTGTACACCTCCTCCCACACAGGCTGGAGTTGTGGTGGAGGGTAAGGTCACTCATGATGGAGGTGAACACCTTGTATACAGTGTTGAGGCAGGTTATAGGGTGGTAGTTCTTTGGATTGGACAAGTCTCCCTTCTTAGTAAACTCCGTTGTCTCAGGCGTAACTTTATTGAATTTGCTTAGCATTGTGAATGAGAAGCAGTAACTTTGTAATTCCACATGTATTTATTGGAAACGACCTAGGTTTTGACGTAGCACCTCATCATCAGGTACAAATATCACAGAACACTCAGAATATATAGTCACAAACATTAGGGAGGAGGGCGAAAGGGAGGGTGACGTAAATTGGGGAGGATGAGTTGTGGAGGTGTGGGAGAGGTAATGTCCGTCTTGAGGGGTGGGGTTCGGGTGGGAATGGAAAGTTTGGGTTACTCAGCGAAAGGACGGGTCGGTTGGAACATACCGTGCGTGTGGGCTCCCTTTCCCGCCCCCAACCCCAGGTCAGTGCATCACGAGTGCACTGAGTAAACCAAACTTTCCATTCCCACCCGAACCCCACCCCCTCAAGATGGACATTACCTCTCCCACACCTAACACTCCACAAAGTTACCCTAGAACACGTTACTTTTTTTTAAACAGTCAATCTTTCAACACTTTTAATGGAAGCAGGTAAGTAATTATACAATTTAGTGCACATGGAATCAGGACCTTTAGTTGTCAGGGCTAAATTTGTTGTTTTCACATGAATGTCTTTGATTCTCCTGGTTTCATATGAATGGAAGTTGTTATTTCTAATAAAATTGAATTCAATACTCCTAATATTATGTGTCATATGTCTACATGTTAAATGCCATTGTTGAACGACAAGTGACAAGTCTATGCCATGCATTTTGAACCAGTGACAAATAACTGAATATTATAGAAATGAGACAACTGGTTCTTCAATTCCACCAGTACTCACAATAACTGAAAAAACCAGAAACAGGAGAAAAAACTGCCCCCTTGGTTCCATTTATATTTTTTAACCTTCGAAATAGTCAAATTTTGACCGAAGATCACGCACATGAATTTTTTTTAATGAAAAAGGCCCCAGTATTCCCGCATTTGCTTCTTCCTTCCTCCTTAATCCTTGTTCATTTCTACAGAAAATCTGGTAAGTAGGTAACATTAGAAAAGATTACCTTCAAAACAATCAATAAATAGAATCATCAACTATTCTTGGCAGAGTCTTGAAATCATCTCTGATTTCACGACTGTGTCGACAAGTTATCACACAATGCCTTTATAGTTTGCTGAAAATGCATGTAGAGTTTTCCTTTAAGAATTATAGGATTCAGAAGGTCAGACAAAACAATTCATATGTGCTAGGCAAGAAACAGTCAGTGGATTAAGTGATGTGAATCAATTTTACACATCTTTCCACAGCAAATTTAGGTAGAAAAAGTTAAGTTCAACCCTTTTTTTTAACACTCTATTGAATCATTAAATTTGCTTCATTAGAGGTGGTACTAGTAGCAAGACTTGAGAAGAACTGGAACTGAGAATTGGCAACCAATTCATAGAACCAGAGCAGAGAACATGAAAAAGTGCAGCTATCCCATTCCCAACATATTATATTATTATGGTTTTCCTCAAGTTGATTGAAACTTAATGAATACAGGATTGATGAACAGGGATCAAAGATATAGAATAAATAGAGGGTAACAGAATATAATGCTTTAAAAGACAAGAAGCCTCTAATAAGCTTCAGTAATTAAGCTTGGTAGATACCCTTTTATATAAGCAATATCAGCCCTCACAGTATCCAGTCCACCTAGCCTATAATAACTAACACACTAGTACCTACTGAGTGAGTCAGAATTACGACAAAGGATTTCATGATGAAAATATCCATTAATATATGCATACCTTCCATGCAAGCGATAATATGCCAGCTGGAGAGCCATTTGGACAAACGAATCGGGATGAAGCTTATGCTTTGAAATTAAGTCCTTCCCATACAAATGAAAATTTTGCCGAGCACACACTGGTGAGAATTTCTGAAAAATAAATGTAAAATAAAATCAAGCATTTCATCTCATGGTAGGAAATTATGAATTTCAGGAATATTTTCACTTTGGTTAGGGCTTAAATAGAAGTACTTGAAAAAAAATTCACTTGGATTGTGAATCAAACCACAGACCTTTTGACTTTGCTGAAACCAATTATCTGTGCACTAAATTGAAGATTAATCCAAATTGTCAATAAAAGGCAAAGGAAATAGACTCCTTTCATGCATGCATTTTGGTCATCCAGGTGACCATCTCCACTGGGAGAGGTTTCTAATCTCGTGAACACGTGTGTATTGCCTGAGGCTAAAAATCCATGTAAAAAAATATATATATTTAAACAGGTTGATGTGACTTTCACTAACCATAACACTCTTCGTACCTTATTCAGAAATCTGAAATACAAGACTCCACCATTACAAAGGTCAGGAATTTATCACATAACATGTAGCACACGTGATTACATATGACAAACTAAATGTAATCCCACAGGTTTAAAGAATATACAACATACTACAAAAATGGCCACTTTAATAAATCAGCAGTCGCGAAACACATGTATGTAAATAAAGTAAATGACTCCAAAAGCCGTAAACAATGTACCTTTATTAAGGAAGGAAGAAAAGCCACCGGTCACAATCACTCAACCTGCTTATGTTTCTCCGACAGGACCCGTGAGCCCTGTTCAAGAAAATCGTAAGTAGGACACACACAAGTAAGTTGTTTAGGGGGAGTTACCCCACGCCAGGGACAAACTTACAGCAAGTACACTCCGCTCCACCAAGTCGTTTGCGAAGAGTGACAACGCTCAACGACTTGTCGACGTCTGGGGATACTTGTCATCGTCACATACGTATGTATGTACTTGAAACTGGATACCAAATCACTGCAGAAAATCTCACGCTGTTAAAATCCACTTTAAAACAAAAATTAGATGCATACAAGAGCTTAATCATAGCACCTAAATCGGAATGAGCAGACTATTCGAAAGCTAAAAGCAAACTATTCGAAAGCTAAAAGAAAACTATTCGATACAGTAGCGAATTGCGAACACTCAAATTCCAGAGACTTTGAGAGGGGTCTAGAACATTCCACGACACGAGGCATGATGACTTATCCTCCGAGCCACTCCCATTAGAAAAGATTGGACATCAAAAACACTAATCCCCCACCCTACACATTTGGGCTTTTAGCCTCGCACAGCACAAACGTGTTCACGAGATTAGAAACCTCTCCCGGTGGATGGGTCACCTAGATGACCAAAAGGCATGCGTGGGAGGAGTCTATTTCCTTTGCTTTTTATTGACAATTTGGCTTAATCTCAAATTTAATTTACTTGTCAGTTGCTCTCTTCTTTATTTACAATGCGTACACCACTGCAGTACCTAGGATTCTGAATTTTAGAGGCAACTTTGGAGGACCTATACGAAGTAGCTGCCTTTGCCTGTCATCTTGCATGGACTGATGGACTTTAATGGTACACAACAGCTCTTTCCTATACAATCATCAAAAATTGCCTTTGAGATTCAGAATTCCAAGTATTATAGCAGTCAGCTCATTAGCCCGGTAAGCCAAAGGTCCATGGTTTGATATCCAGTCCAGGAAACTATTCCTACATTAATTTTCTATGAAGATGCCAGTAACAACCAATCAAAACCATGTAGATCAAGTAAATGATAGCTAAATATGAACTCTTGAACCATTTGATTTTTTTCAGTTAACCCTTTTTAATGAGAATCATTGCATTCTTTGATATCTAATTTGTTTTGATTACATAAAGTTCAAAGCAGGTTGAAGAAACATCTTAATTTTCATGAAGAGAGAGAGACTTGACAGCATTTCCTGTAATGCTTGCCTGAGTAAAATGATAACTGTCAATGCAATTAGAGACATTACATACAAGAAACACTTCAGATATCACTTACATTAACAGGAGGAGCTCCCTTGATTCTTGACATTTCCAGGTGAAGATTGGAGTCTAAGTCAAACTCCAATTCTTTCTGCAATGGTAGGTCCCTTATTGCACCATTGCCATCCCATCTGCCTTTGATTTCATTGATGGCCAAATAAACATAGTGGAATGTTTGTATACTAACCATTCCATCATACTGGGCATGCTATCATTCATGGAAATATAAATTTACAAATGGCTATGAAATTTTTAAAAAATTAAAGAAATATTGCACTTGCTTATTGCTCTAGCAAAACTTTTACAAGAATAAAAGGTTTACATGATAGAGTCAGAAAGCATAGTATGTATGTATTATGAAAGGACTTACAATATTACAATAGCCCCATGATTAGTATGGTACGTCACTTTAGTTAATAACAATATACATATTTTTAAAATAAATGAAAGAAATATAGCGCTTGCATTTTGTTCTGGCAAAAATTTCATAACATGCTAGAGTAAGGAAGGTGTGATTTGTGAGAGGACTTAATATTAAAGTAGCATCATGATTAGAATGGCATGTCAATGTAGTTAACCACAACAGCACGCATATTTACAACACAATTTGTAACATGAGCATGTTAACTTGACATACTAGATAAGAAGAGAAATGCTGGTCACATGCACGTCAGTGAGAGTCAAGTGTGGCCATCAGGTAATGTGATATTCCATATATCTTCAAGTATAAGCTGCAGTCTTATTTTTGGGGAAAAAATATCGACTAAAATCCGTGACAAGTATGAGTCTACGTGAAAAAAATGGCTTGATCTCCCAGTTTTGTGATTAGAAAAGCAAACATTTTGAGGTGTATGAATTAATATGGAAGCTAAGAGTGACAAACATTAAAAAAAGCAAAAAAACAATTTTCAACGAATTTATCAATAAGTAATATCTTTAATTGTTACAAAATCAGCCGTGTCTGCAGTGTTCTTCAATGTAATTTTCAGCGCTAGAGATGGGAAAATTACCATAATTTTCCTGTATTTTTTAGTTTTAAGTATTAAACAGCAAATGTATGGTTAAATAAGAAAGCCAATAGCAATAGGAACGGAATAACCATGTTTAAACCATACCTAATACAACATTAATCTATTACAAATTTTTTAAATTGTAAAAAGAACTACGGCAGCAACACGCAATCTGGCTTTCTTTTGTCAAAGTATGAGAAATTTTCAAGAAGAATATTCTAAAGCTTTAACCTTATAATGTTATAATTTAAGTAAAATATTCCAAAAAATGAATTGTACATGCCTCAATTTATTATTAAACACATTGGAAATGTGAACTCGGCTTATAAGATCATGTTGGGAATTTATCTGTATGAAAAATTATCTCAAACATAGGTGAATTATCTAGAAAATTATGGTAATTTACAAGGGGCGTGGTAAATTACGAAAAATACCGTGGTAATTTACGAAAATTACCGAGGTAATTATCAGAGTGGCCCATCTCTAGTCAGCGCTCATGATGAAGCATCATCATGAGCACTGAGGAAATACATAATCATCTTCCACACCACAGCTATCACACCCATAATGTTGACTTCGTGAAATTTGGTAGTGCTGGAGGAAAGATGATAGGTCGGTAACCAGAGGTGTGATGTACATTTGAGGGGTAAAATTTTGTTACGAAATGAACTATTAATTCCGCAGAGTGGTTTTGAGTACGATCAGGTATTCTAACAGCTGCCAAAAAGGATAAAGAAAGCAAAGGAGAAGATATAATAGAAGTGATTCTTCAAAATATTTTGGATCTCGCACTACGATAAGCTACCATTTTAACTTCGATAATAATCCACCATCGGCACAAGATGGCAATGGAAATGTGAATGAAGTAGATTTGATAATTTCGGAATGAAAGAAAAATAATTTTCCTGAAATATTTGAGAAATTTGCTGTAATATGGATAAGTTCAACAATTTCTTCTACTCCCACACAATTGATGACTAAAGCATGAACATATCTAGACTAATCATGAGAAAACACGCTTCACTAGTCATCGCTTAATCCGAATATTCCTTTATCCTGTATTTGTCTTTTATATGGCTGGTTGCATAACACCCCCTGCCACACGTCATTGGTGCAGATAACGGGTAGGTACGTACGTAATGTATTGTTTGGAAGTGACTGAATCAGAATAGAGCACATTCTTTTATTGTGAATCTCGGAAATAACAACTTATTTTTTGCTGTTTACTTGATTTCTTCATGTTTTCTTTTATTGCAGTTATTACGTCATAATAATCGAAATCATTTTGTCGCATGTAATCCAGCAAAGTTTCAACACTCACCAGAGCTTCTGTGTCGGTGCCAACTCTTCTTCCCCTACGTATTTTGTGAACTCCAAGCGAAAAGCATCAGCGGCTGAAACATTGCCACTCAATCGCTCTCCCTGAATAGCAATTTCACTAATTCCATTTCGCTGCTTGAATCTCGTCAACCACCCAGAAGAAGCTTGAAAAATCCCCTTCTATCCCTAGAGACTCGTGAAAAAGTTTAGCTTGCTGTGTGAACATGGGGCCTGAGACGGGTACACCACTTGACCATTTTTGATTGAACCAAAGAAGCATGGCGGAGTCTAAATCTTGAAAGGTTGATTGTTTCATAGTCTTACGCTTTGAGGGTCCCAGACCAATGTCCGAGGTTGCAGCAAACTTCATTAGCTTACTTTTATTCTTAATTATAACCCGAACAGTTTGTAATCCCACATCGTATTCTTTTGCCAGTTTAAGCATAGTCTCTCCTTTTTCATTTTTTGTAATTAATTCTAGTTTTTTTCACGATGGAAAGGACAATTTTCTTCCGTTTTTCTGCCATTTGCATCAGCTTTGTCACGGCATTACAGTAAAAAATTCAACTTTGAAGTTATCAAGATTTCCACACGAATGAACTGGCACGATCATATCTGGGCAAAAACAAATGACTGTTCAATGACGAATAATGACCTGGGAGCTAAACTAAAAAGAGCCATTTACAATCTTGCAATTCTATTCAGACACATCGAACTTTCAAAGAATTTACTTAATTTTACCATTGGAATATTTTTCAAACTTTTAAGTGTAGGGATGAGAAAATAGCACAGATAATCCGCAAACCGGATAATCGGAAGCTGGATAGTCAAGAGTTGACTGTTTGTAAATAATAATATATATATACGTCAGTATCTTTCACTCATGAAATACATGTGAAAATGAATCTTCATTTGGCTGCAGACCTATTTTTATTTGCAAAATTAAAATTGAAATGGTGGTTTTCCGTTATTAGGAAACACACCAATAGAAAGAAAATAAAATAAATATTCTTATTCCTTCAATCGTATGTTGTATTCCAGTCAAAATTCCAAAATTTTTGCTAAAACGTAACGATCTTTTTCATTATTTTTGCGTTTTTGAGTCATCGTCCCCATAACGACCATACTCATTGTTTAACTCGAGATTCCATTTATATTGATTAACTAAATAATTCTTTGCATTAAATGATATGAATGGTTTATTACAATCAATGTACAGTGTGTCCTCGTTTAACGTTGTCCCGTTTAAGGTTGTTTCGCGACTACATTGTCCAACAATTGAAACCCTTAATCATTCAACATTATCAGTTCTTCACGATAACGTTGTTCAAATTATGCGCAACCAAAAAAATTAATAACGAATAGGACTTTGGTGTGTCTGATCTGTAATTTCCATTCGGAGGAAAAGTTTGGTGTTACTCTTCATAGCGAGTGTAAAAGGTTCACCTGAGCGAATATTTATTGCATTATTTGTTATATTTGCTTATTATTTATTATGCTGTTATTGGGGGCAATGCATCGGGTGTTTTAAAACTCAAACAAATGTTAGTGTACCATTCTGAATGGTAGATCCAGGGGCAGATATTTACGTGAAAAAATACCTGAAAATCCCGTGCCACCATTAGGTAGAGTTGGTGGTAGAAAAAGTTGATTCACTACTGTTTGAGGTGAATCGAAAATGTGTTTCTCGTGTTAAATTAGTGTGTAAGAGGAAGTTTTCTAAACCAGCCCTGTTGCAGTAAATCGTCGAGGGTGATACTGTTCCTGAAAAATGTTTACGAACTAACGAAAATTTTGTACACAGCACTGGGTTTCTCTCCTTTACTCACTATTTTAATTGATTTCCTATGTTTTCGCCATCACAGCGAGCGAAATTTTTCCCTTCACTGCGTACGCGCGCACGCTCCCGCAGTAAAGGGCAATAATTTCTATTCACTCAGAAGGACACCGGTGCTAAAAGCACTAAGTATCGGAAATATAGGAGGGAATCCCAGTGCTTATTGTTTTAAAAATGCCTTTTTAGTTTGTTTCATCTAAGATATGAATCTCTCTGACTAGTGGTGCCATCTGTTCGGCTGCCCGCGTAACTAAAATACCCTGTAAATGGGTGAAGGACGACACAAAGTAGTCCATAAAAACACATCAATTTTTAAGGAAATAGGCCATTTTTGAGCCTTATTCCATTGATAACGTCTTTCAACCAGGTCCCCTGCATTTTTCAATATCAACAGTAAGCTCCTATCACCTGTAATTTCCATGTCGTCAGGATAGAGAATAATTCCAGAAATTTAGTTTGAACACTTCATTCAATAATGCCATATATCCAGCCTTTTATCGCTGTGCTGTGCAGAAATCGTTAAGGAAAAGGAAGTTCCTCAATTGTAAGTGCACGAGGGTTTCGCGTCAGTGGTCCAATGTTGAAAAAGAAGTCGGGGGAGCTAGCTTTAAAGCTTTTTCATGATGATTTGAAGCCAAGAGGTGGTTGGTTGTCTCGATGGAAGTTCAGAAACAAAATATAATTCAAGAAAGCTCACAGAGAAAGAATAGTGCCGATGTTGTAAGTGCACAGCAGTGGAAATCTAACTAACTACCCACCTTACTCCAGTTTTTATATCTACAAAAGTTTTTTTTTAGATCCATCTTCACCAATGAAGAATGTATGCATTACAATTTAGTTGAGCTAAAATTGTCACATAATATTCAAGATGATTTTTAAAGGGGTTGAATCAAATTTTGAATTCATGGATTCAATAGAATGATTGAATTCTGGCTCAATCTCTCATATCTTGAACATGTAGTACAGTTCTCTCCTAAACAGCCATTCATGGCATTGGTGTTTAATTTTACACATACAATTATACATTTATGTACATATTTCATTTGATTTATTTGGGATATTTGCTCTATTTCTTTCTTTTGAAATAAAAAAATGCCATTATTTATAGCTACGACATTAAACTGGAAGCTATCGGAAGTTGAAATTGAGGAGGACGATTTCCTCGATTCTGAAGCGTTGTACTCAGAGTTTTGTCAGAGCATGAAGGTTCATCTGGAAAAGAGGAAAATTCACAACAAGCCACAACATTGCTGCAGAAATGGAGGAAACCTCAGCAGTGTCCTATCCTAATTTCTATAAAAAGCTATTCACCCATCTCACCAATGCAACAGTCATCAACAGCTCCTTGAGTAGGAAAATAACTCATTGGTAATTTTGGCTAGCCTTTGCAAAAGGTCTTATCAAGCCTGGGGTGTCAGCACTTCCCCCCACACCTCTCAGAGGGGAAGGCTCCACAGGTACTAGTGGGACTAAGCTAAGGCGCTTGGAAGTAAAAGATTGGCCGGTCAAAGGAAATCAGCGAAGACGCTCTGAGAAGGGGGAATTTATTCGGACTGTGTATATTATGTGATGTGGGTCTGTGCACATATATTTTTGTTGAAGAATACCATACAAAGCAGTGAGAAGTGTAAATTATGTTATATTGAGAATCAAAATCATTTATGATCTCTGCATTTTCCGGGTTATCTTCCGTGTCAGTTGGCTATATTGACAACAGTTTCGCTGGCTATCCTGCCAGCGTCTTCAGCTCGAAGGTGTCGGCGTGTGGTTTCTACCTTGCTTATATACCGTAGGCTGGCTGGGTGCTGCTACGGTATATAAGCAAGGCAGAAACCACACACGCTGACACCTTCGACCTGAAGATGCTGGCAGGATAGCCAGCGAAACTGTTGTCAATATAGCCAACTGACATGGAAGATAACCCGGAAAATGCAGAGATCAAACCACCATCACCGCGGAAACCTTCGCTTTAACAATATCATTTATGTTAGCATTTATAAACATTTTAAATAAAAAAGCATTATAAAGCAAATTATTTCTGTTCTTTATCCCAAAGCTACTACGATTTGCATTTGCATTTTGCCTACCAATGTGATCAGATAACTTTAATAAGATTATGCAAACCCTTTAACGAACAATACTTTTTATTTGGTTAATTTATCTCACATGGTTTGCAAAATATGAAAGATTATCAAAGTTAGTGCAAGAAAAAGTTAAAGATCCCAAATTAAATCGTGCAGTGAAGGTCGGCATTTAAAGGTTAATAAATATTGCCATGAAGTCACTAGGAACCCAAATTGCTTCAATTGAGCCTGAATTGGGAAAATAAATTCTTAAATATTTCTCCATACCATGATTATTAAATTATATGCTAAGTACATATGCAAGTTATTATGTATTGCATTCACAAAACGAGGAAAATATGTGATAACTATTTTCCCTCAAATTATGCACTTATGTTCCACTAAAATCACAGCTTGCAGGATTAAATGATTGTCTATCCTTCCTAGGTTAATTTTTTCCAAGTACAATTAACTACCAAAATTGGAAATTTTGATTCATATTAGCTAACAGCCCACTAATTTGCTTTATCAAAAAAGGTTAACAAAATGGATTACTAACATCACAGAGTGCTCCAACCACACTATTGTCAAAGAAAATCATGTTGAGGCTTTTATCGACCCACCGGTTTTGCGGGTCACCACACAGAATGCTATGCATCACTGCTGTTTCACAGTCAGCGCTTCCATTTTCTAAAACCAATACAAGCATGGCTGTATCAATGAGCACAAGGTTATTGGCATTTCTTGGACTAAGTGCTTCCATCCATTCTCTATTCTGCAAAAAAAGCATATTATTACAGTCACAAGGATAGCACAGAAAATTAATACAGGTTAACCAATATTAATGAAGAATAAATATACACTTATGTTAAATAATACATCAAGGATCAATGCGATTAAATATCACAAATACCACATTCTCATATTTAAATGCCCCATGCTAAAATAGGGCTAGTAAATTTATCATTTATTTACAAGAGATCTGAAATCAGGGGAACAGAGGCACATATACATTTACATACAGGTACATTTACGAGGCACCACATAACCCTTCAGCTGCAGCAGTGACATTTTTTGCTACCACTGGGTGTGGTAAAGAAATAAAAGGAGTATTCTCCACTTCTAGCAATTGCAATGGAGAAGCAGGTAGTTGATTCATGTACAGTAAAATCTTGGATTGCGAGCATAATTCATTCCAGAAAAGAACTAGAAATCCAAAGAACTCATAGTAAATGGAAAGTACCTATAACTTAGTTATTCCACATAGATTTATGAACACAATACAACCTAGGCTTCAACGAAGCTCATCATCATCAGGTGCTGATGATGACGAGCTTCATCGAAACCTAGGTCGTCTTGATTTAATAAATCTATGTGGAATAACTAAGTTATACTTTTCATTTAAAATGTTAAGCAAATTCTGCCGAGTCACGCCTGAGACAACGGAGAAAAGAACTCTTATATCAAAGCAAATTTACCCATTAGAAATTATGGAAACTCTGATGCTTCATTCCAAAATCAACCCTAAGATGAAGTTTCTTCATTTTATCAAGCAAAAATGAGGTTAAAATTCTACAGGAACCCAAATGGCATGCTCCAAAACTACAACTTGAGCTTCTGTTTCCCAGTTCAGGACATACGAGTACATGAAGTCATAAGGCTGGAGATGGCTCCTCCGTCATCAGCTCAATTGTGATCACGTGACACTTGGCAGACAAAGTGTAAATGTGCTAGTCACATTTCAAGGCCTCACTTGTTATTCAAGTTCAAAGTTATAAAAAATATTTGCTTGTCTTGCAAAACACTAACAGACCAAGTCACAAGCCATCCAAGGTTTTACTTTGATTTGGGCTGATCATCTGGAGGATGGGAAATCAGTCATTGCTGAGCATTAGGGGAGGTACAATTTCTAAGCACTGGTTTACTTCATATGAAATTTTCATTGAATTCAAATACCAAATTTACCCACGGTGCTATTTTCTGACTAATTTGACACCAAACAGTATGTAAATTCCTCAATTTTGGCCAAAATGTATTATGTTAATGTAAGTAAGGAAAATAGTCAAAAACTTTGACCAGGGAACATGAAACCACCTTTCCCTAACCACCCTGAAATGGAGGATCCAATTCAAATTCCAAACAATTTGAAAGTAAGAGAGTGAGAGCATTTGAACCTAACTCTGAAGAGGCAGGCCATAAAATTAGGACGGTAGCTAGAATGGGGAAGAAGAAGACGGTCAAACATAAAAAAATGCTCTCCCTACTGTTGCTCTACCATGTACAGTAAGTCCTCGACTTATGCGGATCCGAGTTACACGGATCCGGAGTCATGCGGATTTTCAGTTAGGCCGGTGATATGCTTGCATTTTCTCCGTGTTACTGTTGCCACGACACAGGTACACCGGTTGACAACCCGCGACTCATTGTCAATCGCGTAAGAGTTGTTGTCAAACTATGGGCGTTCGGAACTCCTACTCTACTACCATGGCACGATAAGCAGTGACACATCTGCCAGTCCTCGGTATGAGGAGGGTACGTCGGCCAATTGTCGTGTCGCACCATAAACAACATGCAGCGCTTTCAAATCTGTCGCTGGTCGTAAGCATGGCCGGCTCCATAAGAATCTATGAGTTTGACCTTTTACTAGCTGTTGCCAGGCTTACACAGCATCAACATCCTTTTTCAGCATAGTTTGACCTACCCGTGTAAGTAGATGCGTAGTTAATTATCTTCTCTATAGATGACGCCTGTTATCCGTTGCAGCAAAAAAAACACGTTCGTGCACCAGACTGACGAACTTGTGTTTCCGTTGTGATTTGATCATTGGGATCGTAATTTATCAATTTCAAGAAAGATTTCTCATAAAATCATTAAAATAGTCTTATGTGTTTGTTTTGGATATGAACCCTCATAATGGCTGAGAAACGTAAGAGTAGTGAGATATCTACGGGTGGAAAAAAGAAAAGGCAATAAGTTAAAAAAAAAAAATAAGTTTAGAACGAAACTGGAAATTATTAAGAGACAAGACAAAGGTGAAAAGTTAGTTGAAATTATGGGATTAATGAGTCAACAGTTAGAACAATTGTACTTGATAAAAGTTGAATAAAAGAGCAAAAACGTATTTATGAAAAACTTTTTCCAATTATGAACAGGCATTCACATGACAACTTACTCAATTTTAATTTAATCATAACAAATTTTCAATTTATTCATGTTTTACGTAATTGTACTTGTTTTAGATTTAAATATCCAGTGAAATAAAGATTGAATTTGTGTAACTCTCGGAAATTTCAGATTGGCTCTCGGAATTGTCGTATTATGTTAACTTAACGGCATCTCAAAAGATGGCATTTTCTCTAATCGCCACTGATTGCTGCCAACTGCAGTAAAGCGGCACTCCGCTAATGGTTCAAAAATAGATAGGTAAGGTGCCGTATCGACTTACGTGGATTTCTACTTACTCGTAAATTTATGGGACGAATTGACCGCGTTAAGTCGAGGACTTACTGTAAATAAATACGTTTTCTCACAGCTGTACGGTTTACGGGTATAGTTCCAAATTTTCTAATTTAACCAGAATTAACACTATCTGAGATCAGAAAAGAGAATGAGTAATGAAGTATAATAGAGCTTATAGAGTTCAGAGTATGTAAATTAAAGCATTACCTTTGCCCACTTGGTACGATTTTCACTCGTAAGTGCAGACACTCCCTGGCCTGGACCCTTTTCTTCACAGAGACATAGTATGCGATTAAAATACGATTCCCATTCTGGTGGTGTAATAATCTGTCCTGACGAATCAAGGGTATCAAAAACAAACATTCGACCCTGAGCCAAGACCACCACATGTGAAGGGCACTCTCCTTCGTCCTCTGCCAAATCAAAGAGAATACATCACTATGAAAACAAAACTAGCAGGCATTTGGAAAAAACTTGGCACCACATGATTAATTGCTTCAAGCCCAGTTAGTCTGTTTATTAAACTAATTAGGCAACAAATAGGCTTGGATACAAGCAATGATACATATATGTATACAATACCACTAACTACGACCAAAGGATACAAATCTTATTTGATTTCCTTCCTTCACTCTAAGATGCAATACCACCTTGTGTTGCAAATAACAATCAACAAATAAGATAACCTATCGATATAAGATCATGAAAGCTTGAAATTTTAAATGCTGGCAGATAATAAAAAATTGGTGATAAATATTGGTAACAGATAGATTCCTAAATGGACTATGTCACATTTTATTTGAAAAAGGGTAGGTAATTTTGGAAGAAAAGCAGATAATAGTGACTTGGTAGTACTCTATAGAGGGGGGAGGGGGAGCGTCTGTGTTGAGCATACGTGGGGTGGGGGTAAAAGTTGTGAACTTCAGAACCAAAATTATTATTTTCGGTAATTAACAATGGCAACTGCAGTGTAAGAGTTTTAAAATATATTTGCTGTGCAAATGTCTAAAAGAATACAACACCCATAGTTTTTTGTGCTTCATAATAACAAACATATTACATACTTGAAAATTTTTATTATAATACAAAATAAATTATACAAACATTTGCTTTGAAAAAATAAATGTTCCTTTTTTCCTTAAGTGCCCTTCATTGAAAGCAATTCAAAATTTAGAGGGGGGTCTGGACCCCATGGACCCCCCTGGCTACGTCACAGTATGAGTGGAAGGGATGCTGGATATTCCAGTCATTTGTTCATGTGTTAAAAATTTCAGGTTAAATGGCAGTGAGTTAGTGTTTTCTACATCTTATATAAAGTCTGCTTTGCACTAAAAGGAAAGATTGTGACATAAATTAAAAACGTCCAAAAATGGAAATGAAAAGTTGAGGGACTACCTTACACATACATTTCAAAATATGTAATCTGTTTGTTTCTGAGTTATATCTGTGACTTATTTCTTTGATAAAAATCTCATTTTTGCAAAAACATTTCCAAAACTCTTTTACAAATTTAAATTTCAACTCAATGCTTACCTATACTATGCAAAAAAAACTAAAATATAATTTTATGATATGCACTAGAGAAATATGTGTATAAAAGGAATACTAAGTGATAATTGCAGCTTCAACAATACCTAGTGCTAAATAAACATGTTTAAAACAAAGACAGCTCTGCCCCAAACAGCAGTTCATATTTATCGGGGATGTTTCCCAAGTACAGTGTGTCCTCGTTTAACGTTGTCCCGTTTAACGTTGTTTCGTGATAACGTTGTCCAACAATTAAAACCCTTAATCGTTCAACGTCGTCAGTGCCTCATGATAACGTTGTTCAAATTTTGCGCTACCACAAAAAATGAATAACGATTAGGAATTTGGCGCATCTGATGCGTAATTTCCATTCGGCAGAAAAGTTTGGCGTTAACTCCCCATAGCGTGTGTAAAAGGTTCACCTGAGCGAATAATAATTGCGTTATTTGTTTCATAACTGTTATATTTGCTTATTATTCATTTGTTTCATAACTGTTATTGGGGGACAATGCATCAGGTTATTAAAACCTCAAACCATTGTTAGTGTACCATCTTGAATGGCATGGTATTAATAATACCATGTCTGAATGGTAGATCCAGGGGCAGATATCTACAGGAAAAAATACTTGAAAATCCCATGCCACCATAAGGTAGAATTGGTGGTAGAAAAAGTTGATTCACTGCTGTTTGAGGTGAATCAAAA
Organism: Pyrrhosoma nymphula; assembly: GCA_963573305.1. Taxonomy (NCBI): domain Eukaryota; kingdom Metazoa; phylum Arthropoda; class Insecta; order Odonata; family Coenagrionidae; genus Pyrrhosoma; species Pyrrhosoma nymphula. The sequence continues at coordinate 9,378,876 of OY754335.1, read as the reverse complement.
ACGTGTTTTTCGTGTTGAATTAGTATGTAAGAGGAAGTTTTCTAAACCCTCCATGATGCAGTAAATCGTCGAGGGTGATACTGTTCCTAAAAAATTGTTACGAAATAACAAAAATTTTGCACACAGCACCGAGCTTCCCTACTTCACTCACTGTTTTAATTGATTTCCTACGTCTTCGCGATCGCAGCGAGCGAAATTTTTGCCTATCACTGCATTCGCATGCGCACGCTCCCTCAGTGAAAGACAAACATTTCTATTTACTCAGAGGGAAACCGGTGGTAACAGCACTAAATATCAGATATATAGGAGGGAAACCTGGTGCTTATTGTTTTAAAATGCCTTTTCAGTTTGTTTCATCTAAGATATGAAGTTCTCTGACTAGTGGTGCCATCTGTTCGACTGCGCGCATCATTAAAATATGCCGTAAATCGGCGGAGGATGACGTGAAGAAGTCCATAAAAACACATAAATTTTTAAGAAAATTGGCAATTTTTGTGCAATAATCCATTGATAACGCCTTTCAACCAGGTCCCCTGTATTTTTAAATATCAACATTAAGTTCCTATCACCTGTAGTTTTCGTGCTGCCAGGATAGAGAATAATTCCAAAATTTCTTTTGTGAGTGAAAATATCAAAGTTTTGTTTCACCATTAAAATGTTTTAGAAAATTAGATTGAACGCTTCATTCAATAATGCCATATTTCCAACCTTGTACGCTGTGCTGTGCAGAAATCTTTATTGTTAAGAAATGAAGAATTGTTAAGTTTTGGAACCAATTTTAATTTTTTACATTGTTTCTTATGGAAAATACTGGATCGTTTAACATTGCTTCGCTTAACGTCTACTTTTTCAGGAACGAGTTAACAACGTTAAATGAGGACACACTGTACATAACTACAAACTCATATGCATTTCTCAGTGCAAGAAGCAAAGACTTTACATGATTGCAAAGAAAATTGAACCAAAGCATTGCTATAATACTTGTTGTCATCTCCTAAAATTACTTGATGATGCTTTTGAAAAGCATATTTCACAAGCTCATTTTCAAACCAAATAGAAAAATATAGTAGTAAATACTAACCTGTTTTGAAGTAGGATGTCATGGAATCTATATCCACACCAGGGTGGCGTGTGCCATTAAAAATATTTCGGAAATTTTTCATGGTAAAGAAAAGTTTATCTGCATTTTGATTAGGCTTAAGTTTTTGTTCTCTGAGAAGTTTCCAGAATTCCACCAGGTAATAACAGTAAAGAGATGCATACTAGGGAAGGAAAAGCAATAATCAATCGGTATTGTTGAAATAAATAATTTACAATAATACTTCAACAAGAAAATGTTTTTTAAAAACTCATCATCCAAATTAAAATATGACAAAAGCCAAATAAGAAAATTTGAAAATTTCCAATCATCCCTTTCAAACTATGCACAACCAACACTTTCATGTGCTAATGGTGATAACAGCCTCCGCAGCCCTTGGGGTGCAGGAGGAGAACAAACTCTCGCTAGACATTGCCAAATGTTTCGAGACAAGTTGTGGCATTTTTTGAGCGGTCCCTCCCCCCTCCTTGGACATCCTTTGCAGGCTCTTTCCCCAGCAGACTTAGCCAAAGGACTTGCCCAAGGCACATCCAACATGCATGTTAACAATATTACACCAACAATGCAAATGGTCCAAAATTGCATACTCGGCCATCTTGCACCGACTTCTACTGCACCTATCCCTCATCAGGGAAGCCCTTGCCTACAAAGCAGTCTGCACAAGGAGAATTGCAGAATAGCACAAAGGCCAAAAATTTGCATTGTGCCAGTAAAGACAGAAACCAGTTCCAGATGCTCCAATAGCTAATCTTGCACCCCACCCGTGTACCCACACTACTACATATTTCCTCCCAATCAAGGCTTACCAATTGTCAATATCCTACACTCACCCACTTCACCTTAACCTTGCCAAACAACCTCATCCATTGGCTGTTCCAGCAGGTTAGTTCTGATCAAGACTTCGACAAATGCACACCATGCCAACATGTAAGTCATTATTCTCTGAGAGCCCGTAATTCCGTAATTTCCAACTTCTCGTAATTGTTAAATTTGTCAATGACTCAGAATTGGAAGTTTTGCAAACCATTGGCTAGCCCTTCAATTGCTTTTATTTCTAAGTTTGGTTTGGTTTTGCAAAATACATACAGTGATTTTAGGTAATGATTGAGAATATTTGTTTCACACCCATCGCCATTTCTCACCTGACCATGAAAAGAGCTTTCTGTTATAGTATTATTGGAAAGAAAATAAAATTCCTACTCCTGAAACATTACAATGGAGAGGGGAGGAGAGGGATAGAGAAAGACACCTATTTCCATGTTGCCATTGAGTAACATATAACTGTTGAAGTACTAAATTAGTTATCCAAATGTTAAATAAATCAAATTTGAAAAACAATAAGTTGTCATGGAGGGCAAGTTTGTTTACACAACGATTGGAATTCTCACTAAAACCAGACACTAACAAGATTTGTTAGTGACACAAATTGTATCACTTTATATATGAATCTGTGTCTGTGAGTTGATTTTATTAGTTAATATGTATTAATAAAACTCAATGGGTTAACCCTTTCCCTTCTAAAGTTTAAATACCCAAAAACGCGCTCCCTCTTACGTCGGCCGAAACCTGCCGTAGATTCTTCTCTCAGGATACTGGGAATTTAAATTTGCCAAGCGGCCAGAGAACGCCATACAGCCGAGTTAGGAGGGAGAGGGTTAAGGGCTCAGACACCCAATAATTAGTGGGAAAGCGTCCAATTGAGAATTGCCAATGATTAAGACAAGATGGATCTGGCAAAGCACGTTAAACCTCTCACCAGTGAAGCAGATTGGCCGTTGTGGAAAAGGAAAATTTGAGATTTACTGGATTACCACGAAGGTGCTCTAGACGTTAGTCAAACCAGCCGCAATACATGACGGAGCTTCAGATGCACAAATTACGGCACACAAAGCGAATAGCAATTAGTATCGCAAGGCAAATAGTTACACCAAGTCCATGATCACAAGCTCTGTGACAGATTCAGTGTACCAGAAGATAATGGAAAAGGAAACCCCTTACGAGGCCTAGGAAGCACTGAAGCTACTCTTCACAGCAGCAAGTAAGAATCAGTTGTTTAAGCTATGCACTGATTACTTTGCTTTTAATTGGAATGCAGGAGAAGATGTCTCAACGCACGTTGCCAAATTGAAGAGCTTGTGAAACGAAATGAACATGGGTCTCAAAGCCAAGGGTGAGAATAAGATGCCTGATTTAATTTTAATATGTAAAGTGTTACACATTTTACCGAGCACCTTTGAGATGTTCAAATCAAGTTGGATGTTGCTGACCAAGGATGAGTTGAAGACTATTGACGAATTGGCTATGCAGCTTTGTATGTTCGAGAGGAACTTCTAGAAGAATGCAGATAGTGAGAAATTCACTCAAGAGGCCCTCGTAGTCAAACCAGACAAGCAAAAGAGGGAAAGTTCCTTAAATTCGGGTGCTAAAACTACAAGGAAAGAAATCTGCAATTATTGCAAGAAAAGAGGCCATTGGGAGAAAGATTACAGAAAATGGATTGCAGATGGAAAACCAGCGAAGAAGAGTGCCGCAAATGTTGCACACAGAAATGAAGTCGACACCGTTGGAGTTCTGAGTTTGGAATGCAGTGAAGCGTATGCAATAGAGATGCATTCATCGGATTGGTGGATCGACAATGGAGCAACAAAGCATGTAATGAATTCCTTTGCTTATTTTACTGAGTTTCAGGAATTCAGGTGTCTAAGTTACATCAAGGTTGCGGGCAAGGAAAAGCTTGTTGCAGTTGGAAAATGGACAATTAGAATTTTGTCTAAAGTTAATGACAAAACTCTGCAGCTGGAACTACAAGATGTTTGGTGTGTTCCAAATATTTCAAGGAATTTATTTTCTGCTCTTGCAGCTCATGACGAAAATGAGACAAGCCAGTTTTACTCAACAGTAATGAATTGTTGGTTCCAAGTCAAAAATCAAACCATCATTTATGGAAGTCGTGCGGTCGGAGGCACACTTTACAAGGCAGACATCACAGCGAGACTTCCACAGACTGAGCAAGGAGTAAATGTAGCGGTGGCTGATAGTTCGGTCTTGCAGCTGTACCATGAGAGATGGGGTCATCAGGACAAGAGACACATCAAGGAGATGCTTGAGAGACAGTTGGGCATCAAAGTGTCGATGAACATGGAGCTATGTGAGCCTTGCATCTACAGCAAAGCTCATAGGCTACCATTTTGGATGAGGAAGAAAACATCAGAACCAGGAGAGTTGATGTCAGGTGATGTTTGTGGTCCATTTGATTTTTCGTTCCAGAAAGGATGATATTTAGTCGTCTTCAAGGACAGCTACACTAAGTATCGTTACGAAAACATCATCAGGGAGAAGTAAGACGTAAAAGAGGCTCTTAAAACGATGATTTTGCATGCGAAAAAACAAGGACATAACATCAAGGAATTTTTGAGCGACAATGGAAGAGAGTTTGACAACGCAGATATCAGGAGAATTCTTCGAGAGCATGGGATCACACAGAGGCTGACAGCACCGTATACACCAGAACAAAACAGCAGCGAACATGAAAACCAAACAATAGTGGAGATGGCAAGGACGTTCAAGTATTCCAATCCAGAAGTTCAGTTTCCAGCAGCAATATGGGCTGAACTTGTAAGTAGATAATTGAATAGACGTAGATTGGAGAGAATCCAAGGATAAAACACCTTAAAATCATCGGATCGACATGTTTTACTCACATTCCCATTCAGAAGAGGAAGACGATGGATGTGAATTCTGTAAAGGTAGAGATGGATGTGAAATCTGTAAAGGAGAAGAGAGGTACAGAGTCTACGTACCTGAAGAGAACAACATTATCCTTAAAAGATATGTCAAGTTTCAAGAGAAGTTCACAGAGTGTGCAGAGAGAGTGAAGCTGCCACTTCAACACATCAAGATGGATGAAAAAAGGATTGAACAAGAGCAAGTTCAAGAAAACAAGAGCAAGAAAATGTGAATCATGACATACGTAAGAAAAACAGTAATGTAAGTTATTGCGTACGAGGTGATCTTAGTGAGAAGTATGGTTAGGGATGTGGCATTTCACAGGAAAAAAAGGGATAATGGTATATCATAGCGTAATGGATGATATTATGCAACAGCTAAAGAAAATAAATCCCTAGAGTTGGGTAGTGATTGTGGAGGCATAGGAGTACGGTAGTGGATTAGGATGGCATTATTTTAAGGAAAAAAATCCCAGGAGTTGATTGGGGATAAGGGGAGGGGGGGGGCATATCTGTAGCATATTTTTTTTAAGGAAAGAAATCCTTCAAGGTGATCGGGAGGGGACATAGCTGTAAAGTATTTTTTAAAGGAATAAAATCCCTTGAGTTGATTGGGGATTAGGTAGGGGGGGCGCATAGCTGTAGCATGATTTTTAGTGAATGAAATCCTGAGTTAATTGGTGATTTGAGGGGGCATAGCTGTAGCGTATTTTTTAAGGAATGAAATCCCTAGAGTTCCTTGGTGATTTAGGGGGGGGGGGGGGCATAGCTATAGCATATCTTTAAAGGAATGAAATCCCTCAAGTTGATTGGTGATTTGGGGGGGGTGGGCATAGCTGTGGCATATTTTTTAAGGAATACAATCCCTGGAGTTTATTGGTAATTGGGGGGCTGGCATAGCTGTAGTGTATTTCTTAGAGAATGAAATCCCTTGAGTTGATTGGTGATTTTGGGGGGGGGGGGGGGGAATTTACATTACCTGTAGCATACGGGTTTTACCAAAACAGAATAAGCAAATCTTTGAGCGATTTTCCTCGTACGTCCTTGGTCCTTGCCTTTGGCATTTTGACCCACGATTAATACAAATAAACAATTTATATATGTATCCATGGAAACAAAATAGGAGGTATAGCTATATAAAGTGGTATTAAATCGATAAAGGTTTAAAACGTTCGATTACAAGGCATTTAATGAAAATGTATGAACAATAATCTGCACCAATTACACAGAAATTGAGTTTTCTCGTGAATCCCACTAACGATTATTTTCTTTTGAGTCTTAAAATATTCGTGAGACACCATACAGGAATACAATCCCTCGAGTTGATTGGTGATTGAGGGGGGGGAAGCATAGCTGTAGCGTATGTTTTAGGGAATGAAATCCCCGGTAAGGAAAGGGGGTTTGAATGTAGTGGGACAGGGGTTGTAGGGGGTGGGAGCAGGGAAGTAATTGGTTTGAGAGTTATGAAGGGGAAGGATCTCAGAGGAGGGGAGATACGGGAGGTGTGGGGAAGGAGGGGGTTGTGTTGGGGCAAAAGGGTCGTATTTGGCGTAGATTTCAATGTTTCCAGTAATCCGTCGGTTGCACTCCAATGACAGCAATGAACCCCCTCCGCAGGAGGGCCAGTGAACCACGGAAGGTGGTGGAAGCCAGAGGAACCACATAGCTGCGGGCGTGGGTACAGCTTACGTGGGGGGAAATCAGTTAGTATGGCGGGAAGTTAAATATTATGATTCGCCTTATTTTAAGGGATGCGAAGTCACGGGTCATTGAATATTCAATGAGGGGGAAGTGGTGTGATGGTGTTAGTGGTGGGGAAGTAGGCACGCTGCAGTTCTCCTCTAGCGTGTGCAGTGGGTGGTCTCAATGGCTTGCGCAAGGTTTACTTACACGACAATCATTACAATTCAATGTTTTTTTTCGTCGGAGTCGTGGTTGCTCTTCCTAGAAGGACACAGGTGTTTATTGCCCAAAAATGGGCAGTTTTGCCCTCGGTGTGGGCATCATTTATTGTATTCAGAGGGGAGGCACAGACGTAGATGATAAGGTTGAAGGAGGGGGTGAAGGGGATGTTATTTCATGGAGTGGAAGTGTTGGAAAGGTAGAAATGGCAAAGTAAAGTGAAGGGATGAAATTGTCAGAATAATGCATCGGAAGAGGATATTCCAGGGTGGAAGTGCGTTGAGAGAAAGAGGAAGTTGTTTAAACGGCAGAGGAGGAAGGATGTGCAAATTGATGGACGAGTGAAGAGGCGGAGGAAAAGGTAAGGTAATTGATGTGTGCATAGCGAAGAAGAGTAAGTGGTCAATGCTGCACCATCTCGGGGATTTAAGAGGAAACAAATTTTTTTGAATATGGCGAAGCAGTGAGAGGCCTTTCTTGCGTTTAAGTGATAGGCATTACGTGAGAAATTAAGGAAATGAAGTGGAAATAACAAAGCATAATTGCACAACATGTGCATGATAAATTCGGTGAATTTGGTGAGGATCCATGAAGGTAAAGTGACAGAGATAGCGATTTTGCCAGACGAGACGCAAATTCATATTTGCCCACCATCATTTTAGAAATTAAGAAGGACATCCCATTAATGGTAGCATTGTAGTTTAAACATGGTGACATTTTTTACACCTAAGATGACACCTTACCCTTCATATTGGAAAATCATCAACGATATTCAGAGTCTGGTGAGGACTTGTATTTAAATATGTGCACAAAAAATGATAAAGAGCTCTTGAACAATAGCTCTTGTAAGTTTTACTGCGACGTTCATTAAGTTGTAAACATTAATCCACATTGTGTCTTCTGGAGCTTTAAATTTGCCAAGTAAGAAGTGATCTCCACTCCACTAATGGTAAAAACGGCTGTCTAAAGAAAAATGTCCACGGTAAATTCACCGTGGGTTTTAGAGAACACCAAAGAAATGTAGATGCTCAAACAATATTGTTTGAAGTCAAGGTTAAACAAAAGGTCTCAGGGAACACACACAACATATGAAAACGTAATTTAAATTTCAACTGAAATTTTTTACAGTTCTACCAAGTGGATCTGCCCTTTGACCTAAGACTATTTCTCCATTCTTAGTGCAAAAAAGTAATTTTAAACCATGCTTACACCAAGAGACTTGTGATAACTCAACGGCACGGGTGAATCATCCCAATTCGACACTCCTACCATGCTGTAAAAAGGAACCAAGGGTTCACGAAGACTAAGATATGCGTACTTTTCCCACCATTTCTCCACCTGTCAAGATAATCAACATTAATTGCAATTAACTTTACAAAACCTTCTGCATTATGCCAATATAATAATTGCATAGATACCCAGTTTCTTTCTCGTTTCGCCTTCTGTAGCAATTCTTTATGCAGTTCTCTCCCTATTCCTGAGTGAAATTTGTTGACTACTTTTCTCGTGTTTTCCAATTCAGCTTCATTGAGGAAAGGTAATACTGATTCCACGTATTTGTCCAAAGAGTACTTCAATGGAGGGATAGGTAGCGGTGGTAAGCTTTCATCCTTCGCAAAAGTTTTCATGCGCTTGCTTACATACGTATCCTTCCTTAGAGCCATTTCAAGAAAAGCCTAGATGCGTAACGGCAATCAGTACTCCAGTAATGCAGTTGATAGTTAGATGCCTACAGTACAGTCAGAAAGGGACAAAGCTAAAACCAAACATTACCCAGAACTAAAACATGCTGATTCACTTGAGTAAAGGAATGACCGATAACAGAAATCCTTAATCTCCTTAATCATGAATCAAAAGGTTATAGGTCCCATTGAAAAATCTAGTCTCACGTATCAGTATTCTACCTGGGAGGCTTGAGGATACTGTAGATTTTTTATCACTGATATTACCATTAAACACACACGCCGTTGATTTCCCTTTCCCAAAAGTAAAAGGGTAAAAGTTTTAAAAATCACTATCAATCACTATTCCAACGTTGCCAGCTTTCCAGGTAACTTCTTGAACCGGCTATAACATGTGAAGTTCGCTTTTATGATGTAGGTTTACATCGTTTTGAAATGGTTTTGAATCATGTTTGCATGTAGATATGTTGGCTCCGTTTTCTCGATAAATGTTGTTAATCCACCTTATAAATCACACTGATATGGTATATGCAGAGCTCGACTAAGCTATCGCTGTACGCGGCAGTCCCTGCCTGAATGCTAATTTAATCAATTTAATGCTATTTAGACCATCATGTTGTTATTTTCCGCACTGACATTGGCATTATGTATAAGAATGTATTCATATAAGTAATGCTCTTCGACGTCTTCAACCAAAGTTAGCATTTTTGCTTCGTATTAGTAATACCATGATATAAACTATACGTTTTCCGCCTTCCTTTAAGCACCAATTGTGTAATTCCCAAGTAGAATGAAATATCCACCGAGTCGGTGCATTCAATTGAAATGACAAGCATCAAAAATTTTCATCTATCGATGCACATGTGACAACATTGCAATGATTGCGAAAATTGTGAGCCGTAAATTTCTTCATCATGATACGGGAGATATTTACCGATATTTACATATTACGCGCAGGACGTCGCCAGTGGCTGAACCGGTGATGGGGGAATGAACCACATGAAACAATCAACACTCATCAAACCGGTGGGGTATTTAGTTTGCGGTTTTCGGGTAAATTTGAAGGAAAGTTATATTTACGATGTCCGAAGAGGTTGATGGGAACCTAATACTGGCTGAAGCCTTGAAAGAACAGGTAAAATTGGAAAATTCTTGGACTTAAAAATTAACATTAGTATGAACCTGAATGTCAGTCACAACTTTGGACATTCTTGCTTTACAGGGCGTTGAATACGTTTTCGGAATAGTCGGTATTCCGGTAATTGAACTGAGCGTAGCAATTCAGCAAGTTGGAATTAAATATGTGGGAATGAGAAATGAACAGGCTGCATGTTATGCTGCTCAAGCCATTGGTTACCTCACAAAACGACCTGGAGTATGTTTAGTCGTGTCAGGTCCCGGCTTGCTTCATGCCATAGGAGGAATGGCGAATGCCCAAGTGAACTGCTGGTAATAACTTATTTTTGAATACCTTATAATCTAGAAAACTAAGGTCATCAAGTCAGTCACATTGTTTTTGCTCATGAGCACTTCATGTGCCAGAATTGATTTTATTTTTCTTCCTTTCTCGAATTACTCATGTTCAATAAAAAGGCCCCTCTTAGTAATTGGTGGTTCATGTCCCCAAGACCATGAGGCTGTTGGTGGATTTCAAGAATATCCACAGGTGGAAGCCTGCAGGCTGTATTGCAAGTACACTGCACGCCCACCAAGTCCCAAACTCATACCGTTGCATGTCGAAAAAGCTATTAGATTAGCAACTTATGGAAGACCAGGTATGTAGAAGAGCAGTAGCTTTTACTTGGAAGTTCTGTGTGATTAAACTGGTGGAATCATTTTAAATGCTTGATCTTTATTGTCCTAAGCTTTTATTGCATAATTATTAACATTACAAGTTCTGTTCCATCCAAAGGTGCGTGCTATTTGGATTTCCCTGGGAACATGTTGGCTCAGAGTGTTCACAGAAGTGATGTTTTTCTACATTCACGTGCAAGCGCTCCACCTCTTTGCAATCCCAATCCAGATGTTATTCTTCAGGCAGCAAATTTAATAATGAAAGCGAAAAGACCATTGGTAATCGTGGGAAAAGGTAAATACTTCGACAGTTATATTTTATTTGGCTCTCATAGGTCTCAAGAATATGTAGTTTTTAAAATATCTTATACCTACAAATAACTTTTGTGGTATTGAAAATGCTATTCCCAATTGGTGTTACCACTCTTGTTTCATATTTAGGTGCTCTTGAGTCAATGTTTATATTGTTTTTTTCTAGTCAAAATTTGGTGTATTACTTACACACTAACATCCTCTTCAACCTTTGTGTTTTAGTATAAGTAAAATGGAAAATTTTGTTAATTTGGTACTGGTATATAGTTGTGAGAGGAGGTGACGAATGACTTAGGTCATTAGTTCCATCAAGAATATGTTGTTAGAATGATTTGGATGGGATTACTTGAGGAGTGTAGGTTTGGTGAAGAGAAATCAGGTATTGTATTCAGCCTTCTCTTTACAAAAGACAACAAAAAGTGTACAGTTTCATGTTCGCATCCATTGGATGGAGGTACAGCATTTGAAGTACTTCACCTGAAATCCTAAAAAAATACTGGGATTCCTCTAAAAAGCTTGTGCCACTGCTGGGACTCCAATTTAGACCATTAGAATGGAAAGTTGATACTCTAGCCACCACATCAACTGACTTAATTTTTTAATTTGAGGTCGTTGATACATACATTCCTTAAAACTATGAATATATTTTATTATTTGCAGCTTTGAGTTAGATACAGATCAAGATTTTGTTGAAACTCTCCATGCATGGATGGGGCTTGCCGGAGTTGTCGTATTACAGCAGTTTAGTCGTATAGCAGCAGAGTTGTCGTATAGCAGCGGAGTTGTCGTATAGCAGCAACAATTTATTGTTTTTTTTCTTTATTTTCTTCAGAAGCTTTACATAAAAAATCAAGAACTTCCTTTTCCTTTTTAATTCCCGTTCACCCCAAAAAATCAACAACCAACACATTCTTGTTTTATCCATAGCAACTTCGAGACTAAAAGGTATTGAGGGTTTTCTTTATATGTAATTAAGACCATACGTCAACTATCCCCCCCAAAACCCTCAATAACTAACGGCTAACCCTAGGTCTCAAGTTATACCTAGGTTCTACAGTCTCTCTAACCGCAGGTGTCACTTGTTGAACCTCTTCAGGAGCTTCGTCATCCCTCCGTAGTGGTCGAGGCAGCAACTTCAATTCCGACTGGTGAATCTTGGTAGGAGGGTCTGTCTTCAGCAAGTAAATTCCATTTCCCAGCTTCTTCTTAGCCTCGAAGGGTCCGATCCATTTTGGAGCAAGACCAGCATGGTATCCCTGAAGATTGTTGCTGAGTTGGTGGTTCCTCTGCAGAACTAGCTGTCCAGGCTGCAAATCTTCTTCAGTAACCTGGTCTACCACTTCAGCTTCCTTTCTAGAGTGCTTTGTCGCTTCTTTGTGCATCCGATGAACCTGTTTCTGGTGATTCTCGACCCAGGCCACATAGGGAATATCCTTTTCTTCTTCGACAGCCTCGATTCTCCAGTCGCCAGTGCATTGAATCGGTCTTCCCAGGAATAGCTCTGCCGGAGAGTAGCCAGTGATGCAGTTGACTCGCTGCTTAGTAGCAAAAAGAGACTCGTGTAGGTGCTGGTCCCATCTGTTATGCTTCTCGTTCAATAGGTGTATCCGCAACATCTTCTTCAACTCCTGGTTCCTTCTCTCCGTGGGGTTTACCTGAGGATGATAAACAGGCGTAGTCCAGTGTTCAATTCCCCATGCCTCTAATGCTTGAGCCCACTGCCTTGAAGTGAACTGAGACCTGTTGTCGGTGAGAAGACATATGGGATAACCATACCGACTGAATACCTCAGTCTTCAGAAGATGGAGTACTCGTCCTGAAGTTGCCTCGGGTATAGCAAAGGCTTCCACCCACCTGGTGAGCAAATCGGTGACAACCAGGATACCAGTCTTCCCACGTGCCATCCGAGGACAAGGTCCCATCAGGTCTAGAGCCAAAACTTCCCAGGATCGATGTGGTCGTCTTCCTCTTTAGCTGGTACTGGCCTTCTGGTTGCTCGCCTTGGTGCATGCACATACTGGACACTCTTGTACATACCTTTTGACGTCTTGGCGCATATGCACCCAGAAGAACCGCTGACAAATCGATAAGTATGTTTCCTCCTGGCCGGGATGACCAGCTTCGTGGAACTTCTCTAATATGGCCCTAGCTTCAGATCTTGGCACCATAGGCACCGGTGACAGATCCGAGAGATGGGAGACACATAAAAGAACATCGTTCTCAAGACAGAGATTCTTATAACAGATCTTGAGAGCAGCAGGAACACTTCTGCTATCAGTGCTACGTTTGCCAATCCACGATTTCATCTTTTTACAGGCCCCATCATTATTCTGCCATCTCCTAATAATATCCATATCGAAGGGTTTCCTTTCACCAGTAACAGCCATAAGAACAGGTAAGTCTTCTTTCCTTTTCCGTAAATCCGGAACTTCCCTCTCCACTAGTTCTCTGTCTGAATTTGGTTCAGTCACAGGATTTCTTGACAGGCTATCAGCTGCTTGATTACTCGATCCAAGGACATGACAAATGTCAAAGTCAAAGTCCGCTAGTGTCAATGACCAATCCATCAATTTCGATTTTGTTCCAGCCACTTCATTTAGCCATTTAAGGGATGAGTGTAGAGTTGGAATTTCCTCCCTTTAAGGTAGCCTCGAAATTTCCCAACGGCCCAGACTACCACTAAAGCCTCCTTCTCAGCTGTACAGTAATTCCTCTCCGTTGGTGACCTCTTCCGGCTAGCGTACTCTATAGCCCTCCTCTCGCCTCCGTCAGTCTCTTGGAATAGTACAGCTCCAAGTCCAAGATCGCTAGCATCGGTCTGTAGATTTAATTTCCTACGAGGGTCCGGGTGTGCCAACCTTGGAGCATTACAAATGCTTTTCTTGATCTGTTCAAAGGCTCTTTGTTCGCGTTCAGTCCATTTGTAGGGAGCTGTCTTATTGAGTAAATCAGTCGGTGCAGCACCTTTTACTTCAAAATGAGGGACAAAACTACTGTACCAACCACTAAGTCCCAAAAACTGATGTACTTCCCTATTGAAAATGCCCCATTGGTTTCCTATAGGAATTATGTAAATTCCTATAGGAATTACAATTTCCTACAGGAACGATGAAACTTCCTATAGGAACAATACAATTCCTATAGGTACAAGAAAGTTTCCTATAGGAACAAGAAATTTTCCTATAGGAATGATAAATTTTCCTATAGGACGAATATTTTCCTATAGGAACGAGAAATTTTCCTATAGGACGAATATTTTCCTATAGGAACGAGAAATTTCCTATAGGAACGAGAAATTTTCCTATATAGGACGAATATTTTCCTATAGGACGAATATTTTCCTATAGGAACGAGAAATTTCCTATAGGACGAATATTTTCCTATAGGAACGAGAAATTTTCCTATATAGGACGAATATTTTCCTATAGGACGAATATTTTCCTATAGGAACGAGAAATTTCCTATAGGACGAATATTTTCCTATAGGAACGAGAAATTTTCCTATATAGGACGAATATTTTCCTATAGGAACGAGAAATTTTCCTATATAGGACGAATATTTTCCTATAGGACGAATATTTTCCTATAGGAACGAGAAATTTTCCTATATAGGACGAATATTTTCCTATAGGACGAATATTTTCCTATAGGAACGAGAAATTTCCTATAGGAACGAGAAATTTTCCTATATAGGACGAATATTTTCCTATAGGACGAATATTTTCCTATAGGAACGAGAAATTTTCCTATAGGACTGTTGGAATATATGCAATTCTATCAATTTATAAGACGTCTCTAATGAAAATAAACAAAAGGTTCGATACGTGTGTATCGTCACTTGTATTGTTGTCTGACTAAAGAATGCACGGCTTCTTATTTCTCTAAACCTTTGTACCTTTAAAATATCAGGTTATGGGCCCAGACATTAAGCTTCAATAAGTTTAATTTCCGAGAATATATTTTTCCGCGATCAATAACGTTGAAATCCTGTCGGAAAAATTTACGCTAAAGGATGGCGGCGGAATATCAAGACGACAGATTCAAAGTTCCCTTGTTCGACGGAACCGAATACGACGACTGGAAATTTCGTATGGAAACATTATTGGATGAACTAGATCTCTTACCACTCATCGAGGAAGAACCAGTTTATCCAGGACCGATCCTAAATGAAACAGCGTCGGAATGTACAGCTCGAGAAGAAGCGAACACTCAATTGCGGAGTCGAGACAAAAGATGCAAAGGACTTATAATTCGGAAGCTAGCAAACAGTCATTTGGAATATGCAAAAGGAAAAATATCAGCATACAGCGTATGGAAGGAGCTGAAAGACACTTTTGAAAGGAAAGGTTTAGCTACTCAGCTACAAATTAGAAGACAGCTTTTATCTCCAGCTTGTCAACATAACCCCAAAAAGGAAAATCTGGAAACTCACTTTCTTCATTTCGATCGACTGATTCGTCAACTAAAATCAACGGGCGCCAATGTGAGTGAGCCAGACATTATTTGTCATTTGTTGCTTACCCTGCCGCAGGAATATAACGTGGTTGTCACAGCCATAGAGACTATTTCTACTGATAGACTAACCTTAGCCTTTGTGAAGAACAGATTACTTGATGAGGAATCCAAGCGATCTTTTCTGGCTAACGGAGAGCAGCACATGAATTCCGAGGTTCAACCTTCGACAGCATTCGCTATACAGTCCAAACGAGTAAAGAACAACCCTCAGAATACACCGAAGAATGACATCGCTGAGATAAAGAATGAAAATAAATATCACAAATCTTATATTCGCTGTCACAACTGTGGTAAACCAGGTCATTTGAGGGCTGAATGCTGGAAGGGTAAAAGTAATAATGGGCATGCTTATGCAGCCAACGATGACGAGGAATCTTTAGCAGACGACTATGGGATCGGCGGGATCAGTTTTGCAGCACATGTGGAAATAGAAGATAAAGAGAAGACAGTGGAGGAGGAATCAACTGCTATGGGAACAAGCTCACAGTCTGAAGGTGAAATAAGCTTTACTCTAGACTCTGCAGCTACCGAGCATTTAGTTGGGGAACTAACTCCTCTCAGTAATGTCACTCCACTGAAGATACCCATTTACATTAAAGTTGCTAAAACTGGCCAGCTGATGACTGCCAAAGAAAAAGGGGATATTAATGGTGTTATTTTTACGAATGGAAAATGGGTTAAGTTACACATTGCCAACGTGTTAAGGGTACCTGATCTTGAGATGAATCTTCTATCTGTCCAAAAATTGGATTCTTATGGTTATGGTGTGCTGTTTGCAGATGGAATAGGAAAAATATTGAAAGGTGGTCGAACAGTAGCAGTTGCTAGGCGCTGTGGAAAATTATACAGGATTGTTTTTCAGAGGGCACACACAGCTTGCCTTTCAACAGAAGCAGAACATCTGTGGCACCAAAGATTAGGACACATCTCCAAAGATGGTTTGAAGAAATTAACCACACTGGTGGATGGAATTAAAGAAGACAAATTCAAGAGTACATGTGAGCATTGCGTGACTGGAAAACAAACGAAACAACCACACTTGCATGAAAGACTCAGAGCAAAACGTCCATTAGAACTTGTGCATAGTGATCTGGTTGGACCAGTATCTCCTATGTCATATGATGGGATGAAGTATATAATGACATTTGTGGATGATTATACCCACTTTACTGCAGTGTTTTTCTTGAAATCAAAGTCAGAAGCCTTTCATTACCTTAAGATTTATGAAAAAATGGCAACATCTCATTTTAGTACAAAGCTAAGTCGTTTTAGGTGTGATAATGGCAGGGAGTACGTTACCAATGAAATTAAGGCCTACTTTGAAGAACAAGGTATACAATTTGAATTCACAATACCATACACGCCACAGCAAAATGGGGTGGCGGAACGAATGAATCGTACAATGCTTGAAAAAGCAAGATGCTTGATACACAGCTCAGGCTTATCAAAAACTTTGTGGACAGAAGCAGTACTTACTGCTGTATACTTAATCAACAGGACTCCCACAAAAGCCCTGGAAAAGGAAGTTCCAGCTTACCTCTGGTATGGAAAGAAACCAGACCTCAATAAACTGAAGATTTTTGGATGTACAGCCTACCTGCATACTCCCAAAGAATTAATGAGTGGCAAGCTAGAACCCAGATGTAAGAAGTACATCTTTGTAGGGTACTGTACTAATGGGTACAGACTTTGGGATCCAGAACTAAAAAAGATTGTCAGAGGAAGAGATGTAATTTTTGATGAAAAGAAGTTCCAAGCTAAGAAGGAATTAGGATACTGGAATGAAAATCAAGGTATCACTAAAAATGAAGAATACTACCCGGCAGAGAGAGACCAGAATTCAGGTGGAGAGCAGAATTCAGGTGGAGATAAGAATTTAGGTGGAGAATGGGAAATAGATGATCAAGTCAGAAGGTCAACCAGAGAAAGGAAAAGACCTGCTTATTTAGAAGACTATGACACAGAATATGGAATAGGTTGTGCTATGAGCGTTGAAGCATTCCTTGATGATGTACCCGAGAATTTCTCAAGTATCAAAGGGAGAGAGGATCAAGACAAGTGGTACAATGCAGTTAATGAAGAAATGAAGGCTCTTCATGAAAATGAAACTTGGTATTTAACTTCACTTCCCCCTGGAAGGAAGGCAATTGATTGCAAGTGGGTTTTCAAAATAAAGCGGACTGAAAATGGGGATGTTGATCGCTACAAGGCTCGTCTTGTTGTGAAGGGATGTGCTCAGCGCAAGGGGTATGATTATGAAGAAACCTACTCACCAGTAGCAAGTCTTGTAACTCTACGAATCCTACTAGCAAAATGCAATCAAGATGGACTCTTTGCAGAGCAACTGGATGTCAAAAATGCATTCCTTCATGGGAACCTCAATGAAGATATTTATATGAAACAACCAGAAGGTTATACTGAAGGCAATGAAAAACTAGTCTGCAAACTTAAAAAATGCCTATATGGTCTCAAACAGGCTCCACGAGAATGGAACAAGAAGTTTGATTCCTTCATAAAACGACTGGGCTTCACTCAGTCCCAACATGATCGGTGTTTGTATATTAAAGGTAACGATAACAGTGTAATATATGTTTTATGTTATGTTGATGATATTATTGTTGCAGCTAGTCTTCAAGAGGACCTTCAAACTGTCAAAGAGAAACTCAAGAATGAATTTAAAATGACTGATCTAGGCCCTCTGAGATGTTTCCTGAATATAAAGATTGACAGGTACAGTGACAGAATCATTCTCAGCCAGCAGTCCTACATCAACAATCTGCTGCAGCGTTTTGGCATGGAAGATTGTCATCCAACCAAGATTCCAATGGAAGCCAGACCTATAACAACCTTGGAAGGCCCTTGTATAATTAATGAGAAGCCATACAGAGAGCTTGTAGGATGTCTTATGTATTTGATGTACACCACACGGCCTGATCTTAGTGCTTGTGTCAACATGTTTAGCAGGTATCAAACTACAGCCACAGAGGCCCAATGGGTGGGACTCAAGCGAATCCTACGTTACTTAAAGGGAACCAAAGACTATGGTCTTGTTTTTGAACGAAGCTCAACACCAATATTAGTAGGATATGCAGACTCAGATTGGGCTGGAGACACTACAGACTCCAAGTCAACATCCGGCTACTTTTTCCAAGTGTATGGAGCAACTGTAAGCTGGGCCACTCGTAAACAAACCACTGTAGCCATTTCTACAACTGAGGCCGAGTATGTAGCCCTTGCAATGGCATGTACAGAATTTTTGTGGTTGAAGTATCTTCTTGCTGATTTGTGTGTTAGGGTAGAGGACCCAACTATTGTCTATGAAGATAATAATTCATGTATTGCCTGTTTAACTAAGTGGGAACACAAAAGACTTAAACATATTAATGTTAAGTATCATTTTGTGAGAGACTTAGTTGAGAATAAAATTCTCTCAGTAAAATATATACCAACTGCTCAACAGAAGGCAGACATATTAACTAAAGGACTAGTGGGTGAATCTTTCTTCAATCATCGCACTGGTTTGGGTGTGAAACAAATAGGTTGAACTAGACCTTGTATAAATTGATTCCATTTATTGTTGTTTTCTTTTTCTTCAGAAAGAAAGATATGTCTGTATTTTTTTTGTGTCATGTGTGTTTCCACATTTGAATGCTTGTTTCTTTTCTTTTTGGTTTTTTTGAACATTGCTAGAATTGAGGTGGAGTGTTGGAATATATGCAATTCTATCAATTTATAAGACGTCTCTAATGAAA
This sequence comes from Pyrrhosoma nymphula, assembly GCA_963573305.1. Lineage (NCBI taxonomy): Eukaryota > Metazoa > Arthropoda > Insecta > Odonata > Coenagrionidae > Pyrrhosoma > Pyrrhosoma nymphula. The sequence goes on along the minus strand of OY754335.1, from coordinate 9,360,095 downwards.
ATAAACAAAAGGTTCGATACGTGTGTATCGTCACTTGTATTGTTGTCTGACTAAAGAATGCACGGCTTCTTATTTCTCTAAACCTTTGTACCTTTAAAATATCAAGGACGAATATTTTCCTATAGGAACGAGAAATTTCCTATAGGAACGAGAAATTTTCCTATAGGACGAATATTTTCCTATAGGAACGAGAAATTTTCCTATAGCACGAATATTTTCCTATAGGAATGAGAAATAACCCTATAGTTATGAGAAATTTTCCTATAGCATGAATATTTGACAATGGAAAAAGGTTTCCTATAGGAATTAGCAATATTTCTATAGCACAAATATTTACTATAGGTACAATAAGAATATTCTTATTGTTTCCCATACATATGTTTCCCATAGTGCGAAAAATTCTAATTAATTCGAAATTAAAAAAGAAAACATTTCATTTTATTAATGGTTCTGCATTCTCACAAATATAATGCATAGATCACCATACATGACAACTTTGTACAATATTTCATTTATAATTAAAACATTATTGTCAATAAAAAAATTTTTAAGAAAAAGTTAGAAATTCATTAAAAAATGGTTCACCGGTATGGAAGTCACATAGTAGGTTCCGTTGCCAAGTTCCATTCCAATTCCATTGTAACGCAAACTATATCTGGCATAACACATGAAGCACTTCTCCCTTTGCCATAGTCCGGCGTTTTACACGGGGCACAGTACAATCTGATGTACGTACGAACGTGCATTTCAAGTTGCATGGTGTAAAGCCGTGAATTGCAAGAACGCATGCGTGAATGCATGAACGCGAGGTGGCAAAATAGCTTCTGCTCTAACTCGAAAATGATTGCACGCCCGATTGAGAAAAAATGCAGTTTGAAGTTGTGCAATTTCGTGCCTCGAGTAAAATGACCTTATGACTCTGTAGGTGTGCAGCGTGTGCAGCAATCCTCTCTCTCTCTCTCAACTTTGAGTTCATTTGAGGTCTTTTATCACAAAATACACTACCCCTGAAATTGATTCAAGAAATATATATTGATTATTTGGGCAAATGCACAGTGTTTGGACTGTAGCGTCCAGTAATTCCCATCAAGTATTGTACTGCACTTTTTTTCTGCGTCACGCTTAGCATTCCAAGTTTATACTTATGAGATCGCTTCATCTTCAACTCAGTCAGTTGGTGTAATGGTCAGAGTCGGCGACTCACGAATAGAAGGTCCCCAGATCTAATCCTAATGGTGGTGTTTTTTTTTAATGTCATGTATACGAGACTATTTTCCTATGGGAAAATTATTTCCCGTAGGAAAATTTTTTCCTATAGGAAACACTTTCCTATAGGAAAAAATTTCCTACAGGAAAGTGTTGAGTTCCCATTGTCAAATTACTGTGGGAAAAAAAATTACTATAGGGCATTTTCAATAGGGTTGCTTCTTAGTTTTTGGTCGATCGTATTCCTCAATAGCCTTATTCTTTTCTGGATGTCTTTCTAGACCTTCAGAAGTTATAACATGTCCGGGGTATTCAACCTTTGGGGTAACAAAGTGGCATTTCTTTCCAGTCTTCATTTCTTCAACTGGAAAGTTAGTCCATGAATCTTCAGTCTTTCTAGTATTTTGGATAGATGCGTCAGATGTCTTCAAATCCATTTTTACTATAGACTAGAATATCATCTAGGTAAACTTGACAAAAATCACCTATATATCCAGAAAGTACTTCATCCATTAACCTCACAAAAGTGGCGGGGGCATTTTTCAGTCCAAATGGCATGACCCGGAACTGGTAGAGACCACGAGGGGTAGCAAAGGCGGTCATTTCTCTTGAGCCTTCTTCCATCTTCACCTGCCAAAAACCTGAATTTAAGTCGAGGGTACTGAAGATCTTAGCACCACTAACTTTCTTCAACAAGTCCTTCAAATTAGGCATGGGATAGGCATCACTAACAGTCTGAAAATTAAGCTTTCTAAAGTCAACACAAAGCCGGTACTCCCCGTTTTTCTTCTTTGGCAGCACAACCGGCAAAACCCAATTTGAAGTAGATGGCTCAATTAACCCTTCGCTCTCCATTTCCTGTATTTTCTTGTATATAAATGCTCTCTTGTCAGGATTCATAGGATAAGGTCTCTGTTTAATGGGTTCATTACTTTTGCAAATAATTGTATGTTTAACGTTGGAAGTGTAACCAATGCTGTCTGTAATGACTTCTGGAAACTGATTGAAAATATTCAGCAATGCTTATTTCTGTTCGGGTGCTAATGGACCAACTTGCAACTCATCCAGATTGATTCCACAATAGTTTGTGCTTTTAGAAAAATATCCGTTTCTCCAAGCTAGTCTAGCCCTGATGCTTTTTTCTGAGAATATTTGTATTATAATCTAAAACAGCTCCATATTTAGTTAAGAAGTCATGGCCAAGGATCACATCGCTGATCAAATCCTTAATAATTAATGCAGGAATGTCAATGTCTATGTTGGAACACTTTGTTCGAAGGAATGTTCGGCCTTATACATATTAAGTACATCATTTGCAGCACCGATAACTCTGTTACTAGGAGAAATTTTAATATCATCAAAATAGTTCATTATCCTATCTGAGATAAATGTGTTACTAGCTTGGGAATCTAAAATGGCTTTATAAATTTTATTTTTTACACAAATTGTTATGGCTGGGTGGGGACCGTCCTGGTCAACCCCAATCTGTCCAATGGTATTCTTAGTATTCCAGTGTCTATTTGTTGTATTACTTGACACCTGGGGCTTAGTGGTATTGTACCCAGGGACATCCTCCCCCAGGACAGAATGATCCCTTTTTAGTTTTCCGGGCAACTGTCTCGTACATGGCCAGTTTTTCCACACCCAAAACATTTCCTCTGAAGGCCAGTTTCTCGATGAGTAATGTTTTTGTCTGGTGAAGTCTTAATCTTCTTATGCTCCTCCTCTAGTTGCCTAATGACTTCCCTTAATTCGTCAAAGGTCTTCGGATTAGCTACTCTTACCAAGGCAGAATCATCACGCAAAGTGTAAGTCACCATCCCTTTCATCGCTGGAACTTCAGAAAAGATCGCCAGAATACTCAAAAAACATGACGTGGTCATTAGATACAATTGTGTGACCAAGATAAGGAACTGTTTACCCGGGCCCAAGGACACTATTCCACAAGAGCTATACGAGGGGGTATACAAGGTGCCTTGCTCCTGCGGAAAATCCTACATTGGAGAAACCTGCTGCTCGATGAATGTGCGGATAAAGGAGCACCAGAGGGCGACGAAAAACAAGCAATTCCGACTTTCCGCCATCGCCGAACACGCGTGGTGAGAACCCGGCCACGACATTAAATTTGAGAAGACGAAACTTTTAACGAAGGAGTCCCGATACTTCCCTCGACAAATCAAGGAGGCCATAGAAATTCATAAAACACCGTTGAATTTCAATAGAGACGACGGATATCACCTTCACAGCGCCTGGAAAAGACTCATCCAAGAAACAGCCGATCAGAGAGCAGCACCCAGCCAGCCTACGGTATATAAGCAAGGCAGAAACCACACGCCGATACCTTCGACCTAAAGATGCTGGCAGGATAGCCAGCAAAACTGTTGCCAACATAGCCAACTGACGCGGAAGATAACCTGGAAAATGCAGAGATCTAGCTGGTTGAATATTCGCATTGAAAAATCAAATAAAACAAAAATCAAATGTTTAGCAATTCATTCTCTAATTGTGACAATCTTTTAGAGACATCTTGCATTAGCCCATCCAATTGCGATGTTTTTTCATCAATGTCGGTGTAAAGGTTGAGTTCATTAATTTATAACTTGGCTACTCTTCCATTAATTTCGGCAATTCAACCCTTCAAATCTCGCATTGAATTTGTTACTTAGTTCATCAACCTTGGATTTAATTTCTTCTTTTAATTCAGATTTCATTTCTTCAAGTTGCAATTTTTTTTTTTATTGGGCCTTAATTTGCTCCGTTAATTTGGTACTCAGGATCTTCTCCGCATTCAATGAGATCCTGCCGGAGCCGCTTTTCCAAATCTCCTTTGGTTCCTTTTGTCGACGGAAGTCCCCGCTGTGTTAGCGCCGTCCTCAGCTGGGCGATCTTCATGTCCGCGATCTTCATCGTCCTTCGAGCGCGTACTCCTTGCGCAATGTCCTGTCACGGTCGCCAATTTGTCGTATAGCAGCGGTTGAATTAATTTCCAGACCACTACTTACAATTTATTGTTTCTTTTCTGTATTTTCTTCAGAAGCTTTACATAAAACATCAAGAACTTCCTTTTCCTTTTTAATTCCCTTTCACCTCAAAAAATCAACAACCAACACATTCTTGTTTTCTCCATAGCAACTTCGAGACTAAAAGGTATTGAGGGTTTTCTTTATAATGTAGACCATACGTCAGAGTGTAGTCGACTCCCTATCCCAGAATTGCATTACTTTGCTTGCTTATGACGATTTGGTAAAGGCTTCCATAGGTGTGCTAGACTTTTGAAGCAAAAAGCCTATTGAAAGAAGATCTGTTTGATGGATATGAGGTTAGAATAACTGAAATTAAGAAATGTGTTTGACTGTGGCCATGCTTACTGCTACCAAATACATCCACTGTGCTGCAGATGGTGGATACATCTGGATATAGAGGTTAGCTGAGGTTAGTTAGTTATAGTGAGTGAGGTGAACCAACAAATAAGCAGTTGTGTTCATATATCAGTGGTATCTGGAGGGTGTTGGGTGTAAGAAGGCTGCTGCTGCTGTTCGGTGTAAGAAGCTGTATCAGCTGCCAACCACTGGCAGCTGATAACCCGGAGGAGGAGGGTGTGGTGTTGCCGGATTGGTGACAGTGATAATTTTCGTTTGAAAATGATTTCCACAACAGAGGTTAAGGTTTGTGGGAACTTCCAATTTGGCTGAATTTAACTGTGACCATTATTGGCACATTAATACAAAAGGCTAGAGCAGTACATAGGTACTTTGCAGCTAACAAAATTCAGGCTAACAGAAAATTATCCGTGCTGCTTATGTATTTGGGTGTGTGGGCACCTGTGAAGTGATGATGGATACATATATGGTATCCAGTTTTGCTAAAAAGATAGGTTTTATAGAGTAAAATAAAGTTTAGAATAACCTGTTAAATCAAAATACACCACAGAGGCAGCATCCCTTCTACATTCAAGTGGATGTTGAGATGGCATGGGCCAATACAACAACACTCATTGCATTGCAGGCCTGGGTATACCCAAAACGTAGGAGTACTGTGAGATGGAATGCAATGGGAAACAATCACATCATCATCCTTAGTAGAAGCACCATCTCACCAACTTATTTCACTGATGTGTTTTACAGTTAAAGATGTGATGGAACCCTATCAAGTAAAATATTCCAGATGTAATATAGTCCTCATTTGGATCTCTGTGGGGTTACTATTAGCGTTAGACTACAAGCGTTAAATGTGATAGGTTTGAGAATTAATACATATATCTCTCGTCAACCATGGGGGTAAACGTTCCCGAAAAACTCCACGGTTGGCAATATCACGGCTGAGAAAGCAGTACGTTTATCGAAAAGTGGGGATTGGCTTTCTTTTTCTATAAATACTTGTGTGAAAATTTGGATAACTCTGTTTTCATTTTTACTCGTCAGGTAATCCATACTTACACAGTGGACCCCCGCTTTACGGTCCCTAGGGCTGTTTGTAAGGTAAATTACATCGTAAAGAGAACCGATACATATTACAGGTCATCATTGAGTGTTTTCATGTGCAAAAACTTATATATTTGATTCCAGTAAGTTAGTAAGGTTTGTACTGGATAATCTGACTGAATCTTGGATAATCAAGGAAATCCCCCACGATTGGGCAATCTAGTACTCAAAACCAAAACATAGACCGTGGATAATCAAAAGCCGTGGTTGATGAGGGAAACCTGTAATACTCTATCTTATTCTGGAATGTGGTTGTGAGAGAAGGTCATGAAGCTGCAACAGTAGGAAACTGTGGTTTGGGAAAAGAAAATGAAACTGGAGAGAGGCTACCTGCATTTTACATTCAAAATGGTCTTTAAATCCCAAGCATATTTGTATGACAGTCACTGGTGAGGAAAATACATATCCGTGGAAACCACTAGGGAGACTAAGGAAGAGACTTAAAATATATTATATTTTAGTAAAATGGCAATTTATAAATCAAATGAAACCATGCAAGACCAACCTTGGTGCAGATATCAACATAGTGATCACAATTTGTCCATAATAGACTTGTTGGAAGTTATTATGTTTAAAAAGCTATAAAGATCATTGAAGAATCACTGGTAGCTGGAAATATTGAAGGAAACAGAGCTGTAATTGGCTCTATAAAAAAAAACCTCCTGAAATGACAATGCATAATGTGCCCATGCCTCTTTTTTTCCATCAGGTATGGAAATTGTCTCTTTTCTGTCATACAATTGATCTCTCTTTAGATCCTTGTCCATTTAACAGTATGACATTTTAAATTATGTTTTTAGAAATTCCAGCCTGTGATAAATACACATTTCCATGCCCAAAGCCTTAAAAATTAGTCAAAAATGTTTTTACTGCTTTCATTTCATGGATCATTTGTATCATACACTATGGATTAATGATAAAGGGACCATATTTCTTATAACCAATAATGTCTTTATGATATTTTCCATTGAAATATTCATGTCCTGTGTTTAATAGTTTGTTATATTGACTATTTGATATAGTTATTTTCTATTTGGTTACATATTATTTATTGCACCATTGAATTTTGATCAGGAGCGGCATATAGTGGTGCAGAAAATGAAATTAGGAAATTGATCGAATTCTCCACTCTGCCCTTTTTACCGACTCCAATGGGTAAGGGAGTCGTGAGTGACTTGCATAAGCAATGTGTAGCATCTGCAAGGACCGCAGCATTACTTGGTGCTGATGTCATTGTCTTATTTGGGGCACGCCTGAATTGGATGCTTCACTTTGGACAACCTCCCAGGTTCAGCCCAGATGTAAAGTTCATTCAGGTGAGGCCGTAATTTAAAATCCATACGCCAATCAAATTGTATTTCATTACTGGCAAATCATAATTTAGTTATCATGTTAAGAGTATCCCAGTTGACCATCGCTAATCCCTACTATATGTTACGGGGGTTGGTTCAGATTATCTGGGGATTTTTGAAAGGAATACTTGTAGATTTTTTTATGATCGTCGATGACTAATCCCTTTTGATTTATCCCTATAATGAGAGTAAAACTGGTGACCTAGATATGGCATTCATATGCAAATAAAATATACTAGGCAATATGCCCGGAAAGTTAAGGGAAACAATTGATTTTAAATTATCATGTTACAAAAAAAATGGCAACGTTTTCATGGCTATTTTATATGCTGTGAGAATCTATTTTCCCGTCATTGGTAGCATCAAAACTTACCATTAAAATTTTGATTAATACCCTAAGACTTTGAACTTATTATGAATCAGTCTGTCAATAAATATGTTAATAGTGTATCAATGCAGGAGTGGTGTCACTTTACGCATCACTGGGTAGAGCTGGACTCGGCCGACGATGGAAAATTCTATACCATTTTTGGCATCCCCTATATCTGCCAATTTTCCCTTCCTATTGAAACTCTGAAGTCTTTGTCGAGTCTCATAATATGAAAAAGATTACTTGCATTGGCCAATCAATGATCTCTTTACTGCATAGAGAAAAAAATTCACCAACAATGGCATCAGCCATTTTTTTACTATATCACTCGCAAAAATCTTTCGAAGCAAATATAAACTATGTTCATGTAACATCAACAAATTGTTTTTTAAAATGAAAAAGAATTTTCTTTCATTAGTAATCTTCATAAAGTTCTGCAGGAACTTGAGTTTGGAAGTTTCCGGAGAAAATGGTGGGTGGAAATCGTTCAAGTTTGTGCCGTTGCTGTTTGTTAATGAGTGAGAACTAGAGATGGGCCTCTCTGAAAATTACCTCGGTAATTTTCGTAAATTACCACGCCCCTTGAAAATTACCGTAATTTTCTAGATAATTCACCTATGGTCGAGATAATTTTTCATACAGATAAATTCCCAACGTGTTCTTTTAAGCCAAGTTCACATTTCCTACGTGTTTAATAATAAATTGAGGCATGTGCAATTCATTTTTTGGAATATTTTACTTAAATTATAACATTTTGAGTAATGCATTAGAATATCTTCTCGAAAATTTCTCATACTTTGACAAAAGAAAGAAAGACAAAGAAAGCCAGATTGCGTGTTGCTGCCGTAGTTGTTTTTACAATTTAAAAAATTTGTAATAGATTAATGTTGTATTAGGGTTGGTTTAAACATCGTTATTCCCTTCCTATTGCTATTGCCTTTCTTATATAACCATACATTTGCTGTTTAATACTTAAAACTAAAAAATACAGGAAAATTACAGTAATTTTCCCATCTCAAGTGAGAACTATGGAAAATAGCATGATAGACATATGTATATGAAATACAGCAAAAATTATAGAGATTATGCACAGTTTCAACTTCCGCACTGCTAGAAAGCGTTTGGGTCAGATTTCTTTCGCTCGTTTGCGTGGGGTCATAATGGGGACTAGAGAGCGGGCACCCCACTGCGAATCCCTCTTGGTGGAGCGCATGCTGGCATCGAATCAATTTGAGGTTGCCCCGAGTAGTTATCCTGTCCGCGACTCAGATCAAGTGGATAAGAGTTATGAATAATTTCTGATTAGTATACAGTGTCCCATTCATTGTGTGTCATTTCTAACCTATAATTTCAGACACTTTCTTTCGTGACACATGAATGAAATTTGGTACCTAGATAGAAAAAAGTCGTTAGTTTTGTTGAGTGTAAGCAAAATTTTATAAATATGACCTTTTGACCCCATAAAAAAGGTCCAACCAAAAATCCTAATGTTGCCTTATGGGCTTTCAATGTTAAATTTTTCTAAATACAAAAAAGACTGAATTTCTTTGCAAAACTTTCAGTTTTTAGGTTTTTGGGCATGAGAAACACGATGGAAGAACTGTCAATTTCGAAAATGCACCCGTGAACCCTGAAAGGGCACTGTCAAAGGTCACAGGAATAACAAAAAGGAAATTGCCTCTACAAACCTGTCGAATCACAGGTTTTAAAAGGTTTTATATTATTATTATGGTGTATTTAAAAATTTTTAATGCTTACGAACAGAATAGTTTACTAATATGATGAAGAATTAAGACTAATGTAAAAAGTATGTCATGCAATATTTAAATGGAGAAGTTGCAAACGATACTTTTTCATAGGACAACTGCCGGTTGGTGTGGCTCGGATTATTTGACGGAAAGTTGGAATTGTCCTCTATGAACTAAATTTTACTTGAGAATACAAATCTCATCCAACTACCGCTGAGATCTTATCCTCTCTGGTTGGAAATATCCCAGGTGAATTTCACTCCCGCATGTCGCATTTCTCTTCCTTGAACTACGACCTTGACGTGGTGGAAGGGCTTGTGCGTTCCAATGACCCCTAGAGCTGGACTGGCAGGAGCAAGTACATTGCTCCTGGTAGGGCCACCCATGCCAGATAGGTCGAAGGGTAGGAGCCAGACGAAAGGTAGTTCCGTGATGGTGTCACGTTAAAAATACCATTGAGTCGCGTGGGATACCTCTCAACTATCACTTCCCAGAACATGAAAGTCATCCAAAGAGATCTGATTCCTGGCAACTACGGGACGCCGCCCACTAGGGCGGGTGTCGTGCCCGGCAGCGGGGGAGGCAAGGCCTCCGCGGTCGTCATCACACGAAATCCTTGCACAGAATCATCATCAGAAGATACAAGGGAAAGGAGGGAGAAGAAGAAGAAAAAGAGGAAGAGGAGGAGGAAAACAGTGGTAAAAATAGGAACTTGGAACGTAAGGACCATGATGAGGGCCGGGAAGCTTGAAAATATTAAGCAGGAAATGGAAAAAGGAAAAATAGATGCTTTGGGATTGTGCGAGGTTAGATGGAAGGATAGCGGGGACTATTGGAGTGATAACTACAGGGTGATCTATAGTGGGGGAGATGAGAGTCAACGGGGGGTAGGCATGGTACTGAACACAAAGTTGGGACTGAGGGTGGTAAACATTGAACAGGTGAACGACAGGATACTAGTGGTAGAAATAAAAGCACGCCCGACGAATTTCGTACTGGTCCAGGTATACATGCCTACGAGCAACCATAGGGAGGAAGAGGTGTACGAGCAAGTAGAAGAAATAATTAGAGAAGTGCCGGGGAAGAAAAACCTGATAGTGATGGGTGACTGGAATGCAGTAGTGGGAGAAGGGAGGGACGGATTAGAAGTAGGAGGGTTTGGGCTAGGAAGAAGAAATGATCGCGGGGAAAAGGCAGTTGAATTTTGTAGAAGAAATAAATTAGTAGTGACAAACACTTGGTTTAAACATCACCCCAGGCGTAGGTACACATGGAAAATGCCGGGTGACACTGGGAGATACCAAATTTATTATATAATGGTGAGGCAGAGATTTAGGAACAGTGTAAAAAACTCTCGTAGCTATCCAGGGGCGGATGCGGACTCGGATCATAACTTGGTGATGATGAAGTGTGAAGTTAGATTCAAAAGGCTTTGTAAAGGTAGGAAGATAAAGAGGTGGAACCTTGAAGCATTGAAAGGGTTGAAAAGGAGGGAATACCAAGAGCTAGTAGAAAAGAACATAGGTGAAGAGAAGCGGATGGGAACCATAGAGAAGAGATCGGAGGTTATAAAAACAGGCATCGCAAGAGCGGCAGAGAAAACAATAGGAACGGTGGAAAAGAAGAGGGTTAAGAAGCAGTGGGTTACAGAAGAAATGATAAAGAAAATGGAGGAGAGAAGGATATGGAAAAACGTGAACACCGACGTAGGGAAGAGGAAGTACAAGGAATTGAATAATAAACTCAGGCGAGTGACCAATCGGGCAAAAGAAAACTGGTGGAAGGGACAATGTGAGCAAATGGAAAAGATGCAGGAGGAGGGGGAAGTGGGCGCTTTGTACGCCAAGGTGAAAATGTTATCGGGTGGTAAGAGAGGTCAAGCGATACCAAAGGTTAAGGACAAAACAGGAAAGATATTAATCGAACAGGAAGATATCCAAGAAAGGTGGAGAGAATACGTGGAGGAGCTATATGACAGCGAGAATAGACCCCTTAGCCTAGATCTAGAGGACGAAGGAACAATAGATAAAGATAACCTCGGACCAGAGTTACTTGAGAGTGAAATAGAGAGGGCACTTAGAGAGATGAAGGGTAGAAAAGCCGTGGGAACCGATAACCTACCTTCGGAGCTACTGAAGAATCTAGGTAGTAGGGGGAGAAAATCGTTTTTCGAACTTATTCGCAGGATCTACGAGGAAGGAGTATGGCCAGAGGATTTCGTGAAAACAGTATTAATACCTATCCCGAAGAAGAAGAAAGCGTCAGAATGCGAGGAGTATAGAACAATCAGTTTAATTTCGCACGCAGCAAAAGTGTTGCTTAGAATACTAAATAGAAGGTTGGAGAGCAGAGCAAAGTGCTATTTAGGCGATGACCAATTTGGGTTTAGGAAGGGGAGGGGAACCAGAGATGCGATTGCGGTAATGAGGACACTTATAGATAGAAACATAGAGCATAATCAGGATGTTTTCGCTTGTTTTGTAGATTTCGAAAAGGCGTTTGACAGAGTAAACTGGGAGAAACTAATGCAGATACTGGGGAAAATAGGAATAGACTGGCGCGATAGGAGACTCATCCGAAACTTATATATGGGGCAGAGGGCTCAGGTAAGGGTAGCGGACGGTGAATCAGGGTGGGCAGTTATAGGTCGCGGGGTGCGGCAAGGGTGCCCGTTGTCGCCTTTACTTTTTAACATCTATGCTGAGGAAATGGTAAGAGAGGCATGGGATGAGCTAGACGTGGGAATGAAAGTAGGAGGCCAGTGGATAAAGTCGGTTAGATTCGCAGACGACCAGGCGTTGGTGAGTCGGTCATCGAAAGGACTGCAAACTTTAGTAGATGCACTGGAAAAGCAGTGTGAGAAATACGGAATGAAGATAAATAATAGGAAAACAAAAGTAATGAGATTCTCTAGGACAAAGAAAGCAAAGCTGGTGATAAGAGTAGGAAGTCACAAACTGGAGCAAGTAGAACAATTTAATTACTTGGGTAGTACGCTAGAAGAAAGAGGACATAGTAGCAAAGACATTAGGAGGAGAATAGCGCTAGCGAAGGAAGCGTTCAATAATAGAAGGGATCTGATGACGGGGACCTTAAGTAAGGATGTAAAAAAGAGGCTAGTAAAGAGCTTGATATGGAGTGTGGCGTTGTATGGGGCGGAAACGTGGACCTTGAGAAAGGAAGACGAAAATAGGCTGAAGGCTTTCGAGATGTGGGTGTGGAGGAGGATGGAGAAGGTGCGTTGGACGGAAAGGAAGACAAATGAGGAAGTGCTTGACATGGTGGGCGAGGAGAGGAAACTTATAGATGAGATTAGGGGAAGGCAGGGTAGGTGGCTGGAAGGGGTAATGAGGGACGATGGTTTGCTGAAGGTCGTGATAGAGGGAAGGATGTTGGGTAAGCGGGGAAGGGGAAGGAAGAGAATCGGTTTTATGGACGGGATGAAGAAAGGTAGGACTTATGCTGAGATGAAGAAAGAAATACAAGAGGTAGAAAGGGCACAGCACGTGTAAGAGTTCGTTGGATATTCTCTGACTTTCATCACAACCTACCTCTAACCGGTAGATTACTGTAATGAATGAATGAATATCGCATTTGTGTCCTCCGCCGTCGTTTGATGACTTTTTCCTTAAAGTTGAAATCTATTGCGAATCGATTAATAGTCACTCTATTTTAGTCACAAGTCAGCAATATCGAACAAAAAAATTGTTTGAGGGAATAGTTTTCAATGATGCGGTAGTAAAGCTCATGTAACTCATAGCCCCTTAATATATTACCACCCGCACTACACGCCAATGCCGGTCCGGAATAGCAGGGGTCTGTGTTATTCATTCAAGTATTCTACCAGCTGATTGGTAGGTTCTTGGACAGTTCCCATTCTGCATCCCAACCTCATAGACATTGTCTCGCTTTCCCTCCTACGGATGGCCCGTTATTAGATCCCTCTTCAATTCTTCATATCTTCTACCTCTTCTTATTTCGTCCAGAGTTCCTATCCTCTTCCTTCCTCTGCCACGCTTCCCCAGTGTTCTCCCCTCTATCACTCTCTTCAACATGCCCTCTCCTCTTAAAACCTCCTCCATGTATCTCTTCTGCCTTCTCCGAACCTCTCCCACAAGCTTCCTCTCGTCTCCGACCATATCCAATACCTCCTCGTTCGTCTTTCTCACCATCCAGCTAACCTTCTCCATCCTTCTCCAAACCCACATCTCAAATGCCTCAAGTCTACGCACATCCTCCCTTTGCAATGACCAAGTTTCCGACCCATATAGCGCCACGCTCCATATTAAAGTTTTCACCAGCTTCTTCTTTATGTCTCTTCTCAGAGACCCTCGTCCCTCCCCAGAGTTTCCGTCCCTCTCCTAAACCTGAACTGGTCGTCACCCAGGCATTCATTTGCCTTCTCTAGCCTTCTGTTTATAATTCTCAGAACTACTTTGGCCGTGTGGGATATTAAGCTTATTGTCATAGAGTCTTCGCACGTCGTTGCTTTACTCTTCTTTGGTATAGGAATTAGTACAGTCTTTGCGAAGTCTTCCGGTCACACTCCATCCTCGTAAATCCTATGAATAAGTGCTAAAAGTTTTCCTCTTCCGTTCTTTCCCATGCTCTTTAAAAACTCTTCAGGTATGTCATCTATTCCCACCGCCTTATTCCTTTTCATGTTTCTTAGAGCTCTTTTGAGTTTGCTATCTAGGATACTTGGTCCAATGCCATCTCTGTCGATATCGTCTTCCCTTTCTATATCTAACCTATTGGGTCTTATTTCTTTACCATACAGCTCTTCAACATACTCCTTCCACCTCTCCTGGATCTCTTTTGGTTCTACGATCATCTTTCCTGTCTTGTCTGTTATCATTGTAATTCCCCTTCCCTTATTACCACCTGTCAGTTCCTTTACTTTCTTATATAATGCATCTGCTCTTCCCTCATTTTGGTATTTCTCTAACGAGTCGATCTGTTCTCTCTACCACGCCTCTCTTGCTCTCTTCATTTCTCTTCTAAGCCTGTTATTTAATTCTCAGTATTTTTTCTTACCTAGCTCTGAGTTTACACTCTTCCATTTCCTTCTCTCCTCCATCTCCCTTATCATCTCCTTTGTGATCCACGGTTTCCTATTTTAGTTGCACTCACTACACCTACGGTTGCTTTCGCCGCTTCTACAATTCCATTTTTCAAACTTCCCCATTCATCTTCCACTGATCTAACTCCATGATCCTCACACATTATCTCATCCACCTTCTCTCGATACTTCTTCTTCATTGACCCAGTTAATGCCTCCGTATTCCACTTTCGTACCCTCCTTCCCATTCTTATCTTTTTCAGTTTTACCCGACATTTGATGACTGATAAGTTGTGGTCTGTGTCTGCATCAGCTCCTGGATAAGTATGCGAGTTTTTAACACTATTCCTGTATCTGTGACGAACCATTATATAATCTATCTGGAACCTATCTGTGTCTCCTGGCTTCTTTCAAGTGTACCTACGTCGAGGATGATGTCTGAACCATGTATTTGTAATTAATAGGTTATTTCTACGGCAAAACTCCACAGCTTTCTTGCCCCGGTCGTTTCTCCTTCCTAGTCTGTAATCACCCACCTCCCGCCCATCTCTTCCTTCGCCCACCACCACGTTCCAATCCCCCATTACTACTAAGTGCTTACTCCCAGGTATCCTACCAATTATTTCCTCTAGCTGATCGTAAACCCCATCTATCTCCTCCTCTTTATGGTTAGAGGTAGGCATATAAACCTGGATTATATATCTAAATTCGTTGGATCTGCCTTTAGTTCCAGGATTATAATCCTATCACTCACCTGTTCTGCATACACTATTTTTCTACCTAGTTTCCTATTCATTACGAATGCAACCCCATGCTGACTTTCATTCCCTCCACTATAAATTACTCTATAGTCGTCGCTCCAGTAATCCCCGTCATCCTTCCATCTTACTTCACCCAGACCCATGATGTCTACACCCACTCTCTCCATTTCTTGCTTTATATTCTCTAGCTTCCCCACTCTCAGCATAGTCCTAACATTCCATGTGCCTATTCTGATAGATTCGTTCCTCTTCTTTATCTTCTTTTCCTCTGCTGCTACTACGTCTGAGCAAGGATTCTGTGTGATGACGACCGCAGGGGCCTTGCTCCCACCGCTGCTGGGCATGACGCCCGGCCCTCTGGGCCGAGTCCCGTAGTTGCCAGGATTCATTATCATTTGAGAACTGTCCATAATTTCAAGGTTTTTGTTTTAATTGAGATAGTATTCCATGGCCTTACGCAATAGTGTTTTTTACGTGACACCGTCACTTCAGAGGCCGCCCCACTGGGGTCAGATGCCTTTTGCAGCCGCCTCACTGAGGTACAGACGCTGCGCGGACTACCATTCGTCTGTCTCCTAACCTTCGACCAATCTGGCATGGGTGACCCTACCAGGAGTATTGCTCCCGCCAGTGCAGCTCTAGGGGTCATCGGAGCACGCAAGCCCTTCCACCACGACAAGGTTGTAGTCCAAGAGAAGAGGGTCTGTGTTATAGGTTTTAATTTTAATTTTTGATTCGGCATAAGTTTGCCTACTCGGAATGTCTTGAATCTGGTTTTTCCCAGAATAGTGATATTTCTGGTATATAGAGTTGAGGAGAGCTTTCTGCATGTTAATGCCATGAAGTGATCCTATTCCACTTTTATTATTAAATTTGTTAATTTTTTTTAATATTCAGGTGGATATCTGCCCTGAAGAATTCCACAATAGCACTTCAGCTGCCATATCTATCCTTGGCGATGCTGGTTTAGTGGCTAAAGAGTTAAATGCAGTACTTATTAAGAATAATTGGTGGGTTCCTCCTTACACACCATGGTGGACAACTTTATTAGAAAGCTGTAAAAAGAATCAAATGTTTGTTCAGGTATGTACCCAATTGTTTTCACTGTACATCTTATGGGTGAATCATAGAAAAGTGAACATAGATAAAATTAAAAAGGAATTAAGTGGACTCTTTTTTCTACATTCCACTTAAAAAATCCTGGAGTTGCAATATATTATGGTTCACAATATTTTTTTGCTCCTACAGTATGTCCATGCTTTTATTGTTGTTTTGATTATTGCGATTGATTGATTTGTAAGAAGAATATCCTTGTGCATCCCTCGTGCAATTAAGATATGAGTATTAGATCCTTATCTAATATATTGGAAAGAGTAATCTAAGCTCATATGATCTTGTGCTTTTACAAATTAGGTATGTCTCTATTTTATTGTATTCATTAATTCACACAACCATTTAAAGTAAAAAATAATTGGTTCAAACTAAAGGAGAAAGGAAGGGATTTGGACAAACACAATGGTGGTGTGAAGGTGGAACTGGAATAGAGGTGCGGTTCCAAATGAAAAAGTTAAGACTTTTCGATCAAAAGTCGAACTTTTGTTTTGTACTCACAGTCATTGTCTCCACCTTTTCACACTTTGTTTATTCGTACATTCTTTGAGTTCACTAGGTATCCCTTTCTTTCTCCTTCTGTTGGAAAAAAATATTTTATCATTTATAGTTATTCCTATTACATAAACTAATTGACTCCCATACATAATTTTTTCTCAGAGTCAAATCAACAATGAAAATCCACCCTTAAATTACTACACTGTCCTGCATAACATTCATAAAAACATTCCGGAAGGTAAGTAGAATTTTCAAAATATTTATTGCTGTTGTGTTAATGATACATGTCTATGGTATTTTCAGTTTTGATTTATTAAACCTAGGAATTCAGAGCAATAAGTTTCAACTTTAGGCTAACTTGATGTTTTGGATTTTCTTTGTGAATGTATGAAGAGCATATGTAATCCATTTCGGCTATAATTACTTTGATGGTTTTAAATTTCTAGGCCTTTTTTGCCTTGTCCCATGCAACTTTCCATCTACTATGCGATGCTTGACGGTAATTTTTTTTTCGAAGAATTATATACAATGCTTTGTACCTTAATGGGAGCCTGCTTTAGAGTAGGTACTATGGGGGAAAAATGTTTCCCAACAAACGGAATGCCGCCACTATCACTCTGGAGAAAAATTGGATTCCTCTCCTATGGCATATTATTCCTAGGTCTCGGCAACGATGAGGGAAATTCGAACTCAGTAAGGTGGTGGACTCATCGTCGAAGTGAGTGATGGCTTACTGGCTGCTTGCATTCCCCGAACGTTATTCGTTCTGGATTCCTAATGAATGCACATTAGATGACCTTTTATGCATTTTAAATGCATCATTGAACTCTCTCGGTCTCACCATAGTTTCCTCTGTATTCTTCCTCTTTCCTCCCTTTTTATTATTCTATGCTTCGCTCCTCCTCTTGCACTCTGGCAAGGTCCTGGTATTCACCCGGTGTCCACTTCCTTCCATTCAAGCTACGATACTTAACAGAACACCACCGTGAAAAAGGTTTACTTAACAGAACACCTCTCTGAAAAAGGGTTTCCACTTTTAATCGTTAATACAAACGTATGTTCAATGAATCATTCAAGTATGGAGGTAGATTTTCAATGGCTATGCAAATAAATAAACTGTGAATGTGCAAATATTAATGAATTAATAAATATGCAAGAAAAAAAGACAAAAAACAGTAAGTAAGAAATATATTACATTTTCCTTCATACTACTTCGTCCTTTGGTACTACAGTAGAAACTCGATTATACGAAGCATGATAATATGAAGTTTCGATCATACGAAGCAAAACTGTTGGTCCCAACCAAAAGCCTATACTAAATACATGGCGCTATTTGATAATACGAAGTTTCAAAATTACGAAATTTACGATGTTACGAACCTAGTCACCAGGAAAAAATGGAATTCGTTATTACGAACCATGGCGAAAAACTACGTCAGCATAAATATTTTTGCAGACACAGACACCTAGCAAATCAGTGTTGACGAATAAGATGCATCAAACGTGTGAAATGCGTGAATGATAGTGTATTCTTTTCTCCGGCACTCTTCTAACAGTCAGCAGCATTTCCATAATGTAAACAATTCCCTTTGATCTCAGCATTTTTCCGGGTTATCTTCCACGTCAGTTGGCTATGTTGGCAACAGTTTTGCTGGCTATCCTGCCAGCATCTTTAGGTCGAAGGTATCGGCGTGTGGTTTCTGCCTTGCTTATATACCGTAGGCTGGCTGGGTGCTGCTCTCTGATCGGCTGTTTCTTGGATGAGTCTTTTCCAGGCGCTGTGAAGGTGATATCCGTCCTCTCTGTTGAAATTCAACGGTGTTTTATGAATTTCTATGGCCTCCTTGATTTGTCGAGGGAAGTATCAGGACTCCTTCGTTAAAAGTTTCGTCTTCTCAAATTTAATGTCGTGGCCGGGTTCTCACCACACGTGTTCGGCGATGGCGGAAAGTCGGAATTGCTTGTTTTCCGTCGCCCTCTGGTGCTCCTTTATCCGCACATTCATCGAGCAGCAGGTTTCTCCAATGTAGGATTTTCTGCAGGAGCAAGGCACCTTGTATACCCCCTCGTATAGCTCTTGTGGAATAGTGTCCTTGGGCCCGGGTAAACAGTTCCTTATCTTGGTCACACAATTGTATCTAGTGAACACATCATGTTTTTTGAGTATTCTTGTGATCTTTTCTGAAGTTCCAGCGATGAAAGGGATGGTGACATACACTTTGTGTGATGATTCTGCCTCTCCGTCTTCATCTTCATTTTTGGTGGGGGTTTGGCGTCGCTTTTCCTCTTCCCTCGCTGTCCTTTTTAAGACCAATTCTCTCCGATAGCCATTTCTCTGCAACACCGCCGTGAGATGCTTTACTTCCGTCAAGAGGAATTCTTCATCGGAGATATTGTATGCTCTGTTGATTAGTGTTGCCACTAATGAGGCCTTCTGACTGGGATGGTGGTGAGATGCTGCGTTGAGGTAGCGGTCGGTGTGTGTCCGCTTTCTGTAGACAGCGTGGCCGAGTCTCCCGTTGTCTTTCTTGGTCACGAGGACGTCCAGAAAATGCAAAGATTGCTCCATCTCCATTTCCATAGTGAATTGGATGCCGTGATGCTGCGTGTTCAGGTGTCGAAGGAACTCCTGTAATTCCTGTGCACCACGGGGCCAGACGACGAACATGTCGTCCACATATCTTAGCCACAGCTTTGGCTTCTTCTTGTAGGATTCGAGTGCCTTTTCTCGAATTTCTCCATGTAGAGATTCGCCACCACTGGTGATAGTCGCGATCCCATCGCCGCACCCTCCATCTGTTCGTAATGGCACCCGTTCCATAGAAAAAATGAGTTTTTTAGGCAGTGCTCGACTAGTTCCGGGAAGTCCTTTGGAATTGTGCATTGACATGAAGAATCACGTTTTACTTTCTTATTTAGCGATGTAGAGGTATGAAATTTTAGGCATACATAAACAATACAATGGTGATTGATGACATGGTTAGGGATCATGGTCCTTTACGGACCTTGTAGCTGCTGTGTGCTCGGATTGGCAGCATTTCCAATTCTTATACTGCTCAGGGATGGAAAAATTACATGATAAAATATTGGGAAATAGGACAGGGATACCTATTGTAGCCACTGTCCCAACAAAAATAGTCGCATCCCAAAATAATAGTTGCGTCTATAAAAGCTTTGTACCAAGTGTTCTCTTTGCATCATGATTAATTTCCTCGGAGTCACACCTGAATTCACTGAGTTGGTTATCCATATTGATTTTATTTGCTACGAATCACATTTTGTCGCGTCGCAAAATCTTCAGGTGATGTGTCGGGCCAACTTGAGTAAATTCCACAAAGTTACGCCTCAAAACGTTAACCTTATTTTATTTTCGTGTTACATACTTCCTGGTGTTGACAATTATATAAGACCACATTGAGATAGAGAGAGAAGATTTTCATAGTTTTACCACAAAGTCTTGCCATCATCGGAAAGTTAGTGGCAATTGTGGCAAGTGGCTGGTAAAGAAAATAACTCATTAATGAAATGAAAAGTATTAGATCTGGAACATCTCGGCGATGTCCATTTGAGTTTAAGTTTCTCTCTCACACTTCTTTGTGTGGGTAAAAAGTTCCCAAAATCATAGAGTGATTCGATAATCACATTTCAACTATGAAGTCTTACATGAGATCCTATGTTATGAGAGTCTATTTATAGACTACATGGTTTAAGCTTATCAAAGTCAGTAAATTAGGATGTCATTAGATGAAATGATGTTCAACTTATCTCCCAACACCCACGATGCAAAATGGCGGTGAAAATATTAGGCATATAACGATAAATAGTAATACAGTCAAACCTCTTTAGAACAAAATGCTAGGGACCAAGAAAAAATTTTGTTGTATAGATGTTTTTGTTATACAGAGATTTCCCTTGTACAGAAGTTATGACCCATTTTAATGCACTAAAGAGCTCTTTAGCAAATAAAGGACTGATATCTATTTATGAATTCACTTAAATAAGATATGTTACCCACATAAACATGGTAAATATTGTCAAATTTACTTTAAAAATGTAAAATTTTGATATGGCAGAGGTTTCATAGTTAGGGAACAAGAAACCCTTTTCAAATGTCTAATTTGGTCTGCTTTGTTTTATGGTTGCAATTACATGTTTGGATACAGGCAAATGAAACCTAATAATTTATCATACTTACAAATAACTCTACAAATGTAAGCATGTTCATGTTACCAAGAAAGAAATAATGTGCATTTGCATTCCTGAAATTTGGTAAGATATATTACCAAAGTTAAATTTCTTGGTCTAATAGTCAGCATTCTTGGCACTTTACCAGCAGGGCTTACAATTAGTTTCAATTAATGCTTGGCACATTTTGTATCGATGTTTATTGCCTGTTCATGTTCTACAAACAAGCACCAACTAATGCAGGAGTATTGCTTACTAAAACATCTGGTGTGATTAATAGGTAATTTTTTCCTTTACCAAACAGTTTTCTTCTAAAATAGAATATCACTAGACATGAACAGATCTAACCGAAAATAGTTTAGAGATTCTATTAAATATCAGAAAGTAATTGGTATTAGAAGTTATATACATATCGTATTCATTCAGCTGTTTTGAAATTATAAATAATAAATTTACTCTGATTTTTCGTCATCTAAAGAGTGCAAACCCCCAAAAAATTATTTTAAATTGTGGATTTTTGACTTTTCGAAAAAGCAACCTCGGGTTCCCGTGCTGTAATTTTTTAACGGTGCGTCCGATCTTGAATCTGACAAAACATTCAGCGTAGATAATTGAATTTCCTACAAGATGCCACCCACCAGCCTTTAATGGTAGCAAAAGGAATTCGTCAGAATGGAAAAAGAACCGACCGTTCAAAAGCAACGGACGGAAAACCAGAGGCCTGTGCGACCGCTGGACGAAAAATCGGCTATTTTTAACTATTTTTTTCGGTGGTTTTTTTGAAAAAAAATATCGTGTTTTCGCGACGGAAAACCACAGGCCTGCGCCGGCACCGGACGAACAATCCGCCTTTTGGTCTTTCTACGCCACATATATGTAGTATAGTTTCCTCACCAGAGGGCCTCAAACTCGAAATTTGGCGAAAAATTTCCCGTTTTTTGTGGTTTTTCGACTCTAGCTCCTAAACTAAGAGTTGTACCTCAATTTTGACTAGCAGAGATTTTCATCCCTTCATGAGGTCTACAACTTCTTGCTTTCCGTTTTTTTCTAACCCTCATAGTTATCTGGCATAATGTCGCCTTTCGTAAGATTCTCAACTGTTTCATTCCCTAATGGAATGAAACAGCACTCATTCATCTCTACTAATGGAGATATGACATTAAAAGTTGAGACGCGTATGCGCAATGACATGCACTTCAGGAATAAGTAGCGAAAACCCGTACTTCTTATCCTAAAACCACCGAAAAAAATTTAAAATGGCGGATTATTCGTCCGGCGCCGGCGCAGGCCTGTAATTTCCGTCGCAAAAACGCGATTTTTTACAAAAACCACCTAAAAAAATTAAAAATGGCCGATTTTTCGTCCAGTGGTCGCGCAGGCCTGTGGTGTTCCGCCGCGAAAACGTGATTTATTTTTCAAATACCACCTAAAAATTTAAAAATGGCCGATTTTTCGTCCAGTGGTTGCGCAGGACTCTGGTTTTCCGTCCGTTGCTTCCAAACGGTCGGTTATTTTTCTATTCTGATGTATTCCTTTTGCTACCATTGAAATTGCCTAAAGATTGATACCTTTCGCATTTTCCTTACTCTCACGATAAACTCACAACATTCCCTCAAAGTGGGAATTTATGAAGCTCCGTAGGTGAGTTAACTCGCTGATAAGTCGTATAAGTGATGAATATCCTACCATCGGACCGGAAAAAAACGGTTTATAACGGAGTTCGTCGTATAAATGAAAAGTTTCATAAGGGAGGTTGAAAATACATGGGGTCTTATGGGGTTATTTACTGGACCAAAAAAAAAACGGTGTATAAATGAGGTCGTCGTTTATAAGAGAGTCGTATGTATATCCGAGGTTCTACTGTACTCCCTTTTAAAAAAAATTGAAAGCATCTATTTCGATCGCAAATTATATCAATTAATGGAGGATAGGAAACCACAAACTTCATTATTTCGTTCTAAAGAGGTAAAAAATTGACTCGGGGCCAAAAATTTATTTCGTTATAGAGAGAATTTTCGCTGTGCAGAGGTTCGTTGTACAGAGGATAAAAATACACAACTTATGGGAAGAAAATCGGGACCAAACGTTTTTCGTTGTATAGAGAACTTGTCTTCTATAGAGGTTCGTTCTAAAGAGGTTTGACTAGTTTTATATCGTATTCGAGGAATTTTTTGCAGAACTGAACTCTAAGTACAAATCATCAAAGTGAAAAGATACTTGGGAATGAGTTAATGATTTCTTCACGTACTTAAATGAGTGATGAATCATTGCCAAGAACCGGATAGGCGAATTGCCGTCATTGAAAGTGAAGGAGCAAAGCATTTCCTAGGAGGGAGGTAGATCTTCGTCCTCGTAAACTCAAGGATTGATATATGTATAAATAGCCGTTAACAGCAGTACAATTTTCTTCATTATCATTCTCCATGACCTCCACATTACTACGTCACCTGACAAAAAAATCTTGCTCTTTAGAACAGAAAGCTTAGTATATCACGAACTGATGGCGATATGGAAAATATGCAGAATCACGTCCATTTCAAATTTAACAATATTGGTAAATTCTCACACAGTATTTTATAAAAACACAGTTAAAATACACCACCGACCAAGGTTTCGGCACATAATGCCATTATCATACAATGGCATTACGTGCCGAAACCTTGGTGGATGGTGTATTTTAACTGTGTTTTTTTAAATACTGTGTGGAAATTTACCAATATTGCTTTAATTGAAATGGACATAAAGTATTTCCACAAATTTAAGCCTGATACGCTTTTATATGCCGAATCACACCCGATTCGTTGTTAATCAATTATCTTGAGCACCCTGAATCACTGCTCTGCGTTCGCACAACTTGGGCTTCCGCGGGCGTTTTATATTTGCCTAGTTTTCTTTAGTAATACAACTGGTTGAAAATGTCCAATGCTTGAAAAAATAGAAAGCGTGTTGTGTTAGACATTTTGGAGAATCTGAAGATTATTGAAAGAGCATCCAAGGGATATGATAAAAAACCAAGCCAAGTTATTGGACTATGATTCAAAATCGGAAGAATTCTTCAGTAAGCACGCCACTACAAGCGTAGAGGAGGTAAGAATCATCTGTTTGGGTATTGGGGTGGTCAGTGACCTTGCCTTGTTTTATTCGAGAGAGGGCTGAGTAAGCAGGGAGATAGGGGACTTGGGAACTCCCGAGGGGCAACCATAAATCGCTGCAGACCAGACACGTGATGAGTAGGCTATAGCTTGGGGTGGAAGGATCGGACTTAGAGACATGCAGGCGGTCAGAAAACCCGGGCGACTCCAGCCCGTGTGTTTATTGCCCATGCCCGTGTTCATGCCCGTCCAAGTGGAATAGATGCCCGAGGGTGCCTGTTCACGTGGTGACCTGTCCTCCAGCCGGGCGCCCACCTCGGGTGCTGAACTTGCGAGAGAAGGGAAGAGGTATCCTTCTGAAAAAGATCTGTGTAGTTGGCCTCAGGAAAACAGTGGTTTCAGCAATTTGGAAGACAGTCGCTCGTCCACCCAATGAAGGATTGGCTCAAGAGTGGTCCACGCCCCTTCCCCTTTCCACCACTTAGAAGGGGGAGAGGGAAGAGAGTGTCTCTCTATCTCTGGCACACAGCCAGGTGAGGGAAGTTCGTATTTGCTAACCGCCTGCTGGTCTCTGCGGACTCCCAGGAGTTGCCGTTGTTCAAGTGTGCGTCAGCTACCTTGACCTGAGTCTCATAAGTTAAATTACGTGGCTTGGCTGATCTCAGATTCTTCACAATGAGTGTCACACGTTGCAATCATGAATTTAAATTTTTACTTACCGACTTAAAATATTTGCATAGAGAAACTACAAGGTGATAGTCATTTTTGGATATTTTATGAGTTAAAGTTTATTATATAAAGGCATTGTTTTAATAATGCTTTGACTAATAAGGACCAAATATGGTTTTAAAACGTTGCCAAAGACCACAAAAGTTAGGGGGGAAAAATAACAATTTTTTCGCGATTTCTTTAAAAGTTTCGATGTTATGAAACTCGATAATACGAAGTGACGATTTTTAAATCCCGCTGACTTCTTATTATCGAGTTTCTACTGTACTTCGTTAATGTATGGGAGCGATGATAGTGCGAAGGACTCGAATGCAATCCTCGGACATCATTAGAGGTGGTGTTCGTAATAACGGTCATGGCACAGCAGCATAAATTGCTTCCCAAAAATGCAGACACATATGCCCAGATCTATATTTCCTTGTTATGTTTTATTGGGTGATACCTGACAAACAGGAGGAATATTATTTTTTTTTAAATAGAGAAATGTTCTAAAGAGTATTATCAATTGCTAAAGTTATACATATTTACCTACAGTTGCATGTTTTTCATTGCTAAGCACATTCGTACTCAACACTTCTAATGTTTAATCATCGATGAAAGTTACGATATTCCAATATGACTGGTCCATATCCCAGTACAAATGAGCTTAATCTATCCTAGACATTTAATTAGTTTCGTTTATTGCTGGCTTTCTTGTCGGTCTGCATTTTCTCATACTGGCTTTATGCAGGCAATTTCTCACTGTACAGGTTCTTTTTAGTTTAATTTCCTCTTTATCACTGCCGCCCCACCAATAGGGATTTTCAGTAGGATGCTAATGAATGCAGCCATCATCATCTCGAGAGGTGCATCTTGGTCTCCGCTTCTTTGTCGTGTTGCCATCGTCTCATCCACCACCCTGTAGCATTATAGTCAGTATGTATACTGTGTTTCTATTCCAATCCATTGCCCTCGATATCTGAGCAAAGGTTGAGCCTACCTCAACTATCCCATCGATTAATCCCCTCTCTCCTGGACTTAATGTAATTTTGTGAATATCCATGGAGTCATCACAGAGAAATAAAGTGTCTACAAAAGAAAAAGCATTGAAATCCACATTCCATCTAACCTACCGATCAATTTCCATGAGTCTTTTAGCGATAGGCTGCCTGTGCTCTTACCTACGGAGTTTTGCCACAGGAAAACTGTTTATCATAACCTGGTTTCAGTTGAGCCATAGGAGAGAGCTCAATGAAATGCTTCAAATGCATACAAGGTTATCTAATGCAGCTCCGTTCTCATGGACAGTGCAAAACACGCTCGGGGCAGGCGAGCGGCTAGGACACACAGCAATTTGGACGATCAGTCCATCACCTTACTGGGTTTGAATTTTTCTCCTTGCGACCGAGACCTAAAAATAATATGCCATCAGAAAGGAAAGTGATTTTCCCCCGAGAGCGATAGTGGCGTCGCTCCATTTGTTGGAAGTCTTTTTTCCCCCATAGTACATATGTATATATATGTATTAAGTATAATTATATCATAATGCATTTACATGTAATATTTTATTAATCCTTGTGAACACTCTATCAGTGGTATTGAACAATTGAATTAGCATATAGACTAGAGCAGAATACAACAGTTTAATTGCCCATTAATGCCTATTGACTTCTCCCTTTTTTTCCACTTTGATTTTTTCCAAACACTCTCTCTACTATTCAACATTCATCAACATCCAATTCCCTCTTCACAAGTCCTGAGTAATAATAATGAATCATGTCTGTCATAATTATTAATATGCATGTGATAAACAGTGAAGTTAAAATTATCCTATTTCACTCTTGAAGTTGTTCCTATAGCCCTTACATTTAAGGAGGAATATGTAGATAAAAGATAGATTATTTTCAGTTCAGTAATACCTCTGCCTAGTTCATTATTCCAGTTCATATTTTATTTTCAGACAGTATCATTGTGAGTGAAGGTGCTAATACTATGGATATTGGACGAACCATGTTATTAAACACATTGCCTAGGCATCGTCTTGATGCAGGTAAGTAATTGCTTTGAGGGGTATTATGTAAACTCAATCTCACATTGATAAGCTAGGAAAATAAATTATATTTCCTGGTGATATGAAAGGGTGGTATTGATTTTAAGGAAGTTTTCTGCTCATGGGATTTATCTTTATAAGATATGTCTTTATGTCTTCAGCTTACAGCATGACATGGATCTCCATTTAATGGTACAATTTTTGCAAGATGAAGTTGAGTGTACCATAAAAGTAACCTTGACAGTTTTTGTCTCTGTTACATGTTATTATTCTTTGCCTGCTGTTATAATGACTGAGATAAGGAGTTTGGTTAGTGATAGAAACTATTGCAGGTGCTGTCTACAACTGAGGTCATTTTTGTTGTAAAGGATAGATGGCTGGTTGTTAATTACAGGATTATTTAGGGAATAGTAAATGGTAAAGGGAAATAACGTCTTGGCATTACAGTAAAACAAGGCAGTAGGAAGCCAATGTTACCGCAGTTCAAGATATTAAATTTTGTAAGAATGATAACTTTTTATAAAACTTTAAGAAGTTATGTACAAATGAATCTGTGTCTAGTCAAACGTGATAGCATGAAATTTTTACATAGTTAAATGAGCAAGGCGGTCCCGCCTGTAAAGTAGGCTTTTACGAGTAAAAAGTTCAATATGGTAAAAGATGCAATGTAGTTAAAGATTCGATGTACCGGTATCCCTCGCTTAACAAGAATTCATTCGACATGATTTTCACTATTACTCGACTAGCCATTTGTGGACATATTCGCATAGCATGACCAAATTTCTCATTTTGGATTTCATGATTGCTGGAGTTCACTTTCATGATTAGGTAAGCTCAAATTGCAATACCTTCTATTTTCGAGTATTGTAAAACCAAAATGTAACAATGAAACACCTAAAAGTTATCTTTTTGAAGCAATTTCAACTAATTATGTTGATCTATAAATTCAGTCACTAGATGTGGGATTTGCACAGTCTTAGAAATTGAAGTATCATTGCAAATCCTTAAAACAAAACTCTGCAGTATATTTTTATTATTAATTAAAAACCGACTTTGTAACATTCTTTACAGTTAAAGAATATGCTGACCTGAGTTTTGGAACCTAAGAATCTCTCTAGACAGAAGTATGTATTGCCAAATTGTATCGAGAGCAGGTTTGATGAAGGAGTGAGTGGAATACAAACTACAAAGTTTTATTTTATAATGGAAGAAGCACTCTGCACTTATCCCTTTACAGGCATCAGTATGAAATATTAGCATTGTCATGTCTTTGAAACATTGTGCTTTAGGGAAAGAGGCAAGTATTGCCTAAAATTGTACTCTTAGCAAGATTGAGCTTCGTCACTTGCAATATCGTGATGGGATTTAACAAATTGCCAGAAAATGTTGCTGACAGTATGATGGTGATAATTAAAATTGTGTGCTGCATTAACTTTTGCCATTGTGACTGCAAAACATTTGTAATCAGCCAAAAGTGACGGGCCAAGGAAAAGACATACCTAAAAAAGTAATTTGTTGGAGATGATAATGAAATGGATTGATTGCAATTTGTATGTGACATGAGGTTTTGCAGACAGAAAGAAGATAATAGCTGCAGAGCAAACAACTCTCCATGGATGCCTTCGATTCGGTCGAAATTAGTTTAAACATTTGAGAGCAGACGCCATTAATTCTTTATCGAGTTTTTTCTATCGATTATCTCGTTTAGAAATGACCAACCAATAGTTTAAATCTCCTTATCTGTTTAACCAATGAACGCATACTTACTTCCTTTCGTTCTTTGTGTTGCTCAGCTGGTGATGCTTTGGCGTGATTTGGTTTCAGTGGTTTTACTCTACATCACTTGTAAGCCGTGTAGGGGAAAGAGTTTAAAATGCAATAATGGGCAGTGATGACGAAGCTAAAACGCCACCAAAAAAGAAAATGAAGTATATGTGTACATATCTTGCAAAATGGGAGCAATATAACTTCTGAAAACTTGGGAAAGTTGGTAGGCTATGTTATGAGCACACCAGGTAGTAATTCTCATACAGAGAGAGTATTTTCTCTTATGAATAACAAGTGGACAGATGTTAGGAATAGGAGCAGTACAAAGCTGATCAAATCAGAACTACAAGTTGCCATGAACTTCACGCATTCTTGCACTGAATTTTTAGAATTTGCAAAAAGTGATGGCAAACTATTGTCTGAAGCAAAACCTGTTGCAAAAAATATTTAGTCTTCTTAAAGTATAAAATAAAGTTATTTTTAATTTTCTCTACAAGCAATGCATTGTTTTTTCTTTTTTGTGAAATTTTGCTGTTTTAAATCTCCCTTATTTTTGGTCTAGAATATAGAAATATCCCTTATTTTCTTCAAAAATAGTTGGTCACCCTAGTGTACTCATGGCTGGTTTCAAAATCTTTGTATTCCATAAACGAGTTTTTTACTCATAAAATTGTCGTGGTATAACTATCCTGTATTTTTATGTGTTTTACATTGAGATGATGTTATTTCATGTTTTGTCTTTGTCCTGTGTGAATTAATGAGGTCAATTGTGGTTGTACTTAACGACCAGTAAAGCTATTATCATTATTATTATGGCTATTATCATTCAGAAATGGCTGCTGGCTTTCTCTTTAGGAACATGGGAAATAGAAGCTGTTCTTTTTAGCTGAAGGAGCTGGAAAATCATAGAATTACCCAAAATATAATGTTAACTGTCTAAAAAAATTGTATTTTTGGCCCATTGGTTCTTGTCATACCTAACATCACTTAAATAGTGCTCAACTTCAGGTGGCTGTACAACTATCTGATTGAATTATGTTTTATCAACAAATTTGTTTTTATAGGACTTAAATTCAACCATGGTTCATGACTTCTATGTACAACTGCTTACTTATTGGTTCACTTTTAATGTTTCTGATGATGACACTGAGACTGTTATTTTTTATTTATTTCATATTAAAACCCTCTACGTTAATACATGATGTCAAAGAATAGAGCTAATTATTGAAAGCCTTAATGAGTGTAATTGATGGTAATCAAACCTCTTCTAGGATTTTCTGATACTCACTTTGTTAGAAAATTAACGATCTAGTGTTAATTCTTGTGCACATTAGTTATCCTACATTATATAAAAATATAAACCTAAAAATGCCTTGTTCTTATGCAATGCTCAGATTTTTTCAAGAACCAGAGGTATAACAGATTTAAACCTTTGCACATTATTAAAGTTTGCCACTCCACAGATAATTGGTTACTTTGGCACACCTAAAGTCTCAGTTTTGACTTCAGATCATTTGCGTCAACTTCCATAAAAAATACTTGTAAATTTCATTTTTTTGTGTTTCAGGCTTTTGTTTTCTTTGAAAATTGAATTAGTGCAAAATAAATTAATTGTTGTTCAAACTTGAGAGAAATGTCATAAGAAAGAAAACTGAATGAACTTTCTTATTTTTATCATTGCATTTCTTTTTCGATCCAAAATTATGAGAACTTTAACAAAATATTCCAAAACTTCCTAAATTTCAGCATCCTCTTGGCAGCCTGTGCCATTGTTGAAGAATTTTTGGGTGAAAACATCCAAAAAGTAATCAATGGAGAAATCAATTTTATTATCACCTGTATAGTTTAATTCAGGACTATTGCACTATGTACTCATAATCATAATCTTTACTCATATGTTGCACAACAGGCGTTGTGGTAGATGTCGTCAGTAATTATATACCTCGTGAGGATACAGGAACAATACAATGCACAGAATATAAAAGACATTATAAGTATACATTAGAACCTTATTGTAGAGAAGTCGATTTCAAAGTATTCATCTAGAGAGTATAAAGGTTTTGTTAAAAGCCGTGCGGAAAACTTTGTCACCTACCATTCTTGCTGAGTTGGGCAGCATATTAAAGCACTTAATAGCCAAATTTTCATATTTTAATTTTTTACTGTATTTAACATCCGATAAATATTATTATTATTAGTTATATCTACCTCTAATCGTGCAAGTACTGAAACACTAATTTCATATAACAGGAACATTTGGAACAATGGGTGTGGGACTTGGTTTTGCGGTGGCCGCTAGCATGTGGTGCAGACATAATGCTCCAAACAAGAGGGTGATATGTGTGGAAGGCGATTCTGCTTTTGGATTCTCAGGCATGGAAATTGAAACAATGTTTAGGTAAAATGAGGATGTTTTTGAATTTCACTACTATTTTCATTTCAAATTCAGTTGTAATTGTCAAGACTAAATGAATTCAGTTGCCAGCTCAACAATAGGTAACTGGTGAATGTCATAAAATGTTTTCCTATCTAAAAAAAACCTTAAAATGTGCATGTAAGTATTTTAGATTATGACTGGAAGGGTGAAATTTAGTTTTGTTGCATGCTCTTGGTCCAATTAACAACCTTCATTTTGACAAATTCTGCTCCTTTCCTCCATGACGATCAGCATTCTGAGGAAAGAATACTCTTAGAGTGTGCTCACTACTACTTTAGTAAAAGTGGGCAGTGCAAAAATTTTTAGTCTAACCACTGTTTCATAGGATCTTGCCAGTTGATTCGGCCACCAAATATGCTTCTTAAGGCCACCTGGTGGCAGAGCAGTTGCAAGCAGTGACAATGTTTACCTACAGTGTGTTGCGACAAGCTCATTGAATTTTGAGCACGTGCAATTCATACCTACTGGTCAACACTGGTTGTTCCTCTTGCACATGGAGCCGCGTGGAGACGTGAGGGGTAACGAATGTATTTTGCAAGGGAAAATATTCATTACCGCATAGCTAAAGGCAGTAAATTGTTGATGTGAACTCTAGTTTATGCTAAAGTACCTTAGGTACGCGGAGCTTAAGGATCACAAGCTAAAGGCACTTTATTTTGACGGTAGGAAGGATGCTACTTGTACCTATGATTTGAAGGGTGAAAATAAAAGGGCTAAAACTATGATGACAGAAGAGAGTATAGTACCACTAGAGGAGCCAGGTAACCGTTACATAGGTCACAAAACACAAGGTGATAAAGGCGGCTCCAAATACATTCACCAAAACATAATGGGAAACCTAACGAAGAAGCAGCTTGATTTGAGTGAAATGAAAGCAGCAGGGTCAGACGGCTGTGTGGAGAACACTGGCCACGTGAGAGGTGTGATACGTCTTATGGAAGTTACTCTAGGTAGACCATTGCAATCACTTATTTACCTACTGCACTTTAATGAGTTGCCCTTCCGTATTTCCATGGCGCTTGACGGATCACCGTAAAGTCATACAGCCTACTCAGGTCTAATGGACCAGAAGTTAGATATCTTTCACACCCTTCCAGTGGTGAAATTCGAGAAAGTCCCTTTCATCGCTCCAGAGGTAGACATGGAAGTGTTATCCAACCATCAACGTTATTTGCTCCGAATGGCCATGGCGATTAGTTCTGGCGAGTGTCCTGCTAATCTGGCACATGCAAAGCCAAGTCCTGTATGAACCTCAAGATGGTTAACTACAGCGGCTCGAATTCTCTGGTTCTACACGCCCATCTTCATCAAGTTTGGCATTGCTAGTGAAATATATTTTGAATGTCTACGTTCCAACATGGTTCACTGTGAAGAGTCATCCCACTTGCGTTGACAGTGTAAAGCCTCTGTGGCTTCACATTAAGTGGTCAAAATTCTTGCCAAAGTATGCCAAAGACATAGTTTTCCCTGTTATTCAGAAAAATGGATACTTTGGGCATCCAGAAAATGTACTTCTAGCAATGCTTTTTGATGAGAGGAAAAGGGTTAGAAAGCTGGTTGTTCACGTGAAAGAGTCACAACGTGCTGTGCCAGCTTTCAGGTCAAAAAAGGACTTCCAAGTACATGTCTTCTCAACCAAACCTTAGGTACTTATAGTGTAAACTAGAGTTCACATTTACAATGTACTGCCTTTAGCTATGTGGTAATGAATATTTTCCCTTACAGAGTGTGTTCCTGACTCCCCACGTCTCCATGTGCAAGACGAACGACTGGCTTTCACCCTAAAACACTATAATTCAGCAAAATCTCCTTTATTTTCATAAAATATTATTATAGTTATCTGAAATTATAATATTTTTCCTTTGTATCTGGGGCTAGAATTGCACCTTTTCCCAAAATTTCAAATAGAAATTAAAAAAAAAATGTTTTTTCGATGTACCCTACCACATTGTATGTACCTAATTCTCCAGCCGTTGTTATCTTTTACAAATCCATATATTTTCCTTAGTATCCATCTCTTAAACACTTTAAGGTCACTTTCATCCAGCCCTTTCATGGTCCATGTTCCTAAACCATATGTTACAACTGATCGGATTACAACTGGTCTTATCCATTTTGAGCTTTGTTCTTCTTGTGATAAGCTGCTTTCTGAACAAATGCATAATAAGCACGATTACCTGTCTGTATTCACAATTTTTTTAAGTCATGGGAAAAAATATATTCTGCCTATATGATTTTCCACGTCTAATTAAGTCTGTGCGGAATAAATTCTAAAAATCATGAGGTAATGGCAAACCAGTCAAAGGTTTTTGGGCTGGGTTCAAAATTTGAAGGTTTGAAAGCTTAAAAAAAGGATGGAAGTCGTCTTCCTTGTATGGATGGGTTTCTGCTCTCAATTAAAGTGATCCTTGCGTTATTTTAGGACAGATTATAAGTACCGTATTTCTCAGAATATAAGCCGCACTCAAATGTAAGCTGCATCCCGTTTTTGGGGTCTCAAACAGGGAAAAAAGTTTATACGCGAATTTAAGCCGCACCCTTTTTAGTGCATCCCGTACTTCCTACAGTATTAGGCATTAGAATTTTATACCTGTTTTTACATTACCTATGTTACTGTGACACAATGTTACCCATATTATCCTTTAATATATGAATAAATTGTGCACCAATTTGACGTTTTTCAGCATTATTTCTTACTTTCCCCGTGGCTTAGGCAAGTTAAGCTGGCGTCTGCATGAATCCGAATGGCTTGTTTGCTCTAACCTGCCATTTTTACGATCTTTTAAGAAAGTTCTCGAATTTAAGCCGCACCTTGAGTATAAGCCGCGCCCTGATTTTGAGGCCCCAAATTCCGGGAAAAAAGTGTAGCTTATATTCGGAGAAATACGGTATATTTTAATCTCAAAAGTAAATCAAGACACGTTGGAGAATTATTTTTCCTTAATTAGGCAGCAAGGAGGATTTAACTCGAACCCAACGGTGAAGCACTTTCACACTAGTTACAGAGTAACGTCTTTTAAACTATTAATAAAACCTCCCAAAGCAGCAAGCTGGGAGGATGATGATGGAGGAGAAGTTCTGGAATTAAATTAAGGAAACGCTGGTGCTGAGGTCATTGTTATTGAATCAGAAGATGAAAATGATGATGCAACATGAAACTAGAAGAAGAGGAATTTTACAAAGGTGTTAGAAAGCCATTGGGAAATGTAGCCCTTGAAAAGTGCTCCAGGGTCTGCTTTGCAGGATACTTGGCAAAAGAGCTTTGAAACAGAGCCAATTGTGATCATTTTAGATGTCGTTACACCGCTGGATGTATTATGGATGACAAGAGGCAATTGTTGATATTTTTCAAAAATTTTCCCATTTTGAAGCACAACAAATCTGCCTTGCTATATCCTTCAGACCAGTTAGTTGCTGTGTGTGAAGCAGCATTGACCGTGTTCACGAAACATTTCCCTAAAATTGTATACATGTGTAATATAAGAAAAATGTTGCTTCATGAGGCTGAGAGAGAGTTTTTCTCTTTCATACATAAATCAAGACAAGTGATTGCTATCTTAATTTTCAATACATTGTGAATAGTTTGTTTACGTGTATTATTACAAAAAATGTGAGTGGGCTTCTCCCTTAGAGTCAAAAGCAAAACGCGAGATTAGAATTTTGACCCACCAGTGAACTCCAGTTGCCAATATCAATTATGAAAGAACTCATCTGACGATTTTTGAAGTCCGGAATTTTCATTTAAATTTTTCCTTTGACTCATTTAAAATAAGTTCATCTTGAAAAAAATAACTTCAAATTGAATGTATGTGTTTTAATGTTATGTATAAATCCCCAAAATGAATATTTGCTGGTCAACCAAATTCTCCAATATCGTGAGCCATACCCTTAACTATCATATATAACTGCATTCTTCCTGCTTCACCTCCGCTAGGGATTGTTTATCTTCGTCATATGTTTTTGGGATTGAGCCACATTGCTAGATCTGCCAGCCTGGATATGCACCGTTTGTCCCCGTAAGAAACTGGGTATAATGCAACTTCACTTTGCTGTTCTATGGCCTCAGCAATCGGTAAGCTTGCAGACCTGAATACTTAAACAAACGTGTGTGTGTGTATGTTTGAATGGATGCACAATGCCTTGAGACCAAGGAAAGCTAGCCTGGTGCCTTTTTCTGTGCTTACCTCTCTCGCCGTGTTGGAGGAGCGTGTGAGGTGGAAGGCCTGGCCATAGGATATCACATGAAAGACATGGCCTTGTTGGCCGTAAGGTGAGATGGACGCTGCGACCGACACCTTGTTCCGCTGGCGACATCAATGCCACCTAGTGCATTCTTGAAAATTTAAAAATATGTTTCCCTAAATGCATATCTCAGTGAGCACACTTAAAGAGTTTTCTTCACTCTATGCAATCAGTGAATGTTGGTTGAACACATTTTTTAGTGATAGCAAACATGCTTTTCCCAATGTTCATAAGATTTTATAATAATGTATTGATCTCCTTGGTAAGAATGTGCATCATGTAATGGGGAAATGTATAAGCATAGTTACTAACTAACACATGTAATAAGGAAAACAATGTGAAGCCCATGTGATTCGGCCCTGTTACACAACTTCTGAGTGATAATTATCGTGGGTCTTTGTACTGCTCTATGAGCTCCATTTTGAGTATTATTTTACCAGCGTTATCCTAAGTAGTACTCAAATTCTTTATCAGTGCCAGCCGTCTTACTTGAGTTTCAATAATGAA
Organism: Pyrrhosoma nymphula; assembly: GCA_963573305.1. Classification (NCBI taxonomy): domain Eukaryota; kingdom Metazoa; phylum Arthropoda; class Insecta; order Odonata; family Coenagrionidae; genus Pyrrhosoma; species Pyrrhosoma nymphula. The sequence goes on along the minus strand of OY754335.1, from coordinate 9,324,519 downwards.
CACCACCATGAGCTGTTTATAAGGGGTACTCTAAACAGAATAAGTTAAAATGCTCTCAATTGAGGCGTTCCTGTGCAATGCACACAATCTTTTGAAGTGAAGCTGACTGCAAACAGCCCATTTCAATGGAGGCTTAGAACATTATTTCTCTTGCCAGCCTCTCGGACACGATGATAGTGATTTCAGATTGGTAATTGACTGGCTGAAAATTAAATTTATTTTACTTGCTAGTCGGGTGGCAAGTTGTGTGCAAGATTATGGGCAAGAAGTTGTGTGAAGAGGATGGAGGGTGGAGCAAAATGATCTTTAACATCCAAAAGATTGCCCAATAAATAAGTATGTGTCACGTGGGCAACTTGAGCCTATGTTGTGAGGGATTCCAACATTCTAGTGTAGTGTGGGAAATTTGAGCTCTGAATATTCAACTACCTCTACTGCAGATGATACTGCTAATGAGAAATAGTGATTGTCATTCCCCCACTATTACCTATTTTCATGTTTTACCATCATCAGTCTATTGTTTTCTGCTTGGTGACAAGTTATTTGTACCGCCGCTGTTTCCGTTTGCCTCTGTGTAAGGCCTGTAACTTCCTCTCTTGATGTCATCCACTAATTTCTGTCTCCTTCTCTTTATTATTATCTAATCCTGGTTATATTTACTATCCCTTCCCCTCTTAATGTATGGCTGGTCCAGTTTTCTTTCCTCATCTGACTGTGTTTAGGAACTTTCTAGTCCTCTCAAGCTCCTCCTTATTCCTTTCTTAGTATGCCCATCATATTTTCCCCAGGCTCATCGAGCACTACATCTTAAAAGCCTCTGTAATTTCTCTTTCCCAAAGGTCCATTTTTTCTCAGCCATGCAGACAGTCTGCGTGTACAGAATTTTGCTCCTCTGCAGTTCCAAATGAATTCATAATTAGCAATTCCTGTTAATTAAGGCTTCTTGAGCCATCAGTTTTCATTTTACTCTCAACTTCACTCTTCCATTTGCTCATTAGCGTCACTTGATACATGTACCAGTTTTTATCCTACTTCCCTCTTCATATCTTTCTTTCATTTATTTTCATCCCTTCCTCTAACGTTGTCATTATTCTTTCAAGTGCTCGAGGTTAGTACTGTCTTTTTGTAAATATTATTCAGTCTATCTTCCTTTCCCGAATACTTTTTTCTTCTACTTCTAAGATGTCCTCCTCATAAATGATGAATTAAGACTGTGAAAGTCAGTAACTCTTCCTTACTCATCTGCTCAATTCTATCCCATGCAGCTATTTAAGTCCTGAATATTTTATTAGAAATTGAGAAAAGGTAAAATTCTTTCTTTGCAGTAGTGTGACTTTGTTATGCCTAGATATCATTCTGAATAATATACACATCAATTACCTAATATGAAACAATATAGTAGACATACCCTGACAATAAGCCCCAGTAACTCCTTATTTCTTCAGCCTTGCTCCGATTCAGAATTACTGAATGTAATCCGGAGTCTAGGCAATAAGTTCACTTCAGGCATTGACAGGATTCCTACTGTCATCATAAAACGGTCTTTCCAAGCAATTAAGGCACCACTTCTATTCTTGATTAATGAATCTTTACGGTTAGGCATGTTTCCAAGTACCCTTAAAGTGGCAAAGATCATTCCTCTTTACAAAGTTAAGGGCAGTCGACAACACATGAATTCATATCGTCCCATTTCCTTACTAAATCAATTTGGCAAAATTTTCGAGATTGTTTTTTATTCTCGCCTCATAAATTACTTAGAATCTTAGAATCCCAAAATTTATTGTCTACATCCCAACATGGCATTAGGAAATCGAGGTCCACAACTACTGCCACTTATCATGTTGTGAATAAAATACTAGCAGACTTGGATAACAGAATAGAACCCTTAATTCTTTTGTTTGACTTTTCTAAAGCCTTCGACTGTGTTAATCATAATCTTTTATTGCAAAAACTTGAATTTTTTGGTATCAGAGGTGCCACTTATAGATGGATTGAGTCTTATCTAAGTGATAGGCAACAAAGTGTTGTCCTTACAACGGAAGGGGCCAATATTATGTCCCCCTAGAAAAAAGTTGTCTCGGGTGTTCCTCAGGGTTCTGTTCTGGGCCCAGCACTTCCTTTCATATATAAATGACATCGCGGATATGTTTAAATCTGTACCAGGTGTACTTCCAGTACTGTATGCTGATGATACCAATATTTTAGTATCAGCCTCGTCAATTGAAAGTCTGGCTTTTAGATCTAATAATGCTGCGCTTCTACAACAGTGGTGTAACCAAAACTCTCTCCTTCTCAATGTGGAGAAATCAAAATTAATTAATTTTTCTAATAAGAATAAACATCAATCGCTCATCTCTGTCAATATTGATGGTAAACCTATTCCACAAAATAATAGTTCTTCCTTCTTGGGTGTCACTTTAGACAGTCAAGTCTCTTGGGAGGGTCATATTCAGAAACTCCGCAGTAAACTGAGTTCTGTCTGTTTTTGATTCGATCTATTAGAGGAACTGTAAATAATTATGTACTAAAGTCAATTTACTATGGCGAGTTCTATTCCCAGGTCATGTACAGTATCTTATTCTGGGGCCCTACACCCAATTCTAAAATAATATTCAAAATTCAAAAGAGGATTATGCGATTGATAGGTAAAGCATCTCTTAGTGCCCCATGTTGCCCTCTCTTTCAAAAATTCTGTATTTTACCCCTTCCCTGTGTGTAAATGTTTGCTGCAATTGTTTGTGCAAAAAAAATCTTTCAAATTATGCCACTAATAATAGCTATCATTGTTATTATACAAGGAGCTCTACAGACCTCCATAAAACACATTTAAGGACTAAAAACTCTGGTTGCGCCCCCTGGCATATGGGCCTTTTGCTTTATAATAAGCTTCCTTGCAAAATTAAAAGTGCAAAGACTATGGTTCTCTTCAAATGTAAGCTCCGAGAATTCCTATTGAGTAATTTATTTTACTCTATTGATGAATTTCTTCATTTTTAACTTTTTGCAATTGTATTGTATTATTAGTGTATTATGTAGTGTATTACCTTGACGTGTCCTATATTTGTAACAACAAATCGCCGGACAAATAAAATATATTATTATTATGAATTCAACTTGAGCTTCACTGATAGTGTAATGGGCATTTATTTATTTCTTTTCACCTATAACAGGTACAAATTGCCAGTTATTATAATTATTGTGAATAATAATGGAATCTATGGTGGATTTACAAAAGAGGACTGGCCAAGCATACAAGCATCACAGGATGAATTGGCACTGGCGTAAGTTATTTCCTTTATCTTGCATTGGACATTTTTGAACAACAACCAATATAATGAGTCATTATGTTTCCTCAGGAACCCGCCCACAGCTTTGTCCGTGAACACACATTATGAAGCAATGATGGGGCTTTTTGGCCAGAGGGGCTATTTCTGTGAAACAATACCAGAATTGGTGGAAGCTATCAAAAAGTCTCTTACTGTGAGTATAAAATAAAGCCTGACTCTTAAGTGATATACTTAATACATATTATTAAGCCTCACTTTTAATAACATTATGGTTCTGATTAAATTATTTGAAATAAAACTATGGCACAGCACAGCGATTCCCAATCTGTGGTTTGCATATCCTTTGTGTGTGTGTGGTGGTTTAGCAGTACATATATGAAAAAAATGGTTAATGGCAGTAGTTTGAAACATGTAGTAGTTGGAACATAAATTGTGTGTACATAATTAAAATATAGGGGGCTACTGAGCTAATTGGTCCTGGCATTCAAATCTGGTGGAGCCCTCAGTGCTATTCAACAAAAACTATAGCTGAGAAATTTTCAAAATACATATGCACCAGGATAAAGGCCACACAGGGGACAGAAATTACAGTGCTTGGATTTCACGTTCCATTGGGCTTAGTGATTTGGGAGCTCTACCCTCACTGATCAATTACAGGGTGGCAACAGTTCTTTAAAAAACTACATGAAATTGCCTCCTCCTTGAAAGCTCTGGGAAACCTCCCTGATTTTGCTTTGATTTTGGAATGTCTCCTCAAGTTTCTCGGGGCTACTGAGCTAAGGTCCTGGCATTCAAATCTGGTGGAGCTCTCGGTGCACATTCAGCAATAATCAAAGCTGGGAGAATATCTAAGTACTAGGATAAAGGCAGCACAGACAGGATTGATTATATCGTGGAATATTTTTATCAATAACTTGGCCTGTATAAAGTTTCAAAGGACATCATAATCATCCAAGTCAAATTGTAAAGTTTTTACTAGGGCTGATATTTGGTATAATTTATTTCCAATTGTTTTCATTACAATCAAATCAAAGCCCTCAGTTACTTGTTGAATAAATTTCTTAGTAGAGTTTTCTAGTCAGATGCTTCCTTCTATACCACAACTAGCACAGTTGTGAAGTGAAGGGCGATTTGATAATTGCTCTGTAGGTAATATCTGAAGTGGAGAGTAGGCAGTATTTACTGCTTTTAACTTGTTTAACCCTAAAGTAGGCGTGTGGGGTCTTTAAAAACCCCATGGGTGTAGCAAACGCAATATTTTATAACAAAAATTGCTTTCGAAGTTGACCTTTTCAGGAAGAACTAATAGGAAAAAATTAAAGGTAGGTAAGTCGAATTATCCAACACTCAGTATCTATCGTAAAATATAGCAATGTAAAATAAACAAATTTGGCGAAGTTACAAAACAATTCCGCATGGGGTATTAAAAGACCCCACGAGCCCACTTACGTCACAAAGTGAGGTGCGCCTACTTAGGGTTAAATATTATCACACCATATTCAATTTAATTATAACAAAATCCTTAGGATGTTTCTAGGAGGCAGTTAAGTAAAATAATTCTAGTGTTCAACAAACCCCAAAATTTATTGCAGCCTTCTATAAAAATCTGATTTTCCTCCTGAAAACCTTGAATAATGCTTGATTTTGATGATAGAAATCCACAGACCTTTTGGTTTGAAGCCATGATTGATGTTGGTGATATGTACTATCTTGGATTAAGTATCAACATGTACTTACCCTATGGTATAGTGCCAATAATGAGGCTTATAAGTGTGCCTAGTACAGAGTACTAGACAACAAATTTTCTTTGGAAGTAGTACTCATTCCTGGTATCTCATGATGATAAACTTTATTCTTCACAGGTCAAGGATCGCCCAAGCATTATCAATGTCATGATTAACCCATCAGCAGATCGAAAGCAACAGAGTTTTTCCTGGCTAACTGGTTCAAAATTGTGATGGCCCAGTGGAGACATGATGATGCTTATTTGTATCTGATTGTCATAATTATAATGTAATAATAATAATTTGGGGATGAGTGAACAATGTATAAATGGATGTTATCTGGTCAATGGAACAATATATATCATGTTATATTTCTGTAAAATAATTTTTTACAAGATGTCCTTATATTGTAAAAATATTTTTCTCCAAAAATAAAAACAATTTAAAAATATAGTCATTGTAAAAATAACCAGTGATTCCCCAATCTCTCAGCTTAACATAACATCAAGTGTATCAGACTTTCCTCAAGTTTGTCCCATTAAGAATCCCCATCGATACACCGGTTCTCCTGAAAAAAATAAAATGATGAAGGTTGTAATATTTCAGTCATGCACGGCATATCAAACAGGTAAGGAAAGTAACAAAGATAAAAGTCATAGATAACAATAATTAATATATAACTAGGTCTGGATTTCAACTGACTTGTCCATGTAAATTCAGGTATACAGATTTCCTAGAAATATCAAGAATATGGAGAGCAATACTCAATGACAATGAATGCAGTTAACCAAAATTATCATTGACAGCTGGAAAGAAATAATCTTAACACCATACAGAGAGACTCTATTACTCGAGCTCCTAAACCTATCTAAATCTATATGTACGGACCAGACCATGATAGCAGACTAAAATTAGATTCATGTAAATATGTACTCTCAATACCCAAGTGTGGAAATTTATTTTTATTAGAGGTGATCTACCAAAAGAGGTAGGTTTAGATGGAAGTATTACTACAATACCTATGCCAATATTTCACACATGCAGGCCCTTGTCTCAATAACCTATTTCATTATTCAGCTCAGCATAAATCCTACCTCTCTTCATCCCATCCATAACTCTTTCATCCCCTCCCCTGCTTACTCGACACCCTCCTCCCTCTATCATGGCCTTCACCATCCCCTCAACTCTCTTTCCCCGTTTCAGCCATCTACTCTCGGCTTTCCTAATTTCCTCAAGCATTTTCCTCTCCTCAGTCACCGTGCCTAGCATTTCCTCATTTGCCTTCCTTTCCCTCCATCACATCCATTCTCTTCTACACCAACATCTCAAACACCTGCAGCCTATTCTATTTCTCTTTCCTTAGAGCCCATATAACTGCACCATACAAGACTACAGTCAATATTAAACTCTTTACATTCTAACATATGGACCCCCATTATTAATTCTCTCCCCCTCCTCATTAGGCCTCCCCATCATTAACATTTAGCGTCCGTGCGGTCCCAAAAGGGACCACCTAATGTTTTCGTTTATGGCCTTGCAGTCCCTTTAGGGACCACTGAGACACACTTCGTTTAAAATCGGCTTATAATGAGTTTCGTTTTCTATAATTAACTGGAGAGCTGCTTATATTTTAAACCTAGGCCATTTAAATGCCTGGCCATGCAGTGATACATCTGGGATTTAAAGCCGTCCTTTAAAGGTTAATTCTCTCAAGTCAGTGAATGCCTTATTTGCTAATGCTTCTCTCCTTATAATACGTACCTTTATTACTATGCCCTTTCTTCCTCCAAACTACCAAATGGAGACAATCTTGCCTCACCCCTGGAGTTACAACAGCCCACCCTGATTCTCCATTAGCCAACCTCACCTGAGTCATCTATAAGTTTCAAATGAGTCTTGGACAAAAAGCACCTGTGTCCAGCGAGTGTAGGCGACCATTCTAAGGTAAGATGGCCTAAAAATGTCCCCTAGCATCTCTTCTTAAGCTCTCATCTTTCAACCTAGCAGCAGTATAGTCATTTTCACCTAACTCAGCATTCCTGCAGCAACTCTTGCCACATCATCTCAACATTAACCTAGCCATATGTAATGAGTAGAGAATATATGGATTCTCCCTGGCAATCCATTTCTTTGCTCTGGATTTAGAATTCCTTTTATCAGTAAAATCCACTTTCGAATTCACTATCATCCCACCCTTATTTGCTCTGCATTCTTCTGGCTGCCTACTTTTACTACCGGTGTTTTCTAGTGGCACTGGTGAAACTTCAATTTAACATACTCTGATGGCAAAGATAGTTTTGCACTTACTGTCTGCAACTTATAGATACCATCCAAACTCGAAAGAAACTCAACAATGCTAACTTAGGTAATCAAGAACCCGTGTTTCCATTGTGACTGACCATTGCCCCGGCATTGTCTAGTTCATAAACATTCTTCACTTTGAAAGTATCTCCAGGTCCCAGTTATATAATTTTTATTTACATAGTATAAATTTACACCACAGCACTTTCTATGCAACACCACATAGATTGCCCTATGATTAAATGTTTTTGGCTTTTAGTATTAATCTATTTAAGTATTAATCTATAATTTAAATTTCAAGTTTTTTACAACTTGCAGAATTAATTTTTTTTTATTATGACCATTATCCCTTGACATTCCACCTTCTCCTATACAGTTCTTACTCCATTTTTTCATTAATCCTTAGGAGTATGTTCCTCTCATCTTTAAACCCACAAAAAGTGGTTGATGGTAGTCAAAGATCATCCATCTTCTCAGACAGTTTATTTCATTGCCTCATGTTCATGTATCAGGGTTGATACGTATTGCCAGTTTCGATTTTCCCTGACTTACCAGACCCGGACACAGATTTTTTCCTGACTTTTAAAAATCACCTCATTTGAAGAAAATTAAAGCAATAATGAGAATGATGTTAAAACACAGCTTCTTTTATTGCCTCCTTAACCCTAAAAACAAGACAGCACACAATGGGCTTGTAATCCACACTTCAAAACAAAACAGCTCATTGAATCATGCTCTGCAGGCGGGTAAGTTCTTTGACAATGACCTGTGATTCAGACAGTTTTTCAGCTAAAACCTTCATCTTCTTGTATTTCAATTGCTTCATTTAATCTAAAATAGAACATATTCGGACCGCAGACATGCTCTATTCTTCCTTTGTCATTCGCACAACCTTCAACTCTCTTCTCTTTCCCTCTAGCTTTGGTGATCTTCAGATTTAGTAAACCAACAGCGGCCGTAATTTCATCATACACTTGTTTTTGGGCGATTAGAGAAGAGTCCAATACATTTTCAACGATTATTTCCTTGTTGATAGAGATACCTCTCTCCATATGAGCATTTCCATGGGTTAAAATTAGCACTTTTTGGAGGAACTTACACAGGTTTGCAAACTTATATTCACCAGATAAACTATTTTACCATGAGTGGTCGATTCAGGTTTCAGACCTTATGAACTGTTGAATGATATTTATCAATTCTTGTGAATAACACTTCTGCTTTGACTCCTTTTCAACAAAATTGCATTCTGAGGGAGAAATCCAGTTTCTTTCAGAAAATATCTGAAGAGTGATGGTCAACCGGCTTTTAGCTGTTTTTGGATAAGCTATGATAATCGCTGGGTCACAGAAAGTTATTCCTTCAATAAGATGATACATATTTCATGGGAGATTTTTCTAAAATCTTTGTTATTACACGTTTTAGAATAGGGTCATTCCATGTCAAATCAACGAGACCTTGTCACCCATCGACTCGGATTTCCATGAAATTTGCTGTGGACATACATTTTGATAAGAATGGTGAACAAATAAAATTTTAGCCTCCTACTGTCAATAGTTTCTGAAAAGTGGGCGATTGAAATTTGGGCGTGGCCCCTGTAGTGCAGCAACATGCAACACGTGCTGATTTTTTTTCACCCGTAACTCCATTTCTATTAATAAAACTGATGATCTCAGGCCTGACCTCGTGGAAATTATGGATATCCATGATGAGAAAACCACCTTTGTTAATTCCACAAACTTTCTTACGCTGCAGATTTTTTCTGCTTCCAGTTCCAGTCAAGTTTATTTCACTCTTATTCATAATATTCTACCCGAGTGTTGCCATGAGATATTTCTTAATTCTCTAAAGGCCAACATTATACATCAAATTTGGTATAGGATATGTCAATACAAATACATATATGATTTACAGTTTACAAAGATACAAAAAAATTTGTGAAGACATAAATAAAATTTATCTGTTACCAGAAAGGAACTCACAGAGTAGAAACATTCCATTATAAGAAATTCCTTCAATTTTTTCTTAAACATGGGTATTGAAATTATGGAAGTAATGTTTTTGGGTAGTGAGAGATATATTTTTGAGCCCTTGGCTACTGGTCCTTTGGATGATAGTTTTGATTTGTGGAGACTGCTGTGAATATGACTATTGTTTCTGGTATTGTATGAATGGATTTTGCTATTGGTTTGGAAAAGATGAAAATTAGTTTTAGTAAAAACTTGAGATGCGCCGGAAATCGGGAGATCCAGGTTCGAATCCTGGGTCGGGTGAAATTTTTTCTGTTTGGATTCAACTCGTTTTCAACTTCCCCACCAAAACTTGTGTTCGTCCTTTTATGTGTACCTTTACATTTCCAATTCCTATGTTTGAATGTATTTATTCGCGCCTTTGATTGTCATGTTTTTGTTTGACTGAATACATACATATGTACATCTCTATTATATATAAAAGATGTCCTGACTGCTGCACATAAATATTCTTGCACGTTCAATTCCTTATTCCTTTACGTGTATCATTTACTATGTAAGTGCTCTCTCATATACATGCAGTGCCCCTACGAGAGCTACTTTGAGAATAGACATTGAAGAGTATACTTGTTGTAAATAAGCATTGAATTTATCGATTACCCCTGAAGCAATCTATCATGGGGCCCTTGGGACTCTGGGCTCTTCTTATACAGATTTTCTTTTTACGTGCTATCATGGGCCTGCAGGAAAATGTGATATTTAAATGCTAGAGGGTTGAATATCCTTTGAAAATAAAATCTGAGGTTGTCAAGGAAATATGTTATTGTTGATTTCAGAAAAAAATGTGAGATTTTTCACCTAAAAACATGATTTTCAGACAAATATGAAGTGTAAAAGAAAATTCAGTGAAAGAATTAGAAATTTCATTTATTCAGACATTTGAAAAAAAAATCCCAGCCCTCTTTATCTCGAGTGAAGGTATTTTTAAAAAGCAAAAAATGAAACCACTGCACCGAACACAATGCTTAGCGTGGACCACCAGGGGGAGCCTTTGGGGGCCCTGAGGGCTTTTTAATATAGCCTATGTTACAACCAGATATATTTTCTATCTACATGCCAAATGTCTGCTCAATCGGTCCTGTAGTTTTTGCGTGATGGAGCAACAGACAGACACCATTACATTTTTATGTATTAGGCTGTCAGCCACAGGAAACCTGTTCGCCCACCTTATAGGGCAAAACTTCAGTGGAAATAAGTCAGATCCCTAATATGCAAAGCAAAAATACACCTATTTTTCTTACTCATGCTCTTCGCATATTTGAAGGCTGAGAGCGCAGAGATAACTGAAATAGTCGCTCCAATACCTAATTGAAATCACTTGTAGGAAAATCCATCTCTCTTACCAGCGATCATTGCTGAGTGATGATTACTATAGTCACTCCTTAGAAAATGTGTTTACAAACAGCGTGGCTTGCCGTGCAGGGCCACAGCTCTGAGGACAGATAGTTCCCCTTACCCTGTTATTCGGTGCTCAGCTCACGCCTCAGCACGGTGAAGTACAGGATCCGTAATGCATTCGAACGAGTCACATGCCGAATCCGAACATGGGTAATTTTTTCCTGACCAAAAATAAAATTCCCTGACTTCTCCCTAGATTAGATTAGATTTTTGTTGGGGGGGCCTTCGTCAGGAGCCCGGGCACTTAGACCTTTCTTGGTCCATTGTGCCAACCCCATGCCTGTCTGCCACTTGCAGTCAGGGGACAAGAGCACCTCGGTAGAGGTATGGAGGATTGGCCTCCCCCTGCCTCACCCCAGAACCAGGTATAGAGGATGTCCTCCCTCCAACCGGCCCGGTCTGGGTCTCCCTCAGGCCTCCCGGTATAGGTATGGAGGGAATATCATCTCTCCATCCATGGCTGGTCGAGGTATGGAGGAGGGTCACCCATCCAACCACCGTCCGGGCCCAACGTTGCGTAAGTAACGTAACTTCGGTGTTCTGATGGGAACTGGTGTTTCAACATGGCTAGGCCCTTGCCCTGACTTCTCCCTAACTTCCAGACCAAATTTTCAGTTCCCTGACTTTCAAGACGTGTACCAACCCTGTGTATGCCAGCTGAATCCACTTGCTCAAGAAGAAAGGGTGAAGGAAAATAGAAGAGGGGACAAGTGGCCCAAATTTAAGTTCAATGGTGGACTGCTCTTCTTTGAGTGGGCTCCAGGGTAGTTCCCTTCCCATCATCCAGCCCTGGGTCAACTAGCGTGAGGTAAATATTTTTTCATATTAGTGCAGATTTCCAGAGATGAAAAAGTATTTGCCTTTATCGGGACTCAAACCTGGGTCTCTCAATTACATGCAGAGTGCTTAAGCCAGTTAAGCTACCAAGGCATCAACCTCCCCAGTGGCTTTCTGTGAGCTTTAAAGGAGGATGTTCAAGACTGTCGGTCATACGTTACCAAGCATTTCACTTGCCTGTGAGGAAATGGGTTGGAGTGGCAATAGGGCTGTCCTCCTCATTTCTCATAAAACACTTCTCTGTGCCATTTCTAGTTCGCAGAACCATATGGTGACAAAATATATATTTCTAAAGGTGGAATGAGAGCTGTTCCCAGTTCTTGCAATTGCCCAAGTCCTCCATCTTTATGTCCATATGATTAAATTGCACCTTAGAGCAACGTCCAACCTTCCCAAATTGTCAGCATTGCCAATATGTTACAAAATTATATGCAACTTATCAGTATGATTTCAATAAATATAACCTGGTACATTGGTACAATTTTTCTAATTTTTATAAAAGATATTTGCAGTGCTGCTACAAGGTTAATATATGCTCTTTGTGTTAAAAATTAAGTTTAATTTTGTTTCGTGTGCGGCAAATGTTATTTTGGATTTATTTTGTTTCTTTTTTGTATGTGCTCATTGTTGGGTTGTTAAGAAAAATAAACAAAAAGTGTTTTTGTACTTAAAAGAAGGATAAAATATGTGTGTTTTATTTTCACTGTTGCCTTCAAAGACCCACACCATCGAGAGGATCACATTCTGCTAATAGGTTATGGGCCCAGAAGAAGACAACTGGAAAGTTGTAGTTCAGATCGGATAATTTCTGAAGAAACGAACTCGCCAGTGCCTGTGAGGACCAAGGTGCACATCTCTCAAATTTCTCAGAAGACGAGCCAAGACCATCAAGAAAAATGTCGCGATATGGTGTGGATGCTGGAACCAGCAACAGTGAGCTTCGTGATAAAGACAAGCTAAATGGAAATAATTATCACGAGTGGACTTTAGGCATGAAGGAGTTATGTCCAAAAGCTCAATGCTGGGAGGCCATCACTGGTTTTGAGAGGTGGGTTGCCTTAGATGAAAATGAGGAAGAGATACCAGGAGATAATCCAGTGGATTATGAGGTAAAAAGAAGACAACGACTGGACAACAGCATTCGGATTGATATTTTGCTATGTTCAGAAATGCTTTCTCAACAGTGTGGACTCTTGTACGTCGGCAAAGCAGGCATGGGACATTTTGGAAAAAATGAGCACTAGCTATGGGAAGTTAGAACTTTGCAAATTCAATCAAGCCATGTGGAACGTTAAGAAAACTAGTGAGATAAGTATTCATTAGTATGCAGGGTTCCCATAAATTTTCCCTTGGCATTTTCCATGACTTTCCAGACCTAAATTTAGAAATTTCCATGACTTTTGCCAAATGGTTTAATATGATCCGTGCAGCTTAAATAAATACAAAAACATTTATAATTGAAACTAAAATATTTATTGCTTTAATTCAAAACAAGAATTACAGTCATTAAAAAAAAGGATTCTACCATGCATTAAAATCGAGCTTAGACTTCAAAAGGTCGCCAAATTGAATCAAATCAACCGATTTTGATTCTGTTAAATGGATAATCTTTCTTGTGGTATAAAAATATTATTCACTGCTTTTATTTGTGGAATTTAATGAATTTTAATAGCAATAGCCACTTATTTTCAACATGAAAAGGGTATAAAACTTGAAGAAAATTTATTGAAAAATCTTAAATTGTCCGGCATTATTTTTTACACTATGTTGAAGAAAAAAGCTTTCTCTGTGTGGGGATATAAAAATTAGCTGCCTTTAAGTGCCATTTTAGTTTTTACGAAGGGTTTTAGTCTCGTGGGTGAGTGGTGGCCTGCACTCCTCACCACTACCCGTGATGCGGATCTCGGGGTAGCACATAAATGTAAAAATATTGATACTATTATATTTTATTATGTTCACGTTAATGCATGTGTTAATGCCTCATTTCGTTAACTCACATTATTTCGTAAATTTCGCTTAATTTTGTTTTGGAAGAGCATAATACTATGTGTTCATTGTCCCTATTGCGAAAGGAAATTTTCATTTTATTTAAAACCAGATTGAAACTCAGAAGCGCTTGCAGCTTATCAAAAAGTTGCAGATCATTTGTCATAAAAAAAATAATGTGCGTGAGGAATAAACATCGACTGAATCATCAGTTTACGCCGAATAGTCACATCTTATCTTCTTCCTCCCTTAACTCAACCGGCTACGTCAGTGGAGAGGGAGGACATGGCTTTGGAGAGTGGGGGGCTTTAACTCAAAGGGCCCAAGAGTTGGCAAGGAGGGCCGGCAGAGTCAACATAGGACATCGCATCCTGACCTAGTGTTGAGGGGGTGGGAGGGAGGGGCCACTCGAAGAGGCCTGATCTCCTGAAGGGCCAGAACGGGGGCTTCGGTGTGAAGGTGATGGCTCGTGCCTACCCTTAGAGTGGGGAGGGGGGACATGGAGAGTCACTTGAGGGAGAAATATGACCAGTATGGGAGAGAAGGGAAGCGTTTGATAGGTTCGTCTGAAGTGAGAAAGAAGTTGATGGATGAGAAAAGTAAGCAGAGGTTTTGGAACAACGGAGATGGAAAGCTGGGTGAATTTTCCTGGTGGGGATTGCCGGGTGGGGAAAAAAGAATATGGGAATGTGCGGGCATTTCCATTTTGAATTTTCTAAATTTCCGATCCATTCGGCCACTTTCTTTTTCAATCTGCAGGAACGCAGCTGAGCTCTCTTTTAGGATATTTTTTCAATCACTGGGTTAGAGCAAAAGGGGAGAAAGGTACACCATTTTCCGATACATATATATATATGGGTGCTTGAGTATTTTTTCCCTTGGAGTATGCATGCGCCCAGTGCTAATCATACTTTAGAATTAATGTGCGTCAAAGAAATTAGTCGTATGAACCGAGCGAACTCGTATTTTCTCTGGTTTTCTTGGCTGTTGGCGACGGAAGAAGGGAAGGGCAATACCTTGTTCGATGTCTACATCAAAACGCTCAATTAGGGCGGGAAATTAAACCTGATTCTTTCGATAATATTTATTTCAGCCGGAAAAATTATGCGTTGGAGCAAGGTTAAGTGTAATCAGTCTGAAAAAGTGAGAAAAAAAGCTTCCTTAGGTTATATTCATGATTGAACCTATCGCTTGAACAACCTAGCACCATCTCCGATACATGTCATAGTTTTTATCACACGCGCACAGCAAACGATTTCTGTACCAGGAATACTCATCATGGATTAATGTTGTGGAAAACCGGTAGCAAAAAATGCCAGGGATCATGAGAGGAAAATGCTGGTTGTAGCAATTATTCTCTCGCGGGCGAGTATATCCGTACACAAGTAATTTACATTTTTTACTCGTTGGCAACTCTGTGGACTTGTGGTAACAAAGCCGCACATATTTTTTTTCTGATTGGTTTCATATTTTATGTGCTACAAAGCCTACAATTCAAACTCGTCCTTAGGTCTGGTTTCACTGGGGCGTCCAGCAGCCACATCCAACCACCGCATCTAGACGTCGCGGCTGGACGACGCGGCCGGGTGGTTTCATTCAGGCATCTACGTCCTGATTTCGCGGCTGGGCGATGTGGGAGAATGAGTATTTAGTTCATTTACAAATTTATTATCGGTTTGTGTATCCCAAGAGCGAGTTAATGTTGAGCTGAAATGGATGGTGACAATTTAATTTAGTTGCTTTTATTAGAAGACAAAGAAGAGGACAACCACATGCTGCAAGTAGTTTTACAGAGAGAGCTGGAAAAGTTGCTTTATATAAAACGCGGAGAGAGGAGAGCAGAAAAATCACCGAAAATTGGGACTGCCGTACTAGACGTCCGTATCTCGACTGCTCTCGCAGTCGAGATGCAGACATCGGGCATCAGCAGTCGAACGCGACGGCCGAGACGTCTCAGCCAAAATGAGCCCATTTGATATATATTGGATGAGTGACTTCCGACTGCTGGAAGCGGAAGCCCCAGCGAAACCACACCTTTAAAATTGTAGCATTGAAAAAATGAGTTATCGTTCAGGTAATTCACATTAAGTGCATAATGTATTTGGCAACAATGAATAATTAGATGTTTAACTCCGACAAGGAGTACCCAAAAATGTTGCTGTGATCCGTCACTATTCGTATAAACGAGTACCTTTTTCACGTCGGGACCAAGATCCGTCATTTAAAAACTTCGTTATTTCGTAATATCGCGTACTGTTACATAAACTTCGATACCCTTTTGGTCGGGACCAAAGATTTTGCTTCTTAATATCAAAATTTTGTAATTTCGAGTTTCTTCACTGTATTAAAATGAACATTGTCCGAGAGGTGGTGTTAAAAATTAAGTTTAATTTTTTTTTGCGTGCGGCAAATGTTATTTTAGATTTATTTTGGTTTCTTTTGTCTGTGCTCATTGTTGGGTTATTAAGAAAAAAATAAACCAGAAGAGTGTGTTTGTACTTAAATGAAGGATAAAATAGTGTTTTATTTTTGGTGTTGCCTTCAAAGACCCGCGCCATCGAGAGGATACATTCTGCTAATACTTTGAGCTTTAACTGGAGGATGTTTTATGATACATTTAGGAAAGAGGATAAACCCTTTCAGTTCCTCCGATTTGCTCTCAGTCCTCATTTCTTTTTATCATTTACAACTAACTAGGAAATTATCCTCAATGAGAATATTTTTCCTATGTCAATTCTACCAGTCACGGAAATTTCCTTCCAGGAATTTAACAAGCAAATAATTTTTCACGTTGGGAAGTGGCCCAGGAAATGTTTCTGATAGGAAAACTACAGAAATTTCCATGAGAGCGATATTCATATTGGTCTTATTCAAAGGATAGACACTAGGAAAATGTGATCCAAATTAGTCATTACCTGTAATCACCACAAGAATCCTATCAATGATGTCTCCCACAGGAGTGTGAATGTATGCTTTCCCCACTAAGATTCCAGCAAGGTGACCCACAAATGACGACCCAGGAACTAGAAGGTGAATAAGTATTAGCTCAGTCCAAACAGAATACTGCAATGGCACATTAAATGAGCCCCCCAAATGCCTTCCACGTAAAGAAGATTCCCTCGTTGCTGTCAGTGTCTTTAACGCAAACAAAACTCCTGAAAAACAAATAATTTATAGTAATCCAACCACGATCGTGAGGTTACCTATTAAGTCAGTACTTATATGAGCATTTTATTGCAAAATTCGTCGCATCACAAAATCCTACCTGAAAAGCCAATGGCACAGGTTTTCATGTAAGAGTATTCATGAAAAATCTGGAACAGGATATAACTCAACGCCACATATGTACAACTACACATTAGCGTGGTCAGTAATAGAAATAAAGCGAAGTTACCACTGCCAAACATTTGCTTTTCCAATCCACGGCCCTGTTGAATGTGAAATTAGCGCACTGAAAAAAATCGGCCAAAAATACGAGCAAAGATAAAAATGGCATTTACTAACCTTAAAAATAAAAGATATCATATTATAGTACAAATGCATATCAGATCCATGCTCTACCGCCGAAACGAAAAGACGAGAATATTCCTTGTAAGATAAAATCCACTCAGCGCTGAGGCAAACATCCCAACTATCCCATGTAACAGGGATATAACCGGAATATAGCAGAGCCTAAAATTATAAACCTCTATGCTAATCCAAAAGTAGGTATATGGGGCGCGACTTGACATAAATGGTAATCACCGAGAAGGAAATTTAGGAAGGAATGAGGCACGAGCAATTCATTTTACACACAATACCTGACCAGCTACGGCAAATAATGTCACAGGTGGAATATGAGTGAATCCTATATTTGCGACTTCGTACAACAACAATAAAACGCCTAATTCAGTACCTCTTCCTCTTCTGCTCATATTGCATCACTCGAGAAACCGCTGACTATACGCCTACAAACTTCACTCTGCAAGAACCTTTCTCTGCAATAACCGCAATAACCACAACACAATAGAAACGCCGCACGCAAAGCGTGCAACGGAAAGAGCGCGAAACCATTTTGAAATTCCCAGTGATTCAAACGTCATGGCGGGCAAATATTTTGTGTGTAAGCAAGGTTCTTAGAGTATAAGAACCTATATATACATGCACGCACACACACACACATATATATATATATATATATATATATATATATATATATATTAATCTAAGAACCTTGATGTGTAAGTACAAATAAGAATATTTAAAACTGTCTTTCGCATGGCAAATGTTAGATATTTTAAAATCAAAATTTCAGAAAAAAGTAGGAATTCGGCGGCGACCTCATGGAAGTGAGTGTTCCATGTTTTTCTTTCGCTATCAGAGTTCTATCTCTTTTCAGTCTCTGCGATTATATACTACATTAGGTACTGGTAGTAAATGAGGGTTTTTTGATATAGCTTTAATCTCAATATGTTACCGTCGCTATATGCAATATCAAATGCATATGTTTACGGTATTTTACTAGTTGCCTTGCTGTCAGTGGCAGCGAAATTTTCCTGTTCATATTTTCGAAATTGAAGGATGTCATATATTATGCTTAATACTGCATTAACTATTATTATTTCTACAGTGGCATATGACCCTTGTTGGCCATGGTTTTTGTGTCATACCTATCCCGTCTCTAATATGTGTATTTCATGTGAGAATTTTGTCGTTAAGGTATGGTCCTCTTTTTACACATTCCTTGACTGTGCTAAGTATTTTCTTTTAGCTATAGGTCGCACAATCCCGAGACAACCGGAGTACATATTTATTTTCTCCTATTTTGGGATTTCTGGCTGGATTGACCTCAGCATTTCCAAATTTTCTCTACTTTGCTTTGTATCACAGCAAACTTTTAACGTGGAACAATAAGAAAACGGCCGGAAGACGTCTCGAGATTAGAAGGAGCAAATATATTTATTCTTTGATTCCACTATGATTAGTACTCCATCTTCCAAGTTGCCGAAAGAATTAGATTTAACAATTAAGTTTACATTGTGTCTCAAAGACGACTTATTTTCTCTTCAGTGTGATCATCGAAGAACTGAATTTGGAGGAGAAGGTCACGGTGGCGCAGTTTAGAAAGAAGTGGGATAACCTTGCAAGAAAGTAAAAGGTGAGTGTAATCTTCATTCTTTTACAATTTTGAGGAGCCCTTTCATGGAGGTGTAATTATGTGGTTTTCCTTTGTGCAATAGTTTTGCTATGATGTTGCCCTTTGTTTCCAATACAGTTTCATATTGCTATGGCATGTTCTCACTCAAAGTTAACAATTAGAAGACATTCCTTTTTATGAATATTATTATTTTATGGTTACAGTTGTAACACTTCCCTCCGAGTCCCTGGCAAGCATCAGGTTTCATTGCCTTCATAATGGTCGGAGACTCAAGAGGGGTTGGGCAGAAATCGTTGCCACGTCCGAAGCCCATAGGATGAGTGGTTACGCTGCTGTCGGGTCATGCATACGCAGTAGATGGAGTGACCCCAGGATGATGGCCTTCTGCATGCGTGCAACTAGTGATTCCGCCTGTGCCACGCAGGATGGAATGCACTTCATGTTATTTAGCTTGCGAGCCCTTGACTCCACCAAGCACACCTATGATTAGGACCACTAGTTTCACAGAGTGTCCGGGGTACATTTGTCAAAGTTCGAAAAGCAGGTCTTGATATTTCGTCTGTTTTTCTACCTCCTTCGCATCCATGTTCGTTTCAGCTGGAGCCGAAAACTTGATCAAGAACATGGAGCATGTGAGGTGTTCGAGGAGAACGACTTGGTCATGCTTGGTCGCCTCCAACTGCCTGGTGGTGGAGAAAGAGTAATTCCACCAGATTGTGCATTTATTGTTCTCCACGATGGACTCAATATCTCCAGGGGCATAGGGGCAGCACAGGTGTTTCGTCGATGTGATAATGGTGTCGAAGGTGAAAGGATAACACCCGCAGGGCCACGTTGTGCCGAGCTAGATACGCTGACCTGGCGTAACAACTACAGCCGGAGAGAAGGTGACTCAAAGTCTCCAGCTGGGCTCGGCACACCCTGCACCTTGAATATAATGCGGCGGTACACGAGTGCGTTTATGGCACCATCCTGGCACGTGAGGACAAAACCCTCGGTCTCGGACTTCAGACCGGCGGAATGCAAATGTCAGCTCCTTCGTTGACCCATGCTTTTCCACGTTGGGATAGAAACATCCATGCATGGCCTTATCAGTATGCACCTTGAGCAAGGCCTTCTGCTCGGCTTTTTTTATTTTGAGCTTGATGACGTCTGCCTTCAATGACAAGATGGTCGTGTCATTGTTGCTTCCGTCGGATGATGGGTTGAAGTTGAGACCGGTTTCGTCCGCTGCCATCTTTGCCTCTCTCACGAGATTGAGCATGGGTCCCTGCCTTTCATCACTCGGAATGCTGTTCCCAGGACAACTCTGTTGTGGAGACATCCCAGGCTCAATAGTCCTCTACCACCTACATTGCGAGGGAGATACAATCTGGCGAAGGAAGCTTTAGGATGAAGACTTCCTTAGATGGTCATCATCTTCCTCGTTCCCTTATCGAGGTTCTGCAACTCGTTGACATTCCACTTCATGCATCCGAAGGTATACAACAGTTGGCCCTTTCCATCTCAAATCATGCAGAGCTCAATGAAATGTGCGGGGTGACTGTCATGGATTTTTCTCAAAAAAATATACATTATAGACCAACAAGAGACATTCAAAAATCTGCCATCTGCCCGGGACGGCGCGGAAGTGATACGACAGGACACATGCAGAGTCCTAAGAACGGCTAACATTAAGAAACAAAAACAGAACTTCACCAAACAAGAGAAAGCACCCCTAAAGAACCTCAGAAATAATGACGACATCGTCATCTTACCAGCTGACAAAGGGAACTCAACAATTATATTGGATAAGGAGGAATACGAAAAGAAGATGTAGGAACTGCTGAAAAATGGTCCTTACCGCAAGATTGAGAAAGATCCGAACACCCATTACAAAAGGAAAATAACCAAAGTCGTCAAAAAATGGGTCGAAGATCCAGAACTTAAAAAGAGATTGACCCCACAGGACCCAAAAACTCCTTGCATATATGGCCTCCCTAAAATCCATAAAAAAGGCGTACCCCTGAGGCCCATTGTTAGCGCTATCGATGCACCTGCATACAAGCTAGCTAAACATTTAGCAGGAGAATTGCAGCCTAAGGTGGAAGAGGCCAGATCATACACGAGAGACTCGTAGCATTTTTTGAAGATCATCAAAAACATCTGGGTTAGTCCTAGTAATATTCTCATCAGTTTTGACGTGGTATCACTTTTTATCAGCATTCCCTGTGAGGAGGTGATCTGCATAATCAAAGAAGAATTCAGTGAAAACATCGCCATTTGACAGAGATATGTTTGACCAGCAGCTTTTTCCGGTGGAGGAACAACTTTTATGAGCAGACATCCGGAGCAGCTATGGGATCGCCTATCTCACCAGCAGTAGCGAATATTTACATGGCAAACTTCGAGATGAAAGCACTTCAAAACGCGGTTAATAAGCCTAAAATTTGGTTGAGATACATCGACGACACTTTTATTATATGGAGGCATGGCCGAAAGAAGCATGATGAATTTTATTATTACTTAAATAGTATAAATGACAATATTGTTTCTACAATGGAAGTAGAAAAAGATAGTTAAATTCCATTTTTGGACGTATTGGTGCAAAGGAGAAATGATGGAACTCTGGGACACGCAGTGTATAGGCAACCCTCTTCCACTAATCGGTACCTCAAAGCAAATTCACACCATCATCCCGCACAGCTAAATGCGGTACTCAACACCGTAATTCAGCATTCCTGCAGAATTAGTGACGAGACCAACTTCCCGGCCGAAAGACAGAAAGTGGAAGCCATTCTACAGAAGAACGGATATGACAAGAGAGCCATCTCCAAAACATTTTACAAAATCATGACCAAGGATGAGGACGGCCCAAAAAAAGAAGAAATTGGGACTCCGGATGCAGACAACCTTGCACCCAAGAGAGCCTTCTTTCCTTACGTCCGGGGCGTAACGGATAGAATAGGAAACATCCTCCGCAAACATGAAATCAAAGCTGTGCTCAAGCAACATTTAAAAATTAGAAACTGCCTGAGGAGTGTGAAGGACGCAACACCATTTCAAGTGGAAGGAGTGTATGGGATACCATGCCAAACTTGCGAGAAGAAATATATCGGCAAAACCAGACGCTCCTTCAAAACCCGCTTAGAAGAACACGAGCGGGCTATTCGACTGAGACAACCCTTAAAATCAGCAGTAGCAGAACATGCAGCCTCGGGACATGCGATTGACCTCAGACAAACAAAGATAATCGCCAAAGTGAAAAATTTTAAGCCCTGGCTGATCCGCGAAGCTTTGGAAATAAGAAAATGCCAGCAAAATTACAATAGGGACTGTGGCCTCCAAGTCTGCCACACGTGGGACCCTGCTTTGAACCTAAATAAAAATGCAATGACTACTCCTTCCACTCCTCCCCTTCCCATCCTTTTCCCTCCATGAAACCCCTATATAAACTCCACCAACTCGACAGATACCTCATTCCCTTTGATAAAGTGACCAGCAACGGCCACAAAACGTCAGGTATCACACCTGGTTATAGTACGCGGGATACACCCGAAAAACAAACATACAATTTCCTGTAGTGTTGTGAATCCAACGATTTATATTGTGTTATATTTTGTTCCTCTGTGTATTTTATAACTTTTAGTTTTAATTGATTTTATCCATTATCTCATTTGATCAAGTTATGTGCCTAATGTGCTATATACTTATTAATTGGGCAGTTGCCCGTAATAAATATAAAAAAAATTAGTAATCAACATAATTATTCAATTTAGAAGCAGAATGAAGGACGTAGCGGTACATGGTAATAATCTACATTATCTCACAATTAATAGTTTCTTCAGCCTTCATTACTACATATGTTCACTGCAATTTAGTGAAATGGACAGTATATGGGTCCCATGAATTTAACTATAAAAATAAAATCAACCTGTACAATGCATTCTCTTTTTAAGTGTTAAACAAAAGACTGCCTTCACCTCTCTGTGCCTATTGTGATGTATATATCATAATAATCTCTTTGTTTGTGTTGTCATTTCTTCATTTAGTGCTTTGTTTATGAGGCACAACTTATTAATCAAAACAAATTTGCCTAGAAAGGCACTCTTTCTTGGGTAGAATACGCAGAAGTACACTTCACCAACGTAAGAAAAAGATGCAAGGTTGACTGCATCGATTTCCTATTCCTCCCTTTTCATTTGCTTTTTCTATATGATCTCTGAAGCCCCACCACGGGTAGTGGGCGGGAGGGTGGCGCGGAGTGTGCGGACACATGGCCGTTCTACTCCCGGGCATTGGGGTGCGGTGGCACCGCCAGCCATCTTCTCCTCCTGTGCACCACTGCCATCAGGGAGTGTCTCGGCCATGTTGCTGGAGGGGAGTGATGGATGCTCCTCTAGCCCTTCTACATCCTCAGACAACCCGCAGCCAAAAAAGAGACGGAGGACCTCCAGCAACCTGAAGGTCCTTGAAAGGGTGGCCTCCTCCTTTGAAGAAACCCTCCATGACCAAAAAAGGAGGGGGGAAGAATTTTTTTGAGTTTTTTCGAACCTTAGTCAATAAAAAAAATGATTAAAATTCAATATTTTTAATTTTTGCCTTGTCCACAAACCTCTTCCTAAGGGTTATAAGATAATGTCATAAGAGCATCATTCTTCAAAATGGTATTTAATACCTAGGGGAAACCTTTAACCCTTCAATACCTGCACTATTTCCTGGGACTACACCATGTGCATGGTGTACTCAGAACACCAAATTGTAAATGTTTGACTTTCTTCTTGAATTGTTTGAAATCAGAAATGTCCCTTGTCCTTTGTTTGCTTCCAGCTCAGCAGATGGCGACACTTGTGAAGGGTGTCCAAACTCCAGCTCCTTTTCTGTTAGCAGCCCAAAATTTAGGCAGCCAAATCCATGCTCCTTAATGCCTAGCGAGTTTGGAGATGGCTTTGATTCGTTGGATTCTGAAAGGATGGCGATGCAAAAAGTGGAGACGAAAAATGGGCGAGTGGAATGGGGTTGGTGGAACAGCAGAAAATGGAAAGTAAAAAAGTAAACATGGTGGGTCTGCGCATTCTCATCCAGAAGCATTGAAGAACAACACCTATTATGAAGTGATGGAGTGAGATAAAAATATTAAAATTATTCAAGCATATAGCTCTTTGTAATAAAATTTATACCACAATTGGCCTTATGTTCATACTAAGAATGAAATCACAGTATTCAAAGAACTGCAGAACTAGCCACGCAGTAACTTTAACGGACACAATTGTGAAATCACAATAAATCATCGAATACGGGAACATATTTAATAAGGCCTAAAACTATAATTGAGAGCATGAGTGGCAAGATGTTTTGTTGATACATATTAGTTAGGGCCAGTGAAATACCAAAATTATAGCTATAGTCGATTCATATGCATGTAGAAAGATACTTCCGTGAAAAAATGCTATTGCCATAGGGAGATATTTTATCTTTTTCAATACTTTTTATCTTAGACAATAAAATTTGAATGTTTGCATCGAATTATTGAAAAGATATAGGCACAATGAAGTGTGGAATAGAAGTGCATAAAATGCTAATGCAGCAAAACTTAAGTCTGTAGCTTTTCAAGAAGTAATGACATCCTCAATCTGTGGACAGTGTCGTCCCTAGGGTAGTGCGACAGGTGCGGCTGCAATGGGCCCTTGCCTCTTTCAGACAGCGTAGGGAAACCCACCTATTACCCGAAATTACCTAGTATGTACTTAGTACAGATGTAAATTTCTTAAGATCATTAGCCATTTTGTGGGTCAATTTCCTTTGTTTCATGAAAAATGCTACAATACCAAAAAGGGAATGCAAAGTTAAGGGGGCCCCTGACTTTCATTTGCACAGGACCCCTCAATCCCTTTGGATGACCCTGTCTGTGGAAGTATAGACTGTAAAACATTTGTATTTATGTATTTCACAAAAATCGACCATGCCACATTTCTCAAATTTGAAAAATCACCAATCTTATAACAGCTCTTCCCTATTCTTCCAAATTTTCCCAAGAGTGGACCACAGAGGACCAGTTATTACCACCGTGCCTTCTTTGTTATTCACCTTAGTTTTTTTGTTGAAATCCCTGTAAATTTATTTTCCATACTGCATTTATATTCTTCCATTTATATATCCCCTCTTGCATCATCCTAATCACCTCCCTCGTGATCCAGGGCTTTCTCACAAGCAGACATCAATCTGATAACTGGTTCACAGCATCTCTCAACTACATATACTGTTTCATCAGCTAACCATTTTATTCCTTTTAAGTGTCCCTCGTAATCCACTTCTTTTACTCCACCCTTGATAATTCTTCCCATTAAGTTCACATAATTATTTTAAAGAGGCAGAAAGTGTGCAATAAGTTTGTCTCTCATACTTGGCAGTTTTCATTGAATGTTTTTTTCTCTCTGACTCTTCATAGGAATTTCTCGGCTATACATTTGATCATTATTATTATCTAATAGAACTCCACTTCCAAAGCACAAGGGATTATGATGATTGCTATAATTTTAAGATTAACATAATGCCCTTGAATCAAGGACACTTCCTTACTGAAAGACATTTAATTGGATCAATTAAAACATTTAAAGAGAAAAATTGTTATTATATATTTATAAGTGACACCTGAATATATACAAGCCTTAACCTGTGTTCACATAAGAAGAGTTAGCATCTTCCATTTTCTGAAATTTTGGATTTGGAATTCAGGAGTGAAGATAAAAGATTCCAGATATGGTACAATATTGAGGCTAATTTTGATACCTAAGACTTTTTTTCATTCAATCTTTTCTCATGGACAATTAGTGTGAAAATTTTAGTTGATTTTCACACATTCGAGCCCCCAGAGTGAGGATTTCGAAAGAACATACCAACTACTCAGTATGCAGTGGTCCAACAATAATTGTTAGTTAATGCAAAATACTTACTATAGAATACTAATTGCTTAGGGTACCTATCTCCTTAATGCCATTAAAAAAAAATAGGAATCAGAATTTGAACAACGCAATTTAGTTCAGATCATTCACAATTTGACTCGAATAACCACAAACATCTTTTATAAAAACAAATATGTTTCATAAAAACAAAAAAATGTAATTCATCCAAATTACAGACATTTATTTTATTCCAAGGAAAATCTATCACTTTGAAGTATTGAATAAAGTCAATTTTAAAGGCATAATCAACGTAAACTTAAAACAATATAATCTGACGTTGCACTGTGAAGAAAATGACGAACAAACAAGAGATGCTTCCATTTTATAAAACTTATATCAGTGAGTTGGTGTTCTTCGGTACCAAAATCGAGCACGGAAATCATCAGAGCAGGTAAGGAATGCAGGTGCATTGGGAGAATGCACTAAATATCGCACTGGTCCATTATGGCCTGAAAAATAAATGCAAACTCATTAAGTAGAATTAATAAATAACTATAAACTAAAATAAGATGGTAAATTTCAACTTCATTTCATTGCAATTATAGTTATCAACTTTGGCCTAATGATATACTTACCTACATACTTCCAAGTAATTTCAACAAATATGTACTAACAATATGATTGGGGAATTTATAGAAAAGAAAATTTATCACACAACAAATTTCCACTTAAGTCATACTAAGAATTTTTTTCAAGGAGAGAGAAATTCCTTCCACTATGCTATTTGCTATCTTAAAAGGGTAAACTATCTGAAACCTAAAGGGACACACAAAAGAAATCTCCAAGCACAGCTAGAAGGTTAACTGTAGTTAAATTAACATTCCATACTTGTACGTAAATATCTGTACATTGATTATGAATTCAGAGAGAATTACGAAAGAAAATGAAAAAAAATGTGTATAACACTTGTAAGATTTTATTGACATGACCCGGATTTCCGATGTTTCGGGTCGTCTTCAGATCTGAAGATGACATGAAGTTTCAAAACTCGGGTTGTGTCAATAATATCTTAAATCTTATCTTAACAAAATTATTTTTCAATTTCTCCGTGATGGATAAATGCCACTAAATCGACCTTGAAATCGTTTCCTCTGTGAATATTCTCCTGCTATACTGTGAATATTCATGATGCTAGTTTTGGGCCCATGAATATAAAATATCAATATTTATGAGCGAAAATCGAAATAAAATCATTTTATCTTAGCCATAACTTCCTTTTTATTACCCTTCAGGTCTTTCCATGCCAGTATATCCACGCCATGATACCCAAAATCTCAGATTTAGATGAGCCTTGGTATGCTACATTGATTTGAAGCATATCAAGTTTTCGGTAATAATGTTGCGATACAAACATGTGGGTGTGTGAGCTTGAAGTTTAATTTTAAAAACCTCGCTGCACTCTCACGCCTGCTAAGTTGGCTGCGCGAATCTTGTGGCACCCAGTGGGTTTGGGAGCTTGAAGGGGATTACTGTTTCAAAACTTGCAGCCGTTGTCTGTTTGCTATGTTGCTTGTGTGGAACTTGTGGTTCCCTGGTTAATTGAAACATGGGGATTTTCAAAATATTTACTGGCTTCAAGGTGCCCCTCAATTCGAGGTGCCTGGGTGCAGCTCACCCCTGGTTAAAGACGGCCCTGTACGTAGAATATGCTGAGGAGATGCTCAGAATGTTCTCATAACACATGCTCAGCAGAATATTCTCCACAGGTTCTAATAAAGTTCTCGTTACAGTCAGGAGAGAACAGCTGTTAAAATTACCGGAATGTTGTAGTGAATTGAAACTATTATTTGTGAGAAAGATATTCATAACATGTGATGGTTGAAACAAAAAAAGGTTCTCTAAATGCTTGAAATCAAAAGACCCTGCATGTAGTACTATTGAACCAAACATCTTCAACCATGCATAGTGAGTTTGAGAAGTGATTCTATACAGGCTGTGCGTTAATGTCTGGATTAGATGTTTTTCGACAAAGACACTATACATACATATATGCATATTGATTCATATTTCGTCAACTTGACTCCCACTCACATAACTTCCCATACTTTGAGGTGTTCTTCAAAGCTACGAGTCGACTGTTCTTCAGCAATGAAGGTACGTAGAAAAACAACACTTGAAATTCTCTAGGAATTAGTTTTATTTATTTTGTTACTTATTGGGAGTCAAACAGGACCTGTTTCCAAAAATTCTACAGTACATATGTTCTTACTAATACCTATATCATGAAAATATGATAAAAAGCTGTTTTTGGAAAATGCTATTCCTCCCTCCACATTAGCTATCACTGCGATTCTGAATATGGGTGAGAAATAAATGGCTCTGCTTCCCAAACGTTATTCCAAATCCCCACCTTCCGGTACAGTGAATAGAAATTCAGGCAGCCAATGACGAGCAATGTTTACATCCTTCATAAACAGCTGAGAACATCACCATGGATGCTGTGAGTCTAGTGCATAAAAATATGTTTTCATTAAATTATCTCCCTGAAATAGATACACATCTATCTTCGAATACAATTAATATAAAGTAATTCCCATGCAAATGAAGTTTACGTAGTTGCATGTTCTGTTGCTATTATGGACATGTTGATCGTAAATAACATTAACTACACCTCACTCCATTGATGAATTGCTTTTATTCGGGTTTCTCCCGCGTTGATTCATTTTATGGACAACCGTTTCACTTGCATTCCAGCTAGCATCATCAGGTCCTGAATGAGCTGCAGAAGACTCTTTCTATGTCATATGTACCTAACGCTTGAGCTAGTCAGGCACG
Organism: Pyrrhosoma nymphula; assembly: GCA_963573305.1. NCBI lineage: Eukaryota > Metazoa > Arthropoda > Insecta > Odonata > Coenagrionidae > Pyrrhosoma > Pyrrhosoma nymphula. Next base: position 9,296,106 of record OY754335.1, on the reverse strand, counting down.
CGCTGACTGGCCGGATGGGCCTTTAAATTTGATTCTTGCAAAATATATTAGAACATTGAGGAGAGAGGATAGCCGTCTTCCCTGTTGAAATTCTCTGTGTTTCTTCCTATTTCAATTGCTTCTCTTATCAGCCAAGGGAAATATTTATTTTCTCTGGCGATGATCTTGCAATAGTGAAAGTTTATGTCGCGGCCGGGTTCTGACCAGGCATGCTCTGGTACCGCGGAATGAAGAAAATTTTTCTTTTAGGTCGCCCTTTGGCGTTCCGCTATTCTGCATTACAGGGATCTCAATGTCTGCCCAATATACGATTTCCCGCAGCTACACGTCACTTCGTACACTCCTTCATAAATGTCAGCTGGGTGTCGATCTTTTTTGGTTCGAAGGAGGTCAGTGGTCTTCTTTTTGCTTTTGAATCTCGTCAAGACGTCGTGATTGGCAGGAACTCTTGTGATCCTCTGTGAAGTCCCGGTGACATATGGTAAGAGAGTGTATGCCTTTGCCTTCTCCTGTATTTTGGCTTCCATGGTTCTCTTAATGGCCACATTACGTTTCCCCTCTTCCTTACATGCAATTTTATGTATTAGTTGTCGGCTGTAGCCATTCATTTGGAGTGTGGTCAGGAGGTGATGTTTTTCTCTGGCAAGCGAGTCTGCATCATAGATGGCATATGCTCTGTGGTATAAGATTTGAATGACCGATGCTTTTTGGCCAGGATGATGGTGAGATTTGGCATTCTAATAACGATTGGTGTGAGTTTTCTCCCTATAAACAGTGTGTCCTAAGCTGCCATCTGATTTCTTGGTGATGAGAACATCCAAGAAGGGAAGCCTGTTATTTTCTTCCATTTCCATTGTGAATTGAATGGAGGAATTTTGGCTGTTTAGGTGTTGTAGGAATTTGCTCAGTTCTTCAGTCGCATGGGGCCATATGACGAAGGTATCATCGACATATCTCACAAAAAGTTTTGGTTTCTTATTGTAAGAATCCAGGGCTTTCCATTCGAATTCTTCCATATAGAGGTCTGCGATGACTGGGGATAGGGGAGATCCCATAACCGCACCTTAGGATTGCTCATAGAATTTCCCATTCCATGAGAAATAAGAATTCTTTAGGCAAAACTCCACCATTTTCGGAATATCCTTAGGAAGTCCTCTCTCCGTTAGTGTCTTAGTAATTTTGATGGCATCTTCAATTGGTCTCCTGGTGAATAAGGAAACTACGTCAAAGCTGACCAGTAAATCTTCATCTGCAGTCATGGACAGAGATCTGGCAATCAAAGTAGGAGGCCAGCTGATCAAGTCGGCTATAAGGTTCGTGGACGACCAAGCATTGGTTAGCCGATCATTGAAAGGATAGCAAGCTTTAGCAGATGCATTATAAATTCAAGAAGATAAATCATGAGAAAACAATAATAATGACTGTTTCTAGGATAAAGAGAGCGAGACTGGTCATAAAATTTGGAAGGCACAAACTGGAGCAAGTAGAGAAATTTAATTACTTGGGTTGTGCGCTAGAAGAAAATGAGTATTAAAGACTTCTGAGGCGTACAGCAATAGGAGGGATATGATCACAGGGACCTTGGGTTAGGACCTAAAGAGGAGGCTGGTGAAGAGCTTAATATGGAGTGTAGCGTTGTATGGGACAGAAAAATGGACTCTGAGAAAAGACAACGAGAATAGGCTGAAGGCATTCGAGATGTGGAGGAGGATGGAGAAGGTGCGGTGGACGGAAAGGAAGACAAACGCGGAAGTGCTTGGTATGTTTGGTGAGGAAAGGAAGCTTCAGGATGAGATTGGGAGCCCTTTGGGATCAACAGGGAAGACTTCTATCCTCTCTCCTCAACGTTCCAACGTCTTTAGCAACAATGAAATTTATAGGCCCATCCGGCCAATCAGCGCACGCCTGACTAGCTCAAGCGTTAGGTATATATAACAGAGAAAGAATCTTCTGCAGCTCATTCAGGACCTGATGACGCTAGCTGGAATGCAAGTGAAACGGTTGTCTATAAAATGAATCAATGCGGGAGGAACACGGATAAAAGCAATTCATCAAATCACCGCGGAAGCCTCCGTACCACCTCCCTCCATTATTATTGTTTCATGTGTATTTACATTAGTTACCTGGGCTACAATAATAATACATAAGGATCAGTGACACTCAGATAATACAGAAATGATACAGAAATAATTTTACTGCCTTTATAACTGTTGAGGATTAGCTATTTAGTAAACACCTGAGGTTTTTGTGGGTAATGAAAAGTTAATGAATTATTTTCCCTGAAGAAGACCCCATTTACGTGATGTTGCATGGGGCGACATTGGACTTTTTTGAGTTGATTTTTACTTAAGTTTACCATTACGATACACGAAAGTGGTGGGCTCTTTTTAATTCAACCTTAGTATACTTGCTCGTACATATGATTGGGAAATTCTAAGATTACCTATAACAAAGATTTTTGTAGTGTTTATAGAAAGAATAAGCAATGGAAAACATGCCTTTGTGCTGGCAAATTGCATTACGGAGTATGAAATTATTCTATCGTATATTATACTGTTATCCTGTGGCCAGTAGCAAATATATATTACGTTCAATGCATAATGGGAAATAATCCACAACTGAAGGTCAGATAGACGATAGTTCTCAGTCTCCATTGAAATGATACAGAAACAATTTCAATGCCTTTATAATCGTTGAAGATTAGCTATTACGTAAACCACTTAAGTTTTAGTGAATAATGGCAACTAAATGCATTATTTTCCCTGAAGAAGAATCCATTTAAGTGAATATTTACCATTTTCATTTTCAAATAAATAATGAAAATTTACATGTTTGAGTTGATTTTCACTTAAGTTTACCATTACGATTCGTCTAAGTGAATGACGTTTGAATAAATATAGCATGCTGTTTTAAATTAAACCCCCGTATACTTGTGAGTACATATATGCTTGGAAATATCTTTGATTTTAGCGGAGTCACAGTCGAGGTTAATGTCCGCTTTCGTCACACCAGCCTGAACGTCTTTTTCACCCAGTTAAAACTAACGTATTGCCATGAAATCCATGTCAGTCATCATGCCAAGCTTGTGCAATTATAAAAACTTTTACTCTGTAACTTAACCCATTTCTCTTGAAATAGTAGTGTGTCAAGCCGGAGAAGTGCGTTTTTCCCTCTCTGCCATCCGTGAGATAGGGTCGAGCTATTGAGAATAGCCCGGTATCAAAGGCCAAGCAATAATCATTCGACCCTAACCGGTGCTATCCACCATTCAGAATACCGAAAAGCCATCGCACTGTTGTTATCTTTAGAATAGCCACTTCCTGTGGCTATTTCAACATTCGGAATACCGAATAGCCACTGGGTCTCCAGATACGTGAAAATAGCCACTTTTTGTGCTATTCTGACGAATAACTCGGCCTTATTTTCATTCAGAATGGGCCTCTTAGAACTCAAGTGCTACTTATTATTTTATTATTTATAGCATATTTCACTCTTTATATCTCAATTTTTACGTATTTGTATCCACCCCTGTGAATTAGGCAACCTGCGCTTAGTATTTTCCCGTAATCCATGAACTCATGGTAAAAATGGTGTCTATTGGTACGTTTAAGTTGAAAATAGGCTAATTTGTTGTATTCATGTGATAATAATCATAATTTTAATGGATAAAAATGAGACATTTCACAAATAAAAACATGAAAAGATATTTTTATTGCCATTTCCTACACTAGTTTTTTGTATTCATAACCTCATATTGCTGCACTGCATCAACCTGATGATGAGGCAGTGCATCGAAATCCGGGTTGATTAAAAAAGTTTTATCCGTGGAAAATTGCATCGTCTTAGTTCTTATTAGGTACATACTATGATGTTGAAAACTAAGGTCATTTCATACACACTGATTGTGAGCTTCGAAATATCAAAATGAAACCCATGCATTCTGTGTTCCTGAGTATAGAAAAACCAAGGGTCAGACTATACTTTAGATACACGAAAAAAATGCAATTTTCTTGTAAAAATGTATGGGGTCAGACTATGCACAAGTATATACTGTATACTCAGTTTTTGAGTGTCCATATATGTACTCTCATGGGGGAGGGGAAAGTCAATTTTCATTGTGGGGAGGTTTTTCGTTAAAGGATAGTGACTGGAGGGGGGAAGAAGAAGCATGCAGGATAATGTGACCAGGGGTTCTGAGGTAAATACATAGATAAAAAAAAACAATTTTTTTAAGTTTAGCTTTACTAATAATTGCAACTAACCTAATGACAGAAGCTGTTTCCTGGATGCATTCCTTGAATTCCAACAGCAAAGACTAGTTGTAGCTTCATCAGGGAACATGACATAATCTTCTGTATGATTAAAGGCAGCCTGGGCTTTGTGCTCTTGCTTTCCTGCAAAATTTGTAGTTACGCCATGAGACAGACATACAGCAATAAAATCAACATTTACACTATACATGAACATTTAGTTTTTACGAAACAATCATATATGATTTCCAGAACATATACACTGTCAAAAATTTACACCGTTGTACAAATCGAATGTGAGCATTAATGCTAGCACATACAGTAAGTGTCATTTTCTTACCGGTGGTTCCAGCACCTGTGTATGCAATGAGACATCTGCTAGTTGAAAGTTCCCATAATTTGACTAATGAGTCCTTCCCTGAAGAAAGTAGATACTGCAAGGCAAAAATGAATTTTTTATGAGTCCCATTACATATACATATTCTTAAGAACTATTAAAGTCCTCAAACATGTATGTCAAAAACTGTAATTTCCAAAGAATACCTTTATTTCATCCAGCTATGGAATTCATTTCATATTAATTAGCAGTTGAACAGCTAATGAAATGAAAGCTTAGTAATTCCACATGAACTTTATTTACGACCTAGGTTTCAACTTATTAAGTCATCATTAGGTCTGTGTTCTCGTGAGTCAACAGCAAGAGATTTTAAAATATATGAATGACCCAGACATCACCCTTATCAATGAGTGCCTATCCTTCTCCCCTATCCTGGCCTCCATTTCGAGCAACCTCCCCTCCTTAAACCCCTTCCTCTGACGACACATAACGACGACTAACACAGACACACAAGCAAAAAACATTGATATAAACGGCTGATGATGATGATTACTAATCGAAACCTGGGTCGTGTGTGTTTTTCCAAAAAGAAGTGATTTTTGTACAAGTTTATTTATGTAAAAATTCCAAACAATGAAGTCTACCTTTGGTTACAAATGAAGTTTCCCGAACCTGGAAAATTGTATCATAAGAATTTTATCAGGGGTAGTTCTCAAAAGGTCTAACCCAATCAGACCTGGATACAAGCATTTCACAATTACTCTTTAATAATTTGGCTATCAAGCTCCTCGTGTTAACATTGAGGCTGGCTTGAGGCATATACCTCAATGCAGTGAATGCAGATAATTCATGTAATCAGCCAATCTGATACTTGTAGTAAATATCAGCCAGTACAGCTGCATTTCAAAAGTTGAGGAAAGAAGTGGGTAGGTCTACTGGTTTCACATGACTGGGCTACATGAAGTACCTACTATAATTTGGCCATCTTGAAGCAGTGGCGGATACAGAAAAACTCAAGGGGGGGGCGCAAGTTATCGCGACGATTGTAGCTTTCAAACTGACTGCCTGGCGGCGACTCTGCTTCACTTATATATGTAGCTCGGTTGTTTCGAGAACATATGGTGCCAGAATGTTCGCTTCCAGACTTTTAAGGAGTGTGAACAAATACAAACAGTAGAATATTCGCGACTTTTCTCGAACAAATGCCAGACAGAATAACGTATCGAGATCACTAGAATGGCCGCGACTTTTCTCGTAGGTTAGCTATCTATGTGCCAGACAGAAACGTATAAAATACGATGACGCAGACGTGTGCTACATAAGAAAGTACAACTACTCAATAACTCAACTCAAGAGTCGACTGACGAAAGACACGAACAAATAGCGGGCGGGCTGACTGGTGGGGGCGGCACGGGCAGCAATGCGGGTGGTCCCACAAGGGGGGGGCACGTGCCCCCCGCGCCCCCCATATGTATCCGCCACTGTCTTGAAGCAAAGAACGACCCACAGAACCAAGAGAATTTGAGTTGATACATGGGTGGGTATGCATTGGATAGAATAAAAAAATTGGTTTTTTACTTTCCATTTCTTTCTTTCCGAAGTATATCAATGTGATTTATGAAGTCTCTTTACATGCATGTATGATTATATTTCGAGAGTTAAGTATTTAACCAATTTTAAGAGCAACATCTTATGGAGACATAGGAAACAGGAAAATGGAGGGATTTATGAACATCAGTTTCATTCAAACCACTTCAAGTTTAACCTGTTCATCAATAAAAAAAGTTTAAAAAATCATGTCTACTTACTTTTCCATTACGTGAGAATGTTATCGAGCAAACTTCCGCCCCATCGTGAGCCTTTAGAAAAGTATTAACACAACGATTTGATACGCCATCCCAAACTTTGACGCTGCCATCACGTCCAGCTGATGCGTAAACTTTGGCATCTGGAGAATACCTAAATGAAAGAAAATTAGCATCCATCACCATTAATGCATACAGACTGTCCTATTGACTTTATGAAAAATAAGAGTAAATATGCTAAATTCAAATTAAATGACTTCTCTCGTCGCAGAGAGAGAGAGACTTCAAACACCTCTGCCCAAAGAAGGATCAAAATTGGTAAGTAAACACAAATGCTTAAATAAAAAGTAGCAAAGTCGTTCATACTAAATGTCCTCCACATTACCTTTCGGAGGCCCAATTAGTTACCGATCCCATTTTTCTATTTCATGCAGAGATATAGACAATAAAATGACAGCAACGAAGAGAAAATGAAACGTGTATAAATTGACTTAAAAACATCTACATATGTAGATGATTCCTCTTCATGACCTCTTATTTGAATAATTATTTTTTTTTTCAGGAGATAAGAAGGAACTCTCTCCGAGCCCTGAAAAAGCATACATAAAAATGGGAAACATTGGGGGAAATAAAATAATTTAACAATGAATGGATCTATATCTCCTTAGGGAATAAAAATCATAATTACTCAAAAATATCTTCTTTTACAGTCAGACTTTTCTGTTTTTCGTATGTGCTAGGAATTACTGAGAGCAGAACTGAAAGTCAACTGATTTTCTTTTCTTTTTTTTTATTCCAGTTTTAAAAATGTTATCCAAAATATATAAGCTTGCAGACTTTTTTCCCAGTTTCCTTAGTCCCAACAAAAGGACATAATGTTTAACGGCTGGGAGATTCTATTTTCTGGTTCACTGATAAAATAAAAATGCATATTAGCTAAAAATCCAATGAGTGTAACATAAATCTAAACTGAATGTAACTAAAATTTCAAATTTTGAAAAACAATAAGATTTGAGATCATTCCAGGCTATAATTATTAGATTAAATGCGTCTACTACATTCTGTCCTTGTTTGCCATATGGTCATTCTAGTGCAAATTGGATAGCATACCAAACTCTCCCCCCATGGATCTAGTAATTTCTAGTAAATGTTGTACTTAAATTGTTGCAATAATTTAAGTGCTAATATAGATGAACAAGAAAATGTAGATGGGTTTATGCTCACATTCATTGATAGCATTTTCGTCACTTATATGAAATCCACTTATATGAACTTTCGTCACTTATATGAACTCATTTCGTCACTTATATATACCTCATCAAATATGATTTTTGATGATTGAAAACTAGGTTTTTCTAGATCAAAGACCCAAAAAATAATTTTCCCTAATTTTTATACCCAAGAACAAGTGAAGCAGGCAGTTCCCGTGTGCAGGGAATTTCAGTTAGGGTGTAGTAGATAGTCGGATGATGTTCAAGTATCAGTAGAGAGAGCCAATCACTATGAAGACTCCACTTAACTTTGCCCCCAGTTGTGAAATAGGTTGTGTTGTTTTTTGACTGCAAAAAATGAACTGGCTGTGGAAATTCATCGTCAGTTATGCAGTGTTTATAGTGAAGATGTAATGCCTGTCCCTATGGTTCATTATTGCCACTGTGTTCACTGAAGGAAGAGAAAATGTTCAAGACGATGAGCATAGCAGCCAACCAGCAATTCACCGCCAAGCCAATGCCAGTGCTACTGTGCCTGACATCATTGACTCTGACAAGCGGCTCACGCACAACAAAATCATTACTCTACTGCCACAAATATAGAAATTAGCTGGTTATCCCTTCACAACATCATGGTTGAAGACCTAGAGCTCTCAAAACTGTGAGGATTCTTGGTGCAGAGGGGGAATTGAACGAAAAGGGGATTGCAATGAAGGGAATGGTATGCATGGGGTTACGAGGGAGGACTGCTTGGGGGAAGGGGGATTCAAGGGAGGATTTTTGTTGGGGTTTGGGGGGCTTCAGGGGGGGGGAATGGGGCACTATGCGGAGGAGGGTTATAGGACTGAGGGAGGTATGGGTGGGGAGGTTTATGGATGCGGGACAATGGGTGACTTCCTGACCAAATTCCGATGGAGGATTTTCGAACATCTTTCGTACTCTCCACACATTGCATCAATAGACTTTCATCTGTTTCGGGAGCTAAAAACTTCTTTTGAGGGTCAGCACTTCACCAATGAACATGAAGTAAAAAAGGAGGTAGAAAACTAGCTTTGGAACTTTGCTGCAGATTGGTAAGAAGCTAAAACTTAAAAACAGTTGCCTAGGTACCAGAAATGCTTGCAAAGGAAAGGAAATTAAGTAGAAAAAGTACTTGTGTTAGGTTAGTACAAAGGTATAAAAATATTTTTTGGTAATCATTTTATAATTTTTTCCTTGATAAGTGAAACTCATTTTTGGATATCCCTTGTATGTACATTGTATTAACTGCTGCAGATCAATTCTCTTGTGAAATGCTTGATAGCTAGTTCTCTTCTCCAAAACAAAATGTTTGAGTTATCCTAACTTTGAAAGTATGTACACATAAAGTCACACTCGCTGGAACATAAATGTATTTCATTTTTACTACACAGTGTCTTTCTTATTTCCATGGATGTTTCTTTGCTTTTCATTCTTGTTAAAAGATAGGTGGTGAAGTCCATGGGTGCTCACAACTGCCTTTAGATGCCAATGACAGTGGCTAGCTCCAAACCTGAATTATGTACATATATTGAATTCTGAGACGTTATTTTTAGATTATGTGATGTTAATTAGGTAACTGCTTAATGATGTTATTTTAATTTGCCCTTCTTCTGAAGTTCATATTATCAATACATGTCGTACATAAGAACTAATTCAAAGCCTCCCAAACAAATGTTTAGTTTAGTATGAAGTTGAGTACTCCATTTTCATGACACATTGGGTGCATTCAGCAGCACTGAGCACTTGATCATGACGTCGTGTCTTTGAGCGGGTGACGGGTGCACTGAATGCCAACTGATCAGTGAGCGTAGTGGTGCATGGTTGGACGCATAGCAGACGATTTTTGAGGATGTTGAAAGGTAATTTCAGAGCAGTTTTACGTGCATACCATTGACTGTTAGCAATTCAAGAAACATCATTTTTCAACCGTGGGATATTTTATACTATAAGAAATGCCTCTGAGCTTACAAATACGTACAGCTCAAACAAAAAAATCGTACCACTTCCCAACGCATCCCGCACGACAGGCTATTTAAATCATCGATGTGACAACACTGTCACCCAACTTGACTGCCGAACGCTATAGTGTCCAAGTAGGGCGGGCGGGGCGATCTCGGAAGCAAGAGCGCCCGAATGAAACATGAGCTGAAGAAGCCAAGGCCCTGTGATTCAGGGGGGTGGAAGCTCACCGGCGGCGAGGAGGGTTTTCTTTCCCCGAAAAAAAGAGAGGCATATGTTGTTGCCTAGTGCTTAAAAGACGCCGTTTTGTTTCGAGCGCATTTCCATTTATTAATCTCGTTTCCAGTTGAGCGTGTGGTGTTAGCGGTGAAGGGTGTGTTTCTGGGAGGAAAAGTAAACCGAAAATTAAAAAATACTATGCGTGATTATTACACTTGTGGAATTCTGCAGTTGACACCTAGTCGGAGAAACCGAGTGGCAGAAATGCTAAGGGCAAACATACCAGTTCGGGAGATAGCACGGCAGTTGAATGCCTCCCACGTGACAATAGTTAATTTGAAGAAAAAGTGGGAGGAATCACATTCGGTCTCCAGGAAGGCGGGTTCAGGGAGACTTAAAGTCACTACTCCAGAGGAGGACGTGTGCGTAGTGGACCACGTAAGGGAAAATCCTTTTCCGGATGCCGAAGAGACTAGTGATGCGGTTGGTGTTCGGGCATGTCCACAGACAGTGCCTCGGAGGCTGCAATATGCAGGACTTGAGGCGAGGCGTGCAACTTTGAAGGAAATTCTTACAGATGCTCACAAAGTTGCACGCCTGGAGTTCGCGAGGCGCTATGTGTCTAATAGGATAGAAGCAGTGTGGGCGGTAACATGGTGTCACAAATAGGTGGGAGGGAAATTACTCAACGTAGATTTCGGCGTAATTCGTCTACTTCTGTATCTCAAGCCGATACGTTTTCATACCAGCATTCGGAGCTCGGTTATCATAATCTAGCGATGCAGATAAATACATGCAATAGCATAAGCTTCAAATGTATACTTTTCTGATAGAAAAAAGCTATAAATTGCACTTCAAATAACCAGTTATCCAAGAAATATTTTTTTCTAACAGTTTATTTTTCTTTCAAGTTCAAGCTTTTGTCAACTCTTCTGTTGGATTCATCATACAATAATATATACGCAATGAATTATTCCCTGATGAAGCCGAAAGAAGAGTCAGCTAAATCTTTTATTTCGTAAACATTACGGCGTGATTCCAAAAAATAGCTTTCTTGCGTAATGCAACGATGAAAAACAACATAAAATGATACGTATTTATTTTCTTTTTGGAAATAGGTGACTTGTAGCCCTGAAAGAACTCAATGGTGTTGCGCCCATGTTCTACTATCGTGTCAGAACAAAGATAAATATTTTCCGCAAAGTATGAAATCTAGTTAAGATTGTTCAACACCCCGCCTGAAAACGCCGTTTCAGTCTTTTTATTTTACGTGTCATCCTAATACTTCGCTTATAGTCTACAAAACACAATTTCTTTCTACCCTGGCGCCGAATTTCATCAATGTGGCACTAACGGAAGTGTCTAAAGTTAGAGGTAAAAAATGACACACGATGAATGGGTCACTCTGGCACATCAATTGCTCAACAATCAGTATACATTAATTGCTCTGTGGCATTTCCCCTCATAGATATAAAATATCTATGGTACCTACCGAACAAAGATTATATCAATTATATGCCCGAAGGTCAATGCATAATTCATGCTGTATATCTTCTGTTTCTCTTGTTCAGGTAAGTGATTGAAGGTTTTCTCCGCTCTACAACATGGCGAGCGATCAGGGCAGTGACGTCATGAGTGGATCCATTGCTCAGCACTCCCTCGTGGTCATGATGTCATTGCACTCAGTCGCTCATCGAGCAATCAGTGCTGCAGAATGCACCAATCGGAATCATCATCCCTATCTCCTTTAAGTTAAAATACTCTTTCTTTGTGCAAATTTGAAGAGTGCAACAACTAGCACTCAGGAATACATAACCTCATGATAAATGAGGTATACCTGGGCATCACGGATTACATGGAAAACTTTTATTTATTATATATGAAATCATAATAATCTTGCTGCTATATAGTATCAAGTGCATTCCAGCCTGCATGGCACAAGCAGAATCACTTACAGAATGCAGGCTGAAGGCCGTCAGCCTGGGGTCATGTGACCCGTGTGCAGCATGGACACCAATATGATGGGAGTCGGACGTGGTTGTGAAAATGGCGAAACCTCTGCCAAGTCTCCAGTCATTAGAGGTGGAGTGGAGCATTGTCGGAGCTGCAGCCGCAACTGTTTCCATCAGACAACTATTTCAAATACCTCCCCTTGAGGCACTGCCTTTTCGAAGGCATCTGATGTGCAGGGCAGGGAGGATTGCGTGGGCTTATGATGTCAAGAGCTATGCCGGGGGTAGTTTAACTACTGGTAGGGTCTCCCTTGCCGGACAGGTCTTGACTGAACCACCAGACAAAGTGCGCATCACAACAATGGGGCGGATGGGGCTCTCATGCGTTGAGAAGCAAACCTCTTAAGGGAAGTAAACCCTGAACACAAAACCTGGTCCTCCAGGATCGGGGTAAGGCGTGGGGCTAGCAACTCTACCCTGTAAAAACTATACATATATGCTATCAAACTTCTAAATATGCCTCGGATGAATCAGGATGGATCATTAAGATGTCGACCTGGCAAATGGACACCTGAAGACAATGGGGATTGGAAGATGGAGAGAGAAAGCAAAATGGAGAGCCGAATGGGGACGTACTATAACTATATAGAAGCCAAGGCCCACACCAGGCTGCAGATAGAGTTGGTAAAATTACCGTAATTTACATCTGAGGTAAATTACAGTGGTAAATTATGGTGCTTTTCAAAAAATTACAGTAATATACCAGTATTTTGTAAAATTCAGTAAAATTTTTTACTCATTAAAATGTATGGTTAAATAAGAAAGCCAATAGCAATAAGAAGGGAACAACGATGTTTAAACCATACCTAATACAGCATTAATCTTTTATAAATTTAAAAAAATTGTAAAATGAAATATGGCAGCAAAGACGGTTCGTCAAAGTATGATAAATGTTTAAGAAAAATATTCAATTACATTACTCTATAATGTTATAATTTAAGTAAAATATTCCAAAAATGAGTTGTACATGCCTCAATTTATAATTAAACATGTAGGAAATGTGTATGGGCTTGGCTCAGAAGAACATGTTGGGAATTTATCATGAAAAATTATCCCAAATATAGGTGAATTATCCAGAAAATTACAAAATATTACAGTAACTTTCAAGGGGTGCAGTAAATTACAAAAATGACCGTGGTAATTTTCAGAGTGGCCCATCTCTGCTGTAGAGCTGAGTAAGAAGAATTATTTTAAATAACTGTTGCAATCAATATGGGTCAATCCATATATAGTGGTCCAGAGGTGGTTGCTTGATGATTTTCAATATTTTTTACATTTTTACCATACAAACTACCATTTATTGAAAATACAAATATGTATTTTTTTCCTGATAGTGGCCATTTTTATGTTAACGAAACACTGATTTTAGGCGATTTCAGTGTTCTGCAGAAAAGCAAATATCTCTAATTCGATGTATCCTAGAACAATCAAACGAAAACCAATCGATTCCGTAAATAATGAACTTAAATAAAGGTAGGGTAATGTATTGACCTAAAATTTAGTCTATGGGTCCAAATATTGCTTCCAAGTTTTCATCACTTAACTGAAAAAAATCAATTTTTACAATTTTTTTATATAGGAAGGCAAGGCATGTTTGTAATTTTTTTTATTTAAAAGGTATAGAGCCATGCTTTAAGTATGCAGAATTTTAAGCTGTGGACTTAAGTGGTTTTTAAATTAAAATCTTTTCAAGTTCTTGATTTTTAAAAATTTTCAAATTTTAATGTCCACTATCTTTGTTGGGCATGAAAATAAAAATTTGGTCCATTTATAGTCCTTTATATGAGGAATAACCAGTAAAAATTTTGTTTTGTGGACTCAACTATTTATAAAGATTTTTAACATTGAAAAATACCAAAATACCAAGGAAGTCGAGATCAACACAGCACCATTTAGCACCCTCTTAAGGAATGTTTGATGCCTTTAAAATCATTATCATAACTCATTAATCAGTTTTTCACCTCATTTTACAAGTTATTCATTATAAAGTAAAAATTTGATTATGTTAACTTTAGATAAAATGTAAATGCAGGCCTCCAGGCAGGCACTGAGCTTGTTCTGTTCCAGTTGCATTGCGGTTATAAGCGACAATTTGTTGGATTTGAATCTGTTGCAGGTGGTTGCCGGTTTATTCAGCCAACACATGTCCACCCATTGTTGCAGATAGAATTAGAACACTGAAGTACCCATCTTTCATGAATATAAATGAAATTGTTACTTTATTGGAGGAAAAGATTTCTTATTACATAGAATACAGAACAAACCAGCCATGTTGTAACAGCCCCAATTGATCGCGTGTTGTTTGTTGTGCCTCTAGCTGTTGTCCGCAACAGAATGTTTCACAGAACTGTCTCCTTTTGAAACTGTTTCGGTTGAGAAAAAGTGGCAATGAAACTGTTTTGTTCTATTAGTGCCACCACCACTACCAGCCATTGCAACAAAACCTGATGCTAGTTGGAGTCTCAGAGGAGAAAGTTAAGAAAAGCAACAATAAATAATAATCAATAACAAAATGAAGGTGAAATTTTACCCTCATGTTTGTAACCTGAACTCCCTGTTTTAATGACTGTGATTGACACATCTGAAGACAACAGCGGCTGATTAATGTACAATCAGCATGCACACTTCCAAGCCAATTATAACATTAAATAACTTATCAATAGAGCTTACTTTACGGATGTGAGCCCTGCAACATGCTGGTGACTGGGAATACTACACACATAACATTGTGCTGTGTTAACGTCATACACTCGCATAACAGGGTGATTGGTGCCAACCACCAAATAATCGCCAGTTGGATGGAAAGCCATACACCGAATCTGGTCTGAATCCTGTAGGGAAATGGGATAAAAATACAAGGTTGTAGTACAATTGAAATTTCATGAGATGATTTTGACAATAAATGGATCATGTACATTTATGTAAAGAATTGGTGTGACCCCATCATGCATTTATACAAGGCATTCAAAAGAGATTTATTCACAATGCTTAAATGCTCACATCACTTTCAGAAAGGCGAGAGGGTTAAATACAGAAAAAAGGTAGCAAAAAGGCAATGGTTAGACAACTATGCTCCAAGCTCCAATCTCGACGAAAGAAATGAACCTTCAACACGAAAGAAAACATATTCCAAGGGAAGATTGGCAAGCATTGTCTCACATAAAGATTTCTGAGGGGAGATGGTGAGATACAAATCAAAGTTCTTGAGTAAAGATTAAATCTACTTTCATGAAGTAGATTCAGCATTGATGCATCAAGATCTTGAGCTGGCAAGCAATGTGGTTGTCAGTGGCAAACAATGGCTAAAGAACAAACCTACACAGAGTAACTTTAAAATGCTCAAGTTTTTGAAAATGTGATTCAATTTTGATGCGAACATCTTACTACATAATTACATTTTCCATCATTGGACTACATATTAGTTTTACGTCGCACCAATAACCTCACAGCATAAGTATCATCCATAGTACACTCTATAGTTTCAGGCATCACTTCAGGGAAGTACATATTTAGTATTCACACTAAACAATAAACTTTGTACTTTTCCATCACATTTTGGGGAAAAGTACAAAGTTTATTATTTAGGATGGATCATCCACAGTCCCTGGATACATATGCAATAAGGTGAGATGAGAAAACCCAACTTTATCCAATCAAAACCAGGCATGTCTCAAAAGTTGTCTTACTGGTGTGGTAAGAAAGATATGAAATATTTAGCCTGTGAAATAATATTTTTAGTCTGCGCATTTGGACTAAAGTTTATAAAACTGATGATCCCAGGCCTGACCTCGTGGAAATTATGGATATCCATGATGAGAAAACCACCTTTGTTAATTCCACAAACTTTCTTACGCTGGCACGACGCGCGTTTCACCACACTGTGGCATACTCATGTGCCAGTGTGGTGAAACGCGCGTCGTGCCAGCGTAAGAAAGTTTGTGGAATTAAAAAAGGTGGTTTTCTTATCATGGACTAAAGTTGTCGAATTTTTTCAAAAAAACCAATATTTTATCCATTTTCTTTCAAATAAATTTCCCAAATAGTAGAAAGACTGAGAACAAACAGAAACACTCTTCAAAATGTTGTAAACAAATGTAAAACTAAAAAGCAATGAATAAAATATCCATCTTTAGTCTGCCCGTAAGGCCAAAAATTATAAATTTTTACGAAAAACAAAATTTTTGTTTTTATAATAAGTTAAAGTAAGTTGTAGAAAGACCAGGTACCAATAAAAACCTCTATCAGTAGATAGGATTTTTTTTACCGACTTTTGACATAACATGCTCAGTTTACGTTAAAACACATTGTTTTTTTCTTATTTAAAGTTAAAAGAAAATTCTTTTAGACTAAGACGTAACGAGAAAAGAACACCCCCACGGAGACTTTGTGAATAAACAACGAATAAGAAAGATTTATTTCCAACCGAGACAGGAATGTTGCTTTTAATCGTGCAATTTATAAATGATCTCATTTGATAAGGAATAAATTATTTTGGGGAGGTGGGAAAGGTTGAAAATGCGAAAGTTAAACGCTAGTTTGCTAGTGTTATTTGTTACTATTTATCAATATATACCTACTTTTCATGTCACGTCATTATGTTTATACATTGAGAGGTAAAAATGCAGAGCATAAGTTCCCGTACTAAAATGATAAATTGCCATGAGATATCAAGTTGCGAAAGTTCAATAGGAAACTCCATACGTAATTAAAGTCGACATTTTTATGTGACATCTCGCAAATACTACGCTGATGTGCTGTGGTTTTTCCTAATACACCGTAGGCATGTGTCCAATACCCTTGGTGTAACTTGGGGATCAAGAACAAGTGAAATTAAAAATAAATTGTGCATAAGTCCTAGAACGAAGTGACGTAAATTGGTGGTAAAATATCTCCTTAGCCCATCAAAATGAAAGAGGAAAAAAAATTACCCCGGCGAGGATCGACCCACTGTCCTATGCTTCGTGAATCTCGCACGCTACCACTATACCAACTGGCTTCCTTCACAGCTGGAGATCCCTTTGGGTATTAATAATGAACATTCAAAATGGCTGAAATAGTCTTCGCTTGTCTGGCGATAAAACGCTATTCCGCTATTTATTCGTACCTATGAAAGATAAACACTACACAAGATGATGTCTTGACATGCTAGAATTGTGAATAACCTTCATTTCGAGTTCATCTTTCCCTTCCTGCGATGGAATAAACGACTTTTCCTCATGATGTTCAACTTTTGCAGACGATTCCTCCTCGCTTGAGATATTTTAAGGTAAACTGTGAACTAAAAATTCCGTTTATCTTGTGTTCACGCATTTATAGACACCGAGCAACATAACACTGACTCTTGGTTAAAAAAGATGCAAGAAAATGTACGTCCCGTACGTACCCCATCCTTGCCATAATATTGTTATTATGTCTTACGAAAGTGGTTTGAAAGATAAACACAGGACAACAATATATCTTGGTGTTCAAGAGTTATAAATTACTTTCATTACAAGATAAAATAGCAATTCATACATTGGAATAAACGATTCCAATCGTACGTATCCCATCCTTGCCGTACAATATTGTTATTATGTCGTACTTACGAAAGTGGTTTGAACGATAAACACAGCACAACAATATATCTTGGCGTTCAAGAATTATAAATTACATTCATTACAAGATAACAATGCAAATCATACGTTGGAATAACCGATTTTTCCTTATTATGTTCAAGTATTGCCGATGATTCGTCCTCGCTTGGGATATTTTATGGTGAATTGTACACCAAAAATACCATTTATCATGTATTCACGTATTTATATACACCGAGCAACGTTGCAGTGACTCTAGGTAATAGTAGATTGCTGGAAAAACTCTCGAAATATATTTAAAGGTTAAAAAAATAGCTAAATACGGACAGGATGACGACCGCCATTTTCACTTGTAAAATATAAGTTACAATTGTGGAGAATTCACAAGTCCTCCGTTTTCGTTTGAAACACTTGCAAGCCACACTTGCAAAATCCGACTTGTAAATTGTGGACTTGTAGCTTTGAGAAACGGGCCCCTGGTCTTTCAACAACTTACTTTAACTTATTATAAAAAACGGTAAAATTTTTTCGTAAAAATTCATATTTTTTGGCCTTAAGCTCAGACTAAAGATGCATATTTTATTCATTACTTTTTAGTTTTACATTTGTCTAAAACATTTTAAAGAGTGTTCCTGCTGGTTCCAGGTCTGTCTACAATTTCGAAAAATTAATTGGAAAAAAATAGATAAAATTTTGGTTTTTTTCATAAAAATCCAAAACTTTAGTCCAAATGCCCAAACAAAAGATATTATTTCACAGGCTAAATATATCACATAATTATTCCCACACCAGTAAGACAACTTTTAAGACATACCCAGTTCTGATTGGATAATGCTGGGTTTTTTTCGTCCCTACCAAATATGCAACCTGCGGTGATAAAACGAACTGGCGATTTTTTATAAATCTGTCATGTACTGTGTCCCAAGGAATCCAGATCTTTTAGAATCTACCACAGTAATACACTCACCGTTATTGTTTTGAATGCCTTCTTCACAGATGCTTTGCTGTAGTCAAAAAGTTTAATAGTGAAATCTCTTGAACCAGATACTAAAATAGGCTCCCTGGGATGAAACTCCAGACATGTAACTTCTTCCAGGTGGTCATACAACGTCCGGATCACAGGATGCCCTTGCTGATCTCCACCAGCAGGTTCCACAGCATCTGGTGCTGATTTCGCCAGCATTCGATCAACATCCAGAATCTGAAATATATTCCAGGGATTTCAGTTTTTATAATGTTGCCTGATATAGATACTTAATTACATGAGCACATTGTAATACCTCTGGGACAGAGAAAATATTTTTTTATTTTTTTACGTATGAAACATTCCTCCCAGAGACCCCAGCAAACATCAGGTTTCATTGCTGCCATAATAGCCGGAGACTCAGGTGGGGTTGAGCAGTTTTCACAGCCATTTCCGATAGGTGGCTACGCTGCATTCGGGTCATGCGTACGCAGTAGTCAGAGTGACCCCAGAATGATGACCTTCCGCATGCGTGCCTCGAGTGATTCTACCCGTGCCACGCTGGATGGAATGCACTTGATGCTATCTATCAGTGAGCCCTTACTCCATTGAGCAGACCTATGATAAGACTACTAGTTTCACAGTGACCGGGGTACAATTGCCAAAGTTCAAAAAGCAGGCCTTGATATTTAGCCCCCATTTCCACATCCATGTTTGCTTCAGCCAGAGCCGAGAACCTAATCATGAACATGGAGTGTGTGAGATGGTCAAGGAGAACTATATCAGGCTTGGTCGCCAGCTGGCAAAAGCCGTTACCAGGTATGCCACGAGGAGGCTGGTGGTCTGGCTTTCGTAACTGGATAAAAAATTATTATTATTATTACTGGAGGTTATTCTTCCCAAGCAGCTGCGTGTGTCAATGTTCATTTGATGACCGTTTCTCCTCCGTCTGCAGAACAGAATTTTCGATCTGAAGACGCCTCCTGTAACGGAGGAGAAACTGTCAACAAATGAACTTTGACAAATCTAGCTGTTCTGGAAGAATGAGCTCCAGCAAATTAGCAAGCCACTGCGGAAGCCTTCGCTCCAATTATTATTATTGTAAACATACACAGCTGCATTTGCAAATGCCAAGAGTTCTTTCAAGTTACATGAAATAAAACTTTTCACTAACCAATTAAAGTCATACAGTTCCTTCAGTTCAGGGAGTGTGGTGGACTAGTGGGTAGAGCGCTTGGCTACTGATCGAAGGGTCCTGGGTTCAAATCCAGGACGCCCCCGAACAAAAAAAATCCTTGGAGTGCAAGGTGGCCAAGGGAAAGGAACTGGCCCCCCTACCCTGAATGTTGTGAAATTCACATGCCTGTGGCTTAGTCCAGGGTGAGTTCCGCCCTCAACCATCCAAACCAACCTTCGGGTTGAATCACTGAGTGAGTGAGTTCCTTCATCACAATTTAAGGACAGGCGTTAACAGAAATTGACAAGTCTCTAAATAAGGTTTGCTCAGGAGTAGGCTAGATTAGATTGTTATTGGGGGGGCCTTCGTCAGGAGCCCGGGCACTTAGACCTTTCTTGGTCCATTGTGCCAACCCCATGCCTGTCTGCCACTTGCAGACAGGGGACAAGAGCACCACGGTAGAGGTATGGAGGATTGGCCTCCCCCTGCCCCACCCCAGTACCAGGGATGGAGGGTGTACTCCCTCTAACTCTCACGGTCTGGGTATATCTCCCACCGGCCTCCCGGTGGTCTGGAGGAAGTATTTTCCTCTCCATCCACGCCTGGTGCAGGTATGGAGAAGGGTCACCCATCCAACCACTGTCCGGGCCCAACGTTGCTTAACTTCGGTGTTCTGACGGGAACCGGTGTTTCAACATGGCTAGGCCCTTGCCCCAGGAGTAGGCTAGGTTGATAAACTGATTTCTTCCAACAGACAGTTTCTCACAAAGAGCAACTGAAGTTTTACTGGGATGTCCTTCTACTCCTAGGGACTGAAGCTTGGATACAAAAAAGGCTTGAGGAAACAACAATAGGTTAAGGTACACAAACAAAAGTTTATTGAGAAATTTGAGAGCCTATCGTATATCCTTGAGTATAAGTTGACTCGAGTACAAATCACAGTCTTATTTTCGGGCCGAAAATATCGACTAAAATTCGTGATTCAAGTATGTACATATAAGTTGAGCAGAAAAATGGCTCCATCTCCTTGTTTTCTGATTATAAAAGCGAACCATCAGAGGTGCATGTATGAATATTGAGGCTAAGAGTGACAAAAGTTAAAAAAAGAAAGACATACTTTCAGCAAAGATATTGATAATTTCTTAAACTGCTACAAAATCGGCTGTGTCTACAGCATCCTTCAACTCTCTTGTCAGCGTTCGTCGTGAAGAAGTTACGTCATCGTCTTGAGTTAGGGAATCATCATTTTCTGCAACATCCACCATAGCTATTGCACCCATTGTGTTGACATCGCGAAAGTTGGCAGCACGGGAGGAGAGATGATAGGTCAGTGATGAGAGATGTGATGTATAAAATGTTGTTATGAAACAAAATAATAACTGGGGAGAGTGATTTTGTGCATGATCAGATATCCTAACAACTGCTGAAAAGGATAAGGAAAGCAAAGTAGAAGACATAAGTGACTCTTTGGAATTGTTTGGCATCATGGACTCTGATAAGCTACCTTGTTGACTTCATTGAAAATCAACCACAGCAAAACGGGTTATGGAAACGTGAACACATATATGCCAGAAAAGAAGAATATTCTCAAATATTCGGAACTCAGACAGAAAGTAATAAAACGGTATCAGTGATGCTAGTGGTGAGTCTTAATGGACTCAGCTGACCATTAGTGTGAGTGGTGTATCGGGAAGCATAGAAGCCGGGCGATTTCCAAATTCTTAGCAAGTTATTTGCACTGATGGCATTTTTAAAAATGCACATCATATTGATCAGTATATTTACGGAGATTCACACCACACGCATCCCATTGCTAATTCAGAAATCCATGTATTTTGGGTTGGTTGTGCAATATTTGTACAATACGATTGGCCTTATGGAATGCATTAATATAACAAAGTGGAAATACTAAGTGTAATTGTCAGTGGGAGGTCCTAATACAAAACTTAGAACATAAATCTAACACATTTCTCGGCAAGAGAAATACAACAGACAGCAAGCCCAGTATATCTAAAGCAAAGAAGGTATTTATGATGAGAAAACAGCTGCTGTTAGAAGAAAATACGATTTCTAACAAGGAAGCAATACATCCATGTGTGAATTGTTGACTACTAGAAAAACAGATCAGAAGAGAATGCAATTATGGTTTCAAAACCTGATGTTGATGTAGATGCCATATAAACAGATAAACTTATAAACAAGGGGGTATACAGAAGAATAGAAGAGGAGAAAACTGTATGGTGTACTCTAAAATAAAGATGATCCAGATTGGTTGGCCATGCCCTCAGATTAAATGAACACATTAAGTGCATTATAGGAAAGGGGATGAGGAAAGTAGAGGAGAAATACCCAGTAGGAAGACTGAGGGATTATATGCTTGCCACATAAAACAGACATTAAAACAAAGAGCAATTAGGGTGTAAAGGAGGTAGACTTGGGATATGGAAGAATGGAGGGCTGCAGCCAACCAATATTATGACATAATGACTAATGATGATGAACCATAAGGATACAAATGAGAGGTACTCAACCAACTAGCAGCTGACCAAGCCACTTGGATTGTTCAGACCGCTTGAGGATTCTCATTTTTACACCAAGCATGGCACCAGAAGAGAGGAACATCAACAAAGCCTGCACCACTTTCATATGCAATCTTTCAGTAGATAATCGATCATTCAGAGGCCAATCATTTACATCTCACTGTAACCCCA
Source organism: Pyrrhosoma nymphula (assembly GCA_963573305.1). NCBI lineage: Eukaryota > Metazoa > Arthropoda > Insecta > Odonata > Coenagrionidae > Pyrrhosoma > Pyrrhosoma nymphula. The sequence continues at coordinate 9,273,867 of OY754335.1, read as the reverse complement.
AAAATGAATGAGCTTGTGATACAATAAGTGAGGTGAGGGGGGATGGAAGAGAGGCATTCTAGAAAGGATGATGAGGAGAGGGAAATTTTCCGAATGATAAGGAGTACCACATGAAAAACATCCATGCTACACAAGTGGTAGTAAGTAAATACATTAATATTTTTCGATTAACGAAAATAAGCATAGACGATTAAAGCTAAACTAGAGGTAGCCAATATTCCAGACTTCCACCATTTAAATCCTACATTAGTTACTGAAACAATGGCCACTAAAAGACATAAAAAGGCACCATCGCAATAAATCAGAGTAATGCCATGATTGCCTTGAAGTAACAGAGGTACAGTGCTTCGAAGCCCTTACAATCAAATACCTTAATGGATGCATCGACGCTGCCCGTCGCAACCAGCTGACCATCATTACTGAAAGCACCAGCTCTGCAATTGCCTTTGTGGGATGTAACATAAGCAGTCTCATATAGCGCAGGTTCAGGTGCAGTAGTCTGCATATCAGTCTCAAATTCTAAATCAAGGCCGGGTCCCAATAGCGCCTCAGCTCTTGTCTGTGGTTTCTGTATCTCTTAAAAATAGAAAACGGAGTAATGTTTGAATTGCTGATCACAACGAAAATAGGCATGTAAAATCAACATAATAGGATTAATAGATACCTGGTTCATGCTGTAACCCAGTCAGCACTATGTGTAGTAGCCTATCCGACGGTGGGCAAGGAGGATCAGCCTGAACAGCAGTGGATAAACTAACAGCCAAATTTTGGTGTCCATCGTAAAATAACTGGCTGAGGAAAAAACAGAATGAGTTAATTAAAGCTAGCGCATTTATATGGGAAAAGGAGCGAAGTAGTTCGATGAATACAACAACAACCCAACTAATTCAATGAAAACAACTTGCTCTCTTTTGGTGAGAATAATAACACTGAAAAAAATCACTTACCTCACCATTAACCTATAGAGAGTTTCCCTGTTTTTTAGCACATTCTTGAGGTCAATACTTTCGCTTTCTTTCATTTTTCAGGAATTATTTCAAAACAAATATGTATGCATTAACGCAATTTGTATCTCTGAAGTAGCGATATATCGAACACTTCGACTGTAGTATAATCAGTATAATCGATTATCGACCAGTTGGTATTTGGCGGGGCGGAGGTAATTTTTAAAATATTAACAATTCTATTCATTCTCTACAAGCTGAAAAGTCTCATATTATCTCTTGATAGATTTGGAAACAGATAAAGGGAACAATGTGAAGAAAGGCACTTTATAACCTTTAAGAGTTTGAATATGCAATTCGAATTTGATGAGTTGCTGCAATCATGCTTTGAAGGGATAAGCCAGAATCCAAGATTTTGATCTTTCCAACGTATACCGGGAATTTCTCGGTATAACTTTCTCAGAAGTAGTTTATTCCATCATATCTAAGTTACTGTCTTCTAAGTTCTGTCTACAATTATTTTCAGGGCCAGAGTTAAGTTAATTGAACTAGGGTTCTTGAGAACCTTATAGCCAGCAGCTTCCTTCAGTGTTAGACTGTGCTGGGAACGAGAAACTATAAATGCCTTATTGATAAGTAGAGGCAATGTGATAATTTACTATTTCACAATTCAGCTGCTGACATAGAAGTCCTAGGGTTAAATGCAGGTGATACTCCAGTGGTAACAATCCCATAGACAGCAAAGTAAACTTGCAGCAGACTTGCAATGGAATTTGCAAGTGTATGCACTGCAAGTGAAAATCAAACGTAGTGCAAACTTTCAAGCTCTCTGCGAATGGTATTAAGGTATTGGTCGTAGTAATACTTATGAATTTTTCCAGCCAGGGAGCAGCATGGAGGCTTAAGGGATAAACCTCGTCGGCCCCGGTGGCGACGGGGTAAAGTCCTCGCCTGCTAAACTGAGGGTCGCGGGTTCGAAACCCGCCTGAGTGGATTTTTCACCACTCAGGACATGGGTGTTTGTCTTCGTCCATTGTTACATGTTTATACACCCGATGTAAAAGGCCGTTCGTGCTGTTTTCGGGGATGTGGAAATAAATAAAAAACCACGGCCACAGTCTAAACTACGACTGTGCCACGGCCATGGATGGCCGGCCACCTTCTATAGGCCTTAGTACAATTTGGGAAGCTAAAAAACAGTGAGGTTTTTGAGTTGGAGAAAATTATTAATTTAATTTCAAAAGAGCCGAATCTATTGCTATATGGAAATCAAAATGATTATTTTTTTAAGTAAATCTACACTTAACTTTCATCCCAAATAATCATTCATTTCCTCAATTCGGAGGAGGTAGAGAGGGTGACACAAGGACAGATATGAAAACATACCCAGGGGAAATTTCTGGCTTCACTCCAGTGACATCATACCATGAAAACTCATGAGATCAAAATGACTTGTGGATAGCAAACTTAGGCATGTAAGAAGATTCAGAGAGTTAATATTGGGTTTCAAAATATTCACCATTCAGAGAAACTAGCTGGTGCAGGGTGAGGTACTAACAGGGGGCAATTCTGATGGGGAAGTCTATGGTGGGCTTTACTGCAGAGCAGATAAGTGAAGGTGAGTGGCACCCAAGGAGAGCAATTCGAACTGCACAGAGTGATACCTCAATTAACGCAAAGAGGTACCTATGTTAAAACAGCCAAATTTTTCATCTTGCTAACAGCACCTATTGCTTTATACATAGAAATTGAGATTTCAAAGACCAAAAATGTGCATATTTATATATTGACATAAATACTTGTGCCTAATGTGGCACATGGCACAGGTAAAAAATATCTCATTTTCAACTGTTTTAAATCTGATTTTCAACTCATTTGCTCCACTCTTTTGGAATTCCTCTGCAATTTGAAACACGGAAAAATCAGTGAAAAATGAGTTCCAAAAACTGTTGAAAATGAGATTCAAAAGAGTTGCAAATGAGATTCAAAATAGTTGAATCTCATTTGCTGATGGAGGGGTGACACTCTCTCCAGACCTATACCTGGAGGGAGATATACCAAGACCAGGAAGGTACGAGGGAGGACTCCCTCCATACCTCTACTGGGAAGGTTGGGGGTGGCCCCTTCTTCATACCTTTACTGTGGTGCTCTTGTCCTCTGTCTGCAAGTGGCGGGCAGGTTAATTGTGGGACGGCACAATGGACCCAAAGAGATCTGAGTGCCAGGAGGACTCCAGAAGGCCCTCGCCCACCTACACAATCTTGGCCACTAGTGCAAACATCTCTGAGTAGTCCAGCCCCAAGGCCTCCTTTTGCTTGAAGCCTCTCGCCACCAAACGTTCTCTGTATTACACTTTACCTTTCTTCAACTATCTTCTTACGAAAAACCCATTTACAGTCAATCACGTGTTCATCGTCTGGCCTGTTTACTTCAGTTCATGTATTGTTCTCCTTCAATGCTTGTAATTCCTCATCGACTGCAGTCTTCCACTCCTTCATTGTGACCATTTCTTCACAAGTTATTTCCTCACCTTCCATAAACATTGCTGCAAAACCTGTTTCGTAGTCCTCTAGCCACTCTGGTTTCTTGATTTTCCTTTTATTCTTCTTCTATCAACATCATTTTCCATATTTTTATTGAGAGTAGTAACGTCTCTTGTAGCATTCAATTTCTCTGCATTTTCCTCTTCTTCAGCAAACTCCTGTTCAATAGATCATTCTCTTTCTGGCTCAACAGGGTCATCATTAATAGTGCCTTCTAGTCCATTCTTTGCTTCTTCTGACTTCTTCCTGATCTCCATTTTCATCTATCTTGTCTTCTTCTCTCAGTGTCCTACATGGACTAAAGACTGCCTCTTGGACGGTGTCAACTTAGTTTCCTTTCTGACAGAAGACTCTGTATCCTTTTGAGACATCACTATAACCCACATATATGCCCTTTCTGCTCTTATTGTACCTTTTCTTTAGGTATGTGGGCGTAGACTATCGAACCAAAGGTCTTCAGTTGTTATGGTCAGCTTTCTTTCCAAAGATAACTTCATATGACGATTTGTCTTCCTTTCCTGATGAACCACTTCTGTTAAGCAGATAAACTGCATTGTTGACTTCCTCCGCCTTTTATGAAGGCATTTTGCTGCAAGCATTGTTCTAGCTGCCTCCTTCTATTTTCCTGTATAGTGGGGGAGAGGAAGATATTCCAGCACAAAATATATCAGGTAATGATAACACTATTTCTTTTCCCATCTCATGTTTATTTCAATTGAAGGAATTTAGCTTTTTCATTCATGGCGTGGAATTGCATACTTTCGGATGACAAATGTCATTACTCGAGCGTGGCTCCTGGGAAATTTCAAGTGAGTACATCGTTGCATATTAAAAAGTAATAATCCATCCATTGTTTACGGTCATGAGAAAGACCCACGACCAATCGAAGCCCATCCTATTCACGGAAATATCCTTGTATTTTCAAAGTCTAAACATACTAGGTCTGCCAGCATGTGAAGTCTCTTTTCGGCTAACAAGAATCCCAAAAATAGCTTCGAAAGTCTCTCAAGGTTGATTGAAAATCCAGAATATAGGCTGAAAATTAAAAAATCTGTTACTACTGCCGTAAATGTATGGGATTGGGCAATTTAGAGTGATTCTGTAAAATACTCAAAATAAAGCATTTACCACAACCTGGGATTGAATCCCAGTCACCATATGAGGGTAATGGGCTTAGCGCCTGAACCCACTGGGCTATGAGCTCTGTTGAGAGAGGCGTGCACTGCAAAGGATTTATACTGGGGAAGATTATTTAATAGTGTTTTTCTCGCGAACCTGGGCCTATGTGGAAGAAAGCCGTGATGCTTTTCCCACATTCTCTCTATAGTTCCAGAAAATAATTGCATCATTTGGATCCCGAAAATCAGCCTCGCGATGCCTCCTTGTTAGATCTGCAGGAGAGAAATATTGATCTGTACAAAGTTCACACCAAGATTGAGTATCTTGTTGATATTTGTGAGAAGAGAAGATCTGTCCCAGGTCCTTACTATCAGAAAGCTTTTTAGACAACTGAAAATCTAGTTTAAGGTGTCCCATTGCATAAGAAAAACAATATATGATCCACCAATCTCCCCGCATGTGCACAATGATTAACTTAAAAACTTTTCTTCAGAATAGTCTATTTTTTGAAGAAGACTCTGAATTATTAAGATGTGGAAGAGCTGTAATTTCTAAGTATTGGCTAGCAAACTCAGAAGAAAACATTCTGTATGGGGAAGTAGAAATAGACACACTGGCAAGAAGATTTTGGTTGAATGAAATAGAAGCCATTTGAGCCTTCAGACGTCATCTGAAGTTCAGAGAAGAAATGCCGAGGGAACTTTCTCATATTCTCTCTCAGCACTCTCTACACAATAGCTATTTCATCGAGTAAATGTGAAAGGGGATTTCCCCTGATGAACTTGGTTTTGAATACAGAAAGTTCATCCTTCTTAATGAAAACCATAATCTCATTATTGTTTGTAAGAAATTTTGAATCTCCTCTCACGGAATTTGATCCAACTTAGTACATTAAAACATGGTTGCAACAAGGTCATCATTGAACAATAGACAACAATACCAAGATCCGAAAACCAACTGAGGAGAATGGTGACATGTGTTAAGTTTGAAAATAGTTTTATATTTAATGTAAGTGTGGTTGCATGGATATTATATGGTTTCTAAAATGTTTGAATGCCTTTCTCCTTCATTCCCCTCCTGTGAGTTTCCGCTCCCATCTTTTAGAAAAAAAGCCCTAATTATAAATGTTAATACATCTCTAAGATTCAGAAAAAAGCTCAAACAAATCGACAAGGAGCATTTGCTTCTTGATGGGTATTCAGTGTGAAATGCTGCAAAGTAAGAAACCCACTCAAACTGTGCACTAAGGGTTTACCCTTGGCTCCTGTATTACAGGGGGCCATGTTTTACCACATGCAAAGTAAAAAAAGATTTTTTGCAAACATATATGAACTCATAAACAATATCTCATAATGGATCTACAAACCTTGCATTTGACAATACCAAGGAACAAAAATAAAAGCAAGGATTAAATCAACTGCTGCATTGTTCATTTTATTCATGAAATGCAAAAATTTCATATGATATCAAGTATATATATATACATAATTAAATATCAATCAACAACATACACACCTATTAGATAGGTACTTACCTCTTGGGTAATTTGTAAAATTATACATTTAAGTACACGCATGGACATGATTGACTAGAAATTAAAGCTCAGAACAGAGTTCAATTTAGCTTTGGAATTCAAAGGTAAATATCTAAAATTTAATACAATGTACACACCATTCACACTCAGACCTTAAACAAAATGTAACACTTTTGCATTTTGAAACATCTTTAGGGCTATCAAATGACTGAGGTGAATTATTTACATATAACTAGATATTTTAACACAAAAATGCAATGGTTTCTTAAAATTTATAATTTCATAAACAAGATTTTTAATACACAATAAAGTTCATTATGAGGGTAGATGCATGATATAAGACAACAGTTAGATCCTCTAATCACTCTCTCTTCTCATGTGATCCATCTGCAATATAGAGTAGTAATAAATATGAGTGCATTCCAGGGGATGGAAATTAATTGCACACAGAGACAAGGGACTTGAAAATGAATTGCATGAATTACCATCCTCCTCCTCTTCCTCCTCTTCGTTTGCATCCATAATGTCGGCACAGCACACGGAGTAGCAAATAAGGCTGAGGAAACCAAGGGGAAGGCCAAACAACACAGCTGTCAACACGGGATTTCCTTGCCACATCTCGGCAAGAGAGGTACGTGCTTCGAAGTATGTACGATACAGACGGGTTGGCAGAGTATTTCCTCCATAAGCCTACGGATAGACATTTAGAGTTTAACTTTGCTCCAAAACTATGAACACAAGTTATAGATAAAATATTCAGGGTACATTCTAATCAAGCAGTTAAGATGTTGGCTTAGGATGGGACTGATGGAGTACAAATTTGGTTGAACCTACAAGAGTAAGGTTGTTTGATAAAACTTCAAAGTTACATGTCATTCTGGGTTTGAGTTCATTGATTTTTTCAAAATGATACCAAAATTTTGAGGTGTCAGTAAGAAGTACATAACATTTCTTTTCCTGAGGCCCCCATTCAGTCAAACATCAACGGCATACTCGCAATTCCATTTAAAGAAATGTAACTACTTAATCTCACTTTAAAGCAATAGCATTCAATATCCAATGCATGAAGGAGAAATATTAATTTTTTTATGGATGTACATTAGGGTGATTCTTATTTAATTGGGAAAAATTATTTCTACCTTTGCTCCATGCATATCCCTCAGTTTCGATAATTATGACACCCGGAACTTGGATGCAAAATTTTAGCTTATTAGAATAACTTTGACATATGTGATGATTTTGGTTTGAAATTTTCAAGCTGTTGCTTAATTCAGGGATTTCATAGATTACTAGAGAAGTTTACCATGCCATAGCATATATCAGTAAAAGTATTATTAACATATATTGAGACAAATAGAAAAAAGCCTTGGTGGTTATCTTTTGTGGTTATTTCCTTTCCAATGATTCTTTCTCAGAGCCAAAATAAATTCATAAATGCTTCTGACAACATCACAATATATACAAATTTCTTTTCATTTATTTCTACCATCATCAGACCAGTCATGACATCCAAAAACTTAACTGCTTGTTCAACCATATCATTCACAGCTTTTTAGAATTAACCATCTGCTTAGCTTTTTAAAATGTAATGGGCAATCCCAGGTACAATGAATAGTCTCCAATAATTCAAAGTACATACATACCTACATTTCCAGGTGGAAAAAAAACTCCTGACTCTCCTCAGAAATGAATGTAAACATTGATTTGAAATAAAGTCAAATAACACTTTGAAAAGGTACATAGAATTTATAGAAGTACATACACCACAAGATCATGGTATCTTTGCAAATTTGATAGCATTTGAAATTACACAATTTTATATTTCTTAAATGACTTAAGGTGGGTCTATACTTCCAAGCCTCCTCAATTTAACAGTCGCCGCCTGTGGTCGCCTACAGGGGTGGTAGATGCCCAAAGGGAAACTGTGAATGCTGTGTGGACAAAAATGGAGTGGGGAACGATTATCCTTGGGTGGGGATGGAAAAGGTCTTCTCTGTTGTCAATGCAGGCTTGAACGATGAACATTGCTATAGCCTCAATACGAAAACAACATCAATGGTTGTTAACTTTTTGCATATATGAAATATGATTCTTTGATTTAAGTGGGCTGAAAATCCTCATTTCGGAATCTAGCCTTTGCAACGTGCCCCGGAATATTACAAAAACATTTCGTAAAAACCAAAGTTTTGCTTTTAAAAAAAACAAACACTTCATAATAAAGTTACTCCACTTAAATTAACGAATGACTCTTCATCTACAGAAGAAAAAAATGGCAAGTCTCCAGCTGTCACGGCAAAGCCATTACTGGGTTGGAGGGAAACGTCTGAAACAAGCTACTTAGCCCTGGTATAGAGCGCCACCTTAAATTCAAATCTAGATTAAGAGCTTCCACTGCTGTCTGGCAGCTCAACCACAAATTAAAGTACTTATTCTTAACAAAAGAAACATGCATCTTTAAAGCTTTCTGAACTTTGTTGCTTCGTTCTGATCTCGGCAGAAACATTTTTAATGCATCATTTGCTCTGGCAATCCTTCAAGCTTGATATATCGCTTGGCATGAGTGGACTAACAATTCTATCCCAGAATATCAGCCTGGAAACAATGCTAATGTTAAATATTCATAATTGCAATTCCAGGAAAATTTTTACTTAGTTTGCTCAAGTGAAATGATTACTGGAGCTGTGATATTCCATACTTCGTCGGCCCCAGTGGCGGCGGGGTTAAGTCCTCGCCTGCTAAACTGAGGGTCGCGGGTTCGAGTCCCGCCTGAGTGGATTTTTCACCACTCAGGACATGGGTGTTTGTGTTCGTACATTGTTGTATGTTAACGCACCCGATGTAAAAGGCTGTGCTGTGCCTTCAGTGCTGTTTTCGGGGATGTGGAAATAAATAAATAAAATACTTCTAATGACAGAGATCTAACTCGGCGGAATCTTTCCATTATTATTAGCAACATTGCTAACATTACTAACAATGTTGCTAATAATAACCAATCTAACAAAAATCTAATGTAAAAGTTGTAATGTAATATGAAAGTTGTGTTCTTCTTTAATTCATTGCGTAATTCCTCACTGACTTTGCCAGTGCTTTGCTCATCATAAGAACCTACTTGATGAGTCTTAAGGCCGCTTTACACGATGAAAGATTTTGTACAAACGAATGTACGTGAGAATGTACGTTTGTCTCAACGAAATTAGAACAGGTTCTATTTCCCGTGCAGGCATTGAGACATTCGCACAAGCGTTCATACAATTTGCCGCTTTACACGATACATTTTGCCTCATGCAAGAGTTCACGGAAGAGTTTGTACAAACAAATGTACCATGTAAAATGGCCTTTAGTCATAAGGTGATTGATGATAATTCTCATCCTGATTTCCCTTCATCTTTACCTTCTATGAACGTATTTATATGCCTCACTTTTGATTGTTTTCTTTCTCTCATATTTATCATCATGTTGTCTTTGCCTAGTCACGTTTGATGTATTCTGGCTAAAAGTTTATTGATTTAATTTAATGACCTCTACTCACATGGCCCTCGTTGTGAAGTTTTTCATTCCCTTGGGTTATTATTCTCAACTCTTCTTGGGCAATTAGACTGATGAACATAGTTTTTCCTCATTAAACATCTCCACACACTTGCATTTCCATCGTTGAGTATTTTTTCTTTTCTACTTTAATTGGTTGCAAGTATTTTGTTCATTGGTTTTTATTTCTTCATATTTTTTAAAAAGAATTACATTCATATTAAATGAAAGGAAAACTTTGTTTTATTCCACCAATTTATTTGTCGGTACTACTAGTTTCGACGCAGCGGCGTCATCTTCAGGTACAAAGTGGAAAGCGGTATGGTATGCACATTGAAAGAATTACATTCTTTCAATGTGCATACATATTCATACATCCAATGCCCGTTTAAATAAATATATTGGATTTAGTTATTTTTTCCATGCAAACAATTCCTCTGGAGTTCACATGAATTATGTAAGTTTCACTTGATCCCCATTACATTATTTCATCATTATACATGCTTTATTTCAACCCAAATGTGGACCAATATTTTAAGTGTATGTTGGCCAAATAGATGTGCAAATTATGTCGTTATTTTATGATGATTCACCATTTTCATTCCAGCAGTTTAGGAACACAGTGGTTTCTCATATACCTTTCCCTTGATGAAGTACTTACTCTGGTATCATTTTACTGCATTGGCTATATAGGTGCCTACACAGATGGCTGCACAAGCATATGTTTATGTGACTGCATGGCAGTGTATGTTGATATACAGCTGAGTAGGGTCTTTTATCCTGGGATGAGGATAGCTTTTCCACAGATGTAGCAGTCATCAAGCTAACAATAAGTTGAAGAAAGTTTGCAAACGTCGTCAGTTTCTGCTCATTACAAGCTTCGTGTATGGATAAAAGCTTTTTCTCTGCTATACATATATGTATGTAACACAATCTTCCAAATCCGCCAAAATTTTTCATATAGTTAACGAATTTTAAGCTAATGTTTCTGAGAGCTTACGCCAGGCGATCTATGCTGCTATCTTACTATGAGAGTAAATGTAGGTACGTCATTTACGCACAGTATTTCTACCTTGTAATAGTAATACCATGCTTCACTCTGTCGAGTTTGTGGTTAATTTAGCTGAGTTTCATCTTTTCCGGGAAATTCGTTCCTTCATTGGCACTACTTCTCAGTTAGGTTCAAAACTCAACAGAATTTGAGGGTGTATCAACATTTTATGTTGTCTCTTAGTAAAACTAAAATGTTCATGTATTAAATAAACCATTATTAGTATTTTTTTCCAGTTAACAAATCAAAATTTCAGGTAATTCATCAAATACATGGTGCTATTTTCAGTTATTAAAAACTGACGATAAATATGCTGTGCGCATTCGTTGTGGCTCTAAAATATCGAAGGGAGGAAAATCCCATACAACTCCCTCTATGAACTCATATAGCCAATACAAGAAGAAATAGATATTGAAATTGAAGACGTTGATGATACTGAATCTGCAAGTTCTCTTCCTAGCACAGTTTCTAATCCATCTGCCAATCATAGACTTTCACATTGTTCAACTGATTCTGATGATGCTGCAAGTGTTTCCTCAGATAGCTTGTATGCTTCAGCTTCACCTTCAGTGCCATCCACCTTATGATCTGATGCACAATTTAAGCCTCCTCCTACTTAACGAAAATCAGTTATTCCCACAGTTCAACATACTCGGAAGAGTTTTATTGACAAAACTTAAAGTTTTAAGTCTGGCGATAAAAGGAGTTCAATGATTACATGATTGACTACGTAAATTATGTCTCAATAATCAGCCGATATCATTAATGGAAAATAAAGGTTTTCATAAAATAATTAACCACCTATAATCCAGATACATACACTATTCCTTCCAGAAAACATTTAGCAACCAAAGCTATCACTGATCTATATAATGAAACAAAGAAGAAAACTGAAAAATTATTGTCAAAAGCTAAAGATAGCTCTTAAGCCAGACATGTCAATGGCCACAGATGACTACTTGAGTTTGAAAGCTAATTTTATGTATTCAAGTGATGCTAATTGTCATGTCAGCTTGGAATGTGTGCCATTTCTGGAGCTTTCACACTCTGGTGCAAATACTCGCAGTAATATCACGCAAACTATAGAAGATTGCAGTACGTTGGGGAAAATTGTATGCATTGTCCGAGATGGTAGGTACATTGTTTCTGCACTCGAAGGGAGTCCATTTGAACACATTTCCTGCTTAGCTCATACACTTCAACTAGTTGAAGATGATAATCAACAAATATAGCATCCTAATTAAGAAGATGGTAAAGGATCTTGCCGCAAAATGTTGCAGAATTGTGGGTCACTTCAAACATTCTAGTAAAGCCACAAAACAACTGAAAGTAGCCCAAGTCCAGTTAAATATTAAACAGCATAAGCTCATCCAGGATGAACCCATGAGATGGAACTCCCTTTTACAGATGATAAGGTGTCTTTCTGGAGTAGAAGTAAGCAGTAGCATTAGCTGCCTCTTTCCTAATCTTCAATATAGACTTAACTCCACTACAATGGGATGTTATCAAGCAGTTGATAGATTTCCTAGATGTATTTGGAAGAGCAACATTTGTTGCTAGTGGAAGTGCAGTGATAATTTCTGAAGTCATTCCTATTTTAATAGCATCATAAATTTGCTAGAAACTACTGTTTCCACACAGTAACCTTCAAGACTTCACCAATGATTTGCTTTTTTCCATCAAAAGTCAATATGAATTTCTAGAAAAAGAAAAATTATATACACTTGCCACGATGCTAGATCCAAGATTCAAAATCAGTGTATTCCAAGATGCAAAGAGTATTGAAACAATGAAAATTCGATTGGCTAATGAAATGACAGCTCTCTCTGACAAATTTTACCAAACATAAACAGAAAGCCCAAGAAAAGAAGCACGAATGAGAGAAGCTGATGAAAAGATTCAACACCTCATAAGGGGACTTCACTCCAAATTAATGGTATCAACACTACGTTCTAACCAAACGGCTATCCTAAGGCCTGGAAATGTATTATAATCAAAGAAAATAGTAAAATAAGATGATCAGTTATACGTTAACAATAAAAACAAAGTACGTGAAGGAAAGGTCAATATTTACCAAAAGAGATACTAAGGACGCACAGATAAAATCAATACTCTAGAGAGAAAAACTAAGGAGGCGTAGGGAAAGTAAACAGGCAAGAGAAGGAAACTAGGGACTGGCGAGAGAGAGAGAGTCGACTGCAGGAGAAGAGGATGCGGAACGTAAGAGATCTGGAGAGAAAGCGGCGTGCAGTGGGCGGATTGCAGGATATATGTACAAGCATTCCCAAAGAAGGGGTATTCATCAAAGTATCTTAGAAAGATCACGGAAGTAGCGGCAGATATATTTATGGCGGGATCCGGTAGTGTGAGGACAACGCACCACCCCAGCCAACGGAAGGACGGAGAAAGGATAGCTTACTCATGCAGACACAAGAGATCCAGATTACGATAAGTGGAATAGTGAACAATAAATACCAACATTGATTAAAGGAGCTCTTGGGCCCTTATTATTATAATTGAATAAAAAGGAGCTCTTGCACCTTATAATTAAATGGTTATATAAATCACAATATGAAGAGTGATTGAATCTGTAAGATAACTCTCATGAATAAATATTGTAAATTACTACAATAAGAGTACATATTTGCATTTAAAAGAAAGGACTCTCATGATTAACTGGTTATTGACCATTAAAAAGATACTAATTGAATTGGTGAAACTGGAATACTTACACAGTTGCATTTTTAAATTGGGCCCAATAATAGTTCTAAATCAAATTTGAGTTCATTTGTGTTTTAAAACTTGAACTTTCTTCTAATAAATGCGTTTGTTATTGTGTTGATGGGGTGTGAAATGTTTTATTTGTCACTGTATATGTTATAATGAGTGTGTTCTTTTTAGTAAGGGGAGGAGTATTACAACGTTCTGGGAGAAAAAGTAAAAAACCTGAAGAAGAAATTCAAAGATACCTGGAGGGAGGTTTGCTTTCACCAAGTGAAAACTTTTTGACTACTGGAAAATGAAGTTGGTATCCTCACTTGAAGGAATTATCTTCAAAGAATTTACTCATGCCACCATCAACAGTTTTCTCGGAGTGATTCTTCAGCACCTCAGGTTGTGACAAGACAAGAAGCAGATTAGATACTGACAATGTCTTAGGATGCTTGTTTTCTTTAATCAAAATCTTCAGTGATGTGATGTAAATTTTATCACCAGTATAGCCATAGACAAAGTCAATGTTCTTCAATACTAAAAATATGTAAAAGTGCTAAATGTAAATATAGTGGTAGCTTAATGAAGAGTTTCTGCCCAATATCTTCATAACTAGTGAGTGATTTTGACAATCTAAGATACAGTGTTAAGATCTGTCTATTACCTAATTCTGGTATGAACATTTTTCCAAAAATTGAAAATCACATACGTTATTTTTGTTGAAATGAACAATTTCTCATACTCTCCACCGTTTAAATGTGATTTTGTTTGTTTGATGTTCTTTCGTTTGTTTATTCCTGTTGCGTTTTACTTCTTATCTATTGTTGGTTGTTGATATATGTCTTCCCAAAAGTAAAGACGTGTTTCTTAATAAAAGATTATATAATTAGTCTTATGTGTATCTGCTCCCATCCTCATAATCCCGAAAATAACACCATTTTTTCATGTAAATCAAAACATTAAATGTAAAAAATGTATATAAATTTTCCCTTGAATAAATAATGTTTCACAATGTGGCGAATAATTTGGAGGGTCTACGCTCCAAAGTACAAATTTTCATCCTATTGGATGAATCAGTTATAATCCTAAAAGCTCTCTTTTGTTAAGACACAATATCCTGTATTTGACACGAGTTACCCCACAAAATGTTTCCATAAGACACGATACCATGAAAAAGTGAAAAATACGATGCTCTAAAATAGTTTAGTGCCACACACAGTTCTTAAGAGTTCTCTACAAATAAATTGAATGCTTTTTACTAAAACAAATAACCAATAATTTATCAAAATAATATTTAAAAATTAGAAATTCTAGTACAGTGTGTCCTCGTTTAATGTTGCCCCGTTTAACGTTGTTTTGCGATAACGTTGTCCAACAATTAAAACCCTTAATCGTTCAACACCGTCAGTGCTTCACGATAACGTTGTTCAAATTTTGCGCAACCAAAAAAATGAATAACGAATAGAACTTTGGCGCATCTGATGCGTAATTTCCATTCGGCGGAAAAGTTTGACGTTAACTCCTCATAGCGTGTGTCAAAAGTTCACCTGAGCAAATAATTATTGCGTTATTTTGTTTCATTACTGTATGTTTGCTTATTATTTACTACGCTGTTATTGGGGGGCAATGCATCGGGTGATTTAAAACTCAAACCAACGTTAGTGTACCATCTTGAATCGCATGGTATTAATAATACCATGACCGAATGGTAGATCCAGGGGCAGATATCTATGGGAAAAGTACCTGAAAATCCCATGCCACTATGAGGTAGAATTGGTGTTAGAAAAAGTTGATTCACTGCTGTTTGAGGTGAATCGAAAACGAGTTTTTCGTGTTGAATTAGTGTGTAAGAAGAAGTTTTCTAAACCCTCCATGATGCAGTAAATCGTCGAGGGTGATACTGTTCCTAAAAAATTGTTACGAAATAACAAAATTTTTGCACACAGCACCGAGTTTCCCTAGTTCACTCATTATTTTAATTGATTTCCTACATCTTTGCGATCGCAGTGAGCGAAATTTTTGCCCTTCACTGCATTCGCATGCGCACGCTCCCGCAGTGAAGGACAAAATTTTTATTTACTCAGAGGGAAGCCGGTGCTAACAGCACTAAATATCAGAAATGTAGAAGGGAAACCTGGTGCTTATTGTTTTAAAAATGCCATTTCAGTTTGTTTCATCTAAGATATGAAGATCTCTGACTAGTGGTGCCATCTATTGGACTGCCCACGTAATTAAAATACGCCGTAAATCGGCGGAGGATGACGCGAAGTAGTCTATAAAAACATAAATTTTAAAGGAAATTGGCAATTTTTGTGCATTAATCCATTAAAACGCCTCTCAATCAGGTCCCCTGTATTTTTAAATACCAACAGTAATTTCCTATCACCTGTAGTTTTCGTGCCGCCAGGATAGAGAATAATTCCAAAATTTTTTTTGTGAGTGAAAATATCTAAGTTTCACCATTAAAATGTTTTAGAAAATTATTTTGAACGCTTCATTCAATAATGCCATGTATCAAACCTTTATTGCTATGCTGTGCGGCAATCGTTATTGTTATGAAATGAAGAATTGTTAAGTTTGGAACTGATTTTAATTTTTTACATTGTTTCTTATGGAAAATACTGCATCGTTTAACGTTGTTTCGCTTAACGTCTACTTTTTCAGGAACGAGTTAACAACATTAAACGAGGACACACTGTATTTGAATATTTGAGGCATTAAAATCTTCGATATATGATTAGCACATATTTGAATTCTATATTCGAATTTGAGAAAACTACTACTCGTTCCTTATCTAGAAAAAACCATCAAGAATCACTACGTTTACCAATCGATCTCAGATCGGTCTGAGTTCAGACCGATCTGAAAGTTCAACAGGGAGCTATCTCAGATTGCCTGGTTTACCAACACGGTCTGAAAATATCGATATTGAACTATCGATTTCAGTAGTTTACATTATTTTGAGATTTCTTGCATATTTCCGCCGCACACTTCTCTCCTTTCCCTTCTTGCAACAAGTCACGGCGTAAATGATATTGCTTATATTTTGTTTACCATCGGCAACCAAAAGAAGAACGATGAGCGCCACGCTCCGACCTCTTCCGATCGATCTGAGATCTCAGACCGGTTGGGGAAAGCGGGCTGACTCGGCTCGCTTCTCAGATCGATCTGGCCAGCGCGCTCCGTTTACCATACCGAGCTGAGCCAGTCAGATCGATCTGAGATCGATTGGTAAACGTAGTGTATGTCAATTAATTTGGTAGCCTGATGAATCATATTATTGAATAGGAGTAAAAGTTGTATGTGTAGAGCTAAAAAAAATAGCTTTGATTAGAAATGATTCAAGAAAATGGACTTATTTCCTAATTCGCACATAAAAGGGAAGCTCTCACACATGTTTGAGCATTAGCCAATTTGAGTATATGTTGAAGTATTCTTTTAAGAAAAAAAAAAACAGACTAAAATCTACAACTTGAGTGTAAGTCAAAATGAAAAAAAAAGTTCAATCACCTATATTCACCATTAAATCAGTAAATTAGGTACTGAGAAGGATAGTAAAAATATCCTTATCTAATTTTAAATGCTACCCTGCAAGCCACCACAGAGACGTGCAGCAGGGGGGCTTAGGACACCAGCCAGATATTAAAACAAAGCAAGTTGACAAGTTACTAACCGGTACAGAGTGATTGAGGATTTCATCTAAAAAGGCAGCCAGTGATTCTGGAGAAAGAGATGATGCCTCCACAGTAGGGAGGTGATGGTGATTTGTGGTTGAGTTGATTACCAAAAGATTTGGCAAAGGCAAGACTGTCATTGCAATGGAATTGGCTAGATCTGGACTCCCAACCCAGCCAAATTGGAATGTTCTGAAAAGAAATTGGATGAAGATGGTAAAATAGAATAGAAAGAATACTTTAATACTCTATTAAAAAAGGATATTAGATGGTGAAAGTAATAGCTTTTAAGAATTCCAACTGTCAGGTATAAAGAGAGCAATACATATCACCCAGGCAGGTTACATTTCTATGATTCTAAGATTTTTATGTTGGAAAATTAACAGAAAAACAAATTAAACTTACTCATGATATCTATCTCTATTTTTTCTAATAACAGATTCCACCATGTCACGAAACCTGAAAACAGATTGGAGGGTAAAGTCAATTGGTCTTCGTAATATCATTATGGCCAATAACATATTATTAAAATGACTGACTATAATTTACACTATAAAATACCAGAAAAAAATCAAATATCCTATTAAAAAATAAGTGTGTATGAAGCAATGTGACTTAAATAAAGATGGTATTCAGCATCAGGATCTATACTAACAAGAGGAGAAAATGCATACTGTAACATATCTGAAGGAATATCTTGGAGTTTATTTTCCTGCAGGACAGCCAACACGAGGTATTTTCCAGTCTGAAGTACTTGATTAAGGTTACCCCTGGTAACTTTCAAAAAAGTTTCAAATCTCTCCTTGTTGACCCAATCATGGAGAGTATTATTTAATGAATCATCCTCTTCTGGATCCTCTTCGTTTTCTGTAAGGCTTGCTTCGTCTTCCAAACCCCTAACAACTCTGCTTACTTTCAAGTCGTCACCTACAGTTGGACAAGAAGAGGAGAAAATGAATTTATGAGCACATACCGTATAAGACACTGATGACCTTCTAAATTTTTATGACATGCCATGGAATTTTCTGGCTCTTGTTTGCAAAGTATGTACATACAATCATTCCTACAGCATTTAAAAGAACAAATGCACACTAATTTGTGTAACTCAAGCACTTACTTGCACTAAAGGGAAACATTATAAGTTTTAGAACCCTCAGTTAAAGAGGATATAAAAAAGCAATTACATAAGTGCTTCATTGGTCAAGTTATCAGCTTAAGATTTTTCACATCAGATATTAGACACCTCAGAATTAATACCAGACACTTGAAAAATATGCCTGTAACGTTAAAAATTGATGAGGAACTTGGATTTTCTTAAAAAAAAGCACAGGACAGAGATTTATTGAGTTTTGAACTGGGCTGTGGCATTACTAAGAACCGATATTCGGCCATTATTCAAACCAGGGCTCTCAGAATAGAAAACCAGTACACAAGCCACATACCAACCAGATCCCCCAGACAACAAAATGTTTGCCTGGAAATTTAACAAAATTTATT
Source organism: Pyrrhosoma nymphula (assembly GCA_963573305.1). NCBI lineage: Eukaryota > Metazoa > Arthropoda > Insecta > Odonata > Coenagrionidae > Pyrrhosoma > Pyrrhosoma nymphula. Next base: position 9,255,268 of record OY754335.1, on the reverse strand, counting down.
TCTCTAGGCTGCAACATAAGAACCAAAGAAATGGCTGTATTTGAAATTAAATCAAGGATAAAATTTTTTCTTGTAACACGAATTATTTAAGGTTTCTGATATTCTTATATCTCTCGACTGTATTTATTTCTAGCACTAAAACAGGAGACATGGAAAATACAACAGTGGAATCCAGGTTGAAAAATGTCTTCGCACTACACAATGAATTCAAAATTTCCCAAGAGGTGGTTGAAAATGGAACTAAACAGTAATCAGGGTTTCAGAGAGCTTTAATGACCGAGATATAGATTCCAAAAGATTTTTTTTAAAGAAACTTCAACAACTGGGTCCCACCAGAGACTTATTTTGAGGAAGCAGTCTCTACCGTATTTTTTTAGTTTAAGGATATTGTTTTGGAGTATTCACAAACATGCATTGCAAATGTTATACATATGATACGATGATTGGGTGGATAACAAATAATAATGCCCCAGGATACGATGGTATCTTTTAATTTCAACTCAGGTCACAATTCAACATACCAGAAGTACAATGCCACCAATCCGACAAATAAAAATAACTACTCAGCACCAGAAGTTCCGAGGGTGCCAACCTTTGCACACGTTACAGGAAACATGCATGCACTGCACCTGTGGGCAATGCATGCATCACAGACATGCATTGCCTTCAATATTTCACAACCCCCTCTCACATCAAACTTTAATCACTCCACTTCACTAACCAACTCCAATTCAAATTCACATATGTAAATATATAGAAGTAAAATTTACATTCACGGGTTGTCTGAACAGATTGCTAAGAAATTCAAGGATGCTAAATTTAAAATAGCCTTCAAAAACCATTACACACAAATTCCTAGACACTCGACTCAAGGCAGCCCCATTTCCTGAACTCAGGAGCAATATAGTTTATCCCGTCGCAAGCAAAAATTGTAGCAGTGTTTACACTGGCCAAACATCACAATATTTTAAAGACAGACTAAATCAACACATCATCTATCAAATCTTCAAGAATACCATACTGCACTAGCTGACCATGGCATGCCTTTTCATAATAACAGTTTTAATTTTCAGGAAGCCAAAATCATTGAAACAGCCTGATCTAAAGAAAATACTTTTAAAGAAATGGTAAATGTATACAAAAATCAAAATTCTTGTAATAAAAGAAGTGATCAAATATGTTTTCTTAGTGCCATTTATAGCAGTTCAATTTAGTAAAATTTGACCATATTAGTGAAAAATCATTTTAAAATATTTTTGGCCTCATTATGTCTTTTTATCTTTTTCTTATTTGTAAATGTAATTATGTATTTTTAATAAATTTTTTCAATAACTTATTTATTCCATTGTTACAATGTTTTTTTATACCATGTTCTCTCACTATGCTAAATTGTTTGCTGATGTATGCAGCTTTGTAAACTGTTATTTCACATACTAAAGCCGAGTTCACATGGATCTGGAGTGGGTGCGGAATGAGGAAATGCATCAAGCCAATCACAAGCAAGGATATTGTGGAAAGGTAGAGTTTGATTGGCTAGATGCATTTCCGCGTTCAGCACTCATTCCGGATCTGCTTAAGAATATGTCAAAGGCATTAAAATTTTTTTGTTAATTATATATTCATATGAATCAGCATTTGCTATCTATACTATCCTGGTTTTGCTAGTTGTTATATATTTTAGCCCTGCAGAGGTCAATAAATTTGATCAAACATTGGTTATGTCTGCTTTTGTGTTTTATTACAAATTTGACCAATACTCCAAATCAATATAATTAAATATACAGGGTCCATTCAATAAGTATCGGGACTGGTTCGCTGTAGCCTCAACCGATGGGGTGGATGGGGGTCCGACCTATCGGCTCGGTAGAGGGGTCTCCCATTACTCAGGCGCACTTTAGTTCAGTCGCCTCCGGGCATGCACTGAGACAGGAGGTGGATTTTTGTGACGTGTGATTTTTTGTGGTATCGTCGCGCCAGCATGAAGCGCACTGTCAAGCAACGCTACGCTGTGAAGTTTTGCGTTAAACTCGGGAAATCCACGTCAGAGACCCTTGAACTCATTAAACAGGCTTATGAGGATGATGCCTTAAGCCGCACAAGAGTTTTTGAGTGGCACAAAATGTTTAAGGAAGGCCGGGAGCTCGTCGAAGACGAGCACCGCGTCGAACGCCCGACGACCGCTCGAACCGATGCTCGGGTGGCCAAAGTGAAAAATGTTTTGGACTCTGACAGGCGTTTAACCATCGCCAATATCAGTGAGGAGACCGGCCTTTCAGTTGGAACCGTCCACACCATTGTAACAGAGAATCTTGATGAGGAAAGTGAGCGCGAAGCTGGTGCCGAAAGTCTTGAGCGAGGAACAAAAACTGTCGCGGGTGGCGCCGTGCCACGGTGCGATTGTTGTGCAGCAGCTTCTGACGAAATTCGGCGTGGTAACGTTGCCTCACCCCCCTACAGCCCCGACCTGGCTCCACCTGACTTTTTCTTGTTTCCGCGAATAAAAAGGGAGCTCAAAGGATATCGGTTCGACTCCATCGAGGCGGTTCAAGCGGCGACGACAAAGGCTCTCACAGTATTCCGGAAACCGACTTCCAGCGGGCTTTTGACGAGTGGCAGACGCGCCGAACTAAGTGTATCGATGCAGGAGGAATGTATTTTGAAGATTATTAAGTAATTGTAATGAAAACTGCAATAAATTTTGATTTTTGAAACCAGTCCCGATACTTATTGAACAGACCATGTATTATTCATAAAAAAAAGAAGAGGTTTCTATAGTAATTGTCAATGAATTTATTTGGCAATTCCGACCTCATCTTTTTCCTCATGCCCCATCCACAATACTGAAATAATGCTCAGTGGAAGTATTTTGGAAGGCCATGAGACTTGGATAACAAAACTGCAGCAAATGGAAGGAATTTTCTATTTGGATAGTGATTGATTGATTGATTGATTTATTCACCATAAAAAGGACAAGATTACACTTGTATGGGTTTATTCAAGTTTTACAAATAAAAAAATACAAATAAAAATTACAAGATGAAAAAATTACAAAGAAATTTACATAAAAAAAGAAAAATTCTACGAAAGAAAAATTTCAAACACGGTTGTATTCCAAAAAGATGAGAAAAAAATATTTGTTTTCATTTTTATGACTTTTTATCTCTCCATGTACTCCTGCTGTAAAAGGCATTTTTTACAAAAAAACTTTCAAAGTATTCTTGAACTTTTTTTCTAGGCTATGCATTGCTTTTACTTCTGAAGGAAGTTTGTTAAATAATATTTTCCCAGAAAATTCTGGGGTTTTTTGAAGCATTGATATCCTGCAATGGTCACCGAAAATATTGAATTTGCCTCTGGTGTTATATTGATGGACATCTGCATTTATGGTCAGAGAAATGTTTTTGTAGAATGCATAGAGAATCACATTATAGATGTACATGCTAGGGCTCGTCATAATTTTATGCAATTTAAAATATTTCCTGCAAGACTCTCTCGCTTTTAATTTTAAAATAACCCTTAGAGCCTTTTTTTGAAGGGTAAGTACCTTTTTTATATTTTCCTGCGCCGAGTTTCCCCAACAGACAATGCCGTACCTAGCCACAAATTCAAATATACCATAGTATATAGGGATTAGGATTTCTGAAGGGCAGTATTTCGCCAGATTTTTTAAAAGAAATAAGGTTGAGCATAGCTTATTACAACATTTAGTAGCATCATTAGTGAGGGAAGAAGCAAGAGAGATATATACATAGTGAGTGGAGCAGTGCAAGCCAAAATGGCAGTCTACCAATACACACCAACACAATCGAAGTGAGGAGGAACTTCATTAAAACACAAATTTGGAGCATGCTATTATAAGGCGGTGAAGCTTGGACCATGAGTGTAGGAGAAAAAAAGAAGGTTGGAAGCAATTTAAGGAGGTGTTATCAAAGAATATAGAAGCTTGAATGAACAGAAAGAATCACCAGTGAAGAAGTCCTATGAAAAGTTGGAGAGAAAAGATGTTAAACAAATACTCTGCAGACAAGAAGAAGAAAACTGATTGGACGAATTCTCAATGTACCTCCATTGAGGTGATGGAAATACATCATAAAAAAATACACAAAAACTTTATTTATTTCATACGTATATATTTATATGTACGTGTATTTATAGACACTGTCTGTAGCAATAAACAATTTAGCTAAGAAACAAGGTCAAACTTATCCATTAAAATACACTAACAAGAGAATACAACTACCTTTTCACAGAAAAAACCAAGCACCAAAACATTTTCCCATATCATACTAATTTGGAAAATAAGAATGTTATGGAAAAAATTTAAAAAATTATTATGTATAACAGCTAAATGTTGCATTTAGCTATAACCTTGACAGTAAAAACATTTAAACTCCTACATGATTATGAAAGGTACCTAACTTGCTTTTGAGGTAACACTTTTAGGAATGACACATGCTGCTGTGAGTGCTTCAGGGTACACTACAAAATTACAAATTTCAATAATTATAACCGATAACATCATTAGCTCAAATTTGTAGAGCCAATGCAATGGTGGTGGTACCATTACAATTCACGTCAACTCAATTTTCTACTTCAGAAGTGTATGATAATTAAGGCATAGGTGGTTAACCTGCAATATCTACAATAGAATATCCTGATTAAACATCAAAGTTAGTGCGAAGACATGACGATAAAAAGGAATAAACTTACCATCAAAAAAGTAGAACATATCTTCCTTGTAAACAAACACCACAGGAGCACTTTTAAGTTTTACATGCTGTAAAGCAAAAAAGTTGAATAAATATCATTAAATTTCATTCAATTAGCAACAATAAATTGCTGAGTTGACAGACCAAGTAGATAAGAAACTGCACAACCAGTATATTGTAATAGTATACTTGGCAAATCTGATGAAATTCAAACCGAATAACCAATGTGACGGGACTTAACAATGGACAACAATTCAAGAACACACACAGCATTGGATGATATACCACATGGGAAGTCGGGAAAGATCCTCAGAAGCGAGCATAAGAGTCCTTTAAAAAAATATTAATAAAATTGAAACAGTTTTGAGGTTATTTGTGGAGCCTTTTCTGGTATTAAATACACACAGGACTTCTATCTGGGAACCATTTATCAACTCAACTTTTTTATATCTCTACATTGTTGCTGTGGCTAAATAAACAGCCTGAGAACATTTTTACATTTATCTTAACACATAGTTTTACCCTGGGAGAGGAGTTGCTGGAGTACATAAGTCTACGAGGCAGGTGTAGCACAGCAAAATTAACGTCGCAGACCTCCCTAGTAGACAGCGTTCCAGAGCGGAAATCCAACCAAAAGGAAGAAAAGATAGATGAGGGAAGGAGGCGGCATGTGGTGGGGTTCACTCAATCTTATGATGGGACAGAAGGGAATGCAGTGTACCATTTGGAGAGTTGAATAAGTTAACCCCTCGGTTTAGTTCTGAGGAGTCCATAACAAGGGTATTTCTGAATTCCGCCATGCACTTTAAAAGAAATAAGGGTCATAATAAAACTAATATATTCTGCAATCTAGATATACAAATGTATTGGATAAGTATTGCACTGGATAATTAATATTACCACATCACTATATTGGACACAATCAATTGTGAAATGGTTTTGGAAATTAAATATAACAGAGAATATTAATTAAAAATGCAAGTTCCACTGACTTTGTTTTCTGGTTAACCTTTAACGTCACGGGTGGGGTCTAAGCAGACACCACAAGCCATTTTCTAGTTCTTATTTTTTTAATTGGCAAGCGACATCCTCGCGCTTTTGGCTAATCTCAGTGCGTCGCAGAAGCTCTCAACGGGTGGACGCACATTGTGCTCCCGTTGAGATGAATACTTATTTTACGTACGTGGGGATATCTGGCAACTCTGCACGTGATTTTGCAAAGTCACTACATATTTTCAATTTACTCATATTTTTATTTGCTTCATTTTCAGAATTAGTGTTATATAAAAGTCAAAATGAGTCGCCCACTCTGAGAAGATGCCATAACACCGATCCTACATGGTTTTATTTGATTCTGAGAATGAAGATCCAAGAGAGAATACACAAAAGAACATTATGGAAGAAGTACGATATACATATACATGACCAAGAATCGATACACAGTGAACATGTTTTTGTATCTGATACATATTGAGGAAAGCGATGACTCAACACCCAGTGAAATTGAAGAGGAAACATCTAGAAAGAGCTTTTATGGTAAAAACAGGTTGAAATAGGGTGAAACTGCTCCACATTCATCCCGTGCTCGACAACACAATATCATTGAAGAGCATGCTGGTTTGAAAGGATCCGCTCTTCGTAAAAATGAAATATCACCAGTGGAGAGTTGGGAACTTTTGCTTACCGATGAGATAATCGAAGCTATAGTGCACCATACAAATAAAAAACTTGAGGCCAAATATTCTCCACCATTACTACGTCCTTACTATGCCAAAGAATTGATAGTTGTGAGTTACAAGCTTTCTTTGGATTGCTTCTACTTACTGTGATTTGTAAATCAAATCACAAAGATGTTCGATCATTATGAGTGTCTGATTACACAGGCAGAGTTACATTTCGTGGTGTAACAGGCCTAAACAGATATTTATTCATTCATTTCAATGTAACATTCAATGACATACATACACGATAACAAAGGAAATCTACAGAAAAATTTATACATAACTGTAGTGCGAACTATTCTTGTTTGGAATGTTTGTGTTGACAAGATGTTGATGGAAGTTTGAGGTAGATGCTCATTCAGGATGTTTATCAAAAGTAAGCCCGAAAAATATAGACTGAAAATCGAATGTATGTGCGATGTGAAAACTTACTACTTGTATAATGCATTTATATTTTCTGGAAAACCTCTTATTCAAAGAAATTCTCCACTATCAGTGACAATGCAGGATGTTCTAAACTTGCTCAAACATTTTTTGGGTCGAAAAGAAATATTACTGGAGAGACTAATTCTCATAGAGCAGATAGATGGGCCTAGAGTTGAAAGCGAGAGATGCCTTGCTTCAAGGTCGTTGCCTCCTCTCTCGCCTTATCGCCACTCCCCTCTCCTTCCCGCCCTCCCCTCTGCCCCTCACCATCAGGCTTCTGAATCTCCGGCTCCTCTGGCTTCTCTGCCGACTAAGGCCCGTTACATACTCGCGCAGACGGTCTGCACCCTGAACAAAGGTTGGCGTTCCCACGTCGGTTGCTTACACAGTTGCACGGACGATCTGATCCGCATCATACGCTCAGTTTGTGCTAGACTCTCTCAGTGAATGTGCTAAAAATGAGTTTGTTTCAATTTAAAGCTATCACGGCTCATCACATTTACAAGAAAAGAAAGTCTTCTATTACGTACCATAGAAGATTCTGGGTGCATCTCATCATTAAGCAGATATGTACGAAAGGAGCGTTTATCGCACGCAACTCCAAACTTGATGATGACGAAGAAAAAATTTATAATTATTTTTGCATGCCCACCAGTTCATTTGATGAGCTTGTTGGAAGGATGGAAGATATCCTCACACTCAAAGATCTGAGGGTGTTGCCCACCTTCAACAGAATGAGTAGCAGTTATCATAAGGCAAGGATGTGGATACGTTAATTAAAAGGTAGAGGGATTAATTAATTTAAAAAAGTAGTCGAATAACTCAAATCATTCTTTAATCTGTTCATCACAAAAGGTTGACATTTCAGTTCGGCTTTACATTTGTAGCTCGGCTACCGTGACAATAATTGTTACTATGTCTCCCATGATGATGCCGACGCCGTTGATGCAGCTGGTGAGATGCAAGGGGTCACAACATTGTTTGTAACGGTGGGATCCGGCTGCAATTACATTAATTGGGGATGGTTTATGTTTGCTGAACGTGGGCCACAATTGAAAGAAGTAGCTGAATATGGAAAGTTACAGAGGGCAAGGAGGGGGAGTTGCATGCCCCATGTTTGACAGATTAGAACTTTTAATTGACATGAGAAGTTGAAGCACTTGAGAGAGCGGAACAAAAGATTCTGATACTGGTTTAAAGATTTCATTGAGGGGAGCAGGGATCCATGCTAAATAATTTACTTTGTAAATTTTCCAGTGAATTAATTTACGGTACAACGCATTTCGCCGATCTACAGCATCATCAGGTACAAATTCATAGTTCGTTTTGTTTATTGACTGCTGTTTGTTGTGATAGTTACAAGGTGGGTTTGAGTGAGGGAGGAGGCGTGGCTTGGAAGTGTGGGCGCGGACAGGTGGTTTGAATAGTTCATTTTTCTTCAGGTTAGTTTCTCGGAAAGGAGTAGGGTGGACTGCGGGAACAATTGCTCATTACAGAGTGTCGTGTTAGGCTCTGCCAAGTGTCTTCTTATTTCGATTTGCTCGAGAGCATCCATTTTTTATCCCTTGGAGAGGATGTGTAAACTTTCGGGAACAAAATCGCTTTTGTGGTTGCATTCCAGGAGGTGCTTAGCATAGAGGCAGCTGGAATCATAATTTTTGTGACACCTAACGTGTTCCTTGGAGCTTTTCAAGAAGTTTCCACCTGTCTGACCAACATATGAAGTGTTACAACTATTGCTTTTAAGTTTATAAATTCCTGACTTGAGAAGTCTTTCTTGTTTGTCTTTACCATTGACTAGGAGCTTGGAAAGGGATAATGGTGGGTAAAAGGGTGCTCTTGGTGAGGTAGGCAGGCGATTGGAATTTTTTTACGAGATATCTCCCACGAACGGGAGAGAGCACCACTTGAAGTATTTTTGCTCTGCGGGCTGAGCGGATAAAATCTTTTTTTATGGCTATTGTTTTCTTGATTTTTTTGTAGTATTCTGTCTACTAAATGCACGGATAATAAATACTTCCACAATGTAAAGCCTGAAACCGTTGAGGGAGTAGGGATGTAAGGAAAGCTCGATCGTCATCCTTGGCAATCTTTCAATAAAGATAGCAAGTTGTCCTCAAATTCTGAGTTCCTAGCAGGCCTTTTTCTCCCGTAAACTGGTTCGTCGTACATTATCGTTTTGCACTTGGGTAGAACGGTCTTTGTGGGGCTGATCATAGGGATAGATATATAGGATCGTAGGTAAAACACTTCCCGCAACACTCTGTTGAACGGTCTTGTCATCGTACTGGGCAAGCTCTCCGCTTGGCCCGCTCGCAGAATCCTCAGGACTGTGAAAGTACAAACCTGTCCCTATGCAACTGATGCGGATGGACCGCTGCACGGAAGGGCCTTGCGGCCGACTCCTCAGCGTGTGAACCGTCCGCTCTAGTGTGAAAGTTCCCATAGCAGTAATGGCACTTTATCCGCGCGCAGAGCGTGGTGCGCGGGCCATCTGCGCAAGTGTGTAACGGGCCTAAGGAAGGAGAGTGGTGAGGTATACTACTACGAGGTGTCGACGCAGAAATTATGTGCACTCGAGTTTGGGTACAAATAGCAAAATAAATAAAAAATAATAATACAAAATAAATTAAAAGGCCTACAGAAAAACTAATCACACCATAATTTTTCTCATTTAATTCTACATTATTTTATGCTAAATTTAAATTTTAGAAATGCATTTTAATGTTTTTTACAATGGGTGTAACGTAAAAAGTACCGGTTTTGGACAGTGTTAGAAAAAAGCACTGACTTTAATAATTCGTAACTCAAAAGCAAGAACTTCTGTTAGAACCAAAGTTCAATAAGTGTTAGATAAACATGTTTTCTATACATGCTATAATTTTCAGGTTTGCATCTTTAAAAATAAGCGTTGTTATCAATTTTTTGAAAAGATAGCATTTCAAAACTGGAGCTACGTAAAACTTCGTTCTTGGTCGCGTTGTAATTCACATTTCCAGACCATTTTCAGTGTGTAATTGTCCAATATTTCAACAAATGCGTTTAATTTATATTGCTTGATATTTATGCTGAACCCCGTGATCAAATGGGTGCAGTGTCGCCACGTTCACCCACACCGGGCTGCCAGTGCTTGGCACTGGCTCTAGCTGGCTGGGACAGCGGCCTTGGATAACAATGTAGTAGTAGATGCGAAATTATATTTATGATCATTGCTAAAAGAAAGTTATATTATACAGCTGGACTTCTGATACTTTCGTCAGCAAGATGATACAACTTGGAAGTTCAACTGCTTCCTGTGATGGCTGACAGACTTTCCCAGAGACTCTGGAGACCACGGCCGACTGGTAGTCAACCTTTCTGACTACGACGAACCGACTAACTCCATTCTGACAAAAGGTCTAAACTTTGCACCTGCTCCCAGACGTATCCCTTACTCTGACTTTGTTGGTGGTATAGAACAAGCCATCTAGAACCTTCTGGCTGAGGAAGCAGAGGATGTGAGGAGTGAAGACTTAATGGTCCTTAAAAGGGCCGTGCCGCCGAAGCCAAACATTTCGAAGGACGAAAGGGATGCTTTACGTACCCTGAGGAGTAATCCATCCATAATTCTTCTTCGGGCCGACAAAGGGAAGGCCATCGTGATTATGAAGAAGGAGGACTATCACACCAAGACCACGGAGATACTTCAAGACGAATCTTACGTGACTCTAAAACGGGACCCAACCAATGCCATCGTTAGGAAGACTATCGCCCTAATAAAGGAAACTGGGATCCCGGCTGAGACAGCCCGTGGTTTGAGAACTGAAGCGCCTGCACCACCGAGGCTTTACGGTCTGCCCAAAGTGCACAAGACAGGTCCCACTTAGGCCGATTGTAAGCTTAATAGCCTCACCCACATACAACCTGGCAAAATATCTCACAGAACTCCAGTCACCTTTCGTCGGCTCCTGTGAACATCACGTCAAGAATTCCACAGAATTCGTGCAGACATTGAAAAGCATCCATATTGACGACAACGACCTTTTGATGAGCCTCGACGTCGTGTCTTTATTTACACAAGTACCACTGACCGATACACTGAGCCTCCTGGAGAAGAGATTCGACCCCTAGACAGTGGTGCTATTTCGCCACGTATTAACTTCCATGAAGAAAAAGCATTGAATTCGGCCCCTCTTCGCCCGAAGTATTTCTTCCGATACGTTGATGACACGTTCGTGGTTTGGCCTCATGGAACTGATACTCTCGCCCAGTTCCTGACCCACATGAATGGCCAACATCCCAAAATCTGCTTCACGATGGAAACGGAGGTCAATGGTTAACTGCCTTTTCTTGACATACTCATACAGTGAAAGACTGACGGCACTTTGGGTCAAAGCGTCAACCGGAAACCGACCCATACAGATCTATACCTGAATGGAAGAAGTCACCACCATCTGGCGCAACGACGAGCAGTGCTGTTCACTCTTCTCCATCGAGCCGTATCCATTGCAGACAAAGAAAGCTTACCCCAAGAGATTAGGCACCTTAAGAAGACGTTTCGACGCAATGGATATGGGGGACGGGACTTAACGTTGGCCCTCAAAAGGACCTTTAAGCAAGTGGATTTGAAAACGCAGACATCAAAGGAAAAACCTTCTTCCAGAGTTTACTTGCCATATGTCTCCTCGATATCTGGCAAAATATCAAGGATTTTAGCCAGATATGACATTGACACCATTCACCGACCGCCGCCCAAACTGAGGGAGCTCATAGCCAGAGCGAAGGACCCTATTGGCCTGAAAACCCCAGGAGTAAACCGTGTTCCATGTGAATGCGGGGAAGTGTACGTGGGTGAGACAAGTCGGATGGTGGAGAGGAGAATCAAGGAACACCAACGTCACCTTCGATTGGGCCAACCTGAAAAATCGGCTGTTGCAGAGCACAGCATCACGATGGACCATGCCATCCATTTTGAGAAGACAAAAATAATTGCCTGCTCTTCTGGCCACTGGGACCGGAGGAGGAGGCGATCATCAAGGAGGCGATCGAGATCCGGAGAGAAAGAAGAAACTTTAACCGTGACTCTGGTTACAACTTGAGTCACACTTGGAAACCCACCATCAAGCTTATGGGAGAGTCAAGACCACCGGATGTGACCTAATTTTCCCGCCAAAATTTTGGACCTGACCCACCCATGGGGTATTTATTGACCTCCATCTCTAGTCAAGGCACTCACCTCTGCCCTGAGGACGATGCTCGACTCGAGCATTGAAACGTTGGCCGCCATGGACCTAGCTACCCGGTGCAAACCCCGAAAGATTGCTGACATAAATCTTCGCCGGGAAAGCCTGAAATCCTTCAAAGTTCTACCTGTCTGTCCCTCATAAAAAAGCAATTACAGTCTTGAATGTCACAACTTAATGTACACACTCCACTTGTCAGAAATATTAAAAACATCTTGAGAATTAAAAATTAAAAGTACAATGGCAAACTGACTATGAAAAACTGCAACATTTCTATTCTGAAATATTCTTGCAACTCTATACATGCTTTACACAAAAGGCACCACTTAAATCAATTTGATTTTGGAGGGAATGACTGGAGAAAAGTTTGTGGACAATGAAATGGCTTGTTTTCGTAGTTTCTGAGTAATTAATTTGTATTTTATGAAGCTGCGTCGCCATTCCTAGCAGCGACAAGTTTGTGTCTCGTTCTCTATCAAATTCTACTTCCATCAAGCGAATAAATATCAAACAATGTAGAAACAAATGAAACGCTGGTAATTCATTCTTTTGGTGGTGGTTTGATTTAGTCGTTTTACAATTTGATTGTCTCCAATGGCTTCAAACCTCAGTAGCACATGATTTCATAGTAGAAGTCTTTGAAACAGCCAAGTGAAGCACCTAAGAAATAGGTTTTTGATTTTAGAAGTGCTTAGCTGGAATCTATAAAGAAAGACCACAAAACGTGGCTCCTCGTTATTTCACTCCCATTACCTGAGAAAGTTTTCTGCATCCCAATCTATTTTCCCTCTCTGCTCACATCCAGTCTTGGATGCCTTCACTGGCTGAACTCGTTACAAGGAACTCCCTGAATCATGTAATTTTCATGCGTCACCCAGTCATATCCCCCATTCTTCTAGAATTTATAAATTATTTGAAATGCCCCTGATTCCCCACCACTATCACAATATTGCATACCAAGGAGATTACAAAGCAGGAAAAATAAAAAAATTACCTTTCTAGCTATTTCCTCTGAAACTGCATAAAAAAATCCATATGGTTGGAATTTCTCTGCCACTGAGTAGAAGGACTCCTAAAAATAAAAAGACCATACATGATAACAAATAATGAAGATCAGTAATGCAAGTAGCCAATTAATACATATTCACATGGGTAGAAGGCTTTAAAAATTCAGCAGAAAATTTCTGCCAGAAATGTATCAACACATATTTTGAGTCATCAGTGTACTACACATATTTATTAAATGTAAAAGCGCATATCTATGCAGAAATGTATAGGGATAAATGGAGAATTGATAAAACCCAAAAATACTTGATAATATCAAGACAGGTATCTTTTTTTAATTTGTCCAACATCCAAAATGTCCGACTATCTTGTTTTTTGTGGATTTTATGAACAGAATTTTATGTCAGCCTGAATGAATGCAGATGACAATGGCCATGGTGTCAACAATGGTATCTCATCATCAATTATCATATGGAAAATTATCTCTATGAATTTGACAAGTATTTTCATCATAAATTACAGCCACTCAATAACCACCAGGAACAGGCACTAAATCAGTTTGTCTACACACTCATTCATGGACTCTCTCCTTCTCATCTTATGTCCAGCAGAGAGGTTTGCCTCTACCGAGGGGAAGGAAAAAGGGAATTCAGACAGTTTTTCCTGAAAACCATTAAAATAAGTGGAATTTATTTTCTCTGGTAAAGTGGAATTGTTTCCATGCAGTCTGAAATGTTAGTTTACAAGAACAACTAGGTTATGCAAAAATATAGCAAACTATTAACCCGGGAGTGGTCGCTAAGCTACCTATCACGCGAGCGGTCGCACGTGAGACTTTTTCTCACACTCAGATGTATCATTGACTATCTATCATAGAGCGTTTATTGACAATATATTACACTATATTTATATTTAATTTATTTCTCTGAATGTTCATTTGAAACAATTATTTACACATATACCCAATTACTGATACAATTATGTAATCATTGCTCATTTTACTGGCAATGATATGAAGGGTATAAATGAAGAAAATGACCATTCTCAAGAAAAAATATTAATTTATGAGGACATACATTCTCATGACACATAAATTTGCATTTACATATCTGCTCTCCACGAAATGAATCAACTTTGCCCGAATGTTGCAAAAAAGTAACGCGACTGAGTGATAATAAAATATTAATGTCAGTGGTCGCGCAATGAGAAAAAGTCTCACACCTTGTAGCGGACGGTATCAGACATATCATTACACAGCTGCGGACACTTCATTTATGCTTTTTGAGACGGTCGGTTGATAGGAAGAGATAAAAAGTCAGCTAGAAGGAAAGGAAACTTATTCAAACTCATGATTACAAAGTGAGCACAAGTGTAAACTTGGTGCGAGAGAAAATCTCATAGTGCGACCAATTAGAGTAATATGATGTACACAACTGTATATATACAGCCGACATACATGAAGTGAAAATGTTCATTACTCACCCACAAAGGTCCATGTGGGTTGCCAACATACACAAAAAACAAGGGATTGGCAGCTTTCAAATTATCGATACTCTCTGGGCGTGTAATTTGCTGAACAGGTGGCCCAGACATTCTTATCGCAAAATTAACAATTTCTTCTTTGGTTCGGTCAGCCTTGAAGACATACTTCCGCTCACCTTTGAGGCTATAAATCAGAAAGTTATAATTAGCATTAGAAACATTTTGCTGTAATTTCCAACTAACATGAAATGAAACTGCCATGAAGTAATTAAAATCTGGCGTTTGAACTCTCCTGCACATCACATACTCATTACATCATACACAGTTTGAGGAACAGCTTGACATGGGATGAGTAGTAACAGATTTAATCTCACTGGAATATAAGACTTACAACATAATTGTGGGGAATCCAGACACACCAAACTCGGATGCCATACCGGTGAATCTTGTGCAATCCACTCTTCCAACCCTTATGTTGGTATTATGTAAAGATTGAGCGACGTGGGCCCATATGGGCTCCAATCTTTTACAATGAGCACACCATGGTGCATAAAACTGCAAGGAGCAAATAATTGATGAGAAATGAATAAATTACGAGATAAAGCGAGAGTAGTAGGAAAACAATGATTTGAGAGACATTTACCATTACAAGCCACTGTCCATCTTTCCTTATTTCCAGAAACCTGAAATGAAAACGAAATAAATCACTCCATAGTTTATGAAATTGAATGCTGCCAATTGAAATGAACTGAACTCATAAATAACTGACAATGCAAATATGATGGCTACATTGCAAATGCCAGAAATACACCCAATAGATTTTAATCCAGGGACTATGTAACCAGCCAACCTTCACATTAACCTGTCCGATGAATTAAGCGACATAGTATATTCAAATGCTCGCTGTTCATCTACCAAGAAAGGTTTGTTTAAATAAAAAAATATCACAAATAGTGAAATGTTATCCAAAAGATTAGGACTACATTTTTTGCTAATAGTGCATCACTAACATGCAGTTGTGTCACTACAATCCCATACTTATAGAAACATAACCTTAGATTAATTCTTAGTATTGACATATCTTCTGAGGTCTTCACCTTCTCCAGTGCATGATTTTTAATATTAACATTATTACACTGTACGAGTAATTCTAAACATTACCTGTCACTCAGCTCCAAAACTCTTGATCCCAAAATGGCATTACTGAAACCTGGAAAAACGCATAGTAAGAAATAAATTTCGACAGTAAAATAGTTTATTTCATAGGCTTCCACATAAGGAAGTTAGGTAGTTTTTTCATACAAGTTGGTCAACAATCTATGTCTTTACTTACCGTTCAACAGAGCAATACCAAAAAATAGCTTCCATAAGTATGCCATTTTTAACAAAGTAAAACCATTACCCAGATACGTATGGGTACTTAAATGCAGAAAAAATACGTGAAAAACTCCCTGCTAAGTGCAATAAGCTAGAATAGAGTGTGTGGCGCAACTTCATGACAGGTCAATAATTAAATTGATTAGCACTTTGGGAGTACTAATTGCTTTTGAATGCTATATTTAACAGTTATAATAACGCAGTATGATGTCACATTTTACATTTACGAAATCCAAAAATGAAGTTATGAAAACTTAAATGAATTACCCCCTTTATCGATCATCAAAACAAACAACAGACCAAACGTGCGAATTTCGTTCTTCTTTTGATAAAATCATAAAAATACAATAACGATATTACCCCACCACCCACGAGAGGTGAGCTGCCAAATAAGGATTGTCAACTAATATCCTTTATTGTGAAGCTACTGGTCCAAGAAGACGTAAAGTTAATAGCTTGAATAGTACTCCTGTTTTATAATTTTAGCTGAAAATGGCAGCCTCAGGGGCAACATTGTCAAAGGGATCATTTCAGCCGGTAATCTACCTTGGTGCCTTCATTTTGATATGAAAAACATGATGCATTGTGCAGTTCCTTTTACATATCTTTTTTCCAGGATTCGGACGTTCATATAACATACGAAGATCAACAAAAAATTAACAGATTTGCTAGGCACAACGCGAAATTGGAGTACTTGAAAGAAGAATTGAAGGCGAAACAGGTCGGAAAAAGGTTCAATTTATCTAGATTTAAGAACGAATGTTAATTTTTCGCTAGTGGTTCTATATAGACGTTAAATCGTTATAGAATGAGCTGAAAAATTTGGAGGATGCATGCGAAGAACTTGAGCTGATGGATGATGATGAGAAGATCGCATACCTTGTTGGAGAGGTGTTTGTTTATCAAGACTTGGAAAACACTAAGGTTAGTTAATTTTTTTGTGTTGTGCTCCATTCTTTCATGTAGAATTATTTGGTAGACACTATTATTTGTCTAATGCTGATTTTTATGATTTTCAGAACACTTTGGAAGAAGCTAAAACGAACTTCAAATCAACCATAGAGCAACTTGAAGAAGACTGCAACAAACTTAAAGGAGTGATGTCAGATTTGAAGGCTCAATTGTATGGCAAATTTGGTAACCATATCAATCTTGAGGCCGATGAAGATTAAGTTTCTCGGAATTTTTAACATTATTTAAATTTTCATTAAATTACCTCAAATTAAAGTTCTTATTTGCGATGGCAAACTGCTTTTATTGTAAATTCTGGTCCTTCCCACATTAAACCTGCCCACCACTTGCAGACGGGACAAGAGCACCGCGGTAGAGGTATAGGGTCACCTCCCTCCAGCCCCAACATAGCTTAACTTAGGTGATCTTACGGGAACAGGTGTTTCAATGTGGCTAGGCCCTTGTTGCCCTGGTACATAGTTCTACAGGGGTGGCTCCAGTCCAGAGGTTCGGGGGGCACCAGCGGCTCTTGGGGCATGAACCCCCCAGGTAAAGGGGGGTTCATGCCCCTAGGAAAATTCGTAGCAAACTATAATGTGCAAAATGGCACGTTTATATAAGTGGTTTGGAAGCAAAAAGTTTGTCTTTTAAGAAGAATAAGTTTTTACTAAATGCATTTATCCCTTTTAGATTACCACTAAGTTTCCACTAATTCCAAAATTATTTTGATTTACATTCGCATTTAGCTTGTGGTTTAAAATACTATTTTAGTTTATATAAAATTTAACTGGATTTTCACCTAATGAAAAATAACCTTAACTTCAGCAACAAAAAAATGTAGGCTTACAATATAAGGTAGATGACAAAGAAATACGCTGGGTTTTTTTGGAGGGGGGGGGGGGCAATTGACCTCCCCTTGGGGCCGCCAATGTTCCTCAGCATAGATGTCCTATCTCTTCTATAGTATACTAAAGAAAACTATTTAAATCTGTGATCCCCTTGTAGTTGCTTCACTGTTATTTATTTCCCTTCTTGAAAATAGGGCAAATTTTAAGTGTCTTCCATTCTTTGGGTATTACTTCTTTTTCCATACTTCATTAATCACTCTTTTATAGTCCATAATGTAAACCTTTCCTACACACTTCAGCAGTAAGTTAATCCTCACCTGAAGCACTGCTGTTCCATTGCAGCTTCTTAATCTTTGGTTGGTGTAGCCTCCACTGGGTCCACGTTCACATCTCTTCCATTCTCCTTTTCATCATCTTAGACGTTCAACACCTCCCCAGAGCATTTGGCCAATCTTCGCAGAACTCCCTCTTCTCCAACCAGTTTTCCATTCTTGTCCGTACATGCATTCGTTCTTGCTTGGAGATCTTTTGTCATCTATTTAATTCTTCTTTTTAGCCTCCTGTTCTCTTTCTGGGTGTTTAATTCCTCTCTTTTCTTTAGGTCATTCCGCACCATTTCAACAGATTTAAAAAAAAATTGTTGCAGCTCCATTTCAGAAAAAATTCAAATTTTACACACTTACTACATGTCTGTAAGACAAAACCAATTTTTGTTTATTTTTTTTCTCATGACATCAAGGACTTACTGCACATTGTAAAAATAACACTTTCAGCAAGTATCGGTAATTAGTTACTCGGAAACTTCAAGTTTTAGGAGAATGTTTCAAATACCAGATTAATCATCACAAATTGAGCTTTCATTTGACATAATTTTCAATAACTTCACTGTATAATATGCATGAGAACAATTAGTCCAAACTTTTTATACAAATCACTGTTTTTTTTATAACTTTGGCTATTTTTTTTCTTATGGAAGGGTTGTGATCACAAGGTCTATATTTTTGTTATAGTGTATTTGGGCATCATAGTAAGTGTGTGTAAGAAAAACTTTGTGTGTTTGTTAAGCCTCTAGCTGTTACAAGCTTCGAAAAATAAGAAAAATTGAAAATTTACCATTTTTGGGCCCCTGTATCTCTGGTGGGGGACTTTTTAAAAATTTGAAATTTTCAGTATAATAAGCTATGATCCTATTAAGAATGCACTAAAAATTTGGATTTTTTGTTTTGACTCGTTTGGAAGTTACATCATACTGAATTTGCAAAAATATTTACTCTCGCCCACCGGGTAGAACCAATGTACGGATTGGTGCATATCATAAAATGCTGCCGAAAATAAGTCTAATTTTGATTGATAATTAGCAAAACAGTTACCAATTTAATGTGTTGATAGTTGTAGATTTCATGTTTCACTAAGAATAAAAATGTCTCGTAAGCAGAATATTGGCTAACTATTTAGCCTGCATTGGTTTTGCCACTGAACTTGCTCTATATGATTGTTATGTTCAGCATATCAGCTTACTGACAACAAATGCACTATAACAAAATATAGAGCCCAAATACACTATAACAAAAATATAGACCTTGTGATCACAACCCTTCTATAAGAAAAAAAATAGCAAAAGTTATAAAAAACAGTGATTTGTATAAAAAGTTTGGACTAATTGTTCTCATACATATTATACAGTGAAGTTATTGAAAATTATGTCAAATGAAAGCTCAATTTGTGATGATTAATCTGGTATTTGAAACATTCTCCTAAAACTTAAAGTTTCAGAGTAACTTTAATTACCGATACTCGCTGAAAGTGTCATTTTTACAACGTGCTGCAAGTCCTTGATGTCATGAGAAAACAAATAAACAAAAATTGGTATTGTGCCTTACAGACATGTAGTAGTAAGTGTATAAAATTTGATTTTTTTCTGAAATGGTGCTGCAACAAGTGTTCGGTGAATTGGCATGGAATGACCCCTTTGCATTTACCTAAGTCTTTTTTTCATCGTTCTATTTGCTTTTCTTCTACTACTTACCTTTTATAATTCTACCATGTCTATGCATTATGATGGCTTTCCATAACCTTTCTAAACTAATATTTGCACCTCTCTTCACTGCTTAATCCCAGTCTCTTTTGCAGCCTCTTCCATAACCTTCTTTTTTATAGATAATGTTCTCTCTACTGGGTCACTGGCTCATCCTGTGCTCCTTCAACCAATTACTTACCCAAAACGTCTGACATCTTTTGACAATCTAAGAGAACTACACAAGAGCTTGAAAAGGAAGTCCTACTTCCACTGAAATTTTAATGATAAACATAGGTTTTAACAAGTTACACACAATATTTTACATTTATTTTAAGTAATTTCTTGTACACTTACAAGGAGACATAGCGAGACTGATGTTTGGGATCCAAATTATGCAATTATTTTCTGAAACTAGAGAGAATGCAGGAAAAGTGTCACGGCTTTCTTCCATTTGGGCCTGGGTTCGAGAGAAAAATGCAATTATAGAATTTCCCTCAGTATAAATCCTTTGAAGTAATCTCATTCCCAACAGAAGCCGTGGCCGAGTGGTTAAGAGGGACAGGGCCAGTTATCTCCATAATGTGGCATGGGTTCGAGTCCCAGTCAGGACAAATATTTTATCTTTTCCAATATTTTATGGAATCACTATAAATTTCCCAATCCCATACATTTACGGAGGTAACAACATTTTTTTTTTAATTTTCAGCCTATTTGCTTGATTTTCAATCAACCCCGATTCTTATTTGACCGAAAATAGGCTTCACATGCCACCAGGCCTATTTTAGATTTTGAAAATACAAACAAGGATACTTCCGTGAATAGGATGGGCTTCGATTGGTCATGGCTCTTTCTCAAGGCGGTAAACCATGAACGGATTATTACTTTTTAATATACTTCATTGTATGCACTTAATCTTTCCCAGGAACCGCCCTCGAAAAATGACTTTTGTAACTCAATTTTTCATTCAATAGTGAACATGATATACAATCGCTACGGTACGACATGAAGAGCGGCTCAAACGTAGAAGGATGTAGTCTTCAGGATCAGTCTCCCGATGTCTCCTTGTTAGTTGAAAGGTGTCATAAAAAATATTTTGTAATCTTCACAAATATCTGAGGTTTGGCATACAGTGCTATTTTCATCTAAAAACTCTTAGTGCTTTAAAAATGACAGCCAAAAAATCTAAGGGATTATATATTTTTAATCCATTGTAAGTATTGAAGTCAGAACCTTAAGACAAACTAACATATAATCAATCAAATCTGAATCATCATGGGAAACAATACTCTTCACAATGAATGTGCATGGAAGGAATAAAGAATCACTGTAATTCAACAGGAAAGAATTAGTGGAAACCATGTATGCGTGGATGTAACATCTTTTTATTTTCCTAGAAGTCTTGTAGGATTTATATTATGTTCTATAAATCACTGGCCTTGAATGAACAAAAGTTTTGAAGTTCCATAAGTTTCGCCTCCTGTTATAGATTACTCCAAATCACACCTGGCAGAGGATGGCTATTTATCAAATGTGCCCTGTGAATTCTAGACAAGTATTAAATATGTAGAAATTAAGGAATATTAAATGGGCTAAGCACAGATTTTCAATCCATCAACCGTATGGTTTAACCCTATAAGTGTATAATTATTTTTCAAAGGGTGTTTCTGTAGGTGGAGTGACAAAAGGACGTATTAAATATCCACTACTCACACGTGAGTCCTCCAGACTTAAAGGATTAAGCGGAAATATAAGAAATGGGATGCCAAAAATAAGCTGATTAAGTTTTACACGAGGAAAACAAACAGGAAGAAAATCTGAAATAGGTTAATGAATAGTTGTTGAATGAATCATCAAAATAGTATACCTAGTCTGAACGTTTCCGTGGTCCCTCAATGAATAGAACGGGACCAGATTGGTGAGGAGGAAAGAATATTGGCTTTCCATTGAGAGAGCCTAGGCTTGATTCCATGCCATGGCAGAACCTTTTTCAGCTTACTTAAAAACAGGTTTAAAGTGCAGAGACCACACGCTTTCTGACAAGCTCAAAAAGGAGAAATGATCTGGGATACCAAGATAGATGGTTAAAGAAGTAAAAGAGAAGGAAATGAAAGAACAATGACATATTTTTGGAGAGAAATAATTAGGAATGTGTTATCCCTCAGCAAGAAATTACAAGGGCAAAGGAAATTGGCTGGGAGCAATGAGATCAAATAGAGAAATTTCTGTGATTGTGAAAAATAGATGCCATTTGTGGTGATAGAATTATCCATAAAAATGGGAAAGGGGTTACTTCTATCAGGAACTAGGAAGGGAAGTCATGCATAGAATCACAGGAAATGTGAAGATGATAGGAAGAAATACCTAGCATATCTCAAAGTCAAAATATGAGGTGAGTTTGAAAAATTATATTGGGAAAGGTGTTTGGCCAAGGAGTATTGCAAGTAAAGCAGTAAGAATCCTCAAATGATTCCTCACAGGATAAGTGAAAAATATTGAAAAACAGGAAAGCAGAAATGCTATTGAGTTTTTCTGGGGCATTCATAAGGAAGGAGTTTGGGTAGTGATGTATGTACTAGTCTGAATCACAGTGAATTGAAAGTGAATGAATGAGGGAATTATTGAGCCATCTGTTCAATTTCACTCCAGGCTAAGGTAGTCCATAGTTCAATCAACTGAAGGTGATACATCAGGGTGACCTCCTCATAGTATATCAGTTAAGTTTTCGATAAAAAAATTGGAAGGTGGACTGGTAGCTGTGGAAGAAATTCTGGATTTTAATGAGGAAGTTTAAATTTTCTTCATGATATTCAATAAGCCCATTAAGGCAAAGTTAAGAATTTTATTATAGAAACAGGAAGTAGATTGGAAGTGTAGGTTTCTCAGTGGAAACCTGTATGTAGCTTAGATAACACAACTGTGGCAAAAGGAGAATTTAGGTGGTACATGCATAATTATAATGAGTTGTAAGACAGCTGTCCCATAATTCAACCTGTATGTAGCTTAGATAACACAAGTGTGGCAAAAAGGGAATTTATTGTCCGTGCCAAAATCTTGTAGACTCAAGTTAAATCTAAATAACTCTGACACCGTTCATCGGATTTTCACGCAATGTACATATTATTGTATATAATTTTGTTGTTGATTTAATACATGTGTAGAATAATTTTTAAAAACAAATTTTGGACCTGTTTGTTACGTTAGAGTAAAAAAAAGGGCCCAATTTTTTTGCGCGACAGTGCCATGCGTTACTTTGACGTATAATAACTGCCAAGAAAAGTGTTTGGCAAAAATAAAATTTTAATACAAGCATACCTATATCTTTATTATTACATATGCGAAGTTTCAAGGTTTTAACTTTAGTACTTATTTGTATGCTATTCCATTTATAAGCCTACCCTTTTCTCGGCAACTATGCATCATGGTGCTACGGGGCTAAAACCATTATCTTCCTCGTTAAATTTCCAGAATGAATTGGATATCATTTTGCTCAAGTTAGCACCTTATTTTATATCAAATTTTATGTTTTCTGAAAAAACACGAGCCCAGAGCAGGACACTCTGATGGCACGCTGCGTGGCGTTGCCATTATACGGTTATCTCCAAGATGACGCTTACACGTCGAAACTGCGGTATCCTAAGGACCTCCTTGGGTCGACCAGACTGACTATCGTGAGGAGATACAAAGTGTTTGTTTTGCAAAATGAGACATGAGCATGCTCTGGTGAGAGCTGCCTTGGTGGCCGATGTCCTACTGAGACCCTGGCTATGATTCACAGGATACCCAAGGCAACACATAATTGCACACAATGGTTATGGCTTATAATATACCTTCTCAGTCCACTTGTCCGTAAATGAAGGGCAAGGTTAGTGAAGGTGAAATGGCTCCTCGAGTACCACTCTGAAAAGGAGGTTCGAATGATTGTGAGTACAATATGTTTTTTTCGAGTTGAAAGTGAAAATCTCGGTGACTGTCGCTATCCTGTATACTAGAAAGTCTCAGAGTGCCTTGGAATAAGCCTAGGATCGGGTTAAAAAAATCGGTTCTCAAAGAAGTGGCAATTTTAAAGAGAATAGGAGTGACAATACACCCCCTCCCTCCAAGAAGCAGTTTATTCCCTGCGGACATCGAAAATTCACGTTGATCATTTCACTGTCAGAGTGATTCGCCGAACCATTCACAATTTTTACCTGAGGAAGGTTCCAACGGTGGATAAATTGTGCCATAAACTAGAAGAGTCGATGGCGGACTTTCCAACCATGAGTACCACTACGCTACGCAGAGTAATGCATGGAATGGGATTTAAATTCAGGAAACTGAATAAGAAACCCATTCTCATGGAGTCGGTGAGTGCAGTGTCTACTCGGCATACATTTTTGAGAAACATTAGCCGCCTTCGGGATGATGGCTACAATATATTTTACACCGACGAAACTTGGTGCTGCCAGAACCATTCCATTAATTACGCGTGGCAAGAAAATATTGTTTCCGCAGTGCAAAACCAGGAGAGCAGCTATGATCTTTACCGCAGACACATTCAAGAAATAGCAGGTTGGTGGGGTGGATTTAAGACACCATCTGGTGCTGGAAAACGCATAATAATTTTACATATCGGAAGTAATGATGGCTTTTTGGAAGGCACTCAGCTGTGTTTTGTCGGCCAAAAGGGTAGCTGGGAATACCATAATGAAATGAATGCGAAGCACTAAAAGGAATGGTTCCGTAGAGTTTTAAACCTTCTCCCTCAGAAGTCAGCAATCGTCATTGATCAAGCATCGTACCATACAATTATGCTGGAGCTCGAGACCAAGAATCCGGCAATGAGTTGGAAAAAGGCAGATATCATAGAGTGGCTTACAAAAAGAAGCATTGAAATTCCGATGGAAGCGCCTAGTTTTGAAAGCCTCACCAAAGCATCACTCATAAATTATGCAAAGCCATTCTTCGGAAATCCACAACAAATATTGGACATCCTCACCAGAATACTCTGTCCAGATGTGGAATTGATTTGGATGCCTGTTGCACATTGTATATTAAACGCAATTGACTATCGCACATAAACGCAATTGAATTGGTCTGGGTCTTTGTGAAAAACAAAATAGCAAAAGTCAATATTGCCAATGCAGCACAGAAGGGCAATAGCGTAAAAGTTACCTGTGACCGTTGCAAAGAAGCTTTAGATTCAGTTTCTCCAGAATTGTGGAAGAAATGCATCGTACACACTCGCAAAATAGAAGAACATTACTGGGAGAAAGATTATCAGATGAAATAATGGAAAGCCTACCTGTTGTTGTAGCTTTGCGCCACAATGATTCAGATTCATCATTCGAAGATTCTGAGGACGAAAGATCAGATTTGGACTATCCAGGACTTCAGCAAAAATATGGAAATGTGCAGTTATGTTATGGCTGTGTAAAAGGTTAAGCTATGTGAAATAGTGTAAATATTTTTAAAACTGCCGATGGATGTTCAAAGTCTTCATGAGAAAAGTTGATGGGAAATGGAGCGAATTGGGATGGATGGCTCTCTCCGAGCGCATGGCGTGCTGGGCAGGTGGCAATGCCGCGAAGCTTGTCAGCGGAGTATCCTGCCTTTCCCCCCTAAGTATCCCCTTGGCTCGCACGTTTTTTTTCAGAAAATATAAAATAAGGAGCTAACTTCAGCAAAACAATAATATCAGATTCATTCTGGAAATTTAAAGAGGAATATGAGTTTTAGCCCCGTGGCACCATGATGCATAGCTGCCGAGAAGAGGGTAGGCTTATAAATGGAAAAGCATACAAATAAGTATTAAAGTTAAAACCTTGAAACTTCGCATACACAATAATAAAGATATAGGTATGCTTGTATTAAAATTTTGTTCTTGCCAAAAGCTTTTATTAGCAGTTATTAGACGTTAAAGTGAAGCATGGTGCCGTAGCGCTAAAAAATTGGGCCCTTTTTTTACTCTAACGTAAGAAACAGGTTCAAAATTTGTTTTTAAAAATTATTCTACACATTTATTAAGTTGAGAACAAAATTATCTAAAAAATACGTACACAATGTGAAAATCCGATGAACGGTCTCGGAGTTATTTAGGTTTAAACTCGAGTCTACAAGATTTTGGCACGGACATTAGGTGGTACACATGTACATACATAATTATGAATGAGGTGTAAGACAGCTGTCCCATGATTCAACATGCATCCCAAGGAAATACAACTGAGAGAGGCATGAGGAAGCTGGAGGTATTTGAGAGTAGATGTTTCAGTTAGTAAGATTCAAGGATAACTGTGTATAGTCAGGACTAAAATAGAGTCATAGCTGAGGAAATTGTAAGATCAGTATGCAAGGTATTCAACATTGTTTTAGGGGCATAAGTTAGAGGAAGTTAACCATTTACATCAAAAAAGTAGAATTTGTGATAATGATTGATTAGGAGTGAGGACATCATTGTCATGAGTGTTTGACCAAATATATTGAAGGTCCATGAGCTATCGTGCCCATTATTTCGCTAACCACAGGGAGATTTACCTTAACTACCGTATAAACGCGTGTAAGAGGCGCACCCCTCTTTTTATGTGTCGAAGTTGAAGAAAAAATTTTTGAGTTTTTTTTTCTTCTGTTGCGAGGTTTTGCGGGCCTAACTGCGAACTTTCGGCCATTTTCAAAGCCTTCCGCTTGCGATATTCTCTTATAATTTACGCGGCATTTTTCATAGGCATTTATAGACCCCGGAGGTAAGTATTCACTTGGATCTGAGGTTTCTGCGGCGTTTCTCCATATTGGTAACGGCTTTCGGGCGTTCCTCTACAAGACAACGCGGAGGAACGCCCGCGTGCCCGAACGCCGCGTCACCCTTTATGCCACTATTTA
The DNA here is from genome assembly GCA_963573305.1 of Pyrrhosoma nymphula. Lineage (NCBI taxonomy): Eukaryota > Metazoa > Arthropoda > Insecta > Odonata > Coenagrionidae > Pyrrhosoma > Pyrrhosoma nymphula. The sequence continues at coordinate 9,228,658 of OY754335.1, read as the reverse complement.
CCGAGTCCAAATGACTCATGCACAGAGAAAAGACAACTGGTTTTCCCCCGCAGGTAATGCTTGTAGTAGACTCCCTCGCGCGCCTTACGGATAGCCTGACTGGGCAACAGCGCGCGCCTCTCCCTTTCTCTTCCGTGCATGCTCCTGGCAGTTGAACTTTCTCCAAAATGAATGTTAATCGATATTGATTAACCAACGAATTCCTTTAAGATTTTATAAGTGGATTCATGATGATGAACTCGAGAGCTTGAAGAAGGTCTAAACGGCGGTTTTCAGGGATGCGCGGAACGGAAAATAACGGATCCGTGCATTTGCATATATGTATAATTAAAATACTAATGCATTAAATAATATGAAACTTCGTATAGCTGTTAGGAAAGATCTTTGCTACAATATTTGTAAAGGAAATTTCGATATCTTGATCCGTGTTGTTATTACGAAGCCGTAAATGCGATGCATCCGTCCGGTGCCCGGGAAAATGCGCTAAAATTCTGTTTTTAAGCACACACTGAAATCGATATAAACGGTTAAATGTTTTGTACAGCATCAATAAACAAGCTTTAATTTGATGTACTTAATTTTAAAATCGATTGAGCCATCTCTGAGATATTAGCCTTCAAACTCGGGTGACGGAATTTTGCAACGGACAGATTCGTGTAAGAGGCGCACCCTCATTTTCGGCCTCGATTACTGGGAAAAAAGGTGCGCCTCTTACACGAGTTTATACGGTATATGCTATCAATTTCCCAAAGTTAAATCCCTTTACAGCTCTTCATATCTTTTTCCTCTAATCATACCATCCAAAATTCCTATCCTTCTCCCATTGTCACCTAGATTCTTTGCCAACTTCATCATGTCATTACCCCACGGTAAGTCCTCCACCCAATATTGCTGCCTTCTTCTCATCGCAATGTCAATTTGTGCATCAGATGAATAAATTAGCGTGTTTCCCTTTTCCCTCCTCCAAAATGCTTTTTATCAGCACTTGAGAGACCACCACATTAGAGACAGGCACCTTTTTGAAGCTGTGTCACTGATGCTGAGTGGACTATCATTCATCTGTCTCTTATCCTACAACCTGGCTGTAATAGGTAGCTGCATGATGATTAATAACCATTACTCCAGAGGGTTCAGTCATAGGGGTCATCAGAATGCTCAAGCCCTTGTACCACATCGAATACTAGCACATGCACACTGGTCATTGGGAAGGGAGATATATATGTACAGATAATAGAGTCCCATGGTAGCGAAATCTGATCATAGAGGAAAGATGCAAGTAAAATTGGGGGCCTTATAATGTGGGTTCGGCGATGGAGTGAGGAAGTCAAATGAGAAAGACAATTGAAAAGATGGTGGATGTGGCACTTACAGCCAGAAAATATGGAAAAAGAAGAAGAGTACATAAGTGGATGGAGGGCATTCTAAGAGGAATCTGGATACTGAAGCCAGTAATCGTTGTCTAATGCCTTCAAAACATCATGGATAATATATTAATCTAAGTTTTTCACAATCCCATAGTTTATTTTTCTTCAAGTCAGGGTAGCAGATGAAGATTTAGGGAGGGCAGTGTATGTTAGGGAACTGAACTGGTCCATCATTATTAGGAGTGCTGTAGAACATGTTTGCAGAGAAAATAAAGAGAGAAGCATTGGATGAGCTTGAACTAGAAGTGAAAGTTGAAGGAGAGTGAATGAAGTAGGTTTGGTTAGTAGATGACCACGGGTTATCTAGCAAATCTACAAAGGGATTGTAGCCATTTCAGGACATGATATAGAATCAGTGAGATATGAGCCGTGGCTGGCATTCCAAGTCTGCTTGGCCTAAGAATGCTTCAGTGAGATGTGATGGAGGTAGCATCCCAGTCCACTCAGAAAGTCTCCAGAATATCTTGCTATGTGCTCTGGCTGAGGCTAGATGCTCTGAGCAACTGGCTTAGATATTCAGACAGGCTTTGACGGACTTTGGAAAAGTTTGCTCAAAGTCACCTGTGTTTCTAAAGCATGCCATGTTTGGCAAAGCATCCATTTCGGCCATGTCTATGGTATTAAGTTTAATCTTAGGAAAACTAAAGGAATCATTTCATTTCCAAGGGAGATGAAAGCCAAGTTAAAGCTAGGTGGGAACAATCTAGAATAAGGAAAACAACTAAGCATCTTGTGTACGATCTTAGAAGTAGAGGAGCCTATCATCCTTGGTCCAATAAATGAGGATGTTGAGGAATGGTTGTTGACCATTTTCCCAGAGTTCCTTAGTGAACTGGATGCAGGAGGGAGAACAGCTAATTCACTCCAGGAATCAATTCCTTCCCATGGGAACAAAAGAGCTTGTTCTCCAAATTCCTCTCATAAAAGTTAGTAATAGCAGGCAGCATGTGGGAAAAACTAAAGGAATCATTTCATTTCCAAGGGAGATGAAAGCCAAGTTAAAGCTAGGTGGGAACAATCTAGAATAAGGAAAACAACTAAGCATCTTGTGTAGGATCTTAGAAGTAGAGGAGCCTATCATCCTTGGTCCAATAAATGAGGATGTTGAGGAATGGTTGTTGACCATTTTCCCCGAGTTCCTTAGTGAACTGGATGCAGGAGGGAGAACAGCTAATTCACTCCAGGAATCAATTCCTTCCCATGGGAACAAAAGAGCTTGTTCTCCAAATTCCTCTCATAAAAGTTAGTAATAGCAGGCAGCATGTGGGACCCTACGGAAAATCCATCTGCTAGCTCAGAGAATTCACCATTGTCTTTAAATATGAGGTCAAATATCATAACAGAATCATGGTCAAATCAGTCAGTCAGAAGTCATAGGTTGCATATAAGCCAGGAGTCCAAGTTGTACGTTCCTGTATGGTATTTCCTTCAAATAATTCTACATCACTGCTGTCCCAGTGGCATTCAAGGGCATAAGTGCAACATGGGCACAAACACATTACTAGAGGTTGGGTGAGGCACTACCCTTCACCATACAAAATGTCCTCCTCTTCAAATAACCATAATTTTTGAGACCACTTTACATCAGGGTGCAAATATCAATGATGTACAAATGGTAGGAATGTTACCCTTAAGTTACAGAATATAATGACCACTACAATGATTTTAATTCAGCTCAGGGAAGCAGAAAATTCGGCTTATTTCAATTTTAAAAGTAACCCATGAGAAATAAATAGTGTTTTACTTTAATTTATTAATTAAAATGTTTACGACAAGTGAAAAAATGGGGTCAAGGACCAATTTTCATAATTGAGATATTATAGGCAAATGGAGTTTACACAAATTTAGACAACAAAATACCAATGAAAATGGTAAATAAACTTTATGAAAAGGCTTAATGATTATTCTAGCTAGATAAGTTGCTTGCACATGCTATAATCTAGCTTAACATCAATGGTATTTCTTCAAAACTGAAAATGAGAGTAGTGCAGAAAGTATATGCATTCACTTGCAAGCTGTGAGCACCTCCTGAAAACAGGAAAGGCAAGACAAGCATATGAACCATCAAAGATATCTCTCGCATATATAAATCAGGAAGATCCGTAAGTCCAAAGTAATGGTAGAAGGATGAGCTTTAAATATAGTCTGGTTAAAAAACAAACCATAACGGTATATGCATCACAATAGAGTTGAATTGGTGACAAGCCTTTCTGCCAACACAATTACATTGAGACTAAAAGGATAGTAAAAGTGACTTATTAGCTTTCATCATGATCAGATTATCGTGAAAGCCAATAGAAAGTAACATAATTCAAAACATTTGTGTTGCTGCATAACAGAAGAAGTCCTTAATCTTATCCATACACTAGCTGTAAGAATATGATGAATGTATGTCTCACCATATAACAGATTCTCTCTTCGATGATAGGAATTAGCACATAGCAAGCTGTTTACAATGAAGATCCGGAGTGATGACACCTCCAAAGAGGTAACGTGCTATTCAATAAGGCATGAAAATATTATGTCACCATGCCCGAAAAATTATCAAAAGCTGGTGCGTACAATGGTTTTTGGCGAGAAACGACGTAGACCTTGGCGGTATCAACTATGCACTCATAGAACTGATTCTTACAGTATCCTTTAATTACATATTCACTTATCACACCATTAGGGTTACAAATGTAACTGCGGCACTTTAAAAAAATGCACGCGACGATTAATTAATACCTTTTCTTCCCTAGAGTCTTTGGTGTTAGTGGAGGCTGTAGCATTTAATTAAGTATTAGCTACGAAGAATAGTTTGGAATTTTAAATTTTATTCTCCGTGATGTTAGCATTGGACATATTGGGGATCTTCATATTAGTAGCACATTCCACGTCGTAATAGCCAGTAGCCCCATTTGTTATTCGAGAGTAAAACAATGATCACGACTTCATAACTCATCATCGGAATCATCCAAGGCAGCTCTTCGGCGGTCGAACTGGAAAAGTACGATAATAGATGATGAAATTATAGATCGAGGACAGGATATTCACAAATATAATAACATCATAACTTACCTTCACTGAACACTGTGACCGCGTCTGCTCACTAACTTTTTCAAGGATACCAATAAGCTCTTCTTCACCTAATTTTCCCATTAATTGCCCCGATCTCGCCATGTTAAGCAACATATTCTCAACAAGGCGACCCTTTTCCGGCTTCCCCACTAAAAGGGTATTCACTACCATGGAATGAGATAACAATATCTTAAACTGATTTTGAATAACTATACTAACCACAACAATGTATAGACTACTTAGAAGGCGCTCTTCATGAAAAAATACAACACTTTCACCATGAAATGAAATTCAACCTCAAGCAAAATCGTTTCTCCAAATATTTTATAAGACTTTAACACTACCTTGCAAGGCAGTCTGTATAGTTCACTTTCATGTCCATGGACATGTACTTACATCTGGCTCTCGCAGATTGGTTCAAGACCTGCGACAATATTCCATTTCTCATTTCATCTGCTTCTCTTTTTCTATCTTCAGCTGACTTCTGGTTAGCCTCAGGATTTCCCTTTGAAATTAAATGACATGTTAAACGCTTGCCATGAAGATGCCTTAAAATGATGAAGAACCATAAGAGGTTACGAAGAGACGCACCTTGTACTGGGACTGCAACTGGGCTAACCTCTGCGCTCTAATCTCTTCTAATTCAGGATCAGACATTGTGTTTACGATATTTATGACCAGTTACCTTAAATCAGCGTGGTCTAAAGGGTATGACCGGAGTTTTCTTTTTGTTATTCGACGGTTATCGCCCTTCTATTTTTGATGCGCATTTTAGTTATTCTAGTTTTTCTCAAAGCGTGATGGTGGGATTTCAACTGTATGTTGGTAAACCGTGAGTATTTTTATGTTATTGTTTTTCGTCGGTAATGGCCTATTTCAGTTTAATCCGATCACAAAATCCTGCGCTTAAATATTGCTTTTTATTCGGTGCTTATGCCATCCTTTGTATCCCAAACGGCTCCCCATTTCATATCACCGCGAACACCTCTGCAAAAGGTTGATAAAGGCTTGTTGTCATATTAATTGCCAGGGCTATTTTTAAAACGAAAATTGAAAAGGTTTCTTCTTCTGGTTGACAATGAAAATAATGACCATTGGCTTAGACCAACTTTACCCGTATTTGAAGGGTGGAAGGTTAGCATGTAAAATATTGCTCTTCGAAGTCAAAACAACTATTTCTAAACATATGCTTGATTTTTATTGCAACGCAGTAATGGTTATGGAGTATTGTGTTCCTATTCTGTTCGATATGTAAATATAATGGAAGAATGAGATTGCTTTAGATTTAAATGTGACTGTGTCTCCTTTAACTTGAGGCTGTCACCAAATGTTGAGTCTCAACAGCAAAATGCATAGCTCTGTAGTTGAAATCGTACCCTATGTAGAAACTATTGTTTTTTATGGTTTAGAAATTGATTTAATTTTCCTTCTCTGGCCAAGTATATATAATGTAAATATCTCAGTTATTCTGTGGTCGTTTGGACTCACACTCAGATTTTCCAATTGATGGTTGCCTCTACTTGTGTCATCCAAAATTTATATCCTCTATCCAAAATGTAAATTCTCTTACTACAATGACCAAGTTTCTGACCCACTCAGCACCACACTTCGTATTAGGGTGTTCACTAGCCTTCTCCTTGGACAAATGTGGAAGGAGCCTGCTTCTTTGGTTTGGCCACGTTGAGATAAGGATCATGACAGTCAAAAGTAGATTTATGATAAAAGAGTGAATGATGGGAGAGGAAGGGGTAGACTGAGAACGTCATGAGTGAATGTGGTGGAAGAGACTCGTAAGAGGAGAAATATTGGTTTACAATGCCTCCTAGTGGCGTATTCCGGTTTCCAATCTCCACACCTATCTTTATCCTGCCATAGATCTTCTTCCAGATCCCTCTCCTCTGGCTCTTTGTTTATAATAATAATAGTTTATTTGACATTAAGCAGAATACACAGCAATAGTCATCGTCAAAGTATAGATTAAAAAACACAAACAGGAAATAAAACACACACAGGAATTAAAATTTGATAATGATAATAATAATATTAATTTTTATTTCTGTAGGTCATGAAAGTAATATAGAAATCTTCATTTAAAATAGGACATACGTAAGCATGCACATAACATAACATATTGTTAAGTGCGGGGGTGCAAAAACAACTACCTATTCTTATTCCGGAATACTTTAAACACATTTATTTCCCTAAAAATGTACACACAGTAACATTAAAGTGATCGTTCACAAACACACCATTTCCTGAATCCTCTCTTGTTGATTCCCTTTCTCCCGTCAATAACCACCGTTGCCAAGTCTCTGGATGATTCCTCCGATGCAATATGAAGGAACATATATGTGACAGAGAATCAGGTCTTACCAGATACACAGCAGTTGCAGCTTGTTTGAAGGAATTCGTTGATGCTGTAGTTAGCTCTGGTTAGTAGGAACTGTTTAATGTGTTTTTTGAAAGCTGAGAGAGATGTGAAAAGTTTCAGGTTAGCTGGTAATTTGTTGTATACTGTGGAGGCCATGTGATGTGGATCTTTCTGTCCAATGGATAGGGAATACTGATTAATATGAATGTTTTTACTGTCACAATTGTATTCTGGGAGTGAATTTCATGGTTGGGTTTGATAATAATTGATAATAATCAAGTATCACTCTTGACAAATATCAGCAAAGAATAAAATGCTTTAGACCAAAGCCATCAATGAATAATCTTTTTAAACCTTGTCAGGCTGACAAGCCTTGCCTCTTGGGGGAGTATATTAAAAAATCTTAGCTTTATTTAATTAAATGATTTAGCACTTTTGGACAATCTACAGTGGGGCACCACTAAATTGTCCTTTTTCCTGGTGAAGTGGTGATGAACACTGACTCCTGTCTCCAAGGAGCTTAGGTTTTCTTTAACATCACATACACATTAATACTCAATACACATACACATTAATACTCAATACACATACACATACTCAATTGTATGAAAAGTGGAATTCATTATGACAAAAACACCGTACAAAATTCCACTATTTATTTTAATGCTGTTGACCGGTTTCAATGTCTAAAGCATCATTTACAAGACAAACTGTTTGTCTCGTAAATGATGCTTAAGACGTCGAAACCGGTTGACAGAATTAAAATAAATAGTGGAATTTTGTACGGTGTTTTTGTCATAATGAATTCTATCTTCAATTTCCACCAAGTATCGCTAGAATCGATTAATTTGATTCATATGAAAAGTAGTTTAGAATGTTCCATTGAGTGAGAGTCTGAAATAATTCAAAGAGCCCTTTTTTACATCACAAAAACATCTTTTGTGTTAGAAGAGTAACCCCGTTATTCTAAACCATAGGTTAGATGACAATGGAATAAGTCAAAATTAATTTGGTGCCTGTAGTCTTTGGGTGGTAAGAGTTTAGTTTCCGTAGTAAGTATAATGCTTTGGAAAGCGAGGAAGATATGTGTGAATCCCATTTTAGTTTGCTGTCGAGTTTGAAACCGAGACTTTGCTTGTAGTTTATTTGTTGACTGAGGGAAAATATTGCCATTTGAGTTTTATCATTATTTAAAGCAAGCCCTTTATCAGAAAACCATGAATTTCAGAACAACAATACAGAATTTGAGATATTATTTGTTTTGGACAAGTCGTTTAAATTTTGTACAAAAGTAGTGTCATCAGCATACAGTAATGGCATGCATGGAACATTCAAAGGGAGGTCATTAATCATGATTAGGAACAGCAAAGGACCGAGGACAGAACCTTGAGGGATGTCGTATTCAAGGTGTAAAGGAGAGGATTCTTGTTGATGCACACTCATTGAAAATGATCCGACATATAAGATTCAGGAGCTTTAATTCAATGTCCATGATACCAAAGTGCTGCAACTTTTAGATTAGGATTGGATGAGAGACAAAATCGAAAGCTTTACTGAGGTCAGATGTGGTTAATGCAATGGAAGATTTTTCTTCAAAAGAGTATAGAATGGCATCAACAATGTGCTGGACTGCTGAAGAAGTTGACAAACCTTTTCGGAATCCAAACTGAGATTTGGAGAAAAGATTGTGTCTGCCAGGTTTTCTTCTACCATGTGGTTGCCAATTTAGGGTCTGTTTTGGTCTATTTCCTTTGGCCTTGTTGGAGTATTTGGTACATATTTAAGACCTTTTTGTAATAATGTCACAATACAGTACAGACCTAAAATAAGAATATTATCGATAAAATGCTCCTTAAAAAACGCTCCATCAAAGCCCAACAACTACTCTACACTCAAGGGAACAAAGAAAAAGAAAAGATTCGGTGGTTCAAATTGCCATATTATGGAATGATTTCAGAAAGAATAAGCAGCCTATTCCCAAGAGATCATTACAAAGTAGCATTCTATAACAATGACAACCTTAAGAAATTCCTCAACCATACAAAAGACCGAGTGCAACCATTAGAAAATAGTGGTATATATAAATAAAGTGCAACGACTGCAATGCTGCTTACATCGGACAAACAGGACACACCTTCGAGACAAGAATCTCTGAACATAAGAGGTGTTTCCGGACATGCCATCTTTCCCAGTCCCACTTCGCCAAACATCTATGGGAGGAGGGCCATTGCAGCGATTTCACACCAGAGATATTGCACTGAGAAAGGAAAGGGAAAAAGATGGATAAGAGGGAGGAGCTGGAAATCAGAAGGAACATGAAGAAATACGTTTTACTTAATGACATCCTTTTTGAAAAAATTTCCCCCCTCCTAGAAGTCTCTCTATCCCTTACAGAGAAACGGACACCCGTGGCCCTCCCACCCCTCTCCCCACCTGCTGACAACCCACCACCTCCTTAATCCCTAACCCAAGGCAGAAAACCCACGCCAAGTCATCTCCCACCGGGCCGGGGAAGAGGGGGCCGAGTTGTGGCCTCACACGGCCCAGGTGAAATAAAAGCCAAGTCAAGTCAAGTCCCACCCCTTCCCTACTCACGGTTTTCCATCGACTCATACTCCAACCGTCACCCCTTACCTCTCTTCACCCTGGGTTTTTTCCCCTCCTGATAACCCACTACCCTCATGATATATATACACGTGAAAACTATGTTTGAATTTGTACCTGATGATGACACCGATGTGTCGAAACATGTTGTACCAAGAAAATAAATCTGTGGAAGGAAACTAAGTTAGTATTTCATTTACGAAATTCAACTTCCACCTAGTTGAGCCTGAAACAATGGAAAATAAGTGGTCATGTTATTTCATCTTGAGCGAGTGGGCGTTACGGTCTAGGGAGGTGTAAGAGGGGCACGCAGGGGAATGCTTTTTGAGTCAGCGAGCCTTAGAGTAGAAGAATGGGACCCCTGGATGATCCCGGGTGGTGTCAAGGAATCTCCCAAGCCAAAATACGAGCTGAGAGGGGGAGAAACTGTCAGCCTCTGTTCATCACTGATTGATTTACAACCATCCTCACGAAGCGAACCTGAAAAAAGTATCCGGTGTTGGCAGGGGTGGGGGGAGAGTGAGCTACGCGGTGGAGACGAAGAAATTGGCTGAATCGGAGGTGAAGGTCGGCCTTGGCGCTACCATTGCAGCAAAGCATCGATAAAGAAGTGTGACATGGTTCATGCTTTACACGATTGCTTCAATTGTATCGAAAATTCTTATGAGCATGGACAGAATTCAAAGAGAGAGGATCATTTCAGGTTATAGACGATAAGTGCTTGGTCCAAAATTCAACCTGCATATTTCCGGAGAAAATCGGCCAAAAACTCTGCGCCCTCAGTAGTCAAGAAACAAATTTTTCGTGTGCGTTATACCTCTCGTAATTGGGGAAGGTTGGAAAGGGAGTCGGGGACGGAAAATGAAAGCGAGTGGGGGTTGGAGCCAAAGTCAGGCAGGGAAGTTGGCGGGGGAAGGAGGATTAGCTGGGTTGAGGGTAAAGGACCCACATTGGGGAAATGACATTCAAAGGGACAATGGAAACGAGAGGTTGGGGCGGGGTGAAAAGGATTGAGGCAAGTCCGTTTCTTTTGCTTCTCCCCTTTCACCCCTCCTCATGCTTCCAGTGTCTCTCTGGAGTTCGCTTACCAATAGGAGTCCTGTACCCTCAACTCAGCTAAGTAGGGAATGCGAAGTATCCATTGTTTACGTGGTAGTTCTCAGGTTCTTGGGCAAAGTACGTGTGGCAAAGCTTCACAATTTATCATGCAACCTTGTGCATGCCCGTATGAATACCATTGTTCATGGGTCAAACTTCGTAATAAAGTTCTTTTTGTAACCACTGGGACTGATGTTCGTAATTTGGTAAAAATGAAAATTTTGTAATATTGTTTCTTTTACCATACGTTTGGATAGCCTTTAAGTTGGAACCTACGATTTACTTCGTGAAAACGAAAACTTCGTTATAACGTTGTTTATAAGAAAGAAAGTCTACTGTAATACGAAGTGCCGATTTTTTGTTCCTGCTGACTTCGTATTATCGAGTTTCTACTTCCTGTCTTTAATCGTGGCATCCATTGTTCCTTCTCATGAATCTTTCATTCCAAAATAGTTGTACTCATCATATGGTTTTATCTATTCCCCGTTTTCATGGCTAAGATTTTTGTTGACCTCCGTTACACATATATTCTGTTTTGCCTATATTCACTTCTAGACCCCATATTTTATATTCCTTGATAAGCTTCCATGTCATATCTCCCTCAAGTCTCCTATTCTACCTCTATATAATCTCTCAATACTTAGTTTGTCTTTCAAAATTGATCTTCAATGTCTTATACACGGTACTTCTAAGGTTCTTATGAAACCCCTTGGATGTCACGCGACTGGAATTCATCACAAGGCAAGTCATAAGACAAGGCAAGGAATGAGATTTATATCTTTTTAAAAATACAAAGGGACTTTAGAAGAGGCTACATACCGAATTTGAACGCAATCTGATCACTGTAACTCTTAAAGAGAAAATCCTGAAAAAAGTCATGTTTTTACGATTTTTGATAATTTGAATGCGATGAGCAACTCCCCCTAATAGAAGGGGAATTATGTTTTTTTAAGACAAAGAACCTTTAGAAGAGGCCACATACTGATTTTGAACACAATCCAATCACAGTAACTTATTTTTAAAAATCCCAAAAAAAGTAATTTTTTACACTTTTTCGAAACTTAGAACGAGATGTGCGACCAGAAGATGTGGTCGGATTTCAAAAATGTTTCTTTCTTTGTGATCAGGGTGACAAGTAGCAACTTCTCCGTGCTACATATTGTGATTCTATTAGGACACTTTTGCGTTTTTCAGCCCACCCTAATATACATTTATGCATTTGCAAATGTAATCAGCTCCCCTCCTCTCACTTTTTCTGCCCTCCATCCTCTCTCTGTAATAATTTATTTGGGGTAAATGTTACAGATCTATGTCAATTGTTGAGACCTCTGACTCACTCCACATCCAATTGTTAGCAATTCTAATAATCTATCAGTTCCCCTGAACTATGCCAAATGGTTGATGTATATATTTCTGATAAGATGTCTATCTCTCCAATTGACTCCTTATTTCTTCATCACTGCCATTAATTACATCCATTTCGTTCTATCGAAATCGTCTTTAAGCCTACAAACCAATGAAAAACACCTTGGCCTTATTCCAAGTCTCTTTCTACTCTACATCCTCCACACTCTTGTTGTATAAATAAAGTTGTATCAGGGCAGATGTGGTGGAACTCATTCATAGTAATGAAATTTCTTTGCAGTTTTCCACTTTTATTACTTTTGTAGTATCATAAATTCCCATCCCATTCCTAAACTCAAGCCAGTTGTAAACCAGCAGTCTGTGTACAGCTGTTATGGACTCCTGGAGATGCAGGGAGAGTAAATAATTCTCTCTTGTTGACGTGGTGTAATCATGGATAAAATTTTGCCTGAAGTAAGTTTGCACTTATGTATATCAAAAGTATGAAGAACCTTGCTGTCTTGCATGATGTTAATCTGTGAGTTGGAAGCATATGTTTTAGAGCAGCATACATATAGCTACATGTACATGTGTATTATATGTACTAAGATTTAGAGTTCATCTTGTAAATCCAAGAGAAGAAAGGTAGCAAACAAACACTTAAGTGTTATTCTTTCTTTATTGAAAATATCTCTTTTTCATCATCAGAGTCTGCCTGAACCTCTAATATTTTTGTCATTATGGCTGCATAACTATTTTCTTTAGAATTTGCACTAATCGTGCTTCCCTCATCCCATTCTTTGTAATTGAGATTTGCTAATTCTGTCATTCCAAAGCTTTGAGCCATCTTTTGTTCATTTTTGCTAGTGCACATAGTCATTGCAACAGTCAATTTCATGAGTTTAGCTTGTTCAATGGCTGCATTGAATAAAGCCTCTTCAATATTCATGCCTTGCCAATCTGGTGTGACACTTATGACATAAATTCTTAGATATTCATTCACATTGTAGCCTTCATAAATATCTGTTAGCAATTCCAAGTCACTTCTAAATTTTAAAATTTCACTGAGCTGAATCTCCTCTTCTTCGTGTATCTCCTCTATATCTTTCTCATCCTTTTCTTCACCCTCTCTGGCTATTTCCGTAGGGGTTTTAGATGTCTTTCTTTTTGGCCATCCTCTACAAGCTTCTTCCTCACAGCCAATGCCGGGGATTCGAAAGCGGCTGTATGTTTTTGAGTGTTCCAACCTAAATGCCACTCTGTGAAATTTTAAAGAGATTAATTTCTGTTAAATATAGTTCACTTATAAATGGCCGATATATTTTTGCTCAAGCTACAGTTTTAGGTAATGCTGGTATTAGAATAGTAGAAATCATGTTTTTTGAGTGATTTAATCTTCTATTACAAACTTTATAGGCACATATAGAGCTTGCTTAGAGTGAATGAAATACCAAAATTGAAAAAAAATTACTGAGAACACTGATAAAATTACACCAGTGAATTGAACAATTAATGGAATAGAATGTTTATAGAATATAGTGAGGAGGGGACATGAGTGAAACACAGAAGCACATCCAAAGAATGTCAGTATTAATTATGATAATTTAAGGGTTGATTTCTTTCACACTGGTGCATGAACCGAGAACAGTAATTGACCACTAGGATGATCCCTATCACAAATGTTCTACTTTGTTTAATGCTCTATCTTGTAATGTGATGACTTGAATACTATCAACGCTATGTAAAAAAAAGCCAAGGACTGTCTTATCTTTAGCCTTCTATTATCTAAATCAGGGGTCTCCAAACTTTTCAGCCCGAGGGCCGCATTAACTATCAAACAACAGTTCGGGGGCCGACGGGGGGGGGGGGGGGGACTCGAGGTCCAAATAAAAAAGAATCAAAACATGGATATTGTTTATAATTATTTATTTAATATTATTTTATTCAGTTAGTATTTAATAACACATTGAACAATCAGCAAACCATTTAAAAACTTCGCTACTAGATGGCATTATATCATCCATTGGCAGTGTACGGAAGTAGAAAAAGTAAGCAGCGAATTAGGTTTTGCATTGTAGTGATCGGTAGGAAAACATAACGTTCTACTGCGCGCCTCTATTTTAATTCGGTAAAAACATAGGTAACGTCCACGTAAGCGGCGGCTAATCTTGGCAGGATACACGAAAATTTCAGTAATTTTTTCCGTAGACAAAAATGTCTCCACGGGCCGGATGAGTGGGCCTCGCGGGCCGCATCCGGCCCGCGGGCCGTAGTTTGGAGACCCCTGATCTAAATGATTGCATAAATGCGTACATACCCACCATCCCATTCCCTTTTGGGGTAGGCAAAGTCCAAGAATTTAGTTAAAAGGAAGCCAATTTTCTAGGGCTAATGCCAGTAATTATAATACTACATATATATATAATAATAATTATTGGCATTAGCCGTATATATTGGCATTAGCCCTATATATTGGTATTAGCCCTATAAATATATATATAATAATTATTGGCATTAGCCCTAAAAAATTGGCTTCCTTTTAATATTTGTAAATATTTTATTAATTTAATAGTTCACACTCTGTTCATTAAATAAATACTTAAACACATTTTTTACAATGTTACACAACTGTTTTTTTATAAGGTGAAATGAATGTTTTCTCATACATATGAAACCACACTTAAATTATTGGTGATTGGATATTTACTAATCCACAAGCTATGACAGACACATCCCTGATGCTTGCAATCAACTTGCTAGGAATAATGGCATGAGGCTTCAAAAACTCAAACTCCCTTAGTCTCCTAATCACTCTTTTGATGTGAATCCTCAGGCTTGCAATCCTCTTAGTTTCAAGAGCATCCTGTTTAGAGGATTTCTTACCAGCAGATACTGATGAGGGTTTAACCAGCTGACAGCCTTGGGATGTAAGAAGTTGGCTAATACTTTTAAACCCACGGTCTGCCATTACAACCCCTCCTGTTGGAAGCTTTTCTAAAAAAACACATTCTTCTACCAGTAATGAATCAGAGATTCTTCCCCCATACCCTTCTGAGACATAATTTTTGAAACCGTATGAATAATTCCCTCCATGATGCCCTATCTGTACAAAACACTTTCACTTCTGTTACACTCACGCATTGCTTCACACACGCTTTCCTATTCTTAAGACTCCTAATATTCAACCTCTTTTGTCTCTCTTCTAACATATTCGCCCTTGACATTTGCAGTCTACATCTTTATAATAATAATAATAATGCCCTATGCCCCTGCAGATATCGAGTCCGTCGTGGTGAACGATAAATGCACAATCTGGTGGAATTACTCCTTCTCCACCACCAGGCAGTTGGAGGCGACCAAGCCTGATATCGTTCTCTTCGACCACCTCACACGCTCTATGTTCATCATTGAGTTTTCTGCTTTGGCTGAAACCAACATGGATGCGAAAGAGGTGGAAAAACGGACGAAATATCAAGACCTGCTTTTTGAACTTCGACAGATGTACCCCGGACACTCTGTGAAACTGGTGGTCCTCATTATAGGTGTGCTCGGTGGAGTTAAGGGCTCGCTGATAAATAACATCAAGTGAATTCCGTCCTGCGTGGCACAGGCGGAATTACTAGTTGCACGCATGCAGAAGGCCGTCATCCTGGGGTCACTCCGTCTACTGCGGACGCATGACCCTACCGCAGCATAGCCACACATCCGATGGGCGTCGGACGTGGCTGCGATTACTGCAGAACCCCTCTCGAGTCTCCGGCCATTATGACGGCAATGAAACCCGATGCTTGCTGGGGACTCGGAGGGTCATGTTACAACTGTAACAATTTAAAAAAAAAATAATAATATTTTATTAACACCGTAGGGATACAGTTGTCCATGGGTTTCGTCAATTAAACAGCTGGTTACAGAGACATAAAAGAAGTACAGCAAGAATACAGATTACAAAATATCATTAAAAAAGTCCTTAACAGTATAATAACATTTGCTATATAGTAAATTTTTCAAACTATTTTTAAAAACCATTGGTGAGGTAAGGGATTTTAAATCAGAGGGTAGCTTATTGAAAATTGCAGCTATAGTGTGATAGGGGCCTTTCTGGCATAGGCTGAATGAATAAAAATTACTATGAATGTTATTTTTAGATCGAGTATCATGACTGTGAAAGTCAGAGTTGACATGAAAGTAATGGGGATAACACTTCACAAACATGGCACATGTGAGGATATAAATGCATGGAAGTGTGAGGATCCTGAGGGAGATAAACAGTGGCCTACCACTCGTTCGGATTGGAACTCTACAGATGGCCTTAATGGCCTGTTTCTGTAGGGAGAAGGCCTTAGCTGCAGTAGGGGAGTTACCCCAAAACATAATACCATAGGACACAAATGAGTGGACTTTGGCAAAGTACACAGCTTTTAGAACATTGAGAGAAACAAGAGGAGAAAGTTTCCTTATCATATAAATACCAACTGAGAGTTTCTTATTCATTTCAAAAATATGAGTTGACCAGTCAAGAGTGTCAGCAAGCTGTAGACCTAAGAATTTCACAGATGAGGTGGTGGAGAAATCAGAATGAGGAGGCAGAGTAGGAATCTCATGAGAGTACTTGTTATGAAAAAGAATACTAGTAGTTTTAGCCTCATTCAAAACAACTCTGTTAAGGTGGCACCACAGCAACATCTCATCTTTTGTAGTAGAGGCCAAATGATCCAAGAGTGGTAAAGTACTAGCAGATAAGAGATTAGATGTATCATCAGCGTACATGACGGTGGAGCTATATGAGAACTGTTTAGGAAGATCATTGATGAATAGGAGAAACAGTAGAGGACCAAGAATAGAACCTTGAGGTACTCCAACCGGTACTTTCAAGGGACTGGATTTGATTTCCACCACTCCTGCAAATGATTGATGAGTGTAACTGACAAATTGCGATCTGTCACTAAGGAATGATGAGATCCAATTTAAAGAGTTATTGGTGATTCCCAAGCACTGAAGTTTGGTCTTGAGGACTTCATGATCCACGCTGTTAAAAGCATTTTTGAAATCAAAAGAGATACCTAAAATGTGGTGTTTATTGTTCAGTCCAAGAATTACATTATTTAGGAAGTCAAAAATAGCAGAGTTGGTGGACCTGCCAACTCTAAAGCCATGCTGAGAGTCAGAAATTAAATTAAATGTCTGGAGGTACTTGGTTAATCTATGCTGGAAGAGTTTTTCAAAGATCTTTGAAAACATTGACAGAATGAATATAGGTCTATAATTAGTAGACTCAGAAGGACAGCCTTTCTTGGGAATTGGTATTACCCTGGCCAGGTTTAGGGCAGAGGGAAAGAAACCAGTGCTAAATGAGAGATTAATGATATCTGTCAACAGGGGAGTAATTAAGTTTGAGGAAGCAATTATAACACTGGGAGGGATGCCATCAGGCCCAGGTGAAGAGGAATTACCCAGGGAGATGATGGTTCTTTGAACCTCATAAGGGTCAGTGGGATGTAGGAAAAAAGAGTGAGGAGAAGTCCTCCGTTGCAACATGGGCTGAGTGGACCATCTTTGTCTCACACCATTCGCTCTACTATCATATTCATATCTGCTTCATTATTCATCTCTCTCCCTTTCTCTCTTGACATGTCCATACCAACTAAGCACACTCCTTTCATACCTATGTGTCCAATTACTGGAGCATCCAACCCACATTCTTTCATCAACTGATGCCCATTGTGACTTTGGCCATCCGAGGCTATTCTTTGGTTGTTAGCTGTGATTTTGGATAGAGTATGCAAAGTTAAAAGTCTTTAAGTGGTATGCAAGGTTAAAAGTCTTTCAAAAGTTATCATAATTGTAAGTTTTAAGCAAAAAATACTTAATAATATAGAATTAAATAAGAAAGCCAATAGCAACAGGAAGTCCATTTCAAATAAAACAAAATTGGTAAAATTTCCACACAGTATATTATAAACCACAGTTAGAATACACCACCCACCAAGGTTTCGGCACGTAATGCCATTATCATAATGCCATTGCCTTGATAATGGCATTACGTGCCGAAACCTTGGTGGGTGGTGTATTCTAACTGTGGTTTATAATATACTGTGTGGAAATTTTACTAATTTTGTTTTATTTGAAATGGACATCAAGTATTTCCACAGATTTAAGCCTGATACGCTTTTACAAGCAATAGGAAGGGAATAATAATGTTTAAACCATACCTAATACAACATTAGTCTATTAGAACTTTAAAAATTGTAAAAAGAAACACGACACCAACACCCAATCTGGATTTCTTTTGTCATTGAATGAAAATGTTTCAAGAAGAATATTCTAATGTTCTCATACATTACTCTGTGATGATAATTTAAGTAAAATGTTCCAAAAATGAGTTGTATATGTACATGCCTCAATTCATAATGAAACGTGTAGGAAATGTGAATGGACTTGGATTAAAAGAATATGTTTGGAATTTATCAGTATGAAAAATTACCTCAAGCATAGGAGAATTCTCCTGAAAATTACCAAAAATTATGGTAATTTTCAGGGGTCGCAGTAAATTATGAAAAATACCATGATAATTTATGAAAATTAGTATGGTGATTTTCAGAGTGGCCCATATCTACTTATGGCTACTGCACTCTACCATGGTTAATTTTGGCACATTTTTGCCAGTATGCCACAAGAGAGACCAAAGCCTAGTAATACCCTAAGCCTGATCTCACTCTTCTATTTGAGCTATTATCCCTTTCCCTTGAGAGCCAGCATTTATGCCAACAATTTTGGATCCTATCAATTTCACTATATTAAGAGACTTTACTTTAATGCTACACTTCATTATCAATTTTAAAATTATCTTTTTGTTTGCCTTTTTCTGGAGTTGCTGTCATTAATTCCCTTCTATTTGTGAATGATTTGTTTGCCAAAGAAATTTTACGCATTTGTCCTCATCAGATTGGTGAATTGTCTCACCTAATTTTTCTATGCCCTCTGGCCTTTATAATTATTCCTGCCTGTCTTTTACCAGAAAATCTCAATGCCATTGTCTTCCAGAGAATGATCTTTCTCCATACATAATTTATAGCTTGTGTGGAGTGCTAGGGATGGTGTTTGTTTCTATGTTTTTTCTTGTGTGAATCAGGGTTTTGGGTCTTATGCCTGAGAGGGCAGTGTGTGTGTCACCTGCATACAAGGAGACCAATCATTTCAGGCTCATTTTCCTCATGCCACCCTGTTCTTGTTGTTGTTGCCCTGCTTTCTGTCTCTGATGACATTTCACCTTGTTGATCTGGGTCCACCTCAGCAACGGCCTGTAATTTTTATATTCTATTTAACAATTGCATATATTTAGCAATATTACATAAAATATCACTATTGACTTACTTCACTTTTAGATTACTTAACGTCAAAATGAATGACTTATCAAAGGCATGAATGTACGGGCAATGCAAGGAAATTTCTTACCCCAGGCAAGGAAGGTTTTCCCCTTATTTTTGTCTCTCTGGATAAAATTCTTTTCAAAGGTTTCTTATACATTTTGAATATTAATTGCTTATAAATGATATTGATCCTCAGTTATCAAGTAGTGGGATATCCCAATTGTTTTCAAATGAACATTGGCAGTAGCACAATGAATCCAGACAATTGCAGAACACATCCCCCTCATGGTTTCGATGTCTTTTCTAGCAGCAGGGAGGTAATGCTTCTGTAGTTAGTTCCATATTCACAGCTAAGGGTGTATTATGGAATATAAGGATGAGGCTGAGAGCAAGAAAGATGGAACATATGGAGCAGTTAATATTGAAGTGATCTTTAGAGTTAACCCTCAAGCGGTGACGTGAAAAATGTTATGCAAACGTGACGTCGGTCTCTCAGTTTCAATATTGTTTTGTCTGTCTCCCTCATTTGGAATTTCGTGATGGTTTATCGTAGATCCTACGAGTTCTGATGGTTTCTTGGCTTAAGGTATATATTTTGGATCATCCTGCATCTTTTACATAAATTTCCATATCATAAGCCCAGAGATTGGACAATTGTACCATTTTCTTATTTTCCCAGTGAGATATACTGCACCCAATATTAGAATACATTGCTCTAATTTTTATTGCAGTGAAATTCTTTCATTTTTACTCATCATATATTCATTCCAAGTGCTTGCCTATTCTTGTATGTGTACCATGTATTAATTTTGACTTACATACCGTATTCATATTTTATTTCCGGGCACTCTTATTCAACATGTTCAATTAGCAAAAATAATGTATCATTGATTGCCATTACTTTTCAAGGGCTCTGAAAGTCAAATTTCTTTCGCACTGAACACTGGCGTTTTAGGCGATGCTGTTTCCTTGGGAAAAGTTTTCCTCTTGGGCCCTTACCACAGTTCACAAATGCTGTCACACTCCCCAACTCCCCAGTACAACATACATGTTCTCTTGCGGGAGCACCTACCACCAAGAAGCCTTGTTTTACCTTCTTCCCCTCATTTTGCGAAAGGGCAAAAACACCCTATGGTTATTCCACTGTTATTCAAAATTCCACGACATACCCACCGAAGGATGGCCAGGCAGGTGTGCCATTGAAACTGTTGTCACCATGTAACACAGATGCAGGAGGATATTCAGAAAACAAAGAGATTAAACAATTTTGTAATGAATATAAATATAATGAAAAAGTATTAACTCCAATAATGTCCACAAGTCTAAAAAAATATTGTTAAAGGCTACCTTCTTGTTTTCCTAATTCCACTGTCATTTGAACACTTTTGGTCCAATACGTTCATGCCTCCTTTAATGCGAATGTAGAAGGAAATGATATCTGGTAATCCGGTTTTATCATGGTCAATATGTAGTTTGGTGCACGGAGGAGACTAGTAAGATGACTCTGTTCTTCTTTGGCACTTACCAGATAAGTCTTTTCATCAGCAAATTCATACCTGATGGAGCCAGCTATTCTCTATTGAGGTGAAATTGAGGTGGAATCTCTCTTTTTTTTAAATTTATCCATGCATGTCTCCTTTTCATAGCTCCTCAAAGTAACTCTGTGGATGAAAACCAGTTATCTGTTGTTGCATTTACGTATTTCTGTTTTGAAAAAGTGTTTGCAAAGCTTTAGAATTGCCTGAGAATGTGTTTGTGGTTTTTATTCATTTCCAGTTAGTTGAGTATCACCAGAATCTCTGCCACTGTAAATGTTTGAACCATACAGGTAACTGATTTGACATATCTACTAAACACATCACATTTATGCCATATTTGTAGGTTTTTTACTGCATACATTTTGAAGGTGCATCTACCCTGGAATGATACTAGCATTTTGTCTACATAAACTTCAGGACCCTGTGGGAAAAAACTTGAGAATTCTCAATGGAATGTCCAAATATCTAGCTGATCGCTCCTATGACATCCGTTTTTGTTGCTTTCCCCTTGAGTATGGGATTGTTGAAGTGAAGCCTTTGCACTAACACTTCAACATCTTTCGTTAGGCCAAGTTAGCGAAAAATTGGTCGTCTTGTATGACTTGAGAAAAAAACTGTTGAATGTTTTCTATGTTAGACTTCAATACTGAGAGGAGAGTGATAGAGGAGCCGGATCTGAACCAATGAATGCTCAGAACAATCCTTTTGGCTTATCTGTTTTCTTACTTGTTCCATTTTGCAGTCAGTAAATGTCACTATTTCATGGATCGCTTCATCATCCAAAATCAAATTGAAAACCTCCAGTACTGAAGGATATTCACCCAGAGCTAATTCTGGTGCTTTCAGTCCTGGTATTGCCAATGATGTTCTGTTGAGGTGGTCTTATCTCTTTGGCTTTTTCTCCTTGGCTCTTTTCCACTACAGGTCATTTTCCTAAAAAAAAAACAACTCGTACTGAATCTATCTCTGATTTCACTTTGACCATCCTGTAGGGTCTCATTCAATTGAAGAATCTATGCTATATTCACTATCATCTTCATCTCCATCATTACTCCCATCGGAATCAGCAATTTCACTTCCTGAATCTGATTTGTCAATGAAATCTTGAAGACACTGTCTGAATTTTTCAGCAAAATCAGGATCACAGAGATTTCTTTCTTCAGTGGGTTGAGTTATTTATGGTCCTGGCTTATTATCCATGGACTAAGCAGGGAAATAAAGCAGAAAAATGGTGGTATTTGAAGACATGTATGTTTACATGCCATATAATTACATCGTTGCTAAGAAAAAAATTGTCTTTTCTAAAAAATCATTGTGTTGTAAAAATTTTGCTAACGGTCACGTGGGTCTCTGAGACTGAGAATTTCAGAAAAATCGAAAAAAATACTTCTTCAAAAGGCAAAATTTAGGTGCTTTGGAAGAATTTTCCTAGTGGAAAGTTAGGAAGCCAGTGTAGGATACAAGGCAGCACATCATAATAGTTTAGGAGGCATAGCGGTCTGAGAGACTGAAGTCGTAGTTTGAGGGTTGCATAAGTCTATGTAAGTTCAGATGTAGTGATATGTATTGAGACTTCTAATTATATTTTTTTAAATTATTATGGTAATGGCAAAATTCATCGCAGAATAGCTTTGGTACTCAACAGAAAATCAAGGAGTGTGACAGCTAATTATGGTATTTTACTAATTATTGATTCATTGACAATGAAGCTTCAAATATAAGAGTTAAATTTGAATCAGCTATAATAATTAATCATTTCAAATACTTTCATAAGAGTATTGTACTACCTATTGATTCATATTGGATGATTGGCGGTGAATTGAGTACATATTGGTGTGTGGCTTAGGCGGTGGATAATTTTTATTCCTGTGGTCATGATTGAAATCACTGTTTAATAAGAAAATCAATGCAAAAACTGATGCAGTTATGTAATTATGTAGTTGATTTATGCAGAAATTTTATATATTAGTGACTTTTAGGCATGGGTTTACTGAAGAGGGATCATGAGCACACCAAGGCCAGGGGCCTCATTTTATACAACAAACTACCAAATGAGCTGAAACTAGAAAGCAAAACAGGTGCATTCAAAAGAAATGTACGTATGTACTTAAGTTTCTATATGGTAAAATGTTTTACTCTGTAAATCAGTTCTTATATCAATAATCACTGTACAATTTCCTATTTTTTATCCTTTGATTGTTTGACGTGTCCCATATTTGAGCAAAATTGTATCAAATCACAGGGCAAATAAAATATTATTTATTGTAACTGTTGTAACAGGCTCCTCCGAGTCCCGGGCAAGCGTCGGGTTTCATTGTCATCATAATTGCCCGGGACTCGATCGAGAGGGGCTGGGCAGTATTCGCAGCCACGTCCAATGCCCATCAGATGTGTGGCTAGGCTGAGTTTGGGTCATTCATATGCTGTAGACGGAGTGACCCAAGGATGATGGCCTTCTGCATGCGTGCAATTAGTGATTCTGCCTGTGCCATGCAGGATGGAATGCACTTGATGCTATCCAGCAGTGAGTCCTTAACTCCACCGAGCATGCCAATGATGAGGATTACCAGTTTCACAGGGTGCCCGGGATACATTTGCCAAAGTTCAAAAAGCAGGTCTTGATATTTCGTCCGTTTTTCCACCACCTTTACATCCATGTTCGTCTCAGCCGGAGGCGAAAACTCAATCACGAACATGGAGCATGTGAGGTGGTCGAGGAGAATAATATCAGGCTTGGTTGCTTCCAACTGCCTGGTGGTAGAGAAGGAGTAATTCCACCAGATCGTGCATTTATTGTTCTCCACAAGGGACTCAATATCTGCAGGGGCATAGGGCAGCACAGGTGTTTTGTTGATGCCATAATGGTATCGAAGGTGAACGTATAACACCCGCAGGGCCACGTTGTGTCGAGATAGATATGCTGACCTGGCGTAATAACTACAGCCGGAGAGAAGGTGACCCAAAGTCTCCGGCTGGGCTCGGCATGCCCTGCATCTCGTGTCCATGACCTCCGCCTTGAATATAATGCGGCGGTACACGAGTGTGTTTATGACACCATCCTGGCACACGAGGACAAAACCCTCGGTCTCAGACTTTAGACCGGTGGAGCGTAGGAAGGCAAACGCCAGCTCCTTCGATAACCCATGCTTTTCAATGTTTCGATAGAAATATTCATGCGTGGGCTTATCAGTATGTGTCTTGAGCGAGGCCTTCTGCTCAGCTTTTTTTATTTTGAGCTTGAGGACGTCTGTCTTCAATGACAAGATGGTTATGTCATCGTCCCCTCCGTCAGTTGATGGGTCGTAGTTGAGTCCGGTTTTGTCAACTGCCCTCGTTGTTGCCTGCAAGAGAAACTGCAGCTCGCACTCTCATGCTCTCTCATGAGATTGAAGTGGGGGTCCATGATTTTTAAAATTTGGCATGCTGTACCCAGGACAACTCTGTTGACGAGACACTCCAGACTCAATAGTCCTCTACCACCTACATTGTGAGGGAGAAACAATCTGGCGATGGAAGATTTTAGATGAAGACTTCTGCAGATGGTCATCATCTTCCTTGTTCCCCTATCAAGGTTCTGCAACTCATTGACATTCCACCTTATGCATCCAAAGGTGTACAGCAGGGTAGAAACCGAAAACATGTGCGTGGCAAGAACCTTGTTCTTGCCAGACAGCTCAGAACTCCAGATGTTCTTAAAGTCTGCCTGTACTTGGCGGTGAGCCTTTCTTTCACTGCTCCAACCTCCTACATTTGGCGCTGGGAGTCGCCGAGGTATTCATAGCAGTTATTGTCCTCGAGGTGACAAATGTTGCTCCCATCAATGAGTTTCACGTCTTCCTTGATCTCTGAAAATCTTCCTCTTGCCAGGTGGATGGATGCACACTTGTCCAAACCAAACTCGATCCCTATAGCCTTGCTGTATTCAAGTATGGTGTCCAGGGCAGTGCGAAGGTCTTTCACATTAGAAGAATAAAGCTTAAGGTCCTCCATATAAAATAAATGGGTTACCGTATGCCTCCTGTCACCTGGAACACTGAACATATACCCTCTACAGTCAAACCTCTTTAGAACGAACCTCTATAGAAGACAAGTTCTCTATACAACGAAAAAATGTTACGGTCCCGATTTTCTTCCCATAAGTTGTGTATTTTCATCCTCTATACAACGAACCTCTGTACAGCGAAAATTCTCTCTATAACGAAATAAATATTTGGCCCTGAGTCAATTTTTTACCTCTTTAGAACGAAATATTGAAGTTTGGGATTTCCTATCCTCCATTTCATTGATATCATTTGCGCTCGAAATAGATGCTTTCAATTTTTTTAAAAGGGAGTACAGTAGAACCTCCGATATACGACCCTGTTATATACGACGACCTCATTTATAGTTTTTTTTGGTCCGGTAAATAACCCCATAAGACCCCGTGTATTTCCAACCTCCCTTATGAAACTTTTCATTTATACGACAAACTCCATTATAAACCGTTTTTTACCGGTCCGATGGTAGGAAATTCCTCACTTATACGACTTATCAGCGAGTTAACTCACCTACGGAGCTTCATAAATTCCGACTTTGAGGGACTGTTGTGAGTTTATCGTGAGAGTAAGGAAAATGGGAAAGGTATCAATCTTTAGGCAATTTTAATGGTAGCAAAAGGAATTCATCAGAATGGAAAAATAACGGACCGTTTGGAAGCAACGGACGGAAAACCAGAGTCCTGCGCATCCGCTGGACGAAAAATCGGCCATTTTTAATTTTTTAGGTGGTTTTTGAAAAATAAATCGCGTTTTCGCGATGGAAAACCACAGGCCTGCGCCGGCGCCGAACGATAAATCCGCCATTTTAATTTTTTTTCGGTGGTTTTAGGATAAGAAGTCCGGGTTTTCGCTACTTATTCCTGAAGTGTATGACATTGCGCATACGCGTGTCAACTTTTAATGTCATATCTCCAATAGTAGAGATGAATGAGTACTGTTTCATTCCATGAGGGAATGAAACAGTTGAGAATCTTACGAAAGGAGCCATTTTGCCAGATAACTATGAGGGTTAGAAAAAAACGCAAAGCAAGAAGTTGTAGACCTCATGAAGGGATGAAAATCTCTGCTCGTCAAAATTGAGGTCGAACTCTTAGTTTAGGAGCTAGAGTCGAAAAACCACAAAAAACGGGAAATTTTTCGCCCAATTTCGAGTTTGAGGCCCTCTGGTGATGAAACTATGAGGCGTAGAAAGACTAAAAGGCGGATTTTTTGTCCGGCGCCGGCGCAGGCCTGTGGTTTTCCGTCGCGAAAACGCGATTTTTTTTCAAAAAACCACCGAAAAAAAATTATTAAAAAATGGCTGATTTTTCACCCAGCGGTCGCGCAGGCCTCGGTTGCTTTCGAACGGTCGGTTCTTTTTCCATTCTGACGAATTCCTTTTGCTACCATTAAAGGCTGGTGGGTGGCATCTTGTAGGAAATTCAATTATCTGCTCTGAATGTTTTGTCAGATTCCAGATCGGACGCACCGTTAAAAAATTACGGCACGGGAACCCGAGGTCGCTTTTTCGAAAAGTCATAAATCCACAATGTAAAATCATTTTTTGGGGGTTTGCACTCTTTAGATGACGAAAAATCAGAGTAAATTTATTATTTATAATTTCAAAATAGCTAATTGAATACGATATGTATATAACTTCTAATACCAATTGCTTTCTGATATTTAATAGAATCTCTAAACTATTTTCACTTAGATCTGTTCATGTCTAGTGATATTCTATTTTAGAAGAAAACTGTTTGGTAAAGGAAAAAATTACCTATTAATCACACCAGATGTTTTAGTAAGCAATACTCCTGCATTAGTTGGTGCTTGTTTGTAGAACATGAACAGGCAATAAACATCGATACAAAATGTGCCAAGCATTAATTGAAACTAATTGTAAGCCCTGCTGGTAAAGTGCCAAGAATGCTGACTATTAGACCAAGAAATTTAACTTTGGTAATATATCTTACCAAATTTCAGGAATGCAAATGCACATTGTTTCTTTCTTGGTAACATGAACATGCTTACATTTGTAGAGTTATTTGTAAGAATGATAAATTATTAGGTTTCATTGGCCTGTATCCAAACATGTAATTGCAACCTTAAAACAAAGCGTACCAAATTAGACAGTTGAAAAGGGTTTCTTGTTCCCTAACTATGAAACCTCTGCCATATCAAAATTTTACATTTTTAAAGTAAATTTGACAAAATTTACCATATTTATGTGGGTAACATATCTTATTTAAGTGAATTCATAAATAGATATCAGTCCTTTATTTGCTAAAGAGCTTTTAAATTGTCTAAAATCTAGTGCATTAAAATGGGTCATAACTTCTGTACAAGGGAAACCTCTGTATAACAAAAACGTCTATACAACAAAAATTTTTCTTGGTCCCTAGCATTTCGTTCTAAAGAGGTTTGACTGTACCTTGTTGCAGCCTTAAGGACAGAGGTAGGAGAGAAATACAGAACAGGAAGGGGCTCAAGCTATCGCCTTAGAAAATGCCACGGTAGTATGTTACCAACTCCGTTGAAACTGACCACTTGCCTGAAGTCAGGACGAAGCACGTTTTCCAGAATGAGAGGTGTTGGATGCAGGACACAATCTCTGGGTGGACTTTCATCAACTTCAGCATGGCAATAATTAGCTCGTGCTAAATGGTGTCAAATCCTTCTTGTTGTCCACCCTGGCCATTGATAGGTTTCTCTTATGCTGGATGGCATCCTGGCATATGCACCTATCAGTGAGGAGGTTGTCCTTGGATCCCACGATTCCCTGCCTTGAGCCCCTCTGCTCGTACACCTCCTCCCACACAGGCTGGATGTGGTTGAGGATAAAGTTGCTCATGATGGAGGTGAATGCCTTGTATACAGTGTTGAGGCAGGTTATAGGGTGGTAGTTCTTAGGATTGGCCAAGTCTCCCTTCTTAGGTATTATAACCATGCATCCCACAGTCAGCCAAGGTGGAATAGATTCTCTACCTATCAGAAAGGACGTGAAGATTCTGGCAAGGTGTTGGTGGGTGGAAGTAAACTTCTTCCACCAGAAGTTATTCACGGCATCCATTCTTGGAGCCGAGAAGTTCTTCTTGCCAGAAAAGGCTTTCTTCATGTTGCTTTCTGTGACTGAAAGGGGTTCATCTGCATCTTGTTGGTGGTGGTTACATAACTCTTTAATGAGGCCAATGGCTGAAGTGTCGTTGTTAAATGGCTTAGACATTTCGTAGATATATTTCCAGAAATGATGAACCTCTTGGATGGGTGGCGGAGATTGGATGACAGGCGGCGGTGTTTGAAAGAGACGGGACGGGTGAAGAAGAAAGGTAGAGTTCTTCCTCACGGCCCAACTCCTCTTGAGAAGTTTTTTCCGGGCCGTGGTGAGTGCCCGTACTTTATCGACCATGTGCTGCTTAATGGTAAGCAGCATGCTTTTATTCAGTGTGTGATGGAGACATCTGAGGCTGCGTGCTATGTGCCGAACTTTGGGAGTAAAAGTTTGCTAGAATGTGGTGTATTCCATCACACACTGAATTCTCGAAGCCTGTTGTCTTAACTGAGTGATCTTGACCTCTAATTGTTCCAGCCTTTTTCTGCTTTTTTCCTCCCAAGAGGCGTTCTTTTGGGGGTGAGCCATAATTTTGGCAGCAGCATAGACCATGTAATTGACCATCCAAAGGTCCGACATCTCCGTCAGGATTTCGTCGATAAGGCCATTCAACTGGGGCTGGTGGTTACCCCGCAGAGAGATCTTTCGGTGGATGTCTCTTTGCCTAGTTTGTCATTAATCATATTTTACTGTGCCCAACACAGTTATACAGGGTCTGTCTGGTAAGTAGGGCAAATATATTTTTTTTAGAAAGATTTATTCGAGATTTATTTACAAACTTTTAAAACTCTTCAAAGTAGTTCCCTTGGGCATCTACACACATTTTCCAGTGACTCTGTCATGCACGGTACGCGTCCTGGAAGGCGTCTTCGGAAACCTCTTTAAGGGCCTTCGTCATGGCAGTTTGGATCGCTTCTAATGTCCTAAAACAGGTTTCTTTCAGGGTGCTTTTGACCCTGGGGAACAAGAAAAAGTCAGCCGGGGCAAGGTCCAGACTGTACGGGGGCTGCGGCAGTGTTGCCAAGTTGTTCTTGGCCAGGAACTTCCGAATGCACAGAGCAGTGTGGCTGGGAGCGTTGCCTTGGCAGAGCGTCCAGGTGGTGGGGATCTTCCCTCTCCTGCACAAGTTTGGCGCACACTTTCCGCATTTGCAAATTTTCTGAAACGATCTCATGCACAGTTGTTTTCGGGAGGTTTGAAGTATCCGCTATCATCCGGACACTCAATCGACGATCCGTATTCAACGAATTTTGCACACGGGCCACATTTTCATCACTTTTGGTTGACAAAGGACGTCCATAGCGGGATTCATCGGCTACCTCTTCCTGGCCACCCTTTTACATATTCAACCATCTTGAAACTCGAGAATACAAAAGAGCTGAGTCCACGTAAGCTTCCTTAATCATTGTGTAGGTGTCAGCAAGATTTTTGTTGAGATTTGCAGAAAATTTGATGGCATTCCGTTGTTCGAGCGAGTCCTTCCTCGCACGTCGTGACAGATGCAGTAAAATTTGGTATGCAAAAACAACGATGTGTACACTTTCAGAGCTCTGAGCAAACTGAAATTGGCAGCATTGGATAGCTGAAGCCTTCCCCCATCTAACCCAACCAATCTGCATGTGATATGACCAGTAGAAGCGCGGGGAAAAAAACATTTGTCTTACTTACCGGACAGACCCTGTAAAATAAAATATTATAATTATTATTATTATTAATGTTAGCTTACTTCTAGAGATACTCCGTCTCTAAGCCATGTCAGCATTAGATGTAATAAATGAGCTGTGCCAATTGGACTGGAAGTGATATT
The DNA here is from genome assembly GCA_963573305.1 of Pyrrhosoma nymphula. NCBI lineage: Eukaryota > Metazoa > Arthropoda > Insecta > Odonata > Coenagrionidae > Pyrrhosoma > Pyrrhosoma nymphula. Next base: position 9,198,920 of record OY754335.1, on the reverse strand, counting down.
CACTGTTTTGCACAAATGTTCAGATGTGAGGAAATGCTCCTGTAGAAATGAAATGGCTTTGCCGTACTTCCTTTCCTGTAATAAACTTTCAGATGATGAGATAATGATCAAGGAGTTAAGGTGTTGGTCAGTAATCATTGCATTCTGTGTAAACATGTGGCTATGTTAGCTCGTAGGCTTCCGTGGATGTAGTGTTGACTGCTTCTTTTTTCGGGATTCATTCTGCGATGTTTAAAATTGCAAAAAACAATATTTTGCTGGTCCTCCTGCCAGCTTCATCAGGTTAAGTGAATTATTTTACTGCATCTGTCACGATAATGATCAAGGAGTTAAGGTGTTGGTCAGTAATCATTGCATTCTGTGTAAACATGTGGCTATGTTAGCTCGTAGGCTTCCGTGGATGTAGTGTTGACTGCTTCTTTTTTCGGGATTCATTCTGCGATGTTTAAAATTGCAAAAAACAATATTTTGCTGGTCCTCCTGCCAGCTTCATCAGGTTAAGTGATCTGATTCCTTAGTCTCGCTCGTATTTATATATATGAGTGAGGACTACCATTGTGGCTATGTTATTTGTCTACTTGAAATGAATAATTTGAGATGAAAATTTGTTTTATTGTTTCATCTTCATTTTTCTGAAGATGTAGGTAAGTCTTCCGAGTTTCCTCCTGCATAGGTCCATTGTGCTGGGACTACGGTTTTGCTGGTGTTGCATCAGCAAGACTTACATCTACAAATGTATATTAAGCTGTAGAAGCCTTTGCATGGATCTTCATGTTTCATTTAGAGTTGAGTTACCCTCTATATTTCTGGAATATTCTTCAGGCAAAAGGGAAGAATTATTATAGGTGCTGTCCATTAGAATGATCTAATGAAATTTCTGAGTAATTATAGACTGAATGGCATTGAAAAATAGTAATTTTCCATCAAAAAGTTCTGAGATGCAAGAATGTAGCAGTTTTTTCCATGTGAAGTCTGTCTGCATGTTACATTTCCGTCAGGGTTTTAAGTTTTTGTTTTTAACCTCATTAACTTGCATAAACATTGATTGGCATGAGCTGCCAATCTTCATCTTGGAATCAAGCCTTTGGTAAATATGCACTTTCATCCCCCCAGCTCAAATATTTTTTAACTTACTGAGAATAGAGCTTTTGGGAACAGGTAGTAACCTGAGAGAGCATAAAATCGAGCAAGTGCAAGGAGTCACGCGGCCTGAAGGGCTGGGTTGGTTTTGGTTTAGGGTATTTGTATAAACATGCACATACTTGACTTGCAGTACGTCAATTTTTGTAGATCAGTGGGGCCAATAAACATGATTATTATTTGTGAACCATCATCAGAAAATGATGCGACATTATTACTTATATTGAGAACACTCAAAAGAGACCTTAGTCCTTAGAGTTCCTATACTGTTCTATCATATTATATCCTGATATAGGACCTCTAAACGTGAAATCAGTTGGTGTCCTCCTTCCGGTTCTATCAAAAACCTCCAAATTTGGTGTCAAAAACTGTCTAGAAATTCCCAAAATTGTTTTTCCTAAGATTATTTCTCTAAAAATACAACTTGTAGCAGTAAGTTCATTTTGTGCATTACTTGCTCTCTCATGTGGTGTTACTTTCATTTCCTCTCAAGTGTCCTTTTGATTTCTCTTGAAGCATTTTTGATTTGAAGCGTGGGTTGCGAGTGGCGGGGATTGAAAGTGATCATATACCTTTTGCCTTTTGGTGCAAAATTCTACAGAGGAAAAATCATTCACCTTGACCTGGAATCAAACCTGGATCCTCAGGGGAGGAGGATGCCTTCGTAGCTTAACTGGCTCAAACACTTGGCATGATAACGAGAGATGTGGTTTAGAGTCCTGGTCAAAGCGAATGATTTTTCCTCTGAGGAATTTTGCGCTTATGTGCACTAGCGAATGACTCTGTAAAGGTAATACCTTGTCCAGTCTTGATATCCACAAAATTTATACCAGGCCTTTAATGAGATGGCATGGGTTTTGTTTTTAGGGAATTAGTCAAGTAGATTCTGGTTAATTGGGACGCATCAGGACTGGTACATTTTGCCCCAATTAAGCAGCTGCCACATTTATGGGAAGTGTCCCGTAAATATGTAGGAATGTATAAATGTTGAAATGAAAAAATGAAGGCTAAATCAGGTTTAGGGTGCATAAGTGTTCATTAAACTTTTATTTGGAAAATAAATTGGTGAGAATAATTAAATTTAGGGATAGTCGGATCGGATCAGTTGGTTCTAAAGATCCGCGGATATTGCATTTCACCAGATACTGAAATCGGAATCTAATGCTTTCCTAAAAATTGGATCTGGATCCGAAATATTAAAATTCACGCTTTAGTGAATGGTGCATCCTATAAAGGAAAGTAAAAAAAAGATCACAGTTCAGATTCTCTCTTCGCATGTGCCGATGCACTACATTACTTATCCTATTGATGTGACGATGCATTTCAAAGCTCTCTCGGGCACTACACATCGATAATTTCAGGTTGTGGAAAAATCACGAGGAAGTGCAATATATACCTCACCACTACCACCTGAGTATGGTTACAATTTGAATCTACCGAAATATTGGCTCCCCTCGTTTCGTTTGAGAATCGGCCGTATCAACCCAGTGTTGGTTGTGGAGGCCCCCAAAAGGAGTCCCAACCCCTCCCCCACTAGTGGAAGCCACCTGAATAAAAGCAAAACTGGGCGAGGGTAGATAATTACAGATAAGGTGAAGGAGTGATCCTCTCGGGTTACCCCCTTATCTTTCTCGCAGAATGAGTCCCTCTCAAATGAATTTTGTCATGCCCAGTAATAAGGAATGAAGGAAGTTTTTTCTTGAGGGGTCTTCTGGGAAAAACCGGTTTAGATGTGTCAATTGTTCAGACCCGACTGAAGGATCTTTGCGAAATCTGACAGCTTTATTGTTTCCGGCTGTGTGATTGAGAGGGATAGCGGGATGGCAGGACTGTCTGTTAGGCAATTTCCAGATACCCTGGAGAGGATATTTTACCATTCATCACAATATATATTCTTAGTGTACAACTATAATTCATGTAATGGTATATTCAATGGGGAATTGACCTGTTTTGCTAATGACACTGCTTTGTCCTACTCCGGGAAAGACCTACCAACAATTCAGCGTCAGATGGAAAATGACCTGGAGAAATTGAAATAGAGAGATAGGAAAGACTATATTGATTACTTGTATTTTAAGTGTGTGTGTTGCCTTTCTTTCAAGGACAGCTTGTGTAAAAATTGTCTCTTAATAGAGCAAGTCAGTAATATCAAGTATTTAGGTCTTGTTATTGATGAGAACTTGAGTTGGAAGCCTCATTTGCAAAAACTAAAAAAACTATATGAATATTGTTTGTACCAAGGAAGTTTTATCATTTGAGACAAATATGTAATCTACCTGTCCTAAAAATTGTATATTATTCTATTGTAAAGTCTAAGCTGCAGTATGGGCTTAGTTGTTTGGACAGAACTTACATCTCAAATAGTTATGTACCCTGTTATAGTGGCCCAAAAAAAAATAGATTGATAATGGGTGAAAAATGAAATGTTTCATCCTTTCCTTTATTTAAAACATTGGGACCCTTCATAACATACCACCCCTCAGGGACTTATTTATTTTCAGAGTATTACGATTGTTTTATGTCAGAGGAGGGAATGTCACAGGTTTTATGAAAAAAAATTATATGGATTGAGGCCACGGAATAGAGTTAATGTTCCAAACATAATAATGAAGCCTTTAGGAGAACTTTTTGATATTGTGTTCCCAACATATTTCGCCTACCATTTCACATTGCCTCATCTAAGTCGGTTAAAATATTTCTAAAAGAATTAAAAATGTGGGTGTTTTCTGTCACAAATATTGAAGATTATTTTTAACTTTAAGAATAACTTCTGTAACTTTGGAATGTATTTGATCAATTTATATTGTTCCGCCAACATAGTACATAAATGTTAATTTCCCATTGTTTCCTGGTGTATACAAAGAGCTTTAATGGGTTCCACCAGTTTTACATTTCACATCTACACTTCCAAATGGTGCACTCATGCAAGCAAAACATTCAATTATCACCCATGGCAAAAACTTTTACCACTGGAACAAAAAAGCAAGTTTTACAAGTTTTAAGCACAAAAGAAAGGCATCCTCCCTACTCCCCTGTTTACACAGATATTGAGCTACAACCATCATGTTGTTTCTTTGAATGTGTTGTGGTTTTCCATTGCTGCACACACATACACTCATTAACAAAAGTCTTGATTCATTACTGTAGTTGCCAGGAATGCCGAGCTTTCAACCGAGTGCTCGGACCCACTTAAAAGATGCAACACGCCATCCCTTCGTCCGACGGATGCATTCCCACACCCGGAGGCGAATGCCGTGCAGCCCAGAAACAATACCTTCAAACTTGTCTCAGCGACAATTATAATGCAGTTAACTAACACTACTATGCACCACAAACAATCATAAGAACTATATTACAATGGTGCTCACATCAAGTACCCAGCCCACTTCCGAGACAACGTGCCACACTTCAAACTTACTTCTCTCTCTTTAGAGCACGTGCCAAACCACACAGGGGACTGATCTTGTGACACGGTGACGACTTCATACAGTGAGTATTCTTAATCCCATTTTTCATCATCGTGAAATCACACGCAATGAATCGATCCTCCACTCCGCCCGGGCACAACTACGACTCCGAGAAGTAGTTGCCACTGCCGTTCATACTCACATTTTCCACGGGGCCCCCAAATCCCCCCAAGTTGTAGTCGCCCATACCACTCCCACTGTCTTTCCGTGGGGTGCCCGGGCCCCCATTGGCGGGTGAGTTCTTCATGCCATCCAGCCCATCGCCATTCATCACTGGACCCATCGTGCCAGGGCCCATGGGCCCCATGGGTCCGCCCTCAGGTCCCCCTCCCCCCATCGGGAAGTCTCCAGGCATATTCCCCCCAGGAACAGGTTTCATCATGGTGTACATGTTTTCACCACCTGAATTTGATGAGTCTTGTCTTGTGACGGGACTGGGAGTAGGAATTCTGTGACTAGCGGGAGAATAGGGACCCACAGAACCTTGAGGGTATGACTGTGTGAACACACTTTAAAATGAAATTTCATATGTAACATGCTGACTCTACTGCAAAATGAATTGTAAAATGTTTTTATGTTGTGACCTCGCACCAGCCAGTTATTTTTGGTTAATTTAAATGGTGACAACCCCATAACAGGTGTTCTTTTACGTCAGGGGTGTGTCTTGTTCCACTAATCAATTGTAAACTTGTATTTCTGTATGTATAAGTTGTGGAATAAATACCAATATCAATAGGCTGAATCGAGCCTCGTTTTGCAGGTAATACTCATTTGTCATTATAAAACGAATGAGTGAATGGAATTATGGCTCTATTAGATGCAATGGCAGCTTGACACATGGAAGTCGATATACATTGAAATCTCAAGAGTAACAATATCTCAAAATATATCACTACTATCACTATCTTAGGCTTTCGCCTAACGTCTGAATCATGCGTAAAAATTATGACGCAAGTACATAATGAACACTGCAAATTGATAATGGCAACATCCATTGTTTATGTATGGCAAAGGAGCGATCTTCTTGGTTGACTCCCTTATCATTCTCGCAGAATGTGTCCCGTGTCATGAATTTCGTCCTGTCCAAAAATTAGCAGTGATTTTTTTTCATCTTGAGCGAAAGGGCGTTACGGCTTAGGGAGGCATGTGGGGGAATGAGCATTAGTGCCTTTTGAGTCAACGAGCATTGGAGCAGCAGGATGGGAGTCAAGAAATCACCCAAGCTGAAATACGAGCCGAGAGGGGGAAGAAACTGTCAGACATTGCACTTAACGGAATGATTTAGCACCATCCTCCCGAAGCGAACCCGAAAAAAGTATCTGGTGTGAGAAGGGGTGGGGGGAGAGAGCAAAGACAAAGAAGTCAGCTGAATAGGAGGCCCAGCTTGGCCTTGGTGCTACCATCGCAGCAAACCGCCAATGAAGAAGTGCGACATGCCTCTCACGCCTTGAGGGGTGTGGATACCATTCAAATCGTCCTAAGTAACGGTCATCCTATGTTGTGGCCGATGTTGGAGCTAGTTGAAACCATGGAAGTTGGCTGCTGAGACGCTGCTAAGGTTGAGGGAAGGGATGAGGGGGGGTGAACTTCTTGGTGAAGACAAAGAAGTCGGCTGAATCGGAGGCCCAGGTTGGCCTTGGCGCTACCAACGCAGCAAAGCAGCAATGAAAAAGTGCAACATGGTTCACGCTTGACACGATTGCTTCAATTGTATCGAAAATATTCTTATGATAAAGGTCAGAATTCAAAGGGAGAGGATCATTTCAGGTTATAGACGGTTTTGGCTCATATCTTATGCCCAAGTAATGCGCCAGAAAAAATGGTTGATTTAGGCTTAATATATGCACACATTTATCTCTTCTATATGGTTAAAATCATGTGTGTTTGAAATAACTCCCGACATAGCCCTATCTTTGCTATATCAAATCGTGAAATCTGTAATTTTTATCTGTCAGCAATCCATCATAGCTGTGTAAATACTGACGGTCTGCAAACAATTTTTAACAAGGTATCCTGCCCCCTGAAGCTTCTGTGGACAAAACCTTCATCCGTACATCTACAACTAGAAAGCAACGGAAAGTGAGGCAAACTCCACGGTATTTTAGAAAACGTTTAATTCCACTCCGGTTCAAAATTTTGAAGGCTGAAGCTTACTTTCACGTTTAAGAGCATGCATGCTGACTGATAAATTAGACTGTTAGCATTCTTCTATTTTAGATCCCCCTAGCCCAATGTCTTCACCATCTATGCTAGGATCCAAAAATATGGGTAGGATCTGAGATCTGAAATCAAAGATCCAGTCCAGATCTGGATCCGAAACAAATCCTGGATCCATCCATCCCTAATTAAATGAAAAACATTTTTGAGGAATTATGGTAGTCTTGTTGAAATGCATTTCTCTCAGTCCCAGGCGATGCTGGATGAATTCCTTTTACAAAATCCTATTAAATGAATAATGAATAAATTTCCTGGCATCCTGAGAAGTCACTCAGTTACGCTCAGGTGCATCTCCTCCTCCATCACTTTCCTCTCCTTCAACCTCATCTTGTTGTTTTGATAATATGGTTTCCATAATATCATCTTCGTTGCTAACATTTGTATCACAACAGTCCATATTGGAGTCAATAATATCACATTCTTCAAAGTTCCTTACTTTGTGCAATTGTGAGACAAAGCCACTTTCACTTTTGCATTTGGGTGCTTCTGGAATTTCCACATTCGAATACATATTTTAAACCACAAGGAAAAAAAACAGTTCTGAATCATTTTACAGGTGACTTCTCATCAGCCAGAGACATTACCATTTGCCAAATGCTAACCTTTAAACTCAGTTCCTTGGCAGTGGAAGATGATGTCAGTAGATTTTCTTCTATAGATGATAGAATGTAATCAACTAATTTTCCATGGTAAAATTTCAAATTATTATGAATCCCATACCCGTTGGTGGCACCAAAGATATTTTGGCAGACAGAAATTCCAATTGAATGTGTTTTAAATCACTTGAACAATTAGGGTTAAAACACTTGTACAATTATCAAGTATAAGAAGCACAAAAATACCCGCAGTCATCCATTGAATCTTATTGGTGTGATACTTGACTGGTACATAATATGTTAATTCTGAACCCCTTAAAGCATCGAGGTGGGCAGTTTGTTAGACATCCACTGCTGTACACTTACAGCACTGGAACTCTTTTTTTTCTCCATGAGCTTTCTTGAATATAATTTTGCTTCTGTACTTCCATCGAGACAACTAACCATTGGCGTAAAATCATCATGACCAAGCTTTAAAGCTAGCTTCTCCGACTTCTTAATTCAACATTGGGCCACTGATGCAAATACCTTGTTCACTAACAAAAGCAAACCATTGATTTAAGGCATCCTCAACATCAGGATCCTTACCTTGATGTTTGCATTTTTGGAGAGCTCCTTGTTTTCCATTGCCACTGCATTCTTCTCTCAGTGTATACTGCTGATGCAACAATCGAACTATCATAGATTTTGGCACCCCAGTTATCTCCACCAAATGGCGATGACTGGCTTGGGATGGATGATCTTTAATTTGGTAGTTATTATGTACCAGTATGGCAATTATTTCAGTCAGGAAATGATCCTGAAGACCGTTTTACACGGAGCACGAATTTGCACAACTTCAAACTGTATGTTTTTCTCAATTGGGCATGCATTCATTTTCGAATTTGAGTAGGGGCTATTTTGCCATCTCGCGTTCGTGCATTCGCGCATGTGTTCTTGCAATTCATGGCTTTACACGATGCAATTTTAAATGCACGTTCGTACGTACATCAGATTGTGCAATTACGTGACCCGTGTAAAATTGGCTTTATGCATGGCAAAAGGCATTTTAGTAAGGAGAAGAAACATTTTATGTACTTTTGGCACTAAAAATATTTTCACTGATTCAGGGTTCAAGCAGATAGCAAAACACGAAATAAGTTAATGCGCACTGCTGACCCTGGTTTGATACTGTTTGCTCGGAGAAGACAAATTGTGATTGAAGATAAAAATGTGTCATTTGCATGCATTAACTATCAGAGATGGGGGTGACAACAAGAGAAAGGTAAGAAAAAGCATTGAAATCTGCCAATGGTGATAGGTCAGTTGTTTAGTGGAAAGAAGGAGAGGGGCTGGACCGCATAGTCAGTTGGAATTTGTGCAGGATGTGCCAAAAAAATTCTTTTGGAACAATATTGTTTATCTCGACCATTCTCCCCTGATTGATATCTGCCATGAAACCTTGGAGCCTATCAGCTCACCTGATGTGGAGTACCGCCTTGTTGTTGCCAATTGTGTACCAATTGTGGAGAATAGTACCAATTGTGGAGAATAGTACCAATTGTGGAGAATAGTACCAATTGTGGAGTACCACCTTGGAGCCCATCCCTACCTTCACGCAGGCCCTCACCACAGGCATCGCCCCTCCTCTCATAATATCTTTCAAACTAAGCCATTGCTGATCCTCTTCGCCCTCGCCCTTTCTTCCTCAAAACATTTATCTCTTGACCCATCGCTTGCAGCCCAACCTCCGCCTCCGCAGAGTCCACTCCACTAAAAAAAAATTGTCCACTGGATTAAGTCCCGTGGTGACGAAACCCAGATCACCTGATTGGTCTACGAGCTTTAAAGGGGGAGTAGGTGGCCACGTAGAAGATTAGATTCAATGAAAGAAAAGGGAGAATGTACAAAATTAGTTTCCCAGTTTGAAAACATTGCATTTTTTTGAGAGTGTAGGGTCAATACCACTGACTCATGGCCCCATCAAATGACATGGTGTCAATTAAGTAGAGAAAACTCAGGGATATTCTTCGATTTAGTTCTGTTCTTAAAGATTTGTCCCTAATAAACGGCTGCCCCAAATGACCTGTGACCCAAATAACCGGAGTCTACTGTATTATTTTTTTTCCACATAAGGCCATTAGAAGTAATTTGTGATTCTAATTAAAATATCAAATCCTACACGAAGATGAAATTTTGAGTGGATAAACCCTAAGATAGGGAAAAATAATGGTGATTTCAATTATCCAAAGGGAATTGAAACCTATACCATTTGGTATTATTTGATAGAGATTTACCTTCAGATCTTGTACATGCACTTTAATTGGTATGTCATTCTTGATGGTGAGTTTTGTTCCCCAAATGTGAGGTTTCTGCAGGCCTTTTAGAATGTTATTCCTGATCTCACGCTTTTCATCTGCACTTAACATCATTCTAGGTTTCTAGGGGATGTTTTATGTGGTCTTATATCCGTCAATTGCTTTGTGATTGTGAATTTATTAAGTTACTAATATTTTTATTTAAAACTTGTTAATTTTTATGTTTCCATGGCAACAATCATGTCCTTTATTTCTGGATGTGATAAATTATAATAAAATATATTATATGCAGGCTTATATACTATATATATTCTATTATATACCTATACATGTATAATAATATAAAATATAAATAAGTCAAACATAAATTGGACTAAGGGACAAAGGAATTCAAGAGTGGGTTAGTTTAAAAAGCTGACTTTATACCACTGGTTTTGAAGTGACTTTCCTGACTGATGATGATAATGTAGGTACATCCCAGAGAAAGTTGCTACATAAGTGTGCCAATAAGCTAAAAGGCACCTTCACAGACTTTCCCAGCTGCCTACTTAGAGAACATAGTCATTTGTTACTACTTCCTCTTGGGCTGATATTAAATTATACTGCTGTTGAAAGGTTTTACTCGCTTTTATATGATTTCCATCAAAACATTTTTTGAAAGCAGAAGGAATTTTCCTGACTTTTCAGACTCCTACTTAACACAATTGCTTTCTTTTTAATTTTAGTATGAGAAAATAATGATTATTTTTAAAAATTTGGATGGTTATTCATAAAGTTGAAGGTCCAGGTGACAATAACAAGAGAAAATGATAAAATCAAAATATTCAAATGGCCAGCATATTTATAATTTTTGCTAAGAGGTAAAATGACATTTTTTGCTTATTAGCCATTCCATTAGAAAATAGCATTGCCAGGATAGCAAAGCAAGTTCTCTTGGAGCATTTATTCTAAGGCACGATTTGTTTCAGGAACATTCCTGAGAATTCTGCATAAAAAGCATATTCATGCCAGTGAATACCAAGTTTATCTGTGCCTAATTTTGACCATTGCAAATTACTACATATGACATCCATTGAAAAGATTGATCATTTATGCTTATATAAAATTTTTACAGTTACAGCTTTCATAAGTTTTATTGAGACCGTTGGCTTATTTCTACAAAGCCTAGTATCCATGCACAAAGCCCTTAAAACATAGATATGTTGTCAAGGCACTGCTGCTTTCTCAACAAAAATGCCTATATCTATAATTATAATCATACTAATATATAAAAATTGAATGGTGTCTGTCTGTCTGTTGCTCAATCACGCAAAAACTACTGAACCAATTGAGCTGAAATTTGGCATGTAGTAAGAAAATTTATCTGGATGTAACATAGGCTATATTAAAAATCCCTCAGGGCCCCCAAAGCCATGTGGTCCATGCTAAGCATTGGGTTCGGTGCAGTGGTTTCATTTTTTGTTTTTTAAAATTACTTTCACTCAAGATAGAGGGCTGGAATTTTTTTAAATGGATGGCTGAATAAATGTTGTTTCTAATTCTTTCAATCGATTTTCTTTTACGCTTAGTAATTGTCTGAAAATCATGTTTATAGCTGAAAATCTCAAAATTTCTCTGAAATCAACAATAGCATATTTCCTTGACAACCAGAGATTTGAATTTCAATGGATATTCACGCATCTGGCATTTAAGTTTTCTTGCTGGCCCATGATAGCACGTAGAAATAAAATTTGTATAAGAAGGGCCCAGAGTCCCAAGGGCCCCATGATAGATTACTTCGGGGGTAATCGATAAATTCAATGCATATTTACAACAAGTATACTCTTCAATGTCTATTCTCAAAGTAGCTCTCATAGGGGAACTGCAGGTATATGAGAGAACACTTACTTAGTAAGCGATACACATAAAGGAATTAAAGGTGCAAGAGTATATACGTGCAGTGAATAGTAATTGTATTAATGCCTCTGTTGCTACAACAAACACAGCATTCATAGGACTAATAAACATGGCTGCTGCTGCAAATGCTCCTTTTGACCCTGTTAACTGCTGGATTATACCCTAATCTCTGATCCTGATTAAGATACTCAACGCACATATTGATGTTGAATTGCACAACTAAATTAAGTCCCATCAAATGCAAATATATTTATGTACACAAGAGAAGCCATCAAGCTGTTATTCAGTCAGAAGACGGCTCAAGAGAACTGGAGGGACGAGACGGGACGGGACGTTAAAGATGGATAGTTGTGAGAGAGGCTGCAGGTAGAGGATTGGAGATTTTACATGGTCTCAAATAAAGACGGGTCTAGAACTTTTGGAATCTTAATAATTAATTGAAAAAAAGGTCACAACATCACAATATACATCCAGTCAGTTAAATAATTTCCACCTGTGGAAAAAGTGATTGCTTACTGAATACTGTCTATCATTACCACATGTGTTGGAAATGAAATGAAATACCTGGAGAGATGATCGAGGCAAAAAAAAAACTGTAAAATAGGGAACCCATAACAACACCTAGGTGCTCTTCTCATGCAGAGGAAGGGTGAATGTATTGGCCTCAAAATGCATAGATATAGCAACAGTTTTATCACATTTCATGGTGAATTTGCTACTCCAATGATATTGAAATGGCTAAGTTTTTAACATTTTCCATTTTTTAACATCCCTTGTTAACTGCTTCATGAATTCCATCCTTGGTCTTCTCAATTCTCAATAATTCTTCCCATTGATTTATCCTTACATTACTGTTTTCAAGAGGCTGTGTGCCCCAGGATGTGCCCAATAAGTTTGCTCCCTCTTCTTCTTCTCAGAGTTTTCATTATGCTTCTTTTCTCTCCAACTCTCCATAGGACTTCTTCATTGGCGATTCTTCCATCCATTAGTTCTTCATCATTCTTCGTTGGCACCACATTCCCTTCGTATTAACCTTCTTTGTTCTGGTGCAGTTATCATCCAAGGTTCACAATCACATAAGAGCATGCTTGAATTCTCTGTTTTAATTAGTTGCTTCCTTCCTTTCAAGCTTGCATTACTGACTTATTAAGACCCCTGTTCTGGTAGAATGCCTTCTTGGCTAATGCAACTCAGCTCATAATAGCTTTCTTACTTCTTCCATCACTGGTGATCCAACTTCACAGTTAGCAAAATCCTTCCACATGCTGCAGTTTTTGTTACCTAAGTCTTAAAGTGACCTTGTCATCTGTATATCTTCCACCAACTATTATTTTGGTTTTCTAAACATTGATCTTCTGCTTGTATTTCTTCATATTTTCTTCTATGCAGTTCAGGATTCTCAGCAGATCTTTCTTCTCAGCCAGAATTACTATGTCATTAGCTAAGAGTAGCGTGCTGATTGTCTCCCTATGCTCATGTATTCCTGTTTTTAATTGTTTATTTAATTTGGGTGTTGCTTTTTTGACATGAATATGTGGCGCCATTCGATCCTTCCTGCCGCGGGAAACCGTCGCTTGTGACCGTCGTGGGAGACCAAAGTGCTTGTAATCTCGACCAATGAAAAGCTCTCCTGTACATGCGCTGTCATTTATTTCCAGTGCCTTCCTCCACAAATACAGTCAAACCTCTTTAAAACGAAATTCTAGGGACAAAATTTTTTTTTGTTGTATAGAGGTTTTTGTTATACAGAGGTTTCCCTTGTACAGAAGTTATGACCCATTTTAAAATCGGGACCGTAACTATTTTTCGTTGTATAGAGAACTTGTCTTCTATAGAGGTTTGTTCTAAAGAGGTTTGACTGTATATATTTAAGATCGTGGATAACAATGCTCACCTTTAACAAACTCCTTTCCTCGTTTTTGCTTCCTCTCCACATTACCACCACATTTACTCTCTACCATCTGCTCATCATACAGCCTGAATACTAACAACTCCTCTGTCATTAAGTGACTCTCCAATGCTTTCTGTTTCAATCCACCTTGTTAAATGGTTTCTCCAAATTGAAACAAGTACATATATGTGGGCTGGTCTTTTTGCATCCTCTTCTCCATGAGAATTCTTAGGGCTCTCTCATTCCTCTATTTTTCTGAAACCAAATCGGTCTTCATCCTGGAATTCTTCAACCTTCTGTCCCATCCTGTAGATAAAACTAGTCTGCTTTTTAGATGCATGTGTAGTAAGGCTAATAGTTTTCAAGCCTTTGCATATCTCACCTCTTTTCTTCTTAGGGACAGGGATGATTGCATTCTTTTTGAAGTCGATTGTCACTTGGCTGGTTGCATTAACCTTTATCTTACAAGGTTTTTCACTGACCGACTACCTAGACTACCGAGGTTTTTTAAACTTTCTACCACTAAAACGTAGTGTTTCACAAAAAAAATATTACAAGAAAAGTACAGGGTGTGGCAACATAGCTTCCTTTTTTCAAAACGCAATGAAACCCATTTTATGAATCAGAATTTTTTTATTTTTTTTATAATGTAGGTACATATTTAAAGTTTTGTTTTAGGCAGTTTCAAAAATCAAATCAGGTAGATGGCGCCCCTCGTTGTCCATACACTGAGTAAGCTGATTTCTGGCGTTTATCATGACCCTTACCAGCATGGCAATTTCTGCACGGATGTTGGCCTTTATCTTTTTCGGGGGGGTTTCTTGAAATCCCGCATTTATGTCAACCATCCAAGGACCCTACAACACCTAAAGGCCAACATCCGTCCAGAAATTGCCATGCTGGTAAGGGTCATGACAAACGCCAGAAATCAGCTTACTCAGTGCATGGACAATGAGGGGCGTCATCTACCTGATTTGATTTTCGAAACTGTTAAAAACAAACTTTAAATATGTACCTACATTAAAAAAATAAAAAAATTCTGATTCATAAAATGGGTTTCATTGTGTTTTGAAAAAAGGAAGTTATGTTGCCTCACCCTGTATTTGTTGAATCACAATAAAATAAAAAGTGCTTTCTAGAGTATTTACAGGGCTTTCATATGACGTGATTTTATAGGGATAAATAATATAACAATATTTTAAATCAAAGTTTAATTATTGTTTATGTAAAAAAAAAAATATTTTCGAGGGTGAAGGCTTTTTTTGCCAAGTAACAAGCAATTCCTCTTCAAAAATGGTGTAACACAATGCCATTAGTTCAATTTAAAGTTTTTCAAGTAATGGAATGGTAAATAACCATTAAAAAAATGGAATATATCCAAAGTATGACAACTGCCTTTTTCTGAGAGTCGCCGTTTTTCTCTTCCAAACACACTGAAAGACAAATTTTTCACCATAATACTTTTATGTTTTTTGCTTAATAAAGTACTTTATTTAAATTATTTAATGAATTTTCCGCATGCTGTGCTTGTTTTATTCCTTTCTTTTAGACAATATTATCCGGATATTCGATGTAATTACGTTCAAACTCATGTTGGGTAGTAATGTTATTTTCGTGTTCCGGAAGTCTAAGAAAATTTCAACATAGAAAATAATTTTTGTATCCACATTATGGACATAAATCCGACATGCAGTAATCAAGCAATAGATGCGACAAATTGATTGTTTTTAGTTTTGGGGAAGGACTTCGAATAGTATGCATGCTATCAAAGGCATCGTTCAGCATCCTGTTATCTTGATTTGTGCTCACGTAAAGATTCCCTTGCCTCCTTACCAGCGAGATAAGCAAACTCGAACAAAGAGGATGAGTCATTCAGTGGACAGATGGTCCAGCAGAACCTAATACGCGTATGGTGACAAGGAAAAAAAACCTCTCATGAAAGTAAGATGCTTCTATCGTTGAGTTCTTTCTGAGAAGATGAGGATCTAATTGGGCTGTATATCCTCCTCTGTCATGGCAAAAGGATGAAGTTTCCTGGTCCCACACCGAGTAAACAAACCTAGAGTAAGGAGCTGCATCATTTAGGCGGGAGATGGTCGAAAAAAATCTCATTATCTTGACATGACCAAGAAAAAAATTCTCATGATATGAAGAACTTCTATATTCTGAATGCTTCTCTTATAGAAATATATGTCTTTGTGCGGTCTATAACTTCATTTGTACTGAGAAAAGTATTTGGTTCCCTCCTCATACAAACGGCAAGCAAACCCTGTTGACAGGACTTGGATTCTTCATGTGATATTACGTCAAACAACACCTAATACCGTGAGATATCCACAGAAAAAAATTCAGATGGAAGAAAGATATATTCTTAGTCGGATACCCCATAAAAAATATTACTTCCTATCATTTGACTGTCTCAGGGGTCATGAGAGTGAAAGGAGGACTCAGTGTGGCATATGAACACTCTCGGCAGTCTAGGGATATTTTTTTTGTGCCGGAAAGACACGCTCGGAAGATAAAGGTTAATGTCACTGATATGAACACTGTTTTATCTTAATTGATGATGAGTGTGGTTTTCATACTCAAAATATTGTTAGAGCCGCTAAGTGTAAGAATGTGAAACTTTTTAGTATTACATTAACCATTTAGAATTATTCCTTACAGAGTTCCAACGGAGATTCCTCCTAGTTTCAGATCTGTTTGATGAAATACACTCTTTAGTTAGTATAGACCATTTGAATGAAGAAAGATAAGGACATTATGAAAATTGAACAAGGTAATTTATTATTGAGATCTATTATTATTATTTGTTAACAAAAACCAAATATGTCGTGTGTGATTGAAATTAATCTACATTCTATGAAATTGTTAACATTTATTTCATATTTTGAATTTTACTGCAATGAATTCAAATGTAGGGTAAACTTCAGATCTGAAGTTGAGCAACTCATTTTTTGAAACATTGAAAGGGTTTGAAGGAAAATGTAAATTAGTAATTTAGATTTGATGGCAGTGGAGAGTACCAGCTTTTTTCATGAAGGATCTACAGTCAGTTTGAAGTTCAGTCTACCTATTTCAGGTAGTGAGGTTTTTCTCTGAGGTTTTATTCCGAGTGAAGTTGTTTTCAGAAGAACATAAGGGGTGATATTGGTGTTTCTTTGGGTTTCCGACCAGGTCAAACTCTCCATTTCTGCCGATGTTTCGACGAAGGAGTCGTTCATCATCCTCAGGGTGTAAAAAGGGTAGGAACGACTCGTTCATTGAAACGTCAGCAGAAATGGAGAGTTGGAAACGGGAAGAAACACTAATATTGCTACACAACGGGAAAGCCTTAGATCTTTCAACATAAGGGGTGCATTATGCAGTGGAGCCATCTTGTGTGAACCATTGCAAATGGCAGGGAAACTCAAACATAATGTCTTAGTTTTTTGGCTGCATTATCATTGTGGTAGCCATAGGGCTGAGGGATGACTTGACTGAGTAAGCTTTACTTGAGATGTTATTCTAGCTTGGACCTCCAATTTATATGTACAGTGGACCCCCGCTTTACGATGGATTAACTTTACGATCTGCATGCTAAGAATTTTAAAGGGTGCTGATTTTGCCTGCACCTTTTAAGATTTCCCATTTTGACAATCTTTTGCACCCATAATTTGTTATTAATAATAATAATAATAATACCTTTATTGTCCAAAGATCATGTGTACAAATAAATTACAATGATATAGGATATTCATTCAGCATTCTAAGCCTTAATTGTTTACTGACTCCATTTTTTATCATAGCAGCATTTACATATTTAATGATAGATGTAACTAATGATGAGTAGAGCAAATCGAGCAAATGTTATGGTGATTTGCACTGCCACCAATCAGCGCCAACGAGATAACGCAACATTCCTTATAGTCAGTATCACATCTATGATAATTCAGATTTAGGCTTTCATTAGCCATTATAGAGATATTTTGTTATCAACTTGTAAAAATATGAAAACTTCTGCCGAAGAGTAACTTATTGCTAGAGTGCATTACCTATACCAAAAAAGTGATACGATTCCTTAATGGATTCAGCTGGTGCGAGATAATTAATCAAATCAATGAAACAAGCTGAATTATATCGCAGCATTTCTCGGTGAATGGTAGGGACAAACTGTATAGGCTTATCTAAATTTGCATCAAAATTCACGCCCCTTATGACTTTGCACCAAGATACTGAGAGAACCTGCATTGCACTGCCATCTAGGTTGCTGATGCACTCTACCGCTATGTGAATATCAGTCTTTGAGTGTCTTCCATGCGAAGTGGTATTGTCGACGAAGGGTGTAGTTCGCACTGTGAACTGTCTCTGTTCCAACCCCATTAACCATTCAATAACAAAACTGGCCAGAAGTTGGTGGTATATTGTGGGAAGTTTCTGTAGTGGCCATGCCCCCTAAAGTGCAGCTCAAGTAGAAAATAACAAATGAAACCAAGCAGTAGATAGTGAAGAAACATGAGGGTGCTTGAGTTAGCACTTTATGTCCTCAGTATTCTTCTTGTGTGCTCTGCATTCTCGTTCTCGATGTATGGATGCCTCTAAGAAAGTTGTGGGTCCCCAAAGTAAATAACCGACCCCCAATATCTCTCTTAGCCCTGAAGAGTCAGGTCAGCTGTTCTGAGAATAGGGCTTTGAGTGAAGATTCTCCCCTCCGCTGCTATCTTTATTGTTATTCAGCTATTCAATCTCTATGCGATGCCCTTAACTGGGAGAACAATATCAATGCTTCTGGTTTTGCATAAGAGAAGGAAGATCTTCAGAAATGGAAGACAGGCTTACGACGACATTGATGCGCACATAAATTATTTGTGGAAAGGTTACCGACTGATCCATCTCTTGTCAATATATTATACTATTAGCTGCTACTTCTCACTCATACTTAGCCTATTTCTATCATAACTTAGTGCCTAATTTTGCATACATAATTTTAATAAGCTTGCAACACATTTTTCTACATGTTGTTTTTTCAGATATCATTGAGGTAATTGTGATGTAGAGATGATGGTGTGAGATCTTTAATAATTTCTATTCAACGTTCTCTTCCTATTAGTTGAAAATGCGGTTAAATAATAAGTTGCTGAGTTTGGCTCGCAGTAGACGGCGAGTACGGGGGCGAGGTGCATCTGGCGTATTCATGGAATGAAATTCGATATATTGACAATTTACAACATCTTATTAAAGTTTAAATATTGGTTAAATAAAATTTTAGATCATTTTATTCCAGCATATTTCGTACCTACACTGTAATGTGTACCACTGAATGCACTGGCATTGAAGTAGTTAAAGCGATCCCTCGTCCGGTAATATACTAGTTCACTTTATGGTGGAATGCACATTACGAATTGTTGTATGGAACATACTACCATTGTAACGTGGGGGTCTACTGTATGCAGATAACCTGCAACAAATCTGAGTTGGGTTTGTGAAACTAGGATTCTTCCCTTTTTCCTATATCCTAAGCACATCCTACATACCTTAATGGCTCAAACGACTAGAGAATCAGTTGCACTATACGTTCAATTATTCTGATCAATTTTTCAATGAAGAAAGCCATGCTTGAACTGTTAACTGACCTTATGCATTCCCTGAATTCTGATATGCAATTTTTAATTGCTTTCTAGGTTACTGTGAAGGAATTTGTTTAAGTCACAGAATTGCATTTCTTAATCACTGGGACATTTTAGAGACAAGAGCACCCAGCAGTGAAGGCGTCCTTAGATCTGTTATGGTGGCTGAACTGGGTGTGTAGCCACCTGAACAGATATGAGCCAAGTAGGTTACCATATAGCTCTGTAGGCAGATGTAGCTCTGATGGATTCATAGCTTGTGTAGGCGTAGTGCTGTGTTGTTCTTTGTACTATAGGCACTCTCTCTTGGGAAAATAAATTTTTAATTTGCTCATAATGCATAATGGGGTACAATCAATTATTTTAATGCAATCATAATGGGGTTGTTTATTCACCTGATGTTCCTCTTACTGATGGCAGCTATGATATCCATTTTATTGTTGTCTTCCTCAGTTGAAATGTTAAAGTACTGTTAACCAACATTGTTTATGCAGAAATTATGGTATTACATGTTTTCTTTTTCTGAGGCAAACTTTATTTAGCTGTTTTTATCAATGCATTATTATATCAAGTGAACAATATAACTTTATTTGGTTGTGATGTTCAAACTATGGAGAACAATAATTTGACCATAAAGGCAAATAAAACAATGTTTTAGGTACTCAAATTGGATTTAGAATTCACACAATTCTTAGTTTACCACTCATAACAATCAAATAATAGAATATTAGGCCTTAAACAAAAATATCACTCAACGATAATTATAGGCTTGCCTCTTAGAATGTAGCTTGATGGCCTTCCCCCCTAATTCTTCCAATAATCAAATGAGAATCGCGTATTTGACCTCACTCACCCTTAGCATTTACTCTGTCAAACACTCCAAGTGGGCTTTTTAATTTGAGCATGGAATTATTATTATTATTGTATATTTAAGGAGGAATAGCATTTTGCTCCAATCATACCCCTCTATTCACACCACTCTTCACCCTATCACACAAAAAACTTTGAACCTCTAGATGAGTGATACCAAAACTTTTCGATCACATGTAATTTGCTTGGTGCAAGTCTACAAAGTAGTTTATAAAAATTTCATGCTTGGCTATAACATAAAGGTCATACTCTGAATAAAAACAAGTAGACCAAATGGCAAAGTAACAATGAATTCAGCATGAGAATTGCCTGAGCATTTTAGTAATGTATCTCAAATATACTTATCAAATACAATCACTTTTCCACAAAATTCTGACCTTTGCTCTGGAAAATGCGTTGGTGCTTCTAAACCTACATAACACCAGAATTCAGGCAAATCATGTGCTAAAATTTTGTGCAATTACAGACTACCTTGTATTGGTGAACTTTCTTAACCAACCATCCAAACTAAGAAAGAAAACCTTGGCACACACCTTGTAAGTGTATTTTCTTGCGGTTATCCATGGAAAACCATTTTCAACAATTCATAGTCTCTCTCTCTCTCTCTCTAACCTGTTCATGTTTATAACGAGAGCAACAACAACAATTTGGTGATTTATGCCAACATATAGTTTCTAAAGTCTACACTTGAAAAGCATTCTTATACAAAGTAGTATACTCACATTCACACATTCTAAAATATGCACCATCTTTTTTCTTTTTAAAAACAAATATACACATGCACTTCATTTAGATAAAAACCTCTTCTCCATATTGGCTGTTAAATATTTATTGTTCATTTTATCTCTTAATGTTCTACTCAATGTATTTTCTTTCAAAATCAATCATGTCTTAATATATATTGCAGCTTTCCTGTCTGAAAAAGACAACACATAGGAAAACAATATAATCACAGGCTCAAAAGCTTCACATAAGTACATTTTTCACTATAAGTGGCCAACCTAATATAGCTGTCTTGATTCACTATTTCAGTTGCCATAGTTTCTTCTAGGATCAAGTAGCTCACAACAGCATTGAATGCAGTCATTCATTTCACACCAAGACGTATTGTTTATATGACCTGATGCTGAAAATATTCTCACTCAAAGTTTCAAAAGACTTATGTCACTCATTTTTCCACCTACTGTATTTCCTGCTATTATTATTCCTACTGAGGACATTTAAGGCATGTAACTACAAGAAGACATTCCAATGAGGCAATAAACAAATTATATTATAAATCATTGTAAATTGATAAAGTAGGGAAACTTATTCTTCAACTGTAGTAATAAGCTTGAAAAAATCTCTAGCCATTTATTTGGATCATACCAACTTGCATATGCTCATTTTAATTGATGAGAATGAATTATATAATTTATATCAAATTGTTTATTTAGAATGAGTTCTTAAAAATGTTATGGAAGAAAATGTTTTCAGGAGTATTAATCTCAGTATTTCCATCAAGATTTTTGTTTTTAAGTTATTGTGTATCTATTTCATTGGAGTTCATGATGCACTTTGAATTAAGATGATTTTCTGGTTTTAAAAAATTGGAAGAAAATATCCTTAACACTCAAGATTCAGGGTAAAGTATTTTAGGGGATTAGTAAAAAAAATATAATTTAGATGTTCATGATTTCATAGAAGGAATGGGACCAAGGGCAAGTTCTGGAATGACTCCTTCATAGCTGTTATAGAAATTGCTCAGTGTTTGAGCAAATAAGATTTTTTGGCCTCTGAAGCCAAACGTGGAAAGGCAAATGAATGCACACAGTGAGCATTTGTTCAGTTTTAGAGTGACTTTGCCATTATGCCAACGGAAGCTAGGAAGACGTATTTGCTGTTGGCATGGCCCACCCGCAAATGCTATGATGGGGGGAGAACTTTTCTGACTCCTGAAGTACCGAGAACGGCAGAAGATGGTGTTGTGTTTTCTTCTGTTTTCTTGGCTTGATTATTTGCTACGTTTTCAAGTAAGCTCGTCTCCTCTGTGGGTGAGCAGTCAGCAAAAAGGAGATCATCAACCAACGTTTTCTTTTCAGTCTTTGTCGGTGGGCAAATGTACACTTTGTCTAGCACATTCATCATTCCACAGTGAGGGCATTTTCTTTCTGTGTCCTTACTCTCAGCACTTGGCTTACCTATCACTTGGGCATTACTGTGACTCCATAAACCTTTGCCTGTTGCCTTCACACTATTGGCTGTAGGTATTGCCTCACTTTTTGACCAGCTCTCAGCAGCAATTTTCCTCCCACAGCTGGTGCAGGCCTGTCCTTGCAGCCAGTCTGGCTGCATAACAGTGTTGATCAGCAAGAGGTCAGTGGTTGGATGGCTTGACCCAGTAGAGGGTAATGGAGTTCGCCTGGCTATTGGATTGATTGATGTTTCCCCCTTTGTGATGTTTACATTCCTGCCTCCACTGTCGACACCCCACTTCTTTCTACCTTCTTCTGGTCCAGGTGTGCAATTTTTGGGGCCACTTTGTTCAGAGTTGAGGAGGAATTTTATTGGTAAGGCATGAGGCTTGATGCTGGTCTTGGGTCCTATTCCCCTGGGAATCACGGCAGCCGATTGAATTTTGTCAGGAGAGGAGAGCAATGATGACTGGTGTTGTCTTGTGGATACAGTTGAAGTGGAAGATTTCCTCAACTTGGGGGAGTACTCGTCTCCTGTTGCATCTGTAAGATTGAAAGTAAATTAAAAATTGTGGATTTTGTATAGCTACAAAATTGATCATAAAATTGTGGCTTATATTTTAGAAAAAAAAAAATAATTTAGGAGCTGTTGCAAAAGAAAATCTGGAAATTAGCTGAAAATTTTTCCTTTTGCACGATTCTAGGAAATCATATGTTTACAATTTAATTTTCAATCCTCTGCCAGTTCTTTTAGTAAATTAAAATCCAAAACTCTCAACTTTGACTCAGATTTGTTGGTTTAAGAAACTCATGAGACATGGATTATGAAGTACATAGTTACATAGTAGGGGGGAGCGTGGTGGCCTAGTGGGTAGAGCGCTTGACTACTGAGCGAAGGGTCCCGGGTTCAAATCCGGATGAACGCCCCCGAACAAAAATCCTCGGAGTGCGAGGTGGCCCAGGGAAAGGAACTGGCCCCCCTACCCTGAATGTGTGAAATCCACACGCCTATGGCTTAGTCCGGGGTGAGCTCTCTACCCTCAACTATCCAAACCAACCTTTGGGTTTTATCACTGAGTGAGTGACATTAAAGGGGAAACAATGGACAATAAAATACTTTTTGATATTAGGGATTAGTGGATAGGTTGGTGAGGGAAGGATTATTTTGCAAATTTGGGAAGGGTGGAGAAACCTAGCATCAAAATGTGCTTGATGTTAATAAAAGATGCCAAGAGGTTCACAGTTTTAGATATTATCCAATTAAGTACTACACTGGAAGTACTCTTCTCATGGCTTCCTTATGAGGATCAGGGTTCTACTGAAAAATCTCTGCCACCCTTGTGTTTCCTGGGAAACCAAGGTTTCAGGTTGAGAAATCAAGACACTGCTACAATACCATCTAATCCCCCATGACTGTCAGTTGATATTTACCATATAGTGATGCACATTCTCCCAATGAGGCTAGTACATCACTCAGTTGGAAAATTGCATATTTATTAATTACTAGAAGATGGTGCCTGTTGAATTTCAATGGGAAGAAGAAAAAATAAAATTATTGCATCGGATTAAAGGAACCCTCCCAATGTGACGTGAAAAATGCACATGGGATATATCAGTCATTAACCACTCATAGGTTGGGATAATACCCTAACTTAAATCTCACTGTAATTCTGTTATATCGATCATTTAATTAATTGGTCACCCACTCACCTACACTGGGAATCCAGTTTAGTTGTGTGGGTAACGACTAAGTTTAGTTCCACATACTTTTTACAAATGTTAGTGCAAGTAACTGCGTATCTACTCTCGCCTATGCAACTGGTGGTGAAAGACCTCGATTTTCTCTGCTCTTTCTCCCTAACGATAAGAAATGATGAAATGTTGAGGCTTCACCAAAAGTTTTTAGGAGCTGTGAGTCGTACTACACTGTGTACGACTGTTGACTATATGCAGCAGGAGATATGCACAGATTGTTGCATTGTCCCAGGGGCGCCCGAAGTGTTGCCTATACTTAAGGATATACTACTCTTATACATTTCCGGGTTGACTGCTGCGTGGAGAAATGTTTTGCTCCACGCAGCAAAAAATTGGAGCAGAAAATTTCTCCACGCAGCAGTCAACCCGGAAATGTATAAGAGTAGTATATCTTATCGCTGAGAAAACCTTAAAACAAAAATTAGTATAACCAAGGATGCTAATTTTAAATTGCATATTAGAGCTGATTTATCCAGGATTATGTAGGTTGCTATTGAATATTTCGTGGTTGGTAATAATCGTCTTTCGGCGAACTTGTGGATTCGAATCCCACCTCTGGGTGTGTTTTGTCGGATTTGTCTCTATGGTTTAACCCTGGGAGTGCCAACCAATTTCCTAGGTACATATTATGCTAAAATTGCCGTGGAATTTTTGGTGATTTTGCAGTAGTTTACGAAAAAAATTATTCTTCATACATAAATAAAATTACATTTACAAAAAAAATTAGGAAAACTTCATTATATTTGGTGAAACGTTTGACATATTACATTTAATGATTTTATCGTATATTAATATTTGAAAAAATATTAATATAGGAAATAGTGACATTGCAGATGGAGCGTGATAGTGCTCCCGGCACTTTTGGTGAGAGACGGGAGGAGCGCGATCGCGCTCCCCGGCACTCAAAGGGTTAATTCTTAAGGTGGTTCCACCATTAAATGACAAGTGTCATTTTATCCATATTCAGGCTACTACCGTAGAGTGGGGTGATTTCTAACGCATTTTGCTATATCATCATTGATTTCTCATTAGTTTTTCAATCAATATAGCTCTTTATCGATATCAATAATGTTTATTGTCTATTTAATATAAAAATTAGAAAGAAAAACTCTAAACATGAAAGGCTTATCTGAAAATCACAAACTTACGTCGTTCGAACTCGCCCCGCAGGGTGGGGTGAGTTCAAAAACGAATTTCATTTTTGATTCTGCGCAGATGGAATCGCTATTTAGCAGAGTTTAGGATCATAAATACGATTTATTTTACTCTACTAGTGATAAAAACACACATATTTGTTAATTACTTCGTTGGTGACTGGTTTTATCATCCTAATTAAGTCTTTGTGAAACGGAAAACTATCACCTGACACAAAAAAATATTTTGAACATACGACGTAGAACTGTATTCAAGAACTAGGTGGATTTTCTTTATGGTGACAGAATTTAAGTTTGGAAAGGTGTTATTTTAACATAATTAAGAAATACGAGTAATGAACGTACGTGATAAAAGAATTTTTTTATTTGGTTAACTTTTTAAAATCTTAGTGGACCTGTATAATCACAGCAAATAAACTCAAAACTTCTTCATTATAAGATACAAAGTATAATGCACTATTAGAGCTTATATTTTCCAAAAAATAAACAGCATAAGCTATAAAGTTAATAAATTTCATCTATGTTTTGTAAATCCTTGAATATCAAGAGGCCCCGTCGTAAAACCCTTGGATTGTTCAGCGCAGGGACAATGTGCTCATGGAGCACTAAGCGCTCGTCCATATTATCAGAGAAAGAAAAAATGTCTATTTCATGGAGATTTTCTTTCTAAGGCAATGGACACATGGTTTACTTTTCGAATAAACTTCTCGAGTTGCTCTGCATCATACTTGTGCGAGCAACGGCCTCCGGTCACCCTCACGTAGTTGCGAACCATTTCATCGTCACCCGGTGGACTACACAAAATTACATTATGCGTTATAATAATTGACATAATCGCCTCACATCAATGATATTTTCCAAAAATATTAATAATAAATGGATCTGTTGGTGAAAAGCATTCAAAATCTATTTACATAAACTTATCCGATGTCACAACAGTTACTTTCAGGCAATATAATCCGTGTGGGAACTTCCGCGTCGCACCAGAACTCCGGTAAAAAGACACTAGCACATTGTATATATAGGAAAAATAATACTTTGTACCATGTTTAGGGCCTGACATTAAATTATATTGTAGCACAGTGCAGTACCGAGAAGTGATTACAATGTAATTCCGCACAGTCGTATTTGTTCGAACTCGCCCCACGTGTTCGAACTCACCCCACTCTACGGTAATAGAAAAAATTGTCCTTTTTGTGATTAGACAAACAAAAGAATTAATATGTTTTTTTCACATATTGAACTCGAAATTATAGTGTGTTAAATGCGAGAATGGATGAATCATGCTGAAATGTAGTATTTTTTATTTAACTTAAATGCCATTTTCCCAAAAAACTCTTTGCTCTCAGAGGATAGAATCACTTTTTAAATGTACATTTCATTTAAGATTACGTAATAAATGTGTAATTTTTTTAACATAATCAATGATGAGGAGTTTTTTACTTTTTCTCATAACTGATTTCAAATGATGGAATGTTGTCTATATTTCCGATTAGTGTTATTTTCTTCCTCAAAGCCTTTCAACTTTATACCATTAAAATGGGACTTGTCATGTTGGAAAATCATTTTTAAATTACAGAAACCTGTTTAAGTCATCATTTGATCATATTTACTACTCATCCAAGACAAGTCCATGTGGGTGTCCCTTGTCTAGTTAAGTTGGTAATGAATATGGATTAGCATAAGGAGAGTAAGGCAGAACTTGATAATAAAATGGGTCTTTATAAACCAAATTGTTCAAAGAGTAATAGCCTTTGGTGGGAGTCTAGCAGCCTCATTTTGTGACTTGTTTACTCATTAGAACATTCAATTTATGTTTACTTTGTTTTTACCTCAGCCTAATGCTGTAGTTTGTATACTTGCATGTCATGTTAAAATCTCCTAGGGGGACATTCTTCTGGACCTTAAAGGGAATGATAGATCTTAGGTCTGACAGGGACTCTTTTATACAAAATTTTTTGATTTAATTCCTTAGTGTGATCTTGAGACCATCCCCTGAAACCGCCACGTTTTGCCATATTTCCTGAACAGCCTACTATCCACCTCCAGAATTTCTAAAAGTATAGATTTGGAAAAGATTCAGTCATTCACGTCATGTGGTCAAGTTTAGACTAACTCATGGACGGGCTTGTAGTCCCCATTAAGCTACAAAAGGTTAAAGTATCTGCCTAGAAACTCATGCAAAGATCAATGACCTTTAGTAAAATAAGTTTGCCACTGCTTGGATTTTCCCTTAAAATCTGAGAATAAAATACAGAAATGTGAACTATGTAGTTTCATTAAAGAAATGGTAAAGTTTCCATCTGTATCAGCCTGTCAGTTCTCTTTGTCCATTTTTGCTTGATGAGCAGTTTTTTTCAGTGCATTTGTAATTGTTGAAATTTTTTTTTTTTTTTTTTAAGAGGGGTAATTTCTTGTCAATTCAACCAAAACGTGAGTCACAACTTGAACTATAATGAATTTCATGTAAGAGGCACATAGAAAGGACTTGTAAAAAGAATCAGAGAAATACATTTTTCTACTATCCATTTTTGAGTTATAATCCATTAAAAATAAGTAATGTGCAGAGAATCATCTTGCATAGCAAACTACCTACAAATGGATATATGTACTTGTATTTAGAAGATACTTATATGTCATTGACATAAGTTTTATTTTAAAGGGCCTGTAACAGGCTTTAAGTTTATTTTTTTAAATAATACAGCAATAAAATATGATTTTGAACATGTTTTTTGTTGCTTGCATTATTTTAAGTTTGAAAAAATTGTCTATTTTCTTTAACTGCCTAACTCTTTTGTATGTTTCATCTTGATATTGTAAGGGGATCAATGCAAAAACATAGTTTATATCAGCTGATATCATAATATAGTATTTGCAATCTTTGTGTGATTGCTATTAATTTGACTTGGCATAATTGAAATCTCCTTTTTTGCAGCCCCAGTTGAACTTAATTAGGTGCATACATGGGCTGCCTCTGTTTTAGCTACACTTCAGCTATGAAGGAACCTTGATTCCCTCCAAAGATCCAGTCAAATTTATGGTGAGTACATATCAAAGGATGCCAAATTGTGAGCATAGTTGATTGACTTGGAATGGTCCATAGTTTTTTTTAAAGGAAAAACACAAATGTCCAAAACATAAATAAGTCACAATGCAATATGATTACAGGCACAGCAGCGTGCTTTCACCATGTGTTACAGTTGAGCACCCTTAATCTGGCACCGTTGGGACTTGAGCGATGCCGGATTAGGGATTTTGCCGGACTACGGGTGCTGTGGTAGTTACCAGTATACTTATGGGGTCTGCAATGTTTTTTATGTGGGAATTCGATAAATTATAACAAATTCAATGAAATTTGAATAAATTCTGTATAATTTAACAAATAATAAAAAAAAAAGAAATAAACTTTTTAAATTCCAAACACAAAATCAGTCAACCGGTAGTATTGCAAAACGGCAGAGTGAAAAGAATGTGTAGAACGTATAAACATATTGCTGCCCATCAAACAGTATAATGTTATTAGTTTATAAATAATATAAAAAATATACTTAATGGTTGAGGCCTTTACATTGTAGAAATCCATTCTAAAGAAGGAAAATAAAATATAAAAAAGTAACAATTTTTCATTGCTTTCAATATTCCTAGCTATTCTTATGCCACTGTGTTTAATACGATATCAGCTGATTCAATGAGCTTTCTACACCGTGCCATCAACAATTACTGCTACCGGCCGGTGCTTCCATCTGTGTGGCTATCAGTCGATACATCGGGAGCGGTTGAGGAGGAAGCCTTGGAGGAAGGCTCTTGTCCATCCTTGGTTGCCTTTTTGAACATATCTACAATCTATCAAATTCTATAAAATATTTTAGCCTGCTCCTTTAACATTTGGCCTGAAATACTGAGCCCTTCACTTCAACAAAGTCGAAACCACTGAATAAGTATGCGATCTAAAACAGCACTTGTAGACCCTCCTTTCATGGTTTTTCTTACCACCATCCCTTTCTTAGTGTCACTATCACAGAAAAATTGGAGGATCTTCTCTTTCTGCTTCTTATTGTCATAGAGTACATATCACACATACAGGGGCTTAATTAATGTACCGAAAACAAGTTTTTTCAACACTTCCGCTTTTTCTGCGATAGTTAATGTTCTGTGCTTTCGCTTTGCCCCCTTGCTGCTGCTATAACTGCTTACGTTAGACATAATTACGGATAAAACTATGCAGATGACAGATAGTTTTTACTTCCAGTAGCCACTAAGTATAAAGCAAACATGCATGCGCCATGTAAGACAGGTACTGTCCATCTCCGAGACACCACGCACCCGGGTCTTGGCAACGACATAATAAGTCTTCAATTTGCTGAATAAAGACCTTCGTTGCACACAACAATTAATATAGACAACAATGTATGCAAAAAATCTTCCAATACTCGCTCTTTAATGGGAGAATTTTTGTTAAGAGTGGGTTACAGTTCAGTAAATACGGAGCAATGATTCGGCAAAAAAGTTTTTGTTTTCTGCGAAGCATGCCTTGGAAATATTGCTGGATTACGGGTGTTCCCGGATTAGGGATTTCTGGATTAGGGGTGCTCAAGTGTACCGTATATTCTATTTCTGGCTTTTTCCCCATGAAGAAGTTCACAAAAATTCCATGCATATCATATGGTCAGTGTCATTGTTAACTATGTACTACCAATGAAATTTTGGTAACAAGGTTACTCCTTGACACGATAGCAAATAATATTTTGACATAATGTGATTTAGCACATCATCATCATTCCTTGTCAGTGTGAATACAATGGTTTCAAGCTATAATTTCAAGGCAATGAAAAACTGAATACTCTAAGCTTATCTCTTGAATATTTTTATTTGATATTCATGTCATAGACATTATGACCGCCATCACTTTTGGATTATCTTCCAATCACTGATGATCTGAAGATGTCACGTGTGTTACAGAACTGGTTTTACCAAATAAACATATCAGTGGACTCAGCAAAGTGAACTTATTTTTTCATTACCACATCAATATTTGTTTGCATGATGTGGTAAATGATCGCGTCTCAATTTTCTGTGCAAAATATTGTTATTAGGGGTTATTAATTTAAAAAAATATGCTGCAGAAACTAGGGCCCTTTTTTAGATTCTAGAGAGTATGGTAACTTGTTTGTTACAAATATTAATGATCACATGTGGTCTCATTGTTAGCAATCCTTTGATTGGTATGCCTATTGATTTTGATTGCTGCCACTATTGATTTATGCATACTAACCACCAGATGTAGCTCCACCATTATCAGAGGTGTTTCCGCCAGCTGTAGAGTCAGTGGGCAAGAGTTTCTCAGTTTCAGGATCTGCAATTACTGATGAACGCTGGTGATGAAAATGCCTGTGTGTTACAGATGCTGTTCCACCATCTGTACTCCCACAACCAATGGCATCTCTGCTGTTACCAATGCCTGTAGCTCCAAACCCTATTAATGCTTTTGTTCCGTTGCCGTTTCCATATTCTCCACTTGCACTGCCCCCTGTGCTGTCTGACTTCTTCAGTATTGACTTCTTGCGCCTATGCTCAGATGTATTGTCAATTGATTCTACCGACAGCGATGACTTGCTCCCATTTTTCCCTGTAATGAAAATAGGGCTCATTCATGAAAATAATCTGAACAAATATCAGTGGTGGAAGTCATTAATATCTACTATTGAGAGGCAGCTAAGAGAGATTTTGATGATGAATGAAAGTGAGGCATTGTCAATCTTGGTGGTATTTTGCTGTAAAATTTTTCATGAAATTTTATCCAGAAAACTTTGTAAAATATGAGAAAACTTCATGAAAATTTTTACTCTGAAATACCTTTGTCTACCTTATCATTACTATTGTTTGACGTGTGTAATTTTTTTGTTGACTGATACACAAAATTTTCACCCAGTTCACACATGAGACATTATTTAGAATCAACTGATATATGCTACAGGAATTAGCATTATTCATCTCTATAGTCAAAGCATTACAAGCTTTTGACAATTAGCTTAAGATCTAGCCTCTTACATCAAATGTCCTAAATAGCCAATTACATATGTACAAGTTGTGTATTAGTGTCTTGTGGGAGCATTTGATAGTTGTTGAAGTACAAGTGTTTTAAATCACATTTGTAGAATGTTTTAAATGCAGTGTTTTTGGATAATTTTTTTATGTCTACACATATTATTCAATTATGCATGTTATGCCACTTTACCAGCCCTGTAAGTGGCTAAGGATTGAAGGCCAAATAAATGATGGTTGAGGATGCGTGTTGCTGATGAAGCAAGGCTGCGACCAGGAGTTGCAAAGAGGGAAGGTTTCCTGCCACTACTGCTGCTTGCGCTGCGGTGGTGGTGGTATTTGTCAGGGGTTGTACTTGCGGCGATGCTTGTTGTCCCAGAGGTCATAGATGCATCTGCCCAATCTGCTTCTTCTGTGCTACCTTTTTCCGAGTCACCGAACCGAGTGCGTTGCTTTGCCCCCTAATATGGTTGATTCATTGATATTAGCAAATATCCAAGATAATGTTCTCGTTAAATCTATTAGCCATAAAATTAAAAGCTCAATGGATTCAAAAGCCCAATACAATTCAGATTCATCAAAATGCTTGAAATATACTAGCCTAACTTAGCTCTTACATTGCTAGCTAACTGATAAATATATGGAGATGTTTAAAATGCTTACTTAACTGCAAGCACTTGGCCAAAAGTTTCGGTTTAAAAAAAATGGTTTTTTACATGGAAATTGGTAGCTAAGTATTTGTAATGGTGCAAAAAGTATGTAAATTATTTCAATAAAGGTTTCTTTCACCCTTCCAATTACATTAAACATTTTAGAGATATTTTCAGACTGTAGATAATGGGCAAACAACCCATGCTCCATATTTCAGATGCGATAAGTTGAAAAAATATATTTTTCACTTAGAGAACTCTCTATTTTTAAGTGTTTCACATAATAAAGCATAAGGTGTCAGAAAGCTTACTTTTGCTGGATAGGTACAAGCTATTTAGTTTAACTAAGCTACTGAAAATTTTATAGTTAAAAGTGAATGAGAAGCATAATTTGCGAGGATGTTACAAAAATATTACAGTATAGAGTGGTTTGAGGCATCTAAAAGTGCAGTTAGGAAATGTTCTCCCATACCTCTGCATTCTCTAATAAATTAACCAACAATAGTTTTTTATTGCCAGTTGCCTTGTCTTCTAATTATAAACCTTTATAGCATTTCTTGAAATTCTGTGAAAAGATTTATTATTTTAGAGTTAATGAGTGGAGCATCGATAGTTAACTGATTAACTACACTGGAAGGTATAATTTTTGGTTGTCTGCAGTTAAAAACATTTTAAAAATCATAATGCTTTTCTTTTTGGCAGCAAATGATTGAAATTTAATTTAGGTGAAAATAGTATTTCATAGTTTCTTCTGCAAACATTGTTTTTCAATCTCCAGAAATATATTTTTTATTTGCTGGATAGCGCTAATAATAGTTAAAGAATCATGTTAAAGGTTGCCAATTGAGTAAGCCTTGCTTGTTAATTTTGGGCTCAAAAAGTGATTAAATGTAAGTTTTTAAGAATGGAGTAAAAATGAAATGATCCCTGCCTGAATTTTTAATAAATCTCTGCATAAAGTTTGCGTTCATGAATTCTCTTGGAAGCATTATGTCCGCACTTACTTGTTGGAATCGTGTCTTTCGATGCTTTGGGAGTGGGGCGTCATCATCCAGGCTGCCTCTGCTCCCACCCAGCGGAAACCGTCTCCCACTTCCCATTCCTAACTTGTCGCACTTTTGCCCAAAAGATGTCGCACTTGTCTCCTCGGCGAGCAACCCTCGCAAGGCACTTACGAGTGCCGTATCTCCAGAAGCACTTTTTGTCATCCCGCTGCCCACTTGAGAGGAGGGTGAGGTGAGTGCGGGGGTCAGGGGGGAAGGGAATGGCACGAGGGCACCCGAAGACGGGCTCATTGAACTCGTCAAGTCTCCCTTGCTCACTGCTCCCACTTTCCGAGTGCTGTCGAGTGGGTTCACGTATAGATTGTTTGAATCATCGTCGAGGAGGTCGGCCTGGGAGGCTGATGGGTGTGTCCTGCAGCTGGCATATGTCTCTGAGCTATCCACGCTGCTTCCACCGTCTCTCTCGGCACCCTCCCTCCTCTCCCTGGTGATGCCCTCCAGCCTAACAAGACTGTTCTCCAGCCCCCGGGCACCATTTCCATTTTTTATTGCTCCTGGCCGAAATGACATCATTTCAATGGCATTTTGCGGCGGGGAATTACAAGTTTGCAGTTGATGCTGAGGGAAGTCTCTTGTTGGTAGAGGCATAAGACTCTCAGCATCGATGAATTCTTTGAAGTCCTGCAGCATTGTGTGTAAGCAAAATTAGGGGAATATTAAGACACACTGATGAAACATTATGTTTGTTAGTTAAACATGTGCGGGGCTTTTTCTTTGGCTTCCTTAAAAATTTGGGACTTTGAAATCTTGAGTATCTTACTAATGTTCACTTAATCACTATGATTAATGTGTAAGGCCTGTACTGCAGTACTTTTACAGAGTCAGTGCTAATTGGCATGATGTCTAGATTTTTTATGAGAACAATGGTAGTAGAAATAGAGATTTTCTTGAATTTGATTTATGAGGTGATGCTTATGGTAGTATCTGTGAACAAAATATTATAACTGGACTGTTATGTTTATTTTATTCTTCTATATGGGAAAGCTCTAAGATGTTTTTAAGATAATGTAGCATGTGCTGTTTTATGCCTTTGTGTAGGTGTAATGCCTGAAAAGATTATTTTTATATGAAATTTCTGTTATTAGCGGCATTTAAATTATTGGCACCTTCATTAGAGTATTTTTATTTGTGTATGTATGTAGTGAATATGTTCAGCGATGCAACTTGTTATGTTGTATTTCCTGAGCCTAAATCACAGCTGAAGTACTTGTTCATCATGCTTAAATTGCTCTAGCAATCACTGTGTTTTATATGTTCACTTACCTTCAATGTTATAATTGTTATATATTTGGAAGAGCCACAACTATTGATGAAATCGGGCAATTCTTTCAGAGGCAAAAGTTGTTTTTCATTCTTAATTTGCAAATATTTGAGGAATTACTATTAATACCCTGCGTATCAGGGAATGTTTTGTGTGCACATTTGGAACTTTTAAAAAGGATGAGTTTATGCCAGAGGTACTGAAGGTTGTAAATTTTACTGATATTTTGCAATTTTGGTGGTCAAATCAAAGGAGTTGGTGTGATTGAAAAGTTGCAGTGTTGTGAAATATAAGTGTATCTAAGAGGCTATCAAATAAAAACATTTAAAAAATCTCTCATGATATAGTTTTGAGCTGGCAGAAAGAATTATGTCAATGTGGAAACTACTCTAGATGCAGGTTTTATATAACCAAAATTTGCAGTCTGCTATTCTGCATGCTTGTTCAACTTTTTAGATGAAAATTTTCAAAACAAGTGGATGATTTTCAACACTAAATTGCATGGAGGCAAAGGATAGGTAGAAATGGGGGTGTTGAAGGAACTCCTCTCTATATGAAAATCATATGGTAGTTACTAGTGATCAGTTACACTTTGTTTTAGAGTTGGGTTGGAGAAGACACAGTCATGTTTCATATCCCACGAGAAAATAGTTTAACGTACTTACAAGCTGTGCTTTTGGTCTAAGGTATACAATCACTTTCATTGGATGGATTATATATGTATATAATATTGTATCTGCTTGTGGATTGTCTCACTCACCTCCTCCTGCTCGTTCATACGTGGAGACACCCTCAACTCACAATAAAAATAAGCAAGTTCAACCAAGTCAATGCCATCAACTCTCACATCACACTCCTCAAAGAGTCACTACATTTTGTTCACGTTGGCGAGATAGGGAGAGAGCTTGTCATTTGAGAGGGATCTCATTATGCCCTTTGGCATCCGTCTCTCCACCCGCGAGCCTCCTTCCCCCTCCTCCTCTCTCCTGTGCCCTCATCCCATCATCATCAACCGCACCATCCTCCTGCAATGCATTGTTGCCAATGGGTTGATTAATCGGTAGAGATCTTGTCAGTCAAGTCACTTCAAAGTTATGTTTACCTGACAGCTTTCATATTTTTTCAACTTAAATTATTTTGAAAAAGCTTTGCATGAAAATACAAAGTTATTTTAAAGAGTTTGTTTTTTTTAATTAATGAGACTGTACAAAAGAATGTATCAAAAGAAGCAGTCAGGAAATATTAGTGGTGAAAGTTTAATTATAAACATAATTTTAAGGCAGTGAAAAAATCATGTAATTACATTATATGATTTAATTATGCATATGCAGTAAGGATTATAAGAATGTGTTTGTAAAATAACTGGAAGCTGTATTTCAGTTTGTGAGGGATTTTATATAGTGTGATAGTGCCATGTTTCTAAGATAAAAAAAAACAGCAGATGAAAATATAGGCATATGTTGAATAGAATTAAAGGAAAGCTTTGAAGCATTCATTTAAAGTTTTATATATATGTTATATTTTTATGCAGAAGCAATGCAGTATGTAGTGATAAGTATCAAATTTGCTATAGGTAAAAGTAAGCATTCATAGCAAAAGGTTTTATAGTTCTTGTTCTGAGGTCTATGAGATAATGATCTTAGACATGATACACATTAACCTATATTAATGCCAACTAAATCATATTTTTACAAGTCTCCAAGTTAGTAATTCATTATTGGCTAAAATTCCTCTTTTTTGTTTTCGGTTATTTAAATAAAGGTGTTCTGCTTTGGAGAAAAGATGATGGATTGAAAATGTGTTAGTTTATTTAGTAAGCTGATCCTCTTGACCATCAGAGTTAGTACCATTCTCATTGGTTTTATTCAGAATAAAATTAGATACATGGTTCTTATATACAGTTTTAATTGGTGAATAAAGAAGTTACTGGGTTAAGGAATGTTGCTTGGGGGCATAACTTCCATTTGTTACTTCCTCATGGTACACATTAAATCATTTCTATGATTTATATGCATTGGTAATCATGGGAAATTTTAATTTATTTTTTCCAATTATTTTATCCCCTTTGGTAATACAAAATCCTTAATTTTCTCTTTTCTAGATTCGCTCAGTGTAAAACAGGCTTAGCTAATGCGTTTATTTTATGACTTTAAATTTTATTAATGGCACCTTCAGTTAATGAAAAAAAGCTTTTGCAGTGTAATGCTACTCAGGTTAAACAAAGATAGAGTTTCATAAATGTGAATGCTTCATGAATTATTATTTTATCATCAATTTTCCATAATTTGAAGTGAATAAAAGTCTGCTTTAAAGACTTCATATTAATGATTCAAATTTTGTAAGTTGTTTCTTATAATCTAGAGTGCAGGCTTTAGCAGCAGTTGACAGACACTGATGAGACTTTTGAGTTATGCTGCGGTCCGAGCATTTTCAGCTCAACGTTTCACTCTCATTGCAGTGGGTATCTTCAGGGGCGAAGTCTTCACTCCTGAAGACGCTCACTGCAACGCGAGTGACACCTTGAGCCAAAAATGCTTGGATCGCAGTATAACTCGAAAATTTCATCAGCAGTTGTTTCTTATGCTACTATTGATGAACCCTTTGGCAAACCAGTGTTAGTCCAAGAATTGCACATATGCTGTTAGTGGAAACCAGTTAAGTTGTGCAAAATTATGAACTACAAACATAAAATCTAGTTCTAAAATTGATATTGGTAATTGACTCGTATCTTTTTTATGCTTCAATTATACTCTGCTGACTATATGGATAGTCAAAGTATTTGAGGTTTTATCTTGTAATTGTTATTTTAAATTTATTTGGATTTCAATATTTGAAGATATAGGATATTTGGATATCAACCACATGCTAAAAATTTACATTTTTCTTGTCATTGATCTCTTTTAGACTAACCGACGTTATAAACATTGCATGGTACCTAGACCTGGAGGAATTCTTTAATAAAATAATTACATACTTTATAGATTTTCTGCCTACATGCCAATGCTCACATTCATCTGTCATGTAATGATAATATTGTCAAAAATCTTTTCCCATACCTGTTCATTTGGGAGACTTTTCCTTCAGCTTCTCTGTTCTCTTAGTGTGCGAACTTGTAAAGATATTACAGTGTGGATATCACCTACAGGAATCCACTTGAGATGGTTGTAAAAAATCTTACTTTGAAATCCAATGAGGAAATGAGTGAATGGTTCAAAAGTTTGTTCTATCATGGGTTTGTACTAGTCATTACACAACCAAATGCATATGGGCTTCATTGAAAGGCATTATGGAGTTTAACTCTGCCAATATTTTTGCCCATAATTCCTGTGCACTCCAGCACCAGTCATTCATGTATGAATAGGTCACTGATTGACGCAGATCACAGATTGCCAAGTGATGGGCCCCAAAAGAAACATATCACCCCTTGCTCATCTCATATGGGGTGTATCCAAACAGTAGCGGGGCATGAGTTATATCCACATTGCTAGGATAGAAAAATGTATGGGCCTACCATATTCATTAACTAGTACAAATCTTGCACCAGGATACACCTGGTATTCACCAATCAGCTGATATCCCTGATAGAGCAGACACTTCCCCTTATCTTCCCTTTTTGCTGAGCCAATGAACAAATCAGACCACCACGGATAGGGTTACCATATTTTGAAACCCCGAAATGAGGACACCCTCACCCCCGACCTCCATGGCACACCCCTACCCCCCCTATCCCTATCCCGCAATCATCCCTACCCCTGCCTCATGTCTCAGAGCGATCCTAACTATAAACTATTTCCAATGCATGGTAGACCAGTAGTGCCATCTGTCAGCAGTTTAAGTTTTTGTACAGGGAAAATAGCAAACCATGAAGCGCCATAAATCATGCCAGCCCCTGGATTTAGATAAATTGAAAGCACTGCGGTGTGGCGATCGCTGTCTATAGCCCTTTATCGAAAGCACCCTAACAAATCGCTAACAGTGTAATTCAATAATTGATACAAAAAAATATATATAGCTATTTGGTGATACGAGATGAAATCAAAAATCAAATGATATTACTTCCCAAAAAGGAAAAATGCGGACATTAGCAGAAGTCGTAGAAATGTACGCGGATGCTACATTAGAAGTCGAAAATACGGACATGTCCGTATAGATGAGAACGTATGGTAACCCTAACCACGGAGGGATGTAAGATGATCACATCTACAATTTATTGTCTGTCCTTGCAATATGACAGACAGCCATTGTTTATGCTGGTGTTGAGAAATTAATGGTAAAATATTGGACACTATAATTTTTTGACCTGAGGTTTTGCTAAGAAAAATATTCTGGAGGGCTGTATTCATGATATGGAGCTCTGATTTGATTTGCTTACTCTTCAATTATTTATTCCCTACGCAAACCTTCCTGCCATTTTTTTACTAGGGAAATATCTCCAGGCTACCAATATTGAATTCTCGACCCTACCATACACACTGAGCATGGAAGTTCAGGCATTGAATATGACAAACTCACTCATTAAAAAAATCATTCTTGTGCATTGGGCCCATGTGCCCAATTTTGTTCCAAGTTCTTCATCTAATTAAGTGACTTATGTATCCTCTTCTACTGTGAATTTAATGGAGGCTTAAAATAAGTTCTCACCCTGCATCTTCTATATTAGTCTCCATCATCCCATCGCATCTCTTAACTACTACCATCATCTGCATCCATTTCCATCAGCAAATTCAGACTCATAATTATTTCCTCACAACGTCCTTTTCTCCTCCACCACAGATATGACCTTCCTTAAAGTTCATCATACTTCCTTCATCAAAATCCTCATTTAAAAGTCTTCTATTCTCTTCTCCTTGGTCTAGGTTACACTTCCAGGTGACACCAATGCTACTTATCAAGCTCTTCACTAACCTTTCCTTTGCATTCTCTATCACACTTCCTGTAATAATTTCTCTGATATTAAAAAATACCCCTCTTCCCAATCCCTTTCTCCTAGCATTACTTTCGCCATTTTAATCTAAATTGGTGCAAAATCTGTAAGGAAAAAGTGCTCAACATGCTCTAGTTTATGCCCTCCGATGCTTAGCTTTGACATCTTTCTCCTGGAAATCATATCTTTTGTTTTATTATGGTTAATTCTCTCCTAACATCACTTGCTTTGGCTGTGGAAAAGCACATTACAGCTACTTTCTATGTTTTGCTTACTGACAAAGAAATACTTGGCCATCTCCTATGCTGAAGAGAACTAATGATGACAGATAGCTCTGTCTTTCTCTACGACCTATTTCTGCTGAAGTCTTCATACACCATCCTAACTTGCACTTTCTGTGCCATGTACAGCTTTATCATTAGCCATCTATCTTTCCAGTCCACTCCAAGATTGCAAAATACTCTAAGGAGTTTTTCAATTTTGATTGTGTTGAATGCCTTCTCAAAATCAGCAAAAGCAAAAAAATTCTTATTGTACTTTAATTTTTGAAAAATTTTCATCCAAATGAAGCAATGAAATACAAATGTGAGTACATACATTTTTCAGAAGAGGTGACTGATCAGTGGGACTGTGCTGTGAATCTATAACTCAGCAAGTTTAAAGAAACACTTTTGGCTGGTGTCTAAACAGAAAACAGCACCTTTGGCAGTGCCCTTCCCTCACCAGGGCAGGATTTGTTTTTATTATCAGTCTGCACAAGGGGAATTGCAGCACCACAGTCACTCAAGAGAATGGCACTAAGGCCAATATGCTGCATTTCACTGGCGGAGACAAAATTCATCGTTCCTGATGCTCCAATTGCAACATCCACCACGCCTATGAACCCATTCCATAATTTCTTCCCTTCCAAGGCTTACCAATTAAAATATCCTAAACCCACTCACTCCACCTCGACCTTGCCAAATAACCCCATTCTTCAGCTGTTCCTGCTCTTGGCAATGCAGTCTGATTGAGATGTCTAGCAGCACACACCGTGCCAACACTTAATCACTTTCCTCTGGGAGCCTGACTTCTCTTACTTGTAAAATGTTGTCACTGTTTACTGGAGTGGAAGTTTCAAAAATGGTTGGCTGGACCTCAAATTGTTGGTTTGTAATTTGGTTGGGTGTATTGAAATATGCTGCTTTTAGTTAATGATTGAGAATATTTATTTAATTCTGAATCGTCAGTTCACACCCATGCTTGGAAAGAGTTTCTGTTCTAGTAGGGCATTATCGGCAAGAAAATCACATTCCTTCTCTTGTAATGCTTCATATTTGGTAGCAGAGTGTGGTTCCATTTGATATCTTTTGTGATAACAATTGTTGCTGGGGAGGAAGAGGTGAAGGAAGGTCTCTTCGACTGCACACGTGATTCATTTGGAGTATAATCTCAGGATTCGTAGTTGCATTAAGAAGATTTTCATATTGGGCTGCCCATGCAATGACATAAAGTGCTGCATTAATTTTAGTCCGGACTGTACATACATGCCAATATATTTTTGACTGCTAACTAGTTACTATTGCCTATCTTGTGCCACTGACTTGTGTGTCATTGAGGAGGAATTATTTGGTCAGTGAGATCGTATCAGGTGGAGACCATACATACTTCTAATGTGATGCATCTAATGGCTAATGCTAAAACCAGTATTGGAAAATCTGGAATTCGTAATTACATGCAGTTTGTTCATTCTCTTTCATTAAATCATATAAATTACTTCAGGCATCAAAAACTTGTAGGCCATTTATCCTAATTTTAGCAAGTCTTATAAGTGAATTTTTAGTGGATTATGGCATTGATTCCTGCTTCTTTCATAGATTTTTACTCTTTTTTCTTGACATTAACAACAGAGGATGTAGATTTAATTCTGAAAAATGTCCCAACTATGCTCATTTGAATAGTCGATTTTTCTCTTAATACTCCGGCTGTGAAACCCATCAGTTGACAAGATTTAAAAACTCTCTTAGAGTATGTGGCTCTTGTCAACAGATATACTTCAGATAAACAGTCTGCAACAATTCTCTTGATTAAAAAAGTAATTTTACCACACTTGAATGAAATTTTATTTTTTAAATTAAATTTTGCAACCACATTAAAAAATGACCTATGCAAAGTGGAGGTTGGCATAGTTTTTGTAGGCATATTGATTTTATTTTTCTTGTAATCATAAAATATTCTGACAATCCTCTGTATGCTATGGAAGTACGTGAACTTAAAGCTCAGCAACACGGGTGTTATTTTGACGAGACTAGGATTGCCATATTTGGAACCCCCAAAATGCGGACACCCTCAATGGGATTGATCAACACGCTCTTAGGACTGTCAAATGAAACATTATTCATTCAATTATATACTGCCAAATGACTATATTCCACGGCACACCCCTCCCCCCAGCCGCCATCCACCCCAACCCCTGCTTCGTGCCACAGAGCGATCTGGTAGCCAAACTATGGACTATTTCCAACCCCTGGTAGACCAGTAGTGCCATCTATCATTAGTTCGTTTTAGTTTTTGTACAGAGAAAATAGCACGCCACGAAGTGCCATAAATGAAGCCATCCTCTGGATTCAGCTAAATCGAAAGCCCCACGGAGTGGCGATCCCCGTCTACTGCCGGCTATAGCCCTAAAACGAAAGCACCCTAATCGAAAGCAGATCGCTAATGGCGTAATTCAATAATTGATATAAATATATATATATATATGTCTGAGCATTCGGCACGACATCAAAAGGTCCTTGGTTCGATTCCCGGCCTAGTCGAACTTTTTTCACTGTGAATCTGCCATCATTCCATCTTCACACCACCATTGGACTTCACAATTTTGTTAAGTAGTTGGTGGTACGAGATGAAAACAAAAATCAAATGATCTTACTACTTCCCAAAAATAAAAAATGCGGACATTAGCATAAATCATAAAAATGTACGTGGACGCTACATTAAAAGTCGAAAATACGGACATGTCCGCATAAATGAGGACGTACATGGTAACCCTAGACGAGACACCAATTTAAATGTAGCTACGTCCTACTTATTTTTATAAATTTTATGTGTCAATAAAGAAATAATAATAATTATAGAATTTTATGCCATCCCCAGTCAAACTTATTCAACTTAGATGCATTTTAAGGAACAAAGTTCACATTTTGCTCTAGTCATTTCTTCTTCCCACTGTGGTGAAACTGTCCTATAATTGTACTTTCACTGCCTCGTAAACTGTATCATAATGTTCCCCATGAAACTTACTGCTCCCTTTCTTCCTTTGGTGATATCACATCGACTGGAATGGCATGAGTAATTTTCTGCCCTGAATGAAGATTCTCTATAGCTTCACCTTGGTTTGGCGAGTCAAATATAGAATGCCTTTTCACATTTTTCCAATTATTCCAGCTAATTATTTTTTTAAATTATGGGACCTTTATTTTTCAGTTCTATATTGGAGAGCATTTTCAGTTTGAATATCAAGAGGAATTTTAAAGCATTCTAAATCAAGTAATTAGATTTTGCATTAGGTACCAATAATTTCCATTCATTGAATTCACTGGGGTATACAGTGCCTTCTTAATATTTTAGTTAATTATTGGATCGTAGTTAACTCTGGTTTTACAATTATGCTTCTAGTTAGCTTTACACTTACACACTCAATGCTGTTCTTGGTTCATTGCTTAATTAAGAAAAAATAATCTACATAGTTGGTGCACATTATTTTTGATAAAGGGACTATATATTTATTGCATATCTTCTACTCTTATTTTCAGGATGAAAAACTGTTCTTTTATGGCTTATAAGACTACTCTGACACCTTAAGTTATTGTGAAGGGCATATAAACCCTGTTTTTGGCCTTCATTTGTTGAGATGTATTGACCTTGCTTTAGTTAAATTTTTTGTGCACTGCTTTACTTTAAAAGAAGTACTACCATCATGCATACAATGAAAATATAGGTTTACTTACTTTTGGTAAGACAAAATCTACTTTAAAATTTTTGTTAAATTTATGCTTTTGTATTGGATATTGGCGATTTAATTTTAGAGAGATTGAACACTAGTACTAAAATTAAGTGACAATGTTGACTAGAACTATTTCCTACTTATTCCAGAATTGCAAAGATTCTGAATAAGTAGGTATATGTAGGTATATATTATTACCTTGCTAACTTCGCTGAAACTCATGGAGCACAATTGTATCTAAGAATGAAGGTTTTTCATTTTCATTGAATGAGACTTTGTAGGAACTAAAATTACCAAATGTTTCATATTTTATTTTCTTGCTTCTATTTTTTGGTTGCTTGTATTCATGAAAACATAAATTATACTTTTTTCCTTGATAGCTATCTTGCTTTATCTAAAAAGCTAAAATGTCTGCTTTTGAACTTAAATGTGTTGCAATTCACTGTTTACCATCCAATATCATAGTGCATGTATGTATTTGCATATTATTAGGTGGTTAGACTTTCTCAAACAAATCATACATATGTTAGGTGTCCTTAGGATTCCCACGGGGTTAGGTAACTGGCTGCTGCCTACGTTTTGATGGATAGCACTTCCATTGTCTTCAGAGCATCAATGCTATCAATCTATCAAAACATCAGCAGCAGCTAAGTACTCAATCGGGTGGGAAACCCGAGAATGCCTAACATTTGTTATTTGCCGGGAAAACACCACATTAATTGTACATAGACCTACTTTTTACCATTCCTATTAAATAGCTTAAAATTGTTTGATCTTCACTTTTGCCAGAGGACATATTCTTTCTAATCTAATTGTATATGTATATACATAGATCATTCATGAGGTTTTCATTATAGCTATTTTTATAAAACATATTGGCATGGTATGATTCAATCCCATTTAAAATTCCTTCTTTGGTCATTGGGGAAGGAGCACATTTTTATATT
The DNA here is from genome assembly GCA_963573305.1 of Pyrrhosoma nymphula. Taxonomy (NCBI): domain Eukaryota; kingdom Metazoa; phylum Arthropoda; class Insecta; order Odonata; family Coenagrionidae; genus Pyrrhosoma; species Pyrrhosoma nymphula. The sequence goes on along the minus strand of OY754335.1, from coordinate 9,154,984 downwards.
ACATAGCTCCTATGATGCATTTTGATTGAATTTAATATGCGTTGGTAGTTGAATGCCTCCTACCCATGGGGTGACGAAACGAGGACATTCAACTGTGCTATTATGGAGAGCGCATTAAAAGTTGAAGAGATGTGGAATGTGATTTCATGTCAATAAAGAGAAGTATGGCTACGTCTGTCATCACATCTTCATGTACATAATAAGTAGGTGTTCACTGGCACTCAAATTGCCTGGATAAAGAAAATGGCCTAAATAATCTCATGAATATGCTCTTGGAAAGTGAAAGAATTTTAAGTTTAAGCTCACATTATTTTACAAAGGTGCCTTATCAACCATTATAGATATGTAATAATGGAAAATAATGTTAAAATAGATCTCATTGGTATAGATATCTTCCTTCAAAAAATTCTGAAGGTGCAAGAATTAATATGTAGGTATCATTTGGAACTGATAAACATCCTGCAGATTATTTTAAACTGTGATATTGGAGGTGTCCAGATTTTTCTGGAGAACTTTTCTTGCTATTTGCAGGAAAAATCCAGAACCTAGCATGAATCCATAAAAATCCCTTTGGTAACACTAATTCATCGAAAAAAATCCCATATTTAATTTTTAACTTTATTTTGGGAAACTATCCCCCCCAAATATCTACATATTCAACTTGATTATGAAAGTAGAGGAGAATGGAATATATTTTAACAGGTGAGTTAAAATTCATATAGAGAGGAGATTTGATAGGTTAATGATGATAGAATAGGAAGATATTGGTTTTTAAATGATAGGTTCAAATGATTTTTTGGTCAATATGATAGCCAATATAAGCATTCAAAATCATCAATCACCATTACGTGGAATAGCTACCATTCCAAAGTGTCAGCAAGCAGTATATGCAGACTACATTCTCCAAAAAAGCTCTCATGCATTTAAAACATGCATAAATCTTATATTAAGCAGCACATATGTTTCTTTGTGAGCGGGCATTTTTCCTGAAATAGAATATGAGATTACCAAAATTTCTTGTCTTTAATAAAAATAGGTAATGAATAGGTAAGCAGTTAGATTCTTGGAAAATAATAGTTTTGCTGTGAAAATGAGGGGAGAAAACTCAATTTTGTTCCTGAATTTTCATACAGTCTCATGTAAAGAGAGTCATAATCATTAGTAATCTAGATTATATTTTTCATAGCAGTGATAATTCATAATTAGATAAAGACATAGATTAGCATACAGTACAAGTTACTACAAGCTTTTGTAACCTTATGGATGCAACCTCATATAGTTTAGATTTAATTCCTAAATAAATATGCTTAAATTATTTGCCATTAAATCAAATTAGTGAAAAAAGTACTTGAGTAATTTAATATTTGATGAAGAATATGCAAAGTATTGTTACCTCATTCATTAATATCAATGTTTATCCTTTAAAAACAATCCTATCTTTCCAAAGGAGCAAAAACTAATTGACTCCAAATTGTTGATTGCAGTTTGTCTCAAAGTTTGCTTAATCAAGGTAAAAAGTTGAACTAAAGCATTCTTTCTTTAATAAGTGCAAGGAAGTGAATCATTGGAGCCACAAGTATCGTGCAGACAGAGAAGTCATTTTTTTGATGGTGCTTTTTTGCTTTATGTAAATAAACATGCTAATATTTTGAAAGCCTACCTAATAAATAACAAGTTTAAAAACTGCATTCTTAAAGATTAAAAACTGGAAAAATCTAAGGCAGTATGGCTCCAAAGTTTGAAGTGTAAGTTTGGCTGCCAAGAGCAGTATGCGGGTACAAGAGTGATTTGACGTTTTGGTAATTGAGTTGGCACATGAATGATGTATAGCACTATTATAGCTCAAAGATATTTATTTAACATGTAATATGTTGGCACACTGATACAGGTACCTTGGTTAAGCTTTTGAAACCGGCTCATAAGTACAATCTAAATTCTGAAGGTGAATGGTTCTACATCTTTTAGGTAAATGGATCCTCAGGCCAGTAATTTTCTACAATTTTCATAAGTTTCTTGAATTACCTGCATTCAATAGGGAGCCTTATGACGTTATTTGATGATTTTTTTCTTTAATTTTTTCAAATCTTTAACGTTTTATATATTCTGAGGCAATACATAAATTGTTCACTTAAAAATTTATGATATCAGCTCAATTTGGAGTTCCAAATTGGATGGCTTTAAATCTTTCTAAACAATCTTTGAATCTTTATTTATTAATTTAAAATTATCTATATAATGCTGTTGCTTTGCCAATCTTGTGGTACATTTGATGCAGCTTTCCTTTCAGTGGTGACTTTGCTAGTAGAGTTGCCATGAATGTTATGAGGATAGTAATCATGAAAATATGATACCTAATTATGGAAGTTACTATTTAAGATATTTAAGAAAATTCAATGTTTTTGAAATGCTAAGAATGTAATTGGCATGAGCCCTCATCATTTCTCCTCTTCCCCGGTCTTTATTCACTAGGAAAACTATTCTTAAATATAATGATATTAATTCCTTGGTTGCTACTGTCAGTTTACAGTCTTTAACTTTTTCCTTGACTTGAATATTCTGTCATATGGTATGTTTTTCGTGTTTCCCAGTATTCCAGTATGTACTGTTATTAGGAGTGTAATAAGCTTCTTCCAGAGGCAGATTTCAATGGCTTTGTATGGAATCATCAATTTTAATCTGGTACTTACCATTCATTGTTTATTGCAATGATGAGCACTTATGTACAACTATAAGTTTTACTGTCAAGTTGATAATGAGGGGCAAGATCACACTTGCATTGCATTTTGTACAGTGTTAAGAATGTGATTTATAAGGCTTAAAAAATTGCATTAACTATTTGTAATATTTTAAAGCTATCATGTGGTGTGCCAAATTTTTAATTGGAGAAGGAATAGTAATGAGAAAGTGACTGATGAAATAAAAAAACAGTACCATGCTTGGTGACGTAAAATTGTGGCTTTTCTAAAGGAAGGCATCATTTATAGATTAGTAGTTTTGGCTCTTGTACCCTTTATATGCTCATGAAGCAGTTGGGTGGTGCTTTCATCCTTTTTTAACAGCCAGAGAGCACAATCAGCACTACGGGCAAAGAAATCGCACACTACTCTTTCCACACTACTAATTTACAGTGACAGATTAACTTTCTAGGGCTACAAATCGGAAAAAGGGAATAAAGACGCAATACTACCTTCGAGGTGCAAAAGCAACATTCGAACTCACTAGGCAATTCGTCACTTTTCTCACTTTTCTTGTCTTTTTTGCTGTCCTCCTACAAAGAGAAGAAATAGATGTGTGTAGATAGAAGAGGGTTTTTTTTAAAGCAAGAAAGCTTTAGGAAGATTATGGAAGTTACTGGTGGCTGAGAAGAAGATTTGCTGAAGATGATGTTGCTTGTTGTTAAGATTAAAAAAAAACAGATGAATGGATTCACTTCATGCTGCTGATGGGAAAATTTAGATAAAAATATATTTGAGAATTATATCTGTTAGTACATTTTGGCTGTTTCAATTTTCTTTCTACCAGAGATAAATATTGCTAAATAATATTTTTGAGTGATTTGTGAATACGTAATTACAGTAATAAGATTTATTTAATTGGCTTCCTGCCATGATAGATTTTACTAGTAGGTACAGAATTCATTTATAATATTTTCAATTGTCAGTAAGTTATTACATTAGTCAGACATCTAAAAATCAAATTTCTTGATAAGGTGAAGTTAACAGTTTAACTTACCACACTTGACTTTGACTTGGAATATGCAGACTTGTCACAGACATTGAAATGAAAAAGTATGGTTTGATTCCATTAGCATAGAATTGATATCAGTACAGCGGGCAATATTAAAGCAGGGAAAGTCATTAGTACTTTGTCTTTATTAGAGAGCATTTTTATATTTAGAAATTAATTGAATTTACTGTGGATTATATATTTTGTTAAAAATTTGTTAATGGCAAAAATAAAAATAGAATTCCAGAAATCGGAAATGAGCATAGCATAAAAAGTTCACGCTATCCAAAAAAAATTGCATTCACTGTTCACATGAGTTGATATTTAGATATTTTTAGGTATTCAAATTTAGTATCCATTCAGAAGTTGGTAGTTGTCAAAAAAATTCTTTTAGAAATGCTAATTTATTGTTAATTGGTTGGTTCACATTTCACAAAGTACTATAATTTCATTTGGAATGGCACTGTCAGTAATGGAATTAGGATTTTTATATTTCACTTCAAATTATGCATATCAGTATTACATGCTGTACTCAAAATTAATCTTCTGAGCAATGTTGAAATTTAATCTTCCTTGTGAATTTTATTATTCTAATTCATTTACTCTGAATCCTGTTAATGTATTTAGATTTGAAGATCATATAGTCAATGTTTAGATTCTAAGTTCAGAACCAATATTCAAAATGTTATAATGTGCTAATACTTTGAATAATTATGCAGTAAAATATTAAAATGGTTTTATTATGAAATTATTTTAAATAAATTGGCGAAAGTTATGCGCAAGCTATGAAGCTGTGATATCCACAATGGGTATCCAGCATTTGATTAATCATGGAATAATGTAGATTAAAAGCAGTCAAATGTTTACAAAAGATGAAAATAATACGTATAGCAACTGCAAAAAGTAAAATAATGGAAAGAATGCCAAGTCTGCTAGGATTATGAGGAGGTTTGTTTCAGATTGCTGAAGTACATATGTATTTTAGAATATGTGATTGCAGGTACCAGTAGGATCTGGCAAAATTGTCCCTAATTGATGCACTACAGTAGTCTATGAAGAAAGTTTTGGCTAAGGCTTAGACGAATTCTTACAAAGGGCCAATATAAGGGTGACACTGCAATTATAACCCGAGTTACAAGTTTTTGTCGTGAGTGCAAAGCCTTTTGCTGCATAGCATACAATTGTGAACTCCAGCTTTCAATATTGCACCACCCAGTAGTAAAGCCATTCTTGATTGCTCTTCAGGGATGATAAAAATGTGCCTATATGTGAACTCAGATGAGATGGTTTCTCAGATGATCAATTTTTAAACATTACATTTATAATATCTATATTTACCCTTAATTCTCACAATTGTTTATCAAAATCATAGTGGTAACTATTTTTTATGACTTAAGTTTATTTAACTGAAAAATGTTTTTGGTTTTTTATGTAGTAGATTTCAATAGTAGAACCATTTATATTCTATTGCCTTATCATTACAGCCACGCAATACTTATACTACCGTGGTCATGGATATAGGATTATCTCCTCGTCTTTTGTTCATCAAAAAAATTAGTTTAAAATTTAATGAATAGCTGGAGTATAGCTGATGTATTTTCACAGAAGTTGCTTATTTCGTACCTTTATACTTTTGGTTTAAGATTTTCTCATACAAAATCATTTCAGGGTTTAAAATCAGCCATTTTATCTTGTGTATGTATTAGTACAATTAGCAAGCATCAAAATTATGTTAATCTGAAAACAAAATTTAACGACTGGTTAGTTTTACATTCAAAGCAGTGAATTGTATATGTCCTTATATTGTCACTTTGTTTTCAAAAATTATTTCATCTTAGCAAAGGATAGTCTTAGCAAATTTCTACCATATAGCATTTTCACTGTTTTTTCATAATTATTAATGCCACACTGATTTAATACTTCATCGGTTGTTATTTATTTTCCTCTCTGGATGACATCAGGTCCATTGTGGAATGTGTCAACCTAATGTTTTTCTCCACACAAATCTCAGTTGACAACAATTATAATTGTGAGGAAATCTTTAAGTCTGACATATTCTACTGAAGGACCATGTAATCTCAATTCATGAAGTAGGTATTTTATTCTTTCCTGCAAACATTACCTACTGGCTACAGAGTTGCTTCTCCTCCTATTTTCTGGATTTATTTTTAATATGATGATTGATGAGATGAGCTCCCTGGTCTTGTAAATCAAAATTGTAAGGTCTAAAGCCAACAGGAAGATGACTAAAAACTTCAATATCGACATTCAATCATGGAAGGTGGTGACCATCAGAAGGGAGGATACGTGAGGGAATCAGACGAGTTTGAGTCAGTTGTTTAATTGCACTGGGCTCTTTCTGTCGTGAGGTCAATCTTGCTCCCTCCCGTTGATAGTCATTTTTCATGACCAAAATATCATTACTGGGTAATTATGAAGTAGATGGACTCATCATATTTTTTCAAATTTTTTTTTCTAATGGCTTCCAATACGTTCTGCAATTCTGAAAAATATTTTTTATGGCGAGCTGATGCGAAATAGCCCAGATATTTACGATTTTCGAAAGTACTACTTTTGCATTCAAGAACAAGTTTTGCGATCTGTGAGAGCCCCGCGAGGCGTAGATTACGTCGAGACAATGGTTTGAGTCACTCAAGAAAGTTTGTGGGGTGTTAAACCCTTGAGGGATGTTAAAAAGGTCCACCCGATGCGAAAAGTGTGGTTCTGTCTGCCATCTTCATCGGGAGTCTCTCCAGTTTAGATGCCAACGCAGCTTTGCTGTCAGGAAGCAGCGTCCTCCTCGCCGCTGTAATTATAAGGTATCTGCGAGGGCAGGTTACCTTCTTTGACGGGACAAGACTGACGCTGGAGAAATACGTGAAGCTCGTGAACATCCTCTTGCAGCTGCAGCCCCCTCGTCAAGAACTCATCGCAAGGGAGCTTGACGTCAGTGCACTCTTTGTTGTGGATTGGTATTCCCGCTGTCGGGAAGTCTTCATCGAGCATATCATAGAATCGTCGAAGAAGATCGGTGGTCGCGACACCTTCGTCGAAATCGACGAAGCCAAGTTCGGGAGGAGGGAGTATAACGGAGGCCGCCTCCAGGCAGCTTCCAGTGCCTTATGGTGAATTACTCGGTCAACTTCGTGGACCCGAGCACCGGTGTTAACACGAACACTTGAATGCGTCTGGTGGGAAGTGCGGGACAACGTGCCACGATATGTTCGGCGAAAGGAGAACTTTGTCGGGTATCTGGCAGAGCTGCAATTCAAAATACTCTACCGGGACCACCATGAGCGTATCCCTAATTTTTTCAGGCTGCCACTGTGCTGTACCCACCCACGTATTAATTTGGTACGTAATTGGTCATTATAAAAAACTTGAAAAAATTTCATCTTCTCTCATTTTCTACACCCTTCGAAAATCGTAAATATCTGAGTTATTTCGCATTAGCACGCCAAAAAAATATTTTTCATAGTTATAGAAGGTATTGGAAGCTATTAGAAAATTTTTTTAAAAAATACGATGAGTCCATCTACTTCATAATTACCCATTACTGAAATGTTCATTTATCTTCCTACATATTAGCTTTGGATATTACAAGTTCTGCAGCACCATTAAACTATCAATTACACGTTCTAAACATTTGTAGATATAGTGGTGGAGGAAAGTATGATTTCTTTGAACATAGTGTTTCTCTTTGTTTCAAGTGTATAAAATATGCTTCTTCATTGTTAGTAGAGATCTTATGGCATTGCAACTCATTTCAGTATGTTTAGTGGATTTAATATGTCAATTAAGATTATTATCCAAGCATACACATATGCATCTGCAAGAAAAAGTTTTTCAGCCATCAATGATGTATGTAATTTTCTTTCAAATTTTTAAGTATGAACATCAAAGAAGTCATTGAAATTCATTAGTCAGGATATATAAGTGGTTTTTATTATCCATGCACCATATTCAGAAGCACATCATTCAGAATTATTTATGCATCGCCATAAGTTTGTCGAAGAAGAAAATTTAACCTGGCATGGGTCATCACCCAGGGAAAAATGCAAATCTATGATAGGAATTTGGTATGGCAGAGGAACATTTGGAGATGAATAGACTTAATCTCAATTGGGATAAATATAATGCATAAGAATGTCATTAGTCGTAACCTTTCAAATGATTAAGTATCCATGATATTGAGGTAAAAGAAATTGTGAATTGGTTCATTCATAGATTGTCTCCTGAATTGTTGAAGAAGTGTATGACATTAACACTTTTGACTTAGATCCTAAATAAGAAATTATTTTTCAACTCTGTTGCTTGAAAGCACTTAGCTTTTGTACCTAAATATCATGCTTTGCAGAGATTTGTGACACCATGTATCTCATTATTGAGATAATATTTGCATTAGAATTTAAAATTAATATTTTACATTAAAACATTCTTGAATAGCCTCAATTTTGATGCTCACCACATAATTACACACACTTCACATCCATCATCATAATTCCTATTAATGTTAACTTTCTGAGATAATTGACATGCCTCACATAGCTCAAAGAAAGCAAAATTAAAACTTTTAATCGTTTTCGTTTCTTAGCTACTCACCGGAGTCTGGATTCCTGGTGGCGATCTGGCCATGGGAGAACTCCCATTCCCCGTCACCATCGTCTGTGTCTCTTGGGTCTGCTTCTGTTGTGCCTTCAGCTGTTTCTGTTGCTGCTGCCTTTGTTTCCTCGCAAGGTTGAGCAGGTGCGTTCTTGTGCCATCGTCATCGTCATCCCCATCTTCTTCCTCCTCCTCCTCCTCTTCCTTTTGCTCTTGCCTCTTCTCCCGCCTGCGCAGCCGGGGGGTCGTGGTCGTCGGTGGGGACGATGCCGACGGTGTAGCTGCGACCACCATCGTCGTCGGCGTGACGGCAGCGGCCGCAGACGCGGGGGTGGGGCGGATGGTCGCGGTACCTCCCCCACCACTCGCCCCCCTTCCCCCTCCCATCATGCCACCCGTTCCCCCTCCTGCACCCGCAGCCACCGCCGCCCCAGCCATCCCGGCCATGCCCGCCACGCCGGCTGCTGTGGCCGAGGCCGTGAGTGAAGCCGTTGGGTTCAAGCCCCTCTCGCCTCCAGGGTTGGCCCCAGCAGCACCTGCAAGGATCACGTGAGATGGGGAGGGTTGACAGGATGGGGGAGGGGAGGGTTTAGAGGTTTTTGTGTTTGGTGGCGAGGGAGTGATGACGGGGGATGGAGTGAGGGGGACAGGAGAGGAGATGACTTATGATGCTACCTCCTTCACCTACGCGTTGCAACTGATTCCTCCCTTGAATTGGAAATTTTGATAAGGTTGTTAATTTTGGAGAATATTTATTGTGTCAGTCTGGTGGGCATCCATTAGTTATTATGAATGTAAGATCATGATTCAAACTTATTTTAAGCTAATATTATTTATATTTCTAGGCATGACATTATTTAGGTTTGAAAATTCACTCTCTCTAATCATTAATGTGCTAGGTCACTGTGAATTAATTTTAAGGAGAAGATGATTCAAGCTTTTAAGTAGGTACCAGTAAACTACTGCAGGCTTCCTGCCACCAGCAAAGCGTTAGCTTAGTTTAGTTATTACTTAAGAATGCGTGTTTGTGATTAAGATATAAACTTAACGTCATGACTCAAGTCCATAGAACAAATATCCTGAATTAGAAATGGGATATTTGCCTTCATACTTTTCCACAGTTTGATTGCCACAATTTGTGTTTTATTCCAAATAAACCTGAATAAAATATGGGCTATAAAATAGGATGAATATTAAATGGTGATTTACAAAAATGTTGTGGATGAATACAAAGGCAAATAGTAGGTACCTACATAGGTTAAAGTAATCACCTAATCAATCATGCATGTAGTCAGTGCGTAATTAAACATTATGGTTATTAAATGACTAGCTTGACTTGTGAGAGATTATAGGCATATAAAGTGGTGGTATGCGATGCTGATTATTGTTATGAATAAAACTGATTAAAAGGGAGAGTGGTAAACTGGAATTGAGGTTAATGTACAACATAGAGCTAGCTTTGTTTTGGAGGTTGTTCCTTTTGTCTTGTTCTTACTTCCTTTAGCCCTAATGGGGTTTAGATTCATGATCGATTAAGTTGTAATTGAAATTGTAAGGATATTTTTATTACTTGCTGCTGTTTTGCATTCTATTTGTTTTTTTAAACCCTTGCATTTGTGCTTGGGTTAACTTGTTAAAGAAAATTCACTTGGACCTGCACTGGTTATGAATTTTTCAACAGGCATGTTGTAACATCAACTTTCTATTTCAAGTTAAATTATTATCTCTCTATTATCTATTAACTATAATTTTGTGCACTCGTGGGTACTTTTTATGTAACTTATTGGCTGTAATTTAAGTTATAAAAAATATGATTTCATCTCTTTTTTCTCCCCTAAAATAATTACATTAGTCACTTAAGTTGAGTTAAGGAGGTAAACTAGTAAGGAACGAAATTAGCTATTAAGATGATGGATTGTAGAACTAAAACGTTTTTCTGAGCTGTATTGTTTATCATTAATGATGGCTGAGAGCAGTGGATAACTCAGCAGAGCTATATATTCTTATATCAGTATTTGAGTGTGTTTTATCTTGCAACTCTCAACACTTATTGTGAATAAATTCAAATAAGATCTAGGAATGGCAATGTGTCTTCAGGTATGGTTTCCATGTCATTAGATTCCGTTGAATTTCTTGGTCAGATTTTTATGACACAATGGCTAACTCCTAAATTGTTGTCAATCTATTTAATGTGGTACCATTTTTCAATAGCCTTTTGTGAAAATTTACATTCTTGCTGAGGGTTTATTTGTTTTCATTTTCTTGGGTTATTTCTTGGTCTAGTTATGTACTTAAAATGTGAAGTTGCATGAATGAGCCGAGCCTCTTTTTGATGGGAAGCTATTGTAGTGTGATTGTCTCTTGTTTCGAGTATTCGTGGTTTAAGAGTCTAGCCTTGTAAGCATGGTATAATATGTACAAAATATATACATACACACGTAATGGAAGACATAGGAAAATGTATTCCTGCATGAGGATGCAGGTATTCATGTAATGAAGTCCATGGTGAGTTTCTTCAAACCAGATTCTTGTTGTGGAGAAAATTATTTTTTTAACTCATAATGAGTAAGTACTAAATAATGAAAACTAGATTTATAGGATAGAGAGGATAACTTCTGGGAACATTGACGATTCAGTAATGGAGTGGAGCTAATTACATCTTTTGAGTGTGGCAATAATTTTCAACTTTTAAATTAATTCTCCCTTACTGTTTTCCTATTAAAAAGTATATTGTTAACCATGAATTACATACCTACGCAGTAGCAACTGGCCTGTTATCCAGGTATGTACATATTTAAAGTTATATTAGCAATTTAATTTTATTTTCATTTTTGAAATAGGTAGTTGATATGAGCTGAATATTAAAATTTGCATTAAAAGGAAGTGGCTCTTTACAATTGGTAAATTTTGACTTTTGTCTAAAAGAGTAAGACTTTTAACTTATCTAGAACTATTTCTTAAAGAATTATTTATCATGATCTTACCGCTCTCTTGTTTTTAGAAAGTTGAAAGTTCTATTTAATGATAATGGATTGTTTTCTACTGTGTGGATTATGTTCATGGTAGTGAGCTCTAATTCACCTATTGAAGGCATAAATCAATGTTGCTGGCATGCAGTTACAATGTGATTTAAAAAAGTGACATAGCCTATAGTAAAATGAGAAGAGAAGGGTTTGATTAATATATAATGATTTGCATGGTATTTTTATTAAAAATTTGGATCGGATAAAGAGAGGAATATTGATGAATTATGCGGTGAAAGATGTTTACCAAGACCAACAATAGCAGCAGCAATAAATGTTCAAAAGAGCAAAAGAGGAAGCAGTTGCATTTTGTAATTTAAAAATAGATCAAGTCACTATATTTTACAGATCCTTCATGCTTGCTTCGTTGTAAATCTGCCTTGGCGAAATAGAAGTCATAATAAAATATCTACAACAAGACAAAAATGACATAAGAATTTTCTAAAAAAAATAGAGCTCTATTTCAATGCTGCATAAAACAAAAACATATTTCTTCAAACATCATTCATGGTTATGTGCTTCCTTTAGTCTTTTTGTTTCCCGGCCCAGAAGACGAGCACATGCATCTAAAAAGGCTGGGAGTTATCAAGTAAAATAAGATACGGCATCATCAGAGGTATTTGCTGGTGCATGCATCTTGGCACTCCATCAACCATTGTGCACTTGTCTGGCTCTCTCCTTTGGAAGGTTGCTCTCGGCCAGGAGGGATGGATTAATGGTGGATGGGACTGGTTCCGGAGGCATTGGCAGGGCTGGTTGTAATGGCCGACATTATTGGTGACACATGTAAACACATATTATACTGGATCTGGTGAGGCTAAAATGGTCTTAGTTAGTTTCTCTGGGTAAGTGGGTACCCAAGGGCCTTGTGGGTGGTGTAATATTTCCTCCTCTCCATTTGATTAATTATTTTGTGCAGTTTTAAATGGCAATTCCTATCTATGTGCAGCTTTGCTCAAGAAGAAATTGATTTACTAATCGCTGTGGCTATGTCATTTTTTAGTCAGAATATATTTGGGAAAGCAATATCTTTGAGTAATTTAATCAATCCCTTCTTATGTGATTTGGTGTATTATTACTATTGTTTCGGAAGAATTTAATAACTTTGTTAACTCCACTAATTATTTATTACAGTGATCCGGGTTTCAACAATTGGTGTCATCTTCAGGTTACCCGGGTTGTGGTAATATATAATTAGCGGAGTTAAAAATGTTATTAAATTCTTCCGTAATGGATAAATTCCACAAGATAAAGCCTACAACCGTTTCCTTTATTACAATTGTTGTTATTTTTCAATGTGTCTTATTCTTATTCATAATTCTGAATGCAGTCACACGTCACAAAATTTAGTACATTCAATTCCAAACAGTGCTGTTATTTTGTGTTATTATGAAAGGTTAAAAAATGTCCATGCATATGTTATGGTCAAAAAAGTTTCCTTAAGGTCTAGTCATTATGCTTGATGCATTTTAATATGTACACATTAGTTAATTATGCAATTTGTGAGGTGAAACCAGTGTTGCAATTGGTTCATGTAACCTAATAACAATGTATTTGCTATTTTTCACTGTTTATGTTGACTTTTACGGCTCTTCAGACTTAGCTAAAATAGCAGTCTCACTTAATTATAGCCTAATTGATTTAGAACCAGCCCTGGATGCTAGTGGGGTTGAAGAAACAGGGAAGCATATGAGACAGTATGCATGGCTGGGGGTCGAGCAGTTAAAAATAGGAGTTGCATAGCATAGTTGAGGGATACTGCAAGTGGCTCAGCAGGGCCTTGCAAAGAACTAAATGCATAACCCGTGCACCTCTATTTAAAAAAAGCTACTGATAAATATGTCTCTCTCTCTTTCTCTTTCTCTCTGTCCTCGGAGCTGACTGACCTGTGGACGACTAGTTCACTCGTCGTTCTTATCTGGAGGTAGGAGTGGAGCTGGAAGGAGAAGGAAAAGAAGAGACGGGGAAAAAGAGAGAGAAAGAAGTAGAAGAAATGGGGGAGACTTAATTTTTGCGGGCCCTCGAGACAATCAAACAAGTTGCAAGGGTTTGTGTTTTTCAAGGGTGAGTGTCGGGCAAAGAACGGGCTCGGGAAAGTGGACAGGAGGAATTTTTGAGTGGCTGGGGCTATGATTATTTTTTTTTCAGGCACATTTTTTAGGGACATATGGTGTAGTAGTGGGCTGGAAACAATAGACCAACATTATCACATACACATCCTACTGGGCCAAGCAAAATTGAACATTGAATGCTGCAATATAATAATTCACATTAATACTCATAACACTAATGTAAAGCTTCTCGTCTATTCCAGTCACCACGACAAATTGCTAAAAGAAAATCATGTCACATATTAAATTGCTAGAGTTTGGTCTGAATATTGGCTGTTCAAATACTGAAACCATGCAAACATAAATATTTTCCCAGTTCGAGGTAATTAAATTTTTTTGTTTAGTTTTGTTTATCATTTCACATTTTTAATCTTATTATTTTTGCAATAGTAACATTGTAATCATGAATTGCATTTTTTTTTTCCTTTTCCAATGAATGTGATTACTGAGCTTAATCTGACCGATGATATAATATTATGTCTTTATACATGCATATTTATGTATATACATATTTGTTTACATTTATGCATGTATTTAAGTAAATAAGATAAAATAATTGCCTAATCAATAACTAAACGTTTTTATAGCATATATGTATATTGGCAGATAACATGTACTATTCTATTTAGCTTATATAACTTTTTTGTATAGAAAAATGAAAAACATCTAAACGCCATACCTGAGGCAGATAATATAACTATGAGACTTCTTATGATACATCTAAGTCATATCTAGAGCTATTGACTAATGACTGCCTTACAATGAAATACTGTGTCTAAAGAGTCCTAAGAAACTTACTGAATTCCAACTAAATATTTTATAACCATACCACTTCATGTTGGCCACGGAAGGAAAGCTCCAAATATAATTTGCAATAGAAAGCCATTGGCCCTCAGGAGGACCAAGTTGCACCCTGGAGAAGACATAAAGTTGTTAGAATTCCCAGGCACAATAAAATATTGAAATCTTTGGATGTTCACTTTGGACATGCAACTATTGTATACACATTCATTTCAGTAATGGATTATTTGAGAATGTCCTTATGTGTTACAGTATTTTTATTTAACTCGTGGTATCTAACCCAGCTAATGATAGAAGTCATTCATCGTAAGATTAGGTGTTATTATTGATCCTTAAATTAAGATTGATGTGTTGGCTTTAGTTGGTTTTAACCATGGAGTGCAAAAACCTACGACATAACTGTTCGACACCATCTGATATGTAGAATGTTAGATATCCTGGGCCATGCATAATGGGCTTAATATAAGGAGAGTCCTAAGTTTTATACTGGCTGGTGATTCTAATGATCCTAGGCATATAGTATTGTCATTATACAACAACCATGTCATTAGATAAAATATTCTGGCTATTTTTAATTAACTCTAAGTAAAAAAGAAGTTAAGTGCATGATGACTCCTAATGTCTTTTTGTATTGTACTGCTATCATTTATTTACATGGAGTTTTAAATGCAGTGGAACCTACCAGTTGAGTTTATTCAGGCTGACTGTGTGGCTTTGAAGGGAAACAAGTGCTTTCAGCATGACAGCCTGCCGAGGGAGGTGTATCGCATCATCCTCGGTGTTCACAAATACCAAAATTCTATGAAACATGCTTTCTCGAGAAGTGACTTAATTCACAGGTGATGGATCATTGCATGAGGCACGCGTTAGCTAGCTTTTGTATCACTCTCCTTTCCTGAATAATGTTCAATTGGTCTACTTTAGCTAAATTTGTAATTTATTTCTCTCTGATATGATTAGTATAAACTTTATATGCAGCTGTTTTCCCATCACTCCATATTTTAAATGCCAAACGGTAAAAAAAACAGGATTTTTAAATCTACTGGCATGCAACCTTGGCAATGAAAATCCAAGAGGTCTGAAAACGTCTCTTCGGGAATAATATCCACTCCCCTTTAAGCTTCCCGCACTGTGCAACCCCCCTCCACCCTTACATCTTCTTTCCTTAGTTCTTACCCTTCCTCCACAAGGGTTGCCCCATTCGCAGCTCTCATCCTTTAATTCTCCTAATCCCTTCTTATTGCCTGTGACGCTCACTTCTTTCCTCTCCTTTCATTCCCTAAACACAATCAAAATCCTTAATCTGCTTCCCCTTCCTCACCTCAAACCCAGCCTATATATTCCCCCTCAATGTCCTTTCAAATGCGCATGACACTGCCAGTGCGGCAAGTGTGTTATGTGCCGTTGAAATAAATTTTGTGGATACAGCGAAGTTCAGTAGTCATTCAGGTGGTTAGGAAAGCTAACCAAGTAGGCGTGCGCCTACAAAATAAAGTGAAACTATTGTTTTTCTAACATACGTGTACTGGAGGTGTATACAGCAATCCTAAAATGGAATGAAAGTGCAATTAGTGCTTGTAGCATGCAGTGACAATGTGTACTGTAATATTTTAATAGTGAAACTGTTTTATGGTGTACAATATTAACAATATTGCATGCATACGTTTATTATTACATATGTATTTCACCATCTGTAATTTTCCAGTTTTATTCATCTTGGTTATGTAGCAAACTCATCACAAACTATGTGATGTATAAGGCCAATTGTATAAGATAGAGTGAAATAAACAACATTTATAGAGCTGTAAAACTGTACTTTAGTGCTGTAAGTAGTACAGAATTTTACTCAGATGCATGGACCAATGATTGGAGACAGTGTAAAGGCCATATCACACTACGGGTTGTGGTGGCTGTTCCGGTTGCAGGTTGCAGTTGCAGGTTGGCTCCCGACCAATCATCGCTCAGCAGCCAAGCCCACGGGTTGCAACCGAGAGAATAGACCCGGGTCTATTTTTCAACCGCGTGGCTGCAACTGTAGCGAATGGCATGCATCAGATTCATCACGTGACTACGTTGTTTTGGTTATCAGATAAAAGGTGCGCCATTTGTTTATGTCCAGCTACTGGTGCAAAGCAGAAAATCATTGTTGTATGTTAATGCACATGTTCATGCGATTCATTGCCTGCGCTTATATAATGCTTGTTGTAAAAGCCCCAAATTTATTGCGTACTACTGGATGAACACAGTAAATAAGCAGACGACAGCAACAGATGTCCGCACGCTCACTTCCTGCGCGAGCTGGCAGTGTGATTGGCCAACCCGCAACCACCACCGTAACCGGAACAGCCGCCACAACCCTTAGTGTGATACGGCCTTAACAAAAAAAAACTAGTGGATCTTCAACCCAGTGTAGGGCTTGATCAGTGAATGAGACTACACCAATGATAAAGCACAGCACTATAGTGTTTGAAATCCATCCATGGGGGAGAGAGAGTTCCTTTTCCTGTGCTACTTGCAACGTTGCCCAAAAGATCTGGCAACCTAGGAATTGCTCAGCTTGTGTTTAGCTGGATGTCTTGGATGAGGCTTCACCATGATTTGAATCCAGGCCTTGTGGTAGTTAATTGAATGCTGTACACACTGGGCTATCATGTGGAGGAGTTTATTATGCGTGCATGAACCTGGATCCACCAAAATTATTTTTTTTAAAGATAAATTGTTTATAACTTCAGAATATTCCTAGTACCTTGCTAGTATGCCTTTTTATTAGTTTTATCTTAATATTATCAGTAGATCTATAAATATTGTGTGTGACATAAATATCACATCGGGAATACATGGTATGTTCTGTCTTTTAGCGAGGATAGAGCTGCATTGGCTTCGATGCGCTTTTCAGGTACTTACAGACATATATATCAATGTTTAATATATAAAAGCATCAAATATTTGTTTTGCATGGATATTTTAAAATTTTCCAATTGTATACCATCTGCTACCAAAAAATTTAATTTTTTTATGCTAATGGATACAAAGTTTTTATCAATACATTTTCTGAGAAAAGATTTCTTTTTCAAGTTTCTTACATTCAAAAGGCAGTCTTACCGAATCCGATTCTCCCCAAGTGTACTAAATGCTCCATATCCACGAGAATGGTGATGGCTGAGGGGACATATGACTGTGAATGATTTCGAATAGTATGTTCGGAAAGGCAAGGACCTTTGTCATTTTGAAATTTACCTAACATTGGCATCATGGGAAAACATATCCCCTAATCTATTTTGTATTTCAGGTTGATGTGTGGGTTTATATGTCAGTATACCTCAAAATCTTCTAGATAGCCACTGGTATTGTTCGAACACCAAACTTGGTAAGTGTACGAAGGGAATTGGGATTCTCATAAAACGCTGCCCATTGGAGTGCCTACCAAAATAAGCCATCGTGCACTTATCAAATGCTAGGCTATGCTCAGCTTGGAACTGTTCGGAAAACTTTTTTCTGAATTCATCAATTTTCGGGTACAATTTCCAATCATCTCTCATTTTGGGCTTTGTATTTCCTTCAAAGTGAAGTTATGAAATGTCAAGAAATTTATTTCTTCTCCCTGCATTAGCAAGGGTGATCCCAGGGGGGGGGGGGGGGTCAAGGGGGTCATGACCCCACCCAAAATCTTGAATATGTATGGCCTACAATGAGCAAAGACTGAAAATATACCCAAGTATTTTAATTTTACTTAAGTATTTGTAGTTGACATCTAGAAGAAATTGCCATTTTTATTGCTAAAACGATCACGTCCCCCCCTCCTTGGTATTGGCCTCGACAGTAAATTTAAAAACTTGGAACCCATGATGATGATTGGGGGGGCAAAAGTTAAGGCTGGGACCGCCCTTGTGTGTCAGTAACCATTGTGTTTTGCACATCACCGTCATTTTCCTTAAGGCATCACTTAGTAGGAAACCGATTGTAGCCCGGAAAAATAAGTATGTTAATAAAATATTTAATCTCCTCTAATATAATATTAGGAGATCAGCAGCCAAGGAAAGCAGCATATTTTTCTGACTCCTACACAAGAAAATCAAAAACATCATTTGTAAGAAACTGGATTCAAAATGTTCAAGAAAAGATTCTCATTTTGAAAAATCTGTCGCAGGAAGAAAGCTATTGCCTTCACCAAGATCTGTTTTTCACGTTGAAGCCACTCGCTGTATTTTGTCCAATTTTCTTGGAAGTGGCTTTTCCTATACGAAAACTTCTTCCATAGGATGATCCGCATTAGAAATGTCTCCAGATTCAACCGAGCAGAAGGGGACTCGTGCGATCTGCTTTTCCCTACAAGTGCCACACGTGCACGTCTGTCTGACTGCAAGGTTATCGAGGAGACCATTGGAATCTACATCAGCACAATCCTCATCATAAAAACAATAGGTTCTAGCAGTTCAAGATAGATAGAAATTACATCACCGATGTCTGTAGTTTCAAGCTCCTCTACTTTGAGATATGTAATATCTCTGGAATGTTGATAACATACTATATATGACATCCCACTGTGGAATTATTTTATAATAAGAAAATATTTCTCATAAAATATTGATGGCATTGCATTTTAGAAAGCATTTACCTGGAATCCCTTACAATTGGTTGGCAACAATTATTTTTAGCCACGGATCAATAATAAAAACCGGATCAGTTACAACGTCTGCA
Organism: Pyrrhosoma nymphula; assembly: GCA_963573305.1. NCBI lineage: Eukaryota > Metazoa > Arthropoda > Insecta > Odonata > Coenagrionidae > Pyrrhosoma > Pyrrhosoma nymphula. Next base: position 9,136,023 of record OY754335.1, on the reverse strand, counting down.
TATAGCGAAGCATTTGGATAGTGATCCACCCATTATGACATTTATGTCACATACCAACATGCAGCATGTTATTACTAAAATATATGAAAGAAATATCCAAGTAATTTATTTTACAAAATTACATTACATACAAAAATTACATTAAGTATATAAAATACCCTGGTCATTTACCCTACAAAAAACCAATAATAAAAACTAATAGTAATAGCAATATCCAATAAAAAATATGAGTAATTGAAAAGAAAAACTTTGTTAGTTCCACATAAATAGATTTTATTGATGACCTAGGCTTTTTCGTTGAGCAACATCATCTGGTAGTTACAGACAATTTTTCACACAATATATGTAGGTACACTGGGGGCAAGGGGGTGGAAAGGTTTGGAAGAGGAGGGAGAGGGGTTGGCTTGGGGTGGGAGGTAGGATGATTAAGGATTGGGAGAGGAGAAGTTAAGGAAGAAGGGTGTTGTGGCCTACAGCCTCCCCCACAACACCCTTCTTCCCTAACTTCTCTCATTCATCCTACCTCCCACCCCAAGCCAACCCCTCTCCCTCCTCTTCCAAACCTTTCCACCCCCTTGCCCCCAGTGTACCTATATATGGTGTGAAAAATTGTTTGTAACTACCAGATGATGTTGCTCAACGAAAAAGCCTAGGTCGTCAATAAAATCTATTTATGTGGAGCTAACAAAGTTTTTCTTTTCAATTATGGAGGAGCTCCATAAAGTTACGCCCATTAACTTAAAAAAGTAAGAGTATTGACACTAAGTGTATGTCCATGATTTCATTCAACACTAGATGCTGAATTTCCGGAGCCCTTAGAAGAATATTTGTGACTTCTCACTGGGAATTAACGAAACTACATAGAAGCAGTAGGGTTCCCTGTCCACGCTAACACTAAGAAGTAGAAATGAAGTGCCCCATTCCGAAGAAAGAGCAATTGATGACGAAATGGCATTTTTTCACAAGATGGCGGAGAGGAAAAACGCACTTCTCAGGTTTGAAAGTTTGCCATTCCTAAAGTAGTTGATGTATTGTTATGTTGAAAGCATTTACAAATGCGCAATGTTTAAATTATAAGTGAGGTGAATTTGGTGCCGATATGTGTGTTAAAAGTGGTTGAAAATCGCGTTTACGCTGGCGAGACGAAAGCTCACCTTTACCCAATGCATCAAATAACTTGAGTATCAAACGTACATTAAACTTAATGGGTTAAGAATGGTTGAAATTATTGAAGGTTGGAAGTTTAAAAAATTTCATTGATAAAGGAAGACAAAGTGAATTGGGAAAACTATGTGACTTAATGAATTTCTCATAATTCTGTGAAAATTACGACTGTCATGGATGACGCATATTGATTGACGATTAAATAAACATGGTGGACTCCCTCAAGTTTTGGTGCATAAATAGCAGACTTTCTCAAGTGTATGGGCTCATTATGTAATTTACCGACTGATCTCTCGATGCAGGAGGAAAGGAATAAAGGTGAAAAAGAACTGATGAATGTGAGGCCGCTCGGACAACTTTAGAAGTCTGCAACAATTGATCAGCTGTCTAGCTTCTCTCAATTGCCACGGGGGAAAATACTTGTATACACGTAATAGTACCAATTAAAGCGCAAAATATAAGCAGGTAGTTGTTACATGGATTATGGTTTGTGAAACCCCTGAAAAATTCTGTGACGAATTTCCAGAGTAAACTGGAAATTCGTCAAGCCCACAGAATTTTTATAGAACACCCATAGGGTGATAAATAGAACTTGACGAGCTGATTTTTGTTTCCCCACCTCTATCTCATTCTTCTGGAGCATAAATTAAGATTATTTTTTATCAAATGCTTTTCCTCCAATATAGCCTTTATGCGCATGTGACAACCTGGCAAAAATAAGCTCTTCCGTGGTGGGTTTTTGGCATACACTCGATGGGCGGTAGTACTACGTGCGGCTTACAGTCAAGCGAGGGTAGTGGGACGGTATTTTAGAACATCCGAGGGAAAGGGACGGGTAGAGCAGCAGGAGTTCTTAGCGAGTGTAAAGGAAGGGTAGTTCTACCCTTCCCTTACGCTTCATGGAGAGTAGGGCGAGGGTAAGTGGAGGATAAGCCAAGGAGTTTTTAGCGAGTGTAAAGGAAGGGTAGTTCTACCCTTCCCTTACGCTTCATGGAGAGTAGGGCGAGGGTAAGCCGAGGAGTTTTTAGCGAGTGTAAAGGAAGGGTAGTTCTACCCTTCCCTTACGCTTCATGGACAGTAGGGCGAGGGTAAGTGGAGGGTAAGCCGAGGAGTTTTTTGCGAGTGTAAAGGAAGGGTAGTGCTACCCTTCCCTTACATTCCATGGAGCGTAAGGGAAGGGTAAGCCGAGGAGTTTTTAGCGAGTGTAAAGGAAGGGTAGTGCTAGGCATGCCTTGAATCTGAATACCCTACTGTCACGTGACTGAACGTGGAGGGGAAATTTGATTGCTTATGACTGCAGTTCTCAGGCTTTTTGGACTTTTGTTCCGATTATTTACCACGGAAGCATGGATGTGGCTCTGTGGCGAAAGTACCACCTAACAGTTGGACCACGCGTAATATATGTTAATATAATTGCCTCGCCCACTATTATTTAAAAATTTTTCGCGTATATTCTTTTCATTCTGTGTACCAATGGCCATGACAAAATACGTCGCTACACCTTGAATATTTATGGTGTAGATCAGCGCGGGAGTGCAGCATCTATGTTGTCATAGCATTGTTAACGATGACAGCGATTGCGCAAGCCTTCCTTGGTTCTTTAAGTCCTGTGAATTCGATTGATTTGTGCTGATTTTATGGATAGAATAGGAACAAATTGAACTAAACCACTAGCTAAATAATTCATTTCCTGCCTCCCCGGGTGGAAGGTAATCCAAATAAAAGTGTGTGGGTATGTGTGATGTAGCTAAACGAATTCATGCTATTCACTTTTTCCCATTATCATCATTCCCATAAATATTCAAGGAATATGAAGAATCATGTGAAAAGCCACCACTCTTGGAATTACTGAAAGTGAAGGAGTAACGAAACTATGGAAGATTTAAGAAGAGATTTATGTTGTTATCCGTAACATTATACTCCTTAACATTAAGGTAGGGTCGTCCTTATAAGGATGACCCTACATTCTTTATGAGCGTATACGATATTAAAGAATGTAAAATGCCGTGCCCTAAAAAAAGACAATGTTTCAGGAATTCAAAATGCCACTCCATATTTGCCATACTGTTCTGGAAACCAATGCCAATTCTCTATGCCAAGGTTCTATGCCAAAATGCCACACTGTTCTGGAATAATATCAAAGTTCGGCAAATGTTTCATTTCCGCCGTAGAGCATATTTGGGACGAATCTCAAAGTAATTAATAAAATTGAAACCTCGCTCCAAAATTTCGACTTCTCGTTCTCTAAATATATACAATATTGCGAAAGAAATGTCATTTATCTACAGAGAAGGCAAGCGTATTAAAATATTTTAACGATGGGGCGTTTTACAGTAGTTTAATTTTAAAAAAAAATTAATTTATTAGCATTTACAGGCGAGTCGCCCATATTTCCACAACTACACCATCAGAAACATGCCAATTCAGCAGTAGTTTAACCAATCTTATTATCGGGAGTTTAAACGTAGGTCTTGGGAGTGTATCGTTCTATTTCTATTGTCTATGTTCATTTTGATGAAATTATTGGCAATAGACGTATTAAAAGCATGCCCGGTCTTCGCTTTCCTTAAAAAGTATTCTAGAGTGAACGCGAGGATCAAACTGATTAACGATTTTTATCAGTGAAGAACCTACTCAGCTGGATGGGTCAATTACGTCGGGAATCGTATCAAAACTCTCTGGACATAGTTTTTTCAAGTTTAAACCCTGCGAAAGATTTCTAAAGCATTGGATTATCAAGCTTTGAGAACAGTTTTATTGGTCCAGTTATCAAATAAAAATTGAAGATTTTTGTAATGCTTTTGAATCGAAATAAGGTGAAATCTGTGAATAGTTTCGTCAAAATCTCCTGAGTGTAAATACCATATAACAATGTCCACGGTGGGACTCGAACTTCCTTGACTTTAGCTCTTGCGGGCGCGATTTCAATTAAGGTGTGTGAATATATTATACTTGATTAGAAAATATTTATCGACCAAGGGTATAAGTGTTGAAAGAGTATATCTTAGCAGCAGAGTGCTCGAAATCCTTAACATTCCCCCGGGAAACATTTACGTTGAGGTTGCTATTTTTTTGTGAAGGTAGGTATCGCAAATATTTATGGCTATGCAATCATTCTCCCAACTATGAGTCACTGGTTAGTGACATGGTTGTCCTCTTTAGTAAGTTTGCTTAGACTAGAAAAGAGTTTTCCTTACACATGAGCCAAAAAGGTTTTGTTTATTTGTCCGCGTTGGGTTGAGTAATAAACTGCCTAAGCTGAAGCCGTTGGATGCACTTCGCTGGGCTTGAGCTAAGCATATTATATTGATCAAGAAAGTTTACTCTCAAGTGTACTCAAGTGATAAGAGTACTGTACGCTTCAATATGAATCATCATTTAATGTGAAAGAAGGAACTACAGACTAAATTCGGTGTCGAACATTTGTATCATTACGAAAGTAAGTTACAAAAATGGTTAATTTGCATTTTATTTAAGAATTCACGCAGTTGGACGAGGTTTAATATATGGAAAATTAAGTAAAACTATCTTTTAATTTTTTTAAAGGATTTGAAAGAAATTGGCGTTTAAAGATTTTGAACAGTTTTGCAGGAAAGCTAAGGCAAAAAGTCATGGAAATTAGAGAAGAAGAAGTTTATATATCATTATCATCATCCGGCTTTTGCCAAATTTGGGCGCTGGGTGGTTCGATAATTTTTTTCACTTCCTTGAGGGGTGAAGGCAATTAAGGAATCCCAGTTGTGAGTAATTCTTCCGATTTGCATCTCAACTTCGTGTGAAGAGCGCGCATCAAATTCAGAACAGAAGACGACAAGGCAATGAATGCCTCTTCGAGGAATAAAGGTCTGCTTTCACATTTTGATGCACGCCGCGGGCTCCATTCATCCGGCTGGACCCTAGGCGAACAGGGAGTTTCACGATTCTTGACCTCCCGGCCCAGAATTCTAAACTCCTCCGCTTGCCGAACAATTGGCCTTCTACCACTTGTTGAGGTCATATTTGCATATTTCCACAATTTTTATTTGCTACAACTTCTTTCAAAGCGCAGTCGTCATTTTCAGGTTCGCCAATGGTAGCAATTGATTGGCATTCTGCATATTTACGTAGCTAAGTACGTACGAACCATATCTATATATTCCGAATTAATTAACAACCATATTCTACCATTAACAGTCCCTAGCGTAAATACCAAATTTGGAGAATATCTTAAACGTTCCGGTACAAATCGATGTAGGTATTTGTCCGCCTTAAAATTGCTCTCATGCTCCTCACATGCTTTAAGCCTCCCCTCATGACTTCCAAAATTCCTATCCTTCTTCAGCGCCTTTTCTCTTTCCTTTTTTTCCTATTTCCTCTTATCACCTCCTTCAACATTGCGTTCTCTATCAATGTATCCTTCATCCACTGTCGCCGTCTTCTCCTAATCTTCGCTACTTCGCTCTCTTAACATTTCAAGAACTTCTTTGTCCGTCTTCCTCGCAACCCAGCTCCCCATTTCATTTTTCTACACACCCACCTCTGAAAAGCCTATGCCCACGTACATTATCTTTCCACAAAGACGAAATAGCCAAACCGTACAGCGTTTAACAATGAAGATTTAATTTATTCAATAGTTTTCGCTTGAGCTGGCTCTGGGAAAAGAGGCTTTAGATACAGTAGACGAGTTCATCTACTTGAGAAGCAACTACAAAGAACTGCTTTAACCCAGCATCATTAAATGAGTCAAACAGGCCCTTCACCTGCGGAAACGTCATTTAGGAGGTTTCGAAATGCCTCGTGTGGGCCTTTGAATGGAGTGTCCTGCTCTATGGAAGTGAAATGGAGACAAATGGTAAGGGAGAGAAGGGAAGAGTGAAAAAGTTTGAAACGTGGTGCCAAAATGGTCAAAATACTGCGGGTGGACAGTCGCGAATGGAGAGGAACTCTAGATGATGGAAAAGAGACCGTGAATGCTTGGAATGTGGATGAAGAGAGGAGATCCCTGTATTGGGTACGGAGGGTTTGTTTGGATCTCACTGGAGGGTAGTTGAAGAAAAGAACGGATCGGAGACCTAGTAGAGTGGACTACATCGGACGATTAGTGAAGGGACTATGTTACCTAACATGCGGAGGTAAATTCTCATATTTGCAGTTACGTAAGGAGGTAGTAAAATGGCTGTTCATTAAGAAGAGGGAACTGATGATGGATCCCGTGTAAGTATTTTAGAAACAGACCGGCGAAGAGTTGACTTTGGAGTGAAGTCATATATATTGCAGATAACTGGGAACTTGAGGAGAGAAATGAGAGTTACATGGGGGAGTTATTGAGGAAACTAGGCTGCCATACTTACAATTGAGTCAGGAGAATGGAGTCGGATCGCACTGTGTATTGAAACCAATCCTAGGGTTGTAGCCGCGGAAGAAATCGCAAGGGTGTTGTGGAATAGCGTTTTGAATGTGTTTCCCGGGATGGGAGAGGTTGCAATTACTAGTGGTAGGAATAGAAGATTGGAAGAATGCCTTGACTAGCGTGTATGAGACAGCTATATTTAAGGAGCTAAACCCCCAAGCACACGAAAAAGAGATGGAGAGAATGGACCAGGATAGCACAGGATGGAAACTGCAAAAAACTAATGCTAGAACTGTTTGGAAACTCTCGTAATCCTCTCACGCATAGACCTCTCGAATGCGCACCTAATCCACAAGTTTGCCAAAAATATTCCCGACCCATGCCTATTCACCCCACGAGGAATGAATATTAATAATGAGAAAACTTAAATAATAAGATGTTATTGAAGAAATAAATTGGCGTTAATTATAAAATGAGGACAAAAACGGGAGCTGGTAGAAAAATTTAATGCTTGGGATTTTTAAACGGAGGAAAATGGGGACAGTGGCAAGAGTATCACGAGGAGAAATGCGTTCGCGAGTGAGGACCTAGAATCGCACATGATGGGCACCGATCCTTGTGACTGCAACCAGGGAAGAAGTCGCACCAACTTATGGTAGGCATTTTTTCAAAGGACATTGACGAAAGGCTGGCGAAGAGCCTATGGAGCGTGGTGATGTATGGCGTAGAAACCTGGACCCAGAGGATAGAGGACGTCAGTAGATTGAAAGTAGTCCCGGACTTGAAAACTTCGGACAGTCATTAAAGGAATAAGGCTGCAAAGTGCTCGAAGAAATAAAGAGGGAATCGCCTATGAGGGAAACCAATCCTAGGATTGCGGCCGGGCGAAGAAGCGGCACGCATTAATGCACAGAATTTCCACCGCGATGAGGCCACTAGAATGCACAAACATGCCCGCCAAATATCCAGAGCGCCATGATATTCCGTCTCCAGTAGTTCTATCCCTTCCCCTCGTCCACCTCGAACACTCTCCCTCCTCCTCCCCTCCCCCATACTTCCTACCCACAGGTCTACCCAAAACATCCCCTGCCCACCGGCCATGCCCTTTCTACCCTACCCTTTTCGCTACGCCCCTCCCCGCCTCATCCGACCCTTTCGCCCTACTTCTCGCCATTTAAAATCGATACGCATGGCGCTCCAGCCGAAAGGGGTGTTGGGGGAGGGAGTGGTTTGTGTGTGTGGAGGTGGGGGCGAGACGGGAGTGGGGAAGGGGACGGAGGGGAAGAGCGCCAAAAAGTTCCGCGCTCCAACCGGAGGAGGGATTGTTGTCGCCGCTCCCGTGGACCTGTTTGATTTTGCTCGAGGATCATATCGCGAGAATTAAAGGAGGTTCTCTCGCGACAGCGTCAGTCAAAACAAAGGAGTACAATAAGAACTAAGGCGATGAAATTTTCCACATATGAAAATTTTTAATCGAATTTTATTTTTTTTTTTTAATTTTTTCGATGCACTGCATCATCATCAGGAATTTTGATCTATTTCGATGCAATGCGTCATCATCACCTGATGATGACGCATTGCATCGAAACCCGGGTCGATTTAAAATTTTTATCTGTGGAAATTGCATCGTCTTAGTTCTTCTTTATGTTCATATTCCACAACATCTCGCCTGATTCCTCCCTTTTTTAAAACAAATGAGAAATCTTACAGGCCAAAATGTTTCGCGAGGATATTTCTGACGTTTCTAACCTGAAGAAGCAAGCTGAAATGTCTGCGAAACGTCGTCACCAGATGATTCAACGTGGAAGAGATCCTGAGGTATTTTCAGTCCATCATCTTATCCTTTCGTTCATCACCTTAGGTATCCCACCAAAAAGATGGTAGGTCCATGGAAAGCCCTAAATAGTTTCTCCTACCGTGGGTACCCTTCTCTAACGTTTCCTTCGCAAAGCGATGGTTTTTTAGAAAACTATATCCCTTTTAAACTTTTCTTACCTATTGCCTCACTACATTACTTACAAAAATTTCTGTTATCCTCTTCCGTCCAGACTTACGTACCCTCCATTCTCCACTCTATCAATCTCTTTTGCCTTCATTAATTGCAGTAATCAGCTCTACACATATAAGCTAGATTTGTGCCTCTCCATTTTAATATGCCTTTTAATATCTATAATGGAAGATTCACACGCATTTCGCAAAAAATTTCATTCGTGATGAAATTTATTTTCCTATATTGTTGTGTCAATTGTTTCGCCCATTGCAGCCCTCAGGTATTTTCAAAGTTTAATTTGTGAAAAAATGTTGCGTAAAGGTGGGATTTTGTTTACGTCATCACTTGAAGGGAGTAGCTTTTTTCTCTAAGCATGACTATGAAAAAATTACGCCATTATAGTTTTTCTGTGCAACCCCATTACGTGCCTGGGTGTGCGATGTAATTTGCACGAGCCTATAAGGTGGAGGGAATCTTGAGAGCTCGAGTGTCTTGTCAGCGGAGCAAGGTGATGCATACATGATTCTCTTGGGGAAGTGGGAGGGGCTTCGTGTACGGGCTCGGACGAGGAGCACGCTGATAGCGATGAATTTATGAATCTGCTTTCGTCTTGACTCAAGCATTCCACGGCTAGAGCTAAAAGGAATTTGCATATCGAAACATACAAGTGCAAGGAATTATTTTCCAGATGCGCGATTTGCTATATCATGAACTAGGGGAAGCAAATTTCGATCGACTTGTGGTATTCATAGTAATTTAGTGTAAGGTCCTGCGATAACCTAGGCTATTTCGCACTTAACTGTATCTGCCACTTGCTGCAGACACAGAGGCAACAGCTCTCGGACGATTAGGATGTTCAGCCCCTCGAATTGGAGCCGATTCCAATCAGTGGCGGATATAGAAAAAACTCAAGGGGGGGCGCAAGTTATTGCGACGATTGTAGCTTTCAAACTGACTGCCTGGCAGCGACTCTGCTTCCCTTGTATATGTAGCTCGGTTGTTTCGAGAACATTCGGTGCCAGAATTTTCGCTTCCAGACTTTTAAGGAGTGTGAACAAATACAAACAGTAGAATATTCGCGACTTTTCTCGAACAAATTCCAGACAGAATAACGTATCGAGATCACTAGAATGGCCGCGACTTTTCTCGTAGGTTAGCCATCTATGTGCCAGACAAAAAAATATAAAATACGATGACGCGGACGCGCGCGCGTGCTACATAAGAAAGTACAACTACTCGATAACTCGACTCAGAGTCGACTGGCGAAAGACACGAACGAATAGCGTGCGGGCTGACTGGCGCGGGCGGCAATGCGGGCGGGCCCGCAAGGGGGGGGGCGCGCCCCCCCGCGCCCCACATATGTATCCGCCACTGATCCCAATTATGATTAATTTCGGTGAGTGAGTGGGAACCGATGTGTCCAGGGGCTGTCCATGTGTGTCCGTGAGAGCACACATGGACAGGCCCTACGCACAACATCAAATTTGAAGAAGCAAAGCTAATTTACGAGGGAAGAAGATATTTCCCACTGTTAATACGGGAGGCCATTGAGATAAGCAAGAATGAAGACAACTTCAAAAGGGAAGAGGGCTATTCCCTCGCTAATGCCTGGAAACACGTTTTGCGCGGGAAAAAGAAAAACATCAACAGCCAATCACGAGTGATCTAACCCCTACGGATAAGATATACCTATAAGGCGGCCAACATACTGCATCCGAACTTCACTGACTTGAAGAAGCCGACTGCAACGCCGGCGAAACTGTCGTCCGAAGAAAAATGGACCTACGCGGTGTAAAACCCGGAAGACCTGTATCTTCTTAATGAAGGATTATTAGCACTGCAAAAAATTCTTTTATTAAAGATCTGGGAAGAATAGAGACGATGACAAAATACACGCTGGGATTAATTCCATAGGCCATGCAAGTAGATGCTCATACCATTTTATAACTTGTGTGGGAAAATAGAAGAGGGAGTTGTAGGCGTGAGCTCAGCTGAAACGCTTCGATGCTGTTTTACAACTATCAACGTTGAGACTGCCGCAGGGAAGTTGATTGTCATTTCTTATTCATGCTTCGTTTGCGTGGTACGATCATGATGCTCATGAAAACACAACTTTATGGCTAACGCCGAAGAACGTGTTCGAACCTAAGAATTGGAATTTGGGAGTAGCATGCTTGGATATTACGCCTGTGTCTACCTAGGAAATTGAGACGAAGTATAGCACAGAGCTTGATGCAGTGGTGCTATAATATTTATTGAGAAGGATAGTTGTCTTAGGAATGATTTACTAAGATTCTCCTCTCGCCCATCTAGCTCACGGAGGCAGAGGCTTCCCACAAAAGGGCACTCTTGTCTTGCACTTCCTACCGCGGAATACTTGTAATAAATATTAAATTGTTTTGCGGTGAGACTAGGCCAAGCCAGTTTACCTTTAAAAAATAGTTCGAACCATTGCAGTAGTCCGAAATAATTTTTTATTTCAGGAGAACAGTTCGCCTTAGTTGAACATGATATACGCTGAATCGCTGTTATTATTACTTAATGAGCCAACACCGTATCTGGTGGATAGAATCAAGACCCTAATTAAGAATAGTGCTTACATAGGTGATCAATGATTTCTGTGAGTCGTTTTTCATTCAAATTGAATCTAAAAAAAATTGAGTTAGTTTTGAATCCTGAAAACAACGTTTCACCACCGTCCTGCAGAGTTGCTAGTGAACGATAATCTTTCCTGAGATGTTTTTGTAATGAGGAGAGGAAACTAATTGGTTTTCCACTGATTTTTATTGAAGTATGACCTGGGATTCATTGCGTCGCTACATCATCAAGTTCTAATTTGTGACGCTGCAAAACCTGGGAGTTAAATTCAATAAAAATCTGTGGAAAAACCAAGCTATAATTTTTCATCATAGTGAAACGCTTCCACAAAGTTACGCCAGATACCTTCCGACTATATTTTTGTTATACCCCTTCCAATGAGTGGGATTGCTCTTGCTCGTTTGCATCTCATTCCCGCGTCAGAAAAACAGCGTCGAACTTCCAAGCTACATTAGTTAATTCCAGTTTATTTACAAGATTATTCATATTCTTGAGAATTTTTTTTTATTTTCCGCGAATGATATGATACACTATAGAAGTGTCTGGGAAGCTAGACTATGAAAGTAGATTCAGATTCTCTGCTGGTATTAATCAGAAAAATAAAACAGTTCATGTTGAGATGAGTGCTGTCAATTGCTCCCGTTGAGGCCCTGGTTTTCGGGGAACGAAAGCGATCGGCAGAGATATCAGAAGTTATTCACTCGCGATATGAAGACCTTCCTCACGCCTTTTACGAGCGTGGAAACAGGGTGTCGTCTGGAGAGGGACCATAAATCTCGGCGAATTAGGAAATGCCAACAGCTTGAAGGTTGGAACGCCGCGGATCATTACTCCCCCGAAGGTCGCAAAGAGGAAGGAAAATATTATCCCACCCTTCTCGCCGGATCCTCCTCCACTGGGCCACCTCAACCAACCCACGCTCTCCCAGGGATCCAATAATAACCTCCTAAATGTCCACCAGGACTCGTGGTCTTTTTTTTCCGAGGTGTCCGGCGTCCGCAAGTAGCTGCGCCGAGGTAGCCTCCTTGCCCCATGGAGGTACTACCTAGCGAGCTAGTTCTACACCACAAGTGCATTGGGGATACTGAGTACGTGGTAAATGAGCATTTGCAGAAATGTACGTCGCAACAAATCGACAAATCAAATCAATCAATGTACAACTTCTACAAAGTGAATCCTGAAACCATTGAGTTTATTTTTTATTATGGTCGTAGTTTTCGGATGGATATACACGTACCAAAATTCTCATAAGAAGATGCATAAGAGATTGTAAACAGGTAAAAGCATTTGTATGGAAGGACTGGATTACACGAAAGGCTAAGTTTACTATGAAAATCAGCTCTTACGAGTTTCAGGTGGCAGAGAGGATATTATTCTACTCCCGCTCTACATCTGTTGGACCTAGACAACAGCGGTTTAGTTAGGGAGATTCTATGTTGAACTGACTCATCTTAATCGCCATGATTCATCTTTAACCACCATGGATATAATCATACTAATATATGTTGATAATAACACCATGTTGTTCAATCATGTAAAAACTACAGAACCGATTGAACTGAAATTTGGCCTGTAGAGATAAAATGTATATGGGATGAACATGCTAAGCATTGGGTTCGGTGCAGTGGTTTTATTTTTTGCTTTTAAAAAATACTTTCATCCATAATAGAGGGCTGGGATTTTTTTAATCGGATGGCTGAATAAATGTTGTTTCTAATTATTTCAATCATTTTCTCTTACGCATCGTAACTGTCTGAAAATCATGTTTATAGCTGAAAAATCTCACATTTTTCTCTGAAGTCAACAAAAGCATATTTCCTTGACAACCAGAGATTTTATTTTCAAAGGATATTCACGCCTCTGGCATTTAAATATCACGTTTTCCTGCAGGCCCATGATAACACTTAGAAATAAAATATGTACAAGAAGGGCCCAGAGTCCCAGGGGCCCCATGATAGATTGTTTCGTGGGGTAATCGATAAATTCAATGAATATTTTCAACAAGTATACTGTTCAATGTCTATTCTCAAAGTAGCTCTCATAGGGGCACTGCATATATATGAGAGAACACTTATGTAGTAAACGATACACATAAAGGAATTAAACGTGGAAAAATATTTACGTGAAGTAAATAGTAATGGTAATAATGACTCTGTTGCTACAACAAACACGGCGTTGTTTATTATCGTTTAATACTCAGATTTATTATATATAGTGGAACCATCTGCCTCTCATTTCGATTGAGAACTGTTTTTTAGACTAATTCCCATATCATACGAACGAACGAAGGAACGTCAACGAATATCATACTAGGTTACGAACTCCTCAAATGACTACGCTGACAGTATTCTTCAGGGTTCGTGGTTTTCTTATAAAATACGTCCAATTTTTTTCACACCCGTTGAATTTCAACGGGTACCTCCCGCTAGTATTAAATAATGGAGTAAATAGCCGGGACATAAATTTGTGAAGAGAATTTTGACGATTCGAAATTCTTCACCCAAATCGCGTAAAACCTCACGGATTTTAGGTGTTAAAAATTTATTTATTCCCACCCACAATTCTCAGGTTTAACAAAAAGAGATGGAGACACTTGACCATCAAACTTCCCTGTCCTCTCTCAATCGTATTCAATCCCTTTTTCAGGACTTAATGTCCATACAATCCCTGCTACACGCCCTTGCGTTGGCTCGAAGTGTTATTCGTAAATATATTTGTATATGCTATAAAGATCACTGTAGACCTATAGGAACAGATAGGTAATAGCATGGTATAAAAAGAAACGCTCTTGTAGAGATATGTATTCGAATTCCTTCTTCTTATACGCCATTCACGCCCTCAACAAACATAACGAGAGACTAATCACCCAAAACAATTTTACCTCGCTACTTTTCCCAGGTCTTTTTTTTTGTCTATCCCTCGTTTTTTCATGTGTGGTGTCTTCACACCTCCTGCCGTACGTCTGCGCGGTGGATCGTTGGGTTGTACGTAACTGTATATTATTTCCTGCTTCAGGAAAAATTTCTCCTCAGGGCTCGAGCCCAAAACAGTCTTATGCTATTGCGAGGCTCATCCTTCACGCCTTTTATCTCGTCAACACGCGCCAGACGGAAGGATAGCAGCGGAGAAAAAGATCTGGGGAGAGAGAAGCATTGGGACGACGAGCCGGGCGACAGTCGCGGCCGTGATCCACCACCGGGGAATCCCGCAAAGAGGCATTGACAGGGTTCCCCCCAGAGGGCTCCCCTCCGAAGCTGCGGGCGCGGCTCTAAATATATACCCCTCTCGCGTGACGCTGACGGTGGGGAAATAAACAGAGCACGCGACGGTCGCGAAGGCAAAAGAGAAAGCGGAGAAATGGACCAGAAGAGATGGGATGGGAACTGGGGCATCCGGAGGCGGGGGAGGAAGAAGAAGAAGAAGTCTTCGTTTTTTTATTTTTCGGGCAGGGTGTGCGCTGTTTGGGGAAGGTAAACATGGGTGGGTAGGGAGGAGGTGAATTGGGAGACTAGCCTTTTGGTCGACGGGCGACAGACGTATCTAACGATGTCCGAGGGGCGCTTCGATTTCCTCGTAGATGACGAAGATTCCTCCTCTGTGTGTGTCGTGGGAAACCGCTCACACGGATCCGACTACGACCGTGGAGCCTCTGGCCTAGGACACTAGGATTCTTGCAGAGGACGCCCTACCGGCCGCCCAAAGACCGAAAGAACGCAATTAAGTCGGATGCGGCCTAGGACACAATTTTACAGTCACCAGAACTCTCGTGCTTACGAAGTAATTGAAATCGGCGAGCAATTAAAGTGGCGTCTGAAACTACGAAACGAATTTGGACGATAGAAGATAGTAGACACTTTTGGAGAGAAGAAAAATAAATGTAGTTAACAGTGAGTGTCACTAAAGTATTCTTGTTTTTGCATGACCAAATTTGTATTGTTTATGCCATACCCAGGTGTGATTTACTGTTCATACCTGGATTTGCATTGTTAAGTATTTGAAAGCGAATCAACAAAGTTGTTTTCCATTTTTTCTTTACCATAAGTAGCCACTCGGTGTTAAGATCAACCCCGTGAAATTTAATAAAACCAATGAACACCCTATTAAAAATTCAGGACTTTGTCTTCGATAGGTTCCTCGTACTCAGCACTAAATGCTTTTATATGGTTTGGAAAACGTCGACTTAAAGAAAGCGGATTGATTTAAGATATTCATTTAGTCTCCTGAGGTAGAGGATAAAACATTTCGACCGTAGAGTACATTTGAAATCTCTAAGCCTGAGTTTATTTTACGATTTGACATTAATAATTTTGTTTGTTATGCTACTTTGACTCAATCTGTAAGAATAAATGTCTCATTTGCTATTCTATAGTTGGATGTACGTAGGTGGATGGTTCTGGATTCATAGGTGATGTGTGATGTCCATTCGATAGGAAATCTTTAGTGGGAATGCAAATACTTGAAAGAAGCTTTATGAAAAATGAATTTTTTCAACTTTTTCTTGTAGTAAGATGTCATGCCCCTATTTATCCCTTTAAGAAAACAAATGCATCTCATCGCGTCGAAATGTATACGATTGGATTCATAACATTAACTCTCCTGTTAGGCACTCAAAGCCTTATTTACTTTCAAGTTTTTTGTGGGACTTATTCCATTGGCAAATAAGCTGATTGATAATAGCAGCTGAACGTGTAAGAAATAATTTTTTATCATATATAGTTCTCCTATGTATGAATGCTATCCAAAGAAAGCAATTAATGGGGGCCCAAGAGCCGAAAATAAGGTGATTAAAAACAGTGAAAGGAAAGCATTTGAAACTCTCACTTGGCTTGAAATAGCGAGATCTTGATAGATACAAATTTTATTCACTCGTCCCCCAGGAATATTTAGGAGATTTTTGATCCATATAAATCGCCACTTAAGGGCCTTATTGTTAAATTATGCATGTTCCTACCAGATCCTCTCGCTGAGGAGCATCGCTTGTGGACGATATACATATTCAGAAAGTCATTTCCGTCTTTAAAAAAAAGTGCCTTCGCTCTGTGTCGATTTATTCCGCTCTAAATTTATTTGCAGGTCATGGAAAAAGAGAAAGAGACTTGAAATTCCTTTCTTCCTCGCTCACTTTTCTGGGTGGTTTCCGGTAGGTGTGAATAAACCGGAAGAACGTCGAAATTACATTCTTTGCCCTCCTTCGGTGGAAAAACCGGGTCAGAGATGAATTTCAGTACCGTAGTTTGCTTAAAAATATACCTACATATACATTATCTGCGCCAGCCTTTACTGGTCTGCTTTCACGCTTCCTTCAAAAAAGTTGTCAGATTATATACTAGAAGCTCTAACTGGCCTAGTTATGGTAACTGAAAATTGAAACAGAGCGCGTCAGTCTTGAGAGTGGAATAAGCGACCAGATAAAAACGCTAGGCTAAATAAATGTCCATTTGGATTTAGAATCTTTCCTTGAATAATTAGTACCTTTAATGTATTTGAAGAACATAAGGTTTTATGTATGTTTAAAGGGCATAAATATAGCATTCCACTCACTCAGTGATTCAACCCGGTGGTTGGTTTGGATGTTTGAGGTTAGAGCTCAGCCCGGACTAAGCCACAGGCGTGTGAATTTCCCACATTCAGGGTAGGGGGGCCAGTTCCTTTCCCTGGGTCACTACGAACTCAGAGGATTTTTTGTTTGAGGGCATCCAAAGGCTTCACCCGGATTTGAACCCGGGACCCTTCGATCAGTAGCCAAGCACTCGACCTACTAGGCTACCACGCTCCCTAGCAATCCACAGAAAAACTGAATTAAGTTACAAAATAACTAAAATCCTTCACTTCGTTTTCAGCAGAAAAACCTGCATGTACAAGGCCAAAATTCCTCAAAGTAGGTATAATAAAATCATTTCCTTCGATGAAGAAAACCAATGAGAATCGTTTGAGCATCGCCATGTATGACCAAATCAAATGAGGCAACCTCATGGAATGTGCTACGGAAACATTTTACCAGCAGCTTATATTCGGTAGAAAGTTCAGATAAGTGAAATTGGACGCGGTAAGATTTCCCAGGGTTTTTTGTTACTTTAAAAACAGGTGCATTGAAAAAAACGGTGCTGAATTTACTTGAAAAATTAACGTCAATTTAACTTTACACCTTAGAAGCGTTTATGAAAAATCAGCGTTGGAATTACGCAGATCTGTATTTGATGGACTATTACCAGACGATGATCTTATAAAGTCGGCGTTAAGAAAATCGGATCGAATATAAAAAGGAGAAGTTCATTTTACTCGCAGTTGAATTCGAGCCAATCCTTCGTAGACTTTTTCCGTCAATGAAATCGGGTATTTTGCACGAAGTCTAATCTGCCAACGCTACCTTTGTCGGTTATGCATTGGAAACTCATGTCAAATGAACGTTAATTTGGCATAAATTTGTCCTGTAAACAGGCTTTACTGACGACTTTCAATTCGTTGTGAACCACAACTGCTGGTTGTAAAGCGGTGGTTGGAGTCTGTTCCGTCTATTACCTTTCATCCCTTCAAGGCGGTGGTCTCATTTTGCCCTCCTCGGTCCTCATCCCACCCTCGCCATCCCTTCCCCCTCCCCAGAAGTAACAACAGTCCTCCGCCCGACTTTGACCTCTTTTTAATGGGCCTTGTCTGCAGCGCGTCGCCCCGAGGTGGTTTTTTTACGTGAAGCGATGCCCCGCCCCTCCGCCTTTTCAGATTCATGCGCCATAGATAGTGCATCTCCCGAATGTGATGCATGTTAGCAACGCGTGGGAGTCTGCGGTGTTTAATAAGTTTCACATAACCGCCAGCCCCAGAGTTGGAGCTCATAGGATTTTCTCCCGATAGGGAAGACAAAGTTTAGTTGCACCCCGTCGTGATCCTAGAGACTGCCTTTTTAGTTTTGTTTAAATGGGATGTCCTCCTCCAGCACTCATGGCTGCCTTTGCTTTATGGCCTCATTTGTTCGGATGAGCGCAACCTAGTGATTTTTCTCCCCGTTGGAATTTCATTTATGTCCATGAAATATGATGTTTGGCGCTTTTCGTAAAGGCTAGTACATATTTCAGTTTCGTGGGAATATTAATAATGGTTTTATTTCTTTTCGAGTCTCATCTATCTCCAAATAGCTGTACTAGCATGCTTATACAAGCGCACTAAATGGTGGGAGGTCTCTTTTACGAACATCCTTGAATGAAGAATATAGGAGGAGGGACACCCTAGCAAAGACAATGAAGTGAAAATTATTAGGCGTCGGAGATTCGTTATTTCTACTGAATAGTTTGTTCATGTGACTGTGTAATAGATATTAATGAAGTTTTCGCAATATTTTAGCCTTGTGTAAGATGAGGTAGTCATGTGGAGCTACATTTGTAAATTTTAGCTAACAAATGAAGTGTGATTGAATTTTTTAATGATCAGTTTATGTGATATACCCAGTTTAAATTTTATATACATAATTTTGTGCGTGCGATTTTGTAATGTTATTCGACTAAAAAATTTATATCGTTGGAAAGCATGCATAATATATCATAATATAGACTATTCCTTTTATCATAAGATAGTCTACGGAGATGAAATGTAATTATTTGTATTTTGGTGGAATCACTGTCGTCTAACGTGTATTCTGCAATAGTAAATATTATTTGTTAATACAAAATTGCGAAGAGCTCAGGATACAAATCTGCAGAGACAAAAAAAATTAATCAGTAATTGCATGCTGAAAAATACAGTAAAGTGCTCCAAACAGGTATCCTGTAAATAAAGAAATTTTTATTTCACTGTACACGGTAAGATAATAGGATTAACAAATGAAAAATAAAAATATCAATGATAGCGTTTCATTAAAAAGCCTTGCTAATTTAGGCAATACAGCTGGTTTTTGTGGAGCAATATTTCTAGGATATACTTACCAATGGTTATTTCTTTTATTTATAATAATAACTCTTTCAAACACGTAGCTCAAGAATATAGCATGCATGCAAAGCATTTCCGTCGGGCCACGCCAGCGCCTTCTCGGAACAGAGCTCGCTCTTATTTTTTCCTCCAGATTTTGCAGACCTCAATTTTTTCTCGATTTTATCTCAGCACAATTCTAACATTTGCCCTGTGTAATTGCATAAATTATGCTCTTGATTAAAGCCTTATGAAACTGGTAACAATGACAGATAAGTCCTTGGTAAATACCCATCAATATATTAATGGTAGTGCACCAGTACAGTGTATATATTTCATATCATTAAGTATCGGGCTTTCTTGAACAATTCCTAGGCTTTGTTACTCAGTGAGTAATTCAACCAAAATGTGACAAAAGACTACTATGACGTGTTTGTTGATCATTAGAAACCCCAATCAACTTTCTAGCTATTCCTGTATTGACAGTACTTACTAAGGAAATTGAATGAATCAGCAAACTACATCGACGAATCCATAAGAATTTCAAAGAATCTTCCTTTGATTTTGTTCCTGGAAAAGCTTCTAATCTAAACGATCGGCTCAAAAACTCGGCTCTCGGTCTATTGCAAAATACTTCTATCGAGGAACAAGAGAGGGAAATCATGGCCAGGCAAAAAAGAGCATGGTCCTATTTATCAGTCGCAAATGGCTGGTTCTCCAATATTTTACCAGAATAACTCTGAGAATAATATGATTATATCTGCTATTGACAAGATTATGTCCGTGTACTATAAGGCAGTATATTTGTGATGCGTTTTTAGATAGCTCTGGTCACTCCAATATAAGATTGATTTGAAAAAAAACTAAGGGATTTATCCAAGTCCTATTATGTCAGGCCATAAATACTCAATTTGATATCTCAGACTGGCGAGATTAGATCGGATTTGGTGATGAACGAGGCGAACCTATGATCATGGTTTCAGAAAACGATTTTTCTGTATCATCACTGTAAAATGGTCATCAAAAGTTCTTCGACGGTTTGAAAAAGAATTCATTGTTTCATGCACCCTATGGTGACTTTCCGCATACATTGTAATAACTCGCGATATCGTATAGTAGTAGTAGTAGTATTTTTGTTTAACGTGCTTCGAGACGGCTAAGGTCATTTCGCACTTACTGTCTGCCACGCGCAGACAGGGGCAACAGCACTCGGACGAATCGGAGGATTACCCCTCCAAACCCGAGCCGAGCCCAACGATGCTTAACTTCGGTGACTGATCGGGAACCAGTGTTTCCAAACTCGCGATATCTTACATCTGAAAATTACAGCTGAAGAATTTTCTGAAATCAAACAGAACTGAAGGAATAAGCCCCTCGGGGTTGGGTTCGATGCGTAAGGAGCATTTTTATCGAGACATGCAACGTGTGAGCTAATGAACGATTCATTATGTGTGAGCCGGATATATTTTTCAGTTTGAACTGAGCTCATTCCAATCGTAATTCCTTGCTAAGACTAATATTAGAGTAGAATCACGTTTTTTAGATCATAATCCCTTTTTGCACGCTTTAAAGAAGTTAAGAGTGATATTTTATGTGGTGAGGGTGGACATAAATCGAAGCAGTGTGCCAGCATGAACTAATCAGTCGTTACAGATTAAGCATAAAAATGTACTAAATGAAACAAAGAAGGATCCAAAATCTACCACCGGACTGACCGGAACCGGCGGGCACTCAGGTTCTTCTCTTCGACCGGTCGAAGTCGATCCTGTGTCCCCACCGGCGGATGCAAGTTTTTTTACAAGAGGATTCGGCAGGAAAGTCGAGAAAATTTCGTACTCACCAGCGTCCACAATGACGTCGATGAGGTCCATGCTCTTGGCGAACGCGTCCCGAAGATTGACGTGGTGGAAGGACACGATGGATCCCTCCCTCTTGGCCCTCTCAAGGGCCTCCCTGCGCTTGAGGGCTTTCTCCCTCCTCATCTGGTTCTTGTAGAACTCGGCGAAGTTATTGACAATGATGGGAATGGGGAGTGCGATGACCAGAACCCCGCAGATGCAGCACACACTGCCTATCACTTTTCCCAGAGGAGTGGTCGGGTAGATATCCCCGTACCCCACCGTGGTCATCGTGATCCCCGCCCACCAGAACGTCTCCGGAATGGAAATGAACTTTGTTCCCGTCTCCTCCTTCTCCGCGAAATACGCAAGCGACGAGAATATGAGCACGCCCATGGCGAGGAAGAGCATGAGAAGTCCGAGCTCCTTGTACGAGTTCCTGAGCGTGAATCCTAGGGACTGGAGCCCGGTCGAGTGCCTCGCCAGCTTGAGGATCCTCAATATCCTCATGATACGGAAGATCTGCACGACCCTGCGGACGTCTTGGAACTGGTCCGTGGCGTTCTTATTGGTCTCGAGGAGGAAGAGGGAGACGAAGTAGGGCAGGATGGCTAGGAGATCTATCACGTTGAGACCGCCCTTGAAGAACTTCCACTTGTCCGGCGAGGCGCTGAATCTCAGGACATATTCGAGGGTGAACCATGTGATGCACACGGCTTCGATCATGGCCAGCTGGGGGTTGTCCACCTGGTTTCCTTTCTCGTCCACCACCTGGAGGCTCGGTATGGTGTTCAGAGTGAGCGCGATGGTTGACAACACGATGAACAGAATGGAGATGACCGCTATGACCTGTTATTTGTAGACGCCGAGGGTAAGTGCTCTGGATACATTTCCCACTCAAGGTTTAAATCGAGACGGAGCCAAGAAGATGGGGCGATTCAGCCCCCTTCTTGCTCCTGGCTTCTCAATTGTGATGTTAGTGGTTAGTAGCTATGAGCGAGTACATATTTCAATTACCAGTCGATATGTTGTAGAGTTCATCTTATTTGCTTTCTTAGATGCCGGAAATGCTCTTCTTGTTTGTTGCCACCTAAAAATTACCCCATCAGCAGAATATTTCAAATCCTTAAAGTTATACATATAAACTGGTTTCATTAACAGTTTTCAACGTCGCTGATAATTTCGGTAAAATGGCAAAGGCTGCGTATAAGTATCTTTTATTTTAGAATTGTTATTAATCGTCTCATATGAGAGAATTGCTCATTTGCGAATCTAATATATTTTCCTAAAAAAGTTGCATTGAAATCTCATCAGTGGAAAGGCCAACATTTTCATTTTTTCCGGAGTAAAGGATAAATTTAACGTTATTTACATTGGAAGAAAACAAGGTGAAGATAAGCCCTGGAAGCCGGAGAGTTTATTCTTCAAGAGTTAGTCTTTAATTTGCGATTTTAATTTTCTTCAAATATGTAGCTTTTTTTCTTGTGCAACGATATATTTGCTGCTTTCACTGCGTAAATTATCTATGGTGGTAATAATACACATAATTAACAAACATATTAAATATGCTCTCGGAATGACGCTCAATGACGCTTCTTCCTAGCTTCCTAGGTCAAGACCTATTCTATAATAGAGAATTTACTTTGCATTGCATTGTAAACTGAAAAGGGAAATCAGTTTTCCACTCAATTAATACAGTATTGGCTTTTGAGAAGTAAAAAACTTTTGTCTTCTAAAATATTTAGTTAGTTTAGTTCACCACAGTCAATGAAAGTTAATAATATACACCAAAGACGATGAAGTTCGCCATGAAAAAAATCATTTGACTTGGCCGGAATCCCGGTCAAGTCAAATGATTTTTTTCTAGGCGAATTTCGCCGCCTTTGGTGTATAAGTTTGCATTCGTGCGCGTGACAGCGTATATACCACATCATTTGTGTAAATGCAATGATTGGAAAGTTAATAAATCAAGAGTGTATGACCAAAAAAGAGCATGCTAGTCTTTATTTAGAACTTTCAAATCTCTTCTGCATTTGGTTATGGAAATGAAACGCTTTTTGGAAATTTCAAGCATAGCGATAATTTCCTCAATATAAAATGGAAAATTTTGGCATTCGTTTCCTTAGTTATTTGGTTACTATTTTAGCCCTTTCGAATTTTTCAGATCAACACGCATTGCATTAATCTTTCCTCTAGATTTTTCAAGACATTATCCAAAAGAATTCTCTATAGCGTTCATTTTCATGCTGCGTAGTCAGTTCTAATTCTGTTTACTCCTCGTTTTTCACATATATCGTCATATCGGGGATATTTTCTGAGTTGCAGACCTCCAATTGAATTCCAAATTCTCATATATAGTACTTTTCTATGAAATCCTTTTGCGTCTTGTCCTGGAATACTTTTAACCGCAACGTAGATGCAATGATTTTATAAATGGCAAATCAATAGTCGACACCTGCGATCTCTTTACTAATCAACTTTAATGCTCACGTGAAGCCTTGGAATGTTGTCATAGAATTACTAAGGATAGCGTTGACAAAATAAATTCTTGTATTCAACGAACTTATATCCTTCAGCTCGAAGAAAAATATTTTTCTAAGTCTTGTATCATCCAGTATTCGCTCAATTAAAAAAAATAAATGGACGTCTAGATTTTGAAAACATCCTCTCTATTCCAATTTCCGCGTCTGTGCGCCCTCAGGATGTAATCATGGGAAATTCTCATGACAGCGTCAAGGAGTCATGTTTACGACCTTCCATTTTCTTTACGGCGGTTGAGACTTGGCAAGCAAGCGAGCTTTGTGGTTTAAAAAGCTTAAAAGGATGAAGTTCATGATTTGGAAAAGTGGTCGGAATTTCATTTGCATCAACTCCACTGCCGTTTTGCGTTTTTGAGAGAGGGATGTTCTTTGGCTAATCCCAAATTCTTCGAATAGGGGCAGTTATCGCCTGGGCGATTAGGGATTTTCTGTGATCATCGAGGACACTTGAAATTCTTGATCCACTATCATCATTCTCCCCTTAACGTTTTTTTTTTCAAGTTCGGCGCGAGGGAGTTGATGATGACAACTTAGAACCAGAGCCTTGTAGGTGCCTAACAAACCACCGGCGGGGGTACGCTGAAAAAACTACGTCGTCTCGGGAGAAATTATCAGGAAGCTAGTCAATCTAAACCCATAAAAAAGAGATCGTCAATGTATTCACCCCATCAAAAGAATGATAGACCCTTGGAGAGTACTGCCTGTAATTTTCTCGAGCGTGGAGAGTCTTCTCTAAAGTTTTTTTCTTTAATTCTCCAGTGAAATCCTTTTCATACTCTTCCGATTAAAAAAAAAGTTGTAAACGTGTTATAGAAATTTCCAAAAGTGAATGGCACGCTGTAGACAAACGCTGAGTGCGACAAGGGGTTTGCCGTGATTGGAAGGCTCGTTACGAGCAATCAACTGTGAACTGACTTGTAGTACTTATGAGAAACGAGCTCCAGCAAGGAGCTCGTCAGTTAACGAATGCAAATATTGCACTTGGCCTTCCTTTCTCTCTCTTTCGTCATAAAAGGCAAACTTTGTTTCAATCTCAGTCCAAGATCCAAATTGCACTCATTTAAATGCATTCAAATTCTAGCGAACGCTGCATTACCATGAGAAGAGTCGTTCCTCCTCTATAAGCGATGCAGCTGAAGTCTTTTTCTTCCTTTCTCATCTCTCTCTATCTCTCCGTCCTCAGCATCCCCGTCGTCCACCCTGTCCATCCTCGTAAACCCTTTCCCTCATCTTACCCTAAGGTCGCTGAATTAATTATTCAGTGGCTTGGGCATCGAACGCCCATCCTTCAGGCACATCTGACGCAGCTTCTGCTGCCCTGAATGAACGGGGGGGAGCTCTCCGCTCCAGGCTATCCGGAAGGGGTCAAAATCCCCCTAGTGGGGGCATTTGGGGTCAGATTCCGCTATGAAGGGCCTGAGGAGGGGGGAATCGGTGGAAAGGGAATTGCTCAGGCGGATGAGGATGGAATAAGTGGAGGCGAAAAGATGGGATGGAGTGGGATGGGTCGCGAAGTGATTGCGGGGAGAGCACGTGCAGGGATAAGGGTCGATAAAATAAGGATACAATGGCGTGAAAAAGTGGACGCCGCGCGCAAAAATAGTCAAAAGGAGAATGGGAATTTGTAATAAAAGTACTGAAATCAGCAACAGATTATATATCCCTAAATATTTTTCATCCATAAAGTTTCGAACAGGTCAATGCGGACAACGTTTTGTAAAACAATGGAAATAAAAAAAAATCCTCTACGTTTTTTAGGCAGATTTTTAGATCTTATGAAAAACTCTCTTCTGAATCGTTAACCGTTCTTTCCGTAGCTTTCCTTCCAAATGTCCCTTATCATTTCAAACCCTATTTCCCCCTGACTTAGCTTTTTAAGTTAATTTATTGCTCTTTTCTGGAATATTCAATTTGATCTATTTATTATACACTGTTTCTTCTAATGGAGCTTTCCCTTTCCATTGCTTCCGTTTATGTATTTTATTTTATGCACGTTTCTCCATGTATGCATCTAAAAATTCTTGTCTTTGTGACATATTTCAAGGTATAAGTTATATTATGTTCTTTTGCATCTCATATTGGTGACTCCTAATCTTTCACTTAATTCATTCTTTTACATTTACAGCGATCGATGCCAGGACATTGTATCGAAATATTTCGCGCATGGTTTTTCGGCAAATATCTATACTTCTGATGTGAAACATTTCGACTGCCTTTTTCATTGACTACTCAATTAGTACCATCGCATCGTGCTCCTTGCGTTGTTTATGAATATTTTCTGTGGTTTCCAAAGAACATATTGACTGTGGACAAATCCTCAACATCTATAGCCAAATAAAGTTATTTTTGTTTCCATCGTTCAAATGTTCGCATAGAAATTTAAAACCACTACACTTGCATTCTAGGAATTATTCGGGACCAATAGCGTAGATTTTAACGTTACCAAAGAAGCTGAAAGTTCTTAAACATTCACTTTTCACCGTAAGCCTTTCATTTCTGAAAATAGTTGTATTTAAAAAAACTATAGGATTTGGGCTGATGAATCGTTCTAATTATGCATAACTAATTTGTAATTTCCACTGATTTCTACTGAGTCCTACTTGTTCTGTAATTTTGATTTTAGTAACGCTATTTGTGAATAAGTGTGAATATAAAGGCATGGCTCTACTCTTATTTTGCTTCTTGGTTCCCTTTAACTTATTGTTTGATGCCGTAACGAATTCCTCCTTATTTTCAAGCAACATCTCCCCTCACATCCATAGCGTTTTTATTTTCTGCATAGTAGGCCTTCCTCCGATAAACGGATCATTTCTTAAATTATTTCACCAGTTCTTTGTGTCTTTCATTGCTCTCCCGAATTATTTTCTTGGTGTGACCAGCCATTTCTCTTAATTTCCTAGTTTTTTCCACTCGTCCAAAAATCTGCCTTCGACACATATTGGCCTTTTTATTGTCCCTAGAGATTAAGAGAGATATCATTTAACGTAGGGACTTAGTTTTTCATCGATATTATTTTGGGAGTGAGTTTTTGTCTACAGTATTCTTTAATGTCTATGTATCATAAAAATAAGAAATTTTCATTGACTAGAGATCTCTGCCGAAGATAAAAATTAATCTGTCAGACGTTGGAGTAGAAAACACTGCAGTCAGTCGTTCTCTCAAATGACCACTTTGACGCTTGCAGATGGTTAAAAGAAAAAATAAATACACGAAGTCGAGAGTTTTGCGTTTAGGGGTAGAAATAACTAGAAACTAGCCCTATTATTGAGTACCATAAATGCGCGTACCCATCCTCATAAGTTTTATAATATACTGAAACCTAGTGTGCAAAGAGCGATACGAAGGAGGTTGAATCAGATTGTGGCATGTACTTGCGAAATATGCATCGGAAATGATTAATTCACCTTAGGAATACTTACGGAACAAGTGGAAGTTAATGTCTCCCATTATAGATACACCCACAGTTAGGGTGTCCTTGACAGAACGGAAAATGATGAATGTTCAATCGTGAATGCTGGATGGGGACGGGAAGCGTGTCCTCCAGGGCGAACACGATGACGGGTCGCAGGAATTCAAGGAAAGAAGATGAAACTGAATGCAAAAATAAGAGGGCAGGAAAAATGGGTAAATATGGAAGCGGGGGGGGGGTTAAATTTGGAGTACGAGATCGGAGGATAATTAAATTGGGGAGGAAGGAGGAAAGGATTTGGCCGGTGTAGGGACGACAGGGTGCCATTGACTTGCATAGATGTGATGGGAATGGGACTGAATGGGAAGGAATAGGGCGAGGAAGTGAAAACTGAGAAACTCCATGGAGGGTTTTTGGGATTGTAATGTCTCCCAGTGGTCAGTTACGTGTTTAAAAAATGTAATTCAACTTAAGTTTATTCATATCGCGTTACACATGTTTCGTGCAAAAGCTACAGCATATTCCATCACATTTGGGTCGCAGAATCACGCGATCGTCATCGAAATCCATTCTTTGCCGATCAAGGGTCTTACTCAACGAATGTAATGCAAATAATAATGAAACATACCCTAACAATCATTAATTAATGCTGTTTGCTACTTTCAACAAAATACAGGAGCCACAAAGGAGTAAGTCGTACTATCCAATCTCCCCACCACTATTTAAGAAGTCGTCTTTGAAACCCGGGGTAGATGAGGGTTTTTATTGAAAAGGTTTTAAGACACAATTTTCAGCTACCCCTTTTCTTCCTTGTTCAGGCTTTCGCGGTGATTAACTTGTGATAGGTTTGCGGGATTTCTACCGCGTGTGTCCATTGTGTAGACAACAGTTTCGCCCAACATGCAGTGGGCTTCTTCAGGTCCGAAGTGTGTGTCATGCAGATTTTGACCGTCTATTTATACACTGCCTTGTCATCTTTGATACGTTCTGATACTAAAAAGAGACAATTCCGCCTATCAGCCATCGCAGAATACTTTTGGGAAGGCCCGTCCCATAACATCAACTTCGACGGGGCAAGAATTATCAAGAACGAGAAAAGATACTTCCCGAGACTAATTCGCGAGGCCATTGAGACAACAAAGAAGAAAAAACAAAACTTCAATAGAGAGGAAAGTTACACGCTCTCAAACACTTGGAAGCGCTTCTTCCAAAAATCAGCCAATGACAACGCTCGATATAAAGGCCAATCAGAACGTATCAAAGATGACAAGGCAGTGTATAAATAGACGGTCAAAATCTGCATGACACACTTCGGAGCTGAAGAAGCCCACTGCATGTTGGGCGAAACTGTTGTCTACACAATGGACACACGCGGTAGAAATCCCGCAAACCTATCACTACCTCTTTTCTTGTCTTATCTGACGTCATAATATGGTTCGTTATTTTAATTGGGAGAATGTTGGGGGGGGGGGGGAATAGCAAGAATCCCTAGTGTGTGTTTCAATCCAGAGCCACGATCGCCATGAAAGAGCCCATAAAAAAAACAGGAGGTGGGCATTAAAACGCTACTGAGGAGGAAATGATAACAGTCCCGTGTTTATTTACTTCGGGGAATCCGAGAATAGACGTCGTTTGTTTGCGTCGAGTGGACGATATGGGGAAACAAGGCGGCGAGATGAGAGCTTTCGGCTTGTTATATTTAGATTTGTGAGAGTGCCTGCCGATGAGGCGCATGATGGGAGATAAATGTGGGGGTGAAAAAGGGTACAATGAGAGAGAGGGGATCGGAAAGGAAACACGTGAGGGATAACATTGCGAACTGGCTGGAGGAGAGAATTTCACAAACAAAATGAAGGAGGCTGCAGACATGTTGTGATATGGGGATGAATCCATGATAAACTTTGAATATGGCGCTTAGGCAGGAATCACTTTGTCTCTTTTGAGAAGAGAAATCGGATGAATTCAAATAGTATTTCATTCTTGTCAATATCAAGTTGACGTGGTAAGTGCTGTCCCCACTGCGACCTCCCAGCGAATTTCATGCATGTGCAGAAGCTGTGTAAAATATGTAGGTGATGATGCTACTCTCTTCAGTTTATCCAACGTTCCGCTGTAGTTGGGAACATTTCAATGAGATTATTCTGTATAAAATTTGATGGTAGAAAAGTAAGGAAGAAAAAGTGACTTTTTCAAGCGTGGAGAGAAAAAATAATTGTCACGAAGGAGAGAAAAGTAAATAATTGTGCGAGAGCAAATTTACTAAGCATTCGACTGGGTGATTTTCTGGGTTTTTCAAGATGAATTTTTTTCTATGAGTAAATTGAATCATGGATAATTGTGTTGGGAATACACGAAGAAAAGTGCGAGAAAAAATGTAAAGATCAGCGTTTCACTTCAGATTGTTTCTAGGGAAGATAAGCTTAGCATGGATTCGCTTAATCCGTCATTTAAAGCATCTCGGGGATGTTTTATTCGTATTTTTGTCTCGGTGAAGGAATTACCCGAGGACGACAGAATATGTACAAATTCGCTCATAGCTTGGAGCTGAGGATCGGAAAATATCAAGCAATGTATTTAAGTATTCGATGAGAGGGTTAATATGTCGAACCATTGAATATTCACGGAAAATAAGGGCAAAAGGAAAAAAACCCTGAAGATATGGTAAAGGAAAAGACGAGCGGAGGTGAAAAAACACGATTGCTGAAAATAAACACTGAAGTATAGATTAGGAGAAAAAGCAGATGGGAAAAAATTAGATTGAGGGGGTAAAAAAGATAGCTCCAGCATGGAAAGTCAGGCAAAAGGAGATTTTTTCAATACAATAAATCATAGTGCGATGGAGAGAAACGGAAGAATTGATGAGGGTAGTAGATTGAAGATCGAGTGCATAGGGAAACATAGTGGAATAACTAAATGGAGGATATTCTTAGATGAGTGACTATCTCGCCGGTAAGTGGGAAAAGAAATGATGTTTTGATGTAAAAGAATGCAAGAGTGGATGTCGAAGAAGGAGTTGAAGGCAGGAAGAAAATACGCGAATATAGCAACGATTCATGTTATTCAGGTTTCTGGTTCTGCGATTAAATTATTTTATATTATGCGACAGTTTCGCCGTACTATGCTGCAGGCTTCGTCGGGCTTTTAAGAACAACAATTTTTTAATCGCAGAACCAGAAACCTGAATAACATAAACATGAGCTGCGAAAATCTTCAAAAAATAGCAACGATTCGTTGGTGTACGTTAAGATTAGGGTAGACGTCATTTCGTTGAAAAATAAACTGTAGGGATTGACTGATTGATTTTTCTCCGATTGATCTAGTCCACGCGAGGAACAAAGAGCTCGTAATGCGAGGTTGGATTGAAGACAGGAATCGAAATGAAAGATATGCGGTGACAAGTGTAAAAAGAAATACACCACGCATACGCAAGAGGGTAGAGCAGTGGACGACAAGATTAATGAACAAACCTTCAGAAAAGCATGTACTTAAGAGATACGGAAGTGGGAAACAAGTGGGAAGGAAAATCGATCCCGATTGGAGAGGAATGGTTACTGCTGCTTCGACGGACAAAGGCGAGAGGAGAATGAAGGAGATGAAAAATGGACAAGTTGATGGAGTAGAGGATGGATGGCTGATGGATCGAGCGTTGCTGGGAAAAGGCGATGGATGGCTTAGACTCGAGCTCTCTTCGAGCGAACGGCTTGGTTGATCGAAGGGGGGTATTCGGGGCGTTGAGTGACGAAGACAATGAAGGACGGAGGTGGAGCGGCACGGGGGGATTTTCAATGCGAGGCATAGATCACCCGGGCGCGGTTAACTTGCTAGAGGCAGATACGTCCAGAGCGGATTCATCTGGCCGCGTAATTGCTGCCAAACTTGCTTGGGCGCACGTAGCTTAAGGGATTCAACCGACGACGAGTAGGCACTCGCAACCATGAAACTATTTGAATTAACGTGATGGTATTAGGAGTCACTTTGTGATCCTGCGTATGAACAAAAAAACTTGAGAAATACTCAGTAAAGAGAACAGAATTTTAATTTTCCGACCTAGGTTTCGACTTTGACTTTGTCGTTTTCAAGGTTTAACTCTGATAAACTGACCTCGAAAATGATTTTGTACTAGTGAAAATGGTTTCCTTAAAGTTAAAACCTAGGCTGTAATGAAAAAAACTTTGCATTGCACCAAGTTTTTATTGAGTTTTGTGATAAACTTTTGAAAAAAATGAGACCTCGCAATGGCCAACGGAATTTGGAGCCTATAACATTCCTCACTCAACACAAATGGGGTGTGAATAATTCCATTTTATTTTTTGGGCCAAAATACCCTCTTTTGTTGGATGGAGAGTGGGAAGATTGCAGCCGGGAATAATGAAATGAAAATGAATGCTTCTCCATAGGCGTGTGAGAGATGCAGATTAAAATTATATTTCCCAAAGTGCGTCGAGAAAATTCTTCTCATTTGATGCAGTTATCAAATCATAGTCGTAAAGCACGTACGTCATCATGTGCCTATTGCGTAGATTGAAGAGCATTTATTTCGATGTATCGGCAGATTAAATGGAAGGTCGATTCGATATTATCGGGAACATCGGAACAACTGCAGTACTTGTTGATTGAAGAGTGAACAATAATTCATGAGCGAAATATTAAAATGTATATCGTATGAAGTGACGTGCATGGAGGTATGGCATAGCACATATATTTGGAAGTTAGCCATGAAAATATCATGTAGTTGACCGAATTCGAGCCCGCCTCTCCAATTGTTTGTCAAGTGTCACCCTGTAATTACGCCATCTGACTAAAACGCTGGTCCCGCATGTGGGAGATCCGGGCTCCAAGCAAGTTGGGTGATTATTTCATGACACATTTCCGCAAATTGATTCGGGAGCGATTTAAAAGTGTAATACTCGTAAGTCACTTGTAAAAAAACATTATTTGCAACGAGAGTAAAGAAAAACAAACACGTATTACAATTGATTTTCCTACTTTTAATAACTGCAGAACCGGTATTAAGAAGTCTGCTTCAGGACATTTAGGTTGTGTCCTTGCTTGCTAAGTCCCCGCGGGTTTTTCGGCGATAGGACTTTGAAATGAACGTTGTCATTTTAGGATTTGCCTACCTTCCGAATTCCGCGAATTTTTGCGAGCATAATTTCTTGAATAACGGAAGAGTCTTGGATGTCGTCTCCAAATTCGGGGAAGACGCTTCACACTCGTTAAAAAAAAGGACTCAACGCAGTGATGACATTAAAGAGTCAAGTTTTGAGTCGAGGGGAACACGTGGAAGCCCTCCGCTCTGGCTTCCGGGTGTTCTGGGAAAGGTTCAGTGTCGCGAAAATTCCTCTATTCCAGGAAGCCATTCTGCGAGGGGATGCGGACCATTAAACGGGAGACTTGGGAGCCGTTAAAAGATGTCACAGGCTGCCCGGATAAAAATCGTGCGGCTTGGATTTTATATAACGCACGGAACCCATCGATCTTTTCCACTCGCTGTTTGTGACTCCTAGCTCATGATGGGAGATTTTAATTCCGTCGGAAACTTGTGGTCAGGAGCCATTCAAATATTTTGCAAGTTCATTTTGGCCACTTTTTGATCCTTCTTTCTCATGTAAGACAGTACGAATAAGATTTCATTAGAAGCCTCCTCGCCTCCCAATATCACGCGGCATGGCATACTTTTGGACGCATGCGTGTCAGGGAGATGATGGAGATCATATGTACGGAAGGATTACCGATGAAGACGTTTCACGAAGAATTGGGGAGAAAATATGCCTAATGTTACCTCTGTGTAGCAGAAAAGCCAGACTCATAGGGCACGTTTGGCCGCACAACATTTTCTTGGAAACAAGATTGAAAGAAGAAATGAATGGGCAGAATCAACATAGAGGACTGAGGATGGAATACATCGGGAAAATTATGAAGGGTGTCAACATTTAGACTTAAGTGGGAATGAAACGCAATGGAGGTGGAGTGGAGAGCTGCATAGTGACTGATGTTGATGGTGATAGACAATGGGAAAAATGAAACTACTATTTGATGATTAATCATGGTAATGATGCATCATCAGAAATTTAATGTCTCATTCTCAGACATAACAGCCTTCTGAAAACAATGATAGGGATAATAGTGAGAAGAAAAATATAATCGAGGATAGCGAAAGATGGAATGCATCAAGTAAATCGTTATGTATGTCAAAATAAGGGCTTATGAAAAAAATACAGCGGTTAGCTGAAAAGAGAATGAAGTGTAGAAATGCTGGAAACCTATCTTCAGGCTGATGATTGGTAAAGATATGGAGACAACTGAGGAGGCGGGAAAGTAAATGCTATTTGAAAGCTTTTTGGCCGACAGCGATTCAAAAAAGGGAATTAAATATTATCCCATGAGTGATTTCAATCTCATATAAGATAATCTTTAGACCTTGATCCTACTACGTTAGGCATTAGGCAAGGAGCCCAAACCTTTCCATCTTCTCCCCGCTCAAAACATCCAGAAATGACCCCTTACATATATTACGATACGTTTGGACTTGTGCATGGTTGCATTTATAAGCGAAGGCCCCATATTCGCGTTGGTGCATCGCGGTCCCCGCATGAGGAGGGAAGGAAATTCCTCGTCCCCATTGCGAGCAGAACCTCGTCCGGTAATTGTTAGAGAGCCAAAACCTGTCCCTGGTGTCCCAGGGGGAAATGAGAGGCCAGGGTCTCCAAGAGTGGACGGTTTACAGTACCCCCGAGGCTGATGCGGAATTTGCGGGAACGGGGCGACGCTGCAGAAGGCTGATTTATAAGAACACGGCGTGACTTACCGAAGCTTCGAGGAAATAATCAAGCTAAACATTTAAGCTCCTCCAGAAATGCAAATATTGTTTTCTGGAGTTTCAAAGTGGATTTTTTTGCAGCGAGAAAACAGAAAACATGGCTTCTAATAACTTATGGGGGTGGTTTGTAATTTTTTAAAAATATTCAGTCGCACGATTTCCACTATATGAACGCAAAAGAGTTATATTTTCTAAAAAGCAGATCTTTTGCCTCTCGACCCCATATATAATTATATTTGTGACTACTGAATATACATAATTGAAAGTGTGTTTAGAAATGGGGGTCTTGAATAAGAATCCAGAAAGATATTTTTTTAAGTTTAGAGAGCTGCTCGCAGAAATTAACACAGAATAAAAAGATCCCCCAGGAAGGACCGTATTGACGACAACATTTAATGTGAAATGAATATATGATGCTGATAATGCCATGTAAGGAACTGAAACTGTACCCGTATGACTATCCTGCTGTCATCTAAATCATTCTGGATTATTATTAATCATTATATATAAATATATAATTTTATTGATCAAGTGTTCAGTATTGATGAAGAAAGAGATTGCGCTTTTATACTAAAATCAGATCTAATTTCATAGCTAGTTTCAATGCTTCACATCACGTATTGCACTCTTGTTCATTGAAAATAGAAAAAAAATTAAGTCATTAAGTGGAAAATTGTATTAACTTTCTTTTTCATTATGGAGCAGTTTCGCCATATCCGCCTCTGTGTGATTTCAGCGGCGAAATTTTCCAATACCTGAAGTTACCACATTAATGCGAATGCATGTAGTTGCTGCCGATTTGGAATTTTTCCAAATCCTTTTCAAACCTCTTTAACCAGTCTATTACACAAGTGTTGGACTTAGTTGTAATTTTTCTCAGATGCAACCTGTGATCGACTTGATTCGATGCAATTAGGCTGTGGGACACGCGGATGGATTTAATTTGATTTCCTCAAGTAAGAGATAATGTTTCGTAAAATTCTTTATGAGTCAATCGATTCCCAAGCTACCCACCGTTATGGAGCCTTTTCGGGAAGAATAAAAGACTTTTCAGACAAAGTCAGAGTGCGGGAGAACTCAAGAGGAGGCCAGGCAGAGGAGGAAAAAACAATGGAACGATGAAATTCGGGAAACATGGAGTGAGTGCAGGAGATGTGGTGGCCCAGATGTTTTTTTATGCGGAAAGGGAATGAGAAGGGTTAGCTGCTATCTTCTGTGCTATTCGTTTGCTCGGAGCGAGATCTTACCTGACCGGCTTTCCGAGCGTGGCTTTCGAGGTAACCTTCACCGGGTCATAAACGACGAAATCCGTATTTGTGGAAAAGAGTTCTCTCCGGCGATATAACCTGTGAACCTGTAACTTATGCCATTTTTTCTTCAAGCGTAGTGTCATCATGAAGCTTTTTAAGTATTTTTTTTACGAGTTACCGCAGCCCAATTCGTGAGCCCAGCTTGAGTATTCTCTGTGCACGTATTGAAACTGTTTAATGACTGAAGGCTTGAACTGCATATTTATAAAAAAAATCATTTTTCGCATTGTGAATTAAAAATAGTTTCGATGAAAAAATATCCTAGATCATGTATTAAAATCTGTTTCCACACTAAATTGAATATAGTAGTTTAGTTATTTAGAATATATTTTCATTAGTAATAGAATTAGAGTCACTATAAATACTTCAGTTATTTGTTATTAACAACTAAAATAATATTTTATTATAGTATATAATAATTAAAAGCAAAAATTAACAGCACCACAAAGATGATTTAAACATTTGATATCCATAAGAGTCAATCAATTCAAATGAAATATCGTCACGCGCATTTAAAATCGTAATTTTTCTGGAAACAACTACACCGAGCATTTTAAGTTTGTATTTTTATTTCACACAATTCAAGTACTGCAATCACTTTTTAAATATTAGATACACACCAAATCAAAGTATTTTGTTCAGGGAACCTTTGCGTTAACGTCACTTTCAGAAAAATGGAAAAAAAAACTTTGCATTGTGAGAGCTTCATTCCTTGCTGGCCAGAGATGCTGCCAAAAAAGCACCAAGTGTTAGTACGACACTTCAAAATGCAGAGTAAAGCGGGGGAGTTGGTGGTGAGTTAGTAAAAATGCATCAATGTTTTCAAAAAGAGCGAAGTTCTATTTACAAAAGTTGGTATCTCGAGTTGGTGCAGCGGGGAGGAGGAGTGAATGGTAAGAAAAGTTGAATGGTTAAAAAGGAGAGGAAAGGCAGGGGGGAATAATGACGGAGGGAGAAAATATTAAAATAAAAACAGTGTACTAAAAATATCAAGGTATGTTTGGGTAAGAAAAAATTATCTGAATTTGAATGCGGAAGGAGGGTCTCCAACTCATGGCATTTGGGGACCGTCTCAATGAATACCTTCACACATTTACCTAGATGCAATTACACTTTGTCACTTACTTTAACTTCTCGTTAGTATTAAGGCCGAACTGCTGCAACTTATTTGTAGGAAATTTATGAAAAGTTTTGATTCAATGGCGACACGTGAATTATGTGAAAATCGTTTGTGCGGAAAAAGCTTGCCCATTAATGAAATAAGTTGCTCCAGGATTCATTCCTTGAAGTTATCTGGTCCTAATTTGACGTCCAACTATTTTCAAGAACTATTGGTAAAAATGGGGTAGTCGGGAATTACGATAGTTATAATTAAAGGAAGATGTTCTTGGTACAAATATTATGCTGGAAATGTCATTGTTCATTTGTGATCAGAAATTCCGTCTTTGAGGTTAATTTATGCCATGAAATGCTGCTATTTAAATTGGAGAATCGATTTCAAATGCGTGAAGAGGGAATGTTTTTTATTTATTGGTAGTTCACTCCCTTGAATATCGAAAAAAGTACATTTTGTCGAGTGTCGGCAGAATATTGGGATATTTTTGAACAACGAGACCTGCTTAGCCAAAAAGAAGTCAAGCGACGAAAAAGTAAACTTCTTAATGAGCGCTTACGATCTTTACTTTGTACTACGGTTTTGCTTGTCACTGGAATTTCACCGAGATCCACCTTTTGCTATGGCGAGAGGGATATACACTTTCGGACTTAAAGTTATGAATGCTAACTTAGCCATCGCGGATGCATGAATGAATTGAATGAAATCAAAGTTGTTATATTACTCGCGCGCGCTCCGTTGAAGTTACTTTACGTTGAAAAAATAAACGAATACGGAGTTTCTCCAAAATTCAAGTGGCCGCGAGTTTAAGAGAGGCGATCCAATGTCTGAAGATTTGGCGGAGGAAGCGAAGAAATGGACGATGTCATCCTCTTGGATTTCGCTCGGAGAATCCGGAAATTAGCTGAAATGTCCAGGATTCAAGATCTGGAAATCGGACACGGCACGGGACGAGTGGGGGGGGGGGAGGGGGGGGTGTAGTGTTTTAGCCTCCCGACACATCTGTGTCATCCTCCTCGTTCCGCTTCCTCTTCAACCGCGCTGTTGAATTTAAACCGCAACATTCACTTGGCCTCTTGGGGCTAAGCAATTTGCTACTCTTGAGTTGATAAGACCTTTTCCGACCTACCATGTCATTGCCCAAATTAGGCATTATTGGGTTGGATCAGTGAAAATTCTATCCCATAATAGTTTTAGGAATGGGAAACATTTGTCAGGGGAGCCAATCCGTCTCAAGCGTGAGAGGCTTTAAGTAATCGACCGTCTTAATCAATCGTCGGTTCCGTGCGGATGAGGGGAACATTTGGTGCAAAACATGATTTTGAGGTGTCTATTTCAAGATGGATTATGAGTAGGAATTGGGAGAGCTGGTTAATAAATGTAATGAATCAACGGTTGAATGAGAAATGGAACGATGAGTTTCGACGTCATGTGAATGGATAAGGTATAGGAGTTTGGGTAGAAAAATATTAGGTTTTGAGCAAGGAACAAGGAGTTGGGGAAGAATTTTGTTTTATCAGCGAAAACTTTCTTTAGCATTCATGATGAGAAAACACAATACTAATTCCATTATATTTTTATTTTTGTTGACCGGTTTCGACTTCTAAAAGCGTCATTATCAAGACAATCAGATGTTTGTGTTGATAAGGACGTTTTAGACGTCGAAACCGGTCGACAGCAATAAAAAAATAGTGGAATTTGTACTGTGTTTTTTCTTATCATGAGTTCTATCAATAATTTCCACCAAGTATCGTCACAATGGATTAATTTGATTTTCATTAGCATGTTTCAGTACGCTGTTACTGCTGCAAATTCTCACGTAGCTCGGCATCAACAGAGATCCTATGAAGATATTTTTTTTAGCACAAGTGGACAATTTTATTTTTCTGATCTAGGGATTGGGCCACCAAGTGGACCACCCTACCATTAATCAAAATTTATCCGAATTCGGTGCCACAGTCAAACGCGAGCAATATTTATAAATGGGAACCACGATAAGGAAATAGAAACTTGTAACATCATATAAGTTTTAAAAGATCTAAAGCATATCATCATCATAAAAGTTACTTCTTTCTCTTATCACCTACTTTACCGCTCTTCGGTGTTGAACAATCGTTGCGTGGGGGCTTTCCCTGACAAAATGTTGGGTTCTAATATAAATAAATTTGCTCTTTTGTATTTATGGCATAATAACTTCACCGTGAAAAGTTGGAAAACCACCTTTTGATACTAAAACAGTTCACGTATTCACGCTAGTGGTAAGATTTCGAACCGGAGAGCAGAAAATAAGGTAGAGAGGTACTTTGAAAGAGATAGAAGCTGCGATTTCCATTTTTTGCCATTTAAATTCAGCTTTAAACGTTTTTCAGAAAAAATGATTTAACTGATCCCATTGATTTGCGTGGAATTAAGTAATTCTCTGGGATATTCAGCTGTGGTCACCGTGAAGTTATCCTACTAGGAAGAAAAGACTTTATGATAATGATAGCTAATTTGAAAGTAATCGCCCTCCACTATTATGGGCTCGTAAGAATTATGGATTTATTGATCAAAAGAAACATTTTCATTGATTTATACTTAATCAATAAATACGAGTCGATTCAACAGTCTAAAAAAAACCGGTTGCGCTTTCAGATGAACTTAAACCACTGGCACTAGCAGCTAACAAAATAGCTGCTGCTACGCCCTGATGATACGGCCTCAATGAGGGAGGCTCAAATTTTAACAAGGGAATTATGAGCATGGGGGATATGTTTCATCGAACAAACATAATTTCAGTGACTTATTGGGCAAAATATATGGAATGAGATAAGTCATTGAATTTAGCTGGTGGCTTGAGTTTTAGTTACGGATGCTCACCGTTAAAACCGGAGCATTAGTACAGGATATGAATGTTAAGAGCTGTTTTCTTTCGTTTGAATTAACGAGCCATTAGGTATATAACTTCTTAACATTCCTTGCAATATATGCTAATTTTACGGAGATTTTCACGTATGCTGAGTAATTCTGCGTATCGACATGGACGAAATCGTACGCATGTTCTAACTAACAAAATCAGCTATCTTGTGCTTGAAAATGCTTCTCGCTCATAATTAGCTAGTTGAAATGACGGATATTTGATGAAAATAATGAAGTTTCGTGGAGGGGGACATGAATGACCTGACGATTGTCATGTTTTTTTCATAATTTATGCTGTATCCAATTTTATGCATTTGGTTTATTATCCTAGTAACAAGAGCTCATAGGTTTCTTAAAACATAAAATTCTTAATGCATGAATACAATGGAAAATGCTATGAAATTGGAGGTAAACGGTATCCAAAGAACACTTCAGTTATATATCACAATGAATAACGACATTTCTCTAGATTAGATTTGTTTTGGTATATTCTACCCATGATAAGTGAGGTATTTACTCAAGAATGACGAGTATTTCTGCTGCAAGCAAAGAGCAGTTTTTTTCTGTGACCGATGAGCTTAGATCCTGAGCGACCCCTAGAATAGCGGTGGTGGCTACTGCATCATAAAAAAGTAACCTAACTGGTTGGTCAAAAAATCGAATCGCGGGTCTCTTTTATCGAGCTTCCCTCGGTATATAGGGCAACTAAAGTTTGGTAACGGAAGTCTCGGCCTGGAGAGGTATAGGGGGGGAGGGATAGTCGAGCGAAGGAAAGGGAAGTTGGTAGGGGATATTCGGGGAGCTAGGGGGAGGAGGAACGGGTAGTGATGGGGTGGAGAACGAAAGGGGCATCGAAGAAGGTTTTATGGGAGGGGATGGATAGGGACCGCGGGCAGTAGGTTGTGTTTTGGAGTTTGGGCAAGTAGGGCTAGGTTCCAGAGCGGAAGTTTCGTGAAAGAATCGCTACATTTATTTTTTCTTCTTAGCTTTCGATGTCAAACGGTGACAGGAAAGATCGTGAAGGAGGGTGACTTGAGGATTTTTTTCTTTCACAATCGACACTAAGAGAACTCGCTCATCCTAGAGAAACGCATCGTTCTCGGACTGTACGGACGAAGAAGATTCCATTTCCATTGCATCCCTTTCACCCTCCAACAATTCTGCATTCTACAACCCAAATCCTTTACTGGGTACAACAGTCGCGTCACTCTAGTGACGAAATACGACTGTGCTGATAAAAAACACGCAATGAGTGGAGCGGTATTGTGTTCCCTTAGGGGATCGGGTGAGTAGGATGTCCACCGTGACTGGATGTTTTCGATGCCTCGCCGAGGTTACTCCTGGAAGTGTCCAAGCTGTTTTAAAAGAGGCCTTTTTTTCCCTGGGCGGTGTTCTTTGCGTCCCGAGGCCTAGTTAAGTGATGGGTCGAGACTTTTTGGAGTTGCCGAACTTGTGAAATTAAATCACTTGCCTGCACAACTGGGTCGTGCCGCAGGTATGTTTGTTCGGACTCTCGAGCTCTCGGTGGAAGCATTTCGAGGGTGTTGCCGAAGTCAAGATTCGACTGGGGATTATCACGAGGCGTCTGGTCGAAAAGGTCACAGTGGTGACATTAGGCGACGGTGACAGGCGCCAGTTTGACAGCCGCTGATTCTTGAAGACTTATCCGGGCTTGATCGTCTCCCGGAATGAAATGATGGACTCGCAGACGCAGAGGACGAGTAGTTAGTTCTCTCGCAGTAACTGTTTATTACGCTGGAGCCAGTCTGTTTAAGGCAGATGAACTTGGTGAGGATCTGCAGAAGGATTCGGTTCTTATTTTTAATATCATCGTGATCATATTCTTTTCTTTTCATAATTTTCGAGACTGAAGTCATGAGAATACATCCAACGTGAATGACAATCGACGATTTGATAGTTAATTCGCTGGATTCATCGGAGCTTTTTTTTACGATGGGAGGTGGTTCCGTATAAATGGGGAATAATATATAAAAATATATATTTTTCGAAGATGACATCAAATTGTTAATGTAAACCCACCCAGTCCCACACGGGAATCAAGGCTTTTCGATCTCCCTTACACCCCAAATTTATCAGTATTTTTTAAACCCCTTGTAAAGGGGAAAAACACATTGATTTATGGAAATATTTAACCTGAGACCAACGTTCGTCGAGATACAACCGTTTACAAACCCTATTGACCCACAAATCTGTACGACATGGTCCCTTTGCCCCTCCCCTCCCATTTGTTTTTTTTAAATATTTTTTTTGTTGGTCCCAACCCATTCCATTTTTTATTTTTTACTGATCTTTTGGCACCTGTTTCCCGCTCTGCCGCGGCCCTCCCCCGCTGAACCACATCCCGGCTGCGTCAACCTGCACCGCGCGTCACCTCCGCTACGTCCCAAGCTTACATTTGACAACCCGATTAAAAAAGGGTCTCTATAGCACTGTCTTTGTTCATTTTTTAAAACTTTTTTTCTATACCGTTTTAAAATTTACTGAAAATATTATTACTATTATTCAATCCCTCTAAAAGTTTGCCCGCGGCTTACATTTTCCGTCATTGAGGACAAAATTAAAATGATATAAATCGTGGTGCTTGGAATTCTTTTTTTTTGAACCACGGGACTTAGGGCCCCGATCCATTTGGCGACGGGCGGCCACCTCGAGGCATGCCCTCGGAATGCGTGGTCACTTTCTCAAGCATGTGCAATCGCAAAGGCAGTGGACGGAAATGAAGAAAAAGCAAAAACTTTACTTAAAAGAGACTTAATTTTCTTTTGATTTGAAGGTAGGTTGTCAGTCGTGATAAAAAATCCGGCGCCGGATTCATGTACGGTCTATACCCCGGTCTTCATGCCTCAAGAGTCCCCTGTCTTTATGAATATGCATATCTATATTTCGTGGACTCTGAGGGTGAGCTATACTGTTCACTAGTGAAGCGGTTGTGATGGGTGACCCCCCTCGAGGTGCGACCGATTTTTCGGACAATTGCGACCCCGTGGGCTAAGGAGCCAGTCGCGATGGCATGAACACATGAACGGGTGTCGCAGGGTGGAAGTCACTGCGGGGAAGACGACGAAAACAATGAAAGCGGACGCCGTGAAAGAATGAAGCGTGGCATCCGTCTTCGCGTCTTCCTCTCTCTCCCGTTTTCCAATCTTTTCTAGCGACAAAAAAGACGTCCTGACGAGGACAGTGAATATCGCCCGGGTCACCCGTCAAAACCGAACTGCAGTGCCTCGGCCGCGCTAAATAAGCGGCCAGTGCGCTTCTTTTTTTTGCTGTACGTCCCTCTTCCAGCGAGACAAAGCGGATGGGCATTTAGAGAAAAAAAAGCCGATCGTTGTAGAGGGCAGCAGTGAGGCGTCCGGAGGCCGCATTTTTCAACTCTTTTGTTTTCCTCTTTAAACTCCCCCCGTTCTTTTTTCTGTTCTCTGAATCGCTCTGCTCAAGAGAGAGAGACAGAGAGAGAGCCGAGACGGAAATAAAATAGCTTGGGCGGAGGCGCCGCGATCCCCAGATGGCGCCACTGGGATGAAGTGTCACTTGTTTGTATTTGAATTGAAAAGCGGAGGGAAGGAAGGCAGTGGATTCATTTGGCATTTGGCAAAGTCTGGTCGTCGCATCTCACCCATAAAAAGGAAAAAGTGGCTACTGATTTTTTTTTCTGTTTCTACAAGGGTAGGAAAAAGGGAAATTTCGGTGAAAAGGGGTAGGTTGAAGAAGAAGGTTTATATGGGATTTTGTGTGTTTAGGGTGGAGTAAGGGTAATGGATTAATTTTATGGCCTGTATTTATTTTATTTTTCTTGTTGGATTCAGGGGATTTGGTGGGAATATTATTTTTTTCGGCGGGCAAGGAGGAGTAGGGGGAGAGGGAAGGGGGGAGCGTGTACCAGGGGGGTTTGAGCGGGGGTCCGCCGGCCCCCCGTTCTTCGCACCCCCCATCTCCCTCCCACAATCCCCAGGTCCCACCTAGTGGCAAAAAAGGGGGTAGAAGTTTCATTTGTTTGGGTTGTTATCTAAAAAAAAAGAAGAATAGAGTCCATGCAGCGAAGAAAGGAGGAGAATGGTATTTTTTTTAACACGCGGTCTTCTTCTCTTGCGTTCTTGCCATTGTGGTCGGGATGCTGTGAGCTGTTAGTAAGGTGAGAGAGAAGAAAGAGAACAAGGAGGCAGAGACGGGCAAAAGTACATGATGCATCGTGGATAGAAAATAAAAACAAAGATACAGTCATGAGGAAGACGTTACGGCAAGAAAATTACCACCGATCAAAAACCCAGAAGCCAGTTGTTTTTTTTTGTTTCAAAGCTTGGCAGATAACATTTCCCTTCAGCTCGCT
Source organism: Pyrrhosoma nymphula (assembly GCA_963573305.1). Taxonomy (NCBI): domain Eukaryota; kingdom Metazoa; phylum Arthropoda; class Insecta; order Odonata; family Coenagrionidae; genus Pyrrhosoma; species Pyrrhosoma nymphula. Next base: position 9,092,769 of record OY754335.1, on the reverse strand, counting down.
CGGACATGAACGCGAGCGATTCGTGAAATTCGTGGCACGTGGCTGCGTGTTCAAGCATTGAACGTGGCTCTCCACGCGCACTCCCTCCAATTCCATCATTATTCAAGTGGATGATGGAAACGTCCAACGTGACGGAAAATTCAAATTTGGTGTTCAAAGAAGAAGTTAATATTCTTTTTAGTGCTAAATGAGTTAGGTTGAAATTTTCCAGGCTCATGCATCAGGGACATAAAATTAAAAAAATTGGTAATATCAACGGTCAGAAAATGGCTTTAAAAAGATTTTAGTTCATACTCTTTTGTATTCTAATTATCATAGGACAAATTTTTACGTTTAGATTATTAATTTAAAAAAATCTAAAAAGGAAAATTGAGAGCAAAAATGGCTTCGCGTACATACCTCAGTTTTGCGTCGTAGATAATTTTATAAATGACGCAAATTAAGTATAATTCATAACAAGTATTTGAGTTCGACCATCATAGAGTTTGATTTTATCGCCATATAGAAACTATGGTTTACATCTCGTTGATGGAATCTGCCGATGGCTTAGTACGCTAATAAACAAACAAGTGATAATTAGCAGTGTTGGAATGAATTACCATTTCATGACCGTTTTATACCAACTTCTGGAATTGAAATCATTTAACAATACAGTTCACATCCTTTCAAAAGCTGCACCCATTTCAGGGGAATGATGCTGCCAAAAGCTACAGTGCATACTTCACTGGTTAAGTTAGTTTCATACTTGTCCCATTACATTTCTAAAGTTATTTGATTAGCTTTTAGAAGATAGAATAAGAAGAATTCATGTTAAGTTAATGTGAATTAACAGTATATACATATTTGGCAGTATGCCAGGTTAGTGAAGTACAGAAGAAGAAGAAGTAATAATATTGAAAAATTAATTTTGAACAAAAAGATTTAGAAGGTTCCCTTGTCAAAATAATGTATGTACAAATATTTATGTTGAAGTACTACACAACCATTTAAATAACAGTCAAGCTGACTCACATTTCAGTCAGTCATACTGACTGAAGACTCATTTTTGGCATAGTTGTTCCAATGCGGGTGAAGGAGGAACATGGGAAAACCATGGGCTTTATTCACAGCAATCGAACAAAATAACACAAAATCAGGTTAATGCCTGGCAGGAAGTATTTGTTTTCTTACACCGATTACCATCGTCTTTCTCAATTTATGTCGAAAAAGTCAAAGTAGTCCAGCGGATGTCGTCCTGTCGTTCCTGTTCCTGTCGTTCATAACCCAGACTTCGCGTCACTTAGCGAGGCTGACTTCCGCTTAGTATATGGCATAAATAGCGTGAGTTTCGGACTCTTCCAAGTTGATAATAAGCTCTCGGAATTTCCCATCATTTTAAGTGCACGTGAAGTACTTTCCATACAAATATTTGAATTTGTATCTAAGCGTAAACGATATGTACGAATGCATATCGCCAGGGGTTAGGAAGGCATAAGAGCGGCAAAATATATAGTGGTATAGTGGCAGTAGTATTATAATTTAGTAAAATATAAAAAATACTGTGTCGCAAAAAATAATGGCTATTATGAGGGTATTTTCTTTCTTCTAAGTAAGAGTTACTTAGAAAAATATTTTGAAGATATCACCGATATGATTTTGTGCCAGTGATAATCTACTAAGGATCATTCAACATTATTATGTATTTAGATATTTATAAAGTCAATAATTCTACCTCAATTTTTCCTTGATTCTCGATTTCCTCAATATGATACTTGAGTAAAATCGAATAAATTGTTTGGAACAGTGTGCAGATTTTAACGGAAATATTTTTCGTTGAGAAGTGAAGCTTGGTTGAATCACTTAATTCATATTTCTTCGGACCAAAGAGTCATGGTAGGTTGGCGCTGGTGATTACGTTCATATTTACATTTCATCGCGATAATTCGGCGCTTAGATAAAAAGCGGCTACGGGATCCCCCTTTTATACGGTTTCGACTGACACGATTTACTATGGCATAAGCTGTCGGGGGTACCTCGAACTTCACGGCTCTACGGCTTCTGGACAATAGGCCCTTTAGATAAAACAACCTCAAAGAATTATTGTGTTTACCACTGTATCGTCCAATCCATCATTTACTTGTCCGCCTCTCATCAAAAGGAGGTCGCGCTATTTCACACGCTCCTGGGCTGCAAGGGTGTAAGCCAAGAATAAACCTCTCTAACAGATCGCCTTTTTCTCTCCCGCTTTTTCCTCTGTTCACACACGGTGGGTGTTGGAACAGTTTCTAAAGTGGTACCCAACATTTTCCGTTAATGCTGCAAATTTCAGCTGAGATACTTTCTTTATATTCTGTCTAAATCGACGGTTCTGTACGTATTTATTTTAAAGAATATTTAATACAATTTAGAAAAATATGTAATGATGAAACCGGTGACAGTTTTTGATGGCTATAGAAACTTGGGTAACCTAGTAATGCAGCCCAAGAGTGTCAACTGTGCGAGCTGTGCTTATAAGCTACTCCCACTATGTATTTGCTGGTATAGCCAAATATACGAGTAGTAGGTAGAATTGCCTGAGAATTCTTGTTGCTATCTAATAGCTGACTACGGTGGACAGGTCAGTAATGTAGTTTACGGGTTTGCATTCCGCCTAGGGCATAGATGCTGCGTTTATGTTAAGGTTAGTTCGGTGCGATACACAACGATTGAAACACGTAACAACTTCAGCCAGCGTGAACTTGTCACCATCTCCTTCGAGCGGATGCAATCTCGTTCATTGTTCACGGTGTTGTTTCATGGTGAAATCGACATTCGTTAGTGTAGAGGAATGGGTTTTGCGTCATTCGGTCAAGTAAAAATCGCTCCCTTTCTTCCGTTATAAATGCCATTCAAACCATCTCTCTCATCCCTCCCAACATAATCCACAACCGGTAAACTGTTTGCCACTTGTTTACCAGCCGCGCGGTGGCTTTAGCATTTTTCCCTTCCGTCGCCCTTTTGATGGGCTTCACGAATAGGATTGTCGCTCGCTCCCCACTTCCCCCTTTCCCTCTGCCCGCCTCTAATATCTCTGCACACCGCCGCCCCCTTTTGTCCATGGCTTCCGAGACAATTGCCTATGGCTTTGCCAAAACAGAATTAGGTGTGAAGTCAATCCTTCAAGCGCTGCCGCTTTTCTGCGGGCTTGAGGCGTCGTTTATGTTTTCTTCTGCTCTCGAATTATCTCGAACTGGTGAGAAGAGCCGCTTATGCCCCCCTCATGTAATTGGAATAATCCATCAGGAAAGTAACGCTTGTGATCCATCCGCGGGCCGTAAACGCCAGACGCGATATTCTGTAACTCGTTCAGACATTCTGGCGACGTGTAGTTTCGTTATCTTTGGCAACGACTTATAAGCGAAATTGCTATTCCGTTATTCGTACCTAAAGATTGCCATCGGTGAAGCGGCTACTCAACAGTCTCTGCGCCAGACAAATTATTGAAACTTTCGTGGTCCATGTTCGCAAAGGACTGTTCTTTTGGGATTATCCGCGTCAGTATTAAATAGAAAACGTTTCTTCTCCTTTGTCGGAGACCTTCTTAGGGCTAATGAATGCCTTAGTCAGAAATGTGGGACGTCAGACAGTTTGGTCTTTATAAACATCCTGCTTCTGTGGTAACGTGACCTTCTCTTTGGTTTTACATTTTATTCGTTTCTAATTGTACTTAAAGTACTTCTACATAAAGTCCGTCCAAGATATGGCGCAGTTGACAATTAGAAATGCAGCCAATCAGTAAAAACGTCCAATGCCGTTTGGGGAAGGGAACCACGTGACCGAAGAATCCATTATGGTGGCCTTTCCGTAAATCATACGATAGTGAAAATATTGCTTACTTGTCATTTCTTTCTAAGCCAAATCATTATATTTCAACTGCGCTATTATCTTGAATGGACTATTTTAAGTATCCTATTGCATTTTAATTAATGCGGTTATACAGTTTTTTCAATTCGTAACTATCTCCTATTTAATTTTACCGATATTTTTTCAAATTATGGTACATTTTCAAAATTTCATTTGTATCGTCTGGAATTTGGAGAAATGCATTCACGATACATCTCTTTATTGATTGCATAGCTTCTGACTCGCTGCCATGTCAAAATATAGGATTTTGTACGAATCAAATCGCATGCATTATCACACCATGAACTTCAGCGATATCGAAAGCATATTCATGAAACCTTTCAAAAATGTTTTATTGATTTTTCTCCTCTATTGATGAGATAAAATACAATAGAGGCACCTTTATTAGAGCTGCTTTAAGCATTATTTTTATATTATTCTCTAAGTCTACGCGTATATTTTGATATCTACCCGGAATCCGACGGAAATATATAACAACCTCAAAATGTCATTTGTATTTAGGCCAATTTAGCCCTAGAGAAATGTTGCTTCTAACTATTTCAATACAAAATTGTCTACACAAAACTAACAGCTATTTCACACAAGGAGAGGTTTTATTCGTTCATTTTTCGCTGTAGTTCATCTGACTCCCTAATTGACATTTCTCCCGGAGCTACATAATACCAGAATCGATGAAAGTGTGGGTGAATGTGAAGTTACACTATGTGTTGACTGCCACGTGTTTACTGGAAAGTACTTTAGCCAAAGTTTCCATCGATTCTTTCCTTGGCTTCTCTAGTAACTTCGAAGGTCTGCTTTGCTGTCTTTCACTTAGGGCGGCTCTCAAGCGTTAAAAGGATTTCGGAGAGTCTCAAACGGCTCCCAATTACCTCACTTTTGCTCAAACTTGCGTTTGAGGCGACCATCTTTTCTCGAAAAGAAAAAAGTATTGGCATCAGGTTTGAGGCTCCCATCGGAGTTAAGGGTCTACCAACGCGGTAGTGATTACAATAAATTCGTAGTAACTGCAAGGGATTGAATTTTTAGTGTAAGAAATTTTATGATCCATGCTGGTCGCTTGGTAATTCACGATATCATGAATCTGAACCACTATGAAAAGTTACAGTGTGGATATTCAGCAGAGAGAAATATTATAACTTCCTCAAATTCAAATTATGCCTGTTTGACCAACGTGCAGACATAAAAATATGAGGCCTACATCGAATTTTATGGTTTAAACATAGACGAATGGTTTGGTGAATCATACGTTGAAAAGAAACATAAGAAACGTACATGGGAAACATATTTGCTAAGAATTAAATTGCTGACCTACTTAAAAGGAGGTAACAGTCCTCGAGTATGAATATGTATTATGATAATAGTTGAAAAGCCTGCTGAAACAGGCTAAAGTATTGGCGAAATGGACACAAAGCAATGAATAAAGTAAATAATTAAATATAAATTAATGTGTGTTTTTTTATTTGTAATGAAAACAATATATGTGACTATGGCAAGCAGTATATAATACCTAAATATCAGAGATTTATTCATGCAGGGAATACTTTCCAGCTATATTGTGTAAAAAATCTTCCTTGCCAATTTTTGCATTGAAGTCTCCAAGAATGAGAAGGGCATGATATTTTGTTATTTTCTCGCATTCCTTTTTATTCGCAGTCAGAGATTTATTTGTATGCAATATTTTTGGTGAAACAGGCGGAGCTGTTACTAAGCAGTTTCCATTGTGTGTATTATGAAAAATGTATACGCCCACGCCACGTGTCAGTTAGTGGAGAACGTATATGGGAGCTCGCTTGCCATCTATTGGCGCACATTTGAATCACTACGCCTAGTCAACTGAATCAGACGTATGTACGCGTAGCCTTGTACATATAGTATATATTATTAATTCTACTAGCAGACCTGCTGCCTGCTTTGCAGGCAGTCTCTGTCTGGTGTGCTCTTGAAGTGAACTTCGTGTTTTTCCTTTTTTGGCACTACTGAAGTGGAAGCAGTGGGAAATGTGGCTAGAAAAGAGAATCCACAATTAATCCACCAAACCTCATTTCTCTAGCTCGAAACTTGAGTGTGATATAAACAAAATGGACACAAAATGACTGATTGACTGAATGACTGACACGCTACAAACTTAATATGTATAGATTGTAGATTATAAGTGTCTCTAAATGACCCGTGACCGTCGATGCACCCTTTCCTTCTGCACTCATTGTACGGTTAATCTCATGAAAAATTAGATCTTCAATGAATTCATCCTCATATTTGAAATCGTAAGAATGAACTTGATGACGATATAGATTTTATAGAAAAGAGCGACATTTGCATTGAGCTGCTGGCATTAGACAGGCGTGATAGACGGAAAACCTCCTGAATAACTTATAAAAAGACTCAAGGGACTTCCGGAAAGAAGACATGTCTTGGCGTGGATTCAATTGACGCAAAGGTATATGGACAAAACGTCCGCATTAGTCTGCTATTTCAATCTGCTTATCCTCGATGAAATAGAAAGTTGAATGTACTACTCAATTAGGCTAAGTTAGGTGTCAAATATTTGCTCCAAGCAGTCATCTTTGGATCTACTCCGTTGCCACGTTTCAGATCAAAAGTACTTCGAAAACTTGTTTACAAAAACCAGATATATGGACGGACATCTTTGAGTGTGCCTAACTACAGAAGCCTATAGGGCTAGGCTAAAAATAGGGCTAGCATCACGGAAATCCTAAAATATTTCTGTCGCCCGAAGGAGAGGAGGAATCGGTTGAGACTTGCAAAATTTACCATTGCCTTTGGTACCTCTGTTGGATTAAAATATATATTTTGAAATGAAAAAAAAATACAAATATAATTGGTCGTACAGCGGCAACTTGAGGCATGATTTTAATTTCTTACCTCTCTGGCATGCTTCGCAACTGGACGGAGTAATTAGTTAGTTGTTGAATTCAATCCTTTCGGGCGTAACCTTGTGAAAGTCCATTATTCAGATAGTTGTTCATTTATGGGTGCGATATTTTAACGCCATTAATTGCATTTTCGAATGAGCGTTTAAATAGATGCTGTTATTTGAAATGCTTGCTAGTAGCTGTGGTAGTTATTTTTGAAGTGTGGATTATCATCTCTTTAACTAAATTGCTTAATAGTTCTCTCAATAATTATTCCGAGGAAATGTTGTAGAATAATCTAAAATATTTTATAAGTATCATATAACGTCCTCCAAAGTAATCTATAGGATTACTTTGGAGGACGTTATATGCATGACGGCATGTAAATATATATGATTAATCGTATTTTCTGAATAACTTCAATTTATTGCTTCGCATTGTATAGTAAGATAATGGATGATTTATGTTATTTAAATAAGAATGAGTGTAGAAAAAAGCTGTATTACTATGTTAAGAAACATTAACCACTGATGTAAATAGTTTTTAATCATTAAAATGGCATTTCAACTATGTATCTTAAACCAAAGGTCTGTAGGCAGAGTATTAAGGGGCTGACGAGCCCTCAAAACACTTTTCCTGATTTCATTTATTTAAAATGTTTACATTTTTCCCATATCTAATTCTGCTAGTGAGTGATTTTTTATACACGTTCGCACTTTGCACCTTTTATTGTATTGGAATATTAGTTCATTAGAATTAAAAAAAAAATACTACTACGATTACTTTGCTCGAGCTATTCTTTTGTCAGGGAAGACCTCTCGTATGTATAGCAGCGAGTTTTCAGTTTATTCTAATGCCCAACGCGTTTCGTGGAACCGTCTCGCTCTGAGAAAACGAAAAAGTTTCGTTCGAGTTCTGTCACTTAGTATCATATTTTACATTTCGTGGAATTAGATTAACTTTTTACCAATTATCACCCTGGCATACGTAGGTTCACCTGAATTTCCTGGGCGCGAGAAAAATAAATATACGAGGTCAGAATTCTCGCAGCCGTTCTTGAACCAAATCAGTCCATTCAATGTCGATACTTTGATAACCGCCACCATCATTTCCACACTCCCCTTTTCTTCCCCTTCCCTCCTATGGACCTCCTTTTGCCTTGAAGCTTCACAGCACCCGTGTCCGTGCCCCTACGATGCAGTTCCTCCCCCCCTGGACGCAATGAAGGGAGGAGGTCTATCTTCAAAGGCCCTTACCCATCGCAGGGCGGACGTTTGGGATAATCTTATTGCGGCTCTCGACGAAGGGTCTGAGGGCAGCACGTCACCGGAGTGCTAGGATTCGGCCCTTTTGAGGGCCTGTTTCCCCTTCCCCCCAACTTTCCACCATGTCGCCGAAGTGCTAGGATTCGGCCCTTTTGAGGGCCAGAGTGTTCTGTCCCGCCTCCCCAACGGCGGAAGGACCCCGGATGGCTTACTGCCACTCAATATTTGCTCCCTCTCTTTAGAGGAACACGAGGAGAAGCGAATTAAAGCCGTCGCTGGCTTTATTTTTCCCGAAAAAAAGAGGAAGGGTCGAGTGTATGGACATCCATGCCTACTCTCTTCTTGCTCACGCGAAAGACTCGTTCCATTCCCTTACTGAGTTCCGGCCTTTCTGTGTTTCTGTAATTTTCTTTGTTTTTTTTTCCTTCCAGTTATCCAGGTCCCCTTCCCACCTTTCCCCCCTCTTTCCAGGTTTCTCCTCCTCCCTGTAATCCTTTTACACTTTGTCTTTTTGATGCTCCGAGCGACGGCTTCATTTAAAATACTCCGAACACATGGGAGTGGAATCCAGTCGATTTAGCTGAGGTGATGAGTTTTTTGTCGAGCCCAGCGGTAACCTGCATGCAGATCAACGGCGGGTGTGATTCGTGCCCGTGTTCTTGCCATCCACAATGATTATGAGCAGTGATTTCCTTTTCCTTAGAAGTGAGGAAAGTAATCTCCCCTTTTGACTTCGAGTAACATAATGTGAATTTACTTTGAAAAGAGCTACAGTCATTCAAAGAGGCTTGTTAATTATATTGGAAACATTAAATGATACAATTACCCAATAGATCATTACTAACTGGGTAAAAAAATTATAAACGCACAGTCAACTCGTGGAAATGCTATTGATACTTGTGATCCGACAAGTAAACTTATTATAGCTACATAATAGTTATTTGGGAAAGATTTCGAAGTTAGCAAATGATGTTCTACATACGCACCTAAAAACCAAATCTGCCAGTCTTTAATTAAGTGCTATAAATTCTGTCTTTTAATATCAACAAGTCAATAATATATATATTTTACGCCGCGTTTTTATTTGCGATCATTCTTTCAAAGAAATCCCGCAAGAGGTATTTCTTCAAAATCCTCCAAGTTATGGAATTATAATGCAAAGGAGATATGGATGATTATTAAAGGAAGGAAATACCCAACTTTTCTTTCCATTAAAAACAACTTATATTAGTGAAATAGGATAAATAAATAAAATACCTATGATTTGCCCTACAGGTAAAATAATGGCAAAATATTGATTAAGATTTTCTATTTTTCTTGTTTTTCAACGTATATTTCTTTTACAAACCATATTCCATTTACGTTAACTCAATTGCTGCAATACGGTTTTAAATATGGGCTTCATTTCCGAATTTTGACTACTAGATTCTTTCATATGTCCTGTATACGATATGTTCTGGTAGGCATGTGAGAGATAACTTTATTCAAGTATTTTTTTGTAATTACTTATTTGAATAATCTTTCTGTCCTGCGGCCCTTCCTCATTTATTTATTTGGATGTTTATCTATAAAAAAGAGAACGCTCTAAGCCTTGAGTACAGGTGTTTCAAAACATGTGTACAGGTGTTTTTAGTTAGGATATTTTTGGTGCAAAATTATCACCTGGGCGTATATATGTACTCACAATAATTTTCGGAACCCAATATTAGCAAGGAAAAAGTTACACTCGTTTAGATAAATCTGGAAATAAGTGGTTAGTGATTTTTCTCAGTCAAAACAAAGTTTTCTTGGTTTTAACTTGGGTGTAAATCAATTTTACGGATTCCAATTTAATCAGTTGGGAGTGAGATTCGGGGTATCATTGAATTTAATGATGTAACTGAATGCAATACCGATAAACCTACAGAATGGAGTTTCTTGAAAATCACCTAATACATCTGTTTTTAAGTTTTTTGATCAAAAATAACTTATCCTTAATTCCAGCACATGCATATTTGGAAAACCGTTATCCCGGTCTTTATATTCATAAACATAGTATATTAAGAGCGTATGAAGAGTTTTTAATTTGGAACAAAAACATGGATAGCATTTGAAGACAGGTAAAAGGCAATTTAATCTCGAGAGAAAATGTTCCTATTTGTTTTTCAACTCTCACTTTTGATGAATCGGAACACGATTTTAGGCACTGACATCGTGTAATTCGATACCTAAATGTGGACCCGTACCATGTGGAACAAAAATAGTTATATCTCAATGAAACATTGGTGCTTAACAGTTATTTCCGATGATTTATCTTTATAATTTGGAGACTTTATGCGCCGAATTTCGGTAATTTCGTCAAAAAACGACAAAAGTTGACAGGAAAACTTTACTTTGTGTCATTACTGATCAAGGATTCCAATTTCACTCTGGTAAACGCGATAGTTAAGAACTTTATCTCTCATGTTTACGGTTGCTGAGCAAAACCATCTTCTCTGTGGTTTAGCAAATTTAATGTCATGAATATAATCCTTAGTCTTTTCCTATGTTCGATTGAAAAAATTACTTTCCTTCAGTCTTAAGAACGGAACAAATTGATCGCTTTTCGCTTTGGGTGGCCCATTTGAAAAGTCCCATATTACGATGACAATAATTATACGTGCCCTTATCCATTACAAAGGTGTTATACTTTCTATATGAATGCATAGCAATAGTGAGTGTGTATCAGTCTGATTTCCTTAGAATTTCCATGACCTGTCGCTCTGAAGTGGCATTGCATGACTTGTAGCATTGAATCATTAATGTGTCGTAGAACTGAACAGAAAATTATTGCTGCCATATTTCATGATCCCTATTAAGGATTTTGTCCTTACATACTATTCTAGGACACCACCACTTGTGGCATGGTAGTATAGAGAGACGCTCTCTGAGCTGGAAGGTACCGGGTTCAAATGGCGACAAAATCTTCGATACTTCCCGATCCAAACAGCTTGTTAACTTCATATATGTATACGAATTTTTGAAACTATGTTAGAGTAAAAGTTTATGCGTTCCTTTGCTTTTTATTAAAAATATCGATCGAAATATTGTTTCAATCATTACCATTTTTGAAACCCGATGAAGTAAAATGCAGGAGGCATTTGGCAATTCAAGAAAGGAATAAATAATTTCGTATGAATATTGTATGTCATTAAACTTTACTCAAAGGCACGACATGTATTCGGCCCATATTTAAATGTTTCGTGCAAAGCGACCAAGTACAACACGCGAATCTTTGCGGGAAAATTAAAGAAAAACACCTTTATATTTTTTTGAGAGGAAAGTTTCGTGACGACTCGCAGTAAAACAAAATCAATTCCAGAGCACTAAGCGTTTATCCGAACGAAAAAGTTTAAGAATGTTGTCCTTGGAGTTCTAGTCTCTACAAGAAGAAGCTGTAGGTTGCTGCGCTCTCATGAAATATCCTTTGTGAGATAAATTGGGAGAGTAGGCTATTGGAACTTTACCATTTCAACTATCGTGACAAGATATGGCTAATTTATTATTTTTTTCATTATTATAGTCATCAGTCTTGGTGGCAAAACGCAACAATGGAAAAAATGTTCACTTGCATCTTGATATTCCTGGCGACAAAACTAATGACTTTGAGAGCCTGTATTGAAATACCAGCTACTTCTTGTTGGTGAGGAAAAACCAACGAACATACAACAAGGTCAATAAAAACCACCCCACTTTCGTGGGCTTCACTATGCCTTGGGCTCGAGATATCTCTGTGGAAAAAATCCTAATCCAAAGCAACTTCAGACCGGAATCATTGCCAAGGGAATAAAACAACTATTGGTTTCAGCGAAGTTCTAATGAGTTGCTTGAGAGCGCAATGGAAAACTTTGCTAGCACGCTAAATGCTTGTCGTGAATGTTTTCTTTATTCCATCACTAGCGTGCCTCTGAGTCAGTTTGATCGGGATTGGTTGAACTGATTCGTTTCCTCTTCAAGAGTTTCAAAACCTTTCTCTGCCTTCCTTCATGAATGCCTTTTCTCCGCTTTGTTTTGGCAAGGGTAAGTCAAATAAGTCACTTTTTACCACCATGTTTCTACTCTCTAGACACTTGGATTAAAATAAAAACGGTGTATGTGAACTTTATATTGTAAATCTTTCGAATTTGGCTGTCAGTGTCACTTTATTTTAATTGCATTGACCTAACAGATCTTGTTGCTGACCATGATATGTTACTCTTAGTCATCGAGATTGACTTTTGTGGTTTGGTTGAGGGGGCGATTGACAACTGAGGTCATTTTCTCTGTGGAGGGTAGTTGGGTGTGTTGGCATATGTTGGGTTAGAAAGAGTTGACAGAAACCCTACGTCGGAATTTGCCTACTCCTACGGATGCCAAGGCTACCGCGGTACAACGTTCCAACCGTCGGACGGAGTAGGTACTGTACTTGAATATAACTACACTTGACACCCAAGTAGAGGTCGGAATAGCGCTAAAAATCTCTTCTTTTCGCGGAATTGGAACCGGTTACCTTCGGAATGGGAAGCCCAGTCGACCGCTTGTTGACGACTCTTACCACCACACACCAAACCGATCCACGAAATTGATTTTCGCCTAAGAGATATCAAAGAGTGGTTGGCATATTATATTACGACCCAGAGTGTGGGGATTGCATCTCGTGCCAGTTGCATGTGTGAAAACTGCTGTTCTTTTGCGTTCTTTACTCTTTGTGTCACGTGTTACACGCTCATATCAAAGGTGAACGTCATTCTTCACTTGAAACGAATACTTGCTTTTTCCCTGCAAAAGTTGTAATCACCTTTATGAAATTCGTGACTGTTTTGCGTTAACCTTTTAACAGATGATAAACATTGGCGCTGGTCACGATTTAATGTCATACTTCATGCTCCATTTTTATTCCCATTTCGCGTTATAATTACCTCTAATTAGCATTTCTATAATAAAATGAAACGCAGGGGGCTTGGGATTTTTCTTGGTGGCGTGGTCTTGTGTCTATCGCTATGCTGTGCGTCTCTTCGCTCCCATATTCGTTCGCTCTATGTTGGACTCGGAGTTCCTCTCAATGCTCTTATTTTTTCTCGTGATACATCCTTACACTGCACGTTTTCATTTAATAAAGTTAACTATCGTCTTGACTTTAAGGATATTCGTTGTCTGCAGGCGTCTTGGCGGTGCTTTACGGTTGAATCCTAGAGCCTATTTGGTTAACATACTTAAAAGACTGTGGGTTCAGTGAGTCCTAATCTCAGGGTCACGCTATTACTACTTGCATATTTTCTCTCTTTGTGCTACTTGCACGCTAACTGTGGAGTTTTTATGCGAGTAATGTTTTTTTTGCTAAGCGTGAGTCACTGCTGTTAGGAACTCCAAAGAAATCCATTGTATTATTGACTAAAAAATATGTTACTAGGAAAATGTTCTTTTTTCCATGACCGCCGTCTAAGGTGGAGTGAGTTTCCCGCCTGATATTGATTTATTAGTACGTAAATTCAAAACTTTCGAAAAACATAAAGAAATCCTCTTGGTTAATCGTATTTATTCGTCATTGAGAATCAAAAAAAGTAATTTCTAGTATCAAAGGCTGTGATTTTGTAACATTAATCTGAAAAAAATTCAGTTCTGAAGAATTATATCCATATTACTTGAGTCCGTCAGCGAAAAGTGTGTCAATCGTATGTAGTGAGGAATTCATAAGAATAAGATTTTCTCTCCGGAATGTGATGCTAATGTGATCCTATTTTAACTGCGGTAATTGAATCTAACTTCATTCGAACTGAGCCACTTCTGCAAGCTAAGCTCGTAGAAAATAGGCATTTAACAACTTCAAACAATGTTACCACACTGGGGGATTAACCTTTGAGCGAACCTATTTTTTTCTAGAAGCTATAATGAAATATTTTATGTGCTAAAATTTGTCTTGGGGAAATCATTTAAAGCTTTGAGATATTGAAATAAAAACATGATTAAGTAAAATAATCAAGCTAGAATATACGTATATTCGCATTTCGCTAACAACATTTACAAAGTAAATATTTTTTAACAATTAATTTAATCACCGTAACAGTTACCTAGCTGTATTGTTTATTCAAGGATGTTATTCCTCCTGATCCATGGGGAATATAACTAGATATAGTGTCGCGTTATCTGAACTATACTGGTCCCGAACTTAAACTGGCCATATTACGCGAGCGCTAGGTCCGTTTTTTATGCGGGTTAACTTTTATTTTAATTTAGGTGCAATAGATTTTGAACTAGCTTCTGAGGAAACGAACGTTTTTGAAAATGTCCACCCATTATTATAGCTTGCGCAGGGAAAACCATTTCTGGCATTGAACTTGATAAAGATTCTTGAAAGATTGTCTTTTCTATTTTATTTCTACAATGTGGGGAACTTTCTCCTTTCATGAAATTTCGAAGAATTCAAATCTGGGATACAAGAGTGAGATTGTCCGTTTTTCGCCAAACTATGCCTTGACCCGTTCCCAGTTTTCGCCTTTCCTTGCCTCTCCGCCCAACGTCTTCCTCCTCCCGCACCTCCCCCTTCCCATCCACATCTTCTTCATCTACATCTACATACTACCCCGCAAGCCGCCTCAATAAGCGTGTGGCAGGGGTGGTAGGACACCAGCCGTTTACATATAAAATGGACACGCTCTAATGAAATTACGCCTAGCATTTGTTAAAGTCCCTTATTGTTCGGGGGAAAAACGAATTCCCATACCTATCCGTTCGGCAAAATATCTCTCTTAATTTATCGTTTCTGTCGGACCTGCAAATATAGTGGGGTTCTAATATGATGTTCTCCGTGTCGCTCTTAAAGATATCTATTCTCAATTGCTCAAGCAATCTAAGCCTAGCGCGCAGCCTCCGAGTCTCTAGCGACTCCCAACCTAATTCGTTTAACATCTGTGTAACGCTGTCTGTACGCCCGTAGCAGTTTTTTACGAATCGCGCAGCTTTCCTTTGTATTTTATTAAGTTCCCGGATTAAGTCTTTCTGCACCGGATCCCATATGCTCGCTGCATATTCAAGGTGTGGCCGGACGAGTGCGAAATAGCACCTCTCTTTTACTTTTTCATCCGAAAATCTTCCCACAATACGCTTGACGAATCCTAGCTTCTTCAGAGCTCTGCCACAAATATTTCTTATATGTGTTCCCCACGATAGGTCCGAGGTTATCGTAACTCCCAGATACTTCACTTCATCTGTCGCCTTTATGTTAACACCATCCACAGCATATACATGGAAATAGTTGGACGAGAGAGAGTTCTTCTTCGTCTGGCTTCACGCCTGTGCGTTATCGTCTCCTCCTTCCTCCTCCTCCGCCTTCCTCCCTTCTACAATCCCACTCTCCACCCACTCCACCCACCCACGCTCCTCCTCCATTCCCCTTGCTTTATCACTCCCTTTCCTGCCAAGAACCCTTGTCCAAGGAAAGCCGCTAAGGGAGAGAGAGACCCCTGCCCATTACAATTCCACCTTATCTTTGGTGCTCTTGGCAAAAGGGTAAGGGGGATGGGGAATGAGAGAGAAAGGGGACCTCCCTCCAGCGTTTGCAGGCCCAATGCCCCGCTTTTCCGCACGCCAGCCTTCTTCGCCGCTTGGTTTCCAGTTCCGCCGCAGTGTGTGGCCGTGGTGGTGCAGGTGGGGGGGGGGGGGGGGGGGGGCGTGGTGGGGGCGTGGGAGGCTCATTGGAGGGCGAGGAGGTGGGATGCGAGGCTTACTTGTGCAGGAGTGGGGTGTGGAAGTGTAGTCAGGGCAGTATTGGGTCGCGGCTAGTCATGGGCGATGAGATTCTTTTGTTTATTTGAAATTTATTCCTTTCGTTTAATCGTTTTTTACAACTCCCTGAGCATCGATTAATTTTTTATTGCTTTCGCTGGAGGTAACTATTGCACTGTTTTCTATGAGAATTTACATTATTCCTCGCTGACTACCTAAAAAAATGTATTTTGAAGAAAATCCTATCAGCTTGCACTCCACGACTCGTTTTGCTCTTCGTGTTTTTAACATTTCTCTGAGCATTAATTAGAATAGGAATATTTCCGAAATAGTACGCAAACAGTTCTTGCGTTATCGCCTCTGCATCGGAAAACTTAGGAAAATAATATCAACTACCATTTGGAACACTTTTTGGTGATCACTTTTCCCAATAAAAATAGTTGACTGCAGTATTAAATATATATGCTAATGAATTTTGCCTTTTACAATTGCAGCAATCTGAAATATATTGGAAAATAAAATGCTCTGGTAACTTAATTTTACAATTTTTTAAATTACTGGATTATGTGCTTTTCCACTTTTTTCGCAAAAATGAGAAATGCTAATGAGAGGTCAAATATTCTTTCGTTTTTTATGCATATTTTTTACCTTTTTCCCATGAAATTTTAAGTTTAATTTGAGAATATATTGTATGAAGTTAGACTCAACATTTTCACTAGTTTGTAAAATTTATTTATTAGAGACACGACGATTTTCGGCTTAATAAGCCACCATACAGGTAATATAACTGTACAGGCCTGCACCGGATGACGGAATATTAAACCGAAACGCATTGCGTATATAAGTACTATGGGAAAGTGCGAGTTTTGGTCTACACATCTACGTCTACTACGTCTAGCCGAATGCCATTACTTTTATTGTAAAAGTTGAGTTTTGTTGACGCAAGAAGATAAGAAAAGAGTTACAGTGCCACGCGAAAGTGGAAGAATGCCATTTACTTCATTTCATGCCGGAACCTATTGAAAGTTTATTTTTTTTCAAGTCACTGACTATAATTGTGCAGTGATGGGGGAGGGGGAGGAGTTGGGGAGTGGGGAGGGGAGGGACGCCTTGGATTAAACTCGCGCCGCACGGAAAAAAAACCCCTTTCCGTTTTTTCCCCCGTGATCCCAGAGTTTTCATTCGGATCCATCCGGTTCTTTCCTGTCCCTCATCCCGTCGCCACCCCTTCCTCCCTTTTCAAATCCAACCCTCCTCCTCCCTCTCCTGGCCCCTTTACCAAAAGGGGGGACCTTTTAACACTCTCATTGTCCGTCTCGCCTTTAAGGGAGTTGGAGCGAAAAATCACTTCACCTAGAATTTGATGAAAATGGCCTCATTTTAAAGAAAAGAACTCCCATCTTTCAAATGATATCAAAATATCAACCCCTTGCCGAACTACTTTTCGAGCAATTTGTCTAAAAACATAAGCTGTTTCACATGGGATACATTACGGCTGTGCGCTCCAGAGGAAGAATATTAAAAAAATAGGAACTTCTAGCACCTAGATTTCGTGAAAAAAACTAACGGTGTGTAGATTGCATGTTTTCTCAACTATTTATAAAAAAATAATCTATTACTCACCACAGTAATTTTTACAGAATCGCCAAAAAACCTGCTGTTTTAAAGGGTTTTCAGCCGTACGTAGGGAAATAATGAGTCAAGTTAGAGACTTAAGTAGCTTTATTTATTTAATGACTGACAATTTTGGTCATGTAAAACTATATTTTTGCGCCATTAATATTACAATATTTATTTAATTCACCTTACGGACGCTGAAATAAAAAAAATAAAGTTTGAATATAGTCTCCATTATGACTAGGGAACTATCTGGTTCAAACCACCTTAATTCCCACTTGTCATCCTCATTTAATACCGCCTTCCCTCCTTTGCGAACGCTTGCCGCCTCGCCCATTCTCCTCCCAACCTCCTTCTCCCATCTTTGAAGTCGGCTTCCTTGTTTATTTTCGTCATCACGTCTCGTTTCATTCCGCCCCGCACTACGAAGGCTTTCTATTTCTCTCGTTCTCCTTCCTTTCTTTGTTTCTTCCCCTCATCATCGTCATCTCTCCCTCCGGTGTTTTCGCTCGGCTCTTCGCGACCCCGTTGTGTGTTTCCCCGGTGCGGTTTCCGTCCAGGGCGTCTGCTGCCAGGACCGCGCAGTTCCTCTCAGGGTTATTTTTTCCCAAAATATTATTTATTTGCTGTTTTCCACGCGCGCCACAACTCCGTTTCCGCGTTCTATTTCGTTAGCATCCGCACGCTGCTCTTGAAAGTTCTTCGTTTCGTTTCGTCTGTTATTACGATCACAGAGGAAGGGTGTTGATCGTTACTACATGTGGCAACCTCATTCCTTCGAGCTTAAAAAACGTTTTATGCCTGGACTTAGGCTACTACTCCACTTGTTCATTTGCTAGCCGCTTTAATCTTTGTAATAGATTTGTGTCATAGAAAAATGAACGAGTAAAAGAATGTTAACTTTTAGCCTTCCTTTGCAATTGTCAATTTTTCCTAATATTTCTTGGCTTGGGGAAGTTAGTTCGTATTGGCAACCATTCCAGTTTTACCGCGCCAATATCCCTTTTTCTGCTGTATTTTTATTTCCCATGATTTCTCTCTTTTTCATTTCCTCTTACGCTTTTACGTGGGGTAATAGTTACTTACGCTTTCCTCTTTCGCTTGCTAATGCTTGACCTATTCTTTAACTAAGGCATAAACCAAAAGATAAAAAATACTCCTACAGCGTATTTATTGAGATTCGTTCATTCAAGTGGCTCACTTATTCATCACACTCAATTAGATGTATTTCTCGGTCGGTAGATCGTGATCAGCGAATGAGCCCTCGAGGTCTCTGTGTGAGGAACAATTTGTGGCTTGGTACCTTGTTGAAAATAGCATCTCTTTGTGTATATAATTGTTTGAGTTTCTCTATTACATGAGAAGGGACTCTAGAACTCGAAATGCCGTATCATAGTAGCTAACGGTTAACTGATCACTTTTGAAGCCAGAATAGGCTATTATTTTAGGCGGCTGGGAATCTTTGTGCTGCAATTTTAAATTCAGTCGAAACTTTTTTTTCGGAAAGTACAGATAAAATCCGGCTCTTAGGAGCAGTAGTTATTGCTTTTCATGTAGCTTAAGGTGCTACTTTTGTACCTAATTTTTCAGATCAAACTTGACTGTATAGATGAGGAGATTCTGACGGCAATTAGCGTCAAATCATATAGAATTCTCCTTTTCTTCGAGCAGATATTTAATCTCATAGCAAGAAAAAACGTCATAGGTTTGATTTTGACTAAGCCTTAAACTTAACTCACATTTACTTCGATTAACACTTTCTGTTTTCGACCCTTGATGGTTTTTACCATTGAGTTTTTCACCTCCTACTGGAACTGTGGTACCTATACTGTCCCTGCCATCATCCGTTGTTGTAATTGTCTATTTTCTGTAAAATTCTTTAGTAATTCTAGGATTGGCACGTATGATTCAGTAATGTCTTTTACACGTATGTATCAGTTCACAGTGAACGTCCAGACGTTCTTATGAGACCTTAGGATCTTTTCCTTGAAGAAAACTTTCTCTTTTATCAAGGGAAATTTGGCGAGGGGGAAAAATCCTTAATAACCAAAGGCGGACGTATAAACACATAAAAGCCTAAGCTATGCCAAAGAGCTGTGTGGTATCACAGGCAGTAAACTCGGTAACTTCATCGCTTTTATTTGGATCTGATCATGCGCGATCCGCGTTCTTATTTATGAATCTAGGTTAACCCTGCGTTGGCGTAACGGTATTCGACATTTTTAACAGACCCATTGCGCTGCTACCTGGGAGCGTATAATTTGATCCAAGAAAGAAGGGAGATATTTATTTATGGGATTTTAGGTGGTAAAGTAAAAACAGTTGACGGGAGGAGTGAATTAAAAAAAAGCCGAGATCGATGATCTCATTTATCTCACAATCGAGATTGTAGAAAGATAGAACGTTTTAGGACTTGGACCGTTTTGAGATACCTTATTTTTTAACCGCGATAAAAATAAAATAGGTACTATTAATACGAAGCCATTCAAAGGACGACTGCCAATCGTTTTCGTGATTGGTCTACAGAACTATTTTGTCACTTCCTACTCCAAACGTGAACTTGTCCTTCAAATTGGGCTTGTGGAATTTTTTAAACCATATTAGAGTTGACTCTGTCGCGCGAATGGTTCTCATTGACTAAACTGGTTTCATGAATATGTGATTTATATTTATTTGACTAGTT
The DNA here is from genome assembly GCA_963573305.1 of Pyrrhosoma nymphula. Taxonomy (NCBI): domain Eukaryota; kingdom Metazoa; phylum Arthropoda; class Insecta; order Odonata; family Coenagrionidae; genus Pyrrhosoma; species Pyrrhosoma nymphula. The sequence continues at coordinate 9,072,730 of OY754335.1, read as the reverse complement.
CATTCAAATACCTTCCATTAAAGAAAAAAATAGTTTTTTACGCGTATCAAGGTGGAATCTGCTAATAATGAATTGGGTACAAATTCTTTGCTATTCCTCATGAAACTACCGTATTTGAACTCTAACCGACATAAAACCATCAGTTGAATCTGATTCGCTCTAACATCCACTTGAGAGGTTTAATAGCAATTGTCTCGTTGCTCATCGAAAAACCAAGGATCTCTTCGTATCAGTGATTTTTTTCTCTAATTTATTTTTTGAGCGAGAATATATTTTCTCTTTATATGTCACGATTCTCAAGATTGAATCTATTTTGTGTAATCGTTATGACCCTAGAAATACCAACGTACGGCAAATTATGAACACGTGTACAATTGCTCCTGCAAGAGCTCAGCGATATACGCCTAATCCACTGTATGTGATCTGTTCTGTAATTACGGACGCGGAAACAGGTATTTCAGTTTCACCTGGGCCGTAATCGGGAAAAAAGACGGCCCTTAACGTGGAATGCACTTTACAGTTCCGTAAAATGATGGGCATTCACTCAACCGCTTCGCTAAATTAGCCAACCCAATCGGCTCCAAGCCGTTTGCTGGCGTTAACGGCGGCGTTAGAGCGTTCGGTGTGACGGAGGCTGCAGAAGAATGGAGAGGGTTCACGAAACCCTCCCTCCATCCGTCTGATCTGTAGTACCATGAGAACATTTGCGGTCGACAATTGCTGTGAAATGGCCCACGGTTTTGTGGATTGGGAGTGGAGGAGGGAATTCCATCGGAGTTGGAATCCGGAGGGAAAGAATCAAAAACAAAAATCATCTAATCTACGAGAGTCAATGGATCGAGTTGCCGGGCGAAGTTTAATGGAGGATCCCCACCCACCGCATGTATAGTCCGTTCACTTTAACTTAGGTGATGATATTCACGCGGCAGGGGGAAAAGTGGAAGAAAGTTTGATGTGTTTACGCCATCGAGCGATTTTATTAATTTTCTTCCACACAAAATGCTCTACTTTCCCGTATTGTTTTGAGATGGACAAGCCCCTCATGCGCAGTAGGCTACTGAGTGTGGACCAGCTAGTCGTGAACGGACTATATTTGCGCGGGGGAATTTTGAAGAGTGGGAAATTTGATGGAGATCTTTTCCCGACGCGCTCTCTCCGGCGACCGGGACGACTCACCCTTGCGGCGATCGACGTGGTGGGCTTCTCCAGCAGATCCCACAGGCACTTCTGGTACTGCGCGCACTTCCCGTCGCCAAAGTCCTCTTCGTCCCGCTGCCTCAGCGACTCGGCCTCCTTCCTCATCTCCTCGTGGACGTGCTCCTTCCGCTGGTGGTAACGGTGCTGGCAGCACGACTCCAAGTAGAGCTCGTCCACGCCCCAGTACTCGAGGTCGTCGCCAAAGGCTAGCACGCACATGTCATCCACGAGGTGGAGCTTGCCCGTGCGATAAAAGTTGAGCACGGCCCCGAAGGAACGAGGGTGGCGGTCGAAGAAATACTCGTTCTCCGTGAGGCAGTAGTCGTCGCACAGCTCACGGAGGGCCTCGTGGGTGTTGCAGTCTCGCAGTCGGCCGAGTCTGGTGTGAGGCAAGCGGTCGAGGGTCCGCCACAACACCTGGAAAGTAATAATGGCGTGGTGATTAAGTTAGCGTCAATCATTGGTATGCGACACTTTGGGAAACTGGAGTTCGGTTTGGAGCAGTGGATGGAGCTGCACTGCTCCCGTATTAATTGCCAGGGATCGAATTTTGACGGAGATTTTTCTGTGGAAATTTAATCAAACATGTAATGTACTGCTCATACATATATATGTATATTCGCAAATATAAATGTCCAGAAATACCACCCAAGTCAGGGTGATGATAATTATCGTGATTATGACAATTGGAGATGTGCATAAACATCCTCAACGATTATTTAAAAATTATTTTTCGCTAAATACGAAATAGTGTTAGAAGAAAAGATTTAGTAACTACAAAGACACGGCAAAGTGTATAAGTCCATGCTAAGTTGGGGAGTAAAAATTTGGACACATTGAGTACTTTCGCTAAGAGTAAACTCATGCTCACACCAGGCTTCTCTCTACACATCCTACCATCCATAAATCATGCCAACTATGTGTAACATACACTACCTACAAAATCTTTAATCATTAATTCCGTAAATGACCTCATCTGGATGTCTTCTCCCCAAATTACTAATACTAATTTCGGGAACTTTTATAACGTGAACATTTCTGAGTTTCGACGAGAACTCCTCCCTCTGGAAAATTCCGATCAGTTTCCTCATCTCTTTTTTAAAATGCGAAACTGTGAGCTACATTTTTGGGCTTATAATCAGTGGCCAAGGGTGTATTTTCAATTATACTCGTAAGTGAGCTGTAGCGCTGAAACGTCTGAGTCCAGCTGTGCGACTCAGCAAAGAGCTCAAAAATTGAATTCTTCCAGAACAAACTTGTTTGTCTCTTCTAAGAAGAATGACTGATGACTTTCTGCAGACTTATTTGACGTGAAGGTCTGTAGCTGGCACCTTTTCTCTGGGACCTAAGATTTCTGGAAATCTCTTATTTCTTTATTTAAGTTCCCTCTACTTCCTTAATATGACGTTAAAGAAACACGATTGATTTAATTCGTAGAACGAAATGCTGAAGCCATCCTTCTTATATGTCTGGAATGGTATTCTTCTTTAATGGAGCATTTGTACGCAATTTAAAACCTTATTGCACATATTTAACCTCATAGATCTCTTTAGATCTCTTTGTTTTTTGTATATTTGATCTCATTTGGTTTTACACCCATCCTATGCGTTTTTGTGCGGAAATTTAGTCAAACAAATAAACTCAATTCTGCGATGACCAGTTTTTACCACCATTTTTTTACGACTAAGGACGATTAGTTAGGAGTGAATAATAAATGAAGGAAGTAAGACGCATTCAGAAACTATGATAAGGGAAGAGGTAAAATTGACCGCCATCTCAACACGGTTTGGTGTCTCATTTATGGAATTCACGCTCATTTAGCGAAACATTTAAAGACTAAACTTATTAGAAGATTTTAATTTGAAACACCAGAAAACTTCATTCAGACTACGGAGAATGAAAAGTTGATAATGAAGAGGTATAAGTGAATTCCCTTTGAATTTTATGATCAGGCTCGAGCTTTTCCTCTCCGAAGTTGTGGAACTTCATTTCCCGGGGAGGTTTCTATTGCGCTAAGATGAGATGTGGCGAAATTATTACTTACCACGGTTTTCGGAGACACTCACTCACTTGGCACCCACTTCGCGGAAACCATTTTTGAATTGCGTTCAATTTCTCAAGATGCGTGACTAACGACAATAAATCTTACCCGTGCGGGATTTTTAATAGAAGAAGTTTTACCCTCGGCAATGAGCCTGTTTGGCTTATTTTAAACGGGGTGGTCTCCGTTTTTTCGGCACGCGACTGCAAGCTCTGCAGGCAACTGCCGTTATAGAACAGAGGCGGTGCTCGGGAATCCGATCGTGACCAACCAGTCGGTCGATCGTGGACTCGCATTAATAGAGGTGCGATCTCCGCAGGCTTCCTGCCTTCACTTCCCTCCCGGAAGTATCCAAAGGTATACTATCACGTCTCCTATAGAGCAATGAAGACGAACGGGTGGCCTTCATGTAACCGAATGGAAAGTAGTTCCCTAGCGTGAGAAAAGAGGAAAGCGCTTTCGTGAAAGGATGGGGACGTTCATCTGCAACTATGTGCCTAACGAAGGATGTCTCTCAGATATACTTCGGATTGTGGACCGATGGAAAAGGATTGTAAGAAAATAATATACATTGTGGGAGTTGGATCCATATTGAAGTCAAGTGTCATTATCAAAATGATTGTGGGTTCCTTAATCTCATAACTCACACATAATTTTATGAAATTTCCTGGATCAATCGGAAAATATCAAATGTGTTGAGCGAAACTAATGGAATCCTTATTAATTTGCCGAAGGTAGTTTCGATTACTCCTGATCGTCTTGGTAATGTTTGGCCAGATCAAAAATTATTAGATTACAGAGCTCATGACTTAGTAAGAATGGAATATGACGTCCTATTGAATATTCATGATAGAACCCAAATGTTTAACAGTAGTTCATGACTTTGAAACTAATATTTCCCAGTCACTTAAGTAGTATAATTATCTTTTAAGGATTCTCGGAAAAATGATTTTTTACCGCATAATCGTTAAGGCGAGTGCTAATTTTGTGGTGAATCCCCTCACACATTGTCACGGCCAAAGTGGGCTGGTAATAAAGATCTGAATCTTCTCATGAGGTTGACCGACAAATCACTGACAATGAGTCATTAAAGCATTAATATAGTTTTTAAATGTTCTGTAAGAACTTTGGATGAGAATGTAATAATTTTTTAAATAAGGGAGAAATAAAGCTATTTTAATTTATCAGGGAGCAGAGTAGGAATTTATCTGAAGAGGAAGCATGGAATTTCGTTTCGAAGTATTGATTTAGTAATTAAATTAATTTTTAGGGATTAAAAAATAATATTCTTTACAATTATTGCTTTAGAATTATGAAATCAATAAGACAACATTTCTATCTCAACAGGAAAACTCTTCTGCCCTTATAACCCTTGGCCTTAGTCACACCATTAATCATTCTAATCCTGGTATTATTATATACTGGCCGTAATGAGTGTACTAATTTCCCTCATTCTTGCGCAGTGGCCTTAGTTAGCCTTTAGAGCAATTCACTAGCGTAGCTTAAGACTCGAGAGCCGATGCATTTAAGACACATGGATCATATAGCGACATTTCAAAACGCTCATTGCGAGCTACAACGGCATGAGTGCTGTCTGGTTTTCTCGCTGACTGTTTTCGGTGAATACGGAAAATACTACCCTCTGTGGTGGCATTAACGCCCTTAACGGAATTGTTCTGAATTACGATACTTCTCAAATAGCATTTTCAAAGCCTACCTAATTAAAACGCTTGGGTTGGCTGAATTTCCCTGTGGCATGAACTAAGATACCGTTGATTCCACGCTCAAGGAAGTTATGGTGAAATTTTAACCGGTGACTTCGAAAATTTTGACCTCGCCGGCCTTTTTACCTTAATAGTTGAGTTTTTTCTCACATGACCTTGAATCACTAAAATTCAGTAAATAATGGAGTTTTCATCTCGAACAAGTGGGCATAGTGACAGATACTTTGGGCTGTGATTTTAAGACTAGTTTATTGAGGAACCGGAGGATGGAGTGTGGCGCTATGGTGGCAGAAATTGGTTCCTGGGGAGAGAGCGCGAGTCAGAGACAGAAGAGAAGGCTGAGATGTGAGTGCGGAAGAGATTGGAGAGAGAACGGATGGACGGAATTGAAGATGAACGAAATTACTCTTGGCAAGGTAGGAGAGGAGAGAAATATTCTAGAGGGAATGAGTAGGGGGCAAAGTAGGTAGATGGCTCGAGTAATAAATGGGAAAGGGAGACTGGGTCAGTGTTGTAGCTTAAGTTTCCCATCCCGCGGCCCTGAGTTCAAATCCCGTCAGTGGAGGAGATTTTTCAGGGAAATCGCGATCTCTACTTGAGATGTGTGTTGAGAGGATTTCAAGCGCTCCGTCCGTCGATGGGACGTTAAACTGTAAACCCCTTGGCCATTTTCGTGAAGAGGAGACTAATGCTGACTCTGTGTATCCCTCCATTCTTATAGCATTCACCAATAATCCTTCTCTTGCCAACATACCCACTTGCACTTCATGGGGCAAATAACCTCAAGTTGTCGGTCTCCTCCCCAAATAACCTACCGACCAAGAAACGATAGGTATGCGGTCGGCGGCTTGCATGTTGTTGGGGTAGACCGAAAAAGGGAGTAGGAGGAGGAGAGGAATCAAGAGTATAATTGAAGAGAGGCAGCGGGGAGCTCTTGAAAAAACTGGTGGGTGACCGATACGCAGGAGATTGCGTCAAAGTCAGCCTAGTGGATAGTGTAGTGAGAATGGATGGAGAAAAGAAAGGTTGGCGCTTTGCATGCAGGGTAGTCTGAAGCAAACAAATCCACTCGGCTACCACCCGCTCATGTGCAGGAGAAGCTTTTAGAAAACAGACACTCCGGATGTTTCCATTGTTTTGTTGAACTAGGTCTTTTTGGCAGGTCCCAGGAAGTTTGTGTGACACTCATATCAAAGCAGTATTCTTGGCATCGTTTTACCTCCAACTGGCATTAGTTCCGGAGGATTTGGTCTGCTGAAAGTAAGAAACCTATAGCAAGATTTTTTAAAATTTAAAGTATAAACTAGTGGCTAATTCGAATGAAAATTTTTAGTTACATACATAATCCCGTTAATACCAGGTCTAAGTAATACCCCCTAAACACAGGTTCAACTTGGAAGCTAAGAATCCTGCCGTAGCAATTTTGAAATCGTCCACGACGCGTTTGCCACGAGCATAAAACTATGCTGAATTGAAGATGTATCACCAGGGGAAGTCATGTGACCCAAACCAGAGTTAGAAGGGGGTGTCAATGATCCATAAAAATACCTCCTCCAAATGTCTCCGCACGTGGATTCTGAGGTTGAGCATCACGTCTGATCCCCACGCGACACTGGGGCCGCCCGAAAGTCGCCGCCAACGACGACTTTTTTCCCCCCGGGCTCTCTCCTTCGTCGTCCTGCCTATATCGGCCATTCAATTGCATCGCGGTGGTCGCCTCCCGAGGCCATCCTTTTGTGTCGTTCACGACTCGCCTTTTGAAAAGTACGACGCTGGCATCTGGCACCGCTTCAACATCACGGATGTGGGTTCTACTTTGTTTTTTTTTTAACTCCGTGAAGCTCTCGACGAAGCTTCCCCGACACTTATGCATTGCCTATTTTTGATGCCAATGTTTTAATTACTATACAGCCCACGCCCAAATCCCATTCGATGATTCTCACGCTATCTGTTTTTTTTCGTCCGCACGTGGGGATTCAGTTTGTTACTTATCATTCCGCCCTTGTGGACGCTTCAACGCCTCGTTTAACTCAGTGCCAAGTCTAGGTTTCCTCTTCCAAAATGAAAGTAACGAACCAGTATCTCTTTTGCTCGCCATATTTCACGCCGCATAAAACGTTCTGGTCACCGTCATGAGGCTAATATAATGATTACAGAAATATTTATAGAAAGGTAAATGACTTTTCTACGCAAATATATGAAAGCGGGTTTTATAGTCAAGAAAAATTATTTACCCTCAGCCTTTGTGTATAAATAGTTTCATTGTACTAATAATAAATATACGACAAAAATCTAAAAGTTATGCAAGGACTACTCACCGCACTAGGGTAAACTTCCAGAAAAAAACTTAAATTTTGGTAGTGACGTTAATAGTCATTTTTGATTTTAAAGTTTAAATAAGTTATTTTTGATGACACATTATTTTTTTGGTAAGAGCCCATTCGGCGGTATATGAGATAGTTTTTAAAACACTAAAATGTACAAAAAAGAGGCCTGTTTTTCTAACATGTTGCGTAAAAAAATGTTGTAAATAATTTCTGTGCAATGATTTTCCGGCGAAAATTCAAAAATATTACTGACCTGTATTATAATATCTAGTTAACTTAAACCTTTGCTTGAAGCAGTCTTCATGTTAACGTGATTAATGTATGCAGGCACTCTAAATTTAATGCAATGATCGTAAAGACTGTCGGTCAAATGACGTGAGAATTGACAACGGAACATATCAAAATCGAATATCATGAAGAATGACATACTGTATCTCAATATCATAACATTTGACTTATTGTTTTACTAACCAAAACTAGTTGTATCACATGCTTTTTTCAGACCTAGGAATATTATAAGAGGTGTGATAAAAAAGAACGGGGATTTTTAAATTTCGCGGGCTTTATAATTCCGATTTTCAATAATTCCGAGTTTCTGCCATATGGTCGAAGGTTCGATTGGGAATACTACTACTGCCGTTTGCGTGAAGCAATTCGACGAAAACGCCCAGAATTGTGGCAAAACAACTCGTGGAAATGGCACCACGAAAATCTCCGCCCGTTCACACCTCGCTGATTATTCGTGATTTTTTGGTAAAAAACAAACAGTTATTTTTCCTCAGCCACCGCATTCGCTGGACATGACCCCCTGTAACTTCTATCTATTCCCAAGACTGAAGAGAACCATGAAAGGACGACGTTTTGCTACCATTGATGAGATAAAAACAGAATCGCTGAAGGAGCTGAACTCTATACCGAAAAGTGAGTTCCAGAAGTGCTTCCAATATTGGAAAAACCTCTGCCACAAGCGTATTATATCTAAGGGGGATTACTTTGAAGGGGACAATATTTATATTGATTAATAAATAAATATTCTTTAAGAAAAACGAAAGTTCCTGTTATTTTTTTATCACACCTCGTATGTAAGTTGTGGTTGTATGCCATCTTTTTCTCAATAAGTTGCAATTCACAGTAAATGTGATCTACGGCGGATCTACCCCCTCGAAAGCTCCTGCTCTTTAGCCTCTATTTCCTTATATTCATTTTCTATTCCATTTTTAATTATTTTTCATCTACTCTACTAATAGTTCTGGTGATATATTTTCAACGGTAATTATCACTCACGTTTTATCTCCTTTTTCATGTATTGTTAAAATACATGAAGTTGTCCTATCCTTTGGGACACTTTAACCATTTTGACACTCACTAAAGAGTTCGGGTAGTAAAGTGTACGTATAGAGAATTGTAACCAAACTTTAAAATTTCCAGTGTGATATCCCCTTGGGCCCGGTGCTTTTCTCTTTTTTAACTATTTAAATATCTCTCACTACCCTGCATTCTCTTTTAAGTGGAGACATTGAGGTAGTTATCTTTTGAGAGCATCATTTTTTAAAATTCATCTCTATCTTCTGTGAGTAATGTTTCCACTTTTATGTAGATATTAATTGATGTTTTTGTATGTATTTATTTTTACTCTCTCTAAAAGAGCTTTGAAAAACTGCTAGTTTTCTGAGCTTTTTGTCTCACTTATGTGACTATCGAGGTGATTAAATTTCTTTTCCCAAGTCTCATTTTTTCTTGCTATTTTCCTTCGAGTCTGCCTTCCTTGACATTTTATCTGAGCCAGCCTTAGTATTGAGGAACATAATGTATTTTTTCCGTTTACCTTATAATGTAATCGGTGGAGATGGAACTATGGCCAATTTTAACCCACAAACAACTTCGGTATATTTGCCAAAAACGCTTCTGTACTAATTACTCTGCCCTCATATTGTAAATGATCACTTGTTGTAATTAATTATTTGTTTTATATCTTTTCTAAAAATCCACCGTTATGCTTTATGTACCCAGTACCCTGTAAGCTGTTCGAGTTCTATTTATGCATAACCTTGAAGGAATACAAGGTATGAGAATGATAAAGACTGAGCGGGAATCATTAATCGTGATAAATTACGGACAGTGGTATGTTTTACAACATAGTACATATTATGGCGATCACTAAACTTATTGCATCGCGAATTTTTTAGGGATTATGTTTTGCGGACGAATATTTATAAAATACAAAGCGGCTAAACATATTAACTAATTTCAATAGTTTATTTCATAGAAACTATGTAGTGCTGAAAAAGTATGAATTTACAAGTATATTGGCATATGCTGATTGATGTATATGAGTGCCATGCATGCCATCTGCTTATAGATGTTGTCCTTCTCGCGATGCTAATTTTGAAGTGAAAATGAATTACGATTGCGAAACAATAGTAAGATTTGGATGCAGTTGTGATACCGAGGTCAAGTAATCATCATTTTACTCTTGAGGAGGAATTCGGGGCTTGAACGCCAACGCATTTCGTATTGCCGCAAATCTGCCTAAAAAATGACTGGGGTTTTCCAACTACTCATACTTTCGAACAGGATGCGCTGAGGATAGATGTATCACAAGGGATGATTCACCGTGTGGGCAATGCCACTCCGTTTCCCTGGTGTGTAGTGCGGATACGGTCACATGGAAAGTTTTCTGCAGTTTCCACATTATTTTCTGGTGTGAAATCAGTCAATGAATCTGACTTTGAGACTAAGTCAATACTTAATATTTTCCGTTTGTATTTGAATAAATAGTATTGAGCTTTACTTGTGTGAATTGGATTGACGTAATGCAAATATAAAAAAAACCACCCCTCCCTCACAGGAAATGTAGCCGGATTATTTCTTTTTGGATTATTAGAAACATCACGGCTAGTGTTTGATAGCATTAACAATGATTTAGATGCTACCGCAGTTAAACCTATTGCCACATTTTAAATTGTATTGGCCACTTTCTTCTGCTGTTATGATTTGAAGAGTGACAACTACGTAATGTATCTTTATATCAGAGGTTGTTTCATTTGTACATAAATGGAAAACAAGAGAAAAAAGAGCTTTGGGTTCTGGGAAAGAACGTGAAGTGAATGCAATAAGTAGTTATTAGTTTGGGAGATAGCTTCCGCGGAGTGGTTTCATCACATGGTGGCTTTCGGGATAACTTCCGGGTTGTTTCATTTTTGTGACGACAGTTTCGCGTGCGTTCCAGCTCTCGCTTCTTCTTCAAGTCTCAAGTGATGCTTCGTCACAAAATGGCAACACGCGGAAGTTATCCCGAAAGCCACCATGTGCAGTAGTAATTAGGCTGAATTCGCGTCACAGAAAAAAGTTTATTGATGAGTGACCTCGAAAAAAGTTAATTTTTCTTTTCCCCCGTAAAATGTATACATGCTAGATATCAGAATATGTAAAGAGTACTCCTATTTAATATACTTATTAGTTAAGTAGAATGTGTTTGGCTAAATTATGATAGGCTCGTTGCCAATGACCACCAAAACCTACATTTTAGCATTACATTTTATTTACACCAGCAGTACGTATATTATTTTCTGAATGAAAATTCGTATTCATTACCTATATTATTTACAGAATGCCATTATGTACTATTCTATAAAGTTTTTGTGATGGGCAACTCCATGATCACCATAAAAATGAGTTGAAACAATGTAAATGATCAATGGTCGAAAAATTCCGTTTTCTCTGGGAAGTCCTCCGAACGACATAGCGGGAGGAGTTGTTAAATTGATGGTTTGTCCGGAGATTTTTATTTTACTCCATCAAAATGTCATTTCTGACGCGCCATAAACTCGCTGTACTGCTCAAAAGTCCAAGTAATGCCTCCAAACATGCTGCCTAAACTTAAGTGTGATTTAATGGGCTCTAATACTCCCTAGATGGAAATACCTCAGGTGTATTTCTCACACTCTGTCAAATTACTTATGGAGAACTGTCCTCACCTGACACAATCTCTTCCTGGTTGTGTACATAAATAGGTGAAAAGTTTTTGCTGTTGTTTATCCTCCATGCTTCTGAATGGCTAAAGAAATCTAGGTCAGTTTAATGCCCAAATGCCCAAAGCAAAGCTTTTTCCTAAATTGCTTACAGCATCCTATTCGTTGCGACTTAATTTTATTTGAAAATAAAATTATCCCCAAGACCATTAATAGAACTTTTTCGCAGAAATTTGCGAATAGGAGAAACTGGGGTGTTTAATCACCCGGGAAAGGCAGGCCCAGCCCAGGCAGTTTGTTTTCCATTGAATTTAATAGTGTTAATTGCATTTACATAAAAGCGGACTCCAGAGATTAGAGTCTGTATGATCGGTTCGCTCTTGACCTGGCCGGAGAAGCTATTTCAAATTGTGGGTTTGAAGTGGCGTAAACCAAAGGATTGAAGCGAAACATGGAGGCATATCTGAGAGCCGAGTTGAAGGGGTTGCTGAGTGCGGTGATTGATGAGTGCGGTCATTTCCACTGTTGAGGAATTTGAATGTGCTTGAGGTGGAAGAGAGGGAGGATACCGGGCTGAATTTTAAGCGTAACGGACACTTAAGAGCTGCTTAAATGTTTATCTCTCACACCACACTGCAGTGTGACTTGTAAGATAAATACAGCAATAAATCATGCCTTGAAATTTCCCTGGGACCATGGTTACTCAGAAAAGGAATCATATTCTTATTAGCCGCATAATAAATCCGATTCCTTTATTTTTCGAAGAATAATCCAAATGTAAATTATTTATTTGAATTTTTGTACTAGAAAAGAATTTATAAACAGGTAAGAGGATGACATTAGTTAGTATGACAGTATTTCATCTACCATTGTAAAAGTTGTGAAACTCTGCTAATTAGAGAAATACCGCAGTTAAATTATTAAAACTGCCAATATGTATGGTTAAATATGTAAATTCTCTTCCACCTAAGTTGGTGAGTGATTGCAAGTATTTCCAAAAGATTTTTCATTTGGTTTGAACAGTTATGGCTGTGAATATTTTAGCGTTTCAAGTAAGATGAAGAATACCCGTTTTAATGCCAGTGCCTGAAGTAGCAGTTTTTTTACATTTTACTTTTCAGAGACACCTTTCTCCATTCGATCCCCTGATAGTGTCACGTGGTTCTTGCTTTAGTGATGTTGGTAATGCGGTGAAGAGTCCTTTCTCTTTTTGCATTCGAGAACCGAAAATTAATTTATCTCCATTAGCTTACGAGTGTATACAATCACATCCTGAAGATTTTGAATATGATTTGTACTACAATGCCTTACTTATTTCAGTAAACATTTGAAAGATATGATGATTGCTTAATTGGGTTACTGAGTTAATACCTGCATTTCATTATGATTTATTACTTGATTTGATCAATAATGGCATTTTTCTTAGCTCGGAAATTCAAGTATGAAGAAAAATAAACGATTCACCTCCAACACCAAGAGGTGCATTTTTAAAATTAATTTTGTTTTCAATAGGGACATCAGTTCCGCGATACGTGGCCACACGTTTTAGGTCGTGAAGAGGGGAGGTTGTCAAGAAGAGAGGGGGCTGGGTAAGGAGGTGTATATCCATATGCACTCTACTCACCTCGTGGCGCACACCTCCCACGTTGATTCGGACCCTCCTGCTGGACGCCTTGCTCCGCATGATGGCGAACGGTTCGGGGGGTGGAGGGGGCGGCGGCAGGGACGAGGCCGAGCGGTGGTGCGGCTGGTTGGGGCGGAGGGCGCCCGCCGGGGGCGGCAGGGCGGCCGCGATGGGCAGGGCGAGGGGCAGGGGGAGCTGCGGGGGCACGTTGGGGGGCGGCGCGGGGTAGGGGGTGAGGGGCGCGGCCACGGCGGAGTTGGGGTCCGTCGCGAACCGGAGATGGTGCTGGCGGTAGGCGGCGGCCACGGCGCCGGCGGCGGTCTCCGGGTCGTAGGCGATGTCCGGGATGCCGGGCTCCCAGCGGACTCCGCCCCCGCCGCCGAGAGGGGGCTCCCGGGGTCCCATGCCGCTCCCGCCGAAGTCCCCCCACCGGACGCCGGCCCCCGAGAAAGAGGACTGGCCCCCGCCGGCGCCATCCCCGGTGGCGCGGCCGCCGCCGACGCCTGTGTCGTGCGGTGCGTCGTCGTCCCGGGGCTCGCAAAGCATCTGCCGGCGGCCCACGTGTCGACTGCTGTGTCCCTCTTGCTGGTGGGCCTACCTCATCCCCCGGCCGCGCGGAAGCGCCACCATCGCGGCTCAGGGGACACGCAGGACGGCCTCATCTGTGCGAGGGAGAGAGAGAAAGAGAGAGCGTTATTATAGAGAGAGAGAGTCCTTTGAAATGAGCCGAACGCTTTCAAAGAGAGGTGGCGAGAGCGCTAAAAATATATACCACCGGTACGGCGGACACTAGACTCGCATATTTTTGCATGCAAGCATACATTCTCCTCGATCGCTCAGGCGTCGGTTCCAATCAAGCATTGGTAGTGACTCCCGTCACGATTCCAGGAAGGTTCTCTCCGACATGTTGAAGATCTATGATTGTACGCTATCGCGATACATCGACTGCGATATTTCGGGGATACGGGATTGCTATATTGAACGTCCAAACCATGCGATACATGAAATTGCGATGAAATGTGATGTATCCAATGCAATTTTGTATCCCCGTGACACTCACATGATATTATACTGATTTAGATATGATGTTATGCGATTTGCACGATGCAATGTGATATTTCAATGTTCCACGACACGTTTGTAGGTTTTGATTTTCTCCCTGCGAATAGCTGAAGTAAATTGTTCACGGGTTTCCGTCTGGGTTAATGGCTCAACGTTTCGAAGGATGACTTATCCTTCGTCATCTGATGATGAAGGATAAGTCATCCTTCGAAACGTCAACAGAGGAGCAGATGGAGTCACTAACACGGACGGAAACCCGTGAACAATTTACTTCCACGATGCGTTTTGCTGAAAACATAACGGAGTCACCACTTGCAGCTTATTGGAACGGTCATTGGTTACGACAACGTCATTGGGAAAATAATGTGCATTAGTGTGAGACATGAAATCCGTTCAAGTCCATAAATATTGTCGGCATTGGATCCGGCCCTTGGCCCGCACGGTAGGTTGTGCAGTTTTATGTGGTTTGAATTCTTGCAATTTTGTTTTGGCATCACCGCCAAATTTTCACCTCTACTATTGGCCACTGACCGCCTCACGGGCGAGTTGTTGGAGGCGTTTGGACGCTAGCCCTTTGAGCTGTACATCAAGAAGCTTTGGACTTGTTTTAATGCCAGTTCCGTTATAGAGAGCATATATAAACAAGTTCTTAAAAAAAATTGAATTTACATTTTGATTTTTTTCTCATATCGTGTGGTGCTGGGGGGAAGAGAATATCAATTCTCGGTAGGCTCACCTGCAGGTGCATTGCAGGGCCCAATTTTCTCCAGTGTTGAGGGAGGATAATTTAAGTGCCATTTGATATTTCTATCCCCAATGCATTTTAACGGTGTCCTCCGAAAACCACTTCTACTATTGCTTTCGAATACAGCAGCAAGCTGTTGTTCAGATCAATACAATGGAAAATTGGTGCACCAATAAATAAAATAGAACCTACTAATGAAATAATCAACTGACCAAAAATTATAGTTCATTTAGGATCGCGAGTATCGGTCCGTATAAAGCGTACTCTTCTCAGCCAACGTTTTGGAATATACTGTATTCCATCCACAGGGCTACATACAAAGAATATTTGAGGATACAACAACTTTCATGAAACATTCAATACACAAAAAAATATAATTATAGTAAAAAAATAAAATTATAGTTTAAGTTGCTTATTGCTCATAAAAATATGACTTACTATGCAGGAATTGAAGAAAAATTATGCAGCACCTGATGATAATTCGGATATTCTGAGTAAATGAACTGAAATTTCTTAAATAATCGTGTAGACGAATGGCAGAATAAATGAAGATCCCTAAGATATTTAATTTTTCTCTAATATACCGCTGAATGTCAGTCCCTAATTGTTGTAAATGGATGCTGCTTCATAGTTGGAAATGATGTGTCTGAATATCACTTTAAACACCACCAAGTTTGAACGGCCTGTATCAAGATTCAAAGGATCATTTGACTTTAAAAGATAGTTTTCGCTCTAAGTCCCCGAAAGCAATAAAACAAGTGCAACGGTGTGACCATTTGGCCCTGAAAAGCGTCAAAAGGAAGAAGTATTTAGTCCCTGGAGTTACTTCTTCGGTGGTTTCATATTGCTCTTCATATTTAAATTTAAATTTTAAAATCAACCTTAAAACTTTAAAAATGTGATCGTTTCAATGAAGGAATAACACCTTGAAATATTGTTTGAAAATTAAAATACATTAATGCGTATTTTCGGTCCTTCTAAGCCGGGCTCCAGCAGTATTCTTATTAATTAAGTTAAGTCATCTGTTAGGGATAAATGTATTATTTTCCCAAGTATATGGTGTTGATTAAAAGAATTTTTCGTTTTTATCGTTATTTTTAAGCTATGATAGAACGGAAGCGATCCAGTATGTCTAATTAATGTTAAATAAAGGTCACAGTTATTTTGAAAAACTCCGCGAGTACTTAGTTTGGGAAATTCTCACATAAGATGATCTCCAGCATTGGAGAGCTCGACAAAGGACATCAAGGCTTGGCAGTGTAATTACATGTTTACAACATTTCTTGGTAAAAAATTCAGAAAATGGTATCTCTCGGGCCATCCTCACCACTGCGCGTTTTCAAGAAGTCTTTCTTTTTTCGTTTTGGACTTAAGCGATGTACACACTGTCTACCCTAAAGCAATGACGTATCATTTCAAAATGGACGGTGAAAATATCCTATTTATTTAACTTTGCTGAATGAAATGATGGTTTGAATTAGGTGAATGGACTTGTATAGTATCCATTCGTTTCGATCCGAGATGACGAAAAAAAGCACCTAATCGATTCTGTAACAATGAAATTATTTAGTGCATTCTTTGTCCTTCAGGTGAAATTGTCATTATATTGAAAACTTTTTGGTTGATATTGCGTCTGTTTTAAAAATTATTTTAGGAGTAAAAAAAATGTAGAAAATTACTTAGTTGTTTTCTTTGACATTCTTAGTCCTTTCGAAAATTCTCTGCTTTATTAAAGACCGAAAATTAATCTTTATCATTGGTGAAATAGCTACAGGTAAACATTTATAGCTTAAAAATGGAGATTAATTAATACATTTCTATTTCCAAAAAGGAAACATCAATGTATATTTCTCACTGAAAAATTGAGAAATTTAAGAACGCTATTTTACTTTAATGAAATCAGATTTCCTAATTACAAGGCTGTTAAGCTGTTGTTGAATATTTAATAACATATTATTAACATTTAAGTTCGTTGAACGTTATTTAGGTGGAATGATATTCCATGTATGAACTTATGGACCAAGGATAGGAATGAATTTACTTGAAATATTTTGACAATGTGGAATTATAATGCATATAAATCTTACACATGAGTTTTATGAAAATCTTTGTCATTTGAATAAAACAAAAGATTAAAGCAGAAGCGCTCTCTGAATTAGAAAAATACCTGTGACTTATTTCAATATTAGGTACTCTCTCTGATTATGACACCAAATTATCGATTCTCCATCGACTTATGCTCCCATTCTCATCAAATGGATCGCAGAAATAAGTTTAATCTGGGAGGGATATTTAAAGCGTTCTCTTGTTTTGATGATGTACTAATGACCATCTTGCTATGTAATTACATAAATGATTAGCTCCTTCTCAAGATATCATCAAATTACTTCGGGTAATTTAATGATGCGATTTTCTTCAAATGTTCTTAGGGTTTGATTTTTCAAAGCACGAAGACAGCTTAATTTTAAAAAAATAATGGAAAAATATCGTCAATTATCCTGGAATGCTGGTACTATAAAGCTGCTTACTGGATGTATGGAATTTATTGTACTAACCAATTAGCCATCAAAGAAGCTAGAATGGTAAGACGTAATTGGCAGTCACTTTCCAAAATTAGAAAATCACCATGTAGCGAAAGCCTTTGTCTTAATTCCAATTAAAATGATTATAGTTTTTTTCAATGCGTAGTGATATCAACATAAGCAGTAACCTTTGTTTAAATATTCCCATATTTTGTGATTTAAAACTGAGCCACTTTGATGCTGAGGCAGTTTGTGACAATTTTGATCATGCAGGGAATAGTGGCTTTTGCCTCAATAATTTGAATATGCATCGAAATCAATATTAAGTTTATCAAAAGTTAAGTTATTTGAAGGAAAACTAACTGGTTACGATGAGGGAATCCTGGACATCAAGGATACCTACATTATTTTGGAGATGCCAGTGTTTTGGTGAAAGCCGATGACCGAATACACTTGTTTTGAAGGGCATACAGTTGTTCGGAAGTGCCTCCTCTAACGTGGAACGGGCGTCAAAAGGACACGTCAGCACGTCACACGCCTCCTCGTCTCGTCAGACGAGAATCCATTCGCTTGACGGCTCTCCAAAGTGGAGGTTTTATCCCTTCGCAATGAATGCGGCTTATCGTGAAGTTCTTTTGTTTAGAGTTTTCTTCGAGTGAGTCTTTTTCGCTTGTACGCTGAAACCCTCTGTGAGTCTAGTTTCGAACTGTCCTCACTAGAGTGAAATCTTTCATGGCAGTAAACAATCTATCGATTCATTAATTTTATGGGGAAATAAAGGATATTTCCCCGACTTACCATTTGACTTTATCCGAATCGAGCATATTAATGTTAGGTCATTTTGGAATACATTAATGGCCACTTAGTGTGCTGTTATATATCTCTCTATTTTTTCAATGAAAATTTGAGAAAAGCGATTGTATCCTACATGATAGAGCAACTGTTATTTTAAACTTTTTAACTGTACGTCACTACTTAGAACGCATGAAGTGAGAGAGGGAAGAGAATTTTATGCCTCCTTAAAATCATTGGAAGGAACGTGAACATTGAATATTTATTTATTTAAATTTATAGCAATTATACATAAGTACGTTTATTGAAAACGTAAACCATACTTACAGTTCTCAATTTTTCCTGCAGGATATGCAGCCTGCCAAACAAAGAAAATTGCCTACTTCCAAGGGAACAAGCTTGAGTTTAAAGCATTGGTAACTGCGTCTGGAATTCTTACTGGAGAGGTATGTGTGTAGTCATACATCATTCTATAAGCGCTTTAATGAATATAATATCGACTTATTTTATAGTGTTTCTGAGAACGGATATGGAAGGGTTACTTGAATACTTTATTTATTATCTCCATCGTCTCAGGCTCAACTTTGTGGAAGTTCATTATATATTAAATGAAAAGGAAAACTTTGTTCTATTCCACCAATTTATTCTCCGGTACAACTAGTTTCGACGCAGCGGCGTCATCTCCAGGTACAAGGAGTAACATCAAAAATATGATCTTTATATACCATCCAGGGTAGGCGTTGGGGTGGGGGAGGGGGAGGAAGAAGGTAGTGGAATGGTATATAAAGATCATATGTTGCTTTTTACACTTTGTACCTTAAGATGACGCCGCTGCGTCGAAACTAGTTGTACCGGAGAATACATTGGTGGAATAGAACAAAGTTTTCCTTTTCATTTAATATACTTTATTTATTCGTAACGGGGAGCTGCACTCGTAAAAATAAACCTCACCTTCCAACAGGAACTCATTCTTTAAGGTTCCGGAAGACCTTTCGGCACTATTCCGGAAGTCTGATGCTATTTTGTGGCAATGAGATTATCACTTTGTGTGTATTGATGACTCAAATATGTATCTGTTAGAAACTATATATTTTCAGCTAAATTATTTTGTTGGAGGAAAAACTAATTAATATTTTTCAATTCTTTCAAATGAAATTAAAAGAGCTTTACAGCCATAGTAAAATCGACGAGCTTTGCCAAAATAAGGGAATAGGTAAATAAGAAGTGGTATAGGCTTTGGTTTGGGTTGCTCGAACTGCTTAGATTATCCACTCTATTGTCAAGAATTATACCCTTCTTTCAAAGAAAATGTCCATGTTCGAGGCGGAATTTGAACCCGAAGCCGTTGCGTTGCCAGACCGGCGCGTTCCCTACATGTGTGTCAAATATAAAAATAAAGCTTTGATAATTATCGCATGCAGAAATAACGGTTTCGTTGATTCAGAATCCTCGAGGTGTCACATCTTTTACACATGTGATCAGCCATTAAATAGTAAATACCTATTGAGTAAGTGTACGTATATCAATCTTTTTACAACGAAACCATGCACTCTTTTGTTTTGAATACAGTAGTCATCCCGGCGTTTCGCGAATTGACCCCAATGCTACAGCGATCGGAGAGATAAATGAAGTCGGCGTTCAATTTTTGATTAGCGTTTTGCGTCTCTTCTACTGTAGGTTGCTCATACGATATTCTACATACTTAAGATTGATTGGCTATAATTGATGATCTCGGCAATTAGGAGAACCGCTCTCATTTATGGAGTCCTGGAATTCTATTTCTCGGTGAAAGATTCCTCGTCAACTTTCCTTGCGTCGAACACATTTGATGCATTTAACGCGTTAATGGCCGAAAGTGGAAAAGCCTTCGCTCGCATAAGGAGGTGGTGCCAAAGGGTCCAGGCAGCCGTCGCCAACCCCGCCGCGGTCGCAGGTCGGGTCCAATCGCGGCCGAGGGACTCTCACGATAAAGCCAAAGGGGAAAACTTTGCGCCAAAAACTCCATCTCTCATCCCATCCACCACCCCTTCCCCTCTGCCCCTTCCCTCGCTCCCTCATTAACCTCATTCGAACTGTCCACCCCCGCCGCCGGCGACAGTCGCGCCGCCGGTGCGAGAATCTGCAGCCCCGCCCCCCATTACGGATGGACGCGGTTTATGGAAGCCGAGACAGTGTCGCCCCTCCTTATCCACGCGGGAGCGTCATTCGCAGAGTGCCGCTCCTCCATTGTCGTAACGCGATTGCTTCTCCGCCCCTGTCGTAGGCAGGGGTTCAAATCTCTGCACTCTGGATCCACGCACCGACTCAATAGATTTCTGAGGCATCATTACGCCCCACTTTCAATTTTTAGGATGAAGTTCTCTCTATGCTTCGACAGTTATTGTCACATTGCGCCACGCACATGCTTGTTTCACACTGAAAAAAAAAAGAATATAAAAACGAAAAATATTTCAGACTAGAAAAAAGTACAAAAAAACGAATGTATGAATAAGCTCATGTATGATCGACACCATCAAGGTTATAAATTAAATTCTCTTGGGATACAAGTTATGTAGGCACTTAAAATTCAAAATACAAAACTATCAATGAGACGCCTAAACAAAATATGTTAATAAAAATGATAACATTTATTTCTTTAAAGCAGTGATTCGAGCATACAGGCTGCTCATGTTGTTTATCGTAGTTTACAAGTTCTGTGAAAATACTCTCTTTCACTTCTATTAACTCAATAGGGAGAAAAATACAACTTTTGCAAATAACACTGAGATTTATTGAAACTCGACCCGGGTTTCGACGTGGGTTCACATCATCATCTGGCAAAAATATAAGAGAAGCGCAAGCCTTATATGTACATGACATAGCCAATTGAGGGAGGGGGTGGGGAGGGTGGGGAGGATAGGGGGAGGGTTAAGGAAACAGTGAGGAGGGCAGGGGGGGGGGGATTGCGGGTGACGGACTAAGAGTAGGCTTGTGCGATGAGTCGATTAATCGAAGTCATCGACGATGATTTTAGTCATCGCGGTGCGATGAGTGTAATCGATGACGATGAATGTCATCGACCATCGATGTCGATGAGTCGATGAGAATCATCGATGCCGATGAGTCGATGCGAATCATCGATGTCGATGAGAATCATCGATCCCGATGAGTTGATGCGAATCATCGATCCCGATGAGTTGATGCGAATCATTGATGTCGATGAGTCGATGAGAACCATCGATGAGGATGATCAATATCCTTATATCACTAATTTTTCTTCTTTTTTCCATTCATGTGAACGCCTTAGATCTAAAATGTATGTATAAAGTATAAGCACCCCAGCTATTGCGCCTCGAGGACGATGGCAGGGCCACAGTGGGATGTTTGGAATTCATGTTTTTCCTAAAGTTTGTGGTAGACGATACAGAAGTAGCGATCACGTTCAATCACAGTTAATACGCAGTAGCAGTGGTAGCATTGTATTCGTTGGTTGCATTGGTGCAGTTGGTAGCAGCGGTAGCAGCCTGAGCTAAATCAGCTATATTCACCGAATTCACAGTCACAGTGATTTCGATTATTTAGTCACAGGCTGTGATTGCTACTTTTCAGTATCGGTGATTCAATCACAGCGATATATCGCTCATCACTACTGCACAGTTCATCGAGAGTCATCGATCATCGTCATTCATCGATCATCGATATTCATCGATAGTCATCGATCATCGTGTACACTCTATACGATGATCGATGACAGTCATCGTCATCGAAACATTTCGATGAAATTTTTTCATCGAAAATTGGTCATGGGTTAAAGCTTTGAGAATGGGGAAAGAGGCCGGGAACATACATTCATTAACAAGGAATTTATCACAGTCAAGTTGTTTCTTAAAAATCTCCAGCAGTTCTAAAGCATTTAGCTTTCGCATGTCATCGGTATACCTCTCCATTCTATGAAAGGAGAGCGAATGGCAATCGACTCTCCTCAACTTTGTAGATTGACCTTTAAAGGTAGGGGTTAGCGTGACGTCACAGTGGAGCTTCAAACATTTTTGCCACGAAGAGGGAGATTTCAAATGAGAATAGTTATCCGTATGCCGTTGCGCAAACGCGGGATTTAAAACCCCTTCCCCGGGCAGTAGAACCCCCCCCCCTACTAGTCTAATATCGGGTTACTGTAACGTTATGGTTGGAACATGGTTTCTTTGTCACCAACACATCGAAGCGTGACCACATTCAATGTCTCGCAAATAAATACCTGCATCGCAAATAACTGCGCAAAAATCCATGTATATTTTTTGCTGCCTATTCATTTATAAAATATCATTAAAACTGGCGATTCATTATCATTATAATGGTTCTTCGGTACTCCTTTCTGTAGAATAAACCTTCCTCCACACCTCACATTTCACTGTTTATTTATCAAATTATAAAATCGGTACCCCATGCCTGACTTGCGGAAATTATGCTATACACCATTGAATGCAACTTGAGAAAGTTGTCTCACTTAAGAGATAACTTTCCTTTTTTCCGTTCAGCCCTAGTCTATCTGGTATAAACGTCTGTCTCATTGTCATAATTTTGAGGTGCTCTCAAGAGCAATGTAGCTAGTTTGAGGCATATCGTTGGTCTACCTCGGGATGTATAACCCCTTTTACAGGCATTAGAACCTCCCTACAAAGGACGATAGTCTAATAACGGGTTCCAACGACGGATTTCATGGAATATAGTTCTTTTTTTTAGACTCCAATATATCGCTGAATGCCGCTTTCAATCCCGTGATCAAAGTACCTGCAGCGTTAATCTCTGCGCACAAACCGGTGCATATTGTTTCGCTGAATATTTATTTAGAAAATATTAATAGAGATTTAATTAATTAGACTAATAGAATAGGGATTATTTACATGCTAATGGTCAGTTGGGACTTCTTTACAGAGAATAATCCTTTTCACTCTCCTTAAACGTCAATGATCATTTATGCTTCTGATGCTATCCGATACTTTACTCATAGAAATCATGCCATGGATCGTGCAATATGATGTGCGTCAGTAATCGCATTAGAGAATTTTTTATTTTTTCCACTCAGTCCTATTCTATTTGGCATTAACGACTATCTCCTTTGAATAATACGAAGACTTCTTTTTCATCGTCACCAGTGCATCGACTTGTGGTCACTTTCAAATCCCCGCATAAAAAAATCACATGCATTGCAAATCACTGCGCAGAAATCCGTGTGTATTTTTTCGCAGCAAATTCACTCGTAGATTATCAATGAAAAGGGAGATTTTTTTCCATGTTAAAGGTCAGATGAGACTTTTCAACATAAAAGGCTTTATAGGCGTGAAAACGAAGCTGGCAAGCCGTGATGTGATTTTAATGACGTTTGAAGCCTACACGTTTTTACAATGTTCCGTATGAAATTTAAATCTACTTCCTCATGGATGATCACCATTTTGAAAACTCATCACGTATGTATATTAAACTTCCGCAGTTTCTGCTCTCTAACCCAATAAGAATGGACTAGTGTGATCTCACTAAAGGTAATTTTTGTTTTGTTTTGTTCACATTTAAGAGTGTGAAAGTAGGTATTAATATAGGTTTGGAGTGAGTGCGTTCACTCATTTAGTGAGTTTCCGAAAGCTGGTTTAGAGGTTCCACCATTCTGAAGTTAGAGAATTCGTCACTCACACACTGAAGTGAGGTTGACCAGCTACTTCCCCTGGGCCACACCTGATCTTTTAAGCGTGGTTTCGGGTCTAAGAAAAACGCACTATGCGTGAAATAGTCATTTCCAATTTCCAAGGCCCAATTGTCCTAAGATATCTCATCCAGATGTGAACCAGGTACCCTTTCGGTCCGTTTAGAGCTTTACTCTCTAATAACTGGACTCTCTCCCTAATGGTAGCTCATTCAAGTTCTTTTCGCCATTTTCCTTATTTCACTGAACAATCAATAAACTTGAAGGAATAGAGGTATGCAAAATGGACGGAGAGGAATACACTAACTCCTTTCAAGCTGAATTGGTCCCTTATTTTTTTTTAAATTAAAACTCTCTCGAGCTTACATTTTTTTAGCTTTTAGTTAGTGGTAGATTTTACGTGTTTAAACTGAGAATCATTTTGGTAGCGTATATGTAATCATTAAAAGTGAGCTTAATGACATCATAGCGTGATGCCACGATTTGGCTCTACTTCTAAGGCCATCATAGATTGCCTAAAAAAGGTCTTTTTAACAATGCACATACAGATTAGTAGGGTTGGATGTGGATGCTGTAACCTACTTTTTGATACCTACTCAGCCATAAGATGCCGCGCGAGGAATTTTGTTCCATTTTTCTTTGGTGCTGTTTTAGAGGATATGGTTTCATCAAAGGAGTAAGAAATAACGGTTGAATTAACTAAGTGAAGGAATTATTTGATCATTTTCGAAATTTATGTTGCACCTTTGTGATGGTATTAGGCCTCGGAGCTGAAATATTAAAATCGTGTACCTTTGGTACGATAATTACAAAGAAAAGAAACTTATACAAGTAATACTTATTAAAAAAATATATTGACGAAAAGTTCCACCATTAAAAATGTCTTGAACATTTCAATAAATATTCAAGGCCTTGAATGTTGACAAGGAAATAACCAACTTTGTCCTTTGTTACTAAGGAAGTAACCAACATTTCACCAAAAACAAAAGTGGCAAACGAGATTCTTTACGAAGTCTAGCGCAAGTTTTTGAACGATTCGATATCCTATGAAGTAACTAAAAATATTTCTTAGCGCATACTATTTATTAATTTTCCACAACCATCGAAAACAGTTCGTACGGCGTAAAACATCGGGGTACTTAACAAATAAAGAGAACAAACGCACACAACAATGCCTTGACTGGTGGAAAATCCAGTGGGACTTAAACCCGCTACCCTAAGATAATCAGGCGAGGATTTTACTCCACTACCACAAGGACCGACGATGTAGGGGCACTTCGCGGTTGCGACGGCAGAAAAAGCTTATCACAGCTAACCAAGATGTTTCCTAGACTTCAACTCGTCCACTATGCAACGTGATAAACTTGCACAATCTCCTTGGATGGGTGGTGTTCACACTATGTTATTAGCCCTGCTGGCAATGAGTCAGAATGAAGGCAATTCGTTATGCCTATGCGTGGGGATTTGCAAGGAAAAAAGGGCTATCACCGATCAGTTATGCTAGGCGCGATTTCTGTGGCTGATTCTGCAAAATGATTGAATTGTTGATATGATACCAGTAACTCGTAAATAAAATTACCAACCTGAATTAAGAGTTAGCAAAATCTTTACCCACTAATGGATTCTAAGCGTTGGAAATTAATTATATGGTAATGGGACAATTAATCATGCCTACTGTATGTCAAGTGAAATTATAACGCTAGCATCTATTCTTTGGTTTAAACTTCACTACCACTACCCAACTCTCATGCATTGTCAGATTATTAGCGCTCTGTAATTCATCCACATGGGAATCTAGAGTTCCAGTCCCTAAAATGATGGAGCCATCAGTTATCTATTGAGATACTTAATCTTGCATTAAAAATCCACTCACGCATCTTTTACTTTCTCTCTTTAGCTTCATTGTCACGACAGAGACAGCATTGAAGGTTTAAAGTGATGTGATCATCGTAGGAAAGTGTGTTTACTTTAAAGCTATTGTTAGTTTACCCTTTGAGGCGGTCGTCTTCCAGAAAAGCTCTCAATTCACCGAATTTATTTTAGATTTACCGTATACGATTATAACGTCAGTGGTGATAACGTCAGAGCTTTGACATCTACTCCTCTGGTTTCCCAGATATTCAGTACATCGTTTATCAGGTACATCAGTTTACCTGGTAAGGTGGGAACCGAACTGAGCAAGACTAATGCATAAACCTGTTTTGCTTTATCGGTGAAATCAGAATAGCCTTGAAACGTTGAGTTTTGAAATACTTTCTGAAGTTTTTTAGATTATGTGGAATTAATCTCCTACCGGACCCCAACACTTCAATGCTTATTCCTCAAATTGTAAAAATACTACTATCTTATACTTGACTCGTAGAAATCATTCTACATAAGTGCCCAGGAATATAACTTGTGTAAGTTATCATGTAAAAGGGTCAATAGCTCCTCATTCCTGTTCTGTCCGTTCAAACTAATATTCACGACCGAGTCTTTGAAATTATTTTGTGGTGTCACGCGGGAAGGAGCTAGCTGTAGGTTTAAAATTGCTACAGTTATGAAAAGCATTGATTCTGGGATTTATTAAATAAAACTTAAAAACTTGGCATGCTAACATAATTAAATGGCTCTTTTAAATTTCTGGAGAAAACATATCGGAGACTCAAAGGACATTTAAAATAAAGCGAATAATTCTTGATTTTTAATACTCTTTAAGAATAATTAATGGTCACGAGAAAATGCCAGAAGACTCATTTATTCACGCCATCATTTTTCATGGAACAACCTCAACTATTAGTATTTATAGCAGCAGTTTTAATTTTTTATTTTTATAACCATTTTATTGATCCATAAAAACAATTAAAAGATCTGTCTGCAAATACGGATATCTACTCAATGACCAACTGTGACGGTAGCAAAGGCATGTCAAACTTTCCGGATGCCTTATTTAAGTCAGCCCTCATTTATGATGGAGAAACAGTCATTATATTTGAACGCGTAGAATAGAATGTTTTTTTAATATACGTAAAAGTACAACATATTATACAAGTGTTCAATTAATGGAGGTGAAGGGAATTGGTTTGATTTCGCTCTGGGATATCTGGAGGGAATTTTTTTCTGAATGGATGAGGAAAAGAATAATTTTCTTTCAAAGGGAAAATTGGAATGCGGAGGAATCTAGAAAATTTAATTAGGCTCGTCGCAATCTTCCGACAAAGAAAAGGCCGAAAAAAATAAAAAAAGGAATTCTTGACCCGACACACGGAAGCAAGTTATTTTCATAATTCATCGCGACAAAAATGACACTCGTGTCGCATCGTCACGACAATGCCAAACCAGGGAGGAGAAACATTTCATATTTTCTTCACGTATCACGCTCCGACTGAGCTCTTGCAAAACGCCTCAACGGATGACATTGCTCGTAGCTCGCCGTATTCGAATAAATGTTTTTTGTAGCTCTAAAAAAATGGTTGTGTCGGTTGAAAAATTATTTCCAATTCAATATACCTGAATTGACTTACTTACGAAACGAAATTAAATCATACGATGTGCTTTGGAACTATTAACACTTACAATTGTTCATAAACTTAATCATATGGTTGTTTATTCAGTATTGAGTGAAGGTCTATCATCACTGAGCCAAAATTTTGAATAATTCCTGCGTATAAAATAACTTAAATGTTTATTTTAAATATTTTATTGTGAGCGGAAGTGTCAATTGTGCAAAATAGTGTGCATATTTTTGTTTAAAATATATTTAGTTTATTCATATTCAGTACTTCTTGAGTATTCAATTGACCGACTTTGTTGGCTCTACGGAATAAACCCTCTCCACAAGGCGAACAATATTTGATTCCTGTAAAGTTTGCTTTAATGTGCCACCTATTTATTGTATTACATTTTGTTGTGCATGAACATTCTGCATTTATAGGTTCTGCATTATAGATTTTACTAGAAGTTAGATATGCGTTAGTTTTTAATTTAAAGAAAAGTAACGAACATGATCATTTTTGAAATGTCTACACACCTGACCAGATACGACTGCGAAGTAAATAGTCCAAAAAGGAATTTAAATAATGTTCACAAATTTATCAATAACAGTGCGTGCCACCGAAGTCCCTTATCTGAAGAAATGAGAAGAAAATCATCGATGTATCGGAGATTTCGCGCGATTGTGACTTAGATATTTTGGTCATGATAGGTTGTATATCATGCCTAATCTTTGTCTTTAGTATTTGAGGTTATCTTATTTGATTTAAATGCGGGTGCGATCGCTATTTTTTTTAAATACCAATGCATTTTTCGAAGAAGAACAAGCTGGCAGTCATGTCAAAGACGAATACTTTTCAGATTATTATTAAAAATTCAAGACCGATGATGAGCCATATTGACGGGGTTGAGTACTTCATATCGTTATTCTGCTGTAATTGCATTAGACACTTTCATAATAATGAAATAGAAAAGAAATGAGTTTTCTAACTTCAAAAAAACGGGTCTCCAGCATCGTGTTGCTACGCCCGTAATGTTTTTCTGTGGTAAGTTTCCCTTATGGCCTTCAACATGGAAGAGTATCCCATGGAATAAAATTGTGACTACGCTTCTGTGATCTCCAACTCCCTACGAGTTGAATTTATTTCCACTAAGTGCGATAAGCATCGCAGAGCGTCGCCACCCAAAGTTGCTCGAAATGTTTGCGCACACCTGACTTTCTCATACAACATGCGCGGACGACCTCGAAACTTCCTCGATCCGAAATTCTTCTAAGGCCGGCCATTGCTTCGGGAAGGAGAAAATGTTTTTATTGTCGAGTCCGAAAATGACCAAAATACCTGACCTACCTTCCCGTTTATATTTTTTTTCGCTCCCAGCAGGTGAAGAGGAAAAAAATATGTAAATGTATTCGAACAGGCTATTCGTCTTGCCATTTCCTCGGATCGAACGCGTAATAGGCCTTATGCCTCAGCTTTCGTCTTCTGTTTCTGCCCTCCCACCACCCGAAACCATTTGACTCAGCTTTATCTGTCTTGGCATCGCTCAAAAAACTCTCCGCTCTCGCTCCTGTTCCCGTGCCCAACTTCCAACTTATTACGACATGACGTCACGGAACCGGGGGAGGGGGGGGTGGTCATGGACGCGGCGGGGGGCTGGAAATAGGGGCGTGGAAGGTTTTTGGAGGGCAGCTACGCCCCCGCGCTAGGGACCACGTGGGGGCGAAGAGTAAGGGGTGGAACCCGAATGCTTTATCGACTGCGCTGCCCCAATCTCCCCCCCCCCACCCTTAACCACCCTCAGTTTCCCATCCGTGACCTCCCCTCCCCTTCCGTAACCGCCCAAACCCTTTCCCTCATACCCACTGCCCACGAACTCATAAATATCGGGGTGGTGGGGAGGTTTGCTCACGTGGTGCATCCATACATCACCCGGGAGGCTTCCGTAGCTTTGTTCCCTGCGCCCCCTTTACCAATTCCCGGTCCGCAAGACCGCTCCCCGTTCCCTTTCTTCATAAAGAAGAGAAATCCAGCGTTTCCTTCCCGGTCACCGAGCCTTAAAAAAAGTAGTCGTCTGCCAGCACCCAAGCGTGGTCATTCGATGGAAGATTCCTTCGTCCTTTCTGATTGAAGAAAGTGTGTGAAATATATATTCATATATACGTGGGATGGTTAGAGAACGAGACAACGCGCGTTCGATTCCCGTTCCAGTTGGAGCTTTCGTGTATAATCGGCATCCTTACACCTTACCCAAGGTTTCTACCTCCCCACCGAAATATTATGCATGTTTATGTGTCTTATTTGTATTGTGTACCTATGTTATCACGCCTATGATTAAATTACTTTAATATGTCACGTTAGTGATGCTTCCACGAACAATGGAAACGTTGTCTCGGCGGAGCGTGACAGAAACCGAGATGTTCGTATTTGGCTGAATATAGAGGGACAATTAGTATTCATTCTAGGCGGCTTCTCCGACAATAGGTACTTATCAACCACGTTTTTTTATTTTTAAAACGTGCTGGCCATTTTAATAGTAATTCACCAGATGGCAAGAGCATTGCAATGAAATTGTTTTCATGTTGACATTTTACTCGTATATCGGTTACTTTTTTTAAAAAGTCCATTGATACGTAAATTTTATATGTTCAGTAAGCCCATCCTACGGGAAAACTGCTTGTGCTCTCGACCTATTTTTATGAAAGAGTCGTTCTTGATTCGCATGGGGGAAAACTTGCATTTCCCATAACTCGTCACTACTCATCGCTCCTCCCGAATCTCACAACACCCCCCCTCGTCGGCACGCTGAAGTCCACTGAGGGGCATTGTCGTTGCGTGAACCTACTGCGGAGTGTCCTTCACAGTCCGTGGTCGCCGTGCCCAGAGGGGGGAAGTGGTAGGGCGGGGGGGCAGGGAGAGAGGGCGGAGGGGCAGGGAGAGAGACGAGTCACCATCTCCTCCTCCCCCTCCCTCCCCCATCCCATTCCCCCCCTCAATAGCCCCATCGCGCGATCGATTGGCCAAGCAGCACACGATACGAATGCAAATCCTTTTAACTCGGCGGTGACAATCAAACTTCTCTCGGCGCGGGCCAAAAACTACTTCCCTCTCCTTCCCTGCCTCTTTTCTTGCCATTTCACTTGCTCACACTCATATCCTCTCCTCGCCCCCGCCCCTCTACCTACCCATCCTCATTGAACCCTTCCCGTAATGATGGAAATGAAATAATTAGCCTGTCAACACAGCATTGGTAAGCCGAGGTAAGGCTTGAACCGTGCACCCATGGATGACGCGGAGTGCAAGCGATAAATCATCGAGAAACAGCTGTCCATGGAACGTTTCATTTGATCCTCGGTTGTAAACTGCGGTGTCTATCAGGTTTAGTTGTTCGCGTTCACAAAATACTTCAGAATAGGCACATGTATCAATTTACACGCACTGCTGATGACTACATGGTAGTTGAGACACGCTCTTTGTCACCATGGTAAGGAAATTAAAAATAAGTTCTAAATTATTTTTTAAACGCTGACAACGAAATCGGAAAACACAGCATTTTATTTTCAAAGATCAAATGAAACTTTCCGTGGTCAGCTATTTCCCGACGATTATTCGCTTGGATTTCGTATTATCTGTGAAAGCGCGTTTTTAAAAATTCTGTTCTTGCCATGGCACTGCACTAATGCCATGCAATGACGAGAATGACCAATGCAGCGATTGTTTCTGAGCAGCGACTATTTTATGTTATGAAAATTATAATACCGTTGCTAGTAAATTGTATCAGAAAGTAACGATTCCAAGAAAAATTGCTAATGATGAATCTGCATCCACACCCTACCTCACGATAAGCCGGAAGGGTGTATGGCGAGGGGTTTCAAGGACACGAACCATAAAAAAGGGGGGAGCAGAAGGAAGTGGGGCAGGAATGCTATGATTATTTAAATGCGTGGTGGTAGTGTCTCGGTCTGCTCTCGGTACTGTTGTGAATGGTGTGCTGGAAGGAATTCTTGAATTGACCTATTCAACAGTCTCTCTCTCTCAGCTTGTCGCTCGTATGTCTGTCCTATAGATATACAGAGGGGATGTAATATCCGCCGTATTGACTTGAAACTCATGATATCAGTACTTAATCTGTTAACCTTAGCCTGGTGAATAATATACAAGTGTCTAGCGGCTCTAAACCCTGTGCTTCCAATATTTTACTACCTATTTTCCAATTTATTACATTGCTATTTGAGTGTTTTTTACGAATTTATCCCCTTCGCCATTAAGTATGTGCTCCAGAGGTATCAGTACTTCAGCCTGGGGTAACTCCATGCTTTAAACTCAATATAGTACGGGTATGTGTCAGTTTGAACCACCAATTTTATTTTCGTTCTGGTGGTGGTGGTGGTAAGTTTTAGATTTACTACCGCCACCAGATTGACCACCACATTGTTTGAAATAGCCTGGAAAAAAGTGAGTGTACTCAATGATTTCTATTAATATTATCGGTGATCCTAAACTCAAGTAATTACTTAAAATTAATTAATAAATAATATGCCAAAATTGAAATAGGGTGGGACTGAAAGGGAGTGCACATTCAGACATTTTCCTTTTTACAGCGGGTATAATGTCAACTGCTTACATTATCATGTTCCTAAAATAATTCCGAGATTCAAGAGACCTCAAGTCACTCTTTTTCTTCATAAATAGTGTTTGTCAGCTGTATCGATAAGTTAGCTCTTAGAAAATACGCTAAAAATAATGAAACCATTTCATGAAAGGTCAACGAAAATGATCGAAAATACCTCTCTCTCATTTTAGAGACAAATATTTTATGTGAATGCTTCTCTATTTTGCATGCAACAGCCTTTACTGCTCATTCATTTACAAAATATCATCACATAAAGACCAGAATGTAGACGTGCAAATTATAGAATATACGCCTGAAGTATAAATCGTTGCGCGGTGATTAACCGCAAAGAGTCTTCAAAAATGAACTACTCCGTTAATAATAAGGACACGTACGTTATCCCTCAGTCTCGTGGGGCCTTGCATGGTTTTCTGTGGGAAAATACTGAGTAACTGGATGTTTAATGCAGTTTGATGGGGGAGAAGGTCCGTTTTGCACACTTGATACCGATTTTCATGATACTTTGATGATATAGCCTCAATCTTCATGAGATTTCGAGCCCCAAAGATTTACATTTCCAGCAAAAGTATTTTTCATAATGATAACCTGACTGGCACCCACTGCTTGGACTGTCAACTGTGTTAATATGCGATATTAATGCACAACTTTTAGGTGATCACTCGGCTGGTCTAAGTGAATCTAACAAATCCATATACTGTCATAAAACCAGCAGTCCTTTACGCAAGCGAAACACTGACACTTAACAGAAAACAAGAACTGGAAGAAATCGAAAAACAAGAGAGGAAGATCATCAAAAAAATCCTAGGAGCAAGATATACACAAGACGGTTACAGGCTACAATCAATCAAAACAACAGAAAAATTTTCCAACATTGAATGTGACATTAAGAAAAGACGAATGAGATTCTTTGGTCATCTCAGTAGACTACCAGAAAATCGATTGACAAAAAATATTCTAGATTATGTAACCTCACTTAAGAATTCAACACCTTGGCTAGGAGAACTTCGAAAGGACCTCAAAAACGCGAACATATGTGCAACAGACATTTTAGAAAGAGACACCTTCACACACAAAGTAAACAAATGGGAAGTTAAATCAGAGCAACCAAAGGAGAAACAATATAGAGCGAAGTGGTGGGAAGAACGAAAACAAGCCCACTCGGAAAGAATGAAAGCCTATTTGAGCAACAAGAAGAACCCGAAGAAATCTTGATTGAGTTGTTTGCTTAACGTCTTCCATTATTGGGAGAATACGCTAATAATAATAATAAAAAATAAATCCATACGCTTATTATAATAGATTGTGAATTAATACCTTAAATAGTGACCATAGCGACGCTTACAATTTCATTTTTGAAATTTTCTATTTTAAAAAAGTAATAATTTTCACTGGACAATGAAACACAATGAGGTAAAAGTCGTCATATTTCAATGAAGATCAATAGTAAGAGAGTTAAAACACTTACTGAGAGAGTTTAACAATAATTTAAAAATTATTACAAGCTTATTATTTTACGTTCGAGGAAAGAAATTTGAATTTATGGATCTATTTGTACCAGAGTTTCAAAATTTACCCAAGCGTTAATAGGAAGATAAACTAATCATCGAGAGAACGCAGTTGTGATGAATAGCGCCGAAATCTTTCGTTGAGGTAAAAAAATAAAAGAATGGGATAAGAATGAATTCGTTTTTCATGACAAAGGGACGGAAATTGAGAAAATTTCCTGAAAATATAGTGGAAATTATGTAATTGTCGACTTCCTAAGACTTGAATGAATTACTCATTCATAACAAATTTATAAGTCGACTTTTATCGGACGCCAGGTCAGCGAATTAGAGCGAGATCTCTTGTCTAGATTACCTGACGTCGACAGGAATCACTCGGATTGCAAGGACGTGTTATTAACTCCGCTGTGTATGACGTTTATTTGAGGTGCGATAACGCAAGGGAAGCGGAGCACTCGGAACAAAACCTCGCTGACGAAAATGCATTTGATTACGTGATCCATAATTCTGCAACTCAAGTCCGCGAGTTTAAAAAACACTCTCTTTTGCATCGCTATCATATGCTCACGCTCGACAAATTGCCTCAAGGGCTCAAGACAGCCCCGAGAATGTAAGGGTACGTAAGGGTGACGGGGAAGGAGTAGTGGAGAGAAGGCATCCTCTACGTTATTGGTTAGCGTTACCGCTGACGAGGTCGCTATCACGTGATCGTGCCCTAATGTTCCGCTGGGAAAATGTCTTGGGTGCTCGTGATCCTTCTTATCCTGCGGGCGTCCTCGAGTGACGGAGGATTATTGCATGCGGTTTTCCTTCGCCGCCCCCGAACTAGTGTCACAGCAGCATTTTGAGTCCCATAACCATCCCTCACTTCCCGCGCGCTTTACCCCCCATAACTTTCCACCCACCTCCAATATACCCGCCGGCTGCTCGCCTCTCTCTATTCCACCCTCCAATGGTGCACTCCCCTCCATTCCTTCGCGGACCTCGCCTCTCCCCCAAGTCCATTTCTCATCCTTGCCACACTACTCGAAAAGCCATTTCTCCCCTTTCGTTTTACGGTTTCGCGACCGTAGCAAAACCTGGGAGGATCTGATAAGGCGGTCAGCTAGCCTCACTTCCCCTCTTTGAAAAACATTGGGGCATGTTACGCCAGTGTCGACGTTCTTAATGCATGTATGAGGGGGAATGATATAGCGCCCTATAATCCATTGCTTCGCGACGTTAACAATCACGTTGCCTAACGCGTCACGAAAGTTATGGCGGAGCTCATGAATCATATTCATTGTTGAAGCCAGTGCTCATCGCAAGAAAGGTATTTCGGAAGGAAAAAAAAACCAAGTTGATTTTTGAAAAATGGTCACCATGGAATTTGTAAACATTGTATACGGTAAGAATAAATGCCAGCTTAAACTAACTGCTTAAGGGATTCATTAATAACGATCTTTATCTTAATTTGAAAGCCGATTTATTAAAGCCACGACCTGCGTTTGATGGAAAATTTCGACATTGACCCAGATTTGGGGAGGGACATTCACATAAACACACAATGGCTACATTTCTCCCTCTGCCCTGAGGCCTTACTTCTTTTAATGCGGATTTTGCAGCGTGGATATTTTCATGCTTGAAGAAAATTTTCTGGAGGAATCTTTTCCATGGTCCAATAAACTTTCATGCGAATAAATAATTAAAAAATGTTTTAAGAAAATCTAAACATAGACGGTGTACGAAAATTGAGTTTGGCGCGGAATCAGTGAACAACGAGTGCATTTTTGAAAATTTCCCCA
This sequence comes from Pyrrhosoma nymphula, assembly GCA_963573305.1. Taxonomy (NCBI): domain Eukaryota; kingdom Metazoa; phylum Arthropoda; class Insecta; order Odonata; family Coenagrionidae; genus Pyrrhosoma; species Pyrrhosoma nymphula. Next base: position 9,037,659 of record OY754335.1, on the reverse strand, counting down.
TGCCGGTAGGCTGCGTATGTACATTGAGCTGCATTAATTTTTTCGCTGTAATAGAGAAACTAATTAAATTCAATGCTAGAGAAATACCCATCGATATTTAACTTTCGCCAAAATTCGTATTTTTAAATGTTAGGATTTGAACCGTTTTAAAGAGCAAGAGTTAACATTTTGGCTTGATAGTGAGAGACGTTGATTATGTGTTTCTAGCAATAATCCTGTAAGTAATTGAGTGAAATTACACCCTATTTCGCGAAAAGAAGAAGCGTATGGGCGAATTTTCCGCTATGGAAACAAAGTATTCAATTAATGGACTTCTTGCTCGCACGATGTCATCCACGGCACCAATGCCGAGGCTTTTTTGAAGGTGAAACTTGCTTGAGATTCCATTGCCAGCAGTGGTTTTTTTTTGATGGTATCGTAATCACTTAAGTAGACGCCTGCAGTGCTGTCGAAGCTTTGTCATTTGCTCCAATGTTCTAGGGGAAATACTTCCAGGAAACCCTTCCCCTATGTGATGGTCGCAAATGACATTTCTATTAATCTCCGTGACGCCATGATAGATTTTTATCGTATCAGGTGATGTGAGGATTTCGGCTTCCATTCTTTCGGACAAGTATTTAATGAAAAAGTCAGATTGTTTGAAAAGGAGGGAGAATGAGGAGGAATGGTTTTTGATCCTATCCCACAGTAAGATTTCCACTTACGTTTTTTAAATGTGAAGATTAATAAAGTGAATAACAAGGTGTTAAAATATTATAACTGAACAATTATGCTTAAAAAATAAGTATGCGGCGATGATTTAACGCATTATTATCCAAACTCATTATTTTTTTGCCTACAGTTAATTAAATTTTGCATTGATAAATTCTGCAAGCTTTAATTTTAGCTTGCAGTTGGATTGCTTGAAAGTCGCACAATTGGCAGAAGTACAGCAAATTTTACACCTCGATATTTTTCTGATGCAAACATAATAACATGCCTACGCATTGTGCTTGGGGAAATTATGATGCTTGATTGATTGAGGCAAGAGGCGTTAAAGGTTTTATCAAAATCTGCAATAGTCTTGAGTCGTTTCCTTTCTGTGTTTAAAATAGCCCTTTTCCGTTTAGGCTTTTTCCTGATATATTCAAGCGAGACCTCCTTCTTCCCTACACACCCCTTCGGTGGTGGTGTTGGCACAGCTCTGTCAACGCGAAGCCATGGAGAGACTCGAGGGAGGAAAATCCTTCGCAGGAATAATTCCGACACTACTCGCGACAAATTCTTTCCCCCTTGGGGCAACGCGTGATGCGGAGTTACTTCGCGGTGATGGGTATAGATGGGACTATATAGAGATGCAGACCGCACGACTGGGCATCATTGATAAGTGCCGCGGGTTCTTTCGAGAGGAGGATCTTGTCCTCTCCACTCGGAGGGGTCGCGTAAGGGATTTCAGAATCCCAGCTGTGTCGGATCGGGAAGGACGTGTGGCGTATCTCTAGGGGCGCGAGATGACGTTATTCTGTCGACGTGAACCTCTGAATCATTCCGGAATTCAAGAGCCCCAAGGACGGCTTTAATTTCCTCTTTACCTTTAATACTAGCTGCATTATATCATAATTTAAGCCGTCGGGTAGAAATTGTGGTTTTTTTTTCTCTAGCAAGGATGGGTAACCTTGTATAACCTTAAGTGCAGCGCATGATGCGTGAAATTCGCCGCAACAATCTAAAACTTATTTGAATGATCTAGACTTACGACAATGATAACGATAAAAAAATGAAATTCAATCATGTAGTCGCACATTATTCTGTCATGAATGCATATTGTACGATGCATAAATATGCTTAAACTTCTTATAAAAATGCTTTCTTATGCTGAAAACTTTAGTTGATTCCCATTGGAGGAGCTGAAATATGAAAAAAGATTTTACACATTTCCATGCCCAATTTGCTACTTTTTGGAGATTGAGGACGGAGACAGTTTTATGGGATAATAAGTATCACAGCGGAGGGAAGTGTATTTCATACTTCACACATGTTATTCTTATCTCTGGAACACTGCATCGATTCTGTTGAATGCCTTCATCAACGTCGCGACGCGTCACTACTTCTGTTTAAATACCCTTCGCCTTAAAAACAACACGGAAAACGTCTTTACAGTTTTATTTAAAACTTTGGAAACCGTGTGTCATGCTTATCTAGGAAATGTTTAAAAAAATAATGTGTGCTGAAATCTGAGTTTCATTGAAAAAAGAATTACGTATACTTTTGGTTCAGGTATTATTAGGTAGAATACTAGTTTACGATTGTGGTCTTCACCCGAAACTGACATTAACTATCATGATTTAGTCAGTTTAATTCATCTTAACTCATGGAGATGGTTATAAAAATAACTTTTTATCTAATAATTTTTATTTTTCTTATCTGATGGGGAATAATTTTGTAAACTTAACCCAAGGAAAGTATACCCCATTTCATGAAAATCGGCCATGGAGTCTGGATGTGACTCACGTGGATACAGCTCTTATATAATCTTGAAAGCTTTTAAACGTACTTGAAGTTCATGATAAATCGAGCGAGATTTTACCTATTTTACATTAGACCCAATCTCCAAGCATAAGATAAAGCAGGAAGACAGAATGGCGAGAACAATCGCAGATCTTTCCTCACTACCGAAGATTTTGTGAAAAAGGAAGGAATGTCAGAGGAGAGGAAAGGGCTGGTAAGAGAATTGAAAGCTCCTGCAAGAGAAAAATGGAATGTATTATTACAGAGAGTAGGAGGAAAAGTTGGAGATTGCTTTAGTGGAGTACAACGACGGATTTATTGGAAATCCGGGGACGGAAGAATAAAAACAATTTGAGTTAATGGATACGAAGAGGAGAAAATGGACCGAATGGATGGCAGAAAAAAATGCACCCCGATAAACGATTTCGTTTTATCAGAAAAGTGGCCATCTTTTTTGTACACATTGCTGAAGTTTACCATTCCCATGACAGGGGCTGTATGTTGCGAAAGAGAAGGTTAGATTTTACTCTAATGCTAAAACTGAAATTTAAAAAAGTTTTCTCCGAGTTAATATTTATTGGTTCCGCGTTAAAATGTTCACTTGCAATTTGCACAAAATATTGTGCACATTCCTCCTCCAGCTTTTGTTTGAAGTATCAGGGTACAAAAGATAAAGAAAACCGCGAAGTTTACGCAAATTACAAATAATGATTCCAGCGCGCTTTATTAGTTTATCTTAGTGAGGTTTTTTGGATGTAGATTTGGATGCACCCTGCTGCTCGACTCGAGCATCAAAACGTTGGCCGACTCGAGCATCGAAACGTTGGCCACCATGGACCTAACTACCCGGTGTCAACCCCGAAAGATCGCCGACATAAATCTTCGCCGGGAAATCCTGAAATATTGAATTTCATTCGTTGGTCACTTAAAAGTAGCATTTAAGTCAGAGTTAAAGAAGCGATGCCTTGATTTTTATCTATTATCTACAAATTGTCTTCAAGGATATCATTGACTTCTCCCAATTGGCTATCGGATAGTAATACAATTTATGGAATCATTTTCCATTTAACCATACTAATAATGACCTCTTGAAATAAACCGCAGATAATTTGTCTAAAATTTCAAGAGTGTTAGATTAATTTTAATTCATTAACTACACAGTTGCCACTAACTTGTGCTTTTCCATTTTCACGGGATCCTTACTGAGATTCTCCCTTTAGGGTGTTTTCAAAACTGATCTCGGCATTACAGGAAATAGTTTGGACAAATATTGCGGTAGTTTCTACTGCCCTTCCGATAGAGAGAAATCAATTTTTATGAGCATGATTGCATTTGATTAAATATGTGCAATTATTTCGCTCTGAAATATTTCATGTATTATTTATGAAAGTTGTTATTGAACGATACGCAAGATATTTGCGGGATATTGAGATTGAAGTTAGATGGCAAGTAGAAACAGGCATCAAGTTGAACAACTTGGATGCTTCTGCCAGCGACAGTGACAGTTGACAGTGGCTGAGAAGATGGGTTAACCCTTGGAAAATTAGGTGGTTAAGTCGGCTTGTCACGTGTATTTTTCCACGTTGGTGTTCCTTTTTCCCTCTCTGTTCGTTGGATTTATTGTGGGTGTATTGCACGTATAATATGTAACCTCCGCATATATAGCCATTTAGACTTCCAGAAGAGCTACTTCCAGCGACAGGTACATGAGGCAAAATTGTGATTTGCCGTGGCCGCAGATTGGATCCGCCTCAGCGGCTTTTTCGTTTCATGGAGCCATTTGAGCCAAGCAGGAGCCGGAGAGAGGCTTCCCAGATGTGACACGTGTCATAACCGCTATCCCCCAACTGGGTGAATGTGAAATATTTCCTCGTGGGTCCAATCGCAGTCACGTGGGTGGTCTTCTCTCTTGCTCGAGCAAGCCTTCTCATCTGTTTTTGCGGAAACCTTCTTGTTCTGTCATTCTCTGTGGCGAAGAGGTGAATGACTATTAGAATAAGCCAAACACATCTTTATTTTTTTGAGAGGCAAGCAAAGACATCATTTGCATCACTAAGGAGAGGTTTGTGGATAGGCGAAGGTGGGATTACTTCGGTAATGGCTGAACAAAGTCTAATGTGTGGGATTCACCTTGGAAAAAATAACTGTACTTATCCGGGATTGAAACCTGGATCCTAATTGCCGGTTAAACTCAATGCTAGCCTAACACACTACCGCACTTGAGCTTCCAGAGACGTGGATTTGAATCGAATAATTTGTGGATGTTACCTTTCGCGCATTCGCGTCATATCCAGCACCTTCTAACGTGACTGGTTTCAACGTTTAGTTGCACTGAGTTATCGTCTATCAAAAAAATGGCGGAGGATTGTGAATCAGTAAATCCTGCTTTGGTAGTATTCCACGAGTTGTAAAACTGATGTTATTATAATGAGTTTGTGCAAACGCATTATCCGTTTAGCGGCGTTCAATTTGATCCAATAATCCAATATGACTTGAGTTGTGCGTGAATCTTGTTACGAGGCGCCTCCACAAACTGTATGACCCAGTAACGTTTCGGTAAGCACATTTTCATAATACCTCTCAACCGTTTTCTTTTGCTTTTGCATTGGAGGAATATTGAGTGACAGAATGATTGAGCCGCGATCGACTGAGAAGGCCGACAATTGAGGCCTTTGCGCCATTAGGGGATAGGTGTTTCATTCATATATATGAACTTATAGTCTGCTAAGCTCGAATCAGAGCTTCGGACTGAGAATTAAGTCATTAGGACAGATATGGAAGGGAGAAGAGAACCACGCCATCGGTGTTAGCCTCCTCCAAGGAGGTTGATGCATGTATACTGGAGAGGGTGCTGGGCTGGCCCCATATGCATTGAACGGGAGAGCGCGGCAAGAATAGGGTTGCTTCGGGTAGGGAGGCCACGCCTACTTTCACCGAATCATCAAAATCCCGGTGTATTTAAAGGTTACTGCTACTACACGATTCCGGGAGAAATATATGCAGTAACTTACGTTTAAAAACCAAAATATTATTAATATTTCTTTCAATATTGCTGTCAATGCATAAAATCCTCTATAAGTGGTATTTTAAGGAAAAATGACGAAACTCTTGCCATCCACGACGCTTTTATGAGGTTTGCACCGCGACAAAGGGATATTGGTTATATAGGACATTTATTTTCGGAATTATCTCTTACATTGAATTGGATGGTAGTTATAATGCATGTCTCAATGCTAAAAGTATATTCGAAGAGGAAACCTCTCAAATGAAACGGAAGTTGATAAACCAAGATGGCAGAATTTTTGACCAAACGAAAATTTCCTAGATAGTTCCTCCAGTACATTTCAACCTCCTTAGCGTGCTCATGAACAGGGACGGCAAGGGAATCACTGCATAATATACAATCCGACGGACGGAGTACTGTACTTTAAGTGCCCTCCTCAAAGCATCTTAGCAGGAATCGGATCACCTCTGAAAGATTTCCTCCTCCACTGGGTCTCGATCCCGGTCCTCCGACGAGGTAAGCCTGTGATTGATCCAAGGAATATATTGGGAATGAAGGACGGGTGGATAGAAACCTGGCGTCAACATAATCTTGCTCTAAACGAAAGGAGCCAATGGTTCAACAGTTTAACGACCCGTCGTCCGCTGCTTCCGAGTGGCGCCAAACTTGGGATTGCTCTCCAAATATCACCATAGAAGGGAATCCTCTTAAAACCCCCCCGCGATCGAGATTCGAACCCAGCCCCTAGGGTTAGGAATCCTATCCCCCAGTCACCACCCCACCCCGATCCCTTCTGTCCCACCGTTACGCGCAGGTCGGTGGGGACATAGACGTTTGACCTCCATTCCGACAAATGGATCCATGAGGCCTTCCATTCGTTTACCCGACAGCTCACCCACTAACAGGTGATGACGAGATACAATTTCCGCGGGTCATGGATTCTAGCGAACGCTAGGTGAAAAGGTCAAAAGTTTCGTCTGCCCCATTCTGGGACTTTGACGTCCTAGGGCTAGGGATAGACAGAGTTTCATGAGAGGACGGGACGACGGTAAACAATAAAATATCGCACATCTTCCTGAGAATTACTGCAGTTGTGTCATACTGGGACGGATTTTCCGTCGAATTGAAAGGACAGCATGTTGCTCTTTTACGTGTGGAAATCTGAGCCACGTTTGTTGGATCCTATAATGTCCCGGACTAAAAGTGCAACCCTTGCAAAAGCTCGTGGCGTATGCTCAGTGGATGATTTTTTAAATGAAAGGGTCTATTAACTAACAACCGGTCGATTCGAGCCAATGGGCAGTAGGTCTTTGCCTTTGTTTACTTTTAACTGCCCTGCTCGCTATGCACCTACCATTCTAACTCAGTTGCAACCGGGTCATTCAGAGGTATGAACGTTTTTTCTCTTCCGATCCACATCTACTCTACCCTCTGAATTGTCCTGTTACCACCTTGCTTACCCCAACGTAGAGTTCTGCGCCATTCGTCTGCCATAAGCATTTGCGAGAGCTATGCTAGAGGCATAATATGCGAATCTAGTGTAGAATTTCACAGTATATTTATACCATGGTTTCGGCTCCGAGTATCACTCTTAAACGCCAGTGTTCTAAATTATCGGATCCAGGTCATGTGTTAATATAGTGTGGTGTTTTACTTAGTGGTTTTGGACATTCACCACGAGTGTAACGGCGCTACACCGAGTGAAGCCTAAACCCCTTTATTGAATTCCATGATGTACAAATACCTAAAAGTAAAGAATTGACCATGGAACGAATTTTTCTTTCAAGGAAGAATTCTGGTGGTTGAATTCAAATTATATTGAGGAATTATCATACAGTTGATAATTTTCCATAGAGATAGCCAATGAAAAAGTTGTTCAATGTACTCAGCCGTCAAATTATAAGACTCTAATTTAGAATGGCGATTAAACAATAAAATCCTCGTTCATGTTGGTAAATACGGCACCATATTGATAAAATGTTGCAGTTCCCCAATTTTCAATTTGTCGATTGAAGAGTTTAAGGACAGAGTGTAGGAGAGAAGGAAAATTCTCTCGAACAACGGAAGTTACAATTCTATTTATTCTGCATACCTACCTATCTGCTGAGGCGGTGGAATAAATCAGAATGACAAATATTTTGCGTCTCCTACGTTATTTCAACGCACATTTCCATCCTGGAATTTATTCACCACCCAGAATTTCGACCGAGTAATAAAATGAGGGCAAAGTGGTGGCCGTTCGATGGAAATGTGAAGTGGTCAGAGGAAGAGTGTGGAGGAGGATTAATGCGAGGAAAAATGCCAGGAGTTGGAGCGCGAAGGGAAGATTAAGGCGAAGAGGAATGAGTTGATGATGGATAGAGGGAGAAGGGATTTTAGATAGGAAGAGAAAAGAGCGTGTTCGGGAAATTGCCTCATTGTGAAAGACTGCGTAAGAGAAGACGAGGTGTTGGAGGGGATTGAATCAGTAATGAGTTTTGGGACGCATCAAAATTGAAGTTGTTAGCTCATATCTAAAGGTATATTCCATAAGGTCACTAATTCAAGTTGATGGCATCAGCATCATTTGAAGGAGGCTCTGTTAAGTACGATTATAAAGTTTCGTTGATTTTATAAGTTCTCTTGCGCTATGTATTACTTCAACGTAATCTCCTTGGGCCATCTCGATTCGGTCTGGTATTTTGAACTCTATTCGTCTGATTTGCAATCGAAGAAAACCTGTAACCATGTATTTCGCAGTCACCGTAGTGTTATATACTTCACACGTGGATTGTGTCTTTGAAGGGAGAAAGAAAAAGCCTCCCTTAATGAGAATAATAATGGTTTCCTCCCTTTTGTCATTCTATTTCTCTTTTGCTATTCACTTTTACATGTATTTCAAATTGCATTCATAATTCACCATTGTTGGCAAGTTTGCTTGCATTACACCTTCGTTGTACCGTAAATACTGGTTTTGCGCTGATAAAATTGAGGAAGTAGCGATTCATTTCTCAAGTGATACGTAGGCTTACTTGGCTTATGCAATTTATTCAATTATTCACAAATCCCGTGCAAATGACATGACTGATGGCAAGAAAAAGTTAAACATCCGCTTTGGCTGCCTTCGAATCGTTTTGGCGCACTTTGTTAAAATCTGCCAGAAGCGAAACGATAGTGTGACTAAACTGTAGGAACCACTTGGTTGAGAACCGTTTGGAACTCAAAGGTCACTCGCTAGGCTAGCGTTACGAGAAAAAATCATGTAAAAGGAGTTTAAAATAGATAATAAAATCTTCCTTTAATTCCCTCGCCACATCGTTGGAACAGGAAAAAGCGATACATTAAGAGAAGTTGACTGTCTATGAGATAGATTCAAGAAAATTTTTTATTCCTCGCACCCCATTCACGACTGTTGAAAAAGTAGATCGAGACACTAATTTAACCGAAACACTCCTCACTTATCATTCATTCCAACACCTTTTCCCATTCCTTTACTCTTTTTAATGGTTGTAGTCACATCACCCCCTGCCACTTGCCAATCCGGCGCCGGATAGTAGGATAGTGCGTAGATCTATATAATGCAACACGTTTTGCTGTTAAATGGGCCTTAGCTTCGGCATATAGCGCTTTGTTGTGGCTTGGATTTTTGCACATACTTACGACGACATATTTCAGTCACGGGTATTTCGATAAAAATATTGAAACTTTTTAAAGATACACTGCGCAAACCATGCTTTTGTTTTTGGCGCCACAAGCATCTGATTTATGAGGTCAAAGTTTATTAGTACCGAGTTATGTGAAAACACTGATTTTTAAATAATTTGGAGCGCATTCTTTTTTATGGGAACTTAGGACTTCGCTGCTTGAGGACTTTCGAGCTTCCTTAGACCCGGTTTTATAATGTCTGGTCTACATTAATCGCAAGATGACGTAACCTATGACATCAGATTGTCGGTTAGTTGACGTAGGCGTTATCGATGGTAAAACTTGCCAACTTAGGTTTTCATGCCGAGGAAATATTTAACCAGCGTTTATAATACCGAGCATTGGTCTACTTAAAGGCATTCACATAGCCTCATCTTATCTGTGTATTGATTTATCACAACGGAATGACGAACCGAGTTTAGATCTTTCTGCGAAAGATACAAGGCGGAAATGACGCAGGTATCAGTAGCAGGGCTCTGACGTGTGGCAACACAGATTCGTGTTGTGCACTACTATATCTCTGCGCAAAAGTTGATGACTAAGAGGAATAGAAGGGCACAGCCTGCTTGGCAATCTCAAAAGTCTCTACATCATCGGCCCTGAGGATGACAGGAAAGTTTTCCGTCGAAACTTCGGCCATCATGGAGACATTAACCCAAGAAGGATATACCATATTCGTGCTTATTTTCATTTTCAATATGAATTATTATGAGTATAGACAGGATTACTGGATACGCTTTGCTCTTTATCAGACCTGCGCAGAAAAAAGAGCACGCAACAGTGGTCGAAGAAAGGCCAGAAGAAAAGTAATGGAACAGTGTCATAATAAAACCAATCCGCTCTGAATGTATATCGCCTGATATTCTGAGGTACTATAAATTGGGGATAGACTGATAAGAAGTAGCTAGAGAGAAAAGGCATGAGCCAGAAGGTAACTGCTCTAAATGAAAATTATCTGGATGCCATTTGAGCATCAGCAAAACAAACGATTGATTATGGAATCGGGTGAACGGTAGAATGAATAGCTATTACAATTCTGCAGTAAATATTTTTGTTCTCAGTGATGACAGTCACCATCTTTTCTTCAATACGAGACCTCTACAAATAAAATTGCTTGGGAACTTTTATTTTTTACATTTTATAGAAACGTTCTCAAACCAAATGTCCTAAAGAAATACATCGGAACTTCCGAATGCCCAAATTTCCTCTCGAAGCAGGCGCATGTGGACGGACTAACTCCGTGGCTATTTATGTCTTCAAGGGTCGGTGGATAATTGGGCCAAGATAAGGGACGTGATACAAGGAGGAAGATAAGTTCCTTGCGGAAGCTAACTTCGTTGTGATGAGGCTGGTTTCGGAGGTTCACCAATAGGACTCGGGACGAAACATTCCCTTCATCGCTTTGTGTACTAAGTAGATTATTATCACCGATGGAAAAGATAATATCCGGTGGCAAAGAGGGATGCGCAAGGGACCGTGTTCTAGGTCGTGAATTTTAAAAGAAGGGAAACCAAAGTATTGCCGAGGTAAAGACGGAGAACGCGTGCAGGGAAAAAGTTCTTTTGCATGTAAGCGCACTTACTACACTCCTAGTTTTTTCTATGCATTCCCTTTGCAATGTACAAGAATCTATGCACCTTTATTCACAAGAAGAATCTAGGCGTTTAGGAGCGAATCTGAACAAAATGTCATTCAATAGCACTGAACAGCCCCGAAGGGAGAGAAAAACATTCTTAGAGATGCATTATTAAATTAAAAAAATATACAAATTAATATCTAGCGACCATTGAGATCCTATCCAAAAGATAAATAATTTACTGATATCAGAGGAAGAGATTGAGATGGAAAGAGGAGAATTTAAACGTCTTCATTTCGGACAGGAATGCGATCATAAATTCTTCTCTTAAATTTAAAATCTCCATTACGATACTATTAGGGGACAAAGATAATGGCGCATGAAAAAGAAAATATGTAGTAGTCGAGAAAAAACGCGTGCCTAACGCGTATCGTAAGATAAAATGATATAAGGGATACGAGGGAAGGTGGACGGAGAGATGTGGAGAGGAATTGGGTGTGTGTTGTGGAAGGGGCGAATAGTCAGTGAAGTGGCGCGGGAGTCACAGTGGGAAGAGGAAAATTTGAGAAAATATGGAAGTATGCGCAGGCAAAGAGAGGGAAAGTGAGTGAAATTATTTTGATGGCTCCTGCACACAAAGTTACTCCCCAAGAAAAACAGGAAGTGAACAATATTCGGTGAAAGTCGACATCTGGCGTTATATAATGTGATTTATAATGGAAGATGTTACGCCGGACGGAGTTGATTTTGATTGATTGCCCACGACTAGGAAACCCCTTTCTTTGCACTCCACGGAGGAAAGTAGTACATTTCTGGGAACAACACATTTTCTCGCTGTTTTCGGGTCAAATCTGGGTCCTCCCACTATGAGTGGGCTAAGATCCATCAGAAGCCGACCGTGGCATCACGTTGGTCTGGCAACCAAAATGTTGCAACTTCGGATCCCGCCTCGTGCAAGGATATTGTGTGTATCTCAGGATTAATTTCTTAGGTTAAACTGTGCGATGTAACCTAAAAGGTATGTGTTCCTAAAAGCCCAAGGCTATTGATACTGTTATTCAAGCAGAATGACTGACAACATGAATTATAAAATATGAAGGACTTTTTTTTTCGAGACGTCGTGAAGGGGCATTGGTGATGAAAATATTGAAATGTTTATCTCAAATGCCGTATGGATTACGTAATTTTTGGGGAAGATATATGAGATGCATTGGGAGTATAATATTGGGTTATTGCTCTCCCATTTCCTATTAAATTATGGACATGAAACCTAAAGCATATCTGATTGTAAGTCTGGATTGTTAAAGGTAGCGTAATTATGCAATAATAGATAGATATGACGCTACACTATTCAATAGGGATAAATTGAAGTGGTCAAGACTCTGATGGTAAAGTAGGAAGTTGGCAAATGTTGGATCGATGAGCACTCTCCACCGACCGCGCACCTGCGGTGCCCAAATTCACCCCCGGATAATGTTTTGTCAAAGTGGGAGAGACGACCCACACTTCACTAATTGTATGCATTCGGACGGTGAAATTTACGAGCGAACGACTACCTCGGGCAGGCTCCATATTATAAAAAAATGAAACAGCAGTAATGAAAATAAATGGAGAACCACTGCAGAAATATTTATCCTTCATATGCGCCGCGAGGAACAAAATTCGTATTCGAAGGCTTACGCGCTCTGGGTGAAAACATTCGCAGAATTTTGAGGAAACCTAAATCAGTGCTAGAAATACTCGCGTGCGTCGACGAGAAACGGACAACCCTGTGTGGCCGATTCCAATATATATTAACAGTATATTTGCGAATCTGTAAGGACTTCGTGCCATGGATTTATACTTGTTTTCCCAACATACATTTGCCGTGACCAATTTTAAGGTGTGTTCCAACATGTAACTCGTAATTTATTGATTTTTTCGTTAGTTGCCTCGATGGCGACGCATTGTCAATCAGCGTTACGGGTTTCTTGATTTTTTTGTAAAAAAAATGAACTAACTCACGAGGTTGGTTGGTACTTGGGTTACGTGCACAGTAATGGGATGATAATCAGCGTGCATAAAATTACGAATGTTTAATTTTGCAGCCATTACGGGACGTACGACGACTAATGAGCTTGTAGCAACACACTCCTATGATACGTGCGTACATTACAAATTTTAAAAACAATATTGAATCGTGGTCCGAGGTTGAGCGTCTGTAACTCGATCAGATTATTTTGACCGGATGAACAGCATGGTTATATCATGAATGGTTCGAGATTTTTGAACCAGTTTCAGCAATACAGTGCGGACTTTCTAAATCGAATTGTTCTCAACCGGGAAAATGCTGATCGTACTCCGGCCTCATCCAGTTTCGCTGGTTGTGAGTCTCGCATTGGTTGACTCACCAAACGTTGGTACTTCTCTGCATGCTGTGCTTGTCGGTCCATCTTTATGCAGTTACGTACTACGTGAATCAATGTGCGCTAGTCTTCTTTATTTACCAAAAAGTCCTAAAATCTGAATTCATAAAACTCAGTTTGCCGATTTATACGATCAGTCACCATGCACTTAACTAAAGAAAACTTTAAGGAAACCGTAATTAATTGAATATTGGTACGCACCCAGCGAAGAGTTTGTTCTCTGAGAGTCGGTTATGGTTGCGTAGAGATTGGGAGTGCAATACTTTTCATTCCTCTCCTTGCGTTTTCCTCCCACGACGCACGTTGGAATCTTAAAAAAATAGTTTCAATCAATCTACCGAAAACTAAGATAACGACACTGCGCATTTTAGTTCTACGCGTGCTTATTCATTCCCGACTGTATCTTTTGCTGTTTATTTTGGGACCTGAGTAGCTTTTTACGCGAAGTTGTTCAATGAGCGCCGCCATTGCCGTCAAGAAAATGGAAACTCTTACTAAGTCTACGTAAAATCTACTCCTTTGCAGCAACAACCAACGAGAAAAATGACACGTGAAAGTACGATACCAAGTCCCTAGTAAAATAATTTGCGAAGATTTACATTTCTTTTAAAAGGTATTATTTAAAAGCTATAAAACAATCGCGAATAAACCTGTATGTCTTTAAAATTTATGTCAATACAAAATTACTTGGATGAATTACTTTTTGTAAGGATCCAGGAAGGTTCTATTCCTTTAACCATGATTGTCGATAGATACTTTAAACTAACTCCTAAGCTAACTAAACTAAGTCCTCACGAATACGTAGCAATATGTGCATTGCTGAATACAGGGACCCTGTGCGAAACCCTGCGTGTGCAGCCCTGCGGGGCATTCGTCGGGCCTAGTGTGTCGCACGCTGGAGATATGGAAGAATGACGCCCAGTGTTGTGTGGGGGAGGGGGGGGGGCGAGAAAGATGGATAAGAGTCGGAAAAACGAGGAAGGAAGACGACGGGGGGGGAAGGAGCGGTGTAGGGGATGAATGATGGGGATTGTGTGTGTTAGTGGGAAGGAAAGATGGAGGAGGAAAGAGAGAGAATAAGAAGAGGGGGGAAGAGGGGAAGTGGAAGGAAGGGAGGGAAGTGGCGGGGCGGGAGATGGGACGTGGCGGGCGCGGCCGGATCAATACGCCGTTCGAGGAAAAGGTCAAGGGTCACGGAGACGGGTTAGTTCCCTCTCTGGCTCCCTCTCTCACACATCTGCCGCGTCCTAGTCGTCGTCGCCGCCGAGCTTTGAGTTCCTTACTTCCCTACTTCCCTCTTTTCCGAGTATCGGTGAAGAAGAGGGATGAAAGGGGTTACTCCCCCCCCCCGCGGGGATGTGAGTATGCATGAGTGCAGGAGTGGGATGGCAGGGGTAGCATTTGGGTTGGAAGGGAGGTATTTGGGTTCGTGCGAGTCCCGACTCAGTTTAGCGTTGGTTCGTTCGAGTGGACCACGTGAAGGAAGAGGGAGGGGGAGTGCAAGCAGGGAGAACGTCAAAGAGAATCACCATCAGGTGGACATTATAGTCACTTCATCGTATCATAGTATTCTCCCCAAACAAATGGTGTGTCCTGCCCGACGGAATCCAGCCACTTCAAAAAATTATGGTTCCCCTAGCAAAGTAAGTCCTTGAGCAATCCTTCCAATGATATCTCCGACTGCGGGGGTTCCTCTCGAACACTGGCTCACAGAATGGGAAGAGACTGGGAGTCTGGGTTTGGAGGGGTTTCTGTGAGCCCCGACTTCCGTGTGGTGAACTCCAGAGTAGGGCTTATGAAGGATCAGGGAGAAGATAGGAAAGCTAAAATGAATCAGAGAGAATCCCATGGTATAGGATGACATCGTAGATTTTCTATTAAAATATTTTCATAGTTTGAGTAAATAATAATCTACTAAAATAATTAAAGGTTCTTGGGAAATCTTGTCTATAATTTCTCTGACAACGGAGATTGCTCTAATGTTCTCTTCTCTAGATACAAAGGAAGTATATTGGTGGAGGAGTTTGAGTTCCGACTGGTGTAGTGTACTCTCGAGGGGACCTCTTGAAGAAACAAGGAGAAAAAAAGGGAAGCATTGATAAAAATATTAGAGAATCTACATGAAATGGACCGTAGTCACTCATCCCCCTATTATCTTTCGTACCTCTTCATGAAATCATTGGTATTCCACATGAACGGTAGGTCCTTGGACAGTCCTATCGTTCCCCGACAGCATTGAGTCTTTTCTAGCGTCCAATTCGCAGAAAGCGAGAGATAGTGATCGTTGGGGTGAAGGTGTTCATATCAGTCGAAATCGGTGTCATGTATGTAGTCTCCCATTGAGCCCCACGTAGGAACGAGGAGAGAAAGGGAAATCTGCAAGAAAACGAAGAGAATCGCTGTAAGAGAGATTCTCTTGATCTTATCATAGGTACTCCACAAAGTGAATCGGCAGTCCTCCCAAAGAAAATGGTCACTTTTCGTCACAATCGCCCTAGATGGACCGTAGTCACTATGCAATAGCCATGATATTCTACTAAATAAAAGGACAATCTTGCGACTGCTTCCGTAGTATTTTCGAACTTAATACTGTCGGGCTCTCGGCACTCCACCACATTTGTTGTTTACAAGTGGCGACAGTTTTTACCCGTTCCAGAGAGCGTCTTTAGGTCACTTCGACTTGAAAATGGTACAACTTGCCTCAGGGAACATCCTGAGGTCAAAGTGTCGAGATGTTGCTTGAAACATCACCAGAAGACAGAAAAGTTGGTAGACCACCGAAAAGCTTACAACATCAGGATTGAGAGAGTCGTCTTGAGATGAACTGTAGTCACTTAATCACATAAATAGTATTCCACCATAGAGATGGTCTTTGGGACAGTCCTTCCAATGATTTACCCGACCGCAGGAAGTTTTCTTTTACGTTCTCTTCACAGAAAGGTAGAGAGACGGGGGAAGTATTCGATTGGAAAGGTTCGTATGAGTTGCGAGTTACAGGGAGAAAAAGAAAATCGTCATTAGAAATCGTAGTGACTTTAGTGTATCATTGGTGATCTGTCAAATAAATTGAGTCGCTCTGAAGAGAATTGTCGTGAGATTCATCATCAGTATTCATCTCACCACATCATAGACTTTCTGCAACGTTAATGGTCAGTCCTTAGACAGTGTTACGTACAATTTCCCGTAATGCGGGGGATCTTCTCTAACGTATTCTTTTAAAATATATTTTTCCGACATTAAATCTCTTTTAAATTCTTTGTATTTTTCCATCCCTTAATACCGCCCAAATTTTCCATCCGTCTTGTCCCTCATCAGCACTTACCATACATTATTCCCTCCACCGCCCTCTACAGCATGTCGCAACGCCTAGAAACGTACTTCATCTATTTCTGGTACTTTATTCGAGTTTCTTCCATTAGCTTTCTTTCCCTCCCGACCACATCTAGCCCTCCCTTGTCTTCATACCTCATTTTATTTCTTTCCATTATTCTAATGCTTATTCTTAATTCCATCCTTCTCCAAACCCAAATCTCAAAGTAATGCATTTTTTGTTTCGTTCTTCATTTGTTTCGTTTCTTCATTTCCCTCTCTGGAAACTCTCTCCTTCCAGATCTCTCCCTCGACCCTCTCCTCATATCTCTCCCGTTGGTCCTTCTCCTTGCTTGTCCCGTGAAACGTCCACCTCCCAGCTGGACAGTCCTCATTACTGGCGCTCGGAGACAGAGTAGCCTTCCGCCCCCGGCTGCGCGCGATGGTTGCAACGGTCGTCCAGGAGAAGATCGCATCGCTTCCCCCCGGGGGCGGTGCAAGGCCGACAGACCGAGGGGGGTGGGGCGGGGGGTGTCGCGTCAACAGTTGGGGAGGAGTGTCTCCTCTTTAGCGCATCCGTGGAATAAAAGCCTCGTCGTCGGTCTTGAGTGGGCGAGCAAAGCGAAGTAAAAATCCCGGCGTTTTTTCTTTTTTGACAAGTCCGCCGGGAGGAATTCGCGGACGTAAAGGGTGGGAGAGGTGGACGGAAGACAGTTGTGCACGATCATCGTTGTATTCCAAGTCTGCTCCCCGCGAATTGGTGCTTCAGACCCGGGAGAGGAAAGTATTAGAATAGGAGTGGAAGTCAAAATGGGGAAATGAGGAGAGAAGTCCATGGGCAGCATTAGTCTGCTCTCGCGGAAGAGGGCAAGGGGTGGTACCCGGTTTAACGTCCCATCCAACCGACTGAGTACTGTTTTTGAAGTGCTCTCCTCAAAGCACCCAAGTTGGGATTGGATTACCAATGAAATATTTTCTACTGATACCTCCCAGCTGTGCTCACTGCACGGAAAACCAGTACTCTAGCCTGCGCACCAATTCGACTGCCAGTGGTGCCAGATACTCAGGTGGAATAACTTTTTTTAAGACGGCAATATTTAGTACAGAACTGAAGGAGCTGGGAAATAAGGTCTACATGAATGTAAGGAATTTTGCATGGGATGTGAAAGAATTGAGTGGTGCAGCTCACCCTTCTTAGGACTGAAAGACCGATGATGATAATCGCGGCAGTAACTGATTTTTGCTCTCACAAGTCCCGAACTACTGTCGCATCGGTGATTGTGTCCTCTTGTCATCTAGAAGAGGAATAGAAATAAGCCTAAAGGATTTTTCTAATCTTCAGTATAGGAAGTATCATCCTTTTCGTCAGATTGTCTTCTGTACAACTGCGATGGAAAGCGTCTCAGCATTCCCCAAAGACTTCTAATATATATATATATATATATATATATATATTATTCCATGCAAAGTCGAGGACTACGGAGTGTAAGGATTTATCGAGACGTATTACTTCACAGACATGTATTCATTGAAAAAAATACATATATGTAGAGTGCCAATTCATGTTTATTCTTTTACCTCCTAGTGGGATAGAATTCCACTAAGTGTCGGCATCAAGCCAAAAGACGGATACAAACGTCCGAATAGTGACGGATTAGTCACATTCTGCCTCACAAACTATTGAGATGACGAAAAGCAAAAGGACGTGAAGCGGGGACATCCTGTTCTTAGAGTCATATCATTTTCATTTCTGAGTTGCCTCAATGGCGCATACATCCAACAGAACTTACCGATACTTCCTTGAACTTTGTTCCTTCTATTTGTCCGTCCTCATTTTAAAATTATTCCTTCCGTTCTAACTTTATTTTCACTGAATTCCGTTCTGTCACACCGCAAATGCTAGTGACCAGCGCCAACGATGCTAACTCAATCGTAGTTAAATAGGTTATTATGATTTACGCCAACCTGCGTTCACAAGACAACCTTTCTACTTGCATGAGAGAAACCAGCGTAGAAAGCACAAGTAGTTTGAACGGGGCACACCCTCCTCTTCCAGAGGCGGGAAGCTGCCCCGACGCCGTACCGCCGCCGCAGAGCACCACAAACAAGTGGGTCGCGACGAAGCGAATCGAACTGGGATGGAGGCGCGTCTGCGAACGCTCCGAATCTTTTCCGGGAAAGGGCAAAGAACCACCGAGCGCACTCCCAACTGGCTCCAGGGTCGATTCGGGCGACGCGACGGCGTGGGCCGATATTAATACCTATGGTTTGCGCGCCCTTTTCCCCGGAAGGCATTGTTGTTACACAGAGCAAACAAAGAAATGCTGAATTTTTTACGTTGCATGAACAACGCATGGAATGGAATAAAATGCGGGACGGGAAAAACGTTCGCGTTGAAAGTAGCTCTGAAAAACGAAATGCTCTAGGGCATTTCTTCGAACACAATGTAGTACTACCATATCATCTTCAGGTAAGACATAATGACACCTGAAGACATCGTTTTTAGGATGAACTGGAAGGTTATTATGTAACTTAAGCACCGACAGTTTCTAGGTGGTGGTCGAACGGATTTTCCAAAGCGTGCTGATATGTTATTTTCCACGATTGTTTCTACTCGGGTCTCGCGAATTTCCGAAATCCTATTGGTCAGCAACCGAGACGATTCTTAAATTCTGAACCAAAAATGTGTAAGATATTCTCGCTGGGCATAAGAAATAGACATAATCGTGGAATTTTCCTTGTGCATTTAGTTCTTCATTGCCACGAAGTTACTCTTAGTTGATCGGGAAGCTATCAAATTCTCGGCAACTCTCTCTCTCTCTGTTGCTTTCCTTCGAACAGCGAAAGTTTTTTCCATTCAGCTGTAGTCCACCTTTACATGGCAACTCCTGCCATTAATATTCTATGCTCCTCAATCAGGTGTTTACTTCTCTTGTCGCCCCCTGTGAAATTAATGCAAATCTTTAGAGATTTGTTTCCTATTCATGAGTATCGTCCCTTTATTACGTCTTTAAAGATATGTGGGTTTTGAGAAAATGGAACTGTAGTATGCGACCACCTATCATTGCAAAATATCACCAAGGGTAGCGAAGGTGGATGCATTGTCTGAGGAATTTTAAAGTCAACCATATTTGTATGAGCTACAAATCTGTAGGAAGACATTGGATGCTCTGCCTCTGTTCTCAAAATGCGATGCGAATACTAAAGTTTCATGTTTCATCCATCACAGTCGAAAAACGAAGTTGGTGCCCCTCTGGGGAAAGGGTTAAAAGGTGTGTGTAAGGGCTTCCAGGCCGTCCTTATCTGAGCGTGATGAATCAAATAAAAGAACTCGGAAAAACTTAAGAGGAAACTTCCCACAAAAAGTTTCACTGGCTGAAATATGCATGGGAGGCAAACCCTACCGATAGTAAGGCTGGCCACGTGAAGAATGGCTTTGCTATATTTCATAAATTGTCTCAGTGTACTGATATACAACCACATATCACCCATTTACGTCATAAAAAAACCCTCCTCCGATGGTTTTTGAAATGTAAAAATTCACCAGTTTACTCTTACTTCTCAATGAGATTTCTTTAGGGTGAAATGGAATTTCAGTTCGCCGAAGAAGATACTTGATAGAAAAATTGAAAATCTCGACCTTATTACGTTAGATTTTAAAGAAATAACAATAAATGAAGAAGATTAAGAAAATCGGGGAATCTTTTTGTCAGGAACAATAGAAAAACCGTACCTGAAAAAATAAGCTTCACAAAAACTGAAGCAATTCAATAAATTGGTTAACGAAATGACTTTGAGAGATTCAGATTCTACATATGGTATATGTTCCTTGATCTATTCAGACCCTTCAGCAATGTAGGGTATCTGAGACGGAACGAGATATTTTAGATTAGGGCGCATCATCCTCCGCTCGGTATTTTCGATGAATAATGTCTTCTTCTTCGCAACGAGAAAAGAGCATTATTTTCCATGATGGAAAGCCAGCCATCGCGACCCCAAAAGCACACGAAATTCTGGGAATGGGTCGAGAGATTTTCTCATGCGATAGAAACAGACTTGGTACTTAGAAGTATCGGTAGGTTCCACCAGAGTGGGTCCCAAAATATAAGATTCGAACGCATTCATCAAATATATGCCATTTTCGATATCACAGATATCTTCCTTTTTTGTTCCTCGACCTTGCTTATCCATATAACAATGCAGAAATAACTCAATTTAAGCCTGATTTCCTTTTGAATTACAACAAAATGAGGGGTTTAGTATTCGACCGGTTGAAGTGCGTTTTGATAGAATGTATTTGCTTGCTTAAAAGAGTTTTTTTTACCTTGTAGTATTTCTCTCTCCAACTCAACATTCCTCTTACCTCCCTTCATCCCTTTTTCACTTGAGAATTCTTCTTTCCTACATTCCCAACATTCTTCCTTCAACAATCATCCTCTGCGTCCCTTTAATATCGGTTGTCGGTACTAAGGAGAGAATGTGAGTAAACACTACTGAATGAGGGAGTAGACTAATTGACTTACCATTTCGTGCAAACAATGTTGGGCTTCTTTTGTTTCTGCTATGATTAAATCGGATTCCGTGTGCAAGGTTGTTAAGAAAAGGCTTGAAAATATTCTGACATGGAACGTAGCATTGTGCATTGCATAAACCTTGCGACAGAAGAAAGTGGGTGAGGATTCGTGGAAGGCTTTTGAGATGTGGCTGTGGAGGAGGATGGAAGAGGTGCGTTTGGGGGGAAAGGAGGACGAACGACAAAGTGCTTGGCATTGCGGTTGAGGAGAGGAAGCTGCTTGAGGAAATTAGGAGAGAACAGTATAAGCGAGTGAATTGCAAGTTAATTAACAGATGAAGACAGGCATCTGAAGACAGCGATAGGGGGGAAGAATGTTTGATGATCCCAGAACGAGGGTGAAAATAATAGGCATTCAATATGAGATGAAGAGGGTAGGATCTATGCTTAGCTAAACAATAAGGAGAGTGCATCAATATCTACGCAAATTTACCTTTATAGGTGAATAACCTCTAATAATAATAGTAAAAATAATTCATAACGCGAATAATCCTTTACTGCTCTATTAGGTAACAGAGCTAACCATGCCTATTCATTTGTTTGCTTATTTGAACAAACTTAAAAATTTATAATGGTTATAACTCAGACTATCCATTGTAGATAGAATGCACACAATCTCTGTTATAATAGATAAGCAAGTTCCGTGTGCAATGCTTTTCGCATATGGCACTGTATCGAACACCAATGCCCTGCACAGCGTCCCACATGCCCTCACGTAGGTATGTATACATATATATGTCGCAGGTGCGTCCACACATCGAAGCCCTTAGCATTCGAATCACACGGATTCCTCCGTATCGATTCGGTCTCGGGGCTAAAACCTCGCGACACCCCACCCTTGCCTCCACGCGCGCAGCGAGGCGGCGGCGGCGGCAAGGGTGGTGGTTTCGGGTCGGTCGCTTCGCCGCGCGCCGTGCCGCCGAATATCCCCGGTCACCGATACATGTTGGGCCGTTGCGTGCGCACATGCTGCTGCCCTGCATTCCGTGCCGCAAACGGGGAATGGAGGAGCGGGGGAGGCGGCGATGGGGGGCGGGAGGGCCTCTCCCCGCCCCCCGGGGGCCACCGCCGCCGCCGGCAGGCCACTCCTCGTGACCCCGTCATCCGATTGAGAGTCGACCTGGACCGACCAGGACACCCGGACACCAAGTTGGCACCTACGGTGGTACTTAATTTACATTCCGACTCGTCCAGCGTAATCATATCACAGTGGGATCCTTCCTATTCCGGTCTTGCTTTAACCATGCGATGCTTAACCGGTAACAATTTTTCCAGGGTTCGAACGTTTCAAGTTATCTGAGAATCATATGGCAGAGTAAATATGTGTGTGTGAAAAAGAGTTTTATTTTTTTTAAATGTTAAATTGCTAGCAAAGATGAGCAATCCCTCGAATGTGCTTTTTGTCAAATATTAAACAGCGTAATTGCATTACATTACACCGGCAATTTGTTTTAGTGGCGATTCGCCCCAAAGGTGGCCCAAAAGAAGCGATTGTATCATGGTTATGTTTTTAACTAGTATTAGTAGGAGTGGTAGAATTGTAAACACGGAAGGGAATAAAATATTGCTAGTGGAAAAGTTCACGTATTTATGGAGCATTTTGGAACTGAAAGGATTTAGTAATGAGAACACATGGCACAGAATTGCATTGGCCCGGGTAGCACATAATAGAAGTGAAGCTGAACGGTGAGGAATACTAACGAAGTGGTGTTGAAGGAATGTTATGGGAAAAAGGAAATTGGTAGTGAATATTTACTAATTACTGAAAAAGTGAAATAGGGAACTTATTCAAAAAGGGATTAAAAGAAGTCCGTGTGGGAACAATGCTTGGTGGCACTTACCAGAGTAAAAGAATAGGGCTTTTGGACGTCCTAACGGGAATTATAAATTATGAGGAACGCAAGAAACCTTTTATAGTGGAAAGTTAATAATTCGTGCGTTGGAGCGTAAAACAAAATACTCAAAACCAGTGCTTGACGAGGGCACGCCATGATCATATCCCCCCTTTAATTGATAGAATACTTAATTATGAGAAAAAAAATCTTCGTTTTTTTAAATGAGTGAGACATTATTTGTGAAAATTAACGTGTTTTCTTCTGCCAATCTCCTCTTATATTTTTTGTTTCATTATCCAAGTCCTAAGTTTCGTTTTTTTGGGATATTTTGAGGCATTGGGAATGGAATCAGTGGGCGAGTGGCGCATCAAAGAGTATCACGTTACCCTTTGATCACTCTAAGAGAAATTTCGATATTAAATAAACCACCCATAACCTACGCATTTCAGAATTCAGAATAAAAAGTCAATGAATCACAGAGATCATTCCAAAATAGTAATGAGATTCTGCCTTTCTCGAAAAAAGTACGGAAAACTGCATATAGTTTACAATGTAGAATAATTGGAAAAAGGGACAAAAGAATCTTGCCAAGTATTGATACCCTCTACTTTCAGAGTTTTCATTAGATATGGTTTCTAGTGGACGCAGGTGTCTTTTCTTGGGGCGTTTTTATTAATCGATCGGCTCTATTTAAATATATCTTGATGCTCTCATCTCTTTTAGCAATTTAGCAATTTCCGATTTTTGCTATGCCATGAACGTACGTTGCTATGCCATGAACGTACGTTCATGGCATAGCAACTAATGTAAATAAGTTTCGCAATAAGCCTGTCTCGTGAGGAATGAGAAGTGCAACTATTGAGAATATAGCTTGTATGCTTGAGAAAACAGGCATTGATGATAAGAATATGGGGAAGTGGCGGAAAATTCTATCGGTGCTATCATATTACGCATTGACATGCTTTTCAACATAGTTCGGTGGGGTTTTCGCAAGATTATATATTAGGGAATTTTGTTGGTTACAGAATCAGTTTACTCTGGCAATAATTATAAGAAGAAGCCAGTGATGTATTAATATTGAATCACCGTGGCCGGGTTGATTTGGAAAGAAATTGTGGTAATAACTAATGGAAATGAGTTGAAATATGAACTTCATACTTAAATAATCTGCTTGAATTATGGTGGATGTAATTAAAAATACAATAAAAATGGAATCATATTCAACCTGATGTGTCACTCGCCGTGTCTTTAGGTCACGCATGCATGCCACGAATATTCTATTTTCATTGCACTTGACGAAGTATTCAGTCTCATCATTTAGAGTTCACTTTCATAATAAAAGATAATAATTTAGTTTGTTAGGATAAGAGTGTAGTCCGTTCCGAACTATTCAGTAAGAATAAAATTATTACAATTGGAATCATATTTATTGTTGGTCTATTAGATTAAGGTCGAACGCAGCGAAAAGGTTTGGGAGCCCTGGATGTGGGTCGAGTAACTTTCATGTTTCCATGCTCTAGCGTAATCAACTTCATAGGGTTTATAGTACACTAGCGGAAGGTGTCCGTTGAAATTCAACGGGTGAGAAAAACATTGAACTTATTTTATAATAAAACCACAAAGCCTGAAGAATACTGTCAGCGTGGTCATTTGAGGAGTTCGTAGCCTATCTTGTACGTTGTAGTAGACAGCGCTGACCGTTTTCCAGGTGCACGGAGAGATGGTCCTCTTCCATGCCCGGAAAACAAAAAAATGAGTGAATATATAGTTGTAGCGAAACTTGGTGGCACTCTCTTGTGAATATCATGACGCAAAGGAGAGAAAAGCATACGTGAGTCGTGGGTTGAAGCGGCCGAGCCTTTTTCCATGAGGACCCTGTGGAACTCCTTCGATAACTTTGCCCGCTAATCAACGCTTGGTTTACGGTCATTGTCCTCCAATCCTCTACCGGTGAGTTCCACCAGGTTTCGCTATACCTATAAGTTAACTGCACTTTAGCACCTTTAAACTTATCTAAATAACTCGCAACGTTTATGATGTTGGAATTGGACTAAAGAACAATTCGCAATCGTAATGAGAGGCAGGCGGTTCCACTACGTATAATACATCTGAGTATTAAACGATAATAAACAACGCTGTGTTTGATGTAGCAACATAGGCATTATTACCATAACTATTCGCTGCACCTAAGTATTCTTGCACATTTAATTAAGTGTGTAGTCAGTTGAATTCCTTAATATATGTATCGTTTAATACGTAAGTGTTTTCTCATATGCATGCATTAGAGCTACTTTGAGAATAGACATTGAAGAGTATACTTGTTGTAAATACGCATTGAATTAATCGATCCCCCCCCCCCAAAGCAATCTATCATGGGGCCCTTCTTATACAGATTTTCTTTCTGCTATCATGGGCCTGTAGGAAAACCTTATGCTTAAATGCCAGAGTCGTGAATATCCTTTGAAAATCAAATCTCTGGTTGTGAAGGAAATATGCTATTGTTAATTTCAGAGAAAAATGTGAGATTTTTCAGCTAAAAACATGGTATTCAGGCAAATACGAAGCGTAAAAGGAAATAAATTGAAAGAATTAGAGACTTCATTTATTCAGCCATTCGATAAAAAAATCCCAACCCTCTATCTTCAGCGGAAGTAATTTTAAAAAGCAAAACATTATACCACTGCACAAAACCCAATACGTAGCTTACCAAAGGGTCGGCCATTTTAGGGACCTTTTTGGGCCCTGAGATCTTTTTAAAATAGCCTCCAATTTTCCTCATGCCTTGAACTATTAGTCTGCAAAATGTCAGCGCGATCAGAGTAAAACTGTAGATTTGTATAAAAACCAAACAGACTGACAAACGACAGACAAACATTCTTCTTTATCTATATAGAATAGGTAGATAATTCCACCCCACCGTAATTATCCGTCTCAAAAACATATAAGTGAAATATAGGGCCAGTGACAGAGCTGCATAATCCGTTTGCATATATCAGGGAAAAAAATAGGCGATGAGAGATAGAATCTGGTCTTGTACTAAAAATCAAGATCACCCATAATATTGGATGTGATGGAAACATAAGAACCTGCGCGGTTCGTTCGGGATTGTGAATATATCGATTGTGACCTGGAGGAAAACCCTTGGACCGCATCGTGAAACGCAGACGGGTGAGATTCGATATGCATCTGGGTGGAAACTGACGCATCGATTGTCTTCGAGGAGTGCTGGAAGATGCTGTATGCGGCGGAGATGGAGTATGGATAGATACTTGAGGAACCTTTTCGTGACGTTGGAGAACAGCAACCGTACCATTGCTTTCAGATGGCTTATTTATGAAACTATGAATGCCTGCAAAACTTTCATTCAATGAAACTCGCAATGTCTGGAAAACTTTTCATATTCTGACTGCAGTGAGGATTCCCCGTCCTTCTTCGTTTCCGTCCTTCCTCGTCTGGTTCAGCAGCGGAAGCAATTCATTAGAAATTTATACTTTAGTAGTATCAATAAGGGTACTCTGGCACAGATAATTTATGCAGGAATGCAGACTTTGCGACGCCGCTCCGACAGATCAATCTCCACCTCAATATCCAGCCTTTGAGGCCGCATGCCCTTTTCCACCTGCCCACCCACCCAAGGATACCCACCCCGAGGTTACTTCCGCATAGCAACTCTGATGAAACGCAACTCATAAGTATCTGTGTACATACACCCCCAGGAATGCTGACTTTGCGACGCCGCTCCGGCCGATCAATCTCCACCTCAATATCCATCCTTTGAGGCCGCATGCTTTATTCCACGTGCCAACCAGTCCAAGGAGAGCCACTCCGACGATCTCCCGGTGACGATGCGTAATTCTCCCTCCCCCCCCGTAACCCAACTCCCAGCATGAATGATGAAACAACTAGTTTACGTTGCAACGCTCTCCAGGTGTGGATGAGTTATGAAACATTAGTTTTGCGTCAGACTATCCCCCCTCCCAGTTCGACTTCCATCTCCACAGCTCCCATTCGAGATATATAAAGGACCGCGCAGGATGTTTTTCCAACCAATCTTAACCAGCGACAAGTGAAGTTAGTGTTTGTGTGAAGTGTCACCGTTCTTATCAACTGAAGCTTCAGGCGTCATCAAGTGATTTTCGTGGAAACGTCGGAAAAAGTAAGTAATCTTTTTTTTTTTACAATTTTTCTATGAGTTCTACAAACGCAAAAATTCATGGATGGGTCACCGTTAATGCCCACCTTCAAACCCCGGTGAAATAACCAGAACCCCCTTTAAATGCACCCTAGGGTACTAAGGGTATAACAAAATCCTTGACCTAGTACCGCTTTAACCTATAGCAAAAATTAGAAAGTTGATTAGGAAAACAACCCCGTTACTAAAATTTAAACAATGCGAATAGTTTACTTTTTAGAGAGCAATTCATAGGCGAAGGTATTAGGCGGTAATCAATAGACAGAAGGTAGTCTTGTAAGAAAACTTCTAATATCTCCGTTGTTACAAGGAATTTGGGTATGGTTTAAATTTAAAAGTTGCATTGTTTTTCAATATGTTTCAGATGCACCAGTCAAATTGACTACTAACCTTAAGGGTTCAGGGTTAGGGTATGGATGTACCCTTATTTGATAGAATTTCGTTTTCATATTTACGACATGCATGGGAAATAATTTTTCTTTCGTCTTGAAGAAAAAAATTAATCCCCCCCTCCCCTCTCCACTCTTTTTAGAAAATAATTTCCAAATTTAACCAAACGATTTTTTTTACAATTTTTCTATAAGTTCTATAAACGCAAAAAAATTCATGGATGGGTCACCGTTAATGCCCACCTTCAAACCCCGGTGAAATAACCAGAACTCCCTTTAAATGCACCCTAGGGTACTAAGGGTATAACAAAATCCTTGTCCTAGTACCGCTTTAACCTATAGCAAAAATTAGAAAGTTGATTAGAAAAACAACCCCGTTACTAAAATTTAAACAATGCGAATAGTTTACTTTTTAGAGAGCAATTCATAGGCGAAGGTATTAGGCGGTAATCAATAGACAGAAGGTAGTCTTGTAAGAAAACTTCTTATATCTCCGTTGTTACTAGGAATTCGGGTATGGTTTAAATTTAAAAGTTGCATTGTTTTTCAATATGTTTCAGATGCACCAGTCAAATTGACTCCTAACCTTAAGGATTAAGGGTTAGGGTATGGATGTACCCTTATTTGATAGAATTTCGTTTTCATGTTTATTAAAAAAATTGTTGGCCGTTCTACGTCATTGGTACGAATCATCGGTACGAAACATCGATGCAAAAATATTGGTACGGGAAACAATGACGCAGATAGAATTAGAATGTAAGAGGAAAAAAATCTCGAAATATATTATCTAACTTCGAAATGACATTGAAATAAAAACAACTTGATATCGTTATTTATTCCGATAAATCTGCATCTTCAATAAATCTCCCCTATATCATTTGTTTATAAAGGAACCAAACGGTAGCAGAATCATCATTTCCAGCCAGGATTCCTCTCAGGGAACTTCAGAGTTCAGCTTCTGGATACTATCAGACAGCACGAAGGATCTGTACACCTATTCGCTAAACGATTGTAAGTGTCAACCCCTTGTGTGACAGTATTTATTTAATATTTTCCCAAAAAGATTTTCTGAATATATTGTTCAAAACTAGAGATTCCACTGAGACGTGTTACGCGACATATTTTGTGTAGTATCTTTTGCATGGTCATTGGAGATAAAACCTTAGAACACACCTTTCCATTTGAAGTTATATGTTGAACGATAGTTTATTGATATCAATATTGTCGGTTCATTTTTTTAAATTATTTTCTTTCCATACAGTGCACATCTGCCGGCGCTAACCTGAAAACATGGCATCAATCGCAGAAATTCTCGAAAACTTTAATTCTGGACGATATAACACAGCACATGAATTACAGCAGGGGCTTGCAGACATTTACACCAAAAATGTATTCGAAAACCAAAGCATAGACGATATCGAGACTTATAGTAGAATGAAAGACGCATTAGACGTAGCAAAAGGACAACGATTTTGTACTTATTGCGAACTCTATTATAAGATTGACGAGGCGAATCCACACGAAAACACTATCGCGCACAGGTTAAAAATTAACGAGCAGATAGGCAGAGGATTTAACGAAGTCGAGTCGGCGATCAGATCGAGACTGAAAACATTTTGGATTACTCCCGAGGAAGATGGTGGTCGGGACGTAATTTCCTTTCTAGACGGAATTCGAGGTGAGGTTTTTGCAAAAATAAACGAGCAAGTAGATTTGAACAATGCAATAAAATTTAACCTTGTTTTGATATGTAAATTTCGCAGGGGTGAGAGAGAGGAAATGAACGCTTCATTCAAAACGGAGAATAGACGCGCTTTCGCAGCAGACGAAATGAACGAAATTATTGACGCGGCATTTTCAAAATTGTTAAAAGAAAAATCAGAATTTCAAACGAAAGGATCAGGGTGGTCTCTGTCTGAGATCATGGGTCTGGAATTAAGAATCAATAAATATGTACCATTGCGAGGATCGACATTCATAGAATTACCATATAAAATAAAAAACACTAAATCTGTAATCAACGTGCAAAATAACGATCCGTTCTGTTTCAAATATTCAATATGGGCAAAGAATATTGTCAGAAATCCTCAAAGAGTTTCAAAGTACGATACGCCCGCTTTTCGAATGGGCTACATTTGGTCATGCGTGGAATATCCGGTCGAATTGAAAGACATTCCCAAATTTGAGCGTGCAAATAACATTTCAATTAATGTATTCGGTCTAGACGATAAAAATAACGTGTACCCTATTAAGGTAGTTGAACGAGAACTTGACGATCACCGCGACTTGCTATATCTCACAAACGAGTCGACTGCGCACTATTGCTGGATAAAGAATTTCGATAGACTGGTTCGCTCTCAAATAACTAAGCATCGTTCTGGAATACTCATTTGCAAACGATGCTTCACTCATTACTATGACGAGACTAAATTGGAAGTGCACAAGCAATTGTGTAGAGGAACAGGGGCCCCGAGTAAGATCATAATGCCTGACGAGAACGAAAAAATGTTAAAATTTACCAACGTAAACTATTCTTTCAGAGTACCGTACGTCATTTACGCAGACTTTGAATGCCTACTCGTGAACGTGAGCACTTGCCAACCTTCACCAAACTCATCCTATACCAACAAATTTCAAAAGCACGAGCCATTTAGCTTCTGTTACATGGTGGTCACACCGGAAGGGTGCCAAACACCGTACTTGTACAGAGGACCAAACCCGACGAGAGTATTTCTAGAATGCATGAAAGAGGAGGCTAAAAAAATATTCGAGCTATACAAAAATACCGTCCCCATGAATCCGCTCACTCCCGAACAAGAGAACGCGTTTTACGAGACGACGACATGCCACATTTGCGAGAAAGAACTTAACGCGGACAGAGTTAGAGATCACGATCATTTGAATGGACAATACAGAGGTGCGGCACATTCTTTTTGTAACTTGCAATATAAAATGCCAAAGTTCTTACCTGTATTCATCCATAACCTGTCTTCGTACGATGGACACTTTATCGTTCGTGAACTGGACTACGATGACAGGAAAATATTTGTGATCCCAAATTCTGAAGAAAAATATATATCTTTTGCAAAGTCTATCGAAAACAATTTAAGCATCAGATTTGTCGATACTTGTCGCTTCATGTCAGCTTCACTAGCGTCACTAGTGGCCAACTTGACCGATTTAAAATACACGCGAGAAATATTTTCCGAATTAACTAACCTGGTCAGTCGTAAAGGTGTATATCCTTACGATTACACAGATTCGATGGAAAAACTCGAAGAAAATTCGCTACCGGAAAAGATAAATTTTTATAATAGACTAAATGACGAGCACATTTCAGACGAGGACTATGAACATGCCAGAAACGTATGGACCGCTTTCAATTGTAACACTTTGGGCGATTATAGTGACGTATACTTAAAAAGTGACGTCACACTCTTGGCGGATGTTTTCGAGAATTTTAGAACCGTTTGTTTTGGTGCATACAAACTCGATCCAGCGTGGTATTACACTGCGCCGGGATTGACGTTTGATGCAATGCTGAAGCATACGGAGATCGAGCTCGAACTAATGACCGATTACGACATGCTACTAATGATCGAGAAAGGAATTAGAGGAGGAATTTCCCAATGTTGTAAAAGATATTGCGAGGCGAATAATAAGTATATGGAAAACAACGATTCCGAATCCACTTCTAATTTCATTGCGTATTATGACGCGAATAACTTGTATGGAAGGGCTCTATCTAGACCACTACCGTATGCAAATTTCAGATGGCTAACTCCCGATCAAATCGAAGACATAAAAAATATCGATCAAATACCAGACGATAACGAAACGGGATACATTCTTGAGGTAGATTTAGAGTATCCTCGATGCCTGCATGACAAGCATTCAGACCTCCCCCTTTGCCCCGAGAACAAAATTCCACCGGTCGGTAAACAAAAAAAACTATTGACGACTCTCGAGAACAAGACAAAATATGTAATTCACTATGTAAACTTGAAACAGGCTCTCTCACTAGGCTTGGTACTCAAAAAAGTGCACCGAGTCATTCAATTCAGTCAATCGCCTTGGTTGAAGTCATATATAGACTTAAATACCGATCGAAGAAAATTAGCCAATAATGATTTCGAGAGAGATTTCTACAAGTTGATGAACAATTCAGTCTTCGGCAAGACGATGGAGTCCTTACGTAAGAGAATTAATATGCAATTAGTGACGAATGAAAAAAAATTACAAAAATTAATTAATAAATCGACTTTTTTGGACAGAACGATTTTTACCGAGTCGTTGGTAGCCGTTCACTTGCGGAAGGCTACCATAAAAATGAACAAGCCTATATACATTGGTTTCTGCGTTTTAGATTTAAGTAAAACGCTAATGTATGATTTTCATTACGAAACTATGCTTCCAAAATATTCCGAAAAACTATCCTTGATCTATACCGATACCGACAGTTTAATTTACGATATAAAAACCAACGACATAAACGAGGACATGCTAGGTAACCTAGACGCTTTTGATACATCAAATTATCCTAAAAATCACCCTTGTTATTCCGAGAAAAACAAAAAGGTCATAGGTAAATTCAAAGACGAATGCGATGGCAAAATTATGACTCATTTCGTGGGACTAAGAAGTAAACTCTACTCGTATAAAGTCATGGGCTGTAAAGAGAAAAAGAAAGCAAAAGGAATAACTAGAGTCGTGAAAGATAAAAGTCTAAACTTTGATGATTATGTACGTTGCCTACACGAACATTCCACAGAGTTTAGAAAGATGAATGTAATTCGGAGCAGCAAACACGAGATATTTACTATTGAGATGAATAAAGTGACTCTAAACGCATTCGATGACAAACGATATGTATGCGAGGATGGGATAAATACGCTTGCTTGGGGGCATTACAAAATCCCGCGAAAGAGAACACACGAAGAGGCGTTTGACGATGACGATACCTAGTATTATTAGTTCAGTATCAATCCAACAGTCGATCAGATCTTTTCATAGACGGTACTGAGAACACACAAAACTTCGATGAAATGAATCACGAAGGTAAAGATCAGTATAAATGTTCACGTTATCGTAGCAAAAACAAATCGAATTCGCTATTTTACTTGTGCATTAAGAACATCACGCATCGTATACTGAAGCGAGCCGATATAAAACAGTCCGTAAACTTCCTTGCACGATCACTCGCATAAATTTGTACATCAAAGTCAAAGCGAATGTGGCTAGAATACTGGACGATTTTAAAGAAATACTCCCGAATAAAATATTGGAAGAGCTCCGAGAAAACGCGCTAAGATCTATCCTTTGAGTACGTTTTTTTTTAAATAATATCTCAGTTGATGAAACAGATCAGTGTAAAGTATGACGTTACCATGGAAACATCCTTTCACCTGCATTTGCGCAGGTCCTTCTGGGTGTGGGAAGACCACATTTGTCACGAAATTTCTAGATAATCTACCGCACATGATAGATCGGGACATTGACGAGATAGTTTGGTGCTGCAGCCCGGGGAGTGAACCAAACCTATATTTACCGCGATTAAGATTTCAACACGAAATACCCTCGTTTGAGGAGTCGAGCGGCTCACCGACTCTGTACGTGATAGACGATTTGATGGGTGAGGGGGGATACAGCAAAGAGGTGTGTAAATTATTCACGAGAGGGAGCCACCATTTTAACATTTCAGTATTTCTGATTACGCAAAATATTTTTTATCAAAGCCCTCAATCTAGAAACATTTCTCTGAATGCAAAGTACATTGTAACGTTTAAAAATCCTCGGGACCGGTTACAATTCGGTCACTTGGCCCGTCAGGTTTATCCCGAAAATTCACAGGATTTGGAAAGGGTATATAAAGAAGTTACGAGAGATCCGTTTGGTTATTTGGTTCTGGACCTCGGACAGGACACGGATGAGCGGTTCCGATTTCGTACTAAAATCTTTCCCGAAGACGAGGTAACTGAAGTATACATGCCCGAGTACGATGAAAAGATTAAAGAACAATAAGCATTTGCTTCACGTGTTAAAATCTGCCAAGCCTAAATTACGCTCTGCAATAGTAAAGACTTCAGATAACGAGTTAATCAAAGCCATTTGCGACTGTTGCTTGAACACGCTCAACGGGAATCACAAGTTAAACGGGAGATTAAAACATAAACTCGCCAAGCATCGTAACACTTTGAGAGCTTTGGCTTCGCGAGGTACGTGTCTCAAGAAAAAACGCGTCCTTATCGCGCAAAAGGGTGGCTTTTTGCCAATGCTGCTGGGCTCCATACTAAGCGGCGTCATTGGAAGCCTTATAGGGAAATGAGTTTGCATAAAATGCTAGTCGTCAGCCCCGAGTCTTTCGAGCGAGGTAGCATGAAACGGAGAATGAATGCGTTAGATGCGGAAATGAAATCTATATTGAGCAAGAGAGGTATCAAGGATACAGACAAGTGGCACATGTACAAGCGTGTTCTGGATAAATATCTTAACACATCCTCAGACATAAAGGCGCCTATACACATTCCGATAGTGAAATCCTTGGGTCAGACCCAGTCACAAGGAAGGTTACGGGACAGTGAGGGGGAGGAAGAGGAGGAGGAGACTCGTTCAGTGAGGAAATCCTTCGCCGATGTGAAACGTGCAAACGCGAAATTGGATAGGACATGGGAGCTCATATCCGAAAGACTGGAAAAGATAGAGAAGCTGGTGCATCCACTCATAAAAACAAAATCTCTAAAGGTAGAAAAGTCGACACAGCCACTGGCAAACGTAACAAAGTCGCGAAAAAGAAAAAAATCGTGGCAAACCAAAGAAATGCCGTCACCAAGAACATTACCCAGGCGAAGCGAGCGAGAGAGAAAACTAAAAAAATTCGGCGCAGATTGGATTACGACGTAATAGAGCAGGTATACAACGACCCCAAGCATCCAGCAAGTTTTTCAACGATGGAAAAGTTACACAAGGCTACGGGAATTGGAAGAAAGATAATTCGGGAGTGGTTGGAGGGTCAGGAGACGTACACTCGACACAAGCCCGCGAGAAAAAAGTTTGCGAGAAATCATTACGACGTGACGTATATAGACGAGTGCTGGCAGTGTGATTTGAACGATATGCGACATTTGAAAAAATTCAACAAGGGCTACGCGTACATTTTAACAGTTATTGATATATTCTCTCGTTATAGTTTCGCAAAACCGTTACGCAGTAAGAAGGCGGAAGAAATTGTAAATGCTTTCAGGGAAATATTTCGACATAGACGACCACTAAAAATTCAAAGCGATAAAGGCGGCGAATTTGTCAACTCGAAATTTAGAAATTTTCTCTCCAGTCGCGGAATAAAATTTTATACTACCAATAACCCAGATGTCAAGGCTAGTATCGTGGAACGCTTCAACCGTACTCTGAAATCTAAAATGTACAAGTACTTTACAAAATATTCGACAAATAATTACATAGATATCCTCCCTAAATTGGTTAGTAGCTATAATAAGAGCGTTCATTCGAGCATAGGTTTCGCACCAGCCAATGTTAATGAAAAGAATGCATTCGCTGTTGCTAGACGGAAGTTGTCGTCCGTGGTAAAAAAAGCCAAATTTAACGCAGGTGACTACGTGAGAATCAGCAAGGAGCGGCTTCCCTTCGCGAAAGGATATACAGCTAATTACACTAGGGAAATATTTCAAGTAACGAGCGTGGATCGAACGAGAGAGATACCCACCTACAAGTTGAAGGATCTGAACGGTGAAGATATAAGCGGTAGTTTTTATCCAGAAGAGTTAGTAAAGGTTAGGGTTTCCCAAGAGACGGAATATAAGATTGAAAAAATTCTAAAACGAAGGGGACGAGGTAGAAATTTAGAGTATTTCGTAAGGTGGCTCGGATATCCCCCATCGTTCAATTCTTGGATTTTCGCTTCTTCCGTACGCAAATTATGAACGATTTTTATATCACTCTGCCTAGCGATAGTTGCAGGGAGTTTTTTCCCAACAATACTATTTCACACTATCGCACAAAATTATCGCACCGCATAGATTTAAAAAATGACGAGTGGCAGGTGGGTTTGGCCGAGATTTCCATTCCTTCGATAGATGGGACGGTTCATTCTCGACGCGTTCGAGAAGAAATTGATACTCCTCCTGAATCATTACCGGGAAATACAAATGTACCCGAAGACGATGATGTTAGAGAAGAAGATACAATTGTTATTCCTCCTCCACCATCAAAGGATAATAGGACCCGGACCGAAGATGGGGTGGTTCGTGGTGAGATAGGTGGACCTCAGGATGAGGAGGAGGTTAGAATAAAATTAAAGAGCGGACAGTTTTTCACCATTCCAAACGGGGTTTATGACAGTGTAGCTTTTGCTTTCGCGAAACCATTCATTAGTGCTTCTATAGTTGAGAGGACAGAAATTGCAAACAATGTAATGCGTTACGTAGATTTGTTGAACGTGCGGAGTGGTATGGGTGGAATAGATGAACGCACATCATCCACCGGTGTGCGGATTATAAGTAAACAAGTTAAATATACGTTGTTACCCGGGACATACAACACATTCAACGAATTATTCAATAAAACTCTAGCAAACTTTAACAGTGTGCGAAAAAATAGAATAAAAGAAGATCTCGAATTACTATCGGCAGTTTTAATAATTTTAGTAGAGGAAACGTCAACACGGGGTTTAGACAATATTGTTACGCATGCTAGGGAACTACTTCGCAGTAATAATAATAATAGAGGAAAGAGAAGTATCGTATCTAATCCCGTAAACATTTACGTTTACAGCGATTTAATAAAACCTCAACTCGTTGGCGACTCTCAGAGTCGATGTATTCGCATAATTAATATCGAAGCAGGTGCGTATCAAATATTCAACCCTATATATTATTTTCCCGTGGAGAAAAATAATATCGAGAGTGTGGAAATTCTCTTGGCAGATAAACTAGGCGAAAGAATTAACTTCCGTGCTGGGGAACAATCTTCTATTGTTGTTTTGCACTTTATAAAAAAGCGAAACAATTAGTTGGTTCATCATTGAGCATCGAGATGGCTCCGACAGCGGATCGATATTATGCCTACTATGCGAAACAGGTGGGGGGAGAGATAGGACCGACATATAGAGCATCGTATCGCATGCAGAAAGGGCGTGGCATTGGGAGTTTTCTCACAGGGTTGTGGCGTTTTGCAAAGCCTTTACTGTTTAGCGGGTTGAAGACTGTGGGGAAAGAGGCTGCGAGCGCGGGAGCCGCTGCGCTCGCCGATCTAGGAACAAAACCGGTCAAGGAGATATTACGCAGTAGACTAAACGAGGCGGGGCAAAACTTGAAGCGGAAAGCAGAGGAAAAGTTGCAGAGTATGAAAGGCGGCTCAAGGATTGCGAAACGACCTCGATTGAAGAAAATAAAATCTAGCGTTGCGAAAGCAGAGCGTCATTCGTCGAGAGGGCGAAGAAGGGGAAGGAGCGTGCATAGAGATATTTTTTCATAATGACGGAGCACATGCTGAGTTCGTTGGATTTATTCCAACCTAATCCACCCATACAGACTAACATTTTAGCAAAACGTCTAGTTTCCTACAAACCCATTTCCTCGCTAGATAATGGTTCAGTTATCGAATTTTTGATCAAAGATTCTGGTGACGCGTACAAGGATTTGAACAGTATATTCCTAAGACTAAAAGTGAAACTGTGTAAGAAAAATCTCGTAGATTTTGGGGCGAGTGATGGAACTAATCAACCGGGTGTTGTCAACAATATTCTACACTCTTTATTCGAACACTGCAGTGTTTATTTCAATGGAACTTTGGTGACTCCTTCGGAGGATAATTATCAATACAGAAGCTATTTCGAAAACGTGCTAAACTATGGTGTGGATGCGAGCAGAACGCACTTGCGTAACGTTGGATGGGAATTGGACACGGGCTCGGATATCAACAAAACTGATTCCTCCAACCCCGGGTACGTGAAGCGAAAAAGTTGGTTTAAAAACAGCGCGGAAGTCGAGTTATACGGAAAGTTACATGTAGACGTTTTCAATCAAACTCAATTGGTGCTCAATGGCGTAGACATTGGCATTATATTAATGCTCTCCAACCCCAACTTCTATCTTATGGAAAAGGACGGATTGATGAGAATATTAGATGCCACCCTATACGTCCAACATTTCGACATCAATCCTTCAATATTAGTAGCGCATAATAAAATGTTAGAAAAAACCAATTGCAAATATCATTACAAACGAACGGAAATGAAAACTTTTACGATTCCCTCTGGGGGGCGAACTTTAAACATAGACAATGCCATCACCGGTAGAATTCCAAACGTTATAATATTCGCCATGGTAGATAACGAAGCGTATGCAGGCCACCTTGAAAAAAATCCGTTTGCGTTATCCCACTATTCGCTAGAAAATTTTTCTCTTTACATTAACGGTGTTCAAACACCCGCTGAAGGACTACAATGTAGCTTTACCAGTAAAAATTATTGGGCACGTGCTTATGATACTATATTCTCCGGAAGTGGAATAAAACATTACAATAAAGGTAATCAAATAACTTACGATATGTTTGGCCACGGTTATTTTATGCTCGTATTTGACCTCACACCTGACGATTCCGGGAACGAGGACTATGTTAGTCTTGGAGATAGAGGCGTGGTTAGAATCGAGGCTAAATTCGATAGAGAATTGGATAAAACCGTGACGTGCTTGCTCTTTGCCGAATACGATGCTAGCATGGAAATAGATAAAAACAGAAACGTGATCACAAATTTTTAGTATCGACATGGATAGCGTGCAGATTGATGGGCTATTGCGGGCATATAAAGAGTTTTGCGGAGTCTATCCTTCCGACAAATTACCTCACTCTCCGAGAAACGGTATATACGTAATAAATTTAGACCCTTCCCACTTGCCTGGGTCTCACTGGGTAGGAGTTTACATAAATGGTCTATTTGTCGAATATTTCGACTCCTACGGACTAAAACCTTTCGTTGCAAACATATTAGAATTTTTAAAACATTTCAATCTCACTCATAATCGTGTTCAGATACAAAGCTATCATTCTGACATTTGTGGAGAATACGTTTGTCTATTCGCGCTATCGAAATCACTTGGTCAAACACTACACGAATTCCTAGATCAATTTTATCATACGACTCCTCATCTCAACGATTGTCGAGCCCTCCGGCTATTTCAACACAACTTCAACGCGTTGAGGGAGAAGAGTACCTGTCACCCCCTAGCTCAACGTTGTTGTTCTAGAATAAAAAGTGGATACTTTGAGTGAAAGTGAACATTATAGAAAAAACTCCCGAAAGATGCAGATCATCGCAGCGGTGACATTTTCAAAGGGGGGAGTGATAGAGCTCGCTGCCGTTGACGTGGATTCCAGTCGGATGTTTTGGGGTAGCTTTAAAAAGTATGGGAAGATCGTTGGTGCTGGTAAGAAGCTCAGGTTACATGACCCGCTAAACTGTGATGATGAGACGAGCTTCGACAATGGTTTCATCTCGCACGTGGAGCTACTGCCGGCATTGGAAACCATCATTGAAGGTGCCACGGCGTTGTATGCATTTAGCGAAGCTGAATGTGAATTCCTCACAGATCTCACCGGGCGTACCTTCATCTCTATGAAAAAAGAGTTGAATTCCCCCTCTCCTGAGAAATGCTCCTTCCCCGCCTTCTCCTGTCTCAATCCATGCCATAAATTAAGGAACAGTACGTGCGCATTAAGGGATGCGCATTCTTTGGCGCAGTGGTTTCAGTACAATCGTCTAAAGGTGGAAGTCGATCCTTGCCCCTCCATAGATGACAACTGCTCCCCTACCCCTCCTCCAAAACCTTCATAGTGACATTATTCAATGTCCAACCATCAGTCGATATGGAACAGTCGCAAGGAGAGGTCGTGACATCTCCTCCGGCTAAGCGGAAGAGACCGGCTAATCGAATTCCTAACTTTACTTCTGACAATAAGAACATTCTCTTGCAAACCGTGTATAATTTAAATGTGGGAAGAACAAAGAGTGTCTGTGTGGGTTATGATCCCAGTAGAGGCTTTGAACCAGTAGTGCAATTTTCTCATGTGAATAAAAAAACTGTTATAATTACTAGTGGTGAATGGACAAATGTTGTAAATAACCATCATCTAGTGAATGATTATTTTTCCACCGGCACAAAACAGCCGCTTTCTGTATCATTTATCTCCTTTGCAAATTTCTTTGGGAAGAGACATTTGTCAATTAAAAAAGACAATAGTTCGTTTAATTTAAATTTTGAAGAGTGGAATTATTTAAGTACACTGTCCAATTTAATAACAATTATTCTTAATAATATCTCGGTAGAGTGTGAAGTGGTAAAAGAATTTGTTTCCAGCTTTAAAACTGGAAACTTTGTCAAGCCATTGAAATGTAAATTAGATTTGGAAAGATTGGAATCTGAGATGGTACTCGTAGCGAATGAATGAAAAGTAATCATAAAGTATAGCCTAGCTATACTCTGATTACGTGTGTGTGTGTGTGTGAAAAGATGTCCAATTCATATTTGAGCGAGTTGGATATTCTTTTTTGATAATTTGTCAAACCCTGGCATCGGTTAACTCCGTGTAATTTGGCAGATTATCGGGACGAGTACTTCTGTAGATTCTGATGACGATTCACTGCAATTGATGTGCAGTGAAGTAATGGCATTCATAAATAACCAACTCCACTCGCGAGAGATATACTTAAGAGTATATTGTGTAAATTTTATATGAAAAACGAACTGAAAATACTTCTCAAGGATATTTACACGGGAGATTGGAGCCTATGTTAATTTTGCA
Organism: Pyrrhosoma nymphula; assembly: GCA_963573305.1. Classification (NCBI taxonomy): domain Eukaryota; kingdom Metazoa; phylum Arthropoda; class Insecta; order Odonata; family Coenagrionidae; genus Pyrrhosoma; species Pyrrhosoma nymphula. The sequence continues at coordinate 8,997,389 of OY754335.1, read as the reverse complement.
ATTGTAAATAAAGAAATTATAATAAATTTGTAAAACTCATCCTCTGTGTTTTTATTTTTAATGAAACCCCCTATCCTCTTTAGTCGCTTCGTCTAAAATAATGATAACATTATAAGACGTTATGTTTGACAAACAAAGCCTTTCTATCGAGCTGGGGAAGACAGTTATGTGAGACATGATTGATTAGGGCTGCTAATAAATCATGGCTTACAAACTGTCCTTTCCATTGATACTAATTATTTGATTATTATTAGATAATATAGTAGACATTCCATAAGGTAATGAAAAAATCCAAATCCGCGTGTATTTCAATACATATATTTACGTAGGTGGTGGGAGGGGGGCGGGTGGGTTGTAACCCTCAACTCCTCTGTCCATCGCTGTTAATTATTTATCGCAGGGATTGTTATTAAATGAAAAAAAGCTATTATTTGGTAAAAAGCCAAAATTTCAGAGGAACCAACCATATTTTGGGAAATTTTTTGAGATGGGTAGGGGGAGGGGGGCGGGTGGGTTGTAACCCTCAACTCCTCTGTCCATCGCTGTTAATTATTTATCGCAGGCATTGTTATTAAGCGAAAAAACGCTATTATTTGGTAAAAAGCCAAATTTCATAGGAACCAAGCATATTTTAGGAAATGTTTTGAGGTGGGTGGGGGGAGGGGGGAGGGAGAATTACACATCGTCACCGGGAGATCGTCGGAGTGGCTCTCCTTGGACTGGTTGGCACGTGGAATAAAGCATGCGGCCTCAAAGGATGGATATTGAGGTGGAGATTGATCGGCCGGAGCGGCGTCGCAAAGTCAGCATTCCTGGGGGTGTATGTACACAGATACTTATGAGTTGCGTTTCATCAGAGTTGCTATGCGGAAGTAACCTCGGGGTGGGTATCCTTGGGTGGGTGGGCAGGTGGAAAAGGGCATGCGGCCTCAAAGGCTGGATATTGAGGTGGAGATTGATCTGTCGGAGCGGCGTCGCAAAGTCTGCATTCCTGCATAAATTATCTGTGCCAGAGTACCCTTATTGATACTACTTACTTTACAGTATACTACTCGTGCGAAGAAGCGATGGATAAGGGGAAAGGAATTAGGAGAGGGAAGGTTTTAATGCGATTTGGAGAAGTTTTTGTCTCGCTCTCTTTTCGTTCCAGTTTTGAATGATGCGTAGAAAAATGATATTGAACATATTCCATGTTCCATTTTTATTTATAGCTTTTTACTGTTTTTCATAGATTGAGCCGGAATAAAATTAAACCCTCCGTGCCAATTCGAAACTATTGCAATCAGGATTTTTGTAGTAAATGTTGTTTCGTGCTTATCATCCGAGATTCTCGCGGCTTCAAGCTCCTTAACTTTTTCATACTTTCGTAGCAGTTGTCAACTAATCGTGCGGTTATCCTTTATATTTTAGTTTAGTTTAACAATTTCTATAATGGAAAAAACTGTATAAGGTGAGATTCGGTGGTAAAAAAGCATGTGGATGAATTAAATAAGTCAAATCAATTTACGCTGTTCACAGAAAACATTTACATGTGCCTAAAGGTGGCGAAATAGCGTTGAAACGCTTCGAAGTAATTTTTTTAAATGAACGGTACGAAATGGTTTGATTCAGTTTGTAAAACTTTCATAATAATTTCTTTGCAATAGCTTTGTTAAACCCAACCGAAAGCCCTTCGGACAATCGATCATTAACCTCTTGCACTTCTCCCCTCTTGTTTCCTTCCCGACGGCACTCCTGTGACCTACATCAGCGTACGTGGCTTCAGCTTTGCAGTGCTGGCATGCGCGATTTAAGGATAAGCGTCTCAGCTCGCTGGGTTAAGGGGCAGGGCATAAAGTGGCTATCTCCTTGAGACTGCGGAGACGCGGAGCAGATCGGAAATGGAAGGAGACTAAAAGGATGAAGAAGATGAATTACTTTTGAGAGGAAGGGTTGAGCCATCTTGATTTCATGAAAAAATGTTTCACGTGACTGGGTGTGTGTGTTTCTAATGCTTAGGGAACTCTTTTTTATACGCTTTTTGAATCATATCAGTATGAGTGACCCTTCACTCCGATCGAAGGATCATACGGTTGACATAGGTTATTTTATTTTTTTAGTTTCATAAATTTATGGATATCAGACACTTTTGACTATCTTCTCTAAATGAAATTCACCAAACCAAGTTCTGCCTCACCCAAACAGTTAAATTCTACTTTAAAAAGGGAAAGATCAATTCTGTATCCTGTTAAATTTATAGTAGTTTATTCTACATTTAAGAGCCTCAAAACTTTCCTCTTGAGAATTGTTTTAACTTTGGATCAATTTTAATTACACTGTGAAGGAGATCGAATAATCAGGATACCTTGAGAGTTTTGTGGGTGTAGTGTTTCACTCATGACTTAATTCAGGCCAACGAAGAAAAAGGCCAAGGATATATATCATCCACCGCAATAAAACCATAGTAGATACACCATCGAGAATTTTGAGCTTTTTGTCTTCATAGGAATTTGTTAAGCTTTAGCTTTTTAACAAATAATTTTGTTTGTGCTAGTATAGGCACTGAATTATATTTATTATAAGCATTCATATAAATGAACAAATAAACCATGAATAAATTCCTATCTTAAGCCGACCCGCTAAAATAACAATTTGAGTTCTGCTCTATGCTATTGCTCATGTACGCAATTGGTTTCTAAAGGGTGTTATATCTTCCGCGATGGAGCTTCGGTTATTTCTTTCTGTTCACCGCGTCTTCATTCATTCGCGTCTCATTAAATTAGAGACGTGATACATTATCACGGGTGCATATGCATGACCTAAAAATCCACATTTTTCGATAAAAATTCCGCAACATTTTTCGGCGAACTCTTCCCCGCTGATAAGACTCCGAGCTTCAGCTGATCGAGCGATATCTTTATGTGCCTCTCCCTCCACCTCATGTTCATCTCCCCTCCCCCCCTCCTCCACATTCCAAGCCCACCTCTCACCTCATTTTCTCCCTTCGTGGCTCAGCGATTCGGGAGCCATGGCGTGCGCCACGTACTTGGTATCGAAAAGACCATTATCCAATACAACGAAAGAAGAATACAGCGTGCCTCTGCCCATTTGCTTGGGTCTCTGAGATTGGTAAAATAGTATTAATAAATATGGTGAGGATGTGAGGAGTGCGTCCTATTCATTACCTACAGTGTACATCGACTGAACCATCGAAATATGTACAGAGGCGCAATGGTAAGCACAAGCTGGAAGATCCGGTGTTTTTATGAAGTTGTTACTTTTTTTATTACGTTCTAATGCATCTATATTGTATGACTTCCGAATTAGAGTTTATTGTATTTAATTCTTGCACAGCACAGAAGTGGGTGCAAGTGATATTTAGGATGGTCGCACGTGGCAATTGGTATTCAGTTAACAAAAGTTTATTTTTTGGTAGTTCAGGTCTTCAAAATTAGAACGAGTGTCATAATTTTGTGTATTGTGCTCGATGCATTGGAAGGAGGCGGATAGGGATAAATGCGTGAGCCAACGTCACCGTCGTTTCACCAACTACTTTCTGTAGCATTGTAAATTGGGGCTCGAGTTTCGATCGGTGATTTTTGCTCTCGATTTTATATTATGAAGCGACCTTCTGCTATTTCCACTTGCGCCATTAGGGATAGGTGGGTAGGTTGGTAATGGAAGCATTATTTGGGAAGTGTAGGAAAGGTGGAGAGAAACCCGGAATCGGCATTGGCCGATACTCTTCACGTAAGGCGCAGAGGGGGGCCACAGTTTTATGCCTCCCACACGTCGAACGGAGTACCACCCTTGCAGTGCTCTCCTTAGCAGCATTCAAGCAGGGATCTGGATTTCCACTAAAAATAATTCTCCACTGCCCGGATACGAACCAGGGATGCAAAGTCAGTCCTGTGGCCAAAACACAAATTCTATCTCCCCGACTCAAGAATTACGTAAATATTGTAGATATTGAAGGATAAGACACGAAGGTTCAACGGTACACTGTTTTAAACTACGTGCGATGTTGCACTCCACTTTAAGGCGGACGAGAATCGCACGAGTACGCGCGACATTTGGCTGTGACGGGCTGACGAAGAGACCTGCCGGCGTTATCCACCATAGAGACCGCTTAAGAGCACCGTCCTCTTATTCCAAGAATGATTTGGAGTCCCTAAACCCTTTATCCCCAACACCTCCCTCTCCTCTGGCTGTCACCACCAATTCTCCAGGAATTCCTTTCTCTCCGCGTCTTTCTTCTCCACCACTTCTTCACCCTCCACACGCCATCCTCTTCCTCCTCTTCTTCCTTCTCATCTTCCCTCTTCCAATTCCCTTCTCACCCATAATCCTTTCTTCTCGGGAGACTGCCTCCCGAAGACCTAAATGCTTCGCCGACCATTCAGACCTCCACCCGTGACCCACAAAGGTCACTCTCCCCTCTGCGTGTGTGTGCGAGAGGGCCCTTTTAATGTCAGCCTCCCAGGAGATTGGTTTTCCTTCCAGGCCCTTTTTATTTGTGTATCGAATCCGGCAATCGAGTCGTTCCGTTACCACCTTCCACCACCGTCCGGTGGCATCGTCGGTCGCCCTTCTCGTCCTCTGCTATCCCTCCCCCTCCCCCCACTCATGACGTCACGAGCCTTTCCACTAAGATTTTTTCGTTTGCACTCTGCGTTACTCACCCTCTATAGATTTTCATCAAAGGCGTTCTAACAATGTGTGTTGGTAGTTTCAAGGACAGTGCCTTCATACCTCCATACCATCAAAACCACTGACTCATTCTAATGTTTCTGTAGTGTTCTCTAAATCGTGAAGAACTTGTCGTTCAGTACTTAAATAAAACTGCAGTAGTTTTACTGTCCACTTAAATTTTAATGTAAAATATTAAACTACACGTGTTTCGACGTTTCTTAGGGCGTCATCATCAGGTCTACACCTGTAGTGTAGACCTGATGATGACGCCCAGTGGACAGTGCAATTACTGCAGTTTTATATAAGTACTAAAATGTTGTTCCACCATATAACGCCAGAGACTGTCGAAACTTGTCGTTTGCCCATCGGTAAAGAAAATCTTCTCTAGTTACAAATATTTTTTTCCGGCAATGCAATTCAGCACCACGGCTAAACGACTGGTATTTGTTACATATGATGCATTGAATGTTCGGATTTTAGTTACAAACGTTTTAGAAACACTTCTTACTGAGGCCACGTTTTTCTACGTATCAGACCTAATACAATGTAAAATTTATCACTTCCAATCGACGGTCTATTGAATGCTGTCGCTTCCTACCGACGATTTAACCGATGAAAATATTTAATACGACTCACAATTCAGCAATTTTTGTCATAAAGTCGGTAAGAAAGATATCAAACAGTCAAAAGTCACTAACATACCTTTGCAAGTTAGAAAGTTGTACTATTGTTATAAATAACCGCATATTGATTCCACGAGTCTTAAAAATGTTAGGACATGTACATGATGAGAGATAAATCTTGGTTAGCATGTTTTCTTCTCAGGGTTTTGTCCGGTCTGTTATTTTCCACGATAGCCTTTGAAGATTGGCGGAATTTTATCTTATCAGAACATGGCAAGTGATATACCATAACAAATTCTAGAAAAACATTCTTCCACTTTCCTCCCCTCGTCTTCATTTCCAATCATGTTCTTCTTGATAGCTCACTTTCTGAAAATGTCGCTACAACCTCCTCTGAGGTATAACGGTAGAGGCCAGACTACACGCTAGAGTATTCGGCAGTATGCACTAACGCTATCGTATCTCTTGACTTAAGAGAGAAAACCACCCAACTGTGATGATTATGATGTCTGACTGAGAAACTTATCCTGACGGAGTGTGATAGAGACAGGGCAAGCAGGCAAGAAGTCAGGGTTAACCTGGAACGCTTTCATAGTGATGACCCAGATTATGTTAGCCGTATCAGTTTAGTATTAGTTTTTCAAAGAAACTGGCATGTTTAATTAAAAATAGTTTTGACTTACTTGAAAAATATGTCATCTGGTATGTACTTCGGACGTACTTAGATGTAATGATGTAATCAATATCAAGTGTCTTCAGGAGGTGCTACAAGACCCTAACCGTCAACGTATCCCGAGCAGAAACCACTTCTACTTCCTCCTAAAAAACCTCTGCTCACGCACATTTTAGTAACCTCCCTAGATATCTTATTTATGGATTTATATTGTGTTCCTTTGCGATCATGTTAGGAAGTATGCTCACATTTAGCTTCGACCGTTACCCTTGCTGGCCGCCCCAAAAACTATCGTTTTACACGTGCGAGACCAAGAATCCGTGCCGATCCAACCTTAGAGATTAGGGTGGGACACGACAGTGGGACCTTTTTGGATGGCCTTCGATGATAAATAATAAAATTATACGGTGCGGTTTAAGCTCGGAGGGGCTTAATAGAGACGCAGGCAACCGGAGAGCGTTATATTGAGTGGTAGCGGGTGGAACCGGATTGACTCCATAAATCCAAGCCGTGAATGAACCTCATTTGGAGGAACTTTAGGCCAAAATAAGGCTAAAGGGCCGCTACGTACCGACAAAAATACACAATGATGCCAATATTCATTGAAATGCGAGGCAAAAGAATACAAGCCGTCACGCGCACGGGTCAAAGACATCAACTCCAAACTGAAACCGGCTGTGAAAACCGGAAAACGAGATCTCAGTGTTCAAATACCATTCATGTCAAATGAGTTTTTCGTGGTAACTCTAATATTTTGGTTATAGACATTTTGATTACTAATTTAGAGATGGAATTTATTGCTTTAAACGTTGAAGATCACTGCATTAATCAGATAGAAAACTCAATTGTAAGCCAGTATGACCTGAGGTCTTGTTCGCTTCGAGGTCTGTGGATGATGAAACGTCAGTTGCTGGACAGAGGGGAATTTGTTGACATAATCCCAGGGGCCTGAGGAACCACTTTAAACCTCAGAAATTGTTTGGAAAATGAAGTCATGTTCTGACACTATCAGCTAGACACCAAGCAACACATCGGTAAGACACAGTTCTCAAATTTTCCCGTAGTAAAAACAATCGGGAGGTAACATCGCCATGGTTTCCTTATGGATTTTAACACTTTAGACCTGGAGATCAATCTTCTACTTGCTCTATATACTCATGCTTAGACTGACTCATTTTTATAAAAAATAATTAGGGAATTTTACTGAAAAAATCGTAGAACTATTTTATTTATCCGCATTCATATTAGGATTCTTGCCATTTTAACAAATTTTCGAATCCTGAATTTTTAAGTTTGTTTTACTAGCTTATATGGTGATTTTCAATGTCTCAATATAAAAAGCTAGAGGTACGTAATATTTTCTTGTTCACCTCGTCTATATAGCATATTGGTGTTTTACCAAATGCATTCGTACTGAAAACCAGATACTTCTAAAATTAGAGGAATGCCTTAACAGCTTCCCTATCCCCTCCGCAGTCATAGCAGGTGGCCCGACGGCGGATTTCGTGTCGCACTGCAACGCATACAAGATACCGCATTACGTCATCAGTTTCCCAGGTGGAATTCTAAGCCACGACCTTTAGTATAAAAGCATATCAGGCTGATATTTGTGGAAGTACTTTATATGTCCATTTCAAATAAAACAGTATTGGTAAATGTACCTTGATAATGGCATTACGTGCCGAATCCTTGGTCGGTGGTGTGTTTTAACTGTTTTTTAAAATATACTATGTGGAAATTTACCAATAATGTTTTTTTTGAATTTGAAATGCTCACGACCTTTAGGTTTTATACTCAACCTATCTGGTCGTCGTCCAAAATTTCTCGAAAAAATGTTGAATGCAAAGGCTTTATATTTCAATCAACATTGATTTAGCAATTCATAAAATGTTCCATATTTATCACAATTTTATCTTAATTATCGGCCTAAGATAAAGATCTTTATCAGTTACCAAAATATATCATTCACGTGGTATGGCGGGGCTTGCATTCAAGTCAATATTTAAACGTCCGAATCCTATTCCTAACCTGAGATTCCGGTTTGAATTCAGCATTTTTTGTAATAAGTGCAATAAAATGTATTCCATTGAACAATCCTAACATAACTCTCTCGTCGACGGGTTGGAATATATGTATTTATTTGGAGTATAGGAGGGTTATATTTCAGCCAAATATTCTTATTTCACGCAATGAAAAAAGAATCTATGGGGCAGGTCAATGGCAAATGATGGAAAGATTGCAGAATTTCTACATTTACACTCTAGAACTTGGGAGGCAGTGGAGGATTTGTGGTGGGGTGGCTTTGTGGTTGAATGTAATTTTGTATGCGGACAAAGAAATTCTGGAGAAATAATGGCCACGTTTTTACTTTCCGCCGGCAACTCATTATGTATATTTCATTTTTATCGTTATTTTTCGTCACTCACAATCTCGGATCGAGTAAATTTATGGGACGCGAGCAGGGGTTGCGGAGAAAAAGGTTCTGCGTGTCGTGCACGGTGTTGAAATATGCCGCTTGCAGTATCCCTGATGGTATGAGTTCATTCTTTGGACATTAGTTTGGATGAATTTTAGGAAAAAAACCAAAGCCGAAATTTTACTAAACTAAGTCCATGTGAGCATTTCTCACCTCTTAGAATTTAGGGGACACGCGTGTCTGTGAGTTTTTAATACCATTTAGTTTTTCTTCGCAGCACTTCTAACGAACTAGGCATTGAAATATTGGTTAGCTGATTATTTGAGGAAGCAACTGACAACTTACGTCATTTCCTCCTCAAAAACTATTTGTGTAAGACTGTATGGAAAGGACCATTTGGAGAATGGAGGAAGTAGTGATTAGCCTAGGTACTCATCACGAAAGGCACCAAAGGGTCCACGGTGTAGCGCCCAATCTGACGGACGGAGAACTGCACGTTGAAGCACTCTCCATATGTAACGTGGAGGCATCGAGATTGCACTGAAATTTTTCTGCCACTGCCAGGAGTCAAACCCTGACCCTCGGGATAAGAAGCCATTATTCTAGTTGTTAAAAGGGATAGAATTTTTGGGCAATAATACTTAGTGAAAAAGAATACTTTTATCTCCACATGATAGTTTATTTGGTTGACCATTGTTTCGACGCTATTGATGCCATTCTGAAGACATCTCTTTTGGTTCACTCACCCTATTTTCACTTGATGTAAGCAAGCCTTGACCAATCTTTGTTTAATCCCTCCGATTCCCGTTACCTTCCAAAAGAACATCGTCCCTCTCCATCCCTCTTCCCATTCCTCCCGCCAAGACCTACCTCTGTCCCCCTGTCTTCCGATTCGGAGTATATTAGCCTGCCCCCTTAAGAAAAAAAACACCTTGATAATGGTGCATATTGCCGACAAAATGGTCTATTTAGAGTAAATTATAAGTGCGGAATAGAACGAAGTGCATTATTCAACAATGTTTGAAGCTAAATGTTCCACAAGGCTGCGCCTGAGACTTACGCCAATGATACATTTGAATAATATGATATTGTGAAACTATCTCAACTTGTATGGCAATGGAAGATGACAATGCGGTTCCCGCAGTTAATGAAGAAATTTGTTCATAAGAAACTAGTATATCGAAAAGTCTTGGCGTAAATGCCTCATCCAAAGAATTTCACGGTAAATTCTTTCCATCGGTCCACAAAGTGTTTCCGATGGATAGAAGCAGAATTTTCGCATTTTGTATCTAATGTATGTAATATGCATTAAAAGTCATCAGATCAGGAACATAACTTGGCTGCATTACGTGTTGACTGGTTTTCTGCGAATACGCATATATGCTCACATCAGTGGTGCTCAAAAACTCTGCCAGCCGTTTGCCGCGCCATCCCCTTCCATGGGTCCCCAAGTTGTTCCCATGGCCATGTTTCCATGGGATGGAGTCGATCTTTCACGATTGGTCACTTCCTCCACCCTTGTCGCATCCCTCCCAAATTCATGGCAAAGGACTGGGTGAACTCGAAATAGCAGAGATTGGGAGCTTTTACCCCTCCTCTCTTTTTCTCTTCCATCGAGCTCAAATGTTAAGAGTGTCTGAGTGAGCTACTGCGATGTCGGGAGGTGCTTTGATATGACTAACTGTTGTACCCCGCCCAGGTAGGTACACTTCTGATGTGAAAAAGAAACACATTCACATACCTGCGATCGCATCTTCGCGGACTCTCCTGATATAGCCTAGATGATCTGCCGAAATACTGCGAACGAATTGCACTCGGCGATTAGGATGACTTTTTTTTACTCCCTACAGTAATATTTACGTTTAGGGTTGTAAACTTCGATAAATGTACTCGAAAAATTTTGAAGGGAGACCAGAATCACTAGAAAATATGTAATCGTTGCTTGCAATTGAAGTGCAAACTAGTGTTCGTGATCGAAAGGACTGAAGCGTTAGACCTACAAATATAATTTATTCAATGTTATGCATCTCGACCTCTTTTTCAATGATAATAATTTATTGAGGGAAGATCAAAAATTAAAAAGAGCTAGTAAATGCCGAAGTTTCGTAAGGAATATAATTTATCTCCTGAAGCTCTCAAAACTGTTTCAAATCAAAAGCCGTCAAATAGCTTTTTTACCTGAATGCATTCCATTTTCATAACATGATTAGTACTCCTTGGCACTTAAAGATTTGTTGACGAGCATCTTCGTAACATCTCATTAAATACTGCAACAATATTGCTCCTCTTCAAATTCCAGTTTATTGTCCTTATTAATGTTTAGGGAGTTGCGTGAAATATTTAAATTAATCAATGCCGCAGTCTTTCAGCAGGTGTCATACGGGAGTCACCGTCGGTGAAAGTTGGTTGCTCCTCCTCAGGGGTTAAAAGAAAAGAAATAAGTAAATAATTACCTTTATGGCCAATTCTACTCCCTGTAACAATAGTTCCCTCACGCTTTGCGATGTGGGAGAAACAATGAAGGAACTGACTCTCAGAGTCTTGTTTTGTTTTTCTATTTTTAATGCCATCTTCGTCGAAGGCCAGTTGCGACCACATCCCGTATATGCTTGAGAGACGAAAGAGAAGCCCCCAAGGACAAAGCGGAATCTCGTCTCTTGGGCCTCGGAAACCTCGCTGCATCCAGCACGAGTCCACTATATGCGATGCCGTGCCCTATAAAAGAGGCAGTGGGATACTTGTTGGCCTTCTTCTTATCTCCTCGCGAAAGAAATAAAAGCTTATTGCCACCACATTTGTGCGAAGTAGCTTTAATTTCGAACCGTGCAGCGAATTTCGCGAGTCTTTTTTTACTTTTATTGCTCTAAAACTCCTCGTTTCGAATGCTTTTAAACACGGAATGTCGCATGCGGTTATCACTTTTCGCCTTCACTCCAAGAAAGGAGAACGAGGTGTGAGAATTCCAATTTCCTTCTCCTACTCGAAAATATTCAGAGCAACACACAATAGCAGGAGACATTCATTCTAGAGTCGAAAATCCAGACTATTTACAGCCGGAGCGCGTTCACTCATGTGTACATGATAAGACAGGTACCGTCTCTGGCGTTGAATAAAGGCTACATTCCGTGATTTTGTGAGTTGTATGTACTATCAGAAATTTAAATTTTCGCTCCGGAGCACTTTCTTTTACCCTATCTCTTGGAAATGGTGTTGATTAACAGCGAAAAGACTCAATGTTCAGCTTGATTAAGTCGTTCTTGCCCATATCGTTTAATTTCCTGAAGGACTCACTTGGGTTGATGACGACTTGAATGGGGTGCGTTGAACGAACTCATTGGATGTGTTGTGGGGCAAAATTCTGTTTGGCATATAAGGTTTGTTCCATTAGGTATTTTTGTCAGGAATCAGAGACAATTACTTTCGATAGGACGACAAACCTAAAAGACTGGTGAAATATTATTTCTATTAAAATAACAATAGTTTGTTTTTACGTATATATTTATAAATAAATAAATATATTTATTTATGTTCTTTGGCAAAGCCACCTAAGAACAACAAAGGGCATTAAAGCGTTGAAACAAGTAGTATTGTTTAAAGACGATGTTTTTAATAAATTTTATTCCTTGTATATATTCCAGTTTTAACTCCGAGAAAAATACATTGACAGAAACTTGAATTTGCGTCCCTTATCCGATTATTGGGGCAGTAAAGCATCGGCCCAATTTAGCTTGGATATTGCTTTCTTCAATAGAATTTTCGCAGCTTTTCGACAGACGTGACAATGGTTCGAGTCGCGTTCCCATCATGAATTCATGCTTCCTATAATCGCTGTAACCCCACACTCCCTTGATATAACTCTGACTCAGGATCTTCCCACGTTTTAGATCTGATGTTGGACAGCTCCAATTAATTTTTTTACTTCCCTTGAAAAAGTTTGACGCACGAGTGCACAACCGAATAAACTTGTTGCAGTCGCGGGGTCAAGACTATGTTATTAGCTAAGGGCTAAGGACCGGAGCGTAGGATGAGGGTCGGGAAAGATTGTATTGGTTAGGAGTTTCTCGCCTTCCTATCCTATCACTTCCTATCACTGCGAGAGAAAAGGTCCGGAATCAGCCTTCGTCTCCCTCGGTCCTTGGTTTTCTTCCACGCTTCTACTACTTTCAGAATTCATCTAAAAAGGCAAGACTAAATCGCACCGTTACCTACGAGACAAACCATATATATAACCTTTATTCTCCCGCAGGAAGAATAGAGCGCATATTTTGACCTCCCTTCGTCGTAAAACCATTTCCTTCAAGTTTTTAAATATTGGGAATCTCCTCATCTTGCACCTCAGGAATGCGCGGCATAAATGGTTGAGTGCTAAATACTATGCTTAATGTCTTTCCAAATGATACAAACATTTGAAGCTATCTGATCCTATTCAAGGATAAAATCACATAATACTACATATTCCAATTATATATTTCCTATTTAATTGGCAAATATTGCAAGAGACATTTTTCTGGTAATATCCATCTCATCTACTCCACTTGCTTTCTACTCTCATCTACTCCATTTGGTTGTTGATATACTCTTCATCACGTCATACTCATACCTATTTGAAGTTGTCGACTATGCCACCCACAAAAGCTGTTGAATACTTTGTCTTTCTATACGAGAAGATAGGACGTGAACTAGGAGTCAAACTGTGGACTTTGGGTAAGCCAAGGCAATAAGCAAACCCACTTGCAAATCAAAATCTCTGGTATTGTGAAAATTGTGAGGATCTTTAATGGAAACGAGTCTTTGATCACTAATCGTTCACTATTAACATCATACGCTACGAGGCGTACAGATAGGCGAAACAATCAATTCTCAATCTTTTAACAGCCACTACTCATGACAAGCAATGCGTGAGTAGTGTGTGAATAAATCCTATTTAAAGTCTTAACATTCTAATGGAAATAAAAAAAATTAATGCACGCTACTTTTAATTTTAACTATTTAATACCTCACTCTATTTTATTCCTCAGCGTGGCATACTTTATACCGCCAATAATTCCATATAAACACCCTCTTTGTCTTCTCCCTCATCACTGTTAAACCAAATGATAAAGCTTCCGCATCAGTCATGAAATGGCTTGGGATTGCAATCAGAAAAGTACCTACTTCTATTTCCTCGCTTGTTCCTCTTTTGATGATATTGGTTGCTATATTGATGAGTCTACCACGTTCAAATAGTTGTAATGATTTGCATTTTTACTAGCACCAGCTGGCGGATCGCCCAACGATGATGAAGACCCATTTCTAGAAATCCACGTAAATTGTACTTTTTATGAATAAATCACTTAAAATGGATTTTGTGACTCCTTTGGAATTTTTTGTTGAAATTCACGTGTAATTATCCTTTGAAATCAAGCTCAGATGTATCAAAATGCATTCCGTAAAATTCATTTCCGATTTAATTTTAATACGTGAGCTATAATTATAATTTGATAAAACCATGACATTTCAAACACTTGTGTCACGGTTTGCGTGCTTGTACCACTGTGGCATTTGGGACCAGTGTATCAGTTTTTCAGTTGTATTTCCCGTGTTATCGCCACGGAGACACGTCATCTCTGTGTTGCTACTGCAAACGTTTCCACTCTGTTTCGGATCGCAGCCACCTTTCCGCCCTTCCGCACCTTTCTCCACTAACACTCCCCCTCCCCCCACCCTCTCCCCCAGGGGTGCATTCAACGGTTCGGAGACTTCTCCTCCTCGAGAAATTTAGCGCATGTGCCATCCGCATGCAATTTCTTTGTTTGTTTTGCGCATGAATATTTCAGTTGGCCCGTGAACGCCGAGTTCCGCCTCGCGCTTAGCGAAGCGAGTCGGCAAACGCTGAGCCGGACACTGGCATTCGATATCGCCCGTGCAATTTATCCGGGTTACACATGGCTCCGGGCGCGCCCGGGTCTACTCTTAGTTCTTTTTTTTTTCTTTCCTTCGCTATTCGACCCGAAGCAGTCATAAAAAAAACTCGTAAGTCCACGACTTTAAAGCGCTTTAAATAAAAAAATTAAAACCCTATTGTTGATTGTTGAGTGGGAGATCAGTTTGCGTTTTCGTAGAGCAATTAAAAATGCTGATTGTCAGGGAAATGAGGTCGTAAATTCCGTTATCTGCCAGCAAAATTTGGGTCCTTCGTGTGTGCATTGTAGTCAACGGTGAGAAGAAGCAGAGATACATTTTAATGTGTATGACGTGCATACCTGGGCCGTGAGTTCTTAACTGATGTGCAGCGGCATGATCTCATACGGCATATCGACCGGAGAAAAAAATGATCGGTGGCCACAGATCTGCGCCGGACGAACAATATATATTTCGTTTAAAATGGTTCTTATGAAGTCTTACATTAGTTTATTTTGAGACTCATCCATTTTTTTAGGGGCAGGTAGCGGCTGTATTCTTCTGTGAGGGAAATTCTCCGGGAAACTTGCGAGTTTCCCGGAGATGGCGTATTTTTCTCAGATTAAAGATGGCGCTGAATGGATAAACGAATGAATTCATCACAAAATCACTAGTAGGACCAAGAAAAGATATACCGTTGCCCTGAGAGTGACCGCTTAGGTTTCCTATATTTCTGTAGCTCGCAACCTGACAGTGCTATTTTTGAGGCGATCCTCTATTTTCAGAATCGATATGTTTATGAGTCATTCTCTGAATTATGCTAAATCTATGCAATAATCTTGCAGTATGAATTTAATCTAGTTTAGCTTTAGACTTGATTATATGTATCTTTGAGTCGGATCTGTGAATCATTGAATGATTGTTACGTAAACATTAAATCAAAATTGTGGAAGGTAAGTTAAAACAGAGACCATATGATGTGGATTATAACACGGTTTAAAAGGCTACTTAAACTGCAGCAATGAGGAGAAATTTTTAATTTCATGAAAAAGGCCTAAATCCCTGCTCAAAAAAATGTTTGCCTTTGAAGTGTGAACATCAAACGTGATATTTGTGTTTTTAATGGTTCTGGGTACGTAAAGATGGCAACTTGCATTATTCAATCATAAACTCCCTGGCCTCAAAAAATTCTCAGCAGTGAACGATCAGCAGTAAAAAAAACTCGACTCCGCTCCAACTTTCCAGATTCGGTTTTTTCGGTTGCCTTTTTTTTATTAATCGAATGGACTTTAAAGCCTTACAAGCTGGGGTCGATTCGTTTACTGCGACACTAAATCATTGTTTATTCGGAAGGAGTGTTTAAACGCTCCCGCCGGGGAATGTAGGAGGGAATATTGGTTGGGTTGGGTTTAATCCGCAATAGGCTGAAGAGTTAAGGGCCGATTCGGAGCGATCGTTGAAGGAATTCATAAATATTTGTGCTCGCACAGGGTTTGGGGAGGAAGGCAAAATGAATTGAGGAGGTCGACGAATGGAGAGCATGAAAAAAGGATGAACATTGACGGACGCTACTATAACGGGGCCAGAACAGAGCCCTGACGCATACCCACCCTCAAAAACGAAATATCTCTCGCTCACAAGTTCGAACAGCAAAATATTGCTCTTCGAACCGTGCCTGATACGCTTGCGATCTTTTGTATTTTTTCTGTATGTAAAATAACTGCCATCGTCTTGGGTCAAAAATTGGGTCTTATAAAGCGAAGAAATCTAAGATATGAATAACAGGTGTATGTGAGAGGGATGGTGGGCTGATTCGATGCATAATTACTGCAAACTTGGTCTTTCTAATAAAAAAGTGTTATGAAAGGTAACTTAGGGAGTTAGAAAATATTCATTCCCTATAAATATTATCTCTATTCATCATCCCTCTTGAAAAAAGGGAAAGCGATATATTTCTGAGAGTATATTTCCGGTGAACTTCATAGCTGTAGGTTTAATAAGACGCTTAAAAGAACTATTGAATTATATTCCATTGTCAAATTGACAGCTTTAATAGATTCATTTTCTTTATTAATCTTATTGTAAGTGGTGTTTGATATGATTGAAGGAACTGTTTCTGAACCACATGTGGAACTCCAGTGTTCTTAAAACTTTTTTGTCATCGTTGGAGGGGAGAAGAGAATATTTCTGGCAAATAAGGAATATGTCAGCGATACAATAATTGTCACCTTTCAAGTGTATAAAATTGGACTCATTATTAGACTCAAAGTTTCATATGGATCATCTGCAGAGGAATAAAAAGTATGTGTTGGTTAAGCTGCTAACTGAATTGGGGAAAATGTTTAATCCATTAGCTTGAATGAACAAATAAATGGGTTGAGTTTCTTGAGTTTTGCAAGATGCATGCTAGCAGTTTCGATATTTCCTCACTAGCGGTCATCACAATTCGTTCCAGGAGTAAATGGAATTTCTTTTGTCGTTACGATATAAATTTCAAAATAATGTGGATTTCGGTTTCGGCACTTAAGTCTTTCATCCCGAAGTGGCTTTTTAAATAGGAAAATAAACCTCTCCAAGAGATGTAAGTACAATGGCTGCCAAAATATTAGTGCGTACTTGGATAAAAGAGATGAAAGACTGAAATCTAAAACCGACTTAAAAGTTATTTATCTCTCGATTCAAATTATGTAGCAATACCTTCATTCAATTGTAAGTTTTTCTTCATACTAACTGAAAATGTTTCAAAAACGGATTGAAATCATATTACGGATTAGGGCGAAGGACTACCCAGAATTAGGAATGATTTTGCAGCATGGACAATCACATGATGATATTATAGAGCCTTGAAAGTGGGACTTTTTGAGATTAAGAAAGAGATTAGTGAGTAAATTCATTGTAATCCAATTACTGGAAGGATTTTTTGATGAAATCATTCAAAGAAATTTATTACGTTGAGTACACGAAAACTGCATAATGAGATGTGCATGGTAACTAATGATTCATTCCGTTGTCTTGGGCGTGACTTCGTGGAATTTGCTTAACATTGTAAATTAAAAATATAACTTACGTTATTCTATATAAATTTATTACAATAAGACGACCTAGGTTTCGACGAAGCTTGTCATCATCAGGTGATGACGTCTAACGTTGACATATCACCTGATGATGACGAGCTTCGTCGAAACCTAGGCCGTCATTTTGTAATAAATCTATGTGGAAAAAACTAAATAATACTTATAATTTACAATAATGATTCAATCCTATTATGCTATACACTAGTTAATAGGCCTTCTTATATACATTACTGTGAATCCTCGGGATAGAAAACTATACAAATAACGATTTATTTTACCGTTTTGTGCAATTAAATATTTCATTGCTAAGAAGAAAAGTTATTTTTAAAAGGTTCATTTACCCTGGAGTAAAACAAAAAATATATCAGCCATCAACATTGGAATTCATAGAACTTCAGTTAGCATTTCATTTGATGAATTTTCAACTCAGTAATCGGGTGCATTTCACACAGAAAATTCGCGAAGTTCGTTGTGAGTGATCTGCTACCAGATTGAATGATTATGACGCAACGCTACACTTCTCGAGCGTCCAAAGTTATCTTCTAGGAAGATTTTTCCAAACACGTTGCCGTGTGAAACTTAACCAAACAAAGAAATGAGCGATCGTGTGACGAAGGAGTACATACTTGCAGAAAGTCAACCCTTTTAACTCGCGCGCGATGTTTAAAAACGGAGGAGTCGTTTTAAATTTGAGAGCACACTGCCGAACTTCCTGCGAACCGGAGAAAATTTTATGGGCTCTTGACGACTGTGATTTACCATCCTCTCCAACAATGATGGCAAAGTCAAAGTCTTTCTTAACCCTCCGGATGTTTGTCGCGATATCCTGCCATCAAGCGCCAGCTCCGGAAAGCGACTCCCAGCTTAACTAACACGGTTTCTCCACGCAAAAGATGTCTTTCGCTCGCCTCCGGGAGTCCAAACAAATGAGAAAGGATGAGCGAATGAGTGGGGGTGCCGTTAAGCTGCGCTCGAGAGAGAGAGGGAGAGGAGCAGAGTCTTTTGATCTGTTGAAGTTAAGTCGGGAGACGCATTTTAAAGTTGAGAGCGCCGAGTCAAACCTTTAGGGAATCCGGCGAAGAGTTCCTCTCCGTAGGATGATATAAAACAATCACGGGCCGCCGGATGCTATTGCAAAGAGCGCGAAGTGGTACTCTGTTGTTTTTTTTATAGGTCGTATCCCCGCATATGCGGAGACCTTCGTGGAGGATTATCCATCGTGCCGACGTAGCAGCGGGCTCATTAACGTCTTCGCTTCGCGAGAGCATCCATCCGTCGCTCTTGCGACAGTCACGGGTACAGCGACATAGTAAACGCTCGCTCTTTTTTCAACTGGAAATGGAACGCGAAGAATCCAGGATTTTTTTCATCCAATCCTGAAGCACCTTGATTTGATAGACACGTACATATTTACACGGGATTTGATATATACCATCTTTCTCAACCGTCGCCCACAAGGTTGTGTTACACTTAACTCACTTGAGTTCTCAGAATAGCAGTCCGTATATTTATACATAAGTATATTCTCGTAATCAACGATTAACGCCCATCTTAATGTTCTTCGAAAAGAAGATTACATTTTAATTTCGTTGGTAGAGCATGCGAATAAATAATGCGAATTGTATAAACCAGAAAGCGAATGAAAAGTATACGTTTTTAATGAGTGCTATTAGTATTAACTTTATACTTCCATGTAAGCTATCCTTGTTATTTTGTATAGTGTAATGTAATGCACAGGTAAACAGAAACGCTTGGTTTGAGCTGACAACCTGGCTTTATTTGTTTACATGAACCTCAATTACATGATCCTCAATTACCGATCCCGTATTTCAGTATGGCCAGTAGATGTTGGTGGAATGGAAAGTATTATAGTGAGATTCAGTCAGAAAAAAAATTAAAACATCACATTTACGAGTATTTTAATCATTGAGATGGTCACTGCCAGCATTGCTATGTCTCTCATGGTATGGCGTCTCGGATTGAATTTATTACTTCGTTGCATTAGTCTGCTTAACTTAGTTAAATCACTAATAAGGTTCGATAAAAAAACCTTCTTTGATGCCTTCCCCGTATTATGCTAGATTTTGAACGCTAGTTGTCATGCATATTTTCCACAAATAGTTCAATTAAAAAGAGAGCGACGCCATTCCTCCATAGGAGCAATGCAATTCGCAACGGTAGATCACTTTATACGTTATTATCACCATAATATGCCCAGCTACATCATCAAGCATCTATTAATTCCTATAGAGGACAGTTTTAACTAAAGATGAATGCTAAACATGTAAAGGTAATCGGGAATGTTAACATTGGATGTCTCTCCTAAAAAACAGACCTAAAAAACCTCACAGAATACCCGTTTTCCCTCCTCCCTCCCACTTGTCGTAAGCATTTAATGTCTGGACTGTCAAAAATAATGACATTAATAATGATGTGAAAAATCGAAACGCGTCGCGAATTAAGCTCCACAAAGTGGAAATTGGCATTTCATTATTCGCCGTGTACCACATGAGGCCGGGAAAAATATTTCACATCTGAGATGCATTGACCCTCAAAAGCCTACAACTTAACGGAAAAAGGAGAGTTTTCTCTCACACGTATTTAAAAGTTGAGATCGAAGGCTCAGGTGAGTTGCTTAGGGATTCGCAAATTGAAGCAACCTGTTTTATTCGTGGGGGTTTCAGAAATATTCTGTGATTCACCGGTTTCCTTCAATGTGGGGTACCTCGCTGAATCAACGTTCAGTGCCGAGTGTCGTCTGTATGCTGAGAAACGCGAACGTTCGAGTTAGTACGAGCTCGTAGGTTGAAGTTGGCTTACGCTTTCGCTAGAGTATACGTTCCGATCAATCCTTTTCCACGGTATCAGCCGCCGATTCCAGACACACACAGCTGCGCATCAGGTTGAGTGATTGGACGAACAAACCCGACGATCTCGCTCGTTGATATTCTTTTTTTCAAACTTCAAACAAATTTGTCCCGAGTTTAATTGATGTACTGTTTGGTTAAAATGAATGTCGAGACCACATTAATCACTCGACTGGAATTCAGAAGACGTGGCAACTCATATTATATAACTCATTTGCTCTTTGATCCCAGTCAGACATCTCGTCACCGCCTTCCTCAACGAAAAAAATACGGAGCTGGGTGAAAGGGGATATTTTGGTCCGATTTAAAATATGAACATGAAAGCATCTTTTGATTTTCTTTCTATTTACTCAGGCGCAATTTAGATCTCCTCCCACGCCGCGTAAGGCGGTAGCTGCTTGGTAAATGACGCCGAACGGCATCAAGTCATCAATCTCCTTTAACATGCCGCTCTTTAATGTCCACCCACTCCTCGCCCTCAGTCCCTCCCGTCACACTTTCCCTCCCCTTCATCCCTTTCGCGCCCTTCAGACAATGTTTGCAGCGCAAACCAGCAAAATACAGCCAATTTTCTATGCAACGCATAGCGAACGGTGGATGTCTATCTATTAGAAATTATTTTTCGTGAATTGCTTTCTGCTTAGTGAATTGTCGCTGAGACCATAATAGCAATATGTTAATTACATTGCCGCTTTATTCTTACGATTCAAATAAAATTCGCGGACTCAGCTATGCCACGGATAGTAGCTGGGGCGTTTGTTGATATTCCGTAAGCGAACAGAATGAGGGAAATGACATAAATTGTTTTTATTCAGCTTCCGTATGGATTCCTCCTGGAAGAAAGGACAACTTCTAAGTAGAATATGGGTAGAATTTGTATTTCAATGGACTCCAATTATGCAAAATTCCACAGAGGAAAAGTAACTCGCCTTGACTGGGACTAGAACCCACTTCCCTCACTATCGCGCTAAGATATTTAACCAATTAAGCTACCGAAGCGCCCTCATCCACTGTGGATTTTTTTAGGGCGCTTTATAAGAACAAGTTGTTCAGGACTGCCGGACATATGATGCCGAGGATGCAGTCCAAAGCGTGAGCTTAGCGCCTCAATCCGCGAGGATAAATCCAAGCATGGAACACAATTGGGTGCTTTCCAATTACTGACGCAAGTCGAAGTGAGTCGACTCCGAGCGACTTTTCTGCTTTCCAATTGTTCCGTGTCGCTGGGAGTCGCTGACGCGAGTTGATTCAAAGCGACTTGCTACTTTTCCATTGTCATGGTACATATTAAATTAGATTTCGGTCGTTTGGGACACATTGGGCCAGCACATTTGACCCCAATTAAACGGCTGCGCCAGTTATACGAAATATAACGTAAATATATATGTTCATTTAAGTATTCTACCAGCTGATTGGTAGGTTCTTGGACAGTCCCCATTCTGCATCCCAATTTCATACACATTGTCTCGCTTTCCCTCCTATTGATGTCCCGCCATTAGATCCCTCTTAAATTCCTCATGTGTTCTAACTCCTCTTATTTCGTCTAGAATTATTATTCTCTTACTTCCTTTTCCACGCTTCCCCAGTGTTCACCCCTCTGTCACCCTCTTCAACATGCCCTCTCCTCTCAAAACTTCCTCCATCCATCTCTTCTGCTTTCTTCGCACCTCTGCCACAAGCTTCCTCTCCTATCCAACCATATCCAGTACCTCCTCGTTCGTCTTTCTAGCCACCCAGCTCACCTTCTCCATCCTTCTCCAAACCCACATATCAAACGCCTCAGGTCTACGTTCGCCCTCCCTTCGCAAGGACCAAGTTTCCAACCCATACAGTGCCACGCTCCATATTAAAGTTTTCACCAGCCTTTTCTTTACGTCTCTTCTCAGACCCCCCTTCATCCCCTTCTCTTCGAGAATGCTTCTTTAGCGAGGGCAATTCTGCATCTGATGTCCCTACCACTAAACCCATTCTCCTCAAAATACTACCGAGATACGTAAAGCGCTCTACCTACTCTATCTTCTGCCCTCCCACCCTATATTCAGCCCCGCCTTCTTACTTCTAAAAAATCTCATCACTTTCGTTTTCTTGTGGATTATCTTCATCCCATACCTTTTGCACTGCACCTCTAACTAATTCACCATTGACTGTAACCCCTAGGCAGACTAACTAACCAATGCTCGACCATCTGCAAATCTCACTGATTTTATCAGCTCCCCTCCTAGCTTTATTCCTACCTCCTTATCCCCCCATGCGTCCCTTACCATTTCTTCTGAATACACGTTAAAAAGCAACGGCGATAGTGGGCACCCCTGCTGCACTCCCCGTCCTATCATGGCCCATCCCAATTCTCCATCGGCTACCCTAACCTGCGCCGTCTGGTTCATATACAAATTCCGAATCAGACGCCTGTCCCTCCAATCGACCCCTAATTTCTTCAACACTCCCATTATTTTCGTCTAGTCTACCCTATCAAACGCCTTCTTGAAACTACGAAGCAAGCAAAAACATCCTGATCATACTCTAGGTTTCTTTCTTCTAGCGTCCTCATCACCGCTATAACGTCTCGCGTTCCCGTCCCTCTCCTAAACCCGAACTGGTCGTCCCCCAGGTATTCATTAGCCTTCTATTTATAATTCTCATAACTACTTTGGTATTAAGCTTATAGTTCTGTAGTCTTCGCACATTCTTGCCTTGCTCTTCTTTGTTATAGGAATTAGTACAGTCTTAGCGAAGTCTTCCGACCACACTCCATCCTCATAAATCCTACGAATGAGGGCAAAAAAATTTCCATGCTCTTTAAAAACTCTGCAGGTATGTTATCTATTCCCACCGCCTTATTCCTTTTCATGTTTCTTAGATCTCTTTTGATTTTTTATCTAGGATACTTGGTCCAATGCCATCTCTGTCTATATCGTCTTCCCTTTCTATACCTAGCGTATTGGGCCTTATTTATTTACCATACAGCTCTTCAACACACTCCTTCCACCTCTCCTCGATCTCTTTTGGGTCTACGATCAACTTTCCCGTCTTGTCTGTTATCATTGTAATTCCCCTCCCCTTATTACCGCCCGTCAGTTCCTTTACTTTCCTATGTAATGCATCTGCTCTTCCCTCTTTTTGGTACTTTTCTCTAACGAGTCGATCTGTTCTCTCCACCACGACTCTCTTGTTTTCTTTGTTTCTCTTCTAAGCCTGTTATTTAATTCTCGGTATTTCCTAGCTCTGAGTTCACGCTATTCCATTTCCTTTTCTCCTGCATCTCCCTTGTCATCTCCTTCGTGATCCACGGTTTTCTAATTTATTTGCACTGACTACGCCTATCTTTGCGTTCGCCACTTCTAGAATTCCATTTTTCGAACTTTCCCATTCATCTTCCACTGATCTAACTCCATGATCCTCACCCATTATCTCATCCACCTTTTCTCGATACTTCTTATTCAAAGCAGCAGTTAATGCCTCCGTATTCCACTTTCGAACCCTCCTTCCCATTGTTATCTTTTTCAGTTTTACCCGACATTTCATGACTAATAAGTTGTGATCTGAGTCTGTATCAGCTCCTGGATAAGTATGCGAGTTTTTAACACTGGTCCTGTATCTGTGACGAACCATAATATAATCTATCTTGAACCTATCTGTGCCTCCCAGCTTCTTCCAAGTGTACCTACGTCGAGGATGATGTCTGAACCATGTATTTGTAATCACTAGGTTATTTCTCCGGCAAAACTCCACAGCTTTCTTGCCGCGGTCATTTCTCCTTTCTAGCCCGCAATCACCCACCTCCCGCCCATCTCTTCCTTCACCCACCATCGCGTTCCAATCCCACATCACATCGATTTAAATATATATGTATAGCTGTTTTCTTCTCATGTTGCAAAATCTGCTGTGAAACGATGCATTCATGAATGCTTTAAGCTAGGGAAATGGCACATCACTGTTTTGCTTAACCTGATCTCATTGATTTTTTGGAGTGTCTCGAGGTAGGAGAAAGAAGATTTATTTAACATCAGTTGTGTCACATTTGTCAAAATGCTCAACAAATGAGCTCCTGGACCCGGCAGGTGTAAGCGTTAGGCTATTAAATCAAGTTCCAAGAATATCCGCTAGGCCGCTCTTGTCTCCGAGACACTCGTAACACTACGTTTACATATTAAAACATGCAAATGAAAGGAGAGTAGAATTAATTGATTAAAAAATTTGCTCCCCACCCTTCATTAAAACTTAATAACATACTCAGGACTGGAAACCGTGATATATTGAATACATAATGGCTCATTCACTAACTGGCGCTGAAGGTGATGGGCCCTTCAGACGCTTCCAGAGGAGTAAGCCGGTCATTTTCTTATTTGTGGCATCCCTAAGATTATGGTACTACCGGCTTCCATTCATCATTACGCTGATAGGTATTTTGGCAATATGATACATAATTTTATTTCATATCTCTAATTTTTTTATTTGCATTTTCATAAGTTTTTCCCACGTCACTTTATCTCTGAGTATTAAGAGACACTTATAAATATTTCACACTGGTTTCTATCCCAAGAAGAATTCGGGACTGAAACTTCCGTTGCAAGACGAAAAAAAAGGAGTAGAAGAGTCTTTCACTAGAAAATATAAATGATAGTGAAACCCTAATAAGAACAATATATCGGAAATTGGTAGATAAATAGTATCGAAAACTACTCTCTCTGAAAAATGATATGAAACAATTGAACAGTATTGGTAAAGACTATTACTCCAAGTAAGCCTTTCCTGCTATGCGCTGTACTCGTCATTCATCTCGCATCCATTAGTCAAAATTCTAGTTTGGATCTTGACCATTTTAAATAAAACAAAGATGGTAAATTTCCACACAGTATATTATCAACCACAGTACATTAACAAACACCGACCAAGGTTTCGGCACGTAATGCCATTCTCAAGGTCCATTCTCAATTTACCATCTTTGTTTTATTTAAAATGGACATTTCATATTTCCACAATGTCAAGCCTGATACGCTTCTATATGTTTGGATCTTGATTTTGAAAATTGAAAGATAGATTTAGGATTACATATTCTGAAGATATTTTAAGTAAAAACACACAACTCCTCATGCATTGGATTAATCGCTGTCGCGGATTGACGAGAGGGTTTCGCCCTAATATTTTTGTAAAACTACTCGTACTATGCTGCTAAAGCTAGAGCTGATCGTAATGTTACATTTTAAATGTGTGTTACGCGTGACTTCCATATTTTTCTGACTTAGGTGTCCATAGCCCGCACGAAAAATGGGTTCAGACCATCATCGGATGATACCTTAATCGAGTCGTCAACTCTTGACTTGATTGCGGTCCAAAATTATTCTGCAATGCACTTACACTCACGACATTTTTTTCAGCATAGTCTGCTGACGTGTAAGTATAAATATCTATATATGATTACATATTTGTTGAATCTACATACTACTCCATGTGAATGCTGTATATCCTGCTATTCCCTCAGATTAAAAATAAATAACGGTCTAAAGTATTGTTTTAAATATTGGCTATTCTTCAGCAACAAGAGTAAGCGTTTGCATATTAAATATATTCTAGCGTTTTGTTGCTGATTTGAAGAATAAATTGTGAACACAATATGATTCATATTTACTTTTAAGTGTGCCCGCAACAAACATCAAAACATGCAAAAAATCATAATTTTTTCGTCGAGACAGAAATCTATTTAAACGACCAGCATTCTTTCAAGTGTTAAAGAATTCTCCCAAGAGCCCTCCCCATCCCCCCCTTCCCAATCCCTCGGCTTCTTTAAATCCCGAAGCGTGGCGGTGGCAGGAGATAATTATAAAACGCGGAGAGAAATAATGATCGCAATAATAATAACAGTATGAAAGAGGTCCAAAAATGCGAACAGGGGAAGAGTGGGGTTTTCTGCTCGCCCACACACCAGACCCCTTAACCTGCACCTCCGTCATCCGGCCTACCCACTCCCAGTCCCGCCCACTGAATCCACTCACTTCCTTGGCATAATAATGAAAGGGGTGGTGGTGATACTTCCCAGTGTCCCCCAAGACTTCTTCCACCCTCCCTCTCCCGCCGCTTCCCCCCCCTCATAATAAAGACCATTAACCCCACACGCAGCAGCAGAGTCAACCCCACACCCCCTCCCATGACACTCGCAATCCTCCTCCTCTTCATCTCCTCCTTACCTCTCTCCTCCTCCTCCGTCCGGAGGGAGAGAGAAAAAATAATAAGTGGTGCACGGCGGACACCCATAACGGAACGGGCGTTGAGTGCCACTCCCCACTCGTAGTGTAGTGCACGGATGAAGGAGGACTTTTTTGAGTGCGGTCTCTCCGGCACGGCCAACCGCCTCTCTCTCGGGCCAGAGGAATGGGGGGAGGAGGGGGGTTTGAGGGGGGAGAGGGTAAATGGGGGGAGGGGCGCGGGAACCCCGAAATAGAAGTCGTGTTCGTTGGACGGGCTCTGGGACGGGCTCTTTCCGTTTGTTTTTTATCCTTCGTATACCACCTCTCCTCTCTCTCTCTCACCATCTTCTTCTTATTATCCTTCTCTTCTCCTCTCTTTCATTCATATTTTAAAGTTCAGGAGGAAGCAGGAGAAGCCTAGAGGAGGCTGAGGAAGAAGGCGGCGAGAGAAGAGATGATGGTATATTTTTATGGGGAAGGGAAAGGATGAAGATGTAAAAGCACGACGGCATAAATATCTTTAATTCGTTTCCTAAATTATTTCAGTTTTATATGCATATTTTACTTAAGATGACTGAGATATTTAAGAAAATTCACTGCATGTTCACGTAATGATGCCCATGGTTAATGGTGGTGTTAAAAAGTGGTCGCGGGACTGTTTTACTGGAATATACAATATGTAGGATTTTGAGCGATTTTCATCAGAAAACAACTCAGAAAAATAACGGAGGAGGTAAGAGGGAATGTGATTATAAAGTAGGAAGGAGGGTTGGGAGGGAGATGCATTTATAACCATGCCCTCTTTGCCTCATGTTATTATGAATCCGACAGAATGGAAATACAACGTACTTAGAACACAATTCGTTTTCCACAGATATTATGATGTATCACTCCGAAACGTAGCACGCCATGATAAATAATTCTTCTTCATTACCATCAACAGTCATAAATCCGAAGGCACTGGCGAAATATTAGTAATCTTCCTCTCAGTAATGCGTGAATGCTCCAACACCGTACCCGAAACTATTTATTTGTAAACATAATTGACCTAGGCAAAATAAAAAATACTCTTGACGAAATATTTACTGTATCGCGTCGCACCGGAGCATGTCGAGGTCATGTTTCGCACCTTCGGTGAAATAAAGTTTTAAGTTTTCATGCCATTCGATGGCAAGGTGGATTTAATCCAACAAAATAGTGTAGAGAGGTGGGGATGGGAACGAGGTCGGATGGGGATGGAGGGAGGAGGTGAGACGGTTCTTGGGGACGCGAAAGAAGGTGTAAGGCAGGGGAGGGCAGGGAAGATGGAGAGTTTAAGGAGTTGAGAGGGGGGGGTCAGGAGGGTGACGTGTTTTTTCGAGGAGAGCAGTTTCGCAAGCGTGTTTGGAGAGAGAGAGAGAGGAAGAAGAAGGGCGCAAGTGTGGGAGGGAGGGAGAGACTCTGGGGGAACGAGAGCAAATTGGGAAAGGGAAGGGGTTTGAAGATCCTGAGTGCGAGATAAGGGAAGTGATGGAGAGAGGGTGAGGGAGAGCGAAGGAAGGGTTGTGTCGGAAGACGGGGGGGAGGGATGGACTAATATGAAGTGAGAGAGAGGAGGGGAGACGTGGAGGAGTAGGCGGAGGTTTATGGAGGATAAAAGGAATTGAGGGAGTCCAAGGCGGGTTCGCGATGAACATAAAATTTTGACTCGCGCTACAGCCATTCCATTCAAAGTGAGCCCAAATATGGAAAAAAATAAAAAAAAGTTTTTATTCTACGATTTAAAATTTCAACTTAGCCGGATTTAATACTTTGAGCTCAATCGATCAAATACACCGAGCCATTACTAAAATTTGAAAGTAAAAAAATTGAATTTTACTCATTATGGAGAGCAGAAAGAGTAATTAGGTCACACCCGGAACTTTACCACGTGACACCCGGAACTTATTAAAAAAATTATAACTAGAAAAATAATGCTTTTGGATACTTCTCCATTAGTTTAAACTTAAGAACAATTACTCTAATCTTACTGATATTAATATCAATATTTTATGTTGAAGAGGTTCACAGATTTTACAGGTTAAAGTAGTCTTATGTTATTGAGTGTCATTTGCGTGATTCACACACGGAACCACAGTTTTATTCCAATTACAACGGTGCTAGTTAATTTTTTTCATTGCACATTAATTTGTAAATAGCCTTCTTTTATGGCTAACTAAAGGAGTACTCCAGCGTATTTTATTTGAAGTATTTGATGTGAAAATTTAAAATAAAACGCTCTTAAGTCACACCCGGAACCAATGGAATGGCTGGCTACCAGAATTTTGAAACATGGGAAAAAAATAAAACGTTCAAAGGTTGACTTTATGATCTCGATTTCGAGTAACATGCATCTGTGCATTGTATGAAGCAGAATCGAAAGATGTGCATATTTTGACCTTCTGTGTGCCGAATGGGTCATTTATTCTCATTCTGGTGTGTACACACCCAAGGGGACTACACTAGGCTGTTTCCCGAAGACTATTCAAGCACTGAATCGATCAGTGAACATAACTATCCTTGGGAGTACAAACCATAGCAGCAAATCATGGAAATTACTATGAATTCTTTAATTTTCTAGACATTAAATATTTTTGATGAAGCAAAATCTTTTAATAAAAAATATCTAACTCATTAGGATTACGGTGGAATTGTTTCTGGTGATTGATCTTCATGTTGTAGGTAAAGTTGACTGGTAGTTCGATAAAATTAATAATTCCATACAAATATTCCCCAATGAAAATGAGAAGCATCAAATTTAGCTTCCAAAATATTTCCTCATAACACCATTAATTAATGTAGATTTGTTTTTAGCTACTTAAGGAGTTTTGATATGACGAAAGTGTGGAGGGTCGTACTAATATTTTGTGCAGAAACTTCAATATTTATAGCCGATAAATAGTAATTACTGATATTGCAAAAAATGCCTGGACAGCAATCATTGCACATTTCTCCTGCATGTTAATCGTCTAACATTATTTGAGAGACTTATTATAGTCCGTCTGTATCGTGGCTGGGAATTGACGAGTAAATCTATGACCAATAGGGGACTAGCTTGTACAGGCCAGTCAATTAAGCATATCTATATGACGTACTGGTGAGGATGGGTAGCAGCCGATGCGATTTTACATTTTTAAACTGATTTCTATAGTTTGACATTTTATTCAAACTGATGAATAGAATGAAGTTTCTACTGAAGTGGCTGGTAGTTATTATAATGTATTATGCATATCATAGGAGTAAAATTTCTGCGGATAGTTTCCATTTAAAATTTTCCGACGTTCAGGAAGCAGCTAACAATTACATTGTTTTGACAAATTCATTTTACCTAATGAATCACCTTAGAATACCGCATGAAACCAAGTTTACTTTTATGGCGGCAACTGCCTCATATATTTCTGTACACCTAAACCTATGAAGAATTTTACAATAAATTGATGATGTAAATTGCCTTAAAATATCTTGTCTTGGTGAATGATATTATATACGCTAAGAGGATCTTAATTCTAAAAGTTATCAAATAAAGTAATGCCTTCTTTCCGTGAGTTAACCTCATTTTTCTTTTTGTTTCTTGTTGTCTCGTTCTCGTAAATTCCCAGCGACTAACCTTAACTTACTGCTGCTGCAAAAGTGAAACTAATTTGGAAAATTAAGTGGCTTCGTCAGTATCTTTTATTTATTGCATTAATTATAGAAAATGAATCTTTTTCCGCATTATATTTTAAAGTCTTGCAAACCACGCCTCACGCAATCATTTAGAGGAGGAAGAGGATTAATTTAAATTTTACAGGGAGAGGAAAAGACTCGTGATTGAGAGAGAGAGAGCTAATTCAAGTAATTCGAAACGGAAATACCAATTGTGGTGCGGATATCGCACGTTGCAGCTATGACCTATTTTTAATGAGACCTGAGCGTGGTAGTATAATAAGAAATTTAGCCCATAAAGCTTTATGCAAGGGACTCATTATTCTCGAGGAATGGAGGGAAGAGGCCGCGAGTGTGTGTGTGTGTTCTGCCTTAATAACCACAAATGACTTCCATTATCGTGTGTCCTAAAGAGCCTCTCCTTAAAATGCAGGCTTAACTGGCGCATTGGGTTCACGTAGAGCTCTCGTAAATCAATTAAGTCAACGAAACCATCTGTTATTTCCGGGGAAATTCGTGATGCAGTCTATTTGAAAATCAATTTCTCCATTAAGTATTTTAATTCTTGAATGTTGGTTTCATCATTTTTCCTTTCCGCCTCTCTGCCTCCTATCCTGCCTCCTGCCTCCAATTTGCTTTCCATTTAATATTTTCCTTTCTCTTTCCACTTCGTCATCATATATCCTCCTATAAAAGTTTCCGTGATGAGTACTACAATTTTCATTCTTTGAAGTGTGGGACTG
The DNA here is from genome assembly GCA_963573305.1 of Pyrrhosoma nymphula. Taxonomy (NCBI): domain Eukaryota; kingdom Metazoa; phylum Arthropoda; class Insecta; order Odonata; family Coenagrionidae; genus Pyrrhosoma; species Pyrrhosoma nymphula. Next base: position 8,966,597 of record OY754335.1, on the reverse strand, counting down.
ATTTTTAAAAGATATTAAAAGCTTTTTTGTAGATTTTCGCAGTTTATTTTAATTTTGGTAAGTTTCTTTTGGATTTCTGCGATTAAACTAAACTTTTTTAGCAACAGTTTCGCTGTGCTATTCTACCGGCTGCTTCAGGCTTTCTAAATCAACAATAAAAAATAAATAAACAAACTTAAGCGGTTATTATGTACAGCATGATTAATTAATACTTTAGTTTTTCAAAAGTCTTTTCCACGTATAAGGAAGTTTGTAGCCATCTTCTCTGTTTAGGTTGTTAGGTCTTTTTTTCTATTTCAATGGCTTCCCTGATGATCCGTGGATAGTAGCTAATTTCTTTACATAAAACTTTCGCCCTTTTGATGTCAATACTGTGACCTTCTAAAAGTGTGTGCTCAGCCACGGCAGGGTGATACCAATCTTTCTTCCGAATAGCCCGTTCGTGTTCCTTCAGTCTGCATTCTATGGCTCTTTTTGTCTGGCCAACATATGATTTTCCGCAACTAAAGAAAATTTCGTATATGCCTTCGAACATTGTGGGAGATAATGGATCTTTAGCTCCTCTAAGATGATCATAAACTTTGGAGGTGGTGTTAAATCTTGTAATGATATTATGCTTCTTCATGATTTTACCTATGCGATCTGCTGTTCCCGCGATGTAGTTGCGAATCGCAGAAAACCAAAAGAAACTTACCAAAAAGATATTAAAAGATGTTGGAACAGAAATTCGTTCTTCTTTGAATGAGAGACTATGTCCTTGGGTAGCTTTTGCTGTTAGCACAGCGAGGGAAGGAGCAGAAAATTGAATGAAAAGGATGCTATTGATGATGCGTAGCCTGGAATCCCTATAATAGATATTAATATCCCTATAATAGATAATGCAGTTCCCAATTATTTTACTCTCAAAAGTAATGGCCCATGCAGCAAGAAATTCAAATTCATCTAAGGAGAGAACTGAAATTTGTAGACTTAGTGTTGTTTCTGCGTCAGTGCTACTTGAACCTTCCAATATCCTAAGGATCCATGGCATATAATAGCATAAATAATAGCAAAATATACATTGACTACGGGTACTATAATTAAAAATCTAAACTACAGGTAGTATAATCAATTTACAACTGTAATAAATGACTGCTGGAGGATAAAATGAAATAAAAAAGACAAATGCATTTGCCATCTTCAGTATTCTTATCCTAGGTGAAGCAGCAAATCATGATTGTTTGACGATCGCATGCAGTGTCAGTTTAAGCATGAAAATTCTACTTTGCAAATATAGTAATACTACTTTCTCAGGAACAGTTCTTTCATCAACCAGTTCAGCTGTCACTATGTTGGCTAACGAGTTCAGAAATGTAAAACGGAGTTTTTCTCGGTAAAAGTGCATTTGTTGAAAGATTTAAAGTGTGAAACGTTTTAATCGAGTTTGTATTTAGGACTTAATTATCCAGCTGGACATGATTCCAGCTCATTCCCCGAATCATATATTCCTGAGGTCTAAAATTTAATTCTTGTATGATATGAACAGCGCCGAGAATACATTACATGGTTCATTTTTTTCTTTCTCTAAGTGCTCTTGGTTTTAAAGCCATTCCCATAAAAATATGCAATTCTTATAATTCAGTCCATCTGATGCTCTCGGCATATGGCTTTATTTCGCATTTTTCAGTTTTAAGTCTCGTCCCAAAACTATAATCTACATTTGAACCCAAGGTCTTTTTTGCACCGCTATCATGGCCCTAAGTGGAATATGCCTTTGCCGGTCAAACGAGTTGTGACTCACTCCATTACTTAGGAAGGTCTTCTCAGCCTTCAGCTCCCTGAGAGAAAATGTGCTTTTCATTAAACAGATGAAATATTTCTCCAATGGCCGTAAAATATATGCACCACTCGTCAAAAAAAATTAAATACTTACTGTGTTGGTTTGCGGGAATGAGGTTCCACAACAGGGACCAACCACAGCCTCTCCACCAGAATACCCTCCTGTGGTAGTTTACGGGAAAATAATTTCCTCGCCAGGGACTACCACAGACACACACACACAACCCATATTGGAATCCTTTGTAGGCTAATGAGACCTAGCTAAGGATTCCTGGGTTATAACCTGGGATCCTTCGGAGAGCTGTAGTGACTCTACTAAGGCTGCCAAGTTATTAACACAACCACACACGCAATCACACAAAACACTCACTCACACACACAGCAGGGCCCCAGATTTCTGGGAGAACAGCTCAAAAAGAGCGTTGTCAAATAGAAAAACAACAAACAGGGAACGAGGGTGAAATTCGTATACGCGTATTTCGACCACAAAGTGGTCCTCTTCAGCGAGCTGAAGGGAAAAACACTAGCAACACGAGGTTGAGGAGTCAACCTCGTGTTGCTAGTGTTTTTCCCTTCAGCTCGCTGAAGAGGACCACTTTGTGGTCAAAATACGCGTATACGAATTTCACCCTCGTTCCCTGTTTGTTGTTTTTCTATTTGACAACGCTCTTTTTGAGCTGTTCTCCCAGAAATCTGGGGCCCTGCTGTGTGTGTGAGTGAGTGTTTTGTGTGATTGCGTGTGTGGTTGTGTTAATAACTTGGCAGCCTTAGTAGAGTCACTACAGCTCTCCGAAGGATCCCAGGTTATAACCCAGGAATCCTTAGCTAGGTCTCATTAGCCTACAAAGGATTCCAATATGGGTTGTGTGTGTGTGTCTGTGGTAGTCCCTGGTGAGGAAATTATCCGTCTTAATATTTACTTCCTAGATATTTACATAGTATATAGTTAGAAAGAATATCTTGTATTAAGCTTTGTATTAGCCGTTTAGCGCAGTTTCGTGCAATGATTCCATCTCGTATATACAATTGTGGCATCAACGATTCTGGTGCAGGAGGCTCTTCAAATTCTTAACTGATTATAAAATATTGTTCTTCATAAAAAGTTCTTTAGACGAGAAATAACAAGAGCTTGGTTTTTTACTTCACATATCAGCTCAATGGTTTGGCCACTGATATCTAGAGTACTACATCAAAGCGATGATAAACGTGTTCAAATGGTGGAAATAATTTTTAACTGTCTTTCGTCTCATCGAAGACATGTTTGCCCGCGGGAAAAAAATTTCAATGTAGTTTTCGTTTTATGGCAAAATCGTTCTCACTTTTTATTAGAGCACTACAACGTGCGAAAGTGCATTATTCTACATAAGTACTTTTGTAAAAGTGCTTATTTATCGTTTGAAGAGAAATTCAAATATTCCCCAACCGAGCTGAACTCCATATCCTTTGCGTCCTTCTACATCGCAGAAAATTGGTGCTTTTTTCGTCCCCGGATGTTTACAAACTTCCCCTGCGCGATTTGTTTCTAAAAATGCAGGGTAATAGTGTAGTGGAGGCGGGGTAAATGCAGGGTATGGCCTGATCTAAGTTTTGAAGTTCGCTAACTCACAGAAAGTCAGCTCTATCAAAGATTTTAAATTAATGATTAGTTCTTGTTTAAAACTGGAGCATTAAATAGATCGGATGCATATTTTAGCAATCGCACCTAAATTCATGAGCTAGGTTGATTAGGGAGTCTAGCCTAGTGTTCACGTCGTATCTAAGGCTTAGAGAACAGATCATACATTTGGGTTTATTGGGTTACCTGCCTTGAGCCGTATCATTTTCCCAGATAAGCCCTTATCTGTGGTGTAACTGAGGGTGCTCAAGGGAATCACTGGTTTAAGTTCGATCCTTGTATTATCAGCTAATTTCTTCTTTACTGGACTGCAATGTCGAATGAAAGCTATTATTACCCAGGTAATCATCACATATGATTATAAATTTATAACAACGTGCAATTCATAATGTTAAAGAATCCTCCGACTACGGAAGCCTATTTAGTGACGTGCCGGCCCCGAAACTCAAAGGTCACTGATTCATATACTTCCACGGACATGAATGTTTGGTTTATTGTAGGATTAAACCCTTAGGCTAGATGGTGAGAAAATATCTTAGCGGCAATATTCATAGTTATTTGATCGATCTAGTGGCGGCGAAGGGAAACACCTACTTTTTAGTGTCTTGACTAGACACTTTTGAGTAAAATTTGGACAAGGACGCCCCCCCTAAAACTCTGGTTCTACTTGAAATTTATGCATACGGAAGTTTGAGCAACTAAAAAAGCTAACTCTAGCCTGACTGTACAGATGCCAGACGAATGAGAAAATAGGTATAACAAGTTTTCCTCACCCCTGAAAGGGGATGGCAAAGGTCACTGTAAAACAACCAACGCCTCACGAGTTAAGTTACCAGGAGCTATCTCAATTCTTGTGAATACGTGATACTCAACGTGAATGACTCAATGAATCCAAGTAATTACGGTACTCAGTCTACCTTGAAAGATAACGACCCAAGCAAAAGAGGAATTAAGGCTTCGTCAAGTATTATAACACGACATCTCTTACTGCTTTATCCTGAAGCTAAAAAAGATATCAAATAGGGAACACACCAATACGTGCAGGAATATCGACTTGTGGGACGATGCTGAGGACTAGAAATTGGTAAAATATATGGAGAAGACACGAAGAAAGGTGACCCGTGTGCGTTAGGACTTTGTAGATTGAGATACGAAGACAGTGAAGGATACTTTTAATAGAAGAATTAAATATATATACTCAATATCTTTTAGCGGGAGGAAGAAGAGTCAGTAAGCGATTGCCGTCATCGTAGCCATAATATTAGAAAAATTGTTAATAAATACATACAAGGAGAGTGACGGAGATGTGAAATAAAGCTAAAGAAAATTCAGCAAATATTCCTAGGAACTGGATATACATAAAGAGTGGAGAGAGAGAAGTGAATATTATTTCATTAACAAATAAAAAAAATGGGGAAAGTGTTCGGATTAATATACTAGATGATAGAGTGAGTAAAGAAACATTATGATTGTGGAACATGCACTCATTTAGTTGTGAATAAAATCGAGTTTTACAGAAGATAGGGGAGATAGGAGGCTCTTATAAATGGGGTGAATCATTGGGAATGACATGAGTGCTATACGTGAATGAGAAAGAATTAAGTTCAACATTAGTATATATCACTACACAATGCTAGTTCGTTAAAGATGAGTTTGTGCTGAGATGAAGGCAGGAAACACGCGAAAGCAGAGCAGTAATGAAAAATATCCTTGGAGAATGAAATACAACACACTCGAGGGCTAAATTTGCTACATTGATTTTAAGGAACCGCTCTTACGGCCTAAACGTACGAGAGCAAAGATAATGTATGAAATAGGGGAAGGCTGGAGGGACAATCTGTAAATTATATGAGGAAGGTGTGAGTTGTGCCATGAAATGCAGGCGCTACACATTCACAGAAAAGCGTACAAATGTAATAAAGTAAAGAAAACCCGATGTATTTCTTCTGCTTACATGATGGTTGATGAACTCAATGTTTTTCACGTTCAACACCATTTCTACCTGTACGTGCAACAAAATTGATTTTCTTTAAGCTGGCAGGTGAAGGACGACAGTTCACTCGCCACTTCCATGAACGTGTTATAATAAGATTCTCGCATTTTTGCCACGCAATGTTATTTACCTTCATTTACCCACTTATTTGTCACGCTCATACTGCATAGCGGGCTTCAAGCTACCGCCAGCTCCGCCCGCCTTTCTTGAGATCTTCGTCCTCCATATCTTATCCCCGCAGACATACCATTCTTGAATCGGTTCAAAATCTCCTCCTCTCCCCATAGTATTCCAACCATGAAATCCTTCTTACCCCCTCCATGTTCTCTATCTCGGTGTCTGTTCCCCCCCCCCTCTCCACTACATCTCCCCTGCCTCTCCCCCGCTGCCCATATTTCCCTTAAGGCTTCTCCGTAGCACCTCTAAAAGATCTCCATCTTTATCTTTTCTGCGCGCACCACCTTGCGTGTTTATGCCTCGCCCAAGGTTTTGATATTGACCTTTTCGGCCCACTTCTTTTTTTTTTTTTACTCATACTGTTTCGGAGATCCCCACCCCATTAATCCCACTCTGCAGAATAGCGCCCTCACAGTGCGCGAAGCCTTTCCCACCCCAGCACCTTCTTTCCCCCCCTCCTCACAATCGCTTCCCCCCACCACACACCGCGTCTCTGATTGCACGATCCAGGGATTAACTTTCAGAGCTCCAAGACTTAAGAGTGTGGAGGAGACAACAGAGACGGAACCGCACGTGCCGAATTGAAAGAGAGCCACAGTAGGGAAGAGAGAAGTAAGGGTTTCTGTAACCGTGTCCTTCCCGTCTCATAACGTCACCATTATTCTCGCTGACGCCTCTCAAAATGCTCTTAAACTATCCTAAGGTTGCCACACGAGTAAAAAAAGCCTTTTGTCACCATTTGCATTTCATTAAACATGAGACATGATGACACACACTGCATGGATGTCATGATTTTCTTGCTCCTGAATGCTGGCTTGCTTCACTGGCACAACTTGAAGGTTTTTTTTACGTTTTTTTACTATCTATTGCTTCTCTCATGTTTAATGAAATACCTCAAGGAGAAGTCATCGTTGACCATACGAGATATCAGAGAGACGTGCAAACCCTTTGGTTAAGTGCCTTTATTTTAGCAATTTGAGAAGGATATCTTATCCTTATCGGCCCTTATCTTTTCAGCAATAGAATATTTTAACATTTCGTTTGACACAATAGTAAATTGGGAAAATATTGTAGATAAGTAAAATTCCTTATTAAATAAGCAATTATATGCAATTGTTTAATAATAATTAGTTTAGTATATCAAGATCATTTGTCTGCGCAACTCTCTCCCTTCGCTTTGTGGATGACAAATCTGTAATGAAGAGCCCTCGGAAGAATTCAAAGGGATGATAAAAAAAAGGAAAAAAAAAGATGTTGGCACTTTCATGAAGATAAATAAAGGTGGAAGGCGAGAGAGATTGTGGAGGTGGAGGACTTGTCGGTTCGATAAAGGAGGAGGAGGGGGCGAGAAAAAGAGGGAGGGGTCTAGTAGGTGAATCGAGTGGAACCTTCGGGCGTGGGTTTCGAAGGGCGATATGGGGAAAGGGCTGATAAAAGGTCTTGTGCCCACGGGGCCCTTTGGATTGGGTAGAGACGAGAAGGCCACCTCTCCCAGGTGGGCGGTTTGGGTGAACGGTGGTGAAGCAAGGTGTGGTATGAGGTTCTAGGGGACCGAAGAGGAGAAGGATATTTTTTTCGGGGTTCAGGCGCAAAGTTGAAGAAAGTAGTGGGGTTTGGGAAGGGGTTTCGGCGCTGGGAAGAAAAAGGTGGTGTAGGTACTTTTTTCAGAGAGGATCAGTGAACATGAATAGTTGGGGATAAAAGATGTTCAACGAAAACTCTGGGAAGTTGAAGAGACAAATTTATTGGTCACATTTCGAGGTATTACATCCTCTTGAAAACAATATTGAAGGGAAAATGAATGGGCAATTTTGCTGTGGAAGAGTAGGATGGAATACGTGAGAATGTCATTAGGGATGACAAAATTAGAAGCTATGAAGTAGGATGGATTGTATGAAGCAAATAATGAGTAATGATAAAAATGGCTTGAAGGAATGAAGCTTAAAACAAAGTGGAGTGGGAAGCTGCAACAAACCAATCCTTAAATTGATGACTGTTGATCAAAATGACCTAGTCCTTTCGTTAGAATTGATTAAGAACCAACCAGAATTTGAACTAATTAGTGATGACACAACGTCTTAATCTTGGCAAGGGCTTGAGATAGGGGTTGTAAGGGCACCAGCCAAAAAGGAATTGTTGAAGGAGAGCGACGATGAGTGACGTATGTTTTTGGGAAAATTTAGTTTATCGATCTCCTTTTGTATTAGTCGTGAAAGGTTAGTGGGAATAAGAATTCTTGTAACCTTATATTTGACACAAAATTTCTTTTACTTAGTCGCTTTTGTCTTTTCTTTATATGGAGTACGGAGTAAAATAATACCCAGCGTGTTGACCTGAAACTAGAAAGATATGAATGTTTCACATAACCTTGGCGTAGCGAGTAAAATTGAGTTTCTAGTGGCTCTCAATCTGGCCAGCCAAAGAGTTTTAACTCAATTTTTCTCATAGAGTGAATAAAAATAATTTCATTCGATGAATATTTAAAAAAAACGCGTAAAAACTACATCGGTGGCTGATTAATGAAACTGGAGAGATTTGTAGGCATTTCTTTGCTTATTTTATGACTATTCATAAATGTATTTTTTCATTATTATAAATATATGCCTAGCTTAATGTATGCACTTTAGGAACTGGAAATTTATTTCATTATGAGTCAGAGATTCCCAAGTAAAGTAATCTTTGTATCCTACTATAAATTTTAGATATATGCTATTCATTACATACACTGCGAACGTCTTTTAGCACTCTATAGCTGGAAACCCTTCTGTGGATCCATCCATTTGGCCTAAATATTCTTTACACTGCTATTACTCCCATCACGGAGTGCTAGGAGATATAATTATCGTGGATAGTGCTCATAGGGAAGAAAGGAAGCTTATTATATCTGATGCTACCTTTAATGTCCGGACTAATCGGAAAAAATAAATATGCAGCAAGTTTTAGCATGATGATTTTATGTCTTATTGAATTATTTCCAATGCTGCCATATTTTCTCAACCTCTCTCTTCTCGTTTTCCAACAAACACCATGCGGTGTTCTAAATCCTAAACAAGTTCGATGTCAGTTCTTGTGGAGCACTGGAGTATTGGAGTAAAGTGTGATGTCACGATCATCTCTTGGCAGTAGGAATCTATCATTTCGTGTAGTGATCGGACTGAACGGTAGAAAGAAATAATTGTGTAATACTTAGGAATTTTAGGAATATTAAGTCACAGTAGAACGTTGCTAGTACATTGTTCGCTCATTGTCATTCATAGAAATAAATAAGTTAGTTAGTAATAATATAATAAGCGGACTTGGGAGGGAGAAAGTTGTCGTAAATGATTCGAGTGGACTGAGGAGGAGGAGGAAGATTTTTTTAATGGGATGGAGCGGAGTCGAAAAAAGGTATCGGGGGCATCGGGAAAGTGGTGGTGGTTGGATGGTGGGAATCGGTGGGAAGGAAAATGTCTGAAGGATTTAAGACTGCCCGGAAATGAATCAAATAAAGTGAGGCGAAATTTCACCGCGCTCTTATTTTATAATAGGAGGGAAGAATGACATGCTTGGATTTATTTTATTTGAGGTACCAGTTTTGCAATTTCCAAGTTTGCCCTACACTGGCCAAGGGAGCGGAGTTAAGACTAGTCATGGAGTTATCTAATGCCTTTTGTATCCCCTGCCTTTACCGTGATTGTTAAGGACGAGAGTGAACAGCGTGGCAGTATTCTAGTTGTTAACGTAAGAGTTTTACTCTTACTAAGTTATTTATTTAATCACTGGAAGTCCTTCGGTGTCTGTAGCACTTGATATTGAAATTTGCTGATTTATGTGCTCATAGATATAACTTAAATAAAATTATGAGTGACTAAACTTTGCTTTTACTGCTCCTAAGGTGAAAAATATGTTTTTAATTAATTATTACTCAGATATGCGTGATTGAAATAAAAATAAAAATTGGTTTCTAAAAAGATATGTAAATGTATGAAGCGTTATATTTAATTATTGATACTTCCGTAAGATCTACGCCGGCCTATCGATAATGGATGGCACTAGATAGGTGTAAAAACTAGGAAATTTTCATATAGATTTGGAGGAAGGTATCGCATCCATTTCCGACCGATTTCAAATATTTGAAAGACATTTCAAGATTAAATATGTCACTTAACGTATCTATGTATCTATCATCCACTAATTGTAATGCTGCCTTGAAAAACCGTTTGTACGCGCTTGATTTTGCTCGTGAAAATTATTTTACTCCTCATTCAAGTGACTACTACTTATCCAAGTGACTGCAGTTCGTTGGGATAAAGCATTTTTTTGATTGGCACTTTGAAACTTTCGTAAAATTATTGATGTATTCTTGGATCGCGTTTCTCCAAAAAATATTAAAGTGTCTGCAAGTTACGTTTCATCCCGTTGGAGTTTCTTCCAAGGTTACGCCATGTGACGTAAAGTATTAAATGCCCCGGTGCATATGTGGCTTCTTAGGCATGCACGTGGCGGTCGGCTCGAAGACCTTTGTATGCCACTGACTAATCAGCCACTGAAGGACGTATCGAATGTACGTCTTGAACGGCCTAGAAGCGGTAAAACGTTTTTATTTAATAAGGTGTTTCAAGTGAATATACAATCGCGTTGAGATGCCTTACGCTAAGATTCAATTTTCTAAACAACCTATGATACTTTACTTACGATGGACCATGTGCTTACCCAAATGTATATTGCATTTATATTGTTTCTTTGGACTCGTTAACTCCTAGATGTACTTGAATGGATATTTCGATGTTTATCGGCAAATTTTGAATAATCGTATGAGTTACCTCTGGGAATGAAAGCTCTTGGTATCTTCGTTAGAGTAATTTATTAGTGGGATACTCGGGCTTTTAAGTGCACCAACTGCCTAGGTTTTCTCGCACTGTTTAACAAACGACCCTAATGCTAAAACACAATATGCCTTACACAAAATAGAACATAACATCCACACCAGAAATAGGATTCAATCCAGCAACCTCGGGGTTTCTGGGCCAACGAATTAACTCTGCGTCCCTACCGTGGTTGACATTGGTGCGAAGGTTTACTTTCCGGCGTTCTTAAGATCAATCATGGGCTCTGTTGTTGCCTGCTTGCGTTCTGAGTTTCCAGTATGAGAGCATGAGATAAAATCTAAGTGTAATGAACCAGATTCTCTTAAATAATGAAATAAAAATGTGTTAGTCATTGGTCAAACAAATGGTCAACCCCTGGCTAAAGAAACGATAAGGAGACTAGCTAGTCATTTCGTGAAACTACGGCAATGCTTGCAGCTTCAAAACTTAACCTTTTGCTCCGAGGGAAACGCCGACCTTTCACGCAACCTTCCGTAACGTATGGCCCGCTAAGAAATCTATTACTTCTCGTGCTTTTGCTTGTGTGTTTACGGTACGCTAGTATGAAGTGTAGCGGTGAAGGTACGCGAAAAGGAATTTTAGACTCTTTGGAGGGAGGCAAAATTCAAGAAGATTTTGAAGAGGATTTTAGGTAGGATAATTAGTTTTATGTAGGAAATGTTAGGGAGACCTGCAGCACTCCGGTAAATTTTAGGCATTAACTGTCATATGGCCCGCCATTCATTTAATAGAATACCCGTGACGACCTTCAACTGCGTACAATACGAAGTCGATGAATTTACGCAAAGGAAAGTGCTGTTTGCGGGTTTCAAAAAGTAATTTGTAACATTACAATTCAAAACTTTGATTTGCCCTAGAAAATGTTCGATGTTAGGAAAGGATAAAATATTTACTTTGGCGCATGTACATACGTGCCACTAGCGCTTCTAATTGCCCCAACGATAATACAAGAGTGGTCCGAAAGCCCATAAAACCCTCCCAAAAACATGAACAATACACAAAACATAGAGTATCCACTTGCCATACTTATCGTTTGCAGAATTTCTGAAGCAAATGTACGGGATATTAAATGAAGCACTTTATACTACCACATGCACTCTGCTTTTCCACATATGTATTTAAATATCGAGCGTGGTTTCCAAAGTCGACTTGCATTATTATTTTTACGGGCCAACTTTGATCTTGGTTAAAACTCGATAGTGAGAGTCTACTCTTGATAATAGGTCCGGATTTTTATTTCATTTGTGTGGAAAGGTTTCATGTGTTCGATTGGATGATACAGCACCTCCGCATTGTATAAGCCTGATACTGTTCTTATAGTAAACGTGCTATACGTTTTTTTTAAGAAACGTAAAGGGTAATGGGGAGAGGGCGACCGAGCGGGGTTGGTCCGAGGGGAGAGAAGGAGAAAAGGAGGGTAGTGGGTGAGCCGTGTGGTTAGGAGGAAAGGCGTGGACGGTGCTCGAAGGGAAAGGAGGGGTGGGAAAGGGCACACCGGGGGGCGGGGGGCGTAGGGGGGCGTTCCCGAGGGTGGTGATAGAGGAGGGGAAAGGGACACCGGAAGGGATGGTGAAGGAGGGGAGGACCCTTAAGGGGCAGGGGAGTGGGGAAAGCGCACCACGCTAAAAAGTTTGCCTTGAAGGTGTGTGTGTGTGTGTGATCGTTACCTTTTGTTGCGCAGTGGTGACGCAATCAACCTTTCTTTTATTTATTCCGCTCCCACCTCTGCATACAAACACGCGGGAGTTGTAAAAATAACGCAATCCACTGATGTTTGACGAGTTTAAGCGTGCCAATAACGTGGTTGCACAAGCTATACTTCGTCATCATCATTATACATTCTTTTTGATTGACATGGACAGTCTTTTCGTCAATTTCCGGTTTTCGGGTTTTGTTCAAGCGCTCCTTACAATACTCTCATCAAAGTTATTGGATCTTGATCACGTGAAAGAATAAACGGAAAATTTAAACTTGATGCAATTTGCTGGGTACCTACTATACATATTTTTACACATTCTTGCAAATGTTGTTCGAAGAGGAAAAAACGCATGCATTACAAATATATTGCATTCCCACAACGTCTTGTTCTTTTCAGATACTCGGGCAATCGAGCCGTAATAAACGACAGCCACAGCCACATTTTAGTTAAAAAAACAAGCTGATTATTAATGGTTGATTGACTTCGACGACGAAAAAAAACGTGAAAACGACGCCATCATCATTTTGCATTCTACCAATTGCAGATGGGTAGATATTTTGGGCATTCCCCACGTTCACTGTCCTAACGCGTGGTTGTCACTGAATCTATTATTCGCACACGGAAGTATCTATTCGTCAGACTTTAAGTTTCTCTTAAGCTCCTAATACTTTTTGCCTCCCTTCATGTCGACCTAGATTGCCATTCTTGATATTTATCTTCCACTTTTACCCAGAAATATCCCCTATAAAAAACCCTTTAGCATTTCGTTCCCTTTCAATGCTCCCTCCATTCGCTTTTGTCGCATTCTATTTACCTACTCCACTAATATCCTTTCCTCCCCACCCTCCCTACCATATCTTTTGCTAATTCATATGTCTTCCCAGCTACCCTTATCCTCTTCATTCCTCTCTAAACCCACATCTCAACGGCCCTTAGCCTGCGAACCAATCCTCCGAAAACGTCAAAGTCTTGGTCTTGGTTTTAGGAAATCCTAAGTTTAGTCTTGCGAGTGCATTCATAAATTTGCAAGACCAAATCAAATAGAGGCATAGGAATGCAAAAGGTATGCAGAACTTGTTTTGAATTATTATTCATAGCATCGTTTCGACTGCCATTAGACTAAGCAGATTTAGTACGTAAAATTTCAAAACCAATGACATTAAATGTTTTGACGGAAATATTTGAACTCTGGTCGAAGCCGAGTATCTATACTAATAGGTCTCCATTGAATCCTCGCCTAGAACAAGCCAATGTAAGACATCATAACCGGGTTTAATTTGATGCCTGTAGACACGACTGCTGGTAACCGCTGAGGCATTTTTTAAGCCAGAAGTTTTGGAACAGTAGTACAAGGCGGAGATCTCATGCATGCTAATAATAAAACACCACTATCTTTACATGACGAAGAGTTGATTTCTCTGATAGGAGTAATTCTAAGTTTTGTCTGTTAGTTATTCTAGGGCACCTTCTTGGGTCGCTGGTGCGTCATTAAATTAAATCTAAAAATAGAGAAAAATGCGGAAATGGCGGGTAGACCAACCAGCTAAAAGTTGGAAAGATATATTTGCACCGAAATAGACCCAATTATTTGAAACGACACACCTGGAGTAATTCACGCGCCAATCGAAAAGCAGCGGACTCGAGCTTCCCAAATGCATGTGTATTTTGTTTTCTGAGCGCCAAATCAAACAGTAAAATGTGATGGTGTAAAATAATTTCATTGCTGGTGAAACCCAGACAACAGTTTTTCTGCAGCAAAGTAAACGTAAACCCCATGATGATATATAAGTAGAAATTTTAAGTATAGAATTCTGAATATTTTCTGAAGTGATTTCAGCGATATTTTTAAAGATTTTTTAGGCCGGATTAACGCTACACCTGATTTTTTGAACACATTTTCATGCTACAACTTTTACCTGCTTGAACTAAATTGTTTTCCCTATCAATAGTTTTTTTGGTATGTGCTTGGGTTGTTAGACCACCGACTATTGTAGAAGCAAATGAGAAGAATCAAACTACATGCTCCAACCTTAAATGGTTTTCCAGAAACTGAAAATTGACGAGTGGATATAGTTCAGTTCATAGTTAATAAGAAAATTAGAAGACGACTCTTCGGTAAATGAAGTTAAATTTTTGGAATTCCTTAAATAATGGAAAACAAGCTTAGGAAAATTGCAGAACGATAGAAGTAATGGATATTGAATACATTCATGTTAAGCCTTCGGTGGATACTTCGGTTGGCGCAATATTATTTCAGGTCCCTGACGTTTCCATAATTACCATGCAGTTATTATAAACGATTTTTCGAGCGTGGGTACAAAGAAATGACAAAGTTTGCGGGGCAGGGTTAGATCTTCATATTCTGAAACCTAATGGAGATGGAACAACCATCCTTCTGAATATTTAAATATGATAATGAACCAGACGCCGCAAAATTTGGCCATTATTCACCGGATAGGTCTGATATCGCACCCGAAAACGATCCTTCGAATACTTCTCATTTTTATTCCATAGAAGACGGTTTCCTTCCCTATGGAACTTCTCGCAGTGTTTACCATACCATGATTCCGCTGCATATTGACATATTTTTTTGAATGAGCCATTAGCCCTATTTTAGAGTATTTTGCTCTTGGAAATACCTGAAAAAAAAAGATTTATTACGGCATTTTGTTAATTGTTGGCTTCCAGAATCCCTTTTCTCTACCAAGCAAGAAGATTAATTGTGTCAAAAACAGCTATAAATGTGGTGCAAAGATCATGAATGCACATCCAGTGTAATTCATCATTATTTTTCGTGCACATTTTCATACTTTTATTCTTATCCGAAGGTGGAATAAGAATGTGCCCTACTCATGATTAATGATAATGCTTAGTACTTTCTAATTATTTTTCCGAAAAGTACTAAGTATTATCATTAATCATGAGTACTAATATAATAAACTTAACGCCTTCCTCTGTCAACTTTATTTTAAGAATATACCGCTTGGGATTATAAGCTTACTAGTTGAAAAAAGGTAAATTATGAATTTTTCTACCTTAAGAAGAAGAACAAGCCAAATTTTTGTGCTACAAATTTATCTATTGATTTATTATTAGTGTTGTAATTGAGAAACGTTTATTAACTTTGCTTTATTTTCATCAAATAGGAAGATAAAGATGCTATGCATCGTTTTTCTGCGGTAAGTAATGAACATGGAATGCTCATTCGAGGTGTTAATTCCCGTGAAGTAGATCATCGTTCGCTAAAAAATAAAATGTTCATAGTTATATAGGTGTGGTATAATTTTACCTCACGAGGTCTATCCAATAATCTGGATAAAATCGTATCTACAGCATTGACACAAGACCGGCAGTTAACGATACTATCATCTTTAGATGCTAAAGTAGAAACAGTTAGGGCAAGACCACAGACTTGTTCATTATAATAAAGTTTTGTACTTATATACACTTTTTATTTTTTAAATACACTACGCGTTTCACCAATTTTATGGCATCGTCAGGTGTAGTAGTTTGTTTACATATGATATTGTTGTCGTTGTTAGATAAAGAAAATTAAATTTGATTTTGAAGAAATGTTTACATTAAAAAAATTTCAAAAAGAAAATGAAACAAAAATGAAAAGGAGTGTAAAAAAAGTATTAACATGAAAATGATAACAATAAAAATTTACATACAATGAATATAATAATTATTATAATGAACATTATAAGTTTCTACAAAGTTGAGCGTGAAGCTGTGGATTTTATTCCAGCGACTTGGGCAAGCAGCATATGCCACGTACTACACTGATTTCGAAGGCACGAAATGGCGCAAAATGAAAGGTCTGATATTACAGTGAATGGACCTTGGAAGTAATTTTGAAGCACGAGATTCTAGGATTACTGAAAAAGAGCATATCTCCGAGAAAATAAAGTTGATTTTATAAGGATTGGTCTACCAACACCCCTCCTACCCTTTACCCCTAACTCTCTGAAAACCCTTTTCGCGCGCCTCAAATGAGACGCGAACACGAGAGTCGTAAATCATTTCGTCTTCTCATAGTCTCCAGAGCGTTCAGATGCATGCCCAGACTCGTGGAAATAAAGTGCCTGCACTTATAATTTGGTAAACGTCAGGGGGGAAATTTCTTGGTGGGTAATTCGGCCTCAATTTGATAAAGAGACGTGTAGGAATTTCATTTGGGAGAATGAAGCGTTTTGAATTTATCGGAAACAGATATCGCTGAATCATAATATTCTTTTAACCTCGACTACTGAGACGATGTAGAGTGATTCTAGAAATCCACCTTGCCCACGCTTTGCTAGAACGAGTATAACTAGCCTCTTTCAGGCTGATTAAGAGATGATTTTACATATCAACTGAGGACTTGACTTTAATGAATTGCAATGATATGTAAATTGAAAAAAATATTTCACTTAAAGAATTTTATCCCTGAATGAGAGGCTTTGGATAGAATCGTGAAATAAATCTAGTTTCTCCTACTCGAAAGAGTGATGCATGAACTGGATATACTTTGCCTTTACCCTTCAGGGTTCATTAATTCAAACATCTCCCGTTTGCCTGTCTACGGTGCAGTCGATCAAGTCGCTTTTCAGAGTGGCACAACTAATTTATCTGCAAAACAAATTCACATCCGTGTGTTATTTCATTTACAAATCATTGACCGGCTTTTTGGCCCCAAAGTAATTTCCGATTGAATTAATGGCGAATGAAATCGACCCTCTCCTTCGGTTATCTCGAGGATCAGGTACAAACATACTCCTCCAGACGGATTAACCCTTCGCTCACTGAATCCTAAACTTCGGATCGCATTTCTGGGTCAATTGCCCTCTCTCTCTCGCCTCGCTTGGTTCTTCCTTACATGTTAAGTCCTGCGAAGTTATTTGTTATTTGAATAATCTTGAACTTTGAGAGGAATTCTCGGATGAATCATATATATTATTACAGAAAGGTCTTTTTCTGTCATTCCGTATATGCTCCGTTAATACTGCACCTACAGTGATAAATGAGGTATCATTTTAAACGTTGAATCACCGGCTTCTGACGAAAAATACAATCTCAATCACAAATTTCACTATTTACCCATTAATTTCACTTAAAAGTTTCGATAAACTCTCTTGCCTGTATTGTATTAATATGTTTTGTATATTTTTGCAAGAAAACAAGTATAAGGAAAGTACTTTATGATACACCTTCTTCTCTATTTAAAACCCCAATTACACCATTTCCTTAACATACTTATTCCCTGATAGCGTGAAAGTGCGAAATTTTCGCACGGGTTACCTAGTATTTTCTTATTCCTGATGTACGAAAGTTTTCACTGAACCTCGGCAATTATACACCCATGATTTCCTCCCAAGTCTTGCCAATGAAATACGGAAATGGTTTACAGGGATTTACCGCTCTGTTACAAGAACGATTTGATGTCACTTGGCAAAGCGCACAAGAAATCGTTTGTGGGCATATTGCAGTTGAATTCCTCAGTTGTCTGAGAGCAGGTAAACCATGGGAGAAAGTAATATGACGAAGTGGAGGTAACTTTCAGGACTAGATTAGCGATTAATTGTTTTTATGACTTTAGTTATATAGGTAGCACTTAACTGGAAAACACCGCAGAGCTTTAACATAATTTATTTCGAGAGGTATACCCAAGTTGCTGCGGTTGATTTAGACATTAAGGGGAAATTTATCGTTGCGTGATATCCTTTAATTACCAAAGCAGACTCATAGGAGCAATTACTGATAGGATTTTTATTTCTCTCCGTCTTAGTGACAAATTTTACCTCATGCATCGGCGTACAAAATACGCTTATTATTGTCTTAAGAACTGTCAGACAGTAAATGAATTATTTTTTATTTCATCGTCTTAACAATTACGGAGAACATGGCCTTTTCTTTCCTACTGCCGTAAGCATCGTTTCGTAAATTGCGTTCACTTCTCCGTCTCTCTCGACTCAAAGAAAATAGTACCGCGAATTCGTGAGTTTGAGTAAAGAATGATATATCTGGTACTGATTGTAAGGGATTTCGTTTCAAGAGGAGTTATGGTTACGTTACAGAAGAGGTTTTTCCTGTACTCAAACAATTTTTTTTAGACACCTGAAGCTACTCACTAATTATCTCCCGTGCCGCAAACACATTTATTTGATTTTAAAAAACTGCCCACTTTCATCATGGTATATGCATGGCTGAAATCAGTTAAAGAGATAAATCGAACGAAACAAGACTTGAACTTACTACTCCATTACATATATATGCTGTACTCCGCACTCGGTGGTACGTATTTTTCGGCCTTTTCTCCCCGCCGCCGTTTATCTTGGCGCTAAGCAGAACTTCGGTCGAAATGGGGTCTGTCTCCATATTTCTCTCTCATGACGGTTGATAATTTTCGCTTGAGGACAAGTTTAAAAAAAAACATTAGAGAAAGAGGTCTGAAGTGAAGAGATAGATAGAGAAAGACGTATAATATGGGGACATTAGGCGTCCCAATGCGTCCCAAGCATGGAGCGGCGCTCATTGCAGATAACTCAGAAAGATAAAGACTTGGGATAGCTGGGGTAGGTGAAATAGAGTACGAAGCGTCATCAGAAAATAATCTAAAGCATAAAGTGTGTAATGTGTTGGTGGGTGGTGAGAGGGGGGGAGGGGGGATAAGGGTTGGAGGGGTTTGAAGGCGACGTGGCCGTGGGAGAGTTTGGAACCTCTCGCAGGCATCGGGTCACTGGTGGCATCAAGGGACCGAGAGATAATGACGTTAGGAGAGTACTTAGGGCCACGACTGATAAAACAATATCGACCAACCCCTATGCTGACCGATAAGGAATACCCTAAGAGAATGGGACACGAAGAGATGCATGAGCTTGACTCGCTCTTTCGACTTTCGGGCGAGGTCAGATGGAAAAAAAGAATGGAGATTGTGACCCGAGACTTTTTTTTATCCAATTTAATTTTTTATTATTTCCTCGTATTTCTTCTTTAACTTGGGATTTCACATACCGCTCATTCACTATAAAAATGTGTGAAGTAAATAATTTTCAACTCTTTGTTTCCTTGTCCGATAGTACCTACTCCTTCAGAGCAATATTTTATGAAGAAATAAGCACGAATGCATTTAATCTGGATACGACTGTATAGATTACGCTTAACTCACTATTCTGCCTCGAGTTTTTCACGTTGGTGCATGTAGAAAGCCGTTACGGATCCCAATATTCAGTTGGCACCAGTGCTGTGTGAATAGAGTGCGTCAACGTCTTCAAGCAAGCGTATCGCTTAAGAGTTTCTTCGAGTTTTATGAATGATTTGGCTAAAAGAATGCCTGCCACATTTCGAATTGTGTTAGTTTTCTTGTTAAGATTTTCGTTGAAAATCATGTATGGTACGTATTTAGTTGGTACCTACGTATTAATCATACGTACCAACTTATAAGCTGCGCCCAAAATTTCGTTAACCCTATTACGTCAGGTGTGCAGAATTTGACACAACTCGAGTCATCTTAGCTCATTCAGCAATATCCAATGTGTCGAAATCGACGCAATAAAAATATATGAATTGAGTAAGAAAATACTTCAAATAGTGATAAAACTTTTAATAATGTTTTTGTAACCTCCATTTTATAATAATGAAGGAAAAATCTTTCCTCAATAATATAACTTTTGGTCCATGAAGGGTCAACTGTTTTCAGCAATATCTGAAGAAAAGGACATGACTCATGAAATTATATATGAGTGTATATTTTTAAACTTTTACTTGGAGACAATGAAATAAAATATTATTGGACTGAATTAAAATGTATTACCTGGACTTTTAAGGACCTACTGATACAATAGGCCACCCAATAATAAAATGGCGTTAATTGTTAGACACTTTGAATAACTCTTGAATACATTTCTTACATTGAGTTATGACATTTCTCTTGTTGATGAGCGATATCGAGAAATAATTCCACGATTTATGACTCTTAGGCATTCGTTAAGATAAAAAGTTCAATTTATATATTTATATCTCAACGTACTCTTTATTTGATTTATCAACAAGATTTCTTGTCAAATGGCACATATTCTGAAAAAAAATGAATCAATGGTCGGGATGTATTAATACCTTAGCCAAAAAATTAAATTGTTGGATGCAATATTTTGTAATGTAACCCGATTTGGATCATCGGTTCCCTCGATAAATTTTAATTTCTTCGCCTCCATTCTTTTCCTTGAATTTTCCGGTCGTAACTTCTTTTTTACGTTATCCAGGACATATACCAACGTAAAAGTCTCATATTCGCCTGAGGAGTTATGGAAACGTAGATACCTATCCCGCGATAAGTGATTGGAATTCTTTCTAAAAAGCGTTTATATACATATTTTTTGCAATTTGGAGGAAAGCTTGTAACAAATATTTTTCATGTGCTTGTGAATAAGGGATTTTAATTCGCGAATTGTGATATACTCGAAATTATTTGGAACATACTTTAAATGATAGAAAAATCATTTTTGAAAGTATCTCGTGACTCTAACCCTACGTAAGGTAAACATGCAATTAAAGTTTGAAATCCACCTTTTATAACTTCCTACTACCTTTATGCTAAAGGTGTACAAATATGTTATTAATTAATCATAAATAAGTCTGAATATTGCAGTGAAAACTTTAATTACTGCAGTATCTCATTCCTCCCTGATGTAATAACGGTCTAATTCTGATGGCACTGCCTTCAAAAGAGGAGCAGTAAAACGTTTCTTAACTATTTTGGCCTTATTAATTAATTCCTTCCACTACCTTGGATTAAAGGCGGTATTGTTTAATCGCTGAAATTATGGTAAACGAATCATGGATGCAAGTATCATAAAAATTTAAAATCAAACGAAACTTTTGATCAATTTGAATTTTTAGGACACTATCGCTCATGAATTGATCTTTCATTAATCCTTAAAGAATTCTAACGTAAGAAATGCGTTAAAGCTAAAGAAATAAATGTTTAGTGATTCGTGGATAACTATGAAATTGACGTAGTATTCCCTTGCGTATAGAGGCAGGGAAGTTACGTTAAAGCGATGAAAATAGCTTCGTGAGTTTTATGCATGTTGAAGCTAGAGGGTAATTATCCCAGTAAGTAATCCAATCAACTGATCGCTGATGGGAAGGAACTAAACCAATAAACCTCATTTCCTTTCTCCCCTGCAAAACAAGTTTAAAATTACAGAGAACTTAAGTAATCAGAAGGAACAACAAATAATTAACTGAAACTTACGCGTCTATTGTTAATCTCCTCAAAGATTCGATCAAGCCAAGTGAGGATCCGTTCCATAAGGCACAGTCGTCTCTGTTTCTCGAGTTCGCTATAAGAATTTATATATCATCCGCGAGCATTAAATCTACCCAATCCAATGAATCGACGGACTTGGCTAGCAGAGTACCTTGGGCTCGTACAAACTATTTGCGTCTTCTCAAGCATTGCCAGATTTTGATATTATGACTGCCTCAGCATTCAGGGAGTGATGGACATTAGACTTGGAAATGGAGCAAATCTGGAAACACCAAGAGGGATGGAGACCTTAAAAATAGCTTTTTCTTCTTACTTACTTGCCAATCCTTTAAAAGAATGTTATGCAAGCAAAAATTAAATAATTATAATATATATTTAGTTAAAGTATTAAAATACATTAATAATTAAAATATATTTAAAGAATCCTAAAGCGTCTTAGGAATATCAATAGAACAAGTACTACAATATCCTTGGCTTTCATCTTATTTTCTTCATATATTCCTTGAATTTGATGTCAGCATTTTCCCTACCCAAAAAATTTGCAATCTATCTCCGATGGCGAATGTTTGACTAGTGATTGACTATTTCAAGCTTCCTTATCGACGCATGAGGTATTGCTTATAAATAATATTAATATATATTCATGGAATAAATCGCAAAACTAGCTAACAGCAAAACTGACGCAAGCTAACGCAAAACCGCAAAAAAGCAAACTAAAAAAGACATTTTCCTCTCCGTAACTCATGTTTTATTTGACTTTTGAAGTAATTTAGTTACTCACCAATCTCTGCCATGAAAATTGAATTTTATGTAACTTTTTATCCTTAAATATTATTTCACTGATGGTAAAAATTCTGGCCAGGTAGGGCAGATTAAATCAGAATCACTGTGTCTGGGTTGTGTGTCCAATTGCGTGGGTCATTTTAGGAAACCAAGCTTTGATTTGACTAAATCTGCGAACTTATTGTTCCTTTGATAGCTTTAGTGTCTACTTGATACTCATTTGAGATAGCATTCGAGGGATTAAAATATTTTCCAAAAATTCCGTAGAAATTACTGATTTTAAAAACTTGGGGGAGTCATTAAGGTGAAGATAGTGAGAGGGGAAGCAAGGGTACCTTTAAAACGTTGAAAATCCGCGCAACCCCAACTTGGCTGACGAACTCTAGGAGTGGCTCGGAAAGTTGAGTTACATCGCAAACCGAGTGATCTTTAAGTCATGACTCGTGACCGCGAAATAAATACGCATTGTACCGGTTAATTGGCTGATTGATTCAAACAAACTTTTTCATATAAATTCGACAGTGTCGGGCGATATATGGTGGAACAGCATTTTCTGCAGACCTGATGATGACGTCCTAAGGAACGTTGAAACACGTGTTGTGTATTATTTACATTAAAATTTAAGTGGACAGTACAATTACTGTAGTTTTATTTAAGTACTAAAAAAAAACTTTTTCAGTTCCCAAATCAGATATTACATCATTTTTTTCCTTATCCGTGTCTCTCCAGGAACAAAAGTTTATAATGTCATTCTCCTAAGTTGGGAATTCAATAAATGGCTTCTTGCAGATTTTTATGTGCAGTCAATAATTATGGTATGAAGTTCTTAGTATTTTAATAAATTGAGTCATTAAAGCTGATTAAAAACACTTTGTCAACACCTAAATAATGCTGTGGCCATGTAGAAGCATCCCTATAATCGATTGGCAGCTTAAGCTAGGTCTCGATAGTTTCAATGTTCTTTGATGATAGTGGCGTCCGCAAAGGCACGTCCTTTGGCTGCGACTTCGAGGGAAGCCAAAGCATGTCTTCATAATCTCATAATCTCCATATTCAATACGCTATGCTTCGTGGACACACGCGTGGCCTCTTCCCCCGAGTATTTCTCATTTCAATGTGCCACCAAGAATTTTATGCCTGCAATGCAGCTTTTGATTAATAACATATCTTGTATATATCGATAGGAATATTTATTCTAGGATTCAATACAATCCTACTTTATTAACTGATTCACTCCTTGTCAACCGAGACCCTTGAGGGAATACTCATTATTTTATTATCTACTCTTTTAACGATGGACATGCAATGGCGGAAGTTAACATATCATGAAATGGGCGGGGCGCCGGATGCATACTCCGCATGATTGAAGAATTCACTTATCAACGTCTGGCTCCTTATGCCTGTTGTGCAATGCTCACCCGAGCAGCATAGGTTTGAACCTTGCATGGGAATTTATAAAACGTATATGATACTAAACATGGAAACAGGAACAATTAGTAGTTTCATCATCACTATAATTAATTCAGTCAGTGTTCATGAGCTACAAATTCGACAGAGAGAAAACCCTCTTATCTCTGACTTTAGGGATCTTGTAACCTTGCCAATAATAACGTAAATATACATAATACATAAATAAGATTGATTCCCACTTTACTTAGACTGAGTGGAGTAAAAATATAATTAAAGTTCATATTGCACTAATTCCTACGTCGTATATTGCCTTTAAACTATTGAACTAAACCCTTCCCCTGCTAGAAAAATCTTCCAGCTGGGGTGTTTATGATATTTCTCTTGCACCTGTATCTTTGTGTATTTATCTTGGCATAATGAGTTGTCTGCGGTAATATTGTACCGTGCGAGGTCGTTGAGAGCCATTTACCTCCACGTTTCTATCCATGGTTATTTTATTCTGACTCGTCATCATTCTGGCATCATAAAAACCGCCTAGTCGCGTGTCATTCATCATGTCTGACGGTATCCTACTTCGCATTCGGGCCACGGGTCGAGCCGGCGTGAAATCATTCTCGCAGCCAATCGCTCTGAGTGTTCTGATGTCGGCGTTTTCCCTTCTTCGAGCGAAGTTTCGTCTCGAACGAAAATATTAAGGCTCCAAGGAAGCACTTAAATAAACAGGATCATAATTCATTTTTTTTGTCTCCCTTGTGTCATGTTCTTGGCATCCGAGAATAAATAATAATACGTGCAGCCTTTTAAATATAGACCAAAAAAAGAACATAAAGGCTTAAATCTCAGCTGTATCGTATTATTTTCAGCAAAATGTCGATTGGTACATGGATGCCATTGAATGATCACTTACATATCACAAGTACTTCGTCCTTTGAATAAGACGTCAATGTTGTGCCTTAGGGTGAAACCAGCAAATCACTGTAATTTACTTTGTATTCGTGTTACTTAAATAATGTGGCCTCTGTCTTAAAACGCCCACAATATTCTAAGAGCCATTTTTGCGGGAAACTGATAAAATTAGCTAAGTTTTCCAGGAATTCAATATAAATCAAACAAGAGAGCCTAGTTATCTTAGGTTTCGAGTCATTATCAAATTGATTCTATGCATGTTCAGTCGAAATGTGTTTATATAATCTAGGCAAAGGTGGCTCTTTGGGGGTAAAAAAGATTCACTAAAATATCTTCGTCGACACATCTGCATATTTTGTATCGTGTTTTAGCTTACCACTACTTTTCAACGATACATGAAAATGGTAACAATTATTTCACACGTTTTAAAAGATGGCAATTATTTTGACTTGCGCAGTCACTTAAGTAGGTACTTCCTTGCGGGTCAATCGTGGATACATCGGCCCCGTTCGTTAAGAGAGTATGCTGGACTCCTTTGCACCCTTCCGTATTCTCCAGTTAATTCCTCTCTAACCACTCTACCCTTCACATCAACCACTTATGAAACAAATTACCTCATTGGTTAGTCCTTACACATTAACTTTTACTATCAATACGTTTGGACTCTGAAAAAGAAGAGGAGGACAGCCTGTTGATTTTTCTGTTGAAACAAAGTACACATTTAGAAAGTTCACAAAGTTTATTGATTTTTATTGACGCAGCGATAAAATCGCTGAACTCCCTTCCATATTTCGTTTTCATGCTCCATTTTTATTAATCTTTCGCCTTGAGCAAGGATGCATCGAAGTTTCTTTCGATGGAAAAGACTTCTTATGGTCTCTTTTGAGCTTCCTGGATGTATCGTGACTGCAGACAGGCTGGTTTGCATTCGAGCCTTTTGGAATCAGTTTCCCCGAAAGTAAGGCGGACGAGAGAGTACTTTCTTTCCATTCGATGGGTTAGTCATTCTTTTTACTTTGTCGTTCGATGCAAAAGGACTGGATCGTCGGAATTCCACGAATCGATGCAGAAGGCGAGGAGTATGTAAATGGTACACATGAAATACAATTCGTAATCGCATGCCTCGAGGAAGGAAATCATCCTGTCTTTCAAATATATTTTTTGTTTATTTGATTTTCCCGAATATAATGGCTGAACCAATTCCATTGAAAAAAATGAGTCGTCACTTTTTTCAAACGCAGAGCGAGGAAAACTGGAAATACCATCGGAGAATTTTCATCGATCTTCAAGATATTATTTTAGCCATAGAGCCTTAAGGAGGAGGGATTATTGAAGGTAAAGGAGGAAATGCTCTGCATGATAGTTGAGAGTAGTGGGCTCTGCTAGGGATGATGAGGGTGAGACAGTGTAAGAGGATGAAGCTTGCAACAAAAGGGGTTGTCGATATGCTGACAATCTTGACCGAAGAGAGAGTGTTTGGTAAGAGGGGAATGGAGATCAAGGGAGGTTAGGATTTACACTGAGATAAAGAAGGATTTATATGAAGAAGTAGAAGACAGCGGTAATGTATTTATCAGACGTAATGGATGTGTCCATCCAAACCTGCCTTATAGTCTGGAAGAATTCTTCGCGGGCTTCCTTCCCAAGTACGTGGTGACCTGACCCATTGATCCAGTGGGAAACCCGTTAAGAATGTACTACACAAATAATTCGCCCGTACTAGACCCTTCATTAGCCTTAATCTGTTTACCATCAAAATAGTGGCAACCCAACCTAGTGCGCCACAGAGCTTTTAGACCGTATTAAGAACTTTTATTTTATGTTCAACTTTGAGTACTAATAATACATTTATAAAAGTAAATACAGAATAGGGTAGGAAAACCGACAAAAATGCCCATTTGAGGGAATTTTAAGCGCCACTGATAGAAGAAAAAGTCGCTGAAACGTATTAAAATGCGGTACCAAGTTTTCCCTACTGTCAATTCTATCTTGCGTCGTAGGCATATTTTCTAAATTTAGTCGTCAAGTTCGCTAATTTTTCTTGGAATTCCATCATGTTATAAATAGTTGACTCATTCGGCTTCCCACTTTAAGAAATTTCATGTTACCTAAATAGCAGAACAAAAGGATTCATTTATACATTTCTACGACGCTCTCTGGAAACGTGAGATATATTTTGAAGCGACATCATTGTGAATCTCGGATACTATTTTTTTCTCATCTCTCTCTCTGCATGCAATGTTCCCCGGGTCTGGCTAAAGGTAGGAGCCGCCATGCGTGTATCTTGGGCGATGTTTTCCAATCCATTAGGACAGCCCAAAACTTCTTTCTCTCTCTCTCTCACTCACTATCCTTTCCCGACCCAATCCCTCCCCTCCCCGCAACCCCCCCCCCCCCGCCTGCATTGGAGACTTACAACGATTTGGCACGCTTCCATCGATCCACAATCCCACACGCTCAGTTTGGAACGAGAAGGGTGCATACTTAACGGACGGCTCGAGATAGGCGACGGAACAAATGGAAGGAGTGCAGAGTTTTCTGTTAATGTACGACATGTTTTGCTACCAGTCCGTTGAAGCTTTTAATTGCGAAAATGCTGTTCGATTGGCGGATTCAAAAGGAGGCGGAGGCAGGAGTTCAATACCTCATTTTTCAGCTCTCTAACCGATAGTCATGGTATCGCATTTATAAGACTTTTCGTATTTATATTTTTAAGGGGATTGATCAATTTATAATAATAAAAATTGTGTAAATATGAATTAAATCTAGGGTAAGCGGGGAAGAGAAAAGAAAAACTATTGGCAATTTAAAGTCATATCGATAAACGTGGCGGAAATGAGCTGACCTGAGGAGTGAAGTAATCTCAGGAAATTAGTTATTATAGTCCATTCTCGTCGTAGGCATTGAGTACGTTTATTTGTTTCTCTTGCTAACGAGTCTTAGCTTGAAGAAAAGTTTCGATAAACTGTAATAATTGTAACTATGCTACCTCATATGGGTAGGAACCATTTTTATTGTGCCACCTCTGGTTTCACAGAATGATACAACCTTCATAATGTCTCAAATTTAAGGTGAAGATGGGCGTGTCCTAAAGACTCAGGGCCCTTTGGTCAATAACCACATTTTCTAGTCACTACGCTACTACGCTTCCGTTGGGCTTGTCTACTACACCAGGCAAAGTCCGCCCTCGATTGCTTGATCAAATAGACCACCGTGTTATCACTATGTCCCTCATTGAAAACGCATGCCCGAATTCTCTTCACCTGACCACACACTACACTAATGGTTCAACTACCGCGTATTTTATTTTTCATCGATGAATTTCCTTTTTTTAGTTTAAGTGTACGCATTAATCGTGAAAGTGCAAAATATTTTACCCCCGTATCATCCGTTATTAACCATCCTCCGCCCACAAAGACGGGACCCACTCATGTTCGTCTTACATCATAACGGCATCCTTGCCACCTCATTCTCCGAAACATATTCTATTCGTTTACTTTGCGACCATCTGGCAAAAGTTTCTTTCATACCTCGTTTTCTAGAAGACTCGAGTGTTTTCTCAGCTTCTCCCCCATCTCAGGTTTTTTTTGCGTTTAACTGAAGGATGCTAAAAATATTTGATGTTTTTCCGGAGTGCGGTATGACTAAAGTTTTCTCGGGTTTTATCTACCGAGTTATACTGTCAAACACATGGTGATGAACAATCGAACCCGGTTGATAACCCGTGTAGCCTTCAATCAACCGGTTAGGTGCTATTTGTTTGCAATGCTTAAATATGAACCCTAGTGAGAGACGTACTTTATTCAAAATTATTACGAAAAATCCGATTTTATGCACTCTTTTAAAAGAGTTAGTGTAGCTCTATTTCATGCTCGTATAATGTTACTCGGAGAAACAATTGTGTGAGTAGAATATTTAGGTATAAGTACAGCTATAAATAAAGGGAAATGAGACCAGATTTCTCATTAGACTCAGATTTCAAACATTTTGCACTGCATTATCCGAGAAAAAGATATGAGATATATGTGAGAGGGTAAAGATAAGAACATTACGCTTAGAGTGCTGATAAAATACATATTGCATGGAAATATAGTCATCTTTGCGGTGCAAATAATCGTCTGAATTAGAAAGTAATGAGATTTTTATGAAGTATGAAAACGTTAAGTAGCTACATAGAGTTAAATAGCATTAATTGGAAGAAATAAATTGGATTATAGGAGTATCATGAGCAACAATGTAGCCAGAACAGATCTGTATGTGATTTGCGTAATTTTTTACTTTCTCAACCTTTTCTAGCTTTATCTATCCAAGTAATGTGTTTAAAATAGTAATATAAGTTCAGTCGTTTAATACCGTGTTTCCTCGTCGAATGAGTAATTGACGTCAATGATATTGCTTCCTTATTTCAGACAACTAGTTGTCCTAATTATTTCGGGCCCTACTTTAACGTAAGGCTATATACAGATATTTTTATAGTTGATGGTTTCGCGATTTCTCCCTTATATCGTTTAGTTGATGAATATACGGAATATGCGTATGGAAATGAGCACCAAAAATCAACTGGAAGTTGTATACGTAAATCAAAGATTTGAATCGTCCTTTTCGTATTTTATTCTACGGATACATGCCAAGATGGCGGTTGAGTGCCCAAGGAGAATGTGCTTGGACGTCACGCCTGGCCGCGCGACGTAGTCATCGAAAATCCTGATTATATTTTTTATTCCCGCGTCGTCATTCGTGTCAGCTTTTTCGAGAAGGAATATAGCTCTCGTCCTTTCGCCTGCGACCGAGAAAAAGCGGCGAAATCTGGCTGTGGCCCATCATGTCATTTCCAGAGCGTGGCCGATGCGAACGAAGACGAATTGAATGGGGAAAAACACCGCATTTGGCTCTGTGTACGTTCTCCTCTTTTTCCACGGACGCGAGGCGAAATTATAGTAACCCAATGTGCAACACGCCTTCGTTGTTTGTTATTTCGGAACTCTTTGCGTGGGAATCTTTTTTTTTTCGACGTGGACGATCACGTGGAACGTTTCAATAGTTTTTTTTTATTTTATTTTTTCCAAATAATTCTATGGAGGAATTTTGAGCGGCTCACGAAACGAAAGCGCTCCATCCGATATATAAGATATCTCCTGACGTCCGTCCATCATTCATGAGCCCTCGTTTGCATTTTGCGTCCGAACGAATACGGGGACACCAGGTGGTTGGAAGCGGAACTCACGTGAGAGTGGCAGCCACAATTATGTACACGCGCGTCTAATGCTCGCCACATCTCTACCACGGACGATAGGGAGACTTATGCTTCGGCAACTTCCTCCTCAGGAAAGAGAATACCTACCCACTTCCATCGGTCGAAAAGTAACTTTGCTTTTTCATTCCGTTTTGCTTTCCTCTCCGGACACTTTAACCTTACTTCAATTATCATCTCGGGATTCTGGAGGTGCTTGCCGCGGTAGCTGGGTCGATGAAGCATCAGCGCGGCAATCTGGAGGTTGTGGGTGTGTACGAGCTTGAATTCTGTGTTTGCCCAAATATTATGGTCTTCAGTTAGACTTTTGCTTGTAAAGCTTGGTAGCTTGATTATTGGCTTCCCATCCAGAGAGTTCGGTTTCAAACCCCGCGAAAAGGGAGATATTTTTAGTGGAATCTCTATTCCTACACGAGTGCTATTTAGCGAGCACTTCAATCAATGTACTCCACCATCAGTGGGACATGAAACTGTGATCCTCTTGTCGCATTTCCTTAAGACACTCCCAGAAGTTTCTCTTCACACTCAATTCATTTCCAAAAGAATCTTCCCTTTCCGACCAACTCACCTTTCCTTTGCAGTATACATTACCTCAGTAGTCGGTCGCCTCCCACAAATAATCATATCCAACTTTTATCAATATGAAACCAATTCTACGCTTGTTTTTAAATTCAACCACATTTTTAAGAGTTATCTCCCATTAAAAAGGAGCGATTCTGGAAAAATGTCTGTTTTCAAATGCAAGTGCGGAAAGTTTCAAAGCGTTTGATTTCATGTTACGTTTCCTCCAAGTTGAGCCTTGAAATGTTCTTTACTTCAACTCTTGTCAATTACTCGTTTTCCATTCTCCATTCCCTTCCTATCGCAAGATTTTTTTTACCATTTTTCTGAAAAAAACCAGTCTTTTTTTTCAATATTTACTATTTTTTCCAATGTACCTCTCCCCCAAATTCTACCCTTTGATCCAACTCTCCAATCCTACTCCAAACGTTCTCCGATATTGATCCATTTCGTCCAAACGGAGCTTGCGTTCCACAAATAAGGACGAGACCTTGGCTTGGCTGGTGGGTGGGGGGAGAGGATTGGATGGGGAATGGGGGGGAATGAGATAGGAAGTAAGTTGGGAAACTGAGGGAAGTAAAGGAAAAAGAGGGGAAGAGAGTGAGAACAACGTTACTCACTCATTTCCTTGAAGTTGGAAAATGTGTTGATCCATTCATATCCACGGGTTTACCTTCCTCTTTCCCAAGGACGCATCCACGTGCAACTCTCTCGGGCAAACATATGCACGGTGTCTTCCTTACTAAACCCTCAGAGGAATGCTCTCGCGACGAAAGAGATGTAAGTGAAAGAGGAACTGCATGTTGATGAAAAAAAATAAGTCCCCTTAGTTCTCACCGCGCAACAGATAGACATGCAGGTATTTGTGTAACAGCGGAAAGCTTACCCACTTCCCTACCTGTGTCCGGCGCTGGAGTTGCAGACCTCTCCATTTTATTAATTCAAAAAACCAGAGCTTCAATTACAGCGTCGTACCTGCTCACTTCTTTAAAGAGAACGTACGTTTTATCAACGTCTACGAGAGTCGGCAAAGGTGGAGTGTGTGTTTCCATTTTAAATTCTTGGTATGACCTTTCCGTGTTGGCCTAAAAATTATATAAGCTAATAAACTGGCGTGCCGAAGTTTTTTCACAGTTAACTTTCAGTGGTGGAATGAATCTCAAAAGACTAGCAGGAGCGTTAGTTGAAGGGAATTCCTTTCGGAAAAGTCTTCACTGGAACTTTCTTTTACGTTGAAACGATGAGTATCAAGGTAACTCTTAGCGAGATAAAAGAACGGAGTGTCGAAGGACGTGTAATGCGCCTCACTTGCTTCGTAACATCTGAAGTAACTCAGGTCATAGTAAATCTCTTCTGCGAAAAATCAATCTGAAGACTGCTGGGGTGTGACGCGAATTGGGTACGCGCCAGTGTCGGCCGTATTGGAAGACGTCCCAAGGAAACGAAAGAAATACGACAGCGTTGCGAAATAAGCTCATAAATTTACTAATGGAATGCTTAGATAATTATTGTGCTTTATGATAAGGAATCCAGTTTTTGTGAAATGAATTGCGAAACATTTACTTTGGATAATTTGCAATTCCTCTATTAAGTGGTGTAAGCCTTATGTTATATTTTAATGA
Organism: Pyrrhosoma nymphula; assembly: GCA_963573305.1. Classification (NCBI taxonomy): domain Eukaryota; kingdom Metazoa; phylum Arthropoda; class Insecta; order Odonata; family Coenagrionidae; genus Pyrrhosoma; species Pyrrhosoma nymphula. Next base: position 8,934,641 of record OY754335.1, on the reverse strand, counting down.
AATTATATTTTTATTTTGAAAGAATAAATGAGAAATGTCTAAGAAATGCGAAAGGGATCTTCAAGCAAGGAATAAAACTCGAATATCTCCTCCATCCATTTTAATGTCAAACGCCTATGCAAGGTGCTCTTATTTATTTAATTAAACGATACAATTTCTAGTTAAAAAGATAGTGGGCCCTGCGTGATCCAAATAAAATCGCATCATGAAGGAGGCCATTCTCAAATTAGCAATGCCAAAATTTACCTAATTTCTTCCTAATAACAAAAAGCAACACCGAGCACGAAAATATATAACTTTGACATATAAAGAATGGAAATTATTGCACAGGCTTATGATTATTTCGTAACAATATAAAAAAATCAGTCTTTTAGCTAAGCGTAAGAAGTTGTGAATTCAACTAATATGGTTACATAAAATGCGTTAGCTTTATGATATTTCGTAGCACATCCTGCGTAAAGGCCGCTTTACACGATGAAAGATTTTGTACAAACGAATGTACGTGAGAATGTACGTTTGTCTCAACGAAATTAGAACAGGTTCTATTTCCCGTGCAGGCATTGAGACATTCGCACAAGCGTTCATACAATTTGCCGCTTTACACGATACATTTTGCCTCATGCAAGAGTTCACGGAAGAGTTGGTACAAACAAATGTACCGTGTAAAACGGCCTTAAGAATTAAGAAGCTATAACGCCCACGTGCATGCTCAGAGAGCATACTTGAAGAGACTGAGTCATTTGTTGTATGCATTCTCTTGTTTCACCTACGTACGTATCTCATAATAATACATTAAGGATGGAAGTGGATTTTATAAGCTCTAGTCTATTTGTTTTAGAATGAACACCAACTTTGAATCCAGCAACGCAGTAACAATTTCGATCGTGACTTTCGCTTGGTGCGCTTTCGTCACTTCATTCACTCGTCAAGGGCGTCGCCCTTCTCTCCGTGAGAGTGCCCTAAAGAGCTTTTTTTCTCCAGTCAGTCAAATTGAGACGGAGGGACAACTCCACCGGCTTGAATCAACTCATATCTTTTGATGACCTCATCGCTTTTTCCGCCAGTCCAGTCAAGTTTCCCAATATTCGATCCTAGGGAGTTTTCGGACGCCAGAAATAACTTGGACTAATAATGTGCCTCGATATAGCTCCCTTCAAAAGTTCCCCAACTTGAGGATTTTTGCACAGCTTACTCATTCTCTGGCGTGTAGTACTTTGTTCATCCGATTTTGCTATGATATGCATGAAGAATGCCGGGTTTGATCAGTTAATGGTGCACCTTCAATTCTTAACCAGCTCTCAGTTCTAAATTTTAGATAGTAGGTACAAGTTGTTGAAGGTTGGCTAATGGTAAAATGTAAAATAATGTTTCTTAAAAGGTTGATTGTTGTCATGACCATATGCCAAGAAAACGCCAACCGTAACTAATTGTAAAAGATACAACCATATAATAAAGTTGCCATTCAAACTGTTATAAAAGATTCTGCTGAATATAAAATATAATCAAGACAAGTTGATAATGGGTGGGTTATTAGCATTTCACCAGACATGTCTACAAGCTTTAGAAGTTGCCAAAGTTAACTAATTACTCGTCATAATCAGCAGTTGTCTATCCTAAGACGTTTTATTTAGCTCTCCTACAGGCACTCCTTTTTTCTTCATTAATTTTCATGTGATCTCATCTCTCATTATTTGCCGTCCACCCTTCCTTGGCGATTTTTCTGAATTAATTTCTCCTTCTATTATTGTTTTTAAAAGAACTACTGCATATATCATAACTACTGCTTGTAAATTACATCCACTTCCAATCCATAGGCCACCTCCAATGGCAACATTCATATCTTGAATACTAAGTATGCACAAAATCGAATTCTGCTAAATGTATCTTCATACAACTGAAATAGACATACCTTTTTATGCGTCCAACTGAGATATTACAAAAGCATGGTAGGGATTATGACCAAGTTAATAAAAAAGTAAGGATTATTAAAAGGATAAAATTAAGGATAAGTTAGTGAAAATTGGGAGGTTTAAGGTATAATAATATTACAAAAAAAAATACTCGGAATAGCATTTGACTTCCTCTAAAAATTCTCCATGGGAAATTTCCCCATTTCCCAAAATTCTCCCATCAATTCATGGAAAAGTGATTTTCTTATGTAAAATCGTTTGATACACAGTTGTAAATGTGGAAAGTCACAATCTGTAGTTAACTCGGTTCAATATCGGGACTTCCTTATTGAACACGCCTTTTCACCAATAATAGGTTAGGTTACACCAGTGTCAATGTTTCCAATTTGACTAGGACTTATTCATTTCATACTGCCTTGATGAATGGTCTCGCGGTCTTTCTGCAGACATCTCTATCTATCTATTGACCCTCGCGGTTATTGTATATTTGAGAATCGAGTGAGCCTTGAGAAGTGCCTTCACAGATTTTTTGTTTTTCATCGGTTAAGGCCTTCCTCTGGAATTTGAAGTGCGCTTGCTCTCTCTCTCTCGTCCTTCACTTTCTCCACGTTTCGAGCGAAAGGAGAGAGTGACTTTGCAGCACCGATTGATATCCATGGCGTGATCGCAGTGCGTAAATAACGGCAGTCCGCGTTTCAACTTAATTTGAGGTCGATGCAGAACAATTTAGTAACGCAAGAATTAAACGCCCTGGACCTTTCTCTTTCGTGACGATCTTCTTCGCTTATCAAAACGACCTTCGTTTTTCGAATCTATTTACTTTTGTTGGCTCGGGAGTTGCGTGACCGTTTTAATATTCCCCAGGACGGTGATTATTAGCTAATATTAGCGGGGAGACAATGAATTGTACCACTGCTCGCTTTATGACAGACGTTTGTCGTGTGGCTGCTGTTGAGTTTCAGCTATCGTTCGGTCTTATCTCGTGATACTTCTTATTTATGGGTTTTGAATACATCCGTATTTGTGTTCAACAAATCACTACATCCCACTAGAGAAACAGCGTAGATGTTAGTTTCCCTGAGTTGTATTTTTACGTATCAGAGGAAGATTCGTCGGAGGAGATTATCATACTATGTTGGTGGCGCCTTTTGACAGTTGAATACTAAAATACTAAAAGATGGAAAAATATTCAATATTTAAAATAAGTTAGTCATTTTAGTCAAATTACTGGCTTTTTAATAATTATAACAGCAAAAATCACTGAACGATAAGTTTTTATCCTCAGATAAAGCTTCGTATTTTATTTTTATTTACAATTTTTATCATAATCGATTTGTAATGCAGATTATCATCCAAACTGTCGATTATTATGAACATTTTAGCTTTCGTGGGAGTTCATTGGTTTTTATTTGTTGGTGATATCGAACAATTAATTAATAGGTACAAATATCGTATAATATTTGTAATCATCAAGTTTCAGGTACCTACCCGATATTTTTTTGCGCGGCATACTGATGAGAGAATAAAGCCAAGGGATGCAATCACGTGGAGATTACATCCGAGACGTTTCGTTTCTTCATTTTGCAATTCTTGGGGACTAGATTGTCTTGGATGACATTTTACCATAACCCAGGTCTGTTTCCTCGAGTAGCGCTCTTCTTCTTCTTCTTCTCATCGAGTCTCTTCATGAGTTTCGAGTTCAAGATTTTTTCCGAGTGCGGGAGAGACTTGCGCCTTCGGGGGATTGAAGCTCTCCGAGCAATCGCTGATGGAACCGGGACGACGTTATATACCCACTCTCGGAGTGCACCACACCACACAGCAATTACCGTGATGAGAGTCACAACTCTCTCCTGGTTCTGAATTCTGAGAATTCCATGTGGCGCTGCACCTACGAAATTGCCATAAAGGATCATCAGGGAGAGAGGCTGATTTAGGTACCCCCATTTTCTTCTGCTTCACCGTCACTGATGAACTTTCCCACGAAATCGAACGTCATCCCAAGTTTAGTCTCAGCTGTCTCAACAGCATGACCGAATAGAGATAATTATGTGATGATGTTATTGGTGACGGCCGAAACTTTGTGGAATTCCACTGTAGGAAAAGGATAAAATACTTTGCACTATTCCAATGGAGAAATTTGGTTTATTGAGTCGACATGTTTCACTGCACTACAGCATCATCAGGACTGCAGCATCATCAGGACTGCAGCATCATCAGTCCTGATGATGCTGCAGTGCAGTGAAACATGCCGACTCAGTAAACCAAATTTCTCCAGTGGAATAGTGCAGTATTTTATCCTTTTCCTATAATTATTTAATATTTTCCTATGCTGTTTTATAAGTTAACAGGCTATGGTATCGATACTTTCAACCGAGAAAGAACCCTCGACTCTTGACATTTTTTCAGTTTCTGAGTCAACTTTATGGTATTGTTATGTTTGGAAACAAATTTAAAAAATTTATTTTTTGGGGTTTTGAACCTTACTATAGATAGTTTATTTTTCACTAAGCAGTCAACAATTGTAAATAATTGCATCGGTTATTTCCGTTTTATTAGAATAAAAAGGAGAAATAAATATAAATACTAGATTTTTATCCTTAAACTATATCATTATTTGATATTCTTTCAAAGGTTTCTTTCGCATAGTTAGATACTTGGCAAGTTGTCAGTACTCGGTCAAATGTAATTTCATACTGCGGGGATGAAAGCGGGAGGGAAAGACGAAATTATTATCCTGGAAGTTAACAGCGCTCGTAATAGGGGGAACGCGGGTCGTACGTGACTCGTACGGATTGAAACATTTTTCTATCCTGACATTTCAAATGCAGCAATATTTAACATGCTTGCATTGTCGAGAATGACGAAAATTAATAAACATTTGGAGCTGTTTAAGAAATAATTCATTGCTGCCTTGGAAAGAAGGTCACCTGAAACTCGTTATCATTGTAGCTACTCTAATACTCCGCACACGAGTGGCTCGTGGTTCGGCCACGCCAATTTATTTGGACCATTTTTATGACAGATAACTTGAGCGTTCATGACAAGAGTTAATTAAAAACTGATTAATTAAGAAAGACGACCGTTTGAATTTGACAAGTTCATTAAAAGGAAAATGATTTAATGGAAATTTGGTGAAATTGGCTCAGCAACACTTAACAGGGTCAATTTTCTGCTCCGTCGATTTCGTCGGTGGAAACCTCCTATATGCGATTGGAATAATTCTAAAAATCTTCGATGAAATGCTTCCCCGCAGTTTAATTAGCCTTTTTCAATTTTTTGCTCCATTTAGGAAATTTTCATGTGCTTATCATAACTGCCCTATTTAATTTCTTAAACTTTTTTTAAGTAGCATTTCTGTACAAGCTTTCATGAAACAGTGGATGAAATACAACTCAACTTTTAGTGAATCTGCTAATCAATATATATTTTGACTAATCCGTGCCTGGAATTCAATTAGGAGAGGGATAAAAAAGATAAATTAATTAATAATAATGTTGTATTTAGCTCAATGAGAGTGTGACTATGAAAGTACTCGTCCCTAATTGTGTTCTAGGAAAATCGCACCAAAAATGTAGGCTGTGAGAATTACTGCACCACTTCTTTAGAAATGGATGGTAGTACAGGGGAATGGACTGGGTCCCCTGACCGTGTTCACTGACTGTCGATCATCGGTGTGAGATCTACCCTCAGGCTATTTTAAGTACAGAGTTATTTAAGCACAGGCTTGTTTAAGCACAGATTTTTTTTAGAACTGTTTAGTTTTTTGTGCACATAATACCAAATTTTCATCGCGCAGGAAACTTATCTCTACATGAAACCCTGCAAGCTGCCTCTTGAGAGTGTGGAGTTAGAAGTTATTTTCAGCCATGAAAAAGTGAAGGATGAAGGAATAGGGAAAGTAATGGTTTTAAAATGGTGCATAAGTACTTTGATCTGCATGTAATATGTTAAGAGTGAGGTGGTAGGAAAAAGAGTTATCGTGGCTCTCAGTATCGTGACAATAACTCTCATGTTTTGTCGCGTTAGTTTGTCCATAAAATGAAGTGCGGTGCTAGAATATTAACCTCGTTGTCTGCCTGAAATTCTTGCGTTAGTTTACGTGTAACCTCCTAACTTCTAGCGAAATGAATCCGGAGTGCTCGGCTCGAGTTTGGAGGGGTGATCCTCCGATTCGTCCGAGTGCTGTTGCCCCTGTCTGCACGTGGCTGACAGTATGTGCGAAATGACCTTAGCCGTCGAAGCACGATAAATAAAAGTACTACTACTACTATGAATCCGGAGCTTCCCTCTTCATTTAATTTCAAAACATCACTTGTGATTTCAAAGTAGTGTGGAAATAGCAGAGGCTGTAATTGTTTGGGGAGTATAAGGAGGGAGGTACACCAATGTACGGGTCGTTTGGAAAAAAATAATCTTTCGCCTGTAAAATCATTCAAACCCAGATGCCCAGAAATCAATTATATTTATTTAATTCATGGATATATGATTTATCTGAGCAAGTTCAGCTTGATTGCAGGCTTCCTCAGGGTACGCTCATGGATCTCTGGATTTATTTGAAGTTTCCACCGCTTGAGTTGACCTTTTCCGTCAGCGTTTTCCCAGTAGTTACAGTCAGCATCTTCTAGTCTAAGTGTAAAATGTGTATTCGAATCCTATTCCAGGGGAATCACGTTTTTCAGCGTGAATTCTACACATTAGTTCATTACTTGTGATTTAAGTGGGCAGAGGTATTTTTATCCCTCTCACCCAGGACATCTTTCCTGCTTAAATGTAAGAGTTGACGAATTTACCTTGTGGAACTGAGACATAGTGTGGAAGTAAACGCTTTGTCTTATTCTTCATTTTTTTATTGAGCCTCTTTTAGTTTTTTAATTTAAATATACGCCATTATCTACAGGTCTGTATTACCATAGTCGTTTTCTTATATCCGTAGACCAATTGTAATATAGATCTATTGAAAATGACTCTAAACCTAAGAAAAAAAGCTTTACACTTAAGGTAGTTTGAGCGAAAAATCACTTCACCTAGAATTTTATGAATTTGGCCTCATTTTAAAGAAAAAACTCATATTTCCAATGATATAAACATATCAACCCCTTGCCGAACTACTTTTCGAGCAATTTGCCTAAAAATATAAGCTGTTTTACATGGGATAGATTATGGCTGTGCACTCCAGAGGGAGACTATTAAACAAATTAGCAACTTCTAGCACCTAGATATCGGCAAAAAACTAACGGTGTGTAGATTGCATGTTTTATCAACTACTCATAAAAAAATAATCTATTACTCACCACAGTAATTTTTACAGAATCGCAAAAGAAACCTGCTGTTTTGAAGGGTTTTCAGCCGTATGTAGGGAAATAATGAGTCAAGTTAGAGACTTATGTAGCTTTATTTATTTAATTACGGACAATGTTGGTCATATATAACTATATATTTGTGCCATTAATATAACAATATTTATTTCATAGTTCTTACAGACGATGAAATCAAAAAATAAAAATTTAATATAGTCTCCATGATGACTAGGCAACTATCTCGCTCAAACCACATTAATAGCGGAATATTACAAAGTGCCATCTTCATTAAACCTTTCCGCATTCCAGTATCTAGTCTCATCGGACATTTCGGCCGAGCCGCAAGGGAAGCTAGAGTTTCCGAAAAGTACCTGGATGCCCATTCGCGTGGATTCCTCCGTTTGACCGACTTTGGTGATAATGCAACGTGCGACCGCGGGCTCTGCGGTGTTTTTGTTTTTTTGGCTCCGTGAACACGGAAAGCCCAGAAGCTTGTCGAGAGATACTCAGTTTTCGAAAGGGACGAGACTGAAGAAACGAAAGGTCACGACGCCGTGTTATACTTTTTGAGCCGATCGGCCGGAGACTAGTCGTGAACACGGAATCCCATATGCACGCCTTGCGCTGGTGTACTATGCGATCAATCCTACGCCGACACTTCAACTGCCCTCCCTGCTCCTCAACTCGAGGGCAGATCTTACACGATAAAGGTTCTTCCGCTTAAATAGGGCGACTTGACGGTCAGTACGGTTCGTTTTTCGTTGCCGTACAGGATGTCGTTTTAAATGAAGTGGTTTGGAATGAAATAACTTTGTAATTTTCCACGCCGTTTATTATTCTCAACCAGTTTCAACGCAATAGCGTCATTTTTAAGAGGTTAATAAAAACGTTTTTTTTTTTTAAATTAACCTCTTGAAAAAGACGCTATTGCGTTGAAACCGGTTGAGAATAATAAACCGTGTGGAAAATTACAAAGTTATTTCATTCCTAACCATGGAAAAATTCCACAATGTGAACCCGTCGACGATTAATATTATTAAATGAAGTGGTGGACTAATTGCCTGGGTTCTCCGTGATTTAGCAAAGGAAAGCGAAACCTTTTTTCTTCGAAACGAATGAGAGGTGAAGTAGGATGGTTGAAAATCTCAGACTCTTTTGAAATACATTCCCTTTTTGTTGCAACTATGACGAGAAAAGGTTTTTGGATATTATTTTGACAAATAGAATGCTTTGCCGGCCTCGGTGACGGCCGAGAATAGCCTGTTAATCAGAGATCGCGGACCCGAATATCTTTAGGAAGGCTTTTTAATAACCGTGGTTGTCCTTGTCCGTTAAAAGTAATTGTATCACAAGAAATCGAAAAAATTGGAGGGTAATAGATGAAAAAGATTTTGTATAGAGATTTTTTCTCGTGAAATTTTGCTTGCTCAAACTTTTAATTGAAATTTTACCGGCTTATGGTTGAAAGTGATGAAACTATTCGCAAAATATGAGAGCACAATATTATAGATTAAAGATTTATAATGATCAAATGAATAACTGATATAATGGAGATACTAGGCATCGTGGAACTGTTAACTACTGATGAAGAAAGAAAGAATAAATTTCAAGTTTATGTGATTTAATTTCGAAATGCCTTGAAAACAATGGAGCTAATCGAAGCCAGTGGTGAAATTAAATCTCATTTAAGCGGAAAATAACTATCTATTTCGTCATCCTTATGGTCACATAAATCGAGCAAATTTTAAGGAGGGTTTTAAATGTTTGCAAGTCATCAACTATTGTGAATTCCCGCCATTTGTTTGCTGGAATGAGTCCTAAAGTTGATCGATAGTTGAACGCAAACTTCGTGATTCCAAACGAAATCTCGAATACATTATATTGTCACCGTGGGCAGGTAGACATTGAACCCACCCCTAATGATCTACCCACACCGATTGAAAGCGACCATCGGACGCTAGAGAGCGATTTTAGCGATTTTCGATATAATCGAAAGTCCGATCGAATATGCGCGCGAGCTGATTCGGACCCCAGCCACTATCGGACCAAGTGGGCTTGAAAGTGAGAAAATAAAAAAGAGTAATAAAAAAATCTGCAATAAAACGGCTTTTAGTTCCATATTATGACTCGGGAATGTGACGTGGGTTATTTTAAAGGCATATATCACCGATTCTCTCAGCCATTTCCAAATTTTTCCTAAAGGTCTTTATTTATTTCTCCGAATTTATAATTCCGGCCATATCAAACTTTTGGTTTGTACTAATTTTTTATGTAGATAATCGAATATTATCAGCTCATAAAACTAAAAAATATGAAGTGCAATCCCTAAATTTCCAAACTTCTATTTTACATTCTATCCATCCATGGACCACGATGAAATGAAAAAAAATTAAATATTTTAATGTTTAATTTTATTTAATAATTAATTTATCTCTGACTAACCCATAAGTCAAAATTGAAAGAGATTACCGTAAATATGCATAATATGTGTAATAATATGTAATTCATATATATATTTAACCGAAACATATTGTTCATATTAACTGTAGTTCTCGAGCTAAAGGTTCTTCGATTTAGATATAGTTTGCCTTAACATTCCACTCGTTCCATTCTCATTCGGTGGCGGTGGGGTAACGTCGTCGCTCGCCAACCCAAAGGTCGAGGGTTCGAGTCCCGCCTGGGGAGGATTTTTCTCCTCCCCAGGCGGGAGGTTGTGTGTGTTGTCCTTTGTTACTGTTACAACGCATGATGTAAAATGGTCCTCGAGGCTGTATTAAGGTTGATGAAATAAATAAATAATAAAATAAAAAAATAAAAATTAATTTCGAGAAATCCTCACTGGGGTTGGAATGAGCATGTGGTGAATAATGTTTCATTCAGAGAATATCAATGGGCAGATATTCAAAAGTTTTTTTCCATTACAATAACGCTTTATAGTTCATGTGCACATTTATATAGAATCATACCCACGCAATGTAACATGTTGGTTTCTAATAGTTCATGATAATTTCAAACTTACACAAAAGGTGCAAACTTTTTCAAATTTCACAGATTGTTTTTATAACGACCGGTTTCAACCAACAGTGGACATTGTGTCTTGGTGTCTACAGTGGTTGCTTTTCAACGCTGTGTCTTTATTCCTGCTATATATAGAAATATATATATATTTGACAATAAAACAGAAAGGGCCATTTTATTATTCCGCAGTGCAATGCGCATCATCGTGACTTTGTAGTTCAGAGTTCTTTCCATCGATTTAGGCTTTTGTGTTGTACGTGCGACATCTGATACGTACCACCCAATCGCCACTCAGTCCGAAAACTAGACTTCCAGTTCGACTTTCATGGCAGACCTAACGGTTTTGAACGTGGCGAAAGACACTCGCCAAGTTTGTTTCCCACGATATCGCCTTCCACCCATCTCTCAGCCAGTCAAGCCGATTTCTTTCGAGGATCGGGCCTAGGGGCTCTAATTTTGGCACGCCGATATCCTGTGCCAAGCGGCCGGCAACGGCGGTTTATCGTGTCCCATCTCCCCCCGACAAAAACGTCTGGCCCACAACTCAAATCGCGAAGCGGTGATAAATACCTACGTGGGTGCGGGAACCGTATCGCCTTGCATGCAATCTTCGTTGCAGGGGAGCTTCCGATTGCCGTTCGTAACCCACCGTCCTCTCAACCTTCACCGTCATCATAGATTCTACTTATCGCGTATGGTCTCCGATTGATCACTCACTATAAGGAGCCGGTGCACGACGAGAATTTACTCATTTTAAAAATTCGATCGAAGGATTTTAAGTGTACCATGTAATTTGTCAAATTTGAACAACGGACTTCAACAAAAATGCCTGCAAATTATTTTATGCATCAATGATTGAAAGAAACTCAATAGATGCACTTCTGTGTTTTTTTAACAAAGATCAAATGAGTGACAACCTTCCGTATAAGGACATCAGCAAAATACATTAATTATCTCGAATACGATCTTTTTGCAAAATTCCACGCTGTTTTTTTTATCAAATAGCGGGAAATGTGAGAATTTTAATACGAAATGAATAGAGTCAATTTAACGAAGTCCGCGTACAGGGTGCGAGGCCTCCTTACAAAATTACGATTTTTAGTTGCTGGTCGCGATAATATTGTCATTTGTAGTTCTAATTCGTGTATTCTGCTTGATTGTTGCTTGCTATGTTACATACGGAGAATATAGAAAAGACAATTTGATGTTATTTATTTTAGTGAAAATGTCGACCTACAGACACTGCATTAACATATAACGGGCCAGGTTCAGTTCCCCAAGTTTTCTAATATGCCTGTGCATAAAGGTTTTGCCTGAATAATTATTGGTGCTGTTATTTGATTATTCCAATACCTTCCTTATAACATAATTTTTCGAGACAAAAAGTAGTGCTAGTTCATGCAAGGTTTGAATATTACTTTCAATTTTAACTCGCTCTGTTTCACAGTTTCCTATTTTCTGATTTGACAAAAGCACTTTAAAGATGTGTTGGTAATAAGAAACAACTTCTATTTATGCAAGAATATGAAGAATTAGCATATCCTTAAAATTGAATGTTATTGAAACTCAATTTTACAATTAATTTAGATCTAACTTCTTATAGATACGCGCTGCTGGGAGAGTGTCTGGTAACCAATATCGGTACCTAATCGATAATATGCATTCGCTGAAGGTTCATCTCCATTTAAATGATTAGTGAATGGTTGACCTGAGGTAGCGAATTAGTCCGAAGATACCCTTCCGAGAACTGCATGTTGACAAGGTTTGAAACATTGCCCTTAGGGGTCGGAGTGCAGGATAGCTCCTAACAACGCTTGGCTGTGGCTTGACTATTATCCGGCAGACGTACTCTCAATACATGGGCTCAGCAAAGGATGATATAGGGTCAATAACCCTAGTGCCCGTTAACTCCTATTGTAAGGGCGTCGATTATTAGAATTCTCTGCCGGATACGCCAAGAGACAAGAGCTGGTTATGTTGTGGATTACAAATAACAATTAAGGTACAACGCTGTCGTTGATACCTGGTGCATATTCCGAACTGTCTAAATTAGTTAGAATTGGAATACTTTAACCAATACTACTGATGTGAAAATTTAACCCAATTATTATAGGAGGCGCAGTTTTTTGGTTCAAGGCACTCCGTTGACATTTAGGTTTCCCTGTATAGCATAATAAAATGTTTCAATAATGAGTTGCTTTTCCCCAGCTCAATGTGGTATCTATAGTTTACTGTGATTATATTATCATGTGTTAAATAAAACTATTATCGTGAAATATAGCAGTAATTAGCAATGCTTTAACCAAGAAAACTTCAAAATTTTCATGATTTTCACTTTTGTTTCTAATTTTTTCAAATGCAAACTAAATATTATATATTTATACAAGTAGAATTGATTCAACTACCTTAAAAATGACGGGTTTTGGCTGTCAATTGTCAATTTGGCTGTCAATTAAATGTGCCAATGTATGCTAAGCCTACTGATTATGGTGAAATGCTCACTTGCGTCGGTATTTGTGTACATATTCGCCGATGGCATATCCAAAAGTCTCATTGCCGTTAGTACAACTGAATAAAGCTAGATTTCTATGAGTTCTAAAATTCCTAAATCATGTTATTGAAAGAAACTACTCAATATGTTTGATTCGCTAATCGTTGAGAAGCAGATGAAAGGAATTCGATATCGTATAAACGAGAATGCTTGCAGTCTTTCACTGCTAGTGTCCACGGCCTGATTCGAAGATTAAGCAATAAGGGTAAAAATAAATATCTCCAGTCGATCATCAGTCATGATTGGCTAGATACGCACCTAGGATACACACACACTCATGGAGTTTGGAAATTCCCGACACCTTGGAACTATCGGGAATCGAACCTGGGATATTGTTATTTCCCGTGAATTCTCCAGCAGTCCAGAAATCATCTTTTTTTATTTAATTTTCATTACTTTATCTGTAATAATGACTACAAAAGCAACTGTGAACTAGCGGAAAGCTTATTTTGTCGTGACAATATTTTCTCAGGAAACGGGAAACCGGGAAAGTTCTCGGGGAAGGTCGGGAAGAAGTTTCCGTGCGAAAACATTGCACGCACATATTATATCGAACCTGAAACATCACGCTTTGCATTGTAATTTGTATTTAAGCCAAACGGAGTGCGCCAATTAAACGCTTTGTGGGTATAAACTAGGAAAAACCTCTTCCCTAGCATACGCTTTTTTAATTGGAGGAGTTTAATTAGCGCTAGGTTCAACGATGAATGATGGTTGATTGGCTTTCCGATTGTTCTTCAGGAATCGGGAGGGCATTATGAATTCACAAAGGGCCCGTCGAACCCCGACTGAACGGCTTTTGTGTTCGGCCCTTTTCTTCAGTTCCTTTGAGTTTTTTCTAGTGGCTTGAGAGAAGGGGGGGATGGGGAAGGAGGTGAGAGGGATTGAAAGGGAAGAGGAAAGGGTTGGTTGGAAGGACCCTCTCGTCACGTCCACTGAAAGGAAAAATGCCGAACAATGCAACCCCTAAAGGAAATATTTTGAAGTGTACTCCAGTTTAGATCGTACCAGACTATTCATTCACCGGATTCGATGGAGTCTAATGGGGTAAACACTGATTTTGTTTAGCAATATGAAGCTTCTGTCCTTATTTAAATACTTATGTAATGCCTCCAGTTGTGATTTAAAGAGCTAAAAAGCCTTCGCAAAATCAATTCTTTTTTATTTTACTGGAGATAACGTGCGTTTAAAGTCCGACTGCGAGACTGAAGTCAATTTAAAATTGTGCGAAGATTCGATAAATCCGATGGAAAGCTTTTTTGAGGCTTTTTCTCACCTTCTGAAATCCTTCTTGTGCTACGGAAGATATCTCCGCGCTGTATAGTCACAGGCAGGTTTTTCTTCTGCCCAGTATGCACGTGTTGTTGCATAGGTGCTATTACTCCACTGTGTCCTCATAATGGTGGAAGATTTAAGTTAGTTTGTTTATAAAGATTGCTTAATATCGTCACGAATCGGCAAATGTTGATTTATGAAGTATTGATGATCACTAGAAAGCGAACAGCCGTGTAACTTGAATTGAATTCCTTCGTAATTTAATGGAGTGAACGTTAACTGAAGGAAAAATCGATTTTTGTCATGCAACCTGGCAATTGTTTAATTTTATTGTACACTTTGTTTTCCACATCGTATAAGTGAGGATTGGGTGCCACCAGTAATTAAACGCATCAAAATCGCACGGAATTTTTTTTTCGTGTTATTGGACTTCGCATCCATGGTTTCAAAACAGTAGTTAAAGTATGAATTATTTAATATATGATATTTAATATTCATAAAATACGCATAAAACTCCCATAGAAATAAATAAAATAGAAATATCGATTTTTAATGAAATTAAGTGTCTATCTCTCAATCTTTTTCACCGCAATGACGATGCTTCGGAGAATGTAGGTAGTTGCCTGGATATGAGAAAATATTAAAAATCAATGAAAATTTTAACTTGTAAAGCAAGAGGGAGCAATTGTACGACTTAAAACTAGATGTCTAAGATTATGATATGACCTCCATTTCGTAATACTATGTGAGTACCTCCACTTGAGCCATAAATTGCACTGGCAGCAGCGAGAATCGAAAACGGCGTGACTTTTTTGGGCAGCGGGAATTAGGATAATTATAACATCTTCAAGCGTTGAAACACGAAAATTCCAACACACATGAAATCTATCGTTTCCGCGAACATACAAAAACTAATCTCAATGAGTAACGAAAGATTTGCGAAGTTTTTCTCGTATTTTAATAAGCAGAAAGTAGAGGACACATTCAAGAAAGCCATTAAAAATAGCTGCATTGCTTTGTTTTCCCTAAACCTTATAGGGAATTCATGCTAAGGTGAGTTTGAAATTATGGTGGAAGACGAATCTGTCTAGTCTTGACGTAAGTGTACTGTAATGTAATTGAAGTTTTAATGTTTGACTAAATGACGGTTATGAGACGTTATGATGTTTTTATGATATTCTAACCTAAAGGCTATCCGATAAACAGTAAGAAGGAGGAATCGTGATAGAATATCGAAAACTTATCACCTTCTAAGAAATATTAGTCTCTAAAAACTTAGTACTAACCGATAGGAAAGCAAACATCAGTATCCTATGTTGGAGAATACTTGGCCCAAAATTCTAATACAGGAAATAGACCAGCACCGATAACACTTGGTACTTATTCCCTTCTATTTTCTCCGTTCATTGCTCCTGTAATCGTAATAAATACGATGACAAGTTCCCGAAATGCTTCGGGCATTTTCGAGAATCCGTCATAGATTCGATGGAAAGGGAAAGACGGAAGTTTGCGAATACCTCCTTCCAGATGAGTATTAGTGGTTAGTATAGGAAGAAGCAGTTGACCTTCGCGTGTTTAACTCTGGTGAAGTAGCCTGCGCTGATATAATCTCCATCCTGGACGTGACGCTAATGTAAGCAATCGACTCGTGGAAGATGATTTCCTAATTGATGGAGACCCGTTGCCATACGCTCTCGCTGGAATGATATCGAAATTTTCCTCGATATCCGTCGAGTGCATTGTTTGCTCCTGCATGCTCGAGAAAAGTCAGATAAAGACCCCGGATGTTGTATCCCCCTTTATTATGCGTTGGATCATCTCCAGCGAGAGACGCGATAACAGGCGTAATATCGGATTGGAAAGCTCGCTGGCTTTTTCCCCGCTGAATAGAGCTGCAATTCGAAGTAGATTATCTTAATGATCAGTTGTCCCACTTCCTTTATTCTATTTTGTCATTTTGTTATCCCCATTTAATGAATTTTGATAATCTATTAATGGCATTAGCTGTATGATTCGTCTTTCTCATTCGAAACTGAGATATAATGTTTGGATGCTGTTATGTTTTGCTTCGCCCCTCACGATATAAATTACTTTTATTGTAGGCAGATCTGCTATAAAGATGGATTGGCTTAACTTCACTGCGCGTATTTCATTCCATGCAAATATAAACCCGAACGTCTTTTTGACCCGAATCACTAGAGAATATACATTAAGGGATTCGTCTCCGTGATTTATATCGACCTAAATCAAAACGGGAATGCTTAATTTCGAACCAGTTTTTCCTCGTTGTTAACGCGGTTAGGGAACACTTTCGCTAATGCATCCTCCTCCCACTAAAATATTCATTGCTCCGAGGATCGAGGCACCGAAAGAAAAAATATGTGGTGGACGACAGAGGGGGAAGGGAGGGAGAGGGGATAGAGGAGGCGGGCGAATGACATTCTATGGGAGACGTTAATATAAAATATGAGCGTCCCGATTTGGATGTCGCAAGAAAAACAGTATTGAAACGGACCTTCCCCTCCGTCCTCTCTCCTCTTCCCCCCCCCACCCCCCCACTCCTCCCTCCCCTCCGCATCTTTCTCTCTCTCTCGATTCGCAGTCGCTCTCCAGCGTTGCCAAATGTCATGGGGAGGGCAGCGTTTGACCAACCCCACTCCCAGTGTCCTCCACCTTCTTCTTCCTCATTTCTCTCTCTCTCTGTATCTCGTGGTGCAATAGGTGTAAACACCACCACCACGCCTCGTGACGTTGACCAAGGGAAGTGCTTCGTAGTAATAAACGTAAGGGGTGGGACGAACCCATGTTATGTAGAAGTCAAATCGGAATTCTTTAAAACCAAGTCCTGAAGTCTGTTCAAACTACTGGATCCTTCATGCGAGATTAACCATGAGCGCAATACCATGAGCTCCTTAATAAATGGTAGCTCAGTGGACTGTCAAGCCGAATATATTAATGCTTGCCCTACCACGGAGTGTCTTCGCCGACGTTCCCTTCGAAAAACTTATCATTTCCAAACAAAATTCATTTTCAAATCTAAGTAACTTCTGCATCCCTCCATTCTCTCCAAAATTCCTATTCATCTACTCCCACTCCCGCGTTTACCCAACATTATTCCCTCATTCATCCAACTCAGAGTTGGAAAATCATCATCAGTAAACTCACTCACTCAGTGATTCAACCCGAAGGTTGGTTTGGATACTTGAGGGTTGAGCTCACCCCGGACTAAGCCACAGCCGTGTGGATTTCACACATTTCCCTGTTCCTTTTCCCTGGGCCACCTCGGACTCTGGAGGATTTTTTGTTCGGGGGCGTCCTAAGGCTACAACCGGATTTGAACCCGGGACCATTCTATCAGTAGTCAAGCGCTCTACCCACTTAACCACCACGCTCCCCTGTTGGTAAATACCGATATGAAAATGAAATATGGTAGTGTAAAAAAATCTGCCCTTAAAAGTTATGATGAAAACAAAATTGTCAATCTGCATTCACGTAAGTGCTGATTTAGGTATAATTCGTACTTAATTAGAAGAGTCTAAACAATAGTATGTGAATTATATAATGATATGGCTAGTACTTTTGGATGTTCCTCCGCATAGTGTATTTTTACGGCAAAAGTTACTCCAGCCATCCTGGAGCCGTCTTCAGGTCACTTCTGAAGACGCCAGCAGGAAGGGTGGAGAGAGAGTGTTATCGTAGAAAGGCACTTACGTGGAGCAACACCCGAAAGCAGACATGCCACACGCCGCGGAAACATTCGAATCTACATGGTTGTAACTTATATTTTTTAAGGAACGCTTTTACATAATGCAACTAACTGTTTTAGGTAGGCTTACCATACGTCCTCATTTATGTGGACATGTCCGTATTTTCGACTTTTAATGTAGCGTCCGCGTACATTTTTACGATTTCTGCTAATGTCCGCATTTTTTATTTTTGGGAAGTAGTAAGATCTTTTGATTTTTGTTATCATCTCGTATCACCAACTACTTATATATATAAATATATATATCTATATAAAATAAAACTTACAGGAGGTAGGAGAAAGAGATATAGATAAAGAATTTGTTCTTACGGGCAGTTAGCAGTGAGCAGTTAGTACTGCCCTCAGCAGGGCAGTACTAACTGCTCACTTCTAAAGCTGAGGAAGGACCAACCGGTCCGAAACGTTCCCGTAATAACAAATTCTTTATCTATATCTCTTTCTCCTACCTCCTGCAAGTTTTATTTTATATATTTGTGGCCAATTGGCGAAAATTTCAAAAGAATATATATATACACATACATATTTATTTATATCGATTATTGAATTACGCCGTTAGCAATCTGCTTTCGATTAGGGTACTTTCGTTTGAGGGCTATAGCCGGCGATAGACGGGGATCGCCACTCCGCGGGGCTTTCGATTTAGCTGAATCCAGGGGATGCCATCATTTATGGCGCTTCGTGTCGGTACAAAAACTTAAACGAACTGTTGATATATGGCACTACTGGTCTACCATAGGTTGTAAATAGTTCATAGTTTGGCTACCAGAATGTGTTGATCAATCCCGTTGAGTCTCCTCATTTTGGGGTTTCAAAATATGGTAACCGTAGTTTTAGGGCTTGAGCTAAAAACGATTAGGGATTTTTAGTTGGTATGCGAAAGACTCGAAAAACGAAACAGAAATGATGGAAGAATCGAGATCTTGAATATTTTCAATAACTTGCATATTTGCAAGAATCGAGGAGTCAAATATCTAAAGGCATACATGCGCGCTGATAAAAACGGTGAGTAGTGAAAACATTTCGCGCTCCTATTGCTCTCCATTTTACTACTCCTTTCTTTCCTATGTACACGGTCTCACCTTTCACAACCTCTCGCTTCTTATTTCATTTGCACGTATTTTTATGTATATGTCGCTTCGCACCACACACGTTTCGCGAGGTGGTCTCCTCCTCACATCTGGAGCGGAGCAGATCTTTCTCTCTCTCCACACCTCCTCCTCCTTATGGGCGGAGGAGAAGAAGAAGGCGGGTTGGGGGGGGGGGTAAACGTGGCAACAGGGCGGCGAGAGACGCCTCCATTCCCCCCCTTCACGCACATCCGCTCTTATCGACTCGGGAAGGGAAGAGAAAGAGAAAGGGAATGTAAGGAGGAGGAGGAGGACACGGAGGAGGGGAGGTTGTAGGAGGAGGAGGGTTTGAATGGAAAGGGAGCGATAGAAAAAGGGCGGGCGAGATAGGACAGGAAAAGAAGGAGAATGGAGGACGAGAAAGAGAGAGAGATAGAACTAAATGTGGTGTTTGGTTGATTATTTGACAAAGTGACACACAACTTAGGTCTTTTGCGCCCCTAAGGACAGGTTTGCAGGACAGTGGGGTATTTGTGGAATGGAGGAAGGGATGAGAAAAAACAGGAGAAACTCTTAAACGAAAGGCGCCAATGCGAATTTCAAATGCGATTGCAAAAATCAAAATGAAAAAAAAAACATTAGCTTGAGCTTGGATACGAAGTCGGATCGTCCGAATTTGTGCCAAACGCATTTCCCATTTGAAAAATCCAGCTCAACTCGGGGATAAATACTTCCACTAAGTAATGGAATTTGGGAGATATTGATATAGATAGATCCTTGTGCATTTTTATTACGAATTCCGCACATAAGTGAGATAATAAGAGTTGGTTGATCAGGTGTTTGGAAAGATGAACGACAACTAAAGCATATTGAACCTGAGAAAATTGCAAAATAGACGTATTGAATCAGATATTCTATTCTTTAATAAAACTATACACAATTTAATAATTATTCTACACCTTTTAAGGCTTATGCCTTCTTAAGTTTCCGATGCCAATACTTGTAACAAGAAGAACTTTAAAAGGATTTTTAGGACTAATTATACGAACATATGATAACCCTGCGGCTAGTATTATTAGGGATTCAAATATGCTCCCCTTTGACAATGACACATTCCATTATGAGCCTATCTTCCGTTTAACAATCCCAAAGAAAAACTCTATTGTAAAATTATTAGTTGAATTCGTTTAATTCTCTTTCATTATTTCATCCTTTGTTTTTGTGGTGTGGATTAGTTTGAAGTTTGTTTATCTAATAACTGACTCAATCCCATCCCCGAGATATATCTACCCAATACCCTGCGAGTCACCACGTGGCAAGAGGTAAGTACATGAGCCGTGAAGAAGGGAGGCGAAAAGATTTTGAAAGAGACCAAGGACGAAAAGTATAGTGCCTTGACGCAGTGTCTTAGTGTGTCGCCATTTTTGTAGTAGCCATTTTGTAGTAGTAGTCGAAAATAAATGTGTCATATTTTGTTTATTTTGTCATTAATTATTAATAGGAATCGTTAAACATGGCGGCACAAGCTAGTAAACCGTTTGAGGCCAGAGAGGGCGAAAGAGTCGTGAATTAGAGTGCAGAGGAACCGGAAGTATCGCGCGGGAACCACTGTCAAACTGTTCCATCAGCCTCGCAAGCTTTCCTCTCCCTCCGTCACGCTCTGCCCAAGTGAGTGCCACCATGTTCTGCAATATGTGTTCAGCGCGAGATGAAGACGAAGAATGCGAAAGTGGGATTGGCGGAAGGAAGAGGGGGAAGGAATAGTTGGGTGGGCGGTGTTGAGCAACGCAGGGAATGTTTTCGTTTCGGGTCGGGGGAAGTGGAGAAATCCCCGCGCGATGGGTTGCGGTGTTGGGGTTTTCGGGCAGCGAGGGATGGCGGTTTTTCAACGAAAAAAAAATAAAGTAACTGAGGGAAAAAGAAACAAGAGGAAGAGCCCTCCTTGGATGGGCGCTGGGAGAGAGGGATTGGCGCAATAAACTTGTCAAACGAAAGCAGAGATATATATGCGCGCCTGCGAGTTCAGTGTCTGTGTGTGTATGCTCATCGGTATGTTCAGGGCGGGTCCGTGTGTCCGATATATGTTGCGCTTGTTTAACGTCTCAAGGTTTATCAGGTTGTCCGATGTGTGTACATTTTGTTTGCAGTCGTACCATATTGCATTAAGGATTTCCCTGTTATTGAACTATACGATATTGAACTATAATTCGAAAAGCACGCCAAGTATTTTTCGACTTGATTTTTCCGTGCGACCTCGGAAGAGCTCTATTGACCGTTGGTCACGTCGGAATTCGTCAAAATGAAAAAAACAGGTAATTTTTACAAAGTGTGATGTTTACCATGATGTAATGTATGTGATGAATAGGTTTTTACGATTAGAATAACAATTTTTTAAAGAGTGCGAGAGGTGATATTGATCTTTTGAGTAGAATTGATGTACTTATATTATATTTCCAGATCGTAAATAACTCGAGGTTGGTGTGGTAGAATAGATATATAATGGTGATATTGATCAGGTTTCCATGAAAATATGAGTGGAAAATCAAATTGACTAAATTGTATTGGAAACCTACTATCGCTTCATTGATAATTACCTCCTCCTCATTCTTCTCTGATTGGAGAATTTTAAGCGTGGTTGTGATTCATTGCCTTAAGTTTTGTCATCTCACATCACTGACCATGTATTTTGCCATGTATGTACTTCGGTTTGTTCCAACCGTTCACTATTTTTAATAATGGTGATTGGGGACGTGCAATGGAACCTATTCAGGACCTGAAATTGCAATTTATTATTTCTTTGAGATAGATTATTCAAGTTGTAAGTACAATTGAATTAGGTACCGTTCACACATCTCTGATGTTATCGCTTTGAGAACACTGATGCTTGTAGTTGAGTGCTTCGGCTGTGTGAAATTCATCACATCTCTGAACCCAATATTTTTCAAGCTTCAGTTTGTTCTACTACTTGCTAATTGGCACTGCTTGTGATACTGATTTTTCATAAATGGAATCGCAGCTTTTTAATGAGATGGAGAGCACATCAAAGTTTTTCACATTCATTGAATTTCTATTAGATAGTAATTAAGGTTCTCAAGCTTCTCTCATTTATTAATTTTCAGCAAGCATACTAGTCGACGATACGTTTCCGGAAATAAATTAATCAATCATCCAGCAATGTTTAGTTCAATGAAAATACATATTCCAATTACTTGAACCAAGTATAACGTAATGCATATGCTTCAAATTATTTCGTGCATCCATGGTAAAACCATGAGCTGGCGGTGCGAGAAAAAGATGGAAAAAATACTCTCATCTAACGAGTGGAGAATGTGTTTTGTCTCCTCGGATTAAACACTTTTTGGAAGGGGGTGAAAATAGCCGTCCTTAACATTTATCGGAAAAAAGGAACTTTTTCGTCGCCAAGGAGTACGCGGGGGGAGAGAATGACCGCGAACGCCGAGTTGAAAAGCAGGGGCTGAATTTTCGCGAGAACGGAAGAAAAAAGAGAGAAAAAATACATCGCAGAAGCTTCCCGCGCTCGGGTTTTGCTGAGTTGGACGCACTATCTCCATGATGAGATGAGCGAAGGGGAATACGGTGGGGGGAGGAAGGAATGGTTTTAAAGGAAGGGGAATGTGAGGGGAGGAGCGTTGGAAGGAAAAAATGGTGCTTTGGAGAAGGACGCAAGGGTTAAGAGAAAGGGATCTATGCGGGAAGAAGAAGAAGTTTGCGAAATTTTCGGGAAAGAGGAAAAACTGAGCATCGAGAGATTCCAGTGAAATTCAGCTCTCTCGCTGCGTTGCTCTCCAAGACCGTAACAAAAAGTGAAGTGCTACAATCGTGCCTCAATGTTCTCGCATGGTCATTGAATTTTAAAAATAGCCAAATGTATTTAAATAGCCAAATATATTTAAGAAAAGTTATTTTTAAAAAGTGTTTCAGTTAAGAAAATTTATAAAATTTATTTGTGAAAAATATTTAAGTAATGACGATAGAGTTCAGCACTAGATTTAGTGGATTATATCTGTTTTCAAATTTGTGAAATCCCTTGAGGTGTCACGTAATAAAAACTTATGATACTCAAAATGAAATAAACAGCATAAAATTTTAATTAATTTAATTATAAATATTTTTAAATACAGTCGATGTTTAAAGGCGAGTCAACTAACTACGGAAAACCTTTAGTTTGATCCAAGAGTAGAAAAGAAAGAAAGCAAGTCCACACTTGACGGAGGGTGATTAGAAGCCAGCGGAACACTTAAGGTTACCTACTCTTTAACTTCTACAACTCGAACATTTCCAAGATGAATTCTCATTAATTTGACCTTAGATGGCGTATTCCTGTTGTGACGAGACAATTTTGTAGTTA
This sequence comes from Pyrrhosoma nymphula, assembly GCA_963573305.1. Classification (NCBI taxonomy): domain Eukaryota; kingdom Metazoa; phylum Arthropoda; class Insecta; order Odonata; family Coenagrionidae; genus Pyrrhosoma; species Pyrrhosoma nymphula. The sequence goes on along the minus strand of OY754335.1, from coordinate 8,911,385 downwards.
GTCAAGTTCGATCAAGTAACGCCGAAGAAAATGAAAGGGCGTCCAAAAATCATTGGACTACTTGAAATAATTTGCATTTTCTCATTTTCCGAAGCGTCATTGCGTTCACCTGAAGTGAGAAAAAGAAGTGAAACTCTTTATTTGAAAAAAAGTTCTTAATGCTCACTGAGGTTACTTTGCCGCGAAAATGTAACTGAATATATTTTTCTCTGTATATCAGTCAACACTTTTTTTTTTACTAGCCAACGAAATATTTAAGGAATTAAGTTCCAAAAAATTGTATTACTTTCACAGAGTAAATATTATGCGGATTAACAGTTTGGGCCGGTTATATAATCTCTAGCTAAATGTATTCTTGGAATGATAACCGAAGTTACTACATTTTCCTATCGACAGCGCTCACATCAAATAACGGACGATCTAATGAAATATGCAAAACCCGAACTCTCAATTGACTTCAACTTAACGTAAAGACTAGTTCCTCATAACGTTAATCAGAAATTACAAAACCGGGCCCAAGTATTTTCTTCTTGTTCTACCCACGACAGGAGAGACACCGGATAAGGCCAAAGGAAAACCGAGAGGACTTGTGCAAAAACGACCGTGGATGATTCGCACGCACTTGTCATTTTCGAGAACCGCTGAGAACGGAGCGCTGTTACTGCGTCCAACACTACAGCACGAGAACACACTTGGAAGCAAGAACTTGAGAAATAAACATGACCTTGGGTGATTCATGCGCCGAGACAATTAAATGGTGACGCCTTGATGAATTCGTGCGATATATATAGGAGCCCTGTTGTGGGGCTCTAGATTAGAATTAAAGGCAGAAATTAAAATTAGCCACGGAAATACAAACGAAGGGGGCGAGTCAGGACGGAGCAAGAGACGGACCAACGACCCCATTCGGCCAGCGTGGAGAGCATTCAATTTTCTTTTATGGGGCCCGTAGGAGGAATGGGTGAAGATCTGGGCAGACAGAGACGAGAGAGTATCGTGTCGAGGGAGTTCTAAGAGATAAGGGAAGTGACGCTGGGGAAGGAGAAAGAAATGGAAAAAAGGGGAGAAGAAAATTTACGTCACGAAATGAGAGGAGGAGAAAGTCCAGTACTTCGAAGATCGCATCTCTGGAATTTGAAGAGTTATCATCGTTTTATTTATGGCTAAAGTTCCTTGAGTTTTTTTTGCAGAGACTTTTAAAATTTAACGTGAAAGTATGCATTCAATGCGTTTAACATACTTCAAGGACTTAATTCTGAAAGCAATTGAATCGTAATTCTGAGAGGAACCTTCCCTCATCATGCGCTTTTCTCTTCAATTAAGTTGGCTTAAACTTAAAAACCGTAGCAGATTGCTGCAAATTTGTTGTGCAAAATTTAGATATGTACTATGGAAGCAATATGCTCCGTAATCGTTATATTAAAGTCAAGAATACGAGTCGAGTCACGAGTTCAATTATCCAATAAAATTCTTAAAAAGTATTATAAAGTAATTTGATGGATTTTGGTTCTTGATATGTAAAATATTTTCCGATTCATGCCATACAATCCGATGAGCACTTGTTTTTTCTAGCAGTTTCGCAAATGATTTACGGAAACAGTCATATGTCTGGAACTTAACAAAATTTACTCTGCGAATACCGTTGTACTGGTAGAACAACTTGACGCAATTCACATTATCAAATGTGAACACTCACATTATATCAAAGCTCCACACGAATGGGAACTTAAAGAAAAATACTGAATACGCATGAATTCGATGAATACAAGGTATGTGGGGGAAATGGCAAAGATTTAGGAAACATACGGAAATAATTTTAGTTCCGAAATTGAATGGACTGCGTACGCTACTTACTATCGGTTCGGACTTTTTCTGCACACTTGCATAAATACGCTAGCACACACACACTCGCCCATAATGGGCTTATTTTCCGGGTATTTTCGGATCGTGGAGTTCTTAGTCGTATTCGACCCTTCAACCGTCGAGCACATGAAATATGAGAGTGAAATAAAAAAAATGGCATCAAATGTAGGAGCCGTAAAAATTGAAGTTTAATGGGAATAAAAATCTGAGAGAAAACAAACAGGGCCACCGGAAACTCTAAGCAGGGAAGGAAGGGCCCTTTGAACATCGGGGGTAAAGAAAGTGGGAGGAAGGAAGGGCGATAAAAGTGGGTGGGGGGGGGGGAGAAGGGAGAAGGAAAACAAGGAAGGAATAGCGCAGGATCGACCGTGGCGACGTCTATAGAGGAAAGCGAGAACGGACCGAGGAGCGAGGAGGGAAGGTCACGATAGCTCGGGGCGAAAGGGAGAAAAAAATATAAGAGCAAGATGTTGGGAGGAGGGACGTCCCGAGGAATGTGGGCGGAGGTGGGGAGAGGAACGGGATTATAGATTACATCATCATCATCATCAGTCTCCCAATCGTAGGATTGGTTCACTGCAGTCTTCCAATCTTCCAAATCCAATGCTAAGTCTTTTGCGTCTCTGTATTTCTTCTTTTCCAAATTCCACTTCGTTTGCCCTTTCGTGCGAGTATTCGTCACTCTTTCTTCCTTCGTGGGAGTTTATCTTCTTTTTTATTTTCAAATATGTTTTCACAAAATCAACTCGAGTGTCCAATACACCTTATCCTCTCCCTCGCATATCGTCCTGTTGAGTCCCCTCTGATCTTCGGTTCGTTTGTATACCACCACGTTTCTCACTTTTGCCGTCCGTTAATAATGATATTTAGCAGTGTTCTCCATATCTAGGTTTAAAAAAATCTATTCTTTTGACCTCCCTTTTTCTCGAAGCCCACGCATCTGATGTAAATACAAATAAAGATCCCTCACAAATGCTTTACCTACCTCTTTCTTTTCTCTACTCGTGCCATCTATTAACAAAAGCTGTCAATTCATCATTCTTCTTCGCTTCGCTTGAGCTATCCTTCAATAGATGTTCGCGGTACTTCTTCCAGCTCCCCCTTTAAGTACTGATTCCGTCGTAGATAAATGATTCAACTCTCTCAAATTTCTATTCTTTGCAACGCCTTTCCCCTTTTGCATACAACTATTTTTGGTTTCCTTCCTGTTTACTTTCGTATTGCATTCTTGAAAACATTGACGTAAATACATCGAGGTTGGATGTTAATTTTTTCAACTTTCTACTAAAACTGTGATGTCATCTGAGTTATGAAGCCTATTCCATTAACGTATACATTTAATCACATTTTATTTCGCTCCCTTTATTGCTTTGCACGTGAATGCTAAAGAGCTCATGTACTTGAAAATGGTATATACATACGTATTATATTCATATAGTTTTTGGTTTAAGGTTGTTTACCGACTGAGGTAGGTTTAGATGGTGACAAAATCGCCTAAAATAATCTTTAATGTAAACGTAGGCTCCACCTTCTAACATTATTTATTTCTTCAACTCGTTATACGTCTATCGTATCTTCATCCCACCCATGATGTGCAGGACGGGGATAAGTAGAAGCAAGAAAGGGAACAAGAAATTTCGGTTTGAAGAAAGGGGATTAAAAAGAGACAGGAGGAAGAGACGATGTAAGGGTGCGACATGATAGAGATAGCAAGGGATTAGGAATCAGCGATAATAAAAAGAGGGGAAGAATCAAGCTTAAGGCAGGAGGAGTAGGAGGCAATGCGAGGTAAGGGGTGATAGGAGGGAGGGAAATGAAGAGTAGGAGAAGGATAGATACGAGAGCGTGATAAAGTGTCTTTTCGCTCAAAAGAATCCGGCGCATGCGCAGTTGTCGTGTTTTTCGTTCTCCTCCTATCTCTCCCACTTAGATTACCCTCCCGCAGCCAGCGCCAACAGCGGGCGCAACTGGCGCCAGCGACAAGTGGACGCCGCGCGGAAGAGCATGACGGGAAGGATTCTCTGCTCCTCCCCCTATTTCACCCCTTGTTATTCCTGCAGGAAAATTTCTGTTTTTCTTTGGACCGTAAAACCCGTAGGGTGGGAATAAAGAAATAACACTTGGATAACACCGTATTTAAAACATTCCTAGCGATGTTTTAAATACTGACCGGTTTCAAAACCAACAAATCATCATCATAGTTTCAATATTATTTGTTTAGATATAATACCTCTGACGGTGATTTGCTAACATCAGAAGTAATCAGTACAGATGAAATACTGTGCGGAATATTATCTATCTTATGTATATTAAAGTGATCTTGTCTTATCCGCATGTCGAAATTTCACAGTTATTTCGTCCAAATAAAGGTTAATATGTAACCCAAGGGTCGTAGCACATAGCCTTATTTTTGAAAATTATTATTAAATGCGATGTTTTCGGATAACTTTAATACTTGTTTTTTAAAAGCGCAATCTTTAGGATTATTACTTGACAAAGGTGGCAGAAGGTCTGGTGAAAATTTTCGCTTAAAAAGATTTAGTATCAGACTTATCCGAAATATTACATTAAATATGCAGCACTCCAAAAAAACAAAGTACGAGAATTCATGTGATTATCTCTGTTACTGATGGTATCTACGTACTGCCCTGCTAGCCACTGCAAAGGAAAGAGGTGTTTAGACGGCAGACACGAGAAAGGGAGAGAAAAAGGGAAAGGAATGAGGAAATTGAAGGGACAAAGTATGAGATGTGTACTCGCGGATCAGACCATCGCTGTGCTTCTGTTTTTTAGTTTCGAATATTGGGCGGGAAGAATGAATTCCTCTGCCTTAATCGCTCGATCATCTATTTTAGTTACTCGCTTTTATCTGTTCTTTAAATGTAGTGTGAGGGTAATAAAATGTCCTCCGAGCCAACCTGAAGCTCGAGTGGTTTGGGTTTTTTCTATTAGCCTTGCCGTAATATACATAGAAAAGATAAGTTTAGGATCGAATTATTTATAAGTAACCTTAGCACTCCCGTATTCTGCCGGGCAAAGATAAGTTGGGATAAAAAAAAGCCAATATGTCTCATTCTGCCTGCAAGCGTTTACTGCTCCACTTAATTCAAATAGTCAGCTCTGCGTCATGATATCATTTTACTTACTCTTAAATGTCAGAGCAATTGATACTTGCAATTCCTTAAGTAATTGCACGAATATGTGTGGCTTCAAATTTTTCATCACTTAATGTCGTGAAATTCACAAGCATATAGCCCATTAATTTATACTTGTCCTCATCCTGAGCGTACCTTCCCCTATTTGTCTATGATTTTACTCGCGCAAATACACCAGCCTTAATAAATGTTTTCCACCATTTTAACCTCTTACTCGTACTCTTTAAAAAATATGTCTATAATACCTACCATTTCCGGTTTGGCCCCATGACATAAGCTCTTCCTGAAACCGAGGGAATATTTTGGATATTTTATTCGTTGAGTTTTTCATTATTTTTTCACACGGTGATGGAGACCAATTTCATTGACTCTGTTGACGGATCCTTTCGTCGTGACTCATGCCTTGGAGACGAAGCATGGGTTCAAGATGCGAGAGCGGTCCCTATCGTTCAGTGCAACGCGCACGAAGGAACGGTAATTAGAGACGCAACTGGCATGGCGGGGCACGAGCGTGAAGAAGATTAGAAGGCGACGCGTGGGAAGAGTGGAGAACGTGGCCTTCGAACCGTGAACGCATAAAACCTACACGGGCACTACTTGCATATAACTTCTATGCCTTCCATTCCTTCCCGGTCCCCACCCTCCATTCCTCGGTTGAAAATACATCTAGGGATTTTTCATCGATGCTCTCTCCTCTCCAGTCCAATTATCCCCACTCTCCTCCTCTCGTCGCCTCCCCCCCCCAACCTTCCCTTCCCCTCCCCCCCTCCCCCCCCCTCAACCTTCCTCCTTTATACTTCTCTTCCGCTGCCATTCGTCACGGTTCGGCGGCAGTCGGAGCCGTTCCGTGCGTCGATCCGCGAGGGGGCGTGGGTGCCAGGGGTCGGGGGCGCTCTTGCGTTGTTGGTGTTCGTCCTCCGCCCCCCACCCCCCTCCTTCTACCAACCCCACCCCCTCCCTACGGGCACCGTCCCTCCAGGGACCAATTCAGTTAGGGCTTGGAATTTTCCGAGCCTCGGCAGTAACGAATTTTGACGTCACAACCTTCGAATTCACAATTCTAGATTTGTTGACGTCACTTGTACGATATTTCCGAGATGCAACAAAATCGAGTTCTTTGTTAATAAGGCGCATGATGTGTGTGTGTGTTTGAAACTTAATCCTATAATCTCGACCGGGTGACTAATGAGCCTTATTGGCACAATTGCGAATTTTTCGATATTTTAAACCGCTTGTAACATCGTGGCGCAGACGCTGATCAGTTTTTCTCATCTAGGGATTTTTGGTCGAGTATCAAACGCCCCCAAAATACGGTTACATAATCGGAAATGGACTTAATTTTTTTGTAAATTCCTACGTGTTAGTTCCCAATTTTCTGTTTCCGTTACTATACTGTGTTTCCATATTCTGTTCGTAGAGATTTCGAAAAGTCTCAATGAGCTACGTGCACGACAACGAATCGCCAATCAACCAGCAATGTCTTACGAAAATACTGTTGAGAAATGAATCAACTCTTCTTGGATAACATTCATGACGATGGGTTGCTAATCATGGCTTTGAAAATTCCCCAATTAAAAAAAATACATTTCTTCGAAGAGGTAACTAGAATTAAGTCACGAAATTTGGGGCCTCTTTGGGCACAACTTATTGCGGCGAATACCCGCTATATTTAGCGAATTACGAACGTTGGCAAGTGGAACCAGAACGAGATTTACTGCGACAAAATGGTCGTACCGGAGCGCATTCCTGTGGTACAAATTTGTAGTTAAAATCGAACGTTACAAATTCAATATTGTAACTGGCCCATAGTGCAGGGTTCCCATACCTACATAGTTTTACTAAAATTTGGGATTCTCAGGGATATAAATTTGAAAATCTGGGATTATTAGCAAAATACTAAAACAAAAAAGAAAAGTTATGTACGGTGAAGTTTGGATTAAAAAGTATTATTAACTTGCAATCAATTAACTTGAAGATATATGGGACTGTTCAGCATTGTACTAGAAATTGGCGCTAAAAATTGAATTAAATTAAATTCGAAATTATCATCTATCAATTGCATTTTAATTTGTTGCACTTGAGTGGACTTCACCCGTTAAGTAGTCACACAAATGTTTGAAATTCTCAGTGAAAAAAATAATCCGATGCACGTGGATTTAAAACCTATTCGAGCCGAGAATTTGTCAACGGGTTCGGATCCGGGGATTTCAGGGTTAAAAACCCAGTCCAGGTGACTTTGTTTCGCTTGAAGATTTCGCGCATTCGGAATAACATGTGTTAATCCGTTTTTCTTGACGGAGACTTTTAAAAAGCGAGACTTTGGAATTAACCGTGGGATTTATTCAGAGAAGAACGGGACAGCCCCCCGGGAAAAAGGAAAACCTTATCCTGGTACAGTTGTTTGTTCACCCCCCAATCGAAAGAAATTGGTAGAAATGAAGTGACGGAAGAGGAAAGAGTGACTCACCGTGAATATGTGAGTCAAAAAGAATACTTAATTCCACATTTCCTTTTTGTATTGATAAAAAAATACTGCTTTTACTGATGACATGCCTGGGATATCAGGAAATACAATTATGATACAAAATAATTTAATCATTCAACGGATTTATCAAAAAAATACTCCAGCCATAGGAGCCATCTGCAGTGCATTTATGTTGAATCCTCACAATTTGACATCAATTACTGCAATTATTTGCTAATGACTCGAAAAATATGATTGAACAGGCGCTAACAGTTTATGACAACTAAATTTTCTGGGAAAATTCACTGCTGATGGAGTTTTTCACGAAAATTGTATTTATAATCTGCCGAAAAAACTATTTTCTCTATTTTTCATCCATAAAACATTTTTTACCATGTAATTTAAAGTTCAACTAGCGAAGAAAATATTGTGGAAATGTAATATTTTTTTAGTGTAAAAAGAGGACAGTGAATAAGCGGGTCTTCCGCGCAGGGAACCACCCTTCGTCCCCGGTCTGCGAGCGTGCGCTCATCACCGAGGACTAGGAAGGGCTGCGGGAATGGGAAGGTAAAAAGGATAGGTGAAAGGGTTTTGGGAGAGGGAAGCTTCCGGCCCCATAGTCATAATTAGACTAAGGGGTAGAAAACGGAACGCGAAACAACATATAATCTCCAGCGTTTGCTGAGGTGAATTCTATAAATAAGAAAACACCGGATCGGCAGCCGTCCTAGCCCGGCCCGCTAGATTGTAAAAAGAGGACACGTTTTCTATGAATAGCCTGTGAATCAAATGCCATTTAAGGTAGTTTGAACAACAAATAACTTAACCTAGAATTTGATGAATTTGGCCTCATTTTAAAGAAAAAACTATCATATTTCCAATTATATCAAAATATCAACCCCTTGCCGAACTACTCTTCGAGCAATTTGCCTAAAAATACAAGCTGTTTTACATTGGACAGATTATGGCTGTGCGATCCAGAGAGAGAATATTAAACAAATTAGGAACTTCTAGCACCTAGATATCGTCAAAAAACTAACGGTGTGTAGATTGCAGGTTTTCTCAACTACTTATAAAAAATAATCTATTACTCACCAAAGTAATTTTTACAGAATCGCAAAAAAACCTACTGTTTTGAAGGGTACGGCGGGAAAAAATGAGTCAAGTTAGAGACTTATGTAGCTTTATTTATTTAATTACTGAGAATTTTGGTCATATATAACTATATCTTTGCGCCATAAATATTACAATATTTATTTCATACTTCTTACAGACGCTGAAATAAAAAAAAAAAATTTGAATATGGTCTCCATGATGACTAGGGAACTATCTCACTCAAACCACATTAAGTCACTTTACGGTGAAGAAGAATTAGAAGAGGACGAGCAAAGATTCCTTTCGAGCAGTCATTGTTCTGAAGGGTAGTAGTCCCCCCCCCCCCTCTGGCTCCATTCTCTCTTTTTTTCTTTCTTTCTCGCCCTCTTTTTGAGTCTGTGGGGGGGGGGGGGGAGCAAAGGATCCAGAGGGGCGAGATGAATAGAGGCGGGGGGCAAAGGGGAGTGGGCATAGACAGGAAGTGCTCCTCCTCTCCCCTGGCCGCGCGCCGCGGGCTCCACACGACGGGAGAATCGTAATCGTTCGTAAGGCAGCCGAGGCGGATAAAAAGGGATCCTCTTTTCTTTTTCACCTCTTCCCTCTCTATCACCACCAGGGCACTTTTGCACCTCACACGAAAATCCTTATCGGTTCAAGCGAGTCTGCTGGCCTAAGTCGCACCTCGGTATCGTTTTTATACGGGTGACAAAATCTCGCGTATCGAAAGAGATGCGAGACTTGCTGTTAGCTCTCTAGATTTGCAATCAAGAGCCACTCCATATCATATGATTAATTGGTCGACTGCAACCCTCCACTTGTCCCAGTTTCCTGCCCTATTTCCATTAAGCCCTGAGAGCTCTTCTGATTTATGTTCCGTTTTAACTGACTCCAATAGTTACATTTTTTCTTCAGAAGGGAAATATTTCGGCCAAATCCATGCTCCTTATTCTTGATCTGCTAGGAACGTATAAACCTTTGGTTTCTCAACGATAAGTATTGGTAACTTCCGTTTTAGCTTGGTAAGCAAGGTAGCATGAAAGCACTAAAATCTCAAGGAGTGGTCAACGGTTTTAGGTAGTGTCATGGGGTTCAAATTTCGAGATATAAGATTATGAATGGTGATATAACATTATTTTATGTGTAAGCTTTGGATATTAACTATGGTTCAATGAGGGTACATGGTTGGGTTGAAAGATACTGATTTATTTCAGCAAAACGTGCAATTTAATTCTAACGTCTACACCTCCTTTTTGTTCCTTAAATTTAATTCAAGAAGAATGTGTGATTCATCTTTATGATGATGGTCTATTTAATTCATAATTGTCCACACAAACATCCAGGTCATTTTACCTAGTTATTACGGCACCAGGGAAAGGTTATATAAGGATTCTTTACAGCCAAATTGTCCAATATTCATATCGATGAATTTAACCGAAGCATGCGCTCGCCTTATTACTTGGTGGAAAAATAATTTAATCGAAGCTGGTGTAATGCATTCCGAGAAGGAATGAAATACATCGACAAAATCATAAAGTAGGTTTCTAGGTATTTCCTAGGTATTACATTTCTCTTGATCCATATGAGCCTGGTAGTTTAACCCAAAACGTATTATTTAACGCGTAGGTAGACGAAAAAAACATTATCCTTACGATCATAGTCAATGAGGACAGCTCGTAACGCATTTATCAATGGTATAGTCGCCAAATCCATTTCAAATTTCCAATCATTGCATTTACAAAAATGATGTGGTACGCAGTCTCACGCACGGGTGCGAAGTTATTCACCAAACTCGGTGAAATTCGTCGTTTGATATTCTTGTTGAAGATAACATGAAACACTCCAATTAACTGTGTTTTCCAAAAATTTAAAAAAATTATAGTTGGCCAATATTAATTTTGCCCTGCTCTTTGATATACATAACACCGTGACTAAGCATTAATACATAATTAATTACATAATAATTCAACGTGACCTTATCACGTTGAATTATTATGTAATTTTTATAAACTTCTAATTCACGTATGTAGGTACCCAGCAGAAATATGTGTAATGTTTTACGATATCTGAAATAAATGGACATCGTGAAGAAAATACGTATTGCTCCATTAAGTATTCGGTAATTAAATTTTAAGAGAGTAATTACTTTACCTTTGCACCTTTAGTAAATTGAAAACAACTCTAGCATCTCTGCTGAAGAGGGAAAAAATAAGAAACCAAACCCTTCAAAACTGCGATGAAAATTAGCAAAAAATCATTAGCTTATTTCAATTTTATTCAGTGACTGCGTTAATTCTTTTGGAAATAAAGAAGTTGTCAAGATAATGTATAATTACGAAGCCTTCGATTTGGGTTGCGATTTAGGGAATTGAGGTACTTTATTTGGTAAATATTTTTTTAAATTCGCAATACGTCATAGAAGTTCCATAAATAGTTCAAATGTTCTTATCTCCTGATTACTGTAGAGAATTTTTATGAATAATACAGAAAAATATATAGTATTTTTATACCCATATATTCCTTAGCTATTCTAATACCTTGAGGTATATGCGTCTTTAGTCGATGCATAGATAAAGTTTCAACTTATAAATAAATATTTTTGTTATAATAAACTGGTGGTTAAATTGTTTATAATCAAGCTTTACCAGAGTAGGTAAAAGAAACAGGCGAGTAGAAAATGATGGGTGGGTGCAGCAAAAAAATTTGAGCCTGGACTCGTAGTCAATATTAAATACATATTTTCCTTAACAACTCTACTTCAGTACATTAATCCCATGTGTCTCAAGGAAATGGGAACATCCTAAGATTTCAATTAATAGTCACCACGTAGTATCGGCTCGACTCTGTTAATTATCAAATGGGAGGAAAAGCACGGTGGAATGCACACTCGAAATAAAAACTCAAAATTATTGCTTCCCTGAGGTTACATGCGCCGGAGATATCAATTCATTTCCCCACTTGTGAAGAGTTTACTATCAGCACTTTTGAAGTCCGTTGCCATGACGTAACTTTATTGTTTATTAAGCTAACCCATTCCGGAGATCTTCATAATGTTGAATGTAAAGAACGTTTTAATAGTAGTCACAGAAAAATCAAGAAGTAACCAGGTCTTTGTGCTCGGGGAAATCAGCATAAGTCTGATGATTTCACATCTTTCTGCCTAGAAGGGCCTCGTTAAAAGAAAAAAAATGTATAAAATCCCCTGAAGATCTTGAATTCAAGTGTGTTTTATCCGCCCTCGTACTCTTTTCCTCATTAAACTGGAGACTTCCAAGCACCCCCTCGCACAGTGATTAGTCCAGAGATGCTGCGCCCATTGAATTTAAAAATATCGGCTGAAATTAAAACCTTATTTGTTTAAACAGGATCCGCAACGTACTTTTAGATTTTCCTTCTATTCGCCGACTTGTACAGTCGCCGCATAAAGTCTGGCGACATCGAAAAAAACGCCGAATAAGCGAAACTACGATTTTCTGTGGCTCCACTGATTCAAAAGTGAGGGGCGGGGAGGGGAGATAGAGAGGAGGGTGGTGGGAGGGAGGTGAGAAAGTTGCCAGGGTAGTCGTGAATCGGAACCTCGTATTACATATTAATCAAATAAAAAATCTTAAGTTAAAGCCTTTGCGTTAAGGGACAACAGTTTAAAAGTGCTTTCGAAGTTTCATTGTTTCGAAGTGCTTTGATGCAGCCATGCATTGCGAGAATTGTTTTCTCATTTTCAGTCAGGAGGCAGTAAAATTGGATGGAAGGCACCTCCATCAGAGACCCTGTACCCAGATCGGTAACGCAAACGTCGCGGATTCGAATACCTCTGCAGACACGGATGTCATGTTTTTGTTTGCCTTATATTAGGCGGTGCGATAAATGCTAGTTAGTCGGCGCATCTAAAACCCAAAACTGATTCTACTTATACTTTTCAAGAGACAATAACATGATTTAGACGGCAACAAAGTCTCTGTTTTACCTGTAAAGGACGAAGCTCAAAAATTAAATGGCCTATATAGTATTCAGTAATGCTCGAGAGACTAAAAATCGAAGTAATATTTAGAGAGTTACATGCTTAAAACAACTTACAATTTTAATCCTTGTGTAGTACATGTTCTTTTTAATTTACTAACAGATAACACCTTGGGTTAACGCGCATGCAAACTCAATTAACGTACCCTATCTCACGTGATCTTCGAATAATCCCTCGCATTACATTGTTTCCGCTTTCGATTTCTCCGTCCCAAACTTACTTTAAATTTATTCAGTCGATTGCATGCTTTGGAAAAGCTCAGTTTCATACGGTGAACCTTATCATTGAAGCTAACAAGGCGATCCACCTTTCCCACGCCCTGACATATTTACTTCACTTTCTAATACTCATTATACGATGACTAGTTTTGATACTCCTAACAATTAGAAGGTAGCATATTATAACTTGACATCTGTTTTACATGCTAGGGCGGCGACTGTGAGTTGAATTCATTTGCATGCGGAATGCAGTTGGAACCTTATCACCACATTTTTTACTGAATCTACAAGTGAAGCACAATAATTGAACTCCAACTCTTGTTTGGAACCTAGGAGTATTTTGCAACAAATTGATATACACACCTGGATCATAAATGAAAGTAACGCCCACCTTGGTTACCACCCGGATTTTTCTTCAACCTATTTTGTAAATTTACTTTTCCTTTGTACCTTTATCACATATTGGTGTAAATATTTTCACATTTTATAGCATCTTGAACTCGCTTTCAATACGACCTAGTTTTCTCAACGTTCACATTTCCTCAGCTTGGGCGTTTTATGTTTCGGGCGTGCCTAGTCGGGACTATTTCTTTGCACGAACTGGCTATATGTAAGGGATTTTTTCTTGTCTATATAACAGATAGCGTTCGCTAGGTTTTTATTCATGAAAAAATATGTGAAAATCATGTAATATGAGAGTGAAGGCTTTGCTTGAGGGGTTGCCAAAATCGTAAGTTTGTGCTACGATTCTGTCCACTCCCTTTCCGCACTTAAGTATGATTGCATGTGCATCTCATCGAGCAATAATTCAATTTAGTTTATTTAGTTTATAGAATTTTTCTAACCTTTCCCATTCCTGCTTTGAATTACAGGATTATTGGTTATATGATTTGAAAGCTTTATTCCTATCATTATTTTGATATATTTATCAAATCATGAAATTAGAGGTGAGAGATTTAGTTCTCCTTGAAAGCGTCAAGCTCAGCTGAAACAATTGCTAGGCTACTGCTAAGCTCAAGTCCCGTTTTAGACCATTCGGGCGTGTTTGATACTAATCAAATTCCCTTTATTGTCTTAATTTACTTTTTTCCTACGCCTATGATCCTTTAGTAAAGTGTAAACTTAATTACCTGAATGCCAAATACTTAATTCATTACATTCATCTTCATTCCCCTCACCCTCGAACGAATGTCATAGGTGCTTTTTCTGGTCCATCATTGGTTACTGCACACCTTAGCAAGGACTTAGGGGGAGAGAACGGAAGAGGAAGAAACACTATTGTTGCTGCACGAGTGGAAAGGATACGACTGACTCCCCATATATCCATTTGCTGTTTTTTCCGGCGATTTCATTTGTTCTCGGTTTGCGTATCTCGTCTCAGAATTGTAAACCCCTATTTAGAGATGAGACACTCGCTTGAATCTGGAGGAGTCGAAGAGGTCGTGGCCCATACCATTCAAATAATTTTCGTGACTGCTGAATGAGTTTCACTGGATACACCGCGTTTAGTATCGCTCTTTCCACTGAGGGGGTTCATGTTCTGTGGTTTGAATGGGGGTTGAACTGAAATTCCTAACTCTGAAGCCTTAAACTCAAGACTCGAACAACCATGTAGTGTTCACCGGCCACGAAGACAATGGTGTGCAGCCCTAAGCAGTATACTGTAGGAGTTAAATTAGGTATCGCATGTATCAGTAGAATGCTATGAAAAACGATTTATGATTTGGTCGGGCACAATCACACCTTGAGGGTTATTTTGTATCATTCAGGATCCAAATTTTAAAATAAATTCGGTTGTTTACGGATTGAATTTCGATAATTTGGAGAAATAATGGAAGACTTATGGGAAGAAAGTTACAAATTGCACGGCTCTGAAATTGCATTCAACTATGACTTAAATCTCGATTTTTACCCAAAAAGCTATTGTTGCGAAAGTTAAAAAATAATCCCCTTGACTATTAGCAAACCAGAAAATATTTTTCCCGAAGGGATTATATCCATTGGCATCGCAAAAATTGCGAGGATATCAAAATGAAAGAAAATTTGTGAATCTACAGAAACATTTGAAATCGTCCGACGAAAAGTGCTCTTTAAATGTTCCTGTAAAAAATTCAAAGTTTACTGTCAATTGGAAATACTGCAACCTCTGAGTTATCATCGGAACCAATCGAAATTTCGCCTGCCAAATTCAGCTTGCCTCTTAGTTCACCGTCGAGCAATAGAGAGAAGACAGGAAAAGTGGATGAAGGCCGCATTGAGATGTGATGGCAAGCTGAAGGTGGAAATAGAGGAGATAATATCGGCTTAGCATGGAAGGAAAGGAGTCGGAGTTTTAGTTGACATCTGGGGAGGCAGAAGGTAAGAAAAGACTAAGAGACTTAATGCAGGGAAAATAGATAGTTATGTGAGGGATGTTTATGTATAGGCCTATGACGGGGGAAATCATGGCAGAGACTGATCACAAACCTCCGAATCAATTGTTGGGACTCCGGATGATGAATAGTCAACCGTCACGTTCGAATTCACTTTTAGTCCCTATAGCTTTATCTGATCCATTCTATTTGCAGCCACATTGCCAAAACGTTTTTCTCGATCCTCCACTTTTCCAATACCCTCGTTGACGTAGAAATTCCTTCCACGTGCAAAAGCTTAACACAGTTTTTAGAAGAATTGCGTTTGAAACCTCTAGACTTGGATGCTATTGGTAAAGTTTATATTACTAGAGGAATTCAGAACACACGAGAAGGTTGACAAGGAGAATATTATTTCAGCCCCACATTTGGACGGACGAAAGCGAAAATATAAGGAAGTCACTCCATCGAAAAGGGTCTTTTTCCGAAGACTTACTTTTTGATGTCTTGTTTCTAAACACCCCCGGCCACACACCCTAACAGTGGCTCTCATAACACGATATAACCTGCTTTGAGGAAGTAGTGGAGTGAAAGGTAAACTAAGAGAAAAGTAGTTAAAGTATACAAAAAATTCATACCATACGAATTTCAGGTTGACTGGAGAATATTATTTATCCCCCACTCTATATACAAAATAAAACTCTAAAAACAAAAAATAGTTATAAACTGTCAAACAGGATCAAGATACGAGAATTCCTTCTTCCCACGCCCAGTTACGACCACAGCAAAACAAGAACGAGGTATTCATTCATCAAAACACAAATCAATTTTCGCCCACTCCCTATCTCTCAACCCCTCCTTTCTCTTATTTCCCTTGTTTCACGGCTGGTTCACTAACACCCCCTGCCTCACACTCTTGCGGTATCTCACCGGGTAGAATGTTGATGTAGACTTGTATGAACTGCGTTTGTGATATTCCACGGGGGGTTGAGGCGGGGGGGAGGGCATGGCCGGAAGTGGCCGTCGTCGGCAGCTCTCAAACCCCTTGTTTAAGCTGGGGTAAAGTGGTTGAGGGGACATGAGGCGTCATCTCTTGCTCAGAGGTTATGGGGTTGACGTGGAGGGGGGGGGGAGGGACGATGGAGGATGAGGGATGCTGGTTGGGAGCAACAGGAGTGGAAGGGTAGGGAGTATAGGGAGAGCGATGAAGGAAGGGTTTTTCTTTTCCCTGGTGGAAGTGAGTAAGGCCTCCTGAGGGCACGGAGGAAATGAAGCGAATTGGGTGGAACATTGGGGTTGAAAGAATATGAAAACGGTTCAGCAGAGAAGAAAGGGAAGCTAGAAGATGGATCTGGTAGAACTTATTGCTGGTTCCAGCTCTTCTGCGTCTCACCCCTTTTCACCGATCTTTAGAATACTTAATAATGATTGAGTGTACTGATTCGAGAGCACAGACTTTCGTAATTATCTGGTAATTAGGAACTCAATCATGCAGAATGTCAACAGTTTCGATAAGTTCATGCACCGACATTACATAATAATGATAAGAGTTTGAAGGGTGATGAGTAGAGTAATCGGATATGATATTAAGATATACATTGTTTATAATTCCCTTCTTCAAGAAACTTGCATTCTTATCGCCACAATACCATGAAATTAATAAAATCAGTTTGCGGAAATAGTGTGCAGAATATTTAGGTGATATCCCTTGGGGTACTGTATGAAACGCATCTTAAAAAGGGTTCCTTTACGCCGAGAGAACTCGAAGTTTAAGAACTTCCATGGAGCTTTCTTTAAAACAAATGTACTTTCTCCCAAAAAAGTTCAATACGAGTTCAATAGTATTTCTCGTATGATTGGTTTGAAGGAGTACCAAGGTACGTATTATATTTCAAATCGTTCGACCTTTGTAAGAGCAATTATTCTTTGGTCTGCGACGGCGGAAAAACATCTATTGAGCATACAATACGGACACAGAAGCATCTTAATTACCTTTTTGTGAAGAATGTCCACTGAATTGAATCCAACCAATTATAACGTGGAATCATGATATCCAATTCGCCATAATCCTGCTTTAGCATTAATATCGAGGACGACAACCAACAGGCACAATTTGGAAAACGTTACTTGTGTGAATAAGCTTAGAAAGCAAATACCGCTTTTGATTGAGATAAGGCGGAGGTGGGTAGATAAGGGGAAAGCTCGTTGATAGGGGAAAAGGATTACGTTGAGAGAAGTGAAGGTAATGATGAGGGGAGTGCATTGCCCGTCCTTAATTTTTTTTTACTAAGTTGGAGATTAATTAACGGTTGTATGAAACGTTTTTGTGTTGCCTAAAAATAACTTGTATCGATTGGCTGATCGAAGAAAGGAACGCATTAGGCCTGTCATATTGCCATTTAATGTAGTTTTTTGGTTTGTAATACACTGGAGAATGTTAGTCATGTAAACTCACTCACTGTAAAAACGACGCAACATATGAAATACAAAAATAAATTAAAATCATAAGAATTAACTTTAGTTAAAAAATAATCGAGTTTCATGATGGAAATAAAAAAAGTTTTAATAATAGTTACACTTTTCCTTAGGTTTTCTTTTGCTCACCTTTTTATTTCGTACTAAAGCATTTTTGACGGCCGTCACTTATATGACCGGAATTATTGTACATGTAGCATGTAAGTACTTCAGTTTTAGCTATGCAAGAACCTCATGAATACTATTCTCTATGGAAACCTTGAATTTTGAAATGGATAGCTAATTTTGTTGGTACCAAATGCTTGGGAAATTCACGGATTTTGGGTAGTTAAAACTGATTCCTGAAACATTTCCTAAAAATAGCTATTCTAGAAATATTATTCATGCGTAAATACTTGAAAAATCTTCATGGTGGAATGCACAAGGCGGAAAAAATATTGTTTGACTCAGTTTTAACTATACTTTTGCAGATGAATGGTTATACGTATAGGATCCCTCTGCTTATAAGGAAAACTTGTCAAAAAATGTTATGCATGACCACCATCAGGCCACCAAGCTAAGGAGGCAATCAAAATTCTCTAATGTGTAATGTTGGGTACTTCCGTTTCATGTTTGCGGATTAGCGTACATCATAACCGGTGCATTATGTATGCTCACGTGTTTCATTCGCGAGATTTCCGGGTCGTGCCAAAAACACGTGGCTACGCAAATCAAATAAGGCCAAATGTGGTGGATGTTTACTCCACGTCCTGATGGCCAGACTCTCGTAGAACTAATATTTGACCCAATGTTTAGACCTGTGACTCGGGACGATCGGTTCACAAACCGGGAGGGTGAGATGGACATAGGCCGCCGAAGGGATGTCCGAGTAGTGGACGCTTTGTCCCAGAAGACGTTGGCATTCCTGTGTCTCCTCGAGGGCTCTTTATCGCTCGCTTCGGGAGATCTATAAGCGCTTCGAGGAATCTTGGCGCGAGAAACGGAGCAAGTGGAGTTGTGCACTCTCTCTCCCTCCGGACGGCACTTTGGTCTGTCTTGACTCGTGGCACTTTGATTCTGATGGGTTAATGGCTGTGTGTGCGTGTTGGGGGTGAGGTTGGGTATTTGCACCGCGTAGTGAGGGGTTTCCGTCAAACGAAGACGGTTTTGGAACGGACCCGAAGAACTCGGGGAAGTGGTAAACACTTCGTTAAACACGCGGCTAAGTGCGAAGAACTCGGGTGGAAATCTCGACGGAAAGACCGGCTATTAGAACCTCGTAAACAATTTAGTCATCACTGCTGTTCTCTAATTTTACTTTTTTTTACCAAATGCTTACTCAACGTGTAATGTGTGATGGAAATTCATCAGAGTTTCCACTTTTTGTGTAGAACTAATTTCTTTATTGATTTATACACTGCCCCTTCGAAGTAGGTCCCCGTAAGATGCCTGAATAAAACTATGCCGACGCTTTTTCCAGTCCGAAAAACATTCGTAGACTGCTCGCTTTTTGCTTAGCCTCAACCTAGCTCAGTGCTTTTTTCTTGATCTCCTCTGCAGCTGCGAAACGTCCTTTAAGGGTGCTCTTAATTTTTGGGAGCACTGAAAGTCACTAGGAGCTATCGATTCGTAAGCCACGTACCATGGCAGACGGCATCACAAGGGCTAAATAATGTAATGTTTGGCTTAAATCGTGTAAATAGGTATACATTCTGATGTGTGGGCCAGTGCATCATGAACAGTCGTACCAGACTGAAAGAGAATAATTGCGCGAAGCGCGATATTAAAATAACGGTCATTTTGCATTCCCCCATGTATATGCCTTTAGCCTATGTTAACCGTTTCATCGTATTGGAGGTTATGATCAGTACTATAGGTGGAGCTGTGTTATAATTATTTCCGAGGGAAACTGTTCCACTGCTATCGTACTTATTTTCCTTGCGTTCTTCTCCTGACTCCTTTCTCTATCTTGAGTGTCTGGTTTCTAGTGCTTCCTACTCCGAGTGGCCATTTGGCAGTAGGTTATATTACTATGGTCGTAATCTGCTTTCCGCGATTTTAAACTTTGAAAACTTAAAGAGTGCTTAGTAGTGATTTACATTAACAGCAGTGGGTCTATTTGGTTATTGTGGCCAAAGACTAAGGTATACATTCACAATCAAAGGAGATTTTAATAAACAATATAAACTTTTGTTATTGCACTCAATGATTACTCTCAGTTTCCACCGCATATGAAAGCTTAAATTTAAGATAACAATAAAAATTCATCACACATGAAATATACCTCATAGAATCAATAGCAAAGCGCGAGTGCATGTCCAAAATATGAGTTTTTTAGGTTTTGATTGACATATCATGTTTAATGTTATATTCTTTAATGGTCAAAATATGACATGTCTACTATACATAATTCCATCCCTAATTCACTTTGATATTCCAACTACATACATTACATAGTATATTTAAATAATTCAACCAAAACTTAAAATGTTCATCATGTAAAGTTGTGATTTTGGACATATAAGTTTTTGGCTCTTCACCACAAATTTGCCTCATGGGCTCTTGCAATGTCAGTGTACAAGTTAGGTCTTCGTTATCCAAACTATTCATTCATAAAGTAATCTACACATTGGTTAAAGGTAGGTTTTATGGAAAGTCAGAGAAAATATTTCTGATTTTTACACGTGCGGTGTCCTACCTACCTCTAGTATTTCTTTAGTAATCTCCGCGCACTTCCTCCTACCCTTCTTCATCCCGTCCATGAAACCTATTCTCTATCTCCCCCTTCCCTGCTTGCCCAACATCCTTCCCTCTATCACGGCCTTCAGAACCATTCGTCCATCATTACCTCTTCCAACCACCTACTCGGCCTCCTTCCTATCACATCCAGGAGCTTCCTCTCTTCACCAGCCATACCAAGCACTTCCTCGTTTGTCTTCCTTTCCGTCCTTCGCACCTTCTTCATCCTCCTCCACACCAACATCTTGAAAGCCTCCTGCAGCCTATTCTCTATTCCAAACTAAACCTTACAACAAACACTACCTTTGCTGGTATTAACTCTAAAGGTACTAACTGTTTTTGAAAAAGTTGTCGAATGACATGGATCAAACAATTCTTTAATCAAAGATTCAAGATATTTCAACTAGCTGAGGTAGCTGAGGAGCTGAGCTAGCATATTTGTTAAATAAAAATTAAGTACGCATGTTTATACAAGCAATACACAATACATCTACGCAATACTATTCAAACGTATTTTTAGCCTCTGCATAAAGTTCTTCATCCCCTCAGTTACTAATACACTTTTGAAGTGAAATGTGACGCAAAAGGAATTCAAAGAAAAAGTATATATTGTAAGCTAGGAAATGATATTCGAGAGAGTATAAATAACTAATCATTTACAAATAAAGAAGGCGACATGGGGAAGACCTAGTGAAGTTCCACCCTGAGTCGTTCACTCGTCGTAATGAAATGAATGTGAGTTTGGCTACAGTCTCGTGTAATTCAGTTTTTATCGGAATACTCCTAATCTTTATTATAAGTACCCCGAGATCCGGGATGTCAACTTTGTGTTTTACTAGTGCTTTCAGAATACTTAAGCTACTAAATCATATTCGGAATTTTTTGACACCCACACTGAAGTTAGTTCTGGGTGATCCAGTCTTTCTTAGACATACCTTCGACAGTTTATCTATGAGTTCTATATAATACTGTGATGTTGTACCCGCAGGGAAGTTCCAAGCCATGGGCAAGCTCTAGCTTCCTGTTTTTTACTTAATTAGATTGATTCGACATAAGAATTGTTTCGGCTTCTCTGTCTTCAATAAAAGCTTTACAACTCTGGCACTCCGTTTTTCCTACTCTTCCCTCGAGAATTTGATAAAACTCCATGAAACTCACTGCTAGTGGTAATTATTAATTCCAATTGACGCATTCTAATTTCATTACTATCTATGACCATTAAGTCACACAAAATGAAACATATTTGGAAATTCAAAACGCGCACGAATAATTTTCGGAGTGACTGACTCAACATGATGAGGATTAATTCCCTGAAGTAATTCTCATTGAGTCAGCCGCTCCAAAAACCACAGACCTTCCAATTGACCTGAACTGATTGTTTTTTCTAAAAATTTGCATTGACTACGGAAAGAAACGAAGAATTTCTCAATGGAACCTGAAATTATGGTTGCTAACATATTTGTTTAAATCATTAATTATGCATACAAGTAATCGATTCTTAACTGCACAAAAGTTTGTTTGCAAACCACCTCCTAATGGGCATGATTTACTTTAACATGTTGTTTTTAAGGCAATTTGAAATAAACGTTTGGAAGACTGTTCCTATGGTTCGTTTTCTTAGACATTTGTTAAGATTAGCCTACGAGAGCTCTCCACACTAGATTAACCCGCGATTTACCCATAATTCCGAACGTTATACTTCACGACTACATTACGAGAAAAGGTCGTTCATAGCATGCCTGTGTTTTTCATCGCAGTTATACCATACGCCTCAAATATCAGATTTAACCAGTACCTTCATTATTTCATTTTTCTTCTTTATCATTAATATGTTTTACTTTGTAAAACTAGGAATTCATCGCTCATTACCGTCGAATTCCCGATGATCCTTTCGACACATCAGCAGGTGATTTATAATTGCAACGCAATTAACATTACGATGGAATGCCGCATAAATGCTGACTAGAATGTTGACTGGCAAAATGTTGTAATCTTTCGCTTAAAAGCTGAAATTTAATCCTCACTTAGGTATTTGTGTCTGAACTTTGTGTCGAATATTATTTCACTTGCTTTAAATATTCTTAATAATTGCATTGCAAATCGTCTTTGCATTTTTGACGTTCTTAAATATCTCTGAACTAGGTATCATTCATGCTATATTAATCATAAATTAAACTCGATTATGGATGACAGTTTAATAACTTTCACAGTTTGGATTTTGGACCAATCGTGAAAAGGATGCGCGGCATCACCTTTAGAAGAATAAACAAGTGCACCCAATAAATGTAAAAAAAGACCATTCAAGCGTATGTTTCATTTTTTTCATTGAAATTTCAATAATAAATGACGGCATCTCTTTGTTTTTGCTCATAACTTTTGAAACTAGCGTCGAACGTCAATGATGACTGACATTTGTTTGAAATGAGAGACAGCGACGCTCTAACGATTCAATATGCACTCTAAGCAGTACCATATGCATTTCACGCTTCTATTTTTTCTGTGAAAAACCTGAGATTATTTGATTATTCGGTAAAATGGTCTCAAATATACTCGATTTCGCAGAAGAATTGACGATTTTTAGAGGGTCGTCGAGTTTCTAGGGCGATCCAATACCGAGAGCGAGTGTGATTCGTAATTTACGCTTCTCAGTCTGGAATTTTTGGCTAGGCTCAACGCTTTCCGCTTACTCTCTCATTACTTATGCATAAAATAAAAGTAGGGGAAAAAAGAGTGTTCCTCTATCTGTTTCGGATTCAATTTGGAAACGAATCTCTGGTTAGACTCTTACGTTCAGATTTCCAAGAAAGTAGTCATCAAAGGATTATAAACAAAACATTGGTATTTGAAAAAGACCTACCATATTTGAACATAAATGAGCCTTATTTTATAAAATATTTGAATGTAAAAAATAAATGTTTATGGTAAAATTTCTGCTTGAACCTTTCTTTATGATAAACTTTTCAAGACATTCTGACCTTTTTTAATACGGGACGGAGTTTACCATTATAAGGTTAACTCTAGAGACTTGTATGTACGGAAAAATATGCATCATGTACACGCTGCCCAGGTGATGCAAAAATCTTACTAGTTTCGTGCCCAACAATGACCAAAATGTGATACGTTTCTTTGAGGCATAACGTTGTCCTGCTTATAATCCACGCATGTTCACTAACCCTTGCATTATCACTTGCATCTGTATTATTTATTACTTCATGAAAGAAATTTGGAGAAAGGAATCGACTTGTTTTCAAGAAGCCGGAAATCATAAAGTGGCATAGTGCAACGGAAATGAAGAAATGTGGAATTAGGCTGGATGAAAACTGTTTTAGGTTACATTTTCGAACTTTGTGTCAGAACATCAGCTACTTTCTTTTAACAATAATTTTCTCTTTTACACCAGATATGTTAAAATATTACGGATCGCAGCAACTACACATATAGCTTCATTGCCTTTAATGCCAAGCATGACCAACATTTAAAAGTTCATAACAAAAAGCTTTACGCAAAAAATAAGGGTATAAGTATGAAAAGGAATGGAAAACATGAATGAGATGTCAACTACTTAGGTGGTATTTTTATCAATTCTCTAAACCGCATGTGACGATTGAACGATAGACATATCTAATTTTAGCGCTCATTAAGAAATAATTCGTATGGTTAATAACAGAGACCATATTAAAAGCCATTTTCTGAGCGTAATCCCTGTGTCTGAGGTTGATGTACTCTCGACCCATTTCGAAATTAGCTGAAAAAATGTGCGTATAAAAGGCAGATAAACGGCAATAACTTGTCAAGTCAATGTGTGTACGTTTTATAAAGATATTTGTTGAGTTTGATTGTCAAAGGACTGCCGAATTGATATCGTGAATGTTTATAAAATATGTTTCTCAATATATTCAAACATTAACTCGGTTCGGAAACTAGTCAATACAATATGTTTCTCTATCAAAATGATTTGACTTAGCCAGATACATAACTTTGTGGGTTGATTTTGTAATTTGGCATCCCAAATAATTAATTTAGGTTCCTACAAGTTATGACAAATATAATATGAATAGGTAAGTATGAATACATTATTTTCATGATTTCAATTTTCTGTGTGAACGTGTAAATATTGCGGTACGTTGTGAGAAACAAATTCCTTGAAAAAATGACAAATTTAAATAGATGCCCTTCCCTGATAATCGTGAATTTAGTTCCTAGGTGGGAATAGCAGAGAATTCAATATTTAATGAAGGTTTCCTTTTTTCCAATGTTTTGTGAAAATCGTGGTTGTCTGCCGAGTAGACATGGAACGAATATCAGGTTAACTAATCGAAAGAAAAATTATAGGTTCTGATGTTTTAGGAGAAATTCCTTTGCCCTTCTTACTGTGCGTTCTTTTGCCTGAGGTTAGGAAAATGGAGCCGTTAAACTTTCCCCAAACGTTCTCAGCTCCATCTTCCTTTGTCATTTAGTTGACATCATTTTAGCGCATGTTCAAAGGAAGGATTTGGAAATTAATTTTAGTGACTGTTTTAACTCATTTATTACCTTCAAAATCGAGGCTTGTGTCCCAATAAAATTCTTCCAACCTTTCGTTGGGAACTGGAAAAAATAAATGATGTAACCAACGCCGCTCGAAGAATTAGAGTTCGCTCACCTCCTTTGGCCTCGATGCACTGCGGCCAATATATTTTGCGAAAATGAGCGAAGTGTTTGAGAAACGGAAAACGAACTTCACACCACGGTCACTGCGTGCTACAATTCTGCTCTAATCATAATGATTTCATTTAAATTGAAAACCAAATTACCCGTCAAAGCCAGGTAACCAGCGAAAATGAATGCATGAATCAATGAGTGCAAGAGAAGCCGGAAATGAGTGAACGAGAAAGATTCACACCTTGTCACAGGAATTGCAATAACCAATCACTCCGCTTGGTGCATGATAAATGACTGAAAGCTCTTCCTTTGCAATATTACTATTGTACTACTCGATGTTTCAATCACCTGTGATTATGATATTTCATTATTAAGGGCTCTGTTGGAGCAAAAGTTCACATGAGTTACTCATCCTGATTCGGAATTTAATAAGCGTGCTTGTAGGAAACGCGTCTCTCGACAATTACATACCTAGCCATACATTTCACAAAAATTCCGATTGCTCTCATCAGGTATTTCTATGTACATGATTTCGAGGATTATGCCCTTGTTTTCCAACAAATGCATTCTTGAAATGCTAACGCCGGCTCTCATTGACGGGAAATCAACTCTAGAAGTGAAAATGGGCATTGGGCATTCTATCACCACGGATTCACTTTTTGATTATTCTGAAAGCGAAATTCATACACGTCCGATGGTTCACATTAATGAACACCAATTGGATTAATGGAGTTAAAGATCGAAAAATATCGATGAAATGCAGAACAATATCATGTAGGTTCACAACCAAGTGCCTTCTATGGCGGTCAAGTTGGCTCACGAAAATTAACCAATTTGGGCACTAAGCCAAATAATCACTTCATTATGGCGTGCACCTAGGCTTTAAAATATGTTCTAGCACTTGATCCTCATCTTCCATCGGATTCAACCTCCCTTTTCAGATGAGTTTACAACTTTTGTGAAGAAATGTGAACGGTAATGACTCCATTGTGAGAAGAAAGCTCATGAGAAGTACCACTTTTAATATCACGTAAAGTAATCAATCGAATAAAGCTTGCTTCTTAGCTTAAAATACTTATTGGCGATTGACCCCTCTCTCGCATCACGGCTCAAATTCCTTTCAAAGATGAGGGTACAACTTTCGCGAAAAAAACCTCGACGCTGAAGACTCCATTGTTTCGTCGCGTTGGTAGAAAAAAAAAGCCATCGAAACATGCGCCACCGCCCAATCGGGAAAAATAATAATGCACAGCACGGTCACGTGCGGGATACGTAAACAAAAAAAAACAAAACACTATGCGTCAAAAAGAACTCAAATGGGACTCGCCGGGGGAGAGGTGCCGCAGGAGGGTTGATGATAAACACGCGTCAATAAACATTTGCATTTCTCGAATATTTTCCAACTCTATCGCACGTTGTTGTAAAAGAGTTCCGCGCGAATTATTACTTTCTTGCCAAAAATGACATATTATGCAAATCAGATAAATCCATCCTTAGTTTGCGCGGTGGAATTTTTTTTTATATTTTTTAAACTTCTTTTCAGGATTTAAAAAGGTAATAGACTGCGGTACAGAGCTCTATTCGAGTGTATTGACTCAATTCAAGTGGATGCGAAAATTAGAGCTGGCAACATCAGATGGTGACATAAAGATGGGAAGCATATAGCAGGCACCAACACGTTAGGAATCCAGTTCCGTTCTCTCAGACGAGAAACTATTGGTAAAATTCAAATGGGTGCAGAAATTATCGCGGGTGCTATTGGATGAAAACACAATCTCGGTAGATTAGGCGGGAAACTACACGACACATCAGCTCCGATCTGTTAGGCCAGAGCGCATTGACGCAAATCGAGCGAGGGCGAAAACTACGCCTGCAACATTAGATAAAATTAACGCGTGCAGCATTAGATGGTGAAATGAATGATGATTGATATGAAAAGAATCTGACGGGTTTACAATACAAATTTTATTAGAATTACCATTGGCCCGCATTACTGCTTTCCGTTAGACGAGATCATATTGACATAATTGGAGCCAATGTTTGAATTTGCTTAGTTAAAAAATGAGATGGAAAGAATCTTATCCATCTGAATGAGATTGGTAACAACGTCGGCAATTCGACCTCACTCTGCCATACACCAGGGTACTGACATGGCAACTTGAGAGGATGCGTCCATTAGCGTGGATAACGATGGAAAAATAAGTATGGGAAGAACCTTACCGACAGCAACGCAACATTATTAGGATTTCAGCTCAGGAACTTCGTTCTGTAGCACCGAAGATTATTGACGCATTTAGAGCGGAGACAAATATTTGCTTGGGTAACATTATATGATTTTTTTATGTGGTAGTACTCTTGACGGTCAGCGATAGCAAAACATCAACAAAGCGACACTCATACACACGTCATGTAGGAATTCAAATGGGACTCACCACGCTAAGAGCCCGAGGCAGCCGTCCTCTATCTCAAACACCACCACCAACCGCCCCCGCTGTGAAACACCACCACCTCCTCCGCCACCTCCTCCCCTGGCCTCCTCCGCCGTAGCCACTCCCACCGCCTTCCCACTCCTCCTCCGTCCCTCAGGGCACGGCACCTCCTCCTCAGCCCCACACCGTCCCTCCACACAGAACACCGCCAAGGGGTCTCTGTAACCCCCCCTCTTTCCCTCGACACACCGAGAGGGGGGTGCAGGGGTACAGGGGGTCCCCCCTCTACCCTCTCGTGCGATCGATCTATATAGCGCCGATTAGACGGCCGTGAGTACGATTGTCTCCTTCTGTGGGGCGTTGGGGGGAGGAGGAGGCGGTGGGAGGCGGAGTTGGTTGGCTCTTGTGGCGGTGGTTGTGCTGGTGTGGGGCAGTGGGGAAAGGTTTTACGGTCGGGGAAGGAACTGGACGATTTTCCGGCAGCCCGGGTGCGCGCACCTCCTTCCTGTAGTGGGCCTCTCTTCTCTTCCCCAATCCTGCGTCTTCTTCTCGGGAAGGCTGCGGGGGAAGGGTAGACTGACGTGAGAGTGGAGGGACCCGTTTTGAGGTGGATACTTCAATACGTCTCCTGTCCCACTGTTTCTCGCCCACCTCGTCCACTAGCCGTTCGTTCCACGTATCCGGATGGGATGGAGTAATCGAAGTAATGCCGTTGGAGATGGGGTCCCGCGTAATGCCTCGGAATGCGCCAGGGTTAAGTTTTGTCACCACTTCTGTTTTCCTGTTTATCTCCGACCTCCTTTCTTCCTATTCTTATCTTTACCCGCCGATGACTGTATCCTCAAGAAGCGTCTAGAGTACATGAACGTGTCCACTGGTTTTTGTCACCACTCCTTTTTCTAACACGCCTTCCACCTCGCCACCATCTGCACCCACATCGTCCGTCCCCCTCCCTCGCAGTCCCACCGCACCGCGTCCCGCTTCACCTCAGCAGCTGTGCATATCCGTGGAAACAGGGTCACTTCACGTCGGGCCGGTAAAAGAGGGGATACAAGAGGGGCGTGCCGGGGGTCGCGCGGTAATAATACAGGAGAAGGCGGAACCGCTTGGCGAAGAGGCCAGAGGGAACTATGGGAAATATGTGGAATCCTTCAGCTTCGGCGTTGTCACTGGCGGTCTCCCACACGATGTACTCTTCTTTATTTCCTCCCTCTCACCACACAACCGCTCTTCTTTGTACGTATATAATATTTCTCTTTTCGGGATAATTTCCCTGATGTGGTCTTCCTCTTGATTATCTCTTCTGCATTCTCTCTATCTCTCACAACCGTTCCTCTAAATAAAAATGATGATCTTCTTCTTCTTTTCGGGACGTTTTGCCTATAGATAGGGTCAGCAGTTCTAGACTTACTTTTCGGCGAAGGCAGGTGCAGTGTTCGAAACTGAAGTCTTGGACACAGCACAGTTACGCTCTGTTTTTCTAGACGAGCACGGAATGGCACAAGAATCGAAGAATGGAAGGAAAACGATCCAAATCTCCTTCTCCTTCTTCAAACCTCCTTCCACCTCCTAACATGTCCGTCCAGTGAACCAGCCTCAGAAACAGATGCACCACGCACTGCGATATTTTATTTTGGTTGAGTTCCTAGCGTACTTGACAACGTGTCGTTATATATATGTATTATATTCGTGAATTTGTGCACACACGTATACATGTATAAATATATAAATATATTTATGTAAAAATGAGTCCACGGCTGCGTGCGGGTTAGCTCTTTTCTTTTTTCCACACGGCACCCCACACGCGTCCCCTCCGCTCCTCCACCTTTCGCCCGGTGAGGGTGGAAGAGGTGGGTGGGAGGGAGGGAGGGATATTTGGGAGGGAGGGGCGAGGTCGAGGGCTTTGAAAGAGGGGTGGTAAATATATATATATATATGTATGAGGAGTGGGATATACGAACAGACCTGAGGTGGCGGATAGGTTGATAAGGATAGAGGGAGATAATGATAGTAGAATAGCGGTAGGATAGCGGAGGGAGTTTAAAAAGAAACGGGGGGGGGGAGAGGGGGTTAGAGTGGTGGAGTAGGAGGGGAGTTGTCCGCTTCCATGGGTCCGCGCGGGGGCCGCCTCCCGCTCGCTTCCCTTTGCGTGTGCTACACGGGCTGCACTCTGTCACAGACTGCGAAAGGGGCGATGGCTGCCGCAGCCAGGCGCCGAGCCGCTCCCTCCCGCTCCCCCGCCACTTCTCCCTCCCCCTGTAACCTCTCCTCTCTCCCCTCCTCCGCTTTGCCCCCTTCTCTCCCCTTCCACGGATCTCCCCTCCCACTCCTCCCCCCCTACTCCCCCCCTCTCCCTAGCGATTCCAAACTTTCCCCTACTTCCCCTCACCTTCCTTCCCCTTCCCCTTCCATTCCGCACACTCACCTCTCCACGCTCCTGCTATCCCTCGCTCAGAAACACATGCATGTTCTTTGAATGCAATAAGAAATACACAAGTGATTGGCAGTGGCGTAGCCATGTTTTGGGTCTAGGGGGAGCAGAAAATTTTTAGGGGGTGCCGATTCACAAACTAACCAGTTGACTAAACTTTACAAATTTTAGTGATGCAATAGGTGGATGGATTTGTACAAAATATGACAATTGACAACGTATTATACTCATTAATTCATACATTCTTGGGAATTAAGAGTGGAAAAATTCACAGACTTAAGAGGCTCCAAAACACGGGCCGGGGAATGGTGGGGGGGGGGGGGGAATTCGCCCCCCCTGCCCCTCCCCTGGCTACGCTTGCTACTAGAAAGATGCTTGAAATTATTTTCTAAGCCGCTTTGATTTACTCGTTAATAAGTGTGAAGTTATTTTACTCCGAAATTCAGCTCCCCTCACAATTTATTCCCACTGAAAACTTCGCTCAGAAACATAAAACTATATTCTTTAATAGCAATTGAGTCATATTCGACGGGGTATCCTACCAATCTAATCTAATACTTAAAAAGCGGAAACATTAAAAGAGTATTTGAATGATTTATCCATACAAAAACGGTATGAATGTTTCAATGAACGTTAATACCACTTTATAATGCTATTTTTACTCGTTTTAAGATTCGGTATTCCACAAAACCAACGTATATCAAATTGGGCATTCAAAATTACTTGTTGACGATTTTTGAAACCAATCATTCCTGCTTCCTTATTTAATTGTTTATGTCTTCGCACAAATATCCTCTCTCGCAGAAATACATACCATAAATGTAAAAAAGAAAAATATATGTAATTAAGAAATATAAAAAAAAAGGTATGTAGGTCAGTATAGCATTTGGCATTATAAACTACGCCACAACCCATCATTTCGGTCGATTATTTATGTTGCCATATTTTATTCTGTTTTTAGTTCCATCACATTGTTTTTTAACTTAGCACTTAACTTAGAAACACACAATGCGCATATTTTTATTCCAAAAAATAGTGTATACAATTGAATAATATACCAAATGAAGGTATGATAATCTGAATGAACATTAAAGACAACTTCTGAATGCTTTGTTTTACTCGTGAATATTTGTTACTTTAGTTCGTTGTTTATATGCGCTCACAATACCTTTCCATATAGTCCCTCTCTCAAACTTTCACGTCGAAACGTAATTAAATGTAATAAATAAAATCATATGTGGTGAGCTAATCCACCAATTAAAGTCCTGTATGTTCGGTAGGACGATAAAGACTAATTACAAACGCTTTTTTACTCTTTAATTATTTATTTCCTCTTTTGTATACTTTTTGACTACCTACTCTTATTTCATCCTAAAGACGCATACTTAAGTCCTTACTTCAATGGTTTGCTCAATTAATATGCGTGCACATCTTTCTTCCTTTATTATGAAATGGTATATGAATCCAGTGGGCAGAAATTGGGCTCGTTAATTGGGAGCCTAGCCTCAACTTGGCTGAAGCCTCTTCGGTCACGTTCAGCGAAATTCAAGTTGCCTAATTCCCTGGGTACTATATCTTTTTGAGAACCCACAGGCGGCACAGAAAAAGTGACCAGATACTCTATCCCGAAGCATTTCGCTTGCCGATTGGGCTTGGTACCAGGTGGATTTATCCTCATCGCTAATGCCGTCCTTCCAGATGAAGAATTTTTCTTCGATTTTTTTCAGTATCTATAGTGTGATAGTCTATCTCTCTTAATTATGCAGAAACGTAATAAAATCTCGTAAGATGGTTACTGGAAGCTTTTATAGTTATGCATATTTAAAATTTTAATCTCGCTTATTTATCGTGAGTAGTTTTTAGGTTGTTTCTCTCAAGCCAACATTATTGCGTGTGCGGAAGGTGTTGTTTAAATTTCGTTTCATTCTGACATTTGGCTGTTCATAATTGGCTCCCCTACATTGGGGTGGAGAATGGGAATGGAAATTGGGGAATGAGATCTTAACTGCAGGGGTTAAACAGGGAAGCTCTCAAGTATTATCTCACCATGGCCTCTTTACAATAGAATTTTATTCCCAGAATTCCCTCTATCTCTTCTCCTTCTCTTTCCCCCTACCCACCCTCTCTATTACCTACTTTGGCGTCCCATTTTTATTCTTCGAATACCAATATTGGTATTTTTATTAGAGACTCCTTGCCTACAGTTCCCTCATAGCTGGATCATTCCCAAACTCCATTTACCCTCCTTGATTGTATACTTCCCCACTACTGCAAACCTGCAGGCAGTCTAAAATTACAATTATTTCCAATTACGTCCTCCGTAAGCTCAAATTTCTCAAACACAATATCTTACATTCCTTTGTCTGCATTGTCGCCGTGCATCCACGTTCCTACCTCCTTTGCATATACCCACCAAATTCTTTTTCTTTCCAAACATATTTCGCTCCTCTTCTTTTTCTCGCTAACCAACTTATTTTTTCCATTCTTCTCAATAATTGCTTCTTAAAATTTTGGGATTCAAGATTTAATTGCGTGAAAACATAGTTAACAAACTATGCAACACTACGTCCCATAGTGACTTTTTTGCCCGTCTTTCATCTACGCTTACTCCGAGTCTCCTCATCGATTCTTTTTTCTTCATGGATGCTTAGAATGTAAAGTTCTTTTTCCAATGCTGTTATTCTAAATCCGTGTTCTTCCAAACAAAATGTTCTTCCAATGCGCGAACAGCTGTTGTTCATGCCTTCCTGTATACGTAATAATGTTATCAACTCTACCATATGTGAGATATTATTAGAGGAATTGCGTTTGTCACTGTATTGGTCTCCGTATAGAAGTAACGGTGGGATCCCTGGGTAAAGGCGTGCAGAAATAATTATCGTGGAGCCTTATATGAAATGTTCTCAATTTTGTGGCTGTGGGAACATTTCAGCGTGTGGAGAGAGGAGACGAGATGAGGTTGGATGCTTTCGAGATGTGGGCGAGGAGAACGATAGAGAAAGAACCATGGATTGAAAAAGACACAAAAAAATGAGGTGCTTGGTATGGTTGGGAAGGAAAGAATGTTGGTAGAGAAAGCCAAATGAAGGCAAAATTGGGTTAGTAATTTGAATAATAATGGCTGATGAGATACTGAATACTTTTGGAGGATGAAGCTCAAATAGATGGATAAAGTCACCTTTGAATAATTTACGATTGTTCTAAGAAAAAAGAAGTTTAAT
Source organism: Pyrrhosoma nymphula (assembly GCA_963573305.1). Lineage (NCBI taxonomy): Eukaryota > Metazoa > Arthropoda > Insecta > Odonata > Coenagrionidae > Pyrrhosoma > Pyrrhosoma nymphula. Next base: position 8,878,309 of record OY754335.1, on the reverse strand, counting down.
TAAAACTCTGAAAAGTGGGAAGGAAAAATTATTCTGTGACAAAACAGATTCTATAAAATACCACTGGAAGAAGAAATTAATGGGAAAAACTATCGAAGGATAGAATTCGTCTGGGAAATTATGAGGGACGCAGGGAGTAGCGGTTAGCTGAAAGGAGAATGAAGTTGAGAGGTGCAGCAAACCAATTTTCGGGGTTGATGACGATGGGATACTGAAAGCAGCTTTGGAAGGTAATGCAGTGGCAGTAATTCAGTTTTTCATGATTCGACACTAAGGTTATATCGAACTTCCCGTCGACTACTTACAGACAGTGGCAGCAGCACTCGGACGAAGTGGAGGATCACCCCATCCTAATGTCCAATGATGCTCAACGTTGGTGACTGAACGGGGACCGGCGTTTTAATCGTGGCATGGCATGTTGGACTTTGTAAGGGTAAAAGCTAAGGAAGAGGACAAGTGGAAGGAGAATGACAGACATTTTGAATGTGATGAAGAGAGGTAGGAAGTATGCTGGAGTTGAAGAGAGACATCATCGAAGGAAATGATGCAATCTTGGCAGGAGTAATAGGAGAGTAGAAATGGTTCATCGAAGCCTATCCTGATCGGAAAATAATAATGATAATACCATATGCAAACTGCATTAGGTATCGACGAGCGGGGTGCGACGAATGGGAAGGAAGACAAGCGAGGAGGTGAGGGAACTGCTGGAGGGGATAAGGAGACAGAGGTAACGGCTAATGAGGGGCGAGGGAATGCTGAAGAATGCATTACGCAAGGGAGTATTTTGGGCAAGTGAAGGAAGAGAAGAAATAGAATAGGCTCTATAGACGGTATTGAGAAAGGAAGGACGTATAGGGCATTCAAGAAAAAAACATGTGAGGAAGGTTGGATTTCAGTTTCCTAACATTAGAGGGGAAAAGTTAAACTTAAATGAAACCTACCATAATAGTTAGACTATTTCTAATAGGATGAATGGTAAAAAATAACTCTTTTCACGTGAAGTAGGCAAAATTTAATGGGAATTCTACTATTTGATTATATTTTTGCATTTTAAGCAAGACGTTCAACCTTTGAGGTTTGGCGGTTCGGACAAGGTAGTATGAGACCCCTTTCGTGATGTTCCATAATGCAGCTGCGTTTCGACGTTGAGGAATAGCCTTTAACCGGGAAATCACATTTATTGATGATGATGAGGCTTTCGAGTTATGCTGTGGCTGGAGCTTTTTTAGCTCAACTTTTCACTCGCGTTGCAGCGAGAGTCTGTTGGAGCGAAGAAGCTTCCACTTCGCTCCTGAAGACCATGAATATACATATGGATCTAAATCTTCAGCACCACTGTACGGGCAAAGGTGTTGCCTAGCTTTCCGCAAAAGATAGGTCGCGCTGCAGTCGGCATGGTTCCGCTTCTGTGTCAAAAATGGCCGGTGTTAATAGGGAGGCCAATTCCGGCGCCTCTTTTTCCAGTATCTCCATTTGAATCAGGACCTTTCCTTATTAGAACCACCTTCTGTAGAGTGGCGGCGCTACAATCTGCTTGGTCCTGATTTTTCGGTGCAAGCGGAATGTTTGGCAACACCCACTGGGGGCAAGTTTAGTATCCATATGTATATTCATGCTGAAGACAATCGCTGCAACGTGAGTGAAACGTTGAGCTAAAAAAGCTCCAGCCACAGCATAACTCGAAAGCCTCATCATCATCTGTCAAAAGCTCCGAAAGTCTACTCTCTAGCTCACACATTTACTGATAATTATAATGTAATGCTTTACCATTTGTCAAAATTCTAACACCCTCCGATCCTTCCACTCTGCATTTTGAGCACATCGCACTCTTTCCCTTTGGACTCGAGAGGCTCTCACGCGTTTAACCATCGTTCCTTCCCCCCCCCCCATGTTTCTGCGATTCTTCCTCCTCCTCCTGTTCTTCACCGCCGGCACTTCCGTTACCAAGCTCACCTGTCCCGCCACCGCACACCCTCCCTGCTCCGCCCCAACACCCTCTCTCCTCCCACTCCACGCAAAGCGCGCCTCCCACACCCTACACAGCATCCCACCACCGCACACCCTCCCCTTCCTCCTCCCCTCCCACTTCCACTCTTAGATGCGGCCGCAAAGGATAGTGGAGGGGAGGAATTTGACCCCCCTTCATCGCCATGTGCACCATTGCACGAGCCACCTAGGTGTCGTAGTTAGAAACGTATTCCAATGGCGTAAGGAATTCATTCGTTCAGGATACGGAGTCAGGTTCTTTACCTGAGCAGCCAGCAGTTTTCATTATTAAACTGCACCGCTAGCTTTAAATATCTAAATACTTCCTTGTGAGTTGCCGCAGGGGCGTGTGGAACTGTGGCAGGGGGTGTTAGGACTCCAGCCATGGGCAAGGAAGGGAATATGGAAAAGGAATAGGAAGGTGGAGAGGGCAAAAGTGGATTACTGAGCATGCCTTGCTTCTTTTAGATCAGTGCTTTTGTTAGTTTTATTTTCCCTCTGTTTTTGCCGTAGTTCCTGGGAAGAAATAATTTTTGCACTGCCAATCAGTCCGGCATTGTATCTATCTAATTTTGTCGCTTTTATCTTTATAGATTTATTGTCCGAAATTAAAATAATATTTTTATTTTAAACATTAAGCTTTGTGCGGCTTTAAAATAATTTTTTCTTTGGGGATGTGTCATGTCCACTGAGGCTTCGCCCAGATTACAATGCGGGGCCATGGAATTCATTGCCGAGGGTTCCGAATGCACACTTGGCTGAAAGGCTACCCACTCCATCCAAGCCACACAATCATACTACGTTGAAACGTTTCATAGAATGTACTTACGTATGTGTGTGTCACTTGAAAGAGGGGGTCAGGAGCTAGGATATGGGGGAGGTGGCCAAGGGGGGGGGAAGACCCGCAGGCGGAAGGGGAAGGAGGGATTAGCCGGGGGGGTGGGGAGGAAGTTAGGGACTAAGGGGTGATGGAAAAAATGTGGCTGCGTTTGTTCGATGGGAGGGATGCTGGAGGGAGAGTTGAGGTAGGATGGCGGTCAGAGGGGGCAGGTGGCGGGGGTGTAGAGGTAAGGGTTTGGGACGTGGAAGTAGGGCTTTGGAGGGAGTTGTGAGGAATGCCGAGGGTTTAAGTGGGCCAACTGGAGTGTGGGGTGGGGTGGATACACGGGCTGCCGCTGTTCGCCTTCGGCAGCGGGCCGCGTGAGCCGACGCCCCCTTTATTTGAGACAGGTGGATAGGTTAGGGTAGCGGTAGGGTGTATGTGAATTCCACCATAATTTTTTTTCGGAACTGCGCCCATTGGGAAAAAGTGCCTTTTGAGGCCCAGATGACGGAAACGAAAAAAAATTTTCCGATAACAAAATATTTTACCGGGGCGTCAGGGCCTGAAAGTTAACGTGCAGGAAATGAGTACTGTTTGGCGGGTTGCCTAACTTATTCATGCCCTTCAGCCCTCGCCGTCGAATCTGCCGTGGCGCCAATGTGGACGGGGATGATCCTAAAGGTAAGTCTGATGCAAACGTCGGTTATTTCAATAAATTTAGGCTGAAAACAACAAAAAATGTCGAATGTTCACGTTCTTTGGCAATTTTTGAGATTTAAGTGGCGCGTTGCCGGCCATTAGGCAAAAGTAGGAGCGTGGAAATTTACCTACCTTGGAGTAATAGTAAATAATGATAATAAGATCTCTGAGGAGATAAATCAAAGGGTAATGCAAGGTAACAAGGCCTATTTTGCAAATTTACCCCTCCTCAAATAAACTCTTCTGTCCAGGAAAACTAAATTGAAAATTTATAAAACATTGATAAGACCAGTAATTACATATGGAGCTGAGACATGGGTCCTATCCAAACAAGATGAAGAAACATTAAGAAGATATGAAAGGAAAATAATAATGAGAATCTATGGCCCAGTAAAAGAAGGAGAAACGTGGAGAATAAGAATGAACTATGAAATAAATGAAATATTGGAAGAGAAGGATATAGTTAGGTTCTCAAAGTCATTGCGACTGTCATGGTTGGGCCATGATGAAAGGATGGAAGAGTATAGAATGCCCAAATTGTTAATAAATAGCAAGATGGAAGGGAGTAGGAGGAGAGGAAGACCACGCAAAAGATGGCTGCAAGATGTTGAAGAGGACCTGAAGACAATGGGGATTGGAAGATGGAGAGAGAAAGCAAGAAGGAGAGCCGAATGGGGGCATATTTAACTGAGGAAGCCAAGGCCCACACCTTGTAGTAGAGCTGAGTAAGAAGAAGGAGCGTGGAAATAATATGCCTCGCAGTTAGCAGTGGAGGGAAATGACTACGCCGGACAGGCTCATGCGTGTCTGCGTGTGATTGTTGATTGTTTATCATTCAAGATGCTGAAGGTGACATGGTTGCAAGTGACATCGCGGGTGCTCCAGGTGAACTCAGTGGAATTCAGCTTCCGACTGAACTCGATGTACTCATGCTTTATCTCCATGTCCACGGCAAATTGAAGGAAGGGACTGCGCCTGTAAATCCAGTCCGGGTTGAGGTTCGGAGGGAAGTTGTCGCTCGTATTCTGGAGGTGTGGCAGTCCGCTTCAATACCAGCTGTCTCTGTGAAAGTGATTGAGAAGTCCGTCGACAAACTGACAGCCTCTCCGTCACCTGTTCGCTGCTGTCGACGGCCGAACAATAACTTCTAACCAGTTTTCCGGTGATTTCAGGTCGAAAAAATGGAGCCTTTATGAAAAAAATAACGTCTCCCTAGTCACCGAGGGTGGTTTCAGTTTTGAAAGGAAGCGGCTGCCCCTGGAACTTTCATTAGGGGTGAATATTTATTTATTTATTTCCACATCCCCGAAACAGCAGAAACGGCCTTTTACACCGGGTGTTTTATACATGTAACCATTGACGAACACAAACACCCATGTCCTGAGTGGTGAAAAATCCACTCAGGCGGTGCTCGAACCCGCGACCCTCAGTTTAGCAGGCGAGGACTTTACCCCGTCGCCACCGGGGCCACGAATTTTGCGGCGATTTTGCGCTAGTCAGTGGCAGAGAGCGTCCTGAAGTCATGATTTCAAAAGACGTGTAATCATTGGCTGATTTCCCCTGCCATCCATAGTTCATGCATGTACGACAGAGCCTATTTGCCTCCAATGCATCATGTTACAGAATCAAACAATTTTACCTCCCAGGTGGCGCGCGGCAATACATATCTGACTACAACTCGGCCAATATGAAGTTGATTGCGCTGAAACTTGTGCGCATAGTTCATCCGAATGCAATCCAGCTATTCGTGTTATTCGCTAGTATTTATTAAAAATATGAACTTCGATATCTACATACACCTGTAGGCCAATGCCGAAAGGGAATTTTTAAAATATTTTGTTTATTTATCAGTAAAGATTTGTAGTGAGGGGGTTGAAAACAATTATTTAAAGATATGTATATTTATATGAATTTTTCCACCTGGAAAATAGTCAAGATTTTTCCATCTTTTTATGATAATAATAATTATACCCTGTACCTTGCTTACGTTTTTATGTTCTTGTTGCCCATCTGATACGTATACAATGTAACCTGGCCTATATGTTTGTCTCTCAGTCTTTATCGTGAAACCTTTACCTTCTATTACGTTCCTTACAAATAAATTGTGTCTATCTTAAGTGTGGCCCATCCATCTGGACCTTGTTTTTTGAGTGTGATCTAAATTATTTTCTCCTCTTACATTTTCTGTGCACTAACTCATTTCTGATTTTATCCGTCTATTTGATCTTCAGCATCTGACTCCAGCATCAATTTTAGCAATTCCTTATTCTCTTCCACTCTCGATTTCATGTGATCCATGTCTTCGAGCTATACAGTGAAACACTCAACACAAATGTTTTCACGTATTCCTTTCTTACTGGTTATTGCTTCCTTACTGGTAGTCTTTGGATTTTACTCTACTTCCCGTTAACAATTCATTGGTAATCCGACCCCTATTTAGATACTTCGAGAAAAGTAACTCCAGTAACATCGCTTCGTCCGTAGTATAGGACGTTCAACCAATCACCTTATCGTTTGTATCTTTAAGAGCAAGGCTGATGCCGGCGATGGGGTTCTCTTCTCACTTCCAACCACCTTCAACTTTCATCCTGATGCCTTTCCTCCCAATCTGAAGTGCCGATGTCGAGCGGGACAAACTTTAAGGACTATCGAAATACGGAAAATAGGTACTCATGAATTGAATAATAAGTAAAGCGTTGCAGTTCTTTTGTTTTCGAGGGGCGAAACGTTCGTAAAAATGTGTATCAATGCTTGATATTATGAAACCTTCCATAATATTCTTAATATACCGCTATTATGCCTACACAAGGTGTTTCATCATTATTCGAAATTTGTTCCCAATTTCTATAAGTTATATTTTGTTTAATACTATTGCCTACTCTTCGTAAAAAATATAATCAATTGGTTCATTGATCTATTTCTCTGAGCCATATGGCGCAATGCTCCACACAAATGTTTTCACATTAAATTTTAATGAACATTTTCGGTCTTAAATCTTAAAACCTTAAATGTTTTCGAAAAAACATTTACCGGCTCGTGTTTCGATTTGACATAACGAGGAAAAATTTAAACGTGAGATACCAACCAGCTTATAGTTTTCTTGAATTGTTTTTAAATCTTAAATTATTAATTAATATGTTACTTAACATTATTATTTTCAGCATACTCTATCAAATAAAATATCGGGAAAATATTATGATGCCATAAAGTTTTCCCTATTCAACAGACTTCGGATTCAAATTACCAACCAACGATTTTAATTCTCTTCAGATACAGTAGGCATTTGATTTGTATTATTTAAAAATATAGATGTAAATTTTTGTCTCTTTATATTTAAAACATTCTTAGATGGGTAGGTATCTTAGAGTCAGAAAGTACTAATTTACCACTTTATAGTGGTGAGGGCGAAGCCGTGACCAGGCATTCTGGTCACATATTATCTCAAGGATATGAAAATGCGAATATGACTGCGCTTGGTGGCACCGAAATTTGGATACTTCGGTTGTAAAGCTAAAAAGTGCAAGCCTGTATTTTTTTATTTTCGCACGTAGGAGGAATTTAGCCGAGTAACGCGTGCTCACGTCGACTTAATAGAGCGTTTTTACCACCCTGACTGACAGACCCTGGCCATGCGCGTGGACATCCTGGATATTCACTCTCACGAAGGAAATTTCCCGCAGGAATAAATGATTCCAGCGGTTTCAAACGCCATTTTCCGATCCATTTGCACGTTCAACGCTCCGGGTGCAAAGTGAGCAATTAATTAAGTGAACCAAGGAGGACCTGGAAACGAAGACATTTTGAGCACCCTGGTTGCTAAGCTCCTAACTCCTCCTAACCAATACTGCGACCAATGCGTTTGATTGACTCATGCGTTATTTCGTAGAAACGATAAATAGTAATATAAAAGTAAAGTAAGTTAAAAAACAATAAAGTTTAACCTCTGCAATTCCCATCGTATTAAGTATTGGTACCGCGTATTTGATCTCAGCGAGGCACAATCATGTGAATTGGTACACAGCATGTCATCTTTTGGTGAAACGCGTCGTGTCACAATCTCAGTAAAACTATTGGAATCACTATCTAATTTTGGAAAAATAGGTCTGAATGGAAACTTTTGATTCTCAATGGTCATTACTAGACTCTGGGGTAATTTCCAACCGAATCAGTCAATTCAAATTAAGATGGAAACTCATGTTGATCCCACAGCATGTTAAAATTTTCTCAAATACAAGTATTAAAACGCGTTGACTAATCGTATGCACGCTCTTCGATATTCTCTGAGAGAAATAAAAAAATCATCATGCGATTCTTTGGCTTAACGCTAGAGACCTGAATATGATCCTGTAGGCCACTTTGGAGTCGAATTTCATTACGTTTGATTAAAAAATGTCAAAGGAATCACCCAATAATATTAAGGACTGGGGTAACAGTTATACTCATATTTGTTCGTGTGGGTTGGGTGTAACATATTACAATGAACTTTAAAAAATGTAGGTAACATTTACAACCATTCTATTTAGGAGCACTGTGCTTGCTTTTATGATAACAACAAAAATAGCGATTTCGATTAAGTCGAAGTATACATGAAAACAAAGATAGCATCAGCACGTAGAAGTAAACTTGCCGGAGAGAAAAATAAAAATTTTCAAATATTCAAGAAAACCGAAGCATAATTATGCATTAATCTTACCGAGACATTAAGAAAGGTCACTTCATAAATGAAGCTATGAATGCAAGTTGAAAACAGAAGGAGGCGAGATGGTATTTTAACGGCAAAAATAATGGCGTATATTATGCGTGAATTGAGATATTTCTTGAGCCATACACTATATCATTAGTACTTTACAATGACATCTTCCTGTGGATTGTGTATTGTTGTCAGTGTGTTACTTTCTGTCGTAATTGTAGGCTGTTTTTTTGCTACCAAAGTTAAATAATAAATGGAGAGGTTAATATTCTTGCAACATTGCATTTTTCCTTTTTTCAAATCACCTTTGAAAATATTAGAAATAATATTATGTGCAAGATGCATTGTGCATTGCCCAATGAAAGTAACTTGTGTTATTTTTGTAATTTTATGTTAACTTTGGTTCTCATCCGGGGTACATATTATTGAACTTCATTTTCTGAAAGACTGTGGGCAACTTTGAATTTCATAGGAAACTATGGACCATAAGAGTTGTATTGCATGTAAATGGCATGCTGGGGTGGCGACAGTTAATTCTATCTTGTTGAAATCAGAGGGATTCGTTTCTTTGGTACTATAGAAAATGACATTTATTGAAAAGACCCAATTTAATATTCTAAAAAGAGCAACAGAACTTAAAGATTAACCGTAATAGACATGAAATAAACCCTTCAAATTGTTGGCTGATATAGTGACACCAAAAAATACAATTCACTTTTTGTTTACGTATACGTTCTGTGTAGTTCAATATTACGATATTTCATTGCAACTGATGTCCAAAATATGGTTTTTTATCCTGGTTGCATCTGTCATGACTCTAAGTGCAACTTAAGCTTACATCCCGGTAATTTTCAAGCGGATATCAGGCCCATTATTTTAGACTAGAGAATAATTTATTTTACACACCAGATGACGATGATTCTGAGAAATTTTATGATCCTGAGATAAAATGCAGAATTGTTAAATTTTGCCTACGATGATAATTATAGATGATACTCTTTAAATCCTCAGATTCTTTCTGTGATAGAGACCACTAATTTACTCGCATATAGAGCTGATAGAGGAATTAATGTTTCATTCTCTTAGTTATTTTGAATCATTTCAGAACAACCATATATTATTTGTTTCCATTTTATTTGTAATATTCATAAGAGAGATTTAAAATTATTTATATTTCATCTTCCTAATTTTTACATGCGAGTGGGAACGTTTTCATTAAAAAAAAATTAGATTGAAATATTTTACCTTAGTATTTGTTTTAGTGCATCAATATCGAAATATTATTATATTCACTGAAATAAGTTGCATTAGCTCCCAAAAGTATTTCTATCAAATACTCATTATAAAATGCTGAAAAATTCGAGAAAATGCAATAAATCACGCAATCATGCATCTGCCTTACTGCGTTTTCGTATCTTCTGTTTTGTAAATTTGTTTTACCATTTATAGCTATGTCACATTTTTATCTCATTCATTTTTAAATTTCTCCCTTCAAGCTCTTTATTTGATGTCATTTACTAAGTGGGAATTATCGTTTCCGCATTTGAACAAACGGGCCTATAAAAGTAGCGTCTTCCAGCTGAGGAAGACGAATAAAAGTTTGGGTTTAACACCAAAGGAGATTGAACTACTTAGTCCTCTCGTTTCTGCACTCCTCTCGCCCTTGTTTCGGTGGAAGCGTGCCAGTACAAGAGGGGAATTGGTATTTATGGCGGTATTTATGGTACGATAATGGCATGGATATGAAAGCATTTGGCGACCTTCTTACTTAGGTAGGGTCAAAGGCAAGAACGAGAGGAAGGTTAGAGTTCCTCGGGACGCTTAAGCACGCGACCTTTAAGGGGTGGAGAAACATACGCACCGGAGTTTTTTTTTTTTTTTAATAAAATCGATTTCGGCTTAAATAGAATCTGAGTTATCAGTACACAAGTTCCGAAAATAGCAAGATCCATCTTCAGGGAACAGTTTCTAACAGGATGAAACTATTGTGACGCGATTGATGATCAAACCGCTGGTAAAAATTTGCCTTGCTTTTTCTAACCAATTTTTTATTCGCATATTTAAATTTTATAAACAGATCATCTCTCGAGAAGAGTGTAATGCAATTTAATGAACATATTTCAATGCCAGAGTGAGATTCTGACATTTTTGCAGTGAATGATATTTTTTTGAATTTTGCGGTTCCATTTCAATAGAAATCTTTTAAATTTTTAACATGCAATTAATTCGTGCAAAATGAAATTTCATATTTTTTTGCTTTTTTTCCTCTACCATTTGGCTTTTCTCAAGATAATTTATTCTAAATGTCGAGTCTCACAAAAATGTATTCACGATAGAAGTAAAGCACTTAATTTTCAACTTACGATTTGTATCAGCGGGCCATACATATCTGTTTTTCCCTCAGGTTGGGAATTCCTTACTAAAGAATAGTAAAATGCCCGCGAGACATCATTGGAAGTCATGCACCCTTTGTAAACATTTGGTCAAATTCCTCTTTACAATTTACCATTGAATTATTTACTTTCGGACATGATGAATTACATACATGCGCGATTTTTTCATCACTTTGTTCTAAGTTTCAAATTTAGCATTTCTACCTTTTCAAGCTGATTTCAAATTTTCATGCAAGCCAAAGATGCTTCACAGAAGTTCTTTTACCTAATTCTAAACGAATAAGAGGATGTTTTAAGTTCTAAGAACAGTGATTAAAAATATGAGTTCAGTGCACAAGAAAGGGAACTGAAAATTTTCTCTTGGAAGGTTTTTTAGAAAGGGAACTACTAATAGACGCGTATTTTAACACTTGTTGGGAAGCAACGAGCCGTACATAATTGGATTTTCTAGGTGTAAAACAGATGATAAGATAAAATGCTTGTTCGAGGTTGTTATTATATCGAATATCAAGTTTGATGCCAGGCAAAAGTTACGTTTTACTGCACTCATAAAGACGAAAGGGATAAGACGCTGGAGGTAGAACAACGCTGAAAATTTCGACTATGCAGCCGTATTCTTAGCAAGAATACCTATTTATTATGCAAGGTAAAAAAGGCTAGAATAAAGGGGAGGTAAACGATTTTGAGTCTCGGGTCTGATTTGTCCACAACTAAGTTATAATAATAAAGGATAACTCTGCAATATATTTATTTGGTGAATCATAGCTTCTCTGTAAACGTCCAAGCATTTTGGTTTAAATGTTTTTATTTATAATGCATATACAGGCCACACAACAAAAATATTTTTATTCTGCGGCTTAAACAACAACTTTAAAGAGGCAGGAGTTTAAAATATGATCAATTTCTCGTTCAAAGTGGACTTATTTTTAATGATTACTTTCTTCTTCCCCTGCAATTAAAAGAACTGCCGTTTTCATAGGCTTAATTCTCCAATAAAGTCCTCGCTGCATCATGAAACCGTGTGCTGTTTCCATATTTAGCGAAAACAACCGACAATTTATTGCGTATGGAATTTTAGATTTGGGTCCCATCTGCGAGTTAAGATATTCCTATATGCGTCGAAACCAAGGGGCGGCTTGGTTACTCGTTATATGCCATTCAAAATAAAATAATTGGTGCTCATATAGGTATTTTAATGAATGAATTCACTGAGTATATTGCGGAAATACACGGAATGTTTTTTGGAGATGAGTTTGGGAAAGGGTAGTTTTGAGAAAATTCAGTTGCAGAGCTATCATATTTGGAGTTAAACAGTATACCTAGTCACATCGCTGCTGGATGTCTAAAGAGCATTTTAGGAAATTTGGGGAAAACTAGCCTAATTCAGAAATAGGGACCACATTCAACCTTTGACTGACTAGACAACATTGACTGTCATTCGTTTGAATAAATACAAATAGTGAACAAGAGATGACTCCGGATGTAGTTCCCAAAGCGTGAGCGAGAAAGCTTACAAATGAAGTTCATAGACTGTCGCTTTTAGTCGCATTATAAGAGTATACACAAGAATATAAATAAAATTAAGAAGAAATAATATTGCAACGACGCCCCTTTTATCAATTCCGAAGCAGAGAAACAATTTCAGTCACTGTGGCCTTTGATACCAGCCGCCAAAGTCAACATTTTAATTTCTTCTGTTTCATTAATATGACGTACTTGCAATTTGGAAGCGATCACAAATTTATATATTTTATGATCCAATCAACTTAAAGTGGGTAAAAGGTATTACGTAGTGGTAATTGCGAGGTATATAGTTTGTAATCGTGAGAATGGAAGCATTCCCATTTTAGTACATTAATAATATGTACTTCAATATACGTGGAATGATGAACGCCATCATTGATTGTATCCGATCTGCTTGAATTTATGCGGAGAATATTTTGGCTGTGTTCTAAATGAACAGGTACCCGCTTTAGCCTGTGTCGACAATGCTGTTTGTGGGCGGATAGTTTTAATGGGCTCAAATTTAAGCAAAGAAAATTGTATTACAAGGAAATGTTTGCTTTCATGACAAATAATAAATTTTTCCTGCGATAATTCGCCAATGGTTCTTTTTTCACTCCACTTCGTCCAGCATGAATTGCATTTGCGAAAATACGCTGCGAAATTATATACGCTTGAAAAAGAGCCCATTTCTGGGTTTTGCTGAAACCAATATGGACTTTTAATCTGTGACTTAAATTGGAGTTATATATCAATAAATATGTTTAATGCTGATATTTAATATGCATACGGTGCAAATACGTTTTATTCTTAGTTACGTAATGCAGAAAAACTCGTCGGATCGCTTTCAATTCATACAATGTTTTTATGATTAAAAAAGATCCTCGCTTCTTGCTGGACTCTCTCACAATCAGACATAATTCATCTGTTCCAAGGAATAAAGTCAAGAGAGGAAAAAGTCAACGAAAGAAGTGATATGTGGGCAAATGACCACATGAGTGAAGAAGCGCAAGCCGGAAGAGGATATAGTAATCTTCTTCACTCGGAATTCTCGAAAAATGACATTTCTCATAATATCAATTCACGTAGTGTAATGGAGCAACAAGTGAAAGTACGCTTGCTCTCTCTCTCTCATTATCTTGAAATAGAGCATTGGTTTCAGTCCATTTACTTTCATATGTCCACATCTGTAGTTGGAACTGTTTTTCATTTATGTTTGTGGGGCCTTTTAGCTTGGGAGTACCTTAAAGCTAAGTAATTAATCATTCACTATATTATCCAGGAAAAACATAGGAGCTGCTTCCTTTTCATGACGAAACAAAAAACTTTAATTTTTCAGTCTTACAACTTGTGTCAGTATCTTGCTGTCATTTTTTTCGATTGTAAAATTATTAAAGTAGTTATAAGCATTTTCAATGCCCACTATTCCTAGTGAATATGTGCATTAGAAGAACCGCGCTGTGAAAATTACCTGTCATAGTGGCAAGGAATCTGATACGAAGCCAGGATTGTCTGATTTAAAAAGGTACATTGTTTTGTAGATTTTCGCAGCTCATTGTATATCCTACTATTCAGGTTTTTGGTTCTGCTAGTAATTATTTAATATTTTGCAACAGTTTCGCCGTATTATGCTGCCGGCTTCGTCGAGCTTTTAAGAACAAAAAGCCCAACAAAGCCGGTAGCATAGCATGGATGAAACTGTAGCAAAATATTAAATAATTACAAGCCGAACCAAAAGCCTAAATAGAAAGGTACATTTTTGTTAATAATTCATTAATAAAACACTCCGCTAAATTTGGTAAAACAAAATCTAGGTCAAGTTTATTCGGTTTGAATAACGCACTGAGCATTATGAGACAATCTTATTTCTGCTTATTGAACTAGATTTTATACATTTCATTAATTGCAACACATATAAACATGAAGCAATCGCACTTGAATTAAAACTGTCACACTCATCTATTTCCGCTCTTATCTCGAGTAAAATGTATTTTACCTGGTGAAAACTGCAAAGAGAAAATATATGAAAAAAATTATTTTTTCTGTCATTGTCACTCTCCTTTCTCATTAGTATTCCTCTAGAAAACTTAAGTTCAGCGGCAGATATTTGTTAGCGTGTTGCGTGATGCCATTCAGTACACATGCCAATTAACTTTACATGCGACACGAGATTAAAGACGACTTTTCAACTCTTTTTATCTCTTGAGTTGTTCTGCGAATTATGTAATGAATTCGTAGAAGGCTAATTGGTCGCGAGTCGTTTTCAATTTTTTTCTTGAGATACCGAGTACACCACCAAAAGGTTTCATTTTGTTGGATTTAATTTTTACTGTGAATTGTTTATTCATTTAGAGCTAAATAATTTTATTGTGGGGATTTTTTTCCATCGGACATTGGAACTACATAAATTGGTTCTTGGTGTAACAAAGAGCTAATTAATCGTGTTATTCATTTAAAGCTCCTATGCCTCATATTTTTGGTAATGGTTTTATGTTATTTTCTCGCTAACGCAATACACCCTATGGCAATCAAGCTGTGCAGACATGTGGTTTGATGAAGTTTTTGCAGATGCAAAAATTGAATAATAACCCAAGTAATGTAACTACCTTCCCTACGAGAATATGTTACATGAAAAAATTTAAAAATCATACTATTTTTATTTTTATTGTAGTTGCGCTGTTTTCTATGCCTATAAATATATGAAATAATGCGTTGAAATAATTATTGAGAGACATAAAAGGTTTCTCGACTTATGATTTACCTTCATAAATAATTTCTTTTGTACGATTTAGTACGAAATTATATATAGAAGTACATTGTATATAGAAGCTGATGAACGAGGAATCCCAGAGTTTTGGCGATTGTATAACTATCATTATAATTATAATTTGTGTAAATAAGTTTCTATTCGTTTTTCCATTATCTTTATATATGCACCAAGTAAAGTATTCCTTAAAAATACGGTGTCATTCTCTGAGCGAAAAGGCGTGGAATGTTACGCATGCTAGTGACGTCTGTCTGCACTGAGTGTCTAATGGACGGCAATATAATGAAATGCCTGTCAAATAAAAAGGTGCACCTAGGCGCAAGATTTTATTATTGTAAACTTTTACGGAGTCATCAGCCATCATGGTGTATATGATGCGGCATTGGTGCCCGTTGGTGCTTTTTTTGTAGCTCACTTGAAATAATAGTCCTCGTGAATTTTTGCATACTCGTATTAAATATGTAATGATAATGGTTAAATAAAATATCAATTCAATTGGACTAATGGTATTGTATAATTATTGATATGTTTCAATGATAAAATAAACATTTTTCCTGTATGGGCTCCCCTGATAGCAAACCAAGCACATTAACAGACGTGTGGTAAGCTAGCGAAAAAAGAGTAACTCTGGTATAGCCACTTTCGAGGCCTGTACAACGAATTACACTATTTTAACAGCCTAAAATCGTATTGTTTGTCATGAAATAGAGTTTTTCCTACCTTCTGGGCATATTTTTGCGTTTATTTTATAAATTTCGAAAAATTGAATTTTGTCGCGCTAAATCGGCATTTCAGCCCACTGTGGCGGTCGTAAGAAGAGGCAAAAAGGGTTCATTTAAGGGTACTCTATCTTGCCAGTGGCTTCCTTTCAATCCCTGGAATTATATTCCATCCAGAGGTGAATTTTGAGTGATACGGAAAGAAATTACAGTATTATAACAAAAAATACCTTTGTGTGCGAAGCCCACTTTGACTACGGCAGTGTAATATTTTTGGTGTGACTCCTGTGATAAGGTTCTTTATACTTGTTTTTTGCATCGTTATTACTTACGCGAGAGACTGATCTTTCAATAACTAAAAAATATATACTTTTCTGATTAGCAATACATACAAGAACTTCTGCACATTTTATCCATATTATATATTCCATGAGTTTCTTTTTGTTTTTCTGCTTTCTTCATGTTTGTATGGTTGGTTGGAGAGACTACTGAGGTAGTTTATGCCGTTTAGGGTAAGTGAGTAAGTTTATGAAGGGCGGTGTATCCGGGGGTTTGAGGAAGTTTTGAGAGAAACCCGGCGTCAGCATCAGCATATTCTTATAAAAAATTACTCCAGTGGATCCATTTATTAATCGTTCCATCGTACTGAAGGAGCACTGCACTTATCTATTCATAGCATGCATACACGGAATGGGATTTTGCTAAAATATAATTGCCTATACCGAAGTTTGAATCTGAGCCAGCAGGATGGCAGCCTCCACACCAACCTGTTCCCATATAAAGGTGATGCAATACTTATGCGGAACATATTCCGGAGTTGGGCTTCCTTATCGTGAAGAAAGCCAAAATTGTGACAAATGAGAAGTGAAAATCACCAAATCAGCAACTAAGGAATGAGTCGCCCAGTTGTTAGGGTTTTACGCAATAATGGGAGCACTATGCTTCACTCCATTTCCAATGTGAAGAACTGCCGCCTTGCAGTTAGCACTAATCGTCAAGAAAACTTTCGACATTTTTATTTTAGGAATGAAAATACTGAAAATGAAAATTGCTCAAATTTCCACCCCAGATTCGATTGGCGGCGGGGATATACTCCCCCGATATATAAATTTCTTCCCTTTTGGTTGTACATTGGTTTGGAATATACTCCCCAGATATATAAATTTCTTCCCTTTTGGTTGTACGATACTTGTGAATTTGATAATAGATTATTATTTCTGATGAGTATCTCGAACGAATGAAATGCATAACATGAACCTGTAGAAGAACTTATATTTCTCCACCCCATGTATATCTATTTTGTCTGTATGTTTTGCAATAGTTAGATAAAAGAATAAAACGTATATCAGGTGACATTTTCAAGGAAAAGGACTACAATTAATGCTATCCACATTATTCTTACTATTTTGTTTCTAACCCAACCCGATGGTGTAAAGGGGGGTGGGGGGGCAAAAAGGGCCCTTTTGAATTTACGTGGTCTCGCCAGCATCGCTGTCCCTTCGATCCCCACAATTATGTCCGACCATTTCGATACGTCCACTTTGAGGGACTCCCGCCCCTTTTGAATAATGCCTCAGACGTCCTTTTGATCTTTATCGCCGGCCCTCATAGGGTCCTCCTCCTCCTCCTCCCGTCCTCCACTTCAACCAGCCTGCCTCAACCCACCCCACACCTTCTTCCACCAACCTCCCCATTTCTCTCCTCTGTGACATTTAGTATATATGACACGCATCTCTCTCTCTCTCTTCATCGCCCCCTTCGCTCTTTAAGGGCACCTCGCCGCGGAAAGGGAAATAGGGTCAGTCCCCTGCCGTCCTTCCCTTCCCTATCCTCGTCCCTCAATGAAGAGGAAGCATGAGGAGAGAGACCCATAAATTCTTCATTTTCCTTCACTTTTATGTGCCTGCCATAAAGCGGCGGATGTTACCGTCACTCTTAAAACTATCCCATGGGTTTCGAATTCGCGGTGTGTCCCGGGCAATTGAGCGAAGCGATCGAGGAAGAAGACGGGCGAAAGAGTGGACGAGGGAGGAGGAGTGGTGGGAAGAAATAAGTCGAGTTATTTGAACGCCATCGGCTAGTCGTTTCCTGCTCTCCTAAAATGGTGTTAGGAAATTGAGGAGTTGGGAGACTTGACGATTGTTTTCACAGTATCGAGGGTCATTTATAACTTTAATGCAGATCGTTTCGAAGGTGTGAATAGAGATCGACGTCACAGTTGAGCGTATGTCCAATGAGTGCTATTTTGTAACTTTCTTCCGATAAATATTCAGATGTTTCCTCGCGAATTTTCGAAATCCAATCCGTTAAGGACCGAGTCTTTTTTCGGCTCGGGTTGGAAAAGATACATAATAACTTCCTTACTCGCCTCTTCTGGTCTTAGACTGGTTATTTGTGTTTCTATACCTTAATCATATCATCATTGTATCATATGTACTGGACTTAGCAATCCTTTTCACGGTGTTTAAGTATCTTCTGCTGTGGGAGCTGTACTCAGTATAAGAAATAGTCAAATTACTGATCTACTACAAATTCAGTACTTTACTCACCATACACTACATCATGAAATTTTCATATATTTTTAACCCTAAAATGCCGTTGGAAGTACTGGAGTTTTACGACTTACTAGTTGTTCAAACTGTATTTACACTTCTCTTCTTTTTAAGAAATTGTGCGCAGTCAAATGCTAAATTACTTGATTGCCTTAGGAGAAATATTTTTTTTTCAAAAATAGCTTAACTTGATGTGAATGCGAGAATTGTTTCACAATATCTAATACAATTAGCCCATGCTCACATTATTTCAGCAGGGAGAATATTCAGCGCTTTTTCAGATTCATATAAATATTTTATCTTACTTTTACTATCTTTATGATTCTTCCCGGAATGATTCGATGAGTGCGCGTTTACTGTAACTTATTCAGAAATTTCCCGCTCAAAATATTTTGTTGAGCTACAGTAGCTTCAACACTCTCTTCATCTCATCGTCTTCGCATAATATTGAGAGATGTAGAAACATCGCAAATTCAAATATAAATTTCAACTATATGTATATTTCCAGATAAACTTGTGACAAAGGCATAAAAAGTGACCCAAACAGCTTTTACTTAATAATCAGCCTCTACTGAACTTAGAATTCAATGTTTACAATTCAATCACAAAAATAGTGGGAAAAACTTTAACAGATTGCCTAAGAAGCATAAAAATGTCAAGAAAATTGTGTCATTACACCTCATTAAAATGACATTTTGGAGGGTTGGTCATCATAAAATCAAGATCACACGGTACCTCTTGCCTCTCATCAAAGTTATGGCATCCGTATTTTTTGCCACCCACTGGGAAAACACGACATAGCGCATCAAAGTTATGTACAAATGTAATATATAATTCACGGTATTGTCTACCTTGCTAAAAAAATGTACTTCTCTGGTCATAAAATGGACTGTGTATGAAGTGATTCGCGATTTAGAATTCTGGAACTAACGGCTTCGCGTAGACAATCGTGACGTCGAGATTAAACTTCTATAGTAATTCTCAGAATCGTGAATTAACGTGGAAGCATTTTTCTTTTTGTTAAACCTATTTCACCCTTCCAATCGCATATGAGTTTACATGACTCCGACAACATTAGCATTCCATTTTGACTAGAGCCACGCCGATTTGACTTTCCACTACCATAGGTTTCTTCTTTGTCACATCGGTCACTCAGGGTTTTTCCGGCAATTTTCTCATTTTTCCTCAAACTTTGACATCACTGCATCAGTGTAATTTTTTATTGGGTCCAATGACCCACCCAAGGTGCTAAAAACGTTGCTCAGAAGAGATATATAACCTGGATGTTGATATCACGCAACGCACACTGCCCCGCGGGTGGTAGAAATCTACGGGGCTTCCGGTTGGGTCGACAGGAGCAATGAAAGCATTTGACTCCATTCGCTTCATTCGCATGTAGTTCGCATAATTTCCGGATACTGCATTTAGAAAGTCGTGTGCAAGTCGGAAGTGGTAGCAGTTCTTATCAGACCGTGGTACAAGTGGCAAATAAAGTTGCTTGGGCTATTACGATGCATATTCATGTAGTGACCGCAAGTTAGTGGTCCCTGATCGTCGCTTGTGCACCACGTGAATACCTGAAGAAGAGAGGAAAAATGAATACCTTTGAACTTCACTTAATCGTTATTCAATTTTAAATATTTATTTGGGAAAAGAAGTATTAATCGTTCTGTCCCATATATAAATCATTTACAGTGTGTGACGTAGTCATTGCCTTATGTAAAGAAATATGATAATTCTTCCATTTGTATTATGAACTTGAAAATAAATTAGAAATAAAATATCTGAGAAATATTCATCTAGACTGTCAATAAATATGGGCTCGGGAAGAGATAAGAGTCATTGAAGCTAGAAGAAGTGAACTGAAGAAGACACGAGATGGAGATTATATTGCAACTTGTGTTTAAAAGAGCGAACATTAGGCAACAAGGGAGAAATAACTACGTGGAGAACATAACCTAGAAAATTACGGGAAAATTTCAAAACACCGATGAAACGAACGGGATTAAGAGAAGCTGCCAAGTTTTCCAAGAACCAAATGAATGTGTAGGAAGAGTAGATTGGAGGCTGGTTGTGGGATGGCGGCAAACTCTAGCTATTAGCGTCATAAAAATGGTAGATGGATTGCTGAAGGTATGATTATTTGGCAAGGAAAGAAATCTTGTCTCGGCATTAATCTTTTCAAACCAAAACCCATCGTGGGGTTCATGATTTGACATTTCATTTTACGGACGGAGTTTTTCTCGCGTAAAGTGCTCTTAACGCATTTATTTAGTAGAGAACGGGAATAAATTATTCTAATACAAGGTTTAAGATTGTGTTGTTGTTGAAAGAAATATCCAAAAACATGAAGACGGAAATCTCTACAGATGTACCTACCTACTGAGCATTTCGAGACAGAAAAGGGTTGGTGTGATAGCAGCAGAGATTCGGATATGAAATGCTGGGAAGATATAAGAAACACGTTCCACTATCGTCTGCAGTCATTGATTGGCCGAAATATTTTGCTACGGTTCTGTACTCCATTATCGATTTGTTAAACGCACCCAATCTTTTAGTCTTACTTGGTAATTTTTTCATTCATTTTTCCCATTGCCGTTTTTAGGAGGTTTTTGTGCCTCGCGACGTTTCAATTAAATTTGTTTAAGTAGATGGTAAATAGAACAACTTCGTCAATGTGCTTGAGACATGGGTAAAATGAGTGATCAAATCGGACCCAAAAACGACAGGCGTTTGCGTATATGAATGAATGAATTTGGCTAAATAGTTGAAGAATTAAAGAAGAACAATTCGACGCCAAGAATACTCTGAATATCACAAATCTAAATGACTTCTCCATTAAAAATATAAACAATTTAGATTAATACTTCCTATTATCGGAGCGGATGATTTAATCTATACTCCTGGAATGCACTAATGGTAGTGTTACCAAGGAAATACAAGACGGAGAAGTTCTAAAAAAAATCAGAACCGTGAGTCCGGTTTCACCAAACTCCAGAATACTTATACGAGTAATAAATAGTCTGAAGGAATGAGGAGAAAATAAAAACAGCATCTTCAAAACCAAATGTGAACAAGGAAGCAACGGGAGGGGGTAGATGGTGAAAGTCTACCGTATTCATGAGTGGTTAATATTATCAAAGTCAGAATGAAGGATTAATGGAATTGAAGAAGGCCTCATATTGCTTACAGCGCTTATTTGGCGTGAAACATTTGACTGTAAATTAACCTGCTGTGGACTATAGTTACCATAAGATAACGGTTTCAAGCTATAATTTAAAAATATTTTCAGCAATGATGGCTATCATTTTTCTTAAATGTTGACAATTTCTATTTTAAACAAAGGTAAATGAATGCAACAAGCTTGATGAATTCAGTCCAAAATGGAAAGTTTCTAATGTATGCCAATTGTGTCGCCAAAATTTAGTTTTCCGGAGCACAGTGATTATTTTAAATTCAGTACATTCATTTTTACAAACCTGCTGTTATTACAATTGAGCACATTATGAAGAAACATAAAATATTAAAAATGCAAACAAAACTAACATCGTGGGCTATAGTGAAACAATTTCATCTGTTACCACTAGGTGGAAACGTAAAAATATAAATAGTATTTACAAAATTAAAATTGGTGATAATAAAATAATTTCACAGCATCTCTTTAGATTCATCCTATTTTTATTCTATGCAGAAACTTTTATGATATTGTAATTAAATCAATTCAATATCTAATTGATTAAAGGGAAAATTGGACCACAATTTAATTATAAAGTTTAATATTAAGATTCAGGCCCAATTAATTGCATTGGTACCTATACATTGGCACCTATATACATGTTCATATCTGATTGAGCGGTTGGTATAAAAACAATTAAGATATTTTGGGACAACATTAACCTGAAATCTCACGCAGCTGACATCGCATTCACCATGATCTGAGAAATAAGACCTGCTATTATCATTTACATATTTCAATTCTTGTATGCAAACCTGGCATAGTCTACTCCAAGCATATGAAATGGAAAACTATGGGAAAGACAACGTAACCGTTGTATGGGAAGCTAATCACCTAAATAAAACAAAAACTAACCTCTGAGCAATCGTTCCATGCTTGGGAATAGAAATTATTATCTAAAGTAAAATCTTAAGTACCTACTTACCACAGTCAAATTTATTCCTAAAAATGTTTTCACCGGCTATAATTTCCAAGGTAAATAAAAATGTTCCTTGAAAGTGGTAACTGTTGACAACCTGATCGATAGTGAATTTGAATATGTAAAATACTAAAGACGGATTTTATTTTCAAGAATCACCCTTAATTTGGACGAAATTGTAATGTTTAACAAGCATCAAGTTCTGAATTATTCGTAATAAAGTTTTCATGGTGATCAAAAATACGAGGTTGTTAGCAAGTGAAGGTATTTTTAAAATGTTCGCATTTTGATGGGCACACTATCGATCATGGGCCAAAGATAAAGCGAGAAAAGGAGGGTAGGTATCTTGGAAACTCGATATTGTATGGGTATGGATATGGTAGATCTGACGGACTTATAAAATTAGGACCAAAGGAAAACTCTTAAAAGAGTAGAAAACTGAGCATTTAAATGGATTTTCTCTCGAGAGTGAAAAATCAAATGTACAAGGTAAATCTTGAAATAAAATTAATTCACTGTGAATAAAAGCAGGTGACTCTATTTTTAAATAAATTGATTAAGTAGAAGATATTTGAAGAAGATTAAAGCAGTTGGATAGGTATAGATGAATTGAGAGCCATAGTTAACTGGTGTTTGGGTCGAACGACTGATGAAAGAACGAATAATCGAGTCGATCCCTTACACCAATCGGAAAATCAATTGCATCATGCCCATAATGTTGAATATCGATTTTTACAGTTCAAAGTTAATCGCGTTACGATTGTCAAAACATATTCTGTCTTTCCTAAATGAGGTTCTTAGACGTTGACCATTTTTAAGTTTTATATTTTCTACATTTTTTCAACACTTATAGGATACTTACGATGCTATACGTTTTCATCCTATGAAGTGCAACACTAAGTGCATCTCTAGAGACATTTTCCACGTCGAGGACCAATAGCCGTCACTTAAGCTCTCTCGTAGACTGCGACGGCGATCAATGAAATTCGTGCCCTGAATATCCCATAACCTGACCACGCTTAAGCCACGTACTCTAAGCACAAATGTTAAAAGATATTATTAATATATCAAGTAACTTATCGTCTTCCAAACTATCCAAGGTCTAATTATAAGCAATAGGCAAGGTTTATATTTAATTTCGTGTGGGTTAAGAACATTGAATGACACATTCTCAAAGGTTGGGCACAAAAAATTGATTTTATTGTTACTAAATTCAATTTTTTTGAGGAACAAATCGATTTTTTTCAAAATGCCTTAAAAATATAGTCCATCAAAATTGAAATATCCTCTGGAAATGATTTTCTGAGAAATATCCTTACTTATTACTAATATATAAATGAAACCCCTAAGAAACGTTATTCCATCGATAGAATCAGCATGAAGTTGTTTTTTAATTCGATTTTAATTTTAATTTTTTAAAATAGTAATTCTATTTCGATACATTAAATCATCTAATGATAAAATTGTTCATCATCATTATCTCTTACATGTCTCGCCTACTAGCTTCCGATGTATTTAATTCGATTGGGAAGTCGCAACTCCTCTAGGTCAACTACCCCGCATTACGCCATTAGGTCAAGTGAGGCTCCGCTCACATGCGAAGCATAGTCGATTCCATTTAGTCTAAAACAGACTGATATTGCAGGCCTGAATTAGCTTTAGGCTGGAATGAGAACTATCCCTTGAATTGGAATGCAATGATATTTGCATTCCAATACTCCTGGAAGCTAAAAGGCGTGCTTACTGGTGAAGACTTAAAAATGAAATGATAGTTCTTTGTTATACTTTGTAATGAGGGTTGAATGAAGAGTTCTTTACAAGTTTGGAAACTACATTTTATACAAATTATACTGTAAAGAATATGAAACAAAATTAACTGAAATGTTAGCAAAAGAAAACAATTAAATACATTCACCATTTCAATTGCTATTTAACTAAAACTCGGGACACTTTTTTATTAAACAGACAAAACTCAACAGTCTTCCTTTCTTTGTGGAGGTCCTCATTAGGTTGAATACTCATCGGGCAAATTCGACGAGATGGGTCCTCGGAAAGTTCTGGAGTTTCTTTGACGCTTTCAACGTTAAACTATCCACCTTTCACAATTAAAACCTTCTTATGCTCTGTAAATATTTTTCCTCCCTTTAAAACTTTCAAAAATTTTAATTCTTTCCTATTCCCTCCGCTTACCCAAAATTTCCCCTCTATCGCCCTCTTCAACATGTCATAATCTTTCTGTACGCCGTCTTCCCTGTATTGCAACCTCAAGAGTTTCTCCCAACTGCCCCCACTATTTCCTGTACTTCCTCGTTTGTTTTTCTCTCCACCCAGCTTGCTTTCCAACCCCCTCTTACGACCCATTTCCACTTCTTATAAGCTTCCAGTTTGCACTCATCCTTCTTCTTACTCATCCACTAGTTTTCTGAACGCTACGCTGCGTATTAGGGTTTCGCTGTAAATTAATCTTATCTTCTTTTTTCTTCTCAACTTTCCTCTCATCAGTTTCCTCCCCCTCACCTACGTATTCTTTCGCCTAAAATCCTTATTACTAAACTCTTAATCCAAAATACTCCCTAGGCGGGCAGACGTCGTGAAAACTAATGCACTCCAAAATAATCTAATGAGGCCTAAAATTCTGACCAACAAACAGTGAAGAATTAGAAAAAATTAATGCATGCTCGTCACAGCGGCAGCTTTCCGCGAAACTACCATATGAGGCCGCCACTTTCCGAATACGCTCAAAGCCATGGACTGAACAATCGCTGGCTTTGATTGAACCCGTGAGCTTAGTTCAGAGCTCTATGCTCCAGTAAAACACCCCCTGAGTCACGAGGCACGTTTGACTACCTTGATGAAGTCTAGCTCGGCGGAAATTTATTACCTACTACCATTACTGGAAATGCTGCAGTTGACGGCTCGAATATATTTGGCGTATTACTTGAAGGCCGCCTCCTCGAGCTGTCACAAAGTAGAAGGAAGATATATAAGGTGGCAAGGTCAAGAGTTTCACACACAAATGCGAGTCTCGATGTTTTTTTACGGAGCGAAAAGAGTTTCACATTCCTGCTAGATCAAATCAATGGTAGGCACTCGGTGCCAAGAAGCAATTGCTCGATAGAATTGATATTTTGACAGTAATCTGTAATTTTGTCAGTGGAAGTTTGAAGCATATGAGTGTTTTGACACAAAACGAGGAAAATGTTAGGACACGTACCCCACATAAATAATTATCCTTATTTTCTCACGATATCTACTACGAGAGTTGTGTTAGATCATGAGTGCCAAATCTTCACAAATACCTGACAAGGTGAGTTAAACTTTGATCACAAAATAAACTAAAGTACTGTGAAAAGATCTACGATCATCTTCTGTTATTACCGGAGAGGAAATCCAAAATCTCGGCCAATAACTTATAAACAAAGAAGCTTAGTGCAGTAGGGTTAGTGTCAATGTTTTACCTCATCCCGCCTTAATATCTCGTAATCCTGACGTACGAAACTAGGTGAGAAGTTATGCCTTGAATATTAGTTGTAGCAAATAATAGAAATCGAACATATGTGAATCCTAAACTGAAGGAAACGCTGAGTAAGCTTCTTAGATTATTATTTTGCACGCCCTGTGTTTTTGTGTGGTGAATATGCGAACAGCACTAAGAAAGAAAACAGTATTGGATCTCTACAAATTTTAACTACTCCCGAGCATGGTTTCGATGGGTAACCGTCATTATCAAGGTTATCTGTCGAATTGTTGAGCGTTACCTTGGTCGGGAATAAATAACATTTGCGTGGGTCAATACTATTTTAAGTATTTTATTTCTTATTACTGTGAAAGAATTCAACCAAGTGAAGTCTTAAACAATTTGTTTAGAATATTTAACAAAATTTGATAGCGCTATTCCACATATTTAATAAAAGGTACAACGCGTTTCAGCTGTAA
Source organism: Pyrrhosoma nymphula (assembly GCA_963573305.1). Taxonomy (NCBI): domain Eukaryota; kingdom Metazoa; phylum Arthropoda; class Insecta; order Odonata; family Coenagrionidae; genus Pyrrhosoma; species Pyrrhosoma nymphula. The sequence continues at coordinate 8,852,087 of OY754335.1, read as the reverse complement.
AGCCATCATCAGGTACAAAGAGTCATCGTCAAGGAAGCGGTATAAGTACACAACAAGGAGGGGGAGAGGGGTGTTGGGCGAGGGGAGGGAGGTGTTGGGTGGGGGGAGGGAGGGTAAGTGGGGCAGGCACTGGTGTCGTGTCATTGCATTGTTTAGGGACACCCAACACCTCTCTCCCCCTACCCCTCCTAGTTGTGTATATATATACCGCATCTTTACAGCTGAAACGCGTTGTACCTTCTATTAACTTCACCGTGGCGCTATTGTCCCCTGTCTGCATGTGGCAGACAGGCATGGGGTTGGCACAATAGACCAAGAAGGTCTAAGTACCCGGGCTCCTGTTGAAGGCCCCCCCTACAAACAATCTAATCTCTAACGTTTTATTAAATCTGTGGAATAGTGCTATAAAGTTCTTTGTTTTATTATGATATCCTTCCACTACGTCTCGCCGGACACAGTTACGTGTTTAGAATATGTTCATGTTTGAAAAGAAACGGCACGGGTTGGATGGGTCAGAGTTGCCACCTATCCCCCTTTTAATTCGGGAACTTAATAAAATACAAAGGAAAGCTGCGCGATTCGTCAAAAACTGCTACGGGCGTACAGACAGCGTTACACAGATGTTAAACGAATTAGGCTGGGAGCTGCTAGAGACTCGGAGACTACGCGCTAGGCTTAGATTACTTGAACAATTGAGAATAGATATCTTTCAGAGCGACACGGAGAACATCATATTAGAACCCCACTATATTTCCAGGTCCGACAGAAACGATAAATTAAGAGAGATATTTTGCCGAACGAATAGGTATGGGAATTCGTTTTTCCCCCGAACAATAAGAGACTTTAATAAATGCAAGGCGTAATCTCATAGAGTGTTTCCTTTGTATATGTAAACGGCTGGTGTCCTAACACCCCCCGCCACACGCCTATTGAGGCGGCTTGCGGGGTAGTATGTAGATGTAGATGTAGATCCCAGAGATTGAATTATTTTGAGCCTCTCAATTTTCCAAAATTCATGAAAGGAATCCTCAACTTCTTTCTTAATTATAGCTTTTCAAATTCAGTTTGGGTGGTATATTAAATTCATAGTAAAAATGAAATTGAAATATTTGTACTTCCTCAGAAAACAATTAAGTAGTTTATAAATAAAAACATAAGAAATACATTGATTACGGTATGAGTATACTTTGAGAAACAAAAAAATCTTCCGGACCTTAATTATAAATCTCGCCTGGTGGCAACCCAAGTCAATCCCTTGACCAATGCAAAGATGCGAGAAATGTGAACGGCAATCCGTGGCTCGACTTAAAGTCATAGCCGTGCATTCTCAGGAGCAGCGATTATGCACTCGCCCTTTGTTATGCAGTTGGAGGTGTGCAAAACTCTGTTTGCTCCCGCTTGACCCCCGAGGTGCGTGGTCGCAGTGACCCGGTCGTATGAAGAGCTGCCGAGCATTCGACAGCCATGGCGATAGGAGGAGGCACGAAAGAAGAGCGGTTTGGCCGAGATTTTCGGGAGCCACGAGCGTGGGCCCGCTCCCACCACCGCACCGGGAGCGCGGCAGTCTCGGCACCCCAGAGCCGAGTGAGTAATCGTGCGTGCCATTTGAATTTGGGTCGCATAGTGGGAAACGGGCTGTAAGAAGTGCGGAAGAAACTGATTTATCGCAAAGATGAACAGCGCTCCAAAACGGGATTAACCAAGGAGGTTAAAATGAAATGGAGGAGGCATGACCGTGAACACTCAGGGGGGAAAGTGAAGCAAGAATAGGGGTGCTTGGGAAGGATTTTGTGCCGAGTAGGTGTTGCCAAACCAGTCACAAAACATCGCCTTGCCCAAGGAGGTTAAAATGAAATTTCTTTTCTAACCTCCTTGGTCTTGCCTGTGGTCTTTAACTTAGATTTGACGAAAATCGAACGCGACCGCCGGACACGTAAGCCAGAGGAAGGTCTAAACTGTGCCGACTGCAATGGTGGAATTGGCTTCAAGAATCAAGTGGTATGTCGCCTCCATTTCTTTTCTAACCTCCTTGGGATTAACAGCCCGATTTTCCACGTGCATTCCGTATACTATAAGAGAAGTCAGTTGCACCAGCACCATGAACTAATGCGAGTGACGAATTTCGCTCGCTCCCGAGACTATGGACTTTCGGGAATGAGTATCCACGGCCTTGTCTCTACTCTGCAGGAATACAAGCAGTGCAAATTGAATGGAGATTCAATGCCTCGTCCAACTCTTGCCCTGACTGGAGTTCTTGACTGAGCAACCAGTGGATTGCGCTGAATCTCCCAACCACCCTTCCTCATCCTCTAGCCACCGATGCGAGGGACAGCACATGACACGCTGCATCTGAACATTCCCAAGTATGTCTTTTTTATAGCGTTACTTTATTTTAGTAATCACGAATCGGACGATTCGCTATCATTTATTCCTAGTTGTGATTTTGTGCTAGGCAAATTAATCCATTGCATTTTCTGAATCACTCGTACAGCACTCGCAAAAGCTTATAGCAGATTGATGCCCAGAAAGCTACGTCGCTCGGAGAGATTAGACCTAGTGGAGATGATTACTTGGGACGGGTGGCAGGGTAAAGAGGAGAAGTGAAAAAATCTTCACCTTCGACATTTTGATTTTCCACGTAAGTAGTTGTAATCGTAGGTCAATCGCGCGAGGGGTAGTGAAGAGTAAACAAAGGTACACGATTTTACTTATCCGTGTGAAATGATTGGTATTTAGGAAATAGCAGGCCCTTCCTGTTCTAAAACCGGACATTGCGCATATGCCACAAGCTATGGTGAGGGCTGTGATTGCTGAGGTCTTACGCTAAACCGACAAAATTCCAACCATGTGTTAGGCAATTATTTTCCTCTTGAAAGAGTAATCTCACTGTGTATTATTAATAAAGTGAACATTTTCAAGTAATCGTAAACGTAGTGTAATATAAACTTGAGAATCGTAGTAAGCATGAATGATTACATAGAAAACAAGTCTGCAATCCGAGGGAAATTCCCTTGGTGATGCAGGCGCCAAGTAGTTCTACTTACTGAAAGCCATCTCTCTTGGTGAAATGCGATTTGCCTCGGTCGTTTTCTGTTTGCCCACTCCCACGCCGTAATCCTTGCTTCGGGTTGATACTTGTGTAGCTTCACCAATAAAAATATCCGATTAAACACTTGATAGAGTCAACGCAGCCCGTAAAACTGGTTGCGGATGTAATACCGACCAAGAATGAACTGTCACTGGTTTCCACTCTGATCCGTCTGAAAAAATAGATTGCAGCACGTATGTGCTCTTATTTTCTTTAAGCGGTCTTGAGGTTTTTGAATTTTAAGGTAAGTCGTCGAAATGGTGGAATTTTCACACTACTGTTTAATCTCGCCAATCCTATTCTACTTGCTTTCTAAGCTCCTTGGAGATACACTGCAAGCAGTCTCGGCCTTTTTGCGGCGGGATTCTTTCTCTGGGACGGGCCGACATTATTCAAGTCGGAATTTGGTGGCATTTAGCTTTGCTTAGCAATCCGAACCTTCCATAGATTGAGTAGAACGTTTATACTCGAGAGAGTGGTTTAAGAGACCCTTTTGGAATACACTTGACTGGTGATCTATCGCTGCCACGTTTAGCGGGACTCAAGTTTAATGCTTTAGAAAGGTGTCATTTCTAGTTCGTGGCCCATTTCGGAAATTTATTCTCTTTGAAGTCAAGAATATTTACACTGTGAAGAAAGTGAGGATAAATTAACGAGAAGAGAAAAAATTTGAAAGAATCATTGGGGAAAACAGCAAGGATGAAATACATCAGTGGTGCGTTAAAATGAGGACTTCATTCACAAATGGGATTTATCCTTTCAGCTTATGTTGGAATTATAAAACTATAGCCAGAGAGGAGAGTGGAGTGGATTGCCGCGGAAAACCGATCATCTTCGGATTAATAATATTATCAGGGCCAGATTTCGACTTGATAAGGCCCTAAGCTATTTGAGATATGGGACCCTTTATAAGTCCAGATATTCTATGTCAGTGCCAAATATGATTTTCGGATACCAAGAGGGTTAAACTGAAATGCAATTAAGAAGCATATAGATAGTGAAATAATAAATCTGCAGTATATTTAAGTATATATGACAATTGCTCACTCGGAAAAATTTTTTTGGGGGCCCCCAAGAAAGTGGGGGCCCTAAGCTATAGCTTGTAGCTTATACGTAAATCCTGCACTGAATATTACATACATAAATGAAGAATATACAAGCGGCTTCCATAGTAAATGAAATTTCGAGACCTAGTTATGCATGGAAAAGTACTAGATTTTTTCCTGGTACTTATCTTCCCAGCTTATGGCAGCAGCTTACATTCAATGCCCGCCGTAGGCATTCTCACGAATATCACATTAGGGCTACTCTGTTTTTTGACCTGTGGTAATAGGAATGAATTTTGAATTTAGGACATTCAGTGATGAGCATTGCTCTAGACGTGTGACCGCTCCGACACCAACTCAGCTGCGCCATTTGTGTATAACATACTCTTTGAAAATCTCTCGAAGCGCTCAACATGAAAATCAATTTCAGCTTATTTTTATCATTTGAACATGCATATTAGCGTTTCTTCGTCCTAAGTTTTTTTGTGCGTTTTTAAGGATAGAGAACAACGAGGACTATCGAAACGCCACAAATAAATACCGCAATGATACCGCAGCAGGGTTTTTACACGAATAAACTTTAAAGGGGTGGTGATAAATGTATTTGTTATTACGTAGCTTATGCAGCAAAATCCAAAACTTCATAAAAATATCTCATATTTCTGAGGGGATTTAATTTGTCATAGAATTCAATGAAAGTGTTTCCATGTTTGAAAAATCATTCAATGCATCCGAATGTATGATGACGTAGGTACCGAGCAATTTATGCTGACAAGCGATTTAAAAAAAAAAGCATTCATGTAGTTCATTACATCCGAGATCGTCCTTTACCATCCTTCACAAAGGCGCGCGCACCAATACTGATCAGCTGGATCAGCTGGTGGAAACACTTGCACATCGAAGTCCGCTGTAGTAACGGAGGTGACGGACAAAAATATAAAACCTTTAAGATAAGAGGGCACCGCGTTTTTTCGCGGCTGTTATCTGTTTTTATCATCGAAAAGACTTTTTTCGGTGTGTGGTTAGTGACGCTAAACTTCAGCCTCTGCTTTAAAGTAATGTTTAGGTCGTTATTATTTTCAGCTCCAAAGCTGATGGCTAGCGAAATTTTCTTAAATCCTTGTAAAAACTATGCAACAGCATCGCCAAGGCTGAAAGGAAAAGTTGCTGTTGTCACTGCCTCAACAGATGGGTAATCCAAATTTGTATTTCATTCAAGCTGTGATTTTTACCTTAACCATTCCTTGAGGTAATTATTCCATCTTATTGCACATTAGAATAGGATTCGCGATAGCAAAACGCTTAGCCGATGAAGGAGCTAGCGTAGTTGTCAGTAGCCGAAAAGAAAAGAATGTGCAAGAAGCTGTAAAGAAACTATCACAAGAAGGACTAAGTGTCGACGGAGTGGTTTGTCACGTAAGCAAGGCTGAAGATAGAGCAAGGCTGTTCAGCAGGGTAAGTTATGATTTAGTTACACGTAACTAAAGAACAGCATGCAGCTCACAAGCTGCAGTTTTCTGATTCATGAGCTAGAGTGAGCACCAGCTATAGGCATTTATTTGATCATTAGGAAAGCCCTATCGCAGTTCGAAGTTTTAAATCTGTATTTCCTAAATTTCAGGCTGTTGATAAATTTGGTGGCATTGATATTTTGGTTTCAAATGCTGCAGTCAATCCCACTACAGGACCAGTCTTGGAGGTGACGAATTTACCATCGCTGTATTTAATGAAATTATCAGAATAAGGTATTGCTGTGTAGCATTTATGTTAAAAGTTTCTCTTTTACCAACAGATTGACGAAGGCTCATGGGATAAGATTTTCGACGTGAACGTTAAGGCAGCTTACTTGTTATCAAAAGAGGCCTTACCATTCCTCAGAAAAAGGGGTGGTGGTTCAATAATATACGTGTCTTCAATTGCTGGTTTCCAGCCATTTAATGTAAGGTTACTGGTTAAAAATAGCTATATATTTTATAGCTTAAGTATTCATTCACAATAAATACATTTAGAATGAATTCTTTACAGTTACTAGGAGCCTATTCAGTTAGTAAAACTGCACTTCTGGGTTTAACAAAAGCTGCGTCTCAAGATCTGGCAGCAGAAAATATTCGTGTGAATTGCATCGCTCCTGGTGTAGTCAAGACCAAGTTTTCTGGGGCTGTAAGTACATAGATGAAAGTCATTTTCTATCTTCTTTCAACATTGTCTTTAGAAGCATTTTTATTTCCAAATTGTGTACATATAATAGATTTTTGCTTCATCGTGCACACACGAAAATTATGGATGTGAGCTGGTATGAAACTATATGTACATTTACTAGCATATATGACTATTTTCTGACTTAATAGTCATTTAACCCTTCAACGACGAGTGACGTAGTCACTACGTCGGTCACGAACTTCACATGCCGTCGAGCGACGTAGTGACTATGTCGCTGCGATTCCATTTAAATCAGTGGAAAACCAGCGGTTCCATTTAAATCTCCTCCGACCTACAAGATGGGATTCATTTAATACTCCTCTGGGATTGAAGGGTTAAGTGGTACTTTTTAGTAAATTTTCAGCCTGAAGTGGTCAAATTTTTTGTTGTACTGTTCTGGGTCCTGTTGAGAGAGAGTGAGAGTCTATGCACTCAACAGGGCTTGGCAATGGTATTACCCTAGAATCCTAAGAGTTATTTTATGTCATCAGGTGACTCATCTCGGACATGCACCTAGCTTCTGCACCATAATGGAACAAGAGAGCTTGTTGCTATAGTATATCCTCCAAATATTACCTTCAGAAATGGGAATGTTGACGAGCAATTTGTTCTGCATATTGGCGTGTAGGGCTGAAAATTCTTCTCTTCCTCAAAATACCACAATATCTGCTTTTATTTCCTAAAATGTCACACTGACTAATGTATAGAATAGTCGATAGTACAGTGTAACCTCCCATTAGTGGACACTATTGGGGCCACGATAATTGTCCGCTAATCGGGAGGTGTCCGCTATTGAGATTGAGAGTTATGTACATGCCCAAATCTTTTCTTAAAAAGCAAAATACCATATGGCTCATATTTTGTGTGTCGGTAGAACACTAAGGCTAAATAATGGGGCATATGAAGATGATGGCCACTGTATCTGTAATGGTGGATGTTTTTGAAATAAGCTGTATTCTGCTCAATCAAGTCCCATATTATTTCTTAAATCCATCCTCATTGTCTCACTCATGACGGGTGAACCGGGCTCTGGACGACCAGTTGCGTCTCTGTCATTTCCTCATTAATAGGATTCGATGTAGCAAACACCCTAGAAGGAATGCTTGTTTCACTTTCCGTCTTTTGCCCCTTGGCCTATACATGGACCTGGGGTCGCAAGCTGCCCTTTCCTTACCTTTCTTTCCCATCCTTGTTCCCTTCCTACTCCCCGCTGACTCCGCTAAACCTCGGTAATAAGATGACGCTTGAGGCCAAGGGTGGGCAAGGACCTAGCCATTTTGACACACCGGTTCCCGTCAGATCACCAAAGTTAAGCAACGTTGGGCCCAGACAGGGGTTGGATGGGTGGCCCTCTTCCATACCTCTACCAGGGTGAATGAAGGGGTGACACTCCCTCCAGACCGATACCGCGAGGCCAGAGGGAGATACACCCAGACCGGGATGGTGGGAGGGAGGACTCCCTCCATAACTGTACCGGGAAGGTTGGGGGTGGCCCCTCCTTCATACCTCTACCGTGGTGCTCTTGTCCCCTGTCTGTGACAGACAGGTTAAACGTGGGATGGCACAATGGACCAAAAGGTCTGAGTGCCAGGAGGGCTCCAGAAGGTCCTCGCCCACCCATACAATCTACTCTACTGAGGCTGAGGGGAGGTGGCGTCCCCCGCGTGAAGGACCTGTGAATCCACTGTCTCACACATTGTCCGGTGGATCAGTTACCTGATGACCGAGTGTGATCACTGTCTTCTCTTGTAATGGGATTCATCAAGCAAACGCCGATACATTAAGGTTGTTATGCCACACGTTCGCCCCCTGACCTAATTGTGGTTTGGGGGTCGTTTCCGTCCACCCACCCCCTTCCTTGTTTTTTCCAACTGGCATGTCGCCGAGTTTACATGCCAATGGAAGTAGGGTAATGCTGAAATGAGTACTCAGTGCAGAGGGAATACCGTGAATACAGCTGGTGGATCGACCTTAGTACAGGCAGGTTAAGGCATAACTGGGTTTGGGGCTGACCAGGTGATGACTGGAGAGGTAGGAAGGTGGTGCCACCAACTGGGTTTATTTCGAAACCATGTACATAACACCAACCACACTCCCCTCTCACGTGGCGATAAGCAAGAGCTTCAAGCCGGGTAAGGAGATGGTCCTGCAGGGTGTACCCTCGAATCCACTGTCTCACTCAGTGGGTAGAACGATAACATTAAGACAATTGAAATGGTGATGCAACTAAATTTGAGCTGTCATACATGATCCGCTTTTTATCTGTAGTGTGCATAATAAAAATTGTAGACAGCATTTGGGTGACAAAAAGAAAACATTATCACACAAAAATTCAAAGGTAGGGGTGGTTTGAGGTGGGGGAAGGGGGAGCAAAAGTGTATGGGAGCATGGTAGGGAGAGTTTTTGTCACATTCAGGGTGGGGTTAACTGGAAGAGAAGCATTTTTTAATAAGCAGAAGCATTATGGTGGGGGAATTTTTGGATATTGGACAAAGATTAGAAGTACACACATTGATAATAAGAACTAAGATATTACAATTTTCCACTGATAAAGTTTTAATCGACCCAGGTTTCGATACACTGCATCATCATCAGGTACATATATTTGGAAATCAAGGTATATATACAAGGGAAGGTGGATGAGGGAGGTTAGGAGGAAAGTGGAGGGAGGGAGTGGGGAGGGGGGAAAATTTCAAGGGGGAGAGGGAGTTTTATTTACACAAGAAAAACGTTAACATTTGAATTTTGAAAAAACATAAGTTCGTTGAGGTGATGTCCCACGGCGCATCGAGGGGGGGGAGGGGAAGGGGCAAGCATTGGAAAATTACACTTTGTCACTGGTTACTGGGGAATTTTGTGGGGTACACAGCAGTAGAAGACACTATGTACAAAACCAAAAGGGGGGTTCTTTGTGGAGTGTCCCACGGCGTGTGGTCAGTCTTCGTGATGTCTGGAGCCCGACCAATATGCTCCAATACAACAGCGGGAAAGGGGGGGGAGTCAGAGCACAGGGAAATTTTATACACTTAGTTGCAGGGTGCACACTCACGCACTAAGGGAAGGTGATTGACAGGAGGGAGGAGTGGAAATAGTAAAACTGTACATCGTTCAGAAGGGGGAACTTCTTTTTTCTGCGTTGTATGATTTCCAGCTGCTCCATTGTGTCTAATTTACGGCCTTTGTTGAATAGTGCAAAACTTTAAACTGAAAGTCACAGGTGTGATTAAAATCTAACAGGTGTTGGGCAAAAATAGAAGTGAGATTTCCAGCTAAGTAGCACTTTTTATGTTCTTGAATGCGAGTAGAAAAATTCCGACCAGTCTGCCCAACATAACTAGCTAGGCATTGACAGGTTATTTCGTACACACCGCACCGCTTTTTATAAAGACACCATAGAAAAAGTAGCCGCACTCACGGCTTCGCTTCCCAGCGGGCCTCTCTGCGGGCCCCCCCCTCTGCCCCTCCTCCCCCACCCTTGGGTTCTTTCCTCCCGGCCGTATTGTTCACCGCTGCAGTTTCCCATGGAAGCTGAGAGGTGGGAGAAACGGAAAGGTGGGAAAGTTGCATATACGACCCGCCAACGGCATCTCTGGAGGAATCCCATGACTCGGAAAAAGGGGGAGGGGAAGTGGAAGGAGAGAGAGGCATAGGTATCCGATTTGCCTACTCGTTCTGTACTCTGACTGCTGACCCGCTCGGTGGCTCGAGGGGGTGGGGTGGGTGGTCGGTGGGGAAGGAAGTTGAGTTGGCGATTGTGGTACTCACTCTATATATATTTCCATCTGTGATAGATGAGCCTGTTGTTTACCACTGACAATGAGTGCGGAGGAGCAGTGGATGGAAGTTAAAAATTGTGATAAAGTTGAGCTCCCTCTGGACATTTCCAGTCGTAAATTTAAATGGAGGGGCTGTTATAAGGGCCGGCAAGAGAGTGTAAAAAGAGTAGAAGAAAAATGCTTGTTCTCTGCAGTTAAAGACTAGATCATATTCCCATGAAGAATAATTTGTCTCCTTCAACAGAGTAAACATTGTTGTCCATTAAGAGAGGCATTTTTTCACAAGAAAAGTGAAAATGAGCCTCGGTCAATGTCTGTGTCCATTATTCAGAGTCCCCACTATTTAAGAGGGCTGAGATCCACAAGTTGTTATGTCCTGTGGCCAGGAATTGAAAAACTGGCCATTTTTGGGAGTCATCTGCTGATAAGAGGTGTCCGTTAAGAGAGGTTTCGCTGGATTGTCATTGGCAAACATGTGTCAGGCCATCCCTAACTTTTATTAAAGTTACTCTTCAGATTTCTGCAATTTTTTGTTTTTTTTTTATAATTTTTGGTATCCATCATGTTTGTTTGCTTATTTTACGATGTTTTGCCTCTCGTCCTGTAGGCATCGTCAGGTAAGGAAAATTCTTTACCTGAAGATGCCTCCAGGAAGAGAGGCAAAACATTGTAAAATAAGTAAACAAAAGTGATGGATACCAAAAATTATCAAAAGAAAAACAATAATAAAGTGATTAAGGTACATATCCATTCTGCTTAGTCACATAATTCTGAGTATTATTAAGTTTTCTACCTGAACTCAGAGTAATAATTTTTAGCATGAAGAAATAAAAACACTGTTTGTGTTCTCCCATGTAAATATTTCACCTTTTAAGAGTTAGATTTTAAAATATTAAAAAAAAATAAGTTTGGCATAATCCATTTGTATAAAAGGTGGATATACTATACACCAACATGTAGAAGTTTACCCATTTTGTTCTATAATCTCTATTGGCGGATTTAGGGGGGGGGGGCACGGGGGCACGTGCCCCCCCCAGACGCTTAAATAATGGACAGGACTGGAACTCTTCAGCAGGAAACATAATAGAAAACTGCCGTTATTATATATGTAACTAATTAATATTTTTATATTAGTTATCTCTATATTAAAATAAAAAATATATTTCGTACATTAATTGTTGTATGTTGTTTTTTAATCCCAAATATGAGAAGACCGTTTGCCCATCAGACCCTTGTGCCCCCCCCAAAGAAAAATCCTGGATCCGCCCCTGATAATCTCTATACTTTTCTAATTATTTCAATTATCTCCTCATCTATTGTCACTCATTGCATACTTGGAATGAGAAAGTATGTATGTACGTATGCATTACCTTCCAATTAGGTTCCCATTTTGTAACTGCAATTGTAATTTCATTTTAACCCAAATTCATGTTCAAGTTAATTTTATACTCTTATACCTGCCGTTAGTTGTTCACATTTATAGGTTTCTGTGTAAGCATAGTATTCATTGAAGGTTCTTTTTTCTTTCCAGCTCCATGAATCTGAAGATGCTCGAGAGATAGCTTTAAGAAATATTCCAATGAACAGGTATGTTGAAGTTGGTTTAGTGATATGCTATCAATAATTCTTAATTCATTCTATTCATTTCGGATTATTACCTCACATACATTCTACCCTTTAAAGCACCAAATTTTTCCAGCAAGATTACTTTTTATTTGCAAAAATTTAGTATATTTTTCGTTTTGACTGTATGTGAGATTTATGCATTCATGTTTAAATGAAAACTTTGTATTGTTTTTTGTTTCAACCTTTGCTACTTATAAGCTGCTTGTGTTTTTAACAATGAAGCGGTAGGGACAAGTTTCCTAATCATAAATGTCCGAGTAGCCATTTTTTTATCATTTCACAAATGTGAGGATACCAATCAATGTTCTTGCTCACAGATATTCCCATGAATTTTATGGAGCTCGACTAGTGAATAGATTTAGTTGAATACACTCTAAAAAGAGGTGATTATATTGGAGGATTTATTTCATTGTGAACTGTAGAAAAAGTTTTTTACTCTCATTCATTCCTAAGTTGTTCAGTCTACACCAATTAGACATTTTCATTAAAGTCTGGCGATCAGAATTACTAAAATTATGAAATTGTCTCCCATACTTAGCATAGATTTATCATCAGCATACAAAATCACATCACAGTGAGGTAAGTGGGTAGGAAGGTCATTAATAAAAGTGATAAACAGAAGTGGACCCAATATAGAAGTCTTAGGTACAGTTCATTCGTTATAACTTGGCCGACACTCAGTAGTCTACTGTGCAGATGGGCCTAGTCCAACTCAGAAAATAGGGGAAGCAGCGCTTACTGAGAGGGGAGTCATGCACTAACAGTTTTCCCGCGGTTGAAAGGGAGGGGAAAAGGTAGAACGGTTCCCCTTCAAATCTGAAGTCAAATGGACTGACTTGTTTATGCCCGCTTGTTGTCCATCAGCTAAGGCAAGAAGAGGTAAACCACGTGAGGCTTGAAAACCCTACCCCTTGATGGGCGAAATTTTAAGAACATGGACTAGTCAGAACCAAAATCACTTACTGCGCATGACGTATGGTGGGCAGATACCAGGTGGCCAGGACAAGGCAATGCCATTAATTCCAATGCTATATAATTTAGAAATGAGTATGCTGTGGTTGACAGTATCAAAAGCTATGGACAGATTAAAAAAGAGACCAATTAACTCTTTCTGATTGGAAAGCCCCCAAATGATTTTATTAATCAGCTGAAAGGCTGCAGTTATGGTTGACTTTCCCATTATGAAGCCATGTTGAGAAGAGTGTGGGAGGTCAAAATGACTTAAATAGTTAATCATTCGATTATAAAAAAAATTGTCATTAATTAAAAAAAAACACACAAGTGGAGATAGCAATGGGTCTATAACTTCTTGATTCACTGTATGGTCTGCTTTTATGAATTGGTATTATCAGAGAAGTTTTGAGTACAGTCGGAAAATGATCATTAGAGGGTGATATATTAAAAATATCAGACAGGGACTGTGAGATAATCTTTGCTTCTATCCACACTCCGCTGACCATTTATTATCAAATGTTAGAATTGTTTTTTCTACCAATTTTGAGGGTTCCGGGACTAGCGTTTGTACTGAGCCTTTGGGATGTCGCGCTGAAGCGACCAGCAGTAGTCAGCCAACATGGCTGCACTCCATCGACCCTGATAGCTTAACTCTGTTACTAGGATTTCCTGATGAAATCGTTCACCATGTTCGTCGCTGACTGAACCTAGATTTTCAGGGAAGAAGTCAAGATGCGTGTCTTGGAGATGAATTTTGAGGAACATATTGCAATTTATATGGCAGTGAGACCTGGACATTGGGTAAGGCAGAGGAGATGAGGGTGGAAGCATTCCAGATGTGGTGTTTCAGTAGGATGTTAAAGATTCCCTGGGTGGACAAAGTCAGTAACAAGGCGGTTCTCAGACTAGTTGGGGAGTCTCCTTGTCTACTGAAATTACTTAAAAAGAGAAGAAATATCTGGATCGGGCACCAACTAAGGCACGAAACCTTGCTGGCCACCATCTTAGAAGGCACAATGGAGGGAACCAACTGCCGGGGCAGGCCTAGGTTGGAGTTTATGGGGCAAATATTGAAAGAGGCTGCTCCACTTATGTGCAGTTGAAAAGAATGGCACAAGACCGAAACAAATGGAGAACTGCAGCCAACCAACTTTTGGGTTGATGCCTTAAGAAGAAGATTGCAACCCAGCAGTCTGTACGCACTAATGCACTTCTGCACAACATTCACAGAGTCATCAGATTAATAATTTACAAGGAAATTGACTTCAACTGGCTTGAATGCCACCCATGCATCTCTTTCAGTACCACCTATTGAGTCTTGGAAATGGCTGTCAGCAATGATGTTTCTTATTTGTGGACCTATGAACACTTCTTGTTTCACTTTCACAAAGCTCAACTCCGGAAACTTAAAACTGATGATGAAACTTGTTGCGAAGGTAGAGGAAAGCATCTGAGTCGCTGTCAGGGAAGAAAAAGTTCTTCATGAGCCCCAGCTTAATATGAAGAGGTGGCATGATAACTTTGTCACAGTCTACCAACTGCAAACGAATGACGTTTTTACTTCCTGGCTGCATTCTCTCTCTGATCGGCCAATTCCTCTTTATGTAGTGGTGCTTCCTGTCTCGGCTGTCCCACTCTCAGATGAAGCAGCAGTACTTGGTGTACCCTGTCTGCATTCCCATGAGGATAGCGAAGTAGTAAACCTGTCGAGTCAAACCACATTGTGGGTAAAGAACGTTATAATCCATGACATTTACCACGCACCACACATTTCACTACAACAAATGTAACTCTTTGCCAACTTTTAGTGGAGACGTCATCTGCATTGTATGCGTTCGATGTTACAGTGTACCACACGTTCTGCGAGTCATACCCTAAGTCATTCCTTCAGGTTTCCGTGGGAGGAGGGATGCATGAGAAACTGGCGCGCGGCATGTTGTCTCAGAAGGAATCTTTTCCCCAATGGATTTCTGGGCTCTCACTATTCTACATCATCTACAGAGATTGACTTAAAATGTACGAAAGATGACGCTAAACTGAGTGGTAATCGAAACCTGGAGTGAGTCAGCTACTAGAATAAACAGCATTAATTTCAACGCTTCAAAAAAGTAAGCAGTATCATTTTTATGATCCATGAAGATTTTATATCTCATTATCTTGAGGCGCGGCCTTATCCACCGATGATGCTGCCTTGAGTTATTTTGTTATGATCGTTTTTCATTTTAAGAACCCTATGCACTGTTCACTGAAAGACCAATTAGCATGGATTTAATTTTTATGACAAAGAGAGGGCAAGGTTAACAACATCAGCTAACCATGCCCCATGGTCCTCCGTGGTACCAGCAAAAGATGCGCTTCAAACGTTTTGTAAAAGTTTTTTTTCAAATCTTTAGTTGAAGCCATTACAGTTTGTCCTGTAGACGCCCTAATGCGCCAATGAGATCCATAATATTAAAACTATTTATTTGAAGAGCAAAATTTTTGTTTGAAACTAATATTTTGATTGAACTGGATGCCTAAACTAAAAAGCAAATATACAACGAAAGAAACTGTGCTTAACAACACACAATTACGAATTTATTTCCCAAAATGCAAGATCACAAAATTCCGTGCAGAATTAATCATGACGTGTTAAGATTGAGGAACAAAACTAAGTATTCCCCATATATTCTTAGAATATTCTCAATATTTTTCATATACTACGATTTTACAAGATTTCAAGAAACGTTACTCCTGTTATGTGAGTGCTTACTGTAAAGAGATTTTGAAATTATTTCGGCGAAAACATAAACCGTTTGCAAAGGACGGTTCCACTGGAGTTCCAGACAGGACACTTTAACATAAAATATAACTCTTTTCCAAAACAATGACAAAACTTTCAGGGTAATATGAAAAACAATGAAAAACGAGGCCGAGAATAATTTTTGACAAGTGGTGTTCCATGAAAAATACTTTTCTGATGAAATCTTCAAAACCTGAGGTGATAGAGAAAAACGGTTTTCAGGTTTGAAATCAGCATGGAAAACTACATTAGAAAAGGTGAATTACATACCAGATATCTTCTGCTTGTTTATCAGTGTTTTTCCTCTGTGGAATATCAGACTTATGTGCATTTGCGGGTGACTCCGTAAAAGGTAATACCGTGGCTAGTCTCAGAATCCTCAAAATTGGTCAAAAGAGCAAACACCTCACTGTGCTTGGCTTTACCTCGCGGACTGTGGTGCTAAGTGCACACTTTTTATTGCCTATTGACATCAAATGTCTAGTAGTCCTGAACACCTTGTTTCTATAAAGCCCTCAAGAATCCACAGGGGATAATGACGTCCCAGTAGCTTAACTGGCTAAAGCACTCGGCATGAAATCAAGGGATCCGGGTTCGAGTCTCGGGCAAGGCGAATGATTTTTCCTTGTTTTTTCTACTTAATTAGGGTCTGTCGGCATGAGGAATATTGAATTAGGACAGTTTAACTCTTTGCAAAGGGAAATAACATATGGAACACTATGCAGACGAGAAGAACTACTTCGTACGATGTACTACCAAATATTGCATAACTATGTAAAAATGAAGAAAATGTGACCTAGGGATTGAAGTATGACTGCAAAAAACAAAAAAAAAACACGTAAAATTAAAAGTTAACCAATAAAATACCATGTGTTTCCTGACCAGACCTTAGTGTTGCTATGAAAAATTGAGAGTAACGTAAAATCAAGGTTTTACTGATGTGCATTTGTGACGACAAGGCCATTTTGTATGCAGAACTCAATCTATTTCTCTCTCCGATCGTTACATTTTCCCTACCCATACTTCCCTACTCTCTTACATCCTTGGCCTTCCCCTACAATAGCATTTCAGTCTCCATGAATAATTAAGTTTTCATCCCCTTTTATATTCTTTTTCACTTCTTCTATTCCATCGAACATATCTTCTACATCGTCATCTTCTTAATTTGACATGGGTATGTATACTTGTACCACCACTGTGTCCTTAGATTTTGTTTCTAATCTAACCATAATTATCCTTTTGCTGCATTGAAGCTTTTCACTCGCATACTGCTGCTTTTCCTGAGTACATATTATACCAACACCTGCGTTTCCATTCGTAGATCCAGGGTGAATAATCCAGTAGCTGCCACTCCAGAAATGCCCTTCTTTGGGCCATTTCATTTCACTGATACCTAAAACATCCTGAACCTTTCTTCTCATCTCCATTTTCATGTTTTCAAGTTGTCCTCTGCCCCAAAGCAATCTTACTTTCCAAGTACCAATCCTAAAAACGAGCTTATTGATCTTGACTGATGTTCCCTCTCGAGTAGTCCTCACCTGGAGATCCGAATGGGGCACTAGTTTACCTCCGGAATATATTACTCAAGAGAATTCCATAATGCGTTTTAGTATAAAATAACAGAGAAATAGTTGAAGAGCTGCTTCTCTTATGGGTATTGAGCTGGTGGTTTACCATTGCCTTCTACGTCTCACTCAGTACTACAGCCTAGGGATTGGAAATTTAAATCCAGAATCGATTTTCGATTAATCGACTTTCGATTATGGTTTCTGAAATCGATTTTCTAAAAATTCGATTTTTTGCCCAAAATAATCGAAAAATCTAAATCGATATTTGTAAATAGGAAAGTAATTGTCTGCTGAAATGCGGATGTGCCGTTGTAACAAAATGCAAAGTATGGGTTAATGGAAGCACTAGGGATAAGAACCGAATACAGTTAAATTTATTAATACAATATATGATTTTAAAGATATTAATAAGATATGCAGGAAAGTAATAATCCATAACTGATACTTATAAACATATAGGTAATATAACAAGCAAATTACATATAGTTTAGTAGCAATAAGAATTGTATATTGAAAAGTGGGCATACCACAAAATGAAAAACAGAATTTTTTTATTTCTTGTTTGCAAAGCCGTGGAACCAGTATTCCTCAGGGATGGACCTTAAGAAAACTAACATATTTAAATGTTCTCCGGATAATCGATTTTGCACCTGAGTTGCAATAAACCCGACGTGAGAAAATAGTCGCTCACACGACACGGTAGAGGCAGCTATAGAAAAAATCCTGCTGGCTGGATTGTATATACATGGGGATATTCTCCCTTAATCTCCTTCCAAGCTTGTTGTGGATTGGAATTGGACTTGCGGTCGACTGGAGGGCGGTTTACAAACTGGCGCAGCTCGATTGGCAAAATTCAAATGCTGTAGCAAGCTAAAAATCGAAAATCGATTGGCTAGAATCGATTTTGATCGGTTTTTCAAAACAAAAAATCGACTTCGATTAAATCGAAAATCGTAGTGTGATAATCGATTTTCGATTAAAATCAAAATCGATTTTCCAATCCCTACTACAGCCATTTAGGTGAATACCTTACCATGCCTACAGTGTAATGAGTGTTGCTGTACCAAACCATGTGGTTAGGGTGACCAGAGCAAAGTTTTCAAAAGCAGGACATTTGAAGGAAAAAAGCAGGACATTTTGAAGGAAAGCCTGACAACTCATTAAATTCCTTTTCATTTGCTTTTCACAACTGTATATCATGTGGCCAAAATATCAACAGAGACGATGAGTAAACAAAAACGCATATATGTAGAACTGAAAATCAGAAAATGTTTCATTTTTTATGTCCTCCATGAAACATTTTGTATGAAACATATTTGTTACTGAAGTTCAACATATTTTGTAAGTCAAGCATTTTTTTATACCATAAGTGTCTAATAACGATTCTTTGAATTATTTAGTAATGCCTGTCTAATTGCAGTCCTCCCTTTTGGTCTTTTCCCTGCCCCTCGTGTTCTCGGATAACAAAGAATGTGAGTGCTATCGCGGGTTAAAAAAATGATACTTAAACTAGAGCAGGAGGTGGAAATTGATCTAAATGCCAGACCAGCCAGACTCTGTTGCGATCGTTGTGGCTATTAACCGTGGGAAGCAGGACCGAAACTCATCATTTTACAAACAGCAAAATTCCCTTTAAAATGCATATTTTTCATATATAGACAGAAACAAAATAATACTGTTGCCCTCAGATATTATCTTATATGCTGTATTTCAGCATTTGGTACATAATGTTTTAAAAAGGCATAAAGCCGGACAATTTGGCTTTATCGAAATAAGCCGGCCAGATGCTTACATGTTGATAAAAAAGCAGGACATGTCCGATGAAATCCAGACGTCTGGTCACCCTACATGTGGTCTCCACCTTCACTCATGTGAAGGAGCGCAGCTGCCCCCTCCTCCGGGTTACTGGCTGCATATTATGTAGTTGGTGGCAGCCAAGTCACGGCATCTTCACACGTTTTCATAGAATTTTTTTGAGCCTTCTTACCCAAAGATGACTCCCTACACCCTCTAGATACTGCCGCCTTTATTACACGACTACCTACTTGTCGAGTCACCTCATTTATTTCACAGCTAACCTCAATATCTGCAACCCAGTGGACACACACGGTAGCAGTAAGATCTGAGATCTTAATATTCATAAATGTAATCTTAATATTTATAAATGTCAATGTGATGGGGCAATTTGAATGTCTGAATTTGACACAAAATGGCACAACACAGTTTTGAACTTTTGATTCCATTAAATGTTGTTCTAATGGTCAGATTTTGAATTAAATGACCTTTTTGAAATTAGTAGATCTTTAGTAATTATTAAATCTTTTCCATAAATCTTTGGCTGCTCTTAGTACATTTTAATTTGACTCAATTTAAAAAAAATTCAATCCATGTTTAGAACCTTATAACACCTTTACTATTTCTTAGAAGGGACCATGCTTAATTTTGCTGAACAGTCATGATACTTACTTACTCCTCGGTGCAACAGCCCTTGTAGGGCCTTGGCCTCTCTGACAATGTTAGCCCAGACATCATAATCACCTGCATGCATTCTCCATCTTCTTATTTTCATCTTTCCTATATCATCCTCTACATCCTCTAAAGAAAGGGTTGTGATCTGGTTTTGTCACAAATTACATGAATGTTTTGTATGTTGTAGTATTTTTTTGTTTCCTTTCCTTTTACCCTCCCAAACAAGTTATTATTGAGGTCTGATGTAATCTTGTACCTGAATACGAGCATGATACATTTAATGCAGAGAAAGGTTTGTGATCTGATTTTGTTGTAAATTATATGAATGCGTTCTATGATGCTGGAATTTTTGTTTTTTTTTCCTTTTACCCACCCTAGATGATTACCCTGGAAAAAAGTCAATTCCTTTAGTTTTTCAAGTTGCTGATCATTTTATATCAATGTTATTCAAAGCCAAGTCTGGTTGTAATGTAGCCTTGTTCCCGAGCGCCAGCATGATAATGCTTAACTCTAAGTGATGCGATTTTCTCACAAACCTGATGATGATGCAGTGCATTGAAACCCGGGTCGATTAAAACTTTATCTGTGGAAAATTGTAATATCTTAGTACTTATTATGTTCATATTCCACAACATCTCGCCTGATTCCTCCCTTTTTGTGTTGTATGATGTTGGATTTTTTTGTGTATTTTCCTCCAATTATGCAAATGTTGTCTAAATATGCAATATTAACTACAATCGTTACGTTTAATCTCACAAAAAACATAACCAGCGTTCTCATATACTTAATGAGAAAAAAATCAATATTTCCTCTGGAAATATAAAAATTATGCCTGGAAAACCTGGAAATCTCAGGGAATTTTCAATTGTCCATCTGCTGGGCACCCTAATAAACCTTTGTTTTCAAGTTCCGACTGAGGTTCTGTGAGCACCTTCAACTAAGCTCGATAAGCCCTATTGCCTGCTTCAATCCTAGTTTTTATTTCTTCTTGCATTTCATTATCTTTTGTCACCAGCACTTCCAAATACTTGAAGTTGTTACATCTCTCATATTTCTTACAATTTAATTCTATAGATTTATCTTTTACAGTCATACTTTTCCTGGAAGAGAAAAGGTACTGAGTTTGGGCACAGTTCACTTTTAGCCCAAATTTTTCTGCCTCCATCTCTAATCTCTCCAATCCTTCCTCCAGATCCTTGAGTCTTCTTGATATTATATTGACATCATCAGCATAGGCTAAGTTTTGCGATATACGGTTGAACACTGTACAACCTAGGTTGCTGACTTATGTTTTTCTCATCATCTGCTCCAGGACCACATTGAAGAGCATGGTGGATAGCACATCACCATGTCGCAAGCCCTGATTAATTTCAAATTCTCTGGTTAGGTTTCCTTCTATTTTGACCTTACATATTGTAATCTTTAGGGTCATTTGTATCAATCTGATTAATTTGGTTGGGAATTCCATGTTCACTATAGTCTGAAACAGCTTATTTCTCTTTACACTATTGTATGCTTGCCGAAAATCCACAAACAATTGGTGCACATCCACAATGTATTCTTAACACTTTTCCATTATCTGTCTAACTATGAAGATAAGGCCTGTTGTTGATCTACCCTGTCTAAAGCCACATCGATAGTCTCCAAGAATCTGTTTCACAAATGGGTTAAGTCTCCTAGCCAAGATTTTGGCCAAGACTTTATAAACCACACTTAACAGAGCTATGTCACGATAGTTTTCACAATTGGCCTTATCCTTTTTCTTATGAATTGGGCAAATAATAGCCAGACTCCATTCCTTGGGCATCTGCTCTGATTCCCATATATCCACTATCAGTTGGTGAATGAGAAGTGTTAGCTGTTCCCCTCCATATTTAATCATCTCTGCTGAAATATTATCACTTCCTGGTGCTTTATTATTTTTCAGAGATTTTATCACTTCCTTTACTTCCCCTATCGATGGAACCGGTACTGGGATTGTGTCTGTCTGTAGTTCTTGCCACTTTTGTCCACACTCCTCTTCAGCTTCTTCTGCTGTCATGTTCTTTGCAGTGACATTCAACAGTTCACTAAAATATTCAGCCCATCGTCCTAGGATTTGTTCCTTTCCACCAATCATATTTCCTTGTTTATCTCTGCAAAATATTGCCCGTGGTTGAAACCCTTTTCTTATACATATCATGTATGTTGGTATAGAATTTTTGCACTTCCTGGGTACTGTGCTGCTCCTCCTCCCATTCCGTAATCCATTTCCCCTCCCAAACTCGCTTTTTCTTGTAATGCATTTTTTATTATATTCCACTCTCCTTCTGAACGTTCTCTCTTCCAGTTTTGTTGTTTAGCCTCCAATTTCTTTTCCAGATCAGATTCATACTGTTGGGCAATTGTCTTTTCTTTTATTTTTGAGACATTGTATCTGCTAAGTGCTTTTTCCTTCCCAGTGGATCTGTAAATTGCAATATGCTGTATACATATTTTACTCGAACCATGTAATGGTCTGGGTCACAGTCCTCTCCTCTGCATCTGTCAATCTGAAGTATATCAGATGCATGTCTCCTATCTATTATCACATGGTCAATTTGGTTAAAAGTACCTAATCCCATCCGGGGAGCACCACGTGACCTTCCTTTTGTTTATTCGCCGGAGCCATGTACTCTTTATCACCATTAAGTTTCCCATGGAAAAATCAATCAATCTTTTCCCATTATCATTTGACACATCATGAAGGCTTTCCTTTCCGATGGTTTCTCCAAATGCTTCTTCTTTGCCAACCTTTGCATTGAAGTCCCCTTATACTATTTTCACATCATGTCTTGAGATGCTATTCATTTCCTTTTCAAGTTGTCCATAGAATCGATCCTTCTAGATAGATCCTCCTCATCCTCTGTTGGTGCATATACACATACAAATGTAATATGTATTGAAGAAACGGGCCTTCATCCTTAGAGTGCATATCCTTTCATTAATAGGCTTGAAATTAAGTACTGCTGCCTTACATTTATTATCCAATAAGAAGCCTGTAACTCTTATTGCACCACTCTCTCCTCCATTGTACATGATTGTGTATTTTCCTCTTCTTAAGATTCCATCTAACTTCTTGAATGGCTGCAACTGCTATATTATATTTTCCCATATCTTCCGTGAGGCCTTGTAGAGCACCTGGTTTATTCAGGGTTCTAACATTCCTTGTTGTTATCAAAGTTCCATTTGGGTTTACCTTTCATTTGCACGGTTCGTTTATCGTAATAACCAGTCCGGCTTTCATTTTCTGTGAGCTTCGTAACAAGAAAGTTTTTACAATATAGGGTCGTTAGCCCTATGCTCAAACCCCAACCTGGAGGACCAGGGTATCTCTCTTTGTTTGGCCTATTCACCTTGACCTGTCCGGATTGGGTGGCCCTACCCGGAGCTTACGCTCCCACCAGCATAGATCTCAGGTTTGCGTAGGCACACAAGCTCCCTCATCACGACAAGATGGAGGTACCAGCGAGGGAGGGAACAGTCACGATGCAGACCCATAAGCTGGCCAGTTACTGGTGATTTAGACCAGTTACAGAGGATGGAATATTGCAGGGCTTTAAAAGACCAAAAACTACACCAGTTACAGACCAATGAATATTTCAGCTCAGTCCCAGACCATGGAATATTACAGTGCAGTTCCAGACCAAAATCCAAACCATTTCTCTCTTTGAAATCCTATCCAGCCTTGTTTATATACAGAGACCAAAAAAAAGAAGTCTTTCAGAGCAGTTACAGATAGAGATGGGAAACTTGCCGTAATTTTCATCTGAGGTAAATTACCACGTGGTAAATTACGGTAATTTTCGAAAATTACCGTAATTTTCCAGTATGTTTTAGTTATAAGCATTTAACAGCAAATGTATGGTTAAATAAGAAAGGCAATAGCAAAAGGGTGGGAATAACGATGTTTAAACCATACCTAATGGAACATTAATCTATTAGAAATTTTTTAAATTGTAAAAAGAACTACAGCAGCAACATGCAATCTGGCTTTCTTTTGTCAAAGTATGAGAAATTTTCAAGAAGAATATTCTAATGCATTACTCTATAATGTTATAATTTAAGTAAAATATTCCAAAAATGAGTTGTACGTGCCTCAATTTATTATTAAAGACGTAGGAAATGTGAACTTGGCTTAAAAGAACAGTTATGGTAATTAATAACTACGGTAATTTTCAAGGGACGCGGTAAATTACGAAAAATACTGCAGTAATTTACAAAAATTACTGATGTAATTTTCAGAGTGGCCCATTTCTGGTTACAGATCAGTTACAGACCAAATATTTTATGGTATTAATATTTTATTTCAACTACTGCTGAATCACATTTTTTGGTGGCTGTGCTCCCTTTGTCAATTATTCACTGCTGCAGGGCAATTAACAAATAATAATATTTACTGTTTTAAGAGACATGAATCATTGGACTTGTTTTATTTTTACTCTTCTATAAGTGATTTTAAATTTGGGGATGCTGGTTTAGTGGTAGAAGTGATAAAAAGATAATGCATATTATAAATATGCAAAAATGTCTTTGAACTTATCCCGAATTATGGCACACTATTTTGTGTTGACTTGATGTTACCCCTAAGCTTCAGGAAAATTATTTCTATAGTTGCTAAGGAGTAAATGCTAGGAAAACATTCTTGTATGTTTGACCTTCACCCTCTTCTCTTCCCACTTCACTTCCCACATTTGACCACTCCATCAGAGGTTCAAGTGGTCACATTTTATTATTATTCTAGAGTAGGGTCCTCCATTTCAGGGTAGTTAAGGTAGGATGCATGTTCTTCAGACAAGGTTGCGACCATGTTACTTATTTATTTTAGCATTAGATAAAATGGCTAAACATCAATTCATTATTTTTTTACTGTTTGGTATCAGGCTTGTAATGGCCAGGAAGTTAAAACTGTAGTGCATGTTCTATAAAATTTCCATGTAAAACTAATCATTTCTCTGCCATTGCATCTCCACTTATGCTCGATTGACTATGACAGCTTCACCCAACCTGTGGAGAAAAGTTGACTTAAATTTTAAGTCCACTAACATACTTGCTATTCCCTTGGCTGCATAAGAAGGGGAGAATGTGCCCCTTACTTTACTCACAGGAGGAAATGGCCATACTCAGTGGGAGTAAAAAAAATGAGTTTGCTCCAGCTGAAGGGATCTCAAATGTGTCGTTGTCTTTTCATGACTGATTCTGAGGATAAAGAAAGTCAATAGGTACTCTATCATTTATTGGACGTATAGGTGCAATACTTTTTTTCATTTTTTTGGTCGTATTTACTTTCAGATTGGCTCTCCCGCATGAGATGGGGGGCGTGGCAGCATTCCTTTGTTCTGAAGATGCATCTTACATTACAGGTGAAACAATTGTTGTTAGCGGTGGGATGCCCTCTCGACTTTAATGTTTCAAATGTTACCAAGGGTGAGGCATCATGTTACCTGTGGTCCCATGTATCATGATATAGAATGATGAATATAATGAAAAAGTAATTGGGTTCATTAGACTGGTAGCTTAGGTAATATACAAGTCAAGTTATAGGCGAAGGAAATGAAATAAATGAGAATCGAAGAGATGCTTACCAGTAGAGTTGATGGAGAATACCTATGAATGTGCACATGTTGAATGAAAGGGAGTCTATTAAGAATGATAGATGTCTGTTAGAATAGGGCCACTTCCTCTGGGCTTCCAATGCATGTAATTATTTTAAAATGTGTCCACCTATGTGCTACTAGGGAGGTGGTGTGTAGCTGGTTTACATTTTTACATTTGCCTACTCTTCAGCCATCTTGCAAAAGTATCATCCTGCATTAAATTGTTGGATGTCTTATGATGACTGTTAATTAAGTATGCATCCATTGACAGTGGAAACAGTGAGCTCAATGTATGAGCAGATGAGCTTTTTATATTTTTATTATGTTTGTATTCCATTTATAGATAATTATGAATGCATGGTGAGAGTGCCTTTATTGAAAATGAAGGATAGTTGCTGGGTGATACAAATGATGCTCTGAGTGGCAGAAATGCTGTAATTATTTTTTACTTCAAGTGGTACATGTTTTGAATATATTTTATGGACTGTTAATAAACTCTTTTGTTGGCAATTATGAATTTTTATCAAGTTATATTTATCCTGAACTAATTTCATGCTAGATTTCAACCATTGCGAGAAATCACGGAAGTATTCATTATTTTATTTTCTACTCTATAGTAGTTCAGCTCTGATTGAAAAGAAAAACCTTTTCCCTTTCAGTTTTTGTTGCTTCTTCAATAGCCCTCAAGCGATCTGTATCCTACATTTGGTTTACATGCATGCTCATTTTACAAGGCTACTTTAGAATGCTCGTTAATTTAATATTGA
The DNA here is from genome assembly GCA_963573305.1 of Pyrrhosoma nymphula. NCBI lineage: Eukaryota > Metazoa > Arthropoda > Insecta > Odonata > Coenagrionidae > Pyrrhosoma > Pyrrhosoma nymphula. Next base: position 8,826,197 of record OY754335.1, on the reverse strand, counting down.
GGCACCAATTTACTGTGGTTGCAAAATATGTACCATGTACTAATATCAATTGAAACTACACATTGTGTGTTGTGGCGAAAGGGAGGAAAAAGAGTTACAAAGTATAATGACGTTGGTTTTCTACAGGAAAATCATGTTTTCATATAATGTGTTTTCTTTACCTCTTTATAGTGACAATATCAGGAGTTTTAGGTCAAACAAAAAATGTAAAACTTCTGCAAATGTTTCGGATATTTATTTATCCATTTATTTTATTTTTCAATAAATATCAGCCAACTTGAAAGCCCTGAAGATAAATACATAGTATATCCGAAACATTGGCAGAAGTTTTACATTTTTTATTTGACCTAAAAATCCTGATATTGTCACCATAAAATCATGTTTTGTGATCCTTAGACTATATTATGGTGATTTTTTAAAATTACGTGACTTTTTATTTTAATTTTATGAGCTTTGTTGTTCAATTACTATTGCTCTATAATTTGTGTTGGTAAAAGTACCTACTGCCTATAAAATGTACGTATGTAGGTACTTAATATTTTCTCTAGCTTAGAAGAACTTTATGTAAGAGCTTTATAAAAGTTTTTAATTTGGTTCTTTGGAAGTGATGCTTTATGAAGGGAATAGTATATGTATTACTCATTAGTCAATTTCCTGAGTTAAAATTTTTCTTCCTTGCTACTCAGCATACATTTTGAAATGCCTTTTGCTAAAGGCAGCAAATGTAAGCTATTATTTTAGTATGGGGTTATAAAGTTATCCAAAAAGCTGATTGGTGGCACTTTCGCTCTGGAGGGACGATTTTGCTCTTCTTCTTGCACACTATTTTAAGGTCTCGAACACAATTGAGGGAAATCTAATGAATCTGGGGGTGCTTTTTTTTGGAAAATGCTGTCTGAGCAATGCATAGGGTTTCCAATGAGATGTGGATCCCTCCAGTCACCTCATAATTTCTTTGATATTACTATCAACTGTGGCTATGCTACCCAGTTAAAACCCGCTTTGAAATCTAAAACAACTACCAAAAATATCCAATTATTTGCTATAATTCCATTTATTGCTTATCACAACTGAGTGTCATACATTACCTTAAGCCATTAATCCTACCATTAATCCATTCATAATGAAGCCATTAATCCTGTAGGCCTTACCATTATGCCTGTGTAATTCATTTGCCTCAGTGTGAGGGGCTAGTTTGGATATAATTCTGGGATAATGTTAGTTAGCATTTTTTAGGGATATCAAGGGAATTTACTATGACAACCTGTGTTGTTTTATGCATTTTAATATTTTTTCATTATTTTGGGGTTGACTATTTTCACGTCTTTGGCTTCTCATGTTAAACATGCTTTATATATTATACATCAGTTACCCCAAAGCTGACCAGATGGAGCCAAAAATCAATGCCAGCTTTTTAAGGGTGCAAGCAAACTTACATTTTCCTTAAGTTGCCATGCCAAACCACTTTTTATAACAGCTGAACTGTTGCCCTAAACAGCTAATTCTTTTTATACCATAGATATAGTGACATTTGGGTGCCCTTTACTGCTTTCTAAGATATTTTATTCCTGAAATAGTAATGGTATTCAAGTCAAGATTACTAGTGATTCATTCACTGCTACTACTGTCTGTATTACTTCCATTTAATTTAGTGATTTGATTTCAAACTTTTTTAGTTTGTTCAATTGTTTTAGTATTACAGGCGCCAAACTGTCTATGTATTTCCATTTAAGGTCAATAAGAGACATCACATTTTCCTTTGATGTAACTTGGATCATGACCTGAGAAGCTTTAAAGGAGTTGCTCCATAGCCTGTACCAAAGTTAAGGTCATATGTGTCTATGATCTCAAAATCATCATTGGTTACTTAATTGTATTGATATAGGAATGCTTTAGTTGATCATTTATGATGTCCTGAATTCTCGATTGCTATCCTGAGCATACAAATAGTTTTCCTCTTTCAAGGGAAGTAATCACAATCTGAGAGAAGCTTCCTTAAATACCACCCAAGTAGCAATAACTTACGAGAAAAGTATTTAAAAATATTGTAAGAATATTTTAAAATAATTTTAAAATTATTTTGCAAACATATTAGCTCTCTCTTTTTAGGCTTTTAAAATGTTGTTTTTCATTATTTCAATATGACTTTAACGTAAGTTTCAAATATGTTTAACTCTTTAAGAAGCTATGAATTATTATTTTGAAATTGTTTTAACATATCTCGTGCAAAAATCTGAAACTCCCTAGCCCACTCCCCTGAAACTCCCTTGCCCTCTCCACTGACTCTTCCCTGCCTCCTCAAAATAAACAATGATAATTTACATTTAAATACCATGAGTGTACCATTACACCATGGCATGCTGTAGTATATTTCATTAATCTACCTCGTATCTACCTAACAAAAGTATCTATCTTGCATGATCAGCTACCCTACGGTTCTACGCTCACACTCTTGCACCCAAAATCATAAAGCCCACGTCAAGAAAGTCTATATATCTGGCCATTTCCGAAGATTATTGTAACTTCGAGAACTAATTTTTAAATGGCAATTCCGTGATAGTCTGAGGAAATACCCTTACATCACGAAAACAGTAATTTGGCATTAATTAATTGTAACCTATAATGCCACATAGTATGAATATAAATGTAATATTACTGAGAACAAACAATATTTTTTTCCAATTCCCTCTTGTTTGTTCACGTTTCAATCAAGACGTAACTAACTTGCAGAAATGTTGATAGGAGAAAATTGCTGAATGTTCCAATAAACACATAAATAATATAATGTATGACGGAAATGAATTACTCAAAGCTCTCAGTGAAGTGTTTACTGGCTGAACTAAAGTTTCTCCAATTCGATTGCAAGCTTCTTATTTTTGCCAAAATTTCAGGCGAAGGATGAAGTTACTGGTTGAGAACCGCAACCGACAAAATTTATCATTATTAACTAAATTAATTTATCGCTTTGGAGCATATCGCCCAATATATCAATTGTCACACCGATATGCCATGCCAAGTTATGCCATGGCTAGTCCCGGTATTTTAAAAATACTCAAAATATATTTCACTGAGAAAATAAATCCAATTCCGATTTGATCGGTTATTTTATGCATATTTACAGCTTTTGGTCGCCTCACTCTATGTTAAGCTACGAGAATTCTTGGTTTACTTTCAGACTTAGATATGACAATTATGTACTACAGGGGAAAAAAGTTTCCCAACAAACAGAGAGTCGCCACTATCGCTCTTAAGGGGAAAATCACTTTCCTTTCTGATGGCATATTATTCGTAGGTCTCGGTCGCGATGAGGGAAATTCAAATGCAGAAAGGGGATGGATTGCTTGTCCAAATTGCTGATGGATTCCCGGCCGCTCGCCGGCCCCGAGCCTGTTTCGTGCTGTTCACGAGAACGGAGGCGCATCAAATAACCTTGTATGCATTTGAAAAGTTTCATTGAAATATCTCGTATGGGTCAATCGAAACCAGGTAAAAATAAACAGTTGTCCTTTAGCAAAACTGCATAGGTAAGACTATAGGCAGCTTATCACTACAAGACTCATGGCAGTTGATGGGTAGGATAGATGGAATGCGGATTCGAATGCATTTGCTTTTGAAGACAATTTATTTCCCCCCTTACGACTTCCACAGATATTCACAAAATTGCATTAAGTCCAGGAGAGAGGGGATAAATCGATGGGATAGTTGAGGTAGGCTCAACTGTCGCTCTGTTATCAAGGGCCATGGATTTGAATAGAAACATATTGGTGGCTAAAACACTACAGGGAGGTGGATGAGACAACAGCAACATGACAAAGAAGCAGATACCAAGATTCACGTCTCGAGATTATGATGGCAGCATTCATTAGCATCCTACTGAAAATCGTAATACTATTGGCGGAGCGGCTATGATAAATAGGACATTGAACTAAAAAGAACCTGCATAGTGAGAAACCACCTCCATGAAGCCGTTATGAGAATTTTCAGGCCGACAAGATAGCCAGCAATAAACAAAACTAATTTAACGGCGAGGATAGATTTCGCTCATTCGTACTGTGGTATGGACCAATCATATTGGAATATCATAACTTTCATTGGTGATTAAACATTTGAAGGGTTGAGTATGGACGTGTTTAGCAATGAATAACATGCAATTGTCATTAAATATAACTTTAGCAATTGATAGTACTCTTCTGAAAATTTCACTATGTATGTATTTAGAAAAAAATAATATTCCTCCTGTTTGTCAGATATCACCCAAAAAACATAACAAGGAAACATAGATCTGGGCATTTATGTCTGGATTTTTGGGAAGCAATTAATGCTAGTGGGCGGGTACCGAAATCAAGTACACCACCTCGAATGACGTCTGGGGATTACGTCCAAATTTTTCTCATTTTCATTGCTCCCATACATATGTGAAGTAGTACCACAGGACAAAGTAGTACGAAGGAAAATGTTATACCTTTCTAACTTACTGATTTTTGTCTTTTTTACTTGCGTATTTATTGATTCATTAGTATTTGCACATTCACAGCTAATTTATATACGTAGCCGATGAAAATCTACCGCCATGCTTGAAAGATGCATTGAACAGGTTTGTATTCACGATTAAAAATGTTTAAAAAAACCTTTTTCACGTTGATGTTCTGTTAAGTATTGTAGGTTATAGGGAAGGAAGTGGACACTGGGTGAATCGAAGGACCTTACCAAAGTGCGCGAGGAGGAGCGAAGCTTAGAATAAAAAGGGAGGAAAGAGAAAGAATGCAGAGGAAACTATGGTGAGAACAAGATAGTTCAATGATGTTTTAAATGCTTACAATGTCATCTAATATGCCTCCATTTGGTAGCCAGCGCAAATAACGCTCAGGGAATGCAAACGGACAGTTAACCGTTACTGACTTTGACGATGAGTCCATCACCTTATTGAGTTTGAATTTCCATCATCGTTGCCGAGACCTAGGAATAATATGCCATAAGAGAGGAAGCCGATTTTTCTCCAGAGCGATAGTGGCGGCGCTCCGTTTGTTGGGAAACTTTTTTCCCCCATAGTACTTATAAATTTAAATGAGGGTTTTAAAATGATTTCAAAATTATCTCAAAATAAATTTATAATTATTTCCAAGTAATTTTTAATGGGTTTAAAATAATTTTCACATAAAATTAACATTATTTTACTATGAAATGTTAAAAAAAACTTCTCATGCAAAATAATGTCTCAGTACTTCCTACACATAGGCGTATCCATGGGGGGGTTTTGGGGGTTGTATCCCCCCCCTTGATAAAAAAACTTAAAAATGATGTGTTTAACTCATGATAATAGTGCACCTATATGTCACCTTCCATAACATAATAGAACACCTTCAAAATGTCATTTTAAGATGCATATTTTTCAAAATTCCCAGACGCCCCGTTTTAAATGGGGGGTATTCCGTACCCCTAGTAGCCCCCCTTTCAGATGCCCCATCAGGTGGTGACCCCCCCCCCCCCTTACGGATGCTTCTACGTATGCCTATGTTCCTACATATGCATATATATGTGTTCAACAAAATGAGATGACAGGATACGAAACTGTAAAAGAAAAATACCCTATGCCAAAACTATCCTTATCCTTGTTGCATTTTATTTATTGAACTATGCAGATTGGCCTTTTATCCTTGCCCTTAGGTCTTCTACACATTTATTCCTTCCATATCCCCTCAATTTATTATGGTTCTATCAATTAACTGTGGCTCCTGGCTTGTCAGTAAAAGCTTTTATTAAATTTCTTTTCAAGCCTTCAGCGAATTCCCTCACCTTGGCATAAAGTGTTAACTTTTCTGTTGAGAATTTCTCCATATCCTTTCATTGAGCCATCCACCGCACAGTACCTAAGCATTTTACAATGATGATTTTGGAACAATCAACGTGAATCATTGCTCTGAATAATTGGTAGGCCAATGGAAATCCTGCCTATAAGTGCCCCAACTACAAGGAGCAAAGCTAATAATTCTCCTACATTAAATCCCTTTTATGTTTTTTGCCTTCTTGCATTCCACCTAAAATTCCATCACAAGAAAGAATTATTGTTGGAGCACAAGGAATAGGGTTGCCTTCCGTATTACTTTTAAAATGAGAAGAATTGGGTCAAAAAATAAAGATTTGAAGTCTTAGTTCAGAAATGCCATATCTCTTTACACTACCAACAATTTTTATACACTTTTCAATGCATAAAACTTCCAGTTTGTAGAAAATTTTCCATTGTTTATTTGCTCCTACTCCTATGATAATATTACACTGTCTATCGTAAAACCTTAATGCTGTGACAGGCAGTATCCAGTTTCAAATGAGCAACATTAAGGCTGTTAGGACAGTACATTGCTATCTATCTTCCACATCTTACTACTTATCGACCACAGCCAGCTTATTACCTTATCTATTTAGCCAGCGATAAGGATTCAAAGTTTATGGGTAGAAATTCCTGATATTAATTTCTCTCAGACAATCAAGAATGGTTCGTAGAAACATGGAAAGGAAGTCTTCTTGGGATTCCATCCAGGTTGGGAGGTCCATGAGTAACGTTTCGGCTGCTTACTCTGCTGCTGTCCTCATCCTCTCATTACCCTGAGGACGGCTGCAGAGTTAGCAGCCGAAACATTGCTCATGGACCTCCCAACCCGGATGGAATCCCGAGAAGGCTTCCTTCATACAATTTACCCGGAAAACCTGAAATTGTTTAAATGACAAGTTGGGGAAAATGAGGGTGGTTGGTTGCTCTAAACCAGAAAAAAACAATAATATGGTATTGGGATAGTTTCAATAGAATTATTAATATAAATCTTGTAATGATCCATTATGCATCCGGGAAAAATTATCACGATTTATTAAAAAATATTGAATAAAATACACTTTCCCCAGAATAAGGGAAAACCAATTGTATCCAATGAACATTTGCTATAAAAGCAAACGAAGACTTTTATATATGAAAAATAAGATGCCACAGATTGGCATAAGCATATGATTAGTCATATTTTTGACTATATGCAGGTATTTCACTACCCAACCATTGTCCTTTTCCGCCCTCGCATTCGGACTTCTTCAAATTTGGAGAGTACATCCTTACAACCTTTACCTCCTTTTTTGACATAGCCTTCAAGGATTGCTGGAAAAATAACACTTTCGCCAACATGAGGATGTGTGCTGGAGAGTGCTCGCTCCAAAACATAGAGATCTACGCCTTTATCTTCAGTGTTCGGGTCCAATCTGCTTAACCCAAAGTCAATCAACACTAGCCTTTGCCAGCCAATTTTAGACACAACTTCGTTTGATGTTTTTTCGCCTTCCCCACCACCACCATTGATGGGTTTGCCATGGGTTTGATCTCCACGCAAAAGGATGTTTGAAGATGTCAAATCGCCGTGAATTATATTTGAGGCATGCAAACAACAGACCATTATTCCTATATCATTACCTAACTGATGCAGTTTGGATTGGATAGGCTCTCTCTCACTCTCCTGAGATTTTTGAAACTCTCCTTCCAAAGTTTTTATGTATTCTTTCACAGTTATTCCTTCTATACGCTCCATGAGAATAAACCTCTTGATGACATCGACTTGGTACAGAGCCGGAGTAGCTATACCTAAAACAGAAATAACCTTCATAAAACTTAACCCGAAGACAAATTTAGATGATTATATCATAAAATTCACATAGCACTGAAGGGTCGCTGAAAATAATTGTCGAGTTTCATTCCCTGACCTGCAGCTTTGCATTTCATTATCGCTCGAGTTTCTGCTTTAATGCGATCTTTGGTTATCGTAGCGTCTAAAACGGGGTGTCGGTATTTCTTAACAAATCTCTCTTTCAACACGGCCGGTCGTCCCAAAAATTTCCCCACGTATATTTTAGCTTCTGCTCCTTGTTTAAGTAGCTCATAATCTGGCGGAATGTCCATTATACTTGCAGAAAAAGTAATCGTTGCTCCTTGGTCAAGTACAGTGAACGTTTAACAGCTAACGTTCACTGAAAGTGCTGAAGAAAACAAAGCGGACGTAAACACATTTAACCGGTGGACATTTCTCTAAAGATATGAGGCACTTCTTTCCTTCACTACGACTAAAACCCGCATGTATACTTTAATTTTGACTTCTTGATTTTGACATTAACCACATTTGCATAAATGTGCAATTCGCAATTCAATTGTTACGATTGAAATTCGATTGTATCGATTACCCACTAGTCGATAGTTAAGAGTCGACGGACGGAAAAGTAACGGCGCTTTTTCAAAGCAGTGAACTTGGTGATCTGTGTACGCTGAGTATATAATCCAAGAACACTATACAGTGTTCTTGATATAATCTTTGTTAGTGAGCAAACCTCACATTCCAGGCAGTGGCGGATTGTGGGGAGATGCGAAAGGGGGGGGGGGGGGACGCCCCCTATAATTCCTGATAACATGGGAAAAATGGTGGTCCAAAGCAGGGTCGTATTAGGACATGCCGGGGCCCCTGGGCACACAAAAGTTTGGGCCCCCGTTGGAAAGAAAAAAAAGGTTATGACAAGAAAAATATTTTCCTGTTATCACTAATATTTATTATGCTTATGGTGCAGTTAATTAGTTTCACCAAATAGCAAATAATACGTGTTTATTGTTTTTAAAATGTTCACTGTTCATTCTCTGGAAAAAATTTGAAAATCTGACGGAAATTTTAGTAGTTATTCACTTGAAAATCGAAAAAAATTGCGTTCCTTTTTTGTCTAAGCAAATATTTTGGCATTTCGGGGCTCCCGTGAGGTCGGGGGCCCTGGGCTCGGGCCCCGTGTGCCCTTATGGTAAAGATGGTATCGGTCCTAAGGTATTCCATAGGTACCCTCCAGACCCCTGGAAAGTAGTAATCTCTCTCCACCAAAACAACGACCTTAATCCACCCCTGATTCCAGGTAATATTTCAGGAATTGCTTCTTGATAAATATTAGTATCAGAAAAACGAATAATTTTCACTTTTTATTGAACTTTTAACCTAAAGACCTATCGGTACTCACTGTAGCCAAGTACTATAATCACTCTTCCCTACTTCTTTGCCACTTTTAAATGGCCTCCGCTCAGTTTGTCTTTGTTCTTTGAGGACGGTTTTCCTTTACAACCCATATGAGTATGAATAGCTAAACTTTTATTTTCTAGCCACCTATATAATAGCAGGAATGTGAAATGGAGCCACCAACGGACCTTTGCCGATCGTGAGCCGATCATTAAGTGAGCGAAACGATTCTCCTGCCTTCCCGCAAAGAGTCATTAAAAAGGTGTGATTACAAAATAACCCCCCATATCACGTTGACGACGAGAATCGGCTGTAAGGATGAATGTGTGTGTTACATGATGACATAAATTTTACATTTTTGAGCCCGAAAAAGGAAATATTAGGTTAGGTCAAAAACAGTCACTTGACTGGACTCTTTAAAGTGAGCCATAATTTTGACCTCACTTTAACCCCTCCAGCGTGTGCGACGCAGCATATGCGTCCACTCAATTCCATGTCTCCAGCGTGACTTTAATCGGAGGTATTTAAATTGCTCAGGGTGCCTTTTTTTCGCAAGCAGCGAAGAATTTGTGCAGACATTAGCCTAAATATTTTTAGCATTGTAATCGCTGTTTTAAAAAATTGAAAAAAATTATATTATATTTAAAATTGTTTATACTGTATCATTACAAATTTATGCTTACATTTTTTCATGCCGTTTATTTTTATCTGCTCTCCATATCCGATGTTGAGTAGTTGATCTGAGTATGGTATCGCTCAAAACAGGGGTCTAGGCAGAGAGACGGTGTCCCTGGGCAGTTTTTACACCTGTACCTTGTTTCTTTTCTCTTTCCGTGTTTCGTACGCACCACACACCTTCTTCTTCCAACTTTAAAAGTATCTGTTTTAGGATTTTCTTGAATGAAATGCTGACCTGTCAATTGCGTGCATTCAGTGTCGGTATCTGAGGGCCGTCCTTTGCACTTTTCTAAATTCTGCCCAGGGTACTTGCCTATGATCTTGTTCACTAAGTCTATTCTGAACAATAGATGATCTTTCTTGTTTTCAGCCTTGCAGTAAGGAATGTAAGCATTCAACACAGCCGTATTTACTAAGTGGGTGAATAATTTTTTATACCACACTTTTGTCCTTTTCCTTTCTAGCAAGAACGATTCTAAAAGTTGATCTTTCAAGTCTACACCACCCGTGTATTTATTATAATCTATTACACAAGTAGGCTTATTTACCAATTTTAACCCACCCTTTTGACTTACGGGTTGCATATTGTCTGAATGTTTAGTTGTTTTTTTTTCTTTCAAGAATTTTTCTTTCTCGTGAGCAAGAAACTGTTTCGCGTAACGGTTTGTTTCAGTTGCTATGATCGTAATTAGATCATCATCGAAAAACAACTCGAAATATTCTAGGGGATCATCGGCACACTGAACTTGCACTATTTGTTTCCCAACTAAATCACACGGAAAAGGAAGAGGAGGATTAGCACTGTCGATTTCATCCCAAGTATTCTCTTGATTATTCACAGAAAAATAAGAAGGTTCTTCCTCTTCTGAACTGGAACCCCAAGTGTATCCACTAGAATCCTCAGAAATTGTATCTAAACTTTCGTTACTCGTTTCTTCCAAAGCATGAAGCACTTCCTGGCCAAACAACTCACGAGAGCTAGACGCCATGGCGAACTGAAGAGGAGTTCAGTAAGGGGCCGGTCCAAAGGAAGAAAAAAATAAAAAAGCCACCAATGCAGCTGAGGCCTTTCGGCAATAGGCGTCAAGAAACATCGACCCTTCAACTCCGTAAACATCGTAAATAAGATAGGAGACGAGGATAGACCTTATGAGGTTCTGAGAAGCATTGAGTGACCAAGCCTGGATGGACCATGCCTGCGAAAGCATTGCCATGATGAGAGAGAAGGGGAAAATGTGGAGTGCAGATAACAAGGAACCACACAAAGAAAGCAGTCAGCATCAACACGCAATCATAAGCTCTCTGAGAGTAATAAATCAGAGCGTGAGCGGAAAGATCTGTTCACAACCAGGCACAAGACGCCGGGTCGCAAGTAAGCATTTTCTTTACCAGGCATGAGTCAGGAAAAAAAAATTAAAAATACGAACTCATATATACAGGCAGCAAAGAAGTAAAAAAGGAAGCAGGCACCTTAAGCTCACATATATACTCACTGGAAGTACATACATCAGAGCGTAGGCGATAAGAATTCTTAATGAAAAATGTGGACGCAAACGGTGCGTCGTACACGCTTGAGGCATGGATTTAAGCGGACGCAACTGCTGCGTCGCACACGCTGGGGGATTTAATACGTCCATTTAAAGTCACGCTTGAGGGGTTAAAGTAGGCCAAAATAATGGCTGGTCATGTATGGTCATTATGACGTCACGGTGAGTCACGAAAGACATCAATTCAAGGGACCATTTTGATGTCACCTTGACTTTACAGCCGTGACCTGAAGATGACATCGGGATGATGTCATCGTGACTTTTCACTCCTCCTTGAGCAAAGAGAGTTTTCCGTCTGCTTTAGCTATCCCTTTGCCTTACCCACCCCTCCCAAGGTGCTGGCAAAGGGAAAGTAAGGTGGAATCCTCAGAGAAAGGATGGATCCTTACTCTGAGACCCAAGTGAGCCCTATCTGTGGGAAACTTCCAGAAAAGAAATACAATAGAAAGGGTGGGTTGTTAGTTTAACCACTTCTCCAGTCTCAGTGTTTTCATCAGAACAATAAGTCCATCAAAACTCTTTCCAGAAGGGAATTCCCCAAAGAATGTCCTGCATTTGGTTTTGACTGAATTTGGCACAACCTTTCACGAGTTCCATCTCCTCTCACAACTCTCTCCTGCTTTGAGTGGAACTTGTCGTATGTCAGCATCGCCATTCAATAGTACACCTGCGATGGTAGAAGATTTGCATATCAGTGTAATCATTCCTAAATCACCTCCCTTCCTAGACAAGTTTAAAAACATTACTCGAGCATGTAGTAATGGTGAAAATTTGAGCTATACATAATGTTTTAGGCAGGTTATTAAGAACGTCATTGATAATATATAGGACTTTCAAAATACAGTACCATAGTAAAATAATGAGCAAGGTTGGTTCCAAAACATTCATTGTTTGCAATGACACAATTTCAACTTGCTCTGGTATATGCACCAGCTTGGTGGTGAACCATGCGTGCTATCATTGTGATAAACACCGCAGAAACAACAGAGTTTTTTGCTTTGATTTTTTTCTGTATGGATTAAAATTTTGATTATCTTTAGTCAGTCGTTGTGATATGATGGAATATTTGGATGAAAATAGTCTAAATGATAATTATCGTCACTATGGGAAAGATCAAGTTGCTCTATTGTAACTAATTACTTGAATGAAGAGAGCGTTGAAAGCTTATCCAGTAACCTAACTTGATGTTCAGTGTAGTAACTATTATCCTTAAGCCAATGCCTATCCAAATTATAGCACAAGGATTCTTTTAATCTACCCCCTGCAGTGAAAAAACATAAACAACTACAGTAACATGCAGAAGGGCCCTTCCCTGCTTCCTCCTTTCCAGGCCTGTCCTGTTTTGTTAAGGTTTTTCTGCATACTTAGAAAACTGAAAGCAATAAAAAATGAGGAGATGGGTGATTCCCTTGTCGGAAAGGTAATGGTTACTTTCCCTCCTCTACCATGTAAAGGCAATCCTTTCTTGGAAAAAGGGTCACTGGATATTCCACCACAAACGGGAGAAAGAGTGTCCTAAATCCAGTCAACCCTTGTGTCTTTAGGGAAAGAAACTTTCTACTCAGCAGGAAATCGCTACTTAAACTTTTGCATTTATGATAATCCAAGTCTTCTGGTACATATTGGAGAGTGGATGGGGGTAGAAGGTATATATCAAAGCTGGGCTATCTGAATGGCACAGGAACTCCATTGAAGGTGCTCTAGGGACTATGAAATATCGTGAATGCTTAATTTTTGTTACATGCATATTGACATTACCATGATTGAATCCTTTGCCGCATGATGACAGATGAGGTTCTGTATCATCTGATGTTGATTTATTTGAGGTGGTTATGGTGAGGTGATTTATTTTCAGGTTTTTTTTTGCATTTGATGAAATATCTGGATTTGATAAATAATTATTTTAATCACAAAAATCGACATCGCAACACAGCCAAACAGTATATATACGATATGACACATTTATACAATTTAATCGCAACATTTAAACCTTACTTCTGGTCACAAAGGTTTGGTAACTCAGTCACTGAATTTTAATGGATGGAACATGTCATATAGGTGATTGTATTTTCAAATATATGCTATAGGATAACATTAATTATAGACTGTATTCACAACTGACTTTTCTGTAGTTCCACAAGATGAGGACATTTATTATTAAATGCAATATTTACCCAAGTACCTCTCCACACAATCAACACATTTGGTACTCTTACAATTAACATTATGACTTGGGTGACAAATTTTGTGATGGGTAGTGATTTTTTTGCATTAGAATGCATGTTATTTTGTATGCATTTACTTTGGTTTCAAACAGTACATACATAGATTTCTGTAACATTGAAACAAAAATGAGAGGAGGCAATTTTTGTACCCACCATTATCTTAACTTAAACCAAAGGCACTGAAGTTAAATGTATTTTGTGCTTCATTAGTGGTCTAGAAATTTCATCTTGCATCTTCCATGCTTTCAGTCGCACAGCAAACCAACTCTGCCTCTGTAAAGGCCGTTTTACACGGGGTACGAAATTGCACAACTTCAAACTGCATGTTTTTCTCAATTGGGTGTGCATTCATTTTCAAATTAGGGCAGGGGCTATTTTGCCATCTCGCGTTCATGCATTCGCGCATGCGTTCTTGCAATTCATGGCTTTACACGATGCAATTTGAAATGCACGTTCGTACGTACATCAAATTGTGCAATAAAGTGCCCCGTGTAAAACAGGCTAAATGAATGAATCCTAGATTGCTGGTGTTGGAAACTGGTATGTTAGCATCAAATATTAAGTCTGGTAGGAAATCATCTTATGTGTGAAGCATCAGGTGAAAATTGATCTCTCATTATTGTAATGTTTCTTTCATTCAACCATGTATAGGGTGAGAGAACTAGTATGGGTGTTACCTTTTGGCATTCCTATTGCTGTATATTTTGTTGATTTTCCTTCCTTTGGGCTCATAGGGCTGGACATTGGATGATGATTTTAACCCTTTGGCCAATCAAAGCAACTGAAGTAGCTATGGGCATATGTTGGGACCCTACTGCGGAGAGTGACTTTACTCCATGTTCGAGAAAAATTTCTCTCCTTTGTCACGTGAAGTGACTATTCTCTCCCAGTATCAGTTATGTAGAAAAACTAGCCCATATATAAATTTTAATTTTTTGTGACTTTTTCACATTTATTAAGAATATTCAGACAATCAGGCAATTTGGCCAAAGGGTTAAATAATTTTTGAGGTGAGCCACCCTAGTTATTGGATAAATATTCCAAATTTCACAATGTTTCCACATTTTGTTAAGGGTTGTGCCATATTCAAGGAACATTTACTCTATGTTTGGTGCCAGTGAATCTCTCGGGGGCTGTATAGCCTGGATTTCTTTTATTAGTGGAATAGTACCTTGCAGACTTGGTGCCTGATGACAACTTTCTTTCCCACAAAGTCCTACTACCCCTCGAATACTGTCTTTAAATACCATCACTAATCGGACTAAGAGTGCAGTTGTTATGACGAGTATTCCACCAAGGAAGCCAGAAAGTGTCCACATTTCCATTGATTCATACTCTTCTGTCATTTGTTGCCACAGACAAGGAGCCAGGTATTGTAGACTTAATGTTACTCCACTGATGATAGACATGAGAAGACCAGCCAAAACAATCACCACAAACGTGGTACTGTAGCCATTCTTTTTTAAATCCTCGCCTTCGTCAGGGTAGACCATCTGTGAGCAGGGGAAAAAAAAGGATTGCCATAATTAGGATAAAAATATTTTGTATTCAAGCAAAGAATACCAAAAAATAGTCAGTTGTTACTTGGGAAAAATATTGATTGCAGCTTCGTCATTGATATATTACATGATGTAAGTTTTACATAACTCTTCATCCTTCACCCCATTAACAAAGGATGTTTTTCAAAAGCATAAAAAAATTTTCAATGCACAAAAAAACTTAGCTGACATAACTCGCAGTGCCAATATACCCACTGGTAGTGAGTTGCGTTGTGAGGGAAACTCCACTTGCAGCCATCTGAAATTGATTCGCCACCAACCCAATCTCATTAGCTAAGGATTTGCTTTGGCCTTTGTACTTTGAAATGGCTCCATTTAATTTCTTCCCACCCATATTTTGACTCATTGCACAATAGGCTGAAATTGAAAAAAGCTGGAAAAAATGCTTTTCTCATTTTGGAAGTTGAAAATTCACATGGTCCAATGGCATAGCTTGTGGTGGGCTGAGGGAGTGAGTCTCCCCCGGGTGGTACTTTTTTAGGGTGGCATTTTTTGGCAAAATGGAGGTCCTCTAAATTAAAACTGATTAAAATGTACTCTAGATTCATAATGAGTGAGTTATGAGGGGGTATTTTCAATTTATGTACATAGGATACCAAAAAACAAATAAAATACTTTTTCATAGTGTCATAAAAGATTTTGATAGTAAAAACTCAAGAATAATACATTAGCAATTTTGTATTATAATCTATGAGTTAAAGAAATTACATTATTTTTCCTTAAACTTAATTTAAAATTGTGACTAAATAGGTTTGATTTGTATTTCCCAAAGGAAGGGTGGCCATTGATAGACTGACCCGGGTATGTTGTTCAGACTGTATGGCTATGCCACTAGGTATATAGCATGATAACTCGATAGATTAATTTTTACAATTGACATTGCATATAATTTTCCACAGTTATTAGTTGTTAATAATAGCAATTGCTCAAATTGAAATAAATTCCAATAAGAATATCCGATTATGATTTTCTCTGAAAATGCTTTGAGTAACATTAGCATTTATTATGTAATAAAATGGTGGGTGCTGTAACATTCAATTGTTTTACTTTATGCAGCAGAAACGTTTACTGGTATGCCAATATAAGAAAAGTTATTCATATTATAAGACTCAACAAAGGCTTTCCCTGGTGAAAATGAGCTGTTCACGAACCGTTCCAGAAGTGTGACACCTACAGTTTGAAACCTGTTGCCGAAGTGTTCATGAACTGTTGGGGAACCGTTCACGAACTGTATTTTGGCCCAAATGAAGCGTTACAAACCGTTCAAATCAAGCTGTTCAGGAGGTGTTCTCCAGATGTTCATAAAGCGTTCTCAAATTGTTCAGGAAGCATTCAATAAAGTGTTTAGAAGCTGTTGCTGAAGTGTTCATGAACTGTTCGTAAGCAGTTAAAAAACTGTATTTTGGCTCAATTGACGTGTTATGAACTGTTCAAATCACACTGTTCAGGAAGCACTCTCAAGCTGTTGGGGAAGTATTCTCAAACTGTTCTTCAATGAATGTCAATGTGAATATTTCATTCACATATACTACATGGAAAATCAATGCACATTTCACCAACACTTCAGTTTTAACATTCAAGAACAGTTTATGAACACTTACAAGGTAATTTGAATATTTATCCACATAGCACACTAACCCCAAAATGTGCCTTATCAAAGGGAAGGCACTGCCTTCAAAAGCCACAAAATAGGTGCCTTGGTACCATATCTAAAATGTCCCTTTTAGCCGCCTTACAAAGGCGCATCCAATAGGCACCATGAAGGGACAAATGAGCCACACGGCCTCCTAAAAGGTTCTATTAGTCATAAAAAATACTGACAAGTATTCCCAATGCCTTCAGCTGATGGTGCAATCATTTGCAAATTCTTCCCTTTTCGCTTCAACCAATAAACAATGTGGCTGTTTGCAAGTTCAATTAGGGGTCACTTTATGTAGCTTGTTAATGTAGTACTTAAGAGAGAGAGAGAGCTGTGGAGAGCATTGGCAGCTCCATATGGAGGAAGCAGAAGGGGCAATTGCCGCCCCCCCAAAACTCGGCGTAATTCTTTGTCATAGAGCTTACATTAAAAGCCTAAATTAATTTGTTGCTTTTTTGTAATTGAAGTGTTGGTTATTTTACATTAAAATCCAGTTAAATTTTAAATAACTAAAATGGTTTTTTAAACCACAAGCTAAATGCGAATGTAAATCAAAATAATTTTGGAATTAGTCAAGACGTTGTGGTAATCTAAAAGGGAAATATGCATTTAGTAATAACTTGCTATAATGCAACCATTTGCTCACAAACCACTTATAACATGCCACTGTGCACATAGTTTGTTGCGAATTTCTGGGACGAGACCCACAAACCCCCCTTCTCCAGGGGGGTTTGTGGGTCCATACCCCAAGAACTGCTGGTGCCCCCCCCCCCCCGAACCTCGGTGGTCCGAAGCCTCCTCTGATAGAGAGCTTTAATCATCCTTAGAATCTCAATATACAAGATTCTCTCAGGGGAAATGTATGACAAAAGTACCATATTGCGGTGTAAAACTCCATAGGGTAAAATTTATCTTGGTTATAATAGCCTTTTAATTGCAACTATTATTTTAACTAAAAGATCTTGAGGAAATACCAATGAATGAAATATAGCCTTAAATTGCATTTAATGACACTGTCTCAATTATTTATGATGATATGTTCATGGTCATCATTCACGTGAAATAGCCAATTGTGTGTGAAATGTGACATTCAGTAACCTTGAAGGAGCAGTGCTGGACTTGTGAATTTCATATTCAGTTCAGTGGCCGTTCACGAAACGTTCATGGCCAGATGTGCAACAGCCATTCACAGGGTGTTCCGTTCATGGGCTGTTCATGGATAGTAAGTTGGAGCTGTGTGAACGGTTCCTGCACGTTTCCTGAACGGCCCAGAAAATTTGTAAAGCGTTTGCACAGTTTGTGCACAGCCCCCGAACACTTCAGTGAACGGTTCATTTTCACCAGGGTTAGAGTGTGAATCCAAAGAGAAAAGTTGATGCCGTGAATGGAATTGAATTTCTAATTGTGCGATGGAGTGTGGGTCGACCTGTTAGCCACTGGGCATAGGGTGACACTGCTACTGAAATGATTTGCTGCTGACTCAGTAATAATTTCACTAACTTATAATAAGTTCAAATTGGCAGCCAATGACCCCAAGGAAGGAACAGTTAGCCCTCTTTCATAGGAGGGATGATGGAGAAGGTGTGAGTTGTTGGAGCAACACTGGGGTAATTGCAGGCACGGATAAACATATTTACAGAAATGACTGTGGTACTGCATTGTGGAAGGCAACAACAAACACTCACAGTATTATCTCAAAAAGTAGCCACTCACCACCTTTTATATTTATTTGATTTACAAAAATAGATATGATGGACACCTCACATTTAAAATATTCTGAAGGTAATCTAGACCTCCATTTACATATCTGGGCAGGACATACATTCTCAGGAGAGTGTATCAGTCCAATTCAATGAGTAAAAATATTGCAATGGTGTCTGAAATGTCATGCCCCTTAGAGCTTGTGAACTACTAGAAAACTTTTTATGTACTAGAAAAAAACTAATGAAGGCCCACGAAGAATAGTACTGCATTGAGGCAAATGAAAAGTAGTTTTAGAGAAGAATGATGAAGAGAAGAATTGATGGAGACAGTCACTTATGGATAATACTCCATCCTACAAAGAGCTGGGGAGAGAAGGTGTCACGAGAATCACGAATTACCATATTATGAAAGAAAAAATACAGTTTTTCCAAATGATGAACCCTTTGCTCATTTATTGGCAAAAGAACTGAACTTACATGTCAGCAAAACTAAGTGAACGTAATAACAGGAGGGGTCTGGGAATACATGGCCTATAATGGAATAAGCATTTTGCAGTCCAATTGTCCATGGAAACCATGGGATGCTTGGAAATCAGACACATCTAAAGGCTTAAAAAGTGAGTTAAGCAGCTGTGCGGTTAAATGCCATACTTTTAAGAAAATTGCTTAAAAATTTTATTTCTAAATTTGATTCCGAATGCCTTGATTAGAGTGTGATAGAAGAAATTCAGGGCTAAGTGTTAATATTTTTAGATAAGATAAGTCAAGAGTATTTATTTTGTGTGTTTTTAAATGCTCAATTGAAGTTACTTGGAGAACTTATAAAACCGTTTGATATTTGTTGAAGTTTCTCTTTTTCCTCATGAAGAATATTCAGAGGATCATCGCGAAATGTTTGCTAGCTTCATTAATTCTTTCATTTTGTAATTACTACTAGCAAGGCACTATCATACAGTCTTTTGGAGGGTAATGCTGGTGATGATATATTCTTACCTTTGGAAATTCATAAAGATCTGGGTTCTTAACAGGCTGAGGTACATAGAATTGATGGTGATAGCTCTTGACTCCAAATGAAGGGTAAACATTTTCATCATGTGGCCCCTCACTCTGAGTTTCCTTGTCTGCTGATTCCTCTGATGCATCTACATCTGCTCTGTCTTTTTTATTTCCCTCCTTCCTCTTGTCACATCTTGCTTTGGGACTGGATGCCTGCTTTGCTTCATCCTTGTCGTCCCCTCCCTCCATTTTATCCTTTTTTCAGTTGTGTATCTTCTCCTAAGGCTCCACTCTAAAGGGTCCTGCCCTGACCCTGCCTCCTTGGCAAAGAATCAGGATCAATCTGGAAGATAAATTCTCATATCAGCCATGCTCATGTCATTGCAAAGTTTCATTTTGTTGTATGACATGAAATGGGAGTGCATAATTGCCTCAGCGATAAACTTTATAGAATTATGACATTTACCATTTTGAAAATATATACATATCTTCAAAGAATTCCACCCCAGTTTTAATAAAAATGTATGAAAATATCTCCTGCATCCATTAACAGTAAAATAAGCTAATTTTCTGTATTATCAAGCAACACATTTTTTCTTGATAATGATAATGCTATCATGTTAATTAATTTTAGTAAAAATGAGAGTGGAACTATGCAAAGTTTTTTATTTGAAATGAGTGTAGTGAAGAGTTTGAACTTCCATGTACATATGTGGTGATGCTTCATGAATAAATAAATAATAAATACATTTATTGGCCACAGAGGGTATGTATATAAGACAATTAAGACATATATAAGACCCGTCAAAAAAATTACATAGAAAAAAAAAATACATCCAGCAAATTTGTTTTATCAATTTTAAGCCGGCCCTGGTGGGGGCGGGGTAAAGTCCTCGCCTGATAATCCGAGGGTCGCGGGTTCGAGTCCCGCCTGGGTCGGTTTTTCACATGCCCAGGGTATGGGTGTGTCTGTAAAGTTCTAGAGGTTCAGCCCCTGAGAAACCTGTTGACAAGCCAATGGCTTATCAGGATCGCAGGGGCATATGGGCCACCAGAATCGTCTTAGAGAGCAAAAAAAAAAAGCAATGGCATTTTTATTGATGCATTACTACGCTGACGAGAAAAGGTTAAATGGCTGATGATTTTACAACCCAATGTGTTTTTATAAAATATTCCTTAAAAAATAATATAAATATTGTTATTATTCCTTAGGATTATTATGGTGAAAAATTAAATTGATCTTCTGGTGCCCAAAAGGGTAAAAAAATAACAGAAAGCAATGTGTATTATAAAAATAATTAGGTGGGGAGTCAATTAAGAGGGCGAGTTAATTAGGGGGGGAGTTAATTGGGGGGGGGGGGGGTTAAAAAATATTGTAAACTAGCGGAAGGTACCCGTTGAAATTTAACGGGTATGAAAAACATTGAACTTATTTTATAAGAAAACCACTAAGCCTGAAGAAAAACTGTCAGCGTGGTGTTTTGAGGAGTTAATAACCTATCTTGTATGTTTTGTTCGTTGTAGTAGGCACGCTGACTGTTTTTCAGGAGCATGGAGAGATGAGTGACTGTTAGTCCTCTTTCATGCATGGGAAACCAAAATACTACTTAATTACTACTTAAAGAACACCCAAGTTGATAGATGGTCACCTCGTCCTTCCGATTCTCTTGAGCCGTCTTCTGAGTGAGAAACAGCTTGATCGATTCCCTTGTGTACAAATATATATTTACATTCAATGACTTAATTGAGTTGCACAATTCAACGTTGATATCTGCGTTGAGTAACTTAATCAGGATTGGAGAATAGGGTACAATCAAGCGGTTGACAACGTGAAAAGGAGCATTTAGCACCAGCAGCCATATTTATTTGACCTAAGAATCCTCCATCACCTGGACTGTGCCTTCGGCATAAAGGATAGCCATAATCATTGGTCTCGGTTGCTAAATAAAAAAATCTATGGTGATTCTTAGAGCACTTGTCAATTTGCATGCATGGATGTCGTTCACTGCGCAGAATTTCCATTCTTCTTTCGGGTAAGAAACATGGCGATGTCATTATAATTTCCGCCATCTTAAAACAGATTTGAGTTTTGAAACAGATGGGTCTATATTTGAACCATATTTATTGTTGGTTACCCGTCCATAGGTTTGGTTAGGATGAAATTTGTGCGGTTCTTAGCGTAACGCGAGAAACCTATGGGAGATGCTCATGAGATCGCTGGTGGGGATGTCTTTGAGCATCCCAGTCTAACCTCGGTCGTTTTTTTTGCAAGGACTCATTTTCTCGCAAAGAAGACATTTCTCTTGCTTTAGAAGATTTTTTTGAAAGATTACTATTTTTTTCTATTAGGCATGTTGATGGATATATTTTTAAGTCCAAGGAGGGGAAACACAGCGGCAAGTGAGAGTCTAGAATAGGCAACACGATGATTGAGTGAATGTATGTTAACTGCACTTTAACAGCTTTAAACATATGTAAATAACTCGTAACGTTAATGATGTGGGAATTGTTCCAAAAAAGTTTGCAATTGCAAGTAGACGCAGACGGTTCCACTACGTGTCATGCATCTGAGTATTAAACGATAATAAACAATGCCATTTTTGTTGTAGCAACAGCAGTATTATTACCATTACTATTTACTGCACGTAAATATTCTTGCACATTTAATTCCTTTATGTGTATCGTTTACTACGTTAGTGTTCTCTCATATACATGCAGTGCTCCTATGAGAGCTACTTTCAGAATAGACATTGAAGAGTATAGGTACTTGTAAATTTGCATTGAATTTATCGATAACCCTCTGAAGCAATCAATCATGGGGCCCTTGGGGACTCTGAGCCCTTCTTATACAGATTTTCTTTCTACATGCTATCATGGGCGTGCAGGAAAACTTAAATGTCAGAGGCGTGAATATCCTTTGAAAACAAATCTCTGGTTGTCAAGGAAATATGCTATTGTTGATTTCAGAGAAAAATGTGAGATTTTTCAGCAAAAACATGATTTTCAGACAATTACGAAGGGGAAAAGAAAATCGATTGAACGAATTAGAAATTTCATTCATTCAGCCATCTGATAAAAAACATTTCAGCCCTCTATCTTGAGTAAAAGTAATTTTTAAAAGCAGAAGATGATACCATTGCACCGAACCCAATGCTTAGCATGGACCACCATGGGGGTCTTCGGGGGTTCTGAGGGCTTTTTAATATAGTCTATGTTCATCCCATATACATTTTCTCTCTACATGCCAAGTTTCAGCTCACTAGGTTCAGTAGTTTTTGCGTGATTGAGAATTAACAGACAGACGTACACCATTCAATTTTTATATATTAGTGTGATGATGATTGGGGGAGCAGTCATTTAACCTGGGGGAAATGTGCACCTCTTAATTGACCAAAAACTCATCGATGGCCATTCTATTATATAGGTAATATCTCCAACATGTGAGATGATTTCCCCCATTTTTTTATAAGTCACTGTCTTAACTCCTAAGGTTTTGAATCAAACAATGAAATTGAATAAATCAAATAGGTAACAATTAAATTCCAGTCACTGCAAAAGTTAAAGATCAAAGCTAATATTTGAAGAAAATTTGCCATTGATGATAGAGAAGGTTAATGTGCTCAAGACAATCATTACTCTTCCATTACAATTTTCGACTCTTTGGAGAAAGGATTGTTGGTTGACTAAAAATTGGAGAAAGGATTGTTGGCTTTTTTGCTCCAATGTCTTCAGGGGTCAGGTTTCCATAGTGCAGTTTCAATTTTGGAGATGGAGTGACCTCATCTTTCACCAGGGAATGGGAGCAGTTCCCATTGATCCAGAATCGGTGAGTTGGAGGAATCTAAATTGAAAATTCTGATTCAGATCATTGAGGTAGTGGCTTCCCACATGGCCCCTAATATGCTAAAGAGCTGAATTACATTTACTAACCTTCCAAATACCTTTTCCAGTACACAGCTCTGTGAAATGCAAGCCTACAAGCCCATTGACTATTCTAGTGCTCCACTATAATAGATTGAACTCTTTGAACTTGTAAGAAGTCATAGAAGTATTATGCATGTAGTGCAATATTTATTTCTAGTTTGTGTTAGTCAGTGGTAGTTAACAGCACAGTTTCAATCACCACGGAATATGCATTCCTCACTCTGGAATAACATTGATGTGGTATTTGATCGCAATAATTGTAATTCTATTATTGCATTAGCTATATCCTATTGATGAACCACATTGCAGATATAATCTTTTTGGAGAAGCTGGGACTCAGTAGATTAAAGAAGAGATTAATTTAGATACATACATCTATTCACCTTGCCCGTTAGCACTTTGACAACAAGATCATTGAACATGTAATACCGTGCACCTTTCCTTTGATGGTCTTAACGTGAACGGTCTGGCTAAAGAACAGAAAAGAATTTTGAATACTGTGGAATGTATTACCTCAAGTAGTGGGCATTATTTAACCCTTTCCCTTCTGAAGTTAAAATGCCCAAAGACCTTTTTAAGTCGTCTGAAACCAGGCGTAGATTCTTCTCTCTGGATACTGGGCATTTAAATTCGCCAGGCGGCCATAGAATGCCATACGTCCAGTTTCGGCCGAGTTAGGAGGGAGAGGGTTAACTAGTTAGAAACGCTTCTTTGAAAATCGTGACTGGTGGGATGAGAATACACAAGTTCAGAGTATTGTTAAGAACCTGTTTAGCATCTTGACCCCAGTGTTACTTCCAAGAATAGAACTTCAAAAATTAATGACCTTATATACAACCCGGAAGATGATCGCCTTGTTGAGTAAGAGCGGGAGCAAAAAAAATACTAATCTGGGTGTCGGGAGGTTTTAAAAATAGTCTCCACTCCAGGATAGTGTCCCCGGAGGATCCGGAGAGTAGGCAACCCTCTATACGTCTATGTACCACAATGCCGGGGCAGAGTGTAGGGCACCGATTATAAAAATGAAGTGAGAATGGGAAAAAAAAGGAATTGGGGGTGGAAAGGGATTATAAGTGAGGTGTGTTTTGATAGAATTTCTGCTTTTCGACCTTCTCCTGCTGCAGTATATTGAATGGCGAGCTGGAAGAAGAAATTCACATACAAGCGTGTATCTGATCAGAAGTGAATATCTCATATTTGGTCGCTTTTTTAGCTAAGGGTGTAGGGTGGGGGTAAAATAATAACCACCGAGTCGATCTGTTCTAATTCCGACGTCAAGTTTCTCTCACCCTTCCTCCATTCCCAAAGCAATTCTTGCCTTTCCAACCGACTTATCTATCCTCATAATGACGCAGATGACCTCAGTTGTCGGTCGCCTCCCTAAAATAACCAACCAAATATTTTCTAAAATTAATCGCAATTCGAAGGCAAGGTGGTTTTAATGATAGGTGCAAACGCGCACTACTTTATGTTTTCTCTCTTTATTTCCAGTTCTTGATCAAAATATAAGTTTGATTTTGGGTGTATAAACAAACTCTGGCCATGTTTATTTAAGTGCTTTCGTGTATACCCATGTTGGAATGGTGGTATTTTTCGCCTGGATTGAATTTGAGAAAAAAAGGCCCTTTGTTTTGCTAGCCACGGGTTGTCCTACAGCCTCCCCTCTCCGCCCTTTTACCCCCGTTGCCACGGATAATGTAACCAAGGAGTTCTCAAACGCTCCCGTTTATGCGACGGAGATTCGTTCACTCGAGCTTGTTTACGAAAAGGTCGCTACTCTCGTTCAATCTCCTCCTCCCACCCTCTTATCCCTCATTCAGGGAATCTATTATCCCCCCCCCCTCCACCTCCTTTGCCTCCCCCTTCCGTCCTCTCTCTCTCCCTCCGGCCCTGTCGCCCTCGTCCTTCGCCCACGCTCCGATACGCGGCGCCGCGGTCGATAACTTGAGGGCTGTTTGGTTGATCTCTCACTCGCTCGCTTCCCACGCGGAGTCTCCCGTTACGCCCACCAGGGGGCAGTGGAGGGGGAATTTGAAGGGGTTTTGCCCTGCCACATTCCCCTGTGGAACCCCCTCCAGAGCAGCGTTGGGGGGATTTGAAGGGGCATGGCCCTAGCACATTACCCTGTGAAACCCCCCTCAACAACGACCGCCCTCTCAGTTGCCGCCCCCTCGGCCTTCCTCCTTCAACGCCCACCATTTCCCTATCCTTCCCTCTACTCTCCATGTCCCGTCCCCCGAGCAAAAGGGGCAGTCCTTGTCAACACTCCCGCCAACCCCCCTCTCCCATTTGACGTGGGGGCGGCGGGATGCTGCCTTTGGAGGAGAAGAGACTCAAGGGGAAAAAAGGAACAACTCGTTATCCTTTTCGCCTTTTTGATTGCTTGCATCGCGCGCCTCGTTGGAGGCAAGTGACGAATCATTCAGACAGAGAGAGAGAGAGAGAGCGAAATTAGCCTGAACGTTCATTCTTTTTTAATGCGGGCATGTTTCAATCTGTTTTTTATATGCGCTGTTGGGATCCTTAGTTGTCACTCTTTTGGGCGGGATAAAAATATCGGCGTGGTCGATGTGTAGAGGAGCTTATAGGATGAGGAAAGATTGGATGAGAATTAAAAAAAGCGTAATTGGCGTTTTGATTCGTATTTTTTTATTTGGGGTTGCTTCACTCTACTTTTTTATGCCATGAAAAATTCGACGGTGATTCAAATTGATGAGTGGGTGTGTTTTTAAGAATTTGATAAATGAAATTTAATGAGCTGTGCATGGGGACTTGGAGCATTAAATTTATTTCATAATTTTGCCCCAAATGACGTTTTTTGGAGTTCGAAGTGAGTGATGGATCATATAAGAAGCGAAAGTGGATTTATTGTTCTATCGTTTTCAATGCGGACATGCTTCAATCTACTTTTTTAATTTTGCGTCTTCACTCGTCAGGTATTGCGTCGGGACGATATACCTTGGTGCGCAGGAGGAGAGAAAGTTGATAGGATGGCAAAGAATTCGATGGGAATTGAAAAGAGCGAAATTGGCTTTTACTCTCTTTTTTATTTATATGAGCATGTTTTACTTTTCATTTTATATCCACCATAGTCATCCTCGGTTGTCTTTTTTTTACGTGGGGACAAAATATTGGCGTAGTAGGGGAAAGGGAGCTGATATAGGATGTGGAGAAATCCAATGGAAATTAATAAGAATGGATTTCTAGGGTTTCTAGAATATACGAAATGAAATGTGATGAGCTCTACAGTGGTATGGTTGAAAGGTAAAGTTTTTTTTCGGATACTCTCCTAGCAAGGGATCGTCCTTGGGGTTCAAGGCAAGTAACGAGTCATCCAAGCGACAAATTGTCCTTTAGCTTTATTTTTTATGCGGGCATATCTCACTCTGCTTTCATATGCGCTTAGGCATCCTCAGTTGTCACTTTTCGCGTGCCGCTAATATATTTGCGTGAAAGAGATGAGGGAGCCAATAGGATTCCGAAAGGATTCGATGAAAATCGAAAATAAGCTGTCGTTTAAGAATCTACAAAATTAAATCTGATGATTGACTCAAGGGTACTTGGGAAATTTGTTCCGCAGCTTTCACCTAAACTGAGGAATTGTTTGTGGGGTTCGTGACCTTGAGGCATCATTCGAATAGCGAGCTTTCTTCGCAGTACTTTTGTTTCTGATAAAAGCCCGTGACCTCAAGGTTAAACGCAAATTGACGAAAGAGAAAAAAAAGAATCCTATTACTTGGACGGTGGACGATTATCGTGCAAATGCAAATCAATGATGATTGCTAGTCGAGTCAGAATGGAGGGACTACTTGAAATTTGTAACGGACTCTTACCACTCAACTCAGACTATGGATACTTGCAATATGGCAAGGGGTCATTATAGGAGATGTCGTCCTCGGTCACCTTGTCAGATCCGTCGATAAGTGTGCAGGGTTTGGATGACTGCTGAGGCTAGTTTGCTCCCTTGGCTGAAGTATCCAGATGTAACGCTTGCTGACAAATTGGAAAGAATGGGACTTAAAAACCTCTTGCTCCGTGAACGTCCAATATATAACCAGGAATATAACTCCCGAAAGCAGGAAAACATGTTAGTTTGAGTCTCGGGGTGGCACTATCTTGTCAAATGTTTTTGGTTCGATATTATAATAAAATGTTTATACCATTTATATTTTGAAGTGTCATTCAATTTATTATTATTTCTCACTGAGAGTCTGAGGGCGAAGTCTGAATTCTGTGATAAATTTAAATTAAAACTCTCTCGCACAATCTCTGATATCGATATCAGCAATTCTTTTGGTTCCGTCATAAAATGTGGTTTAGATTCGGCCTTTTTCAATAATCTCCTAAGGCAATAATCTCCAGTGTAGCTTAACTCCCTGCACCGCTGCTGCAGCACTATCGAAAGGAAAATGGCTACAAAAAAATGGCATTGTATGACAACTTGGAAGTACATCGTTTTGTGTCTAGAGGCTATTAATAGAATCTTGGGCGAGTTAACCGTTATCACGTACCAAATCGAGTTAATATGCATCTTTGACTTCTTTCTGAGTTCACTCCCGACAAAGAAAAAAAGGGAATTCTAGCTAAAAGAGAATTAAGAGTTTTATAATAGTACCGAAAAGGAATCGATTCTTATTCCTTCGATTTTATACTGCTTCGATTGTATTAACTTACCGAAAGCGGCTTCAATATTTTGTTTCGTTCATTTGAGTTTGAAATGCGACGGTTGAATGGTTTCACCGGTAAAGAATTTTAACTGAGCGATATCTTTCGATTTGAAACGTATTCAACGTGTCGCTAAAATCTTACAGCTTTTCATTAAACTTATTAGTCATCTTTTTTATTTAAATTAACGCTATTCAGATGAAGTTTGAGTCTAACTTCAGTGCTGGAAACTCATTTTTCACTTATTACAATTTTATGCCGTCTTATTTTTCTTCGTCTTTACTTCAAATGAATTATACAGTTAGCGTCATGGAGAGATTTGGCTTTGAAAGAGGATATTCCAACTTCCGAAAAATTGAAACCCTTTGAATAGCTGAAGTCGTTCCGTTCTCGCGATTTCAGTTGCTGAGGTGTCAGCACTTACTGGTCTTACTTTCAAGGACAAGTGCGACTTGAGACCTTGTGACTGTGGTTACTGCCTTCTGGAGAACGTTAAGCCCAAATGCCCTCCATTTGAGAGCCATGAGGAGGATAAAAACCTTGTAGGTCACATTCGTAATCGCACTCCCGCATGCAAATTGCGCCTTTAGTTCTGCCCACGGGCAGGGAGATGGATGGGAGAATGGAGAAGAAAATTCGCCCTTTTGAGAAAGCGCGGAAATTACGCTGAAGGACACGAAGGGTGTCGTGTCCCCTTCCGTGCCGAGCAGCTTTGTCAGATTATGCAATTGCCTGTTGACTGAATTCGGAGCGCGAACAAGTTTGAATGGACTTTTTATAAAGGAGGAAAACGAGGGAAAAAGCTAAAAGAAATGCGAGAAAAATGAATGGTTTGCTGGCTGTTGGAGCACCAGTTATTCACTGGAATTAATGTCCCTAAATGAATGTTGGAGATGTTTTATAATTGAAAATTTTCAATCCAAGTATCTACTTATCTCATTAAGTTCTTCGTATAGCTGCTGGGCGGGTACTCCTTTATTTGGTTATCGGAGTAAATATAACTGTTCGTGGATATATTTATATTGAGCCCTAAGTTTTTGTTGACCCCATAGTGGGCTATATGATATATTTATTCTATATTTTGCTTGAAATTACGCTTGTACGCGAAAGCATTCTCTTTAACAGCGTCTTGGATCTTTTCTGTTACCAGTGTTATTACAATTAGAAAAATAAACAAATATCGTATTATATCGAATTAAAAAAAACTACAGTTTCGCTGCTTTTGCTAGTATCTGTGCTAGAATCACTTAGGGCACTTAAGGCTCTTAAGTGAGAAACCAAGCCCCCGCGCGTGGCGCTGCACCAAATTAAGGTCTAACCGTAAATATTATCTGATTTAAATATATTTGCTTTAAAATAATGTATGCACTATAATGAAAGTGGTGTGACAACTATCTAAAGAAATAATATTTGTATATTTGCTTCAGTAAAAACGCAAAAATATTGGCCCGGAAGACTTGGGGATCGCCGAAAAGCGATCTTGCTCGGGTGGAAAACATTTCCTCGAGCATTCCTACCTGCTCGCAAAATACTAGTTTTTAAGAGAAAACACAGATTTTGACACTTTCATGCCAATATAATATATTCAGTTTAAACGTAAATAATTTCAAGTTTTACATCAAGGCATTGCATTTAAACTTTTTGGAAGTAACATAGTGGGTTTCTCGTGTTCAGGTGAACGATAATTTTATGGATTTCCGAATGTGTCATTCCTTAGCATCAACATATTTTTTAAAGGTAAAGGAAATTTTCTCAGCGTAAACTGTATGCCCGTATTTTTATTTTGGTAAATTTATTTTGGTTGGAGCGTGAAAATAGAACTCATGTCTCTTTGGGGACTACCAGCATGCGCTTCTCTTTGGGCGCACACCGAGTTGAGTACGAGCTCTTTTGAACCATTTGATGCTGACAGAGACACTCATCTTGGAGAACTCTTGTGTCACCAGCCACAATGAGCTCGCGTCCGACCCCGCGTCCAAGCACTCCTGTTGGCGGAGGAGAGAACGCAAGCAAAAAATCCATCCGCAAGAAAAAGAGAGAAAAAAAAGCAAATGGCCTATTCGTAGGATTTTTATGTGCATTTGCTGACAATGCAACGTTGTTGATAACTCATTTTGTGTATGTGAACGTGCAGACACTTACATTATTTTTAGACAAGCAAAGAGTCTAACATGGAGCGCACCATTGTATGTTTGCTGCAGATACCTGGGCGCTGGAAAAGAAGGATGAGTGTCTTTGGTAGGCGTTTGAGATATGGGCGTGGAGCAGAATGGGGATAGTGCGACTGACGGACTAACGACGAAGTACTTGGAATAGTGTGTGAGAAGAGGAGGCTGCTGGAGGATATTAGGTACAGGAAGAGTAGATGTAATGAGTATGTAATTGTTGGAGAGTGTTTGCTGGTGGCAGAGGAAATGATGCTGGGTAAACGAGGGAGGAGGAGATATAAAATTAAATTTATGGATGGGATGAAGAGTGGTAGGATCTACGCAGAGTTGAAGAAAGAAATCGTGCTTGGAGGTAAGGTCTTTCAGTTATTTGGAAAATAAGAAGAAGTAATCTAGTATTCATCTTTGCCTAAAATAATCAGTGAAACCCCTCTAATTTATGTGAAGAATTTCCTTCCATAAGGGCCGATTGCAATTCATGAAAGTGGAGGAGTTTTTTTCAGTCAGAACTCCTGAGCACTGCTTGGACGCGTTGTGGGGGAGCGCTTCAAATTCAGAATTATGTCCGACGCGTCGGTTGTTGGGTGTTGTTAAACTGTAGAATCAATGGCACCTTTTGTTAGGGTAGGTCATTTAAATGGTGTCAAATTTCTCTCCACCCATCATCTGCTCCTTAAATAATCCTACCTATAAAAAACCGACCCACTTGTCCTAAATGGTGCAATTGACCTTCGTTTTGGATCACCTTCCCAAATTACTAACCGCCCAAATCATTCGAAAAAAAAACGAACGAAAACTGATATTTCGACTGCGCTTGCATAATCATTGTGAAGAGACACAGATTTTATTTGGTTTGTGATCGGGGGTCCCAGTAGCTAATAAATATGTCATATCCAAATCACCCTAAACCAATGCTCCAAGTGGAAATTGAGCCAGCGGCACATACGCTGGTTATTTTATTTGCATCGCAACAGATGTAAGCTGGAATAATCCGGACCACTGAAATATCATTGGCTTTCACTGTACACTGAATAAATTGTACTGAATACAGTACATTACTGTGTACAGTGAGTACAATGCGTTGATCCATGAATTCGCGTGGGAGTAAACCCGTGAGTAAATTGCATCGTGATATGATATTTTAGCTCTGATATTTATATAAAGAAAGCTGGAATAACATGAGTTCCTTAGGAGGCAGAAAATGTATCTTCATTTTATTGAAATTTGAAAATGTTGAAATTTAAACAAATACGTAATTATTTGAAAAATATGTAGTGATGTTCTGTATGACTTTTTGTCTGAAAATTCCCAAGCTTTCTATTATCGATTCTTTGCAGGATGTCTTACACTACAGAAGCATGTTCGTACCTTCTGACACCAAAATCAACTGCTAGTCAAAATATTAAAGGTATAGACGGGAAATTTCAAGGATATGTTGCTTTAATGATGCAGATGTTAAGGAAGTATTTTTGGGAATTTTCGTTCGAAATGGATCTAAAGAGTTAAAATATGATTTTATTAACAATTTTCGTCATACATTTGAACAAAATGTTGTGTAGTGACGCAATAAAACTGACATGTTGGTTTGATTTATCTTTGCAAATATCTCAAACAAAAGTAGCTTGATATAGTGCAGTAAAACTTATTCTGCGGAATCCACCAATTACAAGAGCGCGAAAAAGTTTGCCTGATCACAAGGGATCCAAATTCAGATGATGAACGCCCCTTCGACGACCTCCTCGATTTAGCATTAATTACGGAGTCCATATCTGTGTTGGGGAATCAGGTTGGCGTGGTGGCTAGAACATTCTCTATATATTCACATCCCGTGGG
Organism: Pyrrhosoma nymphula; assembly: GCA_963573305.1. Classification (NCBI taxonomy): domain Eukaryota; kingdom Metazoa; phylum Arthropoda; class Insecta; order Odonata; family Coenagrionidae; genus Pyrrhosoma; species Pyrrhosoma nymphula. Next base: position 8,794,246 of record OY754335.1, on the reverse strand, counting down.
ATCGGGATTATATCCCGACAGTGGCGGAAAAGTTACATATTGAAATTGCAGCACTCCTTTCGTCGAATTTGACGTTAAAATTTGGACGCTTGGCGGCTTCCTTTCCGAGTATGTTGATGTCGATGACGGGTATCTCTCCGTCCTTCCTTCATTCCCCTTAATAATCTTTCCCTTTACCAACTTACTCACAAGGTGCAGATGGCCGCAGTTATTTGTCGCCTCTCCGAATAACCAACCATCCTAATTAGTGTCTGTCAATCTCATTCAATAGACTTTACGCATAAAATAATTCCGATATTTTTAAGAAAGGTAATTACGAAGTTTAGTGATTTAATATAAATTTTTAATTATTTAGTTTTTAGAAGGAGTTTCGCAATGATGAGTCTAATTTTAAAAATTAATAATAAAAAAGGACTTGGTTGTTATTCCACACTTTATTTGAAGGAAACGACCCGGGTGTCAGCATCTCATGCATCTTCAGGTATAACTAAGTGCTTTTTTATTATTAATATGAAGGAGTTCCACAGAGTTACGCCGGAGATAGTCTTATTTTAAAAATGTATTATTTACAAATCGCGGGGGCAAAGCTGCGATACTGGATGCTTTTAAGGCTAATCATTTCTAGATATTATAATTTAAAGATAATTACAATTACGTCATTGTTTCTTGTTCAAGATGTGTGTTTATGATGAGATTCTTGTTCGGGGTTATGGATTCCTCCTTGCGACAGACCCGACTCCCCATTTCTTGCGAACTCCCCCCCCCCCCGCACCAAAGTATCCTTTCTTACGACCCTTAAGGCCGTTTTCCTTCCACCTTTCTTCGCCTGGAGCTGGGTGGGGGGCGGGGGGCGAGTTTTCCCACCGCGCATCCCATTTCATTTACGTCTTGACCAGACGTGGAAGAGAAATGATGGCGGTTGCTCTCCATTGGATGCTCGGGGCGGGATAGAAAGTCGCGTTCAGACATTTCGGTATTACTCATCGTTACGCAAGCGCTGTGGCATTCAAAATTATGTTTACAATAAGTGCCTTATTCGATTTTCGTTTCTTTTGGTCGCAAGTCAAATGTAAAAACCTGAAAAATACATTGTCAACTAAAGAACAAAGGTTCATTACAATAAAGTTTGGTACTTTTCTAGACTTTTTATTTTTTAAAACACACTACGCGTTTCACCAATTTTATGGCATCGTCAGGTGTAGTAGTTTGTTTACATATATTATATTGTTGTCGTTGTTAGATACAGAACAATAAATTTGATTTTAAAGAAAAGTGTACATTAAAAAATTACAAAAGGAAATGAAACAAAAATGAAAAGGAGGGTAAAAAAAATATTAACATGAAGATAATAACAACAAAAATTTACATACAATGCTAAAGGCAAAAACAATGAAATCAAGTATATAGGTGGTATGAGAAAGGTCAACTTTTTTTAACGAAAATTTTCCAGAAAGTAGTGTGGAGGAGGTATGTGTAAAAAGCCGCTCATCGCATCGATTTGGAGAATGCCTGATAATTTCAATTTGTTCTAATGCATCCATTTTTAAACCTTTGGGAAGGAAATGTAAAATTTCAGGGGTAAAGTCACTGACATGATTGCACTCTATAAGGTGTTTAGCAAAAAGAGAGATCTCTATTATTTAAACTACGGACATGTTCTTTTATGCGTGTTTTAATATGTCGACAAGTTTGACCAATATAAGCTATATTGCAGCTATTGCATTTAATTTTATACATACCCGACTTAAGAAGTTTATCCTGTTTGTCTTTACCGTTCACTATAATTTTGGATATTTTCAAATTTAATGTTCTGTATCTAACAACGTCAACATTATAATATATATGTGAACAAACTACAACACCTGACGATGCCATAAAATTGGTGAAACGCGTAGTGTGATTTAAAAAATAAAAAGTGTAGAAAAGTACAAAACTTTATTAAAATGAATATTTAAAGTTTCTACAAAGTAGAGCCTGAAGCTGTGAAAGAATAAAGCCTTCGAAAATTAACCAAATGGACCCGTACAGCAATTGTACTAAATTGCGGATACAAAGGAGTTATTTTATAACTTTTCGGATTCTTAAAGAAAAATAAATTTTAGTTTCTAACGGTTAGGGTTTTAAAAATTCCGGCAGAAACAATAGAAAAATTATCGGTAGAAAGATACGTGATAGCATGCTTCGGATATTCCGCTCGCCTCTGACGTAGATCTACTTGTAAAATAATATCTAAGAAGCGATCGGTACGAGATTTATATGTATAATAGTCCTCTTTAGAGTTTTAACGCTGAATCAAGTATTTATGTCCTTCAATCTGTCATCTAGTTTTCGAGTCATACGTGATAAAACATTTAAGTACTCCAGTAGGGGTTTTCTGTAAATTTTACATTTTACATTAGAAATTGTCATCAGATTTTTTTCTCAAACAATTCTCCATACGTTCTTAAAAGATCTTCAGGTAGCTTTTCCAGGATATGAAACACATGGGAGAGTTCCATAGTATGGGACTCATGATATGGGACCAGTAGGGGTTTTCTGTAACTCGATAGCGTATTGTCGATAGCGCAGTGCTAATGAAAGTCCTCTCTTGTATCGAATCCTCTTATCGAGATTGCGTTTCTGTAACTCCCCCTAACGACAATTCGTCGATGCAAAACGTAACCACCGCTTGTCAATAACAAACAATTAAACGAGAGGCGCCTGCGGGTGAGGCTAAAATTTTGGACCAATCACAGTGCAGAGATTTTTCATGCTGTAGGTGACCCTGAGCTGAATCATGAGATAGTCGCCAATACAAACAAATGAGATGCCATATGACGAGTGCACCAGTGGACATCGAGTTTGTAAAGTTATTAAAATTATTAATGATTACAAAATTATCTTACATTGTGACCTGTTATGCATCCTAATGTTGAACAAGGAGCAAAACAAGATAAATAAAAACTTCTTGGGTAGCAAAATGAAAAAAGCTGTGATTGAGATGTTTATTTTAATCTCCATCCTCTAAATATAGATACATTCGTAACATTAGTTGCTGTTGCACGCGAACAGGAATAGCTCTTGGGCCTTCATTACAATTAACCTGGTTCTATGGAACAATATATTTTGGTGCACTGCAATATCTTCCATTACTTCTTCATCTACAGGAAGGCGATGGTGAATAAGCATGTTGTGAATCACCGCACATGCATTGATGATCATTCCTGCAAAAGCCGTACATCAAAATTCGTTGTTCGGACAGGCATCGCCACATTCCTTTAAAAACTCCATAGAAGCGTTCAACGATGTTCCGTGTTTTTCAGAGATCTTCATTGTCCTGATGAAGTACATGATAGTTGTTGACATCACGTAAGATCCTCCGTCGCACACGACGATTAACTTGCTCAACCCTTTCCTCCAGCACCATCATCTCCCAAGCAAGAAAATTGAGAGCCATTCTAATGAATATATGGTTGATCATGTTTATGAACTACGAAGATAGTCGTAAACAATTCTATAAATATCCAAATACGTTATTCAATACAGGGATTTTCCATCACTACTAATATTTTACGGCATATTTTTAATAGTTAGGTATTATTAAATCCACTAAATTAAGAACCAATGGAGACTAATGAGAAAAGTGTGGAAGATAAAGAAGGAACTAAGAAAGAACTAATATAATAAATTGTTTTCTAATAAAATTACCTACATCACAAATAACGCTCCTAACCCTTCCACCAATCGCCGCGACCGCTTCGAACCTCTTGCTGTCGCGACTCTTCCCGTGCCCGTTTTCCGAATCGAATCATATACGCGGATCGCAAAATAAATACTGAGTTTGCTGTTAAAGTTTAAACTACTATGTAAAATACTAGTACTGCGTCAAATCTGTCGGGGGAGACCTCCGACCCGTTGGCCGTCGAGCGAGGGCCCGGATTTGGCCTTGAAGCTCGAGAAAGGGCCCCGGGGGGTAATTCTGTAATTCCACTTCCGAAATAGCTCTTTCGGAAGAGCACCAACTCAAATGAACGATTCATTTGAGCTATTCCGCTCTCGAAGTACTCACTCGGAAGCTCTATTCCACAACCGAAATAACTGGAATTGAACCATTCTCGGCCGAAATGAACAAGTTGATGGTCTCGCCGTCTGGCGGGCACGGTTTACAACTCCACTTTCGGTAATATTCGTCATATAAGGAGCGATCCGTGACGTCATGTTCCGTGAGGTGAAATTACAGAATAACCCCCCAGATTAGGGTGTTGAGCGAGCTCGAATCGTCCTGATGATTTTATACCCCAACTACATCCTTCATGAACCATAACTACCATGAGTCAATAATCAAATTGACATGAAGCCCACGTGATGTCTATTTCACATAAAAATGATAATGCTGGTAAATTGTATTTTATTCATAATGCATCAAAAAGTAAAGCTTGTTGTCTTGATTGATTCGTGTAAGCTCTCGCGAATGTTTCTCTCGTTCACTGAGTCACTTGACCATTTCTCTGATGACGTAGGTTACTCAAATGAGCGAGCGGTATTTTTTGTATTCTATGATTTTTAAGTTAATGAATGAGTTAACATGAATATGAATTTTAGCAAAATTTATCTTCTGGGTCTATGATACGCCTTATTGAGTAAAAAAAAGCAATTTTGGCTAATTTAAGACCCTGAAATGCTCACCAAAAGCGAATAATTTAAATTTCGTTACTATTTCCAAAGGTCAGATACCAAAAACCTGGTAGAATGAAGACGTAGTTGAAGATTGAAGGACTTTGAATGTTAACCGACTTCGGCCTCTTATTTACTTTGGCGTCGGCAGGCTCACCCACGCTTTTAACCATTTTAATCGTCTCACTTTGATCTGTATTTATCATCCGGATTAAACTTCTGCATGGATTCATCTCAGCACTTTAGAAGCGTTTACAGAGAGCTTAATTGAATCAATAAACTTCATGCGTAGGTTTATTTAACCACGACAGAGGATTGACTTTTATATAGTTTTGTCTTAATCTTAACACTGTGTAATAGGTCGAATGCATCTTTCGCTGTTTCCCCCTTCTGCACGTGGCAGGCAATGACCGTGCGAAATGACCTTGGCCGTCGTAGTACGTTAAACCAAAGTAAGTCTACTCGAATGTATCTTTTCAATTTAGACGTATCATAACACGTTTCAACATGAAATGCGAAGAAGAGACTTAAGAGACCACTTCCGTCACTTAGGGACGGTGACCGTCTTCTCACATAGCTAGGATTTACTATTTTCACCACCGGGAAAACAGCAGTAAGGCAAATTTAAAATGAAATTATAGCGGTGTTTTACGATGAGAATTAGGCTGATTTGATTAGATTAATTTTGATAAACGGACATTCACCGCACTGGTTTAATTGTTATTTTTTCGCTGCTTTGAAAACTGATACATCGATTGCAGCGTTTGAAGGAAAACATTTTCACACTATCCTGATAAAAAATCGGACTGCCACTCATAATTCATAATAATAATGTAAAATCGTAATCCTTGCGTAAAATTGAGGGAATAAAAGCGATGAATTGAATCTCATCACTGACCCAGAGGAAAGATTTGAATTTTCTCGACAGTTATAACGTGATATTTCCTCAAGTAAAACGTGTCGATCGTGGTCCTTGAAATCAAAGACCTGCGCCAAACAGCATACCGAATGAATATAAGTGTGAAGGAATGGTTGTAAAGGTTTCTTTTTAAAATTATTCTGAACTGAAATTAGGAAATGATTTTATTGTGCATTTTAGGAAAGGATTTGAGATGCATTCATAATATTATCTGTTGTGGGACTGTTTGAACATGCTTTTGCGCTTGTCAAAGATTTTCCTAGCACCTAGCTTTCATTTGTAATTATGAATCTATGTTTACATTAAATACAGTTATTCTCACAACTCTTTAATACTCATATTTGTCAAACCCGTATTCCATGTTAATTAAAAATAAATCCTAGGCGAAATGTCATCGTCTCAAATTACTATTTTTAGCGGATTCTAGCGGAATTATATAAGTTAACACCGAAATGTAATTTCCTATGCCAGTTATATTACCATCGTTATATGATACGATATTATTGATTGAAATTATAAGTACACAAGGTAGCAAAATACTTCTCGTTACTACGAAAACAAATTTCATACCCTAATCCTCTGATCGATAGCATCAGTGGAGAATTCTTAGGCGATTACTTCATTGATCAACTGGAGATGCCTTTTAAATTATTTTCGATCGATGAAGGACACTCCCAAGTTTCAGCAGATCCTCTTTGAGTATGTGATGGAAATAGAATTAATTATGAGCTCTATTGAAATGATTATAACTCTTCTTGTGTATTTTGACCTTTAACCTTATCTTAAAGCTGAGCCTCTGGAAGTGTGAGATGTTTTAACGTTCACAAAACTATGAAGAACGAGTAAAAATGTGGAGTATGGGATTTTTTGAAAACGCAGCCTGGTGATTCTTTTTGAATGCTGATAGCATGGTCGTGTGATTCACTTGTTTTCACGGGAAATGATCCAATTGTGTAATATCCAGTATGAACTGTAATGCAAGGATCCTTTATGTCCTGATCCCTCTCGTATATGTAGGCTTTGCAATGAAGTTGTTTTCATTAAATTGCACATACCATGTCAAATTATGCTGACACGCAAAGCACCCAAAACCTAATTATACAAATGGTGTTTAAATCTCCCAGATCTAGCCCTTTGCTGGTTCACCCAAGAGATAAGCAGCACACCTAAACATGCATGTGTAAATTACGATATGTTGATCATTAGATGATGTATGCTCGTAATGTATTGCAAATGACTTGAATATCAGAAAATGTGACGAATTGAAAGTATATTCGGGAATATAGAGATATTATTTTTGACAATGTTTCTGATGAGAGTTTACCATGTTTCTCCAGAAGTAAACCGGTCGCGGGTTCAATCTAGCCAGTATTCTGTTATTTTCAAATGTATGATTTGAGCTGCAGTTCTAATACATCAGGGGACCGCGAGGTTAGTGGATGCAGAATGAACAGCTAGATAAGACGAGGGCACCATTTTAAACCACAGAAACATAAACTTAATTAACATCGTTTGATGTATTATCCGCACCTAAAATCACTTTCACGCTTAAACATATGAGAAAAAAGACATTTTCTCTGAGTGCAAAAGATGTCAATTAAAAAAAATAAAGATGTGACATTGAATTCTGAACTTGTGAGTGCACATGTGAGAAAACGTTATCGTGAAACTTATCTCTCGAACTTCCCCTTCTAGCTAAAATTCTCATTTTCCTGTGTGATTGTATGTTTCTCGCAGAGGCACTCCTAAAACATTTTGACCCTGCGGACTCACTGCTTATTTCTCATTTCCAGGAACCCATTTCAATGAATTTCGCACAGTCATTAATGGGAGCGGTATAATTTGTTACGTTGCCTTGCTCAAGGTTTTATTTTTCCTCCTGCTAAAGTGTTTCACAAAATAACGTGAAACGCAAACTCGGGTCCTTTGACCTCCACCGTAAACTCAGAGCCTCCTCGTTAAAAAAACCACGATAGAAGTTTCTAATCCTGGAAGTTCACTACTGACAAATGGCATTAATACGGTGTGGTAATGGAAACCTTTGGTATATGCAGGATGCAGATTGAACTGTGGCAAAGTGTCGCAACCACGAATGTAGCTTCATTTTGCCGATCATGCTCTGCAAAACTTTGACCTAAGAACATATGACGTAGCAGAAAGGAAAAGCTATGGTGGACCGAAAAGAAGACTAACGATGAAGTACTTGGATGAATATTGGAGGTAAGGAATTTGCTTGAGGAATCTTGATGGAGCATAGCGGGTGGATTGAGCGTATTATGAAGAGGTGTAGGAGATTTATGGCTGTTTACAGCATGCTGGAAGATAGCATGCTGTAAAAGAGGGGGCAAGGGGGGTGAAGGATAGGTATTTTGGATGCAATGAAGAGAGTTAAGAAGCACCTTGAACTGAATAGAGATATCCGGTGAGGATGTAGTTTAATGGCAAAATTCTTACACTGGTTCCAGTTTTTGCTGTCCAAGCCTATAATGGTCGCTTAATCTTCATGATTTCTTCCACAACCCATCATTTTGGCTTTCTTTACATTTATCTTAAAAGTGTACACCTTTATAGATTTTTCCATACAGTTCATCATTCTCGTCAGTCTTCTGTCTCCCCTGCGAGAATGTCTATGTCATCAGCGAAGCGTAGTATACTGTTTTTCGTCCAATCCATATATGTATATTCCTATTTTTATTTAAAAAAATTACTACTTTTTCAATGTGTATGCTGACGATCGTTTGTGAAAAAATACGCGCTTATTACCTCACTTTTATTACTCCACATTGCAGCCACATTTCATAATGGCCAACTGTTATTCATACTGCCTGATCATTATTCTTCTCATTGAATGACATTCCTAAGCTCTTCGCTGAACTCAGAATTATGCTCCAGTATACACTGGAAAATTATTTCCCAGTTCGATGAAACCAATGTATGTGGGCGGGTCTTTTTTTTAATCGTCTCCTCTGAAAATCGCTGCGCGCTCCCTTAAGGAAGTTGTTTTAGTCTCTTAGCTCAATGCATCTTCCCCTCATTCCGTCAGCTTATTTTTATTTGTTTTCTCATCGTACTGATGGATATTCTTCCTCATCCCACGTTCTCGATGCGTACGGGCAAGACGTCCTTTGTCTGAAAAAAAAGAAACGTCGTACGCGCTTTATCCTATCTTTCTGCTTTCAGGGGTAACCCGTCGAAGTTCCTTATGCTCTATTTGGAGGATGGGGTGTCCTCTCTCTCTATGCGGGTCCTAGCAGCAACCTTCCCAGCATTTCTTGCCCCATCCAATTATGGTGAGGCCGCTCTAGTCTCCTTCTCATCTTGGGATCGGCGGTTGCAATCTGACGCAGGAAGGCAATGACGAGGGCAACGCGATGTATTGCGATATATCGACCGAGATGCTTGTTCGACGTCTCATTTCATGGAGGAGCCACCCAATAATGCGGTAATGGGCCGTTAATGTAATTTTATGAACCGTTAATGTTTGGAGAGTCTACAAACAGCCAGAAACATAAGATTGTAAGTAGCGGTGGATTTCGGTGTTTTGGGGCCCCGGATGGTTGAGCTAAAAAGGGCCATGTAGAAAATATATATATTCCATTTAACTATGACATTTATATGATTTTTAACAATGTCAATACATAATGACTACATTTTAGGTTTTAATACTTTATTTTAATACGAAATTTAGTAAAAAAACGATAGTAACAACAAAAATCACCGTGGTTTTATATTTCGAGAATTTGTACGATCACGCAAAAAATTTGCTAGTACATAACACTGGATCATTTACTCACGCTCAGAACGGTTTGATTCTGTGTACGGGAGACCCCAAAAATAAAGATTTATTTAATAAAATCGTCATAATGATAATAAAATATAGAATAATAATTTAATATCTTGGCTTGAGGTTTTGTGGATCCCTCTTGAGTACCGGGCTGCGGCGGGCGGCCGCCCAGACCGCCCTCCGCCACTGCTTGTAAGTAAGAAAGCTCTTTAATATACATATCATCAATTTCTAGCTAGCTCTAACTTGGCAATGGAGCCTGGAGGATGACAGTAGCAGAAGAAGGTAAGGTAATAAGGTAGAAGGAAAATAATTCCAACTCAAAATTTATAATTGTTTCACTATGTTATAGGTATATTTTGTCATTTTTATCAGTCGCAGCAATTTTATATGAGTATTAGTGGCCTAGTCTTAAAGTTGATACGTTACCCTTATACATGCTAGCCTTCATTTTAATTAATATTAAGAGCTTTTCCGAAATTTCACCGAAAGTTGATAACTATGTGAACATTTTGCGATATTTATGATGTTTAAATAAGTTTTGGATTGCTCAATCAAAGCTTTATATTGTCACAAAAACACGCTACAAAATTCCACTAATTATTTTATTGCTGTCGAGCGGTTTTGACGACTAAAGCGTCATTTACAAGACAAAAAAGAAGGTACCCTCCCACCCCCTTCTTTATTATATAAGGCTAGAAATAGCAATTTTACCTTCTGTCTTGTGTTGTAAATGACGTTTTAGTCGTCGAAACCGGTCGACAGCAATAAAATAATTAGCGGAATTTTGTACCGTGTTTTTGTGGCAATGAATTCTATCTTCAATTTCCACAAAGTATCGCCACAATAAATTAATTTGAAAGCTTTATAGGTCTAGAATGAAAATACACACTCTTGAAAATTCACCTATGATGTTTCTTTTCTCCTAAACGCTTTATTTTTGTGTTGTACTACAATTGGGAAAAAAAAGTTGGGGAAAAGTCACCTGATTCTCGCTTGACTTTGCTCCAACGGCTTTGAAAAACACAAAAAAATATAAAAAAAACTTAACTGGTCAAAAAAGGTTATTTTCGGTTACTGTAAAATATCAACAATCTAACCTGAAAGAATTTAAAAAAATAAAAATATTTTTTAATTATTTTAAACAAAAAAGAAAATGTGGAGTCAAACTTTTTGGGGAAAAGTCAAGCCATTTTACGGCTTGACTTTGCCCCAAAACTTTACGCACGGAAAATTAGACCGTTAGAGCGGAGGGAAAAGTAAATTTCCTCGCAGGAATGCTCTTGGGCAGTGGTCTCCAAAGTAAGGCCCGCGGGCCACATCTGCACCCGCAAGATGATTTTATATCCGGCCCGCAGAAGAATTATTATGCGGAAATGCGCGCCGCATAATGTTAAATTGGATGGTCGCTACTTGCAAGTAATTAGCGTTTCAAAATTTAAATTATCAGCTTGATAAGATTTTCAAAGCACAATCACAGCGTCATCATTCATATTAATGTTTTTGTGATGAAAATATATAGTGTTCGTCGCCATCAATATACGATAGTTTAATTTCACATACTCTGCAATTAGTTAATACAATTTTCTGATTTCGATAAAAATCATATCTTTAACTTATTATTTTTTAATTTTTTAGTCGCCCACTAAAAAAGTGTTCAAGTACCCATTGTGGCCCTCGTTACGATACGTTTGGAGACTCCTGCAGTCTAGGGCGTAGGAATTAATGAAAAGTTCATTTTTTCGCTGAAGGGTTACTCGTTTTAAAGGATTAAAGAGTTGGTCGGAGAACTTTGTGAGCCACATTTAGTTGCCATGCTGGAAAAAGTAAATAAGAAATAAGAGAAGTCTGAGTGAGCGAGCTAAAGTCCACAAGCCCTAAGGGTCTTACAATAACATCGATTTAAGTTTTCCAAGAAGGGCAAATGCTAACTTTGGTGAAGACCACTTTAGGTGAAGGAAGGGAAATGGAATGCCTTTTCGGCAAAGAGAATATTAATCGTGAGAAATATTAAACGTAATCCGTTTGATTCGTGGATTTCGATATGTTCCACTCAGTGGAATGCGGAAAGTTAATGATGAGAAGCGTTGCATAAAATAGGAGTAGGCCTTAGGTTGAGGTGGTTAAAGCGAAACTACAATGTGAACCAATCAATAAGATTAAGGGTATCTTGGAAAAAGCAGGATTGGTGGAGTTCAGGAAGGTAATGAGACATTTTTCCTCACGCGTCAGTGAATTACAGCTTATACCCAGAGAAAATCGTGAAATATGCACGAGGAAGGCGCGGGACTACTAGGACTAATAGAAATCAAGGTGGGCAAGTAATAGAAGAAGAAAGTAATATCCAAATGATAAAACTTAATCCTTGAGTTGAACGGTTACTAAAAGGGCAATATTTGTCTTGAAAGTCATTAAAAGATCATTGACGAAAGTGTGGAATCGATATGTATGTACCACGAAAGTAATGAAATACTAAAAAATATCAATGCTAGTTTCAAATGTATAATAGATGAATTTAGTAGAGTACAATACATAAGTAGAGTATTTTGGACGATAGTAGGCGACGTATATGGAATATAACCTCGAAATATAGTTATTGAGGAATATGGTTGAGCGTGCATTACGGATATATTGGTACAAATAACGTAGAAACGGGAGACATTAGTTGTTTACTCCGTTGCCTCGGGCTTAACTTCGTGGAATTTTAACATTGTAAATGAAAAGTATAACTTAGTTTTTCCACTTAGATTTATTAAAACAAGACGATTTAGATTTCGACGAAGCTCGTCATCATCAGGTGTGATGATGACGATCTTCGTCGAAACCTATACAGTCTTGTTTTAATAAATCTAAGTGGAAAAACTAAGTTATACTTTTCATTTACAACATTAGTTGTACGTTTAGACAAGGCAACAAATAACAGTTTAAAATGGATATAGAGGGAAAGAAGTCGTTGAAGATCAGGCAGGTAACATATTATAGGAGATAGGATGTTAAGGGCCTAATTGGAATGAGAAATGTTCGATGAGTGATTCAGAAGGAAATAAATAGTCAACTGTTGGATTGCATGAACGGGATAAAAAGCTTAAAAAGCCAAATTTGTTGTGATAAATAAATTTAGGTTCTAGGTGAATAAGAAGTCCACTTTGGCTTGGTTTTGTAATAATTGGTTACGTTAATCGCAAGATGACGTAGCGTCGTGTGTCGTTGCTTTTCAGCTCTATTTCAGGGACTGCTGTTTCATGCACTAGCTCTTGCCCTATGCCATTACAACGCCCCTGCGTTTAATTTATTACTAGAATATTATTTTATTAATGTCAAATTATTTTGTCTGTCGGTCGTTTATATTTATTACAGAATTTTTCGTTCTGGTCTGCAAGTTCTGTGATGATTTTAATTTTACTAGCCGCTGCCTTTGCTAGGTAATCTTGTTGTTGTTTTCTAAGCATCTCTTTCATCGGAATAATTCCCGAGATGATGTATAGATCTTCATTTTTTGTGTAATAATTCAATCTAAGAATTGACCTTAGGCATTTTCTCTCGGCAATCTCCAGCTTTTCATTACCCGATTTATTCATTATGCCACACCATGCTGGCGCTGCGTACACCATTGTCGACCTAATGAATGTTTCGTATATTTTTGTTTTGATCTCTCTAGGGGTGGTGTTGTTGTGAAGTATCGCAGAGAGCCGTGCTCTCATGGCGAATCCTTTCTTTTTTACATGTTTAATGTGCTATTCCATGCTAAGATTGTTATTCATTATCACTCTCAAATATTTAGCACTACATTGCCATTCAATGGGTTGCTGTCCAATTCTAAGGCATCCGCCTGTCGTCAAGCTAGTTCGTGGGCGATGAAATCCTATCACCTGAGTCTTACTGGTGTTTAAGTTTAATCGCCATTTCCTATACCATTTAGTGGCTTCGTCTAAAGAGTCTTGGGCAATTGATTTTGCCGTTTCCCAGTCTCTACTCTTGGCAAGTAATGCCACATCGTCTGCATACAGCGCTCTTTCAGTTCTCCAGCTGTCGTCAATTGGAAAATCTATCATGTAGAGGTTAAATAGAGTTGGTCCCAGGACTGAGCCTTGAGGAAGACCCGCTTTAATTTCCATTCTCTCACTCATTGCGTTTCCCCATTTCACCGAAAATGTTCGGTTTCTTAGATAGGAATCTAGCCATACTAATGTCCATCTTGGGAAGTCGAATTTATCCAATTTGAATAGCAGGCCGTCGTGCCATACTCGATCGAAGGCTTTAGATACATCCAGGAAAATTCCTATCGTGAATTCTTTATTGTTAAAATTTTCAGTAATGTAGTTGAGAACTCTATGCACCTGGTGCGTCGTTGATCTATGTTTTATAAACCCGAACTGATCATTGGGGAGGAGATCAATTTTATCAATCGTTTCCTTAATTTATTTATCGGCACATCTTTCTAGCAATTTACCAAGGTTGGATATTAGTGATATTGGCCTGTGGCCGTAGATGACGTAGCCTTTAGGTTGGTTAGTTATTTAAGGAGGCGACTGAGGCCATTTGCGCCCTAAGGACCGACAGGTGTTCCGAGGGAAGGGTTTTTGTGGAATGGAGGGAGGGTGGACAGAAACCCGGCGTCGGCATTAGCCTGCTTTTAACAAAAACCTGCGCTTTTACTATATCTTGATAATAGCTGAGAGTACGGATTTTATATGTGACATCAGACCGTCGGTTATCCTTTACGTTATCTTGATGTTAACTGAGAATTCGGGTTTCGTATATTAACTCAGACTGCTGGTCAGCTCACGCGAGCGTTACCGTTGTAATTAATTACAAAATTGGAGTTTTCATACCGAGAAAATATTAATTCCGAAATTATAAAGCCGGGTCTAAGAGATATTTTTTTCCGAAATCCACATCTTTGCCTTGACCTTCCGCCTGTAATAATGCCACTGTTACACCCAAATTTTCATCATTAGTTTTCTAGTCTTTGGTATCTATCTAGCTCAGAACACTTTGCGTCGCACAGATATATCAAGCACAGGTAGAATCACGATTACTCGATAGGTGCTTATTGTTTGTTGGGACAGCAGTCATACAAGTTTACTCAAGACGAGGATGTTATTCCACGTCTACCCACCATCGGCAGGTCGGGGAACAACAAAATAAATAGAGAGAAGTGCTGGCAATGAAACGGGTGGAATCGTAAACCGGCCATTTGCGTGCATTCTTGGTTACACGAGGTGGAGGGGGTCGAGGGGATCCCTCGGAGACATGCACGCGCAGGTCGAATGCGTCGTTAATCAAAGCGAGAGGGCAATTACACGTTTTAGAAACTACTGCTTCATTATTATAAGTAATTTAAAATGAAAATCGCGACGCCAAAGATCGTGATAGCAAGATGCAGATAAATGGACGTTTGTGTGTGTGTGTGTGTGCATAAACATTTATACAATATTTTTTTGAAAGTGAACACTGCTATCAGCCCGAGGAACCGAAATCAGTATCAAATGTATAAATAGAACATCTTTCCTACAATAATTGCACGATTACGAGCTGTAATGCAGTAACTTAGACTTCTTGATATCTTAATTTTTCCGGTCTATTACGTGAAAAGGTTCGCATCTTGTGTTAGGTTTTTATGAAATAGTTTTATTTTATAGTTTTAGCTCTTAAAATTTGGGTTATTTGCGGAAAAAGCTATTTTTTTCATCAGCTGTATAATGAATTTTTTAAAACACTCATATAGCTCGAGAATATTTTTTTCTGCAACATATTTCTGCGGGAAACAAACGTGGAATATTGCGTAACTTTGAATGTAAACATAAAACCAATTTGCAACTTTCACAGATTTTTTTCATTTGGTACCACCAGTTTCAAACCTGAGTCTCAAAAACTGGTGCAAAGTAGAACAACATGTCCAGGGATATTCACGAAAAAGGGTAGAGATACCTAGGGAAAGGGAGTAGTTGATACCTAGAGATGACGGCTTTGCGCCGAAACCTGTAATACCAAATAAATAATTCCCACGAAATGTTACAACGGCATAAGAAAATATGGGGATCACTGCCTCGCTACGACTAGAACCACGTAAAAGTCATAAGAATACATCAATTATGTTAACAAGGGTTTGCTTATTTCATATACTGCTTCGTATGACTACAAAAAAGAATATCCTGCTCTCACTGTTTTCAGTCCATTTTTCCATGGAGTTTCATTCCAATTGCAGTGAGGCAGATTTTCTCACATTTGCGTGCTTATGATGTTGACTTTACGTTGGTTCGATTTATTCGGTCTAAAAAATTCACAAAGTGGAAGATGAATCAATCGACTCCAACGAGAAATATCTTCCACGTCACGAGCCAATGCTCCTTCGGTTAGTCCCATCATTAGCGGAGCGAGGCGGCAATTCGCCTCGAGAACATCTACCTAACCGAAACCTACCAATACCGCCGATTCTCAAGGAAAGGTTTCTCCTTTCGCAGCCAAAACAAAAGCAGAAGGAAATTGATTTCGTTACGAAAATATTTCCTCGTCTCGGATTTTCTTTTGTTTTTCTTCTTCCTCTTTCCTGGATCCGGTTCCGAATCCCCCATAAGCCTCTCCTTTCACGCTCCTTTTGCGGTGTCCTTGTGTTGATGAGGAGAGTAGAGGGGGGGTGGGTCTTTCCTCCTCCTCCACCCTTCCTCCCTCTCTTTGTCTTTGCAGGCAACCGTGTCGATCCTCGAGAGAGCGTTATACCACAGAGAAGCCGCCGTCGTGTGTTTTCTTTTTGCCGAAGCGTCTTACTCAGCGGAGCGATCCCTTTACCCTTTTCCTTCGTGTTCCACACGATCCCCGGGGTCTGTGTGTGGCCAAGAAGGGGGAAGGTAAACGTGGAACTTGGATCTTCGTCGCCCGTTCCTCGCTTCCCTTTCCTTTATATCTTCTCCCCTCCGAACCAAAACATTTATCTCTACCCTCCCTTCATGTAACCACTCTAATATTACCGATATGACGATGCGTTGACTGCGATAGTTGATGTTTCGGAGATACATTCATACATTTCGGAGATTCGGAAATTCCCGGAATATTTGATGAAATGCTATAAAATACATTGCATAACTTTATTGGCTTTCCCGGCGAATTATGAAAATGAAGAGTCTCTCGGGTTTCACACCGGGTCAGGTTCTCCATAGCTTCCTACGTTTCGAAGAGCGACATCGCCTTCAGGGATCCAAGAATCTAATGATTCGAATTTTCCACTTTGCCCGCCTTATATTCACTGCGTCGGGTGGTTTGGTAGTTGGTGATTGGTTCTGCACTATTTTTCATTGGCGGCAACTCTTTCTGTCACGTCCGTGTTCATCGGTTATCAAATCTGGGTTATTTCACCATACATAACCGATGAACACGGACGTGACAGAAAAGTTGCCGCCAATGAAAAATAGTGCAGAACTAATCACCGACTACCTAACCACCCGACGCAGTGAATATAAGGCGGGCAAAGTGGAAAATTCGAATCATTGGTTCCCTGAAGGCGATGTCGCTCTTCGAAACGTAGGAAGCTATGGAGAACCTGACCCGCTATATATAGCATACGATATTCAATGTAAGAACCTGCTATATCATGCGATATGTGATATATCGCATCTTTCGCGATGCAAAATTTATCGATATAAGGTGATATCATGCGATATACGGTATAATGCGACATATTCCAAAGAGCGACTCAGCGTAGTAACATGTGAAAGCGATGCAATGAGAGATCATGAGACGTGCGCTATTTATTATTCGCTATGCAATTTTTATCAGCTTTTTCGATTAAAAAGTTAGGAATTTAAGGCGATATAATGCCATGTGCTACTCCGAAATGCAATGAAATGTCATTGAAATATCTGATATCACATGTAATGCAATATAACGCGTCGTTTGCGATGCAAAGTTCATGGTACAGTCATGATCATCTGTATTTTTATCCTAGGATTGGTTTACCACGGCCTTCTATTCATATCAATCCTTAGCTTGTTGTTATATTATGGTATATTATATTGTGGCGTAAAGG
This sequence comes from Pyrrhosoma nymphula, assembly GCA_963573305.1. Lineage (NCBI taxonomy): Eukaryota > Metazoa > Arthropoda > Insecta > Odonata > Coenagrionidae > Pyrrhosoma > Pyrrhosoma nymphula. The sequence continues at coordinate 8,776,867 of OY754335.1, read as the reverse complement.
AATAGCTCTACATATATCACAGTGCGATGTTGAAATTTGAACATCGCAGAGCAGTACATATCCTCACCTTGAGTCATTTTTTCTCTCCTCTTTAAACGTGTGATGCTTATCGGTTGAACCTAAATAGGTTTATTAATCAACTGGTAACACGCGAAACGCGAGAACGTAGCCAGTCTTTTGTCACTTACGTGCTCTTGCGGAAGAGGGGAAGATATAAGCGGTGAAGAATGAACCTCATGCTTGCTCCGAAGCTTTCACCTTCGTCGCGTCGAACAGAATTATTTTTTTATTTGGTTCAAGGTGGGTGGTAATCGGTCCTCTTAGTGCCCTATGACACGCTACATGCCATGTAGTCACTCATGTTTTGTGGTAAGAAAGTGATTAAAAGTGAAAATTCGTACTTGAAAGATAAGTATCCATAGCTGAAAGTACGCTTTTGTCTCGCAAAATGGAACTACATTTCAGTTACGAACTATTGGTAATGTGTGACGCATGTTAGTAAAATTGCCTATGAAATTATAATTCAGTCTTTTCTTTGAGGTTTCTGATAATTTGTTGTAAATTTATCCTTTTTTGCGTCACTGACTTATCTTTAGTGTTTAAATATAACTTAGTGAATCCATTGCTGCCGCAGTCGCTGAGGGGTGTTCATCTGAAGGCGGATTTACGCAATAATGTTACTTCTGTTGCAGTAGCCTTAAAAGTTGCTTGTGAGTGGCACTTCGATGTGAATGAATGGACTTCTACGGAAGTAGGGGTCGATACTTAATGGGGGTAACTATCAGTACACGATCGACCTCGGCTCGTACTTGCGCGGAAAACAGACAGGCTTCTATTTTGCCTGCAAGTAGCATTTCCGCTCTGCGATAGTATCACAATATCACGTAACATCCGACGAAATTATCATCACGTGACTAAAAGCGGGAATTAATAATGAAAACACAAAATTAATTTGGTGAGAGCACTTATTGTTACATATTACTATATTTATTTCTGCCTGAAATTGTGTTGTTGTTCATGGAGATTACGTAAAGGTATGTCTTGTATCTCTTCTTGCATTGAATAATAAGAAATAAAATGATTCACTACTTAATACGCTTTGTAGATGCATGTACATATGTAATTTAGCATATAACATTCTCGAGTACTTGTGGAAATCGAAGGGTGGGATGTACAAACGAATCGCTAGCCGAAATAAGATGAGTTTTAAAATTGCCATAGTCATTATTTATTTTTTCATTAATTATTTGGGTAACAACGGAAGTTAAGCGTAAGCGGTGTTAGAAGAACGATGTCCTGCACTTAGCGATACAAATCGAGACATCGCCTCACTCGCCATACCACACAGTGCCATATGGGCACACTACCATAGAGGTCAACTTCCATGTGTAAAGTCGCATTTTTAATGCGCTTGGGAATATGTGTGGAAGACGTGTATATTCGTCAGTGCTATTTTGCTGAGTTCTCAAACCAACATTTCAGAAGTGGCAGAGTTTTCAGTGGTATTCCGATCTCAAATTGAGTTTCACGTGGAATGCAAGTCACTGACAGCACACATCCCGTCGAATATGGCGTTAAATTGAAAAGCTCGAGGCGCTCTTCATTAGGAGGAGTTTAAAGCTGAAGTCAGAATTCCGTTCTACCTGTTGACTTTCTTTAAAGTCACCTTCATACATAATTTACAGGAAATATTTAAGCTTTGGCATTTATCTAAATACAACGCAGATGTAATCACAATGATTACGTGCTGAATGAATATAGCAAACTTTCCTTGGTATATATTGACGTAACTCGCATTGCATGTTGTTTCTGCCATCATCAGCAGTTACATCTAAGGCTTCTATAATGTGTACAATATGGATACAATATGAGCTCTCAAAGTTATAGCTTAACCAGCTGAAACGTAGCGTTATATAGGTGTAGCAAAAATTGGTGGGACTCGCTTGTACAGAGAATGACGTAAGGGAGAGGAGAGCATACAGTAGAGGAAGAATAAAGATGTTTAGGTATAAAGGTCCTCACCCTGAGCCCTGCGGTACCTCTGCCCGCTCTTATACGCTTAATTCTCCCTCTGGAGCCTCAAACTCTCCGCTGTGGAGTGCCATCAAGTTTCGCTGTGTCTATACGTAAACCTATATGGTGGAAACATGTAGCTGTGTTTTTACTCAGGATTCAGGATATATCTCAATCGTAATCCGAAAAGCCTTGTCGCTCACCTTCCTCGATATCGCATCACTGTTTCACCATAATTCTCACAGAGGATATTGCTGCAATTGGGTTGGGTACTATTTTTTTTACTTTTGCAATAGAAATAACATTTAAAATAAGTACCAATGTTAATCAGTGGTTGTATTTAAAATAATAAATTAAGCACTGTAAAAGGACATCTTTTGATGGTGATCTGAAAAATTCACGTGGTTACTTTGGCTTTGATTCTAAAGTCACTTTGCGGTAAATATACAGCTCTGTCGTTAAAAGTGTAAACAGAAACTAAATGCAATGCCGTTTGGTGACCTAACACCCTGTATTTTGAATGTTAAATTTTTGAAAAGTTCAGCTAATTTTTCTGGCGCAAGGAATGTTTCATGAGTTTTTAATAACGTTTAATTGAGTAATTGAATGCGAAATTTCAATTTAAAGCCTTTATTTCCGACAAATTAAAATCAGTTTTACAATCAATTTGAATTAAATAATGTATTATGACATGGATATGCTTGTTTGGTTTAAAGATGAAGTTTTTGGTTAATTAAATGAATGCAATTTATGCCATGTAGCTTTGTTGAGTGAATTCGATCGAGGGTTTAATAAAAAGAGGCCTCCGATCGTAAATATTGGTTTATAAAGTTTTTAACCAATCGATAAATGAGTGATTTGGAAGTGATTTACGTTCTCTGATATTTTGGTAAGTAATGTTTCTACGTTTCAGCTTAATATGCCCCTCAAATATTTCTACCCGTATTGGCTAGGGAGTCGAAAGTCGGTTGTAATTGCTTTGGATTATGTCAATGATCATAACGCGAACACACAGCATGCCAACATCTAGGCGTGAAGCCGAGTGAATTTCGCTGTAGTGTCTTTATCTCCCTCTCGAGGTAGTACCTAACGAAACGCAGAGAGTGAAAATTCGCCCATTAGTGTGATGGGAAGCAGCCCCACCTTGGATCCACTCACCGAAAGCCACGGGGGACAAAGCGGTGTTTTGACCTTTACTTCTGTGCCATGCTGCGATCGCGTTTGTTTTTGTATGGATTTCCAGCGGCTACCAATCCACCGCAGGCTTCAGCACGCTACTGCGCTGCTGCTTCCCTTCTCCCTCTGCCATTAGGACACATTATAGGACACATTTTGCCTCCCTTACACTTCCATTCGTCATGTTTGAATGGGTAGGGCCAGAGCAGTAGGGCTTGAAAAGGGTTCTCATCGACTCCCCCCCGAGATTGTCGGTTCGTGTCCTGTCGGAGTTAGTGTTTGTGTGAGTTCCTTTTGTGACGTTGCTTAATTCGATCTCACCAAGATGCAGCTATGACGCAATGAGTACCACATTTCGTGACCTTTCTGTTGGAGAGACATGAGATTTAATCCCTTTGTGTTCTCAGAATGCGAACGAATAATATTATCTTTCTATTTCGTCGGTAAGTGGCTATTAAATTTTAATGGGAGAGGGTAATCAGATTTTTAATGAGAGATTCAGAGTTCATAATATCATTTTATTTCGACGTTTACGTAATGTTCCACATTGAATTTAGTGTATGAGGCATTTTCCTTATTCAGTGATCCCTTAGTTACACGCAGTCCACCATGTATGGCCAGAATTTGATCCCAGTTCCCTCTGGTTGGTGAATGATTCCAAAATGAAACATTTTATCACCTCATCGCTATTATAGAGGGGAAATACAAATCCTTAGTCTAATTGACTCTTCTTGAGATATATCTGCTGAAGCTGCTCAGATATTATTCAAGTATTGTAATAGGACAACGTCACTTTTATATTCACTCGCTCTAAAAGAAATAGTCCAAAATACAGGGTGTTTCAGGAGGGAAGCTCAAAACTTCTGGAGGAGGTTGGGGTAGTTATTTACAGCATTTTTTGTTCTGTGAACATGGGGCCGCAACTCCTTTAGTTACCTAGCTATGGCAACGCAAAAATTTTGTCACAAGCATTCTGCAGTTACCATGAAAACCCCCAAAAGCAGTGGAATACAACAATATTTACAAAAAAACTGGTCTAAGTTGTACTTAAAGTTTGTATCTTTCTTTTTTCTGCCGAGATTTACGCATGCTGCTAACGTGTTCCAAGACGGTAGCTGAAAGTAACAAAATATTTCTTGTTCAAAAATTTATTTTTTTGGAATAACTTCTTTATTTTGAGATTTACGAAAAACTTATAAAAAGACAAAAATTAGCAAATTTTATTTAATCTCCAAAATTGGTAACATTATTTTCACTTCGTAATTTTTAGCGAAGATATGGCATCTTAAGCTGTACCGTCACGTGAGCACATTTTTCGACGGCTCTCTTCAATGCATGGAAGAGGTAGTGATTTACTGAAAAAGACAATTAACTTCACCAATCTAAGTTTACTTACTTATTTTCAATCGTATTAAAAAGAATAACCTACCACTGAAACCCCAATCGAGGTACTTTCGTGAACCAAATGAAGTAAACAATCAAGCGGCAACAAAGATCTCAAGCGGAGATTATCTCCATCGATTAATTATTGATCACTGGCGCTGAGGTTCATTATTTAAGAAGCCGATTGAACTAATTAAAGTTACTAAGAAAATTTAATCAATTGCATGATTAATTCTTGGATATGTTGTCAAAGCAATGAGAGTGAAAATAGGGGTCAGGTTGGACAGTTTCATGGCTTTTTGTTGAGTTCCGGTGAGTCCTTCACAATGCGTTTACTAGTGCTGAATATGAAAGTACCCTTTATTTCTGTAGGTTTTCGTTCTAAAAGCTGTCACCAAGACCTATCATAGTTTCCGACGCGGAGATTCAAGAGTTAACAATTTTTTTGGGTTTTAAAAACCATTGTGAAACAGGCTCATTTCGGCAGAGTAAAGAAAGATACAAACTTTAAGTACAACGTAGACCAGTTTTTTGTAAGTATTGTTGGATGCCACTGCTTTTGGGGGTTTTCATGGTAACTGCAGAATGCTTGTGACAAAATGTTTACGTTGTCATAGCTAGGTAACTAAAGGAGTTGCGATCCCATGTTCACAGAACAAAAAATGCTGAAAATATCTTCCCCAACCTCCTCCAGAAGTTTTGAACGTTCCTCCTGAAACACCCTGCATATGGATCAAGGGCAAGTTAAGGGTGCTCTACAAATCCCATTCTTAACTTGCCATGCCATGGTCTAAGATGTTTGCGTTTTGGAAGTCAAAGGCGCTTCATCGTAATCAGGTGGTTGGAATGTGAATTTTACTGCAGCTATCACTATCATTATCTGAAGAGGAAATATTTAGAATAATTTTCGACAAAAGTGTAAAAGTTTATGTCTTGTGCAACAATAATAGACCGCTCCATGGTAGCATCATGACAGTTGGTTATAAGTCCCACTTATATTATCCCCCTTAAGTTTTAAGGAGAAATATACTGCAACTGAAAATTGTTTTAACTAAGAATACACATATCCTTTATTTTCAAGAACAGATTGATTTTTAAAATGTTGAACTCTAAACGTGGAATTTGATTAGATTTTATGGATTCTTATTACTCCTAAATGTCCGAATTGCGCCTTTCTTTTGTTCTTGATTCCATATTTGCAATTAAATTTCATTAGTAACTCTTATTATAGTCCTCTAAAATGTCGGAAATTAATATCATTAACGCATTTACCTGATGTTCAACTGCTTTTCATAGTTGAGGTCTAATCCTTAATGGAAAAGATTTAATGAAATCGTTTACTAATTTTTCCACTCTTAATTACTCTAAGCTTCCGTAAATACTTTACGATACATTTCTTCCTTTTCTGTTAATATGTACCTATTGTGACGTTTGAAGGTATTCAATTTCTTAAGGGATTATTTCCGCTCAGAATATGAAACCACCCTCTGGAAATTCCACTGAATGAAAATTGGATCTTTTATGCGCTCTAAAATAGTTGAGTAAGGTTTAATGTAAAAAAATAATGCTGATGCAATGTTAAAGGAAAGAAAATATATTTACGTCTCAATATCAACTTTATCCACGAATTATGGAAGTCAACATTATTGCAAGTGAGAAAAAATCCTTTAGAAATGAGGAACGAATCCAAGCACGTTTGAAGTTCAATTATATTTGTAACGAAATGACTGTAAGGACAGTAAAAGGAAAGTTTCGCAGAGTTGACATTTCTGGTCGAGCGAGTTGGAAGCGACGTAGCCGGTTGAGGGAAATGTTGTCCGCTGGCAGAATTGCTTATACCGACGTTACGGAGGAAAATTGAGCATTGATCATCTAAGGTTGACGTCGAGATCAAATAATTAATTACTAAAAGGGCCAAATAATTTCCTAAAAGGTTTGACGAGGGAAAAATAGCTGAGCGGTCTCGAATATTTCTCATTCGCGATTGCTTGTAATTTTTATTATGTGAAGTGTTTCGGTGTTGCGTCAATAGATTATATTTTACTATCTGTACCTAATTATTTTTCAGGGTCGTATTCATATGCCAGCATGTTAAATTATATTTCTATAATTTAATGCATACGCATTCATATGGTTAGTTGTGAATTATCTTCTACTGCCGAAGTTTTGAGATCTGTTTCCGTTAGAGATGAGTTTTATTCGTTGCCTTTGGGTCCCTCCTTGGGCAATGCGTGGGTGGGGCGTAAGTCGGCGATACCACTCGATGCGTCCGTCAGATGTGGTCACCTTTGTGTTTAGGGTGGGCAAAAGGAAACACCAAGTTTCCGTTCACCTACTCGTCTACTACTCTCTCCAATTACACCCTTCACCTCTAATTAGTGTAGCCTTCGTTAGTTGACGCCAAGGACTTGGAAGTGTCCATTGTCTCACATGACTAACTACCGCTTTGGGTGTGGCGTTCATACTAGAATCGCGTATTTGGCGTTTCAACAACTAACAAAGGTTGAAATTGATCCATAAATAGAACCGTGTTTGGAAGGAGAGAGTTTTGCTAAAAGCAGAAAAGCTACCGTCATTCGTTTTATGGATAAAAAAACAGGGTACTTCTGGATGATTTCCTGTCCACTATTTTTTATTTTTTGATTTATCCATTCTCTCACATGATCTGGGCACCCTAATAGCCCGTTTTCTCATAATTACTGTGTTTTTAACTGAAAGCGAAGCTTATCTATCATAATCATTGAGAGATTTTGGCATCACATTCATGGGATTTCCGATGAACTGTTGCCTAAAAATATCAAGCCATATTCTCGCTAAGTAGCAATTCTCGGTGTTCTGCTTCTGCCGGTACATATTTCAGTATTTTTAGCCTGCAAATATTTAGTCTCAGCTGCAAAATGCTGCTGGCTAGCGATTGAAATGGCCCACATTGTGGTCCAAACGGAGGTAGTAATTAATTCATTTATATACTTTCTTCGATGTTTCCTTAGCATAGAAATACAATTAATTTATAAATATAATTACATAAATAAATTCACTATTGCGCAGAATCAAAGTAACGCTGTAGAAATAATATGCTAAATAGTCTCTGCGTTCACGTTGTGCAATGCAACTCCGCAATTCTATAGCTATCATGGTTTATGAATTTCAATTAACGAGAAAAATACAGGCAGGTTCGGATAAATACAATGCATTTGTGTAAAGAGGGTTGCAATAAACGCAGGATATGCGGTCTTCTTCCTCGATAATAATACATAGTTTCTTAGCTGCTATCAGTGGGTAGAAAAATAATGCCTCAATGATCAGATAAATTGAAGATATAATATCATATTAAGTGATAGTGCTCGCCTGAAGCTGTTGCCATCCGATAGGGTACACTGTAATTCACTGCAACAATTTAGTTCAAACCGCTATTATTGTTAAAGATATTTTCAATTCTGCCTTAACGGGCGATGGAAATACACAGAATACGCTATTATTGCTGTTACAGCTGGCGATAACTCAAGTCTTGGAAAGCTGTAACATATATCAACCTGCAACTTAACCTTTCAGCTGTGGTGAAGCTCGTACTTATAATACATACTCTCTGTACATAATTTTAGAATAAACATTTTTATTTAAACGTAGTTCATGGTATAATAAGATACTAATTCAATATAAATGCATCATATTAGAAGGCCAAAGATTTTTTAATTTTTAAGATAAATTGGGGAAGATCTGTGGCTGCAGATCCCCAATATCTTAGCGTGTATGTCCCATCCGTTTACAAATTAAAAATTCAAGGAGCGTGTCTGGTATTTTGCTATTATTATTAAACATTTCAACTATGCGTCTTAAACATTGTCCAAATTTTCAAAAATCCGTGGTGAATTGTGGCTCTGTATGTAAATGGATAGAGCTAAGTTTCGCAAAAAAATGATTCATTTAATGATAAAATCGAAAGAATCTCGCAAACAAAAGTGTATACTGAAATGTCGTTATCTATAATGATAGCCCTTACCCAAAACTATTATATATTTTTTTCGTTTTCTTTACGAAGTGATCTGAAATTTAGATAAGTCATTTCTTAATAAATTTGTATCCTTGTTACTTAACATACGTATCTTCATAACTTGTGGAGGGCATTATTTCCTGCTAAACTCAGAATTTTATCTTAGAAATTGTTCTTAATGGAAGAAACATATCAGTCCCAGTCAATTTATTTCTTATCTATTTGAAATTAATCCCAGAAAATGCAATTATTAGCGTAAGACCAGCTTGATAAATTTATTATGATATGGTTAACATTCAGTTTGGAGAAATTTGGACTTCAGTCAGAGAAATTATAACTGTTAGACATTTTGAATGATTTTAGCAATGGCTACTTCGCCTATAGAATATGCCTCTAATTTTCTTACGTGCCAATGAGACTACATGGCGTCAATTAAACTTTCTGATGTTTTAGTTAGGTTGTTATTATTCGGTCGTGACGTCGGAACCTCAACTGAAGTTGGAAGAATAATGTTATATTGAGAATGGAAATCAAGGCTCTTGTTTTTTAATATTATTCAAGCATCTTCAACAGCGTCACCCGTCAAGGTGATGAAGGTGTGGAAATGGAAATAAAAACGTCACAAAAATATGCCGTTAATGCTTTTAATTCTCATTGTGTAGCCATCTTTAAGTAAATTTTTATTGACCAATCCATGTAGTTAAACTCCTATCGGTATCTCTACTCAAGGAATTTAATTTTTTCAATTTCACGTCTGATTTCATTGATATCATTATACTATATTTTGGAGTTATTTATTGTAGTTATTAGGTAAGTATATCAATTTGCATGGAAAAGGAAGTTAATTATAAAAATCAACTTTGTCTCAAATTGCGTGCTGCGTTATAAGTGATTCTTTTCAGATGAGAATTAGACTTCCTTATTTTCATATACTTTTATAACTACTGGATCCTTCCTTTTGATCTACATCATTCCACTGTGACTCTATGTCTTTGAAATCTTCTCCTATTAGCTGTTGGTTGCATCAATACCTCATAAAATTATAATTTAAATTTATGATAAAATATAGTTTCTTTGCCCACTGATTTGTGCCGCCCTCTGTTGGATTCTCTTCGGTCGAATATTGACGCTTCTCAATCAGTTTGTTCTACTAATCTCTTGATTCTTAGTTTATTTCACCTATGCACAATCTGCTTCTCTAATTATAAAAATTTAACCTCTTGTTGGTGTCATAACTGAGCTATATCCCCTGTCTTCCCCTTCTTTTATTCCACTGGCTGAATTTCATACATGGCTTTTTTTGTTGTCACGTAATGTCTTTTTATCACACTTGTGGAGTTATCAGGGATAGTATTTAGAACCATTACTCTTTATAAAATTATAATTACGTCCTCAACAGAACACAGTATATTAATTTTTATTGCGTGCATATATTTATGCAGCATTTTTATGGTTTATGGCATATTTATGGTTTCATTCTCATATACTAAATAATGAATGAAAGTTCTCATCCCTTAATTTATTTGTTCCGTATTTTGCCTCTTTTTCTGATTATTCTTGTAAATTACAGCCACAAAATATCAATAATGGTTATAAATAGCATAATAATCGTTCTTGAACAGGAGGTTGGAACTGTAAACAAGAAAGAAGCTAGAAAAAGCTGGATAAACCGAGATATGTTGGAAAAAATGGAAGAAAGAAGGAAATGGAAAGGAGATGACTTTGAACAAGGTAAGAGATAATATAGAAAGATTAACAATTAATTAAGGAGAACTACAGACAAAGTTCGAGAAGAGTGGATGAAGGAGCAGTGCTTTGTAATTGAAAAGCTAGAAAAAGAAGGAAAGATGAAAGAAATGTTCAAAATAGTGAGAATGTTGACTACGAGAAAACAGAGAGCTATTTCGAAGAAAGGTATGAGAGATAAGTGTGGAAGGGTTACAACAGATAACGAGGATGTGAAGGAAATATGGGAGGAATATATGAAAGAACTGAACTGCACAAGAGAAAGAGGAAATTAAATAGAATTGGAGAATTACATGAATGAGGAGAGGGACAATACAGGCCCTAAAGTAATGAAAGGGGAGATAGAAATGGCAGTAAAAGGAATGAAGAATAGGAAGGCAGTCGGCGGAGACCAAATACCAGTAGAGATTCTAAAGGCTTTAGAGAAGAATGGGTTTGGTTGACTCACGGATCTGCTTAATAAAATATATGATACAGGCCAGAAGATCTTATGAAAACGATGATGGTGTCAATGCCAAAGATATGTAATGCACAGGAATGTAAACACTACAGAACTATGAGCCTTATCTCACATGTGGGCAATGTTACCAAACCAAAGTTATATTGGAAAAAATGAGAAGGAAAATAGAAGAAAAATTAGAGGAAGATCAGTTCGGTTTCCGCAAGGGAAAAGGAACGAGAGATGCTATTGGATGTATGAGAATGCTAACAAAAAGGGTATTAGAGTTGAACCGTGGGATATGAGTATACTTTATTGATTATGAAAAGGCATTTGATAGGGTCAGATGGGAGATCTTATTAGATCTTCTGAGAGAGATAGACATAGACTGGAAGGATAGAATATTAATAAAGCAGATGTGCATACGTTGAAGAAGGGAGAAGTATGTATTTAGAAAGCTTTGAAATGTGGCTATGGCGACGAATGGAGAAGATTGGATGGAAAGATAAGATCACGAATGAAGAAGTACTAAGGAGGATTGGAGAAGAAAGAAGTATACTGGGAGAAATTAAAAAGAGAAAGGCAAAATGGATTGGGCATATTTTAAGGAATAACAGCCTACAGAAATTAATAATGGAAGGGAAGAGAGGAAGAGGAAGGAGGAGGCACGGAATGCTGAGGGATATAAAAGAAGGAAGGAGTTATGCAGAGATGAAGAGAGAGGCCCAGGACAGAATGCTGTGGAGACAACGCTACCGTTGAAACCTGTCTGCGGACAGAAGCACCAATCACGATGATGGTGAATATCAATACTGACTCTGAATCCTCTTCTTTAACTTTTAGAGTTCTTGAACTTATTTAATATTTCAATTCCATATAACATTAAAAAGATTAATGTGCATTAAAGTGGTCGTTGTTAAAATATTTTCCAAATCCGCGCGTGCGATGACGTCCATTGAATTGTGTATTTTATTTTCTCCAAAAGTATCCTACTAGTCTCTCTTTTGGATCTAGATTTGCTTTATGCATTTTTGAAATAGACCTATAGATAGATAATATGCCAAATCAAAATGGTGGTTAGGTGATCTTTTCGTGATAAGTGTTAATCGTTAACTGGGTTTTAATCTGTGTTTGCTTGAGATTGCGGCTTGAGTCCGGGTGAAATTACTCCATGCTGCGCACGCTGTAAGTTAATGCCAAATGGTCTTGTTTTGAGATAATATATTAGGGAAACGTGTTCTCGTTAGTGTGTTCAGATTACTCTGTTTATTCAAGATTTCAGCCGAGAGCTTGAGGTTATGTGCAAAAACTGTTATCCAAAAACGTTTAGAAAATGAAGACAAATATATCATTACATAAATATGTGAAAATTTTACCCAAAACCATTACAGATATCCAAAGATGTGGGTGAAACGGTATATTTTGGTATCTATCTCAGAAATGTTTCTATAGAGAAAAGCCACTCGTTCCCTTTATAATGCATGGAGTGGATAATTATCATGGTGCGTTGATACAGCTCTTTAATGTCACGCACAAGCTCTTTAAATGCCATGGTATTTTCTCCCGGTATGAAGTTTCTTAAATCCTGCTTCAAATTTTTCTAAACTTTGATTTCAGCGAATCATATAATTTGAGCATTTTTTTGGTTATATTTGAGTTTCACTCAATAAATCTTTTACCCGGGATGTTATAATCGAGGCGGCACTTTTAATTTCCCTGGTATCTATCCTATGGAGGAAAACCTCTTTGTTATCATGGGAACAAAATCAAAAATTGTCTGCGGTTGTGAGATTACGAAAATATCTCCAAATACTATCGAAAATAAAACTTTTTTGTCGGGAGCCAATTATCGACGACTGGTAAAATGTATGCGGGCCTAGTCGCGTAAATAGGTAGAACGGAATCACCCGCAGACTACGTACACAAATCTGCGAAACTCTCTGATAAAAATCATTCTTCTGGACAGACAACCAGTCTTCCCTAGATTCCCTCAATCCTTGCTTAAATTAGTGATTTTCCGATCATTCTTCTCAGGCCTATCTTTTTCCCGTGTAAATTTGGTTGAGACTTTAAAGTATATAATATGCTCTTACGAAGTAACATACCATATGATGCCATGGAGTGCTCACATGGTGGATATGCTATGTAAACACCTAATATGTTTAAACAACGTGAAAAGCCAAAAGTGCCATGCGCATGAATTCCAACACTTTCGGTCATTATGGGCATAGTTCCTCTTGAGAACATGTCGGCACACTTGTATCTGGGCGACTGCGGTGCATTGTAACTCTGGCAAGTCCGATAGTTGAGAAACTAGCAGCAGGCAGAGCACAGGAAATCCTTCATGAAGCGGATATCAGCTAGGCGTTGTACTAGGCGTCACCTAGGCATCTAGTCAAGTTGTTGTTCACCTCGGTGTGTAAATGTTCTAGGACGCCCTCCAGCTAGAGAGCTGCGGTAAATAAAATGACTAAGGTTGAAGTCAAGTACAAATGTTGACACAATGAGGTCACGATACCAACTCCAGCCGTAAAGTTTTGATTCTTCTAGAGTGTTTTCCCTTCATTTCCACCCATCAACTATGCAAATGTAGTCAGAATGCGAATTTATGTTTTCGCCTCGTCGTCTTTTATCGAGCAACTAAAAGGTTTATTGTGTGCCGAGTTTAGTCATGATATGATTCTGTTTCAAGTGCTGAATTTAAGTTGAATTGTTTATAAATTGAAGCCAAGGAATTGAAATTCTTATGTTAATGAATCTGGAATAAAATATAAGTATGAATCTTCATTGAGTACTATATCTAGAACATGGTAGGTCCATGTTCACTGACGTTGTTAAGTTTTGCATGTCCCGACCGTGGGCATTATTATTTTCTTACGTTTCCTTCCCAAAATAATCTGTTTTTCCAATATTGACTAATTCCTATTTCAGCTCTTCTTACCTTTTTCACCCCCCCAACATTCTCTCCAAAATGCACCCTTTTCCACCGTACACTTATCCGTTCCACTGACCGTCTTCAACATGCAGCAGCTCAGTAAGTCGTACTCGACGCCTCTTAATACGCCATCCATCCACCTTTGGTGCTTTCTTTGAATTTATTCTGAACCATAAAACACCATGTATGAACCGTAGTGGCGTTTCCGCTACGTCATCGCTCAAATTTACTCTCCCTTTTTTTCGTAATGACTTCTTTCGGAAATGTAATTCTTTTCTTTATTCCTTGACAATACTGAACCCATTCACATTCAGAGTACACCACAGATTTGCAAATGTGGTAAGACCTAAAAATCATACTATCAAAAAGACTTTTATAAATAATGTTTCTCGTATATTATTTTGGAAGTAGCTCAAGGAAATTCTTTTTTTTTGCAAAATATTTTGTTTTCATACATGAATTCTGAATTCAAAAATGAAGAAAAACCACCGTAGGTTAGTCGCTTTTGGTAACGGCAACTATTATAGGCAGTGCAAAATTTCCATTTTATCGTTACATTTTTGCTATTAAGATCGGTAAACCTTTTGTGCTTACAAAGTAAACAATTTTTGCTATTACTTCATTCATTAGGCATGAATATATTCATAGAAACCCTTTTTGTTTGAAATATAAAACCTATGGAATGCAAAAAATACCTGTTTCAAAAGAAATAAGGTTTGGATAAGAAATACCATCTGTGGCCTTCACGTATGTTTATATCGAGATACCTCTAAACTTAAATGGAATTTGATCAGTTTTTTTACTCCAATTTGACCTATTTTACCGAAATAACATTCGAATCTCTGTTTTCGCCAGAGTCAGAAAATACATTCTCATATCGCGCGCTAAACCGAAACGAGTTTTGAATGTATTTTTAGAAATCGGAATTTTCACCGATTCCGCGTGCGAACGGATAATTTATTTGGTCATTGATTTCCAAATTTTTGAGGTCGACTCCATTTATAAATCTATATTTTCAATTGAATGATTTGAATAGCTTTATTTCAGATTAATATATTCAGGGTTGATGGTGGCTGATACATATTTTATACAGAAGACAGATTATTTTGGCGTGTGTTTTCGTGATTGATATTTATTCTGTCGTTAAAAAAAATTCTTCAAGGTGGGGGAAATTTCAAGCAGTACCTACCACCGATGGACATTTTATTTTTTTGTTAAAATACGTATGATAATTGTGCATATTATACCAATTACCGTTCGATTTAAAATTATACACGTACCATGTGATTTTCCAGCAAATGCATATTATCTTGTACTTTTTTCTCGTCATACTTTTTCCTATCACTTTTCATTTTTTCTAAAACTTCTATTATTTTTCCTCTCTCTTTTCCAGTTTCCAAATATTCCCCCATGTTAAAGAAGCTCCAACATCTCAGTCTCCTCCCATCCATCTATTCTGCTTTTTCCAAATTTCTTCCGGCTCTCTTTCTCTACTATTGTAATTATTCTTCTTTCTTCCTATAATATTTATTCTTCTTGTATAATTCTTTATATTTATTCTTCCAAGCATGTGTCTAAAATACCTACAATTTATGTTGATTCAGTTTCTTCAAAGCTAAAGTCTCTGAATCATATGTCGCAACCCAGTGTTATTGATTTCGCAGTGTTAATGATCTTTTCTATTCCTGTCACTAGTTCTTACTCATCCGAGAATCCTTATTTTGCTAATGTAAATATCCTCGATATATCGGTTAATATCGTCTAGTCTTGTCTGGACGTCTTATCAGTTATTTTGAAAATCAATCTCTTTCTTTAATAAGTTCCCATGATAGTATATTTGGATTTTATAGCAGTTTTATACAAAATTATTCGACCAACACCATGACTATAATAATAATACGAAGATTGAACTCAGTGGAAAATAATAATAGTTGAATGAGTTTTTTATTTTTCACAGCTTGAAATGACAGGTTTTTGGCTGTTCACCATCATCAGGTGTGACTCAATTTAGCATTGTACCTGATGATGCCGTAACAGCTGAAACCGGTCGTCTAAAAAAAATAAAAATTCGTAAAACATAAAGCTGTTTTCATTCAACATCGTGAATTTGACTTTTTCTAATTCTAATTCTATTTTTGGCAATTTTCACTGATGTGAATTTGACTCAGGTTGTCCCTCAACAGTGCCACGAGTGTGGACAAAATAGTGGTTATGAGAACTTAGGCAGTCCAGCGTTTGAATGGTATTTAATGCGAATCGAAATGGAGGAAGTGATCAGGAAATTCCGTACGCTGCTGAGGTGAACAAGAGAGATTCCCTTCTGATGTTTATGTAATAATTGTTGCGAAATGAATCTAGACACTATGTCCGCTCTGATTGAGCAGCCATGTGAGAAAAAACGGGTGGAGGTTGAGAGAACCTTGTTGTATTAATCGTGTCGCTTCCTGTCTAGCTAATCCAATTTCCGCTGAAGGGTTTCATCGAGGCCACTGACTTGTTTTTTTTTTAATGGGAAATAGAAGGGGTTTCGTAGCCGTACGGTCGTGAAGCTAATCGCAGGGTGGGTATCCCGAACGAAATCCTTTAATCCTTTCTCCCTTGGCTCCTTTCTCGAATTTCAGGACTGGGTTCGCGGGAACGGTAATTGACGACCCGAGACCACGTAAGGGGAAGAAAAGAATGTGAATTGAGGGGCTCCAATCCCCTCTTTTTCTCTCCTCTCCCGTTATTAAACCCAGTGCATGAGAAAGGAGGCGTGGTTGGGGTTCTCGTGTTTTCGACAAGGAAGGTGGTGGTAGGGGTGGTTTAGTTGGGGGTGGGTATTCGGGGCGATGACAGAGAGAGGGGTGGTTCCCCACCACCTGTTGGCACTCGACCCGCTCCGAGGCGTCGGGATCCTGGCGCTAAGGACTGGCGCCAGTCTCGGTGCCATCGGCCCCTACTGCGTCGTAGCGGGAATCCTTCCTCAAGAATTGTCCCCAAACGTTCAATCTCCAGAATCTTTCATCGTTTCGATTTCGCTCCTAAATACTATTTAGGATGATATCATTAGCGCAAACGTCCTGTGGTTGTGATCATTTGCGTATTTATGGATGAATGCGTATTAGTTAATGTATTTACCCATTCAAAATATGTTTCAATTTTTTAAACATAACTGTTTCGGGCTGGACCTGGGGGAAATTGTCGATATTTATGCTGAAAAAAAAACACTTGGTAATATTCCACAGATTTATTTCTATGGCACGACGCGTTTCACCTCTCTGCAAGCACATGATTATGTCACAGAGTGGTAAAACGCGTCGTGCCATAGAAATGCATCTGTGGAAGATTACCAAGTGTTTTTTATTCATTATGAAATTAAACATTTCGTTACAATTTTGTTTCAGCCATCGAAATATCATTCCATTTCCTAGTTCTTTTCTTTTTGGCCAATACTCCTTCATTCGGGGGATCGTTCTCTTTCGTTGCGAGAATACACTTCTGGCTCTCCTTGGTTTCCCTTCATACAGATCGGTCACGACTGCAATTTCTGAGTTTTCCTTCGTTTTGTATATATTCTTTCCTAATACACCTCATTTATAAGTTTCATTATTGAATATTTTAATAATTAATTTTTATTTGATGCAATATAATAGATGAAGTATAGTTGAGTGGTAACATAAAGTTAAAATAAATACATGAGAAATTTTGGAAGAAGGTTTCGAGATGGAGTCACCATCGAGATATTGTTATTATCTAGCCAAATACTACAGATGAACAAAATAATTTCTGCTTAGTATTACATACGTTTCCATTAATATTGCTAACATTTATTTAGTATTACGTTGCCTATCTATCTTAACTCAATCAGTGTTATATGTTCATATAATTTACTTGTAATCGTCCGGATAGCCAAAATAATTCAGGGTAGAAAATATATCCCCATAGTTTGATTGTTTGAAGATTGCAATCCTTTCGATATTGACTCTGTTTCCAGTTAGAAGTAACTTTAAGGAAAGGTGGCTCATATTTGAGATAGTTTGCGAAACTAAAAATTGGAGGGCGTTTGGGAGAAGTAAACTTTTCAATTCAGGGAGGGAGGAAGGGTAGAAAAAAACCTAGCGTCGGCAGTACCTACCGTTTAAGGAAGGTGCTCTGCACTTTGCAACGTAGCGTCCCAAACGACGGACAATCTACACTTGTGCTGCTTCCTACCTAGCGCTTGAGTAATGGGAGGTGATAACTGCAAAATTCAAAACAGAAAGTTTGGCGTGAAAATCCAGAGAATGACTCTTACAACGAGTACGATCTCGCTTGCCGTTTTGGTGTTTTGTGCACAAGCACGGGCTTGGTTTGCCCTGCTATTATGTGGCTAGACGGAAGTTTACTTGTGTTTTGAAGCTTTGAAAAAACATCGCCCAAACTGTGTTTTTAACTCGTGAATAAACACCTTTTACGTTAATTAAATGAAAGAAAAGTGAAAACTTTGTAACATATATGTGCTTATTGTACCGCCAGGAGTATTTTCATGCTATGATATTAATGTATTTGGCTATGCGATACGATATTCAGAGAACATTATTTACCAGAAACTCTTGATTTTCATCAAAGACATGTATTGGATTAAACCTGATTGGATTTCCTGATGCAAAAAACTATGCACCAGTCTAATTTCCCGCTAAATTGCACCACCGAATAGAAAATGGACTTCCAAATTTCTCCAGAGAAATATACGATGGACGGCATAGTAGACGATTTCGGATTCATGACCACCAATGGCTGAAGATACGTCCCACAGCACAGCTGGACCACACACAATATCTTTACGCGGCGCGTTGCCGACCAATCTCCCGCTGCTGGTGGGATGATATTTTCCTCCTGGAGTCGAATGTATTTATTTTATATCCATGCGATCCATGGTGAATGTTTTCCTGTACCTTTGCGCATGCTCACGTGTCGAGTTCGGAATAGCGACTCGGGCGTTTGTCGTTAGGGGCTGCGGCAATATACGCAATCGCGCCAACTCCTGTGAGAGATTGCTGGTTCATTTCATGTGCGTGGGTGTATCGGAGGCGTCGGATCACGAAGCGGAAGTTGTCCGGGCTTGGTGCGGAAAGAGACGTTGGTCCTTTCTTTCTCTCGGGACTGTCGTCAGAAGCACTTTTGGTATATCTATTTAGGGCTTCAGGATTCCTCTCGTCTCTCGCGAAAGGGATGACAGATACGTCACTTCCACTGCTTTCCAGGAGCACAAGAATCTTTTCGTCAAAGGCCCTTTCTCTCCAATCTCCCACCGAAATCCCTCTTGCGTTGCTTGCAGATGTGAGTGGGAGTCGCACTGAAAGAAAATCCTTGGAGCACATGGAAGAAATCTGCTTCAGAACGGAGAATGTTTGGCTTCTTTCGGCTTATTTTTGTTGGGGTTATCTCGACATGCGACGCATCCAGGATCAGAATAATATCAAAATATAAATGAAAATATTATTTTTCGGGCTGAAAAAACTCCATTATCGCCATCTGCGGATACATCGAAATACA
Source organism: Pyrrhosoma nymphula (assembly GCA_963573305.1). Taxonomy (NCBI): domain Eukaryota; kingdom Metazoa; phylum Arthropoda; class Insecta; order Odonata; family Coenagrionidae; genus Pyrrhosoma; species Pyrrhosoma nymphula. The sequence goes on along the minus strand of OY754335.1, from coordinate 8,757,667 downwards.
AATTACCGCAATCAGTCTCACCGTTGAAAGTGAAATTAATGAATAGCAATATATGTAAATCGTGCTTACTCCGAGAAATACATGCAAAAGAAGAACAGGATGGATTGGACTTACCCTGAGACACAAATGTATTTGTTAGGAACATTTTTTGGTGTAAAAGAGGAAGGAAATTCCCACGGACTGGTCTAAATAACAAAGTCCTCGGACAAACAAAGGGGGTGCTGGGAAACAAGAAGGGAAGTGGAAGCTGGGAAGTTAAAGAAATAGCATGGGATAAGGAAGAGTGGTGGGCTACAGTTAATTAGTCTTAGGCATAAAGTAATGATTCTCATTTCGGGAATGCCTTATTTGGATACATTTAAATATCAATATTTGTGTAGTAACTGACTCCTAGTTATTGTTTTAACCAAACCTATGGTTGTCACAGATTTTTCAGTCGGAGATGACTAATTTGAAACCCGTAAATGATGTAGAAATGACGTAATAATGCAGATTAGGCATTGTTTGGCTTGAGAGATATTGATTGATGCACGTAATGTCCTCCTGTTTCGTTCAAGCCCTCGGTCATCATCAATGACTGCGTCGCATTTTCCCCCTCCTCCTTTTAACCGTCGCAAACGGGGAGTAACCGTTTTCCACACGTGATGGTTTTGATACAAGCATGACTGCGCGAGTTTGCTGACTGTTCGCGGTGCAGTGAAGAGGATGATGGGTGATAAATGGGGCGTCAACCGCGGAGAGGAACGGTGGCTCGCATCAACTCGACAAACATGAGAACGCACGAAAGGGCACGTCGTCGTGTATGGGGGGAAGTGCACCCGAGGTGCAATACAGGTCTTCTTACTTCCCCCGTCTATACTGAAGGTAGTAAATGTTTGGGCTTCAACATCAGTCCAATTACGTAACGTGGACGTTTCCCCTGTCGCTGGCTACAAAGGTGAGACACATCTATTCATGGAGATTCCTCTAATGGAAAAAAAATATATTTTCATTGATATGAAAAGGCCATTTACCAACACCAGATTACTGTTGTTGGCTCGTAGTTTGGATAATTTCATGATGTGATCATGACAGTTGACCCTCCTCTGATTGTTGTCATGTTGACTGAGAATTTAGCTGCATATTTTTCAACGAAGTTTCATGATCACTGTACTGTGAGGTCAGACGCAGATATAATTTTCTACTAAAGTTCTTCCAGAGTGTTTTCGTCATCTATATCAGCATTCAAGTTGTGTATTTGACATTTATGTTCAATGGATTTCTCTTAACACAAAAATATAATGAGATTTTTGATAGTTAAGCTAATATTATTTCGAATTCAGTACGTGCGCCTTATTTCTATTTTTCCGAGTCAGCTATTAGTGGACATTTAAGGTTTCCTAGATGAAGAAGCAGGTCGTTTTCCGAATTTATCATCGTATCACTAAAAAAAATCTCTTTAAAAATTTTATATTAATATTAATCTCGTGGTTGGGGATTGTAACCGATTGGGGATTCTATCGTTCTCCTTTCGATCCAACTATTCGTGGATGGTTGGATTCGAGGTCGTGGACGAAAAAGCAGGACCTCTGTCGGAGAAGCTTCCCCATGATTTGACTTCACTTCCATAGTGTTTTTTTCCTTCTTTCGATTCCCTTATTCGTCACCGGCGCTCTCGAACGTTTCGGCGCAAAAGTGGAAGACCTTTTTTGTCGGCACTTACCTTCCCTGCTGCCGCGGTGGTAATCGCTGGCGCTTTCGACAGTCGCCGCGAGGTGGTGGTGTCGTCGTCAACGCCTCTTATTAATCTCCTGCCCAGATGATTGTCAGCGCGAGAAGACGTCGTCGTCGCCTTCCTCTCCGCCCCTGTGGTCCATACGGGTGGGTGGGTGGTGTCGTCGCTCGGAGGCGAGACTGACCGTCGCCGCGTTACCACAGATTTGACTCCGCGCCCGAAAGGGAGGAGAGGGGAGGGAATAGGTGGGGAAGGAGGGGCGGGCAGTTGTCATGGTGATTCTGGCCGGAGGAGGAGGGGGGAGAGAGAGTCAGCAAAATGCGTGCGCAGGTCGATCGACCCGTTCGTTAATAAGGGGGTGGAGGGGGTGGGTGTGGGGGGGCGTACGGACGAGCCCGCCCTCCTTTCGGAAAGACGCGTGCCGCACACGGGGGCTCTACCTCTCTGCGCTGGCCACAGCGTGCGTCTGCACGGACTGGACGCCTCTTTTGTTTATTTCGGAGGCGCGCAGGTTTGGGGGCGTTGTCCGCAAATCCAACGCAGTTTCCCCCATTGACCCACCAGGGATTGATTGACTGGATCACATCTGATTTCTTCGTGGTTTACATGCACGTCTACACACTACTCTGCTAGCCGCCTGAGATACTTGGGAAGGGGGCGTCAGGACGCCAAGAAGAAGGGGAAGTAGAAATTGCCTCGGGAAAAAATCCACCCGCACCAGGAACCAAACCAAGGACTTATGGCTTGCCGGGCCAATGGGCACACACCACGCTACCCAGGCTTACTAATTCCCATGGAAATTTTGAATCCTTCCAAAATTGCCTAGAGAATTAGGAAGCCTGTGGTGGTCTGCGATTGGCCCGACAAGCTAAAGGTTCGATCCCCGGTCCAGGTGAATTTTTTCCCAAAGCAATTGCCTTTTTTTTATTTTCATCGCCTGTTTAGGCAGAATTGAAAATATCTTCAAGGGGAACAGGGTAAATAAATTTTAAAAGGTTAAGGACGAGTTTACTGTGATTGTAAAATTTAATTGATTATCTTGGTATTGGTTGGCGGAACTTTTATCGAAAATTACTCTATCAAATTTTGTGGAAAGTCTCAAAATAACCCGAGTATGGATAATGTATTTATCTCCGCGTCTTCGTCCACGTGTGTCAACTTTAGGTGGACTGCAGTTTCACTGGTTATTCTACCAGTATCTCAGGTCGAAGGCCTTATGCCAACGTATGTGGACGTAGCCCCGGAGAAATATGCAGAGATAGACATACCAACCTTCCGGAAATCTACGGACGAACATGATTAGTATGATTCCCTAACTAGTTATTTCCTGCTTGGGTTTCAACTTCTACACAGTAATTTTCATGGATATTTAATTTATTCAAATAAGTAGTTCCACCGAGTTACCCCCATTTCTTTAAAATATGGATTCATACCAAGAGGCATTATATTTTATAGTGTCCGAATTAGAGCCTAATTTGAATAGACTTACTCCTTTAGGCTACAATGTAAATATAGGAGGATTACTCTAGGAAACATGAATACGTTTTTCTTGTCACATAATTCAAGTTCCTTGATTATTATCATTGCTGCTAACCACGTTGTTGCAGCATAATTCCTTGTTTTGACAAGCATCATATGCTTTTATATATATTCTATCCTTCTTCCATCATCCACGGTGATTATTTGTATCCATTTCTCTTTTCATTATCGCGTTCAAGAGGATGTTTTGTATCAGAGTGTGTCCACTGTGTGTCTTGAACGGTTTTCGAATCAACTTAATACTTGTTTAAATGCACAAACTTTATGATTTATGTACAGTTTTGTTTCCCTAAGTGCTAACTGGTTTAAAAAATATTTTTTCGCTTCAAATGTTCGTTTGTCTCGAGCAAGACGGCTGAGATTCAGTGATAAATACATCTGATTCGTGTAGCCCTGTAATTTTCGATACCATTACGTCAGAGCGTCGATTAATCGATGGAAAAGATTCTGTTCGGCCTTAAGGCTCCATATTTCATTGATTTAGCACCCATTTCGAATAAAGGTACTGGTGTTGCAACGAAAATGGTATTTAGTCAATGTAATTTTTTGTACGGCGTGCTTATTCTCCATTTTTCGATCGTGAATGAGGTAAGGTATCGAGCGAAAAGACCCATTGGCACAGGCGTAGGCATGAAAACTGCAGGCTATCGGTGGTTCCCGGAAATTCACACAGACTTCTCTTTAAAAATAAGCTTTTTGCATCCAAAATACTGGCATGCTTATTTCATTCATCCCGAATGGAGGGGATCTGTGGTAATGGACCACCTAAAAATTCTTCGTTCGGTTTCCTATGTTCCAACAATTAAAATAATTAATCCAAAAATCCTCTTCATTACCTTTATTGGTCTCTTCACAATAGAATTATTGTTTTGGAGCGTTAACTTCTTCCCGACATCAAAAGCTCATATTGAAGTCCTGCTGGGTACAAAAACGAGAGGGAATATAACATTTCAACTCATTTCTTTCCCATTGAAAAGTCATATGCTAGACTACAATTCTCGGATGTCCAAAATTGGTGTTAATTTTATTTTACAACCGTCAAGTCTTCAGAAATTACTGAATATTTAACATTGAACGCTTAAAAATCGTAGCATAATATTCCTGTCACTATTCATTCCACTCACTGTGGATATTGCACAGCCACTCCTGTTTTTCATTCAACTTTCGCTCATTTTTGTGGAATCATCTGGACTGTGTCAAAAGAGCTCTTAACTGAGAGAAGCTGAAGTCTAATGAAAGCAAGACACTTTTTACTTACATTTACAAAGTCCCTAAAGAGAATGGTTTCTTTAGCCAGGTTATATAAAGTTGTATTCTTTTAGTTATGGGAAGTGTGCAATAACCCTTTTTTGTTTGAAGCCTTCGCGAAAAAAACCATCTTTTATGTTGATGCTAACGTTAAGAGAACAAATACATTGAAGCTTGACTTGGTGGAGTATTTTCATCGTAATACATTCAAGGAAGCCCTTCGCTAATCGTATCAACTCACTCTTTAATTTTTATTTTATGGCCATAGTTTCACTGTGTAGAGCGGACATACCACACCTCCCCTATTAAAAACCTTGAGAGTGACGCATCCTCTCCAACCCATGGTTGATATATAAACATTTAAAGGTGGATTTAAAATTTTGTTTAATGTGCCTTTTATTTCACTTACCATTTTACCCTAATTATGAGGTAATTGTAATGAGATTTATCAATAAACTCGACGTAAAAACTACGAGTTGCAAAACAAATAAGAAGGTTTTCTCTACAAATATTCCATCTTTGCTACCCGTCCTCCAAGCAGAGCTCACTTTAATATGAAGTTCTTAAATATTTTGATGAGAAACTAATGCAGACATTTTTCATTACTTCTAATGAATAAAATGAGCATTTTTTAGGATTTAAAAAATTAACTATCACCTTTTACACGGACAGAAACGCTGAGTCAGAGTATGTCCGAGGCGCAATTACATGGTGGCTTGTGCGTCCCGATGAACTACAGAGCTAATCCTTTGGGATCAATGACTATTGTTCATCGTTGGACCAACCATAGGTACCAGATAATTATAGGGTTAGGAGACGGACGAAAGGTAATCCATGCAGTTTTCGTTGCGACAATATTCTCCCAGTTGTCACTCTGCGAAATCCTCTTGCAGCGGAGTCAATGGTGAGGATGTGTGGGAACAGTAAGTGTGCATAAGGTTTCAGGACTATGTTTCGAACAGGAAAGTGAAAAATGTTATGTAAAAAATGCTAAAGGGAGAATAAGGCGTGATATGGTTGCTCGCACTGCGGAGGAAACTCTGCAGCGGCTTATAATTAGTGGCGGCAGCGGCTTAGTGATAATTAAAGAGTATTAGGCCGGGTCCACACGAGGCCACTCAGCAGCGCTTCTATAGTGGCGCTTCCACAGCGCCACTAACGAGCGTCGAACCGGCGTTTTCAGAAACACGCACCCGCGTGCGTGGCGCTGCTAACGGGCATGAGAAGCGCTTATAACTAGCGTGAACCTGCAACCTTTGCTTTACTTTAAATTCGAACGCTCGTTAGCAGCGCTTCTGCAGCGCCACGAACGCGCTGCTTGAACAGTGGCAGCCGCTCCGTGAGAACACCGCCATTTAGCTACGGCTATACTCACTAGACGCGCCACTTTTCTACGCCGGCGTCTGCGGTGGAGGGAACCACTGAAACCGTCTGTGGCGCCTCCATCCGGTGGCTGTGGCCCTGTGTATAGTACACTTCCATTCTACCCCATTGTAACGGCCAATGGCAGCGCTGCTGAGTGGCTCCGTGTGAACGGGTCTTATTAGCCAACTCGTTGTTTGGAGGGGAGGAGGGGGGGGGGGGCGATTGTTACCTTCCGGGGGTCTGGAAGGTATGGAATATATTATGCCCACCATATTTCCTATATTACTATAAATTATGGGAGGGGGGGGGGCGCTCCCCTCCCCCTCCCCCGTATCCCTCTTTAATCAACCCCTTACTACGTTAGAGACGAAATTCAGCGCTGACTTCTATTGTAAATGAACGGAGAACTTAATAGAAAGGCTGTGACTCACCATCATCAGCAGAAAACAATCCAAAGATTGGTTTGCAGCACACTCTCAACTCCTTTCTCTCTTTTTTGCTCTCATCACTTAATTCCCATTTTGACATACAATATGTGATCATGCTTACGATCTTTTGGTCTTCCTTGGGTTCCTCCCTATTCGTTTGACGTACCATTTTTGTATCCAGAACTCTGTTTTATCTCAGAATGTGCTTAGTAAGTTTTTATCTTCTTCTCAGTACTTATAATTTAGCATATTTTCTCGTTGTTCAGGAATTTTTGCTAAACTACTCGAATCTAAAGTAAAAAATCGATGCTGAAAAACATTAATATTATTTTTTTATTCACCAGTTTTTTCCAGTTGCTTCCAATATAAAGTAATTAGACAATTCACTTGCATGGGTGATAATGGATGAATGCACCCTTTTCAAACACTCCTTCTCTTATGCTTTTATCTGCTATCCCATCTTGTTTGCTGTAGATTAAATAAAAATATAACTTTTGGTGGGCATGTCCTATTTTTCGTCTACACGCAAACAATACACATCAGAGAACTCTGTGCAATTCTTCTATAATTTGCAAACAAAGTTTATATAGCATATTTGAAAATGAAGTAGATAACCTTTTTTGGTTTATCATGACCGATGAAATTAATTAGTGTCGAGGTTCGGCAAAAAGGAGTAAAAATAGAGAGGATTGGGTTAAATCAGAAACCATGGTTTTTGAGCACTTGTAGACTTTATCATGTAAACAACCTTTCTCTTAAACTATGGATAAGGTTAAGTAAAAATAAGAAAAGACAGGGGCCATATTGGTACGTTTATTTCTTTTGTCTGGTAGGTTTTTGCATTGAATTGACAATAACGTTTGCAGCTTAAAGAGCTTAATGACAATTTTATGTTAACTCTGTGGGATTAGTAGAAACTCCACAGGAGGTAAAAAGTTGTCAAGAGATTCAAGAATGTTTTTAACGAATGAAAAGTGGATTAACTACTTAGTCCTGAATCGAAATCCACGGCTTGGGCCCAGGGCTTTGATCGAGCTGACCAATTTGTAGTCCTTAAAAGTACGTCTACAAGACGACTATTTCTAGAAGAAGAATATCTTCATTCCCTAAAACATTGATGAAACCACTTTTCCAGCGGTTCAGTAAAAAACAACATAGTTTTCTTATTTAAAGGCAAACACCTATTTTATTGTAATTTATTGGTTTTCGCTGGGTTTTTAATTATTATAAATTCAATGATAAAGTGACGTCATTAATTTAAGTAGGTACGAATTACTAATTTATCTTAGATATTATATTAGCTTGTCAGTATACTTTGGATCACTGCAATAGGCCCTGGATACTTTGCCTTCCGTGGTAGGGTAAATTGGCCGTTATTTCGATCTTTGCATTTTTATCTACCTTGGGGAATGTACAGCCTAAAAGAGAAAAGGAATTTTTTCTATGATTACAAAATGAATATATATATATATATATATATATATATATATATATATATATATATATATATATATATATATATATACATATATATATATTGTTATTGCCCCTGCTCAAAAGGTCGCCCCCTCCAATAATTTAACTAGTGAAGGACGCGGGTGCGCCGGACAGTGCCGCATCACTACCCTGCGACCGCCAGGCCAACCCCGAAAGGCAATCACACATGCTCACAGGACAGGAAATCACGAAATTACAATAATTCAGGTTCCGATAAAGGACCAGCGACCAGCTCCTACCTTGATGGGAATAAAATGCGGCCAATGCACCGCGCTCAAGGTCCCCGTCTGGCACGGCAAGCACCCGGAACGTCGCCCGGCAACTAAATGAGCGCCTTTTTACCTCAGGACCAAGTAACTTCAATTGACAATGAAAGAATGTTCGTATCAATTCAATGACACAGTTTAATGAACAATAACCGATATATAAAAAATACGTACCCTGATGAAGTGAAGGATCTACATCTACATCTACATACTACCCCGCAAGCCGCCTCAATAGGCGTGTGGCGGGGGGTGTTAGGACACCAGCCGTTTACATATAAAAAGGAAACGCTCTATGAAATTACGCCTTGCATTTATTAAAGTCCCTTATTGTTCGGGGGAAAAACGAATTCCCATACCTATCCGTTCGGCAAAATATCTCTCTTAATTTATCGTTTCTGTCGGACCTGGAAATATAGTGGGGTTCTAATATGATGTTCTCCGTGTCGCTCTGAAAGATATCTATTCTCAATTGCTCAAGTAATCTAAGCCTAGCGCGCAGCCTCCGAGTCTCTAGCGGCTCCCAGCCTAATTCGTTTAACATCTGCGTAACGCTGTCTGTACGCCCGTAACAGTTTTTGACGAATCGCGCAGCTTTCCTTTGTATTTTATTAAGTTCCCGAATTAATTCTTTCTGCACCGGATCCCATATGCTTGCTGCATATTCAAGGTGTGGCCGGACGAGTGCGAAATAGCACCTCTCTTTTACTTTTTCATCTGAGAATCTTCCCACTATACGCTTGACGAATCCTAGCTTCTTCAGAGCTCTGCCACAAATATTTCTTATATGTGTTCCCCACGATAGGTTTGAGGTTATCGTAACTCCCAGATACTTAACTTCATCTGTCGCCTTTATCTTAACGCCATCCACAGCATATACACGGGGATAGTTGGACGACCTCCGCAAGAAATGTACCGCCGCACATTTGCTCAGATTAAGTTCGAGTCCCCACTCTTGGCTCCACACATGAACGTTGTTTAAATCCGATGATAGAATTTCAAAGTCAGAGTGATCATTAATTTCGCGATAGATGACAGCGTCATCAGCAAATAAACATATTTTACTGCTAATTCGAGAGCATAGGTCATTTATGTATATAATGAACAAAAGGGGGCCGATTACGCTTCCTTGTGGAACACCTGATGTCACTTTCACTGCATCAGAGCTAATTCCATCAAGAACTACTTTTTGCTTATGATCACTCAGAAAGTCGCGTATCCAGTTTACTACTGTTTCGTTTAGGCCGCATGACTGTAATTTGTATAAACGTTTGTTGTGAGGTACCGTGTCGAAAGCTTTCTTAAAATCTAGGAATAATGCGTCCACTTGTATTTTCGATTCACCAGATTTGAGAACGTCATGAAGAAAGAGCGCGAGCTGTGTTTCACATGATCTACCTTTCCGAAAGCCGTGCTGACAGCCATGGAGGACGTTACGACTGTCCAGGAACGTCATGATATTGCTAACGACGATATGTTCGAGTATCTTGCCTATAATAGACGTTAATGAAATTGGTCGATAGTTCCCTGGGTCATGTCTGTTTCCCTTTTTGAATATCGGTGTAACGTTTGCAATTTTCCAGTCTATTGGTATCTTTCCTTCAGACAATGACTTCTTGAATATTATGTCTAAGAACGGTGCGATCTGTGGCGCTAATTCCTTGAGGACACGCGCGGGTATTCCCTCCGGACCCGGAGATTTATTATTTTTGATCGACTGTAGCTGTTTAGTTATCCCATCACATTGAATAGTGATTTCTTTCATCGGTTCCTCAGTGAATGAAATGTCGAAATAACATGGAGTATCGTATGTAGTGTATACACTTTCGAAGTGGGAATTTAACGTGTTAGCTTTGTCAATATTATCGGTGACAAGTTTGCCATCTTTATCAAATAACGAATCTACGGTTGAAGATTTTCCCTGAAGCTCTCTCGCATATGACCAAAAAGATTTCGGATTTTCTTCGAGTAATTCACCAAGTACTTTTTTCTTGAAATTTCGCAATGCAGTACGCATTGATTTCTTGGTTTTTGAGCGTTGTGCAGCGTAACTTTCTTTTGCTTCAAGTTCCTTCAATTTGTCACCTAACGTAATGGACTTTTTGAATAAGTTGTACAGTTTTCTCTGTCTCTTAAGGTCCCTCCTAACATCATTGTTATACCAGCGAGGTTCTTTACTATCACATTTCAATTTTCGCGGAATATATTCGTTGATTCCCTGGCGTAGAATTTCTAAGAAATATTTCCATGATGCATCAGTGCTGGATGAAATGGAGTGAAAGGAAATGAACAATTATATGACCAAAATGATGAATAATTGCGAATTAATAGACACAAGAAAACAAAAATTTACAAGTATTAACACTTCTGGATGCGTAAATTGCACACGAAAATTAGGATGATTTGTGATTTTCTTCACTGATGGTTTATTTTACATCGCGCACTTAGCGCACGACCACGCCGACTGAATAACGGACAGAGTCCGGAGACGTAAGAGAGGGACAATTGCAAACTTAACACGGGCAAGTGTCTCCGTGCGAAGACACGAGACTTCCTGCGGACAAGATGAGGCTCACCGGTTCTGGGGTTTTTCACCTACGTGACGGCCGCTTGGCGAGGTGTCGATGGAGGAACTTCGTCACTCGAATATCGAACACCACGTTATTTGGCCCAATTGTCACGCCGCTCTCGCCCAGATGACCGCAACTCACACTCGTCTCGACTCTCGGCCGCTCGTGCCTGCCATGACCCCCGGCTTCCGCGGTGGTCAGCAATGTCTGCCCTGTTTTCCTCCCACTCACAGTCTGACCTCTCGGCCACATGCACACACTCACTCGTTTTTTTCTTAGTTCCAAAATTACACACCCCCCACACACACACGCGCATCGATGACCACTCGGGAACCACTTCGATCCCTTGCGCGGGAACATACAAAAAACATCATCACACTTAACATTTAAAAGTGACGAAAATAATTTCGTTACATGGCCCCGACTTAAATAAAAAATCCTTTCTGGCATGTAACATAACATAAAAAAAAATAATAAAAACATTTTGTACCATTTCCTTATTGATACCAAATTAAACCTATTCAGGCCAGAGGCGATTTTTTATTTAATCAAATCATATTAAAAAAAACATTATTGAAAGAAAAAAAAATAACATTATTGAATCAAAGTCCCATGGCCAGCCGGTTCAGAAGGGGTGAAATAGGGTTAGAGACTATGGAAATTGTAAGCCCCGACTTCCCGACCCGTCTCATCCACGAGAAAACAAGAATTTGGTCCCACTAATCGGGAAATTGTAAATGGCCCAGTACATAAGTGGAAAAATTTATGGAAGAGCTGGGCGTTGGTATCGGAAACGCAATCGGTGTACGCAATAACACGCGGTCGATGATTTGAAATTCATGGATTTTTTTCTTTTGATATTTCTTTCTGCGCCGCCCCGATTTCTCTAAATTTTGGAGAACTAATTGTTTTACTCGGTTATGATCGAGTTCAGGGTCGTTAATCCAATCAGGTGTTTCGTCATTTTCACGATTTGGGGAACGACCAAAATGAACCTGAACGGGAGAAAACCCCGTACTTTCATGTATGAGATTATTAAACCACTTATTGACCCAAGGTACTAATTCAAACCAGTCCTTATGGCTGTTACTGCAATAGGTGCGAAATACGCGAGAAAGTTCCCGCATTACCCTTTCGCTGGGGTTGGCCTGTGGTCTCCTGATAGATGAATAAATGGTTTTCACACCTAACCCCTTTAAGGTGTCCCTCCATGGTAAACTGCGTGCCATGATCGGATAATATGGACTCAGGTATGCCGCACAAGGGAAAATAATTGTCAATTAATTTCCTTAAGCAGAAATCGGGAGGTTCCGGGTTCGAGTCCCGGCCACGGCACATTTTTACCCTCTGATTTCTCGGCTTTACCATCTTCCACATCACCAGTGCCTTCGTCCAATTTTAGTAACATGTTTCCTATATCTTTCTTTCACCTTCTGTTCAAATTATTATATATATTTATTTGCCTAAAAGGCGGTGTGTGAGTGAGTGAACGATATATATATATATATATATATATATATATATATATATATATATATATATATATATAATATTTCGTTCAAACAAACCATCATTCCATCTTCACATCGCCATTGTGTCATCACATTTTATGTGTTTCCTATCCTCTTTCTTTCACCACCTGTTTGAACGAAATATTTATTATTTACGCCTGTGAGTGGTTGGAATGAATGAATGAATGGTATATATATATATATATATATATATATATATATATATATATATATATATATATATATATATCGAAATATATAACGAAATATATATATATATAAATATATAATGTCTTGGTCAAAAATCGCTCTCGGCGACGATGCACATGCATAAATAAAACAGTAATACACTAAAAAAACACAGAAATACGCAAAAAGGACACTCACAAAAGAAAACTTGGACGTTTCGGCGGTCGGGCCGCCATCGTCGGCGGTAAAAGAATTCAAGAGAACAATAATTCTTCTACCGCCGACGATGGCGGCCTGACCGCCGAAACGTCCAAGTTTGTCCTTTTTGCGTGTTTCTGTGTTTGTTTAGTGTATTACTGTTTTATTTATGCATGTATATATATATATATATATTAGGGATGAGTCGATTCCAAATGTCGATTCTCGATTCCACCGATTCTCGGGCACGGAATCGGAATCGAGAATCGATCGCCTAAAGTCGATTCCGATTCCATCGATTCCAGGAAGATAAATGTTTTGAGCATAGACTATAAGCTTGGGGCATAAAAGCCGCCACACACCAAAGCGGCCGCGGTGTCAGCCTTGCCCGCGCGGAGGATACGCCCGGCACGCGGGTGCTGCGACGAACATACCTAAGAGGCCTCGGAAACATGAAAATGTTGGCAAGAGCGACAAACCGACGAACCCTGAAATGGCGCGTGTTCATGAGCAACTCTCAGTGAAAAAAAATTGGAAACCAGGGGATCGGGAAGCAATGCATGCGTTTTTCGTTCTTTTATTAACCGCTGGTCACGGCAAATAAAATTATTGCGATTATGAATCACCATCGGAGAATTCATCTGGACCACCAATTTTAAAGTATAATAGATCGAAATATATATTTTTTATTTTCGAATGATATTTGAAGTCTGATGATAATAAAAACGTGCAGATGATAATAACGTTTTTTTGCAGGCAGCGCGTAAAATGCGTTAGTGCGTTGCGGGTTGCCTACCACACAACCGCGCTTTAGGGGGCACCGTAAAAGGTCATCTGCTCGATAATTAAGTGCAATATAGTTGACGCATTTGCGCTTAAATGTCAATTACAGTCCTAAGTTTTATCTCATTACCAAAAAAGTGTGCTCGCTCAAAACAAATTTAAATTATTGACAATTTTAGCGTTTTTCGTCGAAATTTTCGAAACTTGAAGGCAAAGTAGCGAGCAGGATTTGGAAAAAAAATCATATCTGTAATATCCATCCGGGTACGCAACTTTTGCCGGGTATTACGATTCGCTCCTAGAAAAAAGTGGCAAAACGAGGCACCCTAATGTACAGTGAGCTGCACCAAAATGTTAAGGAAGAGTTGCATTTGGCCAGATATGTGGCTATTACAACAGATATGTGGACATCTATTGCAAATGAGGACTATACGTCTGTTACAGCACACTTCTATTCCGGAGCAAAGTATGCCCTCAGAATGACACACAGGTGCCTGGAAGTAGTGCCTTTTACTGAAGTATCCCATACTGCTGTCAACCTCAAGAGTTTCTTATTGAAAGTTTTCAGTGACTGGAGCATATCCTCTAAAGTTGTTGCTATCATAAGGGACAATGGAACAGACATAACCGCGGCTCTGAACCGATCACAGTTTGAAGCAATATCATGTGTAGCGCATACACTGCAACTGGTAATTAAAGATGGCTTGATGAACAACCAAAAAATTACGACTCTACTGAAGAAAACAAAGAAACTTGTGGGAAGTTTCAAACATTCTGCAAAAAACTCAAAGTTATTAAAAACCTGTCAAATTCAGCTAAGACTGCCGCAGCATAGGATGATACAGGATGAACCAACCCGCTGGAATAGCTCCCTCCCCATGCTTCGGAGAGTAATTGAGCAGAAAGAAGCGATAATTTTAGTTTCGAGTAAGAGTGACATCAAACTTTCTGTGGACATGGTTGCTGATAATTGGATGACAATGCAATTTGCTGTAAGCATTCTTGAGATTTTTGAGCAAGCAACTCTTCAAGTGAGCAAATCATCTTCAACTATTTCCGAGGTAGGTTTATTGTAAATTACTATTTGTTACCACCACCATTTGTTTGCATCTGTAACCATTGTTTTAGTTGAATTTAGGTTCTTAAGCTTGAGCTGCAAATTAAATATTATTAATCAGATTTGTTGATTCATATAGCCTAGTGGCTACTATTTTACAGGGTATCTCAATCCAACTACCGTACTAACATATTTATTAGTGGATATTAAAATTTTCTTATGCTTTTTTTCAATAGACCTTAAAATAACAATTTTTGCTAAACATTTTGCTTCATGGGCAGTATAAATAGTAAATTTTATAGGCTAAAGGTTACCAGAAAACAAGAGGGTAAATAAATCTGAATGAGGTTAAGCATTTTATACTATATAATCAAGAAAAGAGACAGGATGATTTTTATATAATTTTCCTCAGGTGATTCCACTTATACATACAGTAAAAAATGTTGTGGAGAACTCGAATTGCTAATGTTCTGGACTTCAAGGACTGAAGAATGATTTGATATCATCCCTGAAACGCCGCTACCCTAATGTGGAAGCAAATTTGACCTATGCTTGTGCAACAATATTGGATCATCGCTTTAAAGCTACACCTTTTCAAAACCCTGATGCTATTGAAGCCGCAAAGGTGAAAATAATCAAAGAAATGGTGGCCTTGACACAGACGGATTCAACCTCACTTAATGAACCAGCAGTTGGAAATGCAACCTCCACCTTAGACTCTCCTGGTGATAAATCTAGTAAGGGGCTGTGGTCCCATTATAAAGACTACTTTTGCAAAAGTGTTGAGCAAGTTGATTGCAGTGCTTCTTCTTGCGAAAATGAACTGCTGCAGTACCTAGGAGAAAAAAACCTTGATCCAAAAGACGGTGAAAAAGTTTCCCATTACTGGGCTAACAGTGTCTTTCTGAGACTTAAAAATATTGTATTCAAGTATCCGTGTGTTCCTCCTAGAAAGAGACAGATGCAAAAAGAAATAGACTCGATCCTGACAGAGTAAAAATGCTTGTTTTCCTTAGCAAAAATATTGAATAGATTGTCATTTTCAATGAATATTTGTCATTTTAACTCTCACGTGTAACAGGTTTTATATTTGTGTTTTTTTATAGTGTATATGGGTGAGCATCCTTAAGCGTATTACTTTGGTGGTTAAATAAAATACTAATTTAATGCATAATATATTATGTAAAACATCAGAACGGCATAAGTAATGCTGGATAGTCATCTAAATTTAATTACATAGTGCACGGTACATTATTAAGTTCACAATGTTTGTCTAAAACAGTCAGTGTTTATTATTTTATTTAACCTAAGGATATATTGCTATCATACTATTTTGCTATTTTTAGTAAATATACTTATTGGGCCACTTAATTGTTTTGTTATTTTATTCCATTCAATTCTTAAATTTTAATGACAGCAATGCTACAGATAAATCAATATCCCACCTGTTAGAAGGAATAAGAATCGATGGAATCGGAATCGAGAATCGGGAATCGATTTGAAGGAATCGGAATTGGAATCGGAATTGGAATCGGAATTGGAATCGGAATTGGAATCGGAATTGGAATCGAAAAAAAGTGGAATCGACTCATCCCTAATATATATATATATATATATATATATATATATATATATATATATATATATATATATATATATATAAATAAAAACTTTGCCACAGGTGAGGCGGAATTAAATATAGAAACACAAAAAAGAAGAACACTCACACACTATACGTACTGATATTTCGGCACGTTGCCTTTCTCACAGAAGGAAGGATACAGAATGATGGACAGGCAGGGGACAAGGGGTAGAGTGAGGTAGGGGGAGAGGGAGGAGAAAGGGGTAAGAAAGGGGAGAAGAGGGGGGGCGGGAGGGGGTCAGAAGAGGAGAGCGGGGTGAGGGGGGGGAGAAGAGCTCATGCTCAGCTCATGCTGTTCTCACAGGTACCGAGATATTCCTAAGTGACGACTTTATGGGTAGTTACTGTATAAACCTATATCCTAGTGTACGACGCGCACCTGATTATTTTACGTTCATTTTCGGAAAAATAACGGTCGCAAGACGGTATATGCGTCTACATACCGCTCAGCCGGCCTCCACAAGAAAGTTTGGCAATGGATGTGCGTACAACCATAGAGTAAGTATTTCTCTATGGTACAACATAGATTAAAAAAGGGAGTAGATGGCGTCATGACGCAGGAAAGTGAAGCCTATTTTTTCTTGTGAAAAATTATCCATCTAACATGCATAGGCGTCCATACAATATTTTCCAAGACATGTTTAAGAATGGAGTCCGAGGGACATGGGTCCGAGGAGCTCTCTCCCGGAAAGTTTAGTAAATTTGAGGTCTCAGGAGTACATTTTTGGAACGTCTTAGTTGAATGACAATTTTCTAAATTTGTTACTAAAATATTCATTTAATCCTGCAAAAACTAAATTGATCAAAACTTTATTCAATGTGTTAAATGAAGGTGTATTAATAAAATACACTGAAATTTTGCGGTATAAGGTCTATATTAAAAATGTATTAGTATGTGTGCACTATCGTTTTCCGAAATATATCGAGTATACGTGTCGAGAGTTAAAGCTCTTTGCTCATTTTTAGATTTTTACAATTAAGTCCTTAGCTTTAGGGCTATATCTCTTGATCTAATTCAGCTAGAAATCTCAGAAAAAGCTTTTTTTTAATTTTTGAAAGTTGAAAAGTTATATTGTACGGTCAGATTAAAATTTATGAAAATGTTTTGAAAATTTTCTGAATGTTTAAACTTTTGAACCCGATCTGCAAAAATACATACCTCCTCGATTTCGCTAGTTCTTTTATGGATCAAAGGACTACGTGTCTGCTACCTTTTGGTGAAATCAAAATAATACGGAATTAGTTGATTACCGCGTAAATAATTCTGAAAGAATCGCGTAAAGTGTACCGAGCGGCCGCGCAGAGTGACGCATCTGTTTTCTGAGCGCTGCAGTCTTCCGAGGGTAGGGGAGGAGGGGAGAAGGGGTGGAGACGGGTAAAGACCTGAGTAAAAAGAGTACAGAGTAAATAATTCTGAAAGGAATGTGTGCATTGAACCGGGTGCCACAGAGTAACGGTTAAAACATCTCCTATGGGATATCTTCCTCGTAGATTTGGCAGTTATTAGGTCAGCGACCTTCACTGTGATTGCAGGGGTAAAGAAAATATCAATTTTTGCCAGACTTATATTTGGTTTATTATCGTGAAAGTTCTGACAGGCATGACAGGGGTGCAAATGGACCCAATAGCTCCTTTTCACCGCACTGTCATTTTTATTCGGTCTTGATTCCAACTTTTCCTTGTGCCGAGGCTGCTGGAAGAAAACCATATATGAAAAACGAAAGCGAGGTGGACGAGGACGACCGATGCCCAGACATACTGAGAAGCGAATTCCAAAGAGTAGTGAAAGATCTTAATAATAACAAAGCGCCTGGAGCAGTCAACATCAACGGAGAAGTCATCAAGGTGCTTGGGAGTAAAGGACAGCCTGTACGAAATAATCAAAGATAGCTACGAAAGAGGAAAACTACCGGAGGACTTTCAAAGGAGTGTAATGATTCTGATACCGAAGAAGACAAGGAATGATAATTGTGAGGAGCACAGAACATTAAGTCTGGCGTCACATGCGTCAAAAATACTTCCACGAATAATAAGCCGAAGGATGGAAAGGACAATTGAAGATAACCTCTCGGAAAACCAAATTGTATTTAGGAAGAACAGAGGAACAAGGGAGACCATACTCTGTCTGAGATTAATGGCAGAGAAAACGATGAATGTGAACAAGCCACTCGTATGTGGCATTTGTGGACTTAGAGAAACCCTTGGACAATGCTCGGGCTGTTGGAATAAATGTGAATGGGCTACAACGACAGATGAATAATTTGAACGAAGGACGGAAGAAAAATAGAAGCTAAAATTAACAAAAAAGTTACACAAGGACGCAACCTCTCACCAGCACTGTTCAAAATACACTTTGAGGAGTCATTAAGAGAAGCACAAGAATTGGGACTGAACGGGATTAAGTAAACGGAGAAAAGATAGATATGCTCTGCTTCGCAGATGATATCGCAGTCATAGTGGGAAATCGTGACATACTTCAAAAATCATTGAACGCCACTTACCAAGTTCTTCAAAGAATAGTAAACCAGATAAGATTTGAAGCATTCGAAACCTGGTTTTGGAGGAGGACGCTGAATATCAAATGGACGGATAACATAAGAAGTGAAGAGTACAAGAGGAAAGAACTATACGGAACACTATGCAGAAAAGAAGAACCAGATGAATTGGGCACACCCTGAGGAAAAATGGGCTTAAGAATATAACTGAAGGAATAATAGAGGGAAAAGTTCTAAGAGGAAGGACGAGGGATGAATACATACATCAAATTAAGAGGGCAGTACATAAAACATAAAGAGTACTACAATGGAATAAGGGAGCTAGCATTAGATAGGGAAGAATGGAGGGGTGCTGACAACCTATCTTAGGATTACCAACCTATCTTAGACTGCCCAACAATGATGATAGTCCAGTGCATATGTCGAAAAAAAAGGTTAAAAACCGAGAGGATTCTCAGTAGCAATATTATTGCGTAAACGTGTCGGGGGCGATGATAAAATAGACTTCTCATCTTGATATTCAAAATATATTTTCCGCGTCATTCTTTTATTTAAACAATAATAATAATAACAAATTAAAGAAAAAACTATAAATCGAAAAATTGGAAAAATTAACAAAAGATATTAACTGGCAAAAAAACAAAGTTTGTTTAAAATAATACTTAAGGTTTATTGCAAATACATACTTGTACTTGTACTTATACATACATGTAAGTGCAATGCATACATTCACTAACACACTTATATACAAAAGCTCCAACACTCTTCCAAGTGTTTTATATATACTGCGCGCGGAAATGCCCCTGCCCCGAACTTATCCATTTTGCATTAGTTCTCGAGCTTATTAGGCTTGCTTGTCAAAGACTAATAAAACACTATGGTTGAGACGCGTTTTTGTTTTACTTTTAATTTAAGACAAAAATGACTGATGATGACTTTTGGTTGATATTACTGGACGAAAGCTGTCATTTTGATGAATTTGATCATTATCAGGTAACCGTGCAGTACTAGTAACCACAACTGCCATGTCCTTTCTATTAAGGTGTAGAGGTAGTGCTAAATATTTGATTTGGAATTAAATTCGTGATGTGAGCTGGAAAAACCTCGATTCTCCTCAGGAGTGTAGAGGATAGTTGAGATTGCGTGACGGGGCTTGCAAGTTAATCGAGTGACAAATCGGCATCGGCATTATAAATTGAAAATTGGATACCTCGGAAAGGTAGGTGAACATACCGTGCTAATCCTGTGATTTCCGGCTGTATCTGATGAATTACCGGGCGTCAGTGCTCAAGTAATTAGCGCCGTAATCGCGGGTTTTAATACCGCGTGGGTGGGTTATTCACCAGCGAGGGAATAGGTGTGTTTACTAGTCAATGTATTGTACAAGGGATCGAAAAACTTTTTGGAGGAAAGAACTAAACACACCAATTGAAAATAAATCGAGAGGCATATTTTTTTTAACAAATGGGGAAAATTTTCATTAATAAAGTAGCTTACATTCAAATTAATAATATCTTAAATAACTATCGAAAAAACCATTACTATGTAAATGAAATTCTTTTAAACATTTTAAATCGTTGAACTACAGTTTTATTTTTATTTTCAATTTTTCATCTGAACTGCAAGTAAGTAGTAAACACCCGCACGTGTCTCACGAACTGAAGTTAGCCACCCCGGTATTTTACTGAACTGGGTTTCACGTCTGCACACGAAAAATGTATTATCATCCCCATGTTATGAAGGCAACACTCTCAGAATTCTTCTCTCTCTCTCTGAATTCTCGGTTCAACGTTCAGGAAAACTTAGGGCAACGTCATTGGCGCTGCGATATCCATTCATACGCTCATTAACAGCTTTCTTTTGGCTCCTGAGTCATTATTAGCGCACGAGCGCACTCTCGTCCGGTTGGAATATTTCCTTGAAGCTGAATTGTATTGAACACAGCGCAAAGCGTCACATCGTTTTCTTTGGAAGGATCCGTCGCTCACATTCCCTCTAAAAAGAAGAATTCGCAGCCAATGACGTCCCCAAACCTACGCTCACATTAAAACACTCTCGAGTTACGTCAAGAAAATCGTATTTCAATACGTTGGGCTCCTATTTCAGTCTTCCATCACGAGGAACTTCGTTTTCCTTGATTTGTATACCGAGAAGACTCCACAGAAATGACTGTATTTTTTTATGTTTGCGCGGTCAAATAAGCATTTACGACTTCCGCGGAAGTTAGACCTCGGTATCTTCCTTGCCTTTTCTCTTGCCTTAATCATCCTACTAAGCCAACAAAAGTAATTCCCTCTTTTATCTATCCGCACGCGAATGACGTCGAGTGATGGAGATTTAGTCCCAGTTGTTGACGCATGAGCCCGCCACTACCAGAAACAATCCGACAGAATTTCGTGCGGTGGGATGATCTCTATCTGAAAGATTGTGTCGTCAGATGAGGAGGATTTTGAGCTGCAAACGTTGAGATTTCCACGACGAGAAGCGGAATTATTCTATGAGGTTGTGCGTCATCGACCCCTGTTAGCATTGTCGGCTGTTCAATAATTAATAGCATGGGTTAATCTTTCTTTCGTCGTTTATCCTTTCTGACCTGAATTTTGTACACTTGACCAAGTTTGGGATGAAGATACGTCTTTATAAAAATTTGCCAGACAATGTGGTGCCAGTATGAAAATGCCAATGTAACGTTTTCAGGGTGATCCATTTCGACATTATGACTCTTTCTCGATTGAAACAATTATGTGCTCCACGTTGAGAGAACAAATGAGAGTCGAATAACGAAACGAATTTTTCGAAACGAAAGAAGCGAATATAAGAGGAGTGAATGGTGAGAAGAGGGAAGGGTAGACCAAGGAAGGAAGTGAATTTGTGGTGGAAGGGACTATACTCAAGAGGAGGAATATTAGGAGTCTTAAGGTGGTTCCACCGTAAAATGACTCAAATGTCATTTTATTCATATTCTGTCTACTTGTAAAAAAAACTTGTACTCTATCTGATATGAACAACAAAATAATACCTTTCCACGCTATTTTGTTCTATAATTGATTTTGAAATTACATTGTGTTCAATGGGAGAATGAGAGAAACACGAGGAAAAATAGTATTTTTCCATAAAATATAAATGCCATTATCGCGGAAAACTATTTATAAGAAGTAAATAATCCAGAGAAATTGAATAAAAATGTAATACCGGCATCTTACCACCTAATTTTTCTAGTTATTGAAGAATTAATGCCGTAATTGAAGTCAAAATGCGGTAATTCGTATGAAATGGCGCTGCAGTCGGCTCCTATGGCTGGAAAAAAGTGCTCATTTAAAATACATTCGTGAAATAATCTGCATTTTTTCTACTTTGCTTATGGTTTCCTGTAAGTAACGCATTTTATCAGCGAGAGTAGGATTTTTTGGACAAAATATCAAAAATGTGGAATTTAGTATTTGTTTTGACTCACACAGTCGCGGCGGAACCTCCTTAAAAATGGGAGAGAGCGTGAATGAAGGAATACATGACAATAAAATAAGCGAAAGACGTATGCAAAGATATAGAATTATGCTGGGAATAGTTAAAAGAGAACTAGTTTCCTAGGCCCAACAGCAACAACTAATTTCTTTGACTTTTTTTTACCCCGAAAGGGCATCATGTGTTGGATATGTATGCACGTTTTTAGCAAGTACTTAATAATTGAGTGTATTGTATACAACTTTCCGAAAATGACGGAAAAATTGACAATCTCACATAATAGTGGTAAAAATGCGGGGTAATTAATGTTATTCTCGTCACTTCAGCTTTATATATAAAGTTGGCGCTATTGCGGTTATTTTTTTCGGGGTATGGGTGTCACCCTTGCTCAACATTTGTAGATAATGGGAAAATTTATTAATATTACATCTGGGTGTGTGTCGTTCTTCCGCTAGAATATAAATATATCGTCCAACATATTTTTAAAAATCATTATGGCCTGACAAAGGCGGCAGAAGTGTCGACGAAAGCTTTAACTATATGACATACCACTGCTAGGGGGCGTAGTTAAGGGGGAGGGGGGCAAGGTAGGGCACCGCCCACCCTTGCGTCCTTTTCGTCCCGTCTTTTTCAGAAAATTTTATACAATACACCCAATTATTAAGTACTTGCTGAAAGCGTGCATACATATCCATCACGCGATTCCATTTCGGGGTAGAAAAAGTAAAAAAAAACTAGTTGTTACTGTTAGGTCTAGGAAACTGGCTCTCTTTTAACTATTTCCTGCATAATTCTATATCTTTGCATAAGTCTTGCCCCCCCTTCGCTAAAACTCATTGCCCACCCAAGAAAAATCGACAGTATTGAAGAAATATAATGTTTTCCTTATTTTTATCTTGAGGAAAAGATTCATTGCCGTTTCTCGTAAACACAATTACACATAATCTGTGTCTACTAAAAAGCTAGTAGATCTCTAATCGGATTAGCGAAATTGAAACCTTGCGGTGGCTGATCAGCTGGACGGCTGCCCCCCCCCCCCCCCTAGGAAAAATCCCTAGCTATGCCAATGGCTACCAGTGTTTACCGAAAACAAGAATTTAATAAAAAAATGCTACACACTGCAAGATAGATTCAAAAACAAACTTTGTTATATTCCACACCGTATTTATTAAAACTCAACCGGTTTTGACCTTTTCAGGTCATTCTCAAGAGTTAACAAAGCTCTGTTAGCTTTGTTTCCTCTTGAGAATGACCTGAAAAGGTCGAAACCGGTTGAGTTTTAATAAATACGGTGTGGAATATAACAAAGTTTATTTTTGAAACTATCATGTCTTCATTCCACGAAGTGAACTCGCGTACCATTGATTTGATACACACTACAAACTTAGGATCAAAAGCTTTATTAACTTTTAAGTAAAATTCCAGATTTTGGTTCATACTCACCAAAAAGCCCAGAGAGAAGTTAAGAGGACGTATCTCTTAAAAAGGGAGTTCAATTATACATCTATATCAGTGCCACTATGTTTGTAGTGGTGTGATGGGGTGTGATAGCCTGAGCGGGAACGTCGGTAAAGTTGAAAGAAACACGGCGCTAGTCTCGATTACCTCGATTCATTACCTCGATGGCCGCAAAGGATTGTCCGCAAACGTTTAACTCACGACCACGTCCCTAACGTAGCCTCCCGATTTTTCGCAAGTGACCACATTTTTCTCTCTCTATTTATTATATTTATATGTGTAAAAAAACAAAAAGGTCAAATATTCACGGAATGTACTGCATACGTCCTACATTACAACGTACGGTGACAATTGGAATCATTCGATGCGTAACATGGGCAATGGCGTCTACGACGGTTGAATATTCCATTTTCATTTTTGATCATCACGAGGTCAGAAAGAGTTTATCGGTATTGGTATCAAACGAAGGGAGTGGTAGCTTAGAATGAACTATATGCAGCTTTCCAGTCGCCATCCCTTGGGTGCTATTCCTTTAATCACTATATTTTTGAAAATTTCAATCAAAATTACGATAACTATTTTAACCCTTTTCACTCATAGAAAATTTCAATCACGGCATACTACATTTGCATAATACCCTGCATACACTTATTATATAACCCAAAGTTATTTTCATCAAGTTTTAAGTGCTACAGCTTAAAAAAAATATTTTGTTAATATTTGGCGTTATGATTTTTCAGGTATATAGGTATATCGGAAAAATCATATAACGCAAAATTTTTACAAAATATTTTTTTAAAGCTGTAGCACTTAAAACTTGATGAAAATAAATGTGGGTTCTTTCGTGGTTTTTTTGGTATTTTGGAGTGTGTTAGGGTATATTGGGGTATATTGGAGTATATTATGGATTGGATGATATAGGGTATATCATCCAATTATATTGTGAAAATGCTAATTATTTCTGATTTATAGGCAATAATGATTGACAATATGTATTTATAAGAATTAACGTTTTTGCCTACGCTTGGAAGGCCAGTAAATATATGTCGACGTGTAATTTTAAGGTTTAATCTAGTATGCGATATTACCATTAAGTACCCATAAACTTTCATAAAAACACCCTTAAATTGACATTTATTCATTTTTGAGTGTTAAAAACGACATAGTGATTTCCTTATACTCATGTTTTTGGCTCTAATCGTTAGTTATTAGTGCAAAATAGCCTCTTCATTTTAAATTAACGCAACACATTTAAGCGCAGGCACAATCAGATTTTTCGAAACATTTGTCGATTTAGTCTTTCCAAACCATTCTGATTTTATGAGGCAGTTCTGTTCATATTTTTATTACAGTTTTATGATTGGGAGTAGTAAATGTGAGGGAAATTACAAGATGACGTAGTTTTATTCTGCTATTAATTACTTTGACTTCTGAGATAGCGCCTGGATAAATGAACTCCCACATTGCACGTCGCTGGTGGAGGAATGATATTAATTCATACGTAATGACATAAAAGGCAACTGGAAGCTAAATTTCGAGTCGTGGGACTGAAATGGGCATTTTCGCTTCTTTTCTTTTGCAGATCAGTCAACTCTAGTGGTAAATCTATGAATACCTACCCATGATAAGTGATTCTCCCAACTGAGCACAATGCAAGTCTTATTTTAAACGCCATTACGATGGATAAAAATCTGCAAGGGCACTGTTGCTGTAAGATTTATGAAACAGATATATCTACGGTTAATCATTCAAAAGAGGTTAATTTCATAAAATGAATCCTATTTTCGATTACATTGGAATGCTTGTACTCTTTTCAATGAGGTCGATAAACATGAATTCTTACTATTTTGTCTCGTTCCTTCTTTGCTTGCACTCAGATAGTACCTATGTTGTCTGACATTCAATGTCGGACGAAGAGTGAATTTTGGTCCTTTCCGTGTGCATCAACAAATATAAACTTTATTTTGTGGAAAGTCTGGAAAGAAATAATCATGTTCAATGTTAGTTCGTTCATGTGTCATGTTGAAAGGATCTTACCCGTATGATTACTGTAATACTGTATACGTCCCTTTGGTGACAAAGATTAGACATATCAATCGGAGAAACAGAATGGGAGAGGAAAAATTGTGAGGTTATCATTTGAAGTGCGATGTCTGGGATTAGGGTACTAATGACCTCAGGTTGCGCGGCAACTGCTGTCGGCATTTCATTAAGAATTTTAGATTCTGGAGTGATTCCATTGTCTTTTATCAGGAGGTTGCGAGAGTATTTCTATAAATATTGCTCTTGAATCCGTGTATATAAGCCCGAGTAATGCTTGCTCGAGGTCCGCTTTAGGCGGAGCATTCATTGTTTCATTTTCCGATGTACGTCACGAAGGTTAAAATGAAAATAATTCCATTTCTGAGGAATATTACGTCAAGCAATGCTTGCAGTAGATCATGAAATATTGTCCGAGGTACTTTTAGGATAATCGTTGCGTGAAAATCAGTAAAAAGTTATCAGACGGAAATACAAAAGAATATCAGTCAGAATGCTGCAATACCTTTCAGTTTATTCTTTTAATTGGATAAATTTGAAAATAACTTCAAAATAAATACATAGGAATGACCGATATTTAAAATTTGCCTATAGGTTTTCCAGCACCGATAGCTGTCAGTATTTTACAATCGAAATTCTGGTAGTTTTCATAGAAGACGTTTAATAGATGGGATGAAGAGATGTAGGACATGTGCTGAGATTAAGAATAGCATCATGTAAGAGAGCCTTGTGGCTGGAAGAGTCTAGAGGATATTTACTCTCTTTCATTTAAACCTACCTTTTCCGGTGGCAACCATGATGGAAACATTACCTTGCAATTCGTTGACTTAAAAATAATAATAATAATATTTTATTTCACACAATAAATTATACATTTCCATTAAACAATTGTTTTGGTGAAATTAGGAACCCCTGAAGAAACCTGTATTGGAGTTGGCATTCATTAATTACGCTGTGTTCAGCAGCAGTCAATTTAACAACTTATAAATATATTTAATGGGCTAGCAATTTACACCAAACGTATGCTCAGTATAACACAAATTGAAATTCATAGACTTTATGCATTTAACAATAGAATTATACAAAACAAGTAACAATTTAGGAAAAAGTGAATAAATAATTACATGGTGATATCAATGACTTGTTTGGTGGGAGGTACTTTAATATTAAAGAATATTATCTATATCTATTTGCGTCAATAACCATTTTCTTAGAAGGCTAAGAAATCTGGCTTCACTTTGCATAGAAGATATTTCTCTAGGCTAGTTATTAAATAATTTAGGTGCAGTATAAATATATGAATGTTTGTAAGCTTCAACATTAGGCCTCGGAACTGCAATACTGGTGTTATTTTTCAAATAACACCAGTGTTGCAGTGTTTGGCAATATTTTCAATATTTGTTGGTAAATCATAGGTGATGTCTGTGTATTTGCTTATCACGCCTGTAACGTCTTTTTAGTAGTCAATGTCTCATCTATTAGTTGATATAAATTCCATTCCCTCCTTGCTGTTATTATTTACGTGTCACTGGTACTGAATAATATATTATGTGTATAGGGTTCTAATTGCTGTTTACTTGGTTCATCATCTTTTTGCTTTAGCTAGTTATTGACCGTTTCTTTTCACGAGAAAGCGTCTGCGTTTGGATTAGTTCTCTTTCATGCGTTTTATTCTGCCACTCACGTTCATAATAGTTTGCCTCTGATCCCGGTTATCTGATGAGGGCGATTGAGGATATTGGCATGAATGACCGAGGATTTGGAATCCCACGCTTTTGCGGAGAGATATGACGTTTTGTTTTAAGGTGTCGTCGGTAGGTGGGGAGCGAAGGGGAAGGGCGCGAGATAGCGGCGGATGGCGGATGTAATAATTGGATTGGGAAATAATGCGTTTCCCTATCTCTGTACTGAAATTATGTGTACACAATAAAACTGATTCGCGGTTATTGAATTTGCCTGCATATTTGGTCGTCAGTGTTCTCGGAGGGAAACGAATTGATATCGATTGGTACGAGTGGGTGATTAAGCAGAAACTCGAAGGGAAATGTTTTAATCGAAATTATAAAAAAAAACTGTTAAAAAAATATAATATAAAAATATAGTATATATAAAAATAAAAATATAAAAAATACTGTTCTCGTGTAATAATTCCAATTCATAAAACTTTCAGATTCACGAAGTCCCCTCGAAATCAAAGTAAGGATTTCACTGCTCTCAAAATATTGGATAACATTTTTGGGGCTAGTCTCATTGCTTTCTAAGCCTGTTAGCAAAATGCATGTGGGTGCGTGATCAAATTTCACTGGTAATAGCATATTGTAAATAAGCCAAATTTAAAGTGGTTCCACCGTGAAATGACTTGAATGCCATTATATTCATATTCTGTCTACTTGTAGAAAACGCTGTCCTCTATCTGACATGAACAACAAAATAATACCTTTCCACGCTATTTTATTCTATAATTGAACTTAAAATTACATGGTGTTCAATGGGGGAATGAGAGTAACACGGGGAAAAATAGTATTTTTCTATAAAATATAAATTCCATTTTTGCGGAAAACTATTTATAAGAAGTAAATAATCCAGAGATATTGAATAAAAATGTAAAATAGGCATCTTAACACCTTATTTTTTTAGTTATTAGGGAATTACTGCCGTAATTGAAGTCAAAATGCGGTAATTCGTATGAAATGGCGCTGAAGTCGTCTCCTATGGCTGGAAAAAAGTGCTCATTTAAAATACATTCATGGAATCATCTGCTTATATTTTGTACCTTACTTTTGGGTTTCTATAGGTAACGCATTTGATCAGTGAAGGCAGAATTTTGTGGACAAAATGTAAAAAATGTGGAATTTAGTATTTGTTTTGACTCACACAGTCACGGCGGTACCTCCTTAAAGAATCTGTGCCCATATAAATAGCCCCAGTTCTTATTCAATGATATGTTCTCGCAAGTTTTCGCGTATGTATTTACCCAAGCGGGTAAATGGATCATGTAAACAGCTCTTAAAACCAGAAAAATTGGGATCTTTTTCTAGCTGTAAAATATTTCTTACGACTGAAAGGATCTATAAAAAAAACAGGACGAACTAAGGGCTTGACATGATGGGATAAATATGAAGGTTGTAGTTACCAATCTTTGGGTTGAACCAGAAATAATTAATCAGATGGCTATGGAGATATTTGTAAGACTTGAAGAGAAAAACGTGGGGTGCAGGCAACCCATAATAATTAAGGAGGAATAAAGGGACCAGGTGTCGTTGAGCAAACTCCCACAATTAATACCATTTACAATGCACTGAAATTGGATGTGAATTCATCCGGGTTATCTACTTTTATTATTTACTGCCTGCGCCCCACGTTTTTCTCTTCAAGTCTTACAAATATCTCCATAGCCACTAAAAATTCACCCTCAAAAATTTAGAATGTCCCAGGAAAAATTATTTTATACTTTTTAGCCTGTTTTAAAAACGTGGAAAATTTATAATTATTAACGTGGATTATTTGATTAATTATTTTCTGCTTTTTAGTCTTATTCCCGGGTGAAAGTTTCCAATTGATTTTATACATCTTGATGAGACTCTCACAGGGACAAATAGGAAATTCCCGATGTATTTCAGATTCTGTTCAGCAGACAGTGTATGGAATTGAAAAAATCAATTAATCGTTAATTAATTGTTGTAACATGTAGGTAACATTGCATTTTCATCCACTTCTGAGCGATGGTTAAAATTACAAGTCTCTACTAGCACATCAGGAAATATGGTAATTATTTAATTGTTAATGAATTAATCAATTAATTTTTATAATAGATAGCTAATATTGCATTGTAATTCACCTCTGAGCTATGGTTAAAATTTAAAGTCTCTAGCTGATCGGGAAGTTAGTTTAAACTCGGTTGCAATATTGCAATAATAAGACAGACAGATATGACGGAAACCGAACTAAGAAAAACGTGGTAAAAAAGGAATCACTGCTTTATTTTAGGCTCTCTTGCTAGTCTAACGCCAATTTACCTGCCAGGGCGAAGCTTTTGTACCCAGCTAAGGTTTCTCCTCGTATAGACAATGTTCACCATCTTGGATCATAATTGAAGACTTGGAATAAAAAAGGCTCTAAGTGCCAGAATAAGGAATTTTGAAGTGTTGTGTGAAATGGGATCTACATGCTACGCCCAATTATGTGTAAAAGGCTCAAACTGCCACGAATGAAAATGTAGTAACTGTTGCAATCAACAGATGGCATGCGGTGCAACAGTCGCTGCTGTTAACATATGGAAAGCTTTATGTTCCGTGCGATTACTCCTCATTGTTAGATTGTTGTCCTCATTTTCCTGAAATTCATGATTTTCGCACTTAAAGAGTCCTATTTATTTCAAGTCTTCAATTGTTATCATCTTGTTTGAATGCATCATACGCGTCCACCGAATCTTAAGCTTTTTTCAATTGGCCTTCATTAAGTGATTTCCCATGCCCCTTCGAGTATCGAGGAAAAACTTCTGAAATTTTTCAAATGAGATCCTAGTCATCCTGCATTTGACTTTCCGACATTACCACATCTGTTTCTAAAAAAAAAGATTTCAATTGAGAATCCAACTTTTATAAAATACATTTTATGCTGTTTACGAAGGATATCTAAGGGCCCTCGGATCAGAGAAACTTTGGACGTGAAATCGAGGAACCTTTGTTGCACAACATTGATTAAACAGTAAATTTGACCGTAAACGGATCGGTAGCTGGGTGTGAATTGGTAAAAAATATCACATCAAGGACTGACCCATTCCTCAAAGTGGGGCTGGGCTTTTTGTGCCTGGCACTCAATTTCACTAGCCTGGCTGAGTGCCCCACATGTTTGGTAGAATTACGAAAGATTGAGTTATTTATGCCCCTGTCCGCTACAGAGTTTCCAGATGGACTTAGCGGGTAACATCTTTTTCCCATTTTACAATAAACCGTGCCGACTGCAGTACCCAAGTGAATAGTACACTTAACTATTCAATGAACCTTCCCGAATACCGCATTTGTATTCATGGGTGCTGTGTTTGTTTTAGAATTAAGGATAGAGGGTAGGATATAACATTAGAAGTGGGATAGCCTTAAAACTAGTCTTACACTAACGTAATCCATTGAAAACTCCTTGAGATTGTATTCTTGATTGTTGCGCAGATATATCAGCTTTCATGTATCCTTTCTCTCTCTCCTTATATCAGCATAAAACCCACGGCGTTATAAACCCTTATTCAGTACCTCGAAGGAATAATTGGCCGCTAGAATATCTACGTAATCTCTGTCATTGGAAAAGACTAAAGATGTCGTCATAAATATCCTGAATATTAATCTCGGCCTAAAACGCAGAGAATCTCGGTTCCGACAAAGACATTACTTTTATTACTGCGGATTTGTCTGTGAAATCCTGTTTACCTTCACTAAATGACGGATCAAAAGATTTCTCGTTGATGCCGGACAGTGAGATTGGGTCGCGTGGAGAGAAGGTATACCCACCACTCTCCCCGAGGAATGAGACCAGTCAAACGTTTTTAAGACAGGTGAAGGTTGGCTGGAAGAAAAAAAACTTTTCGAGGGAGGATTCCGTTCGGCTCTGTTTAACAACAGTGTCCTCGCCATGCAGACGCAACGCTCTTGGCCATCCACGCTCCCTGTCCTCGTCGTGATTGCTCTGGCACTGCCGGGATCACCAATTGTGGAGACTCAGGTCATCCAGCGCCACTACCCCCGACATCTCAATGGCCTCAGCCCGGAGGATCTTCTTCTTCGATCGGTGCTGTCGCGACAGGTGCGGTACTACCGCTCGGGCTACTCTCGTGAGCCGTGGCTCGTGAGCAACAGAGAGCAGCACCACCAGAAGCGGGCCGAGGGAAGGGCAACATGCAACAATGCCGACATCCCGCTGTACTTTGTGCGTCTGGTGGATGTGGGGGACATTCTGACGCATTGTCCGTTCTCGGTGGAAGCAGACGAAGACAGAGAGGGGAGGTGGCCTAAGGTCATCATGAACGTCCGCTGCCTCACGAAAGGTTGCAAGTGCACTTCGAAGGGTAACTACAGGTGCTCAGAACTCACCACCGAGATGGAAGTGACATACCCACGGTTGGGTAGGCGTGAGAATGTGTCTGTTTCCTACGCGTGCGCTTGCATCTCTCTCAAGTCGTCGTCAACTGAAAGCGTCCCACGGCCTCCGATATTTTGAGGGAATTGAGCGAATCCAGTTTTAATTTTGGAACGCCCCGGGCTGGACCAAGGAGGGAAATAGGAATGTGTTATACTTTTCTGTCTCTCTTCAGTGAGTAAAATCCCAGTGAACGACTACTTTTTAATTATTTGAAATCCATCATTCACTTGTGCGCATTTTTTTAAAATTGCTCGTGAGTGAGAGAAAAAGGACGCGTTTTGTAAACTGACTTTTGCCTTCCACCAAAAGAAGCAGGAATCAGCGTTATTCTTCTAGATTTTATAAGAAGAGTTAAGACCATCAAGGAAAGGAATACCTATATAATATTAACATTAGGACATGTTCAAATCATGTGTAAACGCATATATATTTTTTACTCAGTGATAAACTTATTTTGTTTGCCCTTACTTTGTTTTTTGTGTCATAGTCTTTTGAATGCGCATTGTTTCTTTTAGCATTGTATTCATCAAAAGTTTTAATTAGCATTACAAATATTATCTTTTTATCTATAATAAATTCATCATTTCCATAAAAATTGTTGTATTTTTAATACCGACTTATGATCACATCTATTTGACACCAAGTGCTGTATTTTGTTTCTCTTTTAATAACTTGTATGATTATTGAGGCCAATTATTAGATTTACTTTCATTTTTTTGCAATCAAAGCATGACCTTCTGAATATTATATAAATCATGATGAACGGCCAATACCTAGATGATGAAAGATTATTTTTGGCAGCATTTCCGGAAAATGGTGGTGAGCCAGGATTTTTCAGCAATCAAGCTCGCTTTTTTCACTGCTCATGAAGGTATTTCTCTCGAATGCACCTGTCAGACCAGTGGCGGATACAGAAAAATCTCAAGTTATTGCGACGATTGTAGCTTTCAAACTGACTGCCTGGCAGCGACTCTGCTTCCCTTATACATGTAGCTCGGTTGTTTCGAGAACATTCGGTGCCAGAATGTTCGCTTCCAGACTTTTAAGGAGTGTGAACAAATACAAACAGTAGAATATTCGCGACTTTTCTCGAACAAATGCCAGACAGAATAACGTATCGAAATCACTAGAATGGCCGCGACTTTTATCGTAGGTTAGCTATGTGCCAGAAAGAAACGTATAAAATACCATGACGCGTACGCGCGCGCGTGCAACATAAGAAAGTACAACTACTCGATAACTCGACTCAGAGTCGACTGACGAAAGAAACGAACGAATAGCGTGCGGGCTGACTGGCGGGGGCGGCGCGGGCGGCAATGCGGGTGGGCCCGCAAGGGGGGGGTGGGGCCCGCGCCCCCCATATGTATCCGCCACTGAGTCAGACTAGTAGTAATAATACATTTTAGATTTCCGTAGGCCTTCATCCTGACTTGAAAATTTTCTATTACATTGAGCATTGTACCATTTGAATTACGCATGTCTTTATGTAATAAGGTAACATTTAATAGGATTTACATAATTAACGATACTGCTTTATTTTTCGGAAAGTAATCTTGGCCCTACTCGAGTTACGTTTTGAAACCAGGAACTCATAGTCTATTCGTACTCTAATGTTACAGTTTATATTTTTTTCTACTATGTTCAATCCTTTTTCCCCGATTATTTAACACCGAGGAAAACTTGCTGAAGTGTAAAACTGTCGACCTCATAGCTCATGTTTTTTGCACTAATAACAGACATAACGATCAACACAAATGTTTGGGCCCGACAGAATTTCAAATTATATTAAACCGGGAATATTTATTAAATCTCATTGTAAGGCCGCATATTCTCCTGCGTTACTCTTTTGAGTCCGGCGACTGGTCTTCTTACAGCTTCGAGAAAAATATTGAAGATTCTTGTCCCATAAGCACTAATAGAAAAAGTTAACTGCGGGAAGGGGAAGCTAATTTTACTCTGTTGCAACTATTTGTAGTTCTTTTCCTTTCCCCGAGAAGCTAATTATATTCACTCAGACTAATGTATATTTGACGCATCATTGAAAATCAAGTCCAAAACGAAGTTTAGATTTAAATACTGATATAGGTATTTTTTGAGCTCTTTTATTTTTTAACCTATATTGTTTCGTTATAAACCACCCAAAGTCTCCTTCTTCGAATAAATCATAGGTATATTATAAATCAAAATATTAAAAGATAAGGTAGACGGTGGAGACAATATCTAGGATAGAAAAATAGGACTACCTTGTGTGGGGTTGAAAAACGTGAAAGAAAAACTAGTACAACAAACTACAGGAAAAGCATGAGATGAGTGGCAATGGGGATGTGCTAAGGAAGGATATAAAGGGCTAATATAACAATTATTAGGAAGACTCCATTAGGAGCTGATCTTAATAGATAACCTTAAGCTTGCTATTAGACCGAAGGACACCATCTCATGACTTAATGGCTCAAAAGGTCGAGGGATGAGATAATAATAAACCATTTGGAACTGACAGGAATGAGATTACCGTGTAAAAGATAGGTTAGTTGAATCTACTGAGCGTGAGGCTTAAAGAACAAGCGGGCTATCTGCGTGGGAAGCGTTTTGACAAAAAATGGTGTTTTACAGAGGACTTTTAAAGAAAAATTAAATCGATGAAAGAGCATTTCATTAATTGAAGGGAATTCTTACTGGAAAAAGCATAAGAATTAATGCTAAACCCAGTGGAAAGACTAGTTACAGTTTATTTAAGTGTTAAATAGTTCTAAAACCTATAATTTGAAGAAAGAGTTAGGGACTTGCAGATCTTTGAGCTAGACCTATGACCAAGAGTGGGTAAAACGTGATAGACTGAGGGGAAGACTAACGAAGTGGTGC
Source organism: Pyrrhosoma nymphula (assembly GCA_963573305.1). Classification (NCBI taxonomy): domain Eukaryota; kingdom Metazoa; phylum Arthropoda; class Insecta; order Odonata; family Coenagrionidae; genus Pyrrhosoma; species Pyrrhosoma nymphula. The sequence continues at coordinate 8,723,220 of OY754335.1, read as the reverse complement.
ATTGTGAGAGAAGAAAGCGAATTGTTGGGGAAGTTTACCAATTGTTTGAACTTCAAGAACATAAAGGAAGAGGAAGATTTTCAGGCTAAGAGGAAGGGATGTGGCTAGAAGACTTTGTCAAATCAAGCGTTTCATATATCAAAGAGTAGTGATGACCAGACTGGGGGCTAGAAAAGGAAAGTTAATGCGTGACCCTGTATGAGATTAGGATGCTAATGGTTAGAAGTTTAGAGTATGGCCAGAGTTTCCTCATTTCCTTCGTAGACTTCGATTAGATTAGAGTGTTTTGAGCGAATTAACGGAAGTACTAATTATTAAATGCAATTCTCGTGTTGAGCATTGGAATACAGTGTAATATGGTTTAGAAATTAGTTGCTGCGGTGAGTTGCTAGAGCTTAGATAGAAGGATTTTGAGATGTTGGTATGCAAAAGGATTGTGAAGGTGAGTTGAGTGGTGAAGGAAACCAATATAAATCTACATATTACCCTGCGAGCCACCTCTAGGGTGTTTGGCAGGGGGTGACAAGTCACCAAAATGCAGCATGCAAGCGGACCGCCACATGCACACCGCACGGTCATGAATGACGGGCACGGCCAATGAAGCATTGCTAGAGGAGTGGAGGTGAAAATAAACAGGTCGTGGAGATGCTGAGAGGGCAAGTTGACACAGAAAGTATTTTTCGGGAACGGCATGTGTTCGAGGGGATTAGGAAGGAAAATTCTTCGTATTAACGGAAAAGGAATGAAAAAAGGCGGTTTTGGACGATATAAAGGGAATAAAAAGGTATGTTGGGCTTAAGATGGACGTAATTTTGGAAAAATGGATAATTTATTAAGAAAAGCGGTTCAAACTCTGTACAAACCCACTGTTCATTTAGTATAATGTATATTGAAGAAAAAAAAGTGGAGGGAAAATTGAAGATGTATTGTATGATGAAGCCCGTGATTAATGGAAGATTGTTAGATCTGAGCGCACTAGAGAAAAAAATAAGTCTTCTAGACAAAGATAGAAAGAAGGAAGAAGAGAACAGTTGCAGTGCCGAAGGAGTAGATGGCAAGGAACAAATGGCGCTTTTCTTATTCGCTGTGACTAAGATAATTCGTGCGTTTGGTGAACCATTATTGTAACATTTATTGAAATGGTAGTTGATATCCTTTTATATCTTTAAGCTTTGATATATTTAAGCTCTGGAAAGTGCGAAATCTGATAACAACGAAACCTTGTTTTAAAGAGGGCAACCAAGTCTTTTTTAAAATCTCTTTTCTCTTAAATCTCACGTCATCTCTTGCACCTCGCCCGTTGGCTCATCAAATTATTGTGGTAATATCCATTGTCAATGTTTTTCATTTACTGATAATGGAGATTGCATGAAGTCCTTATGAAGAAGTTAGGGAAGAAAAAGGCGTAGGATATGGTCAAACTTGAACTGACGAGAAATTCTCATACGGACGTAGTGTTGTAGTAGTTTCATGTAGCACGTTTTTGAGTTTACTGCTACAAGCTGTTCGCGTACTTCGGATTTACAAACAAGACTTGGAGAAAAAATAAATCTAATGAGTCCACGGGAGATAGGAATTCTATCATCATTCAGCCACTGAGCCAATTTCTCTTCCGAACCGGTGTTCTTAATGTGAGTGACATATCTTCTGGCTATAGTTCATCAAAATGGCTTTCGATCCTCACTATTTTTTTCGTAAATGCTTCAAAGTTGTTTCACATTCTTGGGGTGAATTTTTTTTGGACGACTATTTTGTACGGTGAGTACACTGGCTTCTCGCCCAATGGTTCCGAGTTTGAATTCCGGCTCTGGTGGAGATTTTTCATTGGAACCCAAATCCCTCCGTTAGTACCCTAGCACTTCAAGGGAATTATTCCGTCCGTCTGGTGGGACGTAAACTGTAGGCCCCTAGGGGTATTTTGTTAATTTCCGACACCTGGTTTCTCTTCATAATTCTTTAATTCCACATATCTTCTCTTACCGTACTACCCGTCTGTCCCTGGCGGCGCAAAAGGCTTCAGATATCCTACGTCGACCACAGTATCCTACGATACAATGCTCCAGACTGGAAACCTGAAGTTTGCGGGTACGAATTCCTTCTCGGGTGTGAGTATCTTGTTTCTCTTAGGGTTACGTTTAAACGGTGCGTTATAACCTTATAAGTTGAAGCATTTATAAAACTAAGTATACAACCACTTCTAACATTCTATTTTCTCCCAAAATAACGGGCCAAGTAAGGCTAGAAAATGAAGTAAAGGCTAAAGCTAACAATCGAGAAAATAAAAGCCTTGTTTTTGCTAAAAACGGTTACGAGTGAACAGAAAGTGTGACAAAGCTATTAGGACAGGCTAGGGAACGGCTGGAGACTCAAATTTCATTTGGAAGGCTTGGGTTATCAGAAAAAATACCTATCTCTTGACTGTCATATTGGAATGGTAATAATTGAAAAAAGTAATATTTAAAAAAAGAGCTACATAATGAGGGTCACTGTCAACCAGTTGGTTCCAAGAATTCTTTCTTTCCGCTCACCTGCCACGATTTCAACAAGAGAAGATTGGGAAAATTATTCGACAAAAACATGCCTCACTTAGCGTAGATATTATTCCTTTTCTGTACCCTTCTTTTTATGGTTGGTGTGCTAACATCACTCTCTGCCACACGCCCTTGCAGTGGCTCGCAAGGTTGTACGTTGGCGTACAGCCATTCCATTTAAAGAGAGCCCAATTATGGAAAAAATATATAAGGAAAGTGTTTTTGTCCTACAATTTTGAATTTCGACTTAGCCAGGTTAAATTGAGCTTAATAAATCAAATATACTGCGCCATTACCAAAATTTGAAAGAAAAATTGAATTTTACTCATAATGGAAAGCAGAAAGAGTAATTAGGTAACAACTTTACCATGTCACACCCGGAACTTATTTAAAAAATTCATAACTAGAAAAATAATGCTGTTGGATACTTCTCCATTAGTTTAAGCTAAAGAACAATTACTCTTATCTTGCTAATATTAATATCAATATTTAATGTTTAAACTATTCACATAGTTTACAGGTTAAAGAAGTCTATGTTATTGAGTGTCATTTGTCTGCGTCACACACGGAACCACAGTTTTATTCCAATTACAACGGTGCTAGTTAATTTTTTTCATTGCATATTAAGTTGTAAATTGCCTTCTTTTATGGCTAACTAAAGGTGTACTCCAATATATTTTAGTGTAAGTATTTTATGTGAAAATTTAAAATTAAACGCTCATAAGTCACACCCGGAACCAATGGAATGGCTGTGTAACTATTTCTATGGACCAACGAGATGAAAGGAAACGAAGCGAACAAGGATAAAGTATTTTTTTATTATATTACTGACTTCTGAGATAATTTGCGACATTTGCGGAATGGTGGAGAGAAACCTGCCGTCGTCGCCTTTAGCCTCTTACTCTGAATGAACGACGGCGCCAAAGAGACTACGGTTAAACCTTCCATCCGACGGTACGAGTACAACTAGGGTTGCCAATCATACAGAATTCTTGGGGAGACATCCACTATTAAACAATAATATTAAACAATCTCCCACCTTCATAAAGGAGACGTTTTTCTGTCATTTTAACGTTAAATAAAAATTAATGCATTGGTTAATTCATGTAGGTTTGGTCATTATCATAATGACCACACCTCCATAAATTAACCAATGTATTATTTAAGTGGTCAATAAACATTCAAAGAAAATAAGAATTAATAAAATATTCCTCCCATTATCATCGATTTCTGCGATTTGTTATGTTTTAATATGTTTATCACTAATAACATTGAATATGCGAATTTATCTCAAAATGTCGTGATTTTACTGATTGTTAGGTACATGATGGTTAATTCTACTATTGACATAGCTCCTCGTATATCTAATGCAGTTGTTATCCACCTTTGGAATTGCTGCTGCTCATTTTTGTAAAGAATAAAAAATCTACGTAGGTTATAACCATGCTTTAAACGTCATCTCCCGAAGTTTCTTACTCATGAAACGGTCTTTTCGCGAAACTAATTCTTCTTGTGTGGAAAATCCTAGTTAAAACAGTTGAAGTGAAGATAGACGAAACTTTCCTTTCCAAATAGCACCCAAGTATGTATCGGGATTTCACTGCAAATTTCTCCGTAATTTTCTAGATTCGCACCCGGGTTTTCTGGACGGAAGACAGTACTCGAGCCTCTACATCAACCATTAGTCTCCCCCAAATTCCTTTATATACCTTTCATTTTTATGGCTGGTAGATACCCTAACACACCCTACTGCACGCCCTTGCGGCGGCTAGCGTGGTCGTAAGGAGATATAATTCTTCCATCAACCGTGGAGGAAAGAAAGGGAATTCCTGCGCTGCTGAAAATTGAGATGCGATGACACTACGGAGGATATATTACGCTGGGTGGAGCAGGTGAGAATGTGTTAAAATAGGCTAACTACTGACTCGAAAGGGTGGGGGATGTGCAGAGGGGTGAGACAGGTGGGAGAGACTTTCCTTTTCCGTGAGATGTCTTACACACACCGCTCTCCGCCCACGTGGTCTCTTCCGTAACTCGCCTGGTAGTTCCCCTCGCCTGGGGGAAGAGGAAGAACACACGAGTTTTATGGTGTACACTCGCCGCCTTCCAATCGGATCCCACCGCGGTGGTGGGGAGGGAATCCCTGTCCATCGTGCCAGGCTCCCGAACGAGAGGTAGAGAGAGGGAGAGAGAGAAAAAAAATAACATCGGGATGCAAGTGTCACCCAAAATTGCGATCGGGAAGAGATACGGTCGCCTATAAGAGCGAGGGATTTCTCATCTCGGCCGCAGACGGCAAGTCGAAGCAAATCCTAGCCGCTGGACAAGCGATCGGTAACGAAGCTCTTCCAAAGTCCAGAATAGTACCAGTGGACAATATATCCCTTGGCGATGCAGACTCAACGAAGCTGTTGCCTCATCTCTCTCCGCATTTTCCTCCTGGTCCTCATTCCGGCGGAGTTGCTGTGGTTCTCCGGGGTTGACTCCGCGGGTCATCCCGGTCGCCTGCAGCGCCGGAGGGGAGGTGGACCGGAGGACATCTCATTCGAAGGACTCGAGTGGGAAGAACCGGTTGCGGAGACGGATCGCTCGAGGGTTCGCCACCCGGCAGCATTTCACCAACGGAGGGAAGAGGCTGAACTGGAGGGCGCCGGCCACGTTGGCCTCGAAGACTTGCAAAGGGTGCGATCTTCCGGTTTCCCCTGGAAGCCGTCGCCAGCCAAGCGGCGGAACGACCCGATGGTCCAAGAGGGACAGAAAGGCGCCTGCGGGAAGGAGGACGAGTACAAGTACCCGCTCGACGACGAGTACATCAGGCCCGTTTGTGCCCACCGGGTTGACTCTTCGGATGTGGTCGAGGGGCGGCACCCTAGGGTCATCACGAACGTCCGCTGCATCCACGGGGGTTGTCGTTGCTCGAGAGTTGGCAATTATCGGTGCATGGAGTTGACCAGTGAAATGGAGGTGAACTACGTCCTGCCGCAGAGCTCAGGGAAAATCATCTTCGAACCCCATAACTTGACAGTTTCATATGCGTGCACTTGTGTTAGGGTTGAGTCTGCAGTGATGGCGAGTATCCGTTACCCGGAAATCGTATGAAAGAGAAATGGTGTTGAAGCGTTATTTATTAACCAGCGTGACTGAAAATCTGAAGTGGATGGAGAAACTGAAGTTTAAAAAAATTGTGATGAACTTGAACTAATTACTTGCTATATTTTTCTACGCAAGATAACTGTTATTTATATTTTTTTAATTCTCGTGCTTCTTATTTAATTTATTTATTTCCCAGATCAAGTATACGTTTCACCGGTTTTATATTGTCTGTTTAACGTTTACTGTTGGATGGTTGAAGAGTTATTATGGTGGCAGGGCGCAACTCGGGGTTCATTAAGTACATTGGTCTGTTATTTAGATTATTTGAGCCGTTTTCTTACTACGGAGATCTTTAACCAGACATTATCTATTAAACCAGACCAAAGTGAATCGAATTATATCACAAGAGTATGGAATGAAGCCTGCGATTGAGTATTTCCTTCTACTTTACTTGTGCATGAATTCTGAGAAAAAGCCGAATAAAAACTAATAACGTCACCTTAGTCTAGAGAACTTGCTCGTAAAAGGGAGACAAATATTTTTTTTATAAAAACATTTAATGAGTTGGCAGAATCTATTTATTTTTGTGTATTTTTTGATGAGTTTATTTTTTTGTTAATATTATCTGCTTTATGTTATTTATTTGTGTTTTACGTGATTGTTATTTTTTTATAAAAATTTAAAGACATGTTTCAATTATGAAACTTATTTATTTAAGTGCGCCTTATATGCCTATTGTTCATTTTTAAAATTTTAATGATGTTCCAACTGATAAAATTCTAGTCTTGTGCAATAAATCAACTATTTTTGAAAATTTGTTCTTCTGTATTTATACCAACTTATTTTTTGGTGTTTTCTATCTGTTAAACTCTTCATGGTTGAATTCTTTTCTCCGATATTCTCCAAATACACTTGAAACTATAGATAGATGACGATTCATTGTTTTTGTATGTTGTACCACTGAGTGCTATGCTTACTCTACGGTTGTACATAATAATAGTTTTCTCAAACGTAATTTAATGAAACTGATGCAAGATTTAAAATGATTTTTCTTTTCAACATGAATGTTTCCATATCTGGAGTTCATGAGGGAGCGAAGGGAAACTTCTTCGTTATAGCTTTTGTTGAAAACAGAAAATAGTGTTCTAACTATCACTCATGCATATTGAGTAAAAGTTTTACTTAAGTATTTTATCCCTCGTTGATTGAGCGTAACATGAAGGAAATTATACTTCTAAAAAAATCAAGGAAATTTGACTAATTATCCTTAGAGGAATGATTCTTAGATACAATTTCTTTAGTCTTAGGATAACGAAGTTACTTAAGAGATGTTACTTAATGTAATTTTACGAAACAACTGGTATGATTTCTTATTGATTAATGAGAGGATACAGGAACGGGAGTAATAATTGTAATGACAAAAGTATGGCTTTCCGATAATTAAAGTGCTTTATTGATCTATATGCAAATCTTTCTGGATTTCTTCTTCATACCACTTAGGTCAGACGACCATTAGGCCTACGCTTATTTTTGAAAATTGTTTTTTTTTTTAATTCGTCCCTTCAAAATAGTTGTTTTGGTGAGAAAACAAATACATTTCAGGCTGTGCGACTACCCATAGCCGTGCCTAAGGGGTCAAAGTGCAGGTGCATTAGAATAAGCGGATTTCGATGCCAGACACATGTCCTAATAGTAATTCGCTGATTGTAGAGTCCCGTAGGTACGAACATTTAAACCATTTTTCCGTATCTTGAAGCCATCATGGAGTAATATTACTCCGCACTGCCTAGCCGCCGTACGGGCGCTTGGATGACGGTCGCCGCTACGCTGGCATCCGTGCTTAGCTCTGAGCGCTCCCCCCTCTATCCCCACCCCTTCTTTCTCTTTGTACTTCCTCGTGTACTTCTGAGGGTAAATAAATGGTCAAGATTATCTGATTACCTGGATGTGTTTAACGAACATATTTGAAGACACAACAAGTAAGTACACAATTCAGTTCCGGTCTCTTGATGTAGATGGTGTGTCATACTTATGAATTAATGTTGACTTTTTGATATCAGGTAGGGACTTCCGGTAGGAATCTACGGATATGAGCAAGTCTTGAAAGGCTTTGTCTCTTTTTGTGTTATTGTTCTATTGAAATCGGATATAAGTTTTACGCCTCGCTCCGCATGATCATTAACCACTCTAAGGTAAGTAGCAATTTGCTTTCCCATTGTGTAATCCTCTCTTTCAGCCCATTCAGTCACAGGGTACTCTAAAAACGCCTGACTAATTCCTAGTATTTGCAAAAATCTGACGGAGCTTGTTGTAACTAAGTCACCAAGTGTTATATTGGGAACATCCCTCAACTGCACCTGTCTCTTCTTCAGCGGCTCCTCTGAACCTTCTTTATTGAGAATACCAGTGGCAACTTGCGTTTTGTCTTCTTCAGTGAGATTCTCATCAACCTTTCCTCACTGCCCTCCTCTGACCATCCTTCTTTATTATCTCCATCGTCTCAGGCTCATCCTTGTGGAAGTTCATTTTATAGTAAATGAAAAAGAAAAACTTTGCTATATTCCACCAATTTATTTTTAGGTACAACTAGTTTCGACGCAGCGGCGTCATCTTCAGGTACCTGTACCTGTATTTACTATCATTTGACCTGTATTTTCATTTACTATACTTCCTTATTATCTCCATCGTCTCAGGCTCAACCTTGTGGAAGTTAATTTTATCGTAAATGAAAAGGAAAACTTTGTTATATTTCACCAATTTATTTTCAGGTAAAACTAGTTTAGACGCAGCGGCATCATCTTCAGGTACAAAGAGTATAACTGCGTCGAAACTAGTTGTACCTGAAAATAAATTGGTGGAATATAACAAAGTTTTCCTTTTCATTTACGATCCTTCTTTATCTTTAAATCTACACCCCCGATAACTCATAACCTCGGACCGCGTTGATCACACAAGAAAAGTATTTCTTCCATCCAAGCCTTTTTTCTGCTTCTTTAGTTGCATCATTTGCCTTTTTTCCAGCTGTTCCATTGCATCATTTTTGCTTAAGTCAAACATAGAGTCTAGCTTATTCTGAAAGATTTCTTTCTTAGCCATCGCGGCTGCACTTGGCGGTTTATTAGTGGAGGTATTCTTATGGAGATTCCTCCATTCCTGATAAAGCGACTCAATTTTTTCAATAACCCGAATGTCTTGGATACGGGGAATTTTAGTTTTGTTCCACAGATCAACAACTTCTTTCATAACAATCCTAGCTGCGTCCCGGACGTCATGATTTTTTCTCATGTAATAAAAGAACACACACAGTACCTCACGTATTGTTGGAAGCTTTGATAATACTTGAAGCTCGACAGATTCTTTCCCAACAAGGTCAATCACAGCTCCAGTCCGCATCCACGCCATTGTGTAAACAAACTGTTTCACTTGAAATAGATTTAAACGCAACCGCACGTTTGCAAGGGAAACACCTCACTGAACTTCTTTGGCCAAAAGAGAAGAGACTGAGATTCTCATATTCTATGTATTCACTATGTCAACAGAGAAACATAGAGGACTGCCAATAATTTAACCCCATCCAACACGGCTCAAATGATTAGCTTGGAAGGATAACAGGAGATACCAAAATGATTACAAAGCAATGCTTTAATATGCATCGTATCACTATAGACTAAGCAGTTTTGTATCAAACCACTTCACCAAAACACATTCATAAGATAGCAGAACTATCAGGTTATTAGCTTATCGGTGTCTGTTCAGAGTGAAAAGAACACTCAGCGAAGGAAAACGAGCGTAAGATTCGGCTGAATTGACGATAAAAATTATCAAAAATCGTCGGGCGCGAGCGGCGCCCTACGGGCGTAGGTCGCGCCCGTATGGCGCGCGGCTAGGCCGGTTCGGAGTAATATTACTCCATGATGGCTTCAAGATACGAAAAAATGGTTAAACTTTTCGCCCCTACAGGATTCTACAATCAGCGAATTACTATAAAGACGTGTGTCTGGCATCGAAATCCGCTTATTCTAGTGCACCTGCACTTTGACCCCTTAGGCACGGCTATGGGTAGTCGTACATCAACCAGCCTGAAATGTAATTGTTTTCTCACCAAAACAACTATTTTGAAGGGACGAATTCAAATAAAACCAATTTTCAAAAATAAGCGTAGGCCTAACGACCATTACATAGGGGGTTCTGTCGTGGTCTTCATCTCTTTTATGAATACAGATTTATTTAATTTAGTAAGTTATACATGTTCATATGGCTTCACATTATCTGATGCCTGGGAACTTGAGCTAATTTACCCAGGGAGGATGTACAAAGGTATTTTGCTTACTGCAATAGGGATTCTAAAATTTCCTCTTTTCACATTCCAAGCACGGAGCTTCATTGAGCAACAACGAAAATTGCAGTGGCAGCAGTACTGACGGCCGTGCTTAAAATTTTCACATTCGTATAGCTGGGATAATATTTCACCATAACTTTCCACAGCTTTAGAAATATTGGTCGGCGACGTTTATATACCCTCAGTAATATAGAAGCTCATTTCTGGCAGGCATGTCGAAGAGTAAACTATCCATGAAGCTAATCAAAGTGGGAATTGGAATTAGCGTTCCATTTTCGTAATAGGCTGCATGTCTGCGAGTAAATTTTGAATATATTTTCGTCCACAAAGCTGAGTAGATTCCATTATTCATACTTAGATATTCAAGGAAATTTATTTTTTCACGGCGACTTTCAACATCTACAATGTCATTTTCAACTAATGCATGAATTATTACTTCAAGTAAGTTATGCAAATATGATTTGGAAGTAACGCTCTGGCTAAGTAACTCGATAATGATAAATAGATAATACAGAGAAAAAGGATTTAGTAAAAAATAAGGTACATGCAATATGGTGTACATGGTCAAATTCCTTTACGTACCTTCTGGAACCATGATAATGCTTGGTATATTGGTAAAATTACCGATATCTGGTTGAGGATAAGTCTTTTGGAGCATGAGAAGTAATTACATAAATCTCTGTTACTATAATGTTAGCTTTAATTATTCCAAAATCCCGCATTATCCTCTTTGAAAAAATTAAGATCCTTTCCATATCATTTATATGGGTTGCCTTGGTGGATACGTTGTCAATTCATTGTTTGGAATGTTTTTTGACGATTCTTGCCCATATTTTTCAGTATTGTAGGGGAGGGGAGTAAACGAAGAAATCGAAATGAAACTTGTGGTCGTACTCCAATATGTCAGGGCAATATTTAAGCAAATATTCCCGGGTATGTATTGGGAATACGCTTTCTTATCCCGATATTCTGATGAACACTTATGTGGAGCACACACCTATTTCATCGCATTAATGTACTCCGATGTCCCCTCTAAAATTTCCAGTAATTCCCCGCGATATCTAACATTATTGGAGACTTCAATGCTGAAACTATAAGTTGTGGGCTGCTCCAGTGGGGTGTGGATTAAGGTAACGGTGTCCGATAGTGTCTGTGGCATGAGGAGTGGGGAATAAGTCAAGGTATTTCCTTATAAATCAGCCATACTTGTAACAGCAGCTGATTCGTCAATTATAGCACTGATGAATTGGGAACAGAGAAAACTGAATACCTAAATCGTAAAACACAACCTAGGAGAGGAACTTGAAATAGTAATGCAAACGCCCAGTCATGCTATTTTAATATCCTCAATAAGTTCACGTGAGGTTTGTGTGCACAATACAAGCAGCTTTATTCCTGTAGAAAGATAATTCTTCTTAAGATAGATTATACTCTTATTCCGCAGGCATTTTCGATGAATTTTGACTAAATTTCCCAATCGTGAGCTTCACAAACACTATAGTCTGCAGCAGTCCGAAGAGTCCGAGTCAGTTGTTTTGTTTATATTAGATTGTCTTCTGTTTTAGGAGTCCGCCGTCATTGGCTACCGAGAATAAGCGAGAACCGTACCAAGATGTTTTCATACATATCACATCATAACATCTAGCCATCACCAGGTGGTGGAGCTTCTACCCCCGGCTACAGAATCGCAAACGGTGACGACGGGTGAAGTTTTAAGGTGATGTTGATCACTGGTGATTGTCATCACCCGAATTACAGAATACGACCCCTGTAGGGTGATTACCTAACTCATAACGTCCCGATTTCAGCGTTCCAGAGCGCCAAATCGCAGCAGAACGCCCCTCGCGATTGCGTATCGGTTGTTTGCACATCGCCGGCGCTCCATAACGTCCACCCGTGATGCATCTGCGCTTGAAGAGATCACGTGACTGGAAAGGACGCTACAGAACTGTGTATATAATCTTTGCTACAGAACGCCAAAAAAGAGGCGCTTCATATGATGGTCTTGGCAGTCGATCTTTCATAACGCCCAGTACGAAGTATATGCAAATAAGAGCCAATTACCTAATATTTCGTCATTTAATGGCAGCAGTCGGATGCAATAAGAACTCGGGGAGGCTGCCGTCCAAGGAATTTCAATGGGAAATTTTAATTTTGATTAATATAACAAGTGTTTCTTGACGTCATGTCAAACGTTCATGCTCCTGTGGAAATGTTATTTTTGCTTTTCATCGCATTATTCCTTCACATTAATAATGGCTGTATTTGGCAGTGCGCGTGTGTTAAATTTCGTTGAAAGAAGGCGATTTTTAATGTTCGTCAAAAATTTGAGGATTTTACTTATCAAGGCAGTGCTAACATTTGCCAGTTTGCCTCTTTGCATGGCAAAGTGTATAGTCTCTTCGAATGGAAAAAATTGCGCGCCGAAGATTTATTTACGATCGTGTTATGTTGTGTTGTTGTTTTTGTTCCGTAGAGAGTTCCTGTGTGGTACGTGTGTTATGATCAATAGCTGTTTGATGCAGGCTTATTGCGCGTTGGAATTCTTAATTGTGGTGTAAAGTCACATTTACCTCTTAATATACTAGGAAGTGATGATCACTCGAGTGAAGAGCCAAGTGGTTTATTTACACTGTCGTGAGTAATTGTTATACACATGTGCCATGCCAAGTGGAAGTTCATTTTTCAAGTACATGCATATATACTTCGAGGTTGAAGATTGAAATGTGATTGCCTTTCCTTTCGCTGTGTTCTGGTTATTCTATTATATAATTTTGGTAAACTACTTCTTTGGCTTTAGTGTTTCTGAAGTGACGAAATGGTAATGCCGTCATGAAAGCTTTGTAATTGCTTTCTAGTGTAAAAATACAACTATTGTGTACGCAATAAGCCACAATAAAATTACTGTGTAGCATGATATTTTGATATTTTCCTTACAATTGTGTTTCATCCTGATCCTAACTTTCATTAACATTATGTAAGATTCTTTATATGATGCCCAGACCTGTACAAATAAGCTATGCCCAGAGGATAATCAAAAGCTGTGCCAAAGTGGTAGTAGACCCTGTCTCCTTCCACTTAACGAGCTAATCAATAAGATGAATTTCCAGTAATTGTCAATGGTAGTTAGTGGCTTTTTGCTGGAATGATACCATTTGTACTACGATAAGTATTTTCATTTCGCTCAAATCCGACATAATTTGTCGGTGAGCAGACGTAGAAATTTGGGAAATGTCATTTCCACAATACTATTAGTCTTTAGAGAAAATATTAACAAATGTAGGTTTTGCTATTCTAACAATGAAAGTTTTTCAGTTACTTGGGATGGTGAAGACGAGAAAAAATAATGCAAATTTCTTACAAGATATATCCCTTCCACTTCTTCCAGCCTCTCGACAACACAATGCTTTTGTTTGCACTTACGCCTAAATCTATGTTCCCGACAGGGCCGGCGACAAGGGGGGGCAGAGGGGGCAAATGCCCAGGGGCCCGGTCCCCTGCGGGCCTGGGGGGGATGGGGGTGGAGTGTAACGGGATTAAGGGGCCCGGACGCCTCAATTGCCCAGGGGCCTGAGAATCCTGTCACCGGGCCTGGTTCACGATACCTACAAGAGAGTATTGAGACATCATTATTATCTCGCTGAAGTGTTTTACGTTTAACATCACGTAGTAAGGTAGGTTGTAATTAATAATAATAACTTGATTCTGCCTAATCACAGGTAAATTGATTGATTTTGCCAAGAAAGACCTCTTTAAGTAATAATTTGCCCGCCTCTTTTCTCGTTTATATACTATTAGCATGCATTTATGTTTCTCTATCGTTTATCCAGTATCATCTATATAGTAACTCAGAATGTTAAGAACCACCATTTATTTAAAATATTGTGTAAGTGCATTCCTCCTCAGCTGATTTCCTTTCTTGTCTTCTGCTCTCGAAGTGCAGCCACGTGACTATTTTCTCTCCTTCGGATTGGATGGAAAGATTCGAACAAGGGACGGGCCGAGTGGAATGAATTCGCAATCATACTTTCGTTAGCGCCCGGATAAAGCCGACGTTAAGAACTTCGCCTGAAGATACAAGAATCGCAAGGGGCGAAGTTTTCGGGCGTTTCAGAACGCGGCGATATGAAGCACGGGATTTTACTAAATCGCCCTACTGGTTGTCAAGGAAATATGCTTTTGTTGCTTAAAAAGAAAAATGTGCGTTTCTGCAGCTAAAAAAGCAATTTTCAGGCAATTACGAATTGTAAAAGATAATTGATTGAGAGAAATATAAACTCCATTCTTTCAGCCATTTGATAAAAAAATTCCCACCCTCTATCTTGAGCGGAAGTAATTTAAAAAATCAAAAAATGAAACCGCTGCACAAAACCCAATGCGTAGCGTAGTCTACCAAATTTTTGGGAACTTTTGGGGCCCTTAGATATTTTTAGATAGTATAATAACCTTCCCCTTAAAAAAATACGCATATGTGCTAACTTTCATGTTGATCGGTGAAACACTGTCGAAGTTCATTAATCTCGGACAGGCATACAGATGTACCAACATCCATTTTTATTATTGCGGTTTATTTATGGCTGCATTTTTTTTTTAGAAAACTGCTTTGTTCTTACCTTTTTCCCCTTTGGAGCCCTTGTATTTTTTTATCCAATATAATGCATGGTAAAACTAAACTAACAATATGACTTGACATTTCAGGGGAGGCTGGAGCCCCTCAAGACCCTGGCTACGTGCCTGAGGAGAGAGCTACATTGGCGAGCACGCTAACATGGCATACTCGTATAGTCGCTAAATGTGAAATCAGGTGCCCCTGTTGACGCTAGAGGTGCAGTATGAGACGAAAAAGCTGGGAAGAAATCATAACAGCCGCTTGATTGGGGAGGAAACCGACAACTGATGTCATTGCCACCATTAAGGACGGGGTACATTAGTAAGAATAGGGTTATATGAAGAATGGAGAAGGGTAGAGAGAAACCCGACGTCGGAATTAGCCTACTTAACAAATAGCCATGGGGTAGAGAGTTAAACGTCTCATCCGACGGACTGTGAAATATACGTTTCGTATTCTCTATTTAGCGCCAAGCGGGGATTTGAATTAAACTGAAGAAATTATCCGATACTGCCCGGATTCTTACCCGGGAGAATTATTAATTTGGTATATATCAATATTTGATATAATACCAAAGAAAGTAACAAAGATCGGTGTTTTATCGATTCCTACAAGGTCCGTAGTTTTGAATGAACTGGAAACAAATTTTTGGGAACTTTTGGGGCTCTGAAATGTTATTAGACAGTATAAAAAATACCCATATGAGCACTTTCACATAAGATTTTTTCATACACATATATAAGTCTCCAAACTCCACTACACCAGCAAGCACAATCCTTTGCACGATTTCTTTCCTAAGCTCGGGTTTATTCCTACCTCCCTTCGTTGCAGTATAGCCGCCCACAAACGCTTTGCTTATTTCTTTTGAGGAGCCCATCTTTTGCTTTCTTCCGCAACTACCAGCCGTTTCTCACTTTCATTACAGCATCCCACAGCCTCTTACTACCTGCTCCATCCACCTACTATGCATCCATCTAATTTGGTCTGATAACTTTCATTTCTCTTCCACCATATCTAATATTTCTTTGCTGGATTGCCGTTAGACCCAGCGCATTTTCTACATCCCTCTCTAGAAACACAACTCATACGCTTACAATCCACTCTCACCCTCTCTCCTCTTAAGTCCAGATTTCAAGACGATATATAACGCAACGCTTCAAAGCAGGCCAACTATATTTCAGCATCAAAGTAGTGATCACATCACAGACATGATTCTCTCCTATCGAAAAAGATCTCTTCAAAAAATATCTCCAATATGTTGATTTACGGCTTATTTTCAACCAAGTGTCGGCCAACCAGCGCTTATTCATGTTCTCATTTACAGAATTAGCCAGGCCTTATTTTTTTATAGAAATACGCACTACTTTGGAATTATTGTCATTTTTTTCGTTCGATTTATCACTATTTCTCGTCTCTTTCAGATGGAAGGATAATGTTAATATTCACTGGTGTTGCCATAAACAATCTTAGGGAGGTATAGTTCACAAGGAGCATCCTTATTCATTTGCAGCACAACTGAACTGGATTTGTTTAACCAAGAGCTTATTGTATTTATGTGCCAATGAAAATTTCCGCATACATTTCACAATAGTTGCAAAGATATTAATTACAATCTTTCCAGCGTTATGATGATGGTGAAATGTGAAAGGTGAATGACTTTCTCAAAGGCGTAGATATTGATGTTTTTAAATAGTCAGGTACTATTTGAAAATGTTGAGAAATATGGGGAACGGTGTAATTTTCTGATAAGTAGTATATTATTTGATCATGTGGAGGATATAGCTTTTACATTTTCCTACAGTCTTTAGCTTGAGTATGATTTAATTGCAGGAAGAGGATGACCAATAATGGAGGAATGTAGCTGAGAAAAGCTTTTTGTTAAATGAACACAGTTATATCAAGACTCACCGATTTTTGACCAGTTTTGTATCCGATTATATACTTTCAGTACACTTTCCAAGTGCACTCATAATAGTTTTCGATGGATAAAAATGGCAGGTAACTCCTCTGGTGACTCGGAATTAAAATCCAAACCCGGCTTTCATCTATCTTTATCAACGCGAGAATTTGGCACAGTGGGAAACTAAAGATCGGAATCGGAACTCTGGGAACCCCTTCACGAAGCTAGATAGGAAAAATGGAAAATACAGCATGAATTTTGAGGAAACCTCCATAGTTGAGAGAAACGATTTTAGAAATTAACGATTAATATTAATCGTTAAAAATGTAGTTAACTATTTAACTTAACCGTTGCTTTATAGAAGAGTTAACTTATAACTTTTAATCGCTAAAATTATACATTATGATACAAAATTAACTTCAGTTATTTTTTTTCGTTAATTTTTGGCGAATGTCAACCTGTTCGAATTTGAGCGCAAAGCTTGCCCAACAGACAAAGAGGGGAAAATAAAACGGTATCTAAAGAATGCAATATATCTGGGTAGTTGTGCAAGAATGCAATGAATAGGCCCAGAAGAATAAATCCAAGCAAACGCGGGGTTGAGTGGAGTGACCGCAAACATTTCGGAACGCACTCCCAGACGAGAAAACATGAAACCACACTTGAGTAAAAGTTAAAAAATCTCTTCTATAATTTGAAGTTTGTATTTATTTTATCCCAATTGCGAAAAATATATTTTAAAAGTTACTTTTTTTAAGTTTCTTAAAGGTAATTTTCAACCTAAAAGTTACTTTTTTAACTTAAACTTTAATCAGCTACTTTATCAGAAAAGTAACATTTAACTTCAACTAATTACTTTTTACAGAGATTAACTTTAACTTTAATCATTTATTGTTTTTTGGAAACTTTCCCAACTATGCTCCCCTCACATTATTTCAGTGGTTTATAAGTTTTAATGAGTGAGAAAACTTACGAAAGAATGGAGGTATAGGACCCAAAAGCGTGATTAATTTTGCCTACGTATGATAAAATAATAGCATGGCAACTATTCACTTATATCTAATTCTTCCGCAAATGAAAATTATGTACTTAGATGTTAACCCTAAGCATCAGCATCAGCAATATATCCCATTCTCATGAGCTGTGTGAACTCATATATTTGGTAGTATCACAAAAAGAGGCATGCAAAAAGTTGGAAGTGAAACCATTTTCCACTTGAATAATAATGCGTCCTAATATGAACCCAAGATTCAATAGCCCAGGGATATCGCCTTAAAAGCTTATTTATTTGGCTTCTTACTTACATACACGCAACTCATCTAAATCACACTTCACCTAATAGAATTATGTTTTCTGTTCGAACATAACTTTTCTTGGCTGCTTCATTAGTCATTTTTCATTACAAATATTGTAGTTTTATATGCTTAAATAGTCTGCCGAGCGCATAAATAGCTAATTACGTACGTAGGATTAGACATCAGCTGATGAAAACATCGACATATTAGGAGGTGATGGGATATGACCGGCTATTTTGGCAGTGAAATCTTTTCACCCCGTTTTAGGTGTAGAACATCACCTCGCCAGTATACATAATCGCAAAGGCGGTGATAGGTGATGTGATAACGTTGGCGGTCGCTCATCACCGGTGATACGAGTAACAGAATACGACCCCAGATTTTGGTCTTTAAAACGCATTTAAAATTCATTTTGCTTAGTTAAGCTAATTAGGAATACTAAGCATTAGGTATTGTGCATTGGTTTATTTTTGTTGCTTTTTTAAACTAATTTCACTCAAGATAGTTAAACTCTATTTTATTTTATCAGATACCCGAAAGAATGAAATTTCTAATTTTTTCAATCGATTCTTCACTTAATTATGATGAGTTATGAAGGCCAAGGGTGTGATCCCGAGCACCGCCGGGTAAATTCAGCAAGTAATAAAATAAAATTGTACCGAGAGAGGACCCACCAAGCTTCAGATTATGCTGCCCCCCACCCTCCCCAAACCAAAATCCTGGCTACATCACTGACTCTCCTGGTTTCTGGTAAGGCCTTGTTGACATTGTTCCCCTAACTGCTTTTTAGTCCGTGTTTAGCTGTCTGGGTAGCTTGCGGTGTAGGGTCGATTGAGAGACAAGTATATACTGTAGCGTTTGAACAGTACCTCGGTATTTGTTTTTAACTTGTTTTTAATTTGTTTAATTTGGTATAGGTTTGTTTAAATGTTTTAATTTATTTTGTGTTGATTGTTAAAATGTTTTGGTTACGGGTTTTTTGTTTGGTGGGGAGATGGGTTGTCAAGGGAGAGGGGGAGAGCAGGACTGGAAGCTGCTCTGATGAATTAAAGAATAAAGAAAGTAGAAATGTGTTGAATAGGTGTTAATTTATTTATGAACATCGTCTGACGCTACAATACCTATTGTGTGTCTGGTGTTGAATCACCCCGTTCCATACACCATTTGGAGGTGGGCCGCACCTTACTTAGTAGGGGTAGATAATTCAAAAGCCTCCCCATTTATAACAGTATAGGTTTCATACCTTCATCAGAATTTTAATTTCTTCTCACGAAAAAATGTCATACACTTTCCCGGAAGCCGCTTTTTAATGGCGCGAAGGCAAAGGCAAACATTGCCCTTCCCACGCTTCGTCTGTCGTCAATCCTTCGACGCCCAAGAGCTTCGCGCCGTTGCTATGGATGCTGGGAGGAGGAAAGGCGCGCTTGGATAGTTATGAATGACTTACGTGGAAGAGAAGCATCGGGGAAAGCACCTTCGATTAGCACGTTTTAATCAAGTGTTGACTCTCTCTGCATTTGGAAGAGCTCTTGCGCAGTACTATTTTTTTTTGTTTTTCCTTTTCGCCGAAACCGGATGACTACTTGCCAGAAACTCGTGACGCTCGTGCGCGTGGTAATGGTCACGTAATGAAGAGTAAAGTGATCAAGGAGGTTAGAAAAGAAATGGAGGCGACATACCACTTGATTCTTGAAGCCAATTCCGCCATTGCAGTCGGCACAGTTTAGACCTTCTTCTGGCTTACGTGTCCGGCGGTCGCGTTCGATTTTCGTCAAATCTAACAAGTTAAAAACCACAGACAAGGCGATGTTTTGTGACTGGTTTGGCAACACCTACTGGGCACAAAATCCTTCCCAAGCACCCCTATTTCTGCTTCACTTTCTCCCATGAGCGTTCACGGTCATGCCTCCTCCATTTCATTTTAACCTCCTTGAACGTGATAGCTAGATTATACAGTGGTAGCGTTACTCGGTGGCAGTCGCCTGCGCGATGCGTGACGTCAAGAAAGGGAAGGCGGGTGTGGAAGGGGTTAGCTAAGGAGCGAAAGTGAGAGAAGAGCACATGGTAGGCATTGCTCCCAAAATAATTCTTTTTAACCTGAGAAAGCGAAAAAGACAGGTCTACAACAAAATCCGCTGATAGTGTTTGCAGCCTTCTGGAGAAGCCTATTTAAAAACTGGAGTAAGAACAACGGGGAGAACTTGTGGATAACAGATTGAGCATTTTGGAGTTCACAACGAAAGTTTTCGAACTTGGAAACCATGGTAGTTAATTACGGTGACTGCCTGACTCCCCTGCGTGGAGCTAGTTTGAAACCAATGGGGAACCTTCAACTGAAAGTAGTCTTCTAAACAACTTCAACCATGTTTTTCTACCAGTTACTGTTGTTTCAATAGGAAGGCCCTACGGCCATGGTCATAACAGGTTGGTCAGTTTCATAGATCCATCATTGCGATCTTAGTTACGTTGGCTATTATTCTCAACTAGGGATAGTGACGTGTTTCTCGATCGGATTGTTGTAATGGCTGGAATATTGGCTTCGCATCCTGAAGAACCGTGTTCGCGTCCTGGTAGTGACCGAGAGCTCTCAGAGGAGTTCTGATCCCTCCATGGGTGCTGTGCTGAGAGCACTTCAAGTGTAGTATTCCCTCCGTCGAATGAGACGTTAAACTGTTGTTACCATGGCACCTTTGGTTAACTATAGGCTAATACCGACGCCGGGCTTCTCTCCGCCCTGCCTAGACTCTTCGGAAAATTCTACCGTAACCACGGTACCCACCTATGTAGCCTTCATGGTGCAAGTGACCTCAGTTGTCGATCGCCTCCCCAAACAATCTAACTATCGTAGTTCATTTCCCGTCTACGTGTCTACATCTGCGCCACTCTGCACACTATCCTGCGAACCGTAGAATGTGTGGCGAGGGGGATTAGATGAAGGAGGTTAGAAAAGAAATGGAGTCGACATACCACTTGATTCTTGAAGCCAATTCCGCCATTGCAGTCGGCACAGTTTAGACCTTCCTCTGGCTTACGTGTCCGGCGGTCGCTTTCGATTTTCGTCAAATCTAAGTAAAAACCACAGACCAGGCGATGTTTTGTGACTGGTTTGGCAACACCTACTCGGCACAAAACCCTTCCCAAGCACCCCTATTCTTGCTTCACTTTCGCTCATGAGCGTTCACGGTCATGCCTACTCCATTTCATTTTAACCTCCTTGGATTAGATCACCAACAATAAAAAGGAAGAGGTTTGGACGAAGGAATGGGGGAGGATAGGAACAATAAGTGAGATGTGCTTTCGTAGAATTGGCGCCTCGATATGCACTTATTATAGTCGCGAATGGTGCGCAGGTTGAAAGGATTCTTCATCTGTTCAACAGTCAATCTGTTCACATACTTTGTCCCTTTTGTCTGCCCTATCGATTTGCTTCGGCGGTAAAAATATATCCTCCGTGCCGACATGAAACTCGTGAGAATTTTTGTGTGACCTCAGCCTAGCGCGTAACCTTGGTATCTGTAGCGACTCCCTCTCCAGTCCTTCCGGGTAACTTTTGTTTCACTTTCTGTGTGCTCTCTTAGCTGTTTTTTTTGCCAAAGCTCGTAGCTTCCCTTATAGTATTTCGTTCAGTTACATCACTAAACCTTTCTGTACTTGTATCCATATGCTTGTGGCGTATCTTTTTCTTCCTCATAACTATAAAAGATATATTTTATTTTTCAGAGTTACATTTATCTGTCCGATAATTTTTTAACGGCTCATTGTGATGTGTATCGTTAACATCGTAATTAAGGTTTTAAAAATTAGATAATTTTGTTAATGCATTGTAGAAACATATTATTTTGCGAAAAATTGCGAATATTTTTACTGTAGCAATGATATTCCTTAGCATAGAACCTAACTCCGTATACTATCTTCATTCAAACATGCTGCCTTTCTAAACTCCCCTCAACCATCTGAATTATTCTCGTGCACAACATAAACAACGCTTTTAAATTTGTCGCTATCTCTTTCCAGCATATTTCCTAAATCATTGTAGCAGAGCGTTGTTGAATGATTCAAAATCTTTGTCTTAGGCCCTGGAGAACTTTGAGGCTTGGAGTCTACATGAATATCTGTCAACTTTCCTCAATGACCAATTTCGAAGCAACGCAATCCTGCTTATTCTGAACCTTTATCTATGTTTTCTTTTCCTCTTTCATGAGGGTCCCGATCACAAGTTCGTGGGTGTTTAAAGCTCTTACAGTACTCTCTTATTTCGCTCTTAGTTTCCAGCTTTCGTCCAGATTGCTGAACATATTCGTGAACTGCTTTATCTGGTTTACTAAATACCCTCTCTTATAAATATGTACAACCCATTTAAAATTAATATTCATATAATAATATAGTTTTTTCGTGAAATGTGAAAAAGATATGCATGCTCCTGGAGCGACTGTTAACTATTTAAATTATAGTTTGAGTTTTAAGCTGTATCACTTAATCGGCGTCACGCATTGAGGAGATACGCTCAAATGTTTATTATTTTCAATGGAAAAGTTGTTTTTTCAATGTAAACTCAGATCCCCCGAGGGCGTGGATTCGGAGGATCTGAGTTTGAATTCCAGTCGAGGCGTAATATTGTTTCCTTGTGAATTTCTCGTAGTCGTGGGTAAACTCAAATCTTTTTCGTTTTTCATAGTTACCTGCTGGCACAATTTGAGCTAAAATGACTTTAGGCACTTATTGCTGGTGTCAACTTTACAGTAATATGAATAAAAATATTTTTGGAATATGAATATTCTCGACAACTTTCAATCAATATTTAGCTCGTGATATCGAGATGTTGGCCATAAATAAAGTAATCAAATCAAATAAATCTTAGTAAGAAAGATTTCTTTGGCTTGATTGCTTTAATTATGTCATCAAGAAGTATTGCTTTCTTAAGAAAGGGTTCTTTGGTTTAATAGAATTATTTGAGAGCAATATCTCGATAACACTAGGAACTTTATATTTTAACTTTAAATTCCATGAGCAAAGAAATACATCACTTAGATGTTCTCTCCATCTCATGTGAACGCCATCATCAACGACTGGTATAGAGCAATATTTGATGTAACTCTCCGTCCGATTTTCCTTTTCCCTAATCTTTTCATGTCGTCTCTCATTTAGTCTTTCATGAATCCTTCTTTCGTGTCTACCATTACATTTTTAATATTTCATGAATCACACTAGGCAGTGAAAAATACATTTGAGCGTCTTTTTCCGTGCACTCTGATTTCATGTCCCTCCGATATTGGCCTTAGTAAGCCATCTTGAGTAAGGAAATGTCATGTTACATTATTTCTATTCCCGTAATGCTAGGTATACATATATTTTCTATTTATTACATTCTTCGGGTTATCTTCGAGTGACTTGGCCAATTATTACATATGTAAAGTTTCTACATAACCTATCATCTGCTCCAATATACCCCTTCTAAAATACAGAAAAACATTGATGTGTTCCATATACACAGTGTAGAGGGATCTATCGATTCAAAAACAAAATCAATATGAAGTTTGCTGATAAATAATAAATAAACTGCCTAATAAACTGTGGCGATAAAAAGTAGCTGGAAATTAGACTGAATCGTGCTGATGGAAAATTATTGCTTATCGGTTTCTCGTAGAAAATTTGAGATCTGAAGACGACCTTCGTTATCCTTCTTTGATTCACTTATTGCGCCGGAAGAAGCTCTTCCTTGAGGGGAATTTTTTGGAGCGTAAATGCCGGGAGATCGTAAAACTGCAGCGATGATTAAAACTCACACAAACCGTTAGATAAGATTAAATGTTTCCAAATATAGAGGAATCTTATTGTATATCGCTGGGAAAACGATTCCTTTGTGCAGATGTTTTTGGCACCTCCGGCTTAAGCGATTGAACGAGGTGGTTTTTCATTTGTGCTAAAATCCAGCAGCGTTTTAACTTTTATACCCTCAATCAGAGTTAATTTTTTAAATCTCTCCTTGGTGAATAATTTTCGGAGGTTTTGCTATGAATTAAAAGTAGTAATTCCTTGGGGAATTCCGTTGCTTGTTCGAATTTAAAAGACAGCGTCCAATTCTCACCTCCTGAAATGCAAGGAATAGCAATTTTGCCCCACTCTTGGCCTCGAATATCTAAAAAGACTGAAAAGAATCGAAAAATATATCTTAAACGGTCTTTCAAACACTGTTTTTACTTTTTCAAAAACCACGAAATAAAAACCTTCATTTCCATGGTTTGAAGGTATTTAACGATTGGCTCAATGCTGAATACCTACGTGTCTTTGGATTGGAAAAGATAAATTCTCTTTTTGACATCGTTTCCTAGAAAACTCCATAAATTTGTATCAAAAGACATCATTGTCATATCTGATTGTTTACACGAAAATCAGGGAGTACTGCCATTTTTACTCTGGAAAATTCTGTATTTTTGTTTTTTTTCCACTACTCCAGAGGTCTCTAGCCCTTTTTTGTCATTGCCCTTCGACTGGTTCATTGCCATACTTTTATGCCGGGCGATGCGTTCAGTCCAGATATGTATTTGCTATTAAATGATTTTGTTTAGCCCTGTCTACTTCACTTCCATCACTCCAGGCATTGGACTTACTTCATATTTTGATTATTTTCATCATCTATGATATCAATTATTTACCGAACAACTACTTTCGTTTCACGTCGGTAAAATGACAAAATCATATGAATAGGATTTTATAACGTGCTCCCACTTGAGAACCGCGTTTTCCGGAAGCCGATCAGCTATTCTCCGTCGTGAACGCCTTTTTAGCTTGGGCTCTTCTGGATTTAAAATCCGCCGAGCCTGTTAACTCCTTTAAGTTACCGCTCTTAAATTTAAATCTGTAAATGATAATGAAATAACTCTTCCATCATTTTCTCTAAATGCTATATTATTTTGTTGTATTGAATTTCAATGTTACATGCATTAGTGTTCTCTTATAGTCGTAAATAGGCAAGAATATCACTACTCATAGTAGATTAGGAAGAAGAATACCACTACTTGCCCTTTGCTGAAAGTGTGAAATTACTGTCGTGCGTTAGCCGTAAAAGGTTCAACTAGTGGCGCCCTGAAGTATAGGCGCTTGGTTGAAAATACACTCTGAAGCCATACTATGCATTTTTTTATAACGAAGATGCATTATTGAAAGCAAAATTGGATTTAGCCATAGCTAAAGCTATAGTATAATTAGTGTTTACAACTTGATTTTTATGACAAATAGTAAATATTTATTAATTCTGAATTTTATTGAATGTTGAACGTAGCAATCAATCTGTAATAGATATCGTGGAGGATAAAAAAATATATGAAGGGTTAAAACACTAGTGAAGATAAGTTGTAAAAAAAGGATGAATATGTTGATGTATTTACCCAGAAGCGGAGTGCCCACAAGATATCGAATAAGGTTACTAAAAAGAATAAAGTGGAGGTGTTGATCACGATGACCAAGGTGAGAAAATAGCTTAAAAAAGTAACCCTCTTAACAGCCATAGTTACAATTCAGAAGAAAAGTTAAAATATTTGTACAATGTAAAGGTGCTATGATATCCAAATGAATAGTGAAAAAGTGGTCTTGTTTAGTAGTTAACATCAAATTTTGATACAATATGAATTTTGATTATGAATTAATTTTTAAGCTGCGACCATCTTCTTCCAACTGAACATCATCCATCACCTACTCAGCGATCTTCCCGAATTTTGATTTGACGACCGTTTATGCTTTTTCTTAATGGTTATATTTACATATTATCTTAGGTTCCCACAAAGTTAGTGAGTGATTACGTACTAGTAAATCCTCGCAGTCTTAGCTTCTACTTCCTAACCTGGCCAAGTCATAAACAAAGACTGCTTGAATTTCCGCAGGATGTCTTATTTTCTTATAAATTACAAATCAGCCATAGCGTGCCCCAAAGTTTTCATCTTTTCATAATTAATGTAGAGCCCCCAGCATTGCTTCGTTTGATAAAAATTGAACAGAAAAAGTGGAAGAAATCATATACCTACTCCCACGACGGAATAGATGCATGCGGTGGTCATATATCTCTTGAATGGGTCTACAAACGATCTCCGGTTCTCAGGAAAAACGAAAGCTCATTTCGTTTGGACATCGATCCGTCTGATGTAACCCATAGATGGAGGGCGTCGCAATAATCAGAATCTAGGCCGATTTTTTTTCCAGCCCTTTGATTCCTCGTCCACTTGATCGTATAAGCCGGACTTACGAGGTGTGGCATACTGTTTCGCGCTAATAAGCCCCCACGGAAAAAATATATATATGTATCACAAGAGGAGGAAATTAATCCCTGTCCAAAAGGATGCAATAATTCCTGTGTGCACTGCGAATATATGTATCGCGTCAAACGTCGCCTCCAACTTGCTCTCCCACCACTCTTGCGTCACGCGATGATTATTTCGAAGCATCTTTTCATACGAGCGGCGGCGTTTGTTTCCGGCAATTGCACGTGCACTAATTGACTGCGCCGCAGAGGCTCTTCGGGAAGAGATTCGTGATTTCATTTGTAGGCTGGCTGATTGCGGGTGGGATGTATGCATGTGGTGACGAAGGCGGCGAATTAACGCGGTAATCCCTCCGCATGTTACGATTGCATGTGCCGCACTCGGTGAGGCATTTATAAATTATTGAATTTGGTAAGGAACGGGGTTCGATAAACCTTTGAGGCGGAAGAACTAAAAAAGAAGTTCGAGACTCATTAATATATCATCACGAAAAAAAAAGGATTTTAATTAATTTCATAACAAGTTATAATATTAATTCTATCTTTATTTAACGAGGAATAAATCAACACGATCAACAATATGCGCATACAATATTTTTAGAAGTCCTACTCCAATATGATAAATCGTTTACATTTTCGAATTTACTCCAGAGCCACATTTACGTAACCAACGAGCATGTGGCTCAAGTGCCGCAGTTTTCCGACCTTCTGAAACATTGCTTCCCAAACTTTTTTGAACCTATACTCGACGCCCCACACTCGTGTTTCTTTAAAGTACTTAACTGCATGACCAAATCAGAAAGCTTATAAAAATAAAGTTAAAATAGAAATAATTAATGCTTATTTCAAATCCAATAGAGTATTATAGTTTATTCATCCAATAGAGTATTATAGTAAAATAGTTTATTCATCCCAGAGCGTGTATGTATGGTACCATTCTGTCAGGACTCTAGTGCCTCCAGCACCCCCTTGTCTCCCCCTTGTTTCTTTTCGCCCCCCCCCCCCGTAGAATAAAGGGTCGCCGGTAGCGCCCCCTTTGGGAACCACTGCTCTAGAGAACGTATTCACTACACCCGAATCTATGTGACTGATTTTATGTAGAAATCTATTTATATTTTTGATGCTATAATAATTGTTATAACGTTTAATAATAATGTTTTGCGGCAGCATAAAAATTATTATTGCGTTTCACATTGTATTGGGTAATAACAGTAGCTTCATGTAGTCTTTAAGGATGATCTTTGCGGATGCTATCACCATCTAGAGTGTGTACTATGCATCGCAACCTTTGCAAACCATTTTAAAAGAAAGGTTTATTCTTCAGCAAATGTAATCGTGATTCATCAGTAGGTACATATTTTATTTTATGCTATAGTCCATGCGTAGCCTATCCTGCTACTCCCTCACCCATGAAACGGTTTTCAACAGTGCACATGGATCGCGACTGTGCTATACTCGCATGAGTGATAAAATCATTCGAATGAACTTGAGGTTCAAATGCATATCTACCTACCATGCTCACGCGGATTTCTTGAGCCAATTAAACTACCCTAGAGTTCTCTTTCTTGGTGTACTTTGTGGAATTGTATCCGCGGTGCTTGGTGAGAGCGTTATATTGCCTCTTTGGGGTAGTGTGAGCGAGATATATATCTATTTGCAAAAAAAACCCGGTGAATTTAGCCCCATTATAAAGGAAACAGATCTCATCATTACTATGAGAGCAAAACATCATATATATTATCACAGAAAGGTCTTTTTCTGTCATTCCGTATATGCTCCGTTAATACTGCATCTACAGTGATAAATGAGGTATCATTTTCAACGTTGAATCACCGGCTTCTGACGAAAAATACAATATCAATCTCAAATTTCACTATTTACCCATTAATTTGACATAAAAGTTTCGATAAACTCTCTTGCCTGTATTGTATTCATATGTTTTGTATATTTTTACAAGAAAACAAGTATAAAGAAAGTACTTTATGATACACCTTCTTCTCTATTTAAAACCCAATTACACCGTTTCCTTAGCATACTTATTCCCTGATAGCGTGAAAGTGCGAAATTTTCGCACGGGTTACCTAATCAGTCTTTATACTATTCACTGTACTATTCGAATTACATATTTGCAAAAAAAATACCAACCATTTTCCATGGAAAAAGCTACTGGTATGCACTTCAGTGAGACTTTATTTAAAAAATGAGGAATTTATAACTCATAGATCTCGTCAGTAATTTAACTTTTGTGTTTTGTATTAATTATCAACTCTTTTAAAAATAAACCAATTACTCACCGCAGAGTTACAGAGGTTTTACAGAGTCGTAAAAAACCTGTTGTAAAGGCATTTTCACAGTACGGCGTGAGTCAAGTTAAAGAATTATGCATATTTAGTTAATTTCAATCATATGAAACAATACTTTTACGTTCATAGCGTTACAATTTTTACTCAATGCTTCTTACGGCTTCTGATACGAAAAACTAAAATTCGAATTTGGTCTCTTTGATTACTTGGGAAAAATCTCGCTCGGAATAATTTTTCAAGTAAAAAAACCGGTTTATGCGGTGGAACTCACCAAAAAAATGTAGTGATGGAATTGATACAAGAATTAAATTTTTACATTTATTGCCTTAATTTAAGCATGTACTCAGTCTATAAATTCTGGCATGTTATGGCTTTGGTTTTCGGTACGGAATTCGAAATTTAGGGGAAAGTTATGTAACAATGCATTTTTCGATTCTATGACGACTTTAACCTTGATATTTGTTGGAAAACATCATTATAACATGAAATGTATTGTTTCACGTTTAGAATATAATCTGTACATATTTAATCGAATTATTACGAAATATATCTCGTGCTAATAGGCTGTGTTGAAATAGCATTCAATTGCCAAAAAAAAAACGGTAAAATGCAAATATTTCACTTTTATCCTTAAATATCACCAATGAGAACACTTATGTAATGTTTCACGTAAATCAAAACATAATCGGCCTCGGTGGCGGCGGGGTATAACGTCATCGCCTGGGGGAGGATTTTTCTCCTCCCTGGGACATGTTACAGTGTGTGTTGTCCTTGGTTACTGTTACAACGCCTGATGTAAAATGGTTCTCGAGGCTGTATTCAGATTGATGATATAAATATAAAAAATATAATAAAAAAATAAAAATTGCTTCAACCACCTTGGTTATGACGCTTCTCCGTGAAATTCAAAGTGGGAAGAGGATTGATTGCTGGGCAGTATAATCAATCGACTGAAGCACTCGTGCACGAATTCAGGGTGTTCGGAGTTGCTTTGTAATCTTTTTGTTCGGAGGGAACGCGAAACCAAGAAGATGCTTTTTTTGCGTTGCGAATTCCGCACGTCCGTTCGTCTCCATAGCTTACAACTCCCGTTAAAGTTATTTCCCTTTTGAATTTATTTCACGGCCGTCATTGATTTCAACTAAGGGCTTTGCAAATCGATTTCGATCTCGATTCGAACCAACTCCTTTCTCCATTAAGCATTGTAATAAGCAATGTAATGTGGTATATTTATTTTTTATGTAATATTTTATTTAGTAAAGTATCAATGTTTTGAGTTCAATTATATGTATCAGACCACATCGGATGATCTTTTTATGTGATATTTTATTTGGTAAAGTATCAATGTTTTTAGTTCAATTATTTATATTAGACCACATCGGCTGATCTTTTTATGTAATATTTTATTTGGTAAAGTATCAATGTTTTAAGTTCAATTATTTGTATCAGACTACATCGGATGATCTTTTTATGTAATATTTTATTTGGTTAAGTAACAATGTTTTAAGTTCAATTATTTGTATCAGACCACATCGGTTGATATATTTATGTAATATTTTATTTGGTTAAGTATCAATGTTTTAAGTTCAATTACTTGTATCAGACCACAACGGATGATGTCTGACGTAATGTGGTTTGGTATGAATGAATGGTAACTCCCATTGGCTGCCGGGATCACGCCACCTGGACCTGCAAATGTCCTGTACCCTCCCTGAGGGAGTCGTGCCTGAGCCACCATCCTCCGATCGTCCAAGCAGCCGTGGGTTTCCGTTAAATTATGTCGTTTTCATTGCTGAACTCCCAGCTCCCTCGAAGCTAAGATTAATATCAAGTCCGATAAACGCAAACACCACAAATTTATTTCATCGTCATCGATTTCAACTTTGGGCTTTGCAAATGAAGGATTTCCATCTCGATTTAACTCCCTTAATCATTGCGCAATCAAACTTCGGAAAATTCTTTCCAAGCAATTTGAAATAAATGAAAGTCGCTTTAAAACCAAATTCTAATGAATATAGATGAAAATAAAACTTAATGCCGAGATTAGAAGAATTATGATTATTAATTGAAAATCTTAAACTATGCTGGCAATGATGTAAAGTTATAAAATGGTGCTAGCAATTTTCTGTAGGCAGTTATTCCTTAAAATATATCCAATGCATTTTGCCTTTCTCTTTTTAAATTCTCTCAGTATACTTCTTTCTTATCCAATCCTCCTTAGCACTTCTTCATTCGTGATCTTATCTTTACATCCAATCTTCTCCATTCGTCACCATAGCCACATCTAAAAGCTTTCTATGTACTTTTCTTCTCTTTTCTTCAACGTCCACGTTTCGCATCCATACAACACAATGCCCCATATAAAGCATTTTGAAAAGCTTTTCCTAATATCCATCTTGATGTTCCTTGCTGTCACCAGTTCCTTAATCTTGCTAAATGCTACTTTTCCCTGCCCAATTCTGCTTTTAATTTCTTCAGTACAGTTGCCACTCTGTGTAACTATACTTCTGCTAGCAATACTTGTGCAGTAATTTCAATATTTGCATTGCGTATCGCTCGTGTGTTTGATAATATCCCCGAGCAGGCCGTACGCCATGCTGTGATGGGTGTAGCCTACTTCCCGATGACGAGACTCAAAGAGGTTTCCTACAGATTCTATTTAATATAATCTTTGGGTATCGAAAACACCGATTTTATGGCGAGTCGAATTGAATTAAGTTCACCTCGATTTCAAAACATTTGCTCAGCTTGGATTTCGACAATAGAGGTAACCATCACCTCACCTCTAAGATATCAATAATCTGATGAATTTCTCCCTAAAATGTAAATACCCAGTGAAAATACTATTAGGTGTAAGTTATATACGCTTATTCAATGAAAAAATAATGTCAGTAAGAAACGAAGAGAACATGTAGTGACGATGGTTATCTACCCGCAAAGCACGGGATATTCCAGGAATATTCTATTTTCTTCCCCAATATTCGTATTTGCTCCCGGGGACATTGCGAACCATAATAGAATATTCGAAAATGGTTCGCATGGGAATATCCCATTGAGAATCAGCATCATCATCATTGGTGCTAATGTCTGCAGACAGGTTTCAACGGTAGCGTTGTCTCCACAGCATTCTGTCCTGGGCCTCTCTCTTCATCTCCGCATAACTCCTTCCTTCTTTTATATCCCTCAGCATTCCGTGCCTCCTCCTTCCTCTCTTCCCTTCTATTTTCCCTTCTATTATTAATTTCTGTAGGCTGTTATTCCTTAAAATATGTCCAATCAATTGAGAGTATTCTAGGAATATTCTATTATGCTTCGCATGAGAATACCCCCGTTGCGAATATTTGAGAATATTCTAGGAATATTCTATTATGGTTCGCACAGGAATATCCCCATGTGGAATATTTGAGAATATTCTAGGAATATTCTAAAAAAGGTTCGCATGAGAATATCCCCATTGTGAATATTTGAGAATATCCTATAAATATTCTATTATAGTTCGCACGGGAATATCCCCATTGTGAATATTTGAGAATTTACTACGAATATTTTATTATAGTTCACATGGAAATATCCCCATTTGGAATATTTGAGAATATACTGGGAATATTCTATTGTGGTTCGCATCGGAATATACCCTTCGCGTGTCGTTGAGAATATACTGGGAATATTCAGTAATCGTTCGTGTTAGTATATATCACCAACGGGAATACAATAGATAGGTATATTCCATATAATAGTTCGCATTTGCATATGTTCCCATTGCATATCCGAACGCGAATCGCATACGCATATATAACCCGAAATTAGTTTTATAATATGTACGCGATACTATAATTACATAAAAGAGAACCCGATTGAGAGTATTTTATGTTGACATATATTACGTCACGAAACATAATAATCGGCACGCCGTTACACCATGTCCAAAAATAGCTTCATCCGTTTAAATTAGGCACATAAACCCAAGTAAGTTACATCTTCATTGAAATCTAAAGAAACGTGTGGTAATTGGAAAATAACTCGTTTATTTTCTTTAATATCGACTTTATATTCATCCTATGTGGCAACATAGATTTCATTTAATTAATGCCTGATAACTGTTATCGTGATTGGATGGTATTTTCTGAAACTATATCACGGCTTTGACATTTAAAAATTAGTTCTCGCAGACACATTTACGCACGGAAATGGCGATTTATATACGACTTTCTTGAGCTGTCACTTTCATATACCTAGGCATAAGGCATAAGGTATTAGCTAAACTTAGTGGTCGGTTAGGTAGGTGATATGTACTGGCCTTGGACCAGTAGAAAGTATTCTAGGTTTGCACGGGATTAACTCCATTAATATTTTTGTACTCCTGCGGGATATTCTCTTGGATGGGAATATCCTTGAAATATTCTCTTCCTCAGGAATATTCTCAGCATATTCTACAGTCCGGAAGTTTCGCTTGTGCTAGGAATATTCCCGATATATTCTGAGAATATTGGCAGAACGCTTGTAAATTCCAATACTCCCATTAGAGTAATCCAGGAGTATTCTGAGAATATGCCAAGAATATTCCAGTGAGAATCTTCCATGAATATTCTGTGTATATCCCGCAGGAATATTCCTCAGGAATATTCTCAGCATATCCTACATCCCGGACGTATGGGATATGCTACGAATATTCCCCGTACATTTTGAGAACGTTGAGAATATGCCAGGAATATTCCAATATTCTCATGAGAATATTCCAGGAATATGCTAAGCATATTCTTGTGCTGTGTGGGTAGTTACTTATTAACCGACTATGCTGTCATGCTTATGCCTAATATTTTCTTCCAAATGTCTCACCAAGGGCTATGTATCTTAGAAATTGTGTGCCTATCACATAAAATATATGAAATATTGCAAAGTTTACCGTGTTCTTAAGTCTCGACCTCCTCAGTCCTCCCTTTGCTTGACTTCGACTCATAGTCGCCTGAGATTAAATATTTTCTCATTCTAGTTTTTCCAGATATTCAAGGTAGAAATAGAGGAAAAAAACTGTGCTATTCCTCGTAAAATACATTTTATTTTCACAGCCATGGTTTCGCTGCTGCGCAGAATCTTCAGGTTTACCTGAAGTGTGTGTACTACCTGAAGTTCAGTGTAGCTGAAGACGCTGCACAGCAGCGAAACCTGGGTCGTGAAAATAAAATACTTTATGTGGAATAGCACAGTTTTTTCCTTCTCATTCAAAATATGGAAAGATTCTACCAAATAAAGCCTGAGACAGCCTCCTTAGTTATTCAAGGACAAAAAAATCGGTCATTAGGCTTTTTTTATTATCACTTCTACACCACATAAAATCAGTTTCTCTACGTACAATGAGATATAAAGCAGAAACCAGGAAATTGAAACGATGAAATTATTTTTTTCAGGAGCAGCGTGATTAAGTGTACGTGTTCGTCATTTTCTTTTTTTTTTGGCAATGCTTTGTCTTTCTTGTTTATCGCTATCTCGTGGAGCAATCAGAACGATTTGTGGTGCACCCTATGGTCAACACCCCAAAGCGTGAGCCTGCCTGCGTGATCACTAATTGTAATTCGCGCTCTTGTTGACAGAAAACGATTAGAATGTGGGGAAAATGTTTTTTTCACCGTTGCGACGATTTTCTAGAATTTTGTTTGAGGGGATTGGAATTAACGGAAGTACTGAAGCAATGAGGACTACTAGTTTGGAGATACACACGTCTTATTACCAGTATTTACGCGAACCAGACTGTACAGGCCAGGTTACCTGATGGAGAATCGGAATGGACCACGATAGGACGGGTGCCCACTACCACAATTGTATTTTAAAGTACACTTCAATTTGAAATATGTAATGGTAGAATAGGAGCTGATTAGATGACCAAGTATTAGTTTGCCAGTCACCTAGGGGATGTAAGCACGGATGAGCGAGCAGAGGAACCGAAGGTCAACTGCGGGGATGCCTGGAGGGATCCTAGGTCCTTTTGTTTTCCACCTCTCTGGTATGATTCCTTCCTCCGGACGTCACGATCTACCCATAAAAGTGTGCCACCAACTCCTGCGATGTTTTGGCAACCTCAAAATATTTCATGTAATAAAACTACTTTTTTTATTTGGGATTTTTCACTCTACAGCAGTTTCCCTCACCAAGCCTCACACATCCATCTTTCATAAGTAAAACTCCTTAATACCCTTAAGTTCATCACCCAATCCCCTACTTTCCATCCGTCCCTATCAAATGCATCTCCCATGTATCCAACACCCTCCTATCCATTTCCTTCCTAACTCCATCCCACCATTGACTACTTTTTGGGTCTTCCTCTTTTCCTTCTGCCTTCCGGTATCCATTTCAGAGCAGCTTTCGGTATTCTCTCATCCCCCATTCTTTGGAGGTGTCCAAACCATCGTAATCTTCTTTCTTCAAAAGTCTCCACTACATCCTTCTTTACCTAGGTAAAGGAGCTCCTTGATTTCTCTCATCTCCTCATTTCTGACTCTTTCTATTCTTGGATTTCCTGGCCGATCTCCGCCATGAGTCCGTGGCTCGTCTTTTCTCCATTTCTCGGCTTGCTTTTTTCTCTTTCGTTTTTTTCCATGTTTCGGCTCCACAAAGCATTATACTTTCTACTATTGATTTATACATGTACATTTGTTTTTGTTCTTTTAATGATATTGCTGCTCCATAGTAAGGGGTTCAATATTCCTAATTCTACTCTGGCATGTACGATTCTCTATTTATAATTTCGAGGATCCATCGATTTGTACTACTGATCCGAAATACTTGAATTGGGAGACTTTTTTGATCTTATTCCCGTCTATTTCTACAGCTTAATTGCTGTAGGTTAGATATTGAGTTTTCTTCCAATTAATTTTTAGACCCCATCTCTTATATTCCTCTGATAGTTTCCTGCACATTTAGTTGATGTCTTCAGGGTCTAGTGCAATTATGACCTGGTCTTCAGTGAAAAGAAGGTTTTAAAGTATTATATTTCCATTGAGAGGTAACCCCAGTCGTCCACGCTTTCTAGTCCATTCTCTTAAGCTGACGTCTATATAAATCTTAAATAGTATTGGTGAGATGCAACATCCTAGAAGAACTCCTTTTGGAGGTTATGAAGGACTGTGATATATTTGGACCGATTTTAATAGATTATTTGTTATTTTCATACACTTGTTTTTATATTCTTCTTCTTCTTGGTTCACTTATTCCAGCTATTTCAAGAGCTTCTTCCCATAACTTCTCTCTAGGGACATTGTCATATGATTTCTCAAGGTCAATAAAAACCCGTCCTACTTCCTTATTTTTAGTTCTTCGTATATTTACACTTTTTACTGTCATCCCTTTTAAATGTGCATATGCTGCATCCTAATCCAATATATTGTATTACATGATGTAGGACTTCTGAAGATTTCCATCCAAGATACGGGTGTGGAGACCCGTAACACTTTTGTGCTACCAACGAAATATTTGTGGGAATTTATTTTTGTTATTGATTGAAATTTTAGAAAGGGGAAAAACATGATATTATTTTTAATTATTATCAATTATACAATTTTAAGATTATAGTTCCATTCCTATTCCTAAATGACAAAATATTTATAAGTACATTGATATGTTATATTTCCCGCTAACCAGCATGCTATGCTAACTATGATAAGTATCTGAAAACAGCTCTGTTTGTAACGTATGCCTACCAGTTGGCATATACTATATATAGCCTTGCTGTAATTTACCCATAGCAGTGTTTATATAGATAACCCATGCTATCAGGTTGATTCCCATATTGTGAAATTAACCTGATGCATATGGTAGCACCAAGTTCTATTCATTCAATATGATGGATGATCAGTTAAATGCACTGGAGGGCATTTATCCTGCAATAAGCAGCTGAAAACAGGAACGAAGGAATATGTATATACCTATTAGTTCTTCACCGTTTTCGTTAACTACATCTTCTCCTAATTCTCCTACGCCTTGACATGTGATCTCTTTCCTACCCTTCCATTCATATCACCCATTAATATTATTTCCTTCCTTACTGGAATGGTTTCTATTAAGTCTCTGAATGTGGTCCAACATTCATCTTTATCTGTAACGTTAGTGTCATTTGTCGGGGCATAGACTCAAATAATTACTACCTCTCGTGTGCAAAAATTGTTGTTTCGAACTTAATAACGTTCATTAGCATCCTCCCAATTTGTTAAGTTCTTCTCGATTCTTCAGCATAACTGATACTCAGGCATATTTTGGAACGCCGCTCCATATGTGAATGTAGTTCCCAGGTAGTTCATCTCCTCTTCCTTTCTTCTTAGTCTCTGTGAGGACAGCTAAATCCATTTTATATTTTTTTTCTAAATCATTTAGTAAAATCTCTACTTCGGTCGATACCCTGGTCAAAACGTTCCATATCAAAAGTCCATATGGACGATGTGGAACAATGATGTGGCCGATGTGGAAAAGTGAAGTGAGCACCCCTCAGTTCCCCATCGTCCACATTGTTCCACATCAAGTTCCTTAAGGAACCCATATGCGGGTTGTAATGTATGTAAAGGATAAGGGCACCATATAACATGTGGTTACACTGAAATGAAAGTGCAACAGGAAGATGAATCATACCAATTTATGGTTGCTGTTTAAATGATATCGTCTGTATTTTTATCAAAAAAATTTATTTTAGTCTTTTAGGTAGATTGAATTAAGGTAATTGCAAATACAATATTATATGCTCTTGAAAAGTTATGTACGACCATAGAGTAAGTAATACGAATACGAAGTAAAATATATACGAATTTTACGCGTGCGGTGGTCCCTCTATAATATACTTACTCTATGGTACAACTCACCGAGAGATGTTCATAGTAGAGTCTGCACATCAAATATCACTTCCCAACCAAAAAGAAACAATGAATATAAAATATGAAGCTTGTCTATAGACACTCCAGCATCCAATATTCGTCGTCGTTTTGCCGTTCCTGGGTCGTTTACCGTGAATCCCACCTTTCCGAG
The DNA here is from genome assembly GCA_963573305.1 of Pyrrhosoma nymphula. NCBI lineage: Eukaryota > Metazoa > Arthropoda > Insecta > Odonata > Coenagrionidae > Pyrrhosoma > Pyrrhosoma nymphula. Next base: position 8,685,896 of record OY754335.1, on the reverse strand, counting down.
GCTCATTAGTTGATTTTTTAGCATTTTTTTCGGTGAATGGCCACTGCACCAATCCTCAACATGGAGGGCCAGGTAATTTTTTTTCGAGGTTCTCTTCCTCTAGCCTGCTGGTCCGCGGGAGGTATTTCATTTCCCTCCTACCTGGGAGGCATTCCCCAATCCGCCACCTAGGGACACGCCCTCTAGGGGTTACAGGCTCCCCTCCGAGGGGGAACCTGTTAAATAACTAACTCCCCGAGTAGGAGCCTGATAAAACTACTAAATTGCAAAATTTCATTTCTTTAATGAAGTTATAGTATTGAAGAAAGAAGATCTAGGGCGCGATCATGGTTCTTCATAACGCGTCATGGTACTACATACTAAAACATTATGTATAATCACATTGGTATAAGTACTATGTAACGCGTGCGCTCGCGTTATCGTTTTTTTCATTGGGCGTTAATCACGATTTTTGCTTTTTAATTTATCTTGCAGGGGACCATGACAAATGATCATTTGCAAATCATCTCTTAATAAAGATTCCGAAAATTGCTAGAGATATAGGATTGGACAGGTCTAAAGTTGAATGGATCATGGATAACCTTCTCATAACGGCCGTGACGTCATTTCATCCATAGCTTCTTCCCGATACATTCTAAAAGATGCCTAGAAAGGCTTTTGTGAAGATGTCCACTTCTGTTGGAAATACAACCGTGTAAAGATTTACAAAATACTTTGAAAAAATATCCGTCTTCACCAAATCCGTCTTCGACAAATCGGACAATGTATCCGTTCCGCAAAAGTTTCAGAATATGTAGTCTATTTACATGGAAGGTGGTTTTCACCAGTTTGGACTAGCTATTAGCTATTCTTGTGTTTCATTTCAGGGAGGGATATAATGTATGTTTTTAAAACTCGATTAGGTAATCCCTTTAAAGATTAACTGAGCAGTGGTACAATCATGAATGCTTTGAGGTTTCGGCACGTTTGAGTAGCTTTAAATAATGTGACGCAGCCTACCAAATCGAGTTTTATCTCCCGGAATATGCGGTTCCAACGATTTTCAAACAACCCCTACATGACCGTTGACCCTTAGCGCTCGGTAATAGTGACTCGAACAGCGCACAGAATGCAGAATGAGTGTTTTCCTTCCAAATCTATCACTTTACCATAAGATTTAGTTTTCATTTATTTTATGCAACGTTTCTTTGAACGAGAGTTTTACTGAATGATGAAAGACAATGCAGTGGGTTTAATGTATTAAGACGTTCTTATAGGAGAGGCCAATTTAAATATTTACAATAGTTAATATATTTCGTTATATTTACCTCACCGTAAAATAATGGTATTACTATTGTGTATAATTAACATTTGTTGAGTTGTTTTACTCAGCTTTGGGATCTTTATGGTTCTTCAATTGCATGCGTATTTGTTCTGAGTATTTGAAAAATCTTTCGATCGTGGAACATTTTGAGTATGGCTATATTTCATTGTGAACTGCGCATATCCACGGCCGATTCAACTATTTAAAAATCACCGCCTTTGACATGTGTAAATAGTTCAGTTCCTCCCCACCAGGGCAAATGGGGGCAAACATGTAGTTCTGGTGTTCTGGTTCTTCCATTTGACAGTAGAGGCGTATGTGTTTGGCCATGTTTGGTTGCCATGGAAACAGTGGTTTGAATTCATGGCAATCAGTAACTTGAAATCGCTCCACTCTTGAAGGCTGCCCTCGGGACCTACTTCTCTCAAGATCAATAACCCCAGTTTTCTCTGATGGTGATTCAGGTTTTATACTACATAACCTGCATATTCTGTACCAGTTTTCGATGTCCGGGACTCTCCAAGAAAAAGTTTCACGAGTTTTTAATTCCGTTCGTTTAGTGGTCGGTGGCTGTGCATCGTTAATGAATGAGTAGTTTTAAAAGTATATATTATGTGTTTCATGGTTAATTTTCTTTAGATATTACCTACCCTGGTAATATTATGAATCGTTATGTCACGCTTAGTCAGTTAGGGGATGGGACCTACGGTTCTGTGGTTTTGTGTAAAAAGGTTGATACTGGAGAGATGGTTGCAATAAAAAGGTATGTATATTGTTTGTGTTTAGTTGCTCACGTTACAGAAATGCCAATCTTATAGTACTAATCGTGGATTGTTTTTGTTCTAGAATGAAGAGGAAATATTACTCATGGGAAGAAGCAATGAATCTGCGAGAAGTAAAGGTAGGTTAATCAAAGCAGTATACCTACGTTGTTTGTTTTTTATTTTTGTTTACATATCTTGAGATTTTCTTCCAGTCGTTGAAAAAGCTGAGTCACGCTAATGTGGTCAAGTTGAAAGAAGTCATAAGAGAAAATGATACTTTATATTTTGTTTTTGAATACATGAAGGAGAATTTATACCAATTGATGAAAGATAGGTATGTACTGATATTTTAATCTTTAAATTTGTTGTAAATGCAACATGTGAATTTAGAGCTGTAGTTTTATTAATTTTATTGGATTTTAAAATCTACTCTCTAAAGTAACTGCTTCTGGTTTTAGACTTCAATTGGTATTTCATTTAGAATTGCACATATTTTTAATGACATGCACTATCGTTTATTATAAGTGTTGTGAATAAATAAATGCCTTACTGCCATTCCATTTGTCTGCGTGTAATATATAGATTCATCCCTTCTATTAAATAATTGGATTTGAGTAGTGGATATTTGTATCGACATTTAAGTAACTCAGTATGAAAAAACTTTTTACTCTGTGCAACCAAATCATTCTATCATTGAGTAAGGTGTTGCCATTTGATATAACAAATGCCTATAGGCATCTGTTATTTCAAATAGCAACACTAACTATAGTTTCATTGTTCATAGGGTTTGATATAAATTCTTCATTACTTATAAGTACCTAATGAAGAATAGTAAGTAAGATATAATAATAGAAGAATAATAATATAAAATATGAGTAGTAGTTGTATACTTCCTACTTACTTAATCATCCATATTACTTGTAAAAATTTAATGTAATGTGAACAGCCATGGGCGTACCCAGGATTTGAAGTAGGGGGGCAGCTCATGTTCGGTCGGGGGGGACGGGGGGTGGTAAAAGCAAAATAAAATGAATGGCTTTGGAAAAAATGTTTTTATTAGCACTGCAAATACCTTCACTTCATTACTTCCATTTGTTTCAGCTTAACCACTCAGAGGTAAAGGTGAGCTTTCGTCTCGCACTTTCAAATTTTTTTTTTGAAAAACGTAGGAAACTGACGAAATTGAATGTGATACCTGGGAGTAGAGGAAGAATGCGGATTTGTAAAAATGTAACAATCATACCGGTGTGACTAGTAGTTTTTGAGATATAGACGTTTGAAAATGACCAATTTTTCCATTTTTTCGTCCGTTTTCGACGCCATATTTGGAGGTTTTCACGAACAACCGTTAGAGGGATAACACTAATTTCACCTCTACAATATGCCTTTACCACACCCCCCCAACAAGCTTACGGGCCTATGGAGTGAAACAGGGGTGCTAGGTCGGGACGGTACGCGGGCCCGATTTGGCCATTTTCAAAAGTGAAAAACGCATTTCTTGTGGAAATGGTAAAGTGGAAATGGGCATTTCTGGGAGTCGAGGACGTTTCAAAATGATGATTTTCAAGGCATTTTCGTGATTTGGAAATGGGCATATCTGGTAGTCGAGGACGTTTCAAAATGATGATTTTCACTGAGTTCCCGTAATTTTGAAAAGCGGAAAACGATTTCCCCTTCCGTAACTTGCCCTGAACCCACCCCACAAAGAGGTTTGCGGGCCAATGGAGTTAAACACGAATTGGTTATAATCAAAAGTGAAAAACTCATTTTCGTGAGTTTGAATAGCGGAAAACGCATTTTTAGCGCGATCGATAACGAGGAAATGGGCATTTCTGGGAATGGTTGAAGTTTCAAAATGTTATTCTGCGTATTATTTTAAGAATAGAATCCCTCACGCTCATTAGTGATTATTGGTGGGAATTGGTGGAAGGCTAAAATGTTATTTCGCGTATTATTTTAAGAATAGAATCCCTCACGCTCATTGGTGATTATTGGTGAGCATTGGTTGAAGTTGCAAAATGTTATTCTGCGTATTATTTTAAGAATAGAATCCCTCACGCTTATTGGTGATTATTGGTGGGAATTGGTAGAAGGCTAAAATGATATTTCGCGTATTATTTTAAGAATAGAATCCCTCACGCTTATTGGTGATTATTGGTGAGCATTGGTAGAAGGCTAAAATGTTATTTCGCGTATTATTTTAAGAATAGAATCCCTCACGCTCATTGGTGATTATTGGTGGGAATCGGTAGAAGGCTAAAATGATATTTCGCGTATTATTTTAAGAATAGAATCCCTCACGCTTATTGGTGATTATTGGTGAGCATTGGTAGAAGGCTAAAATGTTATTTCGCGTATTATTTTAAGAATAGAATCCCTCAGGTCACAACGTTAATATAAGTGGGCTTTTGTAAGAGGCTAATGATATAGTATTGTTGACGCAGTTCTCTCGGGTAGTGTGGAAGGGGGAAATTAACTGTCAACAGTTGGAAGTTAATTGTTGAGAGTAGTTGGCATTAATCATTTTCTGACTTGCGTGTGTGGTGTATGGTCGCCATGATTTGCCAATCGTGTACGCTCAATTAGGAAGTGTAAATCCTCCATTTAAAGTGATACGTGAAATGTTATTAGTACAGTGGAATGAATGTGAGTGAAAAGGAAGTGTAAATCCTTCATTTGAAGTGAAATGTGCAATGTTTACTGCGGTGGAATGAATGGAATTGGATTGTAGTAAATGGCTGTTGCGGGGCGAGTTTGAGTGGAAGGAGGGAAGAAACGGAAGAAACTGTGTAGAAAAGGTGTGTATATGCTAGAGAACCAACTGCTCGATCGCTGCGCTACGTACAGTGGAAAAGAGGAAACGGCATTTTTTCACAATATGGCGGAGAGGAAAAAACGCACTTCTCAGGTTTGAAAGTTTCTCATTTCTAAAGTAGTTGATGCATTGTTGTGTTGAAAGTGTTAAACAAATTTGCAAAGCTTGCACAATAAGTGAGGTGAAATTGGTTCTGAAATCTCTGTTTAAAGTGGGTGAAAATCGCGAAAACAAGTGCGAGACGAAAGCTCACCTTTACCCACTCAGATTTTTAGTTTTAGGTTAATAATAATTTTCTTGAATTTGGTGAAAATTTTCTCTAACTTTCTTCTCAACCATTTCACGATTTTCTTTGACAACATTTTGATACACGCTCATCAGACATTATCCAGTCATTCTTTCCTCTCCCATATAGTGCTCCTAAGCCAGGTCTTCACTCTTCGTAGAGTACTAAAGGACCGTTCTACAGTCACCGTAGTGGGTGGGATTGCGATTAAAATTGAGATGCATCAGGGAGGGAAAAAAACATTGGTATCGTTTAAAAGATCAACAACCTCATAATCATTTAACTTGTCCTCAGTTAAATTTTTCTTCTTCCACAAGTTATACCATAGGCTCAGCTCTCCGGTCATATCTTCTAATTTATAAAATCCTCTAAAGATTTCTGCATTCTTTTGAGAGTCCCTGACACTCATTTTGGGCATATACAAAGGATGTAGTGTTGTCAAGGCAAAAGCAAGGGTATTTTCTTGGGAAAAGCAATTTTTTAATGATGATGCAAGAGAATCAAGATATGATATAAATAGTAAACGCCTCCAGTAGTCATTACCATTCAGGTGGAGGATTACTTCGGTGTTTTTGCTTATGAGCAATATGTGGGACAAAAATGTCTATTTCCGATTCTATTGCAATGTCTTGTGCTTTTTGAAGTAATTCGTCAGAGACTCTGTCTGCGTCTTCACGGTCTTTTTCGATTGATTCAAGGATTCCAGTAATGTGTTCTCCTACCTTTATTAGATCGATACTCTTTACTTGCAGGGCATTAACCACTGGTTCCTACCTTTATCAGATCCATGCTCTTTGCTTGTAGGGCATTAACCACTGGTTCTAATACTGCCAAGTATTTTGCAAAGGTAACCAGGGCAACAATGAACGAAGGTTTAGTTACTCAATGCAGCAGGTACGCCGCTTTTCTTGTGACATAGTTTCCCTCGATTGATAGTGTTTCCAGGGCAATGACTAGCTCGGGTTAATTTTGGGAGATTGTTCGAATGATTTTGTGTTTTTCAGACCATCTAGTCTCGCACATTCGCGAAGGATTGGGAGCCAAACTCCTATGAGCAGTCAATTCCCTGAAAAACTTTAAGAGTATCCTTTACAGTGACAATAGTGTTTATGATTTCCGGTACATTATTTGTGTCATTCACCACAAGATTGGGTTTGTGGTTTGAGCAATGGAAAAATAATGCTTGCAAAATTTTTTTCCTTAAAATTGCCTTACACCACCCTCATTGCTTGCCACTGTAGAACAGAATCATTGTAGAACAGAAAAACCAAATCCGATACAATATTCTGATGGAAGATTATTGGTAACTAAAAAATTGTCGACTGCTCTGGTGATTGATTGGGCATCACCATCCAGAGAAATATGGGTGTGAGCCACTTTTTCCCACAAATACCAATACGATAATTAGAGGTATTATTGTCCATTAGGTCTACACCCGATTAGATACATTAGATACACGACAGTCATATTTACCTCTCTCATTTCTTTTAAACACTTTAACAACCTGCAAGGGCCAGGTGTCAACTTGGTTCACTCTAGCAGTTCCCATTCCACCATAGCCAAATTTTGTTAGTTTGCGAATTAGATTCGCAGAAGTGAAAAAAATTATCAAAATATGTATAGGGAGAAATTCAGAAGTGGAAAATTATTTTTTAAGTTTTCAGCAAACCCCATGACTAAAGATTCAATGAGTCCTCTTGATGAAGCTGAAATCCTTTTGTCCTTTATTTTCCCTTGGTAGATATCATATTGGATGCGGTACCCTAGGTGGAGGGCAGCTACCCAGGCCTCTTAACCGAATCTCACTGGCCTTCATGGAATGAATTGTTTGCATCCATGCCTTCCAAAGTATGGTATCATTGCCTTATCGATACAAATAGATTCTTCTAAAGGCCTAAATCTACAAAAGTTTTTGATCAGTTCACAAATGACTGGAGGAAATTTTACAAGACAATCTGATTTCTCTAATTTACTACATACATACATACTATCTGCACAATGGATGTTCGTAAATATATCCTCAAACTTATTTCTTCTCATGCTTCCAGACACCAGTGAATTGTGGACATCTTCCTCTTCTTCCCAATACATTCTTCTTCTTGGGAGCCACTTATATCTGGACAAATACAGTATGCCTAAAAATGTATAAATATCTTCCTTCGAAACCTGCACACACCTATTCCTCGATGCTGCGTATTGATTTGTAAACTCACAAATTTTGGTAATGATGTTGTCATCAATAAAAAGTTTGAAAGACTCAAATGGGTGACTGGATGAGGATAAAGTCAGTGGAGGTGTGAAACATGTACTCCAAGAATCACAAACAGGGATAGTTAGATCACAACTCACCCATCTCCGTCTTGGGTTTTGTGTTTTGGTTGATTTCCTTCTCCTTTTAGAATAGGATGATTCTTCAACGAATTTGATTTCCTCATTAACTTCACCATCACCTTCATGTTAAAGTCACCTTCCACTTGCAGCTGCCGGCCACTGAGGCGATCAGGATCGTTACATTCATTGTCCCCAGAATCCTCACGTTTCATTTCCATCTTCCGGAGGAGTTATGTAAATATTTATTTCATCCCTTACATCTTTTTCATCCAATTCTTCTAGCTCGAGAAGGATTTCAGTTGTAGTCAGCAATTTTTGACTAAATTATAGAAATAAATTAGTTTATGAGCTCACAAAAAAAAATATGTTTCCCTTTAGGAAATAATATACCAACCTGAAGGCATACTGTCCACAGTAAGCCATGCCAAAAGTAATTTTGACTAATGCATTCCAAGTGAATCTTATAGCGCAGTTCAGCGGGAGAACGTTCGACTTCTGGTAAGCCTAGCACGTCTGGACTTGCTCAACAAACTAGCCTTATCTTCCCAGTGGGTTGAAAACGACCCACACCAATATCATCTCCCGTGGTAGAAACATGAGATATGAAACTTGGTAGTTGAATATGGAAAAATAAAATTGAGTTTACAAAGTCATGTAAATAGTCATATCGTTTTGATTGAACTGGAAAATATCGGTTACATTGTACGTCAAAGATATTCGAAAATCGCGGTAAGGAGAAGTCATTGTTTGTGCCCACATTAAAATAATTTTAAAATGTATCCTTGGAAATATAACTTCAAGAATGAATCACATGCTTCTCTGTAAGACAAAAATAACAGCAATGTAGACAAATTCTTCAAATTAGAGAGACTAGGATATTTTTTGTCCCGTGGGTCGAAAACGACCCACTGGTAGAGATGGGCCACTCTGAAAATTAACACGGTATTTTTCGTAATTTACCGCGCCCCTTGAAAATTATCGTAATTTTTCTAGGTAATTCAGCCATGTTCGAGTTAATTTTTCATACAGATAAATTCCCAACATGTTCTTTTAAGCTATGTCCACATTTCCTACGTGTTTAATTGTAAATTGAGGCATGCACAACTCATTTTTGGAATATTTTACTTAAATTATAACATTATTGAGTAATTATTAGAAGAATGTTCTTCTTGAAAATTTTTCATACTTTGACAAAGGAAAGCCAGATTGCGTGTTGCTGCTGTAGTTCTTTTTACAATTTTGAAAATTTCTAATAGATTAATGTTGCATTAGGTATGATTTAAACAGTGTATCCCCTTCCTTTTGCTATTGGCATTGTTATTTAACCATACATTTTCTGTTTAATGCTTAAAACTGAAAAATACTAAAATAAAATCGAAAATTACCGTAATTTACCGTGGTGGTAATTTACCTCAGATGAAAATTATGGTAATTTTCCCATCTCTACCCACTGGGCGTATATGGGTTGAATAAAATTTTTTCAAAGGAATCTCGTGGAGTGAGAGTAAATATGGGTTTAAATTTGGTATCCATTACCAAAAATAGAGAAGAAAAGTTGGGGGAGGGGGTTGGGGTGGCATTATACATATTCGGACAAATACATTGTATATATCGACCATAGTAAGTACTGTACATAACAATTTTACCAGTAATAAATAATAATACTTAGGGAAGGGCTGGGTACTACAGACCATTTGAGGTAAAATTTACCCTCAATAGAGACTTAAGCCTGTATGTGGAGTTGCCTTTGCATATGATACCCAGGGTGATTTTCAAGTGATTCTTTCAGGGAAAAAAGGTGCATCTTATATGCCATCAAATACGTTAGTTCATATGAAATCATCTGATAGAAACAAATTTACATGACTCATAGCTTGATTTCAAATTTAATGAAGATATACAAAAAATGTTATTACATAATATATATTTTCTGAGTACTCTATGCATTTTTATTAACCTTTGATTTTACATACTGCCTCTTTTTTGGTCCCTCCAACTATATAAAATCAACGTTTTACCGTATCATGAAGAGAGACTAAAAATATTGATACATCATGCATTGTTATTGTTGGGTCCATTGCTGAGGGATTTTGGGTTAAATATTAAAGGAACTCCCACTCTTGGTAAAACTTAAGTAAGTTTTTATTGACGGGAGCGACCCGTCCACATGTCCTTACAGCATGACGGCCAATGACAGAGAGAGAGGCTTATAACATAACCCTCTAGATAACATCATGGCTGTTCCTAAAAAAACAAGTGAACAAAACCAACGAGTAACTAAATGCACAGTAGTGAGGCAATGCAAAATTACATGTGGGATAAAATACAAAACAATCATCAGGCCTCGATTTGACATACTTCAATTTTACATACTGCAACCTTATTGGTCCCTGCTGCTATGTAAAATCAAGGTTTTACTTTTCAATCTTGTGAGTCCATCTGTTGGTTACCTACTCCCTGTGGTTCTTACTGTGTACATGTTTATGTCATTTCGTGGGCTTTTATAATTGTCTGTGATGGTTCAAATGACCCATGCATGTAAATCAAAGATTTGGAAAATAATGCATCTTATTATTTATTCTTTTAGGAAGAAACCTTTTCCTGAGTCAGCGGTAAGAAATATTGTTTATCAAGTTTTGCAAGGATTGTCATTCATGCACAGGCATGGTTTCTTTCATCGAGATTTAAAGCCAGAAAATCTGTTGTGCTGTGGTCCAGAATTGGTTAAAATAGCAGACTTTGGCTTGGCAAGAGAAATCCGCTCTAGTCCACCGTATACTGATTATGTATCAACAAGATGGTAAAGTAATAATTAATAATTTCTTGTTTATATTTTAATGAACTTGACCTGTTTTAATGCCACATGGGAGTGTAAGAAGTGTGGTGGGATATGGTTTACAAGTTCTCTCTTGCCTTCTTAAATGAATCCACTTCAGTTGATGAAATTTGGCCTATCTGTGCTGAAAAATGAGAAATAATGTAGGATGAGGATGGAGGAAATATAGCTTTTGCTCTCTCTTGAGTGTTGTTCAAATTATATGCAATTGCATCACATCTCCTCTTTTTAAAGTGTAGTATTTGTTTTAAAAAATCCTTTATGAAATATGTGATCGACTGTTATGTAATGTTTTTCATGGGACACACAACTTCTCACATACCAATTTTTATAGTTAAATATGTAGCTGTTATAAGTAATTGGTGTTAATGCAGTCGTAGTGTACTTTATGACTGGAGATTTGGCACAACAGTATGGGTAGTAAGCAGATTAATCATGTATAGTATGCTTAGTATTATTGGGGGACACTCATTCAAAGATATATACAGTAGAAACTCGAAAATACGAACTTCGAAATTACGAAATTTTGATTTTACGAAGCAAAATCTTCGGTCCCGACCAAAAGGGTATCTAAGTGTATGAAACAGTCTCGATATTATGAAATAACGAAGTTTTAAAATTACGAACCTTGGATCTTGGTCCCGACGTGAAAAAGTTACTCGTTTATACGAATAGTGATAGATCACAGTAACGTTTCGGCGCTCCTTTTCAGAGTTAAACATCTAATTAATGATCGTCGCCGAATACATTATGCACTGAATGTATTACCTGAACGATATCTCATTTTTCAATGCTTCAATAGTAAAGGTGTGGTTTCGCTGGGGTGTCTGGCGTCCGTCCAGCAGTTGGAAGTCACTGACGTACTTATCCAATGTACAGTAAGTCCTCTACATACGAACGAGATGCGTTCCGAGAACTTGTTCGTAAGTTGAAAAACGTTAGCCAGGCATCGAAAATTGTAGTTACTGTATTTCCTGGCCCATAACACGCACTTTGTTTGCTCCAAAATGTGCTCTTAAATTGTTCGTTCATCCTCTAAGACACAAGCTGATTCGCCGGGAAAATACTATTTAGGGATGGTCAGGTAGGATCTAAAGATCCGCAGGTATTACGTTTCTCCGGATACTGAAATCGGATCCTAATTCATTTTAAAAAATCGGATCTGGATCAGATAAAAAAATTCACACTGGGGAGTGGATACCATTAAAATCGCCCTAAATAACGGTCATCCTGTGTTGCGGCCGATGTAGGAACTAGTTGGAACCATGGAAGTTGGCTGCTGATGCTCTCGAAAGGATATCCCAACTAGTGGAAACCACCTGAGAAGTTAGGGCGGGTATGCGATGAGTGAAAGGTGATACGTTTGGTTCACATTCATAGCTGATAAGGAACTCCCAACGGGCAACGCCCACCCCCCCCACCCAACTTTTGGAAGCCACCTGTGAAGTTAGGGCGTGGGAAAGCGATGAGTGAAATGTGATGTGGACTCGAGAAAAAATATCACTTTACTCTGACCCCCTAACTATGAGTGCCAAGCCGAGGGTGGGGGAGAGAGAGAGGTGGAGGGGAGAGCAAGAGGCAGGCCAAGGACGCGTAGCTGTTCGCTGGACTGCCGGAAGCGCCAATGCTCGGCACGAATGCCTCTGGAAAAAAGTGCTGGACATCTTTGCTTTACACGACTACATTAATTGTATTAAACTTGCGTACCAACTTGAGGAGTATCAGCATTGAAAGATGAACGATGCTGCTAGAACTTATATCAAAGCTCATTTTCGTATCACCTCTCATAGCCGAGTAGCTTTTCCGCGAAATGATCGATTTTAGGTAAGTTAACTAATTAATTATCCGATGTGGTTGATATAAAGTACGCACAAGTATGTATCAAGCCCTATGAAATAAGTTCTAGCAACATCCTTCCTGCGCGAAACGGTGAAAACAGAATTTCTTTATCTATTAGCATGGCGACTTAAAAGTCAACAGTCTAAAAATGGATTTCCTGGCGTGGTATCCACTTCCAAAAGTGAATGATGCTTCCTCTAAAAGGAAGTAAAAACAGATTAGAGTTCCGATTCTCTCTTCGCATGCGCCGATGCACTACGTTATTTATCCCATTGATATGACGATGCGTTTCAAAGCTCTCTCGGGCGCTACGCAACATAATTTCAGGTTGTGGAAAAATCATGGAGTGCGAAGTCAACCTCACAGCTACCACCGGGGTAGGTTACAATTTGAATTGACCGAAATAACGGCTCCCTCGTTCGATCATCGGTCGTATCAACCTAGTGTTGGCTGCCGAGGCCGCTGAAAGGAGGCCCAACCCCTCCCCCACTAGTGAAAGCCACCTGGGTAAAAGCGAAACTGGGTGAGGGTAGATAATAACAGATAAGGTGAAGGAGTGATCCTCTCGGGTTACCCCCTTCTCTTTCTCGCTGAATGAGTCCCTGGCAGATGAATGTCGTCGCGCCTAGGAATAAGGAACGAAGAACTTTTTTCTTGAAGGGTCTCCTGGGAAAAACCGGTTTAGACGCGCCAATTGTTCAGATCCGACTAAGGTATCACCCTAAAATCTGGCAGCTTTAATGTCTCCGGCTGAGTGATTGAGAGGGATAGCTGGATGGAAGGACTGCTCGTCAGGCAATTTCCAAATACCCTGGAAAGAATATTTTACCATTCATCACGATAACCCGAATCGAGCCTCGCATTGTCGGTAATAATCATTTGTCATCACAAAACGAATGAGTGAACGGAATAATGCATCGATTTGATGGGAAGGTAGCTTGACACACGGAAGTCGATTTCCATTGAAACGCGGCTTTCGTCTTACTTCCGAACCATCCGTAAAAATGTATGACGATAGTAAACAATAAACATTGCAAATTGATATATCCAGATAATATTGTTGAAATTCGTCACGGAAAAGAGGGGAAGTACCAATCCGCGAGTTGCTGCATGCTGCACCGCCAGCTGCAATGGCAAAATAACTTATCCGGTGGCGCCAAATTTGAAATTCCCGAAAATAGGAATAATAAAACTCAGACAAGTAAGTTGTGTTCAGCTGACAATGAGTGCACCCTGTGGGCATGAATACACATTTAAATATACTTTCATGGATTATAACTACATAAATCATGCAAGTACATCGCGAGAGTACATCCTAATCTCAGGAAACAAAAAAGCTTCATCGCGATGTTTTTGAAAGATACTCGTTCATACGAAATTTGATATTACGAAGTGCCGATTTTTCCGGTCCCGTCAACTTCGTAATTTCGAGTTTCTACTGTATTTCTTAAAAATATGACTATGCAATTTATTCACTCTTACACAGTAGTTTATACAGATAATAATGTACCTATTTTCATCATCTGACAATACACTATTACTACTGGTATGGGCTCCATGCTGATACACATTAGACAATAAGTGGGACATAATTTATTTTTACAAGCAAAATCAGAGGTTCTAAATTGATGCACCAGTGATATTGGAAAACTCTTACAGCAATGTTAAAGAGACCATAATGATCTGATTTCATCTGCCATTATGCAATTGTAACTAGCAATTTATGTGAAAGTTATATATGGTTGTGTTTCTAGTGAATTTACCTGAAGTACGTATGTGTGCAGGTATCGAGCGCCTGAGGTTCTGCTTCATTCTACAACTTATGGAAGCCCAATAGATCTTTGGGCTGTGGGCTGCATCTTGGCTGAGTTGTACACATTTCGGGCCTTATTTCCTGGGAGTAGTGAAATTGATCAACTCTTTAAAGTTACATCTATTCTTGGGACTCCAGACAAGGTATTTATGCTTTCACAGCATTGGAATAAAAATTAATCCACACACTAATGAATACCTGCATGATGCAAAGGCATTTATCTCACTGGGTGACTAGGTATGTAACCATATGGATAAATTGATGGTAATGATACATAATAAATAAATAAATAAGTGTTAATTTTTTATTTAGTGTGAAATGACTACCAGCCATTGACACACACTAAACTTCAAGGCTATCTCTGTAATATATTGGATTTAAGTGTTCATTAGCTACAGGATTGATACTGCCTTTAGGAATATTGTTTGTACATCGGTTTGTATAGTATCATAACAATACAATATTTATTTGATATTTAGCAAAATACAAATGCAATAGTCATCATCAGAGTAAACCTGAAAAGATTTATTTAAAATTTAGCAGTAGTGCTTTCATAAAATTCCTGCAAAGAATAAAAGGCTTTTGGCAAGAGCCAGCCATGAATAAATCCAATCCACCCTCAGGAGGTGAGGGCTCACCTGAAGATCTTGGCGAAGGAGATCGTTGGTGTATCACCTTGGCCATCTGGCCAATCATATGGCCAAGCATATGTGCAGTTCCCTCCATTGCATTGCAAGGCACCCTGACCCTTACTGGTGTTAGAGTTGTAATCTAATGTTTTTAAAGAGCAACTCTAGCGTTGTTTTGTATTTTAGGTTGGTAACATGTCTCATATTTCGACATTCAATTTTCTCTGCCCGCACTGTTCTAGTGGATCTCGTTATCAACCATAGTTTTTATTTTCACCATGTGTCTGTTATGTCGTCGCGTACAATCGGGCTGGAAATAAACCATAGGCGTCCGGTTCCAAGCGTTTATTGACTTGGTCGCATGGTACAAGATAGAGTACAAAGAGTCTACAATACGGACAACCGTAACTCGCGGGAGACAGAACGAGAGTGCCTGATCACCGCTCTGGCAGCACCCGGCTGACACCATGCATGCAGGCTGCGCATCTGCCAACACAACATGCACACAGTTGCCAACGCAACAGTGATCTATACATAACATTTTCCCCCTCTTTGAATTCAACTTCATAAAAAATACCCTCATTAAACAGACTTAAACATTACAAATATTGTGAAGGGGAAATCATTCTGGGGGTCTTCTCTTCCTCACTGGTCGGGGGGTGTGGATGTCCTCAAACCTGGACTCTGATGAATCTGAAATAGGTGACTCCGAGGTGTTCCTTTGGGAAGGCTCCAGGAACCAATCCATATCCGGGCAGGGTGGATGCTTGTCCTCCGATAAGGTGCTGTGTTTCATTTGGTTAACATGTACCTTCTTAATGGCTCCTGTATTAAGCTTAACTAAATAGTTAACTTAACCAATTTGTTCAACAACATGACCAGGCAACCATTTATACATACACTTTTTAGGGTTACGCAGTAGCACCTTGTCATTGACACAAAATTTTCGTACAATGAATCTACAAGCATTAGATGCCAATTAAAATTTATCATAGGGAGACAACATTGACATGTGGGTACGAGGATTAAAATGTAACATGAGAGCTGAGGGAGCTTGCTTAGTTACCGTATTTGGAGTGGTACGATAAGACATCAAACACTTAGCAAGCCTTAACTCTAGTGATCCCTCATACTTCATCATTTTAGATGAAACCACAGATTTGAGCAACATCTTTTTAATTTCCTGCACCATCCTCTCAGCTTGACCATCAGAATATGCACAATAGGGAGCGGTGCTCATTAGCCTAGTATTATTCTTGGCCACATAGTTTTTAAATTCTACACCATTGAAGGGGGGACCATTGCCTGACTCGACAACTTGTGGAAATCCAAAATGGGCAAAACACTGTGACACTAAAGGAATAATTGTTTCTGCTGAGACCCTCAAACAATGAAACATTCCAGCCATTTGGAATATTCATCTACCAAAATAAAACATTTACATTTTAAAGTTTCAAGGAAATCTATGTGCAGACGCTGCCAAGGCTGTTTTGACCTATCCAAAGAAACATATGTTCTTACCACATTGTCCCCTTGTGTTAATACGTTCGACGCTGCTGATATCAATTGACATCCTACGCCATGCTATTGACTGACTGAGGAAGTCAATTGAAGTCTTGCTCCACTTCTTTTTCAATGGCCTTGGGTTACGCTGAGCCATCTCTCAGTGCCTCCCTCTTGCCTTTTAGTCATCAAATAGCACCCGGTCTTTGTAGTCCTTTTTGCCATTTTGAAATAGCTATCATACGTTTTTTTCTGTAAAATTTTTATTTTTCTGATTTTTTTCTCTTGAAGTTAGCATCCAACATTCTTTTAAGAATAATTACAATTGTGTATTCGTTTGTCTTAACTTTATATCATTCTGAATATATATGTGTATTCCGATTTTGCGTCTTTCTTTGATGATTATTTTGTTCATTATGCGAGGGAAAATAATTAATTTCGAGACACGTCTACAATTTTTTCTAATTATTATAGTATTTTAATTTTTGAAACGTAGTTATTATAAATAATTAGAAATGTGAGGAAATACTAAGGAAATACCAAAATTTTTACATGATCAACATATTCGTACGTGATGAATGTGATCTGTGCATAAATTTCCAAAAACATGAATTCCGTAGACCGTGCATCTCATGAATTAACTCGGTGAAAATTTCTATGTACCGATTCTTTGATTTGCGCACTGATGATGCCAATGTCCTGAATAGGGACATTATAAATTTATAATACTTATCACGTAAATACTCGTCAAAATCATTTCCGAGTGCGAAATACAATGATGAAATTATTTATTTAACCATTGATACGGTTTTTGTTTCTAGAGAGCTTAATATTAACGGTAGAATTTCGTTTAAAAGTTGTAAAGGCAGTGTTAAACCAAAATAATTCACTTCGTTATAAATAAATATCGAGGATGTAGGAACAATGTTTTTAGCAAAACCATCACATAAAAAAATAGTTGACCACGACCGCATGTCTACAACTGGGGCAATGGGCAACCCAAGCGGAAAGGGGTGGAGATTATCTCCGCCCGGTGGCCGAGAAAAAGGTTCAACACCCTTCTGGCCCCCAACCCAAGTTAGGGAGATAGGTACCTGAGAAGATCCTAGCGTAATGAAAGCTCCGTACTGGCAAAGCAAAGAAATTTTCCCCGTCCCCTTCGCGAAAGGGTTCAATATGTATTTCTATTTTTCTACCAGAGATTCCAAAATTCACAATTTTCCCGATTTTCTGCCCTCCAAAGTTTCCACACCCTGTCCTTCTTTGTCACTGTAAATCGGATTACGGGTAGGGACGGACTATGGGTAGGGGTAGGGTGCCACCCTTGCCTATCCCAAATCCCAAAACAGCCCGGACAGAAACGGGCTAGCCAGAGAAAGTGTAGAGAATGCACTTTCAAGGGAATACGAAAGGACACAACATATTTTTGCCCTGCCTGCGAAGGAACTCCTTATATTTGCCTATCAAAATGTTTTAGAGCATATCATGTAAATAAATAGATACTTTGTTTACATGTATATGCATTTTGTATTTTTGAAACACAACAAGAAATTGTATGCATTAGAATGTTAAATTAGGCTAATGAAGAAGGATAAATTACGCTAATATAGTCAGGGTAGAGTGAATACTTGAAATTAAATCTGAGGGTTCTTTGTCATTTTTTTAAACTAGGGTCTAATTTATGTTTTATTTAACTTTATTGTATGTTAATTATGATGTAATTTATGTAAATCATATGTCACAGTCATCATTATTGTTCATAGAAATGAATTTTAATATAATTTATGTAACTTTGAATTGCTTTTATTGGGTCTTAAATTTCAAATCTGTGAAATTTATCTAAAAATTCTACCATATATGTTCTGCAGAATATAATTATGTTCTCTTGTAAAGTAAACATAATTTTACAAAAAACAGCGGAATTTCAATTTGGTAGAAATTATGCATAAATCCTAGCTCTCATTTTTGGCAGGTGTCAATTTACGTCTCAAAACCTTAAATATCGTTTTATGAAAAATTTATTCTCATAGTAAACATAAAAAACTCAATCGTATTCAATTACTTGTTATATTAGTGAAAATCTAAATGAAAATATTAATTACTGAATTGTATTATTGTTTCATTGCGAGTTCAATTTCACTTAAAAAAGAATCCGAAATGTGATCTAATAGAAAAGAAAGCATGACGTCGGAAGTATTATATACTTCCATGGTAATTTTGGGCCGGGGGAGGGGGGTAAGGAATATATTCATTTCCATTTGCATAGTTTCAATGATTGGGAAAATTAAAAGATTTTTTTCATGACGGATGGCTTAAGTTGCAACGTTTCAGCTATCAGTATATTTTTCAATAAATACTAGATCTTCGAAACAGTGGTAAGTTTCAGTTGCCGCAGGTTGGGAAGTGGAGTAGTCAGGAGAAAGAAAGTATCGTGCATGGTATCAACGGGGCAAGGGAGAATGAAAGAAAGTTCCTCAGATTTAGGGACAGAGATAGGGAGTATGTGTTGAGGTCGGTAAAGAAAGGCATGACATAACACTATTGATAGTAAAGCGTGGAGAAAGACAAAGAATAGAGAGGGCTGTTGTACATTTTGTATTATACTATTTCCAACTCCACTGAAAATAGATTTCCTCCACAATTTTCTAAAGAACAAAATATGAACGCACATATTCGTAATAAATATACATCAGACTTTCTAGACTCACTCTGATAAAGTGCTCCACGTTTCGTCCCCTGTTTTTTGTTATTTTCGGTCAAGTTTTTAAGACTCAAAACACTTCATCATATGACTTTTATGTGAAAGTTTGTTTAATATCGTGATACAAGGAGTATGTGTACTGAGATATTAATACGTTTGTGAAAGAGATGCGAGATGAAATGTCACTACGATGAACGATAATCATATTAGTGTATGCGAAGTTTTTCGCATGAAGTAACTTGAACAGCAAACGTTGATAAATTTCTCCAGCATGTAGTAGATGTTAAAAGTATATTCCCCAATAAATAACAAGTATTAATCGTTAAAATTTAAAGAAAGTAGTTGTTAAACTTAACAAGAGAAAAAATTTAATGCTTGCAGTTTCAAGGGGCTGCAACGCAACCCACAACATAATTTTAAAGTTCGATCCGATGGCGGCGGATGTCAAATGAAGTCCTTCATGAAATCCTTTTTTGCACAATATTTTAAATGAAATAAACAAAAAATGTTAACGTATCTCTTATTAACTTAGTGATTTAGATAAGAATTAGCGAAAAAAAAATTTAGTCACCAGCAAGAGTTTGCAAAATACATGCCACGTTGAACGTGTTAACTGACAAGTCTCACACATAGCAATTTTCTGTTCAATTGCATTATCTAATTTTTCCCACCAAACATGTGACCTAGCTAACATCTTGGTTCTCACAATACCAATGTGGTCACGATGCAGAAAATCCAATACCTTTTCTTGTATTGTTTTCGGTATCACAACCCTACTACCAAATAATAGACATCCATCCTGAACTGACAACTGAAAATGAATTTTTTAAAAACTACCATGTTCAGGGGAAACCTTTTGAGGCCAACCTTCCATTACCCAATTGATAACACATGATAAGATTGGATAAGATGTCCCTTCTGCTACTTCTTTAAAGGAAAAAAAATTCTTCCTCAAACGTTTTTGTGATCAGAAAACATTCTGGTACATTAGTGGACCCTTCGAGGGGAAGCCTAGATAATGCATCAGCATTTGCAATATCAGAACCTTTATTATAACGTATCTTGAAATTATAAGCTGACAACATTAATGCCCATCTTTGCATTCTAGCACTAGCAACCAGGGGTGGTATACCCTTCCTAGGATTGACTGCAATGGCTGATGATCTGTAACTAAAGTAAAAGTTCTACTAGCCAGAAATTTATGAAAATGTTTGACTCCATAGACACAGGCTAGTGCTTCTCGATCAAGGTTACTATAATTTTTTTCTGCAGTTGAGAGTGTTATGGAAGCAAAGGCTATCGGATGCTCAACTCCATCTATCACATGTGCCAGAGTAGCACCTACTCCATATGAGCTACTGTCAGTAGTAAGCACCAATGGCTTATGGGGGTCATTTAAAACTGACAAACTTTTTTCTGAAATAGCATTTTTAGCCTCCTCAAATGCTTACTGGCATTCAGGTGTCCAGCACCAATGAACATTTTTACGAGTGAGTGCATACAAAGGTTCCAGCAGTGTTGAACTCATGGGCTAACACTGATGGTAAAAATTTGAAAGGCCAATGAAGGACTTGAACTCAGTCACATTGGTTGGCACCCTGTCTAATTTAATAGCCTTCCATCTTTTCCTGTGATGGGTGCACACCTTGCCCATCAACATGGAATCCTAACAAGTCTATTGACCTTACAAATAACCTACACTTAGACGGATTTATTGAAACATTGAATTCATTTAACTTATGCAGAACTCTTTCCAAACTTAATTTACCCTCTTGTCTGGACTTTGCTCTAATAATTACATTATCAAGATAAACTTGTACGCCTGGGATACATTTCAAAAGAGAATCCATCACAGATTGGAAAATTGACGGTGCACTACACAGGCCAAAACATAATCTATTAAACCGATACAAGCCCACATGAGTGTTTATAGTTAACAACTCCTTACTACCATCACAGACCAGTAATTGCAAGTAGGCATTAGTTAGATCCAATTAACAAAAATAATGACAATTTACCAGGGAATGAATAATATCATCCACTCTGGGCAAGGGGTAATTATCCATATCTAAAAACTTATTCAACATTAATTTCAGATCTTCACAAATACGTTTATTACCATTTTTTCTCCTTACACAGACAATGGGAGCGGATTTGATTCCATTGACCTTTGAATTAATTTTTGGAGCCTCCAAAGATTTGAGCTCATTTTCAACAGCTTCCCGTAGAGCATATGGAACACAATAGGCTCTATGGAAAATTGGACTGGCGTCTTCTTTTAACTCAATTGACACTTCAAAGTCCTTGATTGGGGAATCATTGCTACCAGGAAAAATGTTTGGAAACTTTTTCCGGAAATATTTGCAGTCAATATCATCACTTGAAGTGAGAAAACTTGCCTGGTTAACCGTACCACTGTCCAACCTTAGCATGGACTCCCTCCAATCAGGATTTAGAACAGATAGCCAGTCTCTACCAAGCAAACACCGTAACTTCTTGTCTGTAATTATTAAAGGTACAATGAGCACATTATTTACGGACACCATGACTTTACCAACAATATTCAAGGGTTCACCATTAGCTGTTACTAGCTTCGTATTACACTTTAACAAGGGCAACCCTAGAAAAAATTTGCGGTAAACATAGATAGGCACCAACGTCATAGCAGAACCACAACCAATTTCAAAGTACAAATCCTCTCCTGAAACATTTAACTTCACATACAATGGTTCAATAGACTCCACAGAACCAATGTTATCAACGTTAAACTCAGAAATTTCAACATACTTCACCATGCGATTATTGCAAAAAATTTTAATGTGACCCTTGCCATTGCAACTAAAACAAACCCAGTTTTTAGCGGGAAAATTCCCATACACATGAAATCGACCGCACTTATTGCAGTGCTTACCACCTTTAACTTGCTGTGCATTTACATTCCGGTGATAATTGCCGTGTCCCTTGGATGCTACTTCCCGTTCATCACGCCGTCGTCCCCTCGACAGCAATGAGGCAATTGATGCTGGCTGAGTCTTCTTTACGAAATTTATCTCGCCCGCTGCTGATGCTTCTTCCTTGAGCGCGAGGGATTGTTCTTGTACCATTTTGACTGCCTCATCGAAGGTCAACTTCTTTTCCGCGAGCAATCGTTTTGTTGCAGTGGGATCCCTTAAACCCACTATCAACTGGTCACGTAAGGCCTCTTGAAAAAGGCCTTAAAAATGCCTCTTGTAAAGGTTTTTAGGGCCACAACAAATTCCCGAACCGACTCTCCCACCTTTTGATGATGGCAGTGAAAGCGGTACCTCTCTGCGACTTCCAGCCCCTCAGGAGCATAATATGCTTTTAACACCTCTAGCAGTTCCGTGATAATCTTGTCCCTCGGCTTTTCTGGGGATACCAGATTCTTTAACACGCCATAGACCTCGAGACCTATCAATTCGATGAGCGACGACACTTGCTCTTTTTCTGTAGTACTTTTCAACGAAAAGAACGCCTCCAGACGTTCCAAATAATTATCGAAGGACTCGATGGACTGGGAATAGGGCTCAATGTTACCGATAATTGCCCCTCTAGACTCCTTACTACAACTAGCTTCGTCTTGCGGCATGGTGGGTCCCATTAGATTTTCACCGCAATCAGATGAGAAAAAATAAATTAGTCCAGTGGGATTATAATAAGAAAATCCTCGTCGCCAGTGTTATGTCGTCGTGTACACTCGGGCTGGAAATAAACCATAGGCGTTCGGTTCCAAGCATTTATTGACTTGGTCACATGGTACAAGATAAAGTACAAAGAGTCTACAATATGGACAACCATAACTCGCAGAGACAGAACGAGAGTGCCTGATCACCGCTCTGGCAGGGTGTAGATGTTCGTGGTTAGAAAAAACACGAGTTGATTTCTTGGCAATAATTGTCATATTCTGTCGCACAATCGACTGCCGCTTTCAGGGTATTTATTCTTGAGGTAAATTATTAAGGTGAATCGCTAATGAAAATCTCTTTATGTAGAATGGGAGTCCTTGGATTTTGTGTTCGTACATAGTGATAACATCTCATTTCTGCGGTCTACTAATTACTGCAGCTATTTTTCATTCATTAAGTTCACAACAAAACATTTAGGGTACTAACCATGTCTTTTCCGTAATAAAGATTTCTCTTTGAACTTTTTTTTCTTTTAACTCCACTTACAGGCATGGTCAAACATTAGGATATAATTTCAAAATAGACAAAAATCAGAATTCGGATTTTCAGGCTTGCATAATGCGTTGCAAGCTGTATCATAATGGATTGAGCGCAACCACTTCTAACGCTCTGACTGTAAAACATTGATTGGTGACTTGGGTAGAAGACTATGATTTTTAAGCGATTTTGTTACAAAAATGAATTATCATAAATGTAAATTCTCTCGATAGATGATAAAAATGGGCCAATTTGTTTTGTGTATCACTTTAAAAACTATAACCTTTCGATATTTTCTCTGACTGTAGGTATACAAGCGAGCATTTTACTTTTACGTGCTCGCGTTCGAAAATCAACGGAATCTCTTTAGAGAAGGTTGTCACTTATGTAAGTACGGATTTACGTAAGTCGAGACTTACGTAACTTGGGGACTGCCTGTATAGATAAATCAGTGGTGATGAGCATTTCCCCAGTACGTAAAAAATAAAAAAGCATAAGTATGGAATAAAGCTTTAAATTTTATGCGAGCCAAATTGATTTGTTTTGGATACATTGTAAATACTTCCTCAATTTTATTTTACTTATTCAAGTAAGGTAATAGTAAAATCACCAGCCAACATATATTATGATATAGTATAATACTGGAGTAAGGTTGGAAGAAGTTCTTCGATTACTGTCACAATATGTTGGGTATGTGAGTAATCAATTCTTGCGTTGGTCATACTAAGCATTTTTCGTGTTCCCACAACAATCTCGCTGCACCCCTAGCTGTTTTCCTGGTATGTACCTTAAAGTGCCATGGCACACCGGTTGGGAACCATTTATCTAAAGTGATTATATGTGATTTATTGAAGAAAATTATAAAATATTTTGTTCACATTCAACATAAAATATATTTTACAACATATTACTTACTGTATGTATGGTGAAAGGCATTATTAAATTGTTGAACATTTTCCTATAAACTTTACTTTTACCTTCTCTTGGCATTAATGCAGTTTAAACAATGTGTTGCTAAGCAAACTGAGGTTTTACTATCACTCTTGACTTCGCTTTCTTTTCTTCAGACATAAATTGAATAATTGGGCCATAGTGACCCAAACTATAGGCTGAATTTGACCCTTAATGAGGGCTGGAATTATATATATATATATATATACACACGTTCGTGGAAAATCACACACGCGATAATATAAATAAACTATGCCACAGGTGGGGCGGAATGAAATATAAACACATAAAAAAGAACACTCACACTATAAGTTGATATTTCGGTTGCTCTAGAACCTTTCTCAAAGATAGATGGATACAGAATTCTGATTGAATATTGATTCTGTATCCGTCTATCTTTGAGAAAGGTTCTAGAGCAACCGAAATATCAACTTATAGTGTGAGTGTTCTTTTTTATGTGTTTATATTTCATTCCGCCCCACCTGTGGCATAGTTTATTTATATATATATATATATATATATATATATATATATATACGAGTTCGTGGAAAATCACACACGCGATAATTTAAATAAAAATAAACTTTGCCACAGGTGGGGCGGAAATAAATATAGAAACACAAAAAAGAAGAACACTCACACACTATACGTTCTGATATTTCGACAGCCGAGCTGCCTTTCTCACAGAATGAAGGATACAGAATCTTCTGTATCCTTCATTCTGTGAGAAAGGCAGCTCGGCTGTCGAAATATCAGAACGTATAGTGTGTGAGTGTTCTTCTTTTTTGTGTTTCTATATTTATTTCCGCCCCACCTGTGGCAAAGTTTATTTTTATTTATATATATATATATATATTTATATATATATATATATATATATATATATATATATATATATATAATCTTTGGAAGTTTTCGCCAATTGGCCACAAATATATAAATACAAACTTACAGGAGGTAGGAGAAAATAAGAACGAATTCTTTATCTTTTCCTATTTCTCCTACCTCCTGTAAGTTTGTATTTATATATATATATATATATATATATATATATATATAAAAGGAAAGGAAATAAATATAAAAGTATATGCTAGCAACAAGGCGTTGAGGTTGGGGAAGGATAGGAAAGTAAATAAGTGGACACTCACAGGCGGATGATCAATGACGACACCGGTGTCCACTGCTTAGGGGTAGCTTTCGGGCTAAGGACCCTTCTTCAGCTGGAGGAGATTCACTACCCCGTACAGTAGTGAATCTCCTCCAGCTGAAGAAGGGTCCTTAGCCCGAAAGCTACCCCTAAGCAGTGGACACCGGTGTCGTCATTGATCATCCGCCTGTGAGTGTCCACTTATTTACTTTCCTATCCTTCCCCAACCTCAACGCCTTGTTGCTAGCATATATATATATATATATATATATATATATATATATATTTTTTTTTTTTTCAAGTGGGCATTTACCATTTCTTATTAATGTATCTACATAGTTGTTGAGAATTTGAATATTCCATGGGGATGATAAAAATCACTCAAATTATTATGTACATCCTAAGCTGGTATTTTTATATTAATGTGACCGCAAATTGAGCCAAAGTCACACATTATTACAGTATGTATGTACCTATATATGTATTTTTCAATGGTAGTATTTTAGTATTTTTTCATTTAAAGGAAAATCACTCATCATTTGTGCAAAGCAACTTCGCTTTGAAACAGGCTATATTTATTCTAACATTTGTTTTCCACTTTCATGATTGTAGCATAGTCATATATGTATCATAGTTTTTCATCTTTTAAGACAGTAATCAGACTGGAATGACTGCTAATGATTATTAAACATATCGTTTTTGCATATTTCATTTTAGCGGGACTGGCCAGAAGGACAATACTTAGCTGGTGCTATGAAGTTCAAATTTCCACAGTTTCCCAGCATTCCTCTTCACTCTGTCATAAAAAATGCTAGTTCAGAGGCTATAAATCTAATGAATGACATGCTAAATTGGAATCCTAGTCGTAGGCCTTTGGCTCAACAATCTCTCAGGTAAATAGTTCTTAATGTGCAACCAATTTTACCCCTTGTAATCCATGGCAATCATCATGATTATGCATTGGTGCATATCAATGTAGGTACATGCCATGTATACATACCTACTTGTGCATAGTCAGAGTCCTAATTTTCTTAAGAAAATATCATATTTTTTCACATATCTTGTGTTTAGCCTGACCCTAGGGTTTTTTGTACTCGGAAACATAGAATGCATGGGAAACCATGGTTTCTTTGGAGGATTGATATTTTTCATTTTGATATCTTGAAGCTCACAATCAATGTGTATAGAATGATCTTACTTTTCAGCAGGGTATCCTTTACATATACATATTTTCCAGCATATTAAAAGACACTCGGGTATTTCAGATGTTTTTTATTGGTTTTGGCTACAGATGCCGAAAAAAATACTGCATACATATGATGTCCCAGCTAGCACAAGGCGAACCATCTATCCGGAATATGCGGAGACTCTCTGCAGAATACTAGGATAGCCTGTCTCGGAAGTGGACAGCATATCCCCAAAAAAAAGATATGCCGGGGAGAGGACATGAAGATACCGGGGAGATTCGGTGAAGAAATGTCCGTCAACGTGGGGATATGCTCTCTTAAAGAATGAACTAGCGCTCCTGATTGGCTCGTGTGGATCCAATGAGGTGATTTGTAAGAAAAAGACGGATCGGAACGTCACCATGCGATAACGCCATGAACTACCGGCAGCACGTCACCCTGGCGTCTCCTATGGGCAGGTCGATGTACTTCCAATGTAAACAACAAATAACATCCAAAAAATTATAAAAAGATCTTTTTAAATATCATTTTAAAACAACAAATAAGAATCAGCAATATCAGATTATCATTATGGTGGACCTAAATATATCTGCCCACGGGATGAACTGCATAGTCCATGCATACAAAATGTGAAACAACTGCAGCTGCCTGAAAAATAAAGTAATAATACTTTAAGCAAGAAAACTTATAGATGACATTGGCAGGTTCAACATTAAAGCACATTAAATGCAGTTACCCAGATAAAGCGAACGTAAATAAAAGAACATCATTCGACACTCATCACAGATGACTTGTTAAAAATAGATAATAGGCCATTATTACAGGATAATTAATTTTTTGATCTCACTGTCATACAAAAAATACGTCGTTCACATTAACTTAACTCACTGCCCGAGAGTAAAATTCACGACTATTACGGGACTAACACAGGGAAGGTCTGTGACACAAAGTGTAAACAACAGTTTGGTAACAAATATTGCCTTGAAGAGGAAAATAAATAACCATTGACATAACATATGAATGGCAATCATACGCGAATCGCATTACATACTGAAAAATTTCCGCTAGCTAGGTTCGTTGAGATATACGTGGCGTACTACTCGTACAATGTGGGTTAGGGCAAAATGATAATGAACCCCAAAATATTGGTAGGGATGCACAGTAAATCAGTACTTACCTTAAACCGGTGATATAAAAAGAGAAGACGTTTTCACAACAACTGAAAAAGTCCGGCAGGCTCGGATAAGGAGGATAGTGTAGCATAGTCCTTACATCTTCTCCAGCGAATAAAATCTTTGTTGATAAACGACGAGATCTCGTGAGATGTAGCAAGGGGGGCTACTTTCCGGTATCGCCACAATCAGTGGAATCACTACATTAATTATTGTAAAATTCGTGTTATAGTTAACCGTATTACAACAATTAAATTTGGTAATAACTAAAATGATTGCTGAGATCATTCTGTATCTGCATACTGCTTCTTGGAGATAATGTAATTTCGGAAAGGCTAAGTGTTGTCTTCGGATTGCCTCGGAAGGAAGCGGAAGTGGTAGGGATGTACTCTCCAAAATTGAAGAAATGAGGGAAATGGTTACCATTTCCCCGGAATCTCTTACATTTCTTCAAGAGACCATTTCCCTTGTGCTAGCTGGGGTGTATTAATAACATGTATTTCATAACAAAATGCTTTAATGATACTAGTTATAACTAGACAGTACACAGAATACGTCCGACTCACCTTCCATCGCCACAATCAACCCGCAAGAGAGAGCCTATCCGATGTTCACCTCACCACTCATGTGGCAACACAGTGCAAATAGTTGACATACAAAATATACAAAATAACCAAGCAGAACATAATACACAACAACTCTCCCCCTTCTTATTCTACAATACAAAAGCACATTGCAAAAATCGAGGAAATTCATACACATTAATTAAGTCATTACAATCGCACAAAAATGAAAGGAAATACAAGTCATTTAGGTAGAACAAAATCATCCAAATGAGCTGGTGTTCTGAGTGCTCTCCAAGGCTGAGATGAAATTGACTCTGTGGCAGGAGCAGCATTGGGGGGTGTTCCTCCAGAATTATTGTCACGGGGTTGGAGACCCATCTAGTGATTGTGGAGGAGTTGCCCAACCCAACCAGGTGCTTTCCTCTGGCAGATTGCTGCGTTCCTTAGCCACAGCTGGTACCTTTGGGAAATCAGGGCAGGGATTAATATTCACAATTACATTGGGATTTTTGTTGGAGGTCCATCTATGCCGGAGTTGGTTTACATTCCTCCGCTCAACATGACCAGAGTTAGAAATGATTTTGAAATTATGAGGACCCTCAACTTCAGAAATTACTCCCTTTAACCATGGCCCTTCTCGACCATTATTCCTATAAAAAACAGTGTCCCCCCACTGTAAAGTAATTTGTAGCAGCTTCCCTCCTCCCCAGCAGGACAGAGTTCCTTTTCTGTTCATTTAAGTTTAAATTTGCAGGGTGTAGGTTGTCTAGAACTGTTTTTAATCTTCTCCCCATCAATAGCTCTGAGGGAGCTGACCCTGTGGAATTAGGGGTGGTTCGCAATGCAAGGAGGATGTTGGCTAACTCCTTTTCCTATTCATTAGCCGGCAGTTTAACAAGTAACCTTTTTACAGTCTGCACCTCCTATCCTTTCTGCCAGCCCATTAGAGGCAGGATTGTAAGGAGGTGCTTTATAGTGAAAAATGCCATTCCTGCGGAAAGATTCTTACATTTCCTCTGACCTGAAGGCAGGTCCATTGTCTGTGACAACCTCATCTCGCAGGCCTTGAGTGGCAAACCAGCCGTGCAATTTTATTATTGTTGTCTGCGAGGATAGTGAACCCTGAGTGGTGGCTACCTCCACCCATTTGGTCATGGTATCTACAAGAATCAAAAAGGTATGACCCATGATTGGGCCCACAAAATCGATGTGGAGTCTAGACCACGGTTTAGGAGGTATGCTCCATGGAATGGTGGGTACATTAGGGGGATTGTTTTGCAGCAAAGAAAATTGGGAGCAAGATTTAATTAGGGATTCAATGTCCTCATCAATGCCAGGCCACCATACATAACTCTTGGCCAACCCATTAGTTCGTACAATACCTTGATGTACCCGGTGTAGCATGGCTAACACTTCTAACCGATATATGGGAGGAAATATCACTCTGCTGCCTCGGAGAAGGCAACCCTTCATCACTGACAGGGATCCAGGAGAACCCCTCAGATACCGCTGCGCCTCAGGGGAATTTTTGGGGAATCCCAGCCATGTAAGACTCCACACAGGACCATAGAGAGCACGCGATCCTTCCTTGTGGCTTCCACAATGGCTTCAGCTGACCGTGGGGAATGATGTGCAGACTCCAGACTCCTCAATGAAAAGGACACCTACTGGGTGAGGGAAAGATTCCTCTCCTTCCTCCTCTAGGGGCAACCTGCTGAGGAAACCTGCATTCCTATTGCAGGAGCCAGGTCTATATAAAACATTACAATCAAAATTTGACAAGAAAGGACACCAACGGACCACCCATGGAGACATAACATCTGGTAATTGTTTCCTTTGAGGGTTGAAAATTCCTACCACTGGCTTGCTATCACTGTAAGTAGTGAACCTTCTTCCCCACAGATACATATAAAATTTAGTAACACCAAATATAATAGCCAAAGCCTCCTTGTCCACTTGCAAATATGTAGTTTTTTTTGGCAGGTTTCAATGTGCGGGAGCCGAAGGCAATTGACCTCTTGGTTCCATCCGGCATCACATGGCTTATCACTGCCCCAATACCATGAGGAGATGCATCACTGGCAAGCACAAGCGGAAGATCAGGATTAAAATGTACAAGGGCTGATTTTGTCATCACATCCTTTACATTGGATAAACAATCATCATGCTCACTTCCCCACTCCTATTTAGCACCTTGCTTTAAGAGATCATACAATACATGAAATCGGGAAGCTTTGTTGGGAAAAAATCTATCGTAGTAGTTCACTAAACCATCAAGCTGTCAACATTTTTGGGCTTAGGTGCAGATAATATTGCAGTTACCTTTTTATCAGTAGGACTTATCCCGTCCACACTTTTTTGATAAACCACAAACTCAATTGTTGTCATGTCAAACAGACACTTGTCCAACCGAAGGTGGAGCCCTGCATCGCCCAACTTATGAAGACTACCCTCACCCTCTGCCAAAGCTTCTCCTTAGTAGGGGCCTGAATGAGGATGTCATCTAGGTACGCCAATGTCCCATCCAGCCCCATGAGGAGTGACTCCATAATACACTGACAATTCCAGGGGCTGCACTGAGACCCTGACTTAACCGGGTCACCTGAAAAAGGCCCTTGTGGGTATTTAGTGTCAATACCTTGGCAGTCTCAGCATCCACCGGTAACTGTAAGAATGCAAGGGACATGTCCAGTCTAGCAAAATATTTCCCTCCCGCTAACTTCCCAAGCACTTCGTCAATTGTGGGAAGGGGGTCTCAAATGTCTCTCAAACAGTTAGGGTTGACTGTGGAGGAGTAATCACCACATATGCGGATGGTTCCATCCTTCTTCTCTACGTTCACTGTGGCCCACTCAGACACCTTGACAGGCACTAAAATCCCTTCTTGCACGAGCCTATCAATTTCACGAGAGACCTTGTTAAGTAGGGCATAGGGAACTGGGTGTGCCTTCCGGAACACTGGGGAGGCACCATCCTTTAGATGAATGTGTGTTGGAGGGCCACTGTATTTTCCCAACCCAGGGGTAAACACATGATTCAAATCTGATATTTCAGGGGGGAAGAGAACACTTGAGGAGCACAAATGCACTCCATCCACACCAATGTTCAATGCACTAAACCATGAGCATCCCAATGACGAAGGCCCAGGGCCAGCAGCAACTAGAAGAGTCAGTTCAGCCATGTTACCCCGAAATTCTGCAATTACCTGGCATTGTCCCAACACACTCAGTTTTTCATTAGACCAGGCCGTTAAATTAATAGCTCAGGGTTTCAAGTTAAAAGAACTGAATTTGGAATTAAAGACTTGTCTCCCAATAAAGGTGTGGCCTGCACCACTGTCCACCTCCATCATCAACGGCACTCCGTCAATATGTACAGTGATTTGGATTGGAGGTGGTGCTCCCGAGGAAGGGGTGAAAAATAGCAAGGAATCTAGGTTGTCTCCGTTACTTTGAGCGACTGGAACCTGCGATGGCTCAATGATGGCATGTGCTGCAGCTGGGGCGGCACGGTGGAGCTCTCTGTTGTCCCTCTGCGACGGCTGCTGTGCTCCCTGGTTCTGGGCCCGACGAAGCTTGGCAAAGCACACCTTGGCCAAATGTCTGATCTTGTGACAGTAGTGGCAGGTGGCATTCCTTGCAGGGCAGTCCCTGTGCGGCGTCTCTACGCTGCAGCGGTTACAGGTCGTACGTCCAACTTCATGTTGACTGCCGATGGGGTCTGTAATCTGTTTGTGCGGGGAATACTTCTATTTGGGGAATCACTGCTATTCACCACTAAAATGTTCTTTGCTGTGACTGTAGCTTCGATACGTGAACTTTTGCTTGCTCTGCCGCCATGGCTCTGTCTACAGCTATCTATAGGGTGAGATCCTCGAATTTTAATGAAAACAACTTCTTTTACAGAGAGGTTTTTCATACCTCTGAGAACTTGACACATAAGAGCTTGGTCGAGGTCTTGGAACTTATGATTATCATCTAATTGTAGTAGGTCAGCAATGAAGACCTTGAATGGTTCGTTAGGCTTTTTCATTCTTAAATCAAATTTTTCCCGTTCCACCCAGACACGTAATGGGAATAAAATTACGTGATAATAAATCAATTACTTCCTCAAATGATTTTGAAGATTGTTTATCGGTGGCACAAAGTTTCTTTACGAAGGCATACTAATGCGAACCTGTGCAAGACAGGAAAACAGCTCTTTTTTGCGTAGATGATATTATTTGGTTAGCCTCAAAATAAAATTGCAATTGTTCTTTGAACTCCTTTAAATTGGAGGGATTCCCAGAGAACTGTGGAACCATACCAAGGTGCATGCCTCCGATAGCACCCAATGTGGGAGAATCCTTTCCTGAATCCTCGGGCATTGTGACCAAAAATTAATTTTAGACACACGGAAAATGTTCACTTTAGTTAATTATGAGACTAGCATTCCGCACCCAATAATATTTCACAGTTAAACACTTCGATTATGACTTACGTCATGCAGCTTTCACCACATGGCAACAATTTGGACAGTTCAAAGATTTCCATGAAATAGGCATTAAAGGGACGATACTGATCACTGCAAAAACATTGTTGTAACGCAAAGACATGATAATAACAGTAATTTAGCCAAAAGTTAGCAGATATACAGTCTGTGGTAGCAACGTACAAATACGTGCTCTTAACTTCCCAGCACCAACAACAAGGCTTCTTTCAATTAGATTTTCTGAAAAGATTATCACCGAACAGGAGCATTTATAATTTGAAGGTCAATTTTAAAATAACTTATATACATACTTAGAAAACTTTTCGGCTACCTGGCAAGACTTACACACCACGTGGGGTTAAAATATTGAAATCCTTAAATTCCACTCGGCTGGCTGTTTAGATGTTTGTAGATTCGTCTTCATCCTCGTCGCCATTCTTGATGTGTATCAATAACGTATTTCTTAACAAAATGCTTTAATGATACTAGTTATAGCTAGACTGTTCACAGAAATCGTCCGACTCGCCTTCCATCGCCACAATCAACCCGTTAGAGAGCCTATCCGATGTTCACCACACCACTCAAGTGGCGCCACAGTGCAAAACAGTTGACTTTCAAAATATACAAAATAACCAAGCAGAACATACATAATACACAAAAACATACAAATATGTAACTAATTGTGAAAATCAGTGAACCAGCACTGCATCACCGAAAGTCCACTGCCAGAGGTCTTGACCCAAAATTGGACCTTGAAAATTGACCATATATGGTACCTACAGGTTTACCATGGGTTTCGAAAGGAAAAATTATATTTTACAATCCTGAAATACAGAATATACATGTATGGTGTATACCAATATATGTAATGGTCAAAATGGGTTTTCACTTATTTGCATCTGCTCTTATCCTTGAATTTGTGTGATTTTATTTCTGCGAATGTTATTCTTCTCTTAAAATTAGTATTGTAACTCAGTTTCTAGGTGATCATATTTTTAGGGTCTTTAAATTATATATGTCACTACATAGTAGCATCTCTCAATACTCCACATAAATTAAAATATTCAATTGTGATCTTTTTTTAGGTATCCATATTTCCTGATGAGTCAAAAACTGGGCCAACTCCATCCTCATGAATCTAAGAGTTTATCACACCTTAATACTGGGTCCAAGATAAACACATTGCTTCCCAAAAGTATGGTACCTCAGCCCATGGCCTTACATACTGTGCCATCTCATATCACCCGCAAGAGGTTTCAGGAAGAAGGAGACTACATGTTTGAGTAAGACACGGTGTTATTACTTTGATAGCCAAATGTGACATTTATTTCAAGCTTAAAACTTAGAACTTAATTATCCCATAAGAAAATTGAAATGCCTAGAAGACCAGCCTGCATACATTTGCTTCATGGACCTCGAGAAAACGTTTGACTGTGTGCATTGAAACAGAATGCTAACTACATTCCTTTAAGGCATTGGAGTATCATTTAACGACAATATAATAATGTACAGGCTGTTTGAAGGATAACTGGCCATGATAAAAAATGTGGTGGTGATGTAGGGGAAGCAAAAGTGAGGAAAGGAATACAGTGTGTCTTTGTTTAACGTTGTTCCTGAAAAAGTAGACGTTAAGCGAAGCAACGTTAAACGATGCAGTATTTTCCATAATAAAAATGTAAAAAATTAAAATCGGTTCCAAAACTTAACGATTCTTCATTTCATAACAATAACGATTTCCGCACAGCACAGCGATAAAAGGTTGGATATATGGCATTATTGAATGAAGCGTTTAAACTAATTTTCTAAAACATTTTAATGGTTAAACTTTGATATTTTCTTTCACAAAAGAAATTTTGGAATTATTCTCTATCCTGGCGGCACGAAAACTACAGATGAGAGGAACTTACTGTTGATATTTAAAAATACATAGGACCTGGTTGAAAGGCGTTATCATTGGATTAATGCACAAAAATTGCCAATTGCCTTAAAAATGTATCTTTTTATGGACTACTTCGCGTCATACTCTGCCGATTTAAGGCGTATTTTAATTACGCGGGCAGTCGAACAGATGATTTCACTAGTCCGAGATCTTCATATCTTAGATGAAACAAACTGAAAAGGAATTTTTAAAACAATTAGCACCAGTTTTCCTCCTATATTTCTGATATTTAGTGCTGTTAGAACCGGCTTCCCTCTGAGTAAATAGAAATTTTTGTCCTTCACTGCGGGAGCGTGCGTATGCGAATGCAGTGAAGGGCAAAAATTTCGCTTGCTGCAATCGCGAAGACGTAGGAAATCAATTAAAATAGTGAGTGAAGTAGGGAAGCTCGGTGCTGTGTACAAAATCTTTGTTATTTTGCAACAATGTTTTAGGAACAGTATCACCCTCAACGATTTACTGCATCATGGAGGGTTTAGAAAACTTCCTCTTACACACTAATTCAACACGAAAAACACGATTTTGATTCACCTCAAACAGCAGTGACTCTACTTTTTCTACCACCAATTCTACCTTATGGCGGAATGGGATTTTCAAGTATTTTTTCCTGTAGATATCTGCCCCTGGATCTACCATTCGGACATGGTATTATTAATACCATGCCATTCAAGATGGTACACTAACATTGGTTTGAGTTTTAAATCACCCGATGCATTGCCCCCCAATAACAGTGTAGTAAATAATAAGCAAATATAACAGTTATGAAACAAATAACGCAATAATTATGCACTCAGGTAAACCTTTTACACACGCTATGGGGAGTTAACGCCAAACTTTTCCACCAAATGGAAATTACTTATCAGATGCGCCAAAGTCCTATTCGTTATTATTTTGGTTGTGCAAAATTTGAACAACGTTATCGTCAAGCACTGACGGCGTTGAATGATTAAGGGTTTTAATTGTTGGACAACGTTATTGCGAAACAACGTTAAACGGGACAACGTTAAACGAGGACACACTGTATGGTGGGGGTGTGCTTTGTCACCCCTTGGTTTTCAATGTTTACATTCAAAAAGCAATGAATGAAATATTAAGGAAAAATCGGAGACAGGAATACTTGTGAACTGAGAATAAATCAGCATGTTATACTTTGCTGATGCTAAAGCAAACGCCCGAAGAAAAAAAAGCATCTGATAGGAATACAATGAAAAAATACAACTTGCAGGTTAATTTAAAGAAAAACTAAAATTGTGGTTTGTGGAAAAAATTAAGCACAAGTAGAAACATTTTGCTATCTGGGAAGTTGTATCACCAGTGATGAAAGAAGTAGGAAATGTATATGTTGTGAGCAGAATAGCCCAAGCAAAGAAAGAATGGTATTGGAATGTGGCTACTGACAAACTGCAGCTCTCAAGCTTGGAAGTGAGGAAGAACTTCATAAAAACACTCAAGAGCATGCTGTTACAATAGAGCTTGGACAAAATGTCTGCAGAGCTATTGGAAGCAGTGGAAATGCTGTGTCATTGAAGATGGTGAAGGTCAAATTGACACAGAGAAGCCCCAGTGAAGAAGATTTTCGAAGAGTTGGAGAGAAAAAATGTGTCGTGAAAAATCTGAGAAGGAGAAGAGCCATTAGTGGACATTGGACACATTACCAGACTTATCTTACCACACTTATCGGAGACATTTTTCTACGGAACAGTCTTTTGAAAGCAATACAGTGGAAACTCAAAATTATGAAGTCGATGGGACTGGAAAAATTGGCACTTCATATTAACAAATTTTCGTATGAACGAATATCTTTCAAGAACATCGTGATGAAGCTGATTTTTTTGTTTCCTTAAATTAAGATGTGCTCCCGTGACGTACTTGATTTACGGACGGACATGATTTACGAAGTTATAATTCATGGAAGTATATTTAAATGTGTATTCATGCCCACAGGGTGCACTCATTGTCAGTTGAACACAACTAATGTGTCAGAGTTTGATTCTTCGAATTTTTGCGATTTCCACCGTGTCGTTCAATCTTTTTGCGGTAGTAATCCCAAAAATCAGAATAATGAACCCCCATCTAAGCCCCGCCAAAATTTACATCACAACAACTAACTTGTTCTTATTTTCCAATGAATGATTAGACAATGAAGTGTATTTGCAAAATTCTTGTGCAGTTTGGACTAACAAGGAACACTTAAGAAGTTTAATGCGCCGATTTGATTCAAACTTGGCATGTTCATGGATTTTAGTGAAAAAATTAATTCTGTGAAATTTTACGTGCCCTCGTGGCCTACTAGCCGAGATATTAGCAATCAAAAATTTGTGAAACGGCAACCTGGGCCCCACGCTGTGGCGTCACATTTACCGTCTGCGATCCAGCCACCCGCAGAGAGCGAGCCCCTCCCGGCCGGTGTCGTGATCTCGGCCGCTCGGTGGACAGCGTGCGGTTTTGTCTCCACGAATAGCATTTGAGCGTCGGCCATCAGGTAAAGGTTATTGTCAGGTATTTTCATGTCTCTTTACCTGACGACGCCTCCTGGAAGAGAGGCGAAACGTGAATAAAGTAACCAAACACGATGGATCCAGAGAATACTAAAAACCAAATTAATGAAAATCGCGGAAACCTGAAGAATAATCGTAATCATTATCTATTTCACTTTCGATACATGGTCCGAAATACGGCATTAATTAGCAGTACATTAATTTGCTCTTAAGTTATGTGAGTTTAATTTAAGGATGGTGGATGGAAAACATGCCTCATAAATAAATATTACGTTTTTTCATTTAACCCCTTCCCTGACGCGGGCGAGATATCTCGTCCAAAATGGTCTAGCAAATTCTGACGTGAACGAGATATCTCGTCCGACCCTACTTTTTCTCTTCTTTAGCTGTTTTGGACGAGATATTTCGCCCCCTTCGTAGTAATTCTTTGCTTCGCCGCTAGATGTCATATATGGACGCATATCTCTGTATTTTTGCATTTTTAACGGCTTTTCACTTGTATTATGGTATAAAAAGAAACTTCACGCACCAAAATTACCCTCGGTGTACCAAAATTTACGCGCTTTTTTTGATCCAAAATAAATGTTAGGAAACGTTTTATGGTCATGAAAATTCAATAAAACCGATGATCTCAGGCCTGAACTCGTGGAAATTATGGATATCTATGATGAGAAAACCACCTTTGTTATTTCGACAAACTTTCTTACGCTGGCACGACGCGCGTTTCACAACACTGTGGCATACTCATGTATGCCACAGTGTGATGAAACGCGCGTCATGATAGCGTAAGAAAGTTTGTGGAAATAACAAAGGTGGTTTTCTCATCATGAAAATTCAATTTTATCTTGCACTCTTTCTACTACTAGGCTTATTGTAAGTTTAGCTACTTGATATCCCGAAGTACTAAGTAGGAATCTTACTTATGCTATTGATAACGTAATTTATATGATGATTGAGGGAATGTTTTTTAGATTTATATTATTTTTATGCACGATTACTTATTATTCCCTATCTACTTATGAGAATTATATTCTATCAGTTCTCACAAAACTCATCTATTTTATTTATCTATCCTACCTGAATACTAGTGGAATTACGCTCCCTGGAAGCGAAATTTTTCTATGGGGTCACAAGTTCTTTTCTACATTATCGCTAAATTGCATTCGATCTAGAAGACTCAAGGAATAATTGTTACTCAGTAAATCTTTATCTGTTATAATATGACCAACAATGCGTTCCCGATTATTTTTATGTTTACTTTGCAATACATATTTACCTATTAGTAGTGTATAATTTACTTATTTACGCTGTAGTTTTTGTATCCGTGTATGCTTCAATACAGGGAACTGTCGGTGTTTTGGGAAGTTTTGGAATTTTGTCTTGATCTGAGAGACGGTCATTGGCAGGAACAGTGACTTTCGCTCGCACGAAAGGAATATCGATTCCACCCATCACCCGATGCTTCTTCCTCATCCCCTCCTTTCCTCAACCCTCAGTCCTTACACATCCTTCTATCTGTTTTCTATTGTCGTCCTTTCATGAACATTAGACCTGCAGGCAGGCACAAAATCCGAAAGTCTCTCGCCCGGCTGCGTGCGAAGGAAAGAGAGAGAAAAAGACCCTTCCCTCCCTCCCTTCTCAGCGGGAGAAGGGGTGAGAATGTGAAGGGTGGGAGGCTCTGGCGCCAATCGCTCGGAGGGAGGGAGGACCGACCCCTGCCGGACGTTCGCCGCTCAGGCTGCATTCACGTACCCTTTCTGATGCTCCTTGTCTTTGGTTCACCGACGGGTCTCTACCACCCATCATTTGGTATTTCCCAAAATTCCCTCCCCTACCCTGACGTCTGGTGTGTGTCACCGTACTGGGTGGTCACCCAGCAAGACACGGTTGGGCACGGAAGGGCATTGATGTCTCTCGGGCGAGAAAGAGCACGTGCAAGGGCAATAAACAGGCGGTCGGAAGTCTTTCGGATTTTCCGACCGTCTGCACGTCTCTCATTGAACATCCTTTGCAATTTTCTGCTAATCTTCTGTTACTCAGTCTATTTTTCCTCTTTCCCCTGGGTTATTCACCTCTCAGACCCCTCATACTCTTTTCCCCCATCCTATTCTCTTCACTTGTGAAAATGGATTTTTATGACGCTACCTCTAGGAAAACGGATTACAGTATGGAAAAGGGACGAAGGTTTTTCTTTCATTTACTGATACTTCGCTTTCGGCGAATATGTTTTTGGTTCTCCTGCCATCGGCCTCTTTCTAGCTGTCGCAAAATTTTAGGACACGTTAGTTATTCATCGTACATTGTAGTGTGCACATCTCGAAGTTTCCCTTGAACTGGTGATATCATTTCGTTGCTTCAGAAGTTT
The DNA here is from genome assembly GCA_963573305.1 of Pyrrhosoma nymphula. Classification (NCBI taxonomy): domain Eukaryota; kingdom Metazoa; phylum Arthropoda; class Insecta; order Odonata; family Coenagrionidae; genus Pyrrhosoma; species Pyrrhosoma nymphula. Next base: position 8,646,597 of record OY754335.1, on the reverse strand, counting down.
TTTTTTCTTTGGTGTACGAATATTACCGTTATGGAGAGTGGATCGGAAAGTGATTCAACCGTTGATGTTTCTGATGAGGAATTGGAGGATGTTGAACACTCTGGCTCTGAGTCAAGCATCTCTGAGCATACGAACATTGATTCGGATGTTAGTGAGGATGAAGATGTGATACAACGCGACGACAGGGAAATGAGGTGGCATGCGGTGGATACGTCAGGTCCTCCCAATCCTGCTCCTCAGAGATTCAACTTTGAAGGTAATTCAACGATGAATTTTGAAGTTGACCCAGATGGTGACGTGAATAATTTCTTTGAATTATTCTTTGATGATGAAGTAATAGAACTGATAGTATCAGAGACGAATCGCTATGCTGATCATTGCTTACAGGAAAAACCATCAACCTCAAGAGATCAGTGGCGGAATGTGAGTGCTCCAGAAATGAGAGTGTTTTTGGCGCTGATAATGCTGCAAAGCATTGTGCGGAAACCAGAGCAGGAGCACTTTTGGTCTACCAGAAAAATTCTGAATACCCCTTTTTTTGGTGAGACAATGGCCTACCGGCGATTTGCGAAAATTCGCCAATTTTTGCATTTTACTAACAACGAGGATTATAGAGCGGATATCCACCCAAATCCAAAGTTGAATAAAATTTGGCCTATTTATAAAATCCTCAATGAAAAATTCAGCTTTTTGTATACACCAGAAAGGGACCTAACAGTTGACGAAAGCCTTCTCCTCTACAAAGGGCGATTGGGTTGGCGTCAATACATTCCGATGAAGAGAGCCCGATTTGGCATAAAAACGTTTGTACTGTGTGAATCAAGAAGTGGCTATGTGTGGTCAACTGTGATATATACAGGGAAGGGCACATTGTTGGATCAGGAGTTTGGAGGAATGCCTATGTCATCACAAGTAGTGATGACGCTTATGAAGCCGCTGTTCGGCAAGGGGTACTGCGTAACGACGGACAATTTTTATACCTCGCCACAACTGGCTGAGGCTCTAATTGGACAGTCGTGTGATATTTATGGTACAGTGCGGGCCACAAGAAAAGGAATGCCGGAGGAACTAAAAAACAAAAAAATGAAGAAAGGGGAAGTGTTTGCATACGAAAAGGGCAAAATAATGGCTCTCCGGTGGAAAGACAAGAAAGAAGTGACGGTTCTTTCCACAGTGCACAACGCTGAAATGGGAGTTATTCAAAAAAGAGGGGTGGCAGTGTTCAAGCCAAAAGTGGTGATTGACTACAACCATACCATGGGGGGTGTGGATAGGGTGGACCAGCATTTAGCTGACTACCCGATACCAAGAAAGAGGGGTAAAAAATATTATAAAAAAATATTTTTCCATTTATTGGAAATTTCTTTGTGGAATTCTTTTGTATTCCATGTGAAATCAGGTGGAACAAAATCCCACCTCGCATATAGGCTGGACCTGATAGAAAACATTATGGAGATCTATTTCCCCAGTGTTCCCTCCCCAAGGGCAGGTAGGCCATCCGCAATAGCACATCCCCGACGGCTAACAGAGAGGCATTTCCCGGAAGCAATACCGGAATCAGAGAAAAAAAAATTTCCAACAAGAAAGTGTGCTGTGTGTACCCGAAAAAGGGATGCACGTGGAAAAATTGTTAGGAGGGAGAGCCGGTACTTTTGCCCCGATTGCAATGTGGGACTATGTGTAGTGCCATGTTTTCGTTTGTACCATACTAAAGTGAACTTTTAAAAATTTTTATTTCATGCAATGCCTGTTTTTTATATTTTTCATTGTAATTTTAGGAAAAGAGTTTATTGTGTTCATTGTGCTACATTATCAATATTCATAATCAATTTTGTTATTGAAAAGTTAAATAATGATTTTATGATATCTTGATACATATAATCAATTAAATGCACTTTTTTGCCAATTAAATTGTTAAAAACCATAGTATTCGCATTTTTTATTCATCAACTACCAAAGACTAATCAAAAAGTGGAAGAAAAAATATGACAATTTTTTTAAGTTAATTGTAAAAGTCATCAGGGAAGGGATTTAAGTTTCTTGATTTTTGCCATAAAATAAATTTTCTTATAACATTTTCAGGGCGAAAGTCGTCGTCGTGCGGGTTACCTAACTCCCATGAATGTTTGTACGTTGCTTCTTGATGTACTATGGACTAAAATGAATAGACTACATTAATGTTGTCGGCAAAGTATATACTATTCTAATATAAACTAAATGTATTCCTCAAAAGATCTCTAACTTAGGTTTACGGGAAGAAAAGTTATATTGATATGCAGGTGGCCTAATTCTCTCAAGTTAAGGGGCAACATTCAGAAATTATTGAATAAATCATTAGTTATTTGGAATAAAAAATTGAGGAAAACATTTTCGGATTTGCCTCCCTAAAATGCTTCTGAATCTGAAATAAAAAAATATGACTTTTTTTGACCATTTTTCTAAAAAAAACCCGTCAGGGAAGGGGTTAAAGAAATATTTATACACAGACATGGTAATTTTGAAAAAAATGATTGAAACACAGGTGAAACTCCCAATGGGCACATTTTATAAATACGTAGTCCCCACACACATTATTGTCTTTATTTTCAAAGTATTTGTGAAATATTTTTTCATCGATGCAATATTGAACAGGAGTAATGTGACTGTGTGGCCTTTTCCCTAAATACCCTGGGTTATTATTATCATTAAACCATGCAAACATTTTAAAATTTTTGAACCTTCGAGCAGGGAACTGGAAATGCGTGAGCAATTGCATTTAAAAAATATTGTTTCTTTGGAAAAGGTTCACATTTAACTTATCTAATACAACTCGATCAAAAACTTTGTGCACGAAATCTTTCCACACACGAAAAAAGTTGTTGTATAAGGAGGGTACATCAAAATAACCTTTTTTTTAAATTTCGATTTTTTAAATTTTGGGAAAAGGTGCAATTCTAGCTACAGATACATCGAATAAAATATTTTCGAAAAATATTAATATTTAACCCTTCAACGACGAGCGACGTAGTGAGTACGTCGGCCCCGGACCTCACATGCCGTCGAGCGACTTAACCACTACGTCGCGGCGACCGTCTGCATATTTTAATTTTTTAATCCATTATATTATTTCACGATCCTTATATATTTGGTATTATTCGAAAGCAGAAGAATTTGGCTTTTTAACAATCATAGCTATTACAATATATTAATTTCTGATGTTTTATTGAGAGTGTTTTAATAATATGGTAATTTCGAAATTTTCTTTCACGGTCTCTGAACGCTTGTTGCTCAACACTTATTTCTAAAAAAATATTTTATGTGACTCTCTTCTCACGGAGTGTCGGTGCCAGAGTTTTAGAGGACCACACTAGCTTACTATGTCCTTCAACGGTTTGTTTCTCTCTTCCACATCTCCTCTTGACCCTCCATATGCGTCGTAGAAAGAGCGGCCAGCCGCCGAGCCGTCCCCTCTCAATACCAGGCCTTCTTATCTTGGGCCTTCGTCTGCTTTTCATCTCCATCAACACTTCGTAAACAATGATGAGGGTCTTATCTCTGTATCTTGCTTGGCTTGTGTATAATATTTTTTCCTATGAAGTTGCTTTCGTGGCCGAGAATGTAGACCACGGCAGAGTCGGAGTTCACGGCTTAGGGGAAGCATTCTTTTCAAAACGCCAAATGCTTCAGTCTAAAAGAAACCTTTCTTGAGTGTGGTATCTCCTCCGGAGTTTTTTATTTTCTGTGACTGTATCAACTTATTGAACCTTGAAAATATCCCTTATTTTACATCATGGCATCGACAAGCAGAAAAAGACTTTCGGTACCTGAAGAAGAAATCGAGGAGGAACTCCTATTGGAATACGATTCGGAAGTGAGTGGAAGCACTGAAAGTGATAGTGACGAGGTGATCGAAGACCATTCAGAATTGGATTATATAAAGGAGTATAGCGATCATTCGGAGGAGGAACCAGAGGACAGCTTTTTATGGGAGGACATGAAAAATTACGAGGGAGTAAGAGAAAAGTTTGTCGGTGGCTCTGGACCGCAAGGGAAAGCTTCATTGGTGACTCATATTTTAGATGCCTTTGAACTTTTCTTTGATGAAGAATTTGTAAGTACAATCGTAAGGGAAACTAATCGTTATGCAGATCAGTACATGACCATGGGTGGGCCGTCCCTTTCCAAAAAAATCCAGAATTTTCTCTTGGAAAATTGTGTCGGTGGATGAAATTTATACAGTTTTGGGATTATTTATGTTGATGGGAATAATACAGAAGCCATCACTTCGTTCATATTTTACCACCAAAAGAGTTCTGTCCACACCTGGGTTTGGAGACGTAATTACAAGAGATCATTTTGAAATCATATGTAAATTTTTACATTTCACGAACAACGAAGAAACACTTAGTTGTCGTAGACCACCGAAGTTGAAAAAAGTATTTCCAGTCATTTCACATCTCGATAAAACGTTCAAGGAATACTATCTTCCTAATAGAAATATCTCAATTGATGAGTCCTTGACTTTATGGAAAGGTCGCTTGTCTTTCAAACAGTACTTGCCGTTGAAATCATCGAAGTTTGGTATAAAGACATTCGAGCTCTGTGATGCAACGAATGGTTACTTATGGTCTTTCCTAATCTACACCGGGAGAGATACAGTTTTTAGATCACCAATTTGCACCGCAAACTCAGGGAAAACAACTGCAATAGTATTGAATCTTGTGTTTCCTTTACTAAATCAAGGCAGAACACTTTGGATGGACAATTTTTACAACTCACTGGATTTAGCAAAACTGTTGAAAGTTTCTTACGGTACTGACTGTGTCGGAACTTTGAGGATCAATAGAAAAAATGTCCCTCAAAAGTTGAAAGATAAACAACTGAAAAAAGGAGAGGTAGTCGGTCAACACTGCAGCCCAGTTTCGTTGTAAAGTGGAAAGATAAAAAAGTAATCACCATGATTTCTACATTCCATGGCATAAAAACAAAGACAATCGTAAAAAGAGGGAACGAACTCATAAAACCAATGAGTGTTACCGATTATAATCAATATATGGGTGGGGTGGATCTAAAAGATCAGTTACTTCAAACCTACTTGATTGAAAGAAAGCGTCTCAACAAGTGGTACATGAAGCTATTTAGAAGACTCCTGAATTCGGCTGTACTGAATGCTCTAATAATATACCGGGAAAACACAAATAAAAACGTTGACCATTTCACATTTCGCGTCCAGCTAGTGGAGAAACTGTTTCAGAAATATGCCAAAAAGGATGTCCGAGTGCCCGGCCGACATTCTGCCGATAGTTTAGTGCCTCGCTTGACAGAAAGACATTTCATCAGAAAGATCCCTCCCTCAGGAAAGAAACAACATCCGCAAAGGAGGTGTGTCGTCTGCGCAAAACATTCCAGGAGAAGAGATAGTGTGTACTGGTGTGAAAAATGTGACGTGGGACTTTGCTTCGACTGTTTTGAGATCTACCACACCAAGCAGAATTACTGAGGTAGGCCATTTTTATGACTGGTATAATCATCGCCGAATGTGTAATCCCTGCATCCCGCTTTGCCGAGAGGCGGCCCTTCGTGCATGTGCAACTATAATATATTTAACGCCTAGTACTTTATATTAAATTGTGTATTTATAAAATAGTACTACCTACATGCAAATAATACGCAAGAGTTTCTTTGCGTTAAAAAAAAAGGAAATCCGATTTTTGTAGGCGGTAGAAGAGGAAAAAAAATATTTCACCAAAGAATATAGCATAAAAATTGTTAGATAATTTAAATATTACCACAAAATATTATAGACAAGACATTATTTTATACACACAAAAAAATTGAAATTAATTCAATGATTGGTTTTAAAGTTATAAATTATTTACCAGCCATATGCGAAAACCGGCGATTCCATTTAAATCTCCTCCGACCTACGAGATGGGATTCCTTTAAATCTCCTCTGCGCTTGAAGGGTTAAGGGTCTCACCCCCTCTCCTGAAGTTTTAGCTGACCAAAAATTGCCGTTTTGGGGTCAATTCTAGAGATTTTCTCTCGTTTTTTTTAAAATTGCAAGATTGGATTAACAGGGGACTCAATACTGCTCCTACAGTTGGTAGCCACTATTTTGTTTTATTTTTCAGATAACTACAATAATATTTTATGAAAATAAAGGTGATTTTGCTGAATTATAGGGTTTTAGGGTGAGAGCCAGTAGTTCCTCTTGCATATGGAGACGTGGAGGGTCACGAACACACTCTGCAAGAGAAAATATTCATTACCGCATAGCTAAAGGAAGTACATTGTTAATGTGAACTCTAGTTTACATTAATGTACTCAAGGTTTGGTTGGAAAGATGTGTACTTGGAAGTCCTTTTTTGACCTGAAAGATGGCACGCAGCACGTCATGACTCAATTATGACCAGGATGGATCCATGGATGGATGTAAAACTGAAGCACCCTACAGACCAGAATAGATTGAAACTGTTGAACGTTGCCTTAGTAGCTGACTGCATCGGAGTTCCTATCCCCTCTGTTGCCCTTGTTGCAAATGCTGCCCTTGTTGAATATGGTTTAGTTACCCCAGATGACACCAAAAAAATTCATCGACCCTAACAAAGTAATAAGGGAAGTGACGAATCACAGATGAGTCTTGTCAGACGTCTTGGACGTGGAGCTGAAGGATCGCAAGCCAAAGGCACTTTATTTTGATGGTAGGAAGGATGTTACTTACTGTGAAGACTCATCCCGCTAGCGTTGATGGTGCAAAGCATCTGTGGCTTCACATTAACCGGGCCAAATTACTGCAAATCATGCCAAAGACGTAATTATCTCAGTCATTCAGAAAAATGTATACTTTGGGCATCCAAAAAAAGTACTTCTGGCAATGCTTTTTGATGAGAGTAAAAGGGTTAGAAAGCTGGCGGTTCACGTGAAAGAGTCACAACGTGCTGTGCCAGCTTTCAGGTCAAAAAAGGACCTCCCAAGTCTTTCAACCAAATCCTTGAATACATCAGTGTAAACTAGAGTTCACATTAACAATGCACTGCCTTTAGCTATGCGGCAATGAATATTTTCCTTTACAGAGTGTGTTCGTGACCCCCCACATCACAATGTGCAAGACGAACAACTGGCTTTCACCCTAAAACCCTATAATTCAGCAAAAACCCTTCATTTTCATTAAAAATTATTGTAGTTATCTGAAAAAATAAAGCGAAATAGTTACTAACAACTGTCAGAGCAGTATTGAGTTCACTATTAATTCAATCTTATGATTTTAAAAAAATCCGGGAGAAAATCGCTAGAATTGACCCCAAAATGGCGATTTTTGGTCAGCTAAAACTTCAGGAGGGGGGGATGAGACCCCTAAATATTAATATTTATCGAAAATATTTTATTCAGTGTATCTGTGGCTAGAATTGCACCTTTTCCCAAAATTTCAAATCGAAATTCAAAAAAAATGTTTTTCGATGTACCCTATTGTATAAGTCCCTTAGTTTTCGGGGGTATTGTCTTCACACGGATTATTTTATCCGTCAGTATCACTTCAGTCATGGCGTCTTGATCTTTGTAAGGTCCCCAAAAATCCACCTAAATAACTCAATCATCATCTATTTTTGGGAATCATCAATTTTTATTAATTTTACATTTATTATTCTCTGGATCCATCGTGTTTGGTTACTTTATTTACGTTTTGCCTCTCTTCCTGGATGCGTTGTCATGTAAAGAGACATGAAAATACTTGACAGTGACCTTTACCTGACGCTCCAATGAAGACTTGTGTAGGAATAAAACAGTTCACTGATTATTGAGTGGGATGGAGAAATGCCGTATAGCAATCTATGGATTCATGACTGTTGAGCATGGCAGTTTTTCCCTACAACAATGGAAGATAAGTACATGAGGGTGTGGTGCCCAAGTCTCAGTTGAGAGATGGTACCTTATTCCCATCTTTTGACTATTCCAGATGAAGGAGAGACATGCTGATGTCACAAGTTTTACATATTACGTTGTGTTGGAGAATCTTACTTAGGAATTAGAATAGCCCAGCAAGGAAGCAATTTTTTTTTATGAGAAAACTAGCATATTCTTAGTCATTTGTAGAAAATTGTGGTTAGATTACTCCAAGGTCAAGCATAATTTCCTATTTTCATGGTTTTAGTTTCGTTGGTGCTAGTTTTTTCATAGTCTATGATGCTGTCTTGAATCTGATTGTCCTGTGTTAAAATTCATTCAATTTCATGATAACTTGTGCTAAGCCATTCTGTTTCTGTATGTACATACTTGATGTATAAAACCTTTGTTAGTTTAGGAAGTTTTTACTCAGATTGAAGTTCTGCTCTCGTTGCTTTTAGAGTTGTAACATTGAACTTATATTTCAGCTTCTCTCACCAGCAACCTGACTTCAGGAGTATAATACCTTCCAAAGAAAAGCTGCAGTGGGATCCTCTTTTAGCTCCATCAGCATTCCAATCGCAGACAAAATTAAACACAAAACAGCAATGCATTAATATGGCAAGATATGTTGCTGGTCAAAGCACTAATGCTGCCAGGTATGTGCAATGAAGCATGCATGTGTGTATAAATGAAACTAAAGCACTGTTTTTTAAATTTCTATCCTCATTGGTGAAATCCTAGATTAGATAGTGAGGGTTCCTTGAATGCATGATAATGCTTCTGCTAGAAAAGCTGGTTTTATGTTTATGTAGAGTTAATTCTTTTCATGTCAGAAAGCATTGAATAAAGTTCAGACAACTTATTCCACCGTAGAAATGGTCTGAAATGTAAAAGGTCTGCTGTAATATCTTGAGCAATACACTTTAGTAGGCTTCATTCTGTAATCAATGACATCAGCTGACTACTGAATACGTATACATATTGATATGGAGATTTTTTTATTTTTCATTCTGAATTGGAGTTTTTGTTGGATGATAGTTCCTAATTAAAGTCACCAAATATCAGTCACTTAGGCCTTTCATTAAGGAAAGGAAAAATTTTCATCTACATCTACACACATACTACCCTGCAAGCCGCCGAATGGGCGTGTGGCAGGAGGTGTTAGGGCACCAGCTGTGTAAAGGTATTAAGAAGAATGTTATAGAGGGAGGTGAAAAGGTGGTGTATTTCAGGAGTGTTTTGAGTGGACCTCAGTATTTATTATGATCACTTATTGTGAGTGGGATGAACGAATTGTTGTACCTATCTGTTTGGCAATGTCTCTCTCTTATTTTATCTTTCCTGTCATACCTAGAGATGTAGTGCGGCATCAAAATGATATTCACTGTATTTTTGGTATGTGAAACGCACCTTTTCTGAATTTCTCAAGCAACCTAAGCCTAGTGTGTTTCCTCTGAGTCACCAGCAGTTCCCAACCTAATCTCTCTAAAAGCTGTGAAAAGTACTTTGTTTGCTCATAGCAGTTTTTACAAAGTGCACTGCTTTCTTTGTACTTCATTTATTTTTTAAATTAAATCTTTCTGCCCAGGGTCCCAAATTCTTGCAGCGTATTCGAGGTGTGGCCTAACCAAAGCAAAGTAGCACCTCTCTTTCACATTGTCATCCAAGGACCTTACTACTACAGTGGAACTTGGATAATTCGAACCTGAAGGAATCAGATAAATAATTTGAACTATCCAAGAATTCGAATTATAGAATCTTCTTAAAAATGTTTTGAAAACACAAGCACGTCATGTGACATAACAAGCAGATATTTATTTTTTTAAATTAGTACATAGCTGATTTTTAAAAATTGACTTATTGAAAATAAAAAAATGTAAATGATAAAAATTATGCGACAACAAAAATTAAATTGTTCACTATTGTTAAGTACAATTCAATTTTGACAAAATCTACATTTACAATGTCTCAAAAAAGTTGGACATCTTTATTTGCGTCCTCGATTGAAGTCACTTTGTAATATCGTATGACTCAAGTTGATTTAATGACTGGAAAATGGAACCACTTGCATCATTATGGCTTTCAAAAAATCACCTGAGTTCTTGGACGTGATTTGATGCTTTTTCTGCACTCGGGATAGCTCTTTCTTGAGCTACTGAAGAATCATCGTCTTCACCAAATGTGTTGGCGTCAGTAAGCTCACCACACACTGCCAAATTTTCATCTACGTTGACGAAGTCTTCATAGGATATGGTGGGATTAGGAACAACGTCCTCCCAGCCGTCAGTGGTAGGGACTGCGACAGTCTCAGCTTCTTTGGCACTTTCTCCCCCAGTTTCTTTTTTGACAAAACCAGCTTTTTTAAAATAGTTCTTAATGGTGTCTTCTTTCACTTGATCCCATGCTTGTTTGCACATTCGCAAAGCTTGAAGAATGTCAGGTTTAATGTTTAGACTGCTAAAATCTCCAGAAATAATGTTCTCGACCAATAAACTCTTGTAGAAATGTTTGATATTTTTTATTATCCCCTGATCCATAGGCTGTTTCACTGATGCCATGTCAACTGGGAAAAAGATTACCTTTACATTTGATAGAAAATTTCCGCGTTTACATTGTCCATAGGCAGAATGCTATTGTGGGCTGTGCAGTAGGGCGGATCAGAAAAATCGATTTTTCGCGGAGAAACTTGGCCTTCTGGAAAAAGTTGTCAAAGTGACTTACAATAAGGTCAAAAAAATTTGGGACCTCTAGGTCAACCCTAGACCCTCGCGCCGTGGCCATTTATGGGGAGGGGGGCTGAAAATGGAAAAAGTCATGTTTTTATTGCAGTTCCCCATGGATTTGGCCGAGTTGCGATCCTGAAGGGCAAAAATTTCGTCCATTTGGACGTATCTGCAGCCCTTTAAACACAAATTGTCTCTTTTGAGTGTGCGGCCGTGCATAATTATGCAATGCGTCGCAGTGCAACGGTCAGCAGACCGCTTACGCCTCCTGCCAGCTCGCATCTCCTGCCCGCTCGCATCTGCTGCCCGCTCGCTGCGAACACAGCAATAGTGATCATGCATGCGTTTTCCATCGTTGGTCTAACTAATATTAGATAATTAAACAATTTCCACGGAAGAGTGATTATGGAAGAATTATTTGAAATTAATATAACACTTCTAAATTGCCTCAGGTGGCTTTTGGTGGGTGCTAGGCGCTGACAATGTATACATATTATATTGCCTGAGTCTGTTAACCCTGGCAAAACTCCCAATACCCTCGCTTTCCACCCCTTCTCCTCCCTGTCATCCCTCGGTTTTCCCTCTCATCGCCTCTCCTTTCTCCCTTCCTTCCTTCCCCTACCACCTCCGAAATATGTATATATTGTCATTGCTTAGCACTATTTCATTTAGTGGAAAATTGCACCTTGCTATTTCAGTGAGCATTTACAGTGCCTGCTGTTTGCTCCCAGGCATTTAGTGAAGTCGTGCTTTTCTCTACCCCTCTACCTGTTGGTCAGTACTGTGGTAGTCATTTTTGGTGATAATTTGGAAATAAGTGCGCCACTAGTGCGCCGAGGGGGGGAGTCGGTTGGGGGGAGGGTCAGTGGGAATTTGGCTGTTTCTTCTTCCCCTTCCCAAATCCCCCTTCCTAAAAGAAATAGCCAAATCCCCACTCACCCTACCCCCAACCGACTCCCTTGATGGTTTTCCCATCCACCCACCCAGGCCCTCCACCCTTAACCGGGCAGTGCCCACCTTATGCCTTCCTATTCATACCCCCTTTCACAATTACCCTCGGGTGCATTCTTCCCCCTCCTTTCCCTAGCGCCGCTTCCCTACCTTCTAATGACATGCCTATTCCCTGCCTTCTTCCTCCCCCCCTACATTTTTTTCCCCCTTTGCCGTTTCTTGGCCTTTCCCTCACGGTTTAGTCCATTCCCCCCCTTTTTTCTCTTGGTTTTTCCTGATTTCTCCCAGGTTTTTTCCGTCACTACCTCCTCCTTCCCCCCCTCCTCTATTTTCTTCCCCCCTCCTCTGAAAAGATATATATGTGATGTACTCTCTTACAACTTTGTCTTGTACCTGATGATGGGTCTGTGAGCCGAAACACGTACACATAAAAGCAATTTGTGAAAATTGCAATTGTTTCTCTTATATTATGAAGAACTTCCACGATATCTCGCCTGAATCTGTTGAATTTATTACTGCTATTTCGTGGTGCATAGAGGAAAATAGAACTACACTCCTGTTTTTTTGTGGCACATACAATACCAATGTCATGTCTCACACAAATAGGAATAATGATAATTCAACGGGCCTTGCCTTGTTAGGAAGAAATTCATGTGGAATTTCTTGCTTGTTTTTTTGCATAGTACCATAGAGTAAGTATGTTCTTTCTATCTCCAGATTCTTGTTTTTTCTCGTAGTAATGCCAGGTCTTGCATTAACATTGCAATTACCTTGCCTTTGGATGCGATTTACCATTGCCGGCCTGCTATTGGAATTAAAATCTATTTTATAAGTATAAAATGTGTCCATCTCCATTGCATTTTCTCTCCTCATTGCGTAGCTTTCGTATCAATGATAAAAGAAATGGGCTATTTTAAATACAATTTTATTACATGGATAGAATTAATTTAATCAAGTCTATGTGAACTTAATTCAGATTACTACCATTACTACAAATCTTTATTTTATGAAGAATAACAATGCCATCTACGAAATGATCTTACTCTCCACTCAACTTTACCAACGTATTTTCAGTAAGCATGTTAACATGAGAAGATGAAGCCAATGTAATAGCGAAAATGGATTCCTCGGCTTTTAAAAAAAACTAAGTTACGGTAATTACAGCTGTGCAGTTTTCCATGAACAAAGTTTGCCAGCGGCCCAATATAAATTGCCATGAAGAATTGACATTTTTCATACCCCCCCTTTTTTTGCCAAATTCCCCTCTTTGGACAGTTTCCCCTCTGCGGACTGTTTACCCTCCGGAGTTAGCCAAAAGACTTGCCCGAGGCGTGCCCCGTCATGCGCGCTAACGACATGTGCGCCAATGACGGCCAAAATGCCTACGACTCTGAAATGCAGCGACTCCTGCCAGCGACTTCTGCCACGCCTTCAGCCACGCCTTTAGCTGCACCTTTGCCTCACCAGGTCCTGCATTGTTTATACAGCCCCTAAAGTGAGGAAGGATTCCAAAAATGCGGTCATTCTGACCAAGACACAAAGGCTGTGATCCTGTATACTGCGGCCGAAGCCAGAAAACAATTTCTGGCGCTCAAATTGAAAACTGCCACCCTATCTATCACCTATCCTATTATTTCCTCCCCTCCAAGGCTACCAATCGCCTATATTCTGAGCTTACCCATTCCACCTCGTCCTTGTCGACAGACCTCCTCCTCAGCTGACTCATCTTGGAGCTCGCCCTCTATTGCTGGCGAGACTGCGACCGAGTAACACCGTTGCGTGATCCTGCTGACTTTCAGTCATTTTTGTACTTAGAGAGAAGCTCAATCTCTCGTACTTGTTTATTTTAATTATTTTACAAGTGGAAACTCATATTGGTCGCCTGGCACTCGACCTGTGGGTAAATTGCTTGCAACTTGGTTGGTTCTGTGTGAAATATATTGATAGTTCAGTTATTGATTGATAATACTTGTGTTTCGTTCAATTTCCTCATTTGTCTCACCCAAGCTTGGAAAGAGTTTGTTTGTACGGGTGTTATCGGCGAGAAAAACTATTCCCTTCTCCCGATAGCGCTTCAAGAATAGTAATGACTCTATTGTTTCTAGAACCAGAACTTTCACTATTTTTTAAAATGAAAAATGGAAATAATGCAGAATTGTCATTGCCAGCCTTTGACATGACACACCAATGATATACTTTGCAACAAAGACTGGGCTAAAATGATGCGATTTGATGAGTCAAACACTATCAATACACTACATTCAGTAACAAATAGATACAATACGAAATGAGGTAGGATGCTGTATATGCGTTTCTGTATATCATTTCTGTGGAACTCTAGCAAATGTGGTTTGAAGAGAATGAAAATAGATACCTCGAATGACTCATTTGTCAGTACCACTCGTAATTACTCAAACCGAATGTTCATTCATGGCATGATGATTCTTGTTTACTTGAAGACAATCTGGGTTTATTATTAATCAGCAATATCAAGCATAAAAAGTAAAACAATTGTAATAGAATGGTGATCGTACAGCAATTTTAATAAGCAAGAAAATATTTCATGCTACAAAAATTCGGCATTTGCAAAATATCTCAAATTTTGTTTACAAAATTGCATTTCAAAGAAGACACTGTTTATTTCACGAGAAATCCCTAAAGTCGCTTATTTCGTGAATCCTGTCACAAAAAACATTTCGCAAAATTGACATGTCCCTAATAATGGGCATAAGGATGGAGGAGATGGCTTTATTGAAGGATATCTTTTTTATCTCACCTTCAAGTTTCGGTCTCAGCTGGAGAGAACATGCGGAAATATGCTCTCCTTGAATTGTCGCCACTGCTGCTATTGGTAGGTATGCAGGGGGCCCAGGTGTAGCACTAGTGGTCACAAATCAATTGTTAGATTTAGATTTATGTTTAAAAAAAGATTCAAAACCTACCTGTTTCTAATGTATTTCACTATAATGCATAGTGTTATCACAATATGGTGTGCATGTATTAATGTGTTTTTCTTTTATTCTTGCACTTTCTTTAAAATACCCGCTTTTGATAGAATGGATATTTTAACCTGGAAAAATGAACATTTTGGCCTGGAAAACCTGGAAAAGTACTGGAATTGCATAATTTCTGGTCTGCAGCAACGCTGTACATGCTATCTGCTAGTAATGGAATCATTTGTGAATTTTCTGTCACCATGCCACAACCACTATTGTATCTGCTGGAATCGCTGTGACAATTATCTCTATGAATTTTATAACTTTACGGCTTATCACATTTAATTTCTTTTTGTAAAATTTTCCAATCCTTGTGGTTGCACAAATGATATGTAGTACGCAGTCATATGTGCATGGGTGCAAAGCTATACACCAAAGAGTGTGCAAATTGCCTTGAAAAAATCATTTTTGACCTGACTGGGATTCGAACCCAGATCCCCCAATTGCCACTCGGGTGTGCTAGCCAGTTACACCACCAAGGCATCTTAATTCAAAGCAAATTTTGGTGGGGTTTATACGAACAAGTTACATATTCTTGTCCCCAGTCTACATTGTAGCACAGCCATGCATGATATGCCACTGTTGATTTTTGAGAAATGATTGGTGATAAGTCAAATGATTTTTTCTTTGTGGATTCCACCCTCTTTAGTGTATATCTTTGCACCTGTGGGCGTAACTGCGTATCACATCGTTTATGCTATTGAAATGATTATAAAATTGTCATAAAGTTAGTCATTCTAAATTGACAATGTTGGGTATTTTCTCCACGACTGTGGCATATCATGCACGACCATGCCTTCTGTGCTACAATGCAGACTGGGGACAAAAACAATTTGTTTGTATAAACCCTTCCGAAATTAACTTTAAATTAAGGTGGCTTGGTAGTGTAAATGGTTAACACACCTGACCAGCAATTGGGAGGTCCGGGTTCAAATCTCAATGAAGTGAAATTATTTATTTCATGGCATATTTCACCATCTTTGGTGTTTATCATTTTTGTACATGATTCATAAAGTTTTCTCTTTTCATAGGATAATTGAGATGAACTCTCTCTTTTTACTCATCATTTTTTGTTTTTACAGGCAACAAAAAGAGGTAGAATATGATAGAAGAGCATCTTATTTAAGTCCACAATGGTTAATGAATATGGATATTGGGAGACCTGATCCAGAGGGAGGTGCTGTTGTTCCAGCATCGCAAAAAGAGGCTGGATTACCTAAGCAACTTGGACAAAACAAGGGTAGTAAAGTGCTGTTGTACCAAGAGCATGAAGAAAGTAGATTATCCGAGAAAAGTGTTAATCATAGCCTCACAGGGAATAACATTATTCCACGAAGGTTGAGTGTTGCCCCAGGAAACCACAGCATAAATGTTGCTCGAGGAATTCCGGGACGAATTGATTGGGCTGCTAAGTAAGTGTTTCTAATGTTAGTACTGATGTGTAATTTCATATTTGAGTGTTATTTCCATTTTTTGCGTTTATTAGGCACACTTTAAATTAGCAAATTTTAATTACAGGTACCTCAAATGAAGGAAAATTGAAAATCATGAAGTTACATGGATTTCTTCATGTGAAATCAATTGAGTGACGTGAGGTGCTTGTGAATGCCTGATGACCATCTCGTTTTATAATTTTCCATGGGAAAGTTGTATTAGGAACTGCTTCCTCTGAGTATTTCCTCTAATGCAGGGCAAGGTACTACTTGAAGTGTCATAATTCTACAATTATGCTCAAATAAGAATTGTGTCCTTATTCATCTTGGCATTGGTTTTGGCAATTGGGCACCACCCAAATATTATGTAGATAACAATTTCTGAGACCTTCAAGAAGTGAGCAGATTAATCCTTTCTTTATGGAAGTGTTATGTCTCAAATAATGGGAAACAGTAGGGTTTAATGTATTACACCAATTTTTACTCTTCTTTGGATATATGTCTCAGCTGATGTACATCATATTTTGACAAATGAAAAATATTGATTGTATATGCATGTGAGTGATAATTTGTACATATGTAAATATAAAACAGATTTTTTAAAAAGCTAAAATTAAATTTTTTCCTGTTATTTTAGTAGTTGATCTTATTTTGCCTGTACAGTAGTGCAATAATACCCCAGTATGTACCTATGAACAAAGTGCCTTTGCCTCATCTATGCATTATTTCACCAAATGTTGCTTTAAGTGCTGGTAAACTCAGATATTCAACTTTCAGTGAGAACCCCAGGACTGAGGTGCTTTTTTTACATACTTAATGAAATTTACCAAAATGGAGATAGAAAGCAACGTGGCAGTTCGGTTTCGTTTGGGTACCCCCTCGTATTATCAGTGACAAGGTCAGATTGACCTAAACACGTTAAAGACAGGACATTTTATATCTAACTCTCCCCAGAGAATTTAAAAATTAAATATGCGATACATGAGTATTTATATTCATGACACATACATAACAAGTGACATGCAGAACACGAGTGAGCCATCTTCTGTATGTTAACCCGTTAACGCCTAGCGGTACCATATGGTACCAGGCAGTAGGGCAAAACTAAACGTTGGTTTTTTGTTATTTGTCCTAATGTATTTTGGTATTTGACAGTTTCAAATTGATGAGCATGAATGTATTTACATTTTTTCGAAAAGTTTGCTCTTTTAAATATATATTTAACGCATTTATAGCCGTTTGAAAATTGACAATTTTCAATCATCCGAAAAAAACGGAATTTTTAGTGCAAGCCTTAAGATTTTCTTTACTTACGCCTTATATACTTATATTACAAAGATACTGTTATGTAAGTATGATTGTTATAACATGCAAATTTCATATAAAGCTTGGTTTTTTGATGTGGGCATAATAACTAGGAAGTTATGATGCGAAGAATTTTGGTGGTACCATATGGTACCGCTAGGCGCTTGCACTACCGTGTTTTGGCGAAAAGCGTAAATACGAATATTTCTGGAGTTATTGGCTTCTCCTGGTATTTTATTTTGCAATGCTTTATTTTTTATGATTTATATTATAACATTTCCCTTATTTTAATGTTTTCTTGCATATAAAATGTGTCGATAGGCTAATATTTTCATATAACGACGTCACGCAAATGCCTAAAGCCCTTAGTTGTCGACGCACTACCTCACAATGTTCAAGAGGTGGGAGGTATGTTTGTAAACCAAAACGATGTTTAGAAAAGGAAGAGTGGCCGCTTACTCTATTAGGAAGGGGGTCGGAGTGGGTGCATGCCCAAGGGTTACATTCAAAGACGGCTGGCGGCAAGAGACGACCACGCGACCGGCGTCCCTTTGTCAAGGAGTAACTTAATTCTTGAACTTATTTCTGTCTCACGTATCTCAATAACACAACAACACTTTGCACTCTTCCATCGGTTCGCAAAACCGAAATTGAGACAGATACTGCTTACAAAGTAATATGTGCTACTGCAAAGGGAGATACGGTAGCGGCTCTTCCTGGCAGATCTGCCAACGTCAAGAATTTCCGTGAAGGATTACACAGCCCCCAGCTTTATTGCACTTCGAGGTTTTTGGTTATTTGGTGAAGATTGTTATAACGTCTCTCTCTCAATTCTAAGAAGCGAAATGTTTCTTTGACCTTACCACTTCTCTACCAGGATACGTTGAGCACTCCCGACTCGTTGTTCTTACATTCAGTGTATTCTGCGACGACGACAAGGATGGACCTCCGTCTGGTGTTAGTATTTTTTGTCCATTTATGAGAAATGAAACAACTTATTTAGTATATTTATCGAAGTAATAACTTTTTACGTAAAGGTAAAATAAATGCAACATATATTTCAGGGATCTAACTCTTCAAGAGGCCATGCAAATTCTGGAGGACGATAACATCGACTTCGACGAAATATACATCGAACCACCGGTGGTAACAGAGTTATCGGATGAAGATTCAGCCGATGTAGATAGCGGTGGAAAGGTGGATAACTTGAGTGGACGCCAGTTGCGCGCGAATGTTGAAGTTGTCGTTCGCAAAGGTGGACAAGAAAGTGGTATGTCTCAAGAAATATGTGAGGATGTTCAAGAGTGCCGTGAGGCTGGGCCGAGCTGTAAAGCTTCCAAGAGGTCTAAAAAGGGGGAGCAAGAAGCCGTTTGGGATGATTGAGCCATCATAGTGCATGATAAAATTTTCCCTAATCCTGATTACTCCATGTTTCGCGAAGCGTCCCCTACCACAATTTTTGAACTGTTCTTTGACGAAGAAGTAATTGCTCACTTAGTGCAAGAATCGAATAAGTATGCGCAATTCTGCAACTGTAATAACCCAAATATAACACCTGAGGAACTGAAAGTGTTTGTGGCAATTCTTTTTCTAAGTGGGTATAATACAGTTCCCAGTAAAAGGCACTATTGGGAGGCAACACAAGACACGAGAAACGAACTCGTGTATAACTCAATGAGACGTGACAGATTCTTACAAATAAATAGATTTATTCATTGCTGTGATAACACCGCTATGGATAAAGTAGACAAGATGTGAAAAATGCGCCCTTTTATGGACTTGGCAAAAGAAAGATTCGGCAGATCAGAGAAGAACAGTGCATGAGTTTTGACGAGTCAATGATCTCCTATTTTGGAAGACATGGCTGCAAGCAATTCATCCGGGGGAAGCCAATAAGATTTGGCTACAAAGTGGGGAGCCAAAATACTTCAGATAGCTATTTGGTAAACTTTGATATTTACCAAGGAAATAATCCTATGAAAGTGGAAACTTACGAAAAAGAATTCGGAAAGGCAGCGGCACCCCTTGTAGGGATGATAGATGAGCTGCATAAGAAAGAACTGCCTTTTCGGTTCTATTTTGATAACTACTGTACGAGTTACAGATTGGTGAATTATCTTCGCGAAAGGAACTACGGTGCAACCGGCACTGTGAGGGAAAATAGAATTCCTGTCTGAAGGACTGTCCTGTGAAATCAAATAAGGAATTAGCTAAGATGAAGCGAGGAAATTTTGATTCAGGAAGATGCGTACGGGACAATATTGTTGTCGTGAAATGAGTGGACAATGCAGTTGTGTCGGCAATATCGTCCTGTCATGGAATAAATCCGATAACAGGAGTGGGAAGATTTTCAAAGTCAGAAAAAAAAGGATTCTTGTGCCACGACCGGATATTTTCAAGAAATATAATTCATTCATGGGAGGTACAGACCGAATGGATTGGAACATATCCCTCTACCGCATAGGTGTGCGGGGAAAGAAATGGTGGTGGCCAATTTTTCTTGGATTTTAGATGCAATGATGCACAACGCATGGATGCTGATGAGGAAATCTGGAAAACACATAAGTCAGCTTGAGTTCCGACGGGCAGTGGTGCAATCATACCTGGAGAGGTACAGGGATCCTCCCAAGTCTCAAGGACGCGCACCAGTATCCAGAGGAAGAGTAACTGAAATGGCGTAGGTAGCTGAATAAATAAGTTTCTAATTTATCCATATTTCAAAGAATGTATTCAACTGATATCGGTGTATCTTCTTTCCAGTGTTCCTGACGAAATAAGGTATGACGGGCTCAATCACCTTGTAAAACCCACACCCCAGCGGCGACGGTGTGCTAATGACAACTGCAACACTAGAATAAGAACTGAATGTTTGAAATGTAATATAGGTTTATGCATTGACTGCTTTGTTCCATTCCATGTGCGGCAGTGATGGAGTAAAAAGCTAAAATCAAGCTATCATATTATTCTTAATCCATACTCTATATTAAAATTTAAGCATAAATTATTTTTCACAATCACTGGTATTTATTAATTATTTAAACATTTTGATATTTATGTGTAATTTTGTATGAAAATGCATGTTTTTTTGCGAAAAATAATAAATATTTAACTTTTTTGGCATAAAAATGGACATTTCAAAATTTTTATTAAATTTCAATTTTTTGACCCCGTAGGCGCCTAGCGGTACCATATGGTACCAGGCTGTATCTCCGTAACTATTAGTGCTAAAGAAATAAAATTTTCACCTAATTACTCAGAATGTGATTGGTATTAAAATATATGATTGCCACAAAATTCGGAGAAAATTTTTAATTCAGGCGTTACCGGGTTAATACCACTGATGATTATAATTTGGTGATATGGTGCTAATTAACTGTCAAATCCGATTTTATTTGCACCTATTTTGCGATATATTTTCCTGTTGAAAAATCAGTTTAACAATTGCTTGTTTCAATCTGTGGAAAATCCATACCAGTAATCTTTTTTGTTTAACTTTGGTGAAATCTGTGTCATACAAACCTCATAATCAGTAAAGCGATGCAAAAAAAGCCCAAGATCCAGGATTCTCATGAAGGACACTGTCCTGCTTCACGTCACACATCAGCCCCCGTCTACTGACCCTGTGACCATCTTAATGTGCTATGGGTGCTCATTTATGAGAGCTCTATGTTTCTTTCCTCAGACTTTCAATCAAACTTTTTATCTCCTTTTGTTTGTGCTCTTGTAGCTAGGTTCTCATTGGGCTTAAAGTTTACCTTGTGGATAACCTAAAAACTTATCTTAAAGGAAACATATTAAAACTAAAAAATACAGTCATCCCTCAAGATTAATACCTCTTCACTAAAATTCATTTAGAATTATCATGCATTCTAAATTATACCTGGCAGCCATGAGTGGAAACATGGAAAACTTTGGTGGCTCAGGCTTGATTTCTTTCTTAAAGACAACATTCCTCCATTACTCATTCTGTTCTATTATTATTATTATGAATAAAATAAGTAAAAGTCGACCATGTGGTTGGGCAGCAACATAAATTGGCTTAAATGTGGTACTTACAAAAATTTGGTATAAACAATTTTTTTTAAAGTTTGCTGTAAATAATGACATAACAAAATATAAAAAAAATTCCCTAACAGATCAATTTTTAAAAATCTTGTTTTGAACATTTGAAAATCCTTTGGCATGGGCTCTAGAACTTTTTTAAAAATCTTATTAAGTTACTTCATTTTTGCATAATATTCTTTAATTTTGCAGTTATAAAGATGAAGGAAGAAACTAAATAGAATAAAATACATTCACTATTTTCAGGTAGTTCGGGTAAAACAAGTAACAAGGGTGGCTTTATGAGGTCAAGAAGAATTTTTAAGAGGACTTTAGGACTAAGAGGAAGGTGAAAATTACATTTTATGTGAGCATCTTTTTTTCTTCTTTTTGCCCATCCTCACATTTTTTTTCACCCTGCCTTTTTCACTGTTTCATTTTTGAAGGGGGCCTTTCCAGAAAATTATTTCATCAGATTTTGCATCACATATGTAATGAGTGCTGCAACCCAGATGGCATATATTCAGTTGAATTTATTTCAGGAATGGATAGTATCCAATGACAAGGAGGATACAAGATCTCATTGGGTGCGTGCAGCCAAGCAAGTGCTTAGGCGACAGAGCAGGAAGCGAATTATGGTGCTATGCTTAGTCCAGGTGAATGCACTGCTACTACTGAGATAGTGACGTTACAGCATCGCTCGTATTTGTAAACAGTTTCAGGTAGATTAAGCCATGTTGATAATATGGAAGGCATATTTTATTTTGTTATAAACGAGTTGACTGATGATAATGACAGCATTGTTTATGCCATTATAGTGAAGTCTAACTAGCAGCTTCTCTGTAAAACATAATTGGCAGCCGAAAACATTACTAATGTACATACTAAAGTTATAGTTGGTTGTGTATACATACCACCTAACTCACCTGCTACCTCGTACACTGTTCACTGCGAGTGCTTGGAACGTATAGCCTATATTCACCAAGGTGTACAAATTCTTGTTTTTGGCGACTATAACCTACCGAACTTAACTTGGCTGATAGATGAAAATATGAACTGTTTAACTTCCTGTGCTCAACCCCTTGTGGACTCTATGGATTTTCTTAACCTAAGTCAAATTAATTCTGTTTTAAACAGCTATGGTAGGACTCTTGATCTCTGTTTTACAGATATAACTAATGCCACTATTGATAAATCAATCCCTCTCCTTCCCCCTGATGCTGCCTATCATCCCCCTTTAATTTGCACATTTTCTGTGGATCATTTAGTTTCCTATAACTCCAACTTTCCCCATTCTCAGGTATTGTATCCTGGTGATAATGTAAACCCTGGTTTTGACTTTTCAAAATGTGATTACGCCTCGCTAAGTGCATTTATTGAGGATACAAACTGGCCAACTATATTGTGTAATAAGCCAGTAAACGAGGTTTTCGCAATTTTTTACTCCATTATGTATAGTGCCATCGAACAGTTTACGCCCAAAATATATTTTGGTAATATGTAATTCTTATCCAAAATGGTATTTTAATGAACTTAAAGCACTAATTAAGCGCAAGAAAACATTTCATAGTATATATAAAACTACTAGATCAATCACTGACTACACCAGTTTCTCAACCAGTAGGGCAGAATACAAAAGAATGGCAAAAGAGTGCTATCACTCATTCATGAACAAACTTTCCTCTGATTTACCGGGAAATATCAAGTCTTTCTGGAACCATGTTAACTCCTTACGCAAAGATAATTCACTACCAAAAAGAATGTTTCTTAATGACAAAGTAGGTGAAGATCATTTGACAATTGCTGAACTCTTTGCTAGTTATTTCTCGAGTGTTTACACCAAGGATTACCCTAATGTAGCACCATCTTGTAAGTTTCCTTTAGAAATTAACTTTTGCTCATTATCAGTATCTGTCAATGAAATCGTCAGTAAATTAAAAAGTCTTGATGTATGTAAAGGTAGTGGTCCTGACAAAATTCCTCCATCAGTATTGAAAAATTGTTGCTCTGCTTTGTCTTATCCTCTTTATATTCTCTTCAATTTATCATTTAATGAGGGCACCTTCCCAGATATTCTAAAATCAAGTTAAGTACATAGTTCCTATTTACAAGTCAAAGGATAAATGTGATATATCTAATTACCGTCCCATTGCGATTCAGTGTGTTATAGCCAAATTGTTGGAAATCCTTGTAGTTGACAGATTGGCACCATTATTAAAAAATGTGTTGGTGCCAGAACAACATGGTTTCAGGCAAGGCATGTCAACTGCAACTAACTTATTGATGTTCACTGAGTACCTCATTGAAGGGCTTGGCAGAGGCTACCAAATAGATACCATTTATACAGATTTTGCAAAAGCTTTTGACAAAGTGAATCATTACATTCTTTTACATAAATTGAGTTCATTGGGTATAAATGGAATGATGTGGAAATGGCTTCAAAGCTACCTGATTGGTCATAAACAATTAGTAAAAGTTAAATCTACTACCTCACATTTGTTTGATGTTTGTTCAGGAGTTCCTCAGGGTTCTCACCTTGGGCCAGTTCTATTTTTGATTTTATAAATGAGATTAGCTATGCCATCTCTCCTATTCCACATTTAATATATGCCGATGACATTAAAATATTTACTGTAGTGAAGAACCCACAGGAATGTCACAAACTAAATGAATGTCTATTGAAAATTAGTGATTGGTGTGCCCAAAATTTTATGACCATAAATATAAAAAAATGTAGTGCAATCTCCTTCCATCATAAAAAATCTCCCACTCTATTTGACTATTCCATCAATGGTGAAGTTATCCATAAAATGGATGTAATGAAGGACTTAGGGGTTCTTATTGATGAACGCTTAACTTTTAGTTACCATATCTCATCTCTTGTTAGTAAGTCTTTTCGTATGTTAGGCTTTATTACTAGGATTACTAATGAATTTAAAGACATTAATATATTAAGAAACTTATACATATCATTAGTTCGTCCTATTTTAGAGTATGATTCCATTGTTTGGAACCCACATTATAAAATTTACATTAATAGCTTAGAAAAAGTGCAAAAGAAATTTTTAAGAATTGTAAATTATTATGCTGGATTTTCAACACATGATGTCCCATATGCAGAAACAATGCAGATATTGAATTTAAAGCCACTTCATGTTCGACGAAATTTTGCTGAATTGCTATTCCTGTATAATCTATGCAATGACTTTATTAACTGTCCATCCCTACTTCAATTGATCCCATTTAATGCCACATTTTCCACCACCAGAAGCACAAAATTATTCTATGTTAAATACTGTAGTAGAAATTTCACTTTTAATTCACCATTAACCAGGATCCCTCGACTATATAATTCCCTTATTGGCAACATTGATATTTTTAGCGATAAACATTCCATATTTAAGAAGAAGTGTATTTTATCATTGTCGAATTCTGTCTGACCTCATGTTATTTGAGCAATATCTTTTGTTATAATATAATTCATATTCTAGTGGTCCTTTTCTCATGTAATACTTATTATTTTAAGAATATTTTATAAATTATTAAGAGTTATATTGAAAGAAATGTACATGTCTATTCTAAATTGGGTATATACCCGTAATAAACAATTATTATTATTATTATTTACCAGACTCCATCAATGGCAGCAATACCGGTGATATCTTTGTTTCACACTTCTTACCTTCATGAATGAATTCAAAGTTAATTAACTCTTCTTCTGCCTTGATCAACGGAATACCTTGGGAGTTGTTGTTTTCAAAACTTTCAAAGCCACCACGTCTTATCTAAAGAGACCTTAGCAACCAAACAGGGATCACCGCCGAGTCTAGGAGCGTAGAAAAATTTCACTGCTAACAATGGCATCCACTGAGTCCAGCGAACTTGAAAGCAGAGCGGTCAGTGCTGAGTAGCTGCTTGGCTGAACGAACCCTTTATCACTTTTCATCAAGGGATATACAATCCAAAATATAATATATATAAAATTTAACTGGCTTGTGGTTAACATTTAGCTTGTGGTTTTTAAAACAGGTTTGGTTAATATAAAATTTAACTGGCTTGTGGTTAACATTTAGCTTGTGGTTTTTAAAACAGGTTTGGTTAATATAAAATTTAACTGGCTTGTGGTTAACATTTAGCTTGTGGTTTTTATAACAGGTTTGGTTAATATAAAATTTAACTGGCTTGTGGTTAACATTTAGCTTGTGGTTTTTAAAACAGGTTTGGTTAATATAAAATTTAACTGGCTTGTGGTTAACATTTAGCTTGTGGTTTTTAAAACAGGTTTGGTTAATATAAAATTTAACTGAATTTTTAAGTAAATAATCTAAACTTCAATAGCAAAAACAGCAACAAAATAATTTAGGCTTTTAATTTAAGATCTATGACAAAGAAATACGCTGGGTTTTTGGGGGGAAGGAGGCAATTGCCCCTACTATCCCTTGGGGCCGCCAATGGCTCATTGTCAATAGTTTTTAGTCTGTAATCACAGTGATTTTTCAAACCATTTCTTTAGACATTGCAGGTGATGTACTAAATTTTCATGTGACTATAAGTATTCATGAGCATGCCTCCAGTCAATAATTCCATATTTTCCTAACATTAAATTATTGGAGAAGACAAAGTATTTGCAAGAAAAGCAATAAATTTTATTAGTGCTCTCTGAGTAAGTGCACTCACTATGTATGTACTATTTGAGCCAGAAAAAACCTGGTGAGGGAAAGGCTGCGTCTGAAGGTTGCTGCCTAGTCACTGAAGTCGCTGGCAAAAAGTAGTTTCTGGCAATGCATTTTGGAGTCGTAGGCATAGCCGGTGTCATTGGCACGATGTCGTTAGCACACTTGTCTGAATACGTCCCGACATGCAAACTAAGTCCATCGGCTAACCATAAGTCTGCTGGGGAAACAGTCCAGTGAGGGGAAACATGTCCAAAGAGGGAGGATCGTGGCAAAAAAGGGAGGATTGCATAACAAATGCCGCTTCCACTGGGGTAATCAGCAGAGAATTAACTTTAAGTTGGGGGGAAAAGGAAAGCACTTTATGTCGATAAGGTGTGGGCCACTTGCTCTGGATTCACAATGCCAATTGATGGCTTTCAAGACAATTAAAAGAGCAGAAATTGCCAATAGGCGGAACACTCGCCAACTCCAGTCTTCCAATATTTTTTATTTTTTATTTTATTTTTTTTAAAGTAATTATTTATTTTATTTTATTTATTTATTTTGTTCACCATTGGCAAATACATGCATAGGCTACATCATAGACAATACATAGTGCATATGCACGAAAAGTAATTCCGAAGAAAAATTAAATAGACACATAATTATAACACAATATGAGTATCAGATTAGAACAGTCAGTGAATCCTCTAAATATTCAATTTAAATTATTTCAATTACACACCGAATTGGCAATGTACATTGCATGGCTCCGTCAAGGGTCACATGAAAATATACAACAAGTCATAAAATAAAGTACAGTAAACGGGTTTACATACATTCATTTAAATATTCACTAATATCATAATAGGCTTTACATGCCAAAAAGTTTCGTAATTTGACCTTGAATAAGGAAGGGGGACAATTTTTTAACTCAACCGGTAGTTTATTGAAAATAATGGCTGGAGTATGATGAGGTCCCTTGAGAGCTAGATTGATTGATCGTGACTTTTGAGGTGAACATCACCTTTTGTGCGAGTGTAATGGTCGTGCCATTCATCATTCCTTGGAAAATGCTGAGGATGCAGTTTAACAAAAGTGGCACAGTTCAAGATAAATATGGAAGGAAGTGTTAATATTTTTAGGGCCAAAAAAATAGGTCTACCAGGAGTCCTTATCGGGACTTGAACCATAGCTTTGATTGCCTGCTTCTGTAGAGAAAATAGTTTCTTAGCATGGTTTGAGATTCCCCAGAACATGTGAACTGAGTGGGAACAGCTACTCACAGGCTGGGAGGATAATCACTGCTTGGGTTTATTGTTTGGGATATTGAGTGGCATTCACTAATTTCTGCACTAAATTATGGTATTGATTGAGATTTGCGTGATAGTTATGATCATTACCCACGAAGATTAGAAATTTTCAAAGTTATTCACCACTCAAATAGCACACCTACTATATCTTTTCAATTTAAGTTTAAGATTTTTGGCACTTCTTCACACGGCCAGGGTTAACCATTGAGGGTCACCTCTCCTCAAGGTCACCAGATATAGGGAATCAACCGACAAATTCACTGACAGCTTCATTCCCCAAACATACCTAATATATTAAGTGGAGGGTAACAAATATTCCACTTAATTCCCACATTCTCATACACTGCACCAATTACATATTATGATATCAACATTGGTAACAATTATCATGAGATAATGGATGCCCACCTCATAACATCCAAAATAAAAAGCAAAACAAATGTTTAACACCCAGCTGACCATATAAATGTGAATCATGAGATGGTATTAATCAATTTTTGAATTTCAATTAATCAATAATGCACCAAAATCAATTTTTGGTTCATTATTTAAACAGAACAATAATACGTATTATCATTTCCAATGATATGTAGACACCCACACGTCCCATTTTAGTGAATTGATTGAATGGGGCCGGGTTGGAAAAAACTAGGGGGAGGGGCACACAAGGCTAGCTGCGGCCTTTGCCTTTAGGTCACCGAGAGCCGACGAGGACGGACGTGGATGCGACAGGACTAGCGAAATTAAGAGTCAAATAAACTCAGAGAGCAAAAGCCCTAGCGGAAGGAATGCACTGAGGAAACTCATGTCCACGCCCACGTTGGGCCGAGCGGAGTCTTTCCTTTCGGGCTCCGTCGCGAGGTATTTTCCTCTCCCCAGATTCAGATTTGAACTCACCGTGTGTGTCACGCGAGGAAGCGGCTCCGTAGCCGAGTTGGATAATTCCATGGGTGGAAGTTGAGGTGCAGGTAGATAAACGATGCAGTCTTAATATCAACTCAATTTCTACAGTTGACAAAAAAAGAGTTAAAACAGATTATTTTATTTACGGCTTAATTCATAAAAATAATGACTATCTCCGTTACCACATTTATTTCTTAACAGGGTTCATTCACTGAGAGAAAAAAACATTGGAAGTGGCAGTGGTTGCATCTTTATGTCCTCGCAGTGAATTACCATCAAATCTCCGGTGAGTCAAATACCTACATCTTAGTATCTACAATCCTCTCTAAATACCCAAATGCATTCATAGTTGCGATCGGTTTGAAAAATGATTGTAATTCAATAGATATTTTTATCTTCAAACTTCTAGTACTTACTTGGTCACGTTAAAATGTGGGAAGTGAGGTGTTTGTAAGTACGAACTCTTTCCTTCCAATGGGTGTACACAGAGCCGGATTACCAATAAGGCGAAATAGGCAGTTGCCTATGGGGGCAGATGCTTTGGGGGCTCCGGAGGGGACCTTAGAAGTGCCTTTCCCCTTTCTTCTCTTCCGACTTGTCTATTAACATGTTGCTTGTACTGCCTACAGGCTCCCAAGTGTGTTCGTCCGTCATTTGGTTTGCGAACCATAGTAAGCTATAAGGATCAGGTGGAAATAAATAGGTATATCAGCTCTTTTACCCCAAATTATCCGACGATTTTTAATAGTTATATATGTATGACCGAAATCGACGTCACCCATATCTTCATCCTTTTTGATTAGGTTCAGGCGTAATTTTGGTATTATATATTTATCTCGTGGTAGAAAGGGTGCTTCAAAAGTAAAAATAGTCAGATTTCTTACAGTTTTTTAATACTTTGCGACGTCACAACATTACTCAACAACTTGCTGCAGACGGCGAGGCATTGATGCGACAACATTCCTGCATATTGGAGGCCGTGCACGAAATGAGTTCCACAAGTCATGGGCATGCACCTCTATCGCCTCCACTGTTGTGACACCCCTCGGTTGCCATTTCTTTGCCTTAATGCCCCACAAGATCTCAATGCAGTGGCGGATACATATGGGGGGCGCGGGGGGCGCCCCCCTTGCGGGGCCGCCCGAATTGCCGCCCCATTCGCCCCCACCAGTCAGCCCGCACGCTATTCGTTCGTGTCTTTCGTCAGTCGACTCTGAGTCGAGTTATCGAGTAGTTGTACTTTCTTATGTAGCACGCGTCCGCGTCATCGTATTTTATACGTTTCTGCCTGGCACATAGATTGCTAACCTACGAGAAAAGTCGCGGCCATTCTAGTAATCTCGATACGTTATTCTGTCTGGCATTTGTTCGAGAAAAGTCGCGAATATTCTACTGTTTGTATTTGTTCACACTCCTTAAAAGTCTGGAAGCGAACATTCTGGCACCGAATGTTCTCGAAACAACCGAGCTACATATATAAGGGAAGCAGAGTCGATGCCAGGCAGTCAGTTTGAAAGTTACAATCGTCGCGATAACTTGCGCCCCCCCTTGAGTTTTTTCTGTATCCGCCACTGTCTCAATGGGGTTGAGAAGTTGAGTTGATATTAAGACTGCATCGTTTATCTATAAGATGAAAAGAATAGCCTAAATTCGGATTCGAACCCTGCCAGAACTGCACCTCAACTTCCACCCATGGAATTATCCAACTCGGCTACGGAGCCGCTTCCTCGCGTGACACACACGGTGAGTTCAAATCTGAATCTGGGGAGAGGAAAATACCTCGCGACGGAGCCCGAAAGGAAAGACTCCGCTCGGCCCAACGTGTGCGTGGACGTGAGTTTCCTCAGTGCATTCCTTCCGCTAGGGCTTTTGCTCTCTGAGTTTATTTGACTCTTAATTTCGCTAGTCCTGTCGCATCCACGTCCGTCCTCGTCGGCTCTCGGTGACCTAAAGGCAAACGCCATGCGTGCCAACCCTCCAAGTTTTTTCCGACCCGGCCCCATTCAATCAATTCACTAAAATGGGGGCGTGTAGGTGTCTACATATCATTGGGAAGGATAGTACTTCCAAGGAGGTTAGAAAATAAATGGAGGTGACATACCACTTGATTCTTGAAGCCAATTCCGCCATTGCAGTCGGCACAGTTTAGACCTTCCTCTGGCTTACGTGTCCGGCGGTCGCGTTCGATTTTCGTCAAATCTAAGTTAAAAACCACAGACAAGGCGGTGTTTCGTGACTGGTTGGGTAACACCTACTCGGCACCAAACCCTTCCCAAGGATCCCTATTCAGTGGGGTAGCTAGCATGGGTGGCGCCCGGGGCGGATAACGTGGTGTCGCCTCAAGAATGAAAACTGTTAAAAATTAATAAAAATCCGATAATCGTAAAGTATGCATTAAATTTAATATGTAATATAATGAGAGTCTCAAGTTACAATATTATGATAGTAATAGTATTGTTTTATCAACATTCTTTCACATTGAAAAATGAAATAGAAAGTGGTATATTGCAAAAGAAGAATGAGAATAGAATTAATATTACCCTCATAAACCAAATTGATGTACTTAAATACTTCAAATCCTTCCTTTCTAGTTTTGACAGCTGCAAACTTGTAAATAACATCCTCAAAATTTATAGTTTTTATAGCCTCGTGCTTAATTGTTAATATTACGTTAATATTCCTACATTGTTAATTCTCCTTTGGGTCATTGTTGCCCGCAAGTAATTTTTCATTAATTTTAGTTTGCTAAAACTCCTCTCGCACGAAGCAACTGATACGCAAATCGTCATAGATAACTTGAAAGCAACCATAAGATTTGGAAGAGATTCTGTAAAATCACATTCCACGATAAATTTAAAAAATCTAGACATCTAATTAGAAACTGTAATATTGGCCGCTTTTAATGTCTTCTCAACCTTGGTATTTCTAAAAGGAGTTATGTTTCTGATGTCTCATCATAAAAATTAATAAACTTTGAAACAGCTAATTTCAATTCTTCATTATTCACCAGAAGCAATGTATTTTTCTGCACAACCTCTAACAATGAAGCTCCATCTTGAACGGACTTAGATCTAGTTCGATGTTCAATACTGAACCATCATAATATCTAAACCGTCATTTTCCAGCTTCTTAAGAATTCCTTCGCTTAAATCGGCGGCTTTTTTCCATATTAAGGAAAAAATAGAAGGAATAATTCTTTGACTTCCACTTTTCTATTATCAATTTTCACATAACGAACTTTTGGTGATTTACCATGCTGCAAATTCAAGATGTGTTCTTTGAACATTACATCATACTTTGACAGTACCTAGTTTGACTAGTTCTAAGAAATTGCCTTTATTTGAAGAGCCTTGGCCCTCCTCATGTCCACGAAATATTGTCTCTTCAAATATTCCATGGGTTAGGACGTTTCATAAGTGTGTTCTATAAATTAATTTTGGAAGAAATACAAGTTAGGGTAAGTATCTGTTTTCATTGCCAGTGTATTGCGTACGGAATGTCACAGATCGTCTTAATGGGTGGTATAAAACGGAGGTCATCACCCTAGCTATTATTAGTACACGCAGGGAGAAACAGTGCGTAACATTTTTTTCATGCCTCTGATAATTTTTAAAATTATTAGATTTGGGAACATTAATTTTGTTCCTCCAAATTCGGATTAAACTCTGTAAAGAAAATTTACATCCGGTACCAAGCAAGGCCGTCTCATGGCCTCTTTTTAAGGCACATCGCTTTATAGAATACGTAGTAGAAGCACCGAATTTGAGAAAAACTTCATTTAGAGAATTCATAATCAAGGTAAAAAGAGTCCATCATACTTTTTAAAAATCGTAGTAAAACGGTAAAAACCATGAAATTTTACTTCCCGTTTTCCCTTGCTATAGGAAATTTTCAACAACCCCACACTCTATAATCATTTCCCTAACTTATATACTGAACTTCGGTATGAAATTTTTCATTTTTGAGCAATATATCGGGTACCGGTATTTAGAAAATAACACCGAATATACCGGTATATCGATTTAAAAAAATACACCGGTGTATATCGGTAAAAATATACCGGTGTATCGATATATACCGCACATCCTTGCACACACACGCACATGGCTCACTGTGGCAAGTTTATTAACTTTAATTCCGAGTTTAACTCCTTTTTATGTTAGTAACGCATCACAACAGTGAAAAGGAACAATATCGTAGCCAAAGTCCTCTGGATTGCCATATAGTAACTGCGAAGTGGAGTCGTCGCAATCCACCGTTTTCAGTTTCTTCAGAAACGGCCGACTGTGTTATAGCTAGAGCGCGGAAAAAAAGTCTTCAATTTTGCAATAAAAGTCGCCTAAAAAGTCACCAATATTTTTGAAAAAAGTCTCTCAAAAGTCTGAGTTATTTCCGTGAGAAAGTTGCTGAATTTAACTGAATTGTTGGAGAAAAGAGCCTAGAGATGCAGAATCATGGCTTTTCGAGTTATTATATGGACTTTAAGAAAGGAAAAACCATAATTTACGAAATATTTTTTTTAAATTCTGAATAACACTTCGTTTGATGATCAGCAATTGTGGAAGGAAAATGTTAATCCCTATAATTTTTATAGCTGATAAATATCTTTATTTTGGAAAGGGGAAATTAAAGTTAAAATACAAGTTTTAGATAGCAGATTTTATTTCTTAATTGCATCATATAAAATATAGGAAAAATATTTACGTACTTTCATTCACTTTGAGTTGCATTGCCTCGGCGACGCGTCATAAAGTAATGGAAGATAAGATATTTTTCCATGTTTTCCATGGTGAACGTTGTGCGACGGTCGCTCAAAATAAGTTTGTACATAAAAAATGATCGCTCAACTTCACAGGTTGTCATAGGAGCATACCTCAGCGTACCCACTTCACTTACATTGAGTTTTTGGAAAATCTTAGATGTCTGCCCCTTGAGCTCTCCATTGAGAATCTGAGCTACATCACTCATCAACTCGAAGCCTACGTCTTTACTCAAAACATTACACAATTTGGTATGAACACTTACGGCTTGTTCACCCTTTGCACATGCAAGTTTCTCCTTTACATCCGTAATTGACGACACTAAATTACGTAGGCTCAGGATGGAAGATTCGAGGTATTTGATTTTTTGAACCAAAACCCCAAAGGATGCTGAAATAGATACATATCAGATCCAGGGGAAGTGTGCTATCTTGTAAGAGTTCTCGAGCATTTTCTACACATTCTGCATCATCCTCAGGGTCAATATTCTGTATTACCTGAAGTAAAAAATTAAAATACAGTTTTCCTCTTAAATTTCGAACGTGCAGTTGTAGTTATTATTAAGTGAGCTAAACTGGCAGGTATTCTATTACATATAATGGAATTGATTCATCAGTCACAAATATAACTACAGATAGTTATTTACATTCTTAATTTTTTCGAAGTGTTGGGCATTGAACACGCAAGCTTCCAGCCATGTTCCAAATCTCGTGAGGACTGGGTCCGGAGGCAATGGCAGATCATAGCAAAATGTTTTATATATTTCCACGCGCGATGGTGCTTTCAAAAATACCTACGGAAATATTAAATATGAGTTCTGCAGTAATATTTTAGCAACGAAATTTTATTGTTAGTTTTATTAAGAGCAAGTACCTTTTTAATGGTAGAGACCCACTTATTTGCAGTGGGAAATCTTTTGCGAATTTCTTCACATACCCTGTGAAGAGCATGCACCTTGCAAGTGATGTGAATCATTTGAGGGTAGAAAACCACCAAAACCTTGGCGGCTTTAATCATGTCCGCCGCTCCATCGGTTAGGAGAAGAAGTAAATTCTCTCTAGCACTATTATCTCCAAACAAGGAGGCTGTAAAAAAATTGGCGAGTATATTACGATAAATAAGGTAAAGATGCGGCAAAAAACTCATCAACATAAGTTATACCGTTAATTAATTTCAGTTATAATTTGAATATGCTCGCTTTTTCAGCAAACATTTCACTATACCAATTTAGGTGTCAGTACTTACTTAAGGATTCGTCAATACAGCGCGCGACCGTTTCATTATTTACTCTTTCAAGTTGCTTGGATCCGACGAGGTAGGGCTTATTGGGCTCATCTGGTGTCAATTTTCCTACCAATATGTTGCACACATATCGACCCTTAACATCAGTTGTCTCATCAGCAATGGCATATAATTTGCTTTCTTTCAGGTCATTCTTGATACTTTTCGTGTTCTAAAACACAAGAACATTAAAAAAAATAATATGGAAGGAAAACACTTAAAAGAGTAATAAAAAATTGGCATGGGCACATAATTACTTTCTTCGTAAGAGTTAATACTGTTTCGTTGTTAATCTTATTCCAATGGGCTTACCACCAGGAAATAGTATAAGTATTCCAAATTTCCAATAGATAATATTACTTCCGACGCAAACTATGCATGTTGAATTGCATGTATTCAAGGTATAAGTTACATTTTAAACTAACTTATACCTTGTTATATTTTAGTGAACTATTTTTATAACACAATGATTGATACGGCGGAATATTTCTTTGAAATCGTATTAAACCAACGTTTTTAACGCTTCTATCCTGAGAGCAGGTATGTAAAAGATTTTGAGAGCATTTGCTACATAAAAGTATTTAAAAATTCATACCTTTTCGTGGAGTATCGGTAAGTAGGTTTTCCGAAGAGAACTCTCAGATGGAACTGTCCTGCTTAAATATTTTTCCATAAATGATGTGAATAAAGGGTGTTTTGATTTGTGAGTAGGAATGTTCAATGCCACAAATAGCTCGCACAAGTCCAAAGCAAACTCATCGCTGGTGGATGTAAACGATAGCTGGGGCCCAAGTCTGTAACTTGGGGCGCCGGAGACAGGAGAAGCGAGATTCCTCCCGAAAATGTCACCCGACCGTAGTCTGTAACTGGGTGGAGAAACTTCAGCCGGCTGTACCGGAAGGAGAAAAGTGAGGGTATGAAAATTTCTGAAGCCAAAGCTGACTATAGGACATATTTCAGTGACCTACTTTTGAGAGCCAATGAAATCCACTGTACCTTTTCACAGATGTAGGAGCGAAGGATTAGTCTGCTTTGTTTACAAAATTTCTGAGGACGAATATTTGCGATATTGTTTAATTTCCGCGATTTCAGAGTATGTACCAGTCAGATAATTAATACCATTATACTCTCCAGTTTCCGTTACACTTCATCCTATTTTAAAACTCACCGAAAGGGCATATTATTAAATCTTCCCGACAGAAAGACATCCCGTACCAACAAACTTCATTGGAATTAAATTTGTTCAAACAGCGATATATGGATATTAAACTGAATAATTATCTAACATTTGATTCGATAAATGACCACATTTAATGAATGGGCTACTTACATGATAAATGGATGATTGACAAGATTGAAAACAGAGTAATAGCCGTCTGTTAACTGACGTACAATTGCACGACGTTTCACTAACTGAAATTTCTGAAGACGAATATTCACGATATTGATTAATTTACGCTATTGCAAAGTATGTACCAGTCAGATAATTAATACCATTGTTCTTTCGAGTATCCCTTACACTTTATCCTAGTTTAAATCACTCCTAAAGTGTAGGTATATAGTATTGACATATCACATCGGCTGGGCAAACTTCATTGGAATAACATTTGTTGAAAGTGATACATGGATATTAAACTGAATAATTTTCTAATATGTAATTTTATTAAGGAACACATTTATTTAATGGGCTACTTACATGATCAATGGACGATTGACAAGATTGAAAACAGTAACAGCCGTCAGTTGCACAATCGTTAAACACGTGTACTGTCAGTATACTGACATAAATCAGCTAAACCACTCGACAACACACGTTATTATTACAAGGCATTTAAAAAGTAGCATCCAAAGTTCAAGTAAACGCCGAATATACCACAAAACTTGTATGAAATATATCCAATGCTTGGCCACAGTAACACATTATAAAACACACCGATTTTTTAAGGAAGTTGCCGATGATTTTCACTTATATTTTCAGGATAACATACGTATCACAAGAGCAATACTCCAAATGTAAAATATCCAACACCAAGGGAGAGTTCCTTCATTGTGGGGAAACGTATCAGCATACAATCCATGAATCGAGTGATATATGCCGTGGTATATGCTCAAGTCGTTCTAGTCGATAGAGTGTAGTTTAGGATTATATCAGCATCCCAAACCTTTCTATAGCGGCGTTCAATCTGGAATTTGAGTTCAATCAAAATAAATCTCGGAATATAAGCGTAGAGAGAACAGCTAAAAAAAATGCCGAAATCCTTTGTCAGTGGAGCAAGTTAACGGATGACTTCTTACCCTTGTGTCACTGGTGTAAAATAATACATGGGAAGTATACTAGAAGACTATAGTCACACACATGGATGAATTAGAATATACGAACAAATACAAGACAGAACATATTCGCTAGCGTTTACAGCTGATATTCATGCACAGCTGTAATGCCCGTTCTTCCGTGTACACAGCATGACATCCAACTGACAACCGATATGCGTCCACATTATATCATATGTGCAACCCGTACGACTACGGTGGATTGGAACGGCGATTGGAAATGATACGATTAATCGTCATAATGTAAACGAAAATATGATGTTTCATTGAATTAGTACCCAAGTGAGATTAAGTACGTTACGTATAAGGTAACTGAAAACTCAAATGCCCTTAAAACTGTCGATCAGCATGAAGCTCACAAAAATAATGGAGTGAAATTTGTATAAGTCATTATAGTAACCTAGATAATAATACGGGACTTAAGCTTTAATTCAACGTGTGCTTCGTGCACATTATTACTCGTCAAACTCTTCTTTGATGTAATCGGAGCAGCAGATTTTCATTTGTTGTGAACTATTAAAGGTGGAAGTTTAAAAACCAAACATCAAATTTGAAGACTCCGCTTCTCATTATGTTTACATGCCGATATTTACGTAGTCTAAAATTGAGATTTCAGATCAGTAATTGAGAAACGCTTCGTTTATAATAATTAATGTGGATGAGGTCTATGCTAATGTTCCGGTCCTCATTGCTTTTTCAATTGGAAACTGACAGAATGTATATACTATACTCATGTACGTGTAAATACGCGAATAGTACAGACTTTATTCTTATGAACGGTGGATTTGTTGTTTTCCAAGCAGAAGTAAATCATCGTGAACTCTCTTATGCCATTGGTCAAAACTTAAAATCACTGTCGTAATGCGCACATTTCTCCTGTGGAGAAAACTTACGTCGGTCTAGCAAGGCCGACGTAACTTGTCTCCCATCTGGGGCCGCCGGAAGTCGCTTCGCCGAGTTACAGACTTGGGTCGGGCGACAAGTTGTCTACGGGCGTTTCGTGTTCCTCCTTTCTCCCGGAGAAACCCGTTACAGACTACCGACAGGAGAAATGGCTCTTTTTATCGCCCGGCGGATCTGATATCTCCCGTTTTCGGGAGAAATCCAAGTTACAGACTTGGGCCCCTGGCTCTGTCGTAAACTCTGCAAGCTCACGGTCTCCTTTCACTTGAGATAGATGCGATGAGCTGTCAATGTGCTGTTTCACATGTGACTTTTTGTCCGATGATATCTTGAAAAATAATGAGAAAGATCATTTATTATCAGAATTACTTTTAAAAGAAGTAATTCAGAATTGCTTAAATTAGGTCTGTGTATTTTTAAGGAATTATAATTAAAAACATACGTAATTTATAGTTAAAGATGTATCTAACAATATTGACTTATTCGGGAATGTCAAACGATTCTTAAGGTAATTATTATAATAATTAAAGTCGTCAGATTCAAAATTTGTACTGATACTCACGGTTTTTTCACAAGCATTACAGTAAATACTGTTGCTCAGTACTTGCAGATACCTGCATGGTGAAGCATACGCAGTCAGCTTGGCTCCTGAAGACGCCTGTCCTTTCACCTTATACATTTTCTTCCCTTTATATCTTGAGCAATTCACTTCATACCTTGGGCTACACAAGCAAGCGGACGATGGTCTTACGACGCTTTGAAACCTCAGCAAATGACTGAGACTTTACGTGGCTTACTCGAATATAAAAGAAAATAGTGTTCATACAATGTGCAAACATTCACCGGTCCTTGTTTAGTCTTCATTTTTCCTCTTCGATCGAGTGCTAAGGGCGCATTGCTTGCCTCGCTACAATGTAGGCTCATTTAATGATCATCTTCACACAATGTAACGCATTCACCTCGTCGGAAATTCTAGATCATCTTAATGCTCTAATCTCCTAAACAAAAGCGGAGTGCTAGCATACAGTGTAGCGCTGTCGGCTTGTCAGCAGACCACCCGGGTTCAAATAACCTGGTTCATAATTAGATCAACGCATTCTTTCAGATCAATCTATCCCTTTGTGAAGTCTTTGGACACCCTCAGCAAAAAAACTCGAAGTGCAAGGTGGCTCAGGGAAAGGAACAATATGTGAATTTGACATGCAAATGGATAAGTAGGTGCGGGGTGAGCTCTACCCTCACCTATTCAAACCAACCTTCGGGTTTAAGCACTGAGTGAGTGTGATTATTTCATGAACGGTGGAGCAAAAGAAAGAATTCATTGCAGTTTCCGGAGCTATTAATAAAATGTCGCATTAACAATTGGGTATTTTCCAAAATTTTAAATTTAAGTTTACGGATCTTTATGCGCTACTTAAACTCGAACAAGCTTGCGGAGTGAAAGTAGTTTTAAAATTAATTCAATATTAATTGAGATATTTAAGATTGAAATAGTCGAAATTTCAAATTTCTTTACGCCGCTGCGAAACGAAATCTGATTGGCTTGACGTCATTTTCGCTGAGCGATAAACGGATGTGAGGGAAAAAGTGAGTAACTGTAGAAGATCTACCGTATATTTAAAGAGTTTTCATTGAAAACAAAGACTATGGCCTGCAATGGTTTTATTAAAACCACATAAGATAATTTACCCAAAGTGGATATGTTTATGGTGGGCGTTTTAATGAAGAAGTACGAGCGATTTAATGCTGCGGAAATTTGTTGAGCTTAAGTCCAAAAAATGTAAGCCTAAAGTTTGCTTTTAAAATCGTCATTACTGTTTTATACCATTTTTTATACATATAATTATGTATTTGGCGTATGAACTTTATTAACTGTTTTTCCAATATACTCTTAATCATTATGATACTTCTTTCTTTATCGAAGTCCATATCAGTCCATGCAACAGTAAACAAACAGTATCTTAGTAACATATCAACATAACACAGTACATGCCAAATGTTTGTGCTGCCAATACTCGAAACACCTAAAACGTTAATTTTTTATTTGCTAATTAGTGATTGTTTGTAGAGGAGGTTTCTAGAAGTGGCTTATCTGCTGTAGAAATGCCTAAAAATAGATTCTCATCTCCTAAATGTCTATTCAAAGTTTAATTTAAGTGTTGTTATATTATAAAGCTTCTCGTGAGAGTTATGGTGATAATGCTATAGGATACGTCCAAGTAAAGAGAGATGGACCACTGTGCACAGTCATTGCAAGAATATGTCCAGAACACAAAGTGCGGAGTAAAGCATACATTTTTACGGGTGGACATTGAGGAATCCAAGGAAGAAATCTCAATCATTCAATGTCGTGATTGCGTGAATAAATTTCTTGTTCGGTGTTTCAACCGATGTATTTGTACATTTTGGCACAAAACACCATCTATATCCCTTACTTAGATGCCATTTAAAGGTATATCTAGAAACGCGAAAACGTCAAAAACTAATTTCGTCGCATTTGTTTCCACCGTAAGCATAAGGAAACGCCTGGGTCTAAATGTAAACAGCGAAAATGACGTCACAGGCCATTCGGTTGTTTTTGGAGTGTGCTCGGGAGTATTCGTAACCTTCAACTTTCTTTAGCTTTTAAAACCGAAATTCATACAATTTGATAAGAAAATTTTTAGCCGATGCTATAAGTTCAAGTAACTGAATCAGAATATAGATAGTTTGAAATACGTGGAAAATACCCAATTATTAGAAGCTTACATTTTACAGTACATCTCTGCTCCGTGTAGTATCGCATGAAAAACATAGATGTGTCCAACACACAATTGAACAAATGTGATCACAACAGCCAAATATTAACTTAGGCGTGTGGTTTAAATAAAAAGGCCCAGAAAAGTGTCTTTTAATCCAAAAAGTCCCGCCACGCCAAAAAAGTCCCAAAAAGTCTCTAGGAAAGTCATAAAAAACTGTTTTATTTGATGAGATAGGTGAAGATTTGTATTTAAAACCTCAAAAGTCCCACTTTTACAAAAAGTCAAATGACTTTTTTTCCGCGCTCTAGTTATAGCATATAGGCGGAGGGACGTGTTGATGCAGTGTTTTTCTTCCCTTTTTTTCAATTGAAAAATAAGGAGTAGGCGGTTTGTTGGGCACAAAACTGTTCCAATAGCTGCAGGAATGGGTTTCGTGTTTTTGTTTTCCCCCGAAATCTTGAAAGAAGAGCGGAATGGTTGCAGGGTTGCCAAACGTCCGGATTCCCGAGGATATTTTCGACGCAATTCCTCCTTTTGAGTGACGTGAGACATATGGAAACCCTAATTGGGAGGGGAGGGTTCGTGAAATCTTACGTTGTCTTACATGGGAGGGGGGGAAGGTTAAAAAGTGGTAAAAATTGCCTTACGTAATACTTGAATACCCCATTACCAACCTAAGGGTTGGAGGGCGTCGCCTAAAAACCTACGGCGGGAAACGAGGGGGAGGGGGGGGGGGTTTACTCAAAGTAACGTAGCTGTTACAATTTGCCTTTTACGTTTATCACTCGTCAACATCGCGTCGACAATACTACAGAGTTTAACATGAGGAAGGGCGTGCGGGGTCTTTCTAACACGCCAAGCTTCTACTTTAACTCAATGTAACTGAACCATTGCCTCTACAATGTTGCAAGTCTTCATACCATCAAATTGCTTACATTTTAACCTTCTCGCGGGTTAAACAGCGACCTCGTGACATGAGCACAGAACCTTGCGCCGTGATTCATGGTTCATTTTTTTATTTAATAATGAATATTACTTGTCCCAATTTAGATTAGATAGTTCTATTAGGTATATCTAGTTCGGCTGCTTTGTCAAATTTCAACCTATCCCTAAAAATAAACTCACTCAATAATTGAGAGAATATTTTTGAATCGAAAGTTTCATTTGTAGAGACAACGTTACATGCCGTGGGGGGGGGGGGGGGAAAGGGGTAAAAAAATCACCGAAATCGGTAACGTAGTTCATGACGTAGTTAATGCATGACCCACTACAGAAAAACTCCTCCTGGTACGTAGGGAGTGGTTGGTTGCGGAAATAGAAAGCTTGAGTAAGAAAATTTTCACGAATATAATTCCAAATTGAACGCGTTTTCGTCTTGGGGAGTTCAATACTACCACGCTACATGAGTTACAGATTAATCTTCCAAAACGCATACATATCAATTCTCATGAGTTTCTGGCATAATGTCTACTTCCTAATTCCCGTTCAGCACCTCTGTGGTTGATTTCAGAGTAAGGGGCGACTCAAGTATTATGTAAGACGTGTTTGGGGGTGGAGTGGTTGGTATCATCTAATATTGTCTTATCTAAGGGGGCAGGGGGTCTGGAACCAATTTACGTAAGATTTTTGTCCGTCTTGAAACGTTGTATCGTTTCCGAATGAAATTTAGCAGTGGCATCGAGCATCCGCACGTTAATGGCGTAATCTCACCGCTACACCAATGCTCCTCTATTCTGTCGCCTGACTGGCTAGCTACATTACACCTCCATGCTCAATGAATGTGGCACGCCAACACTGCATAATCATATGATACCTATCCAGTGCTCAAAGCTGTACGATGGTTTCTATGGA
Source organism: Pyrrhosoma nymphula (assembly GCA_963573305.1). Taxonomy (NCBI): domain Eukaryota; kingdom Metazoa; phylum Arthropoda; class Insecta; order Odonata; family Coenagrionidae; genus Pyrrhosoma; species Pyrrhosoma nymphula. The sequence continues at coordinate 8,604,544 of OY754335.1, read as the reverse complement.
AAAGTGAAACTACAGAAAGCGAGCATTTAACGAAGAGTAGATACAAATATCTAACGTGTTACGTAAGAATGAGGAGGGGGGAAAATCTTACATTGTCTTACATTGGGGGAGGGGGGTATAAATCAACAAGATAGGGGAAAGGGGGGGGGTCAAAAATGGTATAAATCGCCTTACGGAATACTTGAACGGGCCCCCAATGACACCTGCCCCCCTATCTCGCAGCCCTCGCTTCCATGCTACCAGTACCATGCTCTCTTCCTTCTCCATGATTCATACTCGCAACCTCTTTGTGTTTCTCGCATTCTCCTTTCCCCTCTTATACCGCGCCACAGTCATTCAAGACCCCGTCCCATGTCACAGCTTGACAGAGACTCCCGAAGTACTTTTATTTTAGCATACTTTTTATGGTTGATGATATTTGGCGTAACTTTGTGGAACTGTAACATAATGATGAAACCAAACTACCTTGATTTTTCCACACATTTTACTGAAGTACAACCCGGGTTTTTGCTGTGTCGCATCATCATCAGGTACACACAATTTAAATTTTGCTGTCTGTATACTCAAGGAGGGTGAATGGGTTGAGGGAGAGTGGGGAAAGGGAAGGCTGGGTAAGGTGGCAAAGAGAAATGAATAAAGAGGAACAAGTAATGGCTGGGGGAAAGTCTGTGAGGGCCAAAGGAGGCCTGGAACGTTGATATCGAAGTATTCTGTCGCGTACGTCTGTAAAACGTTATGGACGATTATTGTAGCGTAGTTTAGTACCTATTCGTTACCTAATCTATTCCACTCCTAAAGGGCTGCATTTCGTAACGTTGTTCTAGGAAGATTAATTCCGATGATATGAGACATGGCCGGAAAGTCAACTACTAAAGGAGCCGAGTGACCTCCTTGAAATAAGGAAGGAAGGAATGCTTTTTCTGCTCTTATAACACAAAGACATCTCAGAGATGTCTCAGATAATACTCATATGTCTCTCAGAACCTCTCCTACAGGTTCTCTAAAATCTCTGAGACAGCTCTGAGACAGTAGCGTAGCCAGGGGGGGGGGAGGGGGGAGAAGGCCCCCCCTTTGCCCCGTGTTCTGGCGCCCCTAAGTCTGTGAATTTTTCCACTCTCAAGCCCCAAATACGTATAAATTAATGAGTATAATACGTTGTCAATTGTCATATTTTCTCCAAACCCATCCACCAAAATTTGTAAACTTTAGTCAACTGGTTAATTTATGAGTGGGCGCATCCTAAAAATGTTCTGCCTCCCTTAGAGCCAAAACCCGGCTACGCCACTACTCTGAGATATCTCAGAGACATATTGAGACATCTGAAAGACACCTCCGAGGTCTCTGAGAAACCTTTTTAAATATCTTGTGTAAATCACTTTTTCGACACCCTTTAATTATTTTGAAATCATTTAATTTATTCCTGAGATGTTAAAATTAGAAAATTAAATGTATTTAATATGGTGTTTGATAAACTTCATTCACGCAACTCACGGAACAAAATTCAAATATGGTAACGAGAGTTCATTTCATACTCTTGTTGCTGCAAGACGAGACAAGTCAGTCTCGTGTATCTCGTTTTCGGAACTCGAGTTTCTTCTCGTATCTTTAGGGTAAATCCTCGAGTTTCATCTTGTTTTCGAAAAAAAACTTGTCAATCACTAATTTTTATTAGAAGCTCATCTATTTTTTTGAGTTCACAGCAGTTAATTGAAAAAGAAAAATAAGCCGTAATGTTTGTGATTGGCTGAGGTAAAAAAATAATTTTTCTGTCTCAATTGTATGCTAGGAGCATAGGCGTATCCAGGGGGGGCACAAGTATTTTTAATCAATGGGGTTTTTGGGGCTGTAACCCCCAAAAACCCCATTGATTAAAAAAGATTTGTTTAACACATGATGATTGTACACCTATAGATCACCTTCAATAACAAAAGAAAACACCTTCAAAACGTCTTTTTAAGATGTATATTTATCAATATTCTCGGACATGTTTTACATGGGGGGTATCCCCCTTCAGATAGGGGGGGTGGTGACTCCCCCTATAGTGGTGACCCCCCTCTTTCAGACGCTTCTAGATACGCCAATGGCTAGGAGAAACATCCAACAATTTAAGCGTGAGAATATAATGGAAAACACTTGAAACAAAAAATATCCCTATCAGCAACTAAAGTCAATAAGTGAAATTAAAAGCATGATACTGTTTAATTGAAGAGCATGGCTGAAAATAAAATGAATCACCGTTCATCACATCGTTTTTAAAAGTAAACGCATAGTGTATTTTTTTCTGTGCCGAAGAGATCAGGGAAATAGAAGTTTGTAGCATGCCGGGTTACCCAAGCATTGTAGTGCATGCTTTCCATAAAAAAGCTTTAGACAGGTATTACTGATTGGGGGGGGGGCTATGGAGAAAGAATTCTGCTATTCTTGCTCACTCTTGAAATGTAATCTCATTAAGTAAATCCTAAGTTATAATGTTAACTTATTTAGCACGCCAATATTTTGTATCACTGAGAAACGAAGTAGTAATAGTCGACTTCTTTCACCTATTCTAGGTGAATAGTAATACCACACAAGAAAGTGACGTTTTCATTGTTTGAACTGGAGGTTGAAACTCGAAAAAACGTCAAAAGTCTTAGCTAGGGTTACCTTCTCTACTTCTCCGGAAATGAGAATATTTGGGGTAAAAAAATGAGGACATTTGAGGATTCAGTTCCATAAAATACCATATCCGTTCCATTCGTCTTTTTACTAACTAAACTATTTTTACTTCTTGGTGAACGGATTTCTATGTATAAATATATTCCGGTTATTTATTATCTCCAAATACCTGGCTATGTAGCATCTTCTATCCTAAAATTCGATGCAAAGGCCAAGAAACAACTATGCCCGAAGAAGGCGATTTGGGTTCTTAGAACGGCGTGTTACTTCCTGTCACCGATCTACCGCGACCTATCGATTCACCGTCCGATCCGAACTCCCTCCATTCCATCCAGACAACCTGTTCTCTTTCTCCGCTAACCCAACATCCTTCCCTTCAGCAACTCTTCGCCCCTCACTACTTAGTACCTCTCCCAACCACCTCCTCTGTCTCCTCCTTATCTCCTCCAGAAATTTCCTCTCCTCACCAACCATACCAAGCACTTTCTCGTTTGTCTTCCGATCCTTCATATGCACCTTCTCCATCCTCCTCCATACCCACATCTCAAACATCTGAAACCTATTCTCGTCTTCCGTTTACGGAGTCAACATTTCTGGAACATACAACGCTACACTCCATATTGAACACTTCTCCAACATCTTCTGTATACATAGATACGTATCTCCTCATCGTTTCCATCCAATTGCTTAACACTTCTTTCGCTAGCGCTCTTCTCTTTTCAATGTCTTTGCTTTTATTCCCATTTCCTTCAAACGCATTTCCAGAGTAATTAAATTGTTCTACTTGCTCCAGTTTGTGCCCTCGTACTTTTATGACCAACTTCACTTTCTTATTGTTAGCCACAGGGCAACCAAATGGCTATATACGTACACTCGTACCTCGACCATCTTCGATTCTCACGAATTTTGGCACAAAGGAAGAATATAATGAAGAAAGACAATTCTGTAAATATTAGTTTTTACTAATTATAAATGTCAAAGTTATGACGCTTCGAATGTCCAAATTTAAGCGCTAAAACGCCGCAGCTCCGAACTGTCACTCCAATACACGTCGATCTAATCGTCAGATTTAAAATATAATGAAATTTTCGTCACAAAAGGCAACAAATTGCGCTTTCTATTAACTCTTGGCTACATATACATCTATTCTAAACTTTAGGATGACTTTAATTTTTCCTATTTTTTAAAAATTTTCATCCATGTTTAGGGCCTGATAACTCCTAGTTCGGTTTTGACGTATATCCACTTCCTTCTCTCGTCTATTTTCCTAATTACGTATTTCTTCTTTCTTCTCTTTTCCATTGTTCCTTTTATTTTCACGGACTCTCGCTCACTATTCCCGTTTTTATCCTCTCCCATCTTTCCTCGAATTTTCTCATTTGATTTGCTTCGCCTATGTTTCTTTCCACTAGCTCCTAGTATTCCCTCCTTTTCATCTCTTTCAATACTACCGCGTTCCACCCCTTCATCATCCTACTTCTGCTAAGCCTTTTGAATCTAATATCGCATTTAATAAGAACTAAATTATGATATGGGCCTGCGTCCGCCCCGGAAAGCCGGGCGAGTGTTTGACAATGTTCCTTAACCTCTGCTTTACCATGATGTAATCAATTTGATACATTTCCCTGTATCCTCCGGCATTTTCCAAATTCACTTATGTCTAAGGCGATGCGATGTTTAAACCAAGTGTTTTCTATTACTAATTTATTTATCTTATAAAAATCGATTGCCTTTTCACCTCGATCATTTTTTGCCCCTGGTTCATAACCTCCCACGTTATATCCATCCTTCCCCCTCCCCACCACTGCATTCCAATCACCCATCGTTATCAGTTATTTATTTCTTAGAACTTCTTACCTTCTACTTCATTCTTGGCTCAGCTCTCGTGTCGACAGGTTTGTGCCTTCTCTCTGTGTCTCTGTTCTCTGTGGTGTGGTGTTGAGTCAGCGATGCCCTCGTGTCCTAAGTGTGAGCTTACAGTTAAACGGGACAAACGTAGCGTCGTCAGCTGTGAGAAATGCTCTGCTACGTATCATCCATCCTGCCTGTCTATGACTGAAGCTGGTGTAACAGCGCTCGAGGAGCTCCACAAGTCTTGGATCTGCGACTCCTGCTCCTCTGGGATTCGGTCCGCAATGACTTAAGCTGGATCTCATCCGTGAGCGATGCCCGCGGACCCGTGCCAGATTCCAGCCACTACTGGCAGAACTACTCGATCGAGTGAAATGTATTCAGTAGAGACAACAGGAGCTGAAGAGTGCACTGGCATCGCTACAGGTTAGTAGGTAATCACTGAGCATGCCACCACGCTTGACAAGCTAAATTCCTCAATTGGTGACCGAAGTGAGAAATTGCATAGTGCATGTAAGTGATAATGCTGCCTTAAAAGTACGTGTGACATCCCTAGAATCTCACCCAAACAGAATTGAGCAAGAGCAGTTGCGTTATGTGGTGGAATTTCACGGAATTCCTTGCAAGTCCGGCGAATCACTTGAGGCCCTTATCATCCAGGTTGGCATCATCGCAATAGGGGTCAAGTTTGAAATTAGTGACATTGACGTTATGCGTATAGGCTGAAGAGCCGTGCGTCATCAGACGGTGACGTTAAAGCCCTCTCCGATTATGGTGCGATTTTTGCGCTCCTCATTAGCACTACATTTTGTAAATTCGCGAAAAGTAAAAAAGGAACCGATGTCTTAAAGATATAGGGTTAAATGACTCTTTAAACTCATATATTTATGTCAATGAGTCCCTAACACAATTCCCTGACTTCCTGTTGTATCAGAAGCTTCCCCACCACTCACCTCACAGTGTGGAGAAATCAGGGAAGTGAAGAGTAAAAAGTCGAAAGATGTTACCCAATGTTTAGGTTTCAATAAAACAATGTATCAGTACACTGTGGGGATGTGAGGAAATAAAAAATGAGGGGAGTGAAGTAAAGGAAGTCAAAGAATGTTACCCTAGATTTAGAGCTCGACAATACAATTTATCAATAAACTGTGGGGATGTGGGGAACAATACAATGAGGGGGGTAAAGAAAAGGAAGTCGAAGAATTTAACCCAAGATTTAGAGCTCAAAAATACAATGTATCAACACACTGCAATACCACTGATGTAATAAGGCAATATATACAGATTAGCAATGTATTTTAATACATTGTGATACATAAAATAAAAGGCAATCGAGGAGTTAAAAGTTTTCAACGGAGTTTAAAGGTTTGGGTCAAAATGACCCATACGGGCATTGCAGGTATAAATGTTGAAAAAATACAGAAGAAATAATATTAGGAGAATTATATTCTGCATAGTGGTAAATCACGATAAATTATTAAAAGTCAGGAAATATAAGGTCAATAAACCTCCTGATGTAAATAAATCGACAAAAGTATTCTGGCTTGGGTCAATTTGACCCAAATGGGCATTCTAGTGTTAATATAAAATTGTATTCTATGGCCAGGGAATTAAAAAAGGGAGGGAAAATTAAGTACCTTTGGGTGAGGAATGGAAAGATATTAGTTCAGGTGATGATCGCCCCCCTATCCAATCAGAAGAGGACATTAAAAAGTAGGAATAGGGAAGTGGTTTTCGTTCACCGTCTCTATGCACACAGAAGAGTACAAGAAACATTAAATATGTGTAACCACGTAAATTGTCAATCTCTCTTCGGCCATTTTGATGAATTTTGCTTCTTCTTCCAGGACTTAACTTATGATATTATTTTTATGTCCGAAACCTGACTAAAAGAGCATTTAACTGATGAAATGGTTAAATTAAATGGGTATAATCTTTTCAGACATGACAGAACTGGTAAAGGTCGGCGTATATGTACGCGAGACTTTAAAAGTAAATGTTCTGGCTACATCCCCTGACACTTACTCTCATACTCCTGAATTCATTTTTTGCTTAGAAATCTGTAACGTAATTTCGTCTAAATTACTGTTGTTTATTGTCTATCGACCTCCTGAAACGGCTCTTCCGATGGACTTTGAGAAAGTATTTTTGCAGTATGCACCTACCTTCAAAAACATTGTAATATTTGGTGATTTCAGTGCTGATCTTTAACGTAATAATTACGACGGTAATTATATGCGTAACTTTGTGTACTGTAATAATCTTCACCTTGTGTCATATGAAGCTACGCACCATACAGAAACAAGCCTTACCCTGTTAGATCTCTGTATCGTCGATGACCTAGAAAAAGTTTCCAGATATTCTCAGATCCCCATCTCCTTCCTCTCGAATCATGACTTAATTGAAATTACGTATGATTTCAACCTGCCCTATGTCCCTCACAACCACTTCTTTCAGCTTCCGTGGCTTCCAAAATATTGATTCCCATAGCCTTCAAGAAGCTTTTTCAGATATGAATTGGAATGGTGTTTTAAACTCGCGTTCTATCGATTCAAAACTTGATTGTCTTATGTCTAACATCTCTTATTGCGCCGACACATTTTTTCCCAAACGCGTCTGCCGGCCTAAACGCCATTTACTACCCTGGATGAACGAGAAAAAATCTACGATTAAAGAACGGAACCAAGTACGATGCGCCTTTCGACGCATTGGTTGTCCTACTCTGTTCCACAAATACAAGGAACATAGAAATCGCGTTAAATCTCACATCAATGATAGTAAACGCCTGTTGTATTCTTCGACGCTCACTACACTGAGAGACCCGAAATTGGTTTGGCGTGAGCTTCGAAACCTTGGGTTAGTTCGCAGCAGTGGCGGATACATAGGTATGGGGGGCGCGGGGGGCGCGCGCCCCCCCCCCCCCCCTTGCGGGGCCGCCCGCATTGCCGCCCGCGCCGCCCCCGCCAGTCAGCCCGCACGCTATTCGTTCGTGTCTATCGTCAGTCGACTCTGAGTCGAGTTATCGAGTAGTTGTACTTTCTTATGTAGCACGCGCGCGCGTACGCGTCATGGTATTTTATACGTTTCTGTCTGACACATAGATAGCTAACCTCCGAGAAAAGTAGCGGCCATTCTAATGATCTCGATACGTTATTCTGTCTGGCATTTGTTCGAGAAAAGTCGCGAATATGCTACTGTTTGTATTTGTTCACACTCCTTTAAAATCTGGAAGCGAACATTCTGGCACCGAATGTTCTCGAAATAACCGAGCGACATATATAAGGGAAGCAGAGTCGCTGCCAGGCAGTCAGTTTGAAAGCTACAATCGTCGCGATAACTTGCGCCCCCCCCTTGAGTTTTTTCTGTATCCGCTACTGGTTCGCAGATGGGTCTTCTCTCTCCCCCCAAACATAACCCTTGATCAACTGAACTCCTACTTTACGTCAAAATCGATCATTCATAATCTTGACCCAGCAAACCATGGGTTAGATCGAGTTATTATTCCCTTCAGTGAAAACAAGTTTTACTTCAAGAATGTAACTCTTGAGACACTGATTGAATGTTTATCGTTTTCTAAGTCCAATGCCACTGGTGTTGATGACATTCCCACAAAGATTATTCAACTCTCAAAATATGCTTTAGTACCATATATCCTTGAAATATTTAACTTTAGATTACTCAGAATTTCCTTCTACCTGGAAAAAAGCTCTTATCCGTCCAATAAAGAAGACAAAAAATCCAAAACTACCTTCAGACTTCCGGCCGATTTCTATCCTTTGCGCCATGTCAAAAGTCCTACAGAGGATTGTTTACAAACAAGTCACTGAGTATCTAATATCCAATGACAAACTTGACCCTCTACAATCAGGTTTCCGACATGGTTTCAGTACGCAGACTGCACTACTAAAAGTTACCGATGACATTCGACTTGCAATGGACAAACGTATGGTTACCCTTCTAGTCCTCTTTGACTTCAGTAAAGCATTCGATCGAGTGGACCATAAACTTCTCATCCGTATAATGATGAAACTCGGCTTCTCATGTTCAGTTCTTAACTGGTTTTGCTCCTACCTGGGTAATAGAACGCAAATAGTCTTGGGATCTGATAATAACTTATCCGCATGGTCTCCCGTATCTTGTGGAGTTCCCCAGGGATCTGTTTTGGGCCCTCTACTATTTTTTATATTTGTTAGTGACATATCTAGTGCGACTAAAAATAGGAAGGACATGATATGTGCAGATGACCTTCAAATTTACATTCACTCCCCGATTGATAAAATAGCCGATAATATCAGTTTACTGAACCAAGATGTCAGGGAAATTACTAAATGGGTGGACAACAATTCTCTCATTCTCAATTGCCCTAAGACAAAAGCCATCATCATCGGAAACTCTAGGATTCTCAATAAAATCGATAACAATCACCTTCCTCAAGTCACAGTCGGTAATTATGAAATACCACATAGTTCGCGCTCTTCGACTTACCCTCACAAGGAATATGTCTTGGAACCAACACGTAAATGACATCTGAAATAAAGTTAATATTTATCTCCATCAGTTAAAACTTCATAAGCACTTACATCCCATTTCCACGCGAAAAATGCTAATATCCACACTGATATTCCCTTCCTTTGACTACTGTAGCCTTGTTATTAATGACATGACTAAAGAGTTGGATAAAAAATTACAAAGTAAACTTAATTCATGTGTAAGATTTGTATTTAATTTAAGAAGAGGCGCTCATGTATAACAGTATAAAACCAGTCTAGGCTGGCTTAATCTATGTGACCGTAGAAAATACTTATTAGGGATCCTCCTTTTTAACATTTTCAAGGAGGAAACCCCCAATTACCTGACAGAAATGTTTAAGGTTATGTCAGAATTTACTGTGAAAACATCACGTACAAACCAAATTTTTTGCGCTATCTCATTCCCCGAACTAATATTTATCTACAGTCGTTCTTAATAACTGCCTCCAAGTTTTGGAATTCTCTGGCCGATAACTTAAAACTCAAAGAGTTCCATTGGTTCATTTAAAAACGCCTAATACATGGCTCTACTCAATGCAGAATTATTTTAATTTGGTTAATATAAAGTGACAGCCATTCAAATGCATAGATATCTGTACCTTTATCTATTCTCATAAACCATTAATTTTGTGTCTAAATCTTTTGTATCCGTATATTTTGTATCCACATATCGGTATAAATTTATTTGTATTCATCTATATGTAATTTTATATCTGTAGGTATCATTATTATTTGGTATTTATTTATTAGTATTCTTAAGCAATCATATTGGTATCAATTTATTTGTATTCATATATATGTATCTTTATATTTGTATCCTTATTATTTTGAATCTACTTATCAGTATTCTTAAGGAATCATATTGTACTCCACCATTTGCTGAGCCAAATTCAGTTTGCTGTAGCATTTGCTCCAAGAGTGATGCCCAGAGTATAATAAATATATATTCTATTCTATTTATCTCTTCTAGTTTCTCGAACACGACATCCGCTTCCTCCCTATGTTTACTTGTAGGCGTGTACACACCTGGACCACAACGAAATTCGTCGGGTGTGCTTTTATTTCAACCATGCACTAGTATCCTGTCACTCTCCTATTCAACATTTACTACCCTCGCCGTCAATTATGCATTCAGTACTATTTACCCACTAAGTACCCACTAGTGGGTAAATAAAAGTGGGTACCCACCAGTAACAGTGGGTACTAAGTACCCACGTTGACTCTCATCTCCCCCACTGTAGATTACCCTGTAACTATCCAAGCTCCGCTATCCCTCCATCTCACCTCGCACAAACCCAAGGTATCTAGTTTTCCGTTTTCTGTTAAATATTTCCTAGCTTCCCGGCCTTCATCATTTTCCTAACGTTTCTACCTATTTTCACAGCTGTTTCACTTTATTCGTCTTCTTTTCCTTCGTTGTCCTTGTATCCGCTGTTAAAATTGTTTCTCAAGGATGCCGTGTGATGACGACCGCAGATGCCTTGATTCCCTCGCTGTTGAGCACGACACCCGTCCTCGTTGGTGGAGTACTGTAGTTGCAATTATCTAGAACAACATTCAAACAGCTGTTATTTAACACCATGTTTAGGGACTTGATATTGATATCGGTGATTTCCATTTCCCTATTTCATCAGTATTTTTAACACGACACCCTAGCCTGAACTACATTTCGTCTGGCTCCTTCCCTTCGACCTATCTATTATGGGTAGCCATAACAGTAAGGTGACCATCCGTCATCCTTTAGGGAGGACAGTCCTTCTTTTGTAAGTTCTGTCCTCCCTCGAAAAGTGTCCTCCTACATGTCCTCCTTTTCGACATTTGAAGACTAATCTGTAAATCTCTGTATTTGATCGATGCCAAGCCGGTCCGTTACACGTGATGTGACGTATATGTACTTTGATATGACGATTCGTCAAGCCTCGGTAGGTACAGTGCGGCGAGACGCAATCAACATGTTGAAATGAACAGGTTGAATTGAAAAATCAACATGTTGACATTGATGAAAGATGGGTGGAAATATTCAGCCATTTCAAACATAATCATATATCATGTGAACATTTATCTGTTCTTGTTCAATTTACGATGTGCTGCCCTGGAACTAATGCAGCAGTTGCAAGAGTTTTTTTTCCATTGCTAATGAGTTTTTAGCAAGTGAAAAATTGAAATTGAATGTTGATACTCTAGCTGTAGCTCTTGCCGTAAAATTCAATATGAAAGATAATTTTTGTTCAGATATTTCCAATATATTGTAAGAAGACAATACATTGATTAAAAATATTCATACAATGGAAAAGTACTCATTTAAATAATAATTAATATGTATGTAAGCATAATCACAATATTAACGGTCACAAATGTTTTTATTATGCATTTATCATATTATATGTAGTGTATTATTGTTGCAATGAATGAAATGTTTCTTTAATTTACGATATTTTTATATCTTTATTTTCGACCTTCATTTCATTGTAAAAAAATTGGTCACCTTAATAACAGGAGCAATTATTGTTGCTCCCACCAGTCCAGCTCAAGGAGACAGTTTACAGTAGACTGTGTAGGGGTCATTGGACCGCGCAAGCCATCCCACCGCATCTAGGTTGTAGCCAAAGGGAGATCGCAAATTTTAAAGCTGTGTAAATCGTGCTTCTTTTTCAAATATAGTTAGTGAAAAATATATCTGCATTTAGGAAAAAAATGTTTCCCGTCAAGTAATAAAACATATAGACGTCAGAATTCAAAGCAGGATAATTCAGCGAACGTAGAAATGAGCATTCTATCAAATGTTTTTGTCTCCTGTAAATCCTTTTGAAAAAATAAATTAATCCTAAACTCAAGGGGTCCGAATTTTTTTTACAGGCATTTGGTAGGCTTCTGTCGTTCGCTACGTACCTTTTGTTCCAATCAAGCGATCAGTGCAGTTTTTATCTTGGACGAATAATTTCCCTAATGCAATGGGTAGTATTATTACGAGCAAATTTCCACTTTCATCTAATTATTAGCTTGATTTATATTTCTTGTATCGCGCGGTAGACAACAATGGTTAACTCGTAGCGATATTTGCTCAGACGTGTTTGAAATTGCTTTAATTCCCATGGTAGCATTTCGGCCTAACGTTTATTTAAAATAATATTATTGTGGAAACTAGGTTACGCTATATTATAATTTGTAATAAAATTATTTACATTGTTACCGGGGTATGGTTAAATCAGAGTGGCTTGATTAATTCAGGGCCCAAAGATTGAGCTGAGGTACTGTTTCTACATTGTGGAAGATATCATAGTACCCAACAATAGCCTACGCAGAGATTTTTTTTCTTTCGACTCTTATCTTAATTGATAGATTGTTCAGATGTCATGTCAACACTAAGGGAAAAGATTGCAAATAACTCGGGAAACGTCGTCCTACAGCCTTTCTTTTGCTGCACAATTATTGAAAGCATGCAGAAGGATGTAAGTTCAGTTTCTAGGAATTTAGCAAAGTGCTGAAACGTATACACTCTGTAAATTCCTTATGATTATGGAATGGTTTCTTTCAGGTCATGTTACTTCAGAAAGAACTTATTAAACTTGCCCCTTTGGAGGAGCAATACAAAGAATATATTAAGGAATTTTTGCAGCTCACCCAATTGGTCGATTCTAAACTTTACGCCCTGTGGTCTACGGCTTCTCAATTGGAGCCAGCAAAAAATGCTAAGGCGAAGGAATTCGTGCAAACTATTACCAATGTGTGGAAATCTGGCGATGAAGAAGTTCGAAAGACATTGAAAAACACACAGCTCGTGAGCCAAAATTATCCAGGTAATCAACATATTCTACTTCTTAGTGGGTACCATTGATATATAGTAGCAAACAAGAAAGAACTTTCACTATGAAAGTACATAAATAAAAAAGCAAATATTCCCAGCACAGTCACTGTCGGAGAAATCGGAACCTTTGCGATTAGCTGACTAAAAATGAGAATCTATGAAAAAACAACAAGAAAGGGAAACAAGGTGACCAATCTGTAGAAGTCAACATGTTAACAATATAATTAATCTTGTGCTATGTATAGTATATATGGGTAAGGTATTTGTATGATAAATTTCGATATATATGTGAAAAAACGTCGCGGTATACTACTTCTAGCAGCGCTGCTGCGTCTTTCTTGATTTTTATCTCACGATCATTCTCTCATGATAGCTTAAAATTCTGATCGCGTATTTTTTGTTTTTGAAAACCCGCCTAAGGCAGGGGAAGGTGAACTGACGGCGGGTTCTTCGGCGGGTCTCGTTTATAAAGTCTATTGCAGCATTTATTTGTGATTTCGTGTGAACAACCCTCCGACACATCGGCCTTAAATGAGAGGAAACGGCGGGCCAGACGAATGCCATGATTTCTGTAAGAATTGGCCAGATATTTTACTTGAACTTAAGGACTTTGAGAAATCCTTGGCCAAACATCGTAAAAAATAACGATTTTTAAAAGATGATATGAAAGAGTAGATATTGCGTAAATGCTTACTGAATATTAAGACAATCACCGCATTCACCGAAGAAGCCTCTGAGAGGAATACATAATAAAGAGATGATTAAAGTCTTCTGACTTTTGAATTCGCGTAAGAAGTTCCGCGTACGCTGCGGCAAATTTCAAGTGCCGGGGCGAGGTTTGAACGGTTGATGGCCACAATAGGCCAATACGATTAGCTCTTTCTTACCGTTGGACAATTAAATGCTTCATTCGGGTGAAGTTGTAGCCTCCTATGCTATAAATTAGGTATGTTATTAATTAATTTAATAATTAAAAATTTAATTCATATTTACTAATATTTTTCATGTCTTTTATGAACCTCAAAAAAAAGCAGTTGTAATTTTTCTCACGCAGTTCCGACAAAGAGTAAAGAAAAACGAAAATGCGTAATACCATTTATTTTCAGGCTAAGTATTAACGAAAGCATGGATTTTTGGTCTCAATTGGTCAGCATTCATAAAAGAAAATAGTTTCAAAGGAAAAGTAAAAAAATTGCTAAAATGACTCATCAGGAAGGACTGTTAATATTTCCTAGCTTTACATTTGGGATGAAATCAAGGTCAATCTTATTAACAATCTTTCAGGAGTCAATGATAATGGCTTTGGTTTTAGCACAGTTTAAGATAAGGTAATAATTTTCAACCCAGTTAGATATTGAGGCAATATATATTTATTTTTGCAGAAGTGTTTCTGAGGTCATTAGGAAAGCAGTGTGATTAAATTTTCAATTCATCTGCGTAAAGCATATTTTTGGGAAGATCAAGTAGATACATAGAAAATAGCATAGGCCCCAGTACCATTCCTTGTGGTTCACCGCAGGTGGCAGCATTTCATTTAAATATGTTTCTGCTAAAGTCTTTGACAGCTTGGTGGCGCCCCCCAAGGTAGTTGTGGAACCAGTTCAGAACCGAGCAGGAAACATTTATGTTCTTCATTTTTTGAAGGAAAAAATTCACTTGAGGACCTTAGATATTGCACACAAGATGGTATTGGATGGTAATCCGAGGGAGTGTTTGGTTTTTTAACTTTGTTGATCAGCTGAACTAAAGCAGTTTTCCAACATGAAGGATATGTGTAGGAAGAGAGCATGCAATTGAAGTTTTTTGTATGAGGTCGATTGGAATGGCATCAGTACCTACCCATGGCTTTGGCCAGTCTCATTGCAGCTCATTCGATGGGCATCACCTTTTCCGTATTTTAATTTTCAATTTATGAGTGAATGGCAATGGTTAGAAGATTGATATTTTCACCAAAATTAATTTTTTGTTTCCATCTAACGAGTTCGTGAATAAAATTGCAATTTTGGTTCTGAGTAAATGCCCCCATTCCAGAAAATACCATATCTCTGAAAATTTTTTATCTTTTCATGAATAAATGTCCAGTTAGTGGCATGTTTTGGGTATATTTGTAGCTCCGACCACTATTATTATATCACAATGTCAATTTCTAAGGACTTCCCTCCTAATCCAATGACAAAGTCATGTGCATGCCTGAGGCCAGTTTCAAACCTAAGACATACAGGTGGTTAGGACTGTGCATTGCTATCATCTTTGTAAAATGACTTTAGCCAATAACAATAATGGGGTGAGCTCTTTAGTAGGGTCTCATTAGCTTTACGAAGGATCCCAGGTTATAATCCTAAGTATCCTTAGCGGGGTCCCATTAGCCTACCGAAGGATCCTATCTGGGTTGTGTGATTGCGGCTGTGTTGGTCACTGGCGTGGAAGCAGTCCTCCCATAAACCATGACTGGAAACCAACACATCACAGGAGGGTATTCTGGTGGAGAGGCTGGGGTTGGTCTCTGCTGTGGCAGTCCCATCCCGGCAAACCAACACAGCAAAGTTTGTGATCTTTGACGAGTGGTGCCAATTGTTTACGGCTATTGGAGACTCCCTTCTATCTTTGACATTAGCCAAATTTGATCTTTTCCTTTCAATGGTTTATTCACAACTGACTTTCTTGAATACCGAGCTCTTAACAACCCAAAAAACAAAAGTGCAACGATAATAGGTATGAGAAATTACTCACTATTTAACACTCCACCTCAATTTCTCAAAAACAGACACAGCATCAATAAGTTAGAGGAGATTCAAAAGATTTCTAAGGAACATAAATATTGGAACAGATAATCTTTTGGACAATATATCTGCCTTTTGATAGTTGCTAGAAATATATTTAATATCAATAGCATTCTTCAGGAATAAGTCCCTCACAAAATGATACCGAACATCAACGCATTTCACCCTTTGCTTATCGTGCTTCTGAATGGAGTGTATGCACGCCTGATTGTCTTCATAAATGGAGACTGGGTATTGAGGATGAATAAAAAGGTCTCTTAGTATTGAATCAACAAACAAAAATTCACTACATGCTTCACTCAGCACTACAAGTTCAGACTTATGAGTAGATCTAGCAACAATAGATTGCTTCCTAGTGTTCCATGAAACAATACAATCAAACACTTGAAACATATAGCCAGAGGTTGACTTTCTATCCTCTCCATCAGCAAAGCTTGCATCAGCATAACATAATGAAATTCTCCCTGACAATGAAGAATGCTTTGTGAAAAATAGGACGTCTGAGAAAATGAATGTGGTTGGCAACCCTGCCTGTGGCAATACCCTGCCCAGGCCTTGAACCACTCCTGGGTGGAGGAGGCTGGCGGCAGAAGCAGTTTTATTTATATGCTCACAGTTGACGTCTATCATTTGTTCCTGATCATAATATAAAAACATTTCATTTCAGATATTCCATTAGAAGAATTCATACAAGCTGCACATAAGCATTATGCTGTTTTGAAGAGGCATATTGATATTGTTCCTCGTCACACTCGTTGCAATCATATTGCTTACTCAAAAAATAATGAGGTATGTAATAATATTTTTATATTGCTATGCAAGAAGTATATATTGTCTGGTGATTTTGTTGGAAATTTTGTGCTTTTCCACATGCATTGTCTCGTAGTGTCGACAGTTTCATACCTGTTCCAGGGAACTTAGGTCAAAGTGACCTTTTGACCCCTTAGGCCTAAAGGTGGTGTCTGAAGTAGGTATGAAACTTTGCCACTACAAGACAATGAACAGTGGGGTCTGCACAAAGTGTACCTCATTTTAAACAAAAATGAAGCACCACAGTGACACCTGAAAACATCAAGATCATCATACATATGTAAACACACAATTACATTCCAATTATAGGCATGGTTATCCTGCACTATAGTAAAACCATCTACATATTGCATTATAATGTAGCCAACTGGTACTAATGATTACATTTTGTACACATTTGCACTATAGTATAAGCATCTACATATTACATTATAATGTAGCCAACTGGTAGTAATGATTGCATAAGAAGTATGCAAAGATTGTAGATTGATGAATACATAATTGAATATTTTCAAACAAAACTCTTTGTTTAGAAGCTCTATTCTGGAAGTCCACCAGGTGAGAGACTCCATAGGTGCTGACATTTCGATGGCCGAGTCATCCATTGTCTTCAGGCCAGAATGTTGTGACTTCATGGGCTTCACGAAATTCTGCCCTGAAGACAATGGACAACTCCACCATTGAAACGTTGACACCTATGGAGTCTCTCACCCGGTGGACTTCCCGAATAGAGCTTCTTAACATCACACGCCATGAAAGCCTCAAAACTCTTTGTTGATGCTTCCAAATGCATACAATCATAATCTATAAACCGCCATGGTGCACTGGTGAAATTTTATCACTAATTAGTACCTCAATTAAAGTGTATGTTTGTATATTTAGAAGAAATATTAACTTACTAAGAATTATGTCTCTTTATTTAAATTGTAACTATCTTTTTCATCATTTGAATTCTTTTCATAGATAATTCACGTACTGAATCATTTGAGTCAGATGGATTACATTCTACAGTACTATATTGCTCTGTGCCGGGTGAATCCTTTTCTACGCAGTCTTGGTCAAGTCGTTGATCAATTTATAATCCAAGAGGGTTTCCTGGTCACATTATATGGGCCTAGCTTTGCTGAAAAGGTTCAACCTGGAGCAAGTCTGTGGAAAATCCCTACATCTGGACCCAGCAACCTTTCAAAACAGAAATCTGAACTATCAGCTTATCAATCATTGTCGAAACTGCTCACAGGAGAACTATTAGGACATGAGCCTGTGGATCCCCAAACTGGACTTGAACCAATGGTAGGGATGAATTGTAAATAATTACCTGGATTGTTGAAAGAGGCTTATTAAGGAATTTTCATGAACTGTGATCATACAAAAAATGAGGTGGCCTATTATATTTAAATCATCAAGAATATAATAATAGTGTTGTCAAAAATAGCCTCTGTATTTTGTTATGTAAAACTCATGCATGTGAACTTGGCTGATGATCTTCATATGAGAGGAAAAAATAGTGGGAAATTTTGATAGGAATATCTATTTATATCATCCGTCATGCACATCAAGCAATTTTGTTGTTTTCCTTCGAAGACCAAGGGTTGCCTCCCATATTTTATGAAATGTAATAAGTCTCTTCTAGCCTATCCTTTTTACTATAAGTTAATCGTTGTTGGATTTCTCCAAAATGCTTTCTTTAGCCTGTGCATACTTTTTCAACTGGTGCATTCCTCCTCCTCTTCACTATTTAACCCTCTCCTTCTTAAACCACCAAATCCGGCTGAAGACAATGTGTACTACCCCAAAAATAGAATTTAAATACCCTCTTTCCCCAGTGGTAGACCTATTTTTCTGCATGATGAGATGCCTTTGGACATCGTTTCATTAAGCATGAAATAACATGTAGTTTGATGAAGTATTACAATTTTAACTTGGCATTATTTTAATTAAGTATTAATTTATTGAAATAAAATCACTTTACCTCAGTCTGGGTTAATGCCCTACTTTCGTTGCCTTTTCTTGATGAAAACATCCTAATTTGCAGTGAGGTAAATCACATCTATTGCACACTCTCTCTCTCCAATGGCGCTACAGCCCTAGTTGAGCCTTGGCCTCATCAATTTTCCGTCTCCATGCATCTCGGTCTCTTGACTGTTCTCTCCAGTTCCTGATCCCTAGTAGGTCTCTTGCATCCTTGCTTACGTTATCTTCCCACCTTGCCCTTGGCTTGCCCACTGGTCTCTTTCCTCCCATACTTTCAGTGAAGAATTTTTTTGCCACCTGTGTCTCTGGCATCCACTGGACGTGCCCTGCCCACCGGAGCCTCGTTAGCGTAACGTGCATGGAAATTTTGGGTTATTTGTATAGTTTATATATTTCATGGTTCCAATGAATTCTCTATACCCCTTCACTGTTTACTGGCTCATAGATTCTCCTCAGCATTCTTCTTTCTAGGCTGTCCAGTAATTCAGCAGATTTGGCAGTCAATGTCCATGTTTCACTTCCGTATGACAAAACTGTATGTATAAGGGTTTTATAGAGTTTGACCTTTGTTTCCCTATACACATTTCTAGACTTAAGACGGGAAGTGGGGAATAGAAGGTACGGTTTGCTGCATCTATTCGTTTCCTTATTTACTTGGTCTCATCTTTCTCTGAGGGCACATAGAAACCCAAATAGGTAAAGTTGTTTATACCTTCCAAGTTGTAGTTCCCAATGGTGATGTTTTGCCCATTACCTTTCTACTTTGTAACATGAACTTACTTTTAAGTTCGTTTACTGTAAGGCCTAGATCTTTAGCAGCTGTTTTTAAGTTTCCAAAAGCTTCCTTAATTGATGGTATAGATCTTCCCAAAATATTCAGGTTGTCTGCATACCCTACAATTTGTTTTGATTTATTTGTGAGGGTTTCACTAGTGTCAATTCCAGTATTTCCTATAACATGTTCTAGAACCAGGTTAAAAAGCATGCTGGTCTCCTTATTTCAGTCCTTGGGTTACTTAAAAATGCTAGTTAGGCTTCCAGCTACTTTCACTTGACATTAAGTGGTCATCATTGTGGCTTTAACCAGTGTTACATACTAGTTTTGGGGGTATGTGGAAGTCGAGTATGATAGTGAGGAACTTATTCCTATCAATACTATCATACGCTTGTTTATAGTCCACAAAGAGTTGATATAGATCCAAGTTTAACTTCCAAAATTGCTCTGTTATTTGACTTACCGTTTAAAGTTGATGTACAGTTTATCTACCAGGTCTGAAACCCACCTGGTATTCCCCAATGATATTTTCAGCAAGTACTTCCAGTTCATCTATTGCACTTCCATGCTCTTTCTACACTCCTTCCAGCAGGGGTTTTTCTTCTCTTTGCGCAGTAGTATGCACACACTTTCCTCCTGCCCTCGATCTTTACCAGGGAATGTTGCTATGTAAGTGAAACTATGCCCATGGAGATATTCCTTTTACATCCTTCTACTTTGCGGGAGGTGAATTTTCCTATCATCTGCTGGTAGAGAGCTAAACAGAAATTCTTCTCTGTTACTCAATGTTTTGTATTCGATGGGGAGTTTGTTTCTTTGTACAGTATAAAACTGTTCACTATGGCCATGTTAATGGCAAGGGCAAATAAATACACCACATTTTGGTTTTTCTACCGAGGTCATGGTAGCATGTACTCTGATCAGCCCTTTCAACACCACCCATTTGTGTATTTAGTATATGATGCAATTGACTGTAGACAGGAAACTCCAATTTGTTTGGTCCCTATTCCTGTTTTTCTTGGGACATTCATGAAGTTGTTGGGATCACAATTTGTTTGAAGGACACAGATATCTCGATGATAGTACCAAACCGTAGTGGTAACGTTTCCACACTGTAAACTTCTACTTTCTCCTCTCCAGAGTTTTAGTTCGTTTGAATTTTTTAATGCCACAGGTCCTGTGAGAGGGCCTTGTAATAGCGCATGCATATATGTTATTTATAAGTAATAACTTCATGGGCTCTGCACTTGAGTAAAATCTGTCAAAATACACATAATGATTTTTTCCGAAGTAGTATTTCAGTAAATTCAGTGCTACCTGCATCCCAAGCAACAATTCATGGTTTTTAGTTTCCTTTTTCCCTAAGTATACATTTCCTTGAAGGATGTTACCTTGAGAACTTACTAGTACCGAAATTTCAAGTCCCCGTTTTGTTGGCTTTCCTCGGGATGTTCTGTTTAATGTAGTGCCTTCCTATGAAAGCAACCATTGCTTCGTCAACACTTATTTCTCAACCTGGTTTATACTTTATTTGGAAAGTGTCCATTACATCAAGAGCTGGTCTAATTTTCTGCAGCCCATCAAAATCCTCTTCTCCCTGCATTTTTTCCTGAATTATATCACTTGCATGGGAATATTTAGAAATTTTTGTATATCTACTAAAATTCATAGAGTTATGAATCATAGCACAGTGGATACCTCCGCCCTGCCAGTTATTACTTTCAGGCAAGTTAAATATTCCCATGCCTACAAGCATACCGATGTGTGCTTCCATCAAACGTAACATCTACCCGGTCTTTATCAACCTTTCCTGTCATGCGTTGGAGGTGGTCTGCATATGTATTTACATATTTGTATTCTCAACAATTCCCAATGTAAAATCTTCACCCCCTGGCATGAGATTTGGGAAGGAAAATGCATCATCACATTAGACACCCAAATTATGTACTGGTCCTTTATCTTCTTTGAAGTCACAAGGTGGCTTATGGAGGAAAATATCACTCCATGTGTCCTTCAACTGAATGCTAGCTGGAAAATCAGTCGTACTTGTTGTAGTATCGTCTGTCAATTCAACTTTACTTGAGTCATAACTATCACTGCATTGTACTTCTGAATTTAAAGAACTAGAACTATCTGAGTCACTGGGAAAAATCTCCACTGTGCACTTTCTCGTCAATAGCTTCCTCACTCATAGAAGTCATGGTCAACACTGAGGAGCTTTTGGGAAGATATTTTCCCTCTTGTTTGGGCTGTACCTTATCTTCCTACCACATTAAAGAAGGTTCTAAGTGTTAGTGATGATGACCGCTCAAGAAAAAATATCCTCATTTGATAATCAAGTCATTCCTTTCAAGCCAAAGTGGTCTGGTATTTTTTCCTTCCTATGCATCGCATGAATTGAAGCTGATTTTTTGCTCTAATAATCATTGCCCCTCATGTCTCTTCTTAACAAGCTCTCGCTATAAGGGCTTGGAATAACTCGAGAATCTGCTCTCATACATTCCCTGGTGATAGCATGGTAACATAAACATCCTCTCTCTAGTAAATTTCAATTGTGGTCAAGGGAAATTTCAGGAACGGTAATCTTAAAGAAGAACTCGATGCTATTGGATTCTTATTTCACCTTTTAGATTTTAATAGTACACAATACAGAGGCCGAACACCTTCCAAGATGGAGCATCAGCTAGAGCATCTCTAGGGTACTAGATCCCTTATCAGCTCCAGACGTCACAGCATCCCGTGACCCTGGCAAGCAAAACCTCCTACACATAGTTAGCGCAGGGATCAACAGAGCGGATAGCACTGCACATATTTACACCTGGGGAGCTCGTTCCACCCGGTATAACGGCCCTGATGACAGGCTAGCTGCTGATCATCATTAATCAGAGAAATTGTCATCCTTCAACACTCCATCTTGGAGGCCTTATGCGTATTGTGGCAGACATAATGAGATTAGGCTTCATCTCTTAGTATGTGGATACTAGAGCAATGCGTGAATGGTGAATGATAAAAACTTTTAAGATAAAACAGATACCTAAGAGGCACAAAAGATCACCCTGAGCTCAGCAAGGCATGTCGGCTGGTTTTGGGTGGATTAGGAAGGATAGGTTAAAAAGGAAATGGGTGGTTTCGGCCGATTTAGGAGGGAGTGCTAAGCAGTGAATTTAAATTTTGGTAGGGAGAGGTTTAAGCTTGAATTGCTGAATTATTCAAGATAGGTTACTTTCTGAGTTTTCTGTTACATATGTATTTACAATGATCGGACTTCTTTGGACTTAAGGTATTTTTCTCATGACATATTGTTTGGCTTATCTTGCATCAAGCCCCTTCTACATTCCATATTCTGTATTACTGGTCTCTCTCTTTAGCTCTTTGGTTCTTTTCTTTTCCCCCCTATTGGATTCATTCTTGGTGAGAAAATGTGTAGAGGAAGAGCTCAGGGGGACTTAATGACACTCTAATTAACTCTATCAGGTAGCATTCTTGTTAGTTGCATGGTCCAGTTCTCTGCTCCACCATGTTCATGCATATTATTGCTAATGCAATTTAAAAAATCATATTACAAACAGATGGGAATTTGTTAATAACCGTGGCACATATTTATATTTCCTATTTTTTCAAATCAGGTGAAGGATTCCAAATTGGAAATATATCTTGTCCCATCAGCATCTGTGAGCAGCAGTGATAAGTCTCTCATATGGAAGAGCTTATTTGATGTTCATAAGCCTGTGATATGCAACAATACCATAATGAAGAAGACTCCAGATACTACCGAGAACAGTGCCCCGTTAAATTTCACCAAAGAAGCCCTCTCCGGGAAGGAAAATATTGGAACCAGAGAGAGAGTGATTCACACGATTAAGTTGCCGTTAAAAGGACCTATTTTAAACCTCAGAAATAGAAAGCAAAAATCAAGGTATGTTTTTTGATAGTCCCATTTTAATGATTTGGAATTTTATTTTGTGACTCTTTATTTTATAGAATATGAAATGTTAAAAATTATAGAAAAATTGTAATTTAAATTTCATTAGGGATGTAAATGAAACATCAATGGATTCAGACTTGCAGCCAATCAAGATTCCACGTATTGAAGGAGCCTTACTTCCTCCCTTGCAATAGGATTTATAAATTGGGGAGAGTTCAAGGATTTAAAAATTAAAGCATGAAAAAAGCAATTCATTGTTTTAGAGGTTTGCATTAATTGTGCATTGTTTCACAAACCTCAGATTTATAAATATTCTCATGTACTCAACGTAAGGTGGGTAAAAGGACACCAAATAGTTAGAATATTAAAATAGAATAAATATTAAAGAGGACATCTCACTCATGGTTGTAACTTTGCTTGGATTGAAGTTGTAGACTTGAACAATGCTGACAGAAAATGCCTTGTTACAATTCTTTGGCAGGAAAGCATTGAAGAGGAACATGAAATGAGTGTTTGACATTTATATCATGAGTAGCATGGACAATAATCTTAAAAAATGTTAACATGCTTGTTCATTTCACTGTAAACATTTGTTAGTTGTTTGATGTATTTCTTGCATGTAAAATATATTTGTCCATATCGTTTCTACTAACCTGTAAACAATTGATTTTTAATTTAATTTTAATTAAATTAATAAAAAAATATAAATATATCATGAGGTACATAGTATTATAAAACTCACCTTATTTAAAAGGAGGAAAACTAAGTACCTACATGCCACTATACAAGTTAACTTCCCTATAGAATGAGAAATGAACTTTTGGACCATGATTTAACAAAGAAAAAGGGTTAATGAACACCATACTTGGATACCTATAATCAGTAGTAGGGGTTATGTGAGAGACTTGTGCAGCTCTGGAAAGAATGGAACAAAGCAAAGTTATTTTTTTATCACTCCATTTGATTTTTAATCCATGTTTTCGCTATGTACCCTAAATTTTATTTCCTTAATTTAAAATTTTGCATTAGAGTTTCCATGGTTGAGATCAAACTTTATCAAGCAGTCATAGCTGACCTCTTGACTCCAAATCCCAGATTCTTGGATTTTTTGGATCCCTTTTCATCGATCTTATTTTTCACCATCTTGGCCCAACCAACATGGCATACTTTCAGGGGATTTCATTTGAACAAAAGAGTGCCCTATGTGGGATACAATCAGACCAAAATATGTATTTTCTTTGATGCTGAACATCTCTTTGAGTATGCTGTGTTCACCAATGAGAACATTATATTGAGCTCATTGCACCTTATTTATGAAGATTTGGATTAATTTCCTTCAACCCCTAAAATACTACCTGCCTGTGAGACCTACCAACTAATCAGCAGTGTCCACAATGACCTTAGCTTCTGATAATATTCCTCTTTATCTTAAACTGCTTAATAGATTTGCCTGCCTCCTGCCTGCCTTCAATATTGACCAATATTTTTTAGAATTTTACAACACATGTTCTGTCTCATTCCATGAGTTAATTAGTGGAAGTTCCAGAATGTATCATTGTGGTCTGAACAGATCTATTTGTTATAACTTTGGTTGGATGGCTGAGTATAGGTACAGTGCAGAGTTTGAGGAATTTCCTCTTTCAATATGCAGCTGAGTAATCTTTAAGGGATCCTGGATTTCAGAGCCCGTGATGTAAGGGGTGAGTGAATGACTTTCCCAGTGAATTGAGTTGATGAAGGTCTTTTGGGCCTTCATCGGGGTCCATGAACAACGTTTTGGCGCTTTACTATGCTCTCATCATCAGGATGAGGAGTGACTTTGACAGAGATTTTCTGCGTTACATAATTAAGTTGGGAGGTTATGTGTCATGTGATTGGTCCAGATTTTCACATGCTTCAAGGGTCAATGGGGACCATGGTTTCACCTTAATAACATATGGAAACCAATGCTGATAAAGATACAGCAAGCAGGGGAAAGACTCTACCAATCATGTGGCACCTTACCTCCCAGCTTAACTAAAGAAAGCTGCCAATGTATTCCCAAGCCTCCCACAACCCTGAGGATGACAGCACAATAAACTGTTTAAACGTCAGTCATGAAGCCACTGACCCGAATGGAAACATA
Organism: Pyrrhosoma nymphula; assembly: GCA_963573305.1. Classification (NCBI taxonomy): domain Eukaryota; kingdom Metazoa; phylum Arthropoda; class Insecta; order Odonata; family Coenagrionidae; genus Pyrrhosoma; species Pyrrhosoma nymphula. Next base: position 8,579,315 of record OY754335.1, on the reverse strand, counting down.
AGAGAGCTTAATTAACTAAATTATGAGTCTTTCCATTAAATCAACACTGACATAGTTATTTTTCAATTTTATGCATGCTATATTACAAAATAGGCATTATTCTGGTAGAATAAGGTTTTATGAGCTCTTTCCCAAGCAGCAATCAATATCCCCACAACATCCAGAGAACATTGTCGGCGTTAACATATGACATTCGTGCAATATCCATGTTAATCCAATTAACTTTGTATGGATATCTGTCAAATATCCAAAGGACCCGCCAAATAACGTTGCAGCGATGTCCAACAGTGGACATTGAGGTCCATATTACAACATCTCTTAGATATCTTCACAACATCTAATGAGAAGATAATGGGTGTGCTTATTATGGTTTTTGGTAATCCCTAGACATACAGACAAAACATTTGTGCTCTTCAATTCCATACAGAACATATGTTATATCTATGGATACTGTTTGGAATAACAATTTTTTAAGGAAATAAGTGCCACTTCTTGAATTGATGGTAGAGGTGATAAAGAAGAAGGAAGATATATTGATTGTTTGCAACGTGATATACAGGATTCATTTTTTATGATAATATCATATTTTTGAAAATTATTACATATTTTAAATTTTTAAATAATAATTATATTTTATTTATCTTTATCAGTTTAATACATATGGACTATCTATTTAATGTCAATTAAGAATATCACGGATATTACAACTTGGATATCTATGTAACGTTATTTTTACAACTCATCGTGGAGGTTACAAATAGGATATCTATGTAACGTTGCCAAAATATTCATCGTGTAATAACAACATCTTTTGGATATATCAACCTAGTTTAGATATCCGATGGATATCGTCTGCTGTTTGGGTTTGTATGTTTCTTCCCCTTTCATGGAATTCCTCCCCAAAACTATTTTCTTCCTCCACTTTCCATATATGTACCTTTTTTCTCCCATAAAGCATCTTATGTATAAACGGAATACTACATCTTTACCCTCCTAAGTTTACTTTGACTTTTAAATTTTATATCTCATTTCATAATCTATCATGCTTAATCTTAAGTTAGCATTGTTGGGCTCAGCTCGGATGTGAAGGGGTGATCCTCCGATTCGTCTGAGTGCTGTTGCCCCTGCCTGCAAGTCCTATGCAGTACATATGTGCGAAATGACCTTAGCCACCGAAGCATGTCAAACGAAAATACCACGGCTAATAATATTCCTTCAAGACTTTCGTATGAATCATATGCCTCCCAGTCCTTGCCGTCACTTGCAGGCGTCTATCTGCACTACCAAAATATTCAATGGGTGTGCCTTTATCTTTGTCTGTTGTTGTCGGGAAGCTATGTTCTGAGTGTATGGCTTAACTGGTCTTTTTGTGCTAATAAATGCAATTCAGTTTCATTCTCAGTTCTTTACTCTTCGTGAGAACTCTTGGAGCTCAGTGAGAATATTACTTGTTGTTATCCAATAGATCTATTTCCCCATCGCCAGGATATTCCTATTGGGAAATTTGTCCACAAAGGTAAAGTCCCCATAGGGAAGCTACCTTTAGGGATTCCTGAACAGACAATGGTGTATTATTGATCCCTTCCTGATGAGTTTCTCATGCATAATTCAGTGGTGCTTTAATAGGAGTTTCACTAGAATTGTTTTGATTTTCAGGGGTAAAAAAAATAGGAATTTAAACGTCAAGAGTTTGAAAGTAATTTCTTGTATGTGCCATTCCATGATCACTTGAATTAACTTGCTCAAGAAATATGTGGGATTCAACGTGAAATAGCCATTAATTTAAGCTACCGGAAATAATAGGTGAAAGGAAGCTGCCTGTTGTTTGAAAATATTTCAAAATCTAGATTAAATCCGTGAAAAATCCCAGATTCAATCTCAAAAAAATCTAGATTTAATACATCATGTAGCGGACATATCACCTACCTCAAGCTAGATTAAATCTAGATTTTTTTCTGGATCTATTGTTGGCAAGTATCTATGTTAAATCTGGAATTAATCTTTTCATGGTTTGTATAGGGTAGTCAACTACATTTTATCTCTCCCTGATTTATATTCACCCTCCATATCCCTGATTTTGCTTCCAATTCAGAAGTGAAATCTTCTCGATCTCTTTGCCCTCTTTAATTTTCCACTCTATGTATCTTTCCTGTTTCTTATTGGAACTTCGTTTATCCTCCGCTGTATCCCATTTTTTATATTCTTTCCCCCTGCTGCCTCTCAAGGTTGTCGTATCCCTCCGGAAAGAAACTGGCAGCTCCACAGTCACTTACGACGCCAACCCTTAAATTGGCTTGTCTCATAGTTGCCATGTTCCATCATGCGAGTCCATTGTCTTTTTGGGAGACTTCAGTTGGTTTATCTTAGCCTGCCTTGATAGCAATTTTAACTTGGCACTAGCACGGTAATATGGCCGCTCCATTGGGGTCGGACTCCGTTGCGACCGCAATAAGTTGAATAATCGTCTTCGACACATATTGAAGAAGAGAATAGATGGAATATAATGGCACGGCCGCACAGAGAAATGTTGAAGCTTATAAAATGCAGTCGGCCAAATGGAGTGGATCTGTTTTTCGGTCAATACGCTGTTAACAGCGGAATATCCTGAAGAATGCCACTGCACTGCGATGCTATAACTATACACACACAATCCGAAAAAAATAAAAAAAAATAATATGATTCCATGTGGGCATTTTCAATTGCATTGTTAAGTGAATTTTATGCCTCATTTTTTGTTAAGATTTATTATTTCGTTAAGTGGATAAGATGCCTCATTTTTCACAAAAATGAGGAATTGCTGTTCTGCGCCAAGGCGCCATTTATTTAATCAATGTTTATTACAATTATTGAAACAATTATGAGTGCATTTTAATGTGCGCGGTGTAATATTGGACTACTAGCTAAGGGAGGCCTTGTAGAATGGTACCAAGGGGTTCTAAATTAACGTCCCATCAGACTGATAGAGCGCAATACACATGGCAGCCAAGTGGGGATAGGAATTCCATTGAAAAACCTCGCGGGATTCGAACTCGGGTACACAGGATGGGAGGCCAGCATTCTGTCACTCCTCCAACGTGATTCCGAACCGGAAAGGAAGGCAGAGGGGAGGCGGAATCGATTCGATGAAGATTGCGAGTATAGAGTTGATTGATTGGAGGGTCTTCGGGTTATTCCCGCGTTGGTTTATCCTTGAGGGCAGCAATGCAAGACCATCCAGCCAAACAGAGCGCCCCTGACTAGCTCAAGCCTTATATAATGCGGGCCGAGATCACAATATATATAGTGTACAAATAAACTCTGCAACTCAATTCGGACCTGGGGGCTTATTCTCTATCTCGAAGCTACCGATGCCGTAGCTTCGAATAAGCTACCAAAATTGGCTTCCAACCGTATTCTCTAACTCGCGGGAGCTTTCTCAAGAACGTAATAGGAAGTGGAGAGAGGCTTGGCGAAAGGCGGGCATGAGAATCTTTTTAAACCAAATCCGCGGAAACTTCATTTCAGGTGACGTCATTTTTAGAACCAATGGGAAAGCTCGTATCAATGTTTTTCCGTGGATAAAACTGGTGAAACCTGTTTTAAGGCCGATTAAGGCGGTGAAGATGTATGTGCATCGTTTTTAGTGAAATATTCCACGCATTAAAAATTATGCGAGCAAAATTCTAAACTGTTTTATTTTTGCTAACATAATCTCGTGAACAATGTCGTGAATAGGAACGCACAACGTCCATCTTGGCTGTTTTGATCACTTGAAATATATTCGGGAATTAGGGTTCATGTCGATGATATGGTTCAATATCATTCGTGCTATTTGCTTTCGTTGATTACTCGTTGCTTCAAATCATTTGAATAATATACGAAGATGAAACTTTCAAAAGTAATGCGAAGGTGATACTCGCTACCACGGCCCAATAAGTATCCAATTATGGGCTGGAATCACGTAACTCACCGAAGGTAAATATGGCTTTCCGTCACTCCAGTTAATATCTTTTTTGTGAAAAATTCCGATAGTGGCGAAAATGACGAAGTAACCCAGTGAAAGTGCAAGGAATGCGCATTTAATAAATGTAAGAAACATACCCGTGAGTTGATTAATTATAGATAGATAAGCGTAATAAAATGACCAATATTTAAGTAGGGTATTCGGAGGCCGCGCTTCGTAAGGCTACCGTGGGAGCTTATTGGGGCTACGGAAGTAGATTACAGAATATGGGTGGAAGCCTAATATGCTACCGGTAGCTTCTGCTTGCTCTTTCACCGGTAGCTTCCACGATAGAGAATACCGATGGGAGCAAGTAGCTTATTGAAGCATCTTTTCCCCAGAAAGCTCCGATGCTTCGAGTTAGAGAATAAGCCCCCTGAAGGTGCAATCTGGAATGCCGGCGGAACTGACGCGGGAATAACCCGAAAACGCTCGAATCATATAATCACTGCTGAAGCCTTCATATTAATTTTATAGAGTTGATTACTGAAGAAAGGTTTGTGGTTGAGGTCAAAACAGTTCAACACTGAAGAAAATGGCAGTCAATCTCGTGGGTTCGGTAGAACATTAGGTTGTGACAGTTCCTGAAATTCCGCATATTCAGTCGTCTCGCTGTGCTTGAAATGGCGAGGTGGAACACGTTACTGATATCCTTTTTACTTCTTACTATTTTGAGGCGGGCGGATTCAACCCTCAATGGACGGACTGACGGACTTTTAAGACAAGACGGATTCCACCCTGAATGCTTTTTGAAAGCCACCGTTTCCTATATCCGCGGCCGCGTCCGGATCACCGAGACACTGCTGATGTTTACTACATTTCCATAAATGGTCCGCCAAACTATCAAAAGCTTAAAACACGCTTGCCACGTAATTTTTTAATATATGGTCACCAGTTTCTTAGAAAACTTCATTCCTACTTTTCTAACTTTTAGGAAAAACCGTTGACTCCCTCTCTTTCGTTAATGATCGATAAATGAGTTTTATAATCACAGGAATCTATATAAAAATCAGGATTATATTATGATTAGTATGACATGCAGCAGATTGATGACCTTATTGATGATTCTCCTTTGTTCAGTTTTGTTCCGTAAGGGCCTACGCAATGGAGTGGATACCAGATGTGTTTATGAGAAATGTATCAGAGCAACTTGCGAAATTAAGTGAAAAATTTGTCGGCTTATGCCTGAAATAAGTAAGTAGAGATTCTTTTTTTGGTTAACTGATTTTTCATTAAGGTGAGACGTGTGTTTTTCTTGTTTGGTCTTTTAACAGGCAACCGTATCGAATCAAACACTCATATGTCTTCACAATGACGTTTCTCATTTGTGAACCGCACGCGTGCATCATGCGAAGGTTAATATGAAGTTTGAGGAACCGTTGTTGCGAAACCGCATGACTCAAGTTGAGTATTGAGCCTCAGAAAAGGAAAAGATACCTATGATACCCTCTCAAATTTGTTAATTCGGGTATTTACGACACGAGGTGGAAAATTATTTTCGAATGGGAGTAATTGGTTTGAATACTTAATCTGACTCAAAATTTTGGAAGAGCGCAACGGATTATTTTTCATGGCTCTCAGGATTTCAATCATTCTGCTTTGAGACTTTTTTTCCCGCCTGTTATACAAGGTTCCTTAGTTTGGACGGATAGGATCATTCCCTTTGAGGAAATTTAATTGGTAAGGATCGTTGGTACAATGATTGCTTCCCTCGTGCTATTGACGACTAATCACGGAAAAAACAAGGCGACTCTATTCCGTAAAAACACATATCACTTGAGCTGGAAGCAAACGAAGGACAAGGGAAATACGGAATACGATAATGTTTTGAACAAATGACCCTCATGACTACATCTACATCTACATATTACCCCGCAAGCCGCCTCAATAGGCGTGTGACGGGGGGTGTTAGGACACCAGCCGTTTACATATAAAATGGACACGCTCTAATGAAATTACGCCTAGCATTTATTATAGTCCCTTATTGTTCGGGGGAAAAACGAATTCCCGTACCTATCCGTTCGGCAAAATATCTCTCTTAATTTATCGTTTCTGTCGGACCTGGAAATATAGTGGTGCTGTTTGAAATTGGATTGCGATTATAATACATTTATAATTTATACACCTCTCATTATTTCCGTAGTTTCGCAATATTATGTGGTTAATTCGTAACATTGAGATTTATATAGGTAGTTAGATTCCGTGACTTACAGAGTACAGTATAGCTCGTACTTATAGATTTTGATGTTTAAGTTCGTGGTTTGTATCAATGTTTTCTTTTGGTAAATAGCGATTTGTGTTGGACTGAGCAGTTTAAAAAAATTGTGATTGTGTATTTATCCGTGTCTTTTAGCAGTAAAAAGCACGTATTTTTAGTTTTTGTTCATTGTGCTTGTATTAACTTACGCCGCTATAGCAGATAACGTTTCGTGTTAGACTGAGCAGTTAATTGCATTTGTGATCGTGTAGGTAATGGCTTCCATTCGAATTTTATATAATCCCTGTACTGTTCTTTCCTTTAGCGTGCATTATTAATAAGTCTGTTTACGGTGATACCCAGCCACCGCATGATGTCCATTTAGTATTGGACATCCTTTGGTTGTTCATTGGATGAGTTTCTATAAGGATCATGCAGTGACATCCATATGGAGGCCACGAAATGATGTCCAAGGGGCATGATGTAAAATAAATCTTAAATAATAATATTAATTACATCTATGTAAAATTTCCCAATGGTACAGGAGCTTCGTCTACAGCCGTAAAACTATTTTTTGCTTACTATAATTGAAGTTTTAGGTTTTGGTTGCAGGTAAATGGGGTTTGAAGACTAATATTGTGGGGAAGAACTATTATAGCTTGCCGTTTTTTGAGTGTTTTTTTTTGTATTGTAGTTACTTTTTAGTTTCGCTAAGAACTTATTTAGAAGCGTAGGGGTAGTTTTTTGTTAGTTTATATTTTTAGTTTAGATCCGCCTTCTCCTTTCTAGCTATAATTAGCTGTTCAGTTGATTGATTCGTTGCTCCCAAAAACGAAATTTTAATTTAAAAAATATCTAATATGCGCAAGACAATATGAAAAATCTGATTTGTAAACACTCAAAATACTTTCCCGTAATGGCACTTGTATATTCTGTCTCACTCCTTGATATGAAGGTCTCTGTCTGTTCGTTGCTTCCGAAGATGAAATTATAACATAAATAAATCTAAAGCCTTTCCATTCAAAACAATTTACCTCCTCGCCATATTTACTGCAATTCCAGTCATTCCACTACTTTTCACGCTTTTACCACTCGGAATTATGGGAATTCAAAATGGTGGCAGATTTAGGAAGGACTTGTATTAGGTACCCTAAATCTGGCGAGCGATTTGGCTGCCCAAATCCGCTCCCTTAAGCCGTGTTTACACGATGCATTTACCCGCGCAAGTACGTGGCTGGACAGATGCGTGAACACATTCACCAAATTAGAACGGGCTATTTTCTGTCCACGCATTCACGCATTTGCGCAATTTTGAGTGTTTACACGGTGAAATTTTGATGGTGATTGTGTTCACGCATCTACCCGCGCGGGTAAATGCATCGTGTAAACACGGCTTTATGCTGCCTAGCGAGTTTGGACACACTTCAAGATGGCGTCCTCCCTAAATTTCCGGATTGAGGTACCTAACTGGTGAGTTTGGACACGGCTATAATAATTTGGATCCTAAACTTGCCCCCAGTGGGTGTTGCCAAACATTCCGCATGCACCGAAAAATCAGGACCAAGCAGATTGTAGCGCCGCTACTCTATAGAAGGTGGTTCTAACAAGGATAGGCCGTGATTCAAATGGATATACTGGAAACAAAGGTACCGGAATTGGCCTCCCTATTAAACCGGCCATTTTTGACACACAGAAGCGCAACCATGCCGATTGCAGCGCTACATATCGTTTGCGGAAAGCTAGGCAACACTGCTGCCCGTACAGTGGTGCCGAAAATCCATATTCGTATATTCATGAAAGATTTCTACTTCCGGAGCCGGGAGGGCTCGGCTTTGACTACCAACGGTGGTGGAGTTTTTCTGCGAAATCCCGAACCCCAATGCGTGCGATGTGGAGAGCATCACAGGTGTAGTACTTCGTCCGTTGGATAGGACGTTATATCATGGACCCGTTTGCGCCTCTTGTTAAAATTAGGCTAATGGTGACGGCTGGTTTCTCTCCATCCTCTCTCCATACCTCTTTAAATCCTTCCCTTACCCTATTATTTGTGCACAGCGCATACGTCCTCGGTTGTCGGTTGGTCGTCTCCTCTAATCATTTACCAACCGATCCAGTCTTCAGCGGCACCCAACCTAGTCCTTCAGCAAACAAACTATTTTTTCTCCTAACTCTGTCATCGATATAGATTAGGAATAGCATGGGAATTAACACGTCTCCTATTGGGACGCCGGATGTCGCCATGACCATATTGCACTTACGTCGAGACTTCACCCCGATCGCTTCCGCTGCGATGCGGTCGTTGAAGTCACTGGCGGCGTGGTGGCTGCCCACCACCGGAGTCCATTTCAAAGCGGCCGCCTCTTCCACGGAGATAGACGCGTGACCCTGTAACGTGCGTCCTCCGTCGGCCTCCGCGGGAACTCCTCGTCGGGGAGGGCTTTGGGGATGAGGAGGAGGCGGAATGGAGGAAGAGACCAAGACAGTGAGGATGGGGGAGGGGAAGCAGAAGCAGAGAGGGGGGGCCCCTCTTGTGTCTGTCTCTCTTTCTCTCCTCCTATCCCTTCCCGGATCGCCGCAATCGCTGGACCACTCTCGCGCCTTCTGCTCATTATCCGTCCTTCACACCCCGAGAGCCCATCGGCCTGGGCGACCCTCGGCACCATGACACGTGCGTGACGAAGCCCGCGTGGAAGAGGGGAGCGGTCGACCGCTTCTTCCCAAAAATCGCCCCGCACCCGTTGCGCTTAAGCATCCGTGACGGTGACCGTGCCATGCGACGACTACCGCACCACTGAAGCTGCTGCACCGCGCCCACCTACCGCCTCCGCCGCAGCCCGCCTGGATGGACTTCGGGGCGCGGCACCGGCGGGGCGCGGGAGCCGATGGAGCCGGCGAATCGGCGAGCGGCACCCTGGACACGACCACCTCGCCGCTCGCCGCTCAATCACTCAACTGCACCTCGGCGGCTGCCCCGCCGTCTTGCCGCTCCCCCGCCGCCGGCTCCGCCTCCTCCCCCGCGGGGTCCTCCACGCCGTCGCCCCCGCCTGCAGGCCCCCTGCCCCACCCGCGCCCCCACCTGCCCCCGCCCGTGGTTTCCTCGCTGCGGCTCTCGCCCCTCCTCGTGAGGCCCTCGTGGTCCGCCCCGCCGCCCCCGATCGACCGTGGCTGGGGCGACGGGTCCTCGGGGTTGGACGGCCGGGGGATGCCGGGGGCGGAGGACTCGGCTGCCGGTAGATGCGGCTGGATCTCCTGGGGCGGCGGGACAGAGAGCGGCGGCAGTTGGAGGCCGGCGTCCGCTGTGCCGGCTCAGCCTTCTTCGGACGTGGTGAGGAGATGAAATGGGAGAGTGTGGGCGGACAGGGGCGGGAGGTGGACCTTCTTGTTTGCCACCGCGCCGTGTCGGCAGTCCCCACCGAGAGATCGTTTTAGCGTGTCCTGTGGTCAATTTCCCCACGTGAAATCTCTTCGCAGCGAGCACTGCCCGCTGCTGTAGGTCTTGGATTGCCACCGTACCGAATCTTGTGCTACATGAGTTGACAGAGGAGGATTGACTCTTATTAAAGTTTGAAGCTTCTGCAGGAGTTTTTTGGCACGATTTTCTTTTGCGCGCTAGTTGTGGGAATCTACGCAGTTGCTTGCCTTTAGTGCGGAGATGACGGAGGATCGTGTTTTCATGGATTCGATTGGATTACCCTTGTCGTTGTCTACAGTATTTGCATAATATTGTGCACTATTCTCTTTTTAAAATCATAAACTTAATAAACTTTCATTATATATCAATGTAATCTTCTCAACCGTATTGACGAATTTAAATGAAGTGATCACTTAACTGGGGTCTTTTAATACAAATTTCTAGCTATAGAATTAACGCGAGCATCTTAGGACAAAGTATATCAGTAGCGATTTTAATTTATTGAGACAGAGCCTTTATTTGCGCTTAGTTCGAAAAATTTGACATGTATCGAGATTGTTACAACGAGTAAATAACCCCATAAATCTTATGACGTATCGTTATTTTGAAGTCTAAGAATTTCTTTTTAATGCCAGAAGCTGTAGCTGAAATGAAACTCGCTACAGTGCTCATTTTCAACGTCAACCGTTCTATTATCACTTCATTGATGGTGTCTATAATAAAAACTATCCGTCGGTAGGCAAAGCAGTTTTTACTAGTATTAATTTTGTATTTTTTGCCTAAGGATGTCATGTTCAAATTCGTAATTCGCTAAGTTTTTATTTTTATACAGTTGTTGATTTGATTTGTATTTCTGTTCAAGATACACTGCTGCTCTCAATATCTTTTCTTGAAAATTGTCGTGACAATGTTTCAAATTCTGATGTTTGAATCTGATACTTAAAGCGTTAGTTACACCTGTAGTATGACTATTTATAGTGGGTTTCAGTTTTACAGCATTGAAAGTTTTGGGCAAATTATAGTCAGGGAGAATATGAAGGTGCTTTCTATGGCTATTTATTCCATATTAATTGTTTCACGAGTCATATGAAATCTCGATAGGAAATATGCAGTATCTAGACTCCTTTTAGGTGCTACTTATGAAAGGGGCCTTTGCTTAGACGAGAAATACTCCTTGGGCCTCGAGATAGCTCGATGAAATTAATCAGCAAATAGTTCTTTGCTTAGAGACTTATCTAAACATAGCATTGAAAACTCTTACTAATTTCTTAAGGGCTTTGAATCGCCCTTAGTTGAGAAAATGAGTAATTAGTCCTTTTTCAGAGGATATGAGAGCCGGTGGAGAAAATCTTTGTCGGAAAGAGAAAATCTTTGTCGGTGTTTCTAAGAAATACAAGTTCCATTTTTGTTTTTAGTCGTTCCGATCAAATTAACAATATGGCGTTTTATTTGGAATTGTAGAGATTTATTAATTTTGTTTTATTGTCAAATAAATATAATATTAACGAATACTCCAGGAGCAAACGGGTGGTTAATTGGGGTCTAATTACTAAATTGAGCGATTTATTCTCCCAGCAGTTGGAGATCACGTTGAGCTCTATAATTTTACAATAATTTTCCTTTCTTTAAGAAGTGATTTGGATAGTAGAGCCATCATAATTACAATTATTTTAATTTTCTCACTCAGTTGATAATTTATGGTGATGAAAAATCTACACAATTTAATATTGAGTCGACTTGTGACGGATATCAAATGAAATACTCGAAGTTTTGGAAGCGTGTAATTTTACAGTTTGTTAATGCCATTTAAAAACAAACAAAAAGCTCCAAACCAGGATATAATAAAAATATTTTTATTGAACAAAGTTAGAAGCTTCTATGTGCTATAATTCAGTGGCATCGTTAAACAATAGTGAATGGGAAAAGCCAACCTTACTAATGTTACTGTTGCTCTATGTTAATCTCACAGTCCGTTTAAAGTTGCTTGTCATTAACGGTTTTGTCATGCTTTATATATTTTTTTAGAATTGCTTAAGCTTGCTAATGTAAGGAAACATCCTAATCCATGTTGACTACTCGTCTTATTTTTACGAATTCAATTTTGTCTCTCGTTTTTGCCTTATGATTATTTTTATGATTTCATTTAGGTTAGGTACTCAGTGGTTTGTAACTGTGCAACACAATGAGCAATACTCTAAGCATTTTTTCCATAGCTCTTGAACAATAATTTACAAAATATGTCCTCTTAGGCCAAAAAATGAGAATGGAGGTAATTTATTTCCTCTTGCTGCGAGTGCGCTATCATCTGAGTAATAAATGCTGAAAATTCGGAATAAACGAATCAATTTAAAGAATTTAGCACGAGATAAGGACTGAATGCAATAGGCAGGCTCCTAACTAATATTGTAACGTGTGGTGTTTTCCCTGTAAAAAATGGAAAAGAGGAAATGTTTAATTAACGTATTTTTCATTCTCATCATCATGATAAACTCAGGTAGAGTGGCAGTAAGTAATATCAAAAGATTTCAAAATGCATCCACATGACCATCGGGAATGAATACAAAAAATAATAAATATATACCAAATAATAATTGGAGCAGTGGGTGAATTCTTAAAATTTTGCTTTAGATATTTAATTAGCTTTAAATCTAATACATTTGTGAGGTAATGACGTGTTAATTTTCCGGAAAAAAAGGAAATTTCTACATTGGCATACTATTATCTTTGATAAGATTTCCATGAGATTCGCAAGTTCTTTGATTGATTCAGAACACAATATGATGATACCCCCTTTAACTTTTGGTGTTAGTTTTTCGTCTGTTGCTATGCTATCGTATCTATTACTCTTTGAAAAGACTCCCACAATGGATTACGTTATCATTAGTTTTCGCAATTAGGATTGATAAATTGCAGCCCTGCATTCTCCAGTGTGTATAGCTAATTATGTTATATTTTGGTAAATCTGCTTGCCTACTTTCTTCGTTTTTTTCCTTGGTCTTCCTCTCGGGATCCTCCCTTCTGTTCTTCCTCCAATTATATTTACAGCCAATCTGCTCTTAGTGCGTGTCCAATCCACCTGCTTTTCTTTTATATAGTATTATAAATATACTCTCATTTATTGATTTAATTTGTACTTCATTTTTCATTTTATCTTCCTATTTGATCCTCAGTATTCCTCTTTAACACCATGTCTTTAAAAACTTCTGTTCTTTTATAGTCAGCTTTTCCAATGGCCCAAGTTTCTGACCCATGGAGAGCCACGCTCCAAACTGAAATTTTTGAAAGAAACTGCTTCCTCTGGGTTTCCTAATGCATCTAAAATATAAGTAAATACACCAAGAATTCACTGAACAAGTTGCTAATCAAATAGTGAAAGAGTTCTTTTGACGCCAATTAAATGGCAAAGCTATGAAGATCTAACCCATGCAATCAACGTTGTATGTTGAAACCAATCTATAAAATTTATGAATAATTTTCCTTGAAATATATTCATTGATTACTGAACATGTTAAATGAAAGACTTTGTACCATTCCACAATATGAATATTCCACAATACTATTCATATTGTGGAATAGTACAAAGTCTTTCATTTAACATGTTCAGTGCAACTAAATTCCACAAAGTATCGCTTGCCTCCATTGACATTATTTATTGATTAGTAAATTTTTCTGGCATAATTAATAAATTTATTGATTAGTGGGTAAACATATTTATTGATATTATATTACAGTAATAGCTGTTTATGATTTTTTTAACGTTTAAAATACTTGATTTAACTGTTGCATATTATGGCATTCACCTTTTACGCTCATCACGTATCACTAACCGTTGCACATCAGTTTTAAAATTTAAATGTTTTTATATTTTTCACCAGGATCTCGTTGTTCCAAATCTGACTTTTAACCGATAACAAAGGATCGGAGTAATGAACTGAAATATGAAATGAACTTGAGCTGTAGTGCTTACCAAGTCGTATTTGATTGATTGTCCTAGGAATATTGTCTTTTTTTCACATTATCCTTTACGGATTCTTTGCTGTTTTAATAAAAAGTTGAGTTTAAATTAAAATTACTGCCAAGAAGTAGTGGAGAACTTTACCAGTAAATAATTACATGGTTTTCAATGATTGAACTGACTTTCAATATAGATGTGAGAAAATTTCGTTCAAAATCATGATTAGATTGGAAATTTAGCTGAGTGTGTTTTCTGTTTTTCACTTGTCATAGAATGCTGTATCCGTTAGCGTTTACGGATGCACATACAAAATACCGATACTTGCCTAAATTAGTGTTACCTCGGTGTTCTTACACCTCCCTGAGTCAAGGGGATACATCCCTGGATATGATGTTCATTGAAAAGCAGCATTCAAAACCCTTGCCATTTAATACCTATGTTGTGTCTTTTATACATTTATTTGACCAAAGCTGAACATTTTTTGTGGTTGGATTTTGGGAGAACGTGCATATCGCTTAGTTTTTAATAATTTCTTAGATTTGCACTCAGAGTTTCAACCCGAAGGTTGGTGTTGATAAGTGAGAGTAGAGCTCACCCCGTACCAAGCCATTAGCGTGTGAATTTACACACGCATACACTAATGTTATTAATATGCCGGTTCACAGTTTTTCCTTTTGGTTTGCGTTGACAGTCAGCAATCCCATTTCTATCAGCGAATTTTGGCATTAAAACCCCTGAAACCAAACGAGGTCAAACTACTATCATTCGGTGGACCATGATTCCTGGAAGAATTATGATCACTCATTGAAAATCTGGTGACATTAAAGTTATATGGTCACTGATTGCAGCTTACAGTAAATTGCTGTCAAATTACTGAAAGGCACCAGATTATTATGCATATTTGCAGTCTGATTTTATGTTATAATTTTCTGAAACACGTTTGAGCTGTGACTGTTCCTGGATGCACTCAGAGGAGAAATTGCTTTTATTTTTATTAGTTGAGAACGCTGTTGTAACCATAATGCGGTCTTAGTGAGAGCGTCTGAAGAATATTAATTCTAAAATCCAAAGAAAGAAATTTCCGAAGTAAATTTTTGTATTCAAAGGAGAAATTACTCTGATTCAGTACTTGTGCACGCTATTTTAATCATCATATGGGGTTGAATGGATGTTTAAGAATTTCTGAATACCTGCGCTTTAGATAATGATACCTGTGTGCAAAGCCATAAGACGTTCCGAGACTTGCAGTTTCGCGGCGGAATCGATCAGGACCATTAAATTTCATCCAGTCACTCACTCTTCTCAACCTCGCCGTAACGTGTGCAAGTACTCCCGCGTGTGAAAGATATTCTTCTCATACGGATCCCCTCTTCAACGCGCTTAGAAAGTGCACACACGTTTAACTTGCCGTCCTTACTTTTTATTTACAATTCCTTTCACTAAGATCACCTTTCTCGCTCCACAATCAGTCAATTAAGCGGGGGGCGCTGTCCGTTTAACAAGCGCCGCCGTCCAGAGTGCGCCGCGAGGTGAACGTTAAAATCCTTTACACTGAATCATTTCACTCGGAAATTTTCAATCATTGTCTCGCCTGTTCCATGTGCCGCCACCCTTCCATTCGCTCCGAGTTCCATTTTAAGACACTCGGATGAAACTGCCTCATTACTCAGGCATCTAATGAGCTCGTGGAATAAGAATGCTTTTACTATTCACACAGGTTACGTTTGAACCAGCCAGAATCAGGCTAGCCAAGTAGCCAGTACCTTCACTGGCTTGACATTTGATCCACTTCTTGTAATTTTTAAGGAGAGATACGCCCAAAGCATTTTAACTAATGCCTCCGGAAATCGCAGCCTACTACTAAGTAGGCTATTCTATATTCTATCGCATAGTTTTTATTGGAGAAAGCAGAATTAACCTTTTTCAAAAAATATTATCTCTTTCTGCTAATTTTATTGTGTAGCTTGTGATGAAATAGTGGCGGGGGTTGTATAATATAATATTATGTTATATCAGCAGTGTAAGCTGCTCTTTACATTTACCAGGCAATATGCAGCTCGATCCTCGTTAAATTCAATACTTAAATAAATGCAGTTCGTAAAATTAACATCTGACTGAAGAATGATAATATTTTTTCTAATTGTTTGTTTAAAACTCAGTAATAATGCAAACACCATCTTTGATTCGTTTCTTGTAATTGCTTAAATGTTTGAGATTATCTGGAAGCTTTGGCGCATGGATAGGTTTAATGTAACATTAAATTACAGTAGTGAATTAGTGAATTGCAAGCAAACTGCTATTAATTGTTTGAACTACATTATGTATGATACTTAAAATCCAAGGGAATGACTGACTAAAGAAAATGAACAAGGGCTAATGAAAGGTCTGACAAGACTAAGTACTGACTGAAATACAAGATGAAAGTCTGTGTCCCTCTCCTAATGCATCCTAGTCGTATTGTATGCATTTGTTCTTAAAATATATTGTAATGGTGAAATTGCCTCAGAATTCATGAAGAATGGTAACCAGATGCGATTCCGGATGATTTGCCTTTTTCCATGCCGGATTTCATCACTAAAATACGTCAATTTATTGGCGTTATTTTACTTTACACTTGTAAAATTTAATTTTATAACCTAAATTTACTAATGTTCTTCCCAAGTAAAACCTTATTTGGTTCAAATTACTTCTAAATGATGCACACATCTTTATTTTATTAGAAATTAGTTCTGGTAATTGAAATTACTGCTGGTTATTGCTAAATATTGGGAATTATTTTGTAGAAATGTAAGGTGATATGATTGAAGAAACGAAAAAATTGACTGCTTACGCCCTTGATCATAATTGCAGTTGATTAATAAGCTGTATCCATGCAGGAGAAATTTGCGAATGGGGATTCCTTATTATATTGCAGATATGTTTTTCAAAGGTGAGATATGTTTTAGGAAATCTTGGATCATTCAGAAAAAGTGCCGATTTCGTTGGCTTACCATTTCATTGCTGACGTTTGTCAAAAATTCCTCGTAATGGATAGAAAATGCAATGAATGATAGGTACTTGGTAAAACACGTACATTGAACGTTAAAACCATCGCGTAGAAAGAGGATGAAAGTGAGTCCAATGCTCAGAAGAATCTTTTATTGACTGAATAAAATGCAAAGTGCCTAAGGTTTATGATGGTGGCTATAGCTTTAATGTTCAGCACACGCAGATTATGTTACGCCCTTTACCGGGGTGAAAGGAAATTTCCTTTGACTTGTGGAGATATTTGACTAGATCAGCGGTTTCCAACCCTTTTTGACTTGGATATCCCTTGATAGCTATTTCCCTTTAGCAAACCCTTTGGTACCACAATAAGTTAGACCCCTCGCAGTAATGGAATATGCTTTCCACACTGCCACCGCTACATAACTTTTCACGCGTGCCATAAGTTGATCTGACTGGGTGAACAGCATGGCTGTTAACTTTTTTCTCAATGGCGGTGTTAGAGGAGCCGAAAGCTTGCCTACGGCGACTAGTCGCATGGCGTGTCTTGCATTTTTATTAAAAGTTTCCCTTGAGAATGGAAAATTAAGGATATAATGATGTATAATAGAGGAGAAATTAAAGCGAAAGTGATTAAATTTTGGTTTGGTGTTTCATCAACCCAAGAAATAGAATTACACCAATTACTTTCCCCTCCCCACTGCCGTTTTTTCCTCAAATCTCATCTAAAGATAGAATAGTGTTGGAGAAATATGTTATGCATGCCATAGAATGCCATAATACATATCATCTTTCGACAGAATAGGTCTTTTCATAATGAAATCTCCGTTGAAATGTTTACAAATCAAGGAAAAGTAACTGAAGCAGATTTAGTTGTAAGAAAACATCGTTAGGAGTGCATGTTGCTGCAGTAAATTAGTTATATAAAAAACTTATTTTATCTTGTTGCTTTGAATGTTAAATTAAAAGTTAAACTCTATAATATAAACAAATGACTTGGCAAGCGAATTCCGTTCCCTTCTCGTTCCTTTTGATGAATGCCTTATCCCACTCTTAGCGTCGAAATGAATTCCATTATCATTTGGTGTTCTACCAATAGTTGGTATTTTTATGGATTGACTCCGCCTAATTTTTCTCCATTGCGGACTCATCTGCGAAATGTTCTCACAAAAATCTCTATTAGTCCTGCATTAAGTCTCTCCTAAGTATGTTCTGTCCCCTCTAATGCCATATTGAGTTCTTGTTCTTATTCCGTCCTCCCGCGCATCTTCTCACCGTTCTCCCCTCTATCACCCTTCTCAACCTACCATCCCCTATCGGTACGCTCTCTATCTGCTTTCACAAACTCCTCACAATCGCTGCCACCAAGTTCCTTGCTTATTCTACCTTCCCAAGCACATTCTTATTTGAACATGTTAAAAGAAAAACTTTGAACAATTCCACAATATGATGTATACCTTGTATGATGTATACCTTGACAATGACGCTCAGACGTTGAAATCGATCGGTAAAATACATCTTATTGTGGAATTGTACAAAGTTTTTCTTTTAACATGTTCAGTGCAACTAAATTCCACCTAGTATCGCCTGCCTCCATTGATAACGTTCATCTTTGTCTTCCTCGCCATCCAGCTTACCCTCGACATTATTCTCCTCGCACACATTTGAAAATTCTTCAGTCTACTCGGACCCTCGATCCGCTACGGCCGAAGGTCACATCCACTTTAATTCCACGGTCCATACCCAAGTTTGAACTAATCTTTTGTCGGTAACTTTGCGTTGCTCTCATCATTGACAGATGTCTCTGGGCACTCTACCACTGGTTCGGGTTGCTCTTCTGCGAAACTGACTACGGCAGCTCCTGCTACCATTCCTGCATCCCGCTCTTCCCATGCTTCCCCAACCGTTTCCTCAGTGTATGCACGCGTTGAAAAACAAGGTGGGCTTCCCTCCCCCCACCGCTGCCCATTCCGATTCACAATTCATTATCCTGTGCAATCTAACTCACTTAGATATTTCTAAGAAGCCATCTGTCACACGTACGTACTTCTAATATATTCATTAATATCATTAATTGCGTCCAATCTACTCCATCAAACGCCTTTACAAAGTCTATATGCAGATTGAAACGCATCATTGCAAGTACAAAAATGAAGTTTGGTTCCAAGCATTTGTTTCGTGTAGTTATTTATAACATTATGTTTTACCGCACTTTGCATACTGCGGATAGTTTAATCATTTGCTTAGAGTCTTACGATAAAATCGCTAATTGGTCAACCATGCAGCCGAAAACAAAATGCATTGAATATAGGTTACCATCCTATGCTGTTGACTTTACATTTCATACAGTAGACTAACATAATGATTGTTGCATTTAGAGAGAGGGACGGGCACTTAAACATTTCAGTGACCACATTTATCTACCCGCAGTTAGATGGATGACGCCTGAGTCAAACTCGCTACAACTTTTCATTTCCAAGAGCTTTATTCCAAGAGTTTATGGGAAACTTCTGATTCTCGGATTTGAACCCAAACGCCCGAATACCAAGTTACCAATTGGCTTTCTTTTTTCTAATAAATCTTAAATTGGTAATTTTATATTGATGTGTCGGTTTCAAGTCTATGGCCTTTTTATCGTAATGAGGCAATTTTCCCATCTTGCCAGCCCAAAAACGCTGCAGATCTGGAGACACCAAATTTCAACTTGACATCCCTTTTGAATGCTCAGAGACTTCATTGCATGCTGTACAACATTACATTTTTTGTATTAAGCATTCATCCTTCATATCTGAAGTGGAGCATGAATGTAATGCGGATTTATATAATGTTGGAAAGCATATTGTTATCCTACTCCTAGAGCAGTCCCTTGATTGAGTAGTGATATTGGCGGACTTATTTCATATTCCAAGTTGCATTGAAGCGGTTCACCCAAGTAATCAACTGATTACGATTCATCGATTTGGACATTTTCCTTTTAAGTTACAGATCATGACACGAATTTTTAGATGATAACCTTTGAAGAAGTTATTTATTTACGATTGGTGAATTATTTTTGAAGATGATGCTTACAGACAGGCTGTTCTATGAATGTTTCCTTTACTACAAAAATATATTTCTAAATTTCTTGTTCCAGATGGAAATGATATGAGAAATAGTCACCAAATTGCGTTATTTGTTGAAGTGATGATTTGGTTTTCCTACCTATTCATGATTCGTTGCCTCACAATCTGAGGATCCAAAACAATGGTGAGTGAACTCATAAGACAACGAATGCTCCAACGACTATTCTCCTGCATAGCCGAGGAGAGCTTAATTCGGGTGGCGTGCCTTGTCGAAAGTAAATCCAAAAACTTAATGTCGCGTATTTTTTTACATTTCCATTTGAACTTAGGAAGTTGAAAATATGTTGTAGCAGAAAAGAAAGAAAAGCGAAATGTGTAGATTGGGTGCTGATTTCATATGTAACGCAATTTAACTACACTTCCGTGTCTTTCTTCCCGAGTATTGATTGCCACCAAGCGAAATAAAGGAAACCCTCGACGATTCTGTAAAGCTGGTAAAGATAGTGATTTTCCTAGGGGGGTAATGTTTTGTAAGAGAGGTAGAATGCAGTGGCGCTGGCATTATTCTCATTTTCTCAAAAATAGTCTCGACATTAACACGTTGACTACGGAACACGTCTATCGACGTGCAGCGTCACGTTCATAAGAAATGGTACCTGGTGGGATTAAAGTTTGTAGTACCCAGTTTTCCTTTATTCTACTTCTTTTGTACAACCTTGGCTATATAAATACGGGATCGTTTCAGTGAGCTCTTGCATTTCAAATTATGTTAAAACAAACTTCGAGTAACTAAAATCATTTTCCTGGGTTTTCTACTGATACTTAATGTATGCGTTTTTCATTTAAAAATGAGTTTTAAACAGTAAATTTTAAATTTTTAGGAAATGAAATACTTTTTTAATTAAATAATTATTTTACGATACAAAATAATTATTTAAATATTTTATTAGGACGTGATGCGCGCGTATATTCTAAATATGAACGGGTGCACGCCTATGGGTGACTCATGAGACGTATTTAAAAATAATTGTATTGCACCATTGATCCCATATACTGACGTGGTTTAGATTTGTGAGGAGAAACCCCTCTGGTTTGAATTTATCTAGTTGTATTCCGTCCGTTCACGTGATTCATTCACTACGTACCTTTGTTATTCATTCTTGTCCAAACGATCGTAAATGGTTGTCTACTGCTACCTACAATATTTTTAAAGTCCTCGGCATTGCCATGTCTATCCGTTTGAGGTATGGCTCTAAAATGATACCACACAAGCTAATTCTTCCCCTGAACCTCCTTACACAGTTCTTCTCTGTGTTTACGCTCTCATAGCCTCTCCCGAAGCTATTCATCCGAAAGAGGAATGCGTGCTAGGCTATTTTAATTCTCACTCGTATATCTTTTCAATTTATTTCGTCCTCCCACGGAGCAAGTTCTTAATATATCATTTTGAGACGCGAGTAGCAACTTTGACGTCCGAAGAAGAGGAAGAACATTTGATCACGTGCACAGCCCAAAGGTTGCAGCGTATTACTAATCTCTTGTGTCATGGCCAATGCTTTTGAAAAGAAATGGAGAATCACCAGAAATGAATTTGGTGATATTTATTCGTCGATCCATTGAAAATGTATATTTTTAAACTGATGCAGAACACCGTGATTAAAATAGATTTTATAAATTTAAAAATTTCGATGCCGGAAACTATGCTAAAATTATTTGAACTTGCTCCCTTAACGATCACGTATTTTTCGAGTTCAGAACTGGTATAATTTATAGTTTGGTTTCCTTCTCGTTGCCGCACTATTTAGTTATTTGTTTAGCACTGGTGTGTATAATATTACAGCATATGGGTAGAAACCCAAGGAGGAGGGAGGTCCAGAGACGTCGTAAACCGCGTACCTCGGTAGTAGGTATCCAGTCAGTAGCCACGTGCTCTATTCGATATGCGTTGTCTCATCACAATTGATAAAACAAGTTGACAGGATAACGAGAGGAAAAAACTAAATAAATAATTATCAGTTAAGCGAGTAAAATTCTGAAAACACAGAAGTTTTAAGGGTTCATTGCCTTACGTAATGATAATGGAAATTGGTGAAATTAATTGAAAATCCAGTCATTGCGTTGAAATATAAATTAAAAACACATTCCGTTTAAACAAATCTTAAGAGATAATAAATCATTTTAAAACCATAAACCATTTCAAAATTATAAATCATTTTTAGTTTTATTAGTGATATAGTGGATGAAACCCCTTGAGTCACCTGCCCAGTACCAGCTGCTGATGTACAGGATTTGAAGACCCTATGACCCTAAGAAGACAAAATCCTGCGCAATATTTTTGTTTATGCCTGCTTACACTCCATTAAGAAAATTAATTCCCCTGCACTTTCCTGGTCAGTGAGGCTAGCCATATAATTCTAGGAGAAGTGATTGATTGTACCTTACATTTTTAACCCATAATGTTGTAACTTTTAGTGTATTTTTCTTTAAAGTGAACGGTGATCTGGAATTTCCAAGGTTTCTTATATACTAACGGGCATATTGGAAAAATTAAGACGGATATATACGCAGCCCAAAAGTGATTTTAATTATATACTTTAACCATTATTACATCATTGATGTTAACCATTAATACATCAGTGACATATGATCAGGAGGAAAACCCGTTCAAAATTCTTAGCGGGAAGAAAATCTTGTGAAGTTAGTCAGCGTATACCTTGGCATCACTTGTAGTTCAAAAAGTATTATATAGCAAGTAAAAGCACTGGAAGCTACTCAGAAAATAATTTGCCGTCACCTGTGATCTATTAACTCTTGGTATTATTTCGGTGGATGAAGATAGCTGCCAGTCTTGTTTTTTTTTGAATGAATGGCAAACCATCATGCTCCTTGTCTAAGCCAGTGTCGTATCCACATGCGATTTCAATCTCTTTTTCCTTAAGATCGATAGACAGCGCAAAATAACTGGCGGGAGACAACTTGCAGATTGTCATTTTTCCGCATAATATTGGGCGTCACCTAAAATGTCAGCGTTTAATGTGCGGTGGTGACATTCGGGAAGACTCACTTAGGATTTATCCGATTTCGCTGTCACTCATGCACGACTTTTCTTTGCATTAGTTCCTTCGTTAAAAATAATCGATTTGGTACATGCGCCAGAGAGGGGTGATTTACGTAAGACATAATTGATACATAATTATAAATTTTTATTCATTTTTTAGCTTAGTTAAAACAACAGCAATTTTAGGAACTTTAGCTCAGGTTCACTCTTAGACTGAGCGTTTTATTGGATAAAGTTGTCCGAAAGGTAAAAACACTTATCTCACTATATTGCTAATAATCGGCGAGTATATGAGGATTTAATATGCTGACTGCCTTCTAAGGCCGCATAGGAACTGATAGGTAACTGATCGATATCTTGATCACTCCTGGTCTTCTTTATTGAAGAAACTAATCACTCCAGGACTCCAGCATAGAGCTGCTTTGGGGGTATTGATATTTGAATTAACCGAAAATTTTACTCCCTTAGCAAGACTGGGAGAGGAGAAACTGTTATGGCTTTCTTGTAGGGTTCTAATTTAGATTCTAACGCTGTTCTTTAATGTTTTTATTTCGGGACCCATGAATGCATAATATAAGTATTGGTTCGGCATATCGTTGCTTCACTGCCACTTCAACAAAAAAAATAGCTTATTTTTGTATTCACCTAGGAATGTAAATGTACAACTCCCATTTTCATGACGTTGCGCATCATTTGTGAGGGACATACCGCTAGGGAGCTCCGAGGGCATCATAGGTTGGGAATTGCTGCTTTGATAAGTTGATAAGGCTCCAGCCCTAAGTACCAGGAAAAAGTTGATAATTCATAATCATCATTGGGTTTTAAAATTTACTCTTATTCTCCCGATTTTCGTGATAACTCACATTTGTATATCAAACTATTATCTTTCTGACCCCAAGTTATCATTGGTTTGGCTATCATTATCATGTCCAGGGTCTTCTTTTGCGTTTTTTCCCTGTACTTTTCCTTCATTAGGCAATTCCTTTATTAATCCATCGTATCTCTGAACTACAACGATATGGCTATTCCCATTTCTCTTCAGTTATTTAATAATAATTTTACTCCTTCAATTTTTCGCTGAAACTTATTGACGTTTTGGTCATTCGATTTGGTTTTCATAATAATCTGGTCTGGACCGCGTTCCAATTTCTCCCAAATTTCTTTTTTCATATGCCGTCATTGTTCTGATCGCATACGGAGGGAAAATAATTCTCTGTAATTCAGTGAATGAATTGTTTTCTTTGGATTTTATGTTTAACTGTCGTAAATATGTTATTCTGTTACTGTGACATCTTGCCTAACCTATTGTTATAATTATAGCTTTTTGCTTTTTATATTTTAGCAAATACTATTTTCCTATCTCTTTTACATCTACTGACTTCCAGTAGCTCATTTTTAAATTGATTTAAACCGCACAGTTTTATAATCATATTGGATTTGTTTTTATCTTCGAATGCTTGTTTTTCAGGAACTAGAAATCGATTTTTTACCCCTTTAAATCAGTGGTAAGTGTAGTAAAAACCTTATAGGGTCCAGCGATTAAAATATTGATGCTTTAATTATTGAAATTGAAAAATATTTTGAAATATATTATTTTTGAAAGCACTACTTTGAAACTTATTGTTAGTTTAATTGACTTATTTATTGATTTCTGTCGACGATAAATGAGCTCTATTCCTTCTATTAATATCTATTTTTAGGTAAGCAAGTATCATTTCCCAATATTCTCTCAGAACTTCAGCTGTTATCGGCAAAACTTCAAACTGGACTGAATTTTTCACCGAATTATCTAGACTATATATCCTAATAACTTTCCTGTTATCTGGTTACTTATGAACGGTTCATTTGCGCGTAATTTGAAATTTAGTTGCAAAAAGTATGCATCCTAGCTCATTACATTTCTGCATATTATTTTCTTCCCTGCTAATTTTTGGGAAATTTATCGAACTATTTGGCCTTCTTGCAAGCTGTGGTATCATATACCCAACATCTCTATAGCTTTTCGAATTGGAAGGTTTCCGTTTCAGTCGTTATTTCCTGGCATTTGTAAATTAAGGAATGTAATGATCAGTCTTGGTATTTTATTATCTATTACAGAAGAAATAAAAAAATTGATTTTGTCAAACATTAAAGTTGCTCTTGGAAAGTTTCCCCTAACAGCAATTAGTTTCTAACAATCGCCCGGAATTTATATTTTGTCATTAGATTCTTCTGAGTTAGTCACATACAATTTATGCATTTATAATTTATTTCTTAAAAATTGCTCATAATTTATGTCTAAAATATTACTCAAGTCATTTCTAAAATATTACTCTCATTTATTTATTATATTTTTTTCATAGTTTATGGTGGTTTTAAGGTACGGTAGTCTGTCTCATGGTTGAATTATTCCGTCATTGCTATGCTCACAGCTGTACATGTAGGTACCTAATTCTCTTCCGAAAGCAGGTAATAGGCCTGTCGATTGAGTTTATAGTGCTAAATCATCATAATTGTTATTTATTATCACATAACTCGTGGATCAAGATTTTTTAATTTTTTTTTCATCACAATAATATGAATATTTTTGGTGTAACATCTGCTCTGGGATACCTTTAGCCGTCTTGTGGTACTGTAGCATTCTTCCATTCCTGATTCACCGCCATATATTCAAATGGAGATATTTTTCTTTCTCCTAGATTTTGTATGCATACTTTCATCGGCACAGGTTTTCAAAAACTATTTACTATTAGCTATATTTTCATTACTAGGTTGTGGGATTTGCTGATTTTTGTACCGATTTCCTCTTCCTTTTCCTTTCCTCGTTACTCTTTTTTCTGTATTTCCAATTCCTGTTTTCCCGCAGTTTTTTTCTGTTTAGACTTCTTTAGCTAAACTTTTTTTTACAATTTTCGCTTTACTTTGGGTTAAGTTCTATTTTTTGTAGCCTGTCTTACATTAGACCATTTGAATTGCTTCTGCATGTGCTATGAGGCATGAAGACTGACCAAATGTTCCCTGAAGACGTATCTTCGCAGCTTCAAATAACAGGCAACACTTGAAAAAGTGGCGCACATTACATTGGCATTACAAAAATAAGTAATAATTGCTTTGCTAAGCCTCGAAAATGACGAAATATTGGCAACACGTTCATATTTTCTAGATTGAAGTTTGCCTTTCTTTAAAATAGACCTCACGGAAAATACCGACTATGGCATTAGAAAAATAAAAAATGGCACCGTGCATTGAATACCGTAATTCACTACTCACATATTTTTTCAAAATCTTAATTTTGGAATCCCTTCATTAGTTAGGTTTTCAATTCCCGTTTTTCTAAATACCATTTTCACGTTAAGAAGACCTAATTCTTCGATCAATATTCCACAGTTTACCTGAATGCGTCGGTAATTTCCGTAGAAAATGGTGACTAAAATACGCAAAGATTAATATTTCGTTTTCATTGGGTAGGAATGTCGAGGTTAGACGTTACAGCGAGGATTTTGTCGAGGTTTGACATAATTTCTTTCTTCTTGTATAAATACACAATGGCCCGTTTCTTGAAGTCAATTTTAAATGTCCACATTTAAACACACACACAAATGTCAAAGGTATTTGGGGTTCGATTCGTTTTGGGGATCCTTTAGAGCTTAAAGATACCTGTCAAGTTGCCTGAGCACATAACATCCCCATATGCCACAGACAACATTTTAATGATTACTTTAAATACATTAACATGTGTTAATAATTGGAATTATATATGTTGCCTTCAAAAGTACATCAAGAGTTAAATTATATTATTTGTTTATCTGGGTACCTGGGAATACTTTCTCACCAGAAAGCCTGTATTAAAGCCAAAGTACCTGTATTAAAAAATATCTTCTTTATCATTCAGTGATTCAACCCGAAGGTTGGTTCGGATAGTTCAGGGTAGAGCTCGCCCCGGACTAAGCCACAGGCGTGTGCAATTCACACATTCAGGGAAGGGGGGCCAGTTCCTTTTCCCTGGGCCACCTCGCACTCCGAGGATTTTTTTCGTTCGGGAGCGTTTGGTTTTGTTTTGGGGCGTTTGGCTTCACCCGGACTTGAACCCGGGACCCTTCGATCAGTATCCAAGCGCTCTACCCACTAGGCCACCACGCTATTATGCTAATGCCCTATCTTCTTTAGAAACATTAGCAAACTATTTTTCCACTGTAATAGTAATAATCGTCTCCCACGATGCGTCTCCCAAGATGAATTCCTGCGATGAATTATTTGTCAAAATACATCGCTCGATACATAATTGAGACGCTTCATATTTTTATCTTAAATGCCCACTGTACGCACGGAGACGAATATGCGTGTGAAGGCGCACTTGCACATACATATACGTTACATTTTCAAAATGCTATTGGTCTCTAGAAATACAATTCATCACCTGAGGATTTTTCAGGTCTTGCTCCAGTTCTTACTTTTTATAAGCCCATTAAGGTGTAGCCATATTCCTCATTGCTCAAATGTGCGAAATTCACTATGGAAAAATCGTTCACTTGGATTCGAATGATTTTTCCATAGTGAATGTCACACATTCCCTTATCACCGTAGCGGGTAATACTTGTTGAAGTTATACTGCTTTGAATTCCTCATTGTCGTTCTTAGGTTGTGTTTTATCGTACATTTTGTGCAGGCACGTGTTTATGGCCTGAAAATGGGACCTCGTTAGTTGGCCGGACGAACGTCCCTTTCTCATTTTCCCTGTCAAGCCGAGGCTGAGGTTCTCCGGCAGGCATTTCACTATGCACGGCTGCTTCACTGGCACGCCATGCAGCTAAAAATTCCACAAGACTCTTTGAAATTCTTTACATGGTAAATGCATTTTATGGCTGCTTGACTTCCCATCAGACAACTTAATCCGTCTTGAAATTAAGGCTGGTGTGAAAGGTGGCTACTGAAGAGCTACGTAGTGGCAGTCGCTATCAAGCCATCATGTAGGGTACTGGCTTCTGATTTTTTCTACGACCCCTCGGTGGAATGGAAATAGATATCCCTAAAGAATGCGTGTCACGAGCCAGTAAAATACTTACCTTGTGACCGTGACGTACACTTGTCTACTGCGTCAGCGAAAGTAAAATGCACACTTCATTTCTCATTAAGCGACTCTAGCTACCTCATCAGCACCGATGAAATCTAAATCAGATAGATATTATTCATACGTTTTTGCCGCTGATTCTGTTCTTACCTAAGTAACTAGCCGAATTTAGCTATTTGATCTCTACTGAGAATAAGAAGAATTGTTGCCTAACGATATCACGTCAGCTTTTCATGGTCGAGTAATAAGGATGGGGATCAAGTAGGATAGGTATTGAAAAATGGCTTAAATATCAAGAGGAAAATAATGAAGGAAAAAATAGCTCCCATTATTTGAAAAGCCCTGAAATGTGCTTTTTAAGGATCTTTCACACTGAACACAAGAAAGTAACGTGACTTAAGCTCGTGCTGCAATCGCCCGGGTCTTTTTTTTTTAATTTGACCAATGGGATTTTTTCCTCTAAAACCTCCAATATCCAGGAAGGATTCCAATGCCACGCCATGGATTGGCTTTTATTTGTTGTACAAAAGACGTCACTCATGAATCGAATTCTCAAGGATAAGCGATGTCATATTTTAGTAAAACTTTTGTTTACTTCTTCATCTGAATGTTTTGTTACTAACGGTAGGTATTTGCTCTCCAAGGTGGCTTCTAATTAATAAAATTAAGATATCAACGTTCTTCATGTTTGGCCATCAGAACGACGTGAGAGATGAACGAAGGCCATATTCTGCGTTCAATTATTTTATCCTGGCGCCTTGTAAACACACTTTATCTGACTTAATTGAGCTCAACTGCCTTAACTTTATATTTTCATATTCACAGTGAACCGGCCTTTAGTCATGTGCGGTCGATGATGATGCATTGGGCTTGACTGTTTATGATAGAGTAATTTTATGATGAAAGTTTTGTGCACCTTTATCGAGGTAACGTGGTTTCTCAGTTTCGAATAAAACCTATGTCACTTACGCCGAAGTCCATTCCAATCGGAAGTTCTCGTCGAAGCTGATTGAAGTGCGGTGTTTTGGTGCACCTGTCGTCCTTTCTAGCCGAGTTTCGGCACTGACGTCTTTGGGAATTGTATGTGAACTATAGATACAAATGATAGGCCGTAGGTTCTGCAAATTCCTTGGGGTAACCAGACTAATCCGTCATCAATGAAGGCAAATATCGCCGCCAATGTTCTGAAATCATGAAGTTTACTCTTACGAAATCGTTAAATTTTTTCGCTCTTCGCCAAAATTAAGAAAATTAGGTTATTTTGAATGAGTATACCTTAGGGTATAATATAATCACCTGAAGGTGCTCATTTTTATTTAGTCTCAAAGATTAATCAAACTGTTTGGCTAGAAGATAATTTGGACCTTCCTGAGAAGGCTTGGATTTTCCGATGTGGAGGGAATGTAGGAAAAACCTTCGATGAAATAAATTAGCTTGAAGCAAGCGTGAGTTAGAGATAGAAATATTGCACAACGTGACGTATTGAGTTTAATATGTGATAGTGATATTTCCGTACGACTAACTTTACATTTTCATACTCCGTGGTGTAGTTCGTCCTTTGGTGCAACTGGGTCATGTGCATCTTCAAGCGATGATAACTTACCAACCATGAAAAATGTCTTCTTTTGAAAATTTAATATTGGCTTGGTTAAAACTGTTTTTCACCTCTCTAAGTACATCTTTATTAAATCAACTATCATAGATTGACAAGTTGCGATATGCATCCAGTGTTGCTTTAAAACAAGTGATTAAATAATATTCATTTTATGTCTTTTAAAACCGCGGTGATATTGGAGAGTTATTAGATGGCTTAATATAATTTTACTCGCAAAGTTGAAAATCGAAACTGGAGTGTAAAAATAATATTTGTCGATGTTATTAATACCTCTAAATGGGAACTCTTAAATATGTCTTAAATAGGATAAGAATACAAAATACTTTCAGTAAATGTTACTGAATGTGTACCGTTTGAGATTTTAACTGCGGGAAAATAAACTCTATCCACCCTTTTGCAACCGTAAGCGCATATAACTGCAGTACTTTAACGTAAATGCAAAACTTTACTCTTAACTTTTTTATTCGTAACTAAACATCCATTTTGAAACTAATTATTGCCATAAATCAAGCTGGGTACTTTAATTAATAAACTGCCTCTATAATACACATAAATGGACCTAAGTGGATTAAGTGGATCTAATAATGTGTTAGGAATAGATTTGCGAGCCATATTTTTGATAAAAAGGTAGTGTTTGTATTTTATTCAATTTTCTTTGCTATCGGTGAATTTTTTTTCAAAAAGTGCGTGATTTAAACAGAAAATGCTGAGCATGTGAATTTTCCAATGTAGTTAACGTGTAAGTTCATCAGAGCCTTGAACCTTCGTTAGTACTTAATCACGTTGGTTTGGCTGTTCGATGAGCAATAGTTGTCTGCGGCGTCAGATGAATGATACCATTTTAGCGTTAACGAAATCCCCCATTAATCACGAGGGGATTGTCTGGTATATCCCAGTCACTACTGGGACATTTGTGAGAGGCCTCTGAATTCTGCAAGACCTTGGCTTCTGTGCCGTTTAGGTCTCTTCAATGTATTATAGTGGATGACACATATCGAATTTGAAAGTCACGGTGAGATTCTTTCATATTTTAACTCGTTTGATTGGCTCTTCGGTGTCACTGCCTTGCCTACTTCCACTTGCCTTGCTCAAACCTTCCAGTCCGCGTATGTGACGTTGAAAGCATGCCGGTAACATTTGCTAGCATCAGAGACATACATCCCTATCGGTACAGCAAGGGTGGCGTAAGTGAAGTTTAAGTCTAACTATAAAGTTAAACATATCTGAAGGCTGTATAAAAGGTAAAACATATCTGAAGGCTGGATTAAGGGCTTATTAAATGAATTCTGGAAATTTGCCAATTATCTTCGGTTATAAGCCCCTGTACAAGTGCATCAAATACTCACGTTGAACCTTGAGGTTAGCTGCGGTGATATTTATGAGCATGTCATTAGTTTAAAGAAAATGCATTAGTTTACATTAATGTCATGTTCAGTAAAAAAATTCGCATAATTACTTTGTATATTTTTAAACGGCTTGTCTGTAAGTGTTAATGATTTTCTTAGTTAAAATTAGTACAATATTTAGGGGTTTGTCGTAGGGATTTAGGGATGGAAACATCGATACTACGTCGTTTTTGCAATTTGATACTTCAATCGATACGATTCGACGATTCTATATCCAGTTCTTCGTTTTTAGTTCTGAGCCCTCTGAATAAAATGATACAGGAGCGGTATTGGGTCATATATCGATATAAAACCACCTTAGCCTAGGATATCTACAAACTGCGAAGCAAAAAACAAGCAAGCTTACTCATAAAAATTTATTTCTTACTTATAAGAAAAATTACCGTGCAAGATTAAGGTATTTAGCTAGGAAATATAAAAGAAGAAAATTCAAGGGGGAACGAATTTTGAGGAAAACACTACTGAAGTTTTCGAAATGAAAATTTGTGAACCATATTTCAAAATGCTTAATTATTAGCTTAACAGTGTTATGCGCCGATTTTTTCTCTTTCAAACAAGCATTTGTGCTCTGACTTTGGTATCACATATCCGGAGACATCGGAAACAAATCGAGTGCGAATATACGGAAAGCTCAATTTTTCATACTCCCGTAATTACACAACGGATGCATATTTTGCTAAACAATTAGGCGTTGCCTAGATTGTAGTAAAAAAAATACGTCCAGTAAATGTATTCGAAACTGGTGAAAAAGGGCAAGGGCATCTTGTTGATCGAATTCACGCGGCATTATCCTTTTTGGTTTTATGAACATATCCGTGTCTAAGAAGTATTATTTCGGATCTCGATCCAGTACTAAAAACAGTAATATCGTTCCTTCAGCTTTTACAAGTTAACGACCTGCTTACTTTAAAGCTGAATATTAGCTCCTCTTCTTTCCTAACTCTCCCCGAGCTGTTACTCGAGCCAGAGAAAGTTCTCGTCACAATGGTTCGCAAAATCATTTTTATCTAAATTTTTATGAATTTGGAGTGGCTTAACGAGTTGCTTTTAGGGATATTAGTTGGACTTTTTAAAAAATATTTTTGTTTATGAGCGCATTTGATGAACGAGAGTTATCTTAAACCCTTTACTAATGGACCACAAGATTTGAAAAACCCTTAGCAACAAAAGGAAATAATAAAATATACAGTAAAAAGATTCAGTATTTGGAAATGCGCCTTTTTATCAATTCCTTTCAAATTATTTTTTTGTATTCCTTCAATTACACGATGTAGTCGTCTGCTTCCATTCTAGTCTTCACTCACGACTAGCATGCGGATAATTTACCTGTCTATGTATTATTTCTCATCTATTCTGATTTTCCATTACTGAGGAGTCATAGTAGTATCTTTGAAGACCTTGTGGATGATGAAAAGCACTTTGATCTGCCACCATCTCAGAAGCGGATTGTCAACCTAGGATTGCCAAGTCACTTAACACCTTTCGAGAAGAACACTATAAAAGTGATTCTTCTTTTAGGAAGTGACGGCGGGCAATGAATGCTATTCTCTGGCGTCCGATTGGTTGTGCCATGTCCTATGCATCCCGTGGGCGACATTTACAAACCTCCGTCAGTCTTACTCCATGTTGCACATGTGATGGCCTTATTCTTAGAAGCTCATTTCTCAGAACGAAGGGTGCGAATCTTAATAATTTTAATGTGCAAACATTTCACTTCCTTACTCTTGAGGATAAATTAATTTTTAGTTTGAAGACGTATTCTATTACATTTTCCCCAGAAATCGAATGTCTAGAGTTTAAGTTTGAAGAATTGGTTGCTTGATCCGTGTGCCGAGGCGTTACTCATATTATCAGTTAGGGTTAACGATTATTTTATACATATTTTATATGCAATATAAATAGGTGTAATGTAGGATATTTCCAAACATTAACTATCGATTAATAAATGCTATCAGCCAACACACACCAAAAGAAGAATACATTACTACGCATGTGTGTATGATGTTTATTAGTGGTGTCAGTTTACGCTTCAAGGCTCCGTTGTCTCAGGCGTAACTTTATGAAATTTGCTTAGCATATTGAATGAAAAGCCGTAACTTTGTGATTCCACATTTATTTATTGTAAACGACCCGGGTTTCGACGTAGTTACCTGGTGATGATGTGCTACGTCGAAACCCGGGTCGTTTACAATAAATAAATGTAGAATCACAAAGTTACGGCTTTTCATTCAATACGCTTCAAGGGTAGAGGTAGATGCCTTCACATCCCTCGGTTGTCCACTTAATTTACGACATCCGTAGCTTTTCACAAGATAAAACTTGGGTAACTATAGTTTGGTGATTATTAAAACATCTTCAAATAGATTATTCTCCTTTGACAATACACATACTCCAACTGAGATTAATCTCTGCCGGTAAAATGTGCACTGGTCATTGTGTCCATTAATTTGTCTTGAAGGGTTAGGGTAAGCTTATTAGATATTATAGTTATCTTCAAAAGGATACTGCGCGGCACAGTCAGTTCTTCTACGAATCAGGATTTTTATAACGTTTAAATATTACCGCAAAACTATCGCCAAATGGAAAACATAGTAATTTGAGGTATTATGTCATTTCATTACGATGGCTTTTGTATCTAAAAATGCGATGATGAGGATTTAACTTTGGGTGAGCTTAATCAGCGTAATTACCCGAAGGGTATAATGGAGCACTGGTGAGAAATTCGTGTCATATTGCAGGATATTCGTTTTTGAAGCTACTTTTTCACAGATGACCGTGTACCTAAAAACATTACATCGGAGGGATGTGATAGCGACAGCTGCCCAATCGCCTTGCGTTCGGAGTGCATGAATTGTATTCTCGTGACTATTCATCATTCAGGAGCGTATTTGGATACCATATTTATTTATAACTCCTCTAAAGATTAAGATGAATGCCTTTCAGAGGAAATGGGTACATGTATATTATGAAGATGGTATACAGTAAAGTCTGTCTAAGTTTTACGAATTTAGTAATTTTGATTTATTGATCACTCATTTTCAATCGCATGATTTTAATTTTTAATTGCACCGATAGGTTTTGAGAATCATGCCTTGTGATTGGGCGACAAGTGATTATGACTAGTATACATTTTTGCTGAAAATGTACTCCTTTATTTATTTATCTGATCACTTCAATTATTAATTTGATAGTTTTATTTGCAAGTTTGATATCTATCGGTGATGTAATTGAATATACCTGGTTACAAAAGTTTGCCGGTGAGGTTGGTAAGATGGTCATGGCTTAGTGATCAGTGGTAGCAAAATTGTGTTTCTTGCATTAGTAAAAATAATGTTTTTCCATAATCGACCAAAGAAGTATTTAGAAGGGGAAAAAGATCACAGGAATATACTAAATAAGAAATATGGAGTGTGATAGGGATATAGACTACTTATTATCGAGCCATATAATATATTTCTCCTTATATAAAGCCGTATATTATAGTATATTACATACCTTTCACCATCAATCTTTTATTAATCTTAAAGCTTAAAGCTATTTAGTGCTTTTGGGGGTGATTGTGTCCGAAAAATATTTGAGATCCTATGACAGAATATTTTTATTTTGATGTTACAGATGAACCAGCTTTGCAGAGTGTGCGGAGAGCCTGCAGCTGGTTTCCACTTTGGAGCGTTTACATGCGAAGGTTGTAAGGTACGCATATTCAAGAGAAGCGGACTCGCTGAACTTAAAAGCTGTGACGCTTCCCCCGACTGCTTGAATCTCAGGCAACCTGCGGGTACCACACTTTTGAAATAATGATATCCAGTGTTACATCTTCGCAGTAAGAACATTTCATTTTAACTTATTGTCCTAGGTTATTGCTAGATGTTGGTGAACATGTGGACTTTGAAACTGGTAATCCAATATTTTCATTGAAAATGGGCAGAGAACCCGAAAGGAGATTTCTTTAAATCAAGGGCAGGGAGCAAGATTCAATGCTTTGTCCACGCTGTAGTCTATTTTCCATGATTGGACAGTCAAATATACTTAAAATATGTATTTTCCTATATTCAATAGGTAAATGTTCGCATATTCCATGTATGCCGTGTCAAGCAGAGGTTGCTGACATTTTTGTGGTCTTTAACATCGTAGTGGTGAAATACAAAATCACGTGATGTTAGTGGTCCGCGGCATGCCAGGCTGCGAGGATTGTGGTCCGCTAAGTCCGAATGATTGTCGACCACTGCTCCAAACATAATACCAGTCAGATTTGTTATTTCTTATTATTATTATTATTATTATCATCTTATGCTTTATATTTCTTTTTGTGTTACGAATTAGCTGTTAACGCAAGTTAAAAATTATTTTAGCATGGAAAGATTCATGGCCTAAATTGCTTACAAAATATCATTACGCAGTTGTTTGGTTAAGGGCCAGTTGCACAACATCTTCTTACGTTCTTTGTTACGGCTAAAGTCACGGTTATGCATACACAAAAAGCTTCCGTGTAATCATGACTCTAGGCGGAATGAAGACCATATACAGACATTGTGGAGCCAACTCTGAAATCTGTCGATACGAGGCACTTCATTGTATAGTCTTATGGATGCAGAATAAATTACTTCGTGTATAGCAGAGAACTGCTAGAATGATGGCGCGAATTCAAGAAAGAGAGCTAGGAAAATTGCTCCTGCTCTAATTTCATACCCGCGTTCTTGTACTTTTTATGAATCAAGCTGAACAATTAAGTGCCTTGCATAAAATAACCATAAAGGTAAAGCCAATTATTGAGCTGAATAATCAAGTTGCCAGGATCGAATAAAAAATTTTGTGTCTGTTTTTAGAAGGTACTCATAGAAATTAAATTAGCTCTCTTTCATCATATCATTGAGATTTCTACATATGAAAGGGATTTCATGCTATATTTCCTTAAGTATGTGAACATAAAATATTATAAAAAATCTGTAGGAAAATTCTTGCGTATTTAATTGACTGAAATTCATGTTGGTCGTAGTAGTTTGCTTGTTTGAGAGTAAAAATGTCGAACACCTAAATTGATAAAAAATCCCCTGATGGCATTTTTCATTGAATTTAATCCCCTGCAGTCATTCTTCGGCCGCACGTACAACAACTTGGGCTCCATCTCAGAGTGCAAAAATGGTGGCGGTTGCATTATCAACAAGAAAAACAGGACCTCGTGCAAGGCATGCCGTCTTCGCAAGTGTCTCGTGGTCGGAATGTCCAAGAGCGGCTCCCGCTACGGAAGGCGGTCCAACTGGTTCAAGATCCACTGCCTCCTGCAGGAGCAGCAGCAGCAACAACAGCATCATCACGTGCATCACCACGGGCACCACCACAACAGGGCGCCGATCTCCTTCCCTAACTCCTCGGAATCCGACGACCCCGGTTCCGACGACCTCAAGAAGGCCCACGGGGCGTCAGACCCACGGGGCGGCGTCGAACCCACGAGGGAGGGAGGCCCCCCGCCGCCCAACCCCTTCCACCTGCCCCCGGTACACCACCAGCACCACTCCCTATCCTCGTCCCGCCAGAGATTCCCCTCGGACCACTCCCCCGCGAAGACCCCCGAAGGCCACCTCGGGCCACCAAGAGGAGGAGGAGGAGGTGGACCCTCGTGCGAGCCGCACCAACAACACCTGCACCACAAGGCATTCCTCGAGCGGATGCATTGCATCGACCCCTACTGGACCGCGGCGTTCGGGAAGGACCCGCAGGGACACCACCACCAACACCCCTCCGCTGCCCCACCCTTCCACGCCCAGCTCTTCCCCATGGGCGGGATGTTCCCGCACCCAGCGGGCCCACCGCACTCGGCCCCGCCGCACCCTCCCGTTTCCCTCCCGTCGTTCCTCCCAGGGGCCCACGCCGCCGGCGCCAAGGGTTTCCTCCTCTTCCCATACGTGGCGGCCGCTGCGGCAGCGGCTGCAGCGGCCGCCGCCGCCGCGGCCAGCGAGCGCGAGAGGCCGAGGCGGGAGGGAAGCGGGGCGAGTCCGTCGAGCTCCAGCGAGGACTCGGGCGAGGGTTCTCCGGAGGCGACGTCGGTGGCGACGACGGTGGGGGCCGGTGGGGGCGTGAGGCGCTCTTCGTCCCCGGGCTGGGCGGAGGAGCAGGACAGGCCCATAGACCTCTCGATGAAGTGCGCGGGGGCTGTCAGGGGGGATTCAGGGAGGGACGGCGAGGGTAATGGTGATGCGGGGGAGAGTGGGGAAGAAGAAGCGGAAGGTAAAGGACCCGCGGGGTCCAACGGGTGCGGCGAGAAGGGTGACGGTTGCGAGGGTGAAGAGGGAGATGGGGAAGCTGAGGGTGTCAAGCACTCTACGACTCCGCTGGACCTCACCACAAAGACGTGATTTTGTGCCCCGTTTAATGTGACTGAAGTGTATTTAAGGTTATCCTTTGCATTTTGGTGTCGCCATCCGTTGGCATTGGTGCTGTCCTCAAGTCAATCCAGGTGACTCTCGTCACCAGCGCTCAGGATCGTAATCTTTCCTGAAGACACTTAATTTCCGGTGGTTGTGCGCTGTCTTTGCCTCCTGGATCAGGCGTACGCAAGAACGGTGCTTCCAAGCCTCCCCATACCCATACGGACGGATGTTCAGAGGCCTAATCGCACGAGCGGTTTGCTGGCATTCACTTCCGCGGCGATGGCGGATACTCTCGCCCGGTTCCCAAGACGTCCGTCTCGCGCTCACTTGATCTCCGAGAAGTGTGGGGCATGCTGCTGCTCTTTCGTGATTGGAATGGCCGACTATGCATGATAATTCACATTGTTGATCGTTTCTGTAGAATTCATTGTATTCACTTCGAAAGCGCAATATCGAAGCAAGAAATCACAGCTTCATTTTTATTTGGTGAGTCAGCAAATCTTGATTTTCGGGTATTCAACATGATCCGTATGGGGTTCAGATGGCTCTCTAAAAAACGTAAATTTAGATTATCAATGGACTTGCCTTGTAGGAATCCACTAAGTATTTTTTCTCCTTTTAGAGTTTCAAGTACATCATGCCTGTACCTTACGCTTATCGAACGAGAGCTTACTCTTACAATTAGCGAGAGTTAAACCCTCATTATCCTTGAAGCAAAAAATGTTATTTCTCACTGAATAAACTCAACCTTCTGAGTGTACTACGAAAACTTGATTTAATACAAAGTACTAGGAAAATAGTATCATGGCCACATATCAGACTATTTACGCTATATACTAACTATACACCCTCTGCATGTCCTAAATAGTTAACTTGATATTCATCTCAAGTGAAAGTTATTCGAATCACAGTGAGCAAAAGGAGGCTTGTTTATGCAATTAATAGCTATTACCCTGAAAAATGGAGATGAGCTGATTTACCATGTTTAATTATGACGTATTAGAGCGCTAATTTCTGGATTCATTTATTGATATTTACTAGTAAACATCCAGTAACTATCAAATTTCTTACAATAGGTCTTTGGTTTTGATTGCGACTTCGATTTTGTTTCTCTGTGGTCTCTTTCGACGAGTCGGTTCAATTTTCTGGCTCAATGCCTCTTCGTCGGCATCAGCAACATACTATATATTTCAGGATGGAATGTGTGATTTCATATTGAGTGATTGAATGGGGAAAGTGGTGGATTCCTGCGAGGCTATTATAGTTTAAGACTGGCGATCAACTGAAAGCATATCGTCTGTTTTTGAGTCACCTCGAACTCATTATCAAAATACAAAATGAAGCCTTTGACGCCGGCCAGTATTTGAAATAAGGCGAAAGTGAATGCAAAACGTTGCGAAGAAAGTTTTGGGCTTATTCGGATGTTAAAAAAAATACAAACCGTCAAGGATACGGTTTATAGATGTACGAATGTGACGTATGTAGGTATTTATTTCATGGTAATCACAAATGTCTCATGCGTACGCTGAGAAAAGTATTTGTACTAATTTATTTATTGCTTCGTAATGAATGACGGATGTCATCTTATTTGTCTAAATACTGTTTGTAATAACGGTAAATGTTGTAATAAAATGTCTCAGAAATTCGTTTGTCCACCCCATGACTTATTTATTTGAGTGAAGTTATGGAGACGAGGTATTGTCCTTAGCAGTCCTTGAAGGAGATTAGCTCGCATTCACTTCGACGACCCTATTAACTCATTGGACGACCCCATCACCAGAAAGGTCGTAAATCATACGTTTTACTTCCGTCTCTGTCATGAATAGCATATCATGACACCAAGGCTGGTTCTCAGTTGACCCTAAATTACGATTTGTCCTTAAACAGTGGGCAGTATGAGATCCCCATGGCGTGCCAATGCCACTACCTGGTTACCCAAGAGGACATTAACTTACCGAAGGTGAAGAAGAAGAAGAAATATTTCAAATTCAAACGTTGGGAGACACGTAAGTGCTCATAAATATATAATTTTGTATGGAGTTTGCTAAATTATCACCACGCAGTCATCCTCAGGCAAAAAAATGAGCCACATCAATTTCAGCTTTTTTGGCGTATTTGAATTAAGAGGAGTAAATTATAACCTCTTTGGGAAGGTCATTTTCAGTAGTTGAGACACGTCAACACGAGACGAACGCATTGCCCATTTGTGTACTGGGAATGGAGTTCGTATAAAACATATTCTGAGGCAGTAGTAAGAGGATGGGCCAAGGTTATCGGCAAAGTCTTTAAGTGGCCATCCTTGCACCGCACTCTGGTTCGTCGTCTTTCTCTTCTCAGTCCTACGGCTTTTGAGTGGTTGAGCGACGTTTAACGGAACTGAAAAAAGCGGAATAATTTCGAGTGCACGAGGACAAATTGCCGCCGCCTTGGTCCCAGTTTACGTGAAAGAGACGACAGAGACCTTCCTCCTCTTCGCTTAAGAGTGGTGCTGGTGATGATCTCATCCTGCGTGTTGACGCGGCGGCGGTGTGTTTGCCGCCACGTGACCCCTTCAGGTGCCCGGACAAACAAAGAGGGAAGTGATCGACATGCATTACAATATGGAAGTCCACTTACTGCGACGTTGACCGAAATCCATGTTGTCTTACAGCAATTAAGAAGGATTTAAGAAGGGGGGGGGGAATCAAGACGTGGGCCTAAGGCGGTCTTCCTCGGATGATCGTCATGGGGACCCTAAATGACGTTTGCTTCTCGGGACAAGATTTGAGGATGAAGAGAAATTTTGCACGTCATTGAACTGCATGTGAGGAAGAAATGTAGAACTCGGGACCATATGAGTTCTTATATCAACAGGTAAATAAGTGCGTTATTTGAAATCTTGTAGCATTTATGCAGAGCATGCTCAACTATGGATAAAGCCCAAACAATTAGAGTATTTTTTTAGATTTAAGTTGGTAGCGCATGGAATTTCTTGAAAATACCACAATTTTGGCCTAGATTTTCTAAATGATTTTCATAAATTTAACCATCAATTCCGTAGCCTTTCAAGGTTAGTGTAGTTGATAACTGAATGGTAGAATTGCGACAAGACATGAGTTTTATGACTCTTTAGACCTCCGAGTTTCTTTAGCATTCGGCATTGTTCATCACATGCGAGAAGTGTCTACTGTCCATTCTGGGTGCTTTCGATTTGCGGAGAAAGACGGCGACGTTTGGTGCTTTCGAATCACTGGAATAGTGCCTTCACTGGAAGCCGACTATCGCTGACTGTCATGCTCATTTCTCCACAGCTATCCGCTCCTGCAGGTGTGTACGCGACACTATCTGCGCATGCGTGAATAGCCACTTTGAGCTGTTTTATTTCATTTGGTCGCCTGGCTATTGCCAATCGCTGCCGTCAATAGCTATCGGTATTCTCCATACTAAATCGGAGGCAACCCAATTATTTGTTTTAATTCTTACCATGGTGACAAGTTTATCAAATCTGTATTTTTTTTATTTATTCATGAATTGAAAATTTCGTTTTTACTCTTCAATTTTTGCGTTGAACTATTGTTGCTTCTCTTTCTACAGAATCGTCACGTAG
Source organism: Pyrrhosoma nymphula (assembly GCA_963573305.1). NCBI lineage: Eukaryota > Metazoa > Arthropoda > Insecta > Odonata > Coenagrionidae > Pyrrhosoma > Pyrrhosoma nymphula. The sequence goes on along the minus strand of OY754335.1, from coordinate 8,538,642 downwards.
AGCATCAATTTTATCCAATCACTAAATTTACGTGATTCTCTTTTTTCATAAACTCTCAAATTGTCTGACGGACGCTGCTGAAAAAATTAGGCGAAGCCGCCATTTCTAATATTTCTTCGAATATTCATTGAATTGTTCTCCTTTGTATTAAGATGTATAGTGCACCCTGCCTGTGCCCTGTTCTGGTGCCCTGATTGAAAACAAAATTGGTACCAAAAACCCATGGCTCTCCAATTTCATGTTTCCAATATAATATGGTTTCAGTTTAATGTAGCCTCATTTTTCTAAGCCTTTCTGGGTTAAGTAAATGACAACTACAATCGACTTAATTCCACAGCAGACGACTGCCTAAGCCATTGGGTTCTGATAAGTTTTCGGCTTCGGAATGAAGCCTAATAGCCATATGAACGCATTAGTTGACTTTCCTTCAACACTTGCATATTTTTATACTATCATATAGTATTTTTATTCAGTTTTCGCTCCAAAATTCCTAACATTTAACCGTAAAACTCCATGATTTAACTCATGACCACGAAGACTTATGTAGTGCCATAGGATGAATAAAGATATATAAGACATAGGTATACATGCTTGCATCTACCCGGTAAACCTCCAGTAAATGAGAAAGCGCTACCACGCCAATGGTACAAATGAAATGACTGTGTATTAACCCGGAAACTCGGCTATAAAGAGTCGATTATAGTGCATGAACCATTGAATTAAACGTTGAATTTCTGGCCAATCATTAAAATAGCCACATTTTCTGGTAAAAATCGACATTACTTCGATAGAAATGCAATGAGAGCTGTGACGGTAAATATATTTCACGGCATCAACAAATTTTGAGAGTAGTATTGTCCAATTTTTTCGGATAGTAGACCTCTCATCCGACCAAAAATGAGCGAGGAGTCAAGATGCAAAGTGGTAAGAGTCCATTTAGGTAATCTTCTTTTAAAGTCCTGTCTCCAAAGTTGAATATGAGTTGTAATTGGATAGGTATCACATTTGATAATACTTCTGCAAACACACACTGACTATCGACCCCTCTATGTTCGTGTTCATGTGAAAATTATTTGAAAGGCGGAATGACTTCCTCGGTAAAATTTTCCTTTGCAGACTTTCATAAAACATTTGATAAAATATTATGAAGGGATTTTATGGAAATAGTACTGGAACTATTCCATAAAATGCTTTATAAAACCAGATTTCGCGGAAATGCTTTAAGAGTAAGTAAGATCATGTTTGTAAAGTTAAGAGTTAAAATCCTGATTTGAAAATCATTTTTAGGAAAATTTAACAGGAAGAAACATAAATTACAAGTGTGTAAGTGATTTGTTTTTTCCACTATGGCAGTTGCACCCATTTACTTCAGTGATTTTTAAATATAGTTCACTCTAAACGTGGAGACTGAAACAGCGAAACCGTTCCTTAAAACCGATGTTCCCTCGAGCACGGTATCGGACGCATACGTGTTGGATGAAACAGTGTAAGGGAGCGCGCAGGTCGGAGATCTCACCGCTATGGCGACCGCTATGTCGGCCGATGAGGAGTGGCCGCTCCGCCATCGTCAAACAAGGCATCTCTCTCTCTCAAGCCCCTCTCGGAGGAGAGAGCGAGAGGAATTGGAGAGTGAAGCACATACAAACATGAGCCGCCTCCGATGAGAGCGACATCCTGTTGTGAAATGGAATACTACCATTTCGTCCGGGAACACACGTCAAGAGGATCACTTCGCCAAGGGAGCGCGAATGCAGACGGGTGCTCGTTCTATTGGCTGCCAGCAGTCAAATATTACCATCGTATTCTTTTCCTCCTCATTCTCACACGGAGAGAAATCTACTGGAATGAAAGAGGTTAGGGGTCGAATCCAAGAGAATTTGGTGGGGTGGAAGATAAGGGCTGTTCTAGAAACTCGTCCTTATGGGACGGAGGGGAGGTAGAGCCGCTCACCGCCATTGGTAGGGAACATTTTTGGAAATGGACATAAATATTTATTGAAATGATTTTAATTCCTCCGTTGAACCTGACTGACAGAAGGTTATAACATTTAGTGGCAGTGTGCTAATTTTAATTGAAACTCAATCCCTTCAAATCGATTTCTTCTTATGGGTAGTATCCAAAACCAACACTATCAGTCACGACCGTGAAATTTCAAATGTATATGGAGTTTTGCAGTGAAATTTTCCAGCTTTCAAACAAAGAGTAGCTCACTCACACACAAACTCATAGTGATTCAACCCGAAGGTTGGTTAGGATAGTTGAGGGTAGAGCTCACCCCGGACTAAGCCACAGGCGTGTGTGAATTTCACACATTCAGGGTAGGGAGGCCAGTTCCTTTCCCTGGGTCACCTCGCACTCCGATGATTTTTTTGTGTTCAGGGGCTTCCAAAGGCTTCACCCGGGACCCTTCGAATAGTAGCCAAGCGCTCTACCCACTAGGCTACCGCGATCCCAAATAGAGTAGCTATAAAACGATATTTACAACTTGTAACAATTAATACACATCTACCAATAGGCCTACTCAAAATTGGCATTGCCATAATTTTCCTCGTGCATTATTAGCCGGTTTTAGTCTCTTCTGGTAAGGTGTATGTTATATTCTCATAATTTTAAAGGCGATCATTACTCATAGGTAGGCTATTGTTGAAAAAGGATTTTACTTAGGAGACTGAGAGGGATAGAACCATTAGATTAAATGTTTTGATTCACCAAAAAAACGTTTTTTGACTTACGTATGTATTTTTCCCTGACACCACTCCGTTTATTTTACTTTACTTTTACTGTACTCTGTTAATGTCTTATTTTGCATATCACGGCGCATTTACTGCCAAACATTGGCGAGGAGAGCTTATTCGTAGTCTAAATACTTCACTCCTCAATGATATTTCTCTACACAAAGGCATGAATCAGCAAAGGGAATTTGTTGACTGGTCTCCATTCCGTAATTCAAGTTTATATTTTTTCTGAGAGCAATTTTAAAAATATTTTTCTGGTCCCCAACATCGAGTGTTGTGCAGACACTTCAAAACTGGCGCCCCATCATTCAGAAGAGACGTTCAGCACTCGGAGCAATTGGGCTTGCATCTCCAGAGCATATGCCATCATCATTTCTCTCCTGTTTGTTTTCCTCTCCCACTGAGGAGGATGTCCTTTCGGCATGCACCGCAGTCTAGTTGAGAAAAGCGCCCGAAACAACTACTTGTGACCACCCAGGGAGGAAAAATGCCACGGGAGCATTTTATTCATACCTTCAAATTTTTCCTGGAGTCCATGTTGTACTCCCGAAATCCATATGATCTTTTGATTGGTCTCAGCTCCATTATCACAAAGAATTGCCACCTCATTTTCTGAATGGGGGAATTTGGGGATTCATGGATTCTTCATAATTTCAATGAAGCCGGCTTAGCATTTTGCCTTTTGCATGAAATGATTTCCGTAAAATTGTTTCTTGAAACAATTCATTGAAAAACGGTTGAATAGCTCCAATGAAGATAACCCGAAATCATAAATCTAAGTTTTTAAAAGTTATGTTAACGGTTCTTTAGGATGCTAGTTGACAGATCTATGAATATTAACGGTAATAAACTATGCCAAGGATGAATACATTCTAATTAAATCTTGTGAAATGGATTGTATGATTTCTGGCGGGGCTATTCGTTAGAGAGTCATTATGTGTCACTTCTGTGAATTAGTATTATTGCGATCGTATCCGGCTTCCGTTGAAAGTTAAGTACTAATTTATCATCAAGTTTGCAAATAATGTATCGGAAAAGCATAAATCAAAGGAAAAATTAAGATTTTAATCTCAAATACAGGATTCTCAAAATCCACTAGGTTAAAACGATTGTGCTATAAGTAAATAATATTAACTACATCCATACGTCAAATGTATTCTAGATTCATTGCCTGCGTTTTTCCACGTTCTTATGACGAATTTTACCATTGTACAAAACGTTGGCTAGTTCTACCCCTCATTCGTACCTGTCTTAATCACCATGGTGCAACTGGTACAAATAGACTACCTTTATCGTGCACCTAGGGTTACCAAATCACCTGGTTTAGCCGGGTACCACCCGGTTTTTAATGTCCTTTTTCAGCCCCCGATTAAATGCCCAGAAAACAGGGAAACCCCACTGTTTTTACGATCGCTGCCCAGCCCCGGTAGTAGAATGGTAGAAGCTTAATTTTCTTGCATCGTGTAATATTTTTAAAAATTAGATGATGTCCCTTATCTTTCTACACCAAAATATGATAAGATAAAAGAATGATTGAGGTTTAACTCGAAACTTCGGGTTGTTTAATCTGACGCATTTGTAAATTTTAGCCCGCATTCAGACCCGAGGGTCATTTTAAAAGTAAGAACCGTTTTGCCATAAAAAAATAATGTATCAAAATAATATTTTTACTACTACTACTTACAACATTCCTTTATTTTTCTACATAGTCCCCAAAGAGACACAGGCATTTGTTAAGACGTGGCACGAGCTTAACGATTCCTTCATCATAGAAGTCGACCGCCAGTCCATCCAACCAACCCACAACAGTTTCTTTCACTTCTTCGTCAGTTCCCATCCGTTTGCCACCCACAAACACCTTCAGTTTTGTGAAAAGGTGGAAGTCCGAAGGTGCCAGGTGAGGGCTATAGGGAGGATGGTTGAGGGCTTCCCAATAAAATTTTTCCAACAAATCTTGCGTTTTCCGTGCAACATGCGGCCTTGCATTGTCATGAGGCAGACGCACTCCCCTAATGACTAGGCCACGTTGGCGATTTTGGATAGCACGCCTTTTTTCATATTGGAAGTGAACAACAGTAACAATCTTATAGAGGACAGATCATGAAACGTCTGGAAATGTCTCATGAAACTCTAGTTTACAACTGACCTCCAGATGTCCAAAAAAATATATCCTGATGACATAACGGAGTAAGATCTGGGCTGCGATGGCTTACACAAATATAGCTACAATCATGTGAGACCGGGCTACAAGTATTCACTGATTCCCTTTTCAAGGCTATTGGTTACGGAGAATACTCGAAACTGACCGAAACCGTCGCCCATCCAAAGTGGCACATTACAATATGTAAGTAAATAAGCGTTTGATATTACAATCTAATTTCAATTTCATAGTGGCACATAAGAATTAGACATAAAAAGAGCTACTCTTAAAGTACCCATGTGTCGGTATTGCATTACTATGCAGGCAGTGTCGTTACCTTTTATCCATTTCCTTTACCCATTAGTATTGCTGCTGCCATTTCAATAACTTAGCTCTGCAAGTGAAGCAAAATCTGGAGTTCTACCATTGACAAGAGAGGGTAGTGAAAATTGTACCTTGGATAATGTGGCAACGCATGAAATTCACCAATTCTGATGTGAGAGAGAGATACCAACTTATTGCTTTCCGGTAAAATACATTATTACGAGAAAATCTGGCATATTCAATTCGCACTGTGATTATCATGAGGTATTCTATGAGAACCGACCAGACTTCAATGTGGCACCTTTCTGTCAGCGGCCATCGGCAAGTTTATCACGCCGCACCTAATGTTGTGTCACATGAAAACTAATTTCGAACTTTCAGAGTTTTCCGGGTGGTATTCATTTAATTCTCATACTATTCTACCAATGGATTGGTAAATTTTTGGACTCTATTTAAATTAATTGCAGGGACAACTCTAAAATATTTCTATGAGATATTTATTTTCATCCTGCCTCAAGTTTATCTTACACTCGTACTAATACTTTCCATCATGTCATCCAAGATTTCTGGTCACTTACGTTCTTGCCCGATTACCTAACCGTCTCCCCTCGATCACCTCTCGCGGGTAATTCATAGTTTGACATTAGATTATCAGTAATTTCTGAAATAAAATTCATCAAGGAATGATTTTGAGCTGGAATGCGTGCTTTTAGGGAAAACTGAATGGCTTGACTCTTGAAATGTTGGGATTAGAAAAAAGCTCAGACTAACCGAGGAGAGTAGGTATATTTTTAATGGGACTGAATTTATCTTATTTACTCAGGAGGGCGTAGGAGTGATCTCCATGCCCTGGATAACGTGAGGTTCGCAGGGTATCCCCGTGTGAAAGAGGTAGGTGACGTATTATTTATTTTGTCGTGAACTGGGCGGGTCACTCAGGTGAGAAGGAAAAGAGGGGGAGACCCAAGTAGAGAAGGCGATCATTTTGTCTTTTTCTTATTCCCCTCCACCATAATAACAGTGCGCCCTAATTGCATGATGCCCTTTAAACCCTCCCACAGCCCACCGGCCCAGCATGCCCTCGGATGCAAACAATTCGCCCTCACTCGGCGGCGGTAAGAATCAAAAGGCCGAGCGCACTATCAGGGCGGAGCCGCAGAATGTGTCCCCCCCCTTTACATAATTTCTCCCTCTCCCCTCCCGCAGAGAGCTAGAAAGAATTCGCCATGTTCACACGTCCCTATTATGTACTATATTCGAGAACTCTTTTTTCGACTTCCTTCCTTCGAATCCTCTCACTTGCAGACCAGCCTGATTGCAGCGCGTGCTGTAGGGGATGGCAGCGAAATGTTTTTTTTTCTTCCATCGATACGCTCACCTCCATCCCGCGAACGTTTCGGCTGAAATTCATTCGCGATACTCACGCAGCCGTGTCATAGACGGGTGGAGCTAGATCACCTTCCAATAATGTGTACAAAACGTTGGTAGTATTGATGCAAATTATTCTGATTACACCGAGAATAATTGTTAAAACTATTTTCAATGAAGTTGGAAATCTTAAAATAAAGAAGCGAACCTTATAAATGCACTTAGTTAACAACATCGACGCAGTTATTGTGTGAGATAAAAAGTGCTACATCATCATAAGTTTTTTTAGCAACAATGGTTATAGGATAGTTACTATTTTTTTCTCTTCCCCCGATTCATAAGTATATTTCGAGCCAGTCCTCTCAAGAATACCTTACAGTATGTTCCCTCCTGAAACCGGGGAATTCTACATCCTTATTTCCTACATCTTATCAATGTAAAGAATATCTATCTATCCATACAACTATCTTACACGCTAAAATCATTTGACTATATTATTTTCGGATATGTGCAACGTTGTTAAAAATCGTAGCAACCGGGTCTCAATTAAGGTTGGAAACATTGACCCTATCCGATGAATATATATTATGTATTTATATTCTGATGTAATTTTCAGTATCACAGCTATGTTGACGAATTTCGCTTTGATTTTACATTCGTGTATCAGATCCGGACACACCTGTACTTTATGGCGCAAATGACCTCAGTTATCGATCGCCTTCACCAAATAACCAACCCAATAATAGCCTGCCAATGGGCAACTTTCATTTAGGGTGTAGAAGTTAGTGCAGATAGGATGACGACAGCACATTTCAGATAAGACGAACGACCATGAATGAGACTAAGAGCGCAGAGGCGAAACGTTCAGCAACCTGCCGGTAGGTGGCATCCAGTAGGCACACAATTCTCACCGTCGAGTTTCTTGTTATATGCCAATGAATTTGTTAACACTTCATACCTAAAAAGTAATCTTTTTACCACAAGATAATTATTAACTTAACATTCACCATGTTTGACGCCCTACTGAAAATAAACGCGAAATAAACGAAGCGCGCGCGCGCTTTTCGAAGTTTTTTCTTTTAAAACGCAACTAAGCCCACATCAACCGACTCCAGATATGTTTTGAAGTACGCATACTAGGGTGCAGGGCATGAAACGAATGAAGGGAAACTGCGCTGTTGTGTTGCAAAGTGAGCAGAAGTGCATTAAAGCGAATGGGAAGCATCCAGTACTATAGCTATCCGTTAATCCGACTCCCTCCCTGAAATAGATAAGCGACATTATTGAATGGCGAAGCTCTCGATGTCGCACTGCGAGGTGGAGAGGGAACACCGAGGCATGCATAGTATGTATGTACTTGCCCTTGCCGCGTATGGGGTGAATGTAAGTTATTCCAAGTGGATTCCCTACCCCCCCTAAGAATACCACCTGTCCATCCTTGAGACGTAAAAAAAGAATTCGCACGGCGAAGACCACGACATAGGGAATGTTTTGCACTTGCACAGGGAGAGATCCAATCAGGAGACCGTGGGTGGAGGGATATGAGGTCCCCCCCGCCCCTTGGGTCACCCCCCCCCCCCCCGAAGAATCTTCCTCCCCTCGTAACCCCACAAGGGCAACAGGAGAATGAAGGAGGCGGCACATCGCCCTGACTAATTTGGATTTATTCCTTCTCTCTCCTCGACCAACAATCAGTTTTGAAAGATTATAAGCTCCGGCGCTCGGGTCGCGGTTCGTCCGTCCGTTTGTCCAAGAGAGCGATGAGACATTAATCCTCGAGGTCGGCCACCCGCGGCGCCCCGATGCTGCGCGCCGGGCATTTTAATTAGCGGACGGTCGAACGGACGACGCTCTTTCCCCTCTTCCACCAGCGGGCAGGCGGGTCAGCGGGATGCAGCGGCGGCTGTGCGATATTCGAATTTCAGTATCGCATGGCAATGTTTATTTCGTATCGCGCAAGGCGCATTATATCATCAATCATCATCTTGTATTCTATCCAATGAAGTGTGGATCCATGGACAGTGCTGTCTATTATTTCCCCGACCACAGGACTCGATCCGTTTCCTTACTTAAACTATCAATTTTTCCCAACATTAAATCCCTTTGAAATTCTTTGAATATTTTGCCTCAATGCATGACGTCCAAGATTTTCGTTCTCCTCCACTCCATTCACCCTATTCAGCCAGTCTTGCGGAGTAGGGTGAAAGCTGTGAATAGGGGTCTTAATGGTTCTCCAGCTATTTTATGCTGCCTCTTTTTAATTTGCTGCAATATTATTCTCTCTTTCCAAATTTCTCGTTCACTTACCTCGTTCTTTGGTTGGTTATTTTGAGAGAGGTGAGCGAAAACTAAGGTGATGAGATACGTCGGCATTGGACTGCTCATGAAGAAAGGCGTTAAGAGGACAATGTTCCATGGCGGACAGATGGAGGGAGTAATGTACTACTTGCGGTGCTCTCCTCATGGGACCCAAGTAAGAACCGGAATTCCACGAAATATTTCCAAAACCCCTGAGAACTTAGGACCTCAAGATTAAAAGCTACTACACAAACCCTTATCCTCAACTCATCTCGTGCTATTTCCCCCTTGCACCTCCTCCCTTCTCTCTAGTTACACTCACATTTCAAAATTCTCAAGTTTACCACCATCTTTCTTCCGTATCTATCTAATAACCGAACAAAACTTCGCGACATATATAACAGTTTTTAACTAATATTTTCTGGATTTATGTGCTCATCTTTCTCCTAATCAGTTGCACGAAATTATATATCGCAACGTTTTGCAATTTTATCACTTATCTGTCACATTTGTCATAATGTTGTCATATGTCGTAAAATCCTCACCAACTTTTGAACCAGATAATCAGTTTGCCACTCTATCTGTCACGTTTCTTCATTTATCATTTGATCCACTCGTATTGCCCCCAAAATGATGCACTGAAACCATTGAAATTCGAAATATGGAATGCGATTTGCATGAAGTGGACCATTAGGAATTAATTCCATTGAACGCTGCAAGTTTGGCACCTGGCAATTGAAAAAAAAATCGCATTTGAATCATGAACTCATCTATCATTGCATAATCTCATAACTAATCATCGTAGATTGTCAGGGAAAGAACTATTTTAACATGATACCAGGCAGTGCTAGAACCAGTGACAAGCTTGAAAATAATATAGAAAATGTGTCAGTCCTCTCTATTCTGTGAATGAATAGTTGAACTTGAATCCCAGAGCGTTTTAAAAAATTGTAGTTTCATTATATTATGCTATTATATTTATTATGAAATATTGATTACTTTTAACAATCATGATGTACTGAAGACATCCAGGTGGTTATTATAACCATAAGGAATAATGGGATCATCATTACCGTATCGCGTGATGTCCAACGGCATTTGATATCTCGCATCAAATTATGTCGCAGTGCAATACGTAGCATAGCTCGATGTCGCAGGCCTCATGAATATCGCGCATCACGGTCGATACATGGGACAATACGGGAGACAGGCCTCTAGCCCGGCCCATACGACACGGGCCGCGCGTCCACCTGCGCCCAGCTAGCGTCCGGGCGGTGTCCACCTGGGGTTCGTAGGGCAGGTGAGGTGAGGCCGTGGTGAGCGATCTGTGTGAGCTGTCCCGGGCGCGCGGGACGCCGGGGTCAGAGCCACACGCTGCCTCACTCGCCTCACCCAGCTCGCCTCACCCAGCCCGCCTCTCCTCGTATCTCGGAGCATCAATCTCGACCAGCAGTTGTTGGCGTAGGTGGGCAACCTTATTTTTCAATGAGGTAGAACTGGAAGCGAAAACCGCCCCACGGTGAAGAATTCCCCGCGATTCATTCTCGGAGAAATGGCAGTGCGACAAACTCAAATGTGCCGTGCTCTCAGAGCCTATTTACTACTCGTGGGAATTGGTACATGAGTCTCCTCCCTCTCTTAATATACTCACGTGGATAAAGCCACTGTAAGCGGGGGTTAGGTTGGTGAGGCGGCTAGACTCGTGGTTTTCCGTAGCCAGGTTCCGGTACGAATACCGGTAGTTGCGAAGTTTTCGGTGAAACTTGTATCCAGACTTGGGTGATGGAGGGCATTCCTCCAAGATCACGACTCTTTGGTGTAAAAATGTGTAAAGAGAACCCTAAGAACGATTTCTGGTCTCTCCCTACCCATTTCTTCATCATAAGAAAATCAATGTCTATCATTACTCCCACCCTTCCCTTACGATGCACACGACGTCAGCCGTCAGTCGCTTCCCTTAATTAGCACATCAACCGAGAGAAGTAACACCCCGAAAATCCAGCTTCGTCGTACCTACTGGTGCATTTATGACTGGAAAATGTGTAATTTAAACCATTTCGGGATGCAAGTGCAAGAGACAATTATTGCATACTCCTCTACGACGAATTCTCTGAATCAGTGTTGCATGAAATCAATAGATACATTATTTTTATGATTTTCTGTTTATTGCAATGAGGTAGCAATGAGACAACGCTAATCCGTCACCAACGGGACCGAGAGCATGGTCGGAACACAAAAAAAGGTCGGATTATCAGAGGAACACATTTATTTACATAAAAACGTGATAAAACTGTAGTTTAAACAGAAAACATTGCTATTTGTACGGTTTTACAGATGTAATATTACTGTAAACCATAAATATAAGTATACTGCGGTAGAAATACTCGAGTAAATGAAGAGAAACATAAATTGTAGAGTCATGAAACACCATAAAACACAATAAACACTATGATCCTTTCACTATGATACACTATGAACGCCATGGAACACTGTACTGTAGATGTATGATTTTAGGCTTTCGCGGCGAATGATGCTGATGAGTTGTTCTCGGGTTTCCCACCGGGTTAGGCTTTCCATGAATGCCGACGTTTAGGCAGGAGACTTTCCTCGGCAGGAGCCTTGAAAAAGGCTGGAAAGTCTCCTGCCGAAACGTTGGCATTCATGGAAAGCTTAACCTGGTGGGAAACCCGAGAACAACTCATCAGCACTATGCTGTAGATTTAATGTTCTTACGCTGGTCGAAAAAATCTCGATTTTGCTGCGATGTTCCTCTATTTCCGTATCCACAAAATGTCCTTTGGTGTAGACAGCACCGTAAACAAACACTGATAATCGACGGCACGGTCGGACTAAGCGAGGAGTCGAACCATCCGAGGGTGGATCAGCGGGGTCCTACTTAGTATTTTGCAGACATTTTTAAATTTACAATTTGTCTAGATATTCCAGGCATTAATTTTATGTTTACATCGGTCTTATATGAGAATTCGAAAATGCAACGCGCGAGACAGAGCTACTACCGATATGACAGATGATATAAGCAGGAAGGCGGGGTTGCGTTATAGGAGAGGAGGGTATGTAAAACATCAAGTGGTGCAGTTTGCACATTCAAGGAGAATTATGAAGCGAATCGGTTCAGTGATCGAGACATCAGGTGAAGCATTAGCTAAGGACGCACTTTAAAAGAAAAAACAGTTGTTGAGTGGGGTTCTGCGCAGAGAACTATATGCGTTGCGATCCTTAATGGACCAAAACAGCAAACATCTAGTTCCCTTGTATCCTCCCCAAAATTGCCACGAGAATTAGGAAGCCTGGTTGGCATGGTGTGGTGTGCGCCTTGGTAAGTGAAATGTCCGTGGTTCGTTTCCCGCTCATGTTGGATTTTTTCTCGTGTCGGTTTTCACGTCGTTAAAATCTCTCTCCTCGCTCGCTCTCCGTATCATTCCATCGTGTCTTCCTCTTTTCTTCTCTCTTCGGTCTTCACCTTCCCCTGCTCCTTCGCCTACCTCCCAAACCTCTCACTCTCCCCTCCCAATCCTCCGAAAGAATATCGCCCCTCACTTAATCAACGCCTCCGCTGTCGCCTTCTCTTTTCGCCCGCCGAGGGCGCAAGTGCGAACCGGCCTCTCTCTGTGACGGAGGACAGCCGCCGCGGCCGCCGCCGGCGATAGCCCCCGGGGTCCATGGGAAATCAAGGATCGCGAAATCCTTTAAATGGTAACAAAGCCACGCTTTCTCTAAGGGCAGATAGAATTTCACGCCGTGGTGTTTATGCGACTGATTTCTAGTTCAAGCATTCCTTACTTCGTTAACTCTCGGATCAAGTGTTGTTACGCCTGCTGCACTTCCATTTAAGGTTCCACAAAACATTTGGTAGGTGTTATTTTAATAAAGCTGCGATTAATCACAACCTTGATCCTTAAATACCGCATGGTAAAAGATCTAATATATTCTAGGATCGTGTATATAATGGAACCTTTCAGTACAACCTTAATTTATGAAACATTTTCAATGAATACTAGCTGAAATGTTCGTTGATTCTCAACGGGAGGGATAAAAGAAAGAAGTAATACAGTAGTTTTATTCATGCAGAAGATAATTTGCCTTCCCATTTCTCAGCTTAGTTATTTTTGCTAAGTGTAAATTGCCCGTTTTGTCGCTTAACGGTGCATAGTATTAAGTTACTGAACTGACATTGTTTATTTTTAAAACAGTAAAAATAATAAAAGTATTCCATTTTCGAAGCACGATCCCCATAGACTTTGAGCATATTTTTCCTTAAGTGAGTTTGAGCGCGAATTTTTTACATTTCCAATAGATACCATATTTGAGGTTTTATTTGCAATAAAGTATCTGTCGGAAGCATGATGGAGGTACATATTTTAATATTAATTATTAGTTTTATTAGGACGCAAATTATTAGTTTTATACAATTCCGAAGATGGCAGTCGTGCTGCCGAAATATCAAACAAACGTGTGTTTCCTTTTTTTGTGTGTGCCTATATTTTTTAGCTTGTCACGCCTGTGACGCCTTAGTTGGTATATATATATACACACACATATATATATATACATATATATATATATATATATATATACACATATATATATATACATACATATATATATATATATATATGTATGTATGTGTATATATATATATATATATTACGTATAAGACATTACAAATAAGACGGATTTTTGGATTTAGTACCTTAAACAAACATAAAGCCTTTTGAAGTATTCGGCGTTTATCCAATTTCAGCTATTTTATTTTTTAATTGTAAGGCGTATCATATTCATGGGCGTATTAACGGGGGGGGGCAAACGGGACAGGACCCCCCCAGAAGCAACTTTGTTAAGGGTACGAACATTAATGTACAAAAAATTAACTAAATATTTACACCAAAAAGGGCTATAAAATGCTGTTTTGATATTATAATTTTCAAAAACCTTTCCGGGGTAGGGCCCCCAATTTGGCTAGACTCCCGGTACTCACCTATCAAAAATATTCCCGTCCCCTCCCCAGAGCCAAATTCTAGATACGCCACTGATCATGTTCATCGTAACGGATGTTAAAAATAAAACGCAAACAGGAGTTTTGAAGTCGCTGTAACTTAGTGCAGAGTTCTGTGTTAACATCTGAGAAAATAATTGAACAATAATAAAAATGTGGGAATGCAAGAGTTTGAACCAACTTCTAACGAAGTGAAAAAGGGATCAAATGTCTGAATTGGTGCTTCAATTGGTACAGTGTCTTATACACATCGTTAGATATATAGCTTTAACATGCTCCCACCAGCTCAAGGTATTGATTAAGTGAACCCCAAGACTTTTCAAAGTATTCGAATAATTTTAAGGAGATTCTGTACTCTTATTTTTGGAAGGTCTATGGAAGGAAGGAAGGAAATGCTGTTAGGATTAAGTATGTACCTACTCTCCTAACATGAATACACCGAAAACCTTTCCACTCTATCCGAGTTTCACATAATTTATAATGCCTAAGTACACATATCTGCACATGGTCAGATTATCCTAACCATGGTATTACCTTTTTCAATAGAAATAAATATGAATTATGCTCTCGATAAAAAGAGAAGGCAGCTTTCCGCCTTCTTAAAAGCATATAAAATCAGTCTTGCCATCAAGTCCAACTCGAAATACCTTTCCTTGAAATAAAATATATCTAGTCTGCATTTCTTTCCTGGGGGATTTCAAATTCCTCCAATTTTTGCCTTCACTTGGACAATAATCGAACCCGGATCTTTCAACATTTCACGCAATCCTTCAGCTAGTAAAGCTGTCTTTCTCCCCGGTGAATTTTTAGTTAAATATTTGTTTTTAGGATACAGATATGCTCACACTTCTGTATACTTGCGGGTGTCTACGTAAAAGTAATGTGGCGGCTTGTCCGTGGTGCCAAAAAATGGTGTTATATCTGAATCCGTGCTTGACTGCGTGTAATATTCATTCGAGTCTTTTTTTGCAATGAATATTCTTTGAATGAATAATACCACGTTCGCCTTACCAGCCTCTTACTATTGTACAAAACGTTGTTAATTTCTGCCCGAATTCGCACCTGTCTTCAGTCACCATGGTAAAACTGATATTTACTACCTTTAACTTGCAACCTAATTGTTTCTCATCACGTAGTGGTCACTCGAAGGTGATGACGATTGATCATAGTTTGACCATTGCGTGCATTCAGATGTCAGAAAACAACTATTATAGAACGGTCTATGGTCATTTTACCGGGTAGAATTTTCCACGGTCGGTGCCGTTGACATAACTAATTCTTACCCTTGTGATGGATTCATTTCATCCATTCAAGTATTCTACCAGCTGAGTGGTAGGTTCTTGGACAGTCCCCATTCTGCATCCCAACCTCATAGACATTGTCTCGCTTTCCCTCCTAAGGATGGCGCGCTATTAGATCCCTCTTCAATTCTTCATATCTTATACCTCCTCTTATTGGATTAACGTCGTAAAAATCTATCAATACTAACGGAGCACTAACACTTCTCCCACTGAAAACTCTTCCAAAAAGTATTATTTCTATTGTAAATTTCCTTAACCTTACCAAAAGATTTCGGAGGTTTTATCCTAATTAAACCACCCTCGCCGTGCCCTACGTTCGCCTCCTATTATTATAGGACGCTGTGTCGCTCGTCCACGTGAGCACGTCCACCGCTGGACGGAAGAGGGAATCTGCTCGCCGCACCACCACACCCCCTCCACACCACTCACAAATCACCATCGTCCAAGATTCCTCTTTCACAGTGACGCCCATTGCACTCCAATCGCCCCTCCCCCACGCCCGGTTATCATCTCCCCCCTCAATTTCCCCATCACTCTCGACGAAAACGACCGGAGAGGTGCGATATGTGATCGTCAATTCTTTCCATCTTTTCCGCTCGTCTTTCTTTCTTTTTTCTCGAAATGGAAATAAGAAGAGGATAAAAAAGGGAGAAGAGGGGGGAGGGGGACGAGAGAGTAATACTACTACGAGGAGAGCCGTCGGCGGAAACAATGGAGTAGCGGCTCTTAAAAAGAGTCACGTGGCCCTCGTAGATCTTCATTTTTTCCCCGTCTTTCGTTCGTTTTTCTCGTGCTTTTTTCGTCCTCTTCTTAGTGTATCGGCACCTCGAGGAAAATCCCGTCAGTTACGAGCTCTGCGGCAAAACAATCGACTGCCGTATTCTAGTGCGCGCACCGCTGCTCGTTCTTCAGCCATTGAAATAGTCAGTTGGCCCGTGGCGGCGATGTTCGTCACATACCATCGTTTGCGAGGGAATTTTTTTCCATTGGATGCGCTTCATCTTGGCTTTCTTAAGAGTTTAATTACTCATATTGAGTGGAAGGTATGTGGTTTTAACAGTTAAATTAACCACACACAACCGATACTAATGACAGGGCAGCATATATACGCCTGATTTTATTTAGGCTAAAATACACTTACTGGGATCTGAAATATTAATTTTAATTGAAGGTTAAAATCTAGTGGGAGTATAAATAATCTGTTGTCGCATCTTAATGCCAATACATGCATGGCATAGATGCGCTCGAGAAGAAAATGTATGTCTGCCGCAATCAAACAAAATTAGGATTCAGTGTTCAAGACGGCCAAAAAAGGCCTCCATCCTTTTGCGATATGTTTTGCCAAGTTTTAAATTCATATTTATTGGTATTTATGGAACAGTAAGCATTGTGATAGTAATTTTTTACGATTACCTTTGATGGTCAGCTTTGAAGTCGATCATCTCAGAATATTTAACGAAATAAATGTGTACCATTAAATATAGTCCTTGAACTATCTTTTCATTGTAATTTCTTCTGAAATATCGCAGATATCTGTTAATATTAGCGCCTTGAATTACAATTACACTCAAGAGTCGGTTAAATTATGTATGCGTTGACACTGGAGTATCCCCTTCAAATTATTAGAAGCAATAGCAGTTAGCAGTTTAGACGTGATGAGTTAAAAAAAACTCATTTTTGTATCAATGTGTTTATTGTAAATTAAACTGGTTAGTGTAACAGAGGATAACCAATGTTATTAATATTATAATACCAAACTCGGTTAGTCAGTATCCTATTGAGTTTCTGATCATTCTGGTCTCAATGACAGCTTTCCATGCTCCTTTACCCCTTTAGCCATGTCAGTAGCTGTTCAGAAACTGATACTCTTGACGTTAATGTCAACAGATAATTCTATCGGTCTATGGATCACTTCATCCCAAAGAATTAATCGATCGCTTAATTATGTATTTTCGTTCATTTGATGTAAATATTTGTTCGACGGAATGTGGATAATATAACAAAATTCGTTATCTTCAATGGAGACATGTAGCAATAGTCAAATTGTCTTTATTACATCCGCTAATTTAGCATCGGATGGATTTAATAACACGTGAATCCTATCACCTTTTTTGAAAGTTCCTTGTCTGTCAGCGTAATTCATTTCCTTTATTGTCAAAGTTTTCAAACTGAAACGAAAAGCCATTTCTATGTTCATCTCTATAACTTTTTTATTGGCATTCTGAGTTGTCCCTAAGCTCACCAATAGCTATTCAGAATAATTGTGCGGGTCTTTTTCCGAAAGGATCAGTATCACATACAAGATTTTTGTAAAAAAATGTTTCTGCCATTATCAAATTGGAAATTAATTCAACTAAGTTATTAAACTAACTGCCCTAATGTACATTTCAAAAATAAATTTGTATTGAGTATTGTGAGTGAAATAAAATAGTATAGAGAATTCAGAAGAGTCTAAGTCAATAGATCAGTGAGAAGGTAGCTATTATGAGTTGCAACAGGCCATTTCAGGAGTAGGAACGCTAGTTTAAGTTTGAAATAGGGGAGGAAAGTATTCGCATTTATTGCAATGAAGATAGGTAGACATGTGATTAACTGATTAAAATAATAGATTAGGAATGTAGATGTTTGAAAGAAGAAACTTGAGTTGGAATCGTCACTGAAAATTTACACTGACCGTTAAAAAAATGTAACACCAATGTACTCACAATAGGGATGAGTCGATTCCACTCTTTTTCGATTCCGATTCCAATTCTTTCAAATCTATTCCTGATTCTCGATTCCATCGATTCTTATTCCTAATATCAGGTGGGATATTGATATACCAGTAGCGTACGACTATTATTTTAATTCAATTACTGGCGGGACCAAAATGACAAAGTCAATTAAGTCGCTCAAAAAGTGTATTTAATGACAAATATCAAATATATATCCTCAGCTTATAGTCTGTTTAAAATTTTTTTTAAATCTGGAATTGATGGAATCGGAATCGAGTTTAGGCAATCGATTCTCGATACCGATTCTAAGGGTACGGTCCAGATGGCGCTCCAAACGCTCCGGAGCGCTCTCGCTCCAAACGCTACGAAAGTGCGGTCCACTTGCGCTACAACTGCTACGGAAGCTCCCAAGTGGACCGGTTTTGGAGTGCTGGTGGCAAAGTGTCATGGCCGCCGTTTGTTATTGTTGTTCTTAAAGACGGAATCGTCTGCTGTATACATGGGAATGTATTAGTTTTGGGATAAATTTTGATTTACCAACACAATTAGTTATTCTATTAAATATCAGGTTGTATTCCTGCCAATTTTGAGGCCGATCACGGACACAATATCAAATATTTTTATGATAACAACGAAAGAAAATCGGGGAGGCACTGTAGGTATTCATTCTGGCCATCAACATGCAAGATTTTGAAATGGAAGTCATACATTATCTTGTATCTACAACTGGTGTCTACATTGGAATTTCATTCAACGAATTCGTTTAAAGTAATCATAAATTACGTCAAAACAATGCACTCTAATCGAACTTAATGAAGTTTGCATGGTAATGTGAACATTTTCTGAAGAATATTTCGATAACCGTACCCCATGGTAGGGATCGACCAGAAATATTGACACATAATAATTGAGAAATTCCCAGATTTATATTCAAATCAAAAGATCCTAGGAATATTATTGGTCTGCAATAATCAGACTTTCACTTAGCCTGTTCATAAATTACGATATTAAGTAACGAAAAAACCTTTGCTCGTACAGTGCTGGCTCTAAAACAGACCGAGCGACTAACTTTATGATTAAACTGATTTATCAACACTTCAAAAATCAAATAAACTATTTCCATTCCGATTTCACATTGATCATTTATTCATTTCATTATGCACAAGTGAAATTTGAAAACACGAGAAACATTTTACTCCAGGTTACGTGTAAAGAAAAATAAATTATTAAAATAATTTAACTTACGTTAATAAACTATATTAAAATGAGATATATCGTACACATATAAATATTAAAATAAAGAAATAGTAATTTACGTTAATAACTAAATAAATAACTTGAGAAATATTGAACTCCAATGGTCGTGTACAGTTAACGGGCAATGGAGTAGAGTATTCCCCGTGTTCTTACATTTAAGGACGTAGATCACGTCAACTTCATATTAATGTGAAACTTAGCCCAATAAACAGGATTACCCTATGAACTCAGAAATTTCTTGTAGGCAGACCACAATTTAAAATAGTCAAAACACTATTTACATTCATTGAACCTAACCCTTGTATTACATCCATCAAGAAAGTTCCGAACTGTCCACTTTGAAATTCCGCCATAACCAGCCTAGCGCTCTGGCTCGCTCCAGCAGACCCTAGTGTTTGTGGGAGCGTCTTGGAGCTTGGCGGTAGAGAAAGCGATGACGTCGTCAGTGACGTCTTCACGGGAGCGCTCCGGAGCCCCAAGTGGACCTCTCGGGAGCTCGCTACAAGCGCTCTGGAGCGTTTGGAGCGCCAACTGGACCGTACCCTAAAGGTGGGTTTACACGTAGCAGTCGACTGCCATAACAGTCGACTATTAATCCCGACTCGTACGTGTGAACGCGAACTGCGATGAGTGTAAGAGTCGATGGAGGACTAGGTCGAACGTAATCGACCCTGGATTCGAGCTATTACCAAAGTAGACGGACTTCTACTTTCCATCACATTGAAGTGCAATCTATCGCAACACTCGCTAGCGGTTGAGGACGCGCTATGGAAAGCGACCGGGAATTTGAAGAAGTTGGCGATGATTTCTCTGCCAGGAGGTCATCTTTTCAGATTAATCGAAGGATATAGGGAACATGAATGCTTGTGGAATGCAAGGAAGGGGGATTATAAAAATAATGATGCCAAAAATGCGACTTAAAGACCGATAGGAATCCCCAGGGGCCAAAAAACTTAGACATATGGCCAGTCGCACCTTTGAAGATATTTTCTCGTTTCATTGCTGATTCTTTCCAGTTTTGGACCAGTCTGATAAGTAGAGTACCTATCCATATTTATATTAATACATGACATTTTTAACCAATTCTCACTATTGTTACAGTAGATACCTAATATCCATTAGAAAACTTTGAAAACCTACCATAGTATATGTAATAGAAGGAATATGTCGTGGTCAATTCGTAAGAATTTCAACATTCCTCGCCGTTTCAAAAGAGTACCTAGATATTTGAGGAGAGTTTATTATAAACTTAGATCAATCCTCTTCTATTATATTCCTCCTGCTTCTGCAGCTCTCTACCAAGGAGGATTTTGAGAAGAGTTCGTCGCCTTTCTTGGAAAATAGAAGCCATTTTGAAGTGCCTTACTGCTGGCGATACGCTGCGATAGTTGTAGAAGATGGTGTGGACACTTCGCGTCGGTAGCAGTAGCGATGTATCGAGTATCGAACGACTGCTATAGCAGTCGACTGCTACGTGTAAACCCAGCTTAAGCCTCAGAATGGGTGGAATCGAGAATCGACATTAGGAATCGACTCATCCTTAATTCGCAATATCCTGTTTGACGTCCCTTGTTTGATTCCATAGGTCATGACATCATATTATTGGGACATATCCTCGGGAGTTGATTGGACGATAGCAAAATGCAAAAGGATGCGGAAGTGGCATCCTTTCAATGCATTCACATTTATTACCGGGGCCTCCTACGGTGAAAAATCCGCCGAACATTATTTTCGAGAGTTCGAAGATGACATTCGAAAATTGTCTTTATGACACTTCAACGTGTACGCCACCGGCTTGTAAACAAGACACACACGGTTATGGAATGTGATTGCTGCCCACACGAGACGGAATGGCTTCAGGCGCTTCTTCATCTCCTTCGCAGTCTCACCGTGGGGTATCGTTTTCCTAAAAAACACCCCCCCATACGATCTCCTATGAGCTCATGGATGAATATTCTCTTCCTCGAAGAAAAATCCCACTTTCTTGTCCCACCCCTAGTTTCTCATTCTCATATCGGCAGGTTTTACTCCTCGTATTTTTTCCTGTTGGGTGCCTTATATTTCCTCGTTGTCACGGGTGTGCTGTCCGCAATTACGTCGAACCACCTCCTCCTCCTCTGCCGGTCGGTGATTAAACGTCCCGTGGAAGCTATTTTCGTAGTCAGGCATCGAAAAATCCCCAGGCGCAGAGAAATGCGTCGGCGAGTGCGATACCCGCCCACCGGGCCCCGTGTCTCATTCATTCGTCGAGATTTTCTTTCCGCTCGGCCGTGGGTGCTGGCACGGGAAAGATACAACAAGGCTCCCCATGAAGGCAAAATTCATTGCAATTATTTGCATGCTCGTCTCTTTAGAGTTTCAATTTTGAACGACCGAAATCTGGACTTCAAGGAGGTTCCGCCGCGTCTGTGTGACTCAAAACAAATACTAAATTCCACATTTTTTATATTTTGTCAAAAAAATCCTGCCTGCTTTTTTATCCTGCTTTCACTGATGCAATGCGTTACCTATAGAAACCCAAAAGTAAGGTACAAAATATGCAGATTATTCCACGAATGTATTTTAAATGAGCACTTTTTTCCAGCCATAGGAGCCAACTGCAGCGCCATTTCCTACGAATTACCTCATTTTAACTTCAATCAAGGCATTCATTCTTCAATAACTAGAAAAATAAAGTGGTAAGATGCCCGTATTACATTTTTATTCAATTTCTCTGGATTATTTCCTTCTTAGTGACAGTTCTCCACGAAAATGGCATGTATATTTTATGGAAAAATACTATTTTTCCCCGTGTTTCTCTCATTCCCCCATTGGACACCATGTAATTTCAAGTTCAATTATAGAATAAAATAGCGTGGAAAGGTATTATTTTGCTATTCATGTAAGATAGAGGACAACTGTTTCTACAAGTAGACAGAATATGAATAAAATGACATTTAAATCATTTTACGGTGGAACCAGCTTAAGGACCGGCGTCGTTTCTTCTTCACCTCGCGAGAAAGCCCTCGTAAAAAATTCACTTACGAAAATATGAGCCTTCCTCAAAAGTGTAAAAAAAAGTTTTGATTGCTTCTGATGGACCCGTATTAGCTTTTTATTTACTTCCAAGGTCATGTGTTAAAAATTGTATCTATAGTGTTTTTATTTTTTAGTTAATTTTAATATTCTTCGGAACTGAAGGCTTGCATTTAAGTTATAAAGTCAATTATTCTTGAAAAAAATAATTTTTAAATTGTATTCTGTATCTTGCATTTAATGGAGAAATTTATTTCAATTTGACATTCTTTTAAAACGATTGTGTTGAGGGAAAGAGGAGAATTTTATTAAAGACAAGTTTATATTCTTGCTGCTTAGAATGGAAAAGTAAAAATAATGAAAGCTTTAGTATTTAATTACTTTCATATAAATCTATTGGAGCGGATTACAGAAAGAATCTGATCTATTTATGGAACCATAGATTTCTTTTCTGGGTTAAATTAGGTTTTGTATTTTTATATTTACGGCGGGCTCAAATGATTAGCTTGGAACAGGAGATACCAAAATGATTACAATGCAATGCTTTAAGATGCATCGTATCACTATAGACTAAGTTAGCAGTTTTGTATCAAAGCTTTTAACCAAAACACATTCATAAGATAGCATAACTATCAGGTTATTAGCTTTTCGGTGTCAGTTCAGAGTGAAAAGAACACACAGCGAAGGAAAACGAGCGTACGAAGCATTGAAGCATTGCATTGTAATCATTTTGGTATCTCCTGTTATCCTTCCAAGCTAATCATTTGAGCCCTGCGGGATGGGGTTAAATTATCGGCAGTCATCTATGTTTCTCTGCCTTGACATAGTGAATACATAGAATGTGAGAATCGCAGTCTCTTCTCTTTTTGCCAAAGAAGTTCAGTGAGGTGTTTCCCTTGCAAGCGTGTGGTTGCGTCGAAATCTATTTCAAGTGAAACAGTTTGTTTACACAATGGCGTGGATGCGGAGTGGAGCTGTGATTGACCTTTTTGGGAAAGAATCTGCGGAGCTTCCAGTATTATCAAAGCTTCCAACAATACGTGAGGTACTGTGTGTGTTCTTTTATTACATGAGAAAAAGTCATGAAGTTCGGGACACAGCTAGGATTGCAAGGAAGAAGTTGTTGATCTGTGGAACAAAACTAAAATTCCCCGTTTCCAAGACATTCGGGTTATTGAAAAAATTGAGTCGCTTTATCAGGAATGGAGGAATCTCCATAAGAATACCTCCACTAATAAACCGCCAAGTGCAGCCGCGATGGCTAAGAAAGAAATGTTCGGAGTAAGCTAGACTCTATGTTTGACTTAAGCAAAAATGATGCAATGGAACAGCTGGAAAAAAGGCAAATGATGCAACTAAAGAAGCAGAAAGAAAGGCTTGGCAGGAAGAAATACTTTTCTTGTGTAATCAACGCGGACCGAGGTTAGGAGTTATCGGGGGTGTAGATTTAAAGATGAAGAAGGATGATCAGAGGAGGGCAGTGAGGAAAGGCAATAAAATTAAGAGGTCACTGCTCGAAGAAGACAGAATGGCTAAAGATGCAGAGATGCGCAGAGTATCAGGCTCACTGCTCCAACATCTGTGTCTGCTCCACGAAATGACCTCCAACTTTTAAAGAAACTGTTAGAGTATGAGAAGATTAACAAGCAGATAGCAAGAGCTGCACAGAAAAAAATGATCGCACATTTTTGGTATTTGAGTGAAGAGCTGATCAGTGTATCCTTGTTTGATGAGAAACTCACTGAAGAAGACAAAACGCAAGTTGCCACCGGTATTCTCAATAATGAAGGTTCAGAGGAACCGCTGAAGAAGAGACAGGTGCAGTTGAGGGATGTTCCCAATATGACACTTGGTGACTTAGCCACAACAAGCTCCGTCAGATTTTTCCAAATACTTGGAATTAGTCAAGAGTTTTTAGAGTACCCCTTGACTGAATGGGCTGAAAGAGAGGATTACAAAATGGGAAAGCAAATTGCTACTTACCTTAGAGTGGTTAATGATCATGCGGAGCGAGGCGTAAAACTTATGTCCGATTTCAACAGAACAATAACACAAACAGAGGACGCCTCTCAAGACTTGCTCATATCTGTAGATTACTACCGGAAGTCTAGCATAAAAAAGTCAACATTAATTCATAAGTATGACACACCATCTACATCAAGAGACCGGAACTGAATTGTGTACTTACTCTTTGTATCTTCAAATATGTTAATTAAACACATCCAGGTAATCAGATAATCTTGACCATTTATTTACCCTCAGAAGTGCACGAGGAAGTACAAAGAGAAGGAAGGGGTGGGGACAGAGGGGGGAGCGCTCAGAGCTCGGCACGGATGCCAGCGTAGCGGCGACCGTCAGCCAAGCGACCGTATGGCGGATAGGCCGGTGCGGAGTAATATTACTCCATGATGGCTTCAAGATACGGAAAAATGGTTAAAATTTTTCGTACCTACGGGACTCTATAATCAGCGAATTACTAAAAGGACATGTGTCTGGCATCGAAATCCGCTTATTCTAATGCACCTACACTTTGACCCCTTAGGCACGGCTATGGGTAGTCGCACATCAACCAGCCTGAAATGTATTTGTTTTCTCACCAAAACAACTATTTTGAAGGGACGAATTCAAAATAAAAACCAATTTTCAAAAATAAGCGTAGGCCTACCCTCCTTGAAATAGTTGAAAATGGGGACTTTCGTTGAAATTGCGTCTATGGAAAATCCAAGAATCATCTTTGATGTTGGCATAATGTGAGGATTTCTCCTTGATTTTTCTCCGATTTTATTATGTCAGGGAATATTTCGGGTGTAATTTTGCCAATCTCATAGTTGATCCTATATGAATGTTTTGAGAGAATCATACATTTTTACGTCAAATTATGAAATTGTTATTCCTGTAGATTTTAATCACTTGACCTTTTAACATAGGCATTTAAATATGTGATTTTTATTATTCTGGTTTTAGTTTATGAAGCTTTAGTTATAAAATACTACTAAGAAAATTTAATTGTGGTTAATTAGCTGATAGGATATTTCCTATTAAATCCTGATATCGTTTATTTTTTCTCATTTTTGAGTCCCATCTATTTGGCCGTCTAGGTGAAATACCAGTCTTTATTGTCACACTTACCACACCACTCCATACTTCTGCCATTATAGCTAGCTCTCGGTGGTACATGACTTTTTAAAAGCTCCTTTTTGCTTATCGTTAATGAGATATTGACGTAGTTTTTCTCACTTATATGGGTCATGGGAAATTTCTAATTAATCGTTGAATTTATGTCCTCAGGTATGTCAGTCGTTATATTTCAATGCTCTTCCACTTGTTACATTAAAAGATTCATTGAATGTAGTCAGTCATTAAATTGAGGATTTCATACGGTTACTTAATGAATCTTTGACCACGTTGATCGACCAAAAGGTTCGTAGCCGTTAATTAATTTTATTTTTAGGCGAACACTGGGTGGAGATTAGTTAGATTCAAACGTGTTGTAAAGCATAGGAATATGGTTAAATTCAAGATGCGGTTCTTTATACTCGTTTTTGATAATAGTTCGAGTATTTTTTTACCTAAGGAATGGCAACGCTGTACTATATGATATGCTTGCATATTCCATTTTAACGTCGCTTGCAATCAATCGAATATCTTTAGTAGTTAAGACCGTTCAGGATTAGGGTTACCAAATCATCCGGTTTAGCCGGGTACCACCCGGTTTTGTAATGTCCTTTTTCAGTCCCCGATTAAATATCCAGAAAAGAGGAAAACCCCCCAGGGTCTTTATGATCACTGCCCCGGTAGTAGAACGGTTGAAGCTTTTCTTCCATCGTGTAATATTTATAAAAATTAGATGATGCCCCTTATCTTTGTACACCATGTCAGGCGGCCTTTATCGTTTAGGATATACACCACGTACTCCCGCAAGAATGCAACTTCAAGTCGATATTTATTTATTTATTTCCACATCACCGAAAACAGCACTGACGGCATTTTACATCGGGTGTTTTAACATTTAACAATGGACGAACATAAACACTCATGTCTTGAGTGGTGAAAAACCCACTCAGGCGGGACTTGAACCCGCGACCCTCAGTTTATCAGGCGAGGACTTTACCCCGTCGCCACTGGGATGCTAATAATAAACACCAAAACTCGTGCTCGACGCCAAAAACCAATTTAAGAAAATTGACTAAACTTATAGTGATACATAATCCGCCGGTTTTTCATTCTAAAATATGATAACCCCCCGTTTTTTTCATTCTAAAATATGGCAACCCTATTCAGGATGTAGTGTGACCTGCATGATTTTCTGCTTTTTTTCCCGTGTCTTTCGGCAGTTAAGACAATGATAAAAGATTCAAACAACTATCTCATTTCCATGGTGACTCCGAACACCTTTTAATCCATTAGATATGATTGATAGTAATTTTAAAACTTGAAGTAATTAGTAACTAAAGTAAAGAAGTACTTTTTCAACTAATGTCTTGTATAAACTTATTGATTTGTAAAAATGGCATTGGTAACAATTAATATTATAACTCACATTGAGGTCTGACATTAAATAAATAAACTAAAGATAAACCAATTCATAGCTTAAAAACATTTGGCGATAAGAAGAAGGAAAGGAAGCAAAATTTACTGGCTTCCGCGCCCACCGCTGGTGGCGATGGATGGCAGGTAGGAGGCCGCCAGAAGCGAAAAAATTGCCTAAGTTTAGAGTGAAATATCTATCGAAATCAAATATCTATCCGAATACAAGAATGGAACATGAAATCTAAGACCATTTCAACGCACGATGACGGCAGTATCTTCGAAATTGTGCAATTTTTAAATAATTTTTGCGTCGAAAAAACTTGAGGCTTGCATCTAATTTCCGAGCGTGTTCTATGCAATAAGTTTGAGTCACTTCAGGTGGCCTTCTAAGCAGCTCAACGCTGTCTATCGCGACGCGTATCCATGGTAACCAGACGGGTGGGGGGTGGTGGGAGAAGCACCGTCTCGCGCGACTTTCCCGCTAAGCGCTCTGATTGGGCAGATTCAGTTATTCGTCTATCCCCACTCCATTTTTTGCATTCGTCGAGGAATCCAGGCCAGGGGTCGCGTCGTGTGTTACTCTCGTGGTGGTGTTTTCTTAAGCTGGTGCAGGTGTCTTCCGGGGTTCCTAAGGTGACTAAGCATCGTCCATTCATTGAAATCTGCGGTGAGAAATAAGAGAGGTGGAACAAGAAGTTAATGTGAGTATTTCCTTTGATCATCTTGATTGTTCGTTAACTTTGGTTTGAAATATTAGTTATTTGGCGTGCACGTGTTGTATTTGCACGGATAGTTATTTTTATTATCAAGGGAAAACTTTAAATTTTGTCACAATTAGTGAATGTTTGTGCATAATTATCAACATTAAATGAGTACTAATCTGATCGACGGCGTAATAATCCGAAAATATGCCTCCTGATCGTGCTAATATGTAAAATATTTTATGCTGTCGATTTGGAAATAAGATTTCAGTGAATTAATTGAATATATCACCGATTGATAAGTGGATAGATATGCTCTCACTCACTCAGTGATTCAACCCGAAGGTTGGTTTGGATAGTTGATGGTAGAACTCAACTCGGACTAAGCCACAGGCGTGTGAATTTCACACATTCAGGGTAGGGGGGGCCAGTTCCTTTCCCTGGGCCACCTCGCACTCCGAGGATTTTTGTTCGGGGGCGTTCAAAGGCTGCACCCGGATTTGAACCCGGGACCCTTCGATCAGTAGCCAAGCGCTCTACCCACTAGGCCACCACGCTCCCCTTAGATATGCTATTATGAAAAAAAAATTATATGCTATTATGATAAAAAATAGTTCACGTCCATTAAATCATCCTCTGTGTTTTAGAAAATTATAAATTTTAAAGTTGGGTGATTAATCCTCTATACATTTTATATTATTGGTGATAAACCGCAGCTAAGTTTTTGGGCGTTGATGTTGTTAGAATTATGGCTTGTTATGCGTGTCATTCCTAGGGATATTTTTAGAGAACCCACCGTCAACATTTCAATCTGATTATGAGGTCCGCAATCAGATCTTAGCGTTGGAGGGACTCGTACGACAAGACCTGCGCTAACACATTATATTGCCGACGAATACAAGTAAATTTTGAAAATGAATCATAATTATTTAACAAAGTTTGATATTGTTATTAAAAATTATACGTGAGTTCATAAACCGGTTGAGCGAAAACATTTAACTAGGTAGCCTGACTTCGAACTTTTATACGAATAATGTGAACAAAATTGCCGTTTAAAATATCTTGAGTTTGGAGTGAGAGATACATAGTGGATAGTTATCCCTAGATTGGAAATACTTGCTCCACAAGCAGTAATGAGAAGATCGGTACTATCGATGGAGAAATTGGATTGGACTAAAGTATTTTTGCTGACAAAATATTGCCGGCATGAAAATACTTATGTACGTACCTAATGTCGTGATTTCATAAGAGTTTTTCCAAGAACCATTGCTTACTATATTTTATTCAAAATTTCTCATTTGGAAATGCAGTGATTGTAATATTTATATTTTCCCGTAAGAGTATTAGTGCTATACTTTCTCGGACGGTGTGTGGTTTGGTAAAATTGTATCCATTCAGTTTAGGGACTTCAGCCGTAGATGAGTGCGTTATAAGTAGTCTGTGATAGGTATGAAATGAATATTAACTACAAGAAAACGAAGTAGTCAGATTTTCCAGAGATAGAAAGCCTCAACTGGATGTGGAAATGGGAGGACGTCATTCGGAGTAGGAAGAGCAGTTTGACGACTCCGTGGTGTATTTTGGAGGAGAATCGGCTTTTTGCTTTTAAGACACATTTTTTCACAATAAGCTATTCAATAGTGTTACTGCCTTTTTACCTTTATCACATCTATCCTTAATGGCTGCCTCCATTGTTTTATTTTCTGTAATTTGCATCCCTAGTTATTTATACTCCTTACAGTGTCCTATTTGTTGCCCACCTTCTAAAATAAGATCCTGTTGTATTCCTCCCATGCACATATGTTTTGTTAATACTGATATCAAGACCCCAATTTTTGTGTTCTTCTATAATTTTGCTGGTCATTTATTCTAAATCTTCATAATCTTGTGATAGAATAACTTGGTCGTCTGCATAGCTTAATGTGTACATGATACTTTCTTTCAAAGGTATTGCTATGGAGTTGCATTTCCTTTTCCAGCGCTTAGCAGTTGATCTAAATATATTTTTATAAGTGTAGGGGAAGTACAGCAGCCCTGTCATAGACCTTTATTTATTGTAAATCCCTGAGAGAAGTCGTTTCCCATTTTGATCTTGGCTGCACTATTATTATACAAATGTTTGATGGCTATTATTAAGTATGAGCTTATGTTAGATCATCCTAGGCCTCCCACAGTTTCATTTGTGGCACCGTATCGTATGCTTTTTTCAGATCAACATAAAAATATGAGGTGCAGTTCCTTGTTGTTCGCCAAGGTTTTTTCTTTCTGTTGTGTTAAACAAAACAGATGGTCTACAGTATGAAACAAAACAGATGGTCCTCCTTCTCTAAACCCCACTTGTTATTCGGATTTCTTGTCTGCATACTCTTTTTCAATTCTACTTTTTACTATCTCGCCATATATTCTCCTAATTTTACTTGTCACAAATATTCCGAGATGGTTATATCGAACTCGCTCTTATTGCCTTTTTTTGTGTAACGGTGAGATATGGGAAATTCTCCAATCTTCTGGGACCTCTTCCTCATTCAGGCATTTAGTTAAAGAGTTCTGTTAATTTGTTGTACAGTGATTCTGATCCATATTTTAACAGTTCTCCCGGTATTTCTCCAGGGCCAGCAACTCTTCCATTTTTAGGGATTTACAAGCCTGTTTGACTTCACTGCATTGCAGTACTATAGGTGATGCAACATTTTTCATGGTTGGCAAATGTATTTCATTTTTATATCCTTCTCTATCCTCTGCCAATAACTTTTTATAGTATTTTTCCCATTTCTCTTTACTAAAAGATATAATGAAATCTTCCTTTTTATCATGCCTTATTGATCTTAAAAACTTCCAGCTTTCTGTACTTCTGGTTCCTCCAATGTAGGTATTTAAGTGGTTGCATTTCGTTTCCCAACAAGCATTCTTTTTCTGGGCTAATTTGCGTCGCACTTTCGTTTGTGCTTCTTTGTATGCAACCTTGTCACTGTCTGATTTCGTGGTCAGAATTCTGTTATATTTAATACTATTTTCTTCTATTTCTTTTTCTATTTCAAGATCCCACCAATATGACTTTCTTTTCTTCTTTTCATGGTAGCCTAATGACACATGCGCAGCTTCATGTACGCATCGAGATATACACCTATAAAGATTCTCTGTGCTCGATAACATTTTTCGGCAGAGTAGTTTTTCGTCCAGCCGATTTTGGTAAAGCTGTCTAACGCTTTGTTGTTCTATGGTGTTCAAGTTGTATCTTCTTTGCCTTATTTCTACTTCAGGGTGATCTTGGCTTTTTCTCATCCTTGCTCTTCCAGGAAACATCACCTTCGCATTTAACGGGTGGTGGTGGCTACCAAATGTAGCACCTCGGTATATTCTGACATCATGTACTCCTATCTTTGTATTTTGCTATGGTGAGATAGTCAATAATTGATTTGTGATCTCTAGTGGATTGGATCCATGTATATTTGTGTATATTCTTATGCTCGAAAAAACCATAGGATATATTCTAAGGTTATTTTGTTCACACGTTGTTAACAGTCTTAATCCATCTCATTCATGGTTTCTTCGCTGTATTTCCCAACCACACTATCATTTGACTCTTTCCCGGCTCTACTATTCTTATCTCCCATTATAATATGTTCTCTTGAGTTTCCAATTTTTATTATTTCATCATTTAGGTGTTCGAAAAAATTCCTGCTTTTTATTTATAAGCGAGCTTTCATTTATTCCATAAGTTGATATTAAAATTAAATTAAAATTTCAGCGAATAAGGCGATTTATGCAGAACTATTTTTTTTGTAAATCATTGCAAACCCCTTTCAATACGACTAGAAAAATTGGTATCAAGGTGGTACGGAGTGTAGTTCTCCATACTACCTAGTTTATTTTATTAATGGGCGAAAAATAGAAGACGTACCTGTATTTGGTATCTTTATGTAGGCTCCATTTTGACCGCGGGGTTATAAAAGAGGAGTTCTTCCCGGCCTCAGGGTTGGTCGGTTTCGGGGGTTCCGGGAAAGCAAGGAGGAGGTGGACGTGACTGTGATTGTGCGTAATAGTGAAACAAGAACTAATTGCGAAATGCCGAATACCCCAATAATTATCGTCATGGTTGGCTGTAGATATACTGAAAAGAATTACAAGTATAATTATATGCTTGTTCTCACTTTCACGACTTTCGACGCATCGCATCACTAAGGACAGTGTGAGATTGAGAGTTCATCTTTTTGGATCTCTTTAAGTATGGTTTGCTTTCAAATCAGGTTGTGATTTTGTGCGATCTGAGGCGTAAAAACCAACGATATTTATCAGCGATATCTTAAGAAGCCACCCAAAACTATCGTCTGGCATCTAAAAGGAAGAAGACCATCCAAAACACGATCGCTTCGCTACTTTTCTCATGGTTTCTGTGAGAAGGGGATTCAGTGCTCCCCCTCACTCCCGATTTTAAAATGTCAGCCGTGGTGACTCGATCTCATTTCGAGCTTTCATTCTCCCCCGCTGGAAAATAAAATAGCCCTCCAACAAATCCCCTCTTCCCTCCGTTATCATTTTATTCCTCCTTAAGAGGAAAACGGAATTGGGGGTGGCGAAGGGGGGTCGTACTTGAGAAACTGTAAGATAGGTACGCCGTTGACTTTTTCACATCGCCTTGTCCCTTCCCTGGACATGGAATGGCGACTTACACGGTATGAGCCAAGGGAACGAGATAAGTGGTGGGCGATGAGTAGGACTGCGGAAGGAGGCAAGCGGCAGAGGGAGCTACGCAACCAGGACGGCCACCCCTCCATTAACCCTTTGAAAATAGGGGAAACTCCTTGGAATTGAAACCTCTTTGAAAATACCTAAAATTCTATACTGTGATACGTATCATTACCAACTTTATAAACTAACATTACATCGAATGATATCGAGCAACTTTTTTGAAGAATTCTTTTTCTTTTATTTTGGGCAAAAGCATTGTCTGAATTATCATAAAAGTTTACTTATAGACCTAGTTTTGCCAATTAATTTGGGAGGGAGCGAAACAACTTAGGCGCAATGTACGCGTATGTTTATTTTAATGGTTATCTATTGGGCATAGGAACTACTTAGTGATGATTCGTTCATTTTATTTGGGTATACCAGAAACTAACCCCCGTAATGGGCTAACTCCACGTTGAAAAAAAGGGAATAATACCACCCATAAATCGTGGAATACGGCGTGAATTTGGAAAGAAAAATCCAGCGGCCATTCTGTGTATCACACTCTCTTCCCGCGTCCATGGTTGCGTATCTTCCTCTGAAGCGGTGGGGGTATGAGGGGTATGAGGGAGAGGTTATAGGGTGCTCCACTTCCTCCCGACTCAGCCGGGCCTTATACCTATCCACATCTCCCCATTTTTCTGCTCCATCGATGGTCTAGAAAGGGTCAACAGGATGTGGGGGTTGATTGGTGTAGGGACCCGGAGATAAGGAAAGGGAGGAGAGGAAGGGTGGATTCGATATGAAGGAAGGAGCTAGTGTGTAGGAGATTTCAGTCAGCGGGACGAGGTTAGCTGATCTTGAAGTGTTACGCGAAAGGGACAGAAAGATAGGAGTGGATGGGACAAAATGGGGCGAATCGTCTTGCTGAGGACCTTTAAAGGCTCGGTCACAACAACTCAACTTGGCGTAACTTGACTTATTCTCTCGTCGAAGGCGAACCAGTGCGCGAAATTTCTAACCAATCACAACCCACCACTGCCAAATTCGATCTTAAAATCGATTGATGAGGCCTATCGATAGCGTGAGTTTCGAGAGTTGTAGTAAGCTCCCCCGAAACAGCTCAGTTGATATGTGAAGTATTAATTGTAAATAGTGAGTTGAACTTTAGAAGTATAAAAATAGAAGGTTTGTTGAACATGTGAGGGTTATTTCGCACTCGATCAACTTATCCGCATCCATTTTCGCTTAAACGTATCCACGTACGAATTCACAACTAAATCACGTTTTCAATATGGCTGCTCGAGGAGATATCGAGAGTAGCAATCGATTGCTGCCCGACTATCGATAGTAGAGCATGCCTTGCTATTGCTTGGAATTAAGAGAAAGTTGAGCTGAGCTCAACTCCAGGCTACGCCAAGTCGAGTTACGCTGCTTTAAGTCGTTGTGAACTAGTAGACGCTATTCTCAAGGTCTCATATCTGGCGTTGCGCCGAGTCAAGCCAAGTTACGCCAAGTTAAGTTGTTGTGAACGAGGCTTAAGGGTCTAGAGAGAAGGATGGGCGTACAAGTAACAAGTGCATAACTGACGTGCTAGCTAAGCGGGCAAGGGCTAAATACTGTGATGCCATCACATTATTAAAATGGAAAAGATTCCGGAGCTTATATTATTGATTGAAAAATTATTCACTATTTTGAAGAAAACCGTAAAATAAACTGGCTATTATTTTAAACTGCATTGGTGAATGTTATTTTAGTCAGCCGAATGTGATTTGATACATATCTCATTGTAAACATTACGGCCAGTAAGTATTTGGTTTTCATCCCTTCCAAAGGAGCTAAATTCTTACTTACGGTCGAGTTAAGGAAGCTGAAATAGTTATTTTTATCCTAATAATTTAATTTCGTCATTATATGAATTTTGTTATCATGTTAAAATTCTAAAATTCAACTCATCTATCTTACGTATATACATTTCCTTTAGTGAAGGTTTTCTGGTGAAACAGAAGTTGATGATAATTAGCCTTATGAAATTTCTTCGTAGCTTCATGTAAGTGTAGTTGAGAGGTTCTGCAATTAAATAAGTTCGAGGAAGGAAACGCGATGATACAAAAGGCAAGGGGAAAAGTTGGCCAAAGTGATTGGTTTAGGATGGCAGGGTGGGAATCGAGTCGAATGGCTCGTATAGGGGGAGAGATTGGGGAGTGATTGGGGACGATTTGATGGAAGGAAGTGGACCGATGATGCAGATGAGAGGTTTGGAAAGATCGAGGGTGCCCAAAGCAGCAGAGGGATGAAGCTCCAGGGCGAATACAAGGGAAGCAACCGAAACAGAGTCACCTATTTACTATAATATACTTGTATCCATAGGCGTAGCCAGCCACCAGCAATAGGTGGGGCACTTAGGCAATAGGTGTGGCATCATCAGTATGGTAATGGACGCAAACATTCACGAAATGTTCACAGCGAGGTCAAAATTGAGACTAATTCGATTAAAGACAGGAAGAAAATCGGTTTCCGTATTTTCAGAAACGAGGTGGAGGCTTTTGTACAATTTTGACCAATCATGATTAGGGTTTAACTTTGAAAAAATGAGAAAGAGGGGTTTTATTTTTGGAGTTAATTGACAAATTTTGTATACGCCCACTGCAGTTCTACATGAAATTGAAATGAAATTGAATGAAATTCTATTCCTTTGTAAACCTGTTAATCCAAATTATTTAAGTGACTTTTAATGAACAATGTAAGTTTTGAAAAAAAAGGTTTCCCCGATAATCGTTGTCTAGACAATAGACACGTCGAGAGACTCACGCCTTCATAAACCTAATTCAATTCGGGTTATTTAAAGGGCTATTGGGAAAAACGGAAACATCATTTTATTGCGGGAGGGAAATTTTGAGAAAAAAATTTTTGGGTTTCAGGACAATTGGTGTGGCACGTGCCACAGGTGCCACACCCGTGGCTACGCCTATGATTGTATCAGGTGTTCGATTTTTGAGAAAAAACATGATGCAAACAGTAACAGTACTAGTAGGTTATGGTTTTTATTAGTTCACTGGTAAAATTACGCCCCTATCAAAACGTGTGAAATTCATAGCGAAAATATTAGTCGCTTAACCTTGGGTACCATACCAGACCCTACTTACGCCTTGTGCCTATAGAGAAACCCACATGCATCCTCTTCTACCTTCGCATTTTTTACCCAGTTCGCCCGAATGATTTTTTTTCGTCGTTGTGAATTTCGCTTATATATTGTTGTTGTGAATTTCGCTTATTAGTGTATATTCTCAGCAAGCAACTCCATAAACGTTACTTACACGCCTAGTCGCGGAAGCAATTACAGTATGAGTATACCTCTAATTTCAAACTGTTGTTTGTTATACCAATCGGAACTTTTCAGCCAGTTATTTGACAGAGTAAAAGTCATATTTTATGAACACGTAGTGAAATTTGTCTGTACGAAAATGCAAATTTTGGATAATGGAACGTTGATATTTTCTCCTCACATTGACATTTTTTATATTGGAACTAATAAGTTTATATCCAGTGTTTTTTTTGCCATAAAGAAGACCAAATTTGACCTTCCTCAGGATTAATGATGTTTTTTCCAAACCTGCCTGTGTGACTCTTCCGATCAGGAATTGTTTGTATGCGGGGAGCAATTCAATAATTCTCGTGAAATTATTCCTGCACGTGTAGTTGCACGATTAAATTGAAAGTGAACTCGGATAGACTATAAAGACCCAATTGACCGCGTACGGCTAAGGTGGAGAGGGTAAGCAATAAAATGGTGCGCAATTCGGGCAAGGCTTTCTGGGATTAACGCAAACGCTCTTAAGGAGGTTCCGCCGCGACTGTGTGAGTCAAAACAAATAATAAATTCCACATTCTTTATATTTTGTCAAAATAAAATCCTACTTTTGCTGATGAAATGCATTACCTATTGAAAGCCAAAAGTAAGGAACAAAATATGCAGATTATTCCACGAATGTATTTTAAATGAGAACTTTTTTTCCAGCCATAGGAGCCGACTGCAGCGCCATTTCCTATGAATTACTGCATTTTGACTTGAATTACGGCATTAATTCCCCAATAACTATAAATATAAGGTGGTAAGATGCCTGTATTTTATTTTTATTCAATTTCTCTGGATTATTTTCTTCTTATAAATAGTTTTCCGCAAAAATGGCATTTATATTTGATAGAAAAATCTATTTTTCCCCGTGTTTCTCTCATTCCCCCATTGAACACCATGTAATTTCAAGTTCAATTATAGAATAAAATAGCGTGGAAAGGTATTATTTTGTTTTTCATATCAGATAGAGGACAACGTTTTCTACAAGTGGACAGAATATGAATGAAATGACATTTAAGTCATTTTACGGTGGAACCACCTTAAGGTGGAGACGTTTGGATAAAGACGCTCCTAACTTCCCCACGACCGGGCGTGGGATGCTGGTAATCCTTGTAGTGCGGCGGCGAAGGTTAGAAAGTGGCGGAATCCGAAGAGGGCAAGCGAGGGGAGGAGGGAGAGCGGAAGTGAGGGCGAAGGGACAGTTGATAAAAGAGTTTTCTGAGAGACCGAGAGGGTGCACAAAAAGGAACGAGAGGGAGATGAAAGAAAGAAAGAGTGGAAATGGCAGGAGGGAGAGAGAGGGAGGGGTAAAGTTTAAGTTACGGGATAAGAGGGAATCGAAGGGGATCAAAAAGGGGAAAGAACGGAATGGGGAAGAGGAGGGAATAGAGGAGAGAGAGAGAGAGAGAGAAGGATATATTAAGGTGGTTTGAGCGAGATAGTTCCCTAGTCATAATGGAGACCATATTCAAATTTTATTATTTGATTTCAGCGTCCGTAAGAATTATGAAATAAATATTATAGTATTAATGGTGCAAAGATATATTTATATATGACCAAAATTCTCAATAAATAAATTGATTAAGCTTCATAAGTCTCTAACTTGACTCAATTTTTTCCCGCCGTACGGCTGAAAACCATTCAAAACTGCAGGTGATTTTGCGATTCTGTCAAAATTACTGTGGTGAGTAATATTTTATTTTTTAATAAATAGTTGAGAAAACATGCAATCTACACACCGTTAGTTATTTGACGAAATCTATGTGCTATAAGTTCCTAATTTGTTCAATATTCTCCCTCTGGAGCGCACAGCCATAATCTATCCCATGTTAAACAGCTTACATTTACAGGCAAATAGCTCGAAAAGTAGTTCGGCAACGGGTTGATATTTTGATATCAATGGAAAGATGAGAGTTACTTCTTTAAAATGAGGCCAAATCAACCAAGTTCTAGGTGAAGTGATTTTTCGCTCAAACTACCTTAATGGTCGGGAATGTGTGGGAGTCTTTGAGTGAGGTGGGGAATAGAAGGAGGAGGTTAGAGGGTTTTCTGGGGGTGGTCTTTGGGAAGCGGCGGCGGCGCCTAGGCCTGGGCGATAAATCGATATATCGTAAAATATCGTGATATTTTAATATATCGCCAATCCGATTTTGAGTTTTTAAAATTGACGATATGTCGTTGATCGATAAATATCGTCTTATCGAGCACCGATATTTTATCAGGGCATGATAAGATATCGGGGCACGATAAATATCGCGATTAATATCGCAATTAATATCGCGATAAAATATCATGATATCGCCTCCCGATAAAATATCACGATATCGCACCCCGATGAAATATCACGGTAAATATCACGATAAAAGATCGTGATATTGCTCTCCTTGCTGAGTTTGTTTCGGTATATTTAGATCAGTGGACAATATATACACTAATGTACAAACATTTGTTTTCAGTTCCTTCCAAAATTTGAACAAGACGTTACCTATAAACTATCGGACCACTGAAATTGAAAGAAAGAGAGAGAGAACTGCTGAGAATTTGAATTAGCAGATAGCAGAATAGTAAGTTTTCAAACGTGCTTGCTCCAGCTTAAGCGAAGGCCAACCAAATGGCTGTCTTTTTCCGACGCGATTAACCGGCGCAATATCACGATAATTCATCGGGCGCGTTTGCGCAATATTTGAACGTGCGCAATATCACCATCTTTTATCGAGATTTCGTGATATAAAATATCGGGGCACAATAAGACGATATTTATCCTCACGATATGAGTTATCGATATCGCCACCTGACGATATGCTAAAATTATCGTATCCCGATATTGAATTATATATATCGCCCAGGCCTAGCGGCGCCTGCCCGTCCGGGTCGCAGCTCCTCCACCTTTCTCTCCTCTCTCCCCTTTTGATGGCCGTGTGGTGCAGTGAAGAGGAGCAAACGGGGAAAAGGGGAGGGCGACGGTCTGGAGGAGTTCCAGGGGCGGTCGGGGCGAAGTGGAAAGCATGCCGTAGTTGTAGCCAGGGAGGAAGAGGATGGATGGACCAAGGAGGAGATGATGGAAAAGGGGCCAAGGAATCGGAAGGTTGTTGTGCGGAGAAGGGGGCAACGGGGTGGGACGAATCTGGTGTCAAAAAGGGTATTCGGTGGCGCGCGCACTTGATTAAAGGCTCACTCACTGGGCGAGCCCCTTGCACACGTGTGTCCTATCTCGATGATTGGCAACGGCCAGGACAAAAGTCCCCCTAACCTCTTAACCTCCAGCCATTTTCAAACGTTAATATCTCAAAAAATACTAGTCACACGGGTATGATTCTTACATTTTTACAAACGCGCATTCTTCCTCTACTCCGAGGTATCACATTCAATTTCGTCAGTTTCCTACGTTTTTCAAAAAAAAATATTAGCAGTGCGAGACGAAAGCTCACCTTTACCATATCGGCATACCGCGTTCTCTCTCGCCTTCTCTCTCTCGCCCATCTTCTCTATTTCTCCATTCTTGCCTCTCTTCCAACACCTCTTCCGTCCGTGGCGTGCTACATTGTTCTTGTCCGTAAAATATTATTTTCCTTCGAGATCGTTTTAGCAAAGCAAGAAGTCCCGTGGAAGGAAAATAAAAAGGGTTTTCCTTCCGAATTGCGTGAGCATTAGTGAGGTCCATGAAAGTTGATGGTGTCCGAGTGTATTTTTCCGTTGCCTTTTGTGCTCAAGTAGGCATTTGAGGCGTCGAGAACTGTAAAATTGATGATTTCAGTGCGTGTTTTAAATATGTTCTTGAAATCGACGCCAATGCCAAAGTTAGTGGGATGTTTTACTCCAATCCTTACTTTGTGTGGAGCTTTCCTTAGGAGTAATAATTATTTGGGAAATGCTTCAAGGATCATCATAAGCAGTCGCGCGCAATGATATTGGTCGAAATGTCACCTTTAGGAGTTTCCCTTGTGAATGTTATACGCTGTCTATTTGAGTGAATGTTTGCAGACTACTCTTTATTCTCATTCCATGGCTGTGCAATAAGTAATAAGGAATAAAATGATTATTATTTCATTAAATGATACACATCATTCTTCCTTCAGTATATGAGCTCCTCTTTTATATGAAGACCTCGATGGGATTGGATAAAGTTGTTACGCTTCGGCTAGTTTGTAAGAAGGACAGAAATAGTTTTTCATCTTTTTTTTTTAAATTCAGTTGCTTCGATTTTCTTTGACCTTCGAATAAGATTACGTTATCATCACTTAGTTTTATTACACCGAAATAATGATGTAATGCATGCGTCTTATTAATTTGTGTTTCTTATGAAACCATTAAAGGGCTTCAAATCCCCTTGATAGTGAGTTGAGGAGGTCGCGTATTTCAATCGCATTGGTGATCAGTGATTTAATTCTAGGATTACTCAAAAGAATTGGTGAATCGGCCTAGTCAGCGTACGCTAAATGGATAGAAATGTTGGAGAGATCGATTGCTAGGGTCACTAAGCCCTGGCAGTTGGAGAGGGAGAGGGAAGGAGAGATAATAAGGCTAGGGGGAGCAGCCTATGAAATGTGGCAATAACGTGGACGGTAAGCTATTTAATTATTCAAGTAACGTGGACGGTTTTTCCTATCTTTCAATCTGTCACTTGAGTCTTTATCGGTCTGAGTATGCATTCTCTCTTAGACGTCAAGAGGACAGTAGGAGAAGGCAAATGGGGAATGGCAAAAGACAACTAGGGTCGTGGCGGACCGTAAAGGACTTTTACTTAAGAGAACTGTCCCTTAGAATGATAGAAGGTAAGTGATAAGAAGATGACTCGGTAGGAATGTTCAGGAAATAAAATGGTTTGGGAGGCAAAGTGTTCATGACGAGTAGGTTTAACCCTGGTGGGCGCCCGCGGCTAATTGCCGCATATTTTAGTTTCTGGGCTCTCCATTTGGTACCGTTTGTATTTAATGCCTGTCTCCAGGTATTCATTTTTGATGATAGGAGGGAGTATTTCCGATATCCGGATCAATTATCCACCGGACGCTTCAGTAGCTGTGTGACATCGAAGAGAGTTTGACGTTTGA
The DNA here is from genome assembly GCA_963573305.1 of Pyrrhosoma nymphula. Lineage (NCBI taxonomy): Eukaryota > Metazoa > Arthropoda > Insecta > Odonata > Coenagrionidae > Pyrrhosoma > Pyrrhosoma nymphula. The sequence goes on along the minus strand of OY754335.1, from coordinate 8,498,174 downwards.
CTAAAGATATAAAAGAAATTTTAGGAAAATGTAAGAACAAGGAACCAGTTCCTGAAGCACCTATACCAGTAATATGCCATGTTTGCAGGTTGCATAAAAATTGCAGGTCAAAAATTGTGTGCCAGTGATGTAAAAATAATGTATGTAGGAGGCATAGTCGTCAAGAGACAACATGTATGAGATGGGAAGATGAACAGGGCCTAGATATGAACTAAGATGATTAACAATGAACATTCAGTGTCAAACAATAAAAGATGTAACTGTAACAACTTAAACAGCCTTTTTTATTAGTTAATTATCTTGCACTTAAATATAGGAATGCAATTTATTTTCGCGGTAAAATTGCCGCGGCGCGCCCACTCGTGGGAGTGAATTTGGCGCGCCCACCTTTAAGGGTTAAGAGCTTTCAGTGGCTTGGAGGAACTGACTTACGACAGTCGATGTTGAGGTTTGGAGAGAGGGAGACTTATGTGGAATCGAGTAGATTTTCTCTGATTGAGGGGAATGAAGGTACCAATAAGAGTCATTGAAGCATTGAATTGATGTTAAACAGACAAGGGAACATTAAGAAGTTTTACTATTTGAATTTTGACTGCATAGTGGCCATTATTTGCTAAATAGATGAATATGCAATAGATTAAGGTGTAACTTTCGGAAGAAAAATGCTGAAAACGCCTTAGTCATTCTTATTCAACGAAAGGGCATCGAAGAAGCAAATGTTCGGTGTTTTATCATTTTTTTTACCTCTCTAGTGGTTATTGCGTTCCACTCTTATTCGTTTAAGAAAAGCCAGGGTTAAAGGTTAAAAAAGAAATAATTATAGCCTTCTATTGGTAGAAAATTTTGTTTCCTTATTAAGAAAGTTATCAGTCGTTCGTGTCCTTGTTACATCCTACGCAACCTTCTTCGTCATGTGACACGTACTGGTGGCAATACAATTTGGTAGTTGCTCCGGTCTCTTATGTTAGCTCTTCAACACTCAAACTTGATTGATGTGCTAATCCAAAATGAGTATGTCTGCGTGTCACAGTTGTAGGACATACTATTTACTTTACTTGGTAGAGAAGCAATATTTAAGAAAGCGCGAGAAGAACATTTGGCCTAATGGGTCAGAGCATATTAGGTGAAAATGTGCTCTATATCACAACAGTCAAATATATTGGCTCATGTTAATGTGGTAACCTTTCAATTTCTAATCAGTATTGAAATTAGCCAGGCGATCATCGATCGAGTTGGGTATGTTCTGGTCAACGGCTTTAGAAGATAAAAAAGAGAAAGAAAGAGGAGACATAAGATTACCATCCGTAGTTTAATATTTTTTTTCATATAACCGGCGCACAGTGGTCCCAAATCGGAAAAAGTTGGCCAAAATTAATAACTCTGTTATTATTACGTATATATTTGATGCAAAGGTATGTTTCCATAGTTTTTGATCCGCTAATTCTGGATTTTTAATTATTTTTTATGTATTTTCAATAATTTTTATTGTTATTTCACATTTTGTTTAAAAAATTAATGCAAAAAACCCAATGGAATTTAAGATTACTTCCGCGAAAGTAAATACAAATTATACATCTTATAAAACTGAATTAGATATTTGAAAGCATATATTTAATGAATTGCATTGTTTATTTTTGGACAATCTTTGAACAATTAATTGTGAATGAACCAAGAGAACATTTTCTACTCTCTCATATGTTTGATTGCATTTGATACTAAGTTAATCTTATTTGAAAGTTTATATTATAAGTCTATGATTAATATTATTGTACTGCATTAATTGTTTAAAAAAATTATAATAACTAATTCTAATTAAGTAGACGCAGTCAATTTTATAGTTCCTTGAAACGGGCCAATGGATTTGGAAGCATTTTTAAACTGGGCCCCTTCTTTTACAATTTTCAATGGAGGCATTAATACAAGCATTGAAATGTCGTAAACAATATTTCATAACTCCTATGAACTCAAGTTAAACGCCAAATTTATTTTTCCGATTGCAATAAGCTCTTTTCGCGGTGGGGGATCAAATTACCGGGCACATAATTTGGTGCGAAAATTTTAATGAGATTTTCCATTAATTTAGGTTTATTTAACCATCAAAGAAATAAATTAACATTTTTCCTTATCTTTCACAGTCATTGTTAAGAAAAAATTCTAAATACACTCATAATCATTATCTGAAAAACCCTCATCACTGTCATCCTCAATCTGCTCACACAATTCTTCCAGGATTAGTAAACTCTTTACCTCGGCAGGTAATTGAAGTAATTTCTTTCTTTGAACCTTTGAAATACTAGATATCAAGGGGTCTGAAGTTAGGAGTAATCTTCTAAACAGGTCTTCATTTGTTGCGATCCTAGAAAATTTCCTGGTATGTTGCTCCCTGAATCTTCTTATATCCTTATTCCTCGCCTCCATTGCCTCCTTGGACAAGTGGCCAATAGGAATGGGAGCTTCTTTGGCGATGGCTGATCCATGTATCAATAGCTTATGAACGACGGGTGGCATGTGATACCATGAATAAAGCTTAACGTATAAATCCGCCATTGAGTGACAGTATTCTTTAAATATTACGTCATTTATCTCCAGGCCACTCGCCAATGCCTTCAGGACAACCGCAAACCGATTAATTATGTTTTTCTCGATTACTTGAAAAAAGATCGTGGCATTACATTTAGTATAATCTCCATATTAAAGGTAAGACTCGTTAGAAAAATTGCTTCGACACTGATATTTAACAATTAATTTAAAATTACATGCTTCAAATTCACACGTGACATTCCAGAATAAAAACCGAATCATTTTAAGGAAACACCTACCAGTGATTTCAGCAGAGAGCTTAGAATCCGCATAAAAACGTCTGGCCGTGTTACCATCATTACATGTTCCATAGCTTTGTTTAGGGAAGTCCACATTGAGCCCCATCCTCGTTTTAAAAGAGTTCTGTATTTCTTTTTTCCTCATTTCCAAGGCCTGCTTGCTCCCATCGCTAGACCTAGCCTAAAAAAGGATTTATCGATTAATATCTTTCACGTGAAACATAGTATTGAGAGCTTTTATGCAACATTCAAAATTCACTTACCTTCCACTTCTTAGTTTTCAAGCGGTAGGATATATGTAAAAGGCATTCAAAACATCGAATATAACAATGAAGAATGGATAAACCAAATGAATATTTAGATTTATCTACTGGCCTTTTTTCATTTGATCTAAGTTATTCATTTCTGAATTACTGGCCCCACAAATGTAGAATTTCATAGAGATTGTTTCCGTGAGAGCTCCACACACCTGTAAGACGTAATAATTAAACAATACATACGCATAAAATAAACAAAAACACAACTGTACGCTACTCATTTGACTTGTTTTTGCAATGTAGTTGACCTAGGTATACACTTACCTTTCCGTTTATCATCGTCAGCATCAAATGAAAGTTCACAGTGATTTTTCCTGTGCACACCTCTTGCAAGGAATTATTTTGCTTCGAAATATGTTCCTCTTCCTCTTTGGAAATATATTTTGTCTCTTGAACCCACCGGAAGCGGATGGGACGGCAGAAGCGGGTGGATGACGGTCGGCTATTTGCCCACAAAACGCTTCCTGCGAATAAAACTAATTATTAGAAGCTTTTCGTAGAAACTTTAGGCAGTGAATAAACGGCATAGAAATAGAAATAATTTTTCATGACTCACCAGTGAAATTTTCTGTCAATCGCAGTGGTGCTAAGAAACTTGCGAATAGGTTTCCATCTGTTCCATCTCCCTGCTTCCATTTCTGTTTGTATTGAGAATGACCGAAACTTCCGTCAAAGCCATATTTGCGCATGAAAGTGCACTGACCTTCATCCCCAATCTCCCCGGTAATTCAAGATAAAATTCTGGATGCCGTGTGGGTCAAAAGACTTTGCAGACCTACCTCGCTCCTCTCTTCTGTGATAATTATGCCCTCCGGGTAAGTTGCGTTTTTTGCTGTCAATACGGACTTGTAGCTAGGATATGTGGAGTGGCTATGCATTTTAGATGTCCGTCGAAGGAGCAAGTACTGATTTTTCGTAAAATTACCAGAAACGGGCATGGAAAGGGCTTCCTCGGGAGTTAGTTCACTTCGCTTCACCTCCTTGGCTCTCCATTTGGATAACACTCGCCGCGCTCTTGAGGGAGTGGTTGTTGTCACCTCTTTTATTATTTTCGCCACGGACTCATCACCTTTGCTTCGTTAGCTCATGGGTGTGGCAAAGGCTAGCTCTGCTGGCGATATGCTGGCTCTAAGATCCTCAATTTTCCTTCTCTTTGCCCTTTCACTAGTCCAGTGAAAGGGCAAAGAGAAGGAAAATTTTATTTTTGTTATAGTATAGTTTTTTTGGTCGACAAATTTAAGCTAACTCTGTTGAACCTTCAAAAGTAGCGATTTTGATTTACATATTGAAGTAAAGAATATGGATATCACTCTAAACTCATCACAAATCTCGCATTATATACTTACCGGATGTACTGGGAAGACATTTAAATAAACGTGGAGGAAATTTCAACTTCTCATTTAGCCAATCAGCAAACTTTCTTCTAAAAAAACTGCCATTTCTTTTGATTTCCTTCCACCGGTGAAGATAATTTGAGCAAAAACACTTATCCTCAAAGCTTTTTAAGATAATTTTTGCATTAACGTCCACATCTAACTTTAACTTGTTGCTTAAGTAGTCCAATACATATTGTTTCTTAAACGACATAGATCCTTTTCCACTTTCAAGAAATTTTTCATGCATCTCAAGACGCGTGAAATTTCTCATATCTACTGAACTCTTAGCCGAGTGGTTTTAAGGTAAAAACAACGATAGCTAAATCAAATACCCTTATTGCACCAAAAATAATCACAGAATTGTAAAAGGGGTATTGAACTACACTACACCAATACACTATGTCCTCTCTTCTTCAATCCTGCAGTCTTCTTTTCAAAACTTCGAGAATACTCGACCTCTTCCACGCTCGAAGAAACTCACTTTCACGTCATTCTTTGGGCAAACTCTGAGTAAAACTGAATTTTAGCGAGAAAATTTCGGACAAGCTATGTCTAAAAGTAATTTTGATTTTCCACAGGGTGAGGTTCGTAATCCTATTATCTCCATTTTCCAAGAAAATTCACATGTGAAGGGTGAAAAGGCTTACTCCGTTCATCCCCGATGACCGAAGTGCAATTAATTACTAGTGTACAGAGAGCGGTGGTTACGTTTTCCCGGTGAGCGCAATAAATAGCTTAGGCCTTTTCGGCAGTCGTTTGCCCTGCATGCGGTCGAGGAGGCCGCTACGGAGGCGACAGAGGGTCAATGTGCCGCGTGAAGACGAAAACTAATCCGTCTAACGGAAGGACAGGGTGGAGTAGTATGTTGAGGAATTTTTTTTGTTCTGAATGCATTCAGGTTTTTGTAGATTACTATATACTCAGCTGCGTACTTTCGTTCCACAATTATTTCCTTCCGCTGGAGTCCTTAAACTATTTTTAGGAGAACGTCGGCACGCGTAAATAATAAGTAAGGTAAACTGGAAACCATTTATAGACGCAAAAATGTACTACTTTTGAGAAGAGATGTTTATTTATGAGGTAAATATTTGTTATAGAAAATAAAATATGCGACAACATTGAATAATACCCATAAATATTGGATTTCCTCGAGCCCTACCACGCGCCAGCCCGGCCGCCGCCCGCGTCTGCGCATTGCATCATTGCAGTTACATCAATGCTGAGGTCGGGGTAGCAAGTATTAGCAACAATTTCCATCACTGCTACGTTGCATATCGTATTTACTACTTATACTTATCTTTATCTTATCGTATTTACTACTTTATCGTATCCCCTTCGTATTTACGCAAAATACTCCTCGACGGAAAGTGACGCTCTAAAGGATATTGTACATTTTACTTGAAAATTCGGGTACAAAACGCTTAAAGTTTAAAAAAATATATAAAATAGTAAACATAGTAAAACCCGAATAAAATGTATTTTCCAATATGTGCTAATGTTTATATTTGTAGGTAAAAATGTTTTTTGGCTAAATATATGGTGTCAAGTTTGTCCTTCATGAAGCTGAACTTCTTCGAAATCGACCGATTTCACGCACCTGTCATTGTTACGCTGAATATTCCATGTTTGACGGGTCCCTGTAGCCGCAAAGATCAACGAAAATACCAAATTAGTAGCGTATTATGTAGACCATATCCTTAAGAATACGAGTACAACATTCAAAAATTCCTTGCAAAAATTGGAAAACATGACTTTTGACCAGCTTTTTTCGATTTGGGACCACTGTGAAGCCACTCCAATAGATTTATATGAAAGTAATTAAATACTAAAGCTTTCATTATTTTTACTTTTCCATTCTAAGCAGCAAGAATATAAACTTGTCTTTAATAAAATGCTCCTCTTTCCCTCAACACAATCGTTTGTAAAAGAATGTCAAATTGAAATATATTTCTCCATAAATGCAAGATACAGAATACATTTTAAAAATTATTTTTTTCAAGAATAAATGACTTGATAACTTAAATGGAAGCCTTCAGTTCCGAAGAATATTAAAATTATCTAAAAAATAAAAACACTATAGATATAATTTTTAACACATGACCTTGGAAGTAAATTAAAAGCTAATACGGGTCCATCAGAAGCAATCAGAACTTTTTTTTTACACTTTTGAGGAAGGCTCATATTTTCGTAAGTGAATTTTTTACGAGGGCTATCTCGCGAGGTGAAGAAGAAACGACGCCGGTCCTTAAGCTGGTTCCACCGTAAGATGATTTAAATGTCATTTATCTGGAATTTTTGTTGTTTCGTTTTTTGTTCTATTTAAAATTGTAACTATTAATTTATATATTAATTTTTAGTTGTTATAAGTGCACTATAAATTGGCAGTCTTGCTGTATGTGTACCACTTTATTAAAATAAAATAAAAATAAAAATTTTATATTCTGTCTACCTGTAGAAAAAGTTGTCCTCTATCTTACATGAAGAACAAAATAATACCTTTCCACGCTATTTTATTCTATAATTGAACTTGAAATTACATTGTGTTCAATGGGGAATGAGAGACACACGGGGAAAAATAGTATTTTTCCACAAAATATAAATGCCGTTTTCGTGGAGAACTGTCACTAAGAAGGAAATAATCCAGAGAAATCGAATAAAAATAAAATACGGACATCTTACCACCTTATTTTTATAGTTATTGAAGAATTAATACCGTAAAGGAAGTCAAAATGCGGTAATTCGTAGGAAATAGCGCTGCAGTCGGCTCTTATGGCTGGAAAAAAAGTGCTCATTTAAAATACATTCGTGGAATAATCTGAATATATTTTGTACCTTACTTTTGGGTTTCTATAGGTAACGCATTGCATCAGTGAAAGCAGGATTTTTTTGACAAAATATAAAAAATGTGGAATTTAGTACTTGTTTTGAGTCACACAGACGCGGCGGAACCTCCTTGAAGTCCAGATTTTGGTCGTTCAAAATTGAAACTCCAAAGAGACGAGCATGCAAATAATTGCAATGAATTTTGCCTTCAAGCAAGGGGAGCCTTGTAGTATCTTTCCCGTGCCAGCACCCACGGCCGAGTGGGAAGGAAATCTCGAATGGCGACGAATGAATGAGCAACGTAATCACCAACTGGCAGAGGAGGAGGTGGTTCGACTTAATTACGGACAGCACACACGTGACAACGAGGAAATATAACGCGCCCAACAGGAAAAAATACGGGGACCTGACGGGTCTCTCGTAAAACCTGCCGATATGAGAATGAGAAACTAGGGGTGGGACAAGAAAGTGGGATTTTTCTTCGAGGAAGAGAATATTCATCCGTGAGCTCATAGGAGATCGTATGGGGGGTGTTTTTTTTAGGAAAACGATACCCCACGGTGAGACTGCGAAGGAGATGAAGAAGCGCCTGAAGCCATTCCGTCTCGTGTGGGCAGCAATCACATTCCATAACCGTGTGTGTCTTGTTTACAAGCCGGTGGCGTACACGTTGAAGTGTCACGTACACATGACTTTTGGCCAACGTTTTTCGAGTTTGGGACCACTGTGTGAAACGCCGCGGCGTTTCACGGAAATCGATCGAAGTTGTTAAAACAAACGAGGAACGGGAAAAAAATTGGCAGTATAGAGGATGTGTAATTGTACTTTGATCGAGGTGAAAAGTTCCTAGAATCTGTCCTCTTAGCAGCTGACCTTTGTCATTATTGCCACGCTGATCAGACTGAATAATTCAACGAGTGTATCAGTGAGGCGTCAGTATGATATTCCTATTTTCCTAAAATTCTACGATCTTAATATTTCCTCTAATTAGTGGTGATTTTTTATATTATACGCAAGATTCGGTTCAATCCTTCTAATAATGTTCCAATACTTCTGATTGTTGCAAATGCTATTTTTTATGGAAATCCCCGAAGTTATTTCCCTTATGATTACTATAATTCTTGACTTTGAAATTTTACGTTCCTAGGTAAGAGTACTCCTTAAAGTTTTCAATTATTCTCGTACGATCAATTTGTGAGACCCGGATTGTTGCCATGGACGCCGAGGAAGATCGTCAAGGAAGCGATCACTTGACAAAAGTTGAATAGTCGACCTCTTCAGCAGATAACTCCTGAGTGTATTAAAAACTCCTTATAGCTATTTTCCCTATATCTGTGCCATATTTTGTCTTGGAAGAAATTCGGAAAACATGCATTATGAAGCATTCAGGTGAGGTCAAAAATAATAATAAAATCTCTCCTGTGGTGATGGCACGAACTATTTCTTCTTCATGTGCTCCACTGTGATTTTCGTGTTATATTTCCATCGGTACGAAATGCTGGGTCTTTCCTTCTCACATAATTTACTCTCATAACAATAGACGTGTCCCTCCAAATCACCTTAAACGCGCCATTCCCGCCTAATCTTTATCCCTCCGTTATGTTTTCAATCTCCTTGACGTTTGGCGTTCGCTTGACAAATAAGCCCTAATTCCTCGCACTCAACGCCGTTATTATTTTCAATTTTGATGCTCCAGAGCGAGACTGCATTCCTCGATGCTTTTTCTCAGGCCCAATTTTTAAAGACTTATGTATCCGGTCGTTACATTGATGAATAAGTAAATACGTTCACGGCGACGAGGCGGCGGACACGGGGTGGGTAAAAGAGCGCGAATTGGAACATTATATACTCGTATACACTCGCTGGCAGCACTTTCATCGGAAAGGGAAGAGATGTAAAAAATCACTTTCTCACATCCCATCCCACAACTCTCTCAGCCATCGAAGTGTTGATTATAAATTGAGCAATTTTTTTTTGAGCGGGCACCATCGCCGCTATGAAATTTGGATATCGCCAGCACGAGACAGATTAATAGCAGCGCAAGTTTTTTTCATTCTTTTTGCCCCATCCTTCCGCCTCTCGTAAATTGGCGTTGGGGCCCTTGGGGGAGGAGGAGGGTAGGGGGTGGGGGACGGAATGGTGGATGATTAGTAGGGAGTGGACCCACCAGCTGGCGTATGGGTTTGAGGGGTGGGGAGTGAGGGGGGAGGGGTGGCAAAATTGAGCAGGGGAAGGTCGTAGTGATAGAAGATGAAGGGGGATTTTTTTCACCAAAGTTCCGGCGATGAGGGAAATCTCGGAAATCGGGCCGAATAAAATCGAAGTGTAGCGAATCTTTCATCGCAATGACCTTCCATTCTTGGTCTTTACCGAGAAATTGAGTTCCTAATAGGATCACTTGGGCTGCTAAAAGTTTAGGACACGAATTCGGCCCGTAAAGTTCAAGTATAGCGAGTGTTCCACGTGAGGGAACTCCCGTTCTTAGCCTTAACCAATTAATGGAGTATCTACTTCCACCTTAGTTCACTGTTCTTTAGGTCCGTGGAAATTTCCGGCTGCAGACTCTGCAGCCACTTTCAAACTTTCAAGCGAAGAAACTGGAGAATATCCCGCAATATCCAAAAAAATGTTTTTACAGCATCGCATTTGGCTAATAAAGTATTAGCCACTATGCTTGTCATTTGTGATTCAGCCGTTTACTGGTCCGCGAATTATTTCTTCTATATTTAAAGGATTGCTTGCGTAAAGAGGTTGGAGAACGCTGCCTTAATGAATCAATTGTCGGCCTCGGCGGCGGCGGGGTTAAGTCCTCGCCTGCCAAACACAAGGTCGCGGGTTCGAATCCCGCCTGGGGAGGATATTTACACCTCCCAGGGCATGGTTGTGTGTGTTAGTCCAAATAATAAATATCTTGTAATTGGCTTTGGCTGTAAGATATATAGAAATTATTATAATAGGTCTGTTAAAAGTTTAATAAAAAATAAAGAACCATAAGGAAGTGTACCCATAGGACGACCATCCATTCTTAGAATTTGCCATGCAGTTGTGTCACTGAGGGAATCACCTGGGCTAACTTCTGTTTACTCCGAGAAAACGGTCTGGAAATAATCAAATGGAATGAGAATGACTTCTCATCTTTCATCCTTAGTAAATAATAGATCTCCTTAGAAGATCATGTGAACTGCAAGAAATTTAGGTCAAACAGTTACCTTTAGTGAATGCAATAAATAATGAATTTGAAGTCCAAATGGACTAACAGCAAAACTGCTCGAATAGTAAATCGAACTTCATCGCTTCTGCCTGCCGAGCCAATACACAGACCTCCATATTATGCAAGATTTCTGCTTGTTTGCTCAGCAGGAGAAATGTTCTAATTTAATCTTAATTGGCGAAGAACTGTTCGGAACGTGCCATTCATAACGCATTTGTTCCTGATACATTCTAGGGATGGCTGAATCCAGTTTACACAGGCAAGATTCGGCGTAGGCATATTTATTTTCACACTTCTCAACAATTAATCTTACTCTTAATACTTTATCAAGCATTAAACGGTAAAGGATAACTTACCTTAAAGGAAAATATAATTTTAATTTCTCACTAAACGTTTTCCGTGACCAATGCGTTCATATCACCAATAAATTAAAGAAAAATGTATAATACGAGAAATTATTACGGTATTTATGGAAATGAGTGACGAAGAAATCAGTCCAAAAAATAACTCAATGCTTGATTTTGGTCTATAATTTTTATATCTGAAATGTAACTAATGTGACATTAAACACCATCTTTTGTTTTTCATTGTTCTAAACTTGTGGCGCCAATAAACCATGAAGTACTATAAAGGGTATGAGTCTACTCGTTTTGGAGAAAGTTTTTCCAATTTCGGCATGGCTTTATTTATTTTCTTCCACAATGAAGGAAACATTTACATGCTCTTCAAAATCAGTGAAAGCATGCACCCAGAAAACTCTGTGATAGTTTATTGCAGGTTGCTATTGAGTGATTATAAAATTAGGCTATTCTGTATCTGTTGCAAGGAAGCGAAGAAACATTCGAATGAGAAAAGACGACGTTCATGACGAAGTTCAACTAGGGATTCAACAGTGTACAATTCAGAGAAATAACGGCGAAGTATTTCATAATAAAAACGTTGTCCATTTATGGTGCCATTGGTCTCTCCTCTATCTCAGTCACTCGATCGCTCACGAAGACCATGTTCGTAAAAAAAAAGTTTTCCGACAATAGTGTGATATTTCTCTTTGCTATTCAGCTTTCATTGATTCATTGACCAAGGATCTGCATTGTCACCGCGTTGAATTCAGTGTGTTTGGTTGTGCTTCGCGATATCTTATGCAATAAAACCCCCTGTCGCCTGTGTCGTTAGCTCCCTGCGTGCCGAAAGAAAGCTAGTCGCCTGCAGGTGTGCATGCCATCCGCGCATTCGACAACATCCACCAATCGTCATGCTCAACTTACTAGGCATGCAAAGCGCTTTACGCACTTGGAAGCGTATTAACATACGTTTCGCACTACCTATAGAAGGACGGTCAGTTTGACCCATCAAGTTTTTCCGCATCGAATAGCTACTTTTTTCTCCCGGTACTTTATTTTCTTCACAAATGGAATTAAGAAGGCCTTATCTGCAATTTATTACAATAAATTATTTTTACTAAATAATTGTTTGTAATTAAAACTATATCAGTTGATCCTATTCAGCAATGCTAATATTAGGCTATTACTAAGAATAACAGTTTGAAAATAAAGACACCTGGCTGGATGTTGAGCATACTTTGATAAATATCCTTTTATTTGATAAATTTTAATTTTTCACTACCTTTTTCAAATAAAAGATACATATATAAACCACATCCTTGCACAGGAAAATGTGTATATATTTGGAAAGATGTAAGATCACTTTTTTTGCACAACTTACACTTATAGTTATTTGTTCAGCACAGTTTCCACAAACACTTCTATTCCATTGAGGACATTTCTTGGCAGTTTTCTTTCTACAATTTTTCAAAATTTGACAATGTTTTCTTTTCTGACCCTATGGGGTAGTAGCGTGCGTTTCCCAGGAAGAAAGAAATACTCATTCTTTTCAAATGGCATCCCCACCACTTATTCAACCAGTCTTAGAATATAATTCTTTCTACTTATTTTGCTATTCGACACTTCTGTCTTTGAACTCAACGCTGCAGAATTTGTACAGTAGGAGACATAAAAACTCTTAAAAGATTAACCCACTGAATAGTTTTATGCATTATGAAGACTGATGAAAAATTAATCTGGCGCGCTTCAACGGAGCCAGTTCTTATTGCTATTCGTCACTTTTGCTATCCGCCTGGTAGCCACATTCCTTTCGGGAAAACTTAGTCCTTCTTCTTAGAAAACTTCCCCGGTCCTAGAATACGTGAATGACGCTTGCCGCCAGCCACTAAGGTAGGGATCTAGTACACAGCCACCTGCGATAAAAGGAGCCGACGACAGAAAGAAAGTATGTAGAAGGTTTGGCGAGTTTTTCGGCGTCGGAAAATGTACCTACAAGTTCTAGGAGGGACAAAAGCAATATGGTATCTATCTTCATAAGAGCCAAAACTCTTTCCTCCTCTCTTTTGCATCCCACGGAGTGATTTCCCCTTGCAGCTGAAGAATAGGGGATTCGGAAATGATTTTACAACTCGAGCACGGCGCCTACTCTACACAGCTTTGAGAAGTAGTGTGCCGACACTTCAGCGACAAAAAACGTCTGGGCGAACGTGCGTATCTCTAGTGAGAGGTCAAAATAATTTGGCGAGTGATGGTCAGGACTATCCATTTCCATTGTCGCACTACTGGCCGCTGTAACCTCTCCTTATGGGAATGTAAACAATGCTGATAACATTCCTATCATCTAGCTGTCATATTTTGCACTACATATTTTAATAATGAATACGATAATAATGTATACAACGGCAGAATGAAAGTGACATATTTTCAATCTTATTCCTCTGGCGATTTTAAGTGTCAGTCAAATTCAAAGACGATTTGAAAGTAAAACATTCCCGTAATTTTGGTAAGCCGCAACCAGGAGAGCTGTGCTATCGACGAATGTCATTCAAATTTAATATAAATGCTTCAAGTACCGATCAAAATGTACGTTGATATATTTCAGTTGATGTAAATAAATATCAGAGATCTTTAGGAGAAGTGAATGGTGAGAAAACTTGACTCTAATGCAGAAAGAAGTAATTGGTCAAAATGACCCATAGCCGTCCTTTTAGGTATAACATCCATTGAAAACTTAAGCGACAGTAATTACGAAATTTTCTTTTGATATTAGTAAAATATAGGTAAAAATACACAAAGGCACAACATTTAAAAAGAATCTATTCACAAATAAGTGGTTAAATTTGATTTTGAACACATGTTATGGCTCAAAATGACCCATCCCGTCCATCTAGTGTTAACTTTCATATCCTCCTCCGAGTGTAAATGTTGTGACTGCAATAAATTTACATTCATGAGACACGAGAGATTAAAAAACCAAGAGAAAATAAGACGACATGAGCACTATAAACTAAAATAATGAGGACTGAAGGTCGAAAAATTTGACGGAGAATAATTGAGAGAATAAGTAACGTTTGTGGCGGTTTAACTAAAGGAAATTCTTTATGTTCATGTGCATAAAAAATAAACATGACTTGGCAGAGTAGTGCAACATAGCACCCACAGAATTACGTGAAATAAGTGAGAACGTGTATTTCCACTTCAATAAACTACTCAGTCTAATCCTTAAGCCTAAGACTGTTCCTCTCCAATCTTTTTAAGAAAAGAAAGCTTTAACATTCAGTGAATCTGCTGTGTGGGTATCGATGCTAATGGAATGAGACGTTTAACTATAAAATATACTATCTCTACAGTACTACATTCGCATGTCATTGAGATTCGTCGGTACCCATTATATTTCAACTTGCACAAATCCCATGCTTTTGATATGTGAGCTAGATCTAGAAAAAAGTTGGCCTGCTCTCGCGCGTGAAACGCCAACGCAGGGCAAACCACTTCCACGGATTGAAGAGGGCACGTATAATCTCCGTATAACTTAACGCCCACTAAGCAGCCAGGAAGTATAAAGAATGACATGAAGTGAATGGCTAAAAATAAGAATAATCACGAGCATAGAGATCTGTATGCTATATGCAGTTACTTGCTCCAGGAAAACTTTCAATCTCGGTTTAAAAGAGTAGGTTTTGCTGTCTCATAACATGGCCGACGGTTTTCAGACCCGCGAGTTAAGTGGGCTGCTAATGTGGCTGAAAATACGCTTCCGGACGCCCCAGGCTCGAGATAACTTAGCTCTATTCTTATGTCTGCAGAACTATCAAGATCTTTATTTTCGAGGTGAAGTTGATGAATGAGTGTCTATTCGTTTATATAACCACAAATGTATGGAGATAAGTGGTTTCAAAGCACTGAAGAGATATTATCCACTATGGAACGAATCAGTTTCAGTTTATTTATCCAAATTTCACCCGTGATTGCCGTTTAAAAATAATCCAATATCTCATTTAAGGGTAGTTATATATTATTTTGGGAAAAACCTATGACTTCTGGCATATTTACTTACTTACTTAGGTGGCCATTCAAACCGTTAGAGGTTTTTTGCCTCCTCAACCGCTTGTCTCCACCTCGACCTGTCCTGCATGGTGTTTTCATCCGCTCCTATTTTCCTCCTCATGTCCCTCAGCATCTGGTCGGTCCACTTCAGTCTTGGTCTTCCTGGAGGTCATTTTCCTATTGGTCTCCCCTTCATTATGGGTTTCAATAATGAACTATCCTCTCTTCTATTTACATGACCCGCCCATCTCAGTCTTCTACATTTTGCTTCTGCCACGATGTCTGCTACCTTGAAGAGTTCTCTTAGCTCCTTGTTATTCCTAATTCGCCACAGTTCCTCTTCTTTTATTGGTCCATATATTGCCCTAAGTATTTTATTTTCAAAGGTGATAAGTTTCTTTTCCGTCTTTTTACTGATTACCCATATCTCTGAGCCATATAGAACAACTGGCCTTATAATTGTTTTGTAGACTGTTTCTTTAGTCTTTCTTGATAGAATGTTGTTCATTAATATTTTTTGTAATGTCCAATAGCATTTGTTTCCATTTAAAAGTCTTGTTTCTGTTTCAGCTTTTTCATTGTTGTATTAGTCAATATTGACCCCGAGGTACTTAAAATCCTGACTTCTTTGAAATTTGTGCGTGTTAACTTCCAAGTTAGCTATTCCTTCTGGGTTTCGTCCTACTTTTAGATATTTGTTTTTTTCTGGCATATTTATCTATTTAAATCCCAACTATGGGAAAAATCCCACACAGGAAGGGAGGACATGACAATATCTACGAAAACAATTAGCATTCGAAAATTAAAGTCGGTTATTATGACGTCGAAAAGGATTGCATGATCTCGTTTTCTCTGTTTGTACTCTGACGGAAAAAGCACCTTAATGCTATTGCCTAAAAATCTCTAAAAAGAAGGTAAAGGTTTGCCTTTGATTACCTCTCTTCAATAATCATTCATCTAATTCATTAGGTGGTGATTCCAGCCATGATTGATCAATTCTTGTGCGATCATTTGAGACTCTGTGACCAATAAAAATACCTAACGATAATATTTTAGGCCCCTCATAATAAGGTATTTTGTCTTAACTCTCTTTTAATTTTTGATCGAAGATGGCTAAGTTGAGAGGGTTGATCGTTGTTTGCTCAACGAAAGTATACTCTTCTACGGTGAGGTACGGAAGCATAGGAATGCTTGTTTGGCTGATTATTAGAGGATGCAACTGACAACAGAGGTCATTTATGGTATTCAGGAGAGGTGGATGGGACGTTGTGGGTATAGGATTATTTAAGTAAAAGAGGAAGGTCGGAGAGAAACCTGGCGTCGGCATTAACCTCCTCCATAGGAAAAGTGCCAAAAGGCCCGCAGTTAAGGAGGTTCCGCCGCGATTGTGTGAGTCAAAACAAATACTAAATTCCACATTTTTTATATTTTGTCCAAAAAATCCTGCTTTCACTGATAAAATGCGTAACCTATAGAAACTGAAAAGTAAGGTACAAAATATGCAGATTATTCCACGAATGTATTTTAAATGAGCACTTTTTTCCAGCCATAGGAGCCGTCTGCAGCGCCATTTCCTGCGAATTGCCGCATTTTGACTTCAATTTCGGCAGTAATTCCCTAATAACTAAAATAATAAGGTGGTAAGATGCCTATATTACATTTTTATTCAATTTCTCTGGATTATTACCTTCCTATAATTAGTTTTCCGCAATAATGGCATTTACATTTTATAGAAAAATAATATTTTTCCTCGTGTTTCTCTCATTCCCCCATTGAACACCATGTAATTTCAAGTCCAATTATAGAATGAAATAGCGAGGAAAGGTATTATTTTGTTGTTCATATCAGATAGAAGACAACTTTTCTACAAGTAGACATAATATGAATAAAATGACATTTAAGTCATTTTACGGTGGAACCACCCCTTCCAACGAGGAGGAGCACTTAGCTCAAAGTTCTCTCGTCCTGTTACCAAATTACAGAATGGGATACCGTTGAAAAATCTCCGCCACGCCCGGACTGCAAAGCTGGGCCCTTGTGATGAAAATCTGTTGCTCTCGTCACCATACTAATCTGATCCCCATGCACATTTCGTTCCAGTGCGTGTTTTACTCTGAGCATAAAAAATACCACTGTCATTGAAAATACTAAATATTACCTTAAATTTCTCTTCATAGAGGGAGTGAAGAATTAGTTTTATCTAGAGGTCCTATATAGGGATAATACAGTGCCTCTAGTTTTATATTTGGGAACAGTTCAATCAGATACAATTTTTCATTAGATTCGAAAGGAGGTAATACAAATTGGGGCTTAGTTTCTGTGAGATTCTATCAATGTTTCTTTTATGATCCAGCTCCTAGCGCACTTTGTTGATATCATGAATGACGAGCTTTAGAGAAAATCGATCTTAGTCTCCTGTTTGATTTTAATCTTTCTATGGCAACACACGCGAGGAAAGGAAACGGTAAGAAGAGGCAAGATATTCACCGTTCGGAAGTGCTGACGTAGACATTTTTGAGGAAGTTGAAGAGCGTTCCGCGTGGGAGTGGCCAGGTGAGGAAATGGGCGGATAGTACGAAGATGGGGAGAGAGACGAGATGATGACGACGGAAGAGGAGAGCAAGAGAGATGGAGAAGGGGGAAGAGAAGAAAGGAGGGAGGCGGGAGGAGGGAGGAATGAGGAAATGAAGACAGACGGCGTTTTCTCACGACCTTCCGTCGAAAGATCAAGAGACGTGCGTGTGTGTGAGTGCGTGTGTGTGTTCGCTTGCATGTGTGCGTTCGTATTAGTGCGTGCGTGTGAGCCTGAGCGGTAGAAAGGTGTTCCTCCCCCGGGATATCCCCTCCCACCACCTCCCCTCCCTCCCCGATAGCCCCTATCCCCCCCCCACCCGTCTTTCCCCCTCCGACCCCCACTCCCACATCCACCACCAATGGACCCGGCATCATCCAAACTTTGGAGAAATAAATACACTCACTCTCGCTCACTCCATCTACCCGCGAAGAGCGGAACCTCTTTCGCTTCATATCGTCCATTATTAAAAAGGAAACTCTCTTCTCCTTCCCAAATATTTCCCCCATCTCCAAACCGTCATTCATTTTGTAAACGCTGAAGCTAGAGCTTTCTAAAGCCGTTTAGTAAAGCAATCCGAATACTGTTTGCGGAGAATTCGGTGGCATAGGTAAGTGGTCCACGTCACAGGAAAAGGCTACATCGCCCTTTAAATGGTCTCTTTTTTTTGACACGAGGCTGTGAATAACATGATTTTTTTAATAAAATTTACAACTAACTTAACTCACTCTCATAGAAGCAGTAATATATTATCGCGAGAAAAACAACCATTAGGTGCGTTTATTCAACGTTTTTGCGCGAATATCGACTAAATGATTCAATGAAACCGAACAATGTACCTACCTACCGGCGGGGCAAGAGTACTGGCTTCTCATCCTAAGCTCCCGGGTTGGGAATATATTTCTCTCCGAGTCTTTTCTTTTACTCATGGACCTGACTCAAGAATCATCCAAACTTCCGAGTCAAGGAACTGCCCATCTATCTCATTTTCTGTCTACCATAACAGTAGATAACATGGACCCTCGTATGTTACTTGAATCCAAAATAATACATCATTTATACTGATTCACAGTGCATTATGGATTACTGCACTGATGTCAATGTCTAGACCTATTTACAAATCAGTGGGGAAAGCCTTTTATCAATTAGGGTTCAACTGGCACCCAGAGATTGAATTAACCCGCTGTTACAATATCAGAATAACTTCTCCACAGAGAAAGGAACCTCTTTCGCTCTAAACCAACTATTAGTAGTAAACTTTCTTCCTTTTGCAAAATCTCTTGCATTTTAATAAACATCGAAACTGTTGCTCTGTATGACCGTCCAAAAATATAATCTCCAAGCTCGTTGCGGAGTATTCGTATTAGGATAGGGGCTTACGCGTATAAAAGAACAGTTGTTTGCGCTTTTATTAGCTTAGAGCGCAATCGTTGAATCATTTGAATAGTTACTGCACTTTTTAGCAGAGAAAAATTAATCGTGCATGCATATGGAGAATCATTGACTATAGGAATTGGGGACGTTGATATGTGGGATTCGCGGTGTCTCTACACGGAAACAGTAACCTCTTTTGTGACCAACCTTTGTGAGTAACCTTTTTCGGTCCATAACTTAAAATTAAAAAAAATGTCTGCCTCTCCCATCCATATTGCATTTTCAAAACATAAGTGTTGAAAATATGACGCATTAATAATTCATTTATTAATTTTTGTACAACCGGTTAGGGTAGGTTTGGAGGGTCCATTGCCCCTCTCCTAAGATCCTTGACAGGAGAGCACTACTTCCCCACACAATCTCTCTCTTCAGTTCAGAATACTGCCTACCTCCCTTCATTGCATACGCAATGGATACAAGATTTGGTTATTCGGGCAGATGACCGAAAACTGAGGTCATTTACACCATTAAGGATAAGTAGGTGGAATAGTAATGGAAGAATTATTCGGGGAACGGAAGAGAGATGGAGGGAAAGTCATTGTCTTACTGTTAACTAAATGCGCCAAGGGGTCCTGTGACTTTAGCACAGCATCCGTCGAACGGATAACTACGCTCTGAGTGCTTCGTCCGATTCCCAAGTAGGGATTGGTATTCTGCTGAAACAATCTCAGTCTCCACCGGGATTCGAACGGGGATAGGAAGCCAGTACTCTCACACCAGCTTGATTCCCAGAGGTACAGGAATCTGAGGCATTACTTATGGAAACGTATTAAATTATGCAGCCATGACCCATTCTCCCGAAAACCTTGGTCGGTACTTACTTTATAACTCTGGAATTTACGCGGAATTTTCTTGAAGATGATCATCGAAATTACTTATTCTACTTTTTCTCCTTTTTTATATGCCTGACCAATACACTTTGCCTTCTCTTGATTTTATGGCAATTTTATTTCCTCTCCCACCATACAAATGCTTCAATAACTTCTTCACTTGTCTCTGCCCGTCGTACTTCCCCATTCTCCTCCGCAGCCACATCTAAAACGCCAGTAGTCTCTCTTCCCTTCCTCTCCACAAATGGTTATGTGTCGCTACCACAGAGCACTACGCTTCGCACAAGCTACGCAAGACCGCTCCTCGGATAAATGAACTCCATGCTGGTAGTGGGGAATTCGGACGGGCCGAGAGGGAGCTAGAGTTGGTGTGGCAGCTAGAGCTACTGGCTTCCGATACTCAGGCCCCGGGTTCAAAATTCCGGCAGTGGCAGTGATTTGAAAGGGAATCCCGAATTCTTTTATGATTCTCTGTGGAGAGCACTTCGAGCGTCACGGGACCTGAGAACCACTTGGTGTCTTTCGCTCAAAGCAGGCTAATGCCGATGCCAGGTTTTTCTCCACCCTTCCTCCCTTTCCCAAGAAATCATCATACCCTGCCCAAAACCACTCACCTATCCTCGTTGGTGGAGCAGCCGCGCATCCTTAATGGTCATCATGATGGTCCGGTTTTCGTTCGCATTCTCTTATTTGTACTAAATCTATATCGACGTGACGCCAAGACAGCCACCTTATTCATCACGAAGTCATGAATAATTTGGTTTTTGTTTTAAATTGCAAAATTCTAACTTGTACGAATAGAAATAGTGATGTCCCATTATAAATAAATAAACTATTAAAATTCCGAAGGTGCTTTAAAATTATGTGTTAATATCGCCACTGATGGACAATATGATTTGATGATGCGGTAAAGGAAATTCATCTAAAGCTGAAGATTTATTTTTTTCCCTAGCACTTCATGAGAAGGATAGGGTAACATGGCATCCAAATTAGCTGATTCCATGAAATCCAATTACATGCATACGGAATGAGCCGACCGTTATCTTTTTCCATATCACAAATCGTCATCGTGGCCGGCGAATTCCCTTCCCACGCCGTGAGGACTGGTTCGATTCTCGCTGGCGTCGCATTTTCTAACGGTTTTCCGTTACTCCTTGGGATGGAGTGAGAAGCTCACTTGAAACGTAGCGTACCTGTTATCCCACCCGAAGGGACATGATACACCATTCGCGTGGTAGCACTTGGAGACTCTTGCGAGACAATTATTAAGCTGAATGTGCGCTAATCATAAAGCAAATAATACAATTCTGTGTTATTTATTCTTTGCTATAAGTATGGTACCTCCATATAACCCAATTAATATTTAATTTTATCACAAAACAATGGTACAGTACACCTGTCAGTGGTTTCTAAGATTCTCGAAAGTATCGCAATAAATGTCAGATTCTGCTCCAAGGAAGTTTCATCAGTGCCACAGCGTCTTAGTCACTTCGTCGTTCCCACACATGTTCTAATGTATTCTCTAAAAAGACACCAATTAAAATAAGCTTCAGTGATTCACCTGTTAAGAGACGATTCGATCCAGTAGCTCGAGTCCTGATATCTTACTCTCATTTCAGAGTGGGCGAAGAACTGATGCAGGCAAAAGTGAGGTAGAACGCTATTGGCAGGCCGGCGTTGACGCAGTGAGAGCGTAGGTTGCAGCTTACACCCTAGTAGATGGTAGAATAGCATTATTTGTTAAAACCTGAGGTAAAATGAGGCTAAGAAGGTAGTGAATGTTGGAAAATAACATAGTTTAGTTTGGTTTCTACGCCTTTGCCGTCATTGCCATTTCTTTCTTTCGATGGTACCATCGTGACAATAAAATAAAAATAATACGCTTGTGCGCTGAAATAGGTTGGGTAACTAATAAGTTTGTACCAAATAATACACAAGCATTTTCACTTACTATGTGTTTTAAAAGTACAGCCTCAAGCAGTTGACGTTACAGATTGGGACAATAGATATTAGATTAAAATATACACTCTATAATTTCCCATCCTGACTGGAATCGTCTCGCAGACATTTAGGTTAACCTGCAAACTTAATAGACCAATGTGCTCTCCAGTTTCAACTTTCCAAAGCAGATTTTGGGAGCATTTTATTAAACTAGCTGTTCAGCCTGTTTATAAGTATAAAGTTATACGAAAGTAGAGTTTTGCGTCGCGAAGAAAAATGTGCGCTGAAATTCGTTGAATTTTTTTTCTGTTATATTCTCGCAAAAATATGTTGACCAATATGGGTATCCAAGGCTCTTTCGAATTCACACTCTCTCTCATGTAATTTTCTTTACATTTCACTAGAATGCTCTTCCACCTCTATTCTTTTCACGGAGAAATAGGCGACTGTCTCGCGCGAGTGGATGCTTGGCACTTCACACCTCGCGATCATTTATTTGCATGTCACTGGCAACTTTGAAAGCCTCTGATGTTCCGCGGCTTTTCACGACTTTGATGGACAAACCCTACAGCATAATGCGTGGCGGATTGATCACTTTTGTGCCATGTACGAATTTCAAAACATGGTTGTCTAAAAAAAAGTCTGTTAAAGAATTTTCACTTCTCTCCCCACAGTGAAAAAGTCGAGTGAAAATTCTGAACCCCTTGACGGGCATGTAATAAGTGTCTGTTTAGCACTGTTGGGCATAAAAAACTGTAAATAGTTTTATATTAAATGAATTGGTAAAGCTATAGAGCACTCTGAGTCATGAATATGACATATCATTATTTATTATCTTGAAGAAATTTGTTTGGGAACACCGAAATATCAGATCTGCGTTAGCTTGAAAGAATCTGAAGTTAATTGCATTAATATATGTATATATTAATATATAAATATGATTTAATTTAATCAGAAACGTTTTCTTTCAGGTTTTGAATATTTCAGTAGCTTAATTTAAACGTTTAACAATTAAATCATATGAGCCATATAATTATTTTAAAAATTTGAGATATTAATTTGGAAATATTGCTGGTCAAAGGGTTCCCATGCATTATTGAGGTGACGTTTTTCTCTCGCTGCGATTAAGCTTGAATAATTTTATAGCTCAAAAAGGCAATGGTATTAAAAATTTTAAATAAAAATAGTACATTGTACACATGCAAAGTTGTTAGAAGTAATGACACTTAACGTTCAATTAAAGGTAATGTAATGAACTTCTGCTGAAGATCCTATTGGTAATTTAATAACCAACGGTTTTAATTTGCTGCTATGTCCATATTAATGCATTTTATTTTTCTTACGCAATAAAGAGGATGTAAATCTTTCACAAAAATTACGTTAGGGTTAGTAAAATTACTGGTGAACGAAAAGTAAAGTGGAAGTTGTGAATCACCAAGATTAACACCATAAAGTACATAACTTTTGGTAAACATTTAGGAAAGAACTATTATCTGAATCATTTCTGCATTCGGTATTACTGCTACTGCTATACGTAGGTAGCTAGAAAAACGATGGTTTATTTCAGTTACCACCCTAGAAGCGAGCAATTTACAGAGAAAGGCGTCTAAATATTTAAATGCCTCCATCCATTTACACATTCAAAATATGATTACTCACATAACTTTAAAGTGGTTTTTCGTTGAACCAAATTGATTAATTTGTTTATTGAATGGCAATGAGTGTGATAACGTGTTCGTTTATATGAACAACATATTTCCCTAAGAACCAAAACGATATTACACTTTTGCTAGTAACATTTCGAAATTAAGGCTACTATACTAGTCATTACTGCGTTCAATTCCATGTTTTGTGAAGAGTTTACCTTTTATAAGAATGCACAGATAATTTATCTAGTATTAGAATCTCGAATTTGGTCCATATACACAACTTGGAATCAACCCGGGGGTTTTGGATGGACCAATAAGTTTTTGAGACACAGCAATTACGTAGGAGCGAGTAGATGGTATTCAAATCCTTCCTAGAAGCATATCCGGCGCACAGAATAGAAAGTTCTGCGGTAGCATAGTTCGCGCGCCAGTCATTGGAGCCGAACACCTCTGCGGCATGCAGGCGTTCCGGCTTTTGGGTGATTGGGGCTGGCAAGCGTCTTCAAGAGGCGGCTTCTCCACGTCTTCAAATTGCAGAGAGAGCACAATAGGGTGAGATGCCGATGGAGAGTTTAAAGGGAGAATTAGGGATCCAATGCGTGCCAGCCGGTCGATCCGTAATTGGACTAGTTTTCCAATTTGGGCAATTTTCAGTGAAGCCGTTCCCTCCCCCGATTCAACTATTTCCGTTTCCGAAGACAAGAATGCTCCTTCGAACGGACGCTCTTATTGTTTTCGTGAAATATGGAGCAATGGCCGAAGCTAAGTGACTGTATTTCTAAAGGTCGATTTTGCGCGCAGTTTGTGGACCATAATCTGTTTCTTGCTCAAATAATTTCAACATTCAATTACCCGAGTTTCCTGGATTAACCTCTAGTTTTCATGAGGATTCGTGATTTCGGTAAGACTTCTTAACTTTGAGATTTGTGTTCTTGGAATCAACCATGTTTTTCGGCAGTATACCATCATCATACCCTTAGAGACTCCACTGGACGGGGGTTGTAAGAACGCAGAAAAGATGTTGCAGGTTAAATTTTGGGGAATCATGATGAAAAAATATATCAATCGGAAAAAAACTTCTTTTATACAATTTTGGCATTTATCTGCTATCCTGAAGATTGTGATTGAAGAACCAGTATCAAAGTCCATGAGAACAGCAATCTGGGTTACATTTCCGGTCATGGTTGTCCATATTTTTGGCACATTACAAGGTCTCAACGATTTCCTTAACGGTGCTCAAAATTTATTTACCATCTTATAAATTCTTCAAATTTTTTACAGTTGATCTTATCAAGTTTACAAGGCCCCAAACATTCTAGTTACCTATAAATATTATATCACTTCAATGTGCCAATAAATTTCGCTTGAGTAATCGAATCTTCATTGGGCTTAATCCAGTTCTTCACTCTGATCTTTCTTGGATGATTATTCATAGTTGCCGTTCAATATACAAACATACAAACTAGCGTTTGAATGATTGTATTTTAACATTTATTTCAATTTCTTAAAAAAATGAACGGATTCAAGAATTGTTTTCAAGTTCCGTAGACCTGAGAAATTGGATTTATAAGTGTTGCCTTTTTGAAAGAAGCCACAATAAAGAGAGAGAGCCTCCGTGAATCAAAGCTTCCGTCACCTTTCAGTAATACCGCGTCAAGGTGCTAGGTTCCCAAATTTCGTGCTTCCTGGCAGTCTTGCACATTCTCCGAAAGGAAATTTCTTTCGAATCGATGCATTATCTGCCGTCGTGAATGACCCTCTCCTCTTTGATTTGTGGTCCAGAAAGCCATTGTTCTGTTTTTCCCGGTCACGCACGCTTAGATCTGGGGAAATCGATTCCTGGATGAAAGTGATACTTCCGCAAATTCTGGGAACTGAACCACGAAACATCAGGCTAGCGTTTTGAAATGTATACAGTGTAGAAATACTCTGCAAGCTATATTTATGATACAAGATATGGTAGGCTTAAATCTAATAACATCTACGTATGAGATAAGGATAGGGTGTGTCGTAGGGCGTCTTAGCACACCATTGACGAAAAGGAGGAGAATGGGAGAAAGGAATTAGGGAAAGGAAGTGCTAAAAAGTGGCATGTGTTTTGACTGATTTGCGTCTGTATTTCTATTTATCGTAGTAATTGAATCATAGTATCGCAGTGCGTAGGAAAAAAAATTCTTATACTTATCTGCTTAACTGGGTGTTGCTCGTATACTGTCGCATTGGTCTGTCCTACAGATGTAGCGCGGGGGTAAAGTAATATCCTCAGTGTAAACATGAAACTCGTGTGATATAAATTTTTCCATCAATCTTAGTCCTAGTATAACCTACGAGTCTTCAGAAGCACTCCAATCTACCCTCTAATTCACTTTGTCACAATTTTTATTCCATCGTAATAGATTTGATGAAATACGTAGCGGTCCTTTGCATTTAGCTGATTTCGCGAATTCAAGGCGAGTCCATATTGCCATTGCCAGGAAGTCTTGTTTATTGAAGAGGGAAGAAAAGGTTAAATGCTAGTTACTGTGTCTTTTCAGAAATTATATCAATGGAACGTAACGTTATTATATGGATTACTCCATGAGAACTGCTCATACCAAGTTCATCAAATAACTTCAGAAAAAATGGATAGTGACAACATTTAATCATTAGTCTAGAATGAAACACTCAACCTGTAATGTTGAAAAGAGATTAAACATTGATTTGGAATTGTTGTTATTAAAATGACCTAAAGACTTATGGGCTCGGCATCTCTTTCGCAAGTATCATTGCATTTGGAAAAGGAGAGCATTAGTAATGCGGTAGAACGATTGAAATCATGCTTCGACGATCCATGTCGACGAATCTCTTTATTCCTTAATATATGTCACCTTTTTTTGCCTTTAAAATATTCGGAAAACCCTCAGTTTTATCTATCCTTCAGGGCCCATCAAATGTGTAATCAAATGTCACTATGCAGTTTTATTACTTACGAATCTTACATTTTTAAGGAAAGCGCTTAGGATTATTGTTTTTCGGAGACGATAATTTCAAGTGGACGTGCGGTATTATTCAAAACAATCAGCGCAAATCACTCACATCAACTTTTTGGAAGGTGCAGAGTTCATATCGCTCGGGTTGATACTGAGGAGGAGGAGGATATTGGAGCGTAATGTAAGCGTTGGGAAGCAGACCTGCTTTGCACGGTGAAGGCCCCGTCGTTCTTCCATGTGATTTGATAAGGTTATTATTCACATTCTGGTCAATAGTGTGCCGTATGAGAATTAATCCCCCAGGCACGGAGCGTCAAAGATTGGCTAAGGAATGTTCCCCTCGGCATTTCGCGCTACATCTAGGTCACCTACAAGATCGAGTTCCGTCCTCGCTTTCTTTCCAGCTCCAAATAATTCTCTACTCTCCCTCTACTTGCATTAATATGCAAATTAGATCGACCTGGTGAGTAAGAAGCTCGTTGGCTGACCCATGGGGTCGGAGGTTTGAATTCTGTCTCGCAATGTATTTTCAAGTTGTCAATTTTTAAAAGAATTAATCTCAGTGTATAGTGAAATTGCAAGTCTGGTACACAAAAACCTAGGAACTAGGTTGTTATACTTGGTACTCGTATAAATTCTCAAATTGCGTCCAGTTGGTTAACTTTTCTCAGCGGCTACATTCAGCGATTGAAATTTCGACCATTTCCGGTGAAACCCAGGACAGATGTTTCTCCTCGGTTTTTTTATCATTTCTATTGGAGCCATTTTCCATTCATGTGAATGTTTCGATGATGACAAATTGTCTCTCTTTGTGTGCTGTTTGGTTTTGTGTCATACGTCCATTGCTACCTTTACTAACACTTGACTACTGTCCATGCAAAAAGTTGAGATATCCGAGTTTGAGATGTTATATCTCATTAACAAATATAC
The DNA here is from genome assembly GCA_963573305.1 of Pyrrhosoma nymphula. Taxonomy (NCBI): domain Eukaryota; kingdom Metazoa; phylum Arthropoda; class Insecta; order Odonata; family Coenagrionidae; genus Pyrrhosoma; species Pyrrhosoma nymphula. Next base: position 8,470,915 of record OY754335.1, on the reverse strand, counting down.
CTATTGCAACAAAGTAAACTGCATATCAAAGGTAATTTATATGTCCATCCAACCACTCTACTTTGCGATTTGTTAGTACTGTTAAATATTTTTTATGTGAGCTTGTATGAAAAAAGGCACGCTTTTTGCCGGTACAAAAACTGCACCACTTCATACGTTAATAACTTAGAAACTTACCGCTGTATTCACAGAGAATTTTATATAGGTAAACACAAGACTATTAAAAGTAGGAATGTTGAAGTAGAAAGTTGTAAAAATATACATAATATCGGATAAAGTTTACTGCTTTAGAATATGCTATTTTCGTTATTTGAAGGCATACGAGATATTTTACGGTATCGTTGGCAGCGGATAAAAGCCCATATGGCGAATATATGAACAAAACCATTCATGTATTACCCTTCCATTTTATTTCCATTTTTATTTATCCTTTATTTCAACGCTCCGAGATAGCTTCACCCAGCGCTGATGCTTACCGGAGGAGGAAGGAGGAAGTTACACCGTGTTGCCACGGTACCTCATCCTCTTCCTACTCCTACTTACTCATTAGAATGCTTCTCTCGTGTTCACATAATACGGCCACAGGCATGAATTGCACGACAAAAAAGACAACTGTGACTCCAGTTCCAAAATAACTGCAAGGATTGGTCGTTATCTATTGATGCGATCGTATTCCGTGAAATGGATAAATCAGCAAATTTTCAATCGGATTTTGATTTTAAAAATGCTAATTCTTGGTCTTAAGATCAAGGGCTTGAAATAAGTGTAAAAATATCTTGTTAATGCGCTTATTGCGGGAAAAGTATTATCGAGGCATTTATGATGCTACAGAAAAACTTATATGGGTAAATATTTTTGAATGGAATATTACGAGTATAAAATTTGTAATTTTAAAATGTCATTGAGTAAATTGCAGGGGACACGAATATTCCATTTATAAAATAGTGACCCATATGTGAAGAAGATGAAGTAAAATACCTAGGCATTCGTCCAAATTTGAATTAACGTGGATAAAACAGCAGAAATATGTGCAATAACTGGAAGAGATGTCATTAGCTAACTGAGCAATAGCAATGGTGACTTTTGATTTTTGTTAAACGCATAGTATCAAGTGAATTTTGGAGGTGTTAGGGTGGGACTCAGTCAACATTTGAGTGATAAACCCAGCAAATAAACTAAGAAATGGGGATCGAAATCGAAGAGAGTTGGAGGCTGACAATGGGTGTTTCAACCTACTCCTCCTCTTCGTTTGTAGGTTGGAAAAAAGCAATTATGCGAGAGGAATTCTTTATGAGTGGGTCTAAAGTTGGGTTGACTATTAGAGTTAGCTTTTTAACAACTTCCAAAAAACATGGCAATGTTACCCGAAACACTGATATATCTGAACAAATATTCTATTCCGCTCCATATTTTTCATCTGTGGCATCTTTTTCTTCCTCTACCTTATCTTTCTCTCCACAGCTCCATCCTTAATCATTCTCTGCAAATAAGTCCATTCCAAAAGTGGGAGTCCAATCCAATTCACATTCGTATTTGCTTTGGCTCTCAAAGAACACTTCACATTGTTTCCATTTTTGGCCTTTTTACGTTTTTCATCCAGGTAATGATTTCCATCGTGCATTATAGGGCCGGGTCAAAGTTTTTTCATACACTCAGTAGGACTCAGTCTTAGGACATGCCGGGGCCCCTGGGCACACAAAAATGTTGAGCCCCGTTGGAAAGTAATGAAAGGGAATGACAAGAAAAAATATTTTTCTGTTATGATTTTATATTTATTATGCTTATGGCGCAGTTAATCAGTTTCACCAAATAGTAAATAATACCCATTTATTTTTGTTAAAATGTTTACTGTTCACTCTCTGGAAAAAATTGAAAATCTGACGGTAATTTAAGTAGGTATCTACTAGAATACCGAAAACAAATTGAGCTCCTTTTTTTTGTCTAAGCAAATATATCGGCATTTCGGGGCCCCCATGAGGTAGGGGGCCCTGGGCTCGGGCCCCGTGTGCCCTTATAGTAAAGACGGTATTGACACTCAGGTACCACTTACCTTAATGCGAGCAAAGACGGGGTGTGATTTCACGACCTGTGATTTTGCCACGGTGATTGTTGTGTGAAGGAGACGATGGCGAGCCGCAGTGTTTTATTGCAAGGAGGTTAGAAAAGAAATGGAGGCGACATACCACTTGATTCTTGAAACCAATTCCGCCATTGCAGTCGGCACAGTTTAGACCTTCCTCTGGCTTACGTGTCCTTCGGTCGTGTTCGATTTTCGTCAAATCTAAGTTAAAAACAAGGAGGTTAAAATGAAATGGAGGAGGCATGACCGTGAATGCTCATGGGCGAAAGTGAAGCAAGAATAGGGGTGCTTGGGAAGGATTTTGTGCCGAGTAGGTGTTGCCAAACCAGTCACAAAACATTGCCTTGCCTGAGGTCTTTAACTTAGATTTGACGAAAATCGAACGCGACCGCCGGACACGTAAGCCAGAGGAAGGCAGTCAACTGACAACTGTGCAGTTTAGACAACTGTGCCAACTGCAATGGCGGAATTGGCTTCAAGAATCAAGTGGTATGTCGCCTCCATTTCTTTTCTAACCTCCTTGGTTAAAAACCACAGACAAGGCGATGTTTTGTGACTGGTTTAGCAACACCTACTCGGCACAAAATCCTTCCCAAGCACCCCTATTCTTGCTTAACTTTCGCCCATGAGCGTTCATGGTCATGCCTCCTCCATTTCATTTTAACCTCCTTGGTTTTTTGTATGTGTTTTGTTTTCCCATCTTTCCTTTTTGTTCCTGTAGAGGTCACCTGTATGTATAAGATAGCCACGGTATCAGTAGCATGGTTGAAGTCAGTTAAAGTTAACGTGTGACGCTTTAGTGTACATCCCAACGCATCGGGTTATTGTATTCCCTGTTATTTAAAATAAAAACTGGATTTGAACAAGGGAAAGGTTTATTTGTTCATGATCCAACAGTGATCTTGGTGTCACAACTCGGTGCTGCGACAGGACTCGTGAAATAACAGAGAAGAACATCGTTTCTGCATTCGGAGCTGGTGGAGTTTTGTCACTGCCGTCGCTCCGGAATCGTGTGTTTCTGTAGTATCGCTGTCGTGCATAGAGCGGTGTTTTGCTCGGAGGTGTGCCGATCTTGGAACCGTTTTTGGTGCCGTGACTGGTCAGAAATGTCACAATCGGAGCTATGACGAATAATCCGTGACATATCCCATGGTTGGGGAGCATCCATAAAATTTATTTATCATATTTAAGAAGTGTTGAGGGCACAAAGTTCCACCAAGAACGCAAACATGTAATTCATATGCGTCTACGCCTACAGCAGATATTAATAATTACCTACTTATAAAAAGTGCGTAAAAATTGAAAGATCAAGAAAAATCACCTCACGCAGTTTCGCATCTCTAATCTACATATATTTCCACGTTAAAGATCAAATTATACTAGTTCATTGTCTTTAGCAAAAAGAATTGAAACGATATTTTTGTCAAATTCATAAAAACATTCCGAACTTCCTATGGAAATACTGCCAGCGATATCGTACCGTGACGCCATCTCCCGGGCTCCTGATGACAAAGTGTCTTCTTAACATAATTTTTAATAAGAAATACTTCAATAATACAGCAATGTATTCCGATAAAATTCATCAGTTTAATATTTAAGAATACATACTTCAAAAACACATTTTTTTAAAGTAATGCATGCTCCCATTGAATTGTGAGATGATTTCAGCTTCTTCCATGCTCCTCCGATTATTTCTAATATGTACCTATTCATATCAAAGATAAAAGAGCATAAACGCCAATATTACCATTTACCAATTATAAGTAGTGATGAATAATCGTTCAATAGTGCATATGAGAGCTTTGGCGAAAAAAATAGCGCGCTCCATACCTGTCCGGGCGACTCCAGGTGCGGAGACTTCAACATCCTCCGAGGCATGAGCTCTTGATTTGAAGAAAATGCTAAGCGAAGAGGAGATGAGGGAAGAGTAAAGAAAAGCGGGTGGTGAGTGTTTTTTTTTAAAGGAGATAAAGGGAGGAACAGAAGAGAGATGGAATAAGAGAGGGTAGGGAGAGTGGGTGGTCGTGGGGGAGTGTTTCGGTCCAAAGGGTAATTTTCATTTAATTAGTATCGGGACCTAAATCGTGCAACAGTGCTCAATCATTTCGACTGTGAAACCCTTTATTAGTGGAGCTCACGTAGATGATGCGACCGGTGGGATGGGCTGGGCAAACGCTTAACACCCACCGTCCGATGGAAGGGGGGGATGTTCCCCCTTTCCCTCATCCCCTAATCAACCATTCAACCTTACTCCCCCACCCACCCCCCTCCCGTGCCTCCCACCCCTTTTACTTCCCCCTCCCCACTCCTCTCCCCTTCCATCCCACTCCCTGCTCCATTATCATCATCATCATCTCTTGCTCTCACCGCATTTCTTCCAACTTGATCCTCTTCTCTCATCTCCTTCCCAGCCTTTTTGTGTTCCGTTCATGGATATATATTGATTTAGCCTTTGCCGGTTTTACCACGTGCCTGTGGGGGAGTACATAGTTGGAGGGGTTGATGTAAAAGTTACCTGAAGCGATGAAACCCCAAGATAAGCCCCTTTCTTTACTTATTTCGAATAGGTGGAACTTTCGTTTGATCGAGGCGCTGTGAAATTTTTTGGCGTTTCTTCGCTAAAATCGCACCCATCTATTTTGAGCACAAAATATGCTGTATTGCCTGTGATATTGCACGCATTCTGACGTGAAGTGCTAACCTTAGCCCTGCGGTGCGTGGCATAAAAAAATTGAAGGTGAGGAAAATTCCTTTCCCTGTCCTGAATAGTGTTTTCAATAAATTTTTCGTGTCTTTAAATTTCTATGAAGTTACGGAATAATTATAAAATCTTTGTCAACTCCACTAATTAATTTAATAACACGACCCGGGTTTCAACACTTGGTGTCATCTTCGGGCGAAAAATACGTCCTAAGTTAGGGTATATATACAAAATCGTGGTAGGGGAGGGGAAAGGATCGAAGTTGATATGATTCCATGAAGTTGATTTTCGGCTCAAGGTTGAGGCCATCCCGTGGTATGACAGTATTTCAGCTCATGACTTTTAGCCACTTAGCCAACAAGGTTGACAAGCTTTGTTTAGCAAAATGTTCACTCTATCTACTTTCGAAGGAGCTGTTGCAGAAAAATTTATTTGCCATATATGTTTATGCTTTTATTTAATTAATTTATTAAGTGAATATTAAACTAGTATTTAATTATAATAAAATAATAATTTAATAATTATAATTAACTTATTTATTAAGATCGTAATTAACAGTTGAGTTCACATCGCGCCAGGTCTCACGTAACTAGGTTTACAAGGTTATATCTAACAACATTATTTTAACTGTATTACATTTCTCCATGCTCTTGGGAGATGAGTAAAAACTTCTAATTAGTTGAGTTGAAATAAATTACTAAGGACTAAGTTTTCAATGATAATGGAAAGCAACTTTCCATCAGATCCAACCTGATGAAATATTATTTACGAACAAAAACTATTGGGAATTTGTTGAATATGTAGCTCTGGGAATTTCAGTGAAACTTATTTATCGTTCGTCCCGAGTTTCAACAAATCCAAACAAATCTTGAAGATGACAACCATTTGTTGGAACCCGGTGTCGTGCATTAGAGAAGTTTTAGTGGTAGGTATTAAAATTTGTCTGTAGTATTCGCTTAAAGCTATAGTATTTGCTTCGCTTTAAAGGTGAACCAACCGTTAAGGGCCACATAATTGCGCCATTTTTGTTATTTGCATTCGATATTTGTCAAACATTACTAATTTCAACTCTTCTCGGGTACAACATTGTATATACCATTTTAATTTCAAATAATACCACTGGAATTGAAAGATGATTCACGCAAGAGCGTCAAATAGTTTTCTTTCATAAATTACCCCTCTCGCAGCCCGTGGCGGCGGGCAGCAGCCCACTCACTGCTCCGTGCGAGGTGTTTCCATCCATTCTAGTCGGTGCACCGTGCGCACAGTGCTGCGAGGGTCCCTAAGAACACAACTCGATCGTGGTTCGGCCCCCGACTGCGGGGCAGAGAGCGACCATTCCCCGCTCTGCGGGATTCCGCGGTTTAGTGTCTCAACTGTTTCTCTGTTCCCCGGCACTCGACCGCCGCCGGGGCGAATTACAACGACCGGACACACGTCTCTTCGCGTTCATAATCCGATCGAAACTGTAGCACTCCCGACGACTTTATTCACCGTGGGTCACGCTTCTTTTGCATTTGGGTATCTGGAACGGGGAAGATCGTGATCGGTGTCGTGTCAAAACGAACGCGGGAGATGGTGATGGAGAAGGGACATAATCGAAGTTTGAAATACAGCGGGGCACTCATGATTCACATGCCCCCATGCAGCTCACGTGAGAAAGGGTGCTCGTGTACTAATTTATACCAATGTACACTGCTTAAAAATTTGATAAAATGATTACCTTTATCGGTAATAGTACCTTGAGTAGTTTTTGGCACAAGAAAAGGAAAATGTGCGCAATAGGAGAAAAACAAAAAGAAACGTTATAGTATTCCATTATAACTTTCTAAATAATTTTAAATTCACTCTAAAAAAATAAATGGCAATAAGCCTCTTGGTTCAAATTCTCACTGGAAAAACAGGTGATGAAATAATAAAGGAATCAACTGTAAAGGACTGGTAGGTAGTTGAAGTTAAATGCACATTTACTTGGTTATCATTGATGTGGATGAACTGCCACCCCACTGATATTATTTGGAATTCGCAAAATACATTTTGTTGTTAATTTTCTTTCAACTATGCTGCCTTGAAATTTTTTATTTTATTATGCAGTTCAATATAATTTCATATATCACAAGCATATTGTTATAAGAACTCAAATCTAAGCACCTTGGCTTTCATCTCTACGTTTCAATGGCTTTTAATTGAATAAGAAAGAGTTTCTTCTATTTATTCGACTTATCTTCTTAACCCGCCATTGATCGCGCAATGAGATTTTCTCTCACACCAAATTTAAACTTGTCCTCACTTTGTAATCATGAGTTAGAATAATTTCCCTTTCCTTCTAGCTGACTTCTTATCTCTTCCTATTGACCGACCGTCTCAAAAAGTATAAATGAAGCGTCCGCAGCTGTTTAATGATATGTCTGATACCGTCGGCTACAAAGTGTGAGACTTTTTCTCATCGCGCGACCACTGACGTTATTGTTTTTGTTCCTCTCAAATGCGTTACACTCTCGCAGCATTCGGGAAAAGTTGATTAATTTCGTTGAGAGCAGATATTTTAATGCATATTTATGAGTCATAAGAATGTATGTCCTCATAAATAAATATTTCTTCATGAGAATTGTAATTTTCTTCATTTATACCCAATGATATCATCGCCAGTATAATTAGCAACGATTACGTAATTGTATCAGTAATTGTGTATCTGCGGAAATCATTATTTCAATCGAACATTTAGAGAAATAAATTATATGTAAATATAGTGTGATATATATTGCCAATAAACGCTCCATGATAGATAATCAATGACACATCTGAGTGTGAGAAAAAGTCTCACACGTGACCGCTCGCGTGATAGGTAGCTTAGCGACCACTCCCGGGTTAAAAAGTCGTACAAATAAGTGTCCACTTGCAATGTAGCTTAGACGTTGTGGAAAAATGAATTGGCCTCCCTCCTTGTATTAAGTGCTAAATTCACCATGTACTGAGGCCTCAGGCTAATTAAACACTCAAGGTCTATCCTCTTGTTTGATTGCGGTTTCTAGTAAGATCTAAACTTTAGAGAAATCGTACAGATTATGCTTGAGTGTGAGAGGACGTTGGAAAAGTTTGGGTTTCAAATCAACGTATAAGTATCCAAAAAGGTTATATTGATCTAAATATTAACAGAGAAGATGAGGAGGATGATACACATCCAAAATTGTTTTTCTGCTTAGTCACAAGTGGGACATGATGTGTGGGAATTATAAAGTAGTAAAGTAGTAGTAGGGACTGAATATGCCTGGGTAGGGTACATACGTCGAAAAAACATTTTTTTAAAATTTCGATTTGAAATTTTGAAAAAAGGTGCGGTTCTATCTCCAGATGCACAGGAAAAAATATTTTCGAAAAATATTAATATTTAGGGGTCCCACCCCCCCTCCCAAAGTTTTAGCTGACAAAAATTGCCTTTTTGGGGTCAATTATAGAGATTTTCTCTCGGATTTATTTTTAATTGTAAGATCGGATTAACAGGGGACTTAATACTGCTCATACAGTTGAAGGCCACTATTTTGCTTTATTTTTCAGATAACTACAATAATATTTTATGAAATAAAGGGGATTTTGCTGAATTATAGGGTTTTAGGGTGAGAGCCAGTCGTTCCTCTTGCATATGGAGACGTGGAGGGTCACGAACACACTCTGCAAGAGAAAATATTCATTACCGCATAGCTAAAGGCAGTACATTGTTAATGTGAACTCTAGTTTACACTAAAGTACTCAATGTTCGGTTCCAAAGACGTGTACTTGGAAGTCCTTTTTTGACCTGAAAGATGGCACGCAGCACGCCGTGACTTATTTATTTAAAAACTCGTGTTTCATCGAGAATAATTAAAATATTTCACTTATGACTGGAAAATAACACGAATTGGTTCCTTCATTTTAATGCCATTTTTATTTCCTGGCAAGAAACACCTCTTTTATCAGTTTTACTAACAAACAAAATGCCAAAATAATTTGAGTTTTTTTACTCTGCTACCCATCCTTTTCTTAAATGCATGTATTTATAGTTGCATTGTAGAGGAAGTGCTTGACATGGTGGGCGAGGAGAGGGAACTTATAGATGAGATTAGGGGAAGACACAGGGTAGGTGGCTGGAAGGGGTAATGAGGGACGATGGTTTGCTGAAGGTCGTGATAGAGGGTAGGATGTTGGGTAGGCGGGGAAGGGGAAGGAAGAGAATCGGTTTTATGGACGGGATGAAGAAAGGTAGGACTTATGCTGAGATGAAGAAAGAAATACTAGAGGTAGAAAGGGCAAGGCAAGTGTAAGAGTTCGTTGGTTATTCTCTGACTTTCATCACAACCTACCTTTATCCGGTAGATTACTGTAATGAATGAATGTAGAAAACGTAGAAAAAAAAATCACGTTTTTTTTGATAGATGACCCTATTTTTCCATCAGTACCTAAATGCGAAGAAAGAAATAGCTTTCATTTGAGCGCTCCGACCTCGTTAAACGGATATTTTGATCTTAATCGTCCATCTCCAACTGCTCAAGCCCAATCCCACCTTCTGGAAAGCCTAAAACCACTCTTGGCCATTAGCGTGCATCACTATGCATATGAGACTGGCTCCCGTTTCAATCCCAAGCATTCCTCTCGAGTCAGTGGTTGGCTGGCCCCCCAAGGCTCCAAGAAGAACACTCTACGGAAATCGCCCGCACGAAATCACGAAATCACGCGAAGAGCAGTTTACCAGACGCTCCCGTTTTCTCACGATCACTTTTAACGATTGCGGGCTGACTGCGCGGACCGGTCCTCCTCAAATCATAGGGTGCTCCTCCCCGATCACGCATCTGCGCTAAACAGTTTCAATCTGTTTAGCGCACATCGTGCTCCAATCGCATTTGCCACTGCCATCTGCGCTGAAAACTGATCCTCGCCGTCGTATATCCGCGCTGATTTGCGCAAGTAGGAGTGCATAGTAGAGAAGTAGTGTGCGCATGGCGGTGGATAATTTCACACTTGTGGAATCTGGATTACTAACATTTCTGAGATAATTGCAATCTTAAACTGTATCCTCAATATGCACCGAATTATTTGATGATTCGCAGTTATTTGTTGAAGTCTCAATGCTATATCCATCAACACCAGCAGTTATCCGTCCGAAGATTGGTTTGCTGCAGTTCTCCATTCCATTATCTTTTGAGCTAACACCTTAATTCCCTCACTTGCCTTCCTTATAAAGCTCCTGATTAACTTTCTGATATATTCCACCCTTGTTCCTACTCAGCAATGCTTTCTATTCTTTGTACCTTTTAAAATTGCATTCAGGAGGTTACTATGCCTTAGAATGTGTCTAGCATGTTTTTTCTTCTTCTCCTGAGAGATTAAATCAGGCACATTTTCTCTCCAAATATTCGTAGCAATACTTCATTGCTGATTCCCTCCATCTATTATTCTTAGATGCCTAACACTGTAATTTCAATGCTACCAATTCTTATTTGAGCATTGAGTTAATTTTCACAACCTCTCGCATTTAATCGCCGTTACGACACATACTGAAGTGCATCGGCGAAGATCGTTCCATTCGTCACCGCACCGCTGTGCTATTGTCTGTTCCCTCTTCTCTGATGAGCGCTAATCCGCACCGATGTGTGTGATCGGAAAGAACTCTCGCTGTTGTGTGCTGCTCATCTCGCAGCACAAAAGCGCTGTTGTTTTCCATTAGTTTCAAACATGGCGCACTCGGTGGCGCACGTAGAAACAAATCGGGAGAAGGGTTTATGGAGTGAGCTTGAGAAAAGAATAGAATTTTCATTCTGGTATTAGTTTATCGTGAATATTGTGAAAACGGTGAATAGAGTAAATTTGAATTACTTTGCGGTTTTAAGCTTCCCATTTTATGTATGCAGCTTTCTCCTGTTCAGAAAAGATTCTGTCACGACTATCATGTACCTACCGACTACTACCGGTTGAATACCATCTCCCATTAGGTTACTGGACACATTTAAACATGGTCAAAGTAAATTTAAATTACATTACGGATTTAATATTATATTTTTAAGTATGAAGTTTACGCAGATATTCTCTATTCACTAGATTCCGACACAAATATTGTGTATCAACGGACTACTACCAACAGAATGGACTGGCTACATGACAATTATTTACATTTCACCGGCAGAGGTTCATCATCATTCGTGTAAACTGGGCTGTGCTATAGTACTCCGATCTGAGGGTACTTAAACATTTGGAATGGAAAGGCCACAATATCTGTTTGCCATTCCATTCCTTACCGTTCTTCTCATCGTCGGTCATTTATTTATCTAGTCCAAGGAGTCAGAAAACTTTTGAGAAGGAAAAAAATGGCGGGTCCTAAAATAATTAAAAATTATTCGAGAGATACACATTTTTTACTAGGAATAGTTAAGGTAATACATATTAAATTAGGCTGTGATATTACCTGCTTATATCTTTATCAAACGAAGAAAAATTACTTATGAGAAATTAAAATGCTTTAAAAACCCAAGGAGACAGAAAACTTTTGAGAAGGAAAAAAATGGTGGTTCCTAAAAAAATTAAAAATTATTCGAGAGATACACATTTTTTACTAGGAAAAGTTAGAGTAATACATATTAAATTAGGTTGTGATATTACTTACTTATATCTTTATCAAACGAAGAAAAATTACTTATGAGAAATTAAAATCCTTTAAAAATTTTATGAATCAAACTATGGTAGTTTTATTTTCATTTTTATTTTCTCTGAGTAACCAAAGAGCCGTATATGACTCACGAGCTGAAGTTTACGGGTCCAAGCGGAGCAGAGCCGCCCAACCCTCTGAGCAAGAATCTGCTTTTATCTGGCGAAAACGGTGGTGCCGCAAATGGCTTCGACCTTAAAGGATTCCGTTTAGCCGGCGGGGAGAGTGAGAAATTGCCGAATTGGAAGGCGGACTGGGTCCCGTGAGAGAAAGATTAGTAGTGTGGGAAGGGAATTGCGGGGGGATTGAGAGGGCATGTGAAGGTGGGGGAGAGATGGGATCGATATGGCGCAAGACTTTTGAGAGATCTGAATCATCTCCGTTTCTACCTCTGTCGTTAGCTCCCAATAAATCCTCCCAACTCGAGAAAATCGCAGGTGTAACAACGTGGCAGCGATATTAGCTATTCTTTTTTTTATTTTCGAGTGCTTCGCGGGATTCTCACGCCGGAGACTCAAGTTCCGTTCCCGGGGTCCGGAAAGAGCGTTCGTACACTGGTTGCTCTTTCTCTGGAATGTTTGACAAGACTACGCTTGAGACCAATATCAACGAAATTTTCCGGAGGTTTACGCTAAGGGAATCTGATGCCCAAATGGGATTGCCATGCAATTGGTATTAGGTTGCCAGCGATCGTTCGACGCGATTGAGATTCTGTTTGGAATCTTTTAGGGTATTATCATTAAGTAAAAGGGCACTGGAATGCTATTCTAGGCCTTTGACACGTGCCATATGACTGAGGGACTCAACAAGCGTACTTATATACTAATCGGTACAATTGTAATGAATTCATCCTCAATATTCCTCTCTTATTCATTTTGAATTTGAAACGTCGAAGAAAAATTAATTTAATTTGAAATAAATTTTTTCTTTAATGCAGAATATAATGACTGCATTCAGAAATGTATATTTGCTCGAATGGAAACTGCCCATACATAATTATGACACCAAGGCTGATTTGTCCATCTAATTGAAGATGAAAACTACCGAATATTTGAAAAGGAATTGCCGCTTATTTTCATTATTCAACGCCATTTCAAGACAGCTTTGTTTTATTACAAGTTAAAATAATGTTATTAAAATACTAACAATTTTTTTTACCAACGACATTAATGCCGATTCTCGGCTAGTCGTTTTATCTCAAAGAATTGGGAGTAACATTCTTTGATTGCTTTCTAAGGTTTTGTATGGTTTTACAACAGATTTTTTATTCCATTCTGAGTTAAAATCACTTTCCGAGGTATAATTTATGACTCACTTGATAAAGAATTCTGCTAAATGAAAAATTTCACACAGTGGTTGGAATTTAAACCTCTTGAAAGTATTTCTGAACTTTCCATATTACCTTTTTCCGTCTCTTTGTTGCATAATCAGCCTCCGCGCAAGGAACTTATTACAAAGGATTATGTTACAAAGTTCACGTTTTGAAGGCAAGAATTGTGCCAGAGAAAACGATTCTTAATTATTAAGGAAGATGTGACTCAAGGAAACTTCGCCTTTGGCTTTTATCATATAGGTACAACCATAATATAAATAACATAGGAGCTGGATCTTTCCGAATTAGGACGTGTTTGACTGCAAATAAATGTTATGAGAGGCCGTATTCGTAATAAAACACATTTCAAGATATGTTAATACTTTTAGAGTGGGACTTGTGAACAAGTCTTACTAAAATCTTGATTTTAATAAAATTTTGAACTTTGACATCGGCTCGTTGAGTTTGGTACTTAGCTGCTACTTCTCAGACATCGGCATGATTGCGCGCCCAGGTGTTAAAATGTCCAGCTCCGAATTCAACGTGCCCACTACCACTCAGAACATCAATTTAACTCCCTTGCTAAGAGAAAGATGATGGACGAAGAGTCTTGAAATGGCAGCTGAAGATTTTAGCAACATTTGCCTCGTCCTTCATTTGATGTTTCTACTCATCGTTTGATGCGCCATAAAAGGAGATTTGAGGAGACATCTCAGATCTTTCCATAATTCAAAGAGATATATATATTTAGCTTTGATTTCAATATGAGCTCATAATCGAAACAAACGACATTCAGATGGCATATATATTTTCTCATCTGGGTCACTTTTATATCATAATATTGCATTTTTTATGGGTGGCTAAGTGTTTTTTACTTTATAATTTGCTGGATATTGGAGCTCAATCGTCTCTCTGGAAGTTAGTTATCTGATTTTAAAAATTTATCTAGGTGTTACTTAAGCTGGTTTCAATAGCACGTAAGTTTTAATCAAAAAGTGTTTCTATTATCCTTGCATTAAGATATTGACGATGCCAAATTAATCGCTTACTCAGCTGTTGAAAACTGTACATAAATATTCTCCATGCCTGAGACGATTATTTTGCTGGGATAAAGTATTCTCATTCTTCTCCCACAGTTACGTGAACAATCTTGCCCTTATGGATGGTCTTGTTCCATGCCTTTGGAAATATTTATGCATTTTGTCCCTATTATCAATTGTACAATTTCAACTTATCAAAGTGAACTTCGTAACTTGCAGTGTTTTTTTTTGGCTTTCTAATTCCTCCGTTAATACTCAGTGCCTTGTTATTACACGGTGCGACTAAGGACCGGCTTTTCTACCCACTGACAGTTAAAGATATTCTGCTGACATCATCATTAACCAAAACAACTCTTATTGTACTGTTTATCAGTTTCCCAACAAGGCCTATCTTGCCAACAAATTTCTCGACGACTTATCTGGAACACAAGCGGAGCGATAACATATTTTCGGGAGGTCTGGAAGTTCTAGAAATCGTGAATCAATATTTACAAACTTTACATTTACAATACCCCAATGCAAGTACATAGAATAGTTATTCTTTTTTTGTACACAATTATGAAACGAAATGGTTTTATAGCAGTGGAACTGAATTCTTGTAGTTAATTATGCTATCTATATCTGCTATATATTTGTTAATGTTGCGGCATTACTGGATTTGTTTTCAGATACTTATATGCATTGGAAAGCCAAACAAATACTGTCAACAAAGGTAAATACTTTCGTTTGCTTTTTCTTCTCCGTTTTTTTAATTATTACTAAATAAACCTTAGGAAACTTTTATGTTGTGAATTAACATTTTGTACTGTGTTATTCCGAGACCAATGTTTGAAAAATGCCTCTGCATTATACTCTTGCGTAATACCCGATGTTTTCAACCGAGGGTTTGGATTCGTGAATTTCGTCAAAATCAGCACCAGGAATCAACAATAAGTATGCATAAAAATGTATTCTGCAACATTCATTCACTATTATTTACATGCGTTTAGAATGAGTAAGCATTACTCAATCTTCGAATAATCACATTTTGCTGTTTTTCTTTCACCAATAAATGTAAAAGGCATTATCATTGTTGGAATACATTTCTGCAGGATAATTGTTCGGCCTACAAAAACGGTTACATAAACGCTCCATTGGTTTTGTCTGACATGTATTCTTATCTGCAGAACAATTGTTAGTGGCTTTATGGGAGTTGGGAAAAACCGAGCCTAAGGCCTGAACGAGGAAAACTCAGTCAAATTGAATTTTGTAACAACTGTGTTGAAACTCAAAATTAAAATATTCGAGGAACAAAATAAGCATGCGAAAATCGAAATTGGTTTATTTTGTCCCCTCCCTCAAGTAGGTGGTTCCCAAGCGGACAAAAGATGAGCTTAAACTCAAAGGACTTTTGTTCCTTAAAAATCGTTGTTACAAAAATGCATGGGTTCTTTCTGCTGCTTTGCCATGTCCCTGTTAAAACTTCCTTTTCATTTTATGTAGCATCTGGTTGTCCGCTATCGTCTTCTGCCACATTTTTTCTCCTCATAATCTAAGGTCGGTGATTTACACGGAATGTGAGTGAGAGTGTGGTATATGAGACTCTCTTTACAGGTATTGATACTGAAGGTGCTACGTAACATATATATTTTTATAATTTTAAATCGGCAATCACCGTTCAACTGTCATTATGGGATGGATATTATAGTGAAAATGTTAGCCTGCATATGAGGCTTAAGGAAATTAAGTTACTTGGTTTACTTTATTTAGTTTTATGCTTTCTGCGGTGCAACCACTGTAAGTCACGTTCACGGGCAACATAAAAATTCGACGGTGACCCTAAAAAAAAACTATTATGCCGTTAGGGAAGCTTTGGATGCACGACCCCGCGGTAAAGAAGCTGCAGGGACTGCATCAACTCCTCCGACCACTAAGAGCAATTTATCTGCGGATACAAGTCCACACGGCCGCAGATGGCCATCGACGGCCCGCAAAACGGCGTGTCTGTGACCCCACAAGCACATTCATTACCCTCCCCATTGCAGTGGCGTTTCAGCCATTTATGCAGCGAATTCGAAATATTTGCAAGGCGCTAGACGCTTCTCCCGAATCGTTACTAACTTTCTTTCCTGGCCTCTACCTCCTTCAGCCACCCACAAGACGAATAAAACGAAAGGAAAACCATGAGGGAAGAACTTCGGGTTCCTAGTTAAGTTGGAGTGAAAAATCACAAGTGATTGTAAAGATGCCTTTAATCTTTCAAAAAGTGCTGGTTTTATACTTATATAGGCTTGCAACATAGTTAGGTGTTGACGGGATAGTGTAATTTAAGTGACACTGGGAGGGAAAAGAGTTTACATAGTATCCTTATTAGGGATTTTTGATTGGGAATCACTGCTTAGATTGGCGGACAGCACGAAAATTTGCGGAGAAATTAAGAGAAGCGTTGAAAGAAATTCGATGAGTCATAGAAATTAATTTGTAAATTCGTATGCGATTGCGAAATATTGGTGTGTGTAATAGAAGGAAGAGAGTTTGGTACTCCGGTACGTAAGGAATATTAATGAAATATCTTATTGCATTATGAAGAAAAAGTAATGATAGATAAGAAAATCATTGGGTAAAACATTTAAGAACCATCCAGTTACGTATCCATTTTAGGCAGAATACGTAAAATGTTTATGATTCGCGGCAGGGCAACAAATAGTTACATTATTAGTTTCGTAATTATATCGCCGACGCAAAAGATCCGTCTTCGGTTGTTAGATATGCTGTTGCGGGGTCCGTTGAATCCTAATCTGTGGTTACTTGTATCCCACGCTTTGAAAATTAAATTCGTCCTCATTCAGCGATCATACCTTCGCCTCTTATTTAATCTCATTAACTTTTTCATTTTGAATTTTGCGCACCAATTTGTATTTAGAAATCACATTGCTTTCTAAATAAAATATTAGTTTTTACCAGCATATGAACTGTTTATAACTTACGAAATCAGTTTTTGTTAGCAATTAAAAGAGGTATCATCAATTTCGCCTTTTCTTAAATTGTTTGAAATACACTTTGTGTTAAATGTAATTCTCACAGAATAAGACTGGTGTACAAAGCAAACTGCTGGAATTTCGTCGCTTCGAAGAAACCTGAACATTTATTTAAGGTAAAATGGATTTTGTACTAGCTAAATTTTTCCCACGCTTGAGTCCTCAGGATCAGGTTAAATATTTTACTTGACGTTGCATTTCGAGCACAGAAGATGAAAAAGAAGTTCCTTAACTTCCCATAAATATTCACTTGGATTTGAAAAATATGCATCATTTTTTATTTGTTTCGATCTTCCTACTATCGATTTCCTAGTATCAGTATCACAAGTTTTTAAGAGACAGGAATGTCCTCTGGACGGAATTACTTTCAGTGTTGCAATCGCAAGCCTACTGATGACATTAATAATACTTTCGCCACTCCGTACGTAACCCTGGTCTCGGTACAACCCGTGTCATCGCGGAAACCCTGGTCAATTTCGTGACCGGCAGAAACGTCCTCCAATCTGGAAATCTCACAGGCGTTGGGATCACTACCTTAACGGCGAGCTCGCTAAAACTGACGTAGCTTTATCACGGGAACCAAAGACTGTTCCAAGAAACACAGGGGCGAAAAGATTCGGCCAGTAAACGCCAAAAAAGAAAATAAGGCGCGCTCAACCCGCACACGGGATCTCGGGAGGATCCGACTTAATTTTGGGACTGACAGGATGCCGAGCCAAAGGATAAAAATAAGAGAAATAAATGTCCTTCCTTGAGTCCACGCAAAACCACAGGAACGCCGCCGCTCCTCCCAACCATTCCTCCCCATCCCCGCCAGAAACACCTATGGCCGACCCTTCCACCTTTAATCCCTCTTCATCTTTGTCCTCAACTCCCGCCGCCCCTTATCCCCCTTCAACTCCTCTTGCTCACCCTCGCTGGTCTCCTCAAACCCCTTCACCTATCTCTCCGGCATTTTTTTCTGTACCGTCCTCCTTGCAACGCTACCTCAACCTCTCTGCATCGCACCCCCCTCCACACACCCTCCCTGGCCTCTCCCGACGTACATACAACGTTATCCTACACGCGCAGCCATCTCCTCTCCCTCCATCTCACTACTTTCTTTCTCGCTCGCTGCTATTCGACGCGAGAAACCTCCAATTAACAACTCCCCTCAGCCAAAGTGACTTAGCCACTATGCGCACATAAATTCCAGCGCCGAGAAACAAGAGCCCGCACTATACCGTGTAAGGTTCAGTTCATTCGTATCCCTCCCCCCTCCCCCCCCTCGCTACCTCTGACCCCCGTCGACCTTAAATGCAGCCAAACCAACCACCGCGGCCGCCAATGAGAGACTGCGGGAGCGTGGGGGGGGGAGGGGGTGAGGATGAGAAGGCCTAGGTGCGGATTATAAAAAAGAATGAAGGATGAAAAGGGAGATATGCTGGAGTCTTGGGAGGGGGTTAGGAGGGAGGGGAGGAGGAGGAGGAACATAACGTGAATCGAAAATGAGCATAAGGAGTAAATGTGATGAACGCTCGCATAGTTCACAAGGTCTTGGGATGGGTACATTCAAAATGGAAATTTTTTATGTTGGAAGGTGATTTTAAAGCATATTTGTGAATATAAGACACTGATTCGAGCCTAACTTTGTGGAAGTAAGTCATGAATTCATAAAAACGAAAGTTTAGTATTATCCACACTAAAATTTAATGCCAACCGCGAGTTCAGCAATTTATTGCCATTATCAAGGCCTCCTGATTTTGACCTGGATTGCTGAAACCAATATCGGTATAAAATTTTAGTGTGGATAATACTAATCCGTCGTTCTAATTAATCATATTTGTGAAGGAATCCGCCGTAGAAACGCATAAGATTTTACCCCACGCGCTGATTTTGGTTGCTAACCACTCCTTTACTTACTTCTACTTAAGTACTACGGCTGATTTTAGGTGCTGCATTTTATTTGATATAGATTAATTATTCCATCTCTTAATTTCCATCTTATTTGCCCCATCTGTTTAGTTTTATGCGCACCTTAGTTTTAATCAAACTTATCTCTTGTTAACCATTGTTACTAGCTTCCTCCAGTATTTTATGAGCACAAATAAGCGTGCAGGAGATTTTCATCGACGAGTTGACAATGGAGACATTAAAAATAGATAAGTAAGAAGGGATGCAATACATACAAAGAGCTTAGCAGTTCAGCACTGGTTCTGAGGATCCCAGGGTGGTGTATCTGCATCCGCATTTCCTAGTTAACTGATATTGATAAATTTGCGTTAATTAATTTTGTGGATAAGACCATATGTTTGGAAGTTAATGTAAGCCATCGGATATCAGTGAAAATGAAAGTTTAAAACGACACTCATGTTTGATTTGGGAACTTCTCATCTAAACTATGAAGTAAATTTGTATTCAAACCTGAGGAAGGGCCACAACTTTTTACAGTATTGACTTTGCGGATACCTTAAAAATCTCACGAATGAATCGATGAAGGTTCATGATATCCACCAAAGGAATATTTTTATATGTTTTAGTTCCGTGTTTGGCTATCTTTTGGTTCATTTTACTATACATAATTAAATTGCACATGTTTGTTATCCCCGAGCTTGAAAACGATATTGATTTAGGCGGTAAGACAAGGGATAAGACCAGAGAATTACTTTATAGAGCACATTAATATGGAGTGGGGAAAGATTTTCCACCACTCCAAGGTGTGATATTGAGATCTTTATTGAATTTGTTAAATGCGTGGAATTTAAGTGAACCCTACTCACAAACTGTAATTGTAAATAGACTGGTGATTTTAAAGCATATTTGTGAGTAGAACTTGTGAATATATTAATTGAATTTTTTAAAAGAAATATCGGCAACTGAGACCATTAGCTCCTTTTTGGACAGGTTTTGAAGTTGGCAAAATATTCCTTGTAGAATGAAAGAGGAGTGGTGAGAAACAAAGCTGTTTGCTCTTATTAACCCTTGTCCTCACGGGTAGAAATTGCCCTTAGTGTGTACGACGGTGGTACCCGGGTACCCACCGGATGCTTTTATACATAAAAACATTTTTCATCCTTTTTTATGTGATTAACTGGCAGAATAGTAAGTCTGAGACGTTGAATTCGTATGAATATAGTTTTCCACTCATATTTTAAGTATTAGTTATTATAAAAATTAACGTAGTTATCAATTTTCCGATCCGAACCTTATCGATTGAAATTTTGAAGACACGATTTGTAAAAATGTCATCATTTCACTAAAAAATATATTTGAGCTATTAGACTGTGAGAATGTATTATGTCATTTCATTCTTTGTCATGAATTAACTTTTGAATGCCTTTAGTATTTATGATTTTATGCACCATATCATCATCCTTTACCCTCCTCAGTTGAATTTTCCTCTATCCATATGTGCATTCGAGGTTTTTAAAATATTGAATAATAGATTTACAAAATTTTAATTATCTTTGTCTGATGAGGGTGAGATGATAAAAAAGTAGCAAAGGAAACTCAGCTGTCTCTTTCTTTCTTATATCGTACAAGAGTGATAGAGCGAAACTATTGAGTCAAAATGATCGCGTATATTTGCTCTCTACAGCAAATGTTCAATGTTAGGCATGTGCTACTTTGTAGAATGTGAAAAAAATCACATGCACCATTATATTAGGACCTTAAAAAGAAATAACTCACCTGACTCATACATTGTAAATGTGTCAGAGAAAACCTTGAAATTGAAAGGTCTTGATGATGACTCAGATTTTTCATAGTTTAGTTCAGCCAATGCAGGCCAATAGGTCGAGGGAGCCATTGTCGTCCATCTTTGGATTCACTGATGACAAAGTTACCATGGTTTCTTACGTGCCTAAGCTGGGGAAAGCAGTGATACTCCTGTCAACGATGCATCATACCACAGACCTATGCGGGCAAAAGAAGAAACCAGAGATGATTGATTACTATAACTCTACTAAGGGGGGTGTTGACAACATGGACAAAATGTTGTGCCATTACAGCGTCAAGCGAAGGACGAATAGATGGCCAGTAGCTTTATTCTACAATATAACTGATGTCACATGCTTAGCCTCGTACATAATTTATGATAGTAATAATCCATCACAAAATAATAGACATGACCGCAAGCGAAGGTTTCTACAAGAACTGGGGAAACAACTATCCCTACCAGCTATCGAGTCACAATCATGATGCCCAAGGACAAGCCAACACTTCGGTACCAGGACCGGGATTGAATGCATGCTTGGGGCTCCAATCAAATATTTCGATCGGAAAACCCGAAAAGTATGCTGCATGTGCCAAAGACCTATTTGTGATGAGCATACACAGAAAATAGAAAAATGTGATTCATGTGCTTAGTTCTTTGAAAATAGATATTTATGAAAAAATATCATAGTATATCATTTTTAAACTTATTTTCCCTTAAAATAAACATTTTTATCAGTATAGTAATAATACAGATGGAGTATTTAAGTAAAATAAACTTAGTTCATAGTGGTACCCGGGTACCTCTTCATTTAGACTAGGTATAAAAAGTTTAAATTTTCAATTTCTCAAGTATTACTATTAAAACTAATAAAATACCTTTAGAAACTGCCTTATTATTAAAAATTCTAAGATGTGAGAAAATTTCACCCAAATACATAGCATGGAAAATTAAAAAAAATCAAGAAGAAAATGAAAGTGGTACCCGGGTACCACGTCGTGAGGACAAGGGTTAAAAAAAAGAGCTTTTACTCTTTATTTGGCTTTATATTACTTACTAGTTCCAATTTATGAAATTTGGTAATAAAACCAACACAATTAAGTGGTTATTGGCCGATCATCATGTGCGTGTTCATCGAATTAGGAATATAGATCCTCGCCGAAAGTGCATTATAACCTCAGTTACACATGTCTTAATTCTAGCGATAATGTCTTGCAGCGATATAAATGCTTGGCCGGTGTAGCTTGAAGTGTGATGAATATGGGATAATTTAATTTTTATGACATTCCTGAAACTAGCTAGAAATTTTAATAAAAGTGCCCATGTAATGAAGACGATAAGAAAAGCTTTAAAGAATATACAGGCACCTACTGACAAGCTATTTAGGCTTAGTAGGAACTAATCAGTTAGGTAGTTTGCATGGCATATGCGGACTCGGGCTGGGTTTGGTTGAGGGCTTTTCTCCATGGTTTGCAGCAGCCTCTTCGGCAGCACCCTCTGTTCTGTTCTCCCTTGCTTACATAGTCATCAATAAAATCTCAGGCATTTTTTATGTACACCTTTCTTTGGTTCCACCATTATATTATTTTTGTGTATATCTAAGCTAATATTGCCAAGCCACTTAATGTTATAAATCTGTATCCACCAATTAATTAACTATAATTAAATCCATTGGTAAAAAACACAATTTTATGAAAACCATGGGTTAAAAACGAGAAAAATGAGGAATGCCGCAATGGCTTGGAGTGTCCCGGGAGGAGAGCGATAAGGGGACGAAAGGAATTCGAAAGAAGATCGAGGCTAAGGCGGAGTTGGGGGACAGAGATGAGCGAGTGTGTGGTTAGGAGGCGGGAGGGGGGAGGGATTGGTGGGAGGCTGAGGGGGTGGGTTGGGGAGGGGGTGGGAGATGAGGAACGAATGGGAGGGGGTGAGATGGAGTATAAGGCCTTTTGTTTCTTATGTGCCGTAAAGAGCTAGGTGCCGTGAACATGGCATCGTACGTCTAAGAGACAAGCTCTTACCCCGAGATATATATGCGCTGTTACTTCCTACTCTAGCGCCTTTAGAGACCTCCCTTCCACCTCCATTTCTCCGCGCCTCCAACCGTCTTTAGCTCAAATGTGTCCCCACTCCCATTCCCCATCCAATTCTCTAATCTCCTCTTGCGCATTATCGTCAGCTCTCTCTCTCTATCATTCTTCCTCCTCTCCTCTACTCTTTTCTCCTCCTGCTGCCTCCTTACTCGTTTTTACTCCTCCCTCTCTCCCGACTCCATCTCGGCTCCCATCTTTTCTTTCCTTTTTCTCACAGAGGGCGTCCTCGCAGTCCTCTCCTCCCTCTCTATGCATCGGGTGCATCTGCCCTCCTGAGATGGAGTGAGATTCCACTAAGTGAGTTGGCACGGTGCACACAATGTGATTTTTCGAAATACATCCCTCCGGGGTTGGAAGACACTTGAAAGGGTCTTTCCGAAACTCATGTTCGTGCTTGGAAACCTTGGAAAAATTATCAATCGCTACCTATCCAACGTTTTATCACTCAATGCTGCTGCCTTTTTCAGATGCTGATGGTTCCTCTTGTAACACCGTCTTATCGGTTTTTTCTCTTTGCATTTTTTCTGTAATAATCTGAATTCCGAAAGTTCTTCCTCTTTCGTTGGGGAATGTCACTAAATACCTTGCACAGGCAGTTCTAAGTGTTTACTGCTTTACATCATTACCACGTCTCGAATAAAATTTAAAAGTGGTGAATTGTTATTTCACTATGCAACATGACAAGGTTCCATCAAAAGCTGAAAATGTCGTACCTATATTGTCACACAGCCATCGTGACGATGAATATGACTATATTACTGTTAAAATCCAGTTTGAAAATAGATTTAGGACGAAAAGGTTTAATTATATCAAGTCTATATGAATTATCGCTAAGTGTTCCTCAAAGTTCAAACGTTTTTCTTCTTGGCTCATATTTTCTTCTAGCCACATGAATTAAATTTTAGCATTTCCAAAGCGTCCTTCAACTTTCCTCTTTTCTAATAATACTTAGTTATTCTTGGAATTCTCAGTAATTATACCTCAATCCTTCGGCATGCGTAGCGTATTTGACTATTTAGTATAAAATTGTCGGCATATTTTCCCCCTGCTTCTTCAATTATGCTCGCGTATCCAGAAGTCTTGTTAACTATATATCCTTGCCCATAAAAAGCTTTCCCTTTTGAATCCAGAGAGAGCCGTTTCTTTTTCCAAAATAATTCTATTGGTATGAGCACACCACTCTATCAGGTATACTTTGTAGGCCAGCTAAAGATAAATGCTTTCATAGAAATGGCCGTAGTATAGGTGCCTCGTCATTCGGAGTGAAATTTTTCATCCGTATAGCGTTGAAATTAACAAAATCATAAGTCCTGAATTTACAATAATTACGTAATATAGTTTCATAATTTTTCAAAAGTGAGTATTTTTTCGAAAATATACGCTATTTTCGTAAAACGTTTCCTCAAAAATAGCAAAAAGTTTCTTCCATGAAATAATTTTGGTTTGAGCAAGGAGAATTTGTGGCATTTAAAAATCATTTTTGAGATCAAATGATAAATAAAGGCCTCAGAAAGCAATGCGGACAGCAAAATGTTTTTCCAAGATGTTCGTTATTCCGCAGCAATAATCAACAGATATTATTGGGAACACCCAATCAACGTTGGCGACCATTGTCATAACCAAGCAGAGGTGTAATACAAAATCTTGCATCAGTCGTGTAAGCTTGGAGTAAAGTGGGAAATATCTGGGTTTGTACTCGGGTACACAATTTAATATTTATTAGATTGGTATCCAAGTAATATTTATTAGAATCAACCTCGAATTATGAATGATATCACTTTTTGCATTTTTATTACCCGTACCTGCTACACAATGGCACATCATACGATTGTTCTCTAAGATAAAAGAAATAAAGAAAATGTTCCTCCATTGATATGGCAGGCGTTTGCTGAAGCTGGGATCAGATGTCGGCGAAGTAAGAGTGGGTTGAGGAGACTGCTGGCGGTCGAAGTAATCGACAAGCTCTGAGCACCGACGACGCGATGGCAAGTTGTGGGCTACCCCACGCCACCTTCAGCACCCAAGCACAGAGGCAGCAGATGATCGTTGTTTTAGATTCCTGAATTATTTCTCAAATCCACTAAAATACTGCGTAAGGAAATATTTATTATGTGCTACCGCAAAACAAAGAAGAAATGAATATTTCTAGCTGCTTGAAGAAGGGCTAATTTAGCTGATATATGTCACACTCATGCCGTAGCTTTTATTTGTATGTAGCATGTATTTAGCTAATATATGCCACACTCTCACCTTGTTATGCCGGCTCACTTGATTGAGAAAATGAAAGCTGAGATAAGTTTTAGACCAGATGCTCTAGCATTGCACTAGGTTCAAGACGATTAATCCCTGAAAACTGAGAGAAAGCATTTAAAAGAATTGTAAATATGATAATGTCTCAGTAAACAGTTGTAAGATTTCACTCTAATAAAAATATGCTGCCATTTTTTTCTCACATTTCCTTGTTGTTAATCATAGCTAATTTAACTTTGATTTTGAGTAGGAATTAGTTTACTCTGTGTAAGGTTATTTAACGTAGTCGATTAGTTGCATAAGATCTTTTTCCAGCCGTGTAGACTGGTTTTAGCTGGATTAAAGTGGGAAATATCGGGGATTGTACTCGGGTACACAAAGTTAGGATTTTTCTAGCTAAGTCTATCTAGTCAAGATTTTTCTAGCTAAGAAAGCTTTCTTCGGTTTTAAAAATGCTAAATTAAATACATTGGTTTTATACTATACCCTTTTTGATTGAGAGAATAAAACAATAAATATATCGATGTTTCTTGGTTAAATTATAAATAATAAATGAGTGCGTTTATACCATAATAGAGTTAAAAAAATACGAGGGATAGATAGATTAAAGTATGAACTTATGATGATTAGTAAATAAAAGCAATAGTTAACGTTATCTTAATTAAAATCATATATCTTCTTACTTTTCATCTCCGGTTCTTAGTTCAAAAAAGGTTTATCCTTTGCTCTAGGGCATTC
Organism: Pyrrhosoma nymphula; assembly: GCA_963573305.1. NCBI lineage: Eukaryota > Metazoa > Arthropoda > Insecta > Odonata > Coenagrionidae > Pyrrhosoma > Pyrrhosoma nymphula. Next base: position 8,445,317 of record OY754335.1, on the reverse strand, counting down.
GGCGCGTGCCTCAGGTGGAGAATAATGGAAGGACAAATTGAATGCTACTATGCAAAATGTGCAGGCAACGTGCTATTCTCGAGGCATATGTCTGGAACAGTTGTTTCATTCCCCGCCGAGATTTTTTATTGAATTTTGTTGCAAGATCCAACTTTTTTATGCCTGGCATAGTTTGATTCAAATAATGATTTTGGGTCCCGTTTCAATGAATCCTACTCAACATACGAGGTGTGATAAAAAGATAACGGGAATTTTTAAATGTAGCAGGCTTCACTATTCCGTTTTTCAATAATTCCGAGCTCCTGCCACATGGTCGTACGGTCAATAAGGAATACTACCTGGAATTTATGCGCCGTTTTTCCTTAAAGCAATCCGACGAAAACGCCCAGAATTGTGGAAAAACACCTCGTGGAAATTGCACCTCGAAAATGCTCCCGCTCACTTCTCACTGCTTATTCGTGATGTTTTGGTAAAAAAAACAAAGCATTATGTTGCCTCAGCCACCGTATTCACCGGACATGCCCCCCTGTGACTTCATTCTATTCCCGAGGCTGAAGAGAAACATGAAAGGACGACGTTTTGCCACCGTTGATGAGATAAAAACAGAATCGCTGAAGGAGCTGAACTCTATACCGAAAAGTGAGTTCCAGAAGTGCTTCCAAGATTGAAAAAACCTGTGGCAGAAGTTTATTATATCTAAGGGGGATTACTTTGAAGGAAAAAAAAATGATATCGATTAATAAATAAATATTCTTTAAGAAAAATGAAAATTCCCGTTATTTTTTTATCACATCTCGTTTATAGTCTTTTTGACTTGAGCTCGGCCGCAGCTGCACTTGTAACGTAGTCCTAAGGTTCTCACGTAAAGTTTCTCACTTGAAACCCCTTCCTCCCTCAAATCCATCCAACTAAGCGGCAGAAATAGCGATCAGGGTCCACCTTTGAGAATCCACAGGCAGAAGGAATTGACATCAACATGCTACCCCGCAAGCCGCCTCAGCTTGGCGGGGGGTGTTAGGTCACCATCCGTTTACATATAAAGAGGAAACGCTCTAATGAAATTACGCCTAGCATTTGTTAAAGTCCCTTATTGTTCGGGGAAAAACGAATTCCCACACCTATCCTTTTGGCAAAATATCTCTCTTAATTTATCGTTTCTGTCGGACCTGGAAATATAGTGGGGTTCTAATATGATGTTCTCCGTGTCGCTCTGAAAGATATCTATTCTCAATTGCTCAAGCAATCTAAGCCTAGCGCGCAGCCTCCGAGTCTCTAGCGGCTCCCAGCCTAATTCGTTTAACATCTGTGTAACGCTGCCTGTACGCCCGTAGCAGTTTTTGACGAATCGCGCAGCTTTCCTTTGTATTTTATTAAGTTCCCGGATTAAGTCTTTCTGCACCGGATCCCATATGCTCGCTGCATATTCTAGGAATCTGGACCTGAAGAGACGCCCGTTGGAACACGGGGGCGAAACTGTTGTCCTAAAAAGCAACCTACGCGGTGGAAACCCGAAAATGCAGAACAATTCATGGTAGAAACTGAACTAAAAATCCGCTAGGACTTTTTATTTGAGTGTATTTATTCCGATGAACCTGTTGACAAAGAGAAATCGAGTGTTATGAAGCTTAATGACCATTAAACAATACACAGTATATTTGATTTTCATTTATACTTTTTTGGCTGGTAACTGGCTCAAAGGTTTGAGAGAGTTGATTGTGTGTGGGCTAAGATAATATTTAGGAGATGGAGGATAGCTCTGGGATAACCACTTGATCTTTTTAATTTTTGAATTCGTCCTCCCTGTTTACATGACTTTCAGTGTTAGGCACGCGAATTGTAGCCAAACATTGTGTTTCGTTATTGTCTTTTATATTGGTATTGATAAATGAACACTTATTTCCAAAGGTATTTACTCGAGTACAAAGGACCTTATTCATAAAATCTTCAAGTCGCATAGGTCGTGCCTACGTTCCATCACAATACTTACATTTTGCTAGAGTTATTTGGTTTCGCTTCAGTGTGCCTAGGGGTTGTGCTTTATTTTTTGACTCAAAGGACAAGGATAGCGAAGGATGTCGATTTAATATTTCCTTTACTCTCCTTCACACTTCATACTCTTCTTATATGCTCTCGCCGAAGAGACATGATGGCTAGAGTGGAGTTCGCGGGTTGCGCCCTGAATTGAAAGTGGCTCAGATACAATGGGTTCGAAGGTGTGGCCACCACTCAATACTTACACGATGGATTGATTGTTATTGCGGGAAGCAAAAGGTGAATAACCCCGCTGTGGTAAGCCATAGCATAATAATCAGCATCAGAGCAAAATTGTGAATAACTCCAGCCGTTCCTTTCTCCATTTTCCAACGAATCATTTAATAGTAGAGGAGGAACATGAATGCTGATCAACCTCGTATATTACGTTCAAGTCAATATTTTCGTTTGGTGACTAATTTTAACCCTCTGGTTACCGACCCTCGTTTTATTACGTTGGTTACCGTTGGGGTCCTTTAGGGACCCCATTGTATTTTTTTATGTACCGGGGCAATGAAAACAATTTTTATCTGTAGTGCATTGATTTTATTGAGAAAACATCATAAAAGATCATATTTATTTATACCTAAAATTAAACAATTTGTGCATGAAAATGTTTATAAATAAACAATAAATATTGTTTACAAAAAAAGAGGACAATTCAGATACACATTTCAGTAATTGATGTTTTATAAAGGATCATAACACAACTTAATAATCCAGAAAATTAAACAATGTTTTTATACCAATATTTATAAGTAAAAAAAAATTGTTTGCAAAAAAAGAGGAACATTCAATTATACCCTTCATTTTTACATGTAAATTTGACATTCTTGTTGGGATGTTCTGAACAAACAAATGCTTTACACACGGAGCATCTTGCATTTGCCTTTAAGGGTACTTTGTAGATCAACGGGCACAAAAATACGAAAGTTGAGGTAAATTTACATAATTTTTTTGCACATGGAAAATTCCTCCGCCCCAATCTGCTTAGAAATACTCGTTTACATTCCTAGTTTCTATAGAACATGAAAGCTCTACTACCTCGAGGATAAAAAGAAACATTTGGTACAATGCCACACTTTTTCATTCGTACGATTAATTTAGATGTCTACTACGTTACTACTCAGGGTAGTTTCAAGGTATCATATACAACAGCTGCATCAAACTATTCGGAAGCGGTTCAACTATGAGAATTGTCTGTTTTTAAAGTTTTTCGAAAGTTGTCGGAGTCACAACGAGTCAAAGTGGTACCCACCAAAGTCATGTACAGACTAAATTATAAACAAAATAGTTACGGAAAATATCATACAACATTCTTTATCTATACTGGGCTTTCTAACTAATGAATGGTCATTGAAGACTCTTGGCTATAATTTCTTCAACATCGGGTGGTCATTTCAAACGTTTCCTGTAATTAATTATCAAATAAAATTAATTGCCGAAGAGTAAACTTTTTGGAAACTATCCATAGAAAAAACAAATATAAACTTTGTTATTCTACAAACAATTTAACTTGTTCAGAAAATTACAAAGTGAATATTTCTTTTCGCTAATTAACTATGTATTTTCCTATTGATACCACTTTTCAATTCTTAGCTTTTTTAACTGCAATTCATTTTCTCTCCTTCTCCTCATCCCATGCGATTTTAACTACGTAACCTTTTTCAGTGATTCAGGTCATCACTACTCCCATGAATTCCCTCCATTTCTTATGTGTTTTCTTCGTAAATGCAATCTTTCACTTCATGTATTTACTTCTAAACGCCTTTTCCTGAAGAATATGTCATATCTCTGATATGTAAGCTACCCTGCCTGCCCTTTTAATTGGCCTACTATCTTAATATTAATTTTAGCCTTTCATTTTGAAAGACTACAATAAAAGTTAAAATAAATATTTCTACTCTCTATTTGGAACATACCATTTGGTGCTCGTGTCTCTAAATGGCTGTAATTCATTCCAAACCAATTGCACATTACCTCTAACGCGCTCCTCATAGTTACATTCACATTTCATGAGCCTTTCAGCCTTTCTTCCTCCAACTTTCATCCACAATACCCTTCCCTATAAGTACCATTGAAATATGTAAAAAAAATCTTGTGTAATCTCCCTAAATTTCATTCTCTATCTAAACACTTAGTAAATGGCAGCAGTAAACTCCAGGCTAGGATTTCAAATGAGAGTGCCCTTAAGGAATGATAAAATAGGGCGTACGATGGTAGTAAGTGGCTTAAGTAAGTTGGGCGGGGGAGAACCGGGAGAGACAATCGCGAAATCGGAAGAGAAGTGAAATGCACTCGTAGGGAGTCGGAAGACACAAGGGCGGGGGCGGGGGGAAGGGGGGGAGGGGTTGGGCAGGAAGGTGTTGGAAAGCCCTGCGCGATATTCCACCGTCGATAGCCATTCGCGCGCTAATAAGATGTAATCTTTCAATTTTCGCTCGTAAATGAGGCAGGGTGGGAGGAGGAGAGTGTCAGGTTGAAGGAAAGTCTGTAAGTGATAGAACCGGCCCGAGCGAGGTATTGTTACATTGTGCCGGAAGTTTTACGAGTCGGGGAGGTTGCCTTGGAGAAGATGAGAGGCGTTATGGACTTTGAATGGACCCCGGGGGGAAGCGTCAAGGATGCTTACACATGTCCCAAGGAGGAGACTGGTCCGGCCCGATTCCGTGGGCGATTCGTGGGAGAGCCTTTGGAGAAGGGTCGCGATGCTGTGGGCGGTTGGGAGATTTGCGACTCGCTGTCCGCTGAGTGCATTTCGGTCGAGTCAAGGGGTGTGGGAAGCACTAAAAGTGAGTGCAGTCACCGATATCTGGTGTGGCACTGTGCGGCAGGGAGCAGTGGGGGCGGACGCGATAAGAACCAGGAAGAATGGAAACGGGTAAAGAGCGCCTACTTCTTGTCATGTCAAACAGCAGGTTGACGCGTTGGTTTTATTTATTTATTTGCCAAGGGAGGGGCAGGCGTCCAGCTGAGCTGTGAGGCTCAACCAAAAGGTCACTGGCTCGAGCCCCTACGCTTAACGTGTGGATATTGAGGGAACCTCGCGATTTGAGAATACCATCGAATATTCATTATCAGATGTTTATTTATCAATTGGCAAACAAAAAACGTCAGCTAAGGCATTTGAAATAGTTCAATAAAAATGGCAAACATAGTTTATGAAATCATAAAATAACAATTAAATGTAGAAAAGAAGGGAGTATTCAGTGTTAAAGTGTCTCTGGTGTGATACGAAAATATTTTGCAAAGATCAGGAGTCGGGAACTTCTAGGAGAGTTTATTAATTACGGAAAATAGGCCGTAAAAAAGGATCTTTGGGAAATTGACGCACGTAAATTAGATGCGTAATTGTTTCTTATTGCTTGCCGACTTGGCCGGGTTCCGGTTTGAAAAAGGAGAGATATTCGGAGTGGATGCTTCGATTCAAGATGGATAATAATTATTCAAGAATATAAGTATTTATTTATCTGCTCTGCTAAGCAACGATACAAATTGACAGCAAATAACATCAACAATAGAGTATTTTCTGAAGATGCGGAAATTTACCAAGAAATTGACACAAATCGCAGACTTTAAGGAACTGTTATTGGACCTGAACAACGACAATTCTGGTTGTCTTGAGTGGAGGCTCGAACTTCATCTAAGAATACACTGTAGTCCTTACACTTATGACGAAAGAAATCAAATAAACGTCACATACTTGATTTTGCCGAAATATATGTGATTGCAGCACATGAAGTCCTGGGCGTTGCCATAACTTCAGACCTGTCGTGGAGAAATTTCGGAACACTCGGAAAATTTGCGGAATCAAATAGATGTGGATTCATCAAGCAAATATTTGTTAAGGACCTCAGAAAGTAAAAGTGAGGTATTATCTCTCTCTCTCTGTTATTACTCTCGTGATGCCTTGTTTTGCGCACGCCATAAGCATCTTGGATCAAGGACAGAAAGCGTTCACCCACGATCTCAAAAAAAAAATCAGCACGTTTTGCTGAAGACTACAAGAGGGAAAGAGAAAATGCTTAAACCTATTATGACACTGTGTTTTCAGCCACCAGAGAGTTAAAGGGTTACACACTAGGCAAATGTTACTAGAACAATTTGTATCTTATGCGTTTCAGGTCGACAGATTGGATATTGAATTCTTCTGCACTTACGGGTTTCCACCGCGTAGGTTGCTTTTTTAGGACAACAGTTACGCCCATGTTTCGACCTGAACGCCGCGGAAACCTACGATGGAAGATTGGATATTATTTGTCCCCCTAACTACACCTGTGGGACAGAAAATAGAAACAAAATGAGAGAGGCACACTCTTGTACAGACTGTTAATTTTCCACTCACCATTGGCTGTTACAAGAAGTACAGTGTGAAAATTTTTTTCCGCCATACACCTCTCACCTTTCGTTCTTTCCCTATTCCAGTTTTGTGTACCCTTCCTTTCTCATAGATGGTGCCATAACACCCCGTATAACGCGCCCTTGCGGTGACTCGTGAGGTAGTGTGTAGTTGTAGATGAACGAAAGGCAGCCATGGTAGCCATTGCGACGACGTGTATTTCTGGCACCCCTAAGGTTCGAATCATGACTCGAAAATATAATGCAGTGTAAATCTGAGCATCAACGTGTGAGGGTAGAGATGGTGGTTCATAAATTGCTTCATAAATGTTTTCATAGATTGGTGCGCTTAAAACTCAAATTTGACTCAGGACAATAGCATTTTCTCCTTTATTTATAACATGCCGAAGACTCAATGCAAGGAGATCAATGGTGAATTAAAGACTAAATAAAATAAAGATTTTAGACCACCACCAACGGAATCTTATTTGCTTGGAGACTCTAGTTCTTTCCTGGTATGTTGCGGCTGAACTATTCACGATATTTCCACCAGTTGTGGTAGATGTTATCCTCCATGACTAAATCTTCATCTTAGTCTTAAAACCCTTGATGAAAGGTGAATTTTTCGCCATCTTTGTATTATCTCATATGTATTCAGGTGTATTCTAATTGGCTGCTTCCTGTGTCTTTTGAATTTTGTAGCAAAATTTCGAGGACAGACTGAAGAAATGTCCGGGATAGCGATGTAAACATTTTCCGCATCAGATGCATGATTTCGCATGATGCGATGATTCTGAATTGTATTTCTCCATAGCTTCCTTTCATTTCCGCAGGCCCATATTCTTTTCTTTTGTTAAATTGCTATTTTGGAGTGAATAATTGTTTTTTTCAACTTAATAGTGTTGTGCTAACTTTTTTGACTCACATGTATTGAAGATTATTTCAATAATGATCATTTATATGCCAATTTGAAGTTATTTCAAATAAAAAATTATTGGAAATGGCTATGGAAAACAAAGAGGTAATTCAGAATAGGGAAGGAGGAAGAAGGCAGGTTTGATGTTAAATAAGTGTCAAGAAAGACAACAAATTGACATTACTAAAATTTATAACCTTTTATAATTGTTCACAAATGAGTGAAATGTTTGTCACAACAGATTCCCTGCAATCCAAATAACAACTCTTTTGTCCACATTAATAGAGTTTTCAATTTATTAATATAGATTAAATTAATGTTAAAAATTGTAATAGGATTACTAAAAATTTATTTTTTACCATAATATATTGACACCTATCTAGAAATTATTCAATTGTTGTTAGGGCACGGCGTGCCTGAACTAACTTTTGATGATAAAAAAAACCACTCCAGATTTTTTATGCATATCATTTCTTACTGGTTAAATAGCTTGAAAACAAAATTTGAACTAAATCGGCCGTTTTCGAAAAAAGCGTCATCAATGATTGGAAATAAAAAATAGTTATATAGCAATAAACCAAAGTATTATTCTTTTTATTACTAAACAAAACAACATTTTCCATCATAATAACGTAGTTTTTTATATACAACTCATTAAAAAAAAAACTAAGATATTATAATGTTAAAAACAAAAACTAAATAGGTATTATAATTGCAAATAACTATATTTTATACGCGTTTCGAGTTATACTCTTGAACTGCCTTTAATAAGTGATTGGAATACTCGAGATGTGAACTTGAGGCTTTGTAGTCCTTCCACACATCCTTGAAATCAGAATGTAATGATTCCACAGCTTTTTCGCTGTAATATCCGAGTCCTGTCATAAATTTATCGCAGAAATATGACACGTGAAAAAAGACAGCATAGACTTTGGGCGTAATTGAAACATTCAAGTCACAATAGCTTTTTTGGAACTCAGCAATATATTCTTTATATTTGGGGTCAAGTTCTAGTGAAAAAAATAACTTAACTACGACTCTAAAAGCTTGAAAACATCTTACATACTTCAAACATGGAGTATTACATATCCTCCGCAAAATAACTACTATTTGTGCAACAGTATGTTACATGTATTACCGTTAAATGCAGGACTACCATGAACAAACTGGCGCTCAACATTACATTTTACGGACTGAGTGGTGACTGATATCCGCGTCTTCCTTCAACATGTGTTTGAACAGCGTATTCACAACTCCTATTAAACACTTTGGTGGAGGGATTATTTAAATTATTTCTGTATCATCTTTTTTTTTGTAAAAATGTTTGAACTACGGGGTGCAATTAAATAGAATTTTTTGCATTATTTTTTTTTGTCCGTCCTTAAGCGAAGCTTGGTAATTCTGATTGCAATTACCAATTGCTCTACACTTGCCACAAGTATTCAATTGATTCATATGCGCCATGCACACCATGTAAATACAAGGGAAAGAGCTTCCATGCGAATCGATACACGTCAATACAATTAGCAATTTTTAAATCTGTTGCAAAAGTTGTATCTTCTTGGAAGTTCTTTAATTTTAGCAGTGAATACAGCGTTGCAAGGTTGTCATAATTTTCCTGTGTATGTCTCACCACTCTCAGCAAAAACATTTTTTAACGCCAGTCTTTAAAAGCGGTTGCACGGACAACGGACGGTTAAAATCAGATTGACTATCTATGAGCTTGTCTTTTTCACTTTGCATCACCGAGAGGCAAAATTAACTTTCTTTCTTTCAAAATTAACAAAATTTCTTTGACCTATTCTATTAAACCTTTAACATCATTGCAAAACACAAACTCACGGTAGTTGCCTCTGATTGACCATGATCTTAATTTTTTTTAAAGAACGTCGCACTTCTTCACGCTGAAATACGAATCAAGAGAGTAATTTCTTTCTTTTTTTTCCTTTAAACCAGGTTCAAATAATTTCTTGTCATTTGTAGCGATACGGAGTGCTGCACTAAATTTATGAATTTTTGCGAGTGATGTTCCAATTCTTGACATTTCTTCTGCAGAAAAAGTCTTCCTCTTTTTTGCTGTCTGAAACGGGGGTTCAATTACTTTAATTCTTAAGTGTTTCCCATGAGTTTGACACACCCAGATAGTATTGTTGTCTCCATTTGAAGATTCTGAATTATGGAGACGAACACTATTTTGAAACGTGATTTATTAATTTACATACTAAATGCTCCTTTTGATTCAAAGGTAACTCATTTTATTCACGTTCACTTTAATCTTTATGATAATTTATCGTTTTTGAACAAGTGGTTTAATACCTTGACAATTTTTGCAGAAATATTTTCGATTTAATATTTATTGAAAATTACACTGATAACAGTAACGAAAACATTTTTTTGATGTTGTTATTAATTCAGTTGTTTATTATACTTACGAACGTCAATTTCCTGAAAAATATAGATTTTGATTAGAAAATGTGCATTTATTTTGAAACAGCCCTGCCGGTTTGGCTCAAATTTTGTTTTCAGGCTATATTTAACCAGTAAGAAATGATACGCATAAAAAAATAGGGAGTGGTTTTTTTGACACCTAATTAAAAGTTAGTTCAGGCACGCCGCGAGGGACAGGTTTCACTCTTTTGTCATAAAAGTTCGGAGACCCCATGAGATAATACGAATGTATATTTCCCCGGGATTCACTTAATTAATAAAGAAAAGAACTTCGGTGATGTTTAACTTGGAGAACAGAATTAAGAATTGATATAATCTAAAAACAAACCGTGAATGAAACTAGCAGCAATCAACCTTTGGAGGACGGGTTGTTTTAAAAGCACCGGGACACCTTTTGTCTTTCATTGCTCGATGCTCTCTTGAATACCTGTCCGTTGTACGCCTTGTAGATCGCAGTGGGCAAAAATAGCAGAGACGACAGCCCTGAGTGGCAGTGGGCGTCATTAGAGGCAAAGGTGGAGTTTAAAGAGCGAGGGCCCGCCTTCTATTAGGCATACGTCAATGTGTCACGCGTCATAAACACCAGCAATAATTCAACAGTATGAGGAGTTGCTTTTGGGCACAGATGACGTGGAGAATAATGGTCTCTTTTATAATAACGTGTTCATCAGTTGACGGGGAGCCATCATTATACATTTTTACCACTCCCATTGTTTCTTTTGTGAGCGTGAGAAACAATACCTATTGGTGGGCATGATTCAAAACTTATCCTAATTTTAAATTACGAGAAAGACCGCTTTTATGGTCAACCTTCGTCATTTTTACTTTCTTTCGGATAACGCGTGCTGCCGTTTTATTTCTCGATGAAAGAGCTATTAAAGACGTGTTTTCCGGCCGATGTACGCATATCTTGTTGAATTGTTGATTAAAAATAAGAGAATAAAAGTGAAAGTAAAGCTCTCACGTTTTATATCATGCCAACATCTACTCAACATGCTATTTCTAGTTCAAGGACACTTAAAAGCGCAACTTTTATAGTAAATTATGTTCACTTAAACCGAAGAATTGTTTTCGGGAATACTTGTAAAAAATATTATCCTTGAGCAGTTTAAGTTCGAATAGCATAATTCGCAGCTTTTAAAAACATTTAGCAACGGTAAACAAAACATCAAAAACTTAGTCACTCTCGTGGTGAATCGTTGAGTTTGCTGCCATGGAATTAGTGTTTTCGTATTTTAATTGAAAAGCGTGCAAAATTACGGAGATCGGATTTCGAGAAAACGACTTGAAACATATAGGTACCCCTACACCCATTAATTTAACGATACTTGCAGAAAACTGTAAAATATTAAAATCATGTTGCGCCATGAGGAATGATGACAGGCGATTAGTAGTTACTTCTCTATAGCTGAGATATAATGTATTATTACATGCACCTCTTCGGTGTTTGTCATCGAGATTGTTCCTTCATTTAACTTACAAGAACTTGCCATTATTTTTTAAATGACTAGGTTTATTTACCATTGTCATTTAGAATACCAAAATAATTGAGTACTTTTTAATAATTTTGAAGGTTAAATTAAATAAGTATTAAAATTATTATTCATATCATTACGTGTGTGGTAAATGCAAGGCATACAAGTAATTATTATGTAACTCCTTATTATAATTTTTTTGTAATTATGAGCGAGTTGCATCCTACTCAAAGCTTAAACAAATATTAGCTCAATGTGACCATTATGCCACGCTCCAACACTTGTTACTCGGTCTCCCACCCGACTCGCCGACCAGAGGAGAGATTTGATAAAATAACAATGAACAAAGAAAAGATAAGTAAGATCTTATGCTTTCCCAGCGTATATGCTGTCAGTGAATTCTGTTCGATTTCTCCAAGGCTGAATGAGAATGGACGAATCACACATCGGAACGTCGGCAGAAATGCAGTTTGACCCGGTGAGAAACTTTAATGGACTTAATTCAAAGGAGAGGTAATTTTTTATTTACGAGGTAGAAAGAGGTACAAAATATTTTGCAGAGACAATGATGAAGTTGATTGTTTTTTCGAAAACGAAATTTTATATGTGAGCATTGGCATTTAAACCTTTCAATAGAAACGGGACATACTTGTCTCAGCGTATGTTTCAGTTCTAAATGATTGATTCACGCAATAGAAATAAAAATTTATGGAGTACACTTAAGTAATTTCAAACATGCTAGCAAAGAAAATTAACCTTTATTACAAGTAAAAGAGTTAGTAATTTGAACACCCGTTTGTGTCGCCGACCATGGCAACTGTTTCTACCCTATCTACAAGAGCCATCCGAATGCACGACAGCATCAATGGTCATGTGATCAATCGTCATCATCGTTACATGACCGGGAGGTGCAGAAAAAAATGACGCACGTCAGAGGTAGTGAATAGCAGCTGTACCAGGGTGATTGACGCCAGCAACGTTTCATAAAATGGTTAAAAGCTTGTAAAGCGAACGAGGCATTACTGTGAATTGCGTTCACGAAAGTATGGTGGGTTGCACACTGGATTGATACAGCCGGTACTGCATCATATTTGGAACATTTAGCTCATTTACGTAGAAAATTCCTCTGGAGTGGGCTTTGGAGCTATCTCATATTGGATCTTCACAATGTCATGGTCTTGAGTGGGGTCTTGGACGTAATCTAAGTAAATACATGCTAAGTAAATTTTATTTTCTCCAGGTAAGAAAAACGAGGGTATTTGAAAGAAGCTGGGGGAGTTAACCTTAATGTGCCAGTTGAAGTAAAATTCCTGGGGATCAGTAACATAGCCGGGGGAACCGCCCCCAATAAGTTTTGAATTTATTTGCAAAGAGTGGTGCTAAGGAGAAATTTATACTTTTTAACAAAGAATGTCATTTATTCTTCAGTTTGAAAATTTTTTTAAATAAATGTTTGCAATTTTTTTACACGTAAAAACTGTTGGTTTTGTATTCTTTCACGAGTTTGCACTCCCAAACCACCCACACGGTGGGCTTCGAACAACTTTAAATCAAAGGTGCTTGCACCGATGAGATCATTTCAAATGTCATATCTACGATGTCTCATAAATAATTTAAGCCCCAAATGAAAATAATCGGAAGAGGGATTCAGGAGAAAACTCAATTTTTGTGTATTTTATACACATTATTATGCATACATTTTCATTATACGCCTTTCATTCGAATGTTTTAAACTTTTATCGATTAAATACCACTTTATATAGCTCTGATTTTCTATTTTGTGTCCGTGGACACATAAATAAATTGTTTATTTCTATCAACAATCGTGAGTCAAAATACCGAAGACGAGGACGCACGAGGAAAATCGCTCACAGATTTGCTTATTATTTTTTGGGAAAACCGAAACAATGATCTCCATAAAGGGAGGATTCCCATCTTTATATGCCGGCTGCTTAGCCGCAGTCGCAATTGCACTCTTAATTGCCCAAACACACAAGTTTACTTCTAATTTTCAGCCACTAATATCCAACTGAATGGACCCCCACCGAAACGAAATCCTGTCTACGTCACTGATGGGGATCACCGAACAGAAACGAAAAGAAATCCTGTCTACGTCACTGATGGGGATCACCGAACTTCATACCTATCGTGGTGTTAATAAATTCGGGACATAAGCGCTGTAGAAAATGGCGTTCATCAATGAACTTCTTCATTTTTCGGGTTCTACCGCGTCGGTTGCAGTGGTGATGACAACATCTTCGACCTGAAGACGCTGGCAGTAGTGCCAGTGAAACTGTTGTCATCACCACAGCAACCAACGCAGTAGATCCCGAAAAATGAAGAAGTTCATCGTAGACCACCGAGAAAATCTTCGTTCTCACAGGATTCATCGAGTGAATATTTAGAAGGACTTTACAAGAATAAGTAAAGGAGAGATATCCATACTAAATTATACACTTTGTATTCTTTTCTACAGTTTTAATTAGCGGTACGATGCGTTTTGCCGATCTACGGCATCATCAGGTACAATTTTTAAGATTGTTTGTTTATTGACCGTTGTTAAGTTGTCGTAGTTACGGGGTTGGTTTGAGTGAGGTGTGGTGGGTGGTTATACCGTGGCTTAGAAGTGTGGGCGCGGATAGGTGGCTTGAATCCACCACACCTCACTCAAACCAACCCCGTAACTACGACAACTTAACAACGGTCAATAAACAAACAACCTTAAATATTGTACCTGATGATGCCGTAGATTGGCGAGACGCGTCGTACCGCTAATTAAAACTGTAGAAAAAATACAAATTGTATAATTTAGTATGGATACTAATAATTTCTACAAAGTAAAGCCTAAAACCATAGAGTGTAAAGGAGAGATGTTATCTCTCGCTCGTTAAGGTACATCTTGAATACTCCGCAAGGATTTGTGCCATGAATAGAGATGTGTAACCCGCGAAATAAACAAAACAATAGGTAAGGAAAGCCGTTCGCTTTTTCAAAAATTGCTATTGGAGAAAGGAGTAAGATACGGCTGTTGGAAATAAGCACTAGCACTAGGTTGGGATCCGCTAGTGACTCGGAGACGACACGCTAAGTAGGATAAGATTACTTTAAAAAATTCAGATCATTCGAGATTCAGGGTGAAACCGAGCAATGGCCCCGCATTATCTCTATCAGCGCATATTTGAGGGAAGTTATTGCTATTGGCGAAAATTTCAAAAGAATATGTATCCATATCTGTATCCATGGTCTCGAGTACAAGTTCTGTGGTAACTGCTACGCAGAATTGCCGGTGTCGCTGAATTCTGATATAGATTCGCACGTTCGAATTTCTTTGCTGCACTCGAGGAAAATTCAAATAACTCTGATAACAAAGGGCATGCGTATTGGTCCTATTATGCCTAAAATTCTGCATTATGATAACCTTATCTTAGAACGTTATGGCTGCCCCACCTAGCGCAGCAGGTAGTTCCTTAAAATCGCTGGTCTGGGAAATGATGCTATTCATAACACATGTAAAACTGAGAGCAACTGCGTTCTGTGAATGACCTGAGGTTTTCCCGGCGAATGATGCGAGTGAAGGCGTCCCCCATGGCATTCCCCCCCAAAGTGAAAAGCTCTCTGCTTGCCGAAGTTTCGAAGGACGAGTCGTCATCGGAGCTTTTAAAACGTCGGAACACTCGAGATACCTTCATTAGCTCTGCATCGTGTGTATGAATCCCAAACTCTTGTATTTAATGCAACGCCATAGTTTTCTGAAATGCCATATGTGTAAACTCGCAATAGTTTGTGGGTTGATTTTGCTTATTTTCCGTGCATAGTTGTCATTCCGTTCAAACTGACCGTAATTTTTAAAATTTATAATGCACATTTATTAATTTAATACGTTGTCCTGAGGGGGTCATGACACAAAGTGTGTCATAAAATTGGGGGGAAGGGAAGGGGGAATCTGGAATTTCGGAAATGGGTGGGAGAAAAATATACAAAGTATTGAACGTGGGGATGGGGTTCAATTCCTTGGGCTTGGGGCCGGGGGGGGAGGGGGGGGGGGTAGGTATTTTACCACTGATCCAATGGCATTAAAAATGGCAAAAAATTGACTTTTTAACTGGGAACATTCAAAATGTTATACTTACGAGTTATCGAGTAGTTATACTTTCTTATGTTGCACGCGCGCGCGTCCGCGTCATGGTATTTTATACGTTTCTGTCTGGCACATAGATAGCTAACCTACCGGAAACGTCGCGGCCATTCCAGTGATCTCGATACGTTATTCTGTCTGGCATTTGTTCGAGAAAAGTCGCGAATATTCTACTGTTTGTATTTGTTCACACTCCTTAAAAGTCTGGAAGCGAACATTCTGGCACCGAATGTTCTCGAAACAACCGAGCTACATGTATAAGGGAAGCAGAGTCGCTGTCAGGCAGTCAGTTTGAAGTCGCGATAACTTGCGCCCCCCCCCCCCCCTTGAGTTTTTTCTGTATCCGCCACTGAACCCAGGGGACCATTTACATTGATCACTAAGGGAAGCTACCGGGAAATAATGATGGGTGAGAAATAATATATTTAAAAAAAATGAAAATTACGTTACGCAGTAGGTAATTGTAGGGAGAAAAGGTTTTTGTTTGAAAAGGACGAGGTCAGAGGAAGAAGAGTAACGTCTTGGTCTGAAGGACTAAAGGAGTGTTCCACGTGATAGTAGAGTGATAGTGGGTTGTGTGTGACTTTGAACTTGTTGTTGGCAATCTTATATTTCATGTGAGATAATAAGAGAATGAGCGTTTTTTTATCGTTGGATTCCTGCTGATTTTTTTGAGACAGCCTTTTTTTTAGTTGTCACCCTAAGTACACGGAATGACTTTTTATTGTTATGACATACTTTTTCTTTCGCACTTTAGTTTCATCCTCTTTTTTCACAAGCCTGGGTTTGAACTCGGTTCGAGAAGGGCTTCATCAGAAAGTTTTCGAATTAGTTCCTATGGAGAGGCTACGTGAGGTTTTCCCTAGTAGAAGCATTCTAATCTCATATTGAGTGATGCTTGAATTACATTTTCTTACTGATTAATTAAAAAGATTTGTTTCAAGTAGAGATGGCTCCACAAACTCAAATCTTATTTCACTCTTGCATCCGTTCTTTGCATTAAATATATATTGTAGTGCCATTTTATTTCTATTTCTATTATTTTCCTTATGATCTCTTAAGATTAAGTGTTTAGAATTTTTATTCTAATTGGAACGTATTTTAGTATCTTGAGTATTTTAAAATACATGCATTTGTATTTTGTATTTAAAATACAATTTGCGAAAGTATTTCGTATTTCAAATACTTTTTTGAGTAATTGGTATTTTGTATTACAAATAAAATATATAGAGTATTTGCCCAGGCTTCATTATGGTATAATTAGAGATGAGTTTCTCTAAATATTTTTACTTTGAACATCTTTGAAATTTTATCTTGTAATTGTTTATTATCTGCTCTAAACAGTAGGTAAGTAATTGACAGTCAAATAATTATTTTAATTTAATGTTACGTCCGTTTAAATAATATTGACATTATATCACAAGAATCAGTTGGTGTTCTAATTGATTTAAAACGCCACTGAAAATTCAGTAACTACATACCTAAATGAAAAATGTCATGCGTTGGGATGTTTCATTAGTACATAAAGTTTATAGGATCCTTCGATGGCTTCAGATTAATCAATTGCACTTGAAAGATTTCAGTTGAATTCTTTAAAATATATTCATAGGTATCAGCCTATTTTTTTTTTCACTTCCAGGGACTCCACTGATGCGGATACAGTTTGTCCTAAATAGATTTCCGCGTAAAAATACCACTTAAGCAATGTCGTATCTCGTATGACGGCTTTTCAATGAGTTGAAGATGTCACCTATCCCGCGATTATTTGTGATTAAATCATGCTGCGTGCCGCAAAATGTTTCTGTTGTGCTTACGGTTAGCGGGGATTTCTCTCGGAATTATTGCTGGGAACTCTTCGCTTCTCTCTAGTTTAGCTCTGGTACGATGCAGTGGAATCATCAAAATATTTACTCGTGGATAAGTGCGAAGGAAAACTCGTCTTCCTCATCAAAGTGACCACAAAGAACATGTTATGATACTTTTCGTATTTCAGGGGGGAGTGGTTTTGTCCAGCGAAGCTAAAGACTTGAACGTCCCACTAGCTAACGAGCTTAGTCTCTGAATTTTGTTATTTTATATAGCTAGCGTTTTTTTTAAATCGAAACCAAGTATTTTGCTGAGCAGTTTGAAGAAGGAGAAAAATAAATGTGACTGAATTTGGAGTTAGTGACCTAACAGCTCTCCCTGATGTAAAGAAAATATTCTATTTTGCACCCGTGTCGGAGTGCGCCCTTTAAAGGAGATTTTTAATTTTCTACTTAGTGTAATTTTATTAGTACCATGCCTAACTTAATGTCTACCCATGGCACCACCGTTATCCCCTTCCGTATGAGGCATTAAAATAATCCTTTTGTTATTCACCATGGAAATTAATAAAAATGAAAATTCACATATGGTAGGTATGTAAAATGCAACAATAGCAGAAAGCGAAAAAGAAGCTATACAAATATATCTAACATCGCCGGAATTATTTTTTTTTTAGTTTTTCATTTCTTATAAGCTGAATCAAACTGCACCGTGTGACGTTGTATTTTTTCAGAGCATGTGAATCATGGGGAGGAAGGTCACGATATTCGATATTCGTGGAATAAATAGAATAACTCACGACCGGGATACTGAAATGAGTGCGTGGTGATGCCACATAGTATCACTAGGTGGTGTTCGAGGGTTGATACGAAGTGTAGCGGTGAACGATAACGAAATCTGAACTTTGAGAAAGGGGGGTGAGACTGCGCTGAATGAATTTGACATAATATGTGTTTGGAAAAAGGGTGGAAAAGTTGGGGAGGGAAAACGAATGATTGGATGTTAAGTATGGCATGAAGAACGAAAACTATTGGAGAGAATCCAACAGCTGCAGAGTCAGTGAATGACGCTATAAGGGACGACGTCCTTGGGAAGTAACGTGTATAATTAATACATTAAATACTTATGGCTTCGAATGACTATAGAATCATGAATATGATTTTTTCTCAAAATTTAAGATTATGGGTCCATTTTATTAGAAAAATAGAAAAGTTGGCGTAGTTTAAAATATAATTCACTGTATAATTTATCCAGCCAAAGTATATTTTCTCACTTGGACTTTTTAAGGTTAATGTCTTTGTTAGATTTTACTTTTCGTTTAGAGGCATTTATCTAGTTGTTTTTTTGCTTTGGAAGTTGAAAAACGTTTGACTACAATATATAAGTATATATTTTCTACTTTAATGAAAATATTTATGAATTCATTTTGACCGTCTTATAGCTACAAAATGAACTATTCTGTGTTCTCCGGTCTCTTAAGTTTTAATTTCTCAGTATCCTAAGGTATCTTATGCATTATTCTTTCGTCACGTTGTTGGATTATTTTGAATTATGCCTTCATAGCCACGTTCCCACCACTTTCGTCAGATTTATAAACAACTTTTGTTCAGAAATTGTTTGGGAGTCCGACCCTGCAGGTTTAGTTGCATCAACGTAGAGAACACCTATTATTGATTAGGATGAATTTCAATGTCTAGGGTGTTGTACTCATTAAGTTTATGCAATAGAAATACAATACATTTTTAAAGTCATTTGAAAAATCGTTTCTAAATATTTAGCCAGACATATTTTTAATGTCAGTACATTATCGGTTGTTGCACCAGCAAACTTTATTGACAATATTATTGCGACAGAAAAAGCATTAATTCTTTCAAAAGATTAACTGCATCTTTACACATCGTTATCTTGTCTGGGAGCACATAAGAAGAATACAGTCCCTTCAATACAATGCCAGTCATTGTTACATCGAAGAATCCCAGTTCCGGGTTCGCTACTTAACGGCAAATTACCTTCAAACTGCGCGTCTGCAAATCCCATCACACCTAAGCAAGTTTTGTGATAGAAAAATGACTCGATATATGTTTGAGGTCATAGGATTATGGAGCTCGCTGCATGGCGGAGATTTATGAAATTAAGATACTTACTTCCACTCATTTGCCCCTTGAGACAATTGCGCCTCGTAGCAATGAATACGGACTTAGCGCTGTGTTTATGACTGCCCCCGCCATCAATTCCATTCTTCAATATCATCTGAAGCCTATTTGAAATATCTTTTCTCTACGGAGCCTTGCTCACTCTGGGTTATTCCGCAATAAACCCAGGGATTTAACTGCTTAATCCGGAGGCCTGTGGCTTGCATTGCGGAGGATCCACCTTGATTAGACGCCGCTGTGTGCTGTTAAATGTCTTCTCTCCGTCTAAACTCCTCGTACCATTCAAGAATATAACTTTGCAGCGCCGAAGCGAATGGAAGCAGTGGTTCCTGGAGGCACCTGATGAACAGGGAGCTGGGAAACGCGGGGAAGACCATTACGATGGCGTCGCGTATTTTAGCCGCTTCTCATGCCTCTTTAAAATACAAGGTGTTTCAAAATGATTATCGGGGTTTTAAGGCTTTGTAGTAGTATTTATTCAATTTGACTTATAATTATAAAATATACATATAGTGAAAGAGCAACTCAAACAGTTTCGTTGTACACTTGCACGCATGCGCATGCAGTGTTTCCTCTATCTTCCGGTAGAAAGCGCTAGTAGTAAATATTGGTTAAACGACGTTGTACCCAACCGCTGGAATGACCGCCTTAGGGGACAGATGACAGGGCTTGTTTCGCATGGCCTCCACGTTCACCCGATATGACGCCATGCGATTTTTATTTTTGGGGGTTCATAAAGGATCATTGGTATGTGCCTCCGCTGCCAGCTGACCTACCCGACTTAAGAAACAAGATTGAATCAGTTCTTACATCAATTACGGGAAGAACTCACCTATCGACCGGATGTCTGCCGTGTGACGAATGGTGCTCACATTAAACACTTGTAGGTAAAACAAAAACTGTTTGAGTTGCTCTTTCATTCGATGTATCATTTAAAATTATAAGTCAAATGGTATAAATGCTACAAAACCTTAAATACCCCGATATTCATTTTGAAACACCCGGTACAATTCAGCATATTGAACGCTCGATACCTCTACTAGACAATAAGGTTTTGTGTACACGTTTATTGCTATTGCAATCTTGGATTTAGCATTTCTTGTGTGTATCCTAACATTGGAACCGCGTTTTTGAGTAACGCATCTTAAAACAAGTATGGAAAGTTTCATACTGCAGCAAATTTGATGCATTTTTCTTTATTCGAACGTGTTTTTACGACATTAAAATACTCACAGTTTCCATCCTCATGATTGCATTAGCCAGGGAGCGTTTATAAATTCGGCCGGAAAAATGATTTTAGGAACGTATTTCAGAGTAAATGCCAATTTTGTTGAGCACATTTGAGCCATTCGTGCGTTTCCATCTTTGTGGCTTTCGCGGCGCACTTTTTCCCTTTTAAGTTTCCTCAGTTCCTTGTCATTGGAAGCCGTTCTATTTTGACGCTTGTGCAAATTTAGAGAGATACAACAAATAAATTACTCTTTAAACATTTACAAATATCATCACGGTGCATGCCGTGGCACCCAAGCCCACTGGTTTATGTTATATGTTACTTATGAATGGATACTCTTCCTTCTCTATTTCTGCGATTTGGGGATTGGGTTGGCGCGAAAGCAAGAGTCTTCACGATGGCTTGTGTTCAAATCGCGGTAGTGGCGGAGTTTTTTAAAGAAAAATTCCCGTTTCACGCTTAACATCTACAACTACATACTAGCCCGCAAGCCGCCCCAATAGGCATGTGGTGGGGGGTGTTAGGACACCAGCCGTTTACATATAAAAAGGAAACGCTCTAATGAAAATACGCCTAGCATTTATTAAAGTCCCTTATTGTTCGGGGGAAAAACGAATTTCCATACCTATCCGTTCGGCAAAATATCTCTCTTAATTTATCGTTTCTGTCGGACCTGGAAATATAGTGGGGTTCTAATATGATGTTCTCTGTGTCGCTCTTAAAGATATCTATTCTCAATTGCTCAAGCAATCTAAGCCTAGCGCGCAGCCTCCGAGTCTCTAGCGGCTCCCAGCCTAATTCGTTTAACATCTGTGTAATGCTGTCTGTACGCCCGTAGCAGTTTTTGACGAATCGCGCAGCTTTCCTTTGTATTTTATTAAGTTCCCGGATTAAGTCTTTATGCACCGGATCCCATATGCTCGCTGCATATTCAAGGTGTGACCGGACGAGTGCGAAATAGCACCTCTCTTTTACTTTTTCATCCGTAAATATTCCCACAATACGCTTGACGAATCCTAGCCTCTTCAGAGCTCTGCCACAAGTATTTCTTATATGTGTTCCCCACGATAGGTTCAAAGTTATTTGTTTAACGTTGTTAACTTTAGTGATGTGTGGAGAACATGTGTTCAAGGGCAGAACTCCATTCGTAAAATGCGATGTTTCACTTAAAAGAAGAACATAACTTCGTGTTTTTCACTGAATTATAATATAAAATACATACAGCCGGTTTCGGTTATTACTCCATCATTAGGTAAACTTATAATGAAAGGAAGTCCGTTCAGCCGCGGTATTTATACGTGATGGAGAGGGGTATAGAAGACAGATGAGGATGGGGTACTCGGTTGACTCAAGGTGGTGGGTCAAGTGGTGAAGGTTGGGAATTTGGGCTGGGGTGAGGGGGGTCGTTGTGGAATGGGTGTGGGATAGATGGCAGTGGGAAGATGTGCAGGAAGCTTATGTGATTAAGTAATGACGAGTCTTTAGCACGCAATCCAATTTCCCTCTGCTCCGACAATCCATTTTACGCCCTTTTGGAACCATATTTAATATCTCGGGTTAGAAGGTACAGCTCTCGTGAAAGCTTATGGCGTTCGGATGTGCAGAAGAAAACGTCATGGAGGGGTATAATGTTTGGTGGAAAGGGTAGGGAAAATGGAGGTCGGGGAAAGCGAAGACATGGCATTTGTGCCATTCATGAGTGCATTTAAAAAAACGGAATTTGTATGACATGTACTACAACACAAACGCCGCGCAACCGAACGCCATAAGCTTTCGCGAGAGCTGTACAGCTGTGACCTTCATCCAGAATGTGTTTGGCGAAGCTTGAAGTTACGTCTCTGCTGTGAAGGCAGTGTTTGTGTTCTTTACACCTAGATAAAAAACTTCGTCCTGGCTGTCCAATATAAAAACATTGGCATTCGTCGCATTTGAGTTTGTATACGCCGGTTTTAATTAGGGAATTAATGATGTCTTTCGAATTACACAACCGTCGTCCTAGTGTATTAGGGTTGCAGAAACAGATCTTGTGCGTGTCCATAGGGATAGCTCGTGATATGGAGTATGTTAGGTCACCCGTAAATGGAAGTTTGCACCACTTGGACTTCTGCCGAGTCTCAACGGGCAACAAAGACGTTGCTCGTCTAAGAGAAAGTTGTTTACCCTCTTTGTCAAAATCTTATCAGCGATGGAGAAATTATAACCGTTTTTGAAGCTATTTGCTTTAAATTTTGAGTTCATGGTTATAATTAAAATTGGACAAAGGTATATTAATTAGGCGGTTCACCATCGAATGGAAAAATGCGTGTTTATGTGTAAAAGGATGATTGGAATCACTCGAGATTATTGTATCCGATTGAGTTGGCTTCCGATTTATTGCAAACTGGTGATTAATATTCTCTGTCGAAATTGTCATAGGTATCTAAAAAAATTCAAAGTGATTCCTCCGTATTCCGAAGTTAAATGAATCTAGGGATGAATAGGGTTTAAAAATGTTAGAAAAGTTCCCGGGGTCTTTCACGACCTGTCCATAAGCATAGGGTGTCGTCGACATATCTGTACTAATAGAATTAGAAGTACCAAGGGGCGTTTAACTGTTGGCTCATGGCATCGCCTTTCGTCGAAAGTAGACCCATAATGACGTCAGGTTAATCCCTCCTCAATTCCCAAATTATACTAGCCTACAAACCTATCCTTATGTATTTCTTAAAGCATGTTTACGGAGTTTTATGGTGTTTCTTACAGCATGTTTTGCATGTTCTAGCTTCATAGGCAGATTGCCCTCTTAAGTAGCATGTAGAATATTATGTGTCATCGTACATGTGCGGCGTGCATGTGGGGATTCTCTTGCATGCTGCATGATGGTTTTTAGTTAATGATGGAATTGGTTAGTATCCTTAATATTCATGACCGTGCGGTGTGCATGTGGCGGTCCGCTTGCATGCTGCATTTTGGTGACTTGTCACCCCCTGCCAAACACCCTAGAGGTGGCTCGCAGGGTAACATGTAGATGTAGATGTAGATTTAGATCCTAAATGGTACAAATGACCTCAATCATCGGTCGCCTTCCTTATTAACCAACCAACCAAATGATGCAACTCTCCATCTCAAGTGAAGCATATGATGCAAGCATCCATGGTGCAAGTCTTCCATCACAAGTGAAGCATATGACCTCATTTATCGGTAGCCTCACCCCTTAATCACCCAGGCTATAGTGTTTCTTAAAGCCATGCCGGCACGGAAACATCTATTTCGCTAGAATTGACCGGCAATCCTACGATCAGGAAGGTCGGATTCAATGGCGACAAACAATGGCGTGCATCATTTCACCACTGTGTACACACAAAGCGCGGGTGACCGATTTGCATTTGAAAGAAATGACGTTCTGATGTCATTATCGATAATAGAAAAAAACTATGCAGTATTTATTTGACTTGAACCAGTTCATCATCGTTACCTATTGTTAATATCATGCTTTGTGACGGTAAACATATTCGTTTGACAAGCATCTGTGCCAAATTACTCAGAAGGATAAATAATAACCCGCACGAAAAATAAAATAAGTGGTTTTAATGCTTGCCGATTAGTTGGATCAATATTTAACATTTCCGTTTCAAAATCTTCCTCTTCAAAACAATTTTGTTTCTCTATTGAGGAACAAATGAAGGTGAAAATGCGTGCAGCTTTGCTGCCAGATCACTAGAGAAATTGAACGTGTTCTAATCTCCACCAGAGCAAGGCAATCACATGCGATTCTATCGATGGCAATCAATTTGGTTGTTTGTATGGAGAAAGATACAGCTAGCCACTTCCCGCGCCAGCTCTGGCGCCAGAAATGTTGCCGTGTGCAGAGCTTAAGAATGTCACTGGAACTACTAGAAGATTGGCACAGTAAAACCTCAGCGTAAAGTGCAAATGAATAACTTTCAATCTCCTTAGTCTTTCTCCATCCCCCGAATAGGTAATACTTTTCTTGTCAATTCTCCCTTCTATATTAAATTGCACAAAAATACCTCAGATGTTGGTCGCCTCCCCAAATCACCGACCAAGTTTCGAGAAAAGTGGTAAAGGTATGTTGATTGACGTTTTCATTGAATATTTATATCAAATTCCCTTTCTTCTAGCTATAACTACTATGCCACTTTTTGCCACTAGCATAACTCAATTTATCATGCATGGATTAGTTTAGTTGATACAGTATCTACAAACATCATAAACCAATAGTGATGCTGGAACTGTGAAAAATGTATTTGACAATTTTACAGTTTTTGATTTAAAAGAAGTATTCCCTTTATTTTGTTCAAATAATGTATAAAAATTGGAAAATACACTGTTGGTATAGAAATATTATTTCATGCTTTGAAATAAAATGATTTTAATAATCGTCTATATAGAAATGATAATGGAGGTAGTTTCCTTTGAAACATTGAAACATGCTCTGCTGCCAATATTTATTTTCATAAATGTCGATTTAAAGCTTGTTTATGCCTAAACAGAGCAATGGCAGTGATGCAAGACATTAAACTATTCGCGTTCTTGTACCAAATGAATTATTATCCTAATTATCCTAGGTCTTAAGTAGTAACTATTTCAATCAGGTGATTTACTTGCATGAATACAAACCATATTGTTGTGCATTATTTACACCAATGGATCGTCCATCCATTGGGGTAATTTCATGTTTGGCTGACCTTGATATCATACTTATGGAGTAATGAAATTTCCTCTTTCCAGCATGAATTTATGGTAACCATGGTTATATACACGCAGGCCACTTCCAATTTCAAAATAACATTGCAGGGATACGTATTTGGTGTTTCTGGTGACCGTCATTCAATTTCATCGCTTAACGTTCCAAATGATTGCAGATTTATGATCGTCTATAACTTTACACATTGTTATAACCGTTGATGGAATAGGTTACGCATTACACATCATTGGAATTATTCCTCGAGCATTGATTCTCTCAGATTATGGTACACTTTGACACTGCATTGAGCTGGGTTGGATCCCGTGCTCAAGAGTGACAATTTGCTTGAACTCCTGGGAGGATTCTCTTCATTGTCAAGGGGCCTGTGTCCATATTGCTCGATTGCAATGGAGACATCACGTGTGAAAGTGTAATACGATGCAGTTATGCACCCAAATCGCTTGTTACAGGGAAGCATTCGCGCCATGAACGAGAAGCGATAAGCGTCGTAGGATCGAGAGTCGGCTTCCCATCGCAAAAACAATCGACAGGCTGAGAGGCGCTCTAAAAAGGGCGCCAATACACCACCCCCCACCTTCTATTTCCCGTCTAACCTTAACCGCGCACACTAACATATCTCATTTCGACCTCCCCTTTACTGCACATGCACTTCGTCCCTCGGTCGAAGGCGGCTTCTCCTCCCTTCCTTACCTCCCTCCCACCCACCCCCCGTCGCATCATCATCACGAAACATTCCCGTAAGCCATCCAGCACCGAGCTCTCACAGTACCCCAACGACACCAACAGCGTCTCAGCATCCGATAAATAAGTTCCCCCCTTCCCTTTGCCGTAAAACCCCCCTTCGCGAGTCTCATCATTTTCCCGCCCAGCCTGATTCTCCCCCCCCCCCCCGCCAATATCATCCCCCTCATGTCTCCTCCTTGCGCTCTTCCCCCCTCAATCCCTCCTTCCACGATTGCCCACTCCTCCGCGAGGTCACGTGAGCAAGGTGCTCTATCCGTCTCTCGACGAAGGCGCCACCAGCGTAGGGACGGACACTTCAAGGTGTAAGTACTCCGTCTGTTAGACGGAACGTTTCACTGTGCATTCCTTTGGCGTCTTTCGTCGAGAGCAGACTAATGCTGGACGCCGAGTTTTTCTCTACCCTTCCTCCAATCCCCAAAGAATCATACCTTTACTGACATTCTCACTTCTTCTTAATAAGACGCAAAGTATATTATAAATGAAAAACTTAAACTTTGTGGTTCCACAATGATATTTTATTTCACGACCTGGGTTTTGACGTGCTATAACGTCGCGTCAATTCTAGGTATTCTTTCTCACAAAAGTTTTCTGCCTTTCATGCCATGATCCACAGGGTAGTGAACATCCCAATGTCAAAAACTAATTTTGAAAGAGAATTGGCTACGATAAAATCAATTGCGAGAAACAATGAGGAGCAGCTCATTGATAAGTTGTACCGTAATAAACTAAAGAAATTGGCAGTAAAAAACATTTATAAATCTCAACCGCGGCAAGAATGTACAGGAAAATGGCATAAGATCATATATTATGATGAGATTACACGGAATATTTGCAAAAAGTTGCCTAAAGACGAGTTTAAAGTGGCCCAATATAACAAGTTGAACCTGAGGAACCTACTTTCCCACACCAAGGACAAAATAGAAAGTAAACAGAAAAGTGGAGTTTATAAACTAACGTGTGAATGTGAAGCTGTGTACGTTGGGCAAACAGGCCGCAACTTTGAGTAAAGAGTAAAAGAACACGAAGCATGTGTGAGAAACAATAAATCAACGTTACAATTTGCACAACATTTGCTAGAGAAAAACCACTCCAGTGACTTTGAAATTGAAGTATTGCATGTAGAAAAGAAAGAGTACAAATTAGACGCATTGGAGCAGTTAGAAATTTTAAATTGTGCACGCTCCAAGCAAAATATTGTCAACTACTTTTTGTATAACTCCCACTCACCCCTCCTAAATCTCCCATTTCCCCCCTCCCAAACCTCCTATTCATCCTAACAACCCAGATGGGAAAAAACCCTCCCCTTCACTCCACCCTCCACCTTCACAACCAAACATGTATAGGCATTATGGTTTGTTTTGCTATGGTTTGTTGTATGACTAAGTACCCCTCCCTCCACACTCCTTCACCTCAGAAGAGTGCTCCCTACGGGGATTCTCTTTCCCCCCATTTTTCCTCAAGCACGCCCCCCTGACCCAATCCCAAACTCCTCCCCCCCCTACCTTCCTTCCCTCCAAACCTCCCCCCCCTTCCTGAGGGCAGTATATAACACCAAGTTTTTGTAGTCTTTACCTGAAGATGACGTTATAGCACGTCGAAACCCGGGTCTTGAAATAAAATATCATTGTGGAACCACAAAGTTTAAGTTGTTCATTTATAAAATGAATAAGTTCCACCAAGTAACGCCTGAAACTACCAGTTATATCAAGACGCAAAAAACCTTAGTTGTCGGTTGCCTCCCTAAATAACCAGGCTGTGCATTACATATACTCGCTGATGAGGCTTGCTAGAGCGAAAGAGCGTTTATCATTTGCTTTTTCCACGCTGAGCCTTCTCTGAAATGGTTTGATTGGTTCCCTTTTTCCGCATTTCAGTGCAGAAAATACATCAATGTGCCTTTTGATCCCAATACGAGAATATATATGAAGTGGGGAAATGTCAATTGGCTACAAAGTTACGCCAGCTTGTCTCCTGAGCCTGACTGCATCTATGACCCTGCGATATTATCAAATCTGAAAACCCTCGCGGAACCCCGGAGTCTTTCAACCCGTAATGATAAACCGATTCGTTCGCTAGCCAAATTCATTACAGTTTTAACCCGTATCCTCCTGCAGTCTTACGATAAGAAAGCCTTTTTAGAATGTACGATTTTTTCATGCTAGAAGATCCTTTTGATTTCATGTTGCTTTCTCATTTAGTTTGTATTCTACTAACTTTTGCAGGGAATGTAAAAATAGGTAAAATAATTGAAAATTAACTTCATTCCCAGACACAATTAGCCAAACATGAAGGCCAGCGAATGCACGTGCGGTGCGTCCAGATTTATCCGTAAAGGTAATGAATGAATGGTGTTCATAGTGTACGGTGAAAATCGTGCGCCACTTCAGTTTCATTACAGCTAGAAGATCCCAGTGGGGAATTAATTGTCCAAAAGATGTTCAAAGAACGTTCAGTGAGGACTGTATAAACGTTCACAGATCATTCAAGAAGGACATTCTATGAACGTTCAATTGGCACTCACAGATAGTGCAAAGAACATTCATTGGAATATTTCATAGAATGTTCAAAGTAGATCAATTGCGGCTGAACTGTTTTTTAATTAATAACATATGAACCATGAAGGAATGTTTAAAAAAAATAGTTCTTGTGAAATGATTCTCGATTCATATCGTATTACCTCTCCACTGACTTCCCTGCTCTCTCAAATAAAAAAAATGATAATTTGCAATTAATCACTATGAATGTGCAATTACTGTATGTAATTTTAGAACTTTATAACATCATATCTTGTATCTTCCTAACGTCATTGTACCAATGTCGCATTATTAAGCACACTACGACTCTACGCGCATTTTCTAGCACCCGATATTGAAGTATCGACGTACAGAAAGTCGTATATACCTAGTCATTTCCTTGGATAAATGTAAATTCGAGAACTATAATTATTAAATGGCAATTCCTTGATAGTTTGAGGAAATACCATCACATCTCGATAACAGTTATTTGGCATTAATTAATTGAAACATATAATTGCACATAGTACGAATAAAAAATGCAATATTACTGTGAATAAACAAGATTTTGAACTTGACAAGATTTGTTGGAAAGGTTTAAAGATGTTCTTTAAATTTTCAACCAAGAAGCATTTTTGAATAATTCTTCGTGGACTGGAAATGAACGATCTATGAACAGTCTCAAATGAATAGTTCACACTTGAACATTCAATGAACGATCTATGAAGTCTCAAATGAATTGTTCACACTTGAATATTCAATGAGCGTTCTATGGTTCTATGCTCAGGATAATTCAGTGGTGGACTACTTTTGAATTAGTTCATGAATGTCTTCTGCATGGTCTCTCCCCACTGATATAGTAATCTTTTTAGTCCACTAATATTTTCAATGCTGAAAAACCTTCAACGCATCCTTCAGTATAGTCTTACTGCAACAACCTTGCAGAAATTATTGTTAGTTGTTCTAAATATCACTTCTCTTTCCGGCTATCCGGTCATTTAAGAATGTTAAATCTCAGATATTTTATAAACCCTTCCCACAACGGTGACTGAAGCTGTGATATTAAAAATGTACGGCAAGGACAGTAACAGAAAAAATATATCTACTCGAATATATATGCACTTAAAATGTGTACCTTCGATCAGATTTGATTAGTTTTGTTTCGGCAGCAGATAAAACTTTACATTGGAGAACTTTAATTTCCAGAAATGATTTGCTTGCTTCCTCACAGATATGTAGCTTTGGAACTGCTTAAAGGCTGTATATTTTAATTTATTATTTTATTTGGTGAAAGTCATGTTGACCTATTCAAATACGTATCTTGCGGAACTCTTATTGGGTAGATTCGTTTGCTTAGTTTTAGCCTCAGACATCGGCCAATGTTTAAGCTCCATGTCTTTCCAGACCAGAAGAATAATCTGGAGGGTCTTTTTGGGTGGACGCTAGATATACATCTGTCCTAGCGCGAAGAGTTTCCTGAGCTTCTCAACCATACCCGATATCTCAGCGAACGTCATTACATGCACGTCACCGCCCCCGTACTCTGAATGTTTCCTGCGCCGCTGTTCGGGTGTCCTGTGTCCGGAGAACGAGTCCCAAGTCTCCAAACCCCATCCCTTTACTCCAACCCGTCGGCTTCGTCCCAGACAGGGCATTTTGTTGCCATGTCGACCAAACACTGATGTTCATCTAAGTTTCTCGAATTTTTGGGAACAGCCTGTGGAGTTCTCAGAAGCCGGATGTTATTCCGTTGTCAAAGGTTTTTTTGCTTTTGTTTTCTCGATCTGCGTGTGCAGTCTGCCTTGCACTTTTCCTTTCATTTCTAGAGGTGGGTGGAAACATCTTTTACCGTGGCCACTCGACTACATCTCGGCGCAACGTTTTCTGTTCCTTTGAGGGGTGCAATCGCCAGGGCAGATCTGATGCAAAAAGAAGCTAAAAGACTTTGTGGCGAGTCACGCTACCGTTTCCCTGTACCTTCCGTGGCTGTATTAGGGATTGCTATGCCCATGGCATAAAAATGTGCTGCCCAATTTGCCTAAGCTACTGTATCTTAGCCATCTAATTAATTTCAACAATTCGACTAGGCCAACCGTACTAATATATGTGTTTAAATATCAACAGAGTTTACTGAAATGTTTTTATGTAAACTTCCCTGAAAAACTAAAATGGAATACGTATAAATGCAGCTGTAAATGCAAAATGAAATAGAATTGTTATAAGCTCAGCCATGAATATAATATTAATGAAAACCGCCAGAAACCGAAAACCAAAATTTCATGACTGGAAGGAATTCATTTATGAGGTTAACCTTGTTAAGTAGACATCGATATATATTTTTATGGAGTAGTACTCTGACCAAGTGAGTTATGAGTGTATGTGATGGAAGATACTCATAAGAGATGGAGTATTAAAATTAAGATTAAAAGGGCATGTATGAAGATTGGTATGAGTGTAAATGAAGTAAAAGAGGTATGAAATGATAGGAATATCCTTGTGAACTTTTGTCCCAGCACAATGGACAAAAGTGGAGGAAAACCCGGAAGACCTTAATTTTCATGAAATAATGCTATGGTGGCATGGAGAGGTAATTATTAAAGCAGAGTCAGCTTCGGAGTCCTATTATCGAGAATTAAACCTACTTTTTTACCATCGAGTATTTTGGCAGTTTTTTCTACTCCGAGAAGGGAGTATGGGTATGTATGGATACCGTAATCTCGAATTTGAAATAATTTTCAATCGCATAGGACAATAGTTTTAAATGTGATCCAATTGAAGCTGTTTGAATATATTCAAGCCAATTTTTTCTTCCAATTTAATAAAATAAAGATATTTTAGAATGTACAAGTCCTACAAAAGACATTTTTACCTTACCACATACCGATATTTATTCGAAAACTGACTTTAGGGTTATAATCGCTTAATCAGCTGTAGAATGTCAGCTAAACATTTTCGGTTCTCAAAAGAAAAGGAGAATGATGAAATAAGAAATTGATCAATGCGGTCACCAGAAGGTAGTGGCAATATTCTTTGCTGCAATTTGCTTCCAAGCAACTCACTATTTTTCTTGTTTGGTCAGCGTACGTGGAGTGATAGGCTACCTCGGCGTCCTCGCATCGCAGAAGTTAACGTCAATTGTTTCAGTCAGGGCGTGGAGGCAGATAGCACGAGAGGATAAGGAATAGATTGGGTTGAGATAGGGACGCTGAACATTGAAATAATTTTCAGTTGGATAGTTCTATATATTTAAACTATTTATAATTTCAACCCAGATGATGAGAAAACCCGGCAGCGTATTTCCATGAATTCCATGAGATCAAAAGACTCCTCTGAATTCAAGTCCGATATTTAAGTACTTTCAAACCACGACACCTCAATGATTTTGCTACCTACTGGGGAATCGCTGAGTGAAACCTTTCCAGTAGTAGTGATGGAAGGAATCACCTACAGCTCTGGACTATACCACCGAATCTTTTTTTGCTCTCCAAAAAAATGGGAACGGTGGAAAAGTTATTTGTTTGGCAGGCACCAGAATAAAGTGGGTAACTGGCTTAGGATTAGCTGCACTTTGCTCCCCTGCATCTCGCTATTATTTTTTTTTGCTTTCTTTCGCACCCCATACGGCTACCGACTCAGAGATGTGCTTCGCATAAAATGGTCGAATGAGATATATGAACTAAATGATTTCATGCTATTAGGGAAAAGTTAATGTCAGTAAATTTTCGAAGACATTTACATTCATAATCTAAGTGTTTATGCGTCACATAGAGGTGCTAATAATCATCTTTAAAAACTGAATTGAAATTCGACGAAACTTCACGTCATCCAAAAGGGCACGTCAAAAAAAAGGCCATGTTTAATGTCACCACGTTATATGGCTTCTTTGCTCCACCTGTATTTTAACAGGAAGGATAAAATCAAACTAGTTCATTGTCTTATTATAACAGAAATTTATTTTGTCAGATTAGAAAAAGCCCACTGAATTTAACATAAAAGTGCGTTACGATAACTTTCATTGACGTCATCCGTCAAATTCTCAATACCGTAGTGTTTTGATGCCGCCAAGTGAGCTTAATTTTTAATTGGAAATATTTTCATAAAAAACGGTTTTTTAAACAATTTTTGTCCTGAAAATAGCTTTGCTAGTTTAAATTTCACATAAAAATATATTCTTAAAACAGATTGCTTCAGTTTGGTTGCAGATGGGGATAGTCCTAGAGGATAAGGGAAGAAAAGGCTGGATTAGGTTCCATAGGATTGGAGTTAAAGAGTTCAAGGAATGTTAACGAGTTTTCGAAGCCAGCTATCATTACACTTTTGGCACCTTCTTATGTGGAGATTATCACAGTCTCTGGGTGAAACATTTTGTTTGGTAACGGAAACAAGTAGGGTTTTGTCATATCTTTTATGCTTTCTTAAAATAGAGAATTGTCAAAATAAATTTGTCCGGTGGGAGATAGTGGGTAGCGAAATATTGAGGCTGCGATTCCCTCTAGTGCAATTTGCGTTACCTCTTTATAACTCGCTTGCCTACAACCTGTATAGTACTACCAAAACACTCTCCGCTCTCTTTATAAAAAAATAGACGTCTGAAAACAAATTTGTTCGGCGGGAGATAGCGGGTGGCTGCCTTATCCTTCACTGCACTTTGCTCCCGCTTTGCTACTTGATATTTTTGTCCATTCGCTCACTCTGCGAACGAAAGCGTGGCGGTCGGCCATGAAAATATCTGCATCCCCGCATCGCAGAATATGGTTCAATTGTTTCAGTCAAAGCGCACAGGTAGATAGCACGAAAAGATAAGGGAAGGGAAATCATGGGTTGGGTCTAAGTAGGAGGGACACTTAAGTCAGAAATAATGTTTAATCGGGTAGTTTCGTTTTCCATGCTACTTCACACCTTAAAATAAAAATCAACCTATTTATTTCCTCCAAGCTTATGTTATCAACTCTCCTCTGTGTTGAAGTTCAATTGCAAAATGTTTCAGAAGCATGTCGACTCTACAATTTCGGTAGTAACCTATTTTAGTCACTCGGTGAAACCTGTCGAATTGAAATGGTAAACAAAAGTGCCCATAACTTTGACTGTGTCACCGTACCGGGTTTCTTGCTCTCTAAAAGGAAAAAAAGGCTAAAACTAAATTTGTTCAACCAAGTCTCCGGTAGATAACGGGTAAGACGTATGCTCTGCTGCACTTCGCTCCCGTGCAACCGGCCAATATTTTCCTTTTTTGCTTCCATTCGGTTGCTCTGCATACGAGAGCGGGGTTGGGCAGACGCATCTTGGCGTCCTCGCATCGCAGAAAATGGTTCAATTGTTTCAGTCAGGGCGCGGAGGAAGATAGCACGGGAGGATAAGGGAAGGGAAAGGTTGGGTTCAAAGAAGGATGAGACAGGACGCACCCCTTTCTCTCCCAAAGAGTCGGTGCGAGCGGCGGATAAACCGGCATTCGCGTCGGCGCACCTCTCGACCCGCCACCGCGAACGTCGAATGGGAGAGGACGGACTTCTCTCTCTCTCAGAAATGCGCCATTTTACGGGCAAAACCATGTCCACGGCCTCGCCAATAATATTGGAATACGTGGAAACGAGCGGAGGTCGGTCTCTTGCGGTCTGTTGCGGGGGTTATGGGTAGGTATGGAGGAGCGGGGAGGGAATATGTGGTGGTTGAAACTGCGTGGGAAGGAGTTGGTTGTGTCTCAAAGGGGGTTGGACGTAATCTGCGATGTTGGGTGGTGCACCATAGGGGGAGGAGGAGATCCTCCCTAGGTCGGGGTAAGAATGGAGAAGCCGAGGTGAGGGTGGGTTGGGTTTGATCAAGGGGGGGAGTTAGGGGGTTGAGGCGGGGGTGTAGAAGTCGGATGGTAAATCACTCCAGCCGGTGGCTATCGCTGGTCACGCGCTAAAACTCTACTCCGTATATTACGAACGATATTCGAAAAAAATCCTCCCCCCCCTTCCCCCCCACTATCCACTCACAGAAGACCACCATCTCCACTCCTTCATCCCCCTCCTCCTCCTCCTATCTCTCGTCCCCCCACACACACACCCGCATCTTTCTCCCCTTCTTTCTTCGAGGCATTCTCCCGGTTTTCTTGAAATATTCTTCTCCCCTCTCTCTCTTCTCATCCGCCCCGAGATCATCCTCCCACTGTTCTCATTTCCATTCACTCCGAGAATGGCGTCCATATCTCCTTCCTTGTGATTTAGGGATTTCATATTTTCCATCTCGTGTTCCCCCCTTTCCAGTTTCTTCCCCCTCCTCCAACGTCCCCTTACCATTTCTTGGATTCCCCACTTGGTGTAATGTGTCGTCTTACATTTCTAGGCTTGCCAACTGGTCACTCCGGCATGGGCTGCTGCAACTCTAGCCATATTTTGCAAAGAAAAGTATATCACCCGGTGAAACATAGTTACACACGGTCGAAACATGTAAAGAGAATCATGCAGAAAGAGTATTTCTTGCACTGCACGCTCAACCTTAGAATTCCTGCTGCTTCATCCTTCGCTTACTTAAAATGTAGACTCAAGTATCTGGACTTTGCGCGGTTTTATATTCACCACAGATAGTTAGCAATAAAACCTTGTGATAACAATGTTTCATTAAAATTGCCTTTAACAGTGTTTTTCTTAAAGAATATTCATCTGAAGCATAACTGACTTTGAAACCTTATCATCGGATTTAAACAACGTTCATGTGTGGAGCCAAGAGTGGGGACTCGAACTTAATCTGAGCAAATGCACGGCAGTATATTTCTTGCGGAGGTCGTCCAACTATTCCCATGTATATGCTGTGGATGGTGTTAACATAAAGGCGACAGATGAAGTGAATTATCTATGAGTTACGATAACCTCGAACCTATCGTGGGGAACACATATAAGAAATATTTGTGGCAGAGCTCTGAAGAAGCTAGGATTCGTCAAGCGTATTGTGAGAAGATTTTCGGATGAAAAAGTGAAATAGAGGTGCTCTTTCGCACTCGTCCGGCCACACCTTGAATATGCAGCGAGCATATGGGATCCGGTGCAGAGAGACTTAATCCGGGAACTTAATAAAATACAAAGGAAAGCTGCACGATTCGTCGAAAACTACTACGGGCGTGCAAACAGCGTTACACAGATGTTAAACGAATAAGGTTGGGAGCCGCTAGAGACTCGGAGGCTGCGCGCTAGGCTTAGATTACTTGAGCAATTAAGAATACATATCTTTAAGAGCGACACGGAGAACATCATATTAGAACCCCAGTATATTTCCAGGTCTGAGAGAAACGATAAATTAAGAGAGATATTTTGCCGAACGGCTAGGTATGGGAATTCGTTTTTCCCCCGAACAATAAGGGACTTTAATAAATGCTAGGCGTAATTTCATTAGAGCGTTTCCTTTTTATATGTAAACGGCTAGTGTCCTAACACCCCCCACCACACGCCTATTGAGGCGGCTCGCAGGGTAGTATGTAGATGAACTGAGACTACCACCTAAAAGCCAATGGCAATGAATATTTTGTCAATGTAAACAGTCTTTCGGTCCTTCATTTACTCAAAAAGTAGACTCGACTCACTTAACTATGCAAGGGTTTATACTTCACTCAGTCATTTGGCTATTAAATTCAGTGTAGCAAAAAGTTATATCTTTAAAATTGCCTTGTTCTATAGTATCTTCAAGGGATATAGATGAAAATAAAGTGTAGTATACATAGTGTAGATGAAATAAATCTCTTTGAACGGTGAATTACTCAAATCTACTATTAAAATATTAAAGTTTTTGTTATTTCTCAATAATCCGTTCTCAATACTTAGTTTTCAATATTCGTTTCTTAATGTTTCTCTTCAATTTTTTTTACGCTTCTATTCTTGTCTTTCGCTCACTATCCCCAGACTCCATATAAACTCATGGATGATTTATTACTTCATTTACTTTTAACATGATACCAAGGTATGTACCATGTGAGCCCAAGAGCGAGTCCATAACGACGGTCATAAATCTGAGTTACACGGTTTTAAACTAAGCGCTGGTTGTTGGAATAAAAGCGTTAGCATACCGATTTGTTGTCAGTGTGGTTTTAAGAATACAGCTGAGCGCTATGCGTTGAAAGTTTCAGGAAATATCACTAGAGTTACTTCGTGTTTGCTCATGATTCTTAGGGAACATTTATTTATTCACTCAAGGAAACACTTTGCTTTATCCTCATATATCACACTCCATTTCGATTTTTCAAAGTGTCAAGGCAGCATATGTCCATTTACGGTATTTTATACCACTGCTTATCGCGACACAAGCTAATTGACTTTCCTTTTACGATAACAAAAACCATTAATGAAGTCGTAACTATTGAATATCCAGCTTAGAGTTTAGTATTGAACTGACCATTTTCAATTTCTATGTCACAAAAAAGAATATATCAATTTGTCAAAAAATATCAAAAAAAATAACCATTAAAAATAAGTCATCCATAGCTTTTGTGTTTTTCACATTCTTATTTTTATACTTTTCTTGTCTATACTATTCCTTTGATATTTTTAAAAGTTATTTTCATCTACAAGTTAGAACTTGCTTCCATGTTTTAAGGAATTTCATAGATTGCCCAAGTATATGTTTATATGTATGCAATAGGTATCATCTTATGAAGCCTAAGTTTTGCTTGTGACCCATTTTGATCGTTTAACTAACTATGTAGAAAAGGTCTGAGAAGGTAACTAGAATTCCCAACAGAGTATTTAAAAATTATCTAGGGCTATAAAATAGATATGCTCTCCATTTATTGCTGCAGGTATGTGGGAAGACCTTTATCATAGTGCAGGCAAGTGATCTTTGGATTAAAACATTGATGATGATGGTTGGACCTAACTATTTCCAAATAAATTATAGTTGTTTGATGATTCAGCTCTAAATATTACCAAATTTTAAAGGGTTGTATTGCCAATGAATTTCTATTTATAATTTTTTAATCTTTTCCCTTTTTAAAAACTTAATTGTAACCTTGTCGCCATTGCCACTTGATTCTTTAAACTGGAATTTAGTGCGATTTTATGAAAGAAAGATTGAAATGAATATACTTAACAACAACTAAAATTATCTCCTCCACAACAAATTGGTTGTTTTAATTTTTAATTAGTTAGTGGGTGTTTGTGTAGTCTCAGCCAGTGACTACCTCGTCAATAATGATCATCTTTAAGAATCCCTCCTTGGTCGAGATAAAATAATTAGATATTTAGCTCTTCATTCAGTAATCGTTCTGGTTTGGTTAGGTCCGCCATCTATAATATTGTTTATGGCTCCTAAACGTTTCCTTTCTATTCTGTGCTTAACCACTTCAATAACATATCTATTAGATGTCCTTACATTTCAATACGTGCTCCGACTTCTGGCACCTTTTCAGAATCATTTCCGAATAAAGATTTTAACTGATATTAGCAAGGAGTTGCATTGTGCAAAAGTTTGAACACTAAGGAGAGAAGATGAGAGTAGAATGTAGACGTTAAAGCTGTGGGTATGGAGAACGATGGTAAAATTACGATGGAAAAAAAGAAGACGAAAGAGTTGTGGAAGGTTACTCGGGATTTCCACCGGGTCAGGTTCTCCAACTCCATCTCGGCCGACGTTTCGATGAACGAGTTGTCCATCGTCATCAGGGCATGTCGAATCGTGTGGGTATTTGCTGCGGAGCAGCGCTATTTCAGGGCATGTTAAAGTACTTTAACTTCTTCCCTATGTATGTTTCATTGCCCTACGAGGCAATAGTCAGCCCAAGCTCGCCCCCACCGATCCGCACCGGCAAGCCGGATTGGGCACAGTGGGTCTTCGAGCCAGGACTCACTACCTTTTTATTATTATTATTTTTTTTATTTTTTCCCTTTTATTATACTAATACTTGATTAAATACACCAGTTTAGCTTTTCTTTTTTATTTTGCAAGCTTCATCCTCTGGTCTTCTATATTTGTCGTTCTTTCTACCTTTTTTCTTTATAAGATCCCTTATAATTTGTTTGTTGCTAGTTTTATTATTTTTTATATAGTTGTCTTTTAGTTTCCGTATTACTTTTCTTAATGGTGGAATTTTTATGATGTCGTATAGTTCCTCATTTCTTATTCTCTTTTTGACTTTAAATATGGACCTGAGGCATTTTCTTTCATTTATTTCTATTTTTCCAAACAGTGTTTGGCCTAGAAGACCAGCCCAGGCCGGAGTTGCATACAATAAAATGGATCTGATATACGTACAGAATATAATTTTCTTTATCTCCTCTGGAGTTGCGTTATTTTTTAAGATAGGTGCTAAACCAGCCCTGGCTGCCATTCCCTTTGCTATTATTTTGTCTGTGTGTTTTCCCATATTCAGATTTTTATCCAATATGACACCTAAGTAGTTGACACTATCCACCCAATTTATGGGTTGGATGCCTATTCTTAGTGGGTCACATGTGGAAATCACTGTGCGCGATCTACGGAATACGATTGCCTGTGTCTTTGTGGCATTTAAGGTCAGTCTCCATTTCTTATACCACTTAGTGGCTTCGTCCAATGCATCTTGCACATATTCCTGTGCTTTATCTGCCTTTTTACTGGTTGCAATGATTGCCACGTCATCTGCGTAATATCCCAATCCCACCAACCAGTTATTGGGATCTTGAGGGAAGTCTGACATATAAAGATTGAATAGAAGAGGTCCCAGTACCGACCCTTGCGGCACTCCCCCTTTTACCATCTTCCATTCACTAATGTCTCTTCTCCATCTAACGCAGAACGATCGATCTTCCAAGTAGGATTTCGTCCACAATAAAATCCATCGTGGGAAGTTGCATAGTTCCATTTTCTTTAATAGGCCCTCGTGCCATACCTTATCGAATGCCTTCGAGACGTCTAGAAAAACCCCTGCCGTCATTCTTTTATTATTAAAACCCTCGGTGATATTATTTAAAACATAGTGCACCAATTGAGTTGTAGATCTTTCCTTTCTGAAACCGAATTGTTCGACCGGTAATATTTCATTTTCTTCGATGAAATTATTAATATATTTGTATATTATTCTCTCTACTATCTTACCTATATTAGATATTAGAGAGATAGGTCTAAAGTCATCAGGGGTTAGATATTTGTTCTTCTTTTTCGGAATACAGGTTATTATAGATTTCTTCCACACGGTAGGATAGGTTCCAGTTGTTGTGGATATGTTTATTATGTCTATAAGAAGGTCTTTGGCTTTCCGAGGAAGTTTTATTAGAACTTCGTTCGGAATATTGTCATCTCCCGGCGCTTTCATCTTAGGTAATTTGGAAATTATTTCGTCAATATCTTTAATCGTCACTTTTGGAATTTCTTCCTTCGTCCTTATGTTTTCCCACTCTGTTGTATTGAGAGTAATCTCCGGCGTATATAAGCCAGGTCGTCCCGGAGTAAAGACATTTTCTAAATGAGAGGCTAGGATGTTGGCTTTATCCTTTGAAGTATAGTGGTTTAATTCCCCTGTTTTAATTACAGTGTTGTCGCCGGTTATTTTATTCTTCATTTTTTTAGCAGTTTTCCAGATCGATGCGTTGCTGGCGCTGATCGTCTCTAGATGACTTTTCCATTTCTCCTTCCTCATACTGTTAATTCCTTTCTTTATTTCTTTATTAAGGTTTCGGATCTTTGCCTTAATTGATAAGGTTCCTACTAGATTATATTTTTTTCTTAATCTATTCCTTTTCGTTATCAGTTCTTTTAATTCTTTCGCTCATATCCGTTATTTTTAAAATTACGATCGGCGCAGGCCATTTACTCCTAGGAGTTTTAAAAGCCTCTTCCTTTCTTGTGTTTCCTGCCTTTACCTTTTCGTCCGATAAAGCTATCTTTTTAACTTTAGCGTTTTCATTCCCCCTCCCTCTCTTCCTCTTTCTGGATTGCTCAACAGTTTCGAATATTCCTTGTTCCTCTATTTCCGAGTCGGTATCACTCTCTGTCATATATTGAACCTCATTTTCTTCTCTATCCTTTCCATATGCCAATTCGTCTATTTTAGCGTCATTAGTTGACTTCGTCACTTGTTTCTGCCTACTAGGTGCTTGCATTTCAGCAGCATTATCGTCAAATTGGTTTTCTACAGTTGCTAGCGAGTTGCTCTTGCCTTTCTGGGGAAAAAGGATATCTTTTATCTGTAGTGGCCCCGGCGCACCGTCCCCTCTGCCTACTCCTTTCGCTCTGTTACTTGGCGGTGTCCTACTTAACATTGCCACTGATAGGGATCTCCTTCCCTAGGGGGAGGGTCCAGATGTCACTCGATTTTGGCAGTGCGTTCCCACCGATCCTCTCCGGCAAGCCAGATTGGGCACAGTGAGGTACGCCCCGCCACTACCCTACTGCCTACGCACTGTTCCCTAGCGAGGGGACCCGCCCGGGTTCCCTAGGAGTGCAAGGAGGTTCACCTCAAAGGATTCTACTCCAGTGAGGGCCCTGTTCCTAGAGTCACCGGTGAGACGACCAACCGGGGACGCACCGGGACACCACTTGGACGTGAGAAGGAGGATCTCAGTTAGCCTCCCCGCCCTAGCGTTCCCTCTGCGTGATTCGGAGACCCCTATCTCGAGCGAAAGTTCCTTCGCGATGTTCTTGTTTCGCTGAGCTGCCGTTTTCATCCCCTCCTCAGAGGGCGTCCCGCTGCCGTCACTGCTGCCGGTGGCACTACCGCGGCTGCACTCCCAGTGGCGGCTGATTGCCTGCTGTGACAAAAGCAAACGATTGTCAGACTGTCAGACTTCAGAAAGTCAGAAAGACAGACTGTCCGTATATAAGGAGGACCACTTTCAAGATTCGACATGCCCTGATGACGATGGACAACTCGTTCATCGAAACGTCGGCCGAGATGGAGTTGGAGAACCTGACCCGGTGGAAATCCCGAGTAACCTTCCACAATTCTATACGCCGGGAAAGCCTGCGATCATTCTTCAAAACGAAAGAGTACTATGTGTGATGGGTGAGGAAACGAAATTGTAAGAGGAAATCAGAAAAAGATTTTAGGTATAGGTTGTATTTGGAGACAATTATCATAGAAGAGAGAATTTCGTGCTAGCTGAGAAGGAGAGAAAGAGAAACAAGCCTTTTGGAACATGATAAGAGAATTTTGGAAACACGCCGAACTGTATAAGGAATTTGCATGGAGAACAAAGTGGAAATACTACCTATTATATTTCCCTTTCAAATCTTCCTTTATTGGTTTACCATACCTAAAAATGATATTAATGACTGTTACTTCATTTATTTTCATTCTTACCCTGTTAAATGTTATCTCTCGCTTCATAACCTTTAGGTTTGCCTTGAACTTAGAATTTGCTTCCCTTCTGCTACATTTTCTTAAGCTTCTTCATCTGTGAAACCTCTGATATGACATGTCTTCAAGCAGTTATGTTTCACAAGTTTGACAGTGTGAAACCTACTGAGGATGAAGGAGAATCGTATCCAATTTTACATGTCTGAGTACAATTTAGGAGACTTCAGCGAGTGATAAAAGAATAGGGATCATTTTGGAAGAAGACCCGAGAGAGTTGAAGGCTCAAATATTTGGATCTGGAAATTGTTGATGGGACACCTACACTCTCTTCCATAAGCGTTTTTTTTTAGATAATTTATACATTAATTTTGGAGTGAAAAATTAATACCTTCATTATTCCTTTATGCCTGATTTATTTCTTGTTGATGGCCACAGAAAGATGAGCGTAACTCAACGCAGGATATGCTAGATAGCTTTCACATACCTCCAGTTTTTTCTTGATATGACGACATAACTTCATGTCCACGCTCTCCCAGGAACTCCTCATCTTCTCCAACACCGCATCCTACATCACTCTCTTGTTTCTATTACTGGATACTTACCTCCACTAACTATGCATTTTAATTGTTGGCCTCTCAAAAGACCGAATTAGTCAAAAATTTTATCGTAAATATTATTGCACTTTGGTTGCAAAACTCGGGCACTGTCTCTTGTTCCCTAACGGGGTTACCATGTTGAAAGTACTGTGCGTTTCCTAAGGGCTTTGCGCCGAACCTTGAAGGACTCTTGGAGACTTCAATGCGCGAAAACATTATTATTGCGCAGTTCGGTAGAGTTATCAGAGAGAGAGGATTATCAAACAACGTTCAAGGCACACATATTTGAAACTGAAGTAAGTTTAGGTGTTACTTTGCAGGTGCTTCAGTCAATTTACATCTCGTGCTTCAAGATGGCCACAAAAGGCTTTGCGAAACGCAACGCAGGCTTGGATATGTACCCTGGCGCGTACTTTCCACTTTTTTAATACTACTATATATGTGTTTGCACACGTCCTCCTCCTCACTCTCTTCTCCACCACATAATGGTGCGTTTACATCTGACAGATATTACATGATATTTATGTCAAACAGAAATCGTCACTAATGTAAACAGTGAAGAATTAATATCAGAGATATATATTTCTAGCAATAACTGCCGGTGTCGACACATCTATACCAACAGATGTAAACACTGATTTTTTGCAAGTTCAAACACGCCCTACAGATATAGCGGAAGTTGACTGCTCGTTACTTTTCTGATACTATGAAATAAGAATCGAGTAAACATGGGTGATAAAACTGATAAAAAAGAGTGGATGAAAGTTGAAGTTGAAGAATTAATTAATATGTATCACGGTAAACATGAACTGTGGGGAATTAAGTGCAAAATTTATAAAGACATGGTAAAAAAACATAATGCCTTAACGGAATTGGCGGAACAATTTAGTACGTCAGTAGAAGAGATTCAAAGGAAATTCATAATTTAAGAAATCAATTTAACAGTGAATTTAAAAAAAAACATCAAGGCAAAATCCGATCGATTTAAGAATACTGACGAATTGTATGCATCAAAATGGCCATCTTTAGAAAAAAAAAACACAAGCCGCAATTTTGCGTTTCAATAAGTTCATCATTGCAATATAAAATGAACTGTGTGTGCGGACAGATGTCACAGATGTACGACTTAGGACACATTTGTACATATGTAAACGGATCGTACATTTATTGCAAATTTTAGCACATCGGGAACTGCCATTTACATATCCATGACATAAATTTCTAGTCATTTCTATCACTACGTAAACAGTGAAAGCCATTTTCTGTCTCACACTTGATGTATATTCCCAGAGAAAAGTGTCAGATGTAAACGCACCCTTACCTTAGCATTTCGTCTTCCCTCTCCGTGGTGTACACTTCACCGAACTAAACTTTTTTTATTTCACCTCTAAGGATCGCAAATGAGTACAAAGCGTTATCTTATGAATTATAGCATTAAAATAATCTCTTGAGAGCTGCAAAGAGATTATTTTTTTCACGTTGCCATTCAATTTTCAGTGTAAACATTGCTATATTTGGGTATCAAAAACTCAGATACATACTTCTTCAAATTAACTTATTAATTGGGGGTCTCACGTTTGATGCACGTGGTGGTGGACTTGGCCATGCACTATCTATTGGGCTCTTGTGGACTTCAATGCGC
Organism: Pyrrhosoma nymphula; assembly: GCA_963573305.1. Taxonomy (NCBI): domain Eukaryota; kingdom Metazoa; phylum Arthropoda; class Insecta; order Odonata; family Coenagrionidae; genus Pyrrhosoma; species Pyrrhosoma nymphula. Next base: position 8,401,341 of record OY754335.1, on the reverse strand, counting down.
GAAAGAGAAGTTCTTTCTGACCCGATATATATATTTCCCTACTTGTGATCCGTGCATCTTGTGGGGGAAAATGCATGAAGGATTAAAAGTATGCAATAAAAGGTTAAATAATGTCGGAGATAACTTAAATTTGAATTAGTAGTACAAATATAAATAAGGAGCATTTTTTCAAATAATGGTTAAAATTTTCGGAAATGAGTGACCAAGGGGTACGCAAATAAAAACGGGTTGGGAACCGCTGCCATAAAGTGTCATTAACAAGGACCCGAGAGAGTTGAATGCACAAATATTTTGATCTAAAAGACGTTTATGGAGTACCCTCTAGCTATGTCAAGGAATTTACGAAAATTTATATCTTTTGTGTGGTTCAAAAAATCAAATCTCTTCATCCTTCCTTCATGCTTGTTCATTTTCTCGTTGATGGGCACGACATAAAGCAGGCTTTGTTAGATTGCCTAGCGCGCACCTTCCGGTTTTTTTATTACGACTACACAACTGCCTACACACGTCTCCTCTCTGGGGACTCCTCACCTTCTCCTGCACCACCTCTCCCCCCACCATCTCGTCGCCCTCACCGCGCCTCAATATGCCTCTCGTCTGCGCCTCACTCCTTCCCCCCCCCATCCCTTGTTGTCCTTTGAGAATCCATTGCGTGAGCGATTGTAACAGAGTAGAAGCCGTGTTTCCTTGAACCTGCGTGCGCACTGCTTTACCCTCGGCCGCCCATCTCCCCCTTCAACACCCGGCCATTCTTATTCCCTCTATCCGCGGTGGCTGCTCCTCCTCCACCCCTCCTCCTCCCTGCAACATCCCCCACCGATACTCGGAACCTTTCTTCGCCTATCTCTCCCTCACCAAAGCTAGCTTCCCTCACCTTGCTCTCTTCCACCGTTCCAAGAATTCTCCCTCGGCCTCTGACCCTCCCCCTCCCCCCGTCAACCTCCAAGCGTCCCCCCCCCTGACTCCCTCTTAAGCGACCTCTCCCACCTTCCCCATCTATTCAACCCCCCTCTTCAGAATCTTACTCGCTGAACATTTTCTTCATTCTCTTTCTCTCTATTAAGAAGGCGTACTCGGGTCTGAGTCAGTTAAAACGAATCAGAAATCCCAAGCAATATCAATATTCATTACGAAATATATGCAAGTATGATTTGGCTAAATGTCGCGCGCACTGAAGCAAAAATGTAGGTACACCATAATGTTGACATCCGCCATGAAAAATGGACTTGATTTTGGACATGGTGAATTTCAGCACTTTGGATAATTTTTAATCCTTAATTTTCATTCACGGTATTATAAATCACTACTTTCACCGGTAAAAATATTTTGTATCTTAGAAAGAAAATAAACTAGGTAGGTGCTAAACACGCGGATTAGTCAAAGATTACATTTTCATATGATTTATTTGGAGCAATGAGCCAACTGCAGCGTCAAATGCGTTGAATTTACGCATATTGAAAATACTTCTACAATTTGAATCGACTTCAAAACTAAGATGAAGTGATGCCTTCATTTCATTGTTATTAATTCCTTGGATTAATATTTTTTCGCACCAGTGATATTTCTGTGGAAGAGAAAGATTTTAATTTTCCTAAGATAGGTCTTTTTTATTGCCGTTAAGCCTATAATATTTCAATATTAGTTTCTGAAAAATGATTTAATGAATCATTGTTTTGGTAGAGTTTTATCGACGTCATCTGGCAGTGGACACACATTTCTATTAATAATACGAAAGTAAAAAGATTTATATTAATATTATATAAAGAGTATTTATACACACAGTGAAACCTTCTAATGGCGTTCAATCGTGACTGAGCAAGTCAAAACAAATTAGGGATCTAACATTCTTTATTCACGGACTTCAGAAAATTAGTACATGTACAGAAAATAGACCTAATCTATCTTAAAGTAAAAGTTAAGTACTAAAAATACAAATTCTTCGACCAATATATTTAAAATGAATACTATTCCCAGTTGAATTCAATGTTGAATCAAAGGCAACTGTTCGTTAAGAATCTCAAAAACTAATGTGGTTTGCAACTCTTAATTTATTTCCGTTTAATTTCCTGGAAAATTAGTATTTCTGTTTTCCACATAAATGACATTTACATGCAAGAAAAACAACTGTTTTTTTTTCTGTTCCACACTTTTTCTTTTATAATAATTTCAAAATGGAGTTTTGGGCATAATCGATCGTTAAGGTAGAATTTTGTGCATGTTGTTAGACTTTCTACAATTTTTACGAAGATGAAAAAACAATATATTCGCTTCATTGTGTGGTGAGGCCGTAGGGAACTCAGAAGGTGCGCTCAACGATCACTCTTCTCTCTAATTTGTCTTCACCTACCTCCTCCTCCACCCTCAACATTTCATTTTTACCGAAGGAGCAGCCAACGTGTGTGATTCCTAGAGGAACTTCTAATGGCCGGGGCTCGAGTCCGAGCCTTCTTGTCGACCCCTTTCTCTCTTTCAAGTTCGGGGTCGTTTGATAGGACGGGGTACAAATGACAGCCTGGCTTTATTCAATATCGAGATGTAAGCTTGCTGCGATGGGGTGAATTCATTCATTGATAACTTATCTCATTTTCTTCGTAGAGCGTATGTTTCCCTTGTACTTTTTCTAGAGAGTCATGTGAATGCTAGGTATTGTCTATCTGCGGTGCTACCCCTATTTTCTACTAGTCTTTCCGCAGTATCTAGCATTTTCTTTCGGAACAACTTAGTTTTATCACAGCTTTGGAATCTTTTCTATGATGAATACTGTCATGACTTTTCGGGTTAGTTGAACATTTGTTTTAGGAAAGAGGCATTGGTAAATGATGTTTTTTTGTTAACATGGAGTTTGACTCATTTATTGCATTTCATACTGTTGTAGTTGGCTTTATTTGTAGCCAAATTACCTCTGCACTTCTTCACCAGGGTTCAGGAAATTCGGTTGTGAAGATACATTTCATTCCGGTCGTTAGCTAGTCTCGAGTCTCCTCCTCCACTTCCATCCTCGATGATTCCTCTCTCTCTATCTTTTCTGGTCTTTTTATATCTTTTCAGTTATCACATTTGGAATTTGTTGCTTCATCACGCCTTGCGGATCTGTATTATTACATTTTTAGACATCTGGTGCGTCCAAGTCGATAATTTGTGCTTAAATCCGCTCAATAAATTGTGGCTGCACTATTCTACAAATCTAAAAAATACCCTGCAAACAACCTCAGGGGTTTGTCACATGGGGGACTATTGAACCAATCCGGATTGTAAAAAATATTTTAATTCCTCTATTTGGGTTATTCATAATTTTCAATCGATATCATGTTGGATGAAACCCTCTCACCTAAACCCTCACTATGTGGGAGGGAACCCCAAATTACCTCTCTGAAATGTTTACATTTAGGTCTAAAATCACTCAGAAGGCATTTCGCACGAACCTATATTTTACACTCCCTGATTCCCCAAACAAATATTTATCTTAAATCATACGTAATCACCACCTCCAAACTATTCGACACTTTTTCTTATTGGAGAGTTAGTGTGATTTTCTAATGTACCACTTTACTGTCTGTAAGATTAGTTTTGCACTATTATCTGTGCATTATATATTCATGTTTATATTTTATTCAACCATGTTGTTGAGCCAAAATCATATTTTTACCTCTATTTGCTCCATACTCAGGGCAGAATAAATATTGCGTATTGTATTGTATAGTGTAACTAATAACAAAAGGAATGATAAAGTTACCTTGTGGCAGTCCAAAGTTTATTGACTAATGCCGCCAATAATACGGTTCATTTTACTCTTAAAACCCTTTTGTTTGTAGTTCTTTGCATAAGTCGCCTGATTTCCTTTCATTCAACCGTGCTAGCTTGTCATCAGGGTGTAAAAAACTCAAATACTTAGAAACAACTTCATTCTGTTCATTAAATTGTCTCAAGTCTTCTCTCTAGCCAGCGTTTAGTCAGTGGTTCTTTTTCTTTCTGTTCTTTTCGCAATCCCTGGGCACTATTGCGTCAGTCGGAATCCAATCATGTCTTTTGCATCTATATAATAATGGATACTTTTTTGATTGCTCCAGTGAAGGAATTACGGCTATTAACCTTTGTAATAAGTTGTAAATTATTGCTACTGTTGCACATTAATCAGGATTTTGTCAAATTTTTAAGCTTATCATACGGGTTTTTGCTCAATTTATTCGCTGAAACAGTTCAAAAACCTTATCACCTCAAACTGTCCTGCAGTCTACTAAATAAAAATAGAAAAACCATTTATCGACTATTTCCCCATTTCCAACATTAACGCTCCCCACACATAAGTTCACAAGCTTTTTATTGCAGTATAGTATTTTTGTTTAACGAGTTTCGACGGCTAGGTTCATCTGCCACGTGCAGACGGGGGCAAAGGCACTCGGACGAATCGGAATATCACCCCTCCAAACTCGAGCCGAGCCCAACGATGCTTAAGGAAGTACCGCCGCGACTGTGTGAGTCAAAACAAATACTAAATTCCACATTTTTGATATTTTGTCAGAAAAATCCTGCTTTCACTGATGCAATGCGTTACCTATAGAAACCCAAAAGTAAGGTTCAAAATATGCAGATTGTTTCACGAATGTATTTTAAATGAGCACTTTTTTCCAGCCATAAGAGCCGACTGCAGCGCCATTTCCTACGAATTACCGCATTTTGACTTCATTTACGGCATTAATTCTTCAATAACTAAAAAAATAAGGTGGTAAGATGCCTGCATTTTATTTTTATTCAATTTCTCTGGATTATTTCCTTCTTAGAGACAGTTTTCCACGAAAATGGCATTTGTATTTTATGAAAAAATACTATTTTTCCCCATGTTTCTCTCATTCCCTCATTGAACACAATGCAATTTCAAGTTCAATTATAGATTAAAATAGCGTGGAAAGGTATTATTTTGTTGTTCATATCAGATAGAGGACACATTTTTCTACAAGTAGACAGAATATCAATAATATGACATTTAAGCCATTTTACTGTGCAACCACCTTAACTTCAGTGACTGATCAGGAACCGGTGTTTCCATCACGGTAGGCCGTTGCCCTTTTCATTGCTTATATTTTTATATTATGATCACGACTTTGCCTTTCGGGGTAGTCCAAGTCCAAAAATCTCAAGCATTCGCGTTAATTCTTTGAAACCGTCCCTGCCCAAATGATTTCTCCCATACTGTCCAATGCTAGGATGCCTCTTTTGCTCCTGTCACAATCACGCATTGCTTCGTTCAAGCTCTCTCTCTTTTTTTAAGATAAAGGTTATTATTATAACCTTCCCATTATTGTATTCCATCGTATTAGTCGCCAGATGCCCCTTAAGGACCCTCTCAACCACGGTGAGAAAAACTCAGACTTGAGAAGAAACAACTTGTGATTCGGGTCGTTAACTTGTCTTCTTCTTGCGTTCCGTCGGTGGATCCCCCCTTTGTTCTCATCTGGTCTTTCCGCAATCCCGAGCGAGCACTCTCCTACTCCTCTTAAAAAACACTCCTTCCCACTCTCCTGCCGACCAACGGACATAAATCCGGGTCCGCTCCGCACCAGTCACCTTCCCTCGCTCTCCTTGTTGCTCCTCTTGATGGCCACGAGGAATTTGTCTTCGCGCCGCGGCGGCGGCCTCTTCGTTTTGTTGCCCACTTTCCCTGCTCGAAATGGAGCCGATAAATTTCTCACCGCGGAGCCATCCCTTAAATTGCGTCGAAGCCGCGGTTTTGTCCATGAAATCCACCTCTTCCCTCTCTCTACATATATATAGCGCCTCTCGTGACGTTTTATAGGGCGATAGAAAGATTTATTTGCCATGCGAAGGCACTCGTAAAAAAACAAATGTATGCGTATGAAAGCCACGACAAGGTGTCGCTCCTAATTAACCATTGTGAAAAACGAGCAAAAACGTAACCCACTCTGACACTTTTTTTTATTAAAAATGAAAAATGGTGGGGGAAATTTAAAAGGGGGTGACACTTGAAGCAATAAAGATCAATGCTGTTTTCATCTTTCAATTATAATTTTGTAATGGAAATCATATTTTAAACAAACTGAATGCTGTTTTTATCACAATAAAATTAAAAATAGTAAATTACATGAGAAAGTTGAATTGTCTCGACTAGCCACGATGATTCCCGCGCAGTCACCGGAGTTAAGCATCTTTAGACTCTGCTCGAATGGGGAGGGGGGGTGATCCTCCCATGGGACCGTGTGTGCTGTTACCACTATGAATGAGGCATCTACTTACGGAAGAGAGAGAGGCAAAATGCAAGAATTGACCTCGGTGGTCGAAGCACGTTAAAATCAATCAATAATGATAAGTATTCTGTAAAATTATTTCAGCAATCACCATAAAAATATGCTGCTTGATAAGTTGCATTTTCCATCATATTTTTCCAGTCAACTCCCTAACAAATCCGCTAACTTTTAGAGCATTTCCTGTCCCCCTGGTATTATCTTCTTAACGACCAGTAGTATCATATTCTCAATTGACATCTCCTTTACCGCCCGTCGGTTGACTTCATCATGCCTGGCAAATCGATCTGCAACATCTGTCTCCAACACAACTTCTCTACAAATTCTATTCTTGCCTCCTCAGGTCTTCTGATGGTCCAAGTTTCTGACCCATAGAGCTCCATGCTGCAAACAATAATTTGTGAGTATTAATCTCTTGTCTCCTCCTGTATCTTCTTAGAGTGATAGCGGTTTCTTCTTCATGAATTCCTACTTGAAATGAGCTATTCGGTGCCTTACTTCCGTAGCACTTCATCCAATCCATGCTTTCCGATTCCAACGTAGATGAATGATCCTACTAGCTCCAACTTTTCTCCTTTTAGCGCAATATATATATACCAGTTGCTACTTCTCCTTTTATTAATATCAGATACTTAATATTCCTCATTCTGGCTTTCAACATTTATTTCTGAAGCATTTGTTCCATTGTGTGAAAGGAGAATTATAGATTTTACTATTATTAGGATATTAATAACATTAAGATTATAAATATATTAATAGGAGATATATAATTATCGAAGGGAAAATTACGGGAATGTATCTTTATCGCGCTGATAAAAAATAGCAGTTAACTTTTTTTTTGTAGATTTTCGCAGCTCATGTTTATGGTATTCAGGTTTCTGGTTCTGCGATAAAAAAGACATAATGAAGTAAACCGAAGGGCATTAAAGGAGATGTCAATTAAGAATATGATACTACTGGTTGTTAAGAAGATAATACCAGGGGGACAGGAAATGCCCTAAAAGTTAGCGGTCTATATTTCTTAAAAGCCAGACGAAGCCGTCAGCATAGCACGGCGAAACTGTCGCATAATATTAAATAATTTTATCGCAGAACCAGAAACCTGAATACCAAAAATAGCTGTTGTTTAATCATTGCGGAATGAGCTTTTCAATGGACTTTCCTTGAAAATCAAAGCTGTAGATCTCTCTTGATTCATCCATTACTCATTATTTGTGAATATCTTTTACCGTAGGCCCCAGCATGAGATGAGCCCTGCGTTGACCTATCGAAAAAACATTAATCACACTTACTATCTGGGTAATTTCTGTGGCTACTCTTTTGTTTACTCATTGACAAGTTGAATTATGGGGCTTTCAAGGTTAATCAATTTTCAGGAGCTAAATGATACTTTACGGCAATTTACCGCCGGCGCCTCTGGTTTGATTGAATTCATGGATATTAGTTAACGCGAAATGGAGCCCTTCCTACTATTGGCTGTCCAGTTAATTTTCTATTGAAAGGAAAACCAGTGTTATAAATTAACTGCACGCCAATTGGGAACGCAATAAGTTCTTATAATTCAGTGGAATGCGTTTTTCACCCGAGCATTCCGAATGTATAATTAAAATTGCCCCTCATCTCCTCGATTTTGAAGCAACAGGCTTTTCGTAGGGACCCATTATGAGCATCCGTTTATACTGTACACATTCTTCAATTCATTTCGTCCAGTTTAATCTGGTAATTTTGAGTGTTATTTAATTAATATTGATAAATGTCCTGAATTTAGCATAAAATTTCACTGCTTTGAATGTTTTTTTTTACTAGGAATCATACATTTTATGAATCAGTGAAGCAAGTGATTAGAATGTAATATAACTTTTTTCAGTAGAATATTCCATTGTAGTTCCCTTGAGTCAGGAAAAAAACGGAAGCAGGTCCAATGGGATTATTTACACTTCATTATCTTCAATAGTAAAATATATTGCCATGTAATTATTGCTTTTCAAAAAGATATCTTTATCCTCGTTCATTGAATATTTTTCTGTTCATGAAACCGTTATTTTAATATCGCTGGTGTCAATGGTTATGTTCTCTGCTTCACAGCTCCGTTATTATTTACTATCCAATAAAACTTTTATGCCGTGTAAAATTCGCCATAAAGTTATTTTGACGCTGTTGAAATACATTTTTCAATTGCCTTCTCCATCTGAAAATGATTTATTATCTATCATTATTCGGCTCTTCTTTAACAGCATAGGCAGCACGTTTAATGGCGAGGATTGAATCATTAGCATTCTTGTTATCTACATTATTTCCAAATGTTGCATCCACGCCAAGAAAAAAATGTATGGATTTGGAATTACTTAATGTATGGCTTACTAGGTCTTGTGGAAGGCTTGAGGTTGTACGCGAGTGGTGTGTGTGTGTGTGTAACGACCCCTCTCGTAAATATGCTTTGTTGTTAGTTGCCTGGTGTGTTTAGTGTGTATGTCCATTTAGATATATTAGGATGTATAGTTCCCTCGTGCATTCTTTCATCACATCATTTTCCTTCCGTACCTCCTCTTAATTCTTCGTTTTCTCTGTCTCAACTCTTTCCGTCTCTCTCTTCTGCTAACTTCCCTTTCTTCTTCTTATCCCTCCCTACACGCACCTCAGCGCAGCACCCTTTGCCCTCTCCCCATTCCCTTAAAACCTTCCCCCCCCCCAACCTTGACTCTCAACTCCCTCGTAAATACTGTTTCATTCCCCCTGTCTCATTTTCTAAATTATCTCTTTGATTTATTTGACGTTCTTTCCCATTCTTTATGCCCCACAACCACTTCCTTCTCGAACCGAAAAGGGCGCTCGCTCCCAAGACTTCCCCGTTTAGTAATTCCATTTTCTCAATCGACGAATGCAATGCAATTTCTACACAACTCCCTCTCCCCCCCCCCCCCCCCCAACGGAAATTAATTGCTCCCACATGACCAACCCCCGCGGATAGCGTGAAATACGAGGTGTTGGGGGGGTGCTTAGGGAGGGAATAGAAAATCGCGTGCTAGACTTCATAGAGCTTTTAAGTGGTTTTAATGGTTCACCGCGCTTATTATACTGCCCACAACAATTCTAAAATACATGTTCGCAGATTTTGCTACAGTCAGCGACCGTTATTACACCAGCGAAATCATTCCCTCGGGGGACATGAGGCAGTAAGGTGCTGAATTTAATTCTTGCCGAGAACTTTATTGTTCTCCAAAGATGTTATTTTGCGCTTATACTGATTTTTAACCTCCCGATTTTACGATATGTTGCGTCGTGTGCTGAAACATTTTTGCGTCGCTAGGATTTCCTCGTGCATTAAAGAACATCGTATGTTAGATTATGTAAAATATTTCTCTCAATCAAACAACGTACTCATATTAATTTTTTCCCTTGTCCACTCATAAGATGTTTTCATTCTACTTATTATTTTAATTATGCATAAAAATGTAATTTCCCAGACCAAAAACAAAAAAAAAATTAAAGGCGTTAGAAATCTTTTCTTGGCTGTGTCATCCTTTCGTTATCTTAATTCATCAACTTTTTCATGCGTAGGAATTATTAAACATTTCAACGGTCCTCCGGCTCAACAATCGGGGCTCGACCAATCCCCCACCGTCCGTATAAAACCAACGGACAGTTTAGTTACATGACATTTGCCATTAGGATGGGTAACGAGTCGCTACCCGAAACGTCGGCAACATTTAAATCACTCACCCGGTGTAGAGCCCGAGAAAAGTTCATCACTGCAATTCGCCGGGAATGCGTGAAATCTTACTTTATTGAACATTTCATGAAAGTCTTAAACAGAAGGGTTTCCTATGCTTTAAGCTAGATTTATGGTATTGTGCATGCTACTTGTTATATATCTACGAAAGCTTGAGGACCTAGTATTTTTCCAAGAAACAACAGAACAGTTTGCTGAGAATGAGCTAGTAGAACTATCTTTCCATAGCTATTGACTCAAGCTGCACTATTCCATGATTTTTAGGACGATAACTTGACTATACTAGCATTGATTGGTTGTTAGTAATTGAGTATTTCAGTGGTCTACGTAGGTTTGAGCCTTTGTTCAGGTGAATATTTTTGGGCAATACCTTGAGCAAAAATATAGGTTAGTGAAAAATCCAGGTCACTTCTCTTTGTCAGTAACCTCTAATTTCGTTAATTATTTGACCAATAAGGTTTAGTGAGTACCTATATGCCTTTTTCATAAACGGCGATGTATTACCAGTTAAAGAAACATTTATGATTAATTTCCTCATAAGTCTCATTTCATCCAAAATACTCAGCCTCTGTTTGCAGACCACGAGTAATACTAAGATTAGCAGAATATTATTTGCTTATGAAGTAAGACTCATTGATGTAGAAGAGGAAATATATTCATTCCATAGAAGTTATTTAATGCTAACTTTTTCCGAACTGGGGTCCATCTGCAACATTCAATGTAGTTAACCCCGTAGTTGGGGTTAACTACTACTTGTGCCTTAATTGATGATAAGGCTCACATTGAGTCCTAAAATATGAAAAGGTGGATACTGAAGAAGTCTATATTTATTATAGAAACTAGTGTATTTATAATTCTTAATCATTACGGTCGATGAAGTTCAATATTGTCCGAAATGACAGCGAAATCTAAACTGGAAGATCTCTCCACGGCACAAGGTTCATAGCTCCATTGACCCAAGTTAACGAAGTATTATCGTAAGCTGATCGGCACGAGCGATTGCTATTAACGTCTTCTCCGAATTATTCCTCTTTGAACCTTGATCGTGTCATGGATATTTTGTCGTACTATTTTTGTCTTCCATGATGAAAATGAAAACTTACGCAATGGCAGTGCTCATCTCAGTGGCATGGCATAGAACTGTTAAGCATTTAAATTGGACGTTTCTCAATATTAGTCAATGAGGAAAACCAGGGATAACTCGCTAGAATGTCTTCTGGCCTCATTACTCATTCAAATGCTGACTACTTCACATTTCGCCAGACATTGCTCCTAAAAGCCAACGCCAAGAGCTTGGATCAACGCAAGGGGCCTAGCGCGTGGGCATTTCTAGGAGACTGTATTCGTAGGGCGAATAGCAGACTTAAATGGCCTCTGGTGTCTAGCCTCGGTTCTCACCGCGACCCTCCCCTGATGGCCTTCCAGCCGTCCCACGGAGCCAAAAGGAGAGCAAGACTGAAGCCTCGAGCTACGTTTTATGCTTCCAATTTTGTGATACCGCAGACTGCGTAATAAATCTGAAGCAAGCCTACCGACGTAGGATAAGATGCGAAATCGAAGAATTTAATCGGAGAGCGTCGATGAAAAGACGCTTATAATCATCTAATGAAGATCACTGCAATGGAGGTCGTACCTTTCAGCTCTAATTTGTAGCTTATGAAATTGAAAATATTATATCCAAATCACCTAGGGTAACTCAGAGTAGTTGGATTAGTCTTTAACAAAGTTGTAATTTTTTCAAAGGCATGCGTTAGGGGGTCAGTTCTGGTCCATGGTAGCTGTCGCATTTTCACGGTGTGACGATATTAGCGACTGTCTCAACAAATTTTATTCCTATCTCAAGTAAGTGGATTCCATTATAGTATAGCGGTCACTACTTTTCATTAGCTACAGATTATCAGCAAAATTCCATTCCAGTTCATTTTTTCATTGATAATGCGTAGATAAGTATAAGCTATTTTATCGCTAATTGCAAAGCTACAATAAGCAATTTGAATTGTCTCATAGACTGTGATTGCTAACTTTTAGGGACAAAAAAACCTGAATTGACGCCCTGGGAAATTTCCGAAGTAGACTTCTGTCAGTGAGGGTTACCATCAGTAGTTCCCAATTATATTACGCTAACCATCGTTGTCATATGCAATTAAATGTGTCTTTAAGAGAATCACGCAGCAGGGGGACAAAAGGCAAAATCTGATGCATGAACACGTAATATTAGTCCGCATGTTGTTTAAGTAGTTTCTGGTTTCATAAGCCGGCACCGAGAGCCTCGTGGTCTGCATTGACTCCGGTGGTCCGGTGCGGGGAAAAACACACTGCTTATCTCATTTCCAAATCAAATTCTTCATAAAATTCAAGTGTAAAACATGAAAATCGGCTCTTATAATCGGAAGGAAAGGTGTTAGGGTGGAAGTTGTGGATAGGATACAAGAGAAGACGGCCGTAGAACCATATTTTATATGCATGGCCATATTTTTAATCGAGGTATCAATGACACCATATGGCCAATGAGTTTCACGCTTTGCCAGACGGACAGAGAGGAGTAATTGAAGTCCTCTCCTCAGTGCACATTTGTAAAGATGGGGATTCTAGTGAGAAATCCACCCAACCCATTCTCACAGAGAGCAATTCTCTTACCACCACCTCTTAATCTCTATAGAATGTTATCTATTTCACATGAGCCTTCCAACCCTCTCTTCAGTCAGCTCCCAGTACTTTGAAAATACGGAGATCCTCGCCGTCCTCCAGAGGTCCCATGAGGAGGGCTTGAAAGGGTGCTTGATCCGTCGGGTAAATTGCCAACCTGAATGCCCTAGATGTCCAGTTTGGACGGTTTGCTCGGTAAGGTTGCGGCGAGTTATCACCACAAGTCTCCCACGATGACCCTTCCACAATACTGCGGGACCGGATGCCGAGCGAGCCTCATTCTCTCTACCGGTCGATATTCGAATCGACCACGGCTTAAACGGACGGAGTAGCGGGAGGGAGAATTCCGTCTCCATGTCAGCATCCCACCGCATCAACTCCCTTCCCAAGACTCTCCCTCTAACCCCTCTCCACTGTCCACCGCAAGGCCCACCTCCTCTTCATCCCCCCACCCTGGCTCCTCGCCCACCCAACCGGCTAACTCATTGGCGGTCGGTGTGAGACAATTATGGAGTTAAATGCGCGGAGAGGTTGAATAAGGGAAGGAGGTAGTGGGACTGGGGATGGACCAGTGGTGGGGTGGAATCTTAGGGGCGGGCGGCCTGGGGGGAGGGGATCGAGGCGGGGGTTGGTAGTGTGGGCAAGTAGTAAGAATGGAGGTGGACCTCCATCGCTAGGCAACATCGCGGAAAAGAGTGGAATTTATTGTGAGCTTAAGTGAAAGTGTAATCTGAAAACTCAAGTGAGCGCAAGAGGGAGCCTGAAAGGGGAGAAGGATGGTGGGGAGGGTGGTGGGAGGAGAGAGAGAGGGGTGGGTGTGTGGAGTGGGGGGGGGGGAGGGTTGGGCATGAGTGGGAGAAATGAGGGGAAGTTGTAAGCATATTGAGAGGAGTTGAGGAGAGAGAGAGAGAGTAGGAGCATGAGAGTGGATGGGAATAAAAAAAGGGTAGGAAGGGCAAGTTATGGGAGGAAGCAGCTTGGATTGGAGGAGAGATTGTAGCTGTAGTAATAATGGAAGCTTTTTTCAATGAGTGTTCATGTTATGCAGCGAACTTATGCGGAATTGCTTGACATAAACTTGAGCTGTAACGAAAATTGTTGATATATCGGCTACCTACTTCGAGAAGATGGAACGTCACATGAATGCGGTGAAAATAGTGTATGCATATTTGAACATATTCTAGAAGGCGGTCTCGATAGAATCACGTGAGACATTTTTTAAGAGAATAAAAACACCAGAGCATTTATTATGCACTTAAACCTAACATAATCTGTTCGAAATGGTATTTTACTTCTTTGACTTACTTAATAATCATAATTTCGGCCAAACATGAGGCCCATCGGCATCGTAGTTTTCGCCATTCAAAATTTGTTCCAAAGCATATCGGAGTACCCTCAAGATGTTGAATTGCTTGAACTGCAAGGAAACGGCGGTTCGCTGCCTACTTCATGAAGATTTATTTTCTCCTGGCTATGGGCGTAACTGATGCGTAAATTTTTTAACATGTTCGAAAGAATGGTTCCATAAGTATCATGCTAATCGTTCAAGAAAACGGAAGTAAGCGAGCGTTTCTTATTTATTAGAACTTGATTTTTTTCATTCAATATCATACATATTTAAATTAAAGAAAATTATTATTCACAATTTCGGACAATATTGGGGCTCCTCGGATTTCTTGTCAGTGAACATTGTTTTTGCGTTTGTCCACCAAAGAACGAACGCGATGGAGTTTTATGAAAATATAATGAAACAAATTAACCTCTAGGAAACCTCAAGAATCATTTAAAGAAGACATTTTTGTATCAGCTACGTGCCTTAATGAGCTGACTTTTTTGAATACGGGTGAAACTGGTTAACCGCTTCCCTGACGCGCCCGAGTATACTCGGGCAAAGTTATACTGACATGCAGGTGGCCTAATTATCTTAAATTAAGGGGCAACATTCAGATATTATTGAATAATTCATAAGTTATTTGGAATGAAAAATTAAGTAAAAAATACTCGCATTTGCCTCAGTTTAATGCTTCTGAATCTGAAATAAAAATTTATGAACATTGATTTTCCATTTTTGTAAAAAAAAACCCGTCAGGGAAGTGGAGAATGTTTTAATATGTTCGAGATGAAAGCCTAAAAATGTTCATACATATGGTTTTTCAAGAATATGAAAATACATGATCATTCGTTGTTTATTTAAACCTTTTGTTTTTGTATTAAGATATCATTTTACTCCTTTAACACTTTCTCATCTTGGCTTCGGTCCAAATTGGACCCCCTCGCAATTTTTGTAGGTGAACTTGCTTGTTTTATAGATCAGCGGGATCCAATCCCGGTAATCAGTTTCTCAATATAAACCTGCACCGTAACGAAATAACATATATTGATCGACTGTCTAGCTTACTGAGATGGCAATCCTCCTGAATAAGTTGAAAACTGAGAATGAATGTTTGAATATATTCTGAAGAAAGACGATTTAGGAATCACAAAAATCGTTTTTTCAAGAAAACGAAAATGCGTGATAGTGTATTTCATTTAAATGTAGTATGATACGTAGTTATTTATTGTATATTTTTCGATATAACATTTTACATATTTTTTTCAAGTAGCACCAAGGCAATTCATCACTCGCAGATACGATAAATCCAGTTGCATCTCACAATTATATGTCATGTCGGATAGCGTCTGAAAATTATTTTTTAAATGCACGAATTTATTCCTAGATAAACCAATCTGAAAACTCCCTTGATGATGTAGTAGTTAATATCAATTTTGGGTCATAGCCCTCAAGTATCTATTTACATTGGTGAAGAAAAGAATGAAAAACGAACGATGGAATCCATCCAACTGAATAAGAGAAGAATTTGTCTTGGGAAGAAGTGAATAGAAAGGAGGATGAATGGGTTAATAAAATATTCGGGATTAGAGGGAGCTAGAGAACGTGGTCATTTAGATAGAGAGTGATAAATAGGAAGAAGAGTATTGGAAGGGTTCGGTGGCAAGGGGAGGAAGGGAGAAAGTAGAAATGGGACAACAAGCAGAGGTGAAAAGGTCGGAATGTTGATAAATACAGGTATGAGTTCAGGAGAATGACTCATCATGGCAGTATAAATCTATTATTTGTGCAAATATGAATCGACCAAAGCCTTGAGTAAACCAGCGAAAAATATGGTCCTTGATGATCCGAAAAAAAATATTTTATTGACGAGTTATGGAAAACATGGACAATTTATAACTATGAAAGAGAACGAAAACAAGACTACGAATGAGCATTAAATCTACACTCACAACATTAACCTTGTACTTTTTCTGTTAACGACGAAATTTTTTGGGAGAAAGAAGGCTGGAGACGTCGGCTTTGTTGAATATGAGAAAAGTTTAAATGGAATCCATTAGTAAAATCGAACTTTTCCATTTCTAAACACCTAACAAATGCAGCGTCATATCTCATCACTTACTAATAATACTCATTTGCCCCAATCATTCTCTAATTGCAACGAGATATCCTAAGGGGCCTACCCTTCACAAAAATGAGTAACAATCAAAACAAAAACGAATCAAGGCTTCATTTGACCGTGAGCCTTTAAACATTTTAAAAATTCAGGAAACTGTTCATCTTCATACAAAGAAACACTTCATACAATTTCACAGTTGTTTATTTCATAGATATCGACAGGTTCAGTAAAACGGTTAAACGTTGATAAGGGTGCACAAAATGTGTAAACCGATCTATAAATCGGTCTATTAATTATTAAAGTGAGACTGCACAAAGTGTTCCATTTCATAATAATCTTAATAGTTGCGTTCTCCAAAGCAATGTGTGTGTACAAATTTAATTCAGAATAACTATTCTGACTTCATAAAACAAACAGTTTTCAATGATGGTGGCGCAGAGAACAATCTTATTTGTGATCAAAATGAGAATCGTTAGGAGGAGAGAGTGGTGATAAAGTTATGTTAGAAGATTTTAAAGTATCAGGCGAAAGTTTGTGGAAAATTGTCACAGATTGCATTGTAACAGAAAACACTTTGTAAATATTTCCACACCAATTTTTTTTTTTTTTATTCAACCGACCTAGGTTTCGGCAAACATTGCCATTATCAAGGTGAAGTCACAAATACACGAGCGATATATATATAGGTATGGGATTCGATCAATATAAGTCCCTCTGCCTCACAGTCGATATTTCTTGAATTTTCTTGATTTAACAGTCGATATTTCCTCTGGGACGCATGATTTCTCTATTTATAGGAAAATGTCCTTTACCGACGCCATAATCCCAAAGGATTCTTTCCACCACCACACGCATAAAATGTCGGCATTCCACTCTTTAATACACCGCCTGGTCTCTATTCCTATGTCCAAATGTAATTTTGACAATGAGTTATCAATAATTAAATCCATTGCAGTTCACAATGGATATAAAACTGTTACTATTGATAACATTCTTGATAGGAAGTGGAAAAAATGTACATTAAAATCAATTACAACGATGTCCTCTAATGTTGATAGGACAGCTAAATCCTGGCGTAAGATACCATTTCTTGGCCCCCTATCCTATCATGTAGCCAATGAGTTCCCGAAAGATAGGGTAAAAATCTCTTTTTATAATAGTGCAACTATTGGTAAACTATTATTTAACTCTAAAAATAAATTCGATAATAGGGACCAAAGCGGTGTATATAAATTATGTTGTGACACGCCTAATTGTAATGCCGTATATATTGGGCAAAGTGGGCGTGCAATAAACACTCGAGTAAGAGAGCATGTAAAATGCTGGCACAATGATGATCCTAAGTCGAATTTTGCTAAACATTTACTTGACCACAACCATCATAGTGATTTTAAAACTCTGGTTCTCCATACCCAATGTAAAGGGAAAAAACTTGACTTTTTGGAACAATTTCAAATAAGCTTGTCATGTAAAAACAAAAATGTCTCTGTTGTAAATGACCAATTGTACCCATCCCACTCCTCCCCATTACTCTCCATTCTCCTTGAACGAAATTTGAATCCGTCACCTTCCTGACGATTGCGTCACTACCACTAAAATCCTAACCGTCAACTTCCCTGTAAACAAACCCCCCCCCCCTCTTACTCCCGTTGCGTCACGACTTCCCCCCCCTCCCTTCCCCAATTCAGTCGCCTTTACTCTCCCACCACTCCCCTCCTCCATCCCATACCTATATATATATCGCTCGTGTATTTGTGACTTCACCTTGATAATGGCAATGTTTGCCGAAACCTAGGTCGGTTGAATAAAAAAAAAAAAATTGGTGTGGAAATATTTACAAAGTGTTTTCTGTTACAATGCAATTATGTTAGAAGACATGAGGATTAATTAATGCAGGCAACCGGAAGGAAAGTTTTCTAATAAAATGCATGTTAGTTACAAAATAATAGGAGAAGAGTATCATGAGAAGACAGTGGTGTCGTCAATTGATTACAAGAAATCATGTATCTTATCGCCATGGTATTACAATTTTGCGTATAGGAAAGGAGTAAATTCCAGCTGAGGTGGAGATTTTTCAGTGGAATCTCAACCCCCTACTTGGATGCTAAGCTGATTCAATACTTCAATTTCTCCGTCCGTTGGGTGGGAGGTAAATCAGTAGTTAACCTGGCGCCTTTTTTTAACAGTCGTTGCTATGCCAACACTGGTTTTCTCTCTATCCTTCCTTTCCGTTCCCCATACCTTTCTACGTGACCTACCCACCTATGGCACAAATAACCTCAGTTGTCGGTCACCACTCTACCTACCAACCTACCGACTAATGCAGGCAAATGTACTGATTGGACCTTGTAAATCACATGGTTCTTTACATCAGAGACTCAAATTTTAGAATAAAATAACAAGAAAATTCACTCAAATGACGGCAGCCTGAGCGGGGGATGGTGGTGATGAGGTGTGTAAGGAGAAATGAGGATTGGTGAAGGGGGGGTGGATATTTTTCGAAGAAAATCCGTGTGTGCAACTAGGGAAACGGGGGTAACATTGAAGGGGGTGAGTCATGAGGTGAGAAGGGACGAATTAGGGGCAAAGAAGTTAAGAGTGGGAAGGGCGAAAAAGAGGAGGGGGTAATGAGGATATGCAGAGGGGAATGCATGGGGAGAGGTAGGAGAAGGGAGATGGAGGGAATTTCAGTCTTCTTTATTTTTATGTCTTTGTAACAGAATGGCGGATGGAGGTGTAGTTGGCTCGGTTGAACATGCACGCGATTTGAAAGCATACCCCTCAGAGGAAATACAAATTTTTCCACTCCAAAATACCTCAAAATGCTGTCTCTTCAAATAGGTACCGCTTCCTTAAGATATATCCTACCACAATCGATCTCTGAATGGAACTAACTTACGCAAAGCTACAATCAGGGCTCAAATGATCGTAATTGAAAATCATTAATTGGTTGTTGTTTATGAAAATCATGGGTGATTAGTAAAATATATAAAATAAGTAAAATGAGCAAAAGTCTTACTTGGGTATAAAATTTCGATGAGGACGAGTTTTAAAGATTTAAAGTACTATTTACCATGTCGTTTTTTATCGTAGGTTTTCTTTGAGAGGAGACGTGCCAAACGGTTTATAGCATCAAGGAAAGTGATTCGGACGAGGGCAGCGTAAAGCGGGGAATGACGACGGAGAGCGTCGGGAGGAATGAGGGATGGAAGGGAAGAGGGAGAGGGAAATTTTGTGCTTGGAAAGTGCGTCCGTGCGAATGGAGAGTAGGAGAAAAGGGGGAGGAATGGCGAACTGAAGTGGAAGAGGTGGAGTGAGGAGGGTGGAGTGGGGAGACGACGCGAAAGGGGTTGAGATAGGGCTGTGGGAAGGGGCGTAGTAAGGGGAGACTCGCCTGGGAGTGTGGGCGGACGCAGAAAGCGCACGTGTGCACCTGAAGATGCCTCTTCCCTTATTCCTCCCCCTCGTCCCGTCCGACCCCACTCCTCCTCCTCCAAGGGAAACCCTCGGCCTCCGCGCATTTTATCGTCGAGTTATTTATAATGCGGTGGCCTCCCAACTCCCCGAGCTCTCTTTAGCGATGCACTATGATAATGGCGATGTCCAACACTAAATAATACACGCGCATCTCCACGGACAGAGGAACCCTTCCGAGTACTTTCCTCGGTGCCTGTTCGTGGAGGATGGGTGGTGTCTTAAGGGTATAGGGTGGGGGAGCAAGGGATTCGAGTGTTAAGGCCTAAATATGCGCCTCCCAATATTTATACGCTCGCGAGCGCATATATATATATATGTATTTTTTTCTGAAGTGCTAACATAATGTCCCCTTTCCCAAGTTTCCCAGATGCGGTGGATGCGTACACCTACGCGAGTTGACCAGTGCACACACGCCTCCAATGCGAGACGATTCACAGAAGCGATCGCTTTTCCACGACCCAGGACGGTGGTTATTGATGGCCTTCCCCAGGGGCCGTTTATCTGAGGAGGGGACGTCATTAGAAAAATTGTACCACTGCGATTATTGTGTGCGAGGGTGACAATAAACTATTCCTTACCTCCTGTATGTATAGGCACCATTCTTGAGACTTTCGTGGGACAGCTCTTCACAGAATTGATGAAGTTCGTGCAAAGGCCTTTATTCTTCTGTATCTTAGTTGCTTTAACCATCTCGTGCATAATGCAGTGTCCGATTCGGACTACAATCACATGCTGGTCAACATAAAAGGGCATTAAATCTGATTGATTATGAAACTAGTGTCTTTCTGGAGAGAGAAAACTACTTATAGCCGAAAATAGTTTCTTACCTGAAGGTAATAATTATCCCCTTCAGTAGTAGCTTCACTTTTCAAGAGTTAGAATGTCATCAACCCTAGCTCAACCCTTATAATGTAAAAGCCTTACATTATTGTTCTCCCAAAGTATTTCTTTTGATTAATATTGGAAGATATCATTAAGTTCACCCGAAAATTATTTTCTCCAGATGTAATTACTTTAACCAAATTTCACTGTCCGTCCGTCAATGATTAAATCAAATCCTATTGCCTGCCAAAAATATCACTCGCGTTAATTAGACAATTTAGCCAGTATTTTTCATTTGGGCAAAACTAAATTTTCGGCTCAATGGCCAGAATGAGTGAACTTAATTTCTTGTAAATTACTGATCTAATAATTGTTTTGGTTTACTTTCATTGCTCTCCTGGTTAGCATTTTTATATTATGATAACTATTTCTGGTTTAGTTCTGGATTATTTTTGAATATTCTGCATCAGAGTTGATTACTAAATAAATTTCAATTTTCAATCAATTCATGAGTTGTGAACAAAGCCAAAGTCTGCATCAAAATGCGATCAAGTTCCATCAATTTTGCATCATCTTTAATATATTTTAGCAAACCTTGCGCACAATGATGTCTTTAATTAAGTATTCCAGACAAGGCTTAAATTATTATTGAAAGTTTGACGTTATCTTCAACTTTGTACTCATTAATATCTATTTTCTCTCCATATTTATATAAAAGATGTGCTTGTTATGAACTTAAGTAGCTCTTTACTTACCGAGGGTTATTGGAATGAATGATGTTACCTGCAAATAGGCACTGCAGTTTATGCATCTCGTATTCACTCACACACGAGAGGGAAGACTCATTTGGAATCTTATATCTTGCATTATTCCGTATCCGTTTTCCTTGCTTGAGTCAAAGCGAAAAAATCCCAGAAAGGAACAATTTATAATTTTTATGTTATTGAACCCCTTCACTTGGGAATGCTAAATTTAACAAGCATATCTCACGCTGAGGTTTGAACAAAGAGCTTTCCATTTTTATCATCGACTCAATCAGTGTTTGCGTATTTGAAGTTATTCTCTCTTGGTTCATGTCAGCTCCTTAGTGGTAGGGCTAAAACTGCTACAAGTATTTTAGCTAACTTTAAAAATTTAGTACTACAAATAAGATTTATTTTTAATTTAAGAAGAAGGAAACTTAACGCATGAAAGTATGTATTTGTAAAAAGAATAGATATCTAAAATTATTTCTGCTTGTTTATTATCATAGAGGAGTTAATACTCTGTCACATAAGTTTCATTTTAAGAAATTCATTTTGTAGAAAATTCTCCGGTAGTTCGGCCCTTTTTTATTTTTAAATAATGTGTGTTTGTATATGCAACCAGTGACGCAGAGAACGTCATGTAAGCCTCAATTTTGAACTAAGTAGAGTCCACGCAGGATGTTTGAGGAAGACCCCTAACAACAGCTACTCTTTGATTCTTGATGATTGATTGACGTATTCCTTAATGATTTGATTAATGATAGTACTGCCCAAAGTTATTATTAATCATGTATTATGATCTTCAGTTTTTAGTATGAAAATTGGTTTGCTGCAGCTCTCCACACCATTCCACTATCTCCTTCGTCATTCTTCACTTTTACGTCCCACATAATTTTTCTTCGTGCATTTGACCCTTGGTCTCCTACAACAATTGTTCCTATTTATTTAGCTTGCCTGTACTGCTTTCAAGAGGCTACTCTATCGCAGAATGTGTCCAATTAGTTGATTTCTTTTATACAATTTGCACTTAACTTCATTTCTCGCCAACTCTTCGCTAGACGTTTTCATTGAACTAATTAGACATTGCTTGTGTTTTTGATGCATCTCTCTAGCGTTTAACTTCATTCCTTTCCGTAATATTTTCCACATCCAAGTTCTCAAAAAGATGTGAAAATATTTTTTGTCCAAAGTTAATTATTTGAATTGCTGGTAATCAAATATAAAATGGCATTATTAGTTGTGTGATAATTGGTAAACATTTCATGAAATTTTATTAAATTTATTTGTAATGATTTTAATGTAATAGGTAGGTATTTTATAAAGAGTGTGGTTTTATTTGTCTTACGATAATTTGAAAAGAATTTTTGTTCAATTAATGAGAAACTATCCATGCAATTATAAAACAAGTTGGTGATATTCAAGTTTTATTTGGTTCAAACAAAGTTATATCAATTCTAAATATGGTAAAAAAACACACTTCCAGACTACCTATGAAAACAATCCCTCTACTTAACTGGAGGCAGTTAGTTGTTACTGGCGAAAAACTGCAGCTCATTTCCTAATAATTGCCACATTAAATCGTTGCATAATTTGCAGTTCAGGAATGTTGATTGAATTTGGGTGAATGGAGTGTGTAACTACGTATTTTATTTGAAAAACATTTTGGCGTCAAAATTAAGTTTCCTTGCTGTAGAGATCATTACAAAAGTTTATCCAAACTAGATTAAGAAGTTCGACTGATCGTTGCAAAAGAAATGATTTGCGAAGACTTACTCCACACGTCCTTTTGCGATCCTGCCGCAGGTTCGCTTACTTTCAAAAGAAATCTCTCTTATCGATAAATAAAAAAAACGCCAGCTTAAATGCATACCACCTTTTTCAAAAAGGTAGCCCATTATTTTAGGTAAATATGGTAATCTTCTAGTGATGCATGCTATCGCCTTTTATGTACACGAATATTATTAGCTTGAACAGCAGTTTAGTATTTTTACGTAGTGAAGTGTTAAAATTTTTATGTGAAGTTGCCAAATCACCAAGTACATACATTAATGAATACCAGTGGCTTAAATGCTAGTTTAATGTAAATGAGGTGTTTTTAACGCTGAAATACTGTACGATCACCCATGAACCTTTAATTTATTTATATTAAATGTTTAAAAGCAGTGGTTCTAGGGAAGCCAAAAATGGCTGTGTAATAAAGACGAGAAAAAGTAAGTTTCTTGGAGGTGCAATTTAAATATCGAATGTGGCTAATACTAAACGAAGTTTGTCTTTCTTGGAGTCATGAAAGAATGTTGTACCCTACTACAAAGAGATTAGAAAATGAAAATCTTTATGGTATGCCTTTTACTGACAAACAAAAATAGTGGTGCAAGCAACTATCTCGGATCTACGAACAATTTTTTTTAGCGTTACCTTCATTCTGGCTGTTTTTTTAGTCATTTTCAAAACGACTACTTTTATTAGCTGCCTGAACTAAGGTCACCAGCAACCCTCAACTTGGTAAGGACTCCTGTCATAGCTAAAAGGTCTCATTCATTAAGGATAAGGAGGATAGTTCCTTTAAGTATGTTGCTTGGAATGTCAAAGGATATTATAATAATCGGAATAAAATATTTTGGGACGTCGGGGTAACCATCAATTGGGTACAGCCCAAGGCTTAGCATCCTTTGCCGTTAGTGCTCTCACTACTTACCAGATATCCTGACTTAGAACAGGTGCTTGATATTCCTTGTTTATCTCCTTTTATAAATTCCCATTTGACTATTTAAAGTGGAAATTTTTTATCTATATCAAAACTCCAGCTAATGTTATGCGCCGTAATTCCTTACGAAGACACTACAATTTAAAATTTTCGGTTTTATAAGAGTGGCTAAATTTGAGTTTGTAGGAATTTAAAAAGCCTTCGTTTATCATTTCGCGTACGTAGTTTCCAATGAACGATTTAATGGTTTAAAAATTACATTTTTATATTAAAAGTGCGAGTTAGAAGCAATAAACTAAGTTTCTTTTTAATTTCGCTCAACTATCAGTATTGTTGCTAATTTCAAATAATTGTACATAAATTAAAATCTATTACTTATATCTCCGAGGTATATGCTGTGTAACGACCTAAAAATTCCCGAGGGAAGGTATTCATTTGTCATTCTTTTTCCTGAATTCTTTTTTTATTAAACCCTTAGATGAATTTCAGTGTTAATTAAAATACTTGACTCCCTCAAAACGTTTTGTGAGGAAGCGTTATTCAGCAGTAATAGTAAAATATTTAGAGAGATCTTCATGTCTTTGGTGCGAGATTGATATCTGTACTTATTGTGGCGTGCAATTAATAAGAGAATATTTCGCAAATTTTTGTTGTGCGTTTTGATTCTGTAAATGGATGGTGTTTTTTCTGTTGCCATGGTATTTATTCAACTGCAACATCTTGGTATTGTTAAAGAAAAAAATATTTTTGACAGTGAAGCCAAATGTAGAGTAGATATGAAACATTGTTGAGATGATCACTCCTTTGTTTGTTCCCCAAGAAATGTTTTCTACCTTTCCTGAGTTAATTTACCTCCATTGGATGTAAATTGAAGATGTAATTAACTAAAATTGGACGGGTTTAAATAATATTTGGGATTCATGCTTTAGAGACTTTATTATGAGGAATGATAAAAAATATGGTTAAATTTGCATAATTTAAGCGGCATAATGAAACTCCTCTGTGGGTGGCATCCAGGGTAGAAAACCCAAAACACCTATCCCCGTTCGTATAGTGGGGAAATAACAGGGATACTTACCCAGAATCGGCTTTTTTGGTGACCCAACCGAAGGATGTAACACCCACATTCCTGCGCTGTGACACATAGTATCTCTTCCGAGGCTATAAAAAAAGAGAGGGACAACATCTCGCCTAGAGTTTTATACCTCTGAAGTGTTTCTAACAGTTTAAGTCACGGGCACTTACAACGGGAGAATGGAGTGTCAAAACTAAGATTGTTAGAAAGGCCGTAAACTCAATAATGTTTTAAACCTGTTAGTTCTACAGTGTTGAGGAAGTAATTACTTCGCTCATTGTGAGTTGGCTGCTGTCGTTACGCTTACAGCTGATGATGCAGGTGCTGAATAGTAACGGGTAAGGTGTAATTGTGTTCAATACATTTCATACCGGAGACGTTGGTCTTACGGTTATGATTTTTACTTCCACGAAGACAACCTATTGATATAGGATTCTCTTCGTCGGAATAAGCAAGGAAGTGAGGTTCTAAGACTTCGTTTAGGCCAACTCTTATTATACATGGATGACGTTAACCACATGTATAAGTTCACGTTAAATAATAATGGATAAAGATGAGGTTAGGGGAAATTTTATCCTTAGTACAAACAACAATGGAAAAGGTCACTCAGATGAAACATTTTCTTGGTTGCTAAATAAGCATAGAGTAACGAACAGAATTAATGACTGCCATTAGGTAAAATACGATACTGAGACCACACTAGCGTAACTAGTGAACAATCTAAAAGAAAAACCGGTAAAATATCATTCATAATTATGAGATGAGGCAAAAACTCATTCATATTACGAGGGATATCAGATAATGTGACTCAGATTAAACATATTTTCCGAGTAGTAAAAGTATTTTTTCCAGCATTGGAAGAAACTGGAGATGCGTTGCTTCGGTTGTGCCGTCTCTGATTTCAAATGTAAAAATCGTTCCCACAAGAATGAGAGCAAAAGGAAGGTACATAAACTCTTTAAGCCATTTCCGCAGGGAGGTAATGAACTTTAAGTTGGGTACGAGGAAGGGAGGATGGAGAGGAGGGCGGCACGCAGAAGAAGACACTCTGGAGAGATTTTCCCCTCACATCCAAGAAGAGGCACTTACCATTGCCTTGTTTTAGAGTAATTACCCGGGGTTTTATTCGGAAAATGGCAATCGCGGATAAAAGAAGGGCGAAATCTTCGTTCTCAGTTAAGAGGAAGAGAAAATTACGACCCCTTGGGGTAACTCTATTCCTCTCCCTCTTTATGGCCCCCCCCCGTGGTTTATGCTTTTTAAACGCTTACGCGTAAGCCGTTTTAATGCCCACGCTAAACCCTCACTAACCCACCCTGCGTCTTAAGTGAGGGGCGAAAACAGAAGAATGCGGGAATCTAGCCTCATCTCGACTCCTCTCATATCCTTTTAAAAAACCTTCTTTTTTTGGTCCACTCTCCTTTGCACACTTGTTGATCGTTTCACTCTCTTGAGAACCCCTGGATAGAGCTGTGCGATATTCAAATTCCAATATCCTATCGAGGTATGATTTTCCATTGCAAATGCTATGTGTCACATATCGCATGATATCTCGCATGTCGAATCGCATCGTACTACATCGTGTTACGCAAAATACAATATCAAATACAGATTTTTATTGCATTGTGTTAAATAATGAGTTAAACCACTCGCCGAATTGTATCGCATGACATCACATCACACTTCATTCCATATCGAATTGCATTGCACCATATTGCATTACGATGCATATGGCATCAGCATCGTAATAGCAGCATCAGCATCGTAATTCGATCCATTGATGAAACGAGCGCAGTTTGAAGGTTTTACCATGTTGAGAGAATAGATGGAGGTCAATGATTGGAAAAGATTGATGATAATAATAATAATATAATTTTCATTGTTCACAGATTTACATCCGATATGAACAATTTGCATGAATCACATTTGAGCTCAAAATAAATATAAATTTAGTGCGGAAAGCACCAATTTAAGATAAAAGTATTAAACTTTAGTGATCAACAAAAAACCAACATGCCATATGAATGGAATAAATATCAGAAACAAAACACAATATAAAATATGGAATACGAAGCAAGTTCACACAATGATTTAAATATCAACAGGATTAAATATTTTGATATTATAATTTTGAAATAAATAAAAATTGAAAATATTCCACAATAGTACAGCCCTTACGTGATTATAATGCATTGAGATGAGTAAATACGGCTTATGGGGAGCAAGTAAGGTAAGAATATAATTTCCTTTTGAATTGGGGCAGCGATGAGGAATCTATGATTGATTTAGTCAGGTAGTTCCAAGTTTGGGGCAACGGTAAATGATTTCTGAAATGTGGAGGACCGATGATAGCTCAGGGTATGAAATTGAAGGGATTGGTGTGAGACAAATGGGTTAGACTGAGAAATTCTTGGGTGAATGCTGTGGAAGAAACTCTTTAGTAGAGGAATATTGGGAGTCGTAAAAACAGGAGAGCAGGAGAAAACAGGAGAATCAATAAATGCATTAATATAACAGAAGCGGAAAGAGGAATGCAAGGATAGGAAATAGTGGAGGACATTATAATAAAGAGTGCCAGCTCCATTGGCCTAACGGCAATAACTAAAGCCCGTCTCACACGACACTTGATCCAGCACAAGGTCTAGTATATACTCGCTAGTATGCTAGCTTTCCAGTATCGTGTGGACAGAAACAGTATACTGGCTAGCAAGCATGCTAGCTAGTATACTCGCTGAGCTACTGGATTTCGTACTTGATGCGGTACTAGTTTGCTACTAGACCCAGTAGGACCCAGTGGCCATCTACCAATCACGTTCACGTTA
The DNA here is from genome assembly GCA_963573305.1 of Pyrrhosoma nymphula. NCBI lineage: Eukaryota > Metazoa > Arthropoda > Insecta > Odonata > Coenagrionidae > Pyrrhosoma > Pyrrhosoma nymphula. Next base: position 8,373,613 of record OY754335.1, on the reverse strand, counting down.
CGGACGCTGTGCGATCTTCTCTTTTTTAAATTAGTATGGAATCATATGGAATAACTGCTTAATAGCAAGCACAAGGTCGATGATCGTGTGAAACCTTCTAGTACGGTTTCTATCATACTGGGTTCCGTCCTCAATATCAAGTACCAGCTAGCATATACTAGGTCTTGTGCTGGATCAAGCATCGTGTGGAACGGGCTTAAGCTCTTGAACTGTGCTCACTCCGATAGGAAATGGCGTAATGGTTATGATATCTCCAAACAAATCATCGCCGTCAATGCATCGCAATATCGCACAGTGCCACTGGAGGAGGAGAGAAATGAGGAGAGGCCTTGGGTCGGGACAAACATCAGAAACTGGGAGTTGGGTGTTCGAAATGAGTTGACGGGAGTAGGCATGGGAGTGGGGGGGGGCAGAGGGAGTTTGGGGGTGGTGGAAGAGAGGAAAGGGGGGAGAGTAGTCAGTTTGCCGTCGGGAATTATCGCCTCGGCCGAGAGGCTTTTATCGGAGGTGGAGCGATATAGCGGGGGTGAGGAGGAGGTAAAGGTGAAGGCGAGGAGAGGGACTGTGGGTGGTGGGGGAGGTGGTGTTTGAGAGAGAGTTGGGGGGAAGTATGTATAAAGGGGGAAGGAAATAAAATGGGACGTGAGGTGAATATTGCTCTCGCTCTGGGCGCAGTTTGACGGCGGTGTGCGTCGGAATGGGTGTTCCGCCGCCACCCGCGGTGCTGGCTCAACATCGGGAGGGATTCTCAAATTCTTGCGCGCCCACTAAATAAAATAAAAGAAAGGCGAAATAAAATCACCCTTTCTAGCACCTTTTTATTCCCCATACCCTCCCCTCTTCTCCCCTCTTCTCGACCAAACCCACACTGAAAAAATAATGTAAAAACGTTACAAAAAATTACCTCCCACTATCCTTCCGTGCTCAACTTGTCCTTCTCCCCCGAATCCCCTTCCTCCCTCGCCTTTTATTTTTTGAATTGTGTAAAGGGAAGAAAGGAGACCGGGTTGACATGGTGGGTAGAGTTCGTACTGGCTTTCCGTCCCGTAGACCCGGGATCAACTCAATGAGAAGCATTGCCGAAGACGTTTCAACAGAATCCTTACTTCGGGTAGCTTGTGGAAGACACTTTAAGCGTAGTACTTAGTCCATCGGATGGGATGCAACAATGTGGATATCTTGGTGCATTTCGTTCAGAGTATGCTATTGTCACTTTCTCTTCATGCCACTACCATTCCCAAAGTGATCCTCCCATTACATTCTCATTCTACCAGGGATGGGGAATGTGCGGTGGCCATAGTACTGGTTTACCATTCCGATGGAAAGGGTTGACATTCTGGCAGTGGCGGTTATTTGACTGCTGGTGAAGCAGCAGTGTGCAAGGCAGTTCATTTTCAGAGCACCACCTCTCTGATGGTAATACGTTATAATGAGGACCCCTTGTCCGGCTTTGGTCAACAGCTGGGTAATGCTGATGCCGGGTTTCTCTCCTCCCTTCCTTCATACAGTTAGTGATCCTTCCTTTACCACCCTAACCACATGTTCTTATTGCAACAAATGACATCCGTTTTCGGTTGCCTGCTAAAAATGATCAGACAACCAACCTACAAAGTAAGAAAACCTCCATTTTCTTCCTTCCGTACTTTTCCCCTTCTTACTTCTTCCTTCTCCATCTCCCTCCGCCATTTTCCCTCCATACTCGGTTTGTATACGAGCCCTCGCTTCCCTCACCACTTCCATCTTTATACTTAAACCTTTATTCTCCCTCCTTCTCACCCCATATCCTCCCTCACTCCTTCTCGGCTCACACAACATCTCCGCCACCCACCTCTATCCATCTCCGAACCTCTTATTCCTTCCCTCTCCCCGCCGTAACCTTCGTCCCCTTCTCAAACCCCACTTCTTTCATACATTTCAACCTCGATAAATGACGTCACTCCACTGCTTGACCACCCCACAATGTGCGTCTTACCTCGCTCTTCTCCTCTTCCTTCCTTCCTTCCCTATATCTTCTTCTTAACTTTTCCCATTCCTTTTTATTATCCAGTTTTACGTGCTTTTCATGCTAGGGCCATTTAGAGAGTGCTTTTCGTTATCCATGACAATATGAGATTCAGGGATTTTTCGAACTTAATGATCGTTAATGGATAAGGGTTGAAATAAATTATTTGGGATTAATTCGAGGTCGTTCGCGTTGAAATTTTTCTCCCATTAGCGTTATATGTGTTTACATTGGCCATTTAGAAAGTTGTCGTCTCGATGTTCCTTCCCGTTGATCAATCGCCCCAAAAGAATTAATGGCATTCCAAATTGCTAATCAATGACCGCTTTGGGGATTAATCTTATTTACCCATTAATAATATTTTTTTCAAATTCATCATTAGCCATCCATCTTGTGAATTCGGGTTTATTAGTCTTGTCGTGTGGGCATTACGCATTGTCTTTGGTAGAGGGTCAAATACGAAGTGATTAACTTTATCATCTTCTCATGTTTCTCGTTTAGGAGTTTTATTATAATTTTTATATATTGATCGATTTTTTTTAACAGACGATGTATTAGCGTCAAATAAAAATTGATTTTACCCAGAAAGTTCTCAATCATGTGATTAGGAGCTGATTTAATTAAAAATGCAAATTCCAATTCGGAATAAGCTTATAAGACACTGCAAATGTCATTAACTGCATTATATTCGTAAAAAATGAGGTTTCATGATAATATAAGTATTGATGAAAACTCTCATGCAACAGTATTTCATTAAATTGGTCTAATATTGAACTTTTTATATTCAATTATTTGAAATGATACCCACTGAATGTTTGACTATTCCCAGTGTTTGTGAATAATTTGTTCCATAAAGATAAACATTTTCGAAATTTTCCTTATTCTATGTGTTAGGTAGTCTAATTCTGCATTTACTGGAGACATCAAAACGAGGTAATCCTAAAACACATATGATCTTCAATTCCTTCACAATAAAAGGTTGGTAGACATTCTTCCATCCTTCCACTTCAACACAACCACAGTTTCATTGTTATTTTTTACGTACGGCAAAAATACCACACAGCTACACTTTCTTGGCTCAAAAGCATATAGTAATTGTTTGTCTTGTTCTCTAATAGACAATATTCCCACAATATACTTTCCCCTCAAAATATGCGTGTAAAGTAAATACCATAAAGAAGTAATTATGCTGAGTTGTGTACGTTATTTGAAAATCATAGCCGGAGATTTACTAAACATTTTAGACGTGCCATCTTACTGAATTAAATTAATGATGAGTCTTTATAAGAACGAGAATATTATGTAGCGATATTTTTTCATAGCCGGAATAAGGGATTTAAAAGGGTTAGTGCAACGAAAACAGTCGCTAATCCACCATACAGATACATTTCACGTCAGGAGAAGAAATGCGGAAACACGTTTAGCCTCTCGTTTGAAAGCAGCGAAAAGTGCATGACTGGGCAGATTGTTTTGCCTTTTGACGAGCGGAGAGACACTAAGACATTGGTCATAATGGAGTTGATAATTCGTCACATCAAGCTGAAAAAGTTTCCCCCCAAAAAGCATTTCTCTCACACATCACGTTCTCGTCGCGAGGGCCGCCACCTCGTCGGCACAAGTCATCCCGTCTCATAGAAGAAGGACGGAATGCTAGAAAACGCGCGCGGAACGCTTTATAACAGCGTACCTCTCGGGACTGAAATCCAACCTCACTTGGGCTCTCTCCTCGTTCCTCCGCAGTTTCGGGAATACTCTCAGACGGTGCCCGACGTTTCCCAGGTGATTTATTTGCCTGAGGGACGGATAATGATTGCTCCTGGCCAACCGCCGCGCTCGGCAGAAGGACGGCTAGAGTGTCGGAAGAAAATCTTTCGGCAACCAGAGAGAAGACTCCTCCTTTATTATGCCCACCTCCTCCCACCTTTCTCTTCTCAAACTTTTCTTCTCTCACAAGTCAAGAGTCGCCGTCCCCATCAAGTTTCGTCCTCCCCTTGTCTCCTTAACACCGCCGTGACAGATAGGGTGAGCCGCGTGAGAAAGGGGCCGCCAGGGGGCGCTATTCGGACGTTTTATTCCGCGCACGTGTACCAGGGGGCATTTGGAGGGAGGGGGTGGGAGGGGGAAGGGGGAGGGGGGGGGAAGGGAAGAGGGATGAGAATGGTACAGGGAAGAGGAGGAGGAAAAATGGGGTAGGATCGCCGTGTACATTTTATTTTATTTCTCAAAACCAACCTCGGTCGTCCCAAAAGGGTTTAGACCATTCCCAGGAGTAAGCGCGTTTTATTACTGTCGTGCCTTACAGGAATACCTTGACTTTGGCGCGCCGAAGATGAGGGCACCGGTTCATCTGCCAAGTGGTGAAAATGGCTTTATTCCTGAATTAGGGTTTTGGGGTTTAGATTTTGGTTTTGATTCCTCCGTCAATTTTTTCTACCTCGCCCTTGCTGTCTGTAATGGTTAGAAACATAATAACTTTTATTTGAATTTTCAACAATTAGGGTATTCCAAACTCTTCGTTAAGTTTTATTTTGAGTAATATTAACATTTTTACAAGCTTTATATTGTCAAGACAACTTATGTAAGACTTATAAGCACATCCCTTTCATAGAGTTCAGAAATACGAACGAACATACATTGTGTTTAGGAATAGTTAAGACACAGCACAAATTTAAAACAAGGTTTGTTATCTAAAGAAGATTTAAACGTCTTATTAAATTTTATACATTTTGAAAAAAGGGTAGTTTCTTCCTCTGCAGTGCTTAATTGTATAAATCTTCTGCTGTATGCATTACATTTATGAGGTAAAAGATATTTTCCAGCAAGGTTGCTCATAGATCTTAAGTCAGAAGTAATTATTATTTCAACTATAATGGGTTGATTAGGATATTTTGGAACACCAATTCATCATAGTTGCTACTTAAATGAGTATTTTTCTTATTTGTGGAGAAATTCAAGTTGTGATAAAAGAAATTAAGATTTTTCCATAGGTTACTCCCTCTTAGATATAAATTTATCATTTAAGTGTTCCGCCGTCCCTTTCATATATTCTGATGTAATGTCTGCCAAAAATCAATGTCATTTTTAATATTTATGTAATATCAATGGTGTGCAGCAAATGAAGTTATTAAATAAAATGCCTGAAGAAGGTTAATATCTAAAATGATGCCTATTTTCCTACTGTATCCGAGCAGTAAGTTATGCGCTTTTGGTGACTTTTTTTACTCTTGAGGCGACTTGTATCTCAAATTAATTAGCAGTGCTTTCATCTAGTTGTCATGGGAACTGAATCTCTTGAATAAACGCAAAGTTATGGCACAGGAAGAGAATTCGAACACGCGATCATCCGTTGATCAGGCTGATATGCTACATGGTGCAATATTCAGACCTTATGGGGCTCTTATTTATCGAATTTACTGCTGATATCATGCTCGCAAAAGGTTGAAGCGGTCATAATTGATGAAGCCGCTTTATCAGAGCTATTTTAATGCGATGCGATTAGGAAAATTAATGGTGTGGGTGCCGCGACGGGTGAGAACGCCGCGCCGCGAAAGGTGAACCCGAGTAATGTTTTAGTTTGGGAAAAATCTGGCGGCCACAAGTCGAAAATCCTTGGATTTACATTTAGTGGTGAAAAAAATGCAGGGGAGGGGAGAGGAAAGAGAGAGAGAGAGACTAGGCGAGATGAGGGAAAGAGAATAATGTGCAAGGAGTGGAATGGCTGGAGGAGGGTGAAGGAGGAGGTTGACAAATTCATCTTGGTTTTTCCGTCTTGGAAGAATGCGGACGCATCAATCAGGTGGCTGAGCAAAGAGGTTCGCTACCACCGTCGCAATATGGCGTATATACCGCCGCCGTCTTCGCGTAATCCCCTACACCCATTTCCTTCTCTTTTTTTCTTACATATTTATATGTATACATATACATACATAAATATATATATGTATCCCTCGCCGTCTCTTTTTCCATTCCACTTGTCATCCTTTGCTGGTCTCGAATACAACGCCATCTTTTGATCCCTCCCTCAACTGCCTCCAACTCCACTCCCGCGGAGACATTACCAAGGGGACGTGGGGCGGGGGGACTGGAGGAGGAGGAGGAAGAGGGACGAGGGAGTGAGTGGAGCTGGAGGAGGAGTGTTGAGAAATAGAGAGGAGGAAATAACGAACGCAGGAGCAAAAAAGAGTGAGGAGCGTGATGTGGAAGTGATGGGGGAAGGTGCGAATTACGGGAGCGCAATTTGAGTTAATTTATCAAAATTGTTAGAAAATAGTATTCTTTTAAAATAAAGTGTGCATGTCTTAGGGCACACAACGGAGATGAAACCTAATATATTGCAAATGAAATCTCTGCTTGATCCTCGGAACGTTATTGAAATTTTTTATAATTAACCAAATGGTTGCGCATGTGTGTGTTCATTAAAACGTGTGGCAGTCGTATGGTGATAATGAATTTTCTTTAATAAAATAGTAAAGAATTGTATTAGAAAATTTTAAAAAGAAATTTTACCAAAAGGTAAGCATAAAGTTAGTAGAACAATGGAAACATTTTTCGTAAACAAATTAGTGACTTTTGGTGGAATTATTAGCAGCAATCGAAGTTACCATATTCCTCAGATTTACCAAACGTCAATAATTTGATTTCCTATTACGTGCTAAGATTTCCTGATTTTAATAAATAAGCGTATATGATACGTGTTCGAATGCAATACGGAAGGTAACGGTGTCTTATGGAAGTAGAATACTTTACCTATATTTTCTCATCCTGCTTTAATTAATTTCCTCTTAGCAAGCCTGCCTTTCCTCTCTTCTTCATCCATACGTCTAAGACTTCTTGACGAAATTGCGTAGCGTCTATGGTGATAATTTTTCTTTGATGATTTTTAAATGTAAAACATTCATTGTTTTTGAGATTATCTGCAGGTATACTTTATATTTTTAACTGCACAGGACATGAATTTTGTCAATAAAAATATATCTGGATAAAAATGGGTGTCACTATGTGTGGCGTCAAAGCCCTTCATTATCGGTAACCAGGCGAATGATATCACGGGAATCTATCACTGCCGGGAATACGAAGAGATTCCATTTGAATTTCAGCTGGCTTTTTATTATTTGGCGAACATAATAGTTTTTATTTCCAATGTGGTATACGATGAATTAGTATTTTTTCATAATTTCAGTCAAAATGCATTTAAAGCATAGTAGCCACACCGTGCGGTGATGTTTACGATCACACAACTTTTAAATGTTTGTAACACTTTTTGGAGACAAGTATAAACACCCGCGGTTAATGCATACACATGCGGATCTTTGTTTTATCTCCATAGTGTTAAGACCGTTAGACAATTTGATGTCTCTGTCACTACTTAAATACGAAGAATAAACTTAATGCATGCTCCCCATTCACTCACAGGTGGCCAGTGGTCGAACGTCTGATAATAAATATTGCTTAAGTAAAATTGCGAATAAGAAGTACAAAAACCAAATGAAAATTCCAGGTGTTACTTGTAAATAACTCGCGAAATAAAAAATATACCAGAGAAAGTCGAGCCTTGTCGTGAAATAATGTGTATAGGGAACAGAATATGTGAAACAGCTATTGGAGAGAAAGGGCTGGAAAACATTTTATACTTGGAAGTCACATATTTGGAAAATGCTACTAGAAAAATTCGATTCATACGAGTTTCAGGTTGGTACTGAGTATACCATTTTAACCAATCACTACATCTTTACGTGCATCTGTGAAAAAATAAAAGATGTACGCTTTATAACTCATTTTTTCAAGAATTCATACTTCACACGAGTCACAATACATACTTCTCACGACTACAACCTAAATACAAAACACGCATGACTATTCGTCCCTTACGTCTCCAAATAGGTACCTTTTTGCTATTCTCCCCACTTTCCACGGTTAGTGCCCTCATATGCAATAAGCCACACACCGTGGCATATTGCGTAACGTGAATGGAACTGAATATCGAGGAGTGGCTAAAATGGAGGTGGAGAGGAAGTTTGAGATTGAGGACCAAAGGCAAACATAAGAAGAACGCAACATGCTAGCAAAACAATTGAGAAGCGTGGTGAAGGTACAAAAAAGGGAGTTAATTTGTAATTTAAGACTGTAGTTAATTTGTGAAACTTCTAAGCAATTCACGAGTTAAAACATAAAAACTGCAGTAAAAATCAAGCAGAGATACAAGACATTCTGGAGATAGAGCGTGCCATTTCCCCGTTGCATCTTTTGCCTAAAAACAAAGCCAACGAGATAGAACACTAGTGTGTTAAAATTCAAAAGAAATGCCGTTTACATCGACCCGGCATTTAGACCCGGATTTTGAGCTCCGGATTAAAACCCTAGCCAGGTAAAATTAATTATTCTCAAGATCGACTTTCACATGTCTCATCTTGCATCCGTAGACGAGACTGCGGATAATGGTAATGTTCGTCGTTTTCACAAATATTTACTCCATAAATGTGCATAAAAATGAGGCTTACGATTTATAAAAGAACTCTTTCACTCTCTCAGTGTTTCAACCCGAAGGTTGGTTTTGATATGTGAGAGTAGATCTCACTCCGTACTAAACCACTGGGGTGTGAAATTCACACATTCAGGATAGGTAGGCCTGTTCCTTTTCCTTAGCAACCTACGATTTTCCACGAAGTTCTGACGATCAGGCAGTCACACCGCGAGGATTTTTGGGGGGCGTACGTCCAGAGAGGCTCTACCCTATTAGGCCATCACGACCCACAAACATTCTTTATAACCAAATAATTTACCTCCTCAATTACAGTCTACGGTGATAGTGATAGGATTTTAGGAACAATTTTCTATTTTTGTCAAAACAGCGATCAATTTGGTAAATACTATCCGATGTGGCATTGCAGCAAGGTAATCCGTTCTTAACCCAAACTTATCTCTGTTCATGGAAACAAAAATGTGGTACTGTGAGTGAGTTTGGATGAAAAAAAGGCATAGAGGTGAAAACATAGTAAAACAATCACCATAAAAAACTTCTGGATCAAGGAGAATAGGTGCCGGTACTATTATTTTTATTGAGTAGTTAATGGTGAAAAGTAATGAATCATAACCTCTGTGTCTTTTTACATAAATGAGATGTTCAATTTGCTTTAATTATAAATCTAATCATTTAAATATTTTGACTTAATGATACTATTTTATCTTCACATTTCATTCACGTCTATATTTTAATTTTTGTAACTACTCACTAAACTTATTATTATTTTTTTACTACAGTGAGAATAATGTCATTGGTTCTTCGGAATCCATCTATATAAAACATTTAAATAAAGCAAACCAAAACGAAAATTCCAAGGGAGGCTACTTTAAACGATATCTTTAAGGATCATCGCAAAACTAAGAGTTAATGAACAATATTTAGGACAAAAATTTTAAAATGTTGCATCACTCGAGGTCTAATGAAATAGTTGTGCAAATATTTTACGAGAAATAACTGATGGTGGAAGCCGCAGAACAATAATAGAAATCACTGATTACTCTTAACATGGTTTTTAAATGTAAAATATACGTGTATCCACTATTTTGCATGAAATAAATGGCTTTGTCATGAGCTAATGGAAACTTCAACGTCCGAGGCGTAAAGAAAAGAAATCCTTTAGATCCTAGACTGATGTCATATTTCCTCAAATTTCGGAGATAGGAGAGGAAGACAGAATTACTTGGCATTGCCTGTGCTATGAAGAATAAAGACTTAGTAATTGATGATGCAATTGGAAATATTAAAATTCTAATCCTTTGAGATGCACCAATGATAAAAATTAATAAGCCTGTCAGCCAAGACTTTACAGTCATTTTTATACGCATTGCAGTATCAATTTTAGAGACTTGTAGTAAAGATTAATTGCCATGAAGAGAAAGTTCGTGATAATATTTTCCAAAAAAATCAATTCAAATACTTGATTTAGAGGGTGTAAACTGGGACTAGTGGAAATATTTGCTTTATGCCATACTTTCTTCAAAACTTGGCATAGTAATGCATAAAGTCGGAGAATAATTTAACAAAAAAAAGAGGCTGTTTAAAATAGAAATCGGTTGATGTTAACACCCTGAGCAAAGATACTACGGAAAGATCAGTTAGTTGAGTTAACGTCAGAGCGTGACATCCAAAACATGAGAAAAATTAATGATTGGAGTGGAAACGTTTGAAATATTTTTGTAGGATAACTGTGAAAAATAGGTCGAACAGTAAGATACAGGAGTAAAGCACATGGTGGATTAATAATTGCAATTATTGGTGGAAATCAGTAGGCATAGTAAGTGGATGGATTTGAAATAATGACACAATGGGATACGTGATAGTAGGCTTGTTATACAAACGGTAAGGAAAAAGGAAAAGTATACCAGTTTCAGAGGATATAAAACAAGGTTGGGAGTATACTGACCTAAGAATAAATATCTTAACGGAAAGGGTGTTTGAAATGGAAAGCAGCGTAGAATTTGTCCATCAAAACCTTCCTTTAAGCGGAAGAATATCAATTTTTAAAATGAGAATGGGGTTTAACCATTATTTAAGATCCTACTGGTAATCTGCGCTTTATTTTTTAGCAACAAACGTGACGTAGTCAATGCAAATGCTTGCATCATCTACGCAGAGAGAAAGAAAAATGAGTAATGGCGTCGATTAAGCAAGATAAGAAAGTGTTAACAAATGGAAATGAGGATTGGGTGAAAAAGAGGCTAAGGTTCTGTGGGAAACAGAAGACTAGCCAAATAGGTATAGGTAGGAATTTGGAAGGACCAAGATTGGTGAGATGGTGTTTTTTACCGATTTATAATCCGTGCGTGGAATTCCTTTGAAAAAGAAGAAATATTGCGCTACGCCAGAATTGAGGATCGGGATGGTAGAGTTGGCGTTGGGCTGGATGCCCATACCAAGTAGGCCCGGTGTAAAATCCTGTCTTTCGGAAACATATTTCAAAATTATCCCTTCAACATTTCTACAGCATTTTTCTATGAGAACTCCAATTCCTAATGGATACGACTTCCATGTTCATCTATCCGTCCGTTATACCACTCGCTAAAGTTCGAAAACTTGGAAGTCTTTCGTTGAAATCAAGGTTTTTAGGGTGGATGCGTTATCTTCCTGTTCACTAACATTCTTACCCCTTTTTTGCTTGCTAAGTCATTTGGTGAGGTTGAGTTTTACTCCATGTTGAGTGGTACGGTAAGGGTAGGATTCCTTGGGGGATGAAAGAAGAGTGGAGAGAATCCCGGCGCCGGAATTAGGCTACTCTTAATGAAAGGAGCCTGGAGATTCACAATTCAAACTCTCATTGGATGGACGGAGTACTACTATTAAAATGCTATGCACGTAGCACACAACTAGGGTTCGGTATTCTTAAAAACATATCTCCGCCACTCCTGGGATTTAAACCAAAGCCTGCCTGCGTATGGGAAGCCTACATTTTAGCCACGTCAACAACCCGTTCCCCATTATTCGTTAGGGCTTATTTATTGAATAAAACATAAATAACTAGACCCCTCGATACTTTTTATTTCCAACTGGCAGAATCCAAGTACTTACGAGACACTTGAAGGAGTAAGACTATGAACACTACCTAATTTAACGATTTTATTCTTCTTGATAGCAGCTTCATCTTTGCGTACGAGATTATACCTCCGGAACAAATATCTGACAACATCAAAATTGTCTGCTACGTCTTCAAAATCTGAGACAGGAAAAGTTGCCAAAAACTATATTTTTCTTGGGGAAAAATAGATAATTAATCGAGGAAAAATAATTATTTAGTTCACCATGTTTGTAACCAGCAATCAATGGGTGAAGAATCTTTCATACACTTCTTTCCCTCCCCGCGTAGAAGTTTTTCACGCGCCTTCTGTGAATCAGATATTTGGTTACTTGTCAAACGGCGAAATTTTGACGGGTACCGACTTTTTTGATGTTTTTGGCTCGCGGCAATGTTTTCATAGCCCTCACTAGCTTCGGGCGCAGAACGCGGGAGAAAAAAGATCGGACAATACGGTGAGGCCTGTATAGTCCGATGGAGCTCCAAGATAGTGAACTTGGCTTGCTTGCTCTGACGTCACATGATGCCCATTTAACTGTAAAAAAAGCTGAGCGTCTCGGAACAAAGTAGCAGCGTTCTCTTGTTTGCGGAAGCTCCCTAGAATTCAGTTTGACGAATGCAGCAGGACTGCACATAGCGACGTTTTACGTCACCATACTCCTTGAAATCCTTAGGCCCCTAGGCTTCGGTTAGTGTGTTGTGTTGCCGTGCCCCCGCCCGACGTTGGCCGTTAGTCGACGGTGTTTAGAAGTAAAGCGTGGCGTATTATCTGTTGTTCAGTGTTACTTCTCATTTTGACAGTTTATTATGGCGACTTTCAAAGTGAATGTTGGTTTATTTTGGTGCTTGTATGGACGGATATCACTTTTGGTCTCACGGACTTATCTCGGTGAATTATCCCTCTGCAGTCATGTGCCAACTACGAATTCAACGATCTACTACTCCACAAGGTGTAGTAAAATGGATTTCAAGAGGATCACGCTTTGGGGACAATTCTGACGTAAGTACATAAACAATTTAATGCTAAACTAAAAGTAGAAGCGCACGTTCAGCTTCACTCAGAGGCCCTTGATGTCTTATTAAAACGTTGCTAGTATTTTATGCTTATGCAAGTGCTAAGGAAAATAGATTGGTAAATGTTATTGGGTAGTTTGAACGAGTAATCACAACATGTAAAATCCATTCAATTTGGTCTTATTCCAATGAAAGAGATCTCATCTTCCTCATTACATTAATATATCTGCCACTAATTTCTCTACCATATGAGATAATTTCCAAAAATGCAGTTTTCCTTGGCGTGCAGCTGAGCGTTCCAGAGAGAGATTAGTATTAAAAATTGATCACGTTCTTACGTACATAGCGTAAAAAATGTGACGGTGTGTATTTTATATGTTTTCTCAATTGTTTAAAGTAATTTATTAGTCATTCTAATGCTTTTCATAATGATCATTAGTCTTCAATCGGAAGATTGGATTGCATCAGTATTCCAGACTCCTCTCTGCCTACTGCTTGATTCCCCCATGATTCCACATTCTGACGTCCTTCATCATTAGCTAGTTTGACTCCCTTCTTGGTTTTCCTCTATAATTCTTTCCATTTATTTCTGCTTCCAATATTGTTTTCGTTTGGCTGCTGTGGCACAAAATTTGTCCAATAAGTTGTCTCCTTCGCAGAGTTTTCGTTATGCTTTTTTTCCTTTTAATTCTTCGTTGGATTTCTTCATCAGTGATTAATTAGATGCCGCCACTTTTTGCCCGCGGGTACTTATTCGACAAGTAAACTGGGTATTTCGCAGCCAACCTCTATACCCAAAGGTCGACCCTCCATCCACAACCCGATGGACTCACTCGGTAGCAGTAACCTTGCCGCGCGATACTTTTTTAATGTTGCAAATTAACCTTAGGTTGTGAAGGTGTTTATCGCACACGGCGTGAAACAAATCAGTCAAGTTATAGCCTCAAATGTGTAGACAGTTACCGAGAATTCAGGTCATGGAAACAAAGGTTTTGAGTAATTAATATTACTTTATTTAGGTTCTTCATGCTTCTTACAGCTGCTTACATTTTAAAATAGGATTCGAATATGTTCTCTAATATGACTTACGAATAATCTCTCTCACGCTACCAGTTTATTTCTCTGCTGTGGGTGGTGGTTAAGTGAACTTTAAAATTATTTGACTTGTGTTGAGGAAATATCAGTGGCGAGTTGTGAAATCGAATACTTTTACAGTTTTTGGTAGGAAAACGGTTCATATGTGCCATTGAGGTTGCGGGTTTGTAATTAAGCCACTAAGCACATCTGCAATTGCCGAGTATACTCCAATGCGACGGCGTGTGTGAGACTGTTAGCTCTAAGGCTATGTGAGTAGGAGTGATTAGGAGAAAAGCATTCAGGGGAGGAAAGAGACAACAAGTTAGATGTTTTTGGTATATGATTAGTTTTAAGTTGTTTTTTTAATGCTCTCGTGAGTTGAGTGAGGGAAGAAAGACTTCTAGTGCTCATCTGTTTTAGAGTTTGTCTCATCTCATGTTGTCTCTTTGATATGTTAAATATATGCAATGTGGGGATTGAATATATATGCAATATTTAATTAGTTCACTGCCACTAGGGCGTGTGGCAAGGGGATATGAGGAAACGTCTTGAAAATGGGTGGAAATTGGGAGAAGGAATTCGTAGAGTGAGAGTGAGGACGAATGAGAATTGTATGTTTACTGTCTTGCTCCATTTTCGTTGTAGTAATTTATGGTGTTTAGGAAAAAAAAATTTTCGTCCTCATCTGTTCGAAGGTGCATGCTATGTAATATCACTGTGTCAGTTCTATAAATTAAGTGCCGGGTATAAAAATAATTCATATATATCTACGAACTACCGTGCAAGCCACCACTAGGGTGTGTGGCACGTGGTGATTCCACACCCGGTATGCAGCACTCGTCCCAGTACAAGTCAGAACCTCGCACGCTCCCCCTGGCGCTAGGCGCAGGCCAAAAGCAGTCAGGAGAACAGTGCGCAGTCCAACCGGAAACTGGGAGAGTGATACGTAGAAAAACATACAAACATGCAGAGAAATGCTATAGACACATCTAGTGGTTAATATTACTGATACTGTTAATTTATGAATACTACGAGATGCTACCGCATGCAAAGAACAAAATAAAATAATGCCGGACATATCAAGCGGTGTGAAGTGTTAGTAATGATGTTGTGTTATTAAGCACAAGTGAAAATTCTACTCTGCCTATTGAGGGTGGGAGTTTCATATGATTGATCTATAGTAACTATTATGATCCCTTACTGTACGTGGGAAAAATGAAATTTTAAATCTATCGGTTCGGCAGTCAATTTCCTGTATTTCATTCCTGTGATCGCTTCTACCGTAGTACGTTGGCTCTAGCAGTATATGTTGAACGTCCTGCAAAAAACTGTCTGCTCCGAACTTGTGAAAATGATTTAACCTGTATTTCTCCCTTCGATCAGTTAGAGATTCCTACCCCAATTCCTTCAACAATTCGGTAACACTGCTAAGTTCATCGTAACAACTTTTTACAAATCTTGCTGCTCTCCGTTGTATTCGATCTATTTCAGAGATTAGTCCTACTTCGTAAGGGTCCCATATGCTAGCGGCAAACTCCAAGTGAGGTCTCACGAGTGAAAAATAACATCGCTCTTTAACCTTCTCGTCGCATTTTCCTAATATTCTTTTGATAAATCCCAATTTGCGACTAGCCTGTCCACAGATTTTCCGGACGTGTTTCCCCCAAGACAGGTCCTGAGTAAGGGTCACACCTAAGTATTGAACTGACTCTACATTTGATAAGTCTGTTTGATTATTTGTGTACGTTTCGTCCATATAAATTTTAAACTCGCACTGAGGAAATTTTAACGGACGTGAAGTGGCATGTGCACAGCTATTTGCACGCACGCACAGCTTTGGGACTCATTCCTATCGTTAGTTTCTTACTAAACTTTAAATAGTTTTGAACGTTTTTATCGAGAATTATCCCCCATGTCAGCCTGTAACTCTTATGTGATCTGATTTTTTTCTAATTGTCTTAGTCTTGCGCGTAACCAGCTAGTCTACAGCCGCTCCCAAAGCTAATACATACATTCATTAGCTTTGCGACCCTTTGTTTTTAAGAAAATCGCGTTACTTTCTTGTGCATTTTGCAGGGTTAGAGAATTTTATGGTATGATGCCTTGCCCAATATGCTAGCGGCGTTCTCAAGACGAGGAGTAATTCGAGGAAAGTCAACATGCCTCTGTAAATTATATCCTCTCCATGCTACACTGGATGGCGCGTGATCTGAACTTTCCAAATAGCCTTAGCCTAGCGTGTAGCCTCCCGAGCCTCTAATGGCTCCCAACCATGGAGGTTAGTAAAGAAATGGAGGCGACATACCACTTGATTCTTGAAGCCAATTCCGCCATTGAAGTCGGCACAGTTTAGACCTTCCTCGGGCTTACGTATCCGGCGGTCGCGTTCGATTTTCGTCAAATCTAAGTAAGTTAAAAACCACAGACAAGGCGATGTTTTGCGACTGGTTTGGCAACACATACTCGGTACAAAACCCTTCCCAAGCACCCCTATTCTTGCTTCACTTTCGCCCATGAGCGTTCACGGTCATGCCTCCTCCATTTCATTTTAACCTCCTTGACTCCCAACAGAGTCCCTCTATCGGCTGTGTTTACGAAGCACGAGGTTGTGATTTGGCATTTGTTTATTTATCTTATTTTCTCCCTCTGTGCTCGTTCCCAAATATTGGCCGTGCACTCGAGATGTGGCCGAACTAGAGCGAATCAGGTAACATTTCTCTTTCACCCGCTTATTGGAGGGTCATTCACTTTAATTCTCTTTATATATTCTGGTCCCTTTATTATATTGTACCGCATACGTTTCTTATGTGTTTTTCCCTTGATGGATCTGCATTCATGGTGACTCCTGGGCATGTGACTTCATATGGTACATTTATATTTACTATCCTCCACTTCATAGGTATGATATGCATAAATAGAAGTAGGAAATGGAAATAATACTGTGGAAAGTTCTAAGAGAACAACGATTTACACTCGTTGTTGATAATTTACGAGTCACTTGAAGTCACCAGATTCTTTACTTCGAAAAGTGGGTGCCTGCATGAAACCAAGTCATTAGAATCCGTTATAGCAACTATGTCCTTATTTAATATGTCCTTATATATGTTATTACATAATTAAATATATTATTATATACTATTCTGTAATATGACCTGTGGCATAGGCATAAGAAGGCTGGTGAGTTAGAAATATTTGTGGAACTCTTTCCTCGCCGATCCGTATCAGGATCGACTGACCTGTTCACGAGAATGATCTAACCGAGTTCTATGGTTTTTGGGAGTGTTTCGTATGAGTCGAGGTGTGAGGTATGAGAAGTGAGTTTTGAGAGGACTGGTGCAAGGGGAAAAGGCGTGAGAGGGATGTACGAGGGGGGGAGGGGTTACGAGCGGTCCTCGAGCTTGTCGCAAGAGGAAGGGTCACCATTAGGACGGGCCAGAAGGGATTTTGAGGGAAGGGCAAAGCGAGACTTGGAAAACGGTCGTAAAGGTGTAAAGATCGGTATAAATCGAGTCGAGGTGGTAATGGATGGTGGGATAAAGTAGTCGGGGAGTGCGTTAGTGTCAACCCCGTAGTGAGGCGATCGCCGACACTTCACAGTTTTGGGTGGAAACGAGTGCCAACGAAATGACCGACCTCCAAACACTCCTCCCTCTTGACATCCGGGACCGAATGACCAGCCAACCTCCCACCACACACTCAAAAATCTTCCTCCATTCTCTCAATCCAGAAAGTTATTCGCTATCTCCTGTCATGCCCCCATCGCCACAAAGCTTGGACGGGAGCGGCCCCAGGTTAACAGTGCCCTCCCCTGAGGCCTTTTTGTATACGTAGCATTGCTCTCTCTACCCTTTCAATGCCCTACCCCCCTCATTCCTAACGTCTCTCCGTGACCTCTGAAGAGTCCGATAAAACGAACGTTTTCACAGCCATTTTTGGGTCGTCTTTGTTCTTGTTCTTCCTATTATTATTTCCTGCCCGAGGTCGTTGGCATTTTCTGGTGGATAAAAAGCTCGAGAGAGGATTTTTATGGGACCTTCCTTATGGCCCACGTTCGTGTCAAACGGTATAAAAAAACGTTTTTGCAAGGAGACTAACTTTTTATTGCGGCGTACTGTGGTTACTTAAGCACGATTCCATTTTATGGCCAATTTGAAACAAATCACGCGTTGTTATTAAACTTCTTGAAATATTCATGGCTATCACACTTCCAGCACGTAACATGAGAGTAGTTTTTGGTCGAAGGTGCGCTATTTGACCCCCTTAGTGCTGGTAATTGTTAATACTCATAATTCTTTTGCTTAGGCAATATTTCATGTAATGATATTTGTATAGATTATTGCTCTTTTTAAATCAAAGTGCGGAGTTTGAATCCTGGTGGTCCGTGGATTATTCCCGGAAGCCGTTTTCCTAAGCATGATGACTAATTTCCTTTAGCTAAATAATAAGTAGTTTAACACTTATTATATAATTTCCCAGTATGTCTTTTATTGATAAATGAATTCTTTTTTTGGTAATTTCTACATTTCCATCATGTCTTGGTCCAAAGTAGTACCTTAAGGTCTATAAATTTGGTATTATCTCTTGAAAATAGGAATACATACTCGTAGACGTAATGCAATCGCATTGGAATATACTTCATATGTTAGCATAGCAGATTTTGCAGCTAAGTGGAATGTATTGTCTTTGCTGAAGGGAGAATTTTTTTACTTTCTTTTTTTTTCAGTGAAAATCAATGATTTTGCTGATGGGTATCATCCGAAGTTAAAAACGTTTATGCAGAATTTTCTCACCATAGTATTTACGCGATCCGAGGTGGTACGTGAACGAAGTTCTGAAAGTCCTCTGTAACCCAGAGAGGGGTCGGGTATGTCGTCTACTTCTGTTATTTTGTATTGATTCTTAAACGCGTGTCTTCGGAAGTGCAGCAGACGCCGTAACGGAGACGCCTTATAGGCTGTTAAAAAGTATACTTCCCTGAGAAGCTGCATTACACTCGCGTGCGGTAGTCAATTTGCGGATTTTTCTATCAAGTCACTCAGGAAAAAAATTGCGATGCCTCTCGGATTTACGCAGGGAGTTTTCCATTGGTACGTCCCGTCAGTGAAAGGGGAATGTGCGCGTAGAATGGAAATGCTGCCATGTCCGAGAGTTTTAGCGATTCCATCCAATGGTGCATGGAGAAAGAAAAGAACGGCGAAGGTTGAGGCTAGGACAAAAAAATCAACGATGGGGATCCCAAGACTCCAGCGTCAGTTGCACATCTTTATCGGACAGGAATTCCATTCACGCGAGAATATCCTATGCCGCTGGAAACCTTTTAATACGGAGACCAAAAAAGTGCTCGCGTTGTTGTTCCCTGTCCATCCCAAGTTGGCAGTTGGCTTCTTAAACTTTCTCCGCACGGTTTCATGTTACGAGATACGTTGAACCCCCCTGGGAGTGTTTTTCCCTCTCTCAGTAATGGATATATTTTCCCCGATAGTTATGGAAAACTTCCCTTTCACGAATCTCCTGATATGCCATGACTTAATGACAATTTTTCCTTTACATTAGTTTACCAACTTAAATTGTACAAAGGTCCAATTTTATAATCTCTGCCTAAATATTTTCGAGGTGTGATATTCGATTCTTATAGTTCTCCCATCGATGACGCTCACGTCAACTAACCAAAAGCCTGATGTCTTACACCAAACCACAACTCTCAGTTAACATAAATTTTACGTTTTCTTGCAGTTGACGTTAACCAGGAATTATAAATCTGGATATACATGAGTCATAGCTAGCAAATTCTGTGGTAAAAAGATGCATTATTTTATTTACCAATATCCCCATGGAGGAGGTTGTATAGGAAATCACAGAAATAATTGACCTAGGGACGCACATTAGCTTCAGTCCACACAAGTTGCGAGGCCATGCTAGATAAAACTGTGGCATCACCGATTTCAACCAGACTCTTTTTACGTGAGTACAATCATGAAATTTTGAAAGAACTCACAGCTTTGAGAATTGCATCGCTATACTTAATGTTACAACGTTCACATAAAATCGCTAAAAATAAAGTTTAAGGTGCAATGAAATAAAACTAACGTCTTTTTAAGTCAGCCTATATATCTTACAGGCCCTTTTTAAGCGGGTGGAATGGCAATACTTGTAACGTAGTAGACCAGAAAGAATCAATATTTTTAATTAGCATATCAACGGAAACACTTAAGGTAAAATGAGACCAGGGTACACAACTGCTATTTTTAATCGTTAATTATTACATATTGCGAAATCTTGTAAAAAAAAGATTTCCAATGTCCCAGCGAAGTTCCAAACCAAGCGAAGCCGCCGTTATTCAAAGGGAATTAAAACCATGCATGTGATTACCGAACTACTTTTCTTTCCTAGTAATATATAGTGCAACGAGATTCATCTCTCCGCCATTTTTAAAAAGTTGTATCCTGTACAAAACTTCTAGTAAGAATGGGAGATCAGGATTATTATCCAGGAAGGACTCTTAACTTCTCGAACCGTGAAAATTTCGTGGATGTGAGGTCACAGCCTCCTCAAAACTCAAGTTATAAATAGCATTATTTGATATTTCCTTGGTTGTGACTATTCCGTCGTTGTGGAAGCTCGGGAAATCATAGGTCTTCCCACATAGAGCACCGGGTGAGAAGTTGAGACAAGAAGCTCGAAGCTCATTAAAATAGATAGAAAGTACCTAATGATTCAGATTTCCAATCGGTACAATTTGTACATGGCGTTAGGAATGAGTTCAGTGATATGCAGCACTATCTTTGCCGTGCCTACAATGGATGGTTAAGTCTTCATATTCTATCAGTATCATGCTAATGTAGATTGTTTTTTGAGCTTCCCTTGCGTGAAATACCCATATAAAGTTGTCGTGTAATCTGTAGCCTTAACCCTCTCCTAGCACCCATTTTACCCAACACTTGGCCTCTTTTCAAGTTCTTCGTTGCTTCTACCTTCCACCACACCATCTAAAATCATCATTAAGTTCCACGCTCCTCCAGGCTTAACCCACTCGTTTCCATTGTCTCCACTGTCTGAATCATAGTTACTTAAGACTACGTCCACTATTTTTTATACCTTAGAATTACTCAGTCTTATAACCTTTCCTCGCCCAACGTAGCATATACGTAGTTATACTATCTAACTTAGCTTTTACATATATTTATCTACTCTTGAAAACATAACCCACTTTTTTTAAGAGAGCTTCGGAAACACGAAAGTCAACACTCCGTATGTAGCTCCTTAAAAGTTTTTATGTAGCTTTTCAGTCTCTTATACCTTTTCTTGGAATTCTCATCTTCAACTATTGGTATCAGTTACTTGGCCCGTTCATACATGGATGACTGATTTCTAATCCTTGCAAGGTATTTCATCTTAATCTTCCTAATATCATTTATCCCGGCTTGAAGACAAGTGGCAGCGGGGACCAATAAGACGGAGAAGAGTGCAAGAAATGGGGATCTGGAAGGAAAGGGTCTAGATGGAATAATTTTATTCTGTTTATTTAGAGTAATTTTGCTAAAGTTTGCTCCGTACAGTATCATGTAAAGTGCACGGAAAATATTTTTGTACCTGTGTTCAATTTACTATTTTTTTAGCTTTCGTATGACCGGAGGATAAAATTTGGGATAATACCTCAAGTTTTAGAATCAAATTTGTGGTTTGAGTTATTAAAATTCGATTAACAAATCCTTGTCTCAATGTACGCCAACATGATTTATTCGCAGAGCGCGTAATACCATACATATTTTTAGGCTTAATTCTAGCAGAATTAGCAAAGTAGATGTCAAATGAAAGAGCTTTGTTGCCCACTTTTGTTGATAGGCCTCGTTAGTTGGCTTTCATAAACTTGCGTATTCAGTAATTTTGGAACTGAAATCATTGATGAAGTTCAGAAAGAAGATGAGACCAATCACACTTCCCTGAGGGACAACGCTTGTTATTTCGCTTACCCGCCAAGCGGTCGTGTGAATTGGTCTACGTCGCTCTGCTCGGCAGGGGGATTTTTTCTCTCCCGAGGACAAATTATAACCTCGCTGATTCCGTCGGCTCGTTCATTTGATCTGGGGCCGTGGCAAAATTAGGTGCCTCCAAGGAAGGTGGCAGCCCTACGTTTTCCACCCCCTCTCTGAACTCCTCCTCGACTTCCGTTTCTCCTGATGCTCACTCGAGACTCTCCACCCTTAATGCCTTCTGCCTCCAACCTCCCACCTCTTATCCCTCCTCCCCTAACGTCCTCAGTCCTAACCCACCTTCGGCCGCACACCCGTTCTGGAGTAACCATTCACTACCGAGTCTGCTGCTACCTCTTGTTTCTCGCGGGTTCGGGACGCTTTCGAGCGTAAAGTCATAAAACAAAAGCCGCACGGGAACGAGAATGGAGGAGACTCTTCTCTTTTCGCTGCGTGGGAGGAGGAGGTAGTGAACAAGTCTGGTTATGCCGGGGTTGGGGAGGAGGGAGGGAGGGGGAGGAAAGGGAGAGAGGGTGCGGGGGGAAGTGTAGTGGTGTGCGGAGAGGCGAGCTAAAGGGTTCGAACGGAGAGACGGCGATGTCCATATGGAGGGTGAAGGATTGGGAGAAGTGCTTCTCTCTCTCCTTCGGATGGGGGAAGAGAGATCGGAGGAGAAAAGAGCAGGGTAGGGTGAGGTTACAATTCAGTGATGGGAGATGAGGAGGAGGAGAGAGGATATATATAAAGGGTGGGTGTCGTGTAAAGAGGGCTCTGTGGGGTGGTTGTCGGTGGCGAACGAAGGAGAGAGAGACGGAGAGAGAGAGAGAGAGGGTGGCGGGACGCTGTTAGCCGCCGCGGCAGTCGACGGAGGAGGAACAGCACGATTGCGCGTCACCTCCATCTTTCTCCTACCGACCCCCCCTCCTTTCCAACCTCCATCCCCTCTCGTCCTTTTCCGATGTTTTTCCGAGAATCTCAGGCGGCGGATGCGAGCGCCCTGCGACAGCGGAAAGGAATGAATGCAAGATAGGAATTGAAAATAGTGGGACATGGAGGGAAATGAGGAGGGGAGGACGAGGGGTGGGCTGGGGTCGGTATGGGAGCGTCTCTGGCGGAGGACACACTGCGGAGGATATACATACAGGAGGAGGAGGAGGAGGAGGTGGAGGAGGAGGGGCAGGAGTCGGCGTGTGGGAATGGCGGGGGTCGCGGGGAAATGAAAGTAAGTTGTAAGAAATCTATGTTGAATGTTATTCGGAGATGGAAATGAGAGCAAACGAGTGGCGAAAGTGTAAGTGAATGGAGTTAGGTATTGATAAGGAAGGTGGGAGAGGAAATGGGGGAGAAAACGAATTTTATTTTCGCAATACTGCTATGGGTGACTAGAAGACAAAGAATGCAACGAACGCGGCTGTCAATTAATCGAATAAACAGTTTTGTTGTAATTTTTTTCTTGAGGATGTAGTTATTTGTATAACATAGAAAAATTTCAACAGTGAAATTGACAAAATTTAATCGTGATAGTTTATCGCTTAATGGACAGGATTTAAGTCAAGCGCAATTGAAATGGATGTGTGGATTGTTATTCACGGTCGTTAACAGTCAGAGCTCATCAAGCATACTTCACAGTGGTGCAGCATCTGTACGCGCTTATAGACTACGCAAATAGCCTCTGTGAGTAATCTCTAATGACATCAAAGCAAGATTACGGCTTCAAAGAATGCTGGTGCCACAACGGTGATTATCGGCATGTTGCGTTTCAAGCAGAAGCATTCCTTGAGCGGTGAAATTAAATTTCGAGTTCGAATAGGATTGGGTATCTATAAATACTCCTTCAGCCGAATTTGAAATATTACTTTACATTGTTTTGAAATTAGGAATTCAGTACAATTCTCCTTACATCCGGGAAAATTTCCGATTCAGAATTAAACATCTGAAAAGTTGAGTTCCCTTGATAATGATATATAGGCACGATTTTTTTAAAGTTATTTAAATGCTCAAACCTGTCTTATCGGCTGAATAGATATGTTACTATTCGTTTTGCGGGAGTAGTTTAAAACATTTTATATTCTGAATATTTCGCGAGTAAAAAGGAATTTTTGGACTTTATAGTTGATAAAATCTTGGTGGTATTAAAATCCAGTGAGGTTATTGTTTGTATTTAAACCGTAATAATTCGAGCTCCAAGCCGATTCATTCCTGAAATCACTCTCGTCTTGGTGATTTCTTTCAATTTCAGAATGTTTTGGGCAGCCGTGGGTGTGATAGGAAAAGAATTGGCCTTCTTCCGAAAATGTGCACGTTTCTTTACGTAAGACCAAATAAATCGTAAACTCCTAACCGTCATGCAGAATGCAAACCTTCGCTTTGAATATTTATGAAATTAATATATTCTCTGCCTCTTTAAGTGACCCGTGAGTGCATACGGCCTTGCTCATACGAAGCAATTGTATATCGGTTTAGGTATTGAATGAAAGCGTGGATGCCGCACAGTCCAACTCTATAACTTGAATGAACACTTTGACGAGACTTTCACGAAGTTGAAGACTTTATAAAGAGTAAGCACTAGAACTTCTAATCTTGTGTAAGTTTGTCAAATTTCGAGTTCTGATGGAAGAAGGAAAAATAAATGAATTGCAATAAAAAGTAGTAAGAATAATACAGCTATTATTTCCCATAAGTCGACATCCCCAAGTTGTGGATGATGGCTCTAAAAATTGGTGGAGTTGTAAATCACTTTTAGAGTTTAGTGTGTGAGAGAGAGAGGGCAGTAAAATGGGATGAAGAGAAAGGAGAAATATTTAAACGCTTTGCTTGTGTTGACGTCATATATGGTGAGAGTGGGGAGGATTTCTCGCATTTCACGGTTCAACCTATTTCTTATTTGACCGCTTTTGCCGGACCTGCACCTGCGTGGGACTGGAAAAATACCCTTCTAAGCACTGTCAAATCTGTGTGATGAAATCTAATTAGCATTGTAATTCTGGCATTGATACTGCCATTATTTAGTTTGACTCATCTCAGTCTCTGAAATCGTTAAGCAATTTTTCGTGTTTGCTCGTAGGATTTTTTTATGAAACGTACTGCTTTCTTTTGTTTTTTGTACAAATCACTAAAAGGTCCGAATTTAGTTCGTAGTTTTCCGTGGCGTTCTGGATTCGTGGATCTCTCCATTTTTCGGGTTTGCGCCGCGTTGGTTGTCATAGGTTGACCTATGACAACCAACGCGGCGCAAACCCGAAAAATGGAGAGATCCACGAACACTAAAAGGTCCCTTTATAATTGCCTCAATATCGTCAAGGCCTTCTCCAGTCAGAGTCAAACTTGGGCAAAATAGCAGTAGTTCGGATGATTCTCACTTGTCTGCGTATTATGGCGGCAACAGTTTTGCTGACACTTCTTCGACCTGAAGACGAGGGCAGGAGTTCCAGCAAAACTGTCGTCGCCATGCGACGCAGACGCGGGAGGACACCTGAAAAATGAATAAATTCAAGTACACGCTTGATTTACGGCTACGGCCCTTCTTCATACCTGTCAATTAGGTCCTGCAGTTTTTTTATAATTAGTGAAACTACAAGGACATAAGTATATTGCCAGTATTTTTACTATCCTTGCGATGAATCTTGAAAATGCCGGTTGAAACGTTAATCTCAGTCTATTGATCTCTCGGTCGTGGTGCTTCAAAATACTCCAGCGTTAATGCTCAATGCGAATTATTTTTAAATATTTTCATCAACAGATAAATGATGGAACTGTACATCTGTTGCGAGTATTTTCCGTGTCATGTTTTAAGCCGATGTAAGGAGCTAGCTAGCTATATTTAGCAAAGTCAGTATAAAGCCTAAGAAGGCTATATAAATATTTATCGGAAAACCGATAAAAGCATTATTCGATTTCATTTATTTTTTCCACATTACCTTGAAAACAGAAGTCGTTTGTCTCTCTTTATGTACGCCTCCAACTGAGTTCCGATAAAGAGATATAAGCGATTTTTTAAAAGGAGTAATTCAACATCCTTAAACTACGCTAAACGTAAGTCATCTCAAATATGAAGTTCCCACATCATATGACACGGAATACTGAATTTGTACTCGTGATTGTACTGCACTTTTTCGAGTAGTAGCGACGGCTTTCTAAGTTGAACGTAGGGTTTTCTCGTAATTAGACGCACAGCAGATTCCGTTGTAGCACACTGAGCGCAGCTCGGGGGTTGAACGCCGCCGCCGGGGGAAACGTCCGTCCCGTTTGACGCCAGCTTTAGGGAAAGAAGACCCGAGGTTGGCGATGTTGCGTTGAAGAGAGGAGATTGAATGGGAACTCTCCATTGGAGGGTGGGAGTGTGGTGTGCAAGGGACCGTGTGGGGTGTTCGGTGGAGAGGGGGTGAGAAAAGGATAAGGAAGGGGGAGTTGTGTTGAGTCCCCGCGAAAGGGGGTGGGGGGTTGCTTCTTGAGGGGGGCGGGGGGAGGAGCAGTTCCCTGGAATTGGAGGAGGGTGGAGTGGAAATCGGGTTTCTTACAAATGAATTCCTCTTGCTTTGGATGTTGCTGGCTAATTCGCTCCCGGGCACCTATAATTGGCTTTCGCCCTTCCTACCCATCCCACCCATTCCACGTAGGAAGAAGACAAAGATGAAATTAAGTGCAGGGTTTTAAAAGTGGAAAACGTTCCTTTTAAACCACAAACGAAAAACGGTCGGCCGTAATGATAGAGTAGTAGACTCGAGTGAGGCTCATTTGATAATTATATTCCTCACCATATTTCACTTTACTTGAGTTTCAGTCCCGTTTCCCTTGGAGCAGCTACTTGCCCCGACCGGCGTGGTATTTAAAAATTTCAGAGATCATCACTTTATTTATTCAATCACGTGTCGGAGCAGCCAGCACTTTTGCGAAGGGAGTTGAAAATTACAGCGTATGCAAGAGTTATAACCGCGAGGGGGTCCTGAAAAGCGGCGAGAGAAATCTGAGTAAATGAGAAAGCATCAAGGATGGTTTGACAGACACTGCTGAAACACTCCGCGCCATTTAAAACCCGGAATAAGGAAAAATATTTTGAGGTTGTTCATTTTTACAGACCATTGCTCTTATCTTTATTCTTGGCTGTGCTTTTTGAGCGATTTCATTGCGTATTAATTTCTCTTTCCGAGTATTTCCGAGGTGTTTCAGGGATTGCTACTTATTATTAACCCCTCCACCAAAGGTTTCAAGTTTGGTCAAATTTCTATACAGCTAGATACATTCAAAGTATGTACATAGTTAAACAATAAATTTAAATTTAAAGCGAGCTATCTTAACGAAGAATATCTAAATGCAATAAATAGTAAAAAATATGCTTAATTATCTATTGAATGTCAGCCTGAATTACTGATAATTCAAGATTCTCATAATTGAGAGGAGTGTTAATGCATGAGTGTTAATGCATGTTGAGAGGAGTGTTAATGTTAGCCTGAATTACTGATAATTCAAGATTCTCTTAGTTGAGAGGAGTGTTAATGCATTTGAATATTAAAAACTGTAATAGATTGTTTTGGATATAGTGCATTTTTGGATTGCTGTCCGTTATTACGGGGCGATATTTTATGACTGGAGAGTATCCCTTTCTTTAGCTCTAATAGCATTCAACATATTTTTTTCTTTTACATTATTATTAGCATATTAGAACTAATGTCCTTTTCAGATAAATTTCGTCTCGTGGAATCCTAAACATTTATAACACTATTGAACCTTGTCACAAATATTTTCCCTGGCCACTATCAAACATTAGTTATTCATTTGACTAGGGGTTATCAACATCTATGGGATATTCCTAATAAATAGTGATTTTACCCCAATAGAGGGACTTTTCTTCACCACTAGTATTTTTTTAGAAATAAGCCGTTGGTAATTAGTTTATTTAAAATTAATTTTCAATGTGGCTTTGTCTCTGAACAAAGAATTCCTTACAGAATGCATGGTATTGCATTAAGTAGGATCCTATGGTATTGCATTAAGTAGGAAAACTATTACTTCTCGTCGTAAATATTTTTGATTGATTTGCGAAGTAATGATCTACCAATAAAAAGAGCTCTTTGGGAACATAAGTTGCTCATGCTGGATTGCCTGAATTCATTCTTATCTAACAAAAATAAAAAAATAATTCCCCGAGCTTTTTGTTGACATCCATCGCCTTTGCATTTCTGAAGTTTAATGTACCATTTTTCCAGAGGAAATAGATATTTTTAGCGTCTAAAGACACGTTTAAGGTCGCACGCCGCGTCAAGAATTCATTTTGAATGCATTACTTCCAGGGTATAAGTAAAAGGTAAACCTTATATAGCATCGTTCGGATCGCGTCTCCCTCCTCCAGCGATGAGAAAGTTGCGGGGAAGACCTTCAAAATAGCCTCTTCTTCGTCTCGAGAGACCGCAATAACGCGGTTTTCAACGCCATTCGTTCGGGTGGAAATATTATTATAACGTGTCCCTTTTATCTTTTATACATTTTCATCATCTCCTGCTTGGAAATTTGCTCTACGCCTACTCTCATCACCCTTCGACCGCCATCGCCACTTCTCATTCCACATTCTCCACCACCACCCCCCTTCTCCCAACTTAACCTCGGGTTATTTATTTTTTTAGTGCAATTTTTTTCCACCACTTTTCCCATTCCACATCAAACCTTTCTCCGGCCCTCACTTCCGCGATCCCTTCCCACCAAGTGTGTCTGGTCTGGTCGTGATGTGGCCACGCTTTACTATTCGGTTTCCGCGGGGATGGATTGTGTGGAGCTATAAGGGGGTTGGAGTAAGAGGAGTGCAACTCCCCCTGTCTTCCCACCCCTTTTAAAATCACCCCCCTCCACCCACATCTAGTCCTCCTCCTCCCCTTCTTCCTTCACCTCGGTTGCTCCTCCTCCTCTGCATTGGGCCATATTTCATGCGAAGGAGGGGAGACTGGTGAATGAGGAGTGGGAGAAGGATAGCTGAGGGAAATCTCTCCTTCTCAATAAACAGGGTCTGCTCGGCGATCGTTGGGAAGTTGGTCGGAGGGGGTGAAAAGCGTGCAAGGGGTAGAAACTACGAGTAGAAGACTTGTTCAAAGATTTCAATAAAGAAGTTTTTCCTAGTGAATCTAGGTGAGGTTTCCAATGCTCTAAAAGTTGTATTCTCCTTCGCAGCGAAGTCAAACTTTCATCGTGAACTCAGTACTCCATTACTTTAACTTTCTCCGGGCTAATTATGCAGGAAATAGTGTCATTCGGGAATTAAGCGACGACGTGGCTACCGGTATACTGGAAGCACTGGAGGAACTTCCTCACACCCGATTTAGGAGAGATGTGAATACAGCCACAGGTGGTTACAAGGAGTTCAATATGTGGTGTTAACGCTCTCGTCTGCTGACACGGAGGTTGCGCGCTTGAATCCCACCTAGGTGGGCGTTCTCCATTCAGGGTTTGGATGATTAAAAGGCTGATATTGTTTTCATTATATTGTAAAATGATGCATGTAATCGGGTATTTACCTGTATGCAGTCAATAAAATATTATTGTATTTGGCTTTGGCTGGAGTTCTCTGTATAAGAGAATTCTATGAGTGTAATTCTAGTATGATAGAATCATATCGGTAACTAGGCTCACGCGGTTTGACGCGTATGAAGAGAAGCTAAGGATGAAAGGACTGAGATGTTTAACGTCCATATTTCTAACAGAAGTACCTACAATTCCCAAAAAATGTTACCTTTTCTTATCTACATTCAAGATAAAATAATTTCGACTCACAATTTTACGTCCTATAATATATCCTTTATTTAGCTAAAGTAATGCAATAATAATGTGCATTGCTTATCCGTTTATTGAAGAGAATTTGTTCCAGACTTTAGTACCATGAAAACCTGCGAAGGTGTAAATTCAATTTGATAATTTTGGAAAAGCTCGTGATTTCCTTGTCCAAAATGTTCATAGTCATGAGCGGACGAAACAAAAAATTCATGTTGGTGGTCCTACCGTTGAATTTAGGTTTGGAAGAGTTATTTTTAAAGCGCTTTCAGTTTCCAATCCATTCATTGCATTTAGATGATCCTGTCAACATCCCACCTTCTTTCTTAACGTCACGCATTCATGTCCTTCTCCCTTCTTTCTTTGGCTTCCCAAACATTTCTCCTTTTATCTTGACCTTCAAAATCCCATTGACTCTATTATCTTGTGTATTTATCAACCACCACCAAGTTACATGAATAGCTTTCCTTTTCTTTAAGCAAGTCCAATGTCTGACTCTTATTTCGTACTTCTTTCGGTTCCCCTATCTGTCACCACCCTCCTTTATATTATTATATTTGAAGGCATATTCATTCTATTTACTGTCACAAAAAAATTCATTGAGACATTTCACCTAAATTTGATACGAAATGGTGAGATCATAGTTTTTAAAATTTCAAGAGCATACCTATTTGATGGGACTTATTTGATGGCGATTAGAGCTACCGATTTATTGTTTTAGTAATTTGCTAAGATATGGGATCTTTGTAAAAAGCTCTAGAACTATCTAAAATATGCCAAGCATTATGCTGTCGGAAAGGCAGGGTAAAAGTGGTGGTATAAATTATATTTTAAATTATTACACATTTGTGATTTCATTTCCTTACAAAATATGTAATACATACGCCAAAAAACAATAATGAATATTTTGCAAAAGTATTACTTAAAACAGTGTACCTCGAAGTTGATTCCTAATATGAAAGCTATTCGTCAAATTGGACACATGGTCTGCAGAAGTTTGTTTCCCGAACGGGTTAGAAATCTCATTCAGGGGGAACGACAAAAGGTGGATCCATTTTCTCTCTCGGTTGCGTCGCTATGCAACACAACACAATCAAGTGACTTTGAGGGGACTTCGATTCCGCGAGGCACAACGGATGAGATGCCAAATTGGTAGCACCGCTGCTGGCGAGTGAGGCTGTCTTTGCGGGTGAGCCTCGTATGGAAATTCGCCACCTGAGGCCGCAGCGGAGGGACAAGACCTATAAATGCCTTATGCAAGGGGTTGGTATGATGGCGGTGGTTGTTGGGGAATGCAATGGATAGGTCAGGTGGGGTAAGAGTTGGGTGGGAGTGGAAGAGAGGAGGAGGAGATCTGAGGAGCTGGCTAGTTTCGCGCACAACGGGAGCCGCGTGTATTTCATTGACTACCGGTCTCCTCCTTGTCTCGATGGCATTGCTACCACTTCCATGAGATATCGAGCCTTTTGTTTTTACGGCACCACCGGGGCCATTTCTCTTTCTGCCCTGATCTCTCTCGCTCCGCTGCTGCCGGGCGAAGTTATGAATGGCGGTTACGAAGGCTTATGGGGGGAGAGGGTGGGATGAGAGGGGAAGAACGGATGAGGACGACGGCTGGGTAGCGATCACCGAGATTCAGGAATTTCAAGACCACGCATAAACAATGAATTTACATGAACAATGTACAAGAAACTGACCAGTACTGAGTCGTGGGCCCCTGCTTCTAAGTTTTAATTGTAGTTTTATGTTTTTTTCTAAGAACACTGAAAAAGTGATTTCCTCAGCTGTAGAGCAGTTATGAACATTCTGGTCCTATAAAACTGCACTCGTTATTGTAACCCAATTTTCTTCTGCAGGTTTATTTATTTGGTATTATCATAACATATCCTGTTGATGAGAATGCGAGTGTACAGCTCTCGCGAAAGCTTATGGCGTTCGGATACGCGGTGTTTGTGTTGTCCACGTCGTACCAATTCCATTTTTTGAAATGCAATCATGCATGGCACAAATACCATGTCTTCCCTTTCCCCTACGTCCTTTTCCCTACCCCTTCCACCAATATTTACCCCTCCACGACGTCTTCTTCTGCGCATCCGAACGCCATAAGTTTTCGCGAGAGCTGTACCTACTCAGCTGCTGTTGAATTTTTTCATTCTTTGTGAATTCCGTTTAAGCGAATGGATAATTTAATCAGAGGCACTCTAGGATATTTTATTTCCATTGCAACGAGATTAAATTTAACGATGGTATCATTCCTTGGTGTATACGCTATGACAAACTTCAAGCTTAACTTTTATTACCGAGGTACTGATTACAATCCTAATGTGAGCTGAATTCAATTACCGGCGTGATAAAGTTGGGACGGAGTTGATTGGGAGTCAGCATCGCTACTTTAAATTCGTCAATGATGTCCATAAATGAATTTAAAGGAAGCGGTCCACCTTCTGACGACCAAGTACTCGCGTGGTCGCTTAAATTAAAGTAGAGAATGCCGTACTCTCCAGTTTAAAGATACCAAACTTGCGTGTTAGACAGTGGGTATTGTTCGCGTTGATAAATTTAGATTAAAATTTCTCCAATCTTTTCCAATAAGTAATAATGTTAGTTTTAATTGCATAAATGTTTCTGGTTCTGCCACTTCGAGATGGCCAAAGATCCCTTCGGCTTTGGAGACGCTTCATGTCTGACGGTAGAAAAAGCCATATTTATGATAACCGGCCAAAATTTGCCTTCAAGGGATATTTGGGTAAGAATCGCACATCTACGACCATTCGAGAAAAATAGTACAAATTTCAGTGCGTGTGAAATACAGTTTTCGTTTTTTACGCTGAGAAGCTGTTTTACCAGCTCTTCAAACTAAAATTTCTGTTGGCATGGAGAATCGATATAAAAGAGGTGGAGACCGTAGGTAATGATTGTGCATCATTCTCAAATTTTGTATATTGTTGAATTTTTGTGAAATGAGAGTAAAAAATAAACAAAAATCCAAATTTGTAAAAAACAGGCTTAACACGCATACAAAGGACAACAATATTTATTTTACAAAATAATTTACCTTGGAAGATATGCCTGATATTTATTCACTTCACTCTAATATGTTGAACCAAGAATTGTTTTATCAAAAAATGAAATTCTGAATATTAAATAAAAGGTTGGAGGCCCTTTGAACATATTTGCAATAATATCCCCGGTAATGATGACGTAAGGTCCTACCACCGACACCAATTACTGAAAGCCGTCTTACCACCGAGGTATTTACGAAAGAAATGTTTTCTTTGGAAATTCATTGTGCTCTGGAAACTAAGCATTTTTGATTAATCGCTTGTGTCACGTTGGATACGTTCTTGTTACGCTCTGCAGTTCTATAAATATGAAAATTGTTGAACACAATGAAAATATTGACAAGGTATATTTCATTCTGGAGAAGGGACCAATTGCGTGACAAATCGTTGAAAAATTATCTCAAGATACTCTACTTAAAATGCACAATTAACTTCCTGGCATATTTAATGGCGACCTATAATATACCTATTTCAACGGAACTATCTTGTGTGCATGCTCGAGGACTTCCAATTGGTACTTTGATATCCACGAATTGTCTAGAGTGCATCAGGATACATAAAACAATGGGCTTCACATTGATGATATGGAAGTCATTCTAACTTACTTACTCCTCGGTGCTACAGCCCTTGTAGGGCCTTGGCCTCTCTGAAAATGGTAGCCCAGACGTCACGATATCCTGCATGAGTCCTCCATCTTCTTATTCTCATATTTCTTAGATCGTCTTCTACATCATCCAACGATCTTTTCCGAGGTCTTCCTCTCAATCTTCTGCCACTAGGATGTCCAAAGTATATATTTTTCACCATCCTATCCTCAGGCATTCTCTCAACATGCCCTAACCACCTTATCCTGTTACTCTTAATTTCTGCCACTATGTTAGGATGATTGTAGAGTTCCTCAAGTTCTCTATTCCTCCGTATTCTCCACTGTCCGTCTTCCTTCACTGCATCAAAAATCTTAGTTAACACTTTCCTTTCCCATCGTTTTAGTAGCTCTTCTTCTTCAGTAGTCATGTTCCATGTTTCTGAACCATACATAACCACAGGTCTAATCACTGTTCGATAAACCTTCGTTTTCAAGTTCCGACTGAGGTTCCGTGTCTTGAGCACTTTAAACAAAGCTCGATAAGCCCTATTGCCTGCTGCAATCCTAGCTTTTATTTCTTCTTGCATTTCATTATCTTTTGTCACCATCACTCTCAAATACTTGAAGTTGTTACATCTCTCATATTTCTTACCATTTAATTCTATAGAATTATCTTTTACAGTCGTACTTTTCCTGGAAGAGAACAGGTTTTCCTGGAAGAGGAAGAGAGTTTTGGCACAGTTCACTTTTAGCCTAATTCTACCTGACATTTTAAATTTGAAACCGGAAACGCGGAAAAAGTTGTGGGAGTGAATGGGTTACTGAGTATTTGCCATATTGTTCGTCGCTTGAGTACACCCATTGGTCTCTCGGAGTGGAAAGTGGTGGAAGTAACTTGCAGAAGAGATGATATGGCTCTCGGCAAGGTCGGGCCGAGCAGGTGAGGGTTAATCAAGTGGGATGTGAGTAAGCGAGAGGAAATCGATGTGAGATCGGATGTTGGACCGAGCCAGCGCGGTGGGTGGCATATGCTGCAGGAGACTACTATCGCGGGTGGAAGGGCAGGTTGCGGTCAGAAAGAATGATCGCCCACGCCTTTGCACAGACCCAATCCCCCTCCCCTCAACCCTTACCCCCGCTAGACTATCCCCTCCTTCAACGTACTACTACTCCCCCCTGCTAAGCCCGCTCATTATTTCCCGAGTATGACACTTGGTAATTAAAACTCGCTCCGTGGACTCGCCTTTCTCTCCTCCCTTCTCTCTCGCGCGGGCCATAGCTCATAGTCCCGGGCCCGGTCCGGCCGCCGCGGGTCCCACGGCCCGGCCCCAATCGACACGCCCCCGCACTCCCCTTCGATTTCTGAACCAGAAAAACCTTTCGAGCACGTGACCGCGCATCGCATCGCATGAAAGATCCCCTCGTCTGTGTGAGTGTGTGTGACCCTTTTAGTTTACGACTCAGGAGCGGAGGAACTCCAAGGACGTGGCTGGTTTTCCCCATGTGGCAATACCGGATGGATGGAAATGAGCAGAGTGTGTAAAGGTCTCTCACTTTATCGTTAATTCATCCATCCAAACCGTTGTTACCATATTAGCCCAAATAGGATAAGAACCAGAATGTAGTGGGTATGACCCCATATATCTAGAAGTGATATTCATAAAAAAATATTATTTTTACCTTTTTTGATTTGCTCTACTATTTAAATTTCTCCGAAAAACGCTTTTCCATCGTGTATACAATATTTAGCATTCTAACATGAACGCGAAAATCATTTATAAAGTAGCAATACGAAATAGACGTTCTGAATCGTGTGCAATACACGTGTTTTAATAGTTACAAGTACTCGAATATAGTGCCAATGATACTTTCAAATGGGATTGTTGGAGATAAAACACTGCAAAGTATAGGCCTTGCTATTGTATGTTTAGTGCAGGCTGAATGGTAGTGGGCAGTGCTATCACTCGTACTCACTGAAAGTCATAAAAGCAATAATTAATCCAATTTAAAGCAGAGAAATGCCCTATAAAGCATATAGAATTCCTAATCAGGGAGCATAGATATACTGCAAGTCATTTAGCATAATCATCGGCTGAAGTATGCGTGTGGATAGAAAATTTAAATACAGAACCAATTGCAGTTTATTTTAACAGCCATGAGCAAATTAATGTCCACAACAATTCATTTTTCATGTGAGTCTTGTTATCGTCATTTTTTAACCATTACTTTACTATTACAATGAATAACTCTAAAATATTGAAAAGTAATTAATTTTAATTTCTCGAGTGAAAACTCTATGCTAATTGCTGACTATCAAGTGACAGCATGGTATAAACGCTAGAGTAGTAGATTTTTTAATTTGAAACTTCCCCACTGAGGAAAAATTAGACGAAATGGATAATGCAATCTTCCTACTGGTAAAAATGATACATGTTGAAAAGTGAAATAATTATTACTACAATTAACCAAAAAATAATCTTACAGAGGATAATCATCATCATCTATGTATATGAAAGAAGTCCTGAATGACTGACTGATTCATAAACGCACAGCCCAAACTACGGGTGATAGAACCGTGAAGTTTTAAAAATATACATACACTTACCGTGGAGTATAGGCGCACTAAGAAAGGGTTTTTGAAATAAATAACTTTTGGGGTGATTTTTATCCCATTAATATTAACTTCTACTCCCACAAGAAAAGCATTGAATTCGGTGCAGGGGTTTTTTATTTGATTTTTTAAAGAACTTGCATTCAAGATATTGAATGGAAATTTATATCATAGAACGCATAAAAGAATGCACTATTTAATTATTTCATTCAATTTTCTTATACGCTTAGTATTGCGTTTTTATCTCGAAATTCGTAAACTTTTCTTCCTTTTAAACAATATAAATTTCCTTGGCAATCAGGCGTGAATATCCATTTTAAAAGCGATATCATGAATGGTCATTCACGCCTGCATAATTTTAAGTCCAGGTTCAGTAACTAAATTGATAGTGTTTCCCACAACCTCACTATTTAGTTGCGTTTAATGGCTTTTACATAGTATTAGAATTTAGCACGTCACATTAATTCATTTAGTCACATACAACGGCTTTCATGTTTTCTCTCTCTCGCGCTGAATATTAACGGGTATCTCGTCATCTTGCCCTTATTAGCATTATTTATGGCCGCAGTATGAAATCACATTACCAAGTATTATACTTGGTATTTTCCTGCTTCTGGAATTGATATAGAATATGCACACCATCAAAAATATTAGAATTTAAACTTAAAATCATGATTCTTAGGAACATTTATTTTTCCAAGAAAAACGAACGATAACAGATTGAACTGGAGATCATAAGTTACATGAAAAGTGGTCAGTTATCTGTGCATAGAAGACATTTTATAATACTTGAAGTTCGAAAATGGTGCTACATTTCGTTTTTGAGTTTTACACGATCATGCATACTTTTTACATCATTTCTGAACCGAGATTGAGAAATAATATTACCAAATATGTGGCTTTTGTAAAATTTTTTTCTCTTCTTCCGAAATATTTATAAAATATGCTATTTAAAATATTCTCTAAATTAAACCACAAATTTCATGACATGCATAAATTTGTTTTAGCCGAGAAAATGTAAAATGCTAAACATTAGCCCAGTTCTTTTATGCATTATCGGTGCAATTAATTCACAGCTTCCCGTACGAAGACGGATCCCGGGGGTATAGCTATCCTCAAACAACTACAGTTCCCCGTTCGCCTTTCCTTCTCAATGACAATCAACAAGGCACAAGACCAATAGCTTCAGTGGTGTGTGGATAAAATCTAGAAAATCTATGCTTTTCACAATATGGTAAATTATATGTTGTATGCTCAGGAGTGGAACAGCTGAAAAATTTATTTGTTTTTGCAGAGGGTGGTGAGACCAACGATATTGTAAATCCCAAAGATCTCTAATGCATTTTTTCAACTTTTAATCTAATACACACAAAATAATTGTCTTTCATTTATTTTGTACATTTAAGTGTCTTGTAAGTCTGCTTTGTATATGTGTGCCTACTTATAAAGAAAAAAAGGCATTGCAACGCATTCGGAGGGCATTTGCAATTTGGGCAGATTTACATGAAAACGAAATTTACGAAAACGCAGAACTACGCCTACCTGAGCGGCGCCACTGGACGGGCAGACACTAGAGCGAATGCGAGAAAATAATGTCCTACCCAACCTAGACCTGACTCGGAAAGATCAGCATAACTCTGTTTTTTAAATTCTGGTGGATGTCTGGGGGCGTTTAAGATTTCCTGCAGGCCCATGATAGCACGTATAAAGAAAATCTGTATAAGAAGGGCCCAGAGTCCCAAGGGCCTCATGATAGATTGCTTCGTGGGGTAATCGATAAATTAAATGCATATTTACAACAATTACACTCTTCAATGTCTATTCTCAAAGTAGCTATCATATAGGAACTGCATGTATATGAGAGAACACTTACGTAGTAAACAATACACATAAAGGAATTAAATATGCAAGAATATTTACATGCAGTTAATAGTAATGGTAATAATGCCTGTGTTGCTACAACAAGCGCGGCGTTGTTTATTATCGTTAAATACTCAGATATATTACATGTAGTGGAACCGTCTGCCTCTCATTAAGATTGCGAACTGTTTTATAGGCCAATTCCCAAGTTATAATTGTTACGAGTTATTTATACATTCGTTGCCTATTCTAGATTCTCACTCGCCGCTGTGTTTACCCTCCTTGGACTTAAAAATATATCCATCAACATGCCAAATAGAAAAAGAGTAACCTTTCGAATACATATTCTGAAGCAAGAGGAAATGCGAGAAAATGATACGTCTTCTTTGCGAGAAAATGAGTCCTTGCAAGAAAAACGACGAAAGTTAGACTTGGATGCTCAAAGACATGCCCACCAGTGATCTCATGAGAATCTCTCCGTGTTTTTTCTTGGGTTACGCTATGAACCGCATGTATTTCATCCTAACCCAGCCTACGGTCGGGTAACCAGCTGTATATCTGGTTCAAATATAGACCCATCTGTTTCGAAACTTCTTTCTGTTTTAAGATTGCGGAAGTTATAATGACGTCACCACATGCTTCTTACCCGAAAGACGAACGGAAATTCTGCGCAATGAACGATATCCGTACATTAAAATCGGCAAGTGCACTAAGAATCACCATAGATTTTTTTATTGAGCAACCAAAACCAATGGTTATGGCTATTATTCATGCCTAAGGCGCAGTCCGGGTGATTCATAGGACAAATAAACATGGCTGCTATTTAAAATGCTCCTTTTGACGTTGCCAACCGCTGGATTGTACCCTACTATCCAATCCTGATTAAAATACTCAACGCAGATATCAATGTTGAATTAAGCAACTCAATTAAGTCATTGAATGCAAGTATATTTATGTACACAAGGGAAACGATCAAGCTGTTAATCACTCAGAAGACGGCTCAAGAGAACCGGAGAAACGAGGTGACCATCTACCAACTTGGGTGCTATTTCAGTAGTAATGAGTCTGCGTGGCCCATTTTAGGGTTTCCCGTGCATTAAAGAGGACCAAAAGTCACTCATCTCTCCGTGAACTTGGAAAACGGTCAGCGTGTCTACTACAACGAACAAAACTTACAAGAAAGGCTACGAACTCCTCAAATGACCACGCTGACAATATTCTTCAGGTTTTGTGGTTTTCTTATAAAATATGTTTTTCACACGCGTTGAATTCCAACGGGTACCTTCCACTAGTACTAAGATAAAATACTTGCAGGATTCGAATTAAAGTTGAACGCTTGGTTTTTATTTACCCTGAGTTATTGGCAGACAGGATTGGTCATACGTGTTATTGAATTGAACATGTTTACCTAATTGACCATTTTATGCCATAGAAACGTCCATAGTTATATTTAGAGAACAGTTGTGATCCATGCTGATTTTTATGTAAATATCTTTGCATGTGGAAAAAGTATACGTGAACACGGGACAGTTTATCGAATGTCAGTTGAAGAAAATTATACCTGTAGTGAGCCCAGCCTGGAAATGAATTCAGCTGATATTACCTTCCTTATTATTATTATTTATCAATATTAAACATGAAAACTGGATTTCATTGGTAGTGATGAAGCGTATCATAAGGTAAATAAAAAAACGCATGGCATTGACTGTCAAAAATACATCATACCTCATGTATTCATAGGATACGTTTTACGGTTGGGATTCATGATTCAGTTAAGTATCACTTCAGTGCACTTTTCCCTATAGTGTCGTCTGGGAATCTCATCCTTAGTTTTCCATTGCTTAGGGCTCT
The DNA here is from genome assembly GCA_963573305.1 of Pyrrhosoma nymphula. Taxonomy (NCBI): domain Eukaryota; kingdom Metazoa; phylum Arthropoda; class Insecta; order Odonata; family Coenagrionidae; genus Pyrrhosoma; species Pyrrhosoma nymphula. The sequence goes on along the minus strand of OY754335.1, from coordinate 8,334,259 downwards.
TTTACCTACCCACCGTGTCACAAATAAATGGAATGGTATGAATGAGTTAGTTTAAAGTTTTAAAAAAATATCTGTGCAAATTTCGGATCACTACCATGTGATTTAGTTAATTGTTGTTATAAGTTTCCCTCTTTAAGCGATGGTGACTAGTTTACATGAGTAGGAATTGAGAAATAGCATCTAATGTGTAAATGACTCTTTAAAAATCCTATTAGCAGTTTAATGACTTTATCACTTGAGGGAGCTGCTTCCTCAGCCAGGCAATAATCAGGAAAGGCATAAAAAAATTGAGTGACTCTGGGATCTTTTTCGGATCAATAGAAAACAAGGTTCGAACATCAACCTAGTGCGAGCCCTATCCCTAACGATAAATGAAGGCTATCTTTGAGCAAAGGCTAAGAGGTATTTGCATAGTCATATTGCTTTCTATTATTGGAAAATTAACGGCACAAGTTCCACCAAATCGTCCATAAATTAAGCCCTGCGACTTGCCTTCTTAGTCCATATATATTCAGTTTTACCTCAAATGGTGGAAAAGCTAAGCGTTGTATACTTTTTAAGTGTGTGGATTCGTATTAACGTCATCTATCCCCGTGCCGTTTAAATATATGTTGAAGTCTCGAGAAACTACATCGTTGGATTAAATCTATACCGGAATAAAATGGAAACACCCATTACGTAATAAAAAAAAATTTAAAAGCTTATTTTTTTAACGTTTCAACCGAATTAACGACTCCCCGCGAGTTAAGAGGCCCCGGGCGGTCGGAAAGATGCCGCTTTGGGGCGAGGGAGGAATTCTGTTTTTGGGTGAGATGGGGAGGATGGGAGGTTGCAAGGGAGGAGGAGGAGGGTAGTCGGGTGAGAAGCACTGATGGTTAGAGGAGGAGGGGGTAGAGATGGTTAGCGTCGATGGAATCACGAGAGTGAGGCGAATTGCTCATGAAGCGTGAAGGCTGGAAGGAATGTGTTTACGCGTCACCGAAGGGCAACGTGTGTCCAATCGCTATAAAACATGGAAAATCGATTTCCAATAAACTTTGGATCCCATTCATTCTCGTTTATCACTCTTCTCCCCCTGTTTCACCCTCTCCCTTTCGAGAAAAATAAAAGAAGTCAACCCCATGGCTCGTTTTTAACCTAGCGCTCATGTTACCTCCTTTGCCTGTTCCCGAGGGGTCTAAACCCCACCCATCTCTCCATAATCCGCCCATAACGCTCTTATCTCGCTGCATAAATTTATGCCTTCTTGCGCCGAGGTAATCATCAAAATCATATCGTTTTCAATAGCGCTGTGTGTTGTTAAAAGAATGAGAAAATTATTGATCTTCGAATGCATAAAATGTATGAGAAATACTAATGGTAAACGAATTGACATCAAGCCGAAAAATTTTACATAAGAGATATTTATTTAGCTGGTGCGTTTAGAAATAATAGACAACTTTAATGCGCACGCAGTCCATCATAATTTTTAAAAATTTATCAAGAAAATTATCATCCCCTGTGACTTAGCGCAAATTTTGTGTATGCTGTGAGAATGTAGTTTTTACGCTTTACTTTGAGGGTATATTACCTTGCCATAGTCAGTGGGGGTGCAGAAACTTCTTGAAGGATCTGTAATCGATATAATAAATAGTTGGTAGAACGATAAATATATTGAATCCCTTCAAAGGCCTAATGTTAATTTTGGAAAAAATCTGGTGTGAAAAAAATCTCGGATTACAACTTGCATAATTGCAAACACACTATAGTTCGGTGATTGGTTTCGGCTAAGGATTGCAATTCCGGGATCTCGGGATCCCGGGATTGCAATATTAGAAAGCAATATGAATATGAAAATACCTCTTTATAATTTATCGTTAGGGATAGGGCTCGCACTAGGTTGATGTTCGAACCTTGTTTTCTATTGATCCGAAAAAGATCCCAGAGTCACTCAATTTTTTTATGCCTATCCTGATTATTGCCTGGCTGAGGAAGCAGCTCCCTCAAGTGATTCACATTTTCCCTAAAAGGGAGCGCTAAAAAGTTAATTTTCTTGGACAGGAAATACATAATGTTAGTCTTTTGAGTTAATTGAATAATACATTTTATTGGGATGAGTAATTTTCGATCATTTGAAATAAATTGGAAAAAGAGAAAATACAGGGTGTTTCAAAAAGGACTTTACTTTACAACTTTGAAAATTCATATAAAATTATTCAAAAATGGTACAGAGCTCGTTTTAGTGTTGTTTTAAAGGGAAACACATCAAATTTTGACTCGCGTAGTCCGCTAGTGCCTAATCGCGCCGCATAAGCCGCACAAGCGCTAGCGGCAGTAACGTTAAAGATGGCTGGGAAGAAATCGACTACCGATGGGATGTCTGCAGGATAACCAACGGAAGCAACATAGAACAGTAAAAAAAACTTGAAGTATTTTCGTTTAAAACAGCACCAAAACCAGCTCTGTACCTTGTTTCATTAAATTTATATGAATTTTCAAAGTTGTAAAGTCCTTTTTGAAACACCCTGTATTTTAAAATATTCTTTTATTTATAAAAAATATCACGAAGTGAATTAAGCGGCAATTCCAGCGTAAATGACGAATGTCCTCAAAGTAAAATAAGAAGAAAGGAAAGGCACGCTCGGGCCTCGAGAGAAGATAACAGATTTTTTCTCACTAAGACCGGAAACGTCTTAGCTGCTGTACTAGCTAGAATGACTCCTCATGATGGCTTACCATTCAGCGTATTCTGTAGGTCTGATAATTTACGGGAAGCCCTGAAATGTGGAGGATTTGCAGATATCCTCAAATATTCTAATATTGGAGGACACTTAGTAATAGGTTACGGTGCGCGTTTAAAAGTCAGTGATTGCCAGTATTAAGAGATATAGACTAAATTCCAGATTTCTTTTTAACTTTCGATGAGTGGGCTTCGCCACGCAACAGAAGATATATTAAGATTAACGTTCACTCCTCTGAAAGAGAATAAAAGGTCTGGAACTTGGGGCTTATCAGTATAATTGGAAATATGCCCGCAGAAGAGTGCGTTGAACATATAAAAAAGAAATCCAGATAGTATGAAATTTCTTTAGAAAAAGACATTTTTGCAATCACCACTGAAGGTGCAAGTGTAATGGCGAAGGTTGGTAGGTTAATACCGACAAATCGTTGACTTTGTTTTAATCATGGTTTCCACCTTGCAGTCATTAATGTTTTGGACAAATCTGGGGGTAGAGTAAATGCAATGATGAATACATTTTAAGAAGAAGAAGAAGAAGTAGTTTCTGAAGAATCGGAAGAAAATGAATTCAGTGATAAAGACTGCATCGAGTGATGAAACAGACGGGGCTGGTTCGTTTGAAGATGGAGGTGCGAGCTAAAAATTAGAAGAAAAAATTAAGTAGTTGATTAAAAAAAAGTAAAGAAAAATATTCTTTTCTTAAGTAAATCACCCCAAAAAGTGACAGATTCCTTCAAAAATTAGTCATTGAAAAATTTGGCTAGGGAAAAACTCTTGTTATTGATGTAATAATTCGATGGAACAGTTAAGTTGAAATGAACTAGCGTCTCCTAATGCTTAAAACTTGCGCAATGAAGGCGTTAATTGATCTGAATTCTGAAATATTATTAAATGAGTGTGAATATGAAATTGATTCTTCTATTTTTGCAACACTACGGCAGTGAAAATTACTGTGGAGGCACTTTTTCGAAGAGATGCAAATCTTTTAAAGTTTGAGGCTGCATTGGAATTCATGATGAGGAAACTAAATGATGTGAATACAGAGTTGGGGAATAATATGAAAAATGCCTTGCAGAATCAAATAGAGAAGAGACGAACTGATTTATCAGTGGTGTATTTCCCAAAGGTATTTTCACTACGGTTCACGGGCAAGTAGTTATGATTTGGGGATGTTATTTTCTGTGGCAAACACTAGTGATCCTAAAAATTAATTGTCCAAGGAAACTTGCTTATATTTCGTAATTATAATTCCACCAAAACATTAAAATTAGCGGGCATGGAAGAATAGCAAGCTTCTTCAGAATTAAAAAGTCGATCTATTGATGACTTGCATAGTGAGAGAGAGTCAACTTCTGCATGCTTAGAGAGTGGTTCACTATGTTCAGATGAGCTAAGAAGGAACTTGATTCGGTCATTACCCAGTGTTTAGTGCCTCCCTAAGAATACTCTGGTAGCTGTAATACTAGTGCTCAGTCAGAAAGGGCTTTTTCATCAGCGGGTATGCTATGTAATAAATACAGGTCAAGAATGAGCGATAAGACATTAGAAACACTTTGTTTTTTAAGGGCATATTTAAAAAAAATTGTTTGTAACTTTTTAGTGAGGAGAACCTTAATCCAGAGTTTTTGTTTGCTTTCTTAAAAGTGTAAAATTTCATTCAATTTAAGAGCAGTTGCTATAATTCTTAAAAGTTCTTTTACATTTTCTCCGTATTTTTGGTGCTTTAATTTTTATTTATTTTACAAGAAAAAAGCTATTTTCTTTTTATGTTAATACTAACACATTATTTGGTAACTTTGTTGGATTTTTCCATTTTTATTACCAAAGATAGAACTTTAAAAACACCACACGGAGTATAATCCCTGGATCCCGGGATTGAGGAAATCACAATGCCATAATCCCGGGATTGAATAATCTCTCCGGGATTGCAATCCTTAGTTTCGGCATATACATGTTTTCATTTCGTTACCATGGCCCCTCAAACGCCATTTAATATTTTCGCAAACATTTGAATATTAAATTTACGATTATCGTAAGCATCGGATTAATAAGCACTGAAAGAGACTCACGTTGAGAAAAACGCCGACCATTTCGCGACAAGGCATTGACAAGGCGCTTTTGTCGTGGCTGAGGAAGGGCAAGTCGGCCTGAACAGAGACTGGCGATCTCTCTTGAATAGACAACACTGCGTTGTATTGCCATTTCTTCCCCCTCAATACCAACCCACCCCCATTTCCCACTCTTTTCCCTCAACATCAACCCCTCACAATGGACCATCCACAGCCTCTTCCAGCGTTTTCCCGCGACCCTTCCCCCCCACCCTACCCCTTTGCAGTTTCTACACTTCGTTTGTCGCCGCCCCTTTCCCAGCATTCCTTTTCCACTCCCTCTCCACCCTATCTCCATCTCCCGCTGCCTTCCCTTTCATCAAACCCACCTCCACCAAAGCCCCGTCGTCTCGTCTGGGATCTGGGGGGGATCCTTCCCTTCTTCCGACACAAGCCTCCCCAACCACCAGGCCCACCTCCTCCTCGCCTTCCCCATTCATTCATTCCTCCTCCGTTTTGGATTCCTCCTTGGCGGGAAATTGGTGATTTCCTTCGGATCTGCATGCCTAGTTTAAATTCTTTGCGACGGTCATGGAAGTTATGCCCTTAACTGAAATAAATGTTACTTTTATCTTGTATTAGAGTGGCTTCCTTGGCGATAGGAATATGGTTATGCTTAGGCCCTAAAAATGTTCCCACTCCATTCATTATGTGTTAAATTTATTACTCAACTCTTTATTACTCAAGGTTTTTCAAGGATTAGGTAAGTGTATAAAAGTGTCTTTAAATGTGATTCATGCTGTAAAAAAACAAAGTATCCGGTAAATCTTGTGCAATCTTTAGAAAATCTTAAGTGAGACTACTGCTTATTCGATAGTTAGTCTTATAATATAGTTCCCAATATCATCTTTTATATCTGTTTTACGATTTCATGATCAGAATATTGTCTCATTGCTGAGATTCTGTTCCAAATTCTCCAATGTTAACCCTCTGGCTCTTATATGTAGGTCACTATATCTAGGGTTAAGTTTTCTCCTCTTATAGAAACTTTGACTGCATCACTGACATTTTCTTACTTTTCCGTGAATGCCTTCTTCTACCAGTCTTGAATTTTGTGCACTGAGGACTGCAGGAAACAATTTGTTGGAGGGTTAGTCTTTCCTGCACCTCCCAAAAGTTTTCCATTCCTACGATTTACATACTTTAATTTTTTATGAAACCCTTGAAACGTCTAAGTGCCTGCCAACAAAGTTATTATTACAAATCTCAGTTGGGTTGGTCCCAATTTCTTCCAAACAATTTATTGTTCGTTCAACCTATTTTGTGGTTTCCTGTACTTTGGTAATACAGTTTACGATATCCTTTGTCAGTCTGCAGTTGCTCATTCTGTAAATGTGCCTATTAAACTAGCTTTTCACTTTTGCGTTTCCAAGTATTCCACCGCAACAACATGATCGAGTGTTTACGGTTCTCACCTTTCATGCTTTCATATAAATTGTGATTAAATATTCCGTTTTCCTGATTTCTCCTCGAAACAGATTTACTTAACGCATGTTTAAGTTTTCCTCATCCCTTCATATTGTAAAAGGACAATTCCCTTTGCGTCATCTTTTAATAAACATGCCAACAAATGAAAAGATTGCTAACATTTTAACTGATAGAGAGCTACTGATACTTAAAGAAAATATGTTGGTTAAACTTTGCTCCCATTATCACACCATCAAGATCGTTGTTAGTGAATTTTGCCGAGACTGCGATGTATACAGCTCTCGCGAAAGCTTGTGGCGTTCGGATGCGCGGCGTTCGTGTTGCCCGCGTCATAAAAATTCCATTTTTTTAATGAACTCATGCATGACACAAATGCCATGTCTTCCCTTTCCCCTACGTCCCTTTTCCCTACCCCTTCCACCAAAATGTACCCCTCCACGACGTCTTCTTCTACACATCCGAATGCCATAAGCTTTCGCGAGAGCTGTACAGTTTAACTCAAGTCTTTTTGGTCACGAAATTCAATCTTAGGGAGGTAGACCTAGATTTTTCCAATCATTTCGTCTACACAAATGATGTGCTTCGAATTCTTGCGCACGGGTGCGATGATATTCACGAAAGGGGGTGAAATTCGCTATGACAAAATCATTTGACTTGACCGGGATTCGAACCTGGATCTCCCAATTGCATGTCAGGTGTGTTTCCCAGTTACGACACCAAGCAATCTTAATTAAAGGAAAAATTCACGGGAGTTTATACGATGTCGTTGTAAAGAGGCAAGATTGGGTTTTTTCTCCGCAACTGTGGCATACCATGCGCAGATGAAGTCTCTTGTGCTACAATGTAGACTGGGGACGAGTACAAAAACAAAAGGTCGACCTTGATGTTGTCCTTCTCCTCCCCTTACTATTAGAAAATTGATGATGTACGCCCTATATACCGATATGCAAAAGCAAACGATTTCATATTTCCTACGTCATATCATCAAGGATGTTCACACTTATCCCTGTAACGTAAAATGTTATTTTGGTTACCATAAAAATTTTACCGTAGAAGTGCCTTAAATCCGTAACAAAAAATTTGGCTGTGACAGTGTCGTGACATGCAATGCAAAGCTGGAACTAATTGAAAAGCATTTTTTACATGAATGCATAATTTTTTACTTCAATAAACCTTTACCGCACGAAGAATTTTTTATCGGGATTGAACCGTCCAAAGTATTGCTAATAACAAATTAGAAAAATGACACTTGAGAGAAACTAGACGTCATATCTTATCACACAGTCTATTATGCTTTTAAAGGCGTATCACATCACATCGAGTCGAATAATCTTTCCATCAAAGTCATTAAAACTTTCGTCTTTCCTTTTGTTATTTACTGAGAGAGAGAGAGAGAGGAAGAGAGATATTGTAGAGTTTAAAACCTTTTCGTTGTGTTTTATCTTTCATTAACCATATTTTGTTTCTATTACCTAAATTTGAAGAGCCTCTGGGCATGCTAAAGTTCTTGTTGCTAATGATACGAAAGTAAATAAAAGGAGAACATTCTATGTGGGAATAAGTAGTTCTTCATCAAATATCCTATTATTATATTTATTCAAGAATTTTAGCAGATATCAACGAATACCTCACCAATATAGCAACCAAGAATTGAAGTATTTTTCACTTCCCCTAAGAGCCTTACGTATATTCATCAAAATCTGGCAAATCCTCAATTCATTAATTCTTAATTCAAAAATATATTTGCGCGCTGCTTATTTAAGTTTTTATGCAATAAAAATTGATTAATTTCTAAGAAAGTAACGATTGATGGTTACATAAGCTAATTTTTTGAATTTATACCTTGGTTCTTCGTCGATTTGTGTTTGGACGAACTCGCCGAAATGCGTCAAACCAGTTGAATGGTGACCTCAGTGACATCTACAGTTACCAGTCAACTTCGAGCAATTTGACGGGATTGGGGGAGGTGGGGGCAGAAATCGGTCGTTTCTTTTTTACCAAAGTAACGCTCTTGAGGCTAAGCAGGTGTGCAAAATCGTATTCATCTCCGCAGAGGCAGACTTTCCAAGAAGCAAGCGTGGGACAAAGGGGCGCTCAACAGATGAATTATGGGACATCATGGAAATTCTGAGAAGTGGTTGACGGGAAGCGTGGAGAGCTTAAAAGTCAAAAGAGTTTTCGGTTGTTCGGAATCGATGGCTCACTCTCTGTAGTGGGTACGTACGCAGCGCAACATTCTCGACCCTTGATGGCGATGTGCTTTGATGGATTTATTTCCGTTTCTCCCGGCTGCTGCCAGCGCATACTCAAAGGCTTTTGCCCGCTACCATACTCGGAAGTAACTTGACCTCGTGAGGGCCCGTGAGTGACCCCTGCCGCTGCCCTGTTGTGCGGGTTTGAAGTTTTTCGAACCAGGATATAAAGGGTACCGTTTCCTTTGCATCTATGGTAGGCGCGCAAAGGAGTGGCAGCGGTAGAGAGAGATAGGAATAGTTGGGAGATTTGTTGAAAAGATGATCGTTGACTCGTAAATTGAATCGAAGTGTAACCGCTTACAAGGTTGAAGCAAGATGAACTTAGAATGAATTTTGCAAGAGATGTTGGAGATCACTCACTGCCTAAAGTGATGCTATACATCGGAGTTGATAATGATCAATTATCTTGATCTTAATTTTCATACCTTTTTAGACAGTGAATCTTCAGGATTTAAATTTCCTCTATTGCGGAATTCGCGCAAACAGTTAATTTCCAATGTCTTTGTCAAGGAAGTAAAGATGGGCGATTTAAAAAAAATAATCGATATTTTGTAAAGCGATTAATTGCAAGCAGCCGATTCATCGCGCCAGATTAATTGCTTTTATTAATCGATACATCGATTAATCGATTCGATTATGACAGTATACTAAACATAACTTACGAGGTTATATATACCAATAAACACATTGTAACCGATAAAAACAAATAAATCCTCATTGTAACCACTTATATTGCAATAGAAACAAGCGCAAATAACACAGGGCCAAGACTGGCGAAGCGACATCTGACACATGACTCGTGATTTTACTTTAATACCTCTATAGCGTCGTCACTGCAGAGTTCAGCCACAGTTGAATTTTAGAACTGAAGACGAACATGAGAACAAAGGTCCTGTAGCAAAATCAACTTTGTATCAAAATGTCTCTTATCTGACAGTATGGACATTGTTACGGCATATGATCTGCTGCTAGATACTCTTTTAGGAATAACAGACACACGGAATTCTTTTCAAGATCTGTTTAAAGAAGCCTCAAGCATTTGTCCCAAATTAGGGATCCCATGCCAATTGTCTGGTAAAAGAAGCAGAATAGGGAAAAGAAATTTTGGCGAACTGAGTGAGGACCATCGTTTTCGTGATACAGAGAGAAAATTTAAGGTATCAGTATTTTATTCAATGCTGAAACGTTATCTGGATACACTATGTGTTCAGTTGGGGAAAATATTTGAGAGAATGAAATCTGCCGTCAGTGCATACAAACAGGAATAGCCTTATTTCCTAAATAGTGCTCCTGATGACTATTTATTAAAAAAGCAAAGCCATTTGCTCAAAATTTCTCTGAAGTTGAGTCACAAACACTTCCTGTCCAGGAATTGTGTTTACGTAAGGTTTTTGTGAGTAAAATTAAAAAAAAACAATTCTTATGTTAAAGATCTAGTGGACCTCCTCTTTATCGAAAACAACAATTTATTTTCTTCGTACCCTGATGTCCGCACTTTATGTTTCATGTCCCTCATAGTGCCAGCAATAGTGAATATGGCAGAAAGTTCTTTTTCAAAGTTGAAACTGATTGAAACGTTATCTTGGAAGCACGATATGTCAAGAGTTCTTGAGTGGTTTGGCTCTATTATTAATTGAAAATGATAAAGCAAGAAAGCTGAACCTTTATAATTTAATTGACACTTCTGCGGAGATCAAATCCAGGAAGAAATAGTATAAGTGAGCACTTATATACACATGGTGCTGCCATTTATTTGATGTAGAAAAACCATGATATACATTTTTGCGGTGATTTCATCTGGTTTCATAATTTTATTTCCTCACTTTTGTGTATACTATTTTTAAATTTATTTTAAACACAGGCTAATGTGTAACATATCGGTAATATGAAAGTTAATGAGTAGAATGTTGAGGTCGGAGTGAGTGCACATGCAATATTGTTAAAAGGGTATTTTAGCACATACTAAAATGCCATATTCTCGGGGGTGGGGTTTGGGAGCACCACTTCGTGTATCTGCCCTGGGCTCTGGAGAGTCCACCTATGCCACTACCTCCAAGGCGTCTGCCCAATTTTCAGTATTGACTGGCATAGCTGGGATTTTAAGTATTTTAAGTTGGCCCAAATCACTCCAAATGTTGATGGACAGTTTTCTATTTTCAGTGAAGTTGAAATAAGAAAAGCTCTGAATTTCGTCTATTTACTCCCCTCTTTCCATTAAATTCCAGTAGATTCGGAAATAGCGCGTTTACCCAAGTCTTCCATCGACTGTTAGATACCAAATGTTAATCGTTCCACTCGATTACTTAGGAGTGTGTCTTAACTTGCCTATGACTGGAAGATGGTACAGCTTCAAATCACCTCGTTCCATAACGGCAAAGGAAGAGATGTATTACGCCTGTAGTCCACCCATCAGCCTTATGCCCTGAGGCTCGGAAAAAGTTACACCTCTTGTCAGGGCGCTCCGCCAAAATTTGTGAAAAATTGATGCCAGTTTGTCGTCCTGGTTACGGTCTCCACAATGGCTGTATGGGGCTCACCTCGTTAATCGGCCCTGGGGCAAGGGAGAGGGGGGGGCACGAGACGAGTTCTTCCTCCTGCCCCACGTCATATTTCTCTCTCCAGAGCCCCACTCCCAAACCTCCTCCAAGGTGTGTTCCTTCTCATCCTTCCGTTATCACTCCCTTTTCGTTCCCATACCCCCTCCCCGCCTCCAATCTCCTCCCCTCAATCCATCTCTTCAACTGTCTTTTCCACCCTTTTTTTCTCTTTCTCCTCGACTCTCTTTTTCCACCACAAAACCTTCCCATCTCGCGCCTTTTTACAGAGCGCGTGCCTAACGCCATCCATCGACCCGCTCCCGAACCAACTCTCTCACAACTCACTCTGCGCCGCCCTAATGACGGTCATTTCACGCTCTTTTCCCGCCCTTCAGACATGGGCCGATGAGCGCCCGGCGTCTCTACCCACCCGTCCCTCCTCCTCCTTCCACCGTCTCTATCCTTCCCCCTTGAAAGATATTTCCCTCAACTCCAGGGAATGGAGCACGAGAGGGTTGGAAATGGTTGGGTGGGAGGACTTGGATGAGGAGGGGTTGGACGAGGAGAGGGGTAATACGATGACGATTAGGGGTCTGATGATCCATGAAGGGGTTACCATGCTGAAGCCGAAGGTTTAATGGTTTGCGACAAACCTTTGGCTCGGGAGGGGGAGGTAGGTGCGGGTGATGTGGGTGAACAGTTTTGAGTGCCTAGAATGTTCTGCGGTCCTAGTTTTTTTTGTTGAGATGAGGTTCATGTGGTGGATAGTGTTTTGACTTCCCATCCCAAGGGCCCGGGTTCGAATCTTGGCCGGGAAGGAGATTTTTCGATGGAATTATGAACTCTGATTAGGTATTTTGAGGCCAGATTTTCAAATTCAGTTCCCTATCCGGGGCATGGGATGTTCAACTTTGTACATCTTCGCGCATTCCTTTGATCGGAAGCTAATACTGACACTGGGTTTGTCTCTTCCCTTTCTTCACTCAAAACTTCTTCCTTCTTTTATCGATCTATTATTTTAAATGACGCAAGTGTCTTTAGCTACCTTCTACCTAGGTCACCTTTCTAAATTATTAACTATCCACATTCCCGTGTTTGAGACCCACCTAAATGTCAAGGAGGAACGATGCAGGGGTATGAATTCGTGATTTTGAAGTTTTGAGCAATTGACGTTCCTTGGTGAAGGTCAGGCGTTGGATGAATTTTTTCGAATATTATATGAAGTTATTCTAGTCTTCTGATAACAATAATACTCGGAAGGATGTGCACGGAAAAAGAACTCTGAATGGAGTTAAGAGGTATGTTTGGCACTAGTTCATATCAAACCTCTCTCACCACCTCGGAAATTGAAAGCCGCCATTGAAGAGGAAAATATTCGCATACAATTTGAACCTATCCAATTTCAGTAAATTTTTTTGTTGCGAGCTAACTGAAAGAAGTCGTCTAATAACTGTAATGCTCGCAACAAAATACCTTAGGTATTAAATTTGTGGTGACCTTATAAATTTCTTATGGTCGTAGAGCACGATATTGTGTATTGGTGTGGTTGGTATTTTCTCATTGAAGGTAGTGAAATTGTCATACATCTGACGATACGTGGCCTTGTTTAAACGGATTTCTCCACTAAAAACGATTGAAGTTCAAATTCGTGACCTTGATTAATGCAGTTACTCGTAGAACGATGGATTATTGCCATTTTCATGTCATACACGCGCTCCGAAAACCCGTAGCACTAAATATATGAGGAAAGAATCTTATTACGAATGAATAATTGCTTATAATGCTTATCATATTCTTCTGATTGCTATTGACACTATGATGCTTATATAATAACGTCTGAGATTTATTTCTAGTGAAAATAGAGAACATGTTCGAATTTAAATTTAAATTGAAGCAGTTGTAAGAAGCGTAATGTAACTTTAGTAATTTTAATGACACAAAAACTTTGTTTTGCATGACTGAACTTCTCAGTTATTAACTGTGCATATCTCAGGCTTTAACTTGACTTATTTGTTTCACGACGTCCATTGTAGTTATAAGCCTACACAAAAGAAGGATTTTCATAATTTAATAGAAGTATTACAGTGAGCAATATATTTACTGTAAATTATTATGCATACATTAAAAATGCATCTCTTATTTTGAACGCGATCAGTGCGTAAGATCGCACTAATATTTAATAATGACACTCTGGGGTGCATAGCTCCCATGGAAAATGGCTTTATTTTTAGGCAAGTTTCTCTAGCAGTAGTCCGGTAAATGGAAAATATTTTGGTACCTTTTGTAAAATATTTTTCTTTTTAATGTGGCCAAATCCATTCCATTTTGTGTGTGGTGATATATCCCGCTCAAACTAACTTCATTTTAAATTGCTTCACTGGCGCTGCTTCTAGTTTCATAGCCTCGTGTCTTCTCCTCTGGTTCTCCCTCTCGTGGTGTGAGTGGTAAGACGGTCCACTTCAACGCCCGGGGCGTTTCTAAGGAGGAGTGGGAGGGAAGAGGTTGGGAGGGTTGGGAGTCTGAGGTGGAAGAGAGGGGAAGGAAGCCGTGTGGCCGAAGAGCAGAGCACTTCATTCCGACCGGGGATAAATGCTCGGAGGGGATTTTTCGCTGCTCCCGATGGCTTGATTATACGGTGTCAATGTGGATGAGCATGATTGGTGCCCGTATGGATGGCTGTGATTGCCCGGTTTGACAAATTGCCCGGTTGGTCATCGCGTCGGATATTTACGACACTCAGGGAGGCGGTTTGAGAGGCAATCGCCTTCATTGGAACACAGTCGACGGGGAGGAAAAGTGTTTGAGGGTCTTGTGCGAGGTGTCTCGGTCGGTTTCATCCTCTGATGACCTGGATGGGGCCTGAACCCGGTGGCCAGTAGCCCCCCCAGGCACGGACACGCCAACGATACCCATATCTCGTCCCTCTCACACTACCTCGTATTTTGTGAAATTTGAAGCTGCGGTCACGCGGCTACAAAGATATTATTCAAATTGATTTCGTCGATGTAAGATTTATAAGCAAAACGCCTGGCCATTGTGGCCGCGGGCGGCAAGAACTCATGAATGACGTAAGGCAGTATTACCGAGGTTCTTTGCTACTCACTTCAATGCATGAAGTCGCAAGTGTTGTCCAACAAAATTTTGCTGTTTTTGTTTACAACATTGAATTTCTTTTGTGTGTAGAATTTTCACGAGTGAACATGTATTTTAAGTCATTCAAAGACCCTTCGTTGAGCTACCAACCTCAATAATTAACCTCGTACAGTTTCCAATCGGTTCGCTTTCTCATTAGTGTGTTTAAAAGTTATTTTTTTCCTGGCATCCAGGGCAAAGTAAAAATTATCGACGGTGGCACTGCTTGGAATAAAGAAAGTACTCGATAAAAAGTGTTTATAAGTGTAAGTGATGTTTAGGCCTTTCAAATTTTCCTTTAGCCCGCAATTTTATCTAATATACATGAGTAAGCCTTATGCATTAATGCATTATATATTTCTTAGTTCAAGATTTAATTTAGTGATAAAGTGGAGAAAATCTACAAATAACGGCTGTATTTTATATCTGCGCATGAATGTGGTTTGGAGACGAACGCGTTCAGTAAGTTCTCTTGAAGTCTCGTGGTATTATTAGCATAAGACACTCGTGATGTTTATCGTCTATCGATGACGGTATTCATTTCCCTAAGAATATTTATGTTGTATCTGGATTGTTCACGCTTGCGCCAAATTACATCCTGTGATTTATTATCTGCGGTCGAGTGAAAAGCTATAACATCCTCCGAATGCAAACATCCGTCAGTTATGAAAGCCGAGAATTCGTTATGGTTTGAGGGGACACGCAAAAGATGTCAGGAAAATCGCATATATGTATATTAAAATGTTTTCAGTCGTTGTACAGCAAAAATTCTTCTCGAATATTACCGATAGCAGTAAGGAATACAAAGGAATCATAACCTACTGCCTTAATTGTCGAATAACTATTATAGAGGATTAATGCAAGCTTAAATCATGAATTAGCTGAACGAAATGTACCAATGTACTAATCAAGTATTTGAGAGGTTAACAAGTTCCAGTATGGATGAGAATCAGAAATGGGTGCCAGAAAAGTTTCACGGTAAATTTTGACAGTTAAAAACTAAAGTTATCTATAATCAAGTAAGCATGTAAAAAGAAGTAAATATGAGACTATTATCCTGATAAAAACCAGGAGGGTATCACCCCCTCTATATCATTTTAAAACGATAGAAATGATCTTAAGATTATTGAGTTCAATGGCTAAGAAAAACAAGTTACAATTGACTGACTTGATCCTTGAAACATCAGGTAACAGAGCAAACGGCGTCAGTCTTGATGTTGATGCTTCCACCGCGGACTTAATCTGAAGAATTTAGTTCTTGTTCCTTTCTTGAAATTCTCTTCCTTTATATTTTGCTGTCGATTGGATATAGTAACGCGCAAGCAAGGCCATGATATTGATATGCTAATGCCGCCATTATCTGTTAGGGAAATGTTTTCCTCAATAAAATATTGTTGTTATCGAGTGAAGTGAAATAAGTATCTGATGATATTACGAGGCATTCAAGTATGGATGCGTGAATGTGGGGAAAAGTTATTTATTCGAGATACCGCTTCGTGCATTTTCCGGTATTAAGATGAATGAGACGTGAATTTCGATCGGAATTCACATATGTTGTAACTTCTCACCCTGACTACAGAAGGCTGCACCAGTGGAAGGAAATGACTTCGAGTACCTAATAGACTTCTTGGAAGCGGCCGTGGGCTTAAGTGAGAATCGGGATCTACGAGGAGGCATTGGGAAGGCACCAAAGGAGCCAGTGGTGGTGTTGCGTGAGTGAGTTAAGCGTATTGGTAAGATCATTATTCCCTCTCTCTTCTCTCTCGGTTTCCCGTATCCTGAAGCCTCCATCACGAAGCCTCCCTCCTTTTCTGCATTCGCACGTCCGGAGTCTCCTCCGCCATGCTTTCTCCCGACGTGAGCTCGCCCACACACCCCGGGCGGGGGTTCTCGTAAATTAAAATAGGATTTACTGTCGCCGAGGGTGTAATGCTCGTCGGGGGACGTTTTGTTGTGCCGGGAGTGAAAAGCGCAATAAGTGCGCAGCGGCGGAAGTATCCAGGGGAAGGAGGAGTGGTTGTGGGGGCGCGAGGGGAAAAGAAGATTGTCATCTAACAAACGAAGATTTACGGACGTGTGAGGGACTGCGTTTTTCTAACAAAGGAATCTTCTTCTAACGAGGGTGCTCCTCGAAACTCAAAGAGATCCTCAATAGGTTCCTGGAAAACTCGAAATGAAGAGGGAATCCCTTGATCAGTTTCATCACGTGGACACACCAAAACTTTACCGAGGATCATAGGCGTATCCAGGTGGGGGTTTGGGGGTTGTAACCCCCCCCCCCATTTATGGCTTAGTTTAAAAACAATTTTTAAAGACTTTGATTCAAAACATGCAATTACTAAGGGAATTTAAAGGCTCATCACACCTTCAAAACGTCATTTTAAGATGAATATTCATTTTGGTCCGACTTTATACTGGAGCTGGTCGTATCTGATTGGCTATCAGTTATGGCGGCCAAACCACTTATCGCGCCATTTCTCATTTCGTTGCGCGCTAAAACCCTCCTCCAAGTGGTAGCTAGGTTGTAGCCATCATTCCTGTTGAAATTTTTGGGGCATTTGGCAATTTCGATCGCCTCCCGTATCAGCCGTGGGAAGTATTGGCTCTCCCCGCTCAGAAACTTGGTCTCCTCGAAATATATGGAGTGACCAGGCTCCGACCAGGCATGCTCGGATATTGCTGAGAGGCGGAACTGTTTCTTTTCGGTCGCTTTCTGGTGTTCCCTCACTCTGCAGGAAATTGCTCTCCCTGTTTTTCCTAAGTAGGCTTTCCCACATGTACAGTTGATTTTGTACACTCCCTCCTTCATGGTGCTAGGGATGTGCTCTTTCGGGTGCGAAAAGTGGTTTTGCCACCATAAATGACAGCCAATCAGATACGACAACCAGCTCTAGTATAAAGTTGGACCAAAATGCAGCGCAGATATCTTCGACCTGAAGATACCTCCAGGACGGGATGAGAAACGTTGTCAGAAAAAAAACGACGCGGCAGATGGAAGAAGAATGGAATATTCTTCTAATCGCCGCGGAATACTCCGAGAGAATGTCATTTTAAGATGTAGGTATATATTTAAAAATTCCCGGACCCCCCGTTTTACATGGGGAGTATTCCCCTTCAGACGCTTCTAGATACGCCTATGCCGAGGATAGGGACAGTTCTAGAGAGAACCTGAATAACGTGAGGGTTTGCGTTATGCGTCGAATAAACTGCGTCTCTACGAACAAGTGTCAAGCCAATCTTGGCGAATAAGTCATTAATTGCTGATTTGACAGTTATTCACAAAAATATTGCT
Organism: Pyrrhosoma nymphula; assembly: GCA_963573305.1. Taxonomy (NCBI): domain Eukaryota; kingdom Metazoa; phylum Arthropoda; class Insecta; order Odonata; family Coenagrionidae; genus Pyrrhosoma; species Pyrrhosoma nymphula. Next base: position 8,316,788 of record OY754335.1, on the reverse strand, counting down.
AGTCATGAGAAAGAGGGATTTAATGGTACATATTTTGAGAATGAATTGCGTCAATTCTCTCAATGCAGTTATATCTCTTCCCTTGTGCGACACATGCCGAGCGTGCTCCAATTCAGCGTAAATCTATCATCCAATCGCGTTTTATTGCACTAATGTGGGTGGTTCTTAGATTTGTATTTCATTTGACGCTCAAGTTTAGAAGGTAGTAAAATATTATTCACCACACGAAAAAAAAAATAAAAATGAAGCTAAAATACTTATCAACTGTCGCTTAATAAGGGCTATCCTTCGTTTATTTTAGAGTTCCTACCCCTCCTTATAAATATTTTGTGAATCGCAGTGACTAATTTACTTATTTACAATATCAACGTATATTTAAGGCATAGTTGAATTATCATAATAATATGAGTGTTGATTAATGCCTTCTTCGTACTTTCTTATTAATAAATTTGCAATTATCATCGCCGTTTTGATGCTGTATCCGTGTGGCACATTCTGACTCTTATTCGTCTTCATAGGGCCTCTTCTTTCTTCTTCCAGGTTCTCGTCCTCTTCATTATTGTTTACCACAGCCTCTAAATTACCAGTCTCCTCCGGCAGTCATCCATTCTTCTCTGGTAACATGTAGTAAACGGGTCCTCCGCGCATGGACCAACCCCTTCCCCTGGTCTGCAGGCACCTCGCCTATAGTCCAGGATCGAGGAAGGCTGCGGGAATAGGAAGGAAAAAAGGATAGGAGTAAAGCGTATGGAAATGGGCAGCTTTGGACCCCAGTGGCATGAATAGGCAAAGGGGCTTAAACCGAAACGCGAAACTGACATTTTTTATTCTGCGTTGGCTACGATTCATCCTATGAGTAAGAAAGAATCAGAGTCGCCACCCGTCGTCCAGCTTCTCTGGTAACAGTCAATTTATTTATTTTCGTTACTTTGCTTTGTTTATAACAAAGCCACCTTCCCAATTGAATCAATCTTATATCCCATTACATGTGCCAAGTGTAGGATTCATTCCTCAAATTATAGACTTTGTATTACTCTCGGAAAGATAAATATCTTTCCAATTTTATGTGGGTATCATTGTGCATCTGTAGGTAATAAGCTTCTCAATTTACCGTGCTGTTAAACAAATTGGACTTCCCTGATCTACTGAAGTGTACCTCCGTTGTCAATTGGAATTTCACAAAATATCCCCATTTATTAGAGCCAAATCAAAGCCTACTCTAATAGACAACAATATGATTATCGCTCTACTTTGATCGCTGTAGAAAATCAAAGATACGTGCTTCGTCACGTGTTAGAGTCACATATGAAACTTAGTATTGAAACTGAAATAAAATTTATTATAAAAGAAAATTTTTTGGAGTTAGCTTTTATTATGCATTAAGTTACCGTTCGTGAGCGTTTTTTTACTGCATTGCATTTACCTTTTTGTGAGTGATAAACATTTACTATTCGTTTTGCACTTATTATGACAACTTTAAGACCATAAAATTTCAAATATATGTCTATTCCAACTTATAATGCTAACATATGAAATTATAAAAAGTAATGATTGAGCAAAGGTACATCAAAAGTTAAATAAGTAGGTACAAATTTTTAATCACTTTGAACTCCAACAAAATTGGAACATTGATTTTGCCATTCATTTTAAATATCGTCACGTCTCAAGCTCATACCAAGTTTTGTTTTTGTTAGAGCGATTCCGTATTCTTCTTTAAAACTGCTGTACTCCTGTCGTAAGTATATTATCACGGAACTCGTGCTATGGGTATGGAGTCACATTATTTCATTTTTCACACATGTGGTGGAATCCATGAATTATTCTTTCTCTGTCTCAGACATAAGGATGACCGGCGCTTCATAGTATGTACTTATTTTTCAAGGATGAATGATGTTCGAATATCATGGCCCGCAATGAAAGTGAGCCTAGTTCTGCTACGACTTCCAACTCACATGTTCCAGCGCCCCTTACTTCCTGTCTCCCTTGCTACTCCTGTCACTCCCATTCTTGAGTCTCTATGTGCTTCCCACTTTCAACCGCTTCGCTCTCCCAATTTCTAGTCACGTTCGATCTTCGTCGCCACTGCGTCCTGTCCCGTACACAACTCTTCCTGCGTGGTCCTGCGGCATCCTCTCCGACTCGCCCCCCCGCCCCCCAGCCCATCCTCCCCATTTTTACTTCCTGTGTTCCTCCTCACATCATTTATGCGGTACACCCTCCCATAGGAGCCACCAACATTCGATGACTATCTCTTTTCCACGCCGTCTTAAGGCCCACCCTCGCCATCACCTCCGGCTGTCGTTCTCGAGTGTTGAAGTCTCCGAGAGCGTTCAAATCACCACGTGGTGTCGAAGTAGGTACTTACGAATCTGGTGCTTTTCGGATCTTAGCAACCTCTTTCGAGTCATTCGTTCAAGCACCTAAGACTTGCTTCTGTCCGGAAAGTCCTGAATTTGATGCCTTGGAATGAGGTCTTCCTAGTAGAGGTGTGTTAATAGATGGATCACAGGAAAGCTACCTTGTTAAAGTTGCTCCCACTGTAATGCGTTAGAAGAACTCTCAAATTATTTTACTTCGAATTTTAAAACTTTTATGGAAGGGTGTGAGAATGTCATAAAAGTAATGCCAAATTATTTATAGTGGTCACTTATTGCATGTTTAATTTTTTGCTCATCTAACCTTAACTACTCTTACCACCTGGACCATATGCCAATGTGGACAAGCAATGTATTTCGAATAATGAAATATATCGGTTCTACAATAGAAACCAGTCGATAATTTCTCGTTAAATTTATCTTACCTTTTTTTAATCATCATCATCAATCACCATAAAAGTCGAATCACCAGTTTCTTCTCTTTACGTAATCTATTTTTCTTGTTAACCGTAGTTATGTTTCCTGTTGAACCACTTTAAATGATAGAGTCATACTAATTCACTATAGCATTGGAATACCTTTGATCAATTCAAAGTCTTGGATGAATCATTTGCTATTATCCTAAACATCATTGAGTTTTGATTGCATGCAACCACTTCTCTGGGCTAACGTTGTTAAAAACTTTGAATCGTATATATTTGATCTTGATCATAAAAGCTCAAAGTATCATCGGTAAACATGAAACTATTCAATTGTCTTTTATTAAAATTATAAGGAACATCTTCGTAGACATAATTTTGGAATTAAAGCTGATCTCAACATTAGGGTATACTCCCGGTGAACTATTATTCCAATTAGTTTGTTAATTTTATTTTGTCTTCATTTTCCTTTATACATGACAAACTATTATATCCATGTGTTTTGGTAGGTTTAAGCTATTATTGGGATAATAATAGTGTGATCAATTTCATTTTTATTTTCAGGAATTAGAGTTCTAGTGAAATGGTCTGGTGAATAAGTTGTACCTATTAAATTTAAGAATATAAGTTGTAAACTCAAATTGTGGGAGCTGCTGTGTAGTTACTATAAATAAATCAGCCTTGGATTTAAGTTATTCATAGCCTCCATGAATTTGGAAAAATATTGTGCCAATTTTGTTAAGCACTCCTTAGCTGCTTTAATTTTAAAGTGGTGACGATTACTGCAGTATCCGTTCTTCTATAGATTTTCACAATTTCTTTGGCCACAACCCGTAGGCCCTTGATAAAGATACTGAACAATATATTACCAAAAGTGTGACTAAATTTGCTACAAATAATTCAATTAGCTCACATTAAACTAATGCACGCCTCATGCCTGGCACTCAGCAGCCTTCTTACTTTCCATCTTCATTAAGTTCCTCCTCCTTCATTGCTACCTAACGCCATGTCATTGTATACCGCTTAAGACATTTTGTACTTCGTCAGAAAATAATGGAACAGTGTACCAATTCAAAAAGTATCTAACATTTTTTGAAAATTTTGATCTGTAATAACATCTGTGAGGTATACATGGTAACTTTATTGTAGTATCGGGCTCTTAATAAATCCAGCTTGCTTGAACAGTTGCAACACTATGAACGTGGAAAGAGCTGAGATAGTATTATGATATTTTTCCGGAATGTTTCCTCAATGAACTTGAATTGTCTGCAAAATTTAATAAACTGACATTTACTAACTTTTAGAACAACACATTCTTTCAATGCTATAAGTAGTTGATGAAACAAGTTTTATCATGAATAGAAATGAAGCTTATAAGCAGGGAACGCTTGACTCTGTTTTCTCCTTAATAGACGTGACGAATGCAGTTCCAATGTTGAAATAGAATAGACCGCGATCTCCCCCCTGCAACACAGAACTGTACTGTGGGCGGACATTTAATATAATCTCTTGTACCGTTTTTGCCCATGCCATTTGACCCGTAACTATTGCAAAACATTTCAATGCGTCTGAAAAGCTCGGGCAACACTGCCATATTCTATCGGAAATATCCCTTTCCCATTTATCACGCCCTCAATTGTGTATCTTTCTTTCTTTTCCCCACCTCTGTCGAAGGCGAGCGAAGGAGCAGCAAGCAGCCAGGCTTTTCTCCGCACTGACTGAAATATAAAGAGCGCGCGATGTGTTTGCAGAAGCTGGCACCTTTGGCGCTTATCTGGCAAACAATCTCCGTTTGTAGTCGTTGCGGGTAGTGCGGGGGGAACGGTGGCAGGCAGCGCCACCGAAAAGGACGGCATTTGCGGCAAAAGCGAACGAAGATGAATGTGTTGGCGAGTCGGTGGCGGGTCGGGCGGATTGGAAAAAAAGGTGACGGCTCCTCTCGCCGGCGTGGTATAGAGACGTCCCCGGCCGCTACTTTACGAGGGTGGGGGGGAGAGGGTGGTGGGTATCTCGGAGGAGTATAGGCGAAGAGAGCAGGGCGAAATTAGCGCGGCATTCTACTCATCCTCCCATCCACGAGAATGGTTGCCGGTAGAGGGAGAAGGGCATGGGAAGGCTTGGGTGTCAGACAGGGGCACTGGCTTGGGTCACCGAGGTTTTTATAACCCGCTTCTGCATCCCTCCTCTCCACCACCGTGACACCCGAGGGTCTGGTGAAAGAGAAAACTTGCGAGGATGGCTAGTTAGGGCCCGATTGTTATACCCGGCACCCGAGTATCTCGGAGGTTAAATCTCAACTCTGGAATTCAATGCGTTTCTTGGTTATTCCTCGGATGAACTCTAGGAAGATAATTCGTCAAAATAGCACACATTTTCTTTATCTCGCTCGCATGGAGAACTAGTATCGCGTGCGAATATGCAGGTGAAGATATGATAAAGGGGGTGAGAGGGACATATGTTTACGCAAAGGTCATAGTTTCCGGGAAATCTGATCGCTGAATATTTCGTGGAAAAGGAAGAGTTATGGGACACGAAGGAGATAAACTCCAGAAAAAATATGTCCCTGGATAATTGGCATACATTTTGTATAAAAGAAAGCGAGGATGCAGGATGAAACACAATCGATAGCGGACTGACTCTTCTTACTCTTCCTAGGCCTTTTTTTCATCGTTCTACCGAGTTCTCCATTTCGTTCCATTCCATTCGTTGCATTCGATTATTATCTAAACCGTACCTTTCTCGAAGAAAAAAACGCGCTATATGCGTAAAATGCCCATGTCATTCCCGAGTTCTCTGTGAGATATAAATGCTGCGGTACCCCTTGGATTTAGTACCGAGTATTGATCGCATCTTACGAAACGTTATTTCCGAATCCTCCCCTTAGCCATAGTTTGCCGATAGGTATCAATAAATCAAGAATGCTTAGCTTTTGCGCTCTCAGAGCACGAAGGATGAGGATCCCTGTTTCTCCGCCAGAAAACTTGTTTCTTGCGAGTTTCACGTCAATACGGTGAATATTATTGGACAGACAAAAGCAAAAATACAAGCAAAATTTGTTGTCGAACTGATAAGTTTGAGAATTCTTTGTTCCCGCGCACCATTCACGACTACAGCACGAGCAGATCGAGACCCTGATTCGACGGAAATACGCCCAACTTATTATCACTTACAATACCCTTATGCATTTTACCTTTTGCCCTTCCTAATTATGCATGCTGCTCCAAAACCCCCCGCCATACGTCGTTTCAGTAGCCCGCTGGGCTGTATTTATTTGTGGATTCGGTTGGGCGTTTAACTATGCCTTCAATATTCGCGAATATATCATACGGTTATACTACTGCGTCTGTGACATTTTTAATGATTCATGAAGAAATAATTTACCAAGAAAAGCTTTTTCCCGGCCTTGTAACCCAAAGGTCGCGGTCAAATCCCACCTCGCATATAGCCGTGTTTGTCTTAGAATCAAGATTGTAGATTAGACCAAAAAATACAACCTTGGTAGTTTAAGCCACTGTTTAGTCCCATTCTGCCGTTTCTGGATGAATTTGACTGAAAAGTTCAAATGCTCTGCAAGCGAGTAGAGGCTGGACAAATTAAGCTGGAGGAAGATGCTCCGCTGTAGATGAGGAAGAAGACGGAGATGGCGGAGTAAGAATGAAGAAGATGGCATGGAAAAATATATAACATTTGTTTGACCACTAAAATATGAGATAAATTCAAATTATCATTTCATTCTCTAAGGAAAATGTATAATTTAAAATATATGCAAATAGAAGGGTAAACACTAGTGCATACACCCATTACTGTACTCTTCGGATAAAATGTAATTATTGTTAAAAGACCATAAAGACGGGGAGAGAATTTGGATACATTCCAATTCTTTCCCTAATTTATTTCTTTATTAGGTGAGTAGAGGGATATGGTACTTTTTTCACAGATTTTTATTTAAAGTCGACCGGTTTCGTCGCATAGGCGACATCATCAGGTACATGAATATGGCAAGTGGCAGAATATATACAATTTTTAAGAGGGTGGGGGGAGAGGAGGGATAGGGTGGGGGGGAGGGGTTTGGAAGAGGCAGTGGTAAGGGGTGGGGGTTGGTGTGTGAGGGAACGTGGATGACTCGATGGGAGGGAGAGATGAAGATGTTGGCACATGGCTTACCCAGAGGGAGCTCCCGTCTTCCAAGCATACCCTAGTGTCCTTTGACGTGAAAGACCTTTTTACCAACATTCCGATTTCCGAAGCCGTTAAAGTAGCCGAAGAAATACTGAAGAAAGCCGGAGCTGAACCACCCTTCCTCGACGAGTTTTTGGCACTGCTGAGAGTGTGTGTTGAAGAGAATTACTTCAAATTCAATGGCAAATTCTTCCAACAAAAGGACGGCTTAGCAATGGGATCACCTCTATCACCACTTTTGGCGGACTTATACATGAACGACTTTGAAGAAAGGTTATTCAGTGATGATTCAGTGAACACCAGTTTTATCCACTGTTGGTACAGGTATGTTGACGACGTGTTTGCAGTATGGACTGGCACAATGAGACAACTGGGCATATTTTTGAATAAGTTAAATTCCCAATCCAAAAATATAAAGTTCTCTTGTGAAAAAGAAACCAATCATAGAATAAACTTTTTGGACATAACAATTAAAACCACGGAAAAAGGCTACGACTTCGCAATCTACAGGAAGGAAACTACCACAGACCATGTCATCCCCTCCGACTCCCGCCACCATCCCTCCCAAAAGATGGCCGCTTTTCATTCCATGCTAAACAGATCACTCAACATCCCACTGTCATCCGAGAACTTCGCCAAGGAAATCAAAATAATCAAAAACATTGCAGTGAAAAATGGTTACGAAGAAAGTGTCATAAGTAAAATGATCGAGAAAAAACGCTCCCTCAGAGCACAGAAACTCATTTTTAAATCATCCGTCCTCAGTGAAAAGAAAAAACGATGGTGCAAACTAAGTTACTACGGACAGATTACACAGTCAATTGCCAACTTTTTTCCAAAGACAGAATTTAAAATTGCATATTACAACAAGTGTAACTTGAGGGCTGTGTTAAACAAAACCAAGGACAATATTGACATTAATGATAGAAGCGGTATTTATAAGCTCAAATGTGGTTACTGTGAAATATGTTACGTTGGCCAGACTGGGCGGTCGTTCAAAGTAAGAGCAGACGAACACAGAAGACATCTACGAAACGGTGAGTTAAACAGATCCCATTTTGCCAAACATCTATGGGAAAGTGACCACAATAGTGACTTTGTCCCGGAGGTCCTCCACCTGGAGAAAAAGGGAAGAAGAATGGACTGTTTGGAGGAGCTGGAGATAAGAAAGCAATTAAAGGCAGGAAAAATTGCTAACGAGAACATTTTTGTGAGCCATTCCCCCCTCTTGGATATTCCCCTGACTCTCAATACCTGACGCCCCAACCCCCGCTGTGAACAGCGTACCTGACCAAGCGTCCACTTAGCCTACATCCACCACCACCCCCCTCCCATCGAGTCATCCACGTTCCCTCACACACCAACCCCCACCCCTTACCACTGCCTCTTCCAAACCCCTCCCCCCCACCCTATCCCTCCTCTCCCCCCACCCTCTTAAAAATTGTATATATTCTGCCACTTGCCATATTCATGTACCTGATGATGTCGCCTATGCGACGAAACCGGTCGACTTTAAATAAAAATCTGTGAAAAAAGTACCATATCTTTTTTGAATTCTTTAGAATGGATTTTCACAAAGTGAAGCCTGAAACCATTGAGTTTATGAGTAGAGGGAGTTCACCCACCTTAATTCGGGAAGAGCGCATACAAAGGTACATGCATTACGCGATAGAAGCGCGATATCGCTCAAAGATGTTTTACACTCCATTGCACTGTTGAACATACGGAAGCAGCGGTAATTGCGTCGATTACATGGGATGATTGCGAGAATACGCAAATGCTGGCAGAATATATAGAAAAAAGTCCCCGCTCTAAATCCATGCCCGATTTCTCGACATTTTTGTGCATCTAACTTCGTAGTGAAAATACCTGTGTCGTCTCGTGTAAAAAGGACTGGAGTTTCTTCGGAACATCCCATGAATTCAATGGATGCTCGCTAATGTGAAGAATTTGATCGTCCGAGGGAGTCGGCAGCTTACCTTACTTCTGAAGTTACCATTGGGGGCAGCTCTGCAACTTCTGTCACCCGTCAACATGAGTTTATTTTCTCCCATGCGGCTTCTACCCACATTGGTTAGTTCTTTCTATTAGCCTTTTTTTCTCGATGCTCGACATTTTAGGCGATGTTGCCCTTTAATTGAGTGACTTAGGTCACTTATTTTACGTTCATCCTCTTACGCAGATCAAACTTTTAGTTTTTGACATCGGAAAAACTGTCAACCGTCGAGAAAATGATGATTATAAACTCGCCATTGTGGATAAAGGCCACAGGGAAGACACATTAACTTTCAATTACGTAAAATAAAATTTAAAGGGCTGTATCCTTGATTAAATAACATACAACCCAATACAAATTTTCAATCCAAAGACAGGCATGTCTTACTGAGTAATAACCCTATTCCTCCAAGGCTGTATGGGCTGTCTAAAATTCATAAACCTGGCGCTCCGATTAGTCCGGTGGTGTCCGAGTATCAACCGGCCGGCGCAACATTAGGCCGGCGCACAAACTAGTCCACACCTTAACACAACTTATCTTGCAACACTCTGGATTCAAATCTAAGCATGTGTCATTGATCTTTAGTAACTGGTGCTAGTAAAATGGTTGTCCTTGGGGTTTCATTTTAAAACTCTTTTCGTTGTACAGAGAGTAGTCACGTCTCGTGTTACTTGAGCGGGGACCCCCGAATCGCTGCGGAGGATTCGTGACGAATTAAAATGGTAAGGGTCGCTTCTAGTGGTGAAAACTAAGTTGTTCCACTCTACTGCACACCACTCTATTCCATTCACCACTGAATGTGTGCGTCTAGTGGTAGTGAAGCATGGTGGCAGTTGCGTAAAAAACCTTTGTCAGTGGAAGGATCCATTGACAACAAACTAACTCCACGGGGGGGGAGGGGGGGAGGAGTCTGACAATATCAGCGTTAAATACCAGGATTCATATGGTTGAACACATTCGCTGCTTAATGCTCAACCTTCATTGCATATTAATTTAGGAGATTTGTGTGTTTGTCTTAATCCAATTTATAAATGGGTTTGACTGATTGATTGTGAACACGATTATTGCATTTGAGCAACTTAATTAGAACTTACTTACTCACCTCGACATCATTGTATAAATACCTTCCTTCACGCCTTTTTAAGCACATATTTGAACCCAATTATCTTTTTTGAAGGATGGTAAGCCACCTTGTACTCTCCACAGACCCGGAGAAAAATAAACGAAGATGTTTAAAAAGCAATGAAAGTTGACCAAAATATGCTTGAGAGAGATGTAAAATACGCAAAGGAGTATAAAAATACTATTTCAATGCAAAATTGGTTTGGAATAAAAGGACATGCAAAATCACAATACCCTTACCTTTTTCACGATGCAAATTTACATGAATAACTAAGCTAAAATTTGTTAAGGAGATCTATTTAATACTTTCGAAGGAGCATTAGAGCTCGAGTAGGTAATTGTTTGTGCAGATCACAAATGTTGTTTTCGCCTCTTGTGAATAGAGTTACTAAGTTATGCCCAAATAAATTCATTGTGATCGGTAACACGTAACAAATTGACGCGTAGCCACCACGTTACAGTTCATCTATATGCACGTTGGATAGGAATTGCCACGTTGTTACTTCGGATATGTTTCTTCTAGCTTCCGCAATCAATCAGAGTTTTTGCGACACCTATGTGGACTACTTACGAATGTACCGAAAGGTACATACAAGAACGGTTAACATAGGTTGTTCGGGTATTCCACTGGGTTAATTCCTCCATTACTGCTGACGTTATTCAATTATGTCATTATATTTTGACATTATTGTATTCCTTCATTTAATTTAACTGCACTATACCTTGTGCTTCGGATACGATGGATAATAATCAATAGAGGAAAGTATTCCGTTTAGTCTTTCCTAAATAGATGCGAGGGTAACCGCTTTCCACTCGCTCTGTTCTTTAGTGATAAAAGTCATTAAGAGGACGCAATATTGTCAGCAATTAATAGCTGCATTTCATGTTATATGCACAAGAGCAGATTCATTTTCTATACGTCAACTAACTGTTCTTGACTTCCCTTAAATTACCAGGTAAATGACTCTTCAGTCTTTCTCCGGTATGATTCAAATTGTTCTATTCTTTGGAATAATGGCGCAGTTGACGAGATTTATTTTTTGCTGGCAGACACTGCGAATCCTCCAATTTTCCACATGAGCTGAGAAACTAAGGAATATTCAGTCCGCAACATGAGCATTTGTCCATTTCATCAAAATAGCGCCGGAAAACCCTCGAATGTAAATAAAACTTACTACGTCTTTAGCAGTCATGCACGACTCCCTTTGAATTCGATATTAAAATAGTCGGATAATTGCTATGTACTCCGCTATCAAAAACAAGGAAGTGAAATTAGGGGCCCGGTATTTTGAAGTGATTAAGAAAAACAGAGAAACATTCCCGAGAGCTACCTATTAAATGAACATGATAAAGATTTTGTACAAGTTTCGCTGATGGATAGAGAAATTGAGGCCACCGCGGTTTTCTAATCGTGAATTCAACTCACGAGATCTCTCCTCTTTGTTGGGACTCTTTGTCACGAGAAAGATCATTTAAAGTTCATTTGGGGAGAAAACGCTGGAATAATGATTGATTCCCGTTATCTCAATGGGTTTTGAGCTGAAATTTTCATATCACTTCTCCGATAATTTAAGAGCACGATAAATGTTCCTTCGCGAGTAGTAAGCGTTCCACAATATATTGTCAAAACCTTTTCGTTAAGGTATCAGCTATTTAACTAATTATTTAAGGGAACAGATGAAAGGAATATCGTTGCAAATGTTTGGTTGGCTATAAAAGGTTCTGAATAGTGTTCTTAAAACCGTTGTCAAATCGATTCGTTCACGTCTTGTGCGATAGAAAGTAATTATACAAATTTTTTTATTGCAATTTGCAAAATCAGCAAGTAGTTGCGAATTGTAAAACATGAGAAAAACATGAATTTAAAAAATCCCATGTATGAAGGGAGGAGAATATCCAAAACGAGTGAATTGTGTTGAATCAGTGCAGGGAATGTTGAAACGAACCATATTGCTTGCATTTCCGATAATGCAGTTATTTCATTGATCAGTACACTTTCTTATCGGAACGTAGTGGAACATTAAGTGGCCCAATAGTAGGTACTGTGTATACTGTATAATATTTCAGCAGGGAATTAAATGATTTTGTATGAGAGTGAGATATGACTTTAACGGAAAAATGATAAAGACTCAAAGGATAACTCCTTTCCGTCAATTTGTTAGTCTCGTGCAACTGCAGGATTCTTTAAACCGTCTTCTCTGTTGGGGCTGAATTCATTTCTACCCATGATAGTATTCTCGTTAATCTCGTTTAATGTTTGTGTGACGGTAAAATTGGGTAATTAGGTGATTTAAACAGGCAAACATCAAGCGATATAGTACTAACCAAAGATTGCACTCCAAAGACAAACTCAACAACCAAGCTTTGTAGTGAGATTCTAACCAGTGGCCTTAAGGTAGCGAGGTAAGCTTGTTACTGACCTGCCCTCTGCGGTTGGTGGGAAAACTTTTCTGCGTAATTTCATCAAGATTTTGCGGGGATGTTTTCGATTTGGAATTCTGTAGTTACCAAGTAAAACATTGTGTTGCTAATAATGCGGAATTTTCAATGATTGGCGTAATTTTAACTGATCTAAGAATGAGGTGACTTTCACCATTAAGGATAGTTGAGTGGATTGACAAGATAAGGGTTATTTTGGATATGACGGAGCGGTGAATGGAAACAAGGTGTAAGCATCATCCACATCATAAGGAAAGGCGCCATGGGGTTCATAATTATACGTTTATCCAACGTATGGAGGATTGAACTTGAAGTTTAAGCTACAGAGCTCCCACGAAGGATAGAGAAAAGTGAAAAATATCCGCTTCCGGCGGGTATCCAATCCAGGTCCCAGGGTTGGAAATCCAGTACTGTTAACCTCACTCCAACCAACTCCCCAGTGTATTTGCATCCAACGGTTTAGGAAGTCCTCAGTGCCGTTATATGTATACTGTGAAACAAACTTGAAACATACTAAAAGATAACTTGAGAACTCATGAATAAAGGAATGCATTTAATCTTTTCACTCAGAAGTTTGTGGTACTAAACATCATCACATATTGTAAAGGGAAATCAAATTAATGTTTACCCGCGGAGTTATGGCTAGAGGACGTTCATCTCATGATTAAGTATGTGGGAGGTAAGTACTTGAGACTGTGTACCCACTCGGTCCCCTCAAGGTTGTTGTTCTCTAATGGCTATTTCTAATAACGTACATATTAGCATGAATCCTCTAGACTAGTAACTTTAGACACGGATTAAGGCAAAACTGGATTAATTGCCTTTTTAATGCTCCAAAACCTACTCCCTAACTTGTTTGAAAATGGTGACTACGGGTTGGTCTGTTCAGCGCATTTCAATCATAAATATCATCCTTTATTGATAGATAATATTACCTGTAAAAGATAAATTTTATACCTTGGTGATTGAGTCACAACGTGTGTAGTTGAGTTGAACATGTCGAGAGATGCAACTCAAGTAGAATATGCCACTATTCCGCCATATAAGGAAATGTATTTGAGGCTGATAATTGTGGCATTTTCCCCCCCGTTTTTTGGGCAATTCTCCTCTTTGGACAGTTTCTCCTCTGCGGACTGTTTATCCTCCGGACTTAGCCGAAGGACTTGCCCGAACGACATGCGCGCTAACGACATGTGCGCCAACGACGGCCAAAATGCCTACGACTACAAAATGCAGCGACTACTGCCAGCGACTTCTGCCACGACTTCTGCCACACCTTTCGCCGCACCTTTCGCCGCACCTTTCGCCGCACCTTTCCCTCACCAGGTCCTGCCCCGCTTTTATAGCCAGTAAAGTGAGGAAGGATACCAAAAATGCGGTCATCCTGACCAAGGCAAAAAGGCTGTGATCCTGTATTCTGCGGCCGACGCCAGAAAACAGTTCCTGTCGCTCCAATTAAAAACTGCCACCCTATCTATCACCCATCCCATTATTTCCTCCCCTCCAAGGCTACCAATCGCCAACCTCCTGACCTTACCCATTCCACCTTCGTCCTTGTCGACAGACCCCCTCCTCAGCGGACTCGTGTCTAAGCTCGCCCTCTATTGCTTCCGAGACGCCGACCGGGTAACACCGTTGTGTGAGCCTGCTGACTAAGTCACTTTTGTACTTAAGAGAGAAGCTAAACCTCTCGTACTTGTTAAACTTAAACTATTTTCCGACTGGAAACTTTCATTACGGTCGCCTGGCACTCGACCTATGGGTAAATTATTGTAATTGTTTTGGTTCTATTTTGTGATTTGTAAAATATATTGATAAGTTAAGTTTATGATTGATAATACGTGTTTCGTTCGTTTTCCTCATTTTTCTCACCCGAGCTTGGAAAGAGTTTGTGTTTTCAAGAGTGTTATCGGCGAGAAAATCTGCTCCTTCTCCCGATAGCGCTACAAACTGGTAGCAGAGCGTGGTTGTTCTTTTCCTGTCTTTCCAACGCAGTTGGTGAGTGTTTTATGAGGATCTTGATCGTCATTATTTCTGGTATTTCATTTTCTTCCTTCACGGAAGTTTTGTCTCTGCCGCTAACGGCAATCTAAATAGGCAAGGGTTTTATTTTTCGTAATTTATTTCGTGTTCCTGGTTTCCAGTTCGAGGCCCTAGAATAGGTCATTGTAAATTCCTGTCGGAGTTTAGTGTGTGAATTCTTGTGTGACGAAGTTTTTTCGTCTTATCTTCCGGCAATTTGAGTGGAGTTTCGTCAGTATGCCTGGTGATTCAGTCGATCAGTACGCAAGGGCTTACTTGACCACGGCCGAGGACAGGCGTGCTAGATCTAATGGGGGATCTGTGCTTACACTTGAAACTTCTGGTGTTCCGGCGGAATCCACACCCAACGTGGTTCCCCGAGGCCAGGTGAACGAGCAGAATCCAACCCATGTCGCACCGCCAGTTCCAATGCAACCTGTTCTGCCGCTGTCTGAAGGTCTGGTCATAGTGAAGCAGCTGATCGCTGATTTTCCACCATTTGAGGTTTCTAATACAGAAAATTGGTATAATTTCATGTTGAAACTGACAGAAATCGTCTCTCTTTCGCTAGTTCCTTTGTCTACGTTGTTGTATTTAGTCATTACCAAGCTGCCAGCTAGTTCTCATCAGTTTTGGCTCTCTATGTTAAATCAGAATCTTTCGTGGGCCGAAATTACCAAACGAGTTTGGGGAAGAATTGTAAGTGATCGAGAGTTTGACCGTCTTGTTACCACAAAAGTAAAGAGATTTCAGTTCCCCCGTGAAACTCCTAATGATTTCGTATGTTCTGTTCGTAACGCGATTCAAGTGTTGGCGTTAGAGTTCACCGAGTGCCAAACCGTTCGGTTAATTATTCAAGGGTTAAATCCTCTCACGAAATCCGCTATAATGTTTGCTCGCCAGCCCACGACCCTTGAGGAGCTAGACTCTGTCATAACCCAGGCGTCAAAGCAATTGATGGATTGTGCCGACTACGCCAATACATTTCATAGTATTTCTCCTAATGTCTCCCCAGTTGCCGCAAGGCAAATAATTTGTTCGTATTGTCGTAAAATTGGGCATCATGCAAGGGAATGTCGGAAGAAAGCCCGTGAAACACGCCAACCAGCCGTGAGTTTCATGAGCGTACGTCAAAATTGTAACAGTAATTTGCCCCTTCTTCCGATAAAACTTCAGTCTGTTTCTTGCAATGCCCTCATTGATACTGGTTGTTCCGTTTCTATTTGCGACGAAAAGTTCTTCAAAACTCTTAAAATTCGCGGTGGCAAATCTCAAAAGTCTTCCGACTCTATCGAGCTATTGACAGTTTCTGGTCAACCGTTTCAATTAAGGATGTCGATCCAACTTAAGGTTCAAATCGACAAATTTTCCTGGCAGCATACATTTTATGTAGCCAATATTCCATTTCCAATTCTTCTAGGCCTTGATTTTATTCGGAAATCCAATATGATTGTTCATCCGAAAGCTGTCTCTTTTGAAACGTCTCCCGCTACTAAGTTAAATTTTATCGCTTATTCAGTTGACAATTGCGCATCGAGTGCGTATCCCGAAGTGCCAAGCAGCAGTCGGTCGACAGACTCTTGCAGCAATCCTTTTCTCATTGAAAATGGATCTAATTCTTCGGATAATTTGATAAGTGAGTTAAAATATTTGTTGTCTCAGTATCCCGATGTCATGACCCACGATTTGGGGACCACATCGCTTATGACTTACGAAATAGAATTAACTGACTGTAACCCGATTCGGAGTCATCCGTTCTCTTTATCTCCCGTTAAGGCACAGATCATGAAAAAACATGTGCAGTCGCTGCTCGACAAGGGAATTATTGAGAATTCTAACTCAAATTGGTCTTCTCCAGCCTTTTTAATTCCCAAGAAGGATGGTACGGAGAGGTTAGTTGTGGATTATCGTAAGCTTAATAAGCAGGTTCAAATAGACGGTTATCCCACTCCGTCGGTCGAACATGCATTTCAATATTTAGCTGACGCAAAATACTTTACCATACTTGATCTTAATTCCGCTTTTCACCAAATTCCTTTGTCTGAAAATTCGAAGAAATATACTGCTTTTGTCACACCGTTCGGGATATATCAATATACTCGTTTGCCATTTGGGTTTGCCAATTCTCCCCAAGTATTCACTCGCTTAATTAACGAGGTACTGGGAGATCTAAAGTATTCTTGTGTGTATCCTTATATCGATGATTTGTGTATCTATTCAAAAAATTCCAGGGATCATATTAATCACGTCGATGCTGTCCTTAAGAGACTTCGTTTGGCTGGACTTACTGTATGTGAGGAGAAGGTTAAACTTGGCACTACGTCTCTCACCTTCCTGGGCCACTTGATATCCCATGGAAAACTTCAAGTTGATCCTGATAGAGTTAAGCCAATCGAAAATTTCCCTGCTCCAAAGAGTTTGAAGGAGGTAGCGAGATTTCTGGGGTTATGTGGTTTCTATTCAAAGTTCATTCCAAGGTATTCTGAAATTTCTATTCCTTTAAATCGCCTTAAACGTAAGAATGTTCCCTTTCACTGGTCAACGGCAGAGAATGAAGCTTTTATTCAGTTAAAGCAAGCTTTGATTAAGCCCCCGGTGCTGTCTTTCCCTCGTTTCGAGGATGAATTTCACTTATTTGTTGATGCTAGTAGCCTCGCATTAGCTGCAGTGTTAAACCATAAAGTAAACGGTGATTTCATACCTGTGGCATTCGCTAGTAAAGCATTATTGGACCATGAAAGAAAGTTTTCGACTTACGAGTTGGAATGTATGGCTATATGCTGGGGTGTCGAGAAATTCAATGTGTACCTTCAAGTAAAACCTTTTCATTTGTATACTGATAATGGAGCATTGTCTTGGTTATTTTCACATCCCAAACAGCTGGGAAAGTTGGGTAGAATGGTTCTTAAACTCTCTTCTTATAAGTTCACCATCCATCATGTACGGGGAACTGCCAATAATGTAGCTGATTGCCTTTCTCGTGTCGTTCCTGTGTCTAGTGATAATGTTGCTAGTGATATTGATTCATCTAAAGTTGGTGATGATCTATTTCCACCAATGGCTTGTGTATTGAATAATGTTCCTTTATCATTTGTTAATATTAGAGACCATCAAAGGTCAGATCCTACTCTGAGGGAGGTTCTCCAGAAATTGCAGAAAGATCCCTTGTCTTGTGCAAATTATTTTGTTAAGAACCAGCTGCTATGTTTTGGCAATTCAAAAACTCTTAGAGGGAAGGTTGTTTTACCTGTCGTGCTTCGACCAATGATATTCCAATATTTTCATTGCTCTAGTTTTGGCGCTCACCTGGGAATGTCCAAAACTTATGAGAAAATTAGCAGGGAATATTGGTGGAAGGATATGAAAAGGGAAATTTTTGACATGGTCAGAAATTGCCACTTATGTCAGACATGTAAACCTAGAAATTGTTCTTCGCCTGGCATGTTATCTTCTAACATCCCTTCTGATGTCTGGGAAAGAATTTATATCGATTTTGTCGGCCCATTTCCATCCACAAAGGGTAGTAATCAGTATATTTTAACACTGATTGATGGGTTCTCTAAATTTTGTATAATGGAGCCTGTACGAAAGGCTACAGCTGGTGCTGTTGTGTCTGTCCTCACTCAAAGAGTTTTCTCCAAGTTTGGTTTTCCAAAATATCTGGTCTCTGATAATGCTTCAGTTTTTAAGTCACACCTGCTTAGGGAGATGTGTTTACAACTTGGTATAAAACAAGTTTTCACATCTCCATATTACCCTTGTGCTAACCAAGTCGAAAGACTTCATCGAAATTTAAAATCTGCCTTGACAATTTTATGTAACAATGTTCACTCTACATGGGACCTTTTCCTCTATGATCTAAACTTTGCTTTCAATACTGCTATACATGGTAGCACTGGCCAATCTCCTGCCAAAATAATGTTTGGTAGACAACTGCCACATCCTCTTACAAATCAGTGGTCAATTCCTATTGAGCTGTTCGAGGATAAAATTAAGGATGATCAGAGGAAAGCCTACTTGCAACAAGTGGTCACCAATCTCAAAAAGGCAAGGGCAAAACATGGGGAGGCTTTTAACAAACTCCACTCTCCAGTAAATTTTGCCCCTGGAGATTTAGTTCTTTGTAAAAATCATCCTATTAGCTCAAAGGCAGACAAGAGAACAGCCAAGCTAATGCCTCTTTGGGAAGGTCCTTTCATTATTAAAAAATTTGTCTCTCCTGTAACAGTTGTTCTTGAGCTATCACATGATAAAGAAAAGATATGCCATGTCTCTCAGTTAAAAATTTATCATCGTGACTCTGTGAATTCTCATTAGCTCAATATGGTGTGACTTTTGCATTTTTCAAATTAACTCAATGAAATACTATGATTCTATTTAAACACACTGTTATTTGTTGCCTTTTAGTTGATCAATATGTACTATTCTATTAATATATTATTATACTAATACTTAATAATGTGAACACAGTGATCACCATACTTAATGTTGTCTTCCTCTCAAAGTGTGCAAACTGTGAAATCTGTTGGAGGACGAATGGTCTGATTGGAATGGGATGTGGGGAGAACAGCCAGGAACATTCCCGAGGTGACTCGCTTCCAGATAAGTTGCGGAGGGTCAATGGCTGTTAAGATTCATGTGTGTGACATCGACAGTGATTATATCATTGTCCTCCCAGGGTGATTAGTGCTTTCTTTATGGTGATTAACTGTGTAATTGCAAACATTATCATTTTCTGTCTCTACCTGGCTATCTAATTTCTGTAGTCAGGTTATGTATGTTGAATATTGGGTTGTTAGGTCATGTATCTGGCGTAGGGGGTGCGATCCCATCGCCCGGCAATTATAATGATTGTCGCAAACAGCACCCAGCTCTTGTATCATGCTTAGCTGGTCTGGGGTTCCAACCCCCAACAAATTTTGAATTGAATAATCCATGACGGTGGCCACTAAATTATTTTTCTATTTATTAGCTTTTTGTAACACGTTTGACTTAACCTGGCCCGAGAACTGATTGAATCTCTCATCTTACCCAAATTAATTTTCCATTTTTTGCTGTTTTTTCATGGAAAACAATTTCTTACATATGGGAGAGATATCAATCTAATTTGTCATTAAAATGACTCCAATCTTATCCTGAGTCATTTCTATCAACCCAAATTCCTTCATTGAGTTATCAATGCTTAACAGTACAACCCAATTGGTTGTGCGAAAAAATTTAATTAGTTTTAAGGTCCATGAAATTGATTGACCTCTCATTCTGAGTCGTTCTATCAACCCAACTTCTTCAATGACTTTGTTTATGCTTAACAGTGCAACCCAAGTGGTTGCATAAAAACCATGTAATTAGTTTTTAAGGTTCATGAATATGGGGGATCCACTCACAAATTTTGTATAATCATTAATATTATTAATACTAGGGTGAACTTGGAATACAGACTGATATTGTTATACTTGAATTATCATTAATTTTGTTAATACTAGGGTGAACTTGGAATACAGAATGATATTGTTATACTTGAATTATCATTAATATTGTTAATACTAGGGTGAACTTGAAATACACAATGATATTGTTATACTTTAATTATCTATAATATTATTATTACTAGGGTGAGCTTTGAATATAAAATAATATTGGTATATATGTATGATTATTATAATTCTCTAAAGTATATTTAACTGATGTCACACAATTGCATACTATTACTTTCAATGAATACAAGTCTACTTTCATTGAACAATTGTATAATCCTGCCTTCAAGAATATTTGCTTTGTTTTATGCAATATTCTCTTTCTAGTTAATTTATTACACCTGACGAGTCAGATGTTTCGTCTACTGGGTGTTGGTTTTTTGTTACTTAGATTTATTTCTCATTTGTTGGATGTTGCCAGCTGGACATCCAAATTATTTATGATAATTGATATCAAAGATGCTATCATATCATTCTACTGGTCCATGTTTGTGACAGTCAGAATATACTTTCATCATTTGTTTGAAGGCTGTTGAATACTTAAAATCTATTGTTTAATGTGTTTATCTGCAATCTTCACCTGTCGCCTGGAATCACAGCTGTGGTATACTGCTCTCATGTTTCCTGCACTTGGCAACTTTCGAGGAGTGTCTCTCCCTCTATGGTTGGCTATGGCTGTGTGAACCAGTGTCATACTGAAAGATTGTATGAATCTGAAATGTTACTAAACTGGGTTATTAACTTCAAGATGTTTATTAGTGATTATCCTTCTACACTGAATTATCAGCTGTTCCACCTTTGTGGTCCAGAAAGGAGAGGAGGTTCTTGTCTGTGGGTGTGTGTGCTCAGTATCTTGGCAATATTGTTCAGTTAATTGCCTCTTAAGCCATAAACTGGCATTGTGAATTCTGTGAAAGTGTCCCTCTAGCAAGAAAAAAGGTGTCATTGTTCAATCATCATTCCTCATCCGGGAGTCAATTCTGTGCCTGATTTCCCCCAGTGGATGTGGCATTTTCCCCCCCGTTTTTTGGGCAATTCTCCTCTTTGGACAGTTTCTCCTCTGCGGACTGTTTATCCTCCGGACTTAGCCGAAGGACTTGCCCGAACGACATGCGCGCTAACGACATGTGCGCCAACGACGGCCAAAATGCCTACGACTACAAAATGCAGCGACTACTGCCAGCGACTTCTGCCACGACTTCTGCCACACCTTTCGCCGCACCTTTCGCCGCACCTTTCGCCGCACCTTTCCCTCACCAGGTCCTGCCCCGCTTTTATAGCCAGTAAAGTGAGGAAGGATACCAAAAATGCGGTCATCCTGACCAAGGCAAAAAGGCTGTGATCCTGTATTCTGCGGCCGACGCCAGAAAACAGTTCCTGTCGCTCCAATTAAAAACTGCCACCCTATCTATCACCCATCCCATTATTTCCTCCCCTCCAAGGCTACCAATCGCCAACCTCCTGACCTTACCCATTCCACCTTCGTCCTTGTCGACAGACCCCCTCCTCAGCGGACTCGTGTCTAAGCTCGCCCTCTATTGCTTCCGAGACGCCGACCGGGTAACACCGTTGTGTGAGCCTGCTGACTAAGTCACTTTTGTACTTAAGAGAGAAGCTAAACCTCTCGTACTTGTTAAACTTAAACTATTTTCCGACTGGAAACTTTCATTACGGTCGCCTGGCACTCGACCTATGGGTAAATTATTGTAATTGTTTTGGTTCTATTTTGTGATTTGTAAAATATATTGATAAGTTAAGTTTATGATTGATAATACGTGTTTCGTTCGTTTTCCTCATTTTTCTCACCCGAGCTTGGAAAGAGTTTGTGTTTTCAAGAGTGTTATCGGCGAGAAAATCTGCTCCTTCTCCCGATAGCGCTACATAATGACGACTGTTAAATTTGATTGTCAGCGTTAAATGACCAGTTACCCCGATAATCTTTTCACTAATTGACGCAGGAATTTTTAGCCTACGATGCATGCAAATTGCAAGGTATGCAATCCAAGGTACTTGCAATAATGATTCTACCTTTAATAATTATTAAAGCTTGTGCCTTGAATATAGGAAATTTATCCGGAAGAGTGCCGTCACCCAAATATACTTCTTTACGATATTAAATCTACAAACAGGAGTTACCACATCGAGGTGCTTTTCCATGCTCTGTGTGAGACTGAAATGGAACCGGAGAGCCGTAGGTTCCCAACTTGGGTGACCCTTATCCTCCGTTCGTCTGGGATACAGCGTGATATTGGGATCGGGGGGAAAAGGTCGCCCCCGTGTCACCGGCGATCGCGAGAAAACATCGCTCCTCTCGGGGAGCAATCAACAAGCTCCTCGATTGCCACCGCGGACAATCCACCGCCTTCGCCGTACTTAACGGTCCGGACCTTTTCGGAGAACGACTCAAGTTCCTTTGCGATCCATTGGCATTCATTTATTCGACGGCCGATCGGAGACGTTGCGAGGTCGCACATCCTTATAAAGACTATATATCCCACCCGCGAGACAGCGGACGAGAAGCGACAGCGGAGGAGAGTGAAAAAGGGTTTGGAGGGTGGCGGGAAATTTGTTGATACTGGTAGTTGTGGTGATCGTATTTCTTTTCAAGTTATTTTTTCTAAATTTCACCACCCCCTATGTAGTATGCGTGGATTGAGTGACTCAAAAAATAACTGTTTCTCTTTTAAATAAGTACTTTTTAAAATATTTCACAAAGTAGTGCAATCCATTGGCGTAAGCAAAATTGGGAAATCCACTCTGGA
Source organism: Pyrrhosoma nymphula (assembly GCA_963573305.1). Taxonomy (NCBI): domain Eukaryota; kingdom Metazoa; phylum Arthropoda; class Insecta; order Odonata; family Coenagrionidae; genus Pyrrhosoma; species Pyrrhosoma nymphula. The sequence continues at coordinate 8,294,000 of OY754335.1, read as the reverse complement.
GAAATCATTTACCTGTATTCAATTAGAACTCAGATCCCTCAAGTTCACGCCGAATGTTTTCCCAACTAATAACCCACTCAGTTGTAGCTTACTCAGGAGAGCTCTAAGCCCGAATTCGGGGGATGTGGCTATAGTCAACGGATGTGAATTGTGCTTATGAGGGGCATAAGGCCATTGCAAAACTGAATAACGTTGTCTTCATTACTCATAGCTATTTTTCTCGGATTTCGAAAAAAATCAGTGGATGTTTTATTTAAAGTTTAAAGGTGCGAAATGAAAATTTATTACCTCCCGTACAGGAAATAGGAATAAGCAGCGAATTTATAGGCACTTTTCCTTTTTCGAGTAAGTGGTCGATCTTGTATAACGGCTGACGAGGAAGAATTCTCAACGTTTGCATTAGAGAGGAGATGGAAGGCCAAGGAGTAATTCTGATTGAGAACAGCGCAGCTGCTTTCTTCTTTGAATGCAATTAAAAAAATTTCTCCTAGAGTATAATATGAAAGTCAATGATGTGGAATATTTATGAGCATACTTTGGGACAAAAGACAAATCCAAAAGAAAGAAGAATAGGAAAATGCGTAGAGTACGCAAAGCAGAATCTGGGAAAGAACATCCATAGGGAAGTAGGTATGCTGGCATGATGTGGGGAAGAATGGTGGACTGAAGTCAATCAATCTCCGTTTTCAAATTCTGTTGCTGATAATGAAAGAAGTATGGTTTGCTTGTGTCGAGGATACGACCAGGGGTTTGACGTCAATACGTAATCATTAGTGGACCATCGAGGAACTTTCACCATCATTTTCAAGTCGCCTGCTTGCAAAGTTTTAGGGCAAGTCAGATGTGTATTCTCGTATTTTCTCTGGACTTTTTATTGAGAATGGCCGGCCTGAAATTTTACTTGCAATTTCATTACTTATTGACAATATTTTTTACCAACAGCTATCATATACAATAAGTTTTTTAAGGTTTAAATAGACTCATAGAGACAAAATTTCGTATAGCTCCAAAGTCAGCTTGCTAGCGCATCGAAATCACTGATGATGGCGGCGATTAAAAATATTTATCCACACCCAAAACGGTCGCCAGTTGTCTCGGGACTCCCCTCATCCATTCGTGGTGTCAACTCCACGTCATGCTCGCGTTGTATTCGATTGCCTAATTAGACATGACCACATTTATTTCAATAGTGTTTCTACTCATGAGGGAGTTGTGTCGAAATGGGTCATCACCCTGCAAATGTTGCATCTGTCTGCTCTGCGTCTGGGTACCCCATTTTTGGACTGATGCGAAAGATTGAAATTCATAAAAACATTACTGAGTAAGATCATCTCCCTTGCGTGTCTTGTCATGTTTTTTTGGGGGTGGCTTCGGCCACCCAGTTTCATTGCTTCGTGACGCCTCCCCCTTCAATAATCTTCTTTGACCACCCCACGGAGTGGAAGGCCGGACGCACGCGAATCGTGTGCCCGAGCTGGAGGTGGTGGGTTCGAGAGGTCAAGGCGCAGGACGTACGGAGAGGGCGGCGGCACCAAGGGGGTTGGGGAGGACGTGCCACAAATCCCTCTTGGACGCCCCCCCCCCGCGAAACATCCCCCCCCCACACTCCTTCCCCGACCCATTGGTCCCTTGGCTCGGCTTCGCGAAGAAGAGAAGAAACTACTCCTCCCGCACACCTTCTTGACTTTTTTCTCTTCGTTTTCTTACTCCGAGATACTCTCCCACCTCCTTCCTCTCTCGGGGGAAAAACTTATGGCCTCAGAAGTGGATCTCACGTAGACCTCACACGGTACGCCTCAGAGAAACATTAGAACCGATCCACTGTTCTCTCGACCTCTCCGGCCACAACTCTCCCTCAGCCTCACTCGACGTTCTCCTCCTCCTCTATCCCACCTCATCTTACTTCGCTTGCATCAGCTCCTTTCGAGTCCTTTGAATCTCCTCCCATTTGTCTACGACAGTGGTCTCGGGATGCGTATTCAGGCCACGGGTATTATTCCGCAGCACAAAGTCCCGGGCTGAAAACCTTGCCGTCCTCAAATGAGCTTCATTGCAATTGGAGAATACCTCGAAGATGATGAGTAGATGAGGATTACGTTTTAACTGCTGGCTTCGGTTAGCGGTGTCACTTGCGAAGTCAACCGAATCTACAAAAATCATCCCTATCGAGGCGGATGATTTACTTCACGGGGAGTTTCTCACTTTCATCTTCGAGATGGTTGTAGTGAGGATAAAAGCAGCCCATTGTCCAATACTTGGGAAATATCTGAAAACAATTTTCTGTTTATGACGCATTCCACTTGAATCCAACCCGCAACGACAGTGATATTGGGGTCCACATCCACCACTTCGGGTGTTATTCCTCTGATATAGACACTTGTATAAAACATTGCCATCGGCAAATGATATTTTTACATTGCGATTAAGAAGTTAACCCAGTTATGCCCAATGGGTCGTTTTCGACCCACTAAGTAAAAAATCACGTAGAGCACTGCCGCCGAAGAATATATTGCTACAATGTTAATGAATGAGTCTTGAAGGCTCAAGGTAACATAGTTGTGAATTAGCTTTAGTGATTATGGTGAATGTTATGGATTTATTGTAAGTACGATGGAGCAAGAAGCAAACGGTAAATTCAGCTGAGTCGACCATGTTAAGGACATCTATGTGAAATTCAAAGTTCAAAATCAAACGCTGGGACTCGTCATTTAAACTCATCAGCCAACCTAACTGCCCATATGTCCTCTTCCCTTATAAATTTCATACATGTTTTAAACGCGAATACATATCTACCTTCTGCAGATTTACATAACTGAGGGTCTTCTCTTGAAAACAATTCATAATACTAGGAGGGTAGCTTACTAGTTTAAAATGCCCGCGCCATATGAGATCAGGGGATATTAGCTCAAATCCCAATTAATACTTTCAACCCTAGGAAAAACTGGTGTACTCTAGGAAAATAAAGACAGGACACAGTGTGTAATTTTATTCAGTTCATTTTAGCAATGGCTCTGGGTTTTGAAAAATTATCTCCGTATCTAAACCTTAATATACTGCTTTCATCTGAGCTCAACTTTAAAGGCCGTTTTACACGAGGCACTTTATTGCACAATTTGAATTAGCATCTGTTTTCGCAATGAGAGAATGCAGGCTCGAAATTAGAGCAGGGGCTTTATTCCCATCTCTCGTTCATGCATTTACGCATGAATTCTTGTAATTCACCGCTTTACACGAGGCAATTTTCAATGCGCATGTATACGTTCATCGGATTGTGCAATAAAGTGCCTCGTGGAAAACGGCGTTATGAAAAGTTATATAAAAGGCTGCGGTTTGCTATTTAAAATGAGATATAGTATTCTTAGCACTATGTTTGTAACGCAAATACTATTATTTTCGGCTATAGTAGACTTTTACTAGAACATATTATTGCTGATACACTGACCCTGGTTTCAAAGAATAAATTTTTTGAAATAGTTACCATTATTGATCGAAAACGCTCTCTGTGGCACAAAAGAATGAACTCACTGAACCAAACTCGAAATCCACCTTAGCAGCTCGGAAATGATTGATAAAATTTGTAAAATTTAAAGTTTTGGAGAAATCTTCCGGCGAAGGAGGTCGTGAATGTATCTTCTGTGCAAACAGAGCGCACGCAATCAGCATCTGCGCCTAAGTGATTTCCATTTCTTGAATATATTCCACACTAATTAGTGGATTTTTCCCATGGGAAAGATATTTCCCATACCAATCTCAAATTGAAGGGAATCTAAATTCGCATGCTTTCGGGAACATCTAATTCGTGATGAGCTCCGAAAATGTTCCGAGGAATCTCCGAAATTTCCACCCTCGCTCCGCTATAGCACGCGATCCCCATTCTCGATCATCACGACGCGACGCCTACTTGCCCTTCCTCCTCTCGCCCCTACTCACCCAGGCCTCCTTTTAAAAACGATTTAAAAGCGCTCTCACGCGCTCGCCACTTTTGGACTCATTTCTCGAACGGGAGCGGGTCTTCTTGGCTCTTATACGTGGATGGCTAGAGAACTGGATTCCGATCCCTTTTAGTCCCAGGTGCAAATACAGGCAGTAGCAAAGATTTTTCAGCGGAACTTTGATCCCTTTTTGGATGTGTGCGAGAATAAAGGGTCTGTTGTGACCAGAAATTAATAGGGAGGGGGGGGAGAGAGAGAGAGAAACGGAATATTATATTTTTCTATGCAAGTTCCTCCTCTAACACCACTATCCCTCGGATTTTTGATTTATTTTATTCAAATATTTGCGATATACATTGTACATTCAAATATAGGACACATCAATATGTACATACGAATAATTAAATGAATACATACATATATAATAGGCACTAAATTACATATTTAAAAATTCTTTTAATTAGTAAAACAATTTAATGTGTAGAAATTTTATTAAGTTTTTCTTGAAGAGGGGCGTCTTAGTAACTTGCTTCAGTTCTGGTGGTAGCTTATTAAAGAGCACCAATTCCATAGATTTTGGGCCTAAAGCTGCATTATGGGTTCTTACAAACTGTTGGTGCAGATCTTTACAGCATCTTGTAAGAATAGAGCGTAATGAGATCAGGCCATCTAATAGAAATGGAGATTCGACCACTCGATATCCGCGTCATAGCATCTGCCGTATCCTTAATAGATAAAGAAGACTCCCCTAGGTGATAATGTTAGCGGAACACAGGGGGGTAAATAGAGGAGGCTAAAAATGAATCATTGACCCACAAAATTGGAAATAAAGAAAGGCAAGTGGGAATAGAACAAGGCGCAAGCACACGGAAGTCAATCGGATGAGTATTTATGATGACCCTAGCAATTCTCAATTACACGCACACAAAGGGTTCAATCTAATCCACGCATGGTTGACGCTGATAAATTTGTGAGTGCGTGTGATTTAGAATCACTATATCCATAAACGCGATTTAATGAGTGCTTGTGCCTTGTTTTTCTTTTCAATTGCCTATGTTTTTTGGCGAATTTGTGCGTGAATTCTTTTCTTTTTAAACCATCCTTCCCTTTATTCCACCTTGTGTGTTCCTCTAATTTTACGGCCATGGCGGTTCATCTTCTGTAGTCCCTTCTTAGATACTGTCTGGAGAGAATTCCAAATGCATTACTCTAACCATTAAATTGGACGTTAAACTGTGGACCTCAAGCTGCCTTTCGTTAACAGTAGGTTAGTGCCGACGCCAGGCTTCTCCCCACCTTTCCTCAATCCTAAAAATAATCCATCCTTTTCCCACCTAACTACCTGTCTCGTAATGGAATCAATGATCTTATTTGTTGTTTCTCAAAATAACCAGCCAATTAATCGACTTGGGAAGAAAGTCATATCTGTATGAGAGTGATTTATCATTTTTTTAAATGTAGGCAGCCTGCCAGTTCTCTCAATTCTACGCCTATCTTATAACACGTAAAAATTGGCTTCAGTGATTTACAACGAGGCGAGGAAATCTGGCAAATGAGGAAACGTTTTGAAAGTAACCATGTACGATGTATAAATAGGAGAATAGGATTATTCGTCGGAAAGAATCAAGTTAAAAGTGACATGCTCTGAACGTGCTATCTTTATTTTCCTTAGCTGTGTTCCAATTCATGCGTCACTATGGTGTTTCTTCCTTGTCTATTTTGATGGTGCAATTTAATCAGCAGTAATTAATTTGAAGAAAGGTTTTCTTTCGAAAAAGATAACTATTAATTGTTGCTATTTAGTGCATTCTTCATCCAAGTTTATGTTAGACTATCATGGACTACCATACCGGCATTTATTTTTACGGTGCAGCAAGGTGGCAAAAATGGCCGGCAAATAGAGATCTATATTTCATTTCGGGTCAATTCAGATCACTTTTTCATTGTAAATTTCCGCACACTGGTGTTATGATATACATATGATGATATGATGATGATATACATATGATGATATACCCGTGCGCGTCTCTCCATAAATGTTTTTGCATCATATCTGCCCAGTGTTATCGTTTGCATTTTATCCTTCTTGAGATGAATCAGATATGATATTTTATATCTGACTTTGTTCCTTCTGCCATGTTTGAATTTTGTTAATTTCGCCATGACGACGGATAAAAGAAACACAGATTTGCTTCTCACACTTATTATTTTATCAATCGAATTCGATGGTTGACAGCGTCATTTTTAGGGCACCTGTTTAGAAATTGCTTAAACACGCGAATGTATATTTGCTCGTAGGTAAAACAGTGGGAAACAGAACAAAATATACGAGGGGGATAGTAGGTTGAGCCAGAGTTGGTGGCCGAGCGCGCTCAATTTTAACGAGTTTTGCACTTAGGGCCAGTTTCACCAACTCGGATAATACAATTAACTCGGAAAATTTTCCGAAAAACCGAGATAATGCAATGTTCCTGTGGTAAAGGTGAGCTTTCGTCCCGCACGGTCAACATTTTTTTTTGGAAAACCTAGGAAACTTACGATATTGAATGTGATACCTATGAGTAGAGGAAGGTTGCGCATTTGTAAAAATGTGGGAACCATACCCGTGTGACCAGTAGTTTTTGAGATATAGACGTTTGAAAATGACCAATTTTTCGACTTTTTCGTCCGTTTTCGACGCCATGTTTGGAGGTTTTCACGAACAACCGGTAGAGGGATAAGACTAATTTCACTTCTACTATATTCCTTTACCCCACCCCCCCAACAAGCTTACGGGTCTATGGAGTGAAACAGGGGTGCTGGGGTGGGACGGTACGCGGGCCCGATTTGGGCATTTTCAAAAGTGAAAAACGCATTTTCGTGAATTAATACAGCGAAAAACGCAGTTTTCGCGGGAATGGTAAAGTGGAAATGGGCATTTCTGGGAGTGGAGGAAATTTCAAAATGCTGATTTGTACTGCATTTCCGTCTTTTGTTAAACCGAAAAACGAATTTCCCTTCCATTCCTTTGCCCTGAACCCACCCCTCCAATACACTTGGGGGGCGTATTATTTTAAGAATAGAATCCCTCTCGCTCATTGGTGATTATTGGTGGGCATTGGTAGAAGGCTAAAATGTTATTCTGCGTATTATTTTATGAATAGAATCCCTCACGCTTATTGGTGATTTTCGGTGCGCATAGATAGAAGGCTAAAATGTTATTCTGCGTATTATTTTAAGAATAGAATCCCTCTCGTTCATTGGTGATTATTCGTGGGCATTAGTAGAAGGCTAAAATGTTATTCTGCGTATTATTTTAAGAATGGAATCCCTCACGCTTATTGGTAAAAATTCGTGGGCATTGGTAGAAGGCTAAATTGTTATTCTGCGTATTGTTTCTGGTATAAAATTCGTCAGATGACAAGGTTATTATAAGTGGGCTTTTGTTAGAGGCTAAGTAAATAGTATTATTGACGCAGTTCTCTCGGGTAGTGTGGAAGGGGGAAATTAACTGTCAATAATTGGAAGTTGATTGTTGAAAAGTCAACCGGTATTCATTCGCCAACGAGAGTTGAGAAGCTTGTTGGCGTTAATCATTTTCTTGCATGTGTGGTGTACGGTCGCCATGAGTTGTCAATCGTGTACGCACACACCAATGTCTGCGATCCAGACTTTCGTTTCGCCTGAGTCAGACTTGGAATTCCTCGAAAGGCACGGGTGTTTTTTCGCTGCGGGAACTCGCAATCCTCCATTTAAAGTGATACGTGAAATGTTATTAGTGCAGTGGAATGAATGCGAGTGAAAAGGAAGTGTAAATCCTTCATTTGAAGTGAAATGTGCAATGTTTACTGCGGTGGAATGAATGGAATTGCATTGTAGTAAATGGCTGTTGCGGTGCGAGTTTGAGTGGAAGGCGGGAAGAAATAGTGTAGGAGAAGTGTGCATATGCTAGAGAACCAACTGCTCGATCGCTGCGCCACGTACAGTGGATAAGAGGAAACGGCATTTTTTCACAAGATGGCGGAGAGGAAAAAACGCACTTCTCAGGTTTGAAAGTTTCCCATTCCTAAAGTAGTTGATGCATTGTTGTGTTGAAAGTATTTTACAAATGCGCAAGGTTTGCTTTATAAGTGATGTGAATTTGGTTCCGATATCTCTATTGTAAGTGGGTGAAATTCGCGAAAACGCTGGTGGGACGAAAGCTCACCTTTACCGTTCCTGTTTCACCAATAGCATTATCTCGGTTTTGGAGCATTATCTCGGTTAAAATATTGCTGGCGATTTTCCTTGGTTAAAAGCTTATTATCCGAGATAACCCGTACCTACACCCGAGCACATCGTAAGTTATGATATTATTTAATAAATATATAATTATTTATTGTTGCAATTTAACCTGTCAGGGTATTAGTACCATTTTGCTTTATATTTATAAATGCGTTTGTAGGCTATACGAGGCATATTATGGTCGAAATTAACTATAAAATATTTCTAGCGACGAAAGGTAAACAAGGGAAATCCCTCACTTCGTACTATGAACAACTTTCAATAGTGTATTTAAGCGTACATTGATAATAAATGCATTCTATTAAATCATTGATACCATGCTTGATATTAATCTAACGTCATTTATTCGCGTAGTAAGAACTTAATGTACAAAATTCCCTCACAAACGTCCCAGGCGAAGAGGACACTGAATCACGTTACAAATATGTATCATAATTTACGATTTTTGTACCAGTTTCCCCCAAAATTATTAAGTGCGACTTGATATATGTAAACAGTGATAGTTTTTGTGTGTAAATAAGACCCTTGGGAACATTATGAAGAACCATATGCGCCTAAAATAACTCAAATCGGAGGCAAACCTGTAATGCCATGCCGTGATGACGCATTCTTGAGGATATAAAATTACATATTTCTCGATTGTTTACATGTGGCGTCGTGGGCTAGTGGATAGTGCTCTCGACTCCGGGTTCGAAGGATACCAGATCGCGCCCGACAGAAGTAATTTTTTTTTCATTTTTTTACGCTCTGGCCTTTCAGTTGGAACTCATTCATCTGGAATTTCTGAATTTTCAAAAACAGTGTCGGGGAGTAGTGCCAAAACATTAATTATATCTGTTGCTTAGAATTTTTTTAAGGTGAAAATTGTCTCGGCGATTCTAAGCGAATGATACGGGATCCCTCGTCTCCAGTTCGAGAAATGAAATTTATGTTCCTGGTGCACGCCTTCGTCATTGCCATTTCCCGTTTCAAATCCTGATAAGATTTCTTTGGAAGCTTTTGAATACAATTCCACTGCTTCAGTTACAATGAAAATGCAACTATAATTATGTGCGCTTCATCAATACCTTTTTTTATTCAAAACAAGAATGTCAAGGACAAGTCTTCGCTTTCTAATTTACCTCTTTCATTTTAGTGAATGTACATACTCTATTCCCACGTCTCAAATTGTCATTAAACGCAGCTACTTCACAATCAATTCAAATGCAGCGAGGGAATCATCACAGACCACGGTCCCGCCAAAGTTCAACTATCTGAAGATGACCCACAATCCTCGGGAAAAAATCAAGTGATCAACAAATGACAGGCGGCACGTTCTCATCGAACGTAACTTGGAATTTTACTGTTCACTCACAAGGGGTGTAATACTATCTATACTGATGGTGATAGCACAGTGATTAAGGTGCTCGGCTGGAACAGGCAATCGATCACAGGCAGGAGATCAATCCCCGCCGTCGCCAGAATTTTTACTCTCTTTTTCATTGCTTTAATTTTTATGTATTGTGTTATTATCATCGTTACTTCAATAAAAAATATTTTTAGGCAATTTTTTAAAATTATTGAGTCGTTAACAGGGTAGGGATTGGAGCCAGGACTGAAGAAGTCTTTTCAAAGGCGGTTACATATTTATTTTTCATATTAAAATATATATTAGGATATTGCAATGGTAATTTATCATTTATAGGGGGACAGAATAATGTGATTTTAATACGTAATTGGGGGTGAAATCCACCCTAAAGACTGCTTATGCTTTCATTGGGAATTGAGAATGGATCAGCTAGGGATTGGGGGCAGAAGATAAATTGTGAATAGCAACTCGGCGTCGGCATTAGCCTACGCTTAACGAATGACGCCAAGAGGACCACAGTTTTCCATCACATGGATGGAAAACTATGCGGTCTGGTCTGGACCATTGGTGTAATCCACATTACACCCAAGGATCAGATTGAATTTTGGAATGCTCTGAAATTCGTGTCCGAGAATAGGATGTGGAAGGACAGTACACTACCTAATCACTCCGAACGCGTTCTCCATTATTTCGTGTAGCCGGCAATCATTCTGATTTTCCTCCTTCTACGATTTTTTATTCATGCTTTTTACGATTTTAAATTATTTTTTCTAAAATCGATTACAGGAGGTTCGTCGTCTCTCTTCAGCATATTGAATTATTAATCATGAACTACCGAATCATAAAATTATAGCTCGATTGGCCACCTGACGGTCGTATACCCCCCTTGTCAGACAGGTAAGGCATGCTCATGTTATCATCAGTGCATTACGTGTTATTTGCAAAATGTTACATTGATGGTAAAGCATTATAATAATCATATTATTTTGGGCATTTACAAGTGTAGGCTATGAAATAATATACTGTTTATATTGGTTTCTATGAAGTTCAAGTAGAAGAAAGATTGGTTTTCCCCGGAAAAAGTCTAGTGCAGGTCTGGTGTGTTTTTATTTTAAACATCAGAGTATGATCCGAGCATTTGTTGCACTTGTTGTGCTATCATTTGTGATTTAAGCTCCATCATAGAACAGAAACGTAATCCAGGGTCGCTCCTGTGAGTATAGGTAAATTTGTAATATTGCCAGAGATATGGAAAGAATTATCATCTGCCTGTTTCAAAACGATAATAATGAAATATTTTTATAAGAATTTCCTGGGGATATTATAATAAGGTTTAATTGGGTAAATGCAAGATAGACTGTAGCATATACACCATATATTCCTCACCTCATTAATATCAATTGATTTCCCATGAAGTTGCAAAAACTATCGTTGTAATTAAAGCAACCAAACGTGATGAATGCCGGAAATTACACAAAACTTACACAATCTAACGTTTAATTGTAAAGTAATCTACAGATGAGAGAATACCATTCCCTTTAAACCACGCTCTTGTCAGTAACAATGCGGATGGATACCGTCTTTTCTATTCCTGACGTAGAAGTATGACAAATTTACAATCCAAAGGGTTTCTTTCAATAATCTCGGTTTTCGAAAACTCCGATAATAATGACGACAATGACGTTGGTGAAACACGTTCAACAGATTACTGGGATAATTATTTTATCCGAGATTTCGTAAACTCCGATAACAGTGAATATTATCCGAGTTGGTGAAACTGGCCCTCAAGCACGCTCACTTTTAAAGAAATTGAGTTTTAGCGAGAGCGCCCTTCACATTTTCTTGAGTTTGAGTTTCAAATAGCGCTCATTTTTCGCACACTCACATATTGGTTGTTGGAACCAACAATCGGCACTTTTGTATTTCCATTGGATGAAATGAAGAAAGCATTTGTAACATTTAACACTTTGCTACCTTCAAGTGGTTCTTCAGAGAAGTTGCTCAGTGTGGCAAAAGATGGATTAACTACAAAAAGGACTAAAATGACAGATACTAGTTTTGAAAAGCAATTTCTTTTGAGATTCAATAAAATTATTTGAAATATGAATTTGCTGATGATAATATAATCTCTTTAATTTTAGTAAAACAGATATTTAAAGTTAACCTAACTTCTTTCTGTGTTATTGAACTAAAAGAAAATTTGAGTTACAAACCTTAATATTATTTCTTCCTTAAGCATTCTACATTTAAATATAATTAAAGATATACTTTTCCCATAGTTTCCTCATACATATAATCTTACAAAAAAGTAATAACAGAATTTATAGCATTTGTATTCATTTAACTTTGATGGGACTTGAGCAAGTTTTGAGCTTTGCGTTGAGCTCAGCTCACTTTTTGAAATGCGAGTTTGAGTTGAGATGAGCTAATTTTAAAACTGAGTTTCTTTAACTCCGGTTTGAGCAAGGCAAAGTTGGGAGGGATATCACCCCTTTTAATTAATGTGTCCATTGCAAATTATATGAGGGAGTTTTAAATTATGGTTGTTTTTTTATTTTTTAAACCCGACTACTTCCGATAGGACATCCCCTTTTTCCTAGCCCTCAAAACAGCACAGACATCAACACCTGACCGATACTGTTCACCCTTGATCTTCCCTGTTCTTCATCAACCTTTAATAATAATGATAATATATATTTATTACTCCACAATTATTACACATAGTACAGTGTATTTAATTTGCAATTTTTTATAGATCTTTAAGCAGCCTCAAAGGTCACATATATGTGGGGAGGCTGCCTTCAATACATGAAATGCATTGCTGCTAATTAACAAAACTTTTTATCTAGATCATATATAATAAACTAACACAAAACCAATCGCGCCAATCATGAACATAAAAATAAATAAATACAGACTACTTATCGAGCTTATTACATGATATACAAACTTATAACAAAAGTACAAATTATTAACCCATTATATCCTGTTTTTAACCTTTTAGGAATCCGAAATTCTATCCCTGTCCCCCTCCCCACAGCTCCCTCTACCTCAAACTATCCAAATCTATTTTACTTATGAGGAAAGAAATACGTAAGGGATTGAGAAACTTCTACGTCAGTGCCTTGAATACGGCGCTCTGAGCCGTCGGCTTGGGAATCGACTATGGATTGGCGAAATAAAAAAGCTTCGAGTATCGATACAAAGTGCATTTGCGGACATGATGCAAGGTTTCCAATTATTGATGACTTGCATGAAACTAATGCACGAACGTTTCGCAACGCATCGAAATACTTCACATTCGTTATATCTCTCTACGCAAGAAAATTCCCTTTTTGAAATTGCCATCTCGAAGACAATGTGCGAGAGGGGGGGGGAACACAGATGGGGAGGAATTGGTGTGGTCGTGGGGGCAGAGGGGGGTGGAGAATTTTCTCGGTGGGAGAATGAGGGAGGCCTCTCTGGCTCTTGAGTAGAGGAGAGAGGAAGAATGAAAGAGCAAAATAGAGAGGGAATAGGGGAGAGGTAGGTAGGAGGAGGAGGAGGTGGTGGTGTGTGGAATAAGATGGATGCGAATCGGGCAGGAGGGATAGCGGGAAGCGAGGGGAGGAGAGAGGGTTAGGGGGTGGTGCCGGGCGAGGCAAATGAGGCGAAAGGGGGTGGAGAGGGTTATCGAACGGAGGTGAGGGGTCGCGAAGGGGGCGTGGGAGGAGGAGGGAGAGGACAATGGGCCGGCTCCTTAGTGGGGGAGAGAGGTCTTCTACGTGGCTGGGTGACGTAACGTCCCGGGGTATATGAGAACCAGAGAGGTCTTAGTTAAGAAAAATGTTGGGCTGACGGAAGAGTGGGGGTGGAGGGGAAGTAAGGAGGGGGTGTAGGGACTTAGGGTGGGTGGGGTAGTTGTGGAGGGGTTAGGGGGCAAGGGAAGACGGACCAATGAAGTGGTCTTAAAAAATTCGGGCTAATGAAACCGACTTCGTGATCCCGAGTCCCGCCGGGGCTAATCATATTAAGTCACGATGAAATATTGATACATTTTTTTATTTTCCTTTGACGGCAACCGCTAGGGATGAACTCTAAACCTCTTTTAAATGTGGGCATTTTCAAAGTCCTTTTATGATCGCGGTCACAAATCGGATGTTTGGTAAATTATCTCATCATCTCCACGGCAATCCTATTCATAAACTCAATGAATTGGCATTTCCTAATGGACCCATGAGGTAAGTCAATGGAAAATGGATGAATGTAAGAGAGATAATTCGCTTTTATGAATATTCAAGGGCTGGTTCACTGTTGGTTTCGCGATATAAGCTAGTTTGGAATGGGAAGGAGAGTTAACGAGGAAATTATTTTGGCCCTGTCGTAGTAATGACCCAGACTTGGTAATTAAGTCACCCTAGTTCGGTTATTCAAATTATATTTTTCCCTCGGAACTTTTGAAATAATAGGTATGGCTATGTTAAGACGTGCAAGGTTGTTTTTCTTTGTTTTTGCAATAATAAAATTTCTATCCAGGCATATTAAAAACATAGAAAAATCATGTGACAATGCATTTTATGTATAATTTGCAGCAGTGTATCAGGTTATACCTATTTGTTCAAATCATGTAGATAGCTGTAATATATATAAGCTCTAGGGCGTTAAAGTTTTATTTCACAATGCGGTTATTAGTTTTTTTATTATTTATTATATTGCGATTATTAGTTTATTAGTTAGATCGGCCATTCAATAGACGTAAAAGTGGATGTCGTTGACTTCGTGGATGGTCGTTGATACAAAAGTGATTATCATTTTATTCTTTGAAATATTCCTTGTATCATTGATGCAGGTACTGCCAATCCCTCTCATTTTGTGAGTGCAAATACATTTTCAGTACACAGAACATTCCATCAGTATACAGGAAGAAACAAATTTTACCTGTAAGGATCAAAGTAAAATAAATATCACAAAGGAGTCGTCTACAAACTCTTCATGCATTATCATTAGTTCCCATAGTAGTATATATAATTAGTGCACTAAAGGTTTATCTCAATTTTATCACTGATTGCTTAAATTATGTCAGTATACAACCTACACTATTGACTGCGATATGCGTATCCAAGCTAGCCCAACCGAAGAACCACTGGGACTTCACGATAACAAATTTGTTTAGAAAAGTCTATAATGGAGCCGCGAGGTTTCGCGAATAAATTCACGCTGACATTATCATTTTTTATGCGTCTAAAACCTTGATAGGTGCAACTGAATGTTTGAGGGGAAAATATTTCGTCGGGACATAAGTCGTTGCGAATTTGTCAGCAAGAAATGCGCATCTAATCGCGTAAAATTCAATATCCGTCACTGAGCTTACACATCCCCGAGTTCATGCAAGCGAATTGAGACGGCTTCTCGTAAGAGTAAACCAGTATTTCGTAAAAAATATGAAATAGATACGCATCAATGAGGATTGCTGGTTGTTTTGGATGCATGGGAGGGGAGGTGGACGACAACCGAGGTCATTTTTTGCCATCAAGATGAGGTGGATAGATTGGTCAGGGGAAGGTCACTTTGGAATGAAGGATGGGCGGAGAGAAACCTGAAGTAGGCGCTACAATTGATTAACCCTATTTCGTCCTATCCAACGGACGTAGTACTACACATGAAGTTAAAAGCGCCCAATAAGAATCGGTACCTGTTCCACTGAAATAATTTCTGCCATTGCCAGATTTTTCTGCCGGTCCTCGAGAGGGGAAGCAATTACATTGGCTACCACAACAAAAACTGATCTCCATGAGGATCCTTAGGGTTCTATTGCAGTGGAGCTTGAATGTTACGCAAGAAAAAGCACGGGTAGTGGAAGGTCGGGTAGTATCGGAAGCTTAAGCTTTTTCAAATTTACAAAAAAAAATTATGGTTCAATTGAAATATTATCAACTCTGCTGAAAACTTTAACATGTTTCTTCAGTACGTTTAAAAGTTCTTTACCCTTAGAGTCTTCTTTATTGGTTTTTCTTTGACTTTTTGTAAACCTTACATTTTGACCTTTCTGATCTGTGGAGGGTTGTATCGGTCACGGTGTTGCGCTTGAAAAAAAAGGTCTTTTTTGGCTTTATAAACAACCTTTTATTGCTAAATATAGATATTGTTAAACATGAACATGGTTATAGAAAAAGGTAGACATGGTAATACATTAAAATGGTTATACAAAAAGGTAGACATGGTTAAAGAAGACATGTCAAAAGAAGTTAAAACATTTACATTACTTTTCATATGATAAGAACAAGCGTTTTAGTAATCGAATCAATGAAACTTATGGTTTATTAGAAAAACATTAATCGCATTTGTAATAAAGACTGTTGACCTCAAGATCTGCAGTTTTCATGGGCCCAACCTTTCCAAATATAGCACTGGATCCAGTCTTCATGAAACATTTCGTTGCAAGTAATAAAATGAGTCGATTCATCCTCTTCCCGCAATTCTTCGTCAAAGTTCAAAGGTTTTCTAGCTTCTGATTTCCGAGGTTTTTCCTCGGTTTTAGGCCTAACACTTTTCTTTAATTTTTCAGGACTTTACTTTTGTCCTTCTCACTTTAACTTCTTGTTCGAATTTCAGTTTTCTTTTCATCTCTGTTTTAATGCGATTTTCTTCCCTCATCTATCTCTTTGTTTCTGTAATGTTTTCTTTCTCATCTGTTTTTCTTTTTTCTTCTGCTCAAGTTGAGTTATAAATGACATAGAAGTTAGAAACTCACTTTTTTCTCCACGACTCTGTCTTGTTACGAACTTCGTGCTTGGAAGAGGTGAAATCTTCTCTAAAATCTCATTCTACTGAAGTTAGTTTGTTCTCTTGTTTTTACTCATGACAGACATTAATTGAAGTTTGATGGAGTTAACACACGTCACGACAGTTTCATCGGCATCTTTGAAGGAGAAAACTTTAACTTTTCCATTAATTCATTTAGCTTGGAAAAAAAGTCGATAGACCTGTTAATTACTGAAACCTGCTGCTCTCTGGAGGCTTGTAGATTCAGAAATTCTTAACCAAAAGTCTACATGTCTCTGCATAAAAGTATAGTTAAAGTCTACATCAGCTTTCATAGTTGTTTTGTTGAACCTATGCTTGATTTCAATATTCTCTGCATTCTGATAAACTAGGGTTAAAATCTCACAATTTTTATCAAATCAAACAATTTTTACTCAAAGGCATAAGCTGGCTATCTAATTCCTTAACATGGTTGAATAACATATTCTCCCATACATCTTTGAATGTCCTCAGAAAGGCCTTAACATTCCCTAAACATGGTTTAATTTCCACTTATTTTCCTTCCGCAAATGCTTTAAACCAATCACCTAAGCTACTCTTAAGCACACAATATCTCACACTGGCTTCTCCGATTGTAATTTTATGAAGTCGGACTTTTTCTAAAGATTCTTTAATGTTATATTCATCCCACTAATGACTTTTTTATCCATTCTACAAAAAAACAAAAGGAAAATATGCGAATTTAACTATTTAAACCTGTAAACTTTGCCCGATACAACGCTGCATTCCGACGCTTTGATTGTAACATTCGTATAGCCAGGTCTGGACGTACTTACTTCTTAGAGTATAAAGAATAGCAACCCATACATCTAACAGAATACTAAAACCATTGCTGTACTTACATTTAGACAAGCTACGTAGCTTCAAAGTTATCTCCGTGCACTGGAAAACTCCCAAATAAACAAATAACTGATGGTCACATGCAAACGCACAGACTGCTCGGTCCAATATGACGAGAGCGGCTTCCTTCTGCCTTAGTGCACACGGCAGTGGCAAGAGAATTTTATGTCAACGGAGTGTCTCATGTATTTTTTAAGACACAGGTGCGTGGGAAGCATGAAGTTTTGAAACAATCAGTTCAGCAAAGCATCTATCTTATAATGCCGCTTTCATCAGTTACAAAGATGTACTGCAGGGTTAAATTATATATTGTGTCACCGCACAGGAGTGTGTCAGGGGATATTGGGTTACGAGCCGTGAAAATGAGAAAAATTAAGAAAAAAGTAGCAAGAAATGTATCAGGGAATTGAACGTTGAAGGAGAGTCTGAGAGTATCCCTTTATTGTTGTAGTAGTTATTATTGGTGTGTGCGTGGAAGGCATTCTTGAAACTAGTAGTTTGGCAATCGACTCTTTTTATTTTGTTGCTACTATCTGTCTTAACCCGGGAGTGGTCGCTAAGCTACCTATCACGCAAGCGGTCGCGTGTGAGACTTTTTCTCACACTCAGATGTATATAATTGATTATCTATCATAGAGCGTTTATCTGCAATATATTAAACTATATTTAGATTTAATTTATTCCTCTTAATATTTATTTGAAACAATGATTTCAACATGTACACAATTACTGATACAATTACGTAATCGTTGCTAACTATACTGGCAATGATATCATTGGGTATACATGAAGAACATTTCCATTCTCAAGAAGAAATATTTATTTACGAGGACATACATTATGAAATACGGTAGGAATATGGGACTCCTAAATATTAATATTTTTCGAAAATATTTTTACTGTGCATCTGGGGATAGAATCGCACCTTTTCTCAAAATTTCAAATCGAAATTTAAAAAAAAATGTTTTTTCGATGTATGTATGTACCCTACCCAGGCATATTCAGTCCCCCCTACTACTTTATAATTCCCACACATCATGTCCCACTTGTGACTAATCAGAAAACAATTTTGGATGTGTATCATCCTCCTCATCTTCTCTGTTAATATTTAGATCAATATAACCTTTTTGGATACTTATACGTTGATTTGAAACCAAAATTTTCCAACGTCCTCTCACACTCAAGCATAATCTGTACGATTTCTCTAAAGTTTAGATCTTACTAGAAACCACAATCAAACAAGAGGATAGACCTTGAGTGTTTAATTAGCCTGAGGCCTCAGTACATGGTGAATTTAGCACTTAATACAAGGAGGGAGGCCAATTCATTTTTCCACAACGTCTAAGCTACATTGCAAGTGGACACTTATTTATTCGACTTTTTAACCCGGGAGTGGTCGCTAAGCTACGAACCACGCGAGCGGTCACGTGTGAGACTTTTTCTCACACTCAGATGTATCATTGATTATCTATCATGGAGCGTTTATTGGCAATATATTCAACACTATATTTACATATAATTTATTTCTCTAAATGTTCGATTGAAATAATGATTTCCACAGATACACAATTACTGATACAATTACGTAATCGTTGCTAATTATACTGGCGATGATATCAATGGGTATAAATGAAGAAAATTACAATTCTCATGAAGAAATATTTATATATGAGGACATACATTCTCATGACTCATAATTTGCATTAACATATCTGCTCTCCACGAAATGAATCAAATTTGCCCGCATGTTGCGAAAGTGTAACGCAACTAAATGATACAAAAACACTAACGTCTGAGGTCGCACGATGAGAAAAAGTCTCATACCTTGTAGCCGATGGTATCAGACATACTATTACACAGCTGTGGACGCTTCATTTATACTTTTTGAGACGGTTGATCAATAGTAAGAAATAAAAAGTCAGCTAGAAGGAAAGAAAACTTATTCTAACTCATGATTACAAAGTGAGCACAAGTTTAAATTTGGTGTGAGAGGAAATCTCATAGTGCGACCGATGGTGGGTTAAAGATATAGTATGGTGTTAAAATAATATTCTGCTAGTTATCCTGAACCTCAAGTGAACTGAAATTTTCAGGTTATCTTATTGTTAGCCTCAAAATACACCATTGAAGTAACTTAATTGATATATGATTACATTGTTTGTAAATAAACAACATTTCTGGTGACTCCGGGAGAAAAGCAAAACCATGCTCTTTCTTAACTTTGTGGTATTGAATTGTTAATGCATTGATTAATCTTTTAGAATATCTCGGGAACCACACAGAGAGAAGAAAAACGCGTTGTGTTTTTATTTTCAGTGAGTGGTTTTGCAAAAAGTTTAAAAGTGTGAGAAATATATCGTTAATTCAACGGTTTTTATTGATTATTTAAATGAGATTTTTTTTGGGTTTAACGCACTCGAGATAAAGATTAAATAGAGCGGAGTTACACTTGACTCCCATCTTCCAGCATCAATCAACCTTAGGATGACGTGCGAGTGGAACGTGCAGTGACGAGCGAACAAGTCGTCGAGAATTAGAGGATTAGATAGAGATTTGGAGATGTGCCACTCGGCTCTGTGTGGGAAACGCTGTTCTGGGAATAGAATCATCTTCCGGGGCATCTACAAAGAAGAGGATTAATAGATTAGAGTAAAGGGGGTCGAGGATAATGAGCGGGGAGGCGAAGAACCAATGATTAAAGGCGAAAGGGTGGGGGGGTAGAGTGTGGGAGGATGAAAAAGGTGCGAGCGAGATTTGTGGGATAAAGTTGAGCGGAGTGGTCGTGATAAAGGAAGGAAGATGTTGGTAGGGTTGGGGGGGGGGGAGTGGGAGGAGTGGGAGGGCAGCGATGGTGGTGGTGGGTGGCAGATGGGTGCGGGCCAGACAAGGCATTAGCAGAAGGATGTATATGTTCGCCATGGGCTCCATCCTTTTCACGCTCTTTCGTTTCCCAGCCCCACCTCTCTCCTCAGCCTCAACCCCCCCTCCCCCCTGAGCCTCACCCCCGTCACCGCCTCCTCCACCCACGCCTCTCGCAGCCTCCTCCTCATCAACTTCTTTCCCTCTTACTCCCTACTCCCTCAGAAGCGCGGAAACAAGTTCTTCAGAATTCCAAAAAAAGCCCCAAAAATATCTCTCCTCCGCGGTTTGACGCACAAATCAAAATGATTTCAGTTCAAATTGTTGAAGTTAGCGTGGATAGGAACACTTCAGCTCTTTAGAGCATTCGAACAGCGATGAATAAACATGCCGGTTGCTATTATTCTGTGGGTACTCAACAGACACATGTCCAATTGTTTTGTAGATTGTGAACGAATTGGTTCTCACCACACCTGAAATGGTAATGTTTTCCACACGGTAATTTGAAACTTCGCATTATCCATATTTCACGCCTTTTTTCTGAATATCAATACTATACTAAAATCATTGATGTGGTTATTGAAGTTCTTTTCTTCTGAAGCGAACACCAATGCAAATCAACTCTGCTTTCGATCTGCTTCGATGATCTGATACCTTGTGCATGGGATCTGAAGAAAATGGAAAGCAAGTACGCTGTTGTGTTACGAAGTCAGCAGCGCACTAAAGCGAATGAAAATCACCCAAAATGAATTTTCGCATATTTTTCCAAAGAAAACAATGTTTTTCCAAAGAAAATACATTGTTTTACAGAAAATATCTCAAATTTAATAGCAATTAGGGTTATTAAGATATCGCGCTCCTTGCCAAGGGGAATATCGAGGAGAATCCACTAGTCCTAATTCTCCTTTAGTTCACTAAACATAAAGAGACGCTCTTCTCAGATGTGTGTCAACGAGAACCACGCTACATTCATTCTTGTGGCCGGGAAGCAAAAATTAAACATAATTAATCCTTCATTTCATCCATTTAATTCAAAATAATTGAACATCGCTTTTTTCGTATTAGTTGTCCACGTCAAATCCTGAAATTCTTAATGATTTGCAAGTACTTGGTAGGGGCATTTTTGGATTCATTGAATAATAATATCTATTCACTACGTACAGTGTTGTTGCTGTTACAATAAAATAATGACACTGTTTCGTGTGGCTAGTGTTGTAAAAAGTAGCAAGGCAAAAAGAAATCCTGGGTTTTTCGTGAGTCAATGTTTGGGGATTCGTCGAGCCATTCCATATACCCACTAGCTGTGGTGATTATAATTTTTAGATACGTTATTTGCTATTTATTCATGCCCAGATTACTTTAATTTTTTATTCTAGAGAAATATTTTTGGCCTCTTAAATATTTAGTTGTGGAGGTAACAAAAAAATTGACCATCCTTGATAGAATTAAAAAATGGTTTATAATTTTACTTGTACCCAAAGCTGCTCATTGGGAATTGTTAAATGAGCAGAGATGTCTCTACAGGCATGTGCCAAATATGAAACGCCTGACTTTAAAGAGTTATTCAGAGCTCCCATGACGGCTTAAAAACAAAGAAGTCGACCCTCGTTCGATATGTGGATGACTCCATCTGGTAATACCTGCACGTGGACAGACCAGTCATTGGGGCAAAGGGAATTTAGAAATGTTGTATGTTCTTCATTCTACGAGAACCTCATTCCTAGCACCGTCGTCGGCGTTCCCTTCATCCCTGAGCAATTCTTTTCCCTCCAATCCTTTTAACCTTTTTCTCTCATCCGCCTTTCCGTGCCCACGCCCCTTCTTATGCGCACCCATCTGCTTTCGTTCCCCCCGAGGCACTGAGTGGGCGTTATGACTAATTGGCTAACTAGATGCTAGTTATCGGCATAAGTGACTAACATGACAAAGCACCCTCCATTCTTGTACATGCCACTTTTAGACTAAATTGTTCAGTAAGGCCCATGGTAATTTGAGTCGCTCAAACACTAGGAGATTTTAGTTTATGCACTGGAGTATTTTCTTACTTGAATGAAATATTTTCAAAATATGCTATTTAAAATATTCTGCCAATTTCATGTCTCGTATACACTTTTTTTAAGCCGAGAAAATGTAAAATTCTCAACATTAGCCAGGTTCCTTTATGCATAATCAATATCTCGATCAATCACTCGAAAACGGCTGAACCAAAGACTTTGAAAATGTTCATGTGTGTAATTGAATAAACCTGGACGAGTATAGGATGTATTAAAACTTCCTTAGGGCCCCAAGGGCCCCTGAACAATCCCCTAGATTTTACTCTCATAAGAAAAGTGTTGGAATCACTGAAAAGTTTTTTAAAAATATTACTTGCACTCATGATGTATGGTTGAAATTTTCACTAAATGATTGCTGGAAGAACGGCGTGTTTAATTTTGTAATTTCTTTATGGTTTATCTTTCGTTTTTGCTTAAAAATTAGGTTTTCAATTCCAAAATTATCAATATTTTTCCCAGCTCAAGAATGACACATTTCCTTGGAAACCTAATTAATGGCTACGAACGGTAAATTTCGCCCGGGAATTTCATGGCCATGGATACTAGAATTTTAAGGATAATAGACTCCTAACTTCGGAGAAATACCTATTTTGAAGCTGCCAACCCTATGCGGCCACTATGCGTCAGTGATGGAATCAGACGATCCCAATGTAAACAAACGTAGTTTCGCTTTTTTCCATTTCGAACTGAGGGAAATTACGGCTAGTTAGGAAGCAACTAATGGTTTTATCCGTCAGATATCCACCATGATAACTAAATCTGATATTAATATATAATCACAGAAAACTCTTACTATGCGGTAACGTGAAGAATAAAGCATAGTACTTACATTAGCCTTAAACAAGCTGTCTGTTCTTCACACATAACATTTTTTCATTTCTCACGGTTGCGGAATACCCTGTGTAGCATTCAGGAAAAAAGTAAGATCTCTTACCCATTTCTAGTCGAGTAATAAATCTTTTTCTATACCAACAATTGAAAATCCTCACAAGCCGCCATGCGTAAACAAAGTGGCGATAGTGACAAAACGTAAACAAACTCATTCAGAAACCGCACTATTGCCACCAATTGAACGGCTTCAAAAATTGTAACAAAAAAACAATGAAAGCGCAATAATGAACTTGGCGGGGCTGTTCATGGCTTACTTTATATTATTAAATACATAGTGAAAGTAAATTTCAGTGAGATTTCAGTTGGGTATTTTTTAACCCTGCATCTCTATGTGCGTTTAACGGCTTTTACAGATTATCTGCATTCAGCACGTCACATTCATTCTTATAATCCCATACAACGGCTTTCATTTATTCTATATCTAGCAGAATTTTAATGGGCACCCTCATCTTGCCATTATAAGCATCATTTATGGTGGCAGTATGTAATTACATTACCAAATAGTAGGTACATTGGATATATTTCTGCTTTTGAAATACCCATAGAATACACCATTAAATTATGTGGGAATTAGAACCTGAAATCATCTTACGTAAGAACATTTATTTTTCCGAAAAAATCGAACGAAAAGGGATTGAACCAGAAATCATTATTTACATGAAATGTAGCCAGCTAGCCATGCGTGGAATATATTTATTAATACTTAAAGTTTGAAATTTGTACTTACTACATTTAGTTTTTTCGTTTTAGGTCAACATACATCAATACACATACATACATTGTGCATTATTTTTTTCTGTTGTCAATACATAATGAGCAAATTTAAGAGATAATTCATAAGGGGTATTTCTCACGCCGAATTACTCACGTGTAATTAATGGCTGATGGATGGTAATTGCATTCAGCACGTCACATTGGTTCTTATTATCATGATGGCGAATAACTTCTCCCCCTGAAATTCAACGTGCACAAGCATCTTGTCCTTACTAATATTGTTATTATTATTTCTGGCCCCAGATTGAATTATCTTACCAAATAGGTGGCTTTTTGTGCCATTTGTTATTTCTCTATTCCTGAAATATCTATAGAATATGCCATTTTAAATATTTTCGAATTTAAACCTCAAATTTCTTGTCACGTTTAACTTTTTTTAGCCGAGAAAATATAATACGCTCATCATTAACCTGTTTTCTTTAGACATAATCGGTGCAATAAATATGCAGCTTCCCGTGTGAAACCGGGTCACTCTGCTAGTATATACATAATTATGATTGGGAAATATAATGGAGCCGTGGGAGCAGTTTTCTTAGGTGGCATGTTTTCAGCATTTTATTCAAGCACCGTAGACAACATCCCGGATGCTGTTTCTATGTACTGGTATTTTTTATAACATCTTTTCTTGGTCTAACAATGTCTATCACTACCAGTTTGCATCTTCATTAATGTATCAGCTTATTGAAATGTGACTTACGGGCCTAATAGATATCTATAATCGTTGAGAGTAATTGGATCGACCATATAAATAGCTTTCATATTTTATGAATTACTACCATTAATTAATTCCTAACCGCAGCCATCCTTAAGTCCCCCATTTCGAAATGGACAAAAAACGCCAATTGTGCTATTCAACAAAATTCCTGCATAATTTACGCAAAATGTGAGTACAGGGGAAATAAACTATATATATCATTAGGCCAGACATCGAGAAGCGATACATTCTGCTGTCAATTAATGTAAAATATTGTTAATAGTGTTAATAAAGCACACTTTGTTTTTTCCTCTTAGAGTTTCGGCAACAAATATAGCTGTCGGTGAACTACTATCGCGGTCAAAGTGAGGAGAACATAAGTAGTTCATCTAAAGATTACTTATAAACTTAGGTGAAAGAAAGTTTATGTCGATGTGGAAAATACCAAGCCTTCTTCAATATACAAAACTTTGTTCTTCCCACACATAATAAGTGGCCATATTAGAAATTAAGATCCACTGAAAACACTCCCTAAATGCACTTCACCTCCCTCTAGCATTCTCCTTTACACCTTTACGCGGCTGGTGTCCTAACCCCAACTGCCACACGCCCATGGGGCGACTCGCAGTGTAGTGCGTAGATGTAGAATCCCTCTACGAAGTACAGCTTTTGTATTGTGAAGTAAGGAACACATGTTCATGGATCTTGAAATGAAATGATTTTTCATCGTTTTCTCGAGGAAGTGCATTTTGCTGGATCGCGGATCACGGGTAGAAAAGAGGATAAGTAATCGTCTGGGCCAATCTAAATGCTTTTGGTTGATCTTCCTCGTGATTGGTTAGACCTCTGGAGTGACCCCGACTGGAAATATTGAACGGAAAGAGAGTTATATCGCAATAAAACATAAGTCTACTCTCGATGAAATAAAAAATAGCGTTCCACGCTTTGGCGTGAACACGACGAGGGAGAGGCGGACGTGCTGAAATTATCTCGAGGGGGCCGAAGCCTTTTCGGAGAGCGATTCAAAGCCTCCGCGGAGGAGGAGGAGGGACTGAGTGCCTTGCACATGCTCTCTTAAACTCACCCACGCGGAGAAGAAATACCTCCGTCTCACTCCTCCCGCCTCGTGCCGCCTCACAAACATCCTCATTCGAGCCTATATGGAGGCTCACGCGCCAGACTTAGGTCACCAGCACTACGCAAATGTTAACAATTTAGGATGATATCGAAGGTACTGCAAATTCTAATCCGATATTAAATTTTCAGGTGGAACTATTGAGAGAAGTTTGGATAAAAATATTGAGAATTGACAGATATTTTCCCCTCGTAACTTTCTGGATTTTAAATGTAAAGAACTAGACACTGGGGTTGCACTTGTTACACCGTGGTATGCTATTATTCTCGTACTCAAATTACATTTATACCAATGTATATCTAAATTGTTTTGATGGCTCGTCGGTTTCTTCGGTGACATTGCAATTCACCCAGCGCAACGGAGTGTAGAACTTACTTTCAAGGGTGACATATTTGTTCCTCTCCTTGCGATAGAATTAATGGCAATGATCTTAAAAAGGGGGTTAAGAAAAGTTGTGTCTGATATGGAGCGATGAATAATATATTGCAGAAATTTGGAATTTGAGGAAAGGAACTTGAAAGTGGAATGGCAATTCTGTTGTGGAGGAGGTAGCATAGAAGACAAGCGAAGACGTGTCATTAGATGGTGATAGGAAGCTTTTGTAGGAAAGTAAAGTGGTAAGAGAAATAGACAAATAATTGTTCTGGGGCGATGGCATGCTGAAGAGCGCAATTGAGGGGAGGGTGATGAGTAAGTGGGAATAGAAGAGGAAGAGGAAAGGTCAGTTTTGAGAAGATAGTTTTTTATTCATGTTATCAGTTTTCTCCTGACGAGGAAGTCCTCATGTTAGAACATGATACCCTGAGGGTTAAAATTAGCTTTTTGAATGACATGAAGGGAGGCAGGAAATTTCGAATCTGGAGGAGTTCTTATAAAGATATAGCCACATGTGAATCCTCGAGATGAAGGAGAAGTACTCATGCGACCATTAAAACTTGTCTCAATAGGTTGACTGCCAGATCCACTGGAGGGAGCTTTCTTCGGTTTCCCGCCTGATTGCTGAATCATATCAGCACCTACGTTTTGAGGGCTAGGTCTGCTATTGTCTTCAGGGTGAAGTATATATTACATTACATGCATACAGGGAACTCGTTGGCTGCTGGCTAATAGCTGGAGGCCAAACCCGAGAGAACCTTTTTTAATACATTCGCTGGGAAAATCTGAGATGGTCAATGCCAGTTCAATTTGTAGCTGATGTCGCTACATCCTCTACTACGTACCGTGTTGGTGGTATTCCGAGAACTTTGTAAGTTAATTGATACATAGGAGTTTAGGTTGCCTTACTTTTAGGAATATCCGAAGGCACCTTAATTGTTAGACTACCAGATCTAATAATTGCTGAGGCCTGAAAAACCTCTCTCACTCGCCCTGACTTTGGTTTGCAGAATATTTTATATATGATTTTAGATGTAAAAGAATAAGTTAAAGTACTTTTAGGAGCATCCAAGCGTACCTTAATCTTCGGAATACAATTTATATAAATAGTTGAAGCCCAACCTCCCTCTACTGCTCGCCCGATTGGAGGATTGCGGAATGCCTTATGTGTGATTTAAGAAAAGGTGACGATAATCGGAGGACGACTGTATATCTTCTTAGCTGAAGCCGCAACTCATTATACTACTAGCCCTGTTGGCAGTTTTTGGAATACCTTTTAGGTGATTGGTACAATGGAAACAATGCTCAATATAAAAACCAGGTTGGACTGATTTAAGACCATACAAAGGTACCTTGTATGGTCTTAAATCCACACTTCCATCTCGGTAGAAAACCACATCTTGTAATAGCTGTAGGGCAAATGATCTCCTCCCTCTGTCCTGTTCCTGGTTTGCGGAATACCTAGCAGATAATTTGAGCTGTGCATCATGTAGATGATCGTTTTGCACCCATCCTCCTCCATTCCACCCTCATTTTGGGCACACTTTCCTTCCCACCCACTCTTCCATCTCTCTTTCTTTACCTCCACCACCTTCTTCGACACTTCAGCCGTCCCCACATCATCCTCCTTCTCTTGACTACCCGTCTGTCTCTATATCTCTCTCCAAATTCCCCACTCCTCCCTCCTACATTTCGTGTGAGTGTAGAGTTAATAGGGAAAACGCGATGAACGGAAAGGAAGAAAAGCGAATAAGTGCTAGGCATTATGCTAGAGGAAAAGAGGCTCCCGGAGAAATTGGGCGGCAGAGGACGTGGATAGAGCAGGTAATAGTAAGAAATAGCTCTTCGATGGCAACAATAGAGAGTTTACGGTAAAAAGGAATGCCTCATACGTGATTTTGTATGCATAAGTTGAGGTAGATTATCATTAAGGTCTTTCTTAAAGTGCCTACATCGGCAGAACACAATTTTTAATTAAAAATGAAATCCTGCCACCTTGTTCTACTCGTTGGCGGTTTGCGGAGGAACTTATAGATGGCTTGAGGTTTAGATTATCAGGATGTGGTACTTTTAGGCCAATCAAAAGATAACTTAATCGATAGAATAAAACATCTAATAGTGTCTGAAACCCTTAGACCCTTTGGGATGTAAAAGACTCGGTTGATAAACTTTGATTACCATGGCTATCGTCATCAGGTGATTATCATTTGCTATAGCACCTGAAATCCTGCGTTCTTTTAATATATGACCTTTAGGAAGATTTAAGAACAACTTGCAGTTGTAGACCGTGTAGATTAAAATTTAACTGCCATTCTCCTTCATTCCAACTTCATTTCATCCACGCCACGCTTCTCCCTTCCGACTCGCGCCTCCACATCTCTCTCTCTCTCTCTTTTCCTATACACCTCATCTCCTCCTCGGCCCTTCTCACCCTTTTCTCGACTACCCATCCGTCTCGCCGATCCCGAAATCTCTCCTCCCTAACCCTTTCCCTTCCCCCAAAAACCCCCACCTTATGTGTGTATGCGAGTTCCGCCGCGCCTCACCCTTTTCCTCTCTCGCCCATCTTCTTCCCTTCCTTTAATGAAAGCCGCTCTCACTCGGCCCATTTGGCGACCCGGGTGGAGAGGGAGGGAGGGAGGGAGGGGGTGCGCGAGTGGGCGTGCTGCCCAACGCCTCCTTCCACCCAAATGGGACTTAATCCGGCGGAAGATCTAGAAGATGGGCGGGCGAGGAGTGAAGCTGCTCTCTCGCGGTCGGGGTTAAAAGAGGGCGGATCGGCGGCGAGGCTTTGGCGCGGGGATATCGGCAGGGGGAGGTGGGGGTTAGAGGGGTCTTTCTAAGGGGGAAGGAGAGGAGGAAGGGGTGCTGGGGGTCGTCGGATATGAGCATTATCGAGAGTGGGCCGCGCGGGTGGGCGGGCACCGGGCCAAGTGATAGGTGCGAGGAGGGGAGGGGAGAGATAAGATAGAGATGGATTGGTTAGATCCGACCGTTTTGCAGTACCGCGAGCCATTAAAGTCTCAACTCATTGATGCTATCCCGCGGACCCGCTTGAGTTATCCAGTTCGCCTACTAGAAATTCGACGCTTAATCGTCCTCAATTTTTTCCTGTTTTTGCAGTGGCGTGTTAACCTAGAACTCAGGTTCCTTCATTATTCAAGAAAACTCAAATTTATTGTGAGCGTCAAGAAACGAAAGTATGAAATATCCGCGTAATGACCCAATTAATATCTAATGATGCAATGGTTAGACAGCTTAAGAGGTTTTATCTTCCGTTTTTTGGGTTTTCTGCGGCGTAGTTCAATTTATACGGCAATATTTCAACCTTATTTTCACCATCTGAATATCCCTCGCATTGCAATAAGGAAATTTTATTGCTCTAGTGCATGTTGTGTTGTTAGGAATTATGGGACAAGAAGAAGAAGAGAGAAATAATAGATGGAATGGTTAGATATGATTCTTTACAGTACCGCGCGGAGTATTGATACTATTCAGCGGAAACTTTTGCGTTTTTCAGTTCGTCTCCTTGCAATCGAAGCTTCTTTTTGGTGTATTTCCTATTTTCAGCGTGTCAAAAGATAGTAAACATTAGGGTACCTCAGGGAATTTCTTGCCAGTGGGAATTCAGTAATTTCTATTAAAAATCATACGAAAATCACGATGGATTGAACTTTATTCTTAGTGAATAAAGCGAGGCATACAGGATGCCTCTCGTATTTCCATTAATGTGGATATATCAGGATGTCTTGAGTAAAATTTATTTTACAATCATGAAATTCCATGGGAAGACCCAATCACGATAGAAGATGGGCGGGCATAGATTGTAGCAGGCAATAGATTGTAGCAGGAAGATAGATTGTAGCAACAATCATAGGGCCTTGTGATTAACATCTGAAAACGCCTCCCTATTCAACATTGAAAATGTTTTGTTCTGATGTATATTTTTACTGAAGACGTTGAACATCAAATACTTTCATCTATGGAAGATAAAAATGCGTATTTAGGTGAGGATTGGAGTGAGGGAGATGAGATCAGACAGACTGATTGGTGAGATCTGACCATTTTTTCGTGCCACACGAGATAAATTCCGAAATTTTGAAACTATCCCCCAGTATGTTTACGTTTTCCAGTTTGCTCAATGGGGATTGACGATTTATCGCCACTTTTATTCATGTTTTCTCGTGGGTAATTAGCCGGTGGGACTTGAGGAAACATTATATTTAAGTAAAAATATTGTTTCTTATGAGAAATAAACGAGAATCAGGTTAATACTCGTGTAGGATGAAAAATAATAATTATGTAAATCGAATCTTCTTACTCACAATGTTTCCTATGACCAGTTTGGTGGCCTAGTCGGAAATTTAGGGGTTTCTGAGAGAACTTCATAAAATTTTGGATATTTCTAGGGTGAATAAACAACAAATCAGTAAACGTCATAAAAAAGACCCAATAACTACCGAGAGTGGGAATATTACGTCAGCATTTTCATCATCATGCGGTAATGCCCCTCGTCGAATTCAATTTCGTAAGTTTACTTCTCTTATCATTTATGGATACCGACGCCACGTGGCAGCATCATAGTTATATGATGCTGCAAGGAGAGAGGAAGCATGGACAACAGGGTGGGCTAGAAGGAGTGGAGGGAGACGAGTATTAGATAACTGGATCGGTAACTTCGACCATTTTGCAGTGCCGTGCGACGAAAAATCCCTAAGTACTCATACTATCACGCGTACACGTTTGCGGTTCCCAGTTTTTCGCGTATAAATCGATGCTTTATTCTTCCTTTTATTATCTGTTTTCTGCTTGGTGAACGAAACGAGCACAGCGGGTAATAGCTGTAACTTTCGGTAACAATATTGTTATCCATGGTAACTAAATGACACTATTCTAACAATTAAAAATTGATACTATTTCGCCCGCAGTTTCATTTAAATTGAAAAGTTACATTTTCATAAAAAGTTAAATGAAAACAAAATGAGTTACAGGACCGAAAAATGAACGATCAGGATGATTGTAATATTGAGAGATTATTGTTATAGTATAAATTGGTATCCACTCCGATAGGCATAATTATAGTTTTCTTATTAATAGCATGAAAGGAAAAAGGGCTATAAGTACGAAAGGGTGGAGTTTAAGAAAGATACGGAGGAGAAAATAAGATAAATCGATTGGTAAAGTTCATCATTTTGTGGTATTGCTCGCGATAACTCTCTCTGTATGCGTGCTATCCTGCGGACCCGTTTGAGTTTTCTGGTTCACCTCACAAGAATCTAAGCTTAATATTCACTGTTTTTCTCAGTTTCTCTGGCCAATGAGTTGAGAATAAGGGGAATTCAATCACTGAGTTTCACTGACCAATGAGTTGTAAATAAGGGGAATTCAATAACTGGCTTACTGCATAAATAATTTCATGTGAATATTAACCTATGGCCAGAAGCGTCACGGAAAGATCCTAAGACTATTTAGTGTTGTATTAGTTCGTCAGGTTTATCATCACAATCTGGAAATGCCAATGAATTAAATATCGACCTTTAATTGCTCTAGCTTCTATTATTGATGCTAATCCGCAGATTCATCTGCGTTTACCATTTAGTCTTTTAGGGATCGAAGTCTTTTCCTGAGAAGAAGAAGAAGAATTGAAGAATATTTCCCTCCCATATATTTCCTATTTTATGTTCTGCGTAGTGAAAGAAACAGAAAATCACAGGTAACTAAGGGAATTAAGATATTGCTGATTATTAGTACCTACCATTGATAAACTGATTACAATTACCAGTGTTCATTATCAATACTTATTTTTCAATATGAGCTTTAGGTAGCAGAAAAATCATTTCACCACTTTCTCTCCACAAAAAAGAGCTCTCATGAAAATGAACCTAAATGAGGATATTTCACGGAAAAAAACATATTCACTATTGATTGTTGCAGTAGTGTACCGGTCTTGTCATTACCATCAGTAAATTCCTCATTATTCATGCAATTTTGAATGTTAAATGCTCTAACGCAAATTGATGTTGACGTCGGTGGATAGAAGATAGATAGATGATCTATAAAATAAAAGGAAATGATTCTTACTGTCAATAGCTTACCCATTCATATCTCAAGAAATTTTAAAAGTAGGACGGAAAGTTGGAGGAAACCACCCTATAAAGAAGAGAAATCTCGGAGAATCTTGCCTTACAGTGTGTCACTAACGTAATGGATGCCATGGTATCAAGTAAGCTAAGTTTATTTAGCTTTATTTGATACCTACCATTAAACATCAATGACATAATACACCGTTGCAAGAGTCCCGGGAAATTTAGTACTTCTCATGGAAGGTCATGCCAATGAAAAGCAATGGTATATCCCTGGTCATTCGGGGAAATAAGCCTGAAACCTGGGATTACCATGTAAAGGACCATACCGCCCTCCGAGGAAATTGAAAGGCGCTGGACATATTATTGAAGTAGGAGCTAAAATAATTCATTTAAAAAACTCCGCTCTTAGAACGTTTTGCTATTAAAGAGAGTGAAAATTATTATGATAGTTGCAATTTTTTATGTGATAAAAAGCAAGCAAATCCGTTTTCCAGTATTTAATCGCATGCAATTACAAGTAATACAATTGAGTAGGTTTATAAGAACTGTTAATTACCTTGTAGATTTGTTAACAATAACGCCAGTAGCCTTGTAAACGGCCTTCTGTTAACAATAGTGGCATAAAAATAAAATAAACCTTGTACCTACTGTTCCACACACATT
The DNA here is from genome assembly GCA_963573305.1 of Pyrrhosoma nymphula. Taxonomy (NCBI): domain Eukaryota; kingdom Metazoa; phylum Arthropoda; class Insecta; order Odonata; family Coenagrionidae; genus Pyrrhosoma; species Pyrrhosoma nymphula. The sequence goes on along the minus strand of OY754335.1, from coordinate 8,261,285 downwards.
TATTTCACCAATCTATTGCAATGGTTATAACGTCATTTTCAAGGTCGATGCAGGTGAAATATATCGGTGAAATAAATTTGTGTGGAATAGTATAAATTTCTTTTATTTTTTTTGCCATTACGGTTAACATAACTTACTTACACAAGGGTACGCCTAATTAAATCATGTCAAAAAGGGCTTTTGATTACATCATTTCTTCAACACTGGAAATTAATTGGTCGAGCTGATGATTATATCAATTTTGAGCAGCAGGGATGTGCTCAACAGTAGGTAGAAGGTAAAATGACCAATGCGAAAATTAATAGTGCTAAGAAAAAATGAAATATTAACTACATGTACCTCAGTGATATCTGAGAAAAGTTTTCTTTTGTGTACCTGCTATTTTATAGGCCCAAAAGGATGTGTATTCTCGTGATAGTAATGCATTGGAGAAACTACGTGAGGGTCACTTTTAAATTGGAAGTAAATAGTTTCGACGATTATTCTATGGCAAAAGAACCATAATAGTTCGCATCATGCGTATGCGCGAATAAATACTCTTTGAGACTGAAGAAATACCTACCAGTCATGTTGGAAGTTCAATGAGAAATCGTACCGGAAGGCATATAAGAGACAAGAAAATCACTGCGAACGAGGTAATCTGAAGAAATCTTGTGAATTCTTTTGAGGCCGGCTAGCTTTGTAAATACTCTGCTATTCTGTTGTGCAATAGCCAACTGCACTCACGTCACGCAATCGGAATTAATGCCGCGTCTGTTGAAATCTTTAGCTTGCACCTTCACGCATGTGACATGATATTATCTCACCATGTTCATCATGTTCAATCAGCAATACTTTCGTGCCTGTGCGTTTTCAGCTGATTTTAGGTATGACCTAATAGTAAGAGTCGCGAAATAAAAACCCACGACGATAAACGTAGTTTGGTTGAACAGAAACACATAAATAAGTAGAAAATCGACCGAGTAATAAAGAATTTTAAATGAGACATATGATTTATGCGTCATTTGAGACATCTTACCAGTGATTAGGGACATGACAATTTCGCGATAAGTTTTTCACGACCGGATCCACGAAATAGGTGACTTTTTCGATTTCTCCTGAACTAAACGGAATTATCTTTGAGATATTTTTCAAATTTTCCAAATTTTTGTAGCAAATATATATAAGTTCCGAATATTTCCAAAGCATTTATGTAGCATGAAGTATTTTCTTGCTTCTGAAAATTACTGTACGATCATTATACAATGGTAATTTTGTTACTTTCTAGCTTGTTATTGCTGGTTAATAATAACCTGTATTGTCCGCTCGTAGACATAATAATCATCATATCATGAATGAATGTTCGGTTTTATATTGATAGGTAACACCATAGAGTAATCTCTGTGGTAATGCTGACAAATGTTGTCATTATATTTATGAAATTAAATTAAATTTTGAATAAAACAGATATCTTATATTTTACAGTGCTTTGCAAAAATAAAGTGTAAATGGTGAATCATATGAAAACAAATTTGAATAATGATCGATTAAATTTATGCATTGCAATAAGTGTAATGGAATTTCATTTTATTTAATTTATATTTGAAATCGGTGTAAAATTAGCATAATCTTTTCAAATAACAGGACACCGTATGCTATTTTTGACATTTTTTATATTAATTTTAGTCACAATTTACCGATGTATTTTACGGTTATTAAATACCGAATTCTAATAATTTTATTTAACATTCTGGTATTCATTTGCCTTTATTCACCGATTTATTTCACCGTTTTCAATAATTTATACTCCAAAATTCATTAATTTTATTTTCCAGAGTTCAGTGTCCTTACCAATGATACCTTACTTAGGACATGGAAGGAAATTTCGATTATTATAGTGTCTAACAGTAGGATGAGAGAAGTATTCAGTGCTTAACGTCGGACAATCGTTACATCTTGGATTCAGTGACAGCTGTGTCTATTATGGGTGCAATATACCGTTTCTTAGAATCTTAAAACCATACCGTGTCCAAATTGCCACATAGAAATTGAAAAATGAAGAGCTCCTAATGTAATCAATCTTTTAGGCTCTAATTGTCCATAAATGCCGAGCTAGGCAGCAATTATGAAGAAATCTACTTACTACCTATCGAGTCACAGCTGGGGTGTATGGTAGTGGGTGTTGATAAAATGTATTTATATTCATTGAAAGTACCAAAACCAGACAGGAAAAATCATTCCCCTTGACCGGGAGTCGAATCCGGATCCCTCCATACCGCGTCGAGTTACGTAGATTTTAGTTAGCTTTAGTTAAGCTACCTTCGCCCATCTCCCACGTGGATTTTTGAGGACTTGAAGAGGAACCACCCTAAAAGAAAGGTCTTTGAAACCCCCCTTGAACATGACGGTTCCTCGCTGAAACCTAGGCCGGCGTAGTAAAAAGTGTTGATAATCAATGTTTAAATTTTTATTTATTACGAAAATAGGGAGAGGAGGTTTTGATAATTTGCGGTGCATTCATATCACACAACAATCCAACAGCTATCCATCCAAATCAATGCAGCACAACAATCCAACTTTACAAGACCCTTCTGGAGTGGTAAGAGGAATAGGGTACATTATTTATAAGGAGTGGATTTTAGTTTAGTGAATCTTACTGCCAGTAATTAGTGTGCATTTTATTACAAGTGTTAAGGGTGTTGATCAAATTTCCTGGTCAGACATGACATCAGTTTAAAATGTATTCTTCAAAACTCTATTCTTTTGGGGGTTATTGAGTCTTCAGTTCCTGCAAAGAGAAATGCAGACAATGCATAAAAAAATTCAAAATGTTTCATTATTGAAGACTTGAGTAATTTTTAGAGACGACTCTTCAGCCTCCTATATTACATCAAGATTACTGGGATAAATCTTTTTTCTCCATATTTAAATAACTGCCTCACAAATAATGTTGATAACAAATGATAAAATCAAACTCTTAAGGTTTCCTGTCTTAAATGCCGGTAAATGCAAAGGTTTACTAAGACCATTTAACGTGACGGCCTTCCACAAAATTGAAGCCTCAACTTAGATTTCATGCTACTTTAATTTTGCCAATCTATCGTATTTCTTTGGTTGTTATTTGGGGGGGAGACTGGAAACTGAGATAATTTGAATCGTATTAAGGATAAGTGGGTTGGTTGGCGAGTGAATGGCTATGTGAGAAAGGTGAAAGGGTAGCTGGAAACCCTACGCCGGAAAACATGGTGCCTGCATTAGTCTATTCTTTACCGAAGGGGCCAAAGATTCAACAGTTTAACGTCCCAAACGATGGACTGAATTTTTGGAGTTTTCTCCTAATAGCACACAAATATAACGGGATATCACTGAAAATTCACCACCACTGCCGGGAATCGAATCCGGGCTTTCGGGATTGGTATGCAGTTCTCCACCCACCACATCAAACAATCCCCATGTAAGTATGTCTCTCTCTTATTGTATTGGAGTGGTAAAATCTAAAGATGTAGTGAGACAGACATTAAAAGCAACTACCATGCTCCATATCCTGAAGCAATCTCTGTATCGTGTCTATGTTCAAAATTATTGTTTCAAATCAACTGCCTCACACCCTGTATTAACGTTAAATGTTAACAGCAAGCTTCGTGACTTAAGTGACGAGCTATAAACGGTGGAAGCCATAAAGTTCGCTTTTATCAAGGAGGTTAGAGCTCCATGGAGGTGGCATTCCACCTGACTCTTGAAACCGACACCGCCATTGCAGTCGGCATGTTTATAGTTGGCTTACTCTGGTTTACGTTTCTGGTGTTTGCGTTCAAACTTCGTAGTCCCCTTAAAAACCTGCGCGCGAAGCGATGCCTACTTGCGTCTGTTGGCCTTTCCTGCTCGGCATAAAATCGTTCCCATGAGGTACTAGCTTCACCCTGCCCAACGAGACACATCTTATCCATTTACTTTTTGATTTCATTGACCGACCTTCCTCGAAGGTGATGTTTCGAATTTTAAATTTGTTCACCCCAAATTGAATGTGTCACGTGTAACGTAGATATGACAACGCTGTGTAGTTAATGACGACTAGACATCGATATACGCTTCGCAGAGTACTGAACATTGATACACACGCCCCGATGGTTGCATAATAATATCGCGCGGCATGTTTGATATCGTTATCGACGTAGGGTGGATGATTTCCGTCATTGACGCGCGGAACTGACACCGCGTCAAGGGCGAAGGACACGTCTCGGAGGGAGGAAAGTTGAGAGACACACGGCTCCGACTCCGACCGTCCTCCGGAGCAGGCTTGGAAAAACCTTCAGAAAGAGAGAGTGAGAGGGGAGGATGGAAGGGGAGAGAACTTTTTTATTTCTGCTGCGCTTCCCTCGGAGACCTACGAATGCATTTGTGCGACTCCACCGTGAGCTAATGGCTCTTTGCGGTCGCTAAAGGGATTTAGTGCCGTGGGTACTGCGTCGGTCGGTTGCGAAAATGAGCAGAGGGCGCGGGTGCGCGCGAGAGAGGGCAAAAGGGGTCGTTTAAACGGGAGGAGTGTAGGGGGGAGAGGGGCGGGAGCGGGAACGCCGGGGGGAGGGGCCGGGAAATAACTTATCGCCCCGCGCGTTGATTTGCATGAGTGTCATCCTTGATGGCGTATCTTCCTTCTGCTCAACGAAGGCAAAGGGGTTGTGCCACCACCTCGTTCGGGGCGTCTACCGTGGGAGACAGCGGTTCGATTCCCTCCGGGAACACACAGGTGGAGACTGGGAACTATGGAGGCGTACGGGAGGCGGGGTTGGGGGGAATAGTAGTTCTGCGCGGTTACTCAATTGGTTTTCCTCAGACGGGGAATTAAAAAATGAGGAATTCTGTCCCTCTGTGAGGAATCTCTGTGCTGCTCTAATGCCTACAACTCTCGGTAATATTTTAAGGAAAAGTTTTCTAATATTTTTCCAATAGACATTTTCTAATTCTCGATATTTTGTGAAATTTTTATTCAACAATTTTATGGAATATGAATTAGCTTTATCCAGTTCATTTTTTATATAGCATGGTACAGTTGTATAAAAAAAGTTTTGTTATTAATTTTGAAATATTGTTTTAAGGATTTCACCCGGTACGTACGATATATAAGACATCGACTTCTCTTGTGGCTTAGTGAAAATGTCAACAATATCCTTATGACTGCCTACCGTGAGGAACGGAACTCTAAACACCACCGGGAACGCATGAAACTGGAAATGATGGAGGTATGGGTGGCGGGACATAGGCATTAGGTGCGGTTAGCATGAGATGGTTTGCCTCTAATGGGGACATGGGATGGAATATCAGTGCAATTGTAATGTTTTTTGCTTTCGTTAAATTTTCCGCTTAGAGTTTTTAATAAGTTATTTGCTGAAATATTATAAGCATGACTTTGAAAGTATAGAAGGAGCTCAATTTGTTTAAAGCTTCATACAACGATATTTTGCGGAAATGATTAATCGTGATCATGCACAGCCTTATAAACAATTTTATAATTTTTTAATACTCGGAGTATCTTCTGGTTTCAACGAAAGTTTAACCTTAAGCAATAGTAAATAGTAAGTAAGGAGTGGTGGAATGGTTTCATGGTCACCGAGGGGATTCGTGCGGGTCATGTTTACTGCGTTAATTTATCGCATTTCTTGTAGGAGGGGGATAAATGCTCTCCATTGAAATTCAAATAAGAAATTACTTATTGGTTGACGCAAACATTTATGCAGCTATAATTGAATATTTCCTGTCCCCCCTCGGATGATTCTGGTGGTTCGTATGTATTGTAATGTAATTGTACATTGTTCGTGTAATATTCACCGTGAAGTTTTCCAGATTCATTCCCGTTTGACTTCTAATGAAGTTTTTCGAACCTTGATAACACTTTTAATGCTCTCAAAATATTCCAGCTGGGTTCACACAATACCATATTCAAAATGGATTTTTATTTCGCCAGAAATTATTCCTGCTAGCGGATAATTTTTATAGAAACCCGAAATCTGCCCTCACGCCTTTTAGCATATTAGTAAAAGAAAACATGGGGCATACGTCATATCCGTATTGTGGTGAAATATACACCCAGGTGGGACTAGAATCCAAGACCCCAAGGTGAGGATGCGAGGAAGTTCCCCTACCTCCATCTAGACCAGGATTTCTCAACCTTCATTCAACTATCGACCCTCTATTAGGGGTTTTGGTCAAACATTTTCATAATATTATTTTAAACTAGAAAATTCTTCACATTTACTTCATGTTTCACGATTTAATTATGATTTGCTTGAGCCTGATGCTACGTCGGTAGAAGTTCAATGTTAGGTTTGATGCCAGTAAATTTAGTTTTAATATCACCTCTTGAAAACGACCAGGCTCGCAGTTTTTAGGAAGCTCCTTTCTTTATTAAGTAAGTAAATCATGGAAAACAAATGAAAATTAATGTGCACACCTCAAAACTTCGTTTTTTGCCTAACGTTAAGCTGCTTTCTTTCAAAATTTTCCTCACACAGAGATATTTACCGATTGGCGTTTACTAAGGGAACGTGGAGACTCAAATTTAGCCAAAGAACGTTTTTCTATTTTAATGCACGTGAATAAAAGCCTCTGTTTTTCGCCTCTGATTGTAGATGCGTTGTGATTTTGTTATTAATTGGAGGATGCAACCGGTAGCAGAGGTCAGGTGTGCCGTTTAGGATACGTAAGTAAATACGTAAAGGACAGAGTAGTTGAGGATTGGAGGAACGATGGATAGAAACACAGTATTAGAATCAGCGCATACTCCAAACAAAATATGCCGAGGAGCCCACATTTTAACGTCATATCCGACGGGATTGAAGTGCAATTGACATTGGGCCCAATTATGTTCGGGATTTCACTAAAATATTTCCAACTTCCCCCAAAATCGAATCCAATGCCTCTTTATGGGAAGTTACTGCTCTAGCCACCACACAACTCCAATCCCTATGATTGTTATGGGGCACGACTTTTTTTTTTGGACAAGCCAGTTCTACACTTTTCAGGGTAATTGATGTATTATTTCTGGAATTGTCAAAACTCCTTCAAACAATATACATTGGTAGATATCACCGTTATGACACCGCGGCGACCATGATTTTACCGATGACATCACGGACGAGCCGATCTCATTAGCCTTTATCCAGCTGTGGATTGTCTTCGTGGACGCACAGGTGCGAGGGTAGAGACGCCTCATCGATCAATCAGGATGAAAACCCACCACCACGTTCCGATTCCCGTCATCGGGACCAGGGCGGACCGTTCAGGGCATGGCGGAATCGGCACCACAGATGGCCGCAGGGACCAAATAGTTTCGGGAAGGGCCAATCATGCCGTCAGAAGCCCTCTTTTTCATTTTCCCTGCTCATCCCTGTGTTTAGCTTTGGGAAATGGTTTGAAGAATGATTCACGCGAAGCCGGTAAAATATTCCGCCGTGGGGCTGACGCTGGTACACGGCGGAAAACTTTTGGCTGCGTGAAACCGGTAGCTCGTTTTGCCTCCTCTTAGATGGGCACCTGTGAAAGTTGAGGAGGTGAAATTATGGAGTACTGCTCACACGACTCGTGTGGGGAGTTTTGAGAAACTCAGTGATATTATGGACCAGTAAAGTGTTGAGGAGAGGTATCTGAGTAGCGATATATTCATATGAATCATGCGTTCTAAATATGGAACTCATTTCATAAAATTAGAATATTTTTGTTTTAGAACAAACGTTTGTTTCTCATTAATGAAAAAAGGCTTTCATAAAAAAGGTTAAAATCAGGGTTTAGAAGAGTCAGCTTATTTTAAGACATTCATTTTATTCCATAACATTTTTTTCAGCAAATAAAATCAGCAAATACTTAATTCGATTCACTTAAACTGTTTCAGTGGACAGTCAGGGTTTCTTTGATGTATTCCTCGACCACCACATCTCACTAGATAGATATCATCGATTAATTTACCAAATGTATTTCATCTGCATCACTAGAGTGACAGTCCCTAGGAAACTTCATGTGTTTTTATAGTTTTAGCGCTTTGTTGCTGGTTATAGATCGTTTGTAAAGCTATAGGAAAGACAGAAAAATCTAGAAGTTTAGATAAATAAAAAAGTCTCAACGCGAAGGCCAACAGTATGCGCCATGTCCATAGCTGAGAAGAATATAACTTCTGTCGTTTCGCAATCTCTGAGCTAACCACTAAGTATTCACTTATTGCCAAGGGATTCTTAGATGTGCTTTTCGAGTAAATGCAGAATAGATTTGGACTCGGAAGAGCATGAACACATTCACTCTGCGGATAATGTGACCCTTACTCTAGGTCAGAGCCGAGGTGGTCGGATGGAAAATTCTACAACAATAAATGGAATTTTTAAAAATTTATATTTGAACTGCAATTTTGAAATTTTTGCACCAATTTTATAATTTTTCACATCTATCATCTTCTATTTCGGCAAATCAACTCTGCCCCCTCCCACTTCCTATTCATTTTCCCTATTCACACCATTTTATATGTCTGGTGTCCTAACACCTTCTGTCACACACCAGGGTAGTGTTTATGTACTTGGGCATTTATGTTAGAGAATATTCATGTTCCCGCTTATATACGTTTGTCATGACTGCGTTTTACCAAAGTAGGACGAGTGTAACATTACTTATCATTACGCTTTATGAGAAAAATGTCCTTAACCCTTCAACTGTTCTGTTAATTTATTCAGATGACACCGCATTAAGCTAATATTATTTATGTAATTAATTAATTATGCTACTTTAAGTGAATTCATGACTGTTACTGTTACTTAACCAACTCCCAAGTGGATTAGTGATCAACCTTCTTTGCGGTTGATTGGCTAACGAAATTTGAGGGGCTTAATGTTGAGGGGATATTTGCCTTGGTTTCGGCTTTATATTTCTGTCATTGGATTGAGCATTTGTTATTTGGGAAATATATATTTTGATTAATTGAAATTTAGTGGTCATGGTTGTTTTTTCAATGTAATATTGAATTTACTTCATTTGTATTTATAGGTTTCAATTACAGTCATGTTACACCATATGCATTGATACATATATTACCACTATGGTTTTTTGTTTGTATCCTACAGTTTATACACCAATTATATACGTACTTTTTTACGGTTACACTGATTGTATTTTAATAAATTGCGAGTCAAAGTTATTATTGACGATGCCGGCAGAAGGGTCAGCGATAGGTCGCGCTTTATTAAAATACAATCAATGTAACCGAAAACAAGAATTTAAAATCATAAAATGCACTGGAAAGCTAAAATCAAAACTATACAATAATGCTATCTATGTAATTTAGCTGCTATCAAAAGGTTTTTCTTTAATCATTACCTCTTATTGAGGCAGTTTTTTATAAAACAATTGATCTTTGGTAGTAGATAATTTTCCAAGATTTAGCGTCACTAATATATACACAACAGTAATATGTACTATATCGTTAGTAATACCTAATGGTATTTTATACCAGGGTGTATGCATTTTCTAGTTTTATTTGAGCTTATACATTGCCAATTATGAAGTATTATGGTCATCACCGTTACTACCGTCAAAGAAAAGTTGTGAAACTCCCAACAACTTAATCTGTATCTATTGTTATCCTCCCGCTTAAAATAGTGTTTTGGATAAACTGCAAAACTATTTCATACCCAAAAACCTACAAATGCGTTGTGTATTTAAATTCAGCATACTTTTATTTCCTTCATGCTTCGTTAAATGTCTATTCTTTTCATCTCCCCTCTCCAATCGCATAACCTTCCGTCTTTTCCGAAATCCCATTGCCTCTTTTTATGTCATTCATCTTTCTTACAAATCTCCCTCAACAAATTCCTTTGATCCCGTAAGATGCCATATTCTATTCTGACATCATTCTTTCTTTTTTATTTCCTCTATGCTACAATCAACCTTATCTAAGGCCTTCAAGAGCATTATTTTATTTTCTTCTAAAATTCCATGTTTCACGATCATACAACGCCACACTTCATATCATAGTCTTACTATTCTTTCTTTGTGTTTTTTCTTAGGAACTCACAAAGGAACGATCACATCTTCTTAAGGTGTAAATGCTTGCGAATTCACCTTTGTTCATCATTCGAATATGCAGAAGGGATTCCTATTAGCCGCGCGTGAGTTCTCATTTTCACTCCATGCAATGCTGTGTTATATGAGAAAGAAACGAAATCAAGCGTTGTGACGGCGATTTCCATGTCTGTAACGCTCCTGCTTGCCGACTTAGGGTCACAAGTTTGAATCCTTAAGCATTGATGGTAAATTTTGAATTGAGTTCTTTGGTGCTCATTAATTGCATAGCAATACAAGAACATGCTTCAGACCTTAGCCGAATGTTTTCATCATGAAGGAACAATGAGGACCAAAAACACTGCATTTCCTCATTAAGCGTTGCTTACGCTATTATTTTTTTGCTGTGTAAAAGCATCACCAGGTAAAAAATAACAAAATGTTTATTGATTAGATGCGTACTCGATAAAATAAATAAAGGTTATTTTGGCTACGCAGTGTTTTTGTTGATCTCTGCTCCTTCAATTAGTTACGATGCCTCAGCAGTTGAAGCAAGAAACAGATACTCCATTTACGAAATGGACAATTATGAGAAGTCGACCGCCTTTGCCATTGGAGTTAAAAGAAGATAGTGGGCGTTGGTACCGAGAATAAATCTTTAGAAAAGGTTATGGGAGTTTGGTAGACGTAAGTATATAGAGGTCGACGTCGGAAGGAGAGACCTACATAAGAGGATAAGAGTATGTTTATCCTCACCGTGATGACTATCGCTTATACTGAATATAAGCAGTCAGTCCGTTTAAAAGGGATCCTTTTGCAGTTGGGAGTGGGTTGTGTTGGGAGGGGAAGAAAGGGTCGCGGGCAGGACGAAGAGAATCATCTCATGTCATCCGGGGAACGTGTGGTGGGGAGAAGGATATATATAGGGAAGGGGGGAGTAACTTGCGGGGAGGAGAGTGGAGGGGAAAAAAGAATCACACAATGCCACAAGACCTCACCTTGTCTTCCTCCTCCCTCTAATTCCCTTTGCAAGCCTCCCTCGCCTCTTCTTTACCTCAGACATTCAACAACCTCGACGTGGGGCCCTGATGCTTCTTCTTCCCCCTCCCTCGCCTCAACTCCCCCCCACTTCGATCCCATCCCCACACAGTCTCCTCCACTCTTCCTCTTCCTCCCCACACCATAAGCCCTCTTCCGTGTCGGCTCCGTCACAGAGCAGTCCTATTAATTGCAACTCCCAAGTGTCGGCTGCCAACATCTATTCCCTCTCCGTGCCATACCCTCACTCATATTTCTCTACCCCCCCCCCCCTTTCCCTCCTCCAATCATGTGCTCCGGTCTCCAAGGTGTTCCTCTCCAACCATCTTAAGTGCGCCTACTCCTCATCTGCTCCTCCCACTCCTCTTATCTATTGCCACCTCCTCAACGCGATCCTATCCTGTCTCTTTCTCTTGGAAAACCCCCCTCTCTTCCTCCACCTCCTCTTCAGAATAGGCCTCCCCTTCCTTTCCTTTCGTCTCATCTTCGTCGCCATATCATTCCTTTTTGGCGAGAATTCCACCTCGGTCTCCATCCCTATCTCCTACCTGACCCGTGAATACTGCAGCTTCTCAGTTAAACGGCTTTAGGTACCTATTAAAATTGTCCCAGCGTGTATTGCAAATACTCTTCCGTCGATAATTTCAGTTTCTTGTCTATTAAATTACTGTCTGCACCTTGGAATTAGAAGTAGAGTATCGGGTAGTTTATAGTACTGGCTTTCCGTCATGAGAAATCGGGTTTGAATCTTGGCGGTGGATGAATATTTTCAGTGAAATCCTAATCCTTACTTATTTATCATGTGGAGAGTGCTTCAAAAGCAGTTCTCCGTTCGTTGGATGAGATGTTACGCACTTGCGAAGTCCTTCGCGGTGTTTTCGTTCTAAATGCTTGTGGAGTATCCGGTGCTTTACCGCATTGGTTGTTCTTTGATGACGATAGTCATAAATGAGCTTAAAACTCAATCGATGTTGGTTTGATGGACTCAAGTTGGTTATCATTTATAACAGTACTGCTATCATCTATGAACAACCAATTCCGTAAAACATCAGTATCACGGACGTTACAGTGTTGACCCCTTGCTGCTTTCGTAAAGAGCAATGTAAAGTAAAGGGTAAAAGAGCAAGATTCATGCCGACGCCCGTACTCAATGCACTCTTCCTTCATTCTCAAATATCTCTTCCCTTATCAACCATCCCACCGATTCTAAATGGTGCAAAGATCTCAGTTGCCAGTCGTCTCCCCAAATAACCGATCAACAACCGACCTTCCCTCTTCCTCCAGCTTCCCTTCAGAACCAACCACCCCTATTCCCTTCCCTACGTAATATCATCATCGTCATTTTATTCCTATTGAGCAAGAATTCCACCTCGGCTTCTTCCCCTCTATTATCAGTACCATGGCTGCAGTCTTAACAAATGATGTCTTACCCATATTTTGGCAGCGCTCATCGCAACTTCTTGGATCGCGGCTGCGTGTATCAACACGTAATAAATGTTTCCTGTCTTTTGATTTATTTCATTTACAAATACCCACTGCTTGCTCTGTTGATACGCTCTGTATCTTTAAACCTAAAATAAAGGAACTAAGGATGCATTTGGTGCATCAATATATTTTTTAAGATTATTTCTTCAGCTCTAGTAGCCAACTATAGCGCCACATGCATCGAGCTGAAGATTTTACCCGAACTATTTCCTATTTACTCGAAAACTTGGGGTATTTCGAACTAGATTTTTTGTATACATAATAGAGACCACATTCAAATTTTATTTTCAAAATTAAGCAGCCGCAAGAAGCACGCAGTAAACATTGTAAAATTAATGACGCCAACACACTGATATGATGACACTGAAATTCCCAGTCATAAACTAAATATACACTGTCTTATTAGTATCACGTCTTACGCTGAAAATGCCTTCATGACAGAATGTTTTTTGCGATTTAGTAAAACGTTTTATCATGAATCCATTACCAATATTTCAAACGCTATCTGTGCGTCAGTACGTCCTCTTTTTTTTCGAATTAATTCTATTTGGAGAGCATATCACATGGAAAAATGTTTATATTTGTTGTCAAATATCTCACGAAGTACTACTACGAATATTCCATTCTTCTTCCGGGTATCTGCCGCGTCGTTGTGTTTTTCCGACAACGTTTCTCCTCCCGTCCTGGAGGCGTCTTCAGGTCGAAGAAGATCTAATCACCAAGGAAAAACTCCGAGAGAAATACTACTACGGTTTGTGCCTGACATTTCGGTATTATTGAATAGGTTAGATATATTTCTTAATATTGAGGCTGAATTCATTGAATATTAATTAAAGTGATATCTCGCTCAAACTACTTAATGCGGAATTATTTTCTTTTAATTTTATTACTGTATTAGTTTCTAGGAAAATACGCAATATCCAATGGGTTTCGATTTAGCGTGCCAGCTTCCCATTCCGAGGGCCCTGGATTGAATCCCGGAGGTAGCATAAATGTTTCAGTGCACTCTCGATCTCTATTATACGTGGAGAGCCCTTGCAAGGTGACACCCATCCACTCCATACGGTTTTTTTTAGCATATTATCCAATGACTTTGTTTTGATGAGGATAATGCCGACGCACAATTTCTCTCCACCCACCTTTCAATCCTCAACTTACTCGTCTATCTTTCCTGGTGCGAATTAACTTTATCGTCGGTCACCTCCAAAAATAAACAACAAACAAAAGCATATAATATTACATTTTTGCGCCAAAATGGCCTGAAAATATTTAGTTTACTATAAAATAACTTTTTTCCCCGCCCATTAACCACCGGGTCTTTTTAGTTGAATGTTTGAAAGGGGAGAGATAAGATTCTATTTGGGAAGAAGGGAAGGTATCACCAGTTATTCCTAAAGGCAAAGGAAATTAGAAAATCTCACGTGGCTTTCATATCATAATCCAACTTCCTCGCACTGTTTCTTCCCATGTATCCCATCTGCCCTTGCCCTTCTTCCCCTTTCCAAGTTACACGGGGAGTTCTCTTTGCCATCCCTTGGGAGTCGTCCTTTCCATTCAGTCGCGCTTTCCTCTCCTTCATCTGCACCATCTCCTGCCACCCATCCCAACCTCCTTCCTCTCGCACTCGAAGCACGTCAGGTGTTACTCACGACGAGGCGGGCGAGAAATGAAGGGGGGAGCTTGAAAGGGGAGAGAAAAAGGGTGAATGATTGCATTCGATTTATTTTTTTTTGCATTCCTATTGCTTGTTCAATATTCGAGGAGCGAGATAAAGATTCGCGAAGAACATATAAATGCGAACTGCCAATTTATATCGTTGGAGAATGTATGAGGTTTACAGCATACCACGATAATGACCGGTATTTATGACAGTTGAAAATTATATTTGAAGGAGGAACAAAGATTATTTACCATTATTAATGCAAAGCATTTTTCTGCCGGTACGCCAAATGTAACGACAATTACAAAGAATACGTAACAAAAGCATTGAACAACTAATATTTGCATTTGCATGATTAACGTGACGCTAGGCGAAGTAACTTTGTGGAATCGTGACATAGTTAAGGCATAAATCACTTTGCAATTTTCACCACTGTTGTCATATAACTGACCAGTTTCGATGTCACAGCATCATCATCAGGGTTCGACTACATGTTCAAGTACACTTTGCACCTAATTCATAGGATAGGATATGGGGCAGCGGTTGAAGGGGAGGGAACTTGGAGAGGGGGAGAGAATTAGTTCGGTTATTCAACACAAGGACAACATACCCGAGAGGATGCATAACACAACGTCAACGTATGGAAGGTAAGGGGACAGGGACGGTGAAAAGGGGAACTATTTTTCCGGAACTAAGTCACTTAAAAGTCTATGGCCACACATTTTGAAAGCTAAAGCTATTTCAAATTTTTCTAAATAATCTAACTTGACACTTTTGTCACGGAAATATAAAATAGAACATCACACCAACTGTACATGAACATGAAGTCGAACTCTGATGATGACATTGTGACATCGAAACCGGTCATTTATATCTCAAATAAAATACTGATCCAGAGTATGTCTCAAAGAAAATACTGATCCAGAGTATGTCTCAAAGAAAATACTGATCCAGAGTACTACAACAACAGAATGAGGTCATTAAAAAAAAGGCTAAGGTTGAGTCACAAAAAACGTAACTCGAGTACTGAGTCGACGGTAAATTATAAAATGCTTTTCCGAGAATTGAACAGGGAAAAGAAAATTGCTAAGGAAGCATTTTTACAAAATATTATCTCAAAAGATAACGGAAACAAGTTTTATAAGTACCTTAGGAGGAGAAAGGACAACAGGGAAAACATAACGGTTCTAAAGAATGGGGACGGAAATTTAATTACCGATGACAAGGAGAAGGCAAATGCACTGAATAAATGGTATGCTAGTGTTTTCACTGGGGTTGTTAATAAAGTAGATATAACGGACTTGGAACCCAGCTCCCAAAACTTAAAGAAAGAAACAAACGTATTAAATGTTAAAAACATTAAAACTACGAATTCGGAGATCCACAAAAAAATTAGTAAAATGAGGAAGAACAAATCAGTTGGGCCAGATGGCATCTCAATAGACTTACTCAAAATGGGAGGCATTGAAATTTCAAATTATCTGAACCATTTATTCAATGTTACAATAAACAACAAAGTCCTACCCAACGATTGGAAAAAAGCATATGTGACACCCATCTTTAAAGGAGGAGATAAGGGATTGGTAGAAAATTATAGGCCGGTTAGTTTGACGTCAACAGTGTGCAAATTAATAGAAAAGATAATTGCTGATTATCTTTGGGAACTATGGGAGAGCACCGACTGGTTATTCAATTTTCAACACGGGTATAGAAAAGGGCACTCCTGTGAAACGCAACTATTGGGTTTTTGCCAAGAAATTGCGGACTCCATTGATGAAGGAATAGAAGTGGATGCAATAATAGTCGACCTGTCAAAAGCATTCGACAAAGTTGAACATGATCGGCTTTTAGAAAAAATGAGCAAATTACCACCCCAAACAGACAGTAGATTGTACTTTTGGGTTGAAAACTTCCTGAAGGGTCGAACGCAAAAGGTTAAAGTGGGTGAAATGTGCTCCGATGAAGCACAAGTAACGTAGGGTGTCCCACAAGGAAGCGTCCTTGGACCGCTTTTATTTTTACTTTATATAAATGATCTCCCAGATAGCATTCACTCCCATATAAGGCTTTTCGCAGATGACTGCATAATTTACAGGAAAATAGAAAAGGAGAGCGATCGCGAAGTCCTTCAAAATGATATAAATAAAATGGCAGAATGGGTGTTAAAAAATGGAATGGAGATAAATGTAAGAAAGTGCAAATTTGTTACTTTTAGCAGGAAACTAAGTTCAGCTGGGAGAGACTATTGTTATTCAGGTATGATCATTCCAAAAAGTGACCGGTGTAAATACTTAGGGGTGTATTTAACGAAAGATTTAGGGTGGGAGGCAAATGTGGAACAGGTTACAAAAAAGGCATATAAAATGTTACATTGGGTGATGAGAAACCTTAAGGAAAGCGGTCGAACTACAAAGGAAAAGGCGTATAAGACCCTAATCAGACCGATTTTAGAATACGCGTCACTACTGTGGGACCCGTATGAAAAGGGACAAACAAAATCCATTGAGAAGGTACAAAGAAAGGCAGCAAGGTATGTAATGGGGATTCATAGAAAGACCGAGAGTGTCACTAAAATGCTGCAAGTATTGGGATGGGACTCACTAGCACGGAGAAGAAAAATAAATAGGCTTTGCGCACTCTTCCGTACACTTGCGGGGGGAAAAGCATGGGGGGAACTGCGACATAAGATAGAAAACCCCAACTATATTGGTAGGAATGATCACCAATACAAGATGAAATGTCGGTCACAAAGGACCAACGTAAAAAAGTTTTCATATCTTAACAGGACGATTGATGATTGGAATAGACTCCCTGCAGAACTGTTTCAGCCCTTTCCTAGAAACTTAAAGATTTTTAAGAATAGGTGCAAAAAATTTATTTTGGAAAACTAATTTCAATGTTTATTTTAAATTTTCGATGACTGATTTAGTGATTTTCTTTCATTCTTTCACTGTTACCACCTGGAAAATAGCCAACTTGTAACGATCTGTGTATAATAATAATAATATATTCCAACAGTGTGGGAAATCACAAACCGTGATTTATTCTTCAGCAAAATTTTTATGAGTACTTTTTACTTCCTGTTATCTTGAAACCCATTGGGCGGAGAGCTCGGCTGGTTATCATTACTTCCAGGTTGAAATCCGGGAGAGACCTCCATGGATACGTCCATTTAAAACCAAGCTGCTTTGTTATTCTCTGAACACGAGACATATCTTGATAAGCAAAGAAGGCACAGAAAAAGGAACTCTCTCCCCTACCCCATTGAATGAATTTCACTCGATGCTTATTACTTGCTGAGTTCTATCTTTACTGATCAAACAGGCCTCTGTTATATGTTAGAGAAATGATATGTAATAGCTCGTATTACGAATCCATTTACCGCTGGCTAAAACTAACTGCCAATCGAAATAAGGTCAAATGTCTGTATTAATGATAAAACAAAATAATTTGTACTTTTCTACAATTTTATAAATAAAAATAAATAAATAAATAAATACTGTAGAAACGTACAAAGTATTTTACTTCATCACGAGTGCAAGCATAAAAAAAACTTCTGCGATGTTAAGCATACCACTGTCAATTTTATAAGGTTTAATCTAGTTATTCTCATGACCGGATGTTTCAGGAAGTGATTCCTGTGCATGATATCGTCATGTTGTATTCAATTTAAGACATGACGCTTTCATTATTTTTTTACGCTGTCCATTCCCTCGCACTCATACTCTGATAGCTTTTCCAAAATTCGCACGAAGGAGAGAGTCTACAGCTATTCGTGGATTGAGCACTTAGATTGAGGCAGATGAGAAATTATTCAAGTGGTTAACATGCAGGGATGACAAGTATAGTGAATTATGCATTTATAATGGCCATAAAAGTTGAGATTCACCAATCCGTTAGAAATATATGTTAATTCGGTTATCAGGAGAGAAGCAAGGTAATTTGGGTTCATGTTTGGGAAACATACGAAAGCTTATGTATTCACAGAATAGAAAAACACATCAAAGCAATCATTGATGAAATGTGAAGTCTCCACTCGACAAAATGTGTGTGGTCATGGACTCAGCAAATTATGTTTTGCCAAAGTTTGACTCGAAGCATATCTCTTATTCTCAATGCGTGACCCTCAAACGATTACAACCAATTTTTACCGGGTCACAGGGATATTTAGAGGTCACAGGTTTGGATCCCACTGTGTCCACGGTGGCTGCAATTGTTGAAATGATGATGTCGTGCATTGAGAATCTGCGGACATTCCGCTAGTGCATTAACGGAACACAAAAGATAACGGTTTCACAGTGATGCGCAAAAGATATAGCCCGACCATTGTTCCCGGAAAATATTTTAAATGATCGATCATTATACTCACTGAAGCTCATAAGGGTCCTACATATCTTTACGAAGTCCATCATATCAAAAACGTCAACTGTTGATTTGAATCCATTGTGGTACCACAGCTTATTTTCACAGTGAGATTTCTCTTATTTCAACGCCATGCCTATGTTTGAGTTTTCAGCTATGAAAATAAAATTTCCAATCAGCTGTCCGAAAGATCTCAAATTCGAAACTTATTTTAAGAAAAAAATTGGAAAATGTTAATTTATCTAGCGAATCCGACTATAAAATTGCTAATCAACTACTCCAAATTATTGTTGCTGCCATTTTGTAAATTATTTTTTCAACATTATAATCAAACTCATCATTTTTAGCCGTAAAAATTTATGTGTAATGGTAATTCACAGTATCTCTAGTTACAGAAGTAATGTCTCGTTTAGTGATAGTGATATGATTCTGAATTATTCTTATCATTCTCATTCACTTATTCTATCTTCGACTCTCATCCTTTGATCTTTTCTAATCACCGTGTGCTCACTTTTATGAAGGTCGTCACTTTTACTTGCAGGGATTTGATCTCACTAATATTTTAAGATATGTTGATAAAATGGGAAAAGCCTCTTTTATTCAACACAGCGAGAGGTATAAAATGAAGTTAAAAAACGTAATTTTTCGACTTAAATGAGTAACTAAGATTTTATTCGATTGCTAAATGAATACGATGTACTTAGGTATTTCACGTAAAATAACTGGATGTAGAATTTAATAGCAGTAGGTATGGCTGAGGTAGTGAAAGGCAGACTTACAATTAGTCACTTTTAGAGGTTAAATATTACGCGCAAATGTCGGCATCTAAACACTGCGTCATTGGGAACCTGGCGAATGAATTTACTGCTGCTAGTAATAAGACGAATTTCCATATGACTTTAGGTGGATTACCCATTTTTACGAAAATAATTGTTTTTATTTCCACTATGGAAAATAATGAACCATTTTATTTATATTAATTATATTAAACTAATCCAAAATACAGTTTAAGTTACATAGAGAGGAAATTTCCAATGCCCCACTCCCTAGACATGAAATATTTACAGCATACCCATAATAAAATACAAGCACATGCCTTTTCAATATATTTAGGTTGGTAAAATTGAATAAATATATTTAGGTTGGAAAGAAAATTTGTTGGCACGTATACTTCTCAAATATGACGAATAAATTCTAAGCATGTTCCGCAAGGGTGGTAAAAATATATGTGGAGAGGTAGGATTTCATAGAAGATATCAAATGGAGGACAGGTTTTTGTGCAAGCAACCTGAATATGATAAAAATTAAATGTTTACTTTATTCTACGGTATAATCTCGTTGATTTGCGGCAAAGTAGTTCGGCATTTTTTTAAATTGCTCTTCCACGATTCCATATCCACGTTCCGAGCGGCCTCACAGCGTCTGTCGTTTCCATGCCTCATCTTCGTTTTTCAAAACAGCCTATTCACTTATAAGTCATAACTGTTTACGAATAACTCCAGGAATTTGTCCCCCCCCCCCTCCCTTCGTGTAAAAGGGCTCGCCGCGGGCCCGTATTTTTCCCGTTCCGCCCGTAGGGGCCATAGCAAGGGAAGAAATGAATAATAATGGGCTCGTCGAGATATGGGCTTAATGCGCGCGGTAATAATGGCCTTGTGGGCGTACAAGACCTTTGCTCGGGTCGTGCACTCGCGGACGACGACGGGACAATGGGCAAGAGGAGACTGGTCCTTCCACTTCTGGCCGTTGTCGAGGGGAAAAACCAACGCGGCGGAAAGCACTTAATTTCGATGCGAGGCATATTTTTGAGGATTTTTGTCCACGTGTGTGTGTGTGTCTGTGGCTTCCTTGTTCAAATGATAATATAAAAAGTAAGGAAGGAATCCCGGCTGGGACTACGGACACTCCAAAAAGGGCATCATTCACGTCCACATAAGGGATTGCGAATGCCGCCTTATTTTCGGTCCTTTCCTCTTCCCCAGCGTCACGCTAATTTATTCGTGTGCGCTGCGATAAAATTAATCCTCCTCTTAAGTCAAGGGAACGTGTCGTTAGGAAGTAGGACGATGGTATCGCTGAAAGTGACATTTTGATCCTTTCAGTTTTGCACTTTACAATCGGCTTATACTGCTGAAAATGCATTATTCTTTTTCATTGGTCCAAGATATAAGTTCATGAAAGCATTCGGGATTTGCTCTTGAGGACATTCACCGTGTATTCATAGTTTGGATGTTTATTGAAGAAGAAAGCAAGATTGGAATCATCAGATATCAGCAATTTGAAGATTGGTTTTTTTTTTGCAATTCTCCACTTCACTCACACATCAGCCTTTGCATCTCTTCATTATTTTTCAATCTTTACGTCCCTCATAAGTTTCCTGATGTTTTTTATCTTCAATATTGCTTGACAACCCTTTACTTTTAATTCTCCTGCTGTTTTTTAGGGGTAGTTAAGACTCAGTTTGACTCTTCAATTTCGTTTTCATGGAACATTTTTTTCTCCCCAGCTCTTTGAAGTACTGATTCAACAGTGTTTTTCTCCATCCATTTGTGCGTCTTTAATCTTCAATAGCAATGCATTTTTCGTTGTTTCAACAGTCTTCATTCTGCCGCAGTTATCCAAGAACATTGGAACGTATGTGACAATGTCACATACGTTCCAATGTGACATTGTGACATTTGTGTAACACTTCATCAAAGCTTTAAAAGTTGAACCCTACATTTATTGAGGAAGGGTTGCGTCTAAATAAAGTAGTACTTCATAAAATCACCTGTTATTTTTACTTTCCCCGAGGGTCACGTAGAGAAATCATAGCGAGAAATTGAAATCGTATTTTCATTAAAAATACTCATTTGGAGGTTGGACACATTTTGGTTAGTGGGGAATGACTTAGGTCAGTGTTTGCGATCAATTTATACGGGAACTTTAACTCAAAAAGCATTGGCCATGTAAACGATGTAAATGATAGTTATTAGTTTATAATATGCATGAACTGTTGACATTTTGCGAAAATAGATCCACTAGTTTTAGTCCTCCGTTACCATGTTTTATCTCAGTACCAAGATGACCAAGTGCAATCAAGATCATTGACATACAAAATAAATAAGGAAAATAATCGATTACTGACTTGAAAGAACTATTCCAAAAACTTAACGTGATAAGGTTAACTAATGGGCGCTTCACTCTTAAAAAATGGAATCTGCTACAGGAATCGTCTGGTTTGCTGTCTGATGGTTGTCTGATAATGTGCCTCATAAACTCGGCTACTAAACTTAATAAAAGAAGAACATGTTGTACATTGTAGATTTTTCGCGAAAACTATTTTATATTTCCCATTTGTGAGTCTGCCAATTTTATGAAACTCCGCCCACTCCACGGTAAAACTGGAATTAGAAGAAATGTTGTGAATGGAAGCCAGATGTAATTCCTGAAAACGATTTATGAAACACACTCCTAATTAAAGACGTATACAAAGGGAAATCATCTCCCATTAGGTAAAATTTCAGCTAATCTTGGAAAGAACATGGGCGGATAGAGCAATGAATTTCCTGTCTGTAATTTGATACTATTCGAAAATCATTAAAAAGAAAAATGTGGTACTTAGTAAATTACCGATGTTTTCACCTAATTATTTATTTTTAACTACATTTTTCACTAGCCACTAAGCTTCTTTAATGACCATAATATCGAGTTTTGCCGTCTAGCTCCTTGACCTTTTCCAGTACCTTGAATCTTCTAATCACAGCCAAAGTGTTGCTAAACAGCTGCGGGGAAATACGAAAATATATCTTAAATATATCGTAGTGCGTCAACAGAAAGTATACTTTAACCCGGGATTGGTCGCTAAGCTACTTATCGCGCGAGTGGTCGCGTGTGACACTTTTCTCACACTCAGATGTACCATTGATTATCTATCATAGAGCGTTTATTGGCAATATATTACGCTATGTTTTGATTTAATTTATGTATCTTAATGTTCATTTGAAACAATGATTTCCACATATACACAATTACTGATACAATTACGTAATCATTGCTAATTTTACCGGCGATGATACCATTGGGTATTAATGAAGAAAATTACCATTCTCAAGAAGAAATATTTATTTATGAGGACATACTTTCTCATGACTCATAAATTTGCATTAACGTATCTGCTCTCCACGAAATGAATCAAATTTGCCCGAATGTTGCGAAAGTATAACGCAACTGAGTGATAAAAAAACACTAACGCCAGTGGTCGCAGTGGTGAGGAAAAGTCTCACACCTTGTAGCCAACGGTGTCAGACATATCAGTACACAGCTGCGGACGCTTCATTTATACTTTATGAGACGGTCAGTCAATAGGAAGAGATAAGAAGTCAGCTAGAAGGACAGGAAACTTATTCTAACTCATGATTACAAAGTGAGCACAAGTTTAAATTTGGTGTGAGAGAAAATCACATAGCGCGACCAATGGCGGGTTAACCATATTGTGGTCAGGATATTAATTTAGTACATTATGTGTTCCTATGTTTGGTACTTTAGATAGTTCGGAATAATGGGAAGTTCCCTGGGTCAGTCAGTCCCCCACCGGGTCCGTTCTCCATCGGATTCCAGCGAGAGTCGAGCGGAGGGCGGGAGTTGGAGGGTCGCGAGGGTGCAATCCAACTGATAATGACAAGCTGACCATCGGTAGGACCATCCCAGGAAACGGACTTAATTCCTAAATAAAATTAACTTTTTTAATAAAATTTGGGAACGAATTTATCTTTAGGAGCTGTATGCTAAATTTAATAAACAGAGTAAGATCCAGTGTTTCTCATCAATCCAATTCCGATTGCTTGTGATGAAATGTTACTTGTAAAAGTTCTATAAATCGTTGCATTATAATGTTACGAAACAATTTTAGGTATGTAGAACCAGTAATAAGAACTAAGATATTACAATTTTCCACAGATAAAGTTTTAATCGACCCGGGTTTCGATGCACTGCATCATCATCAGGTACTTATATTTGTAACTCAAGGGATGTATACAAGAGAAGAGGTGGGTGGGGGAAGCTAGGAAAGTGGAGGGAGGGAGTGGGGAAGGGGAAAAATTTCAAGGGGTGGAGGGAGTTTTATATACACAAGAAAAACGTTAACATTTGAATTTTGAAAAAACATAAGTTCGTTGAGGTGATGTCCCTCGCCTGATTCCTCCCTTTTTATGTAGAACCAGCTCTGTTCAATAGTGCGCATTGTGAAAACAGGTTACGGAACGATTAAACAGTGACAAAGCATTGTCTGAAGTTGGTAGGTTTTCGACTGTATTTGGAGCGGAACGTGCTTTAGAGAAGAAAATTGCCGCTATCTCACTATAACCGAAACTTAAAAGAATGCAACAGTATAATACGAGAACTCTTTAGGGCCCGTAGCGAGAGAACCTTTTCGCTTTGTTGATCGCGTCGCCGTTTGGAGAGTGGGGATGCGGGAAGCCGAAAAAGAGTGCCACCGATTAGAATGAACTCCTGTTTTATGTTCTCCTCCACGGAGCGTCCCCGCAGTGGGCGTGAGTCCACTTCCTCCTCCAGCGCCCCAACGGGAGACTCTCCTCGCTGCCACGGTCCCCACGGCAGCGCGCGGCGTCAAAAAGAATTGCTCCACGAATTATTGTGTGGAACGCATTCCTCATCGCCACTCACGCATGTACACACAAACCAACATAAATATTAGACGCGCGCGCTCGAGACCGTATAAGTATAAAATTATCGTTGAGCGTTTTTCAAAAGCGCGTGCATGTGGAATTTCCGATGTCTTCGGGCACCCCTTTTTTCTTCCCATCGTCTTTTCTCACCCACTCACCCTCATTTGAATCGCTTGAACTCCCTTCCGTTGTATTCCCTCTCCATCTCCTACCAACCTATTCCTTTTCCTCTAAGCTGACCATCGTTTCTTTATTTTCCGCTCACAGTTGTATTTAATCTGTCGCTCGCACCGCTAGCGTACTCCGGATTTATT
The DNA here is from genome assembly GCA_963573305.1 of Pyrrhosoma nymphula. Lineage (NCBI taxonomy): Eukaryota > Metazoa > Arthropoda > Insecta > Odonata > Coenagrionidae > Pyrrhosoma > Pyrrhosoma nymphula. The sequence continues at coordinate 8,236,746 of OY754335.1, read as the reverse complement.
TTCCGGGCACCTTGACATAATATTTGCAATGGGTTTAGCATGTTTGAAAGATTGAAAGATTATGTCCGTTTAGAGTTCTACTTCGTATAAGTAGTCAACCTATGGATTGAAAATGCATTTTAACTTGCATTCTTAGAAAACCAATGATACATTTGTGCTGTTTTTTCGATGTTAAGATCAATGGAACATTTTAGTGATATCTTATTTTTGATAACATTTTTTATGACAGCAAGATGTTTTTCATTTGATAAACATCGTTATTTACTCGTTTAAATGCTGAGAGTTCTAGCTAGTCGAGTTGTTATGATTTTCTGCGTGGTGCAAAATTGTTACTAAGTTTGGTGGAAGTAGGTAGAAAAAAAATATTATTTTAACTATGGAAGGCATTCTAGAGCAAAAGATGGAGCGTTAGGCGACTGACCGGACTTCCCAAGTTCAAGTCAGGGAGCACGGGAGAATCTGGTCACGTCCAGCTGAAACCAGATTATTTCGTGAACTTCTGGTTGCCTAACTTTTATGGGACACCACGATAGGCAGAGGGAAGGATACATGCCCCCTACCCTGACGAGTGTATTTCACATTACATTGGGCCTAGTAGTACTTGGTGATCTCCAACATCATCTGATTAAGCATACGCTGGTTGAAGATTGGGTTTTGCTATAATTCCTTTGTTCATCTTGATTTTGGAAGTGCTAGCAGAAGTATCTCGCTAGCCTAGTTATTTTCTATCCTCTTTAGTACTATCGTTTTCATTACTTATTGCTTCTCTCGTTTTACTACTCACGCTTTTCGGCTGTTGTCATTATGGATGTCAATTTGAGAGACGTGGTCCTAAATTTCACTGCTAAATAAAACAATTTTGATGGATGCAATTCGAAGTCGAAGCGTGTGGATGTGCAAGGAACTCTTGTAAATAGGAGAAATCTCTAAAGAGGATATTTCTTGAGTGAAAGTGTTATACATTTTTAAGAAAATATTTGGTAGCATGAGTAGCATCAGCATTACGGGATGGAGAATCTAGAACGGCGGGCATTAAAAAGAGAAAATATGCCACATCCTTAGAATATTCGATACATTTTTCTTATTCTTCGCTCTCAACACATTTTGAAAATTTTTAAAATTTTAACTTGTCAAGTATGAATTCGATTTTTAATTCAACTCCGAGGTCCACCGTAATAAAAATTTAATAGTTTTGTGCGAATATTAATTCGCTTAGCTATTCAGGAACTAGTTTTATATTTTCACTTGAGTTCTCTTTCTTGTTTTACCAAATGTTGTCCATTACTTTGGAACACCATGCTCTATAAATGCTATTATATTTTTTAGAAAAAAGGAGATTTACATCCCAGCCTGATATAAACGAGACAGTTTTTTGTCCCGGTACAGGCGGCAAAGTTGGAATAGTATATTATCCAAAAATATCCGGTGATCTTACGTCTCTACAAGTTAGAGAATATTTTAGCTCAACTACTGTCTCACTTCAATTGCATCGAGGGCAGTCTTGACTTATAGGCATGACAGTGAGAGATCATGTGTGCGGTCGAAAAAATTATTTGAATTCTTGATTTCCTATTCAGACTACTTTTCTACCTCTCTCCTATACAAAGCTATTCTCAAGAACACTCTTAGATGTTCAGATTAAATGTGATTGGGAAGGAAAAACTTCCCTCTTTTAGCTTTGATGGAGCTTCCAAACTAGCATTCAAATACGTTACATGTGCTGAGGTGTTGAATATTCCTGTGGATACCAGCTGTAATCCCTATTTTATTTCGAATTGGTTTGTTTTATTTCCTAACGAATCATTTCAAAAGCAAAAACTTTCAAAAACTAACGCCTCCATTACCTTAGAATGAAATATTTATCCACCTAGGTATAGCTTTTAACCTACGTCTAAATCCAACAACTTCCGCTAGCTAACTTAATTCCCTTTCATGTACGAGCCATACTTTGTGTTTTTATCGCGCGCACATATCATCCCCACTTTTCCTTCATTCCGACGCATCCCAGCCTCCTCTCCGCTGTTCCACCTCTCATTCCATGCCCATTATCCAGAGCGTATTTCACGGAAAGTTTGGACCCAGGAGAGAAAAAGAGTACGCCATCCCATTTCATTTTCTCTCCTTAACTCTTAGCCCTTCTCTCCCTTCATCCCTGCCCTCTCATCCCCTCCCCCTCTTATGTCTCCGGTCAACTTCCAGGTCATGGCGGCGAGACAGGACAGAGTACAGGAGGCGAAATAAAATTTGAATGGAGGCGGGGAGGGTGAGAGTAGATACGCGGCGGGGAAGGGGAGGAAAGGGAATTAGAATAAGAGGGCGAACTGTGAGGGAAGAGTGGTTGTCTTCGTTTGTGCCCTCAGATTCTTTTCTATGAATAGAGATGGGGGGAAAAAAATTGTATATCTTATAAAAAATATAAAATAAGTCTCTTTTGACACGAGGGCTATGAAATAACGCATTTATATTTTATTTCGTGCTTACATGAAAAAGGCATGAAACGGGGATTCATAAAAATATTTCATTCCCGCTATTCTACGCGAAGCAGTAAAAAAAATTGTCATTAAAACTTTTACATTAATAGAAACTGAGCTGATACTTGGTTTAGACTTTCCGTGAATTCTGGTAATATAAAATTAAGATTTTTCATGAAATTTTAGAAAAAGGCTTTTATACAACTCTTTAACGGAAATTTTTCCGCGAGTTAGAGTTATAAGGAAGGCTAGGGAAGCCATTCCTTCGTCAACTTAAAGTGAAAAAAAAATTGTATGAATTCGAAAACCTGAGTTCACAATTAGAAATTCATCAGCTAATATGCCAATAAATCTATTTATCTTTACATTAAAACTTATGTTCAATTGTTGGTTTCTGAAAGAAGTTGAAATTAAATTGTGTCCCTTAGTTTTTTGGAGTCCTCAATTACTTTCACTCAATATAAATACTTATGTACGTAGCAGCAGATATCTATAACATCTAGTAAGTAAAATAACTTTTCCTTTTTCCATAGTACCTAGTCAAAAGCTATTTCAATTTAATAATATTATTTGACTATAAACGTGAGTATCAGCGAGAGGTTCAGGACTGAGAAACACGGAGAGCGAATGGAGGGAAGAGGGGACTGGACAACAAAAAGAGCTCCTTTAATTTCAATAAATGTGTTGTGAATGTAAGAATTCCAGCATATTTCCACTTAAAAAAATCAAATTTAAAATAAAAAATTTATTTTTTGCCTAAATATTTTAATTGAAATCTTTGACGAAAAATATTAACACGACCAAAAGTCTAAGTTCGGGATAGAAAATTTTTGAGGTCGAATGGAGAGAAAAAGTACAGTGGAGATTTCATAGAACATTTTTACTCGAGAACTTTCATAAAACTTTTTTTTATTATTAATTTTACTGTGACTCACAGTACTCACGGTGTAGAGGAACACAATTTCGGGACTGAAGAGCCGTAGAGGGTGAATAAAGAGAAAAGAGGAATGAGGAGATGTGTAGTTGAGAGGCTTATGGGTTGGGTGGGGATAAGAGCAGAGCAAGAGGGCAACAGAGGTGGAGCAGGGTTCACGGTAAATGGCCCAAACGAATGCTTTGGGCCACGGTCTCCTCTTTCCTCCTCCCTCACCCCTCTCCCACCCCACAGCTCTCTCCACTCCTTGATCTCGAAGGTTACGGAAAAAGATGAAAAAGATCGCTCGGAGAGCACACACACACACACGGCTCCGAAAAAAAGGAGAAGTAGAACGTGGAGTGGTGGGAGAAAAGAAGGAAAGAAAGAGAGGCAGAGAGAGAGAGAGAGGGAGCAAAGAGCGAGAAAGATATAGTCTATCTTGTGTTACTGTGTCGTATTTTAAGGGAGTCCTTTTGGCGTAAACATGTCCCTCTTAAGTTAGCAGTGGGATTTTTCGGTGTGGTGTGGGTTTGGAGTTGAGGGGGGAAGGGTTGGAGGTCTGGTTTTATTTCTTTTTTTTTATATTTTTTCGTGGGAGTTGGGTTTGGGGTGGCGGAGATTCCAGTCCAGGTGTGGAGGAGGTAGTGGAGAGGAGGAGGAGGTTGGAGGAGGTGGCGTATACAAAAGAGGAGGAGATGGGGGAGGATATCGTTTATGGGAGCGTTCTGGTGTGAGTTTTCCTTTACGCTTGACTCGGATATAAAAGGTTGTGGCATTTGGGTGGAGGAGGATATATTGTTGTTGGTTAGGATGTATTTAGTCACATGGGATAAAAATTGTGTTTAAATAGATTTAGGCTAAGGCATCACATAACTCTACTGAAAACTGTAATGATTGACAATAATCTTGAATTTTTTAAATGGAAAAGCATTAAGAATTAACTTCCAACAGAAGTTTTCCTCTTAGCGAAAAAATCACTTCAGTCACGGAGAAATAGTTTTATATGGTTCCGGCTCACCGACTCAAAAGGCCGAATTTTGACTGGGAAGTTAAGTAGGCTTGGTAGCTGTACGGTACGGCAACATTCATTATAACTTATTAGCTAGGATATAATAGAAATTAATCAGCGACGGAACTTACTAATATATTCATTGATAAACTCATTCCAAAACAATGCATATAATATTGTCTTGTCTTGTAAGGCTTGTCTATTCACGAAGAAAGACGCCGACTTATTCGTCTGCTATAAGTTTGTGTCTTGTTACAAAAACAAATAGTAATGGATGGTGAAAGAATGGGAGGGCATCGCTATTGTGAGCGTTCTGGTGCAAGTTTCCCTGTACGCTTGACTCGCGTGTAAAACGTTGTGGCGTAAGTTGAGAGGGTTTTATTTTCATTGGAGAAGAGGAATTCAGTCGTAAGGGTTTGCACTGATTTAGGCTAGGGTATCGTAGAATTTTCATGGAGATGGTAGTCTTGGAAATATGAAGAAGTGATAATGACTACGATAAGCATATAGACCCAATGAGATCAAAATAGATTAGGATTTGTTTGCAATGATCATACTATGTGGAGGTTTGGAAATCGTAAAGTGTGGTCAAATACATCACGAATAACGTATAAATTGAACACTGCATTTTATTAAGGATTTGTTTTAAAATCTATATTCCCTCAGCTTTCGCTAATTAATCAATAGCAAAACAAGATATAACATATTGTTATGGCCTTTTGAGTCAAGAGGCAAGTCGCTGACAAGAGTTATATTATGTTAGAATCTTGTAGAAGAAATGAATAACCGTGTGTAGTGTGGGTGAACAAGCATTTAGTGGAAGCTTCTGATATTAACAGGCGTAAGGTTTATTCGAATATGAATTAATTGTATACGAGTGTATAAATAAAACAAATATGCCATTTTTATTAGGACGTAAAATCTGCGCATGCGAGTTAGCTGGCGATCTACAAATGTATGCAAACGCTGAGTATAGAAGACCTTTGTCGTTGTCTGTGTTTATTAACAAATAGCTAGGCCACCTTGAAGTTTCCGCAGCCTCATACTCATGCATTGTGCACTATGAAATGAAGAATACTCCTAAACTTGGGATCTTAAGTACTCCAAATTTTAATTTTCTTTCGCTCTCGCTTATCTTGAAAAAATACAGCATGCATTCCCGCGGCGGATTCGAAACCACTAACTATGGATTGCGTCTTCCAGAGCGTAACCATAACTTCAACTTGACTACAGCAGTTGGCACAAGAAATTGACTATGTACCTTGTGATAACCTCAATGAAACTTTATTTACATTTCCGTGATTTGTGATTATCAAAATAATTGAATTTTAGTGCTGATTGCTTACAGAAATTTCACCGGTAATTTTTACTGGTTTTACGGTAAAATTTACAAAATATGTGCAAAATCTGTTTTGAAACCGATTATTTTATTGAACTTTGCTGGATGGCGATTGAAACTTTCGGTAAAATCTGCCTTCACGTCTCGCTTATCATAATATAAAAAAGTGCTCTTTAAAAGTTAAACATTCGTATTAATAATTTCTGCATAGGCAAATTTTGCTTATAACTTTTATTCAAACGTTTACCATGACTAACATGCAGCAAGTAAATGTTTTCTTGTAACATATTTTGAAAAGCTGTTGAGTTATTATTCTCCTCGGCATTCACGAAACGATATGCATATGTGTAATAGGGGGATGGGAGGAAGGGCGTGATATTTAGAGCGAGTCGGGGAGGAGAAGAGGGTTGCTCTTCAGCCTCCGGCTCCTAAAAAGGTGAATAATTTTCTTTTTTCCTATCCCGGAGTTAGTGGGAGGTAGAGAGACCTTTGTTATTTTATTTTTTCTACCCGCCATCTTATAGCTCTCACTCCTCCTGGTCCTGCCCCTCCACCCAATTCTCCCGGACACATTTTTTTTTCGCCGACGGATACGAAACGGCTGTTGAGTTACGGTTTCCACCCCTTTTCCGTATCATTCGCGCATCATGCGATCCGTCCTTGTACGCGGAATGCGACGGAAATTGTGTTTTGCCCTCTCCTCCCACCATTCCCATTTCTCTCCCCCCTCTCCCCCCCCTCCTCCCCCCCTCCTCCCCTCGCCCCGGCTGGCGGCACGAGTAAAAATTGCTCTTCAACGTTTTCAGTCGCTTAACTTAATCAGGCCTCTCTCCACGTCGTAGAAGGCATAGAAGGGGGGGCTCTTCGCTTCGGGGTAAGAGCGTCGCCTACGCAGATGAACGCCCGAAATGGCACTCTCACGTTTCCGGCAATCCGGAGGGAGAAACGGCTGATCCATCCAGCGTGGAAACGACCATTTATGGAAACTATCATTATTTTTTATTATGGGTGGGAATCTATCTCGTTTCCCATCTTCCCTAGTTCCGCAATTCGGTCTAGTTAACTGTTTAAAGATTTATCAAAAGTGGTTTATCGTTGAATCTGCCCTATGCTAAGAAAAGCTCGCATTTCCAGGGTTGTTAATGAAAATCCATTTATGGTGGATTCGCGTTTCATTAGATATGTACTACCAAGAAAAGTTTGCGTATCTCAAGATTGAGATTGATTTTGATTCGTCCAGCAAGTGATAGCTACAGATGAAATCAAAGATTATGTTAAGATTAAATTAAAGAAAATGATACATTGGCAATTTTTGACACCGTGATCGCAAATTCCGGCTGAAGAATTGATGTCAATACTCAACCCAGCTTATGATCTTGAAAGAGAGTAGATGCAGAGTTTGTGAGATCGTAAATTAGAATATTTATCTCGAATGATAAGTGATAATTGTTATCAGCTTTATTGAATATATTCAATTATTAATTTCTTGTAATTCAATGCTAACGAATGATGCCGAGGCAAATAAAGCGTATTTTGCATTCCTAAATGGTGTAATGAATGAATTCCGAAGATTCAGGCGATAAGGCGTAGAATTTCAGCTTGATACGGTTGAAGAGTTAAAAGCAATTTTCCTCAATTAAAAGTTTTTAAAATGACTTTATTGCGACCTATGTTTCAATGCTTACACATCATCACATGAAGATGATGTGTAAACATTGAAACATAGGTCGTAATAAAAACTTTTAATTGTGGAAAACTACTTTAAACACATCAACCTTATCATGAATGGTAAATGATTATGAATTGGTTGTCAGTACTTTCATGTCCACCTTATTGCTTCATAAATTGATACTTAATTTTGTTAATTACTAGTACACGTAAAAGTTTGCTAGGTGAAATCAGTTACACTCAGAATATTGGTGCGTTGTATAACAATCATATATATAGGGAGCTAGTTAAATATTTAATTATAAATAAATTATTAAAATTAATATTTAATTTAAATTAAATATTAATTATAATTTTAATTCCTTATTGAAAACGTTGACGGTGACCTTACACCTGAGCATGAGCGATTTGATGATTGGCTCTCTTTGTTTTACTCACTCAGGTAACTTCAACTTGACTATTTTTTTAATTTCTGGTCCATCGTTAACGGGTGTGGCACTGGATTTAAATTGAATTAATTTTTTGTAGCTGCTACCTCATAGCAGTTGTGCAAGCTACTGAGTGTTTTCACAACCTTCTTGTTACATAGTCTATGAAATAATAAATCTACATGATGTAATCTTTATCTGAGCCAAATTTATTAGTAATCGCAAATGTCATTCATACCAATAATTGTGCTTACTCTTGAAGATACAATAAAAGTGAAGAGAGTCACCTTCGCTTGGGATCGGAATGTTTGCAGTAAGCGCCCAAACTGTGAATCTCACGGCAAAAAGAGGCGAGCTTTGTAACGTCGCGCCTTAAGTCGTTAGTATTCATTGATTTATGACTTGAAAAGATAAATTACGAGTCATTCTCTGGGGCATGACAAATATATGAGCAAATGATTTCTCTCCAATGCCAGAATCTTCAGAATTACACTTTTATCTCCGCTGAGGAATACCTAATCGAATATCTTTGAATGGTTGGGTCATTCAACTGGAACGCCATATTTCGCCAGGTTATAAAAACGCGTAATTTTATTATTTTTATTGCATTTTCGAATTACATATAATACCTACCTGTAATCCAAATACTTATCCTCATTTTCTCCGATCTTTATTGTTAATTCAACCAACTACCGACGTGTATTTTAAGCACGAGGGAAGGCTTCGTAATATTTTTGTCATGAAAACTTTCCCCTTCAAATAAGCCTTTGGAGTACGCGCATAAATTGCACTTATGGTGGAATAAAGTGAATTATCAGAAAGATTAAGAGCACTTGAAGTGAAGTTTAGGTCATTATTCATTGATTACGAATGCCACCAGGCGTTGCCGGGATCCTTCGTAAAATACTTTGTCAACGACTTGGCAAATAGCTATCAACTACTGATAGAAGTGTTCATTGAGATGAAGGACGGATATAATATAGTTCTGTCTCTTGCAAATAGTTTATAAAAATACATTGACCTGCTGCTGAGAATATGTACTCACAATATATAAAATACATTTCTTACTCGGCCCGGGACATAAGGTCCATGCCGAACTCTTCTTCAGCTCTCTGAAAATGAAAATATAATGACTTTAAATTAAGCAACATTAATAACAAATTAAAAACAACCATAACTATCCTTATTATTCAAAGATCCGTATTTAAGAGATTTTCAATGGCATGCTAAAACTTCTTCTAAGTATTATTCCAACATCTGCATTTCGATTCGCAGATCAAGTGACGGTAATCCAGTAGCGATCTCCAGAAGTACCTACCCTTTTTAGGACCATTTCATTTCTAAATTTAATTCATACCTAAAATATGCAGCCTCATTCTCTTCATCTCCATTTTCAGGTTTTCAAGGCGTTCACGGGCTCTAAGCTATCTTAGGTCCTTGGTACCAATCCTAACATACTGCTGATCGCTCATGACTGGTGCGCTATCTTGAATAGTCCCTGCCCTGAGAGCCAAATGGGAAACTAGTTTATCTCCGAAATATTTTACTCGAGAGAATTCCATTACGTCTTTTTTTATAAACTACACTAGAGAAAAGAAGTGAAAGAGCTGATTCTCCTCGGTATAATAACGCAGTGGTTTTTCGTTTCCTTCCGCCTTGCAGTAATGCAGTTATCTAGGTCAATACTTTACCGCTTCTTTATTGTTTCGCAGTACCAATCCACGTATTCTCCAACTTCACTCATGTGAAGGGGTGTTCACATTCGATGGGCACCTCGAGAAACTCTTAGATAAACCAAAGTGTTTATTTTTTTTATCAACATAACTTTCCGATATATGGCATGCAGCTCATGCAATGGCAGTGGTCCTGCATTCCTTAACGTGTGAGTTTCTCGTGTATGTAACTGCATTCCCAGGTACCCTCTCTATTCTGGCTTCTCATCCTGCAATTCAGGTTTGAGACTACTGTTTTAATCCCCATGATTGTCCAGAGAAATTCTTCATTGACGTTCGAGAAATATATAGAGGAGATAATCAGATCCTCCCCTGCTATTTTATGAAGGGTACACCAGAGGTCGAGTTCGGTTGACTCTGTGATAGCTCACGGTTATAAATATTCGGCGAACAAATGAATGAGAGACCTTACGGTTGGTCCCGGCAGATTCATGGGCCGACCGGCTATCGATTCAACGGATACTCCTATTTGTCACCGAACTTCCGCGACCAAAGCCGCAAGCAACTAATCACTCCGTCTTCCCAACACATTCCTCGACCTCCCTTTCCGAGAATCGCATTTTAAAAAAGAGCAGCGGAAAAAAACGAATTGGGAAACGGTCTTTTCTTGAGCCGCTAAGTAGAATGAAAGGAACCATCATACGTATTCTACGAAATGAATGGTAAGATACAGGGACGGTCCTGCTACTATATACAACCGAAGGGTGTTATTTTTTCAACGCAGGGGTATCCTAACTTTTAAGTTTGCTGGATCACTTTAACTGAAATCATGGGTACAACTGCAAATATCCCCAAAAATAGTAGAAAAAACACCAACAAAATAATTAGCTATTCTAGGTTGAAACTGCCTATTGGACCGCATTCATGGTCGTCCTGGGCATGCTCTCTATGCTAATTAGAGGATCTAGATTCTAATCAACCATGACATGATTTTGATGCAATATTTATATATGTGGTCCATGAACATTGGACAATTCGGTACATAATTTCCCCGACCATGGGGAGTCTTCTCCAACATTTAGTTCATGAAACTCTGCCATCTGCTTTCCAATATTAAATCCATTTTAAACTCCTCATTACTTATGTCTCCCATCATACCGTCCAAAATATTTATTCCTCTTCTGGCCTTGATCACCCAGCATTCTCCCCCCGATCACTTATTTCATCATTCCGTTACCCCTTCAATACTACGTTCTCCAGCTACTTCCTCAGCCCCCTCCTAATTTATCCAATCAGCCTCATTTCCTCTCCCACCCTAAAACACACTTTTTCTTTCCACACAGATCACTATTTCATCCTTCTCGACATTCATTTCTCAAAAGCATCCAGTCTGAAACAAATATTCCTTCCATAGTAACCAATCAATATAGAGCAAAGCTTCATATCGCGTTTTGAAACTTTAAATTGGTCTTTTAATGTGTCATAGGAGTAAGACACCATTAGTTAAATCCTCTCCACCTCCTTTTCTAATGAAAATACTCGTGGGATTCTACGAATTTAGGCTTCTATTGTAGTCAACCGCCCTGAAAATTAAGTACAGTCGTGCAGTCCTAATTTTTTTTGCTCTCAACCCATTCTCAACTGGAATACTCCCCACGTATGTAAACTTTTCCATTTGTAATAGTTCGTATCCTCTTTTTTATTATCTACTCTACTCTTTACGCATCGGAAAAATAGCACAACCTTTATCTTCCGTCTTAGTTTCAAACCTCTTACAATATATATTTTATGGTGTCAATCGTGTCCCGAAGATGGCTAAATAAAAAAGCAGAAATACGTGTAAACAATTTTAAATAAAGTGGAAATTACCATATCGATTGTTTTTTCATTTTTGATATCTCTATGGTGCTCTTCGTCGTCTCCAGTCTCTTTGCTGGCTGAATGACCAAAATGCATGGTTATTTGCAAAGTGATGAATAAATAGATTCTCGGATACATTTCATGGCGCCCTTTTGCAATCTCCACCCTTTTCCACCAACGAATTCCGAGTCCCTGTCTCTCCTTTCCCGTTTCTTGCCCTCCTACACGTCTACTCCCTTCACCTCCTGACCCTCTGTGTCAAGAAATAAAAGATAAAAAGAAATAAACCCTTACGAGAGTCCCCGACGCTCTCGTACTCCCCGATCTCAGCTCGCATTGCCCTCTCGCGGTAACATCTTCGGGAAATTCCTCTCACCATTTCCTTTCCTCCCTTCCCCCCGGTGGTCCTTCCACCCTAAATCTCCTGATCCCTCTCACCCTCCCTCGCCCTTCCCAGCCGAACAAACCTCTCCTCCCTCCTCTTCTTCGTTTCTCGACCCCCACAAAACGACTCCTATCCCGTCTGGTAAAATTCCTCGGATCCTCACAACAGAGACCTATTCCATCCCCACCTTAACCCTTCCTTCGTTCTTCCTTCGTCCTGGGCAAGGAGACGCGTTTTCGTAAACTCAAAGAAGAGAAGAACAGATGGTTTCGATTTCGCTCGAATAAAGTCAGCCAGCAATCGGTTCTCCCTAAGTCCCAATGACCTGTTGTTTTTTCCAGCTTCTGATATCATAGGTGTTAGGTATTTTTTTATGAATCTATGAATCATCTTAAATCTCTCGCATAGAAGCTAAAGGGCGTAGTTGCTTTTAAAAACTCTATACCCTTAGTATTCTTTTAATCTTTTAGCCTAAAAATTTAAGTTCTGTGAATCGGGGACGAAACTATATGAAGATGAGAATGAATAAGAAACGGACAAGAGTGCCTGTCAAGCGTTCTGCCAAGCCCTCTGAGATTATTGGATTAGTGGCGTGCATAGAAACGATACTCTCATAGCTAATAATCCACCAGGCTTAACCGATGTCTGCTGATCATTCTTTTACCAATCTGACAATTCAGTTTGCTTACTCACTGTCAGACGTACGTCAGAAGATGACTAAATGGTGATGATCAGCTTGAAGAGCCAGATAAATAATTGGTCTATATATACATTACTCAGCGAGTAAGCTGCATTATACATTAAAAGTACAGGTGACGTCGACATTATTCAATGAAGTATGTTTTCGTGGTTGACCGAGTGAATTATTTAAGAACTGTTACTGTAGCATTGACGTCAGTTCCTACTTATATTTATAATTTATTATAAAGTCCTATCTCTAAGTTTTAAAATGGTAGATGAAAACATTTTGGGCTCATAATTTGTTTGGAAACCTTTTTATTTCCAGCTACGAATTCTAGATGACTAAATTGAGGAATGCATAACAGTAGATGTCCAAAAATTCTGAATTCTGAATGTAGGTCATACCCTGCAATTTTCAACAAGTAGGCACTTAAAATTCCAAGGAAATTGCAACGGTTTCTTTAATCCCATTTTATTGACAAAAACTATGAATTATTTGGTTCTGTTTATCCTCTTCCTTGCATAAAGTTGGAAATTATAATTCAAATTTCAAGAGATGAGGGAAATTCGGTTGTTTTCTTATCTGATGAAGACATCAAACTTCACAATATTCTTTGAGGACATTTTGTTTAAGATGTCAAGATACGGGAAAATCGTCGGAATTTCTGGAATCTTCATTTCGCTGCTATCGGAACGTCGTTTCTCCAGATTTCTTTTCTAAGGTTAGGAATTATGGTGGCGCGATTTAATGCTCCTCTTGTTTCACGTTTTAAATTAGCAATCCCTTGGAAACTCCAAAGATATGTGCTGCTTGCGTCTGCTGGAAGAAATAAATGGACGTTTTTTTTAAGGAAGGTATTTCAAATGACCCGAGGGACTATAACTTTTAGCTCTTCGAGCAGTTCAATTTCTTTTAAAAAGGCTCACATTGATATGTCTTGAGAGTGACATACAATCTATCGAGGATATAAATTGTATTGTGATTAGAAAATTAATAGTCTTTGCAGGAATCTGTGGTAATTATTTGGAAAATATTACTACATATTACAACTTAATTACAAAAAATAATCTATTTGAAGTATTTTAATGAAGGGTGCATAAAAATGTCTTAATTATACAAATAGAGTAAGGATATAAATGATGTCATGAGGAATTTTTCAAATTATATAACTTTAACCTGAACGTTTTCATGGGTCATCCTTAGTATGCCGTTCAAGTTCTGAGAAATATGACGGTAGACGGGGATGGAAGAATTAACAAAGGCTTCTTATTTTCGCTTTGACTTGAAGTGCTTTTATTTCAATACCTGACATATTGCATGCCTGCATATGCCTGAGAACGTCGCTTAAGTACTATCAACACTTTGGTGTTGAGTGTTATCTATGGTAAGTTCATTACGCTGTTTCACATCCTTTGTATTGGATAACAAAACACGACTAAATTTTTCAAAACAATATATGCTTCCACCATCATGTTGTTTCACCGTCGCCAGAAGGGGCAAAATTCAAAGGTTGTAAGCAAGAATTTTGTGAATTTGGGTGGTTCTACGTAAGCCTAGTCTAATACTGCAAGGGAAATAGCGATATCCTGCCGTGTAAGGAAAATGGACACCAAAGGGATATGATCTATGAGTACAAAATTTGATACTTCATTAAACATATACATTTGGCTCTCTTGGTTTTCGGATAGGCGGAATTTTAACACTATATTAGCAATGACACTGGATCAAAATGCAGTCTTGGCCGAAGTCATACATGAGATAAATAAAACTGATATAGGCTGAGCCTGGTGGAAGTTCTCGATATTCTTAACGAACGAAACTCGCAATAACTTTCCACAAGTTTATTTATCCGGTGATGCGCGTTCTCATCACACATTGGCATTATTTAAGCTCAATTTTATGGTACAGTGTGGTGAAACATGTCGTGAAAGTGAAATGAATGTGTAACTGAATATTTAGTGGTTTATTCCTCAACCATATCATTCATGGAATACACCAGGTGAACTGTTCATAACTTCGATGTATCAATTACTCGGTGCTTGAAAAAAGATGTAATCAGATTTTTAAAAAATGAGTTGACACCAGGCAGTAATTATTCATGATTCATCACCGTGTTTCTCGGCGAGAGATTTGTCTGCCGATCCAGCACGGGCGTGTACAAGTTTATGGCGTTGAATTCATGGAATTGACGAGGTGTTTGTGATTGGAATAGTGCTTAGGAAAGTGTCTTGCTAATTTAACTTCTCGGGCCAGTTTAGTTTTTGGAAATGAGCACCCAGGCTCTCTTTTTAAGCGAACGAATTTGCAACCTCTACTCTTGGGCATGAATCTCCATCGTCTACGTTTTAAGTCACATTAAATTGTTTCCTGGTTATAAACGTTCATGCGCTCACTCGCTTTAAGCTGAAAATTGATTCTAGATCTCCTGTTCGAGTGGAAAACTCATTCCCGTGACATAAAAATTCCATTTGATGATCTCCCGTGGCGCGTGTGTTGACCCTTGGATGATTCCTCCCCCTCTCCCTCTTCACAGCACTAATAGTTTGACACCTTCTCTGCCCTTCCTCCACCCTTTTTCTCATCTGACACGCCGTTAAATTCTCCGCCGCAACCCCTGCCGCGTCTATTCCCCAATACCTTACCCCCACAGTCCGACCCCATCCCCAGACTCATTCCAGGCTCTCTTTCACGGCTTGACTGAAATGTTGAAGGACACTCATATGCTTCTTTTCTTTTTCTCTCTAATATTCCTCCCAATTTCTTTCCTATCTTTTTTCCAACTTACTTGGTCAAATGAGACACGTTGTTCTCTATTGCATGCCAACTTTCCGTCCACCTGAAGGAAAGTTGGCATGCAAGATCTTGAATGAGGGAAAATTAGGAGAACCTACTTAACCGAGGACATTTTGCATTTGAATTGGAAGGCCTTATGGGATGACCCTAGAATACTGGTTTGCAACGTTCTGGCCTGACCTCTAAAGGTCCGTGAGTTCGAGTATCCATTGGCATTTTACGTTAGGTGATTTCCTAACTTCAAAGAAGCAGCCTAAATTGCGGTTTTTCTAACAAGCATTCAACATATTGCTTAAAAAATATGGCCCTTGGCTTTACTCTTGGCTTAGTCTCATTTAAAAAAATCTTTTTGAACAATTAGAAGGGAAAATATATCTTTTAGAATATTCGGTTGCTATAACTCCCCGTAAAATAGTTGTAGTTGATGATGTATTAAAGTTAAATACCACTCTTTTATACTTTTAGACAGAGGTGAGATGCAATAAGTATGTCGCAATTTTATGTTTTTAATAAATTGGTTCAAAACATAAGAATAATTGAGAATTAGATATTGTTGGAAGTCTTAACTGGGGTCATACCTTCAAAGAGCCTTTTCCAAATAAATAGTGTTTCCTTAACTGTTTACATTAGAGATGAGTGACATGGATGTACTATTGAAACAAAAGCACTTAATTTTCTTAATGTTTTGCTCTTTTCAATTTCAGGGTTGTTGATTTATTAGTAAATTCGTAAAAGAGAATGATATTCAGTGAAAACGTGACGCGTTTTCTTTTCGAGTCAACCTAAAAATGCGGTTTTATTCCCTGCTGTTGGCGAACTTTACCTTTTTTTCATTTTCTTAAGTTGCACAGAGGGTAAATCTCTTCTAGGGTAATACGTCCTTAAACTCGTTTAATGCTGAACTCTCAGCTTTCTAAAATATTTGTAGAATATTAATTATTTTAAACCAATGGAAATTCTTTCGGTTAATATCAAAGCTTAAGTTGCTCATTGTGGAAATTAGACATCCTCAAGTTAGCTGATGTGTGTCTGCAATCTGCGGAATAAGTGTATCGATCTTGTCAACTCTGCAATTTTCCAATGGCAGAATTGAGGAATAATTCACAATTCCTCTTAATCAAGGGTTTCACACTAATTCTAGCGTAAATAATTAAATGTCTCTCATATAAACGTTAAGAATGCATATTTTTCACCCGCGATTTTTCCTTCTCTCGGCTTTGTTCCCTTGGTTTTAGGTCATTCTGCACATTTTCCCAAACAGTAATTTATTCAAGTTTTTCTCTTCACCACATCGAATGTAATACCACTGGTCATTATGTACTGCAAGTATTATGTACTGCGTCCCTCGTATAATATTATACTCATGACCTCTCTCTCTCTCTTCTTAATGGCTTTCCGGGTTCCTCTCCAAGTCCAATGTACCATTAAGTAGGGATGAGTGGATTCCACTTTTTTTAGATTACGATTCCGAACCTTTAAAATCGATTCCCGATTCTCGATTCCGATTCCATCGATTCTTATTCCTAGTAAAACGTGGGATATTGATATACCAGTAGCGTACGACTATTATTTAAATTCTAGTACTGGCTTGGAATATAATAACAAAGACAATAAAGTCGCTCAAAAAGTGTATTTAATGATAAATAGCAAATATATCCTTAGCTTATTGTCTATGTTTAAAATGTTTATGTGTCTGAAATCGATGGAATTGGAATCGACTTTAGGCGATCGATTCTCGATACCGATTATAAGCCTGAGGAATTCGGTGGAATTGAGAATCGACAATTGGAATCGACTCATCCTTACTATAAAGATTGTTTGTTCCAGATATTTTGCTTTCATCTCTATTTGATGTCCAATTATTGCAGTGTTATATGAACATTGGTGTCAATGGTTGCGGCAGAGTTCTGTCTCGTACACCTTGTCACTGACTTCACAAGCGTATCAAACGATCATCCGCTGATAGTCATCTTCATATAAGGTTTATCTTATAACAAAATAATCATTATAATTTACCCACATCGATTTTTAACAAATTAACGATTCTCTAATTAAAATTTAATAAATATGGTATTATCTGAAGTCTCATTTGTTGCATTTTTCGTTTTCGTTGATGTATAACTAACTTAACTCGATATGTTTTTCTACATATGCATGGAATTGAAAAAATCTAATCTTGCCACATGAAAATGGTAAAATCAAAGCAAGTGTGAGTTCTCTGCCATAACTAATAACCGGAGCTGAGAACCAAAGCTAAGGACGGAACCGGAAATGAAGAAAGTGAACCGACTCACCACTACTCAAAATAAGCTGGCCCCCAAAGGATGTTTTCCGTCTGCAATGCAACCGTTCAACTATTCCAAATGTCTCCAAGTATTACGTTCCCAACTGTAGACGTATATAATGTTTGATGTGCTACTACATTCCATTACTTTTTACATCATTAAAACTTAATTCGTTAATTGAATGCTAATTTATTATACTATACATAGATAGAACTTACAAGGTTGTACATTTGGCTGAATTTCGGCGTTACAACCTCGACAAATTCAAATAATGTCATTGAATAGTTGATCTTTTTGGAAGCTTTGACTGAAAGCCCACGAAGTTGTCAAAGTTGATTTCTTCCAGGATAAATCTCACGATATAAATGTCAGCATGTAATATTAAACATAATCGTTCATGAAAATATGTTGTTGTGAACAATGTGATCTCTGTTACAATCGTGAGTATTACAGTTACCTGTGATTAGCATTCATGACACTTGTAGAGTAAGCATGAATCGAATCAACTAACAGCTTGATGTGACACGCTATAATGGTCTCACATATATTTCTTTCAAAACATAAAAGTCATTAACCATACTGCTTCTCAGCACCAAATGCGCTGTATCCTTTAACTGCTCAGCGTCGACATATGTCCTTCTAATATAGAGCTTTTTTATAGCTAACTTGACGCTTGAAGTATTTCCATGGATTATTGCCAGTGCATCTTTTATAGCATGAACGTTTTGATTGCAAGAATAAAAAGCAGTACACAACTCTATTGCAAAGTGCCATGGCATTAATTCCACGCCTTCAGAGACTTCCCATAGTTTTTATTAACGTAGATATTAATTTTGGTGTATGGCAGGTCCTCTCGAATATGATAGCATTGTAACTTCCACTGTTTCTATCCCCAAAACTCACGATCTATCACTAATACACACATTAAGGTGAAGAGTAAAACCACACTGCATGTAACGACGCGCTGTGGCGTAGAAAATGCCCTGATCACAGCTGCTTATAAAATCCATCTTCTTCTGAAGAAATGTTTTTCCTAATCAGACTTTGTGTTACTTTAATTTGCCCTCCTCTCATCCTGCCAATCCATTCTCGCCTTCCTGGTATCGTCGTTCATCTTGAAAATTACAAAATACTGGGTATCTATCAATTATCTGAAAAATGTGAGTTGTTTTCTCTGTTGTTGACCAGTAGCGTACTGACCCTACGAGCTGACACATCACAACAGCATTGCGCGTAACCTTCCGGTATAAAAGTAATATAATTGATAAGTTGCTCGTCAATATCAGGTTGTATAGTTTTCTACTCGTTTCAAGATGTTTATTATTGCTGCAGATAATTTATGGGCACCCTGTACCATGATCATAGATCATACCAGCATTGATTATAGGCAGGCTCTCTGTTTTGGCAGGAAATTTCGATTACGCTCAAAACTGGAATAGTACGCATAACAAATGACTCAAATGTCGTCGTTAGTTTCTCGATGCGTTCTCCCAGCGCAAGGCATCGGCGGTGGTCTGCGCGATTCAGCGTCGTCTCAGAACGGCCACCTATATATGTGACCCTGCGACGTGGGAAGCCGGTGTACCCACATCATCTCTCGACCTCATCTCCCCCTCCTCGTCCCTTTACCCTCTCGTCCCCCTTCACTCCCCCCGCCCTGCCCGCTGACCCTTCCCCTCCCCACCCAGTGCCTCATTACACATGCTCTCTCTCCCCCCATACCCGTCCTCTTCTTCCCCGGCCATCTTTACCCGCCCACAACTCTCATCCTCCCCACTCCCAATCTCCCATAACTCACACCACAAACTCCTTCCCCAGGTCGAGCCATATACACACACACACACAGACCCACTCCACCTCCTCCTCCGGCCTTCCTTCTCCGTCACCCCGAAATCCTTTCCTCACAAAAGTCTTCCAAAATGCCTTTTTGAGTGGATTTGGTGTGTGTGTGGGGGGGGGGCTGGAGGCGTAGGGGGGATGGGGGATCTTTGTCCCATACTCTCTCCTTCTTCGCTCTGTGTTGTGTCCAGTTCACGGGGGTCAATGAGACGCGGAGATGTGGGCGCCGCTTCATGTCGGCCATAAGCGTAAATTTCTTTGGTGGGGGCCACGGAAAAGGAAAGGTGAATTCTGGGGGGGGAGTGGGATTGTGGGTATATATCGATGCGGACCCGGGAAGTGGTGTGGGTTAGTGAGATGGTGGTGACCCTTGTCGGGTCCAAGTGAAAATGGTGATGGAGGGCGTTTAAAAAAAAAAGCGGCGAGCAAGTTTCATTCTGGTCCGACGGAGAAAATCGGAATATCTGGGGAAGTTATGGGGAGGCGGAGTGTTTATAAGAACGTATATGTGATTTCATGTCATTTCCCTCCTCTTTACCACCGATATCCATATCGTATCATTTATACTACCGATATCACGTTACTCATTTTCTAAATATAGCGTGCTATTGCGTTACCACGTGATTGAGGTGATCTTAAAAGAAATCAAGGTATTCGAGAAAATTTGCCAGGACCGAAGCCATGGCCAATGTTGTCGAATTCAGATCATTATTACAATTAGACATTCATTGCGACATATTCTGAGTGGAATTCCAAACAGCTCCGAAAAGGAAACTGATATTTCATGACGCTCAGTCAGTATCATGCGAAAGGAGGATGATGGTCGATGATATCAAGGATATGCATTGAATATTCTTGCGTGCGTATTTGTGATTAAATCATTCCTCATCTCGCCACCGGTACCCATAGTTTACCCGTAGCCGCCTTTTACAGTTTTGAGATCACGTTATTTTGATTGCATGCCAGGAAAGTTAAAAATACGATGGAAGTAATATTCAAGGAAATCAAGGAAATTGCGTTCGATCGAATCCATCGTCAAAACTATTGGGCTCAAATCTTTTAAGGTGGTTTGAGCGAGATAGTTCCCTAGTCATAATGGAGTCCATATTCAAAATATATTTATTTATTTCAGCGTCTGTAAGTAGTATGAAATAATATTGTAATATTAATGGCGTAGAGATATAGTTATATACGGCCAAAATTCTCAGTAATTAAAGAAAAAATGCTACATAAGTCTCTAGCTTGACTCATTTTTTCCCGCCGTACGGCTGAAAACCCTCCAAAACAGCAGGTGTTTTTGCGATTCTGTAAAAATTACTGTGGTGATTAATAAATTATTTTTTTATAAATAGTTGAGAAAACATGCAATCTACACACCGTTAGTATTTTGACGAAATCTAGGTGTTCTAAATTCCTATTTCCTTCAATATTCTCCCTCTGGAGCGCACAGCCATATTCTTTACCATAATCCCATGTGTAAAACAGCTTATATTTTTAGGCAAATAGCTCGAAAAGTAGTTCGGCAAGGGGTTGATATTTTGATATAATTGGTAATATGAGAGTTTTTTTCTTAAAAATGAGGCCAAATTCATCAAATTCTAGGTGAAGTGATTTTTCGCTCAAACTACCTACCTTAATGAAATCAAGTATTCATTGCTTTATAATCTGCAGGAAATTTTGAACAGCCCCGAGAAGGATTTCTATATTGCGTGATGCGTAAGTCAGTATTATGTGAAAGGAGAGATCTTTGATGATATCAAGAACACGTGCAGCATTGTGACAGGATGCGTTTCAAAAGGTAGCGAGCGAGTTTCTTTCCACTCCGACGGAAAAAAAGTCGGAAAATTCGGGGAAGGTAGAAGAGATGGAAAGTATGTTTGTATATATGAACGTATGTGTGATTTAATTGTCCCTCCTCTTCCACTGGTATCCGTTGAGTATCTTTAAAACTTATAATATCACGGTACTCCTTAAATATTCCACGATGGTAAAAATAATACGATGCAAAGGATCTACCCTCAGGGATTCACCTTTGACCGGATTATGATAGTTTTATGACAATATACATTTGTTCGGAAGCGAACAAGGGAAAAGAGAAAAACACAATAAATTGCAATATATCAAGTTTGAGAACGGGTTTTATCTGTTTTTGCAACAATATTAGTTTTTTTATTGCTGGTATTTTTTACTTGAAGAGCTAATCGTAGTTGGCCCCGGTGGCGACGGGGTAACATCTTCGCCTGCCAAATCAAGGGTCGCGGGTTCGAATCCCGCCTGGGTGGATTTTTATCCATCCAGGACTTGTGTTTGTTTGTGCCCGTCTACTGTTAATGTTACATCACCCGATGTAAGAAGCCTTAGCGAGCTGTTTTCGGGGTAGTTGAGATAAATAAATAAATTAAAAAAAAGTATTTTAACTTTGAAGCCCGATACATGGCATGCTTAATTTTTAAAAACATTTTTATACAAAAAATCCTCGAATTTTGTCTTAAGCTTTAATAATAAATATATCATACATATTTATAAAGATTTAATTGGATATTATCTAGAAAGGCATTTAAGCCGGATATAGATAAAATATCTGAGAATTACTAAATCTGACGTAGCTTAATTACTGCTATCCTTTACTCTCCCACCCTAACACAGCGGCAAAGCACCGTGCACTCCTATGTACGACCAGTGTATGTACTTAAGGATTTTTTGGTGAATCCGCAGGATGCAATACACGACGAATCACACGTGTTCAAGAGACGAGTTACTGGGTACGGAATAGACACTTGAAAGGAATGTGAGCAGAGGAGAATAATGACTCTTAATGATACTGATGGTCATCAATTAGTTAATCAAATTGAAGCCAAATTACTGCAAAACTTGCAGAAAGTTAATATCTTCTGGGTTTAAATAGCATGGAAAAGTGATTGAATGCATTATCTTTCCACATGGAAGCATCAGGCAATGAGGAGCGAGGGTATACTGAAGGCCATTTTAAGAGGGGAGGATGTTAGGTAAGGTGGAAAAGGGAAAGAAAGAGAATAGGCTTTATGACTAAGAATAAGAGAGGTAGGACGTATGCTGAGCTGAAGAATGAAATAGTTTTAGGAGAGAGTGGCCTACACCTATTAGAGATTATTCGATGTAATCCTGTCATTTAAACCTATAATAAACGGTAGATCACCTTTAATAAAAATAATAATAATCATGGTAAGGTTGATAAAATAGTGTGCATAGAAGCTCGCTAATAAAGTATAATTCATGTTTCCATCTCCAAAGACCGTCTAGTTTAGATGCTCTTTTTTATGCGTGGTAAAAGTTTGAAAACTGATCAACTTCGCGCCAACATTTACTGCCGCACGGACTGAAGAGTGATAGGAAATGACGCGGAAATGTGAACTGCATGAAACAATCTAACATAAGTAATCTAATAGATTTAAGTGAATCATTTGGAGAGTGGTATATCAAACATGACTTGTCCAGTCTCTAATATATTTTGATTTATTTGAAGATTGATTTTTTTGAGGTTTTTGTGTGAGATAAATTTAAGCGCTTGATTATATGTAATCATAGAAATTTTGGACGATTTCAACTGAAGGTAAATGAGCAAAGGCCAAACCATAGATTTATTTTCATGCTCTCTTTCGTGGGAGAAATAAATTTGAGTGGTCTACACTAAAATAAACTCTGTAATCCACCCTGCTGTCTTTGTAGCTCAATCAAGTTGGAAATTGAGAGGTGATTTGCAATGGCATTAGAATTAATAGGTGGGCAGGTGATGATGTTTTGCTGAATCCACAAGGTTTTTTTGTCGTCTGAAATCTCTTTCATGTTTTGGCTTAAACTTTTTCTTCTCAAATGTTCAGACCATCTCCGTCGTCAAATAGTCCACTCCCTTTCTGGCTGTCCGAGTGTCGCAGCATTCCCTACTCTCGTTAATCAGACCACTTTCATTTGAGATTCGTTGTTCAAATTTATCCCCTCGTTGACCTTTATTGCCAATTAACTTTCACAAAAATGTTATTTAGAGTAGCAAGGGAGTGGTTGAGTAAAATAAATTGCTTCGTTAGTTTGCCCGTTTATGTTTTCATCTTCTTCTGTGTTTCGTTTGCCAGACTACGGATATTGTTTTTATGTGATTGCCCATAAAATATTGTGGCATAGTGTGACTTTATGTCAATTAACTCACATTTTACGACGTACCTCAAGTTCGGATTGAGTTTTAGATTGCGAAGATCGAAAAAAATATGTAAAAAGTATCCCTTCTGTCAAGTTACCTAATTTAATAATATAAGAGAAATAATTGCACTTTTCCACGCGTTTCGGCTCACAGAGCCATCATCAGGTACAAGACAAAATTGTAAGAGTGTGCATCACAAATATATCTTTTCAGAGGAGGAGGGGGAGGAAACTAGAGGAGGGGGGGGGAGGAGGAGGTAGTGACGGAAAAAACTTGGGAGAAATCAGGAAAAACTAAGGGAGGAAAGGGGGGGCTAATCCATGAGGGATAGGCCAAGAAACGGCAAAGGGGGAAAATCGATGGGGAGGGGATCTATTCCCTGCCTTCTTCCCCTATGTGATGTACGCTCTCCTATATATGTGATGTACACTCTTACAACTTTGTCTTGTACCTGATGATGGCTCTGTGAGCCGAATCGCGTTGTACGCATGAAAGCAATATGTGGAAAATTGCAATTATTTCTCTTATTTAATGAAGCACATCCACGATATCTCGCCTGAATATGTTGGACTAATTTAATAACGTAAGTTTCCCATGTTGAACTTTGTTGTTCTCGTGAAATGTTTCAGAAAAAAATATAAGGTGATGCTTATTCTACATTGACCTCAAAGAAGAATACTAATCTTTTGTAAGCATTTTATTGATTATCTAAATTTTGGATTAACTTCAGAATTTTCTTCTGCAAAAGGTGTTACTATTTTTCCTGTGCGTAATACTTATATGTCGAATAAAATGAATATGCGTATCTTGGTCCCCAATTTATCCAAGCATTGGCTTCAAAATACACTATAGAAATGACTGTGGAATATTGCTGATACCGAGTTCAATCAACGTTTATCCAATTATTTAAACATAAAAATAATTTTTGAAATGCTGAATGGCTCAAACTAATCCAATTTTCCATATTTTTTTCAATTTTAGTACAAAATAACATGCTTTTGTAAAAAATATTCGATATTGTAAACAAAAGTTGACTTCAATGAGTGATTGCCCTGTTATTAATTAATTCGAGGCAAGAGAATTGAATTTCTTGCAATTATGATATTATGAATGGGTCCAATTACTTGCCACCCTCTAGGTACCCAATTTTAGGTATTTTCAGCGCAATGGTATTTTCTTTGGCTGCCGCGATAGTATTTTGTTCCTCCTGTGAACAAATTTTAATTTTTATATTACTCCATAGTTCTTGAATATTGTAGTAAAAATGACCTTAAAATTTGTCCAGATAGTTTTACTGAATTTTCCACAAGTTTCTTAAATTTCTCTGGTGGTCGAAAACAAAACACCCACCGTACTTACCATGCGTCGCTGGTGGCGAATTAGTTATTTTGTCCAATTTATGGCAAGAATACTGAGTAGATCCAATTTATGATATCTATCATCCAGTTTATTCCAGGAAAATCTCGTGTTTCGGCAATGTTAAGGACATAGTATTTACTTACGTACAAACCTGCAAGTGAAAAACCTTACTCGGTTATTTTATTCCTTATTTCTTCATCGAGACTTTAGACACCTCCTTAAGCCTTATCAACTGAATTATAATAATATCGATGTTGGTTTTTTAAAGATAATTGCCAATTTGGCCTCGGAGCTAAGACCAAATGGTCACTGATATAAAAAAATGTACTTTTAACGATCTTATAAAACCCAGGCAATATTTTCCGACATTGGGTTTTTTTAAATTTCGTCACCATGTACATTTTCTTGCTTGTTTATCATTAGTACGTATTGCGGAGTTGAGGCTTATAAGAACTAACAGGTTCTGAAGATAATTATAATAGATTTCCTCAAGAATAGGAAATGTACAATTTAATATTTTTTTTTGTTTCAGGGCAACACAATGCCGTTGGTTTCCTGAAGAGAAGTGCTGTCGAATTGATGAATTCAACCACGACTCAGTGTACCTACGGATTGGCTTTGAATCGCTTCAACACACGGTCCGGAGCAGCAGAAGTCATTCATATCACAGCAAGGGACGTTGCACTGGGTCAATAATTACACCAAGAAGAGAAAAGGTAAGACTGAAAACTGAACAGTTATCCTGTAAATATGGAAATAAAATTGAACCAACGAACTACTGAACGAATAGTTAAATATTAATCCAGTGCTTTTGTGAGTATTCCATAGTATTAAAAAAAATAGTTTTGTCACAGAGATAGAGGATAGTTTTATAGGTTGGTGTCTTGGTGATACTTTTTGAGTAGATTGGCGTTCTTGTTAAACCCTAATATGTTATTCTGAATGCTAATGCCTAAAGATACCTCGCCTAAAGAATGCCTTAAGATGCATCGAATTACCAAGGGAACTATCGAGTTGTTTATTCAATATTCCAATTTTATTTATTTTGAATAGTTTTGAAACTTTTCATTTGTTGTAATTTTCTTGCTA
The DNA here is from genome assembly GCA_963573305.1 of Pyrrhosoma nymphula. NCBI lineage: Eukaryota > Metazoa > Arthropoda > Insecta > Odonata > Coenagrionidae > Pyrrhosoma > Pyrrhosoma nymphula. The sequence goes on along the minus strand of OY754335.1, from coordinate 8,210,779 downwards.
TACTTTTCATCAGCCGTTAAAACCTTAATTTCAAATTCATCATAATTCTTATTTAACTCATTTTTGCATATTTATGACGACATATAAACTGATCATAGTGGTGATTATAATACCATGCCGCAAGGGGACATTGCCAATGTCTTGAATTACAGATTATGAGTTCATGTCATCCTGGATCCAAATACAGTGGATCCGTGGATACCGAAGAAAGTTGATATTTTAGTTCATTATCTTCATCCACAACTTTGGTAATTACTATGGCTAATACCTAAGGCCTATATTTTATCCATAACTCAACACATTCTCATTATTGTGAAAGCGAAGGGTATTCCAAATACGTGTAACTATTGTTTTCACATTGATTTCTTGACGCATGACTTCACCTTGTAAGTGCCGTCACGGATGAGCAGTAATGGTACGCAGCAAGTATAAAATTTCTAAAGACGCTCCAAAGCTTGCGATAGGGAATCATAGGTCGCGCATTAGTCTGCCTATCGGCCTTAGGCCGAAGGTCCGTGATGTATTCCAATGTTTAGGAAACATTTGTCCTCTTTCAATTTTCAACACATTAGCGCGCGCATTGCGTCATATCAACACATTTAAACATATTGTGTATTGCGACAGCTAAGAAAATCTGGCACCGGTCGCCGAGAAACCCAAAAAAAGAGTATAGATTCTCTGAGTGGATTAATGAAAATTAAATGAGCATTCGCTTAAGCTAGAGCATGAAAATTACTCTTAAAACTAAGCGAAATACACTGAACAGTTATACACACTTACAGGAACTTTGATTGATAGTACATTTATATATTTAGGCGTGGTTGTTGCTAAAGATCTTTCGTGGGGAATGCAGTTGGGCCATGCATGTCGTTCCATGCAAAAATCGTTCAAAACGCTTCCATGGGTGATGGATAATTTGAAAGGAAGCTGAGAGTCCATAAAAATGAAGGCATACAAACCCTAGTAGTACATTCAATTCTGAAATACATGGCTACGGTGAGGGTTCCTCACGCGAAGTGCCATATTAAAAGAGTGGAGAAAGTCCAAAGAAAAGCAATTAGATATGTTTTGGATATGTTTGAAAGGAAAGGCAGATAAATATTGTGAATCTTAGCTCAGGGAGGTTAGAATGTATATGGGAAATGAGTAGATGGCATGGAATGTATAAAAGAATGGTAAATTAAACTGCTTGAGTTGAGCTTCGAAAAGGGTTTGCAGACAGAGCCTAGCTTCAAGGAAAAGAACGACCAGCGGCATAAAATTTAATTAAGGGGGCAAGAAACAAAATATAGAAATTCTCCTAAATTAGCAGAACCATTGAAGGATGGAACCTAAAACCAGGATAACTGTTGAAGTCCAAAGTTTTAATACTCAATATAGCAATTAAACCACTAAAGAGTTTGATAGGTACCTAATAAATTACTTCTGTATTATTGTTGTTTTACTAGAGCTGTTTCAAGGTGTGTATTTACTTGTTTATTTATATTCCGCATCTGAATACTACCATAAGCATAATAAATTAATACTCTGCCGCGCGACTATGTATTTACTCACACATATTTCTTAAAAAAATAGATAACGTACATGTCTGCGCGTAAAACAGGGTCAAACTTACATCTATGGAATTGTTTAATCATACGTTTCTTTCCATAAAACGTAAATAGAACTCTTCTTCAAAAATTTATATTTCGAGCTACTTCCCTTCTATATATTTTATCAAAGCTAATTAAGGGATGGGTGACCATGAGATTCACGTTTTTTTCAACGTGCATAGGGCGAAGTTTCGGCAGCCCTGCTTTATACGTCAAGTGGTCAATAGATTTTTTTTCAGAAAGTTTTATAAAACACTTCTTTATACGGATGACGCCTATTGGGAAATCTTTGTTGATATTTATTCTGTGCTTGAGAAGCATTGCCATTACACAGTCCATAAATGAAAACAATGTCCGCATATTCTTTGGCTGTAAAACATTCCATCTTGATGTTTTATCAAATTATGATGTTATAATGAACCAACTATTTTCAGCTACGTTATAGCAGTGAGGGTCTAACGCATTACTAATTATTATGTAATACTTACTGTAAATGTAGTAGTATCAGCTTGTTTTTTATTTGAAATCAAAGCATTAAACTCTCTTTGCCGTTTGATTTGAAAATCGGTTGGCCATTGCAGTAGAGGGTATGGAAATTTTATTGAAACCATATTGTTGTATGTGTGCATTAAGGTGGTTCCACCGTAAAATGACTTAAATGTCATTTTATTCATATTCTGTCTACTTGTAGAAAGAGTTGTCCTCTATCTGGTATGAACAACAAAATAATACCTTTCCACGCTATTTTATTCTTTCGTTGAACTTGAAATTACACGGTGTTCAATGGAGGAATGAGAGAAACATGGGGAAAATAGTATTTTTCCATATAATATATAAATGCCATTTTTGCGGAACACTAATTACAAGAAGGAAATAATCCAGAGAAATTGAATTAAAATAAAATAAAAGCATACATACCACCTTATTTTTCTTGTTATTGAAGAATTAATGCCGTAATTGAAGTCTAAATGCGGTAATTCGTATGAAATGGCACTAAAATAGGCTCCTATGGCTGGAAAAAAAGTGCTCATTGAAAATACATTCGTGGAATAATCTGCATATTTTGTTCCTTACTTTTGGGTTTCTATAGGTAACGCATTGCATCAGTGAAAGCAGGATTTTTTTTGACAAAATATAAAAAAATTTGGCATTTAGTATTTGTTTTGACTCACACAGTAGCGAAAGAACCTCCTTGAAATATTTGACATTGGTTTGAAAATCTATTAACCATCGCATTGTTTTAGTAGGTATGCAAATTTTATTGATACCATTTTATTTGTTTATAAAAGGCGCAACTTTTTAATTTTCGCACTTTTTAATACGATTTCTGTGTGCAAAAAGATATTAAGAATTGAATCGTTTGATGGTCCACCATTTTGAAACGGTCTATTCGAAAATAATTAAACATCGTAAACAAGTTTTAAACATTACCATTAACATCTATACCAAATATCAAGCCTTTATCTTAAATATTGTTTTATTTAGAGCGGTTTCCGTGAAAAACGCATAGCGACAGACAGCTGAATAATGGTGCGTTTCCGAACACATGTCCACTTGAATTTTTTTCTTATTTTGATCTGCTTAATCATATCCTAAAATATTACAGAGTCATTACTAAACACCCTGTGTACAGATACATACATATATACGAAGATATATACATGCCGGATGAGAGAGAAAGAGAGAAAGAAATTTTCCAGGCCATCTTATTTATATTTATTATCCCGTACGGAGATATTCTCGCTAAGGTGATATCGATAAACATGACAGAATTGGAAAAGAGCCTCACGGTCTGGCCGTTGCAGTTGTCCTTTTTAAAAAGTAGCACGCGGGAGCCTTTTCAGAATGCGGAGGTGATAACTTCCTCTTATATACGTCCCTCCGCATTTTCTATATCATCGTGTTTTTGTCCGGATAATTTGGATGCCAATCAAAAATCTTTTTTCGCGTGTCCGCTCTTAGTCGGGCACGCCACGGGTCGCTGACCTCTCTTGAAAACCTTTATTAGACCCTCTCCATTTAAGGTCAAAAAACAGTTGATATTTAAACAGATTTGTAGGTCTCGATGTCTGGATGCTTTCGGTCGGATTTCCTCTGGCGCGGCTTTTTTAATATTTGTGATCTTGACCCGTGAGAGAGCAGTCGCGGTCCATGTTGTTGCGACGACGACCAACCACCCTCTCATCCTCCTCCTCCCACTATTCTATAAGTATATTCCGGAATTTCTCGTCCCCTTAAATCCCAGTCTTTATTCGTGGGTCGCTGACTTCTTTTTTTTTGTTTATCTTCCTTATATTCTAGAATTTTCGTCGTTTACAATTCAGCCTGAAAACTGTATGTATCTCTGATATTTATATGATAATGGCGGTGTGCCCTATAATTATACATATATGAAAACTTAATGGTGTCTGTTTCTTTGTCCGTTACTCAATCACGCAAAAACAGCCAAAGTGATTACTTTGAATTTTTGCATGTGGGAAATTAAGTGCACTGAGACAAACAAAGGCTATATTAAAAAGTCCTCAGGGCCCTAGGGGACTCAAAACGGACCCCTGGTATTTAATTCGGTAACAAAAGCATTGGAATCAGAGCAGGGGTTTCTTTTGTTTTTACTTTTAAATCAATTGCAATCAAGATAGAAGGTTAAAATATTCACTATTTGATATGAATGAAAGAATGAATTATTTCATTCTTGCATTCAATTTAGTTTGACCCTCCATTTTTGCTAACAATTACATCATTTAAAATATTAAATAAAAATTCAAATGGAAAAAACTCGCTCAAACACACTGAAGAGAAAATATACTGGAAGTTTATTGCGACCGTCTCCACGCCCCCATTGCGAAACTTGAATACTTTTTTAGTTCTAATGTTAAAAGAATAAACAATTTTGGTAAAATATCTTAATATTATGCATCATTAAGTGGTAAAACGGGAAATTTTCGTTTAGTAAAAAGAATTAAAATGATAAATGAGAAGTCAGATTCTCTTCTATTTGAATAGAACTACTACATATATCATTTCTTACTTTTATCTCTGCCGTTCAGAATCAATCAACTTTAATTGAACTCCCTTATCAGGTAGTTTTACTCTACGCTTCCAAGTTGAGAATTGTAAATGAACTAACGACATTAGAAAAAAATATATACACATGCATAAATAAAACAGCGATACACTGAACAAAGACAGAAACACGCAAAAAGGACACTTACAAAAGAGAACTTGGACGTTTCGACGGTCAAGCCGTCATCATCGGCGGTAGAAGACTAAAAGATCTCTTCAAAACCGCCGATGATGACGGCTTGAATATATACACATGCATAAATAAAACAGCGATACACTGAACAAAGACAGAAACACGCAAAAAGGACACTTACAAAAGAGAACTTGGACGTTTCGACGGTCAAGCCGTCATCATCGGCGGTAGAAGACTAAAAGATCTCATCAAAACCGCCGATGATGACGGCTTGAATATATATGATACTAATAGTTCAGGGCAAGAGGAAAACTGTTGGCTATTATTAAAAGATCTCAAATGCCCTAAAAGGTCCCAAAATGGTCCCTTTGGTGGTGGTTGCGCTACGCATTGGGTTTTGTGCAATCGTTTATTTTTCTGATTTTTAAAAAAAGACTTGCACTCAAAATAGAGGGTTGGAACTTTTTTATCAAATGGCTAAAAGAATGAAGTTTATAATTTTTTCAATTAATTATCTTTTTCAATTCGTATTTATCTGATGATTGCCTTTTTAGCTGCAAAAACGCACATTTTTCTCCGAAGTCAACAATAGGATACAACCAGATGTTGGTCTTCAACGCTTTTAAAATTCATTTTCCTTAGTTAAGCTGGTTAGGAATGAATGCTAAGCATTGGGTGTTATTCATTGGTTTATTTTTTTGCTTTTTAAAACTACTTTTACTCAAGATAGAGAGTTAAAATAGTTTTATCAGATACCCGAAAGAATTAACTTTCTATTTTTTTCAATCGGTATTCTTTTACACATTGTATTTGTCTGAAATACGTACTTTCAGCTCCAAAGCGGTCATTGTTCTCTGACATATTGCCTTGACAACCAAATACACAGCCAAAAGTGATCTTCATAATCATTATTGATAACTCCTAAATGGAATAACACCCCTCTCATCTTCCATGATGAGTTCTGAATGAAGTGTAATCCCGAGCAATTCTAGGGAATTCAGTTTTTAATAAATAAACAACATAAAAAAGTGCATGAATGATGTGACTAAATAAATTATTTTGCACACTTAAAACAGTCGTTTGGTATCCTATTTCCTTCGGGATCAGAATTTTCATCACGGCAAAATTACATATGAGAGTACAACCGCAAGTCCATTGCGTTACTTCCCGTAGAAATGTTCACGAATACAATTATCAGGAATACAAAGGGTCTCAAGAGTCGGATTTTATTGTTATCATTCGATCGTACAGTAATTGGAAGGGTGTATAGTGTTGGTGTAGTGAGTAGTGTGCTGGCGTTCTATCGCCAATTCCTGGATTTGAATCTCGTTAGCGCTGGAGAGTTTTCAATGTTATTTCGATCCCTTCTTAGCTTCTATGTGGAGATCCCTCAAGGGTTAGTAGGTGCGAGGAGTTAGGACGGATAGGATAATTAACGGTTGAACTCATGGTGCCATTCGTTAAGAGTGGTCTTGTGCCGTCAATGGAACCTTATTTCATTCCCCTGATAAAATTTCCCATACATCTACATCTACATACTACCCCGCAAGCCGCCTCAATAGGCGTGTGGCGGGGGGTGTTAGGACACCAGCCGTTTACATATAAAAAGGAAACGCTCTAATGAAATTACGCCTAGCATTTATTGAAGTCCCTTATTGTTCGGGGGAAAAACGAATTCCCATACCTATCCGTTCGGCAAAATATCTCTCTTAATTTATCGTTTCTGTCGGACCTGGAAATATAGTGGGGTTCTAATATGATGTTCTCCGTGTCGCTCTTTAAGATATCTATTCTCAATTGCGCAAACAATCTAAGCCTAGCGCGCAGCCTCCGAGTCTCTAGCGGCTCCCAGCCTAATTCGTTTAACATCTGTGTAACGCTGTTTGTACGCCCGTAGCAGTTTTTGACGAATCGCACAGCTTTCCTTTGTATTTTATTAAGTTCTCGGATTAAGCCTTTCTGCACCGGATCCCATATGCTCGCTGCATATTCAAGGTTTGGCCAGACGAGTGCAAAATAGCACCTCTCTTTTACTTTTTCACCCGAAAATCTTCCCACAATACGCTTGACGAATCCTAGCTTCTTCAGAGCTCTGCCACAAATATTTCTTATATGTGTTCCCCTTGATAGGTTCGAAGTTATCGTAACTCCTAGATACTTCACTTCATCTGTCGCCTTTATGTTAACACCATCCACAGCATATACATGGGAATAGTTGGACGACCTCCGCAAGAAATGTACCGCCGTACATTTGCTCAGATTAAGTTCGAGTCCCCACTCATGGCTCCACACATGAACGTTGTTTAAATCTGATGATAGAGTTTCAAAGTTAGAGTGATCACTAATTTCACGATAGATGACAGCGTCGTCGGCAAATAAACGTATTTTACTGCTAATTCGAGAGCATAGATCATTTATGTATATAATGAACAAAAAGGGGCCGATTACGCTTCCTTGTGGGACACCTGATGTCACTTTAACTACATCAGAGCTAATTCCGTCAAGAACTACTTTTTGCTTACGATCACTCAGAAAGTCGCGTATCCAGTTTACTACTGTTTCGTTCAGCCCGCATGACTGTAATTTGTATAAAAGTTTGTTGTGAGGTACCGTGTCGAAAGCTTTCTTAAAATCTAGAAATAATGCGTCCACTTGTCTTTTCGATTCACCAGATTTGACAACGTCATGAAGAAAGAGCGCGAGTTGTGTTTCACATGATCTACCTTTACGGAAGCCGTGCTGAGAGCCATGGAGGACGTTACGACTGTCCAGGAACGTCATGATATTGCTAACGACGATATGTTCGAATATCTTGCCTATAATCGACGTTAATGATATTGGTCGATAGTTCCCTGGGTCGTGTCTGTTTCCCTTTTGGAATATCGGTGTAACCTTTGAAATTTTCCAGTCTAATGGTATCTTTCCTTCAGACAATGATTTCTTGAATATTATGTCTAAGAACGGTGCGATCTGTGGCGCAAACTCCTTGAGGACACGCGCGGGTATTCCCTCCGGACCCGGAGATTTACTATTTTTTATCGACTGTAGCTGTTTAGTAATCCCATCGCGTTGAATAGTGATTTAGAATCCCATCCATATCAACCTACCAACTTATCCATATCAACCTACCTCTATGACGCACATGACTTTCCCAGTTGGTCATCTCCCCTAGTTACACAACAACCACTTTTGAAAACGTTGGACTTGATGGGAACGCACTGAAACGTCGTGAGAACGAAAATTTCACGAGTATTTTCGTGGATGTTTTTTTATTCTTCAGTTAAAACGCTCTCGATGTGCAATATCTAAGTAAAAGCTACAAAACTGTTGAAAGTTTTTGTATTTCATGGAACGTTGAACTGTTCATTGTAAGTGTACTGCCTACATGTTTTCATTTTTTTTTGTTTTCATAAATTTTTTATTATTGTTTTCATAAATTTTTTATCATTTCCTTCTGTCCATTGACTCTCGTTCATCCTGCGTTTATGAACCACGCGTATAGCGCATTCTCCTTTCTATCGCGGCCTTCGACGACTAACAGCTCCTTCTCATAAACCACAATACTCTCACCGCCCGGAGTGAATTTATCCCAAAAACGTCCTTCCTCACCTTTCTAGTAATTGTTCATATGGAACACTTGAAAACCCAAGTCTACCTCTATTGATCGAATAAGCCTTTTCTACAAGCCCAACGCTCTATCTAGAACCGATGGTGCTCTGTCCTCTTTCTATGTTAAGCCCTTTCATTCGTACTTTTAACTTGGACTTCTTCCTCTTGGAATATAATCCATTTTATTTTCCATCCATATCCATTTATTTAATCCATGCATAATTTTATTTGCCCTATGATTCACCCTATATCAGTACCATCCTATTTAAAAATGCCTATGAGACTACGTAAGTTGCCTTTTAGCTCGTACAAGTTTCTTTTTCCTGCCTGATACTGTTTCTTCCTTGTACTGATATATGCAGAAAAAGCCCCATTTTTGCCAATAAAATGCTGTTTGAGCAGATAAATTGTTTCGTCTTTTATAGCTTACTTCCTTCTATTCTCACTTTAAACATGAGATTTTTCTATTTGAACACAAAATGTTACGATAATCATAAGAACCGTTGCATAAAGTATTATTGATACAAGGTGTTTCTTCTTGCTAGCTAGTCTTCTTTATCTAATTCTAAACTTTGCCTTCTTCCTCCGTATGGTGACGTATTTTATACAAAATATTAAGTGCACCTACTTGTATAGATGCGCACTACCATGATCTCACTATTTTCCACCTCCACGACGCGAAAATTACGGAAGGACAAAGTGCTGAGCCAAAACCCAAAAGACGTGACCTGTACGCGCTCCGTACATATGAGAACCACCCTCTGGACCAGAATCTTCGGCTTTAATCCCTCGGAGGGCCCTATAAGGTATTCAATTCGGTCTCTCCCTCCTCCCTATCGGGAGAGAGGGGATTTAATTTTCAATCTGCCCCGATTCCTTCCCGGTGAGTGAGCCGCTGCCGCATCATCATCATATCCACCGCGCGTGAGAGGCCTTTTTCCGTGTTTATATCGCGCCCCCGTTCGGGGTTAAAGCGAGATCTTCTCTGAAGGGTGGGTTGGACGGGAGAAGGAGAGAGATGCGGGTCGCTGATCCGACAATTCCCCATCGCGCAACAACCACACCATCGGAGGAGATATCACAATGCGGATGAAATACGATAGCTCATGAATAACAGCGGATTTCAATCGTAAAGCCCCCTTATTCGAGAGCGAGGTTTGGTGGGGAGGAAGATATCCGTGGCGCAAGTTCCTTTGAAGATTTCCCTCCTCCACCTCGCACAACCCAACCTCCCCCCCTCCCGTATCTACCCCCCCCCTTCACGTCTTCCTCTCGCGTGGATTTCTCAAGCGGCCAAGTGATTTTTTTTCGTTCCGACCTGGCTCGTTTATCACGGATTCTCACCCGAAATATCGACCGGAATACAATAACACAATCCCTTCTCCCTCCCTTACCCCTTTCCTCCTCCCCTCGATTTTGTTCCCACAAAGAGAATGAAATTCCCCCCCCACTCCCGCACGGCACTGCACCGATGATCTCTCTTCCACAACGTCATGTACCGATTTTCTCGAACAGCGCTAACTGCCCGTCTCCTTCCAGATCCAAAAGAAGAGAGGGCCCTCTTTTTCCCCCACCCCGAAAACCTCCCCATTTCTTCTTCTCTCCCCTCACACCTCCTCCATCCACCTTCCTATCTCCCTTTCTTACCTTCCTCCTCCTCCCGCCGAGTCCTTTTTTCCCTTACCCTACGTCTCCGGCTCTTTATCTCATACCATCTCGCCCCGCCAATTTTCCCCGGAATCTTCTACTTCGCACCCTTTCATCGTGTGGTCGCCAATCGGCTGGATCGCCCCCCGCCCCCCCATCCCGCCTCCTCCCCCACTTCCCTCACCATCTCACCCACACTCTTTCTCCCTTTGGAAATCACCCAACTCTCTAGATTACTGCAATTCTCCCTCGACCGCTCTCAGGCGACCCACCTACATCTCACGCCTCCATGCCTAAACATGGTCACCTCTTCCCTTTACCCCTTGCTCTTCCTGCCCCCCGCCCCCTTCCCATAACACCACCTAACTCACATCAACACCCCTCTCGACCATCGCCTGCCCATAATCCTAATCCCCGTGACCTTACCCCCTTGACCCTCGCCCTGTCCTCTGCTTCCTTGTTCTCTTCTGCCCTCCATGCCCCCCCCGCTCTCTCCTCCGCCTCCTTCCTCTCTTCACCCCCCCCCCCCCAATGAAGCCCTTGCCTTTTTTCCCGCGCGACCCGGCCCGGAAAAATAAGTATATCTTCCTCTCCTCCTCGCACCGAGCATCGACATTATGTGCCCCGCGAGTTTTGCGTGCACATCGTGAGAATATGCTCCGCATCCGATTTTTTTGTTGTTGCTGTTGCTCGAGTGGTGGAGAGGGATGGGTGTTTATTTTTCTGTCGGGGTACGAGGCAAAGCAAGACCCCCTTCAGCTATATGCCTCGTACCACGACAGAAGGTTCACAGTTCGCCCTTCCCTGCTCCTCCTCTCTCCCCTTCCTCCTCTTAAACCATGAGAGGCCGAGAAGTGAATTCTACATCCCTCTCTACACATATCTCTCGCCCTTTGCACTCCCCGTGCGAGAGTGACCAGAGGGCCACGCACGAGTTGTCCGTGACGCGCAGACAGGGCCGTGGTTTCCCGTAGAAAGCGATCGTTTCCTCTCTTCTTTCCTTCCCCTCCACAGGTTTCCCTTGTTTTCATCTCCATCTGCCGCCTCGTGCATGCAGTTACGTAGCTGATCCTCAGGGGATTATGGTTGAATGCAGGCTTCGAGAAACCGTAGCGAATCTGGGAATGACTCAGGGCTTCAAAAAAAAAGAGAAAAAAAAATTGTTTTTTTTTTCTAATAAATGCGAAATCCTCCGCCATGTTTTTAGTTAGTCATAGTGGTTTCTAAGTTGTTATTTTCATCTCTGTGTTGCTACCTTGACGAGTGCTTATTCTCAATTTTTGTGGATTTAATTACGTGACATACCAGGACTTGAATTTCCCCTGTTATTCGTCCTCAATGGAAAAATGAATATTGATCTATAATATTTCTGAAGTTGACGCGGAATGTGAAGCAGAATTTTTAAGTTTTGCGTGGCACAACTAAATCGCTGTTTAGTCCCGTTGATATTCCGATGCAACGAAACCATCCCTAGTCATGGAAAATAAAACTATCAGTGGACATTGAATTGAAGTGTTTTAAGTCCACAATCTCTTCCAAAGACGAAATATTAAAAAAAAATGAAGCCGGCGATTTAGCGTTGTTCAGTCAAATGTCTTAGTTAATTCATTTTTGCCAAAGGTCAATTACCATTAGATTAATTAAACTTTGGAAAGGAACTTCTACTCTACTTCGACTTCTATTTCTTAAAGCCATTCAAATGTCGTAGCTCAAAAATTTGGCAAAGGCAGATAATTAATTGCAAGAATATGTTACTGAATAAATTGAATTATGCGAAAAATAACGAGGCAATGCTTTAGTTTACTTTTGAGCTTCAAAGAGTTTTGACTCTTGTCATCTAACTCTGCTTCTAGCTTGTGAATTGACGGGTGAAAGCCATTAATGGATTTAAGTATTGAAATAAACTCTATTGGGTAAATATTAGTACAGGGAATGGTTAAAAGAAGAGAAAAGATGGCGTATTAGCACGCGAAAGTGAACTCTTTTTTTTTGCAAAAAATGATCCACCCAACATAGCTATTGCGAGAAAGTTGCCCGCTTAAGTTGTATGTCCAACTATCCTACGCTCCCTGATAATCTCTACACGTTCCTCAATTATCCTCCAATTCAAACGCCGCAGATGCCCTAGGCTGTTAGGTAAACTAGTACCTTATTAGTTAAGTATTGCTTTCGAATGCGTGACAATTCGCACCTGGTGAGAGAGATGAGCATCGGATGATCTTCTCCATCAATTCACCCTTCGTATTGATGGCTATCTAGCGTAGGCTAAACTGAAACCAGTTTCACACCAATCAGCAATCAATCTTCTTCCCGTATAGCCCATCATTCACTTCTTTTTGCATAGACTGTTTTTTTTCAATTGAATTTACGATATCCCGTCATGCATGTATTCTTGAGCTTCATGCCACAGCAGTCAGTCCTTTCCTAGAGTTACTACCACTGCTTCCTTTTGGGAATTCATTTTCCCATATTTTTTTGACCTTTTCTGGTTGCCTTCCCAGTCCTTTTACCTGCACAAGGAACACGGGTTTTAAAGATGAATGAGTATAATATGACATAACTTAAGTGTCAGAGTTTTGAAGTTTTCGATTTTACACCCAATTTTTCGTCTAATACATTGTTCTGAAATACTTTTTTAGTTCAACGCTATGGAGTCATTGGTAACTGTGGATTCGTCATTTCATGTCTAAAGATATCCGTCTGTAACCTAAAGTCTACTAGTGGGGGTTGGTAGTCAGGGACGATCACCTTCTCGGCAATATGTATAAATGAGCTGATCAAAAAGAAAACAAATAATTGCTTTTAAGGCAGTATTAGTGCTTTTGATTTGAGCCACGATCGAAACTTTGGAAGATAAAAGAAATCGAAGTAAAGTATGCCACTTTAAAACTGCTTGCTAAGTAGCATTAATTGATAATTGATGTTTCACTGCTGAATTTAATTATTTATGCATCATGCTTTCGACTAGTTTTTCTTTGTTTGGAAACCCATGAATTTACATGTAATAATAGAGCTAAAAATGCTCATGTTTATTTTACACAACATTTGCAAGCAATCATTTAACTATTCTCACAACTAAATACATAACAATATGAAATTGTTTGGATATATTTCATTTGTCGCGCTTAATTGCTCATTTTAAATGTGGTTTACTAATGGCCTTGGAATTGGCAATGTTATAGCAATATCTGCTGTCGGCACTATAGTTGTTGACATCCTCTGCTCTCCTGCATCTGCTTTTTTCTTCGAAGTGTTGTTGTTGATGCTTTCTTGTTTCCTTGTTAGTGCAACTCGTATACTGAAACTTTCAGAGACTATAGCTATTGTATTAGATGATTTATTCGTTCATATCTCACTCAAGTAGATAAATAAATAAAAGAAAAGACTAATGAATTGTTGCCGTGTTTATCCGTTGCATCGATTTCAGTATTCACCATATCGATTTAAGTATTGATTGTTGCTTAGTGTTTCTTTTCAGCTCATGATAATTGCAAATTGGGATAGATTTTTATAAATCCTTGAGAATTTGTCACTGAGGTTTCAATCTTCTGTTAGTTTAATGCAGGAATGGTATGGTAAATACCTGTATTCGCTAAGGGGTAAAAATATACGAGAGTTTCATGCTCGCTACTCACATGACCAATGTAAATAAAAATATTCGAACTTTGAATGCCCATATTCCTACTATGCTAGCTGGAAAAAAATACTCCAATGTTGTCTAAAATGAATCAGGAGCCCTATATTCATTTTTGTTGACTCATTTTATGCCAAATTTAAATTTTAACCCAAAATGCTAATACGACCTTAAGAATGATGATGAAAAAATGTACACTTCGAATAAATATATGCGTAATATTCGACAACAATGTGAAAATCCTATTAAAAATGACTAATGATCAGTGAAAAATGTACTTAAGGAACCTTCGAGGTGCTACAGAAGCAGGCATCTAGATATATATCGGTCTATTGCCGTTTTATTGTAGGCTGTAACGTACATGATTTCTTTGTAAGTTCGCGTATTGTATTTTTATAATTTTAGCTACATATTTAAATTAATAATCTAAATCTTTGGTCATCGTGTGATTCAATTGTTTTCAGTACTTCGTTTCGACCAACTCCACTCTAGAAACCCCGATTTTTAGGGGTTACAACACCAAGAGTTGAAAAAAATGCCTTCAGCCGTAAAATTGTCTTAGAAAATTCCGTCAAAATTTTGTGGCAATCGGTAGGGAGACAAAAATGAAAAATAGAAATAATTGTTAATACTTGTAATCACTAATGGCCTTAAAATATCTGTAAAATTTAAATGGTTTCCAAATAATTTCATACTGATTGGCGGCAGCTCTGGCCGGGGCCAGCATAGCATTCATAAGCTTAATAAATATTGCATGCAAGCTCTGAAAAATCTGCCAATTTTTTAGGTCTTTAGATGACTATTATTGAAAATGACATTGTATATAGCATTAGCTATAGCAGGTGGTTAGATGACTTTTTCGTTTTAAAGTTAAAAAAAGTAGAGATGAAGTTTTCCTTTTTTCTATATCTTGAATATTTATTGTTTCTAATATTTTTAAAAATTTATTCACTTCTTTTTTTCTACGTTCATAGCATTGTTTTAGCGAATGATAAATGTATGCATGAATCTTGCTCAAGTACTTGATTATTTGCCATTTTACCAGGTTTATGCTTTTTGATGTGCTATTCTTCTTGAGGTTGTTAGGTACAGACGTACAAATGTTTCACGTGCATGGTTGTGTGGGTAAGGTGTCGAATGAGTGTTTACATTGGGGTGCCTAGGGCCAGCTCAGTTTCGTACAGACTTTTCTAATGTCGTTCAAAGACAGGAAATATTATTGTGAGCAATTAAAAAAGATAAGGCAAAGATGGAGGTTACATTCCACCTGATTCTTGGCGGTAATTTTTCGATGGGGGCATTTACCATTTTCGTAAATTGCCGAGCCTGATAGAGTTTGTAAAATAAAAAGACCTGTAGTTCTCGAGTTATAAGCGACAAAAGACTGATGCTCTTAATCCTTTCGCTGGAATGGGCGTGCTGAGACTTCTTACGTCATCCCTACGTCCAATCACAACTGAGACTGCACAGCTCCTTCACCCAATCAAAATCTGTACTGTGTAGGCAGACCTCCCCTCCCCAACTCCAACCCCATTCCACTCCCCAAAATAGCCAAAGAGGGGAGGTGGATGACGTAGAAGGTCTCAGCGCAGCTCATTCGATGGGCGTCAACTTTTGTGCATTTTAATTTTCAATTTATGAGTGAATGGATACGGTTAGAAGATTGATTTTTTCACCAAAATTCATTTTTTGTTCCTATCTAACGATTTCGTGAATAAAATAGCAATTTCGGTTCCGAGAAAACTTTTGAGACAAAAAAGAGACATTACAGCCAGCGCGGTCTAGGGCTAACTCGGATATATATGTTTCTGGTGTTCGCGTTTCATTTTCATCAAATATTTGTTATCAACCTCAGGAAATTCGATTTTTTGTACCTGGCAAGCCACGCCTACTCAGACAAAAATATGGCCACGTCTCCACCATTACATTTCGACGTGAAATGTCATTTTACATTCTAAAGAGGGAATTTGAAAGTGTAGCATAATAGGCCTCTTGGAATCGATTGAAACATGATAAGAAAAAGGCTGGACAATATGGGTATAAAATCACGCGTCGTGGACTGCGTTAAGTTAATGTGTTTTTGAGGGAGAAATTCGAGGAGCTCGCGATTAAGTCATTTGCAAGTGCTTAAGAGAGAAACCCACCAAAAAAGTCAGGTTCACAAAAATAAACAAAATAGAAATGCAAAGCGTGAAATACTGAAAAAATTGTACATTTCAAGGAAAAATTCACAATGTTATCGCAAAAGTTGGTTGCCTGTAGAAAGAGGTAACAAGATGAAAGAGTATCAAATTATGAATCTAAGAAGCCAAGACTGTCATCCACAGAGTGTCTCAGGAAACTCCGGGAGCGACGAACCTAGAGTGACAGCAGAGTCAGCGCCTATCACTAGTGTGCAATCAATTAAATTTGACGGTGATGATTGCGCTTTCATTTATTCATTTCAATTCATGCGCAACCCCACGTCACAAAAAGACGTTTCATGCAATGAACACCTTCGGTAGATTCGCGGACCCTACCTGTTAGTTTTGCACTTCACAAGGGGCAGCAAAACACCCTTGTTTCCGCATTGTTGACAACGAGAAATCATTGTGCTCATTTCAGGTTGACTGCATTATTCCCTCTGCTTGTTTCCTCGAGATCGGTGACACGAACGCATTAGGTTTCGGCGACCGTGGCACGTGAAATGACCGCTTGTAAGCGTATCTGATGGGGCTGTCTCATGGAAATATTCGGTGGTTTCCAAGCTCGCTTCAACTCCCGTTAATTAGAGACGCAGGCATTGGATTCCTTCCTCAAAAGGGAGGGGGAGGGGAGCGAATTTGAGAATCTTGAGGAGTGAGAGAACGAGGTCTTCATTCCTTGTATTTTGATTTTTTTCTTCCCGACGGATCGCGCGGCACTGGATGTAAAGAAAGACCAGGGATCGCACGATTTTTAAGGAAATCCGAGACGTATTTTCCTTTTTACTGAGAGAGGAGGAGCACCCCCTCGAGACTGAAACATTTTTCGAATATCTGAGCAGTGAGTGTTCTCTCCCAAGATTGGCAAAGGAACACGGCCCTCACCGTCGTCCCAAACCACCTGCCTTCTTACCTCCGGGGATCGCCGGAAACGGAACGATCGGGTGTTGCTGCAAGAAGAGGAGGTAGAGCAGAGAAAATTCAGTTCACACGCCCCCCCCTCTCCCTCCCTCCTCCCCCAAAAAAAGAAATAAAAATTATGATTGAGGCGTGAAAAAATATCTCTCCGCGCTTTTGGAAAAGCGTTGGTACGAAAAAAGCTTTGGACTCATTGGAAAATGCCACTCAGATCGAAGGGCGATGGGGATAAAAAGATGTGTTGAGGGCAAAGGCGGCTCGCTAAAGTCCTTATCTGAATCTTTGGGACCTTTTGGAGGGGGGGTCTTAATACGCAACTACCATAAGCAGTTCGAGGCGATCGTGATGGGTTGTTATGGAAACGAGCGGGTAATCGAGTGAGCGTGCTCGCACGTGAGTGGCTCTGTCTGGACCTCGAAAGAGAGAACAGGGGAGGGTTCTCGTTTCGTGTGTGTGTGTGTGGGAGAGACAAAAGACGATCAGCGAGCGTTTCCGAGGGGGGGGGGATGTTTTTGGTGGCCCTGGCGGCGGGGTGGAGAATGAAAGGTCAAAATGATTCCGAGGAATGGGAGGATGATACGTTTGAGACGGGAGGCAGGAAGGCCTGTGGAAGTGGCAAGGAGGATTGAAATCAAAGAGATTAGAAAAAGATGGAGGCGACATTCAAACTGATTCTGGAAGCAAATCTCGACATTATAGTCGGCGCGATCTAAGCCATGGGTTGGGCCTAACTTCTTGGCATGTTTCACGCAAAATTACTTTTTGAGGCTGTGTTATACCTAAATTACTTGTTATACGGCCAAGTATGAATGAAAGGCACTCGTTAAATCGAGTTTAACATGTGCAATTTAATTTATATTCAGTTGGTATTCTGTCGACATTTAATAGTAAATTGGCGAAGAACATGAATAAATGAAGGAAATACCTTAATGAATCATAAATATTTGCTCCTCATTGATGTTATGTTTAGCTATGTTTTGCCACTCTGAAGGTTACATTGAAATTAACGTCATGAAAATTAATGGGAAGGCATAGTTTAATGAACTATTTATGCAGTCAATGGATTTGTGGGCCGGGCAGAATTCGCAAATGAGCCGAATTAGCCCGCGGGCTGGAGTTAGTTCATCCATGATCTAGGACCTACTCTGTCTGACACTACCCGCGTTCAATTTTTATTCTCGCCATATTTCCTTGAACATCCCGGAAAATGTGTTGTTTTTACCTGGCAGACTCCGCCAAATCGCCAAGAAATATTTCTCCTTGAACCCCTGTTCTTGCTATTTGCCCTTGAATTTGGTTGTGCCTCCTACTTCGTTGGTTGAAATAAAATGGAGAGGTCCATGCTGGTCCCATGCATTGAACTGGAGTGGGGTATGTCCTGGAGGGTGTTTAGTATAGGGAGGCCTAAGCGTACTAAACTGACCAAAACACTGAAAAGCTTGTGTTTAAAATATGATTGACCAGGACTAGTCGGGGTGAAACATTATCCGTAACCTACATTAAAATAGTTAATAAAGTGATTAATAATGATGCATTTATTCCCTGGTAACACATGAAACTTTACTGTATATTTGGCTCAATTGCACAACGGTGAGAAAAACTGCTGACGTTCACGGGGCGTTGATGAGATATTCGGCCTCACAAAGGGACTTGAATACACGAGAGACATTCATCATTGTTATCCTGGCTGAAATTTGAACGATTTATGATGAAACATTTCATTCGGATAATATTGTTTAATAATAAAATATAACCTCATAAAAACAAAGTTTTTATTATACATACCTTTATTTTCATATGCATTACGTCACATTTTAATGTCTCATATTCTCAGTGCATTTTATTATATTTCTTTTTCATTGTTTTATGGTATCTTTGCCATTAAATATTGTATCATCACATTGCTAATAAAATTAATTTGTGAAAGGAAATCATTCTATCTTCACTGATACCTCAAATTATTCAGACATTCGACAACCATTTAGGAACATTAGTAATTCGATATGACATTTATATATTCATTGTTTAACATTCAATAGCGATAATCACAGTTGTTGGCTCACCGCGGTCCATCTCCCACAACGTCCTACGTGCTAAGTGCTAAGTGCTTTGATCGCCGTCATTAATGAATAATTAGCGAGAAAAATATTGAAAAAATATAGTTTAGAGGGTAATGCGATTATGAAAACAACATTTCTAAAGATGGAAGTGAAAATGCCTATGAAGAAAAGAAGAAAAATAATTTCCCCAGCAGGGAATCGAACCCCACACCTTCCGCTCCAATGGGTTTGTACTACGTGCACAGACAAGCAGACAGACAGTGTGAGCTAATATGAAGGGAGTAAAACAAAGCACTTCGGTGTGAGAACATTTGGCCGACCGAGATGGTGAACTTTTAACTGCGCGAAAATCTTCAATTCCTTCGACCACCACCGCCTTCCTTCCCTTCTACTTTCAATATACTTCTAACTTGTAGGTTAATGCAGTAAAGGGCGGTAACCTGCTACGAAAATGTTTGTTGCGGAAACTATGCTTATTTTATTTTAGCTTGAATGCACCAAGTTTTCTTTATGAGATTGTTGTCTAGGTTTTTTGTCTGGTGGTTGGTGTTGAAGTAATAAGTCTTTAAGATTATAATATAAGAGAGAGATGAGGGATAAGGAAAAAAAATTAGTGAGTGACATTGAATTTTGATTTTAGTCATCACTCTACCATAAGGTTAGAGGAAAATGGAGGCGGAATTCCACCAGATTCTTGAAGTCAATTTTGCCATTACTTTCGGCATGGTTTAGAGCTTACTCTGGTCCCTTTTCCCTCGAGAGCACATGGTAGAGTAAGAGTAGTCTCTAAGCATAAATAATAATGAAGATAATCTTTTTGAGACACTATATACCCTTTTAACAGAGAAGAGTGAAATTGCCCTATCACACGCTACCCGCGTTAATACGGGACATCTGCTGTGGCAATGTCACCAGAAGTAGGTGTGTAAATTTACACATGGACAGATGTCAAGTAGAACTTTAGAATTATACTTGCCAGGCGGAAGAACTCTACATTGGACGACGGAATGGGTACGACCCTCTGCTCGACTCAACCCATGAAACTCTTTTCAGCTGAAGGGGTTCTATTTAACACGCGCATGGCTATGTCTACTTAATTTCCTTATAACCACCTTGGTTTCAACTTCCTAGGGAAGTGGCCACGTGATAATCGCATGAAGACGGTGAAAAATAGAAGAGAGAATTAAAAATATGAAATAAAATAATGTGACTCGAAGCGCTGGTAAGCCATGATTTCCTTTTCATTGCATTCCGAGTCGGAATGGGAGTCTTCTCTTGTGTGTGCCTGCCTGTGGTGTGAGGGAATTGGGATATGGGGTTGGAGAGGTGGGAGGAGGTGGTAAAAGTGTAGAAAATCTGATTGCCATCCCGATCCGAATCTCATCAGGCTCGGGGGAGCTGGAGAAACGGCGGAGGGATTCAATTGGGCCGCTCGGGAATTTTGAAATTTTTCCGTCTGGACAGGTAAGGTTGCTCAACTCTCCTTCCGACGAGACCTGTATTTTTTCTACAGAGAGAAGGACCTTTCACTCTTACCTGCAAATTGGGTGATCTTTGTGCTTTTACTCCCTTTACATTAGCTCACAGTCTGTCCGTGTACGTACAAACCCACTTCCCCTCTGATCCAATCGATCTGAAATTCGGTCCATAAGACTCCTTGTGACCAACGATTAATTTTAACAAACCCACACACACATAAATACACACAGAATTAATTATATTAAAATTTATTTGTATGAAAATGTATGACCATTTAACGCTCGTTATCTGTCTAACCTTGCAAGTAACTGGTAGCCCAGGGTGTTCGATTCCCTGCTGGGGATATTATTGTTCTTCTTTTTTTCATAGCCGTTTACTTACTTTACACCTTTAGAAATTTTGTTTCCATCATCGCATTACCCTCTAAACTTTTTTTTCAATATTTTGCTCGCTAATTATTCATTAATGACGGCGATCAATGCTATCACTTAGCACTTAGGACGTTGTGGGAGATGGACCGTGGTGAGCCAACAACTGTGATTATCGCCATTGAAAGTTCAACAATGAATATATATGTCATATATCGAATTACTAATGTTCCTAATGGTTCTCGAATGTCTGAATAATTTGAAATATCAGTGAAGATAGAATGATTTCCTTTCACAAATTAATTTTATTAGCAATGTGATAATAGAATATTTAATGGCAAAGATACTATGAGACCATACCATAAAACAATGAAAAAATATAATAAAATGCACTGAGAATATGAGACATTAAAACGTGACGTAATGCATATGAAAAAAAGGGAGTATAATAAAAAACATTGTTTTTTTTAGGTTATTTTTTTACTCCGAATTACTCAAGTACAGCTGACAATAGTAAAGTTCTCCTGGTGCCAATGTTCAATCTCATTAGCGTGCGTGACATGTACTTCCGAAAAGGAAAATTCAGACCTCAATATTAATTCAATTCTGATGCTTTGTTTGCTCATTTGTCGAAGAATGCTCAAATCTTCGCCAAGCTCAATTTACGAAGACACTCTGCCTGGGGTCTTATTCAGGAAAGGATCGACGTGGAAGAGATGACATAACCTCGAAAAACACCAAATTTTAATGGCATGATTTGAAATTTACAACGCCGTAAAAGGAGGCTTGAAAATTACTAGTTGAAACTCAATATCACTCCTAATGTCGTTGAAAATGTAACTTTTAAATTTCCAATATGATTATTTTACCGGTTGTAGTAGCCAGGTTGGTGATGTCCCTGCCTGAAAATTAAAAAGCCTCATTTTCCAATTACGATGCGATGTTTGTCATGGGGTTGTCTGAATATATATAGAACAGTTTAACCCAAGAATTTAAAGACATCATAAAACATTTTATACGAGGAGTGTAGCGCATCCTTCGTCAAGTTGCTTGGCTGTGATAAAGTCAATATAGAATATGGATCCATTGGAGACCACATTATTTCCAATAGAGAGTTCATTGGAAAAAGATATTTATTCTAATTTTGACTCTCATATTATTGTTCTCTCTTAGAAAATTCCCAATGAAATTTCTTCACAAGTAATCCTAAAAGTGTAATTAATTACATAGACAATTTAAATCTTGCTTTACGTAGAAAATATACCTCTAGGGAGATGTTTCACTAGAATGCAATTTGCCCATGAAAGTATTCCACTCCATAAACACCAGTGGAAATGATTGTCATATAGAAAGTGAAATCTGAATGGAAAATATAGAAAAAAAGTGCGAAATTCCACAGAAGAAAAACTTCATTCATGGGGAATTTGCCTTGACCGAAACTCTTATCCAGTCCGTGAGGTTAAAGCCAAATATTGAAAACAATAAGGTGTTCACTCTTTTTGAAAAGTTTTGATGATACTGGGATCTATGCGAGCATGTATATCTCCTGCCCTCTGCGAGTATGTATATCTCAATTTATGTTTGAAAATAACTCAAAATTACACTAGTTTATCTTTTTGGCAGCATAATCGAACTTTTACGTGGCATCTGTATTCATATTTTTCACCTCCTGCTATTGGCTACCAAAATACTTCAACAGTCCTTGACGTGAAGCCTTTATTGACAAAATTTAATCGCACCTTGCAGAGAATACCGTGGAAATTATTAAATTTCCATGTCTTGCAGGCTCCGGAGTTGAAAAATTTCATATTATTGTATTCTTGCTAGTACTTTGTTTCTGATCAATAGAATGAAAACTACAAATATTTGGTTTTCTCCATTTATACATTGTTAAAGCAAGATATTAGTGAAAGTGAATTCTTAAAAAGTGGAAGTGACTTTGAAAGATTTGTTTCCATATGAAGATCTGGATAGAAAGGAGAGTATAACATTTAATGTGCATCAGATAATGCATTTCAGTGACTCAGTGCGAGGCTTTGGTCCATGTTGGGTGTATATATGTTTACGAGTTAGAAAGTTTTAACTGGATATTATTGAATCGGATTTACGGGCCAAAATCTGTTGTGACAAATAGATTTAATTGATTTAGAATTATAGATTCGTTAAATAGACTCTCATTTGAAAGTAAAGGATAAGATTGTCTAGCAATAATATAGCCTCATAAAAACAAAGTTTTTATTATACTCCCTTTATTTTCATATGCATTACGCCAAGTTTTAATGTCTCATATTCTCAGTGCATTTTATTATATTTCTTTTTCATTGTTTTATGGTATCTTTGACATAAAATATTGTATTATCACATTGCTAATAAATATAATTCGTGAAAGTAAATCATTCTATCTTCACTGATATGTCAAATTATTCAGACATTCGAGAACCATTAGGAACATTAGTAGTATTCGATATGACATTTATATATTCATTGTTGAACATTCAATAGCGATAATCACAGTTGTTGGCTCACCACGGTTCATCTCCCACAACGTCTAAGGTCCAAGTGCTAGCTTTGATCGCCGTCATTAATGAATAATTAGCGAGTAAAATATTGAAAAAATAAAGTTTATAGGGTAATGCGATGATGAAAACAAAATGTATAAAAATGGAAGTGAAAACGGCAATGAAAAAAAGAAGAAAAATAATTTCCCCAGCAGGGAATCGAACACCACACCTTCCGCTCCAATGAGTTTATACGTACACATACAAGCAAACAGGCAGTGTGAGCTAGTATAAAGGGAGTAAAAAGTAGGTGGAGGCAATGTCTTCGGTTGCTCGTACGTCATCTTATGATTTTAGAAAAGAAATACCTTTTTCTTCTGGGATAAAGAATATAACATGATGAGTTGTTTGGCAAAAAAATTGATTTTCATAGGAGCTCAATCAAATGTGCTGGACATTTTTATACAAAGTGTTTCACATTTGAATATATATTTTTTCCTCTAATATCATCATTCACCCTATGCGCTGCACTCTAAACAATTAATAGTGCAACCTTTCCAGAATTCTATTGGTTTAATCATTGAATGGTTATTGTGGTAGGAAAATTTTCAAAATACTATGAGACGTTTTTTCCCTTAAAATTGTTTTCCCTATGCCTGAAGGTTTTCCCTAGGATAGTGTTTTGTTCTTGGGAAATACCTGACCAAAGCGTTACATTTTGGAAGAAATAAAAGTTCCTGGAAAAATATTCCCAAGAGTTGAATGCGTTTCCCTCAGGAAAGGAAATTTTAAGGGAATTTCAATGTTTAAATGTGTTTCAATATCCTTGCTTTTTCTTATGGCCTAGGGAATTATTATAGGTAAACTTCCATCAGCGGTTGGCAACGTAATGTCATGAATGGTAAAATACCCTGCAACTCTTGCTTTGGTAACTCTACGATACAATACGGACATTTGAGAGGAAATACCATTGTTAACAAATGTTTTATTGAAATGGATATGCAACCAATGCTTTGTGCAAAAATGAAACGGGTATTTCAAAGGAAAAGTGTTTCTTAAGTGTGCGTGAAAAAGACGATTTGTGATCATACTGAACTAGCAAAAAATTATGCTAAATAGAAGTGATCTAGTTTTTCTGGATTTAAGTGTACGTAACGACCGGTTTAATGAATATAGTAGGGAATTGAAAGTTGTCAGGATCGTTTCTGTGGCAAACTACGGTAGTTAGTACTTTACTGTATAAATTAACGACCAACCATAACCTTCCTCCTTCTCGTAGAATGTAAGAATGTTACTCGAATCATCTAAAAGTATTTCTAATCCATGACAATGTTAATTATATAAGATCATGTATACGTTAGTAATGGCAGTAGATATTTTTTTGTTAGTTTTCACCAACTTTTTTCAAATAATATCCCTTTGTTAGTTAAGTAGTTTGCTCGCTTCTATATGGATGCTATATTAGTGAGTCATTTGAGAGTGCTAAACGGAACCATATTTCAGTATGTTTGGGTCCATCTTTTTAAGACTCAACTTCCTCCCTATCCTTGGCATTGAACGCTGGTGTTTGGCGAAAAGAGGCGATTCTCAGATGAGAAACGAAAACAAATCAGCAGTTTCTTTTCCAGATGGTGAGTAAGTGCTTCTAAGAAAGCGTATTCGCCGACGTTCCGGCTCCGTAATTGGCCAAAGCCAGCACCGCCCCTTTCCCATGAAAACTTTTCTCGCTCATGCAGGCAACAATTTAGGGGATGGATGAAGGGCGTAACTCAGGCAACGCCCATTTTCAGTACATTTTTCCTTAAAACAACCGTAAGCTAGCTTCTTCGGCATGGTAGGGCCATTTAGGAGTTAGGCGTAGCTACCGCGAACACAGTACAGATATGTAACTTGAATAGAGAAAAGGCTATCTTTGAAACAGCTATTGACTGTATTTTACCTCGAGAATTTGAAATGGAGTTAATCTTTGCCATTTCTCTCCTGTACAAGTATAAATTGTGACCGGAATATTAGGTAATTTAACGGTAAGGCGTGTCCAATTTTGTTCGCTTCATGCATAGGAATGAGGAATTTTTTTTTCACTGTAGTTTTTTTGGAATATTTTTCGGTCATTCCAACTCTTTTTAATTGACGTATACTTATGTATAGCTTATTTAAAATGTAGTCAAGCTGGCATACTCAACGATCGGGATATTATTAAAGGAACTAAGTTAAGAAAGAATGATACGGTACAATCTTGTCAGTTTTGGATGCCTGCGCCCTTTTTAGTTATAAGAAACATTTGATTATTCAAGATTCCTTACATTTAATGCATCTATACGATCGCGGATTGCATAGAGACTCCAAAAGTAGATAAATTATGTGCCAACGAGAGTGTAGTTATCATTCTTATATGACATTGTTCAGGTCTCCATTTAATCTTTTGTTAGCTATCAGTCGTATTCATAAGGAATTATTTCCATCGTCACGGGTTAATGTGTTCTCTCTACATTCAAGAGGAAACGAATATATTTTTCCGTCGTCAGCTTGCTTAAAATGTAGAAAAATTGAAAACTGTTATCGAAATTCGATGTTATTAATAAAAAGTATGAATATAAATAATTCGTCACATTGATATTAGGTCTATTTATGCATAGGTTAGTTGGTTAATTTTGTAATCAATCAGTTTTTTGCTATATTCCGAATCAATTTCTATATTTTAGATCTATTGTATTTTTTCTATTACATTCTGAGAACATACTATTGAGGATTTCATCCTCAATAGTATGTCAATTCTCGAAGCCTTTCTTTAGTGAAATAAAAATTACGGTTTGAGCTTTATTATAGAACATTGAAGAAAATACGGCATGGTTCGCATTAGCGTGTTTCGTATTAGCATGGTTTTCCTTCGTTGTTAGTTATTCCGCTAGCACAACTATTAATTAAACTACTGAATTGGTCACTCACTGCACGGTATTTCTCACAAAACAAAGTCCACGCGGAAATTTGACGCATGGTGCGAAATGCTTCGAAAATACTCTCACTTCTTTCTTATGTGCGTGTTTAGTTCTCTGGAATTGCTTCTAACCCTCTTTGAAGAAGTGGCATTAGTTACATCTAACGGCTACCACTTGCACTATTGAGCATTGTTATGGCTAAGGATATTCAGGAATTGAGTTAGGGTGATGAGAAAAATGTCGTCGGCGAGGAGCCTGATGTTAACAACAAAGTCGTATTCTGAGTATAATAGCCTATACAGAGGATAGAGGAGTAAATCCCTCAGCATTGATGTACACATTACGCCGAAGTTCGGAGTTTCACTGAAAATCTCCCCTGATGCTGGGAATCGAACCCAGGCCCTTTGGGATGGGCAGCCATTTCTCAAGCTACCACACCAACGCGGTCTCCCCTCTTCAATATTTTCAAACAAATGTGTATCTGACTATGAGTAACATCCTAAGAGTAACTTGTAAATTCCGATACGGCGTTGTGTGTACATTCCTATACGGTTAAACATCCTACTGCGGTGCGCCGTAACCCAGTGTGTCGATGAAACTATAATAATTACTATCGCAATGAATATCATGTAAATAGGCCACCTATCCACGGAGGTTTGCAGGAATCAAATACCACGTGGGGACCACGTACCACTTTCCATACCACGGTGTTGGTGTGAAGGCTATGCTACTGGCTTCCAATCCCTAAGAACCCGGCTCGAATCCTGGCAGTGTTGGAGATTTCTCATTGTACTCCCGATTCTAAATTGGGTGCTATGTGGGCTGAACTTCAAAGAGTTCGAGCTCTATCTGTTGGATGGAACGTTGAACTGCTGACCCCCCTTGACGCCTTTCGATAACTTTTGGCTAATACTCGAGCAGGATTTTTCTCCACCCAAAGTACCCAC
The DNA here is from genome assembly GCA_963573305.1 of Pyrrhosoma nymphula. NCBI lineage: Eukaryota > Metazoa > Arthropoda > Insecta > Odonata > Coenagrionidae > Pyrrhosoma > Pyrrhosoma nymphula. The sequence continues at coordinate 8,183,712 of OY754335.1, read as the reverse complement.
CGATTCTAAATGGTGCACATGACCTCAGTTGTCGAACACCTCGTCAAATAACCAAGGAAAAAAATCCCACGCTTGAGGTATGTGTGAACCACACCATTTGTGCATGCCACTTCCGGACGTGAGAAATGAAGGCAAGAAGGAATCAAGAGGAATTCCATTTTTCATAAGCGGAGCGGGGGATAAAGAGAGCGGGGAAATTTGGATCGACTGGTTGCGTACGTGAGGGTTGGGGAGGGGTGAGGTTTAAGGTGAGAATGGGCGGGTCCAGCGCGTATGTGAGTTGAGGAAAGGCCTTCTCCGGTTCGCGGGCGCTCTGCCCCAGTTCCCACACTTGAGGCTGCCCGTGAAAGTGAATGGGTCACTATTAAGTATATGGTGTGGGCAGGAGTGGGCATGTGGGCTGCGGGGAGGGTTTATTCGAGTCGGACTGGGCGAGTGAGTGAGTGTTGAGGGCAGCCTCGAGGGAGAAAGTCACGGCTCACAAAGCCTCCGCTGTGGAGGGAATGGAGGCGTCGCAACCTCTCCTCCTCATCACCACCCCCAAGGGAAGGAACTGGGCTGAAGGGATCGTTGCGGGGAAGGGCGGCGAAATGAAAGGGGCGGATTTGAAATGGAGTGGATCGGGAGAGATATTTTCGTGGCTATCTACATCTTGCTCTGCGGCCACAATGGAGCGAGTGTGGCAAGTGGCGTTATTATTAGACGTCTGAAGTCGAGGAGGGTAAAGGTTACCGAAGCACGATACGAATTATCCGTAAATAAGGTGCCGCAGATATGGGCACCGGGAAACCAATAATATGTGAATATTAAAAAAACAGACAATAGAGTATTTAATGTTGTTTTTCAGATAATACGTTCAACCTTTGCATTCATTTTTTTCCAATTTGAGTTCAAGCGCAGGGAAATAATGTCTCCCATCGCCGGATTTCTTTGTGAAAGTAAGAAAAGCATTCAAGTTGTAACCGTGATCAATGGCGCTTTTTTGCACTCTTATTCAAGAGCCAATAGCAGTGAATTTGTATGATTGTCAGCCCTGTTGTTTTGCATTCTGATGCTGGATTTCGGATGATGTGTTAAATCCTGTCTGAGGTTTCTTAGCACTAAATTCTTTTAGATTTCCTGACCTATAATACGACTTTGGTCTTGAAAGCTATGAACGTTACTAGTCATCATTATGAAAAAGTATTGACAAATAAGCGGAATTGAAAAACTATTGTGCTGTTGTTGCCTTCGTTGAAAACATTCCATCTCATTCTATGAAGTTGCTGCAGCCTTTGGAAACGTTCCAGATTTTCAAGCAACCTGGCCTTATCTATTTTCTTAATCGCATAAATCCGTCCATTTTTAAAAGTGAATTTCCCTAAATTCCTGCAGCAGTCAGTTTAAAATTTCTTTCCATCTCAAACTTGGATGATTACTGTAGAACCTCATTCAGCAATAACATAAGTATTCTTTGCTCATGTTGGTCGAAAATTGACTCTCAGAGCACACAGAATATTTTGTCAAAGCAAAATGGTAAAAATATGTTTATAAAGTAAAGCATTCCCATGCAGTTATACGAAAAGATGAATCATTTATTTGCATCCTTTAATGTTGCAAATACTTCCTTGCGTTCGTCATTAGGTAACCCAAGGAGTCCTATGCTAATAACACGAGAGTTTGACGCCCAACGTATATACGAATGCATGGTTTTGAGTGTGTACCTATTCCATAAGAAACATTCGATGGCATTCCATTTTTGGACGAGTGGAGTTACAAAGCCTTCCACCTTATACTCTACTACAATAAAAACACTAATCTGTTTCAATATAAGAAAATGAAGTTAAGCCTATCATTATAAGAAAGAGTTTCTTTCATTGAGAGAACCTCCATTCATTTTGTCTATCCCCTAAACCGTAACTAAATACTAAAATATTCACCTCGGTCCAGCCTTTTGAGTTTCTTTTCACTCAAAGCATATTTATGTTTCGAAAATCGGAATGCCTGAAAAGGTATCACCTTAATGATGCAATCGGGTTAAAGTATGCGTTTAATTCACTTTTCTGTATAGGGAATGCTTAAAATTTTATAATCTACTCATTTTACTGAATTCTTGGATCCAGTTACTAATCACAAAAAAAAGGCGAAGGTTTCTGGAAAACGGATAGAATTCACCAAATTATTGTACGGAAGAAGCGTTGGCAGTGTGTGGTAACGCATAAGTATAAGGTCTTCCGTGACCAATTGTTGAAGGCATTCTAGAAAGGGAAGGTAAACACGATGTCCACCACTGCGGAGTAGGAGCAGGAAGTTCAATCTTTTGAAAGTTTTACTATAGAAATATACCAAATACCCATAGAAACTTAAAAAAGTAAAATGGCTTATTTAGGTTTGTCCTAATCTTACTGTCCTAACCAAAATTGACATCTTCTTAAAGATAATACAATATGGCAACACTAGTCGAAATAAAACTTGCGCTGAAGTCTCCACCTAAGGCTAGAGAAAGTGTCCATCAAAACTATATTTCTAGATTCATTTGCGTATTTGGTGTCTTAATTATGCTTTAAAATAGCCAAGGCTGTTGGAATTAGCAATTTATCATTCTTACGTAAGGAAAAGGTTATTTCATATTCACAGTCCATATTTTGTTGCGTGTTTTATCAACGATTGTTGTTGCAGTTTTTACGTCAAAAAATACTATTTATTTATTTAGATTTTATATTTATTTAAAAAAGACTAGTTTATTATTTTTCGCTGTGGAAAAAAATATTGAGAAAAATTAAACTCCGAAATAAACTGTCTTGCATAAAAAGTATGAAGATTACCCTCCAACTTACAATAAAGGCATGTAATCAGTGAAGAAGTATTTTTTTATGATAAAATGAAAAGATGGAATTCAGTATATTTGTTTTGAACGGCACAGTCGCGGTGTAATCTTCTTAAGTAGACTGGTAACCTGCAGGGCAGGGTAATTCTGGACGAGAAGCACTCTCCCACCTTCTTTAACCTCCTTCCCCCTTTCTCCACCTCCTTTGCATTTCAGTCCGTCTTGGTGGTGGGTAGCGCGAGATCCTCCTCTCCTCCCCTGCCCCCCATCTGCCCCCCCATTTGCCCCCCGCCCCATCTGCCCCCCCGTCCCGAGAGGAATCTCTTTTCCGAAACCAGATCGGCGAGAGAGCTCACCTCTTCTCTTATACTTACGTGTGTTTCCGTGCGTGCGTGAGAGTGTAGTATACGCTGCTGCCTGCGTCTGCTGGGAATTCCTCCGGTCAAAGGTTCCCATTTTCCGTTAAGTTCACTCTCTCGCCAATGATTTATGGTCGGAGCTCTCTCAAAATGTGACTCTCTTCTTCTCCTCTGCTCGCGCGCCGCCGCGGCGATATAGCGAGTTCTGCTGTCACTGTCGTACCTTCCAACTTTCCTCCCTCCTCCCCCCAATCCCCCTCCCACCCCCTCCCCCTTCTCTCCCACCCCCCTCTCTTCCCACTTTCTACAATCACTTCTATCTCTCTCTGTCCTGTCTCACTCTTCTCACAGACACAATCCTTTAAGGAGGGCATATAGGAATTATCGAAGCCAAATTGGCGTTGGCATGCAACGGTGATTATCAACCTTCTTTTCGCTCTATTCTCCCTTTTACCTTAGGTTAGAACATCACTACCTCTATCCAAATAGATTTTATCAGCCGAAATGATGTAGTTCAATAGAAATAACGCTCCAATCGGCTCCTCGGGCTGGAAAAGGCATTCGTTAAAGATAAGTTCATACGTCGAATAATCGACACATTTGTGACTTATTTATCAATGGTTTAACCATGTTTGTGGTTTTATGATATATATTATTAAACGGCATTAAATGGAAAGTAGGGATTTTCCCATTTGTTTTTGCTCAGTCAGTGTGAGGCTGGCCGAAAGCGCAAAGGAGATGACGTTAGTGCCTTCCGCCCCTACCTTTTTCCCTCCCCTTTCATATCCTTTCCTCCTGTCCTCACTGAGGTCACGTGAGGTCGGGCTCGCTTCTTTATTAGTAATTTAATAGCGAGCGTATTTCAAATTGGTTTCCACGGGGATTTGTTGAGCTCACGATGGTGTTTGTATGTGTACAGACGTTCGAGCATGCGCGGCCAGACTGTTACCGTTCTCCGGCTTCTTGGACTGGCGATGTGCTTCCGGTCTGCTTTTGATATGCCATTATGCGCTCCCAAGCGATGTCGTAAACGACATAATAGCAGTTCACTCCCGTGCCGGCCGTAATTTTATTTTTGTTCAGATCTCGTTTGTGATAAAAATGACGTTTTCGCTTTTACCGTGAAGGTCTTAAAAACTCGATACTCAAGGTTTTACGCGGTCCTATCAGACAATTTAGTCTACACATAAGCCAAGTGGTAAAATAAGAGGAATTAATGAATTCAATCCTATCTGGCGTAACTTTGTGGAAGTCCATTTTCAAATAATGACAAGGCCAACTATGTTTAAATCCACAGAGTTTTTTATTGGTACAACTAGTTTGAACGCTACGGCGTCATCGTCAGGTATTTGGTACCTCAGGTACCTGATGATGCTAGCGTTGAACCTAGTTGTACCAATAAAAAACTCTGTGGATTTAAACATAGTTGGCATTTCTTCAAATGTTGAATGCTCCATCGTACTTAGTGGAATAACGACATAATGGGAAAAATAATGTACTTTGTCATATTCCACTTAGATTTATTTACCCAACCGGTTTCCACTCAACCCCTCCCTCCCCCTCCCGGAGGAATTTTGGAATATATATTTGGCACGCACTCCCAGAAAACTTGGAGACTGTACCCTTGATAATGACGCTTAAGAGTTGAAACCGGTCGGGTAAATAAATATAAGTGGAATATTACAAAGTACATTATTTCTCATATTATAGTTTGCATTCACATTATTTTTAAGAGGAATTTATGTTTGGATTTAAGAGAATCAATGATTTCCTTTGAATGTTATACAGCGCCTTCAAGCCCTCTCCATAACAATTATAACTCGAATATCAGAGATATAGATTAATATAATCGTAGAAAGGTTCTGTAATGCGGATAAAACGGTTCATGTCCATTTGAATGTCTCAGGAAACTTGGTGATTCTAATTTTGACAATCTTAGGAAAACTTTCGTCTTGAACGTGTGCATTGGCTATCTTATTATATGCATTAGAATGGTGTATCACCGTGACAAATATTTTTGTATGTTTACGAGAGTGCAGTATAATTGAAAACGTGGTTTTCAACATTGTTAAGAAGATACTGCCATCAACTGTTTCCGCATAATTATTGAAGCCAATCATTGTATTATTCTGGAAATTATTTCAATTTTTTCATTCATAAATATCGGCTGTAAGAGTCTTCTAATTTGTTTAGATGGAAAACATACATCATTTGAGAGGGGTTTTCGTATGGCACGCCCAATACTAATTGGCCTTTATGGACTCATTTCAATCCTCACGTCGCGGTCGCAAGAATGCATTCGAAACGGTGAAAAATAAAAAGAATAAAACATACGACTCGGATGAGCCAGACCGGGTCCCCCTGCAGGAGTTGGGATGCCCGGCCGTACTTGTCGGAGGCACAAGGAATCCAGAGCGACTGAGGAGACAGTTGGGTGGGAACGGGTCTGTTGCTTTCTAATTTGGCCGGGCGTCTACGCGAGGTCAAAGATCATGAGGGCAGGGTACTAAATGAGCAAAACGGACGGTGGGTCGAGTTGATAGGGCGGGGATGTCTTTGCCTTTAAATGGAGCGGAGAGTGGGGCCGACCGCTGTGGGAGGCTAAGGGTTGAGGAACTCGGAAAAAATGTTTTTGGAATGAGAAGTTCGGGTCTTTGTCTGGGAGGGGGGAGGGGATTAGGGAATAGGATGAGGAGAAGAAGGCTTGAAATGGGGAGAGTGGGGGAAAGTGAAGAGGAGGAGAGGTGGTGGATGAATGGGGGTAGAGTGGACGGGAAGGAGGCCGGGAGGGAATGAGAGATCGAGGAAGAATTGGGTAGAATAGGGAGGAGCGAAAGACTTCATTCTCTTGAAACCACTCATTTGAACATTCAAATTCTTTTCAACGATTGTAGAAATGTAGGAGTGCCGCTTAAAATTAAAATGTAACTTCATCAACGGAAAGAAATTATGTTAAACCGCAACGAGACCTTACACATCGATATAATTAGTAAAATTAGCAAGTCAAAGCATAGAGGGGCAAAGCATGACGAGCTGACTTTGGAGCTCATTCAGAGGGTCCTACCGCGCAGTTCGTTTCGGATGGAAATAACATTTCAAATCCATCCAAACGTCGCGTTTTACCGCTATTAAATTTACTATTTATTTTATTTCCAGTGATCTAAATATCGAAATCAAATCATGATTGAAGGAAAAATTTATCTTTTGTAGCTATCTAAAACGTAAGAAGGGTAAGTTTTTAGAAAAGCCTCATACGTAAAACTATACATTTGTGCTCCATTAGTGAGACATTTGTATCATAATTGTCTTTTACGCTATATTCAATGGTAAAATTTACACTTAGCTCCTCGGTATAAACGGTGTAGAACTATATCTTACTCCGTACCCTTGGGTTCTACACATTATACATGGTTTCCAAGTCCATCAAATTCATTCTCAAAGATTTGAGGTACGACTGTTTAACGCCGGGAAAGCAAGAATTCACAGTTTTACCAATTAATGAAAAAAAATATTTTAGTTCTTTATTGAAGAAATCGTCAATGATCGCTATGCGCTGATTTATTCAATCAATCATTATACGGTTACTTGTTTGTGTTAACGGCCATATGGACCTGGAAACCTCTTATTAGCAATTATAATAATACGATTGGCTAAAGTCAATGCAATTAGTGTACCTCTTGTCATATGCAAATCCTAAATATAGTTAAAGAAAAATTGTCGGTATTTTGGAGAAAAGAAGACCCAGAAGAATTTCAAGTACAAACGTATTGAATCTAAAGTCCAAGAGTTTTACACATATAATAGGTGAGCTGCAAGTGAACAAGCTAAGTTCTATAATTACTTTTTATAATAAAATTAAGAATATTTTTAAACGAAAGCATTTAGATGACCAAAAATTATCCAATACTTAGACTTAGAAATGTTTACTATTAATTATAGTTTATAAAACTTATTTCAAAAAACGAAATTGTTTCTCCAAAAGAATTTTACAATTTGAAACTCAAATCTGTAATGAGTTTCCTTCGGTTAAGGATTAAATTAAATTATTAAATTAAAAATGTGAGGTTGGTATACCTTCAAGGGCAAGCTTCTATCAAAATGATGAGAAAACCCAAGGAGAGGTCATTTCAGTAGGAATTGTTTTCGCTGCAGGCGTTATAAAAATTGCGAAATGTGATAAAACTCCAGAGAAAAAGTTTTAGTACAATGTAGTAGAAATTGTATGCGAAATAAATTGTGGTATCAATAAAAAAGTAACAAATATCGCGACAGAAGTTTAAAAGGATAGTATTTTTTGCACTTAGATTTGCCAATACAATTTTTCATAGTTTCTGCCATTAAAAAAATACATAGCATGGAACATATTAGGAGGGTAGATGTTAAGGTGGAAGATTTGCAATTTTTTCTGTTTTTTCAATGATTCATATGAACTGCTAATAACACCCACACTCCAGGCAAGATTCTGCTTCGACCTTTCGGATGGCTAAGTGAGGTCAGTCAAATACAACCTGCCGCTATTAAAATGAAATTCTTTATGGAGGTGCCCTCGCGACCGCATGAGCCAAATGTGCAATTCTATCCTTTCGTTTATGTCGCTTGAAGAAGACCACTGTCACTAGTTGTATTTACACTTAGCTAATGGAAAGCAGAGGTAAAGGTCTAACAATATATATCAGTTGAAAATTGTATATATATTTATTTAAAATTTAATGAAAATATTTAACAGTCAAAAGAGACCAGTTCTGCGCAGGATCATCGAAATTAACGCATTTTGACTTCGATAATTTCAGTACTTTGCCAGCAACTCTAAAACTGAAATGGGTTAGGGGTCTTCATATAAAGATCGTTCATTTCTACGTATATTTCAAATCTTATCCATGTTTTCCGCAAGAATGACATTTATATGTAATAGAAGAACACAATTTTTATCTTTAAAATCCATTTTTGTCTTCAAGTACTTGTTAATTCAAGTTAAATTTTTGAAAAAATTGGTAAGGTCGATCAGCGGTATTTCACGAAACAAAATGGAACCGTGAAATACAAAAAATAGGCTTCGTACTGTTCCACTTTATTTGTATTTAATCACGACACGTTTTCTGACGTCTATAAAGTCATCAAGTTCGCTGTTTAGGTGCACAGCGTTCAGTGAAAGTGCTCCTAATGATGAAGCTCTTTTGCATCGAAACACTTGGCGTGATTAAAAAAAAACAAAATGAGGTGAAGAGTGCGAAGTCTGCTTTTTCTGTTTATAGTTTCGTAAAGCAAGGTTTGGTAGACGGTATCGCAGACGTTTTTTCTTTAAGTGATGCGAAAATGGAGAAAAGGACATTAAATTCATTCTATACGGGGAACCTCCTCGAGTGACCTGCAAGTTGAGTGTGGGAGTCTTGTGAAACGGCGATCCAGTGAACGTGTGAGTGCTCTTAAAAAGGGGAAAATAAATATGGCGGGGAGGACTTAAAATACGGTAAGAGTGTGGGAGAGAGAGAGAGATGAGGAGGATTCATTTCTGCGAAAGACGCCCACGGAGAAAGCTGGGGGAATGCGACGGACGCGCCGACGAGGTGTTGAAAACAAAAGAGAGACGGATTGCCTACGAGGTAAAAAAAAGTAAGGCTAGAGAGCGAATGCGAGATGAAAAATATCGAAGTCAATCGAGTAAAGGTTATGAGGTGAGCCAGTTTGCGCAAAGCTCGTTCTTGTGCTCAGCGCTCGCATTGTCTCTCTCTTGCTTTTTTCTATCCGTGGTGTATAAAAAAAAAATAACAACGGTGTCTCTCCCCCTCATCCTCTTTTTTTTCCTTCCAACCTTTATAAATCGCGGGGGGATTGTTGGAATTGTATCTCCTCGTCGGTCGGCCACTGACTTGCTGTCGGAAACGTTCGGGATCAACTGTAACATGGTCTAGATTTCGATAAACATAAATCCACTCGCACTAATTTCTCAGCTCCGAGCCGGAGAAGGGATTTCCTGTACTAAGGTTGTGTAGCACGTTTCGTTTAGACATGCATTTGTCGTGTAGCGCATTCAATTTAGATAAATACTTCAATCAGCTGCAATAGTTCATTCGTGAACTGAGTTTTGGTGAAACGAATTAAAAATTTAGACAGCAATTAGAGGTAGCTACGTTGATATAAGAACAAAGAAATCATCTTATTTGATTCTTTAAGTATTATCGAGGTGTTGATGTAGAAAAAATGAAATATACTTGCCAAACGAATCGTTTGTCGGTGCAACATTAGGGCTTCGGTGTCTTTTTCATTAACTTATAGCATTCAAAGATTTCCAAACATAGAAGCAAATTATAAATGAATGCAATGGTGTCTAGTTACAATTAAAGCTTACTATGCATAGAGATGTTTCTAGATATCATTATTACTGAGATGCCTTTTCTACACAATTCCAAACATATTGAATTCTATTTAGGTATTCTTCTCGAGCTTTGCACCAGGTAATTGGCTTCATATTGGCCGACGTTTCGGAAAACGACTTGTTTTCCATTTTCAAGGCGTGTTACTCTCTCTGTGTAGGATGAACTGAATTGACCGTTTGACGAGTCCAACAATTAAGCTCAGGTGTCGTCTGATTGGCTCATGTTCCTTTGAAATCTCTTTTGTTCTTTCCTTTTCTTTTTCATGCAATTTATTATTGGTGCCCAAGTATTGCTAAGATGAAAGCCGGTATCCCGATTGAATTTTTTTGGATTTAAGCGGATTTCGATGGCTTCCTTGATTATGCGGTCCCAGTAGCGTTGTGAGCGGCAAAGAATTTTTGCATCTCCCCATCGAATGGCATGATCTTGATTGATGCTATGCTCCGCCACTATGGACTTCTCTGGTTGCGCTAATCTAAAATGCCTTCGGTGCTCTCTCAGCCTAGTCTCAACCGTTCGGCCTGTTCTGTGATGGTCTGCCATCGAAATCCGCCTAAATCCAAAACATTTCAATCGGGATACTGGCTTTCATCATCATAGCAATTCTTGGGCACCAATAATAAATTGCATGAAAAACATAAGGAAAGAACAGAAGAGATTTCAAATGAACATGAGCCAATCAGACGACACCTGAGCTTAATTGTTGGACTCGTCAAACGGTCAATTCAGTTCAATGTATAATCCTACACAGAGAGAGCAACACGCCTTGAAAAAAGTCGTTTTCCGAAACGTCGGCCAATTACCTGAAGCCAATTACCAAGGGGTGCAAAGCCCGAGAAGAATACCTAAATATTATTCACCGGGAAAAACTTAAATCGTATATATTGAATTCTCTTGCAGCTAAGTATCGTTCACTTGATCTTGTTTCTATGAACTCCTCCTACTCCATTTAAGATCATTCTACGGCTCTGCTTGTATTCTTTTCGTATTTTTTGACTGTTCATGTGATTTCTAGTGACTCTAATTGTTTTTTTTGTTGTTAATATATATAATTATTTATATTTTATACACACCAATGGTTTTTTTGTGATTATCAAATGAATAAATCTGAGTAACAGATAACTAACAGCATTTCATTGATTTTATGAATTTATTTTGTTTAATAATTATTGAATAATTTAATATATTTAAAATCACGCCAAAGCCTTGATTATATGTGTAAATAAACACGAAATGCTGGCAATGTAATAAGATGTATTTCATTTGATTGCGGACCAGAATCTCTGATTTTGCCGAAGATTTCGCTGTTGACGATTTCTATCATTAGGGAATGTCAGAAATTATCATGAAATTTCAAAGTTAAGCTTATGATTAATTAGTTTTATGACCATCACATTATAACTTTAAGGTAGACATACTTGTTTTATAATTGCTATCACCAGGTGTCTTTTAGTTCCTTTTATTTATATAGCTCCTTCTTTGACGAGCAATATTAGTAACTAAGTATTATTTACAGTTAATAACTAGCATACAACTTAGGGATCATGAGTAAGTTCACTCACAAAAAATAAAGTTTTAAGCTAAATTACACGGATGAGATGCTATCTTTAGCAGAATGAAATTCAAGAATAAATTTAATGCGTGTATTATGACCCAAATGAACTATTTTGTACTGATTTGAAAACACTGCATTCGCACAACTTGTCTTTGTCCTCAGTACCTGTAAGATATATGAAGTACGTTAAATTCGCATAGAATGAGCATGGAAGAGATGTAGTAAGAATAGGAGAACGTTATCCTCGACTTCCTAGCGAGCTAATTCTTGTTTGTAAAACTTTCAGGGCTCGTCTGGCGATTTCGTTCATACCTTGGACCAAAGAAAGGCCCTTGGAGGATTTTCGTCGGTGTATCATGGGATTATGCAAAGGGCATTCGAAGTGGACGGCTACAATGTCACACGTAAAAGCGACAGGTCATGTCCGTGTATTAATTATGGGAGGAAAAAGGGAGGCGGCAGACCAAAGAAAAGTGAGAGATAAATTAACTTCATTCAGGGATTAGGTTTCTTATTATAAGCTCGTGTTTACTGAATCTTAGATGTTAATCCTTCTTTACATGTTATTAACCTCTAGCCCCATAAATGCATAAAACATCAAGTAAAATTGCATGAATCTTTTCGCAAGTATTGCTTGGAACCGGGCTAATTTGAGGAAAAATAATACTTTTACAGATTAAGAATTACCTGAGATGAATTAATTATTGTTCATTTTGCCTTAATTCTCATAATATGAAAAGGCAATGTAAAAGTGAACCGTAAAAAAAACTTAACAAAAGAACTGAGGATAACGATGTTATAGTATTTACAAGGCGAATTTCTGTTTACACTATGTTTTCTAATGCAACCGAGCTGGCTATTACTGTTGAAACTTAAACTCTAGAAGTTTAAATGCTGTGTCCTAAAGGGGAACATACTGCATTCAATAGAAGAATTTTTTCTAAAGACAATTCTCGCGAGAATTTTTTTAGAAATGGCCCTCATATTAGTTGTGCTTTTGATGCTGATGGTATTCATTAAATTACACATTCTTAAACTTGCAGTTATTATTATTTATGAAGTTTTACTAATGCTGATTTAGATTTTTAAAATTATTTACTCACATTCAACTGTTTTGCTTTCAGCATTCAACATTCACAGCTTCATCCGTGAGAAATGTTTTCATGGAATTTTTATTTACAATGCCATACTTTTATGCATGCTTACAACCCTTCATGCCATAAAAAACACCCACAGCAAGGTGGGAACTATGTATCATTGTATTTAAAAAACTGCAGAACGTTTCGATGATGACGGCTTGACCGTCGAAACGTCCAAGTATTCTGAGCATTTGGCTTGACATCGAAAGGTCTGTGGTTTGATTCCCGGCCAAGTCGAATTAATTTCACTTGGAATCGGCCATCATTCCATCTTCACATCACCATTGTGTTGTCAGAATTTATGTTTCCTATCCTCTTTCTTTCACCATCTGTTGGAACGAAATATTTATTATTTACGCCTGTGAGCGGTTTGAGTGAATGAATGAATGGTTGCATATATTCGTTGGGAATTTTTCGCCAATTGGCCACAAATATATAAAATATACTTACAGGAGGTAAGAGAAAGTGATATAAAATATATTTGTTCTTACAGAACGTTTCGGACCGGTTGCTCCTTCCATCTAAAGTTGAGGTTGGGGAAGGATAGGAGTAGTGATCACCTCCAGCTGAAGAAGGGTCCTTAGCCCGAAGGCTACCCCTAAGAAGTGGACACCGGTGTCGTCATGGATCATCTGCCAGTGAGTGTACACTATTTAGTTTCCTATCCTTCCAAAACTTCTACGCCTTGTTGCTAGCTTATACTTTTATATTTATTTCCTTTCTTTATATATATATATATATCTTTACCTCTCGCTGAAGAAGGTGGCGGCGATCCACCGAAATATTCAAACCCCGTGTGAGTTCTTTTTTTTAATGTGTTTTTTCCTTTTAGTCACCCTTGTGACGAAGTTTTCATATTTTTATAATAGGTATATAAAAACTTTTATATATTTATAATATATATATATATATATACACACAATGTCTTTGTAGAAAATCGCTCTCGGCGACGATGCACATGCATAAATAAAACAGTGATACACTAAACAAACAGAAATACGCAAAAAGGACACTCACAAAAGAAAACTTGGACGTTTCGGCGGTCAGGCCGCCATCATCGGCGGTAGAAGAATGAAGAGTCCGCTCTGTTCCCTTGGGAAGGAAAGGGCAGAGAGGAAGGAGTAAGTGCGAATGGATAGTGGTGGGGAGTTGGGCAGTGGTCCGGGATAAACTGCCATTCCTCCACGCCAGAAAGAAGTTCACGGAAACGGCCGCAGCACTGCGATCTGTAATTAAACGGGAAATCACCACATTATCCTCCATAGAAGTTGCAGAATTGTAATTTTAGATGAGATGCAAAATAATAATAAAAAAAAAATTCCAACAATTCTTACGCTTCAGGTGTAAATTCAGAGAAGCGTTGAGAGTAAATATTGTGAGGTGGGTCAATAGTGACTCATCCACGGTTATATCAATTAGGATTTGGTGTTTTCCCGGCCTACGATTATGTTTCCGGGTTGCCTAACCTGAGTTTCCCACATGGTTAGGGTAAAGGCTGCTGCCAACGTTTCCACGGCTGGATCTGCCATCGTCATCAGGACTAGACGTTCTGGGTGGCAATGGCAAAGTCAGCCGTCAGTAGCGTAAACATCAGCCGTTTGCCTGATCCAGTGTCAAACCCGAGAACAGGGTTCTATCGTTCAACTACATCTACATACTATCCCGCAAGCTGCCTCAATAGGCGTGTGGCGGGGGGTGTTAGGACACCAGCCGTTTACATATAAAAATGAAACGTTCTAATAAAATTACGCCTTGCATTTATTAAAGTCCCTTAATGATCGGGGGGAAAACGAATTCCCATATCTATCTGTTCGGCAAAATATCTCTCTTAATTTGTCGTTTCTGTCGGACCCTTGACGACTATTGTCGTCAGCGCGGCTGCTTTAGGGTTTAGAGATGGCATACTTACATGTACTACGAGTATAGAAATGCGGAGGGCAGATTGAGGGGAGGAGCGAGAGGGAAAGAGAACTTAAGGTGTGGGAAAGAGAGAGTAGGTAGACAGAGGGAGGTTGGGCAGACGGTGGCGAACGGAAGAAAATGACCTCCATCTTACGGCATCATCGTAATGCTGTGTGGGAGAGTCGGATTGCCCGGGTGAATTCGTGTGGAGAGGTGTGTGTGTACCGCTTCTCCTCCCCCCTCCCGGCGATCTCCCGAGTCTCAGCCTCCGCATGCGATATATATATAGGGGTCGTGAGAATAGGACCGCCGTCCCATCGCCGTGGCGGCGTTTCGGTGAAATGTATCGTGGCTTCCCGTTTCCTCCAACTGCTGCTCGTCGACTTCTCTCCTCGTCTCAAGACGGCTTCGAGTGTCTCCGTTCCGACTACGCGAGTTTCTAATTAGGTATTTTATTTTAACTCCGCAGTAGCACTTTTACAGTGACGCCTGCATTATAAATAATGTCACAATATGTTAAAACGATGAATATTATCTCATTTATTAAAATATTTTCTAATTATTAAATGTCATTCGACTGCGGACGTTGGAATATAGTGAACTTTGACTCAAGCTGAAGTAAATGGAAGAAATCATATTCAAGTCATACCAAATAGGTATATATATCGTGGCGTCATATTTTACTGACAAATTGTCAAGATTAGTATGAGGAGTAATACAGTCCATTTAAACAGCATGTTTTGTCATCACTTCTCAGCGGAAAATGTGGCAACAAAGCAGTAAGTATGGGAGTCATCTGGCATTCTTGGCAATTGTTTTACGAGTAAAGTGATGAAATAATGTAATGTTTACAATTTGGTACAATTATTTAAACGCATTGGTATGTAGGTACTTATTAAATTTTAAAAAGGGGGAAACAGAGACAAACATGCGGGAGCATCCAACTCTGCGACTTTGCAAAACGATGTAGAGTATGGGGCTGTTAAAGCGGTGTGAGGACTGATTTAAAAAGTTATTTTTATACGTAAATACCTTAAAAATGAACTGCAGTTGATTTAGATATTTTTGCATTGATATCAGTACCAACAGTAAACTACTTTGATCCATTGGTTTTCTGAAATTTGTCTGTTCATAGCTCCATTCAAATAATCAGGTTTTCATTGCTAGCTGAGCATGGCTCAAAAGAACCTAAATTTGAAGTCCTGCTTACATAAAAGTGTTGCATTGGAAGTAGCAATGGAGGGAGATATTTTAATCATTTCAGCAGATAAAATGTACAGAGAAGTTGCAATATTGTAATATTCAGAATTTTTTTGATAAATTAGACTAGAGGAAGTATTTAGTGAAACAATATCTACTAATATCACTATGAGTAGGAAATATTTCAGCTTTATCGTTAATTCCATCTTCGCAATCGAGGTACACAGTACCTGATGATCATGACCTAACGGTTGAAACGCGTCGTACCGAAGTAAAACTTGTGGAAAAAGTGTCATCTTGTTTATTTAATCAATATGTATACTTCCCACTGCATCTCCCCTGCCTCAGTGAATTTTATCTAGGCATAGAGGTTTTGAAAATTTTCGCATTTTGACCGCCAAGCCTTCATAATATACTCTCTCCTCGAGTTCACCCTCCACTAGCTTTCGTAAAATTAGTATAATTCTATGAAGTGTATAAACTTTTCATCCGGAACGTGATTCGCTCCATAGATTTGTAATCTCCTCTCGCAGTCAAGGAATCAGGATCTCACCAGATGCTGTGTTAGAATTGACATTTAGTCGAAATTCCACTTGCACGCTATATTAGGCTGTTTATTTTCGTTCAAGTTCGAACCATATTCTAAAAGGCATCGAATACCATCTCTATATAACCTTTCTGCCATCAATGTCACGAGTCTGCCACGAAGCGAAGATAAAATATTACAAAACTATTGAAAGGTCCGGGTAGGGATGGGAGTAACTAGAGACTTAAAGTTTACACTCTTTGTGTAGGTTACTTATATAATTAATATCTCACGAGTTTCAGGTCGATAGAATGGATAGTGTTATACCCTGAATATAATATGCAGACAACATCTGGAGACAAAAGCGACCAAAATAAGTGAAGTTTACAGTCGAACATGTAGATTTAACAATTATTTCTTCCTGCGCACCATTCACGACTACGATAGCCGATCGAGACCCTAGGTCGACCGAAATACACCCTTACTAAGCATGGCTCTCCCTCAACGATTCCTGTGTCTTATTATGGCATTCCTTTTTATGGCTTGTATTCAAACACCTGCTGCCACACGGCTTTGCGACGGCGAGCGGGACAGTAGGCAGATGAGTCGGGGCTTCACATCGAAGTGTGCTCATTGTAAACTGATTTCACACTACTGTTATATCCGTCAACTGCCGTGAGTAAGCCCAACCTTTTGAGCGACGACATATTGCACTCCCACTTGCTGCTTTTAAACCCAGTGAGACGAGAGAGAGTTGAACATTGAAGGGGGCACCCCTTTAATAGTCTCAATACCTTTCCAATAAATTCGCTTCGCACCACACTCGACTTTCTCCCCCAACATCTCTTTACTCATTCCCGTTACCAACCGTCTGATGAGATCGGAGAACGTTAAATTAAATTTTAATTTTTAAAATTTTCATGCTTTGACTTTTGTATAAATATTTTATTGAATTGATTCGAAATTTGGTAAAATGCGGTTGACATAAGGAGACATACAAAAAGGTCACCTGCTGACAAGCCAATGGCTTGGCAGGACTTCATTGGTTATTAACTAAAGGAAAATATTATAATTCATATTTGTTGGTATATTTTTATCTAAAACTGTAAAGATAAATGTAAAAGGCATTTGTACATTTGCATTGTAATAATAAAAAAACCAAAATGGAAAAAAAACATGGCCGAACCTCGGGAAATCCGTGGATGTGACGTCGAGTCCCCAAACAAATATCCGCTTTTGAATTGGTCCGATTCGAAATTTTCGTGGCTGTGACGTCAAAACATCGTCAACTTTAAGACTCGGATATTCCGAGGCCATACAGAATTGACCCTCAGGGGTCTTAATTCAGTAAGCACTCGATACGTTCAAACTTTGGAAAATCCGTGGATGTGGCGTCACCTCCCCCGACAAATATCAACATTTAAATGGCCCTATTTGACATTTTTTAAGCTGTGACGTCAAAACTTTCAAGTCACTTTCGAGACTTAGAAATTCCGAGAATATACAGAATAATAGACTGTTTAGAAGTTTGACCGAGTCGTGAGCTACTGAGGGGAAACTTAATCAGAGGGCGAGGACGTTTGAATATTTAAGATGCATCTGACCTGAGTTCAAGTTACCAACTTAAAAATTCTGCATATTGAAGGACAGGATCATTCAAATACATTATATTCGATCCATTCCTAGAAATACCTGATTCGCGCACCAATTTTTACGTTATTCTTTACACTACCGTTTCGCACATCATGAATGCATGTTAAGAAGAAAATACGATATCGCGAAACTTGCTCGGATTTATTTAAACACAAATCTTTCTGAAAGACGTCGTTCCACTTGACTTTGATTGAAGTCAACATCGAACAAGAGATTCTAGTATTATGGTGTCTATAAATTGTCTTTTTAAAGCATAATATAGGTAGTTGTTTGCTATTTTTATATTTAATAACGATTGTTAAAGTGATGATATTTTGAATATCTTATACTGGCTGTCGATAAAACTCGCGTGGTCAGAAGAGAGCCACCTTAAGCGGTGCCGGCGTCAGGCGCCATTTTTTATCATTAGGGAGAGGGTTAAGTTAACGAGAAAATGAACTCAGTGGTTTCATCTACGTAACACTGCGAGTCACCGCCATGGGAGGTGGTGATAAGAAATCAGTCGAGAAAAGGGAAGGAATAGGTGAAAGGAACTGAGAGAGGAGTGAGGCAATTACCGTATTTCTCCGAATATAAGCCGCACTCGAATATAAGCCGCACCCCGTTTTTGGGGACTCAAACAGGGAAAAAAGTTGATACGCGAATTTAAGCCGCGCCATTTTTGTTTATCCCGTACTACCTACAGTATTAGGCATTAGAATCTTATATCTGTTTTTAGATTTTCTATGTGACTGTGACACAATGTTGCCTATATTAACCTTTGTGCATCAATTTGACCTTTTTCAGCGTTATTTCTAACTTTCCCCGTGATTTAGGCGAGTTTAGGTGGCGTCCGCGTGAATCTGAATGGCTGGTTTGCTCAAATCGGTCATTATTACGACTTTTTAAGAAAGTTATCGAATTTAAGCCGCACCTCGAATATAAGCCGCACCCCGAATTTGAGGCCCCAACATCGGGAAAAAAGATCGGCTTATATTCGGAGAAATATGGTAGTAAGGTGGGTATTGGTGAATTAGTGTCCCAATGCTTTTTCACCATTTATGATCAAAAGAGAATTTATTGCTATTTTAAAACTGGTATAGAAAATTAGATCAGTTGTTTTTATAGTCATACCAGCTGAGTTATCCGGCGTTGCTCGGGATAACACTTACTTCGTAACTCATAATCAGAGACGGGACGTTTATGACTTTTATTTTTCCATTTCATGACCTTTATTCTATGACTTTCATGACATTTATTTTCCTGTTTCATAACGTCTATTTTTTGATGCTTTAGCTTAAAGTATGACATTTATTTTACTGTAATATTTCAACTAATATTATGACCGTATAGTTGCTATGGGGAAAGTGGTTCAAAAGAAAGTACAACCCTCGCTTCCTCTCTTACCCCTAAGCACCAGGATTTCTGTATACATAAATATGCGGATGTAAACATGATCAATGTACCTGAAGATGTCACTACGTTATGAAACCCGGGTCGTTAGAAATAAATAAATTTAGTGGACCATTACAAAGTGTTATTTTTATTTTCCGATATGGGAAGGGGTTTTTTGTATCGAAGCGTCCAGTCTGCGAATTCCACCAATTCACCTGCTTTCCGCTCACCTTGAACCACCTATTTCACATATTTTACTATGCTACATATGCACAATTATACTAACCTTTCAATTTCTTCATTAACCCTTTTCCTTTCCAATACCATTCACTTAACCCTCCGGTGGGCGCGCCAAATTCACTCCCACGAGTGGGCGCGCCGCGGCAATTTGCCGCAAATATAAATTACATTCCTATAGTTAACGAAAAGGTAATTTACTAATGATGAAAGCTGATTAAAGTTGTTACAGTTGCATTTTTTATTATTTGACACTAAATGTACATTGTTTATCACCTTAGTTTATATCTCGGTCCTGTTCATCTTCGCATATGATACAAATTGTCTCTTGACGACAACGCGTCTTACATACATTTTTTTTACTTCTCAGGCACACAATTTTTGTTACATTTCGCTTTGAACCCTCTATAGGTTCAACTAGTCTTTTCACAATGTCATCAGGTTTGTTTGTTTTGAGATAAGGCCCAGGCACCTGCTTCCCGCAGTATACTTCAAAATTCAATGTGTAAAAGGTTTTGGCGTCACAGAGAGCGTAAATTTTCAGTCTGTACTTAGCCGTATCATTAGGCGTATATTGTATGAACCCGCATCGTCCTCTAAAAGAATGCAACATCTCATCAACAGTCACAAACTCACTGACATTGTAGCAACTCAAACAGTTATTCACGAAATTTTCTTGAAAATTACGTAGAGGTGCCAGTTTGTCTGTAGCTCTTCACTCATCCCTAGTATCAACATTGTCGAACCTAATAGCTCTAAGAAGGAAGCGAAAACGCTTGTAACTGAACAGCCCTCGCAAAATTATCATCCCGGTGCCATGGGAATCCCACAGCTCTGCACAATTTTACTCACATGACCAAGTGCACAGGCGACTATGTTGGAGTAGACGCGTCAAACTCTCTTCGATGCCACACAGCTACTGAAGCGTTCGGCGGATAATTGATCCGGATATCGGACATACTGCCTCCTATCATGAAAAATAAATACCTGGAGACACAGGCGTTAAATACAAACGGTACCAAACAGAGAGCTCAGAAACTAAAATATGCGGCAATTTGCCGCGGGCGCGCCCACCGGAGGGTTAAACCTGTCTGTGAAGTGCATTTATTTCTCGATGCCATGTTCGAAAATATGACCTTTTCCTCCTGTTTCCCCTAGATGGCGCAGCGGTCAAGCAGTTACTCCTCTTCGCTTTAAACACCTCACCCATGACATTTCCCGGCTACCAACTTAAACTAACCCCGCTTTACGACGCGTTTTACACAACCTCTTCCCCTACCATTTAATCTACAACTTTCACCACACTACAACCACACCCCCCTCGATTCACCAATCCACTCGGGGGAATTTTTCTTTGAAAAAATACGCTACAACTTTCACCACACTACAACTTCACCACCCTCCAATCACCAACCCACTCGGGGGATTCTTTTCTTTAAAAAAAATCGCTACAACATTGACGAAACTACAACTACACCACCCTCTAATCACCAACCCACTCGGGGGATTTTTTTCTTCAAAAGAATACGCTACAACTTTCACCACACTACAACTACACCACCATCCAATCACCAACCCACTCCGGGGGATTTTTTTCTTTAAAAAAAATACGCTACAACGTTGACCACGCAACAACCACACCCACTTCCAATCACCAACTCACTCGGGGAATTTTTTAAATATATGGCCATTTCCATTTACCTCCTTTTGCCGATTTCCTCACTTTTCCCCGATTTTTCACCACTGAAATATGTCAATTTCCGTATTCACATTTTCTCAAAACTGCATTTTGCCTTTCCTCAATACCCAGAAATGCCTTTTTTGCATTTGAAAATGGCCATTTCCAGGCCGCGCACCTAGCACCCCTGTTTCACTCCATACGCCCGCAACCTTGTTCGGGGGGATATGTCCCAATATTAGATGTGCAATAGTCCGTATCCCTCTACTGGCATTTCTACAAATATTGCAGAATGGCGTCAAAATGTCACGAAAACATCTCCATTTTCGTAATTTTCAATCTTTCATTACTCCAAAGCTAAGTAACCCACGCCTTTCTTTCTTACGTTTCCTAAATGCTCATTCCTTTCGCTACACTATGCCATTTCTTTCTTTCCCCTCAGTTCCCTACGTTTCTGTCAGAAAATTTTCTTCCTCATTGGACCCTTCGATACATGTACCTGGAGAAGTTCCACATACTTAATTAAGCCTGAAGTGATTGCTACCATTTTATGACGTTTAATCTGCAAAGTCGCATTTCATGACAATTTGGCAAAAACAGGATATTTCACGATAAAAACCTATGACTATGACGTTTATGACTTTTTCCTGTCTTTGCTCATAATATGAGGAGAGGGGTTAGTAAGTAGCTGTTAAAACAGACTACAGTGCTATTAATTAGTTTATTTATTAAAATAATTTGCTGAAAGCGTGGTTTTTAGACAAGTACGATGCGTAAAAGAAAATTGATTGGAAAGATGAGAAACTTCATTATTTATGGCATCTGATAAAATAAAATCTAACTCTCTATCTTGAGTGAAAGTAGTTTTAAAAAGAGAAAAAAATAAATCACTGCACCTCAAGCCAACGCTTAGTATTCCTATTCAGCTTATAACTAAGCAATATGAACTTCAAATGCGTTTAAGACCAAAATATGGTAGTCAAGGAAATATGCTATTGTCGATTTCAGAGAAAAATGTGCGTTTTTGTAGCTAAAAAAGCAATTTCCAGACAAATGGGAATTGGAAATGATAATCTATTGAAAGATTTATAAAATTCATTATCCATTTGATAAAAAAATCCCAAATATCTTATCTTGAGCGGAAGTAATTTTAAAAAGCAAAAAATGAAACCACTGCACAGAACCCGATACGTAGCGTAGGCCAACAAAAGGGTCCTTTTTTGGGACCTTTTGGGGCCCTGAGTACTTTTTAAAATATATCTACAATTTTTCTTCATGTCTCGAACTATTAGTCTGCAAAATTTCAGCACGATCAGAGTAAAACTGTAGATTTCTGTAAAAACCAAACAGACAGACTAACAACAAACAAACATTCTTCTTCATATATATATACGAGGGTGAGGTGAAAAGTTCTCGGCCTTACACAGAGATGGCGTAAGTATCAATGAAATTTTGGTTTTGTTATATTCGTACACGTTTCCCAACAATGTAATTCAAATTTCAAGTTGAGTTGCCACATTGTATTGTTGACACGGCTTTTTGAAGTAGACGTGTTGTGTGTGTTTCGTTCACATGGATAAACTGGAGTATCGTGTTGTCATAAAATTATCCGTTTTGGACGGTTATTGGTGAACGGAAATTCATCCAAAGTTGGTGAAGGTTTACAAGGACTCTGTTCCTTCATTATCGAGAGTTAAAAAATGGGTGTCAGAGTTTTAAAGTGGCCGAAATTCTCTTGAAGATGAACCATGCGAAGGAATTCCCAAAACTGTAACAACAAATGAAAACATCGAGAAAGTGCACAATATGGTTTTGGACGATCGGCGATAAAAGGAGTATGAAATAGCTGATGACATAGGCATATCAGAGGAAAGAGTACGATAAATTTTTCATGAAGAATTAAATATGAAAAAGCTTTGTGCATGTTGAGTGCCGCATTTGTTAAATGCTGACCGAAAGAAAGTGTGTAAACAAATTTCTCAGCAATTTTTGGACCGTTTTCAAAAGAATTAAACCAATTTTTTGCTCTGATTTGTTACTGCTGATGAGACGTAGGTTCACCACTAAACGCCAGAAATGAAACAGCAATCGAAGCAGTGGGAGGAAGCCGGCGGACCTGCCCCAGTCGTCGAAGTCGATTTCATCTGCTAGAAAGGTGATGGCCAGTGTTTTCTGGGATGCAAAAGGGATTCTTCTAATGATTACCTTACAAATGGTAAAACAATAAATGGTGAATACTACGCAAGTCTTTTGGACCAACTGGATGAGAAAATACGTAGGAGAGGCCTGGATTGAGAAAAATGAAAATCGTCTTTCAGCAGGACAATACCTCACCCCACAAAGTTGCTTTGGCAATGGGAAAACTGAGGGATTTGAACTAAAAATAATTGGAAAATTCATCCTATTCACAAGATTTGGTATCATCTGACTTCCACCTATTCCCACATTTAAAAAAAATTGTAGATGGAAAACGTTTTGAGTCCAATTAAGATGTTATTGCAGCCGCAGATGGTTATTTTGCAGACCTACCAGAATCGCACTTCCGTCATGGAATCTACTCATTTGAAAAACGTTGGACAGAGTGAATAGACATAAAGGGGGACGATGTGGAAAAAAAATGCATTTTTGACATAAAAATTACAGTCATTCATTGCCAGGCCGAGAAATTTTCACCTTGCCCTCGTAGATTGGCTATTACATAAAGATACATCAGAAAAAGTTACATTCTAACGATGGAAAATTAAATTTCAGCGCCTTCAAGAGCGGATAGCCCAATTTTCTGCATGATAAAGCGCTTAAGCCGATCGATGGTTCTGAATTCATTAACCTTGAGTTTATGGATTTAATTCTCACATGTTTTTATATCTCTCGATTGAGGAAAGATTGGTTCGTGCAGAAAGCGTATGAAGGAATTTTTGACTATACCTTGTTTGTCGATTTCCCAGCTAACCCAGTCAGGGGTATTTGAGAGTGCAGTTTATGGATATTTAAATGAATTTGCACTACTTCATGCATTGGAGTTTATATGTTATCCTTTTATCTAGTTTTTCATATTTTCCGAAACTTTTTCACCTTATACTTGTATTAGAGGGGTGCAAATCAACCTACTTGACTACTCTGCTGCCACAAAAAAAGTATTAATCGGCAAAACTAGGAAACGAAATAGTAGAGCAAATGATATCAGAGGGCGGGAGCATCTGTTTCAGATCACATAACCTTTATTTTTGGCTCAATGACTCGATGACTTTTTGAATCCATGGATGCGCATGTAGATGACAAATGCGATGACTTGAAACTAGTTGCAGTAATATTTCATATCAATGGTTGGAGGAAAATGGTAAAATACTTTGGAAATTTAAGGTCACTAGGATGGAAAAGCAAATGTTTTTAACCTCCTCCGAGCAGTCCATGCCTCAACTTATAGTCGAGTAAAAATAATAATACCTTAGTTTAATTACGTCACAGCTTTCGCATGTTGTAACAGTTGAAAGAATGGAAGGACGCTGTACAGAGTAGAACAATTTCCATTTTTAACGTCACTGCCATTATTTTTACTAACCAGAAAGCACTAAAATTAATGAACACCAAAGGGGATGGAATTCTTTGCCCCCGTGTCCGTGGCTGCGAAATAAATCATTTGTGCAATTGCAGTGACTAGGAAATTGACTAATATTAGTTAAATTATTCTATTCAACGGCTTAAATTGCATTTGAGTGCGTTCATCTGTCAAAGATTTAACTCCCCATTCATAATAATTTATAAGAAGTAGGTTATTTTAAGTTGAAAATATGCTTAGAACATAAGATTCCAAAACCAAGTTCCTACCAATGCCAGTTCAATTTATTTATAATCCTAGTATCAAAGAGTGTCATGAACTACCTATAGCATTATAGAAGCCAGAAATGTTTAATTGTTTTGGAAACTTATCGACCTTAAGAATTATTTAAATTCGCATGATACTGAAATTTTCACATTGCTGTAAAAGCAGTAGAAGTTGTCATGGAATGCTGCCAAGTGTTGAGTTTTTTTTGACATGAGACACCAGGCGTGGTATGAGCATAGCACAGAGTATGCTATGCTTGTGTACTCCGCGTCGTGCCGAATAAGCGTGCCTATTAATGTTAAGCCGGTGTCCCACGGTCCAATTTGTATCCAATTTTTGTATCCAAAATTTGTATACAACATAAATGGTATTTCCCACAGTGCATCTCACATTTGGACCAAAAGATGTAAAACAAACGAAATACGATATTATAGTAAACAAATATTGAAGTTACGGATTGTGAGGATGCCGTCTTGGCAGTTTTAACCGTCGGAATTGGCTGCGCAGGCTCTTTAAAAATAAAAGAGGCGATGAAAATAAAGTGAAGGCAATGGTGGACTAGGCCTCGGCTTGAAAGAAGAGATGAAGGTGTCGGAAGAGGCGTGCTTATCATGTTGGAGAAGGAGTTGGTAGCCGACGATCCCGAAAACTATCGGAATTACTTGAGAATGAGTGAGGATGCTTTCATGTCCCTTCTCAGATAGATTGAGGGTAGAATAAAGCGCCAAGGCACCAATATGAGGCGGTTTATTCTCGCAAGGAAAAGGTGTATAATTTATAAACGGACATAGTAGTTGCGATGATATTATACTTATTACGCTGTAGTGCTATAAAAGTTCATTGAAGTGACATTTGTTTTTTTCCAAATTAGCCTTCGAGCAGCCACAAAGAGGACCTTAGTCTTCTATTAATCATTGCGATCGAAACCGGCGACTCAAAGGGTTCAAAGTAGTCAATTCTCTGGCGTCTCTGGGGAATTATGTTAACCCTCCAGGAAAAGAGGTATCATGGAATTCGTGGAAATTGGCGTGATATAAGTCATTTGGAAACTAATTTTTACCTGTTTAAAAGAGCAAGTTTTAACTGAATACATGCATACTTCCTTTTTACATTTCCACCATGTTTGGTCTATTTCCAAAATTACTTTTATAATTCGAGCGTTTTTCATTATCATAATATCGGCAGCAGTGTAAAACCTATTAGTATGCTTATACTGTTTCCTTATGTCATTAAGTGTTAACTTGCTGCTTCACTGCCACTCGTGTGAAATGAAGAAGATGCTTGTAATTAGCTTCCTTTCCATCGTACTTCTCCGGATAAAAACGTAATTGAGGCTCAAAATTTTAGCCTATGAAAAAAATACGCCGGGTTTTGGATCTCCGGATTCTAGAAGTAAATATTTAATAGTTTCCAAAACACCTCCACTGGCATTCCGGTTGCGATAAATCACATCTTTCGTATTTTACATGAAGTACATGAACTCGCTCTGTTGCATTTGCTCGATGAGCGTAACAACTGTCTCAGGCGCCCAACCTATGCTCATTTTGTGTCTCATTTCTTATTTTTTCATTTTGTGTCTCATTTGGTCATGTCTTAATATAATTACAACACACGATCCTGACCACGCTATCCACCGTAATTGCAAAACAAGAATTATTCCCTGCAAGAAGTGAACACCGAGGTTACAACGCATAGCGATGCTTCTTTTTCTTCAGCCCTCTGATTGGCTGGTTTCGTACATTTGGATGGAAATTTAGAACATGTCCTATCCGTTTGGACCAAAAGGAATTGGATGAAACGGATCGGACGAAAAGGTAATTGGATACAAATTCACCGTGGGACACGGCGCACTCCACTTGTATCCAAATTGGATACAAAAATTGGATCCAAATTGGACCGTGGGACACCGGATTTAGGATTGCTCCACATTCGACTATCTTCTAACCGCCCCCATTTAGCATTAAAAAGCGATGCGAAGTCCATGGCTACAAGATTAAAACCTCGACCCTGAGCGTGAGAAGCCAACAATCCAAAGACTTTATTTATGCATTATAAAATATTTTATTATAGACGCGTGATAAAATTGTGATGATTTTTTTAAGCTCCTCTCGGGTGCTGGTGTAAAAGCACCGGAAATCGCCCGCCCCTAGGCAAACGACGTGAAGAGAAAGACTGAGTCAGCATTTGTTCCAAAGCGCCTAAACGCTCCGTAATTTATGTGCATAGGAAACTATTAATCCGCTTATAAATCAGGACATGGCCTCTATACTTTGTCCACTCCACTAGCCGCCACCTCCGTGACTGAGAAAATAAAAAGTCTAATCCTGGGCTATCTTCACGCCTCTCCAATCCTTTGAGCTCTCTTTCGTCTCTATATTTACTCCCGCCATCATCACCACCTTGCCATATCTTCCCGTCCTCGACGCAACGTGTGTTCCCTAACAACCAATCATTCGGTTATCCCCAATTTTCCCCCAAATCCCTCCCCCTTTCTCGCACGACAAATCCCAATTTTCCCCCCACGGAATGGTGGTTTTACTGTGGACGTAAACATGGTTCAAAGTGTGAGAAAAAACTTGAATGATTTTTACTTTGCGCTATCGCTTCTACACAGAAATGGTTTCCCGGAAGAGAGTAAGAGCCGAGCGTCGAAGGAGAGGGTTGAGATTAAACGTTGTGAGGATGACTCGGTTGGTGAATTCCGTGAAATGGATTCGGCATGCGCGGTGCAATACGGTCCTCCTCTTATATCTGTTTCGTACCTACGTACGTAACCACGAAAATTTTCTCGGAAAAAAAACGAGCGGCGCCTCTCGCAATCGCGCCGTGGCTCATTATGGCGTCGTGAGGACCGAATCACGTGTGGGTGGGTGTCGAATATGGAGAGCGGAGTCCGAGGTAACGGAAACGAAGCGGGCCGAAGGGAGGGCGGGGGAACAGGAAGTGGGGTGGAGGAGGAGGAACCCCGTGCGGGAGGCAGTAAATCACGAAGGCGAAAATAATGAGTCGCCGCTGGATCACGGATGAATATTAAATTGCTTTAAAAAGGTTTCGGAAGAAAACACCCAGGAGGTTTTCGTTGAAAATAAAACATACTTCCCGTATTCGGTAATGCTCGCGGTGGTGAATCCTAATTTGTTACCTCAATACCGTATTTCTCCGAATATAAGCCGCACTCGAATATAAGCCGCACCCCTACCCTAGGTCTGAAACAGGGAAAAAAGTTAATACGCGAATTTAAACCGCACCCTTTTTAGTGCATCCCGTACTACCTACATTATTAGGAATTAGAATTTTACATCTGTTTTTACATTACCTATGTAACTGTGACACAATGTTACCTATATTATCGTTTAATATGTGAATAAATTGTGCACCAATTTCACCTTTTTCAGCGTTATTTCTAACTTTCCCCGTGGCTTAAGGCGAGTTTAGCTGGCGTCCGCGTGAATCGGAATGGCTGGTTTGCACAAATTGGTCTTTATTACGATTTTTAAGAAAGTTTTTGAATTTCAGCCGCACCTCGAATATAAGCCGCAACCCGATTTTGAGGCTCCAAAATCGGGAAAGATAGTGCGGCTTATATTCGGAGAAATACGGTATCTAGTTTTCCCCAATTATCCTCCCACTTCGCATCTTATGCTTTTTCGCTCTTGGTCATCCTTTCTTTATTCGTCGTTTATGGCATTTTAAAAGCGGCGAGTTCCATTTATATTATTTGAATTTTCGAAGAAAGAGTGAAGTGCTACTGATATTTTGATTCTCACGTCAGAAATATCATTCATACCATTAATTAATAAATACTGAAATTTCTGTGAGATCTTGCTTATACTAAATAAATCATTCACGAACTATTCCAGTCATAATATTTTTGGTACATTACTTTCGGTGCTAGTTTGAACTTTATGGAGAGCGCATCACTTTTTGAACTAATAACGTAGTACTTCACACGCCGTCATGTAAAAATAAATAGAAAAATATTTTGACAGCTCCCTTGTAACTCTTAAGGTGAATGACTGTAATTAATCGTCAACGTGATAACTTGCATGTCCTTAAGTAAGAAATATTTGGCACATTGCAAATCTGGGGGAGCAGGTGGGAGAGTAATGTGCGAATTAAAATACTAAGGTCTAACTTTAATTTTTGATGTATCGTGCAGAATAAAAGCATTCAGCACATTTGTCGGACATGCGTTGCAGAGGCTTAACGAAGGAATTCGCGATAAGTGCTCCTGAGGATAAAGTCACTGGAAATTATCCTGGAAAACTCATGAATACATGAGTGAACGCATTGTTTTCAGCTTTGTAGGGGATGGGTTGTGAGGCTTGAGGGAAAGAAATGGCAAAGAGACGAAATAAATGACTTGATGAATCATCCGAATTTGAAGCTGACAACTGAGAGTCAAAGAGTGACAAATTGAGAAAACAAGTTGTTGGACGTATAATATTCACTTTTTTACCACTCACCGTATACAAGTGCATCGCACGTATGGAAATGTAACAGAAATATCTGTAGGAAAAAATCTACCAGCTCCGAGACTTGAAAGATGGACATTCAGCTTGCCAAGTCAGTTCGCAGAGCACTCCGTCCAGGGTTTCCGAATTCCTTGGAAAATTAGTAGGATTATTAGGGGGACGAGAGATTTCGTGTCAATAAAAAGTTTCAATTAAATTCTTTTTGACGAAACATTTTTACTTAAGATATATGGTTGCTTTGTTATTTTTATTTCTCCCAAATTCTATCGCATAATGTTCCTACATTCGCGAAGGTGCTGTGGATGGTGTTAACATAAAGGCGACAGATGAAGTGAAGTATCTAGAAGTTACGATAACTTCGAACCTATCGTGGGGAACACATATATGGGGAACAGAAATATTTGTGGCAGAGCTCTGAAGAAGCTAGGATTCGTCAAGCGTATTGTGGGAAGATTTTCGGATGAAAAAGTAAAAGAGAGGTGCTATTTTTCACTCGTCCGGCCACGCCTTGAATATGCAGCGAGCATATGGGATCCGGTGCAGAAAGACTTAAGCTGCGCGATTCGTCAAAAAGTGCTACGGGCGTACAGGCAGCGTCACACAGATGTTAAACGAATTAGGCTGGGAGCCGCTAGAGACTCGGAGGCTGCGCGCTAGGCTTAGATTGCTTGAGCAATTGAGAATGGATATCTTTAAGAGCGACACGGAGAACATCATATTAGAACCCCACTATATTTCCAGGTCCAACAGAAACGATAAATTAAGAGAGATATTTTGCCGAACGGATAGGTATGGGAATTCGTTTTCCCCCGAACAATAAGGGACTTTAACAAATGCAAGGCGTAATTTCATCAGAGCGTTTCCTTTTTATATGTTAACGGCTGGTGTCCTAACACCTCCCGCCACACGTCTATTGAGGCGGCTTGCAGGGTAGTATGTAGATGTAGATGAAGGTTTAAAATAAAATCGTAGGGGCTACGGGTGAGACCGATCAAAGCTGCTAATTAATTCCAAGTTCTGCCAAAGAATGTTCCCCCTTGTCTTATAACCTTGATTAGCCCCCTTTTTCTTGGCAATCCAATGCCGCGATCCAACTCTCCCAGTTCTCCCTTCTTTTTTCCAGCTCTTCTGTTACCAAGTGATACATAAAATGGTACACCGACGATATTTTAAAGTGAAATCGGCACTTGGTCGAGTTGTAGATTGAATATACATTTGTTTCTTAGCTGTTTGTTTAAACTGCCTGCCAGTGGAAAAATATAGTTAATTTCGGACAATATGCGAGGAAGCCAAAGATGACCATCGCTGATTGAGTAAATCGCACTGTGAAAGCTTTGTAGAGTTTCTCCATGTAAGTTACTTCGCGATGCTCGGCGATGCAAATAACTATTTCTCTACATGTATTAAAAACAAATGACCAAAAATGATGGTTCCCGCCATTTTGTTTAATATCTTTGGTAAATAATAACAAAAAAGTATGTAGACTACATTAGAACAAAGATGAAAAACAGTTTCATTTTACTGCATCACTTTTTATTCCAATTCTTTACCCATAAATGCTTAGCAGGGGCATGATTTTGAGGATTTCGTTCTAAAATTGGGTGTAGACCATTTTTGCGAAATTTGTGAAACCTTGACCTCATGAAAATTGTTAATTGTAGAGAACTAAGAAAAATGATTTACGTCATCGCACGCACAGGTCTTTTGAAAATATTTATGCAAAGTATCAGCTTTCTGGCTTGAAAAAATCCCTTTGTGACTTTTGGCCAGCTTTTTTTCGATTTCAGCCCACTGTGCGGCGGTTGGATCTCTGGTGTATTGCTTGGCAACTCAATGACTCCTCCCTCAATGCATTTCTCCTCATACTGTTGAAGAAATGTTCTCTCTTGTCGGGCTTTGTGCATCTTTCACACTCTTTCCTCTATACCTTGAACTTTCCCACTATAGTTGATTTCCTTATGTTCTCCACCTCATATCATTTTTACTTATACCATGCATCTCTCTTTCTATGACAATTGCAAAGTGTCATGAAATTACGCCAATGCTTAAAAATGATAAATACAGCTTCTCAAGATTTTTATTAACCATAGGTACGAATTTAACATATGATAACATACTAACCACTAATAAATTAATTACTATTTTCATCTCCAAAACTTATGGTCTAATGCTACAGCATCAATAAAGGTGAACTTTAAAATCAAAGAACATGTAGCGTTGTTCGTAGGCTACCAATTAAAGCATTTTATAAAATGCAATGTCTCCTAAAGAAATGTTCTTCCTAGTAAGATTCTGTACAACATTAATTTTCCCTCGACCCCCCTACCCGTTTGCTCCTGCATTCCTAGCATTGCAGTTCATCTTGCCAGTTACATAATGTCTTGATCATACTTCTTATGCTAACGTTCCTTCGCGCTTACATAAAAACCAAGGTATCAGTTTCAGTTCGCCGTAAACCCTCTAATGATTAAAGTTCCACAATTCCTTCATTTCTCAAATTAAACAACTCCTTAACCACATACCCGTCTATCCTCAATGACTTCAATGGCTTCATTTGTCGATCACCTCCTCAGATAATCAACCATACGTATTTCTTACACTACAATTCTCAGTTATTTTTGCCTTCACTATATACTCTTTTGCAACTACATACGTGAATATAAAGAAACCATATCGTATTTCGCATATCTAGTGAAATTCGACGGGGAGCCATCATGGAATATTATAGATTCGAAGTTTGCGCAATGAAATGTTTCCCATAGTCAGACTCCTTCCATTCACACATTCCTTTCCCTTCATATCCTACCTCCCATCCTCGCCTCCTTGGTCTTTCCCGTTTCTCCACGTTTTCCAGTTCATATTCACACCAAATTCCTCCGTGGATTGTAACATAAACGAATGTATTATGAATCGCACGTATTTGACTGAGTTCTAGAAGAAAAATAACTAATAATTGAAATACACTTTGATGAGATTATATTTGACGTCGTTTTTATCTACGTGATATCGTTACATGGTAAAATTCTGTTACATTCATGTATCTTAAAGATTTATTCTATTATAAAAAATCGTACAGGTGAACATAATCAGTGATTATTTTCAATCCTGCTGCGAATTTGTAAAAATTACCCTAAGAGAAAGTCCTCATGGAGTGAGAGTTGAACCGCGGGCCTTTGGCTTGCCGGGCCAATGTGTTCAGACTATTCCTTAATTCTCGCAGCAATTTAGGAAAATTCAAGAGAACTAGGTGTTATGCCCTGGAAATTCATTAAGGACCGCAATGGAGGGCATAACTGCATACTTTTTGAAGCATTATGCCGTACTTACAATTAGATACGTATGTTGATTTTCAATCTTTCCGCGATTTTTGGCGAGGTCAAAAATATCTCTTAGTTCCTTTGAATCTTCATAAATGCCACTAGATGGATAGCTTAGTAGTCTGACATTTGACCCAGCCATTGTGGTTTCATTTCTGATCAGGATGGGTTTTACTCGTGGAAATGTATGCAAAAATCTGCACTCAGGAGAATAAGTTCCGATCTAGGTTACTTATGAATTTCAAGTTCTTCATAAGGAATGTTATGCCTAACCAGATTCTTTCCTTTCCTCCTGCCTAATAATACTCCCCTTTCCATCGTTGTTTTGACTTCCTATGACTCTCTTCACACCCCCATACTCTCCTTGTCTCTTTCTCATTCAATAACTAAATGCCATGATATTATCGAGCTGTGAGAATCGTCCTTGATTTTATTAGACAGCCATATTATACAATGTTTAATATGGCTGATTCTTGTCGTTAAGTAATTCATACCACAAAGAGATACAGTTCATCGCTATTACAGGCTTAAGGTTATATGCCTAACTTAATTAAGTACTTATAAGTTGCTCGTTCGAGCCCCGCCTCAGGCCTGGACGCTACGACTTTGATGGTGGCCGAGTTAACTTTGCGGAATATCGGAATGGAAGGAAGAACGCTTGATAACATTCCACTCAATGTTTCAATAGACATTTACCGGTTTATATCGTAACAAAAAATTGCGAGAGAACATAAATATCATCTTATTTTTTCTGTGATGGTGATGTGTTAACATTGAAACCGGTCAGTGGCTGTTAAAATACTGTGTGGAATGTTACCAAGTGTTCTTCCTTCATCGATGCTATGTTTGTCATTGAATGTGCTAGAGACATATAGAGTAAGCTATACTGACTTTTCTCAAATATGGTTACATGAATTAAGTCATTAAATTCCTCTTTATTATATTTTAAGATACTTTGACAGATTTCAACACCTTCGCGCCCTTCTCAAGAATAGTATATTTTGAATATATATATTAAGAAATCGTAGCACTAAGCTATTTGTATCTTCATGTATATCGTATTACTATTGCATAATACAAGCCAAACAATAAAATCGACTTGGGCACAGCCTGGAATGGCGGGAACCAATCGGAATGACTTTTTTTATTCCAAGTTCTCCTAATGCAATGTTTTTACCATGTCGGACTCTATTCCTCGTTTCTGTTAAAATCCTCGGCGCTTTGATTTTTATCAAATTGTCAACGTCCGTGCTTCATAAGTATTACTAAGTCCATGTTCTACTTTGGAATAAAATTATTAATATAAATGAAAAGGATGCCTTTGTCTTATTCCACCAATTTCTTTTACGGTACGACTAGTTTCGACGCAGCGGCGTCATCTTCAGGTACCTGAACATACATACATATTAAGAAATCGTGGCTGTAAGCTATTTCTATCTTCGGGTATAGCGTATTACTACTGCGTAATACAAGCCTGGTACCTAAATATGACGCCGCTGCGTCGAAACTAGTCGTACCGTAAACTAAATTGGTGGAATAAGACTAAGTTTTCCTTTTCATTTATGAAATGAACTTCCAAAAAGTTAAACCTAAGATGATTGTAAAAATGATTTTCGTTGAAAACATTCTCTACAAATTATGCTTCAATTAGATTATTTTTGACGTATTTTTTTAAACTTTTATGTGAGTCGTAAGTGCGGAATTACACATAGGAAAAATAAATCACCTGCTAATTATGGGGTCGTGGGTTCGAGTCTCGCCTAGATTCCTTTTTTTCCACCCAGGGCATGATATTTTTTGTCAAATTCTGTTAGCTCTACCCCTGAGAAACCTTATGAAAAGTTAATAGAGGGGATTGCGGACGAATTCTAACCACTAGAATTGTCAGGAAAGCATTTAGAAAAATATAGCGAACCAACTCCGACGGAGACCAACCACGGATTCTAACAGATATCAAGTTCTCCTAAGGAAGTGCTCTTCTAATCCGTTCTTCCTTCCTTTTTCCACCGCTTCTCTTACATTCTCCTGTCTATTCAACTCCCATTACCTCTCTCTTTCGCTCGCTTCACCCAGCACCTCTCCCCTTGCCGGTTATTCACGTCCTTCCTCCCCAGTCGACTTTCTTCACAAGTGCTCCGACCTTCCTGGCGTGAAAATGGAACCCTCCCATGTTGTTCGGGGGCACGGAACCCCTTGTTGCGGGGCCGTGGGTGTAGTAGTATGCTCGTACCTACGCGCAGCTTCTCTCGGAGACCGCAGAAGAGCACTCTCCGAAGAACACGCTCCAGCGGCACTGCACAGGGACTCCTCTCCCCAACCCACCCAATACGCCTAGCATGCAGCCCCACCCCCTCCCTATGCTCATTCCTTGCATCATGTCTTCTTTCTTCTTATCCTTGCTTACCCCTACGCAACTCCTTTGGCCCAATCCCTTACCGAAGACTTTTTAGTCGGTTGCAGGTGGCACGAGTACAAGCACCGCGTTCCCGCTTTTCTCGCTGCGCTTCCCCTGCCTGGTTTAAACCATTCATGATTTTAACTTTTAAGAATATTTTTTAAGTATTTTTTTCGCTTGAAGCCGCATACTTTGTTAAGGATAACACTTATTCAGATGTGAATTCCGTTTTTAGATTTACCAGGATGGTTTTGACAAAATTGGTGGGTATCAAATAGTCATTTGGGCACAAGTCCTGGTAAGGGTGAATAAAAATTAATATAATACGTTATAAAACAGTACATTTTTAAATCTTTAGAGAGCACACTTTCTTAAGAAATTTTAATTTTGCTTTTCTCCTAGTTTATGTTTTTAGGTAGACTAAAAACTATTAAGACATCATTTTACTGACTCTATAGACGAAAGAAAGCATGAAGAATTAGAAATGCAGGTCGCATATTGTTGTAAATTAAGAAACATTTATTTCTCTTCTCGTAGAGCTTAAAAATTTGAAACATATGGTCGATAGGGAAATTGGTAGGGAAATTTGAATGTATGTGTAGAAAAATACCATTTTGTAAATGGATGGGATAATAAAGCCGGCATCGTAAGGAACGAAGTCCCCTTCGTTTTTCCAAGCGCCTTACCTTGAGACCTGGTGTGCATTTTAAGGCAAGGAAACCCTGCATTTTTCCCGAAATCAAACCGAAGCGATTCGTCCGGAGAAGCATGGTCCAATAGAGTCCCTGTTTTAGTCCTATGGTTTTCGGATTTGAAACTATAGATGGTGTTTGCTCCGCACAATATAGCGACTGATAGATGACTATAAAGTATGGCCTTATAAACACGTGTAGCGGTATATCGTGGAGGTTCTTATTCTTTGTCTGGAGAATTGGGAGTCAAGTTCTCACGGAACGCTTTTTTCCAGAGCTATTCATTCCATACATGTACCTTAGTTTTATGGCAAATTGGTCCGTGCACTGATCCACACTGCGTCACTGGATGATTTGCCTCCCTGCGTAGAGACAGACACTCTCTCGTGCTTTCCACAAAACGCCTAAACACGGCTCAATTCATAACCTTGTAAATGCTGCTATACTTTTTCGTTCAAACATTGAAGCTACATGCAGTCTCGCTACTGTTACTTTATTTTTGTTGTGATGTTTTGGTTGGTGCATTTCTCACAGCTTATTGTTAAATTATTGTATACATACGCAATGTACAATTACACACTAGCGTAGGAAGGGGACGATTGATTGGACCACTCTACTCCTGACGTAGAGATATATCGCACTGATTCTATTACGCAGGATTCTATCGCGATAACACGAACAGCACATCCCAAAGTAGCACGCTGAGCGAATTACAGGAAGAAACGCGGGGGAAAACGTCCGTGTGAAGCCGAGTTTAGGAAATTCGCATTTACTTAAATCATCTATAAACCTCGGAATGTTTATATTCATCAGAAAAGTAGAATTATGGTTGCATAGACACGTGTTTATGTAAGAATGTAAACCATTGAGTCTGCTTTTAAAGGAAATATTACGTAGGGGGCATTGATTCAAGGTTTTACATGATCCACCAAAGGGTATCTTTTTATATCTCTTATTCATTCCAAATATAAAAATATAATCGGTTACTAACCGATAGGAATACGAAAATTTGGGCTACTTTGTCGTACTACTACTTATAACCTTGAAAAGATTAGTGCAAAAGTCACATTATTCCCCTTCAAGAAGGGTATTGAGAAACTGTTAAGATCCGGATCGAAAAATAGTTTGGTTGTTTACGGATGCGATTTAGAATATCAGTGTGAAAGCAATGGAAATATTATGAAAAAATGTAGTCTAATTGGACTGTTCGTTCATTTCACTCGACTGCGACATATATCTCATTTTAAAACATAGAAACGAGGGATTAAAAAGTTACATTAATAAAGTCCCCGGGGAATGTTTCCCCGCGATGAAACGCTCAACAGATCCCAAGGTGGAGCGGTTGGCGCACAGCTGGGAGACACTCGGGGGAAGACGTTCCTGTTGATGCTGGCTTTACCAAACCCTCGCCCACAACAATGCTTGCACGTCTCACACACACTATGATATTCCTCTCTCCACTCTCCTCCTTTCTACTTTCCTCTACCTACTCTCCTTCCCCACCCCCCTCCCCCGCCATTTGACAAATGAGCGATGCTGCCAGGATCTCTTGCTCCGAGGCGTTCGGCAGAGGCCGCTGCGGTGGGCTGTGGGTAGAGGGTGGGGGGGTGGGAGGAGTTGGGTCGGTGGTGTGTTGGGTATGGGGCATGGAAACAAGGGTTTGGGGGATGTACTCAGGGAGGGGGTCGCCTTGGGGATGAATCCTTCGCTTGGTTGGGAGATGGTAGAATGGGGAATGGAGGAAAGCTGGAGGGGGCTCCGGACCTTTCTGCGGGACCCCGCAGCGCTCCTTAGAATTGGGCCGCGTACCATTCCTCCCGTAGAACATATCTCTTGGCGACGGATGGTGGGTTATTTTGAGAGGCGACTGACAACTTTTGTCATTTCCATCATTAGGATTGGTGGGTGGAATATTGGGAGGAAGGGTAGAGCGAAACCCAGTGTCGGCATTATTATTATTAGGACACTCTACCGTTGAAGGTAGGTTTAAATGGAAGAGGGTGAGAATCCTCTAGTATTTTTTAATGTTCAGTCCCATATCCTCTGGCATGATTTCTTTCTTTATCTCAGTATGCATCCTATCTTTTTGCATTCCGTACGTAAAGCCTATATATGTTTTCTTCCCCTTCCCCGTTTACCTACAATCCTCCTCTCCATCAACGTCTTCAACATCCCTTCACCTCTCATTACCAGTGCCAACCATCTACTCTGCCTCCTCCTCATCTCCTTCATAAGTTTCCTCTTCTCCCCCACCCTAGCAGTTGGCATTTGCCTAGTCTTTACGAAAGGTACGAAGGGCACATAATTTAACAGCTCATCTGACGGATAGAGTACTACACTAGAAGTCTTTCCACATAGCACCCAAGTAGGAATTTAGATTCCTCTGAATGATCTCTGCTGCAGCCAGGATTCAAACCCGGGCACTCTCGATGAATTCGGTTCTTCAGCCACCTCACCAACCTCATCCCGTGGCACTCTGATTCATTATCTTAGGTATGTTTCCTACGTTAACTTTGAAAATACTACTAAAACCATGAAGTCCTAGCGCAAACGGGACAAAAAACTTAAGGATACATTTAGGGAAAGATATGCTCAAGGCAAGAAAATATCAGGTTATAGGGTACAATGTTGGTTCGTACATTATTTGGGAAGCAATTAATACAAGAGATCGTATTGCGCTGGGAGGGAGGGGAGAGAATAGAATGGAGTAAAACCCAAGAGGGCAATCCCTAAAGCTTCGTAGCGTCCAGTGGAATTGGACTGCGTTCTATTCTGTCCGCAAGCCAGCATTTAGGAGTTGGTGGTTGTTTTGAAAATGTATAGTGCTCTGGTTCTTGATTTTAGGCCAATTGGGAATATTCACCTTGCAGAGTAATGAATAAAAATTCATCAAATTTTCACTTAGAAAATTTGGTTTCATTTTGCAGCAGTGTGTTAAGTTTTTACGTGTTACACTAAAAAATGACGTACCACGTTCGTAATTAGACATGAAATGAAATAAAATATCTAACAAGAGAAGTAGTACGCGGAAAACTGCTTGGTCTATGAGCCATGACGGATAGGTTTCACCGTACCAGTCTACATTCTACATCAGTTGGAGCAAAAATCAAATAATCACAGTATTTTTTTAGGTTTTACTAGTGTCCTAGCTCCCCCTGTCACACACTACCTTCACTCTCTGTGGCAACTCTCATGGTAGTAGATGTAGATGTAGATTTATTTCAAGCACCGATGACAAAATAGCTGTGGCTGAACATGGTGAAAGAAACATATTCTGTCTTGGGGAAAAAACACGTGAAAGAGGCAAAATAAGTAGGCAAGCTTCGGACAGAGCGGGAGAAAATGGTAATATGAACCAGCTTGCAGAGTTTACAGACCAGGATCAGGAGTTCCTTTTTGTGGACCATATTGAAAAATAGTGGTGTGATGAGTGGTTATTGTAGCACACCTGTATTTCAAGGATTGGTTTTTCATCATGAATCTTTTTTTTGGTTATGAGCCAAAATATAATTCTGGCTCTAAATTCCGCAACACTTTGCGAAAGCATTCATTTTGTTTCAATTAATGCAGAGAATAAAGGAAATGAAAAACCCTAGCGAAAACTGATGGCTAAATAGAGGTTTAAAATACCTGATATGGTTTTATTAACTCTGGAGTGGTCGCTAAGCTACCAATCACGCGAGAGGTCGTGTGTGAGACTTTTTCTCACACTCAGGTGTGCCATTGATTATCTATAATTGAGCCTTTATTGGTTATATATTACAGTATATTTTTATTTAATTTATATCTCTTAATGTTCATTGGAAACAATGATTTCCACAGATACACAATTACTGATACAATTACGTAATCGTTGCTAATTTTACTGGCGATGAAACCATTGGGTATAAATGAAGAAAATTACCATTCTCATACATTGGCATTAACATATCTGCTCTCCACGAAATGAATCAACTTTGCCCGCATGTTGCGAAAGTGTAACGCAACTGAGTGATACCAAAACACTAACGTCAGTGGTCGAGCGATGAGGAAAAGTCTCACAATTTGTAGCCGATGGTGTCAGACATATCAGTACACAGCTGCGGACGCTTCATTTATACTTTATGAGACGGTCGGTCAATAGGAAGAGATAAAAAGTCAGCTAGAAGGAAAGGAAACTTATTCTAACTCATGATAACAAAGTGAGCACAAGTTGAAATTTGATGTGAGAGGAAATCTCATAGCGCGACCAATGGCAGGGTTAAAGTGGATGGAATAATAATTGGCTGTGTGAAGATCAAAATGTTTTCTCAAGCGTCATTTAGTGAGAATGGAACTTCAGGTTTTGTGGACACAAAACACTTAATAATTTGCTCCATTGCATGTCTAATTTCGTGTGAACAGGAATCCGCTAGCGCCACTATCTAGAGCCCGTGAAATAACGAAGTGTAATTGGGCATTTA
Source organism: Pyrrhosoma nymphula (assembly GCA_963573305.1). NCBI lineage: Eukaryota > Metazoa > Arthropoda > Insecta > Odonata > Coenagrionidae > Pyrrhosoma > Pyrrhosoma nymphula. The sequence goes on along the minus strand of OY754335.1, from coordinate 8,143,765 downwards.
TTAAATACTTTCTTGTTTTAAGTACTTAAATAGTACAAAAAGACGAGTTCATAACTTTTCTTACTTTGCAGCTAGATATCCGAAATTCCACGAAGTAACACCGGAAACCACCAAAGATACCCGAATTAAAATAAATAATGGATACATAAATAAATTAAATTGCTTAAAAATCATTGCATAAACCTATATTGGACAATGCATTCAGCAATATGCATAGGAACTTCGTCTTTGACAACTAAGCTCAGAATTTTCTCCGAGGTTAATGGTGACGACATGAAAATTGCCCATTGACCTTATTTGAGGACAGGAGGTCTTCACTGATAGTAGTTCTTTTAGCGTATGTTTTCTTTAGCACTCAACTTAAGGCTGAAAAAGCTTCCTTGTCATTTGAAATAACAAAAATAGTGATTCGCGCGTCACAGGGAGGATACATGGCTTAAATTAGCGATCGGTAATCGTATAACATAGCATTGAGATAGCCATTCTTCAAAATATTCGATTTTGAATGGAGACTGATCTGTGGTCGGATTGGTAAATCATGAGAGAAGTGCGCTCGTCATCTAGCTCAAGGGTCCAAGTCACGGGTTGGATCGGGTGCTGTGATTGCGATTTTGATAAATTGAGGTGCAGTTACGATGCACATTCACCATTCACAGTCGATCCATCAAAAAAGCAACTACCGCAACTACAAAATGCATAGAGACGGCTACGATGTGAAATCATCAGGATATATATGCGATTTGCGAAAATAAAACATGAGCTAATAATGGGTTTAAACATAACGAAACGAGATGAGGAAAAGGAGAGGCTATTTTTTTAAATCTATCCCCCTCGTTCAGATAGAGTACATATCAATGTAAATAGGTTGTGAATAGACCGTAAAGCCATTGACGAAATTTGGATGAATGGTAGCTATCTACTACAATTGGTTAATAATGCCGTAAGTTTGCTTCATTTTAACTAATGTCATTAAGAGATGGGTAGGATTGAGATCAGTTCGCAATCAGTGGCTGTAGTTAATAAGGTAGGTGACAAGGAATAAGCTGAGTTTACGGAAACTATCAAGCATCGGTCAGTGTTCAGAGTTATGCTGAATTCCAAAGTGGAATGTCAAAGGAGGATGAAAGAAGAGAGACGAGAATTCGCATTGCACTTAGACATATCCTTGATATTAAAATCTCTCCATACTAGTCGAATACTGCATTTTCTCCAAGCAGTCTCCTCAGCACGGTCCATAAGTAAGGGCTATAATCAATATCTGCCTCTCCGGAGGAGTTGAACTAGGGCCTTAGTTCTTAGGCCTAAAGTTCTTGTGAGCGTTTTACCTATAATGCTCATGAAGTTTCAAAGTTTGCACACATTTGGTCATATTCGGCATAGTAGTGCACTAACTAGTTGTTAAAAACAAAATTGCGCTCATAGACCGCTACTGAGCTTAGCATCGCCAAGTGTGCTACTATTTTATTAGCTGTTTCTTAAATAATCCCCTGCCTTGTTTAGAGGCACCAATAAATATGGCGGTCAGTCATTGGCGACCCACCTCGGCAGCTTTACTACAACGGTGGTTTTAGACAAAAATACCAAAGATACTGTTGGACGTGTTTTCATCAAGCCTAGCAGATGAGATTGCGGTATTGTCTATGGAACAAACTGAACATGTGAATCATTTGTTCTTTATGTCCTTGGCCATGTTTTGGTACACTGTTGTGCTTCTTGAGGATTTTATTCAATGAAAGGGAAAGTTATTGAGATAATTTATGTAATTTTGAGCACCGGAAAATGCTAGACATCACTTCTTCTTCTCGGTTAGTCAGTGTGAGGCCTCTCACGCATAGACCCTAAGTGACCCTAGTAAAGGGCACGTACCCTAATGTGTGTGATGACGGTTTCTCAGGATGCCAATTTCATTTTTCATTTTTTCGGGATGTGGTGCTATTCATTTATGAAATATTGTGACTGCTCTAGGAGTTTTACTGCTTTTTTGGCATCGTGTCGTGGAGAAAGACTCATGTACAATTTACGAGTGAATATTAGTTGTCGTAGCTATAGCATCACGTGTGGTGCTTCAGACAGCAAGCGTAATTAACCCGATCATATATTAGATCTTGTTTAGAAATTGAAAATGTCTTTTTTATTGAAATACAGATTTGCAATTGCTTTCTTATTAAATTGTAAGCATTTTGCGTATGTAATTTATCATAATTATAATTACAAGTCTGATTACATTTATTCGTAAATTCACATTTCAATTCACGGTTGTTTTTGTCACGGTTGCAGCGCGCTTGGCTTATATGGTTCATATTTTTGAAAAAAATGTCTCGTTTACAGTACACCAGTAGTTTAAACCGTCTTCTTTTATGTTATATTCTCCCTAGTGGGGATGCGAAGTCACTTCCGCATTATTTAATGCTCGAAAACGACACATGAAGAAAAAAATACCTTGATTAAATCGTGACATCGTTTACTGTACCGTGTGCTTGTTTATTTATCGTTTACATAGTGAAAGAAAAATCTGAGTTGTGAAATCCATTCTACTTTCAATGAAAATTTCTTCAGTTGTTATGTTAATTTATGCATGGTTTTGATTTATAAATTAAAAGAGATAGAGAACATAAGTGTTAAGTACTTGGGTTTCTGCATGAAAATACGAATAAAAACATACTCGTATGTCAAAGGAATATAGCCACAAAGGTTATCTTAGCTTTAGAATACTGGAATAAGTAGGTATGTATTTATTCCTTATGTAATATAATTTCTATGGCCCTTTACTTATTTATTTAATTGACATTTAAGTACTTTATTGAACGTGATTAATGCATAGCATATGAATTCACATAAATTGTTGCCGAACGTTGCTTCTTTGTTTATAGGGCAATCGCTACCTGAAATTATATCATCCACCACGAAGGTAGCGATAGTAGCATTCTAAGTTAGTAGCCTCTTGCTTGCTAAAAAGCATAAATGGATACCTTGTTTTAGCATACGGCTAAGCGCTCTTAGTAGCCGACTAAGTTAGTCACCTTACTAGCGCATCTTAACGGAAATATATGAATACGGCCGCATTGGTTTATCTGAGGAGTGAGAGGATTAGAAACACAGGACAATGATCATGATTCTATCCCGGAATTGTCACTCGATTTTTACATTCCACAAGGAGAATGCTGCAATGCCTAAGCGATACAAATATCATTTACTACGTTTAAAATTAAAAATTAGACAGCAGGCAAATATACCTTGAAGGATTCCGATGGCATAGTAAAAATCTTGTAATATTACTCGTCTTTGAGTGAAAACGATAAATGTAACCTTGTATTTTCACTGAATTGCTTTACTTTGTAGCACTGATTAATGTACGTTCTATTTAAACCGAAAATATTTTAAATTCATTCCTGTGCGCAGTACTTAAGAAATTAATATAAAAAACAAATAATTATGGGGAAATTTATTCCAGTAAAGAAGCTTATTTGAGTTGAAGGAGTCTAAGCATTATTTTATGTGCAAATAATGAACAAATGAAACTGAAAAATGGGTCTACAAACTTGACCGATGAAATGAATTAGATAATATCTAAGTGAAAACAAGGTCTACGCACAGAGAGATCAACGTTGTGACTCCGCGAACAGACAATGCTTAAACTCCTTCGTTGATACTTACACTCCTTCAACTCAAATAAGCTTCTTTAATGGAATGAATTTCCCATAATTCTTTTTGTTTTAAAAATTAATTTCTTAAGTACCTACTGTCGAGCGAGGTGGAGCAGTTTTACGTATCTGGGTAGTATTTTGGAGGAGAATGGGTTTAGTGGTAAGGACATCAGATGCAGAATTGCGCTAGCTAAGGAAGCATTTTCGAAGAGAAGGGAATTGATGAGGGGGGGTCGGAAAAGAGACGCAAAGAAGAGGCTGGTAAAAACTTAAATATGGAGCGTGGCGCTATATGGGTCGGAAACTTGGTCATTGCGAAGGGAGGATGCGCGTAGACTTCAGGCGTTTGAGATGTGGGTTTGGTGAAGGATGGAGAAGGTTAGCTTGATGGCGAGAAAGACGAACGAAGAGTTATTGGATAGGGTCGGAGAGGAGAGGAAGCTTGTGGTGGAGGTTCGGAGAAGGCAGAAGAAATGGATGGAGGAGGTTTTGAGAGGAGAGGGCATGTTGAAGAGAGTGATAGAGGGGAGAACACTGGGGAAGCGTGGAAGAGGATAGGAATTCTGGACGAAATAAGAGGAGGTAGAAGATATGAAGAATTGAAGAGGGATCTAATAACGGGCCATCCTTAGGAGGAAAAGCGAGACAATGTCTATGAGGTTGGGATGCAGAATGGGGACTGTCCAAGAACCTACCAATCAGCTGGTAGAATGTATAGATGACAAAAAGGGAGATATCAGAATCCGAAAGTGAAATAACTTAATAGGTACCTACATTAATTTTGGTTAAGTGCTGTCGAGTTGGTATTGTTCCTTTATCACTAAGAATCGATTGCTAAGTTAAATACACGAAATGTGTTGTTCATTTCGTTTGAAATGAGAATTATCATGTTTTGTTTGAATATTGGTACACACTAGAAAGTAGTAGTTGAATATCATTTACTTATTGAATACTTATTCTAAAGTATATTTTTTAAGTTCCTGCAGGCCGTATTTCTCATGCTGAAATTAAATATTATTTCGTGTCTAGAGATATACAAGGCTTTTTGCTTACATCTCCTTTCCTTTGTTTACTTTAATGGTGTTTTATTATTTATTATACTGTTACTGTTTTACTGTTTCTTTAAAGAAACATTATGGGTTTCCGACGTAGCACGACAGCTTAATTACTTTGGTCGGCTTTCTCGCTGTTTCTTTGATGGTCTTGTCCGACGAGAATCCTTAAAACCATCAATTTTTATTACTTGCCGGAAGAGATGCATGATCGGCAAAATTATGTTTATAGCGTTGCAAACATAAAAATGTACATCTTAATCTTTTCGACTCAAATTGATATTAAATTGAGTCTTTGGGTGCACAGTATCACCCACTCTCTTTACCTACTTGTAATAACTTAATATACAAACTAATTATTGTTAGTTTGCCAGATATCATCTCGTTTTATATCATTTCGCAATATGTCCGTGTACTGTTACGGTATTTATGGCTGTTACGCTTGCTTTAATTTTCCAAATGAGTGTCAAGTGCAAAAAGTGAGCTAATACTAATTATCATAACGACTGCAATAACTAAAGTTTACGCAGGAAAATGTTTTGAAAGGTACGTGGAGTGAAATAAGGCCAAAATAGGATTCTTTAAATGCCTAAATTATTCAATTTTAAGGCACATTAAGAATGAAAATATATCGGGGTCGTTTTCGATACTACGATCTCGTGTAGGCAATAATCTCATTCCCAATGAGAAAGTATTCCCGCATAGAAAAACCTGGACGATGCGCGATTTTTATTACTCAGTATATGATTTTTATTCGAAGACTTATTTGAACGACACGTAATCGCCAGCTTGGAAACTTGCACATGTTATCATCTTGGATATGACAGATACGCAAGCTGAAAAATTACTTGCTCTATGATTTCCGCTTCAATGTCACTTAATTTTAATTATAACAATTGGTTGTGGAAGCAATATCAGTGGAGAAACTAGTACGTGATATGCAACTATCGTAACATTTATTATCAGGATAGCATATGCTAGAGCAACGTTCTAGCTTGGTGGGTTCAACATTCCAGTGGCGTTGACAATTCTATCAAGAAAATAGGACGAGTTATCGCTGCTATAGGACATGATTAGCAGCGCTCGAATCTATCTTTAATACCGGAAAGTCAGAGAACAAATTGAAATTATACCGCGTTAATCCTGTAGCTAAACATAAAAGGAATCTTATAACTATGTATAGGAAGAAAAATCTTGGTCCATAGAATAGTGATGCGTGGAAATAAGTTTACGTCTGATAACGCATGAGAACTAAACCTTATTATATGCTTGGTGAAGGTTAAAGTTCTCAGCTCTAAAACATCAAGCATACCTAATTTTCAATAAAATACCCAAAACTGACGGCGCATTTACAGATAGTGATTTCCAAGTCTGGAATGAGGAAAATAGTATTAACTACAGATCTTCTATCCGGGAAAATTAACTTATTCAACGTTTTCATTGTCTTAGGCATTTTAAGGGCGACGAGAGTTAGAGAAAAATAGCCCAAAAAATTATCTATTGAACTTCAAGTTCATACCATTATTCAATATATCCTGTAAATTATATTGTGAACTGCAATTAGTCAGTTTCATTTTTCTAAAACGGAGTACCACAAAGCTACGCCTGAAAATATCAAGTCAATGTTTATTACTCAGGATATCCCATTTCGTCTAATACGAACGGATAATACTGCACACCCATATGATACTGATTCCACGCCATGAACGAAAAGTAGTTCCGCGGCCATTTACACATTTCCAAACAAGCAATTTCAAAGAAGAATCTTTGGCAATACGTCGTCATAAAAAATGTCCACTTTGTATAACCAAACGCTCTAACCAAATTTTGAAAAGAATTTCAAGTGTGATTACAGCCATTAGTCATCCTCTGTGTGAAAATTAACGCCATTACAAGTCTTAACTTGATCTGCGGAATATCATCCGAGAGGGGTGTGAGTTTTTTTTTTCGAGTTAGTTGAGGAAATATGGATTTGTTGTTTATTTTTGTCCAAAAGTATCGCAAACATTTGGAGCAATAAGTCAGTCGAGATAGTCATTTGATTCATGTTCTAGCATGTGGTAAATATCTTAGGCATTCCCGCATGAAAGCATAATAACATTTTACATGTTTCATTGAAGCTTTTGGGGGCAATACCAACTAAAAAATGTAAGTAGAGTACTACTCACGTGAAATAAGGAAATATATCGCTTCACGTTTCGTCACCTATTTTTCTCACTTTCTCAATAACATGTTCTTTTGAAAATGTGGCCATCAAAGATTGACGACCTGTCAATCCATATCGCCCATCGTGATCGATAGCGAATGACCTATTTTATTTCCAATGCTTTCTCGACTTAGCGCAATAACAACAGCATTTTGTGCTGTATCGATATTCTCTGTATGAATGGCGCCACTGGTGGTCTGAGTTCCCCAGAAATTCAGCTAATTCACCATATTCCTAGCCTCGCATTCGCCTATGGACCTTCTGGTCATTGTGTACGCCTTCTTTACCAACGCGGCAGGCCACAAATAAAATAACAAAAGGTAAAATTACATGCGTATTGTATTGAACACACAAAAAGTTAACTTAAGATCCAATGAGTCAGTGTCAAGCTCCTCTTCTCAATTGCTAATAAAACTAGGTTGAGTACTGCCATTGGCTAAGAAACCTCAGTGACATGGCGAGATCTTTCTCTTGATATGCAAATCCGTATGGAACTTCTCGCTTGCAAAAGCTCTCGCTAAACCTCGTGGTAGATGAACAAAGGCCGATTCAGGGACTAGAAGGGCCTAATCCATAAAAAATGGAATCTGTTGGTAAATGGGTACAAGCTATGAGCCTCTGTTGTAAGTGAATGTATATGTGCAATTCACGTATTATTTTGGTCATGTAGCTTAATCAATAAATCTTTGAATGATAAAAGACTTTTTCACTTCCCCTACTTGCCTTATTAGTTCTTGCCACAACCCCGTCAACTAAACTAAATCCCTCCTTAACGTAACATTTTGCTCACCTATCAACAATATTTTCTATTTATTTCTACACTCTTCAAATTCCTAAGGCAATGAAATATTTGAAGAAATTGAAATATGGGGAGATATCGGACAAGTTCCTACCCCAGTTGTAATGGATATTCTTGAGATGTCCAGTGAAAAGTCTTTCATAAGCACTCCACCGTTAACTTTCCTTCCAGCCATTCAAAATTATGAAACCTAATTGCAGTTTTACTATCAGAGAGAAAGCAGCAAAGGTAGCTGCATTTCTTGTGAGAAAAGAGTGAAAAAGATATATGTTAGTTCTTCGCTCTAGTGAAGACCGCATCTCGAGTCTGTTCGTGGCGAGTATTGGGGTAAGTACCCTGAGCAGAAAGATTTAAATCGAGAAATGAACAAAATTACAAGGGAAACCCGTACGATTTGTTATAAGCCAATGCGAGGGAACTGAAATTGTAACTCTTAAAATGGAAGGACTAGGTTGGGAAGCACTAGAGACGCGGAGGTGACATGCTACGCCAAGTGGCGTAGGTACTTATATAATTCAAAACGCTCGAGTTTCAGGGCCACAATCACAGGGTGAGACAGTAAGTTACTCTGTAAACATATATTTCAGATTTTTCCTTCTAATACTCTATCCTTATCTAATTCCTTATCCATAATTCCCCTATTTTCATAGCTGGTGTCCTAACACCTCGTTGAACTCGCCCCAACGGTGGCTTGGATGGAAGTACGTAGATGTACCTACATGAAACTTCCGTATCATAGGCGATGGCGGTGTCGGTTTCATTGGGCCGCTCAGTACGCTTGAAATCGTGTGTATATTATGTCACTTACTCGGGCCTAAGCAGATGACTTTGAGAAGATTGTTTTCGAGAATTCGCTCGTCGAATGGTGAAACGGTTGCCCGCTATCTGAGATCGTGCGCGTCATCTCCAATTGCGGTCACATTGGCTCACGCCTCCAGAGCGCTCCTCTTTGGGCGGACCACGCAACGCGAAATCTCCTCGATCTGACATTTTTGCGACCTCGGCTCCTCAGAAAACACTCCTAGACACCCAACGTGTCACCGTTGTGATTGTGATTGAAAATTGCCCCTACGGCTGGACCTATACGGCAGTGACCCACCGTGACTCCATACGCCGCGCCGAAGGAAAAAATAAATGAAAGTGACCAGCGGAAATAAAAATGGCTATTCTTCACCTCTTTCAATTCACTTCGGAATAAGTATCCTTCCTTAAGTTGTACGTGTACTCCATTTTAATAAGTGTTTTTGTACTTGCATGCATTGATACCTATTTTACATATTCTGATCAATGCGCGCAAGTTATTCGGATGGCTTCACTAATCAACGCCAGCGGTGTCATATACCTTACGTAAAAAAATATTATTAATAAATATTTACAATAACAATTAAAATTGCACGTAAGTTGACTTATACTTGAAAGTTTTTAAAAATTTAGTTGAGAACTCGGAAGATTTATATTTTACGAGCGGAAGATACCCGTTGAAATTCAACGGGTGTGAAAAACATTAAACTTATTTTTTTATAATAATACCACAAAGCCCGAAGAAAAACAGTATGCGTGGTCATTTGAGGAGTTCGTAACCTATCTTGTATGTTGTGTTCGTTGTAGTAGACACACTGACAGTTTTCCAGGTTCACGGAGAGATGAGTGACTATTGGTTCACTTTCATGCACGGGAAACCCAAAAATCGCCCTCGCAGACTCATTACTACTTAAGTAGCAAAGGTTGATAGATGGTCACCTCGTCCCTACGGTTCTCTTGAGCCGTCTTCTGAGTGATTAACAGCTTGATCGCTTCCCTTGTGTACATACATATATTTGCATTCCATGACTTAATTCAACTATTCAACGTTGATATGTGCGTTGATTATCTTAATCAGGATTGGACAGTAGAGTACAATCCAGCGGTTGACACGTCAAGAGGAGTAATGGCAGCAGAAGCCATGTTTATTTGACCTATGAATCCTCCATCAATGGGACTGCGCCTTCGGCATAGCCATAATCATTGGTTTCGGTTGCTAAATAAAACATTTATGGTGATTCTTAGTGCACTTGTCGATTTTCATGCACAGATGTCGTTAATTGCGCAGAATTTCCGTTCTTATTTCGGATAAGAAGCATGTAGTGACGTCATTATAATTTCCGCCATCTTAAAGCAGATTGAAGTTTTGAAACAGATGGGTCTGTATTTGAACCAGATTTAGAGCTGGTTACCCGTCTGTATGTTGGGTAAGGAAGAAATTTGTGCGGATCTTAGCGTAACCCGAGAAACACCACGGGGAGAATCTCATGAGATCGCTGGTGGTCATGTCTTTGACCATCCAAGTCTAACCTTTGTCGTTTTTATTTCAAGGGTTCATTTTATAAACCTCCTGAAATCTGTTTCCGAGATTTGGTTAAACTCGATTATGTTACGTTTGAAACGGATTGGAACGGTCTCTCATGGGAGGATTTCTTTTCAACGCGTGATGTCAATGAAAAAGTGAAAATATTCAATACTCAACTTACTTGTTTATTAGATAGACACGCTCCCATTAAAAAAATAAAAATAAGACGTAACCCAGCTCCCTGGCTCTCTCAAGAAATTAAAAATGCTATGAGTCAAAGAGAATCTTTACGTAGGCACTTCCGAAGAACTCGGTCTGTTATAAAATACCACGAATATAAAGTCGCCCGAAATAAAGTGAAACAAATGCAGCATAATGCAAAAGTTAACTACTTTCTTTCCTGCTTATCAGATAAACGTGACGCTCGTTCTCTTTGGCAAGAAATTAAAAGATTGGGTCTTGGTAATTCTAGAAATGAACCCACCAATATTAATTTTCCCCTTAATGAGCTTAATACTTTTTTCTAAATAGCTCCACATCGTCTGATTGTATAGAAGAGGACGAACGTCTCGATGTCACAAATTGCATTGAGCCTGGTTTTAGCAATGAAAATCTTTATTTCCCTCATTTTACCCCCGATCTACTATTAAAATACATCTCAATGGTAAATTCTAACTCAACGGGCGTAGATGAAATTAGTATTAAGGTAATTAAAAAGATTCTTCATCTAGCACTTCCAATGCTACTTTCAATTTTTAATTATTCCTTAGATTACTCTAAGTTCCCCTCTGTGTGGAAATCTGCTCTCATTCAACCTATTAAAAAGAAGCCCAATCCTGTAGAAATGTCTGACTACCGACCTATTGCAATACTTTGTGCCTTATCAAAACCTCTTGAAAGATTCGTGTACAATTGTGTTATTGAACATCTGTCTAAAAATAATTTTCTAAATAATTTTCAATCTGGATTTCGCAAAGGTTATAGTACTCAAACAGCATTGATTAAAATAACAGATGACGTAAGACTTTCAATGGATAAGCAGAGAATAACAGTATTGGTACTTCTCGATTTTAGTAAAGCCTTTGACTGTGTTAACCATAGTATACTTTTAAGACGACTATCTAATTTGAAAATATCTGCTTCTGTTTTACAATGGTTCCGTTCTTACTTGAGTCAACGTTTCCAGGCGGTGAATGATCGGAAGAACAACTCACATTCTGAATTACTACCTGTCGAACGTGGGGTCCCCCAAGGGTCAATACTAGGGCCATTGCTCTTTGTCATTTATATTCAAGACCTCCCAAATAAGATACGTCATTGCAATTACCATCTATATGCTGACGACTTGCAAATTTATATTGACTGCGATCGCAATGAGATCTCTAGCGCCATTGCACAAATTAACGAAGATATTTCATCTATATGTGAATGGGCGTCAAACAATTGTTTGAAATTAAACTCACAGAAAACAAAGAGCATTATTATAGGCAGTGCCAAGGTCCTGTCTTCTATAAACATCGACTCACTGTCTAAAATTCAAGTACAAGATGCGGAAATAGATTATTCTGATAACGTTAAAGATTTAGGCGTTATTCTAAACAAAACACTTACCTGGGACGAACACATAGCATGCATCTCTAATAAGGTAGTTAAAACTTTGCACCAGTTGAAATGCTTCCGTAACCTAATGCCGTTATCATTGAGACTCAAATTAGCAAATGCTTTATTGATTCCTCATATTGATTACTGTTCCCTGGTAATGTCGAACATTACAAAATGTCAGATATCAAAGCTACAGAAAATTCAAAATTGTGTCTTGCGTTATGTGTGCGATATTTCATATTATGAGCATATCACACCACATTATAATGAATTAAAAATGTTAAAAATTGAAAAAAGAAGAAAATTTCAAATGGGACTCTTCATGTACAAACTTTTAAAAACTGAAACTCCTTCCTACATTTTCCAACCTTACACAGATAATTCAATGAAAAAAACAAGGAATACCAGAAATAAAAATAAATTAATTGTACCCTGTCACAAAACTACTATGTATCACAATTCATTTTACATCAGTTCATGCTATGTATGGAATTCGATTCCCCAAGAGTTGAAGGATATCACATCAGTAAATAATTTTAAAAAATGTTTGTTTTCATTTTATTTCCATGAAACTTGAATTGTATCAGCATGAGGAACTTGCTGTTTATGGGTTTTTGTGTTCATCAAATTTATTTCGATTGTTGTATAGCTATTGTATAATTTTGTATTGTTGAAAATCACTAAAAATTATATTTGTTGAAAATTACTATTGTGAAGTTGAGAGTTGAAAAAAGAGATTACTGCGTAATTTTGGAAATTTTTATAATAAATGTTTGTTTTCATTTGTCTTTGATGAAATTTGATATATGAATTTACATAAGAATTTGTAATCTTTGTTTTTCAGTTCATTATTATTATACCGAGTGTTTTATGATTTTGTTATCTTTGTTCATCATACAGAATGTTCTATGATTTATTTTAATGTAGTACTTTCTCTGTCCGAGTGTTTATGTACTTACATAGGCTCCAAAGGATATGCTCCTAGAGCCAATAAAACTTATTTACTTATTTACTTATTTTATCGCAAATAAGACATTCATTTTGTCTCAAAAGATTTTTTCGAAAGGTTACTCTTTTTTCTATTAGGCATGTTGATGGATATATTTTTAAGTCCAAGGAACGGAAACATAGCGGCAAGTGAGAGTCTAGAATAGGCAATTCGATGATTGAGTGAATGTACCTAAGTTAACTGCACATTAACACTTTTAAACGTATAAATAATTCGTGACGTTACTGATGTGGGAATTGGTCTAAAAACAGTTCGCGAATGTACTGAGAGGCAGACGGTTTCACTATGTGTAATACACCTGAGTACTAAACGATAATAAACAACGCCGTGTTTGTTGTAGCAACAGAGGCATTATTACCATTGATATTCGCTGCACGTACATATTCTTTTAAGTTTGTAGTCTATTAATTCCTTTATGTGTAACGTTTACTACGTAAGTGTTCTCCCATATATATGCCCCTTTGAGAGCTACTTTGAGAGTAGACGTTGAAGAGTATACTTGTTAAATATGCATTGAATTTAACGATTACCCCCCGAAGCAATCTATCATGGGGGCCTTGGGACTCCAGGATCTTCTTATACGGATTTTGTTTCTACGTACTATCATGGGCCTGCAGGAAAGCGTGATATTAAAATGCTAGAGGCGTGAATATTCTATGAAAATGAAATCTCTGGTTGTCAAGGAAATATGTTATTGTTGATTTCAGGGAAAATGTGAGATTTTTCAACTGAAAACATGAATTTCAGACAAATACGGAGCGTAGAAGAAAATCGATTGACAAAATTAGAAATTATATTGATTCAGCCATCCGATTAAAAAAATTTTAGCCCTATATCTTGAGTGAATGTACTTTTAAAAAGCAAAAAATGAAACCACTGCACCGAACACAATGCTTAGCATGGACCACCAGGGGGGACCTTCGGGGGCCTTTGGGGGCCCTTAGATCTTTTTAATATAACATATGATACAACCAGATATTTATTCTATCTACATGCCAAATTTCAGCTCAATCGGTCAAGTAGTTTTTGCGTGATGGAGCAACAGACAGAAAGAGACCATTACATTTTTATACATATTAGTAAGGATCACACCCTTAACCCTGAAAAAATAGGGTTTCGGTTAATTGAACCCTACAGTGTTTGTTGTCTACCAGTAACAAACATGTGTTCCAAATTTCATCAAAATCGGCCCTGTGGTTTAGGAGGAGATGTGGAACATACATACATACATTGACTTGTATATATATAAAGATCAAAGAATTTTCATTACTATGAACTGCAAATGCTGTAATTGTTGAACTATGATTAAATTTACTATAGAAATATTATTACAATTGCTTAACTGATGCATTCTCATTCCATATGTAATCAACGCCAGCGGTGTCATATTCATTCAAGTATTCTACCAGCTGATTGGTAGGTTTTTGGGCAGTCCCCATTCTGCATCCCAACCGCAAAGACATTGTCTCGCTTTCTATGTCTATGGATGGCCCGTTATTAGATCCCTCTACAATTCTTCATATCTTCTACCTCCTTTTTTCGTCCAGACTTCCTATCCTCTTCCTTCCTCTTCCACGCTTCCCCAGTGTTCTCCCCTCTATCACTCTCTTCAACATGCCCTCTCCTCTAAAAAGCTCCTACCTTACGTAAAAAAATATTATTAATAAATATTTACAATAGCATTTAAAAGTGCACGTAAGTTTACTTAGATGTGCACTCGAAAGTTTTTCAAATTTTAGTTGAGAGCTCGGAAAATTTATATTTTATCAAATAATTTTCATTACTATGAACTGCAAATGTTGTAACTGTTGAACTATGATTAAATTTACTGTATCAATGTTATTACAATTACTTTACTAATGCATTCTAATTGCATATATTTATACTTAAAAATCCATTTATTTTATAGAAGGATGAGATCGCACGCTAGGGAAGGAGGAAAACAAAGGGGAAAGAGATTGATGTGGTGATAAAGGATAGGACATCGGTTGAGTAATTCAAAAGGGATCATAAGAAAAAAATGGAGGAGGTTTATAGTGGAAATATGTTGCTGAGAGGTACCTTATAGGCAAATTGTGTGGTAATAAAGAAAGAGAGAGAGAAAGGAGAAAGACGTTAAGAAATTCATCAATGGCATGGAAATGAAAGTCGTCGTTGACGCCGTTTACTAGATCACTCCACTTCTTGTCCAGAGAATGCCTATTTAATGTCAAAGCGAAGTTTGCCTAAACAATAACTCCTTTAGTTACTCGATAAGTGTTGTTAAATCTCTTCTCTTGCATTATTCCACGCAATTTATACTCATTTCGTTTTTCATCACAACGAAAAAATTCACTAAGTAATCCATAGTTGCCGCCACTAACTAAACTTTTAAGGTAATAAGTCATCATCAATATTCATATATCCGAAAATTGGTATGCAGCAGCTCTTCAATTCAATCCGTTTGCATTAAACCGCTTTCATTTTTCATAATTTATTATTTTAACATCGAGAAAATATTAATTGGTTTGTATAAATTCCCGACTACTTATGCACTAACAACGTTATATGTACCGATGACCTATATTTTAGAACAGAGTGAAATATCTAATTGCCTGTAACTTGTAACAACTTGTGATTGCATCCACATGTAAATATATAGATAAGAAGGTATGCGAGGATACTTTTTTGTTTGGAGATGGATAGGAAGAGGCATCGAATTCCTCTTTTTCTTATAGCTATATATGGCTTAATACTCACTATCTGCATGGTAATTTCCATGTTACCTAAGTCCATAAATTTGGTAGATTGAATAGTTTTCTCTTAAAACTACGTAAAAAATTTTAAAATTGGACGAAGAATGCTCCATCAAGTTCGATTCCAGAAAATATTTGGATATCAATCTTGAGTAGCATGAGAATTGATGGGAAATTCATTTTACTTGACCACTTAAAAATAATAAAACATCCCAAAGCGGTGAGATATGGACTGAGTAAAGAGCGAAAAGCGAAATTTCTATTTCCTTGCGACTAAATTTCATGCAATGCCTTATAAAATATCTTACAAGAAAGAGATTTTACTTTACGTTTTAAATATAAAAAATATGCCTACAACGGTGAGACACGGACTGGATGATGTGTGAGAGGCGAAACTTGTACTACGAATAAAACACTTCCACAGTACCTTGGCAGTATTCATATTAAAGGATTCCATAAAGATGAAATTTTACAGAACTAATTTGGTGCTTTATTTATTTAGTGGTACCATAAGAGAAATGTTAGTTTTATGCATGTACTGCTCTACATATAACGGTATATAAGTCCTTACACAAGATGTTTACGTAGTTTTTTAAGCATATAAATAGCAAATTAGGCACCAATAATGATAGGAATATCTTTACAAGCACCGATGAGGTATTCTTCAGTATGAATTTAAGTGCTTTAGGCTGGACCTAATGAGTGTCCTCACCCCTGATATGAGATACGCCTGTGTTTATTCGGTGTTCATTTGGCATAGTCCCATCATTCAAGTTGGAATGCCATAATTATTTCCTTCGCTTGCCGAATGCAAGCACACTTTACTAGTATTTGTATGGGTGAATATATTCGAATGGAGGTCCATAGTCACCCCATCCTCATCGCCTCCAGCACCACAGCGGCGGCGGCAGCATCATGGATGGGCCCAATGGGGGAATTATCATGCAGCGCGCGGCGGCTGGCACAAGTTACATAGTTCACCACCGCCGCGGTGTATAATTCACCCGGGGGCGCTTGCAACACCGTTTGAGAGTTAGCGAAGTCTATTTTGTGTTTCGGGCCCGCGAGAGGTTATGAGGAGTGGTTGTGTGTTTTTTTTTAATATTCTTATTTTATTCCTGTACGTTTTGTTGGATGGGGGAGGTTGGTTGGGACGTCGGTGGTGGGATTGGATGTGTAAGAGGGGTCAGGCTGGGAATATTAAGGAGCGCGGTGTTGTTGTATGGGCAGTGGGGAGGAAAAGGAAGAAGGGCCGTGGGATGGCGAGGTGTGCGTTGGGAGGGGGAGGGCCTATTGGGAGGTGCGGAGTGGGGCCAAAGGTGGAATAGAAGGGGTAGGAGGTCTTCTTTTCTCTTTCTTTCCCTTCCTACTTCCCTTACCACCTCCCCATGCGCTCACCTCTTGCAACGGTTGCCAACTGACGAAGAGTTGGTTCCTGGAGTTATTCGTTCCTTTAAAGTAGGAAATTCCAGAAGATTGCATTTTAAAACCCGTTTTTAACTACCACGAGATATATGCTGGTACTTCTCATCAATGAACAGCGTTTATGTGCAATTGTTTATTAAATTTAAGATCCAATCAAACTTACCAATTTTCATTAATTCACCTGAGACAGGTTGCTGTCTTGAGTATTAGCTTGAAATTTTTCAATGTTGAGTTATTGTAGCTTTTTATTTGGATGGAGAGTTTTGTCACAGTAAATGAAGATTTACATAAAATTTGTACACATACCTAGCAATAAAAATTACAAATTTTTAATGCTATTGAGAATATGATTTTGATCTGGAATAGTCGATATAAACAAACCATGATGTAAATAAATTAAGGCATGAATATAAATCAAAGGGTAGTTAATGCTTTTAAGTAAGAGAATTTTACATGAAGAAATGCTGAGATGCACGTGCATTTTCCAAAATATTTGCAGAAAATAATGGGTGGGTTTAAGGTTAAAATCGTAGACAAACATGATAATGGAAAGAACATTTTACTTATTACTTATAAAAACAAAACGGCAGGGCAACATGATTAGGAGCGGGAGATTTGAAAAAAAATCCTCGTCTAATTCCTCAAGAGTCTTCCGGACAATGCGGGAGAGTTGGCAACCCTTCTTCTCCCTCCCCCCTTTCCACTTCCTCCCCCTCATACTCGTCCACCTTCTCTCGTCAGGTGTAAGGAGTAGGAATGTGGACGGCAGAATGAGGTCGTAGTTCAAGATGATGGCGGTGAGGGATTGGGAGGTGGGAGGAGGAGGAGGAACTGCTTGAGGAGAAGGGGCGGAAGGAGAGGGAAGAGAAAGAGGAAAGGGAGGTTTTATTTCTTTTCGTTTTATTTTTTCGGATGTGTTCTTTTTTTTAAAAGTATTATTCCGAGCCGAGTGGCGAAGAGGAGAGCGCGCAAAGTGACGTAGGGTTGTTTGAGGTCCTCCGCGCAAATGTTCAAGGGGGCTGCAGGAGGAGGAGGGGCTGCAGTAACAGGAGGACGGATAAAAGGCATGTGAAGTGAGGATGGAGATCTACGTCAACATCTACGTGATGCCCTACAACCTGCCGAAAGGGCGTGTGGCAGGTTGTGTTTGTGCGCAATCTATGAAGAAGGGATGGAATAGGGATAAGCACAGAGAAAAGACGGGGAAGGTAAAAAATATTCATGGCGAGTCTTGAGGAGAAACCTCAATTGTAATTATTTCTGGCTATCTAAATTTTTTTCGCACTTATTTTGGATCTTGTGGAACCACACCTGATCACCAGCATGGATGTTCTACGTCTGGAAAACATTTTATAATTTTGTCTGGTTGTGTAATGGTTCGTGATTGACAAATTCCATTTTTCATTGCTCATGCGAAGAAATGCTGTTTTCATCTTATTCATTAATCTCTCGTAAAAGCGTTCGACAAGTGACGTTAAATTAGGTAAATAGTACGGGGAAAGCATATCTGAAAGTATAGCATATACTTTTTAACAAGACTAAATGAGTGAGTTATTACAAATAAATAAACTTAAGCAGTGTATTTCCTGTTCTTCCAAGACTAGATGAGTAACCGCATGGAAGAATGGCAAAGATCGTTGGCGATTCTCCATCCGTCTCATGGACTATATACACGCAAAGTAGGGATGCAGATATTTGTGAATTTATTTTACCAGATAACACAAAATCACTTTCCATCGTATAAATATTGACTTTCTGCAGTCATGCATGTGATCGAAAAATTAGGATCACGTTTTGAGATATTTGCAAGGAAACATATCCACAAATTTACAAGTTTCAAGGCTAAGCGTTCTCTCTTACTTTTTCATATTGTTGAAATAAAAAAATAACAATGGTACCTTAAACGAGTTTTTAGCATGCTGTTATCAGCAATCAACAACATATTTGACGGTAATCTTTTCCTTAAAATTCGCTTACAGGAAAGCACAATCACTACACATCTACGACCGTAGTTAAAGTTTAATTTCTCCGAAATGTAAGGCAAATGGCAGAGAAAAGTTGAATGTGTGAAATTGTAATTTATAAATATGCGGACTTTTTCTTTGACGTAAATATAATTAGGTGCATTTAGTGAAAATAAATTTAGAGTACGCCGGAAAATCTTATATCACCTAACATATATAACATAAGTTATTTCTGTCCTATCGTAAGAGAATCACATTAGAAATATATGCAACGCAAGTAGAATGTGGTAAATGTAACCAGGTTTTAGGAAGCAAATTGTAAGATCATATTTTAAAGTAAAAGAAAGGTGTTACTTCATTCTAGATGGCCCACATCTCAATCACGCTGCAAGTATTTGAGATCCGGCACAGAAACAGTAAATACGTGAAATAAGCAAAATACATGGGGAAGCCGCAAGCTTATTTAAAACTGCTGCAAGTGTACACTGGTTTGAACACAGCGGATGATAAGACTATGTTAGAATCCACTTAAGGTACATACATAGATAACACGCTCGGATAAGATTAGGTTCTTGAAATTAGATCACTTACGTTTTTAGGGAGACATGAGTTTTTTAAAATTTGATTTTTTCAATCTCGAGAACTGAAAGAAAAAAACAAAATAAAAAAAACAATAAAACAGATTAAAACAAAAGCTTTATCTTACCATGCACTATTTATTCCTACTAGGAGCGAAAGAAAGTCACCAATAGATGTCAAAGTGCTTCTCTATTTCCACCTTTCCCCTTTTCCGATTCCTTTCCCCCAAAATCCCTCCCTTCTTTATTGTTGGAGTCCCGCGGCTATTCACCCTTGCGCGCAGGGTAGCCCGTACGGAAAGATAAAATAAAGGAGGAGTTCCTTATCTAGAAGAGTGTAGTTGTTTCTGAACTGTAGTGAATCAAATGTCTTGGCCTGTGTTTATCCATCAGCAAGTTTACTGAATTTTGCTACAAATTATACAGGCACAACAATTCCGTCTCCTTATTACTGATTGTACCAAAAATGGAGTGAAGCAGTAATCCGTAAAAAACTTATCTTTCATCTTTTTTCTTATCCGCCAAACTTATATCCTTTTCACCTTCCAATTTCTCTTCCATTTCCTTCCCTTTTTCAAGAATTGTGTTGTGGTGTTCCCTGCCACATGCCCTTGCTCGCAGAGAAGTACTTATATGCGATAATGTATTGGGATGAAATAGTGCCTGAATTAAAAGGGAGGAATGGCTCCTGAACTGTTATCGTTTTTGTTAATGCTATTTCCTAGTGTAATTTTACCGATTTTTTATTCGAAGGATTAGAATAACAATTCCTCCTCTCTGTTGCAAACACTGAGTAAAACACATATCCGTCAAAATAGGTATGAGCATATCACATTTCGTCCCTTCCCACCGCCATTTCCCTTATTCAACGTCCACACGTCTTCACACTTGATGTCCTAACACTCCCTGCCACACGTCCATTCGGTGGCTTCAGGGGTAGTACGTACCTGTAGATGCCAATAAACACAATCTTTCGTAGAGCATGTTTCCTCAGTTTTCCCCTGAGGGTTAAGAGGTGGAGGGGGTGGACAGAAGAGTCAAGAAGAAGTCTCGAGGCGGTATAGGAGGAGGAGCGGGGGGGGGGGGGGGGGGAGGGGTTTGTGATGGGTGATGTTCCCCGCGGGGATGTTTCGGATTGAGAGTGTGGAAGGGAGAGGAAGAAAGAAAGAAAGAAAGAAGAGTTTTGTTAAACCTCCTCCCGAGGTGGTGGGTGGTGGGGGGAGGTAGGAGGGTTGGGGGTTTGTGTGTGTGAGGCAGCATGACGAGCAGGAATGGAGTATCTCATCCCTTCCATCTTAATTTTTCAACTAAATTGTTCTTGAAAGAGGGAAAGAGTGAAATATTGTGCGTACTAAATCCGTATTGACATTGACGAATCCGAAAGAGCCTCTGGAGAGGAGAGGAGGAGGTGGGAGTGTGGGGTGACCGCGTGAATATCTTCGCCGTATTGCGTCTCACTCCTGACGCCGGCCGCGAGATGGGGCGTCCGTCGCGAAATATACCCCCCCCCCCACTCCCGCCAATGTATCCACCCTTCCCCCACCTCAATATGGGGTCTCGGGGAAGGGCTGCTTTACCCTCCCCCTCGCTCCCAACCCTTCTTTCAAAGACGTCAATTCCCCCCCACCGAGACTCAAGGAGAGTTTTCTTCTCTTGGATGCCGATAGAAGAGCGGTTATGGGAAAAATCAATTCGTTAGCAACGATTAATCAACGACCGATGCATTTCAAATGGAGGGGAGACCCGTATGGGTTCGAGAGGTCGATATCTCTTCAGAGGGAAGAGGTATGAGATGAGAGAGGTTCCCGCTGCTTCCATGCCTCCTGCTCTTCACGAGGAGATCTACATATGTAATATACCCTGCGAGCTGCCGCAAGAATGTGTGTGGCAGGGGGTGTTAGGTCACCAGAGGGTGGGAATAAGGAAAAGGGTTTTGGGGAAGAGGGAAAGGAGGAAAAGCGAGAGGTGTCTTGACAGGTGCGTCTTCTCTGTGACAAATCTAAGGGTTAACCATTCGATCCTTTGTATTTATTTCCTTCGATTTGATTCCTCTACATTTCCTGGAACTAAATTGGTCTTATACAGAGATATTTTCATGCTCTGTTCCGTTTTCATGTTGATACTTGTAGTCAGAATTAGCGAAAAGAATGATTGTTTTGAGTCTGAGAATTAAACCCTGTTTCCTACTCGAAATAATTTTTCCATGAGTAATCCTCCTCTTACCACCCTTCTTCAACCTATTGTTCATGGCGTCAGTTGTCGATTGCCTCTTCAAATGAGTAACCATCGGAACGGCGTAAAATCGTACTTGTTGGGGGAAAATATCTAAAATATTGGAAGGGGGGAATCTTCGGAGAGAGTTAAAAAAAAAAGAGAATGAATGCCTTTGGAAGATTTATTCTCTTTATTGCCGAATATAACACCCATAATTAACAACGCGGGGAGGCACGGGGGGGAGGGATGCAAATATATCCCTCTCTCAGCGGTGCAAGAATGATTTATCATCGACCGTTTTTTTCCCGCCAAGGGGATTGCGGGACTTTTTTTCCAGACGACGTGAAACTCGTTGCTCCTCTATCCAACACCCACCAAAAAAAAAGTCTTGGCGGTAATCTTCCAAAAAGCGGCAGCTGCGTTTAATCAACCTCATTCGAATGAAATCTGATGCTTTGACGGAATTTCTTTTATCGATAGATGGATATCTTTTTCTCTGATCGTTGCTTCTGCAGTAAAATTTATTAGAATTTCTTGAGGTTTACATGCTGCGAGTCATATGGTGTAATGACCTCTAATAACGTACATGGAAAAAATTCGGCAATAATTTCTGAGCAGTGTGCTATTTACTGAAGCTACTTACTAAGCAAACATGATATCAACGTTGGATTATTGAGAATCCTTATTGAGGGCAAAAATGTTTATAGACAATAATTTCTTTCAGTTCAAGCATTTAAGCGCATTTTTTTCTGTAACATAAATTTAAAAAGTATTTTGATAGTATTACTTCGATAAAAAGTATGCAATTTGTCACAAAACTGAGACAAAATGCTTCACAGACATTACCAACTAGCACGCCCATTATCACGTAAAATGTGTCTGGTAAGTTTTTAACGGTGTATACACCCAAGAAGTTAAGTTTAGAAATAATTTCTCGCTTTGTACGTTCCACACATTCCTATATTAACCAACCATGGTTTCGACAAAAAATGAAATTTCTTGAAAATTACATTTAAATGTCGAAACCATTTTCGGTAAAAATAAAAGTGTGGAATGTAAAAAGCGATAAATTATTTCATGTGTCGCGATTCCACAAGGTTAAGCCGGAAACTGTAACCATAACTTATAGTTAAGTTCAAGTACATATCAATCTATTCATAACGTAGGCTCTCGCGTATCTAAAATCAAAATAGCCGGGATTTGCGTTTCTCTCAACGAAAACTCTCTAAAATTACAATGATGAAGGGTTTGAAAATTTGGGAGTTTATATCAATTAATTCCGCGGTTAAGAATATCATATTGCGTAAAGGAAGTTCTTCAAAGGAAACAATGCCAGTGTTCTGATATTTATTTAATAAGAGCGCCAGTGTGACATCAGCGCCAGATGAGAAACTTTAATACGATAACATTGGGATTAGAAGGGATGCGACAGCGTTCAATCTAACCTTGACAGCTCAGGTGCAAAATTTGAACGTGCCAGTAATGCCTTTTAATTTGATGTCATTCTTATTTCCAAGCATTCGCTGAATAATCCGTTCAGGGAGAACGCGCCTAAGGGTGTTCCGTAAATGCGAGTTAATGAATCTATGTATTTATTTGGCTTTATGTGTTGCGCTTCGGTTGACGTTACTTTTGGCTCAAGGTTTCCTTGCTCTGAACCTTTCCTTGGAAGAGAAAGGGTGAATTTTTTGTAAGCTTCCACGCATAGGATTCTATATCATCAAGCTATAGGCGTTTCTATGAATGATATAGTCATTTTTCATAGTTTTTATGTTTTGGATTTTCTGCCAAACACGAATGATACAATATGCTAACTACCTTATGTTTAGTCTATATATTTTAGCGTGACGTTGCAAGAGTGCGTTTCCCCCTTGAGAACTGCAAGTTCCGCATTTATTTTTGATTTTGGGGATACTCCAAGAAATAGATAAACACTATGTTAAAATAGTAAAAACCATCCAGGCTATGTAAAAATTTATGTTTGCGTAAATTATATTATCCGGAATATGCTTAACACGTTGACTACGGGGTTCGCTCATGAGTGAAACACAGCACTAGTGTCTACGGGTGTCACATGTGAGTGACGGCAATTATTTATTTAAAAAGCTGCATTGAAAATTTTAAGAACTGGGACATTACAGCAATATTACAAGCACTCAATGTGTTAACCGGAACGCACTAAACGGAACATCTTACTAAATTACTTTTATTCTTTTAGTTACATTTATGGTTTTCTACTAACTTTTTTCTGAAAAGAATGTAACAAAAGTATCAGATAAATTAATTCCCTTGCTGAAAATATTTTTCCTTTACCTAAAAAATTACATTCTAGCTCAAATTTTCCCAATCCATTAATCAGCAAAAACAATCACGTTTAAACATGGTCATGTTGTTCAACTTAATGATATTACTACTGCAAAAAACGTAGCTGTTGCTTCTGCTTAGTGTTTAGGGAAATCCATTGTTATTGCTCTAATTTCTACTGTATTATCGTATATTTTCGATTCAAGTTTTTAGTGTAAAGATATGTATACCCACAAAAAACAATTGCGTTGAGACAAGGTCATAAATGTATCATTGTGGTGAATATCCTGAGAATTCGTCCACGCTTCCAAAACTCGTCGAGTAGCTTTGCTTCGCCTCTTCGGGAACCGAAATCAATTAATAAATAAGCTTTGCATTGCGTGCTTTAGATTCCCACCCGAATTTGCGACACCCGCCCCGCCCCGCCCATTCCCGATTTATACTTCTCGGTGAACGATAAGGTGTTTCTTATTCGGGATTAAAAGTTACACGGACCCAATGAATCAGACGCGGGGCGTGTGTTAGTCATTCTTGGCACTTTTGGAGGTTGTGTGGCAACCATAACTTCTCTTCTCTCCACCTCCTCCTTCGCCCCATCCCATTCTCCCAACTCCCAACATCTGTCCCCTCCCCACTCCTCCCACCCTTCCCATACCCCCCCTCTATCCCTCCCAACACCCGATTCCCCTCTAACCCTTCTGTCCCGCGTGTCTCGACACCAATATCACTCAATCTCCAACTCATTTGTAACACATCCGACGCACACCTCCAGAGATCACGCACCCTGCCAATACCTTCTTCGACGAGCCGATCGGCTATGGTTCTCCTTCTCCACTTCCAAGTTTTCGTTTTGCTTTTATTACTTTTTTTTGGTCGGGGCATCATCCCTTTCCTTCTTCTCTCCCTTCCCTTCCCACCAAGTGCTGCCCTTGCTCCATCTCATCTTTCTATTTCAACTTCTCACCGCGAGGTGCCGTCAAAGATGAGCGATTCGCTTATGCCCGTCCGTCACTCAGCCGGGGCCTCGAGGCAAGAAAACTGCCTCGGCCGCCTCCCCCCCCACCTCCGGCTCTCTTCCCTCTCCTCCCGAAGGGGCCGTGGCCTCCTCCTCCTCCTCCCCCCTTCCCCTTCTCCGCCCCTCCGCGGCTCTTTTGGGGGTCCTCCTCCGCCCGGCGGGGCGCTATGCTTGCAGCGAGAGGACTCCGCGACCGCCACGCTGAATAATCGCAGTATTCGCCGCGGGGCCGGACTAAGATCCCATTTCCAACTACCTTGCTGCGCATCGTACGTGCCAACTCAAGCCGGGGTCTGAGAGGACGTTTTCTTCTGTTTCTTCCCTCGTTTTGCCAAGCGTACTACTTAAAGATCTGCATTGCGTTCTATCTACCTCGGTTTCCCCTCCCCTTGCAGTTCTCCCAAGTAGACCTTCATCTGTTTATAAAGTACGTAAAATTTGACCTTTACCCACGGCTGTCGAGGGTTCGCGTCCGGTGCAGAGTAAAAGGCATATCACCTCCCTGGACTGGACCCAAGGAATCCGTTTTTTTACAAGTTAGAACCAGCACAATTGGTTCTTTTCGTCCGGGGAGGCGCGGTCCAATGAGGAGTCCTTATTCTTGTCTTGTAAGGAATTCCAGACTGTAGAATATAAATGTTTTGCTCAGTTAAGCGATTCACAATTTATTTGACTTGCGTATCCCGTGGTAGTACAGTCCCTGGTGTGTAAACTAGCTGGACCCCACGCAGAAAAGGATTATGCTCACCGCACTTACGCTATTACTTAGATTTTCATGCGTACCCTTTAACTACCAACCCTTGAACCCTTAATAACTGGGTACGAATACCACATGTTGGTAGCTTCTGGCATAGTATAGACCGTGATTAGCGCTTCGATAGGCATTGTCAAGGTTTTACTTCAACTTGATTAAAATACCAGTGTGTTGTCCACTGACCTTGCTTCTAGCTATTTATTTGAAAGCTGACAATCAAATGGGAGCTGATCCATTAGCAATGCCTGAAATTGCTTCTAATAGACGCTAATGATAAACTACTAGGCTGTAGATAAAAAGAGTCGAGTTTACACCGTCTTACTCAGAGTACTAGTAGGAGTAACTTCTAGCATTGCTCTTGGCTCAGCTTCCATTTGAACACTAGCTTTCAAATAAAAAACGAGAAGCTAGGTCAGAGATAACATAATCGTCTTTCACATATGCAGCCAAAGGTAAAAACTACTGTTTTAGCTTCTAAATTGACTGAGCGAGACAATACTAATAGGATATTGAAATGGTTACCTAAAAACCTCCCGTAGGAATCAGAGGCGACCAAGGATGGCTAATTTATTTCGAGCCTGAACGTCTTCCCTGTATGAACCACCAGAAGAGAATTTCGCGATTCTTCTCAAAGTGACTGTACTTCGGTGGGATGGTAGTGGGAAAGGGGACAAGGATTCTGCGGGAGGAAACCTTTATAGGGGGGGTGTTGTGTGGAGAGAGGACTAGGCGGGTGTGAGGAGGGGAAAGTATCGATGTGTTGGCGGGGGAGTAGGGAGGGGAGGAGGAAGGTATGAGGGGATGGTGGAGAAGGGGGGGGGGAGGAGGTGCGGCGTGCTGCGTGATTTATCACGCATCGAGATTGATGATCGATGCATGGGCGCTGGATGAGATCACACCGGCGAGTGGTTTCCTCCAATCCAATATTGGACGCCGCGTCTCCCGTCTGTGTAGCGGGCGAGAGAGACCGTCCGCGGGGTTCACGCCGAAGGGGTGGCATGCGTGTGTGACGGGCCGGCCCTGATTGGAAAATACGAATTGAGAAATGGAGTTCCCATGGAGAGGAGATTTAAATATTGAGCCGAGTCCAAAGGGCTGGGGGAGATTACGTTCGGGTTAGGAGGAGGATAGAGTGAGTTCCTTTTAGTCTCAAGTCGCGATGGAATTATCATTTTTCACGTTGACTCTCCTCTCTCTCACCTTCGCTTCTTCTTCCACCAGCCACGCACCCCATCGCCGCCCTTCTCCGAACGCTCATACTATTTCCGTCGCCCTTCCTCGTTCGCTTTAATTACGCCCGCGTTCCCACAGAGGTCCTTTTTTTCTTTTTCCTTCCCTTCCCACTTGCTCATCTCCTTCTCTTTCTGTGAGTAAAAATGTTTCTTTGGGTGCTGTGGCACTTTGGTGACCTACGAGGGCGCACACTATCCTTGCTCGTTCCCCTCACTTACGAATTGCCGATGGCGACAAACGATCGTCGAATAATAAGTGCGGGCGATGTGCACAAGTGCGAATACGACTCACCACAGGCATTATTTTATCGAATTTCCAAAATGCCCTTGTGAAAGAAATGCATTGACAATGGCTATTGGCTCACCAGTTTCGCTACGAAAGAAGTAGCGGTGGTTATTCACATTGGAATGACAATGTGGAGTATTAAATCATGCAATTGCGGGCCTGACAAGGAATAATTCCTCCATTGCATCTATCTCCAGCTCAGCGCCGCATACGTTGAACTGCTTTGAGGACATTGAGTTATAGTTCCTAACTTATTTTGCGTGAAATGACAAGTGAATTCTAAGCACATGATTATACTAGACATACAATGAGGAAAATTATCCCTCCTAAAGAGTGGAAGCAATTTTAATTCATATGGGCAGGCAATTCCAAGAAAATACGATTTTCATGGCAATGCAATTTCTGGTCCATTTGTCGGCTGTAGTTGAATTGTAATATTTCTCTGCCGGATTTGAATGCGTCTCTTGTCTAACATAGATGCTTTCTTCTTATTATTTCTCTAGCTCATTTCATACCTCCATATGGGTAAAAATATTTCTGAGGTAATGAGCTAAGTACCTTGCCTTTTTGTAACCTATATGGTCACCATGTTCTTTAAAGTTTACTTCCTTGAATGGCAAATGAGTGCCGAATAGTAAAGGCAAATTTTGAATCAGTGAGAAAACGATGGAGGTCCATCAAAAAAGATGGATGTCATGCTCTAAAAACAACTAAACAAACGCGTTAATATTTTTAATGCATTCCCCAAAGGTCCTTGTAAATCAATGCCTCAGCAATGGCTACTGGTTCACCACTTTCGCGAGAACAAAGTCGAACTACGAGAACTCTTGACTGGCAAAAATGGCACAAATATGTTTAATATCTTCAGGGATTAATGAGACAGAGAGGAAAGATAGAAGCACCGAGTCATGAAAATACAAACAGGTTGGATCGGCGTTATGAAAAAAACTATTTATTCACTCAGACTCCCCTGGAATCAAATTCATATGGCTATGGGCATATTTATTCAGACAATAGTCTTATATCGTAAAATTAAATCAGAAATGAATTTGTGGTTAAGATGAAGTTCCCAATGAATTATATGCACTGTTTTGAATACATAATTGAGAGGTCGTATCTTCACACTAGTATTTTGTTAATGTTTTTCAACAATTGGATTGATTATAAGCTCATTGCGCCACGTGTTTTCCATGGTATGTGACCCAGTGTCATGATTACTGACTTATTTGGCGTAAAATTACAAAAGAATTAATTTCACGAGTGCATTGTAGCAAAAAATGTGGAAACGATAAAAAATATCTTAATGTAGACCTAAAGTTTATTTAATTCATGCGGGTAGCTACCTACAGGGAAGTTTTCGCGAGTAATTTAAGAAAATGCGAATTCTCCCATGTGTAACTGCTCGTAAAGATATGAACTCCCGGCTCTATTTTATGACTTTGGATGGGCTATGGTATTCTTCCTTCATCTCAGTCCGTTTTCCAAGAGATAATTGTTTCTTCATACATTCGTCCCTTTCTTCTTCATCATCTACTTCGTGTTGGCGAAAATGTTCCATTTGAGGCACTCCACCTTTTTCTTTGACATATGTTCGGAACAACTACTTGTTCCTTAGCCGTATCTTTTATTGCAACACCCAAAATTCCTTATAAAGCGATTGCATCAGCAACGGCGATGGGCTTAATTTCAATAGATTCGATAGATTTCATTGTGATAAATCTCACTATAATGTTACAGTAGCAAAAAGAAATTTCTGAGCTGGAGATACTCCAGAGACAAAGAGGAATATAATAAGTAAATAGTCGTACAATAGAAAATTATTTGAACCAAAGTCATTTGATAAAATTATTTATTTTATCAGGGTCATATGTAATCAGAATGTTTTGGCTGTTTTATATTAATTCAGAATATAATTACGTTGTAAAATTATGAATGATTGAAAACATGAATGAACTAGTGCACGCGATAAACCACCTATCAAAGTGTCTGAATAGGGTTCAGTGCCAAACATTGTGCGGATGTATTTTCCCTCTACAGATATTTGGCAATGTGTATTTCTCATCTATCGCATCGATTTTTCAGTACCGCATGCACTTATTGCTGCCACAGTGTTACAAATGCTCTCTTATATTGCGTAAAAATACCAAAATGAAGCTCGTTATTGAATACACTTTATGGTTTTAGGCTTTAATTTGTAGAAATTTATAGTATCCATTCTAAATTATACACTTTGTATTTTTTTCTACAGTTTTTATTAGTGGTACGACGCGTTTTGCAGATCTACGGCATCATCAGGTACAATTTTTAAGATTGTTTATTTATTGACCGTTGTTAAGTTGCCGTAGTCACGGGGTTGGTTTGAGTGAGGGAGGAGGTGGTTATGCCGTGGGTTGGAAGGGTGGGCGCGGACAGGTGGCTTGAATGGTTGATTTTTCTTATGGTTAGTTTCTCGGAAAGGAGTAGGGAGGACTGCAGGAACAATGGCTAATTACAAAGGGTTTTGTTAGGGTCTGCCAAGTGCCATCTAATCTTGATTTGCTCCAGAGCATCCATTTTTAATCCCTTGGAGACGATGTGTAAAACTTCAGGAACAAAATCCAACCCCGGCAACTACGACAACTTAACAACGGTCAATAAATAAACAATCTTAAAAATTGTACCTGATGATGCCGTAGATCGGCGAAACGCGTCTTACCGCTAATTAAAACTAGAAAAGAATACAAAGTGTTTAACTTAGAATGTGTACTCATTATTGAAGACAAAATCAGGAAATTGGAAAAAAAGTCCTCTTATCTTTATGCATTTAGCTTCTTTCATGCTGAAAGTTCGTAACCTTTACCTGGTACTTTAATCCTTGCTCCAATTGTCGCCTTTGGTTGAATTGTGTTACTCTTTGCTTCGTTTTCTTTCGGTGACCTTCGTGCTCTCCAGCTTTTTACTCATTTTGAAAGCTTACTTTATCATATTTCCGATTTTGACAAATTAGCACCGATAAACAGTGTGCAGAGGTGCAAAAATTAAATGATTTCGTGAATTTTTTCACCACTTTGTCACCTGATCTTTGGGGAAGAGGTATATAAGCAATGGTTCTATGCCTATCCATTTGCCTGAGCGGATTCAAAGTGTTCATTCTCCACCAATAAGGTATAACTGTGAGAAAATGTATTCTATTGAGGGTGGACAAGATAGGATTAGTATAAAAACTCAGAAAAGGAATAAAGTTAGAATCAATATTTTTTATCGTTTCTCTTTAATTCACCTGAATGTAATTGGAATCTAAAATATATATAATTTTTTTCATTCCCAGTGCAAATTCAGTGCACCCTCATCTTTTTAAAAATTAAAATATTAATTAACTTCTTAACTCAGTGGAGCTACTTTCGCGTGCCTGAATGGTAAAAAGCATTACAAATGACGTCGATGTACCATCATCTAAGGAATTCGGAAATATTTCCCATTCATTGCCACTAATTCGGCTTCTGTATCGATGATGTGCAAATGGC
Source organism: Pyrrhosoma nymphula (assembly GCA_963573305.1). Lineage (NCBI taxonomy): Eukaryota > Metazoa > Arthropoda > Insecta > Odonata > Coenagrionidae > Pyrrhosoma > Pyrrhosoma nymphula. Next base: position 8,113,117 of record OY754335.1, on the reverse strand, counting down.
AGTGAGGCGCCACAGTGAAAAGATTCTAGAAGTAGGTACACTTGGATTTCAGGTCCTCCATGTACTATGATTTAATAGTAATGTATAGTCTCAATTATAAATCTTACCTGAGTCCCAATAGTTATACCATGAGTATGCAATAGGTGAGATTCGGAACTGTCATCCGTTCAAGTTGCAGGCCGGCGCGACAACAAAACGCCTAACCTAAACGGGCTAGCTAGTTCTACCCGATGTATGTACTCGATGCCTGCCAATGGAAAAACATAAAGATATCGATTTCTGAGTCGCCTTTTCACTAAATGCTTTCCATCATAAGTGTGGCATACATTTCATTTGAACGCATGTGGGCAGTTCTTTTCAGGAAAAATTATAGCAATGCAATGCAATATGAGTAATTCTCATTGTAAACTGAGTTTTCCAGCTTGGGCTACAAAATGCATCTTCATTCACCACGAAACTTACATCTCCATGAACGTAATAAGCACATATATTTTTTCTTTCGCATTTCCCAAAAATTTCCAATTGCCCAGGGTAATGGCCACTTTCGTGACATTTTTTCACCTATTTTTGGTCAAGACAGTCTTCGGATTTGTGAGCCGATAAAATGATCGCTTAATTTTCACACCTCTATTTCCCCAGCCGAAAAAAATTGGTTACGAACGTGTGTCGAAAGCTGGAACACACGAAATGTGTGTTATTTCTGTATTTTGGCCGATGGTCTCTCTATGGGTATAATTTCGCGTGGCGCTTGCGGATTAACATGTTACAAAACAGTGCCGCAGGCTTCGAACAGGAAAGTATGGGGGTTGTTCACATTCAGACCAATCATTCACCTTTTTATGTTTTCAGCTGTTTACTTCCCTCTTCTCGCTTTTGGTTTTCGTCTCTGCATATTCTTCCCATGCTGGGAATTTCGGTGAATTTACGGGAAAGATCATTACTTTTCCTGATCCACGATTCGATTTTAGAAAAGCTGTACTCAAAACAATCATTATATCAGAAAATTTGACTTTGGAACTTCCCGACAAGATCAATCAACAGTCCCCAAGCAAAGCCGAAGTGGAAAATAATATGTAAATAATTTAGGTGTAAAGAATGATTTTTCTCTAACTTGTGGTGTTGCTGTATGAAAATACGTTGTCCTAGTTTATAAAAATAAGGGTATTCCAAGCTATCACATCTTTAAATGTGATTCATCATCTAGTCATGATTACAAAAGGAGAATAAAGAAGAGTTTTTACTTTCTTTTTAGTCATTTTTTTGGCTACAATGTTGAGAATATTTAGTGATTGAAAGTTATTTACTGATGGCATCATAAAAAGTTTTTATTCTTTATTTCCGAAAGTTTAAAGAATGACGTCAGGAAAAAAGAAAGAGTTTTAGCCGTAGGATAATGCTATGGAGATACATACTGCAGATCCTTATTTGTTCCATAAGGAGTGTGTATGGGAAGTATTACTTTCTAATACATTGTTAATTATGTAAAGGTGGAGTGGTTCGGAGTTTTATCCAGTCTGACAATTTGTTTTCCATATTGAAACCTTGGAAAGCAGTAAAAGCATAACAAATTAAATTCGGAAGAGATCTGTAACGAAAGAGCTTGTGAAATACATAAAATAAATATTTGTGTGCAGAAGTTGACAATTAGCCAAGATGTTGTAATTCGGGTTGCGGATGAACTAGGATGACACTGAGTTGAAACCACTCTCCCGTGGAGTTGTGGATCCGCCAGTGACGTTGGAACATTGGAACGTTGGACGCTGAATCTCAGTATGTACGAATGATTACTGACGCGGATTGAGGGAATTTTTCAAGAGGTAATTTAATTTACACAACTTTGTGTTTTCTAGTTTTATTTTTAGCAATACGACCGGTTTTGACTCTAGTGCCAATAACAGGTAAAAATGAAGAAATTTTCATTTGTTTATTTCCGATGTCGTATGGTGAGAAATAAGACAATAGAAAAAAAAACGTTGTGACCTTTAAATTACGAAAATATTCCAAAACATTAAATCTTCTTCGGATAAACCTGTGACAAGCAGTGAACATATTTAGGATTAATATTTTAAGAAATGCCCTGTGCCCAAGAGAATAGTAAATTTCTATTAAGATTCTATTGCCCTACAGAGTTGTAATGAGATTATCTTCTATGTAACTGTTAAGCAGTAGTAAATAAAACAGGTCGGTATACATAAATAAAATAAACTTTTGATTAAATTGATAAATATTCATCTTCACCGTCTATTTCAGTCTCCATAGTAATTTCGCTTCATAGTTAGCTCTCGAAATACATACTGTAAAAACTCGATCCCTTTGTAAATTTAAGTGGAGCTTTTCGAAATAGAACAATGATGCCAATGGCAAAAGGCCATTTTATTCCTTTATACTAATTGTATTGTGAAAGGGAAGTTTTAGCCCATCAAGGTGAATGGAACCAATATCTGGTGGAGGATATGAAATTATTTAATAACTCCCTGATTTCAATGGAAAATATTCAATTTTCAATTCATTTCTATGTAAAATAAAAAGACATTAGTTTATGAAATACTTTTAGGCTCTGATAATTTCCGTTAAAATTTGATTGACTTTATTCGAAATTTAAGCATTAAAATAGTACATAATTATTTAGACGTTTCTTTGGGCCTGCCATAGCCTACTAGCATCATTGAGCAGTTTTTTGTTCAAGCAGAAGATCGGGAAATTCTAAGTCAGAAAGATACTAAAAATGCAATGAACTTGAATAATGTTGGCTTGAAATTGGCATTATTCCTTGCTCAACATAAAGTAAGCTCGTCAAATACTTCCTGATATTTGCGTGTAAAATATGCAAGAAGGAAGAAATGTCTTTTAAAAACTATACATCTTTGTAACACATTTATATTACCTGACAGTGGATGGTTGACGATACATTCTTTAGAGTTAAATAATTGTTTTTTTATTATATATTTCTATACACTTTGGTAAAACATGTCATGTCAGGCCTGTGGAATACCAAATACACCGACTAAGTAGTTTATGGATTATAATGGTATAAAATCTCAATAAATACTCTTTGAGGATGCAATGTAATCAACGTAGCCGCTACATTCCTTTGATTTAGATGGAGGAGTGGTTTTATTGTCTTGAGCGGGAATATTTTATGTTGAAGAGATTCTTAAGGTTTCTTAGAATAGTGCAAGGTGAGAGCATGAAACTTTAAAAATCCACTTTTAAATTTTACCCCTCCTACGATGAAACTTAGTTGGCTATTTACAGCTACTTAACCCTTAAGCTGCTGCAGCTAGAGCGCATGTCGTCCACCCTGTGCGGGAAATATTTATTCGAACGAAGCCTGTCCCTCCTTCCCACGGGCCGAGGCCGGGCAGTTATATGACCCCTCCCGACCCTTTTCTCGGAATCCCAGGGGGTGGGCACCGGAACTTGTTGAGGGATCAGTGGGACTTTGAACACATTCTGAACATTTTTTTATATAGGCGAAATTGTTAAAAACAAATATGACAATATTTTTTTCTAACAATTTTCTGTTTATTTTTATACCAAACACCAAAGTAATCCGTTGATAATCTAGCCGGGCGCGAGCATAAGACAACTAATTTTTGAGACAACCATAGCCCATTGGGTGAGCAATCGAAAGAAAGGGTCGTACCTCATTGCAGTGTTATGCGATCCCTAAAGAGCGTGGGAAGGGAGTGGTTTGGGTAAAAAGGGTGGATTCCCAAATGTACACCGCTGGAAAGAAAAAGTTCGGGTCATAAAAATATGAAAGGGCTGAGGGAGGGAGGTAGACAGAGAGGGTCAAACGTACAAGAACGTTTTTTCCCGCAGTTGCCAGTACACACGTACATATACTTTTCCCGCAGCCTAAGGGTTAAAAAATACTAACATTAAAGTAGCTTAAATATCTAGATGATTCCTCTTCATGTCATGAAGAGGAATCTCCCTGAGGTAACTAGAAAAATCATATGTATATAAACTGTTAATCTATAAAAACTATAACTATTTATCGTATATTGACATAACTATGTACGAAAAATAGTTAACCATATTCCATTGATCTACGCACAACAATTTTCATTGTAGCCCTGAAGAAGCATGTAGTTTACAAATGCGAAATTTCGGCAAAGAGAATAAATATTTTTCAAATTAACCCTTAAGCTGCGGCAGCTAGAGCGCATTTCATCCACCCTGTGCGAAAAATATCTATTCGGACGGAGCCTGTCCCTCCTTCCCACGGGCCGAGGCCGGGCAGTTATATGACCACTCCCGACCCTTTCTCGGGATCCCAGGGGGTGGGCACCGGAACTTGTTGAGGGATTTGTGGGACTTGGAACTAATTTTGAAAATTTGTTTACAGGGGTAATTGTTGAAAATAAATATGACAATATTTTCAGTGACAGACAATATGACAGACCTATATCTCCTGAAAGAAGAAAAAATGAACATATAGTTAGCAAAATATATACATCTACCTTTAAATTGTTAATCATTTTCTCCGTTTGCGTTTTGAGGTTGTAAAAACAGATATTGAGAAAGAATATATGCCAATCGGTTAGTGTAAAACGGTTGATGCAAGTCATTTTATATTATCCTTTGAAATCTTTCAAAGAAGTTATTGAAAGTAATTGCTCGTCCCTGCAAAACTTGGGAGGGCTGCAGTAGTAATGCCTAATTCAAATCCTATAATATATCCATTGCAGTACAATGATTATAGTTTTTAACAGATTTTAAACTTTGTTTTATGTAAGAAATGAAATTTTTAAATTCAGCATCATGAAGTTTTATTAATAATAAGTTTTATTAAGTCAATGATGATAGTTTTTTGGCGTTGGAGGAATAAGTTAAAAGGATATTTTGCTATAAATTAGAATTTCTCATATTTGCTTGTCCCAGTGCATTTATTATTATGCGACAGTGGGCATGGTACTTGTCATTTCACCTAAAGCGTAATGTTGATGAAGGGAATGAAATAGCATTACCTACTATTAATTTTCGCTGTAAAGCTTAATTTAATATACAAATTATTCATAAGTTACAAATAATAGACATAAAAAAGTACAATATCCATGGCATCGCTTTCATTCATGTATACAATATATAATGATCTGGTTCTACAAAATCTTAATTTAATGACAAAAATAAATCGTCGTAGATTTTTGAATTTTAAGTGAAGATGAAGCTGTGTCGCCCGACCTGTGTCGGTTTTTTGCTCTTTAGTAGCTCTTTAAGGCTCCTGAGTAGCCTTGCTGGTGTAACGGTAGAATATCTGGCCAGAATTTTAAGTATCGGTAAAACGGAATGGGTATATCCTTATTCTTGTAAAAATACATGCAACGATACGTACATATATCCAGTCACGCCTTCCATTTTCGGGATACACAGAGTCAGAAAAGCTTATTACTTGGAGTAAGACTTAGAAATCTGCCTCTGTTTTAATTATTTCTTCTGTACTGTCTTATCACTTCATACTTAGCTTTAGCTTCACTGTCATTAGTACATCGCTTCATACCAACGCCACCTACGTTGGTGGCGTTGTTCATGCACGCTCTACTTTTCTTAAGACATCTGATATTCCTCATCTCAAGAGTCTCTTCCACCGCATTCATTCGTCGACAGAATCTAGGTGACACCTTCACCTGAAGATATCGCCTATGCGATGAAACCGGTCGTATTGAATAATTCATTGTGAAAGTTATAAAGTTTGTAATTGTTCGGTCCATATGGATTTTCACAAAGTTACGCCTGAGAATATCAAGGAACATAACAACAAAATGTTTCATTTTGGCGTTCTTCATCATTTTCCAGGTTCCTATGCTATCCCTGGTCTTCTATTGCCAGGTTCCTATGCCTCTGCATTAGATCCCATTCTTTTATCATTTTTTCAAAGTCAGGATCATACGATTAGGTGAGGCTTATTGATGAAATTTACTCAAGCGCATTTCCCAAGTCTCTTTAATTCCGAATCGGCTACAGTGCCATCCAATTAACAGCAGGTGACTGTTGCATTAGTACTGGTTTGGGATAAAACTGAGCAGGAAAAGCGTTAGAGGATTATATGAGATTATATGTGAGTACTATTTTCACGAGACCCAAGGAGCTGGTGAAAATTGTAAATTATTATGGTCATTAAAATTGGAGACAAGAAGAATAAATATAATTGTATTCAAACATCTAATATTTTTTCCCCTGTTACTTACTTTATGCACCATTACTTATTTGCAAATAATTATATTAAAATATTCTTTATTATTAATTTAAACTTGATTAAGGGTTCATAAATGAATACTCAATTTCCGACGAAACATTACCGTTTCAGTATATTCACATAAATTGCAAAAGCTGAAATTGCAGGCACCTACCATTGGTGTTCCATCAGATGATTGCTAGGTTTACGAACAGACCCTATCTCCTAGCTTTACAATTTTCTGGGTAATATATATTTTATTTCTTGTGAATCACTTGCTCACCATCGGGTCTCTTAAGTTCCTCATACCCTCTGCCACTCCTTATCCTTACTGAATCGTAGTAAAGACGTAATAATATAACCTAAAAAAACAAAGTTTTTATTATACTCCCTTTGTTTTCATATGCATTACGTCACGTTTTAATGTCTCATACTCTCAGGGGATTTTATTATATTTTTGTCATTGTTTTATGGTATCTTTGACATAAAATATTGTATTATCACATTGCTAATAAATATAATTCGTGAAAGTAAATCATTCTATCTTCACTGATATGTCAAATTATTCAGACATTCGAGAACCATTAGGAACATTAGTAATTCGATATGACATTTGTATTCATTGTTGGACATTCAATAGCGATAATCACAGTTGTTGGCTCACCACGGTCCATCTCCCACAACGTCTAAGGTCCAAGTGCTAGCTTTGATCGCCGTCATTAATGAATAATTAGCGAGTAAAATATTGAAAAAATAAAGTTTATAGGGTAAAGCAATGATGAAAAACAAAATGTATAAAAATGTAAGTGAAAACGGCAATGAAAAAAAGAAGAAAAATAATTTCCCCAGCAGGGAATCGAACACCACACCTTCCGCTCCAATGGTTTTGTACTACGTGCACAGACATGCAGACAGACGGTGTGAGCTAATATGAAGGGAGTAAAATTTGACAGAGCCAACTTACTTTCTCGACCGTAGAACAATGTGCAGTATGTTTTCGCTCACGGTTTCTGTCCTGAAAATGAAACCATGTGTCTTCCTCCTCGCTGTGTTCACATCTGGCCATCCATGCCATCAGGAGAATGGAGACGTCGCCCACCTACAACTTTCGGTGGTTTGCGGGACCGTCGTTGACACCAGCCATCTTCCAAAGTCTCCCCGTCATTGCTGGGCGGCATCTCATCCGTTTTTCCCGAGTCCAAGTCGGTCGGGGGGATTTGACTGGGCCGGACTCATCATATAGCACGCGGAGTACGTGTTCCCTCCCAAATGGACAGCGGACAGATTAATGTGAGAGATTCATTTCGAGGAATTTTTAAGCATTTTTTTCTTCTCTCCCGTGAAACAACAGGCTGAGCACTCGATGGCGAAGAGAAATCTCAACTCTCTCCGAACGAATCAATTGCCTTCTCGTGGCAATCTCGCCGCCGCCGGCCGGACAGGTCGGTCGGAGTTAACGCCTTCAAAAGCCTCCTAAAGCTCTGGCGCTGCCGCCTTCATTATCCTTGTATTAGCATCCAGAGGTGCCGTCAAGAAAACTCCGCTTTTTCGCTCGTCACCGGAGTCATTTGACGAAATGGCGCAAGTTTTATCTGCGCGTGTTTCGAAATGAAGAATTGTTCGCTTTCGTAAAAATGGCGGGGAGTTGATAAATGAAAAGTGCCAGATCTCTCTCTATTTCTTCCTCTCTGGGGCTTGGGTGTCATTGGTGTTGGTGCGAGGGTCGTGTGAAGTTTTTGGTGGCACGCGAGAAGGACTTTTTCCACGGGGAAGAAAGATTAAGGCAGAGAGTCTTATATTCAATGCCGAGATTGAGAATCGCTCGAAGGCATGCTTGCGTAAGTGAGGGTGCTTGTTGGGAAATCGGGTTTCTTTTTTCTTCATCCACCGCCCACACAATGAACTTTCCACTGTTTTTTATTTTGGAGGAAATATTAACTGATGATAAATGAGCGATGGGTTACCACTTAATTAACATTTATTAACACTTTCAATGCTGACCATAATAAACGATTATTTTTTCATTCTGACGGCCCAACCATTTTTTAAAAACAAAATGTAACATTAAACCCTCCTGAAGCCGATAAAAATGTTTCTGTTGCATAGGAATTTTCATTCTTGGTTTAAAAAATTAGCTTTTTGACGTAGTAGCACGTCATCAGTCAATCGAGATAGTGAAGCAATGCGAGTTGCAAAGTTTCACTATTTCTCCCGTCGGCTTGTGCTTCTTTTGGCTTTATTTATTTTTATGCTTTTTTTTACAATCCCTGCAGATCAAAATTTTTAGAAATCTCATTCTAGTATTGATTTTTATTCTATTTGTATTAGAACGCCTCTCATTAAGTGGCGAGCAGCATAAATATCTGCTAAGTATGAAATTAAGTGCGGATTCTTTTACCTGCGATCCGCCAGATGCTAACAAGCTGGTCGGGTCGGTAGGAACACCAGTCTAGTATGGACCTCTATGAATGCAGTGGCATAATAAGATTCCTGGTATGTAAGATTCAAGTCGGCCCATGTGGTGGCAGGATCGAGTCCTACCTGCACATGAACTATATAAACATGTCAGCCAGATTTCCGGGTTCATCTCACGTTAGTTCATCTTCGATGTTGTCAGTTTCCCCGGTATTCCAAACGGCATCTTTACGCTGGAAGTAATTTTTGCATTTCAGGTTTTGAAGGAATGCCGATGAACCACCTCGGGAACCTCAAATCCTCACCAAACCGCGGAAACCTGCGCAAAAACCACAAAGAGCATGTTATTACATATAATGGCCAGGATATTGGTTGCAACACGAATAGGTAAAGATTTGCCTGTATTACCTATCGTTTCAGTTGTTCGGAAGGGCGACCGAAAATATAGGTAATTTGAACAGTTAGTACCTTTTTGTAAAGTCTTCTCGGGTTTACCACCGGGTGAGGCTTTCAAAGGCCAACGTTTCGACGAGTGACTCCCTCATCGTCATCAGGGCTGAGACTGATTGCCGAGTTTGGTCCATGCTGGTTTTTTATAGCTGGCCATGGGAGGTTGAAAACCCATTTTTGACCGACTCGTTCAAGGTGGTTAGAATTTGAATTGTAACTCGACCGTTTAATTTTATTGAGTAGCGGTCTCCATATTTCGCTGATGTACTGCCCAGAGTCACGATTTAACTTCTTTTCCTCCAAACTTATCTCGATCGCCTCTTTCATCAAACGATCCCGGAATCCATTTGAACGGCAAAGGATTTTGGTGCCGTTAAAATTGAAGGAGTGTGCATAATCGAGACTATGCTTTACTGAGGCCAATTTTACGGGCTTAAATAGTCTTATATGCCTCTTGTGTTCCTTAATTCTCGGAAAAATCTTAATTCTCAAACTTAGCAATCATTCTCAGCCCTGATGATGATGAGGGAGTTACCTGTCGAAACGTTGGCCTTTAAAAGCCTTACCCGGTGGCAAACCCGAGAAGATTTTACGAATATTAGTCGCCGGGAAAGCCTAAGATCTTTTATAATTATTACCTATATTTGTGTAAGTTAACGAAGGGAAGAATAATTGAAGGAATGGAGGGAGGGTGAAGAGAAACCCTTAGCCTTGTCTTAACGAAAGGCGCAAAGGAGTCCGCAGTCCTATTGAAGAGCCATCCATATACCATGCCATGCAGGGATCTGGGTTCCGCCACTACCGGGATACGAATATGGGTCCTCTGTGTAGGAATCCAGTATTCTGGCATCACACAAACCCTATTTCCCGAGACCCCCTTCTTGCTTTAAAATACGATTGATTTCAATATTTTTACGTTCCTTGGAGAAGAGTAATGCTTTGTAATGATTACGAAAACTTGTTTAGAATGGAGGATTATTGATATAACCGGAATACCAATTCCATGTATATCAACCTTTTAGAATTTCATTACTTCTAGTTTGACTGAAATTGAGGAGAACGAGACTTTCTTAATTGTGGTTCCTGTTCGACATTATCAATGTCTATCACCTGTAAGTGAATTGTCATGTAGTGCTGTAGCCATTAACAAGTGCACAATAACAAACTCCAAACAACAGCTACTTTCTAAATAATGTTATGTTTTGGATAAATAAACCAAAGCATAATTTTGATAATCACCGTCACGTTAATACATTCCATTGGATGCTCATCACAAACAGACAGACAAACGCATGCAACCGTTGCATATGCTGATCGTGCAAATCAAATTCTGTCACAGTCACTGCTGACGTTTATCTGGTGTAGTAGGAAGATATGAAGAAGAAACTCGGGGATGCAAAGGATGCACGCGCCGCAAGTGTTCATAAGCAATTACTTAATTTATTGAGTAAAGACGAAAAAGCTGCAAGTTAATATGTAAAGAATCTCAAATTTTTATGGAGACTATACACGAAAGTCATCAGAAATTTTGCAGAAAATCTCCGTGAGTGAAGTAGCTATTTTTGGGGTATGCTCCCATAACGCCGTGCAAAGTTCAGCGTTCATTTTCTATGCAAAAACGTAACTTGAGTGACCATCACACATCCTTCACTATGGAGAAGACACTTGATGACACTTTCTATAGAGGAAACGAGAGTGAAAATGAAAGGGAATTTTTGAACATTATGCCAATAATATTCTGATGTGATTTTGTAATATATAATCGGTTGTGTAAAATTGAAATACTTATTTTACTTTTCCCCAGCCAAAATAAAGGGACTTATCAGTTGCGATAAGAATAAAAATTATTTGCATTTAAAATGTTACCCTTCCCTAAAGTACTAGTCATGAACATGAGTGTTATTTAAAATGTACATGAAATATTTTAAAAATATTACAGGGATATTTATTCCCAAAAAAAATTCTTAATACCTCAAAAATCCATAAAACCGTATTCAATATCTCTTATTACCTCAAATAACTTAAATTTTGCAGAATAAAAGATTCCTCGGACGTTTGGAGACTTTTTTTATTTTTGCGATATTTAGGTGGCTTTTTTCGTAAAATTGAGGACTATTATACCGGGCTCTAGTTTTTACATCGTTGTTCCCAGCGCTCGTATCGTTGCAACGAAAGATGGAGTAAATTTTTATAATATACATATATACTTACATACGAAAAAAGAAAATTCTGATTATGAGTTCAGATAAAACACCTAGGTGTATGTGTAATCTGCAAAAGCCTGTGGATTAAGTTATCTTTTACAGATTTACGCCAATTTTGTCATTTTTTGCCATCAAGAAGTAAATGTGGAAATGGGCATTTTTACCAAGCATTTTAAGCATAAATATATTAAGACATTATAAAGGCTGCTGCAATAGTGGTGAAATCAGTATTGATACTAGAGCAGAACCGGGAAAAGTGAAACGGGGACCAATTTATAGAACTGAAAAAGAGAAAAAGTTACACCGTTTCATTCCTAGTCTTAGTACGCTATTTATTTTATGTTCCATAACTAGCACACACAAGAGATTATAATATAAATTCATAAATAGTAAAATTTATATTTATGTTCAAGCTTATTTCCGAAAAGTACGAGTGAACGCTTATTATTCTATGACTCCTACTTTCTGTTGTCCCACAATAATGGAGGACGCATTTATTCCCGCGGATTCATTCCGAGACTGGATCTCATTCAAGAAGGACAAAATAAAGAAAGGAGCATGGAATGAAGACACTAGCAGGACTATATTTTGTGATGAATCATTATTGCATTAACTGATAATAGATTGGTTGGTTATTTGAGGAGACAGCTGAGGTGATTTACTCAATAAATGGGAATCCCCACAATAGAAGGGTAGATTGGTAAGGGAAGGGAGACATAGGGATTGGAGTAAGAGTGGAGTGAAAACCGGAAGGTGCATTAGTCTGGTCATAATAAAAGACTTGAGGGGGATCACAGTTTAACATCTCGCCCCACAGATGAAGTAGCATACACCTACAATGGCCCTCCACTAGTCACCCAAGTAGGAATTGGGATTACAATGAAAAATCTATGCCACAGTGGGGATTCGAACCCGGACACTTGGGTTGGATAGCCAGTACACCCTTGCTACCATAACAACCTGAAACCCGATTGATTTTTGGCCACCATTCATTCATTGTTAAACGAAGTTATAAAGCGAAATATATATTGGTTTACCTCCTTTAGAAATTAATTATAATTGAGATTTTACAGGGAAATTACTCTGATATCAGTATAAATATTATCATGTTAGCTCTATCGTGGAACTTTGAGCTAATTATAGCTAATCGTGAATTCACTTGTAACAATTTTATTTTCGTTTTATCGTTCTGTTTCACTATCTTTTGTAACTTTTGATCAATCCATAATGCCTCGTCAGCATAGAAATGAATTTCTGATTCCAGCATGTTCCGCAAGTTTTAAATTTTTACAGTCTATTAATCAAAGATAATTTTAAGGCGTGCTTTCGTACTTTTTCTGTTAAATTAAAATTTGAAGCACCTGTCGACTGTCAAGATGGACAAAGTCATTTTTCATGCGTTGAAATCCGTATACCGGGTAAAATTTGCAGAACATCGTACTATAAGGTTTGAGAAGCATGTGTCCAGCTGTTTTGAACATCCTATTTTCCATCCAAAAGGAGAGAAGGGCGATTCGTTAGCTTAACTGTCTAAAGCACTCGGTGCGATAACGAGGAATCCGGTTTAGAGACCTTGTCAAGGGGAATGATTTTTCCTCTATGGAATTATCGTACTTTGCAATGAGCACTTCTTAGCTCGACAATAAAGGTTATACCGTGGCTAGTATCCTCAAAAAATGTCTAAAGAGACGTTTTTTTTGCTTGAAATTCTGTCACAGTGAGTATATTGGGCCACGAAGTGCAGAATAACTTTGATGAAGTATAGCTAATGGTGAAAAATTTCAGAATCGGTTTTCGCATTGCGGTAGGTATTATTTGCATAAAAAAAGCGCAGCCGAAACGGGTGATGCAATAACTCGTTAGCCACCCTGTGGGTGGAAAATTCAGGGCAATAAATATTATTACAGGGGATCTGATTACTGTCTGAATTAATCACGTGAACTCCGAAGTTTCTCTGCGCGCACCCTTGATGCGGTGAAACCCTTCTGGCTCGGGAGTGCAGTCATGCGCAGCGGAACGGGGCCAGGCGAGTCGGCTCATCTCAGTTTCAGATAACGGGCAAAAGGGCTGAAACGTTTGTTTTGTGAAATAGAACCATTTCGATCAGATGACTCGAGTTTCTCAAAAAGCAAACAACGTTGCTACACTCCACTTAACCTCGCTTGGCCTCCCAATTTCTTTCCCAGAAAGGCTGTGATTTGATGATCTCATCCGCTCAAAGGCGCTGAATGTTTATTTTTTTAAGCTTTTTTTGTGACAAAATTGATACATTGCGTAATTTTAAAATTTATCGCTGAATGCACCCATGCCTCTGAATGTTATGCAACATTTGAAAATATCAGGGTGCCATTATAAATTATAGATCATGACATTGGGTGGCAGCTTGGGAAACTGAATGGAATTCCGCGATCGTGCAGTGCTTAAAATTATTATTCCGCTTTAATTTCCGAAGTACGTTTCTCGGCCAACTCAATTTCTTGTCGTCTTTTGTATTTTGATACAAGCTGGTTTGGTTTTGTAGTTTACATAGTGTCCCCGCTCCTTTACTTTTATCCTTAGTTTACCTCTCTTGACTTCTTTTTGGAATATGATATTAGGAACAGAAAACGTCACGAGAAGATTATCTAAAGCATCAGTATATTGTATGGAGAGTTAATTGTTAAAGACATCCAGATTTTTGCAAGTAATCCTTGCCATGAAGAATCTACACATCAATTTGAAAATTTTTTCTACAGGTATTCCAAGGCAATACGTAACTCTGCCAGGCATAATTACAATAGTCCCTCTTGCTAATGACTGATTAGTGGAATGTAATTATTAAGTAAACTATCGGATTTTTATTAGAACAAAACATGATGAGGAGTAGTATTCGACCGAAATACCCTTGAGCCAATGTGTTGGACTCTTCTCGAGAATGAATTTTGGTGTATTGGGAACATGAGAACAAGTGAAAAACAGTAGGTAGGTATCTAAGCATGACCGAAGTTGCTTAAAATACGACGGAAAATGTACTGTTAATTTATGAAAGTGATGGAGCGTTTTGTAAATAAACTCAGTCAACTCAATAAGAACAGCTTGAAGGAAAAAAATATTATTTACCTCAATCCCATCTCATGTAGGGATTCATGGAAATTAAGCATAAGATACTGCTCCTAATCAATTTTCTAGCATGATTACTCAACATCATCTACGGTCATACTTAGTTGATATAGTAGACAGATGAAAATAAGTGTTTACAGTAAGTTGAGGGAAATTCGTTCGATGTACGGCCGATGCAGCAGTAACACTTAGAAATCGGCGGAAGAGGTGAGGAAGCTGGCTAGGGTACTACGTCTAGGGTAGGTACTTCCGATGCACGCATTTACTTCTCTATTAAGTAGAAGATTCAACCGTATGTGAAGTCTGCAACCTTCCTCTTACTTTGAAGCATTTAGCAATAAATTGCGCATGGCTAGACATAAGATGAATGTAATTGAAAATAATACACCGGATTGAGATTTCTGTATGTAATGATGTTCAGGTAAAATATCGGTTTATAGAATTTAAAGAAGCGATTTTCCCTTACAGCCGTATTTGAAAAGCTTCCTTTGAATGATTCCAGTGCAATGAGCTCAAATTACAGGCATTATTAGTTTTTTAATTGGTGTCTATTTTTAGGCTTGTTTTTTTAACCTTATAAGACATAATTTTGACAGACCGTAGTAACTTCAAATTTGATGCGCCTCAATGCTCAATTCATGCTGAATTAATTGGTGCTATGAATACCAAGTCCGTGTGGAGACCTGGGCTACAAATCAACATCGGGTGCGAGCACACAGACGTAATGTAAACATGAGCCAGTGCTTGTTGCTAATTCAAATGAAATATTGTATAAAAATGCTTGATTATAATTTACGAATAACGTAAATAGTGTTGAATTCAAATGACTATCAAATTAACGTTGTGGCGATAGCATAGATTTGCAATCCCGAGTTCCCAGGAGAAAATCTAGGTAATGAAGGTGATTTCTCCGAGTAATCCAATTTCTAACCTAAATATTATTTGGAATATAGTTCAAAAACAGTCCTCCGACCACCAGGTGGGGCAGTAAGGACTCCTTGGCATGTTATTTTTAATAGAAGGCCAATTCAGACGTCCGAATTTTCTTCACTCTTTATATTTTCAAATCATTCCCAAAAAATATCCCTCACTTACCATTATACCTTCCAATCAAACATGGTGTCATTTATTTCAGTTGTCACCTCCCCTTATGACTTTTATCTCTACAATTCATAATGGTACCAAACTTAACCATACAAATTATTCATTTGCCATAAGTAGGCCAGGAAAATTGACAACTTTGTTTAACACTAGAAGGGCGGGATGGGTCATTTTGACCCATAACACGTGTTCAAAATCAAATTTAACAACTTATTTGTGATTAGATTCTTTTTAAATTTTGTGACTTTGTGCAATATTACTTCTATTTTACTAATATAGGAAGAAAATTTCGTAATTACTGTTGCTTAATTTTTTAATTGATGTTATACCTAGAACAACGACGAACTCTTACTCATTACTTCTTTCTGTATTGGAGTCAAGTTTTCTCACAATATTCTTTTCCTATAGATTACTGATATATATTTGCATCAACTAAAATATATCAGCGCACATTTGGATCAGTACTTGAAGCCTTCGTATTTCATTTGAATGCCATTCGTCGATTGCGGTGCTCTCAAAGTTGTCAATTACCAAAATTACGGAAAATGCTTACTTTCAAATCGTCTTTGAATTTCACTTACTTTTGAAATTTCCAGAGAAATAGGATAAAAAATATGTCACTTTTATTCTGCCATTGTATACATTATTATCGTATTCATTATTAAAATATTTAGCGTAAATAATAACAGCTAGATGATAGGAATGTGATCAGCATTGTTTACATTCCCAAAGGGAGCGGTTACAGCGGCCAGTGGTGCGACAATGGAAAACGATACTCCTGACCATCGCTCGCCAAATTGTTGTGACCTCTCTCTAGAGATACGCACGTTCATCCAGACCTTTTTTGTCGCCGAAGTGTTCGGCACACTACTTCTCAAAGCTGTGTAGAGTAGGCGCCGTGCTCGAGTTGTAAAATCATTTCCGAATCCCCTATTCATTAGCTGCAAGGGGAAATCACTCCGTGGGATGCAAAAGAGAGGAGGAAAGAGTTTTGGCTTGAATGAGAGCAAAAATCCTATTGCTTTTGTCCCTCCTAGAACTTGTAGGTACATTTTCCGACGCCGAAAAACTCGCCAAACCTTCCATTTGCTTTCTTTGTGCCGTCGGTACCTAGCGTAGGCAGATCCCTACCGTAGTGACTGGCGGCGAGCGTCATTCACGTACTCTAGGACCCGAAAAGGAAAGTGTGTTTTCCCGAAAAGGAATGTGGCTACCAGGTGGATAGCAAAAGTGACGAATAGGAAATTTAAAAAATAGCTAGGTAGAAGTGACGAATAGCAAAATAAGTAGAAAGATGTATATTCAAAGACTGGTTGAAGTGGTGGGTTTTATAAATTGAAACGAAACCCTCATCTTCCCGGGAAACGCACGCTACTACCCCATAGGGTCAAAATAGAAAGCATGGTCAAATTTGAAATATTGAAAAAAACAAAACTGCCAATAAATACCCTCAATGCACAATATAAGTGTTAGTGGAAACAGTGCTGAAAAAATATCTATATTCGTAAGTTGTGCAAAAGAGTTACAACTTTCCATATATGCGTACTTGTATATGTCTGAGTATGGATGTGATTTTTATACATATTTTTTATTTGAAAAAGGTTTTGTGAAATTAATATTTATCAAATAAAAGGATAGATTTATCTAAATATGCACAATTTTCAGCCAGTTGTCATTACTTTAAAACTGCTATGCTTGAGAATAGCCTAAGATGAGCACTGCTGTAGAGGATAAACTTAAATTATTTTAAATATAAACAATTATTTGGTAAAAATAATTTTTTATTGCTAATAATGTGTAGGTAAAGCCTTCTTAATGTCATTTGTGGAAAAAATAAAGTGCAGAGCGAAAAAAGTTGCTATTCGATGCTGGAGAACTTAATGGGTGAAAATGACCACTGCCCGTCCTTCTAGGTAGTGCGAAACTTCCGTCCTCTTAGTGTTAAATTATAGAAAATAGATCGTTTGAGACTTTAATTTGAAGAATAGTGTGTAATTGTTAGGGCATTAATGCTTTTGAGAGATACGTAAAAACATTACGTGCTGGATAGAGAGAAAGACAATAGAGGAATGAAGTAGTCTTAGAAGAGTGGAATGGTGTAATTTGTGGATACCGAAATAATGTGGAGATAAAGAATTTAAATAAAGTAACGTGATACGACTAACAGGAAAACCTTCACAAAGGGTTGGAGAGAATCTGTTATAAAATATAAATGGTTTGAGGAAGCAAAATAATCATTCGGATGAAAGAAGTAGGGAAAAGTTTATGTCGTATTTTGCATGGCTATCAAATACTCCACACTACATATCTCAAACCTATCAACACCTTGTAGTACCTACTACAAAGACACCGGTAAATGAAATGGTTATTTTATTTACGTGTAATTTGCATGACATGGCCACAGTTATGAAAACGGAGCAATATTTGTCAAAGTGAACGTGCAACGTAAAGATATCACAGCTTTTGTCCCATAAAAAATTGACTATTTAAATATTCCTTGCTTAATTATTTCTCAAATTATTACTCTTAAAAATTAGTTGTGTTATAGCTTTTATTTCTGACCGCGGAAAGTGGGATTAGCATTGCTGGGTAAATTTTTGAGCATTACCTTCGTGTCCTTCGCACTTAAATTTAAGTGGTTCAAAATTGTCATTTGATTAGAATATCTCCAAATCATTCAATAAGGTAGGTGGAACTCTAGTCTCAACGACTTTTCATGCTGTAAATTTGCATTCAATAATAACATTTAAGTCCCAATAAATAAGAGGCTTCCTTAATATGCTCCACTAATTACTTCCAAGGCATTAAATATCTATCCAATACCTAATCCGTAATATTTATTTGGTGCACCGGCTTAATTATTGATCATATTACTTGGATATAGTTAAACTATTCAATTGTTTTACTTATATATTTTACGTTTAAAATATTATATCGCTTTTAATGTCCACGGATTTTGAGCACCTTAAAATCGCAAATGTGGGAAAAATACGGAGGGGGAAATTAAAAATAAGGCCTTGATATGGACTGGCAAGCTGAAACCATTTCCGAAAACGGGAATTCAATTACAAACATGCCGTGGGAAAGAGTCGAGCTTCTCGCATTTCCGCGGCCACGAAATCCCCCGATGAGGAGAATGGCCCAAGGAGCCAAGCGAACCCGTCACTGCCATTATAATTCCCCCCCGCTCACAAGTGCGTGGCCAGCGGATCGCAGCGTGCCTCCGTTGAGACAATCCGTATCAGGAGAGGAAGAAGCTGTGGGCGAAGGAAGAAATTGGCTCCGCGAAAAATATATTCCACAGCCACACGCAAGCAGATCTCTTCGCCTTGCCTTCCGTCACGAGCTTTTGAAAAAGGATGGTATCTCCAAACAAAACAGATGAAATGTTGGGAAGGGACGGAAGAAATAAAGAAGGAGGGCGAAATAAGGAACGGACGGCTGGAAGGGAGAAAGGACGGAGAGGTTGGGAAATAAAATAAAGAAAAAGGTCGAAGGACTCTTTCCCTGCCACATCCTTTCCTTCCCCCCTTCCCCTTTCGAATCGCTCGCGTAATATTTTGCTTTCAAAATATCTCAGCTGGAACAGCCACGATTCTATTTCGAGGGCAAAGGAGTCAAATGAATGTAAATTACAAAATATATGGACGGGAGATCTTGTTACTTGGGCAGTTGAGGGGGAGGACCTGTGAGTTGAAGAAAGGAGTGGGATATTTGGGAGGCATGCGGGGGTGTGGGTTAGGGTACGGAAAGCAGGAAGAAAGAAGGAAGACGTGAGACTGCTTGGCAGGAGCAGTTAATGAGCAAACAAACGTTCTTTTCACATGACATTTTATTTCGTTAGAAACCTTTTTGAAAGAAAAGAACGAGTATTTCACTTTAAAAATAAAGAATCTCTTGTGAACTTCTTTCCATATAATCCACCCTATACAAGATTTTTAATTCCCTCAGTTTAGTTAGTTTAGTTACTCAGACCTTATACAAGATTTTTAATTACCTTACAAAATCCTAAGCATTCGAGGTTATACACCTGTCATATTTTTCAATGAAAATAGTGACAAATTTTGGGGATACTAACTAATAAAATTCAACACTCATGTTAGGACACTTAGGAATCAGTTAAATTTAATTTATTTATAGTTTTTTTTGTAAATTATCCACCAATTATTGTTAAGGTGCGAGAAAATTAAAGACAGCGAAAAAAAAAATACTTAAAATGCAGGAGTCGATTTCTCAACCCTCGGCCATTTTCGACTAGGTTAAGTGTAAGTTCCGTAGCACTAAAGCGTAGTTAGTATAAAAAGACTTTCACAAAAGACACTGAAAATTCGCCCAAGATAGTGTCTGCCCCAGAAACCCTCGTCAGACAAAATAGACAATCAACTGCTAGCTCAAAATGTATAAAGGTCGTTTTCATTTTGTTATAAATTATATGAATCCAGGGGGGTATGAGAGTGAGATCTGGGCGATCACACAGGTCAAGGAGCCGTATCGATCCGAATGGTGCGTGAAAAAATAAACAATATTGTAACCAGAAATTTAAACATTTTCAAAAAGAACCACTTCAGGTTACTAATTTATGAACTCCATTTAAATCAACCTGGGTCAATTGCTGGAAAATTGGGATTTAGATTTCTCAAAGAAGTGAATTATCAATTATGATTGAACTTATTTCATTTTTCCTATAACATGAATATTTTCCTGTGAATTCCCGAGTATGTTGATGCATTTTCCATATGAGTATTGTTTTATACTTCTCCGGCTATGCCTATATTTCTTCCGCTTTATGTTTCACGTCGTTCTAATATAATTCCATATATTTTATTTTTTGATAATCGTCCACATCCCCATCGCTTTGTACGCATGCAATATACAACTGTTTGCTATTTGAAGTCTAACAGCCCAGTTTCCATTTCTTTATATTCCTGAAGATCAGCACGTTGAAGAAAAAGCTTGTTCCTTTCTATTCTATTCTAAACGTTTTTCTACGTCTTGTTCTTAAGTAGGGATCAAGATTTCACTGGGAAATCTTCACACGTGCTTGGAGTTTAATCATGACCCTCTCGATTAGAATACTGTTCTCTATTAAACACTGCAACCCAACCCCTCATCGACCTGTAGTTCCTTAAACTTTAGCTGCACATAGTGTAGAGCACGTTCCGGTTAAAATGCATCCCCCGCCACAGCTACTCCTTTTGAGGCGACTTCCATGATGCTGCGTGGATGTAGATGACTCGTGGAAAGGGCGCGAGAGAAGTCGGAGAAATGAAAGAAGGGACGGGGAGGAGGAGTTTAAAGAGGAGTCCAAAGGAAGGGATTCGAAGGTGGCAGAGACCACGTGATGCTGGTGGAGGGAGGAGGGCGGAGGGAGGGCAGGAGGGAGGGCAGGGTGGGTGGGGGATTGAAAGAAATGGTTTGGGGGAGGTATAGAGGGAGAGGGAAAGAGAGAAATGTGTCTCTCAGACGTGCGAAACAGGTCTTGAAGCAGGGTAATTTATGAAAAGGAACCCCACTCCACTTCGTATCCATCGTGTGGCCTCGGGGGCCTTTGCCCTCGACCCCACGAATTTCTCCCTCCCACACCCCCTTGCTCGCCCCCTCCACTTCCCATCCACCCTCCCTCCCATGTCACCTCCTTCGCCCTCTCTCATCCCACGCCCCCGTGGCGGGGGGGGAAGAGAGGAAAGCACAAAGTCATCCTCCTCCTCTCCTCAATGTGGAACCGTCCAAATAGCATCCCAAGACCCTTCCCCTACTACTACTCACCTCCTCCTCCTCACAAAAAACCCCCTCTCCACACCCCCACTTCTCCTCTTCACTCCACCCCCCCCCATCATGCATTACTCCTCAAGAAAAGCTCCATCCCATCCTGTCTTAGAATAAATTATACACGTGTTCATAGTAATAGAATAATACACTTCATACGCGAATAAGAGCTTAAGATGTATTACTCTAATATAGAGCTATCCTAGAGAAAGGTATGCGTAACTCTCAAGTGAAAGTGGGATGTATATATCGTTGTCTCTTTTCTCTGTGGTTTCCACATTTGAGCTGCCACGCCTATGGTTATACATGTATATTATGTGTATACACGAACACAAATACTAATATATATTTGTATAGTATAAGAGTTTGTATAGTATTAAGGAAAGGAAAGCATGAATTGGGTAAAAAATAATACAAAGTTTTACTTTTAGTTATGTATGTCTGCAATAAATTTGAAGACATCGAATTTCAAACAAAAAAGAAAAATGAAAAGGAAAAATAAAATTTCGTTTATTATTATTATATCTTTAATTGTTATTTATCTTTGTCGTGGAGTCAGTAATTGGCTATTTTTTATTTACTGTGCTACGATTGCGTAAAATGTATGTATCTGGACATATATGGAATGGTTTGCTTTTCCCGATGGGATGGAGGTAATGGTGTGGAGACATGTCGGGCATGTCAGTAATATATAATTGTGAAAATGAAAGTTTATTGTTATAAATGACAAGATATTAACGAGGCTTCAACATTTTTACGCTAAGAACACGTCGGAATTCAATTCTTAGACTTTTATTCTTACTCAGTTCCACTCTTCACTTTTTTCAAATGTATACTTTCTTTGGAAAATTCGCCGGCCTTAGAGTCCTCACTTTCTCCTCATAGGCCTGCCGAATACTCTTCCCCCCTCTGATTCCATCTCTTTACTTCATCTACTACTCTTACCCTTCTTTGAAAAAAACCCTCATTCCTTTACTGAATTCCTCTCTTCATTCTGCCTGCGAGTATATTTTTTTAGTATTGTAAGCTAATATTACTTAAACCAAGAATATCCTTGGTGGTCTTTCTTTTGCTCTACTCTTCAGTGTCGTGCAATGATTTCTTTTCCAAATAAGATGAAGGGTAATTAGGTGATGTGGTGGCAGTACGATTGTGTCAGTGATTATTGATTTCGAAAATAAAACCATATAATATTGAAGCATAAAATAAACGCTAAGGTTTTATGTAAGTTTTATGAAATGTTTACTTGGATTGCATTGGCAATTTTCTCAAAAAATCATTTTTTCTTAGGAGACGTTGGTGGCTGATGATTTACGTCGCACAATGGTTTTCCGAAGGTGGGAGCATTTCAAATACACAAACTTATTTATTTTGAATTCTTCTGTAACCTTGAAAGGATTCTTTCCAGCGAATCACGGTACATTTTAATTTACTAAAACTCCTATAGATTCTTGGCTATCATAAATTTCAGAGAAATATATGTTTGTTTGGGCTTCCTTTTGTCATTACCATGGGACAGAGGACTTCATGACAACAGTTTTCGATCCCTATCTCGAAAAAGAAGTGGCCTCTGAATGGAAAGATTATGGAAAAATTAGTTTTATTTCAACCACGGCAACCACCATGACCCCCTGAAATTTTATAGGACATAGAAAGCATGGCCAACCATAAATACAGAAAGGCAGAAACTGGAGCAAGTAGAACAATTTATTACTTAGGGTTGTATCTTGGAGAAAAATGAGCATACTAGCAAGGACGTTAGAAAGATGATTGCACTAATAAAAGGAGGCGATTAGCAAGAGCGGAATACGGGGACTTTGTGTGAAAATGTAGAGAATACGTTGACGAAGATTTTTTAAATCTGGCGTTTTATTGAGCAGTCACATGGACTCTGAGAAAAAAAGTGAAGAATTGACTGCAGGAGTTTGTGATGTTGGTGTCGAGGAGAATGAAGAAAGTGCAGTGGAGGGAAAGGAAGGCAAACGAAAAGTGTTTGGTGTTGCAGGAGAGGAGAGAGAACTTCTGGAGGAGGTGGGAGAGGAGATTAGGAGGAGGCAGAGTAGGTGGCTGGTAGAAGAGGTGACGAGGGGCTAAGGGCTTCTGAAGGCCGTGCTAGAGGGAAGGATGTTGGCTATCTGGGTATGAGAAGAAAGAGAACAGGTGTACTCGTGTAATAAGATTGGTGCCTACGCCAGTAAAAGTGTGAAGGAGTCTATTTGAACTTACCATAACCTGATAAATTACGCTAAGAATTATAATTTTAAGACGCAGTTGAGGCATATCACACAATGGCACTGCCGGATCTCTTCCGATCATTTGTCATCGCAGGTATGTGCAAATTTTCAGTATTAGTTAAATGTGTCGATGGATTATGGTTAAAATACTCTTAGAAGGAGAGGGAAACTTACCAAGAGCATTTAGATGCTCATTTAAGGAGAAGATTTAAATTCGAGAATTTCAATCTGATAAAAATGTTCGTTGTTACCCTGCAAGTGACATTAACGGTAAATTCATGTGATCCCCCTTTTAAGATAGCTTAAGCAGATTACATTTTTTAAAGTCTTTGGAAGGTTCGTATAAAAGGGACATAAAAGAAAAATTACCTTTCCCTTCTCTCAAAATTTGATGTTATAATTTTTATTTTAGACAACCATATGTTCAAATTCTTGCTTTACAATTTTAGTTTCATATTAAGTTTTTATTTCTTCTTCATTGTAGTGCTAAATCATAACAAAAGGTTAATGCCGAATTAAATATAAACGAACAATAAATCAAGAAAATAATCTTAGCTCTGCTAAAATAAAAGCAAAATCAGATGATTGAAATTATTAGAAGAGTTACCAAGTAATCTCTCCAGTCACAAAGTGCAGCTAACGAATGGAATATTTACCCACCTAAATGTGAACAACGTACGTTGTTTCCCGAGGTCAAATGTAAGCTGGAGCAACTGATTTTTTGGACGTCAATGATCTCTAATATTAATTTCTAGAATGGAAAGAGTGTTGGATTGCTCAGTTTCTAAATATATATCGCAAGTCATATTTTTTACAATCCCTATTTTTTCTAAATATTTCGAGGCACCTTTACAGTTCATTCTAAGTTCTTTTTCCACTTTTACGCAACCAGCACACAATTGCCATCTGTTATTGCACACACAATACATACCTATTGCTTCAACGCATATATGCATGCCTTGATTCCTAATATGCCCGTCGTATCATTTATTTCCTCTCCTTGCTCCCTTTTCCTACCTCCTTCATTCCCATGCCTTATATCTTCACTACACCCACCACCCGACTCTTCGGCGGTTTGCGAGGTAGAACGTAGATTTATTTCATATACTGGGAGGTTATCGATATTTTTAAATTCCCTCTTCTTTTGGTTTTTTTGGTGATGAATATTTTTGGTGATGAATATTCCCTTTTATTTGTTGTCATGCTTCAATACCTCCGCAGTTCTTACTTTTATTTAAGTACTTACTCTATTTTTTCGCGCTCTTTATTCACCAAACTGCTTTTTTATTCTATTTAAATCTCCTGGTCTGTTTGTCTGGTTAAATCTCCTGGTTAAATTCTGGTTAAATCTCCTGGTCTGGCGACAAGCTATTGGTAGTATTCCGTACTTTATACACTTTTTCATATATTTTTCTCTCTCATCCCGTGATTTCGAACATTAAGCACGCTGAACACTTAACCTTCACTTAGTTCCGATCAGTTTACTGTTTATTTGTGGTGCTCTTGTTCGAGGTTTATAGCTCTAGGAAATGCTGTGTTATTCCGAAATCGAGGTAAGGGTGAACGTCTTCTAAAATATTCATTTCTTCTATGGCTTAACTTTAACCAGCAATGTGAATTTTATTGTAAATATTTTCCGTAAATCCGCCATTTGTGAAAACGGGGATAAGGGTTTTAATGATAATTAATTGTGTTTGGCCTTCAAAACAATAGGAATGAAAGAATTGCCACATAGTGAGCAGAAGAAATAAACAGGAAGATATATGGCCCCGGTGCCCATAGTGTTTTGAAAAATCTCAAGTATCTAGCTCCGGCTTCATAAAATAAACCAGATCCAGACTCTCGCGCCCGTAAACATAACGGCTAAGGACATCTACCGCCTCGAATTCTGGCTGGCATCCTATCTGCTGCCTTTTATATATATTCGTGTTTCACATTTTCTATCTGCCTATTCTTTCATTTTCTTCCCTTCAAGACTGTCCCGTGCGTTAGCGCTGGTCCCTCCATTTTTCTGCATCCATTCTGTATCTCCCAACTCGAAAATCAATGCGAAAAAATTAGATACATGAACGGTTGATACCTATGTGTATGAATTTTGTCCTACCACTATCCAGTCGCGACTAAAAAAAAGCATATCGAGACACTAGTCTACCTAAGCACACCTAAATATTCCTCATAGTCTTCTTATTCATTTTAATAAAGTTTTGTACTTTTCTACACTTTTTTATTTTTTTAAACACACTACGCGTTTCACCAATTTTATGGCATCGTCAGGTGTAGTAGTTTAAACAAACTACTACACCTGACGATGCCATAAAATTGGTGAAACGCGTAGTGTGTTTAAAAAAAAGAAAGAGGCACTCCGGGAGTGCCGACAGAAGTGAAAACTTGAAATAACGTGAGAATTTTTGAATGTAGGGAATAATTTCTAATGAAGTGTTTTATTAATCAGTAGAGAGTAGTTTCATGTATATAATAAATTAAATATTCATTTATTGCGCTATTGTACACAATTATTTTACATAAAAATTGTACACTTCAGAATTATCAACTTTCATCCATTATTTCAACAACTCTTTCATCATCACCGCCATCATCATCGGCAATATCTAAAACTGATACAATAGGCTTACGGTAACTAAAGTAAGAAACGAATAATTTTGATTCGAATTTGCTTAAATGTCTTGTAAATACTGCATCAATAGTAGTTTTATTTTTCGTTGTGCCAAGATTACGATCATTAGACATCGTTAAACCAAACTCACTATTTAAAAATTCAATCAATGGTAGATTTTTATCGTCTGTTTATGTTTATGTATATATGAATAAGCTACTCAAATTGAACGTATTAAAAGAAATTGAGTTATATTGTACTAACCTTCACTATTCTTGTATCGAGTACACTTTCCTGCACGAGTGTGGACTATTATATTATCCGGCGCAATATTTGTAGCAACCCAAATTGAATGAACTAAACCGTATATTAGATATATATATATAATGCAATATGAATAAAATTATAATATAGTTTATTTGACGGTGACGGTGACGCGAGTCCAATGGTTTTAACCCATCCACAAGTACTGTGTATATAGCGAGTATACTGTGTATATACAGAATATACAATTATACATATATTTAGCAGCAGTGACGGTGACGGTGACGCGAGTCCAATGGCTTTTACCCATCCACAAAAGTGTATATACGGAATATACAATTACACCGTCACCATCACCGCTACTAAATATATGTATATATTTAGTAGCGGTGATGGTGACGGTGACGGTGATGCGAGTCCAATGGTTTCTACCCATCCACAAGTACTGTGTATATAGCGAGTATACTGTGTATATACAGAATATACATAATTATACATATATGTAGTAGCGGTGACGGTGACGCGAGTCCAATGTCTTTTACCCATCTACAAAAGTGCTCAACGCGACGTAAGAAGTTTTCACTTCAAAAATAAAAAGTGTAGAAAAGTACAAAACTTTATTAAAATGAATATTAAAAGTTTCTACAAAGTAGAGCCTGAATCTGTGAATTTTATTCATGGTCTTCTATTTTTAAATTTGAAGAAGCGCTTCTAGCTTTGAAGTATCATCGTTATTTATTCGAACCCAGATACAAGCGTGGAAGTCTTTTTATCGTGTTTGATTCAAATTGTATCAAAGTGAAAATATGATCAATTATTTATATAAATTACGTCAGCTCCGGAAGATTAAATTTTAGCTGGGTTATACTATGCTTGAAGATATACATATTATCTATGCGTTGATTTTTTTATTTTATCAAATTAAAATTATAAAAATAAAAAATTGGTATAAATGATAGGGGAAAGGAAATTTTTCATTAGCTCAGAAGTCAATGTATTGGGTTTTAATTTCAATTACATTACATCAATCAAACTCTTAACTAGCTTGTAAGCCTTTCGCCAAATTACGGTGAC
Organism: Pyrrhosoma nymphula; assembly: GCA_963573305.1. NCBI lineage: Eukaryota > Metazoa > Arthropoda > Insecta > Odonata > Coenagrionidae > Pyrrhosoma > Pyrrhosoma nymphula. The sequence goes on along the minus strand of OY754335.1, from coordinate 8,085,715 downwards.
ATTTTCAATTCCTATGTGTCCTGAGCACGCTTTCTCAGAAATTAATTAGCAGAGTGTAGGAGAAGGATGATATGAGTACAACTTGAGTTTTTAATGAGACCTCCGAGGGGGAAGAGTGTACAGAAACCGTCAGTAAAGTGGATTTCCGGTTAATTTTAGTAATAAACCTTTTCCTTCCTCTCAGTTTTGACTACCAAAGGTATTGCGTCACTCCTTTTGAGTGAATGTTACTTTGATTTGTCAGTTGTAGGCTAATTGGTCATTTTCTCTTTCTCATAAAATGAATAAAAGTTTTTCAAAACTTGGCAAGTTTTCATTTACATTTTGGCCACAGTGAGAAGAGGTCCCAGAAATCGAGATATTTGGACTAGGTCAGAACAAAAACCTACCAATCAGCTGGTAGAATACCTAAATGATCCAATAAATTTGTTCATTAGCACCATTGTGAGCAGGTGAGTCAATTGTGTAGCGTAGGACTGTTTTCGGTTTGTGGAGAGGGCGGAGAGTAATCGAAATTTACCGAGTACTTTTGAGAGCACTCCACACTGAAGGAGGATCGCGATTCCACGGAACAGACCCCACCACTACACAATTAGAATAAAGGCCTGCAGAGTCCTAAGCCAAGTGCTTGAGCCACTTGGAAAGCTTCTTTTGGCCACTTCTCATAAACTTCTTCCAATTTTAGGCTAAACCCTCCTCGTCACATAAATACTGGCTTTGGTGCACATGACTCCTCCATCCACGAGGACATAGCCATTTCAAAATACATGCATGGGTGATTGACTTGGAGGAATTCTATGGAATTCGGTAAATATGCAACGAAAACCACAGCGCAGTCACCGTCCAATGAGATTGGCACTAAAGCCTGAAGTTCACAATGAAAAATAACTCATTTGCCTGGGATAGAAATCTAACCCCGGTCCCACGAATTTGCGCCAAAAACCAACACTGGCGTCCACATTCAATTACATTACTTGGAGGCCCTTAAAGAATGTAAACTCCCGAAGTTTTCGAAGAGGTCGTTTTGTGAATCTGGGTTTAAATCCCAGTTGAGGCGATTGAATTCGTTACTGTGAGTTTTGCTCATTTATATCTTATATCGTGTCAAGTCCTGTAGTGCTAGTCCTAGAACATCGAGCGGTTTCCTTGACGTAAAAGTCCTCTTCGGACTCTGACTGGAAGAAGAACACATGCTCGTCGGCTTCTCTCTCATATGAGTCCATTGCAAGCACTCAAAGCCACGTTTTTTGATTCGTCCGCTGATTTAATTCTACAGTCTTCCGGTTGAGCTTAACCCGCCATTGGTAGCGCAATGAAATTTTCTCTCACACCAAATTTAAACTTGTGCTCACTTTATAATCATGAGTTAGATTAAGTTTCCTGTCCTTCTAGCTGACTTTTTATCTCTTCCTATCGACCGACCGTCTCAAGAAGTATAAATGAAGCGTCCGCAGCTGTGTAATGATGTGTCTGATACCTTCGGCTACAAAGTGTGAGACTTTTTCTCATCGCGCGACCACTGACGTTATTGTTTTGGTATCACTCAGTTGCGTTACACTCTCGCAGCATGCGAGAAAGTTGATTAATTTCGTGGAGAGCAGATATTTTAATGCAAATTTATGAGTCATAAGAATGTATGTCCTCATAAATAAATATTTCTTTATGAGAATGGTAATTTTCTTCATTTATACCCATTGATATCATCGCCAGTAAAATTAGCAATGATTACGTAATTGTATCAGTAATTGTGTATCTGCGGAAATCATTGTTTCAAAGGAACATTTAGAGAAACAAATTATATCTAAATATAGTGTAATAAATTGGCAGTAAACGCCCTATGATAGATGCTCAGTGATACATCTGAGTGTGAGAAAAAGTCTCACACGCGACCGCTCGCGTGATAGGTAGCTTAGCGACCACTCCCGGGTTAAAATACCTCCTTTTCCCATTGAACTGAGGGAGATTAGGAGCCATTAAGCCCCGTCAGGGTTGGGAAGAGCGGAGAGGACCCTTCCTCGGATAGAGGCTCTCAGTACTCTGAAAAAGACCGTATTCTTCTAGGTTTCTCCCCTTCCCATTCCCTTGCAATCTCTCTCATTTCACCCGCTTCCCTCGTCATAATCCTCTCGCTCTCTCTGTCTCTCCATTCCACCTGCTGCTGCTGCTGCCTGCATGGCGAACATCCCGTATCAATGATGGGTCCCGTATCAAGGGATTGGGCCCCATCACACCTTCCCCACCACGACCATTACTCAGCTGCCTCTGGCTGCTGCCCTCTCCCTCTCTCGAGTTCCTCATTAAGGGAGAGCGCCCCCTGTCTGTTGGCGTGCCACCTCGTGATGCTTCCCTTTATTTTTTGCTTCACATCCCTTCCATTCCTCCACCAGAGTGCGTATTTGCGTACACGAGTGAGAAGTAAAATGTTTCCCTGTACTGCTTTCGAACCCTACCATCCTTCTTTGACGCAGTCAAGTCTGAAAAAATCAGTCTGACAATGGATTATCAAGACGGAAACGGCGATGTAACGATTACCTGTCAATGTTAGGTTGATCCATACCGACGCTCTATGACTTCATGACATATGCACGATTGAAATGAATGTGATCTCGTTCAGTTGGGCGTAAAACTGCGATGAGAGCAAGACCTTGAATTAGGGCCGCGCATGCGCGGGTCGCGGAGGACTCCGGTGACTGGCGGCCATTTTGGGCGTGGGTGAAAACTTATGCGCACCACATCTCGTGACTCTGATAAGCTAGCGTTCTAATTTTGGTGCCAAACGAAAGATCTTGACTAAATACGTTGAAAAGAGCAAAAAAATGACTGGATATCTTGTAGTGACTAATGAAAAATAAACTATGAAATTTCAGGTATCGGCCGAGGCTCACGAGAAAGGCCCCGAGTACCTAAAGACGAAAAAAGTCGCCTCTCGTCGGAAAGCACGACTAATCGGCTATCGATCAGGACCAATCAGGACTCTGTGTTGGTACCAGTTAGACGTTTTCAGCACCGTCAGAAGGTCGTCGCGAAGCGCACCGGAAATGACGGTGCAAGCACATCGATGGTCACTAAATATTCCCATCCAAGTGAGAATTATTTAAATTAAACCCGCTACCCGTCATTCAGTATGGCGTAGTGTCCCTGAAATAGCCATACAAAACTTCTTTCAGTCCTTTGCACCTTTATCTATTGAAAATGCTCTCAAACTATTATACTCATCTAATTATTCATAAATATATGATAGACATTATTGTTATGTTAGATGTTGTACATGTTAAAATAAGAATTCCTGCTAAATTTTATTTTTATATCATTTGGAATAACGTCTCTTGCATATTATTGTTTTATATTTATCAAATTGTTTTGGCTATTCATTCTCCGCTGTACCTATTCAGTTCGGTTAAGTATGTTCTCCATTGTAAAACCACAGAGACCATTGAATGTATGTATGGAATACATGTACCATAGGAAAAACGTCCTAGAACAATACATTTATATTATTATTATTATTATCTAATGCATAATCAGTTCCGGGAATCTGATTACTGTGTTCGCTGAATTACCTACCCACTGGCTTCCCATTCCGAGAATATAGCTTGAGTCTCGGAATCAGATAAAATTTTCCAGTGGAATCACGTTCTCTAAATGAGTAGAATGTCGAGAGTACTACAAGATCAGATGCTATTTCTCCTTATGGGTGGGGCGTTAACATGAACTCATTGGCTTCTTTAGTTAAGGGAAGGCTAATGCCGACGGTGGGTTTCACTCCATCTCGATACTATCTTCCACTGCCTTCAAATAAGCCTGCCATCACCAACCTACCCAGATATCTTTAATGGCGTAAATGGTGACCATTGTCGGTTGCTTCTTCAAAGAACCAACCAACCTTCCCCGCCAGGCTTCTTCTCCTCCCTGGCAAGCAGATTTTGGGCTGGTGCTCTCGCATCTTAAATTTCGGTTAAGTTTAGGAGACTAAAGGCTCGTTCAACACAACTAAACTTGGCGTAACTTGGCTTGACTCGGCGCAACGCCAGAGATGAGACCTTGAGAAAAGCGTCTACCAGTTCACAACGACTTAAAGCGGCGTAACTCGACTTGGCGTAGCCTGGAGTTTAGCTCAACTTTCTCTTAATTCCAGCAAATAGCATGGCATGCTCTACTATCGATTGTCGGGCAGCAATCGATTGCTACTCTCGATATCTCCTCGAGCAGCCATATTGAAAACATGATTTTGTTGTGAAGTCGTATGTGGATACGTTTAAGCGAAAATGAATGCGGATAAGTTGATCGAGTCAGTGCGAAATAACCCTCACATGTTCAACAAACTTTCCATTTTAATACTTCTATAGTTCAACTCACTGTTTACAATTAATACTTCACATATCATCTGAGCTGTTTCGGGGGATCTTACTACAACTCTCGAAACTCACACTATCGATAGGCCTCATCAATCGATTGTAAGATCGAATTTGGCAATGGTGGGTTGTGATTGGTTAGAAATTTCGCGCACTGGTTCGCCTTCGATGAGAGAATAAGTCAAGTTACGCCAAGTTAAGTTGTTATGAACGAGCCTTAAGGATAAGGCAGAGTGAGTTCTGATAGTTGGTTCTATATAGGTAAATTGTGGTAGTCGTAGTAATAAACGAAGGCGAGTCACAACTGAGGTTATTTTCGTCATTAAAAGTAAGTGGGCTGGACGGATAAAGCAAGAATTATTTATAAGTGGAGAAAAGTGGGAGGGAAGTAGTATAGTAGCATTGGAAGTAGCCTACTAGTACTTACCATTTGGTGCCGAAGGGTTCACAGTTTACGTCCTGCTTGACGGACGAAACACTGCACATGAAGTGGTTTCCACACATAACCCATGTAGAAAAATCTAGGGAACTTGAGCTAGGCCTGTGCGATTATTCGATTAATTGAATATTCGATTCAATTATTTTTACGATTGATCAATTATTTCAGCACATCGATGTCTATTGCGGTAATTGACTCGATTGTCAATTTTTTTCAAGTGTCAATTTTTGTTCAATTGTCAATTATTATTCAATTCACAATTATTATCCAGTGATCGAAAAGTTGACGATTATTGAATCGCTACAGAATGCTAATTTCACGTTTAAACTTGTTCGCTTTTGCTCGACGCTGGCCGATGGCCGACGCTTTTGATGCTTGCTACTCGCTCGGCGCTCGGCTCGGCGTGATCAGGATTGGGCAGGGCCTCGGCCAGGCCCTGGCTCGCCCTCCTGCTACCGCACAGGAGATCTTCAGGGAGGAAATGGCTACGTTCAGGGACATTCCAAAGGTTAGGATGGAGGTCGCCGTAGTGGCGGGAGAGAGGGCCACCACCTACCCCTCGCCCTCCAGAAGTTAGAAAGATGATCTAGCAAGCTATCCCATGAAACTAGCACTGCTTCCGAGAGGTTGTTCAGTCTCGGTGGGAACATTGTCATCGACACATGCCAGTGTCTGTCGGATGAGCGCGCTGAGGATCTCATCCGCCTGTCTTCAAAAAGCGATCTGTTCCTTTAGTTAATTAATAAAAGCTAACTGATTGAATTATTTTGTTGTTTTTCAAAAGAGTTCTTGCCAAAAGCGTTGATTGCCAAAGAAAAGCGTTTCAAAATCACGATCCAATTGAGTACTGTCAATTAATTGGTCGATGACAATTAGTTGAGCAATGGAAATTAATTGACACCCATTTCGATGGCAATTAATTGACCTCTGCCAATTAATTGAATGACTTTAATTAATTGTCATTTCTTCAATTCCCGACAATTGAATCGACAACATTTTCAATTATTCTTATGATTGATCGATATCAATTTTTTTCGATAATAATCGCACAGTCCTAACTTGAGCTCTACGGCCTTTTAAAGTAACAAGTTATAAAAATCTCCAATGGCCGTAATAAAATGGTACCACTCGTCAAAATTACACCACAATTGCTGTGTTGGTTTGCGGGAAAAAAGGGGAAAATCCACGCCAGTGACCTACCACAACCTCTCGAACAAAAAACCATTATGTGGTGGTTCGCCTTCTCTTGGGCTGATGGGACCCGTAGCGGGATCCCATAAGCCCTAGTGAAGGATCCCTATTTGGGTTTAGTGTGTGTGTCTATGGTTGTCACTGGAGAGGAAGTAACATTCCCGTAAACCACCACTGGAGGGTTTTCTGGTCGAGAGATTGTGGTTGGTCACTGCCATGGAATTGCCCCTTTTTCCCGCAAACCAACACAGCAATTATTTTGTAATTTTGACGAGTAGTGCTTCTTTATTACCGCCATTGGAGATTTTTTTAACTTGTTAACCCATGTAGAGATAAGGATTCAACTTAAAAGACTTTCTTACCTTTAGGATTCACACCCGGATCCTTGTGATGGGGAGCTTGGCCACCACACTGACCCAATCTCTATGTTTAATGTAATCCGTTAAACACATATCTTAGGAATGAAAGCATTTTTATACTGATTGAGAACTGAAATAGGAAAAATTGAAATAAGAATATTTTGTAAATTACAAAACGTAATATTGCTATTTTAAAGTGCGCTAAAAAGTATAGTACGTATATGACCCTTTCAAGCTAATTAAATTTGTTTTTTCTTTTAAATAAAATCTGGGTTAAAATATTCACTTGTACCAATTAATCTGTAATTTTTAACTCCAAAAAACGAATCTAAATCAATCACAATGTTTAACATAGTCACATGGAAATCTTTTCGAAAGTAGAACCTAGTAGTTTAGTTCGTTTTTCTTTTTTTATTTGAATTATGAAATTCTTTAATCTGTCATTTTAATATGTTTTTTAAAATATGGTTACCAATCTATTTGGCTTTAATTGCAAGTAATTTTATTTTTTACCATAGCTGATTTTGCAGTGATTGGTTAATTGAATAATACACCGCCAGTGGTGTATCTAGACCCCTCAGTTCTATAGCCCAGAGCTAAAGTCGAGACCATTTAATTTTATCTTTTTCCGTGAAACATTGCCTGCACTTCTAACTGCCGAGCACATCTCAGATTCGTGAGCGCTGACCTGTGCTGCGGCAGTTCCTCCTACGCATCTCCTCATCTTTATGATCCCGATCATAATATCTGGCATTCTACCAAAAGGCATTAGTGTGTGCCAGAAAGTATTATTGCCGTGATTACTTGTGAAAATCTCATGGGAATGAGTGTTGAAGTAAGGCAAAGGTTATGTTAAACTTAGGAATCTCTGCGAGAGCACTTTGACGCAATTTTCTACTTCCTGGTGAGAAGAAAGAGAGGGTCTACCGGTCATCAGGTCAAAAAAATAAAATGAAGGCATAACAGTTTAAGAAAAAGGAAATGAAGAAATCTCTCTTACAAGCTTCTTGGCTCAGATGTTGTCATGAGTCACATATTTTCTGTGAAACGTTAAGCTTGAAGAAAATCTCTCCAAAAAGGCTGTCAATTTCGATCAGTTTTTCGATTTTAAGCATTCGTTACTCATCAGTAAGTCTCACATATGTAATGAGGAAAATATTTCGTGGAATATCTAACTGAACTGAAAAAACAGTTGTTCACAATTTATTTGCTCTCCTCTTTGCACATTCTAATTCATTACTCAGCATTCTCCTTTAATAGACTCCTGAATATTTTGGAATACATCGATCATTGAATAATATGTTATAGCTTTTGTTGGAAATACAATCAAAAGAAGAATCCTTGAAATCCTACCGTGCGAAACGGGCGATAAATGTTCAATGAGAAACCGGAAGGTAATGGCACATAATGGAAAGGACATGCATTATGATGCGGGTTAAAGAACAGGTTAAGTTCTTCGTTAAGTTGGTTAAGACGAGGCCATATCCAACCGATCAGGTAAACAGAAATGAAGAGATGACGGGGTGGATGCTAATTCACAATTAAGGAAAATAAATGCCTAGCCCCATTTATTTATTGCGTGGATTAAGAAAATAGTATTTATTTTAATAACATGAATATTTATGACGTTATATTTATAATGGTATATGTTTTTTCAGTGTTGGTAAAATAAATTCAATTTCACATCGCCAACGGTTCACCAAATTCATGACTTCCACTTATCGCATACGTGCCAATCCTTATCTGTTATGATATAACATTTATTTACTTGATTTTTTAGCCCTTGTTCATATTAAATCCCCGTAATGCAAACAATCGTAAAATTTCTAAAGTGGTACAATCAAAAATAATTTCAGTTTACGTCTATAGGCTCTCTAAAACCTAGCCTTCAAAATGCATCCATTTACTTTAGTACACCTTTATTAGGAATTTTTCTTTCAAGTGCTATATATGATTATAGTTTTCCATTAGGCGTTACATTCTAAAAAACATCCCACGTTTTGCAAGTGTTCATATTAGGTCATACACCTGTCATAAAATGGAGAATGGAAGGAGAGATCGTTTTGTTTTTCACGAAATAAATGGCAAATAACCTTCCCACGAAGTGTTTTCGTCGTGTTGAGACGATGTTAAGGGACAAATTCCGTCGCATTTAAATGGTATTTCACGTTGTTTCTCAAATGGAAAACTGTAGTTTGTCACTAACTTTACTGGTTATTCCTTTCTTGCCTGGAATATGGCAGTTCATATACCGATTCAGCCCAGTCTATAAAAACGAGAAAACGCTTAGCTTTACTTAGCGATCTATGTTGCTTCACTTGTCAGTGATAAACCGGATGATTGGTCGGTGGGAATAGAGCTTACCTCAAACTAAACCTAAAGATGTGCGAACCATGCACCATTTACGGTGGTAGAGGTGGAGCATTTCGTTTTTATAACCCGCCTAGGTTAATTACAGTTATTACAATCAGACTTCTATGAGATATTAGTTGGTAACCGCTAACTTAATTGCGGAGAGCTTCAGCAACAGCAGTGCTATTCTGTAGCTTGTCAATACATGCCTGTTATTCAGCCATCTGTAAACTGCATTCAAATAATCGTTATTTGACGTGGTAGGTATTATAAAGAAGCTTAGCTTTTTCTTTGTCTTATAAAGGTAGTCACGTGCTAGCACAGGGATGCCGAGAACAGAAGTCATTGGCTATAGGTTACAAAATAACAATAGCAAGTCGATTGGGAAGATTAGGAAACGCTAGACTACTCTAATATTTACAGGATAGCTACTCAGAAGCGATTCCCAACCTTTGGAAATTATGGGAAATCGTACATAATTAAAATGCGAATCAACTCGCCTAACCACGATCAAATTCTCACTTGGAGTTCAACCATTATGCCGTCAGTGTGTGAACCTGTGAAATTTAATTACCTTTCTGACGTGAGCATTAAATCTGAGCTAAAATCCAATTCAAAGCTGAGAGAAAATGGAAAATATTAATTAAAAAATTAAAAAAGAAAACATGTGTATTTGGTTTCAATGTTTTCAAAGTATGACATTCGCGAACTCATAAAGAAGTATGCATAGCCAATCGAAAGAGCTTTCTTGGCGTGTACAAATTTAATATTATTAATTCCAACAGCATCAGGTTGGACTATTTGGTTTGTTATTTGAGTGGTGCAAATTCTGTGAGTCTGGTAAGAGGTTGCTTCTTCATTAATAATAAATATATCTTCATTTTATGGTTTTGTGTTAATGAATTTTAAAATCTCTAAATTTTTGCTTCTTTTTCACGTCATTCAGGATGGAAACCATTTTCCTGAGCTAATGCAAAACTGAGAGGTTTTCCCTGGACGTCCATACGAAGCTTTCCAACGCACGCCAATCCTTCCTGTTGGAAGCAAGTTTTAACGGCGCATCAGATCCCGAGCCTTAAAAAGTGAGTGTTAACATTTTATTAAAGTCCAATTTTCGTATTAAAATACAGATATACTTATTTAAATCTGAAATATGAAGCATAAGTATGAAAGTTATGGCTCAAAATTTAAAAAATCATAATAACAAAACTTGAAATCAGTCAATGACGTAGGAAAACGTTCAATGAAAAGTACGTGCTGCTTACTATTACCTTTACTGTGTATGGTTTGCTAGTTACTGAAATTAATTATGCAAATCAAACAGTATATTGCCGTTCACGTAGAATAAAACAACCTATTTAACCCTTAACCATATCACATGTTTAGTGATGAAAAAAACACTCAGACAACCAGTCAATTAGACTTCTACCATGACAACACCAAGGTCTACTTTATGTGTCCATATGGCATCTTATTTCAATTATAGGTCACCAATTAATCTCTTTCCCACTGTGTGAAATTACAGTGAAAAACTCATTCGCCTGGACTGGGATTCGAACCCAGACCTCTCGATTTCGCGCTATCTTTCAATTCTCTCTTATGCTGTGTTAACTTAAAAAAACTGCAATCGGTAACCTGTCTGCCATCTGTCATTGAAATCTCTCCTTAAATCAAGCTAACAAAAACAATCAACATGCTTCCCCACCACCCTTAGGCGTCACCTAGGATACGCATGCACCCTTAGGCACTAAGGAAGTGCACATACCAAAGTTTAAAAGTTCAAGTTCACCCTTTCTTTGGCCGTAGAGAGGTTAAACTCACACCGTAGAGAGGTTAAACACAAACAGTGAAGCCAAAACTAAAACAGAAATGCCTTGCTGTAATTCGCGAAGTAGACTGGCACGGTTGTTACGTGTGTGCTCATCTGAAAATTAAAAAAAATATGGTCTTAGGCTGAGGGAAAGATCTGGGTTACTTCTATGCTGGAATCAAAGGCTAACAGTTGTTTAAACTTTCATCCGTGCGTTAAAGGTTGGCACTTTCCTTTTCGATTTTAAACTCTCAATTGTAAATCTCAGAACTCATAAATGGCTTTCAATGTAATTGGATATAAACTTATTTTACTCTTATTAATTCCAAAGCTAAAATTAATTCATCTTGAGGGTGTTTATAAAGACAATGACAACAACGTGATATGGTTTTCCGTAATTACATCTTTTTCATCAGAAGTGTGAATACTATTCAAATCATCTTAAACGAGATAATATCTGGTTCAAGACAAATTACCTGTCAAATTATTAACCTATAAACTATCCAATTGTCCATATAAACTCTACTGAAACTAATTATTTGTGAATTAATGCCAAAACTACTGTTTTTCTTTTTTTTGAGGCCATTTTTATCTTTTAATTGAACAGAAACGGAGCCAAAGTAGTGATATACTACAGAAAATGTCTCCCTTCATTTGCTTTTATTATCAATTAGCTTTAAAGGAGAAATATTGTATCAGGAAAAATTCCTGTGGTGTTATTTTTGATTAGAAACTGCGTGTCTTCTCGAAGGTATAGGAGCAAATTGCTCGCCTTCCAAGGTTTCTGTAAAACTTCACACTCTCTCACGAATTATGTTTTGCCGTAAGTTAATTCCCCTTCGAAGCCGTTAAGTCAGGAACAAGCTCGCGTACAAACTGGTTTAGAGGTTATTATTCTTCGGGAGGAAATCACAAGAGCACGCCAACTCACACTTACAAAATATGTTTCCGAAAGCACAGGATGAGATGTCGACAAAATGGCCACTGTGCGAGTGAGCCGACACTAGTAATGTGTTCCTTTTTACAGAATACGACCAGGACTTAAGATTACTGTCAATGGTCCACTGACATTTTTTACATTGTAAACTATCACAAAAGAGACTATTGATTTTGGTAGCTTTTATCCTTGCAACTCACCGGCTTATAAATACGTGCGCCTTCATCTTGGGAATATATTCTACGTCAATTTAGAAGTACCTATTTTATTAATGTGATCTAGTGTAGCCATTCAGAACGCCTTTTTTATCCTTCATGTTGTGACCGGCAGTACGATTGGAAAACGAAGCTTCATAAGGCCTCAATCGTAGCGTCCACAATATCAACTAGTGAGCCGCTGTTTTTGTTTCTTGCAAGACTACCGTCTGATTAAGTTTTCAGTATCTCCATTCATCATTTGCTAATGCGATCCTTGTGCCGAATCGGAAGCATATACCTACCGGTTGCTGATCTCCAGTCTGAAAATTATGCTATTCTTCTTATGACTAGGAAGCCTTTGAAATGCAATAAATATGCATCGGGAACATAGCTTAGAGCTGTTTCTTTTCAATGCAGTGATCTTAGGTGAGGAAATTTGTAATGATAGTTCTTATATTTGTCGTTATTGGATGAAATTATTTGCTGAGTATAAACGAAACAAGTGAGTTGATTGTGTACTCTGTAACTGATGAGACAAAAAAACAAATTGGTAGTGTGTCATAAACTGCTGTATACTAAATAGTAAACCTTTAAAATGCTGATAGCCTTTGTATATTTTTAAAGAAATGGTAGATGAGAAGTACATTTGAACCAAGAGAAAGAAATTCCAGGCACGCATAGTAAAAATTAAGGATATCACCCATCAAGAATTTGTAATAAAAAGGGATTAGTGTGAATATATATGTCTTTTGGCTGCATGCAAAAGTTCTACTTGTATCATGAGTGTCAACCTAAATGGGTTATATTTTACGTGCGGATACGGATCTCTCGGATACACAGCGTGCCTGCTTATTTACTTTCTTTTCGCCAACTTTTTTCTTCACATTTTTTTAAGTTGTTATTTTCCGAACCCGACAGTCTGTGAACATTCAAAATACTGAGCGAAATTATATTTCAAGTTCTAACAAGACAAAAAAATATTCACCAAGTGAAATGGGAAAAGCAGTTCTGGAAAACGACTAGTGTGTTTGAAATCGGTCTTTTTCGCCATTATTCAGCATATATTTTTTAGGCTCAATGCTCTCATTCTTCGAAGTTATGATCAATCCATCTCTCTTCTTTGTGGAAGAGAGAGGATCTCGCTTTATCTTTCAAAAATGTAATTGAGGAGAATCAAAATGAGACTATCAACGATGTTGAGGTCTTGGTGGTTTGCAGCTCGACGTAAATACTTAAATAGTACCCCATAATAGTAAATCTTGTGACTGAGTAATTTTGACGATATTTAGTAACAAGTGACTTCAAATTTAGTTGACCCAACAACTGAGGATATATCGCACCAGTAACCTTTATGCCTTCAGACAAAATGTAATTGACTACCATACCCAAGGCAAGATTCGAACCCACAGCATCTGGGTTATAAGGCCGCCTCCTGACTAATTACCACCACCGCCGGAATTGAGCCAGTGTCCTCGAGGATATAACCCATAAACTGTCGCAACCCTGAATAACTGCCAAATGATAGTGTGAGATATCCATTCATGGTGTTGGAAGATTCAGCGAACACAAATGACGATGAATGGAAACGTTCAGTAACCTGCCTATAGATGGCATTCGGAAGGTACAAAATGGTTGAATGTTTTGCCAATAGCTAACGTATTCTTTCGAAAGGTAAGCTGTTGCTAGCCAAACAATTATTTAAAAATTTATATCTCCCATGTTTTGAAGTCTTTCTCCTTCTTATTCGTTTCGGCCAACATTGGACCAACTTTTTAGGATCAGTATTTTTCATACTTGATATTCTCCCAACACTTTTCTCTTTACTCTGCGCTCTCTTCCTTCCTCTGTTTGATGTCTTCACTAAAATTAAAAATAAACAATGGCGGATGCGATCATCGGAGTTCTTTTCTTTACAAGCGCGCTCCAGAAGGCATGCGCACTCCAACTCAGCTCCTCATCTGTTTTAAAGTGCGCTGGAACGGAAACGAATGAAAAGCAACTTCGTTGTTGCGTAACAAAGTAAGCAAAACGCTAATGCGAATGGAAAACAGATATTATATCTGCAATAATTTGTACTTACTTCTCTTATTTAACGCGTATTCATGCAATAAAAAGCACCAACCGTGAATCTGCATCAATCCCCCAATTCAATAATTTATTACGCGATCTTGGTCCAGCGTTCCACGATCACACAACATTTTCAGCTGCGTAACTCCCAGTGGTTGGCTATGAGTCGCTAGCTTCTAGTATTTGTACTTCCCGTCTTGCGCACACCCATTCGCGGCCGGCAACATTTGCTCGGACACCTCAAGGACCTCCTTTAATTGCACGCAGTGTAATGAGCTCGGGTCTGAGCGGATACGAGGGGATAAGGGGGGAGGGATGAGGGGGGGAAGGAGGGGATACGGGGGGGGGGTAGAAGTGGAGGGAGAAATAAGGGGGGGGAGAGGGAAGGGATAAAGCGATTGAAATCACCGCGGTTGCGTTGTTCGCCGTGCCACGATGAAATCATTATGACGCCTTCTCGGATTCCAAGCGGGCATCGCGGATGCTTTCTCGGAATTGCCGCGTTTAACGTCCCATCTCCCTCCCCCTCCTCCTCCCTCCAATCCCCTCTCAAGCATTTTAAAAGGCTCGCTCGCTACTTCCTCAATGCCCGATGTCGAACAATGAGCCCATCTCGAGCCGATCATAGGTATTATTAGTTGAATGAGGTTAGGGTGATTGGGAAGGGTTGGGAATGGTAGTTGGAGACGAAAGGAGTAGTAAAAGAAGTAGAAGTCAATCATATTTATATCATCACTCATTTTAGTGCATAAACTGCCAAATATCTGCGATTGGCTCTTTGACTAAAAATAAAAGAAACCCTTCTATTCGATTTCTTTAAATGCAATTGACCAAATAGCCTGAAGAAAACGATCAATTTATTTTTCGAATACGGCCTGTCACACGTGAATTTAAAAAACTTTGGTCAAATGATCATTAAAAATTTAACATTTCACCCCTGCTCATGTGATGGCTTACAAACATTCACATGAACGTTCTTTTAAAATGATTTTTCACTTACCAGTCGATTTATAGTCAAAGAAGGTTCTTCAACGAAGTTTGCTGCCTGATCTGTATGCTTTTCCATTGTAAGTGTGCTTGGTACGGGGTGTTAGGACATCATCAGCAGCCACTAATTCGACGATAGATTTGCTGCAGATCTTCACTCATATTTTCCTTTCAGCCTATTGCGTAATTCCGTTTCTGGGATAATATTGGTTTAAGTGTCACAAAAGTCAAAATGGAATATGGTGTCTGCATGTACACAACAGGAAATTGAGAGCTGCTAGGAAAGTATCTTTCATGCTAAGTGGTGCAACAAAGCAAGTAATGCTGTATAAAGAATAATGATCGGCGAAAGCTCTTCCTTGCACCATGTGGTATGAAATAAAATAATTCAAATAATGTGGGAATATTTTTAATAGCTGGACTAAGACCGTGAGGGCGAGGTTAGATATCCAAGTAATAGACTAGGTGCGAGCGGTACCTACAGGTAACGGCAGACTGTATTTTTTTCCTGTTTTTCATTAATCACCATCAACAGCAGTCATCAGACCGTACTATGATTTGGACCGGGTGAATTCATGAAAATTGCTTAGTAAAATATTAAGTCTCAAGATTTATTTGTAATATTTCAAATACATACACATACTATTTCCTATAAGTCGTTTGATTGTTTTACACAATTTAAAATAAAGCCAATGCACATAATACTGCAATTATTAGAAATTATTAACGATTTAAAAGTATACAATAAATAAGGGAAATAATTGGAATGTCTCCAAATTCTCTCCCTGTCTTTATTGTCTCTAAACGATAAATTACTTTGCATCTGAACAGTACAGTAATGCGGGTTTATACTTGTGTTTATACCACTAATTGTATATATTTTAATTAAAAAGCATTGAATCAGACATAATATTATGATTTGATTTTAGCTCATAAAACGTTAGTCATTTACGTCAGACATACTTTTTGTTATTTCTCGATGCCGTCTTCTTTATTCTTACTCCGCCATTCTATAGCTGGACTTCTTCCTCCAGGTTCATTTTTACTTTCCCGGTAATTCCAGGCTGTCTTTCTTGATTTCCGCCATCTTATCGTCTTAACTCTTCTTCCCCTCGCTGCTGGGTTTCTTCTTCCAGCTTCCCTGTTTCCGGCCTCTACGTCTTCTCTTCCATCAACGGCAGCCGGGCTTCTTCCTCCAGCTTTCTCAAATCTCCTTCTTTCTCCAGGCAGTCTTTCCGCCATCTCCAGGCCTTCTACTTAAAAGGATAGTATGGATTACCATTTTTAGATTAGGAAGCATTGTACAGAATAAATACATTATTTTAAAGCTACATTTCTGATGTCAATGTAGGAATCTCTTGTAGTCAACAGGAAGATATTTTAATGCTACTGTGCGAAATATACAGCGGAAAATGGTATTCACCAGTACTGGGATTCGAACACAGATCTCGAAAATTTGAGCCGAGAGCTATGGCCAATAAATTTCCTCTAGTTCATCTGAAGCCTCTCCGGAGTTCACAGTGACGAAGGACGCCAGGTTAGCTTATTTGTTCAAAGCATTCGGCTCATATTCGATAGCTCTGGTTCCAGGCAGATGTTTTCCCTCTGAGAATTGCGAAGATTCACGTTCCTCAGCGGATGACGTCCGCTAACAGCTTTGAATTTCACTGTGTTTCAGCGCTGTAAACGTTCAGAGTGCCGGAAAGAGTGAAACGAATGCTTTCATCCAAGCGAGCATACAGCAGTTGCGAGAGTGCTTTAGGTCTGTGCTCTACGGACGACGAGAGCCGTATTTATTTCGATCCGCAGATTGCGTGGGACGATGCCGGAGTGAAATCGCTGGGGCTGTCGCCGCGGGATCTTCGCGGGGCAAGGGGGCGTCGGAGTCCGCGGACTTCGGGTCACGCGGTGGGCGAGGTCTGCGGCCCGGTGCGGTGGTAGTTTGAATAGCGTTCTGCACGGACGACATGCGATGTTAATGCGTCACAGCTCTCGCCGAAGTTGATGGCAGACGGACGGCTTATTTCCTTACTTACGTTAAAGAATTCCTGCTGTCATTATAGCAGTTCTTCGCGTGAAATGACGAGACTCGTCCTGATCACCTATCCAAGCATCAGGTTGCTTAAGGAAATACAACTCTGGCAACAGCTGGTGGCAGATGAATACGCAGAACGATGCGTAACGGAGGGATTTGGTCCACTGGGAGTGGTAGTGAGAAGGTACGGAGAGTAGGAAGGGAAGGTTGGAAGGTTAAAAAAAAGTCTTCATTTCTGAAAGCCTGATTTTTTAAGCAGTAGGAATGTTGGCCGCATTCCACGCACGGTAGTCAGACCTCCACAGCAACTACATATTCGCCAAAAGTGGCTTCCTTTGATAAAATAGATCCTTCATTGTCCCAAAGTAAGTCACTGCCGATCTACCTTGAACTTTTGAGACGGATGTAGGTATTTTGCTGCGAGAACTTGATATGACGAAACTGTGTCGGGCATTGAGTACAATAATAGTTTGAAACAGGGCTATAAGAGCAAAAGTGCTTTTTAACGTATTCTATGATAATTTCTTAAACTTGAAATCATTAAAAAAAGGGAAGTATACTTATGAACCAACATATTCAAGAAATAAATAGTCTTATCACTTTTATAATGTTTAGAATCCATCCTAACTTACTCGTCCTGGACCAGCAAATAACACTACACTTTTTTTGCCTTTACTTGTGGCACTTACACCATATGTGTTACTCGTGACTTCAATGATGCGCACTACAAGTAGGTAAACACTGGTTAAGAGTATCGAAATATTTTCGTTAAAAGCTTCGGTGTAGTAATAGAAAAATTATTATTGGCAGTAAAGCAGAATTTAGATTAAAATACCTTATATTCACTGCGCTCCACACGTTAATTCTCCTTGTTTAGCTCTAGTTAAGGCAGTCGGTATCTTGAAAAAAATCAGTGTTAAGTGTGCATTCAAAGAAATAGGACAGGATATTACTCTGAAGTACCTCGTTTCTTCTATTTCCTCTCGATATGGATATCGCCCCTTAATTTACTTTGATGAAGCATTTCTTCAAAGTATTTCCTTTTCCGTGTACTTGCGGAGAAGAATCAGGCAGCTTTAATACTTCTAAGAAAAATCCTAATAAATTGAAGTCATACGCTTGCCGCATCACAACTTATTTCCTCGCAGGAACAGGAACAAACTATATCATATTACTTGCATACACCTACCAATTGAAAACATCTCTCGCTTGGTTCTAGGATTCAGCTACCAATGAAAATGTAATTTATGCCAGCATTTTTACAGTCCCCAGTCCCTAATTTTTAACCCCAGTCAGTCTCTGGGTCTCGTTGTGAGCAGACCTGTTATCGTGAGCTCTTGTACTCGTGTGAGTTTTTTGTGCGACCTGTTTATTAGCAGACCTATTTTCGTGAGCTCTTCTACCCGTGTGAGTGACGCAATGCCCAACTGCCCGAAGTGCTTTTTGGCTGTGAAACGGGATAAAAACTCCCTAAATTGTGCCCTCTGTAATGAATTTTACCATTCTGATTGTGTTGCGATGTCAGCCAAAGATGTGCAAGTGCTTGAAGAACTTCAGCAGACTTGGAATTGCGGGTCATGTCTCACCAATCAACGTACTGCCCGAGGAGAAAATATTCCGTTAAAACCTCCAGCGGTCGCTGCCCCAACTGACCCTTCCGCGGCGATGCTGACTGAGATACTGGAACGTATGAAATCTATGCAAAGTAAGCAATGTGAACTTAAGAAATTGGTTTCTCAAACACAGGTTACTCTAAGTGAACACGCTACAATTCTTGCAAACATGAATGAATCTGTAGCTCAGCTAAGTAAAGAATTGAAATTAGCCGTTAGCGAAACCGCCACTCTCAAGTAACTTGTATCTGACCTTGAGCGCGTTCCGAAATTCACTGCCAGTACTGCCTGTGCTGCCGTGAAACGGAACGCGAAACTGTACAGCGGCTGCTGCAGTAGCATGAATTTCGGAACGGTCGGCAGTGGCTTCAAATTCAATATGGCCGAATTGCGTGGTTATTTATTATAAGCGATCTTTCCATGCGTTAATTCTTAATGCTATTCCTTATGACATTGATAAAGAGCATGCTAATTGCATTCTAATTTTCATTGCCTTACTACTTAATGCTACTTTATATACTGATTGGTTACTTTCTCTGACGAGAATAAAATGAGTTTGCGTCAGCTACCCGAACATGGAGAAAAAACCCTGTGTTATTAAACAAATCTCCGTTATAATTAACACTATCGAATTTATTGTAAGTAATTTGAATCTTGGGCTTATAAACAAATCTTAGAATATATTTTTTTAGCCCTGGATTTTCTTCATGGCCAGTCGTACGAAGCGTTTCCTAGAGTGATATCGAAAATTAGGTAAATATACGGGTTGTTGAAGATTGCATCGCAGAATATTTTCCCTAACAATTAAATTTATGCAACAAATTACGTTTCCCGATAATTATTATGCATGCCAGTGCTATGCTAAGCTACCACTCTAGTAAGAGACTGTATAATTACGTGTACCACATTATTCATGACACTAAATTAATTTTTGGTGCCTAATTTCACAAGTCGCTTTCATTCGCAAATATAATTGCTTCTCTACTTGTATCACTTGTGATTTTGTTCACTCCCTCATCATTTTATTAACGCTTTTATCCTATTGAAATATTCACCGGTACGATTAATTATAGTTGGTTTACATACTTGATAAATACATGCGTTTTATTAACTATTATACGCTAATCAAATGATGTTAGCTATTTAAGTGCATCGAGAATTTTCTCTCTCGCCGATATAAACATTAAAATGTTCGAAGCAGTGTCTCTAAACTCTTCTGATATTATTTATTAACGTAGTAGATTTGATTTTTCCGCCATTTGTTCGATGGCCGTCTGCTTTACTGCCGCTACTGCTGCTCTTGGGCTGCAGTAGCGGCAGTAGAGTTCACAGTGAGAAACTTCATCAATTGGCTGACGTCATTGGTCACTGTGTAGTACTGCCAGTTGATTTCGGAACGGTTTGGCAGCACAGCCAGTACTGGCAGTGAATTTCGGAACGCGCCCCTTGAAGCCTGGGTTAACCGTGCCGAACAAGATTCCCTTAAAAACTCCGTGGAAATTCTTGGGGTTCCGGTCAAGCATGGTGCAAATGTTGGCTCATTAGTGTGTCAAATTGGCCAGGCTATGGGTATGGAATTAGCTGTTGAAGTCATCGACCACGCCTACACAGTCAATATTCGCCGAGTATCTCAGGATACTGGTGACGTTCGGCCTCCTATTAAAAAACATATATTCAGTAAAAGACAGAGCTAAATTAGTCATTACAATCGGATTACATTTAAAAGTGCGAGGATATATGATAAAGTTTATGCATTATAACTTCACAAAAGTTTCGAATTGTATTGTAATTACACTTGTTGCCAAAAGTATTGTGCATGTAGTTGGATTTCGGGAGTTTCTATGGACTTTCTGGCATAATAAACTTCACACAATTCCATGCTGTGTGACATGACAAAGATTCACGCAGTTCCTTGTATAAGCAACGCTGTTTGTGTTGCTGTTGCATGGAAAAAGTAAAAATAAACACGCTTCCATTGAGAAAATTCCCGTTGCATCTCTTTACTTTTTGACGACTACAATGCTATTGTCAGCAAGGTTCCAGCGGCTTATGTTTCCCATTAATCATTTTTTCAGTGTTATTAGGCAAAAATCATGCAAATCGTCGTCGCATCGCAATAATTTTTCTTTGTCCCAGAATATTCTGGTGTACCATTCTTGGTGGTTGTAACTCCTCCTTCCGTTTAAAAGTAAGTAGCAATATTATTGTGTGATATTCAAATAAAAAAAATAATTTGCCTAGCCCTGTGATCCATCAAAATCACGCCGAGTGCTTCAGGTTCCATGTCCTGACTACCCATTCCAGGCGAATGATTTCTTCACTGTACATTTCACTCACAATCAGTTTCGTCAAAAATAGCGGGTGACTCATCTAAAGTTACTGCGCGGCCAGTTTGAATTTGGCAAAAAAAATATTTTACAAGCGAATGGATATTGTAAAATCTAAAAAAGTGCATAAGACCTAAAAGCCAATAGCCTTCTCGGCTGTAAAATCCAAACATAATCTTAACTAAATTATGCCACTGCTTGAATGTCTGCCTTTTTTTCCAAAGAATTCCCTCCGGAATTAGATTAAGCTTATTTATTATACACTAGATACATACATGAGTTGATTCATTACACGCTAGATGCGTGTATTCCCAATCACTCTCCAACGAAAATGCCTTCCATTATGAAGATTCTTGAGCTATGAAAAAATACGGTATTTTTCTCTTACGATTCAAATTAGTGTAAATAATCAATGAATCATTGCATGCATATTTACATATCGCGAATTGCTCAATCAACTGCGACATATGTCCTCGTGATTAGGGTGGGCCGGGTAATATTTTTTTCCCACATAGACGGAAGACCTTGTGAAATCATAGCACCATTTATAAGTGTACATTGCGTTCTCCAACCATTGACCTAGGAGTACACAACGAGTCATCTACATACTGAATTTTGACAACACACTTACATATGGATTTCATAGTTGGCGCCAAATGCAAATGATGCCAGTCTCACCTATTGGCGTTGTTTGAGCTACATTTTATGGTCAAAACATGCTAAATGGGAGTTCTCTGTGACGATCAAATTCGAGAGATTAAGAAAATAATATTGACCGATTTGAAATTGATCATAGTTGAAGCTCAATGTCCTTGATATTAATCACAAAACACAATCATTGCACTTCTCTTATTCAAATTTTGGGAACCTGTGAAGTTTTCACTCAACTTAAACCATCGAACTCAGTTCAGAGTCGCTGATCACGTGTCTTATGTGGATTTCCATCACGCGAAAATTCTGCGATTCTAGGCAGCTAATTCTCACAGCAATTGGCTCAGCATTCTCCTTTCAAGCTCCGTAATTCAGGTGTGAGACTCAAAGGTAGTAGTTATTGTTTGAAGAGTCTGACAGCTCGGGTAATTTTCTCCATTAGGGAAGATTGAGGTAATTGAGGATACTAGGGGGCTCATAAGAGAAGAGCATGGGTGTGGCTGACAGTAGCCTGCACCGCGAAAAGCGATTAAAGTCAGCATTGTTATGCAGCGCAATTTGCTCGTTGTTGCGGTGACAGTGCCTTTGATAGCTAGGACAGTTAAATTGTTTCTAATTCTATCTTGATATTCTACACGCAAATGTCTTTTTATGTTCACGCTTTCTTCTAATACATACTTTTCTAAAGCCGGTTCCACACGCTGATTGATCCAGCACAATACCTAGCTGGTACATGATATTGACGATGGAACCCAGCACTATGATAGAAACCGTGATATAAGGTTTCACACGATCATTGAACATGTGCTTGCGATTAAACGGTACTGTCGTTCACTGTTAAAAGAAAATGGAAAATATCCATGAAAGAAGGCAACTTTTGGCTGCTGCAGCAAAAGCAGGGATTGTCGCGATATTTTCACCGCACATTTTCACCGCCAAAGAGGCCGCGATAAAGTGAGGGGCTGATTTAAAAAAAGTGAAGATCGCTCTGCGACTGTAAAAGCTAACGTGATTAGTCGAAGGCTACTATGTCCTACTGGGAGCTAGTAGCAAACTAGTACCGCATCAATTACGAATCCAGTAGCCCAGCGAGTATAATAGCTATGATGCTTGTTAGCCAGCATGCTGGTTCTATATCACACGATTCTGGAAAGCTATCATGCTAGCGAGTATCCTCGACCTTGTGCTGGATCAAGTATCGTGTGAAACGGGCTTAAAATAAAACTACTCTATTAATGAAAAGTTTGAAAATTTTCTAAATTTCACGAATATCATCCACAGCGTGTCCAATGTTTCTTTTAATTTATTTCGGAATAAATATAGTTTAGACTCTCTCTCTCGTTTACCTTCCTTAACTTTTTACGTTCAATCTTTATACCTCCACTTATTATTTACTTCACCTTCTCTTCTCTTTCAACTATCAAGAGAACAATGGCTCTTATCAGTAGAGTCGACAATTAACTATTATTTGCCATCTCATGGTGAATCTCCACCAGAACAATTAAGCCTTCCTTTCATATTAATTTCACAATGTTATTACCATGAAAATTTTGGAAATTTGTGCAACGTATGATTCAGTTGATTTATATTAATAGTATTAGGGATGTTCCATGCATAATGACGAAATAAATAAACTTTGCATATTTGCGTGAAATACACAAAGTTTATTTATTTCGTCATTATGAACTCGAAGTTTCACAAAGTTCACTCGCGAACCATGGAAGATATATCTAGCATATAGTTGTAATCAGAAAGGTAAGATTTATCTGGTGAATTTAAAAGAAGCTTGATGGAAAGCCAAGCATTTTGTTGAGAGCCGATGAAGAGGAAGTGAATGATGAAATAGTAGGTAGGCACCCGTAGATCGCACGCAAGACTACGTTTGTCACAAAAAATCAATTGGTACGAATGTCAGGTTGAAAGAGCGAACAAGAGTTTGTACTACACTGCATACAGAAAGGAAAAAATTCCGAAATATTGATCTCCGAGGGGATATGTATAGCAATAATTCATTCTCAGGCACCATTGTCTATCAAATCTATATCTGAATTATCCTTCAAAACATGTATCATTTTCCATCTTATCTTTTTTTCGGGGTTTTCCCGTTCTTTTCTCCCCCATTTTCACGGATTATGAAGTAACACCCAATGTTTTGTACATGGTTGATGATAATGTTTAAACTCAATATATATTAATGTCTGAATCCACAAATAAGCAATAATGAATAACGCATCAAGGAAAAGACGTTCTTTCTTTGACGTCTCATGGATGGCAATAGTCGCTCAACTATACAAACGTTAACATTTTAATCGCATTGTGGTAACACAAAGTGTTTTTAACCAGGTATCAGAAATCCAAAATATAGTGAAGATTATACTACGAAGTCTCCAGGATCGCTTGCTTATTGTCGCAGAGTCATGGGAAAAGTACGCAATTGGGAATAATTCAGAAGGTGAATCTGGAGAGAAAATCGAGGGGGCGAAAGAGCTGATATTAATCAATGCTCGGGGCTGATTGAAACCACACCGGAGCAGTTTGGTACGTCACAAAGGCGCTTCGTGCCTTTGTGTTCGCTTTCGGTTATTAGCGGCGTGAAATTCTCCATTCTTCGCTTCGAGGAGAGGGCATTAAAAGGAGATGAGATATGCCCGAGCCACGCAAGTCAGCCGCGTTGCCACGGAACAAGTGACCTCCTTTTCTCGCCGGTCGAGGGGCGCTGTCTACTTCCCCCCCCATTCGATCCCTCCCCGTTTGCCCCATTCGAACCCCGGTTGACCCCGCCTACCCTCCTCCGTGCAACATCATCTCATCCCGCGCCGCGCAGAGAGGTAAAACCCGCGGGAGAGCCTTGTAGTCATTAATATCTGGCGCTGTCGAAGACGACATATGCTGCGGAAAATAGCTACTCGCTTACCCGCATTGAACGGCAATTAAACGAGGCCGGGGATATTCTACCGTCGAATGGCGCACGGAAGCCTTGGCTCCCTCCCTCCTTCTCAACGTCTTTCATTAGAACAAGGGACAAACTCTCTGCCATCGCGTTGCTCCGAAGGGTAAGCGGGGCGGAATGGCATGTTGTCTATGCATATGGATTAGCGCAGATGGAGTAAACGGGTAGAGTTATGAGGGTGAGACTCCGAACCGAGACTTCAAGGTAGTTTGAGCGAAAAATCATTTCACATGGAATTTGACGAATTTGGCCTCATAATTTAAATAAAAAACTCCCATATTCCCAATTATGTCAAAAAATTAACCCCTTACCTTACTATTTTCGAGCAATTTGCCTGAATATACTAGCCGTTTTACTAGTAATAG
The DNA here is from genome assembly GCA_963573305.1 of Pyrrhosoma nymphula. Taxonomy (NCBI): domain Eukaryota; kingdom Metazoa; phylum Arthropoda; class Insecta; order Odonata; family Coenagrionidae; genus Pyrrhosoma; species Pyrrhosoma nymphula. The sequence goes on along the minus strand of OY754335.1, from coordinate 8,061,083 downwards.
ATTACGGCTGTGCGCTCCAGAGGGAGAATACTGAAAAAATTAGGAATTTACAACTCCTAGATTTCGTGAAAAAACTAAGACTGTGTATTTTGGATGTTTTATCAACTGTTTATAAAAATAATCCATTACTTACCGCAGTAATTTTTACAGAATCGCTAAAACACCTGCTGTTTTGAAGGCTTTTTAGCGGTACGGCGTGAAAAAATGAGTCAAGCTAGATACTTGAGTAGATATATTTATTTAATTACTGAGAATTGTTGTCATATATAACCATATTTTTGTGCCATTTATGTTACAATATTTACTTCATACTTCTTACAGACGATGAAAAAAAAATTAAATTCGAATATGGTCTCCATTATGACTAGGGAACAATCTCGTTCAAACTTCCTTAAGCGCGCTAAGATGAATAACTTTCAGTTTTCCTGTTTGGTATTCGTACAATTTTGTAGGAAAAACACATTTCATCGTTTTTGAATGGTCTATGCTTAAGTTTTGTTCAAGAAACAATTATTTAATGTCTTTTCAAAATACCTATGTGTAAGAAATGCATTTTAAACTATTGCAATTAAAAGTTGAATGTAATACATCTTCTCCGTTAGATAAGGATTACAACTATGTTGTTACTACAGCATTTTAATGACTAAATGACGAGCTTCACTGCACAGAAAAGTTTTTTGAAGATTCTTCGTATTGAGAGTCTGAGAATATCAGTTCGTTGTTTTTTTCGCGGATCAAGTATCGTTAGAGGATGCATTGATATTGTCTAAACCTTATTTACTAACTAAATCTGTACTGGCCAGGTTTACCTCGAGAACTTGCAAATTTTATTGTCTATTTGTTCATTATTGTTAATTATATCATATTATTTTCCCTTGAAGCAACTAGCAAAGGTCACAATACACCGTGCTGACAATCAATCAGAAACACGCCTCATACACCCGAATGAATTTATGGCTAAAATGTCTATTTTTAGATTTAGTTATTTTTAAAAACTCACGACTACATGTAACAAAGTTGGTATTTTCACTCTGCAGCAAAACATCTGTGTGGCAATATCTATGTTTGCTACAGTGTCGTTAAACAAAAGAGAAATCTGTCTATTAGTACAAGAACATTTAGCCGCCTACCTCTACTGAAAAAAAATTGCATTTCATCAACCCACCAAAAGTAGAGACAAATTGGCATAACATGGACAAGGTATCAGAGCATCCTTGGATGATTTCCGAGTGGAGCTAAAGATACAAAGTTAATGCCAATTAGAACGTTTTGGGTTTTACCAAATGTTTTATTCATAAAATCTCGTGCTATTTAATTTATTTCTTTACTTCCACCCACAAGACCTTTTCATATTGCTAAGTCTCTTTCATAGAGACATCTTACAACTTCGAAGGAACAATAATACCCTCGCTTGCTAATGAGCCTGCTGTACATAATCAAAAATCCATTGCTTTCTCTCTTTAGAGAACGCATCACATACACACACACACACAGGCTTTCCCTCTTCGTTCAAGATCTGAAATTTGAAAAGAAACATGAATCAGAAACGCTTGATATTATATTATGATGGTGATTTTTTATCTTAAAAGTGAAAAAAGGGTTCTCTTAGCATGATCATTGCTATCCATTTCGAAGCACTCAAAGTCGACACAGGTTAGTATGGAAATTCATACGTGATTGCCATGCATTGTCACCAATTCACTTTTGCAATAGTACTATAAAGACAGGCAAAATCTTTTACAATTTCACATTTAATGAGGATATCGACAGTTTTAGTCTTCTCTCTCTAAAACATAATCACAATGACTAGATCGTATCTATGCTGCCTGGGTTCCCAAACTATGTTCCGCGGAACACCGGTGTTCCGCCAAACCTGAATAGGTGTTTCGCGACAATTTGGAAAAGTTTTAAACACGCAGTTCTGATCGCGCCGAAGGCGCGTAGATTATACCGTTCCGGTGAGTGCGAGACTCACCCCTACCGGTCAATTGACAAGTGGCGCACTTGACATGAGAAGAGTTTAATGTCGTGTTTGTGTGAAAGAGGAAACTTAATAATTAAGTAATATTGTAAATACACAGCAGAAAATATGAATTACAGGCTAAGAGATTACATGATATGACAATGAACAATATATAGGGCAGCCTCACTACAAAACAAAACAAGAGGGTGAGGCATGCAACCAAAAGAAGAGCAATAATTTGTCATTTCGCTATTTTTATTTTTTAGCATATATGGGAATACATATTTTTGTTTTGTATTTTTCTCTTTAGTTTTTTAACATATCTTTTAATTTTTTTGTGATACATATTTTTTTGGTATAAATACTAGTATTATTTAGAAGTTAATGCATGTATTGTTTTTTATTACTACTCAAATTGGCATATATTGGAATTGCGGCACGCAGGCCAAAAGAGAATGCAGTCTCTTGGAGAGGAGTTTATGCTTCGAAATGGCACGATACGAATGCGGCCTTAGGGCGGCAGCCGTACAAAGAAAATCATACACTAAGAACCATTTACAAAGGAAATCATACACTAAGAATTAACATAAGAAGAAATTTGAGAGTAAAGACATAGAATAGACTCATAGGAGAGTGATCTGGTGAGGCAGTCTGTATGTGGTTGGGATGTTAGGATCGTAATCCCAAATGTGTGTAAGGAGTGTGTTAGAAGTGCCGGGCAGTCTGCGTTTGAACTTAGTAACAAGGTTAGTGATGAATTCCTGCACAGATGGGAGGTTATGCGCCCTGCGTACATAACGCATATTTATATACTGCAATACATTTAAATATCTTCTACTATCTACTTCAAGTAATAAATGAAAAGTAATTTTAAATTTCCCGTCTTTATGTATATGTGCGCGTGTGTTGGTGTTTTAAGGAAAATTGGCGCCGTGTAAATAATGACCCGTTCCCACTATCAATGTATGGACCTTCGTGCCAAACACTCGCGCATTCCCACGAGTTAAACGTTACCATCGTAGCTCAGTGCTGCTCTCCCTAGGTTGCCGGTTGAACTACTAACAAGCACTCATCTAATCTTGGATATTTTAATAGAAATGAAGAGCACTTCCCATTTTTGTATATTTGGAAGTGCCTTAAGGTGGTTCCACCGTAAAATGGCTGAAATGTCATTTTAATCATATTCTGTCTACTTGTAAAAACACCTTCTCCTCTATCTGATATGAACGACAAAATAATACCTTTCCACGCTACTTTATTCCATAATTGAACTTGAAATTACATGGTGTTCAATGGGAGAATGAAAGAACCACGGGGAAAATACTATTTTTCCATAAAATATAAATGCCATTTTCGCGGAAAACTGTTTATAAGAAGGAAATAATCCAGAGAAATTGAATTAAAATAAAATATAGGCATCTTACCACCTTATTTTTCTAGTTATTTGGGAATTAATGCCCTAATTGAAGTCAAAATGCGGTAATTTGTAGGAAATGGCGCTGCAGTCGGCGCCTATGGCTGGAAAAAATGTTAATTTAAAATACATTCGTGGAATAATCTGCATTTTTTCTACTTTACTTTTGGTTTCTGTAGTTATCGCATTGCATCAGCGAAAGCAGGATTTTTTGGACAAAGTATAAAAAATGTGGAATTTAGTATTTGTTTTGACTCACACAGTCGCGGCGCGGAACCTACTTAAAAATGAAATCACAGCTCTCCTCCACTCTTCATCAAAAGACAGTCTTCGACGCCACAGTGTATACATTCGGGAGGGAAAGGTCTGAAAAAAATTTTCATTAGTAAGTCCGACTTGTTTTTTTAACCGAATTTGATTTGATCGAATTTGAACTGAAATTTGTTGTTGATAAATTTATCCTTGTTACAGAATTTAAATACCATTCAAAAGCTACCCATAGATTTTTGGTAAAAAACTGGCACTTTGACAAAAGGAGTGCCAAGTACTTCTATCTACTGATACGTCCAATACGTCTATCATTGAAGAAGAAAATGATCGACAATCCGTGGTTTCTTCAAAATCTAATATTGAAGTACAAGTGTCATCTATGAACAGGCCAAAACGGAAGTACCATGAAATCTATTTAAACTTGGAATTTACGTGTATTTACGGCAATTTGAATGCTCCTGATGCAATGTGTGTTTTATGTCATAATATACTCGCAAACAGTTCTTTGGCTCCAGCAAAACTCCGCAGGCACTTCGAAACTGCACACAGTGGTTACAAAGGAAAAAAATAGAATGTTTTAAGAGACGACGTGACGCACTAGAAAAGTCCAAACTTCGAATGATTACAATGGCTAAAACTGAAAACGAAAATACAACAGAGGCATCTTATCGCGTGAGTTATCGCATTGCACTTAATGGTGATGCTCCTACGATTGGATAGAGACACTCATTAAGCCATGTGCGAAAGACATGATGTCAATTGTTCTTAACAAACAGGCCATGCAAAATACATGCAATAAAATTATCAAAAAATACTGTTTTACGAAGCATTAAAGATCTTTATACTAGCATAGTGAATGAGTTCATTCGTCGTCTTGGACTTTGAAGTGAATGTGCATTGCAAATGGATGAATCTACAGATGTCGCAGGACTAGCTGTACTACTAGTCTTTGTTCGTTACCAATATGAAAAATTTTTTTAAGAAGATGTACTAATGTGTGGATATTTACATGGAGAAACTACTGGAGAAGATATATATTTAACTGTATTATTGATTACATAAAAAATCAATTGATAGGTTGGGAGAAGTGTATTGATATTTGCACAGATGTTGCTCGAGCAATGGTAGGAAATATGCAGGGTGTTGTATCACGCATCCAGAAAGCACTAACTACTCGAGCCACGAGCAGTCATTGTATTTTGCATTGGCAAGCACTGGTGACTAAAATAAATTCCACTAATTTAAAAAATGCTATGGATGAAGCCGAGCAAGTGGTAAACTATGTAAAATCAAGACCACTTCAATCCAGAATATTTAAAATGTTGTGCGATGACATGGGTAGTGGGCGCAAAGCACTTTTATTACATACTGAAGTGAGATGGTTATCCAGAGAGAAGACACTATTAAGACTTTATGAACTTCGAAGTGAGGTATTGGTCTTCTTGAAGACACAAAATAATTCAGTAAAAGTACAAAAGTACAAAAAAAGTTTTACCTAATCCCTCATGGTTGATAAAACCTACATATCTGGTAGATATTTGTTCCAAGTGTAATGAAGTTAACTTATCATTACAAGGGAAAAAGTACTACAGTTTTTAATACAAGGGATAAAATTGCATCTTTTGATAAAAAATACAATTTTGGATTTCATTACTTGATTCTAATAATTTTTATTGTTTTCCTGCCTCACATGAATGTTTGAATGAATTAAAGTTTAAAGTAGATGACGAAGTTTCCAAAGCATTTTTAGAGCACCGAAATAACTTGAAATCAACTCCTTTACAATATTTTCCGAAAACTGCTAAGGACGATTCCTGGGTTCGGAATCCATTTTCCGTGACAGCTAAACCAGTTGGCTTAACCGCAAATCTCTATGGAAATCTAATTGATTTAATTAGTTACTCTGATTTGAAACAACAAATACAAAGATCAGCCTTCAAATGATTCCTGGGCGAGTTTGTCAGAAGAGTACCCCAAATTTATCAAAACAAGCTATTCATTCATTCATTACAGTAATTTACCGGTTAGAGGTAGGTTGTGATGAAAGTCAGAGAATATCCAACGAACTCTTACTATTAATTAAATATTTACTTCCATTTCTACAATCGTCAATAGGTCAATACATTGAGAGAATACGTCACCTCCCGAACACATGCACGATGGGCAGATCTACTATACAATATTATCGAATAAATTAAATATTTAGTTTCATTTTTTTACTCAAAAACCTTATGAAATACTAGATGAAATTCATTCACAACGGGAGAGATGAAAGTAAGAAATAATAACGTGATTTTATTAATACTGACGAGAATCTGACTTATCATTTCTCATCTTAGTTTTTTTGAATGATTAGAAATTTTCCATTTTGTCACTTAATGACGCATAGCATTAAGCTAATTTTACTTAAATTGCTTATTCTTAAATATAATTTTTTATAGTGTGCCGTAGCTTTATGGGGTAAATACCTGGAAACCCTGTCCATCGACTGAAGAAAACTATGATCGAATAGAATATTGGCATATTTATGTTTTCGCCGTTGTTGATAACGAATTTTATATCAAAATTTGCAAATAATGATTTTTTCGCCAAATTTTCTGATTTTTTTTAAATTGATGAAATTTTCAGGCAATATTATCGAAATTGAGGTTATACCTACGTATTTTTTGGATTCGCGGTTCTTATAATGATGTCAATTTTTAATCGTTTAACTTAAATTTGTTGATAAAGTTTAAGCTATTTTATATATTTTTTCAATATTTGTAAGTTAAAAATATGTATAATTGATTGCTGAATGTAATTGTAATTAGTTGGAGGTCTCTTATAAAAACTGCCAAATCAAATTACATCAATGCTATGAGCCAGCATTGTATTTGTGACAAGAAAATGGATTTAAATTCATTTGATTCATTCATTGACTTGTTTTTGCGATATCTTACATAACTAAATATTTAATACTTTAATATCAATCGACAAAATATTTTCTCACGTGAAGTACAACGCAATTTGAAAATTAAATATTAAATATGCTTTTCATAATTATTATAACTTGGATGGAAAGTAAACAATTACAGAATATTTTCATTTTATCTCAATTTTCTATCATATACATATGTAATTTAATAAGTATTATTACTTCATCATCGAATTATTACAAATATAATTATTTGCATAAATACATTAACTTACCTATAATCATTCGTCATCGTCATTTTCGACATCATAATCCGAGAATGTTGCTGAATAGGGTGTGTCATTGTCCTGCGTATACTCTTGTATATCCGTTTGAGGAGCAACAAGCATGTTCATTGCTGCTCGCGATTAGTTTCTAATATTTTTAGTTTACTTGCGCAAGCTAAAAATTGAAGTATCCGAGTTGACTTATATTCGTTTAAAATATGTCTGTCATAATGATTGCTCGAGAACAATTTGATGCGAAAATAATTCGGAAATACTTTATCAATTTATTTGAGGCTTCTGTGCTTCCTCTGGCATCTTCCCAATAGGTAATATAGATTTAAAATGTGTCAGTATTTACTTAACTGATGTAGGCATGTGATACCATGGGAATAATTCCACACATCTGCTAGATGCTTGTATTGCGTAGTCGTGAAACTTCTCCTAATCAACTTCAAGTCCACAGGTTATCACTTGTAGAATGATGTGGAATCTTTCTGGCAAACCTATGTTCAGACCTGTGATCAGTGCTGAGAATTCGGGATTTGTGTTTAAATAATGTAGGCCGTGGACACCATCACAAGAGCGTAGTACATGTACGTACGTGCGATTCTCTCCCGGACTCCCAGGCTTCACTCGTTCAACCTGCTTTGGAATCTTCCTTCACCCAAGCTGCCGCTGCCGTCTCCTCATTGGACATAAATTAATTCCTCTCCTCCCTTGTCATTCATAACGCGAAAACATATATCCCTTCATGGTGGATGCCTCCCATGCGCCCATTCCCTTACCTGCCCTCGCCTTGCAATTAATTAACAGCGTATTTTTCTTTATCATTTCACATCTCGCTGTATGTGCCTCTTTTTTTTACTCGTTCCGTTTTGCTTCAAGCTTTTATTACTCCTCACCTCATCCTCTCTGTATGAACTCTCTCTCTCTCTCCATTCCTAATTCCACTTATCTCCCTTCCTTTCACCTCTTCTTCATCTTCCGTATTCTACAATGCTACCATATAAAGGGAACAGATAAATTAAACCTCCAGGCATAGCGTAGTTTACGCCACTGTAGGCATAATGTTGGCTGGAATCTCCATGAAATAGAGTTTGTCTCCTAGGGAATTTATCGCCTTCGGGATATGGTCATGCCATTATCTTAGATAAGCATTACATTGCTCTCCTTGAGTCCAAAATCACGACTTCGCTGTAAAGGTGATACATTTTCAGGTATATTGTCCTAAAATATATCCATAGATAAATGAGCTAAGGCTTAGATTATATGCTTTAACAAATAAAATAAGTTGATAGTGCGAAAAAAAGACTGCGCTAGATGAGCGAATTCTGAGGCATTGAGCAATTTTGGGAAGATAGTTTTCCATCGATCTGTATGTGCATAAAATCTCCGTTAGGTTAGAGAGCTGCACTCTGACAACAACTTCACTATTGATTGTGCATCAGTATATATCACGAATTGTTGCCTCTTGATTTTTCAATCGTTATTTATTTTAATTTAGGATGACAGCAGGGAACATCTGGATTATAAAAATTTCATGCTATGTCTGAGGAACTTAACCTGGTGTATTTTAGAATGCAAATGCAACACTGTGTAATGCATGTATAAAAATTGAGTTACGAGTTTTAATCTTGGATATTCATTCACAGCTTTTATAGTGCATTCAACGGTATTCATTGAGGCTTTATTTTATTCAAATGAATCCGAAAATGATGATTGCAGCCATTCATAGCAGCCATCAGAGATATTAATGTATATATACTACACACAGTATAATATTAATAATTGTAGTAGACAGAAGAAATTCATTACTTACCTAAAATATAACAGGAGATGTTTTACGTGTTTAATTGGTTTAATTTCATATCATGACCCTGATGTAGAATGTTTATCCTTCTTCCCTCTTTGCTAATTAACCAGATTATATGCACATTTGCCACTCAATCCCGATAAGATAACCTCGGAATGAACGTAATGGGAAGTAAAATCATCAAAGTACGTGGTATTTACAAAATTCACTACGGGTTAGATCGAGATAGCAGAAGTTTCAAGTTAGATAAATGGTAATTACACTGTTTGTAAAATTTACAGTACACCAGCGTAAATAAATATGAATAGAACTATAGAAAATATGACTTATGGGAGTTTCAGAAGTAGTACTGTATTTACGGAAAATACCTCTTGCCTAATGATATCCTTACAATATTGAAGAACAATTTCACACTAGTGTGATTGCACAATTGTGTGACCACCAGTGGGTGACTCCTTTAAAGTTACTGCGCGGCCAGTTCCGCAGTTCTTTGAATTTAGTGTGATTGCGTCAACGTCGTCTCCTGATACTGTCTTTTCATACCTTATAGATTGCAGAGAACCCCTGGACTATAGAAACTAGGAGTAACTTGTTACTTGAAAATAATATTATTTACCAAATGAACTCCGGAGAATATCGCTATACGATTTCTCCCGAATACAATTACTTTAATTTCGTCTCCAGACCCAGATGGTGAATGCATTCATCTCTTCGTGATTGCGGTTATCCCTTGACGCGATGAATGAAGCAGGGATCAACGTGCCTTTTATAAATGATACTTATTACGTAATGAACTCCGTAGAAGGTCGGACAAGAGTAGTGCACGAGTACGATTGCTTTAATGCCGTACCCTCGCCCTGGTAATGAGTACATTGACCTCTGTGACTTTGTGGCATACCCTGGATGAACGGAAATGGTAGAGTAATATACTTCAGTCAAACTTCAATTAGTCAGAGTAATATAGGAGGTGAAAACAAGTTTGAGATTTTGAGAAAATGTGATGACACTGTATCTGACATGTATACTAGTCCTGAATACTAATTAATCCTTCGGCTTAAAAATGTTCAACTTGTAGGAGTAAAACTTTTACTTTCTAGCCAATGAATTTTGGTTGAGGTAGTAGGAGAGCGCTCACTAATATGATTGCTTAAATGTCGCCTCCATGTCCTTAAATGTCGCCTCCCTGATGCTGATTGCATTCACCTCTCCGGGATTGCGGCATTCCCTGGGCGAACAAGATGAAGAGAATTTCCATACTTATGAATGACACTATATACCTAATGAACTCCGGTAAATATCGCGGGAGAATGGCTCACGAATATGATCGCTTCAATTCCATATCCTCACCCTGTTAATGAGTACATTCACCTCTTTGGCTTCGTGGAAACCCCTTGGACGAACGGGACAGGGAGAGTAATATATTACTTATATTGCCGAAAAACTCGGCGGGGTCCCGCTATAGTGATGACCACCTCATCGTCCGTACGCTAGAGACTCCCTACCAGCGGCAGGCGAGGGGTTCTCTTCGCGATCATGCGCGCTAGACCTCCGCACGCAAAAAAATAATGGTAGGAAATAGTTTCCAGTTCCTCCCTCCGCCCCGAAAGCCTGTCTCCCACACCCCCTTCACCGTTTTTAGCCTCACCCCCCCCCACCCCACATGGCTGCTCCTTCTGCTTCCTCGCCCAGCTTAGATCTTTCCTCAGGGGTCAGTCCGGAGTCACGACGGGCACACTCGCCTTCGACCCGGCATCGAGCTTTAAAAGTCTCCCCGGAATGGCTATCGGGTTTCTGTTCGCTATATCCCCACAGCCGCCGACGCTGGTACCACCTCATCCCAGAGCGCGATGGCCGCACCTCCTTCCTCCCCCGGCAGAGGTCGGCCGGAGGAGGTATGGGATCCGCTTGGGTCACAGTTGCCCACCGACCTCCATAACCTCTCTCCCACATCCACCCCTCCCTGCCCAGCCGGGCAAAAGTCTCCCATAGGCTCCATAGCGCAACTCTCTCCCCTCCCTTCTCAATCCTCCTCTTATACCTCCCGCGGTATACGCGCGGCCACAAGCGCGGATATCTCGCCGGAGACCCACCGGGAGCTCAGCGTGTGCATATGCTTGGAGCGGAGCATAAATGGCTCTCAGTGAGAGGAGGAAAAAAGGAAGATCGTGGAGATTTTTCAATCGAATATTTATTTAATCCATTAAGCTACGTCAGTCATGTGTAATGTGCTTGATTTTGCGGTTACAAATCCTATGCCTAGTTATGCTCCAGCATTGATAGAAAAACGAAAACATTGTTGTGCATGTGTGAAAGTACATTGAATTGTGCCTTCCTTCCTCCCATATGGAAGGAAGGAAGGGGCATTCCAAAACCTTCCACTGTTGTCTCATTATTGTATTACAAAACTGTACAAGATTTTTTGGGATAAAATCTCTATCTTTATTGGATTGGGTAGGAGCGGAATTATTGCAATATTATTGAGTAAATACTAGTTAAGTCAAATTTTGTAGGCTTATAGAATAAGTTGTGATTGAGGCGCATGGTAGATTCTGCTTGAAGAAAACCTTGTTTTAATACTATCAAAAGTCAGTTGGTTGAATTGTGTTTGTCAAAGAAGCTGCTCACCTAGCAATTATGAGATTTTAAACAGCGAAACTTTACAAACGCTCCTCGGTAAAACTAGCCTTCGGTGCTATTCCTACTTTTCCTCTGCCACCCTCGCCTGGTGCCCATAGTTGCACAAGGTTCCATCTAACTATGCGTCACGTGCTTATCGGATAAGGCAACGGGAAAAACAGTGAAGAATGGCCAGTTTGCGGAAAAGAGAGTTAAGCTATCGCCGAAACCAATCTCTTATGTCCTTTGTTTAATTATATCCGCGCATAATGACAACGCCAAAACCGTTATGCGCCAGAGGAGAAGATGTGGACCCCCCCTCTTACTCCGTAGGGTTCAACTAGGATAGTTGGTTCGCCTGGACGTCTGTGGGTCTCAGCGTGGGAGGGAGTAGGATGTCCCCCCGCCGGCCGATGTCCATCAGGTAAAAGGAGTGAGATCCGATAGGCGGAAATGTAAGGAAAGGGCCGTATTTGATGCGAGGCAGAGTGGGTGGGTGTGTGTTGGGGTTGAGGAGGCTTACGGGTCGGGCAGGGGGGGTAGTGGGAGGGGTTACACCTAGTCGTTTGGGGGAGGGAGGGGATGTAGAGGTAGGGGGGGAAATCTTTGTGGGGTGTGAGGGAAGATTTTCGTTTCCATTGATAACCGGGAAGGCGACACCAGTCTCCTCGCACGGTCGGTCTTTCCGCTTAGCCTTTAATAGACGTTAATGCGTCGATTGCACCGAGATAAGGGACCCCGGGAGAAGGCAGTCTTCTTCTTGCCCTCCCATCCCTCCTGCTCGTACCTCTTCTTCTCTTCTTTCTCTCATTCTCTCCGCTTACCCTTAAGTCATTCCAGCTACACCAGGGACGTTTTTCTCCTCCGCTTCTCCCTGCGTTGTGATAAGCGTGCTGTTTTGGAATCTTCTGTGTGTTTCATCGCATGGAAAGCCTCGTTGGATTATATAATAAAACAGGCGAAAGTTATGACTACGCAGAGTGAAGGGGTTATATTGTTGCATCAAAGTGAGTTGATTAAAAGTAAATTTTATTTTATGGACTTATTGGAACCAAACACTGTGAATTCCGAGTTATATGAGTTAGTCGATAGGTATGGGGGAAATTTTCTCCTGCATCTCTTTTTGCGTTGCACCTAGCTCGCTATCTTTGAATCTGCAATGAGTTTCATTGCAAGGAAATACAGGTACTATTATTTAAAAAAACTATTGACAACTACTCCGCCAGCGATATTTTATATGGATGGAGGATAAAGGGGTAAAATGTTTACATCAATGAGTTATTGTTACCAAAATATTATTTTTCTGATAAATTTACTCATTTCTCTGTATTCCGAAGCAGGTAGCATGCATAAATTCCATAAACTTGCGTTTCAAGGGGACGTGTTTACCCTGCTGTTCTCCACTAGTTACGCCCAGAGTGCTGCATTGGGATTCCCCGTGCGTTTCATCGCAAGGCAATCTTACGCTTTGTTCGAGATGGAACCGGTACGATTTTTCTCTGCGTAATGAGGTGTCTAATCAGGAAACCCTATTCTTGTCTCCTGACTTGGGTATTCCAGGCTGTAGACGGCGTATATGTACAACAGATTGACCATTGATTGTCATTTTAACGAACTAACAGCCATATAAATGTTTCACTGCTAGAAAAATAAAATACCAGGCTCCTGGCTACCTGTGATTCCACTAGTTTTACAAAAGTTCAAGTAAAAGTTTTCAACCGGCGCTACACATGACGTTTTGCTTGCCACGACCCTCTCGCCGTACGTCTTGGCTTTTTGGAAATTTGGTCACTCGGGGAGAACTGCGTTATACGACATTGTTACCTTCCTGATTAGGTATCGCCCTCTATCGCCCACATCTAAACGTATGATCCTCTTTAATGTTAACTATAATCACCTGCACTTGAACCTTTGTCAAACCAGTGGAACTACAAGCAGCCATATTCCTGCTCATCGCTCAATGGGCTCGTTGGATCAAAACAGGAAGATGTCTATTTCTTGGGCTAATCTCAATCTATGATTAAGCAACGCTAAAAATACGTCAGCTACAGTCTGAAATTATCTAAGCAGGTTTCAAGATCAAGGGCCCGTCATTAGGTGTGGTCTTCATCCTGCAAAAGCATTTATATAAAAGTAGGTGCCTACATTGTTCAGTCAAACTTAATCGGAAAATAATATAAATTTTCAAGGTGCGAAGTTCACTAAAACATAGATAGAATTATAAAAAATATTTAGTTAAGAGAAAAAAACCAGTGCATATGGTCATGGTGAGGTGTTTTGGAAACGGCTTTAACTTCACAAACACTCCCTCGTAATATTAGCGACCAATGATTTTCCAGGTTTCCAACTCTACGCTACTGATATACAAAAAAATACACAAGTCCCATCACGGAAAAAAAAAGATAGTTTCCTTTATGCGGAACGCACATTAGATCTCAAGGTAGCACCTTTAGTGTAACGCAGGTAGAGACACATGGGAAAACATCGGTATGACGTTAGCTTTATCGTGTATACTGAGGCACTCTCTTGTCCTTTTTTAAACTGGTATCTATCATCTTCTGCAGTAGAACGTTTTTCAAATTGAAGGAAATACAAGAAATTCCTGGTATTACAAGTCTCGTTTCAATAAAACTTTAGCATGTGGGTTGAATTCGTCATCACATCCTATGATGGATGGTTGTGGCCCAAGGCTAAATGATGCTTAACAATTGCCTCCTGCAGCGCAGAATTTACAAATCACGTGAAAAGAATAGACACCTAACTGGATCACAATTCTACGAACTCAGAGGAAAATCGCAATGGTTCTAACATGAAAACAACTCGGTTTTCTAACGATGAACCGCTTAGTAGATCCCAAGGTAGTAAGCCTGGCTCAACGCATGGAGACCCGCATGGGGAAACGTCCCTTGCAACGCTGTGTTTACCCGTTGCCGGTACCATCTCCTTCTCCTCTTCCTATTCTGCTTTATCTTCTCATTCCCTCGCTTGCTTCATTCTCTCCTCCTCCTCCCACCCCCCGTGTGCCATATCAATTTCCCTGTGTGTGTGTGGAGTGGGAGGGGTCGGGGCACTAAAGGCTGTGGGGGGAGGGGGTTGGGACGGCCGCGCCGGGGCCGTAGGTCACACGCTGTTCCCTGTGTATGCAACGGTTCGGGTCGCGGCTATTTGAAGCGGCGGTAAATTTCCTCCACGGCCATCCAGGCCCCATCTTCCGCTCTCCCACCACCCTTTGAATGCCCTCCCCACCACCTCCCAACCAACATCTCTAGTCACCCTCTCTCTCCTAGTCCCTCGACGCAATTCTAAAAGCGTCGCCGTGCCGTCTCCTCCACATGACGGCGGCGGGTATATAGCGGCACCGGGTGGCGTCGGAGGAATTCTCCTCCTCGAGTGGTTTTGCATTCCTCTCCCGTGGTAATGGACCGATCCGGAAACCATTTTAGGTTCATAAATTGTGTCCATTATTCTTATCTCTTAAGATTCGAGGTGGTGGTTATTGGGGGTGAGGGGTGACCGACAGATTGCCTCATTAGTGATTGATGGGTATGTTGGTTAGGCTAGTATATATTATTTGGGGAATGGAGGCCAGAGAGAAACCCGAAGCCTTTATAAAGTAAGCCATTATTTCCACCTAAGGTTTGCAGTATTTGATATACATATACCGCATGCTACCTTGCGATCCACAGTAGGAGCTCCGTGGAGGATTGTGTGGCAGGGGGTGTTAGGAAACTAGAGCAATGAAAAAGGAGGAGGAATTTGGAGAAGGAATAGGAAGAGGGAAAGGAGGAAGGTGCACTCTTGTAGTTGGTTGGTTTTCATTTGCCATTCAAAGGAAGCAACCGACGACACCTGAGTTCATTCGCGCCATTGAGAACAACAGGTGGATAGGTTGTTTCTTTGGGGAAGGATTGCTTGGAGCTTGGTTGAAGGGTGGAGAGAAGCCCAGAATTGAAATTAGTCCGCATTTAACGAAAGGCGTCAAGAGAGCACGGTTTGACGTTCTTTCTGTCGAAAGGGAAGCTAAGAAGGAACAAGACATCCGGGTAGGGATAGTGATTCCAATAAAAATATCAACTACTCCTGGGATTTGAACCTTGGCCTTAGGGACAGGAAGCCAGGATCTTAGTCACCGCACTAACCCTATCCTCACGGAGTGACTCGGTGTCTCTATCAGTTTTTGACCACTAACTAATGGTACGTGGAATGAATTATGCATTTACCCATAAGTGATAGGTAGGTAGTTTGAAAAGGAAATGATTATTTGAATTTTGGAGAAGTGGAGGAAACTTGGTGTCGGCAATGGTCAACTCTTAAGTTTCTTAGGAGTCCAAAATTTTACGTTTCATGCTGACGACGTTTGATTGCACTTGGTTGTTCATATGCCAAGTTTAATTTGTGGAAGAAGGACACTTATATCAAGCAAGCTATTGTTCTTGCTCAATATCATTCTCGTCTAAGATTCGTAGAGGTAGATATGGAAGCGACCGAAAGCTGCGTTAGTTTGTGTTATTAAATGATTGGTGGGTAGAATGGAAAGAGAAGGGTTAATTGGGCAATGGTGGAAGGGTGTAGATAATCCTGGCTCCTGCGTTGGTCTACCATTAATGAAAGGCGCCAAGGAGTGCAAATGCAACCCCATACGAAGTGTCGAGAAGTGCATTTGAGTATTCTCTACATGTCAATTATGTTCTTGAAGAAAACTGAGGATAAAATTCTTGCTTTTAATGCGTTACTGTGAAACAGCACCCATCGAGAAATATCATAAAATAATAAAAGAGAATTTTTTTTGAGTGTCCCGAGGTTTTACTTAGAAAGAGGTGGCTTGAAGGAGTTGTCAATGAAACGACTTCAAGTATTACATGAACCTCCTAGGCATTGTTGTTACGCTTGATCCTTTAGTGCTTACTACTGAAGGCATTGTGGAAGCAAGGATTAGAATTTATCACCAATCAAAAGTGACACTATGCGTATTCTGTGACTCTTTAGTGGAATTCTGTGAAAGCAGACAAACTGTGGATGACATGGATTTTTCTGCTAAATTTATTTTCTCCTCATTCAAGCGTTTCCCTCATTAACTGACTGCCGCGCCATTAAGAATTATAAAACCTGTAGTAAAAGTTTCAAAAGGGCAAAGTTTTCGCTCCTCTAAAATATTTAGAAATGTTTAGACAAGAAGAACTATTTCAACAAATTTATTATTATGTTTCCCAGATAATGTTCATGTTCTGCATTAAATCAAACATTCTCTTGGAATTTATTGAGGAACCACTGGGAGAACAGCTTTCCAATAGTCCTCTTGAAAGTACTAGTAGCTTACTGAATGGATAATGTGATGTGGCATATCATAATTATATTTTCAATGCATAAAAACAAATTTTGTATTCGCAAAGCTACCATGCTGCCCCCTTACACACTTAACGAAGTCCTAATTTTTTCTTTCGAGTACGAGAGAAAATACTCTGAATGTAGGAAATACCTAAGTCGCACTTGTTAATAATTTTTATATCAGTAATCAAGAAAACTTACAAGCAGTTTTAAACTCTCATCGCAGCAAGCTCGCTGAGGTGAGGAAACGTTTACTTAGCCCTTTCACTACTTAGATTAATTCACAATGATTTCCCTTAATTAGGTAAATTAGCTTTCTTTACCTACTGTTGGACATAAAATCGTCTTCCTGAATGTTTATTATACCTTGCTCATTGTCAGATTTCAGAATTGACGAAAAGTTTTGAAAATGAGGATCAACTAGCTGAAATTTGACAAGGACTGACTAAAAAGACCTTGAATACTCTACATGCATTTTGTAATTATTAGTGCTACCAGCTCGTCACAAACGATACATCAGCACATCAACAAATCCTAAATTCAGATATTGATATGTTGATATCGTCCATGCAATTAGGGCTCAGCATTACCGTAATTATTGATACGAATAAAAAATTCTTCGCATATTTTGAAACAGAGGACATATTGTTAGCGTGGCTAAACGCCTCCGTTTATTCCGCCCTTTTAATGATTTATTTAGGACAAATTTACCCATTCCCGGTTCTGCAAGTGTCATTAACCACGGCAAGCACTAAACTTTTAAGATATCAAAATGGAATATTTTAACAAGGAAACAAGTGGACCTAAGTAATCAGACTTGACCTGCTCTTGATACTCTGTTTCACAAAAATGGGAAACTTTAATACTTCGTGTTGAGTGAAAATCATACAGTTATAATTATAATGCTATGCTAGCTAACTATTTAGGATGTAAAAATAATAAAATTTGAAAATTTCTAAATAGGCTTATGGAAAAAAATGCAAAAGCATTGATGCCGGCTTGAGTAATGTGCCATACAACTGCGGAATTTAAAAACGTTATTCATTAAGGAAGTATTGAGGCAAATTTGAACGAAGAGTGATGAACTTAGTGTCAATAAATACTCTTACATTATAGGGGAGGTTTATGTTGATCCGGATGATAGATAGTTTGTAAGCAGTGTGTATGGCTGGGAAATTAACTTTGATGAATGAGTCATACTTGGAAAACTAGTGAATATAGGAAACCGATAAAGCCAAGTAATCATACAGTGGTGGAGGTATAGAATGATAGAATTGAAACATCCACCTCCCGTATATATAATTTGACACGAGACTTGAAGCGTTTATAAAGGTGCAAGAGGTACTTCTCCAATACCTACGCGTTTCCTAACAACTGGAATCAGCAAAACCAATTTTAGTTTTAAAAAGAGGATAGAAATATACTTTCTGCATGAAAGCATAGAGGTATGAATTAACATGTACGTAGCCTAACTTAATACACATTGCTTAAAGTTTAACTCTGATAACGTAGTGATGAAAACAAAATTATGCTCCCAAATTATTTTGAGCAAAAGTCAATTTCCTCGTTATTCTTTGATGGTGTTTTACATTCCAAGTAACAGATAAATGTCATAAGATTATTTATTCCTCCACTGGTAAACGATTAAAGTAGAGCCACAGGCTAAAATTTTCATTCGTGAACACTTCTTTCCTTCAAGACTATTGTTTACTTATGGACTAATGCAATATATTACATATATTCGCTCATAACTCCTAACCTTTGAATTTTAAACCCAAGCAATCTACGGAGTGGAAGCAAGTTGATTTGTTTTATTTTTAAATCCACCCTAAAACTATGCGTATTATGGTAATTAATGAAGAAAAATTACGCTTTAGGATGATGAAGCAAAACCGGGAAAATATTTTTGCGTGTCAAAAAAGCATTGCGAAGCGTTTTCGAAATGAGAGTTCATCAAATTTCTCCTGCAATTGAAGCGGAACGTCTCATCTCACCATTTTCGGAATGAATATTCTTTTTCTCCTTGCAGGTGTCTCGACGGTTAGAGGGATGTCAGTTCATTCGAGCCGCACGGTCATGCATCATGGTGAGTTGAAATCACTCTCGCTTGCCGAAGAACGAGAGAGGCGAGAGGGGATTGGTTGGAATTAGCGTCCGCCACTCAGAGGAGAGTGACAGAGGGACCCGAAAGGGTTTTTAATCCCCCTTTAGCCGCGTTTACTGTACTTGGCATGTCTTTCTCATTACTGCCGAATTAGGAACAGGGATTGGGCCTGCTCGGAGATGTTCAAAACTTTCCCAACGGCGAGGACCCGTAGTGCCGACTGCCGTGTCTTGTTGAGATGAGAGTAGTGCCGACTCCACCGCTCGATGAGTAATGAAAGGCTTATCACAGCTTGATGCCGATGTCCAATTTTGGGCCGTACGAACTGTGACGTGGAAGATGGCCCGCGTGCTTTTTTTTAGGTAGCATTTCAACTATCTTCCCTCAAAATCCAGTTCATGCCGACTTTGAAGATGGGAGTGAAAAGAAATACGCCATCTCAAGAGACTTAACAGAAGGAAAAACACGGAAACTAAATCCAGAAGCCAATGGTAGTGCCAAAAGCGATGTATGACCCCTTGATAAAATTATTGTAAATAACAGGATTGTAATGGTTCTCCTGGGGGGCAGTTAATTTCATAAAGAACTTGTCAAGTCATCTCCCCTGCTGTCGTTTCATTGGCTATTCCATAATATTAATCGTGTAATTTTCATTGCATGGAAAAATGTTGCCTATCCACCAGAGAGTTTTATAGTAATGGAAAAGTTACAGCTGGGAACATTTCAAAACTCTACTTTTCTTAAAAAGAATGGATTTAATGGACGGGATGAGTTAGGACGCTTGCTGGGTTGGAGAAAACAATTGTGCAGGTGTCTGCATCTGTAAAAATCTATAGAACTCCATAGATTCCAAAATCTATACTCCATTCAAGCTTTTTTTTGCTGGTATATTTCCCCAATGGCAATATATGTAAATATAATTTGTAAAAAAATGTTTATTTTTTTAAATGCGCGGTACTCTGCCGTAAGTCATGTGGAACGCATGTCTCCATACATACTCCAGATTAGGATAGACTTCGAAACCCGTATATTATTCCCATGAAGCACTATTCACATATAATGAGTTCAATAGGGTGAGCTAGCGTAGAGTGTAACTTTCTAACTGTCTCACATTCTATAGGATATGTTCCCCGTGCATTTAAAATTATTAAGAATACTAATAGGGTTCATTATACCATATTCAGCGGAAATTCCATAGCGTAAATCACTCTCGTTGTGAAAATGTTTAGCTCATTTGCGTATGCATTGGAAGACTCAATTTGATGATAGTTATATGAATATCTCCACAGTATGAGATCTCATTCTTCTCGTATTGCTCCTTAAATTTAGCATATCATGGAAACTTCTCTCGATGTAGATTTTTTCCCTCCTTCATATCGAATGAATTATCAGTGTTATATATTTATTAATAGGGAAGTCAAAGGCAAATTGAGAGAGAAGAAATCCCCATGTACTCCTACTTTTCAAAAGTAGTGGAAAAGTTGGCGTCTCTCAATTATTGCTGCTGCGTGCAATGAGGAAGAGAAATTCAAGTTAAAATTCTGATTTAGAATGAATTTTGCATGAGGCAACTGAATTTAAATCTTAAAAGGTTTTTTCAAAGGCGTCGATAGTTTGCCTTTCGGCCGAAATCTAACTCCTGTTTCTGTTAAAAATCCTAAATATTAAATGCCCTGATAAACCACATCCATTAAGGGTAATTTTAATTCTTAATTAGCTTCAAGGTTGCGCATGACCGAAGCGTAAGCTTTAAGGAAAACATTTTGATTGTCAACTATTCTTATTAGGTACCTATATATCGATTCTCAATAACATAAAACCTCACTAAAACTGTATTAGGTCATTATCTAACGCTAAAGGTACCAACAAACCTTTCTTTCACTAGAATTACTTGCTGTTAGGTCAACATTATCAGATAATCAACAAAGGGGGAAAGTTTTAATGTTTACTCCTATGGAGTCGATGCTTATGTTAAAACAGAAGAGATATCTTTATAGCTCCAGCTGTTATCGTTTGCGTGTTAAGTGGATTATGTGACGTAGAGTTCCTAATTCATTTGATCTAAACATCACATGATTAACTGCCCCTTTCTCAAAATGTTTAAGCCAAATGGGTTAGCATTTGATCTTTATTCATTAATTTCAATTGGTATAAATTTCTAGTTATTCTTCACAATATACAACGCCTGGGATTATTCGTGGCAAGCAACCGTTTCGGTTCAAGTTTATTTCGATTGAACGACGTTTACTATTTCATCTAGTGATTAATCAATCATGTATTCAGTTTTCCCAGCTGTCGAATGTCATCGAAAGAGGGTGAATACATCGGTAATAACTGCTAACCTGAAACGAAATTTGATTGCAATTCCAACCGTAGAGGATTCAAGTTTTCTTCCTCTTACAATATCTCTGATTCCTATGCCACGAAGTTACTCAAAAAGGTATACTTCTAGCAAATATTATAATAAATTATTTCTTTTCCAGATTATTTTGACCAAAGGCGGCTCAAAATATCAAAAATCTGTAACTTTTAAACTTTTATTGAGTTTTTTTAAGAGACAATTTTATAAAATATCAGATTGGAAGAAAGAAATAGTAAATGGCTAATGATGCAAGTTCAATGAATGAACTTCATGAGAACGTTGCTCTATATAACAGACTAGTTTCCTATCTAAAATATTCGAGTTACTCCAAACTTCCTGCACAATGTATTGCTCTTCAGAAATGGTCAGAATAACGCATATTGCCCTACGTAATGTTATAATCCGAAGTCATTTGGTCCAATTAGGTTAAATATTGATCTTATATTGGAAGCATAAAACTGATCATCAGCGTAATTAATACATTTCTTTTAATTCTAAATGTACGTTCAATGGTATCAAATGTAGACAGGCAACTATGTGGAATGGTTATAAGTCATCGTTCAATGATTTACCTGCTCAAATTAAGATGTAACTGCAGCTAAGTGATTACTAGGAATAAAGTTGCTCTAACTATGTCGGGGTATCCAAAATGGCGCTTTATTCCCTTTCACTTGCTCTAAATGGGAGTAGGGTACGGATATTGGAAGTAAGAAGTAAAACCCAACGTAAGGGAAGTTCAGCAACGTTTAATTGCATACTAATATATACAGCGACGGTAGTTGGAAGGGTTACCCTGGCAAAGGTAGGGGTGGGGCCAAGGTATCAATTGACAGGCTGAAGATAAATTCAAGGTGTTAGACGAGAGAGGAAGGAAATCCAAGCTTACGTGATCTGGTGTGACGGAGCATGAGCGACGTTCACAAGCAAGAGCCGTGCATACTTGCTCCATTTAGAGCAAGTATGCACGGCTCACCCTTTTAATTCGACATTTTAGCAACCTTAAAAACATTTTTAACATTTGTTTACAAAAGGTGGTAAGCGTTGAGAAAAACATTTCGTCATTAGTACATTGTTTGAAGTTATAAATAAAAAAATATGAAGTTGGTTCACCCAGTGGTAGGTATGTCATATTATCAGTTGTAGCCAGGTGTACAAACGTTCATTTAAATTTCTTGAGTTTCAGTAAACCAATCTTCGGACTATAGGCTACTGATGGTGATAAAAATGTTTTAAAAACACTCTTTTCGTTTTTATTTGTTTGATAAAAAGCTGAGCGGGAGATCGATTTCCCTTTCAATACACCTGAAAAAAATCTAAAAAATAAAGTCGGTCTTATTTGTATTTTCACTCATAAACATGACGCGTAGTGTTGCAGTGGTTATTTCTTCTAAAATTCTAAAAATAGCCTAAACACTTCTTCACCGTCGATCAATAATTGCATTACTATTAGCGGTACCGCGAGGTGACATATGATAAGTAACTCTCTCTATGCATGGGAATATTTCAGCATTTGGTGTTTTTGTTTCGCTGTTTTGTAACACCAAATCTCCACTTCATTCCTCACGAAAACCATTGTACAGCATAATGTATGTAAATTCTAAAACGTACGCCTCATTTCACCGATATCAAGGATCATTTTGAAGCAGAGTGACATCAAGGGTGAAGAGGCGTTTTGGTCATTTGAAAGTTCAAAATTAAACAGTAAAAAATATTTTAATAATACTAAGACCTTATTTAACCACTCTGCTGGAAAAATACAATAAGCGCATCCTGTGTTCCACCAAATATTATTTAAAAATATTTGAGATATCCCTTCATTAATTTGCAGAATGGTGGACTTAATTACAAACAATGCCACCGTTTAGCGCTCTAATGATGTCATATTAAAGATTTGAAAGTTGATCGCACATATAAAGGTACCTGATCTTCAATCGAAATTTAGTTGACCATTCAAGGAAAAGAAGACCACCGTTTTAAATGCAAATTATTTCTTTTCTGATAGTTTTCCTTATGATCAACTGTTTCACGATGCGTTCAAGCGTGCTTTATGAAACTTGTAATGGAGCAAATTCAATTTTAGTAAAATTTAGTTCCTGTTACCTCCTGCCTCGATATATTAATATTATTTGCTCTACATTTCTAGAGTTGAGAAAAAAATTGTCTATTATGTAAATATAAATACGCAATCTCAGCATTAGGTTGTGGGGACCGAAGGGCTTAAGTGACAGAGGATACTCATTGAGTAAATGATCCTTGATTTGGGTGTACCCCATCTCTCAAGAAGTGCTGCATTAATCCATCTTGGCTTATCGTTAATCCTTGTTTCAGAAACGATAATAATTTGTCCAAATAGGTAGTGAGAAATAATATAGCCTCATAAAAACAAAGTTTTTATTATACTCCCTTTATTTTCATATATGCATTACGTCACGTTTTAATGTCTCATATTCTCAGTGCGTTATATTATTTTTTTCGTTGTGTTATGGTATCTTTGCCATTAAATATTGTATTAGCACATTGCTAATAAATTTAATTTGTGAAAGAAAATCATTCTATCTTCACTGATATGTCAAATTATTCAGACATTCGACAGCCATTATGAGCATTAGTAATTCGATATGACCTATATATTCATTGTTGAACATTCAGTAGCGATAATCACAGTTGTTGGCTCACCACGGTCGCACAACGTCCAAGGGCTAAGTGCTAGCTTTGATCGCCGTCATTAATGAATAATTAGCGAGTAAAATATTTAAAAAAACGTTTAGAGGGTAATGCGATGATGAAAATAAAATTTCTAAAGATGTAAGTGAAAACGGCTATGAAAAAAAGAAGAAAAATAATTTCCCCAGCAGAGAATCGAACACCACACCTTCCACTCCAATGGGTTTGTACGTACACAGACATGCAGACAGACAGTGTGAGCTAATATATAAAGGGAGTAAAAATAACATCCGACAGGTAACTCATCATAAAAATTTCAGCGGTATCCACATGGCACTTTCAACTATCCTACATGTTTTACAATTGAAACTCGTTGACTCAACTCTTCCTTACTTAGAATTAATAAATTCGACAGTCTCTGGCGATGCATGGTGGAACAGCATTTTAGTACTTACATAAAACTGCAGTGGTTGTACTGTTCACTTAAATTATAATGTATATATTACACTACACGTGTTTTGACGTTCCTTAGGGCGTATAAGTATTAGGATGAATAGTTCTCGGGTATCCAGCTGGGTAATGGTGTAAAACTGCACCGACGTTTCAATGGCGTAGTATGCCATCGCCTTTCACCCTAAGCATTCGCCGGGAAAGACTTAGATCCTACATCTTCCTTACTTGTCTTAACACACTTTTCGCATAACGCGAACCACTTAATCACGTTCGGAATAATGACAAAATACAATTCGCGTACTCAAAGAGAATTTCGAACCTCTTAGAGTCATCTCCACTAGATCCAATGCATATCAGTTTTCTCTTCGATTCCTAAGTCACATTGGTGCCATACATGAAGGAAGAAATGAAGTTAAGATGTCGACAGATAACAGTGTCTCTGAGAGGGGTTAAATGTACTCGACTCTTGAAAAAAATCCTATAAAAATGGTACTGATGTCAGTTATCCCTTTTCTCCTTCCTACCGCCAGCGAAGCGCAAGTTCATCAGTATCTTGAGGTGCCGACTCACTTCTCTGGACCAGTCGGCAAACCCCTATCCCAGGCCTTCATAGTCCGTCCCACACTGCCTCGGGCTGCAAGCACCGCAATTCCCGACTCTCTCTCTGCCGACACAGTGGAGAGGCTCAAAGATGAAACGAAATTGCAAAGCATTATTACCAAGCGCGCTATCCCACGCGAGCGCGCCAATCGCCACACTTGACTTTCGGTGGCAGTGAAAGTTTAATGACGGGACCGAACGCTATGGAACAGGGGAAAAGAATACTCGCGGCTTAATGGTTGTGTGTGGATGCTATCTCTCGTTCTGCCCCGTTGGATTACACCGCGTGGTGAGATTGTATTCCGGTCAGTACTCATTTTTTAAGTGAAAGCAAGATGGGGAAGAGCGTGCTATGGACCCCGGGTGATGGAAATGGATAAAAGTGTTTTTTCCCACGGAGTAATGCTCATCTGATGGAGACATATCTGGATGGAATATCCCTTTAGGGAATACTACCTTTTGTTTTGGATGAAATTTGACTCCAAAGTTGGATTTTTTCCTCGCGTTATGACTAGCGTTCGGGAAATTAAGATAAACAATGATTTTAATGCGAGTTTTTTTGTACTTGTAAAATAAAAATTTCTACTACAAAATGTTTTTCGATGAGAAGTTCATACTTCTTTTGGCTCGAGAAACTTATTGAAATTTAATTTAATGCAAAACGTTACAAGTGGGTGATAGCCTGGTGGTCACACTAAAATAAACATAAGAACATATACATGAAGTTTTTCAAAACACTTCCAAGTAAACCATTATAGAATCGAGGAACACTTATTCTTTTAAATTTTAACGTTAGCGGGAAAGATCTCAAAAATTACTTCAGGCAACTCATTGCACTCCTTTAGACCTCTATTTAGAAAATATTGTTTCAAAATATCCGTTTTCTGCTTTCTGTATTTAATTTTGTATTTGTGGTTATTCCTTCCTATGAAGCAGGGTGAGTCTAGTCTTTGATTTACTTCCTCCCAAGCCCGTTCTTTTGGGTAAAGTAATGATTTTCACACCATGAATTCACCTTATTTTGTTTGACCTATGATATTGAAACTATGGAACAATTTTATATTTCTAAGGGGAGTAAACAAAATTGTGATGATAGTAGCCTTATGATTTAAATCACTCCACCTTAGGTGAACTTAAATAAAAATGACAGAGACAGCAATAGTCCCATGTACAAGGTGAAAATGTTGTTTTTCTTCTTTTGAAATGTTTAAATCACGAATCGTTTCGATCTTATGTATCATTGCATAATGCACCTGCTTATTTATTGCTTTGAAACCGAAATGATAAGAATGCAACTCCTATTTGGGTATTGTTCTATCAATCAATATAAATGATATTGCGTAACATAACGTAGAATAAATGAGTCTTATATCAAGTGCATGTACTTATGACAGATCTGTGAATGGACGACTGAAGCAAAATTGTAATCCTGTCAATAGTGTGTAAACGTAACTAATTACAGATGAACGAAATTAATGGGGACTGGTTTTGATTTGGATCAGTACGAGGATTGTTAAAAATGTGACTACAACTCTATTACCGGCAGTCTAGCCTATTTTGACTGTTCATATTACACCATTATCAAGAAAATCTTTTGTTATGCCTGTTGGTTTGTCTGTGGCAATTTAACATGAGAGAACTTTTGTTGCTCTCAATATCCAGGGTTCCCTGTTTCCAGGGGAACCTGTTATCTTACAGGTTCAGGTTACTTTAAAACAAAGGTAGCGGTGTATGAATGCAATTTATTAATTCAGGTAATTCATGTCTAAGAAGCGAAAAAATGTACATAGGCACAGATGAAGTAAGTATTTCGCATGCATATTTTCGAGAAAAAAATTGGTCCGGTTTGAATAACATCTATCTTATCATATCTGTTCTATGCCATATATTTTAACGTATCATTTGAAAAGATGGCAAATGTATTTGTTCTGTAAAAAATGCTTGCTAAGTTTCTCATTCATTCATCACTCATTTTAAAATCCTAATAATGAAATAATATCTTCTAGGTAAATCTTTTGAAGCGTCGAAGACTAGCTGGGAAGAAGGAATTGAAGGATTTTTGAGTAATATCTAATATTTTGCGCTTTTATAAATGCTGGGGTGAAAAAAAAGAGATTCATCTTTTGGTATTATTCCAATTAATGGAAAAAATAGTTTATCCATCCCTTAACTTCCGCATTTCATGGTTCTTTTTAATCGCTCCTAATCATTATTCTTTCTTCACTCGCCTATAGATCTCTCTTAAGATGTTCCTACTTTCCTATTTCATTCCTACTGTTATATTGTCCAATTCTCCTTCTCCTTCCTCTAACACATTCTCCTCTCGTTCAACCTCCATCAACATGCGTTTACATCTCGAGGTATAAAATATCAATGTTTACTGATAATATTTCTAAGCAAAATTAGGATCAGATAAAAATATTTTGATTTTTTGAGCTGAAAAATGTAGTAGGTAGGTTTACTGTTCCTTGTGCTTCAACAGCTAAGGTGATTTTCCGTTTAGTGATTTTCAGTACAATGAAAAGAACACCAATTTAATGCTTAGGCCGAGCCCACCACCATTGTGGTAGGGCTCGGGGGAAATTTATAGAACTATATTATCCTATTGACCAGAAATAGTAGGACCTAAATTATTAGATATTGTAACTGCTTGAGAGCCAGCTCCAATTTAAGTGCTCGAAAAATGTTAAGTGTTCATTTGCTTGCTTCGTCTTACTTACCATTAACCAGATTTATTTGACTGCTTGTTTAAATAATGATATATAATAATACCTTATAATACCCTAAGTACCTTGACCGCAGCCATTTACTTTTCAGCAGTGATTTTGTGACTCACCTTGGTATAATTCCATTCACTAGTGGCATCCTAAGGACTCCCATGTGTCTTATATCATTTTTGTAACATTCATTATTTTTTACCTATGCTTTACTTTTTTTACCTATATATTTACCTATACCTGTGTACATTTTTACCGTATTCATTTCGCTTCATTTTTTAAGCCCATCCTTAAAAATCATAAACGAAATCCGAATAGTTGTTGTGATAAAGAGTTTAATTCATCAGACAAACGTTTAAAGGAGCTTAATTAAGCCAGGCATTTTCTTAAATTATTTGAATCGTAATAAAGTAGGGCTTGATCACATGTAATCTGGAGTGAAAAAGTAAAAACATTTAAATTAGCAATGCTGTTTTTTTCTGGACCGTAGGACTATTATGTTTCCAATTAAAAATCGCCATTTTGCCAACGTTTCACCTTTTTATGTAGGCTTCATCAGAACTAAAAATACAATAAATAAGTCATATATGAACAAAGGCGCTTAAATATACATTTATAATGCACTCCTATTTCATGCAGTGTTTGAAAACCGTCTTTGAATTTGAAAGTTCATGAATTCTTAGCTGTATCAGTAATGATGAATAACAATATTGCTATGGTCAACTTACTGTTTTAAATTCATTGATCTAAATATTGCTGGTTTCCTAATTTTGAACCGATTACATATGTTATGCATTTTTTGTTGTTTGGTGTTATAAGAAATTTAATAATCTCATTTACATTTAAAGTACAGGTATGCCTTGACTTACTTAATTTCGAGTAACGTTGATTCCACAAATATGTCAGTTTTCTGCCGTATTATTTCGTCGGTTTTATATCCATGTCTGGAGTCGATAACTTGATTCGAAGAAGGATCTTATATTTTTTCTTTACGGCTCAAAAATGTTTTGGAAATTAGTAATTGAAATCGAACCTTGATTCCAAATTTTCATATTTGGTGTACCTACCTATTTTTTTCCGTCGGCTGTGGATTTTCTGGTGGGTCTGGGTGTGTGGTGGAATTATTGACCATCTACTGCTTCTTGGCTTGACGGCCTTTCCCTTCGTCCTTCGGCTCTCACCTCCCTCCTGCTCCATCATTACTGCTCCTCTATATACTTGGATTTCTTTAGTGCACCTCTTCCTTATCCATTCATGCTTTGCAACCTTCCCACAATTCCCTTCGAAGCGCGCCCCTCAACAACTCCTCCCCATCTCTCCATTTTCCTCCTCCTACTCCTTCTATACCCCTTACGCACGACTCAACTGCATATCGTGCACCGGGACTCTTTTAAAGTCACGCGATAAACCCCATAAATGCCGCAATCTGTATATCTGTTTCGGCTTCATTAAACTAGCCTACGCAAACTCGACGATTACACCACCTCTCCCATCATCCCTACCTCCGTCTCCCAAGCTTTTCCCACCCCACCTCATCCTATCTGCCACTACTGGATATCCCGGCAGGCAGTGCAATATTTAACCACCCGCCGGCTACTCCCTATCGACTCGATTTCAAAGAAAGCAATACCTTAAATCTTAGCGTTGTTCACCCGGCAACCCGCCGCCGCCGTTGTCGTTGTAGCTTAAATGTAACTGATTGGAAGAGACGGCGTGCAGTTCGGTAATTCACTCTCCGAGACTGCCTTCTCTCTTCACCACCTTTCTTCCCCCTCCCCCCATCCCCTCCCTCCCCCCGTCCCCTCCCCCCCCTTACCCCCCACCCCCCTCTCACTTCCTGTGTCCCATCCCATGATCGTGCTTGCTGTTTTATGTCCCCATCCGCCGATATTTTCATCGCGTGCATTCTTCCCCGGTGCGGTGTTAACACGCATTCAATGCTCCCCTCGTCATTTCATCGAGTAACTTATGTGCTTGCACGCTGAAAGCCTTACCCTTTGTTCTATGTACATATATACCATGCGCAAGTAATATCCATGCATCCACATTATGTTTCTTTTTCTATTTGCCAATACAAACTTTTTCCGCCATCATTTTGATAATTGAAATCCCAACATAAATAACCGAATGTTTTTTATTATCTGCGTCACTTAGAAAAATAATTTTTCTTTATCTGTTAACGTCTACCTAATCTTATTGAACTATTTATTTTAAAAATAAAGCTTAAGTAGCATGTGTTTTAATGCAAAAATGGGTGTGGCATAGAATAAATGGAATTTTTTAAACAATAAACATTTTTCCTTGGCGTAAAACTGATTTCATTGGTAAACTCGCGTGAAATTATATGAAAGATCAATAAAGGCTCTAATTCACTATAATTTGGTAGTTACTAGAAGGTAACTGCAGTTGTTGAAGCCGGGTACGTTATTTCAATAGTAAAAGCTGCAGCGGTAAAATTGTTAAGTATATTAATTTTCCTTTCCAATAGCATCAGTGAAAGCAATATCTTTTTAAGTGAACAGACGAAAAGGTAGGGTTTCCCATTTGTTTTGACGTTTCGCGAAGTCGCGATGAAACCTCCTGCTGGGCCACAAATTACCTGTATGGTTAGGGTCACAACTCACCACTCTGCTCATGCTATCTACAGAGGAGGATATATGTACACCTTAACTCCTTTGTCAGTATCCGTGATCTTGCCTGAATGTACTCGTCGTCATACGCATTTCAAGCGCGTTCAATTACTTTCTCCTCGTGAATAAAATAACGGTAAACGACACACGTTCAATATCCTCCCACTTCTAGATCAGTGACATATATTACTGACTGAGACTTTTCGCTGTCTGTAAGGCAGAAGCTGTGGAAAAATAACAGCACACTTTTGCGTGAGCAGTTCCTATCATGTCTGGAAATCGCAGCTTCATTCCATTACACCCTAAGGAAACGAGTGGCTGAATTTGTATACTTCGCCCGGAGGTGACGTAAAAAGATCAATATCTGGTTGCCAAGAAAATATGCTAATGTTGATTTAAGAGAAAAATGTTCGTTTGTGCAGCTAAAAACGTAATTATCAGACAAATACGAATTGGAAAAGATAATTGATTGAGAGAATTATAAATCTCATTGTTTCAGCCATTTGATAAAAAAATCACAAACCATAAATCTTAAGTGGTAATTTTAAAGTAATTTTAAAAAGAAAAAAATGAAACCACTGAATCCAATACGTAGCGTAGACCACCAAAGGGTCCATTTTTGAGACTTTTTGGGGCCCTGAGTACTTTTTAAAATATATCTACAATTTTCCTCATGCCTTGAACTATTCGAATGCAAAATTTCAGCACGATCAGAGTAAAACTGTAGATTTGTATAAAAACCAAACAGACAGACTAACATACAAACGGGCAAACATTTTTCTTTATATACGCTCAAAGGCGCGAATAAATTCATACAATCATAGGAAATGGAAAGGGATAGGTACACATAAAAGGACGAACACAGGGTTTGGTGGGGAAGATGAAAATGAGTCAAATCCAGACAGAAAAAATTGCACCTTACCCGGATCTCCCAATTGCCGGTTAGGTGTGCTACCAGTTACACCAGCAAGGCTACTCAATTAACTGCTGAATTCGACGGGGTTTTTTTCTGTCTGGATTCGACACTTTTTCATCTTCCCCACCAAACCCTGTGTTCGTCCTTTTATGTGTTCCTATCCCTTTCCATTTCCTATGATTGTATGTATATATATATATATTATATTATATTATATTATATATATATATATTTATTTATAATCTTGACCACTTAATTATGATGTTATTTCTGGAGCTTTGGTCTATTATTTTTTCATTTAAAAAAACCACCAATTAGCCAAGGTTTCGCCTTTTTATGTAAGCTATATCAGGGCAAAAAATACAATACATAAGTCATACATGAACAAACGTGCTTAAATATACATAAATATTGTTAGCAACTATTCTGTACATACCATTAGGTGGCATTTCACGAGAAGATTCAAATTTTTATCACAGTTAGTTTACAATACATAGCAACAATGTTCTTCTTAGAAACAAACTTGTTCTGCTTACTAAGATAATCATGGCATACTCCAAACTTTACCAACTTCCTCTCATTCCAGAAGCTTACTTTCGTTCATTCGTGTCTTTCGTGGACCTTTCTATCTCTCCATCCTGTTCATTGCTCTCCCTGAACTCACACATCAAGCCTATCCTAAATATTCCTTTCAAGTTTCTACCAGCTCAACTTTCTTACCATGCTCCTAAAAAGACTGGTTGTATTAAATTTACTCTAGGTCTGTTTCATTAGCCATGTTTTAACATGAAATACCTGTTCAATGACAGAATTCTCCTCTTTATTCTTGCTAGTTATCATTATACCAATTTTCACCCAAATTTTGGCCAAGCTTTGATCAGACATTAGTTAGCCGTCAATATGAATGACTTTTTCTTTATTTGCATTAAAATATAAGTGAGAGAAATACCATTTAAATATCAATGCTAAGAAAGCAAAAATGGTGAGACTTCCTCAAAGAAAGAAAGAGGGGATGATCATAGAAATCTTGATCTTGAGGGGCACATACTGGACCTTTTATCACTGGTTATTTTTATCTTCCTGGTAAGAAGGTTGTTGGATCGGGTGACTAGGGATGAGAGGAATCGAAAGGCTGTGATAGAGGGGAAGGGTGCTCAGATTAGAGGAAGAAAGGGAATGACCTCCATGGATCGGATGAAGACGGGTAGGATGTACCTATGCTGAGCTGAAGAAATAAATGTTCAAAAAGGTTTTATCATTGGCATTTCTTTCTCCATCTAAACCTCTAACTTGGTTGAATTTAACTTAATTGTGATAAACTGAAAATTTATCTTTTGATTATGAAGCCCTTCTTAAATTATTGAATTAACCTTCTCCATTCTGGAAACACTCTTGAATTTAGTCTTTTCGTTCAGTCATTTTAAAATTATAAATCTACAACACGCCCAATTCCATGATTATTTATAACTCCTAGTTCACTGTTTTTAGCATTTCCGCGCAAAACAAGTACTTTGGAGTAAACTGAAACAAATGAACATTCGTACGTCAGTCACCAAGGTATTATTGTTCGCCCTGTAATACCTTCCCTTAGCTATGTTCATCCAGTACTCGTATTTGCCCACCCTAATTTTGACATATCTAATATTAGGTGTAGCCCTCAAACCTATTTCCATGATCTGCGTTTAAGTATTCACTTTTCCCATCTTCTCTGCAAAATGCTTGCTTGAAAGCCATAAAACAAATGAAAACTTGCTGATGGCGTTACAAAATTATTTCTACTGCCTTCTTAGAGACGTGTTCGGGTAATTCGTGATACCTTGTGTATCACGAGTTGACCAAACCTATTTTATCCGTCACCCTTCTCTTAAAGACTACCGATAGTTGATTGATTCCTCTAAATTATGGCAAACGCTATTTACGTCGAACACTGATGGATCCCGCCAAAAACTTTCAATGATACTTTCAGAATTTTGTAATTTATAAATTTATTTCACTTGTGAAAAAAAAAACTTTTAATGAATACTGAATCAACTCCAGACTAAAGTAGGTAAATTTTTATTTTATTATTATTTGAGGTATTTTAATCGTTTTATATCCTCACTTCATTTATCGGTGAAGCTAAGTTTTCATTGTGTTGAAGGATCATAAATATATTTCTCAAAAAGCTGCGCGTTTCACTTAATCGGGGAACTGCGAGTGACTTCCAACGCGTGGGTGTTTGTTGCGTGACCTCAGCTAAGAGTCTTAGGTGCAGCTACCTTGAGCGGATTCCATTGCGATTTCCATAACAGAGAAGACCTACCTTATTATTCACTTGAACCGCCAGTTTCTGCCAGCATAAGTGAACAGGCGACATTTCCTACCCAACATTCCCTAGTCCGCACATTTTAATGAGCTGTCTTGCTGTGCACATCTCCCCACATATATTTTCTATGCTAGGAATTGAGGGAAAACTTGCTTCTCTTACTAGGGATACTAAAAGAGTGTCCTGATAGTTATCTTTTAAGTACCTCATGGTCGTAAATGCTCATTTCATTTTCCGTTATTTTAAGATCGGTTGATCCATCTACATGCAGATATCATCGGGCGTGGGAAAATAGTAAAGCGTATCCATGCCTAATGTGCGAATTCCTAAGTTAAAATTGAACACTCGCCTGGACCAGGATTTAAATTCAGATCCGTTCGTATGCTGCTTTGTGCTTCAGCTAATCATGCTATCTATTTTGTGCGTCTTGTACGCAATGTAATGGGCGAGATATTTCCCTAGG
Organism: Pyrrhosoma nymphula; assembly: GCA_963573305.1. Classification (NCBI taxonomy): domain Eukaryota; kingdom Metazoa; phylum Arthropoda; class Insecta; order Odonata; family Coenagrionidae; genus Pyrrhosoma; species Pyrrhosoma nymphula. The sequence continues at coordinate 8,027,288 of OY754335.1, read as the reverse complement.
AGATGAACTCGTGTAAAATCACATGATCGTATCGTATTACACCTCAGTACTCGAGAGTATACAAATATTGACTTCGTCGATTTCCTTGAGCATAATCAAAGTACTACAGAACGAGCAGCGTCCGTAATTTAAGCGGAATCGCACACTGAGGACGTAAATTAATAGTAAACTAATCTTAGTATGTCAGCGATCTTTCGGGGTTTCTGCCTGCCTGAAATCCCTAATCTTAGTACTTTCAATTAATCATTCCCAAATATTGATTCGGATCGGCATCCTCCGATTATGCGCCAAGTGCATATACCAACTAAAGTATCCATATATAATAGCTTCCAATAAGATTCTTATGGACATACTGGTGGAACAAGGTGCTAATCTTAGGTAAATTGATTATTATGCATTGCTGCACTCGCACTTACTTCGATTCCCAGTCTAACCGAATAATTTCTCCCTTTGAATTTCAGATATGTGAAACTCCTCACAATCCTCAGTCTTAGTATTTCAACTGTTGACGGCTTGTTTAAACTGATGGCGAAGAATCGTACCCTTGAACATGACGCGTTAGCGTTGAAACCGGTTGGGAAAATAAATCGTGGTGGAATATTACTAAGTTTTTTAATTCTCCCTCTGTGTTAGCTTAGGAGTTTTAGGTTTCTGTACTACGGAGCTATAGTAATAAAACTCTATAGCACTCTGCCGAAGTTAGTAACGCTTCTAATTCCTTAGTTAGCTCGTAGGCTTCCGCGGATATAGTGTTGACTGTTTAATCTTTCTGGATTCATTCCGCGATGTTTAAAATTGCAACAAACGATATTTCGCTGGTCCTCCTGCCAGCTTCATCAGGACTGATTCTTTAGTCTTGCTCGTCTTTATATATATGAGTGAGGACTCCCATTGTTGCCGGAATTTAAATTTGAAAAATTCGTTTGAGCTTTATACTTAACGTGTAACCGTCTTCTCGGTTGACGTTCTCCGGTATTGTTTTTTGTAAAATATTGTTTTTTGCAATTTTAAACATCGCGGAATGAATCCCGAAAGATTAAACAGTTAATTCCATAGTTATTTGAAAATGTATCCATGCTAGATATCGGGTGCCTTCCATTCACTCTAGTGCGCTAATCACTTCGTAACACAATAGCGTACTTGACTTCCATTCGTGACTCAGACCCTGCGCACTAGATAGCAGATCGGGAGCAGAGATTATGTGCGCTTAACAACAAAAGAACGTCAATTATGGCATCCATGATTGTTGTCGAGTTTGTTGACTTTCAGTAGAGGCGTCAAAAGTGCATATTGTGAGGTTTTTAATTACTCTGTGATGAAAGGATTATGTTTTTAAATACTTATTTGAACTAATTTGAAAACCATTTTGAATGAATTCAACAACTTTAAATAAAAAATTCGACCGTGACTATTGTTCAACCACAGAATGCGACCTCTACCGGTGGGTTACAAAACATTTCGCCATAGCGCACATTGTTCCATTCAGCGTCGTTCGTGTGGTTCGCTACAGTGTGCGCTGATGTGTTCCGATGTGCGCTAACTTCGACACCTTGAATGGAAAGCCCCCATCATGGAGGGGAATTGGTTAATAGATTCTGATGTCTGTTAAAGGCTTTTATCATTCTAGGGAGCCAAGCATATTACTTAACGTGGTTCACCACGATGTCCACAGGCTAAATTATACCAGTCTTGACTATAGGTGTAGCGCAACTTGATGAGACTCGCTTGTGAAGAACATGACGTAAAGGAGAGGAATGCATACATGAAATGTGGGATGAAGCGGCTGAGCCTTTTTCCAGAGGACCCTGTTGGAGTCCTTCGATAACTTTTCCCGCTCATCAACGCTTGGTTTACGGTCAGTGTCCTATAATCCTCCGCTGGTGAATGCCACCAAGTGTCGCTATAACTATACATCGTTTCACGAGTCGGCGACTTGCTCCCGAGACTGGTAAATGCTCCGTTTCTTAATAGAGTGATGAATCCTAACTCATAAATGGACCAATTCATGAATTTATTTTTGGACCAGGGTTTATCGCTCCATAAAACGTTAAATGTTCCTTAAAATATTTTGCGATCTCCAAACCTAGCGGGGCTTTTAGATTTGTACAAGATTTGCCACAATGGACGCCATATTATAAAAAATCGCACTTTTCATTGCTGGGCCCAGCGAGGGTGTCCCAGGCCCAGCTAGCTAGGCAGCAAGGGTGTCCCAGGCGCAGCTAGGCAGTATAGCTAGGCCCAGGAGGGCCTAGCTATAATGTCAAAACATTATTTTATGTGGAAACCTGATTTGACTTATGCCTTCTATTAATTTGGTGGAAGCAGTTACTGGACGGTGAAATAATTTCCAAGCAAGTGTTCCTCCCCTGTGCTAACTAGACCCTATATTCCTACACCGATGCCATTCCGGGCAGGGCGGAAGTTTATATCCCACATTGGAATGTCTCTCGCACATTTGATATTGAACCTGCCTGTCATATAAACGCCGCGGAGATACACTGCAATTAATGGCTAATTAGAAATTCTACTCCTATTAAATGATTAACAACTGACTTGAATTAATATTACAATGTATGCCAATAATACAGCAGCCCTAGGAACCCTGAATAAAGGTAATGGCATAATGTACCGTATGCATTCTACTCTTGTAAACTTGTATTTCGAAATTAATCAAAATATACAATCACAGGAAGTGACCTGGATCCATCACACCTTAATATGGTGGACAAACCCTCTAGGGCCTCGCCTTCCTAATTGTATGCGCCGGCCTTGTTGCTCCGGTGCATACGTAAGGGATAGAGCGGTTTACGGGCTCAGTCGTGGGCGTGACGGGTGACCGGACTTGGGCCCCGCAGTAGATGTCCATAAAATTAAACCAAAGGCTTATACATCACAGCTCCCTTAAACAATGACAATATTTATAACAAAATGTGCTATTCTTTAAGAAAATGAGATAAACAAAATATTTTCAATTTTTATACTCCTTTTCCTTTTGGTATTGACTGCGATTAATCTCTCGGAGAATACACGTATTCGTCAAATGACACCGTCCTGAACATTGCGAGCGAGCTCAAAGTTAGATAGGCACTTCAAACATAACACCCTTTCCGGTAGCAAAGCCTACTAGAACATTTCATTATTAAAACTAAAAGTAAATACAAAACCTAATTATGAATACTTAAATTTCACTTAGATGCAATTCATTAGAATCCTCTTAAGGAGTTTATCTAAATAGTATTATAATCGATATTCTTAGCATACGTTATTTTGATCTTTTTTATTATTTGAAAGCAATGGATGATGAGAGAAAAATACCAGTTTTCCGAACTGTTTTCCAAAAAATTGAACTTTATTTGTTCTAATCGACCCTTTAATTTTATAAGCTTATATAAAATTTCATCCCTGAATATGTCAAATCCAGAAAAAATTGAATACTTGGTACTCAAGCTCACAGTGAGGGAAAGAGAGAGGTATCGGATATCAGACTTTCAAGGAACCACGTCAGGCTTTCCATGGGGAAGATGGCCGGGGAAAAAGGGTATCATATTTGGAGCAAATAATCCATAAACCAAGAAGGGGAACGACATATAAAACCGTCCGCTTGACCCCAAAGATTCCGCAATGCGTTCTTCGTCTCAGCTTCCCATTTGGAACCAAAGGTTTTTCAAAAACCTCCTCTTAAGAATGGCACCATAAAGTAATAAACGTTAACCATTCCGGTCGTAATATGCGCTCGCACGCCCGAGATATCATCTCTTCTTCCCTGTGGCAATAAAGATAGAATTTTAATAACGTCCCCGAAGGAACTTCCGGGACCGCGTTTGGAGAATTCATACGAAAATCCCGTTCTCGGAAAAGGGCATGATGCGAGATTGGCGCTTGGACATCTGAGGCACTGTATAGGTACACTCAAAAGAGTCTCACAGCCTCTTCTAAACCGTCTATCTCGCCCTTTCCAGCTCTCTTCGTCTCTCCATGATTATGCTTGGTTATTTGGAGCGGCGACCGAATTAATTTTCAAATCGGTTTGGTATGATGGCGTAAATACCAGCCTCCCACTGTAAGGGCCCGGGTTGCATTCCTGGCAGGGGCGGATTATTTTTTGTAGAAACTCGATCCTTACTTGGATGCTGTGTGGAGAGCTTTTGAAATGCGGTACTCCGTCTGTCGAATGGGATAGTTATAATTGGTCCTCGGGGTGAATTTCGTATTTTAAGAGTAGACTAATGCCGACGCCGGGTTTTTCTCCACCCTTCTTCTATACCCCATCAGCCCATCTTTCGGAAACCGACTCACTTGTGGCGCAAAAGATCTCAGTTGTCAATCGCCTTTCCAAATCACCAAACCAAAATCTAAGACATGTCAATTGCACCATTGGTGGATAGGTGGATTGGTTGGTTTCGGGAAGGATTATTTGGGAGAGAAAGAAAGGACGGAGAGAAACTTGATGTCGGAATCAGCCTAATCTTACGGATAAGTGGTATTGGGTCCAAAGTTTAACGCTCCACACGACGGACTGAGCGCTGCAATTGAATCACCCCCTCGGAAATAGGTGTCGAAAATGTATTAAAAACACTCGTCACTCCAGGGATTCCAACTTGGGCCATTGAAATGAGAAGTGTGTACTTATTCGAGGCACCACCCCAACCCAATACCCTACGTTTCAATGTCAGACATGTTTCTCCTCCTACTAGGGTGTCTCATACCGAGGACCAGGATTCAAATCCCCGTGGCGGCAGCTATTTTTACACCCTTTATATATATCTCACACTGTCCGTCTGCTTGTCTGTGTATGAACGTGCAAACCCATTTCCCCTCTGATCCAATTGATCTGAAATTTGGTCCATAGACTCCTTGTGACCAACGATTAATTTTAACATACCCACGCACACACACATAAATGCACACTGACTTAAATATATATTAATATATAAAAGACAGCGTTACACAAATGTTAAACGAATTAGGCTGGGAGCCGCTAGAGACTCGGAGGCTGCGCGCTAGGCTTAGATAACTTGAGCAATTAAGAATAGATATCTTTAAGAGCGACACGGAGAACATCATATTAGAACCCCACTATATTTTCAAGTCCGACAGAAACGATAAATTAAGAGAGATATTTTGCCGAACGGATAGGTATGGGAATTCGTTTTTTCCCCGAACGATAAGGGACTTTAATAAGTGCTAGGCGTAATTTCATTAGAGCGTTTCCTTTTTATGTGTAAACGGCTGGTGTCCATACACCCCCCGCCACACGCCTATTGAGGTGGCTTGCGGGGTAGTATGTAGATGTAGATGAAATATATTAAAACGTATTTGTATGAAAATGAAAGAGCATTCAATGACCATTATCTGCCTATTAGTGCAAGTAACCGGTAGCCCAGGGGTAAGGTCGTGGACGGTGGAGCGGAATGTGTGTTGTACGGTTACCTGCTGGGAAAAGTATTTTTCTTCTTTTTTTCATAGCCTTTTTCACTTTTTTTTTCTTTTCACTTTTTTTCATGTTTTCACTTTAACCGTTTTCACTTTTTCACGACATTTTGTTTTCATCGTCGTGTTTCATGAATTTGAGGAAATAAAAGTAAGGCGCTTACTTCTTGAGTTGGATTATGCCTTGAAAGCGCTAACGTTCTCATCGACATACAGAATAGTAGTTTGAACGTGAAACCTTTATTCTCTATAGCTCTACGAAATCTGCATTATCCATTTTTGAATTGAAAAAAAGTTAATCGATTGTTAGCAAACGTAAAACTATGTGCATTTAATTCATGTTGACTTCAGCCGAAGTAATGTAAAATAGATTTTGGAAGAACGTTTGTTTTGAAAAATCCAAACAAATATTGAGACGGTATTTTATGGATAAATTACCACGCATATGAATAAATAATGACATAAAAATAGTAAAGTATATCCTTTAAGCAATACAATCGGTTATTATTCAATAAAGGTAACTATGGTAACGTTGCATTGCCAGCTAACTCTGGCATTTTTACGTATTTCATATTACTGTAGAGCAAATTTCTAGAAATAATGAATCTGAGTTATTCAGAGGTTATTCAAGCATTTGGAACCGACCGATTGTGTGAAGTTGAAAAACAAATATGAAATATGGCGTTATTTTTGCCGGATAATGAAAGATTTAAAAAGTTCAAATTTGCAAATTGAGATGTCTTGAATATCTACAAATATTTCTATATTGACGTCACTGTTACGGAGAGTTAATTTTGAAAAAAGAAATACGTTTTTGCATTCAAATTATTATTTTTACTATGAGAATGATCAACAAGATCTCATGATAAAATCTCTACAACTAAGGAAAAATTACGCAAAATATTCGCGAGGGAAGCCATTGAGATAACCAATTAATCGGATAAACCTCACTTATAAGAAGCCATTTTTCGATTTTAAGTTTTTTAACAAGTAGCTTGACCTTAGGCTGGAGCCACCTTGACGGGGATAGGAGCAACAAGGCCTTTGTTCCTCCAGCATTTTCCTTTGCCCATATCTATCCTCCTCTTTCCTTTCCTCCTTACCGTTCCCTCTCTACTTATACATCGACCCCCTCCTTCTTAGGAGCCGTACCCATTGTTGAGTCGAGAGGGGGCGACCTAGCTGTTTATTCGACTCTTCAAGAAAGTCGTCCTTTTCCACGGCGCAGTGCTCTCGTCCTTTTTGGCGCTCATTGCTGTGTAAACTGGATGCGAGAGGTATTTGGAAACGGCGCCCTGGGGGGAATATTAGTGATTCTGGGAGGACAAGAAAGGGGTGGTTGGTCTTTTTTTTCCGGCTTGGTAGTGGAATTTGTTTGCGCGATGCTCGAAGGAGGTGGGTGGGGCCTAGGGAAGAGAGAGGGAGAGAGATGAGGGATGGGTGAGGGGAAACTACTAGTTGGGAAGCTTGCGTGAAAGACTCTATGGCAAATAAGATTTCATTCTACTCCTTTCGTACTCTGGTCCGGAAATCGTCTATGTTACTGAATACTGGGCACCAATGGTTCGCGTCACGGCTGTAAACTATTATATTCTATATCAAACGAGAAATTTATGGCGAAAAATTGCCAAGGGCTAGATGGCATGTTGCCATGAATGAATTTCTCTCTCCGCATTCTGTCTCCTTACTTCAAAATGGTTTTTAACAATTGGAGTTCATTCAACTTTGATGGATATGATCTTCATTTGTCATTATATTGTATTTTGCTTATCAATTTCTTCCTTTCGGTGAACGCTGATGAATTGTTTAAAGCGCCATCTTTCGCCGACCCCTCTGCCGGCTTCATCAGAAGGGTCGGCAAAAGGTCATGGTTTAAAAAAAATGCTATCAGTGTTCACTGACATGAAGAAATTAGTACAAAAAACTATGATGGATGTCTTAATTTATATCGTTAGTAGTAATCTGTATTATTCTCCTGCAGCATAAATAAGATAGTAGAATGGAAAGGAAACTGAAATACTTTCTTTTAGTGAACTCTACGTCACACATGTTGATTTTCCCTGTGACTATATCCCACTAGAAGTGGATTGCAGGACACTCTCAATTTATCATGTACATATTTATTTAGATGCATATAAATCGCATACGAATTTGACTCAAATATGGGCTCACGTAAAAAATTAGTAATCCTTAGAAAACTCGTACAAGGGGGAGGTTTCATGGCTAAAGTTTTACGCGATTGTAGGAAAATATTAAATGCTTTGCAAAATTCCACTAGAGAAATCTGTTTATTGAGTCAACATATTTCACTGCACTGCAGCATTATCAGGACTCCTACTGCTAACACTAGATGATGGATTGACTATAGGCTGCAGTGCAGTGAAACATGTTGACTCAATAAAGAGATTTCTCCAGTGGAGTTGTGCAAAGCATTTTATCTTTTTCCTACAATGGAATTCCACAAAGTATCGGCCGCCACCAATAACTTCACTTTTACCCAATGTGTGTTTAAGGGTGATTGGTAAAAACGGAAGACTTCTGTACCGATGATAGACGGTTACTGGCGTTGGGAGTGTCAGTGATTCGTTCGTGTTTGTGGCAATGGATTCTAGTTTATTTTATCTTTCGAGTTCGTTTTGATACATAAGATAAATTAATTGAAATATGAAGTTTGAAAATCGGTCCAACCAAAATTAAATAGTCTATTTTGGTTGTCCACGTTTCAAATCTAGCTGTGCGATCACGTCTGTGCTATTTAGTGAGAAAGGACGTGACAGAAAATGATGCACTCAAATCCGATTGGATGCTGTATTGTACGAGCCATTACATGGAAACTCATCTCATTTTACAAAATATTTAAAAGCCAGGAGCTGACTTGGATCACCAGGAAAGGTTGAAATAATAGCAATTTTCGTTGAATTCATTAATGAGAGCATAAACAATGATTTCTCCACAAAAACATTTCGCAGAAACTCTGATTATAAAATCATTATGGCCCATAAAATTTTGTGAAACATGTTTTCAAAGACAATCAGTGTTATGGGTCAAAACCCAATTCTGGGGTGATAAAGTTTTATTTAGTGTAGCACAGTTGTGATTTAATATAAAAATATAAAGAATACGTTTTGAATTTAGCTAAGTACTTAAACATTACGAGTGACTTATCTAGTTTATAGGGTGCTGCTTAAGAAAGTATTGGAGTCATGGTCACTGAATAAGGAAATAAATATCGGTTTGTAATTTTTCTTTCCATGGAAAAATATTCACTCCGGCCAAAATTATCATTACCATTTCTTTAATATTAGTTAGACTCATTAGTTTTAGGGAAATGCTCATAGCTCGGTGACAAATGTGAACATTTCGACGAGTAAATCGACGTATAATGTCGAGCTTTCACCGCTTGAATTCCATTGACAAATCCGGTTTAGAAACTATGGATATTCAGATAATATTATGATTTGCTATATTTCATCCAAATGGAAGAATCAGCTCAGACGAATGCCGCCTGTTTCCATAGGCATTTGTCATAAACACGACTTACGTTATCTCCCTTTCGCCTCGACCAACCGGACTCCCACGGCACAAAAATTTGACTATCCTTTTAATATCCGTTACGCTTTACCTCGCCGGGACGAAACTTCCTGGATAATATTCCGAATGCTAATTCCAGGCATTTGTCATTCTCGTTTCACGCGCGAGGATGAACATTCCTCACGCGGAGATCTTCGCCGCGGTTATCTAGTCTCGGACTCGTCGCTGGTAGGGACAGGACTTCGCGATTAACAGCGTCGTCCCACAGGAAAAAAAAAGTCGCTAAAAAGTGTAATTAGTAATGAAGGTCGGAGTGCGCGATGTTTGTCTTTGACATACGGAGTCTCAGGTCGCCACGGACTACAGCGTTGGGAATGAAGGAATACATATGCAGTGAGTATCCCACGAGTCGGAAGAGACGTGAACAAAGTTAGTGGGTTGGGATTAGTCATTTTGACGAGGGTGACATAAGGCGGGATAGGCTGAGGAGTGATGCGAGCTGTGAGGATATATATGCCTGGTTTTCGATGGGAATAGATGGCTCTTCTAGAAGAGGAGGGAAAAGATAAGGGTTACATGTTGGCTATAGGATGGAGCGCGCTTACTCGTTTATGGTGGTTCCATGACGAAATGACTTAAACGTTGTACCATATATTTCTTGGTTTAATTCTCCGTTTGATTTGAAAAACAAAATCATACCTTTCACGCTTTTTTTCACCAATTGAATTTGAAACTACAAGAATGAGAGGATGGGCAAAGCATAGGAAAAATAGTATTTTTCTATCTACTACTAATACCACTGTCACGTGCTTGAAATACACTGCTTGAAAGACGTGCATTCTCCTAGAGAATCGCATGGTTATAAAATTGGGAGATCTGCCCATCTTATGCTTTGAGCTAACAGTAAATTACTGTAATAATTCTACTAAAAATGCATTAATTCAATTGAAATCGTGATGCAGTTGGCTCCTACGCTAGGAGAAAATGGTAAATATTATATTTTTCCACCTAATTACCTGCAATTTTGTATCATAACTGTATTCTGTTATAGCAACGGCAGCAATGAAAACAGCATCCTTGAATCAATACAAACGAAAGGGTGCAACTCGGTATTTATTTTGACGCACACAGCAGCAGTGAGACCACATTAAAAGGTGAATGGATCACAGTAATCTCTTTAAAAGCCAAGGAATATGCTGGTAATGAGTATTTCTACATATATTTTGATAAATAAGCATTAATAACGCGGAAAACTACGCATTGAAATACAGTCGAATCGTTGGAGCACTAATTATTTTTCACTGCATGACATTTAATTTCAAGATAAATGTTGATTCAATAATTGTTCCCATAGCCTGACTATGGGCATTTAAATCTAATGAGGAATTATTGACTAGTTGATCGGCTGTGTTTATCCTCAGTAAGTTTGCTAATTCTGTACTTACAATAGTTCAGAATAATGAAAGCTAGAGTATGTTTCGTGTGTAGTACCCTACTTTTTGAAAGACAGAGAGGCGGAGGTGAGTTCATGCTCCACTCCATCAATGATGATGAGATGTAGTGGGAACTCGTAGCTTTTTCTTGGGAATATTAAGACAAATTGTTTCAGTTACTTTACAGCTTTAAGAGGGTCAACCCAAAAGTAAGATCTCCAAAGCACTAGAGACGCAGGGAAATATTTTGGGTGGCAGTTGGCACCAGCGCTGTATTTTTCCATCCTCCCTCTTTCAAACAAATGGACCCCGAGCTCGCTTGCTAGTTTAGTATTTGCTTGGAAGTCGTTTGAAATGGAGCACTCGATCACCCGCCAAGTGTGAACGCCATGGCAACTTTGTATTGTTGGGATCTTTGATCGATGTAATGCCTATTGGGACCAAAATAAAGGTAGACGCAAATTGATAGACACCAAACAAACGGGTTAATCAGAGCCACAGAAGAGGAATTCTCAAAGGGCGTATGAATACTTCACGATAATGCTTGCCAACATGTCGCCCGTGCAGCCGTCAATCTTCTGAACAACTTTGGATGGGACATTATCACCCACCCGCCTATAGTTCGTACTTGGAACCCAATGATTTTCATTTTTTCACAAGTTTGAAAGAATATTTGGGTGAAATGTGATTTGACGACGATGGCAAGGTTAAAGAAGAGTTCATACGCTTTCTCAGTATCGTGGTTGGCGGCTAGCTTCTACGATACTAACATACAATAACTGCCAAACAGAGGCTCGAAAAATGCCTCAAACGAAATGGCGATAATATTGAAAAATAATATTTTTTCACGCTTCAAAACCATGTAGAAAGTTTTAACTATACATTTTTTCTCTATTATTAAAAAAATATAGAACCTTATTTTTGGGTTAAGCCATGTCTGAAATGGCGATATGCAGGTCGTACCAAACCTTATGAAAATATTCGCTGAGCCTGTGTCATCAAAATATTGTGTGTGTGAGTTCTCAATAGTGTTGAGTCCATCCTCAATGAGGACCACAAAAGTATTTATTTTTATTGAATTATATCAATTCCCTCTTAAATCAATTGAATATTTTTCTTGCATGCTGCTTTGGATAGTTTTGCGGGCTGTCCCACAAAAGGTTTGAAAAACTTGTTGCGAAGGGTCGATACAGTTGGGCCCATGCAAAATCTCTTTCGCAGTATGTCATTCAATTGTCTACTCGAGAACATGAAAACTTAGTCATTTATTCAATACATAATATGTGATAATCATATCTTCATCGTCATAATAGTAAAATGTGTGTAATTGGAATATTTCTAGCACCGAAATACGCAAGAATTTCACACAGTTCATGTAATGCGATGCCTGAACTGAAGCATTCCGCGGCTTGTGGTTGTAGGTGTATTTTTTACAAAATATCCAAGGAAACATTTGAAAATTTATACCCAAGAACATTTTATGATTCATTAAAAATTTCGAACGGGATTCAGGATTGAGTAAAAGTTAACTACGCAACAGAATTTAAAATAGGTCATGGCCCGCCAATGGGATTTTATTGTCGAATAGAAAAAACTCACTATCTTTTCAAAAGCAATTGAAAACTTTACGATTTTCTATATATAATATAGAAATACATATATTTATCAGAGATTTTTGTTTCCAGGAACATTTACATACATAATATGGTCACGAGTAAATAAGTAGGTATATATCACCTGGGTGTAAGACATGTCAGAATTTCCATGGTTTTTTAGCGGTCCATTCGGTATGGTTGGGAAAGCATCTTACACGTAATTCAGGGGCAGCCGTCACTCAATACTGTGCTTCGCGACTTTCCCTTAAGGAAGGTGCTAATTAGAGTTTTATTTACACACTAGGGGAAACTTCATGTTCCCAGTACATCCTCAACATTTTCCCTCGAGATAGAATGACGATGTAAGTTTTTATAAAACTTTTATTGCTGGGCTGTATTTATGAGTTAAATTTCGCAGTGATGGGAGATGATCCTTCTTCCCACCGCCTGTGAAAGAAAAACTGGAATATTTTTTTCTTTTCAAATTAAAGGAGGTGATAGGATGTATATATAATGGTTACTTACATCTTGGCATCGCATAACATACGTGCACACCAGGTTATTTGTGCTTATCTTGTTCAAATGAAAACGCATTCATTTATACGAGTACCTCTTGACAGTGGTGTCTGTATACTTACTGACTAAAAGATTTTATCATTTGTATAGCATTTTTGAGCATCATGAATGTTTAACTATAATTTAAAAATATCTAAATATACGAGCTTCATAAGTGTTGTTCGGTATGAAAATGTTTACCGTAACTATGAACTGTCCTTAGTACTACCATATATTTTCTACTATAATAATCACCGAAGTGTCACTGAATCAGCTTCCCTACATCTCAGAACCTATAATAGTGATCTTGTCTTATAATGATATGTGTATGTGGCGTCAAAAATGAATACATACCTTTTTATTTAGAAAGTATTGCATGAGGCTTATTCTCGCCGAAATCGGACTCAATAATTGAATTCATTGATGAGAGCCTTCCTATGCTTAATGTCAATAAAAATGTACGAATCATCAGCAGGACATTCTATGTTGTTTTTTGCACAACATACCATTTGCCAGTGATTTATTTTTTCTCACATTAGAATATAATTCTGACGACATAAATGTAATACTGTATGCCTTTCTTTCCCATAACGTATTCCAAACGCAAAGCTTTAGGAATAATTTCACTATCATGATACTACGAACATTCCTATAGAAACCACGGACGACCAGGGAAGGCATGGTAATCTTTTACAATCCCAACACTTCAGAGGAATGTGTACATTTGATTCAACATGCATATTTCTGCTTTCCCCGAGCGGTTTCCATTTCGATGACACGTTATAATTATGCTCGCTTCGACACTGACATCGCACTGCGCATCATACTACGTAGTGATTCCACCGCCATTGCAGTTGAGTGACGGATATGCGCACGTCTTAAAAAAGTGGTCGAAAATTAATGGCAGGGCGCCAGATGCTGTACACTTGATTTCTCTCCTGCGTTGACGCCGTAAAAGCCTTCCGATGCCGGAGCGAGCATTTTTGTCACCACCCGGCTGCTATTAATTCTCCACTTAATTCTCACCTTCCCTCGGCGGAGGCCTTTTAATAGCAGACAGGCCCCCGCCAAGGTCTGTGCCTCCCCAGGCAAGCCAAGGCATGGGTTGGGGCTGGGGGGGGGCGCGTCCAATTGGCATCATATTCCCCTCCCACCTGACGTTTGCCAATATCGCACAGGAGGGGGGGAGGGGAGATGAAATCACTTCGAGGTCACGTGGACCCGTCCGTTTACGCTCATTCGACCGCGTAAATGCACGTTTTAAAATCTCGATTCTCGCACGCATCACCCCACCTCCCTGCCTCCCTCTACTGCACTCTACCCCACTCACCCCCTGCCAACCGCCTTCTTCAACCGTCTTGCGGCTCCTCCCCCTTCCCCATCCCCCACCACTTCTCAACCACGGTCGCCTCCATTGCATCCCACTATCTTCCTCCCTTCTCTAATGTCGTCCTTCCATACACGATCGTCACCCGCACACCGCTCTTTCCCAATCCATCTCCCGCATTAACAACCTTGTTAGCCGCAAGAAGGGAGTGTGACAAATATATGTTAGGCCACCAGTAACGTGCTACGTAGTTTTCTTATCAAAACCGATGTTCGATTTCAACCACCCGAATTCTTGGATGGGGCTATGAAATGGGCTCTAAAAAGTTGGCTCTATCAGTCAATATCGCTCGACAGGAATTTATGCAGCCACTTTCAATTTCTCCTATTCCAAGAATCAAACACCGTACTTTTTCCTATTCCAAGAAGCGAACACAATTCCTGGGGGTAACGTAGAAAGTGAGAATTCATTAGCTATAAATTCATACGATTTTTACGTTTGAACGACTGTCTGTCATGGAAAAGACATTTTTGCATTGGCAACTGGAGCGCGTGCACCACCGTCCACAGGGCTGCAACTTGGTGCGTTGCCCCAGGAACGGTGTTTGCTTCCAGGAATTGGGAAAATTGAATGTTGCTGCTTAAATGTCTTTCTAGTGACCTCTAAATTTTCATTAATCGAGCTGAGTTTTTAGGAACTTATTTTTTTGCCTTATGGAACAGCTGGCGAGGTTGAAATCGAGTTAGGACCTGAACCAAAGAATCGAACCGGCCGATTTTCCCCAAGAGAAATTTTTCCATCAGTCCATCTGTTCAAAAGTTACATGCACAAAAACATGATATTTTATACACTATGATGATATATTTGTATGTTACAGTAGTAATTATTAAGACCTTGACGAACTCGAAATTAATTAAGGGTACGAAATTCTATTCAGTGTTTGCTTATGTGACAAATTGTGATCATGTCGTTCACAAAGGATTTTTTACTCCCTTTCTGTTATGCTTGAAAGAAAAATAATGCTCATAGGACCCTAGCAGAAAGTATAACTCGATAGATGGTGTCGATAACTTTCTCACGCGTAGTTTGCATTAGTTTGTAGGGAAGCCAAAATTTATTTAGCCCTAATAATAATCTCTAAGTAGATATATAACAGTGTGTTGGCGAATCGCTGATAATTTTCATAAGTTAGATATAAGTACCAATATATTGTCCCGAATATTTCCGTTTTGTCGAGCAGTTCAGCATACTCAGACTTTGCTCCATTACCCACGTAGAGTTTCGGAAAGAATTCGTTGCGCTTCTAGTATTGCTTTCATTGCCTGTTCATTAATATGCAGAAAAACATATTCTATATGCTTTGACATGTGTTATTGCTATATTTTGTTGTTAACAGTTTATTGTATCATAATACAGATTGCGTACGCGGTAATTGTTACTGCCCAGCCATTGAGCAGATAAAATAGATGAAACATTAGGGAGTTTCGTTAGATTATCGTTTGAGGTGGGACATGCACATTTCAAATATGTGTGCGGTGTTGCAATTCGTACAGCTTAGCAAAATTTCATTTTATTCTTAGAAAGTGTCCACTCTCTGATTTTAAAATTATTCATTACTTCTTTGTTCACTCAAAGTTAGATTCTGGGTTGATTTGTTTGTGAGGAGGATATTACAATAGAGTAGGGATCTTTAATACAACAGAAAAATAATTAGATTAATGTTACTAAAAATCTTCAAGAAAATTCTTTCCCATTTTTCATAGGTCTAAAGACAATCCCGCTGACAAATATGTATGTCCACAAAGTACCTACGGAAAATATTTTATATAAAAAGTGGCAATGCACCAAAACTAATTGATAGTTTTAGGCTGTTCAATATTCACAGAGGCTACTCTGTACCTAAGCCTATATCTAATTAAACATTGAATTATGATATTTTTTACATAGTGAACCAAATTAATATGATAAACTATCAAATATCGTAAAAGAAGTGAGAAATAGTAATTATTTTTCATTGATAAGTTAAAAAATGGTTATTGGCTCGACAAAATATTGAAATATGGTTTCATAGTGAATAAAGACACTTGGTAATCTTCCACAGATTTATGTATTTGACACGACGCGTTTCACCACACTGTGGCATAATCGAATATTACCAAGTGTCTTTATTCATTATGAATATCGAGAACTTCCACCATATCCAGCCTGAAACAGTTGGAAATATGGTTTCATTATATAGTTATTTTTATTATGGCTGCCATAGTATTAAAATAACACGCCTCCGTTACCAACAAACTTGTCTTTCTCTCAGGCACAACTTTTTTTAAATGAAAATATCTACCATGTTTTTCATGGATATATATATATAAAATTTTATCCTTTCAATGCATGTTAATCAGTTAAAGGTACTCTAAACTCAGACTAATGGCTTTCTAACGTACCCATTTCCAAGCTGTAAAACATTATGTGCAGCATTTTTTGTGTTTGGAAGAAGAAATTATTGCTATTCTACGTTATTAATATTGGATTGATACTTTCACGATATTCAGCGTTTTAAGATCTAAGTCTAGTATGCTGCGAAGGACGGGTGCTAAATAATTTACGGTCGAGAAAGGGAGAAGTCATTTCATTCTTTGCAAAGTAGGACTATTAGGACGAAGTAGAAGTTTTACGGACGAAACGGTACAATTGACTAATATTGCAGTTCTACAAAATAATATTTTTCTGCTGACTAAGCAGAAGTAGAATAAAATATAATTATCAAATTTATCATTTCAAAAACTTTTTCTTTGAGCATTCACTTGATTGTTGAGGCAATATTGATTGTTATTCGAATCCTAAGGGCTGAAAGCCAGCAGTAGAATTGAGAACAGGCTGAATACTAATTAACGAACGATTTACGAACATGGTCGAAAATATTTATGAAAATTGGTATTACAACTCAACTCCACGACAAAGACTTTCATCTTCTCTTAAGAAAATTGTCTCAAAACGCGATCGAGGCTAAAATGGTTATCGTAAGACACGCAGAGGATATTTATTTTTTATCGAAATATTTCCAGCTTTCCACATCAAGTACCATTTCATTTCACATCTTTAATTTCATTTCATCCTGTGAAACTACCCTGAAGATTTTCATTGAGACGATTATGCTCTCAATCCTCAGTTCGCGCCCCGGAGCCAATGAGACACCAGTGCATTTCGTGTGACTTTGATGAACTCAGTTGTTTTATTTGTTTACGGTCTAGCAGCCGGCATTCCTTCAAATTATCATAGAAATGGTGAATTTTTCACCTTTGGCATTAATTATGATGCTGTTTTTTTTAAATTATATTAGGAAAGTATGGCCGGTCAGAGGTGATTCACAAATCCGTGTATACTCTTTGCTTGTCTCAGACCATTCAAATATTTTATGCGTGACTAAGAATTCTCATTTCTCATTCATTTTCACTGTCCATTGAAATGATTCCCTGGTATTCATAACTTTATGCGAGAATAAGTCACTTCCTTACATTTTATAGCGTAGCAGAGATAGTGAATGAAGACAATTCATTTCTCTCCTACTTCAAGTTGCATATCTGTATCTTTTATTTGTAAAGATAAGAACTGTACTTTCAACGAATAAGCACTAGGCAACATGAATTTTTAGCGTTTTAGGTAAAGTATCGTAAAGTATTTATATTCAGAGCAGTGACTTAGACAGAACCGACCAGCATGAGGAGGTGATCCGAAGCGGGAATATTGGTTACGCTGGAAACTGCCTGATGGAAAAAATTTAATTTATAACATTCCGGGAAGCCTAAACCTTGCCTCTGTCGTGAATTTTTCAGCCATGGCATAGTTATATATATTTTGTCTACCAGCCAAACTAGAGACTTTACTTGGTTTAAACTGGTTTTCTTGGCTTGGTTTAAACAGCAGGTTTAAACTGAAATTCCTAACTCGTGTAGGAGTTTGAGGAATTCAAAAAGAATATCATCATAGTGTATGCATAAGTTTTTTTAAAAACAGATATGGAAGGTATCTTAGTGAAGGAATTGCAAATTAGAGGTGACGTTCACCATTTATTTCACACTCACTCGTATTTAATGCTGTTATCATTTGCAATACCTATAGACCACTGAGCGTTATCTGTGGACGTAATATATTGCACCGTATTTACTTCTTTCTATGTAGCGGAACCAGAGAAATATTCAGAAGGAGAGGGTAACGGATAAGATGAACCCAGGAAATAGATGAAGGTAATGTTAGTTTAAAATTTAACATGTTAACGTTACGTTGCCAGATTCGGGGACTTGGTCGGTGTGGAAGAGAGTGGGCGTAGACTGGATGCCTTTGAGATATGGTTTTGGGGAAGAATGGAGAGGGGGACCTGGGTAGAGAGCAAAGACAAACGAAGAAGTTTACGGGATGCTAGGGGAGAGGAAATAAGTACGGCGGTGGGGATACGGAGAAGGCAACTAAATTGGTTCTAGGACGTACTGAGAGAGGGAGGGAAGTGAATGTTGAAGGTGGTGAATAAAGGAGAGAGTGTTTGTTAAGAACGAAAGAGGAAGAAGAAGGAAAATGAAGGAGTTTTGAAATGCATGAGATAAGGCAGGAAGCAAGAATAGCTAAAGAGAAATTCGATGACGGGTAATAACGCTAAGGAACGTTTAAGCATGTACAGGTATATCCCGTACTTGATTAACCTGACCTCAGGGTCCATCTCGCCTGACAATACCAAACGATTTAGGCTAACGTAGAAAGTGAATATTTTGGTAACTTGCGGAGTTTTTTTTCAGTAAAGGGCGAAACAAATGTACGGGTCATCATTTTGAGATAAAACGTAATTGCACTAATATTTAATTATTATAAAAGCATAATTACTGGCCATTTGGTGGTTAAAATATCCCTATCAATGTTATTTATTTATAAAAAAATTATGTTTTTGCAGAGTTGGCCATCAATAAATAGACCACATGTTTACATCTTGCCAACGTTTCCAAAATTTTTATTTTCCTCTTCAGGGCTAAAATAAATGCAAAATATTAATTTTCTCAACTTTGGAAAGAGGTACCTACGCATGTGATCTCTTTATTGATGATCAACTCTCCAAAAACATTCTATTATAAATAATAATCCTCTCGTCAATTTATTTATCCTCTCTTTGATATGCTATAGAGAAGATAAGTTGACGCCGAAAGATATAACGCCTACATGCTTTCATTTTGTGGGACTCATGGTGTAGTTTAGAGGAGCAATTCAGCCACATAGTAGTCTCATTCTCTAAACATACAGTTATCTACTCCATCTATTGAAATATAACTGATTCTAATGCTGGAATCCCACCACCTGACCGACAATGGGCTGTAAAATGTTTTCAACAATTTGATGCTAAGTATCCATTCAGTGTGCTAAGTACTCCCGTCTTAATTTTGGTAAGTTTATTTTGGATTTCTGCGATTAAACTATACTTTTTTATAAAGTTTATGTTTGGTTTCAAAAGTTTATGATCAATTTAGAGGAGCTTAAGATCCATTATTCCTACAATGTTCGAAGGCATATACGAATTTTTCTGTAGTTGCGGAAATGTATATGTTGGCCAGACAAAGAGATCCATAGGATTCAGACTGAAGGAACACGAACGGGCTATTCGGAAGAAAGATTGGTACCACTCTGCCGTGGCTGAGCACACACTTTTAGAAGGTCACAGTATTGACATCAAAAGGGCGAAAGATTTATGTAAAGAAATTAGAACTATCCACGGATCATCAGGAAAGCCATTGAAATAGAAAAAAGACCTAACAACCTAAACAGAGAAGATGGCTACAAACTTCCTTATTCATGGAAAAGACTTTTGAAAAACTCAAGTATTAATTAATCATGCTGTACATAATAACCGCTTAAGTTTGTTTATTTATTTTTCATTGTTGATTTAGAATGCCTGACAAAGCCGGCAGAATAGCACGGCGAAACGGTTGCTAAAAAAGTTTAGTTAAATCGCAGGAATCCAAAAGAAACTTATTAAAATTAAAATGAACTGCGAAAATCTACGAAATGAATACTCCCGTCTTACATTAACACTAGCCACTTGCTAGTCAAGACGAATCTAGAGTGATTCAATGCAGTCAATAGGATGGTACAACGCTACTTATGAGATTTGAATGGATCAGAGCTATGCCACGATAATAGTCAACCAGTCGGGGATCATGACACAAACGTTGCCTTTCGATAAACGATCGACGAGGTATAAGATTTTTTTTCCATAGTATCGCATTGAGGAGCGTGGATTCTGAATGATAAATACTAGTCATCACTCTCAAGATTGGTTACATGCACCTGGCAACCGTATTCTAATAATGACATGCACTTCACGCCTTCTCAACCTCCTTACCTTTCGCTCCTCCCAATGCCATTTCTGTCGAGCCCGTCTCAAGTTCTCCGAGCACAGTTTCACTTCCACTTTTGTCATTGGCCAGCTGTTACCTCTCAAAGTTTGTTGCGTGGTTCTCCTCTAAATACTCTCACCAATACCTACGTTTAGGAGGGAAGAGTGGTTGGGACGTACTCTAAAAAAAGAGGTAGGATGAGCCAATTATTGTTCGATATCATAAAGTTGGTCCAAACATCTACCCTAACCGATACAACGCCTTAGGTTAATGGCCATACCATCCAAGTTAAATACATGCCCGCTACGTTGTCTCTACACCAAAGTATCGTAAACATTTAGAAAAACCTTGGTGAAGAGCCTAGAGACATTAAGTTGAATCAAACTCCCAACTCGTTCGAAGATTTTCGACAAGTTGGTGGCTGGTCGAAAACCCCACACAGAGGTTTCTTATTTTTTAGCCTATAAATTAATAAACTTTTCTCAAAAACATTTTAGAAGAAAAAATAGCGTAGAAGATCAATATGAACACTCTTGAAAATAGCTATTTTTGAGTATTTTAATTTTTGGAAAATAATTGAGGAATTCACGTAATACCTGCCAAATTTAAGCAATTTTGATATATATTGAAGGGCTAAGACGGCATCATTACCTCTAGAGATGTCGGTGTAGTGGAAGCTCTTTCAGTTAAGGTTAAGCCAAGAGTCTGCACTAAAAACTTTACAGGGCCGCCTCTCCAGGCTTGTGAAATTAAATTCCCGTAATTTTGTACCTCTATTTTTCTGTATCTTTGAACACCGTCAACGCTATTATATTAGTTGAATGCGGCATCCAACTCCGGCACATCAATATAAAATGGCTGCCTCATCAACATAATTGGATGGCGCACCAATATTTACTAATCTAGATCCAATATTTTATTTGCATAATCCAACCGTGAAGGAGTACTTGGGGATTTTAGGAAGGTGGAGAAGAACCTGGCATTCACATTAGCCTACTCTTCACGGAAGGTACCCAGAGGTCCACAGTGTTGTATGCCCCGAAGTACTGCACTTGAGATGCTATCTTTCTTTAGTACCCTAGTAGGGATCACTAATCCACTGAAATATGTCCACCATAGTCGGGATATGAACGCGGAGACTCGGGATGCGAAGCTAGTAACATTTAGCCACCAATTCAGTCATCGTATCCAGGGCGATAGGGATGAGATGGTGGTAGAGTAGGTACTCGCTTTCTATCCAAAGGGTCCGACTTAAGACTACCAAACAAAGGCAGAGATGTATCAGTGGAGTCTCAACTTTGGTGTTTTGTGTAGAGCACTCAAGTGTAGTATTCCGTCTGGCGGATGAAACAATAACTGTGCTCCTATTGACGTCTTTCGCTAAGAACAGGCCAATACGGGTGCCAGGTTTCTCCCACCTTTCCTCCGTATCCCAGATAATACTTCCCGTACCAACCTTTATATTTTTCCTCAATGGCGTAAATAACTTAAGTTTTCAGATCCCAAAAAACCTAATCAATATTATTTGTATGTTTTGCCCTCTCCAACTGTTTACTGATTACTTTTCAACCGTTTTCTAACTTTTTAAAACCGCAGACCGATGGAAATAGGAGAAACACATCTTGGATGGCTAATTCAGAATTAATTATCAGTGAAAATAATCTAATATAGTAGCCCCCTGTAGGGAAGAAAGAGGAAACATCCATTTAACTTGTTATGACTTTGTTTAGTTCCTATAAGAACACATAGCTCCCTTGTATTCTAAAAAATAGATTTACTTCCCCTGGTGGGGGGATAGCATGTTACAAGTAGCATTTTCGGACGCATTGGGTATATACCCAAGCCCACAATTCAGCGATGAAAAATAAAAATCGGTAAAAATGCGTACCCGAAACCTACAAAGGCTTAAATAATCCGATACTAGAAACGACAATTGTAGTTAGTGCAGCATCTGCTGATGCTCTTTTTTTGGAAAGTTAGATGTCCGCGGTGGCAGGAAATTTACGCAGACCGTCACCGGCCCGCGGACCACCGATTGGAATAATGCTGGTCTAAATTTCAGCCCGACGACGTGGATGAATATTGTCGCCTATCCCTCTCCGTTTCTTCTGTAACAGCATTTCATTCTCCTCTTCCTCCTTCCACTCATCCTTGCCCTTCGCCCTCTCCCCACCCCTCACCCGCCCCTCAAGACGCTCAAATGACTTGCTCTTCCCTCTCTCAAGTCTCCACTTTTAACAGCATTCGCAGGTGACGCACTCCGCTCTCCAAGGACTCATATTCGTCTTAACCCTTCCCTTTCTCCCCCCTCCCCTCCCCCCTTCTTCTTATTCTCCTCATCCTTCCTTGTCGTCTTCACCCCACTCGGCTTCCTTCCCCTGCTCGAGGAGGTTCCCTCGACACTACGAGAGTCTAAACATGTGAGCAATTTCATATTTTCGTTGGTATCGTTTGAATAGTTGGAATGCCCACACTGATATAATGGCTGCGATATTGAATATGGTTTCGCAAACGTCATCGCTTGCTTTGTTAGACAAAAAAGTGTCCTTAGTTGAATCATAGAAATGGAAAAAATGTACAATAATTGTTTAAAGTCAATACTTAGGGTGTGCACCCTGTAAAAGTAGGATGATTACTCGTAAGTGCATTGTTACAGATTAGAATAAGTTGTTTTCTGTCTTTGACAAACATTTGAGTGATTTGATAGTAAATATTGAATGGATTTTTACATGAGTGGTTCAATTCCCGATCCAGGCTAATTTTTTTCGTGGCAATGTCTACATAATGGCGAAATAGGTTAGATGAGAGATCATCGCCGATGTGGATTAATTATCTCATGGCTTCGTGAATTTACTTTTTCGAGAGGTGAAACATTGTAACACTGCGGAATCGAGTGTGTAGAGCTTCACTGAGACTACGATGAGAAACACAGAAGAAATTAGTGGAAAATAGTTATTTTTGTGCTTTTTGACCGTACTGATTGAACATCCCATCATAATAAGCCATCACTTGAATGCGCTGTTGAAAAAGGGAGGCGTTTTGCATACTATTTCTGTCTCAAAGCTCTGAAGAAAATTTCGGATACACTAGTGTCTTGGAACGTAGGCTAAGCTTCACCTCCCACAAGTTGTTTTTCAATTCCCCAAACTACCCCTCACTTCTCCTCCGACACCCTCAGCCTCTAAGCCGTACAATCTCACCTACACTTATCGGGGAGTGGCTGTGTATACGGTTAGGGTGAACCGAGGAGAAACCGTTAATTGCTATTAGACCGTCGCAAAGTAATCGCGCGTACTTTTTTTTCATTTATTATCATACCAAAAAATCTCGACACAATTCCGCGCGATTACATTATGCTACAATCAATTTGCGTATTATTTTAGTGGAAATATTGAAGAAAATATCATTTTAAACTTGGTTATTAAAAATAATTCTTAGCAGTGATCATTTACGTAAATGAGGTGATGAAATTTTACTAAATTGATTAAGGACTACATTACATCTACTTCTGAGATACATTCAGTGACACTTACCCACTCTTCACCGTTCACTTTGACCTTAAATAGTGCGAATATTTGCATGACCTACCTCTCAAATGCACAATTGCATTGACAGGTAGCCAACTTTATATTTTGACTTTTGGATATCTTTTAGGGAATTTACCTTCCTGTGCGTCAGCATAATTTAAACTTTATCTTTTCGGTAAGCGGCCATTCAAATGTTACGGAAGATGTTTTGGGGAGGGTGGAGGGTTGGGATTTTCTTACGTTTTCTTACGTAGGGGGGTGAGGGGTTCTGAGACAGTCTTACGTAAGATATAAGTCACTTCTGAATTCGTATTTTTATCACTTTTTAAAATTATTTTCGTAGGAAAATTCTTACTTTTTAGGATTTATGCGGCATTACGGCATTATATACGGCGGTACGTCTGTGTGTATGCTAAACTATAGAAAATCGTACAACCAATCCGTTTCGTCCATTCGTTTGGAGATGTTGCGTTTTCAAAGATCACATGTTTTGTGAGTTGTGTGTACAGCGAATCGCGAAATATGAAAAACAGTTACCGATATTCGTGATGAGGTCAGTATTTTCGCATTTTGACATACATGCAATCCCCCATAGTTTACTATCTATGTCCATGGTTTCAAAAATGTCTTATAACTTACGTAGGATTGGGAGGGGAGGGTTTGTGAAATCCTACGTTGTCTTACATAGGGGGGGGAGGAGGGTTAGAAAATAGTAAAAATCGCCTTACCTAATACTTGAATAACCCCTAAGTTCCAAGCTTTTATTCTGACGACGTTGAAAGCATTTTATGAAACCCAACAAACTATGGGTGAGTGATCATGAATTTAAAAATTTAGGAAATTGGAATGAAGAACGGGCAGGTTTTAAATGTTCGCGGAAGATTTTTTCCGCGAACGAGAAGAGACCATAATAGCTGCTACTAAGACTCAGTATTTAAATTGTTTTATTTGTGATAATTAATTGATTTTCCCTCCAATGTTTGTTTCTTAGAATTTTGGTGAAAATTCACCTCGTGCCACACACCTTTGAGATGGAAATGCAGGCTACTATGTGGATAAAGATGAGTGTTTTTGGGCATCTGCATCTGTAGATTTGTTTGTTGGTGAGCTATGCCCATGGGAGTGGAGTAAGCGGTGACGTAATCGGGTGTGGGGGGGGGGGAGGGAAAGGGGAGTGGAGGTGGTCGGGTCGGGTCCCATTGGGGGTTTGGGGATGTGTGGGGAGGAGAGGGGGTGTCGCTGGGTCGAAGGTGGAAGATTGGGGAGGGAGGGCAGCGATGGCAGTTGGTCCGTCTCTCTTTCCCCCCCCCCCTCTCCTCCCCCTTACCCTCCTCCCCTTTCAACCAAATCCCCCCCCCCCCATTCCATCTCCCCACTCCAGCCTATACTCAATTCCCCCTCCGGCTGACCCCGAGGTGGTGCATCATGGCTGCTGCCTCTCCCTCCTCCTTCCACTATCTCCGCCTTCCACTCTCAACTCCCACTCTTTACATCTACATAGTCCCACGATAGCCACACCAAGGGCGTGTGGCAGGTGGTGAATTTTCACTAACACGACTGTTTTTTTTTTCGGGATTCATTCCGCGATGTTTAAAATTGCAAAAAACAAAATTTCGCGGGTCCTCCTGCTAGCTTCATAAGGTTAACTGAACTGATTCCTTAGTCTCGCTCGTCCTCATATATATATGAACGTCAACCGAGAAGACGGTTACATGTTAAGTATAAATATTAAACGAATTTTTCAAATTTAAAAATTCCGGCAACAATGGGAGTCCTCACTCAAATATATAAAGACGAGCGAGACTAAAGAATCATTTCCGTTAACCTGATGAAGCTGGCAGGAGGACCAGCAAAATATTGTTTTTTGCAATTTTAAACATCGCGGAATGAATCCCGAAAAAAGAAACAGCCAACACTACATCCGCGGAAGCCTACGAGATAATTTCACTAACATACACTGCACCAGCGATCGGAAATCCATGGCTAGCGTAGCACCCGGTGGCACGCGCGAAAATTATGTTCATGGCACGACAAGAAAATGAATATTAAATCACAATTGCGATATTTTATGACCTTTCCTTTCATAAATCGTATTTTATATCTTAAGAGGCGAAGTTCCAAACTCAAGGGTGGCTCGCCCCCGGCTTGTAATAAAATATATAAAAGCGTATCAGGCTGAACTTTGTGGGAAAACTTGACATCCATTTCAAATGAAAAACAATATTAACTTCCCACACTCAATATATTTTAACAAGTTAAGTATTTTTTAACAAGTTAATTTACCATGGTTTCAGCACATAATGCCATTATCAAGGCATTATCGCTGTGAAAATTTTTATCTTGATAATGGCATTGGGTACTAAAACCATGGTAAATTAACTTGTTAAAATATATTTAACTTGTTAAAATATATTGAGTGTGGGAAGTTAATATTGTTTTTCATTTGTAATGGTTGTAATAAAATAATGTATGTAAAATGCGGCTCGCGTATACACAACGGCTGCCAACCGATGCATTAAATTATTTGTTTTAAACGTTCCGAACGGATTACTTTTCTGATGACATCAATGCAATTATACGAAGCCCGACATACTACTGTAGATCAGATCATAGATTGGGAAATAGGCTGTAGAACTGACCGGTTTAGAAAGCCATTTTCCCGCGAACGATAAGAGACCATAATGGCGGCTCGTATAACGTAGTGCTTTTGGGTGAAAATTCACCTCACCGCTGGTATTTGTCAGTTTTTGTTACTGTGACAATAGTCGTAGTTTCATTACCTACAGTAGCAAATAGTGTACTGCATGTTGGCGAAAACTGAGACCTCTCTCACCCACACTGTTGAAGTGTATTACAGGATACTATACAGATGTAGATTCCCAAAACATGATCGCGTTGAACACAATTATAATCCTTGCGACTTTACGCAAGGATGGGATCGATGAATGAATGAATTAGAAAACAAAGATGAATAGATGAAGTCAAAGAGCCACTTGCAAGCGATTTTTAAGGCAACTGCCAAACAGGTAACCTCCATTTGTAGAGGCGGCATGACGTCGCAAAGTTAAATTACTCATTGAAACCAAGCAATATTTAAATCCATCTCTTCGTAATGCGCGTTTGTGATACTGACCACAGATGTACAACTCCTGTCGCATCGAATAAATTGCCCTCTCTGGCGCTCAAGGTGAACGAACAGCGCTGTTGCTTTCCTTTCGCATCAAACCCTAAGCACCATTCAGCGCAATTCAAAACAGATCGGGAGCTTGTAGTTGATTTGCGTTGCTGGTCGCTTGAGATGGTTATTTTAACACGTTTTTATTAGTACGGTTTCCGTCATGTCTGCCTGTCCGGGTGAAATATTGCAACCGAGTTTAAACTAACTTCCCGATCAGCTAGAGACTTGAAATGTTAACCAAAGCTCAGAAGTGGATGACAATGCAATATTAGCTATCAGCATAACAATTAATTGATTAGTTAATTAACAATTAATTAATTGACATATTTCCTGATGCGCTAATAGAAGCTTGTAATTTTAACTATAGCTCAGAAGTGGATGACAATGCAATGTTAGCTACATGTTATAGCAATTAATTAACGATTAATGAATTATTTCAATTCCACACTGTCAGAACAGATTCTGAAATACATCGGGAATTTCCATGTGTATTGATCCATTTCCATTCCAATGTGTCCATGTCAGAGTCTCATCAAGATGTATAAAATTGATTGGATACTTTCACCCGGGCATAAGACTAAAAAGCAAAATATAACTAATTTAATAAATTTTTTTAAATATAAAACGTTTTTAAAACAGACTTAAAAGTATAAAATAATTTTCCCTGGGCCATTCTAAATTATTGAGGGTGAATTTTTAGTGGCTATGGAGATATTTGTGAGACTTGAAGAGAAAAACGTGGGGTGCAGGCAGTAGATAATAGAAGTAGATAATCCGGATGAATTCACAACCAATTTCAGTGCATTGCAAATGGTATTAATCGTGGGAGTTTGCTCGACGACACCTGGTCCCTTTACTCCTCCTTAATTATCATGGGTTGCCTGCGCCCCACGTTTTTCTCTTCAAGTTGTACAAATATCTCCATAGCCACTAAAAATTCAACCTTAAAAATTTAGAAGGGCCCAAGGAAAATTATGTTATACTTTTTAGTCTGGTTTAGAAACCTGCTACACAAAAAAATATTTTTATTTAATTATTTTTTTATTCTTGCAGATGGGAATCTGACTACTCTTTTATCTCATTATTTTTTTTAGCAGAGTACAATTTGCTAAGTGAAATGTTTTGTTTCACTCAGTTTCATGAGGGGGTGAGGGGAAGATCGCCATAAACTTCGAGCAAAAGTTAGTTTGAGTGAAACTTTTAATCCGCACCTGATTCTCCTCCGCATGGGCTTCTGTAGCACGCTGAGAGTTTCAAAGCTTCCAAATGTAATCGTTGTTCTCGTTACTCTTGGGATTATTTTATCGGGAAAGAGGACATTGCCCTCATCTTAGTAGATGTTTCCGAAAGATTAGGTACCTAATCTTTCTTCTCCTACGTGTATTCGTTGAGTACCGAAAATTTTAGTATTAAAATAATTATGTATGTAAAAATCTCACAAAATCCCATGTTTCCTAAAGTAAACTTTAAAAAGTTTCAAGTCTCACCTTTAAATCACCTTTACTAAACATAATAAGTTAAAATAAATATTTGAATAGCAACAATATGCTTCAAAAAAGTTGGAAATTACCGTAATATTGATATGGTGAAAGGTTTCAAAACGTCAATAGGCCGATGTTTGAACCAGGGACATTGGCTATGTTCATGCATAATTTCAGTTTCTTGGGTTTTGTGGTTTTTGCGTAGTTGAGTGACTAACATACACATTTTATATATTAATATGATTTAAAGTAAAGACGTTAATCATGCATATTTTATGTTTTGCTGCAAGTTCAATTATTCTGCTTAAATTATGTGGTAGTGGTGAAATAGTTTAATATTTACAAAACATTCGCTGTGTAGCAAGTGTCCTTTGTGTAGCCTAACATTTTGCCTGCACGCATCGTCCCATTATTCGTCATTCGAGTCCAAGAAAAAGAGGTGATGTTCTCCGATTTGAGGAAAATTCAACTCCTTGAAAGGAAAGCTACGTGCATCTCATGCGCGGTGATATTTTCGTCACGTGATCCGTAGAGATCTCCCCTTGGTTCCTCAGGAAAAACCCTCCACCCTCGTCGCATTCATTGCCGAGGGGAGCCATCAAATCCACTCTTCCCACCACCCATACGGGGTTATTCACTCCGCCAGGAGAATATAAAAATATGTGCCACCCGGTAGGCAAGAAGAAGAGGTGAGGCAAGACGGGTGTCGGTTGTGTTTCTCCTCTTACCGTCCTGCTCGGGGCACTCAATTCACTTCACACCTCCAGTCGTCCGGCATTAAAGGCGTCCAAGGCGACCGCTCCTTTAAGAGGTTGGGACGGAGTGCAAGTGGGTGCTCCTCCTGCCGCTCCTGCTCTGCGACGGGGAAGAAGATTGTTTACACAAGGCGTGGTGGACGAAGGAAACTGCGGGGTGCGGCGGCCGTGGAGTGTAGGGGACCGCGGAGGATGACGGGACGAAAGACGAAACTGTTCCTCATCTCTCTTTTATTCTCCTTCTCTCACACCTCTCCGCCATGAACACACCAAGCCCTGAATAGTCCGCAACTCATCTGCATTAACGGAAGCGGGCTGTGAACTATGAATATTATTAGAACTGTGGAAGCGTTACATCACTGATTCTTCACACGACGAGAGAACCTGTTCATCATAGAATCAGTTCTCCAGTCGAAAGATTTGTGGAGAAAAGTAACAAATTATGCGGTTTGATTTTAATTTTTGAGGCTCTGTAAAGTTTTGTATCTCAATGCTGAACGGTTTAGTTCACGAAATTATTGCAACTTTAAATGATCGTATGGCGAACGGAAAGCGACTGGAGGGACTTGAATAGAAGGAAAAAGAAACCCATAGGTAACTCTATATATATTGAAATTATTAGGGAAAATCACAAAATAGAAATCGGATTAGTGAGGAGTCTCAAAGCTTGTCTCTAGATTATCTGGGGACGAGATCATCCCCTCGGGATGGGCTTACATACTGGCAGAGGCGAAGATTCGTCAGCAAAATCCAAATATCCTGTAAAGATCACTTTCAGTGTGAATTTTCTGTTAAATTCTTCACTTTTCAAAGTATATATCTTCCCATAATGGCGCATATAACTTTAATTGTCTGTCGCCTTCCTAAATAACCAGACAACTAACTTACATGTTACCTGAATATTTCTATTTGTCAAATATGTCAAGGTGAAGAGAATAAATCCAAATCCCAGAAATAAATTAATTCATTATGCACCATCGAGTTCTTCATCACGATTAAATGTGAAACAGAGGTTGTATTTATTTCTTAGAATAAGATTGACTATTATGAAAGAACTATAACATATTTTTTCCTTGTCATTGAGTAAGAAGCATTTCCCTAAAGTTGCCTCAGGCTATTTTTGTTCAAAAAAAGATGACCCGTTTCGCGAATGCACAAAGACTTGCTTGTCCACCAGAAATGAAATGAGCTTTTTGGATTCATTCTGAAGTGTATCGCGGAATTTCACGCGTAATCGCGGCGTAAATTGACTCTCATTGAATGGAAAATAATACATTGGCCATAATACACCAGTGGCCCTGCGAATTATGGTGGAAAGGTCGGTTTACATTCAGCATAAGAGCAGACCTGAAAACAAAACGTATCTTATGCTCAGTTTACAATCGCAAGTGTCTTCATAACAAACTATGACAATAATGTTTTAGCTAACAAATGGTTATTGCTTTTCAATAACCATTAGTACTGATTATATCACTTTGAAAATAATTTTTTATGGTTACCAACTAAACTACTACGAGACGATTCATCTTTTACGCTTTAGGTAAACTTTCGAAGCGTTAACTTGCGAATACTCTTTAGGTAAACTCACGAATACACTCCA
Source organism: Pyrrhosoma nymphula (assembly GCA_963573305.1). Taxonomy (NCBI): domain Eukaryota; kingdom Metazoa; phylum Arthropoda; class Insecta; order Odonata; family Coenagrionidae; genus Pyrrhosoma; species Pyrrhosoma nymphula. The sequence continues at coordinate 7,996,505 of OY754335.1, read as the reverse complement.
TTTATCAGGCTTACATGATCAAACTCAACCATACTAAGTTACGTTCTTAAATTTCGTCCTGCTAGTTGTTAATAATTAAAGTTCCTGCGCTAGATTAAACCGGCGTGAAAGTATTCAGGCCTATTAAAATTCAATTAAATTTGACTAAAATTCCCTCAAAAAATGATTGAGTTTGAAAAAAAAAAGATAAATAGTTCTCTGTGCACCCGTTTTAGGCCCCAAAAGTTTGCTATTCCTCACGGTAACAAATTAATAAACATGAGAAAGACAGCTGTTGGCAAATTCCAAATCTGAGCTTAATATATGACATATGTCAAATGTGAAATATTTGACAAGTCTTCCGAATAAGAATTGGATTTATAAGTTTTGACTAATTTGCTAATGTATAAGAGCAAACCTTTGACTGTGGTAAATGGGCTTTACTCCATAGGCTGTGTCCGATAAAACTTGTAACTTGCCTCTTTGTGAACGCATTCTACGGTACACAAGTAGAAAAATTTCTTTTTCAGCAACGTGTAAACACGCTTTTTATAGCCTACCTTCGCGTGGGAAAGTTGAATAATAAAATTGGCCACAATATTTCGATCTCCCACCTCTCCTCGCTCATTCTAGTTTTACTTCTTTCCCGCTTGGATTGGACCATTTTGTCCGTCTCTCAACCCTCATCGCAAACAGGGAGTTCAGTCAGAGAGAGAGAGGGGACTTTCTCGCCCCCGTGGCTTTTTCAATGGGAAGCCAGCCCAACAGGCGGAGATGATGAAGAAGGCGCTAATTTTGGGTGGAAGTCTAGCGCAGGAGAGCGCGGGATGTGAATTGCGTCGCAAACATCCTCTTTCTTTATTTCTTTCTCCTTCCTCTACACATATATTCCATCCTCTCTCTCTCTCGTTCCTCTCATACGCCATCTCGTCAACAACCACTCTACCATTTTCCCTGCGTTCTGTTTGCTCTGGGATGTTCAGGGCCACACCTCTTATCCTTGGGATTTTTCGTGTTACACTACCGGCCGCTGTGTTTATTTTTTCCGAGCAAAGGAGAAGAAGCACTTCCCCAAGATCCTAACCCACTCTGGAGCGACGGACAAAAATATTCAAATGAGTTCAAGAGTCACGAAAACCGCGAGTAGAGTCGTTGTACGTTTTTTTGTTCTAAAATCACCAATACCACCACCTGAAGGAAACAAAATATTAGACCTTCAAGCTGCCAGTCACTCCGTAATGATTAAATAAATCGACATCTTAGAAGGCATAAGTGATAATAAAGGGATTTTTGTAACTGTACTGTTGTGTCTTCAGTCCATAGAAAACCAAAAAGAAAAATTTACTTATACGAAAAATTTGCTTTCTTAAAATTCGGAGTGTTAGGCAATGAAAAAATTCATCTCGGAATTTATTACCAGCACTGGCGACGAAAACACCGAAGTAGCATGGACATATTTCTTGGAAATTCTACGCAAATTTCAATAAATATGATAAATGAGATAAAAAACCCTATATGGTACAATAACGAAGTAATACGGTAACTCAGGAAGCAGAAAGAAGGATCTACACATTATACCCGAAAACACCACCAAATATGGTGTCATAATGACGGAACTCAAGGATAGAAAAAGCTACATTACTCGACGCTGAATACAAAGAAAATAATGCGTACTGTTCTAAAAACTTGAAGAAAACAGTGCTCTATAAAAAACCAATGAATCATTTTGTCTTACGTATGAGAACTTCAGGGTAAACGCTCAACTGTAGTTTCTTAGGCGGACAAAAATGGCACAAAGTATTCATTCACAGTATCGGCATAACCAACACATTAACCTACTTCTTTGAAAGTGAGGACTTCTAAGGATGACACCATAGAAGACGTGACATTGACGTGACATCCCTGTCATTTCTGAACCGATTTATGACATAATTATACAGCGAGATGGGATAATATAACAAATCCGCTCCGCACATCGTGTCTTTTTAGATATCATATTTAAAAAGTCATTATCCGAAGGTAAAATATCATATGACTGAAAGACAGCCAATAACTAATGCAAATTAACAAGTCTCAGGAAACTACAGGCGAGGTCTATGTCGTTAACATCCCTATTATGCAAGATTCTCGAGCACATATTTGTTAGTTAGTTAGTTAGAATATTAACCTGACATTCCTGGATATATAAAACTTCTTCCACATCAGTCAGCACGGCTTTTGAAAAAGCAAGTTGAAGCGTTATTCCTGGATTACGCAGAGCATCAGAGAAATTACGGAACTAAATTGCAAAATTGAAAAATCTCCACCACTGTCAGGAATGTGAGAGAAAGGAAATAATCCAGGTAGAAAGGAAAACATATACAAATCCAGGCAAGGAGAGGAAAACCGTGGGCTTGAATGAGTAGTGTGTGCATTATGAATTAAAATTAATGTTATATCATTCTGCGCATGAATGCTTGTGGTTGGTGACACAGATTTTTAAAAACAAATTTTAAACACGCTACCTACTAGAAAAATTGAAAAAAAATCTGGTGGCGATGGCTGACTTACCAATGGAAATGACACATCTTCCTTCTTCGAACAGGGCTATACAGTCGGCGTATCATTTGAGGAGTACATCATTAAAAGACACCACGTTTTCTGACCGTTAACCTATAAGAAAACATTTGAAACCCTCGTATGAATGAATGCACCGATCGTGCAAGAGTTGCCTGATGAAAAATTCACTCAGAAGCGGATGATTGGCTGTTTAACACATTAAACCATCACGAAATGTAATTCTCTCGAGTTAAATTAATTCTGTTCTAAATGTTGTAAATTTAATCTCTTCTGTGTGAGAGGGTGACAAGAGTCACTGAGTCAACTTATAGCGTACACAATTATATAACGCAACTTTATATAAATACTACTGAACAATTTTGGAATATGTGATAGGCAAAATTTCACAATGAATAACTTTTCGACAGGAGGTATAATCTGTCTCCTTTTTTTGTGAACGATTTAAAAAATCTTAAGCTAGTAAAAAATCATTATAATATTTACCTGAAACACGAAATTTAAGCGTAGGTCTGTGGACGTATGGTTAACGAGAATTTCTCCATTGCAGTGGTGGGTATCTTCAGGTCGAGGATTACCTGCAACATATCAAACATGAAATATAATAACTTTTTCATAACAAAGTCTAATCTAAGACTAAAATTCCGATATACTCTAGAAATTCAGTTTTATTGCAACCCCTGAAAGCATACAATATCAAAATCTTAAGTGAAAGAAATATATCATGGAAGTCTGTATTTTATTAATTTTACAGCTATTATTGGTCGTTAGTCATCCACAAAAATAGTCATCAGAGGATGGACATTAAAAATGTGATACAAAAGAAGTAGATTCTAGGCCATATCGAAAGAAAAATTATATTATATTATACTATCATATGCTAAGTGTGTAAGAAGTAGGCAATGCTTTAGTCGACCTCATGAAATAAGGTTGCAGATTGAATTCAAAACGCGCACGTCAACAGTACTCATATTACTTGAGTTATTGATCAAATTAATATTTATAGTTCACCTTAACGCTAACAAAAGCTATTTACCCGACTGTAGTGTTCATTTTAAAGACTTTAAATAGTTCAACTTGAATTCAAAGCTAACCATTGAAATATATAAATCACCCGTTCCATTATGTAATGCATTGGCAATAGTATTATGTAATTACAACGAGCAAAATTGAGTAACGTTGAATTTTTCCAAGAATTCCAACACTTGAGAGCGGCAGTTGAATGGGATTAAATTGAAAAATGACTGGAATAATTTGTGAGCTATAAAAGGTGAAAATAACGCTTTTTAAATTTCTTTCCCTTCATTGATAAAATCACATGAATTACAATTTTATTTTTGTCAGGGCATTCAAGCGTTAAGCGCCCATACATCGAACTGCCGCCAAGATATATATCGAATATGTTTGAATCGAGGTGAAGCCTAGGTAAATAAATCTGGGTGGACATAGTGTCAACAAGGTGGCTACACATTCTAATTCTCTACAGTAAATAGAAGTTTGTGAATGAATTCTTTTTGTTTCATGTTCAATTCATTCAACTTCTGAATATCTGAAATTACAGTTCTTTTTCTCTCTGAAAATCTGTGACTTCACGTTTACAAATAATTATGATCCATTGTATCTTCAAGCAGAATTTTGTTCATTACCCATGACGATATTGTTTCCCTTTTTGTTTGAACCTTTGTTATGATCCTTTAGCAAAGAAAAGGAAAGTTTTGGACCATATTTAGGGTGTGCATTTTGCGAAAAGCAAACATTTTATGACATAATTTCAATACTATTCTGAACAGAAAAAGAGAAGGTTAGCTCCTCTTTCCTATTTCCTAAATGGCGTGAAAAATTAATTAAATCTCAACCATATATAGCGTACTCGTTACGAATTTTGGATAACTAAGTGCCGTTCCTTTAATGCTTTTCATTTCCTCGAACTTTATTTTCAATAAAAAGAGCTTTGAAATGGTACATTTTGCTGAAACCACGGCGGGTTGAATGTGGAAAAAATGTATTACATTTATTATATATATATATATAGTATTTTTCTCTTGCAAATGTAATTCTGCTTGAAAATAAAAAGTTTTGATTGGGTTGATACATATTGGCTCCGTAGCTCCGTTTAATGTTAATTAATGCCACAAATCTAATCCTGAGAATGTCGAGACCTCGCACTAGACAAACTGAATAACTGATACTTACTAAAAACTGATCAAATATCGGAGAACCTCAAGTAGGGAGTCATCCCAAGGCCGTTGGGGAATCTTCCGTCTAGGGTGCTCATTTGCGTACTACGTCCAGTCCTGGAGTATTTTTACTCGATAGATGTGGTCGAATGACCACCTCGAAAACTCAAATCGGGCGTTGATCTGGATTGCTTTTTTTTGTGACATGGAGTGGCACTTAGTCATTAACTATCTAAAAAAACATAGATCGTCTCCACTAGGACGGGTGCATAATCTACTCCTACCACGTATATTTTTTTCAAATTACCGACAAATACTAGCAGTTCATCCACCTTTGAGTAAATAATTCGTCATATGAGCCGACCTGTTACCTCGGTGGATTACGCCAAGGAGGTTAAATTGAAATGGAGGAGGCATGACCGTGAACGCTCATGGGCGAAAGTGAAGCAAGAATAGGGGTGCTTGGGAAGGATTTTGTGCCGAGTAGGTGTTGCCAAACCAGTCACAAAACATCGCCTTGCCTGTGGTTTTTAACTTAGATTTGACGAAAATCGAATGCGACCGCCGGACACGTAAGCCAGAAGAAGGTCTAAACTGTGCCGATTGCAATGGCGGAATTGGCTTCAAGAATCATGTGCTATGTCGCCTCCATTTCTTTTCTAACCTCCTTGGATTACGCGCTCACCTGCCATCGGTCGACCGGGGACCGAGCGCTCTGAATCCTACTTCGGGCGTGTTTTACTCGAGGCGCTTAATTGCACAAATTGATGTACAGATATTGCGAGAACGCGAGCACGGAATTAGAGCAGAGAATTATTTTACCGTCTCTAGTTTATGCACTTGCGCATGCATCCTTGCAATTCACCGCTTTACACGAGGCAATTTTCAGTGCACGTCAATACATACATCAGATTGTGCAATAAAGTGCCTAGTGTAAAACGGCCTTAATACATTTTCGTGGGTCAACTGTTCGATAAAATATCAATCGTGACCGCACCTTAATTTTAACATTTAATAGCCAGTACCAAATACGGTCTGAAGAGGGCCAATTAACTATGCACGAACCATTTCTGAGGTCGGAGAATGATTTCTAATGACGGAAATAACGGTGAGGTCCGACGGCAATAAAACCAATGGAACGCACATTTATGGTTAGGCATGTAATTGGGAAATGTTAAGTGTGATTAGCGCTTTGGCGTGTTTGCTGCAGGCTGCCAGAGCCGTGGTTCAGAGGTTCCCTGAGAAAAAGACACACATATGCTCAATCATGGGCGCGAAGGCCAACCACGAATCCCAAGAACAGCCCTACACCGGACAGGCAACTTAGAGAACGCGGATTTGATCCCCTTTCATCTACATCTACAAAATACCCTGCAAGCCACCTCAGGGGTGTGTGGCAGGGGGTGAGTATTGACCAACATGCATTACACTACACCCTAAAGTTAGTGTAACTACGAATAATTATGCATTAGCATAAATCGCTAATGCTTGTCACGAGAACAATTCTCACAAGCATGCACTACACTACAGATGTTATCACAATGGAGAGGGACCGTTAACATATATGTATTTTGCAACTACAGAAATGGACAGAGACTCAAGACTTATGTAGAAAACATGCACGGCGCAATGCTAGTACTAAGTAACAGATAAGAGTTCAAGTATTAGGGAGTACTACGACTACTAATAGCTACACTAACTATCGACAAACCTAGATAAAAGTCTCACTGGCCACTGTAATGGTCCCTTATAGTTCGTGGGAAAAATGACATTTTAAATCTGTCCGTTCTGCAGTCTAGTTCCCTAATGTTATTCTCATGATCTGATCATCCGTAGTATGTCGGATTTCGTAAAATATTATCAACGTCGTCAGAAAATAGACAGGTTTGGAACTTACATTACAGATTAAGTCTAAATTCTAATCGACGGTCTGAAAGCGCTTCCCATTCCAGTTGCTGCAAAATGTCAGTAACACTAACGAGATTACCATAACGGTCTTTAACGTATCTTGCCGATCTTTGCTGCACGCGTTCTAACTCAAGTTTCCAAGCCTATCAAGCCTTGCCAAGTCTTTCGTGACGTTACACACTACAGTGTTCACCGACATGTAACTATAATCTTTAATACGGCGTTTTTAGATCACCAAATGTGTGAGGTACATAGCTGCTTCCTTTCTACAATTCATTATTCTATCTGATTCTAAACGCGTGTACAAAGAAACTTGACACGCAAAAGGTATACCACGGGAAATTACTGCGAAAGGAATGAGAATGCCAATTATTATCGAAATAATATATTTTTAGGTGGTGCATCCCTTATGGTGGGTGTCGTTGAGCCGCTCACTTTGAACCTCATGATATAAAAAAATAGATGATCATGAAATTGGACTCGCCGGCAACTTCGTAGGAACAATCGTACAATTCCTATGTCACACGCTACAATATTTAACAAAAGCCGCACTGCCTGTGAGGGTACCTCTGAAAAATATTTGGGACAAGGGCTGAAGCAAGTGAGAATATATAAAGCACATTGCGTTGAACAGTTTGATGCGTCATTGGACATCACCCTTTTGTTAAATTCAATCCTGGATCCCTTTCCTTCATTTGCTACGTTGCCTGTGGATTATGATTCAAAGTAGGGATGTGCGGTATATATCGGTATATCCGGTATATTTTTTCCGATATATCAGTGTATACCGGTACTTATATTTTTTAAAGTCGATATACCGGTATATTCGGTGTTATTTTATAAATACCGGTACCCGATATTGCTCAAAATGAAAATTTTCATACCGAAGTTCAGTAATAAAGTTAGAGCAAAATTATAGAGAGTGGGGTTGTTGAAAATTCCCTATATCAAAGGACAATGGAAGTAAATTTCCATGGTTTTTACCGTTTTACTACGAATTGTTTTGAAAGTATGATGAACTCTTTTTACCTTGGTTCGGAATTCTCTTAATGAAGTGTTTCTCCTATTCGGCGCAGCTACTGCGTATTCTATACGTTAAAAACAGCGCTGTACCTTAAAAATAGGCCATGAGATGGCCTTGCTTTGAACCATATGTTAAGTTTCTTTACAAAATTCAATCCGAATTTGGTGGAACAAAATTAATGTTCCCAAATATAATAATTTTAAAAATTATCACAGGCATGGAAAAAATGTTAAGCACTGTTTTTCCCTGCGTGTACTAATTATATCTAGGATGATGACCTCCGTTTTATACCATCCATTAAGACGATCTGTGGCATTCCGTACGCAATACACTGGCAATGAAAACAGATATTTGGATTTATATAAAGAGATATTTGGATTTATATTAACAGATATTTGGATTTATATAAACAGATATTTGGATTTATATAAAGAGATATTTGGATTTATATAAACAGATATTTGGATTTATATAAACAGATATTTGGATTTATATAAAGAAATATTTGGATTTATATTAACAGATATTTGGATTAATATAAACAGATATTTGGATTTATATAAACAGATATTTGGATTTATTCCAAAACGAATACATAGAACACACTTATGAAACGTCACAGCCTAACCCATGCAATATTTGAAGAAACTACAGCAGTGTAAGTTGCTATGGCCAGGCCCGGCTCAAGACCTTCGGCGACACGGGCGACTGCCCGTCGCAAAGAAAGGGACGCCGTGATTGCGAAAAAATATTTTTTAATACGTTTAACTGGTGATTAGGTTTGATGAGGGAGGGCGGGGGGCGAAATACTCTCTCGCCCGGGTTAAAATGTTGTCTTAAGCCGGGCCTGGCTATGGCTATCCATTCAAGTTCCCACCATTGGCACCACGTGTCTTATCGAAAAAGATACTGTTTTTTTACTGTCGTAATGCAACAATTACTTTAAATGTGATTGATGTGATGACATTCTGGTATAAGTTATTCTTCCTATTCAATTTTTCGTTTCGCTCAATCGTTGTGTTTTTGAGTCGTTCCTCTTTCTCAGATAAAATAATCACTTTTCTCTCACAAAAGATTTCCTTTCGATTCAATCTCTACGCGAACAAATTTCTGCAAAAACAAAGCTTGGGATGTTTATTTCCCACGTGTAAACGCAAGATATGAACACAACTAAAATTTTTATATCACGATTCTGTATCGCGACGCGGCGCGATATAATTCATCTTGCTTCTGCGGGTGAGTCTTATTGAAACTTTTCACGAGATATCCTGTGTACGACTCTTTATCTCACTCAGAATATCCTTGGTTATTAATCATATGTCACCGGAATAATATTTCCTTACAATTCATTTGAGACAAATATGTTCACAGGATAATAATATATCATATTCATTTTTGCATTCCTTCAGTTGTATTTAACGCCATTGCTGACATAAGTATAGAAGTAAACGCTGACCTTCATCGCCTTGGTAAAGTCTCATCATCCCTACAGGGTATTCATGAAAACCCAGTTATAAGTGATGACGAAGCCTCTACATCCATTTCGGCGAATCATTATGAAATAGCTCTGATTATGGGACAAGAGAGCCAATATAGCACGTCACATTCAATACCGAATGAGCTGCAATTGTATCTCAGCCAGGCGTTAACACTCAGAGCAATTAACCATCTGAAGCTTTGGCAGAGCAGTAGAACGGCTTTCCCTTCTTTAGCCGGAGTGGCCCTTTAATACATAATTGTTCTGGGATCCTTAGTATCATCTGAGCACACCGTCTCATTGGTCAACAATGTTGCATCTGATTATCGGAGCAGATTGACTTGCGACCATATTAACCAGCTGGTGTTCTTGGGATCAATTGGAAAAAATATTGGGTTTTCCATGATTGCCATTTGATATCAATCGCATTCGCCTTGTCACAACATCATCAGTCAAACTAGTTACATGTTAAGCCATAACCTCACTCCTGGAAATATTGCATCAATGCATGGCATATTTTAACTATGAATACTCTGTTGAGACCTATGTACTGTATGTCTTTACCTTGATAACAGCTAATAACGTCATAATCTGTTATAATACGATGATGAAGTTGTTTTAGCCTCACTCCTAAGCCTATTTTTGTGTTTTTTACAGCATCTATCGCGCATGAAAAACTGTAGCCTAACTGAGAATGCTGAAAATAGCATTTGGTAATGATCAGAGTATGTGTTTTCTGCATAAAAAATATCTTTAAAAAATTGTACTTACCTGATAAAAGCATGTTTAGCATATAACAGTTTTGCATTTATTCCGCTTATTCTTGGACTGGAAAACACAATGAATAGGATAAAAATATTGAAAAATATTTCTCCCGAGATGTTTTTTAATAAATATGTATTTTAATAACAATTTAAATTATCAATTTATTGCTCGTTTCCTCAATATTCTTAATATTTTACGCAATTCTACTTCGCTCTTTAGCATTCTGAGAACTAAAAATTAGCGAACGATAGAATGTAAGTAGGTAGGTAGAAGTAGTTAGCAAATTCTAGCAAAAATAGTAGCATAATTGTATATTACATAAACAGTACCGATATACAGGTACACCGGTATATTTTTTAACGATAAACCTATCGGCTAATCGGTAGGTATATTTAAAAAATACCGGATCCCGATATATCGGTATAGTATTTTTATAAGCCGCACATCCCTAAATTTCATATCACCTAACCAGTCGATATCCCGCATTAACAACTGTAACACCACCAACTCAGGCTTTTGGGAGCCACAAATCCGTTCCGTAGACCCGGCTTCCGCTCATCGGTAAGACGACGAACGATTTATTTACAGGCGCCATTAACATTCTCATAAGCTACTATTCCATAAATCCTCCTGTGATTTTATTTTCACCGTGTCAAGGATTTTAATCTTGCAAGCCGGACTGCTTCGCAGCGTGCATTCCGAATGCCTATATCCCGAGCGGTAAGAGACAAATTCGATGGCGGAGAAACAGACACCCTTACGCTATTGAAGGCAGCGGCGTCCCAGTCATTCGCTTCGCGGCTCCGGAGGAGGCTCCAGCCTCACTCCTTCCAGCGGCGAGTGAGTGATTCTGCGATATTTCACATGTCGGTCGCATCAGTCATCCGTCCCGCCTCTCCCAATGCGAGCGCCCGTCTCTTACGAACGCGTCTTGGAGGAAAGCGGCGGGCTTCGACGGGCAGGGTTCGTGCCCGTGGAATTTGACGGTCACGCGGTGAAAAAACACCGCTGGCTGTTAAGGATTCGCATCAAAGTTGTTTACGATACGCGAATTGTGCACTTGAGCAAAGGGCTAAAGTTAAGACGTTGCATTCTGCAATGACGCAATATTACTTTTGTGTAAAATATAACTTGAGTCTCTCAGCCAAAGATAAGATATCCCACTTCAAAACAGCCAAATGAAAGAATAATTAGCAGGGTGACTTCATTGTCGGGAGAACCGCGTTGTGTCGTAACTGTTTAGTCGCAGCAACAAAACAACGCGGTTCTCCTGAAAGTAAAGCCGTTTCATCCTACGCATCGCGGTAGACTTCGCTCATAATCAGCAGGGGTTGACATTGGTGCCCGAGTGCCACGGGACATAGGATGGTAGTCACATCTGCACCGCATTTGAACGCAGAATAAAGAGGCTTTACTTCACCCGGGTTTAAGTGGACGTTCGAATGTGACAAAATAGGGTTCACGAATACTGGTTTATTGGGAGCACCTTCTGGCATCTTCTAGTGAAGCGTCTTAGATAGAGTCTAACAAGTTATGACTACAGCCGTAGGACTCTATCCCTGGACAATTAACACTAGTGACCTTAGACTGCTAAAGCGACGTGGACAGAAGATCGCGAGGATAATATGCACCAAAGAGTATGTAAGGTTTAGGCCACATGACATAGTTATGGGTAGAACCACCAGTAGGATACGAAACCCCTCCGTTAGGTATTATAAAATTATTAACTCTCTAGTGGAACAGTATAAATGTAATCATAGGATATTAAAGGGGTTGGCTTTGTAATAAGAGTTCTAAAATACAATGGTAGATTGTACCTTTCCATATTTTCGTTGAAAAAGCCTTTTCTCATGAAGTACGTTTATAATGAAAAATAAAAGAATTACAGCAAAGATGCGATTGGCGATTTATTTTGGAATCCACTATCCTCTGGTTGAGGTTTAAGTGCTAGTGTTTCAGTGCTGCAGCGACTGAAATATTCTGCTACTCATAGCCTACTCGACCACACACCCTTCACTTTATGAACCCATCAGCTCAAATTAATAATTAAATTGTGCCAGTTCTCGCAAATATAACATATCATTGCCGTAGACAAAGCTTGCATATTTCTGATTGGCACCATTGAGCACACGTTACTGCAAATTCGATTTGAGTAGTTCAGAAAAAAGGACCACGTGTATGAATAGAAATCATTTGATGATCAGAACTTCTTTAAAAAAAAGAGCACTTGGAAAATGGCAATAAACATATCAATAAATTATACAGATTGAAACTAAACTGATACCTTGAATTCACGGGGGCATATTCTTTGAGGGCACCGGCAACCTTGTATTTCGAAGCAGCCCTCCTCCGAGGATACACATTTGTGAAGTACAATCGCGTCGCATCCGTCAACCTGTCCTATAGCGTTCGGCATTCCCGTTCACCCTCAAGACCCTTTTTAACCCTTTGAACAACGCGCACCGCGGGATCCTAACGCTAACCCCAACCTCGTCCGAAAAAGAAAACATTCCCTTTTCCCCCCGTCGACTGACAAATTGTTAAGGCCCCTTAGATTGATTGGGGTTCGGTGTCCACCAATTACTGGATCCAAATACGTCTTCTTCAAGTGGAGCTGGGGGTATTCGGCAAAAGCACAGAGCGAGCAGGTTGGGGGAGGAGAGGGGTTGCGGTGGTAATGGGATTGGAACGGCAGAGCTGATTTTATTTCTATTTTTGTTCGAGGAAGAGGGCCGAAGTCTCGTGGGTGGAAAAAGCTTGGTCTCTCTCCCGGCAGGAGGCCCACGATCAGGACAGCGGACGTAGTTGAGCCCAGTGGGATGAAGGGAGAAGGAGTGACGGGAGGAGAAGGGTAAAGGGAGCCTTAAAGGACCTGAAGGAGAGGTTGAAGGGAGGTAGGTTGAGATGATCAGGTTGGTGGAGTGAGGACTGTTACTTAGTTAGGGAAGAGAATGAATGAGGTGAAGGGCTTTGACGGATAAGATGAAGACGTTCCCACGATGGTAAGTCAAGGCGGGCGTGTATATATTGAGGTGGAAGGTGATCAGATGAGGGCAGAGGGAACAGGCGACGGAATGTCTACAAAAGGAGGAGGAAGACGAAAATAAAGGAATGGGAACGAAAAGAGATAGTAGAGAAGAATACGCAAGGAGAAGGAGTAGGGAGAAGGAAGGATAGAAGAGGCATGAGGAGGTTGAGGGGGGCAAGGGAAAAGAAGAGTTGTCCGGGCAATTTGATGGGGCGGGGAGGAAAGGTTCCCTAATGGGTGTCCTAAAACGTTGCTAAAGATCGTTGGAATAACAGACCGTGACACCCCGAGAGGCTGTTCAGAGTCCACGGGATGACCGTCATTACTCCAACAGACCCTCAATTTAGAGGACGTACAGTTTGATTGCCGACGACTTTGGTGCGGATTAAATTTTAAAAAAAGAGAAATAGGGACGAATAAATAATGGCGTAAATGGGAAAATGAAATTTGCCCAACTTGGAGGGCATTTTGCCGAAATTTATACGTCGGTTCATTTGTGGAGCAAGCTTTTGGCCTCGCCACACAGTTAAATGTTTTCAAAATGTATGCGAAATCTGTTGAACAGTGGACTATGCACACTGTGGACACATTTTGTTGCTCTGAGAAATACAATATTTTAGGATGCTTACATTAAAGTGAAAATTCGGGGTCCTTTTATCAATAATTATATATCCATTCGTATTTAGCCTTCAGTTATAGGAAAAGGAACTAATGCGTTGATAACTAATTGGATATAACTGAATGATAATTTAAATGGCATGTTGTAAACGTTTTCCTTCATGGATTCGCTCTGAGCAGGAATTTTCGTTTCTTTTTCTGAATGGAAATAGTGTCTCCACTAGTATTCGTGGAAAATCTTAGATAACTTTCAAAACTAGGATAATATAAATTTCAACCTTAAGAATGATTCGAGCAAAATAAAATGATGATTTCATGATCCATTTGAGCAAAATAAATTATTATCTCAAGGTTAGACCGAAACATTTTCGTATATTTGTGCTACCCTAGTGACAAATTTTCTTATAAATCCGCTAATATCATAATTTTAACATGACAAAGTTATGAATTATACTGCGGATTAATTCAGTAGACCATTTACGAATAAGTAGTCTGGGAGAGAATCCTAAAATACCTATTTTTTTTACATATTTATTCGTCCACAACCTCTACGTTTTTTTAATTCACATATTACACGCATTTCTGTGAAATATGCGCTCTTTTACTGAAAATTAAATAAAAAAATTCAAAAGGCCAAATGGAACTTCCAAAACTTAAATTTAGATGTTTATACATTAAATTTTACTCATCAAAGTTCCTGATAAGGCTTTAAGCATTTTATTTACAGCTATTGAGCGAAAATCTCATAGCTTTCGTACATGTCGTCTTACCAACGAAATTGACTGGGTCGTCAATTTATTTGGATAAAGAAAGCGGCCTATTTTTTTTAAATTTGGTATTCAGAAGCCTAAAGGACGATAAACGAATGATTCATAGAAACGTTGGCCGCTAAAAATTTCCTGAGCCGTAAGAGACTCGAGAAGAGTTGATGCGTATAGTACGCCGGGGAATGTACCAGATCTTTCTTCAAAGTAATTTATTCGTGGCGCGCGTAAAATATAAGCCACTCAGTAAAACTTACTCAAAAATAATATCCATGCAACTTTCGTTAAAAATGTTCTATGTGCTTGAAAAAGTGTACTGGAAAGCAGTAGTGCTTACAAGTCATACGCTACTATTCAAAACTGACCGCAATTACCAGGCACTTGATGAATTAGCACGGGAAACAAAAGTATTAGGAAAGTAAGATAAGTATATTCTCCGCCCATCCAAATATCGATCTTCCATTGAGTTACAAAATAAACTTAGATACTGGTAGACCTAAATCCAATCGACTACTACAAATATTACTCAAGAGTGCCAAAACATGTTAGATCAGCCACAGCCTAACGGACTCTTTTTTGTGCCAGCATTACGGCGATATATTAACCACATGTGGACAAAAGAAGACGGGAAGAGGTAGTAAAATAGCCGGAGAGGAAGAGCGTGAACAAATAAACGGATAAAAGCATGGAGACAAGCTTTATGGCCGGGAAAGAAGAGAGGAATGTGAACCTTGGAAAGCCATGATTCTTTGTGGAGAGAGTCCCTTAGGGCCGGAGAAGAATGGGAGTAAACCAAGAGCCAAGTACACTTGCTCACATATCACTCTAAAAATCGAAATGCGACCCACAGAATTCTGTCATGAATTCTTCTCCCAAACAAAATAGGAAAGAGAAATGACTGCAAGTGTAGTAAATCTTCCTTTGGATAGCGTGTGAAGAGTTTTACTAGAGGTAAATCTTTTAGAATTAGCAGAGGCCGAAGCCGGATTTCTCTTCCATCTTCACTAATCTAACCGTTGCTTTTCAAGTCTAAAAATCCCACTCGAATTCATGCTGCGTTCGCAAAACTATACAATGTTACAATTTATGACTCGAATGTCCGAATACGAACACCTTATCGCAGATATTCTCAAGCAATTGAAGCTATTTTCATTGTATATTTAGCGGATATGAGTAGTCTTAACCTAATTTACTCTAAAAACAAATTTATTTCTTAGTTAATTACTGCTGAACCATCTCTGTAACCTCTCAATAACCGTTTTATTCCAGAGGCTACATTCTAAAGGATGAATTGAGAACCCTCCGTTCCTTGTTCCAAACTTTACCTGATACCTAAATGATGACCTTCATTCGGCTGAAAACCGATTCTTCATGACTCTCTGGAAACTCTGATTAGCTATAACGAGTTTAAGGAGTTATTGCACTGGAAGACGTGACCATGCGGAATATTCCACTCAGGTAGGCAAGAAATTATTTGTGAGGAAAACAAAATGGCAATTTATTAAGGGCGTAATTCTACTCGCCAGTATATGTACATGGCTGCATACTGCCCTTTTAAAAGTATTTTGGTTTGGCACCAAACACGATTGAATAAATTAATTAGAGTAGGACTAGCATTTGAAAACTTTGTATCTAATACAAAAATAGATGGCAAAACAAACTCTCTCCCATGGACATCGGAGGGATGTATTAGGCGGTCGTGGTATATGAAATGAATATTGATCGTTGTTCAGGGAACCACAATATTCTCTGCGTCACCAGATAACAAATTATAATATATGTGAGGGCAATTTTCATCTGAGGTCCCTTTACACGCAGCCTAATATGGACACCTTTTTTCACAGTCGCAAATGACAGAAACATATGAGGAGGTGTAATAAGATATCAACAGTGGGATAAAAACGACGTCGGGTAGGTAAGCATTGAGAAGATGCAAGAGCGTTTTAATTGGTTGGGATTAAAATCTGAGCGACTCCTAATCCGCTCTGCTTGAAGGGCAAAAGAGAGGAATGGCTTGGAATTAAGATGCTAGGCGACGCTCTAAAGACACTGCCAGTGCAGATGAGTTAAGAGCTGTGGATTTGAGCCCGAGGGTAAACTCCCCGTCATGGGAGTAATTTAAGATTTATCACGGGGTGAGGGTCAACCGTCGTCCATGGATCTTAAAGGAACACGATGAAAGGCCGCAAGCAAGACTTAAGAAGCCAGCTAATGCATCCACCTGGATTTCTTATCAGAGATTGCTATGATTTAACCTAGCGTGACATAGACCGTACCAGGTGCACCTCTTCAATTCCTTACATCGTTTACAGAATTCATGAAATTAGCGTCACGGTATGTGTAACGGTAAAACTTCTTGCTAACGTACGTCTCCAAACCATTCTTCAAGTAAGCATTTATTCTCTAAAGAGGCCATGATTTACCCCAATTTAACAGACTGGGCTACATGCATAAGGAATACGTGAAGTGAGTGGCATCTAATGTGTAACAGTTTAATTTCTGACTCGCAGACGCAAGCTTCCAAAACCATCCGTTAAATAACCAATCATACAGTAAAAGAAAAAGTCCGCTTTCTATGAAAAATGTAATTTCACTCTGAAACAATATAAAAACAAAAAAACCTAACTTTAAAGCCAGACGAAATTGTATTTTATGTAAATAGCTTTTAAACAAACTTTACGCTGAATTTCTACAAAAAACTTACTCTGCAAGCTCTTAAAAGCACGGTCAGAAACACATGCGTCTGTGACATTTCATTGGGTGGTTCTGCAATAATTTGGATCGAGAAAAAGGTCTTCGTCTAAATTCTGTAAGCACATAAAAAATATTGCCATTAATCTAATTAAAAATAACAGAAGTTCACTTTTTAAGCTTCGCCGTTTTTTTCACGTGAAAAGTAGAGATGAGGGAATTTAACTAAGGAATTGCACGTAGAAGACGAGTAAATGGTGTCAGAGGAGTGGTAGAAAAGAAAATTGTATGTGAATATGGATGGACGAATTCATTTGATGAGATACTGTGCCTACCTCCATAGGGAACGTTGTGAGTACTTAAAAATGAAAGTCTTCCTGCTGAAATTCGATATATTGACATATTCTATTTTCTCCAACTGATTGGAGGACATTCGGAGAGTGGTAGAATGATTAGATAATTTTTCATTTTTTCTCATGGCAATTTCTGTTTTTCTTCGTAGGATGATTTTTCGGAATCTCACAAAACCAATGTAATCTTGAGGTTCCAAAAAATCATCCTACGAAGTAAACTTAGATGTTGTCACGACAAATGAATGAAAATAATCAAATCGTCCTAATGCTCTTCAACTTCACTCCATTTTGCAGACTTTTTTTCATTCATTATAATTTTATTATTATTTATATATTTTATATTGAAATCATCAACCTGAATACAGCCATTGGACCATTTCACATCAGGCGTTGTAACAGTAACAAAGGACAACACATTCAACCATGTCTTGGAAGGGGAACAATCCTCCCCAGGCGGGACTCGAACCCGCGGCCTTTGGGTTGGCAGGCATTATGATGTTTATATGGAGGAGGTGACCGACAGGTGTCCTTGCGCAACAAAATTGCAACTGAATAATTTCGGAAGGCGTCGGCGCTAGTCTTAAAGATAGGCACCAAGGAGTCCAAAGTTTAACGTATCATCATTGCCCTTACAGTGTTCTCTTAAACCTTATCATAATGAAAGGAGGGGATCGATCCACGTGAAGTGCTACACTTGACGTGCTCTCCACATGGCATCCAAATAAAGACCACACTTCCACTACAAATATTCAACATTGCTAGGATTAGAACCCGGGCTTTCTGGTTATAGAGCAAGCACTATAGCAAACACACCAATCCAATCACCTCATGTTATTTAGCGTAGGTACTCATTCCTCCTTTCAAATACATGTAATTAACACGTAACCCTTTTTTGTGTGGAGGTATTTAAGTCAAGGCTATACACTTGTGGACACATTTTGTTGCCAATGGTTCAATTCAATCTATTGGTGTATAAGAACACTTGAACCTCCGAAGGGTAATTTATATTTATTTATTTATTTTCAAGAACCAACGAACACCGCTCGCTAAATGGCCTTTATATCGGGGTATTAACAATGGACGAGCGCACACAATCATGCCCTGGGGGGTGAATAATCCTCCCCAGGCGGGACTCGAACCCGCGACCTTCGGGTTAGCAGGCGAGGACGTTACCCCGCCGCCACCGAGGCCGGCAGTCTCCATTTGCGAGTCCAGTCTCAAATCTCCATTTCCGAGCTATCTCCCGCTTGTTGGCCCAGCATCAAAGCACTCGGTTTCAACCCTAATCAGACAGATACACATCGTCGTTGGCCTCCGCGGGGTATTCCGCCGACTGGCCTTCATCTCCCGCACCTGCCTTACTCCACCATCCGAGCGAATCTGTTTAATAAAGACGCCATCGGGATCGCGTCCAATGGGGCCGGTAGAAGAGGAGCCATGGCACCGGGCGGCCCCGTTCTTCTACCCTGGAGCCCTAGCGCCGCGGGAAGAATTGAGACCCCTTGATGAGGTTGGGATTTTTCCCCGCATGATGGCACCACTCATCATCCGGTCCACGGTGATTAATTCTCGCAACGAGTCCCGAACGCTAATATAAAAGGCAAGGGGTTTCGTCCCGAACACCTTTTGAATGGGTCCCTGATTAATGGCTCGTCGACCTGCCACCTTGGCGATTCTATTTTGAATTTCTTTTTCCGCTTCATCCGCGGGGTCCTCTCTGCCCTTGTGATGGGAGCTCTCTAGCTGCCGGCTGGTCGACGCTGCTCCAACTCCGCGGTCTTCAATCGTATTTTGGCCGCCTTCATTGCCTTTCAAATAATGCCCAACGGAGGGACGGCAACCTCCCGCAACCTTGCAGGAGGATTACGGCGCTCGATGGCCTCTTGCGCAGCGTGAAAGACGTCGTCTTAACTCCAGACACAATCCTTGCGATGGCGCGAGCCTAATGCGCATTGGGCGACTTTATGAACGGGTTTTTGTTTCCTTAAAACAGACTATTAACGAAAAATTCTGACGCAATCGTTATATACCTACTGGAACGTTACCTAACGTATCTCATACGTACATCATGTCATTCATCACCCGTGTGCACATAAGTGCGATGATGCGTACTAAACTGCGCTAACTTCAATGCCTTGAATGAAAAGCCCCTGTAGCTAGGTGTCTAGTGTATGGGGTGAAATTGCGGCTCTAGAATCCTATATTCCACATAACCCCCATGGAAGTAGCTGTGTACCATTGCCTAATTTTAACCGAATTCCTCTACATAGTAGGTAACTACTCAACAACCACCCTACGTTTGATGCTCCTACCACTGAGGACATTTGCAGGATCGAGGAGAAAAGTTCCTGCCACAGTACCGTCAACCCGTTCCCGCAGTTTTTTCGATTTTCACCTCTATATCAGGAGTTTTCAACTAATGGGTCCAGACCACGTTTTCGGTCACGGAAGAGGTTCAAGAGGTCGCAAGGGAGTGAGAAAATATGGCTTCGTGTTTAACGGGTCGCGGAATTGCAAATATTTGGAAGTCGCGAGTGATTGTCATCTCTAATTTTGGGGCCGCGAGTAAAAAAAAGTTTGAAATCCCTGCTCTGCACGTAGAAGAACAAGTGAAGACATGAAAAAACGAGGAAATAAATACGTCCGGTCACCTGTCTTTAGAGAGTGAATAAAGAGGTTTTCACTCTGATCAAGTAAGTTGGTTATTTTAACCCTGATTGTGAAGATCCTAGTTAACGTTCGAACAGTCTGAAAATGACTTTCACTCCAAAACCTCTCCCTACTATATATATGGACCTTCTCCTATTTACATTTTTAAACAATGTACACAGAGCATAATTATATACTTAAATAAGTATAGCTGCCGTATCTAAATCACTTTTGCGTCGAAAGCATAGATCAGTGTCAGCATGTATTCAAGGGCGATGGATGTAACCAGGGCTGCGTAACGTCAAAGCTTCTCCGTTCAAATGAATCACTCCTTCATCCCGTACTGCATCCATCAATGTGGGTACCTTGTAAAACCAATGTTTATATTTCACGTATAAATCTTAGACAAATTTACTCGGATTGAAGATACACCAAACTGCGAAGTGAAAAGCATACGGTATCATTGTCTTTAATGACTGAGGGCCGTATTACAAGGTCACGCAGTTTCCTGGCTCTAGGCAATGAAGGCGGCAATGCGTACAAGTGCCCCTTTCGCATTTCCATTGGCGAACTTGAAGCTCTTAAAATCACGACCCTCAAACGCTACAAATCCAGTGGAGTGATAGAGTGGTTATGAAATTTACTGAGGGGATCCTCTTCCATGCAATTCTAATTGAGCAGTTTCCGGCTGCTCCTGACTCATAAATTATTCATCTCCGTCGTGGCATTTAATAAGATGGCATTCGAAGTAGCTCAATCAAATTGAAAGACATTAAATGGAAATTTTACAGCCAGTGAAATGTCCACAATCAATGAATTGGCAATTGTTTTATAATAAAATCCAAAAAGATAAGTACTAAAAACATTAATAAATAGTTGACATTAATCATCGCGTCTTAATGACTATGGTCTTTTTAGGGGGTCAAATTTCAACACATAAAAATCACGTATTTACCTACGAAAGACGACTGTAGTTCACCATCAAAGTAAAATTTATAGCTAAAAGAATAATAACGCCGAGAATTTGTGTTATGCTGAACAGGAGCATCATCAGTTTCTTGAAATTTAGATTAGTCCCTAATATCCCGACATTATACTGATCTGCCCCATAGGGCATACTATTTGACGGCGTAGACAAAAAATACGAGGTGTCTTTGTCATGCATCCCTTATCTAATAGGTTTCATGATAAACATACTTCATAGTCTAAGTTTGTGGTATATTTTACCGAGTACATTAAGCTCCAAGATGTATAATAATAAGGGGAGAGATCTATTCAAATCCCTCCCGGTTTATTTGCGTGGATTACAATTGAGGGAGGTACCGAGGTTAACCCTTCGTTTTACAAAAAAAAAAGAAAAACCATTTCCCCATCTTCTTCTTTTCCAGTCTTCTTCTTCTCCTGGTCACCTTCGTCTCCAGGCCGTCTTCTTCTTCTCTTTGCCGTCTTCTTCTTCTCTTTGCCGTATTCTTCTTCTCTTTGCCGTATTCTTCTTCCCCAAGCCATAATCATTTCCAGACCGTCTTGTTTCCTCTCCATGCCATCTTTTCCTTCTCCATGCCATCTTCTTCTTCTCCATGCCATCTTCTTCTCCGGGACTACCACTTTTCCTCAGGCCATATTTTCATTTAAGTACGCGGTAGATCTGATAGATGCTGCTTTAAGTTTAGAGCAGTAGTCCTACCATGCTCTAAGGAGGTATTGTATTCAGACGCAGTGGTTATTAGAGGTGGCTGACATAAAACAGAGGATGCTTATTTATTTGATATGGAGGAGAACAAGGTTGGGTGGGAACTTTGTTAAAGGTAGAATAATTTGAAAAAAAGGAATATAGTTGATAGAAACCCGAAAGCACCATTAACCAACTCAAAAAAACTAGCTGGGTATTTTGTACCAACCATCTGTAAGACAACCATACTGTACAAGGAAGTCTCAAAAATGGAAACAATAACAGTTTTTTACGACGGATATACGGAATTAAAACAAGCCCACAGGTGACATGATACTTCATTTGCGATAGTTAAGATGATTTTGACTGACATATTTGAAATTATTTAGAAAATCTCAACCGAATATGATTAAAACTATCACGTCAAGGTTTCATATCATTTAAAAGTTTAATACGGAGAATTTTCATAAAATATCTTTGTCATTGCCTAATTACCTCCTACACAGTACGTACTCAGGTCTTGCGCTGCGGTAATGCAATAGAAATCGCGCAATGCAGACAGCACTTGCCCGGCGAGGACTAAGGAATCCATTTTTGTGACACCACCCAGGAACTTTACCTTTTTAAAATCTGCTTGGACACCACCCAAAACAAAATCGCTGAAACTGGACTTGAATGGCGTGACACCTCGCTGTAGGCCACTAAGAGCACGACCACTGCGGTTGGTGGCCGAAGATTACCGCCAAGGTCGATGAACGCTTCGGAATCATGAGTCACTCGCCTAAAGGGAAATTTAACTTTAATTATAACCGCCCAAGAATTTTGGAGGGACACCAAATCCGGTTTTTGAGAAGGGCGGAACAATATTGCTGGGGAGGAAAACGTCTCCACTACTCACGCTTAAATATGCCCAACGCACGCAGTGTTTTTGCACGGCTAGTTTCCCAGGCCTCGGGATGACTTATAAACTAATCAAATTAAGATTAGGCAATAAAGTAGCATTTGAAACTCCACCCCAGAGGATGTTTGGTACTACCTCAGCTAAGCCGCATACCACTCTTCATACCCTGAGAATGCATTTCTGGCGTTTTTAGTGCTCATCAGGAACTTATTTTCAATCGATGACTTATTTTATGCTAGAAGTGAAACCACATCACTCTTTTTGTATGTATTTAATTCATCAAAGAGCCGTCATGTTTCCAGGAAAATTCTATTTCAGCCGACGCAAAAGTTTTCTCAATGCTCTAACTAATTAACTCATTTTCAAACAAAATATCACACTATGGCTTTGAGATAATACCCAAGCTGTAGTGTCTGCTCCAAACTGTACCACTTTCATGTTTATCCTAGCCATTCCACTTAATTGTCATTATCATCATAATAATATTTTAGCATTTGCTTTCTCAAAACGTTTAAGCGTGAACACTAATTATATTAGGTACCCTATTTCCCCATCACATTACACCTAAACCTTTAATCTATTATGTAGCCTCTAGTTTATGATTTAACATAAGATGGTTACTTTCAACGGATGGAAATATAAAACCGTACAAGACCATTGGGAATGATTGAAGTGCAGCTTTTCGTCATACGCCAAGATATTCTTTGAAAAATCGCCTCTTTTGACAATTTTCTGAGTCTAATATTGACTAGGGTAATGAAAGAATATTTCAAATGGTACGAGGTGCATAATATAAACTGTGCTTGAAAATATTTTTCAAATATATCCTTCGCAGCTACGGTTTATGGATACCATGCAGGGCTCAAAAAATTCTAATAATCTTTCCAACCTCCAATTTTTCCAATCACGATAACACAACGCCACGCCCTTTTGTTCTTCCTTGGCTATTAAAACATAAACAATATTTGTGCCAGCCAGTGTGCACCCTGAAGACCACACCAAGCCAAATCGGTGGGGTGAAAGTACCTTCGACCTCTTGACTCTTCATAATGAACCTGCGTTCTTGGTGGAGGCGAGTACGAGCGAATATTAAACACAAGAAACGCCCTAAGATATGACGCTTGGTGTGAATCGAGATATGTTTCCGGTTTGGGAGGGCGAGAGGCTCAATGGGGGGGAGTTAGGGTGGTGGATGAGGCAGCGGTCAACACGAGAAATGATCCTGCAACAACCAGGGGATTTAAGAGAGACTAGGAGGAATGCGGAAAAACACGAACCTACTAACAGCGAGATGATTCACGAAAACAAAGAGGTGTGTGGTGGAAGGCTGCGGACATTTCTCGGTGGCATTTGGAAACTAATGCGGTAGGATGGTAAAATAGTAAAACTGTTTTTCAACTCCTATTATTTAAGGTACTTGCGGCATAAAATGTTTCATTTTGTGGGGTGCGGGGACAGTAAAGCTACCGCGATTCATTTATCACTCTTTGGCAACGTGCATGAGGTTTCGATACAAAATTGTAAATGCAACTATCATAGTTTCTTCTCGAACTTATTAAAACCATTCAGCACAAACTTTGAGCGGTTTTTCCTCCAGTTAATAAAAGTATAATAGCTTTCGAAATATTTATTTAAATTTTATTATTTCTCAAAGAAATTTATGGCATTTTAATGATTAATATATGTTACCGACAGATTTAGTTGTTGGCTGTTTAGAAGTTTTTTGCTGTGTTTTTGAAAATGGCTGACACGTGATCTAAGTGAAAACTTTCTTCGCTACGTTTTCCAATAATGACGTGGAACCGGATGCAGGCTTCACTGAGAAATAACTACTATTTACACCACAGAACCAAGAAATATTCTTGAAAGAAATTGTATTAAATGCCTTCTTTATCAGAAAATATAAATAAATAATGATAGGTATGGATTGATCCACCCAACCATGTTCGAGATTAATAAACGACTGGCTTTCCAAAGTGAAGTGAAAACTGCTGTACGAAATTTTGAAAATTTTAGTGCTAAAGAGAAATGGTATTTAATTCAAGTGAACCCGTCTGCTCCAAGATTATACGGATTTCCTAAAATTCACAAACTACCTATTCCAATCAGACCAGTTGTCTCCGCTGTTATAGTTATATATAGTCCTTTCCATTAGTTTACAAATTGTAATTCAAGTTTACGATTTTTGTAAAAACGCCAAAAATAAGGTATCTTCAGCCCACTTTTACAAAAAAAAAACTTCTGGATACTCTTTTGAATAATTTTCATTAGAAAGAGAGTGTTACAAACCCCCAAAAAGGGAGGATTGGTTTTTCATCACGGGCATATAAGGCCTTAAAATAGGGACAAATTGGAGGGCGTTGCTATACGGCAAAGTCACATGCATCCCATAGTTTTTCGTCTTGTTTGGTTTGTATAGACGTTATTGGTATGTTTCCTTGGTCCATGGTGACGTTATCACTACCAGTTCAGGATTTGAACCAATTACCTCATCAAAGCATCCGCCAGAAGAAAGATGCCTCGGTAGTTATTTAGATTTGGTTTTCCACCTTTCTTATGTATTAGGTGTATCAGTACATTTTTACAATCTTTTGGGAATTTATCTGTCAGCAAAATTTATCCCAGTATGCCTCTTATTTCCTGTATTGCTCAATTACCAGGTACCTTCCACATTTCCACCACGATCATATATTCTCCTGCTGCTTAGTTGTACTGGTTGTATGTACTTCGTCTGATTACTGGTTATGTTCTCTATTTATTTTCATCAGATGGTCCCAGTCTAAAGTTTTTATCTTAGTTTGATAAAATGCTAATCTTTCTTCAGTTTTTTCTCAGTTCAATACTTTTTCAAAGAATCTGCCTAAAACTTCGCAATTTTCTCGTTAATGAGTCCAACGTTCCCCTTTTCATTTTAAAATACGAGATTAGGCGCTTGATATACTGTGATTTCTTCTTTAATGGGTCTGTTATTTCACGTATAGAATATTTTCTTATTTCTGCAACGTCCTCTTTGACAGATTCAGGCCACTTCAGTTCTATATTTAACGCTTCGGATTCATTTATCAAGAGAAAGCATTGTGCTAAAATATCTCCACTTCGAAGCATTATGAATAGCAAGTATCGGCCAAAGCAACTATTCCATAATATGACATATAACAGTATGATGCCCTCAAAATATTATGCGGCACTAATTGTGTGACTCTGCAGAATCCAGTAAAATAAATGAGAAATTCTCGAATGACTAGATAACAGACAGATACAAGGATAATTGGGTATTTTCCACATATTTCAAACTATCGATATTCTGATTCAGTTACTTGAACTTATTGCATTGGCTAAAAATTTTCTTATCAAATTGTATGAATTTCGGTTTTAAAAGCTAAAGAAAGTAGAAGGTTACGAATACTCCCGAGCACACTCCGAAAACAACCGAATGGCCTGTGACGTCATTTTCGCTGTTTACATTTAGACCCAGGTGTTTCCTTATGCTTACGGTGGAAACAAATGCGGCGAAATTAGTTTCTGACGTTTTCGCGTTTCTATATATGCCTTTAAATGGCATCTAAGTAAGGGATATAGATGGTGTTTTGTGCCACAATGTACAAATGCATCGGTTGAAACACCGAACAAGAAATTTATTCACGCAATCACGACATTGAATGATTGAAATTTCTTCCTTGGATTCCTCAATGTCCACCCGTAAAAATGTATGCTTTACTCCGCACTTTGCGTTCTGGACATATTCTTGCAATGACTGTGCACAGTGGTCCATCTCTCTTTACTTGGACGTATCCTATAGCATTATCACCATAACTCTCACGAGAAGCTTTATAATATAACAACACTTAAATTAAACTTTGAATAGACATTTAGGAGATGAGAATCTATTTTTAGGCATTTTTACAGCAGATAAGCCACTTCTAGAAACATCCTCTACAAACAATCACTAATTAGCAAAAAAAAATTAACGTTTTAGGTGTGTCGAGTATTGGCAGCACAAACATTTGGCAAGTACTGTGTTATGTTGATATGTTACTAAGATACTGTTTGTTTACTGTTGTATGGACTGATATGGACTTCGATAAAGAAAGAAGTATCATAATGATTATGAGTGTAGTGGAAAAACAGTTAATAAAGTTCATACACCATATACATAATTATATGTATCAAAAATGATAAAAAACAGTAATGACGATTTTAAAAGCAAACTTTAGGCTTACATTTTTTGGACTTAAGCTCAACGAATTTCCGTAGCATTAAATCGCTCGTCCTTCTTCGTTAAAACGCCTACCATAAACATATCCAATTTGGGTAAATTATCTTATATGGTTTTAATAAAACCATTGCACGCCATAGTCTTTGTTTTCAATGAAAACTCTTTAAATATCTATCGCTCAGCGAAAATGACGTCAAGCCAATCAGATTTCGTTTCGCATCGGCGTAAAATAAATTTGAAATTTCGACTATTTTAATCTTAAATATCTCAATTAATATTGATTCAATTTTAAAAATACTTTCACTCCGCAAGCTTGTTCGAGTTGAAGTAACATATAAATATCCGTAAACTTAAATTTAAAATTTTGGAAAATACCCAATTCCCCGAGTTTTCAAAGAAGTGGCAATTTCAAGGATTTATCGGTTCTGTAAGATTTGTAGAAGGCGACACATTTGCAGACAAAACATATTTGCGAGATGAAAAAGTGCGCTTTAATGGAGTTCTCAAGCTCAGAAGACAATTATTAGTTTAAGTATTTTCTAGAAAACTAGTCAATTTTTTTCGTACTGGTATGCATTTTAAAAAACAATGCTTCTTAATGAAATAAATTTTTCTCAAGGGTTTGTTTAAAAAAGCTAACGTTCATTGAGGGTTTTCACCAAATCCACTGTGAACCAAATTTCGAGGCTAAGTAAAAATAAAAACAAGATGAACTTGAAACTATATGGAGAGTATCAGGAAAATATTAAGTTAAAGGGGCTGTGAAAAGGGGAGTACAAGAGTTGCGTATCCTTCGATATTGAAATACGAGGTGAAATGCTTCACTTCCTCAAAGTCTTTCCCAGCACTCAAATTCTAAAAACGACCATTACTTACATTTGAAGTTTAGCGTTGCTTTAACTTGCATTGCTTGATGACGAGGAACTGATGACGAACTTGAAACCTTATGTATGAAAATGTTTACTAAACACATTAAAAAAGCTATGTCGTATTCCATACACATACTAAAATTAAAGGGAGTCTCCAATAGCCGAAAACAATTGGCACTACTCGTCAGAGATCACTAACCTTGCTGTGTTGGTTTGCCTGGATGGGACTTCCACAGCAGAGAGCAACCCCAGCCTCTCCTCCAGATTACCCTCCTGTGGTAGTTTACGGGAAGGATGCTTCCACGCTAGTGACCAACACAGCCGCAATCACACAACCCAGTTAGGATCCGTGTGTGTGTGTGCGTGTGTGGTTGTGTTAATAACCAGACACCTTTAGTAGGGTCTTATTAGCCTTACGAAGGATCCTATCTGGGTTGTAAGATAGCGGCTGTGTTGGTCACTGGCGTGGAAGCATCCTTCCCGTAAACTACCACAGGAGGGTATTCTGGCGGATAGGCTGGGGTTGGTCTCTGCTGTGGAAGTCCCATCCCGGCAAACCAACACAGCAAGGTTAGTGATCTCTGACGAGTGGTGCCAATTTTTTACGGCTATTGGAGACTCGCTTAAATTTTTGTGTTTGTCCAGCCGTAAGAGCTCACCCCATTATTATAATATTCCATGCATTTGAAGATAATATTTTGGTACAGGTCGGTGGTATCCGGCACTTTCATTTCAACAATTTGTCCGGAATTATGGGAATGTCATTGTTTCCCAATCAAAGTTTGTCACCAGATTCCCCATTCAAATTTCAATAACCATTTTTGCGATAAATGGGAAGAGGAAAAAACATCAGTATTTCATCGATGCCGATCACTTCAACTACATTGCTATTGATAGCATTGAAGATGAAAGGCAATATCCTCACTTCCTCATTCTGATC
The DNA here is from genome assembly GCA_963573305.1 of Pyrrhosoma nymphula. Taxonomy (NCBI): domain Eukaryota; kingdom Metazoa; phylum Arthropoda; class Insecta; order Odonata; family Coenagrionidae; genus Pyrrhosoma; species Pyrrhosoma nymphula. Next base: position 7,967,921 of record OY754335.1, on the reverse strand, counting down.
ACGAAAACTCGATGAGAAAATAAACTTTTGGGACAGTCCCCACCATAACCTGTTTAAAAGCAGTTTTCTTTTTCTCGCATCGGCAACGGATCGACAGAATAATAAAGAATAGCAAGCAGTTAAGGACATTCTCATGCGAAACACGGACGAACGAATGACAAGCTAATTTGTTTTTAAACTGAGGGCATGAACGCGATGTGTGTCGTATGGAAAAATAATAATGTGAAAATAACTAAAAGCGAGATTTCATTCATCATTTTGCCGGAACACAGCATGTTTTTAAGTATCCAACTGACAGCGAGCACATTTATTTTTCGGGACAGTAATATATCACTCATGGACACTACATCGGTTCTTTTTATCGCAATTTAAAATATTTGACATCGCTCTCTCGGGTCACATGATGGAAACACATCATATCTTTATTTTGAAGCGTTGCCATCTTTTCCGACTTCTACCTGACATTTGCGATGTTCATTAACGGAAAGCTGAGAAAGAGATGTCCAAAATAAATGGCTATTCCGAAATACTAATTGATTGGAAAAATTATACTCAAATTAGATATGAATGAACTTGATTTAGAAATTATCTCCCTAAGAAAGGACCATTCCCTCCCGTTCCAAGATGGAAGGTGAAACATTTTTGAGGAAAAAAATACCAGTGGAGATAGTATCTATCGCCATCAATCTGTACTGGTATAAATGGTTTTAATAATATAGATGAGAACAATTCTTATCAATGGCAGTAGAAATAAAAAATATAAATATGGTTACTTATGGGATTAAGACATTTATTACATGCATGACTTTTTAAATTAACGTTCCACATGGCAATATACGCCGCAAGACGTTTTATGCACTCGAATAAGAAAAAACTACTTGAAGTACTAATATTTCTGACAAAAACGTACACGGATAAAACTATGGTTGGGGGAACCATAATACTATTGATAGTGTCAGAATTGGTTCAGTAGCAAAGATAAGTGATGTGAGAACAATATGCTGTGATGCAGCTGCTAGACGCTATGGCTGTGACGACCATAGTGCATTGCTACGAACAATATGGCAGCAGCAGCTAGAGTAGTTGTCCCTTCGCCCACACCGTGTCACTCTGGACTTTCCTGCCATACTCTGCTGTTCGGCTGACAATTAGTTCCCTCTGGCAGCTGCATGGATATAGTTATAGCAGTCACAGCCACAGCGACAGGCAAAAACGTCCGGTAATTAGAAATAATCTTGTTTATTCTCATTAATATTGACTTAATCATCCTATGCGGCAACATTGGTTTCAATTAATTAATGCCTGATAACTGTTATCGTGATTGTATGGTATTCATGTGGTAACTATCACGGCATTGACTTTTAAAAATTAGTTCTCGAAGTTACTTTTACGCACGGGAATGGCCAGATATATACGACTTTCTATAAGCGTACCCTTCAATTTCAAGATAAACATGACATAGGTAAATATGAGATATGATGCGAACTATGCGGTCGGGTAGGTAGATAATATCACATGTTGATATTGATAATTGGCAGTATGAATCACAATATTATATGTTGATAATGTGATTTTGCATTTGTTGGCACAATAGATAAATAACATTTGTTGTTTTGGGATCCAAAAAAGGAAATTATTTCGATGGTTATAATTTTCGTAAATAAAAGTTTCATTGCCAAAAATAAAAGGATTTTCTGCATTGATGATCAACGTTTTGAAGTAAGGCAAAATTTTGACGAGGGCAAGATACCCCAGTCCCATCCCAGCTGGTCTGTAGTTGGGGTGTACCTCGGGTGGAGCTTGTTTCAATTCATTCCCAGGTACAGAGGCCTTACTACAGACCAGTTACACCCTAGTTCCATCCCAGTTACAGAGCAAAATATTTCTACCTGGATATATTTGAGTTATCCTCTCCGATCACCTCTAACTATGGCTGACCCAGCAATATCTGGGGCTATAACACCAACAGAGCTCAGCTGGAACTATGACTGCCACAGCCATAATGGATTCCTGCTGCAGCAATAGGGTGTTTAGCAATAGGCTATAGCTACCGTAGCCATAAATATTGTTGGCTGAAATATTTCAATAGTCTATGGTTGGGAGAGCAATACATCCGGTTGCGGCAACTATTTCTTTTTTTCCGTGTAGAATCGGGGTAGCAGGCTTTTATTGGAAAATCGGAGCAATACTTATCGGAACCTATCCATGTACTAAAAATGACAACATTAATAATTACATACGAGTGCAGGCAGATGTCTCGTCTCTTAAACAAAACGATCAGCGCTTCTGGCATGTCAAAATCTTGTTCCTCATTGGTTGAATAAATATCTTCTTCTTCCTTTGATGTTCCATTTCCATGTTACGCCAAGTGAACGTTATGAACGGTATGACATTTCTATTTCGACGCACAATGCCATTATCAAGGTAATAATAGTATTTAATAATGATTGATCGAAACCATAGTTGATGTAAGTAATAAATATGTAATTTACAAAGTGAAAAGTAATGTCATGTGATTCAGTTCTACAAGTAGAACCTGAAAATGGACTGGTAAAATATGAACTTCTCCATTCCCAAGTAGGTACTTCTCTATTGCCAGAAATCGCATCGCTCACAACCAATGCCGTTGCTGGATGCTAGTACAGGATAGCATAGGATTCCACTTTCGGATGCAGTCCGTTAATGGCACCTTACTAGTTATGAAAATATCCCCCTCCCCCTAGTATCCCTTTTTTTCGCCCTATTGTTCACTTCCCAAATATTAAAACCGTTCAACCTTCACCAGACCTTAGATCATTTAGTTTATTTAATCCTTCCCACTTCAGGAGAACTTCCCTTCATGGTTTCTCGTCATACCAAACCTTCCGTACTGTACTTCGAACGCTCTCATCATTCACTGCAGTCCATTGGCTAACTGACTACCTTATGCTTGATAGTACCGTCAATCTAGCTTACGTCATCCACTCCTCTTAGATTTTCACTCTCTCTTAAGTCCATTAATTTTTTTTTACTTGTAACCAATCCTGTTCTATCGCCCTATTTTCAAGATATTTGCCAAAAAATAAAAGCCGTTTCCATGTGATATAGTATGGCTATGCACGAGAGACTAAATTAAAAAATGATGAAGTTTCGGTTCATAGAAAATGTCAAGACATTCAGCGGTGTATAGTTTATTTCTCATACCTTTTTAAAAGTACATTAATTGCTCACCGTAATTTATTTAAAATTCAAATAAATTTAATAAGGAATAAAATGAAATATTACTTCAAGTGAACTATATATTGTGCTACACTCTACAACATCCGATATATTTCTATAATGCTGCCGTTTTATTTAAAATGTTGGGTTCTGTGATATTAATATATATAGTATATCTTGCTGTTGTATTATCTGTTTGACCCTAAAAGATATGCATAGTGATACATGCTCCTCAGGGACAAATTTGTCCGGGAATAATAATGTAATTTTTATTCTATTCTGATACTATTTATACAATCGCATAAAACCTTCGGTTCATGAAGAAGTTATCAGTGTATGGTGTTAGAAATATGAGTAAAGTTAAATAGTTAAATTTTTATATGTATATACAGACAAATCCTTAAATTTTCAGCCATTTTCACAAAAATTTTGCTTCATTAATACTGCTTTATTTACTTAATGCTACTTACTGCTGCTTTTATTTTGAAATAAAATTCGTACGTCGTCTTGGTTATACCTGGAGAAAAATCTTACTTAATACCGTCGGGGTCACCAGCAATCGGACTAGCAGTTTTTTCCCTCAATATTCTCCCTCCATTCCTCCTGCGAATCCCCTCCTATTTCGATCAGTTTCCAACAATAATAAAACTTTTTAGGCAAAACTGTTATTACCAAGGACGAACGTTTTCCTCCTTACAACTAAATAATGGATATTAGAGAAACAACATAAATTACAATTTTAATATTTTGTTATATTTGCTTTTTGTTCTGAATTCGGTACATTTGGCATCGGTAATTTAACTCAGATAATTCCAAGGTAGAAGCTCGCAACTAGGGGGTAGGTATACACTTCCCTGAGGGTATTCATGGGGTTTTATGGGATAATAGGGACTAATTTTCAGAAAAATGTGATGTTCTGGAGACTATGTTAAACTGGTAAAAGTGAAGTTTGTTTTAATTGTTTATGTGGTGTTCAATAAAGTTAATTGAATTCAACATATTCAAATCGATTTTTAAACATGTACCCTATTTTAATTTGTGAAATTAAAGTTTTATATACGTGCCTACTTATATTGTGAAAATGAAATGATATTATGACCTATGGTGAAAGGGGGCATTGAGACCAAACAGGTTGAGAACCACTTCTCTTGATAGTAATGGGTTAACTTCGGTGACTGCGCAAGAATCAGTGTTTCCATCGTGACAGGTCGCTGCCCGCCAAACTCTGCATCCCTTCTCTTCCTAGTGTATTTACTCAAATTTTCGATCATCAATTTCCCTCCTTGTCGGAAAAATGTTCCATAACTAAGCTTACTATTTAATTTTTGTCGCAACAACTTGACTCATTCGCATCCTATTTACAGCACTCGCAAAAGCTTGCGGTAGACGCAGAGTGGGCGATTTTGGAACTGGAAGGCAGGATATTCATACCTTTGCCTCCCTGCGATGCGTTTCATCACAGGAGTATATATTTCCAGTTCCAAACAACAAGTAATCAGTCAAGCTGTTTGCATAGGTTTACGCGAAGCATCACTTCCCACAAGACTACGACAACTGATGCTGCATCAAACTGCGATCCAAAATGCCTCGTGTAAAATTGCCTCAAGAGGCCGCACGCGTCCCGCGAGGCTATCCTCGGCCAAGTCACGGCCACGCCATTTAATCTAGAACAGAAACCCACCCTCGGAGATATGGGCGCACGGGGCGAGTACCATCACGACCAGCCCACGCCTGTAACGCCTCTCTCTCTCTCTCCTCTCACAATATCCCTCGAGAAGAAGAATGAGGTGGTGGTGCAAGGGGAAGAAGAGGGTGGAGGAGGATCGTAGATGGCTGGCAGATGCGATGCGTCGAAGAATGGCAAAGGAGCATTGAATGGAGGCATGGTTGTGGGTGGGTGGGGTGAAGATGTGTTGGATGGGATGGGTGGGAGACGCCATCATGGTGGAGTGAGGGGCCATTGTTGCGCGATGGGCAGCGCGCCGGGCACGCCCCTGCACGTATTATAAGGGGTGGCAGAGTCTCTTGGGGAGGGTCGGGAAGGGAGGTTGGGGGAGGGATGGCAGCTCGTGGAACATACGAGCGGGAGGGGCGTGGGAACAAGGGCGAGTTGCCGGCGGCGGGTGACCCTTGGAGGTCAGCTGAGGGAGTGGCGGAGGGAGGGGACTGACTGACTGGGGTCTTCTTCCCTTGGCCGCCGAGCCGTGGTTGCTGGGAGGAGAAGGAGGAGAGTTTTAAACATGCTTGCACCCACCGATCATGCAAAAGATGGCACCTTTCGAAGCTCGTCGATTGAAACCATATCCTGTCAGGCACACAGCACACCTTTGAAGATAACATGCTCACAAATGTTAAAGCCAATTTATTCTCGATCAACCCCAACTACTCCAAACCGATGGGTATGGGGGAAAGCCCTCGTCTTATACTCCTAAAGTCTAGGGTTCGAGTCTTTACTGGTAGGGATTACCGCATTTAAAATGATAATGAAAATCTTGAAAAAATTAAAATGTCTGAGTTTTGATGAGAGATTTCTGAATATATGATAAGAGTCTCTTCCTCAACAAATACTTGCATTTATTATTGCTTAATAATACTCAGAGCTTCCTTCAGGAATAATATTTTGACTATCATTGTAAAGGAAGGTGATAAGTGATAGCATTTATTTAGATTGGGTATGAATGAGAAAGAGAAAATAAGATGGATAAAATAAAAGAATTGCGTAAAAGGGAGTGTTTACCATGCAAACAACTCATACAAAAATGAAACCTGAGAAATATTGGTGATAGCAATTATACCGGTGAAGCAAAGAGAATCTTTTGTGATGTTTGCAAAAGTATTTTGAAGTTGGTCTGATTTCTGACGTCCTTGTAATACGCTATGCTAACGCCGCAATTCAATAATAGGTTTTACCAAGAACATTAGGTAGAATTACAGTAGAAATGACGCTCCAATTTACTCTACTGTGATGGCTTGATGGGTAAAACTTATTGGTGATACTGGAAGATCTTTCTCAAATTTAAGATTACCTTTCATTTCTCCCTTTTTTGAGAAATTTTAAAGAAGACAAGACTGTGCAAGACTGAAAAAACAGCTCAATACACCATTTGTCACAATTAAGAGTTACCTTTGAGTTACATAAAAGTCTGCGACACTAAGAACATCGTAAACAAAATTAAGGAAAGGAATTATCGACGAAATAAAGTTACTATAACGGCTAATTATATTTTTTCTTAGGTCTCATGATTAGCTGGCCACAGACCACATAAAAAATCTCCTACACTGGAAGCAGAAGGAAAGGCGAAATAGACATGTGAATCCAACAAATAGCAGCCACTTTGGACCAGAATCTAACAGACTCTAACATATATATCACTATCTCTCAATACATTCTTCATTTTTCCGCGATTTTTTAATTTTGTTCAATAATATCTACCTCCTTTTACCCTAACAAAGAAAATAATTATTTTTTTCTCATCAACCAGCAATATTCCCACACTCCAAGCCTCAGAATTATCAAATTTAAGCCATAGCCATCATTTTGTGCTCAAAGTGCAAGTTTCTGGACTATTAAGTAAGCCTCCTCGAAGTAACGCGAGGTCACTCACTGTGCTCAATTTTTTACATATTTTTCCATTTCATTCTATCGTAGATTAACCGTCGTCAATTGATTTCTCTCCAAATTTTCCTAAAGCCAACTTTCTTCATCTTACTTAATATTTCCGAAAGGGTCAAAAATGGATACCAATTTGATAATAGGCAGGCACGATTAGAAAGCGGATTTCCATTTTTATGATTTTTAATTATGTGTCGTAACAAACATTCCAAGTTATGACCATGAACTTGAAAGCAATGATAAATTGAAGAGAGTTGGAAAAGAACGCATTCAAGTTTGAATCCTTCATACTTATTCACAGCACCAACACAACCTCCCCGAGGTCTTCTCATATAGGCATCAAAATGAGAAGTGGAAGGAAATAATCCGCACGTAGTTCCATGAATAGAAGGAAGCGCTTTTCTCCGATATATGTCTTATCACTCCATTAGTTATAGACAAGGTAATGCATGTTATCAAGCAATGTTGGCTTGGAAAGAGGAAGAATAATAAGCGAAACGACTCACTTTTAAGTAACTAGCGATGACACAGCAGATGCCAAGTATTCTGCCTGCGTCTTTAGAGGTCCAGGTACTACGGCGCTCGAGAGCTAAGATTTCCAGTATGAGCTACACACTTATAAGAAGTCAGCGGAAATTAAAAATAGAAAAGATTCATGCATATTTATGTAGGCTTCCAAATTAATCCCGAATTTGCACTTTTTTTAAGTTATGTACTGTCTCAGCTTAATATTACTTCCAATACAATAAAATACAACGACCATGTAAGCATGACGAAAATTCACTGAAATGCCCAAAAGTTCCAATGATCTATATGATATGTAGGCATGAAAAAGCAGGTTATTTTTACTTTACATTTATTCACGTGGTTTTTTAGACTAATATTCAGCTGGTAATATAGAGAAAAAGATATACCAGACCATAATTTTCTACCAGTGTAATGGTATAGATAGGCTTAAATCAAGATATAAGATAAATTTGAATTGCACAGAAATGTAATAAGTCATATCCAACTCCTTACTCCAGCCTTTACTGCATTGTTTCACGTAAATATTTTTTGTTCCATTTCTGAACTTTTTTGTCTGCATACACATCTATGCCCTACGCCATAATGCCCAAGCTTATCGGTTGCAAGTAATTAATGGATTTATTCGTCATATTTGCAAAGTGATCACCAACCAGTTGTAATCGATTTCAAAGATTGCGGAGTTGTATCCGTTACTAATACATTTCAAACGTTCGTAAATATTTAAGGTATCGTGATAGGAAAGCTAACAAGAAATGGAATTACTATGAGAAGGAGTTTTAGGAAGGAATGATGTTTGTTAACGGTTATAGCGAAAAGGACTCATTAGAAAGACTTTCCTTATAAATAAAGTATCACATCGAAATGAACACAAGACAAGATGGAAGGAATGCGTGGCGGGACGGTTACAACTGGGCAGACGGCTTAATTTCGGTACGAGAACGAAAGCAGTGTAATGTCAGCATCATTCAATGGATCGAATGATTAATAGATTATTTTCCTTATCGAATTGGAACGGTAATCTTATGGCTATCAAGCAGGATCTTCACCTGAAAGGTGGATCAGGCTAGAGGAATAGAAATAAAAACTAAGGCCACACGAAAGTGTTGGGCAGAGGAAGAAGAAAAAATAAGGTTGGTTGGTTATTTGAGGAAGCGACCGACAGCTGAGGTCATCACGCCATTTTTAAAATAGGTGAGTAGGTTCGTAATGGAAGGCGTTTGAGGGGAATAGAGAAAGAATGAAGAGAAACCCAGCATCGGAAGAGTCTACTCAGTATAGACGCCAAGGGGTACGCCGTTAAACGGCCTATTCAACGGGCGAAGTATCTACCTTTGGTGACCTGCATAATTCATTCAAGGTGCGGAAGAATGGGGAGGGAAACCCGGTGCCTTCATAAAGTATGCAATTATTCTTAGCAATAAGACTCGTAGGTGATATTATTAGATGAGAGGACCCACAGGTAAGGTCACTGTGCCATTTTGGATTGGTGGATATGTTATCAGAGGAAAGATTACTGCGGAAATGGGGAAAGGGTGTGTCAGAGTAACTACTTTTAACAAATGAAGTCAAGGAGTCTGTGGTTTAAATTTCCATCCGACGTAGGGAGTACTACACGTCTTAATGTCCAGTTTTGTAATTCTGGTTAAACATTTTCTGTGCATGAAAACCAAAATTGATACGTTTTACCCATAACGTTCACGTCTACTAACCGAGTCTGACTCACAATACAAAACCCGAATTCTGAGTTAACTTTAACTTCACGAAAAGGCTACATCATTTTGTAGTTGACGTTTAACAATCATTATAAAACCGTGCAGCATACGTGTTTCCCACTTATCACCCAGTAAAATATCGGGATTGTTCTGAAAAATCTCCGCAAGATTCAGTATTCGAACCCGGTCTCACAAATTCCGGTGCTCTTGACCACAACACGAATCCAATGCTCGCGTAGAATAATTAATGAGACGAACATGCGTGGAAGAGAAAAGTAAAATGAAGGAACGGAAATAGTAGGAGAAGGAACGAAAGAGAGTTAGGTGAAGAATTGTGTGGGTGGAGACGGGAAGCCCCGGAGGGAATGTTATGGCCGATACTAATGAAAGGGGTTGGGGGTTTGTGAATGGCCGACAGAGGAGAGTTTTTTCTCTTTAAGAAATGGGAGGAGGCAGAGGTTTGAGTCGTAAGCGAGAGAGAGTGTGGAGGGGAGAGATCAGAGATCTGTTGAATGAATGGGAGGAAGAGGAGGAAGAGTAGGGGGGTTAATGCTGTAGCAGGTGGCGCTGGGAAACCCAAGCCCCGTGAATGGAATCTTTAAGGAGATTCCACGATAGAATGAAGTCCATGTCGTCACATATTAACGCAACTTACAGAAAAAATGTGCCCTCTTCACGACTACGCCAACAAAATCCTTCTTTTCAATGCTTCACAAATTAAGCTTGAAATAACGTGAATTCAAGGATTCGTATTTGCGAAGGGCGTCACCCGGTAAGAAGATGAACGATCGTGCGAAATTCACAGCAGAAAAAAATCATTTGTCAAACCCTTTAGGAACTCTAGCGCATATTCGAACAGAATAATATTATTCATTTGTTCACGCTATTTTGCGATAGATTCCTAACATATCAGGAAGAATAATTGCCTTGGTTATGCCTATTGCCATTGTATTCATCATATGTACACATCCAAATAAATTTCAAGGCTAACTGTTTAATCCAATTAGTAAATCCGGCCTCGGTGTTGGCGGCGCTCACCTGCCAACCCAAAGGTTGCGGGTTCGAGTCCCGCCTGGGGAGGATTTTTCACCTCCCAGGGCATAGCTGTGTGTGTTGTCTTATATTTACGAGCTAACTGTAGCTCAGAATTAAGGGCCATTATTATTATTGTAAAGCATAATTTTGAGGAATATTAAGAAGAGTGATTTTATAAACATGAAATTATCAAGATACAGTATAATACATAAACTTAAAGGTACATTTAAAGTGCAAACACACAGATAATTTGCCCGAATTCAATTTTAATATGTATTCGTGAGAACGTCTCGTACATGGAAAGCCCCTCTGAAATTCACATTGATAGAATACACCAGACTAGCTTAGCTGGATAGGTGCAATGCCGGAGATCTAGGTTCTTATCCCAGGGTAGACGAATAATTGTTTTCACTTTAAATTATACTCATTCGTTTGAACTTACACATGCTTGGAGACCTTCCGTATTATCCAATCGACTTATCTGCATATTTGGTATACACATTTTTGCTCCTCAATATCTAAGGGATATATATACATCAAAGATAGCGTCGCAAAGAAACAAGGAAGGATTTCTCAAGATTTTTTCTATTTCAGTCACGAGGATGTATTCTAAAGAGTAAGGCTATAAATTGAAATTAAATGTAGTTCCACCTCACCTTGGATCAAAACTTTATTAATGAAAAGTGTTCCACTCTGGAGCGAGCTTGTTTGTCGATGAACAATTTTATCTCACTCCAGAAGCAGAAAACTTTTGGTAGAGTGAAATAAATTTCAAATAAGCGGTAAAAGAAGTATTACTTCAGTATAAACCTGAGGAAGCTTTTAAGATCCAAAATAAATCAATGAAAAAATGGGTAGGTACTATGAAAGAGCATGTAGTTTTCCCAAAAATACATGTAGCTGGGTGCTCCGGATATAATAAAGAATTAAGATTTTTGACGCACAGATCACGTCATTAATGTAGCAGTTGTCCTTGTGTTTCTCAATAATTCATAAACAAATTTACTATTCACCATAATGCTTTTTTATCGCTAAGCGTGTGGCGTAGAAAATGCGTGAAGTTGAAACCTAGGACATGTATTTTTTTATAATTTCTATCAATTACAGCTGGCTTAAGCTTCAAATGGAATTGAAACATGGTCGCTATTTTGACTCGCTATAAGTATTATAGTATTATTATAGTATTAGCATTAGCTTGGGGAGCGTGGTGGCCTAGTGGGTAGAGCGCTTGGCTACTAGTCGATCGAAGAATCCCGGGTTCAAATCCGGGTGAAGCCTTTGGACGCCCCCGAACAAAAAATCCTCGTGAGTGCGAGGTGGCCCAGGGAAAGGAACTGCCCCCCCCCTACCCTGAATGTGTGAAATTCACACGCCTGTGGCTTAGTCCAGGGTGAGCTCTACCCTCAACCATCCAAACCAACCTTCGGGTTGAACCACTGAGTGAGAGTGAGTATTAGCTTATTATAATATTAAAGAATTAGCTTATTAACAGTAAAATACGTTTATTTGCTGACGACGCTGTCATCTATCGCGAAATTAGTGATCACTCGGACTTTGAAACTCTATCATCGGATTTAAACAACGTTCATGAGTGGAGCCAAGAGTGGGGACTCGAACTTAATCTGAGCAAATGCACGGCAGTACATTTCTTGCGGAGGTCGTCCAACTATCCCCATGTATATGCTGTGGATGGTGTTAACATAAAGGCGACCGATGAGGTAAAGTATCTAGGAGTTACGATAACTTCGAACCTATCGTGGGGAACACATATAAGAAATATTTGTGGCGGAGCTCTGAAGAAGCTAGGATTCGTCAAGCGTATTGTGGGAAGATTTTCGGATGAAAAAGTAAAAGAGAGGTGCTATTTCGCACTCGTCCGGCCACACCTTGAATATGCAGCAAGCATATGGGATCCGGTGCAGAAAGACTTAATCCGGGAACTTAATAAAATACAAAGGAAAGCTGCGCGATTCGTCAAAAACTGCTACGGGCGTGTAGACAGCGTTACACAGATGCTAAACGAATTAGGCTGGGAGCCGCTAGAGACTCGGAGGCTGCGCGCTAGGCTTAGATTACTTGAGCAATTAAGAATAGATATCTTTAAGAGCGATACGGAGAACATCATATTAGAACCCCACTATATTTCCAGGTCCGACAGAAACGATAAATTAAGAGAGATATTTTGCCGAACGGATAGGTATGGGAATTCGTTTTTACCCCGAACAATAAGGGACTTTATTAAATAGGCGTAATTTCATTAGAGCGTTTCCTTTTTATATGTAAACGGCTGGTGTCCATACACCCCCCGCCACACGCCTATTGAGGTGGCTTGCGGGGTAGTATGTAGATGTAGATGAAGTACCTTAAGTTTAGGCTATTTAACAGCCAGTTTCGTGATAACCCAAGTGGAATCAGAGCCAACAGAATAATGACCCACCTTCCAGCATGGAACTCAATGCTTCGGTTCCTATATCACTTGGTTACATCTGAAGTGATCCCCTAAAGAAAAAAAACCCTCCGAGATGCTTCTTAAAAGTTCCGTTTCATTCAGGATCACATCCCACCCATAAAGTGTAGGAATAACTTGTTTCTCATGTCAATACGTAATATCACCCTGTATAATTTGCAGATCATCACATCCCCAAAGAAATACGAAAAAAAATGTCATTCGATCACCGGATTGACGTTCGATACATTTCCCTAACTTCTAAAATGGATGTAGCGCGGATCGTAATATTAAGGCTCCATTCCCGTTTGCTTAATTCACTAATGTTTCAGTCACTAAACTCTTCCGAGGATTGCTTCTTTTAGTATATTTTTTCATTTCCGCTCACCATCCTGATTAAAAGTATGAACATGATTCTCCCGTCCCACCGATACGTTATCTCTCCCAATCTTAATGCGACGTACAAACATCTCATTTCCCCGCGCAACCAAGGGGGGAAAATAGTTCTTCGGTCGCTTAAAGGGTTCGGGAACGGACCGCTTTCCTCGTGTCGTTCCGCGCCATATTTATTCGCCATTCATTTGGAATCATTAACGGATTCGCCGCCAGGCGTCCATTCCCGAGAGACGCAATCGTAATTGCCCACACTGCACACACACACACATACGTGCTAGCCCGCGGGCACTCTCAACGCCAATTATTCTAATCACGACGGGATGTATTTTTAACGGTGCAGGAAACAGGAAAACTCGCCGTGAATATTTTCAACTCTCAAGGTCATCGTGGCTTCCCCATGGCACTTACAGAGAATCCATTTAGGGTAGATCTAGTTCTGGTCGATAGCAGGGGGACAATTTTCAAACACCGTGCTAATTACAGTTCGCGAAAACAACGCATATCTCATGGTATCGTCGATTAAGCATTGCTAAGTTGTCACATGCTACCCGCATATGATAATTATTACTGTATAAAAAATATACAGAGGTTGTTTAAAAAGGGGGTCATTTATCAAAAAGCTCTGGACAAATCGTGACCCCCAGCGAGTTAATTTTCGAACATCGTGATATCGTTATCACATACGAATATTTTAAAGCATTTAATCACTTATAGATTAATTGCAATAGGTTTTTTATCACATTATTTCTTCGACACACGGTTCTCGAGTAGTCACAATATGTCTGGATGAGGTAGTATATTTGCATGGTGAACATCAAGTGGGTGTTACTGCATGGGATAATACTTCAGCAAAACCATGCTATAATAATTTATTTTCGCACTGTATAATTTTCCCGGTATTTCGAGATTTAATCTTCACTACGCGCTCAGCACTTCTCGGAATTGAAAATAGAGAAATTTGAAGAAGGAAAAGTACCACAATCTGCGCAAACGTGAGCAAGGAAATAAGAGCAGTTTTTTGTGCTGCGCTCATGCGTTTCCGCATTACTTCATGCGAATTTGCATTTTTTAGCTTGCAAGAGTGGATTTTTTTTAATCTGCATACTTGCGTGTGTATAATCAACCATCACCTGCAATCAGCCATCTCCTATAAAATGGCCTTTGTCAACTTCAGATATTTTACTGTCATGAAAATACTTAAGTTTTTCCTTTAAACCCCAAATCAATAATAAACAATGTTACCATATTTCTAAAGCATCTTTTGCTTTAGAAATTATGTTATGTGTATAAGTTTTCATGCAGTACCTACTTTCAGCCTTTTTGCTTAAACCACTGCACTTACATTGTAAATGATAAGTTGAAGCACTATCGGGAGAAGGAAATAGTTTTTCTTGCCGATAACATACGTAAAAACAAACTCTTTCCAAGCTCGGGTGAGACAAATAAGGAAATTGAACGAAACACAAGTATTATCAATCAATAACTGAACTATCAATATATTTCACACCTAAAACCAACCAGGTTACAAGCAATTTACCAATAGGTCGAGTGCCAGGCGACCGTAATGAGAGTTTCCACGCGTAAAATGATTCAAGTATACAAGTATGAGAGGTTGAGCTTCTCTCTAAGTACAAAATGACAAAGTCAGCAGGATCACACAACGGTGTTATTCGGTCGTCGTCTCGACTGCAATAGAGGGCGTTCTCAGGGATGAGTCATGTGAGGAGGGGGTCTGTTGGCAGGGACGAGGTGTAATGGGTAAGCTTAGGATATAGGCGATTGGTAGCCTTGGAGGGGAGGAAATAATGGGATGGATAATAGCTAGGGTGGCACGCCTCGGGCGAGTCCTTCAACTGTAAGTCCGGAGGGTAAACAGTCCGCAGGGGGGAAACTGTCCAAAGAGGGTAATTTGGCAAAAAAGGGGGTGGGGGTGTAGGAATAATGCCACAAAGTATTACTTATTTTTTCCACATAGATTTCTTGAATCTACTTTCCCAATTTCTAATCTAATTTTCCAACAGATTCTAGAAACTATGTAGAAAAACTAGGTTATACTTATCGTTTATAATGCTAGGCAAATTCCAATAAGTCATGCCCGAGACAACGGAATACTGAACTTAACTATGTATAATCTTCCGATCTATAACTTTGTAAAAGACCAGACTATTCCAAGGCAGGACGAATATTCTAGAACCTCCACTCCAACGATCAGTATGGCAACCAAATAATTATACAACCCGAAAAACGAAAACAACCTGGAAAGCATAAGCAACGCGAAACCGTAAACTGCCAATCACGTGTATGCGTAAGTGTATGCGAGTTGGTACAACAAACAGGGCGAATAAAATGGCACGAAAAATTAAGAACACCTTCGAGAGAACCGACGGGAGAACCGACGCTAAAGACGGATGGGATGTTTTAGAAACCACGTGGATTCGACAGTTTTTTCATTCAAATTCCAAATTGTTTATTGCTCTTGTTTACAGTATAAGCATACACATTAAAGCATCTTGAACATGAAATTATATACACAACTTATTATTATAGCCATTACGTATAAATCGGCCACGCTTTAACACAGAAAGCACACACTCTCTCTCTCTCTGACATTCTCGGACTCGCTCGAAATCACAGGAGACACACTCTTCACGTCACTCTGAATCGTGAATTTGACGAGTCACTATTTATCTACGCAAGTTAAATCGCAGGTAGAAGAATTAATATTCGGTGTACAGAATCAAAGGGGAAGGAGGTGGCATACGAAGCATCGTCCGGAGTGACCAGGGGAAGTCAGGACACCTTGCAGCCATCACGTGCTGCCCGCTGACCAACCCTAGGGGAAGATTCACCGCTATCAATTACACGAGCAGATGGGAACACATCTATGCATAGCTATAATATGCGCGATTATTATATTGGAAAATTTATGATTTTTATGTTAATTTTTAGAGTGATTCAAGTAAATTGTTTGAAGGACTAATATTGAAAGTCAATTACATCAAGGGGTTAATCAAAGAGTTAATAATGAAAACAAATTATTTAAAAAATGCAACGGTTATGTGACGTGTTGACCGGCTCATTATGTGTATCCAGCAAAACTCCACTCAAACAACTGAGACAACCAGAAGAGGGAAATAACTATTAAACCAATTTACATTAATGATTGATTATTCCTAATTTACAATGTGTGTGCAACTAATAAGTTATAGTTATTGTAAAGATTATCTGGTGCAACAGAATTTTGTACCTCAAGTCAGCCAGGTAAACTTAATAATATGTAAGGTAAGAAAGGGTGATAGTTATTCATAGAAACGGGAGATTAGGAAGTGGAGAATGGTAAGATCGCGCGTTGCATACTTTTGGATGACTGTCCAGAGTTTCTCGTAATCTCTTAATTATCAATAGATATCTCTCATATAAAAATAGCCAATAAATCAATGACGAAAACAGGATGTTACAACCTCATATACATATTTTTATCCAGATTATACTTATTATAGATCTAAATACTATGAGAATTCCCATAGATTTCTTCCCTAGTCCATAATTGCCTGTAACACACTTATATTTTGGATTAATCCTAAACTTTGTTTTACCATAAATTACAACATGACTGATTAAATTTATGACTCTTGCAAAGATAAGAGAGTTCAAGAGTCCGAATTTTGTCTTCCGAATGGAAGCATTCTATAATATGAACTGATTTTAGTACAGTCAATGAAAGAGCAGCACCCAAAATGGAAACATCATTGCTTTCATGTCAGCTTAGAAATACGCATCAGATTCTCAGCAACAGTCACGCTCAATTTGATTACTATTTTTGGCATTAAAAATATTAAGTAGATTAGATAGTCCACAACCCGGACCACTTTTATTATCCCTGGTATTGCAGTTACGTATGAGGTTTTCTTTCGCAACTATAGGTAGATATAGAAAATAAATGATGTCAGATTCTCTCAGTCAGTCAGTTCTCAGGCCGCTCGCATTCATGCTGATCATTCAAAACGTTAGCGGCTGAGAGAATTAATATCGAAATGAATCGATTTGAAAAAAACTTTTAGCACAAAAAATACAAGAAAACAATAACTTAGCATAAGAATCCCTTGTCTATAAAATTCTTTAATAACCTACGTTCCTGTGTTTTGTAAAGTACTCGGAACTTTTCCGAGAAATAGTCTAATGGACTTAATGAAAAAGTAGGCCCAAAAATATGTCATTGATTTACGCCCAGATATTTAAATTGCCGTTCTCCTAAATGCCAAAAAACAATAATGACTTAATTATTACAGTAACATTATTTTGGCTCAAAACACGTTATTTCATCAAAGATCAAGGGTATTCTTAATCACTCTCTACCAGAGGTTGGTAGTTATTTCAAGCAGCGAACAGTTATGTAAAGAGAAACTGCATTCCCAAGCATCAAAAACGTATCCAATTTCCTCGTGCTTTACAAATTACGAAGACAGTTTATTAATTTGTTTTCCCTGGAATCTTCGAGTGATAGTTAAATCCCATTTCAGAACTCTGCGCTAAAAAAATCCCATTTAATTACAAGACTTCCTGATTATAGTCCTTGGGAGCTAAGCCGACCCGTAGTCCGTAATCCATTTGATTGTCATCAAACTCGCAAGAAACACATGTTCATGACTAAGAATCAGTCATCCGAACTCTTCGTGTTAGTTCCATTTCTTTCAAGAGCCAAATAAATATCGATGACGTTATTTAGGCTTGAATGACGAAGCAAATAGTAAACCACCGTGTCATAAGGTCGTCTTTCTTCCTCAACGTTTGGGATCATTTTCCCATCCGTGTAGTAGGTATTTCCGCTGAGAGAATTCTTCTTATCTGAGAGAGGATGTGGGTGAAGTGATGCAATTAAATGAAGTCCTGTGTATTGAAAAAAATGCTGTAGCTTAATTTTCTTTTTCGCGGTGTTCACGGATGAGAAAGATTTTAGAGCAAATAACCATACAAGCGTACACATGTCGAAACCAATGTTATTTTCAATTCCCATTCATTTATAAACTCTGGTAGTCTTATGCTTGGGATTTCGGTGGTCCAACACCTGAGGTTATATTGTATCCTTATACAAAAATTCAAAGATTTTTTTCGGTACTGATTGCAATGCCTAGGCGTATTTATTGTCTCTAAAATCTCATTATCTCCAGATTGGCTGTCTACTTCACTGTCTCATCAAGAATATATTCATCGTCATTAGACTTCCGATTACTATCTAGTTGCAAGCGATAAAAACGGGCAAAATATGTGAACAAGGCCCAGGCAAGTATCATATTTCAGACACAATTATCAACCATCACAAACATTCTAAAACGTTTTTGTCCACCTTCATGCTTCTTTTTCATGAAAACAATAAGTAATGCAAACACCACACAATCCTCTACGATATCTGCACTGAATTTTATCGCTATCCCGCTGGTTCATTTGGTACCTATGCGACTCGTTCCAACAATTCTACATCACATTAGACCCAATTGGAAAAGAGAGGAAATCTCGAGTAAGGAAAGGAATGGACCCCTAACCTCGCATTTTGACGTCATCCGGCGTGGGAACCCGCATTCGTCTCGATGACACCTCGTCCGAGGTCTCTCTCTCAACGCCTTCGCGCGCGACTGGCACGTCTTAAAGGCATTTATTCCAGGAAATACTGATTTCCTTGTCTCTTCGACACTTCTCGCCAATCCATTTTCCCCGTCCACTTCTCTCTCGCCAAGGAACACTCGAGACGCGTTTTTCCACATCGGGAAAAGATGAATGAGCGAAATATTAGGAAACATTACATTTCACATGGCAACGCTTCAGTACGTCAATGGGAATTAGTTCTCTCTTTTCCTCTCGTGAAAGATTTTCAGTGATAAATAAAGAACGCCAAAGTCTACTTAAGAAGGGTATTTCAAAGGAAAATGGCACTTCTCGTCATTGTTAAGAAAAGTTTCCGAGCTGAGAAATTTTCTAGGAGCCATAATCGAAAGATCTGGAGGCAGAGACAGTCAATTGATGCCTATGACCCATCACCTGAGACTACTTCTCAATGCGTCAACATTCCCCGAACCAATTTGGTTATTTGCTGGTTAGGAAAAAATTAATTGAGTAGTGGAAAAAGGATGGAGAGAAAACTTGCTCCCTACATATCAACCAAGTAGAAATCGGGAATCCTCTGAGGAAAATATCCGATACTGCCGGGATTCGAACCCAGGCAATTTGTAGGAGAAACCAGTACTCTGGCGAGCACATGGATATGATCTTTGTGTCCCAAGAGAATTCCACGTTTACATAATTAGGAATAGAATATTTAATAGGCTTTCATATTTCGACTTACGACAGATGTCTTCTTCTTTCCACTGGAAAGAAGTACACTTATTCCCATTTTAGAGAGTCAAAATAAAACAAGGTCCCAAGAAAGTACCGGTTTATGATAATAACTCTCCATATTCCGAAAAATCATACAACTCTTATAGTTTCAAATCATTACGTCATATCATAGAGGAACTGGCTAACTTGTCGCAGTCTGAAGCAAATTTACTGTACGCAGTAACCTAAACCACATCATTGGATCTTCATTTTCAACATCCGTACTGATACATTTTTAACAAAGTTTGACGGTAAATCGGCTTACTCTTCTTTGTTAAATGGAAGTCACAAAGATATGCAGAAGTAATGAAACCTAAATGGAGAAAAAACATGCCTGTATATGTAATGCTACAATAAAGCCACTTGTGATGTTGGTGATTCCTGGTTGGCTGGTGACTCGGTCGGAAACCCCAAAACCACCAACATCGCCATACGCCGCAGAAGAGTAGATCTTTCGTCACTTATGATGTTATAGAGGGTGTCTGATGGCTAATTTATGTCCCGAAAAATTACTCTACGTTTTCAATTTATGTCATATTTACGTGCCACATATGCTTCAATGGTCTAAGCTACAATGCAACCTTGAAAGTATGAAATAGAATGTCAGGCTACTCCGTTAAAGTCGCAGAGAGAGATATGTCCATAAAAAGTGCAAGCTAAGCGCAGCGTGGTCAGGGGAAAATTAATTAGCGTTTTTCAACAATCCATAGGGAATTAAATCCCGATGACTGTACGGCGTATTTAACTTGCATATTTCACTGATTGTAGACATGGTGCAAGCTACAGGAAGCAGATATAACATTTCAAATTTGTCATAAAGATTTCAACACTGGGGCAAACGAATAACATATCAAACGGAGACACCGACAGCGAGCGAGTAACAATAGAGCTACATGACCCTCAACGCGCAATATTGCACGCAACGTGCAACGGCATTCGAAGGCGACCTGCTTCAGTTGATCTCCCATGACCACTGCTCTTACCTCTCACTGAAAGATATGAATAATAATAGTCTAGTAATCTACTGGTTTCTCCACCTGTGGCCACACAGTGGCCAAAGGGATTCTTCTTTTCTGACGGCCGCTTGTCATCGCTCCTCATTGAATGGCGAATTTTTTCCTCTAATTCTAAATTTCGCGAATAAAGGATATGCCACTAGAAGATTAGTCCTATGACAGTGTAAAATAGCCGCAAAGGAAAAATATGCACGAATACACCATGCGATATGTCAACCTCTCTCCGATCTGCTACTTTTCAAATTTTCAAGTTCATCCAAGTCTTTGCCGCGTATTCAGCCCTCTCACTCAACCTTTCAAGGCCAATGATTTGCCTCAAGGGTGATAAATCAGATAAGTCATCAACCTTGATCACTGGACTGGATTCTAAGACTCAATTGCTCCACATAGTCACTGCAATTAAGCGCGCATTTGGCGCAAACCCAAAAGAATGGCGAAGAATGTGAATATGTGAAGGCGATTGTTTGGTAGGCTAGAAAGGAAGGAAGATAAAGAGAGTATTCAATATGGAAAAAAATCAATAATGAGCAGGTGCAAGGCTGCTACTGGATTTCAGTTTTCAAAATAAAAAACAGTTACAGGTTTTGAAAAAACGAAAGATTGTAAGATTGTAAAGTAGTACGGGGTAAGTTGTTGACACGTCTAAATTTTTGATTCGTTTACCTGTATCCCAGAAAATTCCTTCACATGCTATTCTGCTCAAATTTAAATAATATGGTTTGGATATCTTACAACAATAAAACCGAGTTAATCTTTTCTTCAGAGAATTAAAAGTACATTTTATATTATTTCACCCTTGACTTGGCAACTATTGACGCATATTGTTTTGTATAAATTACAACAACTATTGACGCATATTGTTTTGGCTTATAGGGCTGCGTCTGTGGGGAAAACAATGAGAGGAAATTTTATTTCACTAGCAGAAAAGTATACGTTGATGTATGCAGAGTACATGCAAAAGTATTTCAAAGCAGACATTTGAATAACGCACCAAGGTTACGATTTCATGATTTGACATGGATCAATATGATGCCTACAAAACTATTATACAGTACAAGTTTCGTAGTTCAGCAAAATCTCCCTCATAACTAAAGGCAGCATGAGATTCAGATTTTAATGTTCCATTCGTCGGACGGAGTGCCTCCAGTTCTTGAAGAGCTCTCCTGTAAGCATCCAACTATGGGTGGATATATGGATTCCATAGAAAATCTCCACCCCTAACGGAATTTGAACCCGGGCTCTCTAGAGGATAAGACAATATACTAACCCAATTCCCTCTACTTTCCCCTTTGTTACCTCTTCGTACGTTCTCTACTTTTTATTCTCTTTTATCATATATATCGAGAATATTTTAACTCAATAAAATAATAAAATTATTCCCCTTAAGCTTACCAAAATTCAGTGATCACCTTGAATGAAGTAAAACTAATTTTCCATTCCTAAAAAACCTCGAGAGGAATTGTTTGGGGCCTGAATAAATTCCTTGCGAGGAAACTAGTCCTTCGATTTTGGATCTGAAATTCAAAGTGCTCCGCTACTTGGAATCCCGACTTCTCCAGGAATAAAGTCATCTGTTCGTCTCAATTTCGCCTCCAATTCCCCCCCATCCTTCCTCCAGTTTCCTATTGTTCTTTTTCTTCGTCTCTCCCTTTGTCCTTGCGGTGCAAAGCCGATTCACTTCAACGCGCACGACTTTTGATGACTCCATTTCATAATTGGAATCTCAGTTCTCGTTAATGCCCATCGGTAATCCATTCTTCAAAATGATTACCCCAAGGAGTGGTTTTCCCCACTACTGGAGCGGATGTCTCTTCCGACGAAATTATACATCTCGTTGATGCTCGTGATCAGGGGAATGTGTAATATAATGTACATTGAGCTACAAGGGGTGGTTGGGATGAAACAATACTCATCTGCTAATGAGGTAGAGCCTAATCCATGTTACTGGAGGAAAGCAGAATAAGCCATACGAGAGGAAAACGCAATTCATACCTGCAAGGCCAATGCAATATTGCTACTTCTCGTTGCCAAATTTATAAAAAACTCCGCCGACTTTTCTATACAATGAATATAACAAATTCCCACAAAGTTATGCTGCACAATTTTTCATGCATTCTCAATGTAGCTATTCCTCCATCGTCACACAGTTTGGCAATGAAGCATTGTTGGCTTTGAAGTCCCTCTCGGTACCAAATGATTAAGAGAGTACAAACATATAACAGCTTTTTGATGCGTATATTGTTTAAACTAGAACTGAGTTTTTCGCATTCATCTTCCCTTCCACCGAGCGTTTGGGCATAAAATTTACCTCAAATGGCACAGATAACCAAAAATTCTTAAATAAGACATCAAGAAAGACTATATTGAAGAAGATGACTGCACGCATTGTATAATTAATCGGTTAAAATTTTCCGACCAAACAGCTTTCCGCAGCTGATAAATAGCTTACTTGCATTAACCACTCATTTAATTAAGAGAACATGATCAATATGGAGAGTTTACGCTGGCCTTAAAAACCCGGAATTCAGGATTAAGTTCTCAGCCGAGAATTTATCAAAAATTATTTCACTCCTACTCGGAAGTTTGACGGATGCAACGCAAAGGTTTCGGCCCCATAGACGCCCTTCTCCAAAGCAAAAGCAAGCTAACACTGCAACATTCCTCAAATGGAAATGTTATGCAATACTCCAAAATAAAGCAATTAAAATTAATACTATTCGGTGTAGACGCTTCACATTCAGGAATAAATTCTAGAGAAAGATGAGATTTCTATACCCACAAGTTGAGATAATGATTAAGGAACCACAAGTTGAGATAATGATTAAGGAACCGTGCATATCGAACGATTTTTATCACTCTTTGGCCACCACGTATGATAACATAGTATTTTATCCATGATGAGAAAACCACCTTTGTTAATTCCACAAACATGGAAGTGGAAAACGTTTGTGGAAATAACAAAGGTGATTTTCTCATCATGGATATCCATAATTTCCACGAGGTCAGGCCTGAGATCATTAGTTTTATAATATTTTATGTTTTCCCCCTAAAAAAACCATAAAGTATTATTTATTTCAGTAGTTTTCCAGTATTGAAAATCTTTCCAAATGAAAGCATGATGAGTATACATCCACTAATATTACTTAATGGATAGAAATTTCGCTCACCACACAAAATAGATAGGAATTTGACCTTCTATAGTGGTGATTAAACATTCAAATCTACTGTCGGGATACCATTATTGATGCAATAACTTAACCCTTATTCCGAGTCAAACACCCCTCTTCCTAAAACGCCAAACGTAATACTTGAACGGCACATTTGAAGTATGAAGGCCCTAAAAAGGCAGCCAAAGATGGGCTTATTATCAATAAATTAAAATTAATATTATAACCATTTTAAACGAATGACAAGGATTTCGGAGAGTGTCATAAACTCAAGAAGTCACGAGGTGTAGTGAAATAAGTTTCAATGTAACATTTTCGATTCATGTTAACATCCATGATAAACTGTGCTGAAGAGAAAAATGACAAAAAATGGAAAAACTAACCTTTCCCATTTTCGGTACAAGAGTTTGAACATTATCTAGGAAGAAGAGGTTTCTATGAGGTTACAGAAACTTCAGAAGTTGGCAAAATGAGAGAAAATTGTATCAATAAATTTTATTCAGATTCTAATTCTTCATTATTCTTTATAATTTGAGTAAAAGCCTGAAGAAAGTGTGTTAAATGAGTACAAAGCTGAGTACACAACCATATAGGCAGCTACTTAGATGGCTAGAGAGGTATGTAGTGATTTGGCATAGTCATCTGGTGCACACTGTTTTTTTCACCTCCTTTTGGGTACTCATCGTCAAGAAACAATAATATACCAGCCAATGACAATTTAAAAAAATGTAGAGATTCAACTCGCGGCCTTTCCCTGCAAGAATCAAAGTAGGGGATCAAATGGTGCAGCGGCCAGAGTAAGTAGATTTATATTCCAAGGACAGTAGTAAGAAAGCCTGGACCACAAGACTAAGAAAACAATAGTGATCGTTTCTTCCCATGGTATTGCATCGTTATGGGACATTAAACTCTACACCCCTTGGTACCAGTAGTAGTATTTTTGTTTAACGTGCTTCGACGGCAAAGGTCATTTCGCACTTACTGCCTGCCACGTGCAGACAGGGGCAACAGCACTAGGACGAATTGGAGGATCACCCCTCCAAACTCGAGCCGAGCCCAACGATGCTTAACTTCGGTGACTGATCGGGAACCGGTGTTTCCATCGCGGCAGGCCGTTGCCCCCCTTGGTACCATTTGTCAAAGGTAGGCTAACCCCGACGCTGGGTTTCTCTTCACCCTTCCTATATTAACCAAATCATCGCCATTAACTTCCAGAATTAACTAACCGACCCACTTATCCTTCTCTAGCAGTAGGCTATAGAAAGCTTTCACGGTCATGCGCGGGTGTTTTCCTTTTGCCGGATTTTATCAACGAGGACCAAAACCTTTTTTCTCTTACAAATGTATATTTTTTTAACTACATTTGATAATGTTGCAATTATACAAGAGCTATTTTCCTGATTTTCAAAGTATACAACTCCAGCGCTAAAGTAATACGTTTCTATATTTCCTATTAATCCTATGCTGAAAAAGATTCATGCATACATTGATAAGGGTTTTTGTTGGCAGTAGGCAGAGTATACCTATCTTAGTCTCAATCCCGTCCAAATAAAGCGGATTTCTCATTACTATTATATCCTGAAGTTTGCAAATGACTGCAGATTTCGGTACCTTAACCCAAATAACCAACCAACAAACGAACCTTAAGATCTTATTTGTAATATTATAATAATCAGTATTAGGAATAAGTGGGTCTGAAATATATGCGGAATGGATGTCCCCGTTAATTGACATACATATACAGAAGAAGCGAGTTTCATTTGTTTGGCCACGTTAAGAAATAAAAGGAAGGGGTAGACCGAGAAAGTCTAGGATGAATATGGTGGGAGTTGGAATGTTAGGAGCCTTGAGAACAAGAGTATGAAGCGACGCATTAATGTAACAGAAGTAAAATATGTATCCAAGGATTGAACAGTATGGAAGATAGTGTTAAATCAGAGCTATTTGCAACGGCCAAACACCAAGAGAGTTAAGCTTTTTTAACAATCTACCCCAAAAGGAAACGACGTGATAGGTATGTATGCATGTAAGATCTCCACGGAGGGTTTCGAGTATTTTTTTAATGAGTTTTTCTAGCCAACACAATTCCATTTTTGGTCTCCTCTTTGGTGACGGATTGAGAGAAAGAGTGACCACCTCGGGCCGACCCCACCAAAATGACCCTCACGCATGTATATACACCTGCAGCAGCCGACCTTTTGTCCCATCCCTTGTTCTCACGCACCCAGACCGCTCTCGCTGCACCCACCATTCCCGCTCCTAATTAACGCCTCCCTTACACTACACGCAAACAAGCACAACACGCCAAACCCACACCGTACACGGTTCACCTCGGACGAGCAAGAGTGCGTCATCGCTCCTCACGGATTTTATAGAACCCATCCAACATCCACCCAAGAAGCTCAAATAGAAAATGCACAGCAAATCAGTTTTATTTAAAACAATCTTTTAGGGCCCCTCAATTCATAAAAAGTCAAGTGATTTGACGGAATATTGTTTAAGAAATCTAATTAAATAGAAAAATGAATTTATTGTGATGGAATTTCTCAACATTTCAAGATAAAAAAATTGGGGAAAAAGTAAGAAGATAACAGAGCGTAATTTGTGCAATCAGTTCGGAGTCGCTTCTTTCAATAATAGAAAAAAGCCCTTAATATTTTGGATTAAATTTAATTAAATTGTAGTAATTTTACATACACTGTAAAAAATTGGTTACAAATGTCACGCATGTTGGGAAAACTTCAGCTTTTACGAGGAATGACTATCAAAATTAAACATGGAATAATTTGCTCTAGCTTAATATTGGGATGAAAATAATTCTTGTTCCTTTTTTTCCTAGGAACATAGCCAACATCGGAATGCTCGGTGTACATTATAATAATTTTTGTGTTTCGTCAAAGAGCAATCAGAACACGAAATTATTTCGACCGTTTTTCTTTTATTCTCCGATAAAATGATTAAGGGAAAAGGAACCAGCGTATAAGACAAAAATCTGAGCTAAACCAAATCTTCCCAAGGTTTCTTACGTAAGCAAGCAAACGCTTGATGAAAACAGAAAAAGAGGAATTTATAAACAATAACTAATTACTGAAACAGAATTTTGCGACATATTTTACGTTGAGCTTCTGACTTTTCATAAAACTGGATGCATTAATATCATTTTATAGAGCGTTTCACGAAAACATTTAATCTCATACAGGGGATTTCACGTGCTCTTGAGAAACGATAAAAATCTCCCACTCCATCCCAACTCTTTCCGAGTCTTTCCTCACTTACCAACCTCCACCTCACCAATCCATAATCCTCTCGATGGATTCTTCCTCAGCCGACAGGAAGCGTGAGCTAATTCTTTCCAAGTTTTCCTCCAACTCCCTCATTCGGCGTTTACTCTCTCTAGTTTCTCCGAATCCGAAGAAGAGGTCGTGCCCTCGAACGCCAAGCAATGTCGGAGGAGACAGACATGAAGCAGAAAGATGACATCAGCCAGGTCCCCGCACTCACCAGCTGCACTCAGCCAATCTCGAAACCTTGACTGAAGAATGGGAGTCCCGCACGGTGGAAGTGCATGAGCATCAATAGATTGACCACCAAACCCCCACAAGAACATTAAAAAAACTTGTTTAAATTTTAAACATACCATGGGAAGAAAGATTGAAAAAGAAGGAAAAGCCCGGAGAAAGAAGA
Source organism: Pyrrhosoma nymphula (assembly GCA_963573305.1). Taxonomy (NCBI): domain Eukaryota; kingdom Metazoa; phylum Arthropoda; class Insecta; order Odonata; family Coenagrionidae; genus Pyrrhosoma; species Pyrrhosoma nymphula. Next base: position 7,940,757 of record OY754335.1, on the reverse strand, counting down.
GATTTAAATATTGAGATGAGACATCTCGACCCCAAAAAAAAATTAGCGCGGTTTTTTTCAATAATAATTTCAAAAAGCTCGTTACGTCTCCGGCAGCTTTTCCCATAAATGTCGAGTTAGTACGGGTAAAGGAAGCTATCCTTATTTCTATTTAAAGTGAGGAATGATATGGGAATAAATGTTGGCAATCGATTTCATCATTCATATATTTTTATTGAAAGCCCAGGATGAATTTCAAGAGAGGTAAAAATTATGAGTTAGAACGGAGCACATCATACTGGAACACTTTTATCTCGTCTCACATCTCATATGCAATTATAATGTCACCAATTCGCAATACCAAGTTGTTACATAAACGATTTGGTGATAAACACTGCATCAACTCAAATCCACAGTTTCAGGATCTACTTCGTAGAATCTTTTTATATCCATTTCAAAAATTTGTGTACTTTTCGACACTTTATTTTTAAAATTTACAACGCGTTTCACCAATTTTTGGCTTCTTCAGGTGCAAGTTTTTTTTTACAAGTTATTGTTGTCGTTGTTAGACAAATACAGTACATAAATTTGATTTTAAAAATGTATACATTCAAAAATTACAAAAAGGAAATAAGACAAAAAGAACAAAAGAAAAAGGAGGGTAAAAATATTAGCATGATAATAATTACAAAATTTATATACAATTCTTTGTATAAACATTCAAATCAAGGGGTTGTGGTGTGAGAAATGTCAAAGTTTTTTAAAGATAATTTTTCAGAAAGTAGCGGGGAGGTATGTGTAATAAGCTGCTCATTACATAGATTTGGAGAGTGCATGATAATTACGATTTCTTTTAATACATCCATTTTTAAACCTTGATAGGAAGGAAATGTAAAATTTCAGGGGTTAAGTCACTGACATGATTGCACTCTATAATATGTTTATCAAAAAGAGAGACAGAATCTCTATTATTTAAACTACGGATATGTTCTTTTATGCGAGTTTTAAAATTTCGACCGGTTTGACCAATATAAGCTATATTGCAGCTATTTTATTTAATTTTATAAATACCCGACTTTAGAAGTTTATCCTGTTTGTCAAATTAAATGTACTTTATTTATCTAAAACCAGCAACAATAATTTGTAAACAAACTTTATTGCACCTGACGATGCCAAAAATTGGCGAAACGCGTTGTGAATTTTAAAAATAAAGTGTAAAAAAGTACAAAAATGTTTGAAGTGGATAATGCATATACTTGGAGCAATATATTGATTCTCCAAAGAGTACACCTTTTCGTTTGGTACATCCACCGTCACAGAAGGCAAAGTGTCACACGAGTAGTGTACTTGAAGTATGAGGGAGACTCAGCAAAGTATTTATCGACAATTCGTGAAGGCTTATCGGCCAAGAGATATGTTCAGCGAGTATACGTTGACTGCCCTTTCCCCGAATCACTAAGAGTTTTGAGCGGTTTTTTTCACTTTTTTCTTAGTTTAGTTTTCGCCACGAGAGAGAAATGTAGAAATAAACCCATAAAATAAGTGATTCCACGGTTTTGACCACCGGAGAAACAATAAAAGAATAAACACATACCCTACCTGTAAATCGAATCTCTCGCTTGATGGCTCATTTCAACCAAAATACTTGGGAGCATCAGATTTTTTTGCGACGCCGCAAAGAACAGAAAAAGCGTAAGTTCTATGGAAGGACTACCGGACGAGATACTGGGAATCACTCGACCTCATTCCATTCCACGTCTCACTCTGGACAACAAGTGTGCTTGCTTGCACGGGACCTATACGGCGGTGGTGGGGAGCTGACAAATCGGCTTCGGCGAAATATTTTTTGTTCCTTAATTTCCAAGTATTGTTCATCACGCATTAGTGCTCGAGATAATGTCTTCATCCGGTGATCTCGATGTCATTTTCGACCACACGGTTTCCCATGCCGCTCTAAATGGATTATTATTTGAGTTGTTTTTCCAGCCTTGATTCCCAAAATCTGCTACGAGTTGTAGCGATTCCCCAATTCAAGACGAGCTGAGGATAGACGGAAGGGTTACATCAATTTCTTCAAGATACCCATTACCAAGGAGGTGGATTAGGGCAATCACATGCAGTCTGAAAAATAAAATTGCTCCAACTGCGTTTTCTTGGATTTTAAGGATGATCTTGATTGGCCAGTTCAAATAAAGTTTTTCTCAATTACATGCAAGACGAGTAAAACTAAAATTGGACTCAATTTTATGCCAATACTGACAAGTCACTCTAACTGGTCTAGCGGGGAAAGAAGCAGATGATTACTAAGTAAAGATATATAGCTAGAGCTCGTTGTAACAGCTCACCTCCGCTTGATGACTCGGGCATTAATTAAAAAAAAGATAAGAAAGCACGAAGCAACATAAAAACCACTTGGAGAACTATCTGCTGAATTGTTTAATTATTGTTAACTTAACATTTATGATAATCTCCCTAAATATTTGAAAGATGGATGAGCTCTACCGATACAATGACTTATAAGAACATTTAATTAAAGTGACGTTTCATTCACGTGTAGCCTACCTCTACACATAATTCATCATTTACAATGATGCGGGTGTTTTGCTACTTTAGCGATCGGATTTACCAAGAATCTATCAACTAAAGCGACAAAAGTGATATTTTCCACGGATGTCGAAACACAATAAAACGAAAACTGGATCACACGCAAGCAACATTCTATGCAACAGGAGAAGTTGAAAATAAATTCCGATGCAAATAGGTATTAACGACAAGGAGCCTGGTGAGAAACTTGGGAAAATTAACGATTGGTGAATGAAAATTCATCGACCAAAATAAGAACTGTTTGCAAATGAATAATTATTAACACGGTACTCAAATTACCAGTAGCCCATCACCAGTATTCATCAATCCGAAGATTGGTTTGCAGCAGCTTTCCACACCACTCTCCTCTATGCCAACCGCTTCATTCCCACATAATTATTTACTTTGACGTCCTCCATGATTTGTCAGACACATTATTGAAAAATTCAGCAAACAAGCGGTGACTAGTAGATAATTACAGCAACATTAAAAACAGAATTATCTCAAGTTCAATAAACCTATTGAAACCCTAATACGATTTTAAGATTCAATGACATTTATTCGGTTTTTCCTGAAAATAGCTCAATGTCATTGCACCACCACACCGCCGCACAGTTACACGGAATCATTTCATTCATTTAGGTCCACGAAATATCGTCCGGGCATAGGAAGGCTATTTCACTTTTTCCCTCCTGTAAACACGGCCGTTCTGTGAAGAGCTCCAACCCACCCGCCCACTAGGAATGCTAATGCAATAAATTCGGAGCTCTAAAAGAACGGCCACGATCTCTTGAAGGACCTCGGCATGACGCAATCCGAGACTTTCCTAGTTGAAAGTGCCCGCATTGCATTCCATAGCACCGCGTTTTGTATTTTCGTTCGAACATTACCCCCTCCAGCCATCCAATGATCTCCGGAATCCGCCATCTTCTTACTCCCCCACATAATAGCGGCCCTGGCCATGACCACAAAAACAACCCCCCCGTTTAAGTGTCCCTTCCCCCCATATCCATTTCCTCTCTCCACCCCCTCCCAAACTCGCGGTGTATTTATTCAACATCTTGCTATCGCCAGTGGAATTACCAAGTTTCTGAGAATGGCCTTGCCGTTAATTCTAACCACTTGAAGGCTAAAAAATATGACAGAGAGGGATAAGAGATCGCTGAAGAGTAGAAATACAGCATGGTATGATTTTACGCCATGCATTCAAGTTAAAAAAAATGGTGCATGACTCAAAATTATTCACAATGATCCAATATTTCAGAATGGTTCAAAATAAAAACTGTTTTCCACTTGTAATAATACAATAATTACTGAACCAAAATCTTTCGTGATAAAAGCATGGATACATGAAGTATGTTTTCATGAAGAAGTATTTCATAATTATGTTTTTACTAAAGTAAATAAGGAAGGTCTTAAAAAAACTGGAATTAACAAATTAATATTTTTCAAAGAAATAAAAAAATTCTACCATTTAGCGAGACATTCAATCTGTTTTGTCTAGTAAATAATCATAAGTTAAGTTTCAAATAAGAGACTATTATTCTATAATCACATTACGTTTTCAGCCGTGGTGTCTCCAAAAATCAGACTGATTTTTAGATATTGTAAGCTAGTACAAGGTTCTTAACCTAACATAAGACTTCAATCCTATGACTATCAACTTACTAAATTGTTACTAAAATAAATTTTTATACATGTAAGGGGATTGGGTTAATGTAACGACTGGAGTACTGATTCCTCATTCCGAGGGCCACGGTTCGAATCCCGATATTTGTGGAAATGTTTCAATGGAATCCAAATTCCTACCTGAGCGCCATGTGGGGACCACTCCGTACGCAGTACACAGTTTCTCGGTTGGGACACTTAACAGAGGACTCTTCGTCACCTTTATTCAGAAGTCGGAAAATGCTGACGCCAGGTTTCTCTCCAACCTATTTCCTATTGCTTCCCTCAATCGCTTCAACCCTTCACTTGCTAATTAAACCACACATCCGTATTGTCGCAAGTCACCTCATCTATCGGTCGCTTTCCAAAATTACCCACCCAACAACGGAATTAGGAGGCTGGCTTCTTGATAAGATCACAAGAATAAGAAAGTCACCTATTTATAATGACTAAATCCTTCTCTATAGATATTTCGCAAAATTTTCTGCCTTTTGGATTCCGGCAACCATCGTTTCTTTCCACTTTTCCCTATCCAGTCCTGACCGCGTAATCCCCGACCCGATGATTCAGTGGCTGCAGCGAAGAGCCAGCCCCCTTAACACCTTTGCACCCATTCTTCGAAGAGGCTGAGCTCGCTCACAAAGGAGGCTTATATTCCCCCGCACCCCGTGGTATTTCTAAGATGTCTTTATCCATTGTAATCCCCCATTGTCACACGCGCGGCAAAGCAGTACTACTCCCGGTGCTCGCCCGATTGTGTTCAATGGGTGTTCTCCTCTTATAGGTGGCGCCGTAGCGGTGTACGTAACTGTGTTCGCGCTGCTGCCGAGGAGCTGTCAAAAGAGCGTGAGACAATCCTTGTGAGAAACTTGACTGCCGCTTAGAGTCATCGTGCTTGGAACTTGTAAAGTAAAGAGTATGTTCCTAGACACATGGACGATGAAAATGCCAAAAATCTTATTCGTCACTACTTTTGGCATTCTTCGTTCATAAATTGTTAGCAAATGAAGTATCCACTTTTTTCTCCCTAGATAAAGAATTTATCACGAATCTAATGGTACTTGAATTTACTAAGCATAGCAAAGTAATTTTGCGATATAAAACAAGCTGAAAGAAGGTTTTATTGGAGAGCTACAGCAAACTTGTGATTGATGACTCCTGCTGCTTATTTTAACATGGTTATTTAGCTTATTGCACGAAAACCTCATCGCTCAGAGCCAATGAATATCTTATCACCTTTCTGAAGTATTAATCAGTGACATATGGTTATCGATAGATAAGAACTGTACCACGGAGAAGAACAGGAGATATCTGGAGGCGTAGAAATTGCAACGAAAACCCCTTACCAATCCATGTAGTGGAAAATGGATCAAAACCATTCGCCCACCTGTTAGTACATAGGCACGTGATTTTTAACGATTAATTAAAATTTGAGTGATGAGTTCTAACCTCTCATCCATGAAATCTAATTCAACGTCTTAATGCAAAACTTGTTTTCCTTATTAATATTTATCGTGACGACTGCTTGAAAGAGAGAGAGCCATCTGGCGGTCTAAATATCATCCGGGATAGAGACGATGATCCATTTATCTGTCAACGATTCCTCATTGGCTGAGGATGATTTATTCTCCATCTCTCAATGTCTTATTTCCCAAATCCTTCTCCCTAAACACCTTCAACAGTCATCCCTTACCAAAATTCCTCAGACTCTCATCTACCAGAAACAGTGGCGGAGACAGAAAAAACTCAAACTGCGCAAGTTATCGCGACGATTGTAGCTTTCAAACTGACTGCCTGGCAGCGACTCTGCTTCCCTTATCTATGTAGCTCGGTTGTTTCGAGAACATTCGGTGCCAGAATGTTCGCTTCCAGACTTTTAAGGAGTGTGAACAAATACAAACAGTAGAATATTCGCGACTTTTCTCGAACAAATGCCAGACAGAATAACGTATCGAGATCACTAGAATGGCGTAGGTTAGGTATCTCGTAGGTTAGCTATCTATGTGCCAGACAGAAACGTATAAAATACGATGACGCGTACGCGCGCGCGTGCTACATAAGAAAGTACAACTACTCGATAACTCGACTCAGAGTCGACTGACGAAAGACACGAACGAATAGCGTGCGGGCTGACTGGCGGGGCGGGGGCGGCGCGGGCGGCAATGCGAGCAGCCCCGCTAGGGGGGGGGGGGGGGGGCGCCCCCATATGTATCCGCCACTGACCAGAAAGAGAGGAAATAATATTTTGTAGAAGAGAGAGGGGCAGCTTGCTCTAAAAGATCCCACTCCCCTCATTCCCCTCAGCCCACTTCCAATCCACAACATACCATAGTTTGCCTTCAGTACAAAAGGACCAGTTTGGGGAAGACTAGAGGCTTGAAGGCTGTGTGAAAGACATAGTATATTGGAAAAATCTACATCTGCATACTACGATGCGAGTCATCTTCGGAGCGTGCTTGGGAGGGGGTGTTAGGACCCTATAGCCATGGAAAGGGGAAAGGGCTAAAATGAATTGTGGGTTAACGGAGTACCTTAACTGTCTCACTCTGTTTTATTTGTAATCACTAATAGTGCATGGGAAGAAGGAGTTCTCTATCCATCAGTTTGGCAGTGCAATTCTCTTATTTTTATCGCGTATTATGATTCTCTCTTCCCGCGAACTATTCACAATGACAGCAATAACGGTGAGAAACACAAATAAACCTAAACGCACCTCACTATATATAGCTTTTTTACTTTCCCCATTGCTTTTTAATATTAAATCTCCTTTTCATGTCCGTGTCCTAGAATATTCCAATGCATACCCTTGAGTGTAGCTGGTAAATGTGGAATGCAACGTGGTAGTCTAAATATCACTCGTAGAAAGACTACATCTCTGGGATAGATACTTACAATCGAAGATGAGAATTTAGGTCCGAAAGATGAAAATGAGAGTTGTTACTTTCCATGGAGTCTACAAGACGATAGAAACAGCAGCGTGAGGCCTAAAAACACCTGCAAATCCGGCTATTTACGTCATACTTACAAATCGGTCCTTTTCTCTCCGAATTAATTTTTCTGAGTGCCTCCCTATTTCATGCCCAGAGGACACACGCTCTTAAAGACTGCCCATTGATGTAGATGTAGAATGCAGACTGACGTTCTAAATTTGTCCTCGAATCTTAGATTGATACTTATATCTGCCCTCGGGCTGGAGATATGACATGATCTATCTCTGTTCCACCTTTCAATCACAAAGTGATAACAATCCCTCTCTATACTTCTTTTAAGCGTCAGTTCTCCCTAAATACATCTCAGGCTCTCACTCCCTAGGAATGGCATAGAAACACGCCTCACTCAATATGAATTTTCCCACCCTATCCACTGCCAAATCATATCCACCGGTATGAATGGAATGACTGATAGACTCGAATTTTGCCGGTAGAGCTTAGGTTACTAGAAAGGTACAGATCATACAAGGTTTTGGTTGACGGAGAGAATGTTATGTTCGCCCCAATTACAACGAGAGACAGTGTTGCGAGCCACTCATTCAAACGAACAATTGCCATTGAGGCCAATAAAGAATAATTATCCGAAATATCACCTGAAAAACCACCGGGAAAGAGGCATTGATCAGTCCAGCCATCTCTTCCGGTTGAAATAATGCATTATCGATATCTTCTAGACAAGGCTCATCTTGCGACCCCGAGAACGCACGCTTTTTTAAGAAGTTATACGAGCGAATAGAGTGTTGTATAGTTGACGGAGGGACTAGGTGGGAGTCGTGAAAGAATCACAGACTAAAGGGTAGGTTAAGATTATTAAAAAAAAATTAGATCACGCGCGTTTCCTGATGACAAGAAGAATACTATTTTAATCCCCAAAGCGACAAAACAAAAGAGACACACTGCCAAAATCATGGGTACTATGATTACTTCTTCCCACGTAAACTGCAATAAAAACAAAGCGAAGCGCAAAGACTCTTCGCTTATATACATTTCACAATCACCTTTTCTCTCTTTCCCTTTATTTTCACAGCTGGCGTCCTTGCACCCCCTGCCGCACGCCTCCTCCGTTACGGATCGCAGTGCAGTATGCAGAGTCAATCCTCCCTAATATCCCTCTGCCTCCTCTCATTCACCAGAAAGAGAAAGACAGAGAGAGAGAGAAAGACACCTCACTCCACATGGGTTTTCCACCCCTGCTAACCTACCCACCCCCTATATATATATGTATCCCATTCCACCTGTTCGACTCAACAATGGCGCCCACCTCCCCTCCACCGCTCCCACACTCACTCCCCACCACCCCCTGCCAAACACCTGAGAGCCCCACTCTCCCTAGCCCAACCACCTCCTCTTCCCTCTCCTCGTCCCCACACTCCACCGCTTTGGTGCTTTTTCGACGAGGCATCCACACCCTCCCTCCTTCGCCTTTGCCCTCGAGGAAGAGTGGCCACGGGTGTGGCTCGTATAAACATGTTCGCCTGTGTACGAGGGGGAGAGGGAAGGGGGGGTGGGTGGAGGGGTGGGAAGGGGGTGGAGGAGGGGTAGAGGAGAGCGGTTTCAGATCACGACCTCTCGTCCTGCCGTCGGCGTGGGAAAAGGGTGAAATATCGGAACCTTCTCCTTCTCGGCGGCGGCGGCGGCAAATATAGATTTGTGTGATTGCATCACTCCGTGCTTTCGGGAACTATTTACGATTGCGTTATTTACGCCCGTGGACGGACGGACGGACGAAATAACAATAAAAAGAGCTCTCGCCGCGCGCCGCGGTGTACACTTCTTTTTTTTTCTCCTTTCAAATAATCTCTTCACTCATTGGAGAATGTCTCAGGCGTCACTCGGTGAAAACGCTTAGCGTTCAGCATGTTGTACAATGGAAAGAAGACACAGTTTATTTCCCCGCTCTTCTTAGTTTCTACAAAACAGCCCATGTTTAAAAATCAATTCAAAATTTGAAATCGTCCGACCATTTCTTGAACAATGTGTAACAAACCGCGTATCTGGAAATGGAATATCGTGCCGAAACCTCGCTCAGCTAATAAAAATTAAGAAAATGTGTGAAAATCAACGGTATCACCATGTTGTGCCCCTATCTTCTAACTCTTCCTTACAGCATTTTTTCCAGCAAGTTCTCCGTTCCATATCTTGTAGCAGTTAAGGAGGTTTCACTAATTGCTCTCTACGCGTGGGACCAGATTCGGATATCAGTGAAGGAAACAAATTTAAAGGGCTATATATGCGGATGACGAGAGATGCGTATGACTATGGCTTTTTAATGACTATTAGCGTCTGGCCGTGGAAACTTTTCCGAACGTCCTTTTTCATTTTTTGCCATCGTATTTTAATGCTGATAAGCACTTTCCAAACCCAAGGGACTTGTTTTTTTCTTATAGGCGGTTTATTTTAATCAAATAAATAATTGAGCATAATTTAGGGTAGATTGATATAATCTACTTTATTTTAATTGTGAAATGTACATGGAAAAGGGTACTATGGAGTACGAATAAGACTTTTCGTAGATCCAAAATATGAGTACGCTAAGCTCCAATAATCGTTCTGAAGATGAAGTTGATTATTGCAACATAACCACTATGCAGGATACCATAATTCCAATAATAAGCGAACAAATATAAGGTCTCTATTTTATCATAATCAGCAATTATTTCAGCAAGTCCGAATTTTTCAATCAGCAAGTCCGAAAATTTGTTTTCTGTGGCTCTCCACTAAACTCTCATTACAGCCAACCGCTTAATTCTAACATAATTCTTCACTTTGTCGTCCCTAGGAGTTGCCATCATGATTTATTAAATTCTTTTAGGAAGGTTCTTAAGAAGTAGGAAATCATTTTAAAGGAGATTTTTAATCAAGAAGAGGGAGAAGGAGTGAACTTATTGAGAGAAATTTAAGATATAGAGAGATATAAGAGAGCTGATGGAATTGAAAATCTCCATAGATTTAACAATTAAAGCCACCAGATAGGATAGAGGAGGAGTTGTAGCAGAGCTACTTAAGTAAGGAGGTGAGATACTTCTCTCTTAGTTACATGGATTGACGAAATCTACAATTACGAGGCTCTGCCAAAAGAGTGGTCTGTAAGGGAATTTAGCCAAGCAGCAGCGTTGTGCTTTATTCATTCCATGTCGGACAGCATGAGCAGGAAAGCGCCATGAGTGCGCATAGCAAATTGAATACGTGGAACGCACTATAATGACTTCATTTCCGGTTGTGAGGCGCGGGAAACTCTTCGGCAGAGACCTGAATGAAATACATGGCAACTTGAATCTCTCCGAGTTCGGTCCTTGAGGCAGCATCTGAAAAGGTCTCGACTGGAGCTTGTCATCCGAACGTCCGCTTGTCAGATCTCGGACCGGGGCGTGCCCGGGTTTCACGCTCCCAGCGGGCGGGGAGAAGAAGAAGCAAAGTTGTCGAGGGGAGGTGAGTTTTTTTGGGGATGGGATATATAGTGGGAACACACGAGGGGAGTAAATCACGGGGCATGAGGGCAATGAAGAAGATAGAGCCGGCAACGTAACCAAAAGTTCGGAAAGAGAACGTGTGGGCGAAAAAGAACGGTCATCGCAGCAGACAGCAGAGAGGAATACACACGAAGAGGAATTAGCTCTCCTTTGAAAACACTGCTCTGTAATCTTTTGGGTGAAAGCTAAGGTGAATTCAACTCGAGCGACTTTTCCACATGAGGCATAGGTGTAAGTTATGCCAAACACTCACCATGTAGAACACGCCACGAGCATTTTTGGACTCCGAACAGATAGATATAATTCGCCAAACAGTCAAAATATGAGGGATAACAGCACGATTTGTTAAAAACTGGGACGAGAAATGACAAAGTGTAACACAACGGATGAAAAAAAAAGTTAGGAGCCGGTAGAGACTCAGAGGCTACACGCTTGGCTTAAAAGATCAGATCAGGATGTTATATACACCGCACCATATCTGACACTGATAGAAGTGATAAAGTAAAGAGATACTTTGACGAAATGATTGGTACAAAAATTCCTTTTTTCCACGAATCATTATTGACTATTACGAAAACAGAGTGACACTAACAAACATCATAGAACGAAACTACGATTGAAAAATGTATTGTCGACTCTGGGACTCGATCCAAGGAGCTTTCGATTCATAGCCAAGTACTTTACCACTAGTCTACTTCTCCTTGCCATTCAGCAACTCTATGCACTATGCATGCAGTAAAACATTCAAGTTTGTTTTTTGTTTAAACTATTGGATGCATTTAGGAAACATCCCCCATAAGGGGGATGATTCCTAAATCACTATTCAAGGACTACCTACCTGCCAACTGTCGTCAAAATCCTCGACCCGGTTATTGAATACTCCCCTTGTAAGAAAAATGCAATTCGCTTTTGCCCTCTTCCCCTGCCCTTTACATGGATGGTGTCCAACCCCTGCCACACGCCCCTGCGGCGGTGGTGGCTCGCAGGGTGGTAGTACGCAGACGCATGGTTTCTGCCGAAATTCGACTTCCGCGATGAATGCGTAGAAAGTTTCCAGTGAAAAATGTGTTTCCGGGATTGAAAAACGAACCATAGGCCATCGCAGTTTACTACGCTACTCAGGATTACTAATATCCAAAAGGAATGTTTTTGGGGATCCATAGGAATTATCCGTTAGGTACCTATCATATTGAGTTTCATTATCAAACTAATTAACACAACTCACAGACACAGATTAATATAAAAAGAGATTTAATTTATATGAGTAACAAATCTTGTTGTTGTCTGTTATAAGTGAAAACTCCTAGTGTTGTGTAAACAAATTTGCCCTCCATGACAACTCCATTATTTTTCTTTTCTTGCTTTAACTTAATATTTTGATAGTTAATTTAATACTTCAACACATTACGGTAGATCTAATGGGAAATACGGCAAAGTCATGGTTCAACGTAGCCTATGTCCACGGGGATAGATGCTACTACTTCCACTTGAACGCTTGAAAAGGCGACCACCGCGAGGCTTTCTCATCGGAAGTGATGAACGACATTGAATGTGTATAAAATGTTGTTAGAAGAAAAACTGTCCATAAAACTCTTCGCGATTCTGGGAGCATTTCATTCTCAGAAAATTTTCAACGGGACATAAAATGGTTTCAATGCAATTGTATTCATGTTGGGGCTACTCATGAAAAAGGTGCCCTTTATTCGATGAAGTCGAAAAATCTTACCATTACACGCTATTATCGCTGAGTGAACATGAAATTACATACCGACTAATGCAAGATTTGTAGTAAAATTGGAATAATAGTGTTGCTCTGCCTCATTCAAATGTCAGTTTCACTCTTAATTGATATGAGAAGTAAAGGAATCAAATTACGATAAAATAAAGGCTTGAATCCATTTTAGTTTCTGAATTATTATCGCATTACTGCAATTATAAAATTTAAGCTAAACACTTTAGCATGATAGAATGACGATGCAGTCAGTTTAAAGGTTGAAAAAGTGTTCATTCAAAACATCTTTATCGAATAATCTGAATAATTACAAGTAAATCAGAATGTTTGTAAACAATCCAAATGAAAATGTGGCATTTAGTACTTTTGTTTTTAACCAAGCAATTGTGGTGAGACGACCTTAAGCTAGTGCTATTGGTTTCCACGAATTGACGAGACATTTATTACTCATTTCTTTTTTTTTTACGAAAACATCCGCTCCCAAGAGCCTCATCCTGTAAGAATCCAGAGCAATTATAACCTCATTTCACGGCCAGAACTGTTTGCCTCCGTTTGCATAGGAGTAGTTGTTGGTGAGTAACGGTTTTCATGCTCCAAAAAATAATCTTCTACTCACATTACTACACACAATTTATAGATTTTTATCACGACAGGCTACCAACGTGAGCGACAAAAACCACACCCAAACCGAAGTGCTACCGCTTGGAGTGGGCGCTTGTCAACCGGGTTGTTAGGGGAATTTATCAACGGCACAGATTGTGGTGTTGGAATATCTTATCTAGAACACACAGGAAATAAACAATGGCGACGCATTTTATGGAAATACTTGGTATATTTAGTTTGAAAAAGGAAATAAATTACGGCCTTCGATTTGAATGTACCATTTTAAAATTTGAGAAATGAATATTTAAAAATGTTAACGTTACATAAAAGAAGCTTTTTTAAAGTTATTCTTATATTAATCCGTGGTATTCGTCTGTAACTATATATTCAAATGGTATTTATTCTCGACCTCTTTTAATATACGGTGCAAATATCACGGGTTTAGGTCAATTTATATATATATATATATATATATATTAATTCTTCCTACACCTTTCGATGAAGAAGGTGGCGGCGATCCACCGAAAAATTTACAACCCGTGTGAGTGTATTTTTATGTGTTTACCTTTTAGTCGCACTTGTGACAAAGTTTATATATATATATATATATATATATATATATATATATATATATATATATATATATATATATATATATATATATATATAAACTTATATATATATATATAAACATATATATATATAAACTTATATTTATATATATATATATATATATATATATATATATATATATATATATTTAAGGCCACGAAACCTCTCAATAAATCAGTTATTCAATCCAAAACTCCAGCCACCCCTTGTAACCGTCCTAGATGCAAAACATGCTTATTATTTACCACAAACCGACTCCCGAATAAATTCATAAATTCTCATCTTCCTTCCGTTTCCTCATCCTCCTGTACCACCTCTAACATTGTGTATATACTTCTTTGTAAGCTATGCCCGGCCTTTTATATTGGACTTTGTAGTACACCACTTAATATCAGGATAAATAATCACCGTGCCTCATGCAACCCATCCTCCCAAAACTTCTCTCACGCTGTCCCTACTCATGCCGCTTCCCATACCACTAAATTTGATAATTGCTACAATGTAGCTGTTCTGGCCTCTCTACCCCCCACAGCCACTCCAATTACTTTGAGAACATTAGAGCAAGCTTGTATATTTTATTTTAACGCTCTCCAGCCACCTGGCCTCAACCGGTCCCATTAATTTGTAAACATCCTCCCCTCCCCCAACCTTCAACATTGTACTTATAATTTTGTAACATCTTCTCCCCTCCCAACCTTCAACTTTGTATCTTTCTGTCTCTTAACTTGGTCATGGCAACTTCACCATTTCGTCTTTTCTATTTCCCTTACCTCCATTCCACCCCTCCTTTACTTTTCACCTTTCCCCTCCTCACTGCTCTCTTCCCCTCACCATCCCAAACATTTCCTCTTCATTCTTCCTATACCTTTCGCTGAAGAAGGTGGCGGCGATCCACCGAAAAATTTACAACCCGTGTGAGTGTCTTTTTTATGTGTTCTCATTTTAGTCACACTTGTGACAAAGTTTTTTTATATATTTATATATATATATATATATATATATATATATATATATATATATATATATATATATATATATATATATATATATAAATACAAACTTACAGGAGGTAGGAGAAATAGGAAAAGATAAAGAATTCGTTCTTACGGAACGTTTCGAACCAGTTGGTCCTTCGTCAGCTCTAGAAGTGAGCAGTTAGTACTGCCCTGGGGAAGGGGAAGGTAGGCCACCGAGCTTCTCCTCCCCACTTCCCTGTCCCTAGGCACGCCTCAAAACATGGACTCCAATTCGACTCATGCTTTTCTCTTTCCGTCCTCAATACCCTTCCCGCCAATACTTCGAACACACAGCTGAGAAATACTGAGATGTCCGTGATCTGGTTTTGTAAAGCTTTTTCCCCACCCGGAATCAATGTATTGCATTAATCCCATGAATACCTCTGCCCCCTATTGTCACAATTATAATTTTCCTCTGCCTTGCAACACTGTTGCATTTCTCACTCTTCAAGAACTCCTCCCTACTTCAAAATTTTCCTTTGATTAGCTGACACAACATTGTCACATTGAATACCCCTTCCAGTTCCCCTCCCCACACTCCATTTCTCCCCCCCTTAGTCACTGACCCTCAATATTTAGTGCCCTCAGTATTGCAACATTGTTATAATTCTCCCTGCTTGAAACTTCTCTCATCCGAAAACAGCCAGGTGCAACATTGTTCCCTCTTAGTTCCCCTCCCCTCCTAGTTCCCCTCCCCTCCTTCATTTCCTCCCCTACCTTCCCCTTCCCCAGGGCAGTACTAACTGCTCACTTCTAGAGCTGACGAAGGACCAACTGGTTCGAAACGTTCCGTAAGAACGAATTCTTTATCTTTTCCTATTTCTCCTACCTCCTGTAAGTTTGTATTTATATATTTGTGGCCAATTGGCGAAAACTTCCAAAGATTATATATATATATATATATATATATATATATATATATATATATATATATATATATATATATATATACTAGTAAATGGGTGCTTGCAGTTTGCAAGCGGAAGGCGTAGACATATGATAGTACATTGTAAGTCGTTAATAACGATAGCAGTTTAGTCTTACTACTCATAGAAATTAAATTATTGAGGTGCATTGGTGACCTATGAATATAATTATGAGAATATAGCAGTAAACGAATAGGTAAATAATATATATGCTTTGTTCTTCTTGGTAATCGCTAGATTTCTTCTATAATTTTCATGCCATTGAGGAATGTTGAAGAAATATATTAGTAATTGAAAATGGTTACATTTATTTGGCAGTTTTTAATTTAATGAATATCAGCCTAAGTACAATGGATTTTCACATTTCATTTTTATTTTTGTTGATCTCAATTATAATAAACAAATTGAACCTTTTAAACAAATGGTATAGTATTTTAATTCATAATTTCTAAACCCAAGAGTAATGCAACATGGCTCATTATCGTTTTACATGATTTGGACTTGTAGAACAGCGTTTCAAGGTATATTTCAGAAAGGAGGTGTAAGGATTTAAGTTAACCGGAAACACAGAGAGAGGGAATCCCAGGCAAATGGAATCTATTGAGGGTGTTAATCAATTCATGGCCTCCAAGTATTAAATTTTCTAAGCATCCTTTTAATGAGAGAGCTTGTTACATTTTCCTTGATTTTAATATAATATCAGAGCATTACTACGGTTTAAAGATGTGAGAGTGTAATACTATGTCATTTATGAATATACTTTTTATTAATAATTCTATTCCTTTCGCTCATAGTTTGAAAGAATACAATGTTAAAAATTACTGTTTTTCCTTGTATGATCATAAAACATTGTGAATCGTGTAGGTCGAAGGCATATTATCGTTAAAAGCCATTGAAATACGCACTAATGCTTTATAGCTAGTATAAGGTACTGCATGCCTCGGGAACAATGATAAAATTGCTTAGCAACGAAAATGAAAAAAGATCAAAATTTGAATTAATTTTGCGTTTAAACTTTAAATATTTCAATTTATCGATCGACAAAGAAAAATCGGTTGCAAGAATTAAACTCTTTGATGTATTGGCCTCATTTCAGTCGGAGAATGAAACTTGTATCTCAATTATTTCATATTTTAATGAATGAATGAAAATTACTCTACACGTAAAGTATTCGTTTTTCCCATTTAAACCCATTAAAAAACAAAATCCCATCTGGATTCGAAACCAATGAAAAATATTGGGATTTTCGATTTTTTCCTGACTAGACACCAAATTCAAACCCTTCCCTGAAAATCTCAACCTTTTAACTCGATTAGAAATGCCCAGGAATTCGTATCAATGAGTGAGTGAGTGAGTGAGTCAGTTTTGTAGCTTGATATATTACTAACTAGTAAATGGGTGCTTGCAGTTTGCAAGCCAAAGGGGAAAAGTGTATGATAGTACATTTTTAATCATTTAAAACGAAAGAAATAAGGTCTTACTGCTCAGGGAAATGATTTTAGTTGGGTGCATTGGTGACCTATGAATATAGTTATGAGAATATAGCAGTAAACGAATAGGCACATAATATAATATGCTTTGTTCTTCTTGGTAATCGCTAGATTTTTTCTATAATTTACATGTCATTGAGCAATGTTGAAGATATATATTAGTAATTGAAATGGTTACATTTATTTGGCAGTTTGTAATAATCAGCCTAACTCTAACTAAGACTAACTAACTAACATTAACAATGGATTTTCACTTTTAATTTTTATTTTTGTTGATCTCAATTAATATAAACAAATTGAACCTTTTTAACAAATGTTATAGAATTTGAATTCCTAATTTATAAACCCAAGCGATAATGCAACATGGTTCATTATCGTTTTACATGGTTTGGACTTGTATGACAGCGTTTCCAGTTACATTTCAGAAAGGAGGTGCAAGGATTTAAGTTAACCGGAAACACAGAGAGAGGGAATCCCAGGCAAATGGAATATTTTAGTAGGTGTTAATCAATTCATGGCCTCCAACAAATAAATGTTCTAAGCATCCTTTTAATGAGAGAACTTGTTACTTTTTCCTTGATTTTAATATAATATCAGAGCATTACTACGGTTTATAGATGTGAGAGTGTAATACTATGTCATTTATGAATATATTTTTGATTAATAATTCTATTCCGTTCGTTCATAGTTTCCAAGAACACAAGGTTAAAAATTACTGTTTATATATATTAATAATCATAAAACATTGTGAAACGTGTAGGTCAAAGGCATATTATCGTTAAAAGCAATTGAAATACGCACTGATGCATGCTCTATAGCCAGTATAAGGTACTCTGGAAGTCTCGGGAACAATGGAAAAATTGCTTAGCAATTAAAATGGAAAAAGATCGAAATTTTCATGAATTTTGCGTTTAAACTTCATATATTTCAGTTTCTCGATCGATAGATAAAAATCGGTTGCAAGAGTTAAACTCTTTGATCTATTGGCCTCATTTTGGTCAAACAAATGAAACTTCTTTCTCAATTATTTCATATTTTAATGAATAAAAGAAAATTACTCTGCACGTAAATTATTCGTTTTTCACATTTAAACCCATTAAAAAACAAAATGCTATCTGGACTCGAATTGAATGTAAAATATTGGGATTTTCGATTTTTTCCTGACTCGGCACCAAATTTAAACCCTTCCCTGAAAATCTCAATCTTCCAGCTCGATTAAAAATACCCAGGAATTCGTATAAATGAGTGAGTCAGTGAGTGAGTCAGTTTTACGTCGGCAAAAGTTTAAAACATGCATATATATTAATTGACCTAAACTCTTGACATTTGCACCGTAACTATGTATGTTTGCAGTGCTCGTGGTTGGTCCATTAATTTGAGGTTATCTCCAAAGATACCGGTCAGATCGAAGCGAGAGTTGGGTCGTTCAAAAGAGGAAAGATAGTTGCATTGCTCAGGCGTATTATTATTTTCTTCAACCGATCGGAAAGTGCAAAAATTAAAGCATGAAAAAATAGTGTTTTCTCTATCTTTTAACGTGGGGAACAAGTTGCTAAGCAAACAGTTCACTTTGCTAAGTAAATAATTGTGTTTACGTTTTTGGTAAAGGGACAAAAGGTGCATTGACGAAGTGGAAGAAGTTGAATAAAGTGGAATTAGTTTTTTTATTGCTTGAAATAACGAAACGTGTATAGACGTGTATAGACGCCATTGCTCGTGTACTGATTGAAAATATATTTACATTGTTTTTAATTTCCAGACATTTTGATTGCAGTTTTCAATCGGTATTGCTGGTTGATTTGTTGTTGTTTCGTAAGTTTATAAATTTAAATGTAATGAATATGTAATTAATAACAGGTGAAATACATAAATGTTAATAATGTTTGGCTGATGGACGACGTCAATTGGACGTACATCGGGAGGATGAGATAACGTGTCCAGTGAAACTCCATGAAAAGGAACGGAAATGGAATGACATTATCCTAAACAGGATTTTTTCACAAAATATTCTTAATTCGAGCAACTTTAATAAGTCGGGTGACAGTGTTAAAACATCAGTGTGTGAATGACTTAATCGCCCACGGAACGTCCAAAGAAGTTATTGTTTACACATGTAAACCTACGAAACCTGTAAATAATGTCTCCAGGACTAAAACCCACGAGCAAATACGACAACGTATAGAGAAAGTGGCTGAACGTTCTAGAAATAGTCGATTATTTGAATCTGAAGAAGATAGAAAAGAACGTCTTAGGAATATATCATCAAAAGTTAAGATTACGTCGTGAGGTTGAGCGACAGTAGCGTCTCAGTGTAATGTCTCATAAGGATCAAGGACGACGAGACAATGAGACTGACATTGAGCGTGCCGAACGGCTCAGCAATAGTCACAACGTGTTCAACCATTGCGTGACAATAATACACCTATGGGACGTGAAGAACGCTGGAATCGAGATGGAATTCGACACGCGGATCAACTATCACAAGATAGCGAGACCGCGCACACCGAGCGAGTAGATAAACAGGCGGCTGGAAGGCAATCTAATTTGACATTGGCATTTTGACAACTAAAAGTCTTGTATATTTTTATCATACACTTTTGATAAGTGTTAATTTTTTTCTGAATACAAGGTAGTTGATGTCTATCATTCGGGGTTCATATTTAGATATTAATTTTGTTTTCGGTAGTATATTAATGTCTGTTGCTATATTAGCACATTATTTTGAAAATATATTATACCAACCTATCCACACCCACCACTTTATAATTAACAATAGCTATCCTACACCCAATCCATACCGGTTTTCATCAATTTCAATTGAGACATTCACTTACATCCCCACCAAAAATATTTCCAAGTGCTCAAAGGACCAATTATGTTTTTCAAACCACCCAGACGATTCAAGAAAAAATATTTCACCAACCTACCTGCACCCAAACCATTTCGTTGACTATACTAAAACCTCCAAGGTCATTCCGGGGGCACCGAAAAGGCGGGGGTAGAGGTTCAAATCGCGGAGCGCGTGTTGAACCTCTAGTTTTTTAAAATCCTTTAATTTAACTATTTGATATTTTAAAAATTATCTTCAAATTTTTCCCTAAACTTTCAACTAAAAATTTGAGAATCGCAGTCTAATATAAGCATCGAAATAGACGCGCTTTGTTCTCACATGTTCCAACGTCTAATGTCATTTTGGTTTTAACATCTATCTCTTACTAGACAGGCAGTGGCAACAGCATAAGAACGAATAAGAAAATCACCCCTTCCGTAATCGAGACAAACCTAAAGATACTCAACGTCGGTGATCGAGCTGGAACTGGAGTTTTCTTCGTGATAGGCCGTTGACCTTAGGCATTCTATAATAAACTTAATTCATATAAACTTTTTTTGAAGAATGTTTTTTATTTTTTTCCTGAAAAATACCCTCAGTTTTAGGTAATCAATCGAAAAAAAGTAATACCCTAACTTGTTTATTTATTTTTTTTATTTATTAACCACCGAAAACAGCACTCGTTGGCCTTTGTATCGGGGGTATTAACATTCAACAATGGACAAGCACAAACCATCCCCTGAAAAGTGAAAAATCCTCCCTAGGCGGGATTTGACCCTGCGACCTTTTGGTTAGCAGGCGATGACGTTACCCCGCCGCCACCAAGGCTGGCCGATGTTACTATGAAACGTAGGAAGGAAAACTGCAAATAACACCTGCACAAATTATCCACATCATTAATATGAAAGAAACATTTGTATATATCTGTACGTATTTTCAAATATACAAAATGCTTGTTTAGGAAGTGATTAGGAGATAACTAGAAAAATTAAGGTAATACAATGTCAAATGTAGGATAATTTAACGGAGGGTACCGATTTATATCACACAAAAAATTTCATAACGTTTGGATTAGTAAGATTCATCCACATGTTTTGTCAAAGTACTGTTCAATCCCCATTTTTCTTGATTTCTTGGATCTTGATCTCAGATTTTCAAAGGCTCGTGAACCACAGCAGAGGATGATGAATCACGCCATTTTTTGTCCGTGATCAGAAGGGGGGGGCTCCTGGATTCAGTCTCCCACCATTACCATCGCCAATACCTTTTATTTTGCTGAACGGGTCGTTGGGCAGCCGGGAGTAGCCGAGGGGGCACTATCAGCGCGACCCGCGACTTATCCCGCCGCCGGCCTTCGTGAGTGATTTTCGGAAACGTAAGTGGCCCCTTTAATTTAATACCTCCTGACTCACCTTTATAAGTTTACCTCCTGCTTTGACCTTTCTTGTCACGACCGGGGAACTTGCGTATCGCGAGGGAAAAACAACATTTAAATTAGCTTGATCTTTACCGATTGCGCATCGATCGGTTTTAGTGGGTCGTGGGGGCCGTTTTACACCCTAATTCTGATGCACTACCTCCAGATAGCCTCGCACGGTTTAAAGTTTCGCATGGAATCGTGTCCTATTGTTTTCTCCTTCGCAGAAGAAGAGCGAACTGAGTAAGATACATACGCATTGATGTTGGAGCCTCTCATCCAAAGCAGTTATCTCATCCGGCAAGGCGCCAACATAATATTTACCAACTCTAAATGCACGTCCCTTAACATGTTGCAAACCATTCATGTAGTAAAATACAATAACGAAATCTATTGAGATTCGAGCCCAGGGGGCTGTTTCAGAGTCATCCGTTCCGATCGGATCGGAAGGCTTGGATCGGATTCTACGTCACTTACTATCGACAGGACAATCCGTGCGTTTAAGACTGCTTCCGATCGACTCAAGGAAGGCTCTTCGATCGGTACCGGGTCGATCGGGATGGAGGTGTCAGAAAGTCATTCCGATTGCGTTGGTTTGTCTCAGGTGAATACCCTTATGATGTTGTTGACGTTAATTATTTGGCTATAATAAGATAATACCGCTTTATTTCATGAGTGCACATTTATGTGGATGTTCTGCCAGAATAATATAGGTGTGGAAGAATTTAATTAGCGTGTAAATTGGACAATATATGCGCATGTTGTATCACTGTTGGCGCAAGTTTGTTTACATATTATTTGGGCAAGTAATTTAGCAAACGGAAGATGAGACGAGTTGGAATGCATAGCATAATAACGTGTAAATATCTCAGGTAGCTTAATGTACTGGAAACTGGTCCTTCAGTTTGGAAATATATCCATTTGTTTAGTTTTGATACGATACGTGTACGTGATCTAGCAATAGCATCGTAGGCCTTTAACATCAAAATTAGACATGGTTAAGAACTTAATTAGGTTGATTCCATTTTGTACAACCTAAATATCATATTTCTACGTGAAATATTCGTTTGAAGTGATATATCTGCTGCGATTTCCGTAGTTATATTGGCGACGTAATTTTAGCCCAGGCGCTCGGCACCCCAAGGACATAATCGGCAGTGCTGCCAACATCCACCCCCAGTTTGATTTGAAAGCAACGTGTGGCGCAAGGAAAGCGCACACATACCCACTGTAAACGTCCTGAAACGGTAGATAAAATAATGAGAGATAGTAACAGGAGAGTACTGTATTTGATGAAGTTCATAAAAGATAGTGATATTCCCAGGTTTGACACCCTGGGCCGGCTAACCACGTAACCGCCCGAGTCCCGCACGAGGCAAGCGCCCATATATCGACTTCTTACGGACTTAACCGTCCACAGATCCAATTGAAAAAAATTGTAGATAATGGGAGTAATGTAGTCTTAATGATGGATTAAAGAAAAGTTACTCATATTCCCAGGTTTGACACCCAGGGCCTTTAGCAAGTGTGCCATTTTAGAGATAAAATGGTGTTATAAAAATTACCGGTTACGTGTACCACAGATAACAATCAAACCCCATTGTTTTCCGTTATTTTATCCAACGTGTCAAGCCATTGACAATCATCGACACCATAAAATCTTTCAATGTAGTCGCCGTATTTCCTTCCAATGAACCTCCATTTTTACGGGCAAAATGTTAGATATAAACGGGATATCATGAAGGTCAATACATTAATGAAGAAGGGCCACATTCACATTCAAATGAGATAAACAATGAAAATAACACGTCGGATTTTGGATAAATCATTGAGTAAATGATGCTGAGTAGATCTGTTGTTGCAAAAAAGGGTACGTTTCGCGACTGTATCTATTATAAGTCATATGAATGTGACCTTAATATTCAACTGTGTACTCACGAGAATGAACGAACCAAATTGTTTAAAATTTGCCTTCATTCCCGTCATTTACACAAATAGACAGGAGATTACATTGAAAAAAATACAAAAGAACAATTCTAAAATAATTTTAATCCACAATAACGTCAATTATAAGACAATGTATCAATTAGCACAAATAAATGCCCATGCATACCATTTCCCTACATTATGAAGTGTTAAACCTGGCGGGAGGTTACATTTCGCTGCTCACTTTTCTCTTCAAAACAGTGACGTTTCATCGCTGCTCGATGGGGATGACGAGTGACGTCATACCAACAGCGGAACGCTTTCCGATAGTAAGTGTGAAGCGCACGGAAGACGACCGTAGGAAAGGTTTCCGATCGACTCGGATTGAATCCGTTTCCGATGCCGTCAATCCGATGAGAGTCAGAAACACCCCCCAGAAAAAAGTCTCTCGCTTTCATGTACACTGTGTCGCAAGGTTATTTACTCCCGGCTATGATACCAATTCGACAGAGAAAAGGTTGAAATGCCCACACCATGGCGGCGGAGTGCTTTAAACGAGAAGCTGAGTATAGCTGCGCTCGATGGCGTTTCACCGCGTCACATGACTGGCCTCATGAGCAGTCACTCCATCTTTGACATGACTTCGCAGTTTTTTATCAGTCATTTAATATTTGTGCAATAAAATGTGAAAGGACAATATTTTTGTTTTTCCCTACGGATAAGTAGTTGAATTAAATCATAATACCCATCATTTACTTGTGCGATGATTATAAAATTTTTCCTTACATTTATTTTCATAAACGACTGATGATTGGAGGCTACTAAACGTTTAGCCTAAATTTTAAGGTATCTAATTCAGTTATTTTCCTGGATGCCCAAGTACATCAAGTGGGAGAAGTACTGAAAAGTTTATTGGCCATGACCTTACGTTTTCGACCTATTATGAGGAACTTTATAACAGCAAAATAAAGGACAAAGATAATAATGAAATATAAGCAATATACCTCAATACATGATAATATATGATATACTAAGTCATATCATACTTATATATCTAATCATAGAGTTTTAAAATCTGAATATGCCTTGTGCCACAATGCTTTTTTCAAGTTCTACCCTCCAGCGGGCGCGCTGTGGCACAAAGTGCAACATTGTGCCGTTTTGTTGTTATGCTAACAATAGTGGGAGGTCAGTGTGCCAAACGCACCAATTATTCCTTCTTTGTAACAGTATAAAGATTTCTTCTGGAAATTGTAACGCAAGGCTTCCCGCATTTCTTAATAAAACGTATTAGTACCTGATGTGGTCGTCTTTGTTGGACTCTGTGCAACGCGCGCCTGGTGATGAAATTCGATCCAATAGTGGCACTAATTGATCAACATTGTTACTTTCTCTACGATGCAGTGTGATGTGAGTAGGTAGGAATATAAGAATTTTCACCATTCCTCTGAATATGGTTGAGCTAACATCTAAACGTATATTAATTAGAAGCAGCTGTATGCGGATAGAAAAACCTTCAGAAATAGACCTGTGGTATTATTTCCAACGCGAGCCCTATGATGTGAGTATAATTTTAGGAATAATTTCCATTGCATATTTTTTTGTCCTTTTGTTTTATGGCTTTATCTCTACCAGGTGGAATTAAAATATTCTTGTTTAGTTATCGAGATGAAGACTTGCAAATAGAAGAAGTGAGCGAGAAAGCAAGTAAGAAACGCGGAAAGTGCGTATTGAGTGGCCGTGGAAAGAACATATCAACGACAATCAAATGTGGGAAGTGCAATGACTTTCCTTGCCAAAAGCACAGTGAAACAGTAACTACGTGCAAACAGTGTACATAAATGACGTAACAAAGCCTTAAGAGGTACAATATTTCTAGTATTCTAATTGAGTTTTAGGCATTGCGTTAAATTAAAAAAAATATAGCAGATGTTTTAAATGGTAAAGGAGTTTGGAAAAGATATGTATTGTATACTTTAACTATGTACAAAATTATTAAAATAAAACAAGGAAAGGAATGTACACTTCTTTATTCCAGTTTTTGTAACTAATATCAGCAAAAACCAAGTGTTGCACTGAGTGCCACGCGCGCCCGCTAGTGTCAGAGAATGTGGCGCGCCCGCTGGAGGGTTGAAACCATCAAACAGTATCTGTATTTTCATTCGGCCAGAGTGACAACTTACTCATAGTGAGTGAGCGAGCAAGTATATATCGAAATACAATTAATGAGAGTTTTTAGGTCTAAGAAGTCGATGCTAGTAACTTTTAGTAAGGTGGTACGAATTGGAGCAAGTAGAGCAATTTAAATGTTTGGGTAGAACATTGTACGAAACATTATTGTGACAAGGACATAAGAAGGATAATTGCACAAGCAAAAGAAGCGTTTAGCAATAGGAGGGAGCTGTTGAGGAAGATCGTAGGTCCTAATGCAAAGAACAGGTGGAGTGTAGTGGGTATAGTACAGAAATGTGGACTGACTCTGAGAAAAGAGAACAAGGATTGGCTGTAGGCGTCTGAAAGGTGGAGAGTATAGAGGAAAATGAAGTCAGTGCATGAATAGAAAGGAATAAAAACGACGTACAGGAGGCAGAATGGGTGGCCGGAACAGGCAATGAGCGGCGAAGGCACACCGAAAGCCATTGATAGAGGGGAGGATATTGGGCAAGCGGGGAAGATTAAGATGATAACAAGCTACATGGATGGGATGAAGAGAAATAGTACGTATGCTGAGATGAAGAAAAAATCAAGTAGGAAGATAGAGGTTGGATATTACATCGAAGGAAAATGGGTAGGTATAGGGCAAAGGAAATTATAAAGATAATTAATGCTAGAAGAAAATGGGCACAGTAGCATAAACGTTATGAGGAGAATAGCTCAAGTGAAAGAAGCGCTCATTTACAGGAGGGAGTGATGACGAAGAACTTTTGTAAGGAGGTAAAATAAGAGGTAAAGGCTGGGTAAGAGTTTGATATGAGCTTTAGAGCTGTATGGTGTAGAAAAGTGGACCCTGAGAAAGGAGCACGAGAATTGGCTGCAGGCGTTTGAGATGTGGGTGTGGAGGAGAATAGAGGAAGTGCCGTGATCACAACTGGAGAGCTAGCCACAAAAACGCAACGACAGTGAAAAAAGCGGTGGAAGAAATGTTAACTGTCCTGTATGAAAGGTTTACTAGAGTAACTGAGTCAGCCTACGGTGAACACAGTTAGTTATTGCAACTAATATTTGAATTAACTACCACTGAACCAATTTGAAAGATCTGATAAGTATTTTTAATAATGAATTACTTGATGATGGTATAAATTATCGGTCTACTTTTTCTTAGCTCTACTACTCTTTCTTTATTTTAAAAAACTTACCTGAAACAGGAAATTTAAGCCTGCCTATGGCCTTTGGGAGAATGGTTGACGAGAATTTCTCCATCGTAAGGAAGCGTATCTTCAGGTCGAGGGTTACCTGCAACATAGCGAACATAAAATATAATAACACCTCCATAACAAAGTCTATACAAAGACTAAAACTCTGAGATTCAGTTTTAGATTCTAAAAAAATTCTGTTTTCGTGTAACCACTGAAAGGACATAGATCCAAAATCTGAAGTGACAGAATTATATTACGAAAGACTTAGTATTTTACTAATTTTCCTGCTATTGTTTATCGTGAGTCATCCACAAAAATAGTAATCAGAGGATGGACTTTAAAAATGTTATGCGACAAAAAGTAGATTCTTGGCCATCTCGAAATAAAAGTTATATTTTCATACATTCTCGATTCAACAAAAATTTTAGATGTAAATCGTGTAATAAGTAGGCTATGTTTTTTGCACCTCATGAAATAAGGTGCCAGATTGAATTCAAAACGCGCACTTCCACAGGACTCAGATTATTCGAGTAATTGATCGAATTAGTATTTTATAGCTCACGATAATGCTGTCAAAAGCTTTTTACCCATCAGTATTTCAATTTAAAGACTAAAAAAAGGTGGAAATAACACACGAGAAATTTCTCTTGCTTCATTGATTAATTACGGAGAGTGAGATAGCATAATGAGATCTAAGGGTTAGCGATGTTATCCAAAGCTTTAAGTTTAATTTTAACTGATCTCAAAGACTAAGTAAAATGACGAATGAGTCAAAATCTGCAGTGCAATATTTAGTTTCACCCAAGCTAATAAAGGGCTTTAACCTCGATGACAGCGGCTCCATTGGTATAAATGCTAGTGCTCTTAAGGACATGCACAAATTCAAGTACTTCCAGAAATTCCCACTACTTCTTGGGACATGTGCAGTGAACATTTTGCACGGTACTTCATGAGAACATCTAGTTCCTATGTGCTGTAGCAATTCATTAGTGGCTGGTTAAAGGTCCTACCATTGTCTTCAGTTTGCGTCGATGTGATGATAGAGGAATTTTTGCATAGCTTGAGTTTAGACCATCAATAAACCTCATAGCTTGCCTCTGTTCTTAAGTCTAGTTATAGATCCCACGATGTCGGGTTGTACACCATCCTTTGGTCTAAGAATTCATAACTGAAAACGTGATTGGTACCATTGGCTCTTGGCCAAAGGGGTAACACTATGGCCCTCTTTTTGCTAATTCATCTGCAATTAAATATTTGGAAATATTTTCACGCCCAAGTACAAAGAAGAGTTCAAATTTCTTCAGTCTAGCTAAAGCCCCGAGATTCGTCTGACACTCTTGCAGCAGTTATTTTTTCCACTCCATCCTACGCAACTGATACTATGTAATTATTTGTTTTACCGCATTATTACTCCGTACAACTTGCCTCAACTACCAGCATTCTAAAACTTTTATTTTTTCTCCTTTCCTTTACTACCCAAAGAAGAAAACAGCTCAAAAAAATCGATAGGACTTCAACCGCTCAAACACCAAAGTATAAATCTTTCCGCTGGGAAAGACAGACGTCTACTTGACATAGATTCCGGCCTTCATGCAGGACAAGAACCTTGAAGGGGCAAACATGCACAAATGAAAGTACAAACGCTATTTATGTGTGACGCGTTCTAAAACGGAAATTAATGCAATGAAATAAAAAATCTTCTCGCGAGCCGGAAAAAGTTTGCTCTCCTGCTATGAAAGAGCTAGTTGATGAGTCACCCTCTTTAATCACCATTTCTCGCCTTCGTGAGAATTTTTTCCCATTTCCTGATGAGAAAAATATATTTGCGGACGTCATTTCATCCTAGATGATGAAGAGACAACTGCGGCCAAGCGATTACCTCAGCGATACATTTAAAGAAAACGCGGCTTCACAAGTGTTTGTTTGCTCGGCTGTTTGAAACACGCGGAATGACTGAGTACGATTGGCAGCGCGAGGATTCATATTGAAAGAGTTCGATCAAGTCATCCTCTTTCTTGAACGCGGAGATTTATTTTCTTGAAGGAGAACTTCTACCTGACGCTCTACGCTCGCATTAAGTTCCCGCGAAGAGTAACACACAATCACTCATATAACGACCATCCCTAAGGCCGATTTTGTGAAATATGGTTAGAAATCATCTCGCATCTGGCTTAACGCGAGTGAAATTCTCATATGCAGAACAGGAGGGTTGGTTTATTTCTCTGGGACGGTGACCAACAAAGTTCTGACAAAGATTAAATACCAATTACTACAATTTAGGAGTTAGCATCCAAAGAGGTATCAATTGGATATGAACCCGAGAACTTCTATTACGCAGCTGTACATTGTACTAATTGAATGACAAAATTTGTTTCAATAAACTTTAAACAATATAGTTGTTTCGTTTTCCCTAATGAAATTTGTATCTATAAACTCAAATTAGCTTAATAATTATTCCATCAATGTAAGCCGTCATTCCTCACATCCCTTACCATTATATAAAGAGTCTTTATATTGGATGTGACCCAATACTTATGATAATAACTCGCTTTAAAGAAACGACACATCCAGTAAGCATAGACCCTATATCTATTATACTGCAATTGTTACGCACTGGAATGGTACGATACACCAGAAACCAAATAAAATAACTCAATAATGTACCCTGCTTAATAATTTACCCAAGTTACCATTAATTTGAAGGAATCATTTAAAAATAAAATCCACAGTACGGTTTCAATAGATAAATTAAACATGGAATTAAAAAAAGTACAAACCACATTATTTCAGGCGAAGCATCACTATGGACTTTGACTCTGGGAGACTTCAACGACCGTATAACATCTCTGGGAGACTTCAACGACCGAATAAAATATCTGGGAGATTTCAACGACCAAATTAAAATCCAAACGTTAAATATTTTTAAACTACACTAGTGAAGATCTTGCAGAAACGTAAACTAAAAAAAGACAGAAATAAGAAGCAAATACGTTTTAGAATAATTTTTTTATTTTGCATGGAAAAGTGAAGACAGCACTGCGCATTGCATGTTAGACTTGAAGGTGTGAATAAAGAATCAACAACAAATAAATGTAGGTAATACATAGCTAGTAGGACAGAAAGAGTCAAAATTACTTCTTCCAGGGAGCTGCATTAATCGGAGCCTAAATCATGCTAAAACTTTCGGTAATTTATTTTTCGGTAAAAAAAAAGTAAATAATATAGGCAAGGTATAGAAAAGGTTATACGAAAGTAGTGATTGTGGCAGGCAAAAACGAAGTTTCAAAGGTTCTTATTCACTCTGAAATTCTTAGAGGTTTTATTATCATCTAAGTCATCCATTTTTCATCGCCTAATAGGCGACGGTGTTTGGAGGAGAGGCAGAAAGGCTTACTGTTTCACAAACACAACGGGAAATGAAGCGCAACAACCTCCAAATGTTTCTTTCATTTAAACCATTTCCAAAATGAATAAACTTCTTAGTTAGCGATTATAATTATTTTTCTTATTTCGATGTTGTACACTAACTTGCAGGTAGGGATAGTAGATTTCGTCATGGACGAAAGAAGTCTGAGGGCAGACTGAACATATTAAAGCAAATGCAAGTAATTCTCTATCTGATATCAATATTAACGAATCCATATGCAATAAGCTACGATTGGTTATCTGTTTATCCGACTTGAGACTAGTTACATGAAACTTCTATAAGAAACTCTTTTGTTATGTAATATTACTATCCTCTTAACTTTACCGATTTTTAGGTTATAAAATTACTTCTCACCCATCATCAATGAGTATAAGAAAACAGTGAGGCACCAAGACATTCATCTCACGCACATATCATCTAAGACAACATAAATGTCGCTTTTTTCCTTTCCAGCTTCCAATTCCTTCTTCCTAACCTTTGCGGTAGCGCGCAAGATAGTATTTAGTTGTATAAAATATCGATTTCATAAATTGTATTTAAAACCTAACCCATTATCCAAGGGAAGCTCTATTATTACCGTATCCTAGATTGATTGAGCTAAGGATATTTCTACGTCTACACATACGGATAAAATTTGACGGATTTCGCGTGGTCTCAAGGGAATTTGATACTAATTATGTATATTTGAAAACCTCTGGTGCTATCGTTTGATTCCGACTATCTTCATTGGAAATATTAGTGAAAAAGAGCTCACGCAAACTTTCATTTAAAGCTATCCCCAACCTATAATAGATATATTGGACGGAAATGACGAAATGTATTTTCCTTTAAAATGAATTGGTAAGAGTAATATAGTCCACCATTGTTTGCTTGGCTGATAAGAACCGAGGCGCAAAAACTGCCGACACGTTTTATCACTTGATGCAACCCATACATATATAGAGTGATTACTGCCTGGTCCTTCGCCTACATTTGAAAAATTCTCATCCTAGGAATTTCCGGAGGTAAAAATAGAAGAAGAAAGTGCCGGAGCACCACTACAGTGATGAATTCAGTCAAAATGCATCGAATTGTAAATTACAATCTGTGACCTGCTCCGGCACAACCGTTCATAATTCGTATGGTTGAACGTGGGGTAGTAGTACAGTAGAACGTGGAATGCAGAGTAAGCGCAGGTACTATCATCGCAATTGACATCACCTAGCTTAGCTGGCTTGCACAAACTTTAGAACGGGCCTGATAGATGCAAAATATTTGATCACTCAAAAAGTACCCATCTAAAAAGAACGCCTAGCCGTTCTGAACACAGCGAAAAGATGGATGCCAGTTTTTGATTCAGCCCTCTGGGCTTCTCCACCCCCCTCTCAGCTGCTCACGACCTTTTTGTAAATCCCCAAGCGGGATGACAAATGCTGCTACCCCGCTCCCAGACTAGAACCCATCTTACACTCGCTCCTCTTCCCCCACCACTCTCAACATGACCGACTACCTTCTTAACCCCGAGCATCGCGCGCCCCATAACACTCTTGCCTGAGTGCGGCGTTCCCGACGCCTCTCGCTCTCTCACTCCACAACCACATCCCACTTCGAAGGAACCCTCCCCCTTTCCGTACAAGCTCACTATCCCCGTCCCGCAGCAGGGTCCCCTTGTTCCCCGTCCACGGTGGCCGCGGTGGGTGACATATTAAACGCTCCACCATGGACAAGAATAAGCCGGAGGAGGGAGTAACGCGTAAGGTAGGGAAAAAAAGGGTGGGTGTTACGAAGGGGAGGGAGAGACACAGGCGACTCTTCTTCGGAGAAGAATCCCACCACCTTCCCTTTATAATTCCACCACTTTCTCACCCTCCTGAGCTCACTTCTCCCCCACACTTTTATTTTTACCCACCCACCCCTCGTTCCTAAACCTTTTTATTCGCATCTCCTTCACGATATTCACTTCTCTCTCTCTCTTTCTCCCCATCCCACTACCCAGCAAGACGACTTGATAAACAGCCTACGTCGTTCCCTGGGGAAGGTGGGTCGCTTCCATTGCACTGGGTGCCTGGACCGCGGAGCGTGTGCGGGTGTAGGCGAGGAGCTGAAGCTCGAATAGGGTTGGGGTAGGAGGTTGGAGGGGTGTGTGTTCAGGGGAAAGTAGGTGTGGAGGAGGTAGCGAGTAGGGCGAGAAAGACTCTACCAGACGTGGCTACGGTTCGCGTTACCATCTTCCCTCGAATGGGGAATATGCATTGCTAAAAAAACTAGTTGTACATTAAGTTCATATTCTTAAAGGTACTGGAAGTGAATTCAGTTGACAAACAATGTTCCTCTCGCGATCAAAACACTACATCAAAGGAATCCGGTCGATGACGTCAAGTAACGGGGTATGCTGCCAGTAAAACGAAGTGTTTCATTAAATTTTCATCTGATTTTTCGTATTTTTATGAGAATAATCTTTCTCTCTTCCTTTACTGGGGACAATGTACTGGAACAAATTTTTTCTTCCTGTTGACCGAGACGTAGAGCCGTGAGGTGAGATCAAGACATTATAATGTCACCTCAAATGTAGTTTCAATATATCACATAAATCTTCGTAATTTATAGCAATTTAAAAAGTAATTATTAATACCAGAGGTTATACATATGGATCATATATTAGAGTTCTATAGAGAATTTGTTGTCGTTTGCACAACTCAAATGTGAGGAAAATATTTACACGCGTGTCCAATTCCAGAAATCTCCCGAAACTCTATCGAATCTGCTCCTGGAGGATAAAGCCACGGAATTTAAAAACCTACTGATCCTAGGGTGGTCATTTAGAAATCTGTAAATTCCAGTAGAGAGGAAAATTTAATTCTAGGTGATGATGTATGATGAAAAGACGTCCACGTTCTGGGCAAAGTCTAACCTTTTCCTTTCACGTATCTTTTGCCTCAAAATTCTATGACGCCACAGCAAAAAAACAGCTGAAATTCCAAGCATTCATATACAAAAAATCAAGAGATTTAACATTGAAAACATATACATAGTTCTGTGAAGGCAACGTCATACGATACTCCTGAACCTCGGGAACATTAGAAATAGGATTGTTCAAGGATATAGCATTCACTTAGTAGAATGTCAATGAAGATAATTTTTATCGCAAAAACAACTGAAGTATATAGCTCACTAAGTAAATTAAACACTGCTTATTTTGACGACAAAGAAAATATCCCGTTACTAACCGGAATATCCAACGCTTAAATTACAAGTCCCCCGGACTGAACAGGTAGGTTACCATGGAGCCACGGGATTATGCACAAAAGGGTTCATTGGCACTTGATCACGTCCCGAATTGACGCGTATCCATGTTACTGTTTGGAAATTTTCGCGTGATTTGGAAGAGACGCGTTGTTTCGTCGGCTGTGTTTCTTCTAGTTTTCCATAATCACTCTGCATTTCTGAGATGCAAAGCTTTATTTTATTAAATTATTATTGACTTTCTTATAACTACTCAGTAAACCTATTTACACAATTTTTTGCTTCGGATAATGTTGTTTATTAACGGAGGCTTGAAGTAATATCGTTTTAAAAATATGCGAAGCTACCCCACTTGGTCAGTTTTGTTTTTGAGTAATAAACATCACTTACGAGCCAAGGTACTGTCGGCAACTTTTTGATGCCTTATTTAACGTTTTACACCTAAGAAGAGAGTCGTTCGCTATAACGCAAGTAATTGCTCAAATCATCCCATTAATTATCAATACGACCTTATTTTCCATATGTGAATCTTTTAAGCAATATTTTTCTTGGTTTGGTTTTCTCGCGTATATTTTCAAAAAGAGCTCTCTTTTTAACTAGCAGGCATTCATGTGTCTCCACTGTTGCCAAGTTGCTGAGAAACAATTGAATATTCATTCTGAAACTGAACTAAGTGCCACTTTTACATTTCCACTGGCGCAGATGTATATTTAAGTAACTACAGTGAGTCTTCATAATCTGAGCTAATGCCGGATTAAAAACACCCGAGTCTGACGTACTTAAATTATGTAATTAAGGCCTTAAATTCATTCCTAACCGTTGGACAACACATTTTTATACTTAAAAATCTATTGAATGAAATTTCTTCTTTTATCACATTATTTCTCTTTTCTCCACAAAGTACATGGTAATTACCGAATTTCAGTTCTCACTTTTTATCATTGACTATCTGAGACTTCTCAGGAGAAAAATTTCTGCAAGGATGGTATTCTCTAGCTATCTGCAATCTCACGAAAAATAAACATTCGATATTCTGATAAATCAGCCAAAAATTAAATTACAATGCATTCATAATTTGCTTAAAATGTGGTGATCTAAATGGTTTTATTTCACGGGTACTACGGAGCCACAGTAAATCGGGACTCGGATAGTCAAGATTCTACTGAATATGGAGGGAATCTTGGGTAGTGGCAAGGCTTGAATGCCCTTTGCTGAATGGTATCCGTGTGAGTTACGTTAGGACGTCACCCGCCGGGCCGCCCCCCGGAGGACCGACTGAGGCGTCTTAGGAATCGCACCATTTGCCACCCGTTGGCTCGGATCGTGCGTCGAGTGGACTTGAAAGGGTTCCGAAAGGTACTTACAGAGCATGTTGGGCGGGACGGGAGGGCTGCGCTGTTATGTACACGAAGAGGTCCTTTGAGACACGTCAGTTGGTAGGATTGACGAATTACTTAACATTTTCGTCGGGCGGGCGAGCCCGAACTCTGTCTCGGGTTGCAGTTACCCCGAAACAAGGGTCCTCCTCTACCCTTTCGTGTCAATCCTCGCTTCCGTCGATGGAAAAGAGAAGTCCATTCAGTGTTGTATCGCCATGTGAAATCTGCAATGTTTCACAAATTCAAACGGCATTT
The DNA here is from genome assembly GCA_963573305.1 of Pyrrhosoma nymphula. Taxonomy (NCBI): domain Eukaryota; kingdom Metazoa; phylum Arthropoda; class Insecta; order Odonata; family Coenagrionidae; genus Pyrrhosoma; species Pyrrhosoma nymphula. The sequence goes on along the minus strand of OY754335.1, from coordinate 7,905,876 downwards.
GTGGCCCAACTTGTCGTCTTTATTAACACGCGTCGACGGATATGCTTTCCAACTCAATTTCATCCGCAGCCCCACAAATTTCCATTGGGATTTTATTTAGGTATTCATATTTCGCATCCGAACAAAATTTAGCTGTGATTTCTCAGTTGTGATGCAAATCTTCATTCGCTATGAGAAGACCTACGTTTTCAGGATTCACCACGTGGTTTGCAGTTGGCTGACGACTGATTGACCTGCGTAACAGCAGGCGTCTTCAGGTCGAATTATTGAAATTATAATCAGTATATTTCAATTTTATTCCATACGAATCGGTACTTCAGACCAGGACAAAAGGTATAGCCTACTACAACAGAAGTCAAATGAACCGCGGTTTAACAGCGAGTCCTTACCAACGGACGGACGAAGGATATTTAAGGGCTCTCCTAATATCAACTAAATGGAGATCGGATCATCACTGAAAATCTTCCTCCTCCACCGGGACTTGAACCCGAACCCCCGAGTGAAAATCAAGTAATCTAACAACAACACTAATCCAACCTTCGAAGCTCAGATATGTTGATTTAGGTCTGTCATGTATGTACATAAACGTCACGTCTTCGCGTTGCTCTTCTTTGATTTCTCTTCTGTAGAAATACTCGTAACCGCGTGCTATGCGGCTGTTATCAACTCTCGCGAAAGGAAGTTTTACGGGTGTTATTTAATTTCACTTGCTTCTCACATTAGCCTGGGACAGTAACGAGATTTTTTAAAAAATACGATAACAAGTAAACAGGTGATTCCCAAGAACCTGATTCTTCACAGTCTACACTCCGCAGAAGCCTACAGGCAAAATTTACTTTCTTTCTTTGCGAATGACTTAATTAGCACAAAATATTAAACTACTTTTTACACCGGAGCAATATGCTATTTAATTCTAAAAAATCAATATTTGGAATTCCACCAAGAAATAATGAAGCAATTAGATGAAGGTAGAATATTGAAAATGTATGGGTTTATAATAAAAATTTTAGCAATAATCATGATAAAATCTGTCAGTTAGGTTCAAAAAGTGCTGCAGTCGGGTTTGACACCATTCTCGATCTGATAAACTTGTTATTTGGCTACCTACCGTTTAAGGGTAGACCTTTCATGGACCATTGCCACAACTTCCAATACCATATATCGCGGGTCGCACTACTTTCATACATGATCCGTCTCTTTAGCTCAGCATTCACTATTCCATTTTCATGACAACCGGAATGCCAATCGTTCCCACACCCTTCTCTTTTTCCCAAGCATTTTACGATAGCTTCCCTTATCTTTCTTTTTATGTACTTCTTATATTGATTTCTCTTTTTAGTGCATTAGCTTTAACTATTAGTAGCTTTTCGCAGGTTTTTCACAACCCCCTACATGTATGGGTGTTTTCCTGCGGTGGGTTTTTTCGTTAAGGATATCAGCTCCGTATTCATTACGTTTTTTCCCACAGTCGTGTTTATCTTTCTACATTGTTTATATTCCAGTTTCTTCATTATCAAATTTTGATGGTCATTTTTTTGTACTTTTTCTACAATTTTAATAGACAAATTGTAATTGTTTCATAGATGTATTTTACGCTGGGTTAGACGAAAGAAGGGACTGTAACCGTCTCAATCTCGCAAAAATAAAGTCGCATTATTATTATTATTATTGGCAATCTATCTTTCTTCCCCTACCATTTAAATAACATCCTTTCCGTCCATCGCAATTTCACTATCCTCTTCAAGACCCAAACCATTTCTCCATTATCTTCTCGCTTTCTTTCCATAAAGTGGGTGTGTTTGAACTGTCGGAGATAATTCCGATTACGTAACTAACTAAGGAGTCACGCTCTAAAACCTCGAGCGGTTTTAGATTTTGGTGTATTTGAACAATCACACGCAGCCATCCGGAATTCTTATTCCGGATGGCTGGAAGTATTATTCGAGTTGAAAATCCCGGTTAGAGACGCAACAAACAACATGGTGGACGCTTACTGCCTCTTTTACGAGCACCTATTTTGCTGAAGCAATTATTTCTCCACTCTAGGTACTGTGCAAATTGTCCTTTTTTGATGAAAACGCTTCCCAACCTTCAGAAGTCAACTTTTCATTTATGCTCTCCCGTTTCGGTTAAATTTTGCTTTCATTTTCATTCTCGCTCAACGATAAAATGAGAATTAACTAAGATACAAGAGTGAATTTGGAAATAATTAATTTTTCCATTTCTCCAAAAATTGAATTAAATCGATGAAAAATACTTGATGAAATGAAAGTTTACATGTGTCACTTTTTAAACCCCGCCAGCATGTTAGTAATGCAACAAGCGGCACATAATCACCCAACATTATAAAACTAACCTTCTTCGTCCTTGCTTTTACAGGAGTATTGTTTTATAGCCACGCATTGCAAGGAATTTATAATTCCCTTACGAAACCTTTCAAACAATAAAAAAAATAATTCTGGGTGTAGGAGCATTTATGCTCTTATTCCGCAAACACAGCCTCGAGTTCTGCGTAATTATTCAGCTCAGTATTCTTCGTAATGAGAGATCATGTGTTTATCCAGATAATTCTGGCAATTCTATTCGGCAAGGAAAAAGGCGTGGACGAAGCAGAACGAATTAATTAAAAAATTCGGTTTTTTTCAATTCCTCACATTTTTAATTTAATTGATAAAAAGTATTTATATAAGATATCATGTCTTCAGGCGTCACCTACTAAAGACCACCACTATTCATCTAAATTTCTTTGAATTACTTCTCTTTAGTATTGTAGAGAACGATGAATTTAAGATCACTAAACTGAACCATGGCAGAAATACACTTATTGACCATTAAAACATAAAAGATTGCTTTGGGTGTGGAGGTGTTTTTTGCACTAATTCCATTCCCACTGCTTCAAGGACTGCGTAATCACAAAACCCTCCCTTTCCTCGTAATGGGAGGTCATGTATGGAGGCAGATGATTCAGTGCGTTGGCAAGTGGGGTCGCTGGTGGAGTGTGCGCTGGGAAACAAAAGGCGTCGCGGGCATACGTGGGCGGATTACGGGGGTGTGGGAAGGGCAGCGGGCTTGGGCCACACTCGCGGAGGCAGCCCGGGGCGTCCCGGGTCTGCTAAGGACTTGGAAGTGATGCCCTCTGACATCATAAATTACTAAAATGCGTACTCAGGCCGCTATGATTTCAGGTGGATGTGGCAGCGAGGCAAGACTAATGAGCGGCATAGAGATAGGGAGTGATAAATACGCGTAGATTCTCCACGGCGTTCACGAATGGAGCAAACTTGTTTATTCTGTTCTTGTGGCCAACAGTTTTCTCCCGGGCACTCTCTTGTCCTCTAAAAGCTGGCCTGCAGAGTGATTTCCACTCGAAGAATGCGATGCAAAACTACATAAACTAGTTAACTGGGAATCTAGCCGTTTGGTTTGTAAGGAGGTGGGACAAGTATAGCGATCGAAAATCAATTGCAGCATTTTGGTTGCACAAAGCTACTGTACATATAGGGTAACAAATTATATTGAGTATTTTATACATATAGAGGATAAATAAGATAAAATTATCTCACTTCGTTTAAATTAAATATATTATAAGACATACGTTTAATAGCTAAGCAATACATTATTATAGCATTTTTGTAAAATATTTACCTGATGAAGCTACTTCCATGCTATTAAATGCCTTAAAACATCTAACACAGTCATATTTTACCTTAACTGGGCATATAAAACGTATCTTCATGTGCATTAAAAGAGAAAAATATAGTGATTTTGATAAAAATAGCTTTTGACTAAATATGGAGAAATAAATATGAGAGTCACACTTTCACTCACATCATTTGAGAAAATGAGTCACTCATCGGTGACTACAGAATTTAATCGTGTGATAGAACTATTTTACGAAGTGTTTTTCATAATAAAATCATTCATATGTTATTGCAGCATTTTTTTGATACATGCTAAACATGTTGAAGCCTTTTTCGGATACTTCGTGCAAAATCTTCATGCATGCGACGCAAACAAAGTTACACGTCTTATAATTGTAAATAACAGCATTTGAAATTTTTTAATTAACTACCTTCAAATGACAACTTCAATGATTCTTATTTTCCTGAAAGTCCTTCATTAAAAGACTTCCTTGGTTATCTTTACCTGTACCGATTCATAGGACAATCGACACTCATTATCCTAAAGACTATGGTCGAAACTACGGTTGAATTTCTCATAAACCTCTCTCTCTCTCAAGATAGTAAATGTTATGGGATTCCCTATTTTAAACACATTCATCTCCAAATACAACTACAGAATCTACAGAATCAACTACAGAATACATTTTTGAATCTTGGATGAGTTTTTCAAATTATTATAAAATTTATTTCTGTAAATGTTTTGGGACTACCTATTTTGAATAAATTCATCTCCAACTACAGCTACAGAATCTACTGAGTCAACTACATAATACATTTCTTTATCTTAGATTAGTTTTACAATTATTATAAAATTTATTTCTGACGATTTTACTTATCCAACTCTACTCATTTAAAAGCTATGAATTCTATAATTTAAAATTACTGAGTGTATTTAATTAAATTTTCATTGGCTATTCAAAGATTGCCTTTAAAGTATCATGAATAACAAACCTCACCTGGGTGAAAAATTCGGAGCAAAAACTGAGCTTTGGGGTTGCATTTGCGATTGCTCCCATTATTTATTTGTTTCCATTCCCCGATTCTATGGGTTCCCGTCTAAAAATGTGGCAAAAAACGTTTTACAGCCCACAAACGCAGACTGAAGATAGCTAATGTTCAACCACAACACAAAGCATGAACTTTATGAGTACATTCATGAGCTTCACTTCTTTCCCACTAGGTAACTAATTGAGACCGTGAACATTCGAAATTTCTTTCGTTCCAATTTTTTTGCTATGCACTTAGAGTACACAGATAAAAAATTCTCCAATGACCGTAAAATATATGCAACACTCGTCAAAACAAAAATCAAACACTTACTGTGTTGGTTGGCGGGAATGGGGGCTCCGCAACAGGGACCAATCACAGCCTCTCCACCAGAATGCCCTCCTGTGGTAGTTTACGGGAAAGTTATTTCCTCGCCAGGGACCACCACAGACACACACACAACCCAAATGGAATCCTTTGCAAGGCTAATGGGACCCCACTGAGGAAACGTGGGTACAAGCTGGGATCCTTCACAGAGCTGAAGTGACTCTATTAAGGATGCCAAGTTATTAACCACACACGCAATCACACAAAACACTCACACACACAGTAGGGCCCCAATTTCTGGGAGAACAGCTCAGAAAGAGCGTGGTCAAATAGATAAGAACAACCAACAGGGAACGAGGGTGGACTTCGGATAGTTTTCCGGATAGTACCAGTTTTATTGCATGTGATGTTCTTAGTTTCACATCAAATTATCATAATTTCTTTTAATTAAATACTAGCTGACTGGTGGCAGCTTTGAAAAATGGTCTCAGAGTTCTAATTTTGGTAAGTTTCTTTTGTATTTCTGGGATTAAATTATACTTTTTCAGCAACAGTTTAGCAACATTAAATGAACAAAGTTAAAATGAACTGCGAAAATCTAAGAAAAAGGTTCAGTGTTCTAATTATTACTCTAACTAACCTAAACGATATAAAAGTTGCATTTATATCCTACGTCGGATAAAAAAAAACTTGACACACTTTACTGAGGACACGGATTTCAATTAACAGGTAACTTTAAACCTTCGAACATTTTCGAAATCCTATTTCCGGACCATTGTCAGCTGGAACCAAGAAACAAGAGCCGCGGAATTATGGGTTGGTAGCTTGGTTGCATAGAAAATGAACATTTAGGGAATTGATGGTGGGGGGAGAGAAACCCCCCGAGAGAAACCCGGTTACGGGTTTGTTACATTGGCCCACTCTTAAAAAAAAGGAGACAAGGGATCCACTTTCAACTTCCCATCCGACGGTAGGAGTAGCTCACCTTGAAGCGCTCTTCATCACAGCCCAATAAAATATTGGGGTTCCACTGAAACATCTCTGTCGGGATTCAAACCCGAGCCTCTGGATGGGAGGTCAGCTCTCAAATTTTCACACCAACCTGATCCCGCAGCAACAGAGGCATGGCTAAAAATACCATTTAGGAACCTAGCACATATGCGGATGTGCACTGAGAAATTAGAAAGATAATTAAGCGAGATCAGTCAGTATAGATTAAGTCAGTGAAGAGTTCGATGCGTATGTAACAAAGTATAAATGCAACGTTGTTTAAGAAGTGCTTTTTTTCCAGCAATACCAGGAAAATAGTCTAACTGTACTAATGAGATCTAGACGAAAGAGAGGCATTTTTAGGACAAAGTATCGAGAATAAAAAGAAAAAGTTCACCACTCCGTTATGTGATAAGGCTCTTCAAAATTATACCTAAACTTGAAAAATCGACATAATCGTTTTACCGAGAATATTATATAATACAACGCCAAATTCTCGATAGCTATGAATATTTAAAATTATGGAACGCCACTTCAGAGCCTCGCTCATAAGGATTCGAAGGGACATCGGCGAAGTGGGTGTCAGGCGGCAGCAAAAAGGGTTGAAAAATGGAATGGGAGAGAAAACAAAAGAAATAAGAAAAAGGAAAAGGAGGGAAAAATACTTGACAGATAACAGACAAAAGAAGATGCAGCAGCGCAACATGGCTTTAATTTCACTACTTTAAAGAGATTATATTGAAGCCCTTAATCTTTACGATAATTTTAATGAAATTAGTCAAACGTGAATAAATTGGAATACCTTCTGAGCTGAAAATGTTTCTATGTGAAGACGTATCATTTACAGGAGAAGTTACTTACGTGCAATGCAACGAAAAAAACAATTGCATTTCATCCATTTTATCGTAAATTTGATTTGAAGTTTTAGGTATCAAAGGTTAACTAAGCATTTCTGCTGAAGTTCAACTTATTTTACACGCACCAACCTTTTCCGGAGAAATGATCGCAAACATAAGATTAAGAAAATAGAAATGCTGAACGGTGAGATATCAAATGTCATTTTATTCCGCTTACTAAAAGCAGGGGTAACCAGCCTCTTTTTAATCGCGACCCCAAAATTATAGGTGGCGATCACGCGCGACCCTTATGCATTGTAGCAACTACAGCATCAAGCGATAGTTTCTCCCTTGCGACCTTTAGAACCTCTTCCGCGTCTCCAATTGGAGTAAGGACCCGTGGGTTAACAACCCCTGGTATAAGGGACCATAATATTTTCGATAGATAGATTAGAGGGTCAGGATTTATGCAGGATTTTGTGATCTATATTGGGCCACTAAACTTACCATGGAAGAGCGGAAAGTAAACGAAAAGAGTAAACTGAACCGCCGAGATGGAGGTTGGGGGAGAACAATTTGCGATGATCGTGGCGAGTGTAGCAAAAGAGTAGAAATATTTTCCCATTCCAACCCCATTTATACGTATGCAAAACAACTCATTTTGCATACGTATTTTGCAAACAACTCAACTCGCCTTGAGGACACCGCGTGCAATTTGAGCCCTGCAGAGTGAGGTTTACTACGCGAAATAAAATTAAAAAATCCGCAAAAGCTACGTCGAACCATGCTACGAGCAAGCAGAGAGAGAGCAACACAGCTGAGGGATGGACTTAGTTTCGAGCCACCAGACTCAGAGGCTACACGCTTGGCTAAGTTTACTATCTAATTAATAAAAATCGCATCACACATTTCAGGGAAGCACGGTTAATATTATTTTAACCCCTCGCTATATATCCTTTGAGCTTATAGAAGCGACATAAGAAGAGAGATACTCTGCCGAACTGATACAGGTACAAAAAGTCTTTCATTCCACGCACTATTAACGACTACTGCAATTCTCTTTCACCCTCTCCCTTTTCATATTCCTTTTCCCTCCCCTTTTATTGTCTGGCGTGCTAACTTCTCCTGTTACATGCCCCTGAGGCGACTCGCAGGGGTAGGATGTAGACGCAGATGAAAGCAAGCGACGCGAACTCACGTGCGCACCCACTCACCGTCAGCTGTGTACGCCACCACTAGTGACCCTTTCATCCAAGAGACTGATCGCCGGGAATTATTTTGTTCAGGGCAGCATTTTTTCCTGCCCCCCCCCTTTCTCAAGCGGCACCGCCTCCTACTGCAGTAATTCCCAACCCCCACCACCATCACCGCCTTAAATCCTAATACGGCCTGACCTCCCCCCCCCCTCCCTTCCCCCCCCCCCTCCGCCCCCCCGCCACACTCTCAGCACAGTTGAATTGAGATGTGTGCTTTGAAGGAGGCCTTAAACTCGCCTGCTCCCTCATTAATCTATCCCATTTTAACTTTTCCGAGATGCTAAGTATGAAATAACAGGGGAGCCTCGCGTTAAAGGAGGCTGAGGAGAAGAAGAAGAACGAATGGTTGAACTGTTGAATGTTGGAGGCGGGGGTTAAAGCGTGCTGTATAGGGAGATGGTTTGTCCGAGGTAGAAAATTTTTACTGTTGTTGTTTAAGTCCCTGAACCGCTTTAGAAAACTCGTAATAAAGTTAAGCCGTTTTAAAGGGAAGAGAACCAGTTTCCCACCTCCAGAGTGCGACACTTGAAATGTTTTCAACCTTATTTATGCGGCCGAGTACAATGGTCGCGAAAAATAATCCGAGAGGGATTTAATTGATTTAAAATGGCACGAGATGGAGAGTAGAAAGAAAAAAAACTGTTGCGAGGCTCTTACGCTATCCCAACACGAAGAAGCGAGTCGGGAGATCACGACGAGAATGGTCACTTCGCACACCCCCTTCTGAAATGTGTCCTATTAATTAAATAAATTGTTTACACTCGGTTAAACCCATGGGGCAGATTTCATTCCCTAACATCTCTTTTTCTCTCCCTCACTGCGGAGTCAGCTCCCCCCGGGATTGATGTCTTACTCTGGAAATAACTGGCGGACGGAAATTCCCGGACCAGCGGGCATTAAAGCCGTTGCTCTTCGCGGGCGGACGATTGTGACGTCAAAAGAGGGCAGACACGGCCGTGGAATTGAAATCAACCCATTTAATCCGAGTGTACAGATAAATTCGAGACTTTCTCCACGTGAGATCCACGTTAATAGCATAGAATACAATACTGCATCAAGATTTGAGTAATTTTTACGGCTTTTCTGCTAACATTTGGCACGCTTATGGCGTAATTGCCCGTAATAATTCTTTCCTACCAAACGCAGTGGAATTAAATTTTACCATATGCCATTGCGAGTACGATGCACGAGGTGTTTTCGAAAAGGTCAATAAAATGAAAAGAAGTTGACATGTCGCATTCCAAAGATATTTTGCCGTCTTTCCAGCAGTTCCAGAAACATAGTTTTCAAAGCAGTTCATTCAATCACAGTGTTATAGGCTGGATTTGAGGAGGTGTTATTTTTAAAGCTTTTGTGGGAACTCATTGCATGCTAATACCTGCAAAAAATCTTCTGACCCGGTTTAAAATATTTGTTTTTAGAAAAATTCACTATTTAAAACATGTCATACATATTATTTTCTGAAAATGTATAAGAAATAAAGAAATCCGAGAGTTTATCGAATTTAATGGGTGAATCGATGCCTGTTCAGGTTAAATAATAAATATTTCTATTTATCTGTCTTAAAATAGAGATAAGGGCATCTGGAGACAAAATGTGGAAGAACACAATCTAGAAATAGAGTTCAATCTTAATGTTCTACATTTCGTTAAAGCTTTCTACAAGGTTCATCTAATTAAGTCATCACGAGTGCACTCTACTAAATTTTAATGCGCGTAGGATGTTAAAATATTTGTTGGAAAATGATAGGTTTATATTTGTATAACATTAAAATGGGCTCTATGAATCATCTTAAACGGGAATATTTCCTACATTTGACAGGTTTATATCAGAAAACATTATTTTTAACACATTTCTAAGCATTGAAAAAATTCTACTGCGATATATCAAGGTTTTTGGTCAGTTTAAAAACTTAGGGATTCAAAGCAGCTCCTTATAATCAAATTGAATTCCTCTCCTTATTTAAAGGAGCATTTCCATCGAAACATAAGCGCCATAACTAACCTGAGGGATAAGTTCTCACTTCAGCGTGACGACGCAAACCAATTCAGTCTCTCGTTGCATTCAATGGCACTTCTCCCCTTGGTAACGTTTTATCAATCATCTTATTCATTTAAGTACGCCGAGAGAACTTGGAGAGTCATTCTTGTGCTAATTGCCCTCATAAAAATGTCACCCGCTGGAAATGAATTAATACCACGCCCAGTTAGTCACCTCATTCACACAATATATTGGTAATTCAGTTCTTAAAACTGGCCATGTAAATCCATCTCCCGCTTTCCCGCCCCTGATCTCTTCCAGCGTGTTATTAAGTCAACCTTGTTTTGGTCCTCGAATAGAACAGGTTTTGCCATCAGAACAAATGGACATTCATTTTCAAAAGCGGCCTTCGCTTTTTCGAACGAACATTCGACCTTCACATTGACGCCCACCTTAGCTCCTCAATTTCATTGATTAAATGCACTCTCAACTCAAATATCCCGTAATTTAAGCTCGCCGGCTTCATGACTAGGAAATGGGAAATACTTCAACGAATGTATGTACCTTTGGGGCTGTAATAATTATTTTATTTAAAGGGAATTTCAACACGTCCTTCTGCACATGTGCATGCTTCAAGCGTGATTTCCGAACAGCTTATTCTTACAACCCTTACTGCACCCCTCGGGTGTAAATGAATGCGTTGTAAATATTTTTTTATCCATGAATGTATAAATAAGAAAAAATTATGACTCCAATGGTCGCATTACGTCTATGCACAAGTGGTAAAATATGGATAAAATAGACAGGTGTAGATTTGTAATGAAGATTAATCTTTTGATAGGGATCTAAAGACGCAAAAATTTATACTAATTCAATCAAATCAACCAAATGTTACCTCAAACACACTATCCGTGGTAGTTATCGGGAATATTCAATTCATCATCCGGGACAAACCAGTGAAATGATCCGCTCATTTCGATAACACGGGGCTATTTTGAAACGTTTTTTATTATGTTGAGTTCTTGTCTGCTCCCTTCGGTATAAAATTTTACAATCGATTTTAAACTAACTTCTCGATGACGTAGAGACTTGAAACTTTAAACATAGCTCAGAACTGGATGACAATTGAATAATATGTAATAATATATATGATATGATGATTGATTACGATATAATATATATTATAAATGATAAATACAACATATACATAATATAATAATTAATTTAAGATAAATATAAATAAAACGTTTTTATGGTATAAAAAAACGTTTTTTTTTTCCTTTCGAATTATTTTTCAGAGAGTCAAGTCACGCTTTCTAGGGTTTTGGTCATTCTAAAACGCACTCTATGGTAGCTGAAGGAAATAAGATAACTCGCCCGGAAAACCTCAGAAGTCAAACACTCTACCTATCAGCCTTACTTTGTCAAAGCATTCTGGAAACTTCATTGAGGATGAGCAGTACTACGGAGAAATCTTTCTCACCCCAGGGAAATAAAAATCATACAATCTCACCCTTATCCAAGATATCACGAAGAGGTGCCAATAGAAATATAACAACTTCGGGGTAGTGAACTTCCATCCAAACCATTGTCACTCAAAATTGTTCATAGCTCATGAGCTACGCATGCATGTACTTCTTCTAAAAATATTGAATTTTTTAGTTAAACAGCAGCTTGGATTTTAGAAACTGAGGGAGAACGTGTCCGCTCATTAAATGTTAAAACAGGCCACAAGTGTCTCCCGGCAATCAAACCCCAAAAACTTCAGAGTACTTTAGGAAAGAGCAACCTTTACGATGAGCAATTAAGGATTCACAACGAGGAAAACTATTGCACTGCGCACTTACCCCGCACTTACGATGGTTTAATTAGTGGCATATATATATATATCTCTTTTATCGTGTAAACCTTTTAGCGTTATTTATTACCAGAGAAAATCGTCGTCCCGAGAAACAACTTATGCGCCTTATTAACTATGGTAGAATACATTAAAATATGGATTATAAGAACGAAGACAATCACAAATTAGAAAGAAAAGTCTCAATAAAAGTTTATATTTTCTCTCGTTGCGTGAATTTAGAAGGCTAAGGGATCCTTGGAGAATTGAATTTTGCGGCGATGAATTGGTTTATAATTAACGAGCTGCCATTGAATTAACTCCACTTTACATAGAACCATAAAAATATATATTTCTTTCAGTCACCGATATGCAACTTGTGTAGGAATCTATCAAGAAAAGGCATATAATACAACCCGGAATATATGTATTATAGGACTGAATGGAAATCGAAAAAATGCTTTAAATTAGAAGAAAGGAGAAGATGGACAAAAAAGATACGAAATAATGGGAACAAAATACGCAGGAACAGCACTGCAAGCTACATAAATGCCCATTTGAAAGTTGAAGCAATTCATTACCAGTGCTAACAGCTGATGCGTTGACCCACCGATACTCAACACGTTCATACAATAATTCAGTTAAGTATAGTACCTAACCTGATCGCTTAGCTCATTGTATAGCATATAATATATCATTCATTGGGATAACTTATTCGCTCTGACGTATCCGTGCACTTGGCGATAGTTTGTTCTACGACCTTCAGCATATATGATAATAAAGCTGATAATTAATAACAGATAAGAGTTATCTGCCCGCCCATTTTAATGTGCAGATCGCTAACCAGTTACAGTCAGGAAAACTTTTATCAACAAATTTGCGTCCATAAAACCTAAGTAATACAGCCTTTTGTATTTCTCCCGTCCAACTTGTTTCAAAAGCATATTAAAGTCCGGTACTTATGCAGTATTATTTGTTATAGTAATTTTTCACGTATACACCCGTGCGCTTAATAACGGTGTGACTACATCAAACGGCTGATTAAGAAACAAGTGCCTCAACTCAATGCAACGTCTTGGTTCAGAAATCGCCTGCAGCACACAATGGCTGTCACAACGATCACGCAACGCAGACAAATGAGATCGGAACGCCAAGATAAGCATATCCACGAAAGTTAACTCCACTGGGGGTGAGGAGGAGTTGGTGCGACAGGAGAGAGAATAAGAATAAGTTGACACCTTGATAGGCTGATATATGAATCTCTTTGTTGAGCCAAGCATAAATGGAGTCTATTTAAGCAACGTTTTCATGCAACGCTTTTCAAAGTCTATTGTATTTTAATTCAACAAAGGAAAAGTTCTGATATTGAATGATACCATAGCTGCAGATAAAAATATTTGTTTATAAAAGTAGTACAAATTAAGATTAATAAGTAATTAGGAAAAACATGACTATTACGTGCCTTTTAAATTTTCATCTATTGTGATCTAAGATTTGACCATCATTCACGAATAGAGTTAAATCAATGATTATTTGGCATCCAGATCTGGTTAGTTTATCCTGAGATATACTTCAAAACACAAAGTCATTTATTTTTCGCAAAAAAAAGCTGAGAAAATGTTCAAGAAATCTAAACGAACACATTATGCACGATATTCTGTGATTTCTTGAACTAGTCCTTTCTCCAGCATACATTCTTTGGTGGTTAATGTTTATGATTACTAAATATAGGTAGTCTTAACGGTATACTAAGAGGGGTAGTCTAACAGGTTACTAAGAGAGGAAGTCCAACGATTGAAGTGCAAACGTTAGAAGGGATACAAAATTTCTTCTCTCCCCAATTACCAAGCCTAACATTTCTCTAAATCTCCTCCGTCGACCGTCCGTCACATCTTTACATTCGCATTTCCTATTCTCATCGACATCCACACTTCTAATGCCTACAGTATATTCTCATCCTATATTTTTAGAGTCCGATTTTCTGCACCATGATATTTATCTAAAGCTTTGTGACTAAATGAAGAAAGCTATTCCTTGGAGAAATATTTTCACAGTCATTTTCAATGAAATAATGAGTTCTGACAATATGCAAAAGCATTTGATTTAGATAGTACACGTATTTCGTCGGATTTACAAATACACGGTAGATAAGCCTGAATTACCAACCACCAATGCAACGAGAAAAATCCAGAAAAATACGAGGATCTGAGGACTTAGCCCCAATCGATATTTTTACGCATTTCATAGATTTTCCAATCCTAATATTTAAATATGCTACCTACAAAGTGAAAACTTAAGTGACACAGAATCTCTTAGCAAATTCAAAATACTGGCTATCACAATAATGGTTACAAGCAAACGAAGTTTATAGAAGAAACTACTTCATTGTTCTATGTATATACGCAATCGCAGGCTGCGACAATCTATCTTTAAAATTTTATAAACAGTCAACGATAGCTGAGGCATTATATAATGCAAACTCCCTTTTTATCTCTTCTATATTTTAATTAATTGATTCCCGTATGTCTCTTGTTTCTCTTTTGATTCAATGCAACGTCCGCTGCATTGATCTAACCCTTAAAGTATCTAGAGAACAGAATCCAAGTTTCTAATAATAGCCATTGATAACACTAGTCTGCATGATATCAGATGACTGAAGACTAGTAAGTGATAATAGCTCACTTTGATATTCTGATTTCAGAAATGTTCTTAGTTTTCTTCTATCACGTCCAGTTTTCTTCAGAATGGACTCAATTTAACTTCTAAGATTTATTGATGAGTGCAGTGATATATGCCAGTGGGTAATTATTGTGCGAGGGATATCTTTCAATACAAGCTAATGAGCCTTAGGTTGACCCAAGCTAATGACTGTTAGGTTGGTACATCTGCTGCTATTGTTGCGTGACCTTGGAAGTGTTGTTCGTCCTTTATTCATTTTTGTTACAAAAATTGCCAATTGCGTGAAGTAATGTTAATATAACTGTGATTGCAGTAGTTCAAATCTTGAAACCATAATTCTTATTTTTTGTAAAAACCTGACGTGATAGAAAAAAATCGAAGTCATTTTTAGAATCAGCATAAAACATTGATTCTAGAAATCCTATTTTTTATAAATCGTCTGAAAAAAAGGTTTCAAAATGCAGACAGGTGATAATAATAGAAATTAGAGGTGGAGGGAATTAATTATGACTTTTATTTTTTACCTCCTTTCAGGCGTGCCAACCAAGTTTTATTTTGTTTTTCTAGTTATCCACACAGGAACCTTTCACCCAATTCATGCGTACCTGTAATAAGAATATGAAAATAGGATGAGATAAAATTGAACCACTTAGTGGAAAACGACGAGTTTAAAATTTTATTTCAACATAAGGATATTTATTTTTATAACAGAATCATGCTAAGATTTGTAAATTTTTAAAGTAAGTTTCACATATATTAAAAAAGTCGATATCCACATATAATTTAATATAATGCTTTGTTCAGTTAATATTCCAATACACCAATATTTACCTTCATAAGAATTAAATTGCCATTACATTAGGAACTAGACGCATTTTCATTCCGTCAAGTCTCTTGTTAACATTTTACTCTGAGAATTTAAGAGTAAAATATCATTATGTCAGTATCTCAAAATGAGAACATCATTCATTCAACATGGATATTCATACTCGACAATCAAACACTCATTTCACATGGTTATACTTTTTCGCAATTACATCAGAAAATTTGGGGGAAATAAATTTTAGGGGCATCAATGTTAATCAGGTTAGTGATAAGATAATGCTTGAAGAAATCAAGGCTCGTGAAAACCTGCAACTCTTTATTAGACGATTAACTGCTTCTAGCTAAAGAGAAAAAGAACCAGATGCGAATAGTAACATACTTGGGAGAATCAGAGAAATAAGAAGAGACTAATTGACAAATTGGCAATTTATTCTGGAAAGATCACGGACAAACCTACTGCATAAGGAACGGATTGTCCATAAACCTAATATTCAATTTATAATGCACTAAAATAACTAATGACTACTGTTTGGCTACTCGAAGGCTGCGGGTTCGATCCATGCTTCATAAATGGATTTTACGACTCTCTAAGGGTAATGATCTTCACTGAGACGGGACTATATGAACTCAGTAGTTAAAGCACCTATAGCCTGAATGTACAAATAGTACAAAATTATAATTACAACGTCCTATAAAACTTAAAGAACAAAAGAAATGCAACAGCTGGGCATGAAGAGTAAGGGTAGAACTAAGCGATAGTGCAATTCATGAATTGCCGCATGTTATGTTTTGCCGTTTTTAAATACTGATTGTCCGGGACGTCGCGATGCCATTCTAAATTGCGTGATATCGAGCCGTATGCTCTATGATGCAAAATCTACATCGCTATGCGACAGTGAAACCTATGAAAAATAGTCCAAGTGTTACCGGGTTTCAGTTGGAAAGGGGTGGACGTAGGGCCGGATCCGTTCCCAGTGCAAGGAATTCCAGAGGATTCCGTGCGATTAAACTTGAAAACATGTTTAAAACTATTTTATTTTAACCATTGTTAATAAAAATTAAGGTGTTTCACCGTAGTCTGTCTCATTTGTCATGTGATTTAGATTCTGTGTACAAAGAAGATAACGTGTCCTCGATATCATATGAATGACAAAATTTTATCTTTCACCGTTATTTTTTTCGTAAATTAAACTTGATACACGGAGTTAAATATATGTTACATGAAGGAAAATTATATTTTCTTTGTAA
This sequence comes from Pyrrhosoma nymphula, assembly GCA_963573305.1. Taxonomy (NCBI): domain Eukaryota; kingdom Metazoa; phylum Arthropoda; class Insecta; order Odonata; family Coenagrionidae; genus Pyrrhosoma; species Pyrrhosoma nymphula. The sequence continues at coordinate 7,889,228 of OY754335.1, read as the reverse complement.
TAAAAATGGCATTTTTGCCATTATTTTACAAATTTCCTTTTCATTAAAAAAGTTAACAAAAAGCGTTTACTCCTAGCGAATGGAATGATTATAAAATATAGGAACCCTACAGGCGATTTTTTTACATAATTTGCGAATCTCTGTAATAACTGCAGCCAAAATTCGTTAATCCAATGAAAATGGCGCTGCAGTCGGCTCCTGGCCTGAATGTGTTCATTCAAAATACATATTCACCGAATCATCGGAATATTTTACGTCTCAATTTTTAATTATAAAAATTAAAGGGTGGAGTTAAGTATTTTTTTTTCAAAACAGTCTCGATGGGACACCCTTAAAACGAAAGGAAAACTCCCCAATCCCGGAAGTGGGAAAGTTTATAAATCCTTGCCGATTTCTGGGAGTTAGTTTCCCGGATGATCCGGGACAGTTGGCAGACCTAAGTGGAAGGGGTGGCCGGGAAAGCCAAATGGGGTTGGTGTGGGAGGAAAGTTGTCGGCCCCCACGGCCGGCCACCGCGATCCCACGCCCCCCTCAACAGGCGCCCCACCCACCACGAAGAAGTGGGAAGGGGTTAGGCCTCTCTGCTGCTTGCCCTTTCACCCCTACGCCCCCACCACCAACCATAAACGACGGTCCACATTGAAAATGAGAACACTAAGAGAACTAATACATGAGAATGATATAAATGTATAGTGCTTCATTCACAATTGCAATACACATAAGATGAAACTTAAAGAATTTATAGGTAATCTATAAGCATGTATCTGTGTTACGTAACTATGTGCTAATATCACCATAAAAAAGTAAAAAAAAGAAAAAAATAGCAAAAGGGCAAAGTTTTCCATACACATTCATTAATTTCTGCATTCAACTTATACGAAGTTTTCTCCATTTTGCCGAAGAAACAGCATTTTTTTAATCAAATTCATATTTACAAAAAATTGTATTATATTTTTCTGATCCATATCCATAAATGATCTTGCACATATGTCTAAAACCACATATCGTAACTGAAAATAGTCAGGCTGCAATCGTCGGCGTCTTCATACTAACCAATCAGAAGATTTCTCTTTCTCTCTCGCTCTCTCTCTTTTTGAGAATAGCATCCAGTGACGAGGAACGTTTAAAACTACGATCCGTTTTGTAATTAAAAAGGTGGTCGCCTGCACATCGACTCAAGGAAAAGTAACTCCATCTTGAATAAATGGTTTTAACTTCTGGATTTCAATTTCTTATCATCGGAGGGCAAAGTACGAGCCAAAACAGCTTCTGATTAGTTACATGAAGAAGTCGCTCATTCGTAAGAGGCTGACTTAACGGTGTAATGTAAAGGGAAAGGACAATATCTTACTTTATAATTTGCTCTTAAGCCACGTTTTGAGCGCCCTTCGACTCACATGATGAGGCCCAACGTCTTAACGTAACGTTCCTGAGATCGTCGAAAGCTTTTTTGCCTTTTTTTTAATCGAATTGTTTTTATTTTTTTTGCATTTTTAGGGCAGCTTGAGAGAAATGCCACCGGAAATAAAATTCATTGAATCTTTCTGAAGAGGATGCGATATTTCTAAGAATAGCTATATAGCTATGACTATTCTCTCATAGCTATATAGCTATGATCTTTAGAGATATTTGTCCAAAAAATGGTAGATGTTTTCAATGACATTTGGTACGCAATGTGCTCTAGAGAGAGATATCATTTAAGTAAATAAGGAAGTTCTGATTCACAAACTGAGTCAAACATGCAAATTTATGTTTTTCGTTAGTTATATCATTAATTTTTTTAAATTAATTTTTTGATTTACCGCAATAACTTTTATAAAATCGCAACACAACTGTTATGAAGGCGTTTTCAGTGTAGGGCGTGAAACAATAAGGTCAAGTCAAATTTTCAAGTTTATTCATTAAGTTCCTGCATGTTTATAAATGCTTATAAAATGTTTATATTATGTACTAAGAAGCTTAGTACATAATATAAACATTTGTAAACCATTGCATACTTACACCATGTTCGTTCGTACATAGCATAATGACGACCGCATATCTTTTATATTTAAATCAGAATTTGGTCTCTAGTATGGTTAGAGGAAACGTTCGCTCCCGTAAGACTACTCGAGAAGACACAGAATGCCCACCGTCTCTACCATCCGGTTTACTACCCCCTCCCCACCCACATAATCTTCCAGCCGCATACCTTGCGTCAAAATAAAGTAAAAAAATATATATTTTCCCTGCTTACAACTTATTCACTCCATCTCCCTCTGTACCTCGTCCACGTCCAAATTGAACCAATTGACCAAAGACGGGACAGTTGCAGGTCGAAGATCTTCCTTCTCACACAGCGGGGAATGAAATGGGACCCTGCTGTGCTGGAGAGGCCTCCGAAATATTCCTCTGTCCATACCCGCCGACGCGGACATGCCATGCATTCATTCTCCTCTCCTGTCATATCGGAGGTTGTCGAGAGCGGCAATCTCGCGAAATCTGAACTTTTTTATTTCAAGATGGAGTGAGGGCAAGAGGTGGAAGACTTAGAGGTAGCGCAAAGATTCCTTTTGAATGAATAACCGCGATCCTGTTTACCAGTTTTGGTAGACCCTTCTAATGTTCCAGACAGCACACAAACTGGCCAGCGACATGAGGCATATTTGTGCAAATAATGTTCGAATAAGACTATCCCATCGGATGAACGGTCTCATTCTTTACTATGTGAAATTCTTTACTATGTGACAAGGAAATAATAGTGTACAATAGAAGGACAAGTGTAATAATTTAACTATAATGCTTTACATGGTCGGCCTCGGTGGCGGCGGGTTAACATCCTCGCCTGCCTACCTGCCAACCCAAAGGTCGCGGGTTCGAGTTCCGCCTGTGGAGGATTTTTTCCCCTCCCAGGACATGGTTGTGTGTGCTGTCCTTTGTTACTGTTGCAACGCATGATGTAAAATGGTCCTCGAGGCTGTATTCAGGTTGATGAAATAAATAAAAAATTAAAATAAATAAATTTAAAAAAATAACCCCAGGGGAAATGACACAATGGATATGATGCTAGTCCGTTGTATTAATGTCGGTGTAATAATATTAGACGCCTAATGACTCCATACTGGTACGACGAGACTTCAAAACGAATCCACATACATATGCTTTTTCTACTTCCAACGCATTTCTTATATCATTGACGCTAATTTTAGAGCAGTTGATTTTGCGATGGCCATCATACCAATTGAGGTAAGACTACGAAATAAAATAAAAAAACGCTCCACTTTGTTGTACCTCACTCGATTTTATTACCTTAATGATGACGGAAGAGAAATTAATGAAAAACTTTAAATGAATTTGCAGAGAAAAGAAAACATGCTTTGAAAACAAGTGTTTTAAATTAAAAGATAAAGCTTCAAACTTAAAATGCCTCAGATATCTAAATGTATAAGTAAATAATGTACAATAAAATGATTGATTAAAGAAATGGTATATTCTCAACAAAAAAGCAAGGAAAAGAATCTTGGATGTACTCCAACAGTTCCAATCTTGCTTGTGCAATTTATGTACGAGTTCATGGCCTCAGAGATATTTTTCAATACCTTCGGCCAGGGTGAGAGATTTCCACACCCTACGACCCCCGGGTCAACAAGATGCTGGAAACTCAACTGAAGATCTTTGAGGAACAGCTACACAGGCACACTGGCTCATCTGATCATTACGATAACTCCCAAGAGATATTCATCGGGTGGGGGTGGTGTGTGACGTACCGTTAGGAAATATTTTTCGCCCATGTTGAAAATAGAGGTCGCAATGGCATTCATTGAGTTTCATTTACTTTTTCTGCATAATTTAACAACCACTAATAATACAGAATGAGGGACTATTGAGGGATCCGCCAAGTATAAATAATTTCTCACGTAAATTTCTTTCGCAGTACAGATGAAGTGACAGCCAATTCCTTGAACAAAACCATGTCTGACCTTTTAACCCTTTAAGTAGAATTAGTAAGACTTCTACACAGATGTGTTGTACGATATCATCATGAAAAAACCCGCTATTTTTTATTCCATTCACAGTTCAACTACTGAATGCATGGGTCATTAACTTTGAATTGACACCAGTAGTTTGAGAGCTAGAACTATCTGCTATACAAGTTTTAATTGGGATCGAAGTGAGAGCAAACTGCTACCTGCTGTGGGGACTTGTTGAAAGAATAATAGCAATGAGGATACATCGTAGAGTTCGATCAATTCGCGCCGAATAGAATTAAGATTACCAGAATACATGCGAAAGCGTTTTCCCGGTTGAAAAAGGTTCATTCTGAAAGGATATTGGGCGAAAGTTGTTTTTCAACACCTTTTAATTGGCTATTTTTTCAAAAGTTATTTTAGGTCTTGTATGCTAAAACGAATTATCTTGTTATCGTGACAGTTTTTTCGTTGATACCACTGTTGACGTATTAACTACATACGTGAACCCCTCGGCACTGTCGACACCGAGTATAAATTTTTTTCTTTCCTGTACTATCTTATCTCATGGTTTCTATCCATTCTGTCATTCACTGTACACCATTAACCTAACCCAATAATAGTGAATATCGGATAAAAATATAAATAGATGTTAATACTCGTTGGAGCATTTTTGTAGATGCTTATATCTACAGTCTTTCACGTAGTAAACTCGACAAAAATACACAACCATGGGTCGATAAACAATCACATAAAGATGCCATGGAGACTATGATAAAACAAAGCGGGATTTCCAGAAACTCCTGAACAGCCCTCTAAATAAATAAATAGTCCAAGCAGTTATCAACATTATCTTCAGGTTGAAAACTAGTCTAAACGTTTTTTCAACAAAAAATTGATTAAAATTAAACTTACAAGCCGTAACTCGAACTATCATTCATTTTCAAATTTAAAAGGCCTAAAAATATTTATAATTGGTAAGTTTTCAATCGTGGAGGACACCATGAAAATAAACAATGTCCTCGTTGTTGAAAACATTTTTGCAAGAAACCGATTCAGTTTTCTTAGACTAATTAATATTAAAGTGACATTTTTGCTAGAAACCGATTCAGTTTTCTTAGACTAATTAATATTAAAGTGACCAAGTCATTAGACCAGAAATAAAGATATTTTCTCGGTACCCGTTCAAGAGATTGGTGGAATGTGAAAGACTGGGGTTATGAATTATTTTGCCTCCGAGTCTTCTCTTTACCGATGGGTTATTTAGAAGTTTCACGATTAATCATCATAGGTATTCAGGTTCAACCCAAGGGCTCTCCAAGAAGCAAACAAGAAGTATAAAGAACACCTATTTTCATGAAATTCACGGTGCAGGGTCTATCCTCAACGCATTTCTTTAGAAATTAGGTGGAAAAGTAAAGTATTCAGCAGCTTTGAATATTTTACAGGGGCTTATATACCATACGATCCGTGCAGCAACAAATTGAATGGATTAATATTTATTATTCAAATATTAATACTACAAGAATAAATGTTAAAAAATGAATAGCAAGTTACAATTTCCCCACAAGTAATACAAAGGTCACATGAATCTAATTACAAAATTCGAAAAGTGATAAAAAAGCAATAATATACCCGAATATCTTCTCAAAGTCAACAAATCCTGATGATAAAAGTTCATCAACACGTTGGTGGAAAGATGCTTCAGTGGAATTTATAGTGTTACTATAGTTTTCCCAGTTCAAAACTATGATGATACGATATGATGATCCATTGGGTTGAAATTATTGCATATGAAAGATTTCCAGGAAAAAACTGTTCTACCTTAGAACCTGTTTAACCTTTCACCAGTCTACCGAAGCGAAATGCTTGGAGCATTCGTAGATTAGGAGTGATCTGGTTCCTGGAGAAAGAACGAAAAGTCATCGCCCATGTGTACGCCAATCATAGTTCTTAACGAGTGACCTCCATATTGATTCCACCAACAATCTCTCACGTCGCGGAAAATTGTGTCGATTTTTCTCGTATAAAAAAACTTGACCTTTTCTCAAGACTCGGAAAGTAAATAATGAGATGAACTCTGCCCCGAGCAACAACCAGAACGATGACCCTTCTTGCTTAATATTTCCCAACGAAGAAACCTTTGATGTGGTCGCATTAATGCGGTTATAATGGCGAAAAGATTATAATGAAAAGCATAAATCACTTTTCGTGGGTTTATCTCACCTGAAATCCTTTAAAATTAATTTTTCTGCTAAAGTTTATGGTGCATTTAATGTGGCACAGCACGAGGAAGAAAGCAAGCGATTAACCATCAAACTCTACCCCCGTACGGACGAAAAATGTTTCAAATTAGGCAAATCGTGATTTTTACAAGACTACATTCATTTTCCCCGGGCTCACAATGTGAAGGGATCGCGATAAAAACAGAGACGACGAGAATAAATCACGCTAACGAAGTCCCTAATATGGTAAAACTATTTCTACGGTCTGTCGGAATAATTCACCGCGGGAGGTCGCACTGCTCCGACCCCTTCGTTGATTTCGGACAATATTAATTCATGAGAACACGGCACATCTTCGCTCCGCGTCCAAGATGAAGTCCAGTCCGAAACGATATCATCTCGGCCTTGTTATTCGCGCCGATTTTATGGCTTTGAAAGCGATGAGTCGAGCGCGTCCAGAAAGTGTCTCGGAAGGCGAGGAGCTGATAGAGCCATCTTTAAATATAACCGGCGCCCATTACGCACTGCCCACCCACCGGGGTCGTGAGACTGCCCTACTGATTGTGCCACGGCACCCTGGTGGGGTAGGGACGGTTAAGTTCTTAGCCCATCTGGTATGCGAGCGAGGAAAAATAAAACATAAGCAGGACCATGGGAAACAAGGGTATCTCTTGATCAGAATGCAAATATTTTACTATTACTCAGAGCCATTTTAAATGATGATCATAATTTGATTAGTAATCCAAAAGAAAATATGTCAGAATTCTTTGAAGCTGATATGATTTTGCCAAAATTCTCTTCGTTCTATTTATATATCGAAAGCCTCGCTTCTATTCTGGCCGATAACAGCACACTGAAATATGAGACTTTCACTTAATTGCGCTAAACAGATCAAATATCCATGAACTTCTGAAATTTTGGCCTTAGCAATTGGCTAAAAATCAACACATTATTTACTGAAATGTTTTTAAAGATGACTTTCTTAACATTTGAAAGAAAAATTAGTCCTATTAAAAAAAATAGAAAACATAAAATTTTTTTTTCGAGCAAAAGTAATTTTTAACGAATTGTTTGATAAATACAATGTGTTCACTTTCCATGCAATATTTTTTCTCCGTCAAACTTTCGAGCATACTTATAGCGTGCCCATATATGAGGGTAAGATACCGAAAATTCGCCGCAGGTCTTTTATTTTTCTCGAGTGCCTTGCTAAGTCGCGAGTGTCTATATTATTTATTAAATAAGCAAACGCTGTCGCATGATGGAGATCAATGACAACAAATTGAATTCTATAACATATAATACAGCAAAAAACCAAACCGCGTTGATAGATTAGATGGAGATTGTAAACAAGGATATAGGGGTCACTTCTACGGACTACACAGGTAAGAAATGATATGGATAAACTACTTTTGATCGCATGACTTTATTTAGAATGATTTTCAGCCTTCGATGCATGGATTAAGTCTTGAACATTGTATCTCCCTAAGTTCTAAGGGAATCAGTGAAGCTAATAATGTCAAAAATACATTCTTCTATTATAACCAGAGAGTCAATCCAGGGAAATTTACGTAGGAAATGCCCGATATCTAACTTACTCCAGTAAAATATGCGTAGCTTCAAATTTCTGGATATGTTACTATCGGAGTAAAACCTGTTCAAACCAAAATTCAAACTAAGTACTTAGAAGAACCAAACTTCAATTACCGAATGTTTTTCTGTCATATTTCAATATACTTCAAATAAATTACTTTTAATTTGATAAAATGAAACTAGGCACGTCGAGTTTACTGAGACGATGATATGAATTCATTACTCTTCGACTAAAAACCAAATCTACAGCGAAAAAAAATTCTTTCGAAAGCGAAAACCTTCATTTCAATCGTGCCACATTTCACGAGGTGCTCGCCAACCCGCGGCTGTACTACCGGATGGAAAATACGAGCATAAAGAAATAATAGCCTCGAATAGGGAGCATCGTATCACCTAGTGGGTCGAGACTAGTCCCTCCTCTTTGAACATCCCAGGTCGAGTTCCTCCGCGGGTGTGAGACAAGTCTTAGGTTATCCCATTCCGGACCGTTTCCCATCCACTTCGTGAAACCGCGGGGATGAGATGACAATCCGATAAGTCTAAATAATGGATAAACAGCCGGCGAGCCGGTTCACAATTGGGAGGAACTTGGCTCGACTCCCGGTGCGAGCTGTTTCCATCCATTCTGCCGATCCACTCTTGTTCTGCTCTCTCCCTCCCCCTCCCAACAACATTCCCCGCACAACCCACCCGCACTTTCTAAGGCGCTCACCTGACGGCGTGCAGAGCGAGGCGATTCTCACACGGTTATAATTGCCTTGAAGTTCAACAATTAGAAAGTCAATTTTTACCGACACCCACCGTGAACTCTCTCTCTCCCTCACGCCTCCATGCTGGTAACCCATGACACCCGTCTCCAGTCCCTCTTCCCTATACAAAGATGAGCCCGTTTCACAATGAACAAAATAATAAAATTTTAAAAACTTGAAGACAGTTTAAGTTTTGAAGCCCGGGTCATACTGAAAATTGAGAATAACTTAAACCGGTAGCGTAATAACGTATCTTCAGCCGGTTGTGCTTGCCCGTGCAAGTCAGCTAACTGGTGAGCGTTTGCAAAACGCATGAAAAAGAGAATCACTTTCCGCAAACGATGCCTCACTTAGTAAGCGCAAGCTAGGTTGAACCATAACGCAGACGACTGATTCATTTAGGTAACCAATGAGAAGACACTTTGACGAATAAAAATTCACCACCAGATAAAAGAGCGAAATTAATAATGCTAGTTTATTACACGAGGAGGTGACCAACAAGAGCGGCAATATGCTAACCCGGGCCCTCTGGTTTGGAAGCCTTGACTTAACCCATCGCCTTAATCTAAACACCAATGAGTAAATCTTCTTATTAGGTGTGTATGTTGTTAAGGTTAGGACGCCACTTGCAATATTCGCACCCGGGCACAATGGAAGCGAGCACGCTAGCTAACACACTGACCCGATCCCCGGCGGAACTCAATATAATAATAATAATTATGTGTAAGGAATGATAAAAATTATGCGAATTTCACAATAGATAGTTTATTCACGACCCGGGTTTCAACACATTATGTCATCTTCACACCTGAAGATGACATAATGTGTTGAAACCCGGGTCGTGAATAAACTATCTATTGTGAAATTCGCATAATTTTTATCATTCCTAACAAGGAAAAATTTCACATAATACACCCTGAAACCGCAAATTTTCTTAATAATAATGACAGTTAGCTCGTAAATATTAGACAACACACACAACCATTCCCTGGGAGGTGAAAAATCCTCCCCAGGCGGGACTCGCACTCGCGACCTCCGGGTTAGCAGGCGAGGACGTTCCAGGCCACCACCGAAGCCGGAACGATAGATTAAGAGTAATAGATACTTCAGACACTCGTTCCAACAAGTCTTAGCATGAGGACAGGAAGATAACTGGGATGAACGATTTAATCATATCCTTCCCGATTTTCAATGGTAGGCTTGCTCCAAGATACTGACTATTAAGGCGGCTTAAAACATGGAAGTTACTTCTAGAGCAGTAGCCTCATAGTTCGCCTGTAAGTTGCAATAAGCAATGACTTCTATGACAGTAGGGGTTAGCTAGGATAACAATCGGTACTTCATAGACCACGGCTCGCACTTCTATGGAAAAGAGATCGATTAGTAGCACTTTGATCCTGTGATAGTATCGCACAACATCCGGCGAAATCCTTAGTACCAAGCTGCTAACGATGCTCATTATTCTAAAAAGCAAAGTAATTTTATGGAAGAAGACTCGAGTGCCTTCGTACAAATGTAAATATTTTTATTAAATTGGAGATGTTTATTGTTGTAAGAGATAACTTTAAATTTAATTATATTAGTAATTTTGAATAATGAGAATTTTAAAAATTGTTGTAATTTATAAGCTTTAGAATAACGAAATTTTATTCAACGTTCAACGAATGCCTCTGTGGACTATGAGGAGGAGTTCGATGCACAAAGGAACATTTTGCCGACTCCAAACGACGCGTCGTTACACATGTAAACATTGCACTCACCATCACGATCTTCGTCCATTTTGAATTGTTAAATTTGCATTAACCTGAACACTTTTACACGTGTTTGAAATAACTGGTATTTCACTTATTTTGTGTCGCGCCGAAGTTGCTCTTTCAAATGTCACTTTTCAAATGATGCAAGTAGTCAGATTCAAGCTTCGGATCTTTTCTAGCGATGAAATTGGATACATTGTACATCAGTCTACCCAACTGCATACTTAAAATTCCCTGAATAAAAACTTTTTTTTTCGACTTTTAGCCAGCTTTTTGGGATTTTGCCCCACTGTGCGACGGCCAAAATTTGACAAAATCCTTGGCATATTTATTGTTTACTTCTGTCGTTCATTTTTCTGGGGAAAAGCATGAAGCACACGAGTAAGCAATGCCCTGATAGTAGCGATACACATCGAGATTTCGCTACCTCACCACTTCCATAAAAATCTACCTCCTCGTGGAAAACCGCCATTAGCGCGGAGAGATGGAATTGAGTTAGCAGAGAGGAAAGAATAAAACATCACAGGAAAAAAGATGAGAGGAATAAAAGCAAGGCAAGGAGAAAAAAATCACAGATGATCAAGTCGTTATCAGGATTGTTACCTTTGTGGCGCATTGTTCGCCACAACACGGAGTTGGACCGGTGGATGGGTTTTGGATTGCCAATCGGACGGCCCGCGTTCGATTCCCGGCGCCGGATGATATTTTTTCTGCCTCTCTCCAGAAGGATTCTAGAATGTTCGAGGTAGTTCCGGCGCCGGGTTCGAGAGAGTTCGCCGCCAATATATAAGCAGGCCATCTCGGCTGCCAGTCTCAGTCTGTACTACTAAGTGGAAATAAACGCTCCTCTACAGAAACTTCGCAGTTGTATTATTCAGCGTAGCAATCGCTACAGGCTAGGCTTCAGGCTATCGCCTTGATTGAGCTGCAATGTGTAGCAGTGCTACACTACATTCTACCCCCCGAGCTACATTTTCCGCTAGACTTGTGGCAGGGAATTTAAGGAAACCAAGCAAGAAAGGAAATGGTATAGAAAAGGGAATCGGAAGAGGAAAAAGACGAGAAGCGAAATGCACTTTGCTGAATTGCTGGTTTACGTTGAAAATCTTTGAAGGCGCGCGGGAAGGAAGAAATATGCTTCGTATACATACTACCATTCCATTGGGAGCATAGTGTAGTGCATGCTTGTGAGACTTCACCTCGTGACAAGCATCAGCGATTTGTGCTAATGCATAATTAGTCGTAGTTACACTAACTTTTAGGGTGTAGTGTAGATGTACCCAGCGATCCACCACAAGAGCGTTTGGCAGGCAGGACATCATGTGAAGAGGAGGGGAGAGGGAATAGGAGGGGAGAGGGAACAAGGGCATGTTAACTGAGTGCCTTGGTGAATTTCACAATTTTTGCTTCAGAAGTAGCCCGGCACTTGGCAACATGAAAGCTGCTTACTTATGTGTGTATTGTATTTTTGCATTGAGATTGCTGTGTAGTGAGTACACATCTATATGTATACGTCTTGATTTTCTAGTTCTTATTTGTTGTTTTTTTTATTGTAAGCACACCAATATTTTAGTGTTTCTATTCACCTTAGGGGTGTTGTACCCAGAGCATAAATAAATTCATTAATATTAGTGTCTTGACTGCTTTTTTTTGTAGCCACTGATGGTGCGTGAAATGAAGGAATTCCTGTACTTATCAGTTCCGCAGTGTATCTTTATAATTTTGTCGCTTCTGTCAGTTCTAAAGATATAATGAGGAAGCTAAATAATATCCTCAGTGTCATACTGAAACTCGCTTGAACTGAATCGTTCAAGTAATTCATGCCTCAAATGTGTAACCTCCGATGCTCTACCGGCCTCCAAACTAGTCCTCACATAAGCTGCGTAACACTCTCTGTTCATCCGTCACACTATAAACAAATCGTACGAGATTACTATGCATTTTTTCTTAATTTTCCGACAAACCCTGAGACCCTGCACCGAAAAACTCCTTTCGGTGCAGGGTCTCAAATGCACGCGGATTACTCGAGACGAGAATACTTAACTAGAGCGAAAAATCATCTCTCTTTCAGTTTTTATTTTATGTCCCTCCCTCCCACTCCTATCTTATGTCTCTGTGATGCAGCGCCGCTTAATGTCTTGAATGTGTTCTCCCCACATTGGGTCTCGAGTCACGGTGAGTAGTAGGAGGAGGAGGACGAGAGAGAGATGGCCACCGGCACAGAGGATCAAGTCGTAATCGGGATTGAGTGAGCCCGTGATTGGGCCTCTGGGGCGGAGGTAGAGTTTGCCTTCTCACGGACGTCGTATTAGACGCTCATTTGTCACGGGGAAGGGGAGGAGGGAAGTGGGGGAGGGAGAAATAAAAAAAGAGGAACGTGGAGGAAAAAATAGGTGGGTAGGTTGGTGTGAGTCGGAGAGTCAAAAGACGGTGGGAAAAGGTGGTGTATGGAGGGGGGTTCGGTTGGATCTTGCGTAGAAAGTGTATTCACGGGGTCAGAACGCGGCCAAGGGGTCAGGTGCCGTGTGCTTATCTGTGTGACGTGGCCTGATCTGTGGAGGGAGAGAGAGAAAGAGAGAGAATGGTTTGAAGCATGAAGCTTAGGGTGGATGAAGGAACGCTGCGCAAAAGAATTCTGCGCTGGAAAATTTTTTAGCCTTTACCTGTGGATTAAAGAAGAGAGTAGTAGAATAAATTCGACAGTGTCGGGCGATATATGGTGGAACAGCATTTTAGTATGTACTTAAATAAAACTACAGTGGAGCTGACCACCACATGATTTGCAGATGACAAAATCATCGTCACCCGGTAATTTTTCACTACATCTGTTACAAACCATCACAAGGACCAAAACACTCGTATTTCACGTTCAACTTTCTTGAGAGGTATACTGTCTCCATGTTTGCAAACAAGTACATACTTTGCAAGACAAGTTTGCAAACGAGTACAGTGGACAGTACAATTACTGTAGTTTTATTTAAGAGTAGTAGAAGTTGTAATATCACATTAGATTGAAGCCTAATTTTTAGCGAAATATTAGCCAACTAATGTGGCCATCGCGAGCAATGTTTGCTCTAACGATGCATAAATTGCAGCGTGTAAATGATTTATAACAACCGCAGCAAAATTCATGAGTTAAACAATGCATGAGTGAAATACGACACAGTTTCAGGCAATACTCTGTGGAAGTCAATCATACTGGGAGTAAAGGATTGAACACTGCAGCTTCCCCCCAGCTCCCAGCATGAGTGAAATGAAATATCCACTATTTTCCCGGAGTATCACCTGAATGTAGAACGAAGGATTGGAAGAACGACTAATAGAAAATCTCTTCATCCTGAAGAGTGAGTCATTCTTCAAATCGTTGGCAGAGAGAATGAATGCAGTGGAAGGTCCCAGTGGCGCAGCTATGGGGAACCGCCACAGGTGATATTTTTTGGCATAAAATAAACTGTTTTAAGCACTTTTTAACTGTAAGAAGATTAAAAACAAACTGAAAATTACCAATTACAACTAATTATAAGTAACAATGAAAGAATATTCTTATTTTATGCATAGAACATTAATTAAAATGCTTAATAATTACATTTTGATAGTATCTTTAGTGGTTTTCCTAAAAAAGAGTAAAAAAAAAACATTCAATGTCGTTTTTATTTTTAAATAAAAGACAGAGAATTATTATCTCTTTTTAATATTTTACAAATGTGTCAATATAGGCCTCATGGGCATGCATGCATGTATTTCCCGATGGAAGGATGGCAATTGACAGACAGCCGCGGGCGGCTCAAACTGTGGCTACGCCACTACGGTGGCCCAAGAAGCCTTCATCCAATGCCTTTTAATGGGTTTAATACCTTTGGCACTGAGTAGGAGTGACATGACCATAGCTTTCAATGCACCTTAATCCGTCCACTCAAATGACCGATTGCTGTGTTTTCGGTGAAGAATTATCTGTCAGCTTGTGTTCTGATAAACCGCGAAAGTTCCGCGGCTAATGTCTCTATTTTAAGCGTAAAAAATGCACATAAATTCCAAGAAACTTGCACGATTGCACTTTTTAAGGATTTCAATATCTCTCTAAGCTAACTACGTGTATTCTTCCGTCTATTCCATCATTCTTTATTCAATGCCTGTACTGACAGATCGGGGCACTATGGCGAGGTATTCGGCAAGGAGTGGTTCCTATGATTGTTTGGCTGTAAGGGGGAGGTGACATACACCTGGGGACATTCGCACTATTGGTTAGGGAAGGATTAACTGGGAGATGGAGGAAGGATGGAGAGAAGCAAAGCGTCATTATCAGCCTACTCTTAACAAAATGGAGACAAGGGATGCACAACTTAATGTCCTAACTTATTATCATCTAATGTCCTGTTTGCCAGGCGGCGGGGTAAGGTCCTCGCCGGCTAACTCGAAGATCGCGGGTTCGAGTCCCACCGGGGGAGGATTTTTCACATCCCAGGGCATGGTTGTGCGTGCTTGTGCATTGTTGTTAGTAACAATGCCTTATGTAAAAGGCCGTTTTGCTTGAGGCTGTTTTGAGTATGATATTAAATAAATAAATAACTGACGGACGAAGTAATACTAGGTGTAGTCGGTATTTTTTCAATAATCCATAAGAAACTCTATACTCCACATTAGGGGAGCATTTCGTATTGACTGGTTGGTTGTAGATTACTGGGGTAATTCATGCCATTGAGGGTACGTAGTTAAGTTGTTAATGATAGGATTATGTCGAGAATTGAGGATGCATGGAGAGAAATCCAGTTGGGACACCTTGAAGTGCAAATAGCACCAAAATAGGGAACGGTAGGTTCCAATGAAAAATCTCCACTGCAAGATTTTGAGTTCTGGCCCTCGGGATGGGAAGACACCACACCAATCCGATTACCCGAGCACTTCTTAATAGGTAGATACATATATGCGTCTTTATTTAATCGAGTGAAATTGAGATTTATTTTTGCCCTATTCCATTTTACCCCTTGATACATAACGTAATAAGATGAATGCACATAAAAATACAGGATGTTGCAAAACACACCGACAACGGAGGTGAGATAGGACGTTGAAATGTGTTGATCATTTTTTAACCAGGTACCAATGTCCGGAAATGATGCGTTTTCACACTATGAGTAGCTAAGAGCTCCGTTTGAATGCACGGGTATATCACGGGTTCCGTACCTGCGAGGTGTTGTAAAGTAATGAGTCTTCAAATCCTTCGAACTAAAACTGATCTTGAGACATCATTAACTAGTCATACTGTGAAAACGCATCATCAACGAAGACTCATTACTTTACAACACCTCACAGGTACGGAACCCGTGATAATACCCGTGCATTCAAACGGAACTCATAGCTACTCATAGTGTGAAAATGCATCAATTCCGGACATTGGTACCTTATTAAAAAATGATCAACACATTTCAATGTACTATCTCACCTCCGTTGTCGGTGTTTTTTTGCACACCCTGTATACACACCATTAAACGTAAAGACTATGAATTGAAGGAAAACAAGTTTGTAAAATTAGGAATCGAGTAACGAGTCCTCCGGAAGAAGATTGGGAGAGCATAAAACATTTAATTAGGTAATTGGTTATCCACCGGTAAGGGTAGGGTTTGTGGATCATTCCCTCTCCCCTACACCCCTTCCTCACCGGTAGTACTACCTCCTCACCTGATCCCTTCCATCAGTTTGCTATACCCTTCCTACCCCTCTCATCCATTGCATCCAAAATCCTTCCTATTTTTCAGCACTTGACCCTCGGATGCGGTTATCAGTATCCAATTCTTATTTATTACAAGTTTCATTACTATTCATTACTTCGCCTTTTGTATTACCTCCAACAATTTAAACTGGTTCCAATTTGCTTTTGAAGACGAAACTTTGCAGTTCAGTTCGATCAGTGTAGGAAATCAAATAACTTATTTCTCTTCACTCACTCAGTTTTCAATTGCACCCATTTTTTTACATTCAACTGATTTAGCTAGTGATGTTCTAGGGATTTATTGCCAGAAAATGAAAGAGCAATCGACGCAGGACCGCCTTCACATAACCTCCGCATCATACAGTCCGAAATGAAAACAAGGCATGTGATCAGCGTTGGAATCACAGGTCCTTCTTCCGTAGTGTCGTTATCAAAAACGCAAACCTTTCTAGAAGGGAAATACTCACTGTTACTTATCTAAGAACACACTACATCAATTAAAACTAGTGATTTAAATCATGTGACAAAGTTCAAGAATAGAAATTGAGTTTCCGCTCTCATGAGAGTGATTGAAATATAACGATAAAGCGAGGGCACGCGTTATGGAGCCATTGATTACTTATGCGCGCAATATTCTTTCCCTATAAAATTCAAATACTTTCTTGATACGTGGATAATCAAGAGAGGAGAGGATTTGAGAATAGCAGTCTACAGCGATAGAAGCAGTTTTGACCACATTAGTTACCATGCCGAAGAATGAGAGACTATTAGATTAGAAAGCGATTATCTCAGAAAAAAATAACTGCCTACTTCTGAATTCCGAATGCAATAGATATGGATTTCATTGGCAACTGCTACCATGCAGCTTCAATAAATTACAAAACACTAAAAATCTCATTCATGAGGATATAACTATACACTTAGTGTATAATAGAGTAATAAAGGATTAGTTTAAGGCAAATACAAACGAAAATCACTTTAAAGAACCATCAATCCACCTTCATCCTCCCACATGCAGTCTAAAGCTAGAGTAACTATTAGTTATAGGTGGTATAATACACATCCTGAATCAGATAACATAAATTGGTACATCTTTATACTACCCATGCATCCTGGTTAGCTTAGTTGAGTGGCACTTGGCTCTCATGACGGGATTTAAAAAAAATAATGAAAGGATATTGTGATAAGATAAAAATAGTGATATATGGGGACAAATAGGGCAATATCACTTCCTCTATTCAATTATTCAACTCTCACCTAATAGCAACACCGTCATTCAAGGTTGAATTAAGAAGCAATCAGGCTTTTCACGACATACTTCTCAAACCATTGATTTTTTTCCGGCCATTTTAGCATCATATCTTCCTATATTTTCAAAAAGTGAAGCCCTACTACAATGCATTAACTTTTTCAAAGCGTTTTAACCTTTCCGAAAAAGGTCACTATTAAAAATATTACAAAGAAAATATGCACATTTTAAATTGGTACACATTTAAAGCACCGTAATTTTCAACAGATTATTTTATCGTCGGATCATAAAGGGGATTAAAAAAATAACTTGGCACTGGGAGAGAATAAAGAAATGAATACTTTTTTTATTAAAGAGAATTCTAAGAACTGATTCTTAGATTATGGACCTCTAATTTCTACCAACCTAATTTAACCTCCCTCGATCACGACATTAAAAGGCGTCTCATAATAAAAAAGGCTTATGCTACTCTGAGATCATCTCCTCACCGAGTAAGCCTTCTTTCTTATAAGAAAATATACCCACTGCTCAAAATTCAACAAATCGATTTCACCCTTCAAAAAACTTTCTACGAGTGCTCAGAGTGAGGACGCCTTCGAGCGTGTTTATATTTTCCCAGCTGCAATGGTCCATTGAAACGGCCGCCGCCGCCGCCGCTGCAGGACCGTGAGCACTGGGATCCACGGTGACAGCGACACCCACCATCATTATGCACGCGAGCTTCCAAAACCACTTTCTTTAAGATCCTCTTACTCACTCCTCGCATCTCTCTCTCTCTCAGCAACACTGATTCTATTCAACTGCCGCTTGCACCCGCTGCTCCTTCCGTTTCCCTTCGTGAGTCATTTTCATATACGATCCTATTACTCGCCTTTACCACACCATTCTAATCCGGACACTGATCCCGATGATGACCGGGCTACCACCTTGCTCTCCTGACATACCTACCGTCCTTCTGGTGCGCCGACTCACTGCTTGATACGAACGAATCACGAATCTATGCTGAAGTCGAGCCATTGCAACAAATAACATCTTTGCCCAATCGTCCGGGAAACATTTGTCTCTACCTAAAAATTGGGTATTTTCCAAAGTTTTAAATTTAAGTTTACGGATCTTTATATGTTACTTAAACTCGAACAAGCTTGCGGAGTGAAAGTAGTTTTAAAATTGATTCAATATTAATTGAGATATTTAAGATTCAAATAGTCGAAATTTCAAATTTTTTTACGCCGCTGCGAAACGAAATCTGATTGGCTTGACGTCATTTTCGCTGAGTGATAGACGGATGTGAGAGAAAAAGTGAGTAACTGTAGAATATCTACCGTATATTTAAAGAATTTTCATTGAAAACAAAGACTATGGCGTGCATTGGTTTTATTAAAACCACATAAGATAATTTACCCAAAGTGGATATGTTTATGGTAGGCGTTTTAATGAAGAAGGACGAGCGATTTAATGCTGCGGAAATTCGTTGAGCTTAAGTCCAAAAAATGTAAGCCTAAAGTTTGCTTTTAAAATCGTCATTACTGTTTTACATCATTTTATATATATATAATTATGTATTTGGTGTATGAACTTTATTAACTGTTTTTCCAATACACTCATAATCATTATGATACTTCTTTCTTTATTGAAGTCCATATCAGTCCATGCAACAGTAAACAAACAGTATCTTAGTAACATATCAACATAACACAGTACCTACTCGCCAAATGTTTGTGCTGCCAATACTCGACACACCTAAAACGTTCATGTTTTATTTGCTAATTAGTGATTGTTTGTAGAGGAGGTTTCTAGAAGTGGCTTATCTGCTGTAGAAATGCCTAAAAATAGATTCTCATCTCCTAAATGTCTATTCAAAGTTTAATTTAAGTGTTGTTATATTATAAAGCTTCTCGTGAGAGTTATGGTGATAATGCTATAGGATACGTCCAAGTAAAGAGAGATGGACCACTGTGCACAGTCATTGCAAGAATATGTCCAGAACACAAAGTGCGGAGTAAAGCATACATTTTTACGGGTGGACATTGAGGAATCCAAGGAAGAAATTTCAATCATTCAATGTTGTGATTGCGTGAATAAATTTCTTGTTCGGTGTTTCAACCGATGTATTTGTACATTGTGGCACAAAACACCATCTATATCCCTTACTTAGATGCCATTTAAAGGCATATCTAGAAACGCGAACACGTCAGAAACTAATTTCGCCGAATTTGTTTCCACTGTAAGCATAAGGAAACGCCTGGGTCTAAATGTAAACAGCGAAAATGACGTCACAGGCCATTCGGTTGTTTTCGGAGTGTGCTCGGGAGCTTTCGTAACCTTCTACTTTCTTTAGCTTTTAAAACCGAAATTCATACAATTTGATAAGAAAATTTTTAGCCAATGCAATAAGTTCAAGTAACTGAATCAGAATATCGATAGTTTGAAATACGTGGAAAATACCCAATTATTCATTCGCGATTCATTCACGCACGCATGAAAAATCCCGTTCTTCTTGACTGTGGAGGATGACTTCTAATCGTTCCACTTTTTTCCAGATATATTGAATACCCAAATGCTTTATTGAAAGCACCTGTAGTCATGAATACTGACAAGTGTTTGGGTTTAATTTAAGCCAAGGTTTAAGAAAAATAAATATTCACTAGAACATTTTGCGGCCAAGAAGAAGAATCAAGAACATTTGCCTAAAGCTTTCTGTGTCGATCGACATGCGAAGAGATAAGTACAACCCCCTTGGTCAAACGAAGATTCTCAACTTCCGCACTAGTGAATCATTTTTCTTTGAGCGCGTGCTCTCTTTCACTCCCTTAGTGACATTGATATACCCCACTATGTCAGCACAGTTTTCAGAGGGAGGAAACCATTGAGTCGTCTCATTTTATCATTGAGTAGCTCAATCATATAGGGTAGAGCAGAACTACTGTCCTCTTGAGGATTCAATCTTTTTAAAAGTTGATATTTCTGGATCACAAACGCACCAGCCCTCATGCCCGTGGGCTGCGTTTCGGTTAAGAATTGCCGATTGACAGCAGCCTTTACGCCATCAGAATCAAATCTATGACCTAACTCCTTTCCAAATTCGTCTCAATTCAGGCCCAGGCCCCTTACATTATTCCACCATGCAGCTGCCTGTCCCTTCAATTGTTGTAACACCAAATGCACATAAATATTCTCAGGCAGATTCGTCCTTCTAAGTAAGGAAACAGAGTTTGTCAAAAATACTTTTGGGTCTTCTTCTAACCTACCGTGATACTCTGGTAGGCTTTCCCTAATTACTTTACGGTCAACAGGCAGCCCTATCGAAGTAGCTGGTTGAACATTCGCATTGGACATCGTCATGTTTAGCAACTCATTCTCTAATTGTAACAATCTTTTAGAGACATCTTGCATTAGCCCATCCAATTGCGATGTTTTCTCATCAATGTTGGTGTAAAGGTTAAGTTCATTAATTTCTGACTTGGCTCCATTAATTTCGACAATTCTTGCATCCAACCCTTCAAAATCTCGCGTTGAGTTTGTTGCTTAGTTCATCAACCTTGGATTTAATTTTCCCAGATTGTAATTCAGCTTGAGATTTTATATCTTCTTTTAATTCAGATTTCAGTTCTTCGAGTTGCAATTTATTTTTTTTCGAATTGGGCCTTAATTTGCTCCGTTAATTTGGTAAACATAGCACTTACTTCTTGTCCTTCCTCAACTTCGTTGATTTCGAAGTACTCAGGATCTTCTCTGCATTCAATGAGATCCTGCCGGAGCCGCATTTCCAAATCTCCTTTGGTTCCTTTTGTCGACGGAAGTCCCCGCTGTGTTCGCGCCGTCCTCAGCTGGGCGATCTTCATGTCCGCCATCTTTATCGTCCTTCGAGCGCGTACTCCTTGCGCAAAGTCCTGTCTCGGTCGCCAATTTGTCGTTTAGCAGCGGTTAAATTAATTTACAGACCACTACTTACAATTTATTGTGTTTATTTTCTTTATTTTCTTCATAAGCTTTACATAAAAAATCGAGAACTTCCTTTTCCTTTTTAATTCCACCGTTCACAAAAAATTAACAACCAACTCATTCTTGTTTCCTCCATGGAAACTTCGAAACTAAAAGGTATTGAGGGTTTTCTGTATCATTTAGACCATACGTCAAGGGTTATGACGGAAATCTTAAAACTTTGCTCCGTAAAATGATTTTATTGCCATTAAATCACTCTCAATATCATCTGGCTCTCCTGATGCCACCAATACGTCATTTCGTTATCTTCCTCGAATGAGCCTCCCAGTATTCAATCCTCTATCACCCTATTAAAAATCAAACATGTTGTTTCCTTCAATGATGTTATCCCTCCACTTAAGATCACTCTAATCACCCGCACAAGTTTCCTCACCTCTCGTACCAGACCTATAACTTTGACTCTTTGACTACCAAGCTTTTTGTCATACAAATTGTTTCAGACTTTAATTTGTGGAACTCTTTTATTATGAAAGAAAGAAGGAACTTCCAATAGTATTAATCAATACTTTTATTCACAATATCGACCCAGGTTTCAACGGATTACCGTAATTTTCAAGGTCCTTCCTGGTCCTTGAAAAGGACGGTTATCCGTTGAAACCTGGGTCGGTACTGTTAATATAAGTGTGGATTAATACTATTCGAAGTTTCTTCTTTCTTTCATTACTGTAATACACCAAGAAAATGAAACTTGCCATGAAAAAATCATTTGACTTGACCGGGATTCGAACCTGGATCTCCCAATTGTCGTTCAGGTATGTTAACGCGACTGTGGCATATCATGCACGACAACGTGTCCTGTGCTACAATGTAGACTAGGAACGAGAAAAACTTGTTCGTATAAACCCCAGCTGACATTCGCCTTGAATTTAGATGGCTTGGTGTGTAACTGGCTAACACACCTGACCGGCAATTGGAAGAACCGGGTTCGAATCCCGGTCAAGTCAAATGATTTTTCCATGGCAAATTTCCCCGTCTTCGGTGGATAACTTCACACCCGTGTGCGTGACTGCGTATATACCACATTCATTTGTTTAATGCAATGATTGAAAAAAAAGAAAAGCTTATTTTTATTCTTCTCCCATCCTCCAGCGTATACATCTGTCTTTTTGTTTCAGAGCCAGAGTTTTTATATCGTGAGGCTCTGTCGTATTTTAAAGTTTTATCCAAAATGTATTCTCTATTTCTGAATCCCTTGTTGAGTCACGTCATTTTGAAAAATGTAATTCAGTGGCTATGGGATATCTGATACGTTTTTTTTCTGCAAAATCAGAAGGGATTATTGGGAAATAAAAGAATGTGGAATGGATTCTCACACAGTGATGGTCACGTATAGTTTTTGTTCTTTGGTCATTTTGAGAGAATGGATGAAAATCGAATAACCGACAGTGGAGTGAATGGTGTGAGAGGAAGGGGTAGACCGTGAAAGGCATGGGTGAATGTGGTATAGAAAGACACTCGAATAAGGAGGAATATTAGGAATCTAGAACACAGGAGGGTGTGTATGTAACAGTGTGTGAGGGTTACTGTAGGAGAAGAGGCATGCAAGAATAGTGCAATATGCAGGTTTATTATTAATGCAGACTCAGCTTTTACAGGCCTATCACCGAAAATGAAACTGTTATAACTGTGCCAACCCCGATTAGGAACGGCGTGAAGGGTATGTATGCATGTAATTAGTATCTTATTTTGGGAAAAATTTCACTTTGCATTAATAAATATAGTTTTCGACCATAGCATTGTTAGCTCGTTAAAGTAAATTTAATTTTAAAAAAGGTGAATATTCAAAGCTCCTCTAAGAAACATAATTTATGAATCCATTCAAACACAACATTTTGTTGTAATCAAATACTGGTTCATAGCAATAATATGGCATTCCGGAAAAAAGCTGCAGTTCCGAATTTTCTGAATGTAAATGTAGGCCATGTTGTTAAGGTGACAAGATTTACGACCAGATAAACGAGGACAGACTGTTGGTTCTCCTGAAGCACATGAAGTGCTCCAGATATGTTCCCCTAAACCTTGTGAAACTTTGAGTAGTAGTATTTTTGTTTAACGTGCTTCGACGGCTAAGGTCATTTCACACTTACTGTCTGCCACGTGCAGACAGGGGCAACAGGACTTGGACGAATCGGAGGATCACCCCTCCAAACTCGAGCCAAGCTCAACGATGCTTAACTTCGGTGACTGATAGGGAACCGGTGTTTCCATCGTGGCAGGCCGATTCCCGTGTGAAAACTCTGAGCCCTGCAGTTCTACGACCCAACTTATATTTGCCTCAACTTGTCCTTCATAAATTCTTAAAACGGAAAAGATTTTTATTTTATTTTAATGTAAATTATTACTATACGTGAATACACAATCACGTCCTGGAGACTCATCATCAACTACACTTATGTTGGTGATTTGTGAAGAGAAGATAGATTTAATGCCTTTTTGTGTCGGTTTTTCATTCTCTGCATCTTTGGATTAACCCCTAGGTAAATTTTCTTTTTTTCCCGCCCGTATATAAATATTTTTTTTAACTCGGGTAGCAACAAACCGAACCTTCTACAGTACCAATTGGTTATTTCACCCTTTTGCGACACAGGGATAAACTAAATACCACCAGTACTGTCCCGGCCAAAGCGGCTCCCATGGCCTAGCATATTATATCACAATTCCCTAATATCTATTTACATCCCCACTCACAATCAGTCTACAAATCACTTGGCTACAAGATTCCTTTCCCCCCTTACGGATTAAGTGCCGTCTCAAATAATTGCTATTTTTCACTAGTTAGATTGAAACCTAGGCTGCGATTGACAAATTTATATTAAGTGGAATTTGCATCTTACCTATTCACGTGACTATAAATTAATGTATATACAACTACTCAGCTGAGTTGCGAAAGGTTTCCCACATGGGAAACAGAGGAGGATGATTCAGTGTGGGAAACGAAGGTACTTCTGCAAACCGGGAGCTTGTTGTATTGCGGTAGCGAAACTTGTTGGATGTTACCTTTGCGATGCGTAACGTCGAGGAAGGTAAGGTTATCGTGGAAGGTTCCTTCACAAGTGTTAATGCAATGAAAAATGTTAATCCCGTTTGTCCGTCTGTATCACTAAACCTTAATTGTCAGTAATTGGTGAGAGATATTGTAAAAATAGGCGGGATGATAGGTATATATCGTAAGGCACTCGACTTCCTAAAGTTTATGAATCTGATGCTTTTTTTTTAATTGCTACAACCATGGCTAGAAAAAGGGTAGCAACGTCCCTATTGCACTTATAAAAATAAACTGGCTGAATTACCCGGCGTTGCTAGGGTAACACACTTCCTTCATAACTCATAATATAAGAGCAGAGTCGATTTAAAAAATTAAAAACTTCATTCTTTCGGATAGGTATCTGATAAAATAAATTTTAAATCTCAATCTTGAGTGAAGTAGTTTTAAAAAGAAAAGAAAAACCACTGCACAAACCCAATACTTAGCCTTCCTAATCAGCTCAACTAAACAAAATAAATTGTAAATGCGTTAAAGACCGAATTCTGGTCGCCAAGGAAATATGCTATTATTGATTTCAAAGAAAAATGTGAGATATTTCAGGTAAAAACATGATATTCATACAAAAACGAAGCGTAAAAGAAAATCGATTGAAAGAATTAGAAACTTAATTTATTCAGCCACCCGTTAGAAAAAATCCCAATCCTATATCTTGAGCGAAAATAATTTTTAAAAGCAAAAAAACTTAACCACTGCACAAAACCCAATAAGTAGCGTATCAAAGGGACCCTTTTTGTGACCTTTTGGGGCCCTGAGATCCCTTTTAATAACCTATGATTTTCCTCTTGTCTTGAACTATTAATCTGCAAAATTTTAGCACGATCAGAGTATAACTGTAGATTTGAATAACAGACAAACGAAAAACATTCTTCTTTAAATACACAGAGAGCCGTTGTTTACTCAAAAAAAGAAAACAATTTTGTAATTCAGTTTTTAAGGATTATGAGCTTAATAGCTAAACATTTAATTCTGCATACAATACGCGCATTTCATATGCTAACCTATTCAAGTGAACCCGGGAGTCCCGAAAAGCTTTAGTCCCCGGAATCTAACTAAATGTTAACTCTAAAAAACCACGGTTTTTTGCATTTTTCTTTGCACCACAAACTGCTAAAAGTCCAAAACTCCTTCCAAATCATACATACGGAGAATCCACATTTAATGCATCAAACCTTATTTCTCTATATCAAAACTTGAGAGAGAAAAAAACAAAATGGATACAGAATAACTGACGCTACAAAATTAATAAATGCTTTTTTAATTGCAACAACAATGGTAATAAAAAAGGTGGCAACATCCCTATTATTCTTATTTAAAAAAATACAAAAGTGTGAATTTGATATATGCTCCTTTGAGGGGGGAGGCGACTAGTTGAGTAATTAAAAGCTATTATTGCACATTAAATATTGTTTCACTACCCCATTCGATGGGTGTCCATTGGAACACAAACCTAAAACTGAGCATGCTACTGCATAATTAAAAAGAGCGAAATCAACTCATTTATTGTAATTTTTATTTCAAATTAATTTAGGAAGAGTTGTATTGGATAATTCTGTAAGCATTTAACATCTCTCTCTTGAATGCTGAAGAAATTCATATGGGCGCAAATAAGAACACTGCTACAATCCTTTCTACAGCATTTACAACGCATGTTTTCACAGAAGTAGTTCTTTAATTGTTTTAAATGTTTCTGATCGTTATTACCTCCTCATAAAATTCACAGAAAGAATAAATTCATTGATGAATTTAACATAAGTATGCCTTAACTCTTTCTGATGGTGGTTGCCATGGAAGCTACTCATGGTTTACGTCCTACTTTTAGAAGTTGCATTTAGTTTCTTTCATTGAATTAGGGGTGATTTATTCCATTCACGTTGGTTCGCTTCTCGCTAATATAATTAGGTACATTCAATTCATTACATATTGTTATTATTGTTTTGGTAAGGTAACGTGCAGTCTCCCTCCCTTCGTCAAACGAAGCCTCAAATAGAGTCTCATGTGCTTATCATCATAGGCGTATCTAGAAGCGTCTGAAGGGCAGGGGTTACCACCACTGAAGGGGTGGTTATACATGGGGGATATGGGGATATTCCATACCCCCCAATGTTAATGTTTTTATCAATGGGTGAGTTACAACCCCCTAAGACCCCCCTGGATACGCCTTTGCTTATCATATCTTCAAATCTGTCAATATTGGCGATAATTTTTATTTATGCCAAGTTAAACATTAGTATTGCCTCCATCCGTAAGTACCTGATAAATGCGTCAGTTAAAAAGTCACTTAGTAAAAGCTTGATAGTAAATTTTTTTCTTGGGTAATTTTAGTTTTTCCTAGAGTTTAAATTCTTTCCCATGCCATTTAGTAGTGTTTGCTTTAATAAAACTATCGTAATCGTATAGCGAGTATTGATTGCTACACAAACTCGCAATACCTGCGGCAAAGATTCCTAATATCAACTTTTTGAGAATGGTGATCATCTTGATTTGTGATCATATTATCTATGATGAGTTTCTGTCCTAGAAAGCCCCTCCATGTGATTTCATGTTATTCTTTACGAAATAAAATGTTTTTTATCCTTTACTCACTTTCACTGCAAATGTACACGGTAAGTTCTCCATTTTAATTTAAGACATATTCATTTAACAAGTTTTTAACTCCTGAAATTACATGACTTCCAATCCCAAATATTGCAAATCGTTCCTCTGCATCAATTCGGCTAATAGTATCCCGGATGGAGAAACTTTATAGCGGCAAATTATTGCATAGAATGGAACTGGAATATGAAGGATGATACCTATGGATGAATATGAAAAGGATACACCATACTGAGATCAAACTATGATGCTGCAGTGTAGGACTTGAGATAGAGGAAGGAACCTGGAATTATTGGAATTACCGCGGAATTCCTTACGTATGCAGGTGTGAGGACCCTGCATAATTCATGAAGGTTGATTCTCAGCATGTACTCAACTGGACAAATGTCAGCAGACTCAAAAAAAAGAATGTAATAATTCCTATCCCAAAGAAGAAATGAGCCGAGAGATGTGATAATTAAACAAAAATTAACCTTCTCGAAAAGTCTAAACTCTCACCAGAATCAACTACAGCCAGATGTAGCGGAAGATGGAAGAATTCCTCAATGAAGACTAATATAGTTTCTCGAAATGAAGGGTAATGAGATCTATGTTTATGTATAGATTTGATTTGTAAACGTGATCTCACTTAGTGATATCTATAGATGAAAAAGAAAAAAATTATATCATACCAATTTAATTTTTTGCCATTTTTATGCTAGTATTGACACGTAGTCTCAATACACATGGTATAAATTTCACAACAGTTTGGCTACATGGTATAGATTGTCTTGCAACTGCGAAATAATTCATTTCAAATTTTTATAATTGTTGGTAAAAAATTTAAAGGTGTCATGTATAATCCAGTGTTCCAAAAAAACCAATTCCGATATACTATTGATTACATGTATGATTAATTGGAACCCCAGCACAGGTCAACCTTAGGGGTTTTCAAAATGTATGCCAGGATGTCAATCAATCATTTAACATCGTGTGCGGCGAGTTAAAACGGATGAACTTAAGTAAAATATGGTCCAAGTTTTTTAAAACTTATTTAAACATTCAATTCAAATATTCACTCAATGATCAACTATTAGTGCACATGCCACCTTAAAAATTAGTTCTGAGAAAAGTTCGGAGCAGCCTAACCCTAAGAGGACACGAAACTGTCGTCAGCATGACACATGACTATGTTTAAGATTAAAAAATATTTGAATTAAAATTAGTTTGTTATCTTCGGAAATAATTAAGGTAACCATAAAAATGAAACATAGCTGCATCAACAATGGTAAATTATGTTAGAAAACCATTAGAGAAGACATATGAACAATCTCATCAAGAGCCAAATTGAGTATTTTAGTTTGTAACTGATGCGGCGTTATTTAAGGCAACTTGAGATTTGCGACATATTATGCACAGTTAAACACGATAGCTACATTAGGCTTGATTCACATGAATGGAAAATGACACGGAAAGAGGTTCAATGTCGTCGCGTACTTAATTGATTACATTATGGAGTGAAAAGTTTACTTTTTGGACAGTTTTTTATACATGCATAAGGTAACATAAATATCTTCAGACACAGCCCCTGACTGCAATGAAAATTTTAATGGAAGGAAAAAATTATTTCATCGATATAAGACATTCCACGTGACAGCTGTATTTTCAGATAACCCCCGACGTCTGTCAGTACTACATTATTGTTAATATACTAAAAAAATGAAAAACTGTCTCAAAAGAATTGTATTCACCCCGAAAAGTATCCAATTAAATCATCGATAACGATGCTTAAGACCTTGTTTTCATCTTTTTGTCCGATTTTATTTCTTAGAAGCCGTTTTTTTTTATTATTTTAATTGTTATTTTTTATTGACTTTCTATATTCACATTGTTTTGATACTGGGACAGGACAGTATTTGGAAAGAGTTAAGTACCGAAGGTAAATATTTTAAACATTTATCACAAAAAAAATTTACTTTAAATCATATTTTGTATTGATTTATAACTTACGACATGCTTACTTAACACGATTTTAGGCAAATTTAATGAATACCTAACACCAATTTTTCCATAATAAATCAAGATCAATATTTTTCAAGATAGTTTGTCAATAAATACAATTTAATGTCTATTATAATGTTTGCATTAATGGATGTAGAATAATATTCCACTGCTATCTTACAATTACTTCCAAGATGCGTGGAATTGGAGCCATTCTGTCTATTTGCCAACTTTATTTTGATTGTTTTAACTTGTCTTTTAATTAATACAGGGTTATCTACTCTTTAGAATAAGTCAAACTCATGGTTTTCAAAGACTAAATTAGACATTTTCATGGTTTTGCTGGAGTTGAATGCAGAGTCAGTGTTATGTATTTCATTTGGGCAAACAGTTGGTGACTTCCCCTGAATGTCCGCGGATAAGTACTGGATGATGGGGTGGGATGACAAAAAAAGGAAACCATGGTTCGCGTCATTCATCTCAAACACATCGTACAAATGTGTTTGCTCCTGCAGCCTGCTTGGTGGCAGTCATCGAAAAGCGATAGGATATAACAAGAATAATTTTCTGCCTTTACCACAAAATCGTACTCCGGGGTTACCAATGAGAAAATAATAAGCAAAAAGCAAGATAAAACAAATACATGCATTCAATTAATTTTTCAACTGTTACACACCACTGAAGATTGTCAAAGGCACACGGAAGTAGATATAAATAACTATCTTCACAAACACAGCCAAGCTTAGAATCCGTCTCTTTTTAATAACTTCTTTCAACGCTTAAAATCTTGAGTAATCCATTTGTCACATATTACCGTGGTTGAAAAAGAGTAAAATAGTATTTCTCCATATTATTGGCCCTCTCACTTAGTGGATTAAAATGGGAAAAGAGAAAGGAAAAAATAAGGAAAGAAGTTCAAACACGGTAAAGTGATGGACTCTTCGTCCAAGAATATGACGTAATACCGGTAAGCCACCGGGCGTTGTTCGCGCTGGCGATAAGAACGGAGGGACATTATAACAACCTCGTATGCATATGACACGCATCATTGAACTGTCTTGTTCTCGAAGAGCTTTCCTCTGCATTATTTCTCTTCCCTCCTTTTTCTTTCTAGGTTTCGCTACTTCTATCGTACTCTGGCAACATCCTGGAATTCCACCTCTGTCCGCATCCACACTCTAATCTGAGAGACTTATGGACTTGTCATAATTTTGCGAGTTAAGGGCATATTGAGAACACGTGACCAAAAGAATGAAGAACTATGAACAAAGCCGGAAATCGTTCCACAATATTACCCTGAATTTGTGATCAAAACAGATCAAACGGGGTGTGAGTATAGGCCGGAAGTTAGGCGAACGCTTTCTCACTGCGGAGAAAAAACTAAGGAGGTGATTAGATATCGACGAAATAAGTAAAATGACCCATTCAATTATAGCTCAATACAGAGTAACTTACTGACACTTGGGATGGTAAAACCAATCTTTCTCTTTTCAATGAACGATTTGTGGATGATTTCAGCCAACCAACATGCACAAAAAAGTAACACCAGCAAAGTGCACTCCAATTTTTCAGCTCTGTAACGTTTATTTTATAGGTATGTTAAAGTGTTAATTTATTCCATCCAAAAGTCATCATACCGTTCTCGGAAGATTAGTTATTTAACCAATCGAAATGATACATGTAAAATCCATTCCCTAAATCCTTAACAGCTTTCGGCCACAAGGTTAAGCCAATATTATTGTATGCGTGGTTTGCCTCTGGACTCGCAAGAGAAAGGCAGGTTTTCCTAAATGTGAAGCAAGTTGTATTTCGTGATGGTGTATTGAAAACTAAATATAACAATGAGAAACAGGGCTTCATCAAGTGCTAGTGCTGCAGAAACATATATTGTCTCCAATGTCATTTTTATAATTAGCATCCAAGTTTTAGTGAATCTTTTCCTCTAAAATAGCAGCAGTTGCTCTTGTAAATATATCTGTGTTCAATGCATACTTTTCATTGCGTTGTTTCGTTGAAAGGAATGCATTACAAGTGAAGTTACATTATTTGAAGCGGAAACATAGTTCACCTAGGAGTATAAATATTTTAAAAAGTAACTAGCTGCAAGGAATATATAACATATTGTCCTACTGCTTTTTTTGACATTATTTGCATTTTTCATCTACTCGTCCGTTTTTGCGCAATCACAGCTTCTAGGCGTGTTCATAGATAGAGTTTTCCTTTAGTGTCCTAACTGGAGGTCTCTTCGTCAAAACGTCAAAAGGGGTTTAATGTATTACATATTTCTGGTTTGTCTCTTAAATGCATAACTTGGGTCGATAATGACTCCTTAGTCACCATGGTAATATTAATCCGAGAACTCCCAATGCTACACCCATCTAGCGGCATGACCTTGGGTCGTCCCTGGACGAGTGATTATTTCTGATGAAAGGAAATATGGTTACCTACTATTACCTGAACTCCTATAAACGTAGATGAGAGTAGATTAAGAGCAACTTGAAAAGATTAGGGTGGAGAAAAGAAGATGTTAAAAAAGAAAACACAAATTAGTGCTTAGTATTTACGGGGAAGAAAGGAGCTTGCACTAGGGAATCCTACGAAAGTAGATTTGGTGAGAGGAGGAGGTTATCAGAGGAAATAAGATGCCTAAGAACATAATACTAAAGAAGAAAGAGATTCAGGTACACTGGAAAAGGATTTGTCTTTTAGATGTGACAAGATATGTCTTCAAGTGAAGTCTCTCAACGCGAGGAAAATGATCTCATTTAGATAAAAAACAACAGTATGTAAGCAGATCTTAAGAACAACAACATTTTAGTGAGAAATTATTTATTAACATTGGTACTAAATGTAGCGTTTGGATAAATCTCATAGCTATTCAGACTTTGAACGGAGCAAAACATTTGTGTAACCATGGATTTATCTGCCGATGAGACATGCCTGTTAACATTAAATATATTCATTGAATTCATAGATAAAATAGTCTCTCTTCGTCTTGAAATGGGAGTAATATATCTATGAAATGGAATTGAACTAGTAAGTATACCTAGGTTATGAGTAATACAGCACACGACATAAGGTATCAAAGAGTAAAACATAGCATTCAGAGAAAGCTATGATCTCCCAGGCTTTGATAGGTACATCACCCGAAAAATTCATAATTATTGATGCATATACATTATACATATATATGAGATCTTCTACAAGGACGGCGCGTTTGATGAACTGCATGAACGTATTTTAGCGTGTCTTGAACATACAGCGACTCATTTGATAGGCAGGTACAGTTACACTTCTAGGAGCTCTTCGCGCATTCCGTGACCATCATGACGGGCCAATACGACACGAGCCCAAACAACAATTGCGTAAAAATTTTGACAAAGGTTAATTGGGAGACGAGACCCCTATGGTCACCGTTTCGTCCACTTAATCGCCCATTGTCTGGGCATTCCACAACTTCCTCATCCTCCTGCTACGATTGATGCTTTCTTTCAACTCCACATTCTCACACACCCCCTCCATGACGTCTTCGCCCATTCCAGACACATCTTAACCCCCATCTGCAACCCCCACTTCCCCATTTTCTTCTTTCATCCGAACTCTGGACTTTCCAACTTTCACCTCAGTCGCGCGATGGCATTCGGGCCAATTGATGTCACGACCTCATCTCTAAGGCGGTGGATGGGCGGAGGGGGGAGGGAGGGTTGAGCTTGCTCCAGAGGTCTTTGCAGACTCATACGGCACCGTAAAAATCCGAAGTTATTGCGAGGAAGAGGAAGGCCTGGGAGCTGTATCGAAAGCGATCGAAGAGACTTGCGTGCAGGGTCGCCGAGACGAACCGTCCGTACACAATTGAAATTTAGACTTAATCTTTTAACCATATCCATATTTGTCCAAGGTGGTATCTTCGGGGGCAACTCGATCCGCGCGGGAACACATCTTAGAAACAAAAATATCCATAAAAACAGACGAAAATTTTTCCCTCAAGTCCTTTACTATTGCGTTTCACATTGGTAGAGCACTCTACCCGCCCAACAAACCCATAGGGTCCTTGGAGTACTAGTTCCCGGTAACTAAGAGATACGAAACTAAAATACGCTAATTAGCACTCCACAGCGATCATTTTTAGAGGTGGAAAACATTACTTTTCCCAACTCCGACTAACAAGTGCCACCCTTGAAAACTCTTGAAAACAGTACTGAAAGGAGAAATATACGGGTCGAATTCTCGAGAAAGGCAATGGAAGGAAGCATATCATGAGGGGCATTAAAATATGAAGAATTTAATAAGGAGTAAAGCGGTTAGCTAACAGGAGGGTAGAGTGGAGAGATACGCCAAAGCAATCTTCGAATTGATGACTCCTGGTGATGAAACCAGATCAAAGAATCCCACGATTGCGTACTGACCAATATTTCTAAATGACTTCAACTTCACGCTGCAGGAATTCTGAGGCAAACGAGATACATTTTAATGTAGTTTCAAGGATCGTGCTTTTTTTCGAGCAACTATTAGGAATATAGTAGAGTCTCAATTTTCCGAGTTCATGTGGATTTAGGCCACCTCGGATGATTGAAAACTCAAATAATAATAATAATATTTATTAATTTTCCTGGAATTACATCCACCATGAACATGGTAAATATAAATTTTATAATAGAGCTCACAGTAAATTATAATCATATTACAAAAAAATAAGGGTTCAAGGAGACATTTACAAAAATATTGGTGCATATTGAAAAATCACTTGGTGAATTCCACACTTTATTTACGAACAAACCGACTCAGGTTTGACAACTCAGTGCCATTTTCAAGGTATCTGATCGTGTGTTGGCCGAGTATATATACCTTATAGGGTGGAGGGTGAGGGAGGTAAAAGGAGTGGGAGGGGGGGTATGGAGGTGCAAGGCCGGGAGTTGGAGGGGGGGATGGGGTTAGGGTAATCCTGGGAAATTGGAAAGAAAGGAAGCGTGAGGGATGAGTCAATCTGGGGTTCTTTTTGTGGAGGAGTGAGAACAACAGGGTGAAGGACGATTGTTGGTGACTACGAGGGTAGGAGGTTGTGGGAAGGGGGGGGGGGTTTTAGGAGAGCAGAATGGGTAGAGAACATATGGTCATTACATAAAATACTTTGGCAGTTACCAAGTGATTTTTCAATATGCATATTGAAAATTTCCACCAAGTTACGCCGGAAACGTTTTCTCATATTCGTAATGCCAAAAATATTGGTTACAATATAACATTTTGTATGAAGTATCGCAATATTAATAATAAGGTTGGCAGGAAAAACAAAGTAGAAAACAATAGTGCTAACATGAAACTAAAGACAAGAAAATAGATAGCACATAATCCAGAGTCATCAGTATGTAACAATAACAAGGTAAATATCAGTATTACAAAGAAAGAGATTTATCATTTAGGAGTTTGAAAAGCTTTCTCCTGAATATGTTCAAAGACTGATAGTCTTTGATATTTTTAGGAAGTTTGTTCCAGATATACTGTTCCAACAACTGTGACAGATTTCAGATAGGTACAGATAATACGAATGGGTCGTCCGTCGTGCATAAAGTATGAAATAAACATGCTAATTTCATGCCTCGCTGTAGCACGACGTAATTTACTTTTGAAAAAATCATTTTAAAGAAAACCTTATTGAAACAAAATATTTCTCTCATCCAATACATGCCGATTTCCTAGACACAGTTCTCAAGTACTCACAGGTTTCTATAGGCATCTGAGCATCAAAATATATGCAGGATTGGTATCCTTCAACTAACTGCTGAATAAAATAATATTCCGATAAGCCTACTCGTGCCCATGAAACGCGTGATAACAGACGCATCACGATCCGCATGAAACACACATACCACGGAACGCAAGGATTCTTCATCTTCTTGGGTTATTACTACGCATATCTCATTGCTAAATGAGTAATGCAAAATGAGGGAATTAGAGGTGCTAATGAAGCAACCTAAAAATAAATTACAGTGAATATATAACTCGCTTAATAATGCAGTGATCTAACTCGAATAATGATAGTAATAGTAATTACGTTTTTATTAGTGATAATTTGGGGCAATGCAGTCCTCTCTTACAATTAACACTTTGAAGATAAGGTAAGCAAAAATGCCCGGGATGGTGAAAGATCCACCTAGGCAGGGCTCGCAGCCTCACCATTGGTAAAAGAGGACTTTACCCCGGTGGACGGAAGGTCGGCTTATCGGGACTCAGATAATCGAGAGACTAGTGTAGAAAGCTCATCACAGGACAGGCGCAAACAGTGTGGTGTGGGTGCGAAGAGAGAAGAATCCATAGCAACGGCAAGTTGAGGAGTCAGGCGGCGGTGTATAAAATGATACGACCGACCGAATGCGATAAGTTTCAATTGAGAGTTGCGGAATCGCGCTTGCACAATGCCGCGTACGCGAGTGGGTAGGTACATTCATACAATTGTACTGCGGCCGACGTTTCGCCCTCGCCTGCCGAGGCAGCTCAAATTATGGATACAAATCCGACCTCTCGTCTACGCAACGAAGACTGAGGGGCGACTGAGTGATGAATTCAAATAAATCTTCCGTAGGATACGCGTTCTCCGAGAAGGAATCTTCCCAGCCGACGGTGTACACAGTAGAGACCTAATAGTTGGGTGCAAGATACTGATATTCTGGTATTCTTTTCCACGTAGGAATTAAAACGAGAGATCATGAAAACTAGTTTATTATTTCGAAATTATATTTCTATGAAATATTATATAAAATACACTATGAAATATGATATAAATTGATGACTGGTTGCCAAAAAGCAATTTGCCAAAAAACGTTTCGCATTTGACAAGGCCAAGAGAATTGCAGGTGAAGGAATATATGGGAGCGATTATATTACGCAATGTCAGAGACACTCATGCCTGTATTCAATTCATGTCAAAAATTGTCTTCATGGGTTGGCTTGCGTCTCACGTCAATGAAGTCACTTTAGAAAAACAAGAACGCCAGGTTTACGCTGGCTTATACTTCGTTTGTAAGGACATATAATACCAGTACTTAATATCATATCAACATGCATTTAATAATGCGCATACAGTACATGATAATATTAAATAATATCTTTAAGTAATCAGAATTATCAAAATTCAAATGATATGCAGTACGATAACGGCTTATTTTTGCATAGAGAAAATGAAAACACACATTGTAATGGGAAATGACAGTAACAAATCCTTAACTTCCGATTTTTAATTTTCAGTGGCTTATAAACAAACTGGATTATCAAAACAAAACTTTGTTTGGCACGATTAAATGTAATAGAATGTAGTTTAAAACTTTTTCTAGATCAGTAACACTTTATATTTATATAAGGTTTTAGTATGAAATAGTCACAATAAGAATAAATTAAAGAAATCATGTTCCGGAATAGGCCAATTTAAAAAATAGGAATCTGAGAACTAAGCAATCACCACCCAATCCACTTGTCTAAATAAACCAGCCACCAGCATAAATTATGTCATCAATTGCATTAAAGTTACGATATATAAATATACATCAGTCAAAGCTAAGTTAGCTTTGACTGATGGATTTCTTTTTCGGATGAGCGCGAAATTATTTTATATTTGGCAGAAAAATCAAATAAAAATTAAACAAACATGTTGGTCATAAAAAGGGCCACTTTGGTCTATTCCGATCATAGTGCATATTATGAAAATGTGTGGAAAACATAGTTGAAGACAATGGAACAAGAGTTACAAGGACAAGAAAGAGGACAAGGACATGGGACCGGATAGAATGCAATCCTGGAATAGAATGACTAACGATGACTTAATTCAGAGCACATTCTATTAGAATCCTCCTTCAGAGTGAGCATAGAACGAAGTACTCACAAGACAATAAAAATTTAGTCGACCTCCTTAAAGACACAACGCATCCCACACAGAGGAAACAAAGATTAACATTTCACGGTTCGGCTTGGAAACAGCTTATAACTTTTCACGGTGGGAATCACGGCAATTGCACACTCACGCGAAGACGACTGACTGGTGGATTAAACGTATCGAATGCCATCCAACTCGGGAGGTTACGACTTCATCCAAGTCAAACACATGCAAGCCGCGAAAGTTTACCATCACTCTTTTGTCATCTCGTGCGGCAGGAAGAGCAGTAACAACAACAGGCTTTCTTGAAGCCTTTCGAGAAAATCTCGAGAGAAAGAGAGAGACCCGTGGGCCAATGGCGTTGGCATTTCACGAAATATTTCAGTCGCACATGAAGGGCGGGGGTTTAACCTCTATAAAACTTCCACTCCACACGGATCTGCAACCTCGAGAAAAGTTTTCGAGGAAGCAAAATAAAAGATTCGGGGAAGCATATAACATGTATCGCGGAGGAAGAGAAAGGCACACGGAACACTTTGCAGAACTAATTAATCAAAACGGCGCGGTTTTGACTCACGAGAACATTTTCCATGCCCTGATACGGGGGATCGCGACGCGCTGAGCAGGAGTGAGAGCGGGACCTGTAAGCGAGCCCTGCGGCACGCGCCACATTCTTCTGCCCGAGAAACCCCTTGAAAACAGACACTGTACGCTTACCGTAAACCACCCATCTACATCTACAAAATAGCCACATCAAGCCACCTCACGGGTGTGTGGCAGGGGGTGAGTATTCACCAACATGCATTACACTATACCCTATAGTTTTCTATATTCTATATTACCCTAAAGTTAGTGTAACTACGACTAATTATGCATTAACATAAATCGCTAGTACTTGGCACGAGGCGAAGCCTCACAAGCATACACTACAGAGAGAGGGACCGTTAATATATATGCATTTTGCAACTACACAAAAGGAAAGAGACTCAAGATTTATGTGGAAAACATGCACGGCGTGCTAGGTAACAGATAAGGATTCAAGTATTAGGGAGTACTACTACTACTAAGAGCTACACTACTTTTACCACGGAACGCAAGGATTTTTCATCTTTTCGGGTGATTAGGTACTCCGCGCATCTACTTGTGAAACTGGTTTACCGTAGGACGGGGAATTTGCACAATGCGAGGATACTTAGCATCAATTTTTAAAAAAACTACTGCCCTTTGTAGGTCAACATTAGTGAGGTCAGAGGTAATACATTCACCTAGATTCGATAGATGGGCTTCTGTATGAAGTGTATGCTCTGAAAACCGTGCCGCCACTTTGTCGATTTTTTCAACTGCATCAAACTATTAGTTTCTCAGAATGTCTTTATTGAGAAGTCATTGCCCATCCATGCATACACCTCATATTTCCCATAAAATATCATATGGAATAAGAATGAGATGCAATGTTAGCTTTAAAAGACGTCACTCACTATAGAGACACACAGTTGTTACAAGCAAACTTTGCATTGAAAATAATCATCCGCTTAGAGATTCGAACCAAGGTTTTTTAATCCGCGCCGAAGAAGCTTATGCTTGGTCTATC
The DNA here is from genome assembly GCA_963573305.1 of Pyrrhosoma nymphula. NCBI lineage: Eukaryota > Metazoa > Arthropoda > Insecta > Odonata > Coenagrionidae > Pyrrhosoma > Pyrrhosoma nymphula. The sequence goes on along the minus strand of OY754335.1, from coordinate 7,850,932 downwards.
CAGTTCATTCCAAGACTACATGAAATTTGCTGAGTAAAAGTACGCCTGGGTAGCAGGGTTGCTTGCAACATTGGGCCCAATCTCCGTTGAACGAAATACAAATATTGGCAATAGTTTAGGTTTTAAGACTACACTCATTTGGATCGGAAAATTCAACACCATCATCAATGATGAATCCGAAGATTGGCTTGCTGCAGGTCTCCACTCAACACTCTGATCAGCTTACCGATTCATTCATCATGCAATTTCTTTTTTTTGCAACCGTTATGAATCAAATTAATCGATTGTGGCGATACTTGGTGGAAATTATTGATACAATTCATGATGAGAAAACAATTCCACTATTTTTATTTTTATAAAAAATTGGAGTTTGTACTGTGTTTTTTCTCATCATGAATTCCATCCATTATGAAATTTGCTAATTTATTCTACCCTTGATATATTTGAGTAATCCTTACCATTTGTCTCTCCTATCATTACTATCAGAAGAATATTAAGTATAAAAAAGTTTTCTATAAGATTGTCTCTTCTACTTCACAGACTTCTTACATATAATTAGAGGGCTTATGTTATGTTCTGAATTCCGATTAACTCACTGTTACAGTCTGAGTCACATTTGATTTAGATCAATTTGTTTCAAAACCTTTCCCACGTAAACTTGTTTGTTGACAAAAACGACTGCCTAGCTATCATGAGTAAAGTTGGCAGTTGGTGAGCGATAATTTATTTGAATTATGATGCGAGAGGAATATTAAGAAAATATTCATTCGTGTAACGATATCAATGCAATAATGTAATAACTAAAGACTCAGGATGATAAACAAACCAAGATAATTCCCCGAATGCCGAAAATGTGAAAGCATTAGTATCATAAGTCAGTGATATATAAGCGCATGAATTGCCGTTACCAACACATTTTCCAAAATTTTATCAGCGGTTTTATTACGGCGGTTGATTACAGTGTCATGAATTGATTGAAATTTGTACTTTGATTCACCAAGTTTATATAAACGCATAATAATTTGAGATTTTTAATCATTACACCCAATTGAATCTGTACATTTTGAATCTGTAGCGTTCAAAACCAGAAGATGAAGGTGAGAGCTTTGTAAGGCTTTGTAATTAAAAAATAAGGCGACTGCTGTCACGAGTATCCCTCGTATCAGTCACATAATCATTAACTAGGATTACTGAAATAGAATTTCAATGGTAGAAATCGTTTTGCGTTCAAAATTTCATTTTCAATACGTGAGGTAATAGTGGCAAAAATCTTGGAAATTGCTCACTTAATTTGAATGGCCACTAGAGTTATAAGCAGAGGCCTCTCGTTTTTTAGGGAAGTCTGAAGAGTCTGAATTTATAATACCGAGGTAGGAACCAGGTTGAGTTTGGGTGATGCTTGAGGAATATCTCAACTCGACAGTCGTCATATAATACATAGATGCATCTTAATTTAACACAGGTACATATTAAACAGGTTTTTCTTTTTAATGAACGCTGTCGATGATTGTCAATACAATTAAGCCCTGAATAATAGAATTTTAACATTTAATATTTATACGCAAAGATTTAAAAGATTCTAATGTCGAAAACAGCACTAAGATGTGAGTCCTCAAATATGTATTCTATATTTAGATTTGTGGGACTATAGTATTCTTATGCTACATCCCTATTCACTCTAAAGCACGAAATCAATACATAGTTTCAGAATGGAGTTTTGCATGACGCCAATATTTTAAATCAAAACCCAAATAGATTTCATTGAATTTCCTCTGCTACCTGCCCAAAAGTCTAAATTCTCACTGATTGCTGGTATTTAATTTTATACGCTAACCTCACCAGTGCAATAGTGAGATGCCAAATGCAACAGTTGTGTATTAACCTCACTTTATGCTTTCACACGATGTGGCAACATGCAATCGTATGCGCACCGATAAATACCGAGTATTAAGCGTCGAAGTAAATAGTGTGACTTTCATAACTGAATGATAGAACATTCATCTGGCCAAGTTATTGCGGAATAGTAGAGCAAAGAAGCTTGATAATGCTTAATGGACACATTCATTCCATGACATAACAGCAATTTTAAGATGCTTATTTCAACTCAAACCAACTAAATTAAATTGTAGCCATTAACGCTTCTCTATGCATGAATACGTGTATGCTCCGGCATGCAGAGAAACTGACACGGCCCCATTTCGTTCCAGTTAATTAATCATAGGTAGTGCACTAGCAAGCAAGTCAGAAGTTATCAGGTTTCAGAGAATACCAGAGACTTGTGATACATCTACTTATCCTTAGCTTACTGGCAAAACGATCGAGTGCACTGGGCTTCTGAAAGAAAATTAGTAAAGGTGAAGGAGGTAAAGGCTCAGCGTGTGGAGCTAGGGATTAAATGGTACATAAACATTTACGAGACAATAAGGCTGAAAGGCTCGCGTTTCCGGAAAAAAGTAAAGGGAACAATGATAGAATATTTATGTTGAGTGAAAAAACTGGCAAAATGAAAGAATTTAATGAGAGCAAAAACTTATAAGTAGAATGCGCCGCGGTATTTTTTTTTTAACTTCGTCTGGATGAGCGCAGGAAAAGGATTTTTATCCTGAGTATGGAGAAAAATGGGAGCAATGAGACGGGTGGAGGGACTGAATTTAGAATGGTAGTGATAGATACAGTAGTAAAATAGTGTAGTGGGTGAAATCAGAAAACGACAGAGTGAGCGTAAGTGAACATACTAAATAAAGGCAGAGGAGTATATCATAGGAGGTAGGTGCAGACATTTTGGATAGGTGGGGAAAACGAGTGAAGAAGAAGTTGGATCAAAGTTAGAGTAAAGAAATGCTGAGGAGGAGGACTTTTCTGACAGACACAATGCTGTAGATGCCAAAAAAGACGAAACGATTGTTTTAGGCTGCTCTAACCCCAAGGCACTCACTACCAAGTTGATAATCCATAATGAGTGAATTCGTCCTTAGGAAAAAGGTGATTTTCCACATTTCATCTGATAAAATTTTTCATTACACTTCTACAAAATTACACCTAATAGTATGTCCTGCTTTTGTATGTTTAGTGCATTGAACTTAAATCGTAAGAAATAAATTTCATATGGTGTTTTTCTTACCTAGTGTCTTTCAAATATCAGTCCTTACGCGGGAGGAGGCTGGTTAGTCTATTAGGGATGATTGAACCTCAATGACGACACGAGACGATAACAAGCTGCCAATGGTTCACCAGGAGAATTTCGTTCATCAAAAATTACAAAACTTATCGCACAGGCCAGAGCCAGTTTATTTAAATGCGAAACTCGGCCTCCTGATAAAATTCATACAAAAATCCAGCGAAAGATCGGCGATACATTTGCAGTTTTATTGAAATTTTAAAACCAGTGAATGGCGATTAAAATTAACCAATGGATGTTTGGAGGGAAGATTTTAATTTTTCCACGGATTCTCGAATGGTTAGGCCTATCCACTAGGTTGAAAAGCCGCCGAATTACTTGTTTTTGTTATTCTGTACAGGTCGGGGTATTTTTTCATGGACCATTGCTAATCTTCTGTTCTAAATTTAATGTTCTCTTCCAAAAACGATTTCTGTCTTCAGTAAAGCAAGATATTATCTCTCTTCGCACGTTTCTCTGCTTCTAATCTAACAGATATGCGCTAATATTTTCCACCTTCTTCTCCACCGGGCCGACCAACTTGCCTTAAATGTCCGATTTCCTCGAAATTCCTCTCAAAACTCACTGCACAAAATTCACGATACTATTCGTCATAAAAGGAAGATAGTTATGAATGTGGGGCAAAGGGATTGAAATGTTTCTCGCGAGTCTGCCACAATAACCTTTGTTATTGAACTCTTTTTATGCCATTCCACTACTTAGGATGTTAAATGCACTCGCTTTTTTCATTTCGCTTTACTCCTACTCTTAATCATGAACCAGACTAGGCTATATCAGGAATTTAAAGAACGATTGTTCTTCTCGTGATCACATATTGCTCTCCTATTTGGGCGATGTCTGCTCCTTCCAATCTCGCAGCCCTTAAATCTGTTACCCATTTCTTCACAAGTATAGTGAAGTACAGACTCCCCCACATGCGAGATATGTCCACTAACGCCATTCTGTCTTCTCTCTCCATTCACAACCTTCCTTGTCTCCTCCTTAAAAGTGACCTGAAATTTGTTTACAACATCCTTAACTCCATCACAGACTGTCCCGATCTCCTCTCTTCTATGAATTTCCGAGTACCCTCCCGGCCTACGCGCACCCACGATCTATTCCATTTACCAATTCCTAGATTATCGCTCGCTCAACGCTCACTTTTCTTCCGCCTCCCCTCCCTTATTAATTCCCTTCCTGAGAGCGTTGATCCCTTTTTTCTATCCTCCAACGTCTTTACAAACTTGGCTGTCTCTCATCTTTCTGAAAATAGCTAACAATACTTCTTCATTCAGTTTCTTTCCGATATTTCCTGTTTTGTTATATCTGTTATTATGTTATGTTTTTATTGTATCTGTTTTCTTTGTACGTTTGTTATTGGACCACTGTAAATTGGCAACAGTTGCTGTATGTGGACATTTTTGATTACATAAATTTTTGATTAAAGTCCATTTAAATAATTAATTTACTCTAATGTCCTTGCATTAAAACTATATATCAGGATAGAAAACTGTATTTGTTGGGTATAGAATTGATTAAATTCTCCCAGAGAAAAGAGGCAAGTCCGATGGGATAAATTGCTGAACAAATATGAACTCTAATAATCCAGTACGTTAACCCAAACATTGTGAAAATACGCGGGAAATACTAAATAATTGATATGAGCAATATTGGGTGATTGCAACGTGCACGTGATGCTTTAAAATAAATACTAACTACAGAATTTCTACAAATAGGTACATGTTAATAATTGAGATTCAGATACCACTGTAACAAGAAATGCTTGTTGACGACGAATTACAGCATTAGGCTCGAATACATATGGGCACAAAACTATTAGGTTCAAAGAGAATTTTTAGAGGAGGAAGATGTATTTTGGATTTATTTTCACCTACTTCCCCAACGGTATTAACTTCAATTAGGAACGAAGTCTGTAATTCATAGAAACCATTGATATAATCTCATTATTCAGGAACTGATTCAAATTTTTACATTTTGATCAGCATTCTCGTTTGACTGCCCGAGTCTTGCATTATTTTTCATCTTCGACGCCTCTACCAATTTAGCTAACCCCGCAAGGAGCTATTAAGTCTTTAGGCTTGCATTATATGTTGGGATTGACTAATCCCATTTCTCTTCTATCAAGGGGAAGTAGCTGCATGGACAATCTGTCCTCCAATATACATTATGTAGACCTTACGCTGAAGCAGTTATATTATTCATTCATTAGATCAAAAACTAATTCATTATCGGCGTTCCATTGTATACCGTATGATGCTTTCTTCAGTTAAGTAATATTACGGTGTACTTAAGAGAAAGAGCAAGAAATCCTAAACGATTGCTCTCTCGACTTGGGTGAGTGATGCTAATATTTTTTGCTGCGTGAGATGCTGGAAGGTAGAAAGTGCTTTGTGTTACTATACAATAAAAGTAAGAGTCTGGGAGAGTGAAATTCGCATGTCTGGGCGCAATTGCTACTGGCTGCATCGAGTGTGAGAACAACCGTGTCTCATAATTCCCTTTGAGAATTACTAAGTTGATCCTGCCAATTTATAAATCATAATATATGGTAATGGAAAATTCTAACGCAAATTGCATTGCTAAAACAATGGCCCGCTATCGCAATGTCGTGCTATTCTGACAAAATGTAATTTAACTGAAACGGCCGAGAGATTTCCTCGAAACGTGTTAAATATTCACTGAAAAAATTGTAATCAAGAAAATAATTACAACTGTCCTTAATTGCTGCTTAAAATAAAACAGAAATTTATGCAAAAAGGCCCCAAACAAAATATATTGGTAACCAGAGAGTACCTTTAATGGAAAACAGGTGTGAGACTATACTCATTGCAGAATATGCTCTTTCATTCATCACAAAACCGATCTCATATTCAGTTACTTGCTTTTGCAAAATGTACCTCATATTCCACATCTGCAACGAAATTCGTTTTCGCAAGAAAAAATATCCATTTTAAACGACCATACATCCATTACCTTTCAACTCGATGTTGTCTCCATTCAGAAATCAACACCCCCATTAAGCAAATTTCCTCATGCACATCTTCTCGTTCATCTCATTAGGGTGTTCTGTACCTAATATAAGCTTTTTCCAAATTAAACGAACTTCATAAATTTTCAACAAGAGCAATTCATTTCAGAAACTTCTCTCCAAATCTCTAAATTACACTCTGTCGATATCCATACGTCGTTAGCAAATAAAATACGCAAAATATGCGATCTGGAAAATTACTGAAGCATGCTTTTGCACAATGTAAAGCCCGTTTATTCATTTTCAATTTACCGGTGGAATAGAAGCAAAAAAAGTAACCTTGTTACACAAAGTGTTCACAAAAATACATACATAACGTGCCGTAATTACGGCTTCAAAACTCGAAAGAGAAAATACACTTTCCACAGATTTACGAGACAGAAACCGGTGTGCACATAAACTATCACTCTAGAACAGGACATGGAGAAATTTTTTACGCAAAATGCCGGCATTGAAAAATATTTCGCGCAATTTGTAGCCAAATTTTAATCTTCGGGTCCCTTCTCCTTTTTCCCCTTGAAGGTTTTTTCCTTCGGACTGCGGAGAGTCGCGAGGATCGCCCATACCACACACGTGCTCCGACAGAGAGGGCCGGAACACGTCGAGGAGTCAAAACATCGGAAAGAAGACCTCTTTTGTGAACGCAATTACAAGAGAGCGACCCCGGGGAAGGACGTGGGTGATGGTGGTGTGGGAACAAAAAATATAAGGAGCAGGCGAGATTGGACGCAGTGGAGGAAGGAGTGGTAGGAGAAGGTGAGTAAAGGGAGATGGGGGGAGAGAGGGTTAAAAGCGAACTAAATTGGAAATCCACCTGTGGAAGATAACGACCGAGGCAGCCGTGGAAGAGGAGGCTGCAGCTCCGGCCTAGCGGGGGAAAAGAAGACGGTGATTTACGCATCTCCCGCCGGGAGAGCCACCTTCTCCCCTTCCCCTCAACTCCCACCCAACACCGTTTCTCATCCACAGCCGCCACCCCTGGAGCCTGGCCCTCCCACCCCCCTGCCCCCCTCCCTCTCCCTACTCCACCTCTCCCCGTTTCCCCACTCCACAAAACACCCCCCTCCTTCCCATTTCACTCATTTACAGATAAATCCTTTCGTAGATCTACAGGACGTATAATTTTTAAGCAGGCTGATAGGCACCTACACTAGTTGATGTAAATGCTGTAATGAGCTCTGTTTCTATTATGTTTTCGATGGAATGGAATTCTCTGAATTGAATGAAAAAAAACAATAAATATGGAGAGCAGAATAGCCTAATCAAAAGGCATTCTACCAAAAGAAGAGCCAATTAACAGCAAGTAACATAGGTTTGGAAGTAAGAAAACACTTTATTAAGAAACATACTTAGAGCATGCTCTTATTTGACTGTATAGCTAAGACAATATTAATTGAAGACCAAATACAATTGGAAGCAATGGAAATACGGAGTTATCAAAGATTTAATAGAGAATCAACAATAAAGAAGTTCTACGAAGGATAAGAAGAAAAAGAAACAAATTTTGAGGATACCGTGACTAGTCACGGTATTACCTCAACGGAGGCACCCGCAAGTGCACAGAAGCGCGAATTTCCTCAGAGGAAAAATCATTCGCCGTGTCCGGGACCTGAACGCAGATTCTTCGATATTGTGTCGTGTGCTTCAGCCCCAGTGGATATTTGTGGGCTATCAGAAACAAGATTTTCAAGACTGGCGGACATACAATGAAACTAAGCAATCCAAAGCGTGCGCTTAACGCCACGGTCCACGAAGTTAAAGCCAAACCTTTTACACAATGAAGTGTTCGCTCTTTTTGACAAATTTGTCAAAACGGCAAATGCCTGTCAAAGCGAATGATATTAGCTTTGTGGAATGTGTACACTTAAGAAAAAAAAAGATAACGAGATCTCCAAAAAGTAGAAGAGGCAAACTTACTGAACAGATTTTGCGACAAAACCGTATCTTGAACAATAATTATAGAAGAAAGGAATCGAAGGAGTCAACGAGAAAAACCTAGTATGGATTGTAAGAGGCAAGTTATGAAAGCCGTTAAGTAGAACAGTAGTAAAGCGATGATGAGCAGTACTAACAGCACTTCACACGTCTTTTTTTTTTATAAAATTCCTAATCTCTTTGCGTTTATAGAGTAAAACGTACACGCGTTTTACTAAAATATTCGTAGCGTAAAACTTGGTGCGTCTTGGTAAAAAATTACTCCCTATTCCTAGTTTTGGCTTACAGGGTACTGTGTAGATCAGTGACGCAGACAGGATCTCGTTTCGAGGATGGGGGATAAATATTTTTTTTTAATTATAAGCAAATTGGTGTGTTTAGGAAAGTGAGATTGAAATAGCAACTGCGTTGTAGAAGCCGATATTAAAGATTTTAGCTGTGCAATTTTCTGAAAGGACAACAAACCCAAGTTTTTATTTTTGAAAATAACAAAAGTGCCTATTTGAAAATTTGTCCGAACTGAGGAATAAATTAGTTCAACATTAATTTTTTAAATACGATTTTCTCCTTCAGTGCCCATTTTTAAAATAATTTAAACTTTCAGGAGAGGGGATTCAGGACCTAATGGACTCCCCTGGCTACGACACTGATGTCAGTGTGAGTTGAAGACGAGGTTGTCCGGTGTGACGAAAAGATTGGTCGAAATTAATTATACGAAATTAGACGAAAAACTAAGTCGGTATTATAGATTGTAAAAATGTTCAAGCAATTTACCTGGGTGAAAAGTATTTTTTAAACGGTATTAGTTGATTCTTCAATTAAGAAAACGTGCAAAACTAACTTTGGGGTTTCTTGGGCCCGTCGGAAACGGTTTGAGAAAAGAAACAAGAAGTTTAACGTGCTTCAACGGCTAAGGTTTATTCGCTCGCACTCTCTGACACTTGCAGGCAAACGTAAAAGCATGAGAATGATCCGCCAACTTTGAGTTGAGCCTAACTTAGTTTATCGAGCAGAAACGAGTGTTTCCATAGTTTTAGATTATTGCCGAAGCAGGAAAACAAAACAGACGACTGGCAGTGAACAAAGGAAGAATGGAAACTTTCACTGCAATAATAAAAATTTAAGTCTTACCTCTCTATACCAATGTCCGTAAACTATCAATATCATTCCGTTTTTGCTTCTCCTAGCTCCGTCTGTGCCGTCTACTAACTCAACGAACCACCACACCTCGCAAACCCCTTCCCCACCCATGCTCTCCACAGCACAATTCCTCTGCGATAATCTATCAGCATATCTACAGGACGAAATATTTGTACACAGGAAGAATCTCTTTTGTTTTTCCAGCCTGTAATTAAGTGAAGCTAAAATTAAACAAGACTAGGAGGAGATTAGGAGGAGAATAGCGCTAGCGAAGGAAGCGTTCAATAATAGAAGGGAGCTGATGACGGGGACCTTAAGTAAGGATGTAAAAAAGAGGCTGCTGAAGAGCTTGATATAGAGTGTGGCGTTGTATGGGGCAGAAACTTGGACCTTGAGAAAGGAAGACGAAAATAGGCTGAAGGCTTTCGAGATGTGGGTGTGGAGGAGGATGGAGAAGGTGCGTTGGACGGGAAGGAAGACAAATGAGGAAGTGCTTGACATGGTGGGCGAGGAGAGGAGACTTATAGATGAGATTAGGGGAAGACAGTGAAGGTGGCTGGAAGGGGTAATGAGGGACGATGGTTTGCTGAAGGCCGTGATAGAGGGTAGGATGTTGGGTAAGCGGGGAAGGGGAAGGAAGAGAATAGGTTTTATGGACGGGATGAAGAAAGGTAGGACTTACGCTGAGATGAAGAAAGAAATACTAGAGGTAGAAAGGGCACGGCACGTGTAAGAGTTCGTTGGATATTCTCTGACTTTCATCGCAACCTACCTCTAACCGGTAGACTACTGCAATGAATGAATTAGCACAGAATGGAGACCTACGGAATCAGAATCGCACATACGGGAAATAAAATCTAAGTTGCTGTGGCCAAGATTCCACCTGGCGGGTAAAAGTGGAACTACGGCCGCCATATTCCTGGAGAGTGTAGCAGACGACTGATAACTAATTACACCGTAAAGTTTTAACATCTTTGGTCATGAATTCGCTATACTTCAGGAGGTATCTTAGTACTTGTTTATGCTCAAAACATTATTTTATTAACGATTAGTTGAGGCAAACATTCCTACTGACTGACAAGCGATGCGTAATTCGAAGATGACATTGGAAAGTTATTTACTACACTAGGTTCCGTGCGTACCCAGATAGCACGGTAAACTTTCTGCAAACTTGATATAATTGATACAATTATTTATAATATATGATTACCTGCCGTGAGATATATAAGACACATTTTAATCATTTCCAAGATTTCTTCAGGCACACACAGCGGCATTCAAATAAAGAAACAATACTTTCTAATGACATCAAGTCGAGTAAATGAAAACATTACTGAAATTGACTAAATGAAGCATAATGAAACAACATACATTGCATAATTAGACAAAAATATTACCCTTTCACTTGGACGTAAACGTAACAAGACGTGCGATCGAAACTAACTTCCAATATAACGTTGCACGGCATTCTAGACCACTATTAACATTTGAAGTGAATAGTATGTTATAAATGATTTGTTGTTCACAAAATATATCACACTACGATACTTCAAATATCTTTCAAATTAAAAACCAAAACGACACCATCCACACATTATTACTCTCCAACAACAATGCCGACTTCACGCATGCGCAGAAAAAAATAGCCACGCGAAATCGGCGGTGTCCATTCTGATTCCGTAGGTCTCTATTCTGTGCTATTAGAGAGTTGATGTGGAGGCTCGTGTGCATCCCTTTCCCGGCCCGACCCGGGCCCGGAAACGATGCCCGGGCCCGGCCCGGGCATCGTGGCCCGGGTTAGAGTTCCAAAAGTGGTAGAGATTTTTCTGGGAGATACCGATCTCTACTTGGGTGCTTAGTGGGGCGCACTTTGAGAACAGTGTTCCTTCCCTCGGATTGGATGTTAAACTGTGGATCCCTTGGTGCCTTATGCTAAGAGATGGCCCATACCGACGCCGTTTTTTTATGTAACCTTTTTCCCCAAGTAATCCTTACCTCACCAACCAACACACGTTTCTGTAATAGTGCACATTATCTCAGCTTCCCACCAAGTCCCCAGATAACCAACCAATTAACTTGTTGGCAGAAACATTGGACTTTCCAGGCGAGACTATTCGTTGACTATTCGTTCCGTCACACATTCTGGCAGATAAATTGTAGGTCTTTGGACAGTCCTGCCTATGATTCTTCGAAGAGAAGCCTAATCTAAACGAAATGACGTACACTTCTCGCAATACCTGGGTAAATAACCAATTGTCTATTGCTATTATACATAGTATATTGTATTTGCACCTTCCAAGACATATAGCGGAATTCACCTATCGCGGTAATTGCAGCTGTACATCGTAATTAGCAGGCGTGGATGTAATCTATCAGCTATTTATGATAGAAATTTGGGGACCGCAGCTGTAAACTATTAGCTGAATTGAGTCCCTCCCAACCCATCCACAAATCCGTCAGAAGTTTCTTAATCATATTTTTATCCTTTTCACCATCATGCTTATCATTTTGTCCGCCTTTCTTTCCGTCCTCCACTTATCCTTTCGCCCAGAAGCCTAACTATCAAATGACTCATATTTTCATTTTTTTTCCTCCATATTCCAGATTTGGAATCAAACAATGCTACATACCCATACAACATCGTATAGTGTCTTTCTTTTGTGTCATCGTATAGTGTCTTTATACATATTTAGCTTCTCTTTTATTGGGTTTTCCGTATGGATTAACGTCCTTTTCACTCGCACATAATGATAATTTCCCTACCTCTAAGCCAATTTCCTTGTTGACGTACACGGTTGATAGGTCAACCAAGTGAGTGGTTTCTGGTCAGATCCATTACATCTCAGTTTAAAGTCCTACCCATCCTTTCTGTATGTTCAAAATTGCTTTTGATAATGAAACTATAACAACTTAATTAAGGAGAGAACAATAATTTTCTCCCGCCCAGCTCAGGCCCTAATTTGGTGATTATTTTCTTAGGCCACCAACACTCACCAGGTTTTCCGCAACGCCCACCGCTCTTGTGATATACTCGTTACCATGCATTTTTGTGTTACCAAAGGGTCATCCTTCTCGGCGTTTTTTTCTTCTTCACCTGCATCCTCAGCATAACTCCCTGACCCTTTCGCCTAAGCCTGCCGCATCCATCTATTCACTTCCCCGCTGCTTGTTCCCTTACATCCCATTCTCTTCCAGTCATTCTTACGGGAGCCCCTCTCTTTCGCTCCTATCTCATCACATCTTATCTGTATTCCCCCCACTGTTTACCAGACCACCATCCTTCGCCCTTCACAGCTCGCCTATTCAACCATGCTGCACTCAAGTGTGCTGCTCGGTTGATCCCATTCATGGGACGAACATCGTTGGTCATATCTATGAAATTCAAGAGCGTACAATCTTTGCCAGGGATCTGAAGCATTTTCTGAAAATAAAGCAAGCGTCGCAAGCAACGGCGAGCAATGACTCTTCCTGAAAGGCCTGGGAAGGAGGCATGCGAGAGAAGCAGATGGAATACAGAGGTAGAACACAGAAAAATAAAGAATGTGAGTGTCTATGTGAGGAGAAAGCCAAGCACCGAATCACAGTTCGTTGGCCGTGCATGTCGTAGCCGTAGGTGTGCTTAGATGGAAGAGAATTCAAAACGTCCGGATTATAATTACGAAGATAGAATTCTAACGGATGAATTAAGACAAAAATTTGACGTACACATGTAAATTTTCTTATCATGCCCCACAAAGACTATTGCTCATGTATATCCACAAACATGACAAAGGAATTAATGCTGAAATTACAAAGGCTTCAAAATGCAGGAATACGTTACGTTTTCAATGTACCCCTTGGGAATCACGTAACACCCTATTATAATGTTATAAATTGGTTAAAAATTGAGAAAAGAAAAGTGTATCAATTGTATGTTTTTATTTATAAATTATTAAAAACTTATGTACCGTATCTTTACAGAGAACTTATTTATAGCAGCACCAGTAAAAATATTTCCACAAGAAATTCACATAAATTGATGATCGTTCCACACGACCACATATAACAAATCGTTTCATGTCACCATGTGTAGGATGTGGAACTCAAACCCAAAACATATAAAAACACCCCTTCCATAACTGCATTCAAAAAGAAAGTACACAGTAAGTAATAGTAAGTAGTACATACAAAAGTAACCTGAGAGAGCAAGAAAATTGCTGAAAAAAATGTCTATATATTCACATTCATGAAAAAAAATGTTTGTACCTATATTTCACATTCTAGGAGAAAACATTATTTGATTTGATCTGACTTGATTTTATTCTATTACACTGTTCTGTATCTATATAGTTATATCTGTTAAGTGTATTTTCTATTGCAGAATTAAATTTAAATGTTTGTATCACTCAAATTTCATATATGCCAGCTGGTATGTTTTTTGTTTAATTGAATGAGTTTTTTATATGTTTTGTTTGATTGATTTGGATTGATTTATTTGGATTTATTTTTGTATGATTGAATTGAACAACTTATTGTTGTTGAAAATCTTCTTTCGCTGTTAAAAAATTGAAAATTCTGTTGTTGTTATATTGGAACATTGACAAAATGTGCTGAAAGTGTATTGGTGTACTTAAGGGAAAATGTCCCAGTGCAAAATAAATTAACTATCTACTTATCTGTATGTTTTACAGCCAGAGTTGTGCCCTCTTCAAAGTATAGATTCTTGCAAATAGAACAAACATAACTTGTTTTATCATTCTTGCAGTGTTATCGTACTCACTTGTCTGAAGTCACATTTGCTAACGTATTTGTAAAACGAAATTATCGTTAGTTATTTTTGGTATCGATTTTACCTTGTAACGCTACAGATAGGCCGAATAGGTAAGAGATTTCTCATCGAATTTTTAAACGATATTGCTTGGTTCCTATTTAGAATGCCTCCACTTATGCTCATAAATCGGTTTACGTGTAGTGAGGTTTTAGGCATTGCAAACTTATTCGGAACTTCATTCTCGCTCAAATAAACATTCACACAATACTTATTAATTCAAACCATAGTCTTTTAGCCTAAGGCGATAGAATAAATAATTGCCATTTGATATAATTCGTCCTTTTTTGACCAATGGTTTTATCGGTGACATCACTGCACGCTCTGGCCTAGAGTAAATCCCTAATCTCATGTATCTCCGAGCAAGTCTTGATTTGATGGTGCATACTCTCATTGGGTACAATTATCCTAAAACTGAAAGTCTATCAAGTGTATCAGATTACACCTTTAATATGGGTTAGCAGTATCAATATTAAGACACTTATACCTAATATTTGCCAATCGCCTATAATTCTTTACCCTGTGCCGTATTTCCCAAATACTATGGATCCTAATGACTGACGAAAAGCACTTGCATTTTCCCAATAATAAGTGTTTTTCTTCTGCCATTATGGAACGGTTCTACCTTATAAAACCTTAATCTGTATTTTATATTTTGAACCATGTTGTAAATTGGCGCCAACGTCGTCATTTTTATCTCTCATTCCCACTCCTCACATTACTGATAATGCATGATTTATTCCTGTTCATGGCAGGACGATGACAGGAGGTACCTTCGAGTTTGGAACTCGAAGTGGTCACGGTTACCCGGCTTCAATCGAGCTGGAATAATACACGCATACTCCGCGCAACTCCTTTCAGCCGTGCCGGATGCAATCGTGGATTTCGGTCGAACCAAAAGCTTAGGAGGTAAAAGTGACGAAAAACACTATCCCGTCCTTGGATATGTCCTCTACTGGCACGAGGTAGGGACGCCATTCAACCCGGGTACTTGGACGTCCCTCCACCTTACTCTGAGGGTCAACCCCTCACTCTCGCCATTTTCGTAAACCGCACACAAATATCACGCATAACACTTCCCTCCCCTAATCAGACATATATTGCCAACATAAACTTTTAGTTCATTGCAAGGCCACGAATGACATGACCGAGCTTGCCCTCAGACCTACATGCCTGTACATAACTTTTACATATCAATGCTCTACGCTTCCAGATGTCGTTCTCAGAAATATTAAACTACTGGTGAGTTGACTACGATCTAGTGGCAAAGAGGTGTATCAACTGCCTGGCTGGCAGTTGATACACCTCTGGCAACAACTGGCAACAACTGGCCTGTGATATCAACTGCGTATGCTCATTGAGTACAACCCATACACATATACTCTCCAAAATTGATATAAATGAAAGAACTCTCACAATATCAAACAGTTTTATACTGATTTCATTGATTATAACTATAACTGCATCTATGTAATGCATTACTGAGCCAAATGCAAATAATATTCTTTGAGCAGTCAAAATTACTACCTCCGGGGTAGTAAGCAGAAACACTGCCCACCACCAAAAAAACGAAGTCACGGAAATATATAAAAATAATATTAACTTCAGGAAAATTTAGGAACATTTAGGTATTTCCAAAGATAGAGTCACCACGCAGAGAGCTATGGCCCAATAAAATCGGAAAGCAGTCAAAATGACTGTATCCATGATTCTAGTGTTGAAGTAGTTTGAGGACATCGGTATAGTAATTATTCAATGAAAATTTGCTTTCAAAGCGGCCAATTTAATTTATGCACGCGATGATGCGAGTAATTTAGTATAACCGAGTCAGTAAATCTTGACTTGGAAACGAAAAAATTAGTGCTGATATTTTGAAGTGCGACGACTGTGAGGCGCATTATGTAGAAATTGGCCGAAAATTCAATAAAAGCACCGAGCAGTTTACCAAAGGCAACGAAAAATCAAATTTTTCAAAATATCCATATGCTCATAACCTTTTTAGTTATTATAAACCAACAGTTTTACAGTGTAGAAACAAAGGGTAGAAGTTGGACTTTCTAGAACAATTTGAAATAACCAACAGCTCATCTAGTGTGATTTTACGTAAAAATCATATAATCCCCAACCATTCCCCACTTTTAAATATAAGTCTCTCCTCATCCCTTGACCAGCCACCCTCCTAGTTACGAGGGATTAGTACTTAAAATTGTTTTCCTCGCTTGACCTGACCTCATGAAGAAACCACTAAACCTCACGACAATCGTTACCTTGAGAATGAGCACTCTGCGCTGACACCTGGACTAGTGAATAAAAATTAGTGTGGAAATTTTAATAAGTGAGTTGATTTCAGCAAAACTATCCATAATTTTCACAAAGTGACGCCTGATACCGTTTCAAAGATTATAAAACCGGACAGAAATGTGGTTCTAATATTAAAAAAACTATTATAAAGCGGAGAGCTGTTACGGCTTAAAAAATTAACGAAATTAGCTTTTGCAATCAATTCTATTGCAAACAATGATTTGCCAAATTTGGAGAAATTGATTCAACTGAGAGATATTGAAATAAAAAAAACTTAAATTGAGAATAACTTGTTCGTACAAACCACCACTGAAACTCGTCATAAATTAAGATGGCTTGGTGAAGTAACTAGCTTACAAACCTGACCGGCAACTGGGAGATCCGAGTTCGAATCCCGGTCAAGCCAAATGATTTGTTAATGACGAACTTCACCCTCTTTGCTGTGCATCTATGCACACGTGCACTTGACTGCGTACAACATCATTTGCACAATCACAATGATTGGAAAACTGATTTAATTCATATTTGTTATCAGCCCTTCAGCTAAGACATATAGTGAAAATTCACCATAGTGCAACTTTCTTTCGAAATAAACATGCACAAACAAAATATCAGTATAATTTTCTATTTCATCAATTTTCGTACACACCAAGTCAGGCAGTATTGAAGACCAAAAAACCATGAAAGCAGTGGATGCATACGGATTTTTCATCATTTTACGGACTGGTCAGTTAATTCTAGAAAACGAAAATAAAATAAAATACTCGTAATAAAATGCTAGTGACAGCAGGTCCATCCGTGGATCTAGAGTACAATGTTGTTCAAGTTTTAATGCTTGGGTCTCATTTCAAATAAATATTTTATTTGGAATTTGCCAGTCGACTACAAAGATAATTTCTACTCCATCTTGAGGACGTATTCGGAAAAAAGGAGAAATTCACAGCTGGGGGTGAAAGATGAGAGCCAAAAATGAAAGAATGTGTGGGCGCTAGTCTGGTTTTTCCTTCAGCTTGAGGAAACATATGCGTAACAAAGGTCCCAGGGGGTCCAGCATAGTTTCTCGACGATCGTCAAACGAACACAAGGCGCTGGGATTTAGAAGGTAGCACACCACAGGGGCACATGGCCCCTGCCTGGTCGCAAACGACTAGCTTCAGTATTAGACTTTCCTCGATGGCCAACAAAGCTGGAGCAAGAAAATATCTGGAAATTTGAGTGGCAGTAGCAATTCATTCAGTTTTGACAAATATTTGCTCATGGCAAAGACCGGTATCCTGTAGCTCATACCCTATCAATGCCTAGGACTTCTAATAGTGAGATATACATACAAAATTCAGGGTCGTGCCAAGGGATTTAGGAGCCCTGTGCAAATGGAAGTTGGGGCCCTCCTAACTTTCCATTCCCTTTTTGATACTGTAGAATCTTTTAAGCATTTTTCATGGAAAGAAGGAGATTAACCTACAAAATGGCTAATGATTTCAAGAAATTTACATATGTACTAAGTAGTACGCAATTTCGGGAAATGGGCGGGTTTTTGAAAAAAGCATGGCCCGTGCGGGGGCCCCCATAGACCAGTGCAGCGGCACCCGTCACACTACCCTAGGGACGGCACTGTCAAAATTATCATTCCGCTCCCTCTCGAGCAAGTCAAAAGAGCTTGATTCTCGGTGTTGAGCCTAGAAAACTGGCCATTTCAATGGTTTCTTCTATACAATCGCTCCTTTTCACGCCTCTTCTGCTTCAGCTATATTCATGCATTAATCCACACAGGTGTATTCTAATGAGTCCTACTATTTCTCCTCTTATGAACCTCTTCCTCCACATTCAAGCACTACGTTCTCGGTCGACCCCTTCCTCTCACACTACTCACTCCTCTATCATAGATGTTTCGTCATAAAGCTCTTCATTTCGTTTTGTCATTAAGCTTCTCTTCATTTTGTTATTCACTGTATTTTCGGCTTGGACAAACCTGCGAAACACACTCATTGTTTAATACATGTCAATCATCGAATCATCCATTCACAATTCTTTCATTATTCATTCATAATTCTGCAGAACGAAGTTTTCATTTGATTAAGAGACATTCCTAATTTGTGCATCCAACAACCCGTACTTATATCATCCCTTTCAACCTATCACGACACCACTGATCTTCCAAATCTGTCGAAATGTTAAGGGCTCAAAAACGGGGAAATACTTCTACGCGTTGATACAAATATCTCCTGCCACAGCAAAATTACGAGGTTCAATAGCTTGAAAAGTAAAACGCCAAAGAGTTTTCAGAACTACTTTGTTCTATACTATGACTGAAGTTAAAAATCACGTACCCATCAGGAGAAACACTAGCCACAAAGCAGACTTAAAAAGCTCTGCGGAAACATATTTAGTAAAATCATATCTTAAATTAGAGGAAATGTTCATTATACGAGATGAAGTGAAATTGCGTGAAGAATAAATCTGGAAAAATGCTTATGGGGAAAATATTTGAATTTTTAGAAATTACTGCTAACAGAAGTAAATAGATATATTTCATCGGTAACTCGCATTTGACTTCAGAAGAGCCATTAGGAGTGTTTTCAAAAAAGTATCCAGTACCCTTAAGTTATTTTAAAATTACAATGCCACTAATTACATTTACCACTAATTTCACCACCAAACGAATAACAGAGAAATATGTGGACTGAATATCCAACATGTTGACCGACCTATTTTCATTCGCCAACTTTCTCCAATGAACAGAAAACCTAAAAAAAACGAGGATAAAAACTTATGGAGACTACAACGCTTGAATTTCCCTGCAAACCGATTGAAAAGTAGATATTTCGTCCAATCATTGGGTTAGAAGAAAACCAATTCGGGTATGGTGTTAGAAAAGATAATGAACAAGACAGACTAGGGAGAAGTGAGGGCGCCGTCTCCTCGGGACACCCGCGGTAGGAAAACGATCTCATGGCAGATCTCTCTCGTGCGAAGAAAGAGGAAAGGAGAGCAGGGGAAAGGTGTTTCGAAATGAAAACGGTTAAGCGGAGGACTGGAGGACGCGAGAGCGTGGACAGAGCGGAGAATTGGATGTAATGGGAGAGGATGAGAAGAGTGTGTGGAGGTGGGGGATGCTGCAAGGAGAGGGGTGGAGAGACCGAAGAGAGGATGCTGGGAGAATCGTGGATGGGGGAGGTGGCAGCGGGTGTTAAAGGCGAGAGTGTGCGCGTATTAAAAAGAGCATTGGGGGGAGGAAGGTGGGACTGGAGAGGTCGGAGACGTAAATCTTCCTTTTTATGAATAATTGAAGATCTCTTTGGGAAGGAGAGTTGGGAGTGGGGAAGGGGGAGTCGGGAATGCATTGTGACGGTGGATGTGGTGTGAGACGTCCCATTTGGGAAGTCGGGAAGAGCGCGTAAGTAAGGTTTAGGGCGTTAAATGGAATGAGAATACGCTAAGCAGGGGGTGTAGGGCGAAAGGGGGCCTGTGGAAGGGTTAGGGAGAAGTGGGGAAGGGAAATGGACTGGGCGATTGGGGAGGAGTCCAGTGCTGCCAACTCTAAATTTGTTTTTGAACATGGGAGAGGACAAAAGCGTATACAAATCCGACAATTAGGAGCCCAAATGCGCACTAAAGATGGAAGGGAGACTTATCTTGTTTGAATTTATAATTCGAATTCGTTCGAATATCAGTTTCCCTGGGTATAAGTTTTCGTAAAATACTTGGTGCACCATAAACTTAGTTAGACCATGGCATTACCCGTTAAACCTCAATGGATCAATAATTAAACTATATGCCTGGAGCTAGTTTGGCAAGTCGCAGATCACCACTGTACTTAAAATTCCTCCGTTCTGAGGCATTTTGGAAGAATTTAAGGAACAAGATGTCTGCTTGCTTGGTAATTTTGAGAGAAGACTGAAAACTGATGTCATTTGTGCCACAAAGGAGAAAAGAGGACCAAGATTGTTGGAATTGTATAATGGGGAATGGAGAAAGGGTGTAGAGAAACCCGGTGTTGGCATAAGCCTTAACCTCGCAACGAAAGGCACCAAGAGGTCCACAGTTTAACGTCCCATCCAACGGACAGAGCATTTCAAGAGCTGTCTACGTATCACAAGGGATCGGGTTTCCTTTGAAAAATCTTCGCAATGGTGGGGATTCGAACATGGGCTCTCTTAGTGAGAGGCTATTACCATAGCTACTATCATGGTCATTTCCGGAAGGATATTTTATACATAGTTTTTTTATATTATTTAAAACACTTAATTAAAAAAAAGTATTTCGTAAAAGTGTGAAACTTAAAAAACGATAAATAATTCCTTAAAAAGGGCAAATGAGAGCAAGAGTCAAATGAGAGCACAACAAAGTAGGAGTGGCGAACTTATTTGGCACATCCTTCAGCACAGCAGTCTCTCTTGAAAACAGTCCTGGAAGGAGAAATAAACGGGGAAGAACTATCTAGAAAGGCCAAGTGTGAATACAACAGACACATAATTAAGGGGTTTGAAATTAATTCTTATGACGGGACAAAACGAGAAGTCAAGATAAGTGGAGTGGAGAGTTGAAGAAAAGCTGTGTTCGGATTGAATGTTGATGATAAGGATATGGGTGTGGAAAAAGACGGTCACATTCGACAATTACCAGATAAATTGTTTTTTCTAAGGGATTAAAACATATTGAAGAGGGTTTGCATTCATCATAAATCCATACCCGTGATTAAAGTTTAGTACACAGTTTCGTAAAATATATTACTGAAGTTATATTTCCATGAAACGTTTAAATATTGTGGGTTGTCTTTCCAATTAGCCTTTTGTAAAACAACCAGCAAGGAATGAACTGGCCACAATGTGTTCTGCTGTGGGATGAAGAACTTGGAAAAACAGTAACAGGCAAGTAAATCAAATAAATTATGTAATAGCCTTCATTAAACTCGATTTCGAAATTACAGAACTACTTCAATGCAAGAATTCGGTCGGTTAAATAAACTAAAATTAACAATTGGCAATTTAAAGTAGGATATACCCAGTTCCCTTTGCACCAGTTGTGTGTCCTAAGCTTTCCAACAAACACGTGAATGACCGGTGACTGACTACTTTCAAATGTTATTTTTTACCATGTGGAAATACAATGCGAAGAACGGTTTTCATAAGATCTTCGTTAAAAATGTTTTTAAAAAATTTCGTTGTGTCATATGGCATATTTACATCTTTCTGCAGAGTTCTGGGACAAAGACCATTTTTGACTTCTGTAAGTGGGAAAAATATTTAAAATAATGGATCAAAGTCGGGCAGAAATGGAACAGCCTCAATTTTGCTCTTCATGTGATAATATCTCTTGTTCAACGAATTAAAAAATAAAATAAACCACGTTAATGGATGACAAATCACGCATAGAAATATAGTTCTCGATAAAAACAGAGCACTGGATATTTTGTAGGATTGGATAAGCAAAACAATTATAAAGTAAGTGTACTAATCAAATTAATTGATTGTGGCGATACTTTGTGGAAATTGAAGATAGAATTCATTGCCACAAAAACACGATACAAAAAAATATAAAATAATTAGTGTAATAAAATAACCAGTGTAATTTTGTACCGTGTTTTTGTAACAATGAATTCTAAGTGTACTAACTTAATAATAACACACTATAAGATTTTAGAGGTTTAATTAAACCAACAATAAAGGATAAGTTGCCATGACGTCGTTTACTTATGTAGGAAGGAAAAGGAAAGAAAAAGAATATTATATCGAAAGACGATTGATTCGTTGTGAGCAAGTACCAATGTAACATATGTAACATAACTATTTTTGGGCTTACCGCAGCAGGATAGAGAAGTGGTTGACTGATAAAAATGAACACAGTCTTGGTAAATAAAAACATGCCGTCGCTTTTATGTTCATGAATAGTCAACGATAATAGAAGTAATTAACTATGAGTAAGCAAATGGCTGGGGCAAACTCTCACGGTCCAAATAAGGGAACAGAAACAGTTACGTCCAAAGACAATATCGATTCCCGAAGTGAAATCTGAACCTAAGACCTCCAGTTTCGCGGGCAAGCAAGTTGCCCGCAGAATTATCTGGGTAGGTGCAACACACGATTTGAATACGTGCATCAGATAAGGAGGGAGTACGGAGGAGGAATTGAGCGAATAACTGAGGAAAGTGGGGGATAAAGCACATTCAATATCAGTTGTCCGTCAAGTCCATGGTAATCGGCCTGCCCCTCGAATCCCGGCAGCACGCATATTAAGATATGGTACACCTTCTTTCAGAATGTGGTGCTTCATCACAGGGGAGCAATACATTTTTCCGGGAGCTTTTTTGAGTAAGGGTTCGCATATCATATGCTTCTCGTAAAAACGCAAAAATGTAAAAATCTCACAAACACGCTATATTTTTGACCGCTGATTCAAATTAGATAATTTGTTTTCTATTCCATTTCAAAATTATATTTTTCAAATCCTTTCTGGATGAAAATCATTTATATGCCATTTTTTGAGCTTTTTAGTTAAGAGATATGGATGCTTAGTGCCTTAAATGCTGGATTCCTATCCTGAGTGCCGGATTCGAATCCCGGAATTGGCGAAGATTACTCAGAGAAATCCGGATTCCTACTTCGGTAGTATACGGAGAAAATTTAGAGTTCAGTACACCGTTCGTCGGATGAAACGTTAAACTATAGGCTCCTCGGCGCAATTCTTTTTTAATCGAAGGCTAAGGTCAACACTGTATCATTCCCCAGATATCAGCTTACACACAAATTATTAACGGATATTATATTAACTGACGCAATAGATCTCAGAAATCGGTCACCTTATCTAATAACCAACCAATCAGCAGCTGTAAAAGATGCAGCTGTACATGGTCTACAGTGTGCTATTCTACATTTACAAAATACCCTGCAACCCACCCCAGGGGTGTGTGGCAAGGGGACGAAGGTGGAAATATAGCTCACAAAATATTTCGCGTACTACGTTTCGAATTCTCTTTACACAAAAGCGATCGCCCCCAACGGAGACTGTGGCCAACACTGGAAAGATGGCACAAGAGCGGGAAAGGTTGTCGTGGCGACATTTGGGACGGGCCACTTGGGTCCACTTCAGTGCTTTGCCAAGGAAGTCAAGACGGTTTCAAAGGTTTGGCTAAATTTTGTAGCCACGGCAACCCAGATGGTGCTGCCGGATAAGACGCTCTCCTTTTTATTCCGTGCGAACGATGAGAAAGATTACTTAGAGCGGTGAAATGGACGCGTGAGTGTTTAGAGCGCGCTGATGAATGGGTTGATTGGTGATAAACGGCTTGCTAAGCCCTGCGGAAACTAACACTCTCTGCGGTTGAAGTGCGCGGAAGAACGGAACGGTTGCAGCCGAAGCATCAGTTTTTGAGGACAATGGAGGGAAAAGAGCAAAAAGGAATTGACCAGAGAGAGGATGAGAATCGCCTGGATGGGAGGAGAGGGCAGGGGCGAGGCAAAATCGGGCAGAGATAGGGAACAGGAGGGGTGGAAGGAAGCAGGTGGTGGTGTCTTCCTTGGCTCCTTGAGAAAGACTGGCATATATATATATATACATCCTATCTGGGGTCTGGGGCAGAGAGCCATGGCCATCGTGAGCCATCAATTACTGCCGCTTTACGGCGCAAACGTCTCAGCGAGGGTCTGGAAATGGCACAAAGGGAATATTACAGAAATGAGACCAATGCCACGGGAAGTGGTTTTGAGAAGATGCTGGGCGTCGAGGGAGGAGAAACAACTGATAGATTGGAATACATACATATTTGAATTGTGCGTGCTCCCCTTACCAATGACGGCTTCGAGCACTCGTTTCAGTTTCCATCCGGCAACAATTCCCCCGCTTGATTTATTTTGCGACTTCTCCGTCTTTTTCTTGAAGAGAGCGACCCTCTCCTGTGGAGTGAGCAGATTGAACAGACAATGAAATATTTTGCGAAGGCCAAGAAAATTGCCAAGACTAATGCTATGTTAGTTGGGAAGAAATGTTACTTTAATTAATGACTTAGGTTCTAATTAAGGATGGCAACCTTATGAAGGTAGATACAAAACTTTTTGCTGCCGACCATCAATGTGACTCCCAGGACTGATCAACTAGTCATCTCCTGGGAGGAATTCAGAGGGTCTAGCGTAAATTGGGACCACTATTCAGCAAAAATAGCTGTTCTGCTGTTTTTATTTATTCTGAGGCATTCAATAAAGTTTATTGGATGCCAGGATTTAAATCGATCCCTAAACATGAGCATTGTCTCCTTAGCGAAATTAAATTATTACTAATAATCCATGTTAAGAAGAAGAGGCAATGATATTTTGAACTACCGTGAAAGGAGAAATTGAGCCGAAAAGCTCGACAACCACCGTTCTACATCTGGTTAATGTTCAGTATAAGGATAATCGGACCAGCTTGAATTGTAAATT
Organism: Pyrrhosoma nymphula; assembly: GCA_963573305.1. Lineage (NCBI taxonomy): Eukaryota > Metazoa > Arthropoda > Insecta > Odonata > Coenagrionidae > Pyrrhosoma > Pyrrhosoma nymphula. Next base: position 7,826,132 of record OY754335.1, on the reverse strand, counting down.
GCGGTGAGGTAAAAGTTATCGGATACTCTTGGGCAAAGGGTGTTGGATTCACTGAGTCTCTCATATTTTGCCCCTTCAGTTATCAAATGATTGGATAACAATTAAATAGTAATGCGCCTTTTTCTCATGAGATAAAACAGTATCGTATCACGGGCATTTTAATGAAGTTTAATTTATGCACTCACATAGTTTATTTAAGATTTAAAAATTCTGAAATGCAAACTATTTGCTAATATACCGCGTTCCTAAAAGAATAGGATTTCATGCAGCGAATATTTTCAATGACGAAATCGACCAATGAGCTCAAGATTTAAAATGAATTTATCGCACTCAGAGAGAACAAGTTGCACCAAATCAAGGTAGATGAGCTCTACGGCCTCTATAAATTAAACAGATAAAATATTTCTCCAATGGCCGTAAAATATATGCACCACTCGTCAAAAAATTAAATACTTACTGTGTTGGTTTGCGGGAATGAGGTTCCACAACAGGGACCAACCACAGCCTCTCCACCAGAATACCCTCCTGTGGTAGTTTACGGGAAAAAAATTTCCTCGCCAGGGACTACCACAGACACACACACACAAACCCAATTGGAATCCTTTGTAGGCTAATGAGACCTAGCTCAGGATTCCTGGGTTATAACCTGGGATCCTTCGGAGAGCTGTAGTGACTCTACTAAGGCTGCCAAGTTATTTACACAACCACACACGCAATCATACAAAACACTCACTCACACACACAGCAGGGCCCCAGATTTCTGGGAGAACAGCTCAAAAAGAGCGTTGTCAAATAGAAAAACAACAAACAGGGAACGAGGGTGAAATTCGTATACGCGTATTTCGACCACAAAGTGGTCCTCTTCAGCGAGCTGAAGGGAAAAACACTAGCAACACGAGGTTGAAAGTGAATGAAGAGGAGGACAAACCTAGAATAAATAGGGAAGGGACAAAAGGGTTAGGAAGCGGGGGGGGGTAAATTGGTAACGGCTAAAAGGTCATTGGTGAGCAGTGGGAATGTGGGTGAAGTGGAGAGTGGGGGAGGCGAGGAGGGGTGGGAGAAAGGGAGCCAATGGCCAATAGATGTGGTAGTGAAGGAACGTAACCGTTGAAGTAAGGAAGGGGGGTGGGAGTCATGGTGACCGTTGGCGGGAAGGGGGGTGGAAGCTAATGACCGTTGTAGTGAGTCAAGAGGGGGGGGGGGGGGAAGGGGAAACAAACAAACTGACCGTTGAAGTGAAGCGTGGGGATTGCAACTGATGAAAAATGTTTTAAATTTAAAACTAAATGTGGTCAGAGAGTGCCTAGAAAATTGCAAAAACGGTGAAAATGGAGAACTTCTTATTCTATAATAGAAAATAATGGAGAGAAAGAAATCGGGCCTTTGTCGTTGTTAAGAAGGTTTTTTCTAAGTTTGTATATATATAAGCTTTCATAGGCGTCAAGTAAATGATTATCTGTTTGTTTGATGAGTTGAAGGTTTTGTTCTGATGTTTCGTGTTCTGTGTTTTTTTTTTTTTTGTTAAGCTCAGATGACTGGAAAGCCATAATTAAATCAAGGTAGATGAGCTCTACGGCCTCTATAAATTAAACAGATAAAATATTTCTCCAATGGCCGTAAAATATATGCACCACTCGTCAAAAAATTAAATACTTACTGTGTTGGTTTGCGGGAATGAGGTTCCACAACAGGGACCAACCACAGCCTCTCCACCAGAATACCCTCCTGTGGTAGTTTACGGGAAAAAAATTTCCTCGCCAGGGACTACCACAGACACACACACACAAACCCAATTGGAATCCTTTGTAGGCTAATGAGACCTAGCTCAGGATTCCTGGGTTATAACCTGGGATCCTTCGGAGAGCTGTAGTGACTCTACTAAGGCTGCCAAGTTATTTACACAACCACACACGCAATCATACAAAACACTCACTCACACACACAGCAGGGCCCCAGAAACAGAACACAGAACACGAAACATCAGAACAAAACCTTCAACTCATCAAACAAACAGATAATCATTTACTTGACGCCTATGAAAGCTTATATATATACAAACTTAGAAAAAACCTTCTTAACAACGACAAAGGCCCGATTTCTTTCTCTCCATTATTTTCTATTATAGAATAAGAAGTTCTCCATTTTCACCGTTTTTGCAATTTTCTAGGCACTCTCTGACACATTTAGTTTTAAATTTAAAACATTTTCATCAGTTGCAATCCCCACGCTTCACTTCAACGGTCAGTTTGTTTTGTTTCCCCTTCCCCCCCCCCCCCCCTCTTGACTCACTACAACGGTCATTAGCTTCCACCCCCCTTCCCGCCAACGGTCACCATGACTCCCACCCCCCTTCCTTACTTCAACGGTTACGTTCCTTCACTACCACATCTATTGGCCATTGGCTCCCTTTCTCCCACCCCTCCTCGCCTCCCCCACTCTCCACTTCACCCACATTCCCACTGCTCACCAATGACCTTTTAGCCGTTACCAATTTACCCCCCCCCCCGCTTCCTAACCCTTTTGTCCCTTCCCTATTTATTCTAGGTTTGTCCTCCTCTTCATTCACTTTCAACCTCGTGTTGCTAGTGTTTTTTCCCTTCAGCTCGCTGAAGAGGACCACTTTGTGGTCGAAATACGCGTATACGAATTTCACCCTCGTTCCCTGTTTGTTGTTTTTCTATTTGACAACGCTCTTTTTGAGCTGTTCTCCCAGAAATCTGGGGCCCTGCTGTGTGTGTGAGTGAGTGTTTTGTATGATTGCGTGTGTGGTTGTGTAAATAACTTGGCAGCCTTAGTAGAGTCACTACAGCTCTCCGAAGGATCCCAGGTTATAACCCAGGAATCCTGAGCTAGGTCTCATTAGCCTACAAAGGATTCCAATTGGGTTTGTGTGTGTGTGTCTGTGGTAGTCCCTGGCGAGGAAATTTTTTTCCCGTAAACTACCACAGGAGGGTATTCTGGTGGAGAGGCTGTGGTTGGTCCCTGTTGTGGAACCTCATTCCCGCAAACCAACACAGTAAGTATTTAATTTTTTTTGACGAGTGGTGCATATATTTTACGGCCATTGGAGAAATATTTTATCTGTTTAAGTTGCACCAACTTCAAAAAGCTTTCAGACATGCGCAAATAAAACGCTTTAAATGTCCTGTTGGGAATTAAGCGCGATCGCATAATTAAAACTCAAACTTCATCTACATCTACATACTACCCCGCAAGCCGCCTCAATAGGCGTGTGGCGGGGGGTGTTAGGACACCAGCCGTTTACATATAAAAAGGAAACGCTCTAATGAAATTACGCCTAGCATTTATTAAGTCCCTTATTGTTCGTGGGAAAAACGAATTCCCATACCTATCCGTTCGGCAAAATATCTCTCTTAATTTATCGTTTCTGTCGGACCTGGAAATATAGTGGGGTTCTAATATGATGTTCTCCGTGTCGCTCTGAAAGATATCTATTCTCAATTGCTCAAGCAATCTAAGCCTAGCGCGCAGACTCCGAGTCTCTAGCGGCTCCCAGCCTAATTCGTTTAACATCTGTGTAACGCTGTATGTACGCCCGTAGCAGTGTTTGACGAATCGCGCAGCTTTCCTTTGTATTTTATTAAGTTCCCGGACTAAGTCTTTCTGCACCGGATCACTTAAACTTAAAACTTAAAGTGGAAAATGGAGTCATGTAAGGCATACTTACGACAAAATGGTTAACACAATATATTAGGTATCACCAAGCGAGTTGAGTTCGATATTTAATTCGTATTTTCTATCATTATTATTTTTATAAACATGAATGCAGTTGAGGCGAAATGAAAAATTAGAGTTTAAACATTTCACTGAAAACTTTCAGAGACGCATTTGGTGGTTATCTGCGCACGAGTGGAAAATAACTTTCAAGGGGTGTTTCTCATCGACTGGAGGGAGAAATTGAAGTCCTGAGAATGGTCAGAAAGGGATGCTGCGGTTGTTGGAGTAGGTGTGTCGATGGAAGAGAAAAATAAACATGACAAGGGAATGATAAACGAGATAATAAAACTGGAGAAATAAAGCGACCAGGGAGGTCGCTGTTTTGGAAGATTGAAAGGGTATTGGCACTGTGGAGTTATGGATCCTTCGAAGACTATGGGAGGCCTTTCTACATGGGAGACCCTCTGAGCAAAGAAAAGTTACGGGCAGGGGTGTATAAATGATTGATGGGACAGGCCAAGTAATGAAGAATGCGGGAGAGAAACCCGGCGTTGGAATTCACTGCATGGATTTTATGGTCCATGTCATCGTGTTTATTCCCCTCGCGCCACCCTCAAAGAAATTCTCCTCGGCCGTTAGTATACGTGTAATGGAATCCCGTGAAATGAATTCCCATACGCGCACTCAGCATTGCGATGCATTATCCGAGCCGTAAGGAAGTGATGACAAACATTACATCACCGACGGGACCCTTGAATACTATCCAGTGCATCAAACGGTGAATTTTCTTCACCCCCCGACCATAACCCAGGTAGAGAAGATAGGTACGTGCTCACCTCACCGTCTGAAACTTTAATAATAAATCCAACATACGACTGACTGTGAAAGCGACTCATGAGCAGCTAGCTTCTCCTCCTCGTGCGCCTCGTATGTTTTATGAACTGAACGCGAAGGAAAAGAAATGGAGAGACTCACGCTTCTCCGCCGATTAATAAATTTTCCACCTTCCCGGCTCGTATCGAAAAGGTGTATGAAACGCGTTTAGACCTCTCAGTCCGGATGGGAGAGCAGAGCTTACTTAGGGTGGGATCGGGGGAGAAGGTAGGGTGCCCTGGAGAAAAGGCTGAATGAACGCCGGTTTTACATCGGAATTTTCAGCATTATCTCGATGGGAGTTAAACTGCCGCACACGCTGACCAATGGAATCCCATTTTACAATCGCCTGACGAGCCGTTCATTCATCCTCCTCTCCATCGTTCGCCACCCCGCAGTTCCTCCCACCCCACACATCACTCCACCCACCCACCCTCACTCCAACTCCTTTCTCCGCCCGCTCCCATATCCGCCATTGCATCCCCAACGCCCCTGTTCCCCTCCCCTTTTCCAGCTCCTCCTCCTCCCACTCTATAGAGATAAAAGTCCATGCCCTGCGGCTCAAAGTTTTTTTCCGAGATTTTCTTAACAGGGATTGGGCTGCTTTTAAGAATGATCGAGCAAATGTTTTCTGAAGTCACAATAAAGACCATTTTAGGATTTGAAAATTTAAGCATCGTAAGAAGAATGTAATGAAAACATATACTGATTTAAATGGTGCAAAAACTTTTTATTCCTAACTGAACTGCTCGATAATTTATTAACTATATTTTCATTCATCATGATTTAGCATGACTTTTCGCTCAAATTATATTCAAATATTTCGGGCTGCACTTTGTGGAATTTCAGCATATTTAATTTTAAAGAACACTTCGTAAAATCACGTGATAGCTTATTTTGTCGACCGCGGTTTCAACTCCTGTATATAAATAATGCCATGCATGCCGCCGCAGATGCGTGTGGCAGGGGGTGTTAGGACGCGACCAAAAATCTATCGTTTGGAGATACGAATTATTCAGTTTTTTTTTATTATTTCTTTCACGCCGTCTACCGAAAACGCCTTCAACACATAAGGTTAATTTAGTGATTAAAAAAAAATTATTTCGATTAAAATTTACTTTATTTTACATATTGAAAAAACAAACGAACTACACGGAATTAAATTTCAAACGCGGTCAGTGCGCCAGAGCATCATCCTCACTTGTTTAACTATGACTCTCTGAAGTGCACAGTCTTACAATTACACAAAAAATATTACATGTAAAAAGGCTTCTATTTTTGGAAAAATGTTTCCAATAGATAGTAGTGCAAAAGTTTTTGGTCTTTTGAGTATAATCACAAAGATGAGATCATTTCATCAAAATTTATCAATTTTCATTGAATTTATGCGCGGTGATATCTTGCGCAAACTATCTTCACGGGAATCAGGTTGTGATTAGAGTGGGATAGCTTCGTAATATTCCACATACTATTTTGATTTTAGTACGGATCTTAGTGCCAACACATCATCATCAAGGCTACATATTTTGGCGCTACATATCATATCCGGGTTTCTCTTACGAATTGTACCAAAAAGTAAAAAATAGTTTTCATGACAACAATTATCACATTTTTTTAGCAGTCATCGTCATAAAACTCGGCGGTGGTGATAGACGATATAAGACAGATTTCGAAAGGGTCCCGGATACAATAAGGCGGCTGAAAAGCGTCTTTGAACTATGTGCCAAAAATTGAAAATATACCAACGTCGCTGTCCTCCTCTTGAGGGGCAACTTAGCTTAAGCTTTAACGTTTTAAACGTTGATAATTTTTCTTTTTTTTCATTGCGCCCATTTCTCCCCGTACCCTCCAGGCCATTGCACTTCCAACGCCCACGAAACCTGACCTCCACCTCTTCCTTCCCATAAGTTACCGCCTCGGCTAACCGAGGGAAGTCCACCGTATCAGTTGGACGCATTCTCTGCGATCTCCCGCCAGGGGATCGAGGATGGTGAAGAGAGAATAGCCGTGCGTAGAAATTTCCAATCTTCCGGTTTTACCGCTTTAGCCCGGCTCTTCGCAAACTCACCTGTAGTATGCACAACAAAAGCAATATCTACTGCAGATGGCGCTCGGCTAAAAGAATAGGTCTGCAAGGGCATAAAAGAATTAGCAAGGGACCGGGAAGAATAGAGGACTGCGGTCAACCAACCTTACGCTTAAATGATTGACGATAATTATTAGAGGCATTGCACCGATTAAGTTAAGTTAAATGGCGATAACTTCTATTAAGCATTCTAAACCGTAGGATAATCCTTACTCTATATGAGACTCAAATCACCGATGGCGGCGCTGGAGTCGATGACGTCAATTTTCAAAATGGCCGACACACCGAGGATAACTGTGCCTTATTTATGACCAAAATTGAAAGTTTACAGCGGTTCAACAACAGTGATGAATTCTATAGTGAGTGAAACTTGTGTGTCGGAGTATTAAGTCTCTTACTCAGTGATTCAACCCGGTGGTTAGTTTGGATGTTTGAGGTTAGAGCTCACCCAGGACTAAGCCACAGGCGTGTGAATATCACACATTCAGGGTAGGGGGACCAGTTCCTTTCCCTGGGCCACCTCGCACTCCGAGGATTTTTTTGTTCGGGGGCGTCCACCCGGATTTGAACCCGGGACCCTTTGATCAGTAGCTAAGCACTCTACCCACTAGACCACCACGCTTCACGAAGGTATTGAGTATGAGCCAAAAAAAATGTGCTTATCATTTGAAGATATCGTTAGTTATTTAGTAGGGAACGGATGCATAAATATTAAAGAGAGTACGTTTTAAATGTGGTTCTGGTGATGATGATTGGGAATCAAATTCAGAGCGAGGAAACTCAAGTATTCGGCTTTGGTGCAGCAAACGTGGCATCAGCAACGATCCGCAGCAAGTCACTGGAAGGGTGGGAGTGGCCGATTCTTTGCAAGTGAAGGATTTTGTTTGCAAAGCAGGGCATTCAGGGGCGTGCAAACTTGTCGCGACCGTCTTGTGGTACCTCAACCGGTAAGTCAACTTAGTTTACTCACTTTTCGTGAATCATCGTATTAAGCGATGTTCTGCTGCAATTTGAGTTTATTTTCTATGGCACTGGTTAGTTATATTTCTTTGTGAAATTAGAAATTCTCTCATGTGGCTTGTCTCTTAGTGACTTGCAGCTGGCCTTCTTCAGCTCGCGTCCTTCAATTCTCTATCCATTAAGCATATTGTCTCTTTATTCCTTTCCTCACAAATCCGACATCTTCTCCAATATCATGGCCTTTAGCATTGCCTCTTCACATACATAACTCCCCTCACCAAGGTTGTGACCACGACAGAACCTTTTCAAAGTATCTATGAACCTGAATACAAAATAATTTTTTACGAGCAATAAACTTGTTTTATTTAGAATGACAAAAATTAATGCCATTCCCTAAACCCCCTGCCAAACGCCCTTGTGGCGACTGGCAAAGTTGTACATAGATACAGAGTTTTACGGGTCACTACGTTCTCTTGATCTGCGCCTAAACGTGTTGGAACCGAATCGCACTCCGCATTGCTTCTCGCGGCAATAAATTTGTCTTTATGGCTGAGATCACTCCGCAGGACATGCTATGGCGTTCAATCAAGAGAAGTCGGAAATATATCCCTCGCCGCCTTCTTTAAGAACTATTGGTCAGACCGGTAACTGTTGTAGTGGCCAAGCGGAGTTACTACTCTTAAAAATCAATAACTGCAGTCAGTTACTTGGCAAAGGAGAGAAATTACTCATTTGCATATTGCCTTAAATTCAGTTTTTATGACAATTCTGTTCATTTTTTAATTCCATGAAGAAATCTTTTGAGAGAAATAATATTTTATGCACAGTTAGCATAAATATAAAAACAACAGCTAATAAGTATATTGATTCTCAAAAATAATTAATAAGAATGAGCCGTGGCTAATAGGTACAAAAAGTGTTATGACTATGGGTGCCCGCGGTGATTTTACGAGAATCAAAACTTAGGAGCATTTACCAACATCACATATGACAAATGCGGACAGGCATTTTGTTATACGTGGATACCGACAATATCAGACATGGGTGACAGCATTGGCTCATCTCACACTATCAGGCGAAATTTCGCCGACTCCTCCTAATCTCCTGTGATAGGACGGTGAATTACTTTGAGTAAAAATTTACGCGTTGGTATACAAAAAGATTCCGGAGTTTATATCAGACCAATCATAATATTTGAAGGGAAGATATTCTTTGACGAGCGCCGATTTCCGTTTTCCAGCCACATAAAATTCCCTTCAGACGGATTCCGAATGTGAATGGGAATACCAAGACTAAATACATCGCAGCAATCGAGACGTAAACCTGAGTCCTAGGCGTAGCAGACAAGCCCGAAAATGGTTAAAGCAATGATTAGGAAGGGTTTACATAGCTTTGTGAATGGATTGGTTTATACGCATCTAAATTAATCTGAATCAGGATGATTGACATTATAATAATTTAGTTCCGGCAAAAAATACGCGCTCCTTCAGAAATACACAATTCTGGATTCCATTATTTCTTGATACCTCGCCAGACGTCAAATGATTTGTGATTTAATAAAAGGAAGAATACAAATTCTGTTGGAAAATAATCCACTACGACAATAACTGCAGGCTTAGTTTTTATTACACACACGCAATTATTATTTTAAATTCACGGTGAAACAAAATCGTTCACCTGGACTTGGATTCGAACCCAGACCCTTAGATATTGCTCCAAGCAGCTAAGCTACCCTGAAGTTCCCATTCACTGTGAATTTCAAAGAAGACTGTGTGGGTTCAAATCCAATTCCAGGTGAACAATTTTGTCATTTAGTAATACTAACAATTGCGTGTCCATCAGCGGTTGACTCCGTTAAAGTTACTGGATGGCCAGTTCTGCAATTCTTTGAATTTTATTACACAGTTTAGATAATAAGCACTGAAAGTAAAAAAAAAACTGAGGAAAAATATAGCAACAGCTTAAAACCTGACCTAAGCATAATATTTTGCGACAATTTTCTCCGGTCTCATTACATCTAGAGTTTACAATGTTAAGTTTTGTGCGTACTACTAATGCACGTCTTCAAATACATTTTGTTTGGTGCCAATCGATTCAACTAAATACTTTTCATAGGCATATTAAAAGCAATCATGAAAGGAAGATATAATTCTTATTCTTTAAAAAAAATCGTTACAACGAAAGCTGAAAAAAAACTTGGCCTTTGGGTGCAGAAATACAGAGAGGCTTTTCGAGAGACGCATTTCTTAAAAGGAGGCGAATAAGGGCTAAGGAAAGACGGAAGAGATGGCAAAGGAGGGAGGATACGGGGAAGAAGAGCAATGAAGGGGTGAGCGAGGGGAAGCGTGGGTGGGAAGACCGCTCCATGGCTCATGATCTCCTTCGGAGATAGGGCGCGAAGGGCTCCGCCGTGGTATAGATATATAATTAGGGCGTTTGGCGAAGAGGTGGAAGGTCGCCCCGGGTAATATAGGATGGAAAGCGATGTAGGGAGGCTGGGAGTAGAAAGGGAAAAAGAATGAGAGGAAAAGAAGGATGGTGAGAAAAGGAACAGGAGAGGCGGTCGAAGAAGAGAGAGGATGAGAAAAAGGAGATTGTTGGTGAGGGGTGTTCCACAGGGAAGCGTTTTAGGTCTCCCACACTTCCTCTCACGGACATTAAAGACCGCAAGATGACAGTAAAGTTAGTAAGATACCGATAATGATACCGTAATATAAAAGATGATTATACCGCCGGTGAGGAATCGCTGACGATGTTTAAAATGTGTATTTTTTTTGGATCGCCGTCAACTGTTAGCGTGTAATTGAATGTTATTGAATTCCCAAAATTGAATTTCAGGAAACGGATGAACCAAATCACGTACTTGCCTTCATTTTCGAAGAAAAGTGATATGCGGTGCCTTAAATGCGGAAAATGATTGTAAATTCTAACAAATTGCGGGGAAAATGCAGTTGCCAGTTTCGTGAAACAGCTAATAAATAACCAATTGCGGAACTATGAATAAGGGGACTTTGAGTGAAGAGGATATAAGTGGAATTAAGTGGACTTTGATCGAGACTGAATGCCACAGAGATAAGTGCAAACAGAAACAAGGTTCTTTGCATAAATGTTTTTTCTCGGATTATTTCATTGTGATTATAACTTGAGCATAAATATTTCATAGTAGCTCAGACCCACAGATTTCGAATGCAGCCCTGAGACACTTTTGTAAGAATTGAACCTATGATAACATGGAAATTCCTCGAATGATAAAGGAGTACATGTCCTCTGTACGCAAAAATTATTTTAAGTATACCACTAAATCCTCCAGAATGGGACATCCAATTTACACGTGGAAATAAAAATAACCAATACGTAGGTATTACATAAATAGGACAAAGAACCCAAATAAGGGAAAAACATTTACTTTTTTCACCATAAAACATTTTTGAAACCTAAGCATTACATCTTACACAAGAATTCTGACGCTACTACTCCTTTAAACTTTCATGTAATTGCTAAATATGGAAATTCTGTACTCGAAATCAGTGATAATCCTTAGCTTATCTACATTACCAGTAAATACAATTAAATAGCGTCAAGAGCGTCGAGTTGCATTCGGTTGAATAATTAACTTTTAAAAACCAAGGAATCCATTTGATCATTATTTGATCACATTTTATTTTTGTTCTCATTGCGAGAGTAATTATTTCAAATAACTAATGAAATTACCAATAATTGAGACACTACGGTGTATATGGTGAAACAGTAGCAAAACGATGCTCACAATGGCTGCCGGTTGCCATGAACGAAATTGACTCTCTAGGCGTGTACAAGATAAGATCTGATAACTCTCACATAAATGATTAGATACTGTATTTATCCTCTACTCACTTCTTCATTGGCCCTTACTCAAGAGAACCTTCTCAATTTTCCAATCACTTTCCCTGTTCCACCTCGGTCCATATTTTCAACGTCGTTTCGTTTTATCCTCGGTCTCCATCTCCTCCTCTCACATCCATTTCTGTTCGAATTCGTCTTACAATTTGGAAATCATAATTTTCAAGACAAATTCATGGTTTGACCTCCAAAGGCTCCAACCAAAGTGCATGCTATGAATGCTCGCCTGATAGGCTATCTGACATCGGGCCTGGGAGCGTATTTATTCACGCGGCATTGTAAAACATTGCTACGTGTATCAGATAATTTCCCACCTCATCTTTTTGACCTTTCGGGGAATATTACGCGCATACAATTCAAGGAAACCAGCTGCTTTCTTCAAATCATCAACTATTATTCATTAGGTATCTTCAGCGGGTATCTTAAGCAGCATTCAAGCAAGAACCGTCTAAGTCGAGTTTCCAGGTCTTTCAGCTCTCGTGCACGCCAAATCACGGAAATAAAATAAAGTTTGGGACAAACGTTTAACTCTGAGCATAAAAACAAATAATTTTTCATTTTCCTGGATGCATTTTCGGTAAAAATAACTTTACCAACTAGAAATGGAAAGTGGATCTTTATCTTTACTACAACGCAGCAGTCTCAGGATGTTTTGAAGAAATCCTTCTTACGTTCATTGTTTTACCACAGTCTATATTAACCCTTGATTTTACTATGGGTAGTTACTTATATCAAAAGAAAAATGATATCTGTAGGACTACCACACCTAAGCATTACTAATTCAAAACCGACTAGCCCTCACTTACGTTGTTTAAATACCACTGTATTTTGTTCTGCTACGCATAAGAGAACACTGTAGATACCATTGTGATAATCTGTTTGCAAGCGCTGAACAAGCAGGTAATAAATAACTACAGCAACTACATATCATAAAATTAATGTATAGAAATAAAATAACTACTGCAAAGACGTTGGTGGAAATAATTGTGATTAATAAAGTAATATAACCTTCCTGAGCCTTGAAAGTATTGAAACAATCCCTACACGAATAAAAAAAGCTCATGCAGATGATCTAGACTAAAAACATTTGAATATCGAGAATTCAATTTCACTGGCCTCTCTTTCTCCAACACATCGGCCACTTAGCATCGAAGCAGCCCTCAATTTCACCAGCTCGGAATAATTTCGGAAGGTTTTTAATGGAAGAGAGTTAAGTAGACACGGCAATAACACATGTCTGGCATTAAACAGCATGGATTTATTTCACTTCGAGGCATCTCTCTCACCAAGAAAAAAGTATCCGGCCATTCCAGAAATTTCGCAAACGAGCACGAGATTCTTCTTTTTTTTAATTTGGCGAGCAGATAACGCGAAAACGTAACCACATAGCCGATTCGTTTTCCTGGAGGGTAAGAAAAGACGAACGGAAAAAAATATTAAAAATCAAGAGGTATTCACTGAAATGGAAAAAAAGAGGATGAAAAAATGAAGGTTCTTCATCGGTGGATGATTTGATGATTCGACCTTATTTCCACGATCTAACTGGAGATTTGGGAGGTGGGGGGGAATGGGAGGATGGTCTTATCTTGAAACCAAATCGCACGAACGGCATTTTGGCGTGGAATAGCGGCGTAACCCTAAACCCCCCTCCTCTCTTCCCACCTCCATTTCTCTGCCACTCCAGGCGGATTTTTCCCGAATCGGCGAAACAGTGCCAAGCTGAGGGCAGAAAATTGGCGGCAGTATTGGCTCGTTAGCACGTCAGCGGCCACTAATGAAGAAATCGTGATCCCGGATCTCTCTCTTGGTCCGAGCAGGAGGAAATATTCAAGTGAGTGAGGAGGCTGAAGGACTCTCCAAGAGATCGTGGAAGAGATAAGGGTTGGCTTTTCGCTAAGGGGTTGGGAAGAGTGACTGCAAGAAGTCTGGGACGACACATGGTAAAAGGAGGGTTGGGATGTTTCCAAGATGGAGGGACACGAGGGGAGTGAGGGTGAGACTAAGAGGTTGGATGCGTCCTGCAGCCTGCAATTTCTAAAACAACTTCTACATGACTTTCTACCGGTAATACCTCCGGCATCCAAGTCGCTCCTTGGCCTATAAATGTCTTCTCTTTTTTTCACCGCGTGATGTAGGTAGGCTTCCTTTATTCACCATACCATAAGGTCTTTACTATGAGGACACCTGACCGTAGATTTTGATGGACCAGCAATAATAAAAATGGACAGTGGCTTCATGATTATAATTTAAGACACGCTGCGCTTGTGACTACCTTCGGTGAGATAAATAAGACTCAATCATTCAATCGAACTTAAATACTACCACAAAAAATGAATGTATGTACCTATAGTTTTTCTAATTTTTCATGAGGAGAAGGAGGAAACATATAATACTCCTGTTAATTCATCCAAGTTATTTAGCAAAAGACATGGCTGGAGATACATGCAAAAATGGACAGCGGTTAACGATACACATTTACAGAATGCCATGATTGCAATATGCGTCAATGAGAAAAATAAGACTCACTTATTCCCTCTCACTGAAAAACTATATCAAAGAAAACATTAACATTAAGATCAGTCAATAGAATTTTGACGGCCATTATTACTCTTGATATATGTACGTTACTGTTGAGGCAGAAGTCTAACTGGTGTATCCTTACGATAATTTGAGGATTAATTATTTGAAAGCGCGGTAGTCCTCTGATCAGAGCCTCTGACACGAATGGAGGAGGAATGCGAGAGGGGTTTAGAAGACAAAGGAGGACTCTGCAACAACTTCTGAATAACTTTCGAAAGTTTAAACCTCTGGTATGCAAGAATCGTTCCTTGCTCTATAAACTACTTCTCTCTCATTAAGCCGGGGGGGGTAGAAGCCATGTAATATCCTATGAATTCTGTCCAGCTGATTTCACCACATTACAGAAGATGCTGAGTAGTAAACATGAATATAGTTGCTAAAGGATACTTTGTGCTTGTAGTTTGCGTCAGCGAGGAAAATGATAATCACTCGTTTAAGTACTCCCACTTAAAACCAACCAAGAGAAAACATGCATCTATTCTAGTCAGTTGATATGATAATGACCACCATTTTGAATACAGGAAAGCACGCACGAACATTACCAGTCTTACGAGTGTATACTTGAAATGCTTTGCTAATTTGAAAAAAATTAATTATAAGAAGGTGCGGGTGGTATCCAAAGTGTACAGAGCGTTTGGCTCCTGACTGGAGGTAACGGGTTGAACATCGGTTGAGGTTGACATCCCTTGACATCCGAGGCGTGTGATTTTCTGGCCAACTGATATTTCAGTATTCGTCTCATTGTCAGTGAAAATAACAGCTCCCGAAACCTCCATCTGTAAAAATTATACGCCTATGACCTTAGTATGTATTAGGTGGGTTCCACTCCTACCGATTAAATCGCCCTTCTAGTGTAAGATAAGTTTTTTGACCCAATAATCGAATACAAGTTTCCAATAAACAGAATAATACTAGTTTACCGTATATTCAGTGAGCTAGAACCTACATCTAATTCCTAAAGAAAATAATCGATCTAGTACGTTCACTTTATTTAAAAAATTTACTACACGTGTTTCGGCTTTTCACGGTAAGCCATCTTCAGGCACAATTGACTTAGTATGATTGGCTTGAGATGGCTTACAGTGAAAAGTCGAAACACGTGTAGTAAATTTTTTAAATAAAGTGAACGTACTAGATCGATTATTTCCTTCATTGATATGAAGTTCCACCACATATCGCCTGACACCGTTGATTTCATCTAATTCCTACATTGCGAGCCACCGCATAGGCGTGTGGCAAGGGGTATTAAGACACCAGCAATGATAGTGAAGGGTATAAGGAAATGGAGGGGGAAGAAGACATAGGTTAATTGTGTGTAAACGATGTGTCTTTTGTTAGTGTCACGCTGCTTTTGTTATGATCACTAAGAGTACGCAGGCATTTTGGTATCCAATAGTTTGGTAGTTCATTTCTCATATTTTGCCGCTTTCGTTGATTCTGGAGATATGTGGTGGACAAAACAACATCCTCCAAGGCGCACTGAAACTCGTCTGATCTGAATTCATCAAGTTATCTAAGCGTAGCGAGTAGCCTCCGAGTCCCTAACCTTTCTCAATGTAGTCATTCCATCACCTATGTTACACGATTTACACCACGAAACACCAATGTAGCAGGTGCTACGGTAACGTAACTAACATTTTCTTCAGCTAAATTAAATATTATAAAACTTTATTAACTCCTTATTCTTTTTTTTTCATTAAAGTCCCTTTGACCACGAACACATTTTTGTACTAAAATAATGAGGGAAGGACTTGAAAATTTTTCATGTTGCGGTGAATTTGAATAAATTTACAAGAATGTGACACAGACTGACTGGTAATACACTCCTAATGGGAGAGTAATTCGCGAGCTATGGAGGAAATTCAACGTAAAATTCGTTACAGCTCATTGCATCAAGAAATATTTAATGCGTAAGTGCAGCGTTTTCGAAACTGAGGATTTCATGAGCCCGTGATGGAGCTACATTTCGACCTAAACATTCCTCTTCAACCCCCTATTTGTGCATTTTTCAATTAAAAATATTTGTAGACAGATTTATAAATGCATTTTAATCCTGTTCTCGGTGGATTTTTATTTAAATAAATTTTTAAAATTTCAGGTATAATACACGGAAAGTGATTCATTTCCAAATAGGATGGAAAGACTTGGAAGAGAGGAAGACAAAGGATGGAAATGCATTAGGAAAATAATAAGAAATATTAAAATGAAGAATTTTAAAGGAATATAGCGGTCACCTGAATGAATAATGGTGTGCAGTGCTGCAGAAGACCAATCTCGGATTTGATAACTGTTAATCATTGCAAAATAGTGAATCTAAATGAAGAATCAGCAATAAAAGATGAGACCGACCATAGCTTGCCATATAAATTTAGCAATGCGATCAGAGAGAATCACTGGCTGTCAGTCGATCAAACGCTGGTCTGAGTGGCGGCAAGAGTAACGTCCATGACTACCCACCCAAAGGTCACGGGTTCGAAACACGCCTGGGTGGTTTTTCACCATCTAGGGCATGATTGTAGGTGTGCGACTAACTTTTATATATTTAATTGGTCGTAATTGGTAAAAGCTGAGATATTTAAACTAATTACCAATATTATTATAAAATGCATCGTTCATGATTATAAAGTTGATTTATGGTTCTTAAAATGTTAGTTAAACATATTAAATTAGAAGTATGCATTTTCGTATCCAGTCGAAAAATGTAACAAAAATATTATAATTAAAGTTTTTTGATGAAGACAACATTTATTCAAAGTTTATCCTAAGCTATGAAAGCAGTGAACAATTTGCATCACTAAATCTCGGTGACTTCAAATATTTTCAGGGGTAAAAGTGAGACAGTAAAACGTTTTTAGCGAGGAATTCGTACTATGACATCCTTAAATTAATTTATTCAAAGTGTGGGTAAATGTTTAAGGTTAATCGGACGTATAGATCTTTTTCGTACTTTTAAATCCCTAAGGTGGTTCTGTTAGAAATTGATTTCTGCTAATGAACATGATTATAATTATAACAATACATATATTTCTCCCTCAATGCACCTACTTCAGGCTTTTGAAAGACAAGTTTTGGCAAAGAAGCTTATTTAAAAACACCTCCGTGAATTTGTGTAATTCCTTTCGTGGCGCACTAAATACAATTTCAATGATAGCATTAATCTTCGTGCGTGGTACTCAAACTACTATCACACACAAATTAATGTAAGTCGCTCTGTGAAAATTAGCATAAAATATGTGAAGTCAATAGAAAACTTCGAGTAAAATCAAAAGTTTCCTCGCGTCTCCATATTAGAGAAAGGGGGCAGGGGCTGCAAATTAGGAATGCGAAAATTTGCTACCGCCAAAAATAACATTTTAATGCATGGTAAAAACACCAATTACCGCAATTCCAAAAAACTTTCATCCATTACTCTCGTCTTGTCTATGATCACAGGAGAATTCATTTTATTCTCCAGTCACTGTGAGCTCGCAGCTAGCCAACATTACTGAGGAAACAGAGAGCGAGGCAATGTCCGCAGGGATCTGACCCAAAGTATAATGATGATGAGGAGGAGGATGAAGGCAAAGCAAAAGAGTGATTGATTGAAATGTCATATTTTATCGTCTGAAATATTTCCAACAACGGATTTAACGATAAGTGAACTGCATTTAGAACTAATTTTGGAGCGTAAACAACCCAGCCTCATTAAAAAGATTGCAAGTTAATTCCGGGAATCATAACCTGGAAAAAATATTAAAGCCCAAGATCTTTTCATCAAGTCGGAAAACATAAGAGATTACGTATTGAAGACTATTTCTTTCAAAGATTCATTAAAATATGTTACCAATTGGAAATTAAAACACAGGTGCTTTTGAGGAGTGTATTTATCGAGAAAAAGAGCCCCGGTAAAAAATAGGAACATTTTTCTCTGCCGAGTATTACATCTATGATTTTAACCCGTTAGAATTGCGATTGGAAGGCATGAACAGAAGTCTCTTCTAAATCAAATGAAATTTTTCCATGAGATTTCCATTTCCATCAATTACATGCAAGAAAACATAGACTGAAGGAGTATACATCTGGCGCACGCATACCGTACATAAATAAAACCCCAATAACTTGAAATGAACTCCTATGAAGTTTAACATAAAATTTTAAACGTCAAATCTATGATTCGCAACCACTGATCGTATACGCAAACGCCGATCACAATGCGCCAATACCAAATATTTCTCTTTACCAAATATTCCTTTAACTTCATTAGACATGGGCACTTCCTAAAGAAGTACCGGAAATTAACCAACGACTTTTTTAAAGCACTACTTGTACTGGACCGGTAGTACCGACGAAATGCTATCGGTATAATGGTTTTTTTAACTGTTTATTTTCATTAACCAGTTGCAAATTAACGAAATTATAACTAAATCAGTTAAGCATTGCCGTAAATTGGTGTAAATATAATCCATTAGAGTATATAATTACACAAATATCGTCATCTATAATTTTTATTTAACATTTAGAGGTGAGTAATTTGTAATTCACCTCAAGGAACTTTCTTTAGAATTTGCATTATAACTTGCTTTATTATGAAATTTATATTTTAGGCTGTTTTAACATTGCCATCTACTATAAATGTAATTCGCTAACGATTTAGTATACATCAAAGGCCATCTTGTATGGTGCTACGCTTTATTTTAATTATATCAGCGACACGTCTCTTAACATCTCTATCGTCGATGGACATATTTGGATTAGGTATAACTTGACAATTCGTTATCAAGTCGGAATGGCATGCATAATTCAGGTTAATGTTTCCTTTCGCGCTCCGCTTAATTCACGTTGTAAAGTCAGTTTACTATTTCCTGATTAGCGAAAATTGTAAATGATCGTTACAAGCCTTTCCGGACTTAAACCATTCTGTGAATTATGCCTGAAAATTTTTAAACTGATGTTTTCATACAGGATCACATCTCTGATTGAAACTTAAAGAGTCCACAGGGGGTATTTACGTACGTGAATTTAAGTAATTAACTGATTGATTAATCTATGGGCCAAATAAGACTTGGTGATCAGACCACAGTAATTCAATCAAGAACGAGTGTTTCAAGACACGCTATTGTCAATGAAGGTCATGATGTTCATGATCCCCTTACAGCTGGCCAGTATGTGAGAGAGGAAACATTTTATTTTCGGGAAGGAAGGTAATATAAGCACTTCAATGAAGGTACATGCGGCCAAGAACCACAGGTAGAGAAATGCTCATTATCCACGTGTCCACCACCTATTGCTTTGCTTACAAATGTTTGAAGGTAATATCTCCATTTTGTCAATTAGATAAAAAAATGAGAATGTCGTCCATTGTCCACTATTTCGACTGCAGTGACCATTGCCACTGCACTCGAAAGGCCAAACTGAAATGTGTAGGTAATCTTGCAGTGAATTGGGATCGCGAAATGAACTACTGATCATGATCAGAATTGTGATAATATATTCCAAAGTCGGTCATTAGTTAGTCGGTCGGTTAGTCGGTTATTAGGCATTCAGTTTAAATTTATTTGACTGATTGACAGAGATCCAGGATTTTAATTTGGGAGCTCATGAGCTTGATTATCACAACACTGGCTTCACTTAACTTAGCAACTAATTACTACCTCGTTCGATTTTCACAACGGTACTTTTTTTTAGAAATTAACACTGAAGTCGGCATATGAATAATGATTCTTGCCATTAAATCTTGTTGAGGTTTGTGCCTCTTTTTTCTATGGGCATGTGAAATTTGCTTGCATTTTCTTGAAATGTGAATTCTCGCTGTAAAATTTTAATAATATAATTTCTTATTCAAATAGTATTTATTTCTCGACCTCTTATACTATACGGTGTAAATTTCAGGAGATTTTAGGTTAAACATTATACTTTTTTTTTCAAACTTCTGTCAACGTTTTGGATCATAATTCCATTCCATGTAAAGACTGTGAGAGTAGCTATATAGGCCAAACATCCCAATATTTAAAAAATAGGATTTTGAAACAAACATCAATCAACACTAAAGCTCAACTTCGTGCATTGGCAAATCGTGCAATTACAAGTAGTCACTCATATGTCATTTTCAAGAAGCCCAAATGTTAGACTCAGGACAAAATTATCAAAAAGAATATTCAAAGAAATATTCCATATCTCCAAATAAAAAAAATAGTTGCGACAAAAGGACAGTTATTACTTATCTAAGTAAAATTTACCATAATTTAATAAATTACATATAACATTTCAACAAATAAATACATCCAAGCAACCAAATTAAAATTGTAAATAAAAACAGCAACGAACTTGAAAGGTAACAATCTTGAATATGTCTATGCATTTTTCTTTTTAATGACAGTAAATTATATATTTTAACCATTTTGTGAAAAAAAAGGATTGTAGAAAATATTTTTCACAATCATGTATCTTTAGTTATAGCTCTGAATATAGATCAATAAAGATCCGAAACGTAGGCAGAAGTTTGAAAAAAAATATATTAATTGACCTAAAATCTCTTGATATTTGCACCGTATAATTTCTTATGTAAATAAATTAATAAATAGTCAAATGAAAAGTTGTTTTTCAAAATTCCCAGTAAATACCTGTTAATTTTATGCTTATTCCAGAATTACCCATTACCATCATTCAATTATTTTCCCTAAGTAGTAGAACGCTTGTACACCAGATGGCAGAGCTGTTCGAGTATCGGTACTTTCAATAACGGTTTCTGCGGTAGAACCGATTTCTAACAGAACCCGGTAGTAGAAAAACTGAAAAAAAAAATGTTACCCGATAGTACCAAATGCCGGAATTTTTTTATCATCCCTCCCTTGCATCATAATCACATCAGAAAGTATTAGTTTTGGGTATGTTTACCCGTAAGAAAATTTTGGGTTTTGTGAGAAAAATGCTATTTTATTACTAATCTAAACAATGGGAGACGTATAAAAAGAGCAACCTCACCTAAAAAACTGCAGGGCCTTGGGAACAATTCAATGATATCTGCATTAAAATTAGAAAACTGTAAAAAAATATTTTATTGGAAATTTATACGCGTAAGGCTCATGACGCAAATTAGTCATTCTTTCAAAAATATTCTTCAGTTTTCAATATTATCGACATCATTCCTTTGTTTTCGATGAGATACAGGGTTTTCATTGTTGTATTTAATCATACTTTAAAGTTATGGTATAAAGAGCATGTTCACTGCTTCAAAGAGAAACGTTTTCGAAAAGTTTAAATATGATACGTGATGTTAACTGGTCGTATTCAATTCAGATTTAGATTACAAAAACAAGGAAAAACACAAAATTGGCAAAGGCAGATGGAGGTTAATATGGTGAGGAGTAGGCGGTCACAAATTTGTTACCAAATAAAAATGTCCTAAGTAAACATATTCAACTAATTTCCCTCTTATACTTATACCATCATCAGATTCCAAGACACATGATAAATTTGCTTTATACAGGTATACTGTTGGAAAGGTTATATAAAGTTAATGATAAGGCAGCCCTGCGTATTCACAACAAATTATGGGCAGTGATACTCATTTAAAAACAGTATTTGATAGTGAGAAATTAAACCAAATATATGTCACACATGAAAAATAAAAAATAAATCTGTGAAATGCAAACATGTATAACAGATTTTGAAGCACAGATTCGCCAAATTTCATCAAACCATTTGCTTGGTTGCAACCATATGACTTATTGCTTCAAAGCATGTGTCATATAAAATATAATCTTTATTAACATCCATATTCATTAGAGAATATATAAATTTTGTCTGACATTTTCTCGACACTCGGATCACGTGATCAAATGAGCAAGTGAAAGCAATCAGATAATGATCAGCAATCAAGTTCCAAATGCCATTCAAAAAACGTGAGAAGATTAACGCCAGATAACACCGGAGAGTTTTTCCGTATAATTTTCCGTTCTAAATCCATTTAAAGAAAACCACTGTCCCAAACCAACGGAGAGCTTACATCCGGAGAAAGGCTAGCCCTTAAAAAAAAAAGATCTCGCTGAATTTTCTATTCTGCCTTTCGTCTCTCGAGTTGCAACAATGACGGATGACTCGGCCATTCTTGCACTCATTAGACAAGAATTCTTCCACCGCCGTTGGAAGCGACGCCGCCTGAATGCGTACTATATTCCTTCGAAGAAAACAGCCCAGGAAAAAGTTAGTGAAAAAAGAGCGCGTAGTGAAAAGACTTGAAGGGGACAACTTAGGAGAGGAAAAAAAAGGTCTTGTGGGTGAGATAGGTGGCCGCGGAAGTCATTGATGGAGGAGGATGGAAAATGAGTTCTCCCAGCATCCCATTTTGGTCCACGGGACGCTTCGCCATCGCTAGAAGGCAAGGGAACGATCCGAGGAGGGCAACAATAGACGCTGTGGCTGTGCTGGCCTTTCCTCCTCTTCACCACACCCCTCTCTCCCCCCCTCCCCCCCGACACATCACACGAGTTACGGCCTCTTGTCCCGTGTCGAACCACATTGTTAATCTCTTTCCCAGCATTACTTTGCCCAGGGGAGGATAAATTATTCGAGTGGCCCTGAAATCGATTAAGAAGAGCCTCCTCCCCCTTCCTCCCTCTCCCACTCATCCCACCCTATACCTTACCCGCCCCCCCCTATCTTCTCCCTCTCCTCCTCCCACGATTCCTTTCTACACCTAGCGCCCCCTCTTTCCCCACCTCCCCCTACCTTCCTCCTGCCCGCTGAAAGATTCCCATATATTATGCCTCTGAGCCAGCGAGCGCCATGTCCCGAAATAATAAGTTGGACGTCACCACGTCCGCGATCGGCCTGCCATCTGTTGGCGAGTCAGATGTATGTCCTAATTAACGTGCACGCGGCGCGAGGCCTCAAGGAGCAGCTAATTAATGAGAAGAGACATGTCTGGGAGGGAGGGGAGGAGGGAGAGGAATGGGGGGAGGGAGGGCAGAAGGGGGAGAAGTTAGGGTTGAGAATAGGTGGGGGAGAATCGAAAGATAAGTAGAAGAGGGGTAGAGAGGGTGAAAATGATGGGATAGTTCGGACAGTTAAAGTAAATGAGAAGATGGAGAGAGAGAGAGGGGGAGAGAGGGGGAGAGGGGGAGAGGAAGGGAGAGAGAGAGGGGGGGAGAGAGAGGTTAAGAAGGAAAAAGGCGATGATGATAAAGGGTTAAAGAACGACGCAGCAAGAAATTAAGAGCGCTCCAGCCGAACCCCCATTTTGCCAGGGCAAATTTTTACTGTCAATCTCTCCGGAGCAGCTTTTTGTGGTTTCGGCTTTCGAAAAGTGAGTTGTCAGATGCCCAACGATGCCCCCCCCCAGGCCCCCGTTCTTCCTATTTAATCTCAACGCCAAAAAAGGAAAGGCGCAGCAACGCAGCAATTAAGGATTTAAAATGGTCTGGCTTTTGTAATAATTCCGGAGGAACCATTGGGCTGAATGAGACGCCACAAATGCGATCATCGCAGGTGTTCTCACAGACTGTTTACACAGGTTAACCTTTCCGCACGTTTCTCTTTACCAAGGGATTTGGTTGTTAAGGATACTTACGAGAGACGCATGTAGCATCTCTTACACTTTATCACTGGTGATTTGTGGAATCTGTTTATGATAAATGTACGCTCACTGTTGCTACGCATAATTGTATTTTAAACGTCAAAAATCTGAAGCGCCCAAAAGACAAAAATCTTAGAATCCTAACGCATATGTTCGTAACAGATCAAGAAGTGGTTTCTAAAAAGTAGTTTGAATCTAAAAAATAAGGGAGATTGAATCAAATGCCTAATATACTTGACTGTTGCCGGTTTCACTTCGTAGAAGTTACTAGTACTAAGCTGTGTTAATCATGAGTCAAATGCCTACAAACTGAACGCTGAATCATCACTCATCTATTATATATTTTCTATTATATCCATACTTATTTTTCTTGCTCACTGATAGGTGTTTACTGGACATAAATCATTATTAGTGAAATTGCATTTTGAGGTTTATGCAATTTAGTACCAACAGAAAAACAGGAAGGAACCCATGCAACATTTCAGGTGCTAACGTTCTCAAGTCAAAATAAAATCATGTCATAAGTGTATATTATTATTCCAGTGACATAGTTGCCGCATTATGAAGCTAAACAATTTCAGACCATTCATTTAATAACTAGAAATATTGTAACAAAAACAAAGGTAAATCATCAATGCATAAACCATACATCGTTTACAATCTACTTTTACATTTAATCTTTCCTAATCATTTTTGAAGTTTTTAATATGTTTTAGAAGTATACAACGGAATAAATGATCCAGCATTGGTTGTATGCTTTAATAACAAGATATACCTAATATTCAAAAGGATACCCAGTGATATAAAGTTCTACAAACGGGTATAATATGGGCGCCTTTACGATACAATGTGAAGAGGAACAAGGGTAATGTTGAACACCCGGTAGTATAAATTCCATTACTTTTATCCAACTAAAGAATATGAGCTTTATTTACGAATTTTTTTTACACTTGCCAAATTAAAAGGAATCGCAATAAAATGCAGTAAATAGCTCAAAGGAAAGATAAATAACGATCGGTGCATTTTCAATGCAACGCAGAAAACCTGAGTTAGAAGATTCCTGAAATGTTAACATTCGAAGAAAAAACCTCAACACGTCTGTCATTCAGATGCAGATCAATGGACTCACTGAAATACGTGACAAAAAGTTTCAAATTAGAACATGTATCCTAATTCTATAAAAAGGCTTTTATAATGAGAAGCAACTTTCAATGCAGTGAATGTCGGCCCGGCCTACAGCTTGTTCTTTAACGAACACGAAGCTTAAAATTAGAGCAAATGCGAGGTATTGGGACGAAAGAGATGTGTAAGACTGCATCATCTGGACATCTGGAAATTTGCTGTTTGTTCTTTTACTATATATCAATATCTCAGGCTTCACTTGGTGAAACCACATTGCGATGGTTTGTAAATAAATTCACTTTGTAATGTTCCACAATAGTTTTTATTATTCCGACCTAGGTTTCGACTCAAGTTATGATATAGTACCTTGAGAATGACTTAAGTTGAGTTGAAACCCAGGTCAAAACAATATAAAATATTGTGGAACATTACAAAGTGAATTCATTTACAAACCATTGTTATTTTAATTATATTCACCCGTCGAATTTTAGCTTTATTTATTAACTTTCATACACTCACAGCACATTCAGACCAATCGTAATATAGTTCATGAAAATATGTGTACGCAAGCAGATGAAGCGATTAAGCCGTTTCATTGGAATAAAAAAAAGAGGTCTATAGTGGAATTAATATTGTAGGAATACGATCACTGGAACCATATACTGGAATTCAGAATTATCTGCAACCTGTAAACCAATAGAATCTAGGAAATAGACACTCCTTCCTATACCAGGCAAGAAACATTACATTAGCGCCAATGAAACCTATCTAGAAGTGAGATAAATGTTTGGGTGAACACCTGGAAGTGTACCTGACCTGTTATTTTAATTAAACTCACTTAAAGAACTCTAGCTTTATTTCTGAAGGCACACACACTCGCAGCATTAAGAGGAGTCAAAATAAAATGCACTAAAATGCGCGTAAGAACTCCGATAAAATGACCGGGACCTTTCCATTCCGTCGCAGAAATCGTGAGAGAGAGAGAGTCCAGGAATGAGAAAATAAGCAAAAAAACCCCTCACCGCATTTGGCATTAAGATGCAGATTCGTGGAATCTCGTAAAAATGCCCAAAGGGGAGAAAGGAGATGGAAGCACAAACCACTCGAAAAAGTGGAATTGGAAGTAGTGGAAAGAAGGAAGGAACGAAGCTCCTACCAACACGCAGCATGCGAGGTGGTAATGAGGCAACGAAGAAGAGCGCGCCCTTCCCACCTCCCCCTGCTCGATGAACCTGCTGAGCATTTGCTCCAACGGGTCACGGATTTATGGCGCGTGGGACTGTAAAATCTCCTCTCGAGGTGTACAGAAGAGGAGGTGAGCGCAGAGAGGATGGACCGGGGGGAAAGCTGAGCGAGGGGCAAAAATGGATTGAAGAGAACGTCGGCAGTAGTGCCAGTGAGGAGTCTATTCGCGGCAGACGAGATCCGATTTGGGTGCGGCGGCGCCTTAGGTGAGCGAATCGGCTGTGATGAACCATAGACTAGCTATTATGAGAGCTTAGTGTTTTAGGGCATGTAGCAAGCAACAAACAAATTGGTCTTCAATCTATGGGGAATATGCTATAAAATAAACATTCACGACTCACGCTATCGTATCAGATCGTGAACAAACACAATAGTCTTTCATGACGCAATTTGGAGACCGAAAGCGATGGTACGTTACGCATCAGGAGGTTGACTTTAGTTACAATGAGAGAATTTTTAGTGCTCCATATAATCTCGCCTCGGTCACCTATAACATAAAGTCTAGGACTTTCATTCAAGTGGAGCATAATATGTCCACAAAATGACTGACTGCGGATTCAACCGAAAACGCATTTCTACAGGGTGACCTGAATTTCGCAAGAAAGACCGCTCAGAAATAAAAATGCAATAATAAATTAAGAAGACTTGCATTGTGATTGTACAGCTATGTTTTGATCTTACTGATTGAATTCATAGGATCCGTGTATCCCGCTTGAAAAAAAAACAATATTTTCAAAAAATGTAGGCTCTAAAGAATAAAATATTGTCACGAAGTAGTACAACTTTAAAAAATTCTACAATAATGAGAAAAAATCTTCGGAAAATACTACTCCATAGTTGTCCTTTTAACAATGAACTTCAGATTTATAGTTTATAGTTTTCATGCAATGCCATTTCTCGAGGAAAGAATTACCCTATAACTGATTAACTGATAAGAGCTGGTAAAAAATAATTCCTCAAAAAGATCATGAGCAACATCCTACGAGAACTTTGGGGTACCTACTCTGACCGTATCTGTTTCTTGTAATTGATCTTGCTTTAGGAAAGAAAAGCGAATATTGTATCAGAAATCCATGTACAAAATAATTTATTAAATCATATTTTACACAGTATGATTCACTTTAATGAAATAAAACAGCGAATGAGGTTATGGGTCCCGTAAACCTATGGTAAAGTTTGAAAGAAAAAAAAAATTATCGAAACCGCACAGTCATATGATAACACAATTATGAGAAGTAATTACGATATCAGAAGAAAATATATTTTATGGATTTCTGGCTCTCGAATAAAAGAGAAACTATCGACATGGACACAGGGCACTAAATCTAAGTCAAGATTGTGGCCAAATATGTGGGAAAACCGCCGAACACCAAATCCTTGTTAACAAGGTAGGTAATATCCATGATAACTTTCATAGTGTCATAAGGTTTTTCACGGCCATGAAATGATCCAAAACATAATCGGACTGTCATTTCAATTTTCAAAATGTGGATAATGGTGACGCAGCCTCAAAGCGAGGCTAGTCCTCTCCTTCTATCAATGCCGATCGAACACCCTCCGATCTAAATGACTCATTTCGTAACACGAAAACTTTCTTCCGATGAATGCCGGCGTGAAATATTTGCTGTAAAACAGTGCGTTAAACCGGTGAAAGTTTCCGCGAGTTAATAAGATTTCAGAGAGATAAGAAAAAGGTGAAAGATAATCGCCAAGTAAGAGTGATGAAATATACTTCACCGGGACGCTTGGAATTTTTATTTTTTAAATGACTCTCGTGGATTATTCACACTCGTCGCGAAAGAGTTGGGGCTCTAATTGGTTTTTGTTGCGTTCCAGGATTTCGTCTTCATCTCCAGCTATCTTCTCCTCTCCAAGGAACGTGGAAAACTCTCCCGGCTCCATATCGCAGTCCACTCACGAACCAAGAAAAATTATCCCGCTTGTCGCTTATGGCTCGCGTGCAAGGACGCATATTCTAATTTCGTCGCTGTTTAAACAGCCGAAGCTTACCAACACTGCTCTCCGACCAGCGCATGATCCTCCGCTCGTCTCGTTAATGGTATGAATGAATACGTAATTGCAAGGAGTTACTTTTTACGAGCGGACATTTCCCGTAAAACAGAAAATGCCATAATTCACACGTGTGAAGGGACGTGGGACGCCCAGCAAGTTGAAAATGCGTGCTCACGATTAAAAATTTTCCCAGTTTTTTTAAAAGTAAACCATTCCACCACAAAACTTTCTTCGAGAGCCTCAGGAAATTGGTGCGGGATGAAATTACAAAAAGAACCGTATTTGAGATGAGCTCATCCTTCCACGCACGATTGCCAATAGCGGAAGCTGACAGTGAAAATAATACTTTCGTTGACCAAACGATTGCTTTAAGGTAGATAAGCAATCAACGATGTGTTAAAAACTTGGAGA
Source organism: Pyrrhosoma nymphula (assembly GCA_963573305.1). Lineage (NCBI taxonomy): Eukaryota > Metazoa > Arthropoda > Insecta > Odonata > Coenagrionidae > Pyrrhosoma > Pyrrhosoma nymphula. The sequence goes on along the minus strand of OY754335.1, from coordinate 7,797,732 downwards.
TACTTATCACGCCAACGTGAGTATGAAACTTATGCTCCAGATGGCCATAATGAGAACCTAACGGATACCATTAATAAATGAAAATTCGGGGAGTAGCTACGCTGAAAACAGCAGTGATTCACCGTGCGGGCCTTGTAGGCATGTTCATGAAAGTGTCTAACCCTTTTATCACACATTCATGCACGTCACCTCGCACAAGTTGACTGTGGCCGACACTAGTCTTTAAGCAGGTTCATTTATACTTATACGTTTAATGTCTCTATTCAGATTTAAGTCATCATCGATAATATCCCAGTTTTAAGATAGAATGCTATTGTGCTAGAATGCTAACTTTAATGTTTAAAAAACCTCATTGACACCAAGCGCGAGATTTGATATCTGTGTCTAATATAAGCTTCCTGAGTGCATTGATTGCATTTTACTTGCACTTTTGGCGGAATTAATTGCATTTTTGGCGGCATTACTTTTTCCATGTAATTTACAGGGCTTAGTTCAACATCGTCAAGTGTAGGTACTCTTTTGGTCAGCAATCCTAATTTACCCACCAAATACATTATCATATGAAATAATGCTTCCATTTATTGCTCCGGAAAGGTAAGATCGTTTGGAGGCAAATAATGAGTTCACCACGACGAATAAATCGAAAAACAAATATACTCGTGCCAGAAGTTGGTTTTTAAACTTGTTCCACGATTCGCAATACGAGCATTCCAAAATATTCTGGATTAGAATTCGAATCAAACATTAAAACCCAAGATATTTTTACATCTCTACCAGCGGGATCACAGCGATATTTGCAAAAACCTCTAGGTTACCACGCACGTGGTTTCATCGGTATTGATAAAGTAAGCTCAAGGGCATATCTCTTCATTTGTAAAAAGTTTAACTTTTCCTTATGACTTTATACAATCATCAAACAAACTCCATTTATGCCATTACTTTTTTTTTAGAGATATATAGTCACTTACAGAAAAGAAAATATCATGCAATGCATCAATATTTACCCTTCACCATGGCAATCCGAATAGTCCCCACGTGAGAGAGCAGGTATATTTGCTCCTATTTAGGTTTACGTAATTAAACATTCTGGGTCTTTCTTCGGAGGATACGTGTGGGGAGGTGGAACGAGAGGCTGTGATGGGCGATCGGAAGAAACCCAAAGGGATAAAGGACGGGTGAAGGGAAGCGTGGAGGGGGCCGAAGGTATCAAGGTGAGGGGCATACGGAGGTTTTGCCGCATTATTACTCCTACTATTACCGCAATATTACTACTACCGTTATTACTAGTAGGGTGATCTAGCGGATAAGGTAATTTAAGATGGAGGACAGCAAAAATCTTCCGTACTTCTAAAGGCGGAGGCCCATATCACCGTGCATGTTCCGCTTGGCATACGTTCTGCCTCTCTCCATGCTGCCCGTAAAGCCAACTCTCTTCCTTCCTGTACCCCGATTAACCAACACTCTCCCCTCCACCGTGGCTTTCAGCATATACACGCCCCTCATTGCCTGTTCGAACCACCTGCTCTGCTGAATGATCGCAGGCTTTCCCGGCGTATAGAATTGTGGAAGGTTACTCGGGATTTCCACCGGGTCAGGTTCTGCAACTCCATCTCGGCCGACGTTTCGATGAACGAGTTGTCCATTGTCATCAGGTCATCATGCCCTGATGACGATGGACGACTCGTTCATCGAAACGTCGGCCGAGATGAAGTTGCAGAACCTGACCCGGTGGAAATCCCGAGTAACCTTCCACCTGCTCTGCCTCCCTAAAATCTCCAGTTTCCTCTAGTTTTCTCTTTTCACCCATCATTCCAAGCACTTTCACATTCTCCTTCCTTTCCGTCCTCCGCACTTTCTCCATTCTCCTCGACACCCACATTTCAAAAGCATTTTGTATATTCTCGTCGTCTTTTCTCAGAGTACATGGTTTCTGCACCATACCACGTTACACTCCACTATTTGCCTGCCTCTTCTTTACATCCTAACTCAAGGTCCCCGTCATTAGATGCCTCCTACTGCTGAACGATTCTTTCACTAAAGATTTACTATTTACAATGTCCTAGCTACTAAGTCCGTTGTTATCCCGTGTATTCCGTAAGTAAATAATGTTTTCCCGCTGCTCTAATTCGTACCCTTCTACTTCTACGACCAGCCTCACCTTATAAATCTCCTTAAATGTCATTAGTTTGGTTGTCATACGATTAATATTCATTATTTCTCGCATTGATTTTCTAATGCATCTACTATTTCCTACAACTTCTGCATAATTAAATAACCAACGCCGGGTTGTCAGCAAAACTAACCAACATTATCTTTATATTTCCACGTCTATATATCCCCATACCTTTATTACCATTTTCAATTTTAGTGCTTTCATAAGTTAATTCCAACACGATCAGTTAATTCCAATTGAAAGTTTTAAATGCGTACATTTTACCTCACAAATAATCTGTTATAACATATCACAATAAAGAGGTTCCACTGATAATTGAGTTTATGGAAATGTTTTCCCATACGCGTTACTCATATAAATATGTCTTAAATTCGATATTGTCAGGAAATCCTACTTTTCCACATTATATATCTGGCAAATTGAACTTAAGATTACATGAGTCTGAAGACAAGAATTGTCTTAACATGTAAATAGTTCTTTTTTCTGCTATTCACAGTTGTCATTGAACAAATAGTCCAATGTACAGAGTTCTTTCAATAAATTAGAATTTGATAAGATAAAATCACCAATAAATTATTGTTTTCGACTTATTCACAATTAAATGGAACTTTTAGTGGCAAAATGCGTACTTGAATTGAAATATCAGTGCTGTTGGCTCCTCTGGATGCAAAAAATTATTCTTTCAAACATTTATTCGCTGAATGACTGAAATTATTTTAGTGACAACCTTTCTTTTATAAATACGTTATGCATGCTATTAACAAGTTAAATCAGGTATTGTAAAACGACGTAAGCTAACAGGTGGAGTGTTGCATATCCTTTGGCTAACACAGACATTGATTTAACCTTATTATTGATGTTCCATCGCAACTGGGTGAGTACATAATATTTAATTAACGCGGTCTGCTTCCTATTAACTTTTCTTATATCTCATGTTTCTAATATTATTTATTAAGAAGTATGTTACTCATGCCAATCATTTTTTGCCTGCAAGGAAATTCATATAAGACAAAAAAACTGCTATGTAACCCTATGTCTAACACATTTTTGTCATAACATCCACGATTTAACAAAATGTTCAATTAGTGAAAAATTGCGTCGAAAGTTAAAATGTTGTTGACTTAATTATATGAGGTAGTTTTCCTATGAACACTAGGAAAATGAATATATTTCACTTTAATTCACTGTGGAATCTCCTAAATGGGTGAATAGGCTCAGAGAGGCAGGTAGGGGAGAGCAGGGAGGGGTGGAAGACCTTAAAGAGGGTTAGGCCGTGGAGTGATCCGTCTCCTGGCCTAATGAAGACACTCCGAGGTCCGTATCTTGGAAGGGAAGGACTTGAAGGCAGTGGGAGGGGAGGCGGGGGGGGGGGGGTTTAGGGAAAGGGGCAGGAAGTGGGTGGGAAAAGAGGAGAGAGACTGAGAGAAGACCTTAGGGCGGCAAAGGTACGGGGTGATCGAGGAGGCAAGAATGGGATCTCCCTCTCAAAGAGTAGAGAGGGATGGGGGGTCAGTCTCAAGGCGGGCGCAGGGGACGGACTGCGGTATGTGGGTGGGGGAAGGGGTTTGAGGGTTGGGCGTGAGGTTGGTAATTGGTCGTCGGGGACTGCGGAGAAGGGGCAAAAAGGGTAGGTGGTTAGGAGGAGGAGGGTGGTAGGGTGAAGGTTAGGTAGGTTGCGGGGGTGGGGCCCCCTTGAGGGAAGCGGATTGCTGCGAAAGTCCATTGGGGATATCGCAGATTCGCGATCTGAATTCGTGGTCACACTAATGAAGGCCTATCGCAAGAGTGTCTGGTGAGCGGGATGGGAAGAATGCATGCCCCATGTAAGTGAGGAAGAAGAGGAGCAGGGGCGAAAGCACGGAGAGAGGAAGGAGAGCAGAGTAAAGTAAATTAGCGGACGGGGAAGAAATAATGAATATCCACCAAGAGGAAGAAGCAGAGGTGGAAGAGAATCGACCCAAGTCGGTAGAGTTAGTGCTTTCCTTGCGATGATACATTTATTTGCCGCGGCGAAGAGTGTGCACAAACGCATATTGGGTAAAAACCCTGATTGACCGATCATTTTAAGAAGTATGAGGCACCTTTGCATAGTCGTTCCTTTCTACAAAGAAGCAAAAATCACCAAGTTAGAACTACGAAATTCATACTAACACAAAAAACTCCAGTTTTTTAAACCGTTTACCGCAGACAAGATGTTGAATTCACAACTGCAAATACTACCATGAAATCATGTCATGAAATCATATCTTACCTTAAATTAAGTCTGAAGATAAATCCACTCTAAACTGGTCTCTCGAAAATGCAGATGGAACATTGTATACCAAGGATTTTACCAACTTACTTAAGTTACACTAGTTTCTTTCCAAAGTATTTTGATCGGGCGTTCATTCACTGGAAACTAACGATTTCATATCTCTCACTGTACTATGGCTGACTAAAACAGTGATTGCCTAATCGAGACATTTGTTTCCGCAATGCAATGATTAATGTTCTCTACCAATTTACAAGTCCTGACCGTGGTTGCAAAAATGTGCCATTTTCAAAAGTGAAATACTGGGGACTATCTAAGTACCATGAGAAAGGAAAACTACAAAGAAAAATTGCTAGGCTTAAAAATAATCTTTAATACTCGGCTTGTTTTAAAAATAAATGAATAAATCTTCTACTGCACATGAGTAATCAATAAAAATGACGTTAAATCTACACAATGTATTACAGCATACCAAAAAGGCATTGCTACTTCCGCAATAATGGCCGCATCATTCAAAGTAACATCTGGATGATTACACCTAAACATCAAAACTATCAATGATAATTAAGGAACAGAGAGGCAAGTATCATTTGAAAACCAATGATTGGGTTAACATGCACATGGTCAGCAAAGAATGATTAGTACTTTGGAATTTATCGAAGAAACAAGAGAACATCCGAGGTCACGAACCTATATAGTGAGTTGCCAAGAATCCGCTGAAAAGCAATGAGAGCAAAAGGTAAGAAGTTACAAGTGATTAATTCGAGAGCTCTGCTCAGCCATTCATAGGTGAGAGAACCAAATACCTAGACCGCGGACAACGAGTGAAAAAAGCCAATATGGGGAGACTATTATGCGGACCTGAGCGTAATGGTGACTGAGAAGATACTCTGTTGCATTTTGCGGATACAAAATGGAATGAACTTAGGAAGCGAGACATAATGCGAGAATGGCGTCAAAACGGAGAGAAAAGAGCAGTCAAGAGGAGGTTGGAACAAGGCTGAACGGCGATGGGGAGAAGTATTTACCGCTCACGGTACCAATTGCCAAGAGGAGCGGAGGGAGAGCAAATCGTTTGACGAAGACCCCGAGAATCGTAAGCCATCTTGTTGACTCAATCGATGTCCGCACAAACTGAAGGCCTTGGGATTCCAAAAGCGATCTCCGCCTCACCATTTTCATCCGTGTTCCGTAGTAAAGGGGGAGGAAAATAGACAAGAGAGCATCGCGGTACACGCGGATTTATAAATCACGTACTTCCCTATCCTCCTTTAGCGCTCTTATGACCCAAGAGCATGTCATCTCCTTATTTGGTTGACCATGAGGAGCATATATGCAATGCGTGTGCATCATCATTAAGAACACAAAAATAGCATCGGGCGGAAAGAAATAAGAAAGAAGCATTTTGTTCACGAACGCCTCTACCTGTTCCTAACACGGGGTAGGAAAACGAAACGAAAAATGCAGAACATATGGCTGTTAAGTCAAATGTAAATCTAACTTGCCACCAAACCTCCACAAAAAAGTAGTCATTCCAACATGATATTTGATAACTTACTTCCCTTGGTGCCACAAACTCAAGCAAAATAATTTACTTTTATATTTCTTGACTATCAATGAATCCTTCCACTTAGAAAATTAAAAACATGTCTATTCCCTCAAAACTATTGCACCCTGCTCAGTTTTGGATACATAAACATCAATCGAAGTCAAAGTTGAGTTCTCTGAGTTGAGAATCTGAAAGGGATCTACCCGATCTAGAGCTACCCGATCGTTTATAGGACAAATGGGTATGGGCAATTAGGCATACAATCAATCATATTTTAAGCTGAATCTCAAAAGAGCTGACTATACCTACAAATCAAGTCTAAAGACGTTTCTCCAAAATGTACAAGGAATACGAAAATAGGATAGAGGCTATCTTGAACTGAATATTTATGAAATATGTTTCAGTGCCATCCATGCAATGTGGCTAAAAAATCCACACTGCCGCCTTTAAAGATTTTCGTAGATTTAGCTGTTTTCTCCGCTGCTTGGCACACTACCGCCTACATATACATTAGGTTATGTATAGGGTTTGGAGGTTTTACTCAGTCCTGGTTGTAGAATTCAAACGGGATCATTGATTAACATCTGCCTCGACCATGAGCTGAAACCAATATGCCATTAATTTATTATTTTCAGTTTAAAGCTACCGGGGCTCAGAACAACCTATGGACTATGGACTACTAGAACAGTGGCGTATGAACACCTTCCTTTAGATTTGATGGAGCAAAATTAAGAATACAGAGAAGGGAGTTAAAATTATGTTATTTATCCTCTACCATTTAGTGCCGTTCCACCTAAAGGATTGAATTGCTTTAGCAGTTTGCAAATGGATGAATCGTCTCCGTACAGAGTCTTGTGCTTTTGCAACTTCTCTGTACAATATCTAATCTGTTTCAATCATGGTAAAAGTTAGGGAACATAAAACCAGTAGGAATTAAGAGTTATTCATTAATTTTTGCATGCCTTCAAATATAAGACATGAGATTACACGTGATGTCGTCCGCGGTAGCCACGTCTGCAACATGCCTACTTGGCAGCCCAAAGGTCGCAGGTTTGAATACCATCGTGGACATGGTTTCAGGGCCATATCTACGATTATGGACTAAGGTTAAATAACTATTAATGATCTCAGCAGTTTCAGCACCTGAGATCATAGTCTCAAATTGATGATCCACAAGCACATTTGAGATATGAGCACTCATATATACCGAAATGGGTTTTCAGCTTCAAAGAGGGTCTGGGAAATTTTCACAAAGTCTTAAATTAGTGAGTTACACTAGATGGTTCACCATCACTAGCGTCTACATAACATTCGCACTTGTTCGAGAGACATTGAATTTTCATTGCTTTCTCAGCTGCTTGGCAACACTAAAGACTTCGCACTGCCTGACAGGGGAAAAAATGCTCATTTAGCACAAATACGCGAGAAAATCAAATAAGAAAATATATTGAATCATATTTTAGTAACAATAAATGTTAAAAATGAGGTAAAAGAGTGAGTTCCGAGATAACTAAATAGAAATCATGAGAAATCTGTTGCGTTACAGCAATTAACTCTCCTGCTACGCGTAAAACATTCAATTAAGATACTAAAAAAATTAAAAACAGTACCATGGCTCTTGAATGACGTTTATTACTTGAAAACAGAATAAGGAGTAAGTAATACAACCTCGCATCTATTATTTTCACGCAATAGTAAATTGAAATTTTCAGCTCTCCGTAAATTAGCCAAAATCCGAAACTCAAGATTTAGCTCAGTTAAATTAAGTATAGCAAGAATGTCTGATTTTTATTAAGTAATTGATAACTCTTATCGAACCCTCCGGTACGGCCGCAAGCCGCATAAGAAAGAGGCAAGGCAAAAGTGCAGCTTGATTGCTAAAATTTTGAAGAAAACCAGTCGTGAAAGCACAAAAAACCACAAGCAAATTGACAAGCAATAATACGGGGGATCGTAACTAAATTTCTAGATTGGTAAAGTGAGACTGAGACAACATTTGTATACGGGAAATATATATTGCGAAGCATCAAAGTGAGTTTTAACCATGTGATGTCATCAATTTTTAATGCTTAAAAATAATACCGCAATGTATTAATGCCACATATCTTCACCAATTGCCTTTGTTGTCGGCATCGGTCGAGGAAAATCACTGCCCGTACTTTCCTTTTTTAGAGCTTTACTTGTAACACGAACGCAGCGCGCCGGTGAACCCTTTTGGGTGTATCTTGGTAACTCTTTATGTGCTAGATGCAAGCGATGGGCCCCAATATCCCATTTCTCCGCCCGGGCCCGTTTCTCGGTGGCGCGAGTGCCTTGACCATGAGTCCAGTCACGGGAATCGTCACCTCCCGGTGCAAGCCGCAGGCGCATCGAACCAAGGAGGTTAGAAAGAAAAATGAAGGCGACATTCCGCTTATTATAAAAATCGTTGTTGAGAATGCCAGTAATTTTTACTATTTGTTATGTAAATATTTGCAATGCTGGCGTTACCGCGCATCACAACAGTACACCTCACATTTCAATCGCATCATTAGTTTCGAAATAAGCAGAGGTTTACAACTTTTAAACCAGCTCGTGTATAACTCCACTTATAAACAATTTATTTCTTTTATTACGTTTACAACATGTTTAGCTAACTTATATCAGAATTTCCAGTTTCTATGTCCGATTTTAAGAGAACAGTGATAACATAAAGTTGGGAAATCGGATTTTGAGCGCCGAAAGTAGTGACTTTTTTCAAATAAAATATCGTAAAAGGGCAGGTAAGAACTAGGGAAAATTTTTCAACACATATTGATAAACGTAAGAATGATCATTCTATCACATGGTTTTTATTTCGTAAAAATCCGTTAACCCTACTTGAAGATACAGCTTCTTAAACTCGAGGGACTCGACTTTTTTAATGGACAATAGTTCTTGAAGCCAATTCTGCCATAACAGTAGGTCTTACTCAGACTAACATTTCTGGTGGTCGCGTTTGATTTTCGCCAAATATAAGTTAACATTAAAAAGTACTTTAAGTTAAAACCTTAGTACTATACAGTGGTGGTAGGCAACTCCTACATGGAACAAAATACTTCCCATACATCTCTGTTCTTGCTGCACCTTCGTCCAGGAGCGTTCATGGCCATTCCTCTTCAATTTCATTTCAGCCTCCTTGCATCGGACTTCTCCGACGCGCATGCGATCCACAGCGGGCAGGTTTTTAGAATTTTATTTGCGGTTAATATCTGGGCGGAATTCGAATCCGTTGGTTAACGTCTACGGGGACAACGAAATCAATCACGTAACTGGGCACAGATAAGCGCACATGCAGGCAAAATACAGAGTTGTACAATACAGCATGTTTCGACACAGCGGTGTCATCATCAGGTACCTGATGGTACCTGATCTGATAAAGGTACCTGATGATGACACTGCTGTGTCGAAACATGTTGTACCAGGAAAATAAATCTGTGGAAGGAAACCAAGCTACTTATTCATTTGTGAAATTCAACTTCCACATAGTTGAACTTGAAACCATGGAACGGTTAATGAATTCTTTATGGCATACTTAATGGAATTTGCAATTTGCACGTTAGATCATGGGGATTCTTTTTACCTTCTGCGACAGTTATAATTTTTCCTTCTTCCCGTTGAATTTCAACGGGCCTCTCTACTAGTAGTAATATAAAAGAAAACAGATAAAGTTAAATTTGAAATTCGCGATGACGCTCTTGAAATATTCTGTGAATTTTATGAAAAGCGATTGAATACTTAAAGACTATACGGAATTTTGGAGCAAAAATTAGCCAAATTTAAGAATAAAGAACTACTAATTCATCTATTTGCATTTAAGCACCCTACTATTGCATAGTTAAACACTCACCCTGCCTTTAAAATTCTACCTCATCGTTCAAGAAAGACAAAGGTAGGCGGTAAGTGAGGTTTAGTTCTGAGTAATAATTTCAAGTTCAATGGCATTCAGCTTTATCCTCTTTACCGCTTAACCTTTGTTGATGAAGTTACATTCTAAAGTTCTACCCAATCCAACACATTTACTGAAGTAATCAAGAAATTCAGCTTTCGTTGGTATGCATGGTGACACTGTGGAATGGTAAAAAAGGACCAACATTAACGACACTCAATTGCTTTTCGATCCTCCATCACAAACAGAAAGGTAAGTGAAGTCGAGATCGATGGAAAAAAAGAGTGAAAAAAGCAACAAAGATTATAACAGGGTACCAAAAATATGAGTCAAATACTGTCGTTAACCAATATCAGTAACTGATACTTCATGTAACTTTGAGGGAACGCAAGGAAGAGAGGAAAGAAAGAACACAGTTACGGAAATGAAATAAACTATGATTAATTACACAGGTAAATAAATCTCAACTGTTTCCATCACAGCGGTCTCTTTGAAGATAAAATTTTATTGATATTGGTCTCTCTAAACCTTTTTTGCTTAATATTTTTCCTTTTCGCCATAATTCAGAATATCATTCCTCTTTTCAAAGATAATAATAACTTTATTCCGCAAATGAAAATAACGCAAATGTTTAAGAATCGATTTAAATGTATGACATTCAATAGACTTCATTGAACTTGAATAAATTGCAATTAACTACAACTTGGCAGATTTTACATGACCTGGAGTAAATCAAATTTTTCTAGATTTCTATCCTGAATTCCCCCTAAATCCCTCTAAATTCCCCCCAGGGTGAGAACTTCCCGCTGGTTGAGAACTCCTGGCCCAACATTTTTGGAGTAATTGTTGATGGCTTTTCCTGAGATATTTTACAGCAATTATGTGCGTAATTTATTTATAAAATTCAAAGTTAATTTTGTCGGATAGGCGAGCGACAACTGAGGACATTTGGGGGATAAAGGATATGTCAGTAGGTTTGTAAGGATATGTCAGTAGGTTTCGGGCAAGGTGAAGAAATTCGGCGTAGGCAGCCAACTCTGTCAAGTCAGCTCTGAACTCGTGGCACCTAGGCTTCTACAGTTTAACGTGTCACCCGATAGACGGAGTACAGCACATGAAGTGCCCTCCACATTGCACTCAAGTACGGATTGGTATTCCTAGGAAAAAATCTCCTACTCTGCCGGAATTCGGTCTGAAGCGCTCGGGATGGTAAGTCAATACTCTAGTTACTAGTTTACTACATCCAACCAATCCTCAATGGACTTCACCTTGAACAAATTATAACTTAAATAAGGAAATATGCTCGCAAGTTATGTCATTCTACACTACATCATTGCCCGCTGAGGGACAACGCATTGACCAAGACAATTATTAATTTCGGAAATTACTGATCGACCTGATGAATTATCACCTTCAGAATGGGAAGCCAATACTCTATGACGAATAGAACATGATAGAACTTCTTAATGGATGTGGGAATAGATTACTTTCTCTTAATAAAACCAAAAACTCTGTTAGTCATCAACTAGGACCATGTGCACTAAGCGGAAACGGCATGAATTTCTTGCTGCAGACATTTTCCCTAAGAGAAGTTACAAGAAGCAAGCAATCGTTTTTTTAACATTTTTGAAGCACTTTTTACAGAACACCTGGTTCTCCACAGTAATGTTTTTCTTAGTCATCAACTTAGGCCGACCGACCTTATAATTTGGGTGAGTTAAGAGCATGAGTCATTTCATTCGCGTAGAACCAACCTTTTAGAATTCAAACCTGCTACTCAAATATTTGATCACAGTCATTTCTTCCCTTTTCCCCTTATTTACCCTAGCACCCAATATGGGTTGTTTTCTGACCTTTTCAGCAGTTCACACATTTTAACGAGGCCTTCGGAGTCGCAAAGCTGAGCCTCCATTTTCGTCCAAGCACTCCAAGCACTTCAAACAGCCAATGGGAAATAAGCTCACACAACTCACACACAACTACTTGACTTCATCGCACTGCCTTCATAATGCGAACATATTGATGGGTAACAAAATATGGCAAAACACTTGTAATTCACCAGCAAGGGCAGTGTATTTAAGAATAATCTTTAGCACTGCCTATGTTAAGCAACTAGGATAAGAGAATGTTTAGCTTCTTATTTTTAACAAATGTTTCATGTGAAGATCAAAAGAGTGTATTGAATATTTTCTATTATGAAGCACTTGAAAAAATCAATATTATTCTGCAACAATCTCAAATATTTCAACGCATGGACAACTAATCTGTATAAAATAAGCCCAGGAAATTTGCAGACCCGCTACTATCAACAGAGAATATCTCTTACAGAAAAAGGTTCTTAAAAAAATAAAAAGGAAATATAATAGTAAAGACCATCTCATAATTCACTATGTTTCTGGTGTAGTTGCATGTATATAATCTATATAAGGATACGGAAAAAATTGAATTCAGTGTCCATTTGGCTACACGATATTTTTGTGCCGAGATCATTGGAGGGAGTCATACGACACTGGAATGGAGTATCAATAAAAAATCTGACACTAAAATCGAGTTAAGGCAAAAGTCCTAAGAATTTATTTATTTATACTATGAGAGTAGAAAGAAAAAAATGCATCACTTCACGTCGATATATTGGAAACTAATGTTTTCGAAAAATAAAATAACGCCACTTTTGACGAATAGTAAATTTTTTAATAACTTTCGCTCAATCAAAATAGAGAATATTTCATTAATAAAATAAACAGGGTGTAGCTAATATAAAATAGCTCTCCCATTGTCATGGCGAAAGGGCTGGCTCACTGCGATTTTACAGCTGAACTGGTGGCATTAGCGATCATTGCTTCCCATAAGGCCATTGTACCAGATGGATCGAAGGATTCAGACGGACAAGTGGTTGCCCGCGGAGGCAAGATGGTTTCACGTAAACAAAAAACAACTTGAATGACAACAGGAAACCATCTCATTGTCAGTTGTAATACATTCCAGGCAAACATGGACAAGGAAAATGAAAAAAAGCCAAATAAGTGAATCGTGACGGAGTTCGAGTAAAATGGACAATAGAATCTGATGGTCACGAATTACGTAGTAACTGTAAGTACTTGATAAAAGTAAACCTCGAGTAATTCTTCCTCAAATTTAGATATTTTTAATCGGGCTCTAATTGACTACGCTTGGATTACATTGTAAAAAATCCTTACAAGGTTGCTTCCGATTAGAGGTTATGATATTTAAGAGTTTACCAGGTTTTCCTCGCCGAAAGTTTCACTTTTACAAGTATAAATACCCATTTAATGACGTGTTCTTTAAAGAATGAGCATGAATAGGACCATAACACATTAACGCTTGAACTATGGGGAACAAGGTGTTTCAACAAATGGAGCACCGGCACGATTCGATGGCATATTATTCTGATGTCACATCTACGATGAGGGAACTTCCAGACATAGTAGAATTGGACTCATCGTCCAAATCGGGGACGGATTAATTATCGGCCGCTTGCCGTCCCCAGAGCGTAATTCGCGCTGGCCACCAAACGGAGGCACATGACCTTGAATGCACATAAAATGTTCAGAGCCTCACTTGTTTCCACCGAACTTGGGTTTATAATTAACTCATTTATTCCGAGCACATTCAGGCTGTTGAAAGTAAATCCATGTCCCTGTTAGGTATACTTTACCCATTCACTAAAATTAAAGATCCAAGATCATTACAATCTTACTTCACACCTATTGTCCTTCCCATTGTCTCCTATTGCTCCCCTATAGGATCGATGTCCGCTCCAACAAATTACACACATTACTCACTTCTTTGCAAATATTGTTAAAAACGGAGTCCCTCATCTCCGAAATTTATCCTCTGATGCTGTCTTGCGTTCAATTTCTGTTTCTAGTCTTAATAACAACTTCCTTCAAGCTGATTTTAAACTCATGCACTGCACTCTGAACTCGACCATTGGCTGCCCTGGCCTTACTTCCTTCATTGATTTCAGAATACCTACCCGACCAACCAGGACCCACTCATTGCTCCATGACTCCCAGATTATCTATTCCTAGATTATCACTCACCAAGCGCTCCCTTATTGTTCACCTTTCTTCTCTCCTGAATTCCCTTTCGGACAACATTGACCCTTTCTCCTTATCCTTCTCTAACCAAGGCATACCTCATTCCCAAATAAAATAATCTTTTCTGGCTTGCCACGTGCTTATATTATTTGTTAATCTTTTTCTTCTTAATGTGTTTGCGTATGTGTCCTTTTTTGATTGTTTTTTGCATCACTATGGAATGACATCATGCTGCATGTGGTATATTCATTAAATAAATAAATAAATAAAGTTCTAAACACCACTCTCCCATTCCGGCAAGTATTTATATCGTATGTTCTCACATCAGCAGACCGTGCCCAATATGAAGCTCCTCACTTATTAAGGCAATCAGATTTTTGACTTGGAAAGCCAATTTTCAGGTTGATTTATAATTTTCCATTATTTTTCCAATTTTTTCCAGGCCCATTTTCTATTTCGGCGACTTTTCCAGGTATTCTACATTTTCCAGGCCTGCAGCAACTTTTCCTTAGGACATACTATGAATCATAACAATTGATGGCTGCGAGTGATGATGATGCTAAAACTGTAGTTATTTTTCAAGATATATCTTAATATGAAAATTGTAACAACCAAATTCTTCACCCGGTCAAAATGGTGCCATATTCCACATTATTTTTACAATACAATACAATTGATCTCTTCCACATTTTTCATTTACACTCTAATGACCCCCATAACTTATGATTACAACGTAGACTCCCAGTTCTGTGATTTGGCTCAAAAATTATACATAAATTTAGTTCAGTGGTTTTGCTCTGACGAAGATGCGAACAAAGTATGCCAGGGGACTCAGATGATACTATGCTGTCGCATTTTTCCTTGATTCTTCATACATAACAACATATGATGACTCGGTGCACGACCTTTTATTATAATATCATGATTAATTGTTACCATTTCTCATTTAGAGCATGACAATATAATAGTCGTGTTCATTCCGAATATGCAGGCATTTATATTTTATTTAGTCACAACTAGCAAATAACTCCATAGCAAATGGCTTTGGCTGAAGTCAACATAATGTCAATGTGCATATTTCACGTAAACGTAGAACTATAAACAACTTGCAAGTTTAATACGGATAGCACTATCATTTCTAGACTTAATGGCGTTATTTTGAAAAGATAAATCTATTTAAATTGCCTACAGTTCTGCAATCCATTGAAAATTGATAACGCGTCTCGATAGGCCAAAACAACCTCAAAAGGAAAGAGATGACACCCATGGAACTATGAACTTAGCTGTGTTACCGAATTAGCAGTGGAAACTTAGTTACGATAAACTTAGTTGTGTTACCGAATTGTTGAAGTAATTGGGGTGGGAATCTCTTAACTGATCGAAGGGAGAAATACAGGTTAAATCTTTTGCGCAAGTTCGGAGCTGACATTCTTTTGCCGGACGTTCAACGTATACTGCTAGAGCCAACGTACTACGGTAAAAGCGATCACTGGAATAAAATAAAGGAAATTGACTGCCGAACCGATAGATTTAAAATTTAATTTTTCCCAGGTACAGTAAGGGATCATAATGGTTGTGATAGACCAATCACATGAAACTCCCATCCTCAATAGGTAGAGTAGAATTTTCACTTGTGCTTAATAACACAACATCATTACTAACACTTCTCACCGGTCGATTTGTCCGGTATTATTTTATTTTGTTCTCAGCATGATGTAGCATCTCGTAGCATTCATAAATTAACAGTATTAGAAATATTAACCACTAGATGTGTCTATAGGATTTTTCTGCATGTTTGCATGTGCATTTACGTATCACTCTCCCAGTTTCCGGTTGGACTGCGCACTGTTCTCCTGACTGCTTTTTGGCCTGCGCCTAGCGGCAGGGGGAGCGTGCGAGGTTCTGACTTATGCTGGGACGAGTACTGCATGCCTAGTGTGGAATCACCCCGTGCCACACACCCTAGTGGTGGCTTGCACGGTACTTCGTACATGTAGATGAACTACTTCCTAGTCGTTCAAAACTAGTGATAATATTTGCCGACATGATTTAATGATAATTTCAAAGTATGAAAAGGTGTCCAACTATTTTGGCCTAAATCTCTCTCACCAAGAGACGAGGGAAGCCAAACAAATTCCACGGGCATCACGTCTGAGGTCAGAGGAGATTAACTCAGAGCTGGAAAGCGTGTTCGGAGACCATTGTTTTGGGACAATTTTGCATATCGGCAGCGCATTGAATAGAATGACCGTCGGGACGTGATTACACCTCACCACCACACACAACGCTTTCCCGACGGCAAACACGAATCGAAGGCCCGGCAACGACCCCCGGAACCCTTGAAGCGGGGAAAACTACGTGAGTAATAGCAGGGGACTGGGAGGGGACAGCGACGGAGCCCAAAGTGCCGCGGATCAACCCTAACCCTTTGGACTTCCCCGCTCCCATCGGGCGGAATTCACCCCCAAGGCGAAATAACAATAATAAAGTGTCATAAGGACCCGTGAAGACCCCCAATGAGGACGGGAGACAATAAAAACGATTTCGGAACTCCTCCCACCGCTGCGGATACACACTGGGTCGGGGTATTTTAAAATTTATTTTTGTTTTCTCTCATGCCTACGTGAGCTGCGGGGAAACCATAGAGATGAGAAGCATGGAAATCGGACGGCTCTCACTTGGAGAACTAACTGCTTACTTCCTGTATCCATACCACCTCGCATTCATCACCTTCCTCAAATCCCAATCCTTAAACCTACACATCGTGTGGACGAGTGCTTCACCGTCATATCGGAATATGTGGTCTTTATCTTCAGCATGTCGAAATACTCAAAATTCTCTGCTCACCTACTAAAAGAGTATTTACAATACAATGAAAATTCCTCCCTATGAGTTCGATTTTTCACAAATGATTTCACAAAAGACACAAAGGTTTACCGGTGATATTCTAGTTATGATTTTTTTGCTCTCTTTTCCGTCCCTGCATTTAAATGTCTAAGCGCAAAAAATTGGAAGCAAAATTCAAAAGAAAATATCAAGAAATTCATTACTCAATTACCTTAGTCTAACAAATGTTTAAAGAAGCAGAATTACACCGAAATATTTGCATAAAAACCTTTTACATATGGTGACAAACATTTTATCCAAGGTTTGTGGTTGGTATTTGTTAATTCTTCAAAATAAACGGGAAAATGTTTGAGTAAAGAACATGCAGGGACCCAACGTGGAAAGAAATATTCGCCCGAAACTTAAACAATATTTTCTGGAGAATTGGAAATTGCATCCAAGCTAACATATTGCCGCTCTGAATTGATTAGCTTAGTTGACACTGACCAAAACGTAAAATAGGGAAAACCTAGTTCAGGTGGATGATATTTTTACCAATAATGTCTCACATTTTTGACCTCTTTCACGGGAGAATACTCGAGTTACTGTTGCAGCTAGTCCCGGCAGTTCTTCGACACCCTCAAGTTGGACGTTTACAGTCACTCTAGAACCATATTTAAAAAGATTTGAACCATGGCTGGTGATACAATTTTTAGTTCATTTCATTCAACTCGATTACCCTCGAGCCAAGTTTTAATAAAAGCCATACCTCCTTTTCGATTTTTGATTGGTAGAGCTATTTCAATATTTTTCTAAATGGGTTCTCCAGAGAATACACTCCAGCCAATCTGCATCCATCCTATTGTGACAAGCATGGAATCTATGCTTCCCCATGGAAAATCCACGCCGAAAAACACACATGTTGAAGAAGGAAAACTATTTGCTATTATCTTCATGCCCATCCCTCTTCACCACTACCCACATTTCGTCGTCTTCATCAGTCGCTCTCCTTTGCGCTATTATTTGGGTATTCACAGAGGCGTCTTCGCGATCAAGTTTGTTTAACAAGGGAAATGCTCGAGATCAAACACAACCCCTTTAGACTTGGCTCGAATATCAGCCAAGGTGTTTTTCTTACTGTAAACATATAGACTTGATCGTTTAAAACACATGGTGCACGATCAGGGGATAGGTTTTTTGGATTCCAGGGCAGAAGAATGAAATTTTACAAGCGACTCTCTGATGTTCGCATTTCCGTAAGCAGGTGACTTAGTCAAAGTTCATCCTTCAGCTCTTTTTTGGAATGGCTCTCCACCATACATTTCCCAGACTAACCCCAAATCTTACAGCCTTAGCACGGAAATATTTATAAGCTCTACTTGCTCTGGAACGATTCCCTCTAAAGTGCCCTGAAAGTATTCATGTACTTTCAACATACTTACCACACCTAAATCAGAAGTTTAGATCAGCTCTTGAGCCATTTTCAAGGAAGTTGAGTGCCAAGGTAGATCTATTTTAAATGCATTTCATATACTTATAAATCGACCTCAAAGTATGCAATAACTCGAGGCTATTCAGTTAAACTGATCCCCTTCTGGTCTAACCAGTTGACATTTGCTCAGCATCTACGCTTCCATGGTGAATTCTCGCCAAAAAAAAGGCAAAAACACCTAAGGGCGCGAAGTACTATCATTTCTCCTTCTCAAACTCTCTGCATCCTCACCCCAATTTCGTTGTCCCAAGAATCCTTTGCCTCAAACTCCTCTCTGGGGAGTTCACCAGTGTCTTCACGACAGAAGTGTATTTTCACCAGGAATATTCTCATCAAGTTTTCAAGAAAAACTCTCGGACTTAGTTAGAATTCCAGCCCAGGTAGATTATTTTATTCCTCCGTTAGCAAAATGCTTTATATGCGTAAAATTGGCAGAGCTGGGTTTGAACCCCAGTCCACGTGGATGATAATAGCACAGATAATTACACTCACATTTGATTGATATCGTCTACAAGCCATGTTAAAGTAATATCTAAGGAAGAAAAGAGGCATGGTTAGCGAAATATCTATAATTACCATTATCAGGACAACCTACCGGTTGAGGTAGGGTTAGATGGAAGTATCTCCCAAGGCCTTCAGCATCCCCTCATCAAGTGATCTGTTACCTACTCTGCCTCCTCGCAATCTCTTCTACAAGTTTTTCGAAGGTCCTATCCTCAACCACCAACCAAACCACTTCCTCGACCGTCTTCCTATCTAGAACAAAATTACTATTTTCCATGCTTCGTTCTCAATGGAATCCTAAAGAGCGATTATCACACACAAAAATATGTCCACACAACAAGCCACGCCGTATATATAAAACCACAAAAACACGCCGTCCCCAAGATTCGCTCTCCTCATGTTCTCAAAGAGAAGTTCACAAGAGCCTAGTACAACCTCCACCCACCCTTTCTCAGTCCACCTCCTACCTTCCTCCCCCTCCCAACATCAAACACGGCACAGAGTAATACGCCCTCTTTTTTTTGGAGGAACGGTCCCGGCCAGCTGGCTCGTAACCATTGGCTCTCCATTGGGAGAATTCCTCGGCGGAGGCCGTGTTAATGAGAGAGCGGCGAAGGAGTGCGGTGGTGGTGGTTCGGGCTGGGGGGTCGGACGTCGGGCCGGGCCGGGCCGGGGCGGTCCGGGGCGGTCCGGGGCCATCGGGAGGAGGGAGAGGGGAACGTGGGAACAAAATGAGAGCGGAGTGGGAAAGCAAGGGCGTGAAGGGTTAGGAACACACGTATGCGGCCTTTACGACGGACGAATGATTGAATGAGACTCTTTATACATCTGCATGCCCCAAGTTCCATTTGGCAGCGGCGGAGATCCGGCGGGCACTTTACCGAATATTTTTTTTTAATGCGGGAATTAAGCCCGAGGGTTTCACCTGTTTTTGTACTGTCCCATTACAGTTTCACCTACATCTGCTCATGAAACAGCATTTCTACGAAGACGGACGGATCTGATGTGCAAAAAAATATAAAATTCTAGTTCACTTAACCCTTTTAGGCCTGAATTTATTTAGAAAGTGACCGACTTTAATTCAATTTAGATACCAACAGTTTATGACTGATCGAGTTTAATAGCGATATTTATCCCAGATTAATTTTGGGTACTCACTGCAATTAATCACGATATCACACTCAATTCACTTTCCCGAGTAACACTGTGTAATAATGTCTTAATCCTAGGCTATTTTTTTCTTATCATCAAGAAGCTCCGGATGGAAAGGGTGAACTACTTACGATCCCTTTCTTCTCAATTCACCATCATCAAACTCTTCCGTCTCTGTACTCAAGCTATTTCTATATTTAAATTCACTCACCCAGTGGTTCAACCCGAAGGTTGGTTTAGATAGTTGAGGGTAGAGCTCACCCCGGACTAAGCCGCAGGCGTGTGAATTTCACACTTTCAGGTTAGGGGGGCCAGTTCCTTTCCCTGGGCCACCTCGCACTCACGGGGATTTTTTTTTGCTCGGGGGCGTCCAAAGGATTTGAACCCGAGACCCTTCGATCAGTAGCCAAGCGCTCTATCCACTACTAGGCCACCACGCTCCCTTTTTTATAGTTTAAGGAAGAGTTTATTTTTAGTTTAAGGGTCCCCTTAAGTTTAAGGGTTTTAATTTGTAATGGACAAATGGCGGAAGGCTCTTATACATCTGCAAGCCTTTAACTTTGGCAGCGATATTAAGGCCCGGAGGTTAGACAGCGATCTTGTCTTGTAAAGAAGACGCGAAGTCCTTCCCTAAAAAATATTAATTTCGTGAATATAATGGCCGATGTGGATAAGTATCTAAATTTACTTACTACCCTACAAACCGGTGCGGGGGCGTATGGCAGGTTGTGTTGGGACAACAGCCACGAAAAGGAGAGAAAATAGGGAAGAGAAAGTGGTATTACTTTCGTTTTAGCGCGGGATCAAAATAATAACCTTCGTACTTACTAATATTCATCTGATCTATAATGTTTACGTAATTTAAGCTTAAAGTGTAGTTTCCGAGTCTCCAGCGACTTACAACTTAGTACTTCCATCAGCTGTTTTGCACTCTATTTGCTTGTAGCAGTTTTTGACAAATTGCAGGACTTTTTTAAAGGTTTTATTTCACGAATTTTATCCTTCTTTGCAGGGTCTCAAATGCTCGCGGCGTAAAAGTATACATTTTGATCGTATCTAAAGTTTCCAATACATTTCCAGATGTACCTCTAACTGCCTTTCAGCAATAGGGATCAGATCAACCTTGTGAATTCCAAACTTATTAAGGGGAAATAAAGAAGTTAATCTAATCTTGTACTGAATAACAAATGATCAATTCCACAAATTTTACATGGCAAAAAATGGGCACCCTAAAAAATAAATGAAAAATATGCTTCTACTACAGATTCATCTGAATGTGAATTTGGTTCATCTGTGAGATCACATCTGCATGCATGTTATAAGGAAAACTAAGATAAAGTTATTGTTAGTGATTATGCCTTTTCCTGAAAGTGGAAATTGCCAAGATGATCTAAGATGTAATAATATAAATAATTTCGACAATGTAGTATCCAACTCAGTAAACATTTACTAAGGGGGGTGTTTGTAGGGGGGTCTTCGACAGGAGCCCGGGCACTTTGACCTTCTTGGTCCATTGTGCCAACCCAATGCCTGTCTGCCAAATGCAAACAGGGGACAAGAGCGTCACGGTGAAGGTATGTATGGTCACCCATCCAACCACTGTCCGGGCCCAACATTGCTTGAATTCGGTCATCTTACGGGAATCGGTGTGTTAATGAGGCAGGGTCCTTGCCCCTTACTAAGGTTAACTGAAGTCTTAGATAAAGGATACCAATCATAAAATATCTCACGTGGGAAAAAGTAAAACAATATATGTCATGCCCATTTAACGTCTGTATTCAGAATTATTAACTTATGTATAGGTATCTCTAAGGCGCTCGCTATTCACTTACAATGAAACTCCGCCCACACAGTATTTACTCCAACAAATAAACTACAAAAATTCGTGATCCTAAAAGTTTTTATGCCATATTCGTGTTCATTTCACCGCAGATTGCCGCAAACCGGAAAGCTTTTCCCTCAATTTTTTTCATTTTTAGGATCGAGTTTTTTCTTAGTGATGGATAAAAAGTTTCCGCAGCATATTCCGATGATATCAAAATCGAATGAATTACGCCGCATAAGGTAATCGACTGAATTGTCCAACCACGTTCCGTGAGCGTGACCTCCATTTCTCCATTGTAAAATCGTAATCAATTTATTAGTAACTGCATTAGGAAGATGAGTGATCCTTGGGTATGATTTTCTGGTCTTATCTTGATATTCTCACCCAGCCAAGACGAAGGCTTCGTCGGATACGATGATTTTGGAGTCTCATCCTCGAATTTCTTCGGAAGTGCTAAAAATACCTCGCGCCACGGTAATTTCGATCGAAAACATGCGTCGAAATCACCGCCTTCACGCCTCGCGATACTCATTTCCCACGTCCGGCTTGTGCCTTTTTGAGTCTTCCTTCAACTCCACGATCTGAAAGCCAACTTTCGTCCTCATTTCCGTTGGTTCACCGATTTCTTCCAATCAATACTCATCCCCCTCCTGCCTTTCCCTCATATAGCCCCACCGTCATGTACCTACTCGTCCCCACTCCTCCCCCCGGCAATGACTTGTGTGAATAAGTATGAAGGATTTCCTTGAGTTGATGCTTAGTAACAATGAATTGGCTATTACTTATCACAATCATCACATTAATTAAAATTTATACCAGAGAAAGTGCCCGTTGAATATATCAACGGGTAGGGAAAAAATCTACACTGCTCGTAACTGCGTATTACGTCAAATTTTTCGATGAAATTTAATAAATTTCATCGAAATATTCTAACAATTAATATATAAAATAGGAGAATGGACGAACCGTGAGGAAAACTATTTCTCTATCTATTATAAATAACACTTTGGCGGAAAGCTGTTTTAAAGAAGCAAATTAACCGAGGGAATGCAATGGGAATAAATTCGAGTCAACAGCCTATTATATTTTTAGATTTATTAGCAAATTACCGCAAAAATCGATGTAAAAATGCTTTCATTCAATGTAAATTTCACTGCAGTGGGTCCTACATCTGGGAAAAGTGTTCATTATGCATCCAATAATCCTGAATATATCAGAAATAGAGAAATCGTCCATTTTACCATTTAATAACAAAATAATTTAGATTTATCATTTAAAATATACACATTTACATATCTTATTTAGTGCAAAGATTCATTTAATTTATGGATATATAGGTGTGGCGAAACTTGGTGACACTCGTTTGTGAAGAGTATGACGCAAGGGAGAGGAAAGCATACAAGTGATGTGGGATAAAGTGGCCGAGTCTTCCTCCAGATGTCACTCCGGGAGTCCTTCGGTACCTTTGCCCGCTTATCAACGCTTGATTTACCCTCACTGATCTATGATTCATCACTAGTGAGTGCCACCAAGTTTCGCTATACCTATACCTGGAATCTCGACTTAAGCAATGAGTATGGTCGTAATGGATACGATGACTCAAAAACGCATAAAATATTGCGAAAAATTGTTACGCTTTAGCAGATATTTCGGAATTTCGACCGGAATACAAAATTCGATTTAAAGAATAATAATCTTTATTTTATATTCCTTCTATTGGTACCTTTTACAATAACAGATATCCAATATTTCTAATTTATTTTTGCAAATAAAAAAAAGTCTGCAGCCAAATGAAGATCAGCTTCACGTGTACTTATTTCTTATGTGAAAGTTACTGACATAATTATATATACACATCGGTGGTTATATTAGAGTAGCGGAAAGTGCCCGTTGAAATTCAATGGGTTTGAAAAACATGGAACTTATTTTATAAGAAGACCACAAAGCCTGAAGATTACTGTCAGTGTGGTCCTTTGAGGATTTCGTAGCTTATCTTGTACGTTGTGTTCGTTGTAGTAGACACGCTGACCGTTTTCCATGTGCATGGAGTGATGGACAGCTTTCATGCACAGGAAACCCACAAATGATTGAATGTAAGTTAACTGCACTTTAACACCTTTAAACATATAGAAATAACTCGCATCGTTTATGATGTGGGAATTGGTCCAAAAAAACAATTCGCAATCGTAATGAGAGGCAGACGGTTCCACTACGTATAATACATCTGAGTATTAAGGAGGTTTCGCCGCGACTGTGTGAGTCAAAACAAATACTATATTCCACATTTTTTATATTTTGTCCAAAAAATCCTGCTTTCGCGGATGAAATGCATTACCTATAGAAACCCAAAAGTAAGGTATAACATATTCAGATTATTCCACGAATGTATTTTAAATGAGAACTTTTTTCCAGCCATAGGAGCCGAATGCAACGCCATTTCCTGCGAATTACCGCATTTTGACTTCAATTATAGCATTAATTCTTCAATAACTAAAAACATAAAGTGGTAAGATGAAGATTTTAATTCAATTCCACTGGATTATTTCCTTCTCATAAATAGTTTTCCGCTAAAATGGCAATTATATTTTTTGGAAAAATACTATATTTCCCCGTGTTTCTCTCATTCCCCCATTGAACACCATGTAATTTCAAGTTCAATTATGGAATAAAATAGCGTGGAAAGGTATTATTTTGTTGTTCATATCAGAAAAAGGACAACCTTTTCTACAAGTAGACAGAATATGAATAAAATTACATTTAAGTCATTTTACGGTGGAACCACCTTAAACGATAATAAACAACGCTGTTTGTTGTAGCAACGTAGGCATTATTACCCTTACTATTTGCTGCACCTAAGTATTATTGCACATAAAATTAAGTGTGTAGAGTACGATTGAGTTTAGCGCAAACTAGGATATCGGATAAGGGATTTATTTACCTGGTGATCCTGGTGCGGCACAAGACTATTTTACACAACGGAACGGATGCCTCGTGGGTGTGTGCGAGTTGGGAGGTCCGTGCTAGTGGCTGTTTGTGAGTAGACGAATTGTTGAGTGTCTTGGGCTGGTGGAGAGAACATGGCAGTGCATTCTCTCTCGTTCTGTTAAAAAGGTGAAATAAGTGGTTTTGAGTGACTCCTCATCCCATTATTGAGTGTTATTTTTCCTATGAATACATTCGCTTTTCGCAAATAATTTTTTTTTTAACCCAGCAGCTGGTAACCATTAAAGGAATCTAAACTACATTATATTTTATAAATAACTAGTGAAGGTGCCCGTTTAATATCAACGGGAAGCATATTAACATTTACATTGATTGAAATAATCCATTCATATCTCATTTAGTGCAAAGAATCATTGAGTTAATGGATATAGACACGGAATCTCGACTTAAACAATGAGCATGGTCGTCATGGGGACGATGGCTCAAAAACGCTAAAATATTGCGAAAAATCGTTACGTTTTAGCAAAAATGTCGGAATTTCGACCGGAAAACAAAATTCCAATGAAGGAATAAGAATCTTTATTTTATATTCCTTCTATTGGTACCTTTTACAATAACAGAAATCCACTATTTCCAATTTAATTTTGTAAATAAAAAATGGTCTGTAGCCAAATGAAGATTCAGCTACCCGTGTTTTTACTTATGTGAAAGTTACCCCTGTGAAAGTCGTCCTTTTGTGTTCCTATCCCTTTCCATTTCCTATGATTGTATGAATTTATATATATATATATATATATATATATATATATATATATTATATACATATACAAAACGAAAATTTCGCCAATAGGCCACAACAATAAAAACACTTGACAGGGGGTGGGGAAAGAAAAGTAAAAAGAGAGAGAGGACTTACTGGGACGTTTCGGGCATGTAGGCCCTTCTTCAGCTGTAGAAAATTGAGAATTTCTTCTTCTTCTTGAAGAACTTCTTCTTTTTGAAGAACTTCTTCTTCAATTTTCTACAGCTGAAGAAGGGCCTACATGCCCGAAACGTCCCAGTAAGTCCTCTCTCTCTTTTTACTTTTCTTTCCCCACCCCCTGTCAAGTGTTTTTATTATATACGAGCGGAAGATACCCGTTGAAATTCAACGGGTGTGAAAAACGTTGAACTTATTTTATAAGAAAACCGCAAAGCCTGAAGAAAAACTGTATACGTGGTCATTGGAGGAGTTCGAAACCTATTTGTATGTTGTGTTCCTTGTAGTAGACACACTGACCGTTCTCCAGGTGCACGGAGAGATGAGTTACTATTGGTCCTCTTTCATGCACGGGAAACCCAAAAATCGGCCATACAGACATTTTACTACTTAAATAGCAAAGGTTGATAGATGGTCACCTCGTCCCTACGTTTCTCTTGGGCCGTCTTGTGAGTGATTAACAGCTTGATCGCTTCCCTTGTTTACATACATATATTTACATTCCATGACTTAATTCAGTTGCACTATTCAACGCTGATGTGTGCGTGGAGTATCTTAATCAGGATTTGACAAAGGGGTACAATCCAGCGGTTTACAACGTCAAGAGGAGTAATGGCAGCAGAAGCCATGTTTATTTGACCTATGAATCCTCCATCACCCGGACTGCGCCTTCGGCATAGCCATAATCGTTGGTTTCGGTAGCTAAATAAAAATTATATGGTGATTCTTAGTGCACATGTTGATTTTCATGCACGGATGTCGTTAATTGCGCAGGATCTCCGTTCTTCTTTCGGGTTTGAAGTATGTAGTGACGTCATTTTAATTTCCACCATCTTAATACAGATTGAAGGTTCGAAACAGATGGGTCTGATTTTTGAACCAGATTTAGAGCTGGTTACCCGTCCGTATGTTGGGTAAGGATGAAATTTGTGCGGATCTTAGCGTAACCCGAGAAACACCACGGGGAGAATCTCATGAGATCGCTGGTGGGCATGTCTTTGACCATCCAAGTCTAACCTTTGTCGTTTTTCTTTCAAGGGCTCATTTTCTCGCAATTAAGACAATCATTTTGCTTTAGAAGATCTTTTCGAAAGGTTACTCTTTTTTATATTAGGCATGTTGATGGATATATTTTTAAGTCCAAGGAACGGAAACACAGCGGCAAGTGAGAGTCTAGAATAGGCAACGCGATGATTGAGTGAATGTATCTAAGTTAACAGCACTATAACACTTTTAAACATATAAATAACTCGTGACGTTAACGATGTAGGAATTGGTCTAAAAAAACAGTTCGCAATCGCAATGAGAAGCAGACGGTTTCACTACGTGTAATACATCTGAGAAATAAACGATAATAAACAACGCCGTGTTTGTTGTAGCAACAGAGGCATTATTACCATTGATATTCGCTCCACGTAGATATTCTTGCACATTTAATTTAGTGTGTAATATATTTAATTCCTTTATGTGTATCGTTTACTACGTAGATAAGTGTTATCTCATATACCTACATGCAGTGCCCCTTTGAGAGCTACTTTGAGAATAGACGTTGAAGAGTATACTTGTTGTAAATATGCATTGAATTTATCGATTACCCCCCGAAGCAATCTATCATGGGCCCCTTAAGACTCTGGGCCCTTCTTATACGGATTTTCTTTCTACGTACTAACATTGGCCTTCAGGAAAGAGTGATATTTAAATGCTAGAGGCGTGAATATTCTCTGAAAATCAAATCTCTGGTTGTCAAGGAAATATGTTATTGTTGATTTCAGAGAAAAAGGTGAGAATTTTCAGCTGAAAACATGAAGTTCAGACAAATACGGAGCGTAGAAGGATATCGATTGATAAAATTAGAAACTTCATTTATTCAGCTATCTGATAGAAAAAATTCCAGTCTTATATCTTGAGTGAATGTACTTTTAAAAAGTAAACAATTAAACAACTGCACCGAACCCAATGCTTGCCATTGACCACCAGGGGGGACCTTCAGGGGGCCTTTGGGGGCCCTGATGGCTTTTTGATATAGCATATGTTACAACCAGATATGTCTTCAATCTGCATGCCAAATTGCAGCTTAATCGATCCAGTAGTTTTTGCGTGATGGAGCAACAGACAGACAGGGACCATTACATTTTTATACATATTAGTAAGGATCACACCCTTAACCCTGAAAAAATAGGGATTCGGTTAATTGAACCCTACAGTGTTTGTTGTCTATCAGTGACAAACTCGTGTTCCAAATTTCATCAAAATCGGTCCTGTGGTATAGGAGGAGATGTGGAACATACATACATACATACATACATACATACATTGACTTTTATATATATAAAGATATAAAGATATATATATATATATATATATATATATATATATATATATATACTCATCCATTCGAAAATCAGACGCTCAAAGGCGCGAATAAATTCATACAATCATAGGAAATGGAAAGGGATAGGAACACATAAAAGGAATCCACATCACATCCTGGGTAAGGTGAATTTTTTTCTGTCTGGATTCGACACATTTTCATCTTCCCCACCAAACCCTGTGTTTGTCCTTTAATGTGTTCCTATCCCTTTCCATTTCCTATGATTGTATGTATATATATATATATATATATATATATATATATATAATCATTGGAAGCTTTCACGAGCGTAAACACAAATATATAAAAACTTTGTCACAAGTGTGACTAAAATGAGAACACATAAAAAAGACACTCACACGGGTTGTAAATTTTTCGGTGGATCGCCGCCACCTTCTTCAGCGAAAGGTATAGGAAGAAATCATTATTCCTATACCTTTCGCTGAAGAAGGTGGCGGCGATCCACCGAAAAATTTACAACCCGTGTGAGTGTCTTTTTTATGTGTTCTCATTTTAGTCACACTTGTGACAAAGTTTTTATTTATATATATATATATATATATATATATATATATATATATATATATATATATATGATAAAAACACTTAACAAGGGGTGGGGAAAGAAAAGTAAAAAGAGAGAGAGGACTTACTGGGACGTTTCGGGCATGTAGGCCCTTCTTCAGCTGTAGAAAATTGAAGAACAAGTTCTTCAAAAAGAAGAAGTTCTTCAAAAAGAAGAAGAAATTCTCAATTTTCTACAGCTGAAGAAGGGCCTACATGCCCGAAACGTACAGTAAGTCTTCTCTCTTTTTACTTTTCTTTCCCCACCCCCTGTCAAGTGTTTTTATTGCTGTGGCCTATTGGCGAAATTTTCGTTTTGTGTTACATATATATATACACACACACATAGGTGATTATTATAATAGAGATGTGGTTATTTAATGAAGATAAATTGAACGCTGACTGTAGGTGTGTGGGCCAATCAGCAACCAGGAGACTGACTGCAGTTGTTTCTCCTGCACCATTTGACGGCGTCAAAAGGGGCAAAGGGGGGAAAGGGATTCCGCTTGGCTTTTTTATTGTTCACCCTCGGAATCCTCCATGCACGCGCTGACGATTTATGGCCTCTTTTTTTAGCACATCTGGGCCATAAAAAAGGAATTCGTGGAATGCAAAGGAAGTTTTAAGGATTGAAATCTTCATCGCCCGAAATACCTCTTTTTAAATAGTTCCCACACCAGCATAAATGCATCTCAACATTTGAGTTCGTCACTCGCCAAAGGGTATTTGACGTTGTTTTCATGTTGTTGACTTCGGATTTGAATCTGAAAGCAGAAACTTATGTCCACGAACATCTTACAGACAGCTTGGTAAAATTTTAAGAACAGTGTACGAAAACATGTAAATTTGTTCAAGTCTCAATCGCCTCCATTTAGTTTTAATCCTCACTGTTTGTCTCCAGTTTGGAACTCGGGGTGAAGTTTTCATTTGGGAAGTTCTCATTAATCTTTTCTTTGCGTTTTTCAATTGTATTCCTTAGAATTTAATTCTCAATTGACATTCAATTACACGCTTTGAGCGATTTCTTCGACGTACTTGAGGAGAATATAGTGGAATTTCCACAAATAACAAACAAAACCTCCTTCGCACCATTTGCAAAGTTTTCTCTCGTCTAAACAGGGTGATAAGTACTCTTTTTATCCATTAAAATGCCTATTCCGCTTGAATTTAAATGATTTCTTGACTATATAAATCCAATCGTCACTTTTCCATCTGCATACTACCCTTCGTGCCACCATAGGAAGGTGTGGCACGGGGTATTTGGAATATCCAGCTGTAAAGATGGAAACGGACAAGGAAAAAGGGATGGAAATGGGAAAAATGACTGTCAAAAGAGGGAATGAAGGAAACGTGAAATACGTTTTGCTTCATGGCGAATGCATACAAGGAATTTCTGTAAACATAGTTTAGTCAGAGAATCTTTTCTTTTGTCACTTCTATCATCTTAACAATGAACCTATTGTCCGCATTTTAAGATTGTATAATTCGCTTATATCATATGTTGATATACATTATGATTCCTAGGATGTCTATAGGAGAAGGTGTTTACAAGGCCTATCAGATTAAGACTAGGTAACTATGTGGTGCTAAAGAATTTTTTAAGCTTTTTTATTCGCACAAATTTACTTCCTTTTTGTTTAATTATGACTTGTTTTGAAAGTTTATGACTTTTTTCTTATTACTTTTTATATTGTGTATCTATGTTTATCTAAGAATGTATATCTTTTTTCCCCTCTCTGTTGTGTATTATCATTTTATGCATTATTATAATCATATGCTACATGTATTCATGTCACTTCTGGAAATTGGGCACCTGCCCGTAATCAAGAATTATTATTATTATTATCTCTAAAGATGCATTACGGGGTTCCAATTAGGTGCTCTGCGACAGCACTCAAACTCGCGTATTCCGTACTTTTCGAGTAAACTTACGCAGGTATTCAGCCACAGAGCCTCTATAGAGTCTACCAACCTTGTTCTCCCACCAGATGTGACACACACTGTTCGCTCATAACGGTTTGCAACGAAGTATTCGGGTTTCCTTTGTATTTCGACTATTTTGCGTATTGAAACTTTCTGTTCAGAGTCCCAAATGAAAGCGATAATACCGTGATAGCCAAAATAAACATACAAAGATATGTAATATATGAGACATCGCATACCTCAAAGCATATTCTTAAAATATACACTGCAACAGGACTTCGGCAATATCTTCAGTCGATTGTGAGTTTGAACGTTCTAGGTTCAACAGATTACACGCCTCTCCTTGAGAAATTTGAATAAATAATACACATTCAATAGGTACTTAATCTTTCCCACAACTCTTAGCGCAAATGGACGAATGCTGTTTGGAATATACAGAACCGTGAGAGTTTAATCATTTCCTATGTTACAGCTAGGTATACAGAAAAATTCCGAACGAATTTTAAGAATATGAAGCGTTGATGACATTTTATTACGCTACGCACAACTCCGACGAACGCGAGACGAAAAAGATCAAACAAATGTCGCGTTGGAAAGAAAAAGTAGAGCATCAAATAACTACAAGCGTAGGCTTTGGTATCGTGACGTGACGTGACGACGTGAGTCCTATTGATGCATTTCCGCAGGCTTTCATAATTTATCAAAATAAATACATTTAGTCAAAGGTGCAGTATCAATATAAAGGAAATTCATCAATTTTTGAGAGTTACTGCTTGAATAACATAGTTATACACGTAAGGATATTAATTCCACTTATGAGAATCATTTTTGAATGGCTAAGTTGGCCGTTTTGTTAGCCCAGGTGGCGCGGCGGCGGGGTCTGCTAACCCAAAGGGTCGTGAGTTCGAATCCCGCCCGAGTGGATTTTTCACCACTCAGGGCATGGTTTTGTGTGTTCAGCCGCTTTTAACAGTAACATACCTTGATGTAAAAGGTCCATTAGCTTTTCTCGGTGGTTATGGAGAATAAATGAATAAGTCCCTTTTAAGCTCTTATAAACCACATATTTCCCATAGCCTTGCATTCATTTCACACTGCAGAGTGGTTGATAATAAAAGTGTAGTTTGACCTCGCAGACTTGCTCATTTAGATAAAAAACGTAGGGAAACTGTTGTGAATACTAGTATCATTACTTTCAACATAGACTGTAACCAATAACTCTACTAAAGCGGCAGGATTTCTATCGTAAAAGCAATTATTGCTGGGCAGAGTGGCCAAGATTTGTGCATCAATATAATAAATGATGAAGGGAGAATGAAAAGCCCATAAGAGTCTTAAAACGTATGTAAAGTTTCTGTATCTTTTGGCCAAAAGGATTATTAAAGTTCACGATTGAGAAGCACAGCTTTGATAATATGGTTAATATAATTATTCTTTTCAGTTTTCATGTAAACATCTTTGACATAAATTAGCCGAGTGAAATACAACCTACCCTCCTTACCACCGAAAACGATTTAATCTAGCAGTTTTCAATCCAAAGTCAGTTTAACTGGCGAAGAAGAGGTAACCTTGGGCTAAATAAATCGTAGGTAGTCCTCTTCCCGAAAAGCCTTAGTGTCCAATGCGCAAAAACTTAAACATAATGAACCCATGAGAAACGTCTTAAAACTAACATTATCTGCTTCGCGACTTCGCAACAAAGCGCCAAATTACAATAAGACCAAGGCGATATGCTTGGGCAGCTTTAAATTTCAACGGCGAACTTCTCATATTAGAAACATTTTTATGACGTATTTCCTTTTCAGAGTATGCAAAGCCAAAAGAGCTAAATCATAGTGCGAACCCTTTAACACCGACTTGGTTCCAATAATTTCTCGTTTCTTCAAGACTGGACTATAGATGCACACCTCTTTTGCTTCTGTTGTTTCATGCATTGCTTTAATAAATTCTAGTGGGAACTTTTCACTGCTTCTCACTATACAGTCTTACAGATTCTTGGAAGGTAATTCAGAAAGATATTTTGTCGTTAGCTCTACATATCTCTGCCATTTATCACTCTACATTAATGCAGTAATTGACAAATAGGTAACCTTTCAGAATAAACACTGAATATTCTACAGTCGCAGATTATAAAAACTATCTGAGCCCTCCATTTTTATAATAAAAACCATGAACGCACTAAAAAATACTCGTTAGAGAAACATATTAGTACACGTTAGAGAAATACATTCACCGGGTAAATTGGTGTAATATTATGCGGTAATGAGGAGGAATACTTGACTAAGTTTTGAAGCAGTAGAGCCCTTTTTATTTCTACTGCAATCCTGCCTAAATATATAAATTCCAAGCTATGCAATGCACATAAAAATCTCTTATAATACCTACTTTGATCATATGCTAAAACATTGATGTATTTTCATCTAATCCACCTTTCACGGCCATCATAGATATGCTTGAACCTTTTCTCCGATTTTTATACTCCGAATAATTCTCCAGATTCCACCTATATTGCTACAAACTGGTCCTTAGTAA
This sequence comes from Pyrrhosoma nymphula, assembly GCA_963573305.1. Lineage (NCBI taxonomy): Eukaryota > Metazoa > Arthropoda > Insecta > Odonata > Coenagrionidae > Pyrrhosoma > Pyrrhosoma nymphula. Next base: position 7,764,680 of record OY754335.1, on the reverse strand, counting down.
GATACATCGGCTCACTTTCATCCTCCGTATCATCCAAATATTCCAATGGAGACAAAAGCATTACACCCCCTCTCACTGGCCATGCCGCAAACTCCCACATTTCAGAGCGATTGAAGGCATTAGCCTAAAGTCTTAAAGCTTAGGCTTACTACAGCTTTGTAATGTATACCGAGGTTTTGTACGATTAATTAGTCCCTCCGTACTCCAATATGAGGCAAAGACCACTCAGTTTAGTATATTGCACGCGGAACCAAACAGGCAGTCATCGGAAAGTCAAGCCTCCGACACAATGTACCTCGGATCGTGACGTTTTTCCACTCAAAGAGGAGTGCTATGGTGACTCGCGTATGCCAACGTGAATACGAGACATTTTCGCCTCGAATGGCCGAGTCCTCTGAACTTTATTTTTTCCATGAGTTTCATTCGAAATTCACGGCCGATCGTGGGAGTAATCACGAGACCGTTCTTTTGTCAATCGGTCGCTGCTTCGAGATGGAGAGACGTTTTGATTCCTTTTCACGACTGGCGGTGAAGAGAAAACACTTTTTGTACGCGCGCGTTTGAAGCCGCGAGACGTTAGACGAAGCGGCGAGTAGAGGAGAGGAAAAAAAAGAACGTGGACTGGTGGTGTAGTGGAGACATTAATTGACGATGAGCAGGTGAAAACATTGTTGATCGAGGAATGCAAATAATAATCCCCGAGGGAAAGAAAAAAAGAAAGGCAGCGCTAAAGGTGTTTCCCTCGGAAAGAGAGAGAGAGAGGAGGGCAGTCAGATACGATAGAGAATGAGTAGAGGTAAGCACAAAAAGAAGAGAAAAGAGGATAAAAATACTTCACTCTCCTCTCCTCGAAGATCCGGAAGAAAGAACTTTTCTGTCTCGTTCGCGAGAGCAGCCCAGCGGTCAAACCGTTGAAAGGATACCAAAACCGATCCCCGTACGGATCGCTCCTCGAGCAGAGAAAGAGAATGGACGCTTTGGTGGGTGGTGAAAAGGGTGAGGGGGGTGAAAAAATGGTGTAAGAAAAGATTTTAAAAAGTCATTCAAGCGGAGTGAATAAGCATAATGAATCGGTGGAGTGGAGTATGGGGGAGAGAGAGAGATGATAATGAAAGAAGGGATGCGAGAGGAGGATGAGAAGAAGGGATGTAGGAGGAGGACGTTATAAAGCAGAGAGGGTCGAGTAAATAGGTGGGAGTTGAGTCAAGTGGGGGAGGAGGAGGAGGTCTGTGTGGAGGACGAAGAAGAGGGGGAGTGGGGAAGACAGCCGACGACGACGGAACACGAAATCCTCTCGCTCTCTTGGGCTGCTCAAACAGAAGAACCATATCTCCCTCCCCCACACAATCCACCCCGGCCTCGACATTCACCCACCCAACACTCCATACCAGCCTCTTTTCTCCTGTCTTAGGAATTCAGGCACTAGCCGTGACCTGCCCAGTCATCGCCCGGGCAGAGAGAGAGAGGTGAGAGGGTGATGTTAAGACGGGGAGAGGGGAGTTGAAAGTAGGGTTGCGAAGAGGTGGAGGAACATGGAAGGCTCATAATATATGTCCGAGGGGAAGAAACGGGTGGGGATGGGAGGAGAGAATGAAGGATGAACACGAGAAAGAAGGTTAAAGGGGAAGGAAAAGTGGAAAGACAAGAGCAAGACAGCGACTTTTTATTTTACTCAACCCCAACGATCTGCGATTCTTGAGTGGTCAAGCTTCACGTTTCGAAATGTACCCGAGCATGTGTTACCAATAATGGATAACGGACGTGGTGATGTGCTCTACATAAAAACGTTTTCATTGGCTAAGCCCACTTCATTGATGGCATCAACATCAGGGCGAGAAGTCGCATGCCTCCTGCCTTTGAAGACGAAGACGCCAGTACTTAAAAAAAATCGAATCGCGTGAAACATCTACCTACTTGGTATGAGTGCAAAGCTTTCAGGAATTTAGACAAAGGTTTCCGCTGTCATTAGATCACTCACATCAACATTTCCGAGCAGAAATCTTTAAAATGCAGCTTGGCAAACGGCAGGCCTTGGAGAAGGGGATCGAAATTTTCTCAACGTGGAGATAAAAAAGTTATCTAAAGAAAATATGCTAACTAATACTATTTGCGACCCAATTTTGAGTTCGGCTATTTATCACTCTCTTAAACACCCTATGCTTAGTACAATGGCCAGTGTAAATACTATTTAAATTGATAAGAATTTTTTTTTATTTCAAATAACAGATTGCCTATGCCGTACACATTTCTCGCATATTTTAGTTTGCATCACCAAAATAGAACGATACTATACGAATTGTAGTGTATTTTTACATAGAATTTGCAATGATAACTCGGGGAAAAATTACAACGTCGTTTGCTTAATTCATCATTATCACCAATAATTTGAAGTAATAGATAGAGAGAAGGCCATTGGACGCCAAAAATGAAAACTACAGTACCAGGAGAAACCAATTGTTTAGAGTAGTAATTGAAATAAAATTGGTGTTTTTTTTAAGAGTTTCATTTCTACCATTATAAACCCTACGCAATTTCCCATGCCATTTTGTCCTTCAGCCTGGTCTGTATACTATCTACATCAGCACATTCAAAATGCGTATCATTTTCCCTCCCTCTTCTAAGCTACAAAAAATTTTCCCTTCGACCACGGCGTTACTACTTCATAAATACATGATCCAATTGAACACAAGGATATTTATAATTTATAAATTCTCATGTACAAACAGCGAAAGGTGGGAATTCATAGGGCTCGTTCTACTTCTACCATTGTCAAGACTTCTCGCGTGCTTGCATACCAAGAACAGCATTTTCACTTCGCAATAGTTTTCCACACAATCACTGCTTCAGAAGCTTCGTCAGATTTTAATGACGATACAAAAAGTTAGATTTTAATGATATGTCCAACTTCAGCGGGTAAGTTTTGACTCGGTGCATATCTATCACTCGTTCACAACATTGAGAGCTAGAAGTTATGCAGCGAAATTCGAACCTACTGCCTTTGAGTAACCAGCCCGCTGGTTTACCAGCCTGTTTACCGAGATCGGCGAAGCAAAAGCTTCCGAAAAATTCATCAATACTGGCGTTTAACCACTTTAACTTTGATTTTTATGGAAATTCAAGTACTTACAAATATTTTAATCATGCACGTGAATTAATATCCCCGAATATGGCTAGAGAATTCATTTATATTTGGATACTATTAACGAACAAGTTCTCTGGCCCTTAAAGCAGAACTCACGTGATTTTGACTTATGTCACGACCTCAGAAGCTCATGTGACCACGGGTACATCTTTCATTTAATTACAGTACCCAAGGATTTACAGTAAATTTTGATTCATATACTCAAACTGTTAAGGTTATGCGTGTCAATCACTATTATTATCTATTAAAAGCTTTACACTAAAAGAATACTGAAAACTAGGCAGGTCGTAGACAGCGACCGGCACCTTAGGTCATATGAACCACCGGTAGAATGTTAAGAGATGATTGACCGGGGAACTAGGTAGAGGGTGGAGTGAAATCTGATGTCGGCGTTCGCAAACTCTAAATGGTAGGCGCCAATGGGACCAGTTTAACTTCCCATCCGTCGGTGAAAGCGCATTTGAAGATTTCTCCGCAAAGAATTCTCGTAGGGATTGGGGTTCCACTAAATTTCCGCAAATGTCAGGATTTGAATCCTGACCTTCAGGATAGGAATCCAAGGCTCTCTCCACTACACCAACCTAATTCTCCACTGCGTATATCGTGGTGGCAAAACTTGGTGGCACTCGCTTGTGGAGAGAATGACTTCAGAGAGAGGTGAACCAGACATACAAGATACAAATTACGAACAAGATAGGTTATAATTCGTAAAACATACTATACATATGTAGGACAAAAGGGTTGTGGATACCCTCAGAGGTCCCCAGAGAAGTCTTAAGGTACCGTTGTCAATGCTTGATTCTCCCTCACCGACCTCAAACTCCCCGCTGGCGAGTGCCATCAAGTTTTGCTATGCATATGCTCCAAAAGGGGGATTCGAACGCACGACCTCCTGGAGGCTAGGCCGGTGCTTCAATAACCTCTAACGCGGTCGGTGTCCCAAAAGCTTCCGAGGAAATCATTGTTACGGGTGTCCATCCGATGAAACTTGGGTTTCCATGGAAATTAAAGTAAATTCCAAAAGCATTAATCGTGGACGCCTGCTAATCCCCCCGAACATGGGTTACGAAAACATTCCCAGATTGAACGTTTGAAGAACAAACCTTTGAGTGTCCTCTCAAAGGAGGATGAAAGAGCCCACGCGAAATGCGCATGCGTGGTCATGCGGGCACGCGGAGTTTAGCGTGGGCGACCCAAGAAGTGGTCCCGCACACAAGAACAAACCGCTCGGAAATTTATGAATAGCGACTTGTGGGGAACCGGAATGGTACCGTGAGAAAGAAACTAGAGCCGCCGACTCCCTTTCGGATGAACCACGTCACTGGATGGAAGAAAAAAGAAAATAATGAGACGGAACTTAAATATTCACACTCTTCTTCTTCCCCCCATTCATAAACACTTGCGTGGGGAGGAGAAAGACTCCGACTCTCTCCTGGGATTGGCTGTGACTGTCCTTCAACACCGCGACCACACTTCCTGGAAAAACAAACTTCACGAAGACGGAAAAAGACGAAACTCGTATCTCATCCAAGCACACGGCGTAGGCACATTGTTCGTGCTAAGGATATCACCAGAGGGCCACCGGTTTTCGCCCCGGTTGATATTTCAACGGGTTGGCCGCAGTGAGTCTAACCCGGCCGGCGACGTGGGCAGCGAATCAAGAACATGTGAACCTCTCGCCATAACAATTTCACACCTCGACCGCATTTGACCGGCCGCAATTGACCGGCCGCATTTGACTGACCGCGCCCAAACGGGTGTAATATATGTCCAGCTGATGGGCGTGTAGCTTTTTAGAAACCTGGAGTCGTATTTTTCGTGAAAAAAGCTATGAGGGGGATTAAATTAATGTTGGGACGTCCACCGTCTCCAAATTCCCAGTTTGATGGTTTACGACCTCCCGGAGAAAGAAATGCATAATGACGGAGAAAATTCAACAAACATTTGGAGAAAAACGGGCGTATTGCGGTAGCCTAAGAAAACCTTATCTGGCGTACCAATTTCTCAAAGGCGTGATAGATGCAATAAAAATATTTCGACACGTAATAAACCATCAGTAAAAATATATTGAAACGGAGAAGTAGGATTTATTTACAAGAAAGAATTAACATTAGGGTCACCAAAGGCGCCAGCCAAGGAAACATATTTTTGAATTTCAAGTACTCAGTAAAGCTTATTGCAAAGGATAATGCTTTGATAAAATACTGTATCATTTACTGATAGTTTAAAAATCCCCTTGATGTCTCTCGATCGAGTCTTAATTTATCGTTTTCCCGTGGAAGCTCTCCATTGAATACTTTCACGGAAGAAAGAACGACATTTGAAGCTCATCCACTATAGTTTCATGAAACATTCTACACACATGAAAATCATCTAATAAGAACTTAGAAGATGCAATTTTCCACAGATAAAAATTTTTATCCGACCCGGGTTTCGATGCACTGCATCATCATCAGGTTGCATTGAAAATTGCATCTTCTAAGTTCTTATTATGTTAATATTCCACAGCATCTCGCCTGATACCTCCCTTTTTGTTAAAGTCCTCTAATTTACAACATAGAACTCTGACATATCTCCAAGATTATTCAGTTTCCGTATGAAAAAGAAAGTTGTAAATATTTCGCTACCTTGACACGTCTCAAGAAACGCAGAGGAACACATTATACTCCACGAAATTCGGATCTAGATTACTCCAGGCTGATGAATATGCAAGGATAAAATCTATCACAATTCATATCAGGTTATATGTATTAGAACAATATACCAGATTAAGATACAATTTATTTTCCTTCAAGGTATGGTCTTCAACCTGGAAGATGGAGCCTGCCATCTTGCCTTTACCTTCCTGCACTGTTTTTTGTACTTGACCACTCGGGAATGCAAAATGTAAATAAATATGTAACTTAACTTCTGACATTCCATCTGAAAATAGATTAGGAATATTTTTGGTTCCACAAAACAGGAATCGGGATGCATCAAGCGATTAGTTCTAAGTACATACTTTGGATGGAAAATAAAAAAAAGAGATGTAGCCTCAACACACTATATGCCTTATGTCGTGTACACCGCGAGCATTTGGGACCTATGGCAGATTTTACGCTCGAGCTCACTAAAATACATACAAAAATGTTACGTCCAGCTGAAAAGTGCCATGTGCGAGCTAAAAGTGCACTTAAAGTGCTTGATTATGAGCCACTTGGAGCCCGAACGTTACACACTTAGCCACAAGTAATAGAAAAATTCTTATCGCATGAGCTTCAAAGTCGTCGCGGCGATTGCTATATCAACCCCTAAAAAAAGTGTAGGACCTACATAAGAAACAACATACCAAGCCATTCACTGACAAAAAGATATGCATAAGAATTATTTCTTACAACGTACCATTTAAGACATCAACAAAATCAGATCCAGATGCTAATTCTACAAAAACAACTTACTAATCAACCCTTTCCTTCATCTACTACACTAGTATGTTATTCATAGGTTTCATATTAATTTAATTTTCATTCGTACATCCTATAAAATATCATGATTTTCATATAAATGCGTCTTTATTGTGAATTTCAGAGCCAATAGAAAAGCCTCTCGATAGGACCCCACGAATCACGATTGATAATTATTCCAAAAAGTTACCATTGCACACAAATGACTAAATTCTGCTCTTTAAGTATGTGTCATATCACATATTCCTCACAGGGAGTCATATCACATATTCCCTTAGCCTTAAACTCCGAGCTATTAAGATACAAAAAACTCAAATTCAAGACGCAAAAATGTACGAGTCGCTGACATAAGTCAGGAGGCGACTGGGCCAATTATACTCCAACGCGCCAAATGACTTGTGGTGAGTGAAAAAGATTCTACCAAAACTGTTCAACGCACGACACAACCCATCACACCTCCGATCCGAACTTCCTATTCATGGATGACAGCACTCTTGACGAGCATGCCAATCATGGTAAAGGACTGCGTGAATGAGGAGTTCACAAAAAATGTGGAAAGAATTTCTTTTGTATTTAACCGCAATATTGAGCGGACATTTTTATTCAGCTGATCGTCGAACTCCCACCATTCCACCTCACCTCCTGGGGATCGTAGATTTCAAGTAAATGGGCAATAGGGATGAAATCTCTGTCATCATAATGGGTTAGATGGAAGAAGGGACTTTAAAAGTCTCAATCTCGCCCCAATAAAGACGTTTATCTATCTATCCATCTCCCTCCACGATAGAAAGTCAAAATGTCTCGTAGGAGCTATAATATTATGGAAGCGGCAATGACTCTAGCGCAGTGAAAGTAAATGAGAATCCACCATTTTAGCAAATACCTTATTATATCATCGTTTCAAAAGTAAAGTATGAAATAACACCCTCTCCAATTAAGGACAAGAGTTATTTAAATATCCGTTCTTTATGATACCTAACCAATGCAACTTCTATCTAGCCTGGTTGACACTAGATAATAGTACAAACAAATTTTATGCGCTCTGTTTCCCCAAAAACCTAGCAGCTATGGGGAATACAATTCGCTTAATATGGTAATATTCCGTCCCTAAGATATATATTTTTGTAACACATTCACGAAATATTAATGGGTGATAGGATTTTTTTCCAATAAATTATCATAGCAAGCTAACTGTTTCGCCGTTATTAGCAAGTAGGTAATCATAAAAATAGACTTTCAAAACTGCGAAAATTGAAATGTAATTAAAATGAAACGAACATCTTAATGCATTTAAAGGTAGTAGAAAAAAGGAAACAAGAATATGACGCAGGTTTTTAGAAAATATTTAATTAGAATTAGAATATTTCAGTCGCAGAATTAACTAATTGTCTGAAATCTGTGTACGGTGGGAAGTTAGCAGAATTATTGGGTCCCATTGATATCTGAATTAATAAATGTCACAGATGTAGACTTAACTTTGAATACGCCAGGAGCGACTGATGCAACTTATCCGCAGAATTATTTTAAAAATTCATTCTCTTATATCAAGAAAATCCCATAATTAAAAGCATTAGTGTCAGCATAACCTCGGCAAGCAAGCTAAATGAATTGGGTCACATATTAAAATGTTAAACGAGAATAGTTTACTGTTAGCTAAAGCTGTGTTAATTCATAATTTATAGTGTCCGAAGGCCCCAAGTAAAATATTTGAAACTAGACGCGTGTAAATTTCCTGTCTCTTTTGGCCACTTCAGTGGCGAAGTTCAATTCGTAGGAATCCGCAGCAGCTGCTTACACGGTGGTATTTGGGGTGTGGACGTTTCTTCCAGATCGCACCCCAGAGATACTGCCGTCTCTCACTCTGTCCCATCTCCCACCTGATATCCCCAAACGGCAGGGAAGATCAACCCTCGCCATCTTCATAGGAAAAGCTCGCGCCATCGATTCTCGTCCACATAGAAGACGCGCCAAAAGTTTCATACATATCCCCCGAGTTGACATCACGAGGCATTGAAAGGACCTCTTAAAAAGTCACGGTGGCACGGAGCTCACCTTCAGCAGACAAATATAAATCACTCTTAAGTGGAATTCATTTCCTCTGCACGTATCAAATATTTAAGAATAAGTTATGGGTGACCTCTAACGAAGGCATCGGATGAAAACGAGAGAGTCCGTTACGACCATCGTAGTCTACTTATTAAATCTGAGTCGGGATCTGTGTTATAGCCGGCCGGAATTGTGCGGTGGCTAGATTATTGGCTTCTAGCGTGGAATTACCATGAACAATATTGACAGTCGTGTTGGGCCCTTTACTTATCCACTATTTTACCCAAATTTTGCAATTTTGGATTCCCTGAATTAATATTCTTTTAAGAACACCTAATACCAGTCATCAAAATTTGACTAGATTTGAACTAGCTCAGTACCGATTAGCATTTAGACCTCAAATTGCCAAATATTTTCCTTCAGACATCAACCTAAGAAATCCTGATCTCCGTCTTTTAAAGTTCAATGCTTTGAATTTCGGTGGTCGGCATTTTCAGCAATATCTGGTTGATACTTATATAAAAGTGGAACATGACAGTATCCAATAGATTAAAGCAAATTAAAAACATACTTGCAGAAGACTGTACAAGAGCGATTCAATTTTTGAGTAATTTGGCTGAAAAAAGAATGCTGTTTTTGGTGAAAGGATTATTTTTCCTTCTTCGTTTCCTGGATCTATACGTTTTTACACTGAACATTTTGAAGAAGCTATGGCCTTTGTCGGTCGATTTGGATCATCAGACTTCATTATCACAATGACGTGTTATCATGAATTTGCGGAAGCAGCTCCTAAAACTTTTGAAGATGGATCAACCTTGCAATAATTTGCCCAAGAGCGTCCTGACTCAATAACTTCGACACACGAAAAACGTTGCCCGGAAAGAAATATTGAATAATTTTTAATCTGATAATAACAATAATCTGTCAATGAACATTGAAAATAATGAAAACAATGTAAATATTGAATTTATTGATGATTTCAAAATTTCGTTAGAAGAAAATGTTTGTGTTAGTGGTGTTTTTGAGTTGGCTTTATACGACCTAACTGGTTCATCACTATTTTATTAAAAAAAATAAATATCCGTTATGCTTTATAAAATTTGTTTTATTATAACCTTTAATCGCACTATGTGAATGCCTAATATAATTGAAATAGACAATAAGTAGCAGAATAGGATCATACATGTTCTTAGTACACCAAATAAACATCGAGCTATGCTCGGTAACCAGGTACTTTGGATGTTAAGAGAGCAAGTAGATTAACTCGGTCAAACGGGACGGTAAGCCGTAGGCCGCCTAGGTGTTTTTGACTTTAGAGCAGGCAAATGCCGGCGCAGGGATTCTCTCCTCCCAACTCCTCAGGTTGACTGATTTATTATTTGGGGAATCGAAGCAAGTCAGCAGCTCTATTGAGAATAGGTGAGGAGGTTGGTAAGTGAGAGATTGTTTGAGGAAAGGAGGAAGCGTGGAGAGAAACTTAGCGTCGGCGGGATCGCAGTTTTTCGTCCCATCTGACGGACAGAGTCCTGCAAATGATATAGTTCTCCGCGCAATATGATCTATAATAATAAATCTCCACCTAGTCGGAAGCTCCAATTCATGCGGAAAAAACAACATTCTTAATCCGTTGGAAGCTAAATTCATCAACCACGTGCGATCCCGCATCAAAGATTATTTGGCAGTTAATTCCTTGCAATACCACTCCACCAGCTAATGGAGAACTGGAGACATTACCGATTTTTTCCCAGATTTGGCAAGTTTCTTAAAACTTCGAGTTCACAACATAACATCCCTCTTAGCCACATTGTAAATGCAGCCAGAGAATTATATAAACCGTGTAATGCTGAGGTGTTAGATGCCGGTAAAAAAAGTAGTAATACGATGACTATGGCGACGATTTCAAATTTATTGCTGGGTTTCAAGACGTATCATATCTTGACGTTTTTAATCCACCGGAATAACAATGTAAGCACAAATCACCTCATCAAATCTAAAAAAACATGGAAGGGAGACAACATGTAATCTCGTTTTTTATGTCACTCTAATCAATTCCAGCAAGTCGCGGTCTAATGCAAGTACATAACTAAGTAAACTACACTGTATAAAACTACGAGCACAACAAAGAGGAATGCTTTCTATCCAGGAAGAAAATACTTAGGTACCAAAATAAAAATTCAAGCAAGCTTCGGAGACAACAGCGACATCCAGCTTTGCAGATAAGAACGTTACCCCACCTCCAATGAGGCTAGTGTGTGGAATGCTTCGAGATTTTACGTGTCATCCTCGTCCAGGTTCCATGGTAATCTTCTAGGTATCGTTCCAATTTTAGCATATGCACGTACCACCGAAATGCAAATCGATGAAGAAAGTCACTATCCGATTCGCAATTAAATTTTCACACGAATGTTTCACACACTCAGGACATGCAATACAGGGCGTCGCACTGCACAGCAAAAACAACCGCACCACAAATGTGGAAATATCTCCAAAACAACGGCACTAAAGTACTTGAATCACATTCTGAATCCTCCGTGAGACGATCGAACGCGAAAGCGACTCCAGTAAACCTCTCACTGCAGAGAGAGAGCGGTCCCTTCGACGGAAAACACGAGTGTCAAAGCACTACTTGCTTGCATTCCGAGTTCCGTGCCTCCAGCGCAGCGCACTGTGTCTCTTTTCCGTTTGCCTAAGATCTGGCGCGTGCGGTAGGCAATCCTCCCCTTTGTAGAGCAGTGCGCATGTACGTTAGGAGGTTGGGCGTTTTCTGTGGCCCTCTTATCACAAACCGCGCTCCTCCAAACGCCCCCCCCCCCTCCACCCGCCAAGGGTCTCGGCTGGGCGCGGTGCAATGCCCCTCGCAAACCTTCAACTTGGACTGAACGACGACTGGGCCATTCGATTCAATACTCTCCTGTAGGACGAGAGTGAAGGTCGCTTCGAACGAGACAGGCTACGTTTCAAGGCAAGATGTTCGTGATGTCAACTACGGCAGTGAAGTGGTAGTAAACACACAGAACTCTTACAGTATAGTTAGTTCTACGGAGAGCTATACTCTTTAAAAAGCCGTATATTTATCCGAATATTTTCCTTTTGCTTTAACTGTTGAACATATTATGCAAACTAATTTTTACTGTGGTATAGCTTCACGAAGGTAACGGGTATGAACAACTTAATCCAATAAAAACAAACAGCTGTGCCAAACCAATCGAGACCCCTAGTAGTGAAGAAGTTTACCTGAGACCCCTTGTTATGACTATTGCAATATGGAACTCAGGATAGGTATGCTTACGAAATACTCGCTTAGTGAACATACTGATTAAATACGAGCCATGGTGCAAGTATTCAAGAGTTTGCCTACGAATTAGCCGTTTCTTCTCATAATGAACACCCAACATGTTTCAGAAAGGATATGTTCCTCGAAAATGCTACTAAGGTACCTATGTCGCGAACATTCAAGCCTTTTCCCTAGGATTGGCCGTTCGTGAGCGTGATAATTGCAAAATAATATTATTTCAACAGCCTAATTCTCACATTTTAGCAAACTGCCACCAAGAACGTGAGTTATGTTATATGTAGAGCATATTGAAGCAATTACCGCAATACCATTGTAATAGTTAACGAAATGATAGAAAACGTAACTATGGTCTAACGCGAAAATTATAAGTTCATCAATCGACCATGGTTCCAGCAATAAGGTGCCCCTATCAAAGGAATAGGATGAAGAGACTTCTTTGTTGTAATGATTAATTTATGGGTTAAATACTGAGGAACAGAAAACTATTTTTAATGCAACTGTGAAAAGGAAAATTTAAGTGCTTTTCTAACTTTTGCTAGCATCAGGTGAACGCATTTTCATCAAGATTATATTCAGCCATTTCTTCTCGTAGTACTTTGAAGGGATTGGATCATTGACTCGAAGCAGGACCTGAGATGACAATGAAACGCGCAAATCTTTTCTTAGCAAGCAAGGGCACTAACACGACTAGATAACTTAGCTAACACTCTATTTACTCTCAAGTTCCTTAGCTAACCTCAAGAATTCCATTCAAGAAGATGACCTCTTCACCGAAAATTTTATCTAACCAGTTATCCGCCCTAGCAAAATGTGAACGAAGAGGTCATCGCGTAATACTTTCCTTAATGTCATATCAAAAAAGTCACGGAGTGGGTAAATTCAAACCATAGGCATATATTAATAAAACCCGCACTAGTAGAGGAAAACAAGTCCCTTGTCTAACTAAAGAGTGCTTGTAATAGCATGCGGTGTTTTCTTATAACTGCAATGAAAGCTTACGCGTATAATTCATTTAGAGGAGAGTCATGGTAATCGGAACAAAGCTAGTCCGAAAATCCGGTTAATTCGAACAAAATCTAACTCCAAATATAATCTAAGCCTCTCATCCACTCCCTTCCACCGTGGAGTAAACAATTGAAACAGTTTGGTGACTAAACCCTCCGAAGACTGCCTTTGCTATTTGCAGGCGCGTAAACATCTTCATCGGCTGGCCGCCGATCACGCCACTCGAAAATCTCAAAGAGCCGACTGCTTCCTAGCACTCTGCTTATGAATTTTGGTTAACTCGAAAATCTCGTAGTCCAAACAGGTCGCACTCTCTATTAGTTCGGAATACTGGGACTTAACTGCAATGCATTTAGCAAGCTTTAACTCATGCACGTACATTATATTGCTATTTATGTGTGCTAAATAATCGTTCACCCTGATATAATATTCATAAGTAGGCTAAATATTATGCAAGGCAAATTTGTAACGAATATTGTACGTTTGGAAGCACATTTGGAGAAAACGATTGACGAATGATTTAAATGGGGCAAACGATAGGTCCTCACTTCCTTGTTTTGACGAGCGGGGAACTCTCTTGAACTTCCTTGCTCATCGCATGACATCGACAAAAAGAAAATAGTGAAGGAGAGGATGAGCCTCGGAGATGGGATGGGGAGGTGTCCGGAGGGGATATCTGAATGGCGGGATGCATGGGAAGTTGAGAAGAGGAGGTGGTGGTGGACTTGGAGGTCGCACAGTGAAGTGGGAGAGGTAGAAGGCCGAAGAAGAGAGGAAATAAGCAAGGGAAGTGGTAAGGACCAAAGGGAGACCATCCTGGGAGAACCGTAGGGGTAGAGAAACATGGTAACAGCTGAACTGAAGATAACTTTCATTGCCTACGAACCTTCTCCGAACGTGGGTGTAAGGCAGTCGCCTTGTTGGACTACCAGGGTTCCTAGTAAGGCCGTAAACTTTCATTACCAACTTCAAGATGCTTCATCTCAGGCCCGGTGACGGGAATCTCGGGCCCCTGGACAATTGAGGGGTCCGGGCCCCGGTGCACTCTACCCCCCCCCCCCCGGGACCGGGCCCCTGGGCATTTGCCCCCCTTGTACCCGCCGGCCCTACTTCATCTCATATTCGCATCGACTTTTGTGCTCATTATGGTTCTTTAAGGTTGCAGACTAGGTACTCTCTAATATGATTACCATCTCTAGTATCTTAACTCACAATCAGAGCAAGTGGATTTTTCATTTTTCGATGATACTTTGGGGAAAAAAATCAAAACAAGCATGGTTAGAAAGTTAATGTGTCCAAATGAAAAAGATAATTATGATTGTGCTGACAGGAACATAAAACCAACACTTGAGTCTTACACAAGTTGATCATGTATTGGACAAAGAAGTAGATTTTTTTGTTTCTCCTCGAACTCTAATTTTTAAAAAGAGATTTGAAATAAATTCAGAACTTTTAAATACGTATCCCAAGGAATGGTGTGAAAATCAGCATTATTTAAAAGCTTAGAAACTTGTGATGGATTTAAAAGTTGTTAATGGCACCACTCAAAGGGGGGGTAAAATTAATACAAGACTTCAATTTCTGTTTGACGAAAGACGAAGAACAACTGCAGTTTCTGTAACAATCGTATCTTAATGCAGGCCATTATTTACAGACTCTTCAAAAGCCACCATATCTAAGCCATTACTTCCATCCAATAATTATAAATAATTATCATCGCTTCGAATAAAATACATGTGAACGTTATTTGATATTACTTTTAAACCTTACTTGCTCTTCTTTGGCCATAATTTGTTCATTTCCAATTTGGATTTTGCGACATATATTTTTGAAAACACCCATAACAAAGTCCTTTAAAAGGTATAACATGATAAAAAAGAAATCAAATCCTGGAAAGCAGTTGTAAATGAATGCCGAAGTGTTTTTAAGCCTTAGCAGGTTAAGAAACCTTTGAGGATAAGGACCACGGACTGACCTGAAAAATGCTAAATACCGCTATATCTATCAGTTTTAGCAAATCAAGATGTCTTACAGAACTTTAGGACGACAAAATTAACTATAAAATGACCCAAAAATCAGGTTTCTATGACGAATGATTTTCATTTTATAGAGGAAAAACTGCGATTTTTTGCTAAAATTTTCATAAACTTATACCTCAATGAGGCACGAGTTAACGTTGACAAGTTGAGCTGAAACTTTGCCAATCTCATTTTTTAGTCAATTGGCAACTTTTAGGGGGGTCCCCCGGAATAAAATCGAACATTGATTTCTGGTGACCACCCTAGTGATCCCTATGCAGTGCGCTCTGTTAACGACGTTAATGTGTAGTTGATATTTGGTATAATCTTCTTGGTTAACAACAGGGACTTATTTTTTTTAATTTCACAGTTGTGATAGCCAGTGGCAGAAGGAAGTGTGCCGGTCTACCCACCAAAAGGTTAAGGGTTCGATTCCGCGCTCGGGCATTGATGGTCCAACATTTTTCGGTATTATGCTTCCAACTTGGAAGTTGGAAACCAAGCAACGAAAGTTTACTATTACATGCAACGTTATTTGAAACCAATTTCAACTTTGTCTGCGGACTGTTAAAATTGCCTATCATCATTCAAGGTTCAGGTAAAGCGTTTCATTTTTTTAATTTCACAATTAGAGAATTATAGGAAAGTTTTATAGCAAGTTTATTTGAGTGTTGCAAAACGAATTTATGCAGATAGAACAAGCTATATAACCCCAGGTTCTACGCATATATCTAATTGTAATCAAGTGCAGTTTCATTAAAAATAGCAGTTTTTCAAATTAATTTCGCAAATCATTTCACGGCAATATTTGTCACAATATTGAAGTATAAGACGTTATTAAGTAAGGATTTTATTCTTAAAATTGACAGGACTGTGTCTGAGGTAAATTCACGGAATATTTAAAGCAAATATAGAGGTTTATGAAAAGTATTGCTTCACATAATGACTCTCGAGGTTAGTTGGTTTAGAACCATTATAGAGACTTGAAGCCAGCTGCCTCAATAATTCTATTTAAGTATCTTCGGAATCCATTTCAGAATTATTCTCAAGACGTCAATCTTATCATTTCACCTCTTATGTCTTCTCCTATTCATCCAGTTCTATTCTTATCCTAGAGCCTTTTCACTCTACCTGTATGCCAAGTCCGATAACTTCTCAACAATTCCTCCCGTCTCCTGACAACCGTTTCTTCACTACCTCAAGCCATGTGCCATCTAAACGATCCTAAACTCAACCCTCCTTTACCTTTTAAAACGTTACCATCCACATCTACCAAAAAAAAATTTCCAACCAGCTTCATCCCAACAGCCTTCTCCTTCTCACCCTTTTCTCATCTTCGGGGCATAACCTCCTTGTACAATGACTAGATATTCATTCGTCCCTCTCCAGAAAGGAACTTGTTCCAAAAATAAAATGGAAAAAAATGAATGCGAACCTTTCTGTCAGACAGTGTGCCTTATATTCATTTTTTAAATATTTTTTTTCTTTTCACGCTCCACAATATTTTATTTTTTATCTTCTCACTTCAATAGGAATGGAAATCTTGCCTGCACTCTCTCAAACGAAATGGTGTTCTATTTCGTGGATACGCTGACTGTGCAAGTTTACTTCTCCTTCCGACTTGTCTTCTCCGGCTGCCACATTCCCTCCAACAACCCCCTTTCTTTCTCTACATTTCTTCTTTCTACGCCTCCTTTGACCTCCTTAAGCACCAGAGAGAGCATATATCTGCGTGGGGATAATTATTTATCGGCATTCACGATTTTCCTTCCTATTTCCGCACACAACGGCGCGCTCTCGCGCACCTTATGAATCGGCTTTCGGAATGATTTCCCCTTCCGTGCGCCTTGGGGCGAGTCAAATAGGGCCTCGGCTCTATGGCGACGGCTCTCCTCGTCGCCAATTAGACGCGCGCGCGCACCGATTGTCTTATTTTTTTTTCGTTTTCGTTCCTCGTGCCGCTTCGGGATGTGGGGAAGCAAGTTCTCACGGCGCGGCGAGGTGTTTCACGAGTGCTGCCGCCAATCAGACGAATTTCGCAGAGAAAAGCACGCCTTCCATCTGGTGAGGAATCTTGTATGCGATGTCGGGCAGTGGAAAGTCATAAAGCATATTGCCAAAGGTTGTCCCCATGAAGCGTTTTATGAACCATTCAACAACAGTCTATTTTCTCGCTAATTACTATTATACCTACTCATCCTCCCTCATAATCTTGCCTTCTCTCATGAAATATGGGATCGTCGTTAAGACTCTAATCAACGATCATCGTATGATAATAATCATTTTATTCCACCTTAACTAAATACACCAGTACAGTTTATACACATGCATACAATGTTAGGGAGAATATAGGTACCCCAGAGGATAACCTGTGTTGGGGTTTGCCATCATCAATGTTCGAAACCAGCGGCTGGTGCTAATACATAGGTACTCATTTTTTACCTAGTAGTTGAGCAATTTTAATTTTAAATTTTCATCATAGTGTGTTCGGTTGACAAGTAAAAATATAACAGTAGTAGCAGTAGTAACAAGTAACAAAGACAAAAGAAAGTACAGATTCAAAATCACCAAGATCACACAACAACTTTTAATAATGTTCCACTTCATCACTGTCCTTGGATAGAAGCCATTGTTTAAATTTGTGAAGAAATATAGCCGTGGAGTTTTGTTTCCTCATTTCAACAGGGAGGGAGCAGAACTCGTACTTTGGCGCAAGGCATGCGTATGCTTGTTTAAAGGCTTCGTTATTGGGCTTGGGTATTTCAGTGCCTAAGCCTAACACAAAAATATCTTCTTCTGATCTTAATTTACTTTAGTATTCAATCGGTTTTGTTCTTTTTCCACCACGAATATAAAGAATTTTAAGCACCTTAAAGAAAAATAAATACCTTAGAGGTAATACATCAAGATTTTTGAATAAAGGTAACGAGTGCTCAGGACTTGGCTGTCTGAATATCACTCTTATAAGTTTCTTTTGGACAATCAGTAGAGGCTTAATATTGGTAATATAGGCTCCTGCCCAACAAGAAATGCCATATTGCAATCTGGAATCTACCAGAGCACAATAGACGGAACGAACAATTGTTAATGGAGATACATATCGTAAAAGGAAGAATTTCCTTAACATGGTTAACATTTCCAATTTCAGTTTGATAACATGTAATCTCCAGGTGATGTTTTCATCTGTTATTACTCAAGATATTTTATAAAAATAATTTTCTCAATTTGAAAACATGTGGACCAGTTTCTTTCATTACTACATATGAGACATCTATAATTAACACTCTGTTTTTCGCATTAATTTCCTTTTTAAAATAAATATAACATATTTGGTCTTTTCACTTAATACCAATTCATTCATACTGAACCAAAATTTATTCTATCAAGATCTCTTTGTACTTGTGAGTAAATATCACACATATTACTCGATGTATACACCAAAGCTGTATCATCTGCAAAGGATGCTAATTCACAGTTGAATATTCCAGTATTGAAATTGTTTACATCTATAAGAAACCGTGTAGGCCCAAGGACTTGAGCCCTGGGGGACCCCGCAAGAAAGTCTTGGCTACAAAAAGCATTGATTTTCACATACTGGGTTCTCCCAGTCAGGTAACTCCGGAACCAGTCATTTGCGACTCCTATTATTCCAGCTTGCATTAATCTTTTCAATTTAATAAAGTATGACCTACGCAATCGAAAGCATTTTTTATATCAATAAACAGGCCTGCTACTCTCTTATTATTATTGAGTCCATTAAAGATATCAGAACGTAACTGTAAAATTGCATCTTCAATGCTTTTTACCTTTTAAAAATCCTAATTGCCGAGTGCTAAAGAACTTGCTAGATTTTAGGAAATTTAACAGTAGAATATGAATAATTTTTTTCTAAAACTTAAGAAAAAACAGGTAAGAGTGATATTGGTCCATTGTTACAAACCTTTGTTTTGTCACCTTTTTTGAAAATTTGAACTATTACAGCAGTTTTTAACTGTTTTGGAAATTCACCAGTTATCATACTAAAAATGCTATATATGTAAAAACTGGTGCAATAAATTCATTTACCGCTTTTTGTATTGACACTGATTCTGTCATAACCCGTTGATTTTTTGGGCTTCATTTCTATAATAATATTACTAATCTCTTTAACGCTGTCGGAAACAAATACAACGATTGCATTATATCACAGCTTGTAAACCATTGCTCATACTGTTTTTCATTGCAATGACCGTAATTAGAAGACTCGCAAGTCAGCCTCCGTACAAATTCTCTAAAACATTTATTGAATTCATTTGCTATATCTTGAGCACGAAGCAACAAATTACCATTTTATGGTGATTGTATTTTTTCAATATTGTTTCCCGTCCGGTCCCTACCTAAGATGTTATTCAAAGTTCTCCATATAGCAGAGGGAGTAACTCTCTTTCCTCTAAAAACACTTGACTGTTTTTAGAAATAGCATCCATTCTATATTAACCCTTTCTGACCTGAATTTTTTTGTCGCCAGTGACCAGGTTTTTCCTGTCAACCAATTTTCATTTTGGGTAAAATAATAAAAAAAAAAATATTTATGGAAAAAAGAAATATTTATGGAAACATATATTTTTAATCCTTTGCTAGCACGCTAGACGATAATTCGAAATACTACTCACGTGGCATGGGCTATGGCATCACAGAACTAAATTACTCCATTCCTAATCACACGGTCAGAAAGTGGTAAAGTTATGGCGACCCTAGTAAGGGTGATAGGACAATAGCAACGTTCCATGAAATAAAACCCTGACCTGGTAGAACACCAAATACTGACAATGATGTGGGCTCGCTTCGAAGATGTGCGCTATCACCTCTTTCCACGCGCCACTTAAGTGACTGGGAATATATTCTGACGCCTCACGCCATCCCCCGGCGAAGAACAGCCTCTCCACCTCCCTCGAAGCGCGGTGAGATAGGCGGCGGTGACGTCCGCGACAAGGTGGGCAACCCCCTCCACTCACCACACGGTGAGGTAGGAGTCACGTACCAGAGGGTAGCGCCGTCGGGAGTATTTCGCGCTCTGTGCAGAAAATCTCGCGGCTAGCGCGCTTCTTTTTCGCATAATTATATTTACCATTCCCTCTTCGACATGCATCTCCCACTCTCAATCCTTCCACTAACTATCACAATTGTTGTGTTGGTTATTTGGGAAACAGACCGACTGTTATGGTTAATGGTGCCACGAAAGTAGTAGGGAGAAAGTTGGGTAGCTTGGCAACAGAAATGTTGTTTGGGGAATGCTCGAAGGGTGGAGAGAAACCCAGCGTCGGCATTAGTCGACTTTAGAATGCACCAAAGGGTCAACGTTTTAATGACTGGAAATTTCATATAATAATTTCTCTCTAAATTGTAATTAGCTCATACTGGATAATAAAACGATTAGCTAAGGTTACATCTACATTCCTACATTTCACGAACCAAGCCTGTCGGATTATATCCGACGGACAGCGTGTACTGCACTTGAAGTGCTCGCCGCTTGAGAACCAAGTATTGATAGGGATTCCAATGAAAATATTTCTACCACAGCTGGGATTCAAACTCCGCCTCTCTGGCTGGAATAGGAGTGAGTACTCCCACCAGCACACCAAACCGATCCCCAATAAAAAATCTCCCCATCCCTATATAGCTCCATATATCATCGACCACCGCGTCGCAATCAAAGTCACCTTTCACTTTTCATTACTCCTTCAGCGTCCCTTTATTTATCGCCGCATAGTACACCCACACGCGGCTAGGAGTCACTGTTTCTCGCTCACATCCCCCCTCTCCTCCTTCCACCTTCTCTCCTTTTAAATATGCATAGTGTACTCAGCAACGGGACTCTCAATTATTTATTCCAAACCCTTCCCCCTTTTTTGTGCTCCGACCGCGTCAGCCGCCTCTCCACACGGCAAGGGCTTCGAAGGGAGGGGAGTGAATCTTCTTCTTGGCTTGGGATAACGTCCCGTCAAGCGGCCAAATTCCATAAATCCGTCACCGTCAAAGGTCTGCTCGCACATCCACTCCAGGGTGCGGGATTCCATTCGCGTTAAAGTGCGCACAAAGGTCGAGGATTAAAACGGGTCAAACGCGCGGGGCCTCCTAAGGTTGCGCTCCGTAGGTTAGATTACTACCAATATATATATATTTATAACGGCTTTCAATCGTGATCCGCGAGTCCCAGCTACGGTTATTGATATGACATAAATGTCTTCCTCTACTCAGTCCGAACAAGCATTTGCGTCAGTTGCGTGAAGGAGTCTATATAACCTGAATGGCATTTTATTTGCGGGAATTACTCGGTGCGAGAATTACTGTGCGACGCGTAATAGTGTAATTGTCCTTGCAGTGATGTCACGGCAACTCAATTTCTTTACGATTTCATTTAGCAAAAAATAGAACTATCACTGCACTCAAAATGTGGTAAATATGTAAATGGCAATTCCCATAGAATTAATGCTCATTTCATTAAGTTTCTCAACACTTCAGATTCTTTCTCTATACACGCTGATGGTCAAGTGCAGTCTCTCCAGGCTTCCTCCGCATTAGGTTTGGCATTAATGTAGTAAAACTGATTGATAGATTATTTACAGCATTTTAAGCATCGCAAAATACTTTTTCAATTTAGTTTGAAAAAAAAATATTAATAACTATTTTAACTCCATCGTCTCAGGCTCAAACTTGTAGAAGTTCATTTTATCCTGAAGGTACCTGAGGATTACGCCGCTGCGTCGAAACTAGTAGTACCTGAAAATAAATTGGTGGAACAAATTTTTCCTTTTCATTTACCATTAATAACGATTTTTAAAAATACAAGACAAATACTCGTCTTCGGAGACAAAACATTACTTAAATCGGCGCATCGGGATTAAATATTTCATTTTTTTTCTTGGCTATTAACCCAGTGATAACTTTCTTTATTGTTTTTATGATATTGATTCATTAGAGGGTTATGACAAATTAAGACAGCGCTAAGGTCTGGTTTACTGTTTACCGACACCTTAAAAATAAAAAATAAACAGGTTTTTTACTTCTTTTTTTATATCAGGACGAGTGGACAAGCGGAATTGCTTTCGCATTATAGTGAGCGAAACATTAAAACAGGTTCGGCCTACTAAGTTTTCACTTCGTAGGTTCGACTATTAACTACATATTAAAATGGCTTATCTCATGAACTGCGTTTACCCACTAAAGTTCGTGATATGACATAAATTCCTCTCTTTCTATCACCCTCCCTATTCATTCTGCTGAAGCGTTTTTGTCAACCACTAGATGACAATATGAATACCCTTTCACTTTTTTACAAAGAGTTTTGGTAGAACTTTGTAAAGTGGTTCGAATAGTCTGACAGATTGCAAGGTTAAGAATTGCGATTTGCTCTATTTAATGAAGAAATGAGTATGTTCCATGGAAGAGGCAAAACAATATGTTTCGATCTAAACTTTTTTAATCCTTGATTTTACTTATATACATACTTATATATATATATATAATAAAAACACTTGACAGGGGGTGGGGAAAGAAAAGTAAAAAGAGAGAGAGGACTTACTGGGACGTTTCGGGCATGTAGGCCCTTCTTCAGCTGTAGAAAATTGAGAAGTCACGCTTCTATATATATATATATATATATATATATATATATATATATATAATGTCTTGGTAGAAAATCGCTCTCGGCGACGATGCACATGCATATATATATAGAAGCTAAAGCTGATTCGCGCAAGGATACCGGTGGAGTTTAATGAAGCGCTTCCATCATTCCGACAGTTTGCAGGGGAGGAACCCATGTACGATATATTTGTTAATTTTATTAATAAATAAAGTTATTTTATGGAAAAAATAATACACATGGAAAAAATTATTTTTCTGCATTTACAGACGTGAGTCGCCACTTTCATTTGATAATGTTCGTTTTCGGGTTCCACAAGTTCCTGTCCAGAAATAGCTTGATCGTGAATCAACCCCACTCCAAAGAAACATTTCATTTAATAAAATTTTTAGCCGTTGAATAATAAATGGCATTTTTGTGAAAACTGAAACTCACTATAATCGAATATTAATGGCTGAGTCGTCATTCCGGAGGAGAGACTTTTTCAAAATCGAAGTTCCTTGTTGCTATTTATCAAGCGACAGCTCACCACTATATTCGCACGAAATTTGATTGTTCGGAAAATCATGGAACAGAAACTACGCACCTATCTATTTTTCTAGCCATCGAATTGAACTATTAAAAACAAATATTTCAATTTAAAATTTAAACACTTGGAGAGTTTTCCATGCAATTTGTTAAAATAAGCACAAGTGATACACATCATTGCACACGAACGAATATGAATGGAACGATGTGTGAAAGTCAAGAGGCTGGGTAGGTTGCCGGTACCATCTCTTAAAGTAGGCACACAATTACCACAGCCGATAAAAAGAAGTAATTAATGTATTAGTTATAACTTCATACTTATAAAGGTATGCTTTTTACCATAAAAAAGTTTCACTCCTCATGTTCGACGCCTCTACCGAAAATCAACGCAAAAGCAATACTTGAGGCATTTATTGGTATTATTTTATTTCTAATCGCACTCCAGTGCACAAAAAACTCTGCTCCTGTAATATTTTGAAGTGCGCTGCCTAGAGTGCAGGGGGGTTATTTTGTAATCTCACCTTTTTAATGACTCTTAGTGGAAAGGCGGGAGATCCGTTTCCCTGATCGCCTCACGAACGGCTCGTAAATTGTCGAAGCTTCAATTACCTTATATCAAATGAAATATGCGGAGACTAGCGAATACCCAGATTGCTCAACATCTTACGGAAGATATCTTACACTGTACATACCACGAAAATCTAAATACAGTCAAAACTACAAGCGACATGTAAGCGATCACTCAATATAAAAAAAAATTAAGTGCATCTAATTAATGTTCGATTCACAAGCACGGGAAATATATACCAAGGACGTAGATTTTAAGGTAATATTTGTTAAAATTATGAAATTATGGTATAAATAACTGAATTCCATTCTCCATACACTGGCGGATAGGCACGCGAAAACAAAGGTATCAGCAACATTGTTTGGGAAATATTGATACGAAATATATACACAGATAATTCAAGCTAATAATAACATAAGCATTTCCAACAATGCATACCTTCAAGTGCCCAATATATTGGAGTTGAAAATGCTGAAGTTCTTCACGTTTAGCAAATTACAACAATACGATTTAAAATCTTTCGCGACCTTGTTTATTTTCCAACTCAAGCTTCGAGTGGAAACGATGGTGGCTCCATGTCACGTTCTTTATGACAGGTGAGATGGAACTAATGGCAGGCGGAGATAATGAAACGGATCAAGAGTCGAAAGATACTGATCAGAGCGGATGAATCGTCTAAAAGACCAGCACATGACCGGCAGTTCACCGCTTGACATCCGAAGATGGTCACGCCGCCTGGGTGGCGGAGTTGAACTACCAAAAAGTGGCATTTTATGACGTATTATCACTAAAGTGAGATTACAAAATAACCCCCCAGGGTCTGCGATGAATGGATAACAACCGAGTTGATGTGTTGCCAAGGGATCATTGTAATGAAGCGAATGCATAGCGCCCAACATATTTTACGAAAGATCTATATACGCGACGGGGTGAGGAAATCCATTCGCGCTAAAAAACACATGGCTCTAATAAAGCGGCCTACGAAGGTTTGTCCTCTCCATAGGTCAGATTACAACTCTTATATTTCAAGTCGGCTTCGTAGTGAACGCACCATGCGATCCCCAGTACCCCATCCCATATTGATGCGACATTAATGTCACACTCATTTTTTCCGCCAAACATTTCATGTCACGAGACACCTCGCATGGATCAATAACATGAACGACATGCATGTTTTATCCATGCCATTGGCCTGGAAAAAATGTTTACGAAAAGATTCACTATTGCTGACGATAGGAGCAGAAAATTCACTTCTGGGAGCAACGGATATCTACGGAAATGTGCTAACCACCAATCAACGCCGTCCTTAAAATTAAAGTTAAATCATTTTATTGGGCGTAACTTACTTGGTGGAATTTCTACAAATACTGAGCCTCGACATTATCGAGAAATAAATTATTTCGGTGGAAAAATTCCAAAAGCAATATTCCAATGTTTTATATTTACCAATCTCTATAATTTCACTTGTTGGATAACATTGAATATATATATATATATATAAATATATATATATATATACCGTTTACGGAACAATTCGCACGTAAAAAAAAGGTAAAGAAATATTACAGTGTTTAATATCTAGACTCGTCGGGGATTGGAATTCACGTCCCGATAAAGTTCGTACAAAGTGCTTCGAGAATTGAAATTAGTCGAATACGCGACTCGCTGAGGCTGTCTAAGGAAGGTCGGATTATCTGTAAATGAAGAATGTTTGCGTGCTTGCTGGTTGGTCTTTTATATAGCTTTACAGTTTCATTCCGATATGGACGAAGTTTAGCCAAAAAGCAGTTTAAGAAAAGAGAAAAATTGTTATTTACATTTCATTTTGAAAAACTATCCCAATCCCCCTTTTAATACACCATAAGCCAAATGTTAACGTGCAGCTATGCGGTTTTTTTTAAATGTCGAAAACGCTGAGGATATCGACTCAAGTGAAAAGTAATATTTTGAAATCCCGTAAAAATGGTAATTCCCGAATGAATGTTAAATAGCGAGAATGTAGAGAACGACCCATGTTCGTACTATGAAATGCGTCAATTTTCCGAATTATTGCTGGCTATTTAGTGAGCGTGGTAAATATATTATTCCTGTAATAGTAAATATAAAGTTCTTGAATATTATCGTTAAGGAAAATGTACTTAGAAAGCCTAAATTTTAGTTCATCCTGAGTTGAGCCTACTGTTCTAATGATACTTTCATTATCGCAAGAGTGTTGCTGATAATTTTAATGGACTCTTACTGGACATAGTCAATAAATTCATTTTAGGCCAAACACTATTTGCATGTTGCATCGAGAGACTTGCGCATTACGTAACATTATCTAACGTTAAATGGTGCGCAAAGAAAGATTCAGTTTGAAGAATTCATTACACTTACGTATTACGCAAAAGATTTATGTTCATAAATTCTTAAAAAATTATATTAAACTAGTCGGTAGCACTAACATATGAGAACACAAGTTGTTTCTGAGAGATTAAACTTCAACGTCAGACCATTGATTTTAATTTGCTTTGATACTCGGTTATATTCGTATCCTGGATAATACAAGACAGACTGCTTATTCATTATTTATCAATTCAATGAGGATAATTAAAGTTTTCTAGAATACTAATAGTATTAGAAAACAGAAAAGTTATGAAATTGATAAAATTCACAACACCGGTTTTTGATCTTGTACTAGCAGCTACAGGAAGGAAAAGAAATAGAAAGAGAAGGATATTGTATGGAGAAAGCATGGCATAGATTGCATAAACTTGATTTGATCACTACCTTATCAATCACTTCACCATGACTTCGCAAATAAACCAAACTAACCTTTGATTGAGTTGGCGATTCTCTGTAAACAATCGTATTTTCGTGTTGAAAAGCAGACTAGAAGCCTTTGAAGCCAGATGCTGGTAGTGGACGCCGATTCTTAAATTGAACACATATATTGATTCAACGGCAACAAACCGACATTTTAATGACATATAACCATGATTAAAGAGTACAAACACATTCAATGAATAAATCGGTGTCCCGTTAAGTCGCACGATGAAGGCTATAAATCAACAATTCATTTTTATTCGAGGGTATTTCTCATAAAAACTTAAATTTAACAAGCATTTCAGGGAAAAATCCAGACAATAGTATACCACAGTATTATTTATCCAGGAGGTGATGAATTTGTCTACAGGAGGAAAGGACGAATTCGGATCTCATCATTCGATTATAATGATAAGTTATTTATACATTTTATGTATAAGAAAATAAATGAAGGGATCATAGCGAAAGGTTATTATGATACTGTAAAACAAGTACCCTGAAAGGGTAAATGTAAACATTTTCAGAAAAGGGTAAATGTAAAATAAAATTTAGCATAAACCCACAGAAGTTTCTCACATTACCAATTTTACTAATTATTTACTCACGGCTAATAACCTTTCGTTTTCTTTCATTCAGCTGTGAAAGCTTCCCTTTTACTTTTTTTAGAATTAAATTTTGATTAAAAATAGCGGAATTCCAGCATTTATCAGCTCATTATTCACTTATTACGGATAAAAAACGAGGTCCTCCAAAGAAGGCCATTGTTGTACAGTGGCAACCAAGGATAGCAGACTCCAAACTTCGGAGCGATACCTTTTTTGAAGCATTCAACCGCGGCGCCACTATGCGTCAGTGATGGAATCAGACGATCCCAATGATAACAAACGTAGTTTAGCTTTTTTTCCATTTCGAACTGAGGGAAATTACGGCTAGTTAGGAAGTGACTAATGGTTTTATCCGTCAGATATCCACCATGATAACTAAATCTGATATCAATACAACCACAGAAAACCCCTTCAATAGCCTAACAATGTATCAATAGCCTATCAGTCTAAAAGTTAACAATGTCTAACAAATAAGCTATACAAAATGAAATGTTAGAACAATCAAGACTACAAAACAAAATCTAGCGTCGGTGTGGATTATAATGAGCGTAATTCACGAGTTCTTGAATTCGGTAATACATAGGTACTTTCAATGATCACTTAAAAGATATTTACATCACATAGAGAAGAAAAACCAACATGTGTCAAAATAATATGAAGAGGTCTGCAATGGAAACATAGATAATCGACCATGCCTTGCTATACGGTAACTTGAAGACTAAAACAGAGTACATACATAAGCCTTAAACTAGCTTTCTGTTCTTCACACCTACAATTTTGTTCTTTCTCGCGGTTACAGAATACCCTCTGGGGAATCCAGGAACAAAGTAAGATCTGCTACCCATTTTTAGTCGAGTAATAAATCTTCTACACCAACAATTGAAATTCCTCACAAGCCGCCATCCCGCCATGCGTAAACAAACTCCACCAGAAACCTAACTATTACCTATCACCTATCGAACGGCTTCAAAAATGAAAACAAATGTCCCGAGACTAATTCGAGAGGCCATTGAGCCAACAAAGAAGAAAAAACAAAACTTCAATAGAGAGGAAAGTTACACGCTCTCAAACACTTGGAAGCGCTTCTTCCAAAGATCAGCCAATGACAACGCTCGATATAAAGGCCAATCAGAACGTATCAAAGATGACAAGGCAGTGTATAAATAGACGGTCAAAATCTGCATAACACACACTTCGGACCAGAAGAAGCCCACTGCATGTTGGGCGAAACTGTTGTCTACACAATGGACACACGCGGTAGAAATCCCGCAAACCTATCACAAGTTGATCACCGCGAAAGCCTGAACAAGGAATTCATTGTCATAATTTGAGTTTGAACGGATTGACGCTAAATTTTAATTTTAAGTTTGACAGTGCAAAATATGATACAAATATCGGTCACTTTGTACATGGCAGCATGGCTATCCGACCTCATACTGGTAAAAAGAATGAAAAATTACAAATGTCCAGATAATGATCTTCCATAATAGATACTATTTTAGCTTTATGAAAAATTGCAATTGCTAGCTAGCTTTTCGGGAGTAAATTGGATATTTTATTGGATCATTTAAAATAAATGCTTATCAAGACCTGCGAATCACCACAGAATGAGGAAGGCATTGTATATCTCACGAGATGATACCAAACGCTTGCAGATTTACCGCGAAATGACCTCAGATTGTGAAGACCTCTCTTCCTGCTGTCTCTCCCCCAGGTCTGTTGGCTCTCAAAACGACCCGCGAGAACATTTGTACTCACCAACACTAATATTAATACAAGGGACATTAAAACCACGAGAGAACGGATTCCAAGATGGGGAGAAGATCCCTGTGTCCATCCCTCCTCTCGCTGCTGCTAACAGCCTTTTTAAAATTCTCTCCCCTGCTCGCTGAACCCTCCGCGTCTCACGGCCAACTCGACAGAACTCAAAACACAAGACTCCCCTTCCCCCCCTTCATCAAACCTTATTTCCCCCCGCGCAATAAGTTACCGGGCCCCTCTTCCTACGAGCGGTTTAAATCCATCGTCTCTCTTTGAAGAACACTCTTACGATGAAAGACGCTTTCGAATAAATCACGGAAATTGGAAATAAGGCTGTTTAACAGGTGAGCATCTTCTCGCGTCCGCACCGGCTCGCTTAAAGGGGAAGAGATGGAGAAGAAGAAGGAAGTGGAAAAGAGGAAAAAGAAAAGAATCTCTGAGTGAATAGTGGAGAGAGAGAGAGAGAGAGGGGAGAAGAAAGAAAATAGGCATAGAAGGGACCCAGATCACGTGACTTCCTCTGCTTTCGCACACCCCCCACATCATATACCTCTTCAGCCCCCTTTGCACATTCCTTTGGACCCCAAAGCCCTCACACTACCTCCACCTCCACTCGGAGAGAATAAACACTGTCATATTTTTCGCATTTACCAATTATCCCGCTCGTTTGTTTGGATTTATTTTCCCACGGAGAACTTGGTGTCCAGGGAGCAAAACACGTGAAATATAATTCAAAGAGGATCCTTCATTGTGGCCAAAGGGTGCGTGGCGTGGGTGCGTCCTTACATATGTGTTTCTAAATTCGCATTTTTATATTCTCGAATATATGTAAATACATAAATGCGTTAATATATTGACGTCCTTCCACACAGAAATATGATGTATCCGTTTGGAAAATAATAATTTAAAAGAGCGTTCGATACGACCAAAGCGTGGAACCGTCACAATACCTTTTTTTCCACATTCATACATTCATTCATTCAATTAATCAATACACCAATCTATTTAAATTTCACCTATCACAGAGTCACCTTTAACTCAAATATTCATAATGTATCCTTAAGGAAATTGGATTTAAAAAGAGCATTTATGGTGACTGAAATATTGGATGCGTCCAGATTTACATCCACAAGTCCCAATCTTTACCTCGAAGTGCCTTCGAAAGTATTCAGAATCATACAAAGAGTCATTTAATTTTATTCATAAATACCAAACATGTTTCCGCAAGTAAACGTGATTTAATGAAAGCCATCAATGATGTCAAAGGAAAAAAAGGCCTCTTCACATCGATACGGGAGAAAACTCGTTACGGAAAACATATATTCGCATTCATAATCAGGAACTTTTCGCAAGACTATTTAGCATGTTAAAGTGATAAACTATGGATGAAAAACAATTTTTACTGTGGCCAAGGTATGCGCACGTCCCTAAAATATTTCTGCATAGGACTAAAAGTACGTTTTTATGTATTTATAACGTTATATGCAAACATACATGAAGGGACGTCCATTTACACAGCATGTATGTGGTAGAAGAAGGTTAAAAAAGTCGTTTTTTTGTTTTCTTTTTTATTTCGTTCTCTTCTTTATCTATTTTTGGGACATGTCCGTCGGTTTCGCGAGGATATGAGGGTGTTAGCGGGTAATATTTATCAAACATCGTAGTGGCGGGTGACGCCATTGATCGTGGCGCGCGAAGACTTCCCTTCGTTTTCGAAACCGTCTCG
Organism: Pyrrhosoma nymphula; assembly: GCA_963573305.1. NCBI lineage: Eukaryota > Metazoa > Arthropoda > Insecta > Odonata > Coenagrionidae > Pyrrhosoma > Pyrrhosoma nymphula. Next base: position 7,734,114 of record OY754335.1, on the reverse strand, counting down.
TGCGTGGTATGGTGGCACTGATCTACGTCTAATTAGACCCCTTTCCAATGAATTTTTTTTTTGTTTTTTTCCTTTGGGCTTCTCGGTGAGTATGGGCTGTAATTGGAAATGTTACCCGATATTTCGTGTTTCCTTTTGTTTTTTTTTGCCAATAAATATGGTGAATTGTCAGTTTTTTGCTCAACTAGACAAAAATATTTCATTTTAAATAAAATTTTAACTAATTTTACTATCTTTGTTTTATTTAAAATGGACATTTCATATTTCCACAATGTCAAGCCTGATACGCTTCTATATGAAAAATATTTCATTTAGAATGAAAATTCCATGCACTTGCATATCGCAGTCGTGAGATGAACCGCGCGAAAATTTTCGCCAATGCCCAAAATGGCGCCGGGAACCGTGCACCACGAAAACTTAATTCCATACTCGAATTGTAGATGCATTCTCCATCGAAAGAGACAATATATACTTCAATGGAAGGTTTAAGCCCATTTCAGACGATACTTACTTACACAAGTTCGAGAATACTCGCTAGCATGATATATTTCCAGTAACGTGAGATATTAAATCACGTTAGTTAAAAGCATGTTTGCTATCATATAGCTACCAACTAGCTATCATATGAGCTACTTGTTTCCATAATTGATGTGGTATCTACCAGTTTGCCACTTGCTAACAGCTGGGCCTAGGGATCTTTGCCCAGTAATTTTAGTTTTTATAGACGAGGTGCGATCTGCACTTTCTGAAATCAGCGCCGTCTATACCTCCTTGTGGGTACTAGTAACTTATGGCGGAGATTTTAATATTTAATAAAAATTTCCCTTGCGTTTGTTTTAGATGCCTGGTGCCATAGGTTGATTAATTAAAAATTATAGTAGATATGCGCTACGATATGAATGAAAATAGCACTTCTTCATGATATTTGCATTCATAGGTCAGTACAAGTTCAACGATCGTGTGCAACCTTCTAGGATGGCTCAAATCTTACTGGATTCTCTGCTAAGTACCGGCTTGCATATTAGGTTTTGTGCTGGATCAAGTATCATTTGAAACGGGCTTTTGTCACTTATTTATTAAAGCCTCAGAATGGATCACCCGACAAACGTTACATCGTCGTTTCCGCCCATCCCACCACCGCCCGGTATGGTTTTATAGACGCATGAATGTCAAAAATAGCCTTCACTCAAGAAAAAGCGTGATTGACTCTCTATTAACATCTGCAAAATCGCAACTGTATCTTAAAGTAACACCCAAAATATTTGCATGGACGTCCTTTGACGCATGAATATTTATCGCCTATCTGTAAGTAAAAATAATTTTAAAAATGGGCTATTCGATAGGGCCGAATCACAGACGCTTACATTCACATCCAATAATTAACAGCAACAGGCATATGCAACTAGCAATGAAAGTATACTTTAGTATTATTGTCTTTCAAGACCGAGCATTCTTTTTGGTAAATTAAAAAAAAGCAAATACGTAGTCTTCAATTGATGAGTTTGATTGCCATTTCCGGGAAAATAAATGACAGTCCCATGCGTGTAAATAAGCTCATGTAATGGCATTAATAATTATACCACATTCCGTTAAAAATTAAGATAGATAATTATTTTGCCATGAGTAAAGTAAAATGAAATAATATAATGCTTTATGTTCGTCTCTTTCAATGTTTTCATATTTTTGAAAATGGAAAATAATTATTATGAAAAATCTTTTTAAGTCGAGTGTCATTCCATATCAAATCACCTATTTTCGTCAGATTAGATTTTCATTACAAATGGTGGTCGCCACTGCTTTTTTCCGTCTTCATAGCGACTGCAAAATGCTCTTAATAAAATTCTTGCGTTGCAATATCACGGTATCTTAATATTTTTGACCACACATCCATAGGACAAGATATGATTTAACTTAACATCCCGCAAATTACGAAAATTCCTCCCGAAACATCCACATATATGTTTGGCCATTCCCTGTTGACCTGCGAGCTTTCAATTTGGTAGATAGAATGCTCTCGTTGTACAACATTTCGAAAATTGCATTCCGCAATCAAATCCAGAAAAAAGTTTCGGGCCAGAATCGGAATAGCATTGGGAATGAATGAGAAATTCAAGGCAGAGCATTTAATTCTACGACTTTAAAATACAAAAATATACACCAAGGGAGAGACTCGGACTGAATGTTGGCCGGAAACGGAAATTTTTTTGTCACCAGTTTACATTTAATATTATATAAATGGCGACTTTTCAGTTCCAGCACAAGATTTCAGTTTTTACTTTCCTTTCTGAGACCAGAACTATGCCAGCGATCTTCATTGGAGTTGAATATACGAACGAACAGTTCATTGAACTTGTATGCAATAACAGGTGACATATTTTTGATATCAGTAGCTATACACCACCATGCTTTATGGATGTTTTAGTTTTGGATAGTTATGCTAATGCGCTCAACTTATACCGTATATTTGTACAGTATGTTCGTAGAATTATAATTTATTGCAGACTCAAAATACTTAAGAATAATAAATTTGTTAAAAAATGTTGATTTATTTTAAGAATTTAGAATTTTGTACCTAACTAGTTGCTATATATGCAAAAACATAAGCCTTCTGACAAGGCATGTGGCTTACAATAAGAAGGAATTAATATGTGTACGCAATTCAGGCATTAATCGTTTAAAAAATTACATAAATAAATTACGGGCATTCGTTTAACGAATGCCAAAAAGATATTCAATGTTAGAATTACAATGTTATTATTTGTGTTAGTTAAATTCCTTTACTACTTCTACATAATCTAAATTATGTTTTACACTACTACAATATATGAACTACATTATATTCTACAAACCTTACTTATATTCTATACTATTTCCTACGTGTAGATAGTCAAATCACATTTTGTGCGTAATGATCCAACCCTGTTATTATGCATAAATGTTAAGCGCATGAGTGTGCTCATATACGTGCACACGCCCATGGCGCATGCGCCGTACGTGCGTGATCAGAGCCGTGCGTGCCGGGGCAGGCGATCTCCGACGGGTCAGTTGACCTCTTCGTCTCGGGTGAACTTTTTCCACGGCCACGTCCCACCCTCCCCCCTCCTCCTTTTGCGACTCCCAACTATCTCATCTCTTACTGCGTCCCACGCTTGACCCCTTACGGACCCCTCCACGCCACAAAGGTGACCTTACCCCTCCCCGTGGCACTCACACCCCCACAACCCCTCCCCTCAACTCATACTCTCGCACCCACCTTCTTCTTCCTCTCTCACACCCAGGCTTGCCAACACTCCTGTTTCTCCACGATACTCCCGGAACTGTGGCCACACGTCCGGTGCCATAAAGCTCAGTACTCTCAACGATGTCTGCTGCGACATGGTGGAGAAGCATTATGAGCTTAGGCTAACAAGGCTTGGTTCTGTCCACTGAATAGTTTATCATACTTTGCGTTTCAACGACTAAATGTCATCTTCAGAACCAAATGTAACTGATGATGACGCTTTGGCGTTGAAACGCTTTATGTAATAAATCATTCAGGGGGCAGTAAGTACCTACCAGGTTTTGTTTACTTGAGGTAGTTTGACCGATTTTTATGCACAGATTTGCACGAATAATTTCATACGTGTTCACCATACTGATATCTATAGACAAATGTGAAAAATTTGAGTCAATCCGATTTGGTTTTTTTTGGCTATTCAAAGCTATTTTACCGCGTAGCCTTATGGAACATGACATATTTTGCAATAATTCGTTTACATATGAAGATATTTTCTGCCAAATGCGAAATAGTACATTTCTTATTATTAAAATAGTTGCTTACAAATATCAAGTTGTCACGACCAGTCCAATATCTGAAAAAACATACTTAAATACAAATTCGTCTTAATTTCGAATACCGGGCCGAAAACTCTGGCCATAACATGCTTTAATAAAGAAAAAAAATTAAAATATAATTCTTGGGACATTTCCATTACTGCCTAATATGTGTTCCAACTCATAAGCAGCCAAACTCCAACCCAAAGTTCCAACTCATAAGCAGCTGCACGCCAATGAAATGTCGTCCAAGGTTTTCTTTCGACTAACTTAAAAATTATTGAAATAATCACTCAAACCCACGTTCTACCGCTTCAGCTACCTTATGTTCATAAATTTTCGTTCTCATACATCCGCTTTTGCGTCGTTTTGCTGCAGCGCTGTGCGTTACTTAGGGACCCCGTTTCCATAGCAGTGACAGTGACAACGGAGGAAATAAAATGTGCTAACTCGGTGCGGTTTCGAGGGTGGGGGGTCTGGGTTCTAAAGGGGGAGGGAACCGTTCGAAATAATTCCGATCACGTGACTGAGGCTTCACGTGGTACAGTCAGCTACGGTTCGAGATTTCGGTGTCCTGTATTCATTCAAGTCGATAACTTCATCTTGCGACATGTTGTTTATCGCGTCTCTAATCGGTATTTTAAAGTCGATGAACAATGTATCGATGAGAAAAATGCGATCGGGAACGCTGAGTGAAGTTGCGCTGCGTGAAGTGAATAAAAAAACGCACCAAAATCTTGAGTCGTTCGTGAATACACAGCCATTCCATTTAAAGTTAGCCCAAAAATATAAAAAAATATATAAAAAGTGTTTTTGTTCTACAATTTTAAATTTCGACTTAGATAGATTTAATGGAGCTTAATTAATCAAATATACTGAGCTATTACCAAAATTTGAAGAAAAAAATTGAATATTACTCATAATGGAGAGCAGAAAGAGTAATAAGGTCACACCCAGAACTTATTTACCATGTCACACTCGGAACTTATTAAAAAATTTATAACAAGAAAAATAATGCTTTTGATTACTTCTCCATTAGTTTAAAGTAAAGAAAATTTACTCTTATCTTACTGATATCAATATCAATATTTAATGTTTAAGGTATTCACAGAGTTTACAGGTTAAAGCAGTCTTATGTTATTGAGTGTCATTTGTGTGAGTCACACCCGGAAACACTGTTTTATTCCAATTACAACGGTGTTAGTTAATTTGTTAAATTGCAATTTAAGTTGCAAATTACCTTCTTTTATGGCTATCTAAAGGTGTACTCCAATATATTTTAGTGTAAGTATTTGATGTGAAAATTTAAAATTAAACGCTCATAAGTCACACCCGGAACAAATGGAACCAGGCTAACCACATGACTCCCCAAGCAACGTGGTCGGAATTATTTTCATGGACTCAAACAAACTCCACCTTGTGAATGATTTTTTCCTCAATTAGAGTATCTCATAAACTAGAATTTTTTCTCTGAAATAACAAGGTATAAAATATGCAGCTTTTTAGAGAACCCTACCAATTGCATTAGACTAATACTTCTGCTCCATAGTCACCATATGTCAACAAGTACGGGAACACTTGGTAGCTATGAAAACAACCTGAACAATAATTCATGTATCACGACACGAGCGCAGATGATCCTTGCTATTTCACTAATTAAGAGAACATTGTTTTTGTTTACACTTATTTATAGATCATTATCAGCATTAACTTCTTATATATTCATTGTTATTACGTTTCTATACCGAAGCAGAAGCTTTTTTGTACTACCACTTGTTAACTTGTTAAATTATTACGTAACTTTATTGTTATTCCAGAGAAAATTTCAAAGTTCCTCATGTACATGGCGTAAATACCAAATCTCATATTTATACCAATGAATACCTTCAACTTGATGAAAATTCTTAAACCAAAGCTGTTGGATAATGAAAAATTAATGAAATAAATATATCATAATCATTTTTCAGTAAGTACAGCTCTCGCGAAAGCTTATGGCGTTCGGGTGCGCAGAAGAAGACGTCGTGGAGGGGTATAATGTTTGGTGGAAGGGGTAGGGAAAATGGACGTAGGGGAAAGCGAAGACATTTGTGCCATTCATGAGTGCATTTCAAAAAATGGAATTTGTATGACATGTATACAACACAAACGCCGCGCATCCGAACGCCATAAGCTTTCGCGAGAGCTGTAATCTAGTTTCGAGCGACTTTTCTTGTTTTATGAAAATACTCACTACTTCCAAGTACTTTGAAGCGAAATTTCTACCTTCTTTGGGAATTAATGGGATGCTGAAAACCGTAAGGGAAAGAAACATCTCACTAGAGAAAGTAAAATTGAACATCATGATTGAAAACTGAAACTATAAGGAACTGAAGGGGAATTAATGCAGAGTGTAATATCACGGGGGCCCAGATCATTTGGCAAAGACTATCTAAGTATCTAAGATGCATAGACTATCTAAGATGCATAGACAAAAATCTAAGTGAATTACATTTGATGATGAGTCGGTAGCCGAACATTGCATTTAAAAGTTCTTCCATTCACTTCCTTTTTAGTTCCTTCCTTCCTCAGTGATTCAATATTCCTCGTTATTTCGGATTATAGATTCAAAATCTGTTCTCCCTTGCCTCACTCCTCATCCCAAAGTGGTCCAATCCGTATCTCAATCGGCTAACCTTTACTGTGCAGCCTGCTTCATGTAGAGTTCCCCTTTGACGGCTGAAGCCCTAAAACACCCGGCCACACCCCTACGTGGTGGCTCACAGGGTATTATGTAGATGATCCTAATGAGACGTCTGTCTCTCCATTGTACTCCAAGTTTCTTCGGTATATCCTAACACTTCGTCCGATCTACTTCATCAAACGTCTTCTCAAATTCTGCGATTTAAGTATGAAAGCCCTGATCTTATTGTAGGTTTCTTTTTGTTAACAACCTCATCACTTCTGCGCAGCGTCATTCGCTCCATTCCCTCATCTAAACGTGAGCTGGTTGCCACCATGATATTCGCCAGACTTGCCCTATAGCATCCCATTAATAACTTTAAGATCAACTTTTGTGGCGTGCGATATTTAACTAGTTGTCTTCCAATTTTCACATGATTTGGTATTGCTCTCCTTGGATATAACAATAAGTAGTTGACTCAAATAACCAAAAAAAGTAGGCATAAATAACTTAAACAGTGACATATCTTCTGCCTGCTTTAGCAAGGTTTTGTTGCTACAGTTATATAATAGATGGTAATAATAATTCAAGCACCGAAATGAGTCGGTGGGCTTTACGATAAGTGACACAATGTCATCACTTCATGATCATACTTTAATGTTTTCAGAGTGGTGAGTTTTCCAAATTAAAGAGTTAATGTAATTTATTGAAATATAATATGATATGATATAATATAATATAAGAGCTAAAAATTAAAAAATAAGAAAGTCTCATACGTCGGACTTCAAAAATTAGAGAGAAATCAATACTTCATCGGTTAGCAAAGATATAAAATAATAAAATATTCACCAAATACGCCTATTACTTTGCAATCGAGTACAATACCCAAGGTAAATCTACTAGCAAAACTTTTATTGCATTGGTAGTATTTCAATTAAATGTGCTTCAACGGCTAAGGTAATTTCATACTTAATGTCTGCAACTTGCACATAGGAAAAATTGCACTCCGAAAACTGGAATAGAACGCCTCCGAGCCCAACGTTGCTTCACTTTATATACGGAGAAGAAACCTATGTTTTCATCGCAGCAGTCCGTTTCCCTCACAGCTAAGCCATTCACCTGTTACTACTCAGATTAAATTTCTAAAGGGAATGATTGTATTTAGCTAATATACCAACATTTTCTTATGCGGATATCATCACTTTCCTCCCGTCACATAATCAAATCGTGAGCAACTTTTTCGTGAATCCAAATTCATACGATGCGTCAAAACTAAATTCAAGGGACCCCAAATTAAATTTTCTCTAAAAATTAAGTTTTCATTGCCTGAGAGCTGTATTCAGTCATCGTGGAAGAATTTCAACTACCTTTTTTTATATAAGTGAACCACTCTTTAATCAAAAGCTCTTTTACTCCATGCAAAGTTAATGTAAAAGAAACTAGGCTGGGGGAAGGCCATACAGATATGTGACCATAATAGACTCATCCTATGATCAAAAAGAACTGCTATTGTAATTTCTTCCAGTGGAAATCACTAGTAGCTATCCATGACTGTGCTTTTTCAGTTTTTAAAATAATGTTTAGTACACTCATCAGACTTATTTAGGTCTTAACTTGATGATTTCTAAAAATTAACTGAGTTCCACAAGAGTTCATAATAAGTGAACATGTATCAGAAGCCTCTCAAAAGCCACCTGTTTGAAACATCATTTACTTTTTCTTATATAGGCGGAGGTTTCTTGAAAATCAATGTATATATTAATAGACTAAGGGAAAGGAATTGGATTAATAAAAAAACAACTAGCTCAAAGACGAATGACAACTTCGCTCTTAACAAGGGGTGACACATGTATTCAATTACCTATTAACTGGGGCTACACTCGAGTAACATTTTATCTTCATCGAAGAAACTTTGAAGTCCCATTATTATGCTGTTCAGCAACTCTTCGATTGCTGAATAAAAATTTTGAAACTCCATTAATTTCACTTTTCTAAGCATGAATTATGGTATCGAATGATGAACTGTGACTATGGAATTTGAAACTTGTCTTCCTTTACATATCTTGTCTTATCACTGGAGGCTTATTTTACAAGATCACATCACCAGAACACTACCTAGGCTTAAATTCCTTATAGGCTAACTAACGACAACCAGCATTTAGTTAAACCGAAATTGGGAGCTATGACGTGGTGGAAGGACTCCATGATAGCGGTGAAGGACCTTTGTGACTTCCACTGTTTATTTGAACGACCGGTGTCGGCTGCCAAGTCATCTATCTTCAGGTACATTGAAAATGTCTTCACCGCCGACAACGGTCGTTCCTTTGCAAATAAACAGAGGAAGCCACAAAGTTCCTTCATTGCTATTCATTCATTCATTACAGTAATCTACCGGTTAGAGGTAGGTTGTGATGAAAGTCAGAGAATATCCAACGAACTCTTACACGTGCCGTACCCTTCATACCTCTAGTATTTCTTTCTTCATCTCAGCATAAGTCCTACCTTTCTTCATCCCGTCCATAAAACCGATTCTCTTCCTTCCCCTTCCCCGCCTACCCAACATCCTACCCTCTATCACGGCCTTCAGCAAACCATCGCCCCTCATTACCCCTTCCAGCCACCTAACCTGTCTTCCCCTGATCTCATCTATAAGTTTCCTCTCCTCGCCCACCATGTCAAGCACTTCTTCATTTGTCTTCCTCTCCGTCCAACGCACCTTCTCCATCCTCCTCCACACCCACATCTCGAAAGCCTTCAGCCTATTTTCGTCTTCCTTTCTCAAGGTCCACGTTTCTGCCCCATACGACGCCACACTCCATATCAAGCTCTTCACCAGCCTCTTTTTTACATCCTTACTTAAGGTCCCCGTCATCAGCTCCCCTCTATTATTGAACGCTTCCTTCGCTAGCGCTATTCTCCTCTTAATGTATTTGCTACTATGTCCTGTTTCTTCTAGCGTACTACCCAAGTAATTAAACTGTACTACTTGCTCCAGTTTGTGACTTCCTACTCTTATCACCAGCTTCGCTTTCTTTGTCCTAGAGAATCTCATTACTTTTGTTTTCCTATTATTAATGAGATTCTCTAGAACAAAGAAAGCGAAGCCGGTGACATGAGTAGGAAGTAACAAACTAGAGCAAGTAGAATACATATACATACATATATTCATTCATTACTCACTGCTATTAACCAGCATATATTTAGTGGAACGAAAATACAGACGCTCATTTTAATTTATCATTCACATTTTGCATGAATGTTGATCAAATAAAATTAGCTGGCTACTCTCGTTCATCAAACATTTTGGTTATCAGTAGGCAGATCTGAAGTGTAAAAGGTAAGAAAGCCAAATCTTTCACTATTTGAATGCGATGTATGTTTTAAGTCACAAAGAACAATAGGATCCGGAAATACTCCAAGGACACTATTTAAAAAAATAGTTTTAGATAATTTCTTCATTTCCAAGCAGTAATCAATGAACGACAGTTTCGGTTGTACGCAATAAATAACATTGACTAGCTTTATTGGGATACCGCCGTAAATTTTAACCCTCAAGATGAATGGGTGCTACGTGCGTGCACTGGAAGTTTAGTTCTGTCCCAAAATAGTGGTAGGAAGTTGGATACTGAGGATCTCACCCGGTTTTACTTAGTGGGAAAGGTTTAAATTACCTACTAAATATTACCTGGGGTCGACCTCCGGTGGTAAATCACACACATATTGCGAAACTTCAGGATTCTTTCACATGCTTCTCGGTCTTGAAAAAAAACAAAACACGGGCGACGTGCACGAAAAATGTAAACCGAGCACGTAACTCACGTTGGACTGACATAACCGGAATGTCATTAATTAAACGTCAATAAATCTCGACCGAATCATTAAAGTTTAATTCATCCCCAGTGTTTTGGCACGAAATAAACTGGGCGATGGAGATAAACAGTTACTAATTTACAACTCGGCAGTAAATCAAACTGAATGAAAAGAGTGAGAAAACGGTATTCGGATCCAATAAGGTTCTTCTGCTCTTTCGGGTGAAACTTGGAAACCTGTTCCCAGCGTGCAATAACCAAATCTCGTAACAGATCCGCCTGCATATTGCTGAGCCTACGTGAAAAAAAACAAAACAGCTTCGAAATAAAACGAAACCGAAGCCGAATGGTTAAGACGAGAGCCGTTAATGCTCCGCGAATTTCAGCCGATGATCGCACGGCCAGATAAGGTGGTTAAAGACCGCTTCGTCCGGGATCGAGAAATCATACGGAACACTTTTCTAAAGGGTACAGTACCCGGAAATAAGCCTCAGTACTGAAAAAGAACGACGCTGTTTCGGGCACGCGTATGAGTGCATTCTTTTAACTGAACGTTCGGAACGGATGATAAAAGCACATCTCAGCCACTATATTCATGGAATAATAAGGAATTATAAAATACTGTAACATAACGATGAGTTCGCCATGCTTGAGTAAGATCTCCCCACGTGGTTTAAGAACAACAATAGAAGTCAGCCACGTTTGTCACTCCTTCTCCACTTAGAATTCCCGGGGGATGGGGTGAACAATTGCCGATATAAACATTGCGGTCGCTATGAAACAAGAAAGCCAATAGGTAGGTGATGTAAAGCACATGACAAGGAGGAGGGGAGAAAACGGACGCCGACTAACAATTAAAATAGGGTAACGAGAGGGGAGTTCTCACACAGACACCAAGGTGTAAGGACGTGGAGAGTGCCCCTCCTAGATTACGTAGCCAGTATCGATACCACTAAAGAAAATAGAAGCATCTACAAGTGAATGCGGATAGAAACCAGGCAGCTATGTAGCAGATCCGACACTACCAGGCGGCTAAAAAGACCAACTGACGTAAATAGCAGAGGACAACGTCCATTGAAATCGAGAATCGAGGGGATACGGCTTTCCTGTATGAACCTGGTCCGACCTGTGGCGTCCTGTTTTTGGTGTATCGCAAATATTTCATTTTGTTATTATTCTTGTTATGTGGTGATATAAGGTTAAGTGAGTAAGAATTAGACCTCACGGCCATCATTCATATATTGGCTATTATATCTGTGGCTAAGTTAATTATAAAGAACCTGGCCGAAGTGTGGACTTTGACTTGCATAAACTTTTGATAAAGGGAAGAAGAAAATATTCAATGCTCAATATATGTGCCCACTTTGTGTAAAGGCAAACGAGTTAAAGAAACGGATTTCCATGACCACATTAATTGAAAGCAAGATATTGAAAGTGTTATCATTTGTAAATTAATTATTTTGGATTGATGTGTATGGTTGATTTTAAAAGTTTTATGTCCTATTAAATTTAAATACACGCTTTAAATGGTCTCATGTTCTGATTTTCTGAGCTATCCGTGCAGAATTAGAACGACGATAAAGGTAAGGAATACAAGTGAAGTGAGGGGGATATGTTGCAAATGGTTCTCAAAAGAGATGCGATAATTAAATAGGATAATACGCCTTAAATAGAGACGTTACAATACAGATACAGGTGTGATGTGGTGGAACCGTTCCGCAATGACAAAATTAAAACACTTGCACTTTTCCACGGATTAGTATTATTGTTTTGTTTCTGTCATCAAGAAATTATTTTAATATGAAAGTGAGTGAGCTGGAATGTGATGGCCAGTGATTGTCAAAGGCCACATGTCCAACTTAATGAGGCTTTCTCCATACCGCGTGAGTTAAGCAAATGGAGAATTGCAAGTTACCACATGTATCGTTAAAAACACACTGATGACCTGCCTAAGCTACAAAAATAAGACTACAGTAAATTCGCTGAAGAGAATCAATAGTAATATTCTGAATACGCTGATTTTTCCTCAAGCACTTCGGGGAATGGCTACAGTCTCCAGCCCGAAGGGCCCACTGCAATCGCCAATTCTACACAACTAAATTCTGTTTCACACAAAACTTGATCAACTACAAGTTCGAAGAAACTCGATAGTATGATAACTTACCAGTATCATCTAATACAAGAACCAGCATTGCAGCTAAAAATCACAATCATACTCGCTGAGCTACTATATTTCATAATTTAAGCGATACTAGTATGCTACTCTCTCTCCCAGAAAGTATGACATAGTAGCCGTCAACCAATCACGTTAACTTTTGCACTTCACTGTTGCGATCTTCACTTTCTGAAATCAGCACTGCATATTCCTCCAGAGGGAATCAATAATTTTCTGGCCTTAAAATGAACAACTAATAAAAATGCCGGACGGTTGTTTAGGTCATTTGCTGCCATAGATTGATTAATGATTAATTTATGATTAACATGCACTACGATATGAATGAAAATTCCGCTTCTTCGCCAGTACAGTTTCAATTATCATATAAAACGCTCTAGAAAGGTTCGAATCATTAGATTCATTAGGCTCTAGATTCCGTCCTCACATCTAGTTCCGGCTATCGTACTAGGTCTAATAGTAATTATCGTTTGAAACGGGCTTAATGGCGCAGAGATACCTGAACGCTGAGGAAGGAGGATGACAGTATGGCAGTATTTGAGACGTGGTTATGGAAGAGAATGGAGACTTAGTAAAAGATAAACGACGAAGTGCTCGGCATCATGGGTGAGAAGAGGGTGTAGAAGGAGCAGATTAAGAGAAGGCAGAGTTGGAACAGGTGATGAGGGTCAGGGGATACTGAAGGCCGTGATGTAGGATGTTAGGGGAGGAAGCCTCATGGATGGCATGAACAGTTGCAAGACGTATGCCGAACGGAAGTTAATAACGTAGGATTTAAGTCTTTCCCGGCGAATGCTTAGGACGAATAGCTCTCGGGTTTCCAGCCGGGTAATGGTGTTAATTAAACTGCACTGACGTTTCAATGGCGTAGTCTGCCATCGTCTACAGGGTTAATGATTTTTGCCAGAGTTGTCATATGTTTATAGTGTCACATTTTGATTAGATTTTCCCTGATTCGTCAGTCTTTTCCCTCCTTTCTTTTAGCATTCTCAGAGTAGGTTTCCAAGCACTGCTGAGTTGGAAACCTTTGTCTCGGTTCAAGGTTTTACTTTCCAGCCTAGTCCCCACAGCTTCCTTCACAATGCGATCCCAATAGTCCTTTGTTTTGCAATGCACTTTGGTGTTGGCAAAGTCGATCCTATGGCCATTTTCCAGGCTGTGTTCCGCCACCGCCGATTTTTCCGGATGGAAGAGTCTGATGCGCCTTTCGTGTTCCTTCAGGCGTGTTTCTACGGTGCATCCAGTCTCACCAATGTACACCTTTCCGCATTCACAAGGGATGCTGTATACTCCGTTAATAATACTCGTGAGAAGAAGAGTTCGGAGGTGCGATATTCCACAGAGGAAAAATCATTCGCCTTGACCCGGATGATTTTTCCTCTGTGGAATATCGCACTTATGAGCACTTGCGGGTGACTCCGTATAAAGGTAAATACGGTGGCTAGACCCGCTGTCCTCAAAATTCGGAGGTTGTGAGGTTAGTGGAGATAATTTTGTAGATGAGCGGAATATATTTCTCTCGCTCAGGACTGATAACGTCCTCATATTGGATTAAACGTAATGATAATACTAATAAGAAGAAATAAATCATGAAAACAATTTGATAACGTTTGCATATTGGATTAACTCTAGCATTTTTTCTTCAAATCGTATAGATAAAACTAAATAAAAGAGTATTAAAACATGAAAAATTACGCCTCCCGACCTGCAAGAGTCACACTATCCATTTTGAACTTTGAATTTTCTAACTAGTGAAACACTTTTAAATACGCCAAGCGTTTACCACCTTTCACTTTGGTATCTTTCAGTTGGGTATGAAAATGTTCGCACTAAATTAAATAAGGCAATTTATCCTAGCTTACATAAACAGTTAATACATAAAATCTCCTAGGTACCTAAGTAGCTTAGTTTAGTATAAATTAATAAAATATTTTGAGTGTAAGGCCCAATGCATTTTTAGTTGCCACTTTGTAAATTCAAAAAAAGAAAAACAAAACCATGGTAAATCATCTTAAGAAGTCAATAACACTGAGAAATTTAACTATTGAATCTTACGGACAAATAATGAATCAATATCGGGGACAGCCGACGTTTTTCCATTCACAAGCTTCCCAGAAAATCGCAACCTTCAGAAATTTAATTTTTTATTTTCTCTTCATGAATTGCCAGATACCTTCTTGTCTCCTTCCATGTCTTCTCTGAACCAACGTTTATGTATTTACAAGCATGTAGCATAAGTAAGCATTAAAAAATCATAGCTTGTGATTTCCTGGAAAGAGTTATGAGAAAAATCCTCGAACTTTACTGATAAACCAGAAGACTTGAAAATCTCAAAGATTTGGTCATCCTCCACATGATCTCGAGGTTCAATCTCAATTGGTTACCCTCCTGTTACTTATATTCTATTTCAATACTCCCTTTGTTTTTCATTTTTCAAAATTTCCGCGAGATACTTGAAGTGACTCCAACCTGTTTGCGATCTGATTTTGGTCCAAAATAAAATATATCCTCAATGAGAGAAGAAGGTGAGCACCAAATGAAGAAAGGAGAAGATGCCACATGCACACAAGGACGAAGAAGACCACAGCAGGAGAGAAAATAAGAGTTAAGGAATTTAAAACTCACTGATGTAATGTAAATAATCAAAAGAAAAGGAAGGAGCCAATTCCCAAGGGAGAAAGGGGCCGGAAATAGAGAAACGGGAGAAAAAAATGAAAAAATAATTTATGATTCATAAAAATTGTATTGTTGATAATTGTATTGAAAAGAATATTGCAATATCAATAGTTGAATAAAAATTTATTGCAACCAAAACATGAACATAAATCTATCCTAAACAAAACTAAAAGAAATTGACAGACATGTAAGAAATATAAAAGGGTAAAACAGTAGAAATCCTTACTATTGTATTATATTTCAGTGTGGATGGGTATCTGTCTAATTATACCAAACACGGGCTTCGTACAACAAGCTTCGTTGGTTACAAATAAAAAAAATGAGCACTGACATTTCATTCAAAATATCAGATCGTACCAAATTACCTGGGGAAAATATGTGTTCCTCAATATCCAAGGTGAAACGTGTGAAACTGCTTCAGGAACACGTCAACAAGGGAAAGCACCTTGATGTCCGCATTTTACCACGTGCTGACGTAGATATGCATTCTCGTTATAATCATGGCCGTGTCCCCCAACATAGCCTCACCGGACTTTTGTAGGTATTGACATCAATAATGCTATCATAGAAGCGGGACCACCTCGAATACTTCCTAAATAATCTTTTGCGAATAACTACCCCATTTCATTTTTAAATCAATGACGTAATCATAATTACGTCATCGTTGAGGCTCGAATGCATTGAATTCTTTCAAATAAAGAGGTAAACTGTCAAATGTCACCCTGATCTTGAATTGAATTCCATGGATATTATCAGAACAGTGCTTGTTTTACTTTTTTATCCAACTGGCAAAAGCGTGGATAGACGGAATTACGATCACGTGACATGATGAAGAGAGTGATTTTTTTTCGAGTTCCTACCGTAATCCAACGTCCACAAAATTTCATTAATATTCCGCGATCATCAAGGTTAGATGTCATAATTATATACAAATAGCAATATAAATAATAATTTCGAAAGTAACAATACAAAACTCAGGGCGTATAGGTAAATAACAACTAAGATATCGATACTATGACACGGAAAGAATAATAAACAAGTAACAATGTGTGTTGAGAGAGATAAGAAAGCGAGAAGCGCGAAAGAAGGACGAACGGAGAGAAGAAACGGAGAAAAAATACGACGCAGAGGGAAAGAATTAAAGATGAGTAAAGTATTTCCGAAGAAGGAAAACACGCAACACCGGGAGACCCTAAGGAAGAACGGTGGAGATAATCACGGGAGGAATTCAAGACGCGTAGGACTTCCTTAAGAGAGGGAGAGAGAGAACGCGGAGTAGAAAAGAGTACATCCGGGGGACATGGGGATCCGAGTCACGATAAGTGAGTGATGTTAGGAAAACTAATATTAAGAAATAATTAGAGGAATTTCGATTCAGACATTTATAAAAATGAAATACTTGCAGTAGCCAAAGACATTTGATAAGAAACTTGCAAAAATAAAACTCGTAACTAATTTAAATCTCCAGAGTTAAAGACTTGTATATGTCAATGGTGAATGATCAGGTATAAAATATGTTAATTCAACTTGTGAAACAATTGTAGTGCGTGTTCAATGTTTTATATGTACTTGTTATGATATAATGTGTCTAGTATTATATTTTATGTATTTTCTACCGATGAGTAGCCGGAAATTGGTAATTAATGTAACTTGAATTATATGCGACCGGTAATGTTCAAGGCAAATACTTAGGTTGCATAATTGGCTCTCAAGGCGGGGAAGAATTATTATTTTAAAAATTGTGACCAGGTTAGATTGCCCTACAAATACGTAAAAATGACATCGCTTTCACTCAGCACTCCAACCAACTCCAGGCAACAACCAACTTTGATAAAAGTTTTACTTTCTCATCGCTAAAAACATGAAAATTCCTCAATAAGGTCCCAGAATGGGGCAAACAGTCAAATCACGGCCGGATTGACACATGCTAATGACTCTCACGCCTTTTCCGAACGAGTCGTCACCGTGGCGTAAAAATTTCTCCTTTATCAAAGTTCGGATATGTTCGGAGGGACCTTATTGAAGAGGGATTAGATGTAGGTACATCTAATCTCTCTCTTCGATAAGGTCCCTCACATGAGCGAACTCTTATATCCCGGATAAAGGATGTTAAAGCCCCGTCGAAATGTTCAGACCTGTGTGTTCGTTTCATTTTAATAATATCCATCTTGGCGACTCCAATCCAATCTCTCTTTGCTTTCCGCTCCGCCCCCTTTTCCTGGACCAGATAGCCCGCAAACTCACGCGTGACCAACGCACACGAAGCACGCACACCCCCCCGAAGAAACACAAGACCAACAACAAACAGACACACTCGCAGAGCACGTTGAGATAAGGCTCCTAAAACGGATAAATTGATTTTTAAGCGCCAGGTCCGCCTCCATCCTCTTGCCTCCTCCCTCGGGGTTCCCGGGGGGGCCCGAGCCTTCGGGACCCGACCCGGCTCACTTAATTGAATGGTTTGTTTTAGGCTTTTATCGCCATTAATAATCTCGGGCTCAAGTGAATGGGAAATATAAAGGCTCTGTTGGGGTCGAGGAGGATCCCCGTCGGAGAGGTTCTGTCTGTGTGTGGGGGCCCGGATGGAGTTGGCGGGATCTGAGACGGTGGAAAGGGGAGCAATGGGAAGACGGTGGGAGGTTGAAGGAAGGAAGTGGGAAAGTAGGGGTATGGAGGCTGAGTGGCGCGTGGGGTGTGTGGCAGGGTATAGAGACGGATGGTACAGCCATGAACCAATGGGGAAGATGCAAAAACTGCTTCTCCCCTCTTGCTTGTAGGAATATTGCCTATTTAACTTCGCCAGCGTACTCTTATGGGTTTAAATTGCCTTTTCATCGTTTGTCTGGGCATCCAAGGAATCCTCCGTCGTGCGGAAACTTAAGGCCTATTCACACGATACTTATTTCAATGTTGAAAATCGAATTGAATTCGGTGTGCTTAAAACCGTACCTTGTGATAGGGTGTCATCGATTCCGATGAAAGAATCAAATTAGACTATCAGCATTGAAAACAGAAATGAGTACGATTCTAATGTTTCCATCCAATTCATGGATCCAAAGACCAACTGCGGGCAAGCAGATGGAGAGCCGATGCGAACTGAAATTATCGTCGTGTAAACACAGACAGTGGCAATCGGGCTCGGGAGGAATCGCATTCGATTTAAGTTCTGAATTTGGTTCAGAGTTTTCGGCGCTAATTTTAGTTCTGACATACGCGTCTTGTGAAACAGCTTTTATCCCATTTTATATTTAATACTCTATCTTCTTTCATTCTGTTAACATGCGCATTCAACTCCATATTTCGATATTTATTCCTCACATTTATATTATCCACCATGCACATCTCCGTGATATTCTCAGTTCTTGTTTTTTTCTCTCAGCGTCATGCTTGTTACTCGTCTCAGAACTTTTATCTGTGCAGCTTTCAGTATTCTTTCTGTGGCTGTAATATCTCGTCTGGTTTCGGCGCTACATGTTAAAGTGGTTCTATTGACAGTTTTTGTAGATTCTACGCGGACATTGATTGAGAATATCGCACTTTACAAGAGAATACCAGATGAATGGAGGGTGACTGGGTAGAAAAGTTTTAATCAACACAAGTTCATTCACATGAATATCCGTCATGTTGACTAAAATTGCCTTCTAAAAGACCATAAAATGTTATGAGTCACGTGATCCAAAATAGCTTCTCCATGTCTCGTCATTTCCGCACATGATCACATGTATTTCAACTGTAAGAATAAAAACTCTTTTGGTTGTTTGCTGTTTTCCATAGAGGAAATAAAAACGATTATTTTCGTTAAATTAGGGTATAACTAAGGTGACCAACCGACCTCCTCCTTCAGGGGTCCTCCTTTTATAAGTTCTGTCCTCCCTCGAAAAGTGTCCTCCTACATGTCCTCCTTTTCGATATTTGAAAACTAATCTGTAAACCTCTGTATTCGATCGATGCCAAGTCGTTCCGTTGCGCGTGATGTGACGTATTTGTATTTAACAGTGATGGTTCATCAAGGCTCGGCGAGTACGGCGAGACGCGATTATTAGCGATTATGAGAAGCATGAGACTTTGAGAGAGTACGACGCACGACGCAAGTGGCTTTGTTTTTCTATCGTTTTTGGAGTCGGTTTGTTACTTCTTACCGAAACACGACACGGCACTTTCTGATTTTTTCTACGGTTTGACGGTTTTTTGCCTATGACATACGCGCGCAGAAGATTCATGGTAAATTATTTCTTTCTCAGTGAATATTCTATCTTACACAGGTAAGTACAATTCACGTTTTATTAATTCATTATATATTTACTAATTCCCAAATATGTATAATTTACTAAAAGGTTCAAAAACACACTGAAGAAGTATAAAATAATTTAAATTTAAAATTTAGAGGAGTTTACTTGGCAAATACATTTTTGTTATCATAACAAAAATAACTGCTCTGAATTCAACTTCTATACACAAACCAGAGATTGTAAAAATAGCTAATTACCCTGGGGACAACGTGAAAAAAGTGAAGTCATATGTAGGTACATATTTAATGTAAAATTTTAAGCTATAAAGCTTTAATAGCCAATTTTATTTATTCATAATATAATTTGCTTGCATCATTCGTGTAGTTCTATATTTCATTTTTAATGTTTTATTTCATTTAAGGATGGAAAAATAAAAAAATATGAAATACCATTTCAACGATAAAGTGAAAAAAGGAATTTCCATTCCTCATATCAAAAAAAGAAACTATTGTTTTCTGCAATATTTGTAGAGGAGTTTGTATTGCAGTTTGGAGCAGAGCAGCTGCAACGCAACAATTAACCACAAACAAACATAAGCAATCATTATACACATCAGTTTCCAGTTCTACCACGCACACGTACAATCAAAAATGTCACATATGATTCTTTTATTTACGATACAAATTTTTTATTTTATTTGTGTCCTCCTTTTCATTTTAAAAAATTATTTCTGTCCTCCTTTTCTATGTAAAAAATTTGGTCACCTTAATATAACCAACAAAACTTCTCTTGGAAACGCGTGGAACCACTAGAAGCAAAAGCGCTCCATGACATCCACCGGATTACAGATGACATAACGTTTTGACGTCGCAGAGAGCGCGTAATTTTGAGCATGAAATATTTTCACAAAACAACGTTTTTTTGCCGACAAAATTCATGTCACATAACATTTAAGAAAATTATCTTCATGCCCAATTTTTTGATAAACGCATTTCCAATTGAGGAAATCGAGGTGGGGATGTGCAGTATTCAAACTTCAATATCGCATTGAGAGGGAGGGATACTAGGGGAGCGTGGATGCTAGAGATGCTTTTTAATTATTCAGAATGCAGGTCAGAAGCGTAATTGTACGATTAAATCCGCAATATTGTTTTTATTTCCCTTCAGCACTTATCCATTCACGAAAGGACTGCGCTGAAAAAAGAATTAGCATTTTTTTTCTTTTTAGATCACAGTAAATCGGACTTTCAGACATTACAGTGTTTGTGCGGCCAAACTTTAAGAACTCTCTGATTACAAACCGCGTGGTCACGAGTTCCAGGTGTTACAGTGAATCTACTCCACGCCAAACTACGATTGTATGTACCAAGCTCACAATTGACCTGGAAAGCTCACCATAGGATAAATTTACACCCGATGACCTCCACTCTCGCCCACCGGTTCTATAACCGAATTGATGGTCATGTTCTCCCCTCCGTGGCAAGTCATTCGCGTTCAGGATATCAATAACTCTCAGCACTGCATACCCAATCCGGGAGATGCGACCCGTAGAGATATACTCATCTCTGAACCGAAGTAGTCACTATCCAAAAAATCTCTGGGTGCGAGAGGGAATATCAATCCACTTTGTAATAACCTGAAGGTGCCCCAACACTCCCGGGGCCTCCGGAGAGCAATATATCTCCCCCCCCCTGCCCCGAGAACGAATTCCAATCGGCTCACGTCCGCAGCCCACCTACGCGAGTGAAACGGATGGGAAAGCACTGAGGGAGCACCCCTCGAAGTATCGACGCGAAAGAAAGGAGGTTACCACCTATCAGATGAACATCACTGTGGAGATTCATGTAGCTGGGTCTGAGTCCCCAGAGTGAAAAAAGTTGAAAATAATAATCAAAGTGTAATGGAACAAAATGGAGCTGGTGCCCTATTTAGGAATATGTCGAAATTTCGGAAAATTGTGGAATTGAGATTTTGAGACAGCGACAGAATTTTGAGCATGAATGAATAATGTAAGTTGAATGCTTCAGTAGTAGACGTACATGAAACTAGTGTGTGGCCATGTTGAGAGAATGGATGACAATCAAATAGCGATACAGATATATTGACAGCGGGATAAATGGTGTGAGACGAAGGAATAGACCAAGAAAGTCATATGAGAGAATGCGGTGGACGAGACTCTTTAAGAGAAGGAATATAAGGAGTCATAAGAATGCGAGAGCGTGCATGAAGCAATACATAGAGAAAAATACATAGAGGGTATAAGAGAATCAATACAGGTATGCAAAGATAGGTCATTATGGAGAAAATTATTGAAATGGAGCCAGTTTTCTAGGCCTAACGGCATTATGTAAGTTCTTTGACCATACCTACCCCGAAAGAGAATGGCATAATTTGAATGTATTTAAGTACGGAACTTTGGCATAACGACATTGAAAATTTCAAATAATGTTACTTAAAGAGTTGAGAGTTGCCAAGGCTGTGAAACCATGACAACATTCCACTGGATAAGTTTCATGTATAAAGACACGATTCAAAGCTGGGCATAATTTTTGTGTGGTAAACAAGTGAAGCGCAGAAGCGAGAAGCGTAGTTAGATATAACTTCTTTAGAGGAAATATTCCTTTTTACCATTCATTTTCACAATTCATCTCTAGATAGCTCAACATACTACACACATCTTCATCAAAATTTCCGCTAGAAACGTGACATGTTCCGCCTGCTGTGATTTATTTCAGCCATTTCCAAAATTGTAACACCCTATCAACTTCCTATAGGCCACATTTTATATCTCACGGTATCTTTCTTCTACGGAATTCTACGTTTTTAAAGCTTTCACTGTTATTTCCCTTCAGTCTTCTATAAAGGCGACCCCTTTCTTGAATACTGACCCCTTGACATATCGGATTGGAATGAAACTAAAGGGGTAACTCACTCCTCCCACGGTCGAGGGCGCATTTGGGGGGACGGATGTGGGCGGGGGGGAGAAAGAAATCGGGATTGTGGCTTGAGGAGGTTGTTATATGCAGGGCGAAGACATGAAATCCGGGGGAGTGTGGACGCCGCTGGGGGCGGAGGGGCAGTTCCCGAGGAGAGCAGCTGTGTGTTCGTGAGGGAGGCCGAGGAGGAAGGATAGGGAGCAGGTATGCGGGTGGAGTGGGATGGAGCGAGGATGTGATTTCAGCGAGCGGGTTGGGAGGAGAGGGTTTGTGGGTTGGAGTGGAGAAGAAGAGCAGAATGAGAAAGGGAGGGCGTGTGAGGCTTTCATAGGACGCGGGGCTCTACTTCTGCGCACAATTCACGTCTCCGGCTTAGGGGTCGTGCATGAACTGCGTTTCCGTTTTCGGTGATTTATTGACCCCCCTCCCCCCCTTTCATTGAAGTATTTTTCTCTCCCCACATGTAACTTTGTCTCTACATATGAAACTTTCGATTAAAAAATATTTTCTCAATTATGGAATGAGTTTATTTCAAGGGATAGGTTGAAAAAGTACATATAAATGAGCCGAAATAGATAAAATAGAACTATCTAATCTCAATTGTAACTAGTAATATTCATTTTTAAATTCTAAAAATCAACGATGAATCACGGCGCAAGGTGCTGTGCTCATCTACTTTGTTCTCTCACTGCCCCACATTTGCCTTGAAAAGCGTAGTCAACGTTTCGCCTATTAATTAGAGCATCATCAGGGCTTAGAGGTGAGATTTAAAAAAAATACATGACCAACTCTCTACAATTTTCATATTGAAAAAAATCACTTAGTAAAAATTCCACAATTTAATGATAAAACCGACCCAGGTTTCAGCAACTCAGTGCCATTCATTTTTTTACCAAGTGATTTTTTCAATATTAACATTATAAATTTCCACAAAGTTACGCCGGAAACATTTTTTCATATTCCCTATAATTTAACGCATACATTAATTAAGTGGTCAATAACCAATTCAACGAAGTTAAAAACTTAATGACCATTGCTGATTTGCTACCATCCGATCCCCAAGGACCACAGTCTTGACAGTCGACACTTCGTCCGTAGCATTCAGCCAACTTCCGTAAAAGTAGATCATGAGAAAGCCAGCTTGGGATCTTCCTCCACAATATCCTAGGCGTCGCATCGATTCGATGCGGTTGCGCATGGTTATCTAGCGATTCGATGTAACACATTGTGAGAGGGCATTGGTTTGGAAGTACCGGATTTTAATCCGGAGGGCCAAGGTTTGAATCCCTGCTGTCCATATTCGAGTGCCACGTGGAGTGCATTTCAAGTGCAGTCCTCCAATCGTCGGAAGAGACGTAAAATTGCGGCCTCCCTCTCGTCAAGAGTAGGCTGGTGCCAGATTTATCTCCATTCTTCCTTCATTCCCAAAAATTCAAAATGTCAACCCTTCCTATAGAGTTCTACCCAACCATTCTAAAAAGCGTAAATGTACTCAGGTTTTGATCACCACCTCAAAATAACCAACCATCAAATACTAAAATCTTATTTTTGGATTTAAAAAAAGAGTTCGATAACATACCTCACAAAGAACTAAATGTCAAGCTTAGCACATTCAAATGGATTAAGCAAAAAAGTGGAATACGTGCAACAAACTGATGCTTAGGATCAGGAATGTACATATGGATCCTAAACTTGCCCCAAGCGGGTGTTGCCAAACATTCCGCATGCACCGAAATCAGGACCAAGCAGATTGTAGCGCCGCCACTCTTGAGAAGGTGGTTCTAATAAGGAAGGGCCGTGATTCAATTGGAGACACTGGAAATAAAGGTACCGGAATTGGCCTCCCTATTAACACCGGCCATTTTTGACACACACAAGTGAACCATACCGACTGCAGCGCGACCTATCTTTTGCGGAAAGCTAGGCAACACCTTTGCCCGCACAGTGGTGCCGAAGATTTACATCCATATGCATATTCATGCCTAGGATATTGAGAAGGGAGATCCCAAACTGGGTTCCGCATGGCCACAAACAAAAAGCAGTGAACGATGGTGCAAGTTCCGACATATTTAAGGGTGATAACCGGTCTCACATGGAAACGTAACGATCTGATATTTCTGAGGTATATAAACGAGAAATTGGCCGACAAATCAGATTGCTTGTTGTAGATGCATTCACCCCATCCCCACATTCCCACTTACCGAGAAACTACGTAAGTGGCTATTCTAGGTGTCTTGAGCAAGGACTAGAACTCATCTTTATAAGTATATTGCAGTATACGTCTTACGAAAAAAATCACATCAACACCATGTACAAAAATTGAGAGTAAATATAGACGCAGAATTTGAAATCAAATATCTGTGACTCAGAATTTAGAATACTTAGCAGGGAAGTGATGAGAGGCAAAATTTTCTTCAGGGGGTATGGAGCTGAAAAAGTGAATGAGAAATGACATTTAACTCTATTTTAGCCAAACCTCGCGTTTTACGCCAGTGTTTTGGGCCCTGCACAGAAACAATACGTAAACTAACAAAAATACGAAGGAAAGCTGCACGCTTCGATAAATCTCTGCAACAATCAAGCGGAGATCGTAAGATAGCTTATGGAAGGAGCACATAGGGAGTCTTGGATACCCGTAGACGCTTTGATATCCAATCAAGTGAGTTAGAGGATAAAATAAATGAGCCATAATTGGGATAGAAAACACTTGAGTTTGAGTTTAAGTCCGTAGAAAAGTACGAGTTAGTTTTATTCCACATACGTATACTTGATACCTCAACGAAGTGAAACCTAATGAAGGAACGAGCATTGAAACAGAGGAGTTTACCTCCGCACATCATATGAAAAAAGTGGTATTTTGAAAAGTAATCATGATAATTTTATTTATTTTTCAGAATTAAAATATAACCATATGGATGAGACTCTTATAACCTCGTGATTTAAAACATAAACACCCTGATGGAGGCTCACAGGGTAACAAATATATTTAGAGAAGAAATGGTCGGTTTTTTCTCATTTGAGGATTAGTTTGTCATTGTAAATTAACTGTCCTTTTAATGGATATCTCTCTAATGTTTCAAGTTATGAATCACAATTATCAAAAAGAACTTTTCCCTACCATGGCTTTTGTTTTAACAGCAGCTATTCTTTTTTTTCAGAAGTTTCTGCCTGGCCTCCTCAGTGATGTTGGATTTGGCCGATTTTGCCGCAATTCCTTGTTTATGGATTTAGAATACGAAATCTTAGTAACACAATCAAACTGAACTCGATACCAACCACTGCTCTCCGTATGTAAACCCAATACTATAGTCATCGTGCCACTAATCCGATATCCAGACTGAACTTTTGCTACACACGCCACGAAGCAAAATTAAATTCGGTTTATAAATGTTCACACCGATGCCTTTGGAACCGACCATGGTTTTAACGCGCATTGTGATGGCACTTGTCGGGACGATAGCCGACGTCGAATAACTCATGGAAAAAAGGTAATACTTTATAAAACACGAAAACAGTAAATTTAGAAAATGAAAGAGTGCTCCTATCTACTTTTTTGCATTGCAGAGAAACTTGGGTATACTAGGATGACCATGCGAGAAAATATAATGCAGTGGTGAACGGGGATATGAGAAGTGATCGCTTTAATAGAAGTCGTAATACGGTTAGGAATGAGTGCGTCACGAATAAATGTGGATTGGATGCACCGATATAATTGATACGAATGAAATGAGCGCGTTTTCGATGAGTTGGCCATATGTCAAAAGAATGAATGGCAATCGACTAAAGAAACATGTAAGAACGAAGATTTTCGCGGTGGTCTACGATGAACTTCTCCATTTTTCCGGGTTCTACCGCGTTGGTTGCTGTGGTGATGAGGCAACCAATGCGGTAGAACCCGGAAAAATGGATAAGTTCATCGACTAAAGAAACATAATGAATGGAAGAGTGACTGATGAGAGAGGAAGGGGTAGGCCGAGGAACTCATGAGTGACTGCGGTGAAAGAGACCCTGAAACGGAAGGGTCTTAAGAACAAAAGAGCGTGTAGGAAGCAATGAACGAAACACACTGGAGGGAAAGAAGCATGCAAGGATGGGGCGTCGTAGAAGAAATTATTAAAACAGACCCATTTTTCCAAGCACAACACCAAGAACTAAGCCCTTTCGACTACCTTCACACCAAAATGGAACGTCGTTATGGGTATGCATACACGTAAATACGTTTATTTTTCACAAATTGAGGCTTAAGAATCATTTTCACGTTCACCCGCATCGTTTACATCCGATTAAAGCCGCAGCTACACTTCCAATAACCCATTTTGGCCACCTTGTGGGATTGGGCGGCTGGGAGCGACGGGGTGGGGAAAGAGAAATGCAGGAGAGCGCGGGTGGAAACTGGATTGCTTGGATATCTGGATGGACTGCGAAGGATTTGAAATAAGAAGGGGAGGGGCGACGCTGGGAAGGGAAGACCGAGAATGGGCGGGAAGGGATGGGCAGGTAAGACAAGGGTGTGGGGAGCGTAGCCGTGGCTTTAATCGGAAACGACTGGGGTGGGGATGGGGGTGAGGGGGGAGACAAGAGCAGGACTGGTTAACCTGCGGAAACCCATGTGGGAGTGGAGGAGTAGAATGGGTGGATCCCTATATAGGAGGAGGGCGAATGGAATCTGTCTGAAATTTGTCGGACATTTCATTTCATTCATGATTCATCATGGGAGCAAAAAATGAGAAGGGAATGGGGCGATGTTCGGGATATAAATGCGTGGTGAGTGAACACGAGTACAACTAATAAAAAAGATTAAAAAATAGCTAGCGAAGAAAAAAATCCAGTCGAGAACTTTCGCTCTCCTCGGACGCTCCACGGTGATGTTAACCTAATAAAATGCTTAGTAGTCCAAGGAGAAAATGGGAAATGAATGAACGTACAATAGAGCAAAAGGTTAATGAAGGGAAATCTACAGGAAGAATGGAGTTAGCTCAAATATGGGTTAATTTACCAGGAGGAATTTTATCATGGAAAGAAAACATTTTATACCTAAATGTTAGCATAAAAATCAACCCCATAACCACACCACGTTTTAACAATAGAAAGAAACTGATTTTTCAGCATTATCATGAGTAAAAGAGACTAAATGTTTAACTATGGATAAAGAAATCATGGTAATCTGGGTAAAAAGTGAAGAATGATCGTAGGGTTTCCTGGCGTATTGCATTGTGGAAGGTTATTCGGTATTTCTGCCGGGTCAGATTATCCATTACGGCCGACGTTTTGATGAACGAGTCGTCCATCGTCATCAGGGCACTGTACTGGCGGAATCATGCTTGCACTGATGACGATGGACGAGTCGTTTATCGAAACGTTGGCCGTAATGGAGAACCTGACCCGGCCGAAATCCCGAATAACCTTCCACGATGGGTAAAAAGTTTTTAATATAGATCCCAGAAAAGTTGAAAAGCAGCTAACCAGAGACCTTCCGATTCCCAACATATATTTCATCTATTTCCATGGCCTGAATCCATTGGGACGAGGAAAAGAATAATCAAAGGAAAGCACTAAATTTGGATTTCAAGAAGTAAGTGAATGATATCACTGCACCACGTGTTGAAGGGATCGGGATAATCATAAAAGAGCACCTCCAAGATAAACCAAACCAAACTTCTGACAGGTAGTCACAGCCGTAGATGACTTAAATGTTTTATACATCTTCGTTGAATGCAAAGGCAAAATTACCTGCATGAACGACATAATACCACAGGTAGCAACACAGAGAACATTAAATGAAGATAATTAACTTAAGCGCCTTTAATGATAGCGGCGAAACTCAATAAAAAATGGAGATATTTGAAAAAAAATCCAAAATGAGAAATATTCATTAATCTCATTAATTGTCTCAAAAAAATTTCTCCATAAAAAATCATACCTCAAAATTAGAGCCATCAGAAAACGTGTGTATTTACCAGAGGTAGAAAGTCACTTCCTAAAGAGCCTGAAATAACAAGGCTTCCTGAACTCAATTCATGTCAATGAAATGGCTCGGCTTCAGCCCTTATACTTAAAAAACCAAATTTGGAAAAGAGAAAAAGTATTAGGTCCAAGAAGCAACTATACTGAGAATGTTAGAATCGGATGAAATACGCACTCGTAGCTCGATGTTGTCAATAGCATCAATCAGAGAAAATTAAACAGTAATTGAATCCTCAACCCGTGTAGTCTGGGTTTCTTAGTTCTTTTGGGGATCATTCTTTCCACTGTATCGACAGAAACTACCACCATCCTTCCTTTTTAGGCAACAAGAAGCCAAGAGGACATTTTGATCAAAATCTACGACTAGGCAAACCTTCTAACTCAAACTGGTTGTGCTCTGACATCACATCCGGCATAAATAACTATAAAAAAAGGAATTGGTAGTGTATTTCAACCAAGTCCAAAAAACAATAACAGCCTATTTTGAACTGAAAATACCAAGAATGGGACACGGTAAAGCAATATTCTATAAAGTGATAGCTTCCTCGACTTTTACGAACGGTAGTGAAAGCCAGTTGGCGAGACGGATACATCCCGAACTGAAGGTAGCAGGTGAGGCTGGAGAAGCCTCTTCAATAAGTGGAATGAGAAGAGATCGATTTCGCAACGTTGGCTTGGGTGTTACTCCTGGATCAATAGGAATAGAATATTCCCCGAGAGAGGTGTTCCTGTGAGAGAATGGAAAGAAATAAATTATCTAATGGCTCCGAGATGTGGGCTGCCCACTTAAAACGTGCCGTGACCGCAAACGGAGATACAAGACGCTATCCGTGTGGTACTCCGTAGAGAACATGATTCTTCATTATATGACTGTCATTCCTTTTTGTCAAGTAAGTCATGTAATAGAAGTAGCTGGGTGAATTCGTGTTTCTCCGAACGGGATGAGACACTCAAACGGCTCTTGTATGAGACGAAATGGAGGGATTACAGAATGCGAAGTCAGTTGAACACAGGTGGTAATATTTTTTCAATACATGCACGAAGTGACGCAGCAGGGTGTTTCAAAACAGTTTCTGGTTCGCGGTACTGCGCAAAATATCGCGATTGGTGAGTATTTTTCGTGAGAAAGGGTTACTCTAAGAGAGTTCATAAAACACAATATGCCATCACTCCTCGTATTTATTTCAAATCTTTCTACGATTTTTCTTTCAGAATATTTTACTAAGAATTGTCTGTTATTTATTTACCTCATCTACGAAAAACATTTTGAGGGAGTTTATTGTGTTTAAAAAAATGCTTTTGTAACTATTCATATCCATTATTTCATGAATTCATGCCCAGTTCATAAGTGACAACGGTACGCGAGAGCATTTTAAAATCATTAGACTTGACCAAGATTGTAAACCGGATCTCTTAAATAAATATTTTTAAGGGCCACAAAGGAGATACTTACGTTTGCTGTCCAGCTATGTGGCGTCAGCTTGATAAGTCACAATACGGAATAGATCGAAAATTGGAAAATAGGAGGAGTTGAACAGTAACCACAATAGTAACAAAAACCACACACAAGTGAACAAAACATTTTCTTAGAATCCGAAAATCTCTTTCACAAATCTCAGGTGCTAGAATGTTATTACTAAGAAGTAGAAAATAATCCTCCGTTTATGACCAAGAGTATATTGCTTGTGATATTAAAAAATCCCCATGTTCATTTATTTTTTTTCTCCAAAGAGAATTATTAGAAAACCTGCACTTTTGAAAGAGCATGAAAATTTTTCACTGCAAATGCTGCAAAAAATTAATTATCTTCCAGTATAATTATGGCCTGTACTCCATCGCTGAGTTGAGGTCAAAACAAAAGGACTTTTTGTTGTACCATTTTCAAATTTTCACTCCATCTAACATAATTACGACAACACATACATTTAGTACTGCACTTCGGTACCGTGATATGAAAGTCACGGTTTATGATTGAAAATGCCTTACATGCTGTAAAAATGTTATGAGATTATTGTTTAGTAACACATATCCTTTGCATTTGGTTTGTCATTCATATTATTTTTCACTTGTACAAAAACATATTCAACTTAAGAAGTAATACAATTTTTTCTTTTCCTTGGTCTGAATGACAACTACTTAATAATAAGTATTCATATTATGAAAAATTTTAATGTTGGCAATAAATAAGATTAATATCTTAATCTTATATGCCCGGAAACACCGGATGGCATGTGATAGGGATGCTGTCAAAAGCACAGGCTACATGGCGTCCAGGAAATACATTAAAAGCAGTCCGGGCAAGTGTAATTTGATATTTAAAGCAGAATACTCACAGTCAGGAAGTGTGTCTTCCATTTAACTTGACGTAGCGACCGCACACCAAGTAACTCTGAATGATTCTAGCCCTGGCAGTTTTCACGCTTGAATACTCATGTGATACTCAGCTTTACTTCACCTGTAATGGATACGTGTTATTAGCAGAGGGAAAATTTTTAGTTATATGGAACTGGTGTAGGACATGATAGGCCATATTAATCGTATAAGAATCTCTGAGTGGAATGAGGCTAAGCAAATTTATGTGATATCCCATAAAAGGCAAGAGGAACGTATCGGGATATGACACAATACGTTTAAGACCAAATTGATAAAATGTGAAGGCATAAGTTGGTTGAAAGAAATGCGTCTTCTAATAATATTGAACAAGCCAATTAATGAGTGAATTATGTCAACTGCGCTCAAATTTCAAACTTTTCTATGCATTAGCCGAATTTATAATGCTGCGATTTTTTAATATTAAAAATGAAAAAAATTAAATACTACTTAACTTCCAGCCCTGTCCGTATATTGGGAAAAGTGAAAGCTATAGATATAGCGAAACATGGTGGCACTCACTTTTAAAAAGCATATCGCATAGGGGAGGAAAGCATACAGGAGATGTGGTATTAAGATCTTCCTCCAGAGGTCTCTCCGGAAGTCATTCCATACCTTTGACTCCTGATCAACGCCTTATTTACCTTCAGTTACCTCTTGTTCTCCCCTGGTGAGTGCCATCAATTTGTGCAATACCTATACACTAGTTACGAGTTTGAATGCATCCGTTTTAACGCCATTTACTTGCAAAACGACAAATTATTAACATTGTCACGCTTGTGGTAATGAAGTGAACGATTTTTATAAATGAAAAACTTAAACTTTGTGGTTCCACAATGATAATTTATTTTCACGACCCGTGTTTCGACGTCCTGACCTGAAGATGACGTTATAGCACGTCGAAACCCGGGTCGTGAAAATAAATTATCATTGTGGAACCACAAAGTTTAAGTTTTTCATTTATAAAATGAATAAGTTCCACCAAGTAGCGCCTGAAACTACCAGTTATATCAAGTGAACGATTGTCAACACATTGTGTAAATTCAACAGAATGAAAATCTGGAATGCTGATAGAATGACGGCCGAGATGGTGGAAGTTAAGCTGAGACGGTGGAGTTAAATCACATAGTAAAGAACACACTGCGTGAACTTCGATGAAAGCACTGATTGCAAGCCAAAGAAAATATTATGGAGTTAAGAAGGCAAGAAGTTAAGACAAAGCAGTACCTTCGTCAGAGTTAGAAATGAGAAGATTTGTTTGTGTTGCTCATGCGGATTGGACTTCGGCATATACAAAAAAATTGTCATGTAAACAGAAAATAAACAAGGCAAAGTTACCTAATAGACTTAAAGGTACAAAAAATTGAGACATGAGGGTGAAATGCATCGGTTGTTTTTCGCCATCCAAAATTATCACTAAAAATATGAGGGCAGGACTGGACTTAGCTTTCCGTAGCTGTGTCAATTATGGTGTCAGTGGAGTTAATTGGGGTTTTACAGTGATTATATTCCAGAGGTCATAGCGCACCATAAACTATAGAGAAAATTCAATTACATGACAGCATAGCATACTTTTGAGGTTGAATGGATCCCGGAGAGTTAACAACACGATCAGCTACCCACCTCGTAATTCTTTCCAGACGCATCATTTACAACTAAGGAATCTGTTAATTAAAATCACGAAGGAAATTTAAAACATGTCGAGGAAACCACTTTAGCATTTTGGAACGAGCTTGTGATGTTTAATGTGCTTTAGTACATACGCACGCAAGACAAAATCAATACCCGAAATTCAAATCCACTTACTACATACATTTAACCGAATACAATCGATTTGGCTTGCGCACAGGTTTGTCTACACTGCATTCTGGAATTAACCAGGTTTTTCTCAAGAGCGCTTCTTCATGTTTTCAATATGTTAACTCCCCAGAGCTATCTCATTTAGTGAAATACTCAAGATTCAGTGTTTAATATAGAGTGCAGCGTTATCTGGTGCATGAATCATTTAAAAGATGGCTCTCGGTATATAAGCCAATAGTTAGGTTTGCAGAACCATTTTTTTAACATGAGAATTAATGTAGTGCATAAATTTAACTTAACTAGAATACCCGTAATATCTTGTTCTTTTATCACTCAAAAAACGATATAACTCTTTAGTAATCGTCAGCGCAAATATACTATGCAGGATTGCATGGTGCAGAAACCTTTACTCAGAGAAAAATGGAAGAGAAAAAAAGCAGGCCTCATTAAAGTGGTTGGCCTGGAGGAGAATGGAGAAAGTGCGGTGGACGGAATGGAAGACAAACGAGGAAGTGCTAGGTGCAAGGTGGGTGAGGAGAAGAAACTTCTGGAGGTGGAGGTAGAGTAGGTGGCTGAAAAAGGTAATGAGAGGCAAAGGGATGCTGAAAGCCTTGATAGAAGGGAAGATGTTGGATAAGTGGGAAAGGGGAAGAAAGAGAATATGTTTTATGGACAATATGAAGAGTGGTAGGACGTATGCTGAGATGAAGGACGAAATTGTGTCGGTAGGTAGGGATATGTGTCTGTAAAAATATATAGGATTTTTGTAATCTACCATATAATCCTACCTTAACCTCTGTATTACCTAAAGAATAATATTCTATTCCATCAAAGATCCTATTCTCTCACCTCTTCATGGCTGGTGACCTGACACACTCTGGCATACACCTTGCAGCTGCTCGCAGAGAAGCATTTATTAGATGTAGAGAAAGAAATAAAAACACAATCGGGCAAGAACAATCCACGACAAATTGGTACGAGGTTTAGTAAATCCAGATAAAAAGATTTAAAAAAAGCAATAGGGTAACACGACTCGCCTGGACGGAAAACTCAGGCCGGGGCAAGGGTTAAGATAGAGAGGTAGGGGGGACGTGGGGGACTGGGCAGGGTGAGGAGGGGGATCCTACGGCCCATGCGAGCCCACCCACACCCAGGGCACCGCAACCGCCGAGGGACGACACTCGAGGATCCTCCCCCGAGAAGGGAAGTGCTTCGATCGCGATCTCAACCCCGTGAGGGAGTTTAAGCTCTTCTCGGTTTCCACGGCGAATCACGCGGGCATATCGCTCCGCACCGCTCCCACCTCCCATGGAGAAGGAACGCCGTGCAAGAGACGCACCAAGGCGAGGGACGATTGCGCGGCCAGGCTGGAGTAGGGATGGCAATGAAACGAAGGGAAAGGTTCTCCGTGTGTTTGGATTGCAGGGTGGAAGGGGGAGGGAGGTGGAGGAATTTGAGTGTTAGTTAATGGAGTGAGACATGGGGGTCAGGAATGAAAAATGGAGATGTTCGAGTTTGTTTTCCCGAGGGAGTGATGCAATTTCCTCTCGAGATCGATTGATTCTGGCTCGGAAATATCGGTGATTCCTATTGAGACGATGACACTCAGATCTTTGAAGTTTTCTCTGCAATCCTAAAGGGTCCTTTACATTGAACATAAATGCATAACTTGAAAGCGTAACGAAAGTTATGCTCATACTCCATCGCCCGTTTCTTCAAAACCAGAAATATGAATCCTTTTTATTCATTTATTCAGGAAATCTAACAACTGTAGAGTCTACTGACTGCCAGCAACACTATCTTGAAAGTAAGGGTGCTTTTTCTTAAAATCTGTACCTACTTATGTATGATCTCGTGTATGTATGTTTGAGTATATGGCCAATACGTAGTTTACTTGAATGTTTCATACCAAATGGAGCAATGATAAATAAACAGATGAATTGAGGTATGCGGGTTGTCATACTGAGCAGAGATTAGGCAATATGAGTTTTACTGTTGGAAATGTTTGGATCTCATCATTACTCATCTCATTACTTTGGAATTCATCAAATCGGAAAAAATGAAAGCACCAAAAATAGACCTACTACTGGACGTGAAACTAAAGAATAACGTATTTCAGAAAATTAAACGAATAAAACTTGACAGCAACCATATTACAGGTAATAAACCGAACTTAAAGTGCCCATCCCTCGGCTTACTCGAAGAGTGGGTTATCAGATTCCAGACGGGAAATATTCACCGACATATACAAAAGTAGGCGAATGAATTAGCACCGTAACATTGAACACGTTCTCTACTAGAACCGTGAAACAAGAACCCACAGAATATTTCTTCCGGATACTTTCTCTGAAGTTTTCGGCAAAAATCATCTTGCGATTGCTATAGAAAATAATATATGAATTCCGAGAAATTACAAACAAAAAACGATGAAAAAAGGGAAAGACAATATTTACTTCCAAGTCTTTCATCAAAACTTGTCCAAATGTAATTATTTTTGTTTTTAATAAACCCATTTGGACAAAGCTGGTTTTATTAAAGCTTAAAAGTCGCTTGAGAGGTGAGATCCAAACATTTCCAACAGTAAAACTCATATTGCCTAATCTCTGCTCAGTACGACAACCCGCATACCTCAATTCATCTGTTTATTTATATTTGCTCCATTTGGTATGAAACATTCAAGTTAACTACGTATTGGCCATCAATAGCTCTGAAAAAAATTTCAGTAACCTATTCTGATCTATTTTAGTCCTTGCATTTGCATATAACTGTCACGTTGGCTACTCCAACTATCTGTTTTTAGCTCTAAAAAGTTCAAAACCAAACCTAACCAGAATATCAACCGAAGTAGGATAATATTGACATTATTTTTCATGAATTCCATCTCCCTAAAGCATCTTCGCATCTATGATACTCACTTTGTCGGTTTATTTGCAAATTTGAATGAAAAGGGCAAATAACTAAACTGGAAACGAGCAGAAAAAAGAATTAGCGGCGGGTTGAAATGTGTGTGAAATAAAATTATAAGCGAAACTCAAGCAATTTTATAAAAAAAACAATTAGCCTTCGGGTAATATTGGGTTAATATCACCATGACGACAACAGATGTTCAGCGGAAAACTTGAGAAAAACTTCAACCACACCTCTACATTTATATCTACAAAATACTCCAGGAGCCTGGAACTTGTGGCAGGGGGCAGTAGGACAGCAGCCAGCAGAAAAAGGAAGAGAATTTGGGAAAAGAAATAAAGGATCACCTTTCCTTTTCCTCTAGTTTAACCTTATTCTTCTCTCTCCTCCTCTCCTATTCTGCTTCTCTCTTGACCTCCTCATCCGATGTCTCATACTCCGCGTCGTCTAACCCCTTTTAACTCCTCCTGAGAGTTAGTCGCTCGTGAATCCTCATCAAATAATCCATAATGTCTACATCCACATCTAAATATTACTCCGCGAGCCACCTCAGGGGCGAGTGGCAGGGGGTGTCAGGACACCAGCCATGAAAAAGGGAAGGAATAGGGAATAGGAAGAGGGAGAGGGAAACGACAAAGGTGAATCGCATGTCTTAGTATTTCGCTCTTTTTCTCTTATAGCCTTCAATGTGAGAAGTGAGAAGGTGAGAAGAATGAATTTTTGTATCTATCAGTTCAGCAGAGTATCTCTCATATTTTTATTTTGAATTTTGTTCCGTTGAAAATTAGGTTTGTCCATTTCGCGCGGAAAACACAAAATATCCAGCACTGAAGGCTTAATATCTGAAATAGGCAACTGGCGCATCGATCTCTTCTAGAGTTTTGGTAATGATTCGCGAAAAACAAAAAAAAAACAATACACGTTAAAGAGTTGACATTTGAAATAACGGACGCAATAGGCACTGCAGTGAAGCAATGTGAAAGAAGAATCTAATAAAGACAAGGAGGAAAGAAGGAATCACTGAAAAGATTGAACAAGGAAATATGACGAGGAGCATGAAATAAAAGTTAAGCGGATGAGGAGATTTAAAGTGAAGTTATTTATTTATTTTTTCCATTTACCGTAAAATAGCCAAAAGAGCCTTTTAAATAAAGTGTGGCATATAAAAATAGGTGAGTGCACATAACTTTACCCTAGGTTGTGAAATTATCCACGAAGACTAGACTCCAATCCGCGACCTAGCAGAAGCTAACGAGTGCTTAATCCCGCCGCCAATGGATCCGAAGGATTATAAAATTTAATACTTGAGAGTCACAATTAGTGCCGCATGGCGTGATACGAGTTGATAGCAGAGACAAAATTAGTGAGATATACTGCCGATCAGATTGGTAAAAATTATTCCTCCTTTCCACGCACCACTAGTGATTATAACAAAACATAGCGAGTCACTCTAAGACACTAGATCAACATGCAATCCACCTTTGTCGTCCCTATTCTCTCACCTTTGCATATCTCGTGTCCTAACACTCACCTCCTGCCGTAAACCCTCGAGTGGTAGCTCGCAGGGTATTGTGTAGATATGTAGAAAGCGTGGAGCAAATGAGGAGTTTTCGGGAGCGAGCAAATCTGGGAAAGAGTTGAAAAGGGGGAAGATGACGCGGAATATGAAATAACAAGGAATCAGATGAGGAGGTCAAGAGAGAAATGGAATGAGAGAGAGAGAGAAGAACAAGAGGTTAAACAAGAGAGAGAGAGAGAGAGAGAGAAATAAGGAGAAAAAGAAAGAAGAGAGGCATGAAGGAGGCGAGTGCGGAATGTTTATCTCCATCTCCCCCATCCCCTCTCTTCCCTTTTACACAGTCTTCCTTCCTTCCTTCCCCTACCATTCTCCAGTTCCAGTTCCTTCCCACCCCTTGCCGTAGTCTTATACTTCGGTGGGCCCCCCTCCTCATCTTCTCCCCCCCCCCAGCACGCCCCCTTCCCAAACCACCGCCGACATCTCTCGAAACCCACCCCACACAACCCGCTGGGCTGCACGCTCCCTTTACCTTTAACACGCCCACAAGAAGACCTCCCACTTTATGAGATTTCTATCTCCTCGCCTTAAACAAACACTCGTGTCTCCCAATGGATTGCCTTTACCCCCCCCACCCACTCACACACAGCACTCAAACCCTCTCCCATACCTAAAAAGATTTTCTCCCTTACCTTATACCCATCCTTCCCCTCATACCCATCTCAAGGAACCTTCTACATCTTTCCCTTTCTTTCTCTTTCTTTTTCAACTCCCCCTCCCACATAACAATGAACCGTCGTCTTATTCCATCTACCTCATCCTCCTCCTGCAATCCTTCTCTTCCTCTCCATGAGCCCAGTCACTTCTTGCCCCGGCGTTGAAATCCAGAATCGCCCCGGAACATGTGCTTCGTCGTTTAACAACATCCTAGCCGGCAGGCCTCAAAAACCTTTTCGCTCTCGAAAAAGAAAATGAATAATAAAAAACATCTTTTCAACATTTCTTTGTTGCCCTCTCCATGTATCGCAAGATCGGTCCGGCCTTCCTTCTTTGGTCACGTTCACCCTTTCAACCCCGTAATGACGGCATCGACGTGATGATGGATTAGCGGTGTAGGGAGAAGTGTAGCGACTGGCCCGTACACTCGTACATAGTATCCGAGTTCCTCTCCTTCTCTGTGAGGAGGTTCGCTCCGAATCGGTCACCTACCGGGTGGACGTCAAGAGACTGGAACACGTTAGGAAAAGAGACGACCAATTGAATCAAAACCTCTTCTCCGCGGAACAAATATCTGTCGGCGTGCTGACCATTTCGTGCTAGTCAAACCTCGCCGGTGTTCGGAAAGGCGGGCGAGTTCTCAAGACAACACCGCCGTCAATCTCACCCAGATCTCTGGGGTTCTTTGGAAGCCCTCAAAACTTTCAACCGAAAACTACGTCACGGGAACAAACTTCACGGATGAAGATTATCTTTCGATCTTGCTCAGAGAAACAGTAAGAATGTCGAATGAAATCAGTGAATACTTATTTCAGTCGACATTCTTACTAGGATGTATACTTATCTCCACGTTTCTATGTCTCACATATTGTAGGTCCACTATTTTCCAGGATGTTTTTATTTATATATTTTCCTAACAACACCCCCGAAAACAGCCATTTTGGGCCTTTATATCGGGTGTATTAACAATTAATAACGGACAATTACAACCAACCATGCCTTGGATGGGAAAAACCTACCCAGGCGGGACTCGAACCCGCGACCTTCGGCTTGGCTGGCGAGGGCTTTACCCCGCCGCCGCCGCCGAGGCCGACATTTATTTATTTCACATATTTATTTTTTATCATTTCCCTTATTCCGTCGCTTTTAAAACTATTTTTCCTTTGGGAATTAAATAACCTAGTAAAAGAATAACAAACTCAGAATCATAGTTCTTTTACTCTCCATTTTGATATTACACTCTATTCGTACTATTGAGCCCAACTTTACCTTAAAATCCTCACATTTTTTAGCAATACACCTACACTAAATAAGACAACATTTTTGCATCGATTGAAATGGAAGAGCAATTTCGAACTAAGCTCGCAATATTGGAGAAAATTAGCTAAAATGCAATTTAGAGTATATTACTAGTCTGAAGCTTATGTTAAACCCGTAAAGATAGCATAAATGCTGAGAATGTTACTCTAGAAGAACTAACTACCTATAGTACCCTGAAAATTTAAAAAGGCGGAATGGGATTAGCTTTCATTTTCTAGCAGATGGATTTTATAGAAATTGCTGTAGCTATACACAAAAGATACAAGTTGGGAATGGTATTTCATACCCCAAAAACAGGAGAGTGACGCAACAAATTGTATATTTTATTACTTGAAAAAACTGCATATACTTTATGTTTTTAATTTCTGTTAAACAGCGTTATATATTCTATATATATTTAAGTATATAAGTATATCTCACTAATAAAATATAGCTACTTCAGATATATAAAAAAAGTTCCAACTAATTGTCCAACAAACTATCAGGATCATGAATATCCTGACACCCATATAATGCAACATAACTTACCTAATAATGGATTGCGAAATTCAAACTTGCCGTTAAACCGCAAAACGAGCAGCACTACACACAATCATACTCAACCTGCACTGAGACAATGAAAACATTTGTCGCAGCTGGTGCTGGCTCTTCATCATATTGACACTGGGATAAGAATAATGTAAACAACTCGAACGAAAATGGCGGTTACGACACTCTATATCACACTTATTTTCTGAAGGAATTTGTGTATGAAAATCATTCTGTTAATACTCTGCATAAACACTCTAACTCCTTAAGGTTTCTTTAATGCGTGAAGAAAACCGTAGTTTATGAAGAATTTCCCAGAGTTTGAATTCCGCCTGGTTGGGGTTTTGTTACCAAGGCATATAAGTTGATTTGCGACCAAAATAATAGAATAGCACGTGAATATTGATAAACGGGATGCACCCCAGATGTCGTTGGCACCATACTAAACGGATATCCTAAAATCGTAGGATATTTGAATTTTATTGAAACTAATACCGATCTATCCCATGAATTCTAATATTAATGAAAGGTGGTGTAGGCTATTCGGGTTCTCCACCGGGTCACATTCTGCATTTCTGCCGACGTTTCGACGTCGTCCATCGTCATCAGGGCATGAAGTGTCTTTGAATTAAATGTTACTGTTACACGTTAACTATACTAGGGATAAAAATTTTCTCTTCAATTCTCCAAGACGCTCTTTTTTCTTAATTTTATGGTAAATAGTAATCAATAATAATTAGTAAAAGCAGTGAATTCATGAATTTTAAGGCCGCAAAGTGCAAGGAAGTGACTATCAATATTACCACATGAAGTAAAAATAATTAAACGACCTCCATGAACAGGCAGTTTCATTGGAATAGATACTGGAAATACTGACCACATGAGCAATGGATGAGAACACCTTATGACATGGAATTTCCAATGGTATGGAATTAGGTCACTGAATTCTCACGACGAGCTACCGCTAAATAAGCAACGTAATACCTTCGTGATAATGAATTTTCAAGGAATTACTCGCGGGGAGTCATTCCCGGGAATCGATAAATGAAAACGTCGTTGACTTTCTGGGAATCCGGAACTGGATTTCCCGGTTCTCGGCATCCTCTTATAACTTATTAAGCCCATGTGAGCGCGCCCCACCTACTTGCACACCCCGTCCAAGATTACGAGACCGCCGCCCTCCGACCACCACCTCGGACGGAGAAGAGAAGACCAGAGAAGGGTGGCCGTTTTTTTCTCTCATTTCGGGGCGACACGGCGTTATTGAAGACGTCGAGGGACTGCTAGATGGAGAAAGTTCGAGGAATTTATAATCTCTATAGTGAACGCATGTATTAAGGTCAAACTTAATATATTATATACCTGCCAGCCTCTAAATTCTCAAAAATTAGCCTAAGAATACCTATTGAGAGATTTGGGAATGAATAGAGCACACGACAAAATTTTTCAAACTTGATTTAGATACATATAGAGCTCAAAAAAGCCGTCATCCTGAACATTTATAGCTGTTTCAGAGCTTCTTTTTAAACAAAATAATTGTGAGTGATGACTTGAGTGTAAAATAAGGGCATCTGACAAGTAGGTACTCCTTCCCCTGGTCACCTTTGGAGTTGCTCTGTAAAAATATTTATTCATTAAACAACTACCCGAAAATAGTTTTCGAATAGCAAATTTCTAATTCGTACATAATTAGAGAAATAGGACAACATCGGCAATTAATTACAGGCAAAAATTATTACTATCGTTACTAAACACTTTTTGATCGGCATTTTTTCCTGAGTTAAAACAGCAGTAAAATATATGCAACGAATCATGCAGCTAACCGAAGAAAAAAGCACCTGCTACCTCTTCAGGAATGCGTTTACTGCCAATGGTTCCTCAGATTATCCCACCATTTGGAGGAAAATGCAATTGTAGGCCTCGTAAACACAGGAGTGAATTCGAAGTGAAAGAGGAATTAACACTGCAAAAAAGTCGTACGTTATCGGCACCACGGATAAGATATCTCAACACACAAATTTGCAGCGAGGTTCTCTTCCATAATGAAATGTTTCCGAAAGCGACGTTAAGTTTCTTAGATAACCCCTTCAATGTGTTATACAAAGTCCAATGAGAACGTGGAATACTACTTTAAACAGACAGACCAATTTGTGAAATGAGGACCAAAGGATCAGCCAAATATTTGAGCAGTGATCTGAGATGCTTGCTTGCCTCAGTGACCAAAATTACGAGTAGAAATTCAAATTTTATTGCAGGAAAAAGGAACCCTTGTATTAAAACAGAGAACTGTGGAAGTAGAGAACTGTAGATCTGAGTAAACTCCAATAGAAAAGTCAAAACCAGTTACCAAAACATAAAAAATAGTGTTACAATCATCCCGCAGTGGCGACAAAATTGACCGCAGGAGGAGATCAAAAGTAAAATAGCAACATTCAAACAGAGCCAACTAATGTACCAACTAATGAATACATGTGACGAGAAATTCTACAAAAGTTACCTCGGCCAGCGTAATCGTTGACGTCATTGTAGGCGCTGTGACGCCTACCGTCGAATCTCTTTGCTTGAAGAGGATCCAAAAGCCACTTGGGCCAGATGATTCCACCCGGAATGAAGACAAAACCGTCTCTAAAGGCCGTTTTACACGGCGAATGATCTTGCGAATGATCATTCGCAAGATCATTCGCCGTGTAAAACGGCCTTAATAGAGGCAAGAGTATGGAAAGCATTACATATTCATGAAACGAAGCGCTGCGGAAGGCTACGCCAGGATTTCAACTTTGGGTATCTAGAGCGAGATATTACTCCACATAAAATACAATGATTTTATCCTCACATTATAAAGAAAATGATCGTATATATCTAACGATACCAAAATTTTAGCCACTTACTACACTACTTTACGTAATATTTTCCAAAAAAAATATAAGCCGTTTTCTAAGGGATATGGTACCGCAGTGCACTTCAAATAGGCAATACTTTAAAATAAAAAACGAGCAAAAATGTTTTGACGCACAGATCATCTCAGAAATAAAGCTGCACTAGTTCGCATGTTTCATCAACCATTAACAAACCATTCTTTTGACCAAACCAAATTTGATTCAAACCAAACAAACGTTCCACTCACTGCATCATAATTCCTTCTTACGCTATTGGTGAAGGTGATCTCAACACACGGCACGATGTGGCGTGGACACAATTGATTGTGAGTCAAATTAAATCCATAAATATGAGATTTAGATTATTATTACTGAGAAGTCATGCAAAAAAACTTTTCATTAATTTAACTATACATACATAATCCTTGGAAAAATTGCCTAAACTGAAGGAGGTTCCGCCGCGACTGTGTGAGTCAAAACAAACACTAAATTCATCGTTTTTTATATTTTGTCCAAAAAATCCTGCGTTCGCTGATGAAATGCATTACCTGTAGAAAGCCAAAAAAAGTAAGGTAGAAAAAATGCAGATTATTCCACGAATGTATTTTGAATGAGTACTTTTTTCCAGCCATAGGAGCCGACTTCAGCGCCATTTCTAAGGCATTTTGACTTTAATTACGGCATTAATTCCACAAACTCTAGAAAAATAAGGTGGTAAGATCCCGATATTTTATTTTAATTAAATTTATCTGGATTATTTCCTTCTTATAAATAGTTTTTCACGAAAATGGCGTTTATATTTGATGGAAAAATACTATTTTTCCCGTGTTTCTCTCATTCCTCCGTTGAACACCATGTAATTTCAAGTTCAGTTTGCGAGAAAAATTGCGTGGAAATGTATTCTTTTGTTTTTCATATCAGATAAAGGACAAATTTTTCTACAAGTA
The DNA here is from genome assembly GCA_963573305.1 of Pyrrhosoma nymphula. Taxonomy (NCBI): domain Eukaryota; kingdom Metazoa; phylum Arthropoda; class Insecta; order Odonata; family Coenagrionidae; genus Pyrrhosoma; species Pyrrhosoma nymphula. The sequence continues at coordinate 7,690,874 of OY754335.1, read as the reverse complement.
GACACAATATGAATGAAATGACATTTAAGACATCAGAATATGTTATCTATCATGACTAGGGAAATATCTCGCTGAAACCGAGATCAAATGATGATGCTATTTCCTCAACGAAACCGATAACGTAACATGTACTAAATTACAACTCTCTCTTAAGTCTGTCGCTTACTCGATGGAATAGGTATTTGGCACACGACGGTTGCTTCATCGAACATTTTAGGTTCAGCTTTACTTGCACTGGTGCTTTCGCGTACACTTATAAAAGCGAGAAAACGATGAATTTACGAACGGGAGAAAGTTAGAAATGTGATAACAACACATAAGAGTATTCGTGACGGCATGATTGAATTTAAAAATAAGTAGGATAAACACAGTTTTAGCCTCCTTATCAGTATAACTCCCAATAAACTGGATAATTTTCATTTATAGCATAAATAGCGATTGATGGCTCCTCCCCGACCATTGAAGTCTCCAGAAGTATTCCAGTCTTGCCCCCCGGGTGAATTTAAAAACATAGTTCTCTTTCTCTTCCGAGGGCACGATTGTCATAACATTATATCTATTTCAATGTTTCACGTCATATTATTATGCAATGAAATAATGGACGGCACATTATGAAATGGAAACTCCCATTATATCCCGTATAGCCTTATCCTAAGAACCTTCGACGGATTTTAACCAAATAACTATTATTTTTTACTTCTTCGCTGATCCATGAAACGGAAATCAATTCCATATCTTACCCCTCCATGCTCTCTTTTACTCTTGAATACTTGAGTCTTATGATAAACAAGCTAACGTTAAAGGCAAAAATAACTCCATGGGTCACACATCTCCCGCTATCCCTCTATAAGTAACAATTCAAGCCGAGAGACGTCACCCACTAAACACGGCATCACCCGTATATGAGTGAAGCTGAATCAATTCAACCCAATTTGGCGTTACGTGGTGGAACAGCATTTCAGAAGTTGAATTAAACTTCAAGGAGTTGTACTGTATACTTTTATTCAATGTATAATAATACACAACACGTGTTTCAACGCTTAGGGTGTCATCCTCAGGTGTCGCCATCAGGTGTCATCATCACCTGACGATGACGCCGTAAGCTTCGCAACACGTGTTGTGTATTATTATACATTAAATATAAGTGGCAAGTACAACTCCTGTAGTTTAATTTAAGTCCGGAGTGATGTCGTATAACAATAGAAACATATTTTACATACGCCTTCAGTCTAATAACTCTTTTCTGACCCAGATTTTCCCAAATGTTATTAGCATGGTTAATGACAATGGGGAATAGTATTAATCAACTCGGTAGAAGAAGGTTTAGATTGATAAGTTGAGCTGACGGCTACCCGGCCATTCTGTCAGAATGAAATCAGTGATGTTATTTTCAGATATGTGGTTAGGAAGACGTAAATCTACTACACTGCTGTCTATCGTGTGCCAAATGTCTATTCAGAAGAATCTTAAATCGTTTGCAACCACATATTTTCTCAATTGTAATCATAAACATGGATACTGAAAAAAAATAATTTATGCAAATATTCAAACATTAATAAAATCTAGCCTGGAATTCTTGTCGTCGCCAAGGAGAAAAAATTGACGCATGCGACTTTTTACTCTCGCTATTCATGAAAATGAAACAGATCCAATAAAATTACTTAAAGTGGCTAAAGAAATTTTGTAACTTCGAGAGGAGTTGTCGGGCACATACGTCAATTTAAGATTAATTCCCAATGGCTATAGCTGATGCAATTGGTAAATTTTAGTGATGTAAACCTTTTAAACAGATTTTTCAAACAGTAAATTAAAGTTATAAATGCCCACCTATAGTCAACACAAAGGTAAACATTTTATTTGGGGCTCTATGGTTGAAACAAATACATAATTAAACAGTTTAAGTTAGTTGATTCATTCGAGTTATAGTTGGCTGACTACAATTACTTCACATCGGCTGGCATTTCGCATTCCTGTGCTGTTTTTAAATGAACTTAAAACCAACTATGCTAGCAAACGCCCTATAGTATAAAGGGGAGAAGTACTTAATTTTAGAATCGTTGCCTCCATATTATACAGCTAAGTGAACGTTACTTACAAATAAGAAAAGTTCTATTGTGAAACCTCGGATTAAAATTTTCTCTAAAATAAAGACTCAGATGAAGAGGAAAGTAAAAATTACAGAAAAATGATTAATAAAAAGAAGTTACTTTTCACAATTGGCAATAGGTCCCAGTTTCTGAAAATGTTCATATCAATTTACAAGTCTTGCTAATTACTACAAATTAGGACCATTAAAAATTATATAGCAAAATCACTAGTTACAGAGTAGATATTTTTTTAAAACCTCGCACAACTAGAGCTGGATCACATCAAAACTCTAGCTAATGTAATTACCCAAAACAATGGATCCAGTCACGCGAACATTTTAGGAGTAAATTTGTGAGAAAGAGTCCCATTATCACAATCTAGATACCGTTTTAAAACCACGCGCAAATAGAGTTGCATCATTCTCAATCTCTTTCAAATGAACTCGCACAAAATAATGAACTCAGCCAGGAGTTCGTCCGTTTAATATATCTGAAGGTTTCCGACTTTTCTAATGCTAGCCGCGAGTAGAGAGGGAGAAGAACAAAAAGATTAAATTCGCAAAATAAATGGCCTCATGCTATACTAAAATCTACAAAAGAGGGAACAGAGATCACAAATGAAAAAGTAACTTGGTATCCTTCCACAGATTTATTTTCCTGGTACTACATGTTTCGATACAGTGGCGTCATCATCAGGTACAAAGTTTTAACAACTTTCAAGAGGACAAGAGGGTTATTATTATATACTCTTAAGGGACTTGGTGGAAGGTAGGAGATGGGGGGAAGGGGGTGTTGAGGAGGGGAAAAATACTGGGGGAGAGGTAAGGGGTGGCGTAGGAATCTAGAAAATCCGCGAAGGACACGTGTATGGGAGAGGGGGGGGGTGATGATGACACGGCTGCGTCGAGACATGTTGTACCAGGAAAATAATTCTGTGGAAGGAAACCAAGTTCCTTCTTCATTTGTGAAATTCAATGAACTTGAAACCATGGAACGTAAGGAACAGAGATTGTAATGGTTCTGATGGAAGGACTAAGTTAGGAGCCACCATAAACTGAGAGGCTACACGCTCGGCTAAGATCATTTGAAGAGTTTAAATTAAGCATGTTTCAGGGTAGGTGACACCGAGGATATTATATTGACCCTGTATTCCATCTCCAGAGCTGAATAAAGCGACAACATTATATAGATAAATACACCTAACTGATTGGTTCAAAATTCATTCTTCTCGGGAACTATTAATGACTACACTAATAATAGTGCAGTAATGAGACACTGTGTTTAACATAGAATTCACTTTCGTCTTCTTCCAATCTTCCTTATTTTGATATCCCCACATATCCCTTTCGCCCTTCCTAGTTTGCTCAGAAGTATTCTACGATATTGAAATACAACGCAATGCCCTGAACCTCCGGCATTATGGAATAAGGAAAAATGACAATTTTTACGTTAAACATGGTGGAAAACAAATTCCACCCTAGTTTTTATTTACCGATGTTTTTCGACGCTTACCTATAGCTCTTTTATTAATCTAACTCTAACCTAAAGTAGCAGTGTTACTTCGTTATTTGTTTGTAATATTTTACGTAGTAAAAGTCCAGAAAATATCTCCCGATTCCATGAATTTAATTTAAGAAAAAGTATCATAAACACAATCCAAGGATTTCCCTTTAGACCCAGTACAGACTGAGTTGTGTCATGCCATACCTCTTCTGAATTAACTTTTAATAAAGAATGGACTAAGTCGAGTGATTATCCGACTAAAACACCTCGTGGTTCCTTGGAGTAATGAAATGCTAGGAACCACCAGCATTTTGGATGTCCCCCACCCTATGCTAAATGTTTTCCCTTAGACCAAAAACTATAGGCATTGTCAAACTAACTCGTCAAATACAAAAACCTGTACCACGCAATAACCCTGAAAAAAACGCTTGGACTAAGGAATGGACCGAGTCGTGTGATAGTGCGGCTAAAACACATTATGGTTCTCCAATTGAGCGTATCCCCTCAAATACAACCGCACTCATCGTATTTCCCTCTGTCCCTTCTCTGTACTCTCACAGATTTTTCTCTCGCTTCACATAGTTTTCTCTTTGCTGTTTAGAATTATTTTACTTTCTCAATCCCAAATTGTGGAATTGAGTCAATGAGCACTTTTTACGTCATTTATTGCTATCCACAGACCGATTATCTGCTAAATACCTTGACTTTTAAGTTGAAAATTTCCTTAGATAATCTGGTCTACATTCACAAGTTAGGTATTTTTGTTTGGATTACGCGCGAAGTATGTTATATACATACCGTCTCACTGAAATTTGGACTCAGTCAGGCAATCTTCCCAGGATGTTTATCTTTGGAATTCATTAATAATGTTCAATGTTCACGATAAGGCCAACAAGGTCTAATTCATCAGGTACTACAACGTTTAACAATAGATGAGCACACACTGCCATGTCGTAGATGGTAAAAAAAACCCATACGGGTTATGATAAATTCCAAGACCCTGGGCTAGCAGACAGGGACTAAAGAATATCGCCAACTGGGCCGTCAATAATGAGAATGCCCTATTTCTGAGAGCCACCAGTCAATTCTCAGGTGCCTTAAAGGCAATTAAAATGCATCTCTTTGGACTCTCTACCTGCGAATTAAAAGGACGTGTGAATTGAACTGTAGCTATCAGAAAGGGGCCCTTATCATATGCTCCTTATTTTTCGTTGGTCATGAATAAATATGTAAAGCCTCTATAGAGCTGCAAAATATCAATTCCCTGCCTAATCAACTCGCAGTAAAGAATGGACCGAGCCGGCGGAAACACCTTTAGGTTCCTCAACATTCCACCCCCCCCCGCCCAGATGCCCATCCGATCTCCTTCCCAATCTCTTCCATATCCACACATATCCTCCCTCCCCTCCTCACCCCACTGCCAACCTCACACCCTTCCAGCATCATCCCCATCCATTAAAATATCCCTTCCCTCAACATATCCCCGCCCCCTATCCTATTACCCCCGAAAGATTTATACGCTAACCGCTCTTCCCCCCCCCCGCGCGTTATTAATTGAGGGATAGCCGGACGAGTATAATCTCTGTGACTCCTAATAACCCCCCTTGGACCCTCTGGGTAGAAGAACACTCCCCCCCCCCCCCACACACAAGGTATACCCACTGCGGGCTCCGCCCCCCCGTAAGCCTTACTCCCCCACTCAGACCGATCAGGCCTGGGCATATCTCGCCCGTCCCTTTTCATATATAAAAATATATTTATGCTTTTTTTTATTCCCCATTCTCTTTTTATATTATCGCGCAATCGATTCGGGGGAGATTCATGGACACGTACGCGCCGGGTGACTTTGATTGATTTGCGAATCGGCCACACTACGCGCCTTCCTGCCTTCTTTTTTTTCCGGGGCGTTCCGGGGATGGATGAGAATTTTTCGGGCACGTGAGATTTTTATTCGGTCTTCGGTTGTTTGCGTCGATGGAGATGGGATTTTGGGTGTTTCATTGTTTGTGAGAGCAAGCACACTGTCCGACCGCTGGCTGGCGCCTCTCCTTCAGAATGTGGGAATATTTTGAGATCAACTTCTCCGCCCAGTCTCCATAAGGTTTGATTTTATTTTCGACGTTATTCAAATTAAAGTTCTGTTCATCTGACGTAAAATTCAGTGCTCCCATGCTAAAATTTAATCCTGAAATTTGACAACACTGGCCCAGAATTGTCAATGCATGCTCCTCAATATTTAAAATTCTTGATTGGACCTAATACGTATTGAGGTTAATGTTTTTTAATAGTTGCTTTTGTTTTTTTAAGGGATACATTATTTTCTATTCCTTACAGAATCATATTACTTTTAATCAATAGTTACATTTAGATTCTCCAGTGCTATAATATTTATTTGTAACACATGAATACAAATAAATAACAATTTTCAAACCATTTTAGTGCTATGCAACATGGAGGATATCTAATGATATGTCTAAATCTAATTGTCTAATGTGCCTTATACCACACATCTAATACATAGACAGGACTATTTCGACGTACGTATTTTACAAACAGCAGTAATAATAACTTATTAGAAGTAAATATGTTCGGCTATTGAAAAATTCAAGATCAATGTAGGGGTATGTATCCAGTAACTAACCTTAAACCAATATAAATTAGTAATGTATACAAAATGTCCACACTATAGCAGTGGAGCTATACACACACTATTTATTACACACATTATTTATACCACTATGATTTCCACACTATAGCAGCCAGAATGTTTTTATGGGGGGTGGGCCGCCAACTGCCCGATCTTTTGCAAAGAAGTGTAACCAAAATGTTATTTTAATCAGTATACTTTTAATGTTATTGTACGCCAGAATATCAGATTTACAGTCGAAAATAGTCATAATCCTTTAGGCCTATGCTATGGTGCTCTTATCATGAACAGTACATATAATAATTTATAAAAATCCTAATAATTTAGTGCTTTTATGCAAATGCAATAAGAACCTCCAGGTTGGCTGTGGCGCTAGGTTTAAAAAAATTGAAATTCCATGTTTACCTAAACACAAGTTTATTATGTGTTATAGCATACACTTTACGCATTTACGTAATATCCATGTATTACGCCCTTAACTACACTACAAAATCAAGCCGTCTTGATTTTTCCTTAGCCATTAGATCAATTACATCGTCCACATCCACTTTAATTTCTCTGTGTATATTTAAAGCTGCTACGCCATTGATCCTGTTTTCATTCATCGTGTTTCTTAGGTAGGTTTTAATTCTTTTAAGTGAAGAATATGACCATTCTGCAGTACTAGTGATCACAGGAAGTGTTACAAAAACTAAGAATTTTGTGGATATTAGGGAACGAATCTTTATCACGCACCAACAACTCCAAGGAGCGAATTTACAAGTAGATCTCGTTTTTGAATACAAGTGAGAATACCATAGTTCTAATTCTGACAAACAAGATTCACTTAGGGTACTCTCTAAATAGTGTGCTAAAAGAGTCATCACGTCTTCTTTATCGCCTGTATTAGGCAATGGCTTATTTGGCAGCAGACGGTTAAAAATTTTCAAAAATATCCTTATGCTTTAAGAATCTTTTCCACAAAGAGTTAAGGAACTAGTCAATCCAAGGTAAGAATATTGAAATTCTGTAATAGTCATTGGCAGTCATGTTTGATCCTGAGGTAAAATTAGACCTTTTTGTATGGTTAATTCTTATTCGAGGCATTTTTACCACTTCTCCAAAACATTGACAGCCTCTTCAAAAATCTTGTCAAATTCTTCTTTTGCATTCTGTCTTATATTATTCAGTAAAGTAATTATGGTGTTGACAAACTCGATGGCCGAAGGTAGGCCCATTGTTTACTTTTGAAGCTTCTTGCTTAAAGGTAGGCTGTGACAAAGTGCCTTTTCCACTGGCAGTAGGGCAATGATGAAATCCTACTGCAAAATTGCGTGAAGCAGCATTTTAGCATTTGATGACGTGTCAGAATCTTTCCATTCCTGTATTTTCATTAAAGACTCGAATACAGGTTTACAAAACAAAACCAAGACGAAAATGGAATTTTGCCGTTTAACCCAACGAGTTGGAAACAGTTTTTTTAAGTTTCTTCTTTTCATTTGAATCCAAGTTGGACTCATTAATGTGTTTTGTCAGAACGAAATGTCTTTTGGGCCTGTTAAAAAAGCAGTAATTTTTTTAACGATGCCAAAACAGTGCCTCAAAGCCTGGGTATCACAAGAATTGAAAATCGCATATTTTAGATTGTGTGACGCACAGTGGACGTATGTACAATGCTTTTGGATATAGAATTTTGATATAAGACTGTGCACCACTGTATAGTGCACTCATTGCGCCAGCACCGTCATATCCTTGGCCACAAAAATAATCCATGTTTATGTTGCAAGCAGCAATGCCCTGTAGGATTGTTTCGCCTATAGCCTTTCCTGTTGTTGCTTGTAATGGAATACACTGCAGAAACTGTTCATATATTTTATAACCATCTCCCTTTATTTCCTTTAAATATCAAACGCAGTGTGTAAGCTGTTCCACATTATATACATCGCCCATCTCATCGGCCTGTATTGAAAAACAATTCACTACATTAACCTCACTAAATACTTGCCTTAGAATATTTTCTTCACAAGTTTGAAGAATTTGATTTTGAGCATTCCAGCTTGTATAAGTAGCATTTTTTGCACAAGAATTCAAATGATTCTGTAAAAAATGATCTCCTGACTGAACTTTGAATCTTAGCAGTGTTTTAAAACTTCCTTCATTGTCAGAAGGCTTGGACAAAATATAAAATTCACCGTGGTCCCTATGGCCTCGTAAGGGTAAGTTTTGTCTACGACACAAAACTACTGTTTCAATTAATGATCGTAAAATTTCCCTATTTTTCAGCACTGTCGATACATTTTTCCTAATTTTCCAATTGCTGCTACCATGTGAAAATTAGGAAATTTAGGAAAATTAACAAGCCAAGCCAATTAAAGATTAATTTGGGTTTAGACAGCTAGAGGGGCAGGACTCCTTTGCCCCCCCCCCCCCGTGGGTGCGCCACTGCACTATAGTACCAATTTTAAGACCTCTATATCATGCAAAGGTATAGGAAGTGAGGTATTTAAGTTAAAATAATTAACATTTGATGAAGGCATATAATAAAAAAATGCCTTGATACTAAGGGAATCTTGGGCTATAGCTCAATTTTTTTCTAACAATGTTATGAAACGTAGCGATAGATCATTCGTTGGCACGCTTAAGGAAAATAGTTGACAGCGTTATATACAATGGCAGAACGGTCTTAAGGCACTAGGCATGCAAGATAACTCAATCATTTTAAGATAATGATGAGGTATTCAAGTAATTTTTCGTATATAAAGTGGTTTTTACTGTATCCCTGATGAATATTTTGCCAGATTAAAGAAAAATATGCGTAGAATTTTTGAAAAACGCTCATCGGATACTATTTTTTCCAGCTATTTTATGGCAAAGACTGAATCCTATCCTTGGTACTGAAACAAGAAAAACGTTTCCCAGCATTAGTCATTACACTCAACCATCGTGAAACTAAAGAAAAAACATTCAAGGAGTGAATCGCAATTTAATTTACTGAATGAATTTTTGCATTCTAGTAGTGTACTCAAGTAGAGTTCAGATGGCTCTCCAAAAATTTCGATAAATGCCAAGGAGATCATGGTAAATGCACATTTGCCCTTCAGGCGGCATTCACTATGAAACTTGGCGGGGCAATTAATTTCCTGTGCATACTCAGATCTTCCAATGTGAGAATAAAATGAAAAAGACGAGCCATTTTCATCGATAACTTAGCAGTGTAGATGACGAAATGCTTTTGAAGAAGACTATACCACGAAGGAAATTTATCAGAACAGGTATCTCTACAAGCCATCAATGTGTGTTGAAGGTATATCGTTCCTTCAATCAGAAACGTGCGACATCAAGAAATCACATATTAATTTTAATATTTATCAGGTTCATTGGGATAGAGTTAACAATTAGAAATAGAGTAGTTCAAAGGAGAAAGAGCGATTAGAGTCATAATTTGAATGTGAATAGTCTTGGGTAAGACCCTTAAATTCTGTGAGCATTCGACACGAACTCCGTAAGTATTGCGCGCCATGTCTAGTTATGTAAGTACTTGCTGAAGATTGGTGATTTCAACGATTTAAGTGCATGGGGAGAACTAGAGCCGATGTAAGTATTAATTTCATTACTGCACTCTTTAAAATCAGCCATAAAGAAGAATATTAAGTTATAAAAACCACTGCTAGATTGCTAAATTCTTGATTAAGAGAAAGACAAATCTCGTCCGTTGCTAACCTTGCTACTAAGATGTGTGATGTCACGATTCCAAAAATCTTAAGTACGAAAATTACGTTTTCCCCCAAACCCAAATTATCGGTGTAATTCCTAATTAAGAAAAAAATAATTCCTTATTATACGATGAAGGTACATTATTGGGTTGTACGTTAAGTGCCATTGAAAGCTTACTTGGTGAGTTAACAATCACATGCACTAAACTAGCCGAAAAAATCGAAGCAAATGCTCATTTGAGAGGGAAACTATATTACTAAGAAAAATAAATGTCTTAATCTTTAATAACATCCTAAACTTTTCGGTATCACGACATATTCTAGAGAAATCTTAGACTGCATGCTGAGGCACGCCGATCTATTACGAGAAAATGCACGGTTAAGTAAGAATTTTTGAGTTTTCATTTTAAGAATGTAACAATACATGAAATCAAATGCTAGCTGAAATCTTTTCAGATGTTGGCCACTAACGCAAGCGATACAAAAGAAATAATTGAGGAAATTCGCTGTACTCCACATAAAAAAAACAAGAAATGCATAGAAAGAAGAATCTCTCAAGAGCAATAAACCACAATTTGAGGTGATTTAAGTAAACAGTTCCACGATAATATGACGACTGTTCCCTAATAAACCACTCATTCAAAATGTACTGATTATCGTTCAATCTCTCACCGTTAAAAAATACGGAAATATTAGACTGCGTTACGAAAAAGATCTTGTTGGGTGAGGTACGAGGGAAGAAGTGAGATGGGAAGGTATTTATGGGCAATGGTCTGTGAGAGGTGCGGCCTTAGGAAAAGCGTCATAAAACAAGTAAGAGGATAAGTATTTAACAAATGGGAGAGGGCAGAAAATGTCAAGCACTCAAGTACTGCATTATGGCGGATAAACAGTTGGGAATTAGCCTTGTTAAAAGTCAGCAGAAATAGCAAAACACCTGGAAACATTTCCCGATAAACGATCAATCCAAACGTTAGACTTTTCTTTGTCTCTAGCTGGTATGATAGTATGTGTTGCCACACCAGCACCACCTGTCACTGTGTCAGCAGTAACTACTACAACCAGTGCAATGGTTTTGAAATTAATATGAACTAGAGCATGAATGAAAATAAATGAAAGAGATAAAAAATGTCAATTTTTAATCACTTTTAATGACAAGAATTTAGAAGAAAGTCTATGAGGGTTGGTAAAATGGTAAAGTGATCTAATTTTAATAAAAAAACAGTCCTAAGTACGAAATGAAACAAACCACAGCAGGTACTTTAAATTTTCCTATTGAATCATCATCTTTAGACGCGCTTAAGGATCATGTAGGCCGAATTAATGTATATTTTTCATTATCCCATCAAAACTTATGATAAGCTCAAACACCTTTCACCTCCCTAAATGCTTTCGTGTGACTTATACTATTTTTACCAGAATTTCGAGTCTTTTTTCATGCATTTTTTCAGTCCAATTTAGGAACCACATATATATTAATCGCCACAGTAAATCAATCAGCCCAAAATCTTTAATGGGCACCAATATCAAGAGGACTAAAGAACATAAGGATGAATCATTTTTGTGAACTAACACTTCTTAGAGAACTTCGTAATCCCCACACCATCCTCACAACTTACTGGCATGAAAAACCGATGGAAATGCCATATTACTGTGCTCTACAACAGGCTGATGTTGTTTCTGTATCTGAAAGACGTTTTTATACACTTGGTTTCGCCTAGGAAAATTCTATTGATTGAGGTTCTTAACAGAGGGGAGGTAAAACGCCATAATTTAGTTCAATCATAGTATCTCGATTATTTCTTGCCTTTATTTGAGTTGGCGAAGAAAAAACGAATGAAATTTTCTATAATATTAATTAATTCTCATATTTGGCATCTTTCACAAAGCTCCGATAAGGAATTCATATGAATCAATTGACCTGAAGCTTTATTCGTTCACTAATGGTAGATTCATCAAAAAACAAATATTAAATACCAAAATTAAATAGTTTACTTATTGAATCTAAAAAAAATCCGCGGCCCACCAACAATATTTCCTTAAATAGCCGTGTATTACCCCACCAGATAAACCCTTGACTTGCTGGGTGATTCGTGAAATGCAGATATGACCAAATGGTCGCTGCATATCACATTTCAATCGAATTTCATACGTTACGCCCACCTCATCCCCTCCAAAAAATCTCTTAAGTCATGGGCGGAGGAGGGTTGGACTGACGAAATAAAGCACTCCGGACCTGCCAGCGTTCGACCCTGGGTCACCACACAGCCATCATCGTCGCATAGCCACCCCTTAATCCTTCCCACACTGGGCCAAACCCCTCATTCCATTTCCTCCTGGTCCGAATATCTTACAGCCTCCGCGCGGTGCCATATATATCTCCGCTCGAATTCCCACGACAAGAGTGTCCGTGAGAGCATTTCTTCTCCCAAAACATTCAGACTCAATATCTTTCCCTCCAACCTGGATCGCATCCCCGCCTATGGGGACGACGTGAACGCACATGGGCATATGACTACACACACGCATACGCACGCATATTGGGGACGGACGCAGGGGCGTCATGGGAAGGAGGAGGCTATCCCTTCCCACCACAAAGCCGATCTCTCCGCGAGCGCGTGCCATAAAGACGTCCCGGATGTTTTATAACTCAAGTGGACAAGAGGCAAGAGGAATCTGCCCGTGAGATAAGAACAACCAACTAGAAGGGAGGAGGATTCGAATGCCTCTTCTTCTTCTTCTTCCCAGCACTCCATTCCCACCCCACCCTTCTCTCCTAGCCCTTCTCTTCCTCTCCTCAAACCTTCACCTTTCTCCTTCTACCCTTTTCCTTCAACTCCTTATTCCTTAAAAAAAAACACATTATTAAGTACTTAAATAAAAATATCATTGACGCATAGGTTTCTGGTTAATCAGTCACTAATTTTCTGAAAAGTCACCGCCGTAACCTGAAATTTAGGTTCTAATTACTTAGTTGAACTTAATTTAAAATAATTAAATGAAATGGTACTTTTTTCACAGTTTATTTCTATAAGTCGACCGGTTTCGTGGCATAGGCGACATCACCACCTGATGATGTCGCCTATGCCACGAAACCGGTCGACTTATAGAAATAAACTGTGAAAAAAGTACCATTTCATTTAATTCTTTGGAATGGATTTTCACTAAGTGAAGCCTGAAACCATCGAGTTTATTAATTTTAAATGCCTGAAACACTTCATGCACCTGAAAAAATAGTAGATCTTTCCAAAACTCAAACGTCTAAAAAAAAGTGTTATGATTGGTGACATGGATAGGCTGTATCATATCTCTATTTGTTTAAATTTGTCAATTTCATGTTTATTTGTGCCTATCTGTCTATGGAATTGCTTAAAGTTGAATACATGCGTAATGGCCATGACTTTAAAAGACTATTGAGTTATGGCTTCAAATAAAGTCATTATCGATGGGAAAGTCAATTTCAAAAATTGTTTCCAAATCACATGCATAGCAGCAGAGTTCCAAAAGCAAAACGCAGGGTTGGAAGTTTTCAAGATCAAGGTCGGCAGTTTAACCAGACTTGAAGAGATTTTACTAACAATTAATCCTCGTGAGAAATTTTCAATGCAAATAAAAGTTATAATACGCTTCGCAGTAAGCTTAAACGTTCAGCGCTAAACCAGTGAGTCACAATTTTAAAAGGTTTTGAAATAATTTTGCGGGGAATAACGCAATTCTGGGTTAATACAACGATATAAATATTGGTTAGATAGAAACGCCGAACGACTTTCTAAGACCTGGACTAATATAAATAATAGATACAGTCGTAAGAGATTTGGAATCAATTAAGGAGGTGGCTTGCAGGGTATTTCGTAGATGTAGGTGTAGTTGGTACTTTTTTAATTTTATGATAAATTACTTTCTTAATAAAATAAACTGCTTTGCGAAACTTACGAAAATGATTATCAGAAAATTTAACTGAAAAAAAACTTTCGCATAATGGTACTGTATGCAGCAGGTGTTCGTTCGATTGATTCCTCATCACTTTAAGATACCAATATTTTTTTACAGATTGACGAAAAATAACTTATCAAACATCGGTATTTCACTAGATTCCTTTAAAACTATTTCTAAGGGCTGCCAACAGCTAGGGCTGAATGCAATGATGAATTACTTTGTTTCCCAAATAAAATTCCTTTCTTTCTCACGATCCGGGTCTCATCGCTTCGTGACATCATTAGGGAAGTAATTCATCATTTCACTATGAAACAATTCTACCAAGTTAATCCTGATACCAGTACTTTTTTTTAGCTAGGGATGCTTCATGATATCTCAAACATTATATTATTCGCAGCAAGCACAAAGGATACCGAGATGGTAGCAATGAAAACAATGCACAGTCTTTTGTAAAACATTTAATTCTCTACTTTAAATGGAAATAAATTAAATGGAAAGCTTAAGCATAAGTGCATAATGATTATAGTTTATTAAAAATTAGTATAATTAGTTTCCTACAGTATCCATTCCATCCTCTTAGAAAACTCCATCGTTCCTCCTTAGCTTCTGAGGGATGCTTCCCTGTATCCACATGAGGTTGATATGAAACACTAGTAGTACCTGTTTTATATAATTGTCCACCTCATAATTCCATCCCACTAACAGCTTCCTGCATAGGTGTGCCTTCACCTTAGATGAGCTTACATAAGTTTTTCTCTTCCCTGATGCTTCTCCTCCTCAGTATTCTTTATTAGCGCACTCTTCGTAGACTAGAGGAAATTACCTTTCATTCGGCCACAATTATTTCTGATTTGACTCTTCATTCAAATTCCATCCAATCTTCATTTTTCCTGATCGTTTACCATGCATGCTCACAAAGCTATGGAGCGTAAATAGCTAACTATTCTAAACACAGTGAACGGGAATCACCTATAGAATACTAATAACTAGCACAAAACATTAATTCCGAATGACCACTAATTTATTCCGACTCTATCCACAAGAATCCATCTATCTATATAATTTACAGCACAACATTTTTAGGGCACCTCGAAGGATGACTTCATGCATTGATTAATTTTAAAAAGAATAGTTTAAGAGTAACTAACTTGTCTTCACTGCATGTTCAATATAAATATATTTGAGAGATCTTTATGTTCATCTATACGCGTGCTAAATCGATGGGAGGAATAAGTTCTGGACTCACATTAAATGGTCGTCGATTGACATGGCTTTTGATTTGAATGATCACCATTCTGTCTTTTTCTATACTCAAGGCTATCGAAAAAACAGGTTAACCAAAAAAAATATGTTAATTTACGGAATGAAAAATGAATGAAAGAACCGCCGAATAGAAAAGTATGATGGAGAAGAGCTGTAAACGACGAATCTTCGAATGATAAGATAATGATGATCATGGTTACAAGCTAAAGAGAAATGCACAACACTAAGTAACAACGAACAATATCAAGTAAGAAACTAAAGATGTGACGCTCAAAGTCAAACAAAATTCACAAAAAAACCAAAAACAACTACGAATACATTTTTCTCGGGTTTCCAACTGGGTAAGGAGTTCAAGAATCGACGTTTCAATGACTGACTCTCATCACCTTCAGGGATCCCCATGGATCCCCATGAGGACGATGGCAGAGTCAGTCATGGAAACGTTGTTACATGAACTCGTGACCCGGTTGATAATCTTAGAAGAATTTACTCGATTCAATTCGCCGGGAAAGCACCAAATCCTTCGTAAAGAATGTAATCGAAGTATTGAAACAGTTTGATGCATAAAAATACTTGCTACAAAACTCCAATGTCAATAAAAATCTTTAAAAATATATACATGCTGAAGCTTACACCCAATCGCAAAGCATCAGGCTTAGCAAAAGGAGACGAGGATGAACGTGGCCTTAGTGTCATCCACACGACAGGCGTATGCATTTCTCATAAGAGCATACTTCATCTACACACACGTGATGCCTTTTGAACAGCCTCTTTGATATATGGTGGGGATGTTGCCAGCATTGCCTTTGATAGTGATTTTTTGTATAAAATGAGACCTAAGTTTCTAGTTTAATTGTGTTTAATCAAAATTTAAAATAATCTTCTAAGGCTCAAAGAAAAATAAGTTATGCCGCCCGGATTGAGGCGTTTGGACGATTGCTCCGTTGACTTCTTCATGGGTCTACAAGTGTAATGCCGGCAAATATGCTTGTGCTGTAACTTAAGCAAAAATGATTTATTTGAAATAGCAGGTGTAAACAATTAATTTGCACATGATTTTTAGCAGAAATCCACCAATCTACACTCTATATCTTAAGGAAAGATTTAATCAGTGAGGTAACCACTTATCAAGTCCGTTTCCCCAAAAACTCGTGATGATAAGAAAAGAGGGGTTGAAAATTTTCCCAAAAATATTATTTGCATTTTCCTGAAATATTAGGTACTTGCAATCAGAAAAATCACAATATTTTGGCTTAGCTGGGCATGCTCAGGAGCCTCACTCAAGACTTGAGTCCGGGGTCATCGTTTATAGCTAATCTATGGGGCTATCCATCTGAGCAACATTTTCCAAAAAATTAGGAAACTAAAGATCAAAGAAATGGACAGAGTTGAAAACTAGGACATGTGCAACAGAGATCGAGAGGAATGGAAATTATGAAGCTATATGATATCAGAATACCCGAGTCATGTAAAACCAGAATACGGGGAATGTAAACACCCTGAGAGGCAAAAAATTGACAAGAAACATAATAGAGGGGAAAATATAACATGTAGAAAGTAGAGAGCCAAATACCTCGAACAAATAATGAAGGAGCAAGGAAATAAAAACTGCTCGGTATTGAGGAATTAAGCGTGGGATTGGTAAAATCGGATTGCTATAATTAATTATTGAAGCTTAGGGCTGAATAACTAATGACAGAAAAATGATATGTGTCAAAAATAATAAAATTATAGGATAGAGCAAGCAGTATTCCTTTAGGAAAGAAATGGGTGCAATAGTAAACCAACTTAAGGTTTGAATGCATTGATGAAAAAAGATAAAATGAAAATTGTTAGCAGTATCTCATTTTTTTCTGCAAAAGAGACACATTATGGGTTGAGTCTCTTCTCAGTGACATGCCAAATTGTATTTTAAGGATCAAAGCGATAAGAAATTAATCCACTACCCCCAATGTTTGATGCCACACCCACGCTTAGTTAATTCCAATCACTTGACATCTCTGAGATATAGTACGCGTTTAAGCATGGGATGAGAAAAAGAAGGAAAATTCTCAGTGGGCGTGCCTCAGCAGTGGTGGCGGACTCCCTTAGCGACGCCCAACACAAAGGGGACACCGTGGGGAAGAAACGAGATGCCTCGGAAATGTCACTGCCAATTGGGAATCGTTCGGAACACGCTCGCAAACGAACAACTCCTATAAAACTCGGGAGGTAAGCCGGGAGGGAGAAGCGAGCGGGTAAAGGGAGAGAGTGCATACACACACCGATGACAACGACCGCCTCGGACGTCCACCGATAAGCCGAGACGGCCGAACCTGCCCGCGGAGAGGAGAGGGAGGGAAGGCCGGCGAGAGGACCGCCCACTAAAGGAGGACTGCCGTGTTCCCCGCCCGCCCGTGTGTTGTGGCCACGGCGGAACAAGCATAGCAGAGGCCCTCGGCTCCAACGGCCCTCCCAGGGGGTGCTAAGCGTTGCCGCCGAGCAATATCTCTCCCCATTGGGCCGGTGCCAATGTGTGTACTACAAGGCGAGAGCGTGTGCAACGCTCGTCAATTCTCAACCGGAGTAGCCTCAAAACGTCCGGAAAAAAACTAGGTGGATGAGATTTTTAATAAGGAGTCAGTTTTTTTGACGTGACTGCGTCTTTAAGGTCTTTTGAGCGATATATCATTTCTCATAGAACTCAATGAATGTGGACTCAATACATAGAAAAATATATCATCTCCCTATTGACAGAAAAACATAAGCTTCCTATACACCGAAGACGGTGAAATTTGCCATGTTGTAAATCATTTGACTTGACCGGGTCAGGTGCGTTAGCCAGTTACACCACCAAGCCATCTGAATTTCTGAACCACCGCTGACATTCGCCTTGAATTAAGATGGCTTGGTGGTGTAACTGGCTAACACATCTGACCGGCAATTGGGAGATCCGGGTTCAAATCCCGGTCAAGTCAAATGATTTTTTCATGGCGAATTTCACCGTCTTCGGTGCATAACTACGCACTCGTACGCGCGTGACTGCGTACCACATCATTTGTTTAATGCAATGATTGGAAATAAGCTTCCTTATCAACATATTTCTTTCCGAGATGTAAGCAAAACCATATAAGTCGTTTTCAATGGATCATGTTACAGCTGCACGCTCCAGAGACTTCATTAAAATTATGAGGACTTATTCCATGATCGCGTAATAAATTTAACGGTGGGTAGTTCGTATGTTTTCTCAATCATTTTTAAGAATAAATCCATAATGACAGAAGCAAATCACTCGCAGTTTTCGAGTAGTAATAGATTTAATCCCGACTAGTTTCGATGTTACTGCATCGTCATCAAGACGAATTGAAGATGATGTAGTAACACCGAAACTAGTCGGGAGGAAATCTTTTATTACTCGAAAACTGCAAGTGATTTGTTTCTGCCATTATGGAACGGTTCCACCTCATCACTTCTTAAGCTCTATTTTAATGAATTCACTACGCGCCATGGCACTTTTTTTTAAATCGCAAATAAAAACTCCGGTTCTATTGGCACTTTCACCGTACAGCGAGAAAAAAAAACTTGTCAGTTTAAAGCCTCAAACATTAAAGTACATTAAGTAGATTAATGATAAGTTCAAACACATAAAACAAGGTTTTTTTGTAATTTTAATTGCTATATAAACTTCATTCTTATTAGAAATGCATCAAATTTAATAATAAAATTCGAATATGACCTCTTTTGTAACTAGGGAGAAATCTCGCTCAAACTACATTAACACTAGTCTGAAAATAGAGTACCAGGACAAGAACAAAGACGTAACGTTTGTACGATGACACATTCCGGCATTATAATTGTTTTCCTTGTGGCATGGTTGGTATGGTCTTGTTCGATCACAATGCGAGCATAATCTTATGAAATTACGCTCGGGCGCAAGGCGCGAATATAGCCCCGCGATGACTGACGGCCACTTTGGGCATGGGCAAATATTCCAGCGCACTGTATATATCGCGACAACGATGTGCTAGTGTGCTGATTTTGAGCCAGCGAAAGATCTTGTTTCAATAAGTCTAGCGAAGCATAAAAACTGACATTGTAGAATAACCTTAGCAGACGTTAAGAGTAAGTAAAGAAACTAAAAGTAATATTTTAGACAAAAGCAATACCCATAGAAAAACCAAACAAACACATCTCATGAAAAAGGCCATCCGATTAACGATCTGTCAGTATAATTATGAGGGTAAAGAAATAACTGCGATTCAACAAAATTAATTCTGTGGAATCGCACTTTTTTTTACCCTCATCATGAAGGAATTCCTTCGAGTGAAGCCCGAAACTGTCAATTTTCTGGAGGATGTGAACCGGGTGGAATAGAAAAAAACGGCTGCTTCGCGAAAGTTGGAAATCCGACGCGGTGTCCGTCGCAAGCGACGGCGCAAGTGATTCGACGTTCGCTTAGTACTATCCGCTATCGCAGACATATTCACGTCATTAGTACTCATGAAAATAACGCTAGCTGGTTACGATAACTGAAATAGGTTGTGGAATAACAAGAGATGTATTAAAAAAAAGAATATTCGGTTAAAGGCCCCGGCCAAGTCTTTGACATGGCCACACACGCCTTTGTTCCACCACCCGGAATATACTGCTTAGAGAACCGTTATTGTTAAATTATGCCTTTTTACACTTCTTTTGTGACGTAAAAGTACTTGGCAAATTAAAATTGGAATACTAAGGCATACATTTATTAATCATCCAACCGAATAGTACTAAGTCTTTGGACTTGCCATTCCTTATTTCATTCCGCAGCAAGACTTTCTGTAAATAGCTCCGCACTATCGTATTAACTCCTCATGCCTTCTGGCTCCCTTCATTTGGACAAATATTTCCACCAAATCTCAAACACCAACATTTGACGAAGATAAGCCCATTTGATGCCCATAACGATAAGCCCAACTTACTATCAAGTGTAGTTTATTTTTGGTAACCTAATGGTTGATTCATAAATAAATAATATACTACTTTGGCAATGAATTAATAAACTCATGCTAACGTAACTTGAAATCCTTTCATCACTATGATAGTAGCGATGTTCTTTATTAGAATCACCTTTATGAATCACCTGTGTGTGTGTGCAACTTCAAACGAAGCAAATCGAACTAAAGCATGTCAAACAATTGGCTTAGACTTCTCTCCGTGAACTCCTCCAGCTTTATGAAAACGCACAACAACGCTATCTACCGTTTTACTCTGTTCCCCACTTCCAACATCGTTCTGGGCAATAAACTGTCATCATTTTCACAGCATACGAGACACACTGCCCAGGCGAGAGTAGGAATAAACGACGGGCACGGTAGGCCTACAATTTTCGTCCGCCCTTTCGCCGTTGGGGAAAGCATTCGATACCGTGATATATGCCTCTCGTCTCCCAATGTCATGATTTTTCGTGAGTTTTCCCACCTCTTGTCCACCCAAAAATTTAGAATTCATACCAATTTTAATCTTGGGCTGCACATTGGTATTCGATGGCCGATTACTAAGATTGGAAATAATGCTAATCCAATTCACAAATAAATTAATGTTCTAACGATATAATACATTTTGGTCGCCATGGAAATGGCAATTATATTTTCCTGGAGTAACGTCAATGAAACGCTGTCCACGATTAAGCTAATCCGACATAAAGAAAGACAAGGGCATATTAAATGACATTGGCAGTTTCCTACACTGGAAGATTCCTGAACAAAGAGAGTAGGCAGTTACCTTTTTACCTATTTCACCACTCATTTTAGATTTTTTTCGAATTTCCCATAAAATGTTGGCTTAAAATAGATATAAGTCGGGAAGGGTGTGAAGGAAACAACTCTGAAGGTGAATCGGTATAAACGACAAATACGGAGGGCCAACAATTTTCGTCCACCCTGTCGCCATTGGGGAACTACGTCAAAAAGCGTGATGTAGGCCAATCACAATTTTAAATTTTTCCAAGCCCATTTTCACTGACCCACACTTATCCAAATTTATCGAATATTTCATAAGCATCTAGGATATTCCCATTCAAACAGCCAATACTAATGTATTTGTCACTTAATACTTGTACTTATTTAAACTTTGCCAGCCAGATATTATTAAGTATCTGAAGGTCGGTTTCTACAAATAGAACACACGGCTAAGCCAATGGACAAATAAATGAATCATTGGCATCACAGTATGAAATTCTGCCATCGTAATGGTAGCAGTAATATTTCATCACTGCAATGTTACGTCTATGGACAGGGGTGGCTCAAGAGTTTTTTTCACCTTCACAAGGCCACTGTTAGGACCTTCGATTGCCCAGGTCTTTCAGGCCTTATCCCGTCCCTAAATATGGAACAACCGAGGAGTATGCTCGTTCTGAACAAGTAAAGATAACTAAGAAATAACAATTAGTAGATAATAAGTGGCATAAGCCTCCAACCATCAGCTCCTGGGACATCCTCGCAACACTCTTGCAACAAATTTTCTACCTGTTTCAGATGTTTCACTGCTTCCCTAACTGGTTATGATCACTAAGCTGTAACTGTTTCCAAAATATAACCACACCTTTGGGTACAAGACGACGCATTACTAAGTCAATTAAAACTAAATAAACAATATCTATAGTAGCATGAAATAGTTTCACTACGGTGATGATATCAATATTGCTTCTACAATTATTTTCTATTCGTACGTCTACCAATTGTGAGCAAATAACTTCGAGCAGATATTCAAAGAAATAGGCAGTTAAATATACCCGTGAACTTTTCAGAAGGGCTACTACACCAACCATGTCATCCGTTTTCGACGATTACCCACTTCCATCACCACCTTCAATCACTAAACTGTCATTATTTCCAAAAGGTAAGAAGTAGCCTACCCTCAATGTGGCGAGTGTAAACGACCAACACGGTAGGCCAACAATTTCCGTCGCCGTTGGGGTAAAAGCACGTGAAATTGTGATATATGCCGCTCATCTCCCAATTTCATGAATTCCCAAGTCTCTCTCTCCTTCACAACCCCACCCACCCCCACTTACGGGGCACCCACTTCCAACGGGAGGGCGCACCCTCTGGCCTCAGGCACCGGGGGCCGGGCCGTCCCTTCTCTTTCCTCCATCATCATTAAGCGATTACGCTCCCCACGGAAGCTGCAATTTGAAGCCGTTTGAAGGAGGCGTCTCTTCCTGGAATACACCGGAATATGGTCTCTGGCGCGTAAACATCTCCTGCCTGCCTGTCTCCGACACCCAACCTGCCAGTCTCCGACACCCAACTCCCGGCCACACTCCACTCCAGGCTGTGGCTGATGACACCCCTCTGTGAAAAGAAGGGATCCCGCCTTACATAATCCCAAAAATGTTGGTCGTTTTCAATATCCTTATGCAAACGTCATCCACGCACGCTTTAATCACACGAGACCTTATGTTAAGTTTGCATGCATCCCATTTGACATCGTTTCACCGCGGTATTGTGCGTCAACTCCAAGACCCAATGATAGCAGCGTCACCCAATGGAAAAAGGTGGTAAACCATGATGTGTTTGGTCTTATGAATCCTTCGTCTTTTGCAAACTTGCGGAAGTGATAAAATGGATGCTTGTGACTAGTAAGTATAAGCGATGAGCTACGACGGCTACCACTTTTTTTAAGAAGACAAAGACGGGAGAAAAGATGTACCCTCATATTTCGCTTCCCTCATGTCATACAAATGGGGATGATTATCCCATATGTGATTTTCTTCTCCCATTGTAAGATTTTTAGCCACACTACCAACAAAATGCAATGATTTACAGCATTCATAGGATGGCCCACAATTCATCCGAATCTGTTAATGTGATCAGCAGTATCTCCGGCGACGCAGGCTGCTGCTACGTGTTTTTTTTTATTTATATTCATTCATTTAGTTACTATCACACACTACAAAAAACGGTACAATGGCTAATTATATTGGTTGATGTATTAAACAAATACTCATAGAGTCAAAATAAATAATATCATGAAGACTAAACTTAAAATAATATTGATACAACAACAATATTAACTCAAAATCTGGTTCCTTTGCCCAAAAATTGGGGTTCCTTGACTCAAGTGATATTTAATTAAAGATTTGAATTTGTTGGGTGAGGAGAAGAGATTAAGGCAATGATATGTTGAGGAGAATATGTTACATTCTGAGGCCATTTGGTAGAAAAGGGAACGCTGAGACAGGGAAAGACGGAATTTTGGGATGTGTAGGAGATTGAAGTTTCGCGTGGGGCGAGGAGAGACACGAATTGGAAAGAGAGTGAGAAGGTCGCAGGTTAAGAACTTACTAAGAAGTCATCCATTCATGATATTATGTAAGAGTTTCACGTCAGATAGTGCACGGCGATGAGAGAGAGGAGAGGAATTCCCAGGGAGGACGAAATGGATTCACGGGTGGACTTTATGAGGGAGGGAATGAAAGATGGGTTACTCAGACAGCAACAAAGCCCGCGGGGAACATCTTGCTTCTTATTGGCTGCTTTGCACAGTGCGGCTACAATCACAAACAGAAGAGAAAGTTACATTGAAAGGAAATCTTCCAATATATCAGTCTGTAGTTTACATTCAGTTTCTCATATTTGAGTAATTGGTATTCATATTATTGTTTTACAACATAGTAGTAATAAAAACGAGGTATACAAATTTCATTAATGTTTTTTTTTTTTTTCAAATATTGGCCTGCGGTACTTTTCACCAGAGGAAAGGTTGCCGAAACAACGGGTCGTGGCACTAATACAGTTAAGAGCTAGGCCGCTAAAAATACTTCTCTGTTTTAAAAATAAGATGACTCTTAGTATTTTCCGCAGGTACCTATTATTTTGGACCATGCTTTAGAGAGCTGACTATAGAAACTAACAGCTAACTGTTAAATATCGTCTCTTTCATTGATAATGACTGTTAAGCAGTGTAAACATTGGTCGGAAATAAATAAGTGAAAAATTCTTCCGCAGTCTTCACATTTTTATACAGGCTACAATTACAGGAAAAGAGAACAAAAAATGTTCTACACATTATGAGGTAGCAATTTCACCAACGACTTAATTAAATAAATTCGCATTGTGAAGCGTGACCGCGATCAGATAGCTATTAGGAATGTAATCTAAAGCCAACACATTAAGGAAATAGTTTTTCTTGGGGACAATTTGTCATCGTAGAACCAGAAAAACTCATAAGCGACTATTCAAACTTTGGAAATACGCATCATTTATAGAAAGCTTGCATTCCGAATTATCTCATTGCATTCTATATTTCAAGCACAAATTGAAAATATTTCTAACGTCAGATGGCATGATGTACCTAACCATACGTTTTACTTGAGTGTTGCATCGACTTAATCCATGCTTTTCTCACTCAACGTATTATGTAGGTTTAGATATATAAACTAGTGATACTCCATAGGCCTTCTAAATCAGTGAAAACACATTTTCAATCTCGGAAGAAACCATGGTGAACTTAGATGAAGCTTCGTTGAATTATAAATAACCCACATTGGGAAGGATAGGGACAGTGTTTCATTTCTGCGTCTCCATCAAGTTGGTGGGCCAATATTTTTCATCTCATGGCTTTCTGTGCGGGACGTAATGTATTACCAACCTCTCGAAGAGTCTCTGTGGGTACATCAAAACTTGCTACGCGGGCAAAGAGAAAAGTATACCCTCTTGTTCATACTTCCTGGCACTTAAAACCGCCAGCTCATATACTTATTAAGAAGAGAATAGTGAACGGGGAGGTGGTGACGGTTTGTATTAACCAGCGCACTCTGATAAGAAGGGGGCGTTTTTATGCTAAAATTGTGATTTTTTTTCATGGGTTGATTTAGAAATGATATTTGGAATGTCTTCACTCCGAGATACCTATACTCTCGTTCTCTCGTTTTTCCTACCTATTTGGCGTATTCATCGTCATAGTCTCTAGCACCATGTTTCACCAAGATTTAAATGTTTCTATTTTATTGATATTTATTTTTTCTATTATATAATTACCATTAGGAGGCAAAAAGTTCTGATCAAATATTTTGGATAAAAGTTTCTTTTGGATTTCTGCGATTAAACTACACTTTTTAGCAACAGATTCGCCGTGCTATTCTGCCGGCTTCGTCAGACTTTCTAAATCAACAATGGAAAATAAATGAACAAACTTAAGTGGTTAATATGTAACATGATTAATTAATACTTCAGTTACCAAACTTACCAAAGAAACTTATCAAAATTAATATGAACTTATGAAAATCGACGAAAAAAGTTCTGATAAAATATGTTTTAATAATTCTAGAGTTCTAATAAAACTAAGAATTATTTCATGCACTAAGTTTTTAATTTAGTTAATTTTTCTAAAATCAAGTTTACAATATAGGAGATAATTCTGTGAGAGAAAGTCATAAATAAAAAAAGTGAATATGACTCTAGAGGGAAGATATATCAGGAGTCTTAGGAGCAGGAGAGGGCGAGTATAAGGCAATGCAATAGGGTAACTGAAGAAAGAGAGGCATACAATGATAGAGTTGTATGGAGGAGTTTATCAGGGCCGGCTTTATAGGCCTATCCCCAAAATGTAAACTTTTTTGGCTGTTCCTTCCCAGAAAGGGAACTGCGTGATCGCTATTTATGCATGTAGTTTTTCTAAAAACTACTTTTTCCGAGTTGAAATCCAACGATATACAGCAATTCATAGCAAAATGCTCTGAGTTAAGACGTTCTAAGTTTTCTCGGAATAAATGAATGTCTTGAGCAACCTTTCAAGAAAATTTCAAATGTAAATCCGTCGCGGATAACAAAACAAAGTCACTTAAAGAACTCAAATGCTGTTGTGTAAGTCAAATAATATGATTTTGTGGTGGTGTGGTAACTAGTGGTAGGAGAGTGTAGGACTTACACGATATTATGTAGCGCACGTAGTATCAAAATGCGACTTGTAAACCATTAAAAATCACCCGCTTCGACTGCCAGTATTCTTCATGCTGTTTTCCCACGGAAAACATAATTTTTAATTTTTGGCCAAAATAGTATCTAAAGGTTAAGTAAGAGCTTTTATATGAAATACTATCATCTTCGCGCAGGAACCTCATTGACGAAGAAGCATGACCAATGAATTAAAAAACAGGAATAGCAAATAGGTCATACACATACTGGGTGAAGGAAGAGATTGGCACTCAGTCTTAATAAATTTGCTTAAGCTAAAATTTGCTAATGCATGAAAAACTTAGATCTTAAAAAATATACCATTATCATAATGGCAAAACCTTAGGTAATACCTTAAATCATTGGATTTCTTAGTATGTATCTCTGGAACTAAAAGGTAGTTATGTTCATCAGCATATACTCAGGGGGATAGTGATTTTATCAGTGAATGAATATCTTTTATTTACATAAGCCTACTCTTTACTCTGAGCTAGCCAAAACTACAGCTCACTCATGGTCAAAAATGGACAGTAAATAGCCCATCGAGGATTGGGCATCTCGCATTATCTACAGTAGTTGCCATATCCACCAGGACTTCGATAGAATACTGACATGTCCGTAGTTGTAGGGTTATTGGGTTATACTCCAAAGACAAAGCAACCCAAATAAAGAAGTTGAAAACAAAGCAGCAATGGGATTACATTTGAGCACATTCAAAAGTAAAATAGTGTTTAGTTGGAATAAAAGTTCAGAATCGAGATGTCCTTTGTGTCCTGGTCAGAGCTCAAATTGGTACGTTTTCTGCCCGGATCAATATTTAATCACAAGACACAAAAATAATTTCAACGCCAGAGTGCCCATTAATAAAGCCGAAGTTTTACTCAAACATACTTTTTTCGTTGACGTAAAGCTTCCCACTCGTCCCAGTAGCTGAAAATTCTACCATGTAAACCAATCATATAAATCCAGTCCACTTCACACCAAATCAACTTATCACGAAAGTGTGCTTATGGGAAGGTTATCCTGAAATAAATACATCAAATTTAAACAAACATAAATAGGGCCTAGCCGTAATTCCAATAAAGCAGAGCTGATCAAAAACAATAGTGGATTTTACAGATGTGGCTCCTAAAAGATTGAAAACAGTAATGCAAGGACAAGGGAGCATATCTTATACTTAACCATAGTACCTTTTACAAGACCGCCTGTAAAATGGGCACACTTGAGCTAATCGAAGTAAAATCCAACAGGATGTGCAATATGGGAAAAGGAAATGGAAGTGAACCGTGATATAAAATGTGAGAGGGTGGATGGAAGGGAAGAAGAGTGAGAGGAGAATGAGAGGGAGGGGGTGAAGTGATTGCGGGTGGTCCATATACGGCGCGTGGGCGCCTTTAAGGACCCTGTTACCCCCACCCCCCTTACCCCAGGTGCGGTAGGTGGGTGGGCACAAGGGAGACCATGGGAGTCTATTTAACTGTGTTCTCGACGAGATGAGGCCATGAGAGGGGTTATTTTATGTTATGGAAGAATGGAGGAGGTACGACGTCGGTGCAGAGCAAAAGGCTGAGCAGATGTTGAACATAACGTAACTTAAACTCAGGCTGCATTTGCTCGCGTCCTTAAGACGACCCATGAGAATATTTATCTCTTTCCTCGAACTTATCAACGAGATTTTTGTTTCTATAAAGTCCTTTTTTTAGAAGGGTTCTAATTTAAGAGGAGGTACGGCATTAGTAAAGTGTAATGACCTGTTTACACCAAACTAATCAACATCACTTAAGGAAATGGAACATGAGCAGATGAATAAGATAGAGAGCGCACTGATAAAATAATGCACAAGGTGTCTCCCAGTCATTTCTTAAGCTCCATTTTTGATAAAAAACTTTGTACTTTTCCACACTTTATTTAAAAAACTGCGACCGGTTTCACCATAATATGGTATCTCCAGGCCAGAAGATGCCACATTATGGTGAAACCGGTCGCAGTTTTTAAAATAAAGGGTGGAAAAGTACAAAGTTTTTTATTAAAAATGGATATCTATCACTTCCACGAAGTCAAGCCTGAAACAATCACATTTATTTCTTAAGCTATTTCGTGAAGTTGGCCAGTCACAGAAAAGAGTGATTTCCAAAGTTTACCAATCACAAGCTATAAAAAAATTAACAAAGCCCATTTAGGGCGCGGAATTGGAACCATTTCTGGACAGAGGAATAATAAAAAATAAAAATTAAGTAAGTCAGAAGTATAGCTTTTTCAAATTGCATTGTTTGAAGACGCTGAGCATTTCAGCAAGAAATTGAGACGTTGTGCTGTCTTGTTTAATGTGGACCGGCCATAAAAGTCAGTGAATGAGAGCATAATATGTCCGAGAATCAATTCAATTCCTCACCACGAATCGGCGTTTGAATTATTTTTATTTTGAAATTTATAAATTTGCTATCTATTATGTAGTGCGAATTTGGTCACTTGTGAACCGTCTCAAATAGAAGCAACGCCACCTTTTAAGTAAGCTTTTTTTAATTTTGGAATTTGTTTTCTCGTCCCTGTTGGACCACGTCTTCCATCCAAGTTGGCTTTTGACAGGTAAACTGCATGAATGACTCTTCTTCGTGATTGGCCATCTTCAGTACATACGAATTTAGGAGGTGAAGGAGAGGCTTTTTCTGCTTTATATGATGATGTTCTTAAGGCTCGTCATGAACGCTATCTGACTTATTTTATATTGACCGCACTGACTCACGCTTTGACTTATGGAAGATGTACATTGAATTTCAATGTTAACTGGTATTCTGGAAATTGGACATTATAGGAGAACGAATACCACTGACATACTCGAGGATAGGAAGTATTCTTATACTTTGGCTTGAAGATATGGGGGAGAGGCATATTGAGCTTCAGTTACGTTATGTTCCTAATTTTTGTTCCTGTGCTCAATGTGAACCAGTCTAAAGGCTTGAGCGTGGGAAAGAAAGGAAATGAAAAGAAAGATAATTTAGATTGTGGACAATTGAAACGCGCTCTTGGCTCGTCGTCGCCATACGTTGAAGAAGAAATTAAATGGCTTTACCATCCTTAAGATCATAGAAGAGAGTAGATGGCGTGTTGACAATAGAATGTGAAGATTTTTTGTTCGCAAAAAATGATCCACCTAACATGGCTATCGAGAAAACATTTTTCCATAAATTTACGAGTTATAGGTAAAAGGCTTCTATAGAAACTATTTCCATTTTGCATATTTCTAGATGTATCATTATGGTATTATTATATATTATTAGTTCAACTGATCTATCCAACTTGGCTGATTGCACGTTTTAATGCCTTTAATATTCCCTTTACTCGTGCGCCTTCCCTCTATTCATTTCTTTGAACTATGGTCATCGCTAAAGGCATAGTCTATTCTCTCCACATCATTTCTTTCTCCACTCTTTTGCTTTCAACTCTGTCAGACGGTGCGGAATGCAAAGGCAGTTCAGACACTCCTCCGGATGGATTCAAACCACGGGCACTCGCGTACATACCGACTCGTCGCCGGCCATTCATGGTTTATGGAGGGGCTCTCAACATTTAAATCGCTTATGTGGGGACTGTGCGCGCGAAGATAAATGGACAAAAGAGTGACGGAGAGGGGGCATGAAGCGAGTGCACCCATAAGCGCTTGGTCAGCTTTTATGTTTACGCAAACTGAAACATATAATTATATATATATATATATATATATTCCTTATACCTTTCACCATTTATTTACCCTCATGCTCCACTATCACAGTCTTTGATGCTCTATTCCTTTAGTAACCGAGTCAAGTACAAAGAGATATTCCATGCAGAAGTGAACCAAGAGTAGTTAACAATAAATATAAGAAGCAGTACATATGTCACACTATAAGACTCGATGACGATGAAATAACAAGTGACTAGAGAAATAAACATCTTGTCAAACATTTGGAGAAAAGGCTAATGGAAAATGTAACAATAGTCAAGTCAATAGTCAAGCACAGCCATTGCAGATGCTAGAAACTGAATGTAATAATTTTCTAGAAATCAGCTATAAGAAGTAACAATACGCAGATTCAAAATGGAAAGTAAAAAGTACACAAAACTATTATTTTTCAATTATAGAATCTCAGGCATCACTCTTGGCTGAGTAATAAATTATTACTGCTTCCATAATTTCTTTTAATTTACATTTTTTATTCCCAAGGATTTCGTAAAGCATATGTATGAAGAATGCCCTCGCATAACAGTGGAGCTCGGGCAATGATGGAAGCAGAACGTAGAATGGTGGAAGTATGAAAATAAGAGATGATATAAGGTAAAGAAGAACACGAAATGGAGAGTGAAGATCCCTAATGAATAAGTCGTACGAATAGTTGGGTTGTGGAGATGTTTGATGAAAACTCATAGTAGTGAGAGAAACTTTCTTCGAAATCTTTTACCTACCCCTGAAGACAGCACTAGATGCCTTTTACATCGGGTTTTACAACATACAACGAAATACAATCAAAACAATCCATGCCCTGCGTGGCAAATATCTACTAAGTCGTGATTCGAACCCATGACTCTAGGGTTAGCAGGGGGGACTTAACTCCGCCGCCACTGGGACCGGACAATAGTAATAATTGAAGGGGAAATGAATGCGAAGGGTCACCGAGAATGGAATACATCAAGAATATTATAATGGATATAAAAATGCAGGCTGAAGAAAGAATAAAGCTATTATCCAACGAGAACAGGGAGTGGAAAGCTGCAGAAAACCAATCTTTGGACTGTTGTTCAATTAAAATCATTAATTAAATACGTAAACTATAAAGTAACTACATATATAATTGGAAATTTTACTCAAAAGCGATGCAGAGGAGTATCAAAAACCTCCTCAGCTGTCCTTACAAAATGAGCAATCTCATAGTTTTAATCCCTTTTTAAATGTTAAGCATAAACCTTAAAAAACATGCATGAAATCAATTACCTACATGAATAAATTCGTCTCATTCCCAAATTACGGTTTTTGTGGTAGAAGAAAAGGTATGGCCAACTACACAAAGTAGGAAATCATTTCTGGCTGACTCTTCCTCAAATTATAAAAAAGTCATAACCCCTTTAACTATGGTCAGGGGGAAATTGTGAAAACGTAATCCCAGACTTGTTATTAGAGTGTGAAAAAGTACGCTAGTAGCTTTGCTAAAATAAAATCGATTGTTTAAATTTGGCGATCAGAATTTTCAACATGAAATCTCTCAGCGTCAATCATACAACCGATTGTGGTAATTGGAAGTTAGCGATAAATATTCGGAATTTCTAAGTATTTCATTTCCACTCTCCCTTTGCCGTTTGTTGACGCCAAATCCTGACGTAATCCGATGGAATCCCCGCCACGGAATCGCGGCGACGTGGCACAATTTGTAAAGACTATGAAAAAGTCGTTAAGGTTACATTTTCGAGCGACGTTTCCAAAGACTTGGGTTTGTGTCGCAACCCCTTGACTTGCCGCGTTGTCACCCATCGACGAAAAAGGGAGTTCATTTCATTTTCTCGCCTATTCCACAGAGAGAGAGAGAGAGTCAATTGGACGGAGAAGGGGGGCCACCATACTTCCGATCAGATATCCCATAAACCATAACAGATACCCTATAAAAATGAACCTTTTATCGAATTACTCTAAGAACTATATTAAATTCTTAAAGTTACTGAAATAAAATTAAAAATGAAATAAATGATACAAAAAAGAAAACAGAGACCAGAGGAGTATAGAAGACGTCAAATATCAGTGCTTGAGGCGGTAGCTGAAGATCAAATGGGCGGATAAAATAATGAAGGATGGAGGACAAGGAAGAGTAAAAGAAGATAGGAATATGTGAGGTACCTTACAAGAGAAGAGCTAGATTGATAGCATACGCACTGAAACACAATGATTTCGGAAGAATACAAAGTAATACAAAAGGGAGGCCTCCTTATGATCAGGTTAGCGTAGTGAAAACCCTACTTTATCAAAAAGTGTAAGATATATTTCAGATGTTAATTAAGGACACAGAATTGAATCGTTATTGACAAGAGTAAATTAAATGTTAGATTGCTAGATTATCCGCAACCAATGAATACATAATATGCACCTGCATGGTGTCAGAAGTCACCGAAATATTGTAGCTTTCATCTTAAATAGCATAGCTAGCAATAACTAAGAGCAAAGGTGGGGAAATAAACGTTTTGATAAAAACTCATAATTAAAAGAGATAAATGATGGATGTAAGACTTCGCACTCTTTGACATTTTCATTTAAGCAGCATAACGCGTTTAACCTCTGTAGTTGGCCACCTCTGACCCCCCCCCCCCCCCCAAATAACATAGCAAGCAGTATGGGGTAGCCTAACTATTTTTTTAGCAATTACTTCAGCAACTAGGGCAATATACAACTGATAAAAGGTTGTATATCGTGCCAATAACCAAAGACAATGATGATGGAGAGGAAGATGAACGTAAGCTAACCACTCAATAGAAATAATATTTTCAATGTGACTCAAAAATGTTTTTCCAAAGTTCCAAACATTTTGATTTTTTTAAATCTGTCCATCCGTAGCTATCCAGCGGTGCCGGTTGAGGGGAGCATGGGAGAGTCCACATCAGCAGAAGGGGTGGGAGGCAGGAGACGAATCTGTCCCGCCTATTATTCATTACCATAAATCCCACTGTTTCCTCACACGCCTTAAACGGAGATGCGACCTGCTTCGACGGCAGTGACGCCAGAGACGCGACCGAATGACAGTCCTCTGCCGACGCGACGTCCAGCTTTATAGAGGCGGCACGCGCCTCGGACGACGCGACACCTTTCGGGGACGTCGTCGTGCTAGCCAGGAGTGAATGGCGAAACGATTCGTTTTGTTTTTTTTCCTTTTCCACCTCGCGCCTGCTTCTCCTCTCACCATCCATTCCCCTCCCTCTTCTTCTTCCCGGCCGAATTACCTTTATCTTGAATTCCTCCCGGATCGGCGGAGCGTGCCCGGTTGGAAGTGTTATTGGAAAGTGGACGGGAGAGAGAATTGAACAACCACCAACCGCCGAGCCTCCTCAGCGGTTGGCTGATGGGGACTCCCGGTCACATTTTCTTCAGAGCGACGTCCCCCGCCTTAGCGTCCCCGGCCTCGCTCACGTATACCCCCGCCCCCCTATCCCCCTCATTTGCGTGTCTCGCAATTGTGCCATTCGGATGTCTTGTCCCCGCATCGATTGCCTTCACCCACCGTTCCCCACATTCACGCTACTTCGGCTTCTTTGTTTCCAACTGGCTTTTTTAAATACTTGTTTAACATGACCCTTTCAGCACAAGAATCAGTACAGAAATCAGCGCCCAAAACATCGGAACCGACTTCACTTTTTCCTGGCGAATGGTGGCAGTAAATTCTTCTCGCGATTTCATCCGGGTAATCTCCTCAATCTCCATCGCTGCCGATGTTTCGATGAAAAAGGATTTCATCGAAACGTCGCCAGCGATGGAGATTGAGGAGGTTACCCGGATGAAATCCCGAGAAGAATTTACTGCCCTCGGAACCGAATTTGGAACTTAAATCGAATTCGATGCCTTGGAGTCTGCAAAAAAAAAGATGCTGAATTCAATGCGCAGTGGCGCTGATCGGACATTTTTTGAACAGCGCAACCCAATTGAATTGCATCAAATTTTGGCATACGTGCTAAATTGTTTACAAAAATTACTAAACAAGCTCCAGTGAACCAGCTCTTCAAGTCCCAAGAGAACATTTTCTCGATTTCCTACGGTTTCCACAGTTCCCCCGAAGATTATTTTGGTAGGCACCAACCACCGGTATTCTCTCGCAATATACAACTTGTCTAATTGCCTGTGTTTGGTCGTTAGATCTAATAACTGTATGGAATATAAGTATCGTACTTATTATATTTTTCAGTAATGATAATGGAATTTCATCCTTTCATCGGATACGATAACACTCTTTACACCGTACAATTTTAATCAAAATGAATTCAGTTCGATATTTTTACTGAGGTAATCATTGTGTAAAATAGACTTAACTCAAAAATAATTTCAGTCCTTAAAATCGAACTTAGTTCATTATTCTCAAAATAGAATAGTGAAAGCCTTGGACGAACACTTTTATACGATCCTACTCTCCGTTTCAATTTCTGGCTGACGCATGAGAAAAACCTAATTTATTTGTTTATTTTGTTAATACATATATTCTCAGTACTTTTGCACTGCACAAAAACTTCCTATTTCCCGATGAATTTTAATGTAGATTATGCCCTGGTCCAGGAGCACATATAGGAAGCACTGGAAAACTCACCGAACATGATATCCTACCGCTTAGCAGTGAAAACAATGTTTATTAAATTACATGATATGTTACTTATATAAAATATTTTGTCTATAATTTCAGGGTCTGTACCAAAAGTCCCGGTAGTGAATTTCCATAGTGAGTTTCCACGAACGCTGGCGTGGCGCGGCTTCTGGCGGAAAAAGTGATGGGAGGTCTTGGCTAGAGAATGATAGCGTCTGCACTCTCCTGCGGACTGTATTTGAGTTAAGTCCGTGCTTGTTAGCGCCAAAAGTGTGTCACCATACCCTCGTCGAAAAAATGATGACGCAGAATTTGGAGCTGCATTACGCAGTTAAATTTTGCGTTAAACTGGGTACTGAATGGCACGGATACGCTAAAAATGCTCAGGAAAACCTTCGGGGAGGACGCAATGTTACATAACCGAATTGAGCGAAAAATTGATATCGCACTTATATCTGTTTCAGTGCAAAATTCGATAAAAGCATTGGATGCTTTCTGATTCAACGTTCGCGGGTTCTTCGATGAATTAATGCGTTGATTTTAAACCGCAAACGATGGCGACAACAACATAAACATTCACTGTCTATTACATTTAATCATTGATAAGTGTGCATTCAGGATTCTTATGAAGAAGACTAAAAAACGCAGATAGAACGTGCGCTGCGAAGATTGGTGCTAACAGGACCACCATAAGTTTTCGAATCTGGCACACGATAGAGGCTAGATTCAATACGCTATCGGTAGAAGATATCTACTGGCACTAGGTAAATACAGGGATGAAGATTTTAAAACATTTTTTGTAATTTCATATTTAATTTAAATTCATGAAACCCTGATTATTCATTTTGTTATTCCTCAAACGGGCACACCGCTTAACCTTTTTTCAACAGCAGTAAATAAAATTGATCGCCACAAAAATGTCACAAGTTCCCCGGCGAATGGAAAACGAAGTGCCAAGCATTGCATTTCATTCCCACGTGGAGACTTTACAACTAATATCTCCTACGCTTACTCCCGCTCGCAGATAACCCGTTGTGAGGATCGGGAGAACTTTTCAACCGTCCATCCATCATGGGTCCGGCTGGCGTAACGTCCCAAGTGTATTCGCATCGAAGTCCTCCCCGAGGAGAACGCCGCGGAATAAGCACCGACATTCCGGGGGCATTGCGCTCAATAAAAGGCCGCGAATGCCGAGTGCGTCCCATCGGACGTCGGAGACGATTTTAACTTGCTTCACATGCGAGAGAGCGGCGGGGAGGGAGAGAGTGCCCGGCCCCGCCATAATTCCCAGCAGCGCGGCCTTACGATGCGGTTTAGCCAAGAGTTCGTGTCGTTGCTCTCGCAGCGGGGATGTGCCCCGTACTTGTCACTCACTCCAGGCGCATAACTCCACCCCAGACACACACACACACCAGTACAACGCAACCCACCTATATACCTCATTTTTATCCTCCCACGGCCATCCTCCCACTCACATGTCCCATTCAACTATATCCGTCCCTACTTCTTCCTCTCCCTCCCTCTCTTCAACTGAGGGTATAGCAAGGGAAACCAGCGGGCGGGCATTAAACCTATCCTAGAGCCATCGCAAAGATTTGGGAAACGCAACCTACACTTTTAAGCACCGCTTCCATCAAACAAAGTAAGGAAAAACTAGATTTGTTTTACATGTTGTAAAATGACGATGATATTTAGTCATCGTAATTTTTCATCATTCATAATTGTTCGTTTCTTGATGCCTTGATGGGAAAACCTTTTACAGTTTCCACCGCCGTCCGAAGCAACTTTTATACATTTCATAGTAGGTAAGTTGCAATAGTTTCTGTATCATTTTTGTTTAACGTGCTTCGACGGTTAAGGTCATTTTGCACATACTGTCTGTCAAGTGCAGACAGGGGCAACAGCGCTCGGACGAATCGAAGGATCACCCCTCCAAACTCGAGCCGAACCCAACGATGCTTAACTTCGGTTACTGATCGGGAACCGGTGTTTCCATCGTGGCAGGCCGTTGCCCTAAGTTGCAATAGATTATGCAAGGTTCCCGGCCTTTGCATTACCCGCACCACGTGTAGCTTTCCCTACCAACAGTTACGGTTCTCTACCGGTCAGTTTTGGCTCATTTTTGCCAGTATGTCACAAATGAAACCTAAGCCTAGTTATACCCCAGGCCTACTTTCACAAGTCAACTCAAGCGGGGGTTTCTTCTGAAAAGACTACTTTGAGGTACCTACCGTAATGTGGAGTTACTATGCACTATTTTTTTCCTTCCTTCACGGTTTAAACGTCGCAGGTAGGTATGGGTGGTACTCTCAAAAAAGTACCGGTATTTTTTCGTGAGTATTAAAAAGCAATAATACTTCTCACCCGGTAGTACCGACAAAAAAACGGCATACCGCTTTTTATGTGATTGATTTAATATTTTTATTAATTACAAATAACGTACGTTTGACCCTCATTTTCCTACATTTCGTCAAATTATAATTTTATCACAAAAAGATATGCAGAAATTTCCATCCATTGGAATTTTTAACGAACATTCATCGGGAATTAACATCGGCTATTCAGTAAATACTATTTATTTTACGCTGTATGTTTGCGCTCATCGCTCTTTGTTGGAATGATTTAAAATCACATGAAGAACGATCGGTATTGTTTTAATGTTGTGGTCATGTAAAACCCCCTGTTGTAGTGATCAATACTTGCGGTCGCACTAACGTATAACTTACTGGAATAAATATTCGTATTTATACGATTCAAAATCATCGATTGTCTGGTGTTAGGCATGCGGCAAAAATGTATAAAAATGTATACTATTATATCAATAATGACTACAAACATATCTCAACTTCACGATTATGTATAAAAGAATAGAAGACAGAGACATTACGAGAACATTTGAAAATTAAGTGTAGTTAGTTAATTTTCGTAGTTAGTTCCGTAAGTTGACGCAAGATGTCAGTGCTGTCTAAATACCGGTATTTTTAGTACCGGTACCGTCGGTAGTACCGATTTTTAATACTGGTCAATGCTACCAGATTTAAAAAATTGTATCGGTACTACCGAATACCGGTATTTTTTGCCCATCCCTAGTCACAAAGTTAGTATTCTTTGAACTATGATCACAAATTCAGGTCTTCTTAAACTCACATCAAAATTCAAATGGTATATCAGAAAGACAAGAATATTTAAACTAATTTGTCTGTGGTGCAATGTAGCCTCATTGGATACTTTGCTCCACAGACAAATTAATATAAAAATGAGATGAGACTTGGGTAGGTGTGCAAATTTAGAAACCCT
Source organism: Pyrrhosoma nymphula (assembly GCA_963573305.1). NCBI lineage: Eukaryota > Metazoa > Arthropoda > Insecta > Odonata > Coenagrionidae > Pyrrhosoma > Pyrrhosoma nymphula. Next base: position 7,653,233 of record OY754335.1, on the reverse strand, counting down.
GTGGAGCCACTTTTCACCACTCCACAAAAATATTGTTCAAGGTATATATTTTTTTCTTCGGGAGATATAGTTCAATAAATTTCAGTTATTTTTTGTCATTGCTGACGTTTCGCATGTTTATGCAATACTTCTTCCGGGCTTTAATGAAAAATGTTGGGTGTATTTTACAGTAATTGAGTTTGTTTTACAACTTTCGGACATAGTTATTTAAAAAATACGGATATCTGACGATATTGTGCATACCTCGACTTTTCATCTACCCTACGGTTCTACACACATTTTTTCGCACCCGAAATCAAAATATCTGCGTCAAGAAAGCGGTATATATATCTGGCCAATTCCGTGCGTTAAAGAGACTTCGAGCACTAGTATTAAATGGCAATTCCGTGATAGTTTGAAGAAATACAATTACATCACGATAACAGTTTACAGGCATTAATTATTAGACACTTTTTTTTTTTTGAGAAATACATAGTTTATTAAATCTTTGCACGGTGTTTACAAAAGTTGAACATAATTTAAAGACAATAAAAAAAAATTACAATTCAGTCAAGCCATTTATCATACATATTTTTGGAGTAAATTCTTCACGTGTTTCATTTTCTTCCTTTACAAAATAGCCTTTTAAGTCCTGCTAAGCCTTGCTCTTTTGGTGCTAAGGTGCTCTTTTTTATGTCTATTTATTTTCACTAGGTTATTCAATACATATTTAAACTCGATTAAATAAAATATTTATACTGTAACACGCCATTTTGGCCGTGTTGGCATAAGTATACGATTAAGGACGCCATTGTGTATATTTTGGGAACACGTGCTACCGCGAGGCAACAATATCGTCTATGTTATGAAAACAACTTTAAACAATACCATTTTCTGTTTACGTAAACAGACTATAACAATGCCGTCTATGTTATGAAAACAACTTTAAACAATACCATTTTCTGTTTACGTAAACAAACTTATAATAATGAAAGGGGAATAGCCTATCAGATACGAGAGAAGGGGAGAAAACCTGGAATGTTCTAGAACATACAGGAGGGGAGATGAGATAGTATAAAAGGGATTGTCAAACAAGGAACGGGGCTTCTTCTTCTTCTTCTTCTTAACAAGGGAGTCACAAGAGACGTTTATCGAGTGAAAGTCATACGAGAGTTTTTGCAGTGATAATTTGCCGGGAGTAAGCAGCTTTGGACAGCAATTACCAACGCCAGTGTCCTGTGTTAAGGAAGGATCCAGGAATCCGATAAACAGATACTGGGGCATAGAGTATCGGGAATTCACTTTGTACAATATCCGGTGAAGTAGAACAAACATTATAAATTAATACGAATATATTTGAGAAGGGAACATATATTGATTAATTGAGTAACTAAAGTGAATTTGTTTCATAATTGAAGAATAAAAGGGTTATTATAAATATATGTACTGTTCAAGTGTATCATTTTTGTGCATGAATTAATCCATTAACCTTTGCCGCCAAGGATTACCGAAAGAACGGATCTCTCTCAAGGTAAGAAGTGATAAAGTGAAGGGTACCTTTTGTGTGTCGGGCTGATACAAGTATATAACGTCGCGTGTTTAGGACCGCGTGAAAGAATAATTATTAGAACCCCTGTGATAAGGAAATTGATAAGGGGGGGACTAGTACAATACATTAGTTCAAGTTTAAAATAAAAATAAAAAAAATTGAATAATGTGTTTAGTTACCTGTTCAATTGTCAGAAATTATCATTTATTATAAGTAAAAGACAAACCCATTTAATAGTAATAAAAAACATAAATAAACACACAAAAAAATGTACTATTTCTATCATAACATTAAAATCTACCTTTGTTTCGTTTAACTTTTAACTATTTTTATAGAATGCACAGCATTTTTCAGTCAAAAACGGATTTAAAACAATTTTTAAAAGAAAACATAATTATATTCCAAAATGTAATAAAAGTTATGAATGGACAAATCATATTCATAAAATTTCTAAAAACTCATATGTAAACTTCTTAGTTAAAGAACTTAAAAGAGATTTAAATCCACGCTATGCTTGAGAAACTGGTTGATTTAGATTAAACACAATTAGAAAATAGCTATTAAATCATCAGTATCTTAATGCTATTGGTATATTATTTTAAAATCAAGTTCAGAACATTTAATTTTATCAGCTGTTAGCATACCATATTGTCTCAATTGTATATTTGTTTATTCAACAACCATTTTTTTACTTCTCTCTTTAATACAGAGATTTTTCCAGTTTCACGTAAGGGTTGTGGTAGTTAATTGATAATCTTTGGAACAATGTACATTAAAGAACTCTTACCGTGCTTGTTATTATATTTTGGAACATAATATTTTTCGATACAGCGAAGTCCAATATCATGTTTAACAATTCTTTGTATTTTAAACTTGTTTCGGAAAACATTTTCACATATTATGACATACTGAAAAAGTTCCGGTAATGGTAATAAACCTAATTTAATATATATATTTGATACATTGGACTCAGTTACATCCAGACAGGCTACTATTTTATTTTGAATTTTCAATACCTCATATAAAAAACTTCGGCACGTTGTACCCCATATTGGTAGTCCGTATCGTATGATAGCTTCGGCTAATCCTTGATAAAGCAACTTTTTCACCTCATTTGACAACGTATATTTTAAAAGAGATAATTGAAAGAGAATGCATCGAAGCTTTCCACACAAATAATTCAAATGTGGCCTAAAATTGTATTTTTCGTCTATAATCAAACCTAAGTATTTAAAATTATCAACCTGGGAAATTAATACACATGAATATAAGCGGCAGCTATTGCTTGTTTGACAGCCCTGAGTGGAGTGCAAGCATAAGTGGGAATGAAGCGTTAAGTTTATAGCTTTTCTTTTTTCTTTAACACTGATAAATTGTAAGGTAACAGTTTTTTTATTGTTAATTACTAATTTATTGTTATGACACCATCTTTGGATGGCACAAAAATCGGATTCAAGTTTTTGCCTTGTCATCTCAAAGGACTTACTGGTCGAAAGTAAAGCGATATCGTCTGCATACATATATATTTTACATCTTTTAATATGGTCAGGTATATCATTGATGTATAAAAGAAATAGAATTGGTCCTAAAATGGATCCCTGGGGAACACCAGTTTCTATGGTTTTTATTGTGCTGTGATGATCGAACAACCTGACCACTATTTTCCTGTCGCTGAGGTAAGATCTAAGCCAGAAGAGCGGTGCTCCACGTATTCCTGAGCGTTCCAGTTTTTTCAAAAGAATGTTTATATCGATTGTATCGAATTCTTTTTGAAAATCGATAAACACAGCGAGTGCGGAATGTTTCTTATTTAGACATTGCCGAACGTCTTTTTTACGCCGAAAGATTTTTAGTACTTTTTTGTTGTTTATATCCATACTGGTGTCGAGTGATGACATTAAATTTAGCAAGAAAACATCTCAACTGGTTGGCAACATAGCGTTCCATGATTTTATCAAGTGAGGGAAGAATAGATATGGGACGATAGTTGTTAGCATCATTTATTTTTCCTTGTTTATAAATTGGCCTAATTGTTGCAAGTTTTAAATTAGATTGCATCTTTCCTTGTTCGATATTTAGGTTTATCCACTTTGATATTATTGTGGTTAATTCCTGTCTATATGTGAGGTCCACCAATCTAATTCTATCATATCCAGGGCTTTTTTTCTTCATGTTGTTTAAGATATTGCGTACTTCAATTGCCGTTATTGGCATTAGTGAGAAGGTATGGGGGCTAATATTACTATTACAATCACTGTACTGTTACTGAGGAGGTGGTGTGAGCAGTTTGGCAGTATGTTTTTAATATTGCTGGTGAACTGTGAAGCAAAAGCTTCGCAAACAATGTTTACATTCCACTCTTTCCGAAAGTTACTTTTTATTAGTGCGTCAACATTTGTTTTGTTTTCCACATTTTTTTCCTGTATTTCCACATAGTACGTTTGTTTTTCCTATATTTCCACATATTACGAATATAAGTGCAATATTACTGAGCATAAACAAGATTTACACTAACAAATTATGTTATCTGGCAGTTTAAAAGGCTGACTTTATATCTCTGTAAAGTTAGTTCCTGTAGTTATAAGCAGTAGAGTAGAGTTTCCGTTGGTTAATTCTAATGAAAAAATCTACGAAACGTATGTGAACTCACGCTCCGTAAAAATCCTTAGAAACGGAGGTCGTACTTCGGAAAGCACGACGCGTCGGTCCTTCTCACCAACAGGACGCGGATGGAAACCCGAGAGCTTTGTGCTTTAAGTACTTGTTGGGAAGCCTCAAATATTAAATTAATTCAATTTGATATTTTTATCAGTTATTTCCTGGCAGCCATTCAAGAAGGATATTTACCTCACTGGGAACAATACCACAATTTTCGAAACCAAATTTCAAATTATTGGCCCCATTAGCAAAAACACTACACATCTAAAATTTCAAAAGCCTTGGAAAAACGCAGTTTCTGCAAAATTCTGTTTGTAAGCTCGCCAATTGTCGTCGCTCTTTTGGCTATCTGATGTTAACTGAGAGTTTGGACTTGGCATTTTAAATCATAATTCCGTTCAGTTGACGTGAGCGTTATCGATGAAAGAACGCATTGACTTTGGCTATGATACTAAGAAAATGTTTTACCCGATATTGTAAAATTGAGCCTTAATGTTATTTACTTCGTTATTCTTCAAATTAATTTGACTCCCTGAAAATTATTCTAAAAATTGCCATTCAATTATTAAAACTTTCAAATGCGTGTGTTCTTTGTACAAACTTAAAACCCGACACTGTATTATAAGAATGGCTCTAGAAGGATAAAAAATGTGGAATTCCCATTTGGTGATCATCACCAAAATGTAAATAAATATTAAAATGCCTCAACAAATACCCGTAAAATATAAAAAGTCATAAATAGATTCAGTTAAGAACTCCCGCAAGGCCTATGCATGCAAAAATCTATATCCTTCGGTAACTTGTAATTACATTATGGAAACCGAGAGAAATACTCAAAATATCCGAGATAACTTCACTAAAACTTCAGAACTTATTAATTTCCTCCCATGATCAAATGAATATACCTACGCACCTTTAGAGCCAAAGGATACCAAAAATTCTCAATAACCTATAACAACCTTGTACTATTAACTGCCATCAACAAAAATGTCTTCAAATCACAGAACGGAAGTTAAAATTGCAAGTAATTAATTCAAGGGTACGAAATTTTCTCACAAAAAAACTCATTTTATAAATTAAAATATGTAACATATAATTTTATGTGGCATTGGTTTTAATTTTTTTACTAAGTATCATGTGCACACAAATTGATTCCGTTTAAGGTGGCTGAAGCGATGTTTATTTATGTACAGATTTGCGTGAAACTTTGCATTCGTATCCTTATTAGTAATATCTATCGATAAAAGTGAAGAAAAAACTGCATGCTACCGATTTGGTTTTCTATAAATTCAATGATATTTTAACAAGTACTCTTATGGCACACGGCATATAGTTTGAAACAATTCGATTACGTATATACAGATTATCTCCTAAATGCGAAATAACAAGTTTAATATTATTATAATAGCTGCTTACAAATATCAAGGTATCATGCCGAGTAAGAAAAGCGAATTTAGATATGATCGTCTCGTAAATTTCAAATTTCGCGCCGAAAATCCAAGTAAAAAAAATGCTTTAATTAAGGCGAAAATTTGAAATATAACTCTTGCACCATATACGGTACTGCATGTATGGTGATTTCCAACGTATAAATAGGTGTACTTGAGTGAAATGTGGCCCAAGAATCTTTTTTCGACAAACTTGAAAAGTTATTAGAATGTGCCTTCAACGACTCACGATTCCACCAGACAGCACACGACTCCAGCCACCTCAATGTCAATTTCGTTCTTATTTTCTACTTTGACAACCCAAAGCAAATGCATTTTGCATATGGTTAATAAACTACTACTTCTAATTTGAAAGTAAGTGCTTCCCACTGGTATGGAGGAAGCTTGTTCTCCTTCTCTCGGATCAGTACGATGCATGACATCTAAATCAACCTATTGCTCTGCAAGCCGCTGCAAGAATGCGTGGCTGGAGGTGCTCGAACACCAGCTATGAATACGAAGGATGGAGCAGAAAACTCGGGAGAGGACAGGGATGGTTGGTGAAGCGTGCTTCAATGAAATAGTGTATCGATATACTTCTGCTTCAGTCGTGAATATCGCTCACAAAGACTGTGCGTGTGTTGCTTGGTCACTTTGATCTAAGTAAAATATTATCCCTCTCTCGTGGGCTCAGAAGATCTGAATTTACCATTAACCTTAGCTTTGAGTGCAACATTGAACTCTCTAGCGGTTCCAAACTTAGCCCATCCAATAGTTTGGCCCATCAAGTTAGCATAGATTAACAGTCATGGGCCTAACGATGTGGTAATCTTTCATGGTAGAAATGATTGTTGAAATAGAAACATTGCAGATTCTACACAATATTTTACTGTTTACGACCATGGTTTCGTAGCAAAGCAACGTTTGACCTGATGATGTTGCTTTGTAGTGAAACTGTGGTCAGGTACAATAAAACAGAGAGGGAAAATTGCAGTGTTTCTGTTTCACCTTTCATTCTTATCAGGACCTAGGTTCCAAATGCCGGCAAAGTTCTCAATATGCAGTTAGTAAACAAGAGAGCATAGAATTTCAAAATTAGGACACCGGATTGCTAAGTTCTCTTCTCTTTAGAACTCGAATACGAACCAACCAGCCAGCCATACAACATTTGATCATTTTTAATTTTATCTACTCCATTGATTAATGTGTCATAGCTAAATTTGGAAAATTACACCATATTTTGCGGGCCTAACAGAAAACCACAAAGATTACCGTCCAAGTAACTGTTATTTTTTTGGCTTTAACGAGACAAGAAAGGTTCTACATTTACTTTTCGCTGATATTACATATTTCTTAAAAATCGATCAAGCTGATTCATATAAAGTTCTTAAAAGAATATATATTTCATCGAATTATCTTCAAATTTGAAGGAAATTACCTCGGACTGAAGAACGGTTTTAGATCTCAACGGAGGATAAAAACAATGATAGCTGCCTCTTAGAAGGAGCACAATAAAGTTTTATTTGAAAGACCTGAAATATTTGTCATTCAAACTGGTACTGTTCCTTCCGACTGAGCACGTGAATGATGACTCGGGAAAACGCTTTTTGTTTACTATTTAAAGGCATCCATTATACTTTAATTACCCTGTGAACCGAGCTCAGCCACCAACTGAAATGAGCCTAAAAATAATTACTGCTGCCATAAAGTATCCGGTATCTCTATAAAAAATACGGCCCTTCAAGTAATCCCAGACTACGTGGAAGTAGGAAAGTCTTGTTTTTGAATAAAGAAAAGTCAAGGCAGATGGATACTAATTTCTCAAAAAAAACTTAGCATACAATACAATGGAAGGCCTTTTTATAACAAAGCTGTTTTATGTTTTTTTTAACTCCGCGTCTTCCTCTCGCGGTAAGCTTTCTTCTCCTTCAAAATGTTTCATAAACTAGGCCATCCAACAATTATTAATCTATTATTCAATTCCTATCTGACATTAAATCACCTCAAATGCTTTTTAGTTCCCCCAGAGATACAAATATAATAATAATCCTTCCTTCTTCTGATTTTATCCAGGATCACCAATATTAATTTTCAAAACATTTTATTGATAACTGATTTATTTTTATTTCTCGAATTCAAAAAACTAAAATTAATCTAAATGAGGCAATTAAGAACTTTATTCATACATAATATTAAGCAATTTAATATTGCCGTTTGAACTAACTGAAAGCACAAAATATTCCCACGCAGAAATTCATTCGATAAATGCAATTTTTGCTCACTCTGCAATTATTAGGGTTGCCGGACTTGAACGTATATTTAATAGCCTTCCCTATGAATACCTTCCGTAAAAGAAATGTTATTTAATATTTCATTTATTATACAGAATGCTTCGATATGAAGTAGTAGGAAAGAGTGAGTATATTGATTCCATTTGCAATAATAAAAAAATTACTTCGTAACACATTAAAATTCCAGAACGTTTTATAGTAATAATTTTTCATAGGAACGAGTAATTTTTCAATCGCTTATTTTCGCATTTCACAAAAAAATAATATTTAAAAGACTTCAGCTACAGTTGAATTGAAATTAATTAATGAAGTGGAATTTTATGATTACTCAAAAACATGGTTACCTTGTCATCATTTATTAGCTAAGCAAAACACGAAATGCTATAATTAAAACTAGTATGCGAATAATGTAGCCTCACATCCCTTTGCTGATAGGTACTATCAACCATCAACCTCTAACTTCCAAGAAACATCAGAACCATATCCCATGAAGATGGAATTCCACGATGGCAAGTTGCAGGGACCAAGATAAAAAAGGAAAAAATCCTTATTTCAGAGGTAACAGAAAACTTCAATCCTATAATATGCTTATCCATGACTTCCACCAGCATTATTTTTATGTGACTTTATTATTACCAATTTCACCACCTATGTAATACTTTTGATCCTCCACATTTATGCGTTTCCGTTTCCAAATATTCCTCTCGTGACAGCTTATGTGATCGGCATCCTCATTTCTTTGTTCCTGCTACGAAACGTCCTCGATACCGTAGGAATTGAGTAAACTCTTTCAAATTCTTCCACCCGCTCGATCCCTCTCTTATAAAACATCATTTTACACATTCATTACAGTCTAATTTTGGAGCAGAAAAAAACGTGGAGGAGTAATGGAATCATAGGTACAAGCGCGGAATATAGACAAATGAATGACGGTAAAATTACCTACCTCTCCGGAGTCACTGACAGAATTTCAAAAATCCTGCACAGAGGAAATATTGTGACTCGCTTCGGCACGGTGAAGAAAATCAAAAACATCCTGCCCTCACCGAAGAATAGCCATCCTCCCCTTCATTCTATGGGTGTGCGTATGAGGTTCCCTGCCGCTGCGGCAGAAATTATGTGGGGCAGAGTAAGCGAGCTATCTCTCAAAGGCTTAAAGAGCACAAGAGAGCGATGGAGCAGCATAAATGGGACGCATCAGGGGTTTCCGAACATTCCGCCTCAAGCCCTGAAAATAAAATAATGTTCGACCAAACACGGGTCTTGGCCAAGACGCAAGGAATATCATCTGCGCTTAATACGTGAGACCATAGAAATAGCCAAAAGGCCAAAGAACTTTAATGGGGAGAATGAATATACCCTTAGCAGGGTTTTGAAAGGGTTCTTGGCTCCAGCAAAAGCCCAACGGCTAACGTCTTCCGAAAAAGTTTCAAATCGGCCTAAAAATGGTGCAACGGACATCGATGCTTTATATAAGAGCGAACTAAATCCGGTAAGCGTTCATTCTCCTGATGACGCTTCCAGTAAGAGAAGGGAAACGTTGAGTTATCAAAATAAACAAAACGCAGAATTCCCCGAAAACATCAAACTACATAAATTAATATGCTCATCACTACATAAAGATACAATTATGGGAAAGGCAATAAGGTAATATGATATCATGGCACAATACTAGACACATGATATACAAACTCCATAGATAACATGTCGTTTCTCGCTTTTCATACAACAAACAATTTTCTTGGAGTTTCAAATCACATTAAATTTCGGTATTTCCTTAATCTGAATTTTATTTCAATAATGTATTCAAGGCTTTCAGGTAAACTAGTATGCATCATAGGCACTTTAACATTTAACCTATTTTTCCCAAAATTATTGTAATACCTCGGTACAAAATGTTGTGTATTATTCCTCTTACTCATTGGGTGTTTTATTTTTTTCATGCCAAAGCATTGTTTTTTAAAGTAATTATCAAAATTGCATAAATGCCTAGTGGTCAGTATTGCGTAAAATCGATTCAAGATCAGATGTTACTCCACTTGAACAGCAGTTAATCCAAATGGACGAAGTACTTTAAGTCGAAGAAACAGCGTAGAAGAATCTTTTGTCGTAGGATTTCAGAAACCTTAATCTTTTCTTTATATTTAAATTAATTTTTTAATAGATAACAAATTATGAGTAGAAAATATGTGCCATTTTCTACGCAGTTTCCAAATCTCTGGAATCGTTTCCGTGCTTGGGAACACGAGGTGAGGGGAAGCCGCGGTTTGAGCAACCCACAAAAAATACCGAATGCAAAAACCTACTTAGAGATACACATCAGAATGAATAAATGCCTGACAGGTAACAACGAAGAATCAGCCAAGAACCAGAATATATGTTGGGAAACTAAAATAAGTAACAATTACACGCCGTGATAAGGAAATAATGTCACCTGGAAAATTATACAAAACGCCCGTAAGATCTCTTTCAGTTCTTTTTTCCACACTGAGCTCCACCAGGCAACTGGACATGATATTTAATACTGAAACCAGAATCAGAGGAAACAATCTTTCGTGTCCAAGGCAACATATTATGACAGGAAACAAGTTTTGCTCCATTCCAAAAGTTTATGGAGATATTTCCCGAACAAGGTGGTAAAATATCCTCAAAGATTTGCATCTTCCGAAATACTTCAGCATCTATTGCTTCCTATAAAAACAGGTATATTTCATCTTAGCTCGCATCTTCATTGTGCTCATCTACGAAGAAACAAACAAACTTCATTTTGGGTGAATATCACGGGAAAAATAATTTTATTTACCGAGGAATGTCACTAAAACAAAGAAAAAACAGGGTTCGGTTAATACCTTCAGCGATGCTTAGTTCCCAACTTCATCAATAGGATTATAAGGACTATAGACGTATGGCAAAGATAAGCCTGGTGGGTAGCGTCAATAACGCATAGGTAGCCAAAAGAATGCAAAAGGAATCATAAATCTGTGAATACTGAAATACTGTGAAAATTATATTTCTGTCATACCTCGGTCATGTATTGAGACACTTTGAATCATGTTATGTCCTACATCTCATGCTGCAAAAAAAGATCGAATTAAGACGTGGTCCAGGTTGAACAAGAACGTTTTGGCTGAAAAATCTCAGGCAGTGGTTTGAACAAACAACAAGTTAAATATTCAATACAGCCGTTAATAATGAAATGGTAGCCAACAGGTATTCTAAAATACACATAATATAAACAGCATGATAAGTAAAAGGATAGAATTGGTTCAGGAATAGGTCGAAATTAAAACGACGATGTATTTTCATGGACAAGGCTTCTTTTTCCCCATGAAAATTTCAGGTTCTCCCTGCCATAGCTACAAATCGTCGCTCGTCCTTTTTTTATTAATTAGCGAGAATGTAATCGGCATAGCCTCTCACCCGGAGGGCCTCGAAGAAATTCTCCCAAACCCATAGGTCACATCTCTCATCTGATAACCTCGAACAACCGGCGTCAATGCAATCGGCCTATAGTGGGACCACCTCGGAGGCTAAAAATAATTCAGTTCTCTCGGCGGCAGACATGGATAACCCCGCCCACTTCGACCTCAAGACACATACAAGACACAAACACACTAACACGAAATAACAAATCCTCCCCATCCTTCCTTCCACCGGCGATCCATTCAAAACGACTCGTGACCCTAACGAACTCTCCTCTTTCGTCTCGTAGCACGCTGCCTTCGCGAACACGAAACCCTCACTCCTCAGCTCACACCGGCTCAACAATCATTCAAAGCCGGTCTACGGAAGGAATTAACGCCAAATTAACGTGGGTGTAGACTTCAGCTATGTAGTTTTCAGAGCGAGATTATTTCTTTGTCATATTCATGGGTTTTGTAAACCGAATGTCATGGTACTTGTCAAGTCTGAGAAATCTCTCAAAATGTTGTACTTCTCCTTCGTAAGATGTAAGTTGGAGTATACTTCTGTAGTATGGAATCCTCACTGTAAGAAACATGTTCAAATATTGAAGAGGGTACAAAAAAGGTTTTAACGTTATCTATATTACACCCAATATAATGTTTATCCATTGTATGAAAATTATGTTAGCTACGAAACTTTGGTAAAAGTGTTTGATTTTCAATATTTGCAAAAAATAAGAACCATGTGTTATCTATCTTACTTATATAATTTACTTAATACTGGAGAAAATAGTGACTTAATTAGAAAAATTAATTTTTTAGTGCCTAGTATCAATGCGAGGTTATCAAGGAAATTTAAGCTGAGCATGGTAAAGTCAAATTACTGTGAAAACTCACCACTGAATAGAATGTGCCGATCTTTTAACATGTACTGTGATATAGATGATTTATGTCAAGAAAGAAGTCTCTTTTGAAAATTGATAAATGATATAGTTTCTTGATATGTTTCGAAATTTCTGTAAAATTCAATTGATTCCAATATGTTTTGTATTTTCTTCTTTTTTGTTTTGTTTGCTCTGTAATTATTTTGTTGGGCAAACTTTAAACTCTATAAATAAATAAAGAATACAGTCTAATTTTATTTTTTAAATTAAGCAGTTGTGAGAATCATGTAGTAATTAAAGTACATACAATGGTCAAACACTTTGTTTCACATCATTGAACTTCTCTAAGTATACATATTTGAGACTTCAATGCAACTCAATTAATGACGAGGCACCCTATGTTTAAATCCACAGAGTATTTTATTGGTACCACTAGTATCAACTCTACGGTGTCATCATCAGGTAGATGATGACGCCGTAGATGGTGATCAGGTAGATGATGACGCCGTAGATGGTGATCAGGTAGATGATGATCAGGATCATCAGGTACGATACCTGATGATGACGCCATTGAGTTGAAACTAGTTGTGCCAGTAAAATACTATGTGGATTTAAACATAGTTGGCCTTGTCATAATTTGAGAATGGACTTCCACAAAGTTACGCCAGAAAAGATTGAATTCACTTCAACATAACTTTTACGCCGTACGCTGGAAACATCTTCGAATCAAAAGTTATTTTTTAGCGTTTCTACATTAGGTATTAAGGTAAATAATAAATCCCTTTTTTTGTAGTTGAGAAAACATACGAAAAACTTCCATTTACAATTCTGATGCGATCCGTGCACTGAAAGGAGCTCACATTTTTAACTATGACTCTCTGGAGCGCACAGTGATGCCGTAACCCATGGAATAAGACCTATTATTTTCGGAAAATATCTCTAAAAGTAGAGCAGTAACATGAATATATTGTTATCGTTAAATATTTTAGATCTTTCTCCTTAGGATGATACAAAGTTCATTTAACATTAATTGAAGTAATATCTCCCATAAACTACCTTGATGCGAGTTTCCAGAGCCTTATCGGCAATTGAGGGGTCCATGATCAACTCAGAGCGAAAAGTGCGTTAAGATACGGAAATAGTAGTAATGGTTTTGGTAGAAGTTCCATTAGTGAGAAATAACTTTAAGGTTAACATTAAGTTAAGGTTAAGATAGCTTTTTTTAACAATTTTTGAACGACTGAGTGTGAAACAAGTATTGCATTATGTCACGGAAAAAAGCAGCGCAGGATTTGACCAAATAAAAATTAGCATGGAATAAATTTAAGTGTGGAATGTCGTCATTCATTTTTTTCTGGAGCTATTTGGCAGTCATATGTTGAAAGTTCGCGTTCATCATAGAAGGAAAACATGAAGAGGGAAGCAAAATATTGAGTTGCGAACCCCCTAAACATCACATACAAATCAGAATAAATCAGAACAACACGGACGATATATCTACTCTTAGAATTAGTCTTTAATTCCAAGAATTAGAGCGGAAAGCATTCGATCAGTGGTTTATTTTCCATGGTGGCTCTAAAGTCATTACATTAATTTTAAGTTAAGCTCTTAAGTTAATTTTGCGTTGATATTTTTCCACAAACCGGCCCGTGGCCGGATGACTCCGCTTAACTCCGTAACGACGCATTGTGCCTTCCTTCTCAAAAACACAACCCATCCACCTCCAAAGCACCACACACGCTCTGCCCACCTCATCCCACCCACAAAAGTCCTTCCTTTTGTTTCTTTTCATTATTTGCGCGTCGGCTCACGTCCTACTTGGTTCTCCACCCCCTTCAACCTACAGTTCTCCAGAATGGGCTATTCATTGCGAGGCATCCTCCGCGGCCCCGCCCCCCACCTCACATGCACTGGAACGCCGTAATCTCCCCCACCCCCAAATTTCCTCTTAACCCTTCACCAACCCCCGGGTCTGTTCTATCCCTCCCATCCATCTATAGAATTCTCAGACCACAGGCACTCATCCTCCCTCGCAAAATAAATAAAAAAACATATCCTCTCCCTCCCCCCCCCCTCCCCCCCCATACCCTTCCCTCAGCGGTCGGAGTGAATAGCTTTTCTTTTTTTTCTGTTTGGAAGTTTGTGCGTGGACGGTAATGAAGAATCGAAGGGGTTTTGCCTACGTGCTCTCCGGATGTTGTGCAAGCTGTGCTATACGGTCTGCGGGGTGGATGGGAGGGCGTGTGGTCTTCTTGAGAGCAAGGCAAGGGGGGATTGAAGATTAAGGAAATAGCAGGGAGAATTAGGAGAAGGTTTTTATTTATTGTCCCCCTTACGAGCTGCTGCCGCAAAGTCATATGGCAGGGTCTGTTGGACACCGGCCTTGAAAAACGGAGGGAATTAGGAAAAGGAATTAATTGTATGAAGGAGAGGACGAAAGAGAGTTGTATGGTAACAGAGAGTGTCTTGACGTCTCGTTCTGTTTTACCAGTATTCAATGTTGTGTGGGAAAAAAGAAACGTTCGCGCCTATCCATTTAACAGTTCCAGAGGCATAGCTAGTGCGATGTTCAAATTAAACTATCCGTTTCACCCTGAAACTCGAATGATTTGAATATTTAAAAAAAGTTTAGCGTAACGAGTAGTCAAGTCTCTTGCGGCTACCAGCCTAGATCTTATATTCTAATATAAACATTCAGCCGAAAGCCAGCGTCTCTGGTAGAAACTAGGACATCCATCCCATGCCAATAATTTATTATCATTACTGTTGTTCTTCTGGTAAATGTTGGTTTCTATGAACGGGAAAAGTAGGCCATTACTGAACGCTGACGATATCTTTCGTAAAATTTGACATTTATCTCTACGTACTTTTTCAACCATCATCCTAGCATAGGCACTTCTGATTCCCCTTCATCCCATCTGAAATGCCTATTCTTAAACTGCCTCTTTCGATCTTTGTTTCCGCAGTCGAAATAAATTTGATGAAAACTTTATTCCAAAGTAAGATTTATTTCCCTTTTATCCACTCATCAATGAAAAAATATTATATATATATATATATATATATATATATATATATATATATATATATATATAGTTTTTAGCAGCAAATACTTAGCAATGTTATAATTGCGATATTCCACAGAGGAATAATCATTCTCCTTCACCGGGATAACTATATGATATCTCACATTTCAAAAAGTACTCCATGCTCAATGCTCAATGGTAATATGAATTAGCCACCTAAAGGAGTAACTAGTTTTCTTGTCAATGGGTACAAAGCAAATTAGGCAAATATGAGTTCATTCATGATTGAGTTAATAATTTCGAGATGAGAGTTAATTTATACTGCAAAAGGGATGAAGCTGTCGAATAAAAGGAGTTGGCATAGTTTCCAGAAAGTAGTAATTAGCTATGCTTTCGAGGCCGTAGAAAGTATAAAACCTTACTTGGAAGTCACGACAATGCGCGACCTGTTTTTAGAATGTGGGCTGGCACGTTGGTAATAAGTCAAGGGTCATGTGTTCGATTCCCAGTAAGTTAGTGCGTATTTTTGGCGCTATTCAACCGCAAATTGAACGGATTCTTTAAATTCGACATTGCTCCTACAGCATTACCATGCCTTAAGGAGGTTTCACAGAGACTTTGTGAGTCAAAAAATACACTAAATTTCACATTTTCCTAATCGTTATTTACAAATTGATAATTTCACTGATTTTGGACCCTAATTTCGTTTTTAATTTGCATTTCCAAAGCTCTTCGAAAAAAATTAGGGCACGAAATACCTATGCAGATTATTCGGTGAATTCATTGTATATTTATACATATATATATATATATATATATATATATATATACGGAAATAAATATAGAAACACAAAAAAGAAGAACACTCACACACTATACGTTCTGATATTTCGACAGCCGAGCTGCCTTTCTCACATCTCACAGCTGGACAGATTCTGTATCCTTCATTCTGTGAGAAATCTCGTTTGGTTCATATAAACCCCCCGCCGATTCCAGTGATTCTTACAAGACTAGGTAGCTCGGTGGTCTGAGCATTCGGCGCGACATCGAAAGGTCCGTGGTTCGATTCCCGGCCTAGTCGAATTTTTTTCACTGTGAATCGGCCATCATAACATCTTCGCACCACCATTGGACTTCACAATTTTGTGTTTTTCCTATCCTCTTTCTTTCACCCTATGTTTAAACGAAATTATTTATTATATATATATATATATATATATATATATATATATATATATATATATATATATATATATATATGCAAACATGTACAATTTTTCTACCCACAGACGTCCATTGCAGTGCCATTTCTATTTCCATTCCTTTTGCAGTAATGCATTAATAGGTAACTTTAAAAAAATAAGATGGACTGGTGCCTAAATTTTATTTCCATTGAATTTCCTTGGAAAGTTCACTTCTTACAGATATTATTTCGCCATCGTGTCATTAATATTGGAAAAAGAAATAATATTTTCTTCTTTGCTTCCACATTAAACACTATATAATTTCAAGTTCAATTTTTGAAGAAAAAAGCATATTAAGGTATGACTTTATTGGTCATATCAAACAAAAAACGTGTTTTTCTATAAGTAGCCGGAATATGAATGAAAATGATGCCTAATTCATTTTGTGGTGAAACAGCAATTCCTAATGATGCGGATTTTACGAAATAAGCGATGCTGTTAGGATGCCACTCAATTCAGCCCGAGTTCTTTGTACGATACTAAATGAAGTTGAGACTATTTCACTCCTGTTGTTAAACACTATTCAAGATGTTTTTGGAATTATAGGTTGCGAACTCATATTAAGGAAGGATATCCTCCGTGGTGGTAACCTTTAAAAGGTAACTCGATCAAACCCTACCGATAGCATAGATGTTTCGTTTACCCTCGGATAAAATTCATAGTTGAGACAGCACTATGTAACTTTAGCAGTTGTAACAGCCTATGCGCAAACAACTATCACTCTGAAATTTTGTAAGTGGAATAGTCACATTTTTATAATTTTCTCGCTGTGCCATATTCTAACGATGCCATTGCTTTATCAAAAAGCTCCAAATTAAAGGAATGACATTACTTTTCTACATCACTTTATTTTATAAAAAACTCAATCAAAATTTTAACAGAAAACTTAGACTAAAAATCACAGTTTTCTCTTGAAACATTGATCGGAATCTTTATAGAATAAATAGGTGGGGAAAGTATAAATTTATCCCATAATTAAATCGTAAAGAGATCCGTATCTTGTAGAAATATTCTTCATCACATTTAATTTACACACTTTTCATAAGAGGCTTCAGAGTAAAAGTTAAGTGCCTAATTTTTTTGCAAAATTATTTGCATCAGGATTTACGATGTGGAATGGAAACAGCAAGGAGGAATTTAGTACCATCTATGTAGATTCCACTAATTTAATTCAATGGAATCTAGATAGCTCGTGTTCATTTCGCTTACTAATTTATTTCGTGTTCAGACAAAACATTTACCACGGTTCAAGTTCACCAGTAGGTACATCCATATAGATACAGAAAAAAATGATAGTTAAAAGCGCGCCACAAAACAAGATAATGCAATAAAAAACAAAGCACTAAAACGGTGCTGCATGATCCTCATAGCGGAGACACACGGGATCAAACGATATAATTAAATAACGCGGAATGCCGATTAAAATCGAATTAGACTTCTCGTCCAATCGCCCCAGGCAAAAGAATGCCGTCCTTTCCCGGCAAACGCCGGCCATATCATTTCCCAAGAGCAGATAAAATGCGACTTAAAATCCTAATGGCAGATTAAGGAACTCTCTCTCTCTCCGAGTCGATATCTCCGATCTATAAGTCCCTCCCCCTATCTCTCCTCCATAGTCCTCTCCCCTCCCTCCCCCCTCCCCCACTCACCTCCCACAATCGCCTCCCGCAAAAGGCCTTCGCAAGTGATCTTCGTCTACGCGATGTTAATTATGGCCTTTTTGGACCTCCCTCGCGGTATGAGGTCAGAGGCGACTAGAGGAGTGGGGTGGAGGGCAATCGAGGGAGAGGGGGTGGAGAGTTCGGGGTGCAAAGGTCACTCGATGCCCTAAGTGCCCTTAATGGGGCTGGGAAATGACGAATACGCGAATGGCCCCTAAAGGCACCACGGGTAGAGAGAAAGATTCATTAAACCACCACGCCTCCCCCCTCCCCACCCACAACACAACCTCCCTCCCACCACGGGGTTCCTCCTCCCTCCTCTCACCCTCCCCTCTGTACATCCTCCCCCCCCCCGACCTATTCCCTTCTCCTCCCACCTCTACTCTCTCTCCGTTAAAGCTTTTTCCCCGTGCATCGTATAATGAAAATAAAATAAAAAATGTAGAGAGATGGGCATTAAAGGAGGAAAATGGGGTGTTTTTTTTTTCAATGTTTTGCGTGCAAGATTTCCTTCCCTTCCTTTCTCCATTCTCGGCTAAGCGATAAGACTCTTGAAGTCTCTCATCCTATCGAAGCGAATGCCTCAAAATTCTTTTCGCGATCGACCCGACCCTGTATCGTGTTAGCGACGAGGTCACCGATTGTACCGCGAAAGGACATCATACCCTCGCTTCGGACGGGTACATTGAGAGAGAGGCATTCGGGCATGCTCATGACAATCTGGAAAAATAAAATTAATAAATTGACCATTAAAATCAAACGAAGCAGTTCTATTAATATGAATTTATCTCGGGATTTCCACCGGTTAATGAGTTTGGCTGCTGCAATAATAAACTTAATCCGGTTAGGAATACACCGGAAGGGTATCAGATCATCCATAGTGTTTTCATTGTTTTCATCTATCTAATATCCCTCAAGCTACCTCAAGGGTGTGTGGCAGGGGGTGAGTTCTCACCAATACGCACTACACAATAACCCCCCAAAAAATTAAATTTCGACTATTGATGCATTAGCTAAAACCTGCAAGTACCTGTCAAAGTAGGTGCTTGTTTACCAAGATGCACTACACAATATGCTAACAATGTTGTAGAAATTGTGAATATTGTATTTTGGAATTGCAAGATACACTGAGGTCTGTTTATATGACGTTCAAACTAGGTAGAATATTCAAAGCAATGTATTTAAGGATGAAATCCAAGTTGGAGTTATAGGTAATGTATCCACGGTTATATCTACAAATGTAAGTTACCTACTTCATCATTATTATACCAATAAATTTGTAGTTTTTTTAAAATTTCTTTGCACTCCACGCTTGTTAATCAGGGTCATCTACATCTCGTTAAAATATATTCAAAAATATTTTTAATTATCAATTTAAAAGCTTTTATTAACCAATTTTATTATTTTAATATCACATGCAGGCTCATAATTCCTTTTGATATTTGGATGAAAAATTGTCTCGTGAGTTACCAACCTGGTTATCGTTTTTATTTATAGCTTTTATTCACTAAATAAATTTGTTTAACCTGATTTTATTAATAACTAATGTATTTTTAAGGAGTAACAGTGCATTTATTCCGATATTATGTTACCAGAAAAATGAATACGATCTGCGTCAAGTTAAGTAAGGTGAAGTGAAGTGTAGTACATTGCCCTTTACATGAAACGCGTGATATCTCGGTAACTGCAGTATCACGAATATTAACGAAATAAACATTACATGGATATGGAATATATTACGTTTCTAGAAATGCATATTATAATATGCTCTTACTTGAACTACTCCTTGATTATGGGAAATAAAAAGCACACATTTACAGGTCACATTTACAACATGAGCTTTCATTGACACGACCATCAGGATAAAGAGTAAGGGAAAAGAGAAGAGAAGGTGGAGGTCCACCTCTTAAGAGAATCTTTTTATTCTTGATCGGATTAGGGCTTTGAGACACTAGGATCCATCGATAATGACATGCAATATTGATGAGCTCTTGCGATAAGATGTTTATCATAGTTGATGAATGCGGTCGATACTATCTGGAACTCTACGCTCGAAGAGGATGATGATAAATTAAAACTTATACATTCGCTTTTTTAGATATATTAGTTTTGACTAGTTTTGATTCACAGTAGAAGTTTAAGGGATAACTTTTATTTCTTTATTATATGCTAATGTAGCAAAATCAGTCAAAGTAAATGTCTAAAAAAGTAGGTAAATTGGACAGTTTCCATTGATCATTTTTTAAATCGATGATATTCATCCTCCGCATGATGCTAAGCAAAGTCTTGATAAATCATGTGAAGTTCAGTAACATGCAATTAACCATGCCATTTGACAAACGATTATGTGCGATGTCCCTTAGAGAAATTATTCTATGCACGATATTATGAGGTATATCACTTGAGGAATGAATTTACAGGATAAACGAGACAGATCGATAGGTATCCCGAGGTATTCTTATTTATATCAGGCTATATAATGCATTGCACGATGTATCGCGATTTACCATGCATGATTGATTCAAAGTTTGATTTTAGAATACGAAAATTGCACAGTTCTAGGGCGGCGATTACAGAAGCGATCGAAGGTAACGTATTCGGAGCTAATTGCTCCAGCTCAAAAAGGAACTAAAAGTTAAAAATCTCCTGCAGTTAAACGCGTACATAGTTACTACTATCTATTTTAACTATGAGTCTCTAAGGCCCAGTTTTAAAATCTCAGGTCTTTGCCCGGTATGAAAACCAAAGTTAATACGTTCTCCCATTGCTAACGATCACTTCATGCAGATGACAGTATGACGCAATTCACAAAGCATGAACTCTCTGTAATCATCGAGTCAACCAAAATAGTACTTCACGTTGCGGTTAACGTTAGCCAGACTTTACAAAACTGGGCCTAAGAATTCAAAAGCTAATACAAGGTCTTCTTTTTATAATTAGAATTAATTCAGGGAAAATTGATACCATACAGTTACATAATTGTTAAGATATAGATTCGTAATGAGGTAAACTATAGCAGAGGCATTCCAAAATCATAGCATCAAGATGGAAAAATACCATCTCATCCAGAGAATTATTTTAAGACGAAAGCACCACAAGGATTTAGCTAACCAATGTACGAATGGACTAATTGTATTTTCGTACTAACCCTTAAGGCCTAGACGAGAAAAATATGCTTTCGTGCATGCTGGCCACGAGTTGTTTAAGTGAGAAGGCTGTTCGACCCATAGAGAGACAATTAGTACTACTTCGGACACAAGCAAGGACATTTCCTATCGTGATTGGCGAACCGAACCGTCCGCGAATGTATAAGCTTCCAAATAATTCAGGGCTCATGCTTTAGAATTGCGCCACGATCACCAATGTTACATTGACCGCTGTAGGATTTTCTGAGAGTATTCAAGCGCTATGTACATTACTAGTTTTCTAAGTTTGTAAAAATTTCGCCGTGTAAACGCCAGTTGGCGCTAATACTAACAACTATTTCACCCACGACAGAATTACGAGCGTTGGCTTTGGTTACTGGCATTTCAACTGAAATTGAACAACATAAGTTGCAACACGAGGTACAAAATGGAGGGTCAAGCAGAAAGGCAGCAACATTATGCTGAAGAGCAAATTGAAGTTCCCTAATGCGTGCTTATTCAAAGGCTAAAGCGTTGATGACACTGACGTTCTATACAGATTTGAGATATAAATTACCACAAAAATTCGTTATGATGGCAGGATATGGCCGCAAATGCATACCCCGAAAAATTTATTGATGGTAGCCATAAAGTTTTAAGGGAAATAAATATCCATCCTCACCTTCAATTGGCGATCTTTCTTTCACTTTCTATTAGTGCTGATAGTAGCCATGCTACTGCTCCAGGAGCTAATATTGCCTCAACTGTATTCTTTTAACAATTTATTACTCTAAGAAATCATCAGTATATTTACTACGGTTTGATGGAAATCGTATGAAAATAAGTGTGTTTGAGCCTCCATGTCACCCATCATTAATCTCTAGTAATGTAAAAATGGGCATTAACGGTGCGATATGACCCAAGCCATCATTCAACTACTCCTTCAAAGCTCGATTTGCTACTCATCTGAAAGGTGCAATGATTCCCGATGACTTCATAGTTTCCACAATTGGACTATGCTCAGGACAGAGAGACGGCAAGATCAACAAGTCTAAAGCCCGTTTCACACGATACTTGATCCAGCACAAGTTCGAGGATACTCGCTAGTATAATAACTTTCCAGTATCGTGTGATATAGAACCAGCATGCTAGCTAGCCAGTATAATTGCTATCATACTAGCTGAGCTACTTGTTTTCATAATTGATGCGGTAGTAGTTTGCTGCTAGCTCCCAGTAGTACCTAGAAGCCGTCTGACAATCACGTTAGCTTTTACAGTCGCACGTTAGCTTTTACAGCTTCACTTTTTTTAATCAGCGCTTCACTTTATCGCGGGTGTTACGCACTCTTTGGCGGTGAAATCAATGTGCCGTCAATGTCTTGACAATCACTGCTATTACTGCAGTAGCCGAAAGTCGCCTTCTTTCATGGAAATTTTCTTTTTCCAGTTTGCAGCAGTCGACGACAGTACCGCTTCATCGCAAGCACAAGGTCGATGAACGTGTGAAACCTTCTAGTACGGTTTCTATCATACTGAGTTCCGTCCTCAATATCAAGTACCAGCTAGCATACTAGGTCTTGTGCTGGATCAATCAGCGTGTGAAACGGGCATAAGGTAAGATTAACTTGCTAGGAATCATCTCTACTTGTTAGCTACTGACGAATCATCTCACCTTTTAATAATTTTTAATTAATACCTAATTATAAGTCAACTTTGGATCCAACACTTTAATAATGTATCAAAAAATATTCAACGATGTCGAAGTGTCGTTTAAAATTAAAACACAGTTGAGTTAGTAGTTATCACTAGCTCGTATAAACTGAAACATAATACACAAGACTGGGGCGCCGACCACTTTAGTGATACAACCGCAATTTTAAGAGATCATCATCAACACCATTCAGTACTCAACGTTATGTCATCAAGGTCCCTACTTAAGAAAGCTAATTGATAATATGACGGATTCTACTGTTCATGGAAAAGATGAACTACTGCCATGGCAAGAAGTATATGGACATCCGATCTCTTCATAATGACTTGAGTAAATTGTAATAAAAGTTGTACTAAGGAGATATAATTAAGAGGGGCAAGCGTCATCACTCGAGTTAAAACAATGGATACATTATATTTATTGGAAATGTGAATTATTTTGGCAAATACTAATGTGAGTTCAATGTTTCTAATTGTCCATTAGATCTGCTTATCCTTTATAGGTTGTATTAAAGATATTATTTTAGTATTACTTTTAATGTTACTTTTCAATTTACGAATATTTTCTTCTTCTTTCCTTCTGCCATTGTGGCAAAGGTACCATTTACTGTATAAGCAAAACTGATAAATGGATTTCTGAATCGTTATACATGAAAATTGAATGAATTAAAATAATTTCAAAATTAAATAGACACACTGCAAAATGGAAGGGCAAATTTAGCTCTTAAGGAGAGAATCAGACGTGGAGTATTATTTTTACGGGCAATGTTTTAGATGAAAATCTACTAGGATAAGAATCGAATTGAGTAGATGGGAGCCGGAAAATAGAGATTATATCGCAACTTAAAATCTTCGAGCCAAGGATTCGAAAGTAAATAAGGGACTCTTAAGATGAGGACTGATCAAATGGAATATTTTAAGGTAAGTTAGGACATATTTGGAGAAAATATGAGAACGATAATTAGAATAATAAAAAATTAAGGATGAAAAATATGTTACATACCTTAAGGCAATTGACTGTAGGAAGCTTTAAAAGAAGGTATAAATTTAGGCTGACAATGACGAGAAAAGGAGAGTGTAGGTAAACACATGCATATGGAGAGCCATAAAGCGTGCCGGGAAGAATAATGCTTTTGCGTGGCAACATTAGGTGACATTAAACTCGGGGCTTGGCAAAAGTCCCAAGCTAATCGATCATCGATAGAATACAAATACAGGGTGATTACAATAGAATGCGTCGGTTTCAAAGATCTGTATTTTTAAAATGGTACAAGTTACAGAGCTGCACGACCTCTTAAAATGACCGGTACATTCTCTAGTTTTGTTGGAAAAATACATCACAAATGTTTAACATGTTTTCCTTGAGAACCCGAAAAATTTCAAGTCGATATTCAAATTCCTCCCACACTCTGAGAGCATATCAGCAGTTACAGTCTTCAGAGCCAAAGTTATGCGTGCTTTCGATTCCTCGCTGTTATTAGGCAATGGCGGCACAAAGACTTGACCCTCGACATATCCCCACACAAAAATATCACATGGTGTAAGATCAGGTGACCTCGGAGGCCACAGATGAAGGGCGAGGTCAAGCTGACATTCTTCACAGAGTGTGGAAGGAATTCGAATATCGACTTGACAGTGCTCGGGTTCTCAAGGAGGACATATTGAACATTTTTGATATTTTTTTCCAACAAAACTAGAGAATGTACCGGTCATTTTAAGAGGTCGCGCAGCTCTGTAGCTTGTACCGTTTGAACAGTATATATCTTTGAAACCGACGCATTCTTTTGTTATCACCTTGCAAAATGATATTACACAATTAATTTGTTATCGAGTCTCACCCAGCACCCCAAACATCAGATGGTGCCCCGGAAATGCAGATGCTCTCCACACCTCATGAATACACTCGTTTGACTGCCCAAGTATCTTCCACTTCGCCTTCTAGCTTAAATATACTGCGAGTATTTCAGATGAAAAACCTTTCACTGGAAGATTCCAAGCTGTGCGCGGCGGGACAGATCCGCGTAGCAAATGAAGCTCTTTAAATGTAAATTTCTTCTACCAGGGAGAATACGACCGATAGCCTATGGCTACACGTGTCGTACTGGTGCTTCACTTTGCAATTGAACATACTAATGAAACGACTAATACATACTAATAAAACCGCTCGTCAGTGCTCATAAAAATCAGATAATAAAATGGAATCGAAGAGATGCCAGATTTTCCTCAGAGGAGTCCCCGGAAATTCTTGCAGATTCTCACATCATGAGATCCGGATTCCGCAACCGGATGACGTCGGCCTCTTTAAAACTTGGTCATCAAAAAGCGTTTATTACTCATTCTGCCGCTCTTGCTTTGAGTTACGCCATCTCCCCAAGGGGATTTCGACTCCAGTCGTATCCACTCTCTTTGTAATTCAAATCCAACACATTATTCCTCTATTGAAACCCCTCGTGCATCCTTGTCAATATTTAATTACCATTTTGAAGGGTTACTAAATCTTTAGAAAGAAGGTTGTTCGCACGTGCCGAATTCTGTCGGCCTTTATAGAGATCCAAAAAGATTATTCTAAGCGTGTAAAAGGTGTTGATGTCTATCGCTTACATATTTTATGATCGATTTTTTTACTTTTTCATCAGCTGTCATCCATATTCGGCCGAATAAGTGGAGACTCATTAGTGTTTTATACGAGCGCGGAAGAAAGGCATCCGGTCCACATGAGTGATCACGTTTTTCGTGCTTGGTTTCATGTTATTAAACTCAAAATGAAATGAAGGGGAAAAATAGGGTAAGGACGACGATTTAAGTACTTACTGCAATTTTACGTTTTTTTCTACAGTAAACGTTTGTAAAAAAAAATCTCGATAAAATGTGCTGTTTGCGAGAATTATTTCCATAATTTCTAGTGATACAGAATTTCTATAAAAATTTCAAACGATGTAAATATAATCTGCAACTCTAAAAAACTTCTGAACATAAAAGTGGTACTAAATATTCTATGTAGCTAAACTTTGTCCATAGACACTAATTGGCATGTAATCAAGTTATTTGAAATTAGTTTATCAATTGGTGGAACATACCTCTTAATATATCTCGTAGTAAAATTCCTTTCGATAGCATGACAAGAAATAAATATTATTTCCCCCTCTTGAAGAGTAAACAATTCATTAAGATGAGGTAAAACTTGTGGTCTAGTGCGCTCAAGTCTCTTGCGCCCATATTTAGAATATCTCCACGCTGTGCTTCGTAGCACCCGGAGAGAATAAGAGTCATCGCGCAAGGGGTCTTTGAAACCCTTCTCTGCGCCAAAAAACGTGGTTGAGAGGACGAAACTCGAAGTCACGATCCTTACAATAAGCAAAAGCCTTTCAGGAGGTTGATTTTCCACGGAATGAGTCAAAACAATTGATAAAACCCAACCTTTTTCCGGCTCTGTAAAAGTTACTGTTTTCACTGATATTATGCCCTTGAAAATTAATCAATATTTATTGCTCCAATATTGGATATTACAACCAGAATCATTACATAACTTTAAAAACGTCCCAATTCCAGCACGAATAATAGAAAAGAGGCACATAGTAAGTAGAAAAACTTAAAACTAGCATGAATAATAGATTCTGGAGCTTTAGGTACACCAAGGTTAGCCTGAATTCGGAGCACCATCACTTAACACTAGTAATATTATTAACATTTAAGTGGACGTTTGGTCACAAAAATAATCTTGAACAATTTATAAGCAATAACTTCAGGCTTCACTATGTAGAACCTCTCCATAATGGAATAAAATTTTACACTTCGTATTGGTCCACTAAATTATATAATAACTTAGCAACTTAAATAATACTCTTTCAACTAACAAAGTAAAAAAATAGAGAAAACTATAATTACATTTCCTAGCAAGATTTTAAGTGGATAACATAGGTATCAAAATCACTTTGTTATGCTCTAAGGAATATCGTAAATATAAACAATATTTTTGAGCAAGAGATTTTAAAAAAGCTTTCTATACAACTAAAAAAAATCTATATGTTTCAATAACCATTTTCTAATATGCCTTGAGTAAGACTCAATATTACTTATGTTCTGAATATTTTCCGGTAACAGATTGAAAATTTTAGGTCCCATATAAAGTATAGCTGCGCTTAAATATAGTTAGGTTGGGTCCTGGTAACGCATAAATACTACTAGCAGTTCTCCTCCTATAAGCGTGGCTTTTCATATATATTAGTTGTACTACCGCAACTTCCGTATTAGAGCTTCAGTATTTGATAACATTTCGGTACCATAAAGAAGTATCTGGTGCTGTTGGATGATATGTAAGGAGGAATCTCTATTTTTACTTCTAATTGTGTTTACTATTCCCTTTTAGGAACAGCGGATCTTGGAGCAGTAGAAAGGGTGCTGGCTCTAACTTTGTGAAAGTTTTTAATATCCATCTTTAAAATAGTTAAAAGAGGGAAACACTGGTACACTTCCACCCTTTTATTTATCAACCGACCATAGTTTCGGCACGGATGACACTATGATGGGTTTATGCATTAATTTTGTTACCAATTTATTTCTTGGAAATTAATGCATCTTACTTATGAGTTTCACAAAAATAATGGCTTATTGACAGTCAAATATTAGCTGTTTCCAATGCTACAACTATTCTCGCCCTCAAGCCTAAGTTTGTTAAGTATAAAATACGCTTCGGACACGAAGGCCTTTGTCACAGGTGTTTGATCCACTCCTATCTTTTTTACGGAATTAAGAACTCCACCTAATCATGATGGGTACAACTGCTCACTTAGTATCCGGCACGCTCTGACGGATTGTGACAAATACCGGGCCGTGAGAAATAGATTGCACGCTGCAGTAGAGTATGTTCTGTTCCAGGTGACGATTCCATGAATATAGGCCGCGTTCATTTATCTTTAAAACAACTCTATATTTCCAATAAAAGTTTTCCCTGTTTTACGAGAATCTACGTCTATTTGATACTCTGCAAGTCGCCACAGAGGCGTGTGGCAGGTGGCGTTAGAACACCAAGCATGAAAAAGGGAGGGAAAGGAATAGGGAGATGGAAAAAAAGGAATTTACTTGTTTACGAAGTGTCTTGCTCTTTTTATTGCTAGAGTCACTTATGGCGAGTGGAAAGACGGAATTTTTTGTACCTGTTCGGTAGTTCATCTCTCTTTTTATGTGGCTCCTATCAGTTCTGGAAATATAGAGCGGTGTTAAAGACAATATCTTCCGTGCCATGCTGAAACTCACCTAGTCTGCATTTTTCAAGTAATGTCCATGAGCCCAGAAGAGAGCCATCAAGAGCCCATTTTGTAGACTCCAATTCTCTAGAGGCTTCCAATCTAGTTCTCCTATCAGCTGTGTCACTATCTCTGTTCGCTCTCATAGCAATTTTTAACGAAGCGCACGGCTTTCCCACGGCGAGTGTGCGAATCAAAACCAATACTCCACCATAATTCCAACTTTTCGTTTCTATTTTTTAAAAATACTGCTTTCATAGATAACAAGCCTTAGCTATTAGAAATAAAAATAAATAGAAAAAAAATGCAGATTACTCAAAGAGGTCATAGGTGCCCACTGCAGCGACATTTTTATGAAAAACAACATTAAGACGCCAGGCTCTGTAGTTTTTTTGCTGATAAATCAAAAACTGACATGGAATGACACCTTGAATACTTGCCATTATATTTACTGGGAAAATTTGATTCTTATCAACCGTTTTTCCCGGAAATTTTATTCAAAGTACATATATAGAAAAATACTATTCTTGCCTTGTTTCACCTATTCATGAATTGATCGCCTTGCAATTAAAAATTCTAATGGGGAAAATAATGTATCGAGGAACGGTAGGATTCTGTTGATCTTATAAAACAAAGGACAGGTTTCTACATAAGTTAGCAGGATATGAATTGAATGGCATTGAGTTTGTTTCAATGTGGAACCAATATAAATTGTTTGTTTTTTTGGCAATCAATGTGTTAATTAACGGTATAGAGATGCAATATGACTAGGCGTTTAACACACTACACAACCAACAATACAACTACTAATACTATGGTATAAACGGCATGATGTCCATTTAGCTACCCGAGCTTAAAATTGTTTCTATGACTAACAGGGTTCCGGGGAAACGGAAACATTACGTCGTGCTAAAAGAGTCGATTGTGAGATGAGCTAGTTGAACAAGGAACTGGGTACGCGAATGCGTTCCCAATGGATACGCAGAGACGAGAGGAGGGATGCTGTGGGGGAATTAGATGAGGGAGAGAGAGGTTGGAGGAGGGGTGGAGGAGAAGAGAGGGAGAGAGGCTAACTTGACATTGCATTAAGCACATCCAGCGCCTCACTTAGGACTCGCAACCCGTAATTTACCCATCCAAATAACCACTTCTCTTCGATCCAAAGCCAATCCTCATAAGACGTCGGCGCTGGATTCCATTTCAGGCAGCCAATAAATCAAAGGGGCACGAGTCAGGAGGGGGCTCTCTCCCTCCTACCCACCCCCTCCATCCAGCCTCACTCCTGAGGAACTGACCCCCCTTTCACCGCCCCTTCCTCCTCCTTCCCATCCCTACTTCTCCATCGTCCATTGCAACGCATCCACATCCCGTGGCCCGTCCTTGGTAAAGATGGGGAATTTACGTTTAATTAAAATTTCGCTGCACAAGTTAACGACATTTGCATCACAATAAACTTACGGTGGTTCCACCGTAAAAAGTACTTGAATCTCACGAATATAGAAAACGTGTCCTCGGATTGATATGAAAAGGTAAATCCTTCCTATCCATGCTATATTTTTTTCGTAAATTGAATTTTCAATGCATGATGTTGGCTAAATTCGAGAATGGGTAAAACATGGAGGAAAATGTTTTTTTTTCTATCTGGTATAAGGAACATTTTCGCGAAAAACTGTTAGCAAGAAGTGAATTCTCCCAGGAAGTTGAAGGGAGAGAAAAATACAAGGCACCAATCCATTTTTAGAGCTATTAGGAAATAACTACAGGAACTGTATTCAAATGCGTTAGTTCAAATGAAATAGCGCAGCAATCGGCTCATGGATTATAATAATTGTTCATCAATAAAACGACCGCCAAATAATCTACATATTTTGTACCAAAATCTCACTTTCCAGTAACTGAGACTTGTCATCAATCAACTCAACTCGACTCAATGACTCGCACGTTTGCTGAGAAACCTCCTCATGAGTGACTTAAAGAATAGATGTCTCCAAGACGCATGAATGTGAATCCAGCTGTTCCCCGAAAAATGATCATCTAACGTCACGTTTATTTGTAAATTACTTCCGATATACACGTGTTTTAATAAGCAATCACCAAGCCAAGACAATTATTCAACTAACACGCCTGCTCGCGGCATTTTGACTGTAGAATTGACCCATTCATTGTGGCCGGTGAGTGTTTTAATGACTTCAATATTCCCCATCGCGTCTCGTAGCGTTTTATTCTATATCTATCTATGTAGTGAACCTCAATATTTTTCGTAATATTAAGCCGGAAACACTAAATATTTCTTCCCAGCTACTGAGTAGCAGAATAAATTACTGCGGTAAAAAAAACAATGAACATTAATCTATGAACTACGGACTTCACGGATTCAGTTACCCACCGTGGAAAGTATTGAATCCCTTACCCTTTTTACTGCGAAGGAAGATCGACCGAGTTGTGCTGAGTAACTTCAAAGAAGTTCGTGAAAAACAAAGAATATTTACATATATTCTTTGTTTTTATATAGGCAGGAATATATTTTTTTACTCCCTGCCAAACTTAAGCTCACATTAGCCAGCATTAATTTCTTAGAGTTGGAACCAAAGACTGACGTTTCGTTAGCAAACGTAGAAAAGCAATCGTTTGAATATTTTCAAGACAAGCGTCTACAGGTTTCCAAAAGACGGGGTCGAGTGATGTCATCCTAACAACCAATCATAATGGCGTAACGAAAGATTCAAGACCCCTCACACTCTTCCATATGACCCATTCCTTCCCAAAGTTTTCGCTCATTACATCTCTGTCCCTTTCCTCCTGACCTTTTTACTCCCCCACTTCCCACCATATTCTCACCGCCCTACGTCTACCATCCCCACCACCGACGCTTTCTTTCCAGCCACGAGAGCACCACGTAGCTCTCTCCCCCAAGCGCTAATTTATCCGCCGTGCGTATCGACGTGTTTGCGTATCTACGTGTTCCGGGGCGTTTCTCAAAAGTTTAAAAACGAATGCTGTACGCCTGAAATATGATTTTAGAGAGGATCTGCCAATTAAGGTTTTCACTATGCGCCCGCTTGAAAGGATAAACAAGTCTAGTTCCCTTTGGAAAGAAATATAAACCTTCACCAATGTTTCGCCTTATAAGGCCAAGAGGTCGAAATAAGTGCTAGGCATTAGCATATGCTTTCCGGAAAAGGTCAGCCGTCACGGTTAATTTGGACCCCAATTATATTTTGGCCAGTTCCTCTTTTTCCAGACCCACGACGAACTTTGCGAAAATACTTCCGCCATTCAAAAACTCATGCATAATGAAGTGCAATTAAAATTGGAATTAATATTCAGCTAAAACTTAGACAGCATTTAAACTTACTGAAATATGCATAAAAAATAAACGAGTTTTAGAATAGAGGAATAGAATGAAACAATATCATATACTGATTGAATAGATAGAACTCTATACATGATTTTAGCATATAGATAAGAGATACTTCATTCAAAAACGGAAAAAATGTGCATTCTCTTCCTTAGTCACAGTAATATCTAATTGCTTCTTGCAAAGTGACAGATACCTTACCAAATAACTACTATATGAGTAGCTTTTGTAAAATAATTTGGATGCACAATTAATAATTACGATTAGTTACAGAGGACTTGCACATGGGAAGAGCAATTCACTTGCAACGGTTCGAAAGATTTTTCCCTGTAAGACTGAAGCGGAGAAATAAATATCCTTGACATTAAGAATGAAGGCTAAAACTGTTATTAGAATAAAGCTGCAATAAAACTCGTTTCAATGCTGGAATTTTTAGCCGTTGAAGAGAAAACGAGCCAATATATTACTTTAAAAGACATTCGTGACTATAACGAGGGAGGGCGTCTCTCTTCACATCAGACTGGGAAAGTTCTAAGCGGCTTTCTTCAACGAAGGTAGTAACTAAATTAACTTTTTTTATTTTCTAAAATTTCTCAGTATTACGTCATCAGTGATTATGCACACATCCGTCAAAAAAACAAAACCGCCAGTTACACATAAGGCAAAAAGAAAATATTTAAAATCCCAATTTAGGGTTAGCATTCAGATATAAATTGCGCTAAAAATTCTATTATCATAAGATAAAGTCGGCAGGAACTAAATTACGCATTTGAAAACGATGATGATGTTAATTTAAACTAACATTCCACAGTTCAACATAGAGTTTTCTTCAAATTGAAGTAAATAGTAGAAGTATGAAGATGGGCTTTCATATTGCCGCCTCGTGGATTAGGAACTACGACTTTTTCTTTATAATGACCATAAAATTACATGGAAAAATTGAAGGGTGTACAAAAACAAGTCGAAACTTCTCCAGACTCATAAGGGAAGTCGTGGAAACAATGAACGATCCAAAAACTTCAACAGGGAGGACACCCTCGTCTCGACAAGGAAGAGAGTAATTGCACCTATCATGGAACGGCCAAACAGGGCGTTAAGGGAAAAATTTGCTCTCAACACGGCCATGTTTTAGACAACCAAAATTATCCTTTCATGTTCGTTAGCTCAGATGTGGTGTCCCTCTTCAATCGCGTGCCACTCACTGACACCATTAAGTTGCTGGAATATATTTTCGACAGTGGCAGGGTGAAACTGTTACATGACGAAAGATCTAAGGCTTTCCTACCGTGTAACAATATTGGTGGTTCTTCGGGTTTCCGACCGGGTCGAACTCTCAATTTCTGCCGAAGTTTCGATGAACGAGTCGTTCATCACCCTTAGGGCACTATGATGAACGAGTTAAAAACTCTTCCATTACCAAATGAACGAGATGAATTAATACCCTATTACTTCCGGTAGGCCAACTATCAGAAGAGGCGCAAGAATCCAGGCATAAGGACATCTAGTATGTCAGAGAGTATCACACTCGAAAAACACCAAGATCGCATACGAATGAGGGTTTACTCAATTCTCTTCTTGTGTCATCAGATCCTATTATATCCAGCTATTTCAAACGGCCTACAAGAAAATGTGGACTGATAGCAGAGGAAGTATTAAGACTGTTAGCAAATCCTACTCATCATAATTCAGAAAATAATAAAATTCATAACTTGAGACTTATTTCAGGGTGTTTCTTTATTCCTTAATACTTCGTTTGGCATAGCTACACATAATCCTTGTACACTGTTTTTTCAAAATTATTTACTTTCTTATTTAACACATTCTGATAATATCTCTTAAGTAAATAATTAACTTTCCATCGCTGAATGTATTATAACTATGCATTATCTCTTTAGCATATTGCAATCGCTACTCCCGTTCTAAAACATTACATATATATTAGGGGTGAGCCGATAATTAATTCCGATATAAATACTGGCGGGTATTCGGCTATCGGCATATCGGTATCGGAGCATCAAAATCCGATAATTTTTCCACTAGCATAAGGTTTTCAACAAATTGCTGTATATCTCCAAATTGAATATTTTGCTTCGTCCGCTTGTTAGTTGTTTGCAACCTTCTGAAATAATCTACTAGTTGGCGCTGTATTTTTAAAACAGTACAAAAGCGTAACCTAATTTTTCATGAGCGCAAGCACGAATATACATATGTATTGCAATATTAAGCCTCAGAATCTCACAATCACGTGTGTGTAACTGATACAATTGGTGGTCAGAATGTCAGATGTGTTGAAGTATTTTGTTGTGAAACATGATTACCCCAATAAAGCATCTTGTAAACTTTGTAATATACGTGTTTCTCGTGGCGGAAAAAATTCTCGATCGTATACTACGACTAACTTGAGAGTTCATTCAAAAAGCAACCATTTGATCCATTTCCGAGAACTGGAAAAGAAGAGACTAAAAACTGCAAAGAAAAACATCGTGATTTCGAAAATTAGTCTTGAAGATACACCTGAAGGAATATCTGAACTCCTGAGTGATGATGAAAAAATGGATAATTCACGTCCATCTTCGAGTGCTTCAGATTGCTCGTCCTTTGTGTCAGCCGAATCAAATTCGTCAACGCCAAAAAGATGAAATTTCAACCTTCAATCAGTGAAATTTGGAGGAAACCATACACGGAAGATGATCCTCGCTGGAAGAAAATTACTAACCTAATAGGTCGGATGTTGGCCGAGAACTTTCTTTCGTTCAAATTAGTTCAAAGTAACTGTAAGTATTTCGTAAATTGTGATGACATTTTGTTCATTGCTTAATTCTCCATTGCTTTCATATGTTATATTTTTTCAGCTTTCATTAATTTGATGAAATATTTGGAGCCTCGATATGCTGTACCCTGCCGCCAGACCTTCTCCCGAAGGATAATCCCATTTTATACAACCAAGCATGCGACTTTGTCAAGCACGAGTTGGAGGAGGGTGAAACAGTCGCCTGTACCACGGACTTATGGTCATTGAATTCTGGTGATGATTATTTATCATTGACGGTGCATTTCATCACGAAAGACTTTGTGAAGAAAAATGTGTTTTTGGAAGTGGTTCCATTTAGTCCTGTTTATCATACGAGTGAAAATATTTCAGATTTTTTAGTTGAAACACTAGAATCATGGAAAATTAAGAGGGAAAACATACATTTATTTCTTAGAGATAATGCATTTAACATGGTTTCGGCATTCAGAATGTGTGGAATCCCGAGTGTAGGTTGTGCTGGGCACACTCTGCAATTAGTTGTACGGGAGGCTCTGCTCAATCAAACTTCTATTTCCAATGTTTGTTCCAAAGAGAGGAAGATTGTAGGGCATTTCAGGCATTCCTTGAGTGCAACAAATTGCGTATTGTCTACCAACAAAACAATAATTTTCCGGTGCATAAACAGGTACAGGACCAAAACACAAGATGGGATAATACCTTGAGAGAGGTTCATCTTGAGAGAGATTCAGAGGTTATCACTATAGATGCTTGAGAGGTTCGTTGAACTAAAGGAAATGATCAATGGGCTTGCCCCTACATTAAACATCAGGTATATACCACCAAGTCAAGAATGGCAACTCATAGAAAATGTTGTTCCTTGCTTGCAATTATTTAGATGCGTTACTCTTGAAATGAGTGAGGAAGGGCCTAGATCATCCATTGCCAATGTCATTCCGCTGATAAGAGGTCTGATTGCAAAATTAAATGCTATGTTTGACAAAGATACAAATCATTTCAAGTCATTTGGTCCATCATTAATAGCAAACTTGAGAAAGAGATTAAAAAACATAGAGAATAGCCATTTTTATTCACTGGCTACCCTGATGGACCCAAGGTTTAAAGGTTTTGTCTTTTCTTCCCCAGAGTTACTCACAAAAGCTAAAAGAGACGCTATTAGTTTTTTCAAAGACTCATTAAAAAAATATGCCAGTTTGGAAATTTCAAATACAAAAGAAAGTACAGTGGGTTGCCCTTCACAGAGTTTGTACAGTATGATTCTTCCTCAGACAAAAATATCCCTAGACAATCCAGAGGATGAATTAGAGGATTATCTGAAGGAATCCTTATTGCCCATTGACTGTGATCCTCTTCATTATTGGAAAAATTGTAAAAAATATGTGCATCTGTCATAAGTAGCCAAAATATTTTTAGCTGCACCTGATGATCTGTTGCATCTGAAAGGTTTATCGGCACAGCAAATTTAGTATCATCTAAGACAAGGGGAGCATTGAACCCAAACAAGGTTAAACAACTTGTTTTTTTGGCTAAAAATATGCACTGGCATGTAGTATCTCTGAAGTTTTGTTAATGTTTATATTTTGTAGATTGATCTTTTAAATAAATGTTTAAAACTTAAGCACAATTTTTATAGCCCTAAATAGCACTGTTTTCTACCGTAGAAGGTGTTCAATATATATACAGGTACATCTATAGGATTAAAATATCGGTCCAAATCAGGTTATCGGGACAAAATATCGGGTATCGGTTATCGGGAAAAAAAGGCTATCGGCTCACCCCTAATATATATATTATCATTTCCAAAGATAATTGAGTGCCTGATTATTCCATTTATTTGGCGTAATTTTTACGGATTCATTTCGTTATACAGTAAACTATAACCATTTTTCTCAAAATAAGTAAATTACGATCCTTAAGAAAGTTCAAAATCGTGAGTAACTCGATAAAATATATTTTCCCACTTTTTTTTAAATGGCGCACTGTGCGTCGGCAGAAATGGAGAGTTCGACCCGGTCGGAAACCCGCAGAACCACCAATATTATTACATGACGCATTGACGTCTACCTATTTTAAACATGGCGATGACATCTACGAGGACGCTGACATAGCAACTCGGTCTCCAGCCATTGCTCATTTTTTCAGGGAAAATTTTGAGGAGCCCTCTCCTCGGCACCTCTACGCCCGAGATACTTTTTCCGTTTTGTAGATGATATCTTACTCACTTGGTCCCATGGATCTGAGGGGCTCTACAGCT
The DNA here is from genome assembly GCA_963573305.1 of Pyrrhosoma nymphula. Lineage (NCBI taxonomy): Eukaryota > Metazoa > Arthropoda > Insecta > Odonata > Coenagrionidae > Pyrrhosoma > Pyrrhosoma nymphula. The sequence continues at coordinate 7,616,651 of OY754335.1, read as the reverse complement.
GTTTTTGATTCACATGAGACAACTAACATCCTAGCATACAGTACACAATGGAGACGGAGAAAAACTGTCGGATTCCATTTCTCGACATCCTCGTCAACCGGAAGGATAATGGATGGCTGGACCACGGTGTCTACCGAAAGCCAACGCACACAGACATATATATTTGAGAATTTCCGCAGTAATCACCTACCCATCCTATCGAGCAGCTGTTCTGTCCACTTTAATACACCGTGCTAAGGCCATAACCGATACTGTCAGTCTTCCTAATGTGTTAATGAAGACTTTCCGCCAAAATGGATACAGTGATCGGATCTCTTTGGCTCTAAATAGTATTTTTTCAAATCTCGCTAATTGAATACCGATGATGAACACCCTTAACCAACCGGCAGGGCCATTCTACCACATGTGTCCACGGATTCTGAAAAAATCTTCAGAATTCTCAGAAGATACAATATCGACACCATCCAACTCGTAAAGTGACCCTGCTGGCCTTATGACTCCTGTTGTCAATCAGATTCCTAATGAATGTAGCAAAGTCTTCGTGGGAGAGACTGGAAGAACTATTGCTACGAGGCTTAAAGAAGACCAGAGACAGTTCAGTCTTGGACAGTGCGAAAAATCTGCCGTTGCTGAACACAGCATTGGTCTTGACCACAGGATTCAATGGAATAGCGCCAAGATTCTTTGCCGTTCAAACAGTTATTGGGATAGGATAGCAAAGGAAGCCATTGAGATCAGACTGAAAAAGGATAATTTTAATTGTGACGCTGTTTTTCTTCTCAGCAACTCTTGGAATTCCATTTTTAAGATAATTAGGAATAATGGAACGAATACTCCTCCTTTCCGTTGTCGTAATTTGGAAATTTCACCCTCCGACCAATCAAGAGTCACCTGATTGTTGGACCCAGATAATAAACATGCCGCACTAAAATTCAATGACATTTACCCTGAAGACGATGGATGAGTCGTCCGTTGAAACGTCGGTACTTTTTGCCGATTTAACACGGGTGACATACTGATCAAAATTTTCGCTATGCATTAGACGGAAAAGCATTACATCTTGTTTCATGGAAATGTATGTTAAATGTTCGTATGCACGTCACATTTACGTGAGGCAATGAAATTCCTTCCTTCCTTTCCTTTCCGTTATCAAATAAATGCTGCACGTTAACGTGGAATTTTGCAAAATAATTGCATAGGTTACATTAGAATGTTCCACAAAGGAGCAGGGTTTTACCACTCCAAAGTCACGAATCTTACCTTGCCCGACGATAATAAAATCTAATATCTCTGGTTGTACAAGCCAAATATTTTCCTGGAGCGTAACTTTATAGCGTGTGCGCTCGTGTTATCGAATTTTTTACAGTGTAAGTAGATAAGAAAATGTGAAGAACGCTCGTTAAGCTGCACCTGTTCTTTAAAATCACTATTCTCGAACTGTTGACTACAGTTCGCAACAATTGACTTAGGCGTTTTGGATGTTGATAGCGAAAACACGCAGGAAAGGTTCTTTGATAGGGCCTCTGGTAGTGCACGCCCAATATACTGTGTATACACTCGAGGGTAATAGTCAATAAAATTCGAAACACCATGAATCCTCGCCACTCGCGACGTTACTGTCACTGGACCAGTGTTTTTTTTTATAAATCTCCAAACAGTTTCGCCGAACTTGTTTGAAAATGGTGGCTATGGAACAGGCGTATGACTCTTCATCGCTTTTCAATCTAAAATATTAGTCTCATATGACGGATAAGGCGCCATGAAAATATATGCATTACACATTGCTGATTAGATGATACAATCACGTTTTTGACATAGCCTAGAAGGGGAAAAAGTTTGAGAAACAAGATACCAAAAGGGAAACACCTCACCATTTTGCCATTAGCACAATGAAATTTGTGGCAGGAAGTGGCCATTTTTAACTCATTGTTTTCCTCGCTATGTGACCAATTACTACCAATTATTTTCCTCACATGGAAGGAGTATTTATTCAAAAATACACGTAAAAATCGGGGTTATTGAAGGTACTCGTAGCAGTGGTTCTGCCAAAAGAAAACAACTATTAGGAAAATCAGAATACACGGCAGAGTATCTTTTCCCTCTGTGTAATTTATACAGGCTACTTTCGATAAACTGTAAGAGTATTATTGCGGATTAACAGGTATTTCCCTGCGAAAAACTGCTTCCCGTTAATTTCGGCTACACCAACGGAAAAGCATATCGTATCTACCAGAATCTACACCAGGGAAAATAAATATCTCGCTCTCCCTACCTCCATGGCCATAAAGGGACCTAAACCAAGGCCGGAGGAAAATGAATTTCGGAAAGAAAACTAGAGCGAAGGAGTTGACACGGGATAGAGAAGAATGGAGGAGTAAAAGCACCTAATCAGGGACTGAAAAATGGATAAACTTCCAGTTTATTATAGAAATTTACCAAAGTTCAAGAGAAGATTTTTCTTGAAAGCACTCCAATAAAATGACCTTCATTTCAGCTCTAATTATGCATTAACCTACCGTAGCAACAAATAATTCTCAGATAAAAAAATCTACTTTTCAACTACATTTTACTAAGTACAAATTCATTCGTTTGGAAACTGATTGGCAGGAACCACACAGGACCTTGTTTTATTTTCTCCATTGCGTGGTTATCTTTAAACTTCCCAAGCCAAATTATTCATTTGTCTTAAAATAAGACCTTATAAGCTCCTTATAATTTCCGCTTCCACTAAAATTCCTCAAATAGAGATTGGTAGGCGTATAAGTTTAAACATTTTCCATTCCAAAGTGGAATAAACACGAAATATACTCAATTGACAAACATAACCTCAGTGCATAACGTAACTCAGTTGCACGCGTAAATGATCCTTTATTCACTTACAAATAATAATAATAAAAGGTCATTCACGCGCGTACTGAGGTGAATTTTAGACGAGGTAAAGGGAATCATTAATAATTTGCATCAATGCTCAAATATTTCAGAAGAACTATTGCTTCTTTCAAGAGTAAAGCTCGATTAAACGAGAATAATAAAGCATTCTTCCTTCTCTCCATCGGCTCAGGCTCAACCTTGTGGAAGTTCATTTTATCGTAAATGAAAAGGAAAACTTTGTTATATTCCACCAATTTATTCTCAGGTACAACTAGTTTCGACGCAGCGGCGTACCTGAAGATGACGCCGCTGCGTCGATACTAGTTGTACCTGAGAATAATTGGTGGAATATAACAAAGTTTTCCTTTTCATTTACGATAAGTATTCTTCCATTTATCATTAGATGTACACAGGAAATATACTGAAATGGCACACACACAATAAGTAAAATATAAAAACATCACTCGCGTTATTTATGAGTTGAATCAAAAATGTTAAAGCGAATCGTTATCGGAGTTTCATTGCTCTCTTAAGCGGCAAAACTAGTGTCAATGAGAAAAAGGTAATAATCTCGAAAGTCACTCACGTTTCCGGCGCCGGAATGCTAATTACGTGAAGTCAAAAAAAGGCGCAGATTTATGTGCCAGGGCATTGAATCCGTAATTCACTCATTATTCCTTTTTTCACTCTCGTTCGGTGAGAATGCGCGTGGTGCAGATCGGAAAGAAGGAAAGAAAACCAGCTGATATGAGATGGAGAAGGAGGCATGGGAGAGAGAGAGGGATTATTCAAGGAGGAAAGAGAGGAGGGGCTGGGAGAATAGAGAAGGAGAAGATGAAAGAATCACGGTCAACGGATATAAAGGGGAAGACCCAAAAGAGGAGAATCACAAACGAGTGTCATTGTGGCCCTCTCAAGAGGTCTGCCCAAAAAAACCTTTATGAGGAGGGAGTGGGTATGAAATGGATCTTCTACGGGTGAAGGAGGGATCGGGCAAGAAAGGTAATCGTCCCACAGTGCTCGATATCCTTGCAAGGAATACGTGACATGATGGTACCGACATCGATGTCGCCACGATATTTCTTTTATGTTCACTTTCGATAGGATAATACTGTAAAGTATTAAAATTCACCGTTCAAGTATGAGATATCTCAACTTTTGAATCAACAAATCAGCCATTATTATCAATAATAAAATTTTTATTCAATATTCCGCTACTTAACCACTATTATCTATAAATATTAATTTTGTAGCGTCAGTCTTTCTGTATCTATTTTGTTTATTTCTCTCTCACGTTTTGAGCTAGAGAAATGAGGTTTGGTGCATTAAATGTGGATTCTCTGTCTGTATTATTTGACGGGAGTTTTGGATTTTTAGCAGTTGGTGGTGCAAAGAAAAATGCAAAAAACCGTGGTTTTTGAGATTTTCAATTTAGTTAGATTCCGGAGACTAAAGTTTTTCGAGACTTACAGGTTCACTTAAAAAAGTTAGTATATGAAATGCATGTATTATATGAAGAATTAAATGGTTAGCTATTAAGTTCATAATCCGTAAATTGTGAAATAAAGTAAAAAATGGTTCTCTGTGTGATAGAAGGCGGATTTTTTGCCCTCATTTCATTTTAGCTATGACTAACCAATCGTCGGAGTGACTGTCTCTCAAATATGGTACTCTCCTCAGTCAACTACAGTGAGCATTGCACAGAAAAATGAATATTATGACTTTTTTTACTCCAAAATGTTTACCTACGTTTCAAAAACTATTCTCAATGTTTTTTTTTCATTTTTGAGAAGCATATACACTCATTTAACCACATTTCCCACTGCTTTCACATGAGTACTGCAAAAAAAAGGAAAAACGCCAAGTTCACCTCATGAGCACACCAGACAGAGACTGCCTTCAAAGCAGGCAGCAGGTCTGCTAGTACTACTCTTACCAACACTATGTCAAACTACAGATTTTACCATGAGTTGAAATTTTGTATAGCTTCATATTCTTTAAGCTACATATTTTATTAGCTCCTCCATACAGATAAAAATTGGAATTCTTGAATGGCTGATTTTATACACAAAGCCATATTTGTTTGCCTCTATATAAAAATGATAAGTGTGGTGGATCTACATGTCAGGCGTTTATTTCTCTGCTACTCCCTTTTACCTATTCCTTCCCTCCTAAATGGAGTCCAAACTCACCATGCCACATACTTTCACATTTTCTCGCAGGGTATTGCGTAGATATGGTGTGGTCTATGACTAAAGAAGACTTTTTAACCCCCACTCCAGTTGGTGCAAGAAAATATGAAATTGACTCGAGGGTTTTCGGGTTCTTCCAGCCTTGGTTCGTTCTTTTGGATGGCAGTTTCGCCACCATTCCATTAATACAATCTTCTTATCCGCCGAATTCCATTAATCTTCAGATCCGAATTAATGTTGCAGGTTTTTTTTGGCGCTATGTAAGATCATCGCCAGGGAAAATAAGTACTTGTATCGGCTGATACGGAAGAAGATAGCAATCGCTAAGACTCCCGTAAAAGTTATTAGGGAAGATGGCTACCCCTTCTCCTCCACTTTCAAACGAATTTTCAAAAATAAGACCGATCACAGCGCAACGCACCCTACAAGCCAATCAGAGCACTATAGACTAGCCCAAGCCTTAGCCAATATTGCGGGCCAAGAGCCCTATATACAGCGGCCCTAAAAACTCTGCATGCTTACTTCGACCCTGAAGATGCCGACTGGAATGCCGGCGAAAACCCTCACCATCAAAACCCTCAAAATTCATCATATAATCCCAGCGAAATCCTTCGCAGCAGCTAAAGCATGAGATTCCAGGGACCTCCATCCTCCCCTCCCAATCTTAAGGAACAATATGCATGAATTAAATGTTCGAAAGTTAAAGTTTTGCGCAGCATTGGTCACTCATTGGGTAAGTTTTTCGAGAACAGGGTACAGATGACATATATAGTGTGCGTAATTGAAACAAGCGTTTTCCACCTGTCGACATGAAACAAGTTGGCGGCGTGCAGATCAACTAATGCTATCGGCTGATGCCGAATTTGGATTTGAAGACGGTTGGCGGTAACATTTTATGGTTCCCACAGCTGTGAAGATGAGAAACTACGTGTTGTTTACAGTGCTATCAACTGAGATTTTTCTTCCGGCATTAATGCAAAAAGTGATACAACGCGAACTCATGACTTACTAAAATCTTACGTAAGATGTTTTCTGTCTTCACCGCCTTTGGCCATCAGACTATGTAAGGAGATACTCACATGGGCTAAATTCACGATTTAAAAAAGTTATCTGCCTGGACAGCATCGCAAATCCAGATCCATAGAATACGCACCGAATGCTTAAATTAAAAAAAATATTGTGCTACTAAACGTCAATTTTGGAGGTAGGTTCATAGAAGTGATCACCAATATGAGTTTCCCTGTCCATGCGAACCATTTTTGTCATCGTGAAGTTTGCTCATAGTCGTTGGGATCTTATGAACGGGAACTGGTTGAAATGCTTTAAATATTTTCCTAAAAAACACTAAAGAGTTTAAAATTGATGGAAAAAGAACAAGCTTTACTAATGTCACTTGTTAAATTGGCACTAAAATCGTACCATGTGCACGAATGAGAGTAGAATTCGTGGCATTGCATACTTGGTAACCGTGGGAGCACCTACTCTACATTTGAAGCCTCCATGAAATCCAAGGTGGAATGAGATGCCTGGGTAGCCCATAGAAACTTTTTTCACTGGGTAATCCTTACACAGGTGCTACGTGGAGAGCATTTCAAATTTGTTACTCCCTCCTACGGTTGGTACATTAAACAGTAGATCTCTAAGTGCCTTCCTTTTCGAGTGAGTTCTTGCCGATGCAAGGTTTATCTCCACTTTTCCTCCGTCCGCCGTTAATTCCCTAACCAACCTAACCACCAGTCCCTGAATGGCACTAATAACATATTTTTAGTCGTTTTATTTCATAATTACTACTATAGGGTGCAGTTGGACTTTCAATAGATGCACTAAGGCATTTCCCATGCAAACTGCCTCAAAACGACAGAAAACACATACTACTTCTTTCTCCTACTAAACACAAAGCTATATTAGCCTTAGTCACTCTTTCAGTATACTTCATTCCACAATCTGCTTAGATTTGAGCGTTAGAATAGATAAATATGGAGCACTGAAAAAAACTTATATCTAACTGTCCGGCCAATCTCCTCTTTAACTGCAATATTTCACTCCAAATACCATTCATCATTTGGTAATTCTCCCTCCGTGTTGTCAATGTACACATAAGCCCGGAAAACTCCAATTGGTAAATTTTGGATCATATCAGGTATTCTTCAAAGTAAATGGTGAGTACATGAACATTGATTTCTCCGCTTTTTCTGCTATTTCCTTCAATATGCCATCATTACTTCTTATATTTAATTCCTTTTAAATTCATTGCGTCCTTTAACTCCCTTCATACCGTCCTAGACTCCTACTCTCTTTTTCCCTCTCCAACCGTCTACCTTCAGCTTGTCGTTACCAATCAACCCACTGTTGCCGCTTCTGTCAAATATCTCGAATCAGCCTCCTGTCCTTCCCTACAACACGCATCACTCACTAAATTGTTTTCTCTCCATTCGCATCACTCTTTACATCTTTCTCCACACGTGCATCTCGATGGCTTCCAGTCCACGCCTATCTTCCCCTCAGGACAACCAAGTTTCCGAATCATTCAACGAGGAAGGCCTACTTGTTTACATTTCTTCCATAATCTGCTTTGATCGGCTTAGACAAAAATGGAGGATACACTAGAAAGACTCTTTCTCGTTAGAATTCATGATGAGAAAAACCACAGTACAAATTCCGCTATTTTTCTATTGCTGTCGACCGGTTTCGACGTCTAAAGCGCCATTATCAAGACAAGCAGAACGAAATATAACGAACGCTGCTTCAAGTTGTCTTTCTATTCGTCTTGATAATGACGTTTTAGACGTCGAAACCGGTCGACAGCAATAGAAAAATAGTGGAATCAATACTGTTTTTTTCACCGTGAATTACATTAATAATTTGCACCAATTATCGCCATAATCGATTAATTTGATTCTTTCTCATTGTCCAAAGTATCTCTGCAACAGCACTTTCCTACTAAAAGCATTCATCAGTTATTATCGTTCTTTATTTCTTACAACTGCTCGCCTATTTTCCTCCCCCAGCTTATCCGATATTCTTCCCCAAATAAACCACTTCAGCGCAAAGCACTCCAGCCACTCTTCTGTCTCATTTTAATATAACCAATCAACTTTCGACGCTCACCTTCTATATCCAACATTTTCTTTCCCAACTTCGCCCAGCATAACCTTGCCATCCTCCTCCACACTCAAGCCAAAAATCTTTCGGAATATATGCCCATCTTCCTTCCACAGCGGTGAATAGGTTTCCGACCCAAACAAACGTGCCCATTTCCACTTTTGGTATATTTCATTCCATAATTTGCTTCGAGCTCTTGAGTTCGTTTTGACAAAAATTGAGGACACACTCCAAAACTGTGTTTTTGCTGTCTAACCTACCTTTTTCTGCACCGACGTATTTTCCCCCGTAAAGGCATTCAGCATTTATCTGTGCTCTTTTCTTCCTCTAGTTTATTTCATTCCAGAGCCTGCTTTGACCATTGACTACAAATTGACAAAAATGAAGGTCACACTCCAAAACTGATTTCGTGCGGCCCGACCTACCGCCTCCTTCTGCACCGCCGTATTTTCCTGTGACAAGGCATTCAGCATTTATTCGTGTTCTTCTTTTCTTTGAAATTTTCGCCTCTTTATCCTACCCTCCCCCCCCCGCCCTTCCCTGCCCCTCTCTCGCCCTCCTTTCTCACTCTTTGACCTCCGTGCGACGACCCCTGCCACTCACCTCACCAATTTTTTATCCTTCCTTCACCATTCGCCTCTTGTACTATCCCCTTGATATTTCTCTCACCCTACCCTCCCATCCCCTCTTGCGCCCCCCCATCTGAATCTTTCACGCACGTTTTCTTCCCAGATGCTCTCTCCTCTCCTCGCATCCCCCCTTGCGCAGGCCGGCGGTTGGCAGCGGAGGACCGGCGCGATAAATCACATCTGATTCCGTGCGTGTGTGAAGAGGCTTTTTGAAGGCCCGCGATTCGCGACGCTCCTCCGAAAAATCTCTGTCGGCTCGTTGCTGCTCAGAGGGTGCGCGAATGGGAATGAAGGGAGAAAGAGAGAAGAGAGGTGGGTCCATAAGGGGTGGGGTGGAATGAGAGAGAGGGGTCGGCAAGGACAGAAGAAATAAGTGGATGGGAGAGGGATATCGCCCATGAACGTCGCTTCCTTAAACCCTCCTCCTTAAACCTTCCTCAACCTTTTAGTTCAAATGAACCGGTGGCGAAATCCTATTTGGACCCGAGGATGTATTTAAAAAAATACCTCTATGTAAGTTATGAGCGGAGGTAAGAGGCGATGGCATGGTGAAAAGTAATCACTTGGTATTATTCCACTTTGGTTCTTTATTCCCGATCATTTTGCACATAGTTTATGCGCCATTATCAAGGAAACATTGACGTCAATCTTTCCTAGATAATGACGAAATCAAACGGGGGTAACAAACCAAAGTGGAATGTAACCAAGTAATTTATTTTCCCCATATTAAACGTAGCAAATTACAACAATGTTTCGCCTGCTTCCTTCAGTTTAAGAGACAATATTAGACGTAATATGAGCGAGATCTTTCCCTAGTCATATTTGAGACCATATTTGAATTTTACTTTAAATTTTAGGCAGTTATAAGAAGCAATTACAGTAATATTAATGATATAAAACAGTTTTTTACACTAAAATTCTCAGTAATTAATTTTACAAACAGAGTTTATGCTGTAACTTGACTCATATGCTTCACATATTGCGCTGCAAACGCCTTCTCAGCCTAAGAATATTTTTCGGCGGTTCTATAAAAAGGTATTGCGGTGAGTAATACATTAACTTTAAAAAATAATAACACTAACTTTACACTGTTATATTTCTGACGTGATCTGTGCGTCAGAACTTCCTCATTGGGGAGTCTATCCCGTGAAGGGAATTGTAAACTTAATATGATAGGAACACGACTTAAACGCCAAGCAGGTAAAGAACTACGTAATGTATTCAGTCGCATTTAGTCATCAGCTCTGGTCTTCCGGAGTGGAGAGACAGCATGCTGGGCACTACGCTAATTCGGGGATCAAACATGCAGGAATTGCAGTAAAAAACAAGTAGTTACCAAAAAGAACTATAGTCGTATTAGGGCAGATTTGGTGGAATTCTTTACGAGTTACTAAAAATGTTAACAAGGAGTTAGTATCCTTTGTGACTAATAAATGCTTAAGTTCCGTAATGGGAAGCGGATACAGGAGGATGAAGAGAAAGAGGCATTGGCATCGGCATGTTGCTGGGCCAGCTTCGCGCGGGTACAGCGATTCAATTTTGGACGCACCTAAAGTATCATTGAGTGACATTTAGTCAGGTTTTTTCGTCAATTGTTTCTTCGGAACCCTTTTTAGCGACTAGTGATCGGACCGGTATGGTTGGATAAGTATATACATACTTGATTTTCTTTCTGACGGTCAGGGTTCACGTATCCAATCTTGTAAGGCTTTTTCAGTCAAATAATTGCCGCTTCATCATCTGGAGGACGTACAAAACTCTGCGACTCGCACAAATATCAGTGCACATGCGCTATTAATGTGTGTTATCTGATAATCTTTAATGTCACTTTCACTGCAAACTATTAATACAAATGCATCATTCTGTCCATTGGGTTGCACATAAATATGCATGCGCCTTGGTGTCTTTTTTTAAGAGAAGGTAAGCACCAACGCCGGGTTTCTCTCCATCTTCAACCACGTCTCGATTAATCCTTCTCTCACCATTCTACCCACCTGTCTGAAATGGCACAAATGACCTCAATTGTCGATTGCCTCACTTGACTACTTGGCAGTGACGCACCGAACTCTGTGACTGACAAGATATAATCAATGCACATGCATACTAAATTTTTTGTATAAAATCTGAGATTCCAAACACTCATACGGGTGGAATTTTTGTGTCTTCAATATAAACAAACGCTATTTTCCATAACATAGTCCTACGGTGAACGATGCTTTAAATTCTCAAGTTAAAGTTACTCCTGTGTACGCGTGAATAATATGAGAGCAATTTAAATAAATAAATAAATAAATAAGTAAAATAAAAAAAATAAAAAATTGACTTCGTAATACAAAACAAGGCGTGAAAATGCAGGAGAGGAAATAAAATATCTGGTGGATGTAGGTGCTTGTGGTATTAAAACATTAGTAAGGATAATTCAATCCCATTTAAGTCTGCCTGAATTGGCAAATTACCAGTAATAACAAAGAATTATCTGAAATATTCTACACATTTAAAGAGCATATTTATGGCGCGAAATAGCTGTATTAAGAGTTTCTCTATTCATAGGAAACATATGAGCTTATACAGCGTGACTGAACCTCTAAAATAATTCTGATTAAATTAGGATTACCGCGCATAAACCGTGCAGTGTTAGAATGATCGGACTCCCACGGCAAACTAGATCACTTCAGTGTGTCGAACAAGGACTCCCTCGCGAGAATCCTTACACTGGTCACGCATCATATCCCACACCCTCTAATCCTAATGTAGAGCCGTGATTGAGGGCACTCGGAGAATTATATAGCACATGGCTTACGAGGGCACCTTTACGGCTCGGAAGAACTTAAAAGAGTAGCGGAGGAAAGAATCAGCAGGTAGAGCGTCCAAAAGAGACAAGGCCTGAATTAATGCCCGTGATATTTCCAACGGCCCACTCTATACCCAACTTCGTCTCTGCAGTCCTCTTTTTTATTCCCAAATGTGAACTAATTTTATAAGTCCGTTACATTCGGGCCAACGGGTTCAGATTTGACCAACAAGACAAATGATTCTTTGAATTTTTAAATGAGTAACATCCCGCGGGCTTAACTCTCATCTCTGCCGATAAATGTACATTTTTTCACCCTGAGCCCCAGATTACAGCAGCGCTAATTTAAAATGCATTGAAGAGCTAATGCTAACCTGATTTTTTTTAAACTTGTTGAAATTAATCAGCATAAATTACGCTCGCAATATATTCTCCTGTCATCCGAGAAGATTGCGTCCACGATGAAATTCAAAATTGAGACTTCAATGTTAAAGGTCTGGCAGGGAAAGGCTACAAATAATTAAGAAATAAAAAGGCAAGAAATCTTCGGTTCCTTCTTCCAAAAAGAGACCACTTTGACTGTTTCACGACGAACTGAAAGGTTGCATTCTTTTCACCACTTAGTGCTCTTAGTGCCATCTATTTTATGTGGAACTGTTGAGAAATTCAAAGGGGAATACAAAAAAGTGTAACACTCAGAAAGAAAACAAATTAATTGAAAAATATTTCAAGATATCACTCAGCAGTTTGCAATTACAGACTAATGAGCGCGTTAATTTTTGGAAGTAAGTAATGTATTAATGTTGAATCGGTGAGACAACATTTTAGCCTTCGACGCTATTGGCCTTGGAAGCAGAAGCCGATGTGTTTCGTGGCAAAAAGAGGGAATCAATGGGTACAGACAGTTACTTTACTATCAACTCCCTCAGTGGCGGCGGGGTAACGTCCTCTCCACGGCTCAGGGTACGTAAAGGGGTATCGGCTGAGTGACGGCGGCGGTCACTGCTCCCCTAATAACCCGAAAGTAACGGGTTCGAGTCCCGGCTGGGTGGGTTATTCTCCACTCAGGGCATAGATATTATTATAAGTATGAATTAAATGTAAGTAAGGACTGTAGAGTCCTAATTTCGCTCAGGTAGAGTTGTAATTACTATAATTATTAGTAATGAACGCATCGTTTTACAGATAAAGCAACTAATTTAGTTATTTTAGGCTTTTTATCGAAGTATCATTTATAAATGAATGTCTAAATATTACGAGCTACCTACTTATGTTGTTAAGTCAAGGTAAATTGACTAGTAATATCAAATATTAAACAAAGTACAAAAATATAGACTTTGCGGTGAAATAGCTGAAACGCTGGTGATATAGATACCTCGCTGAAGAATAATTAATCATATGCAGTAGAGTCAAAGCTGCTCTATCATGTGTGCATGAACCATGCATGTAACAAAAACTGAATTATTCTTGCATGAGAATGCAGTAGGTATTTAAATATTTAAGTATAATTTATCTGATAGCGTATTTTGGCTAAAACACTGCCTAAGGCTTAAATCCTATATTACCAGCTCTTCATCCTAAATGACTTTGTACTTCTTACGTGAAATTTTGCATCTAACGCTGTTTTATTCCATTTAATAATGGATACAAAAATGATTTTCACAGGTTAAATAATATTTACCGAATAATCTTCCCACTTCTATCTTTAAAGAGGCCAAACAGGAATGATGAAATCATTATTAGGTAGATAAAATATGATTCATGACGGTAATACCAAAACATAAACAGCCAACCTTTTCGTTTTTACTTCTTCAGTTCTTTTGTATTTAGTCTTCCAGACCTTGATTATTTTTCGTATTTGCCATTAAAATGTATGAAAGTTTTTGTAGAGGCGGAATAATATATAAGTAGACATTTCCAGCCAATAAGAGTCCTCATTACCAGCTAATCAGGATAAAATTTTCACGCTGTTAGGGAACGATTCCAATCTGAAGTTAAAAGACTTTTAAAATTTCACTATGCATTTGTGATAACAGTGAGTCTAAAATGTACTTTTTTCTTTGAGAAAAATATCTGGAATAATAATATCTAAGATCTTGTGCTTTCCTGTTGAATGTCTGTTCTTTAGCTCATCAATAAAAAAGGGTCCTTATTGGAAAATAATTATTAACGAATTACGTAGGCAGAGGTCCTCAGGCTCTGCTATGGCAATAAATCTAGCATTTTTTTATCATTTAAAAAAAGGACACCTGGTACAATCATGGATAACTTTTTGAATCATCTCTTAGCAAAGGTATCGAAGAAAGAAGCGAAAAAATAAATGAAAGATTTATTTTTACTATCCATAATATGGGAAATTCAATCTAAGTTATGTGAAAAACACAAGATCTCTTTTAATTTAACATTGCGCTGCTCCTTCAATATTTACTCTCATTTGTATATCCTTCTCCTTCCGTTAATATAATGTGGATACTATTTTCAAGCTCACTTCATAATTTGGTACACAATTGTTCCAGTTCCAAAATCATACATCTAATACTTCGACATTTCTATAAAGCTACTCCGTCAGCATTATATTTCGTACTTTAGAACAATGGAATGCATAATATGGTAATAATATTAATGAAAACCAGTAAGTATATGATGAATGAAGAAATAAGATAGAAACACTAAATCCGAAAGTTATTATTGTAAATATTGAACAAAACCAATTTCACCCTCGACCAAAACAGACTATAAATATTCAAATTTAGATGAAAAATCTACCGTCTCTTATTCTTAATGCAAATTAGCCTATGTTTTATGGTTGATTTTTATGCGCCTTTGAGTGCCAAAATATTTGGCATATAGCCAATTTTATTCCATTTCTCCAGATGCTTCACTCAATTCAAACACGAGTGTTTTAGAACTCGACTGACGAATTTCTCAACCGTAAGAGTAAAGATGAGTTTGATGATCAGGATGAGCGAATAACATTTCGTCATTTTACGAGAGCAACTAACATAGCAGTGACGATCCAGCGAAAACAGGTTCAATCATTTGGGTGACACCATTAAAAAATGTTTTCCCGGCCAATTTTACGAGCCCTACATGCGTGTTAGTTACATACACTACCGGAAGATTCTGTGGGAAAATTTCGTCTCCTTCACACTTGGCTCACAATCAGTCAGTCATTTGATTGCACTCATGCCTTCCATTTCGACCCGGTAAATGGACAAGAGACGAGTTAAGCACTTTCACTGGCTCTCACGGTTTCTCCTTACAGACTCAACTCTCATCCGCTACTACTACTCCCACTTCTCTTTCACTCGTCACCTCTGCCAAACCTCCTCCACTACCTCACCCACGGGGTGGCAGAATGACCCAAAGGTGTCTCAAAACGTTCGTGAGAAAACTTTTTTTATGAGAAACAAAAAGGGCCGAAGGTATAAGGTTAATGGGGTGCTTCCCAAATCGTATAAATTACTTTCCCGGACACATAACGGTAGTGATCTCACAAGGTTCCATAAAATAATCAACTTGCCTAATTTGATGCGATGAGAATCGAAATGTTGGACGAATACTTTCGATCAAGCCAGCCTTTTGCCTGTTTGGCGTGAGAAGAGAGAGTATAAAAAATAAACAAGAATAAATAAATGAGCAAAATATCAGAAAACTTAATCATTCAATCAAAATTATATTCGATTAGTTGAGGCTCGGACATGGAATTGAGAAACTGACATATTGGGCGAAGGTACTCTTATGAAACAAGCCAAACTTCTTTGCCACACATGGGATGGACAACAAAATTAATTGCAATTAAATTACATGAAATGTTTAGCGAATATGCAAAACAATTTACATGTTTAACTAAAAGATAATTAGATACTATGAGATTCGAAATGATAGATGAATATTCACTAATATTAATTACTTATCTATTTGCCATTTGAAGGATGTATAATAAAAATATAAATATGCTATATCTTCCATGGTCTTGGTCGAATGTTTTTGTAACTCCAAAGACAAGTTTAACGCTGAGGAAAAAAGTGGAGTATATGTTTTAAAGTGTGATACAGAGGGCTGCAATTGTTTTTATGAGGGGCAGACGGGAAGAAGTTTTAGTGCACGGACAAAAGAACATTTTTAATCTTTTATCAATTGTGAGAACAAATGAGTTTTTGCTAATCATTTATATAATTTTTATCATGTGTCAGATTTTTAAGTGGATGTTTTACATATTTCTGACAAAGGAACTAAGCTGGATTTTATTGAGAACTTTGAAATAATGACACACGCTAAGTATTTTGGTAACGATTTGTTAAATGACTTGGTACCATGGTATCTTTTTCCTCTTTACCAAATTCCTATTCTTTCTTCCCAGAAAATATCCGAGTACGTCCACCTCCAGCCCAATGCTTCTCCCTTAACCGCTTTACCTTAGTCATCCTCCCCTCCCCCTCCCACCTCGTCCGACACAAGATATAGAAATACACTCGCCTCAGGAAAGAATTGTGTTATCCCTTGAAAATGACATGAAAGTAAATAAAATAAAATAAAGTAAAATGTAAAATGTACCACAAAATTTTGATAATTTAATCGAGGAGAAATCAAATAAATTAAGCAACAGAACCAAAACTTTCATGAACAGTTAAGTCACCAGCAAACTTTTTCATGAGAAGCAAAAAGAGCCAAAGTTATAAGGCAAATGGGGTACTTCCCACATTGTGACAAATTACCTTTCCACATCATTGCCGATGGTGCTCTTGAAGGGTGTCATAATAGCTTTATATCTAAGCATAATTTTATATAACGAGCAAAACAATTTGGGCAAAAGTTCTCCTACGTGTCAGACTATTCCTGCTTGGCATTGGAAAAGTTGATAAAAGAAAAAGAACAAACGCTCCTAAATCTAAATACATTTGAAAGAAATATTGGAAAAAAGTTTTGCATTTGTTTTAGACAGCAATCATGGTTTCATCATCTACATTCCCTTTTCAACGACGGCCTTTTCCATTTTTCTCCGTTCCCATTCCAGCAACATGGATAGGTATCAAACTATTCCGCAAAATATATCCTACAAACTCTCCCTAATATTTCAGGTCATACCTTTTTGGTACTAACCTACATAAAGGAAAAATGATATAAATTACCTAAACATTAAATTATTATCGATTTACTAAGCAAATTGCTATATTGGTAATGTACTACGACTCAAATATTGAACCGCTCAATCATAGAAGTAATGGGCGATAGTTACTCAAGGTGCCAAGCCGTATCTCTGTCATTTTCAACGTAATAATATGTATTCTTTAGCAAAACCTACAGAAGAGTCAAACCATTAAAAACAATTAAAGTTACAACGCTAAACTCCTACAGTCTACAAGCTATAACATAAAAAATAACTCAACAAAAACACTCTAAGACATTCCGTTTAGATACAAATCACTTTCGTTCTCTCCTCCTTTCAGTTACTTTTTTCTCTATTTCCTTTCTTTTTCACGGTCAGGTTCTCTGACACCCCCTGCCACACTACCACCGGGTGGTGGTTCGCAGGGTAAAATGCACATGTAAGTATTCCAGTCTTGAAAATAAGATTTCACGAAGACGAGCCGAAAGCCAAGGAATTTACTTCGTAGCAGCGTCCAACCAATGTAACTATAACCTACCTCAGTTAACATCCTGTATACTAATCGGAACTAATTAAGAATACCCTTTCTCGTTCCCTTAGGAGTGGACCATTTTCGTCTAGAGAACTCCGAGAAAAAAAGTCTGGGCCGTTCTGAGTTACGGGTTTTCCCGGGCACAGACGAAGGACGAAGGGTGGTGGAGCAGCACGAGAGCAGCGAAGCGATTCGCACACCCTTTCACAAAGGATTCAAATCAGTTCTCACAACATATCTTCGACCCCATTCCGGTCCCAACCCTTTTCCTAACATCACTCCAGAATTCGTCGCGCCCACTCTTAACGAACGCCTCTCTTCTTGTCCGATGTCAACCACCCCTTCCCCCTGTACCCCCCCAAACCTACCCACTTTAGCCCACAGCCGTTGCTAGTCGTCTTGTCCCCATACTTAACTTCTTCCCCAAGTGCTCGATGGCCATTGTTGACCCTTGACAGTTAGTTCCCTTCGCCTTTGAATCAATTCATCTTTGCGATTCCTCGTCCCCTTTTACCGATGGCCTAACACGAGCAATTGGCCTAAGAATTGCAATTAATGATTACAAGTCGCGATTGAGTGGATATTGTTTATTTACATTCGAATATATAAAAGGTGAGAATCTGTTAGTGGTGTCGTAAGTGGAATATCCGGCCTGACCAGTTCAATCACCAGTCAGATCATTAATCGGGAAAATTTTATGCTTGATTCTTACGATCCTTGCCTGCATTCATTGCTGTGAAAACAAGTTTACAAGATTGCTGTGCGTCCACTTCGGAATGTACACTGAATCACGCTCCACGAAGTAGGAGCAGCATACATTTCTGTTGCAGAAATTAAGATCGTTTAGGATTCAAGTTATTTTGGGCGTACCCGTTTAACAAAACCAAGGCCTCAACCAAAATGCCTTCCCACAGCCTGTAATATAAATAGGAAACGCATTTCGTATCAATCTAGTGAAATATTCGGAAAAGACTGCTACAAAGGACCGAATTTACCAATTTCGTGCAATACCATAGACTAAGCAACTAGCATAAACGCTGATTCACATTAGCATGTAGATTAATAATTTTTCGTCATATTCGAATTATTTTCCAACTTTCAAGGAAAATGTTTCGGTGGACAGCACATAATCATATCCGCTAGCAAGAGCCAGTAAGGTCGGAAAATACATTTAAAACACTAATAACTTACGCCGAACATGATTCGATTTCAGGAATGGGATATCCAAGCACTACCTCGACAAATATGCGAGAATCGGTAGAAGAAAACTGGACTTCTATGTGGCTTCCTAGTTTAGGGGGCGTGGTGATCATTCCGTGGCTCAATATTTACTAAATATATATTATTTAGTAAATATTAACTAATATTTCTAATACTACATTATTTAGTCCCACATCCTTACTTCTTTTTCACTTGCACATTTCATGACCAATGCAGAACCACAGAAAATCACTCATTACTTAAAATGCAACATAATCACATAATCATTAGACACTTTTGACGTGGATACAGTGGCGTAGCTAGATGGGAGTAGTCATTTTGAGCTCGGGCAGTAGTCATTTTGGTGCGGCATTTTATCTTTCAAAACTTATTTTTGAATTATTTTAATAGATGGAAGAGTGAAAATATCAACCGTTCTTAGAATTTGCAATTACACTAACAAATTAGTATTAGAACCAGGGAAATTAGAAATAAATAACAATCATTAATTCTTTTTATATCCACTGTAGAACATGATCTAACCAATGAAATCGATTTTGATAGTATCTATAACGATATTGCAATTTACAAGCATGGCAATAACTTAAAATTTTGAATTTTAATCTATAAATAAATGAAATACCACTATAGTATCTTAAGCTTAATGTTCAAATAGTGAATAAATAGGTTTGATGTGTACCAACTGTACAGTTCCCGAATGAAGAGTTGAAACTGACATACCGGCCCAGGGCGGCTAAAACAGAAGCTATGACACGGCGTAGATACGTCTTAAAAAGTATATCGGCATTGTTGAGACGTAAACGGAGAAATAAATTTTTCAGGGTGATTGATTCATTCCGACACTGTAAATTTTCCACTGATCATGCGATTGAACTAAATGTGGCCTTTTTCTAATGGGTGTACCGCAAAAAAAACGAGCGTTGAGTTACGCATTCGCAAGGTGTTGGGGCCGGCACCTTGCGGCCATTTCATGTGTAGGCGGATATTTTTCTGCAGTCCAGTGACTCCCATTAGAGACATCGCGCTGATTTTGGTGAAAGACACCTTCATCCGTCCAGTTAGACAAAAAAAACTGACTTTATACAGCATTCTGTAAATTGTAGCGCTATCGGGAGAAGGAGCAGATTTTCTCGCCGATAACACTCTTGAAAACACAAACTCTTTCCAAGCTCGGGTGAGAAAAATGAGGAAAACGAACGAAACACAAGTATTATCAATCATAAACTTAACTTATCAATATATTTTACAAATCACAAAATAGAACCAAACCAATTACAATAATTTACCCATAGGTCGAGTGCCAGGCGACCGTAATGAAAGTTTCCAGTCGGAAAATAGTTTAAGTTTAACAAGTACGAGAGGTTGAGCTTCTCTCTTAAGTACAAAAGTGACTTAGTCAGCAGGCTCACACAACGGTGTTACCCGGTCGGCGTCTCGGAAGCAATAGAGAGCGAGCTTTGACATGAGTCAGCTGAGGAGGGGGTCTGTCGACAAGGACGAAGGTGGAATGGGTAAGGTCAGGAGGTTGGCGATTGGTAGCCTTGGAGGGGAGGAAATAATGGGATGGGTGATAGATAGGGTGGCAGTTTTTAATTGGAGCGCCAGGAACTGTTTTCTGGCGTCGGCCGCAGAATACAGGATCACAGCCTTTTTGCCTTGGTCAGGATGACCGCATTTTTGGTATCCTTCCTCACTTTACTGGCTATAAAAGCGGGGCAGGACCTGGTGAGGGAAAGGTGCGGCGAAAGGTGCGGCGAAAGGTGTGGCAGAAGTCGTGGCAGAAGTCGCTGGCAGTAGTCGCTGCATTTTGTAGTCGTAGGCATTTTGGCCGTCGTTGGCGCACATGTCGTTAGCGCGCATGTCGTTCGGGCAAGTCCTTCGGCTAAGTCCGGAGGATAAACAGTCCGCAGAGGAGAAACTGTCCAAAGAGGAGAATTGCCCAAAAAAACAGGGGGGAAAATGCCACATCCACTGGGGGAACTCAGGCACAGAATTGACTCCCGGATGAGGAATGATGATTGAATCAATGACACCTGTTCTCTTGCAAGAGAGACACTTTCACTGAATTCACAATGCCAGTTTATGGCTTAGAGGCAATTAACTGAACAATATTGCCAAGAAACTGAGCACACACACCCACAGACAAGAACCTCCTCTCCTTTCTGGACCACAAAGGTGGAACAGCTGATAATTCAGTGTAGAAGGATAATCACTAATAAACATCTTGAAGTTAATAACCCAGTTTAGTAACATTTCAGATTCATACAATCTTTCAGTATGACACTGGTTCACACAGCCATAGCCAACCATAGAGGGAGAGACACTCCTCGAAAGTTGCCAAGTGCAGGAAACATGAGAGCAGTATACCACAGCTGTGATTCCAGGCGACAGGTGAAGATTGCAGATAAACACATTAAACAATAGATTTTAAGTATTCAACAGCCTTCAAACAAATGATGAAAGTATATTCTGACTGTCACAAACATGGACCAGTAGAATGATATGATAGCATCTTTGATATCAATTATCATAAATAATTTGGATGTCCAGCTGGCAAAATCCAACATATGAGAAATAAATCTAAGTAACAAAAAACCAACACCCAGTAGACGAAACATCTGACTCGTCAGGTGTAATGAATTAACTAGAAAGAGAATATTGCATAAGACAAAGCAAATATTCTTGAAGGCAGGATTATACAATTGTTCAATGAAAGTAGACTTGTATTCATTGAAAGTAAAGGTATGCAATTGTGTGACATCAGTTAAATATACTTTAGAAAATTATAATAATCATACATATATACCAATATTATTTTATATTCAAAGCTCACCCTAGTAATAATAATATTATAGATAATTAAAGTATAACAATATCATTGTGTATTTCAAGTTCACCCTAGTATTAACAATATTAATGATAATTCAAGTATAACAATAATTCTGTATTCCAAGTTCACCCTAGTATTAATAATATTAATGATTAATTCAAAATTTGTGAGTGGATCCCCCATATTCATGAACCTTAAAAACTAATTACATGGTTTTATGCAACCACTTGGGTTGCACTGTTAAGCATAAACACAGTCATTGAAGAAGTTGGGTTGATAGAACGACTCAGAATGAGAGGACAATCAATTTCATGGACCTTAAAACTAATTAAATGTTTTCGCACAACCAATTGGGTTGTACTGTTAAGCATTGATAACTCAATGAAGGAATTTGGGTTGATAGAAATGACTCAGGAGAAGATTGGAGTCATTTTAATGACAAATTAGATTGATATCTCTCCAATGTCACTACCCATATGTAAGAAATTGTTTTCCATGAAAAAAACAGCAAAAAATGGAAAATTAATTTGGGTAAGATGAGAGATTCAATCAGTTCTCGGGCCAGGTTAAGTCAAACGTGTTAGAAAAAGCTAATAAATAGAAAAATAATTTAGTGGCCACCGTCATGGATTATTCAATTCAAAATTTGTTGGGGGTTGGAACCCCAGACCAGCTAAGCATGATACAAGAGCTGGGTGCTGTTTGCGACAATCATTATAATTGCCGGGCGATGGGATCGCACCCCCTACGCCAGATACATGACCTAACAACCCAATATTCAACATACATAACCTGACTACAGAAATTAGATAGCCAGGTAGAGACAGAAAATGATAATGTTTGCAATTACACAGTTAATCACCATAAAGAAAGCACTAATCACCCTGGGAGGACAATGATATAATCACTGTCGATGTCACACACATGAATCTTAACAGCCATTGACCCTCCGCAACTTATCTGGAAGCGAGTCACCTCGGGAATGTTCCTGGCTGTTCTCCCCACATCCCATTCCAATCAGACCATTCGTCCTCCAACAGATTTCACAGTTTGCACACTTTGAGAGGAAGACAACATTAAGTATGGTGATCACTGTGTTCACATTATTAACCCTTTGAATGCTGCCCATATACATGACATAATTTTACCCCGTGGCGGCTTTCTTTTTTTTACGTAAAACGTAAGTATGGATGCCAAATAAGTCAGGAAAAATAATTAAAAAATTTGGAGCGCTCTAATTTTTTTGTTATTCGAATTTTTATTTATGACGTGATATCACGTCATCAGTGACCAGGGATAGACACGTGATGCGGGTTGCATACACACGACTTTTTTATCATCTTCCATTTTTCTTTCACGTCGTTTCTTACATGTAGTAGCGACAAAATATATGCAAAATGCATGTATTTTGTTACTAATGGTAGCAGCTTACATTTATTGAACACTCAGAGTTTTAATGGAAGTAATAATGATTAGAAATGAAACAAGTCCACGCGGACAACTGTTTGAATAGGATAATAATTCCTTGAAATTTTCCTCTCGCTGCTGCGTTCGAGTATAAGGGTGCTGTCCTAGAATATTGAATAATATTTGTTCTCTTCCTTCTCAACCCACTATTTTGATCGTTGGGTTTTTTACTCTTTTCATATTTTCCGCTCCGTCCGAAACTTTTCCTCTAAGACGACCACCCGTAAGCGTTAGAAACAAAACAACTAACGGTTCCACATAGCATCGGCGATTTTGCTGCAGCTGCATGTGTTGGGCGGTATTCCCTGACTCAAGATTTCTCTTTGTGTATTTATGATGGTGGATTAGGGTGTCCCTTTGTGTGGCACCACTCAGTCCGGCTCCGCTAAGGTTGGAGTGGGGACCGAGAAGAGGTAAGAGGGTGAGGAAGTATAATAGCACGCTGTAAGTGGCAAGATTTAGTCGGTACGTATGTATGTACTGTGAGGACAGATTTCTAGGAAGTGCCTTCGGTATGTCATGAACATGGGTGTGAGGTAAGGAAAGATTTTGCCGACACGTGTCCTTTTCTAGGCTTTGGGGTGGTGACCGTGGTGAATCTGCTGCCAGGGTAGAAATGGATGCGGAAAGAAGGACAAAATCAGCCCCAAATTTTGTCATTTCTCGCTTCCGAACTGAAGCCGAAAACAAATTTTAGAAAGCTTGACAGGGTTCATTCAGGCCACTTATTGCAGATCGTGAGAAGAATATTCTACCAAATGCTCAAGTTAAATTTTTACTGGTAGTAGGAACGTTTTGAATTTTAGTGCCAAATTCGTTTCAGTTAGAGTTGAAAATTCAATAATACATATTAATAGGAAGAGCTTTGCAGCGTCTTTATTCCATATTATGTACAAACCCACTCACTAAAAGCAAGAATGATAGTTAAAGTTTTTTTTACTACTCATACGAGGGAAAGATTGGATTCGTAATACAATGGAAATTCCAAATCAACTTATATATATATTTTCTTTGTACGTTTGTTATTGGGCCACTATAAATTGGCAACAGTTGCTGTATGTGGACATTTTTGATTAAATAAATAAATATGTAAAAACCATACTCTTACATAATAACTGAGTCATGAAAACAGAAATACTTGCCATAAAAATATATTATATTTAAACAATAAAATATTTATCAGTAGAATGACACATCTATACACAAAAAATTACTACAAAAATATTTTTTAACATTTAGATATGCATTTTTACAAGTACAAATTAAAAAAAATACTATTTACAATGTTTTATGATAGGGAGCAAAGCACTCGGGACAAAGTGCTGGAGAACCCTCACAATCAGGACATAAATATGCTGTCTCTTTCCTGCGCCCGACGGTGTAACAATGCCTGCAGCGTCGATATGTCTTCTTTCTGCCATCTTCTACGAGGATGAGTTCAGGGAAGTGGGATAAATATTTTGAGGGTACATGGGATATTGAGTCAGGAAGGTATGAAGGTAGAATGATGGATTTAATAACAGAGAGCCGGAATTTATATAAGGAAATGTTTTCGGGAGGCCTAGGGTAGAGGAAATAGCTGTTGACAAGGATGATGTGAAAGATATGGATGCCCAACTTTTTGTACCATTTAAGGGTTTTCCTTTCAATAGGATAATATACCATCATCTGATCAAAGTGGTATATTCCACCCATCGACTCGTTGTACTTCACAACGGCCTCAGGTTTAGGAACGAGCCTGTCTCCTCTTCGGGTTTGCACGTCAACCATACGACTCTCGAATTCGGAGCTGATCATCAGAACGTCCCTTTTGTCCTTCCACTTTAGAACACAGATACCATCGTTAGTAAAGGCATCCATAACTTCACCTCGTCTCAATTTAGCCTTTGCCACTTCGGAGAGGATGCCTTTCCGATTTGCCCTAAGAGTTCTTGTGCAATACTTTCTCCTCTCAAGCAGTTCGTGGATCAAATTGACGCTGGTGTAATAATTATCCATAAACAATGAATGGCCCTTGTCAAAATGGTCATTCATTAATTTATGAACAACGCGATCAACATGTCCACGCCCTCCAAGTTCAGAGTCGCCGGCCCCCATATACACAAGAAATCGCAGAACAAACCCGGAAGGCTCCGTCAGCATATATAGTTTGATTCCGTACTTATGCTTCTTGGATTTCATATAGATACGGAATCGCCGGAATACGGAGGGTTCGTCCTCCTCCCCACTCTCCTCCTCGCTAATCCCCCACTCGGAGTCTTCCAAAATATCCGAATCCCCGCTCTCCTCTAGGAGCTCCCGTAGCTCTTCGTCTGTATATATTCGCCTGGAGAAGGCGTAGATCTCGGAAGGTAGAGTCATAGTCCTGGTAGGAGCGTCCTGCCTTGACGTCGACGGCTGCGAATCCTGCGCAGACGAAGGCTGCTGGTCTGTCGTCGAGGTTGAGGCAAGATGAATTTATCCCTAAGACGGCGTCGCCTCCGCCTCAACCAAAGAGATTCGTCTTTTTACTCGTTTACGCACCACCTGTAGTTAAAAAATATTGTCTTTGTATCAAATTGGTTAAATATGCATGTTGACAAATAATGGGCCAAAATAATCACTCAGGGTTATATAGACAAAAGAGGAAATGCTGCAGGCAATCATTATTACGCTCAACTAAATGAAAAGAATCTGAATGAACTAAATATGTATAACGGGTAACTGAAGACTTATGAGTGCTTTTAAACAATTAATTATACATATATCGAGGGAACAACAAAAGCTTAAGAAAAATTAAGAATCACTTTCTCAGCAGGCCATGAAAAAATATCCAATGATTGTATCGGAAAACAATCATACCTATGTATATATACATAAATATAAACAATAAACGTATAATTAAAAATAATTTAAATTGTTGATAATTTACTCACGTTTTTGTTTGATTAACTTTCCACACTCGCACCGCAGAACTACGTATTATTGCCGCTTCACTTGCAGCTTACCGCTGAGGAGATGAACTGAAAAAAACACGACGAGAAAAAAAATTAGAGAAATGTTATAAATAATTAAATTATTCAAATGTCAGAGTAAAACTAAGAAGAAAATTTAAATGAAAGCAATAGTTTACGTATTCATTGGATGAAAATGGCGCAATATCATGAGACAATAAAATAATAAATATACGACCTATCGGAAGGAAATAAATACAAATAAATAATTATATGCTCAACATGGATTGGCAAAAACGGCCATTATATTAATAAGAAAACAATTAATCGAGCTTCAGTAGATAAATATAAGAAATGTAACATTACATTCAAGTACATTTGCCATAGCCAGGCATGTATGGCAACAAATACATAAACGTAAAACAAACTCGCACATAAGAGTGCGAGGAAAATGAATGGAAATAGGCTTACCTCAAGGCAAAAGAAAAACTTTTCTCCCGATGTATCCAGGACAGGCAGCTCGAAACGGTCTTCACTTCTGGGCTGCTAGAACTCAACTGAGCGACGTAGGGGTGTTCAAGGTCGTAAAAAATCTGAACCGAGCCCTGGGTGAAAGCCGTAACCCTCAGGGTAACCATGACGTGATATCACGTCATCAGCCCCAGGGGATAGTACACCATGACGTGATATCACGTCATGCCGCACTGAAGGTGTTAAGTATTAGTATAATAATATATTAATAGAATAGTACATATTGATCAACTAAAAGGCAACAAATAACAGTGTGTTTAAATAGAATCATAGTATTTCATTGAGTTAATTTGAAAAATGCAAAAGTCACACCATATTGAGCTAATGAGAATTCACAGAGTCACGATGATAAATTTTTAACTGAGAGACATGGCATATTTTTTCTTTATCATGTGATAGCTCAAGAACAACTGTTACAGGAGAGACAAATTTTTTAATAATGAAAGGACCTTCCCAAAGAGGCATTAGCTTGGCTGTTCTCTTGTCTGCCTTTGAGCTAATAGGATGATTTTTACAAAGAACTAAATCTCCAGGGGCAAAATTTACTGGAGAGTGGAGTTTGTTAAAAGCCTCCCCATGTTTTGCCCTTGCCTTTTTGAGATTGGTGACCACTTGTTGCAAGTAGGCTTTCCTCTGATCATCCTTAATTTTATCCTCGAACAGCTCAATAGGAATTGACCACTGATTTGTAAGAGGATGTGGCAGTTGTCTACCAAACATTATTTTGGCAGGAGATTGGCCAGTGCTACCATGTATAGCAGTATTGAAAGCAAAGTTTAGATCATAGAGGAAAAGGTCCCATGTAGAGTGAACATTGTTACATAAAATTGTCAAGGCAGATTTTAAATTTCGATGAAGTCTTTCGACTTGGTTAGCACAAGGGTAATATGGAGATGTGAAAACTTGTTTTATACCAAGTTGTAAACACATCTCCCTAAGCAGGTGTGACTTAAAAAACTGAAGCATTATCAGAGACCAGATATTTTGGAAAACCAAACTTGGAGAAAACTCTTTGAGTGAGGACAGACACAACAGCACCAGCTGTAGCCTTTCGTACAGGCTCCATTATACAAAATTTAGAGAACCCATCAATCAGTGTTAAAATATACTGATTACTACCCTTTGTGGATGGAAATGGGCCGACAAAATCGATATAAATTCTTTCCCAGACATCAGAAGGGATGTTAGAAGATAACATACCAGGCGAAGAACAATTTCTAGGTTTACATGTCTGACATAAGTGGCAATTTCTGACCATGTCAAAAATTTCCCTTTTCATATCCTTCCACCAATATTCCCTGCTAATTTTCTCATAAGTTTTGGACATTCCCAGGTGAGCGCCAAAACTAGAGCAATGAAAATATTGGAATATCATTGGTCGAAGCACGACAGGTAAAACAACCTTCCCTCTAAGAGTTCTTGAATTGCCAAAACATAGCAGCTGGTTCTTAACAAAATAATTTGCACAAGACAAGGGATCTTTCTGCAATTTCTGGAGAACATCCCTCAAAGTAGGATCTGACCTTTGATGGTCTCTAATATTAACAAATGATAAAGGAACATTATTCAATACACAAGCCATTGGTGGAAATAGATCATCACCAACTTTAGATGAATCAATATCACTAGCAACGTTATCACTAGACACAGGAACGACACGAGAAAGGCAATCAGCTACATTATTGGCAGTTCCCCGTACATGATGGATGGTGAACTTATAAGAAGAGAGTTTAAGAACCATTCTACCCAACTTTCCCAGCTGTTTGGGATGTGAAAATAACCAAGACAATGCACCATTATCAGTATACAAATGAAAAGGTTTTACTTGAAGGTACACATTGAATTTCTCGACACCCCAGCATATAGCCATACATTCCAACTCGTAAGTCGAAAACTTTCTTTCATGGTCCAATAATGCTTTACTAGCGAATGCCACAGGTATGAAATCACCGTTTACTTTATGGTTTAACACTGCAGCTAATGCGAGGCTACTAGCATCAACAAATAAGTGAAATTCATCCTCGAAACGAGGGAAAGACAGCACCGGGGGCTTAATCAAAGCTTGCTTTAACTGAATAAAAGCTTCATTCTCTGCCGTTGACCAGTGAAAGGGAACATTCTTACGTTTAAGGCGATTTAAAGGAATAGAAATTTCAGAATACCTTGGAATGAACTTGGAATAGAAACCACATAACCCCAGAAATCTCGCTACCTCCTTCAAACTCTTTGGAGCAGGGAAATTTTCGATTGGCTTAACTCTATCAGGATCAACTTGAAGTTTTCCATGGGATATCAAGTGGCCCAGGAAGGTGAGAGACGTAGTGCCAAGTTTAACCTTCTCCTCACATACAGTAAGTCCAGCCAAACGAAGTCTCTTAAGGACAGCATCGACGTGATTAATATGATCCCTGGAATTTTTTGAATAGATACACAAATCATCGATATAAGGATACACACAAGAATACTTTAGATCTCCCAGTACCTCGTTAATTAAGCGAGTGAATACTTGGGGAGAATTGGCAAACCCGAATGGCAAACGAGTATATTGATATATCCCGAACGGTGTGACAAAAGCAGTATATTTCTTCGAATTTTCAGACAAAGGAATTTGGTGAAAAGCAGAATTAAGATCAAGTATGGTAAAGTATTTTGCGTCAGCTAAATATTGAAATGCATGTTCGACCGACGGAGTGGGATAACCGTCTATTTGAACCTGCTTATTAAGCTTACGATAATCCACAACTAACCTCTCCGTACCATCCTTCTTGGGAATTAAAAAGGCTGGAGAAGACCAATTTGAGTTAGAATTCTCAATAATTCCCTTGTCGAGCAGCGACTGCACATGTTTTTTCATGATCTGTGCCTTAACGGGAGATAAAGAGAACGGATGACTCCGAATCGGGTTACAGTCAGTTAATTCTATTTCGTAAGTCATAAGCGATGTGGTCCCCAAATCGTGGGTCATGACATCGGGATATTGCGACAACAAATATTTTAACTCACTTATCAAATTATCCGAAGAATTAGATCCATTTTCAATGAGAAAAAGATTGCTGCAAGAATCTGTCGACCGACTGCTGCTTGGCACTTCGGGATACGCACTCGATGCGCAATTGTCAACTGAATAAGCGATAAAATTTAACTTAGTAGCGGGAGACGTTTCAAAAGAGACAGCTTTCGGATGAACAATCATATTGGATTTACGAATAAAATCAAGGCCTAGAAGAATTGGAAATGGAATATTGGCTACATAAAATGTATGCTGCCAGGAAAATTTGTCGATTTGCACCTTAAGTTGGATCGACATCCTTAATTGAAAAGGTTGACCAGAAACTGTCAATAGCTCGATAGAGTCGGAAGACTTTTGAGTTTTGCCACCGCGAATTTTAAGAGTTTTGAAGAACTTTTCGTCGCAAATAGAAACGGAACAACCAGTATCAATGAGGGCATTGCAAGAAACAGACTGAAGTTTTATCGGAAGAAGGGGCAAATTACTGTTACAATTTTGACGTACGCTCATGAAACTCACGGCTGGTTGGCGTGTTTCACGGGCTTTCTTCCGACATTCCCTTGCATGATGCCCAATTTTACGACAATACGAACAAATTATTTGCCTTGCGGCAACTGGGGAGACATTAGGAGAAATACTATGAAATGTATTGGCGTACTCGGCACAATCCATCAATTGCTTTGACGCCTGGGTTATGACAGAGTCTAGCTCCTCAAAGGTCGTGGGCTGGCGAGCAAACATTATAGCGGATTTCGTGAGAGGATTTAACCCTTGAATAATTAACCGAACGGTTTGGCACTCGGTGAACTCTAACGCCAACACTTGAATCGCGTTACGAACAGAACATACGAAATCATTAGGAGTTTCACGGGGGAACTGATATCTCTTTACTTTAGTGGTAAGAAGACGGTCAAACTCTCGATCACTTACAATTCTTCCCCAAACTCGTTTGGTAATTTCGGCCCACGAAAGATTCTGATTTAACATAGAGAGCCAAAACTGATGAGAACTAGCTGGCAGCTTGGTAATGACTAAATACAACAACGTAGACAAAGGAACTAGCGAAAGAGAGACAATTTCTGTCAGTTTCAACATGAAATTATACCAATTTTCTGTATTGGAAACCTCGAACTGGAAACCAGGAACACGAAATAAATTACGAAAAATAAAACCCTTGCCTATTTAGATTGCCGTTAGCGGCAGAGACAAAACTTCCGTGAAGGAAGAAAATGAAATACCAGAAATAATGACGATCACAGATCCTCATACAACACTCACCAACTGCGTTGGAAAGACAGGAAAAGAATAACCACGCTCTGCTACCAGTTTGTAGCGCTATCGGGAGAAGGAGCAGATTTTCTCGCCGATAACACTCTTGAAAACACAAACTCTTTCCAAGCTCGGGTGAGAAAAATGAGGAAAACGAACGAAACACAAGTATTATCAATCATAAACTTAACTTATCAATATATTTTACAAATCACAAAATAGAACCAAACCAATTACAATAATTTACCCATAGGTCGAGTGCCAGGCGACCGTAGTTAAAGTTACCAGTCGGAAAATAGTTTAAGTTTAACAAGTACGAGAGGTTGAACTTCTCTCTTAAGTACAAAAGTGACTTAGTCAGCAGGCTCACACAACGGTGTTACCCGGTCGGCGTCTCGGAAGCAATAGAGAGCGAGCTTAGACACGAGTCCGCTGAGGAGGGGGTCTGTCGACAAGGACGAAGGTGGAATGGGTAAGGTCAGGAGGTTGGCGATTGGTAGCCTTGGAGGGGAGGAAATAATGGGATGGGTGATAGATAGGGTGGCAGTTTTTAATTGGAGCGCCAGGAACTGTTTTCTGGCGTCGGCCGCAGAATACAGGATCACAGCCTTTTTGCCTTGGTCAGGATGACCGCATTTTTGGTATCCTTCCTCACTTTACTGGCTATAAAAGCGGGGCAGGACCTGGTGAGGGAAAGGTGCGGCGAAAGGTGCGGCGAAAGGTGCGGCGAAAGGTGCGGCGAAAGGTGCGGCGAAAGGTGCGGCGAAAGGTGCGGCGAAAGGTGTGGCAGAAGTCGTGGCAGAAGTCGCTGGCAGTAGTCGCTGCATTTTGTAGTCGTAGGCATTTTGGCCGTCGTTGGCGCACATGTCGTTAGCGCGCATGTCGTTCGGGCAAGTCCTTCGGCTAAGTCCGGAGGATAAACAGTCCGCAGAGGAGAAACTGTCCAAAGAGGAGAATTGCCCAAAAAAACAGGGGGGAAAATGCCACAAAATGACAAATCAAAAATATAAAATTAAATTGGAAGCAATATTTTAGATCCCGGCCCATACTCACCGAAAACTCCAGGTGAAATAAAAAACGCATCAAATCGAAAATAACCAACACAAAATACCACCATGCCTGCGGAAAAACAGGTGAGTTAGCTTCGGATATATAT
The DNA here is from genome assembly GCA_963573305.1 of Pyrrhosoma nymphula. Taxonomy (NCBI): domain Eukaryota; kingdom Metazoa; phylum Arthropoda; class Insecta; order Odonata; family Coenagrionidae; genus Pyrrhosoma; species Pyrrhosoma nymphula. The sequence continues at coordinate 7,585,007 of OY754335.1, read as the reverse complement.
CCAGAGGTCGACGCGGCGCGTGTTAGAGGAATCGCTGTCTGATAGCGTCGAGTATAATGAAGATAGAACTGAGCCATTGCAGGCAAACTAACATATTTCACTGAGAGAAACAATATTGCCTGTTCACACTTTACCCGTACCAATGTGGCACGCCTGCTGTGGCGATATTGCAAGAAGAGATATCGATACATGAACAGACAAAATAGTCCTTCACAATTAGACATCCCAGGCAGCCGAGCAACAGGCGAGGATCGGATAGGCATCACCAAGGGTCTGATGGAATTGCGATATCTCGTATGGATTACTACTAGCGCCAATTGTTTCAGGCGCAAATGGAAAAATAAGTATGCGCGAAAAAGGTAAAGATTGTATGCTTTTGCCGTAAATCTTTTATTTTTTGTGAAAAAATTCTGTAATTGTTTCTTTTGTTGTAAGACATTTACCAGCGTCCATTGAAAATACGCCTGGGACTACACGAGACATCTCCATCGCAACCGTAAGTAAACAAAGAAGATGGCCGAGAAAGTACACTGCGAAAACGCCAAGAGAAGGACTGGACGGCATTATTATCGCTTCAATCTGGTTCCAGAATTTTTCAGGATGCAGAATTGATTATACAATTACCTTTTTAAGTTTTCCCTGAGAAATAAATACCTAGGTGATTTCCCACTTAAATCTGCAAGATATTCAATGAAAGAGTATACATGTCGTGCTGATAGTTAGTGCCTGCCCGCTAGAGTGCTCTGGGTGAAATGTATAACCATTGGAGTAATGTGAGTGTCAGACCCTTGGGCATCACCGGCATGCACCCGACGTCACACATGGAACTCATTCGACCCCGAACTCCATGGTGCACGCGCGCCACAATCGACAGTTCGTGCTACTCGACGGCCGCTAAATATTACCCGCTAAGGGCGGGATTACGATCGACGTTTTCTGACGTGATGGAAAGTGACGGTGGCGTTTGCGAAGTTTGTTGAGTGTAAAAAGAACGTATCTAAGGCCTTTTTTAAGAAAGAGAAAAAATAAAAATCTCCAAGGCCGTAATTTAAATAGAGGGAGGCAGGTTAAAATATAAGGTGCAATATATAGGAAAGACAGTTGCACCAAGATGGGGAAAATGAGTAAACTCGCTTTCCTTTTTTCCCATCTTGGTACAACTGTCCCAATTTTTTGCACCTGCCTTCATCATTTCCCTATTGCTCTATTACGATTACGGGATTGAAGATTCTTCTTTTTCGCATTAATGTTGATTGTTACGAAGTTGAACATATCACGATGGCCGGACCTTGACAGCTCCGTCAGCGGACGATTAGAGAACCTTGTCAAAGTCTTTCTACGAAACTTTTCCGTCACGATACGTCAACGGCTATCCAATCAGTGAAGAGCTTTTCTTTTCAATATTTACCAATTTTCATATCCAGATTTTCCATCTTACTTTTTAACGCTAAAATAAAAACATTAACCTTAATGAGGTAATATTTGTCTGTATTCTAGTTATATTATAACGTTTTCCCGTTGTTTGAAAGGAAAAAGGTTTTATCAGAAAACACACACAAATATAAAAAGAAAAGGAAATAAATATAAAAGTATATGCTAGTAACAAGGCGTTGAGGTTGGGGAAGGATAGGAAAGTAAATCAGTGGACACTCACTGGCAGATGATCCATGACGACACCGGTGTCCACTGCTTAGGGGTAGCTTTCGGGCTAAGGGCCCTTCTTCAGCTGGAAGAGTCGTAAAGAAGAATAATAAATACATTTATTAAATGGCAAATTTTAAACCCAACAACACTACAAAAGTTTTTTGAAGTAATACTATTGGATCCAATTTACAATTATAATTACTTTAGTTTTCAAATTTCACAAGTTAAAGTTTTATGATACTGTTTATATCTTTTAATGTTCAATCTTATTTAGTTCAGATCTTTGGAATTATGAAGATTTCACTTGTCGTGAAATTGGAAGTGTCCGGCGTACCTAAGCTCTCCTATTACACGTAGGTACTTCTTTTCCTGGTCCTTCCGGAAATGCTCCAACAACACACTCTCTCTCGTCCTCTCTCCTTCTCTTGTTCACTCACGGCACTCTGTGTGTTTTATTACTTTTTGCCTTCTTTACCTTACTTTTCTCCGGTTATATTCCAGGAAGATATCCTTGCGTTCTCACTCTCCTTCCTCCTTTTTTTACAATAATCCACTTCTTTATTTATTTTTCCCGTTCCCTAGTTTCGCTTTCCCTCAATATTTTTTTTATCTCCGGGTCCTTGGTTTCATTGTTAATGGTAATTTTCTATATTTATTTATAATTTTATTAATTATTATCTATTTCCGGGCATAGGGATTGGTGTTTTGTTACAATATTTGTACTGTAAAATATGAAAAATAGCTACTTCACAACAGTTGGAAACTCTGCTGACAAAAACGGTCAACAATTGGCGCTGATACTACCATAAATAGTAATACTGAACGCCATCGTCCGTTTCCGTCTCGTCAGGAAACTTCGACCGCAATACCACCGTTAAGCAGACGAAATCAAGCGAAACCTATTGGTTGTGCCTCCGTCATAACGACACCCGATTTGCTTCTCATCCACAATAACACGAAAATGGTTGGTGGCCGAACACTCCATACCACAAAACCTCGTAAAGTCTCCCATTTATGTCGTTCAGCAATGTGCAGCTATGAGCGGTGGACGTAAATTGCACATGGGCAACCTTTATTTGATTAGCGGGCCGGACTGGTCAGTGGTCAGACTGGTCAGATAGTTCCTAGTTAATTTTTCAAATGCCAAACATTGCCCTACACTTTATGACAATCTAAATAAAAACATATTTATACAGTTTGGGACAAGTATTAAAATACAATTAAAATGAGAAACTTTGTCATTATCACGGTTTCATTTAAACGCTGTCATTTTACACTAATAAATACCAAGGGGGAAACTGACAACAGGGAAGTAGTTGGAGAGCATCTCGATAATATCGTGCGGACCATATGTATCTCATGGGCAACGTGTTGCCCCCTTAGACCTTGAATATAGGTATACATATATACCCCCATATTCAAGGTCTATGTCTAAGGCCCACGCCTAATGTGAATATGCAACTAATGGAAGGTTTCAAACATTGAGAGCCTTCCATTCGCTCTGATGCGTCGCTAACTTCGAAACTCAACAGCGCCCTTGTTTCCATTCCTTTCAGACCCTTTGCACTTCTAAAGAGATAAAAAGCAGAATTGATGTGCGCCCTGCGCGCCTAACAAAACAAAAGGACTTTGATTGTCGCATCTGCGATTGTTTTTTTCTGTTGATTTTCAGTAAAAGTGTCAAAAATGGATTATGTTAACTTTTTTAATTACTCTTTGGTAAAAAGACTACGTTTTTAAATATTATTTTTGAACGAATTAAATAACTATACACAAAAAATTCGGCCATGAAAGTTATGCACCTACATATTGCAACCTACTGGCAGGTTACAAAACGTCTCGTCAGTGCACATCGAATGACGTCCGAGTTCGCAAAAGACGTCAACGTGGTCCAATGTGCACCATTTTCAACATCTTGAATGGAAAGAGGATGGATTTATTTCTTCACGCCCGGACATGAGCTATTTTTACAAACCAACACTCTTCCATCAACCCCTCGGACGCTCTAGCATTTCAATTTTTGGCAGTTTTCCCTTCGGCACACTCGTCGAGGTCACAAAGAACGCGCCGACTCAACCCCTTATAGCGGGTCACCGTCTTCTCACGCCTATCCCCTCCTCCAAACAACCAACCACTCCTCCGCAAGGAGTACATCTCCTCTCCACGTCTCCTCTGGCTCTTCAATAGCGCACGGCGGCGCCGAGTAAACTCTCTCGCTCTTCCTCCTCCTCCCAATCTCCCCCGGCACACAAAAAAAGGACTCCCTGCACACGTGTCCAATTCCACAACTCCCCAGCCTCTTTCTCCTCCTTCCACCTCTCCCCTTCACCACCCCCTGCCATACATCCCTCCTCCTCCTCCATTCCCCGAACCCCTCGACGTCTCCACGTTCGTCTCCCGCGCAGAATGAGTCCATGGGCTTGGAATTTCATCCTTCGTTTGCGAACCCATTCGGGGATATTTTGAAAGCTCGACGGGAATTCGTGTTTGTGGAACTTCGGAGGATGAAAGCAAACGCTCCGGCTGCCGACTCGCCACCAAACAAAAGAAGAAGAAGAGGTGGGGAAGGTGGGGGTAGGTGCGGGAGGAGTAATGTAAGGGGAAGGAGGAGGGAGTGCAAAGATGGTGATGTAGAGGTGGGAGAGTGCATTGAAATCGAATTAAAGACCCCATCGCAACAATGGGACACTGAATTTAAAATCCACGGAAAACGTAGACAAAGATGAAATTACAGGTAGACTAAAATCATTGAACTCCAGTAACAGTTACGTTGTAAGCGTCAATGTAGGGTGAAGAAAGTTTTGCTTAAGATTCAGCTTTTCTCAAATGAAAGCTTGGGGCATATTTTATAAAAAAATATTTAGATTCGTTGTAAGGGTTTTTTCAGCCGTTGGCACTGTTTTACTCCATTGTGTATCTTGATTTATCTACTTTACTGTCAAAATCTACTCTGATTACTCTGCAATATGGCTCGTATATCATCCAACGTCTCTTTTTTCATCTTATTCATTTCAGCCCAGCATACCACCTGTAACCTCCATTCATCCAGTACAACGTCACGTCCGTAAGGACCGGACGGTAATTACATCCCTTCTCACCCCAACTTCCTATCATTACAAGACATATTATCCTACAACCTACTTCATTCGTAACCCATCATCAAAATGCTTTAAAAATATTCACAGAGGGTTACCGAAATCAGTTGTTCTATATGGGTCATTCCACGCCACTTCAGACAGGAGTTGACCCTTGACCTCTCAGATTTTGATGAAAATTGGTGAAATTGTTTGCCTCACCAAATAAAAAATATAATTTAAAGCGTTTTGCGAAAATCGAAAAAACAGATGAATAACGGACATTTTACAAAATGGCTGTTTTCGATGTCACGAAATATTCGTTATCATATATCACGGGGAAGAAACTAGGTTAAAAAGCACTTGATGGCTCATTTCCAATTAAAATTCTTTGAACAATCTCAAACTGGCGTAAAAATAGCGATAAAATGATAATTTGTTTAAATAATTCAATGTTAAACAATTAAAAGTTTAAACTTTTGAAGTTCTTCAAGTTTAATTTTTCTCATTTTTTCAACTATGGTACCTTGTAACATTATGAATGTTATATAAAAATTTTGAGAGGGTGTTTTTCCATTTAAGAGAGAAAAACATTTTTTAATTTTCCCCTGCAACGACCATTTGATGTAAACTTACGAAGATAACTCCACATATGCCTAGTTTTTATCACTTATCTATCAAATTTATACTTCCCCTAGACAGAACAATGGCAGATGAACTTAGATTAAAAAAAATATATGGCTAAAATTTGACACATAAAATTTCTTAAGGTATGTATTTAACAAAAAATGGAACAATGTTGTCCAGTGAAAAACGATCTCGTAACCGATGACTTCAAATTACACAACTTGAATGAACAAATTGAATTTACAGGTTTGTCTACATTGTCATACCTGTCATTGTCATACCTGTCAGAAATTATGAATAAAAAGCCGTACATCCTAAGCTTTGCTGATTTCATGTAATTTAAATCTTTCCTAATTAATTTTACCCTAAATGCAAAAATTCATTACTTTGCTTTGGACACCGCTTCTAATTTCTGCCCGTGGGTCATACAAGTAGCCTGAAATATTAGGGAAGACATTCAGCCAACAGAAGAAAGTTTATCCCACGTGATTATATGGCATTATTAATACAACTCTTCCTCGTCTGAACTCTAACTGGTTCCTCGACATACCTTCTACGGGGATGGGTATTAGTTGTTCCCCTCATTCGCATCAAACGCTCATTGGAACCTGATGATTGTGTCTTTGAAATGAGAAACCTTACACCCGGTGGTATTGCTGCGTGGTACGAACGGATTCCTTTGACAGCAGGAGCTTGTCGATACCTTCTTGTTGTATGTTTTTTATTATCCTCCACTTCCACATTAGGCACGTATGCGAAACTCGTCCCGTCTCTCATCACTTGGGCCTTTCCCATGGGAGGTGGCAAAGAAATGCCACTCCGCTGCAACTTTAAAATCCTTTTCGTGATAGACTAGGTTAAGGAGACTATATCTATTTTTATATTGTGCTGTGGATCCATCAGAAAAATATATAACTTTTTTCAAATTTGCTACAGTGACTCTCAGAAATTGAACTAGTGAATGCTGGAAACAATGCACAGTCGCAGTAACATGAGCAGTTCATTCAGATATGACAACAAGCTTCAGAGGGCTTACTTCCTTTCCTTCAACTAGGCGATAGTAGCAGGCAAATGGGTGTAATCTAGATTGCCTATTGTGCCTTGCGCGCTCTCCTGAATTACAATGGAATAATGTTTTGAGAAGTCAGCAACAACTATCGCTTCCCACACTGCTAGGTTTTCCCTGTGTATTGAAAACATTCAGCCTGCTGTTTCGCCACGTGATCATGCCTCACCAAATTCGGGATTTTCTACACGAAAAAGTCATTAAATTCATCTGAGCTCTTCCTAACTGTTTTCCTTGTTAATGAGACTACTTTCACCCATTGCTGGTAAGATAAGTTTTTCATGAAATTTGAATCAAGCACACTCTCTGACACTCCTTTCAGTTTCGTGATTTGAGGGCATTTGCTGCAACTACCAAAGTAACGTATCTTCCCAGGAATCTCACGTACAGCCATCAGTAAACAATCTCTGTAAACGTTAAAAACTGTTTCTCCATTTTCACCCTTGAGTTGGCCGAGCTTAGCACCTTCGAAAATGAGTTTTGTGTTTTGATGAATAAGGCACACGCAAACTGTGCATACCTGAAGCTCCAGCAAGGACACACTCTGTAGGTCTAAATGAGCAAACTTGGAAAATCTTCTCTTGGAAATCTCTCTTTGAACAGGGTGAATGACTACTTCAGGTGTCCTAAAACTAATCTCTTTTGTTTCAAAATACGCTGGGATCCTTCTTTTACACTTTTGTACTACACTCGTGATCAGATGATCTATCCTCGGATCCTATCCCACCATATTGATGGTGCACTCCTGAAGGCCTAAGTTATCTAATGCCTCGTTGTGATGCACGGAAGAAGTGGATGTTTTCTTGTTTTCATTATCAGGGTCATGCTCTTTCGGTACAGTCTCATTCGTACTTACTTCATTATAGCTATATATATATATATATATATATATATATATATATATATATATATATATATATATATATAGCCTTCCTATAAGCTATGCACAGTTTTTTACCCTGTTTTATCCCAGGAATACTTATAATTGTACACTTCTCGTGAAGTTCGAAAGAAATAGTTTTCAGCTGTTTTCAGACGGATGCTTTCTGAATCGTGAAAGGGTCGGAGCATTTAGTTAGCTGAGCCGGATATCTTAATAGGTTCCCTGTTTCGTGTTCTTGACACAAAACACTCACTTTAAATCCATTTCTCAGTCGTAATAAGTGCAAGCCCCGGCGTGAAAACTCCCTCTTCATTTTTATAACGACGGAGCGTGAACACAGTGTTTTTAAAACTTTTCCTAGTGAGCCTCCATTGCGACCCATTTCACGCCACAAAATACAACACAATTCGTAATAACACTTCACCATACATCAAAACACAAATATAATGGCAAGGACTATGACCAAAGAGAGGTCAGCAAAACTCAAGACTAAAAGGTAGAGGAATAGTTGTGGGAAGCAATCGCCCGTACAGCCGGTGCCCCACGCCACACAGTGCTTACAATTTTTGTTTTTAATTTGTATTCACATATTTTAAACCCGTTTCATACAATGTGTATATTAAGTATGTAATAACGTTGAACCAATGAACGCCCGCTTAAGAAGTTCCAGGAAATAATAACTGAGAAGTCCGTATGACCTGAAGTCATCGGTTACGAGATCGTTTTTCACTGGACAACATTGTTCCATTTTTTGTTAAATACATACCTTAAGAAATTTTATGTGTCAAATTTTAGCCATATATTTTTTTTAATCTAAGTTCATCTGCCATTGTTCTGTCTAGGGGAAGTATAAATTTGATAGATAAGTGATAAAAACTAGGCATATGTGGAGTTATCTTCGTAAGTTTACATCAAATGGTCGTTGCAGGGGAAAATTAAAAAATGTTTTTCTCTCTTAAATGGAAAAACACCCTCTCAAAATTTTTATATAACATTCATAATGTTACAAGGTACCATAGTTGAAAAAATGAGAAAAATTAAACTTGAAGAACTTCAAAAGTTTAAACTTTTAATTGTTTAACATTGAATTATTTAAACAAATTATCATTTTATCGCTATTTTTACGCCAGTTTGAGATTGTTCAAAGAATTTTAATTGGAAATGAGCCATCAAGTGCTTTTTAACCTAGTTTCTTCCCCGTGATATATGATAACGAATATTTCGTGACATCGAAAACAGCCATTTTGTAAAATGTCCGTTATTCATCTGTTTTTTCGATTTTCGCAAAACGCTTTAAATTATATTTTTTATTTGGTGAGGCAAACAATTTCACCAATTTTCATCAAAATCTGAGAGGTCAAGGGTCAACTCCTGTCTGAAGTGGCGTGGAATGACCCATATATGTCTTCTACTCGATGCTAACGAAAATCCCTCAAATTCGATAGTATCTTACCAAGTTAATCACTAAGGTAGATAACTTTTGATGTATGTATTGATATTTAGGCACAAAGTTTTTTTTACACTCAAAATATATTCACGTAGTGGAGTGATTGGCGTGAGAAGAAGGGAGATGGAAAGTCACGGGTGAACTTGGTGAAAGAGACTTCTTGAGAGGCGGTATAATAGGAGTCTTAAGAATAGAATAGAGTGAAGCAGTGCATGAGTGTGACAGACAATAAAGAGGTTTGCAAGGATTGGGCATTATGGAGGACACTATTTAAATCGAAGCCGGTTTCGAAGTTCTAACGCTGAGAATTAAGGACGTTCGGTGGTTTCAATCAACTTAAGAAAATTCGACGAAACTAAAAGCATTACTTATGTTGCCTTAAATCTACCTGATTTTTTTCAGAATTATTTACCCAAGATTACTCAAGATATTTGATCGAGAAGTGGACAAAAAATTACATGCGTTCTTATTGGAACACAAGGTACGAGGCACTTAATTCACCAAAAAGAACCTTTTTCTAGTTAAGAATAAGAAAAACAAAAATAAAGTATATCAAATGACTTTCATACATTATTCTATTGATGAATTAAATTATTTTTGTTTTTCTTATTCTTAACTAGAAAACGTTCTTTTCGATGAATAAAGCTAGTCGCACCTCGCGTTCCCATAAGAACCCATATGTAATTTCATACCCGCTTCCACATCAAATATCCTAAGAAATCTGCGGTAAATAATTTTGAAAAAATTCAGGTAGCTTTAGGAAAACATAATTAATGCTTCCAGCAAGTTTCGTCGAATTCCCTTAAGTTGAAAGAAACCACTGAACGTCCTTAAGTTATTTTGACAATTCCTACTCAGGAAGGGAACGAAGTTATGGGTATGTATATATGTTTTCCTACAAGCTCGATTTATCCTTTCTTAACACCAACTCAGAAACAATTCATTATGCATTGGCCTCCATGGCGGCGGTAAGGAAGCGTTATTTTTTTTTTTAATTAAGGTGAATATCAAGGGCAAGCCCCCAGAGGTCATGGGCTCATACCTCAGTGATATATTCATAAGCTTGGGCATTGTTGTGTTTGCTCATCATTAGCATGGTCAATCGTCTCGGCCTAAGGTGAGTGAGGCCCTCGGCTGAGTGAGGCTGGACCTCACAAAAGTCCTAATATTCAATGCTATGAGCAATTATTTCCAATCATATTCAACGTATAAGCAAAATGTTCGATCACCGATTCAAGCATAGGTTATGGTCACTTAATTCGATGTGCAGATGGCGCGTTAATTTCCGTCCAGTACTCACAACTTTTTATGACATCATGCCAAATAAGTATAGAAAAATTTACTTCATAGGGAATTATGACGACAGGGTTTCTTAATGAGGATAAATATCGTCATTAGCGTCCACAATTAACGACGCTCATCCAGCGGTTTCTTGCATTTTGGAATATACAGGAAAAAGAAAAGCCTCGCAGAAACCAGGTAGGATTAGAAAAGTCAACATTGTGTTTTACCGTTTGCTCAAGGAGAAGGGCGCTTTGATGCTCGCAGATACAAATACCATTGGATAGACTATGTGAGTCAATCTAACAACACTTCAAGAGGCAAACAGAGACCGGGACACACCACTCTACTTATTAGCGCTCGAATTTTCTCAGAGCCGTGGGATAGTAAACAAAGATGGAGGTTCTCTGCTCATTTCCGGGCAATAGAAAATATTTTTGCTCCTAAATGACAGTATTTTTGCAAAGAAGAACGTTGAAATAGACACAAATAATTGAGCAACACCGTTCCAATGGCAAAAAACGGCCGTTTCACCCGAGGATGTTGACCAAAAAGATTAAAAGCAGGATTAACTTATTTAGTCAAAGGAGACGGAGGAGAAAATGGAATAGGTAGCAGTAATATGGCATGAACAAAAGCTAAAAGCCACAAAAATGGCTGCGACGAAGATGGAATCAGGCAAAATCATGTAATGGAATTGAATTCATTAAAATATTTTGATTGCAATGAAGTACAAGAATATTTTGTACAGATTATTTAGGACATGAAATACAGATTAAGGTGTGATGTGGTGGAACCGTTCCATTATGGTAGAAGCAAAATACTTGCAGTTTTCCACTAATAAAAGATTGAATGCGGCTAGTTTCGATGTTACTATGTACATTATCATTAAGTAAAGCTATGAAAACATACGTTAGAATGTATACAAGAAAGAAGAGGGCAAGGGAGGAGAGTTGGGGAAAGGTTAAGTGGGGACGAGGGATGGGAAACAGAAACCACTGAGGCACGGATAAAACCCTGGTAAGGAGTGAGGGTGTGTTCTGGGGAGAAAGGTGGTATCAAAAAACAAAAAAAAACATGGGAAGATCAAAATGTTTAAGTCGGAACTTGAGAAAGAGAAAACGTCAGGTGATCCGGTAGCGGTGAAAACCTTATGAACTTCTCATGTTTTTTTTTATTTTGTGATTCCCCATTCCTCCGCAGCACACGTCCTCACACCTTACCAGGGGTTTCTCTGCGCCTCAACGGATTCCATTTCCAAGCCTTAGTCCCTTCTCAGCCTGGCTTATTGGTCCCTCGCTCATCCCTTAACCTCAATTTCCTAGTGTACATTTGAATGTTTTGAAAACTTCACTTGAAGATGATGTAGTTTTCGGATGAAAAAGTAAAAGAGAGGTGCTATTTCGCACTCGTCCGGCCACACCTTGAATATGCAGCGAGCATATGGGATCCGGTGCCGAAAGACTTAATCCGGGAACTTAATAAAATACAAAGGAAAGCTGCGCGATTCGTCAAAAACTGTTACGGGCGTACAGACAGCGTTACGCAGATGTTAAACGAATTAGGCTGGGAGCCGCTAGAGACTCGGAGGCTGCGCGCTAGGCTTAGATTACTTGAGCAATTAAGAATAGATATCTTTCAGAGCGACACGGAGAACATCATATTAGAACCCCACTATATTTCCAGGTCCGACAGAAACGATAAATTAAGAGAGATATTTTGCCGAACGGATAGGTATGGGAATTCGTTTTCCCCCCGAACAATAAGGGACTAAAAAAAATGCTAGGCGTAATTTCATTAGAGCGTTTCCTTTTTATATGTAAACGGCTGGTGTCCTAACACCCCCCCCCCCCGCCTCACGCCTATTGAGGAGGCTTGCGGGGTAGTATGTAGATGTAGTAACATCGAAACCAGTCACATAAAAATAATTTACTAGTGGAAAACTGCAAGTATTGTGGTTCTGTCATTATTTGGGACCGTACAATTAAGCCAATAGAACGAGGAAGATTTTATATTCATAATACTTTTGGAATTCAAAGAGGAACTGTCCAGAAATTCATCCTATAAAGTGGATATATAATAGGTTGGACGGTATTTTGCGAGCTGACACACAACTGATGTATTGAGCCGTTAAGAATGAGAAAGTATATCCCATCTGACAGACGGTGTACTCCGTCTGGTAATTGACATTGATCCAGGTTTCATTATTATCTATTATATAAAAAGGCTACGCGGACGTATATATTATTCATTTGTTAGGCGTAGTGATTCAGATGTGAGATAATAGATGGCAAGTGAACTTCCATACACGTTCTGCACTGAATGACGCAGGTGAATGCATTTTTCCAAATACACGCTCATTTAAAAAATATAAATTTTACGTAATTCATTACTTTTTGGCTATTTCTCCAATATTTTAGCTGGTTTTGGCAAGTTTTCCACTGGTTATGACAATAAAAATTAATCATAATCTCAATAATAAGAAATCCCGAAATAACGAAGAACAAGGAGGCTAACAGTAGGTAGTGCACTATGAAAGTAAGTAAAGACTTAGATAAAAACGTATTAAGTTATCACAGGATTTCCTACTGTCTAGCTGCATTACTGTTCATTCTAAATTTTGACGATCGGAATTGGGACTCATCATGTCATAATCAGACGCATGGGGTCATTTCATAGCGTGCCTACTCTTATCTCCATTTGGCTATGAAACCATAACTAATTACCATCGAAAGAGGCAATTGAAAAACTACCAAAAGTCAACCTATAACTATTGTCATATTTATATGTTGACTATAGTAGTCACTACAGTTAACCAATTATCTAAGAAAAGTGATAGACTACATGGCATTTTCATCAGGGATCATAAGGGATTTTAGGCCACATCACCATTTGAAAATTTCCAAAGTTTCCATGGATGTCTCGTTGGTTAATTATACAAATATATACACTTTAAGCAACGAATCTCATCATTTCCCATAGTTCAGCCCTGAGTAGACGAACTGTTGATTTGACGCCATGGATAAGAGGAGGAAAATCGCCTGGGGATTTGACCGAAAATGTGATTTAATAAGTTACACAAGGGATGAGAAGGGATAGAGAAGGGGTTTGGGATTATATGAACAGGCGGAATCAATGGAGAAGCGACGCTTTTAATTTACTTAGCCGCACGTTGTGAGTTTATGTGAGGCGTAATAAGGCTTTACCCGCTTTACGGACGGCGCCCGAAGAACGCGGAGTGCATCATTAACGATCGGTTTATTGAAATACACAAGGGCCCGTAGAAGTATGCTGCTATCGGGCGTCAGGAAAGCTGAGCACAGATCGTTTATTAAGGCGGTAATCGCTCTGCTTTCATACACGGATGGAATGTTATTCGGACAATGGGCTGTAAAAGTGGAGGCATCGTGCATCTTTGGAATCTTTTGTAGTTCAATAGTTCATCTCGAGCTCGGAATATCACCACAGCAGACAGTACTTGCGGAGATGATCGAGAGGAAATAAAATGTTTGAAGAGTTACAGAGTGCAGGAAAATACTTATCATCTAAGGATGATGTTCACAGAGCCAGAACTTCAAAAGTCATAAATGAATCTTGAATCCTTATTCTGTTTCAAAAGAAATATCGAAAGACACATGTGCCCTTTTGTTTGGATCAATACACGAAAAATATTGTTATGAGATGCTAGGGAAAGCACTATCTAACAAGTTGGCCATCCTACGTATCAGGTAACTTAGGAAAAGACTGAACCGGAGTTAGCAGTGCTCTTGATTTCGTTTTCCTTATTACTTATGTATCCCCAATTTAGAGCGAAAAAATACTATATTTCTTGTAAAAAACCATTGGTTTTCAAGATCAATTGATTGGTTTTTGACAAGCTCTACCATCATCAACTCCACTGTGGGTTTTTTTTTGGCCTTCGTCATTAAACTACATATTTATTCTCCTTATTCTTTCTGCCCCCACTAATATCGTCTTAAATTTCAATTCTCTTCTTTACTCACGCACTTCTTAACTAAAGACCTTCCATAAATGATTCTTCTCTCTATGATCCACTTGCCATTTTCTCTCTGTACACAGTCACAGGAAATTAATATTAAAATTAAATTCTCTTCCTGGGCTTCATTGGGCTTTTTATTCATCATCATCAGCAGCTAACAATCCAAATATTGCTTTATGCAGCTCCACTCCACTTTCTTATCAAGCATCCGCTTCATTCTTACGTAATTCTTAACATGGACGTACTTTTTGATTTGCCTGGTGTATTAAAATTCTTGGTCGTACTCTCTGTAGTTCTTGCCATTCCTTTCTCCTTCCTTTGCTGTTTTTAGGCTATTTTTGAGCCTATAATGTGGCGTCAATGTTCGTCGATGGTTCTCTCCACCCTTCTTATCTTCATTACTCTTCGATAGTAGGACATCTCCATTGCCTTTTGTTCTGCAGCTGTTATTCTCCAGGCTTTACTGCCGCATAAGAGCACGCTCCAAATATACGTTTCGATAAAGTGCTGCCTTACTCCAAGGTGTTACTGGCTGTTGGCAGACTGCTGTTAGAAGGCTTTCTTTGATTGGGCCATTCTGCTCACAATATATTTTTAGTTTCATCCTCCGCTGGGGATTCCGATTCCCAAATGGCAAAAATCTTCCAGTTATGCAAGTTTGACAGAGATTTTGGCTCATTTTATTTCTTCCACAAGACATAACCTAGGTTTACTTAAATTTAATATTTTATCAGTATTTCTTCATAGTTTTGTCCAATCAAAAAATTAACAGAGGCGGTGGATTATATTCCACGCCCTTTCGGACAAGAGTCTAAAACCAGTGCCGTAGACCACTCGACCACGCTGCCTTCAATAATCAGAGTCCAAAACGACGCAATATGAAATTAGCCGCTCTGATGTGCCAGGATAACTGCCCTAACTGTTCATTTTCAAATTTGACTGTGGCACTGCGGACAATTGCACAACCGCTGGGGACGAATTCAGTATTTGTCGTGTTAGGTAAGACAAATAACGGGTAGAGAGCACGGAAAAGTAGCAAAATCATTCAAAGGTGCATGCCAGTGGAAATAAAGCGTGAGACAATGCATTGGGTAAGTATTGGCGCCACTCACAATGGTTTTCTGTGAGAGATTGAGGTCGGGAGAGACGCATAGGTTGACGGTGATTGGAATATAAAAACACGGTTGAAAGCTCGCACGCGCGCCCACCAGAGGACAAGAGGCAGGAGCGCATTGGGAGTAAGCGAAGAAATACTGGATTACAAGGGGAATTGAATGATTAATTCAGCAGATTGTTTCTCTAGCTGGGCTAGTTGTCTTTTTATTTGTGTATTTTTGGCTCTTGGCTTATTTGAGAGCTTATTCATCTTCATGGTACATCGCTTTTCTTTCAGTGTCTCAGCTATCTTACTTAATCCATTACTTCCTTATAGTAACCGTATCTTTATCCACTGCTTCACTGCATTTTTCCACTACGACGTCTCTCTGAACATTCTGCAAGTGCCTGTGAGCATTCATGATCGGCTCGTTTTCCGCCAAATGGAGTTCATCACTGCTCGCAAGAAACATTACTCAGTCACAATACCATAATTAGTGCCGATTTCCTTCCTGCCACCGATTTAAAATTCGAAAGAAAGTACATAAGATAGCGCGAAAAAGATAAAAGATGCCGCGCATAAAATTACCATTTTTTGAACGCAAATTAACCTAGGAGAAAAATTCGCTGCATTATTTTTTAACACCTCTTGTATTCACAATCAACACACAGCAGAGAAACGAAAAAGGTTTAAAAATAGGAAAAATGTGAGATATGAAAGGAATGTTTTTTTTAAGCAAAAGATAGAAAACGTATTCCTTAGTCCAAGTAATGAGAGCATATGGTTGTCACTAATGAACTTCATTGGTTCTCGCCAATTTGTAAATTCGGCCAGCCAACCTCTTAACCAACAACATTAAACCAAGATATTTTATTAAGATAAAATACCTTCAACTTTTAAGCAAAAGATAGAAAACGTATTCCTTAGTCCAAGTAATGAGAGCATATGGTTGTCACTAATGAACTTCATTGGTTCTCGCCCATTTGTAAATTTGGCCAGCCAACCTCTTAACCAACAAAATTAAACCAAAATATTTTATTAAGATAAAATACCTTCAACTAATTTACCAATGCTGTATTAATTTCTTTTTCCCTTTTCACGTGTAGTCCAACAAAAAATAATTATTTCCCATTCCACTCCACTCATCTTTCCAATCATCGAATATGATTGGAAATGGCGCTGAAAAACTAAGTTTTCAAACGCATTATTTCGTCATCCTGTTTCAATAAAACATAATATTATCCAAGTAAATCGAAGAGCTGATTTGCGACATAGGAAGAGTCAAGTTGCAAGTGGGTTACTTGACCAAATCGAAATGCGACATAATCAATGCATTAGTGATGATAAGTCCCCTGTCCCAGTCCCCTGTGGACTCATTGGTCCGTTCTGACAAGTACTTTCAGTAACAGCAATGAAGAAACATAGTGACTTCCACTGTTTATTAGAAAAAGAACGACCGGTTTCGGCTGTCAAACCATCTTCAGGTATATTGTGCCATGTCAAATAAACAGTGGAAGTCACAAAGTTTCTTCGTTGCTATTAAGGAGTCCTTCCATCACATCATAGCTTTCAATTTCGATTTAAGGTAATTAAGTATTTGCTGGTTTTTGCAAATTCATCAATGGTCGTAGTTTCATTATATTTATTAGGGTACTACAGTGTAGTCTATATTGGTGTTAGGTCATCCCCTTCCATATACTATCGAGATTGCTTGCCGGATACAATGTAGATGTAAACTAATCGCGAGGGAGGCAATGCCAAATGAAGAGGGAAGCTCAAACGATTTAACTAATGGCGGAACCGTCTCCACCCCGGCTGCCACTGGTTGGCAAATGCGATCCCTGGATGCGTTCACCCTCTCGCCGAAGCAAATAGATCGGATATCCCCCGCCACCATTACCTTCTCTCTTGCTGCCTGCGTACTTGTGGGGAAAAAAGCAACAACTGGGAATGGAATTGCTACAGTAAAGTGGATAATTACCTTGCCGCAAAATCCAGAAATGCCTTACATTTTTTCAAACAAAATAAGCATATTTCGTTATCGCAATTTTCTCTATTTCCCTGCTGCCATTTTACCTCCATTTTTTTAAATTACCTCTTTTATAAAATAATAGAACAAAAATACTGCATATTTATAAGTACCGACACATATTCCCTTATTTAGGGCCTGCTGGCTCAACATTTATCCTGGTAAATCTCCTTGAAAATCACCATTTCAATTTTCCAAGGGGATACAAATACATTCTACACTAAAATTTCATCCTAGATATCACCAAAAACTATGCATAAACTCAAATAAAAATTAAGTAGTGGCTTTAAATATATCAAATATCAAGAGCCTAACTTAATGCAACAGAAATATCGTCCACACAATCACGGCAGGACGTAGGAGAATGCAACAACATAAAACCGTATTCTGTTCACGACTCAGTGCAGTCGTCCTGTTACGAATTCCATACCGTTCCCCACGCATCACTCGAAAGGCAATGCAAAACGAAGAAGGTCGCATAAACCACTTGACAAGTCACGGAAACGACTCCACCCTTCCAACTTCTACATGTTGAGAAAATGCGAGTTCAGGATGCACTCTCCTACTCGCTAAAGCATCTATATCGGCGAATCCCTCGATGTCATACTCATCCTCCCTGTCTACATATGTGGTATGCATCGACCACTGGGAAGGGAACTGCTGCGGGAAAATATTCATGTAAATAAAATAAACATGTTTCTTTATTGTGCTTACTCTGTTTCTCAGTCATTAATTTATCCCGCTTTTTAAAATTGCTTCTTTTACCGACGGAAATAAAATGCCCAAATATTAGAACTGCAATATCTTTCTTAAGTTTTGCTCTTCTAACTCAACGTTTGACACATTATTCTTATTTATTGATATTCACCGCTTAAATGTCTCGATTAAAAATTATATCAATAAATTGATGGAAATTTGAATTAAACACATATTATTCATTGATATAATTTTAATAAATAGTCACTATCTGACGGAAGAACTTAGTTTAGCCGTTTAAAGTATCAAATACGTAGCAAATGCCAGACTTAATGCATGTGCAAAAAATCCACACATAAGGGACGGCACAGGGTTGACACTTCAGCTTTTTATCATTTCATTCACGATGCATTGTACGCGTCCTGATATGAATCCCCTACCGTTCTACAACCATCGAAAGAAAGGCAATTCAAAACGAAGAAGGCCGCACAAACGATTTGACAAGCCGCGGAACCTACTCCACCCCGGCTGCCATAGGTGGACAAATGGGAATATGCTCTCCCACTCGCCAAAGCAACCACATCGGCAAATCCCCCCCCCCCAGCCATCCCCATCCTCTCCCCCTGCTGCCTATTTGTGGGAAAAGGAGTCACGGCAACTGGGAAGGGAATCTCTCAGCGAACCGCGGGGAAACGGAGGGACGAAGTCGGGTGAAGGAGGCGGCCGCCGTGGATCCGATCTGAGGCGAAGATAATCGGAGACTTGTGGCGACACTAAACCGGTAAGCAAAAGGGTGTGCGTGGAGAAGATAGGGTTATACCTCTGGACGCTCTGATTGTACCTCTCTCTTCCTAAGGCCTTCCCCATCACGTTTCCGACCCGCCACCGGGTTTACCCGCGTAAATGAATGCCCGTCGGAGCACACCGCACGCATGTATGTACCAGTGTGGAAAGCCACGAGGGGAGGGAAGAGCGGAGGTCAGAAGACCGAATAACCTCCCTACTTCCTTTCCTACCCCCTCTTGATCCAAACAGGGCACTTGAAAAGACGAGGTGTGAAAGGAAGGCAAGGCAAGAGAGGTGAGGAACACGCTGAAAGATAGAGCGGACGTGGACGCATACAAAAAAAAATACATACGTCTGTGAGTGCGTAAAGGAAAGCGCGTCCACAGTTATGTAGATGACGCCATTTAGCGAACCCAATTCGGTTTGAGCTTCAACCAGAGGTAGGGAGAGAAGGAGATGAAAAAAAATGATAGAGGAACCCTTTCGGGCCCACCAAAAGTGTCGTACATGAAATAACACTTCACGGCAAATTACGCTCAAGTGTCGAGATGGAGAATGGCGAAGTGGATTAGGAGAGCAGGGATGTCGAAAGAGAGGCGAAAGGAGTTCAAAAACGGACGCGCTCCCCTCTTTGGGTGTGGGAAGTGAAAGAGTTGAGTTGGGAGGAGCGGGGGTCTAGGAATGGGAGAAGGAGAGAAGAGAGAAAGAAAAAAAACATGGAGATGGATCCAGTAATTTCAGACTCGAGAGGAGTAAACAGTTCCGACGCGAGAAGTAGGTATGTGTCTGTTTGATGAAGGGGATTTGAGTTTCACTGCCGGATGCAGTCGCCTCGTCTATTCTCCAAGTCACTCCCTCCACGGCATTGCAGCGCACAAACGCAAGATGATCCGTCTTTCACTACTTCTCACGGAAGGTACCATTCAATGATCACGACTAGTACCTGTAAATGAAGCTGTATACATACTCGTAAGCACAAAAGTACACATCCATCGCGCTCTTTCTTTCAACGAAGTCACAATAGAGAAAAAATAAATCTAGTTTGAATTGCTTCCCGGTATCCAATTATTTTTTAATGGTTAAACTCTTACTTTACTGACCAATTCCTCAACACTTTCTCCACCTCTGTCAAATCCATCAATAGCTTCATGCACACTATCATGCTGAATTATCCTGATTCACTTTATCATCTCGAGGATGGATTCCGAAATGAAGATTCAAATGGTAAAATGTGAGTTTCAAAATAATACTGAATATTTGTATGTATTAGGAAAGGAATCGCTTTTAATAAAAAAAATAAAACAACATTATGACTTCCAGAAAAATGATTTTTTTAGATAAAATCGAGAGGGACACGAGTTTACTCAGCGCCCAGCGTGTGCACTGACATTCGTCACTTCGTCAATAAATTCTACCACTCAGATGAAACTGAAGATAATGTTACTGGCTGACCGGTAAAAAAAAACTCCTTTTTCCCTCCACGTAGAGGTACTGCAAAGCCTCCATAAAGCCACCGTCGGCCACGGTGGCGGCGGGGTAAAGACCTCACCTCATACTCGATGTAAAAGACTGCATTGTCTGACTTCGGGGAAATCGAAAATAGATAAATTTCATTCAATCTGAAATATCCTAGATCAAAACCAATTAAAATTTGCGAAAGGAAAATAAAAGGATAGGAGTTAATGTAATACTTGTATGCCTGTAGAAAACACTGTCTACACAACAAATACATAATACTGTAGCCCATGTCAACATGAGAAAGTAGATTTATCGTAGATTAATGTGGAATGCATAAAAGGAAATAATGACTTTAATATGACACATATACTTCCTTATGGTTAATTAGTTTATTGAAGCCTGGGACGAGTGTGAGAAAAAATCTGAGGTTAAGTATAAGATTGAATAAAAATTCATAATCTTAACTTGCAATGAAAAACATCATCATTAAGGACTGAAAGATGCTGAAGTCCGTGACAGAAGAGAGGATGCAAGAAAAACTGGGAAGAGGCAAGAAAGCATATTGCGATTCCGGATTGGATGAAGAGAGAGTATGAGAAACTAATGAAGAAAATAAAAGAAAGAATCGAGATTTTCTTGCGAAATATTGCATCTAGAAATAATTTTATTTTCTAACATCAAAAGATTCCTTAAATCAGCGGAGCAATTGATCATTTATAACAACAACTTTGGTGATGCGATGAATTCGAAAAAAATCAGCCCTACAATCAATGTGTTAAAAAAAGAAAATAATAAAACGAATGACTCATAAAGGGATGGTAAACGCACGGCTAATAAATAGCCCATTTAGCTTTGCATTACGAATACGTGCTAGAAAGGGCGGGGATATCGAACGGCTGCAAAGCGATTAAGAAAAGGGTCGAAGGTCACCGTGCAGTTCCGATGATGAAACTAATTCAATCATGGATCCATGAGCAGAGAAAAAAAATCGGGAATTGAAAGCACTGATTGGTGACTCTGGAGATTTGGCTTAATTTTCTCAGAAGATCGCACAAACGCTTCATTAGCCATCGATTCATTGGTGACCTCAACGGACGCACACCAATATCTGACTGCCGCTGACCAATTGATTGGAATATTGTCATTATCTAAATAGAATATTTTCGGTCTCTAAAGCACATGGACTGAACTCGAAAGGTTTCGATGATATTTAATGGTAATGGTGAGTATACTTATCTTTAAGATGAAAGTCATTTTCTTATGATTCCAAGTTCATTGACCTATTTGAGAGGAAATAGGTGGAACCCAGTGGACAAAAACTAATGGTGGCACGGCTTTGAAATTCATAACGGTATAAAGAAATAGTAAGGTTTTTTAAACCTGATAAATTAAAGTGCATCAGGGAACAATTAAAGCAATCACCAATAGAGCTTAGACTGAAAATGAACCTATATTTTGGCTCCATAGAGAAACATAACATTCACTACACATTCGCACAGTTTCGCATATCGTCTCATTGGATAAAAACAACGACTTGGGCAATGAGATTCACGTCTACTCTCACATGATTCACCAAAATACTGAAAAATAATATGGTGGCGTATGAAATCATTATTTAAAAAAAATAAAAAATGGAGAATGTATTTAACCATAAAAGGCAGTAGGGACTGAGAGGATTTCCCAGACTGATCATTTTCAAAGGCTAGAACTTAAACTTCTGTACGATTAACTTCCACCTATAGCTTTAATTCGCACTGCCCGGCTAGATCACTACGATTACATTATACGACAATTGATGGCTTGAGATGCCTACTGAGATCAACAAATATCATTAACAACGTAGATAATGTTGGAAATGAACTGGACTTTCAGTGAACCATTCATTTTAAAATTTCAGTGGGAAAGTATGATATGAAAAATTGAGAACATTTGCAGCAGTCAAAGCTCAAAAACTAGAAGTAACTTCATATTTAGTCCCAAATAGTGAGTCCCAAATGAAGGTAGTTATATTGTTTACATTAAAACTTCAAGCAGCAGATTACTTCAGTATTGGAAGACATTTTCAGAGCTATGACACAGGATTCCTCCCCAAAGAATTTCAAATTGGGATAAGTATAAAGTTTTCATAGAGCACTTTTACCTTTTTAAAATTCCGATATTTAGAATGACAAGGGGAAATAAATAGATGATAAAAACCTTTGTTGTGGACCCAACGCCATTCTTGATGCATTATTTATGTGCTAAAAAAGGGTAAATGAATCGCATCAGAGTAAATGAATCACATAAATAGTGCGATTATTTCAAAAAGGTGACACAATTAAGTCTGAGATGAAATAAACTAATAAGTAATATTTATTGATCTCAATATTATTGTACGATTATAATTATTTTGTTTTCTACCGGTCAGGGTGAATTTGACAAATCATCGCTACTCATTAATTACCTTTATTAATTATTCAACACCTCAGACATTTCTGAGGTCACAAAGCACTCTTACCCAATTCACGTCAGTTCAACATACCTCGTGCATCTTCTAACCTCGTATTTTGAGCACTAAAAATACGAAAAATGCCTCTTCATTATTTGACATGGAATAGTTCCACCATAACAAGCCGGACACGATATCGCCTACATGTTTGAACTTAAATATATGTCTCACTGTAAAAAATGAAGGCAAGAAAACTTACACAACCTTCAAGAAATATATAAGCAGAAGTAAGTCTCTTTAGAGTTTTGACCAAGTTTTCTCTTTCACTACATTTTCAGAAGGAACACAATATATTCTTAGAGCAGTTTTAAGCCTTTTTAAAGCATTCGAAATGGAAAAATAACACGAGTAAGAGATAAAAAAACCCTCTTTGAACGTATTTTTATGACGTTAGACAAATCAATTTAAGAAATAAAATGGAGAAAAAAGGAAACGAAACGTAAAATCTATTTATCATGTTATAATCGTAGAAGGTATAGGTTTTTTGTTCTAACAAGCAAAACAGAAGCAGGTCTTTAAGATAAAAAAGGAACACATTCAATATATCTACCTATTCAGTGCACTCCTAATTGAAACATTACCCTTATTATTGTTCATTTTTCTACCCTATAAGGAAGTATTGCTACCTACTCCCTCTTTGCCTATTATCTATACAATATTTTCTAAACCACAGCCATTATTTCTACGGCCACCCTCAATTCACGCCCGACCACTCTGACTATCTCTATCCAGTTTAACTTACTATGTATGTCTGGAAAAGTCATGGAATAAAAATTGAAATAAGAAAAAAAAAACCACTATGTTATTTACGGTAGAATACCTCCACGACATTACGCTGAAAACAATAACATGAAAGTTTAAAATGAAGGTATTACAACTTAAGGAAATGAAAGCAGTTGTCGGTAACGTAACCTTGTTGAAATGACACTTTACTTATAATGAGGATAAAGGCATAATTGGTATTTTTTCACTCTTTTCTGAACTGATCGATTTTGATAGTTTCACATCATTATCAAGGATGGGCATTACTCTGATAATGATGCAAAACCATTGAAATCCTTCAGGTCTGAAAAATTAAGTGTGGAAAATTACCAAGTATTTCTTCATCATCCTGATGAGCCAGAATGATAAACCTGAAGTCAACAGAATCCTTAACCCGCCATTGGTCGTGCAATGAGATATTCTCTCACACCAAATGTAAACTTGTGCTCACTTTATAATCATGAGTTAGAATAAGTTTCCTGTCCTTCTAGCAGACTTTTTGTCTCTTCCTATGGACCGACCGTCTCAAAAAGTATAAATGAAGCGTCCGCAGCTGTGTAATGAAATGTCTGATACCGTCGGCTACAAAGTGTGAGACTTTTTCTCATCGCGCGACCACTGACTTTAGTGTTTTTGTATCACTCAGTTGCGTTACACTTTCACAGCATGCGGTCAAAGTTGATTTATTTCGTGGAGTTTTTTTTAAGGTGCATATTTTTGCCTTTTTTATATTATGCCTTTGCTTATTATATTTGCGATTTGCATATTTTAATGCAAATTTATGAGTCATAAGAATGTATGTCCTCATAAATATATATTTCTTCATGAGAATGGTAATTTTCTTCGTTTATACCCAATGATATATCATCGTCAGTAAAATTAGCAATGATTACGTAGTTAATTGTATCAGTTATTGTGTATATGTGGGAATCATAGTTTTAAATGAAAATTTAGAGAAATAAATTATATATAAATATAGTGTATAAAAGTAATATATATTGCCAATAAACGCTCTATGATAGATAATCAATGATATACATCTGAGTGTGAGAAAAAGTCTCACACGCGACCGCTCGCGTGATACGTAGCTTAGCGACCACTCCCGGGTTAAGCATGAGAAAACATTATCCGTGCTTTGGCCCAAGATTTTCTCTCAAAGTACTTCTAATCGAGATAAAAGCTTTCCATTGAGAAGTTTTACGTATTTTAGCATCCAGACGCCAAAAATGGCACGTAGATATACGTAGGTGATAAAAACCGCACTACTCTATCCGATCCCATTGCTGCGATTCTAGAGGAGGGTAAAACTGCGTCTTGGAGACGGAAATGACAGCGGGACGTTATGGGGTTCTCTTAGTGAGTTCAAGATAATCCGGAAGTGGGATCGGCGTTGATTGATTGGTTATTGTCTTTGCTAAAGCGGCCGAGACTGAATCAATAAAATCCCCCGTAGAGCCCATAGGGGGCGCACAGGACGATTACGAACGACCTAGAAGCTATTAGAGAGAGAGCACGATGGAAGACAGGCGAGAGTAGGTAGTAGGTGCGGCGGGCATAGCGCTCACGGGAAGGAAATGAGAATTGAAAGCAGGAGACAGGTTGATATTGCACGTTCATTTGTTCCCGCACTGCAGGGGAGGAGTGGAAGGAGAAGAAAAGGGGGTTTACTACGCCTTTTATTGTCCCGTTACCGTAGCGCGGTGCAGCTGTGCTCGCAAGAGGGGAGGATCGAAGCCGGGACTCCAAGACGGGGGGAAATAGTGCTAGGGAGAAGAAAGATTGGCGGGGAAGGTTTCGTCGTAAAAACCCAGAAGATGCGGTGGTTCGTGAGCGTTCATAGGACACACTCGTCTATTGAGTTCATGGGTCAGGATATTACACTCCACTCGGTGCTTTCCTCCTGCAGTTGGAGGGAGGGGGGGGGGAGAGAGTTCCCGTGCGCGCTCCCACAATGCACCTCGGTCGGTGAGAGGTCGCGCGGGGAGGGGGAGGTTCATCGCGGAATTTACGATCGTAACCGCGAGGGCGCAGCACCGCAGTGGGAAGAAGACAAAAGAAGGCGGGAAAAAAGGGATTATGAACGCAAGAAGTCGTTTTGTCTGATGTCTGCTTTGCAAATCGGGATTGAGGAAGAGCGGGAGGAAAGAGAGTCAAGTCGCTTTGTCATTAGATTTCTTCAGGCCAAGCAGTCACGGGGATTAGCGACTCTTTTTTTCGCGAAGTGAGACAATGAAAACTTAGGGAAGGATGGAGATAGATATAGATAAAGAGATACGCTAGAAGGAATATAGAACGACTTTCGTCACACGTTCTCAAACCACATGCCGGCAGTCGCAAAGGATTCAGCGAAATAATGGCCGGTTGTAAATAGCGATAGAAAACCACGCCTACGGATGGGACAACATAAACTCTCCAACATCATACGTCTGGAAGCCCTACCTACTCGATCGTCACTCAAACGCAACTCTGTTTACTGCTTGATTATTTTCCCTCGACGTTTCAAAAAAAGTGTTTAACAGTGGATGTAGTGACGATTCATTTAATTTGAGTTAAGAATAACTTTCATCCCATTACATCTACATACGAGAATTCCATTCCATTATTCAGCATTTAGTAGGTTCTGAAGGATAATATATTTAGACTTCTACTCTAATCCAGAATTAGCATGATGTTAACATTATATGTACTACTAGAACCATATAGTACTTCCTCACCTACTCGGAGACGTTCAATAAGATGAACTGTTCCCATAATGATCACATTTCTCCGTAAAAAGATACTTAATATGGTTATTTAAATTCGACTTTTGTATTTAAGAACCCAAAATCATTTTTACACCACATAAATTGTTATAATTGATTGCCATATCACTGAAATCATCCTTTAAAGTATTAAAAAATGTTTCTTTCTATTAGGATTCTTTCATTCTTTCACTAAAAATTAGAATCATATGCGAATATGCAGCTCCTAAATGATAGTAATATGAGTGGAGTATTTATTTTCCTAAAACAACCAAGACCATCTTATGCAATATTCTCTATTACTAGCTGAAAGCAATAAAAAGATGAAACTGAAGTAAAATTAATATGTGTAAATGACGATAACAAAGAGCGCAGTGCACTCAATTGAACTAATAGATCATACGCATTATGTACGTCATCAGAGAATCCAAGTATTCTGCATTGTTTCAGAAACAGATTCCCTATCACTGAATGATTGGGCTTGACTCAGTTGCCAAAACAGTGGGCCCTGGATATTACTTGAGGAAATAAATTTAAGGGCTCTACGAATATTTTAGACTTTCCCAGCCAATGCGTTGACAGGTACATTAACCAGGATTAATTTTTGGAGGATCTGTGGATTTGGACCATTAGAGCGCAAATAGCACGCACCCATGATGCCAGCCAACAGGGTCCACAAGGATGGGTCTTAAGTGCATCAAAGGGGGTCGATAAGCAACAAACTCAAGAATTTTAAACTTCTGCATAGAGTTCCAAACATAAGGTTATAGCTATGTGCCGTTATAACTTTAGGTAACGTTGATATTAGCTCACCACCTCCCGACTCTACCCTTTAGTTTGTGGTCTAAATGGGGCTGGCGAGAGAAAAATGTTCAAATATCCCCAGGTTGTTCCTAAAACTTCATGATACCAGAAAATAAATTTTCTATGCCCTTTCCCACCATTTTTACGCATACGAAAACTATAGGGTAAAGTTTAACTGTTTCTAGAAAGTAATTCATCGATTTACGACTCTAACCTCACCATATACATCAAATCGCTTCATAGACTCTCCCTTTTAAGATTCATGAGCCAGGATATAAAAAAGAGCGGTTAGCCAGAATGGGCCAGACACCTGAGGTAGCAGTTAAAAAGTTCACTCCTTGAACAAGAGCGAGAAACCTCCATCTCCTCGTTCGAACACAGCATGATATTACAGTTTTCTGCCTATTTTATCAGATTTCAGTTTCAACGACAGCCCTTCAATATTTACTTTGTGAAAATTAATCATGAAATAAGATAATGGACATACCATAGAGTAATCATATTACTCTGTGGACATACCCATCTCCATTTTAGAAAAACAATAAAAGATATAATTAAAGGTACGATTAAGAACCAGGAAATAATTAGAGAACAAAGTCATAATAAATTGGTAAATTAGAAAAAAAAGAAGTAATTTTTATGGCCAGGTTTAGGGTTGCCATACGTCCTAGAAAATCGGGATTGTCCTCAATTTTGGCTTAATAGAAAATCACGTACAAGTTGCAAGCATTTTTTCATTTTATATTTTCACTCAAAATAGTTGCGTAAAAGTGTTCTAAGTCTAGCTTACTTCGAATTTGAATACATAAATTATTAAAATCTAACAAAAACGTATGAATACTATTATTATGAAATTTCGGCGCATTAATGTCCTTAATTTTTACCTCACCCTTATTTTTGACCCTAATCTGGTTTTAAGTCAGTACCTACTGAAATTCCGGCAAGGGTGAATTTGGAGTTGCACGAGAAGTTTTGGAAAGAATGCCATAAGATTTAGCGAGTAGGAGGCCCATGCTTTTCCCGGATTCTAGCTCTCATGAATATACCTAACTGAATTCCTATCAGATATTAAGTGATTTCTCTCAGTCCACATTCCATCGAGTCTCAGTATTCTTCTTCCATTTAATTCAGGCACTATTTATATTATAATTAACATAAAGAACTCCAGAAATCGATATTTTTTCACCGAGTATAATTATAGGAAACATAGTAAATGGGCGATAGCCTACGACGATAGCGGAATGGAAAAATCAAGGAGAAAACAAATGAACTATAATATAGGCTGCGGATGGGAAGTCAGCGAAGACAAGTGCTCATGACCACATTTGTGGAGCGAAATTCGTTGAAGAAAGACAAGTGACTTGCCCTCATTACGATGCAAAATGGAGACTTACGAGATTAATGACAGATGTTGATTCCGTGTTGATTTGCTTCCTTCATCTTCCGGGTTGAAAACAAGCACTTTATAATAGGGTTCTCTCCAGTACACTCCCTCGGCAGGTGCAGTGAGAAAGCAAACCTGCAATGGAAAGTGCACAAGGATCACCAATGAGGTAACTCACAGGATGAAAGGAAGAAAGTATTCGGCAGCTGTTCTTCAAAGAGCTTTAAAATGAGTCCATATCTTAAACTAATAAATCAATTACTTATACTTCATGAGATAGATCAATCAAGACTCAACGATTTATGTTCTTCAAACTCAAACCTTCAGCCTACAGTGAGTCCTTCAGGCAGAGGATACAATGGTCTCAATGTGCAGGAAAAATGTCGCATTTTCAGCGAAGCACAGATATGATGTGCTGCAGTTAGGTACGTGACATCTTTATTTGAATTCGGAAGCAAATAATCTCTGAAAGGTTCAAAAAATCTAAGAGTCAAAACATTCAAACAAGTGCCACTTCGGCAAATTGAGAATTCGACGATTTGGTTTCGGTGTAAAATCTAAATATTTCGCTGAGGCTATTTATTTATCATAAATAAAATAGCCATAATGCTTTATGTCTATAGAAATTTGCAATACTGACCCCTTGTTGGGGTATTTAAGTCCAGGATCAAAGAAAACAGCATCACTGCAATTTTCAATTAATATAAGTGATTTCAATGAACCGCCGTCCCCGGTGGCAGCAAGGTGAAGTACCCATCAGCAAATCCTGGGGTCACGAGTTTGAGACCAGTGAATTTTTCACCATTCAGGATATGAATGTCAGATTGTATTTAATTCATCGATTACGTTAACCTCTAATGTAAAAGGCCTCGAAACTGCTGTTAAAGAGCTAAAAGAGCTGAGAGGTGTTAAACGTAATTAAATAAAACTATTATATCAATTCAAATCTACCTCACCTGAGAGATTAATATCTAACAATATTGAAATAATTTCCTCAGACACTCATGCAGTGGGAGAGTCACATTGTGGCACTTAATAAAATTATCAAGATCCTCACACATGAAATCCCCTTGCATCGACTGGAAAAAGGGAATGGAGGCAAGATATAACGTATAAGCTCAGACTCTTCGGCATTCGACATCGGTAAAGTCACTTATCCGGAGTATCGTGAGGAGAAAACTTCCTCGGAGAGAAAGAAATGATAAGGAGAGAAGAAATGGTAAATCTGTGATGGAGCTAAGGATCTGGTTTCTCGGGAGGGAGGAGCAGGTTGGCAAGAAACCATGCATTATATACTAACGGTCCCTCTAACATTGATAGAATGCCTAAAGTGTAGTGCATGCTTGTAAGGCTTCGCCTCGTGACACTATGCATTAGCGATTTATGCAAATGCATAACTAGCCGTAGTCACACTAACTTTAGGGTATAGTGTAATGCATGTTGGTGACTACTCACCCCCTGCCACACACCCTTGAGGTGGCTTGCAGGGTACTTTGTAGATGTAGAAGACTTCCAGCACTTGAAAACGCTTCAAAACCGGGTGCAACGCACAACTCCGCTCTACAGCCTCATGCTACTCATTTACATTCACTAGCTAACGCGCGGACCGCTTTAAGGGCGTGTGACAGGGGACGTTTAAGACACCAGCTATGAAAAGAGGAGGTACAAGGGAAAAGTAATATGAAGGAGGAGACGGCAAAGCAAATTGCGTGTTAACAGAGGGTCTTGCTGTCTGCTCTGATTTTCTTATGGTGGTGCATGGAAAAAAAGAATTGCTGCACCTATCAGTTAGGCAGGGTATTTCTCTTATTTTGTCGCAGCTATTAGTCCAAGTTATATATTGCGGGGCCAAATTAGCATCTTCTTTGTCACCCTGGAACTCGCCTGGTCTGAATTTTTAATAAACGAATGAAAAACAAGGACATGGTTATATTTCTACACTTTAATTGAAACAACACTACCTAGGTTTCGGCATGTCTTGCCATCATCATGATATTCCGAAACCAATGCCGTGCTGTTTCAAATAAAGTGTGGAACCATAACCAGGTGTTTGTTTTTTCATTCATTACTAAGGTGTTCCACCATGTAACACCATAGATAGTGTCCTATCTTCAAAAAACCTTAGCATATCGTGTAGCCTACGAGTCTCAAACGGATCTCAACCTAGTCCTTCCATCAGATGTGTTGTACTCTCTGTTCAACCTTGACAGTTTTTTTACGAAGCGAGAGACTTTCCTTTGTATTTTGTTTATTTCGTGTCCTTAATACATACGTGCATTCATTGGTATGTATGTAACGAGGTCACTAGTTAACTCTGGAATAGAAATTTAGGCCCGATTTTCTAATCCCTGGTATTTCCTTGGTTGGAAAACTGGAGTTCATATTTACTACCATCCAAAACGCTCACGTCAAATAACCGACAGCCTAATGTTTTATACTGAAAATAAACTCTCAGTTAACACAAAGTTTACGTAATTGCTACGCAATTTTGAGGTTAACGTTAACCAGACGTTATAAAATCACGCCTTAGCACATTTGAACTTCGGAATCAGCAATATTTTAGAGATCTGCTTTTATTTTATTTAAAAATTGATATTTTATTCAGTAGTTCTCAGTGTAATTGTCTTGGAACGTCTGTGTTGGTGGTATAAATTGAATTTTAGAACTTAGTGCATTGATAACAGAAAATAAACTCTCAGTTAACACTAAGTTTACGTAATTGCTACGCAATTTTGAGGTTAACGTTAACCAGGCGTAATAAAATCACGCCTCAGCACATTTGAACTTCGGAATCAACAATATTTTAGAGATCTGCTTTTATTTTACTTAAAAAGTGATATTTTATTCAGTAGTTTTCAGTGTAATTGTCTTGGAACGTCTGTGTTGGTGGTATAAATTGAATTTTAGAACTTAGTGCATTGATAACGGACCGCTTTTCTCCGATAATGGCCAACTGTAATAGTTTTCATTGATATTTAATAATGAGTAGAGATTAGGTGGCATTCAGTGGGTCCACACAAAATCCGTAACGCGCTGAACCTTTTTTTTGCAAAAAAATATGCATTCACGCGCTACCAAGTTCAAAATTCGCTGCATTTTGGTTTTCGCGTTCAATCTGGGTACAATGAGGAGGAGATTTCGACCGCGGTCTCGAAGCGAGGGAGACTGCGAAGGAGGAGAGAACGGGCGGCCGCCGCCGGCGAGTCGGAACCGTTTGGTTGGAGATTCACTGCATTGGCGATCCTCTCTCCACAATGGGCCCCATTGTCTTTTCGGTTTAAAAGTGTTGCAAAGGAGAGGGGCGTTGCTATAACCGTCCGTAGCCTTCTTTCAAGTACGTCTGCCACCCCCGCGCCCTACCCTCATACCCTCCTCATAACACCACATTAAAGAGCCTCCAAGTCTCTCCGAGCCCCCCAAGCCCTTGGCTTATTCTTTCCCTACCTCCCCCCGGACTGGTGAATCCTTTAGGGGGGGAGGGAACGATTAGGAAAGTAAAAGTTCTTGCGCTAAGAAGCTAGCGGAGCAAATCAGGTTAGCGGCCTCGTAATAGCTTTTTGAGGCCCTCTCGTGTAATCCGTCGAGCCATTGTCTTTGCGGAATAGTGGAACCCCCCCATCACGGATCGATATAATTAAATTTGGATGCAAATTAGGCAAGGTTGGGCTGCCGTGAAATTTCGTCGGGTGTATTTCTTGACGGAGCGTGGCCCGCGTGTTGCGTGGCCCGCGAGTCAAGTGAGTTGACTTCTAGGAAACAGGGACTCCGATGCGTGATGACTCTTTTGGGTGTAACTTAAAACCGCACCAAACGAAGCCGGAATGCGACGGTGTTAAAACATTTTCCCAGCAAGGAATTTAGCACATGATGACAAAAACTAACTTCTCTTTCAAGGAAAAAGCAGTCCTATCGTCTTAACCGATTTATGAAATGATTCTCACAAGAAAACAAGGCCCAAGTAACAAAGTTGTAGTATATTCCGCCGTTGAAAATGTTTTGGACGAAAGCAGGTTTGATGAGCCGAAACATTAACTATGTATTTTTTTCTCCATATATTTTTCATTGCCTTCTATTTTTTTTAAAGTAGTAAGAGATAATCACATGTCACATAAAATAAAAGTCTTCACAAATAGCTATAATATTCCGAACATTCTTTTGTGATTTCACGCTCTGATGCCGAATAGAAAAGGTAAATAAGAAACCGGTCAACATATTCACGCAAAAAAGAAAATATTATGATAATACCCCGCGCTGATATTAAAAATTGCCGTTATCCCTGGCAATCAAACTGTGTTTATCCAATTTTGCATTGCATGGACATAACATACTATTAGGCATAGTAAAAGTTT
Source organism: Pyrrhosoma nymphula (assembly GCA_963573305.1). Taxonomy (NCBI): domain Eukaryota; kingdom Metazoa; phylum Arthropoda; class Insecta; order Odonata; family Coenagrionidae; genus Pyrrhosoma; species Pyrrhosoma nymphula. Next base: position 7,552,392 of record OY754335.1, on the reverse strand, counting down.
TTGAGAGCATAAAAATACAAAGAACTAACAAAGAGAACTTGGCAGAATGCGTTCGTACTGCAAGCGGTGGTGATAGTTTTTCGATAGTTCTCTCTAGGACATCAAATGAATTCTCACTACACACCTAACATGGATATCAATTTAAAGAAAAAAGGGTTGTGAATCAATCAATGGGTGAAGGATAAATTATTTTCTCATGTCAAAACTTGAATATTTAGCCAAATGATTCCGTGGATATTTTTCATGCTAGATTAGGCATGTAGGCCATATTTTTTACCGAAATATGGAAAAACATACTTCTGCATTAACTTATCTTGAAAAGCTATCATTCTCTAGAAAACATCCCCTTCCTTTACCTTACTTAAAGCTCTGAAATATACTTGAACCATATGATGTTCATCTTGACAATAATTACTTATGCAGTATAAGTAGGCACTTAAGAAGTACAAAGTACAACATTTAAGTCCATTTTATTTTTTCTACGACTCATGACTTGCGAAATTTGTGAACCTAGGCCTTCGCCGTATCTCACACGCGTGCGCTCATTAATATACGAATGTTTCAAAACACATTATGACACCGGAGTTTGAAACGGTGAGATGTCTAAAAAGCACTAAAAACAATAAAGGAGTCGTAAAATGTTTGAATGCAAATACATCACACGGGAGAGTCATAAAAGCCAGCACTGAGGGATTGCGCGCAGTCAGCCAGACTATCAACTAACCACAAAAAGGATTAAATGTCTGCAGAGATTCTGGAACGCTTTGATCCCGGAAGCAGTTGACAAGCAGACGCCGCCGCCGACCCTCAGGGGCCAACAGACACGGGTGACACGAGGGAGCTTTAAAACTTGAGAAGAATAATGAATGAATGCCCCATCGAGCAAACGGTGGATATCCAGAGAAATATAATGCTCCAGCATCCTCACATCCATCCTCTTCTTCTAAGATTCCGCGCCACTGCGACGCACTACTGCCCTAAAGGCACTAAAATGACTCCAGCGGGACGGGCACACACATACTAATATACCCACGTGTATTTCGTTGTCAAGAAAACCAGTACTTGCCTCTACTTATATTTCAATTACTTATTATGTGCCAAATGTAATCTCAGAAAACTTACATACAGTGAAGAGAAAAACGAAGCAGTGGATGACAGATATGAATAAAATATGAAAATTAACAGTGCACGGTGGCATACGCAGATAGGAGATCTTTGGAAAGAGTAGCATTGACTCCGCCATAGATCTAATAATACAGATGATAACCAGAAAATGTCATTGACTATACGGGTGACACACAGAAAATGACGGGTTTGTTAAATGTATTGGAGCTTTGACAAAAAACATGTCTTTGACTATCACCTGAACTAATACTAACGCATGGTTGTAATAATCCAGAGGATATACTGTAAAATTTACTTCCTATATTCACAAAATGATGTGAATTTACTAGCGTAATTTGTAGGGACTAATTTTTTCTGAAAAGTGGGTCTTAATTAGTACTCCATGTTTCTTACTGAGAGAATAAGTTTGCTTGTTCCAACAAACCATTATTGCATAACATACAAAAAAGCAAATTCTTGTAGTCGGAGTAAATATCTATATTTTACTCTTTCTAGTAGAAGCAGCAGTTTTGCGATCCATTAAGGTTTTATTACATATATTTGTCTTATTGAGATGCAAAACGAGCACAGTATCTCGTGAATGCAAAGCAATAACATATGAGAGATATGCAACTCTATGGACAATGTCCTCCTGGAAAAACAGTCAAAAATGTAAAGCAGGATTTCGCTTGTGCCCAATGACGAATGTATCATGTGGAAATCCAAAAAATCTTCAATCCCCACGTGTTGCGACGGAGCGTTTGACATTTGACATAAGAGCACCTTTATCACCAACACGGAGTCCTGATACCTAGGCCCAAAATCGAGCTGTTCAGAGAGTGCTTCAATTATTTGGGACCAAATTTTTTCTGTTCATTACCACCCAATATCTGTACTCTTGAAAGTGAGTATAAATTTGGTAGAGCCGCGAGAGCTTGGCTGTTGGAGAGTGGGGAGGTTGAGTTTTTACTCAAATATTGTAAATGGTGTTCAATGTAATGAGGATAAATTTATTTCCTGTGATTTCCTTGTACTTTTTGGTGAAAATTTTCCAGCATGCAAGTGTTTTTCTTTTAAAATCTGTATGCAACACATAAACCTTTTTGTAAAGATAATTAGTCGGCATAGTAAGAGTCGGCAACCACAAAGCTGGACTATCGTTCATAAGGGGTGTCTATTTTCCTAATTTTGTATTATATGTTGTATCAATTTTGTTATTCGTTATGAGGAATACAAATTACTACCATTATTTCCCTCACCTGATGACCCTAAAACTTTAGTATATGCTGCGATATTAGGGTTCCATCCCCTGTTCCTCCGGTGGTATTCAAGCAATTTTTTACTATCATAGTTGACACCGAGAAAACCACATTGTAGACTTGGTTCAACTGTAGGTACTAATGAAGAGAAATCGCTCATTTTTTCGTGCTTTTGAGCTGTGCCGAAAACCGTTCTGTGAAAGACATAACTCCAAGAGACCCATAAGGTTTATTTTAACTGGAGGTGGAACCTTAGAAATGATATGAATAGTAGCCAACAGCCATTAGGCGAATAGCAAATACCAACACCATCGGCTGCCACACAACAGCTTACGAGTATCATCCTCACATGTATTATACCTCGTAGTTTTATATAGAGTATCTTATAGAAAAATTAATTCCATTCATAAACTTTCCCTCTGTACATCACTTCGTTTTCCCTATATTCTGCGCTGACTTCTTACCCAGGCTACAAGGGAGTGTGGCAGGTGGGATTACCTAAGTGATATGTACTCTCTGAGCAATTCAAAACATCTACCTTTCCACATGCAATCCAATTTCCCATCCCATATCACCCCTATCGTCCTATTTGGTCTCCTGATATTGCCCTGGACATCCCGTTTACATTTATTAAGTTCTACGCATGTTGTTCCTTTAACTGAATTATGACGAGCATTTCCTTCCTTGCCCTACTCATTATAACATTTGCCTCTCACCATATACGAACTCTCATTTTTTCTTCCTCACATTATCTAACAATCTCCCAGTCATCTATGATTGCTATTCCCTGAATATTGAACTACTATAGAACAAAATGCTTGGCTACAGATTAAACATATTCTCGAAACTTGGTAATTTTTCACACGAGAATTCATTTCGTCAGTTTTCTTTCTGAAAATAGTTTCCCAGCCAACATTTATTTTCACCTCATGCGTCACCTTTCTGCTTAGCACTTCGTCAACATTCGTCAAAATATTGCCCGGATGCGCAAAATACTCCACCCCTCTAATGTGTACCCTCTTTATTAAATATTTATCCTCACTACAGCAATGTAGAGCTGAGAAATAATCGAATATCCCCATTAAACTTTCACGCCTTAGCCCTGAGACCCTCGTCATCATCATCATCATAATCAAATGACATCAATACGAAAATTGGTTTGGTTTCAGCTCTCCACACCGCACTCCTATCACCTAACAGCTTCATTCCAACAGAAGTCTTCACCGTGAAGTCATTCATAATCTATCTTAAGTATTCTATCCTTGACTTTCCTTGGTAACTCTTTCCATTATTTCCATTTTCCGTTATTCTTTTCAAAAGGCGTCGAAAAATTGTACAATAAGTTTGCTTCGCCTACTTTGCAGAGTTCTTATCAAACTTCTTTCTCTCCAACTCTTTCCTCAACCTGAGACCCTACCCACTCTTAATGTTTTCCATCTCCATTATATTAGAAGCCAAACTTATGAATACATATGTGGAAAACACATAATATTTCCATATTTCTCCGCACTCTCAAGCGTGAGGTGCTTGCGTGGGGGGGGGGAGGCAGTTGTGGTCCAGGAGAGGAGAGAGAGAGAAACAAAGAAGAAGGATATTGGAGGGTGGGCCGCGGAATGCAGGAGGAGATGTCTGTGAAGAAAAGATGGAGACGAGCATTGGGGAGGATGCTCGTGGGCGAAAATTAAAAAAAGTCAGTCGAGCGGAGAAAGCTTGGAGGAGCAGCAGCAGCAGGAGGGCAGCGTGTCTTCTCGGATGACAGGGAAGCGACGGACGCATTGTTTAAACGAAAGGGAGAGAACTAACCCCATAGGTCGTTAAACTCCGCGTGATTTTTGCCTAGGTGACCCAAATAAGTATTCTTTGAAATGTTTATGTTGTTTATGCTGGGAGAAGAGGGGTGTCAGGGCTTAAAGGTAGTGAACCGCAGGAATATACCTACGTGTCTCCACCTATGACATCTTGCCCTTTAGGACCATTTTCAGGAATCAAATAACGTTTCCTTATTCGCAGCGATCCGTTGATGATTCAAAGTCGACGACGCCAGCTTAAGAACGACCCGGTAAGACTGGGATTATAATTTGCATTGATGGAGAATTCGCGGTCAAGCTCCGTTATGACAAAGAGGGGAACGTATCGGCGCAGTTAGAATGTGAATCTCAAAATGGGTGTAGGCCTACTTGGCTAATAATATCCTCTAAAGGAAGAATCGCAAAAATCCGTCATAGCTACAGGAGCAACATAAAAACTATGGTATGTCCTTATCACACCTGCACATTGGACTATCTAAGGCAAGTCAGACATTTAAAAAAAGAAATTTTCATTAAAGATGACTTCAATTCGTTTCCAAAAGAAGTTGACTTCATAAAAGAGTAAAATGAGGAACAAAAAAAGAGTTGCACCGTTTTCGTCAGAAGTTTTTATCATGAAACGTTTATCAATCAGTAAAAGGCAAAAACGAACATTAGCGCTGGCTTTTTGAATTATTTTAGCATATGTACCTGCATTGTTCATAGATTTCCACTTTAAACCATGATAAATTGATTAACATTGGAGAAAATCATTAAAATAAAACGTGAAATCTGTTAAAAATGCCTAAAATCAAAACGGAAAACTACATTTTTATTGTAAACTGAGAAATGTTTGTATGAAATTCTGATGTACGTCCCAATTTGACATTAAATTTCACCGCAGTTTAATCCGTCGCCACTCACTGATGGATGTAAATACTCCATTTTCCATCTTTTATTCGAGAACATGGCAGAAAAATTGTAAAAATCTACAACAAATGGTTGTAAAAATGGAACAACTTAAGCTCAAAGTAAAAGCTTGAAATTTTGATGTAAATGAAGAGTAGGATTGTGAGGCCCCATTCCCACAATCGCTTCTGGCACGCCATCGTCGTGGAGCTGTACGTAATGTAGGTAGGCCGAAAAATAAACATCAGAGACACAACACACTAACGAACTGAAGAGTAAACGTCGCACAGAAACCCACCATTTTTTTATCGGACGTAAAATATGTTGCGTAAAATATGCTGCGTGAAATATTGTTTCATCTCCATAAAACTGAACGATTGAGTACTAACAAGCATTGGTTACAGCCGACGTCATGACGCAAGGAAAGTTTTATTGCGACTTGTGGAAAATTTTGGTGTCAGTGTGATATCCTGAGGGCGGCGTCGAAACAAGGATTTAAAGGAGGACAAAAGGCATTTTGGGTGTGGAGATAGGGGCTGGAGAGCCACAACGATTTATTAGCGAGGCTGGATGTCTTCGCGTGAAGGCGAGGGAGGGAGAGGAGCTACAAAGCAGCCAGGATGTTGCTTCAAACGGGAACATCGAATATGAAAAGGTGGAGGGAAGGTTCACGAGAGACATAAAGTAACCGTGGAGCAAGTGTGTATGATCGCGAAATCAGCTGGGGCCTCAATAAAACAGAGAAGGAATATTGCAAGACAGTAAATATACGAGGCATATTTAGATGCCCTGGTGAATGGGGAGGAAGAGAAACCCGGTTTACTACTCTAGGAAAGACTATGCATGCGAAATTGAGCCTTCAAAGCAGATAACTGTGGAGAGTCCTTGTTTATTTCAAGGTAGTGCTGAAGTGTGGACTGGACTGGAACATAACGTCCATATACATTTTCCTAATGCATAATGTTCATCTTTACAGGAAGCGGCTTAAATAAAGACACACGTTTCAAGAAGCGTCATTTTATCATGTTACTTATGATTTGCGTTATTTCTTCACTTATTTGTATTGTAGTTAATAGCCATTGATCCCATTATTGCATTATGTTTTAGGTAAGCTGCCATCTAACCACACAGTCAAGTTGTATTATCACATTGGAAATAAAGATTATTCAGATATTCAGAAGATTAAGCAATATTACGTTGGTTCAATGTGGCAAGATTATGGTATAATTATTCAAATTGGGCCAAAGACATATTTGGAGGTAGCAACCGCAGGAAATCCCGCTTTTTCCGGTATTTTAGGCATTATGACAGGAAAATTATCAGATAGACCGCTATAAAATTTGATACTTAATTCTTTAGTTGCAAAAATAACACCATAATTCTCTTCCGTTGAAACAACATACAGCCTATTTTATCGAAGGCCGAAAAGATAAAGTATCATATGGCATAATTCAACAAGCAACATAGAGAAAACTGAACAATTATAGTATAGAAATGAAATTCAATTAATTTTGCGATGCCTCATAGAATAATTATGATTATTTTAAATTATCAGGCAAATCATGCATTTATAGCTCAATCAGATAATTTCCAATCAATAATTCCGATCTACAAAAAGGGAGGAATCAGGCGAGATGTTGTGGAATATGAACATAATAAGAACTTCATTCACAAAAACCATCAGGTGGATTGATGATGATGCAGTGTATCGAAACCCGGGTCGAATTAAAATATTTATCTGTGGAAAATTGCATCTTCTAAGTTCTTATTATTAATTCTGATCTAGGTAAGTACATGCAATCCGTATTGAGGATAATCACAACAACAGCGGTATAAATAATGGTACATTTAATCGCTCTTAATGTATGGAAAATCTATACTGCACGCTAACACAATGGTCATCATTCTAGTGAAACTAATTGTAAGTCTTACAATTAAATATTGTCCTGACTCTAGTTCCCATATATGCCCATGATAGTTTGGAAAAAATACATACGTTTCTTCCTGGAGACCGCACGTGACAAAGGAATGATACCGGAATTCATTTTTATACTTTTGCTCTAACTCTTCATCTTCCATTGTACCATTTATTATAGATCAATTGCTTGCTCATTAATCGACCCTCCAATATCTCCTAAAGAGTGCACTAATAAAGAGAGAAAACTACAAGTGAAATAAGTACGCGGATTTGGGCACATCTGAGGGTAGGAAGGATTCAATATTCACGGCGCGGTTCATGTCTTTATAACTTTTGCTTTCCTCGCCAGCGCAGTTAAATATTTTGAAGCACTCTTCCATCATTATTTAGGGTCAAAGTAGTTTTTAACTAACCTTTCTGATGGGAATGGCGCCAGTAAGACCTCTCTTGTGGCAAAACGATAAACTTTTTTCATTCCACGGGCTAAAAGCCTGTACTGGGATGAGTTTGCCAGTGTCATACAAGGCATCCTAATGGAGCAATGTGTATTTTTTTAAACAATTAAAGTATTTAAACAGGAGAAAAAATTTATATCATTACTCAGGAGACGTGAAAGGAATCCAGAACAAATTATGAAATTGAAAATTTTCCCCTGAAAGGTAAAAATGGACTACTAACTCATCCTGATGCTCCTAACTGATTATCAAGTTGAATAAATAAAAAAATGAGAAAAATATTACATTCACCATGCTTAGAGCAGATTGCGAGCAATGTTTTTTGGAATACACACAAAGTCTGAAAGTAAAAGCTTAAGAAATACATCCTCAATAAATACCACGCCGCAATACTTGTCGCTGAGACAATTTTATGACCAAGCCAGAGAGGAGTTAGTCTCTTTTTCTTTCTTCGGTGCAATCCGTTTTCTAGTTTTTTTTCGCAAATTCACATGCTCAAATTGGATGGCAGCGCTCGGCTACCAACTAATGCGAGCGACGACTACCGTAATTTTCGTCGAGGATGTTTTAATAACGCTCGTAAAACTAATATCCCTCTCGACAAGGAAAAAAAAGAGAGAATAAAAGCGAACCCCACAAAACTTTCCCTGTAGATGCATCATTCCTTTTTTTCTTACTCTTCCGTCTTTCTTCTCTACGTCTCCCACCACACGTATACATATATATTTTTTTAGCAAGGTGCTTTCGAACGTGAAAGTTCGCGTGTTTCGCAAAAAAAAACTCCGGGAGCAAACAACGCAATAAAAAACGTTCCCCCGTTGAGCGTTTTCAAGTTGGCAGGAAAAAGAGGTCATTTGGAGCGGGGAAGGAAATCTGCGACCTATTTTCGCAAACTTCTGACTTACCTCCGGAGGGACAAGGAGAGGAAGGGCAATGGGAGGACGGGTCTCGTCTCAAGGGCGCAAAAGTCACAAAGGCGGCCCTAAAAGAAATTTAGGAAAAAAAACCATAGCGGCATAGGACTCACTTTCTCTCTCTCTCTCTTTCCTCTCACATTCATTTTTTCTCCTTTTACACTACACGTATAGTAATAGCAAAACATGGTGTCAGTCGTGCAGAAGACCCTTTCAGTGGAAATGTCCATTTCCTATTAAGGTGGTTTGAGCGAGATAGATCCCTAGTCATAGCGGAGACCATATTAAAATTTTATTCTTTAATTTCAGCGTCAGTAAGAAGTGTGATGTAAATATTGTTATATTAATGGCGCTAAGATATAGTTATATATGCCCAAAAATCTCAGTAATGAAATAAATAAAGCTACATAAGTCTCTAACTTGACCCTTTTTTTCCCGCCGTATGGCTGAAAACCCTTCAAAACGGTAGGTTTATTTACGATTCTGCAACAATTACTGTGGGGAGTAATAGATTATTTATTTAAAAATAGTTGAGAAAATATGAAATCTATACACCGTTAGTTTTTTGACGAAATCAAGGTGTTATAAATTCCTATTTCCTTCAATATTCTCCCTCTGGAGCGTTCAGCCATAATCTATCCCATGTAAAACAGCTTCTATTTAGGCAAATCGCTCGAAAATTAGTTCGGCATGGGGTTGATATTTTTATATCATTGGAAATATGATAGTTTTTTCTTTAAAATGACGGTAAATTCATCAAATTCTTGGCGAAGTGATTTTTCGCTCAAACTACCTTAACTGGCTATGCACGGGAAGGTCAAGCAGTCTCCGCGTTTGACTAACATGGCTTCCGAGGTCACAATCCTTCATAGCCAACTTCAAAATACTCAATCTGTTATTCACGTCAACCTCCTAGCTCTATATGGCCCTTAATCCATTTTTTTAATTGTACTTCTCTTCTGGGTTTGGAACAATATTAGCATACTTTGATTCGGCTGAGTCTACATCGTAAACACTGCCATGAAACTAGCTGCTGACACTTTCCCGCCCTTTAAAGTTAAATTCAGCTATTTTGACAGCTTGTTGCTTACCACTCACTCACTTTCTTCCTTCCACTCGTTTCACACGAGCCTTCCCCTTCTTCACGCCATGCTTCTTGCTGGCGACTGCCATCAATGTTTAACAACTACTATACCGACCAATACATGCCATCTTTCCCGATAGCTTTCGCAAATGATGATGGAAAACAGATGCACAGAAAGTTACATTACGGAGAAGGTTAACCTAGTGGAAGGGGTGATGGATAAGTATTGAAGGGGAGGGTATGGAGTTGCATTGAAAAAGCCGTGGCACCCGAAAGTCTATTTCGTCATATATATGTAGAACAATTTAATTAATTGAGTTGTACGTTACAGACAAAAAGTACAGCAGTAGGGGCATTAAAAGGAGAATTACGAAAACAAATGAGTCTTTCAGCAATAGACAGGAGCAGATGACCGTGAACTCGTGCAAGAATTTAAAGAAAAGGTTGGTGAAGAGTTCAATAAGGAGAGTAGCGTAGTATGGCGCAGAAACGTTGACTTCGAGAAATAAGGACGAGGATTCTCTGCAGGTGTATGAGATGTTGGTGTGGAGGAGAATGGTGAAAGTGTGTTGGGTGAAATAAAGACGAACGAGAAAGTGCTTGGCGCGGTGTGTGTGTGGAGGGAAAATGCCTGAGTAAAATTAGATGGAGGCAGAGTAGAGAGTTAGAACCAGCAATGAGGGACAAAGGGATGCTGAAGGCCGTGATAGAGGTGAAGGATTCTGGGTTACCGCGGAAGGGGAAGGAAGAGAATAGGCTTTCTATTCTATTAATTATAAATATTTCTAACAAATTTTTCGGTGGATCGCCGCCAACTTCTTCAGCGAAAGGTATAGGAAGAAAGTGTGTGAGTGTCTTTTTTATGTGTTCTCATTTTAGTCACACTTGTGACAAAGTTTTTACGCTCGTGAAAGCTTCCAATAATTTTATATATATATATATATATATATATATATATATATATATATATATTATATATATATATATATTTATATCTAGATGTATTTGGCGGTTGCAACAATGGAGTCCACTAACCGTTCACATTTGAATTTTTGATCACTTTTTTCTATATGTATGGATGTTGGTACCTATTGTCCCTGAGATTTTTCGCTCTTTTATATATCTTAGATGCTTCACGAATTAGTCGCGGGAAATATTACATTTCTTTAGTCTAATGTTTAGTCACATCAGCCTTATAGTATGCGTTTCCTCTGGACATATGTGATGAGTTCCGCGAGGGCAGAGTTGTACCAATTTCTCATCCTTACCCTTCCATATACCTTGATACGTGCACTCACTGAACAGGCAGATTCTCCAACGTGCATTCTTCCACAACTAAAAGATATTTCATAGACTCATTCGTGCACTAGACTTGGGAGCCGGTCTTTTGCTCCAGGGGGCCTATGCTCGAAATTCTGTTCGTATACGTAGAAGCGATTTCAGGCGAGTCACGTGGTACTAACTCGTACGCCGGACGGATTTGGTATGCTCGAATTGTTTGGGCGGGTCATGAGAAGGGCTCCGTAGTTCGTACGCCCGAAACCGCTCGAGTTCGTATACTTACAGCGGACAGTACTGTTGTGAAAATGGCGGCTGCAATGTTCCGTTTGCTCTTGATCAACAACTTAGAAGAAGAAATGGAGGATGAAAGGCCCCCAAGGCTTCTTCGGATGCGAATTTCTCCGTTTCAATTGGAAGAGAAGAAATTTTTAAAGCTTTACAGATTGCCGAAAGATCTAGTCGGCGATTTAATAAGAGAACTGAGCCCTTTCCTCCGAGCTCCTACAAGATCAACAGCTTTGACGGTAGAAACTAAGGTAAATATAGCGAATTAGATCAAATGCTAATTTTCATTGAATATCCCACGTATGCCTTGTTCACATACCTAGCATTTTAATGTATGTAACCTCCGGAATAGTAACGAGCGTAACCTACCTCGTATAATAAAAAATGCATTGGTTAGCATATACGTACCCGTGTTTACGTTTCAAACTTCTTAATTTACAAGGGTAGCAAGTTATTTATGTGAACAAGGCATTAATTTGAGAATATTAAATTATTATGAATTATTATTTGTACTTAGTAGATGTCAATAATAACCATATAAACGTACCCATGTTGAACAGGTGCTGGCAACCTTAAGATTTTTTGCTGGTGGCCCATACCAAAATTATATTGGTGAGGAGGAGTACACAGCTATGAACCAGTCCTCTGTGAGCCGCTGCATCACAGAGGTATCGATTGCAATCAATGAACATCTGATGGATAGATGGATAAAAATTGATCTTTCACCTGAATCGGTGACAGAACTTCGCCAGAGGTAAGAATTTGATCATCAAAGAAAGGTTTCATATGTGCATTCAAACAATGTATTTCTCAGTACCATCCCTATCTATTATTTGATTGCATCTTCGTTTGTTTTCTAACTACAAAACCAAATATTTCCAGTGTTATCTTGTTCATTGGTAAGTAATAACAATATTTACAATGCCGAAAATGAGATTGTAATATGATAATTGCTTGCTTCCATCAACATTTAACTTTTTAGATTAATGTAATTCATTGATTTTGATGTCTCAGTAATCTAACTAAATACAAATTAATTATAGTTAAGCATTTCAATTTTAATTAATTTCAGCTTTTACCAGAAGTATGGATTTCCTGGTGCAATTGGGGCAATTGATTGCACCCATGTGGCGATAATTGCTCCTCCAACTAACCACCCAATTTACATGGAGAGGCAATACTTTAACCATAAAAGATACCACTCCATCAATGTCCAACTGGTAGTGATTACTTACATGCCTCAGTAATTAACTTGATAGTTGAACTCATTGTCATTATTTCTAATGCATAAAATTTATTTCCTTAGGTTTGTGATTCTAACATGAGAATCCTTAATGTAAATTCTCGATACCCTGGGGCTACAAATGACGCATACATTTATGCGAACTCTGCTCTGCGTCGTGGTCTGGTGGAAATGAAAGAGCAATATAATTTAAATGCTTGGCTGATTGGTAGGTTGCAGTACCATTCCTTGACCTCCTTACCAACATTAGGGCTTAGTGACACAATTTTGAACATAAGAATACCTTAAATATTCTCTATTCAGAATCTGATTTGCAAATTATTTTGAATTTACTTTTGTTTTAAAAATTAAGATAAAAAATACATAAAATGTGTGATTTTTATAACTTACATTCTAATGATTCATTTTCTTTTCAATGGAGTCTATACATTTGCCCCTTTCTTTTTTCAGGCGACAGCGGTTACCCACTAGAGCCATTTTTGTTAAACCCTGTCATGGGAGAAATTTTACCCAATTCCCCTCAGGACAGGTACAACAAATCCTTGTGCCGAGCTAGGAGCATCGTCGAACAGTGTAATGGGCTGTTGAAGTCACGTTGGCGATGTCTCCTAAAGCATAGGGTCTTACATTACATGCCTGAAAAAGCCAGCCAAATTATCAATGCATGCTGTGTGCTGCACAATATGTGCATTCAACAGGCTATTCCCATTCCAGAGGGACCACTCAATGGTGAAGAGGACATGGGAATGGGAAATCAGGGGGTTCCCCAAGCTTTGGGAAACAACTTAAGGGCAGGGCGGGCTGTACGTGACAGGGTTATAAGAGATTATTTCACTTAGTTATTTTTTATGTCAATTTTGCTTTACATACTTATTTCCTTAAAGAGTTCTCGTTTTAATGTTATTTTTGATTTTTGGCTATTTGCCCATTTATTGATCCGTTGATTGCTGGCTACTGTTTCTGGTCTTTCAATCATACAATGTTTTTGTTATGAAATTACAGAAACTCTGTAAAAAAACTGCTGTCTGATTATCTAAATATACAAATATATAAATAAATGATATAATAATAAATTGTCTGATAAATAGTTATTAGAAAAGTCATTTGAACGGGTACATTTTCAATGCAAAAACTCAATTCTCCCCCTTAATGTATGCATGATAATGGTTTTTTAAATAAAACATTCATTGTAACTTACTTTTCCATTTTATTTAAAATTTCACCCAACATTACTAACGTATCATCTAATTTTGTCAGCAAATTTTCAGATAAACATTTTTGTTTTTCCTTTAACTCTATTTTTCTCCTCTTCAAAGCCACCTGCTCTTCTTTTAGCACCAATTTCCTCTCTAAAATCTCCATTTTCCTCTTATTCCTTTCTTCTTTCCTGCGTTCCACTTCCACCATCTCCTCAGCCACACACACCAAGTTCTGTTGATTTCCTTGTTCTGTGGATGAGTAAAGTGTACAAATTACCTCATAATATGAGTTTTTCCATGAAATAATTTAATAAATGGCAATAAAAACAGTAAATTCATTGCACTTACTTTCCAATCTTTTTTTGAGTGCTACAGTGGGTCGCGATGGTGTGCTTTTAGCAGTTGATGAAGTTGTAGGGGAATCTGTGGATGGTATTATGGTAACAGTTGGGAAGGTAGTTGAAGTGGACGCATGAATAGGGGTGTCTGTGGTGGGCATGGTAAGTGAGCAGTTATAAGAGGTGGAAGCAGTTGTGGTTGAGGTAACTTTCATGGGAATTATGGACGTTGTGTCATTTGTATCTATAACAGTATTTGAGTCAGAAGGGGAATATGTGTTGAGGGTTAAAAAATGATCTGAAGGGTCATCGGTATTGAAGGTTGAAACAGGCAGGGTGGTTTTAATAGGGGTTGAAACTGTATTCACTGTTGTTCCTTTCTGAAACGAGAAGGTAATTTGGTATGTTTAACAACTACACCTAATTTGATAAATATCTCACCTCTCATCTTTTATCATTATTATCAATCATCTATTCCAGAGCAAGATTTACTCACCTTAACAATTACTTGGGACTCAACTGTTCTCTCATGCCCCAACACTGCATTAGTCCCTATCAGGGAGTAGACCCTCCTCTGGAAGATGGTAAGTTCATCCTCCAAAGGAGGGCCACCACCTGTTCTCCCTCCTTCTCGTAAGAGAGCTGAAGCCTTTGCTTTTGTGAAGGTTTTAATGTCATGCCATGTCTGTAACACAGAGAAATTTTTAATTAAAAAATGTAAGAATCAATAACATATAGGGATTGTGAAGGTAACTAACAAAGAAGTCCCACGTAGAGTGATAGAGAGAAAAGAAATTAAATGAAAAAAATTAACGAGAAAAGAAAAGAAATTAACCTACTATATACTCTAGGTACCATACACTCTTACAAGACTGATTAAGGCACTGTATACTCTCCCATCTGATACCTCTCATCACAGATTAGCATTAGGATTCATTAATTTTACACCAATATTGCAAAAATTATTATAGTACCTACTAGACACTCTAGGTACCATATACTCTTACAATACTGATTAAGGCAACGTATACTCTCCCATCTGATACCTCTCATCACAGATTAGCATTGGGATTCATTAATTTTACACCAATATTGCAAAAATTATTATAGTACCTACTAGACACTCTAGGTACCATATACTCTTACAATACTGATTAAGGCAACGTATACTCTCCCATCTGATACCTCTTATCACAGATTAGCATTGGGATTCATTAATTTTACACCAATATTGTAAAAATTATTATAGTACCTACTACATACTCTAGGTACCATATACTCTTACAAGACTGATTAAGGCACTGTATACTCTCCCATCTGATACCTCTCATCACAGATTAGCATTGGGATTCATCAATTTTACACCAATTTTGTAAAAATTATACCTACTATATACTCTAGGTACCATATACTCTTACAATACTGATTAAGGCAAGGTATACTCTCCCATCTGATACCTCTCATCACAGATTAGCATTGGGATTCATCAATTTTACACCAATATTGTAAAAATTATACCTACTATATACTCTAGGTACCATATACTCTTACAATACTGATTAAGGCAACGTATACTCTCCCATCTGATACCTCTCATCACAGATTAGCATTGGGATTCATTAATTTTACACCAATTTTGTAAAAATTATACCTACTATATACTCTAGGTACCATATACTCTTACAATACTGATTAAGGCAACGTATACTCTCCCATCTGATACCTCTCATCACAGATTAGCATTGGGATTCATTAATTTTACACCAATATTGTAAAAATTATTATCGTACCTACTACATACTCTAGGTACCATATACTCTTACAAGACTGATTAAGGCACTGTATACTCTCCCATCTGATACCTCTCATCACAGATTAGCATTGGGATTCATTAATTTTACACCAATAGTAACTCGAAATAGATAACAAAAACTCTTTCAATTCAATTGCTGAAATGGTTATGATAAATTCCCTGATTATTGCCATAGGTAAATTATTATTGCTGCAAAAAACATCACATGAATAGTAGGCACATCACTGGAACTAAGTATTGAGCTTCACTTACACTGATTAGCATTTAAAGCAATTTCCTGTAGGTATAATAATAATAGTGCATAGTATAAGGAGTGTCGATGTAGCATACGCTTCCTTGTTATGAACCTTGCATAGCTAAATAATTTAATTAAAAATAATCATAACAGCCTGGAAATAAAGGAAGGAATAAATGAAATAATAAAGGAAATTTTTATGCCTAAAATTTCCTTTATTAGGCGATCAAAATATGTCTATTTGTATCCCTGTCTATCTGTATCTGTGTCTATAATCTTTGGTCAGTATTATATATTTAAAACGTTATCATCAACGTTAGGCTTTCGTACACTAGAGAATATTAACCACTACCTGGACTATTTGCTCAGAATGAAGGTGATTGTGGTACATTTTCTAAATCAATGAAAATAAAGGGAATGGTTTTTTCCAATTCATTGAATGAACATTAATTATGAAATATAGGTCAATTACGGACATGAAAATCTAAAAACATTTAACATCAAGACATATAAACATTGAATGACTACCCACTAACTATCAGTTAAGGGCCTATAAAACTATTGGAAAATTAATAGATTTTAACTGAAATCACCCTCAAATAAAGTTTTATGCTGGCGTCTTATTTCCTTATTGTGCCTAAATTATATTCACTCACCTTTCTCCACTCCTTCCACGACTTTGTGGCTCCACCACATGTATTTAATTTCGTCGTCACCTCGTTCCACAGTGCGGCTGCATCCTTCGCCCCGAATGTAGAAGTAAATTTACCTCTTGCTATGTTTTCATTTTCTGTAGGAACAAAGATATTTATGGATTTACATTCAAATAATTTTCCAAACCGCATACACCAAGGAATATCTACTTTAATATATAATGACAGCAATGCATCATAAATATTGTAAACACACACTAACCTTCGACAAATTCCAAAAGAATATTCTTCTGCTCCTGATTTATTTTTGCCATATCTGAGCAAGGAATATGTACCAACCGAAACAACCGGAAACAACCAACCTAATGGACGATTTTACAAATGACGTCACGCAACGCTTGCGCGCGGAAAAAGTTAGTACTATCGGGACAAACAAATCATATCCAACCATTGAACCGAACGTAAAAACATTGTGAAGTTCGCGGGATTTAAGGAACCATGGGGAAGAAATGCTGTGATTGGTTGAAGTTTCGCTCGCGGCTTCGCAGACCAACGTTGCCACATGTTTCGTACGTAGCCCGATTCCCCTCGCGCGGTCGAACTCGCTCGCGGCTCGAGCATAGCAAATTCCGCTTCGTATGCTCAACCTACGTATTCAAACCCTACGTAACGACGACCGCTCGAACTGAGTTCGTATACTTTCGAGCATTGGCCCCCAGGAAGAATGTCGCGTATCCTTACTCCGGTATTGAAAGGGCAAATGATGTAATATTTCTTCGAAATTCTGCCAATACGAAGTGAGTCCAGCGATGTAAGGTAACTTTACATATCCAGAAGGCTTTGTGATTTTTGCTCCCTTCCTGCTGATTATATACATTGGGGAATTTATTGATCAGAGTGAGTCAGAATAACTGTTTGAAGCTAGAACACTTTTAAAGTGATTTTCGCATGCAACAATTATTGGACAGTGCCCATGTACTTACAGTTACAACCTCCAGATTGAAAAAAATAATTTTCGGTGTTGTGGTCGGCTTTTATTTATTTTAGCCCACTATGCGCCGTTCCCTTTTTTCCCACCAGTCAAGTATGCTTTCTCCCTCCTGACGTGTCGCTCTATGCAAGCGAGTGCCACTAAGTTCTGCTAAAGTATGGTGTTGTTGCATGTCGACTGGTTAAGTTGGTAGGTACGGTGGTGGGGTGAACGGAGCATTCGACGTTCAAAGCTAGTAACCGCACGCCCCCAACGATTGAGAAACGCGAGGAAGTGGAAGAAAAAACATGAAGAGAGGCCGTAAAAGGAGGACTTCTCGGGTGGTGGAGTGAGTGGGCGGGGGGTGGGGGAGGAGGACAGGGAGAAGGAGGACGAGGTTCTAATAAGGGGTCGGGGGGTAGGGGGATTTTTAGGGCAGAAGGGATGCTCCATTTCAAGGGGCACCACCTCTGTGCCGACTTGAACCGACTGAGACAAGTCTTCTTCGCCCATTTCGACGCGGGAATTCGAAAGGGAATTCCGGAGCAAGCAAGGTTGCTGCGATAGAAAAATATATGCCATTCGTGACGTCGAGAATGGTCAGTGCTGGGGTAGCTTGCTAGGGTAAGGTTGAGTCCTTGTACCTACATTAGTCCGTTAATCCTAGGCTCAAACTTTACTATTTCGGAATTCTCCCGGTAGCCCCAATATTAATGTTTGAAGCAGAATATTTATTGGAATATGTTCAGCATATTTTACCAACATCAATGCACTACGGTAGAAATGTTCTCAAGGAAATGGATGGCAGAACGAAGATTTTCTCTAGCGGGTCAGTCTAGTTGCGATAGATATTGATTACAAAGTATTACTCTCAACTAGTTAGACTAGATTTGGTTCTTGTGGACTAAAATATTTCATTCTCGCACTGAATGATTTAGTGTTCCGCATGGTTTAGTTTGCCGCATGACATAGTATTTCTTATGAATCGGTATTAGTATCTTAATCTATGATCGCATGTGAACATATTCGATCATTTTGTAGTCTTCATTTATGATCTAGTCTTCCATTGATCTCCTGGCAACTCCGCAATATTAGGATCTCTTGATCCTGGTATTGCGGGGATAGAGTGCGGGATCTGACCTTGAACAAAGACGAGTATTGCATGCATGGTATGAGATCACCTCGTACCACACATCGTGGAGTTGACTTATTAGGTACTCCGTGGATGTAGAGGTCTTTATAACACGTATCACGTATGTTGGGCCCAAATGAAAAGGTATTGATCAATTAGTTAATCAGAAATTCAAAAAGGCCTCTCATATTTTAAATCATTGATTAGTTATGACGTAAACGTAATTAAATGGGAGAATGAATAATAACTGGTCAATCACAATGAGAGCATGCGAGGTTGAGGCTTATAGGAAGGAGTTAAAAGTAAAGCTCATTGAAGGCTTATTTATGATCGGGAGTAGATTATTGTGCTCCAACACAACACCGATCTCCTAATTTCAAGATGAAATATTAGAGGGACCTCACCATTATTTCTTACATAGCCATTCCATATGCTCTTTTTCTCACATATATTAGCAACCATGACAGAACAAATAAAGCATCCCAAAAGTGTAAATAGAACATGTTCACAGGCACCAAATTTATGTCCCTAACCTATTGAAAAATCACTTTCATCAAAGCAACACACATGAACTTTGGTTTTGGTTGAAAAAGAAGATTGGTCTCATTACCTATACCGCATCACATAGCAGCGGCGCACACGAATAATGAAGATACGTAAATGGATGTCATGCGGCTCATTTAGTTCTATGACTATTCAATCAATATGACAACAGAGAAATACTTGCGTTTTATCGCGGACGGAAAAGGAATGATAACAGTGAATATATTTTAATGCTTAACTGAAATCCTCTTCATTTAATCAGAACCTGTGAGCTAGCAACCACAATAGAGCGATCGAAATGCATGCAATTTTGCCACTCTTAAAAACCACATTCATAACATGAGGCAACGCAAGCTTTACAATATTTGTGAGCAAGAAGCATATAGTAATAATAAGTTTTAATGTCCACATTTATCATTGCCCATAGGCAAATATACTTGCTAGGACTTTCTGATTTCGCTTTGGTTTTATTTTTTCCGCATATCATCAACATTATTATAGTTAATACTGCCAGAACAGGATTGTAGATGAACAAATGTTTCCGAGGAGCGCAAGAAAATATTCGACTAACTAATAACCACTCATTCACTTTCGAAAAGAACTATTTTCTCATTAGAGGGATATTGCGACTCTTTTATAATTTAATCTTCCGATCCCAAACCTAGTACACAACGCACGCGTTCAAGTCTCTGAAGACAACAAACATACAAGTGGTTGTAACGGTAAACGTGCAAATTCTTATTCAAATTTTACTTGGATAGATTTTCTTTTAGAATTTAAACATACGATTACGAGTATTTCAATAAAATACATTGGTTATCACTCCAAAAGCTGAAGGAAAGATTATTTGACTGCATTAAGACTAGCACTGTGCTGCATTAGATGACTCATCACTTTATAAGACACCACCGCAGTGCACTGAAATCACCGGAATGACAATGCCGAATCACCAGCATCGAAGCTTTCAGAGAGTAGAGCGTTTTCTACCTGGATTGGGTAGTCCTTTTAGGGGAGTAGACCACTTCTCAAGAAATTCAAGTGGGGAGAAAGACTTCGGTGTCCCGAGCGGGGGCGGATCGATTTTTTTTTAACCTGGAGCACCTCACGTCTGAGGAACGGGAGGCAGGTCAGGGTTGCAGAGAGGAAAAAAAACCGGAATGCAAGGTTAGAAGAAATAGGGTCCGGGGGAACACCTCGAGAGGGTGAAAAAGTTGCGGGGGTGGGTTTTCGAGGGTGACTTTTCTGGAGGGGTTGGGTGGAAGCGTTGATGAGAAGGCAAATTTCGAGAGAGCCAGGGTTTACTAGGGACTCAAACCCAAAAGTTAGATGGTTGTGGGACGGCAGGGACTGTTGACCCAAATTCACCCCATCCTGGAGCAGCGAGCCATTGTGTGTGAAGGCAGCCGTGAAGGTTTATCGGAGTGGCTCACAGGGGAAAGTTTTTTTTTAGAGTGTTGTTGGCAGGGGTCGGATAGGGCCGTGGACGAGAAGACGAGAAGTGAGAAGGACAGAAGTTTGGGCAAGGCACACGGTTCGGGTTGTTTGATGAGAGGACCGAGGGAATTGAAAACGTCAGTCCGAGAGAATACATTGAAATCCGACTCCATCTTGCCGTGACATATTTCATATCTGTCACAAACAGGTGCACGCATTCCTCCAGCATCACAATGGCAATCGACTTAGCTGACCCACGTGAGAAATATCAGTTTCGTAAACGAAGGTGAAAAATGTATCCGTCTATGAGTCTAAAATGAGTGTCTTTCAAGTGAACCTTGACAATTATTTGGGCTTCGTCATCATTCACTCCTAAAAACGATTGGAGGCACCACGGCTTACCCACATATTAAAGTGGTTCCATCGTAAAATGACTTAAATGTCATTTTATTAATATTCTGTCTACTTGTAGAAAAGGTTCTCCTCTATCTGATATGAACAACAAAATAATACCTTTCCACGCTATATTACTCTCTAATTGAACTTGAAATTACATGGTGTTCAATGGGAGTATGAGAGATCATGGGAAAAAATAGTATTTTTCCATCAAATATAAATGCCATTTTTGCGGAAAACTATTTATAAGAAGGAAGTAATCCAGGGAAATTGAATAAAAATGTAATATAGACCTCTTACCACTTTATTTTTTTAGTTATTAGGGAAGTACTGCCGTAATTGAAGTCAAAATGCGGTAATTCGTAGGAAATGGCGCTGAAGTCGGCTCCTATGGCTGGAAAAAAGTTCTCATTTGAAATACATTCGTGGAATAATCTGCAAATTCTGTTCCTTACTTTTGGGTTTCTATAGGTAACGTATATCATCAGTGAAAGCAGGAGTTTTTGGAAAAAAAATATAAAAAATGTGAAATTTAGTATTTGTTTTGACTCACACAGTTGCGGCGGGACCTCCTTAAATAACTGGGAGTGAGAAGGGAAAAACACCCAATGGAAAATATAGATCAACAGTAGATCAATGGCAAATACAAAATACTGGTGAATGTGTCCCTTTGAATATCAGCGGGAAGGATTAAGAATCACCAATGCGCGTGACTGCGTACTACGCCAAATCTTTCGATGAAATTTTACATTTACCATTTAATAACAAAAATAAAATTTCGATTTATCATTTAGTTATATTTACGTTGATTGTAATAGACCATTCTAATCTTAATCAGTGCAAAGATTCATCGAGTTAATGGATATACGCGTAATCTCGACTTAAACAAGAAGTATGGTCGTCATGGGGACGAAGACTCAAAAACCCTAATATATTTTGAAAAATCGTAACGTTTCTAGCAAACATTTCGGAATTTCGACAGGAATACGAAATTCTATTGAAGGAATAATAATCTTTATTTTATTTTCTATCTACTGATACCTTTCCCAATAACAGAAAACCACTATTTCTATTTTAACTTTGCAAATAAAAAAGGACGTCAGCCAAATTAAGATTCAGCTTCGCGTCAATTTCTTATGTGAAAGTTACTGACATATATAATACACATCGGTGATTATTATAGTATTATTTAAAAAAAATTATCAGCCAACTACACAAACGTCTGAAACAGTACGGATAAAATCGACATTCTATAAAGAATAAAGGTGATAGTACGGGGTAAATATCTTATCCAAATAATCTCTCACTCATAACGATGCTTTAACTATGAGAGGACTTCTTTCTCGTCTTCCGATAACAGCAAAACAATTAATACAATTGTAAATAAGGTAAATACTTCAAGCACAGAAACTGTAAAAACTTTCACGGGACCTTATCCTCATCCTCCGTTGAAGTCTCCGATTCATACTTTGGCGCAAATAGAATACTTTCCCCTGCTCAGTGTACGAATAACGTGATATTTCAGTTAGTATTGAATTCGTTCCCAGGCATAAAGCGTATTCTTCGAGATTGAATTGTAATACAATATTACTAATTCAGTGCGAGGCGAAAGTTATCCGGTCGATATAACTCGTTTATCTATCTTCCGCTAGCGGGATTCTCCAACTCCCGGTTAGAATAACTACGGGAAACAAAATGCAGTAAAAATTACGTGGTCCTCGAGATAAATCATCGGAAACGGCGAGTGAGAAGTTAATTGCTTCAGCCTGGAGATGGTTTCACTGTAACTTTTACACAGCCCCACAATCGGAGCTCCTTCCGAGGAATAAAAAGGGCCACCCATCTTCTCCCGTCAGGCCATGCGTCTCAGGTTTTGTGGAAGGAAATACGGACGTTGTGGAAAGAGATGAGATCTCCCCCACTGTGCAAAATGGAAGGTGGATTACGCCTTCGAGGTGAGATGAGCCTTAATGTTGCAGGTGCCGCTTGCGTGTGAGAGAGGTGCAGCGAAAGGTTTTTGATGGGCGACCTACGGAGGAGGAGGTCGAAGTGATACGCAGAAGAGACGGCCCCTCACCACACTAGCATGGCTCATTCGAATGACGACCGCTAGATGACGCTGCAGTCGCCGGATTAACCCATAGGCCACGCGAGGCGGACGTGGAGTCCCCCGCGGCGAACAGCGCAGCGCCCAGCCACACTCGCCTCAAAGTTCCCGACGGGCAAGGTGGGTCCCAAGAGAGACCCCGGTGTGAGCACCGATGATGATAAAAATGGTTCGTCCGTCAAACGGGCGATAAAATGGTATCGCTTCACTGCGGTAATGATCACCATCACATGATAAAGAAGAGAAAAATTAGGCACAATACCACCATCGGCGCCCATACAATATATTTCAGTGCGGGGCCAAGACATAGGTTTGAAAACGTCTACAAAACTGAATTTCCGAGGAGCCCATCCCGGGTCCCGGAAAGTTTAGTAAATTTGAGGTCTCAGGATTAGATTTTTGGAACATCTTAGATGAATGACATCTTTCTAAATTTGTTGATAAAATATTAATTTAATCCTGCAAAAACAATAAATAAAATTAAATTTTCCCTTCCCTTTTTTATTTTTCCGGGGGAGGGGGCGTGACCCCCTTTGCCGCCGTGTATGGGTGCCCATCGCTATTTCCATTGCCCTTGCCATTGCCATGGCATGGGCGTCCATGGGTGCCTATGCCATTAAAACGCTCAATCGACTACGCTAAGTGGATCAGTTGTGAACTCATAGCAAAAATACGCAAAATTAACAGTGGTAGAAGTGAAATAATTGTCGCGGTTTCATGATGGCTGATTACAATGTACGTGAAGTGCATCGGTCAAATGAGCTATTAAAGGTATAATTTCACTAATTAATGCTCATCATTGAAGCGCTCAGAATAATGCAACTCAGGAATAGCGGCATCAAAGATAGTTCCCAAAAATCACGAGGTTACCTTAAAGTAAATTCAATTCCGCGGCGTAAATACAGTTTTGTAGGCGTTTGTTATGTTTGAATACAACTGATTTTCTTATTTTACTCACATTATTTTCCAGATTTATGAAATAGGGAGTTACTTACAAGCACAATCGGGTTTTACAATTAATAATCAAAATATCAAATGATGCCTTCATAGGCAACTAATAAATAAAGTATGACATACATCTTTGGAACATGTATTGCAAGACTCTGTTAAGGTAAGCGTAGTATATCCGAGAACAGTTACCTTTAGGTGATTTGTTGCTCCAGTTTTACTACAATGTACTATTAATTGGCAGAACTAACTGGTATTAAGTGTGCAGCCGATCAACTATATATACATTTGCATTATTTGAACGCCATATATTATTTCAACTTTGAATCAAAATAGGAAATTCGTAGCAATAGAATCATAAAAGGGAATTTTCAACAAATAGGTATATTTCGTCAACTGAATTCCATTAGTTAAATTATTTGGTAAATGACCAACAAAATGGTGAATATATGAATTAACAACTGTGTACAGTGTATTTTAAGTATTATTGCGAGGCTAATCATAAAAATTGTATCATAAAGGCCAACATTAAAACGAACTTATCAATGGCTCCGCTGTGGTTTTTTTTACAGCGAGACGGGTTATGCAATTTGATACCTGGTTCACGGACCACCTGCATAGGCTCTCTCACTTAGAATTATATCACGGTACTAATTTTTTATTAAGGCAGAATACCTAGATGCGCGTGAACTCGCGCTCCACACAATCCATTTAAATGTTCCGTGAAACCCATGGGTAATAATCGCAATATAGGTAAAGAGATACGTTCAAGTAACGCTAAAAAATGATATTTTTCAAATCGTAAATTCTGGAGCGCACCGAAACATGACGACAACTGAGATACCCAGAGTGGAAATCTTCGTGCTTTGCTCCATTGAGACGAGAGCTTTTTAAGTTCCAGCGAATTCTAAACTTGACAAATATTTACGATTCCGGAAAAGGTGGTGAGGAAGACAATCCGGAAACATGCTTCTTACTAATTTCTTCCACTCGTGCACTTCTTTCGTCTAGAATTTATTATATGCAGTCAACTTCTTGCAGCAAGAATTACATGTGAGACCGACGCGACTTTGGAAACTCGAAGGAGGCAAACGGGCAAAGCAAACGACGTAGACCAAAACACAAAACACAATTTAGTTAATAAGGCTAGCTCTTAACAAAGGTATGGAAAATAACACTTCTAAATTATGTACCTACTGCAGTAATGAGAACGAAAAAATGTTAAGAATTAATAGAGTATTGAGGAAAAGATTGCATATCTGGATTTGGAAACGCATCAATTCACGTTTGAAAGCCATTGCGGGTTCAGAAACATATGAGAGCATCAAACGGCCAACATGGAAAATCTGAGTTCATTATAATACATTTATGTCTATTCCCATTAGTTTAAGGTAGCCATTCCCGTACCTGCCCAAGCGAATTTCACACCGTTGGGCTTACTGATCAGTACCATAACAATAAAATCAAATTTAGTATCGATTTATGAGTTATCTAAATGCTGATTCACATGTACGAGTTCTGTCTAGTCTGTGTAAGTGCAAATCTAAAGTTCAGTAATGCTGTTAAACTAAAGGTTTTGGAACGATGATGATATGATGTGGAAAATTACGTCATTTTTCGTAGTTCAACTCCGCCATCCAGGCGGCGTGACCATCTTCGGCTCTCAAATGAACTGCCAGTCAATTTCTTTGATTCATCCGCTTTGTCGACTCTTGATCCGTATCTTTTGACTCTTGATCCGTTTCATTTGGCTCCGCATTTCATTAGTTCCATCACACCTGTCGTTAGGATCATGAAATGGAGCCACCACCACCATCGGACCTTGGCCGATCGTGAGCCGATCATTAAGAGAACGAAACGGATCTCCCGCCTTCTCGCAAAGAGTCATTAAAGAGGTGAGATTACAAAATAACCCCCCAGATCCTGAGAAAGCCTGCACGATAGCCGGTGAAATATTGTCCCTGAAATTGGAACCACGCTGCGGTAATCCCGGAAATCGGAATAGCCAACGTCCATGCCCCGCGGAAACCTTCGTCAGAAGTTATAACAATTAAAATATATAATGAGTCGAAGGATGTATCTTACGCTTTTATGTAACTAATAAATGAGTTCGCCATTCCCATCTACGGTTGTAACTATTTCCTATGCCCTTCCCTATGCATGCATTAGAATTGATCCCTAGAAGACGTAGAAATATATATTTTCTCCGAAAGCCAATTGCTAAAACCATTGAAAAAATACTATCCGACATAACCGTGGCGTAAATTGGAAATATGGCAAAGCTGTGGGAAAAAAGTTCCCTGCGTCGAGAAACAATGGGAACCAAAGCCATGGAGATGAATTTCAGGTGCATAGGTAGCATCTCTTGCATCAAATATCCCGTGAAAAGAAGTCGTAGCATTATAGCTGCTGTACAAATAATTTCTAAACGAAAAAGATCTGCAGTGGTAGTCCTATCCCCCAAGGATCAATATTGTGCGTTAACCAGCCGTTGGAAGGACACACGAAAGCTTGGTAGAATGGGAAAACGGTGAACAAACAGTGAGCCTTAACTCAAATTCCGGTCACTCTGAGCAAACACATAATTTATGTTCTCAAATAATAAATGGAAGTGCATGAGTGAATGCCACATGAAGGCTTTTCAACAGCCGGCTTCTTAATGAGCACCTTTGTCGGTTAGATTTATCATAAACTGGTACTCAAATATATACATTCCCTACCGGCGAGTTCTTCAATTAAGCAATTGGTTCAATTAATGGGGTTTTCCCATGCTTATAATTTTTCAAAAGGTTTATATTATTAAAAAAAATATATTCCTGTTATGAAGAGAAGTGAATTGGAATTATACTCAAAGTCCCCGATTCATTTCATTCGTACCAATTAATAATGGTGAGGTGAAACGTAAAACCAATAATGCATTTCAAAAACAAATTTCAATGACTTGGCTTTCAATAGTCTCACAAGAATGTCTAACTGCTTCCCATTTCACCTGTAGGAAAACAAAACAACATCAAAAAGTTCTGCCTTCGAATTCACGTCACTATAGCATCTAATTATCAGTCATTTAATCTTAGGATTGGCTGACTGTAACTGTCCATCCCATCCTGTTCTCTCCTGTCTCCTTTGCGCCCTTGTTGCTCTCTGTTCTCCGTATAGTTTTCTGCTCTTCTCCTAACTTCCTCGTCCCTGATGTTACCCGTC
Source organism: Pyrrhosoma nymphula (assembly GCA_963573305.1). Classification (NCBI taxonomy): domain Eukaryota; kingdom Metazoa; phylum Arthropoda; class Insecta; order Odonata; family Coenagrionidae; genus Pyrrhosoma; species Pyrrhosoma nymphula. The sequence goes on along the minus strand of OY754335.1, from coordinate 7,525,184 downwards.
CATTTGATCTTCAGTAATCGCTTCCTGCACCAAGCTATGACCGCATCTATTCTTTTCTGTTCCAGCTTTCCAATTATCCATGAGTATGAGTCATATAGCACTAACTTGGATCACTTATTCTGAATGGACTAATTCATACACTTCATCGTACACTCTAGGGCAAAGCAAATGGAAGAATGTAGTCCTTTAGATAAGATCTGTGCAATAAGTAATATGGCGGGAAAGATCGCGTATGAACAAATGGTGGCTTAATAGTTCATGTTGTAAATCATGGTATTCCAACAAAGCTCACAGTAATGAATGCGCTCAATAGTATATTTATTTATTTATTATCCAATTACATTACTTTAGGCATTTGCCAGGTGGTAATGGTCAATGTATCACTTCACACATAATAATTAATAACATTTCACGTAAAAATTATTAGTCGGTTCGTTTAATTTTTGTGAGGAAAAGTCTCTTCTTGAACTCCTTATAACGTTTTGGGAAAGGATTTAAGACTTCTACAGAAAAGGCATTCCACTCCTCTATCGTCCTCTTAACGAGGGAAAATTTTCCTGTAAGTTTTTTGCTGTCATGCCCTAATTTTAAAACTATGATAATTTCTTCCGATTCCGCTTGGCTCAAACAATCTGTTACTGATTTCCTCCCATCCCTTATCCTTTCTGTACGCCTTGCACAGGTTGCCTAGCCTGTATGCTGCCCGCATTTCCCTTAAGACTTCCACAGCTTAATCTAGGCTTAATCACTCACACTATCACATCTCTCATGCCTGGCTAAGACGTGCTGCCTTTCTTTGCACTTTTTCCAATTTTTTCACTAGTCCTATCTCATACGGGTCCCTAGCACTCGTGGCGAACTCCAATATTGGTCGTACCATCGTTTTTTAAGCCATTTATTTGACTTCTTTCGATGCTGTAAGTGTCGCATGATGAAATGTAGTGTCTTGAAACCTTTTCCCGTAAATTTTCGAATATCATGAATCATTCCTCCTTCCCTTACACCGGACGAATAAAACCATAATTTATTGCGTTTTTAGTTTTGTAGATTATTTTCGAAGTGTTTCAAAATCGGATGGAAACTTCTAGGTCTATTTAGCAATAACTTTTGATGGAGAAGTTTCATTTGTGTCTCTTTTCCTCCGATCCGCAGTGGAACCGATTTTGGGAACGAAAACGAGAGTGACTGATTTTCGTTGCAGCGACGCTGCGCGTTGTCGGTGCTTGTCTTGTCTCTCCGCTAAAACTCGCAAGTCACCTCGATCCGTGGTGTTCCAGGAAGTCACGCCCTCCGCTGTCAGTATTAATTTGGTGAAGTTTGATGGCGAACTGGAGATAACCTCGTTCATCTATATAGGGGAGCAGTTCAGGGTTTCCTCCCACGAGCGTTGAGGTTCGTTCCCCCGCGGGGGCGGCCACTCGAGCCCGGCCTTGTTCCCGAGCTTTCTCCAACCAGCGAGTTGATCACACAAAGAGAAGGGTGAGCGACCCAGGAACCTCGAATCCACTCCGAACACACTTCGCCTCGAAGCATTGCTCATCGGAGCCTCGGCGAAAGCCAATCTGGCGAAAAATGCTGATCAACAACACGCTTAAAACACTCGGAGGATTATGTTTCCTAATTGTGTGGACTGGAGAGATAAAACAAAGTTTGAACTGATTTTTTCCCCGGACTCAAGATGTTATTCTTTCCTCCCACAGTTGGTATTATTATTTGGGTGATCTACCGACCAAGGTACGCTCAAATGGAAGAGGGTAAAAATCCACCAGACTTTTAATAACACAAGCCTCTATCTCCTTGCACGGTATATTTATTCATCTCAGCATACGTTCCTCACCTCTCCATCCGGTCCATAAAACCTATTTTCTTTATTCTCCTTACCCACTTACTCAATATCCACATATATAGCATTCACCATCCTTTCATGCCTCGTTACCTGTTCCAATCAATGCTTCCTCCTTATCTCTACCAAAACTTTCCTCTCCTTACCAACCACATTCTCGAATGTCTTCTATTCCATCCACCGCACTCTTCACGTTCTCCTCCACACTCATACCTCAAACACATGCAGCCGCTTCTCTGTCTCTTTTTTTTTTGACTCAAGGTTTCTGCACCATGCAATGCTACACTCCATTTAACTGTCCCATACAATCTTCGTCAACATTATCTTAAGGTGGTTTGATCGAGATAGATCCCTAGTCATAATGGAGACCATATTATAATTTTTTTTTATTTCAGCGTCTGTAAGAAGTGTGAAATAAATATTGTAATATTAATGGTGCAATTATATAATTATATATAACCAAAATTCTCCGTAATTAAATAAATAAAGCTACATAAGTCTCTAACTTGCCTCATTTTTCCCCGCCGTACGGCTGAAACCCCTTCAAAACAGCAGGTTTTTTTGTGATTCTGTAAAAAATACTGTGGTGAGTAGTAGATTATTTTTTATAAATAGTTGAGAGAACATACAATCTACACACCGTTAGTTTTTTAACGATATCTAGGTGCTAGAAGTTCCTAATTTTTTTAATATTCTCCCTCTGGAGCGCACAGCCATAATCTATCCCATGTTAAACATCTTATATTTTTAAACAAATTGCTCGAAAAGTAGTTCGGCAAGGGGTTGATATTTTGATGTTTTTGGAAAGATGAGAGTTTTTTCTTTAAAATGAGGCAAAATTCATTTAATTCTATGTGATTGTGATTTTTCACTCAAACTACCTTAACAGTCACATACATAGTCCCCGTCATTAGCTTCTTCTACTGTTGAACGTTTCTTTCGCCAGTACGACAATATACTTACTTCAAATGTTCTCTTAGGGACCGAAAAAAACTTATCAAAACTACCCAATAGACAAAGTAGCATAAAAATCATTTGTAGCTTAAAAAGATTAACATTTTTCAAAGCATGAGAACTTCAAAAGCCTCACCCGCTTCGAATTAGCGCAAATGTATGAAATTGACATTGACAAAATCATTTTCCAGACGTGAGATTTTCCTCCGAAATTGGAACTGAAGCCTCGAGTGGATACACGAAAGCACTCGGAGTGGATTCGTTGGGTCCGACTTTGAATCCCAATCAAGGTGAATAATTTTTTCAATGTGAATAATGCACAATTATGCATTAACTTTGTTTTATGTAAAGATTTTTTACAATAATCTGTTATAAATACATATCTGTTTGACTCCAAGATAAATTCCTCCTTAATGTTAAACCCTTCTCACTGGGTGCTTACAAATGGAATCATTAAGATTTTTAAATGTCATATTGCTTCATGCTCATGCTAAGTAAGCAGTAATTTGAATCGTCGTCTAACGTTCAAGCGTAGGAAAAAATATATACTTTTTTCATTCGCAAAAAAATCAGTTCAGAAGTGGTTAAATAGCTAACAAGAGGAGCAGGTATTCAATAGTCGGGTGAGAGAATCCTGCGAAAGTTGGCAACCAGAGCCGTAGCATTACTATTTTCTATGGTTTAGGTGTGGGGATGGATTACTCACTGCTACACACTTGCAGCGTTTGGCAGTGGCACCGCGTACGCGTATTTTGTCGAAAGGCAGAGAATCTAATTATTAGTTGATTTGCTCCCTTATGCTTGTTTGCTAATATGCTACGTTACACTAACGTCTTACGTGTTTCCCATATACCTTTTGTATCTATGTGCATTTATACATTTGAAAAATATATTAATACAAATAGTTTCAATAACATTGTTAGCATACCTATAGGCTACTAGTGCATGTTGGTGAACTTTCACCTCCTGACTACTATTTACAGGTTTTTGCTATTGCATCAAAGTCGTAGTTTCATAAACTTTATTAGGCATTAGTGCATTTTTGTGTTAAGTCACCACCTGCCTCACACCCTTGAGGTGGCTTGAAGGGTATTATGCAGATTTATATCTGGAGGAATATTTAGTTTTTGGCTCCTTTTGGCGGCCGTAAATGGTGTCATCATCTTGTATATTGTTGCCAAGGAGGCCTTGCTGATTTGTTTATGTTCATGTAACTAAGTCATGGACTGATATTATAATGGGGGCTTTGCATAAAAGCTCTAATAAATTGATTCGATAAACGTGGAGATCTTCTCACTTACCAATCTCCACATCCTTTTCTTCAGAGGACGAGAGGAACACAACTGTTTCAACTTATGCCATAATATTCACAACTCGCCAGCTAGCATAGTAAAACAAAATTTAATAACCAGGAAAGAAGACAAACAGATTAATGCATTTATCAATCGGAACTAGGTTTAATTAGAGTAATTCTAGAGCATATCTGGGGTACAAGGGAAAATAAATGTGTTTATGCGTCAAGTACGAGCAACCAATCTTTGGGCTAAAGTAACCAAAAGGCTCTATACGTGTCTCTAGCTTTAGTACCCATAGCAATCACTTTCGAATTTACTACACTTCTGCTAAAAATCCATGTTTTTAATAAATAATAAATAATGTTCATTATGAATCCTGCCTTCATGAAACGCTATGGAATTTTAATTTTATTAAATATCATTGGTATTTGATTTCAGCGACCATTATCGCGAGCACAAAATAGTATTTGATTATAAATACCAAAATAATTTTCCAGTGTTTTATGCACCAAGGAGTCGTTTGCTAAGGAATAGCACATGCAATAACATGACTTAAGCAAGGGACAAAGGCTTCTTCAAAATTCTCACACGGCAGTTAAATGGTGGGATTCTAGTGGTATATCAAGGGCACTTACGACATAGTTTTGGGAAAATTTTGATCGAAGATCCAGGGCGGACAATACGCGAGCGGTAGACAAAGGGATATAAGGGGAACATTGTATTCACTGTAGCAAGCTTACAACGACAAAGCACACGACTGTTTAATGAATAAACACTACGATGAAAACAGTGACAACTGGCTTCAAGACCCCAATTCTTGATTAATGGAAGAGTCGTAATGATAACTAAGGTAGCCGCGCCATGAACGGCAACTGCTGAACAGATTATTGTATCGTTCAATTACCAGGGAAATTATTCTATAGATTCAATTAAAAGCGCACTCGTTGCTCGAACTCGCAAATACTTAAGAAGGTATGCAGTCAAAAGTTACCAACCTTATTAATTATTACTTGTGGAATATTATTTAAGGTTTTCATGTATTTTTTGAGATGATGGCTTAGTTCCTTATGTACTCCAGTCACTTACTTACTTTCATTTTGCATCCTTGTTCTTAAGACAAATGATCGAGCCCGATGCAGAACCAGCGTTAACTCAGTCGCCGCAGATATACAGAGACTGCTGCACTTCGTTTCGAATGCGTAATTCATCCCGGCAATTAAGCAGCTCTATACACGACCACGTCACTCGACAATATCACTGATATGTATGCATCGCCGTCTGCAAAGCGAGAGTGAGCGAGCATATCCGAGTTCCAAATCTCCACCCCAATTAATACGCATATGTTACGAGGCCTGAGCACAATGAAGCCCAATAAATTACCGGCGGCACAGAGTCACATAGAGAGAAAATAGGCGAACTGATTCACAGCAGTGGGAACGAAAAATCCGCAGAAAGTGGGGAATGGTAATAATAATAAAAAAAACAGGCGTGGGAGTCGAACGGAACAAAGGGAAACTGGCGCGCTGCATTGTTGCTGTTGGGGGCCGACGGAAGAGCGTTGCGTCACCGCGTCGCAATGGGAACCGCACGGGGGGCGGGGGGGGGAAACAAACGGGGGGGGGGCCAGAGAGGGAACAGAGTGTAATAGAAGGCAAGAGTGAGAGGAGGTTGTGGAAAAGGGAGTGGGGGGGAGGGGAGGCCTTAGGTCGGGGTGGAGCCCTCAAAAGGGTCTTATGGTGGGCTTGTTTTGTGTGTAGGTGGGTTCCTGCTGAGGGTAAAGGGACTGGGGAAGGAGGAAGGATTAGGGTCTCACAAAAAAAAGAGAGCGAAGGAATTGGGGCAAAGAAATGTCGGAGCAGTAGTGGGAAGGGGATGGGACGACGAAGGTGAGAGTGAAACATCGGCCCTTCAGGGGGAGGTATAGCGAAACTTGGTGGCACTCACCAGCGGAGGATTAGTGGACACTGAGAGTAAACCAAGCGTGGATGAGCGGGCAAAATTATCGAAGGACTCCCACATAGGGTCCTCTGGAAAAAGACTCAGCCGCTTCATCCCACATATCATGTATGCTTTCCTCTTTTTAGCGTCATGTTCTTCACAAGCTAGTGCCATCAAGTTCCGCTACACCTATAGCGTGCGCAGAGAAAGGACTGACTTAAAGGGATGTAATATCGCCACGAATCGATGCATCGGAATGATTTTTTCCCCCACGGTTATTCGCTCTATGCTTTGGAGGTGACACAATGATTCTACTATGTAAATTAATGCATTTTAGCATTACTTGGATTTATGATTAAACATCAACGGCCGAAGAACAGGAAAACCATCACCGTCTTTAACGCAACACTATTCAACGGACGTTACCCGCTATGGAGAAATGGCTGCGATTCACAGTGTAAAAAATCATTCTCCTAGACTAGGATTTGAACCTAGATCTGCCGATTGCAAGCCGGGTGCTTTGACAAATCAAACTGTTCAGGCGCTCTCGTCCGCGGTCAACTTTGTTGGGGCTTCAATGAATTAAACATTTTAGGATTTATGATGTGTTCACTGTGAATTTCATACATTTCTCCATTCCTGGAAACTCCCTCTAAAATTTCACTCCCATAAGTCGTATGCGGTAAACACCCATGACTTTAAAATGGAAATTATACTCGTAGAATATGGTACCAAACAAATGAATATGAATACATCGTGGTTCCACTGTACTGAATTTTAGAGGTCACTTGGTATCGTGGAAATTTCGAAGTAAATTTGAAAAAAAAACAATGATTTAATTCAAAGTACTTAGGCAATAACATTTCTAATGCGCATCCGGATGATAAATTTAATATGATGTCAAGAACTAAAACCCTATAGGGTCAAAGCTGGTGGAGAAGCTTAAGTGATGTATAGAGTTGGTGGGAATATATCGCTGGGTCAATGTATTGTAAGTGATTAAAGTGCTTTATAACTTGTTTGATGCTTCTGGGATGCAACAATAATCATTTGATTAAAATCAGTTCTACGCTACTCGAAAACAAGCTCATGATTTAAGTAAGGATGTCGGTGATAAATATTGACCGGTGATGAATTAGGAATGCAACGTCAAACGTTAATCAACAGTTGGTCACGCCTGAAAAATGGTATAGCAATGGAATCGCAATAAACGTTTTCCTTATAGAAAAATAAAGGGCATAAGTACTTACAGGGTGAATATATTGCTTGATAAGAAACGAATATGATTGTGAAACGTCAGTTATCCTTTGTGATGGGATTGCTTTGATGGAGAAATAATTAACTATCTGGGGCATAATATCTTTGAAATTCAAGACTGAGGTATCATCAATTATTTTAGAGATTGACAACTCATTCAAATGTATATTTAACTAATCGTCAACTCTCTTGTGAAAATGATATCGTAGTTGGATTTCAGTGGGGACACCCTCACAGCATCCATTTTGCAGCTCATTCAAATGCTAACTATTTAACAAATCGTCAACTCTCTTGTGAAAATGATACCGTAGTTGGATTTCAGAGGGGACACCCTCGCAGCATCCATTTTGCAACATCATTCACTCATGAATCACGAAAACAACTAAAAAACTACTTGGCCGAGCTTGATACTGAGGTGCATAACTTGATATTGTTACAAGATACGTAAACAAATAAAAATGAGTAAATGAAAGTTCCGGAAGTTTAATTTAACCATTCGAATGTTAAGCTTAACACAATTCACAGGTACCGTGCATACAATGCCAAAGTACCCGTGTGCCAGTTCCGCAGTTCCGCAATGTTCGGCAATGCCAGTTCCGCAGTTATTTGAATTTGAATTTTAAATTTAATGCATATTATAGAAAGTTAACAAGGGCCTGGGTGCAGGGAGGGTTTCCTGGGGTGTTTTTATGGGTAAGTAATGCAACAATGCATCCAGTAACTGTTGAAGTATATGTAACTGACGAACGTAAGGGTCTGTTGGGGTTGTGTTTTGTATGTGGGCAGGTGGATAAGAAGGTACGGGGGGTGAGTAGGGCCCCCTCCGAAAAAAGGAGGGCGACGGAATTGGGGCAAAGAAATGTCCGTGGGGTTGGAGAGGAGGGCATGGCTGAGCCGTTGGAAAGACGAAGGTGAGAGTGAAGGCCCTTTGGATGGGCTTGCGTGGGAGTAGAATAGGCATAATAGGCTAGGGATCGCTGGGAATACATCGAAAGCCCACAGCATGTGGATATGACCATTTTACAACCCAGATGTAATTCTTAAATAAAACTGCAGTAATTGTACTGTCCACTTAAATTTTAATATAAATATTACACTACACGTGCTTCGACGTTTCTTAGGGCGTCATCATCAGGTCTACACCTGGTGTAGACCCGACCTCAGGTGTAGACCTGATAATGACGCGCTAAGAAACGTCGAAACAGGTGTAGTGTAATATTTACATTAAAATTTAAGTGGACAGTACAATTACTGAAGTTTTATTTAAGAAATAAAATGCTGTTCTACCATATAACGCCAGAGACTGTCGAAGTTATCCAGATGTAATGTTATATTATATCATCGATCATCCCGTGTAAATGAAATCATTATAAAACTTCACTAATCACTCACTTTATTGATGATGAAATACCGAGGTTCCGTTAGTTTGGAAAACAATAACATATTGTCTTGGTCCTACCTGTATATTGAAGTGCGTACCTGGTGTGGAATCTCCCCGTGCCACACACCCTGGGGGTAGCTTATATGGCATTTCGTAGATGTAATGTATATTTTGGATTTAACTGAGAGCAGAAATCAACGAGAGTTCTCTTGAAATGGAGGATGAGCTTGTTTGTAAGGGATATGCGCCTAGAACCAACTCTATGCACTTCGGATATAGCATCGATTAACCGATGAGCCTCATATGGTTTGGATATGAGCATTAAGTTTTAGAGTGCAAAATATTTGCTCAACTCAGTTTTCCAATTCATCAATGCTAGCCAATCAGTTTATCAATGTGTTTTCTCAATGCTACATCCAAAGTCGTTTCATCCCCGTAAGACTGAGCGAGTGGTCAAGTTCTTTGCGATATATCACGACAATGTTACATCTCTATTGTAAGTCAACACTCCGGCATCGCATCAACACGATACTTTGCAGTTGATAAACATCTGACCGATGGTAATAGCCAGAGAAGCATCATATCGATGCAGTTTCCGACACCCGAAGCATCAAAAGCATCGCCGAAAAAACACCGAGTAGAAAAATGCCTACATTGAATTCGATTTCACATCGTGAAAGGTCTGACTTTAGGAAGGACTGGAAAATGGGGAGAAGCCAGACACACCTTTGAGAATAGAACGCCCACCTCCGGAAACCTACCTGCAGAGCGAAAGTCAAAAAAGCGAGGGTGGAAGAGGAATGGGCGGGAGCTTGTAAAGGGAGGAGGAAAAAAGTCGACTCAAACATAAAAAATACGGGCGGGCCCCGAGGGTCGAAATACGGTCGAGCCCACGACCGCCCAACGCAAGCGGGGGGGGGGGGAGGGGTGGTTGTTTCCACAAGGTCGCTCCAGTTCCTAAACACGGGTCGAGGATGGTTCAAGGGGAAAGCGGTCAGCGACGACTCGGAGGGAAGTGATTCCCTGGCGCATCGCATGATGGGACGGCTCTTCCTTTCCTGCTCTGAAATTCTTGATGCCCCGAACCAGTTGCTATAGTTCCTTCACTCTTAAGGTTAAGAAATTCTTCATAGCCTTGAAGACTGTGTTCCTTTCATACTCCAAACGAACGCAACCCTTTTACCGCTCCCAATCCCTCTAATCCACAAGTATTCATCTACATCTACAAAATACCCTGCAAGCCACCTCAGGGGTGTATGGCAGGGGGTGAGTAATCACCAACATGCATTACACTATACCCTAAAGTTAGTGTAACTACTACTAATTATGCATTAGCATAAATCGCTAATGCTTGTCATGAGGCGAAGCCTCACAAGCATGCAACACTTCACTACAAGTATTGCTAAGGGGGATACGTTTAGTAGAGTGGCTAAGTCCTGGTTGCTCATTCCTTTAACTGAGGACCACACGATGCGTTTCGTTAAGAGAATTTCTATATGTACATGCATGAATACACATATGGATCCTAAACTTGCCCCCAGTGGGTGTTGCCAAACATTCCGCATGCACCGAGAAATCAGGACCAAGCAGAATGTAGCGCCGCCACTCTAAAGAAGGTGGTTCTAATAAGGAAAGGTCGTGATTCAAATGGACATACTGGAAATAATGGTACCGGAATTGGCCTCCCTATTAACACCGGCCATTTTTGACGACACACAGAAGCGAACCATTCCGAAGGAAAGGTCGTGATTCAAATGGAGTTACTGGAAATAAAGGTACCAGAATTGACCTCCCAATTAAACCGGCCATTTTTGACACACAGAAGCGGAACCATGCGGACTGCAGCGCGACCTATCTTTTGCGGAAAGCTAGGCAACACCTTTGCCCGTACAGTGGTGCGAAAGATTTAGATCCATATGTATATTCATGTGTACATGCTTCCCTGCGAGCCGCCTTAGTGGCGTGTGGCAGGGGATGTTAGGACACAAGTAATATAAAGGGGAAAGGGAAATGGAATAGAAATAGGAAGACAACAAAGGTGAATTGCATGTTCACGGGGTGTCTTAATTAGTGTCACGCTGTTTATGCTATACTCACTAACGGTTCGTGGAAAGAAGGAATTTCATTACATATCAGTTGGGGCAGTGTATCTCTCTTAGTTTGTCGCTTCTGTCAGTACTAGAGATATATCGTGCGGTAAAAGTAATATTCTACAAGTCTTACTGAAAGTCGCTCGGTCTGAATTTTTTAAGTTATCTAAGTCTAGCGTGTAGTCTACGGGTCTCTAACAAATCCCAACCTAGTCCTTCCATAAGCTGTGGGACAATTTCTATTCGCTCGTAGCGAAGTTTCTAACGAAGCGTGTGGCTTTCTTTTGCGTTATATTTACTTCACGAGTTCAATATTTCTTTCTAGAGTTCCGAATACTCGCGGCTTTTAACCCATATGTGGCCTAACCATAGAAAAGTAGTTTCTCTATTTCACTTGAAGTGCAGGGTGCAAGTAGAGACGGTGAAATTACCGTACTTTTCATCTGAGGTTAATTACCGCGGTAAATTACGCTTATTTTGGAAAATTATAGTAATTTTCCAGTACATATTTTTTAGTTTTAACCATTTAAAATCAAATGTATGGTTAAATAAGAAAGCCAACAGCAATATGAAAGGAATAACAATGTTAAAACCACACCTAATACGACATTAATCTATTACAAATTTTAAAATTGTAAAAAGAACTACGGCAGCAACACGCAATCTGGCTTTCTTTTGTCAAAGTATGAGAAATTTTCAAGAAGAATATTCTAATGTTTTACTCTTATAATGTTATAATTTTAGTAAAATATTCCAAAAATGAGCTGTAAATGCCTCCATTTATTATTAAACACGCAGGAATTGTGAACTTGGCTTAAAAGAACATGTCGGGAGTTTATCTGTATGAAACATTATCTCTAACATAGGTGTATTATCTATAAAATTGACAAAAATTACGGTAATTTTCAAGGGGTGCAGTAAATTACGAAAATACTACGGTAAATTACGAAAATACTACGGTAATTTACGAAAATACTATGGTAATTTACGAAAATACTATGGTAATTTACGAAAATACTATGGTAATTTACGAAAATACTATGGTAATTTACGAAATTACTATGGTAATTTACGAAAATACTATGGTAATTTACGAAAATACTATGGTAATTTACGAAAATACTATGGTAATTTACGAAATTACTATGGTAATTTACGAAAATACTATGGTAATTTACGAAAATACTATGGTAATTTCCGAAAATTACCGCAGTAATTTTCAGAGGGGTCCATCTCTAGGCGCAAGTATGGGATGTCTCTCTCTCTCTCTCTCTTCCTACCTTCTCTCAAACTTCTCATAATATCCTTTCCTAATCAACCCATAAACTCCTCCCTGATGCCGAAAATTTGACCCAATAATGATCGAGGATTGAAGTACTGACCTCTCATCCCGAAGATGCAGGGTCGATTCTCGACAGTGGCAAACATTTTACAATGGAATCCTAATGCCTGCTTGCCACCCATTAGAAGATCACTTCAAGCAACGAAGTGCTCCCTCATTTTGATGGGATCTACTGGCCCTGGGGCGTATTTCAATACTAGACGGTAAAATTCTGACGCCAGGCCTTTCTTATCGTATTCCTTCATTTCCAAAGTATTCCCACAAACACCAACAAACCCACCGGAACTTTGATGGATCGAATAATGCCATCTGTTGGAAGTCTCTCATAACGACTATTGTAATTCTATTATTCCATCATGAGAATTTAATCTCATGGACTCCAGCAATAGCATATACCAGTGACAAAAAACTAGTATTAGCACCCAGGAGGTTTTTCAATGTTCGCAAATATACTCAAGACTACATAGGCTCATACAATTTAACATAAGCAACCTCTCGATCTTAGCTAGCTCGATCTTAAGCTGAGATATTTCACTCCATGTAATCCTTGGGGTTCTTAATCCAGTAATTTCCCTAATACCACAGTCATTGGAAAGAATTTCATCCCAAAAATATCTAACCATGCACAAAATAACGACTCACAAACAACAATGAAGAATAAAAACCACGGCCATGCTATGAGAGGGAGGAAAAATACTTGCTTGAAATTGCTTTTTGAAACCTCATATTACAAGGAAACTTACTTCTCATTGTTTGTGACGCACCCTATTGTAACGCCGACGAAAAAACCAGGGGAGTAGTTACAAGTTCATAAACAGAATAAGCTCTTCTAACAGCCTTATTTACTATCCTAAATTTCTATTTTAAAATTAAATTCAACTAACAAAATTAATGTATTCAACGATGTTCGGCGAGATGTTGTGGAACATATTGCAATGATAAATGAAAAGTGAAAAACTTTGTGTATGTCATTGTTTTTCACTTTTCAGTTATCATAACAAAATTAACCTTAATGTCAGTGACATATTTTTAGAGAGGTGATTTTTTGATGAACGGGCGGTAAGTCAAAATCCTTGAAGCATACGGATAAGAAGTTCGAATATGTAAATGTATTCCAAGTTTGCACGATTTCTTGATAATAAAAGAACTCAACGAATACAATGAAAGAAAAATCAGTTTCAAATATATTTAGCAATTCACTCCTTCACGGCATCTGCTCGGCTCGATTTGTAAATTTCATTCTCCATTGGACAAGAGCAAAATATCGTCCCATTCAAGTCCACTGACAAATCCATAATGATCATGAGTTGGCGAAGACCGCTCGCACTAAAACCGATGCGTACTCCGCACACAAACTTTCACAAAATTCTTTTCATAGTTGGTACATCCAGAAACGAAGTGCCCAGACGTGGGGACAAACTTGACCTTCCATACACGCTTTCTCCTCTCGGTTTCAACCTGGATTCATGAATAAATGAACGAAAATAAATACCCTCGAAATGAACTAACTGGGACGCCCTGCAAGCTCTTGCATATTTGTGGACTTGGCCAACTAATAGCGAAAGGATTTCGGAAATGGATGACCTTGAGTCAAAGAGTGTAAGAAATAAATATACAAATTAACAAAAACTCTTCATGTGAATACGACTACCAAACGTCAGATGAACTTATCCATGTTGTCAAAACAGATAATATCCGGTATAAGGTAAATTTCCATGTCACATCCAGAGCAGGAAGTGAATCCCATTGTTACAACTTGAAAAAATCATGAAGCATCTCACTTTCGGATAAACGGTGTTTTTATCAACCAGCAAAAATACCTGATGTCATGCCCACTTGGTAATTGTATTCGCTTTTTTCGAGTAATTATTGTAGTACATGTAGAAGATACACAATAGCACTACTTTAACATAAATTAGTATTAAATTATTTCATCTATACTTTTCATGATAAAAATATTCGTAAAAAAGCACTGTAATATCGTACATACACCGAACCGGACTGGGTCTATGAAGTTTCGTCATTTTGTTTTCCTATATTATAAAAAACCCGTAACAAAGGGAATTATTAACGGCTGATGGAATTTATTAAACTTGACTGAGGCAGGCTTCACTTCGTAGTATTATAGGAAATTTCAGTACCTGCCGATGCCGTAAATTGGTGAAACGCGTCGTGCAAATAAAATTTTGTAGAAAACTATTAAGTATTTAAATTAATCATGAATAGAAACATTTATTATTTAAACACAAGTTTGTTTCAAATAAAAGAAACTTAAACAAATTGCAATAATGAGATAGTTTATAAAATCACCAAATTAGTTTTAATGGTTAAGATCACGTTCTGAGCAGATATGAGAAAAACACGGAGCTGTGCATGAACTTTACAGTTTTACCTATCAAAATATTTTTCCTTTTCGCTGAATCTTACAAAAATTTTAATAAAGAGATATATTGGTTGAGGAACTCATATTAAACGGAACAATATATTACGTGTGTGATAAAATCAGCAAGCAATTCATAATCCAATGAAAATGAAAATATCTGATTGACAATGAATAAAAGAGTTCAAAAATAATTTCCAAAATTACGTAACTGCTTATGCATTAGGAAATATTGAAAGGAGGACGACTTTGATCATAATCAAAGGCATTTTGAATGCTTATCGCCATGAGAAGAAATCAGTTTTTCCAAAGTTAACAACTCCGCTTTCAATAAGTAGACGAATTAAAACAATTATTGCCATTTTGAATCTTTCTGCCTCACATGATCACCATATACTGAAGCATGAAGGCATTGATTGTCATCGTAAAGTACATGAATTGGGTCAAGTATGAATTTGGCCAAATTTCTCGTTCCTCGCAAATTAGGAATGAGATGAATTTGGCACCCACGGCATAATTCACAGGGCACTTTTCGAGGCAGTTTGAGAAACATCAAAACAATGGAGTAGCAGACTTGTCCTTCGACATAAAAAAATCACGGAGCCCTAGTGAACCACGGTTAAATAAGGCGCCGCAAACAAAGAACGCTAAAGGTTGCTGAAAACGCTTTTCAATTATAATTGACATGAAACTGGACCTATCCTTCGTATGCAAGTAACGGAAAAAGGGGAGCTAATTACTTCCTACCCCGCTTAATCACAATGCGAAAGATAAAAATCGACCTTCACTCGCAAGAATATGGCTCAGTGGGGGAAAGTTTTTTTATCAGCTGGTGTTTACATATTACGGAATGGGAGCTACCCAGTTTATTCTGCGCCACGGTTATCTCACGATAAGATCTCATCAGTGTATCGTATTATGGTTTTACACATAAGTGGAATATTAGTGGGTTAATTAGGTAATAGGTATTTCGATATAAGTAAATTGTGAAATTTAGCCATTCATCAGATAAATATCTAAGACCTTAGCAATCAAACGTTTGTTTTGATAGTGAAGATTGACCAATCGAGGTGCCAGATATGTTTAGTGAATACGAGATGACACTCGCAGGTTGGTTCACAAAACTAAATCAAATAATGCTCGAGTGCCAACATCTCGGATTCATTAAATTATTCTGGTCATATTTTCTATTTACCATAAACAGTGGTCGTAAGTTACTTATGAACAACCCATGTCACAATGTTATCATTTCATTTCACTCAACTGTTCAGCGATACCGGAGTAAGAGCTACGAATGAAGAAGTTGAGTAATTAGTATATATTTTAAGACTGCGACTTGAGATATTCATCGGTAATTGCAATCCAACTCACTAAAAACCATTTGAGCTTTCAAAGACATATAGCTTCTTTAATGATTGCCCCCTTTCGTATTAAAAAATCACAAGTTTCATTACTAACCCACTGGTTTCAGGGTTAATATAGCATACTATTATTCACATAATTTCATATTATATCTGTTAGTTTATAAAAGAAGGATATACAATATCCGTTGGTAAAATCCCCACGGCGATCTACTAGTACTTGTTGAGGTCCAGACCGCCGTGTGGTCCTTGTGGCCCGCAAGATGTAGTAAAGCTTTTCATAAAATCAATTTGGATTACTTTAACCACGAAGGAAGCGTTTAGAAAATAAACGAAATTGGCAGAAGATTATTGATTAAAACTTCGATCGGTGATCTGATCTGATGAGCATATGTAGCTTATAAGTGCATTGAGTATTTTTCGAAATGTATTGCGCATATAAATCCATATCAAGAACGAAATGATCGATATTCAGCTTTCCAGGCCGCTGCACAAATCACTCATACTAAATTATAAACTTTCTGCGAATTAATATATTAGAATTAGAATTCTGCGGAAAAGTACAAAGCTTATTATTTAGTACGGATACCAAATACTTCCACAAACCTGAAGCAATAGAATGTACATGTGCCATTAAATACTTTCCAATTCAGCTTAACGAGACAACACCATTCATCAAAATTAAAGATGACCGACCCACCCAAACCGTTTTTCAATGACAAGTGACTCTTGCCGAAAACATTTGTATAAAAATGAAAAGCATAGTTCTCCTCGAACTGAGATTTGCTTCATTTGATGTGAATTGATGATCATAGCTTGTCTTGCGATGGAAATGGTAGACGAAATGAAAAGCGCATTTTATCTGATTAACAATTACTTTCTTCCTCAAACAAGCCAATCACAAACAGTGCTTATTATTTGCTTCAACCTATCAAAGGCATTAATTATCAAGATTTGAATCCTAAGTCTCAACACAGAATCCTTCCCGTGCACCCTTGTGCACTTGCTTCACCCTTGTGCACTTGCTTCACCCTTGCCATGTTTCCTCCACTTCATTTAAGGTAGTTTGAGCAAAAAGTTACTTCACCTAGAATTTGATAAATTTACACTCATTTTAAAGAAAAAACTCTCATCTTGACGAACTACTTCTCGAGCAATTTGCCCAAAAATATAAGCTGCTTAACATGGGATACATTACGGCTGTGCTCTCCAGAGGGAGAATATTTAAAAAATTAGGAATTTCTAGGACCTTGATTTCGTCAAAAAACTAACGGCAAGTAGATTGCATGTTTTCTCAACAATTTATAAAAAAATAATCTATTACTCACCACAGTCATTTTATCAGAATCGCAAAATAAAAAAACCTGCTGTTTTGAAGGATTTTCAGCTGTCCGGCGGGAAAAAATGAGTCAAGTTAGAGACTTATGTAGCTTAATCAATTTATTTATTGAGAATTTTGGTCATATATAACTATATATTTGCGCCATTAATATTATAATATTTATTTCATAGTTCTTACAGGTACTGAAATAAAAAAATAAAATGTGAATATGGTCTCCATTATGACTAGGGAACTATCTCGCTCTCACCACCTTAAGGTAGTTTGAGCGAGATAGTTCCCTAGTCATACTGGAGACCATATTCACATTCTATTTGCAAGTTTTATTTTAGAATCTATATCTCAAACGGGTACTTCAAAAAAAAATACAAACGGAGACATTGAAATTACATTGTCTTCTGAAAGTCAAAGGTTCGTGGTTCGTTTCCCGGTCCTTGAAAACTATCCCATCCGGCAATATCTGTATTGTTGACCCAATCGGAAGAGATCTTCGTGCGCGTGAATTAAGTTGATTCCGCGGGGGGGGGCGGATAGAGCAGTATTTAAATCCGCTGCTTCAGGTGCGGGGAGGAGAAGAAGGAGACGAAGGCGCAACATCCCCCACTCGGATGTAATTGGGCAAGAGGGTGACGGGGGTGGGGGGGGGGGAGAGGGAGGAGAAATGAGGGGCCTTGGAGAGAGGAGGAGAAGACGGCAATCACGGCGATGAAGAGCGAAGGAGGAGGGCGGGAGGAGGGGGCGAAAAAAGGGATGGAATGGGGAGGAACCTTGCTCGCCCCCACACCCCCTATCCTTCTCCCGGACGGGGGCAGATCTGGGCCGAGGGGGATGGTGTTGTGTGTGTGTGGTATAAGGGGGAAGGGGTGAAGGGAATTTATGAGGGGAGGAAGGGGTCGTGCCGCTTGGCTTTCCATGACGGCGATGACTGCAAGGACGCTTTGCGCAACGCGACAAGCCACCCGCGCAATCGCCTCATCTCCATCATCAAACAAACATCCTCTTTCTATACTTATCCCACTCTACCTCCAACCTCCACCCCCTCCCTTCCTACACACACACTTCCCTCTGGAGGCGGGACACCAGAGGGTTGGATTTGCTGGCACCCTTATCCTATCATATCCAATCACAACATAAAGGAATGCTCCAACACTAAATGCATCACAAATGTGCACATTTCCAAAAGCAAAAAAAAATTACCTTTACTGTTATTGGATACTAGATCTACCGCATTCAGAGCGGAAACTTTAACAAACCAGGTGTCGTCTTTCGCTCTGAATTTCACAGAGGCTTTAAAATAAATAGATAAATAAATCAATTTCATGGCTTCAGGTGTGACTACGTGGAAGAGACAGACATTTATTTTAATTTGACAACTTTACACTATTCCATAGTTTAATTTCTTCTGCAGTTCGTTTCATCTTGATAAGGCATCTTCTGGTATATTCTGAAGGGTCAACCAGACTTTAAATATGCCGGGATACATTGATTGACTAGTGGCGGTGGCTCGAAGTTGGAGAAGAGATTGGATCGAATAAGAGAATGATGGAGAGAGTTTTAGTCACTTTCGGGGAGGACTAAAGTGGAAAAGCAATTAAAAATAAACGAGGGTGTGGTGTGGGAATTTGAGGTTCAACCTCAAAAGTCAAACCTCCAACCTCCAAACCATTTAAAGAAAATATCTGTACATTTATTTCATTTTTAATATTCCTAAAGATGCTACGTAACATTAGCCACATTACGACTACCAGTATCGCGGTTAATGGTATCTCTATTCCATATTCCTGTAATGTGTATAATCTAGGGATTACGTTGACTGCAAACTTATCATGGAATTGTCATGTAAATAATATTTCTAACAAGATTCATTCTATACTTTATCAGTTAAAAGTTCACAGAAACTTACTTCCTTTTAATACTAGAGAAAACACTCATATCGTCGCTTATTTTCTCTGTAATAGATTACTGCTGTCTTATTTATAATGACCTCAACGAAGAAAATAATCGCAAACTTCACCGGGCCTTAAACTCCTGCCTTAGGTTCATTTTTGACCTTCGCAGGGTCGTCCACATCACACCATATTATAAACAACTAAGATGGCTCAACGCCAAATCCCGTAGAGAGTACCTTCTGGGATCCTTTTTGTTTGTTCTATTTAAAAACAAATCACCCAAGTATCTGTATGATTTGTTCCTTAGTTGTCCCTCTGTCTCCACAATGTCCACCCAAGGTCTGATCCTAATCAATTGTATTTTCCAGGGCATCGCACCACAGCATATAATAAATCATTTCTTGTAACAGCTTGTCACATACGGAATAAGATGCCAACTGATATTAAAAATTTCATGTATGTTAAAACATTTAAAATGAAATATCATGATTATTTACTTTCCCGGGAATAACATAAGTTACTCTTATTATTTTTTTTCAAATTTGTGTTCATGTTATTATGGTTCCTTATTTACTGTATCATTTTGCTATTTGTTAAGGAATGAATACATGAGATTTTTGGGGTTGCCTTTTTTTACGTTCATACTTTTGTTATGTTATGACATGATAAGACGTTTTACATTGACATTTTTAAAAATGATGAAAAGTTTGTCTTTTTTGTAATTTTGATTGTGCCTGCAAACTGTATTATTATTATTTTTGTTCTTATGGATTTTTTCCTGAACAATAAATATCTTTCTATCTATCTATCTATCTATCTAAAGCACTCAATTATTTTCATCAAACAATATGCACCGTTGGCCTCCGATGTCTAATAAAAGTCGCAAAGACTGGAAAGATACAGAAGCCAGTAACCGAAACTCACTTATTGTATCGTTAAATACATCAAAATTATACAATCAAACTTCAAATACACAATACACTAAACCCCACGAATGTTGAATGTAAATTTTTCTCGGGTTCCAAACCGAGTCAGATCTTCTATATCCGTCGACGTTTCGATGCGTGACTCGCTCATCGTCTTCAGGGCTTCAGATGGCTTTCCGAGATCATTGACTGACTTATATTCCAATCCTGTGAGGCCAGGTTCCCACTGGTTAGCCACCTCCTCTGGTGATTTTCCCGGAAAACTTCATAGGTCCCTGCAGTTTGCCCGGGCGTAGTGAACTGACGCGGGAAAATCACCCGGGGAGTAGGGCGTTGACACCCATCGATACGTCGGCGGAGATGGAGGGCCTGATCCGGAGTGTAACCCGATAAGACCTACTAATACCCTAAAGTGTTGTTGATATTACTTAATTAGAGCACAAAAAATGATAAAATAGCAAAGTGACACAAACCACTGATTAAAAATTCATTAGAATATCAGCGGTCTTCATTGACATCCAAAACATGAACGGTTATGAAAAAACTTAGCATCTCTAGCAAGAAATGGCGTCTTAAATCCGCAAAAGTATAAAGTTATGGACTTAATGAACCTCAAAGGCTAAAAAAATGTGATCCTCGATCATCATGGTGAAATTCTTAAGTGGGTAAGTATGATTTTGGTAAAGTTTTGGCGCTCCTCCCAGATTTGGAATGGTTTTGAATTTGGTACCACGGCATAATTCACGTGGAAGCGTAATCTCTTTCTTTCATTTATTTTCAAAACATTACTATCATACCTTTATGTGGACATAACTTTTAACTACTAAGACGAAACATTTAGGAAAAATTATTATTTCCATAAAATTTAATCAAGTCCCATCATAATACAATAGCGAATTGTGTATTACTTATTTGAGCAAAAATCATCAAAATGGTTTACGACATTCTCAAAAATTATTTTTGACATGTTTTAAATCCATTTAATTATCAATGCATGCATTCAGCGCAAAAGTAAAACAACCCAGAAAAAATACAATACTTCCGTGGAATAGTGGAATGCATCGACAATTTTATCGTATTTGTGACAAATTAAAAATAGAACTTGAGAAGCCACGTAAAGAAAAATCCCTGAATAACTATTTCATTTCGTGACGTTAATCACTTATTTGAAGCGTTTATTTCTATAATTTATTTCTAAAAAGGCATATCAGACCTTGCTCAAGTATTGGATTGGAGTGATTGACTGAACATGGACAAATATACCCAAGGATTAATCACATTAATTACTATGAAAATTTCGCGCAAAAATTGGAAGAAGACGTTAACTATATTTTCCAGTTACCCCATCTGTAACTAACAACAAAAAAAACTAATAGTGGGGATGGTTTCCAAATATCTACCCTGAAACACACTAACAAAATATGACAGTTGGAATTATGAATGTTCTCCTATGTTGTGACAAATAATATATCTAAGTAAAATGGTTATTGACATTTATACAATAGCAGTACTGCGACTTGCCCAACTGTTTTTAAGTCCACGACATATTCTGAGAGAAATAGTAGACCAACGCAAAATAAATGGAAAAAACGAATTATTCACTTGAGAACATACTCCATCATTTTCAGGAACATCTCACAATCCCAAGTATAATAAGACACCATTTAGGCATACCAAACTAAACACAATTTCTTTATCACCTGAAACAATTCCTTCAACCAACTTTCTCTAAATAAAGCTACATCCACGAGCATTTTTATTATAAGTACACAAGTATTAATTAAACGGTATAACGTGTTTCCATAAACATTATATGCTTATGTTTGCCTAAAATATACAATTCTGTTATAAACGGCAACTAAAATGGTCCTGTAATTCTCATTGACCTATTAAACGCTATCATTCGTGAAAACGTGTACAAAAATCTTGATGAAATTTATTTCAGCATCTTTATATGATATAATCGAGAATTTTTTATCCTACATCAGGACCCAAAAATCTAATTACCCCAGGATCTGAGATATTCCGGCTGTGTTAATTTAAGTTCTCAAGTAAGCCGGATGAACTTCCAACGTTCACTGAGAAGATGCACGTCCTTGAGAATCGTGTGCTTTGAGAGAGAAATTCGGAGCGGAAGATTCGTCCTTTTCATTTAATCAGACGTTTCCGCCAAATCTCACCACCAGCGATTCTTACCCATTGCATGAGCGATATCCTCTCGCGCCCCCAAACACGAGTGAGGTCGGCTATCTCGCGCTCCAATCCAGTTTCCCCCTTTGTCTGGGATCTATCCCATTCAGGCGACCGAGATATTTCACCGATTGCAAACCCTAAAGCTTTATTGTCCACGTTTCCCATCGGACCTTCGCGCGCGCGCCATCACGCACCCATTCTGACGGACGACGATGCGCCCGATAGCCGACGACTTCGCAAGGTCACCCGATAATGCAACAGCGGCCGGCGGCGGCGTCGACGGTGTCCCGGAGTGCCGCAACGCTGAGGGGGACTCATATTCGGGCACGGCCTGATTTCGCGACTGGATTGAATAATGGACAATTTGTTAAGAGTCTACATGACGAGAATCAACGATTAGTCAACGCCATTGATTAATGGAGAGAGTAGATAAGCGTTTTGACGAACGAAAACGAAGCCTTTTCTTCGCTAAAAATGATCCACCAAGGTTTAATATCGCGCGCAATCAATCTTAATACAAATACTGCACTGCGAATCGGCGCAGAGCCGTGTGACAGCCATGACAGGGAAGGGAATAGGGATGGGGGGAGAGGACAGAGGTGATTTGTATGTTGACGATATGTCTTATGTTAGTGTATCGCTGTTTTTGTCATAATCACTAATGATGCACGGAAAGGAAGAAATTTTGTATCTATCATTGGGGCCTTTTTTCATCCTCTATCTTATTTTGTCGCTTTTATCAATTCTGGAGATATATCTCGGAAACCAAAATATATCCTCCGTGTCGAGCTGAAACTCACCTGATCTGAAATTGTCAAGACGTTTAAGCCTGGCTTGTAGCGTACAGAGTCTCTAAATACCGTTTTACACGGGACACGAAATTGCACAATTTTAAACTGCATTTACAATAATGGGGTGAGCTCTTACGGCTAGACAAATGGAAAAATTAAAGGGGTTCTCCAATAGCCGTAAGCAATTGTTTCTCTTTTCTTCTGCACGACGACATGGATTTTCCTCTCAACCTCTAGCCAGGAAAGGTGATCATCCTCCGATGACAAATTCTTACTTAGTTTCAAATGAAGGTCAATTGTTTACGGCTATTGGAGACCCCCTTTAATTTTTCCATTCAAACTGCATGTTTTTCTCAATCGGGCGTGATATCATTTTCGAATTAGAGCAGGGGCTATTTTGCCATCTCGCATTCATGCATTCGCTCACGCATTTTGTTGACTAAGTACTGCATTGGTATGTCACTTTGTTCGCGCAAATCATTATTGGCCATCGTGAACAAGGAATTTTAGCACCCCAAGAGGTCCATAGTGTATTAATGTATTATGTCATTTTTAACAGTTATTAAATGCAGAAAATAAATTCATATTTACACTAGTAGCTAATAAATCTATGCATTATGCATACTCAGTTGATACGAGATTTAAGTAAAAGTTTTTGCATCTACTTAAAACTGTGGAAGATTTTATTTTTAGTAAGATATAGCCATCTATAGCTATCATCCTACTTTAACTTTCATACCTCAGTTAGAAAAACTGGCAATATTCTGAAGGATTTTAATTTGAACAATGAAATGAATGATAGAGTTTACGAGTTGAATACCCTTTGAGAGTCGTATATCAACAAGCTAACCAGCCTGGAAATCATTACGTGAACAAGCTTGATAATTTTCTCGGCCACGAACAGCGAAAAGAAGCCTGAGAAAACCTCTGAATAGAACTTGAAACGAAAATGAAACTTAACAATGCTTCGTGTGAAACGAAAATCAAGAACGCGACCTAAATAAACCACCAAACTATTCCTATTTCCTGCAATCCGTTGCAACACATTTAGATAGCTCGTGCATTTTCCCAGATAAGGTCAAGTTAGGCTACACATACACAATTAAAATCGCAGATGCAATTAAAATAACGCAACGCGCGATTATCGAATGACACCATCTTCAAAACATTCAATGGCAAAGATCTATGTTCGTGGAAGTGGAGAAAAAAGTGCAAGTGGCACGCAACATGCACGGATGACTGCAAAACTGGCAACGGGGCAATCCTTGGGCCCCTCTGGAGGGCGCTCAACATATGTATTCCACGCAATCCATTTCCAATTATCAAGGTATTAGGAAGCCCGAGTTATAACCCTGGGCTACTCCAATAAGAAGCCCCGTGCTCTAATCCGTTTAACCAAACAGTCCACGTGGGAAAAAAGCCCGGAAATAATTACTGGGGAACGAACTTGGTTTGGGGCTGGAGTCCTTGTTAGACATCCCAAATACTCAAGTTTGAGCTCCGGCAGTGGTAGAGCTTTTTCTACAGAATCCAGACCCCAACTTTGATGCCATGAGGATATCAATTCAAGCGCAGTTCTCCCTCCGTTGGCTGTAGTACTACTCTGTCACATGTTAAGACGTGCCATTCAATTTTGTCGTGTATCAATTTCAATCATTGAATCGTTATAACCCGAGGTATTTAACTGCTTAACTCATTTGTGACAGTCTTATACGGTATTCGCTTCCTATCAACAACTCTGCCGAGTACAAAAATCGTTGGCTAAAGCTAACAGAATTGCAAGTCGTTTGGAAATAAAACGAAAGGCTTATGTTACACGCATGTCTTAAGCAGTTAGAGAATATTTACGTTGTGACTTAAAACCGTGGTCTTTTTGGTATGTTTCGTTAAGGGCAGACTAAAGCTGACGTTCAGGTTTCATCTCCACCCCTCTAAAATTCTCCAAATATTCCTAACAATACCAACCCACCTACCCCATGGCGCAAAAGGACCTCATATTTTGATCACATTTGAAGCGACGATCCTAACAACCAACCAATTTTTCAGATGATCATGGGTTTAATAAGTCCACGTTAAAATCCTAGAGCAATCCAATAAAATTCCTTTTAGAATTTCTTCTTACGGAGCAGCAACGACTGGAACCACAAGAAAATCCATGATTCTATCATTAGTGTCTCAGTGTTTTTTCTCAATCGTTCAATCAAGAAGATGTGAACATGACTTAGACACAACTGCAGAAATACCAAAGCATTTAAACAAAATGTTTTGGTGTTCCTGAAAGGTAATAAGGGTGGTTAAATAGCTAAATTTCGGCGAAAAAATTATAAATTTAGATAATTTTCTCGTATAAGACTTTGAGACCCACAGAAGGTACAAGTTTTGAAAAAAACAATAAATTATTTAAACCATTTTATCACTAAGAATTTATATATTTTTTATAATTAATTTATAATCCATTTTTTTATTTTATACCTACAAATTAACCTGATAAGCTCAATATCGGTGAAAGACATGACATTTTAGGTAGGCAGGCATGGATTAGTGGGTCGTAATAACTAATGAATATGGAAATAAAATGGAGTAAGATTCTTCGTAATATTTTGTTCATCGCTCAATTTGTGTTATTTTCAAGTATGGTCGGTTGAAAAAAGAAATCCATACTGCGTTGTGAACTTATACTATGGCCTCCTGGAAATCTTCGTAAACCCAAAAAAATAAGTACACAATTCCGAATCAGCCACGTCTCCTTGAGGCATCAGCAAGACCCATTCTTCACGTCAACAGCCTAACGCTAACCCAATTCTTACGAAAGATGGTATTTTTTTACATGTCTAAATTCCTTTCAAAATTGGTTTGGTTTTCATTTTTACATGAATACAATTGGAGTTGATGGGTATCCTATTTCCCAATTTACTAACGAATACATAGGGGAAACAATTGTCAATGAACCAAAATACCCGCTGTGTGATCTGTACTTCCAAAAATTAGTTTAAACACATCCACAAGGCTGCGATGAATGTCATGTATGTGATATGAAATTCAAGTATTGCCACTTCGACATCTAAAATAAAAATATTATAGTACAAACTATACAGTATCGCACTATGAAGCAGCATGATTCCATATTACTTCTAGTAAACTAAGGGCCAAAAAAACATACTCCCTAGGTATAAAAGCGTATCAAAAGGAACTTTATGGAATCCATTTCAAATAAAAACAATAATAACTTTCCACACTCAATATATTTTAACAAGTTAAGTATATTTTAGCAAGTTAACAGACCATGGTTTCAGCACCTAATGCCATTATTATGGTCTTGCTCCATGATATTTTTATGAAGGTCTTGCTATCATTTTCACCTTGATAATAGCATTAGGTGCATGGTCGGTTAACTTGTTAAAATATACTTAACTTGTTAAAATATATTGAGTGTGGAGAGCTATTATTGTTTTTCATTTGAAATGGACTTACTCCCTAGTCGAACAATGGCATCCTACCAGATACACGAATGACGTATTCAGCTTATGATTGCGAAACGGAGTCAACTTTAACCAGGGCATGACCTCAAGGCCGTAGGCGAAACGGGCAATTACCCCCCCACCGCATGAGGTCCGTTGCCAACTTTCGGACGAGGAGAACTACCGAGTTCAGCAGTCCGAGGACGGGAGGAGTTTCGAAGGTGGTTTGAGCGAGATGGTTCCCTAGTCATAATGGAGACCATATCAACATTTTATTTTTTTTTATTTCAGCGTCTGGAAGAAGTATGAAATAAATATTGTAATAATAATGGTGCAAAGATATATAATTATATATTACTTAAATTCTCAGTAATTAAATAAATATAAGCTACATAAGTCTCTAGCTTGATCATTTTTTCCCGCCGTGCGTCTGAAAACCCTCCAAAACAGCAGGTTTTTTTGCTATTCTGTAAAAATTACTGCGGTGACTAATAGATTATTTTTTGCAAATAGTTGACAAAACATGCAATCTACACACAGTTAGTTTTTTTACGAAATCTAGGTGCTAGAAGTTCCTATTTTTTTCAATATTCTCCCTCTGGTGCGCACAACCCTAATCTATCCCATGTAAAACTGCTTGTAGGCAAATAGCTCGAAAAGTAGTTCAACAAGGGGTTGATATTTCGATATCATTGGAAAGATGAGAGTTTTTTTCTTTAAAATGAGGCCAAATTCACCAAATTCTAGGTGAAGTGATTTTTCGCTCAAACTATCTTAAAATAAGGGTTCGCCGTCGAAATAAAAGAAGAAGAGAAATGCTTGTTGGCGATCCTCCACTTCCCCCGTGCACCAACCCAGAGCCAACTGAGGCCCTTTTTACGCTCTGAACCACTCCACGAGTCAAGACGCAGAGTTCTCGGGACAAAAAGAAGGCGAGAGAGCCGTAAAAAAATAATAAATGGGAGCCCTCTTTTTCGCAAGAGGGCGGCGTGCATTTTTTTCGCCGTCACTGCGAAGTCACTCTGTCACTCAAAAGAGTCTTCCACGCTCCTTTCCTTTCTTTTCTCTCTCGAGCACCCTCGACAGAAGAAGGACGGTGGACTTTTTTCCAGGGGCTGCGGGTCGGGGGAGGGAAAGGGGGTGGTGGAGAGAGAGGCAGCAGATGGGTGCCCCAGGGCCATAAGGGCCGGAGAAAGGACCCTTCAAATAGAGTGGTCCCGGAAGAGGTTGGGGAATGAAAATGTCTCTCGAGCGCTTACGTGAGAGTCCGACGAAATTTCGGCAAATAAAAAATAACCGTGCACCACGGACTATCGCAATTTTCGATTCCCTGCAGCGTCGATTCTCGACATATTGATGGTGTTTTCGATTTGCGGCGATCGCAATACTTTCGATTTAATGAAATGGCCGTCTATCGCCGGCTATCGGTGGCTCTCTGCTCCGAGGTGAATCGAACAAATGAAAAGCTGTTGGCGTAAAATGATGGCACGTGAAACACTGGATCAACAAATGAAGATTATTTGTCGACTTAAATCCATATTTGTTTCTCTCACATTATTGCACCATTGCTAAACGTACACTAAACATCACTTGAAATATTATTTATCATATTTACTCTTTATTATTTCATATATTGGTTAATGTGCGCTTTCGTCCCGCCAGCCCAAATTCATTTTTAACTTACATAGAACAAAACTTTTTCAACCAAATTACGTACACCTTTTCTGCACATTATGGTCAGCAATAAAGGCATTGACGACTTAGCTTGTTCAATGGATTCCTTTCAGCAGATTTACCTTAGTACCTTTAAAATTGCTTTTAATAACCCTTTAATTATATTAACTCTATCATTTACTGTGAATAATCATCTGAAAATAAATCCTCAAAGATTCTTACATATCCGTGGCTATTTTCACGTTTTTACTCGGGTATTCGAACTTTAAGCAATATTGCACTATAACAATTGAAAGAGACAAACAAAAGAATTCAATGAAGCCAGTATCCCCATACATTAAGCACGCTCATGAAATCTTATCGCAACAAATACCGACGTTAAAGGATACATTTAGCGAATTAAATAACGCAGCATGACTTACATCAACATTATTTTTTTAAACTAGCAAATACGGAAACGGTAATCTACGACATTTATCATTCAGAACCAAAACTATATATGCTGCTGTTTTATTCCACTAACATACGTAAAAAATACATAAAATCAATCCTTTTACCTTGTACCGTGAGAATTTGGGTAAATATCTGGCTGATTAGAAGTTTATTGGATGATTCCCATCGTTGTCACCAATTATATTTACTCCCAATTCTATGAACTGACTGCGCATGTGTGAAAAGCCAGTGCCTGCTGCATTTCATTTCATTTGCATCCAGGCGATCGACGGCACCAGCGTACGATGATTGGCTATCGCCGTACTTCGCAAATGAAAAGCACCATGAATATGTGATGTACGGTGACCAGTATTGGAAAAAACATAGGTTAAATAAGATGGTGCATCGACAATCAGAATTGAAGCTTATTCCTCTTACGAAAAATGATCCATCTCCGTTTAGCATGGCTCTCGTGGGATATTTCTCCATACATTTTATGAAAAAATGCAGTGTTTTTTTAATAAACCCAACTAATTACGGTATCACAAAAATTCCGCTACTAATACTTATATTTTCGACTG
Source organism: Pyrrhosoma nymphula (assembly GCA_963573305.1). Classification (NCBI taxonomy): domain Eukaryota; kingdom Metazoa; phylum Arthropoda; class Insecta; order Odonata; family Coenagrionidae; genus Pyrrhosoma; species Pyrrhosoma nymphula. The sequence goes on along the minus strand of OY754335.1, from coordinate 7,496,060 downwards.
TATTAACTGCACAACCTCTCCATTAAAAATGCCTGATTGCGCATTTTAATGGTTTCATTATTCGCCTGTTCTATCATAACGTATAGTTCCATCTACTGTCCCCTTTTAATTTATGGAAAAAACTAGTGCTAGCACTGTCCGAAATATTAACGTTGGTATTCATTGCGTGGAACTTCATGTGAGTCGGGAATGTGCCAAAGTTAAAATTAAAAAAAGAAACATCCGTAGCATCCCGCGGTAAAGCGAATAGTATCGCTGTTATCTCTCTGCGGTATCGCTAAGTATCATAACGTATCAGACTTATATCAAACCAGTATCCTCCAGTATCGGCATCCGGCAGCCAGATACTTGCACTGTCTCAACCGAGTCTCCCTCAGCATCACATAGTATCGCGAAAGCAGCCCAAGAGTTGAATAGCAACATACTGTTTGTTTATATGTTTTAAAGGTTATTGATTGTATAGTTGTCAGGTGAATTAAAAAGTGTGATTTCTCACACTCAATTAAATATCTAATGGCTGAATTATTCAAGATAAATCCATCCACGTCACATAAAAAGAATATAAAACAATAGGCATCGGTGTTGGGGTACCTACACCAGGTACCTACACCCAACGACATTGAGGAAAGGCGTCCATTAATCAGTCGCTTTGAGTTTATGGAGTGACAATATACAAAATATTTCTAAAATGCCGCGTTAATTCTGTCTTTTTCTTAGCTAATGCCTTAGAACGATATAATTTCTTTCAAATGAACCTTCTTGGGAGCCCTCAGCAGGATTTTACGTGGAGCTACACTTATTTTACACTGAGAACAACACGTGATTTTATACCTATTATTTGAAGATAATTTTTTTTCGTGCGATGGCGTCATCAATTCAATATAGCCTTTTGATTTAATCTGTCAACCTTCCTTCAAGTGGCAAAAGGTCTATTCGGTGATCTGAAATACCTTCCGGAGTTAAAGAGAAATGTCTGGAACATACAATTATTATACCGACGCCAGCCATAGGGTCTCCTCCCATTCTCACTGATTTGTGTGACGTTTCGCGCCACGAAAGATGTCCAAAACTCCAGAACTGTTTTTTTTTGTAATAGAAAATTGAAACTTCGAATCGAAAATACTCGTATATAAAGTCCTGTTTACACAATAAATGAACTTCTTCGAATGTATACCCAAGCATGGATGGATTGACCTGAATGAATACTCAGAATTAGAGCATTCGTACATTAGCATAAGTGACCGTGTTTACCAAATGCAATGTTTAAGTATAACATCTGTTCACGCGTCTAATGGCACAAATATCTAAATCCCTCGCACAAACAGGCATTAACAATTAGTGCACTTATAATGACACGTCATTTGTCAAGAATGTCAGAAATTGTACGGAATATAAAGCAAGACAATGTCATAAACGACGCTTTTCCTTTACAATATTTAATTATCAATTATAATTTTATATATTATATCAATTATATATTATATATGTGAGCTGCTATAAAACAAAATGGCAAACGCATTTCTCAGATGAATTTTTCTTCGAGTAATGAATGAGGAATGGTTCCAAGCTGTGATCCTAAATCTGACATCTACTGTAGGAGAGCGTTTTTCTAAGACTTCTTTGAGCAGGTGTAAAGAAAGGTTTTGCGACCCTTTAGCGATTTCACAAATAAAATTAATTTTTCAACCGCGAGGTGACATCTGGCTCACCAGATTTATGAATTCACTTTTTCAAGCTATATGCCAATATCTTTAAATGATATTAATGTGTTGTCAAGGATTATTTGTGTGAGTTATCATGAAATCGCGGGGAAATTCAATTAAGTAAATGCATGGCTGTACGAGCAATCGTAATCAAATAAATTATCTAAAGACACTTGCCAGAAGTTATCAGTTAAAAAGTAATAAATTTCATTGGGTTTTGAGCGGAGATGCGTGACTTCTGACAATATATTCTGCTTCCGACCACAGTGAGACGCTGCGACATTTTCAGGTAATAATTGACCCTGACAATTTTCATTTTAACAAGTTACAATTTACCAATTTTATAGTACTGCAGTTCAGTATGGCCCATTGCTATTCCATGCTCATAATACGCACTCCCCTTTGAATTGGATGGAGAATAAAATTAATGAGGTGGTATTTGATGCGTTTGAGGAGTATTGATGAATTATAGGAGGTATATTGGGCGGTGTAAAGGCAAGAAAAAGGTTCAAAGAATTTAAAAAAATATCCCTTCTCTCCCTCCTTCCCTCCTCTACTTCCCCTCCCACTCCCCTTCCATACTATGTAAGTCCTTCAAGTTCTGTATTTTGTACCTGAAGATGTCGTGACGCGACGAAACCCGGGTGGTTACAAATAAAACCAATGTGAAAGAAAAGCTACTCTTTCCATTCCTTCTAACTTCTAAGAATAACTATCCCAGAAAATACATAATTATAAAAAATGAGTAAAATAAATCTTCCCGTGATCAGGGAAATAATTGGCAGGACAGTCCACAGATCCATCATTTATTTCTTTACAGATTTATTATAACGGCTTTAATTTTTAAACAGTTACCAGCTATTTCAAACTTAAAAGAAACGTACCCATTTTACCTTTTCACCTCCAATTTAAGAAGTAAAAAAGAAACCAATGAAAGAACACCTATAAAGATCATAAGTCCGTCGTCATTATGATGAAAATAGTACTTTCACAAAAGGAAAATAGTGTACGATTTTGTTGGCCGATCATTTTGGTTGGTAAGGCCTATACTTAATGAACTGACACTGACAACTTGACCTCTCAATGTGCATCACAGGTGACGAATTAAAGACGCAAAACAATGGAAACAAAGCGTGCTACGTTTTAAAATCATTAATTATGCCCTTGCCTCTAAATTCAGCATTAAACAGATTATTCATAAATATCTGTGAGGCTCCGTAAAGCTACCTAAGGTCTTCAGCGACATTGCCTCACCACGAAGTGACTACTAGATTTTACCTAGGCTAGAACCCACGTGAGGACTTTCATTGTAATGCCTTCATGGGAATCACTGCCCCGGACTAAAGTTGAGTTGGCAAGTGCCCATAGCGCTATGACACTCTCTCGCGCCCCCGTTAGCCAAAGCAATGAAAAGATCCCGTCGGCGCAAGCTCGTGGTGAAATTCGAGGAACATGAATTAGATAAGGAAAACACAATACACAAATCAAGAAATCCCAGGCGACTTAGCGAGGATTGGTTCCTGAAAGAATCTGTCTTCACCGGGGTGAGTGGTGTGACAGTATGAATTAATGAGCGTGAGACATAGCAGCGTGGAGAATTTACATATTCATGGTACACGTGGCCGTCTGTCATTATCCCTCAATAACTTGCGGCTGGGAAACAAACGATTTTTCAGCGAGAGGAATAAAAAGGTCCCTTATCACGGCGTTAATCACTTCCCCGTTAAAGCTTACGAAATACACTACCTCGCCCCCCCCCTTGTTAAACGCTGATTTGTTACGGAGCTTGTCTTCCCGCGAAGCTTGAGATGGAGAGAGCCTCTTTAGAGCCTCAAATGGAAAGAATAACATTTTCCAAGACTTTTTAACCTCCAAGAAATTATTCTTTGATCTGAGACTGAGCCGCTGAAATACAAGCATTCCTTTACAACGCCATCTGCTAACTCATCTACACATGCATACCTACTACCCTATGACCCACCGCAGAGATGTGTGGCAGGGGGTATTCGGGCACCAGCCATGAAAAAGTGAGGGAAAAGGAATTGTAAGCATTAATAGAGTAGTTGAACTGCTAGTTAACGGAGTGTGAAATTATCTTTCTCTGTTTTTGTGGCAGTCACTAAACGTCAATTGAGGGAAGTTTGGAAATTATTATATTGGCAGTGGATCTGTCTTATTTTGTAGCTTCTATCATCTCCGGAGACATAACGTGGGGTTAAAATAATAGCGAGCATTTTATCCTGAAACTGGCGTTATCTGAATTTATCAAGTACTTGTAGCCTAGCGTAATAGCACAGTCTATAGACTGTGGTAATAGGTAGAGTAGAATTTTCACTTGTGTTTAATAACATTTACTAACACATCACACCGCTTGATATGTCTGGCATTATTTTATTTTGTTCTCTGCATTAAGTAGCATCTTGTAGCATTCATAAATTAACAGTATTAGTAATATTAACCACTAGATGTGTCTATAGCATTGTTCTGCATGTTTGCATGTTCATTTAAGTATCACTCTCCCAGTTTCCGGTTGGACTGCGCACTGTTCTCCTGACTGCTTTATGACCTGCGCCCAGCGGCCGGGGGGAGCGTGCGAGGTTCTGATTTGTGTTGGGACGAGTGCTGCATGCCTGGTGTGGAATCACCCCGCGCCACACACCCTAGTGGTGGCTTACACAGTACTTCGTAGATGTAGATGTAGCGTGTCCTCCGAGATTCCGGGGGCCTCAAACTTATACCTTCAATCAGCAGAGTTAGACTTGCTGTTTGTTTGCAGTAGTTATTACGGAAGCGTGCGGCTTTCCTTCGTACTTACTTATATTGCAAATTTTATATTTCTGAAGATAGATTTTTGGAGTTAATTTATAGATATGGTTTTTATGTGGTATCATTAGAACGAAGTGTACCGCAAAGCATTAACTAGATTACGCTTGTACTACATGTAACTAACGTTAACGTTCTAAATATCTGCTGTTATTCTTCATTATATTTCTTTATTTAACTTTTGCTGTGTGCATTTGTTTTCGAGTGAGTTTCTTAGAAGACGCATGGATCGAGAAGAGTTTTGAGACTATTTTACGTATCCCATTCACAAAATATTTAAAATATTACCACACTTAAACCAGAACTGCCAACGAGCCAGATTTTAGCCATCAATGATAAATCACATTCTCGAGAAAGCTATTTCTCCAGGTACTCCGTGTACTCTGAATAACACCGTGTACTCTGAATAATAAATCAATGCAACTGTAAAGCGTGGCTTTTTCAGGTCCTAAGAGCGAGGCTTGCTCCAAAATTGGAATTTTTACTGGCTTTTTATATTCCCTTGGGTAAAATTTGCTTGAAAACACCTCCTTCATTGGAAATTTCATCAGCAAATCCAAATAAAAATATTTCAAAATGTGCAAAGGCTCACTACATAAAGTTCTCAGATGATCTTCTTTATGTGACAAGATATGAGACAACTGATCTACTTTTATAAAAGCTATCCAAAAATGGAAATGTATATTAAAACAATGGGGAAACGGATCTCTCGCATAGTTATTCCTTGCCGTATGTCCTTAAAACTACACTTATGTGGTGATATTTGATACGAAAACCAAATTCCTTCACTCTACGTATTGAAGTAAAATCGTTGAAATACTATTGATTTCGGATTAAACGTGAGCTCTTGAGTTCACTGATAACAAAATTTGAAACCTCTTTAGGCAGTGCTCCAGCATTTCCACAATGAAAATTTTTTCAAATTAATTTACACAGTTTCTCAGAAATTTAAACTTTATCTATTAGACCAAAAATAAATTGTTCCAAGAGAAATTTCTGAAATATGAATACTACGTGGAAAGCACTGTAGAGAATTCAAATACTTTCTATACCTTTCGAAACCTTATTATTGAGAAAGGAGAGCAAAATTTATTTGTTTTGAATATTTTTGCTAGAATCTAAATGCCATTTAACACTCCAGTAGCTAGGGCCTAAGATTCAATCTAAATTCTATTTTAATTTATGTTCGGTAGAGAATACTAAGCTTTTGGTCAAAACTAAGAAGATATACATCTTGAAAATTTATGTAAAGAAAACCAAATCATGGTTTTTATAAGAAATCAAGAAAGAACACAGCGTCGGACTTGGACAGCAACATTTTGTGCTAGTGGCAGAATTTCCCTATGTGGGAAGTTGGATCACCAGAGAGGGAAGAAAGGCGAAAGATATTATGAGCAGAAGAGTCCAAGCAAACAAGGCATTCCACCAGATGAAGTCTAGTAACAACCAGCAACACAAGATTGAAATATAAGGAATAACTTCATCCAAGCAAACATTTAAAGAAAACTCTCATATGACAGTGAAGCTTGGACAGTGACAGTTGCAGAATGGAGTTTATTGGAAGTAATGAAATCATGATGTCATAAAAGAATTATGAAGATAAAACGGATGCAGCGAATCACGATCAATGAAATCCCAAAATTAGTAGGAAAGATGAGAAGTAATTAAAACTCAAAGGAGAAGAAGAATAGGCAAACGTACTAGGCACATTACGCGACACAAATGCCCCTAAAAACAATAATGGAAGGAGATATGAATTGTAGAAATGACTGAGGAACACCACGGATGATCGGCCAAATTATGACGGACGTCAAAGTGAAGATTTATGCAGGAATGAAATGGTTATCTGATAGATGAGAGCTGCAGCAGCAAACCAATATTCGGATGCATGACAGTTAGCGATAATGATGGTCAGTGATTAAATATGACGGGTCTCCCCGGTCCGACGAGTGATCTCGCCCAAAACGAGTCACTCCAAGCATAAAGGTCATTCCTACCTCATGCGCAGCAGTTCGTGAAATGGTTGACATATAATTTTACCACTGTAAAACTTAGCTGAAGAATAGATACACAAATGTAATGCAATATGGAAATGTAGAAGACAAGTGTAGTATTTTTAGAACGAATGAGAACAGAAAATACTCAATATTAGCTGATGGGAACAGTGTAACACAATATGCTATTTCAGGTAAAACTCCGCGTTCAGAAATAGCACTTCTTACAATTGGAAAAATATATATGTACATGAAAATAAAACAAGCATAATGGCTTAAGGATCATTTTTTACGTTTTTCATCCCTTAAGAGATATCTACCTCGCACGCAGATTTCTGGAGGGATTTCCGCGGATCGTCACACCAAATTTTTACACTTGTGTCAGTCAGTTTGATGCATACCGACATCGTGATGTAAATTGACAACAACGTGGTTGGAACCATGCCGTTACATATGTACACCGACAGCAACCGTTGGTGGCTGTGAATCGCCCCTTGACAACGAACCCACGTCGCCCATCGCTGTCGGTGCGTCGCAATATCGCACGGCCCTATAGTGCGAAGTCCCATTTCCAGTCCGGGGACCCTTTTGGCTTCTCCCGTGAGATCTTTTTCTCCCTTCTATATATCCCTTCCATCCATTCCTCCTTCCTCTTTGGGTGCGTTAGCGCTGTCGTAAACCTTTGGCTCCGAGGGGCTCACACGACTCCGCCAATGAAATTTATGGCCGGGGAGTGGGCGGCAGGTGCTTTTCTGGAATACGCCCTCGAGATTTATCGTGTCGTACATGTGACGTGACGAAGGGCTGAGGAGAACACAGGGCGCCGATTGGCCGAAGGGAGGTGGGCACTCATCGCCTGACCCCTTGACCTCTCTTCTTCACTCCTTTCCTCCCAGCCCCCCGCGATGCATCCGTTTCTCTGACCGGGCAATCGTCTTACCTCAACTTTTGAGCCAATGAACATTTTACGCAGCCACATTTCTCTCCATTGTCTCTCCATTCGCCCCTTCTCATTACAAGAACGGTGGTGATGGTCACAAAGGATTGGGTCAGAGGGCACTAGGAGACAGGGCTGCTCATAGGGTAGTACAACTTAAATTGTGAGTTTTGAAAGTGAGAATATATATCGGAGTGCTTAGTTGAAAACCGATCAATCAATGAATGCTTTTTATCGCTTCATAACCTCATGCATACACCAGGAGCCGTATCGGAATTCTTTAGGAAAAGGAAGATTAAGTTGAAAGGTTATTACCGACTACTGAGGCGATTAGCGCCATTGCATACATGTGGGCAGGTCGGTTAGGGGAGGATTATCATGGGAATGGAAGATGAGTGGAGAGAAACCCGACGACGGTAATAGCCTCCTACTATATATTAACGAAAGTTGATAAGGGGACTACAGTCAAACGTCCCATCCAATGGACTGAGAGCTACTCTTCAAGAGATCTCAGGTACCGAATTGGAAATCCAAAGGAAAATATACAGCACTGCCGAGATTCGAACCCAATCCCTCGGGTTGGGAATCCAGTACTCTATCCGCCATACCAGTACGCCTCCTAGGTAGTTAATACTAATGAGAATAGCAGGGTGTAAAACTATAGCTGATGGAATAACTTATTGGTAGTAAATCATGGGAGTATATTGGGAAAAATCAGAGAAAATTGAAAGGAGGATTGCGTAGGCAAAATCAAAATTGTCCGTCAATTAGGGAGAGCTAATTACAGGAGTCCTACGAAAAGGCGCTTTGAAAGGGCTAGTGATGAGTATGGTCTTCACGGATCTACAACCGGGTGAGAGGTTCAATTATTGCCAACGTTTCAAGACTCGCCGAGTTCCTCGTCATCTGGGATGGCAATACTGATGCCACTAATATTGCCGCTATTGTATCGTTAGACTGAAATCATGTGTTACGTGATTGATTGTTATTTTGGTGTTTATATCTATTTCCTTATCAACTGACTGTTTTGCAAAACTGGCTCTTTGGTATTGCCTAGGGAATATTCGGAATCCCGAGTGAAATAATTCTTTTCCAGACAGTACCCTATGACTTCCTCCGATAGCCTGTTCCAATAGCTGGAGGATCGGTATAGCAGCATTGCCCCGTCAAAATTAACATCCATTTTGCAGGCAATGCAGGTTTTTGCTTTGGCCAATTTCTCTTGTCGTCCAAGTCGCAGGTGACATCGGTGCTTCTTGAGCCGCGTTTCTCTGTAGCTGCATGTCTCCCTGATGTGAACCTTGCCGCTACCACAGGGAACACGGTAGACTCCGTGTGTCTTGAGTCCAATCGAGTCCTACCATGACCATGCCTCTAATTTTAGCTGATGAATTATGTAATTTATCTATTTAATAGTTTACTTATTGTCGACAAAAATTGATAATATTCATCAATCAAGACATAAGCCTGATGCTGAGAATTTTTTAAAAGTAAATGGTACGGCAAAAGAATATTTGGAACGTGAATCTCACTAAATAATGACGACCCGTAAGGCATAACTTCATCTCGAGATGAAGTTATGTCACATGGGGAAGGAGTCGGAGACAAATCCTTTGCGAGGCAAATGCATTAGATCCTCCGAGGGGTTTTCGCATTGACGTGCGCCAGTGTGATCAGGAGACACGGTTGGTGGTTCAGGAACGAGCCGCCTTCATTAACTTCCTCCCCTTCCGTACATCCCGTGAGATATAAACATAGAAAATGGGCGGTGACTTAAAGAGGACGGCTTGGAGGTCAATTGGAGTGATTGTGTGGTGGGAGAAGGAAAGAGAGCAGGGTAATAGTGGGAGAGTCGAGTAGCAGCACCGATAAGGTCTCCCGGGAGAACAGCGGCATTGCGACACGTTGGACAGGGGAGGAGAGGGGAGTTGGTAGATGATGATGATGAACCATGGATGGGTGACGGAGGGTCTCCAGGTGGAAAGGAGGACGAATGGGGAAACCTTAGGGCAGAGGATTGAGGAGGATTCGAGGAGGCTCAGAGCATATCGCTTCAGACCAACGAGTTTTGTTTTCGACACTATTTTGTCGCATATTGTAACGTCAGTTAAGGAAACTTGAGGGTGATTTTTCTCTAGTCATAACAGAAACCATATTCAAATTTAATTTTCAATTTTAAGCAGTTTTAAAGAGCATGGAGTTTATACAGTAATATCAAATGTCGCAAATCCTTCTATTTACATCTAAATTTGTCCGTAACTAACTAAATATACATACATGAGACTTTAACTTCACTAGTTTGTTTTTTAAATCTGAAAAAATCTTCAGACCTGAAGGTTTATTGAGATATAATATAAACTGTTGCGGTGAGAAATGAATTTATTTTTTAATTAACCGAGAAAAAATACGACTTGCAAACCTTTACGTTATTTATGCGATTTGTGTGTCAGAGTTGCCTCATTTTTAAAATGATATCCCTTTGTAGTGCACAGTGGAAGCATATCTCATGGGAAATGGATGCTATTTCTTGTGAAATGTTTCGAACAGTGGTATGAAAATTGAGGCTGATATTTTGTTATCACTAGAAATATATCTTTTTCTTAAAAATGAGGCTAGATTCATAGAATTTCACAGGTGGTGAAATCTCACTCAAATTACTTTAAAATGCTGCGCTTTTCATTCATAAGGCGTTTTATGCCTATAGTCAAAGCACATGATTGATTACGCTGCAGGCACCTGGGTCACAGAATTTATGAAATTATTAATTATCTCGTTAAAAACCAAAAAAAGTCCAGGAATTTAGTTAGAAACTGCCAAGAGTGAAAACATTATTTGAAAATGTGAATTAAATATTTGAAGGGCTGGAACATGTGCCGAAAGTTCATTGAAAAAAAATCGAACTTCGCGATTCTCAGGTCTACGGCGCGGCGTTTATTATTTTAGCAGAGCGCCGTAGTTCCACTGGCTGAAGAGGCTCGGATGTGGAGGAGTAGATGCGGCGGGAGGAAGAACGACATCGACCTCTTCGTTAATCCTCCTCCGTTCGCCTGCCAACATAGCGACATCCATTCCTTCGTCCATGGCTCTTCATCATCGTCGTCTATCGAATAATTTCCTACCTTCTATGGGGTACTGTCATGATAGATGAAAGGATAATATCTGGATTATAGCGTGACTTGAGACAAATCCGTTGTATTGTCTTTTCATAAATGTTAGGTCTTTCCGATGTTATTTTTGTTTCTTTCGGTTAAAGAGACATATAAGTGAGGAATAAAATACCAAATTTGCAACACAAATAACAAATTAAATAGAGGACCATGCAAGATTACGTATTGGGAAATTTTTATGCCATGTAGAAAAATCTTTCACAAGCGACCTTTATACATTCTCACCCAAAATCCCTGTCGCTAAACACCTTTTAGTGTTTACACTTCCTTTTCCAACGCAACTCACCTCGTAGGATCCTTAGTTTTAGGTTCAAAAATTACGTAAAAGCACATTCATCTTAGGGGGTTAGTTGGAAAAGGGGACAGAAAAGAGTCCCAATCTTTCACAATGAGAAGAATATGAAAGAAAAAGACTGGCAATTTTCCACAAGAATAAGGTTTTACTCGACCGGTTTCGGTGTACAACACCATCATCAGGTCACCAAGATTGTATACCGAAACCGGTCGAGTAAAACCTTATTCTTGTGGAAAATCGCCAGTCTTTTTCTTTCATAATGTTATTCCACCAAATCAAGCCTGAAACAACTTTTATGAGATGAATACATCTTGTATTCATCTTATTAATCCTCTCATCAGATGGTGAATCTTATCCTACCGCCGGAGTAAAAAAAGGCATATTTGGCACTATTCCTATTGACTATCCTACCTCCAAATGCATATAGGAGTTCGTGTGAGCGAGGAGTTTCTTCGCAAGGTACACGGACTCTCTATTGTGAAACTGAGATCCAGGAACTGTTTGTTGTGATTATCCGAGCGTCGAGTCGTGGCGATCAGTCCGACTGGCTGAAGATGACCGCACTCAAAATGAGGGATGTTGAGAGGTACTATCTGAGCAATGAACACATCGAGAGGGCTTCCATCTACACGGAAGATATTCAGTGGAGTAAGGGGATTAGAGGAGGTGAATGAGGATGATGATGAAGAGCCATGGATGATCGAAGGGGTGTTGGAAGGAGAACGGAGGGGAGTTAACGAGGAGGACTCAAGAACCCACCGTCTTTCCTCATCTAGCCCTGCACACACGAGCTTCTCCAGCCAATGGAACCGATCGCTAAGACGCTCAGTTAATTACGCCAAGTAGCTCTTGGATTGCAAAAGAGAATTCCCCCCTTAATCCCTCAAGGGCTCCTCTTTGCACCAGAGAAAAAATGACAGAAGAATATACAGAATAGCCTAGATGAAACTCGGGTTTATTAGACGCGTGGTGAGTAAAATTTAATTAGAAAGTAAAAAAAAGACGTCTTTTATTAGTAAGACCTTATTTAGCAGAATCGGAAAGAGTCATGGGTCAATAAAATAAACGATTTAAGTATTCGATTAAGGTAGTTTGAGCGAGAAATAGTCATCATAGACAATATATTTTAATGTTATTTTTAAATGTATACATCCATAAAAAGCATGATTTATGTACTGAAATATTAATGACGCAAAAACTTTGTTTCGTTAGACGGAAATTCTGAGTAATTAACCAAGTGAACATATATTAGAATATAACGGCTCATTGTTATCACCCCGCGCCGCCACTGAGGCCGATTTATGGTTGAACTCTGCTTCGCATAGGATGCAATACAACGCATTATTCATTTATTTATTAATATTAATTTAATAATATAAATAATATAAACGGGTGCGCCCGTTGAAAACTAAATACTACATAAATATGGTGTACTAAATGAATTTTACTTTAGAAAAGTTCATATCGAAAAGGAAATACTGAGGATATTCAGTGGTAATATTCAAAGCGAAAAGTTAGCTGTAAAATACTTTATGGGTCGTTCAAGTATTACGTAAGACGATGAATGCCATTTTTGACCCCTCCCCCTCCCCCTATGTAGGACAGTGTAAGATTTTCCTAGCCCCTCCCCCCTCGCTCTCAGTCTTACGTAAGACGTCAGATATTTGTATCCACTGTTCATTAAATGCTCGCTTTCTGCAGTTTCATCTTTCCATTGAAGCCATCGTACAGCTTTGAGCACTGGATATCATAAAATTCTAAAGTCTTGGAGTACCACATTCATTAAGCATGGCGGTAATGTAGCTAGCCAGTCAGGTGAAAGAATAGGAGCATTAGTGTAGCGGTGAGATTACGGAAAATACGCCATTAACGAGCGCACGCTCTATTTCACTGCTAAATTTCATTCGGAAACGATACAACGTTTCAAGACGGACAAAAATCTTACGTAAAATGGTTCCAGACCTCCTGCCCCCCCTAGATAAGACAATGTAAGATGATCCCAACCCCCAAAATCGTCGTACGTAATACTTGAATGGCCCCTTAGTAGCAGAGATTTTTATTAACATTTGTAAATATGAAAGAGTACCCATCTGAATACTGTATTTATTTAGGGCTTTCTGTGCCAGAGTACCTAGTGAATAAATTGAAATAGAAAATATTCATCAAACTGGTGTATTAATTGCCAGAAGTCAGACAATTGTATCCCGCATGAAGGTTTAACTTTTGAGACTATTTTGAAAGCATTCCAAACACTGGGCTACAGATAACAAAAACTTATATCAATGAATCCCCAAAATACTAATTGAGATTACATGATACAGCATTAATGTGGGCAGAGCTTATTTCACTAATTTAAAATTTAAAGACATGAAATATATAGCAGAAATTAAATTAGATAGGCAAAAGGCTGACGAAAATTCATATTTACCAAAATTGTGGCACTGACTACAAATTCAAATGAAGTTGAATAACTTTACAGGAGATGCACAAATTCACACTCATTTCGGTGTATTGAGAATTTTTGATGCTATCATTTAACATTAGAAAAAGCTTATACTAACTTGAGGGAAAATTACAAAGGTGCTTGAAGCTGCCTCAGTGGTTCTAAAAGCAAGAAAGAATGGATGAAATACAATTGCTTCGTAAGACAGTGCAAATTTCGCGCAGCAAAACATCTTCAATTTAAATATCTCTCATGTAAAACCATTTACGAAGGTAATAAACATTCACTCAAAACAAAAAGTATGAAGAAAGAGATGAATGAATCGACCAATCAACGAAGACTTTGTTTACATCGCTCTTACCACACTAACGGATCTCACCGAGTACGAACGCGATACAGTAGGTGCTAGCCGTGGTAGTGGTGGTACCTCTTCTCTTTGGAGCCATTCAAGTATAACGTAAGGTGATTTTGGCAACATTTTGAACCGCCACCTCCCCCAAGTAAGACAACGTATGATTTCGTGAACCCCTCCCCTCCCAATCTTACGTAAGTTGTCATATATTTTTGGAAGAATTCACATATATAATAATGCATGGCCGATTCCATGTCCAAGAATGCAAAATTACTACTCACCCCCTCCAGTTTTAATTTTTTTTTACAAAATCATAGGCCCTTTTGATAAACGTAGAAATATGAATTTTTAGCCAGATATCGATAACGATTTTAGATATTTCCCGATTCACATAGGCGCGACTCACAAAACACGAGATCTTTACAAATGCGATGTCTCCAAACTAATGAAGGGGAAGAATTTATCATACTTTTTTTAATTAGTTTAGCGTTAATTCAGGCGTACTACCGCTGCGGTAATATTGAAAAGTAAGATTTTTTCGTCCGGCGATAATTTAATAAGTTGATAAAAATACGTTTTCGGAAGTAACTTAAATCTTATGCAAGATTGTCTCGAACCCCCTCACCCCCCTACGTAAGACAACGTAAGAATCAACCCCCTTCCCCCCCCAAAACCTCTTACGTAATACTTGAATGCCCCCTTAGGAGGGCATGTTTTGCTACTGCGCTGAAAAAGGCACGCCGCTATGGTGGCTTTGATTATGACGTCAGTATGCTGTAAACACCACATATTTATCGCTTAAAATTACATTAAACTTCTAAATACTATTCATACATAGAGTACATTAAAATCATATTATGTACTTGTGAGTATGCCTTCACTTCTGTAATCTTGGTAACGGTAAATCTTACGCCTTATTTTAGGATATCTGTTGCCTCGAATCGAATTTCGGTCCATAAATACCTACAGTTGGGCTCTTCCCAACCACAGTTTACTTTTCTTGAAGCCATTAATTAAGAGTCGAGTGAAACTATTCCCCTTTTGTGCGAGTGGAAAGTCCCAGCAGCTACGTTGCTAATTATGGTAAACGAACACATTAGATAGTTATACTGCATAGTGACATCACCAAACAGCAACACCAAACAGGTGGTAGCTATATCTGGGGCATGACAATTTGTTTCGTATCGTAATCGTATGCGTGATTAATATTTAGCGTCCTTCGAGGTGCAAATGCAATCGCTTTTGTCAGATAAGCTTCTGAAGTCGTCTCACTCATTTCTCAATGGATATACTGGAAGTGATCGAAATAAGCTTCAAGCTATTAACTAAAGATCCACCCTTTCCGAAAGAGATGCATTTTCCTGTATTAAGTAAGAGTATTTAGTAAGACATCTGAAATATTTACATCTACAACTACACAATGCCCTGCTAGCCGCCGAATGGGCTTGTGGCAGGGGGTGTTAGGAAACCAGCCGCGTCAAGGAGAATGCTATTCATTCATTCATTAGAGTAATCTACCGGTTAGAGGTAGGTTATGATGAAAGTCAAAAAATATCAAACGGACTTTTACACGTGCCGTGCCCTTTCTACCTCTAGTATTTCTTTCTTCATCTCAGCATCAGTCCTACCTTTCTTCATCCCGTCCATAAATCCTAGTCTCTTTCTTCCCCTTCCCCGCTTACCCAACATCCTTCCCTCTATCACCATCAGCAAACCATCGCCCCTCATTACCCCTTCCAGCCACCTACCCTTCCTTCCCCTAATCTCATCTATAAGTTTCCTCTCCTCGCCCACCATGTCAAGCACTTCCTCATTTGTCTTCCTCTCCGTCCAACGCACCTTCTCCATCCTCCTCCACACCCACATCTCAAAAGACTTCAGCCTATTTTCGTCTTCCTTTATCAAGGTCCACGTTTATGCCCAATGCAACACCATACTCCATATCAAGCTCTTCACCAGCCTCTTTTTTACATCCTTACTTTAGGTCCCTATCATCAGCTCTCTCCTATTATTGAACGCTTCCTTTGCTAGCGCTATTCTCCTCCTAATATCTTTGCTACTATGCTCTGTTTCTTCTAGCGTACTTCCCAAGTAATTAAATTGTTCTACTTGCTCCAGTTTGTGACTTCCTACACATATCACCAGCCTCGCTTTCTTTGTCCTAGGTAATCTCACTACTATAGTTTTCTTATTATTAATCTTCATCCCTTATTTCTCGCACTGCTTTTCCATAGCATCTACTAAAGTTTGCAATACTTTCGATGACCGACTGACCAACGCCTGGTCGTCTGGGAATCTAACCGACTTTATCCGCTGGCCTCCTACTTTCATTCCCACATCTAGCTCATCCCAGGCCTCTCTTACCATTTCCTCAGCATAGATGTTAAAAAGCAAAGGCGACAACGGGCACCCTTACCGCACCCCGCGACCTATAACTGCCCACCCTGATTCACCCTCAGCTACCCTCACCTGAGCCCTCTGCTCCATGTATAAGTTTCAAATGAGTCTCCTATCACACCAATCTATTCCTATTTTCCCCAGTATCTGCATTAGTTTCTCCCAGTTTACTCTGTCAAACGCCTTTTCGAAATCCACAAAGAAAGCTAAAACATCCTGATTATGCTCTATGTTTCTATCTATAAGTGTCCTTATGACCGCAATCGCATCTCTGGTTCCCCTCCCCTTCCTGAACCCAAATTGGTCATCGCCTAAATAGTAGTTTGCTCTGCTCTCCAACCTTCTATTTATTATTTTGAGTACAACTTTTGCCGCGTGCAAAATTAAACTGATTGTTCTATACTCCTCGCATTCTGACGCTTTCTTCTTCTTCGGGATAGGTATTAATACTGTTTTCACGAAATCCTCTGGCCATACTCCTTCTTCGTAGATCCTGCGAATAAGTTTGAAAAACGATTTTCTCCCCTTACTACCTAGATTCTTCAGTAGCTCCGAAGGTAGGTTATCGGCTCCCACGGCTTTTCTACCCTTCATCTCTCTTAATGCCCTCTCTATTTCGCTGTCAAGTATCTCTGTTCTGAGGTTATCCTTGTCTATTGTTCCTTCATCCTCTAGATCTAGGCTAAAGGGTCTATTCTCGCAGTCATATAGCTCCTCTACAAATTCTCTCCATCTTTCCTGGATACCTTCCTGTTCGATTTATATCTTCCCTGTTTTGTCTATTACCTTTGGTATCGTTTGCCCTCTCTTACCACCCGATAACATTTTCACCTTGGCGTACTAAGCGCCCACTTTCCCCTCCTCCAGCAGCTTTTCCATTTCCTCGCATTGTCCCTTCCAACAGTTTTCTTTTTCCCAATTGGTCACTCGCCGGAGTTTATTATTCAATTCCTTGTACTTTCTCTTGCCTACGTCGGCATTGACGTTTTTCCATATCCTTCTCTCCTCCATTTTCTTTATCATTTCTTCCGTAACCCACTGCTTCTTTACCCTCTTCTTTTCCACCGTTCATATTGTTTTCTCTGCCACTCCTGCGATGCCTATTTTTATATTCTCCCATATTCTCTCTATTGTTCCCATCCATTTTACTTCACCTATGTTATTTTCTACCAGCTCTTGGTATTCCCTCCCTTTCAACCCTTTCAATGCTTCAAGGTTCCACCTTCTTATCTTACTACCTTTACAAAGCCTTTTGAATCTAACTTCACACTTCATCATCACCAAGCTATGATCTGAGTCCGCATCCGCCCCTGGATAGCTACGCGAGTTTTTTACACTGTTCCTAATTTTTTCCTTACCATTATATAGTCAACTTGGTATCTCCCAGTATCACCCGGCATTTTCAATGTGTACCTACGCCTGGGGTGATGTTTAAACCAAGTGTTTGTCTCTAATAATTTATTTCTTCTACAAAATTCAACTGCCTTTTCACCGCGATCATTCCTTCTTCCTAGCCCAAACCCTCCCACTTCTAACACGTCCCTCCCTTCCTACACCACTACATTCCAGTCACCCATCACTATCAGGTTTTTCTTTCCCGGTACTTCTCTAATTATTTCTTCAAATTGCTCGTATACCACTTCCACCTCTTCCTCCCTATGGTTGCTCGTAGGCATGTATACCTGGACCAGTACAAAATTCGTCGGGCGTGCTTTTATTTCTACCACTAGTATCCTATCGCTCACCTGTTCAATTTTTACCACCCTCAGCCCCAATTTTTTGTTCAGTACCATGCCTACTTTTGACTCTCATCTCCCCCACTATAGATTTCCCTTTCCTTTGCACAGCTTTCCTTTGCATTTTATTAAATTTTAGGATTAAATCTTTCTGTCCAGGGTCCAAAATGCACGCGGCATGATTGAGTGAAGCTGCTTCACCAGAGTGAGGTAGCACCTCTCTTTGTATGTTTCATCCGAAGACCTTCCTACTATACACTAGATAATTCCTAGTTTCCTTAAGGCTGTGCCGCATGTGTTTAGTATGTGTGTCCACGATAGGTTTGAAGTTAAGGTAATTCCCAGATATTTTACATCATCTGACGACTTTATTTTTACTTCACTCACAGCGCATATGTCGCGTTGGTGTAATGACTTGCGCAAGAAGTGTAAGTACTGCAGTGCATTTACTAAGATTTAGTTCAAGCCTCCTCTCCTGGCACAACGATTTAACCTTGTTTAGGTCCGATGAGAGATCTTCGAAGTCAGCATCTTCGCCGATTTCGCGGTAATTGACCGCATCGTCTGCAACAAACCTAATTTTACTGCTAACTCGAGGACTTAGGCCATTTATATAAATTATGAAAAAAGGCGCTATTAATACTTCTTTGTGAGACGCCGGATGTCACTCCAGCCACTTCAGAGCCAATGTCGTCCATAACTACTTTTTGCTTGCAATCACTTAGAAAGTCACGTATCCAATTCATTAGTTTTTTGTTTAACCCGCATTATTGTAATTTGAATACAAGTTATTTGTGAGAAACTTTTTCGAATGATTTCTTGAAATCAAATGAATAACGTCTCAACTTGCTTTTTTCGATTCACCTGATTTTAAGATGCCATGAAGAAAGAGCGCAAGCTGTGTTTCGAGAGTTCTACCCTAACCCCCGAAAGTGGCCGCTAAGCGCTGTGAACTCCCATTCACGCCTCAAGCTTGCGCGGCGCCAGCTATGTGCAATTCTTGCATTGTATCCGTAATCTCGATCGATTGAAATCACACTTTACTCAAACGTCTTTTACAAATACATATGAATTAAAAGTCGAGAAGTCATAATGTCGGACTACATAGCCCTGCGGGCATTACTTCACTGTTTCCGTCCTTAGGTCTTATTCAGGATGCACCAGACATTGCTGAACCTCGAAAAAGTCTTGGAAGTCACGTAACAGCCTTGAAAAATCTCAAATTCTGAGTGGAATTATTTGAAACTTTTTTAAGCACTAACGTCAAAATTTCGTGATTGTCTAGGCTCGGAAATGCCGAGCCCATAAATATGCATATGGAGCATAAACTTGCTCCCAGTGGGTGTAGCCAAACATTCTGCAAACACCGAAAAATCAGGACCAAGCAGATTGTAGCGCCGCCACTCTAAAGAAGGTGGTTATAATAAGGAAAGGCCGTGATTCTGAAGGAAATGGAGATACTGGAAATAAAGGTCCCGGAATTGGCCTGTCTATTGACACCGGCCATTTATGAAACAGACTCGGAACCATGCCAACTGCAGCGCGACCTATCTTTTGCGGAAAGCTAGGCAACACTGCCGCCCGCACAGTAGTGCTGGAGATTTAGATCCATATTCATGACCGAGCCCTTCCCGAATAGGGCACCTGGGGTGAAATCACTGTGCCTTCTTTCACGTTCTCGCTATGATTACTCAAACCCCTTAAGGAGGGCGATGCTCATAGTTACGGTCCTAAGAACGCACTCCATCAATTAACAGCACCTGACAACATTTAAAGGATGAGGCTTACGTTTTCGCTCCCATGATCTTAATTGATAAATAAAGATATCGCGAGCTCGCGGATTATGAAGACCGCGATTATCCCCCAACCCCATTGTCATTCTGATTTAAGGAGGTTCCGCCGAAACTGTGTGAGTCAAAACAAATACATACTTCATTCCACATTTTTTATATTTTATCCAAAAAATCCTGCTTTCGCTGACAAAATGCCTAACCGATAGAAACCCAAAAGTAAGGTTCAAAATATGCGTATTATTCGACGAATGTATTTTAAATGGGCACTTTATTTCAGCCATAGGAGCCGACTGCAGCGCCATTGCCTGCGAATTGCCGCCTTTTGAATTCAATTACGGCAGTAATTCCTTAATAACTAAAAAAATAAGGTGGTAACATTGTATTTTATTTTTTTTCAATTTATCTGGATTATTTCCTTCTTATAAATAGTTTTCCGCATAAAATGGCATTTATATTTGATGGAAAAATACTATTTTTCAACGTGTTTCTCTCATTCCCCCATTGAACACCATGTAATTTCAAGTTCAATTATAGAATAAAATAGCGCGGAAAGGTATTATTTTGTTGTTCATATCAGATAGAGGTCAACCTTTTCTACAAGTAGACAGGATATGAATAAAATGACATTTGAGTCATTTTACGGTGGAACCACCTTAAATGCAGCACCCAAGTCAAAATACATAATTGCGTGATTAAATAAATTCGAATGTTGGTCTCTCCAAATATGAAGAGAGCAAGCGAGGGTTCAAGAAAGATGCAGGCTTGCTTTGGCTACGGATCGAGGCTATCAAGCTCATTTGCCACATTGTTATTTTCTACCACGAAGATAAAATAAGGGAGATACGCACTAAAATATAGGATATGAATGAGTACAAATAATCTTTTACCCTCGCACAAGTCGAACAGAACAGCGGCAAAGCACCTATGGATTAAAATGCAACATGGAAAACTTATGCAAAAACATCCCTTTTATGTAGACAACATATAAATGGAATATGCCCTAAAACCCTGCGCCACAGGCTCTTGCGGTGTCTCATGGGTAACAACGAATATGCAAAACGTTGATGTGCAGGAAACTTTCCGATCATACGCAGATCCATCTTCTCGAAGAAGTTGGATCGTTACATGAATGTACAGTAAAACTCCAATTATCTGTACTCCAACTATCCGGATCGCTCATTAGGAGAAAAAAAAATCATCGAAAATCGGCTTTTTACAGTCACGGCAATAGGCTACTCGAAACGTATATTTTATCTTTTATACAGTTGATTTCATTTGACAGTTATTGATTACAGGTCATACGTTTCTTTAGCGTTCTTAGATCAATCTGAAGAGAATACGTTAAGAATTTTCCAAAGAATTAAACTTTTTTTGTGAGTTGTACTTTTATCCGGATATTTGATAATCAGGATGGGGTCCGGCCCCAATTGATCCGATTAATTGGAGCTCTACTGTACTTCTTTAATAGCAGTGGCGGTGGGATAAAACTCTAGAGAACTACCTACTCGATGGTTATACGAAAGGCCACGGTTATAACCTATAGAAATTTGTGTCTCAGTGGTTTCAGTTCCACATGGCGGATATTATCTAACTCCTGTGCTACATCATTAGGAAGGATAACTAGGACAAAATAAGAGGCATTCACGGTCGAAGAGATGCTCAAGAATTCTATCTCCCCGCGTCACATTAATGATCACAACCAAAAACGTAACGAAAAACTAATCCATCTAAACACATCCTTCTTCCCGTCTCTTCTCTATAAAGTGCCCATCCCCGTACCCTTTCTTTTTATGACCGGTCTTCTTACACCTTCTTCCACATGCCCTCGGGGTGGTTAGTGGGGTGGTATGTAGATGTACCCATTTGGAGATGAGATGAGCATTCCACCGCTGAAAGTATAGTAGTGTATAAACATAGGTGATTTTTTTCTATTTTCGGTGAAAATATTTTCCATCCTTAGAGCATTAATGAGAAGTATTAAAAATAGATACAACTGCTTCGGGATGAAGCTCGTGTCGGGATGTCGATATTCATGATGAATATTCATCCAGAGTGAAGTGTTACGTTTGAGATGACGCAGAGGAGATTTGAGTTCTCGACTCTAAGGCGTATCCAATTGGTATGATAATTCTGTCTGAGACTTTCTGATGTACCTTCAACTTACTGATACATACCACCATTTAATAATGCTGACTTATAATTCAATTTAATAACCAGGGGAGTATTCTTTCATCTTTCAATGAATCAAATAAATTGCGACACATGCTGAAGATAAGAGGAGAGCTATGAAACATAAAATTGCGGACTGATATTTCGAACATTGAAGTACGTATTATTTTTGGCAGCATCCTGAAACTCAGAATCTGAAACGGCTGTTAGATTTTAGAAACTCCTTATTAAAACTTTCAGTTAAACCTAAAACATACGGAACTTTTTTTCTAGTCATCTATCAGGTTTCCAAGTGAGATTTACCCAGATATTTTCATCAATTAGCACGTATATTCTAATATCTAGAGTACACAAACGAATGCCAGATCAGCATAGGTGGGCATCAACCCAGATGGAATTTCCAAGGCTCTTGAATTTAGATCCCATCAGAGTTCACCCACCAACCTCTACCCTGGTAATCCACGGCATGTGGTTCAATAGCAGTAACTTTGAATAGGTAAACACTGATTTGTATAAAATAATTTTTGATGACTTTTGAAGGAAAAATAAAACACCCTTATGCTTATCAAAATCCCTACACAACAAGATAAAGAAAATGAAGTTACCCGAGAAAATACACATAGGAGGTTGAGGACCTCGACCTTGAGGATGAGACACGACCATTCCATTACCTAAATTCATCTCAAAATGACCGTAATGATCAAAACGATTGCTACCCTCAAGTGCTGTAATCTCGGATTTAACAAAATTTTCTATCTTGAATAATGACGGACAAAATGACGCCTTTGTGTACGGAATGAAGAGATGTTTGGTGGGTCTGGGTTTAGAACGGAGCAGAGTAAAAATTAAATATTTTCAATGGAAACGGAGCGTGCAGAAGTAATTTCAAGTCCAAGCAAACCTAGCATAAACCGGTATAATGCTAAAAAAATAACATTTTTACTGAGCTGTACAGCTTAAAAATACAAAAACTGTGAGGCTACAAAGCTTACAGGAGTGAAAATCATTTTTCCATAATGTATGAATATGATTTTTTAGATGCAGCGTCTGTTCCCTTTGCTTAACCAAGACAAAAAGTCTCATCTGCTATTATACAATTTCATATTCTTCATACTACGTCTTGTATACATTCTCAAGCACTGACGGACGGATGATTCCTGTGATCACAGTAGAAAGTTCACTCCAAAGGTGAGATTTGTCATTTATTCTAACACCGTTCATTTGGTTTCAAGAAAGTTGAAAAACCTGAAAAATTATTTTTCCCAAATAAAATGAAAGAGCAAAAGTTTACTCTGAAATATTTTAGCCCTTTCTCAAGTGAAAGTTACTGTTGAAAATATTTTAAGTAACATTTCTGCATTTTAAGAGAAGTCAATGCCAATTTGCAAATTAAACTTTATTATTTAACTGATTAAATTTAATTTAGTAGCAGAAATTTTAAAGTTACGATGGAAACATCTTGCTGTTTTACCGGACACGTTTCTTCGTAATATGCTCACACTTCACTCCACGCGTTTAGGGAAAATACAACAAGATGCTGCTTAAGATGACTTGAATAACAGTTTATTCCTATTCTATACACTCATAGAAAAACAGATCTCTCGCTTGATAATAAAAAAATAGCATACCTTTCCACGCCACTATTTCGTAAATTGTACTTGAAGTTGTATAGTTACATAAACATGAGGAAAAGAGTATATATATATATATATATATATATATATATATATATATATATATATATATATACATATATATGTATCAATTATAATGTATATGCCATTTCTGTGAATAAAAACTGTTTATCTGGAACGAATTCTCCATGGGAATTGAATTATGAAGCAATTAAGGCACTAATCGATCATAGTTTTTGAGTTATAATGAAATAACAACAATAAATGAAGCCAAAACACGTTCGTTTAATAGAAAACGCTCAGCGGTTGTCTTGTATGGCTGGAAAAAAAGTGCCGATAAAAAATATACTTGTCGAGTTCACCGTTTTTTATCTGAATTTATTTTTTCCAATAGCAAAGACGACATCAGTGAAAGCAGTATTTTTTTTATCAACACAAACAAAAAGAGGGATTTCAGTATTTGTTTTGACTCACGCGGGAGCCTTCTTAATCGTCAGGAAGGGTGGGATTGAAAGGGAAACATTGGAGGAAGGGAGAGAAAACGAGAGTGAGGAGGGAATATTGAGGGGGGAGGAGGCGGCGGGAGGTGAATGCGGGGGGCGGAAGGAAACGGCTTCACGGGTCGGGGGAGAAGTAGGTGTGGGGGTTGGGGGGGGGGAAGGAGTGAAGTAAAGGTGGAGCAAGGAGGGAATACCAATGGGGGAAGGAGCGCATTTCAGAACAAATGAAAGGGAATGAGGGGAGAGTGAGTCATACGTTACCCCTCACCCTGAAAGAATCTCCTCATTCACTCACGAGCTCAGGACTCGACTCATAACTGTTCAGAAATCCTCAATTTTCGATTTTTGTTTCCCTTTCTGTTCTTGGATTCCATTCTTCATCTGTGTATATATCTTCGTGGTACTCTGCGAGAAAGGATGTCCGGCAGGGGGTCGAATCCACTAAAAGCCAAAAACATTATCTAACTCGTGTTATCAATTTCGTATGCTAAACATGCTGGTATCCTACTTTGAAGGAGATTTCACGTTCAATGGGTTTTCTAAATTTCATTCAACTGTTGCGGGATGGACACGGATTCACGGGGACTATATTCATTGTCATTCTTACTGATATGCAAACCTGTAAAGTCCCCTTTAGTCTCCAGTATCAATTATTTTCAGGTAATGAATTTCTTTATCCGACGAGATACAATAATCTCACATTTTATTTGCAAATATTATTTTAATGTTTCTAGCGGCGAATCGTAGGATTTTTTTTAACTTCTGACACTGGAAAAACTTTAATTCTTGACTTAATTCTAACTGACTTCAAGTCCAAACACTATAGGACCAATGTTTCAAAGTATTAGGTCATCATCAGGTACCTGTAAGGTACCAGGTAAGGTACCTGATGATGACCTGCTACGCCAAAACCTTAGTCGTCTGTGAAATAAATTTTATGTGGAATTACAAAATTACTCTTTTTGTCCAAAATGCTGAGCAAGTTCCATGAAGTCAAAGCGGAGATAACGGATTTGCAGGCTACACTTTAGGCTTAGAATACTTAAAAAACTATGGTTAGGTGAGCTTCAGTTCGGCACGGGGGATATAACTCTAACCCCGCGCTATATTTCTAGAACTGACATGATTGACAAAATAAGAGAGATGCACTGTTGAACTGATAGGTAAAAAATTCCTTTTTTCCGCAAACCATTATTGATTTTGACAAAAAGAAGCGTGGCATTATCTTAAGTCATATCGTTAGCAAACAGTTCACCTCTTTCCTCTCCCCCTCTCCTTCTCCCTATTCTCCCCCTAGAGGAAGAAAAATACAACTTTTACTAATGCCACTGAATTTTATTAAAACTCAATCCGGGTTTCGACGTGGATTCACATCATCATCCGGCCTGAGGCGGATGATTGGGCTGATGATGATGTGAATCCACGTCGAAACCCGGGTCGAGTTTTAATAAAATTCAGTGGCATTAGTAAAAGTTGTCTTTTTCTTCCTCTTAAGATGAAATTCCACCAAGTGAACCTTGAAAAAGTGATTGCTATTCTCCCGCTTTTTCATGGCTGGTGTCCTAACACACTCAGCGGTGGCTCTCAGTAGCTCAGTATTTAGATGTGGATTTAAGTTGGTAAATATCACAAAAGCAGAATATTTGAGAAAATTGCCCTAACAATTAACGATAGAGGCTATACACGATAGATACGAGAGAAAAAATAGATAGTTTCAACATTGACTGCCAAACTCCCGACCATATTTATTTGCTAGTACATACTATACATATCAATTTTTGTAGCACATTTGTATTTATTTTTTTACAATCGTAAACACTTAAAAAATAATAGAGAAAATTATACTATTTTGTAGTTTAGTGGTGAACGCATTGTATTTTCTAGTTGAAAATAACATTTAAAAATGTCACGAGGATGATAACAAAAAAAGTAACCAAATATTTACCGTAAGACAACATAGCACATGCTTAACATAGTGCCAGATGGTTATTTTAAAATAATTTAATGAATTTAATGATGTGAGACGAGAAACATGAGGATACAGGGTTGATCAACTTTAGACGAAAACCCAAAATACTCGGTATAATGCCGTAGATACTGAAAACATTTTCAGTGGAGACATAATAGAAAAAAGAGGAAAAGTAGGTTCAATAATTCAATAATGAATGAATCGATGCTAATGTGAACGTTGTTTCGACCTTGAAATAAATTTATTTCATCGCTGGAAAAATTAATTACTTACTCCTGAGATCCATTATGCCTGAGGAAGGCAATAAAAAATCGCGGAATCAAGGAATTTCCCAACATGAAAGATAACACGAAGGCAACTTCTATTGTCTTATACCGCATTTCCAAGGGAGAGAACAAACTTGCATGTAGATCTTAGTGAGATAGGAAACAGACTTGGAAACAAAAGTGGGCCAAATCTACGATTCCGAAATCTGAGAAAAATATCGAGACGACCTACTTTCAGTACGATTGAAAATTTAAATGGGTCTCTTACTTCACAGTGACTCGCAATATAAATTGTTCTGAAAGAGCAGATAGCTACAATTATAAAATAGCAAAAAAATAGCGTCACGATTTTCTAAGCATGCAAATGAGAATTTTGAGACTATTTTCATTTTAGTTGCATGTATCTAGGGACATATATTTGGGCAAGAAAATAAAAAATAATGAAAAACAACCCAGTTATCAAGAAATAAATAATTGGGTGTGCAGAATCTATTCTAAAAAAGCATATATCATGAGGACAAATAGGTTTGAAGAAGGACCTCATCACCCAATTGAATGTATATATAAATCAGTAGTTAATGAAAAGGGTACCTATGTTAGCTATTTAGTACATTACCATGAAAGAATTTAATTTATATGAGACAAAGAAAATGCATACCCACAAATGATCCCCCTTAAAATTAAAAATAAATATTAATGGGAAGCTAATGGATAATAGCCTATTATTTCAACCATTTCAAGAACTAAAAATAAAAATTAGGAAACCATCAACTTTCTGATTTTTATACTCATTAGCAAATTAGAAATAATACTAATGTGTATAATGTATAGACATAGATACAATGCCACCGTTTTTCGAAGATTGTGCAATAACCTTTTTTTAAAGGTAAGTTTAAAAGTCTTTATATTATCGCTCCATTTCTTACATTGTTTGAATCTCCTGAGTCAGTATCCAATGGTTAAGCCAGTAATCCACGATGGATTTTAATGGAGAATGATGTAGAGACGTGACAATGCATTGCGCTTGGAAACACAAAAGACAACAGGTAACGCACATCCTCCAAGCAATTTTTAACACCTTGATTGCGAAATGAAGTAATCCCTAAGTGTGTTTTCCGCGCACAACGGCGCCTTACCGTAATAAAAAATAAACAAAAACGGAAGCGTGCTAGGAGGAAGAGGGCGTAATGGAAGTCTTATGAACGAGGAGGGAAGCCAAAGAGGCAAGGAGGGGGGAGTAGGGCTTGGGTGGAGTTCATTAAGGCGCCGCAGAGCAACCAACCAAAGAAATGAACAACTCCCGCGCCGACGGAGGCGGTTCTGGCGGGCGGAAGTGCCGTGACGTCACCCCCTGCAACGCGGTCGAATGCGCCATGTGGCGGGGAAGAGGGGCGGGCATTGGCGGAGGTAAAATTGGCCAAAGAACACTGAGAGTTGAGAGCGAGCGTTCGCTTAACCTGCATGTTCCATGGCTCGGAAAAGCGAGACTCCCACCGGTCCCTAACAGCGAATGTTCATCTCACCTTGGGCCAGAGAGTCCCCCCACTCCCCGCGTTTAAGAGTTGTTGTTGGGATAGGGCCCCAGTTCCCACACCACCACCCCAGAATTTCCCACCCCCACAATACCTCTGAACCTCATACCCCCCCCCACCTCAGTTCCACGAATCTCTTCGCTTTCGTTGCCCCGCAACCGTGAAATCCCGGCGCTAATGATTCGATCCAGATCTCAAAGGGCGGAAAAAGTAGGTTGGTACGCAATCCGGCAAACGTCCCAAGGTCGAGCGAGCAAGAGAATGAGAGTTGGTTGTCGGACAATGGCAAGCGTGGGAGAGTTAGGGGAGGCATGGGAGTTGGGAAGGGGGGGAGATGTAGGGGGGAAAGTGTGGAGGGAGGGAGGTGAGGGGGGTGGGGGTAGAACGGTCGCGGCAGTTGGATAACAGAGTCAAGTTACAAAACAACAAGGCATTGTTATGAAAATACCCCGATATCGTAAAAAAAGAGGGACGGATGGATACGAAAGGAAAAACGCGACACCGATTGGAAAAATGTATCATCGCAACACTTGGGTTGGATTGCCAAAGAGAAATGAATGAGATATCGAATATAAAACAAAGACTTATTGTACGAGCCATGGTCCAGGAGGTACGCCCCGCTACGTCATCTGGCAGCTTTGCAGCTTGACGTTCGTTCTTATCCCAGCTTGTCGTACGGTACGAGGAAAAAATGAGTAACTCATCCTCAAAAGCTTTTCATTTGTGAGATCGCGAAAAATGGTAGCCCTGTTAAAATAATAATTAGTTTCCATTCTTGAACAAATAACTGCGTAAAGAAGAAAAGTATAATTACATCGCGATAACTTGTGTCTTCAACGGTAGCCAACCCAAGAAAATCAATGGTTTTGGGAGAGAATATAACCTTGCCAATGGATTTAGCTTTCAATCGAGATTTATTAATTTAGAGTGACGCAACTGTTGGGGAGCTGGTTAACTCCTATCTACTTCTTGCAAACATCATTCCTCAGGTATGATGCATCTTATGTAGTGTCCGCCAAACAATATATTGAAAAAGGCTGGGTAAATAAGTATGTAGTGCGCAATGAAACGTACATAAGCACGATTTTTGAACAAGGGTATTAATATTATAAATTCACCATATCGTACAGCGCATGGAAAACTATTGAAACTCACTTTGAACAGCTTTTTGGGAAACCATTGCTATTTGTATTGATGGCAATAGTGAATAACTTCAATATCTTGTATTTATATTTTAGAAATACAAAATGTGGTCTAATTCGACCAGATGTACGTACAGCACTTAGTGACCTGCTCAGCTTCTCAAGTACGGCTCAGACTCATGTGACATATGGCGTAGAATGGGTTGGAATACAAGTATTAAAACACCACCCTAGTTACCTTACGTAACTTGCATAACAACTACGATCATATCCATTTCAGGCGTTTTAATGAGTAGTCGGGGAGGCTACCGAAAGCTGAGGGTATTTCCGCTGTTAAGGACAGGTGGGTAGATTGGTTAAATAAAGAACTAGCTGAAGAATAGAGGAAGGGTGGAGAGAAAACTGTCTCGGCATTAGCCTGCTATTCAAGAAAAGTCCCAAGGGGGCAACATATCAACGACCATACGACAGACGGAGTACATCACTTCAAATGATCTCCATGCAGCACTCAAGTAGAGATCGGGATCCCACCGAAAATCTCTTTCACTGCCGGGATTTGAACCCAGGCCCTCGAGATCCACAGACGATCCCCTTATTACGTCAATTTTACACCCGACCTACTGGCCTCATCCACACATACTGGATTTCTTCACTCTTACTGTGACCGAACTATTAACACGAAAGAGGCCGATGGGCGCAATCCAAATCACTGTAAATGCCTTGAACCCATCCCCGCGTGCGTCGGAGGGAGCGCAGGCGGAGGAAACAGCCCAGCTCTGCAAGACGGCAGAGCCTCTTCTGCGGGCGGCCGTCCCTTCCGCCGGAAGACACCTTTCTCCCCACAGCCTACTTGTAGTATCTCTTCTTCACTCTCTCTCCTTCGTTGCGAATCCGAGTGCCTACCTGGATTGCAAAGCGGAACTGCGCTCCCCAGACACACCGGCCTTCCATCGCCTCAATAACCATTACGCACACGCCGGCGGCCCGCCTCTTGCCACCACCGCCGCCGTTGAAACCCCTCTTGCATCAAGGCATCCGCTTGTAAATGCACCATTTTCCTAAATCAGTGACGTGCAGCCGGAGGCACGTGGTTTCGTTCGCCACGGACTGTAAACACGTGGAGAGCTGAGAGCGGATTGAATCCCTTCGAAGATCTCAGTTAGTAGGTCGAATCGAAGACTCCGAACGAGGAAAAGCTGAAAGGGATATGATTAGATTTTCAGTGATGTAGCTAGGATTTTGTTTGGGGGATCCATGTTGAGTATTAACAGAAGGTGGGATGAAAATGTTTTTAAATTCAGGAACAAAATTGTCGGTTTAGGCAATTGAGAGTACAATTACGACTGCAGTGTAACAGGCGATTTTTAAAGGCCTTTGCAGAGGACATTTCTAAAACACTAAAACAGCCAAGGTTTTTTTTTTTAAAGCAACACATATATTAATTGAGAAAGTTGTTCAGAATAAATAGTAAATGAAAACATTTTTTTAATAACTATTTCCTTAAGTGCCTTTAAATTAAATAAATTCAAAACTTCAGGAGGGGCCTGGACCCCATGGGCTTCCTGGTTACGTTACTGGTTGATGTGGTGGCTGCATTACTGATTGCCCACCCTGAGGACCTAGGATCAAGTCCAATTCAAGTCAATCAATTTTTAATGGTATTTCAATATCTACCAGGGTGCTATTCGGAGGGCACATCAAGTTCATCAGGTACTACGTACTATTCAGTCCGTCAGTGAGTAATGATCGAGGGAAAAGAAAATCTTTTGGAAATAGGGTTGGTGTGGTGGAGAGATGAACTGGCTTCCCATCTCGAAGGCTCGGGATCAAATCCCGGCAGTAGCGTAAATTTTTCAATCGGAACACGGTCACTAGTTGCGTGCTATGCTGCTGGAGGACACTTCTAGTACAGTACTCTGGTCGTCGATGTGGACAAACTATTGTACTATTTGAGCCCTTTATTGAGAGGCGAGTGCCAAAGCCGAGCTTCTCTACATTCCACCTCAGTGCCCAAATATTCGTTGCCCTGCTAAGCAAACCACCTCTTCTTATTCATGCAAATGACCACAGAAGTCCGTCGAATCCCCAAATAACAAACTAAATATGAAAAAAGGAGGTTCTGTCCTCATTAAATAAGTTTCCCACTGAAAAGCAAAAACTTATTATTTGAGAGTACTATTTTTATGTACCTTCTTCTTCCTCCTGTTCAGGTTTAGGCAATTTGCCTGTTCCGGCTTCACTATCGCAATCTCGGCCTCCCAACACTTCTTCTCCCTAAAGGCTTATACTCTAAAACTATTCTGGGAATCCTTTCTAGAGACATGCGCTCAACATGTTCTTTCTATCTTTCTTTATAATTTTTTGCTACTTTTATTACTGGTTGTACATCTAATTCTTGCCTTAGGTCTTCATTTTGTATATGGTCCAGGCGTGTACAGCCTTTCACATATTTGAGGACTTTCATTTCTGACGTTTCAATTTGTTTTAAGTCGCTTGTTCTAAGTGTCCAAGCTTCTGATCCGTATAGTAATGTGAAGACAGCCGTTATTTTGTAAAATTTTATTTGAATTTCTTTTACAGTTTTTCCCTTCAGTGCTCTTCTTATAGTCCCACATATTCTTTGGTGATTAGTTGTTTTATTTAGAATGTTAAATATTTTTAAAATTTTAAATAAAATAATATTTTTTATTTAAACAATGGAGCATTGCTCCCGCTTGTTAAACTGGGTGGTGATATCGGAGCACGCAAGCCCTTCCACCACGACAAGGTTGCAGTCCATGGGAAGAGGTGTATACTACTAAAAGCAGTTTAAATAAAACGGCATACTCACATAGAACTATCTTACCAGCTGTTCACAGCCAATAGCTTAGAGGGATTTTTGTTAATTACTCCAAATTAATTAAACCCGCTTTTAAATGCAACAGATAAGGAATCGGTTAAATCTGAAGATAACGAAGTACTGGACACAAAACTTCACGCCTCCCAAAATGCTATCCTAGGAAAGTAAGAGGGACACTTATATGGTGAAACAAACTCCATTTTATTCAATTTTATTCAAGACACTATTTTAAATAAAGAGGTGTGAGAGCAAAGAAATAAATATTTTGAAGTTCACTTTAATTTCATTTCTGAAAAATTTTCCAAGTACATTAATGCTTATAATATTGCTTGTATATTATAAGATGAATGCTGTTTACGCAGTTCAGCAAATTGTTCTCACCGCAGATAAAAGGTGGTCACCATTAGCATCCAAGTATCTATTTTAGGACAATTTATAATGTGTGAAATATCTGCTATTATGTTTCAAAAATCTGTATCTTTCTCATGAAATTTTTGGAGAGATAATGAATCAGAAGATAGTGAAAGCATTTATCTTTTAGCAGCCAATACCGGATTGAATTAATGGGCCATCCACGGAAAGAGAGTGAAGAAAAAACTCACGGGGCGTCACAAGAATCATTAATCCACTGAGACCATTGCAGTCATCTAAATGAGTTTCCAAACATAGCGGGGCATTTCATCCTCCCATCAACGCTGGAGTGTTTCGCTATCACAGCGCGCGTTCCTTTTTATGGCCGGGACAGACATTAATCGCTTGGAAGAACTTGGAAAAAAATTCGTATCCAGAGGCAATTTCACGCTCGTAAACAAACACAATAGTTCAGCTGCATAATGAATTGACCTCAGAGAAATCTTAAGAGCAGAGCTTGCTATTCGACTGTGTCCTATATATTAATCGTCATAAAGAAAAGACGGGCTTCTACTCATCACTAGGTCAAAGTTCAGGTTGAGAAACAAGACTTTCCAGTAGTCAGCCCTCATAACGTCTCGCTGATCTCGATTTTATTGCGTAAACTTCTTGCTATTAATATTGTTTTTAAAATATAATAAAGGTTATTTACTAGATACAAGCTCTTGGTAGCTATATTATTTCACAATTTCTGAAGAGATCCACAAGCATAATAAGTATCATTGTTATCTACCCTTCAACCGCGTGTCCACATCTTCTTACATAAATATTTTCACTATTGGTATTGTGAAAAGTATAGTTTTACTCTTGTTTGGCTCTTTTTAGTATCTACGTAAAGCGTGAGTAATGAGTCAATTTAAATTTATAAAACGCCATACACTAAAATTTATTAACCAAGGCCTATGGTGCCTATTACTGATTAAAAATATATAATCAGAGAATGGTGTCTATGGCGTCTTTGGGATATAATTAGGAGACAAACAATGACAAATATAAACTATCATAAGATGGGGAAAATATTAATGCACTCGGAGGATGCTCGAATAATAATCCTGCACTTGAGCACTCGAAGCAGAGCAGCAGAAAATCAAGTGTTTCCTGATACCAATTACAGAGAGAGAGAGACTTGCTCCAGCGTTTTCCACTAATTAAAATGGCAAAATAGAAGGAACATACATATACCATTTATCCAGAGATTCAGAGAAAATAGAAGCATTTTTTAAATCAACCATTTCCTCACAAAATAAATTTCCGTGCAGTAACAATTAAGTGATCACCTTGGATAGAAAAGAGCTCGCAGACGGCTGGTTGCGCAAACAGCGACCGGATGAGAACACCTCTCTCGCACCGCTTAATTTCATCCACCGCGTGCAAATAGCACAAGACTCTCCCGCGAAGAAAATCATTTCCACCTTTCCCGGGCTGAAACTTATCTCTTAATCGGAGTCTCTATTAGGTATAAAATCTTTCATTGGAGAGTGATTTGATGATCGGTGAAACCCATTCCTTTAGGAGCACCTGCTTTTGTGATGATAAAACTAGAATATTTTCACGAGGGGTTGCGTACATGCTCACTACATATTACGATTTTTAAACGTGGAATAGGAATACTGAATGCTGTTGGATCATGGTGAGTCTTGTTTAACTCGTGGTTAGTGATAAATCGTTCATACTGTACGCCTCGGGCTTAATGTGCAATTTCAAATAAAGTTGAATTTTTTTTTACCATTTACCTTACTAGCGAACTGATTACAGAGCAATCATAAAAATCGGTTTCTTAACTTAATTTACGACAAATACATTTTGCACGCCTTTAGCCCACGCCACGCAAGTCTTTAAGATGATCCTCAAATAAGTTTGTTACTGTCAACATTCCTCGACGTTTTAATAATTCCCACCCACGTGTAGGTCAAGAGAATATCAATCAGGAAGCAAAATGAAAAGAAATAATTAAATTCTCTCATCGGCAAAATATTGCAGTCCTAGCGCAACGTGTACCACAATGTATATTGAGCTAATTAAATAATTCTTTAAAAAACTAAATTTGTATCACGGATTAGACGGAGTCATCAGAGTTGATCCAATGAAATGTCTGAATGTGCTTTACTATACGTATAATTTTCTGCTTGATGAATTTTAACTTCCTCTAAGCACACCAGCTGTCAAGAAAGGCAGACACATGACAAAAATAATGCAAAAGGAGAATTGATATTTAAAGAACTATCAATATAACGAAACTCATATTCCATTATTACAATTTTGTGCAAGGATAATACTTCATCACGAGTGCGATAGTGCGTATGAATTCACGCCCACATCGGCACTAGTCCGAAAGACCAAGCTGCCCTCGCGTCAAATATAATACATCTCTAAAGAGACTACCGTCTCCTAGCATTTGCACCATCTCAGACTGCATAAACTTTCTACCACCCCTCCCGAGGGTGTCATTTGCGTTATGGATCCACCTCGCGTGCAGTAAGTAGTAGGTGCGGCAGTGTGCAACAAATTTAGCTTTCAGATGTGTCTTAGCCTTTCCGACAACCCTTTTAGCGTAGCTTCATGGGATGGCGAATAAACCACCATATTTCCCATAACCCGTAATTTATGACCTTTTTGTCGAGATATTTGATGGAGATGCGAGTGCGTCTGTCAAGAAAGCGAAACTTTCACCCTTATAGGTTACTCGAATCGTCAAAAGAGATGGAAGGGTTACAAAGTGGGATACGTCTGCAGGAGTAAGCACCCACAATGCTCGGATCATTTTATTACCCAAGATGTCAGTCCATCACACACTGTGATTGCACTAAAAATATAATATTTCTGTAAACTAAAAGCTCTAGGCAGCGAATATCGGATCTACGGAATTACTATGAATTATTGGATCATCGTACACCACAACCTCTATCGCATCGTACACTAGGTTATACCGCGTCTACACTGACCACTTAAGTACGCACTTAAGTGTACTTTTCACTGAAGTACACCGTGTTAGACGCCCTCTCATCACTTAAGGAAGGGGTCCAATTAAGTGGACCCGGGGGGGGTCCCCGGGTCCACTTAATTGGACCCCTTCGTGGTACACTTGTAGTGTAGTTAAGGCATTAAGCACGACAAGTGCCATCTGTTTGCATCAGAATCTAACAGAAATATCGCCTTTCAAATAATATGTAACCCTTCAGGAAATAACACTGGGTGATAATAATCTTTTAAAATATAAATCTGAAGTTTACTTTCACCTTGTTAGATTTTTTGTTTATCCCTTAACAATATTTTTCGTTTTTCACCACACTAACAACGAAAAACAATTTTGATATGCTGTAAAATACATTAATGCTATATGCATAAACCGATATATAGCCCCGAGGCACTTTTCACTCGAGAAGCTGGAGCCGATATATCGGCTATTGGCTGAAGGAGAGATTTGGTAATACAGGCACGCCTTCATCATTGCAATGTCAATGTTTTAATAACTGAATTACAACTTAGCTCATTTTTCGCTAAATAAGAAGTAGGTAAGTGCGGCCAAAACGACTTATTTTTCTCAACATACATAACTTGACATTCAATTTGCCTGTCCCTCTCTCAATAAAAAGAAGCCCTCTGGAATTCGGATTTCTTTGCCTGATGCCAGGTTATAAAGTAAGATCATTATTAGCAACTACATTACTCGCTTCTAAAGCGAGACTGGTATTGAGGTATTTTTTGTCAACTACCAGAAAACTCAAGAAAAAAGCTGCTCATCAACTCATATTTCAAAATCTCTTGAATTACTTTCCAAATAATTCCGGCCTAAAAGAAAGGAAAAGGGTGAACTTCATCTGCCAGAGACAAAATCTTGAGTCAATGACTAATTTCAAAATTAAAAATGCTACCACGAGGGGAAAGACATATCTAAACGAGAATGGAGGCGGAAAAAAATATGACTAAAGAGAATGGTGGAAATTAGGTATATCTAGGCAAGAATGGAGGCGGAAAAAAATAACTAATGAGAATGGTGGAAATTAGGTCCATCTTGTAGTAGTGACAAAGCTTAGCATTCCTCCTTCATCATATAATAGACATTTAAAGATGACGTAATGAAGTCCACCCAAGAAATGGAGTGATGTAGAAACTAAACATTCCGTACAAGATTAATATCATGATGTACTACATAAACCAGTAACTAGTTGCCGCAGAAGCCAGGGATTCATAAAAGTGTTTTTAATAACAAATTCTTAGCAATCTATTTCTTCAAAGTCATATTGGAAGACAAATACAAAAAGGAACTTTTCAACTTTTGCTACAGTATTTTATATACCTGGATATTATACATTTATTTTTTTAAACTTTTGTTTTCCAATTTACCATACAAACTATCCATGATGTAGTTTACCAAGATTTTCTGTAGATATAGGAAGCATTACAGGTTTTCTAGAATAGCCAATAAAAAACCTGCTCATAATTGGACAATAAAGCGGGGAAAATAAAGAGGAAGAAGTACTATTACTTTCTACTCATTCCTTTGACTGTATCTGATAAAAGGCCTCCTTTAGTGCCTCGGGCCTATAAATCGGTTTATGCACATAGCATTAATGTATTTTACAGCATATCAAAATTATTTTTTGCTATTACTGTGATGAAAAGGTAAACGTAAGTCGTACTTTTTACTACTACTTTACTAGATAACGCGAAATACAATCAAATTCTATGAAAGAAACAAACTCAAATTCAAAATACTAATTTTAAGAGATATTTTAATTGATAAACAAAAAGTACTAAATAAAGAACAGTTGGTACTTTATTGCAACCAACATTATACACACACAATACCAAACAAAACACTCCAGGGGAATACAGCATGGGTTTTTTCATTCAGCCATTGAAGGTTAGATATTATGCAAAGAATAGGTACACATTCAATATGACATTAAATACTTAATGCTGGAGTGACATTTGCAGGATGCGCAATGACAAGATGATTCCACGAATAATTACGATACTTACTCCTATTTTTGTCTCATTTGTCTTTCCGGTCAATTGCTCGGGTATATGAGGCTCGGATTGTTTCCTCTATTGAGTAATGAAAATCGCTTTGTTGCAAGAAATGCTCAGAAGAGTGTCAAGTATCTGCAAAATGAGCTATGCTCAAGAACTTTGCGATCGGACCTCCAATGCAGTGACACTAAACAAGATGATTGCGATTTGTAATGACGTTGATGTTCGATAGTTCGATATGATCAATCTATAGAATTACGAAATTTTTAAGGAGATTTACCGGCTCTGCCAGTGTCCCTCAATGAAGACTAAATATGTTATAAATTTGTTTTACGTCCATGAGAAAGTGCTGTCAGAGTTTTGCTTTTGAAATTCCCGCATTGAAGCAACGTTATGCTCCGAGCGTGGGTCATGTACGGGGATGTACCTTCTATTGGGCATCCTAGCTCTTGCCTTTCATGGTATATTCACATACAATAAGTGCGACTTGATTGAGAATTTTTCTAAATTAAAAAAAAGAGAAGCTGCGTTTAGCTGCTCCAACAGCGTAAAGAATGTAATAAAAATCCAATACCCCAAGGGAAGACGTATACCTACTCAAAAAAGAAGCAAATGGCTTTTCATAATTAGGAGTAAGTAAGTACCTGGGCGATACCTGTAAAACGTCGATGTTATTAAAGAAGTTTTTCTGTTAAATGCAAATATGTAAATGTAATTCACCAATGTAAATAAAAAAGTGCAATACTTTTGGGCAGAGAATGCAGAACGAAAATGAATGGCTACATTAAAAGCGCTTATAGAATGTGATTCGAGCATGTTAGTTTATTATGTGTAGGATTCAGAATACGATAAATTTGTGGTCTCTTAAGTATGCAAGCAGATTTCTAACGAAAATCTATTTAATAGCTGTAGCGTAGCACCTCCAACTTGGGATTGGAGTGAACGGCAAACAACGAGGTTCTCGCAAGGTTTAAAGCAAACCAATAAGAAATTAAATTCAACCAATTACTTTGATTAGTCTCCCTCACAGGGTTTTGATGAAGACCAAATCACGGCGCTGCCTGAATCCCCTTAAATGACTGTCTTTGCACGCGTGTGGGATCCTTTTACGGCGAGGGAACTGCTTTTGCCCTCCGCTTCTTGCAAGAGTGCTTCTACATCCCGCCCAACTCCGAAAATCTTTCCCCCATCCCTTCCCTTATGAAATCGCCCTCACCAAGCCATTCGCACCCAAAGTACCCTTTTGAACTCTCCTCAAAATCCATCGCCCTTCCGACTCGCCCTCCTTCAGACCTTTCTTTCCCATCGCCACTCCTAGAAAAAACCATTGCAGTGCCATGACTGACATTCACGAGCATTCGAAATGATTTAGCGTTTATTGGAGTGCCTGTGGCCATGCGGGTCCCGTCGTCGGCAGCAAACTCTTGCGAGGTTATAAGCGTCATCTCGCCCCAAAGAGGGGCAAAGTCCCCCGTTTCTGCCACTCTCTCTCTCTCTGCGGCAGACCCGAACACACCTATCTAACCTACCCTTCCCTTCTATTCAATACCTACCTCCCCATATCCTATTGAACCGAGATGCTCAACCTTCCTCTCAACTTTCAATGCACTACTCTCATCCGTAGTCCTAACAGCCACACAAGACGGAAAACACTCCTCTGAGCGAACTCATAGACATTGACATTCAAAGCTATGGCTTCAAAAACCATTTAAATCTAAAACCCTCTTCTTTGTTTTGGACATTTATAAATTTAAATCTCTTTGACTATGGAGTTTTGATCGGAAGTAAACAAATCACAAAATCGTAGCCGACGTTTTCACGATTTAAATTTATTTCAATTGAGCTTTGCGGATATCTATAGTTAAATAAAAAAAACTTCCAAATTAAAACTTTTGCGTTCCACTTAATAAATTTACTACTTCAATTAGCCTTAGTACCTTGTAACATCTTCAGAAAAAGAATTACCCCAAAGCTGCTATGGTGTAGCGAAGCTAGCTGACATCATAATTATATTCTATCAAACGCAAAACTTTTATATTAATATTTTCATAATAAATGTTTAAATTAATTATCGTCATAAGGGCTTTGACGTAGGAGGATTATAAGAAACACCTCTTCAATTTCAAACATTGAAGCAAACCGATGCTTATAAAATGGAAAATTTTTTATATTGATATCAGTTTTCTTGGTAGTTTTTTGTTATTGTTTGCATTTTAAAAATCAGTCTGCTGCAATCTTAATAATTGTAAACGATTTTTTATAGCTTATCAACTTACGAGTAATGTAGTATCCCTGATGAAGTTAAATAAAACTAACGAAATGTCGGCGACAAAGATCTACAATTTGTTTAGTTCTGATCAAAACATTAATAGCACAGCCATTATAAATTTAATATTTTGATCAACCAAAGGTCCATGAGCTTAACAATTGGCTTTATTCTCTGGCACCATGGGCAGGTATACGAGCACTTCATGGAACCGTACTCGTGAGAATGTCTAGTTCTCCTTTATGAAATTCACTCGGTAAGAGGGCGCTTCGGAAGCATAATTGTTTAAATCATTCGAAGAAAATTCGATAACCTAGGTTCCAGTCCCAATTCAGGAGAATACTCTTTTTCATGAAATTTTTTCTCATTCGTCCACACCACCTGGGTTCCCTCAGCCACGGGTTATTTTGAATTTGAACACAAGATTTTGATATAATTGGAAAGAGAGAGTAAAAGTAGATACCAGGTTTGCTATTCAAGGAGTATACCGACACAAAAGGTTGTCATTGACATTTAAAAAATAGGTGGGCTCCTTTGTAAGGGCTCGGATTGGATGAGAAATGGAGGCCAATCAGTTCAAACGTTGGTGATAATTTACCTTGCTTTCCTTGATATTTATCTTGTGTCTCATCATTACTGCAGGAAAATGGTATCTACATTGACCGCCGTGCCTATGGGGAAACTTTAGACGTGATTTGTAAACTAATGAAAAAAGCTAGGTGTTTCAAACTACGCTATCAAAAACTCACTAACATGGAAATATTGTAAAAGGTATTTGATATCCATTGAACAATTCTTGAAAGAGAGAGAGTACGCTAAAGTTTGAAATTTTTTTGGAGAACTAATATCTGAGGCCGAATTTGCTGCATTTTCTCAACTCAGTACGCTTTGAGAAAATGCTATAATCATCTTCATTTAACAGAGCACTAAAAGTTGTACAATGATAGGTACGTATCATTTGTTTAGGCAAAAAGGCTACAGAGATATCATGCCTCAGAGTTGCGAAAATCTCACATTCATGTAGCAGGTGGTCGTGACATGGGGTCACACAAAAGGCTATATCTCTAAAAGTATTTCACTAACGGACCTAAAAATTAATAAATATTCATTAAAGGTATTTAAAAATATTCACACAAAATTTCATTAAAATCCGAGATGGTCGAGCGGGGAGCCCTAGACCACTTGACATTGACTTCCACGCCTATAGTTTCCCAAACCCGGGTGACTTTCCCTTGTCACTGCTTTCATAATTTTCTCCCTCCGACTATCTTCCGCAATATTAAGTCTCTCTTTAATTCTAATCACCTTTTGCCTCCCTCACTGCGCCAAAGGTTCCTATCCTTCACCTCCTTCACGCATAAAATATTGGGAGCTTTCCCTTCAAGGTGTTGAAGATAGCGCAGACCGGAACACCCCAGCGCACTTCAGCGCACATTAACAACGATGAATGAGATTATGTGCGCCGGCAAAATTTCGGAAGGTAGCAGTCTGTACATATTCGTTTAGTTGACTTAAATTTTTATTTTAGTTACTCAGATGATGGACTAATTTCATGGTGCTGAAAAAAAGTGAATGCAAGGGAGACAAACGTGACAGTGATGCAGAAATAAGTGGCAATTTTAATATGGGAAATCAAAATCTACGTCATCCTTGCACCATGAATTCAAATCATGAATCATTGAAATAGATCAGGATGTGAAAGGCTTCTCTAAGCCGGTAATTGCAGGAAGGCGACAAGACCACGAGGGCTGTCGTGTGTTCACGCGAACTGCAATTAGTAATTGCCGTTCTCACGTAAAACCAGGAAAAAATGCTTCGGAAGTTATATATCTCCAGGCGTGTGAAGTGTCCAACAGACAGGAGATCATGCGGTGACCAGAAGAAAAGCAATTCCAATCGATCAGGTAATCGTAGCAATGCTGAAAAAAGTCAAGAGCACACTGACAC
Source organism: Pyrrhosoma nymphula (assembly GCA_963573305.1). Taxonomy (NCBI): domain Eukaryota; kingdom Metazoa; phylum Arthropoda; class Insecta; order Odonata; family Coenagrionidae; genus Pyrrhosoma; species Pyrrhosoma nymphula. The sequence goes on along the minus strand of OY754335.1, from coordinate 7,454,771 downwards.
CGCTCGACACGACTATTGATCACTTCTGATCGCTGGCACGGAATCTTCCCAGAACAATTCCACCACTGATTTTACTGTCGCATTTACAAGCACAAAAACATCTGTATTGTTGATTATTCTAAGGTCCATAGCTGTACGGTTTCATCAGCTTAAATCAGATTATGAGTAACAATTATACTCAGTAGGGAATCATGACTTCTAGCCTGGCTCTCAACGCTCAATGTCGAAGAATGAAGTGTTAAAATGTCAACCCATTTCCAAACCAACCTGATATTAAAACGTTAGTGTTTTCGATGAGTATTATTTCCTTTCATCACACAAAATCCACTTTTATTACACGGTAAACTTTTCTCACTGTTTTGATCAGTATTAGCTGATTAAGAAGAGTGACACCATTAGCGAATGATAAACATATCTTTAAGATACTTTTACCATAGCATCCATCATGTTTTTGTGAAAAACAATTTCTTAAAAGAGAAAAATTGGCTATGACAGAAAAGTGTTTCCCAATTTCAACAACATGAGACACGCTTCCATATCGTCATGACAGAATCATTGAGTCCATAACGGGGAGAGCTACGGGCGGTGAGGTAAAATTTTATTTATAGGTAATTGCAAAGAGCCATTGCATGCGCACGACAATAAGACACAAAACTCAGCAGCTGTTGATTAAATACCATAACATTTCTATATTACATTAAATTCTTCACGTTCTCCGAGAAGGCCACAAAAAAACAATCAAAGGGAAGCGAGCAGAAGAGAATTTCTCGGTGGCTTGTCAAACGCGTAATCGAATTTTTGCACGGCGCAAAAAAACCTTGAATCGGATTTCTTTTGCTTACACGCAAATTAGGTCTTCCTCGTCACGTGACACCTTCCGCTTCATGATCCACACATAAAAAAAAACGTTCTCCTTGAAATTTCCCCGCTTATCTGCAATGACATTGTCCTTAACGTACGTAGTTCCTTCGCGATCTCTAATTTTTATTTCCCGCGAAATAGACAAGAATCTTTTTGATCTTCACTTCGCCGTAAACCAGAAATGTATATTCGTAAGCCGGAACAGATTCACGTGATTTTAACTGACATACATTTGGTGTAATGAGTCATTGCGAACTCTTGCATCTCGTCCTCCCCTGCATCCTGATATAGCTATGGACTACTAAGCTTCGGAATTTTCTGATGAAACGTGGAAACAAAATATTATATTGCTGCCTCGTCTATCTGGCAGAATAAACAAAGAATTATGTTTCTGTTTCACCAAATAGCGCCAGCAGTTTAAAAATATAATTTAAGTAGGTACCGCATTATCGGGGATATGCGTATTTTATGGGCACGTGTATGGAGACATAAAGGCACTCGAAGTCATACATATGCATCGTATATGTACTTACACTAGTTAGTTGTAAGGCACCCGTTGAATGATGATGGATATATTAAACACTTTGATGTAAAATACACTTAATGGTTGAGGCCTTTACCTTGTACAATACACGAAAAATTTGTTAAAAATTCAATTTCTTTAAATCTTGTACAAATGACAATTATTTATGGCATATTTGAGGAATCTAGAACTAAATGAATGGCTAGATTTATCCCCAACTCTAGTAAATAGGCGCTTGCAGTTTGCAAGTGGAAGGGGTAAAGTGTATGATAGTACATTGTACATCATTAAAAACGGGAGCAATAAGGTCTTACTGCTCATGGAAATGATTTTAGTTGTGTGCAATGGTGACCTAAGAGTATAATAATGAGAATCTAGCATTAAACAAATGGGTCCATGTTTTGTTTTTCTTAGAAATCGCCATAGTTCTCCTTAAATTTACATGCCATACAGAAATATTGAAGGAATACATTTGTAATAGAAAATTATTACAGTTAATTGGCTGTTTGAAACTCAATTAACATCAGCCTAACTAAATTCAATGGATTTTGTCAAAATCCAAGCGATAATGCAGCAGAGTACTTTGCCGTTTTACTTGGTTTGGACAAGTAGAACGGCGTTTAGAGGTATATTCCAGAAAGGAGGTGCAAGGATTAAAGTGCAAAGATTAAAGAGGGAAATGCAAGATAAGGTGGAGGGATTGTTTCTGAAGTAAAATGGAGGTATCTGGTGCGATCCCAACGGATGCCGTACACATAAGTAAATGGAGGAGAGTATCAAAGCTACGGTAGAGGCCAGGAAGAAGTGGAAGAAATTATACCCAGTGCTTAACAGCGATGCAATGATAGAACCTGCCCATTTAATAATGCAGGTCGAAGGCAGTATATCATTTATAGCTATTAAAATACGCACCGAGAAGGTTAAAGTCCCTTAAATGCAGCCTTTATAGCCAGTATAAGGTACTAAAAGCCTCGGAAGCAATGAAAAAATTGCCAGGCAGCAAAAATGAAAAAAATCTAAATTCGCATTTATTTTGCGTTTAAACTTGAAATAATTCCGTTTATCGACCCATAGAGAAAAATCGGTTGAAAGAATTAAATGTTCTGATGCTTTGGCCTCATTTTGGTCGAAGAATGAAACTTATACATCAATTATTTCATATTTTAGTGAATAAAAAAATTACTCTACACGGCAATTATTTTTTTTCCGTTGTATCCCATTAAAAGACAAAATTCTATCTGTGCTCAAAATGAATGAAATATAATTGAATTTTCGATTTTATCCTGACTCTACACAAAATTTGAACCCTCCCCTGAAAATTTAAATTTCAATCTTCTAGCTCAATAAGAATTGCCCAGGAATTTGCATCAATGAGTGAGTGAGTGAATCAGTCTTATATGTACATTACTAACTAGTAATAATTATTACAGCGTTACTGAGCCACTCTGTGAACCATTCAGTAATGAGAGTAACTATACGTACTATACATGTGGGTGTTTTCCTGCAGTAGGTTTTTCCGTGACGGATGCCGGCCAAAATCCTCATATCTATTTTTAATTAAAAAACTTTGTACTTTTCCACACTCCAAAGTGTGGAAAAGTACAAAGTTTTTTATTAAAAATGGATATCTATCACTTCCACGAAGTCAAGCCTGAAAAAATCAAATTTATTCAAAATCCTCATGTTTTCCCCACAATTGTACATATCTTTTTACACTTATTTCTGACACATCATTATGTCGCGTTAATATTCTATCTCTATTGTTTTTAGTATCATTTCTCTGATTTACATATTGCAGTGTTTGTCACATTGACTGTATTCATGTACTGACGAGGGATTAAATGGAAGAAGGGACTTTTAAAGTCTCAATCTCGCCCCAATAAAGACGTTTATCCATTTATCTATATATAATACACTTGATCCATCTGCATGGGACACAGCCAATGGAGACGGCGCGCGTATGCCAAGCAAGTGAAAAAATATTTGGAGCCATTGATTTATGGCGTCAAAATTAGTTTGAGCGGTAGTGCATGGAAAATTGAAGGAATATTTTATGTCAGAGAATAGTTACCGACTGTTCGGTTGGGAAAATTTGCCCCATTCTCATAAATCCCATACGTACTTCACTCTGGAGTGTTAGCTCCTTCAAGAAATGACCATAGTTTTAAAATAATGGCACGGCAGCAAAAAACTGACACAGGAAAATTTTCCTTCGTTAACAGGACGATAGAGGAGTGGAATGCCTTACCTGTAGAATTAAGAAATCCTTTCATAAAATGTTATAAGGAGATCAAGAAGAGACTTTGCCTCATAAAAATTAAGCGAACCGAGTAATAATTTTTATGTGAATTTTCTATTTTTAAATATTATCTGTGGATTGAAAATTGGAGTGATACATGGGCCATTACCAACAGGCAAATGCCTAATGTAATGTAACTGTTTAAATAAATAAGTAAACGATGACCTATTCATGCAAATACAGACGCATATTATAAGTAATTTATCGCCTCTGTTCAACACTAGTTGGATTTTTCGACTAAACCATTGAATAAGAATACGGGCTCTCCTTAGCTCCCCCCATAACTCGAACCCGGCACCCTCCATAGAGAAGGTATTACAAGAGCTACAATTCCTCCCATCAACTCATCCACCCGCTGACACGATGGCACCATTTGCCTCTGGGAACATCAGCAAAAATTTGAACCGGGAACGCTGAGCACACAAGTTAATTGGGAGATAAGCGGCGAAGAAAAATGATTATAAATGCTATGCGGAAAGAGATGATGACTGAGTAGAACTTTAGGACGCGTGAACGCTAACCATACACCATGAAATAATTTCGTGCCCAGATGATAACAACCTGAACAACCGAATTTCAATTTGAGGAAGAAACACGACCAGCTGCAGTTCATTTCTCGAATTATATACTACCCACCCTTGAGACAATTAGATCATAATAAGAATTCTTTAGTCGGACACACGTGAAGAGAGACCAGCGAAGCATTCCGCCTGGTGGAAGAAAGGGGAAGGAGACGGGAAAAGGATGCGGTCGGAAGAACGATTTCATTTATCATCGTGACACAGGTTTCTGTGCTATTTCAAAGGTGAGGTGCCGAAGGCGCCTTAAGCGATCTGATTTCAACGGAATGCCTCCAACGGACCTGGGCATCTGTCTTCTCGGGACGGAATATATAAGCCGACCTGCCCGAGGAGCGTCTTGAGGTAGAAGATGGGAGGTGGGACGAGGGAGGTGGAGGGGTAAGGGACAATTAGTGGAGAGGATAGGCGATGGGGGTAGCACATCTCCTCCCTCCAACCCCCCATACTCCCCTGATATTTCCCCTTTAAGCGGCCCACACTCGGCTCGACTATAACGGGACAGGAAATTAAAGAGTCGAGCAAAGAGGATTATTGGGAAGAGTGGAACTGGAGAGAGATGCCACGACCCAATCTATCGAACTACACCTCCTCCATCAACCACATTTCTTCCGGAAGCAGTATAGGAGAAAAATTCTTAATTCTCCTACTTGAGATTCTCTCTAAGTTTTCACTCGGTATGTATCGGCTACTGAAGATGTCAAACTAGTACAGTTATGCGTAGAAGTTTAGAGGTGACGCGAAAATTTGAATTTATGGGAGGGACCGTTAAAAAACCACCAATCAGCCGGTGGAATACTTAATGGGAATGATGAAACATTGGTCAAACATTTTTATTGGTATTCTCTCAGTATTCGAGACCTGATTCATTTTACAGTGGACAAGTCAATATGATCGTGAAGTAGGATAAAATTTCAGGGCTCTCATATATAAAACGTGAAACTGACAGTCAAGTGGCAAGGAGATTTTTATGATCTTCAATAATTTTGATGAGCTCATGGTTTCTATGTTAGTGTTCGCATGATTTGTTCGACAATATACGCTAGTAGGAGATGAAAAATATATCATGGTCAATTCTCCGAAGGTTTGTTCAAAATGCTACACTAACAAAATGTTGGCACACTGCAGTAGAAACAAACCGAACCTACCGATTGATATTACCAAAATTCTTAAAACGAACCGAAAGCTCATACACGAATACCAAAAATTACATTAAAAAGCCAGTTGAGGTTTACCAATTCATTCAGAACGGAATTTAAAAAAAAGTTATGATTTCAACTTAGCCTTCCCCATGAACTACATCCAAAACTGGATGGAAGGGCTCGCGAGTTCCAATCACTCTCAGTCATTCATTCCTAAAATTGGTTGACTGTAGCCCTGGATTGCACCCCGTCTCACGCAAACTATTTTATGCCCTTAAATTTCTTCTGATTCATATCCCGTTTTGTCCCTCGGTCTTCCTCATGGGGCTTTCCTTTCTATTACTTTCCCTACAAATTTGTTACGTCCTAAAGTGTGGCACCTGGAACTTGACTTCCTGATAGTGCTCCATAAGGTTTTTTCCACTCCGAGTCTCCTGTAATCTTTCCTGTTTCTATTCATATTTGTTCATTAGACATTCAGGTACTCGCGGAACATTGAAGATAGAACTCTTGTTAGGATGTTGATTCCCACTGCAATTTATAACGATTGGTCAAGGTAATCTTTTCTCCAACTAAAACTACCTTAATAAATAAATTTCAAATTATAGCAATGCGAGAGTGACAGGTAGTGGGGCGATAGCCTGGCTCATATAGCTATGTCCTAAAGCAAGGGTAGCCATGATTCTTATCGGTGGTGTTTTCTTTCTAAAATTAGCTAGCCTTGGAGAAAGCGTTACAGTTTTATTGAGAACTTCAAATGAGCACTGGCTTGAATAAACTTTAGGTTGACGAAATATCTAACAAACATTTTAATCCTATTGCTGTGAAAGTGGTCAAACTTTATTTTGCCACTTTCACATTTACATTGCAGCAAAATTACCGAATCGTCGGGGTACCCAATACAATACAACAGAGCCACTACAGTACCTTATCTACCGAGAGTTAAAATATGTACCTACAGGTAAAGCACAGCCCTTATTTGAACAACCCTCGTAAAATATTTATAATCTACATTTCTTTCCCCTTCCCCTTACGCCTTGCTCCCCTCATTGTGCTAATTGGCCTTCTCCATGTTGCCATGTTTTCCAATAGCACCAGGAAAAAAGTCGTCCTGGATTTCAGATCGCCTCGTGAGGAGGAGGCGATACCAAAAGGAATAGTAAAGCGTTACCACTCTTCTCGACGCCTTACCTTCTCGATCCGTGCGCTCTTTTCCCACTGCTCCGAGAGAGTCAAATAACATGATCTGATTCTTCGGTCGTGAGAGTATAGGTGTTGTAGAGGCAGTGTTTCTTCCGAACGGAGGGAAGGAGGAGGGGGGAGGAATAAAGAAAGAAATCGAGAAGGTCTTAAAGGGGTTGGCGGGGTGCACCCGAGAATCCACAATGCAAAACTCCTAGCGGCCGCGCACTCTTCAAGGGTGCAAGTTCAGCACCGCCCTACGCTCACGCTCAAGTTTCTCACGAAAACAAAAGAAGATAAAGTTGTAACTCGCGAGCTGTCTCCACATTCCATCGATTGGAATAGCGAGGAGCATACTCGAGATTTATACCCCCCGACACCTATCTAGCCTCCGAATCCGTTATTTGTACGAATCCAAGCCTTAAAATTGCTGGTTTGAGGAAAAGAGCGATAAACAAGCTGTTTCAATGCTAGCACTAAAAAAATGCGGCAAAAAAATGCTTAGTTTATTGACTTTGGCATTTCCTTCGTGAAAGTTTTGGATCGCGAACCCATATCGCATTAGCAATCGTAATGCGGTATTGGGGAGTGTATAGCAAAATCAATCCTTCAGTTCTTTCCCCGCTTGTAATAAAAACTGGCTATGGTTTCAAAAGTCAACAAAGTTCAAGTACAAGGCTGAAAATATAAAATATAATGTACGTAGATAATTAGAGTCAAACCTTACAACCATCATCAGCTATCAAATAAAAACTGGATAAGCTGAGCCTAAAATTATTAAAAGTAATAGTGTGATGATTTGAAAGCTTCTTTATTATCAATACTACCTACATCGTTAAGGTTAACTCCCAAATTTTGGAGGCATATTATTACTTCATTTGTTGATCCTCCTAAAAAAATTATATTATCAAAATGATTTTACATTGTGACACGCCAAACGTTCTTAGAATTCTAGGGCACACCTACAGTCGACAAGAACGTACATACATACAAAAAATGCACACGTTCTAAATTAGCCATAAAGCGATACATACGAGATCATGGTCGTTAAAGTATAATTGAAAACCAAACACTATTGATGTGAATACTAATGAAATTATAATAATTCAGGCTATTGGCCCGCTTAAAAACCTCTTTTGAACCATTTCCCTTTAAATATATATTACATTCCATATCCCGCACTTCCTCGATGAGAGTAACGGGACATAAATTATTTCATCTTATTTCCGCATGCTGTGCCAAGCATTCCTGGCTCACGAAGAAGATCAGACTAATCCGTGATGATGCCAGCACACTACCACCAAAACTTGAAGAATAGCTCACGTAGCTAGAAGGACTTCCTCGCGAGGGAAGATATGGAGATTCCTTGTGGTTGTTTACGCGCCAGAGTGCTGCCCTCTGCACCCGCAAAACAATTCGCACCCTTACGGGACGTGAGCTTCAATCGGCTCCACATCGCACGTTGCTCGGCCAACCAACCCCCACATGCACATCTGTATCTCTCGCTGTGCTCGACCGCCGAAAAAAGTGTCTTAACTAGTGGTTGGGCAAGAGGGAACCATGAGAACGAAACGGTCCAGATAATAAGAGCTCTCTTCACTCTTTTCGAAAATTTGTTTTTTTTTCTGCAACAACATCGCCACCCTTTGCATTCTCATATTTCTAACGACGATAGTGAATTAATCACATGTTTTATGCTGCTGATACATAACATGTGGGCAACGCCCTGCCACGATGGAAACACCGGTTCTCGATCAGTCAACGAAGTTAAGCATCGTTGGGCTCGGCTCGAATTTGGAGGGGTGATCCTCCGATTCGTCCAAGTGCTGTTGCCCCCGTCTCCACGTGGCAGACAGTATGTGCGAAATGACCTTAGCAGTCGAAGAACGTTAAACAAAAATGATACACAACATGTGCGTACGTTTAGAGACGATCCTGAAATGGAGTAAACTAAGGTAAAGCCAGTCAAAAAAGCCTCTCAAATGGCAGAACATTAAATGATTATAGAGTATGATGACGATCGGCATTTTCACATGTGTTCCTCTGTAATATTGGTAAATATTTTCGCTCTTCACGAAGGACTTGCCACCAAATTAAATTCTAAATTCTGCATAACTGCTCAAATCCCAGTCATAGTCTTCACATTGCACGAGCAAATTAAGACATACACTCATCAATATTAAATACTGATGAGGGGGAAATTGGTCAAAGACATTAACATAGGGTAGAGAAGCATTTTGTGGAGTATGACTTTGCATGAAAGTGAAACTTAGGCTCTGAGGGAGGTGGACGAGAATAAGATGCACGGCGTTGGAGATTTTGGTGTGGAAATAGATGGAAAAATCTGTTTCACAGAAAGGAAGATACGCAAAGGAAGTACTAAGTATGGTATTGGAATGGGTTGGTGAGGTGGCAAGAGTGCTGCCTTCCCATCCAATGGGTGTGGGTTCGATTTCGGGGAGAGGATATTTTTCGTGGAATACCGATTCTTCCATGGCCGCAATGTGAAGAGCATTCCAAGTATCATGTTTCAATCTGTCGGATGGGAAGTTTGAATTTTGCGCTATTAGTGCCTCTAACTTTGAGTAGGATAACACTGACACCGGGTTTCTCTTCATTTCCCAAATAACCCTTCCCTTACCAGCTATACCCACCTGTCCTCAATGGCGCAAAAATACCTCGGCAGTCGTTCGCCTCCCCAAGAAACCAACTAGACATGCAAAGGAAGGGGGAGGATTGAATTAAGAGTAGGAAGAACAGGTAAATAGTCAGATGCGAGGGATTTTAACAACGTATTGAAGGTAAAATGTGGAAGAAAAAGGGGAAATTGTTAGGAAATGATAGGCAAGCTAGCCGAGATGAATGAAGGTAGGATCTATGCTAGGCTGGAGAGAGTGATAATAAAGCATAGAAAGGGTTCTATTAAAATGGCTGTTTCAATGATTTGCATCATTATGATTACTTAAATTAAATGAAGAAAAATATCACCATTAGGATACTTAACTTTTAAAAAAGTTTGCTAACAAAAAGATGATACCTAGTTTTATTTTCATTTTTAATTTGACTTCAGAGTCACACGTGCCGAAGAGTTGCGCAGCTCACAAGTCGCAGTTTGCCGACCCAGGGCTTTGACTACGACGCAAGGCATGTAATGTATCAATGCCAATTTTGAATAAATTATTATAATTAGGAGGGAGACGATTAAAGAGCGTAAGTTAAAGAAGAAAAGGTAATCAAAAATATATTCTTACAAGTAGAATAATAACATCAGCGCACTACCCTGCGACACATGGAAAGGAAATCCGCCATGAAGAAGGGAAGTGATAGAAAAGTGGGACTGAAAAAAGCGTTGACTAAAATGTATTTTGACAGATTATTGTCTGGATCTGTATTTACTGATGGCACTAATATGGCTGGGGAAGACGGAAATCATTTACAAATTGGATGCTATGGAAATGTTGTCTTATAGAAGAATAATTGAAATCGATCGGGGAAAAACAATGACCCATGAAGACATTTTACGAGGAGGATTAGCAGCAACATGGATGCTTTGGGAAGAGGAAAATGAAAATTGATTTGACTCGTTTTGCATCACGACAGCCTCTTGAAAGCAAACGTGGGAGGAGAAATGAATAGATTGCTGAGGAATATTCACGATTGAATAAATAGTGCAAGCACGTCAAAGTTAAGCCTTGTGTGGTAATGAAACGGCAAACTATTATGAGAGTGGAATGGAGAGCTACAGCCATGGAGTCTATAATATACATACATCAAACATACGTGGTGGAGTGGGGGTTAAATAAATGTCCACCGTGTCAACCGGACCTCGGGGGTGTATCTTAGCTAGATTTTCCTAGCTATACTAGCAATAACTGAGAAAACGGATTAAAAACTTGATACTGTTCACTGAAACTTTTTATAGTAAAACAGGTTTAAACTTCTTAATGCCATCATCAGGTACAATCAGTGTACCTGATGACGAAAATGAGGCATTAAAACACGGTTTCAGCAAGCAAGGTTTCCGTGAACAGTACCAAGTTTTTATATCATTTATTCATCAACATGCTGTTCCCCACCAATCAATTGGCATTGTCAAATTCATTAATAATATGAGCAATAAATTATAAGAAGACATCCATTTCCCTTTCACGGTATCTTCCAATAACCTTACTCCCTTCTCCTACCACGCTACCCCCATCCCATATGCTTCGACTGCTTCTTGACCCCTCGCCACTCCGCCGTCAGGCCGACCTCCATTACGACTACGACCAATTTGCCACCGCCGCTACACGAGAGCTGCTCTTTTTCTGCCCCCCCCCCCCCCCCCCGCCCGAGAAGGCAGTGGGGGTATATAATACCAACCCACCACCACCTCGCCGTCGCGTCCTCCCCTTTCCTTCCCCTTTCCACGCGGTGGCGCTACTCCCGTGAGGAGTCGGCCCATCAACGTTTCTAGGGCACTTTTAAAAGAGCATGTGGCCGACCGGATAGCGAGCGCGCTCGAGGATTGAGCGATTGATTGCACTGAGCCACTCGAGAGAGGGGTGAGAGGGGAAAGAGCGAAGGGAAGGGTCATTAAAAGGGGGTAGGGGGATGAGGAGGAATAGTTCCGACTGCAAAAGCTTCGAACTCTCCCACAGCATTTATCATCGTCCAATCTCTCTTGAACGACCCAAGTTCAGCTTAAACGTAAGCACTTCACGCGAGATTGTTGCATAATGTAACTTGATGAGGAGAAAAAAGTGGATGAATGAGAGGCATCGGAGACTATGGGATGCTGGAAGATGAGGTAGCAAGAAAAATTTGGAATGAAAATATGGAAAAAGGCACTCTGAGCTTAATGAATGGGAATGTACATCATGAGGAGGATGAGGGAAACTACTTGATTCAATCACTTTGGCAAGAAATGTATAAATATCTCAACAGAGTGTCTTTTGGCTCTGAGCAACCAAACAATGGTTGTGTTGACGAACGTTACTCAGAGATCAGAAAACCTTTTGGACGGTGGCCGAGGCACATTAACAAGGCAGCTGGCAACGATTTATGAAATATATTCATTCGTTAAGTTAAAGTCGTTTAGTGGTAGCCAAAATCAATCACCACTTTAGTTTTTCCAAACGCGAACAGCAACTGTGTACAGTCATCTGATCATGTCGTTAACCAATAGTATGTCCAAGTTGACACAAAGGTTTTGACATGAAACTTCTTTAGATCCATTACGGATGGGGAGTACTTACGGCTACGATGCAAAAGGTTGTGCATACCGAGCATTACTTTCGAGCTCGGAGAGTAGGTACATACAAGAGATATCCGATCGGCCCATGTACCATTCAGTAGAGGAAGGAAGATTAAATTTAGCAGCCATTTCGGAATTGATGATGTCAGTATAAAAGATGATGGTTTCCAATCAGGGTTCCAATAAAATCGTACGTCAGCGCGAGGACTAAAATGTGAGTAGTTCGATGTAAACTCGAACGAGGAGTTCATGGGGGGGTTCATCTCAAAGAGTTGTGATATTTTTAAGGAATGTAATCACGAAACAAATTTAATTCCTGAAGTGTGAATAATGGAAATATCTACGCGGTGAAATTTTGAAAAATTTGTGAAAATCAGGGAAAACGTCAATATTCCTGAAGAGGATGTATAATGAGAGCTAGAATACAGGATGAAAAAGCATTAGATTCGAAATCTTAGGCAACGGCCTGCCACGATGGAAACACCGGCTCCCGATCAGTCGCCGAAGTTAAGCATCGTTGGGCTCGGCTCGAGTTTGGAGGGGTGATCCTCCGATTCGTCCGAGTGCTGTTGCCCCTGTCTGAGCGTGGCAGCCAGTAAGTGCGAAATGACCTCAGCCGTCGAAGCACGTTAAACAAAAAATACTACTAATACTCGAAATCTTAGAAGCCCAAAGCGTCAGTCACAGAACGTTTCCGAAAAGTCCGACTCTAAGGGACTGTCGAGTGAAGGAAATGAGCCTAAAATATACGCCACAAATAATTTATTCACAGGTGAAATGACGAAGTTTGGGACGAAGATTAATTTCCTATTTCAAGATTCCTACATCCGATAAGATCATTCCACTCAGAATCAATTTCATACTAGCCAAAGTCATAATTCTATGGAAGTGAAAGATACCCTAAACAGTTCACCAAAAACACAGTAAAAACTAACCAAGGAAAAACATATAAAACGATTAGACACAATCCCACACGGAATTCCACCAATAAGTCGTCAATTCCGAGTACTGGGTCCTCGCCTTGAGTTCACGTGATCCAATGTGGTCCAGGGTTTCCCCCTCTTCTCCCCCACCACTCCACACCTCGGAAACGTCCCCAGCATCTCCAACCATCTCCCCTTCGAGCCAAGTCGAGCGCTTGGCGTCGGGAGGCCCGTGACCCCGTGACCTTTGGTGCGATATTCGCGCAGGTGGCGGCTGGAGATCATGGGAAGCGGAATGCGAGCGAGACTAGCGCGTATGGTGTACGAGTCGAGCGGAGGAATGAGTGGGGGGTGTGCTGGGGGGGGGGGTGTGCTGGGGAGGGGGAAGGGGGGGGAGCGTCGGTGCGGGGGTGAGGAGAACAGATTAAAGGTAGCTCGAGTGAGATTCTCTCCCGTCATAATTGAGACCATTTTCGAATTTCACTTTAACATTCAAGTAGTTTTAAAAAGTATGTATTCATTAATTGTAGCTAAATTAATTACGCAAAACGAAACGGCAGGAGCCAAAGAACCAGGAACAGGTTAGAAAAGCACCAATTGGGGAATAAAGAGGGCACTATAAACCTGAGAGGAAGAATGGAAGAGGAGGAGGGAAAGAAAGAAAAGACTGTGACGAGGAAAAACAAACTATGACAGAGCTACCCATGGTCCTATAGTGGCCGTAATAGAAAAAAGAAGAATGACGCAAAAACTTTTTTTTATGACAAAGTTTTCTGTAATGAAATATTTGACTTATTTGTTTCACCTCGTATGCTGAAAACGCCATCACGACCGAAGTTACTTTTTGCGATTTTATAAAGAGTATGAAGGTTTTTCATTTGAGAGTTCTACCAGCTGGCTGATAAGTTTTCGGACAGTTCTTACTTAACCTGACATCCCAAATTCTGGTAAATCATTTCGCCTTCCTTCCTATAGATGTCCCGCCATGAGCTTGCTCCTTAAGTTTCTCATATAGTCTACCTAATCTTATTTCGTCCAGAATTCCCATCCTCTTCCTTCCTCTTCCAAGCTTTCCCAGCATTCTCCCCTCTATCACCCGCCTCAAAATGCTCTCTCCTCTCAACATTATCTCCATCCAACCTTCTTGCCATCTCCGAACCTCCGCCACCAGCTTCCTCTCCTCTTTCACCACATTAAATACCTCCTCGTTCGTCCTCCTCGCCACCCAGCTCACCCCCTCCATCCTCCTCCAAACCCACATCTCAAGCCCCTCTAGTCTACGCACTTCCTCCCTTCACATTGACCAAGTTTCCGACCCATACAGCGACACACTCAATATTAAAATGTTCACCAGTCTTTTCTTTGCATCTCCTTTCAGACTCCCCTCATCAATTCCCTTCTCTTTGAAAATGCATCTTTACCCAGGGCTATTCTATACCTTTAGTTACTATCACTAAACCCATACTCCCCCAAAATACTACCCAGACATGTAAACTGCTCGACCTACTCAATTTTGTGTCCTACCACCGTTATATTCAGCCCCCTCTTCATACTTCTAGAAAGTCTCATCATTTTCGTCTTCTTATGGTATATCTTCATTTCATACCTTTCGCACCACACCTCTAACGCCTTTACCAACGTGATACATCAATGGAAGCATGTTGGGTAGCACGGTAGAGGGTAGAAATGATAGGCATGAAGTGAGAAAAATTCACGAAGAGTTTAAAAGGGATTTAATGTTGTGAAACATTTATTTTTCAGATGCGAGTAATCATTAAGGCTGGGTTGGGAAAATAGATGAATCACATAACCGTGCGTCGTATTCTTCATTACATCACATGCCATATGATATGATATTACACCGTCTATGGCTCTCTATCGCATTATCCTTACTCTTCCCGTAACCCATGGATATTAGGGACTTACGAAATAGACTCATCCTGGCATTTGGTAAGGCTATAGTTCTCCAGGGATAGTAGCCAGGAGGTTGGGGTATTTAGGGGCTTCACCCCCCCCCCCCCGAAATTTTTCCCGGCGCGGCGACTGTCTTTCACCAAGGGGACCACTAGCCAAGGGGCACTCATGCTCTGAGCTAGACTAAACCCCCCCACCGAAGCAAATTTCTGGCTACGTGCCTGCCAGGGATAGAAACACGATTAAGGTGGATGACAAAAGGGACCAGTATGTCTTCAGACCGAGGCCAAGGAACTCAACTAAAATTACCTATCCTGGCAAATATATATCTACGAGCAATATGATAAGATAACACAATGCGACATCTGCAGCATATTGCATTCAATCCATCGCAGCATGATTCTAGTTTTCGAAGGGAAAAAGATTAAATTAGGTGAACGGGAGGAGACATTTCAAAATTCACTGATAGAATGTACTTACAGTGCTGCCAAAACGTTTCGTGACCAACAGCCAGTAGTGCACTTTAACTATTAATGTCGTCCAACTGATGACGTTTCGCGATGAGGATTCTTCTGCTGCACCTGTAGCCCGAGAGCAGCAATGGCGGCGGTAGAATCGCATCTATAAAGATCAGAACAAACAAATGACCATCAAAGCAAGCGTTAAGTAATTAAAATAAGAAGGTCTGGATGCATCTAGATGGAAGATCTGAAGGTGTGTACCAACTGGAGTGCTCCTGCGGAAAGTCCTACATTGGACAGACCAAAAGAGCCATCAAATGCAGGAAGATAAGAGAGCATGAAAGAGCGACAGAGAAGAAGCAATTTCAACTCTACGCTGTCGCAGAATACGTATGGTCAGAACACGGACACAAGGTTCTCTTTTGAGGGAAAACTATTACTACCCCAGAATCATTTGGGAGGCAATTGAAATCGCAAAAAAACCCAGAGTACTACTACCGGGAGGACGGATACAACCTCCCAAGTACCTGGAAGAGGATATTTAAAAAAGGAATGCAGCAGCGAGCCAATGACCGAAATTCCCACCAAAGAGGCCAAGTTATATAGTAATAATAATAATAATGATATAGTTTTATTATTCACAGATTTACATCCAATCTGAACAATTTGCATTAATCACATTTGAGCTCAAAATACATATAAATTTAGTGCGCAAAGCACGAATTTAAGAAAAAAGAATTACAATGAAGTGAACAACAAAAAACCAACATGCCATATGAATAGAAAAAATCTCAGAAACAAAACAATAAAAAATATGGAATAAAAAGCAAGTTCACACAATGATTTAAAGATTAACAGGATTAAATATTTTGATATAGTAATTTTGAAATAAATAACAGTGGAAAATATACCACAATGTACATGAGTATAAAGCATTGAAATGAGTAAATACGGGGGCAAGTTAGGTAAGAATATAATTTCTTTTTGAATTGGGGCAGCGATGAGGAATCTTTGATTGATTTAGGTAGGTAGTTCCAAGTTTGAGAGGCGGCAACGGTGAATGATTTACGGACAAAAAAAAGGACATCACCACTTCAAACCTGAAGACGGCAGCAGGATGGCTGGAAAAGCTGTTGTCAAGTATAGACATCACTCGCGGAGGAACGCCCGAAAGCTGCTCCACTGTATGGCCTTTAATTGAAATACTCTTTCTTCATTTCATTTGGAGTGGAATTAGAAAACGACGATTTCTAACTTTTTAGTCACTTAAAGGTCATATTGAACTACCTTCGAGCCGAATGCCAAAATAAGAAAATGTTTTTGACTTCGCCTCTAAATGCTTGTTCCCGATTTCTCAGCATCATCGAGGATAGTTTTTCTTCGCTAGTCCGGTGGGAGAGGACGACCACCGCAGCAGGTATACATATGACTCTTGTGATTGGTCCGATCTAATTGATTGCAGCATGGATACATAAATCATGCTGTTATCTTCGCTGATTTCTCTCTCCAGCCTTTTTTCCGCGCAAGGGCGCGCAAATAAGGTGTGGGAATCTACTAAGAAGCGATGTTCTATTTGAGGTCTTACGCCAGCGAAGATCAGTAAAATTTGTACAAGTTCGATATGCTATCTTTTTTAGCGTCTCGAGTCGACAATCTCTTAAATGACAATAAAGATAAGACCCTTGGATAAAATATAAACAAAATATTTTATTCTAACTAGATGACGATTTTTTCTGGCGACCACGAGAATATTTCATAAATAGAATGTAAAGAATTGAGGAAGGCGATTTAACACTCCTTGAAATGGAAGATTATTCATTTTCATTCAAATGAAATAAGACGTTACAAAACCATCAAATTATCAATTTCTACCTATATTTCAGAAATATTACAGGACAAATGTTTTGTATTGCAAAATCATATGTGGAAAACTTTACACGTATTCTTACTTGCCAAAATCTCTCACATTGCCATACCTGTTTCAGTTAAATGAAACGACATTACAAAAATGAGAGTACACACATTAATTTTTTTCATAAATACCAGTGTTCCTTGAATTTTCCATTTGTTGGAATGCCGTAGAAATGGACGCATTAGATTTCACAGGTGAAAGTTTTAATTATATTCAACTAAAATAGTATCAACGTTGAGGTGGAGAAATTTTGCACCTTCAGGTAGTTTGAGCGAGGTATTTCCCTCGTCACAATGGAAACCATATTCGAATTTAATATTTTAATTTCAACGTGTAACAAGTGTGAAGTAAATATTGTAACATTAATAGTGCAAACATATAGTTATGTATGGCCAACATTCTCAGTAATTAAATAAATATATCCACATAAGTATCTAGCTCGACTAATTTTTGCATGCCGTACGGCTAAAAAATCCTTCTAAACGGCAAGTTTTTTTTAGCGATTCTGTAAAAATTAACCTAAAAAACCTAAAAACTACATACTGTTATATCTTTCACGAAAGTTTGGTGTTATAAATTCCTAATATTTTCAATATTCTCCCTCTGGAGCGCACAGCCGTAATCTATCCCACGTAAAACAGTTTGTATTTTCAGGATTGGAAAGATGAGAGTTTTTCTTTAAAATAGGTTAAATCTATCAAATTCTAGGTGAAGTAATTTTTCTACTAACCCATTACCGGGGATAAAATGCATAGAATAAAAAAAACGTTTTAAACTACAACATGAGTCCCACAAAATGAAAACATGGATGAGTTGTATTTTGTCTTTGCAATGCCTTATATTCTCTATTAAATATCATAGGGAATGGAAATTAAATACTGATGAACTTCTTCATATTTTCGAGTTCTACCGCGTAGGTTGCTGTGTTGATGACAACAGTTTCAACCGGACTGACAATTTTAACCGAGACGAGGGATACCACCTGGATTACACTTGGAGGAGAGATCTGAAACGAACCAATGGGAGGGCAGCAGCGAGAATTGGCGGAAAAGAAGCGCCATATAATGAGGACCAAAATTGTGAACCGGCATCTTCGACCTGAAGACGCTGGCAGTAGTGCCAGTGAAACTGTTGTCATCAACACAGCAACCTACGCGGAAGAACCGGGAAAAATGAAGAAGTTCATCATAAACCACCGCGAAAACATTCGTTCTTACAAAATTAAATACTTTCTGCAGGGGATATTTTGCTTCACTATAAAAGCAAGTTATTAAAATTTATGACCATATTTTTTTCTAAAAAAGCTCTTAGATACGATTAAATAATGTTAAAGTACAAATAAATTTTTTTTTAAACAAAACACTGGCTTGTACATTCATCAAGTCTTTTCATTATTTAAAAACTCCAAATATCATGCCAAATATTCCAAACGCGGTACACTGCTCTTAATAATGGAACGAAGCTATCTCTAATAATATAACATGAAGGGAATTATATTTTGAGAAAAATTACAGATCCCAATTGCAAAATTCTTTCTTTTTTATTTCTGTTTACATGCTGTTACAATTCCCATGAGAATCCCGACGGGTTGTCCTTCCAGGACAAATTTAGGATACACCCATTACGGGCGAAGGAGGTTGCGGGTGTTCGGAATTTAAATTAGACGTTTACACATACAGGTACCTCGGAGACTGCCGGTAGTTACCGTAGTCGGATTTATGATCGGTTGAAATCGTATCGCACAGCAACAGCCTACAGGTATGATTGGATTTGGAATCGTTGGCTACTACTAAAACTCATTAGCGTCTGAAACCTCGAGGGTCCTCAGCCTTTTAACGGTTTCAAGCGGGTGATCATTTTCAAGAAACAGGCGTTCCCACAAATAGCTAGAGAGTCGGTGTTCGACTCAATACATAAAAGTGATGGACTAAATGACTTTCAACAAGTAAAATCTATTTCCATCTGCATTTATATCACAAATATCGATAAATAATTATTCCCATACTTCTCTAACCAACATCTTCCTCTCATTACAAATGGAATGTCTTCCAGGCAGATTAGACCGTTCTTTATGCTTTTGCCGCTCTACCTCATGCAAGAATGGGAAATCGTGAGAAGCTACCCTCCGACTCAAAAGACCGTATAAAACCAACCTCTCCTTCCAAAGATCAGATACGCTTGGGATCGTGTGCGAGGAAACATCAACGAACTGGAGAATCCAACTTACATCAAATTACCAATCACAAAGCTTCATGCATCCAAATGAAAACAGCACTTCACGAGTAATCTGGTTTTACAGCTCGAGACGTTTTTATCGATATTAGTAGCCTTATAATTAGCATAATCTATCACAATTATACAGATATTACCTGCATAATTTTTTTCCACTAATAAGACAGTATTTGATAAGGAAAGTACATTTAAGCAGGTGCATCATCATCAGCCATCATCAATCCGACGATACATCTACGAAGTACCGTGCAAGCCACCACTAGGGTGTGTGGCACGGGGTGATTCAACACCAGGTATGCAGCACTCGTCCCAGCACAAATCGGGGCCTCGCACGTTCCCCCTGACCGCTAGGCGCGGACAAATTATTTTATAGGATTACTGCAACTCGCCACTCATCTCTCGTGTCTCGAAACCGATTAATTCCTGAATACGTCTTCACCCGGACACCCTTTATAGTAAGCTTGAAGGATTCAATCCTAGATCTCCCAAGTTAATTCATCGCATCCAATTCAAGAATGGAGAAACTAATATTTACCACTTCACGGCAGAGTTCATATGGCTTGTGGCAGAAATTCGGACAAAAAAGTGACGATAAGAATACTTTCAAAATAGAAGCGAGTATAGGTCTACAAATAAGGATTTACTGCCGTCGATCAACATGGATAACCATTGTGATAAATGAAGTTCGTGTGCGTGTGTTTGCCTTAACTATGACTGTTTAAGATTGATTTTCACCACGACTCACCCCATTAATTATTCCCGAGACCCACACATTTCTAATTCTGACTGGAGATTAAGTGGCATGCCTGACCCACTGACTTCCTTACGTTAGGATTGATGAGGTGTTTTGATTAGATCACAGCGTAGCCTTCTTTCCCTAGGAATTTTTTCGGTGCGAGATGGCGTTTTCGTGCTCAGATCAGCATCAAAATAGGTCCGCATTGCTAAAATATTTCGGCGGCTTAAAATCATCACGTAACAAATTAGCTTCTAACAAATTAGCTCTCCCTCTTTCTATCATCCCCGGACACAAGTTATCCGCGGGAAAGAGATAGTAGGTGACAATGCGGTTTTTTATAATAAAATATTAACTTTACAAATTCCTTAAGTGGTAACACTATTCACCAATTTTATTATATGGCAGATCTTTTACTGGGTTTAAAAACTCTTTAGAGCGAAACTAGTGAGCTTTCACTTAAAAACTTTAGGTTTCACTCAATTATTCAATTGTATCCAATCGTGGAACAACTCGAACGTCAATGCCAAATTCAAGATAAAGTGGTGCGCGCTACCTTGGTTCTAAGACTTCAACAAACTGTTACTCGACGGATACTCACCAATATAGGATAGGGAGACGATAGAGACTCATATAATTCGTGCAAGGCCGAGGTTACGAGAAAAATTCTCACCTCATGAGTTACAAGTCAAAAAAGAGGATATTATTTTATCTCCACATTTAAATACATATTTAGGAAATACAAAAGCGACAAAACAATTGAGATTCCCCGAAGAGCAGATATTCTAAAGATGCCTTTATCATCATTAACGATACGTGACTACAATAAGATCATATAGAGACTGTAATCCAGCGTATCACAGCTCCTTGATCGTCCCTTTCCTCTCATTCTCTCTATCACCTAACTTTCTCATATGCACCACTCGCCACACGCCTTTCAGGAGGCTCATAGTGATACGTGACGTGATATACAAGAGCGAAGCGTATATACCTTTCATCAGAATGAAATTAGGATGTCCAGCACTCAATCCATCCTTTGTTCTGTGCAAAGAATCCCAACCCTGAAGAAGTGTCAGAGATGAAGATGGGTCCTTTCTCCAGTCATGCTTTATTGTATCTTACATTTTTGTAATATTTTGTTTAAATTTCATTGCATTTTTTGAACATCTTTGTGAAATCAACTCTGAAGCACTTCCACAGCTTTTCATGTTTTCTCTCCCTAATCATGCCATACTTCTCCCTCGTTAGACCCCTATTGGAATATGCTGCCAGTATTTGGGATCCTTATAAGATAGGCTTGGAAACTGAGTTAGAACGCGTCCAGGGAAGATCGCCAAGATACGTTAAAGGCCGTTATGATAATCTCGTTAGTTTTACTGACATTTGCAGCAACTGGGATGGGAAAAGCTTTCAGACCGTCGCGTCGATTAAAATTTAGACTCAATCTATTATTTAAGTTCCAAACCGGTCTATTCTCTGACGACGTGTATAATATTTTAAGAAATCCGATATACTACGGTAGATCAGATCATGAGAAAAAAATTAGGGAACTAGACTGCAGAACGGACAGATTTAAAATGTAATTTTTCCCACGAACGATAAGGGACCATAACAACTGCCAATTCTATGCCTATTTTATCTAGGTTTTTCGTTAGGTAGTGTAGCTCTTAGTATTAGTAGTACTCATATTACTTGAATCCTTATCTGTTACCTAGTACATACTAACAGCACGCCTTGCATGTTTTCTATATGGGTCTTGAGTCTCTGTCCATCTGTGTAGTTGTAGAATGCATGTATATTGACGGTCCCTCTCCATTGTGATAACATCTGTAGTGTAGTAGTGCATGCTTGTGAGGCTTCGTCTCGTGACAAGCATTAGCGATTTATACTAATGCATAAATAGTCGTAGTTACACTAACTTTAGGGTATAGTGTAATGCATGTTGGTCTCTCACCCCCTGCCACACACCCCTGAGGTGGCTTCCAGGGTATTTTGTAGATGTAGATGCCGAGCGATATAATATTTTCTTACCCTCACTCTTACTTTGCTCTCTTACCTTCTATCGAAGCCTTGCGCTCGCCGGTTAAATCATTCTATATTTGGCCATATTTAACCATATGGCCATGCTTCTGATTTATTCAGCGTCTTTATTCTGCGCACATTTTACCTCAATCAGATTCACTTCATAGCCGCACACAAGCAATCCAGCGACCTCTGTATAATCCGAGAACTCCTCCATCAACTCTACGACGTCAGGAGGAAGAAGAGCTGTTGCATCTACTTCTTCAAATGTAACGTCAGCTTCATCCGCCTTATCAAAACGTGCATGCTTCATAAACTTTCCGATATACATCAAACAGCCGTACATGTTAACAAAAACGCCGTTCTACGCCATTTAATGCCAAACAAGTATAGATTAAGCGATTAGAGTTATCAGTTTTATGGACAAAGAAATCGAATGAAGTGGATCGCAAAAGTAAAATCACAGCATTTTAGAATTAAATTTAACTAGTAAGGTGGCATTGTTTAAAAAAAGACAATTAGAAGCTACCAAATATACCGTAGGAAAAATAGTTTTGCACAATAGCAGGCATTAAAATCGTTCCTATAAACTTGGTGAAAATATTTTTCTTGAATGAATGGAATAAGAAGCAACATAAAAAATTAGCAATTGCAATGATTTTGTGGATATTTCACAGCGCGTCAAGAGTTGCTCATATAATCATCCATTTTTTCCGGTTTACTCCCAGGCTTGATAAGCAAAAACTTTATTGAAATCATATTTTTTTAGCATGTAACATGAAAGATAAGATGACGTAGTATTAGGTACCTACTATTAATACTTGCTTAGAGCTCCAGAAACTGCTTAGCTTTAAGGTATCTGCTCGTTAACTCTTTAGCTTTTATAATTCCACCAATAGCAACGTTTCTAACAGCACACTATTTTCTCTACGTATGCAATAGGTAGCACAGTTTGGCTTGTTGCCCGCAGCGGAACAAAAACTCGATCAAAAAAATTTGGACCCTTCGTCAGTAGCCGCCTCATGGCGATAACTTATGGCACATAAAAACGCAAGCCTTTATAGAATTAATAAATTCATGTTTGACCCGATGGAGACCGTTAACTGGCCCGCACGTCACTTAGAATTCTTCTCCCCCACCACTCGGCCAAAAAGAGAAAACACTCAAGGTAGTCACCGCAATGTAAGTTTCTTTACACGAGGGAATGAAAAAAAAGGTGCCCGTGCCGAGAGCATAAGGCATGAACCGATGACCGCGCGCGGGAAACCCGAAGACAAAACCACGGGGGTATGGTTCCCGGTTTAAGAGCCTCATTAGTTCAATTAAACCCTCAAAATTGACAATTTATTCATCTCATGGGTCGTTCAAAACTATCCTCGCCCACATTGAAATGAAAAGAGTAAGGGATGACGATAAAAAAATAAGAATAGCGGAAGAAGAGGACAGTGCGAGTGAACCGTCGTGCAGGAGGCAATTTTTATACCCTCGAGACTATAATCCTGGATCCCCGTTCGCAGAGACAAACTTCCCACCACATTACAGACCATCGTCAGTGAAAAACGCTTAGCCAACGCGCGTTTGTGCTATTGTCATTTTCAACTGCTATCACCACCAACCAATACTAGCAAAAGTTTTAGCATGTACTTTGTGGAAGAGAACCAGATGAAATGGTGTATCACTTAGTAATTTCTACCCTTTTTTTATTCTCACTGACCATAGTTACGACATACAATGTAATTTCATAGATTACCAGCATCATTATCATTGCCACCAAGTAAACTATGGCAAGCACTAGCATGGCGTAGGAAAACAGGATAAAATTGACTCCAATTATAAATTAAGACAAAAATCATGGCGAATGGTTACCAACGACCAAACTTTCCGGCTTGTGAGAAGCACTTTTATCGTCAGAATAAATCCACGATAAATGACCCTACATACCTTATTATCAATGTCAAGGTAAGATCAGACCTAAAACCTACAGGCTATGACGATGTGGTTACATGGTGCTGGTCCAAAGTTCTAAAAACTTAACGTTTGTTATTCGCACCAATTTTACTTTAAATTTCTCTGTTGAAAAATTGTGAAAAATTTATCAGTGGTCATAATCTGGAGTAACAATGCACACCAGTGATATTTTTAAATAGTGTTTTTAAAAATCTATGTGACATAAATATCGCGAATAATCCCATGCAAAATAAAGCATAGTGTCATACCACATATCACCACGTGCCACCATGTATGTTTACATCATCCGGTAAAAATCACTTCTTAGTTTCACTGTAAAAACATTGGGGAGTAAATTATATTATTCCAAAATACATGACTAGATAAGGGTGTGACTTACAAGCCGGAAAATGCAGTAATTGATGAAGAAGGTTGAATGTCACCATGAAGGTTGAATGAAACCATTAGAAGAAGATCACGAAAATTTTAAAACATCCCATGGCTGCGGTACTTCCACGCATTTTGAGGCTATTTTCTTTTCACTTGTTCATAGCGAATCCTGTATGATCAGCCTGGAGTGTCGACGGCAACTCTAGCAGAGAAGTCGTCACTTTCTTGCGTCAGTACGTAATGGTAGTTCTAACGGGTGTTAGTAAGAAAAGTCATTCCGGCGCACGTTAAACGCACGCGACTATATGTTCAGACTACGCAACTACATGTTCAGGCTATCATTTCCAGGCGCGAATTTGACTTAGCTTACGTATTGCTCCCAATCATCAATCGGGTCATCCGTACAACTGGCACCCCTCTCGCGGGTTCAAGACGCCGAATGCTTCACTGGTAATACAGGTTTATCAGCACCTTTAAAACCGTACTAGTGTTTTTTTTCTAAATACAAGATATATTTCCACATACTTGCAACTATGTGGAATAAAATGTGAAAAAATCATAATAATTGGTTGTTCTGCTTATTCATTGATAGGGTTTCGTAGAGTCCCAAATTTCATTTCCCGTTTCGGGGTTACCTCGAAACTTTCTCTACACAAAAACTATTGCATGCCATCCATAAAGTTTAAATTTAACTCTTCAATTTTTCTGCCTCTGCTCATCAAGTCTATAACACCTATTCCTTTTCGTTCTCTTCCGTGCATACCCAACATTCTTCTCTACGTCAACAACTTAAAAATTCCTTTCCCTCTCAATACTTTCTTCATCTATAATCGTCGCCTTCTCCGTGTCTCTCCACTACCGAAATCATCCTTTTCTCACCTTCCAATATCATCACCTCCACGCTACTTCGCATATTCTCTCGCCTCTTGTCCACATCAAGCCCCGAAAGCCTCCAGTATGCCTCCTCCCCTATCCGCGGTGATCAAGTCTCCGAATATTTCAATGCCATGCTGCACATTCAATACTTATCTCTCCTTTTTAAGCGTATTTTCATCCAGCCACAATCGTGAATTCCACTCCTTACAAAAGTTCCAATATCAATTCAACGCAATATCTCATTTCCTTATCCCAAAACTTTTTTCTTGAGTTAATAATGTAATATAATTATTTTTAACAAAATTGTATAATCGTTAACATTGTATTAAATTAAATAATTAAGCCATTTACAATCTATTTCATGTTAAACTAGTCTGCTCTCCAATTAATTCACCAAAGCGTCATATCATTAGGCTTTTTCTCATATTGCTCAAAAAGTTGTACCGCTTTCTTTTCCGATCACTCCTTGCTTTTATTTTCTATCACTTGGCGTGGCAATCTTTTAAGCATACACACTAAAGTGGTTCCGGATTTGCTTAAAATTAAACCAGTGAACTCGCAGATTACAACGCCAAAGGATGACACTCAAGGCATACTTTTTTTGCCACCTTGGAGAACTAACGCACGCTTGGAGACCTCATTTATTGTTTTCTTTTCAATCAGAAAGCACGGAGCTGGAGAGACTGACGACCCCTCCATCCGCCTCGGCGAGGCCGCGCCGCGACGTCTGCGCGTGCTCTCGGTATATGTGTCGCACTTTACGGCCCCTCGGGAGATAAATCATGAAACAGGGTGGGAAAGACAAAGGGTTTTATGAGGCGAGGAGAGCCCCACCGACAACACGGCCAAAGGAAGATACCGTCGTCGTCCCCCACCACTCCACTCCCTCCTCCAGTCTCTCCCCTTAACCCCGTCTGGGACATCAGCGGGGCCCACCGGGTCTCTCAGCCAGACTATACCTCCGGAGCGTGTGTGTCTCCCAGGCGACCATACACCGCCCATCCCATCCAACCTGCACCACAATGGGAAGAACGACTCCGACAATGGAGTCGGGAGACGACTAAAATAGTCAATATTGCACAAAACGGGGGGAGGGATCTCTCTCTCCCCACAGAACGACAAAAAAGGTAAGAAAACGACATAAATTATTACGTCCACTGATAGTGTGTCCACCCGGATAGACAAGACTTGGGAGGAAAACTGAGGTGGGATGGGAATAACTTCTCCCGGCTAACCTTTCCGAAGGACTGGCGTTTCTTGCTCCGTTCGTCCGTGTGTGTGTGGAGGGAGAACGGAGCGTATTTTTCGGGGTCCTCCAGAAAGCCTGCTCCGTGGAAATGGATGAGGAGTGTAGAGGTCACAGAGCGGGTGAAGGCAAAGAGGAGGAGGAGAGAAGAAAAGAGGTGGTGGTAGGAAATATTGTGGAAGAGAGGAATCTCTCTTTTGTGTCTCCGCTGCCGGAGTCCTATTATTGGAGATGATTCTGGTATTTTTTTTTGGCCGTCGTTCTTCCTCTCTCGACTCTTTTGCGTCTTTTAAAGCCCATGGGCGTAAAAACTCGTGTGTTTGCGTACACTTGAGTCAACCCCTCCTATCCTCTTGCTCTTCTATAACATTCGGTCCTTCCTCTCCTCTTTGCCTTCCCAAACACTCCGTACGACTTACTTCACACGCTATTAAATCCGATGGTGGAGGGGCACATTTAAGCATGCTCACGCATTTATAGGGGAGAAAGGACGGGAGGAGGAGTGGTGAGACGGTTTAAGTGGTGGGCATGCAACGGAATGTGGTCCGGGTGCGATGCATCGTCGACCACGACTCTCGATACTTGTTCCGCATCGCGTTCTTCTCGATTCGGAATCGTCAAACAGTGAGAAAAATCAGAAGGATGTGCGAACTCCATGTGGGAAGTGGCAGTTTTGAGCTTTTGGATGCTCCAGATGCTAAATGTTTATCGCACCAGATTCGCAATGATTTTGGTTCAATTAAAAACACAACATACAAGTCCGAGAAGATTTTCGAACCCGCAATCCTTCTTTTGCCTGCCCGGGGCATAACTGACCTAGTATTCGGAGTTAGAGCTGCCACGCCGAGGTAATTACTCGAATGTAAAAGATTAGTGAGGAATATAGCGATGATAATGCAAATGTAGATGCGTCGGTTTTTGTCTGATCTTTGGAAACTTTGGATGTGATTATGCTACGACGTAAATGTGAGGTGACGGAGTGAAAATTTTGGAGAGACGGAAATATCAACTAGGATTTTTCATTGCCAGTTTAAGACATGGAACGTAAAAATGCGATAGCATGGAGTGGACATTAGCCGGCCGCATTGGCGGTGGTGGGATTGTTTCTTCGCCTGCTTAACAAGGGGATCGCAGGTTTAAGTCCCACCTCAATGGATTTCTCGCCGTTCACTAAAATCATTAACTTATCTTCAATTCAAAATGAGTCACTGGTTATTTTTCGGGTGGGAAAAAATAAAGTGCACAACGTTTCCCCATTTTGCTGAGATTTTGCATGACTGCGGAACAAATGTTTGGAACAAGGTTTAGCCGATTCAATCACAGTGCAGCGCATTGACGGCTTAAAGAATCGGAAAAAAGAAATATATTTAAAAAAAATAAGTTTTTACGATCAATTTGTTCACTAAATTATCCATCATTTTTGAGAGGCAAAATGTGAAAATTATCACATATCATTTCACTGTGATTGTGTGATAACGCTTACGAACTATCCGAAAAAAAATCAATTGAATGAGGCGGGCCCAGTCCAATTTCCTTTCGGTTCTCGAATTTACTTTGTCATGAAAATGTGATGACAAACTGTTAATTCAATAATGTAGCAGGTTGGTGAATGTGATTTAAACTTCATGAAAATTGAAATTATTTGCATTGCAAACGAAATTCATTTCGCATACAAAGCGTAGATTCACAATCACTTGCGGTAGGCAGGTATACATTCATTATTCTTATCGCACTGTGCGATGCTTCCGATTCGAGCATCGCTCGGGCCCCCATCCCCTCACACACCTCTCCATTCCCGTGGCCGCCGTGACGTGTGGTGGGGGAGAGGACTGCTTTAGAAAGGGGGGAGGAAGAGGAGGATCAGGAGGAGGGGAGGGGACTCATCCACACATGAGAGCAAGGGAGTTCGCGGCCGGGCAGGTGAGGGGGGGGAGGGAGGGAGGGAGGAGGTGCGACCGACGGCAAAGGTGCGACGGTGTAAAAGAGTTATTTCGAGTGGAAGAAGTAGATGGGAGAAGTAGGGAGTGGGTCCGTGGAGAGATTCTGTGCGGGGCATTTTTTTTCCGGAGTGTGGGGTGGGAGAAGTCAAAGACAGTTTTGGAAGGGGGAGGAGGGTGAAGTGGCAATATGGGGTGGGGGTAGTGGAAAAGAAGGAACAGCACCGTCAGAGGAGGGGTGTGTTTTAGTTGGGGAAGGGAGGCAGAGGAGAGGAGAAGGGAGAAGAGCGACACGCTCGGAAAACGAAGAGAAGAAAAATGCAAAGTTTGGGAAGAGGATGACGAGATGGAAGAGAAACGGACCAACTCCACGGGGGGGACCTTGAGGAGGAAACACAAATCAAACAATGACGCTCGCATAAATACTTCTAAATCTTTTCTTTTTCGGAGTATCCCCTGCCAAAAAGCGTATTTACAATTAAGATTATTATTGCCATTGCTCATAGTAGGTATTAAGAGAGACGATTGACTGGCGATGTCATTTTCACTATTAAGTACAAGTGCATACGATGGTAAAAATAGGATTATATGGTTAATGGAAGAAGAGTGAAGAGAAATCAGGCATTGACATTCACCTAAGTTTAACTGAAGACACCGAGAAGTCCACAGTTTTACCTTTGATCCAACGACAGAGTGTAACACTTGAAGTGCTCTCTCCATGTGGCACTCGCTAAAGGATCGGAGTTCAAATGACAATTATCCAACACAGATGGGATATGAACATGAACCCTTGATATGGTAATGCAGTGTTCTAATGATTACAGAACCCGATCCCATGCGGGCATTGGAGTTCGTCAACATCTTCATATATGTGGTACCATGCAAGCCACTTCAAGGGTGTGTGGCAGGGTGTGACGCTACAACATTTAAGTACGAACCGTCAAAAACACTATATGATGAATTTAGCAATTTTACTAAATACGCTGGTAAGTAACGTATGTGTAAGTTATATTTCACATTCAGTTAGGCATCTAACTATAATTCTCTTCATGAGGGATGGGCACTCCACTCTTACATCACGGCTACTATTATTTCAGTTCAGTGGTGCTTGCATGCAAAATGATATTAAAATTGGAGAAATAATGCATAAATATTTATATCAGAATATAATTTTCAAAAACAATAAAAAGTATTTTTAAAAACAACCTTACTCTTCATTGTCATATACAGAACTGGCGGCGCCGATCACAGCAATTGTAGTCCATAATCGCACGCGGAAAATGATAAATCTAAAATATTTCCCTCTTGCAATTTATCTCTCCAATAATATGAATGATACCTAACGTAGGTATTATTTTTACTTATGGTGAAGGATAGAGAGATTATGAGATGAAAGAAAACAATTGAAGAAGTATTGGGCACCTTAAGAAATGAATGGGAGTTCCTGGAGAAATTTGGAAGATGCAGAAGGGTGGGTGGAAGATGACGAAGAGAGGCGAGAGGTTGTCAATGACACGTCCTACTGAAGTTAGAACAAGACGAGAGCATAGGTCGTCATTCAGGAAAACAGTGAGCGTGTTGAACGGGATGAGGACATGGGAATTATGTCGACTGAAAGAGAATAACAGTATAGTTAGAGATGTTTGAAGATAAATAAGGTGAGTATAAATTTTCGATTAAAAACTAACCCTAACCAGCATTAGAATGAATGATAGTGATAATTCCACCAATGAGGAAACTTTTAATGGGTAAATTTTTTCCTAGTGAACATTCCACAGAGGCACTTGCGCGTGATTTCGAAAAAGTTAATACAAAGTTTGAATCTCCCTGATATAATAATAATTGTTAAAATCGGATTTCCTACCTTCAAACGTCTCTTCACTTTTACACGCAGAATGTCACTATTCAACTCACCATATAACCTACCTCTATTCATCCCATAATTATGCATTAGATAAATCGCTAATACGATTTATGCTAATGCATAATTAGCCGTAGTTACACTAACTTTAGGGTGCAGTGTAATGCATGTTGGTGACTACTCACCTCCTGTCACACACCCCTGAGGTGGTTTGCAGAGTATTCTGTAGATGTTCTCCTGACCTACTACTTTTTGGTGACTGCGCCTAGCGGTCGGGGGGAACGTGCGAGGTTCCGATTTGAACTGGGACAAGTTCTGTATGCCTGGTGTGGAATCACCCCGTGCCACACACCCTAGTGGTGGCTTGCAAGGTACTTCGTAGATGTAGAGATCCCGTCTGACAGGCCGATCTAATTCCACTTCCTTTCTTCTTACCTAACATCGTTTCTTCCATTACGACCTTCACTATCACGTTGCCTCTAATTACTTGCTCCAAACATTCAATCTGCTTCCTTGTGGTTTCTTCAGCAATTTCATTTATTCCCATAGCAGGTCAAGTACTTTTACGTTTCCCGTAATTTTCATCCATTGCAAATTGCAGGACGAGAAAATGAAGGGAAACATTAACCAATCATAGAAGTGAAAAACCATAAAGCTTCATTTCAGAGAAAGAACTGAGATAACGAATTCATTATTAACTTGAATGATCTATCTGCAAAAAAATCCTACCAAAATATAGATAAGTGATGCAAAATAATGGAATACAGAGATGAGTACGAATTGGAAGTGCTACACATGACTGATGAACTTACTTCTATCCAAAGTTTTTTTGCCATTTAAATTCACAATCTTGAGGAAAAAATATAGTAAATGTTGAATTAAGTAATTTTAGTATTCCAAAAGACTTATTAGGTTGACATAGCGGGGATATAATGACAAAACAATAACCACAACTTGGAATACTATCACTAAGGAGTGCTACAGCAAAGCAGACTGTGGATTTAAATTGTATCCCAGATTATTGCAGAAAGTCGACGGATGAACGCAGATGAAAGACCCCAAAAGAATATTTCAGGATTTTTCGTACATAAAACCATACGACATTAATATTAAGTGATCTTAGTACAGTACTAAATCATTTTTAAGATTTCGTAGTTGCGCCACTCCAACATTTCTATGATTTCTCAATCTTTTATCGTTCAGCTGGCTCACAATTCGAAAAACACTAACAGCGATCAAACTTTTTACGGCAATATATAAAATACTAATAAACTGATGATATCAGGCCTGACCACGTGGAAATTATGGATATCCATGTTGAGAAAAACCACCTTTGTTATTTCCACAAAACTTTACTCCGCTGGCACGACGCGCGTTTCACCACACTGTGGCATACTCATGTGCGCACATGGGTGTGCCACATGTGTAGTGTGGTGAAACGCGCGTCTTTCCAGCGGGATAAAGTTTTGTGGAAATAACAAATGTGGTTTTTCTCAACATGGATACAAATTACTACTCAGGGAATCCGTCGTCTTTTTTTTTTAATTACTCCTAATTTGCATGCCGGAGCTTCATGCCGCCTCAGGCAGCATGGTGTGAATTTCGTCAGAACTGCACTACATTTTATTCTACATCTACAAAATGCCCTGCAAGCCACCTCAAGGGTGTGTGGCAGGGGATGAGTAGTCACCAACATGCTATGCACTATACCATAAAGTTAGTGTAACTACGACTACGAATGCTTTCCCAAGTGTGTTTAATTTCCCAATGCAATCTAAGAATGCCCAGGGAAACTAAACAAGAGTAGAAACATTTTTACTCTATCCCTTCAACTCATTCAAAATCGCAAGCTGGTGCAAAATAAGTAAGTGGAAAAAGGTAAGCAAAGCGTTTTACTATGAAGCCTAAGTTCAAAAAAGGCTCCATAAAACGCCCAGAAAATCGAAATGAATGAATAGAATACAACGTCCGCATTCCACTCAACATAGGCAAAGACACTTTAAACACTCATCACACACATCGAATTGCCTTTCTTCATTCAATTATTTAATTCCAGGCCGTGTGCTAATTCCTACGAGTAAAAAAATAAAAAAATACGTATCCCAAGGTCTTGCTCATACTCCTTACGATTTGATTGCGGGAACACACACTGTGTAATCATCATTCCGAGGTCTACTTTTCTTCAAAGTCATTCTGTACTTCAGTACAATGCTGGAGAATGTTACATCATTGCTCTCGGAGATAAACATCACTAAATTAACGTTCTTGCTAAATTATTACATTGATGTCCACTAAATGATTGGATGACTTTGAAAACCCCGCACAGTGTTCATCCCGTAGAGTATTATCCACTTTTGAGAGAAAGGCGAAAGTTTGGATAGATCGTGGAGCGGAAATTTATTTTATTTACAGATTCTAAAAGGTTATTTTTCATACATTCACAAGCCTTATAAGGAAAGGAGACTCATGCATCCCAACTACATTTAAGGGTAAATTGCCACAGGAAAAAATCGACCTGAATCGGGATTCGAACCGCGGACCTTTGGCATTGCCAGGCCCTTGCGAACACCACTTAGCTACCTAGGCTTCCTAATTCCATTGTAAAGACAAGGGATAGTTAAGGATGCAAGGGGACTGATTCCATCGCCGTGTTTAGCAGCAGCCATGAATATCTTCATACATTTATGAGGTTTTCACATTGTGCAAAAATCAATGGATAATGCCTAACTTATAACAATGAGATAGGCAATCGCTTAATTCAAATTGAAAATAAAAATAAGGATGCATGATTGTGCACGATGCATTTCATCATAGATCGGAATCATCAACTAGAATTATCCCTCTCCCTTAATTTTTGGGCTTAAAATTGGCTTCACCCATATTCCATAGGCGTAATTTCATTAGAGCGTGTCCATTTTATATGTAAACGGCTGGTGTCCTAACACCCCCCGCCACACGCCTATTGAGGCGGCTTGCGGGGTAATATGTAGATGTAGATTCCTCAATAATGTGCATACACAAACCTTCAAATTCTACTTTCTGCACTATATGTAAAGAGAATCGCAACGCATCCCAATTGTTTTGCGAAAAGATGCCATTTTATTTTCATGTTCAATTTGAGCATATGGAGCTTGATATGGAGTGTGACGTTGTATGGGGCAGAAACGTGACCTTGAGAAAGGAAGACGAAAATAGGCTCAGGGCGTTCGAGATGTGGGTGTGGAGGAGGATGAAGAAGGTGCTTTGGACGGAAAGGAAGACAAATGAGGAAGTGCTTGACATGGTGGGTGAGGAGAGGAAACTTATAGATGAGATTAGGGGAAGGCAGGGTAGGTGGCTGGAATGGGTAATGAAGAGCGATGGTTTGCTGAAGGCCGTGATATTGGGAAGGACGTTGGACAAGCGGGGAAGAGGAATAAATGGAATAGGTTTTATGGGCGGGATGGAGAAAGGTAGGACTTACGCTGAGACGAAGAAAGAAATACTAGGGGTAATAGACACGAGCAATACGTATAACGCTAGATTTTCTCTGACTTTCATTACACCCTACCTTTAATCGGTAGATTGCTCAGATGACCCCCTGAGTCTCAGATGAGATTGCCCCCTGCCAAACACCCCTGGGGTGGCTTGCAGGGTATTTTGTAGATGTAGATGTAGATGATGATGATGATGAGCATATGGAAGGAAGGATCCCTTCCATCCTCCTCTCCTCCAGGAAGTTACGACAAGGGGAGTGGACCTCGTTAAGTTTTTTCCAAATAGGTAATTGGTAATATATTCTCAGCAGCCCAAAAGCAGTAGTAAAACGGTTATTTATTTAGTATTTCGGTGCCAATATAAGATATTGATTGGGGCCTTATCCTCTTAATTTTACTACTTTTTATTATAAATTTTAATTTATACATATGTCCTTCTTTTTTACTTATAAACATGGGCGGCGTTTCCAGGGCGGAAAGGCGGGCCCGGGCCCCGATTTTAACGTAAATAAAATAAGACTGTTATCGCATCGAAAGTTTTTATGTCGTTTATATATTATTTGCAAACCTATTGCCCTTAACGACCTGAGGAGCGTTTTTAACGCACAAATTTTTTCAGAAGGGGGGAGGCGGAGTCACAAAAACAGGGCCCCTCTGGACGTGCAGCGGCCCGGGCCCCTGAGCACCCACGCCGCCCCTGCTTATAAATATGAGCATAAACCTTTTTAATTAAAATATTAGGAGCATTTATATCTATTAGTCATTGAATAAGTCACTAAAAGAAAGAAATAACTCCGGACGGAGAGGTACATACTTAAAAAAACCAAATCTGCGGAAGGGGTTGCATTTTCCGGTGACTGAATATCGCCAGGTGGAATTAAATTTCGTAGTCAATGCCTAGCAATAATGACGAGCCCTCTGGCAGAGTGAGTCAAGGAGGCTCAACATATTGAAGTCTCGATTTCTAGGGAAGTAGCGAGATTAGAAACATCTCGGTGTGTATCATTTTTTGTAGAGCAGCGTTCTGCTTGCGCTTTAATTCCCGTTTCACTCCAAAAAAATAATGACAGAAGTAAAACAAATTAGTGTGGAATTTATGTTTATCGCCTTTTTCCGAACATCAATCCGCTTGAACTACATCGCACTCTTTGAGACACACAAGCATTCATGGATATTATAATTTACATTAAATATTAAGCATATTAAGCATGATAATTATTCTATTTCGTATTATTCAACGCAAAAAAAGTCACAAATATTGCACAAAGTAACCACTAGCAGCAAAAAAAAATTCTGCGTAAAAATGCATACTAAAATTGTCCATAAAAAATAAGTCCTCCTACAGCAAATTCTTTTTTGGCGTAAATTTTTATCCCTACTCGCAATTATATGATCAGTATTTCACTGGGTGAGATGCAGTTTTATCGAAGAATCAAAAAAGAAAGCTGTCTATTTTTCGTAGAATTGAGAATGCTGGTCGATCGTGAAACGATTGCTACCCCTGTTGATCCCTAATGCTGTAGAAGTATGTGCTTACGCATCGAAGTGCTATTTGCTATTGACTCGTTAGGCTGTAGCAACAGAAGTAAATTCAAAGAGCAAAGCCGCCTGAAGTTAGTTAGAGTGAAAAATCACTTCACCTAGAATTTGTTGAATTTGACCTCATTTTAAAGAAAAAACTCCCACCTTTCCAATTGTATCAAAATATCAACCCCTTGCCAAACTACTTTTTGAGTAATTTACCTGAAATTACATGCATTTTTACATGGGATACATTACGACTGTGCGCTCCAGCGGGAGAATACGGAAAATTTTAAGAATATATATAACACCTAGATTTCATCAGAAAACTAACGGTGTGTATTTTATATTTTTTCTCAACTATTTAAAAAAATTAATCAATTACTCAACGCAGTAATTTTTTACGAATCGCGAAAAAACCTGCTGATTTGATGGCTATTTAGCCGAACGGCGTGAAAAAATTAGTCAAGTTAGAGATTTATGTACCTAGATATATTTATTTCATTACTAAAAAAATTGTCATATATAACAATATTATAGCGCCATTAATGTTTCAATATTTATTTCATACCTGCTGCATGCTGCAATATTTACTTTATGCTTCTTACAGACGCTGAAATTTAAAAAAAAATAAAATTCGAATATGGTTTCCATTATGACTACTAGGGAAATACCTCGCTCAAACTACCTTAAGTAAGGGTATGGTGGTTCGAGGGGAAGTGAGGGGAATCGCTCCTCCTCCCCTACCGACTGCCGCCTGGGGGTCGAGTCAGGATTTATTGCGGTCCGTGTCCCACACACCAACCCCATCGCGGATCCCGACCCCGACCCCCGGGGGCGGTCCAAAGGACATGCGACCCTCTCGACGAGCCCGCAACTCATCCAAACATTGTTATGCTCCGATCTCATCTCTTAGTTCGACCTCTTTTCTTCCTTCCTCCGCTCCCCTTCCCTCCACAGCCTCATCTCCACAGCCTCGCCTCCTCTCCACAGCCTCACCTTCCTCTCCACCCATTCCACCACACGGGAACCTCTCCTCATCTCATTCTCGCCTCCTTTGTGCCGCCTCATCCCCCACCCCGCAGTACATGCTGAAAAAACCATTCACTACGGTAGAGGAGGGTGAGAGAAGTACGGTTATATGTTGGGGGAATAATCTACTTACGCCGCTCCCTGTTTTTTTTCCTGCGCGTATCCTTCCTTACATAGTTACGTAGTACCTGGGCTGCACCCCGCGGAGCAGTGTCATCTGAGCCATAGTGACGCTGATTTAAGTCATAATTTCCCCGGTTACTCGGAGCGGAAAAAATCCAGCGAGCAAACCAAAAGTCTCCACTGACTGAGGAAAACGTTTTAAAGGGTCGTGGGTTCTACGGGTGGGTTCCACACCCCTTCGTCACACCCCTATTCGTTTGCCACCGTCTGGGTACGTGCACCGAATTATTCTGGCGCCCCCCTTTCTTCCCAGAAGGAACCTTTGAACGCACGTGAGTGGGATCTCATAAACTTATCCCTGGAGCACGGTGACGAGTTTAGCTTTCACTTCGTTTGTTTCGCCTGCCCAAGCAATAGCTTCCCAGAGCTGTACATGTAAAACCAAAGTCTGCCTGCTTCCTCTATTCGTAGCCTGCGTAATCGGCCCTCCGCCTGTTTTTTTCTCTAGGAAGGCTTTAACCACCTAAAACCCTGGGCAAATCGCCCACCGCGTCATAATCGTTATCTGAAGTGTACCCTCAATTGCATTCTAGGCTCGTGCAATGAAAGTTCTTGGTCGTTAATGGATGCTCTGGATGGGCACTTAAAATAAATATATCGTTAATTGAGTGGGACCCAGGCAATAGATTTTTCAATGGCTTATTGGAACTTGCAAGTTGAGTCTTTTAGTACATGATTTACACAACTCTGTGGTATGATGTGACCTTTTAATGCAGCGAGGACCAAAGCATTTCTCACAAATCGATGGGAATATTAACAACCATGCTAATAAATTAGTGTACCTCGGAACACTAACCATCATGTGTTATGCAATTCATGCCATGTAGCAAATAAGAAGTGGATGCGAGAAGCAATTCCATTTAATCAAATAGTAATTCAGCAAGAAACCTAAATACTATTCGAAACGATATGAAATGTGCACATCAATTGAACGCAAAGTGCTTTTCGATTAATAAGAGAAACTAACGCAGTGAATCAAACTAGCAGCATGCATTGGAAGTGTAGAGATCGCAATGCCTGTTGAATCTTATGCTTCCAGCTGCATTCAGTTCATTATTTTCGGCGGTACGAGTGTACCAAACATTTTTCAGCTTCAAGTATTGATAAAGATAATTCGATTCTTTATAATTACATGCAATGCATGACACGCTATGTAAATGGAAATGAGATCTCACGGAATTGTCGTTTAAAACGTGAAATTACCCTGTAATCATCATCAGCAGTCATCAAATCTGGCCTCTCCACTCTTCTCACCGTATATGCAAACCATTTTATTGGACATCATGTTTTTCTACCTACATCATTTGCCCGTCGTATTTTATCTTATATCTATATCTATATCTACAAAATACCCTGCAAGCCACCTCAGGGGTGTGTGGCAGGGGGTGAGTTATCACCAACATGCATTACACTATACCCTAAAGTTAGTGTAACTACGACTAATTATGTATTAGCATAAATCTTTGGTCTACTCCGGTTATGCAAGTTTTCTACTTTTCCGTCGATTATATTTTTCAAGAGAATCTTGTGTAGTAAAATGTGTCCAATAAGTTTATCTGTCCAATAAGTTTTCTTAAAAGATAATAAGCTATTGCAAAAATATTTCAATACAATACTTGAATTCAAATATCGCACAGCCCACGACCACACTTCACTCTCGTCCAGAGAGAAGTGCTGTAAACACACGCACACACATACACGAACGTTGCCCCGCACAAACGGTTCTTCCCTTTCAACTGTTCAAGAGGTCGGAAGTCTCTCTAGGCCCCACACAAGAGAAAAAAAAATCCACACCCTCAGTTCCTCCGTACCTTGTCTCTCTGGTCATGTTGACTGGGCGGGAGAGAACGGGTCCATTGGCTGGGTTCGACTGGGGAGTCGGGGTTTGCCTCTGGAAGTATGAGCTCAGGGTGGTCTGAAAGCTTATATACATCCTTTTGAGCTCTTCCCTACCTACACCCTGAATCGTGCAGCGCAGTCCCGGTAGAGGGCCATCACCATCTCTTTTCGGGAGTCTATGATACACCGATGAACATAAGGATACACACACACTTCTACCCGTGCTGTATTCCCCGTCCTCAGCTAACCCACCCTTATCCCTTTGCTTTTGTTGCCACATAAATTAATACCTCCGCCATTTTTCAAGCATTGTCGCCCTCCATCATTGTTGATGCCAACAATGGCACCGCCGAGGCTTGACGTTCGACCTCACCCCCTCCCCTCCTCCTACCAACCAACCAACCCGATTCCTCCGATTCCGACTTCGATTTCCTTTTCTCCAAAATTCGAACTGGGTGCTCCATTATTATACGGGATATGGACACATTCAAAAACGTTAGCAGGGATGAGTTATGCCCGCCGCCCAAGAAGACGGGAAAATAGTTTTCCTTCTGGTTGGAGACTTCGATCTGAGACGGGAGGACTGCATTGGAATGGGATTGGTTCTGTGCGATTGCTGCAGTACATGGCTTCCCATCCCGAGCTCCCGGGTTCGAATTTCAAGACCGGCGGTGATTCTTCAGTGGAATCTAGATCCCTACTTGCATGCGCCTAAGTGGATGGCGTAAAAAACCATGATCGAAAAATTTTTTTCATGACGAATTTCATCCCTAACTGCACAAGTGTGCGTGACTGCTAAAACCAAATTATTTGTGTGTTCCATTATTAATAATGGTATGGAAATAAGACTTTTAGAGAATAAAGCAGGCATTTAAGACATAGATCCATTAGTAATGAGCTTATTAAGTAAAATGCTAAAACAAAGAGATTCAACTAAATAAGCTCGTAGGCTTCCGCGGATGTAGTGTTGACTGTTTAATCTTTCGGGATTCATTCCGCGATGTTTAAAATTGCAAAAAAAACAATATTTCGCTGGTCCTCCTGCCAGCTTCATCAGGTTAATTGAACTGATTCTTTACCCTCGATAGTCTTTATAAGTGAGGACTCCCATTGTTGCCGGAATTTTAAATTTGAAAAATTCGGCACCGAACACCATCTCAGCGGCCTTCAGCGGCCGACTAATAATTTCAACTTTGAGGAGACAAAATTAATATCAAGGGAGGTACACTATTACCCAAGATTAATCAGGGAGGCTATAGAAATTGCGAAGAGACAGGAGAACGTCAACCGAGAAGACGGTTACACGTTGAGTAGAAAGCTTAAACGAATTTTTCAAATTTAAAATTCCGGCAACAATGGGAGTCCTCACTCATATATATAAAGACGAGCAAGACTAAAGAATCAGTTCAGTTAACCTGATGAAGCTGGCAGGAGGACCAGCGAAATATTGTTCTTTTTTGCAATTTTAAACATCGCGGAATGAATCCCGAAAGATTACACATTCAATTAAATAGTCTACTAGCCGAGAAAACTATTTATCCCAGCCTAGTTTTGAAACGATATCAATCTGTTCGCGCTAATAATGATATTTTGAAACTTCCGTTGGATAGCCCAATTCCTTAATATGATCTAAATGATCTAATAGACCACATCACAACGGGGTTCGCAGCGATTTTCGCGCTATCAGAAAAATTAATAAGCATGAAATTGCATTAAACTGAACAGAGATTTAATCTGACTTTGAACCTAGGGTCTGACAAATGCAGTGAAATGCACAACCTGATATACATCCACAGGCGCCTTTTCCCCGAACAAAGAGACATCAATATAGAAAGAAAACCAACCACTTTGTTGAGGCCATAATTCTCGTACGCATAACGGCCATTCCGTACAAATCTCCACCAAAGACAATGTATCCGAAAAACCTTGCTTAACATCTTACTTTAATTTTTCCCCGTAGCCTTTCTCATTCATTCGCCGTAAGTATTTGACAGGTTTTTATTTGAACGCTTTGAATATTCATAGTTTTTATACAATTCTAGCACACACTAGTAGTGTAAATGAATGCTGGTGGAAATTCACTCCTTGCCACACTCTGCAGATATTTAATACTACAATAATAATCGCAGTTTCTATTACATCGATAGAACATGCTATAAATTTTGACGCAAAACATTCTGCGACCTCAGGTATACCTACTATGAGGTTTATATGCTAATTGGTCAGATAAGTAGACCACGGGAAGCGAAACGGAGTAAAAAGTTAAAATAACACATGCATGAAAACTTTATTTTCACGGAAAATTCACGGTCAAATTAAATTTAAAAAGAAGTTTATCATTAAAAAATAACTGCTGGGATAATTTCTTCCGAGTTAGAAAAATAGTCAACAAATCTCACAAATTAGTTGTCTCAACACTGAAAGAAACACCTAAGTTTGGCAATTATCAGGATGACATGCCACAGAAAGAGGAGGAAGGTTTTAACAAAAATAAGAAATGAGAACCTTCCTCTTGGAATTACTGAGTCAGAAACTCAGCATTGGCATGTTGAAAGATCCCCAGTGTTCGGAATAATATGTACCGTTAGGACCGTGCCGATCTGCTTCTGTTCCAGTCCTCCCGTTGTGCCTTAATGATGGCTTTCCCTAATAATCCCAAATTCTCGAGGGAATTACCATTAACTCATGGATCCGTAAAACCTAACAACTACCTCTCGAGTCAAACCTTTAAGGACCCAGCCATTATTGGGGTGTACTTTCACTGGACAAGGTCGCGCCCCTGCCGCGAGGGTGGCTACAGGTGGTCACCACGGCTGCGACGGGGAAATTCCTATTCAGCCCCTTCTTAGCATTTGAGGGAAAGGTTTGCGGTCCCCGAATTGCTGCTGCCGTCACGATTTTTTTAGTCCCTCATTCCTAAAAATAACCATTCTTCAAGTTCGACCAGACAAATCTCGGAGGCGAGGCCAAGAGCTTCATATCGTTTCCCGGAAGCAAATCGACATTTCTTCATGATGGATTTTAATAACATATGTTTACAGCAAATTTTAATGTAAGCAGTGAGCATTATATATCCCAAGTAGGAGGTATCACACACCCTTGAGGCGGCTCGCAGGGTATTCTGCATATCTACATCTACATATTACCCTGCGAGCCACCTCTAGGGTGTTTGGCAGGGGGAAATGGCATATGTACGAAGCCACAACTATCATCATTGTATTAAATATGTCTAGTGCCAATACTATTTTGTTTGGATAGTATTTTTTTGTAATAATACTATTTTGTTTGGATAGTAATAATTTGGTGAGGAATTCGAAATTTAGACGAATTTATAGTGAGATACGTTTTTTTCCGAATATTGGATCCGGCGTGACACTTTGATATTTGTTATCAACAATAACATGAAATACATTAATTCGCGTTTAGCATAAAATCTGTAGACATGAAATAGAATTATTACGAAGTACATGTAATTTAAGCATCATTACTAGCACTTCTCACCGCTCGATATGTCCGACATTATTTTATTTTGTTCTCTGCATGAAGTGGTATCTCATAGCATTCATAAATCAATAGTATTGGTGATATTAACCAGTAGATCTGTCTTTAGCATTGTATCTACATCTACATCTACATATTACCCTGCGAGCCACCTCTAGGGTGTTTGGCAGGGGGTGACAAGTCACCAAAATGCAGCATGCAAGCGGACCGCCACATGCACACCGCACGGTCATGAATATTAAGGATACTAACCAATTCCATCATTAACTAAAAACCATCATGCAGCATGCAAGAGAATCCCCACATGCACGCCACACATGTACGATGACACTTAATATTCTACATACTAATTAAGAGGGCAATCTGCCTATGAAGCTAGAACATGCAAAACATGCTGTTAGAATCACCATAAAACTCCGCAAACATGCTTTAAAAAATACATAAGTTAGTAAGCTACACTACCAGTCAACTAATCTATTTCTAAGTCCTTACACAGCCGTTATAGTCTCTTATCGCTCGCGGAAAAAACGACATTTTGAATCTATCTGTTCTACAGTCTATCTCTCTTATTTTATTTTTATGATCTAATCTACCATAGTACGTTGGCGGTCGTAAAATATGATCAACTTCGTCGGAAAATAAACTACTCTTGAATTTACATAATAGATTTAGTCTTGTTTTCAATCTACGGTCTGACAGTGATTCCCATCCGAGTTGTTCTAAGAGGTCAGTAACACTAACAAGACTATCGTAACGGCTTTTCACGTACCTGGCTGCTCTTCTCTGTACACGTTCTAACTCTGTTTTTAAGCCTGTTTCATGAGGATCCCAAACACTGGAAGCATATTCTAAATGGGGTCTAACGAGGGAGAAGTAGCTTATTTCTCTCACTTTGTCGTCGCACTTGCCTAGAATTCTTTTAACAAATCCCAATTTACGATTAGCTTGACCTGTTATTTCCCGAATATGTTTATTCCACGATAGATCATTATTGAGCCTAACTCCGAGATATTTTACGGATTCTACCGTCTCTAATTGCGTATCCTGAATGAAATAGCTCTGTTGTGGGGAGTTTTTTTTCCCCCAGAATTTCATTACTACGCATTTTTTCAAATTTAACTCTAGCTGCCACGCATCGCACCATGCTTGGATTGCAGTAAGGTCGTTCGTTAGTTTATCCTTATCTTCACTGCTACGGATTTCCCTGTATACTACAGCGTCGTCTGCAAATAATCGAAGTTTACTGTCTATTATGTCACCAATATCGTTGATATAGAGTAGGAAGAGGAGTGGGCCTATGACACTACCCTGAGGGACGCCAGATGTGACTCTAACTTCGTTGGAGGCTACGCCGTCTAATACTACTCTTTGCACGCGATCGCTCAAAAGTTCTCTGATCCAGGAAATTACATCATCGTCTAGGCCGTATGATTTTAGTTTTACTAATAACTTATCGTGGGGCACTTTATCAAATGCTTTTTTGAAATCAAGAAAAATCGCGTCCACTGGAATGTTGTCCTCTCCGGAGACTAAAATATCGTGGGCAAACAGCGCTAACTGAGTTTCGCATGATCTACCTTTCCTGAATCCGTGTTGAGTTCTCATTAACAAGTTATGCGTGTCTAGGTGTTTCATTACTGAGCTGACAACAATGTGTTCAAGGATTTTGCATGAAATGGACGTTAAAGATATCGGTCTGTAATTACATGGCTGTTCCTTGTCTCCACTTTTGAATATGGGCGTTACATTGGCAATTTTCCAGTCATTTGGTACTCCGTGTTGCTTTATGGATTTTGTGAATATTAGCTGCAAGTAGGGGGCAATTTCTGACGCTAGTTCTTTATACACGCGAGAAGGGATTTCGTCTGGACCAGGTGACTTATTTGGACTGAGCAATTTCAATAAAATTTCTATTCCGTGAGCAGTAATATCAAGGGGAGGCATCTTTCGTATGCAGTGATTATCAACCGCCACGGATGAATTCTCACATGACTCGGTGAACACGCTCTTGAAGTAGGAATTTAATAAATTGGCTTTATCGGAACTGTTTGTTAACACATCTCCATTATCGTTTCTTAGCGAACAAACGGTAGATCTTTTACCTTGAACTTCCCTAACATAGGA
This sequence comes from Pyrrhosoma nymphula, assembly GCA_963573305.1. Taxonomy (NCBI): domain Eukaryota; kingdom Metazoa; phylum Arthropoda; class Insecta; order Odonata; family Coenagrionidae; genus Pyrrhosoma; species Pyrrhosoma nymphula. The sequence continues at coordinate 7,410,817 of OY754335.1, read as the reverse complement.
CCAAAATGCTTTTGGGTCATCCCGTACCTGCTCTACAAGTGTTTTCCTTTTAAAATTCGTGAATGCATTTCTGAACGCTTCCTTTGTAGCGGCTTTAGACAACTTATATTTATTAATTATTAACTCTCGATTACTAGGAGACACATCATGAATGATTTTTTTCATCTTAGCATGGCACGCTCTCTGTCGCCTTAACGATTTTCTGACTTCCGCGTCATACCATCTCGGTTCGCTACCTTCTTTTTTTATTTTACTAGGGATATATCTTTTGATTCCTGAATTTATGAGCGAAAGAAAAACTTTCCAAGTCCCTTCTACATTTAACTCCATTACTGATTTTTGAAACACGGGAAAAGCATTTTTCAGATTACTCTTGAACCCATCAAAATCAGCCCTTTTAAATATGAAAACTTTTCGTTCTCGTTTAAAACTTTTTGCGATATTTAAAGAAAACTTAGCTGTTACTGCCCTATGATCACTGATTCCCTCGACGGTGCTCACATTTATTACCTGATGTGGTATATTTGTCGCTAACAAATCAAGAATATTTTCTCCTCTGTTAGGAGCGGAAGCTATTTGAAGCAATGCGTTTGATGAAAAAGCGTGCAGTAACGCCTCGCAGATGACTCTATCTCTCCCACCGGGTATGAAGCTATAGGTCTTCCAATCTATAGAGGGTAAGTTGAAATCTCCGCCTAATATCAGATTTCTATCAGGATATTTGGATACTATGCTGTTTATTTGGGTTTCAAAATCTAAAATTGATGTTATATCTGTGTTTGGTGGTCTATAGTACGAGCATACAAATATAGTTTTCGATTTAGGACATTTAATTGAACACCACACAGATTCAACGCTGGTCTCCGGTAAGGTTTCCGCTTGGCTGACAATTGAATTCTTTACAGCTACAAATACTCCGCCTCCAGCTCGGTTAACTCTATCTTTCCTATAAACGGTGAAAGATTTTGGGAAAACTTCACTGTCTGAATCATCATCTGTAAGCCAACTTTCTGTTCCTATAATGACGTTACACTTCGTACTATGAATTAAATGGTGGAATTCAGGAATCTTATTTCTTAAACTACGACAATTAATTACTGCCACGACTATTACTTCATCACTAATATTATTGCAATTTGGGAGTATTTTCGATTCGCTCTTTCCGATTAATTTATTTTTAGGCCCTGTATTCCTACTTCCGGGCACTGCAGAATTTTTTATCTCACTTTTTAAATGACTTGAATCTACTGACCTCTGATTTCCCGTTTTTGTCTCACCAACTGACCTACTACCTTTCCTTCCATTGACATTATGACGCAGCTGACGTTTCCCATGCTTAAAGGTACTAAATGTTTTATTGGAAATTAGTGATGCTGAGCCTGACACGCTGCTTTTCCTTTCTATTAATCTATTCTGATTTCTGGAGGAACTTTTGTTACTAAAAACTTTAGAATTTACCCCTTTATTTATCGACCCATTATAAGCACTACACTCTGGCCTTCTCTCTACTCTAAAAAAGACCTACAGTGCTCAAATATACTACTCGCTACACATCTAGCTGACTCGGCCGTGTAGTGGACTCCCGAACGGTTCAGAGGGGTCCGACACGATCGGATTGCCGGCCTAAGGTCCACGAAGGAGGCTCCGATGTCCGTGCAGAAACGACGCAGCCTCTGGTTTATGTCTTCCACTCGGCTCCAAACCAGAGAACCACGATCGATCCTCGGGACAAGACTACAAATCGCAAGCGACAAGCTAACCCCCTCGGCACCATTTATCCGTTTCACTTCGGAGTCCAATTCCCTGAAGGAACGTAGGATCTCCTCGGATCCGCGGTCCATGGCGTCGTTGACGCCAACATGTGCCACGACCTGCAATCTAGAGCACTTCGTGCCCCGTACCGCCGCACCAACCGCCTGCGTCACCTGCGGAACACCGCCACTAGGGATACACCATGATGTCACACGGTTGCTTACACCCTCGCGGTCTGCCCTTTCTCGTAATGGGACCATCACACGGCGGACATTACTACTCCCTATCACTACAATCCTCCCCTTCCCACTCTGACGACTCTTCCTAAGTGACGGTCTCGGAGTAGGAGTAGGCACGTCAGATACCTCGGAGTTCCCCTCCGACAGCAACTGGTATCTGTTCGAAACGGGAACGGGATCTGCCGGAGCATCCCCCGCGCCACGTTTCAGAGTGACCTTACCGCCACTCCTCCGAGACACGACCCTCCAAACCTCCGGTATAGGAGGTGGTACTGCCCCTTCATCGGTGGAAGGATCTTCGGGGAAACTCTTGATCGTCCAACCTCTGTTTGCAATCGAGCGAGCCCGTGCAGCTCCTAAGGAACGGTGGACTTTCAAGGAGTCACCCAAATTTCCATCCATCTCAGGGACGCGTACTACCCTTTCTACCAGTGACTGGAGTTCCCGCACGATTCTCTCCAACTCGGCGATGCGGGCTCTGAGAACCACACCCTCGCCGGCGTTTTCGAGCACCGCAACGGGTGACCTATTCGAAGCCATCCTAGCCTTACTCGCAATAAAATCCCCAACAAAAAAATCTAACCTATAGAACGAGGGCTAATGCTATGTAATGCATGTTTGCATGTTTTTTTTACGTAGCACTCTCCCAGTTTCTGGTTTGACTGCGCACTGTTCTCCTGACTGCTTTTTGGTTTGCGCCTAGCGGCCGGGGGAAACTTGCGAGGTCCCGATTTGTGCTGGGACGAGTGCTGAATGCCTGGTGTGGAATCACCCCGTGCCACACACCCTAGTGGTGGCTTGCACGGTACTTCGTAGATGTAGATGTATTTTCTCAATTTAGAACAACAATAGTTCTATTATAAGAAATGAGATGGGAATCGCTTTCGCAGCGAGATTAAAGAATTGAGTTTATCTACCTTAACATCCTGAGTATATTCGCAGCGCGTTACTTCTCCGTAAATGCAAAGAGCATATATAAAAACTCCGCGTCACAATCGGAGGCTCGATCATATGCATAGAAGTAGAGACATTGCAGAACTGATATGAACCATTGAGAACCATTTAGAATATGCTTCCAGTGTTTGGGATCCTCATGAAACAGGCTTAAAAACAGAGTTAGAACGTGCACAGAGAAGAGCAGCCAGGTACGTGAAAAGCCGTTACGATAGTCTTGTTAGTGTTACTGACCTCTTAGAACAACTCGGATGGGAATCACTGTCAGGCCGTAGATTGAAAACAAGACTAAATCTATTATATAAATTCAAGAGTAGTTTATTTTCCGACGAAGTTGATCATATTTTACGACCGCCAACGTACTATGGTAGATTAGATCATAAAAATAAAATAAGAGAGATAGACTGTAGAACAGATAGATTTAAAATGTCGTTTTTTCCGCGAGCGATAAGAGACTATAACGGCTGTGTAAGGACTTAGAAATAGATTAGTTGACTGGTAGTTTAGCTTACTAACTCATGTATTTCTTAAAGCATGTTTACGGAGTTTTATGGTGTTTCTTACAGCATGTTTTGCATGTTCTAGCTTCATAGGCAGATTGCCCTCTTAAGTAGCATGTAGAATATTATGTGTCATCGTACTTGTGTCTCGTGCATGTGGGGATTCTCTTGCATGCTGCATGATGGTTTTTAGTTGATGATGGAATTGGTTAGTATCCTTAATATTCATGACCGTGCGGTGTGCATTTGGCGGTCCGCTTGCATGCTGCATTTTGTTGACTTGTCACCCCCTGCCAAACACCCTTGAGGTGGCTCGCCGGGTAGTATGTAGATGTAGATATGTTAACAATTTCATCTTTCCGCAGAAGGACCTTGATGAAAGCCTCCAATAACATTAGTAGTAAGTATAGAGCCCCCCTGCCAAACACCCTAGAGGTGGCTCGCAGGGTAATATGTAGATGTAGATGTATAGGTAGCATCAATTGTCATGGATAATTACCAAAAATTGATACATTTTCTTCGACATCACCATTTCGTTATAGGTATTCTTAAATGTGTAATAATATATTATGTTTAATGGATGCACTTCTATTTCTTTTCTTCTGAATCCATTACATGTCATTTACGTGAATTTAATGTTCTAAGAGTCTCCACCGATGCATGTGGCAGAGAGGTAAGGAAAACAGCAATGAAAATGGAGGGAATTTGGGAAAGATATGGGAAGAGAAAAAAGAAAGGGGATTGTATATTAAGTCTCATAGTTAGTGTTTCACTCTGTTTTTGTTGCTGCAACTATTAGAACGAGGGAACTAGGAATATCTGTGTACATCAATTCTGTAGTGTTTGTCTCTCATTTTACCCGCTTCTCTCAAATCTCAATCTACATCTACAGAACACCACGCAACCCACCTCAAGGGTATGTGGCAGGGGGTGAGTAGTCACCAACATACATTACACTATACCCTAAAGTTAGCGTAACTACGACTACATCTACAAAATACCCTGCAAGCCACCTCAGGGGTGTGTGGCAGGTGGTGAGTATTCACCAACAAGCGTTACACTATACCCTAAAGTTAGAGTAACTACGACCAATTATGCATTAGTATAAATCGCTAATGCTTGTCACGAGGCGAAGCCTCACAAGCACGCACTACACGTTACCAATGTTAGAGGGACCGTTAGTATTGATGTATTTAGCAACTATTTAAACAGAAAGACATTAAACAGTTTTGCTGAAAACATACATGTACAAGTATCAGGAACTACTATTTCTACTAAGAGAAACACTACCTGTCGAAAAACCTAGTCAAAATTATCATTAGCAGATGTGTGGTCCCTTATCGTTCGCAGGAAAAATTACATTTTAAATATGTCCGTTCTGCAGTCTAGTACCCTTATTTTATTTTCATGATCTGATCTACCTAGTCCTATCACGATCACATGCATAAAATTAAAAACATAGATTGCAAGACGGAAGAGTTCAAACGGTCATTTTTCCTTTAATAGAGATCTCTATTAAAGAATAGTAGCTGTTATGATCGAAGCCGCAGATAACGCAAATGATAACGGTAAGTAGAGTTGTTTAATTGTTCATATTTGTTTGGTAATTTCTGCCTGGTATGGTGATTTAATAATTTAAGTACCTCTTTTGTTCCCATGGATTTGTAATTATTTTCATTTTTGCATGTAATCATGACAAAACATGAACTAATGGTTCCTGTGATTTACAAGTTCAATGTTCATCCCACATGCGTAAAATCCTGGTTAGAAGCCGTGTTGTAAGTAAAGTGTACTTACGATTACGTTCCTTGACAGCATAATTTAGTAGAATAGCTAATAGCGATATGATTGTGTGTTTGACGGGTAGCGTACACCTGTGGTGAAGTCATCTCCTACCATACACCGTTTATGTGGCTTGCAGAGCGCCACGTAGATAAATATATATATAGATATATATAGAGCGGGGTCGAAATAATGGGTTAATACCTGCGCCTACATTGCTGATAATTACGTTTGAAAAATGGTATGGGACTACCCACACTGCCCCTTTAGCGCAGTCACCTGATAAGACAGTAAACATCCTTGAGATGTATACGACGTTGATGTGGCTGCACCCAAATTCACATAGCTCATAGTGGAAAAAAATCATTGTAACATACATTCAATTGAGTTTGAACGCTAGTTAAGAAAAGAATAACATTCTAATCTTGAATTAAATTCCTGTGAGGTTTGCAAGCAACGTCAACTACAGAATGATAGATAGATAAGTATGTATGTACAACAAAGCATAAGGAGTAGGTAATTAAGAAACTCAGAATAATATTTGAATTCTGGTGGACACCAGCTTAAGATATATTTAAAATCGACCTAAATAATTTGACTAATGCCACTTCTAATTCTATGCTGAGAGTAATATATAATGACCGCAAAGCGTTTAAATTTACATTAGTAATTTATTTGGCCGAATACTTCTTGCCCAGTTTAATCGCCACTTAGGCTTCTCCAAGACACGGCGCAGGTCTCCGCGGAGAGTAACAATTAGAGTCAAAACGCTGGGTGCATTTCACTCTCCAGTACGGAAGCCAAAACGTCTCCCGACCCCTCCTGTAATTCATTGTCTAGTCCGATGTTCTCTGCTGGCTCCAATCTCAACCCCGCTATCCCATTGATAATTGGCTCGCACTTCTCATTACGGGCGGACGAGGAGCAAGGCTACCGGCGAAGTCACATTACAACTGGAGCGTAGGAAGAGCCACCGACAACCGGAGGCTTCACATCTCTTTATCGTCTCAACCCCTTTCTTCGATCACCTGCTGCTTTTCTCAGTACTCTCCGCTGTATCACCTGTAAACCTTTATCTGTGTATCTATGTACTTTATCTCTTAAATGTGTCAAGAAAAGCGGAGAAAGATTTTATTTTACATCAGTAAGGTTACACTTCACTTAGAAGACTTACCAATACAGATCTGAGAAATATTTGAACAAAATTATATTATTATTATAAAAATATCTACCGGATATGAAACAAAACTTATTTGAAAAAGCAAATTGTTAACATGATTCTGATTGATCTAGAAAACGTAATTTTTTTCGCCTATTATTAGGAAAAAAAACAAATGTGATCGAGGCCATTTAAAAATTAAATCGCAAATATAGGTAGCATTTTATCACACAAATTTTGATTTTTTTCTACTTGGTATGGTAATTTTATAGTTATTTATTTTGTTTCTGTAATTTTTTTATAATGCAGCCTGTCCGCATGACTGAACTGAAACCAATGAATGATCCCAAAAATGGTCCCATCTTATACGAGTTTAGTGCCTGCGTTGCATGAGTAGAATATCACATCAACATCTAAAAATGTACATGATACCCTGCAATCCACCTGCAGTGGCAGTAGGTGAGTTATCACTTGCATACACTACACTATAACTTAATAAAGTTAATGAAACAACAACTTTTGGTGCAATGAGCAAAAACCAGCAAATACTTGTCAGGAGTGAAATTTTACCAAAATGCACTACACAATAGGTATGCTATCGATGTTGAAGAATCTATTTGCATTAATGTATTTTGTAACCACATAAATGCACAGAAATAAAAGCGTTATGCAGAAAACATGTAAGATGTTGTTTGTGTACTATTTAGCAAATGTATGATAGTCTGAAGCTTTATTGCATGTGAACTCTCCTTAAACATACGTAATTCAACGTTATTATAGTGTGTTTGACCGTTAGTGCATGCCTGCTGTGGAGTCACCTCCTGCCACACATCTACAAAATACCCTGCAAGCCACCTCAAGTGTGTGTGGCAGGGGGTGAGTAGTCACCAACATGCATAACACTATACCCTAAAGTTAGTGTAACTACGACTAATGATACACTAGCGTAAATCGCTAATGCCAGTCATGAGGTGAAGCCGCAGAATCATGCACTACACCACAGATATGCTACCAATGTTAGAGGGACCATTAGTATCTATGCATATAATGCAACTTCATCCTTGCGGTGGCTTTCAGGTTGCTACGTAAACAGATAATATGAAAGAACCACGGCCATGAGCCAATACATTGAAATGCAGTAAAATAAAATACAAATCATCATCGTCCGCAAATATACCTAAAATACGATTGGTTAGCTGCGGCTCTAGTAAGTCACATTCTCTCGTCAGATAATAGCCAAACTTATTCGTTGTCGTATTTTTGGATTTTCTAGGTACATTTCATCATTGGTCTTTATCGCTTATTCTTCTCATTCATTTTCCACCCAATATTGCTTTTAGGAGGTGCATCTTTCCCCTCCACCACTTTATAGGAAACACTCAATATTATAATTTTAACAAATACTAAATGCATGTCTTTCACTCACGATCCGTGTTAAAAATTCTTTTATCTCTTCTCCGGAATGCATGTAGTTTTTCCAATGATGCATGTAGTTTTCAAACTTTTGCTAACGAAAAATGTGGTGAATGTATAGTGAAAATTCGCTATATGTCTCCTACCCTAAAAGATACCTTGAACGGAACCAAGTATACATTAATAAAATGTGGAACGCTCTTTAAGAAAAAATAAATTTAGATACATTTTTTTAACCCCATGCACCCCGTGACGGCAAATGAACCTGCAAATCTCTCAAAGTTTAAATAGAATATTATTGTAATTGCCGAAATTCCTCTCCACCGAACTCACCCTGTCATACGCTCTTTTGATACCTAGAGTATAATACGTATTTAGATTAATGCGCTTGTTTAGGCGCATCTCGCATGCTTATGTACTGAATTCATCAAAGTAGTCCCTAAAGCGTTCGTAGCGCATGATATGAGCATGTATTAGCATACCCCTGACACACATTCTTGGGGCGAATATAGATGCAGATGCAGACCTACGCCACCATTGAGCTTTTCCGAGAGCTCTGAAAGCACGACTTAGCGACCTTTTAATCCCCTTGGCTTGGCTCAAGCCCTCTTGAATTCCAATCGGTCGGACACGGAATGAAGCGGTCGTTAAAATCTCCTAGAGCGAGCAAGCGAAAAGTGAGGAAAAAAATTGAAGACTACACAGCCGAACCCAGAAAGGGGAAGTGCGAAGAAGCGAGAGAGATAGAGAGGTCTTAATTCTGTGACGTACGTGTGGAGTGGGGACGCACGAGTCGATTCGAACGAATTAAAAAAAAATCCCTCGAATTCCTAAGTTTTTCTCCCGCCAGCGCGGATTCCGCGTTAATCAATCGCCAACAACGCCCGCCGCCAACTCCCGGCGTCGGAGGAACGAGCGGCCGGCGGTGCATTGTGGGAATGTGCGAGCTGACGGGTGATTTGTTCCTCTCGCGAAATTAGCCGAGAAATTCCACTCAAAGCGTGTGCTCAGATATATATATTTCAGCTTGGACTACCCGAGCGCTTTTAAAAAATACGAGGAGAGCTATCTGCAAGGAAATGAATTGAGCTGAAATAAGGTTGAGTCGAAATGTATTTGCTGCAGCGTTAGTTTCACTTACTAGGTATTCAAAAAGAGGATCCCGTCTTAACTGCGCAATCCATTTCACGAGCGAAAATTAGGTGCGTACGTTTGTACCTGCATAATGGTCATTTTTCTCACAGACGATTTTCAGATGCAAATTGAACCAATTATCACAAAAGGCATAAATAATTCAGTGTCGGAGAACTACAAAAGCGAAAACACCTCTTGAAAAGCTACAAATAATAACATAACCTGATTGAAAAACAAGATAACCAGTAAAAAATTATTCTCAAGTAATGTCCCTAATTTTAAGTGAATAGTAGGTATATTATTTCTAATCTTAGAAACCTGAAAACTACTTTGATTTTTCCCATTTGGTAGGTAATTTTGTCATGAATATGCAGGTGCATTATAATCAATTTAGTGCTTCACACTAACGAATGGTTAAAAATCATTTATATCACTAGTACACTACATCCTGAGATTGACCTCTCCCACAATATCGACGAATAACACAAAAACTTCAACCATTTTTGAGAATTGATTATTTCTTAACTAGTTTCTATCTCAGCCGTACTCTAACTCTCATGCTTCTTGGAAAGATTGATCCCACTCCTTAAGCATTTATAATGCGCTTATGAATTTTACAGTACAATCTGAGTGAACAAATACATTTTTTATTGCGCAATAGAATTTTCACAAGGTTACATAGGCTAAACGAGAAATTAAAATTTCCGCGGTTCTCTAAATTATCAATCACGTGGGGATGAATATGATTTTCTGCAAAGCTTTTGAACTGTAATGAACACCACAGAAATTAAAAATCCCAAGTCGATAAATAAAAAGGTACTAGATCACAAAGATGTCGTAAAAGTCGTCAAATATGAGGTGCTGCATTTAAATATTTTAATTTTTTCGATTGCTATCAATGAAAATATTTATATATTTAAATCTAAAGTAAAAAATTAAGGATAACTATGGACTCCTATCGTACATATTCATTTGCTAAAAGAAAGCAATTAATTCTTAGCCAGGCCACATTCCAGATGGATTAGCAACCAAACTTCGTATCAAGAAGAAAAAGATATACACAAAGGAATTTTTATTCAACACCATACGAATATAATTGCGAATTTAATATCTTCACTTGTCAGTTTAAAGAAATAAACGCATCTATGAATTTGAAAGAGCTGAGACTTAAGTAGAGTTTTGATACCGCAGTAGCCACCAAAGCAAATAAATAATCCCAAAATAATAACTAACACATAATTACGAAGAATATTATGGCATGATTACGGATAATATAGTATAGTCTTTCACATGTAATATTCCATTTTGTTTTAACTAGCATCATAGAAAACTTTCAAGTGAGTATTCAATTTTTGAATGAAATCCCAGTGGATTATTCTGAAGGGAGTGTGAATCCTTTGGTATGGCATTCACTGGGAAGATAGAGATTCCTTGCCAGCCAACATTCCAGATGATATGTTGCGCCGGACATGGTGCAAAAGAGATGAGATCACCAGAAATAAATGTTGATCCCAAAGTTTTAAAAAATCAAGAATACCCTTTGGTATCAAAAATGGACACTCTGCCTTGAATTCGAATCAAATTCGAGAACAATGAAATTAATTTCATTCAGTTCAATCGTGCCCGAGCAGGGCTTTTGACGCTCAAGCACACATGCGGTTGAGTCAAGGGTTAATTATGCCCATAAGCGCATGTCGAGACCCAGAACAAGCACGCCGCTTCCGAATCCACATAATATGCGCAGCAGATGAATGGTAATCCGAGCGGCAAAAGTTTTCCCAAGGCATCCGGCACTCGGAGTCGAGTCGGAATTGCGGTCACGCCAGACTCTCTTGGTAAGGAGCATTCCCGCCATGATTTACATTACTATTCCGCTTTACAAGGGGAGCTCTCGCGGGGGGGGGGGGGAAACAAGTTCTCCATGCGCCGTGACCCCGAGCTCTGACTTTTGCACCCTTTAGAGCGCTTGTTGTCTGCGTTGGTGGATTAGGAGAATTTTGCATATCGCGTAATTTGAGACGACCGCAGCGCATGGCAACGAGTCTTCTCTTCAGAGAGGAGACGTTTTCCTGGTTGGAGCGGATTTCCGCATTAGGCGTTTTTAAATGGCGGATTTCAACGAGTGGATTTACGGGGAGCAATTGTACGCGGGCGTTCACAACAAAAGGCATTCAGTGTCATTGCGAGTGTTCACAATTAGTATGCCGGTATATCATTTCCGTACCAAAGCAAACTTGACCAACGACCTTTGGCGCATTATATTATTACCATAAAAAATATTATTGCGGGATCATCGGCACCCAAAATTAACGCAAACGACAACAGCTCTCGCAGTATAATCTACGAGCCGCAATGACAAGGCCTTTCCTGGAGCCGACGGTGAACTCTATTGGTCTCTAATATAAAGAAAAATAATTAACGTCATGACCTTAATGACAGTAGCAAAGCTATGTAATGCAAATTTTCAGCAACAATGTATCGGAAGAAATTCAGGAATTTGAGCGTCATTATACGAAACGTGAACTTTTTCGCAATGAAAAGTATATTTTTACACAAAATTCATCAGCGAAAAGCGTCACGTTGCTGAAACGTTTCGCATTGAATGAAATTACTTATTTTACATTGTTCGACCGTAATTTTTTCATATCGCTGACAATTTAGCAATGAAAAATCCTTGGTGGAAAGTGATAAAGTATGCTTGAAAAAAAGTGTCCTCATTTATAATTATTCTCAACATTAGGCACGCAAGTATTTCATAGGCACTACAAATAACAATAACAAAGCACTATAATATTATTAGAAATACAAAACAAAGATCTATACGGTAAACATGATAAACATGTGTGTATTTATTTGCCAGAGTTGGCCAAAAATAGAAAAATAAAAGATTCATAGTATATGAGCATCTATAAGATGACCGCTGATAAAACGCAACAACCAGTAACATGTCACATCCAAAAGGGACTTTTTGGAAGCGTATATTTTGAGTGTTGGAATTCAAAAATCTATAATTTGACTCATTATCTTCCCAATTAGGATGAAGAGAGATAGGACGTACGTCGATCTAAAGAAAGAAATTGTGAAATGACTCTTGAGCCTGCAAAATATTAGTAAATATTATTTTTATATATCTAACCCTATCTAACTGGTAGATCACATTGAGAAATGAGAATAAAAATTAAGCTTTGAGGTAAGTTGTACGGATAGATATTTTCAAAAATTAAATATTTATTACAATTAATTCTATAAAACTTGAAGGGCCATAAATTCCCTTTCTTTTGAAGGAACGCTTTCAGACCGTCGATTATAATTTAGACTCAATCTATTATGTATGTTGCAAACCGTTTTGTTTTCTGACGACGTTGATAATATTTTAAGAAATCCCACATACTAGGGTAGATCAGATCATGAAAATAAAATTAGGGAACTAGACTGTAGAACGGACAGATTTAAAATGTCATTTTTCCCACGTACGATAAGGGGCCATAACAGCTGCCAGTGAGACTTTTATCTAGGTTTTCCGTTTGGTAGTGTAGCTCTTAGTAGTAGAAGTACTCCCTAATACTTGAATCCTTATCTGTTACCTAGTACTAACAGCACGCCGTGCATGTTTTCTACATAAGTCTTGAGTCTATGTCCATTTGTGTAGTTGCAGAATACATATATACTAACGGTCCCTCTCCATTGTGATAATATCTGTAGTGTAGTGCATGCTTGTGAGAATTCGTCTCGTGACAAGCATTAGCGATGTATGCTAATGCATAATTAGTCGTATTTAGACTAGCTTTAGGGTCTAGTGTAATGCATGTTAGTGATTACTCACCCCCTGCCACACGCCCCTGAGGTGGCTTGCAGGGTATTTTGTAGATGTAGATGAAGGAGCAAATGAGCAATAATGGGATGCTCTTTATTCTAACAAGTTGAACAGGGTGTACGAATAGCATTTTTTTTCGGGGACTCGTTGACCTATTGTGGAACTTCGAAAAAGCCGGTACTCTTGAGCAATAAAGCATACAGGCAGCTGCGGTGAAAGTATTCAGACCGCTCGCCTAGCGATTACCAAACGAAAATAGATAAAACACATTAGAGAGCTGCAGTAAAACCGACTCGAGTAGACAGAAGATAACGCGAGGCTTCTTATTGGAAATATTCCTCAGTTTAAATCGATTTTCTCGCCTTGAGAAGGAATAAGCCTTTAACATACGCAGATTGGAATCGGTACAGAGTAATGAGAATTGAGTCATTGAGACGAAAATTTATACCGTAAAAAGTCAAACCGATTCTCGGCGCGGAGCGAATTTGTGTATTCCTCACCGCTTAAAATTTCCTCCTCCAACACTCAATTAGAATGAACACCCATCTCCTTGAGGATTACCACTGTAACCAAATTAGCTGGTACCAATTGATTTCCCGACACTTCACTTGTATCAAATAAAGAATTCAAATTGAAAGTCAGACAAAAAACTAATGCGAACGTGTTGCAGCAAATAAGTTGGGAATTTATGGGGACAGTAAGCTTTACTTTGAAGAATATGCAGAGCCATTCGTTATGTAAAATATTCTGCCAAGTGGGAAAAAAGAGTTTCAGCTATTTAAAAAAAGCATAATGCCTGAGGTTTACCATTTCTTCGAGCTCATATCAGTATGATTAACGAAAAAAATGAAACCTACTATAAATAAATAAAATATGCGCTTAATATAACATTTTGCGTTCGACAGAAGATATGAAAATCAATATTCAAATCACCATTGAGATTTAGTGCTTTATCGCATACTGAATAATTGAATACCTACAGGAAATGAAAATATATATAATTGAGAGTATTTTTTATTTGTATATGTGCTCTAAAATTTCAAGTGATGTTATAGATCAACAAGGAATCCATGAAATAGTAAATTGCTCCCCATAAGTATATCATTTAAGACGTAGAGCATTGTTGGTGTAGTGGCATCGTGCAAAAACCCCATCCTTGTGACCCAGGATCGTTTCCAGGCAGTGCACATTAATTGCGGCAATAATTTTAAAATGATCTCTTGACTCATTTCAAGCTCCACGAGAAGTTTATCAGGAAAAACAAAACCAGCACATTTTTGGGAGATATACAAAAAAGGAAACCACAATAGGAAGAGGTGTTAGTCAGGGTTGCTGTCTGTCACCATGTCTCTTTAACTTGTATGCTGACAACCTGCTGGAAGAAGCTTTAGAAGACATCGGGGGGATAAAAGTGGGAGGTGGGAGAATAAAATCCATCAAATATGCTGATGACCAGGCTATAATAGAGAATGAAGAAGAACTTCAGGAAATTATGGAAAGAATTAGGAAGAAAAGTGAAGACTACGGAATGAGAATAAACAGCAATAAAACTAAGGTAATGAGAATAGCGAAGACAGAAGGGCCCTTAAATAGATGGCTGGAGGAAGAAAAGTTAAAACAAGTAAGCTCTTTCAAGTACCTGGGAAGTATAGTTACACAGAGTGGCAACTGTACCGAAGAAATTAAAAGCAAATTGGGCAAGGAAAAGTAGCATTTAGCAAGATTAAGAAACTGGTGACAGCAAGGAACATCAAGATGGATATTAGGAAAAGATTTGCAAAATGCTTTATATGGAGCATTGTGTTGTATGGATGCGAAACGTGGACGTTGAAGAAGAGAGAAGAAAAGTACTTAGAAAGCTTTGAAATGTGGCTATGGCGAAGAATGGAGAATATTGGATGGAAAGATAAGATCACGAATGAAGAAGTGCTAAGGAGGATTGGAGAAGAAAGAAGTATACTGAGAGAAATTGAAAAGAGAAAGGCAAAATGGATTGATCATATTTTAAGGAATAACAGCCTACAGAAATTAACAATAGAAGGGAAAATAGAAGGGAAGAGAGGATGGAGGAGGTACGGAATGCTGAGGGATATAAAAGAAGGAAGGAGTTATGTAGAGATGAAGAGAGAGGCCCAGGACAGAATGCTGTGGAGACAACGCTACCGTTGAAACCTGTCTGCGGACAGTAGCACCAATGATGATGATACAAAAATTATCAACATTCTATACGTTTTTGCGGTTAAGAGTGCGCAAACTATGTCATATTTCGTGAAGTACGACGTACTACGGTCGAAAAGGTCTTATGAATTTGGCTGAGGATTATGAATGTCGGATGAATGGTGTTAGTTTAGTCCGATTGTAATATCTAATCGTATTTGCTTTCATTTCGACTTGAATGCGTAGGTTGTTTGAGAAATAGCCTGCTGCATTTATGTGAACATTTTTTACCAAACTAACCACAGCCAACATCATACCTCGCACACTTGCTTACTTTTTTAAAAGTTCGCATACCCTGATATTTACCAAGTAATAAGAATACTTACTTAATAACCTAATAATAATTACCTACACTCCCAAGTCATGCGTAGTAAGGCATGATTGATAAAAATTCACTCCTTGGCACATACGCTGGGGTACAATGCTCATGTATATGAGTAAATGATAAATCAATTTTTGTTTCAGTTTTTTGCAGAGTAATCACTCAAATAAAAAATCCTTAGATTTCTACTTGATGAATTCATCGTAAATGAGAGGTAACTCTTTCTCAAGCCAGGAAACTAGGATTCAATTTTTCTCACCCTTATTTTCAATCACTTAGTCTTCGTAATAATTATTCCTATCAATGTTCACCAAAAATCTGTCAACATGATTCATATACCATAGTATTTCACTGATTGGTAATGGATTCGCGGCCAACAATTACTTATGCGGGTCCATTGATCGTAACAAGCTTCCCTGGGATCAATGGAGTGGTGGCTCATAATATCATTGCCCGGATCGGAATTTGTGCATGCGACCTTTGACCCGGGAAGTTTCAGGATTGGGTGCGGGGGAATGCCAAGAAGGAAATCGATCTCGGTGCGCAGAGGATGGTGGAAAAAAATCACAACGACATCTACAGCATACTCCAAAGGGCCTGCACATGGGCTATTGCCAGGTTGCTGGGAGTTAAGGACACCAGCAATGTTCGCGTAATGTGAAATGAAAGCGCTATACGGCAGTGAGACTTGAAGAAGCCGAGGAAAGGAATTTGAAGCACTGGAGATGCGGTACTTTAAGTAATGATAATAAATGAATGGGCGAAGAAAATCACGACAAAAAAAGTCTACCAAATATCTGGCATGGAAAATATGAAGAAATCAAAAAATAGTTTGTGGAAGACATCAAAGCGATTGAGTTACCACTAGACTTGGAAAAAAAACTGCCACATTTGGAATAATTTTGGTAGCACATTAAAATTGGATCACCAGTAATGTAAGTAGCCGGAGGATATTGTGACCTAAGTAAAATGACCCCGGGTTAGAATGCCGGAGCTAGTTAAAATGAGAAATATGAAGTTTCAACTAGAGAAAGTTTGCAGCGGAGAAATCCTTTAATTTGAAACCCGAATGCAGACTATTCTAAAAGAATATGCTCTTTAAATTAAAGATATTTGACTAAAAAATAGGCATGTTTTTTAGTGCAACGAAGCATCCGCAGCTGTTAAATTATATTTATTTCCGAGCAAACACAAAAAACATTTAGATGAAGCGATCATATGATGATCATCAAATCTTAATGCTTTATTTGATACCCTACAACAGCAAGACCGGTATATTAAGTTATAATATGGGTTTATTGTCACATCCGCAATAACTAAATACCCTGTACCTCATTACGGCCCCATTACAATTGACAATCAAGCATTCCAATCACTAATCAGGCGTTTATGAAGCGAGGCAACGAAATTTTCCTCAAAATTCAACAAATTTAGTTAATCTTACACGTACTTTACTAAAAATGAGTGCGATCATGAAGCGGAATATAAGCTGACCATCAACGTCGTCCGATCAGAACAGACATGATACAAACAATAAACAAATACAATAAATAAATATAAGAATAAACAAATCAATAAAGGAAAACCGCTTCTTTGATAACTGCTACGAGGGAACGGCGCGCCGCAGTTATCAAAGAGCCGCGGCGTGAGTGGTTCGTCCGATGGATTAGGGAGCCTCTAGATGCTCGAAGGTTAAATGCGAAGGGTTAACACGACGTATGTATTCCCAATTCCCGCCTGTTTTCATAGGCAGTGTCCCAAGCACCCCCTGCCACACGACTCTCCGGTGGCTCGCAGGGTAGTATGCAGAATTAGATAAAATTTGATTTGATGACTAAATGTACGAGAGAGATGGAGATATTGGAATAGTAACTGAATGGTACTTGCTGCGACACGCATTCCGGATTTTTCGGAACGAAAAAGAGGAAGTTATGTAGCCATCACCCAACGAAACCGATGTGCACGTGTGCCAGAGAACCCGGGAATCGAGAGTCAGTCTGGGGTGAGGTCTTTAAGGTTAGGCGAACGGTATTGAAGAAACTTTATTTCATTCATATATTTATTTCATTACTGAGAATGTATGATAAATATAACTTATGTTTTTGTTTGCGCCATTAATGTTACAAAATTTTATTCATACTTCTTGCAGATGCTGAAATTATTGACCTTATGGCCACCATTATGACCTTATGGGAAATATCTCGCTCGAACTACCTTAAGAAGGTTGACTCGCGACCGCGTGAGTCAAAACCCAAGAGTGACTTCACTTCTTTTGACACGCTTTTACGCTGTTAAAAAAAATACTCCTCTCTCTTAAAAAATGCCTAAGCTATCGAAAAGAAAAAGTAATGCACTAAAGATCCACAGTAATCATGGAAAAGAGTTTAAAATAATACTCTTCTCAGCCTCGAAATGGAGTCAAAATAGAGATTATGCTTCAGGTATAAATGAATTTGTATTATGCTGACACTGCCAATAATTATGTAAATATTACAAATTAAAATTTTATTATATTATTCATTAGAATGTTCCTTAATAGCCGAGAATATTGGAGATGTTGGAAGGGGACTAAACGGTACACGTGGCGATACTTCCGGAATCGCTGGAATGCAATGAAGGGTAGCATGCCCCTCGCAGTGCCACCTCACACTCACAAGAAAACACACACGGGAGAACCAAGTGTCCGGGGCGAAATCTCAAAGAGTGGGGGGGCGGGGGAACGGTATTGGAGGAGTAGGGGGGGTGGGGGGGAGGCGGCGTTAGCCCGTTTCGCCGTCACGGCTGTGGAGGCTGTGTGACAGGTCAGGCTGGGATAAGATGCTTCTTGAAGACTGAGAGAGGTAGAGGGGGTGACATATGGAGGGAGGCCGAGGTTTTCCGACCCGACCCTTGGGCTTGCGACCCATGCGATGCATTCCACGGGGGACGTGGGATAGATCGGCCACAAAGGGGAAAGGGAGGAAAACTGGATGAATACGACACGGAGTTAATGAAATAAAGGAGAGAGAAAAGGAAGGATAAGGGATAGCGTTAGACTGTTAAAGCCGTCATGTGGGTTCGCTCGTAAAACAGGTAGTATTGCCCTCCATAAGTTGTGGGCGGTGATATTTGAAGTAACTAGATCATATTACAATATGAATTCCATCGACAATATACAAAAGTTTATAATTTTATCAAATCTATTTTCAACATTAAAGTGTCCGAAAAATGACACCAACCGTTGTCAAAATATTTTAGTGAAAAACATAAAAGTTCCAACCAGATTTCTTTTCGTAAAATGTACGCACCACATATTATTCACTTTCCGTGTAAACTGACTGTATTGACGTCAAAGGAAGACATGCGTAAATTTCGTAGCGACAAATGTAAGAAAATTGATTATGCTGCGTGGCAGTATATGAAAGAACATTGATTACTTTTTGCGCTGGCTCATTATTCTCGATTTGGAAAGATCAAGCACATCGCTGAGTTTACTGGGCGTCTTAAATGCACGATAAAAATAAGGCTGGTCAGCAAGTAAATTCCTTGAACAACGTTCAGGCGATAATTTACTTAGAATATGGTATTTGGAAATAAATAAGAACAAAGTAATATATTTTCCGCTAATTCAATGCTCTTTTTGCAAGGGAAAACAAACTTTAACCAAAACGCGCATTTATTTAGCGCAAAAGAGACACCCTCAACATTTTTTTTCAAAAACTAACCATTGCGTTTTTGTTCTTTATCTTTCTGTAATGGCCAAATAAGAAACCAACTTTCACTGTAATAAAGCCGCGTATTCGGGAGAAAACGCTCGCATGGATTAGGAGTAGAACGCAGGTATAAAACTATGATATGTATAAGCTTTATTTAAACTATGAAACTCCTGCATATTTTCTATAAACTCACTCCATTATTTCCATTTCACTTGTGTTTAATAGTGGAATCAATTAATAAAGGTAACTTGATTTTTAATTGGCCACCACGGATTACGAGCACATGTAGCACTCAAGATTACAACTTGAGCGTAAGCGAAGACATACAATTATAGACCAAGGTGCATCACAGGTGTAAAATGCCCTCGGTGAAGAATGGACGGGGTTAGCGGCCGAATGGGGGAAAGGGGGGGTGGGGGAACGAAGGAATGCGGGGCACTTCTTCCGCTCCAGCTCCACTTCTCCTTTGCCGCCTTCTTTTGTTTCTCGCCCCTCCATTCATTTCTTCTCCTTCGCCAACCTCCTCGCCATCGACATAACCACTCGAGACGACGGCGGCGGCGCTTGGCGATGACGTGAGATCACGTCACCAGCATATCCATCTAAGCATCCCTTCCGGCCCATCTCGATTATTCACTCTCGACCCGCTGTGCCTTTCTGGGAAATGATTCGTTCGTCGAGACGGACGAACCGAAAGCATTTGCGGCAGAGACGAACTTCTGGGGCGAAAGAATCGATAGTAACATTTATCCAAAACAAGTGACTGAGCCATGCAGTTATGCGTCAAGGTAGGTAAATATAATTAAAATTTTGGGTGATTCAACAGCCATTGCTACGTAAAACCACGCTCATGCCTAATTGATCTCATTCCATCCGATTAAAAGTAGCTGTATAATAATAAAAAATATATATTATTTTCTACATAATAATATTAACTATAGCAGTAATTTTGAAAAAAATATAAATAATTGAATTTACATTAACATGACATGGCACTCTCACAGTTTCTTAGAGAAGTCCTCTTTGATGCATAAATTCTAAAACATTTCCCCATTAGGCAACCACTATGACCCCCTTAACCGTTATGTACCCATGAGTACATATAGTCTGAGAGTAAAACACGGTATCCAACACACTCAGCTGAATTCCGAATTCGTACGCTGCAATGATTTAATCGCTTCAGGCAGTATGCATCTGCATCCACGTCATGGCGTCCTTATTTAGCCGAAAATAATTATTTTGGCTTTCACCAAACGCATATCCCTAATTTAGTTCAATACAAAAGTAGTTACTTTGATGCAAAATTTCCTTACTTCAAACCTTAACTTGAGCCGACTTTTTTGAAACCTACAGTTAAAGGTTAAATTTACGGAACTCACAAATTTTTAATAAAAGATAATCTGGCGATTGCAAGTATACTGTTTAATATTTTTTTATTGAAAACATTTATGGAATAATATAGTATTCAGAATAACCTTAAATCAATTGTTGGTAATTATTTTTCTTTTAGTCCGCATCTGTCGGAATTCGGGTCTAATCCGTTGGTGCTGCTGAGCAAATAGCAACAATTACTTCTTTTGCTCTTCTTCTACTATCGGTACATTACTGATGTCCTCTATTAACTTAATTGTTCGTTCAACCATTACATCACTCCTTTTTGAGAGATAACTGCATCCTGTGTTTAAAGCACATGATATTCCCTCAGTTACAAGAAGTTATCTACAAATATTCAGAGAAAATTTTCAAATGAGAGAACTATTTACTCTTCTCAGGAAGGAATTTACCCATTGACGCTATAAACTGAAATGATATCAAATAACATTTCGAATAAAAACATAGAACTACTCTGCTGATAGAAATATACTATGCAATAATATATACTATATAAAAAAAACACTAAGCAAAACTTATCACCAACATTATTAGGCCGTAATGCATGCATCTCTCCGGTATTTGACGTCATTCATATTTTCGACATTCTCACTTTGGTTTCCGTGAATAGCAAAAGTGTAGGAAGCAATTTCACGTAGCGAACCACATTTCTCAATACTGATTTCATGAGAAGTCATCATAACAATGTTATAAATCAAGTGTCCAGATAATTTTAGCGTATGTCATGATCAACCTAATAAGAAGTTGGTGGTTTCCGGCGTAACATGGTGGAATTGTGATATACATTTTGAATAAAAAGGTAAAAATTTGTTGTTATCACATAAATTTAATAGAGTACGACCATGATTTTGACTGAAGATGACGTAAAGTTGAAAACATGCTCGTACCTACTCTATTAAATGTATGTGGAAACAACAACATTTTACCTTTTTATTGCTCAAATATCACACATTCGTGTGAAACATAAGGTTTGTTTGTAGCGGCTATTCATTCCATTCTATTATTCGCTAACCGTTTTATTCTTTCATAATTCCTTATTTTGACATTCCTCATTAATTGGTACATCTTGAATTAGAAGTCATTAAGCAGGGTATCCAAGTATAATTCTGATAGAGACGAGCATATTAGACTTTCTCATTGCATCGATCGATTCCACCATTGAGATAAAATAAGGGAGATGACACGCACAAATAACTCGACACGCTCGACACTAGGAATTTTGGTTTTAACATCATTGTTTCTCTCTCACATGTTGTGTCCTTCACCAACCACAGCTACTGCAAAGTACACATAACATTAAGTATAACATAATGAATATGCTACAGACACTTTTCTTCCCACATGCAAATAAAAATGGCTCGAGTCTGTCAACGGAAATCCAATATCCAAGAGAAATAAAAGCAAAGCAAGCTCCTTGACTACTACTGAAGTAATTCCTCCACTAAATAATTTTCATTCTTTTTTGCCTCGATTGGAAGGAAGCTTTCTCAATCTTACAGGGTAGTGCCTTAGCAACTGGGGATAATTGACATCGGGATAATGCATTTTTCCTGAAAACGGGTGATCATGTCACAATAAATGTCTCACCTCTAACATATATTTTTGTATAGTCGCTGATGATGGGGTATCTTCCTATGCTATTGGAAAGTCCGATAGATCCGTCACCTTGCCCCAGCTCACGGAAGTGCAAGCGTTGGAGCAAATCTTTATACGGAAATGACCGAGGTTGCGTTTGACTTAGGGAAATTACAGAATTGTTTTTCCTGCTGTTATAAATGCTGCATTGACTTAAAACAAGTTATTATACAATGATCTCGTTTGTATTCCTCCCTTCTAAGATCGTTTAGACGACAAAAAAATTGTATGGAAATAAATCAGGGAAGCACGTGAATAAAGAATGTGTATTAGCCGCGAGAAGATAAAATAAGAGATGCTAAATATCTACGACGCTGAACGGAATTCATGACCACTAAGTTAGTCAAAAAGATTTGTCGAGGGCCTCTTTCTCTATGCCTTCATTATAGGGGTCACAGTAGAAATTACGCTACCCCACGGATTGCCAATTCCTGATATTCCATTACGCTAATTCAATACAATAAACAACCGAACGTCACGCAATAATGGTAAGAGGAGTACTTCCAACACAATGAATGGTTCATTCATAGCTAAGGATTCTTATGATTTTGCGAATTCTTTTGTCTTTTCGAAAATTATACATTCATAAATATATCAGTTTCAGGCTGGATATGGTGGAAGTTCTCGATATTCATAATGAATAAAAACACTTGATAATCTTCCACAGATTTATTTCTTTGGCACGACGCGTTTCACCACACTGTGGCATAATCATGTGCACATGATTATGCCACAGAGTGGTGAAACGCGTCGTGCCAAAGAAATAAATCTGTGGAAGATTATCAAGTGTTTTTATTCATTATGATTATATATTCATCATTCTCGCTAGCTACCCTGTTTATTTTTTTCGTTTTCAACTACTAAGTCCGTAATGATGCCGTGAAGAAATAACCTCTAATATTCTTAGATCATTTTATTCTCTAAAAAAACAAATTGCTAAGTTCTAATTTCTCAAACTGTTCTTGATTTGGGCTACACAGTTGATAAATAGCCTTATGAACAGTTATAATTCAGTCATTTTCATCACAAAAATTCCCGTTTTGTCATAACTGCAGTCTTATGATCAAGAGCCTCCTGCAGAGAATATAATCGTCAACTAAA
Source organism: Pyrrhosoma nymphula (assembly GCA_963573305.1). Classification (NCBI taxonomy): domain Eukaryota; kingdom Metazoa; phylum Arthropoda; class Insecta; order Odonata; family Coenagrionidae; genus Pyrrhosoma; species Pyrrhosoma nymphula. Next base: position 7,387,708 of record OY754335.1, on the reverse strand, counting down.
TCAAAACTCACGAGTTTGAAGTTTTACATTCACAGTGTAAGTTTATGCAGTGATATGATAGCTTTGGTTGAAGGGCAATTAACTTGTAAAATGATGGTATGACTTGAGACACCTGAAAACGAGACATTACTGCAACTATTTCGTTTCCTTTTCACGGCTCGCCGTTATCTAGAAAGGAGATTAATATATCCCGAGTAACAGGCTACGTGAATTAATTCCGAGGAATTTACTTATAAATTGCGGGAATAACAGTATATACGAATAAAAACTTCTCCCACCGTAAGTGTCTAGGGTATGGTGACAGCTTCATCAGTTAGGAACCAATGGACGAAACTAGAATAGACGCACGCATTTATCTTCTCGCATAATAGCACTTGAAACTCTACGTAAACCACCGTAATCTGCTTTATGGTTTATGTTTATAATAAACGACGCCGCATAAAGAACGTTTTTTTACGTAAGAACGATATATAACTGTTTCCATACGTTTCCGATTTACCAACGTTAATATCGCCCATTTTCTTGAAAACCATGTACTCCTAGGTATTCAGAAAATGAGTTAAGTTTTAGATTTCATATGAATGGCGACTGTTGCAGTTAACCTCGACAAAAACTTTGATTCGTATGATAAATATTAGGATAGCATACAGTAATCTTTCCCATAATTACAGAACACCAATTCAGAAAAGTAAACTCAAAGAGTTAGAATTATTTCAAAATTATCCAATATTTTGCATAAAATTAAAATAATAACACCACGAACCTTATATACGCACGGATATAAAACAGAGCATCTACAAATAAAATGTCTAAATTGGCAGAGAGAGAGAGAGAGAGAAAGAGAAGACTTTTTCCAAAATTTTGAACTAAATTGTAATAGTTAACCCTAAAATAAAATGTTTTTGACATAGTCATTCATTTAGTTTATGGTAACGCGAGAAATTCATAAAAATCTAAAACAGGTGGTAAATTCATCGGTCAGGTTTCAAAAGATTCATGTACGCAAACGTTGGATAGAAAAGATAAGTTGAATGGAAAATGGGATATAATTGAGACTGTTAAAAAAAATTCTTTGCGGCAGTTGCAAAGCACTAACCTGGAGCTGCCTCTGAAAAATTGAAAACTGGAAAGTGAAACAGTGCAATGATATCAAGGGAAAGATCCACTCATTGGACCAAATAGTTAGCGATAATATGAGTAAGGCAAATTGTCTGCCATTTGTACATTCAATCAATGGACAATATGTGCGTAGTTTCGGTGAGTATTGTTTGGTACAATGTTTGTACAAGTGTCACTACATTTTTGGTAATAATTTCATACTTTTATTATTTTTATAAACAAACCTGCGTCTGAAATATCCATCATTCTTGATATACGTTATTCGCTTGTCCATATTAGGGCTATCCTGCGATTTTATAACTATATATGGCCTAGTGTGATATCACTACAATGGCTTGAAATGCCTGAATCGATAATGGGTGCTGATGGATCAGATAATGTTTATGTCGGGTACAACTAATGGAATTCTATTATACTTTTGTCTTATACATTTACTCTAGCCACATTTGTGTGCCGTGGGAGAAAGTTACGCGTCGGTTTTTTTGGCACCACTGACATAAGGGTAAAACACTCAAGTATTACATTTCACACTATTCTCGCCATCTAATGAGAAAAAGATAAAATGTGGTACAGATGATGAATCACTTCAGTTTACAGCTTTAAAAGCATGCTCGTGTTTTTTTAAATAAACCCCTGAGACAGATAAAAAATAATCAATAAAGCAGTAACTTACAGGTTTAACGACAAAAAAATGAACAACACTTATTGAGAGTATAAAATCAGATATATGGAAGAGGAATATCAAAAAACACCAAAAAATCATGCGATTTAAGCAGACTATGAACCAAAACTTATATTTAACTACTGATATTATATCTTCCTATTTGTTTTCTAATTCATAACGCATCCGACATAATGATTGTCTCATAGATGGGCTGCGGATCACATTTTTAAATATAAATCAAAGGCACTATAGAAGTTTCATGAAAATGTAACATTATTGCATAAAAATAAAACACCACAATCATTTCTACAATCGAACGACAAAAATCGCAACAGAATGAATTGGAGCACAAGGTGAAAAAAATGAATAAATAAATTAGCTCAAGTGGCAGATGTGACTTGGAGGTCAGAAGCTCCGGAAATTCCTGAACCGCTCCAGATTTTAATAGCGCGAAAGGTTCTGGAAGCTTTATCTCGGAATAAAAAATATTTTAAACGGAGCCAACATTCCCTTAAGATATTGCTTCACTACTCCGTTTAGCGTTAAATAGGTACAAGAAGAGCCTTGGTTTAGTCATTTTAGATCTGCGAGGACTCGGCTTACAATGGAATGATGAAAGAGACCCTGCCTATTTAACTTGTTCACACGAAAAACTTAATTGCTCTCATGCCTGGACACTGCCACTTGAGGGCAATTCATTATCTCACACGAGATAGCAATCTGCAAGGAAATCGAACCCTTATTTGTCTAATCTTATCACTAGATTTGATGTAAAATGCATTTGCATATATTTTGCGTTTCATGTTGATAGAGATATTGTTCCTTGCGTCACATGGGTGAACAAATTTGAACCATCAAGGGAAATAGTTAAAATATACATATACGAAATTTTAGAGAAAAAATATTTGTGAATTTAGGTTCACATTATAAATTTATCAATCATGCAAGCCTTCGCGGCACGGCTTTCATACGTTTAAATACTCATGTACAGGTATACATACGACCAATTTTTTAATTAGGAATCAATGAATCCACCTCAAAGCCGTTAAATTGAGGTTTGGGTTACAGTAGCAAAAATAAGAATTGGAAACAATAGAATTATTATCTTTGAAAATAAAATAAATATTATTCCAAATTGAGTCAATTGACCGGTATTTAAGCAACGTTTTCGTCACACCTAAGCAAAAGTCTGGCTATTACGCGTTCACACCCGAAAACAACACACTACATCGGTTCCTGAAAAGGCATTCAGTAACGGCTGGAAGTCGAAAAGCCTCGAGACTCCGTTGCAAGGTTGAGCCTTCAACAATCTACATCTACGAAGTACCGTGCAAGCCACCACTAGGGTGTGTGGCACGGGGTGATTCTACACCAGGCATAGCTCACTCGTCCCAGCACAAATCGGGACCGCGTATGTTCCCCCGGCCGCTAGGTGCAGACCAAAAAGCAGTCAGGAGAACAGTGCGCAGTAAAAGTAAAATGGGAGAGTGCTACGTAAATGAACATGCAAAGATGCATTACAATGCTAAAGACACATCTAGTGGTTAATATTACTAATGCTATTAATTTATGAATGCTACAAGATACCACTACATGAAGATAACAAAATGCCGGAAAATCAAGTGGTGTGAAGTGTTAGTAATGATGATATGTTATTAAACACAAGTGAAAATTCTATATTTCCTACTGAGGGTGTGAGTTTCATATGATTGATCTATCGCAACTATTTTGATCCCTTATTGTACGCGGGAAAAAATATATTCTAAATTTATTGGTTCTGCAGTCTCCTTGATCAGATTATACTACTTGCCACGGACAATCCTCGCAATTTTATAATTATTATTTTGCAGGTTTATAAATTGATGATGTTCATTAAACTTGCCATTCAAGAAAACCTGCGTGAATTCCAAAATAATTTTTGCATTTATACATGATATTAATATACACATTTGAAAGGACACAACTACTCCTCTAAAATATGAGGAACGAGGGTATTCATCAATATAAACCTTATCTCTTGTTACAAAGTACGAGGCACTCTTGATCTCACGCGGTGTTCAGATTATGAAACAGAAACAAAACTCTCATTTCATCAGTAAATAATTTTTATCAAAATATATTTCGAGTGGGCAATTCACCTACATTTTAGCCACAAATTATGGCAGCCCCTCGCAATGAAGTCAGATGACTCTCCGTTCGCCTTCAAATTCGCGATCCTGATAATTTTCCTGAAGCGGTATACAGAAGGAGCTCGACTCGCTAAAACCATTTAACATTACTGGCCTTTGAAACTTGAAGAATGAAAAAAATTAAAATACAACTCATTCATTAAATCAATCTTTAGCGATACCAGAAGCAGGACTGCAGCAGCTGAAATGAGACTAGTTTCTTGAAAACTAGTTTCGTCCGCAATTTTACAATAATTACCAAAATAACGTTTACAGAGCGGAAAAAAACTTCACGCAGAAACCCTCAATGAAGGCAGGTTATCCCGCGCTCACGAGGAAATTCACAACCTTAATTAGGTTCCTGCAAAGGTATGAAGTCACAGCTCGACGCGGTGATACCCAGGGGTTCCGCGGATCGGTCGAGCTGACGTTAATCTCCTCGATCAGATCATATCACTCATAGCGGACAGACCGCCGTCATTTGCGGGGACATGGGGGGGAGAAGTTGTACGCGATGCGGGAGACTGGAGTTCCCAGGCGCAAAGAAAAGGAAGATCGCCAACACTGCCACGGTGACTTCAACGACCGAAACTCTCAAGAGCAGTTTGCAAAGCACTGTTCCAGAATATCTATCTGCCATAGGACAGGGCGCGATTTCAACTGTAATACCACTAGGCCATTCTAACGTGTTCTCAGTAAGTTAAACATATAGAGACTATGAGGTGAGCACGGCTAAACTTGAGTGGAGAAGAAAAGAATCAGTGTAATTAAAAATAATCAAGTTTTCTAGGGATTTTTTGATAATAATAATAATATAGGTAAAGAGTATGAAAAGGTTGCAAAAAAAGAATTGCTTCATGCTCTGCAATAAATTTCCAGATTTCATTACGAATGCCAAAAAATTAACTCAGTTTCTTGCGCTTCCCAATGGATCCATAAAGTTAAGTACTCGCAGGTGTGCTGTCATTAACGGGTCCACGTATCATGTAGTGAACTGGGAGTTAGTAGTGCTAAAATTCATCTTATACTGTGTCAAATATGTTGTAAAAATATGATGGAACAGTATTTTTGTGAATTAATTAAATAAAAATTTCGTAAAGACCATTGAAATATTTTAATAGTAGTACTTACATACAATGCGCTTCAACCCCGCAACGTCATTGCTTGCCTAGTGATGACGCTAGGTCATTGAAACGCTTAGTAATGATTATGAAAAAATCTTTGCGAGCAATACGATGTTTTTCCTTCGTTTATTCATTCATTTTCAACACATGCGTTTTATTTTAGCAATTCTGAAAATTTGGACATTCTCTCACCAGAAGGTGCAAGTAGTCCTAGTTATTGCGGTGACTAGAGTAATGGCTTACTATCTCGAAAGGCCCAGATTCGAGTTTTGGTGGTGGCAGAGATTATTCAGCGAGATTCCTATCCCTTCTTGGGTGCTTTGTGGAGACCATTTCAACTGCAGCACAGTTTCCGCGTGATAAGACGTTACACTGTGGAGCCCGTGGAGTCTCTCCATATGACGATACTATTTCCGACGCCGGGTTTCTCTCTACCCTCCTTCAATTGCCCAAATACTCCTATCCCTACCAACCTAAGCACCTATCCTAATGGCTTCAGTTGTCAGTCCCAAATAACCATTCATATAGACATCGAGAATCCTCTTTTTTTAAATCACAGCCAATGTCGGTATTCGAAACCAGAAACTCGGCATCTAGTACCCTAGCCACCACATAAAATTGACCCCACTTAGATCAATAAGAATAACCAATCAATAAGTGCAAAGCATTCATTTAATCCATTGAGAATACATACGTTCCCAGTGGCTGACCTGTCCGCCTCGAGCAGAATGGAGAGTGGGAGTTGGTAAAATTCATGCCGGGGCAAGAGGGGCGAAAGAGGTTGGGGGTCGAGCTCTGAGGTGCTCCACTGGAAGGAAAGTCGGATGGCACTGTCGGAGTCCCGCACCATGGGGGAGAGAGAGAGATGAGCTAGTAAGAAGCAGGTAAAGGGGGGAGTGGGGGAAGACGGCAGGCAGCGGGGAGGGGAGGAAGCGAATGAGAGTTGGGGAAGGGGAAAAGAGGCAGAGCCGGAGCGCGCCCCGACCGCCGCCCGGCCTCCAGGAAGGCACTCTCAGTCGGCCAGAGAGCGCGGGTCGGTAAGGTTCCCTCCTCCCGCCGTTCTCCCAACTTTCATTTTTTTCCGTAAGCCAACGCGCGTGTTGAACTCACGCCAGCTTCCCCCACTTCTCCGGAGACTACGAAAAGGGACCAACCACCCAGAAGGTTGTACCCTGCAGAGACGGACGAGTACTGTGCCCGAATTTTTTTCTACTCGAAAACGTGTGCAGCACTTGACTAAAAATCACCGCTGTCTTGGATCGCGAAAGGCGGCCGGAGCAAGGTGCGGACGGTGGCTTGAGGGAGTCCCGGGCAAGCGGGCCGTGCCCCAACGCGGGATCAAGCCGAGTGACCCGTGTTGTTGTGTCGCCAAAAACAGAAGACATCGGCGCGCGAACAAGCGGGGTGTGAAACCGGTTGGAGCGAACCAAACTGAACAGGTTGACGACGTTTTAAGGACTCGGTGACCTCCTGACGGACGTGAACAATTTTGTGTGAAACAGATACGCCCTCCGCAAGTGTTTATATTTTATGAGGTGACACGTGTTTCTAACGTAAAATAAATATCTCATATAGTGTGCCAACGGACCCTTGAAAGATCTACAGTTCCACTCGGGCAGTGTCAACAAGTTTTAGACGAGGTGCATGAACTCCTTCAATTGTTCTTCAAACAGTGATTACAACTGTGATTATCAGCTGGATCCACCAACACGGTCTTAAAAACTGTTTTGTAAGTTATCCAGGACCCTTAATTACTCTGGAAATGTAGTAACTATTTCCGCACGATCATATACTCAGGGAATTATATAAGAATTATAGTAGTGTTCCCATAAGATTGCAAGAAACTTGCGGAGTGTACTAGTAAACACGTCGTGAGATACGGACGTTCCAATGACCGGACAAGTTTTAAATGGAGATGAGGAAGTGTGAGCGTCGGTGACGAACTGTGAAATAGTAGTCCGGTGCGGCGATCGTGGTCATAACTCGTGGACGGTCCCTCCATTGACCTGAAAACGAGATCAATATATACTTCGCTGCCCCCTTTCGACCCTATCCCGCTTATGACGAGCATTGAAGTCTCCACGAGCAACAGGTGAGGAGGCCCGCACGCGTCGGGACTTCCCCCCGCAGAAGAGAGGGGCCTAAGGGAGGACAAAGGCCGCTTGCCGCCGAAACTTCTTCCACACCACCGCCTACCCGTCCCGGGCGGAGCCGGCGGTCCACTCGGCGCAGACTGCGGCCCGACTAGAGTGGCGAGCCGCGAGGCCGAGGAACGGAGGAGACAATACACACGACATCAACGGTGAGTAGAGAATAGATTTAAGGTGACATGTCAACGCGTGGATTGGGCGCGTGACCGAGAAAAGTCATGTGGAGGGACAATGTTTTTTTTTCTGTATGTTTTGTTTCGAATATAAACGGGGTATCAAAACGGCACAACACTAAAACCTTCAATTTAGAATTTAATGACAGAACACATGCTCTATTTTCGGGTAAATCTGTCACCTGCGAAAAATGTCAATAATATAACATTGAAAATTTTATAATGGATAGAAAAGAGAAAAAATAAGGTGAGTTAAAACATTTAAGGCTTGCGTTTCAATTCAAAATACAACTTAGATCAGCAGTGTAGTAGTGGCAAACATAAGTATATTGTTACCGCGTCAAGTAATCTATGCTCGGACTATTTTAGAAAGAGCGATTTTCTTGGAAGTACAGCCCACGAGTAACATATTATCTCATACAGTAATGGTTGAAGTGTACTGTGCTGAGACAGGAATTGTTCTGAGTCCGTAAACTGTACCACTTCTCAGTGAACGTATTTAACACTTAGGCAAAGCAGAAGTAAATTGAGATTGAGATCCTTTCCCTAATTTTTATTTTATTGCTACCCTCCTTCGAGTATTACAATCCGTGCAAGGATAATTTCGCTAGTGCGATTGCTGAAAAATGTAATGATAAGCATGGATAATAAGTAAATAACCTCAGGCTTGGAAGGCCACAAATGTTATTATGAAAGAGTAATGACTGATTTCATCGAGAATTTTGCATGACATTGGTTTCTGGAAGCTGCTTAGCCAAATAATTTCACAATTGCATTACCTCTGTTTCAATTACAATAGATTCGCTGTTTTTCTGTCATCGTTGTTGTGCTCTGGAATGAGATACACAAATCAAAACCGCAGTGAGGAATCGCCGCATGGTTTTCCATCCTCAATTTAAAATTACTATTCTTATTATTATGATCATATGGTCGCTACAGGCGCTAGGCGCAGTAGCAGATTTAAAATGGAACAACGAAAAGGCAACTTTGAAACTTTTGCGAATTAAATTAGTGGGCATTCTTTTAAAACTTGATTTAATCTGTACAATTGGTATCATAATTGAATACAAAATCATACAAATATACATGCTAAATAAACTGCGTTATTTTCCTGCTCATTTAAGTGCAATGAAGTAAAATTATTCAACTGCAATGAAGTCGGAGTCTGTCTAATTCCATACGTAGGCGCTTGTGACGGGGCGTGATTATGTAGAGCACGGTAGAATTGAAATATATTAACAGTGGTTACATTATATCCCTGCCTGTTAAAAAAACCGAGGGTTAATAAGTGAGCAAAATTGCAAATGTGAAAATGTTCCACACCAATACTATGACTAATCCGGGTCATTTACTGCCATGTTCAAGCATAAATTCTTAATTTAACATCAATCAAGTGATCAACGGATATGATTTGTCTCCGAAAATTGACACATTTCAACGTAAATGATGTCATAGTTCTAAGATTTCTGTTACCAATAATTAATAATTACTTATTGTTTTTAATCCAAGGGTATGCACCAAAGATGTGCCTTAAAGCTTTAACTTGGGTAAATATAGACATAAACTAAATTTACCGGAATAATTATAGCATTTATATTTTGGCATCTGCTTTCTTAGGTATTTTAACTTGCAAAATGTGAACAAAGACATTTATCTAAATGTATATTCGAGAAATATTCCGGAATTGTTATCCATTTAAGTTCATCGTGAAGGTATTTACATATACTAAGTGCATTAAAAAAAGGAATGATGAAAGCTTTATAGCATAGCCACAAATAATTTACTTGCCATTCCAATGAAAGTCGCATTACTACTTCTTGATGTCATGATAGCAAATGAATACCATTTTCCGAAGCGTGAAACGGTTCTCATTGCCTCAGTACACAATTTCGTACACGAGTTCAGTAATCCTGGCATGTATATACCGTTCCACGCGAGTCCATTTTCCCACACGGTATGCTTCCCCATGGATTGAACCGCGCGGTAGTGGCCTGGATCTAGTGTGTATGTGTCGCTCCAATTGAATTCTTTGATTGCCTTGGAAATAAACCCATCCTACCCCCTAAGAGACGTGGAGCATCCGGAGTAGCGGAAAATCTTCTCCCCCCCCCCTCCCTTCTCGCAGAATAATTGAGTATACGTGGGGGTCTTCGTTTTAAAGTGTGATTGATCAACAGCAGGTGGCGCGAGGTTGAGCGACGGTATAAACGCTTAGGGGCGAGAGGGGATTTTTTTGGAGTAGGTACACTGTGCGAGGAAATAAAAGAGTACGAGCTTTGGGGGCGTTCTCCAGTCACGGATAAACAAGGGGGCTCCGGGCGATATTTGATCCTTTTTAGTGAGCTAAATGACCCGACGCGACGTTGGGACGGATATTGGAAGTTCACGATACAAATAGTTTGCAAAATCATGACGAATCGAAGACAATATTATTTACGGAAACACTCGAAAGTGATAATTACATGTGTAATTTTACAACACAAAGTTCCGAATTTGCAAATATTGCCGGGGAACGTCACTAGTCCCAGGTGCGAAACAGGAATTCTCACGCGTAATTTTCACCTTATTTAAGACACGAGTCCACGGTGACAGATAAATTAAACTGTAGCGATATTTTCTGCCCACAGAAATAAATGATGGGAGACGCTACCATTTGACAATGCACTATGGGTAAGCCAATGAATTGGCTTTAATGCCGTGGCATCCACTAGGCTTGCAAACACGCGATTATGAATGATATGGTCAGGTAGTTTATTTTTTCCCACCTCGAGCCTCTGTGATGATATTTGACCGCAATATTTTGTTCACTTCTGCGATGAGCGTCGTACGTAAGATGTTACGGGAGGAAACAATGATTTCCTGGGCTGGGAATCAAATCAAGGATCTTTGGCCTTCCATGTAAATGCATAGCCTCTACGATACACCCAGTGTTCCCAATTCCTAGGACAAAATTCGGAGAATCCAAAGGAACTGACCCTCTAATGCCAGAATAATCCATGACATTTTGATGCAATATCTGTGTGTCATAATGATTCATGAAGTGTCAATGATTCATGGTCCATGACGGTTAAATGCAAGAAAACAAGGTCCGTGGTTCGATTCTCATGCGGGAAATCTTTTATCCTGGGAGTACCCAATTATTTTTTAAATCAATCTTGCTGGAAAACATTTACCACGAATGATAAATAACATAATTATTGAATTAATTTCAATGGCCAAGCATATCCCGCAAAGTTGCGCCTGAGACAACGAATTTTCCACATTTATTAACCCTTCCTAATTTGACCTCACATCTATCTTCTCCAACCCGCCATATTATCTTTTCCTACCTCACCCCCATCATACTACATACACTATCCAAGCATTCTTCATTCCAAGCACCGTCGTAATAAGACGAACGTGCATATGCAATGTGAACTCTTTTGAGGGCGAAGGGTGGGTGATGCTTCATGTTACCGCGTTACATTCCTCTGGGGAAGGTATTGTTTTCAAAAGAGAAAGGGTTTTTAAGAATGAAGAAGACGTGACCGTCGGGCAAGCAGACGGATGGAAAGAGTAGGTGCTCAAAGGAGACATTCTCAGATTCTTTATCAACACCATTTGGGGGACACACGGCGCACGAGCAATCGCCAAAAAGGCATCAGCCTGCTGAGCTGAGGGAATTGGCAAAAATAAAAACAGGAGAGTCATAGCTAAGAAACTGCGATCGGGTCCCTTGATCACCTCAGGCGCTAACGAGAGATGCTAATCTCACAATTGTGGCAGTGTGCCCTTCTGTACTTCTCAGTGCGAGTTCCAAATAAAGCAATGAAGAAAACCGAATAACCAAAAATATAAGCATAATTGGGATCATATGTTTCAAGACATTTCTATGAACTTCTTGCTGAATATTCTGGCAAATTAGTGCTTCGTTTGTTGGGTCCCTGGATAAAAAAGTAGTTTTAATCGTAGTGTATTGATTCTCCACTTTTAATTTTGGGACATGCTACCGTGAAGTAAAAGTAACAAGAGAAAGATACCAATACAGTTTTTTGGGCTTATGTCTTCTGTTAAATCTCAAATCAATTATTTATTTCTTCAAAGACACTTAAGGACAAATAAAATGTATTGACATGTTGCGGGAATCGACATGACAAAAATCTGACACTACTTTAATGTACACTATGTCTTGGGATTATCGATCGTAATAATAATTTTTCATTTGAAAAATGTGCTGATAACAGAAAAATTCAATGTTAAAAATTAAGACATATGAACCTCGGGTTTGCGCATATTTGGGCATGGACTTTTTTATTAGCCTTTGATTTCTTAGTTACTATGGTGGCAATTGTTGACCTAAATGAAAGCATTTTTTACGTATCATGAAGCAATTTAATCTAACGATGAATATGAATTGAAATCAATTTTCTGTTTGGATACAATCAACTTTGGCAACTATGAATATTTATCAGCAACTTTTGACTTTCCACTGATAAGGCGACTAGAATAAGTAGGCACTAGATAAAAACCAAAATTATATGCAAATACAGACTCACGTATCTGACGAGTGCCTGATAGGATGTGAGGGTATAGAAGAGAGAATACGACACTTTGCGGAACGACCGAAGACCCGGAGGAGGGTCGCCCCGCAAAGAAGGCAGATTGGAACGTCACCCCCTGAGGCCATATATCCCCGACTCCCGACCACCTTTAAAGGGATGCGATGTACCCCTTTCCCCACACGCAATCACCTCCCACTCCAAGACATTTCCCAAGATCCTTCTCTTAACGCCACAGCCATCAACCCTCCCCCACTTCGTCGTGTTTACTCAGAATGCACCATTCCGGTTTGTATGTCCGTACTCAAGTACGTATTGCTTCGTGGTCTCACGAGCGGGTGCGTAGGTGTCGAGAGCAATTCCCTTTGCTTCCGGAACTGCTCGCAATAGCCTCCTCCCCTCCCCACTGCTAATACCCCTTCCAAGTGCCTGCGATCCTCACATCTCCCTACATCGACCCCCAACCCCCATTGCATGCCAACGAAACCAACCCCCTTCACCTTTACCTTCAGATATCCAATATTCCTTTTCCATCACAATTCTTGCCCTCCTCGTCCTCTCCCATTCCCCCCCTATATACCGCCATCCATTTGTGCCCGATCTAGCATCCTCTTGTTAGCGGGAGAGGCCGCCTCAATGGCTGCCGCCGCCGCAGGAGTGATGTTTCCCTTAGGGCAACTGGATTTCCAATCGATTCGATGCGAGGTTGAGGAAGCCAAATACGAGATCGCTCTTTGTTAGGCCAACATTATTTAGAATTTAATAGAGAGTAAGTAATTGAATTAGTTACAAATTATCTGAGTTTGTGATATATTCTGGGGTTTACACAATATTCACGAACAATATTTGAAAATAGGAAAATTTTGGCGCGATCCAAATCAAATTCCAAATTTAGTTTACATCAGTTTAAAAAGATTTTTACAGAGATTCTGACAGGAGGGCCTTTTACAGCTTTTGCTTTTTTCATGCTCAGAGAATCTTTTCTGGAAATCACAAATAGCTTTCTAGTTTCCGTATCATATCATTCATGAGCTCACCAGATACTGTTATATACTGTAATGATTTCCCTTCCCCTTACCACCAAAACATAATAACCCGTCTTAAGCATACTATCAATTGTAACTTCTTAAGTTCCCGTTGAATGAGCAACCAATGTGCGTGGGGTTATACAAATGAATGAGAAATAAACCATGAAGTAATTCACTCTATGGTAAACTTATTTCCATAGAGCATATTTATATACAAATGAAATTTCATTAATCGTTATTTGGAACAATATACCTACCTCCAAGCCTGAGATCTTACAAAAAGATACATTTGAGTCTCAAATTCGGTGCTTACATATCATTACCCTTAATATAAAACAAAATGTCGGTGAACACGTGTATAAATGCCTAAATGTTTCATATTTCGAAATCGATGTCATAAGAATAAGGGAAATTCCGAAAGTATTTATTTATGATTTGAAAACCTTTGATTGAGATAACATTTCAAAGGAAATGCGAATAAATTAATCAATCAAGTTACACGCGTAACTTCTAAATCATGACGCAAAATCACAACTCGGCTATTGCGCGGACTCAGAATTATAGAAAAGTCGGCAAAACACGTCAAATATGGGGATTAGATGAAACCCATTGGAAATGATTCGACAGGTTCGGAGACAAAACTATAGGAAAGAAACATGGCAAGGTGGTTTCAAAGGAGTATTGATCAAGTGGGCATAATGAGCGACAATCGGATGGTAATGCTAGTGAAGAAAGAGATAATAGGTGATGACTACATGGAGGAATGTGGTAGGTCGAGGAGCATTATTCTTCCCGGCGGCAATAACAGATATTAATAAGACGACGGGGACGGTTTACTGCACAATGGCTCCAATTTGTTTCATCACTCAGCTCCTTTCCCGTAATCCTTCCACATTACTCCTCAACTTCGTCCGCGCTTCCTTTTCATAATTCTTAGTTTCTTACGCCACTTTGAAGATACTAATGGAAACCACCTATCGTTTCCTGGGCTGCTACTCCACAGTGAGCCTTGAGTTAGCCGGGTAGGGAGCGCAGAGATCTGACTGCAGGAAGCCGTAAGTCATGTTTGCGGTCATAATGATTGGTGTAGAATAACGAAGGCGACCAATATACACGATTATATCTATCTTTAGGGTGAAGTGCCGAAGACATACAGATGCGGGCGGAGGAGGACTTTGGGCCCCGAGGAAATACTGCGGTAGTTGGAAATATGAACGGTCATGGGACATTGAGGGAAGGTTGAGGAGGACAGGAAAAACACTTGTCGAGATGTACCACTGACACTTCGCTCGGACACGGTCGGTTTTGTCCGACACTCCTCCACCACTGACGTCACCGCATGAAGTATAAAGCTATAGGCCGTTCATCTAGCGCTGCGAGTGACGTCAAGATTTCTCTCGACCAATCCGAACACTTCCTCCGATCAGATGTGTCTAAGGAAGTACTTCAACTCCGAAATTTCCAGTGATGTGAGAGGAAATTAATTAGCATGATTCAGGAAATAGGTAGTGCGGAAAATCTAGCATGACGTAACACCGAACACTCTTAGGAAAGGCTATAAATAAGCTATCAACACGTTAGCATTTCATAGTCTCGTCCGATATAAAAGATTTTTAAGTGTGTGTAAAAATTATTTAAAAATAATTTTTTTTAATAGGCATAAGTTGACAACGTTTCAAACACGATTTCCTAAAACTTTTCAATGCAGACAACACTATGTTCCATTCTGCAAGCAGGGCGATGCATAGATTCCTATTAGGTGTCATAACCGCCTTTATATGAACAAATAATTAATTAAAAATAGCATTCTTGGATAATTTTGTCGCACAAATTTTATGACAGGAACCACGTGACATACTAGTTTAAACTATCGCGATAATGTAATCAGAAGGGGATTTGAAAATACCTCAAGCTTTGACAATTTACGAACAGCTAATCAAGATTCAGCCATCAGAAATTCAGCAAAGACTCGGTCATGGCTTCGTTATTTTAACTTATAGGTGTACAAGAACCTCGCAATTGGCAATAATTTTGCACGTTATCATCATCTCATCCAGCAAAGGTCAAAAATTCATTTGTAGTCTTTCATTCCAAACATCGGTGAAATGTATCCATTGCATCCTGTTGTAGCATTACTTTTTCAACCCAATGTTCATCCTTTCAAAGTTATTACTAGCACTAATGTATTTACATTTACTTTGACAAATTGTTGGGGTATTATCTGCTGTTTTTCAAGAAATATATCAACAATCATCATATCTACATCTACAAAATACCCTGCAAGCCACCTCAAGGGTGTGTGGCAGGGGGTGAGTAGTCACCAACATACATTACACTACACCCTAGAATAACTTAAAATTCGAATCATTTAATAGGTCAAATCTTTCACTAAAGATACATTTTAAAAGATCATAATTAATAAAAACTCTATAGCCTCTTAGAAATTTAACCATAGGACTCCCTCATATTTTTAGAGAATTGAGTCATCACTAATACATTTCGTTATATTTAGACAAGAAGGGAAAAATATTATTTAATCAAAAAAGGTTACATCTACATCTACAAAATACCCTGCAAGCCACCTCAGGGGTGTGTGGCAGGGGGTGAGTATTCACCAACATGAAATACACTATACCATAAAGTTAGTGTAACTACGACTAATTATGCATTAGCATAAATCTCTAATGCTTGTCATGAGGCGAAGCCTCACAAGCATGCAACACTACACTACAGATTTCATCAAAATGGAGAGTGACCCCAATATACATGCATTCTACAACTACACAGATGGACAGGGACTCAAGACCCATGTAGAAAACATGCTAGGCGTGCTGTTAGTATGTACTAGGTAACAGATAAGGATTCAAGTATTAGGAGTACTACCACTACTAAGAGCTACACTACCTAACGACAAACCTAGATAAAAGTCTCATGGCAGCTATTATGGTCCCTTATCGTTCGTGGGAAAAATGACATCTTAAATCTATCCGTTCTGCAGTCTAGTTCCCTAATTTTACTCTCATGATCTGATCTACCGTAGTATGTCGGATTTCGTAAAATATTGTCAACGTCGTCAGAGAATAGACCGGTTTGGAACTTACATAATAGATTTAGTCTAAATTTTAATCGACGGTCTGAAAGCTTTTCCCATCCCAGTTGCTGCAAAAGGTCAGTAACACTAACGAGATTATCATAACGGCCTTTAACATATCTTGCCGATCTTCGCTGCACGCGTTCTAACTCAGTTTCCAAGCCTATCTCATAAGGATCCCAAATACTGGCGGCATATTCTAAGTGGGGTCTGACGAGGGAGAAGTAGCTGATTTCCCTAACTTTATCGTCGCACTTGCCAAGTACTCTTTTAACAAATCCCAATTTACGATTAGCTTGACCGGTAGGTGACCATATCTTCTAGGCAGTGAAACGGAGAGCAAATTATAAAAGTTCCTCACGCCACAATATAATGCGAAGGAAAATTATAGTAGATTAGGCAGCCGGAATTAATCTCAGAGAGTAATCGTTCAATGAGACGCTGATAGCCATCACATACACGATTTTTTACGATGCTAATCGAGCAATATTCCGAAGTATGACATTTTCTCCGGAGTGCAGGGCAGTATTTTGAGAAAGCACACGTTTTAAGAGAACTGCACTTTGTGAAATGAATGCATAACTCCTCAGCCGATGTCTTCCCATCACAAACTATGCGAGTAGTACCAATCGGCGAGAAAAGAAAAGCGATTGACAGTACGCATGTTTCGTTGCATTTCGACTCTTTGCAACCGGAGGGGTGCTAGCCTCCGGCTCAGCGGGACGGCAAACTGCCCGGAGGGAACGGACGACATGGCAAGGCTTACACGTATTCGGTACTCTACCCACCTCGACATGAACTGGAATAATAGTGCAGCTAATGGCAGGGTCAGGAGAAAGTGTAAGGGGCAAAGTAAAAGGTTGCACTATTGCTCAACAATAGGCACGTAAATTTAATAGGAAATGAATGAATAATTGCAACATTAAACAATAATATCTATAATGAGTTATAATGCCGTTACAACAGAGATTACAAACAGTCGCACTCGCACGGGAGTGACTTTCAAGGAGGCAGATGAATATGCGGCATTCATCGTGACAATAATCATTTGACTCCACTGGTTTCCGAACCCTCAGATTCACTCCGGGTGATTTACCCGATTTGGGAACCCCACAATCGTCCTCTTCCACAATAAATCCCATCCTAGTCCAGGCGTATTTTTTTCGCAGTTAAATTCGTATGTTCCCTTAAAAAAGCAGGTTATGTTTATATTATCAGTGGCAAAATAAATGCGGTCTGAAAGTATTAATTACAAAACAGATAAGAACATAAATTTAATGAACCTATTAAGAAAAAAACGTTATTGAATTGCGTACGGGATTAAGTGCCATTTAACCTCAAGATAAGTATAGGTAGAATAAAGTTCATCGTTATGTTTTTTTTAATTAGCCAACTACCATGTGGTAGTATGTAATGGTCCTTGTTGAGAGGATATTTTCAGCTCACAGAGAATACAATTGTTCACCCGTGTCATCAAGGAAAAATTAGAATACAAACACAACAATTGCTGGATGGGTAAGTTAGAATGCTCCCGGCCAAAACTTATAGTCGTAGCAATTTTCTTCATCAACCGGTTACGCTCCCGTACGGAATGCGGGCCAGGAAATGCATTGAATGAGTGAATCACAAAGAAATGTTGGCCCCCACTGTCGGCCCGTTTTGGCAGATTACGCTTCGGTAACGTTAACAAGAGAACAGAAAAAAATATTATTCCGACTCGATCTCCAAACAAACTTATGGTCGCGGACATTGCTTGCAGGCGCTTATTTTGAAAAAAGATTCCACGAACGGGATGATATATGAGGATTTTTTAACGCGAAAGAGAATAACGGAAATTTCTCTTCGCGATGAGCACCCATCTCTAAAGGGCTTGATCTCAGTGGTAGCAGCCCCAGGCCTTTTGGGGAGACCCACTTGGGGTATAAAACGCGTGGAAATTGTGAATGTATCCCCTCATTACCACCGGGTCACAGCAAGCGTCACGGATGAGGGTAGTTCGTCCTTAGATTCCGGCCACATTTTTCAAACACAGGATATTGTCCTTCCCGAGGGAGAAATTGGCACCCGTGCGCTAATCCTCGGGCTCGAGACCCCGTTTAAGGTGATCCTGCCCCGAGGTATTTGATTTCTATCTCGCTATGCACTAAGGATGTTGAATGGATATTCGACCCGGGTGTTCTCCGGTAAAGTTGAGCTCCTCTTCACCGTAGGGATGGGAATTATTTCTGGATGGCTCCGTCATCCCTTTGCCGACCCACTGACATTGCCCTCGACATCGTCAATCACTCCAGGATATTCTAAAATTCGGCCGTACTTGGAACATCAAATGTTTATGCACTAGGAGACAAAGACAGTTGCTATTCACGTTAGGTTAAGCTCGCGTGGCTCTTAGTTAGCAGCCTGGCGTACGCGGACCATGAGGGTTACGTGTTAATTGGTTTAGAGGCACAAGAAAATGTTACATAGAGCCAGATGTAAGTTAATAATACCACTTGAACATCTGTTATTAACAATATTATAATTAATGGGGTAAAATATCAGGAGATAGAAAACAATGAGCACACAATTCAGATAAAGAATTAAATTTGCTGCTCTAATTTATGCCATTATTCGAATGTACTGAAAAAAATGCTATCTATTGGTAGGTTATCCGCCTAGGGTAAATACCAAGCAGCGACGCATTCGGTTATGCCTGAAAGCGCAAAACAGATCCGTCAATAAATCACAAATGGAGAATGTTCCTAACATTTTTTTTACGAATCTATGGGATAACCGGTCTTCGACAAGTAAATATTCATTCCGATCCAGTGAATCCCCGCAAGGACAAGGCCACTATTGGATCAATATTTCAAAATCGCATTATCATGCGGTCAAAAGCAGAGGACCTTTTCTTTTCATAGTCAGAGAAAAAGAGATTCGTTCTCCTGGGGTGAGAAGCATTGCTATGCAACGGCGAACTGACGAGCGCCGATAAGGGCAGGAAAAGTTTTTTAAAAAAGCAAGGACATTCAGGCGGACTAAAACCGAAAAGAGGATATCCGAGGGGCACACCACGGGAATGTTTTGAAATATGGAGTGACGGATTCGGTCGCATCCAGCTGCCGGCTTGTCTCCACGCACACTTTCAATTCCGTGGAATCTTCTTCCTTCACGTAGACTGACGCAAGCGCGAGCCATTTGTCACGGCGGAACCGCGGCAGATGAGACCGCCCGTGGGAGTTGCATAGCTCCGCGCCACCCCTTGTTATGTCCGCCCCTTACCGACCCCACGACTCTTGCCGGCCCCTCCCCGGGGGGCGCCTTTGTTGCCCCTGACTTCGCCCCCACCCTGGGGCAAGGAGGGTGGATGAGAGGAGGACGGAGGGAAAAAAACCAAACGTGTCAAAGATCATTACTCAAAATGTTGAGGAATCCTGGGAGATGTCCGTGATGGGGGCGAATCTTGGCTCACAGCTCTCGCATCAACATACCCACTTTCCTTCCCTCGGCCATTATTGCTTTTAAAAAAACCCTCTCACCTATTTCTGACGCCCTCTGCCCCAGCAAGAAATGCGGGTCCTGCAACGGGCGAACGTTTGATGCGTATATGTGGAGACGGTTTTCAAAAACATTGCTATCAAGTGGAAGGTGCTACTCCATTTGTTGCACATCATCCACTCATTTGCTTTGGACGATTTGCACAAGTACTTTGCACAAGTTTGCTTTGGACGATTAATTTAATATACAAGTGAAAATGTACTTAGGAAAAGAGTTCCTACCCATTCCAGCTGCTCCATAAGAATGAGCTAAATATTCTTTTTTCGTGATAAAGTGCAAATAAAATGCCCAAGCAGTTGAGAAGAGCATGGTTTTATCCAAATTTGCTATAAATGATGATAAAATTAGCATAGCATGGAAAGTGTCTCAAAATTCAGCACCTAAATAGTATAAGTTAATGTGAGCATAAAAACAGAGGGGAAAAAAGCAGGAAATACGAAGTCAATGAAAATTTACCGTGAAAGTGAGTACCCAGTTACCAGTATCATGTTGACACAATAGTTAAGACGAGTAAAAATATTTCATCTGGGATTTAAATATATAATTTCGGCAATGAAAAGTTATAAAACTGATTAGCCTCAACTTCTCATATGACTTTGAATGTTTGTGTTTTAATTTGGTACACAAAAGAGCCTCCGTTGTGATATAGATAATTTGACATACATTTGAATATAGTTTCAAAATAAGAACCCCTACTGCCTCTAAATTCCCTGCAGCTATACCCTCAGCAATTCAACCAACAGCCCCTTCTTCTCTTATCGAGAGTTCTCCCACGGGAGGTGGCCTTGCATCCCCCGGAGAAAACGGAGAAATCTCATGCTGCTACAGTCCTAATGATCTCCCGGTGTTGATACTGTAATAGTTTATCTGTCAGATTAACCCCGTCCGCCTCAAGGGAGGAAGAGAAAGTCCGCGTCAGTTGATCAGGGACCAGCTTTTGAAGTCGGCTGCATTCTTCTCACAACCTCTCTCTGTCCCTCTCCTGAGCGCTATGAAAGAAGTGTCCCTGATTGGCAGACGCAACTCACCCAACCAGCTCGGGCTGAGATGTTTATCCGCAAGAATGACCTATCAATTGATCCGGTAGGATCCTAGATCCTTTGTGAAGTTCCTAGATCCATCCCAGGTTGGCAGAGATACTTTTAAATTAATTGCTTGTCACCTCACCGAATGACGCAGCGTCTTTACTTTTTTTTGCCGAAACGATTTTTATGTTGAACGGGGACTAGTATACAGCAAGAGCAGGATTGTAGTTTGCAACAGCCTCAGCTGATAAGTCTTCAGCATAAAACCTTGTATCGTACTGCTGGACATTAAAGACATGCAGTTTTAATGCCACCACACATCTCTTAGTTGTGATCTGTATTGATAAAATAAATGAACGTATTACAGCGCACGAAACATTTTATCGCTGGCCTAAGTATGAATGAGATACTTGTCGGTAAATATGACGCGATATGAGTTCGTAATCATTAACGGCGAAATAACTTTCTTGCAAACTGATTATTTCTTCAGTCGTGTTATCGATTTTAATGATCGATGATATACCAGTGTAGAGCACCCTTTAAAACAACAAGGTAGACACAGCACAGACGACAAGTGTGTAATGTTAGGTTGCCTATCTTGGAATAATGTGTTTTTTTAATTTCTCCATGGTACATTTCGCTTCGTTTCGCTACATATAAACCGGTATTCCATAAAGGGAACATTAACAAATTCTTTTAACACTCGGATACTGCTTAGAATTTTTAACGCATAAGATACGTACGAAACCAGGTTTGGAGAAGAAAATTGTTATAACTCGGTTAACTCTTGCAGGCATTAAACAAATATCAACTTTCCTAGAACTTAAAGACAATTTCCGTTTATTAAAATTTCCATAGCGATTCAAGTCTTTTCACACTTAATCCTAGCGATCATATTCAGCTGTTTTTTACTGCCGTAATCACCGTAGGCATCGTGAAAAATTAGTTTTCAAGTGAATACAAGTATAGAACTCGAGATTGACGGAACCAGTTCGCGAAGTTCGTTCGCTTTTTCGTTCAGCATGACTAATTGAAGCTTCTAAAATAAATTACTTTTTTTAATGTGATGCGTTCACACAAAAAGAGAAGCATATCACTAGCAATAACATTCATTTTCCATCTGAGCGTATTTACGGCAAATATCAAGTCTCCTGACGCGGAATTGAACATTTCTCTGCTGGTTGTTTTGTAAAGCAACGATTTATAAGACAAACGTATGGAAGGTGGAGCGATGAGTTACCGCGTCGGCCGCGAGAGGGGAGTGCGCCCTCAGCGGCACCCACTCACGGCTGCGGCGCTCCCGGCCACATTGAGTAGAGATTTTGCTGCCCTATTTCTCAGACGGCGTGCGTTCTATTTTCGCCAAAACGCACACGCTAATCGATAACGAAGCATCAGGCCCAGAATTTGCTCGCGAATCTGTGCATCCATGTTCAATTTTCTCACTTTTCAGCGCTAATTTTTAGTATAAATTCTGTGATGCTAAGACATTGGTAATAGGTGAAATAATATTGCGCAGAACGGCGACTTCATAATTTATTAGTTCATTTTGTTTCCACTTAAGGAGGGTCGGTGGACTCAACTTAATGGAATTCGACCAAACTTGCTCTGGAAGCATTGCTTATGTTTTATTAAATCTACCTGATTTTTTTCAGAAATATTTACCGCAGATTAATTAAGATATTTTATCGATAAGTGGACAAAAAATTACATGGGTTCTTATGGGAACACAAGGTACGAGTAACATAATTCATCAAAAAAAGAACCTTTTTCTAGTTAAGAATAAAAAAAAAATATTAAAAATAAAGTATCAAATGATTTTCATACATTATTCTATTGATGATTTAAATTATTTTTGTTTTTCTTATTCTTAACTAGAAAACGTTCTTTTCTATGAATAAAGCTAGTTGCACCTCGCGTTCCCATGAGAACCCATGTAATTTCATGCGCACTTCCACATCAAATATCCTAAGAAATCTGCGGTAAGTTTTTTTTTTTTTAAATTCAGGTAGCTTTATGTAAACATAATTAATGCTTCTAGAGCAAGTTTCGTCGAACTACACATAAGTTGAGTGAAACCAACGAACGTCCTTTAGTGCGGAAGCTTATTCTTAATCACATATTAGGTAGAACACTTAACGGCCCAAAATCATCACAAAAATAATACATTATCTATAAATGATTTAGATTTATCTAAATTCCATTTCTACATATACTAGAACAGCTAATAATAGGATTATGAATCTTTCCATCTAACCATAGTAGTTTTACGGATAAGAAAGATCCATTTTATAATATTTAGTAAAATATATTCTCGGCATGGAAACCTATACTCTTTACTGTCACGCTCTCCCATATCTAGCGCTTACGTCGATTAACCACCTGTCTGATATAATTTACTACACCCGAACTCTCAGTTAACATCGAGGCAACGAACAGGCTACAGCAACCCGCATTTAATGTTAACCTGGCATTATAACACTGGACCTAATAGTGTGTATTTACAGTAACTTTCAAAGGAACATCGCATGCAGAAGTTTACTGATATTGTTAGCGTGTTACACTAAAAAAAGGAATTCATATGTACTTAATAGTGAAAATAAAGTTAGGTATCCGTTGCCTCCTCCTCAAAATAATGCTACTTATCGAAGGGGGATCAAAGTATTCTACTTTCCATCCGTAATCATTGCTGTTACGCATAATTTTCGCATAATACGCATAATAAGTTTATTTCTATAACCCAATGTCAACATTAACCTAAAAAATGACGGAAAAATCCTGCGTGAACTTCATCTACTAGTCTCGGTGGTCCTTTCGCTGTAGTCAAACATGATTGGGGCGAAATTTTTCCCTGACCTTCCAGATATTTCCGTTGATTGGCACTAGACCGCGAGCCACCACAGTTAGGTAATTTGAGCGAAAAATCAATTCACCTAGAATTTGATGAATTTGGCCTCATTTTAAAGAAAAAAATCTCCTCTTTCCAATGTTATCAAAATATAAACCCCATGCCGAACTACTTTTCGAGCAATTTGCTTAAAAATATAAGCTGTTTTACATGGGATAGATTATAACTGTTCGCTCCAGAGGGAGAATATTAAAACATTTAGGTATTTATATCACCTAGATTTCGTCAAAAAACTAGCGGTGTGTAGATTATATATTTTCTAAACTATTTATAAAAAATAATCTATTACTCACCACAGTAATTCTTAAATAATCGCAAAAAACCTGCTGTTTTGAAGGGTATTCAGCTGCACGGCGGGAAAAAATGAGTCAAGTTAGAGACTTATGTAGCTTTATTTATTTAATTACTGAGAATTTTGGTCATATATAACTATATCTTTGCGCCATTAATACTACAATATTTATTTAATACTTCTTAAAGACGCTGAAAACAAAGAATAAAATTTGAATATGGTCTCCATTATCACTAGAGGAAATATCTCGCTCTCAAACCACCTTAAGAGCACTGCTTCCGACCCTTCTTACTTAATCCTTCTACCCCTCGAGACTTCCCCGTCTCCAATCTCCCCTCCCGTTTCCCAAGCCCATCGAATTCCGATAAAAAGCCGAAAAGAGTGTCCCACGGGATTTCAAAAAGGCGAATACGAGAGACGGCTGGCCTTTTCAATTCTGTGAGTGGGCGGGACGGCCTGGCTGGCGGGAGGTTTGTTGTCCCCGAGGAAGTTTCGCGCCCAATGTTGCGCTCGGACAGTTCAGAGAGGAGATGGGATGTCTCAGGTAGGAGGGGGATGTAAGGGGAAATAGAAATGATATTCGCCTTCACCCTTCAACGTGGACACAAGGAAACAGAGCCGAAGAGTGTGACAACAGACTGGCGGCTCGTTGAGTTCAGAGATGTGACTCACAGAAGAGATTACCGTGGGATGAAATTTGTTCGCCGATTGACGACCTTTGAGCTTGAGATGAGTAGCATATACACTCACAATATTAGATAGAAAAGTTACATCAAGAGTGATATTCGCTCTACGGTTATGCATTCGATGGCGAATATAAAACTATCAACATGCTAAAATCACTCATTTAAAACATAAAAAATATTCTGAACATAACACCTGAGAGGTAGACCCAAACGATATAAAAAAGCCAATACCTTACACAGTGTGGTTTTAAGGATCAAACCGAGGAAGTGCATCGGAACAATTTTATACTAGTTTGTAATATTCTAAAGTTAGGACTTTATTTTCACAAATATACTATATATGGAGGACTATATGGACAATATGGAGGACTAGGATGAGGCTTCAAGTATGGGCATCTGGTTTCAGTTTCATAGGCTAAATGAAGACAAAAAACTCGAAAGAAATTATGCACTATAATTTCTAAAGTAATATATTTCAAATAACTAACTTCTCTATCTGATTGGCCAAACGATTTGTAAGTATGTCTGTACGACACTGACTCAGCTGCTACCTACAGTACGAAAAAAATAGTTACACATGATATATTTCTCTTGAAAACAATTTTAAAACCGTGATGATAAACATCCGAGGACCAGTTTGTTTTCTGGGAGTGTTTATTCATACCAGCCCATTATCAACGCATATTTATTTTAAATTGGACAATTAGGAGTATGATTGGCACCGAGTGCTTTTAATGGATGTAATCTAGATCTTCGTCCTTACTTCCCTCTCCAGCACTTCCAAAGAAATCGTCGAAGATGAGAGGGGCCCACATTTATTTATACTGCACATTTTTTACGAATGTATCAAGTATTCGACGCCTAAAAAATGGAATTGCGCCCTTGTAGCACAGAAGTATCTTAAGTGTGCCGACGTTATGTTTTATGCACGTCAATTTCGAATGGTTTTATGCCTCCATGAATGGTGCAATTATACGTATTCGGGAGGAATCTAAACATTCAGTGAGCATCTTCCCCAGCAAAATTGCCTCTCTAATATCCACCGCCTCTGAAAATTAGCGAATCCCTGTAAACGCACAGTCACAAATTTTATGACGGGACGGACAAGGTTTTCCGGGAAAATAATAAATTTTCTTCGGATCAAATAATGCTACTCCACTCAGAATATACCATTCTGGGGCGCAGATGTACCAGATGAAATGCTGTTAGTGGTGATACGCAAGTGATTCCGTAAATCTTTTTCCGAATAACAAACTGTAACTCCACCCAAAATTTACAATTTGGGACATAGATATGCCAGATGAAATTCTATATGCGGTAATACAAAAGAGATTACATAACTTAGTTCTAAGTTTCCTAATCTGTGAAGCAATACGCAATTTGTGTAATGGCGGCTCTCATCACAACCAGTCTTTCATCCCTGGTATTGGTTACCTATATCCCTTAGTTCTCATCTATCCCATGCCAAATTCTTTATCCCTTAAGTTATTCTTTCCTGGATCTATTTTCCTGTGTCTCTGTCGTCTTCTCCAGAGTATCCCATCTCTTTTTCACTTATTAATATCTATAACATGCAATATTGTAATTGTGACATTGATTCTATCGAGTCTATTTCTGATGCACAAAGGGTAAGAAAAAAAGACTTTGCTGTTCCATAAAATATATATTTGCGACCGGTTTCGATACGGCGTATCATCATCTGGAAATTTCACATATTTGTACATAGAATTTATACCCTTGAAGAAGACGGTGGAGTGGAGGTGTTCCTGATTGCCTTGACGGAGCCAAATCGTGCTATAGAGTTATTTTCTAAAATGCATCGATTTTTCACGTACTTTCTGACGGCAACTAGACATTATTCCTTCATACATACTTCTTTGGATAAAATGTTCGCGCAACTATTTAATTTGATCCTATGAGAGTAAACGTACGTTGAAATGGCGTTTTAAGGGTGTTAATGTTGTAAAATCTCCAACTATTAAATTACGAGGATTTGATTGAGAAAAGGAAGCGGAAAATCAATTCCCAGTGATGCTGGGATGCATTTAATTGAAGCATGCGCCACGCGAGTCAATTAGAGGTTCATTTACGGTAAAATTTTAGGAGTGAAAATGTTTAAGTACAGTGTAAGCCATATTAAAAAATGCCATTTAATTTCTCTGAAGAACTGTCATCGCAGCCATTATGCAAGGGTTATAAACAACCAATGATTTTTTTATAACTCTTGAGAAGAATGAATAAAGAGACAAATGACTTACAGTCATTCTGTCCCGCACTTTTTAGTGGATTTTACTCTTCATAATTCCTTATGTTAGCCACTGTAATTTCCGTAATTTACTATTTAAGGCCTTTCACGACACTACTGTGATAGGAAGAAAAAAATTAGGAATTCCAAAATGTAGAAGGTAGTAATTCCTTGTGGACAAGCTTAAGTTAACGTGTGATACATTTTTCTGGTATTAAAAGCTATTTAAAACGCTGAGATGACCACACTGGGCTAGCTTATGCACGAGTTGTGGTAGAATAAACTGCAATGTAGTACGGTAGATGCAAATTCTATCTACCAACTCATGATTGAAGGAGTACCGACATTAATATCACGCGTTCATGCCATCTAATTTTTGAGGCAGTAGAGCATTAAATATTTTTTCTATCTTTTGTGTCATCCGGCATCCTATTATTAGAACTTCCTCGGCAGCATTTCGCAGACCAGGTCGTAGATGTCTTGCCAAGCAGGTTCCGGCCCGTGGGCCTCGGCATGAAAATTAACGGACAGCGTTGATGATTCTCCCAAACCCATACTATCCCAACTGCTCCATCCCTTCCAGCATCCCTTCATTTCCCTTGCGCGCCCTTACTATCGTAGCTTCGCGCTAATAACAGGATTTTCACACTCAACCCATCCATCGCCCGGCCCATCCCTCATTCTGTCCATTCCCGTCCCGTGCATTGTATTGTTCGGAGATGCGTCAACAGCTGAGTTAATTAAGCTTGAGTGAATTCTGGCGTGGGGAGGGGGGACTGCGGGGAGGGGTGGGATACGGAATCGGGTCGCTGGCTTTTGAGGGAAGGTCTCCTTCTGCAGTCTCCCAGAAGGGTCACGCATTATCACCTCTATAGCGCAGTCAAGGATTGGTAGGACCAAGCTATATTGTTGCAATCCAAATAACGCTCGAGTCCAGGTTCGTTTCTCAAGCTTTGTCAATCAATTTACAGCAACAACATGGCAACGTGAAAGAAACAGTAGCTCTAGAGTAAACATGCAAAATTTTATAAATTCAAAAGAAATAATACATAGGTATCATGTTGCCAGGGCTTAAATGCTTGACAAAAAAACAAGGGGTTACGAAATAGAACCTGTAATTTCAAAACGATTACTTGGAGGATATTTTTAGGGAAACAG
This sequence comes from Pyrrhosoma nymphula, assembly GCA_963573305.1. NCBI lineage: Eukaryota > Metazoa > Arthropoda > Insecta > Odonata > Coenagrionidae > Pyrrhosoma > Pyrrhosoma nymphula. The sequence goes on along the minus strand of OY754335.1, from coordinate 7,359,802 downwards.
TGATTAGCCAAAATATGTTCATCATGGCTAGGCGGGACAATTTTTGTATAATTGCATTCTTTTTAAGCTCCTAGTAGGTGTATAATTATTACAAATCGGTAGATGATATATTTGGCATTAAATGTTTAACATCCGGTTACGTAGCGATACTGTATTGTTCGACTGCCACTCACAACATTTGGGTTTAACAAAACAAGGATTAAAACTTAAAAATCTACTGCGGTAATTATGGTTGCATGTGGTTGTATAGTCGACTCATCGAGGTCTAAGCTCACAGAAACTTTATCAAAAGTTTACGATGATTAGAGAACCTCTATAGCAGCTTCTGGGAATAGTAGCATACTGCTGTGCTGAGTAGAAGGCGTTCGAGAGTTAAAAATAATTAAGGAAAAACGCGTTTACGTTTCCTACCGGAGAAAATCAATCAAAATTCACAGGAATGGCGCTTCAAAAATTAGAAACACGTTAGTAATATTGAAACAAGTTAAAGAGTGAGTTTGGCACCCTAGCACCAAAATCTTAATAACACCACGAAGGCTATAACAGGGGATGGTTTTAAAGAAACAAAAATTAGATACAGTTAATTACATTTTTTTAGCTATGAAGATGGTCTCGTGAACCCATCACGGGCGATCGGACGTCAAAGCACGATCCGTTATGAATGGCCGGGTGATTAATTGAGACGCTAACTCCGCGGCGAGGACGCGATTCCAGCAGTAGTATGGGGAGGACTTACTATCCACAGGAATCGAAGCGATGGCCGATTGGTTAATCGACATACCGTTTCAATTCGGTCCGTCGCTCTCCGAGCGTCTCTTCCCTCCACAGCTACACCAACCACCTTCCGCTCCCTTTATTTGACGTGCCGCCATCAACATTCTTTTATCCTCTGAGACATTCTCCCCCCACCTGCATTCCTCTCATTCCCTTCGTCTGCCTTCAGACATCAACCAGCTAAGGAGGATGTGAGGGATACCACGTCGCTACGCGTCGAGCTGTCAGCCCACCCAAATATTCGTCGCGCGGTGACAGTGAGCGCCCTCTACTCCTTAGCGGAATGAGGAGAGTTCACATCTGAGTAATGTCTCCCGATATCTCCACTTCAAATGCTATATATCAATCTTTTTGGAATATTCCACCATCTAAGTACATACATAGGGGTTTTTATTGGCATAGGGGTTGGTTTCTCACGTAGGTAGAAGCCCAGGTTTGAGCCAAAACTTTTCAGCGTGCTCTGAGGAGGACACTTTAATACAGAAATCTGTGCAACGTGAGGGAGGTTAAACTGAGGTCCAATTGCGATCCTTTGTCAAGAGCAGGCTTCCACCCTGCTACTTTCCCTGTGGGATCCTCAATACTCCAATAAACTCATGATGCTATTGGGAGGTCGGAGAGCCGTATCGCATGTATCAATTTGCCAGAAATTTGATAGAAAAATTACCATTTGCACGCTTATGGGTAATGATATAATATAATTTTTAGGTATTTTAGATTTTTATCTTTTAATTATGGAGTTCCGCGTTCATGTTGTAATTTATTATTGAAATCAACAACTTTGACAAGATGCAATAATCTAAGAATCGGAATGCATTTATGCGATTCACACATTATTCTACGAAAACTGCATTTTTATAGCGAATAATGGCAGTAACAAATTTTTATAGCAACCAAATTCATCAATGAAATGTCATTGGGCGTTAGCTGGTTTGGAACGTTCCATTTAAATGTTCTCTTGAAACCTAAAATACACTCGACAACTTTTTTTTCTCTAAAGGTTTTGATCACATATAAGTACAAAAAACCCTACGGTAGCTCGTGTTCTTCCAATTTAATGAACGTTAATTTGAATCCTTGTAATAATTATTTCCGCGCTCGGAATGTCTTTTATTTGTATTTTATGATTAAATGTCACAGGTTACCAAGTGAAAATTAATATCGCTAATATCAGATGAATTTCTACGTCTGTCCTCAATTGAAGTTATCATATGGTATTAAAGTACATCATTCCAAGTGGAAATATTTGTAACTTCACCCCATTCATTAACTTCAACTGCAATAAACTTTGGAACGCATTGCACTCGTATATTTATATAATAATACCGGTGACATTCCTTAGGTTTATACCAGCGAAAATGAAATACCTCGTATACACTGAAGTTATCAACAATAGAAAATCACAAATAAATACGTATCCATGTTCTTGGCAGACTACTGTCGAGACACTATGAGATTATGTACGCAGGGGACCGTTTCCTTGCAAGTAGTTAAGGGTACTTTCGTCTCCAAAGGTTTCAAGGATGGTTTCATTATAATCAACTTTTAATCGTGGCCAAATAAATGTTTTCCAAATACATCGCACAAAGCTTCACGACTTTGGCCCGTGAACTATAGGCACGCCATTTTTCCAGGGACGGCCGCCTTGAATTAATGTGGTCTTAAAAATATCCACCTCAAAATCTCTTTATTTTTATTCAAGACATTCCAAGATTCCATACTCCAATGGTTCCAAAGCACCGAAAAGAAGACGCTGCTCTCGAGGAGACCTTAAATCCTGCGAAAAGACGGAGCTACACGTGAAACGAGAGATAACTGTGCAAACAGTCGAGACAGCCGTATTTCTCCCTCGCAATTTTTTTAACAAACGATTGCGCATCGTTACAGTTTACTTAAGCCTTTTTTTCGACCTCATCCTCTCCATCTCTTTCTCTCCCCTCCATCTATCCCTCCCACTCCCTTGCGACCGCCACCTCAAAGCCACTCACAAAACCCCTTCCCCCGCTTAACCAACGCCACCTCGCCTACTATATGTCTCTCTCCCATCTCTACGAAACCACCCTTTGCCTACCCTCTCCTCATCCCTTCTCTCTCTCTCTCTCCGCGTATATTTTTGCCACTCTATAAAAGTCCAGGTCACAAAAGGCGCTAGGAGCAAGCAAGCCGGGGTCACGGGTCGAGTAGGGGGGATGCCCTTAAAAACGACAAAAGGTTTTTCTCTCCGCTCGCACAACCTAACTCTCCCCTCCTCCCCTCTCTCATGGCGGAATAAAAAGGAGGAAGACTGATGATGATCTTGAAAAATCGTAGCGGCTAAGTATGTGTTTGTGCGGGGCCAGTGTGCGTGTGTCGGCTTGAGTAATGGGGGTTGTCTCTCTCCCCTACTCTCTCTCTTCCTCGCGAGAGCAACACTAAGAGTTTAGGATGGCGGAGATACGGTGGATGGTGTGTGGAGGGGGGAAGGGAGGGTTTTCAGAGGGTAGCCGCGGAGATTGTTGCAGAGGGGAAGCGTAGTGGTACAGGTGTGACGGAAGGGGATCTCTCACCCCCCCGCCCGAAAGATAGAAACAGGGACCTTGAAAAAATAAAAAAAATCATGAAAGTTTTTTTACTCCTTTATTTTATTTTCTGGTGTTTTTACGTGTTATTTCAAATTTTTTCTATATAGTGCGAAAGACCCTATGTAATAGACCGCAATGCAGTAATATTGTGGTAATATCCTGCCTGTTAGAAAATAAGTTACCACTGCTTATAAGGTCAATAGTTTTATCATTTTTTAAAGATCCATTTAAGCGAATAAAATACATTTCAATTCAATTTAAAATAAAAAATGGCACTGACTGTCAATGAGATGTATTTAAATGTCAAGGAGATTGTGAGTCTGGATATGTCAACTTCCGTCGGTGATCACCCATATGATTAAATGTGGTCTTATCCTCGTGGGTAGTTGTATCATGACTAGGACTGCGAATACGTTACCTAGAGTATATCTTGTGTCCTTAGACTCTCGGACAAAATTCACTTTAGATGAGATCACATGGCTAGATAAAAAGGTTAATAAATCAGTGCAAATTAAAGAGCTCGAGGTAATCTAAGCACGAATCTCAGACCACTCGTATGATGTTTTCATTGAGAATATTTTAAAATTGAGAACAATACATTTTTTCGGATAGAAAACTTCTTTAATTGAAGTTTGTACACGACCCCTTAGAAAAACCATCTTTTCCCTGCAAAGACGTTTAGGAAGAAACTGTTGTTGGACTCCACTGTGGTGTAGTGCATATTTTAATGAAAATTTACCCCATGGGCATCCACGCGTGACTTTCGGCCGGTTGACTAACAGGGTGTTATGCACGGCAAGAGCGTGTGGCAGGGGATTTAAGGTCGCCGTTTATGAAGTAGGGAGGAAACGGAAAAAAATTTATCACGTATGAAATGAGGAAAGTAACTCCCCATATATTTGTTGAACGCACGACCAATGGTTTTGAAGTTGTTCGTCACCATCCTCTTGTGATGTCATTCACCTAAGGGTATTGAACATCGCCGAAACCCAGGTCGTGTGTCCAATTGATTTAGGCATAACTTAGTTATCACAAATGAAAAAGTAACTTGGTTTACTTCCACAAATTTATTTTCCTGGTACGACATGTTTCGACACAGTGGTGTCATCATCAGGTACCTGATGATACTTATGAAACCAAGTTACTTTTTCATTGGTGAAATTCAACTTCCACATAGTTGAGCTTGAAACCATGTAACTTAGTTATTTTTATTATTCCGGGCATCGATAGTAAATGTCATATGGTTACGCTGAGGCATCAGAAAATTTTATTAAATCGGACAACTCCACGAAGCGGATACGAAGGTATTCCCCGCAGCATCTTCTCCCTACACGACCCATAGGCACCCGCGCCCAGTCGACTCGACGCTCGCGTGTGGGTATACCCGCGGAGGAAATGCAACAGATTTCGTGGAGCGAGCAAAGAGTGAATCGCTCTTGAGAAAGAAGGACGGGAGGAGATAATGGAATTATCCGAGGGAGAGCCATCCTCATTCCATTTCGCCATTCCTGGGTCTCGCTCTCCGGCTTGAGGACTTGAATCATTAATAAAGCGGCTTCTTCTGGTTGACGGCGCACTGTTACCTTTTCCTCCTCCCCGCGTTAATGGTTGCCTAGCTACACGCGGCCTCTCTCTCTCACACCCCCTGCCACCTCCCTCTTTTCTTATCCTTCTCTCCACACCCCCCCCCCCTCGTACTCCCCGACACCACCGCTTGAGGCAATTGCAAACCCCCGCTTTCGGATCATTGTGTAAATGCCACAGGATCGTCTCTTGGGATACCACCATCCAAGCTTCACGGCTTTGACTTTTAATTGGAAACCATTAGTGTGTGGTGGAGATGGAGCCAGGTTTGTGATTTCCCAGTCGACTTGAGTCTTCCTCGATTCGATTTCGATGGCAATACGGTGAGGCTCATATGCTGAACCGGAGGGAATATAGCCGTGCGTTGCACTGTGCATCAAGCTGACCGAAATGAAAAATTCAAACGTGGTATATTTATGTCCTGATATTGTTTCGCATACATATTCTCCTCAGATAAACTATTCGGGTGTCTAAATGAGAAAAAGGTAGCAAAGTAATAACAAATTCTAAACGTGCTAATATTTTTCAAGCCATTGAGTGCGTATTTTTATCATACCTACAAATGGTTTTAAAAGTTAATACATCTGAGATCTTCTGAGTAACGTGCGCTATATATAGTGAAAATACTTTATCGATAATGTCTACAGTAGAAAGGATAGAAGAGTAAAAAGATAAAGAATATTGTTACAGGAGCCTATTATAATTACCTTAAAATAGAATGTGATTACGCGTATAAACATCACGAAGTTATTTCCCAAATCAACAACTTTGCGGCATTTTTCATCACACGGCAAAGTTGAAATATTAAGATCATGCCGGTCATATTCTTCCCTACGAAATGGTACTCCGAATCAGATATTTCTCACAGAGATCACAGAGATTTCCTGCCGCTTGCAATCTATAAAAAAAGTCATTTTTCCAACTCGGCAACTGGAATAACTCGTTGGAATGAGTGGTTACAGCGACGAAAACCTTGTCATGATGCATCGGGAAAATGCGCGAATCTCACCTGAATAAGAGTAGTGCGTCAATTTTCCGTTCATATACAACATCTGAGAAATTCTTTGACAGGTAACGGAAATAAGTAGTCTGTAATTGTTCACTTTTGAATTTTTTGTTTTATTTCTCTTTCTGAATTATGTTTCCAGAAGGTATAAATATCTACTCCGGGTGAAATTATAAATTTGACAGAGTCAGAAAATTTTCCAATAGCTTAAATGCGCAGTAGGTCCACTGTAAAAAAATAAATGTATGCACGTCTAAGTAGCCGAGTACTCATAATAATCCTAATCGAAAACAATTTAAAATTAAAACTTAGCTAATAAAATATTAGATCTTTTGATACAGAAATAATATTATTAATTTACTAAACATAGTGATATTGACGGATACTTATAATTTACAAATGGATTTCATAATCGTGAAGATATCCTTGTAGTTTATGCCTCCGTTTAGGCTACAGCGGAAGAATTAGTGGTATAAAATCGTAGTAGTAGTAGAATTTATTCATCGCCATACATGGCAAGGAATCAAAATCAAAAGCAGCACACTTTCGCTTACACTTGAACAATAAATTCACAATGTATCCTTAAATTTACTTGAAACTAGCATCCTGAAGCATAACCTGAATGCTCCTGCAGAGTTGGTACCCTTAAGTTTCGTGTCTCGGCTTGGTAGCATACATTACGAAGTGACCTCGACCACGAAATAAAAACTGTCAAAAGAACCAGAAATAATGAGTGTGCATCCCACGGTTAAAGAAGATAGGGAGCGATTCCCAAAATAAAATGCGTTGACGGGTGCACGGTCGGCTCAAGCACGGACGCAGCGCCACCTTCCCCGCTCTCTCTCGAAAGGACACCGGGCCTACAAAAATAAAAGAATAATGAAAAAAGGAAGAGAATAACGCTCGACTCTAGTTCCAGCGTCCCCCAAAGGTATTTCTTTTATCCCGTTCTAGTTCACCCTCCCCCTCCACACACACTACTTCGCTCCCCCACCCCCCACCTCTTAAATCTCCAAAGACGTGTGTGCCCCGTTTCTTCCACTCTTCACGCTTCTTATCACCCAACGTCCATCGGATGGCACTGCGGAGGAGAAGCAGCATCCTCTCCATTCCTTCAAGTCAACATTGTCCTGCCCGCTTTGAAGCTCTCCCCTCCCTCTTATAGCTCCCGGAACCTTCACCTCCTTCACCCCAACTTAAGTCCGGTGCTTAGTGAACATAAGAGCATAACTTAACTTAATAACTCCTATAGTATCGAGAATATCCAATCACATAGGATTGACAATAAGTGAGTACCTGAAGACTATCGTGTGGAGTGTTGCGCTATAATGGTCAGAGACATGGTCCTTTGATAATATCTTACGAAATCCGACATACTACGGTAGATCAGATCATGAGAATAAAATTAAGGAACTAGTTTGCAGAACGGACAGATTTAAACTGTCATTTTTCCCACGAACGATAAGGGGCCATTACAGCTGCCAGTGAGACTTTTATCTAGGTTTGTCGTTTGGTAGTGTAGCTCTTAGTAGTAGTAGTACTCACTAATACTTGAATCCTTATCTGTCACCTAGTATTAACAGCACACCGTGAATGTATTCAGCATAACTCTTGAGTATCTGTTTGAAGTTTTGAGTCTCTTTCCATGTGTGTAATTGCAAAATACATACATATTAACGGTCCCTCTCCATTGTGACAATATCTGTAGTGTAGTAGTGCATGCTTGTGAGGCTTCGCCTCGTGACAAGCATTAGCGATTTATGCTAATGCATAATTAGTTGTAGTTACACCAACTTAAGGGTATAGTGTAAAGCATGTTGGTGAATATTCAACCCCTGCCACACACCCCTGAGGTGGCTTGCAGGGTATTTTGTAGATGATAAGCTATAAAAGAATAGAGGCGCTCAAAACTTGGGGTATCAGGCGGATGCTGAAAATGATATGGACTGTAAATAATAGAATTGATGAAGTGTACAGAAGAAGAGGAGAAGAGCATATGGGGCGCTATCAGGAAATCAAGGTATAAATGGGCAGGCAAAACTTTGGAACACAACGAACTTGTGAGGAATATAACGGAAGGGAAAGCCCTACGAGGAAGACTGAGGGACAGATACGTAGGTGTCCTAAACTGGGATATGGAGATGATACTATTGAGGTGGAACTATTCCACACTGATTATTGTGAGTTGGCGGTTTCCCACTCAAATTTGGAAAAATGCAAACTATTCATTTTTCATGAGGCAGTATTAAACAAAGGCTGCAGCTGTTCTTATAGTATAAAGCAATTTATGAGAAGATTATTTTACTTACCAAAGTTGCCCAATAAGATAATCCTTCTCCGACAACGTTCAATGTCCTAGACTTGTTCCAATGTCACGTCATAAATTGGCATTCATGATTGATTTTTTTCCGCAGATGCGATCCATTTCGTTGCACAGATGCGGTCGCTCGCGAGCCAACTCATCTAAATTTACAAAATACACTGCAAGCCACCTCAAGGATGTGTGGAAGGGGGTGAGCTGTCACCAATATGCATTACACGATATCCAAATTCTGTGCTGTTAGTACTAGGTAACAGATAAGGGTTCAAGTATTAGGGAGTACAAATACTACTAAGAGCTACACTACCAAACGGAAAACCTAGATAAAAGTCTCATTGGCAGCTGTTATGGTCCCTTATCGTTCGTGGGAAAAATGGCATTTTAAATCTGTCCATTCTGCAGTCTAGTTCCACGATATTACACGATAGGCATTAAAAGTAGTGTAACTACGACTACATCTACATCTACAAAATACCCTGCCACTCAACTCAATGAGAAACTACTCAATCTTGAATAGCCCATGTATATCTTCTGTATTTCACTTCACATAGCATCTAGATATCTTCTAGCTACATAAAAAGTTATGGGTAGGAGGCGAACTTTATTCCTATTATGCACTACATTATATTCTGAAAGTATAGTCATAAATACGAGTATTAACGCATTATTCGAATACATAAAAATGTGTTTTAGGGGTGAATGTTGAATAATATACGCTACAATATGCAACGGACAATTTACAATACATAAGTAACTATTACTGAAGTATGCAACAATACACATGCTCTGAAATAAAATATTTGTAAATTAAGCAATAGGTTGACTTACCGGCGTAATTTGAGGGATAAACGAAAGCTACCCTCGGCGTTATATTCTCAAGGCGCTTTGTAGCTCACTCTCTTACGGACTCAAGTACAACCGCTAAAGTTATATTCGTACGTTCAATGTGAACCCGCCTTAAGCTCCCGGATACCTTCTGACTTGCACTCAACACCCACAATCTCACCCACCCATTCTCACAACACCTTTCTCACTCCTTTTAACCTTTCCCCTTCCCGTAACCATCCCCCTCGCTCTCTCACCACCCAAGATTTTTAATACTCTTTCTGACCTTTCACCGTCCTCTTGGACGTGGTCTGTGCCCTTTTCCGGGACCCTTGTTTTTTTAAATTTACTCCACTGCGAACGCCTCGCATAATACAATATATTTATCGCGCTTCTGCAACCGCCGAGGCGGTGACGAACCGAAGGTACGCGCCGAAAACAGGATGGGTAGGACGATAAAAACTCGTCTGGGTAGAATTTGGGTTCATGAGATTGGTTCAGACAATTGACGGCGGGCACATTAAAGAAGAGTCGCGAATTAAATATGGAGGAGGAAATTTAAGACGCGAAAAAAGCAGCATGAAGGAATAAAGAAGAGAGCAGATAAGAGGATTAGTCTGATGCAGTTGCGTCCAATTAAATCAAACTCAGAGCAGCGCACGGAGGGAATTACCGTTTGATAGATTGCATACAGTCATAACTTATAAGCGAGTTAATCCATGCATCACTCTGCACCAAAACTAAAAAGCATCAAATTGTGAGTCTAAAAATGAGTCATGTTTAAATATGGCTTCATCATTTGTGTTGCCCCTTCGACTGATTTTTAAATGACCACGCAAAAAAGAGATTTTATATTTTCTATGCAAACACCATATTCCGCTTATCATGAAGCATTGAACAGCGTTAAAGAAATTCACGGATTCACTGAAAGACGAGTAAGTGAAGTGTCCCACTCACGAGGATTGCACCACCTGGAAAGTATAGATGATAATTTGCAAATATCGTTTCAAGTGCAGGGAGGAAAGATGAATCTCTTCCTTAAGATGAGTACCTTTCTAGACACCTCAATAAAAGAACTTACTTTGCGTGACATGCAATCGCGACCTACACGGTCCGGTGTATTTCGGAATGGCTGGCATGTCGAGTAAGCCAGAGCTATGTGAGAATATACTGCAGTGGCAGAAAGAATGCGAAAAAGCAGGAGATGGAAGGCCCTTTTTTCTCGAAGGAAGAACGAAAAGGGGTGGAAGAAGGAAGGAAAATGGACGAAAAAAGACGACACACCGCTTGCGCTCTTTTTCATTACTTTGTGCACAACATATGCGTAAATAAATTTCGGGGAAGTATATTGTATTTGGTTTAGTCTGAGATGGTTTGTTACCAGCGTTCAGACTCTGAAGGTGGGGATTTTGGGAAGGAAAAAAAATGTACATGACGAAATGCGCATTCCACATTTTTCACGAGCAAGGGCCCGGGCCCGCGCGTTCCCCCGCCCCCCGAGTATAATAAAATGAAGTGCCGTGAGGCACGCACACGCAGGGAGGGATTTGACCATTAGGGGGATGGCGCGAGTCCAGTGAGGTTTTCAACAAACCTTTCTTACTATTAATAATTACTTTTCTTAATAGTACATCTCACCCTCACCTTCTGGGAAAACCATGAGGGTGCGTTGCCTTTTTAAAAGGATACACCTACGCGTATAATGATAAACAAGGAAAGGCACTTAAAGGGTGTATGGTATGGGGTATTTTTTTTACTGCGACTGTAAGAGTCGTCAGATGCTATGTTAATTTTCGGATGCATTTTATTTCAAAGAAAAGATTCATAAATGGTTTATATACTTATATTATGCATAGAAATGTAGGCATTTCGAAAATTAAACCAAGTATGTGAGAGGTTCTGCATTTGCCTTGTTAAAAATGTTTAAAATAAGAAATCAGCAAGCTGACTACATCTACAAAATACCCTGCAAGCCACCTCAGGGGTGTGTGGCGGGGGGTGAGTATTCACCAACACGCATTACACTATCTACTACTCATGCACTACACTGTCGTATGGCCTCCGGAAATTTCTCTTCATTCTCAAGGAATAGGAAAAGAAGACTAAAGCTCTAGATTGAGAAAGTACGGACAATGCAACCAAAACAAACTCTTGTATGCTGTAATCAAACTTCCATTGTATGTAGAAGATAGTAAGCAAACGTTTCTACGGTAAAACATTTATTGCCAAGCATGTAAGTGAGTTTTAGCGATGTGATGCCATCAATTGTAATGTTTTATGTAATACTTCAATGTTTTAATGCCATATATATTCCCTATTTGCATTGGTTGTCGGCATCGCTCTAGGATAAACGTTGTCCGTGCCGGCTTTTCTAAAGTTGTTAAGAGGACTGCTCCTGTGAGCTCTCTTCTCCCATCCGAGACGGGCTTTCTCGCGACGAGCCGAAAAAAATCGGAATCAATATGTAAGAACGTCCTATGTTCTTTTGCCCAAGTTTTTATTTAACTGCCAAACCTGTGACAATATGCATTTTATACTATCAAGTAGTGTGTTTTTTTATTTTACGTAATTAAATCACAGTCAACTTACTAATAAGTAGGTACTTCACTCGCTGACTTTTGCGTATTTAATAATCGGTATGCGTGAATCAGTGCACAACCCTTGGTCTGAAGATAATACTCGGGACGGATGGAGGCAGAGGAGGGCGAGAAAGCTTAAAACGAACTTTCAAGCGAGGCGTGTGTGTGGGAGAGAAGACACGGGGGAGAGATGTTTGGGCCGGCGCGGTGAGTTCCTCTCCTCTTGGTGGCCCAGAGGTGGCCGGCGTATAGGGAGGAGAGAGATTGGGTTGGCTAAAGGTTTGGGTTGGGAGGGAGGCAGATCATGGGAGGAGAGGAGAGGACGTGGACGCCAGAGATAAGGAGGAGGAGTTATTTGAGGAGTCTGGACCAGAATTCTCGATGGGGGCGAGGGGAATGGGTTGGAAGAGTTAGTTTCCTTTAAGAAGTAGGAGACGGGAAAAGGGGGAGGGATTGGTGGGGGCAAGGGAGAGGAAGGAAGGAAGGGTTGAGCTATGGATATTACTGAAGGAGGTCCAAAGTGGAGAGGAGGATATATGGTAAGTGTGGTGGAAGGGGGGGGAGGGGTAATGTTAAGAAGGGCTCAGTTAGAGGAGGATAAGGAAGGAGAGGAGGAATTGGTGGTGGGGGGTAGGATCGAAGGACAGCGGGGTCATAAGGACGGATTTTGGTGGTCATAATGGGTTAAGGAGGCGAAGGGGAGTTGGAATGAGGTGACTTGTGAGCCTCAGTGATGGGAGGAGGAAGGTGGCGGACGAAAAGAAGCAGCAGGGAGCACGGGGAAAGAAAGTCTCCTTGAGAAGTGCCCCCACTTAAAAAAGATTTCGTGCGTATGCCCCTTCAAATGTATAGGTACCCATTCATACGAAGTGGAGGCTCCATGGTCTGCTACAGTATTCTGGAACCGCGAGCTCAAAGATAATTCCGCAGGAATTCTAGCGAGGGAGGTTAGAATTCCGTAAATTTAAAATTGTCATGCTAAATTTCAAGATAGTGGTGATAGTAAGATTTAACGCTTTCCCGGCGAATTGCAGTGATGAACTCTTCTCGGGCTCTACACCGGGTGAGTGATTTAAATGTTGCCGACGTTTCGGGTAGCGACTCGTTACCCATCTTCAAGGCAAATGTCACGTAACGAAATTGTCCGTTGGTTTTACACGGACGGTGGCAGTGGAGGAAAATAGTGGTGATAATTTCACAAGCGTCACAAGCCTATAATAACAACTAAGATGAGAATAACTACCTGGTCGTAGATTCAAATGCGACCAAATTCTTTTTTAAATAAATTTGTTAGGGTACTAGGAATGTGCGGTGAAAAGTTGAGGGAATTTTGTTACCTATCCCTCGTCAGGCCTCATTTGAAATATCCTGCCAGTATTAGGGATCCTTATCTACCGAGTGTGAACGTGAACAGCGAACATCGACAAAATATGTAAAAGGCCACTGTGCGTATTTTATATAAGAGTAGCAAGTTTACTAATATGACTAAAATGGCCATGACCATGGTAATCACTATCTATGTCTGTTTATATTTTAACAAAATATTTTTTAGCAAGTATGAAGCTGATTTATGATCTAGTTACGTCAACGACATTTTACAAGCTCCGGAATATGACCTACTAAAGTCGATTAGCTCATTAGCATAAAAATAGTGACAAGACACTTAAATCCGTTCTGTTCTGCAGCTTAATTAAGCTACAGCAATACATCGGCAAGTAAGTACTTCTTCCTACAAAGCACCTTGTAAGCACATAACACATCCTTCATGGCATTTCCTTTGCAACAGAAGGGAGCGCTGTTTTCTGATCTACTTCCTAAACTCATAGAACTACCATACAGAACCTACTACATTCATAGCAATCCTTTTAAACACAGTTCGTTGGCACTCTCGCCCCTCGTTGGTTCTCTTCTTCTCTTCGTAATCTTTCCTCCGAACAAGGAAACTCACTTCATTACAAACTTCAAACCGCGGAGTTTACACTAAACCCACGTCGCAATTAGGAGGACACCGGAGTCATATACATCTCCAACATATATCACCCAGCAATCCAGCCACGTTGTCGAGTGTCGAAGATAACTTAGGTCTTATATGCGATTCAATTGCAGGGAATTGACAATCTGATTGTGTTGAACTTTTGATACTGAAATTTATACAGCGCACTGTAACCCGATTGTCACAGTATGCATATACATTTGTGGTAAACAAAGGCAATTTTATCAATCCCAGATAAAATGATCTATTATTAGGCTAAAAAAGGACGATTGAAAAATCATACATGTTTCTATCATACAGGCAATAAGATTCCAATAAATGTTTTAGAGACACTTGTTCAAACACATAAATTGGGGATAAATTAATTTCCTTCTTAAAGAATCGGGAATTTTAACGAAACAGGATGAGTTATAAGCTGAATAATACAACAGAAGACGGGAATTTTAGAAGACGGGAATTGAGGAAGACATGCAAAGATAGTGATTATTTAATTCTCAAAGTCCGTAAATGTTCTTCGTCCGTTTAATGCTGATTTCCCGTAGTAAAATTAACTCTGCAGTATTTTTTTAATTCTGAAGCTGTTAGGTGAACTCTTATGAACACAACGCTTGTTTTCTCAAGTAAACAGTTCAAACTACAATACTTAACCAAATATGAAAAATAAATTAAATAAGACTCCACTAAGTTCAAAGACTCGTGCCGCATGCTCTAAATGGGTCCTCACCAATGTGGAGAAAATTGATCTGCAGGCTTCATTCTTCCTCCGCAGCGACTCAGATATAATCGACAAAAGGGCGCTCCGTGAGGTGACCGGAAGACATCGCCTCCCGTCGACTGTTCACATTGACCGCCGGCTGTTGGTCGGCAGTTGTCACAGTGTCGCCTCGGTGGAAGTTGACTACTGTCACCGTCGGGGAGGGAAGGACAAGCCCATCGTGGCATTTCGAAGTCCAGAGCGGACGCAATAAGGAATGCAATAAACAGCCCATTCTCGGGGGCTCTTACATAAATAGTAGAACGTACTGCACACGTACTGGGGAAGTATTCGAACTGAAGAAAAGAAAGGAAACACGGGAAAAGTGCAATTTCGCCTATAAAATAGATGGAAGAACAAAACGGATGGAAGTTTAGGATACGTTCAATGCCACTTCTTGTGAAGAATTCCAAATACTTCAGAGTCAATTAAGAATTCCCATTTTAAGAAACTTATTTACATATACGACGTACCGTGCAAACCACCTCTGGGTGCGTGGAACCCTATATTTTAAGCATTAAAAAAAGTTTAATAGCATGAATGCGATGGCCTGTTATAGATACTTTGATCGCAATTGCACTTTCCGTGCTTTGATTACTTTTCCGTGCCTTGAATAACTATTGCAAGGGATAGACGTTTCTCACTAATAGCCTACCATCAATTTAATCTTCATGAGCTTATCATTATGTATTTCAATGTAGGCACCAAGTATGGCGGTGTAATGAATGAACAAGACTAATAAAACTCTGTCTTGAGTAAAGTTTAAGGAGTGAATTCCATTGTTAGCGTGTTACGCTGCCGACCAGTTGGTGGCTTCCAAGTTTATGCCATTCAATTATAGCCGGCATCGGTGGCGGCCGGCGTGGTAACGTCCTCGCCTGCTAATCCGAAGGTCGCGGGTTCGAATCCCGCCTGAGTGGGTTTATCTCCACTCAGGGCATGGGTGTTAATGTGCGAGTTATATGTAATGAGTAAATTGTAAGAAAGTTCTTTAAATAACTAAACTCGCTCCGAAAGAAAGACGACATATATTTATTTATTTATTCAAGTGCAAGAAACCGGATGTAAAATTAGCATTTTTCTTCCATCAAACTTCGAGGGGCAAAAAGAAATAAGGTAAGCTTTTTCATTTGAAAAGCCGTGCAATTCCAACACAAATTTAGCTAGGAGATACAAGAGCAAAACACCTTTCGATGCACGAGGTTCACAGGTTATTTAATTCTTTATTTACTTGAGTTATGAAAAAATAGAATGCATCTAAATCTGTGTAAGTCTGCATGTAATATCGACGCTCACTATAATTGCCAGACGGAAGTAAAATATCAAGCATGGATGGAAAACATGAAAATTTTCCTTGAATTACGCCAAGTTTTACTGGCACTTTAGTCGAAAAAGAAAAAACATTCAGTTTCTTGACCTAAATGGTTTTTAACTTTGAAAATTAAAGTATCTTTTTACGGCGATAGCGTTTTACCTCATCAATACTCTACCAAAGCAAAGACATAATTGAAAAGTCAACGTACCGACTTCATTTGCATTCAAAGCATTCGATCATATTATTGGTACGAGAATTAAAGAGTCTGCCCATAAGAAAATATTCAAATAAAACCAGCCAATATCGTTCGTGGGAGCGGAACATTTAAGTGCCAGTACACGCCGTAAAATTTATTAGAACGGAGCTCAGGGCGTTGGGAAAATGGTCAGCATACATATATTCTAAGCGAGGAATTCATCCGAGATTTGCCAAAATAAATTAGAAATTCAAAGTTACAAAATAGAATGGCTGCCCATGAAGGTGAATTGGAGTGAAATTTACCCCAGAGTTGAATTCTTAAAATAGAAATAACTCGGGGGGGAAACTAACTTTTGCACGCGCTGTGAGAACCAGAAAACCAATTTGGACGATTTTATTGCCAATAAGATCTTAATATAGATATGGGATTATTTTCGAAGGCAAAATTGAAAAGGTGACATTTTTTACGAAAATACTTTTATGCCATGTATTGATATTATTAACATTTTAAGGCGAAAGTTTTACAATAAATACAGCATCCTTTCTTTCATATGAACCGGTGCAATTATTTTACTACTATCGATCCTTTTAATATACCCCAAGTTAGAGGTCGAGTAAACTCGCAATAGACGGACCCGATGTGTGACTACGGGTAACTGGACATTTCAGTGACCCCATTTATCACCCTTAATGACATCCGTCACGGTCGAGACTGGTCCTGCGACTTTCCAGATTGTGCAGAAAGGTAATTTCCCAATCTTTTGAGCACACTTCTCGTAATTCATAAGAACACAATGGTTGACCTCCACCTACCTCCCAGCGAAGGAGAGTGGAATAGCAAGACAGGGGCAACTCCCTTGGCTATCATCAGCCGCAAGAACTGCTCCTGAATGTCCACATTTAATCTTTGTCCATAACCGGAAAACACCGTACGCCTCATGTGGATATTCAAAATTGCCTCCCTCAATCGAGTATTCTTTCATCCCTGAGGAGATCCTATTTTTTTGATACCCTAAGCGGTAATCAATCATACTACTGTCACGAACTTATGGGAAGCTCCTGGATTTGAGAAATGAAAATGAAGGAAACATAGCGAGCTACACATCAGTATTACGTATATAGATGCAAAATTGCGAAAATTTCAATGTATTTTTCTCCCATTCACCAATACATACCAACATATTAAAGCGTAGTGTCAACATTTGCCAACATCTACATCTACAAAATACCCTGAAAGCCACCTCAGGGGTGTGTGGCAGGGGGTGATTAATCACCAACATGCATTACACTATACCCTAGAGTTAGTGTAACTGCGACTAATTATGCATTAGCATAAATCGCTAATGCTTGTCACTTTCAGGGAATTTTGTAGATTTTGATAGGAGTATGCCAGGTCCCATAGAACAATGATTTCCTGGGATATCTCTGGACCAATAAAAAAATATTTTTTGTACAAAATCCAACATAATCCAATACACAATAGAACACATCATGAATTATAGTTCTGCAGAATCGTCACTCTTTAATAAACAATTTATCTTTGCATCTATTTAGTGTTTATAGGTAAAACACAATAATTTGGCACTATAGGACACAAGCGTATAAAACCAAAGAACAACTATGACAGTTTTCGCAACTACTCTTTCTACACTGAAACATTTTTTTACACCAGAACGAACAAGCACAAAGTGAACTCTAACTACTCACCCCCTACCTCACATCCTTGAGGTGGCTTGCAGGGTATTTTGTAGATGAAGATGAATTCTGCAATTTTCCAAAAAACTCATCTAAGAAAATAAATGTATTGGAGCGGCACGAACACCTAACAGTTCTTTATCTGACACCTCATCGTCTATTGAAATCCTTTGCACAGGTATATGTTAATGCCGTATCTTACGAGATACCACCTATGTAGTATAATGCATGTTGGTGACTACTTACCCCCGGCCACTCACCCCCTGACCCTGGGGTGGCTTTCAGGGCATTTTGTAGATGTTGATAGGAGTATGCCAGGTCCCATAGAACAATGATTTCCTGGGATATCTCTGGGCCAATAAAAAAATATTTTTTGTACAAAATCCAACCCTTAGGTTTTTATGTACTTGCAAGATGTTCTACAATGGTCTTGCATTGTTCTTGGGGTATAGGATAACTAAATCTACCAGTCCTAGATTCATTTGCTCTCACTTTACTTCGATGATCGATTACACCAACGTAGAGAAAGAGCCAAAAATACCTCGTCGGTTTAGGACGTTTTCTCGTATCTGCTACATCTACGTCAACAAAATACCCTTCAAGTCACCTCAAGGGTGTGTGGCAGAAGCTGAGTAGTCACCAACATGGATTACACATTACCCTATTAAAGTTAGTGTAACTACGGATATTGATGCACTAGTATGAATCGCTAATGATTGTCACGAGTCGAAGCCTCAAAAGCATGCACTACACTATAGGTCTACTGCCAAAAGTTAGAGGAACCGTTAGTAATAATGTATTTTGCAATTGCATAAATGGGCAGATATACACGAGCTATACTGAAAACATGCACGGTGTGCTGTTAGTACTAGGTAAGCATAATAATATTAGGAAGCAAATTAGGTACACTACCTATTGACAAACCTAGTAAAAAGTCTCAATGGCAGCTGTTCTTGTCTCTTATCGTTCGCGGGAAAAATTACATTTTAAATCTGTCTGTTCTGAATTCTAGCTCCCTAATTGTATTCTCATGGTCCGATCTGCCGTAGTATGTCGAATTTCGTAAAATGTTATAAACGTCGTCGGAAAGCTTACGGAAGTTTGAAGAAGCTTACGGAATAAAGTTTGAAAGCTAACGAAATACACCACGACGTAATATGTTGGATAAGAGAGTTCTTAGCCGACCGCGAACAGAGGGTAGTTCTAGATGGCGTTAGTTCCGATGTAGTGAAAGTAACATCAGGTGTTCCCCAGGGAAGTGTCATCGGTCCATTATTGTTCCTTTTGTATATTAATGAAATCACCAACGTTGTTACGAGCAAAATTCGTCTTTTCGCAGACGACGCAGTGTTGTACAGGGGTCTAGGCAATGAGTCTGACTAGATTGCATTACAAAAAGACCTAGATGCTATAATTGAATGGTGCAATACTTGGCAGTTAGAATTTAATTTTAAAAAGTGTGTTGTTATGAATTTTTGGAAAAAGAATAACTCGGTCAGCGAAACGTACACAATTAATCAAACCTACTTATCAAATGTAGAGTCAATTAAAATACTTAGGTGTGACCCTTACCTGAGTAATCTGAGTAATGTGACCCTTACCTGAGTAATGAGACTCAGGACCTGCCTTGGGAGAAACACGTCCGGGAAGTATGTGTACAGGCAAATTGGGATCTATTAAAAGAATATTAGGAAAATCCGACGAGAAGGTTAAAGAGCATTGTTATTTTTCACTCGTGAGACCTCAATTGGATTTTGCCACTAGCGTATGGGACCCTTACGAAGTAGGACTAATCTTATAAATAGATCGAATACAACGGAGAGCATCAAGATTTGTGAAAAGTTGTTACGATAAACTTAGCGGTGTTACCGAATTGTTGAAAGAATTAGGGTGGGAATCTCTGATTGAAGGGAGAATAACAGGCTTAATCTTTTGCGCAAGTTCGGAGCAGACAGTTATTTGCCGGGCGTTCAACATATATCGCTAGAGCCAACGTATTACGGCAAAAGCGATCACAGGAATAATATAAAGGAAATAGACTGCAGAACCGATAGATTTAAAATGTAATTTTTCCCACGCACAATAAGGGATCATAATAGTTGTGATAGATCAATCATATGAAACTCCCACCCTCAATAGGTAGAGTAGAATTTTCACTTGTGCTTAATAACACAACTTCATTACGAACACTTCACACCGCTTGATATGTCTGGCATTAATTTATTTTGTTCTCTGAATGATGTAACATCTCGTAGCACACATGAATTAATAGTATTAGTAATATTAACTAGTAGATGTGTGTATAGCATTTTTCTGCATGTTTGCATGTTCATTTACGTATCACTCTCCCAATTTCTGGTTGGACTACACACTGTTCTCCTGACTGCTTTTTGGCCTGCGCCTAGCGGCCGGTGCGAGGTTCTGATTTGTGCTGGGACGAGTGCTGCATGCCTGGTGTGGAATCACCCCGTGCCACACACCTTAGTGGTGGCTTGCACGGTACTTCGTAGATGTGGATGTAGAAAATATATTTGTTTGGAACTTACATAATAGATTATGTCTAAATTTTAACTGACGGTTTGAAAGCGATTCCCATCCCAGTTGTTACAAAAGGTAAGTTACACTGATGAGATTATTATAACTTCCTATAGCGTATATACCTTTCCGATCTTCACTAAACGCGTTTTTACTCTGTTTTTAAGACTGCCTCATAAGGATCCCAAATATTGGCAGCGTATTCTAGTTATGGTCTTACAAGGGAGAAGTATCTGATTTCCCTAACTTTATCATCGCACTTCCCAAGTACTCTTTTAACAAATCCCTATGTACGATTTACGATTTCCTTTCCAAAGGTAAGGTAGCGTGTTTGTGTTGCTAATTAAGTGGACAACAAAGCATGGACCACTTGAGCTCTTAAAACCGATAGATATATTTTAATCTGCCACGGCAAGCGAATCCACCAACTTTGGTTGGGCCCCACTTACTCATTCCCACAGCGGCGGAAGAAGCGCCGAATTCCAAAGCGGCGAATTTATTTCGAGATGCTTGCCCCGATTCCGTCCTCGCTCACTTGGAATCGGACACTTGAAGACGGCGAGCAGATTCCTTCCCGAATAAAGCGAGAGCGACGGAAAGAGAGATGGGCACCTATTCGACTCATCGCTCAGCTCCCCTCCCTCCCTGCTAACCCTCCGCATCCAGAAATAACGCATTCCAAAGAGCCCCACCCTCTCTTCCCCACAACCAACCCCCTACCCGAATATTCTTACTCCCCACGATACCGTCATTCTAAGAGTTGCCATGTACATATCTCAATTTCATCCCGCCTATATCGGCGAATGCGACAGTAAGAAAGATTCGCTATTTAACAAATAAAATATCAACTTCGAATCAACGATGGCATAGGCTTTCGGTGAGCTTCCATTCTCTAACTTGGATTGGCAGCCTTCAAAGAACAATTTGGCGTAAAATCCGTGTAGAATCAATGAAAAAAAATGAGCGAATCAGAAGGCCATTTTTGGGTTAGTGAGAAATTAAGTTGCTATTCAAATATTTAGAGCCATGTGTGCTTTATGCTCTCACTTTCTCTCATTTCCTTGTTGGTTTTCCGCGAGCAGAAATGGAA
Source organism: Pyrrhosoma nymphula (assembly GCA_963573305.1). Classification (NCBI taxonomy): domain Eukaryota; kingdom Metazoa; phylum Arthropoda; class Insecta; order Odonata; family Coenagrionidae; genus Pyrrhosoma; species Pyrrhosoma nymphula. The sequence goes on along the minus strand of OY754335.1, from coordinate 7,338,573 downwards.
GAAAGCATTGAGAAAAAGAATAAAATAATTTAATCATTAATTACGTAGCAATTATGGTACTTTTTCAGAACAATATGGGCGATTTTAAGGCATGGACGTTAACTATTTTAATGCGAAGGTAGATACACTAACTTTAGGGTATAGTTTAAAACGTGCTGGTGACTACCCACCCCCCCCTATACACCCCCCACCATACACCCTTGAGGTGGCTTGCAGGGTATTTTGTAGATGTATATGATGATATTCAACATGCGCTATTTTACCTTGAATTCTCTAAGATTATTTTGATAGGAAATTTTAACTTAATTGTTTTTAGAAACAGTTTTAGGGTAGGAAAGGAAGCTAGGAGTATAATATAGGAAGCTAGGAGTAGGGCTTTTTTTGAATTCGCAATGAGTCTACACCAGCGACACTGATCCGCTGAGCAATACACTCTCCAGTGCCCAGACGTGCTGACCATGACCTGAGGACTCAACGATGAAAGTGCGCCCTGAGAATCGTCGGGTGGTCTCTTGAGACTCGAAATCTTCTGGGGAGGCGAGGAAAGAAGGTGAGCTAGACGATGGGGTGTTGAGGGATTTAGGATTTAGGTGAGAAGGTGGTGGCAGAGAGACCAACCCCCCAACATCCCCTGCCTTCTCTCCCATATTCTCCTCTTAGCCCGATGCGTAAATTAGTGCGGCTACGGTCCCGTTAGAAATAGTTTCGGACAGGTTGTGTGGCCGTGGAAGAGTGGAATGGGTGTCTGGGAGGAGGACGAATAGAGCGAGGAAACGTGGGGATTGGGATTTCGAGTGGAAAGGGGAATTGTACAGGGGTCTGAGTGACCAGCGGTGAGAGGTATGGGGGTGAGGTCTTGACGATGTTTGTGGGGTGGGGCAACACGCGCGGGGAGGCTAACTAAGTGGCCAGTGGCCCTCATGGGTTCCCAGTAGGGGGCACAGGACGTCGTTGCAAGGTTCACCCTTCCTCCGCCCCCACTCGTTAAAGAAACGAAAAATCTGTGAGCCGGCCCAAGGGCAGGAGGCCCCCACATCTCAACCACCCAAAACGGGGCGAGGAGAGCGGAAAGGAGGGGGACAGGGTAAATGCAACCGCACCACTAATCTCCTTTTCCACGCTTTTATCTGCTTGACTTTACCGTTTGGTTCGAAGGGAAGAAAGGAAGATATATAAGCAGCAAACCAACCTGGCCCGAGTCCTGCCTTGCCACGACGAGACGTGTAAAAAGGGCAATGTCCCCTCCACGAGGAAGTGCACCCTATTGGGGAACTTCCCGGAACCTGCTACCCTTTTTCTCCCTTTGTCCTAATGAGGGCCACCACTGAGGGTCTGTGAGGCGCTTTATTGTTCCACATGTGAAAGGGGGAGAGAAAGCATCCGGGGTTGTGCAGAACAGGGAAAGAAAAATTTGGTGGCGATATGAGAGAGAGAGATTTCAACGCCAGGGTCGTAAAAATTTCTGCCGAGTTCGTAAGCGAGTGGAGTTTTAAAGGAATTCGAACAAAAGGAAGGGAAACACGGAAGCCTTCTGCTTTTATGGTGACTGCTATAAATAGGTTGTTCAGTATGCATAATGTCAAAAAATATATATTATCTTTGCGCTTATCTCAAGGGACCAAAAAAGAGAAAAATAACCTAACCCCTCTCACCGAAAAATGATCTATGCCCAATATTTCTTACTATGATGTGATTTTCGCTTACATTTTCTTGGAACCAGTAGGTACACTATTTGCATTCTCTAAAAACATTACCCAGAAATCACACAACTTTCCTCAACAACCCCGATTCTCAAGAATGCTGTAAAACACTATATGACGCAATGAATTAAATATTGATGATTAATATTATAATTTGTTTTGTCAAAATAACTGATGATTTTCCTCTATTTCACATGAGAATGTCCTCGGTGAAGATCGCGTGTTTGCGTTTGATTTTAGTTTTATCTCGAGTGATTTCAAATGAATTTAACGTTTCCACAGGGAATTCATTAAAAAGTAGAACTATTTAAAAACATGCCAGTCAATTTTATTGCATTGCTTAGCATTCATATTATTTAACTCCTATTATACAATTATTACATATTATACTTGGGAAATATTTAAATACTTTTTCTGGTCATTGGTCTTAGTCTCATTCATACCTGCTGGCTTTGAAGATGTCTATTGGTTTTATCTCATTCAGGCTGTTATTAAGGAGTCCAGAAAGGACTCCTTCATTATCATTCTCTTTCAACGCCCGTTCTGTACACTACCTCCAAATCTCCCATAATTCCTTCATTCCTGTACTCAGTATTCCTTAAACTTCTCTCTCACTAAACATACCGTTCCAAAGACACGTTCCTTTTTAATTATTTTATCACTCCCTCAGTTTAACCATTAAAAGATTCTGAGATAGAAAACCTAGATATCACGCAGCCAATCTAGTTTGATTTACGCCACTAACAACATCGCGGAACGAATACTGTCACTCCTTCGACTCAGGTGACAAAGACGTGACGTTAGGCAGTCACGATTAGATGGTCGGTATCCTCTTATGCATTTTTACGTAAGCGAAGCAGTGAGTTGCGTTTGAAGACTCAATCGAATGGCGACACGTACGTCTTGGGCGCCAGATTGAGTCACTACGGGCGACGAAGACGGTGATTGAGTTGGCCCGGAAACATCTCTCACGGGGAGTGGGAAGCGATCGCTAAGCTGAGAAGACGTGCGGGTGAGAAAGGGTGGGCGGTCACGAGGAGGACAAGAAGGAAAGGCTGCGAGTAAGAGGGAGAGGGGAAGGTCCACGGAAGAGGAAAACGTTGTTGCTCTTTCATCCGAATGGAAAAAATGTAACGTGGAATATTTCAACGCGTAGCAGTACATCTCTATCGACTTACGCGCCTCTACATGCACATCTTCGAAATACCGTGCAAGGCACCTCCAAAATATGCGGCAAGGCGTAATCAGGCATTCAATACTTGATCCAATTCAAATTCGAAGCTCGCACGCTCCCCGGCCTCTGGGCGATGTAATGCTAGGAGCTAAACCAAGGGAGTGCTACATTGACATTCATGCAGTACAATGGATAAAAATACAACTGATGGTTAGTATTACTGATACTATTAATCCATAGATACTACGAGATACTAGATCGCGCAAAAAAATAAAGTCGTGAGGAACACTTCAAGCGGGGTGAGGCGATGGTTTAAATGACAAAAAAAAATTGATCACAAGCACAAAATCTACATCTACATGGTACCCTGCAGGCCACCTCAAAGGTGTGTGGCAGGGGGCGAGTTTTCACCAACATTCACTGCATTACATTCTACAAATTTTATTGAAACTGCAAGTATTGATGCATAATTGACACTAAGAATCAGACTTGCGGTGCGGAAAGACATACTTACTTTTAAAATTAGCCCGTTAGAAAATACGTCAGTATAGTTTTTTGCCTGTGTTTTGCCAGGATTTGTCGCAAAATGGAGTTGGAAATATGTTTTTAAAGTAGCATCGCTGGGAAATTCAAACGAAATTGAATTTAACTTCGGGAATTAAGCTCACAGTTTAGTTTTTCTCATCAAAATCCTTATAACAGCTTTGTAACACTCATCGGATAATGGTTTAATGAATATCGCTTACTTCTGCGGCATCTATTCGAAAATTTTGGCGTCAATCATGAGCGTAAAGAGTTCACGAACAGAATGTAGGTATTACACTGGAAAGCCGACCGTGGTAGCCAAGTAGGCATCTGGCCCGGTAACCGAAAGGTCGCGGGTTCTTATCCCGTTACGATTTAGTGCATTATGGGGTTAACATTCTTGATGGCGCGATATAGCCACAGTACGATCTAAACCCAAAGGAGTATCTAAAACCCACATCTGCTAGTAGGTATACAAGTGATGTGCTGGAGAATCCCTGGGCATTAAATGGTAAGGGAGGCCTAACAAGGGTGAAATCACAGGAATAAAATAAAGGAAGCGATCACAGGAATAAAATAAAGGAAATTGACTGCAGAACCAATAGGTTTAAAATGTAAGTTTTCCCACGTGCAATAAGGGGCCATAATAGTTGTGACAGATCAATCATATGAAACTCCCACCCTCAATAGGCAGAGTAGAATTTTCACATGTGCTTAATAACACAACATCATTACTAACTCTTCACACCGGTCGATTAGTCCGGCATTATTTTATTTTGTTCTTTGCATGAGGTAGCATCTCGTAGTATTCATAAATTAACAGTATCAGTAATATTAACCACTAGATGTGTCTATAGCATTTTTCTGCATGTTTGTATGTTCTTTTACGTATCACTCTCCCAGTTTCCGGTTGGACTGCGCACTGTTCTCCTGACTGCTTTTGGCCTGCGCCTAGAGCCAGGGGGAGCGTGCGAGGTTCGGATTTGTTCTGGGATGAGTGCTGCATACCTGGTGTGGAATCACCCCGTGCCACACACCCTAGTGGTGGCTTGCACGGTACTTCGTAGATATAGATACAAGTGATGTACTGGAGAATCCATGGGCATTAAATTCTAAGAGAGGCCTAACGAGGGTGAAATGAAGTAGCAGTCTGACCTTATCACCCAAGAATAATCTGCGAATGGATCGATGTTGATGTGTGGCGAAGCTAAGGTATTTTTCCGTCTAATTCGTCTACACTGCCCGGCACCGTTATGGGCAGGTCACTTCGCTTGTTTGCCCTACATGCGTGGGAAAATGAGTGTCGCGAGCTGTAGGGGAAGACTCTTTTGAGTGTGAGTCAGGGAGGGGAAATGTATCGGAATGAGAGGGGAAAGTAGAGCGGTCGGAAGGCAGTGCTTCATTCAAAGGCACGCGAATGAGAGTCACGGGGGTGAAGCAGTTCGGGAGGAGGAGGAAAGAAGATTGTGGAAGCAAAAAGAAGGGAGGGAGTGGTAGGAATGGATGGCGGGAGAAAATTCGAAGAAATGACAGGGATGAGGAATGGGAGTTGTTGCATCGTGCCGAGTGGGAAGTTTTGAGACCATTAGTTCTTGTAAATGCGGGAAGACTAATGGCTTAATTAGCGGAATCGAGAATATCGTTCCGACACGCATTTAATTCAAAGGTTAAAGGTTCACATCCGGGTGAATTATCCTCTGATACCTCCGGAAAAAGTTTTCAAGCTGTGCTAATTTTACTGGGCACCACAGCTTTCAGAGAAATGACGGTTTTAGCAGTATGACAAATAATGGATTTCACGCGAGAAGCTGAGCATCCGGGGAGACCTAGGACAAACTCTGGCTGATAACCTAGTGGATGCTATGCTTAGATTACTTGAGCATTTAAGAATAGATATCTTTAAGAGCGACACGGAGAACATATTAGAACCCCACTATATTTCCAGGTCCGACAGAAACGCTAATTGAGAGAGATATTTTGCCGAACGGATAGCTATGGGAATTCGTTTTTCCACCGAACAATAAGGGGCTTTAATAAATGCTTGATGTAATTTCATTAGAGCGTTTCCTTTTTATATGTAAACGGCTGGTGTCCTAACACTCCCCGCCACACGCCTATTGAGGCGGCTTGCGGGGTAGTATGTAGATGTAGATGTCAAACCTGTTTTTTAATTTTTATACAATTAATATCTTTGTAGCATGCTACTTTTTGGCGCACTATCTAATTCGTGACGTGATACTCGTGGATCATATATCTTGGTGTTAGTTATTGAGGTTTAAAATGGTGCGAGGATTATTATGGCTGCAGAATCAAATATAAAAACTAGGTGTCTTTTTCGATACAATAGGGAGGGAAAATAAGTGATACATTCCTTAAACCTTAATCTACCAAATGTTTTAAGTGAAATCAACACTTGTGCGATATTTTGAAGTTAAATTCAACCACAAAGGACCATGAATCCAATTAATGACAGCCGTAACAAGTTCATTAAATATTAAAACCCTCATGAATTACATTTCGGCACTTGATTTCGTTTAGGACAAATTCATAAGTTTGAAGTAAGTTGTGGAAGCAGAACGATAAATGTTAATAAAATTTTAGCGCAGCCCGGTCGTTTTTCACCTAAAAATGAAAACGATTCACAAATTTACCCCAAAACCAGTTATATATGTGTACTCCAAATTCTAAATGGCGATATTTACAGCCCCGCAGTAAAAACTTTGCTCGAAATGGGAACAGAAAACATCAAACGAACTATTAATCATTATTCAAATTGAACTTTGAACACATAAAATGACTGAAATGCGTCGCGTACATGATACTTCGTACCAATTCATTTTCAAACGTAGAAGAAAGTTTATCATTTAAAGTGAACCTTCATTGTGAGTTTGAAAGTGAATAATTTAGGCACTTAAGTTGTACACTTAAAATCCACTAAATCTCATAACCTCTGTCACGACTGCGATTCTACGTATCAGTTTGCTCAAATACCATGAGTCAGACGAGGATGTGAGAGAGTAGGTAGTTGAGGAGGAAGTAGGGGAGGTTTGCGCTCGGATTAACAGCATCTAGCAAGAAATTTCCCACGAACTTCCAATTGATAAAAATCCGCTCTAAGCACAATGGTGTTCTGAATTGCACGCTTCAATGGACGTGTTCAGCATCTTACTAGGAGAAATGAGTTTGAAAATTATACAGCTGTCGTATCGTATCGTATAATTGCCTTAATCCACACTTCTCACAACTTTCACGATCCACGCCAATCCATATGGTTCAACACTGATAATCAAATTAGAACCTTTAGGAGATGAGATAGAGTGTATATTGACTAAAGGAATTCCTAATTACTCTAGTATCCTTCCGAGTTGTTTTTTCACTTCTGTATTTAGCATTGATAACTTCGACACGCAAAAGTTCTTGTATCTACCATGAAACCCTCCAAGTCTATACTATGTGTTTCTATTATTCTAATGTGAGATTAATTAAAACCAGAGCCTTCTACTGACGAATTTTGAAGGATAATAATGTCATAGGTCAATCAATTTCTGGGAACTATCTCTCTTAATCTCGAAAAACTGACAAATACACCACTACAATCTCTTAATCTGTTCATTCCAGATATTTTTACAGACATGATAAGTATTGATAATTACCATACATATTCTTAACTCTACCACTAAATGTTAGTTCAGCAATAAAATTTTACATTATTATCGGTTTCTTGTACATATCTCACGTAAAGCATCCATTCGTTCTCCACTTAAATAAATCTGAAATATACAAAAAATGAAACTTATGAACGAACAGCTTCAAGGTAACATCACCATGATTGTCATTGGGTATTATTTCAGCCAATCGGTTTCTTTCAGGCAGCCTCAAGTTTAATTTCTCCGTTTCGAGGTGCTTTGCTACTGCTCGTATAAATTACTAGCCCTCCATCAAGAACTCACAGAAATGAAAATAGTTTTTATGATCAATATTGCTAAATAAGTCAGGACTAGATGTTGAAAATGGTGTTGTCCAATGGAAAAAAAATCTTCTTTCACACATATTTGAACCGTATTTTAAAACCGCTGACACAGAGCAGAGTAAGGAATGTGACCCACACGGAGAGGAGACATTCCGACATACTTCTGATTGACTTGGAGTACGTCTCTGTCTCGGAGCACAATTTCTATTCTTGATATTTGGAGCGCCAACGCGAGCTATGTCCTCTTTTAAAACAACGTTGTTGACGGAGAGACTTAGAGCCGCGTTAGCGCGAGCATCGGAGACAAACCCCAATCCGTATGATGGACGAACACATATTTATTCCTCGTGACGGTGAGTCGGAAAAAATGAGAACAGGTGCACGGGCGGCGATGTATTGACAGAGAGAGATGTGTGGAGAGATAAGATGAAACTAAGAATCAAACGAAATCCTCGAGGGAATAATTCATTGTTTCCCTTTACCTTTCCCTCATATGGCGTGCAAGACGTGAGAATTCTTCAGGGAGTTATCGTTAACTACAGGGCGAGTAATGGCTTACTGATCTTACTGATGTGTAAAGAGATATTTGTTTCCCTGGAAGGTCTTCGGGAAGAAGAGTTAGAAAGAGTTTCTTGAAGGGTAACACATCATGAGTGAGCGGAATGAATATGGGATCCAGCAGAGAACAATTTAACTAGAGAACATAAAGCACAAAACCTTAAATCTTAAAAAATGGTAGATGCCAAAAGCAAGCTTATTACAGGGACGAGTACAAGATGCAACGCTAGAAATAAACACTTTAAGCCGCAGTAGAAAATTCAGATTTCATGGGTTTTTAGATCGAAAAGAAGGATTATATTTGACCCACACATTACATAAAAGAAACTATTTATGTACTTTCGCTTTTATTAATCACTCTCTGCACGTTTATGATAGACATAAACGACAAGAATAAGAGATATACACAGTCAAACAGGTAGTTGAAGAATTATCTCTTCCTGCGAACCACCCGCAATGGCAGAAAAAGCAGATCTAGACACCGCTTCCATCAATACAGCTAACATAGCATACATTTTCTCTTCCAATTTTGTTTCGGCTTTTCTTCCACTTCCATGATATGCATCCTTACACCACCTGCCTCAAACCCTTACGGCTGCTCACTTTACATTTACAAAATACCCTGCAAGCCACCTCAAGGGTTTACCAAAGCATTAGCGATTTATGCTAATGCATAATTAGTCGTAGTTACACTAACTTTAGGGTATAGTGTAATGCATGTTGGTGAATACTCACCCCCTGCCACACACCCCTGAGGTGGCTTGCAGGGTACTTTGTAGATGTAGATGTAGAAGGGTGTGTGGCTTTAGTGTACCTATATGGGACTATGGGTATAAAATTTGAACTCAATCTATTATGCAAGTTCCAACCCAATCTATTCTCTGATGACCTTGATAATATTTTACGAAATCCCACATACTATGATAGATCAGATCATGAGAATAAAATTAGGGAACTAGACTGCAAAACGGACAGATTTAAAATGTCCTTTTTCCCGCGAACGATAAGGGACCATAACAGCTACCAATGAGACTTTTAACCAGGTTAGTCGATAAGTAGTGTAGCTCTTAGTGGTTGCACTACTCCAAAATACTTGAATCCGTATATGTTACCTAGTACTAACAGCACACCGTGCATGTATTCAGCATAACTCTTGAGTATCTATCCACTTGCGTAGTTACAAAATACATACCTATATACTAACGATCCCTCTCCATTGGGAGCATATTTGCAGTGTAGTCCATGCTTGTAAGGCTTCGCCTCGTTACACACACTAGCGATTTATGCTAACGCATAATAAGCCGTAGTTCCACTAACTTTAGGGCATACCGTATTGCATGTTGGTGAATACTCACCCCCTGCCACACACCCCTGAGGTGGCTTGCAGGGTAATTTGTAGACGTAGATATGTGGATAAGGAAATAAATTCCCCTCTCACGGTCGTGGAAAACGCTTTCATTACATGCGTTGCCCCCTCTCTCTCACACGAGGGCACAGTTATCAGTTGCCCAGGGCGCCCAGAGGGCCGAGGAGGGGAGACCGGTTGCCATGAAAAGGCGATCTATCTAGGGCGTCAAAATTTAAGAGTCGATGAAATGGCGATTATTAACTGTATCAACTGCTCCGTATACCGATTTTGGAGGAAAACATGGTGACTCTGCCCTAGTTTTTAGTGAATGACCCCATAAGAAGAGGAATTGGTGAGGGGAACAAAATGCCGAGGGTGTCAGAAAAGCGACGTTCGTTACACGCTCACGAAAAGATATTTTAGCCTAAACGTTAACTGCTCCACATTTTTAAAGTCACACATCAAAGATGATTCGTATACGTGAAGAATAAAAAAATACAAGTTTATCACTACTTAGTGGCTGACAATTTCTTAGCCTACAGCATGTTATATCAAACCATTACTATCCTTTTGTATTTACCATAAGGCCGAAAAAGCGTGCCAAGCAATTAATTTGGTTTTTTCATTGCTCAGAAATCGTTAATGTAGAAAATATGATCGCAATATCTTCATCCGAAATATACTAATAGCATTAGATGCTTTTAAACAATAGAATGGTTTTCAATGGTGAATTTACCTCCCATTAAGTAAATATGTAGATAAACGCACTCATCGACTGCAATATTCAGTTGTTAACGTTTTTCATTTTCAAAAACAATCCCAACATCCCTTTCCCCACGCTCCAAGTTTGTTGAGTACAACGTTAGGGGAGTAGAACGCGTTAGGAGAAAATTCCCTCCCAGTCAGTCAGATAAATAAATATCTTCTTGCTACCCTGTGAGCTGACGCCAAGTCTTGGGGCTGGTGGTATTAGAAACAACAGCAATGGAAGAGGAAAGAATGGGGAAGAAGAAATGAAAGACGGAAATGACAAAAAGTAATGTGTTGATTCTCGCACGGTATTTGTAGCAGTCGGTAATGGTGCGGGAGGAGAAGGAACTTTTGCAATTATCAGTTTGAAAATGTATTTCCCTTGTTTTGTTCAGTTAGCCTAGGAGTCCATTGACCTAGATCCCTAAATCTCTTAGCTGACCTTTGCCCGGACGCAACTATTCCAACTCCGACCCCGGCCGCCTCGATCTCAGGCAATAGCTTCTTGCTCTCTACAACCCGATAGAGGAGCCGCGCCGTTCCTGCCGGCGGCGGCGGCTAGGCATCGCTGATGCATAATGCACAAAAGTGGTGCATGGGAAAGAAGTGGACGGGCATGGCTTCTCTCCGCGCGTGCAATGCACCGCACCTCTTCTTCCCGTAATATATGTCTCAGTTGCCGGAGAGTGGGGGGATGACCTTGATCTCTGGGCTTTGTTCCGGGCAGAGGAGGGAGGAGTACAGGTAGTGAGAATTGTAAAGGCAAGTCTCACCCTCCCTCCTCGACAAGTTCGACGCGATAAACGCGAGCATTTATATGTATCTGTAGCTGGGATTTCGATAAAATGATCCGGTCTTCGTTTGAATGGGAGATTCGTGACCCAAAGAAGAGGAATGCGCTTCTAGTAAGTATTCTTTATTTCCTTAGATGAAGCATTTTAACTCTGCGGAAAATTCTGTCCATCAATCATTTGGCATATTCTATCAACTCCGAAAATCACTTCTTTATGTGTCTCCCATAACTCAAAAGTTAAATGAGTTCTTTGCTCAGAATGGACTTAGACTAAAACGAAAATAAAATCACCTTTACCGTAGTAACTCCTCCACTATCAATCGACAGGGGCTGGCATAAATAGTTATTGTTGCCGACATGCATCCTTCCATACAATGTTTATCATATTATTTTGGCTAGTATTAATTACCATTTGAAGATGAGAAATTTTTAATTAAGTGCAGATAAGTAATTTTTTTCAAATAAAGCAAAACAAAAGTTTTTATACGAACTCAGGACGCTACGATGGCCCTTTTTCATGTCTTCCAACTAGGTTAAGCTAAATTCACTGCATTCAGTTGTATTAGTTTTTCTCGAAGTATTGCCATATTACACTGACAGTTTTAAATATTATTTACAAATTTCCTCAGGTTTTAATTTATATTATTTTACTTTATATTATTTACTTTACATTTATTTACGGTAGAAATGTCTCACCAAAATACGTATGTTGCTATCAAATATGGGTAATTTCATTGGAACTCTTCAAAACATATGGCCAGCGGGGGTCTGACTCATATGGTCTATCTTCGGGTAATTGAGCAGGTACGTACCTCCCAAAATATGACGCCAATGCATTGGAACCGGTGGAACTGAATTATAAATTAGTGAAAGTTGCACATTGTGTATATTACAATTGTAAAATATTAATGATAGATCTAATTATCGATAGACAGATAACTAGGATAAAAGTCCTATGCCTTTAAATATTTCTAAATCTGGTAACATTCTCTTTGATTGTAACCCAAAGAAAACAAAAACATCCCATCTTGAATTTCATTTCCTGTCACGGGATTAACCCCGTCACTATGTCTTACCATTTTTCCACGGTTCATCCGCGACGCTTTGTTCGGAGAAACAGCACTCAACCAGATTCACTCCTTTTCGAAATTTCGCTTTCTGGCTCAACTCGCTAGAAAACGTTTCTGATTTTTAGTCAAGGTTAGCGGTTTGGCTTGCACACACAAAAAAAGCGAGGAGGAAGGTGAGAAGCGAACGAAAGGGAAATGTAGCACGAGAGCGCAAAACGAAGGCGAAAGGAAGAAGTCAGCGGAGCGAATAGGAGAGAGCGCGTGTTATAAGAAAAACCTCTCTTGTTTTGATTTGGTGTGCCCTCGCCATCCGAGCGCGGGAAGAAAAGTGGGAAAGAAACGCCGTAGAGAGCTAGCTGCTGAAAGACTAATTGAGACCCTTCTTCACCCCCTTCTTCTCCCCTGCTCTCAAGTATTTCCCTCCCCCCGTCTGTTCCTCTCCGACTGCACGAGCGAAGCCGTTTCAAAACTCTTCTTTGTCCGGCGACGTGGAAAATTCGGTTAGCTACTCGAAATTGCTCGCTTGCTCATTGCAGTGTCCATATCATCAGTAAAACACACATCCTATTGCGCATTCCATTTCTGCTGAATTAAAAAAAAGACGATCGTGGTATGGTAATCTCTTTTGCCTGTTTGAGTACACAAAATGGCAAAAAAATAAAATCACGCTTTTGCCAAACTCATGAAATGGTTATAATAAACCAAATTTACCGCCACAGGCGTGTAATATAGCCATCGTATTAATTATTATTAATTGCTTTATTATTATATATACTTTTTTATATTTGAGAATGTCTTAATTTATAACATTGACATTCTTATGCGAAAACGGACAATCTCTTCCAAATATTCAATGGTGAACCGGATGAACGGCCATCTTAAAATCATCTATATATTATTTACAGGCGGCCATGACTGAATACATAAATGTAGACATATAAGGTATCAAAAGTGTATTTCGTTCCACCAAATGTTTAGACGACTTTCAATCGCTCGAGACCAAAAATCTATGATGATAAAATCTAGGGAACTTGAGCTCTACGGCCTTTTAAAGTAACACGTTATAAAAATCTGTTATGGCCGTAATATACGATCCGATATTACGGGAATTGGAGATTTCTATAACTAGTTAATCTATAATGATAATAACCTTAGCAGTTTTTCTTCTGATCAGGCTTATACGACGCAAAAGAATATGTGAAAGATTATATAAGACGAGATGATTATTTTTTTGTATTAGTAGTACAAATATGGGAGTTTGAAACACTTTATTTCCTTTTTTGAGCTCATGTCACTCCGCAGAGATTTTCCACCGACCCGAAACAGAAGTCGAGTTCACCGCACAGAGCGTAACGAACGCCCTTTAAGTGAATTGTGGTCGTCATTCTATGGGAACATTATTGTTGACACCGCCCAGGTGTGCTTGCGTCGCAATTTGCCGTGAATGGTGGGCGGCTAATAGCGTTGGAACACCAATGGATTACCTTTTGCCACATCACCTTTGTGTACGCTAACATTTGCATGCTTCTCTCCCACTTTGGTGCACTCCTATACCGTTGCGCTTTCAAAACGAGAAAACCGATTGAAGAAGATAATAAGTAGATATAATACGCGCATTCGATTCTTGCGACGACTTCCAGTGGTAGAAGAGTTAAGTGCTACCACCACTAGGGCCAAGCACTTTGGCACTGAATGCGGTGAAGATTAGAATTTAAACCCTCCGAGTATTTTTTGACGTCAATTTAATGCTCTTAATGCTACAGGAATAACAATGACAAAGAAACACTTCGAACAAAATTGTTTGTTTACTCCAAAAGTTGACTGTGAAACTAATCATTAATCATTAATATTATTTAATTATCAACAGGCATTTAAGGAAGAAGAAACAGAAAAGAAAACTCTTGGAAAGATGTCATTAAAATATGCGCAGAAACCTTTACGTGGCTGATGAATCAGAAAAATATCCTCACTTCTTGAAAGTCTCCCGAATTACTAATGGTAAAACGAAAACCAAATAAAAAGAGGCGTAGCCAAAGAAACGTACCAAAAATACCGATACCGGCAACACATTACCGAGGTCAAACCAATATCCTAGAATATATGTATCGCCGGAACAATGGGTCACAACATCGCTTCGTAGCGCTCGATATTAACCACTACATCCTCCAATGAAACGAGATTATCGACTGGATAATAGGAAATGGTCCTCATCACCTAGCGCGAACATAGGGGCGTATACGGACGGACGGCCAGGGGGAACGTGCGAGGTCCCGATTTGTGCTGGGTCGAGTGCTGCATGTCTGGTGTGGAATCACCCCGTGCCACACACCCTAGTGGTGGCTTGCACGGTTGCACCTTCGAAGGATTAGGGACTTTGCTCCTTCCAGCCAACTCCCGGGTGTTTTCGCCGCGCCTCGTTCCCTTCGCCAGGTTGCGCTTTTAAATCCATTAGACGAGCGCGGCTTCCCACGGGGATTGATTGCGCGCCCGCCCTGTCCAGCGCTCTTCGATTTGGGCGAGGTTGCGCCGATCGGAGGTGCGTGAAGTCGGAAAAACGCACACAGTCGAGCGATTGAGAGCCGTGGCGTGACGGCGGCCGGACAAATCGGTGGATACGCAATGTGGTTGACAAATCCAATCTCCGCCCGGGTGTGTGCGGAGACCCGAGTTTTTTAAAATTGACATTATTAGGCTTCCTCTCTGCACTAGCAGAGTCAGCGTTACGCAAAATTCAAAAGACGCAGACGCTAAGATGGCTAGGTCTAAACACTACTTTTAGTTGTCTCGCACGATTGGAAACCACGATGGAACCAAAGATTGTTCCCCTAAATAAATGTTAGCTCCAAAGACCTGCCTGCCTTTGACATTTTTCTTTCTATTCCTCCTCTTCCGCGCTTGCACAAAATTGTCTTCCTCAATAAACTCTAATTGGTACTTATTTTAGTTATGTACACTGAAAAAAAATATCAATATCATTTTTTTGTCCCCGAGTCTGCATTTTTTTATGAATTCACCAATAAAACTTTCGCAAACCTACTCCAATTTACTTTTTCATTCTTACGATAAATGGATCTCTACAAAATTTCAGTTTCGCACTTGGTCGCCTTCCTTGGCACACTAATGAGTCGCAACGAACTGCTTGAGTAATACAAGAATCGGATGATTGAATACTCAAGAGCCAAGAAATTTTATCACGGACTCATAGTTAAAAGCGCCATAGTTAAAATGTCATTACATGAAGTATTTTTGAAAAGCTTTTCAAATGATTTTTAAATATCACTATGAAAACATATTTATGGTGGTAATCTGTTTTAAACTTGCGGAGGGGTTTGAATCTAAAGTTCTGTGAGCGCCTGAAAGCCTCTCGGCCAATCGAGTACTCAACCGAGAGACTTTATCTGGAGCAGAGTCTTCACCCACCCTCCTTGCAGAAAGAAGCGCAAGGAAATATAGATTCTCCGAAGACTTACAAGATATTATTCGGAGCCCTTAATACTTTAGAAGGTTAGATCTTCGAGAAAGATACAAAATGTCGATAGCAAGACAGAGAGATTTAGGTCGTTCTTTCCGGGAACCATTCAAGATCAGATTAAGGAAATGAATAGCTTCTTGAAGGCTATAAGTAGCGTTCCAAGGCACATCTTCTTTATCGGTGTGCGCAGTAGTAAATTTTCTGACTAACCTCTCCCATTTCCCTTCGTTAAATTTATATTTATTCCTTTTCGTCAAGCCTAATAATGTGGAAAAGGAGCTGTTGTTCAGAATATTTTTTTACTTTTGTAATTTTTACCTTGGATGTCCATTACAAAGTTTCCTATAATGGCTGTCTAGAGATCAGATGATTCGATTTCTTTGAGGTCCGAAGAGGTGAGATTCATAATCCTTTTGTAATGCACCACCTGGTCTTAAATTTCCCATTGAACGAATCCTAAGATAGGGTTTCTCTTCCATAGGAATAGTATCTCTCAAGCACATTGCCATTAACGACGCGATTTCTTCGGTTAAAAAAGTTGTCATTGGCACAGTTAACGACTCTATGTGCGTATTGTATTTTAGGTCGTTAATTGATGAATACTGAAACACTCCTTTTTGAAAAGGTGGTTTCAATCACTACTGCTGAGTTTAGGCCACCACGGAGAGGGGGAGCTCGGATTATCTCAATTTATACGGACAGGTTGGAATGATAATGAGTAATTCATTGTAAGAACATGTAATGTAGTGTTGCATGCTTGTGAGGCTTCGCCTCATGACAAGCATTAGCGATTTATGCTGATGCATAATTAGTCGTAGTTACACTAACTTTAGGATATAGTGTAATTTATGTTGGTGATTACTCACCCCCTGCCACACACCCCTGAGGTGGCTTGCAGGGTATTTTGTAGATGATGTAGATGTAATCGGTTCTTCTATTTCGGACTCATTTTGGAATGGACCATAAAGTTGTGATACAAATTAATGTTGAAATTGCCTATCTGCATTAAAAACTAAAATAAAATAGATGCGAAAGTCAATTATCGAAATAAAAACGTTAATCTGGGAACGGTTATATTTTTATTCAGCTCGTCAAACAGTTAAATTAATATGCTGCATAGTTGCCACAATTTGATGCCGCTAAACGAGCAAGCTGCTGCTAGATCCTTTTGTAGGTGATGTTCATTAAATGCAAGTTGAGGGATGTATAACGAACAATTCTTCTCATTTATTATCATAAATATTCATCTAATCAAAGTCGAGTTCCAAAACCATAGATATCTCCCGCGCCCCTAGCATCACGTGATCATTCGCTCTGGAATCCCCAAAGGCGATCGAAAGTAAAGGATTGTACTCCGATCCATGTGTTCTTCTTTCGACCAACACTCGTGAGAGAAACATTTCTTCTTGACTTCATGGGTCAGGTAGCATAGCATGTTCCTAAAACCATCTCAACCTTCGTCGATCAACATTACGACCTATATGCTTATATTCTAAGGCAATTCTGGGGAGACGGTTCTGTTGCATAGTAGCACAATTTGGCTTTGCATTCTGAGATTCATCTCTTTCACTCCTAAATTCAGAGTCAATACTTTTTCTTTTGATTTCGTTTCTTATCCTATCTTGTAATATTCCTTCCTGTAATGTTCTTCCGCTGTTCTTGGGAACTGAGAGAAAAACAAAACACACCGAATTTCCGATCGCCCTTATCGATATCGGCCCGAAAAGACCCACGATACAATCCGATAACAGCTCAACACACTAAAAAGGTGAGTGCGCATCGTTTTCGAGTCACTTCACTTTCGTCGTCGTCCGGATAAACGCAGAGCGAGCTCCAACACATTTCGACAGTGAGCGTCACGGTTCCGCTGCCACGCAGCGTCGGCGGCGGGAGCTATACGCCGCGCCGCTGGAAGTTAAAAAAAAAAGGGACCACAATTGGAACGGAACGTCCGTTAAAGGGAAGGCGGCTGGGTGGGTGGGTGGCAGGGGAGGGGCAGGAGGGTATGGGGGGGGGAGAGGATAATAGGGGTAATGGAGGGGAGGGAACTCTCTCAGGATACAAAGCAATAGGAACGAAGGTGAGTCACTGCAGCCGAAACACCTCCACGCCTACTAGGGGGCTCTGGAAGTTCTGAATCAAAGTCGATTGCAACCCACTCTCGATCTGCTCTGTTGTATGTATGTACCCACTCCCTGGCTATCCACCTCATGCCGAAAAATCCTCCTTAAAAAGCTCCGCTTCCGATATGAGCTGCTCTCGAGTTCCCGGGTGGATATTAAGAAAGAAACATTAAATTCATTCAATTTTGCCTTTTTGCTGTTTATAGATCTTATGGAATCCGTAAAGCCGTTGCTCCCTTAGCAAAATTTAAGTCGCCACTTATAGCCTACTTTAAGTCGCCAGTAGATAATATAGTATAAAATATTAGGACAAGATACAAAGGTAGTTTTTTCAATGTTTGATCATTTATGAAATTAGAGGAAGGCCTCACTGCCTGATGCAGTTGTAACAATTCGCCTTATTGTTATAAATGACAAGGCGTTTTAGTGAAACAAAGAAGCAGTATTAGAAATGGGAGGGAGGGAGTTATGCTATGATGGATCGCGACGTAGAAACCGTGAAGTTCTGACTGAAGTGGTGATGCCTGCGTAATACCCCACTCCTTCAAAAGCTACCATTTATAAACCACCGCTCCAAAGGTGATCTATTGTTAAGGCATGGATAAAAGGATTTTCCGGGCCAGCATGCATAGGAAATACTCAGAAAATTCGTTACCTCTTCGGCCATATAATCTGTACATCGCAAGTGAAATATAAAAATAAAGAAAATTCTAATACAGTTTATCCAGTTACTCTCTAGCCATCTTCTCCGATCAAAGGTAGCAATACATAATTTACGGCACCCTTATCCACTCCTTTGAGTGTAACACAGATAGCCATGGAAGCTGTCTAGTTTTACCGCCATCAGACATCAGCATTCCCCAATTTCACTGTGACGCTCTATTTGACTTGTCCTTCCAAACACAAGCGCAGACTCAGATCAACGCGTGACATTTGGGCGTTAGAATTAGTCACGATTTAGTTGGTACCAATACTAACACGATCCAACCTTGAAGTATGGCTCATGTAAGGTATAGCCACAGTCACCTATTTCACACTACCAACATTTATTATCACACGTAGCCTAATAAGAGCACCCATTCTCTGACAACTTCGAACCCAAGACCATGCGTAACGGAGAAGGAAGCGCTCTCTGCACACCAGTGCACGCAAAAGTGATAATATGTCGTATCAGCGAAAACACGGGTTAAACGAATGATTCGTTTTCCGGCTATTAGAAATACCCTGGTGGCAAGAATTCAAGACTTAAAAAACAATACTCAATTATGTCTATAAATCACGATTTACATGACACCAGTACTGATAAGTGAGCGGCTCAACCATTAGGTAAGGCCCACGTGATGTGTCCGGATTCCCTCCTTAAGAATATTTTTAATCGCAAGTAACGATTTCAGCGAACATATGTGCTGATAACTACTTGCGCAAGACGAAGCCCATTAAATATGGAACCACTTGAGCCTCAGTAAATATTGCACTAAAAATATACTAAATTGCCATAGGAGCGAAAATATACGCTAAGCGTATTAATATATTTTTGGGCCATTAGCAATGCTTCGGTGGCAAATATCGTGGCCTCCCAAAACAATTATAGAATGTTATTCATAAGTCTCCACTTGGTGATTCATATCCGCTCGTGGAGATCTCAAAACGGCGCCGTCGCAGCGATTTCTTTTCTTATTGAATAAACGAGGTAGGATTTATAAGGCGCACAACGGCCCTTCATAATTTAGCGGCACATATTAATTATGCTGTCACAAACATGAGCAACTCTCGAAGAATACGATGGTTGGGCGTCTTTCGAGGGCAAGGTCGATTTCGTTGTTCTATACTCGATGAGGACTGTCTTAAAAAAACACTTTTTTTCCACCAGATAAAAATGTTATTGATGAAGAAGCCTCAATACGGCATGTGTAGGCATATAAATGGCTGATTTTCCTTGAGGTAACCTTACTTACTGCGTGGATATAAAATTTCCTGTCTCGGAGAGGAAAGAAATCTGAGTTTATAATTGATCGAGGAAGCATTGGTTGGGACGGAGTCCAAAACCGTCCCATTTTCCTGATCGCATCTTCAAAGGCTTCCTCTATTCCTGCTGTACTTTCATGTGGGTATTTTTCGAAGTCATCAAACATCCTCGTCTTTAATAAAATATTGAAAGAATTTCTTCAGATTTGACTTTTCCTGTGCCCTCCATACTTCTGATCTTCCCAAAAAAAGCCCATGAAAACCTTTCCGGCGGAATTACCTCACTATCACCTACCATCATCATAAGTTCCACACATTTCATTTTGTCACCACAAACGACACATTTTTTCATACTTTACTGGCACGTCATAAGGAATATACCTATATTTTTTCGTCGAAGCTGATTCTCACAAGGCTAAATTCAGGGCAGAACGTACTACAAAAAAACCATCACGGAGTATAATAACACTCCTTCAATAAACTTGAACACCACTTGATGGGAGATAAAGGATGTAAAATTGCTTTTTGATTCCATAAAGAGCTTTTTAATCTTCCCGTAGCCACTCGGCAACGCTATAAAAGAAACCGGGCATCCAGCTAAGTTTTCGGTAGGTAACGCTCTCCACCGCATAACCTCCTTTCTCTCTCATGAGCCTTCATCAAATCAATACCCCAATTTCGTTCAGCGGGTGTTCCCTCATCCCCTTGGGCGAAAATTGACTCTTCTAGTCGCTTCTTCATTTAAATCCCAACAGGGGTGGAATTTTATCGAGGAAAACATCAAAATACTAACTTGTAAGCCATCTTATGGGGTTACGGCATGGGTGATGCAGTATCACCTAACGTGCACTCAAAAATGCTATCAAAGGTCCTTAGACCATAGAATAGTTAACTTTTAATTATATGTTAAGCACATAGCACAAATGCACAGGGATAAAGCAATGTTGAAAAGTGAGGAAAGTATGCGTGACTAGCAGTTGACAAGCACTAGCTCTTATAAAATGAAGGTTAACGCATGCTCAACCAGGGTGTCCAGGTACATTTAAAACACATGTTGCGTAGGTGTTTTACAGTATATATAAGACATGTTTGAAGACATGATTTGCTGAAAAAAACTGTGTAGGGTTTTTTTAACCGTCGGATTGAGGAATAATTGATGATAAAAAATCATGTCAAAGTGAGTATGGGTATATAACACCGAAAAATAATTTATCCCTTAAGTATAGCCAACGATAAAATGAATAATGTAAAATCTATAATCGAGTAAAGAGTTCAAAGCATCATAAATTGTTGTTTTAAAAATCTACTTTTCTAAGCCTGGATTCCAATCTCGGGCATAAAAAAAGAAATACCTATTTCATATATATACATCCATTCAGCATGGCAGCTATTTCGATACTTAATTTTCACGCGAATAAAAGGCATTTAAAACCCGTCCTTTTGCCGTAATTCGTCCCTCACGCATCGTGTCCGCGGTCTCAATTACAATTTTTAAAAAAGAGCAATCTCAAAGCAACCGTCACCAAACCATTGCTCTTATACCATCGATAGCCTCATTCGCACCTCTCAGGTCACACTCCTTCAGAGGAGGACCGAAAGCGGAGGAAGAAAAAATAAAAAGACGTTTTTTTTTTCAAGACCACATCTTCTCAGCTCCGATATTTGGGCATCCGGCATCGTCCGGGACCTCGAGGTTGGGTCCAACATCACCCCCTGCCCTCCCAAGTACCCTTCCATTTGCTTCTCCAACCCCTCATTCCTCCCCCTTTCTCCCTCCTCGACGCAGGAGACCTCCAACCGCTGCCCCATCCCCAAACCCTTCTCCACCCCCATTAACTCCCGCGGCCTCTTCTTCGGCCCTCCGGGCAAAAGACTGAAGAGAGACCAGCCGTGACATTATGAAACCGGTTCGCCTTGCATAACACTCTCTTTCACTTCCCCCTACAGTAGTATATCTTATTCCTCTCCTTCTTCTCTTCTCTCACTTACTCCTCCCCCCCCGTATCACCTCTCACGCTATCTCTTTTAATCTTTCGCCCCACAACCCCCCTCCCCCCCCCATTCTCTTCATCCGAAGTCGTTCCACGTTTAAGGGAGGGGGGGTGGGGGCACTTTGGTTCAAGTGGGGTGAGGGGGAGATTGTTGGTGGTGCCAGAAAATATTCGCTCGGGTGTATTTATTGGCCCGGGCAACATCTGTTCCCTCACCTCGCGACACTTTTAATTTAATGCCCGCGCTGATAAAAATGCCATGGCTGCGACCGTGGAGAAAATTTTCGGGCATAGATACGCATTTGGACGATGCGGGAACCCACTCTCCTTCCTCGAGATGAGTGTCTTATACCCTGGGTACCAACAGGAGACACGTGAAGCAGCGATGGATAATGTAAACCGATGCATTAAACACACTTGCTAAATATTCTGGATGGCTATCGTAAATAATAGATTGATATCACTGTAACCATCCAACCCTTTCACTGCTTAAGATGACTTTAAGGTAAACATTACTTCAGATTCGATTAAAACTAAAACCTCCCTGATACATTTCTACTGTACTCAGTAATAAATTCACGTTGGAATTTAGCTTGAATTCCAACTATCAAATAACTTGGATACTGGTAGTTTTGTGATCGAACAAAATACGAGACAAGCACAAAGTTGCATTCGATTTTTTTATCTTCTTTTAAGGCGGTTTGAGCGAGATTAGTTCCCTAGTCATAATGGAGACCATATCCAAGTTTTATTTTTTTTATTTCAGCGTAAGTAATAAGTATGAAATAAATATTGTAATATTAATTGCGCAAAGATATAGTTATATATTACTAAAATTCTCAGTAATTAAATAAATAAAGCTACATAAGTTTCTAACTTGACTCATTTTATCTCGGCGTACTACCTTAAATGAAATGAACAGGAGTTGAGACGGGGTAGATAAACGGAAACCATTAAAACTCCCCGAACAATGAAAAGATTTCCAGCAGGAAGTTCACCGGGAACAGATTAAATAATAAATTTAGTCGATCATCTTCAAAGCCAATACATTTTGATCTTTATTAAAATTCCTTAAGACTTTAGAATACAAGAAGACGGATAGGTGTATGTAACGCATTCGCCACAGTTTCACCACAAAGAAAAGCCATTCAATGATCAAGACAGACACGGTGTATTTGTATCTTTGATTAATGCTGCTTCATTAATATTTCAATATCAAAAGATGGAGTAACAAGATAAATACGCAATATGCTAAATTACTGGCAAGTTTTCCACGTCCGCGAAATGAACGTCGAAGTAAGAATTGTGAAATTCCGCTTCAATTTGTTTCCCTCTCGTGTTTCCGGCACTTATTCCAATAATGCGACACAAAATGCATATCTCCTATAAATTTGCTCCAATTGCGCAGCCTGGGTGTTTTGTCATAGTAAACAGCGATTTTTTCCGCTTTCAATTGTTTGCGACGTGTTTTTTCTAGTCTCCACCTTTTCTTTTTCTCTCCCCTTTGTTCTCAGGGACATTTTCGTGGCGACTGTTTCACTAGCGATTGGTCAACGATCTATATAGTCTGTTCTAGTTTTCCCATGAACCATATCCGCTCGGAATATTTCCCCTCCCTACTCCTCGGTCTCATTTTTTTCTTCAATAACACACGACTGCAAATTATTTTATAGAAATAAAAGTAGCCTAGGAAAAAAATTATCTTCGTAAAATCTTGATATTCTATAATTATAAGTTTCCAGTTCCTTACCAAGATTCCGGGTTATCTACCGCTGGTGGCACTCATAGTGGAAAAATAACAGCATAATGATAGAGCATTAAATATATCAGTGCATAAGGATGGGAAGTGTCCAGCATTGCACAAATTAGTATTCAGGATCGTATGGTGAAATGATTTCGTAATACAATAACTTGTTGGGAGGTAAAGTCAATTTTAAAGTCCATGGCGATCACAGTAATGCAGCTTCCAAATAATATTCACCCACAAATTGAGTTGCGTAAGCATAAACATTCATCGCCAGAAAGTAAAGTGGAACTTAGAGGAAGATAGCATATAATTAGTGCGTCCAACTTATTCCTTCTTCCTTAGTAACTCATTTAGACCCTAGCTTCCTGGCTGCAACACCTCTACGTCGACTAAATTATCTGTATCAATAGATTACCATGCGGGCTAACTCAGTATTTGTATAGAAAGGGGAGAATGTTCACCAAATATGTAGGGAGCCGCATGATACAATAATATTAATATTTATGCGATAATGAACGTGCATTGATGGTTTTGCGCATTAAAATATATCATAATCTAAGCAGGCATACATCTCACAATTGGTTTGTTGGAATTTTTTTTCCAACTTTTCCTTCCACCAACCTATTTTTTTCCTTCACAAGTATCCTTCTAATGTGTGTTTCTCCATATTTGGCTGGTTAATTTAATCATTAGTCTTACAAATTGACTATTTTCATTCATTTATCCTATCACTATTGTTTTCAAGAGAGTATCGTAGCAGAATAAGTGCAATAAGTTTGTCAACTTTACTTTGCAGGGATTGCATCTCGCGCAACGAAAGTATAAGTAGCTCAGTATAAAGAAGTAATACATTTATGAGTTCAGCAAAAAATTACATGCTCAACTATGCTTAAAAGTTTCCTCCACGTCCAACGCACACGATTTTCACGTGTCGCTGAACATTCTGGTCTGAAAGTTTAGCAGTTACCTAATTGTTTCAATAAGCATTGCTTTCACACAAGATTCCTGAGTACATTTTTTATATCATAGAGTTTTTTTTGAGATGTCAACGAAGGATGACAAAATAGTGCCACTCCAGGGAATTTAATCCTGAGAGCACAGCCATTCCAAATTATTTTGCAAGCGAAATTGTTCCGCGAGGTGTGATTCATTCGCGAATATCAGTTTCCCATTTTCTCGCCAGTCGCAATGAGTGACCTTCGGACGGCTTGCCTCCCCCCTTTTGCATCCCCCCCCCCCGAAGGTCTTTCGGTTGGCGCGGGATGATGCTCTTAAACGTCTAATTTTAATCTCTCCGGGACGACGGTAATTTCCCCAAGATGCTCTCCCGTAAACGTCTTCCCCAAATGCCTCCCACAAGAAAGCGCCGCTTCCCCGCGAGGCATCATTGAACACGCCGCCGCCGCAAAGCGCTAATAAAATCGAAGCGAACAAAGGTTGGATCATGCCTTGACATTATGTACTCCCCACACATTTCGACAGAAATGGCGAAAATTGAAATCGACGAATGGAAAGAGAAAATTAGCTCGATATTTTGCTCGTGCATTGGTCATTATCGAACTTGTGCAATCCAAATACATTTGGTAGGTTTTGGCGTAAGCATTCATGCTACTCTACCAACTACTTGGTAGGTTGTTTTTTGAAATGAAACCTATTTTGAAATCAGATTTACCCTTCACGCAATTATGGTTCTTCTATCATTATTGGTTCATTCTAGGACTGATCCGTAAATGCTTCCAACCCACAAATTTATCGGCCCTTTTTATGCCAATCATGTCACGAATATCTTTCTCCAACTATTATTATATAGAAATTTATGTCTCTCTTTAGATACTTATTGGTCATATTCCGATGAAACAACCTCCAACTAAATACTGGTTAAAGAAACAACGAATGGAAATAACTACCGAGTTAGATGAATGCTAGAATAAATGAAGTATATTTCGAGGGATGCCAAAATTGTGATTAATGACGGAATAAAACGTTTAGGTTAAATGGAATGGAGTGGAGAGCTGCAAACCAACCTATCGACAGATATATTACCGCTGGGATGACCGAGTGTTCATCACCAGTATAATTTCAAACCAGTTCTATCAATAAGACTATAAGTTGAGCATCTCAGGAATTATGATTTCTGATGGCTATGTCTATATTTAGCTCCTGATATTAGTTTTTTGGAGAAAAAAAACGAAAAGCAAACTGAATATTTAATAAAAAAAGAAGCAATATACGAAAATGTCGACTGTTTCGTAGATTTCTGCGCAATATGATTTTAAATTTGTTACAATACATGATAAATTTAAGTGAAGCTTGTGTTTCATGAGTTCCAAGGAATAAATCACAGGGCATGCTAGGAGACCTTGTCATCCAGGAGAAATAATTCAGTCCGGGACAAATGGATACATGCCGGGAGGCGGAAATGGAATACACCTACTATAAGTTACCAGGTCGCGGACTAACCCATCCTGGCCACCGCACATGGAAAATGTATTCTAGTTCCACTTGAGACAGTTTGGTCTACCGGCTCACGGCAATCATTGATGACTAGGCTGGCAAAATATAAAATAATGGTTACTGAAAAAGACGGGATTAGTGCAGCGTACAACCCTTTTTACATCGACCATCCCGCGAACATTCTATAAAAATAATCGCCACAGCTGCGCCACTCTTTGGTCGTAAATGTGCCGCGATTTCGAGAACTAATTAAAGAGGGGAAGCTTCCATGTTGAGAGGCTTGAGCCGCCGACAACCTTCGGAACACCCTTCGAAACTGACTGATAACAGCGCACTCAACGGATGACCACCCAACCACTCACCGCTATGGCTTCACTACTTGACTACTATTTCAAACGGTCTCTCTCAATACATCTCAATTGAAGTTACTCTGTCTCTCGTGATTTTTATGATTAGTTTCATTAGCATCAGTAGTAGCACGATTAAAGACAACTAGTAGAAGCGGCACTTGCATTTTGCGAACCAATAAAATAATCATTGATTTCTAACCTTGAAGGTTGGTTCCACAAAGGGAAATTTGTTTTTCTATTTATTGTATGCACCATGAAATTTCATGTCATGAAATGAACTTCTCATGTGCCATGAAAGCAGCCTTCAACATATCTGTAGTTTTTTCCATGCTACATTAGAAACGGGAACGATCACCTCAGTTAATTTACACCGACTTGTTACAAATCTTATTAATTTTCATAGGAAGGTTTTTTTTATGTAATTCGTATTTCCAGTCACTCAATTTTGCAAGAAGTAATGTAAATGAAGCTTTTTTACTTGCAACAAGTCCATGGAAATATGATAATGATAACTCCGTAGCTCATAATGTAAGCCGTGGTACTGCCCAGTGACGTCACTAAATATGTAAAGCAAATTATGAAAAATTATAACTTTGTGATTTCACATGAAATATTTTATTTAGATACTGTTCGGGTTTTGAAATTGAACGCCATCTTCAGTTCGATGAAGATGACGTTGAACGTAGAAAAATTCGTGTCGCATCCAAATAAAATTATGTGGAATCACACTTTTTCATTCTAACGTGAATCGATTCCATAAAGTTGCGACGGAAACTACCAATTACGTAGCAAACATGTGATTAGGACTTGATATAATTTGAAATTTTTCTATTTATTCCTGTCGCATAAGATACTTCGCATATTAGGAACAATGTTCAACTGAGTTACTTGACGCTAAACCGCAATTCGCAGATATAATTTCCACCAAATCAATGACAGGCTCACAATCAGATTCTCAGATATTTTTGCTACCACGCCCGAGGCTGTACCCACCTTAAGGTGGCTGGAGCGGTAATCGTGAGTCGTTGAAGGCACATTCTAATAACTTTTCAAGTAAGTCGAAAAAAATATTCTTGGACCACATTTCACCCACGTACACCTGTTTATACGTTGGAAATCACCACAATGCAGTAATGTATATGATGCAAGAGTAATATTTCAAATTTTCGCCTTAATTAAAGCATTGTTTTGACTTGGATGTTCGGCGCGAAATTCGAAATTTACGCGAAAATCATATCTAAATACGCTTTTCTTACTCGGTATGATACCTTGATATTTGTTGGCAGCTATTATAATAATATGAAACTTACTATTTCGCATTTAGGAGAAAATCTGTACTTTAGTAATAGAATTTTTTCAAAATATATGCCGTGTTCCATAAGATTACTTGTTAAAATATCATTGAATTGCCAGGAAACCAAATCGGTAACATGCAGTTTTTTTGTATTTTATCGATAGGTATTACTAACAAGGACACGTATGCAAAGTTTCACGCAAATCTGTATACAAACAAAAATCGCTCCAGCCACCTTAACGGGTGACCTAATCACAAAATGCAATTTCACGGCTCTGTTTGACTAATCCAACTATCTCTCGTCAATCCCCCTCATTTTAAATCCTTCCCTTCTCCGTTGCAGATGAACCAGCAGTGCAAGGTGTGCGGGGAGGCGGCCGCCGGCTTCCACTTCGGGGCCTTCACGTGCGAGGGTTGCAAGGTGAGTTGCGTCTGCGTGTGTGCTATCCAGTCCCTACCTAATCCATTCGTCCCATATCAGAAATCCCTTTTAAGGTAGTTTGAACGAAAAATCACTCCACCTAGAATTTGATGAATTTGATTTTTGAAGAACCTAAATCTTAAGAAAAAAAACTCCCATCTTTCCAATAATATCATAATATTAACCCATTTCCGAACTACTTTTCAAGCAATTCACCTAAAAATACAAGCTGTTTTACATGGGATGGATTACGACTGTGCGCTCCAGAGGGAGAATATTGAAACAATTACTTATTTATAACACCTAGATTTTGTCAAAAAACTAACGGTGTGCGTTTTGTATGTTTTTTCAAGTAGTTATAAAAATTAATCAATTACTCATAGCAGTAATTTTTACAGAATCGCACATAAACATGCTTTTTTGAAGGATCTTTAGCTGTGCGGCGGGAAAAAATGAGTCAAATAAGAGACTCATGTGGTTATATTTATTTAATTACGGATAATTTTTGTCGTATATAACTATATTTTTACGCCATTTATGTTACAATATTTACTTGATACTTCTTACAGACGCTGGAATAAAAATAAAATTCGAATATGGTCTCCATTATGACCAGGGAAATGTCTCACTAAAACATGCCTTAATAGTCTCACCCACGCACTCGGATCAATGAGAGAAGTCCTGACGAAGCCGTCTTTTAAAAGGAGTGATTTAAGCGGGGAGTGGTCCCCGCTTCGAACGATGGAGATATATCAACGCATGCGGGAATTGTTTAAAGACGGCAGCTATTGAGCACTGAATGCCAAACCTTTCTTTAGAAACATGGTCGCGGTGACATATGACACTGGAGTCAACCAAAGTGACCAAAATCATATGTCTCCCGACTTGATGGATCAGACCAAGATTACCAGGTCTTGGTCAGGCTCGGAATTCACAAAATCCGAACAGGTTCCAGAAGAGGCAATTAACGGGGGCTGTATAGGTGCTATCCTTGTTATTTTCTAAGGAATAACGTATTTGGCTTGCATTCAAGTACTCAAATTATTATAACATGAAATTAAGCACTCAAATACTTTATAAATTTATGAAATACACATGATGGGCATGTAAAACGTGATTAATGAAACCTAACGTTTGCGTCGGAACTTCGGTCCTTGAGTTCATTAATTCCATGGAGTGCGGAATTCCACGGAGGGAAAAAACCTTCCCCTAAGGAATTTTGCAAATATATCGTATGGTCAACTTTGTAAAGGCATTACCGTGCCTAGACCCGGTATCCTAAAAAAATGTCATTAGTTCCTGCATTTGACAAACAAAAAATATGCTAATCAAACTTGTGTATAAGAATAGTGTTTCAGAATAGTATAAGAAAGAAGAACTTCCTGTTGGACAAGAAATAAGATTGCCTTAAGAATGAAAAGTTCTTTTCAACGGTCTGTGTTCAATTTTTAATCTCGCATTAAATTTATTAAGTCGGAGAAACACTAGGAAGAGATGCTAACCGCTAGTCACTGCGATGTTTATGAGGCTACCGACTGAAGTTTAGAAAACTGTTAAACCATTATATGCGTTTAAGAAAATTTTTAAGGAATGTTTGGTTTAAAAAAAAGGAAAAAATGAAGTTGTCGCACTAATACACATGATTACAAAACGTTTGCTAGCTGATAATTAAAGCCAAATTGGATCATTGGAAGCCGAAGCTATTCATATAAATATAAATAACCCTGCAACGACGAGCGGCCAAGTCACTACGTTGGGCACGAACTTCACATGCCGTCAAGTGACGTAGTGACTACGTCGCGGCGATTTCATTTAAATCAGCGGAAAACCAGTGATTCCATTTAAATCTCCTCCGACCTACGCGACGGGATTCTTTAAAATCTCCTCCAGGCTTGAAGGGTTGAAGATATGGGGAAAGCATAATTTGATGATTTAAGTCTAAATATATGAGAAATCAAGAATCTTCAGCAGATTCATGATTGAGATTAATTTACAGAATGGGAGCTAGGTGAGCTCATACTCTGGTGCTAATGGGTGCTAATAATAGAAACTGATAAATTATTCAAAATTCTCAAAGGGAAGCCTAGGAAGCCAACGTTTTACCAATTTGAAATTACCATGCTTTTTTGTGAAATGTCCTTTTTTTGGGACACAACTAACAAACTCTTAGGAGTGGAAGTAAATTAGCTTCTTCCAAACAATCACTCCCATCCACTATTTTATTCTCCAAGCAAATGATAAGGAGCGTTACCAGCTGATGGGATCTGGTTGGCTCCTGATTCCCAAGGCGAAAGAAAAACACGGTGCCAATCATTACCGCTGGCAAATCTCTAAGCGTTGAACATTGCAAATTCCAAGAACAGATGTTGCTCATTCTAAAGCGAAAAAAATGCATCTTACTTAGAGACTGGCGTTCGTTATATGGAGTCAGCCACAGTCGTAAAATCTGGTAACAATAACGACCCTTAAATATTTTCCCGTGCCATCTGATGTTCATGCTTCCCTATTCCACACCAGCTTACACACTGCGCTGGGAATCTGCCACTTCATAATCGCGAAAACGGGACCAAATCCCTGTGCGTCCAGCATTCTGGGTTTCCACCTCGTTACGAGTTGGACTCGGGCCAAGGGCTGGACGTGGCGAGTGTTGCGTAGGTAACCGCGCGCCACCGCTCTCGTGTTTACAGGCGACGAGGGAAAACTACAAACGCCACCCTCGGCTTCCACGGATCCGAACACCAAAACCACTCCGGCAGGACGTGCGGCGGCGACACCTACTGGGTGGTTAATCTCGTGAGATGCATGTCGCATCCAGCACCCCTTAAAAACCTTCGTTGCCTCTCGCTTTTTCTCGCGATGTACGTGAATTGTAATGAATTTCATGAATGATCGCGTCTAATGTTTACGGCATTTTTTCTGAGGGCAGAAAGACCTTTTTGAATGAGTTGGTACTTGCTCATTTGATATTTTGTTTTTCTTCCTCCTAGGTATTTTTAGAAATGCTATTGTGGATAAAAAGTTCGCAGGCCACTGTGCAATTATGAATAAGTGGATTTTAATTGTTCACCTTCTCTTTGCTTTACTGTGGAGAAAAACTTTTCCTCTTACAAGGAATAGAGTTACTAAACATTAACCTTCCAGCAAGTTTTGTACCACAACCAAATAATTCGTACTCGGCAATTCAACTAATTAATCAGAAGCTACTTCCAGATTCCAGATTTTATTTTGTGTATGAAGTGCTTGAAGACACCGTGAGAAGATTCATCTATGAAACGTTATAATGGAAATGAAAGAAAAATCTCATATCCCGCCTTTTTTCCGAAATAATTACATCAAAAAGCAATTTTACTAGGCAAAGATAAAGTTGAGAAATATCTCTGGGAGTTTGATGGAGGAAGGCACTCAGCGAATGACACGAAGACTTCTGGTTCAAACCCAGCCTAGTTCGTAGATAAATCATCTGATGGAAATCTTCTCTTCAAAGAAATTCAAGGTGCAGCATGAACTTATGCGGTATGATAGGAGAGTCATCGGAATACAGACGAGAAAGTCGCTGGACTCATTTTGGAATCACTTTCTGCTCGTTTTCTTTAACACCAGAAATATTTCTAATTAAGTAATTTTTATTTGCACAGGTTATTCATTAAAACCAAAATAACTATAGTAATATTTGACTTTATGTCACAGGATTAATATAAATATTTTAATCCTTCAATTTACATCAGAGAACTTGTAATTTGACTGGCAGTATATGTGTCAGCGGGAGGTTCTCCATATTGCGACCCAGCTTTATCAAAACCTTATTTTATGATTAATATAAAAAAACCTCTTTTTATTTTCAAAATGGCAAAATTTACTCATTGTACACAAATATGGATTCACAACCAAAGTCTGTACAACGTCTTAACTTCACCGGCCCAAAAAATCAAAACACCAATTTCGTTTCCATCTCCCTCAAGGGCAAATCACTGATTCAAAACAAACTCACGCAGGCACGGCAAACGCCGGAGGATGATGGCACACGAATCAGGGCAGACCTTTCGATACCGCCGACGGACAAACAAAACGGTTGACATTTTATGCAACCCGTTCCCTTTGGGAAGGGGCATTCACAATCTTACTCGAAACAAATTCCCTCAGTGAAATGCCGAAGCGTTTTCCGCGGAACATGAATCCGGACCAGTGAGGACTGCACTGCCACGGAACACTGCTCGCGGCACCGCGGGAGCACGCTCGCTGGGGGGATGAATGAAGAAGATACGAAAAATTTTCGCAACGTTAATCTCCTTTCTCGACTCCCCCTTCGACTCATCCCCCTCCCGCCCCCCCCCCCCTTCCCTCCCTCCTCCCACCCACGCTCGGCTGGGTATTGCCCAACACAGCGGGCGACCTTGGGGAGAGTCAGGCAGAGGGAACAACTGGGTCAAAAAAGGAAAAGTGCGAAAAACAGCGGAATACGGCTGCGGGATCCAAGGGGAAGAGGGGAAGGAGAACCATCTCCGTGGAAAAGGAAAAGTGAATACAAGTGTAGGGAGTCGAAAAATGATAATTCACGGTTATGAGAATGAGAACGATCTCCTCACCACCTTTGACACGGAGAATGGAGAATTATGCGAAAGAGATATATTCCCCCACTCCCGTTTTCACATTTAAAAAAAAACATCGCATGGAAACGGCCGTGGTGTTGAAGCTAAAGCACACGAGATAGGTTGATAGAGTTACTCCAGCAGAGGATGCGTCGGTGTGCTTGAGGTACTTTTTCAGCAAGCGAAGGACTGTTTCAAGTTTTATTTCAAAACTTAAATCAGGGAGTTAAGCACTAAGCGTTAGATGTAATGAATTACAAGACTCCAAAGTAGGAATAATTTAAAAGACGTTTTCTGTAAAAATTGTAATTCTGTTGACATCCTCAGCTTTGAAACCAGCAGCAATTACAAAAAGTACATACAAATATCCATTTTCTATCTCTCTGTAACCACTCCGGAAAATGACAAAAAGACATATATTTGTCTGAAGAGACAACAATTAGCACAGTCAATTCCGAGTTCACTTTTTAAAAAATTATCTTACAATCGGCATCAAATATAGCAGCGGGTTTCAATTATTTTTGGTTCCCAAATAATTAGATACAGTACTCAGGTAAACGACACATAGGTAATCAACGATTCAATGCTCCAGGCAGTATTCAAGCCCACGACCATCGGAGAGCAAGCCCAGCGCTTCACTGATCTGACTGTGAGGTTTAATAAGAAATTTTATCATCATATTATTTTTTATTTGACGAGATGTATTAGTCCATCAGGCATCGAAAGACCTTATTTAAACCAGCACGAATTCCGAGTAAATCGACACCATCACCGAGCAGGACCACTTAATTGCATCATACATGTTCAAATTAAGAAATAAAGATGATTAGGAGCTGTCAGGGTTTTCCCGATATAAATCATTCCACCCTCAGCAGCCTTGATCTCTCACGATAAACAACTCTTTATCCCTCGCTCGACACTGCAAGCAAAAGATTTATAATTACATTCTACAGTTTTTTTATTCTCAAAGCTTTGAAAACGGCTCTCATCACCCGGACAAAAAGGCAGTGACGGGGACGTCTTCCTCGGATTTGAGATTCAACATGATTAAGAGGCCTTACTAAGCATAACTCAACTCTCTCTCTCTGAATGCCTAGAAATGTAGTTCGGAATGGCGTTCATCAAAAACGAATCATTATAAATCAGTACCTGGCCTGGTATTACTTTTACATTGGAATCAAATCAAGCTGGCTGCGAATGAGTGTGAGCGCGCTCGTCAGTCTTACCGTCTTAAGGTTCACCCGGCGTCTTTCACGTCGAGAAGTAGTTCTTCTAAACCCCTCTTGATTGAGTCAAGGCTTTTCTATTTGTTTCCACAGAAAACGTGTTCGCGAGCTAGCGCAAGAAGCTACACGTACGCGCGCGCCTCTCGCGATCGCGAGTGAAGAAGAGCCATCGGACATCTAAGCAGAATACGTCGACTCACTCGCATTAATATTCTCGTTTGATTCCGTTGAGCTCTTCTTTCGTCATCTGCCTCCTCTCGATTGGGACGGGACACTTGTGTGGAAAGGAGAGCCGGCCACCGTGCTTTTGCGCAAGCGTGTTGAATCGAAAACAGAATTCAAGTGAAAACTTTGAAACATTTTTCACCTCACTTCACACGAATCTCTTAAAAAAGTATAAAAAATGCGATCACAGGTAGAAAACCTAAGTCTCGTTTCTGGGGAATATATCTACGCAATATTATGATTTACCATCCAATTATCCCGATGAATTAGTACCCATTATTAATCAGTATTTGTGTCTTCCCCATATATTGCATGTGCCTAAATATGTAGTTTATGAACAGGCCTAACATTGAATTCCTCACCGGTTTATGGCTTACAGTGGTCGGGGAAACAGTGCAGGGCTTGACATACTAGAGCCATTGTTCCATGCCTAGGGTTCAATCACTCCGTATCACACACCCTAATTCAGAGGCACCAAAGAGGCTAGCGTGACTAGATACCCTGCATGCTGCCACAACGGCGTACGACGGAGGTGTCCCGACACCAGCCATTTAAGTGTTAGAGAATTAAAAAATGTGTTTCATGTATTCAACAAGTCACATATAGGAAGGGTTGGAAGGAACACTTCAATTCCACATTTAGTTTTAATTTTGTACGATCTGGAGATGCTACTCTGCGGCGAAAACTTTCGTGCAAAATAAAATCTTCATGTGGAATTGCAGTTTTCTTTCTCCAACCCTTCCTTAGATTAGAGAATTGCACCTTTTGTAGGGCCGGAACCATTTCTTAAAAGCTATTTTTAAGTCTATGCTATGTTGTTCTAGAGTGGACTCAAATTACTAAAGGGAAAAAATAATTTTTAAAGTCATCCGTCGTACTGGGAATTATTTTTACTAGCTGGTCACATCACCCAATTTAGTGAGGGAGCCTAGTAAACTTGCCAACTTCATAACCAAACATGGGTTTCCAGAATACCATTAAAGAAGTCAAATTAGTTTGTTTTGTTCGGAGGGGCTCTCGTCATCCTCCTTTCAATAAATCATTCACACATTCATTTTTCTAACAAAATAATGTTTTACAAATCTAGCGCGTCATCTTCATTCCAGAAAAAGCTCTAAACGCGACACTTATGCCGAATCGAAAGCACGGTCAACGTTGAAATTTAGCATCCCCGCACAGATCAGATTGAATCCGAGGCGAAGGGAACGAATCCTCCTTTGATTGCCATTGTTGTGACTGTGACTCGATCGTTCAATCAAGAGGCGTAATTCCACCGCGGAGTGATCTCAAGCAACGAGAATAGCGATTACGCATCACTGTCGAGGGACCCGTCGTCTTGAGGCGCCCGACTTAAGTAGGAGATGAAAATGACATGTCAGCACCGCCTAGACTCTCGTTCTCTGATCGATTTATCAAACAAACCAACTAAAGGAGTACTATTCTGACAGTCTGTGAACATTAAGAGTTCTTGGTTCAAGGAGAGGCGATGGCGGAGGTAATTCGGTTGCAAAGTGCACCGGAAGCCAAAGTCATTTCGCAATCACGTGCTGTCCGCCACTTGCACACCAGCCAAAGAGATAAGTTCTGTTAAAACTAAATGCCATTTTTCCTAAAAATGAAACACTTTTATCTTTCATCCGCAATTTTTTCACTTGATGTTGGGCTCACAGAAGATCCGATTGCCGCTCGGCTGCTATATAAATTGCTACAAAATAAAAGTTAATAAATGACAACAATATTGGTGATCTAAGATCAGTCAAAATATAAAAGTTCTACTTCCGAATTCAGAAACGCTTCCAAACATGCTATTTGTAGCAAATTAATCGGTCAATATCTATAATATTAAATTCCAAATGTAATCATTAGTGTCATATTACTTTGTATCCAATTCAACCGTGAGATTTTCCGCTTGAATCACCAAAGATACGGGTAAAATCAATTCTTCACAAGCCAATCTTCATGCATTGGTTTGTGTGGTTCTCACCAAAACTGTTTTTTTTTCAAGGTAGCTCAAAGTATTATCATACAAAAAATATATTCTGAAAGCAAAAGCAGTAGATTCCAAATAAGCCAATAGCAAGTATTTCATCGCTACGGAATATTTCTACGATTTAGTTCCTGAATCGATAAGGCTGACATGAAATATGCATATTGTATCCCAAACAATGTATCCCAATGCCTCAAAATACGTCCATCGAACGTTCTCCAATTAATAAGCAGGGATATCGGACGCATCTAGAAAAATATAATTGAAATTTAATAAATGAGGATAGTTAAGGCCTTTTACTCACTAGATGGCCGTCAATAAGGTGGCCAGCCACCGGAAAAAGAAGTGGGCAAAACTCCCGCCATCGAAATTCCCTCTTTTGACAAATCACCCGCAGTTCACCGCGATTATGGAACCTGAAATGAGGAAAGAAAATAAATTATTACACTTAATGGATCGTTTAACTTCGTTGCAAAACAATGGAAACAAACTGAAGTTCTGTTTGATATACTCGCCATAATATAGTTTCCCATATATTCACATAAGCACGAACGTTCTGCGCGTTGTGTTCTGCTGAGCGTCAAGCACGTCGGCAATTCCACGAGTTACGGCTCTTAGCTCTCGCCTCGGGCATGAATCTCGTAATGGTAATTTGATGAGTCCCATTAAAAGCTTGATTTCGGGGCGAAATGACCGAAGGAGTCGACGAAGAAAGAAAGATAGAAAGAGAGATGAGTAAATACTGCAGTGGCCAACGCGATGCAAAAACACCGCACGTCAATCACACAACGTGATATGGACGGCTGTTGCATCACATATAGGTATTATAATAATTTCATTTGAAGATATTATGGTTGAAATGACAAGGCACAAAATCGTGAGCAAGAAATTGAGTTGAAATTGAAATTGTAACTTTTTCGACGCGTACAGACTTGGCATGGAATGGAATACGTGAAACTCATGCGATTGAATTTACAAATGAGGAATTTTAGTTAGAGGTTAAAACATTGAACTATAAGAGAAATCGACATTTTCACGTTAACTAAAGCAGGAAAATTTATATTTTGAATTGGAATCAATAAATCTAATCATAAGTTGGTACTTATAGCATAGAGTAATCATTACCCTGTGCTTATAGGTATTCAAATGTCTAAATATACACATTTGTATAAAATATATTTATATACAGGCTAACCCGATCAAGATGCATTTGATAAGGTCTTTGTTAATGAACTGTACAATAAGATTTTTGCATCAGGAAACATACTTTGCATGAAAAAAGTAACGCAATATACGTAGTATTATTTTTCAAATGGCTCTGAGTAAAACTGATTTATAACGGCAGAAAGATCAAAACATCAGACGTCAATGTGAAATCGAATAATTCAAAAACTCAAAATGTTACATAAATATGACAAATTATCACAGAAAATTTACGGAAGAATATGCATGTGGAAAATGACAGTTTGTAATAATTACTTGACCTTTGAGTTTAGAATGGTAAGCAATGGATTCCTTAAATTTAAGTCTTGCCAGTTCCCCTCACACAATCAACACGGATAACACTGAGAACGCATTTCTCGAGAACACTGTCAACAACAATGAGAAGACATACGTACATACATACACTGTGCGTGGGCAAGTAACACCCCTTCAGTGCACTCAGGCAATAATCATTAAGAACATCCGCGATCCCACAATTCCATTGGAGAACCGTGTTCGCGGTCTAATCCGCTCTGGGAACGGAACGAGGATAAGCCACCGATACAAGACGACGTGGGCGCGCCCCTTGGAACAACATCATCCATTAGAAATAAAAAAAGAGCAATAAAAGTAAATGAATAAGAAGAGGGAAAGTGAGACGGAGGGGAAGGATGGGAGGTGGAGGAAGCGGAGAGAGGGGAGAAGAGACAAAGGCATTGTGGACGGATGGCGAGGGAGAGGTGGGCGTGCTAAGTGGAGCGGATCACCTCTTGCGTCTTGTCTGGGGAATGGGAAGGAGAGAGAGTATACGGAGGAGGAGGAGGAGGCACGTATGTCGAGGGAGAATGACTGACTGGTGACTCCACACCACAATGGGGTTTAAAGTCGACGACGGGGGAGTCTAGCGTAGGATGGAAGCGACTCTCGGGCGTGCTGTATCCGTATGCGGTTGGCTATGACCAAGTAATACTAACGATATATCCTCATATTATGTGTGTCCTCATCCTCATGTCATGCAACACAATTAGTGGGATTCATAAATTAACAGTATTAGCAATATTAACTACTAGATGTCTCTATAGCACTGTTCTGCATGTTTGCATGCTCATTTATGTATCACTCTCCCAGTTTCTGGTCAGACTGCGCACTGTTCTCCTGACTGCTGTTTGGCCTGCGCCTAGCGGCCGGGGGAGTGTGCGAGGTTCTGATTTGTGCTGGAACGAGTGCTGCATGCCTGATGTGGAATCACCCCGTGCCACACACCCTAGTGGTGGCTTGCACGCTACTTCGTAGATGTAGATGTATTTTTTTTACTTTTAGATAAAACCTACGTGGAAGAAATAAGAGAAAGTCATAATACTCTGTTACTGTACTGTTCGCTGTACTCATAAAGCTAATTACATTGCCAACCGGTATATGTTAAAACTGATGACCTCAGTCATGACCTCGTGGAAATTACGGATATTGATGATGAGAAAACCACCTTTGTTATTTCCACAAACTTGAGTATGCCACAGTGATGTGAAACGCGCGTCGTGCCAGCGTAAGAAAGTTTGTGGAAATAACAAAGGTGGTTTTAATGTATAATAATAATAATGTATATTTACTCCATAGCTGATTACATTCTTTTTGGTACAATATTTCGGAGCTTTAGGCAGCCTCAAAGGTACAAGCACCTGTATCGAGACTGCCTTCCTTGAATAAGTACATGCAATTGCTGGTGTTGCACAAAAACTGAAATTTTCCGAACATATGTATAAATATGGACCATTTCATTTATGCCAATTTTTGAACAAAGAAAAATACATGCATCTTTTTTTTTACAATACATCAAGCTATATTATATAAACACTTAACATGGTTAGTTACAATTCAGAACATAATTTGAGTTGCAAATCTAATACAAAACTTCAATTTTACTTATGGATAGTATCCATTCCTTTAGCAGCTTTAGATTTTTTCTTTTGTTTTTTGAGATTTTTAAATACTCTGGTATATCATTTAATAGTTTAGGTCCTAAGTAGACAAAGGACGTCTTAAATAATGTTAGGTTTGGTTTTGGAGTTGTTGCACATCGCTTCCTTCTTAAATAGTATTCATCACTATCGGTACAAGCGGGAATATTGCCGCTCTTTAAATAAAATAATTTTAATACTTTAAAAATATACAAGTATTTAATTGGCAGTATCTGCAACCGTACAAATATAGGGTAAGTATGTTCGTACCTTTTGCTTTTGGTAACAATTCTTATTATCTTCTTCTGCAATAACACAACTGGCTGCAAGGAGTTATTATAAGATGCTCCCCAACAGACCAGGCCATACCCCAATCTAGACCCTAATAGGGCTTTTCTCATCATGGTATATGTTATTTACAATAAAGCTTAAAATACTGCATTCCATTCGTAAATTTATGTCTAACCTGAACTCTATCCACCATCTTTGAATCAATAATTATTTCGTTAGCTGAAAAGTTCCCTTTTCTGACGATGAGAAAAAACATTAAACTGAACACCAAATGCTTATTTATAACCTTCGTCCCTTTTGTTAGAAATCTGGATCCACATGCGGAGAGGGAAATTAAGGGATTAGGAGACAGAAAAAAGGACCAGAATTCCGACTTCCTTATCCAAGTTGCTCTCTTCCCTTTGTTTCTATCTAGGCACACATCACTCCCAATCAGAGAGGGGTTTCTTCCTCCATATTCTAACGCAAGAAGCATTGCACCAGCAGCGACGCCCACTCTGCGGCCTCCGCCGTCACAGTCCGCAGGCCAATCACAATGGCACCGTCAATTGAGCGTGCTTGGGGGGGGATTGAAGGGGGGAGGGAGGGGGCGCCTTTATTCCACGCAACGGTTGCCCCCGCGGTTGGCTGCCGTCGCATACGGAATCGATGACGTCATACGTGAACAATCCAGAGCGATTTTTTTGTTTTCCTTGAAAAAATTTCGTTTTTCGAGAACGCTACAGGAAGCATACCGGAGGGCGAGGGGAGTCATCGTCTTTTACCTGGAGTCACAATACGCCGAGGTCACTTTCTTCGCGTTATTCACGCGAGTTGGAATACAGCTTAGTCCTGATTTTGTTGATGCAGAACAAGGAAATTTGCAGAAACCAAACTACTAATTTATTCCTGTGAAAAACGCAAGGTTTGGGTATCTCGACAGTTGTCTATGCACGCCTATTTTCTTTAGAGTAGCCCAAAACGCTGAGCTCGTTGAACGAGCCATAGCAAGCGTTTTGCTAAAGTGAATAGTTTTATTATTTAATCGTTTGTGGTGCAGATGCGGTATGCAAGAATAGGGCAGTTCGGAGGATATTAGTACAGCAGAGTCAGTTTTACAAGCATTTCACCGTGATTAACAACCTATTTGGGTAGGCATAATCAAAACTTATTTGATTATGCCTACCCTTAAAATGTATTCCGCGTCATGGGTATGCATGCTAAGACACTTGCTATACTCACGCACAACATACAACAATTTTAGCAGCTCTTTTCCCGCATTGTTTTTGTTCACAGGATCCCACAGTTCAGAGACTAAACGTGGAAAAAGAAGCAGTTTCTCAATCTCACTGCCGACCCGAGAAGTCTTTAAAACAATCGCAAGTGCTCGATTTGATGCCCTTTCCCTCTCTTCTGAGACCCTATCGTGAGGAACTGGGCTGAGTGAGAAACATCCCCAACCTCCCACAACGATCTCTTCTGAATGCTTCCCTTCCCCCCCCGTCGCTCCACTGTTGCCCCACAAACGAACCCAATTGCCCCGTGGGCGACTGAGCGCATCACCTGTCCCCGATATATTTCGACCGTTTTCCGTCAGGTGGAACCGCCTGAAGGAGGAGGAGGAAAATAAGGGACAAAGGGGGAGGCGGTTGTGAATCTGACGCAATCCCATCGTTCTCAGCCTCCCGGTGGTCCTCAACCTATTAGTCGTTTAATACACCCCCCATCTCCCTCAACCTCCTTCTTTCCCTAATATCCTTTCCATCGACCCACAGTGCGAAAGGAGGGCTTCCTTCTTCTTTCAACTGAACTCTTTAAGAAATTTCTTTATCCCTTTTGTTTCCACTCCTTCGTAATGCGGATTCATGCCGCATTAAATAAATGCGCTATTCCCGTGATTGAGGAGAGAGACAAAGGAATATTGGTTTCGGGCGGAAGTCAAGTCGTAGCTTATGTTTTCCTACGGTACCATAAGATAGGTGACACTCATGTGGTCGGGCAGCATTAAAATATTCCGAGAGTTTTTCGTGATATATGGGCTGACAATACTCAGCAGTAGAATGTGGATACTTTGCATCATTTTTCGAAAGATTGCAAGATTTTTGAAAGAAAAGGACGTAAAAATTTGTGAACAATTCATTTGGAAATAAAATATGTTTGTATCAATAGTTAAATGCTGTGAAAGTATAATCAATAGCTACTCTTTTTTGTAATATCATCATAAATTTCTGTCGATTTAATTCAATAGCTACGAAAGGTACCCACAGCAGCGAATAATTTGCATCGTACCATCATTCCCTATGATATTTGTGGATAAGATGAGT
Organism: Pyrrhosoma nymphula; assembly: GCA_963573305.1. NCBI lineage: Eukaryota > Metazoa > Arthropoda > Insecta > Odonata > Coenagrionidae > Pyrrhosoma > Pyrrhosoma nymphula. Next base: position 7,297,092 of record OY754335.1, on the reverse strand, counting down.
TGATACGAACATAGTCTTCTTAATTCCATTCCGATCAATTGAACACAAGCTAATTCGGCAATGCAATGAATTAATGTTCAATCAATCACATATTAGGCCCAGAAAACGCAAGGATAAAATATCCTCTATGCCAGCACGATAATCCAGTCGTTGAAGTCTCCAACTCATTACGAAAGAATGCATGGCAGTCGCGTGGGCAACTTGGAATATACGAGAAACGTCCTTGGAAAATTAAGTATCATTTGATACGGACTCAACTGAGAATTTGAGGAGGTAGGTAAGTGAGCGGCAAAGGTAAACTTACTCTATGCCCGAGGTCAAGTATCAACGCACTGTAATTTTCTTCCGTCGCAGCGAATTATCATTTTTTATACTATGCCATGAATAGAGTTTTCGCTCTGGCATTCAAATACACTGACTTTACATTACCAAGATGGAGTCACAAACTGAGCTAATAAAGTAGTACTGGATTTTAAATCTATAGTTTGAATAGATTTACCATTTAGATTAGTAATGAATGTTTCATTCTAAAATACGATTCCCATTTCTCTCGTGAGTGCAAGGTTCCATTGTGCAAATATTTTCGGGTAAAGCGATGCAAAATATTGAAATGCCTCTTCTTGTCATAAAGCAATTGGCGCACTATATTAAGTCAGGCCATTAAAAGACCGAGATAAAGATGTGAAAATGATGCCCGTGTACAATTAATTCAGGGAATAGCAATGATAACGCCATTTTTATGGTATAAATGAGGTTTCGCAACAGTGGCAATGTTGAAAATTCTGAGTCTAGGGAAGGCTCGGCTGAGTGCATACTACAATTACATCGTATTTCAGTTTAATTTGAAGTTTTGCATTCCATTAATGAGCCGTAATTTCAAATAAAATTAGAGGTAGGGCTATAGTATACTATCAGAAACAGGGAATGAATGGATTCTGCGTAATACCACTAAAGCAAGCGGCTGATTATCAGAAGCAATGAGAAATTAAGGAGCAATCGCTATGAATACCACAAATGTTCTGGCTGAAAATGCTGAGAAAAAATATAGTCTAATATTTAACGCGCATGCACAAGAACAATCATGAAAATTCCTTATTTTCAACTAATTATGATTACTGAACACTTACGTGAAGCTGGAGATTTAAAATATACTAACTAAGAAGCAAGGTTATTTTATTTTCATTTTGAAACCTGAAATTTTATAACGACTATTAGATGTATTTAGAATAAAACAGTTTCTGATACACTAATTAGCGATAATTTGTGTAAAATGTATTGCTCAAATGTGAGAAATTGTGTTGGTGGCCATTATAAAAGTGACAATTCTTTATTAAACAACCTTTCCGAAAAAAAAACATCTTTTTCCATGACACCTGAACCAACGAGATTCGCTTAAGGCCAACGAGCTCTTTTCATTGATTATTACGGATATTTAAACGCTTGAAGGTGTTATTGCATTTGCAGATGTACTATTTTTGACATTTACACCCTTTTAAGGCCAGGGGTTAGATGGAAGATGGGACTTTCTAGTCCCAATCTCGCCCAATAAAGACGTTTTATTATTATTATTATTATTATAATACGGAATATATATGCCATGGTTCTTTAATTTTATTCTGAATTTCACGCGAGACCATGTCTGACCTAAATGAAACCAGTCTTATTTATTTACCTAACTTGAGGATTGGGACTTTGACATAAACGTGTTGGATAAATTGATCATCGATACTTGAGAATCATTTTAATTTATTACTTATATGATTTTGAAAATGTCTTTCTTCCATGATCTTGCCGTGAAGCAATGTGTGTACTTGTTGAACGAGGTAAATATAAATGTGTCACGTCGAGTCAGAGTTTCGAAAAACATACTTTAATATAATGTTCACCTAAATTTTGAATACCATGCCGAAAACTGAGCTCAGTCAAGCCAGCATGCTTTAATTAAGGAAACAATGAAAACAAAAATTATTTTATAATTTTAATCCCTGTATTTTTTGAGTTTCCCTGCATAAACAGATGTACAAAAAAGGAAGTGTGGTCCCAGAATGTTTGTAGACTCTTGAAAATAAATAAAATTTGTATATGGTGCAAATGCCATTGAGTTTAGGTCAAATATTATTTTTTTTTTTAATTTTGCCGACGTTTCGGATTTTTATTTATCCATCTTCAGGGCTATAAACAATTGATGCATGATGTTTGACATTTGCACCATATAGGAAAAGAGGTCGAGAATAAATAACATTTGAATTAAAATTTGTACTCAATGTCCCGCGATCACCGCTCCAGCCACCGCTTATGAATAGGTGGGTAGGATTTGATTCTTGTAGAGTGGAGTAAGAGTAGAAAGAAATCTGGTATCAGCGCACGCTAAATTTTAGTGAAAGATGCCCATAGGCCCACAGTTTAACGTCCCATTCGATGGACTGAGTACCAACTGCATTTTTCATTTGAACTGCTTTCCGCAAGGCACGTAATCAGGAATGTGGGTTTCTCTGAAAAAAATGCATCCGCGACCGCCGGGATTCGACGCGACTCCCACAAATACTACGAATGCGGTCACTCACTTTTTGTCCTCAAAACTGAACCCAACTGAATTTCGTGAGTGAATTACAAAGACTCAAATTTAATAATTCGAAGCATGTGTTTTAAGGCCGGTTAAACTGTAAATATGAAAATTCAAAACCATTCAAAATAAGATCGGTACTACTTAATTTGCACACTCAAAGCTCCTCTGTTTGAAATGTGAGCGGGGATCATCCTCACGAGAGAGACACGGCACCAAATGTGATCGCATGCATGCCTCCTCTCTGTAGCTGCCTCTGCTTTGCTCTCTTAAAGGAAGGCGGCTGCGAGGAGGGGATGAGATAACCGCCTGCGCTAACCTAATTTTACCCCTTCTCACACGGAAAAGGTCAGGATGATGAACAATTTGTGTTTAATGGTCGCGTACCCCTCTTTAAGAGGCTAAGGGAAATTAAACGTTCTAAAGGAGAGAGGGTGAGGGGAGTGGGGCGGGAGAGGACAAAACAGTGGAGTTGAGCTCTCATAGCGAAGCATACAATGGTTGAGCAGGCCGGCGGCGGCGAGACAGGCATTCGGGGTAGAAATGTGCAATTCTAAATGTGTGCACTTCCATTAATTCACGTTATCGAGGTGTTGAAGATATAGAAGATAGGTGGCACGTTCGGGGAGGAATACCTTACAGCACCAGCCATATCAGGTGTTTAAGGTATCAGGTACCTCGGGTTCGGCAGGAAAAGAGAGGAAGGTGAATGAGGAAATTTGAAGGAGGGAGAGTGGGTAGATATAGGGAAATACAGAGGAAGTGGGATTTTGAAGGCTTGAAGTGCTTGTAGAGCGGATTCCAGGAAGGTGGGGAGAAGAAAATAAATGGATTGGCTTAATACATGGGATGAAGGGATTAAGTAAGTATGCTAAACCAAACATTAAAGTGTAAGAAGGCATTAGTACTAAAAACATTCTGGGTTGATGAACGGTAATTAATTCCTCATAAATACATCTGAAATCGGTTATTATACCACAGTAATCATCACAGAGATTTAGGTGTTAATTTCCGCGTGAGTTTTCTCGTTCCTGTTATAATTTGAAGTGGAAGAGAAAGCTTCAAATAATAAGTCTCACGTCAATTATCCTTCCACCTCTTGTCTTAAACCTACATCAATTTATTCAAGAAGACTATTATCACATTGCTTACTATTCGGATCCACTCCCACAGACCTTTTCTTGGCGTTATCCGGACTCATATTTGGCGGCCGACTGGTAAAAGCGACCTAGATTTAATCTATATCCACAGTGATGGGAATTCCATTCTGACCACTTCAGAACCCGCGTCGCCTAACCTTTGATGACCTCCTATTTTACCCACCGAGAATGGTTAAACTCCGGGGTTGAGTCAATAAACAAGGCTTATTTATGCTCTCGGATGTGCACTCAACAGCATGTTTGAAGTGAAATGGAACGGTGATTACAAGCAAATGGAATTAATTGCACCATTAACGCTGAGCAATCGTTATTTTTACATAGCCCAACCCTGACTGTAGTTGTGCAATGTCTGCACGTACATTTGCACGTAAATCCTTTATTACTGCAGGCCGAGTTAGATTTACCTTGTATTCCCTTGTCTTTCATTCCCAAGAGGCCCAAAATCATGTATAATACCTAAAATATTGATATAAATGTCTTTATTTTATCGCTTATCTTTCACGGATTTATTCATAAATATTCTATATTAATTGCTGTAACTATAAATACTTTGCAATGATGACTAGGAAATCTGCAATCAATATCAAAATCATGTATGCTTTCTAAAATATTGATAGAAACAATTTACCCTTTTATTTCAATTTTCAACCTATTGTTTCATTTAGAAAAGCTCTTTACTATTAGCTCCTGGTAACAAACTATGCCATGATGAAAATCGGAAATATTCACTCAATGGAGAGTTATGCCATTCAGTTAATAGCTACCAACAGCTAATAATTGAACCAAAAGTATACGTCAAATTCCCCAAACGTGAAGTTTCAGTTGAGGTTGAGAAAGGGTCTGTTATTGCTAATTCTAAGCGATAGAGCTTCCTAGGTTAAACCACAATAGATTCTCTCGAAGAAAAAAACGTTCCTGCTGTATTTATTCTGTAGCCGGACATAAAGGAATAAGAAGCAGAGCAATTTAGGTAAGAAGAAAAAAATATGTAAATACCCATTAACCCAGCAAACCGCAAGAAGTGAGTGGAGTCCTTAAAATGACCATCAAGCTTTGTGTGGATAACTTTTTCAACTCGCTCACATTTGCATATTTATCGGACACAGTTCAAGCAGGCTTCATTTTTTTCGTAGGAGAGCAATAACGTGAATAAGATCGGAGGAATATAAAAACGATAGGATGGCACTGGATTTAAAGCGCCACCACCCTTTGATATGTTAAAACGTCTCCTCGTCCATAGCTCAGACGCATTTCAGTTGTCCATATAACGAGTTCCTTTGCTGAATAAGCGCCATTAAAGCTCTAAAAAAATCCGAAATGGCATCAAGCTTCATTTCTGACTTCGAATCGCCGAACACCGCCATTTCAACGGCATCTCATCTTGTCAGAAATAATGCATGTTACCACTGCTTGGGAGTGAATTTAAGCGTTTTACATTAACACATGCTCCCTTTTCATGAGAATCTCCTTGACTTCAGAAATCAATATCTCTGGCTTATTTTCTTTAATTTAATTAATGCTCAGAGCTGAAGAAAACAAGTACAGTATCGAGCACACATGTGACTGAAATTTTCTCAATAATGAAATAAATAGGCCACATTATTAGATTTTTAATTACAATTTTGTAGGCTTCAATAGGTGGAAAAACATCACGTGAAAAGTAAAGACAATATATTCCACAGAGGTTAATTATTGGATTAAGTTAAGTATAGGACCTTGATAATGATGTTTAAGCTAAAACCTATGTCCGGCCAAAACATTATCTCTCAGAAATATGTATTCATTTTCTTTATCCACTCCTTTCCCTGGTCATCAACGATCAACCTCTATATTAAATAGGTAACAAACACAAATTTCATGAAATAATTAAAATTAAATACCGACATCATGGTGGAGAATACTGACGATTCTGAGGAAACATATTTACACCAGCACGTAATTAACAACAATGATTTATCAATGATTGACGCATTTGATTAAATTTAAATAATGTAATAAATATTTCAAAATTGAGACATACATTTGATCCATATGTTGTGATTTTCTCATCTAGTTAGAAACGGCACGAGCGAAGCCGACCCAAGGTTTTTTATAAAGTTATTTCGCAACACTCTCCAGTTCTTGTCTCCGACTGCACGTTTCTTGAAATGTTACATCCGACCTTTCACCCGCACACGTACAGATCAGACGCACGATCGACATTGACTGAGGCTACGCAAGAAGCCGACCGACCCTCACAAAAAGTCTGGTCACCCGTCCAAAACCACGGAGATGAAACAGGACACTGAAAGCTAAAGGAAAAGAAGAAAGAGAGATACACGAAAAGGTCCGGGGTGGACATGATCCCCAAGTGTCATCATTAACCATTCATTCATCATTGTATTGCGAGTCTGTTTCGCACTAACGGGCGCGCGCTTCAGAGCAGGAGGGAAGGCATTGGGACAGGAGTGGAAGGGAGAGCACCCGCGGCGCCCGCATGAGCTCGCTGTGTAAGAAAATACGGCAAGGGGACCACGGTTTAACGTCCCATCCGACGGACGAAGCTTTGCACTTGCAGCATGTATTAGCCAAGGAGGTTAGAATTACATGAAGGCAAAAAGAGCGCCCGAGGACTCAGGGACACGGGTGACAGAAACAGGGGTTTATGTGCAGGATAATCCACGCCCTCTAAGCTCAAAATAATTTACAGGAGAGTGACGCTAATTGATAGATATTTAGGAAATTGCATCTTTGTCATAGCTTTCAACTGTCATAGTTCATTTATTCGTATTCATGTGTTTTTAATGATCAATTGTGGTTCAGTCAAGTTAACACACGAGCGTACGAAGATGGCGGATTATTTTCAACGGTGACGGCCGCTTGTGTCACCTACATATCCTTCTAACCTTCTTCATATTAGTCGAGCGACGGCAGTACTAGAGCTTAACGTCTCTTATAATGGAAGGAGTACAGTACTTGGAGTCTCAAAGCACCGATGCACAGAACGGTATTCCGCTGAAAAATAATTCGCCTCTGTCAGGATTGAAACCCTAAATCCGGATGTGATGCCGCCAGTACTTTATCCACTCCACCTATCCAGTTCCAGAAGTACATGGATTATGGAGCCCTGTTTTAGGCCTCCTCACGGTAGCATTAGCCATCAGCCGGGAAGTCTTTTATAGAGAGATAAGCTCTGGGAGAAAGAGACAAGACCTCTTTTAAAGGGCAAGTGAAGAGAACTATTGCGAGCAGTCAGTCAAGGGGGAGATGTTGAGGAGGTTATAGTAGGCATGGGGGCAGGAGAACGGACGGAGGAGAGGGAGGGGGGAAAGACGGATAGAGCGGTCGTGCTTGATACCCGTGTCCCGGGCCCAGATTGGCCGCCCTCGCTCAGTGGGGAGACACCTAGCGGTGGGTCGCCGGAGCTGGCGCTCGCACTTTCACGGGACGTGAACGCAGATACGAAGCAGGCTGACCGACTCCAGTTCCTCGGTAAATTAGGAGTTACTACAATCTTTAGTAGCGTACAGAGTGCTGATGGGTTCATAGACGGTCCATCTAACCTTATCACTTACCTGTGGACACACGAAATACTTCTTATTGACAAAAAACTTTTACTCCAGCTCATGCCCATATATGTAATAAGTTATTTATATCGCTGCTTCGAAGAGTTAGAAAATTTCACCAATCCATAAACAACAACTGTCATCATCGCAGAAAATTAAAAAGTATTGCATTTCAATAGGTACATACTTTGTTGTCAAAAATGGACATCGTATGATCAGGTTGAGATTGGTGCCATATACTTCACCATCCCAAGGGAGCTACAAAATCCTTTCTAAAAGCAAATACGTTCACCCAGACGAAGAAAAATAATTCATAACGCAAATTAAATTAAAAACGGCGATGATATTTGTTTTAATACCTCACATTATTATGTAATATAATTAAATCAATATATGTGGATTTCAGACTGATTAGCTTTACGTTTAGCAACTCCTTAAAATTAAATATAAACACGTATTAAATATAAACACGTATATCCTTAATATTCATGACCGTGCGGTGTGCATGTGGCGGTCCGCTTGCATGCTGCATTTTGGTGACTTGTCACCCCCTGCCAAACACCCTAGAGGTGGCTCGCAGGGTAATATGTAGATGTAGATGTAGATGTATTGTTTGACGGTTGACGCATTAATAAACAGCAGAAATACTTTTTCCTGGCAATATCTGTGTTTTCATTTTTCTCATCTGGTCTTTTTGTATCAATTTCGATCCCATGCATTTAATGCCTAAAGATTCTTAATTTTCTGTTTATATTTATGATATTCACCTAATTTTTGTACCGTAACAACTTTCTTATTCAGATCCTTGAACAGCTTCATTCTACCCAATTACATCGCTTCTTTCCATATGCCTCATACTCTCCCACTTTTTTGCAGCCAATTTTCCTCTTCATATCTCTTTCTCCTGCATTTATTGTAGTTAAAGGATATTTTCCACTAGTATCAACTCTTTTTCAAACTTATCTAGCACCAAACTTTGCATTTATAATTTGGTTTTCTTATTCATTCAAGCTTATTTTGCGTCCTTTCCCATTCCCACGTCCTTTAAATTCTTCTGTATTCTGTATTAATTATTTCTTATCATATTTCGTATTTTTGTGGTAAATAATTTTTTTTTTAAATTAGCATACGAACGGCTTCTTCGTAGGATAGGACGGGAACATCTTTTTTCCTCTTCCGGCGAGGCTGACAGATTTTTTGGAACAATAATTTCTAATGTCACTATCATTTATTTCCCCGACCTATTCTTAATCGGAGCGTTACAAGGATGTGAGAGATGCCCATTTCATTCCAGCTAGGCTATAAAGAGCGGACTGAATGGCTTTCGCGATACAGCGAAACTTGTACCGGAATGGAAGTCTTTCGCAGGGAGACACGTTTTGTCCCAAATCGGAGGCGGGAGGATCAAACGTCTCGGTATGCACTACAGAATCATGTGTTTCAGTCATCTGAGACGGACGCAAAACAGAAATATCTTGGCCAGCCAGATCTCAGCTTCGATATAACCGGCTACGGTTGGATTTTGCTCACTGCAAAACGATACGTGTGTATGAGTGATGACAAAAGAGAAGAGTAAAATGACACCATTATGGCAGTAATGAGCCCTCGAGGAACTTACATCATCCGGCCTTCTTCGGGGGAAAAAAGTTTACGGAGAGGTGTTTCACATAATTTATACCACAGCTCGAGTACGCTCAGAGCGTTTGACATTCGGCGACCTCCCCCTTATCACCTTGTCATGACCTTTTGGAAGTTTCTCGAACGATATGCAAATACTCGTGAATATTTTGCGATGATTTGAATTCACGGCCATCCTCCAAAGATGTCCTACCTGGCGAGTGGCATCCTGTAAAATATCCTTGGACTATTCTGTGAGGTCTACCAAAGATTACAGAAGTTGAATTAAAAAAATGTTCACCGATCAAATTTTGAGATAGGTTGAAATGTGATCATCATTTTTTTGCCACAGTTTTCCCCCTGATGTCTTGATGACATTCTTTTTTAATGTGCCTCTCTTGCATCACAACAAAATGCCCTTCAGACATTCTTGTTCGGGCATCCAAATACGGGAAAGGCAAAAACAAAAAACTGACTGGAGCACGTATTTAGAGGAAATGGAATGTTGAAGGAGGGGAGTGTTAAATGTTTAATAAACGCGGAAGATGAAGAAGGTTAGGACTTTGGGAAGGCATGAAGGGACGCGGAAGAGCTCAAGAGACATATAATGTCTAGCAAATTGATAGTAATAGGTAGGAGCGACTAAAAATATCTTGAATTGCGTTGACATTATAAGAAGAGACAGTCCATGTAGAATATCATTCAATCGATAAACCGAATGGCGATGACGATGAAGCCAATGTCGGTTGGGAACTGGAAAGAAAAAAATATTTACATTGATCAAATTTCAAGAAAATACTATGTGATCATGACCAGTTTATGCCACGATTTGTTTCCCCTGATTATTGATGTCATGCTTCCTCAAATCGATGTCGCTCACATCAGAACACGCTTTCCAAGGGTTGTACTAAGAATAAACATTTGCTTATCTCGCACCAGCAAAAAAACGAACACATTTACGGCGCTGCCATTGCACTGCATTGGTGGTATCTTAGCTGCAAAATACATAAAATTTACGAAATGACCACTTATTTATTCTTTCCCAGGTATGGAGCGACGGCCTTCCACTGCGAATGCTCCCATAAGTAATATCCCCACGCATCTCACGTCAAAGGCGAGCAGCAAATCTTCCCCGAGATCGGCCTCAACGATCGTGCTCCACTTTTTGCAACATAACGCAGCTCGCACTTAAAAAGGAATGCCCCCTTACCGTCCGTGAAATCAACGAGGCCGATGGAGACTGCTCATATCTACTCCTCACACTCGTCTTCTCCAGTTCTGCACTCGGACTCTGAAAATGTCCGCGTAATAGCTTGCCCGCGCAATGTTTAACTTGCGGTAGGTCGCGAGTTTTTAAGAGTGCTTGAGGGTACCTACGTAAATGAGGCAAGAGCAGCAAAAGCGACGGAATGAAGGACTAAATAGACTCTCGTGCGTGGTCACATTATGTCTTTTGATACGACAGAGAAAAATTATCAAGCGCGAGTTGAATTTAATGGAAGGTTTAGCATACATGATTTTAGTAAACAAAATGGCACAGATTGGTATTGCTAAGGAAAACCTTAAAAAACCACCAACATAGGCATGAGCTAACCTAGCGTCTTCCACGAGAAAAATACTTGCTCTGTGATCTCATCATGATAAAAGTTTACACACCGATCCATAGTTCAGCAGCATTTTTTTGTTAAACAGTTCCAACCAAACGATACGTAATCATCATATCCACCCTAAATTTTTATAAGAGAGAAATAAATTAAGGATTATTCGTAATATACCGTTAATGGTTTCTCATAAAGGTAATATAGCCTTGCAAAGACATTTATAAGTTTTGCTAACTAAATGTTTCGCAGCTGCCAACTAATAACATTACAGCAACAAGTTTAAATAATAGGACGCTCTAATGTTGCTCACAAAGAAGACCAGTTAGTATTGAAATTAAATAATACATTCAGGAGACACTATTTAAACCATTAAAGTTGGATTTTCCAGATCATATGCTTCCCGTTGGGACATGAGAATGGACGTTGTTCCATTGCACTGAGTGAGAATGGAGATATATCTCCTTCGTGCAAACTTTCGTAGTTTCCATTCACAGAAAAACCAGCCACTTTATCTGGCATTGTAGTAATAAAGTAAAGTACATCGCATCACAACCAGTAAATAATAGAGCGCGACAGAGGAACTAAAATATATCCCCAAGAATTCAAATTTTGAAAATGAATAAAGTCAAATGTCAGCTTCAAGATGGTACAGACATGCTTCATCTCATTAAACAACGAAGTATTTTACAGCAGTGGCGAAAAATTCATTATGTAAGTATTTTGTTTATTTAATAAACTATTTAAATCTATATACTCCAACCATGCTTTCAGCATTCCATATCAATGAAAACCCGTCCTAAAACGAAGAGCCTGGTTGTGTTCAAAATAATATAGCAAAAATTAACATGTTCTCTATTTTACATATAATGGATATCAAGTAAAAATTGTCAAACCCTGCAAAATGCTCTCCATGCCCTGGCTAATTGGTCCAATAATTGGTCCCTAAAAATGAACCCATCCAAGTCCTCGGTTTTATATTTCACACTTCGTAAATCTCCTCAAGTACACACTTATAAAATTTCAGGCCAAGTTATTCCTCCAATCACTACTCAAAATGACTTGGGGGTTTTATTTGACTCTAAACTTCTCTTCCATGAGCACATAAAAAACATTTCCTCTCGTGTTATGTCTTTAGTTGGCTTGATTTTTCGCTATGTTAAGATGGCTGATCTAAATGGTCAATGTACTTTTCACTTTGGCTGTGTTTCTCCAGTACTTGAATACTGCTCTCAAATTTGGGCCACTGCCACACACCTTCTAAGCTCAAACTCCTTGAAAGACCAATGAATTTCTTCCTCCCCAGAATCAGGCACCACCATATACAGTTCCGCAACAACTACCTCGACAAATTAAGATCATCTCTAGGCATATCCTCCCTGACTGACCGTCGTGCCCTTCTCTACAGCAAATTTATCATGAAAATAGTAAATGGAAACTATAGGTCATTGGAACTTCTTTCTCTTTTCTCCTTACGTGTTCCTTCACAAACTACAAGACTGAATGAGCTATTTCATTGCACCACACCACGTATCCCTGTCTCCAAACGGTCCTTTATCTACAGTCTCCCATCTACGTGCAATGCTACGTTGAAAAGTGTCCCTGAATTCGATCCATTCCATTCATTCCGTATCTGTCACACTCCTCCCTCATCCTAGATCTGCTCTCGTCTTTCGCTCTCCGTCTGTTTGGTTCTAATTACCTCAGTGTTAAATGCTACTTTGTTATTAATGTATTTAATGTTGTTATTTGTTATATGGTTCTTTGTTTAATCGTTTTGGATTAATCCTGTTATTTTTCCATTGAAATTTGCCTTGAGCTGTTTTTGGACGTGATTAATAAATAAATAAAGTATTTCCACTTACAAGTAAATCCTGTAAAAAATTCTTTCGTGGTGATAAATTTGCGATTTTAATATGCTTGCTGCTTTCTCAAGACAATTCATAGATATATTAATGTACGTGCTAATTGACCCATCAAATTATTTCTGATCTTAGCGAAAACATTTTACTTCCCTTGCACAACAAGATAGGGACTATATTGAGGGGGACGTTTTGCAAAGGAACGAGGAAAAAAAAGAAGTACCGACACAGACTGGGAGAGAGAGGGGATGGGATCGAGGAGGATCCTTGATACCTTCTCTCTTCAGAAAGGCAACCCTATTGATGCTGGAAAGACAAAAGCGAGGAGTCTGACGTTCCTCTCACACGCATTGGTCATTCAGATTAATAGTCCTTAACCTAATGAGGAATTTCATTATATTATTATACGGTGATAAATTATTGAGTGAGCAGTTGCCCGTATGAGTAGTAAATAGTTTCAAATCACGTATGGGAAGACAGAATCGGGAATGTTGGATAAGGCTTTAAACTTCAAAATGTTAGGATATGCACTTCAGGGATATGTTTTAATCAGAAGCGGCTCCTCGTCTTTTCTGACAAGAAACCGCTTGCCATTATCATCGTTTTTTAACCGTCAAATACCAGCTTGGATTGGATTTAAGCATTTCTTCATGTTCCGCAAAAACGCAGGAACAGTATTATCGCTCAATTTCCTTCTTACGGATACCAAACATACGTCCCAATATTTTTATGTTTAAAAAAAAACGATTCCTTTTCTTTCTTTCTGATAAAATTTGCTAGCCTGGGTAAAAAAAAATAAATTTATTGAATTCGTACACAATTTATAATATTTCTGAACATTAAGCACTCGATTCAAAATTCACATGGCTCATATCCAAGTCTTCTGGCTCAATTGACCAGGGAACTTCCGAAAGATGGGTAAAGAGCGAGGTGGTATACGAGCGAACAATATTCTATCCGTTCTCATGTATGTACGGGGATACACGATATTCTTTTGCGAGGCACGCATGGATCTCTGCGCGGGAGGTGGAAGTCCGTGTACACCCTAGGAAGGTGGAGGAAGCTACGGCTTACTTTTATTTTGCATTCCGATAGGGGACGTCCCATTAGCCTTCGGGTTCGGGGCGAACGGCGTATGGCAGGAGGGGCTGTTGTGGGCGTTAACGCGTCTATGTCTTTTACCGCTCCTCCTCCGCCGACCCAGTTCCCACGCCCAGTCGCTCCAACACCCCGCCTCCCTGACCGCGCAAGCGATCCGAAGGCCCGGAATCCGGACGGGAGATCACCGGAGCAGCAACACCATCACCACTAAGCGGTCCTTCATTTTATCTCCGCCGCCGACGCCCTTTCTCCTCCCCATCGAGAACGAACGTGACACAGAGTCACAGAGCGTTCACCAGCGATCCCATTCATGGACGTTTCGTGATCGACTCATCTAAACCAAATAATTTTTTTTTTCATGGACTCATGCATCCAGAAAAGTAATTTTTCCCTTTCGCCAGGCATGGAAAATCATATTTTAGGTGAAATATCAAATTTTTTTAGCAAAAAAAACGGGCGCTTCACACGAAAATATAATTTATTTGAACCGTACCCATGGATTTCTTGCAAACTTACCTATACAGATGCGTATGGTGCAATGTCAATGCCGATCTGATGAGGGTGAGCTAACTTAAAGTTCACTTAACTCGTATGACAACCGCTTAAATACTACAATCAAGTAAAGCTTGGAGATATTACAGAAGTGACATTGGAAGGCTTACCATTAGTAGTAAAGAGGCAGGATACAAAAGCATTACTACTCCTTGAACTTTTGAGGTCAAAGAATGTGAAAGCAATTTGTTATTTTTAAGAATAGATACTAAGTGGCAGGGTCAAGCCGCATCACATTGATTTTTTTTCACAAAAATATCGCCCAAACGTAGTAAAAGATTTCCGTTTGATATTTACTTGCCAGGGACGCAAAGTATTCCTGGAGTCGGTCACGCCAGGTACCATCGTAGTTAAAAACGATGTGACGACTCTACGGATATCAGATGGCTCTGCAACCGAAGGATTGGCTAGAGTAGCAAAATTATTGAAGGGAAGATCTGAAAACAATTCCCGATATATTTACTTTATGACTGGATAAGCTACGCACATTATCTTATTGAATTAACGCAAAATTATTCCCAAGAATGCCAAAAACTTTGGAATAAGAAAATAGTTAAACATTTTGCATTTTAAAAAGTATGTCCGAAATTAATTTTTTTTCTCATTACTTGATACGAAAAAAGAGCTTTTGAGAGACTTAACTTTTTTTATTTGTAGGTACGTAAATATGATGAGGTTACATTGATATCAACCAAACTATGAACCAATCGGAGACATTTTAAAATAAATTGGATGAAAACAGCGGACAGACTCATTATTGCTATTTATCATTTATTATTTGGTTACTCATTTTCCTCAAATGGCACTGCCGAGGAGGCGCTTAGGAATGCTTAATGACTAGAGAAGGTGTTAATCGTGAAAAAATAAGGGTTTCAAAAAAACTCCTTGAACCAGCCTGACTGCGACCTCTGCCGCTGTAAACGCCTCTCACGATAAATAAGTTAACTAATGCACGCTGAACGGCCGCTCGTGAGCGACTCCTCTCGCGAGCCGGCAAGTGGCGAACGATTTCCGCAGGCAAGATTGATTTGTCCCATCGACACCATCCGTCTCTCTCCCGCCGCAACGATCCCTTTCTCGCACGTTTTTCCCGCGCTCGAGAAATGATGAAACCAGAAAAAATTCCCTCTCTCTGCATTGCCCCCACAAACGTTAAAAAAAAAACCTCTCACTCACCTTCCGCGGTCCACCTGCTCGAAAACCCACACCACGCTTCCAACACTACCACACTTCCGAGCAGAGGAGGATTTAAGCTATGTTTTAATGCAATCGTTTTTAAAATATCTTTTAGTCGCCAGCTTGCGCGTCACACACAAACTCCGTTTTCATGGCAGCAGCATCGGATGAAAACAGAAGACGGTGGAAAATCGTGTCTCGTTCAGTCTTTTTAATTGTCCCCGTTCATTGTCGAGATATAATATTTATCGTGGAGTTTCGGAAGAAAAAGTGTCGCGGTCGCGGCGGCACTTGTATTCACGAAGAGTATTAATTGATGGGCTTCATAGCCTAAATTCAATTTTTGTCAGATATCTGAAGGTCATTAACCACTCCTCGGACAAGAATCAGTTAAACAACAAATGACAGGCTCAAAGCATTGGTCCGCACTCCCTGCCGTAGCTCCGGTGACGCAGGCAGCGTAAAATGTTGAAGGATAGACAACTCCCGACGGCAACGCAGCCTGAGTTTAATTGTTCCTCTGATTGGCTACCGAGTGCCCGCATAAACGCATAAAACGGCTGCAGAGATCGGCGACGAAGCCGTGCGAAAAATTGCCAGCGGCGGCGCCCCGACCTCCACCCGACAACTCCCTCTCATTCCAAAGAATGGGAATGGAAGAGACCCCCGCCCCGCACTCCTTCAATCCCCCCCCTCTATTCCTCCGCCGCCCCCCCTTTCTCTTTCGGCCGCACTCTCGAAACCGTTTCAATTCCCAAATCGATTTCCGCCTTTTGCGGTCTCGGCTCGATTTCCAGAGATTGGTTGGTTGGCGGCATGCAGCTCCCGCCAATTGTCGGCTGGTAGGAAGGGAGAGAGAGTTCGCCTGGGTCTCGTTAAAACGGAGTCAAAGTTCAAGCTCGAGACGCCCATGGAAAGCAACATGGGCGCGCTCACAAAGTTCTTTTACTCCTTGTATGGGAGAGGAGAAAGAGAGAGAGAGAAAGGACATTAACTACCACGGAGGAATGCGGGTACGGCGCGGGCCGGTTTTGAAGCGTTTAGAAA
The DNA here is from genome assembly GCA_963573305.1 of Pyrrhosoma nymphula. Lineage (NCBI taxonomy): Eukaryota > Metazoa > Arthropoda > Insecta > Odonata > Coenagrionidae > Pyrrhosoma > Pyrrhosoma nymphula. The sequence goes on along the minus strand of OY754335.1, from coordinate 7,280,871 downwards.
TGAATAAGTGACACACAAAGAGTGAAAACCTTTCTTTCAAGCAACCTGCTGCATCTCAAGAAGAAAGGTCGCTCCCATTGGGTGGTGGTTTGCGATCTTATCCTTTCGGGATCACAAACAAGCAGATCTGAAGAGTCGCCATCAAAGACTCTTTTCCGTCAATATTAATCTTTTGCATTCATGCTTCATGTCTGAACTTGTGGAGAAAAAATTCCATTTTTATGTATAAGGTGCGAGGTGATTGTTTTTTTTAAGCCTTTCACCTCTCTTAAACAAGCAGGTTTTGAAACCTATAATCAGTTGATGTATTGCCTTGTTGATGTAGTGATTACTAATGTGGCACCACGAAACCTATTGCAAAGTTTGTTTTTCTTGTTTTGCTCATGATATCAGAGACTACAATTTGTGCAAATTCTCTATCATTGAATAAATACAAAACCCATGTCTCTTGATATGTTTGAGAACATTTGAACTGACAAAATGGACATAAAATAATGATTTGCCATTAATTAAAGGTATATTAGGATTTTAAATTTGATCACCAAGTGCTATTCTTTCAATTTACCGACGGTTTTAGGACAGTCCGTTCCCAAACTTACCCATTGCAAGGGTCACATGGATAGTTATGAGAATAAGACTACAAAATTGCAGATGCAAACAACTTATTTATCGAACCTTTCTCTTTATAATTGCAGTCTTTCTTCGGACGCACGTACAACAACCTCGGGTCCATCTCAGAATGCAAGAGCGGAGGAATATGCGTCATTGACAAGAAGAACAGGACATCTTGCAAGGCCTGCCGACTTCGGAAATGCCTCATGGTGGGCATGTCCAAGAGTGGCTCCCGTTACGGCAGGCGGTCCAACTGGTTCAAGATCCACTGCCTCCTGCAGGAGCAAGCGGCAGCTGCCGGCACAGGGGTCCTGACCGGGGGAACCGGCCCAATCACGGGGGGCGTGGACTCAACCACCGGAGACCAGCGGACGGCCGCCTTCGCCGCAGCACTGCAAGGACTCTACGGTGCTCAGCAGAGGGGTCCGCGGCCGGGAGAATTCCCCTATTCCCCCGGTCTTGGCTACCCACCAGCCGGAAAGAAGCTAAAGGAGGATTCCGACGAGGCAGACCACAAGAAAGCCACTTTTTACGAGCACCACATTACAAGCAATGGGATAGGTAGGCTGGCCTCCGACGAGGAGAGGCTTGCGTTGCTGAGGGCCGCGATGCAGGGAGGCGTCCATAAGAGCGGCGGGATCAGCCCGGACTCCGAAAGAAGCACGGGCGCCGCAGATAACGAGGACAGCGAGCGGGGTAGCCCAATCGGCACCGGAGGCGGTGATAGTGCGGACCGTGCCGGAGGAAGCAGCCGGGGCGAGTCCCCTTGCGGTACCAGCCCATCCCCACCCAGCGAGCGCCACTTCCACCAGCAGATCCAGGCGTACCAGAGGCACCAGCAGGCATTCCAGAGGGGTCCTGGCGTGGTACAAGGATCGCCGTGTCCAGTAGGTTCCCTGTCACCAGCCGTCGCCGCTACTGCGGTAGCAGCCTTCTCACCTGTGTTCGCCCTGCACCCTAGACTTCTGTACCCCGTCCCCCCGCACCTGCACCACCCACCCCTGGCGCCTCCCCTAGCCCGTCCACCCCTCGCGAGGCCTAACTCTGCAGAGTCCGGAAGAGGTGGCATGGACTCAGGGGCTTCCTCGCCGCTGCACAAGCTGGGAACGACTGCGTTCACGCAACGGGCGGAGCCAGGAGCGTTCGCAGCGGGTGGCGGTGCCATTGGCGGGTTCCCGGCAGCCGACCTCCTCCTCTACGCCAACCCTCCTCTCGCTGGTGTCGCCGTTGAGCAGCTGGAGCCGATGGACCTGTCGGTTAGGGGTTCGTCAGGGTCGTCATCTGCGTCCTCCGACGGTGGTAGCGGAAAGAAGCGGAAACGAGGGGAAGGGTGGTGGGGTAAGGAGGATGGAGAAAGCGAAGACGAGGAAGGGGAGGGGGAGGAGGGAGACGATGAGGAGAGGGAGGGTAATGAGGGTGAGGAGGAGAGGAAGGGCTCGGAGGGGAGCAGAAAGATTCCCACAGTGCCCCTCGACTTAACAAGGAGACCCACCGAAATACCTCAATCAGGATGATCTCCAATTGAACAGTTCCTGGCAATCATAACTGACGCGTTGGACAGTGTGGGTTCAATTAGTGAAGCGAATGGGATCGATCAATACCCATTTGCGAATAAAGAACTGACTGCGGTAACCTGATGAGCACCGAAGGGTCGTGGAAATAAAGACGATCAGTGGATATCAAAATTCTCACATCACGTGTGACCCCTTAAGCACATTAAAAAAACTTTGAGCATTTATAAGAGCACCTCAAGAACATAGATATAGCAGGTGATTTAAACGCTTAGGCGTTGAGGTAATATTTAATAGAGTATCTCCCGAGGATGAAACTTGGCAGTTTATGACTATATTTTGTAAAATTTGAAGCCAACCGAGGCATGCGATATTGCGCTGTTTAGGTCTATGTGTCATATTTTAAAAATATGACCGATTTCTAAGCATCAATGCTACAACTTCAACAGAATAGCTCTTTTTTCTATGAAAAAATAAACATATAAATATTCTCAGCGTTATTCACAGACGGTCCTAAAATGTAAATCAATGTTATATGTGTTCATTTTTTATAAGAGTGGTCATGATTTGATCACCAATTTTAACCGAGTGTTTATCGCTGACTGCAATTAAAGAATATATAGTTGTTAGATATATATTTTTTACCTCAGAAAAATAAGATACGATGGCATTTGCATCATCTTCTGTGACATTAAGTGTGGAGGAGTGAATGATAGTGCATTAGTAATCTTGAACATTTACTCCCGGATTTAGAATATCAACAATTAAGTACGCGAACATTCAAACAATTACAAGAATATTGCATGAACAAGCTAAGGCACACTGCTACCAATCAACTTACAACGGTTATCTCGGTACTTCCTTAAAGCTGAAACTTTTCTTCAACCGGTGCAAAATATGTGTGTGGTTGGAGCTGTGATTTTTACAAAGTTTCACGACCAAGTGAGTCGAAGAGCAATGATAACATTTGCTAGTGATAGTAAATGGAATTTTGTTGAATTTTTATTTTTTTCATCATGTGAATCATGAGGTCTTTAATTATTTATTATATTGCAGCTACATGTTAATACTGTGGTGAGAGCATTTTGTGTGTGAAATGTATTTTCAAAAATTGCAATTTTCGTCTCTCTCATGTTATGCATCTTTGAGTTATCAGATAGGCCAGTAAGATGAGATTCATAAAATTAACGAGAAATTTGCCGTTAAATCAAAATGTAAATGAAAATAAATGTTATGTTCAAATACAAAAATGGTATTCTGGCATTATTTCATTACCATTCATTGACTCGTTGACTCTATATGTTTTTCAAAATAAATAATGGAACTCCTGGTGTTTTATCAATAAAATTATGTATTTTGTAAATACTGCCGTTGCCCCAAAATACCTTCTAGAATGAATGAAAAGGGATATTCATGCAGAAGAAAAAAAATAAAATTATCCTTCAGCAGGATGTTCTACTTGGTGGCTGCAATAAAATTGCATCGGTTAAAATAATTCCAAATTCTAGTCGCTTTCATATAAACAAATTCACATTCCCTAACATGAAATAGCATTTACAAGTAAACCTATTTAAAACCAATGGATAAGAACGTATCACGAGTTAATCCGCAGATGTTGAGCATAGAACTGAATCAAATAAAGGTTTTATCAAGTTTTACTGACAGGTAACTCTAAATTCTACCTTCTCACTTTCTTGGAGCCAACCGAGGTTTAAAAATTCTTATGAAATGAGATCAGTAATATTTTTAGCAGGTGCCAGTTAGAACCACAAAGCACTAGTGCTCATGTAGCAACCCATTTTGGGCCAACTTTAATTTGCTCTTTGTATTTACTATAGAGCACATGTGCAACAGGATCAGTAAAAGCACTGTTGAAAATCCTACTTTGGTTTTGTCATAACCAATTTCAGAATTAAGTCAAATTGAAAATCCATATTTAGAAATATCTTTTACTTTAACGACAGGAGAAATCGCCACCAAAAATTATTTTTATTTCTTTTGGATATTCAGTTCCTAACGCTTCTGTAATTAACAAAAAATAAGCAAGTATATAACTGGCAACGCGTAACGTACGACTGCACGAATTTGATAATTCCCGTAGAGTGGTGGAAGGGTTAAGAAAATAAAGATATTGCCTTAATTGTAATATGCAACGTATCTATTTTTCCATGTGCCTCAAGGAACAAGGAATATTTTTAATTTGCAAAAATTCCATCAGTTTTTTCTCCGTTGACAATAGAAATCGTATTTGATGAGGTTGGTGCCTGAATCATCTGTTTCACTTCAGCTTGTTTAACGGAAGAGAAAATACTCTATCGGGCCACATGCTAGCCTAATGAAAGAAGAGAGTGAGATTCAAGGCAAGCTTTGTCCGCGCCTGTCACATGAATTGACAACATATCTTGTACAATTAGTCATCGTCATAAGACAAGCCTGAAGGCTTTTAGATGGGACGTCGGTTTCACTCGCGTTGAGATAAAGAGATACTTGGCCACTCATACTCCGGGTAAATGTAAACCTCGGCCTACTCAACTCACCAGCCTTTGCATCCCACCAGTAATAAACTCACGATTTCATACGCAAATTATTGCCATATTTATGCGTGGCACCCAAGGACGTTGCAGCCATTGGCAATTGAACAATGACACCTATTTCAAATTTCAGTCATGAATAACGGCAATACCTCATTAAAATGAAATTTAATGAAGGCATTAGCTCGTTCGCATGTCACTGACTAGGTTTTATTTCAAAGGGAATGTGATTTTGCAATTCATCGAGGGGTTTACTCACAATGAAAGGCAAAAGAAATCTGAGTTCAAGCCAAAGGGGCGAGGGAATTTTTTAATTCATATTACTTAGTTAAAAAGCAACTGTATTTTAAATAAAGCTCACTAATCACTTGATACAATGGTTCACTAAAAATAGAGCCGGAAAATATAATTTGAGATTGCCTGGTTAACTCTGAGAAGGCTCGCATTTATAAATATAATCTGAAAAATATGCCAGTGCCATGAATTTGAAAGACAAATTTGGGAAAACAAACATCTATTATAGCTAGTGATTAATGAATCCTTTGTGATCCAAATAAGAGTCAATTCCACTTATTTTACCAACAATCAAAAGTAAATTTTAAATTGTCACTCTTATAAACAAAGTATAGGTAGCTTTATGGCATGAATATAATTTTATTGGAAAAACATTACCAACAGATGAAATCAATAAAATGGAATTGTAATAATTTGCAAAAAATATTGCTTAATTATTCCAAAGTTAATAACAGTTGAAGGAAATACATTGACATTGCTTGTCCATTTCAAATTCACGAATGGATTTCATTTTTCATTCCAGTATTCTACCAGCTGATTGGTAGGTTCTAGGACAGTTCCTATTCTGCATCCTAATTTCATAGACATAGTAGTAGTAGTAGTATTTTGGTTTAACGTGATTCGACGGCTAAGGTAATTTCGCACGTATACTGTCTGCCACGCGCAGACAGAGGCAACAGCACTCGGACGAATTGGAGTATCACCCCTCCGAACTAGAGCCGAGTCCAACGATGCTAACTTCGGTGACTGATCGGGAACCGGTGTTTCCATCGTGACAGGCCGTTGCCCTCGTAGACATAGTCTTGCTTTCCCTCCTAAGGATGTCCCACCATTAGATCCCTCTTAAATTCTTCTTATCTTCTACCTCCTCTTATTTCGTTCATAATTCCTATCCTCTTCCTTACTCTTCCACGCTTCCCTAGTGTTCTTCCCTCTATCACTCTCTTCATCATGCCCTCTCCTTTCAAAACCTCCTCCATTTATCTCTTCTGCCTTCTCCAAACCTCTGAAAAAATTACTCTGGTAAAGATTAATCATGGCTTAGGTTTTGGGCCAAAGTTTGGACTATGGTACTGAGAAGAAATAAAAAGACCAATGGCACGTTTCAAAGGATCCAATAGCTAGATTTTATAAGATAAGTTTACTAATTAAAGAAAGTAATGACAAATAGAAATCAGTATTCTGGAACGAACAAACCATTCTCGAAATATTAAAGATAAATGATCCGAGGAAAAATTTCTCAGAAGTGTTCATAGGGAGTATTTATATCGATAGCAGGAAAAGAGGAAACAAAGGCAGGCATTCCGCATAACGAAGACAAAAACAAGGAAATAGTTTGTAATGACGTGCGAAAATTTTATTCAAACAAGTGTTATTTGTATTCAAATCAGGCGAATGTCATGTGGTAATAGAAGAGTGATAATGAATGGTCTTCGAAGAAAAGTTTCAAAGGATAAGAGTTTAATTAGTGTATTCCATATTTAGCCTCATCGGCCATTTCACGGAAAATAATTTGTTCAATTAATTCTATCTAACAATAAAATCTTCATTTTTTAACGTCAGAAACATGATCGACGCACAATAAGAATTTGCCCAAAGGGGAAACTTATCATTAGTATTCAACCGGTCAAAATGGGTCTTGGTCGTAAGGTAGGATTTGACTGTTTCTATCTAATTTTGCATATTTAGGCGTTTTTTTCTGGAAACTAATTCTCTACGCAACTCAGCATACTTTCGGACCTCCCATCATCTTGTTCCTTTCCTACCTCTTTCCGTTTTACCATAAAAACTGCTTACATCTCTGAAGTAAGACTACTGAGTAGTGTGAGGTGGCTAAACTGTCCACAATAACTGGAAATTTTCCAATGCCAGCGAACTGCTCTGCGAACAATAATGAAATTCTTATTCACTTGGTTTCTCTATATATGGTTATTAACCTAGGATCTGGTTAAGATCCTCTCCTCCACCTCCCCCCAACCTGAATACCACCCACCTCTCCATCTTTTGACAGTGAAAGTCATGTTAGTACAAAAATGCGGAGATCCAAGTGAATGAGAATTTCATAACGAAGCAATGCCACCAAGTCACCACCGATAGCATCAATTCAGTGAAGAATAATTTGGTTAATACTGAGTTTTAAATGATACAGATAGAGGAGTAGGTAATACGACTAACAGACACTAGAGTTGAAAAGGACTACAAAAACAGCAATGATAGGGTAACTGGAACAGGTGGCATGAAGAAAATTAAATTCACGTCAAAATCTTGATTTGAGAAGTAGAGAATGGGTGCAGCCAGAAGGATTATTAACAGGGAAACTAATGTATTCCACATTTTTAACTTTGTGGTTGCATGGATATACACAATATATCATCTTTCCATGTTTCCTACCCAAAAAAGGGCCATAATTTCGCAGTCAAATACCTCACAGCCGGTTAAACCTGTCGTCTCAATTAAACTCCGTCATTGTTTGAGAAAAGGAATCGGTAACGAAGGGATTAGTCACCTCGCCATAACCAAGGCGAGTGGGAGTCGACGACCCAAGCTCGCCGTTTTGGAATGAGTTCGCCTTTGAATCAGCGGTGACAGCGGACGAGAACCCCCAGCGACTTGGCGCGACCCAGGAAATGCTGCAGCACAATTCCAGGCCATTAGTGTACTGTTAAACTCTTCTCAGTCACAGTATTTCATGAAGCGAATATTTTCAGGCTTGAATTTGTGGAACTCTTTAATAATTGTAGAAAGAAGAAATTTAAAATCGTATTTATCCACACTGTTTTATTGACACCACCGACCAAGGTTTCAACGGACCACCCTAACGAGAGGTGCTTTGCAATATATATGCAGGTGCTTTGCTGGTGTTCGACACCTTGACAATGATGGTAACCCGTTGAAATCTGGGTCCGTAGTGTCAATAAAACAGTGTGGATAAATACGATTTGAAATGTCTTCTTTCTGTAACTCAATATTACAATTTTAAAATAAGTTTAAAAGCTAGACTCAATTAATTCCTGATGTAATACTGATTCTTCTAAGCTCAAACAGCCCACATTTCCCCTATTATAATTTAACTTAATTCTGAGACACTATTTGCGTAAGCTTAAAAATTGAAAAAAGTGTAAATGAAAATAAGCCTTCGAGAATGCATTAAGTGACGACACGAACACTTTTTTAATTTAGGAAATGAACAACTTTAATCTTTCACGGAAACGGCCAACACGGAGGACGAAGCGGAATTTTCTGACTTTGCACTACCTAAAAATAAATGTGCTGTGATGGAAGGTTGGCACAGGTTTTTTTTACCTCTTCGCGCATTTTTACATCTCAAATAGTAAATCAATTTATCCAGCCTTTACTGTTTACTTGCGAGAATTTTGACTTAGTCTCGATAAAACGTTTACTAATTACCATTTTACAAACCTAGAGCTTTATTTTAATACTTGCCTTCACGTGAATGTACATATCCCCAAGTTAACGCTAATTCTAATCCAGTCTTTAAAAACTTTTTCCTCCTTTCAGAAAATTCTCTTACATTCCCTCTTCTTACATAATGTTAGTAACTCAAAAATTCATTACATTTCCGCTTTTTGCATTGCATCGAAGTGCTCATCTTTTGCGTAAGAGTGTCCAAATATTATATCCTTATATGGCATTCTCTCCCATTTACTTACTAATTTTTAATTTAATCGTTCCAATTGCTCTTGCAGATACCCAATGCGGTACTATGCATGAAAGTCTTATATTTTACTCTCTTCAGCTTTTGCGTCGGCCCATATCTGTATTACCATACTGTGCCACACTTTTCAAGAATATTCATGCATTCCGATTGCTCTTCTCTAGCTATAAACCTCTGGGAAAAAGAATTACTACTTCATCATGAACGTTTTATTTTTATTCTAGAGGTTCATTAAATATAGCTGATGTCATTTCGGTAGAACTTTACAGGCAAGACTGATATACCTGCTATTATGTCGTCTCAATGATAATCAAAATTTTCAAAAGGCTGTAAATACTCCTGAGACAACACATTGAGGGGAATCTACCCAAATTATTAATTGAAGAAATATGCGCAGAGCTATGACAATCCGTCAAAGCAAATGATAGCTTCTTAGCAATATATCAAAGTTAAGAATGCGTTTCGTCATATGAGAAACTTGAGCGATTAATAATCAAGAATCATCACACCAATCTTATTATTGGCAGATCCTCCAAACTATGACATTACTTACAAACTGCGAATAGGGTTAATAGTGTAAGGGTACCAAAACGGATTTCGAGCTTTTTCATTGAAAAAGGTGTTTATTTAAATAAATGATAAACATCAACCTACTTATACTGCTTATCACTGTTGAGAAAATTCTACATGATTCAATTACGACCACGGATTGAATGAGGGAAAAAACGAATGTTTAAAACCTGTCAATTTTAAGTCTACCCATATTTTGTGAGAGTGATCTACCAACATAGTGAAGAAGGAAAATAATTAAATCTCTGCCAAAAGGTGACTGCAGTCTCATGTATCACCTTAGAAGTCTTAGTTTAGGTTGCTTTATTCTTATTTTGGATTATGCCCATCATTTTATATTCAACGACCGAGTTACTTTTTTATCTCATTTAAACATTGTTCTTTGCATTCACGCTCATGAATATTTTCGAAATCAGGCAGCTTCCGAGAAATTCCGATCTCTACTAGGATACCAAGTTGAGAGAACTTCAAGTGCAGAGCTCCGTCCGTCAGATAGAACGTTAAACTCTGGTCCCCTTGGCGCATGTCCTAAAGAGTACGCTAATGCCTACCTACGTCGATTCTTTCTACTCTCACCCTCCATTCACCAGATAATCTTTCCCTTGTAAACCTGCTCAAGTATCCTCAATGGCGTAAGCTACATCAGTCTTCAGATAACCAACCAATCCAAATAACCAATCAGTCCAAAGATAGCCAACCAATTTAAAGGAGGCTCTATACCGTGGCTAAGAAGCTCGTTTCAGACGTTTACTTCAAGCCTAGTAACGGCTTTCCCGTGACAGCTGGAGACTTGCAACTTTTGTATTCTATAGATGAAGAGTCACTTGTTGATTTAAGTGGAGTAACTTTATCATGAAGTGGTTGTGTTTTTTGTATAAAAAATAGCAAAACTTTGGTTTTTACGAAATGTTTTGGTGATATTCCGGGGCACGTTGCGAAGGTTAGATTCCGAAATGAGGATTTTCAGCCCACTTAAATCAAAGAGTTATCTTTCATATACGCAAAAAATCAACAACCATTGATGCTGTTTTCGTATTAAGGATATAGCATGTTAAGCGTTCAAGCCAGCATTGACAACGGAGTAGACCTCTTCCATCCTCACCCAAGGATAATCGTTCCCCACTCCATTTTTGTCTTCCCCGCACTCACAGTGTCCTGTTGGGCTTCTACCACCCCAGTTGGTAACCTTAGGTGGCGACCGTTGACTTGAGTTGGCTTGGAAGTGTAGACCCACCTTAATCGTGGCCCGAGTTGTGATTTTTACAAAAAAAAAATTCTGGATGGGAAGACCCTCTATGCCTAAGAAATTACGTCGAAACCTTACGTTCAAAACACCTCCACACGGAAATATTGCGGCGTACGAAACAGGAAAAACGCTCACGCGTGCACTGATCACGGCTAAGACATTAGCCATATTCAATAGACTGCGCGTGGGTTATTAAACAAAAGCGACGCACACACACGTGGCGGCGACGATGGAAACACTCCTTATACCGTCGGGGGGGAGTAGGATGAGTTCGCGCAAGGCCACGCAGATTCATCCACTATCTCCGTCGGAGCGAAGAAGAAGAGTTGGACCGAGGAGAGGGGATGCAGTCGGCGAAAGGCGCGGTGGCGGTATGCGGAGCCGGGAGTGGGAGACGGTTAAAGGGTTAAGCAAGAATAAGAAGACGAGGACTCTTTGATCGATGACGGTGTCGACCGAGGTCGGAGGACGGAGTCGCGGGGGCAAGAGTTGAGAGGCACAGAGGGCAGAGGAGTAATAGAAGAGCAATAATGGTGGGTAACCACTGTTTACCCAATATATTCCCCCTCCCATTACCCTACAGGTTACCAACCAACAGAAGGGGATCGAGGAAGGAGGATACATCACCATCCCACCACGGTTGGTAACACGTTGCCCTAGCACCCATGAGGTGGCTGGCTCTAATACCACCACGGCATGACTTCCGTATTTGTCTTATGATTATGGTTTTGGATCAGACGGTTCCATAGCAGTAGAGCGTTTTACTTTTCATTCATGAATGCATAAGCTCCCATCACCACACATCCTTCCGGACAAGGTGGTTATGAATAAGCCTCATTGTTGGTCACAGACTTAGAAAATTTCTCTTTTTTTCAAATTTCGCATGTGTCCTTATCCTTGCCCTCTTCTTTCACTTATGTGACAGATAAGCGTTGATTCACACACTTAGTCGTTCCTTCAACTACAACACTTTTAATTCCAAGAAAATATTCTACCAAAATCACCCATTAATTTCTCATCGACCCCTTCCTTTTACAGTCTTTCCTGCTTTTTAATTAGGCATACGCCAAGTGCCTCAACTTGGCAAAAAATAAAATATTTCCCTCTTTCGTTTCTCCCGGGTCTTTCTTAAATGATTGTTGAAGTATGCGACTGAGTAGAACAGTTGATGAAAGTTGGTGAGGGACTAATACAGCTAATTAGTATTACGGATTAATATATGATCTGCCAGTCCACCATACTTGTAGCAATGTAGAAAGTGTAAGTGATACACTGCTATGAGTTGGGAACAAAATAAATTATAATAAGACGTTATCTATGAGGTTCTCCAGAAGCATGATTGCTATAGTAAAATTTAAGGAAGAATTAATGGATCATAAAAGATGAAACAATCCACGCAAATAAGCACTATTTAGAAAAATAATATTCAATTGTAAGCAGCTTGTTGAATTGAGCGAAGAGGCATTTATTAATAAGGCAAGTGACTATTTGAGACTATAAACAAAAAGGCAATATTGATACCGCCGAAAGTTAGAAGCATAGCGTTGTATGAGCCCCTAGCTTGCTCTCTGAGGAAATAGGATGGGGAAGTCATAGACGTGGAAATGCATAGAAAAATGGGCTTTCTAAACTAGAAGTAGAGGAAGACGAACAAAAGTGTTTAGATGTGGCAGATGAAGAAAGTGAATTTTTACAGGTGAAATTGGAAGGAGGCTGACATTTTGAAGCATTACGAGGAAACTGGAAATAAAAAAACAAGAAGTTAGGGAGCTTATCATTTAAACTGTATATATTATTAAAATTTAAACTATTTACAAGACGGTAGTTGAAATTATTAAATTATCCACTTTTTAGCGTCATTACCGAAAATAATCACTAAAATACCAATCGCAGTTACTAAGTTTTTTTTTCAAGCACATGGCAGTGAACAAAAACACTGCTCTCTACCTGTTTTGAAGAGCACTACCTAATTCACAGGATCTCATATAAATGGAAAGCAGCTGCGCTGTTTTGTCTCGAATTGCAATTCAAAAAGCAAATAGAAAGCGTCCTTAGTCTGTAAGTCTCAACGATAGAGGAATAGAATCAGCAGAGAAAGAGTATAGGCATCGCACATGATTCAACTTGCGTCCTCCAGAGTCAATAACATCACAAAACAAAACAAACTGTTAGTAGGGTGGTAACTTTGGTTTAATTTGGGAAATTAGGCTTAAGATATCTGGAGGACTCTGCTAAAGCCATTTAGTAGGATTTCACTTAATTTTTCATGACTCGACTTAAAATCTTCATCCGTCGGCTGTTAAAAAAAATCAGAAACTGAAAAAATTGAAGACGATGCCCCATGGTCAACATTTTTGTCAAAACATTTTACCAAATGAATTTGAGAGTCGTTGGCAGTTGAGCTTATGCGGAAATGCAGCTTTTATACAAAAGTTTCATTGATTGATTGATTCATAACAAGGTATCAGATTAAATTTCTTCAAATTCTGCCGGGAGTACTGCACTGAAAATAGTTTGGTCATATTTTTACCCTGGAATATCAGCTTATGTCTATCTATTGCAACCACCTGAATATTGTTTCAGATAAACCAACTAGAAATATTAAAAAAAAATAATGAGTATTCAGGATAACGCTTAAAATAGACTCACTGCAGATATTTTGGTGAGATATTGCTTTGGGTGGGGTATATAATAAAACCATACACTCCGAAGATCAAGCAGTACCAACTTGATTTAGCCATTACCCGAACGGTGAGGAATGGGCCTGGAATGATTGAATTGAGGCACACTTGTGCGACAGGTACAGGGATCTGCCCCGGGCGGGAAAGAGAGGGCGCCAAGTCTTATGGGGTAGCGGAGAAAGGAAGAAGTGGAAGGAGCTGGGAGGGGAGGGGGGGAGACCCCGTAAAGGAACACGGAGCGGCAAGGGGCGAGGGCGGAATGATTAAGAAGCTGGGCGGAGATGCAACACCGTGGAGGCAATGCCTCTTTCCTCCCACGGCTCCGGCGTCTTCGACCGCATTTCCCATTAAGATATGCGCGTGTGAGTGATCATCCATTATTGACGGCATTGTCTGAACGAGGCTGAATGGAGATATTAGGGGTGAGCACACAAAAGCCTAAATTACAACTGACGCGGTGGTCATCAATTACGAGTCAAACCGCAAACCCACCCACCCACCATAGAAGTAGCCTTCCCTTCCTCCCTAACAGTCGACGGCTGCCGCGGGTTATGGCGCCTTTTATTTTATGCAATACATCGTGTTAAATTGGTTAAAAATTGAAGAAAGACGTATGCTGCAAATTGGTGTATTTATTTTTAAATTATTAAACGTAAAGATTCCATTGTATTTATATGATCAATATGTATATAATAAGGACAAAAAAAGCGAATGACTAGAAATAACACGAACTTAATAATATATCAGGGATCTTTCGGGGTTTGCACCGGGTAGTTAGGTCCATGGCGGCCGACGTTTCGATGCTCGAGTCGAGCATCGTCCTCAGATCGTCCTCTGCCCTGAGGACGATGCTCGACTCGAGCATCGAAACGTCGGCCGCCATGGACCTAACTACCCGGTGCAAACCCCGAAAGATCCCTGATATAAATCTTCGCCGGGAAAGCCTGAAATCATTCAACTTAATAATACTATGCCATAGAACAACTACATACAATAAATCATTTTATGTAACATCGTGTAAATTGTGGAATTCTCTTCCTCAGAATATAAAGACGTTGACATCTGTGTATGCATTCAAGAGAGCTCTGAAACAGTATTGATATTCTAAACATTAGTTTATAAAATGTAACATTTACTCATTTCTTTGTTTTATTTTTTGGATATTATGTCATATTAGTGGCTGTTTATACAAAGCATTGTAAGTGTTATGCCTTTAATCTTTTTATGTAATTTATCCAGAGACCATATCAACCTCTAATATTATGTCTCCTGCATGTCATTATGTAGATATTACTTTACGTTGTTTTTGGAAATCTTATCAGCAGCTTAAAATATAAATAATTGTAAATGCCGTGTACTTGTGCTCCATTGGATTATATAGTCCCAGAGTAAATAAACTTTTTCTTTTCTTATCTTATAAAGGCCAACTTTAAAACCCTTCCAAATTTCAGGATGGGTGATTTGCCAAAGCCTTTCCGCAACAGGGGTGAACAACCTCCCATCCCTATTTGCCCGTACAGCCCACAACGGAAACAATTAAATGGGGATGAACCGCGCTGGGAACGTAGAAGTAGAGTGTGCGACGTGGCCAGGGTGTGGACTTCCGCGATGCGTATCATCAATCTTCTCTACTTCTGCATAATACCGAAGCGAGCCGATGCAAGAGTGAGTGGCAGGGGGTGTCAGGAGACTAAAGGCATGAAAAATGGAGAGAGTAGGATAAAGGAACTGGATGGAGGACGAGAGTAAACATTATATGAAAAATGATTGTGTTATTGTCTCGATCGGTTATTGTAGAAGTCAATAATTGAAGAAGAAATGTTGGAACCTATCATTTCGGTGGTACATCTCCTTATATATTTTGTCGCTTCTATCAGTTCTTGAGATATATAGTGCTTGGTTAAAATATTGCCCTCCGTGTTAAACTGAACTTTGACTCTATCTGCATTTTAATACATTATCTACCGTCATTGTATTATGAGCAACGTGTGATTTACATAGACCGTACGCCCCATGAAATTGAAATTAACTCAACCACTCAAAGTTCAACACTCACGAAACTTTCTCTCGATGAAGAAATATAGTTTCATAAAACGTAGTGAATAAGCACCTCAAAATGGACCTGAGTTGTTGTAGGTAAGGTAGGTAGGTAGGTTGTTGAATATAAGTTGTTGAAGGTTATTTATTTAATCGACTTCGGTTTATGCAAACATTTCTTTAACAATGGAAAATTTGTGGGTGTTAATATATTTATTTTAATATAGATTTTCATTCGAGTAAACAAGATAGAAATACTCCTAAAAAATTGTTTCAGGGAATTCTCCACCGCACATGTCATTACAAAAGCCACATAGTAAGAAGACATCGCACCGGAAAAGAGCAATTCTAGCCATTACCAAGCACCGTTTCCGTACGTCATCAAACTGACCAAAATAAACGGACTAGTTTGATGGAGAATGAGGAAATTTCTGGATGAACACCACAAATTTAACAAATTAAAGTTGAATTAAGGCAATAAGTGCGATGTTTCAACGGCTTGTAAAAGAATAAGATGATATGGAAAAACAAAACAGGTCAGTATCGCTCAACTAATTAGAGAATTTTTGAGAAAGGCCAATATAGCTAGCAATACACTCGGCTAAATATTCTGAGAACGTTAACCAGTTGAAACCGAAGTATAGCGAGACCTGGGTGGATAAAACAGTTTATGAACTCGCTAGTCAGCAAAAAAATCAGACATACTGTATTTGGCCAAAAATAATATTAACATGAGGATTTCTTCCACTTTGAAGTGCTTGCATTATGAATCAGAATAAAGCTCATACTTAAAATTTCATTTTTCCGCGTACGGTTAGGGACCACATCAGCTGTGATCGGAGCAATCAATAATAAAGTAAATGTTGACGATGGGACGGGAAGTTTTTTATTTCTGCATGGGATGCTAATGCTAGCCTAGTACTAACAGCACGCCGTGCATGTTTTCTACATAAGTCTTGAGTCTCTGTCCATTTATGTAGTTGCAAAATATATATATTACATTAATGGTCCTTCTATATTTGCTAATGCATAATTAGTCGTAGTTACACTAACATTAGGGTATAGTGTAATGCATGTTGGTGAATACTCACCCCCTGCCACACACCCCTGAGGTGGCTTGCAGGGTATTTTGTAGATGTAGATGTATCTGAAATGCTGCAATAATTTTTGCACGTATTTCATGTCAGCACGACTGAACAGTTGGTCTCCGTAATGTATGAGCGCAATATATGTATTCAGCAGTGTCTGTGCAAGAATAGGGCATTATGGAGGAAATTATTAAAAGGGACCCGGTTTTCCAGGCCTAACAGTAACAATTAAGCTCTTTGACTTTGCCTACCTCGAAATGGAATGGCGTGATGGGTAGACATGCACATATGTAGGTATAAGAATGGGTATAATGATGGTTTGAAGCCGTATGGCAAAAGTGTACTCTCCTTTCACCCGCTTAATTTGATTTAACTTAACGGCATATTTTGTAAAAATACTAACAACCGTATGACAGCGTGTTTTTCGGTTAGTGCATACCTGGATTGGAGTCACCCTCTGCCACACATCCTTGTGGTGGCTTGCAGGGTACCACGCAGATGTAAATGAAGTCGACATAGAGTCACGGGTGAGATATTATGCCATCAAGTTTCAACAAGAAAAGCAACTGACCAGCCGACGTGTGTGCTTCGCTTAATTCTGCTAAACGCGTCAAAAAAAGAGTACGCGCGAATATAAGATGAGAGGAGCGACGCGAGTGATTTGAGGGGACTATTCCTAGCATAAATTACCGCAGTTGGGAGACCGGATCTTGTCGGCGATGAGAAGCAGTCCCGTGGTTCACCGTCGGAGCCTCTGGATAATGAAATTATCTCTCCCCTATATAAAAGCCAGATCGAACCGAGGGTGGAGGGGGGAGGGAGGAAGGGAACGACGTATTTATGAATACATTTGAAGTAAACGACGCATGTTGATGGCGCAATCAAGCGATGATTTGTAAGCCGGGAAGCCGTTTATTCAAACTCTTACGTACTAATGCGAGGCTGAAGACCGTGCGTGTTTAAATGATGAGTGAATTTCTGATGTTCCGGTAGTCAGCAGCAATTGAATCGTGACGGCATGCCTCGACCAAGGGAATGCATTTTACTTTCCGTTTCACGTACGAACGGTAACTACATCGACCCGAATTACGTGTCATTGATACGTTGTAAAAATTGTGAAAACTACACCTCTTCACCTCTCATCATGACTTGAAAATTCTAGTCGTGTACCAAGCGAGGTGGATGGGTTACTTCTACATACAGATATACGTGAGAATTCAAAATTTATTTGCTATTACTTGAGGTAATCTACCGGTGCAGGTAGGTTTGTATGGAATAAGGAATGTCTATGGTACTCTTTTACAGCTGAAGTTCCTTGTCTTCATACACTATTTCATCATTGAGCTCGGCATACGTCATACCTCTCGTCATCACAAACAAAGCCTATTTATTCCCTTCCCTCACTTACCTAACACTCTCCCCTCTATCACAGCCCTCAGTGTTCCCTCACCTCTCGTTATCGTATCCAAATACCTACTCTGCCTTCTCCTAAATTCATTTAGCATTTCCCTCGCCTCAACATGTCGAGAATTTCCTCGCTCGTCTTCCTTTACATTCACACAAAAATCAAAACCAAGCAAAACAACCAAACAAAATATTTGAGTGGAATGCATTTGAAGTAGTTTTTATGAAGCTGTTATACTAATAAAATCTTCAGTATTTTATGTAATCAGCTAGACAAAATCATTAACATTTCAGCACTCTAGCTCTCATCGTAATTCTTTCTTTCCCTAAGCACTCCAAAGGACTCTCCCTTCTATTGCTGAGCCTGTAATAATGCCCCCTATGATCATTCTATGCTGCCTCCTGCCGTTTGGTTAGATTTACTTTCATGCTAGGTCAACCTTCTCTTTGTTCTAGATGCTAAAAAAGTCTTGTCCAATTGATCGTTTTTAGGTAGTGTTTTTAAAAACTAACATCACGTCACATACGGCCAAAGTCAACATATAAGCACATAATCACAATTTTTAGGAGCATCCATTATTGAAGTTAATTCACTATCTAATTACTTGGAAGTGTCTTTGGCGAAGCTTTGTGGATATTATTCCCTATAAGAGATTCAGGAGAAGGATAACTCAGGAACTCCACATATTGTTTCATTTTTGACGACAGTAGTTTCGATGCTGAGTAATATCATCACGTCTGAAGATCGTGGTATGGTTGGGAGATGAAGCTCTTCACGTCCATTAAATCATAATCACGATTAATAAATAATGAAATTAAATATTCCAATTCACTCATATTATTTTATAGTTCACGAATTTTTAATATTAGTTGAATATTCACTCCTGCATTATAATGTGTGACATTAAAAAATACTTTGGAATTAATAATCAACCAATTCTTTGAATTGCTAGAACAAATCACATATATTATGGAAAGCTATCACTTGTTTTCACTATGATGTGTAAATTATAGAATACACTGACGCACTTCCACGGCTGGTAATGAAGAATCCTCCGAGCACAAAGCATATGTAGGTACATATGTACCTACATACTTTTACAGTTTCCTATTCCTCAGCCAGTTCGTATTCACATTTGCTCCGCGACTTACTGTTGTATTCATTGCTTCTCACAATGAGCATTCCATTTTCTAAAAATGCATTCTGTTTGCAGCAATCTCCATTTTATTGCGGCTCCGTTGGCTACAAGCCTAAAACCTACCTTATAAAGTACTCTTTCCCTAACATTTTTCGCCCGCTTCCTTGAGAGAGTTACTTACTGTGTTGTGTAGAATAATATTAAACGGATTTACGGGCGCATACTTTTTAATGAGCAATGACCTTTAAGCACCATGATCTACAGCAGTAGGTACGGCGATTGGATTCACACTTGAGTAGTCACCATAAATGGCACCATACCTCCACTATACTAGACATAAATGATGGCTATAAGGAAGAGTTTAACAGAGTGAAGACAATGTGAAACGAAGTTGCCTTTCGCTAGGTGCGCACATTTCAGGGCAAGCACTACTGTTAGTCCCAAATTCACTTTCATTTTTGATGAGCACGAAGTGTTTTTTGAGCGTTATTTAAGACTTGTAATTGCCTATAAATCATAAACCTTTTTTCTTGTTTGGAATAATTTTCCCTTCCTCGAACCAAACGCTTACCAGACGAAAGGAATTTGAGATCGATGCATTGGAGAAATTTACTGCTCGGAAGAGAAAACAAATGTCACATTCGAATGGCTTATTATAGATGAGCTTCTAGAATTAGAAGAATTTTTGCTAGGGTTGTCGTGGCTAAATTAGAATGTCTTTGACCATAAGTTATGAGTCTTCAGATTATCCAACATATTTAGTATTAATTACTTTAAAAAAAATAACACTCGCGGTAATGAACACTTCAGTGCACGACGTACGTATGATTTAATTTCAAAATATGACTTTTACCATTACCTTTTCGCGATAACCAAACGATAATCGGAACGCGTAACGCCTGAAGGAAAGAACAAGTAGAGAAAAATGATTTGGATAATAAAAGCGTGACCATAATAGAGAGAATGGGAGATGATTCGAAAATATCATTTTTTTAATTTTACCATTTTACTAACGTTTTGTTAAGTTTGGATGCCCTGGTCAAAGACGTTTCATATTTTGCGAACTTGGCGTTGTGAAATTAAATATTTTTGCACCTTTTTTTCCCTCGGATAAATAAGTCGCCTATAATTACGTGCAACATAAACACAGAGCGATTAAAAAGGTTCAAATTTCTGGCATCACACTGATATGAATAACGGAAGGGAATGAACATCTCATCTTGATAATCGTTTCACACCTTTTTGTAGCATCCCTAACACCATGGATTACATAATGCACCTACTAATCAACTGGCGATAATTTTTTACCTCTAAAAACCTTCAGATTCACCAAATTGAAGTAACTAAAGAATCACATCGTTTAAACGCTGAAGGATTCCATTACTGAGACAGCACTTCGGATACGCATCGAGGATTTGGGAGCCAGCGGAGGAAGAGTAAAGCGAGGGTTTAGATGAAGCCAACGAAGCTCACATGATATGCCAGAACATGAAAAAAGTCGAGTAAGGGATGGAGTAGATACGTGACGAACTTCAGGTCAAGCTATTTCCGCCGTGTTGAGAATCCCTACGGAATACTTTGATTGTCGTATGAGATTTTGAGACGGGACGGATATTCTAACAAAGAGTTGTGTTTCCTACTTTCAAGTGAGATATTTTAGAAGCCTAAGTAAAAACTTTATTTATTTTTAAATTAATTGTACGAGGAAGCATTTAGAGGACACCGACACTAGCCACGGTTTTACATTTTTCGGAGTCACCAGCAAATGCACATAAGTGCGATATTCCACAGAGGAAAAATCATTCGCCTTCACCGGGACTCGAACTCGAAGCCATCGATATCGCGCCGAGTGCTTTGACCAGTTAAGCTACCGCGGTGTCCAATTCCCATGTGAATTCTTGAGGGTTTTTAAGGAATAAGTTGTTCAAGACTGCCGGACATATGATGTTACTTTTTTCGTGAGCGAGTGCTAATTACCGATGTTGATTCCAAGGGGCTA
Organism: Pyrrhosoma nymphula; assembly: GCA_963573305.1. Lineage (NCBI taxonomy): Eukaryota > Metazoa > Arthropoda > Insecta > Odonata > Coenagrionidae > Pyrrhosoma > Pyrrhosoma nymphula. The sequence continues at coordinate 7,260,083 of OY754335.1, read as the reverse complement.
TTTGATGTTTGCATATTTATTGTAAAAGTTTATATCCATGCCTGGTTTGTTTCCCCGTTAGCCACATCAGCACCTAGAAATGACTTACTTTTTTTAAAGAAGCTCATTGAATATGAGAGCACTAATATTATTGTCGCCAAAGTTGCTCAGAAAAAAATTATGGTACACCTTTGGTACCTGAGTGAGGAGCTGGTGGGTCTCTCAGTATTCGATTCCGGTCTTAGCGATGAAGAAAGAGCGAGGCTAGTAGAAGGTATCAAATCTCGTGGAGCACAAGAATAATGGTCCAGGAGGTGACACTTTCATTTAAATGACGTACAAGAAATGAGTATCGCCAATTTAGCCATGAAAACAACAGCTAATTGTTTTTCAAGTTTTGGAATTAACTGCGAGTTTTTTTTAATCTACCAGTCAGCAGTTGGGTGAGGAATTCAAGTTACCTCCATGGTGAGAGAGTAGTCAAGTCATTGCAAGTAGTTAATGACCATGCCGAGAGAGAAGTTAAATTGTTGAAAGATTTTTGCAGAACTTTGACCAAAGACTTGGAATTGTTACTTGTTGTTCAAGAACATAGAAGAAGGGTGCCAGATGTAAAGAAGACAACTTTAATAAAAACTTATAGATAAGTATTGGTATCTGAAACTCCTTGTATTTTTCCTTTTTGGTAGTGCACTGTCCTTCAGATTGCCTGTTAGATTAGCATTATGTCACGATCTTCATTAAAGAATGCAACGAAGATACATTTCAAATTACATACTTGACTCACTTGAGCAGGTAGAAATTTTTAAAAATTGTATGGCCCTGATGTGACCGTTTGAAATAAATATTTGTACCCTGTCTCCTCCCGTATCCTCACAGCCGCCTCCAGCTAAGAGCTCCCCCCTCCACCCACCCCCGCCGAACATCCTTCGTCCTACCTTCCCACCCCCCTGACCATCACCCCCCATCGCCAACACCACCCTAATCACCGATTATCCTCCCTCCTCCCCCCCCCCTTCTTCCTCCCCCCTTTCCTCTATGGTCTTTGCATACTATATAAGGGATTTTAAATCTGCCAAAATCAACTTGTTATGACGCTTAAGCGTTCAAACTCGGGTCGTATGTATTAAGTGGTATTTTATAATTTAATCTTAAAAAATCTTTTTCATAATAGTATACCACCAAGTCGCTAAAGAAAGTGTTTTATTCGACGAAGATGTTGACGACAGTTTGATCGGCTCCGCCAGGTAAGCTACAGTCATAGCAACCTCTTTCCCTCATATCTTTCATTATTCGAACTGCATGTCTCCTCGCAACTGAATGCAAAATTGCCATATTTTAGACGATATGGCACGAAATACCTTAGTAAAAATCTCCACACGTTGAATGGAGATTGAACGGAGTCGGAAAGTAAAAGGAGTTTTTGAGTCGTCAACCCGTGTGTACAAGTACGAACGAACTTCATTACACTTTCCTGAATACATGATGCTATGGAGATGAAGGTATGCATGCTTTGCATGAAGTAGTACCTCGTAGCATTCATAAATTAATAGTATTAGTAATGCTAACCACTAGATGTCTCTTAAGCAGTGTACTGCATGTTTACATGTTCACTTACGAACCACTCTCCCAGTTTCTGGTTTGACTGCGCACTGTTCTCCTGACTGCTTTTTGGTGTCTGCACCTAGCGGCTGGAGGAACGTGTGGGGTTCTGATTTGTACTGGGACGAGTGCTGCATGCCTGGTGTGGAATCACTCCGTGCCACACACCCTAGTGGTGGCTTGCATGGTATTTCGTAGATGTAGATGCATGAGTGGTGAAACAAGAGATCACTGGATCGTGTGGATGTCACTGGCGAGTGTCTCCGAAGCTTGCTTGAATTTTTATTTTGGTAAGTATTTTCTTCCTGGATATAAAGCATTCCTCTCCGTTGTGCTCGGAGTTTTATACAGTATAGTATACTTAGTTATGCACTTGCATTATTCCGCGACTTGCTGGCATAGATTAGAGTCACATAAAAAAGGAGATTACATGTTGTCTCCCTTCCATGTTTTTTAGACTTGATGAGGTGAATTGTGCTTACATTGTTATTCCGGTGGATTAACAACGTCAAGATATGATAAGTCTTGAAACCCAGCAATCAATTTGAAACTACTTAAAATCGTTGCCATAGTCATCGTATAATTGCTTATTTACCGGCATCTAACACCCCAGAATTATACGGTTTATATAATTCTCTGGCTGCATTTCTAATATGGCTAAGAGGGATGTTATATAGTGAATTATAATATAATAATAATATATTATAATTATAATATATGCCTCTGGCATACCACTTCAGCCATTTACGCTTGCTTCCCAATCCCAGATCACAAGCTCTTCGCTGGAGGTTGCCACCAAGTTTTACCATGCAAACACGTAAACTTCTTCGGAGGGTTAGACTAATCATATGAAATAAGGAGAGAGATACAGGGCCTGATAGTTTTAATGTCTCATATCTCTCTTTCTCGCAATTCTTAACACTTCTGATGATAGCAAAACAAGGGATGGAGATCCAAAAGGAAATATATAATATTATCTGTTAAACTGAATATTTCTGATCTTGGGAGAATAGATTAGTGCGATGGCCAAAGAACTGTCTTCCCATCCCAAGAGCCCAGATTCAGATCCCTGCGATGGCTGTAGTTACTGAACGCATACCCGATCAGAACTTGTATCACATGTAGAAATACATCAAGTACAGTAGCTACTCTGTCTATCGATGGCTCTTGGTGCCCTTCGCTCAGAACAGGCTAACTTCGACGCCGGGAATCTCTGCAAACGTCCTACATTCCCAAAAACCCTTTCATTACCAACTTACTCACCTGTCTTTAATGGCAAACACTAGCTCCTTTGTTGATCATATTTTCAATATAATCATCTAATTTTTATAATTATATTATATATAAATGTTAGCGACATGAAAAAACCGTTACACGCTATTGAGGCAGTTTGGGGGGTCTCGCATATCATGGTGATACCTATACAAGCACGAAATATTTTCACAGGCGCGTTAACATCTTTCCCCAATTCTCAGGGCGTTTCTCGACCAAGTACAACGATGGCTGCTTTCCATTCACCTACTCATTCACTTACTCATTAACACAACAGAACTCTTCCTAGTATTCGTTTTATACCTCACGCTCTCGAAAGCACACTTTAAAACAGGCCGGGGGGCAGAATTACTGAGCGCTAGAAAGTCATCGTCAAGCGTGGATAATGTTGTTGAGGTTTTTAATTACTGAGTATGAGTGATGAAAAGCATGCATTTTTAAGCTCGGAATGATTGAACAAAATCTATAATTATTTAAAAAACATTCTACCGTGACTCTTATGTAGGTACCTGCAAATTGCTACTAGCCGACAGGTTACCGAAGGTTTCGTATGCGTATATAATTCCATTCATCGCTGCTCGCAAGCACTTAATTGTTACACTAACTTTAGGGTATAGTGTAATGCATGTTGGTGAATACTCACCCCCTGCCACACACCTCTGAGGTGGCTTGCAGGGTATTTTGTAGTTGTAGATGAATTGTGCCAACATGTTCCGATTCACGCTAGCTTCGACACCTCGGAAGGAAATCAAACGACGCCTCATTGCCGATAAGTTATCGTAGTCAAATGTACGCGGGGCAACTAGAAATTTGAACCAGGCGAATAGAGATAAGGGAATCGCGGAAAGCAAAGGAGTATTTTTTTATGCTAGCCGAGAGAGTGGAACTGAGACTGAGGAGAGGAGGTGGCGGTAAGAAGGAAACAGGGAGGGAGGGTGATTAGTCAGGTTAAAGGTGGAGGACGAAGAAGCATTTGCAATCCACTCTTGGTATTATTTAGAGAAGGGAGAGAGGGGAGAGAGGGGTGTAGGGAGGGGAGATGAGCAAGTCAATGCGAACGGAATGCAGTGGGGGAGGAGGAGGACTGGGTGTTAAGAGAGGATGGAAGCGGAAAGGAGCGACGAAGCGGAAGACACGGCAAAGGAAAAAGGTGGTGAAAGGGGGTAAGACTTACGTCAATGGAAGAGGGAATTACTAGCCTGATACGTGGAGAGGAGGCGAGTGAATGGATAAAGCGAGATTGCGGATGAACCCAATTGGTCGCGTCACCGGGTGACGAAAACGCTTTAAGCGGTCGTGTTTAATAAGGGGCTGATATAATCGGAATGAAACTCGGAAAGGGAAGGGATACAGCCACACGGAACTTGAAGTTAAAATAAAAATAAAAGTCTGGGGAAGAGACTGCGTTGGGGACACAACCGTGGTTTTCACGCGAATACGTCTGCCTCAGCGAGTAAAAAAGCTACGTTTTCATGCATCCGTTTTTGCGTCGTTCCGCCGCAGCGTTGTGCGTTTCCATAGCAGCGGCAGTACCATATGGTAGAATACAGTGGTAACCCGTGACGTTAGAGTGGACCAAAAAAAGTGAAAGTCAACATTTTCGAGTCGGTTAAGTCTTATTTGGAGCTGCGGCGCGAGCCAAGGATTTTGATACCGCGGTCAACGCGATCAGACCACGGGAAAAGGTCCCGCACGGTGCTTGAATATTTAATCTAGTTAATCATAGAAATGAGAGTGACGATGCGATATCAGGGACCGAAATATCGGTCGAACAGAAAATTTCCTCAAACAGAATGTGTTCAGAATTGTCTCTATATTTCATGTTCTTGATGTCATACAAATGAGGATTATTCTGGTAGTTAAATAAAACTGCAGTAGTTGTACCGTCCATTTATATTTAATGTGCAATATCATGATACACCTGTTACTACGCTTAAGCGTTCATCAGGTATGATACCTGATGATGACGCCCTAAGCGTTGAAACACGTGTAGTGTAATACTGTAGAAAATGAAAGTGGACCGCACAACTACTGCAGTTTAATTTCATTACTGAAATGCTGTTTCACCACGGAACGCCAGATACAGTCGAATTTATAAGGAGGATTATTCTCCTGAATTTACATGATAATTTCCGCCACTATATTAAACGGCTTTAAAGCCATCCTTTCGCTGGAATCAAATAGTTTATCACAATCATAAGATGACCTAATATTCCTTTGGAACGAAGCGCGTATTCAACAAATTAAAGTCATCTTCAACACAAAGAGACACTGGTAAAATTTCTACACTTTTAAAAAGTGCGGAACTTCTACCAGTGTTTCTCTGTCCTGAAGGTGGGTATCTATTGTTTCCACAAAGTTAGTGCCAATACTCTTTCAAAAATGACAGCCAGAAAACGTCGGTTCACCCCTACCCCAGCCGCCACTTGGGCAACGAGGGCTGCGTCGGAAGTTAAAAGGTGGGCAACGGCAACGGAGGTTGCATTGGGATCTCCGTTGTGATTGGCCACGCTGTGCGTTGCACCTACTAAGGATGAATGCACCCGAAAACGTAGCCGTGGCCGTTGCTGCTGTCGCTTGAATTCCCGAAGTTCCCGGAGACGATTCACCTGCGGACACAGCGCCGTATTGACCGATGGCTATTTGGACGCACTTTCCCATGAGATGTGTATTCTATTGGCTTCTCTCCGAGATTCTCTAAGAGTGTTGGCGGATATTGACATTTTATTGGTATTTTCAATTTTTATTTTTGATTAATCTCATCAAATATTTATTTTTCGAATTAGCTAACTCCGGACCGAATCGGCTGATTTTCTTTTTGCGTTCCTTCTTTTTCCTCTATCATTAATCCCTCATTTTCTTGCTATGCTCCTTTATCCAAACCTCTATCTATTTCTGGTAACCTACCACGGTGATCCTGAGTACTACGTCACGTTCCATCGTGTTTTCCATTACCATGTCCTTTTCCACATTCGCTAGCCATGCACCCTTTGTCTTCTTATCTAAGAATTATTTAAAAAATTCCTGCTGGTTAATTTCGTCTCTTCCGTTCTCACCAAGTGCACATAAAATGAGGCTCTCCTTTTCCGCATAGTATCTTTATTTTTCTCTTAACTCAGGTACAGCTCGTGACTGAGTCTTCTGGTATATACTCATTTTTTCCTGATTGGGCCTAAAATGTTTTTTAAGCTGTTCCTCTCTTTAATTTTATTTTTTTCTTTCAATCGTTTAGTTATCCATTGCGATACATTCAGCACCACAAAATGGATGAACTTATTCTAACCCCCTGATTGCAATTCTAAAGAACATAATAAATAACCAAAACGTTTTGGATAGGTACGCATTAGAGATATACTACGCTTTTTTCTATGGGAGGAAACAGTCCTTAAGTAAAACTCAACACAAAAACTACATGAGTTATCTGTGCAACCAACCAATAGGTGCTTCATTGAGAGACAATTTGAGTCAGATTAGTACTCAGAAAACAATTAATTAACCTTGTCCTATTTCCATATAGAAACATATAGTCGGGCAGAAAAACAGCAGACCGGTCTAATAACCAAAATATTATTACTCTTTCAGATTCAGTAAAAATAAAAGTATGCACTAAAATTCGCACTAAATGAATAAGTATCAAGTGTTGCTTGACTGTATGTTAAATCAAGTTGTTTTAAAGGTTCAGAAATTTTAAACTGTGATAAGGATATAAAAAAGCTGGTTACCTTCTCAGTGAAGATTTTCATAGCAAAAAATAAAAAGAGAGGTAAGCTCGCCAGCCCAAAATCAGCTCCAAACTCAAAATATTTGTCCTCGATACAAGAACTAAGGAGGGAAGTTGACGGACTATTATGCATAAGATTCGCACTTGAGTTTGTACGTGGAGAGCGATTCAAGAGTCTTCTGGTTAATTCTCGTAAAATACAACGTCTTAAAAGTGGCTCCACATGATTCTCCTAACTTAATATACGGCTAATGAAATACGTTAACGTTCCGCATCTTCCGAGGTTTTATAGTATTTTAATGGACTATGGCCATTGCGAGCACCTCCAGCAGGTGGGAATCCTGCACTTCATTGGGAATTCCTTTTGGAAGATAGTAAACGCAGGACTTAAACTCATGCAATGTTAATTCTGGAATGAGTAATTACTCCGATAGCTATCTTCCATCTTTACATGAGAATTCTGACCTTACTGTGGCTTTAGCGGTTGAATATTTTAACTTTTATTAGATGAAAATAAAGAACTCCTTTTCCCTGAAAGCTCATGAACGGAATGGGCCATAAAGTTTACATCGATCAAAACTAGTTGTTTCCCTTGCACTACAAGATCGTAAATTAATGTGAAGACCCATGTTTATTTCATTTTGACTTGACCAAAATAAACCTAACATCGAATGCTGAACATATATTTAATTAGCAGAGGCGATCCATTTTTTATGAGACGGTTTTTCTAGGAACGCTAAAGCAATCAAAATGGCACACCCGATAGAAAAAAACGAAATTTTCAATTTTGAAGATGGTGATATATATGGATGCTGGGTTTTTTCCTCAAAAGCAAGAATTACCACCTAGGGTGGCGGTCATATGATTACTAACTACCATGGCCAGAACCCAAACTATAGGGTTGAGTGAAATATTTATAATGCATAACGTATCTAAGATTCAATTAAATATTGAAATCGCTCTTTGACCATCTGTCGCCTGAAATAATCAGCTCTCAGCCGGCGTAGTACCATAGAATTTCCCCCAGTTTTCCTTTTTTGAGATACTCCAAAACAAATTATGACAACAGCAGGGACTTCTCGGTGATACATTGGATTTCACGCGAATGGAAAACCAATGAGTCTACATGTGTATGACTCACAGATTTCTAGCATCCGCAAATGTGAGTCGTCCAACCACATACCTAGATTGGCACAAATTTATCGCAGGCTCTCTTAATAAAAAAAAGCAGTTTGAGACTCGTGAAAAGTCAACTCGTCACTTTTAACCAGGACCCCGCAGTCTTGTAATCACCGCGACGATACAAGCTCCCGTTTCCCCCCCCCCCCCCCCCCCCCCGGAGGGAATCAGCTAATTCGGCGTGGGTCGGCACAACTCGCCTTCCTTCCTTCCTTCCCTCGCCTTGGCGACGCGACGTTCCCGACGAGAGAGAGGCTCACGGAAGAACAGGGAGAGAAGGGATCGAAGCAGTGAGTGGTGGTAGTGGTGGGGTAAGAAGCGGTGATGATGCTCCGTCGAGGAAAGAAGGGATCCCGCGCTAAATGGGACTTCGTGAGTCATCCGCGGCGTCGTGATCACCTAGAAAAGTGACGATCGTTCCTTTAAAAAAAAAACATCCCCGTGCTCCTCGTAATTCATGCGAAATCCCGGGAAAAAGCAAGCAACAGCAGCGCCCTTGGTTAGGTCACCGGGGAAAGAAGATGAGGACGATGATGACGACGGGAGTGAAAAAAAATAAATAAATACAAAACACTGTCGCGGCCTTGGTTTCGAACGGAGAGAGACTTGCCGATGGAGAAGAATGAAGGGGATATCCCACCTGCTCTCGAAAGTATTCCGAGGGCTTACATAACCTCCACTTTTAGGCTGCTGCTGTTCTTCTCCTCTCTGCACTCTTTTGAGCCTTGATTGATCGGTCAATCTCGCCTTTGTCAGGCTTCAGGCGCTGTCTGTCCATCGGAAAAATAAGTTGCTTGCCCTAATGTTTAATTATATTCCTCATTTCGAAGCTTCGAAGCACGGGGCGATCCCTGGAGGAACTCAGAAAACTCAGTCGAAAATAATAAGGGGAGCAGAAAATCTCCCAAGTCCAAACTTCCCGAAGGTAAAGAAAAAACAGACTACCAGATAATCGAACCATTCATCAATCACCAAACGCTCACGACCATCTGTACGTCCGATTTCGCACAGTGCAAAACTCGTGTATGGGGAGGCAAAACTTATTATCGGACATGCTGATCTCATTTTCAATTCAATGAAAACCTGTTATTATTTGTGAGGCTTTCTTTTCCCACCGTGGCTAACAATATTCATTTGCGTAATTTAATTTTGTTGCGGGTCAGAGGTGAAGGCCTCGAATAAAGCCACAAGAACGAGACGAAAAATAGCATTCAGGGTGAGTTCCTCCTGTCCATTATCACAGGGCTCAATAACATGTTTTTATTAAAATCTTGCTCAAAGAAACCTGAATGAAATATGCTGCTCACGGTTAAGATGAAAAGCTCAGTATCTAAATGATCACAGACGATCAAAACAGGAGACAATAACATCTTTTTCCTTTGAAATTTAAAACATTGAATCCTTGTGAAAACACCTTTCATGCAGAGCATTTTAACGCTCTTAACCTGTCAAACGAACTTTATCACGATCACCGCACGACTCAAGATATGAGGCTAGTACATTTCGAATAAAGCAATAATTGCAATATAATTTTTCCCCAGCCATAATTTCGTAGTTTAAGATTTGAACTCCATTTAAATCATCAGAACAATAGCAAAAACGAGTATCTTCCGGTAGTTACAGGTAGGTTTGCATAAACCACGTCACGGTTAAAGTTCTGACTTAACTGGCATTGATATGCTTTATCATTAATAAAAATTCAATTTTCAAGCATCTACAAAAGCCTCAGGCTAAACAAAGTATTTCTTTGCTAATATTTCATTTATCTCGGACTATTCTACACTGCTAAAAGATAAAACTCGAAGAAAGGGAAATACAAATAATGAAGAGATCAGAATTATAGTTTAGTTTTCAATGTATATGCAGATTAAAATCCGAGTAAATTCTAAAATAATGGATAGCACAACAACTGATTTTACGGAGTAAATCACGTGCTACAATTTTAGTTAGAATGATGGCATTCTATGTTAATTCATTACTTTTAGTTGACCCAATAATTATTGCGACAAATAATTTTATTACGAGACAAGTAAATCTAACAACATGCATGTTACATTTGGTAATGTGAATAATCAAAAACCACGATATCGATAACACTAAACGTTATTATCAATACAGTTCGCTGAAAGGATTAAGAGTTGACTTAAGATCAACATTTAAAACTCTTTATATCGCATTTCAAAGAAGTCAAGCTGTGCTTAAAAAGGCGAATAGGCATTTAAAAACTTAAACCGTTGATGTCCTAACACTTTATGGTGATGACGGTTGCATAACGTTTCACTGCAATGAAGCTTGTTTTCTTAATTATTGCAATCAGTAGCTAATTAATTGTGACAAGACTAGCAAATAAAATAGCGACTCTCGAGATAAAATTGACTGTCTGGAAACCACACATTTATTTAAAATACAGTAATTGCTTATTTGAATGCACAATGACCTAACAAGATAATTAGATGCAATACTCGCCCTCTCAAGGAGAAGTATCACAGGGTGTGGGCTCCTCAAGTCTTCAGCCAAGAAGCGAAGGAATGAAATAGGGGTACATGGAGTGTCGCCTGGAAGAATTGCATGAAGCAAGCACTCTTACGGGTTCTTGTTTTCATCGCTTGATGCCACAGTGACGCAAGAAGTTTTGTTCTTTCGAATAAAATGCAACGAAGAAGGACGCTATCCGCGAACAAAGGTTTTTCATAAATTCATAATAATTTCCTGAATAATCGTGACTTCCGCTGTTATTTCTAAAATTTCATCTAAAAAAATTTGCATTATCAACTTGAACAGAAAACATATTCAATTTTCTTTAACTCCAATCAAAATATTTTCTACTTAATTAGATTTTATAAAATAGCTACTTACACAAAATGGCGGAACAGGTTCTCGATTCATCCGAGTTCGGCAATTACTTCCAATAGGTACAAAGCAGGGAAGAATCTGGAAATACCGACAATAATAAATACCTTATTACACAAGGATTCAAACTTTCTGCAAGTCATGGTTTTTCTGCAATTTTTATCAAATAGAGCTTTCGTCATTCTTGTTACAATTATTAAACTACCTTCGATGATTTTTTATATCTTAGCTGCAAAATTTGATGCAGATCGTTTTTCCTTCATATATACATCTAGAAGTGTATAACAACACATTTTCCGCGTGTCATCTCAGCGGTTCTGTGACATAAATACAAGCTGGTGCAATATTTGCAGAAAAATGGTTATATTGAGAAAGGTAGGACCATTAAAAAAATATATTTCGCACATTAACCTAGGATGTGCGTTTAACAATAATCAACCCATCAGTCAAAGAAAATTACTTTTCCATCAAGTCTAAAATCAAGAAGCCTGGGTTATATTAAAGAGTTATAATGATGAACCATGTTGGCTATATTGGCTAGTATGTAAGGCCGAAATTTTCAGTGTAAAGGTTAATACACTCATTACCTATATCTATGCTATTAAATTGGACATTTCCAGAACGTTTAAAAAAATAATTCAAAATGAGCAAAAGAATTTGGCCTATCAGTTTCTTCGGTGTATTTCCTACACCCATTCCTGAAAAATCATTGCTCATCACTTTTTTTCGAGAAAAACCAATGATAAAGTTTAAATCAAAATTTTATTTAATTTGTCAATTTTTACTCATTAAATGTAAAACATGTTGACATTAAAATGTTAAAGGTACAGTCAAGGCATAAGCAAAGATCTACTACTACATTATGATGTACAGCAGAATGATTAAAAACTCCTCAGTCATAACTATTTCATATTGTTATTATCTTTCAATAAATATTTGCTCCATTTTCTCATGTGGTAAGCATTTTTTATCTCATTTGTTTAGTTTTTATTTAAGTTCGGCTACCTTCGTAGGGGGTAACTATTTGCGGGGTAAAATTACGTGGGATGGAAGAAGCACAAGAGATATATAAAATGCAGAACCAACCAAGCAAAACTATCATTCAATAAAAAGAAAACTCTACTTACGCCAAAAAGCATTAGTTTGGAGATAAGTAAAAAACTTAATGAAGACTGAAGACGTACGTTTGGAGTGTTGCGCTATTTGGAAGCGAATCGTGGACTGTAGGGGAATGTGAAATGAAAAGACTGTTATCGTTTGAAGCATGGTGTTACAGAAGGATGCTGAAATTAAGCTGGACAGGAAGGAAAACAAATAAAGAAATCTTTGAAAGGGCTTAAGAGGAAAGAAGAAATGTCATAAGAATCATTAAAAAAAAGAGCTGAACGTATTGGACATTTATTACGGAACGATACTCAAGTTAAAAAAATAATTGAAGGAAAAATTGAGGGTAAAAATTGCAAAAGAAGACCCCGAATAGACTACATGAGCCAAATTATTAAAGATATGCAATGCAGAACATATTACGACCTGAAATGGAGCGCTGAGAAGAGAGATGAATGGAGGTCTGTTGCCAACCAACTCAAGGGTTATAACGAAAGAAGAAGACCTTCGCAGGACAAACATAAAATAATCATTCTTTTGTAGGAAAGCACAACTTTTAATGTTTTATCATTGAATCACTACTCCAGTTATAACAAATTGGGAACGAGATCTACTCTAAAAACATTAATTGATTAAAACGCAGTACAATGGAATACAATTTTCCACAGCGGATAATGTCCAATTACTTTTTCTGAATTGATGGTTTGGGCTCAAAATCTAGCTAAAACAGCTCTGTACGAGAATGGCAGTGACAGTGAAAAGTTTTAGGTGAAACGTGTGAATGAGATACAAATATGAGACGGAAAGCTATCAAAATAGGACAATCACCGGTTCCCCAGCTGAATATTTTCTCATTTTAACGTGATTTTTACGTAAAAATGCTGGAACAATACGTTTCAGTGCTGTTTTGAAAGGTCGGTCGTGAAGTACCTGAACGAAGCAGGTTCTCAGAAAAAAAACGGGAGAGCTCTTGAATGACGTGGACTTACACATTACACGTAGAGGGAGAGCGGGTCCGACGCCGGATCCCTCTTCTGGGAATGGCTTAGTTGCCCGACTGACTTACCCCGCGGTCCGTCGCTCCCCGCCCCCGCGGCGAGCCGGTTGGTCCGTTGACAAGAGGAAAACCCCGTGTCGACCCCGCGGCTCCCCCTTTAAGCGAGTCGCTGATTTACAAGCGCGGCGAAATCCTCCACTACCCTCAACTTTTGAAGTGGAGCGCGCACAAACAGACACATGCCTACGCGCTCTAGATATATATACATGTGCCTACATATTTATGAGTCCGACGCATTCCCTTAGGGCATCGTGAGCCAAAACTCGAGCTACGTGTCTCTCCTGATGCTTAAAACATCCAGAAAAACTAAAAGGGTCTCAAACAGTGATTCTCAACCGGTGCGTCGCGACACACTGGTGTACAGCAAGTCTCTGCCAGGTGTGCCGCAACGCTCATAAGAAATCATAAAAGGTCAATAATAAAAATAATAAATTAAATTATTAAACTAACACATGCTTTTCAATTTTGTTATTTTTGTTTAAAAATGATACGTTTTCACGGTTTTTGTTCATATTTTATTTTTTATAAGTCTATTAAATTGTTCTCTGTTCATTGGTGTGCCGTCTGCATTTCCAAACACATCAAGTGTGCCTTGGGTGTCCAAAAGGTTGAGAGCCACTGGTCAAAAACCATCATGTACAGTGCAAACTTACATGTCAGAGAGATGCTTGTGGTCACCACGAGCCGAAATTTGAGCGATACAACTCTTCGGGTGAGAAAATATCCAGGAAAGTTACTGATACCCAGGTTAAGAACTCATCACTTTTAATTAAATGTCAGTTACACTGGTTAAAATTGGCCGTTGGTGCCATGAATGGCGAAAGAAGCTTCTTTATTAAGAGTTATATAAGCGATACTTATTCCAGCAGCACATGTAACTTATAGGTGTATCCGAATTTTAGTTCCCCGCTGACTTAGTGCAGTAGCAAACGGGGATCTTCTTTTTTCAAATAAAAAACTATTCCAGCTCCCCCACTAAGTCCCTCGAATTTTTCAAAGGACAAAACTAACCAGTGTTCATGAAGATTTCCCGTATTCTTTAAGAAAGCAGGCACTTAGGGTTCTAATGAATACATTTCACAAACTGGGGAATTGGATGAAGATCATTTTTCACGACCCAAAACCTAAAATTAGGTTGATTACTGTGATTGTGTAAAACAAGGAAAGTGTGCATATACATCGATACAAGTAAGTCTTTACATTTCGAATCCCCCAGGAAGTGACCTCGCTTTTTCATACCGTTTGATACATACAGATCTATTCGATTCTGACTGATCAGATCATCCCGTTCATGCTTATAGATTACGATATGCTGAAACTTTTAACCAAAACAGCCTTTAAAACACAATGTAAAAGGTTTTATTGCTTACTCATATCAGTGGCAACTCATTTTTCTTCACAAAGAAAAATTAACTATACACAATATTTCAAGATTTCTTTCCCGCGCTCTGATACTCGAACCACAGCAAGAAAGAATGGAGATTGTACTGAGAAGTAGAGGTACACTGGAAAGGGTGGCAGAGGGTAGAATGTGGGGCAGGCGCGGAAGAGGAAGGAAAGGAACGGAGTTTTTGAATGGAATAAACGGGAGACAAGATTTATGGAGCTACAAAGAGACGTACTGTGAGGTAAATAGCTAAGAGTTGTCAGGAAAGGATATAAATACCCTGCTGTGTAATAAATATGGGGAAGGTCCGTCTGAAGAACGACCAATCAGTGGTTACAAACCAAAAATATGAGCATAAACGAACTCCCAAAAAAAATACTAACAGTGACTAGGTTTAACAATTAGCGTAATTTTCTCAGGATTATTTATATTTTGAACTCTGGGCAACCTAAATAGAACCGAAAGAAATTTTTCCAACGGTCAACATTTGAATGTGTGCTATATAGATTATTTATTTGAAATTTTATTTCAAACGGTATATCCTTAACTGTTAACAATTTAACAAGCAGTAGCACGGAAGATGGAGTGATATAAGTCAGCGATAAATTAAGTACTTACAAATTAGTCGTTATCTAAGCTAAATAATTGATAACCAGCAAATTGCAAATGTGCTCGACCAGCATTGGATCAGCATGAACAAGATTTTTGGGGAAAATTGCAAATATTTCAGGAATTAATTATTGACTCATCACATAGGATAGAAGAAATATTATAAAGCTATTATATAAAGAATTCTACATAATCATAATGGAATTGGAAGAAAAACCAATATAATTACCAGCACATATCGCCTTTAAATAGAAATTAATAGGTGGCATGTGCGCATTCATATCTCTAGTCGGCAATCTGAAGGGACTGTCGGTTTCTCTGGCATTTGGAATCAGTTTTGACTTCGCATTTATATCCGTTTTCCCTTCACGGATATATTATCTCCACTGCCGCAGCTCTCAACAACAACTCACCCCGTTGCCATGGATACGCGGAGGGAGGGGGGGAGGAGTGCGGCGATCATTTCAATCACGACTCTCTCCTCCCGTCCAAGATGGCCACCGCGCGAACCACCTCCCCCACCACCACTCCATCCACTTCACCAACGCGCCCTCGCGCCCTCAGGGTCAGTGTGTCAAACCGAAAGGAGGCCTTTCTCGCGGAGGCCGGGGCAGGCAGGCGTGGGAAACTGAATTTAAACGGAGCTGTAGCGGACTCAAAAGAGTAGTGACGGGGTGTTGTGGGAGGTGGGGTCGGGGGCGGGAGATAACGGATGAGGGGGGTGGGCGTAAGGTGGTGGGGGGGGCAAGAAACCCGCCTGGGGCGGATCACCGGGGTCGGCCCGCCTGCGCGCCTTCGAACCGTATTCGCCAAACCATAAGCACCGCAGCCAGCCGACGCGAGAGGGGAGCCCCCCCACCATCACCAGCTATCATTATTATTATTCGGAGGGGCCATTCCACTCCCTTTCGGCCGAGGCCCTCCTCGCCACGAAGCTTTTATTATTAGAGGCACACACATGTGTAGAAGGGACTAGAAGCCCAAGAATCTTGAACGATAACTAGGTACAGCTAATCAAAGAAGACTGGAGGGGATAGAAATGTATTTTTTTAAAAGAATGATAAAAATCAAATGGATGGACAAATTCATCAATGAAGAAGTACTAAAAACGTTGGGGAAAAAAATGTAACGAAAACTTTGCAAAGTATAAGCAGCATATTTATTATACACATTCTTCGATAAGAATACTTGGTGAAAACGCATCACTAGAGGGGAAGAATTATCGAGGAAGATCAAGGATGGAAAACCTGAATCAAATTATGAAGGACGTCAAAATGAAGAATTATTATAGAATTAAGCGGTTAACTTAGTGGGGAGAAGAGCTGTAGCAAACCAATTAACGTATTGATGACTGCTGACGAAAATGTAAAGGGTACACAGCCGGGCTACAAAAGCAGAACTTTATTTCTTGGACGTTTGCCTGATTCGCACCCTGACCAAACGTGGTCAGGGTGCACTGACTTGCACTGACCTTCAATCTTGCTAGGGTTCGGGTAGTAGATAGCGCCTGAGTGCACGGCAGTATGGGAAAACCATTGATAGATTAAGCTGGATAATGATATGGCACATGCACCGTAAATTTCCACCAATTGATTGAAGCTGGCGCATTTGCCTTGAAAACTAGATGGCTATGAAATATAACTATTCAAGGAAATAAACTGCGTTGGTACCATTTCATTAACAAGAATTCCCAATTAGTAAAGGCCGAGACTGTAAAAATAAATTAAACTAAAGTAATAAAAGCAGCGCTCTAAAAATAACCATTAGATAACCGTTTTTATCTCATTTTGTTTGAACAGTCCAGCTCTCGCAAAAATGAACACGACGAATCTTTTCAAGAACTTGATAAGTTTTGATCACCCATTTTTGGGCAAGATTAATGGTTAATGAATTACAATTCATTTTTTTACTTCCTAGACCTCGACTCCTAGCTCTGTCCATGTATGTCTGCTATGTCGAAAGGAAACGTAGTAACGTTGCAGTACTTAGTACAGTTTAGTACAAAATTGTAAGAAATTAACTCTTGCGTAAAAGAAAAGCGCATCTAGCTCTTTTAAGATCTATTTTCACAATAATCTTGAAAATATGAAGTTAAAATGGAAAGAAAGAATAAAATGAAGAAGTCCTTCGAAGGGTTAGGCCAAAACTCATTTCGTGAAGAAGAGACAAGGCATTGGGAACATTCTGAGACGTAGCGGACTCTTAAAAACAATAATGGAAGTCACAGCAGCTAATAAGATGAATCAAGGACCTACAATAACGGAAAACATCCGGAAATACGTGCGAGACGTTGAAATGAAGATTTGCCCATTGAGAAATTAAGCTACAGCAGGAAAGGAGAATGGAGAAGGTAGCTGAAGCAAACCAATCTTCAGGCTGATGGCAACTGGTGATAATAATGTTTACAATAAAGGTTTCCTATAGTTTGGGTTTGCTAAAAATTCGTTTGCAAAATAGTTTGTCCAATTCGTCACGCTTATCGGCCGCGTCTCGTCATGCAAGTAGCTCATACAGAATCTGACTACGAATATTCGTTAATGTTTGCACCCCCTTCAGCTAATTGAGCAAGAATGAAGAGATGGAACCCCAATTACGTCTGTGTTAGAACGCACACCAACTACGAGAAGTATATATACCTCCAAGTAAACTGCGCGTAATGTTTTGATATGAAATCCGCGCGAATAGGAAAATGTTGTCATATATTTAAACCAGCCCCGGGAGTTTGATCAAAGCTCCGCCCCGCGAGCAAGCATCGCCGCGAGCATCGGCGAAACTATCTTTTCCTGAGTCGCACTGCTCGCAATTAACGTTCCCACGAAATTCAGCTAATTGTGAAGCCTGGAGTAGGACGCATCGGTTGAAAATAAAGAAAGCCGATTGAACTGTCACCATCACTAGCGTAGGTAAATAATGATAAGCGAGTGCGCGCGTTATGAAGGAACGTAATCTATAATCTAGGCTAAGATACACGCAAGAACACAAGCTGACAATTGTAAATCGTGGAAACAATTTTACGATTTTATTCAGAGTGGCGTCTTGGAAAAAAAATGTTTTTCTTTTCTATTAAAACAACCGCGAAAATTGTTTTATTAAAAAAAATCACTCATACCAAATATTGTTTACATATCATTAGAGCATGACTTTCAAAGCGCTGGTTTTAATTTGTTAAATAAAAATATTAATAGGTAGGAGAATTTGTACGAGCACCAATTTAAAACTTAAACCTGAGCTAGTACCACCGTTGATTCGTTCTTTACACTAATTATAACAAGTTGATTTGGCAGGAATCAATGAAAAGTGACAAGTACGTTGCTCCATAAGCATGACAATTCAAACCTTTAGTTGTACTAAGAGAACAAAATCAATTTTGTTATATGGCTGCAAGTGGGTTGGGAGAACTCTTTGAAGTTTGAATTTTCTTCCAACTTCCATGTGGATCGGCTCATTTTGCTTGTAGCAGGTTAATACTGACAGGTTTTTCTCCATCCTTCCTCCCATTTACTTACCCTTCAACCCACGAATCCTTCTGGCACAAATGACCATAACTGTCGATCGCCTTCCAAAATAACCAGCCAACCAGATTTTGGTCATTAACGCATTTGAAGTTCATGTTGCTTAGTTATTAGCGAATTAAGAATGCTGAGCGTTGGGTTTTCTGCAGTGTTTTATTTTTAATTTATTTTTTTCAGATAATCGAAAGAATTAATTTTCCCAGTTTTCAATCGATTTTCTTTTACGCATCGTATTTGTCTAAAAATCACGCTCTCAGCAAATTATTTAAATAAATAAAATAATTTATAGTACTGTAGTCTGTTTTGACAACTACAAACTAACCCCTCTCCTCTTATATGGTGAGTTGTGAAGGACGTGTGATCCCTAGCAACGCCGTAATTCAGCTAACATTAACATCTTCCCCAATGACCTCGGTTGTCGGCACCGATTGAGGAAAAACATTGCCCGTACATTTCTAATATAGAGATTCAATGTTTGATAGGAGATTACAATATGGACGCCATCCCGGCAATACTTTGACGCGCGACACTCATAAATGCTGGTAGCAAACCTAGTGAAAACGTCTTCACTCCATGCTGACCTGAAGACGCCAACGTCGGCGAGACTGTCATCCCAGCACGATCACAGCGAACGCGGAGGAGAGAGACTATCTTCAAACTCATATAAATAAGTGCTGCCCCCATCGAAGTTGAGCCAAGTACTCTCGATTGAATAAGCAAACTCATCGAAGAAATTCATCCGTTCGATTAGTGAAATGTGATCCCGAGCAACGCCGGATAATTCAGCTAGTTTTAATAAAATAGCGCTTAGGAGCCAAGAAGTTATTCAAGGGTTTTGTTTGTGACCTAAAAGTTCCACGTTCATATCCAGGTTCAACGCGAGGAGGCACCCATCATCACCCAAGGTGGGTGCTTATTTTTGGCACCAAACGTCCGTGGGAAAACCACGGGGCGGCAGAGGAAAAGGAGTGACCCCGTGGCCCTAAGCAATGTGCGAAATTCACAAGTCGCGGGGATTTCAGGCAAGAGAACCAATAAAAGTGACCTCTGCACCTAGGTCATATATTTCGGTGAAGCAAATGGCATCGCACGTCAAAATAAGCTAGCGATTCGCGAAATATCCGTGAAAAATAAAGATGCAACATCGCGTTACGACATCTTGACCATCGTGTGACTAGTGTGTGTTACGACAACATGAATAAAGGTCCTTTCACACGACTTTGCTTACTTCAGTGTTGGAAATCGAACATGATTCAGTATGCTTAAAGTCGTATCGTGTAAAGGGTCTTATCGCATCCGATGAAAGATTCGAATGCGATCAGCAGTAGGTACTGAAGTGAGAAATAAGTACGATATCGATTTTTCATCCGATTTTGGTATCCAGCGATCAAACACAGGTAAGCATGTAATTAGAGTGTTTAGATTGTATACCGAATGTGTAACTGAAATCCAAAGTCCTCAGGATAGCCATTTTAGCACTACTAAGTGATAGCGGAAACACTACCCGATGAGGAAGTAGTGTTGAGAATTCCATCCAGAGAACTCTGTCGAATTAATGTTCGTAGGAAATGTGGTAACTGTAATCGACATAAATGCGCTCGTAGACTACTGACATTTCAACAGAACTGTTTTATTGGAGCTTGCTCATAATGTTTACATACAACCTCATAATGTATACTGGCTACGCGTACGTACGGTACGTATGGTTCAGTTGTTAGGCGTAGTGACTCAGATATGCGCCAATAGATGGCAAACGAGCTCTCATATACGTTCTCCACTAACAGACACATGTATCTGTAGACGCGGGCGTATACATTTTTCAAAATACACACAAGGGAAACTGCTTACTAGTAACATCTCCGCCTGCTTCACCAAATATGTTCTCTACAAAGATTTTCTGACATTTAAATATTTTGTGTTGTTTAACATAGGTACTTATATTGTTTTTATTAAAAAAACACACATTAACTTATATATAATTATGACTACTATACATGATTAATTACTACTCATGATACATTATGATTACTATGCATGATGACTTGATTAATTACTTTTTGGATTTTTCGCCAATATTTTAGCTTGTCTCAGCAGTATTTTTAACTAGCATAGTATAAAACGATATAGTAGGTACATAAGTCAAAACAGTATGACGTAGCTAATTTCTGTGTAGTTCAGCAAATGCCCGTACCGTACCACTGCGAACAGAAATTAGTTTCGTGTAACTGCATATTCCGAGACATCGAATTTGATTTAAGTTCTGAATATAGTCCAGAGTTTTCGGGGCTGATATCTGCACTAATTCTCCGCTGACCTTAGTGCCGTGTGAAATAGCCTTACGGCATTTCATACACATGATTGATTACTGAACCACTAAATATTTCTTGGGCTGGGTTGATATTGAATCGTGTTCTCAGTTTATGGCAAAGAGCACCTGGAGCTTCTAATGTTCGTACTATACGACAGACTAATTGATCCCAAATTGCCTCAATCAACAAGTTAATGTCCAACAAAAACTTTTAATTTCGACGAAGAAGCCCCCGACTTAAAACTTACACCGGTGTTCATATTTCTGAAGCTTAATCAGTGGTGATATGCTAACAATTTGGCCTGTATTATAGTGGATACTGAGGCGCAGTAGCTCTTATTATCAATGATTACATGATGGGCTATTTTGAAGACTTTGACAACCAAACATTAACGCTGTGAGACGCAAACATCAAGGAAGAAACATGATTACAATTTCGAATAAAATTTTGTATTCACCCGATCCCTGTAAAAGAAAATTACTCAAAAAAGAGAAAACGACTACTAATGCCCCATGTTATATGGCTCTGTTTTGCCGGCTTAAATTATACACGACTGAGTTTCAATGAGAGACTATGCTGAGCTAGGGTTATTCCTAAGTACCCGAACAATCTTGCTTTGAGGATTGACTATTTGGGGGAAGCAACCGACAACTAAGGTCATATTTGTCATAGAAGACAGGTAAGTAAGGGAAATATTATACGCGAATTGAAAATTGGGTGGAGAGCAAGCCGACGCGACGTCAGTATTAGCATGCCCTTAACGAAAGGTGCCGAGGAATCCCATCAGATGGACGGAATATTATACTATCAATGCTCCACACATACGCTCCAGATGGGATTCGAACTAGAGCTCTAGGGAAGGGAAGCCAGAGCTCCAGCCACCACCACATCCCAATTCCAACGTCATCGCTCCAAACAAAACAATTTAATCGAGAATTCACAGCCCAAGAATTGAACCAAGCAATTGAAAACTCCAATTACCAGTACCAAGAGTCTTCTTCAATTGAATGGTATCATGGGGTCATAGACAATGTATTACCTACCAAAAATTCTACTGATATGAATATCTTTCTTATCTGAATTGAATTGATTTGTCTTACTCCTACGATAGATTAATGTTCTGAAGCTTGCAAAGAGTCCCGCTGGCATACATTATCAAAGAAGTAAAAACAACAAAATTCTCTGAAGAAAAACCTACGCCATCTGTTTTTTTTTCCTTCTTGGACTTACCGCGTCCTCTTGGCCTTAGACCAAAGGACTATAGGGCTTAGACCTCATCAAGGTAGAGGAAAATAAGCAAAATAATAAATAAAATCCGAACATAAGTGTACAGGCATTTTATGTATAATAAATGATCATAGAGATTAATGGCATCTTAAATTAATCGATCCATAAAGTGAACTGCCATTAATTACCATTAAATACAGAAAAATCAAGTCTTACGCTAGTGTAAAAATTATCATACTTGTTTCGGCATTCTTCAATAATTTTCAGCACTAATTTTTATTCCTATTAAATAACCACTGACCCATTAATTACAAAGATCTAGAGTGAAAGTTTCACAGGACATTTCCCGTGAGAATAAATTTTCCAGAGAGAAACACCATTCAGGATTCAATCGGTGGATTTCGAGTATTTTCACATGCCTCATAGTTTCCGATATGAATTCTTAAAGATACATCCTTCTCATCAATTCTACTGTAAGGTATGAGTTTGCACTTTCACTTCATTTACTTTCTTCCCAACGGTAGAAGGATATTATTTCTAAACTTTTAAGTGTAGTAACATTCTAACCCACTAACTGACGGAAAATACTGGTAATATTGTTACATTTGCTTATGTTTACGAGTGAATTCAAGTTATTCAAAGAAAAATGACCTGTCACTGCGAAAACTGGGACTTTGGATTGGATGAAAAAAGGTTTGGATCAAACAATTAATTTTCAAATTAGTCACAAGACCTAAGCCGCCATTACGCTAAGCTAAGCTTTTCTCTTAATGACTGTATTATTAATATTCAGGTATTGTTCTCGGGTTCTACGCCAGGTAATTGGCTTCATATTGGCCGATATGAAGCCAAATACATGGTGCAGATTCCGAGAACAATACCTGAATATTATTCAACGGGAAAAACTTAAATCGTGTATTTTTAATGTCGTAAATATAGGGAAGAAAATGTGATAAAATAGGTAATAAAATGTATCTAACATTCCGCAACATAAAACAGACTAAACTGCATGCATAATTACAGGCTACAATGACTATAATAGACCAGAACAACATGAGTACTAGGTAACGTCGAACACAGTAACATATTATTTCATGACTCTTATTCTATCTACTTACCAATGCTTAATGATAAATTTTAAATAAGCAAAAATAAAGGCCAAGTATAAAACAAGTACAAAAAATACAAAATAAAAAGAAATTAGGAGAGATATAACTGCGTACAAATTCCAGTGAAGTTTCACGTTCTTGTGCGACAGAATTTTGCATATTCGTGCACAATGCAGCCGAGGTTACATGAAACAATTCAAACAAGGTCACTATTGCAGGACCCGATATGACATCAATGCGTGAGATGGAAATATTAGCTCACTAATTTTACATTCCGATCGGTAACAGTATCAATGTGCTGACAAAATACGCTACTTAAAATGAGTTAGGTAAAATAGGAATGAAATTTTAGCTGCTAAACAGTCAATGTTGATTTCGTCTTCAATGTTAAGAAGAAAGGCAGAGAACACGCCAATTTATAAATATTTTCTCATGAAAACACTTTCCGCTGATTTGAAACATTTCAAATAGGTAACAGATATGCATTTAGACTCAAGACGAGTACCTGTGATATTCAATGCGTCTGCTGAGCGGCACGTGTACCTTACACTTTCTTCATGATTCCTCTTTCAATGTGCATTATCGATTCAGCCGAGATTGTGGGCATATACTGGAATGCCCGCTGAGAAGGTCGTGAGCTCGATTCCCCCCCAACCTCCTTCGAGCCTCAACCCCGGATGTTCAACATTCCCCTCTCAAGTACACGCGTCAAACAGAAATCTCTTCGTTGGTACGTCAATCGGGGTCTATTGGAACAGTTTTGTTACCGATAAAGGGATAAAGGACCATGTAAATGACACGGATACTCAACGGTTGTTACATGAAATAATAAATTTGGTTTGGAAAAATATTGGATATTCTCAGCATGCAGTATCGAATTTATTCTTTGAAAAGTATACGAGGAGGAGACATTTAAAATTTTAAAATATGAGAATAAAAATTAAAAGACAACATGCGATGGCATTAAATGACAACTTAAAATGAAAAAAACTAAACTTTCTATGCATTCGCGATGTAAACCGAATGTTTAGCGTCAATGCTGCTGATTCATAACTACGCAAAAATAAGCCTACATGCCAAAAGTTTACGAAATCAGGAGAGAAATATGCACTTTGTTATACGAAATACTGCTGAAATGCTATTGTTTTAAAGTTGGGACACTATCACCAATGATTTAAAAAATGAACTGCGGGGAAAAACAGTAGTGTGGACAAGACATAGCTTCGTTCATAGTCACCGTGTACGACTTGACGAGGATGCATACGCTAATTCAAGTTCAATTCATCTTTTACTTGCACAACCAGCACGGAACACAACTTTCGGCTGTGTACTCCTCATAAACCATAATATTACAAACAAAAATTACTTAGCAGTATCATGCCTCAAAATCATCATCGTGTCCACAAAGAGCGCTAGTTCCAGCCTCGGTTTACGTGGTTACATTAAGTGAGCTTTGACTCTGCCCCAACCTTAGATCCAGTGACATTTTAGTCAATAAATCCAATTATAAATAAAAAGCCTCTAAGCGAAGCATATGCAGGGGAACTTTGGATTAATTTACTTTTGATCAGCGTGCGTTTTCTCCCTTTCCTTCACGGGAATATTTCTTTCTCCTCGTCGTCCAGGAAAGATCATCTGATCACTGGTTAATAGAAAGGGAGCGTGCTTCGAGCATAAAACAATGCAATTAGTTCAGTTCGACGAGAGGAATATAATGTCATGCAATCTCACCAGTTCCGGCTAAACTTGAGGGAAATGAAGTGAAAGGGGGAGATCCCTGTTCCCGTCGTAAATTGTCCTCCTTGTCATTTAAATACTCTGACGTTTACCTCTCAAGAGGGACCCAAACATCGCTCGCGGTCGCATAGGTAAAACCGCCCCCGCCCAGGTGACTTCCCGGATCAGTTCGTGACTGCATGAACCCACTCAAGGTCTTTCGATGTATCTGCACTGTAAATTTCTTTATATGAATCCGTCTCACTCGATCCGCGCACAATATTTTTTTCCAGGAAGATGAAAGAATTTTCCAGCAGGGCTGAACATCTTTAATTCAGGTACTCTATTTTCCCATGTATGTACTTCAGGCTGAAAATAATATTTTCCAGATGAGAATTTCAGCGAGTGTAGCGAACATGTGGCATAAATATGCTCAACAGGAATAAGACTACATAGGAAAGAAAGCAGGTTGCAGACAGCGGTTGATATCTGCGAAAGCCTCTTTGGGAAGAATACCTGATACTCCTCCAAGCTCGGGAAGCAATGTGACATCCATGTAAATGATCGTATGCCCTTAATCTAGATATAATAGCTCAAGAAAAAACATTCAAAGCATCTACATACGAACGTTTCATTTGATTAGTTTTCTTTCGTTATCACATTTAACTTTTCGCCAATTTAAATATGCCAACAATTAATACAAACCTTGGAATACAAAGTTATTAGCATATAATTTAATAAAACAACGCCGTAAGCAAAGGTTTCAAGCCCCTAAAAAAGGAAAACTTCGTTATTCTTTTAAAAAAAATTACAACTGGGGCAGACGCGTGGACACAAAACCCACTTAATATATGCATACTCATGCATTTTTCAATGAGCCGTCGAGCTAGTACCTCGTGACTTGTGTAACATTAATGTGATTCCGAACCCTGAAGAAAGCCATGCAGATCGAAGTGCATTGCATATTTTAAGGTAAAAAGCACTTCACAAAACGAAAATTAATTTTCTTTAAGGATTAAAAAATGTATTTTACAATGTAAATTCCGTAAATCCATAATTTATAACACCTTTCGCGATCTTCATAGCATATACTAGCAGACCTGCTGCCTGCTTTGCAGCTCTTTGCTGTTGTCTGGTGTGCTCTTGAGGTGCGCTTGGTGTTTTTCCTTTTTTTTGCACTACTCAAGTGGAAGATGTGGGAAATGTGGCTAAATGAGTGTATATGTTTCCCAAAAATGAAAAATCATTTAGAACAGTTTTTTAAATATAAGTAAACATTTTGGAGTAAAAATAATTTTGCACATTGCATGGTTTTAGGTGCCCCACTGGCAATTTTACTTCCCCAAAAGAGCAAGACAATTGTGTAATCCATTTTTTACGGATTATGAGCCTAATAGATAACCATTTTATTCTGCATATAATACATGATTTCATTTGAGAGTCCCGAGAAAGATAGACTCGCTCTGAAAAAGTGAACCCGGAAGTCCTGAAAAACTTTACTCCCCGAAATGTAACTAAATTTAAACTCTCAAAAAACACGGTTTTTTGCATTTTTCTTTGCACCACCAACTGCTAAAAATTCAAAACTACTACCAAATCATACAGACAGCGAATCAACATTTAATGCACCAAACCTCATTTCTATAGCTCGAAACTTGAGAGAGAAATAAACAAAATGGATACAGAATGACTGACTGACACGCTACAAAATTAATATATATAGACTCAATATCCCCAACTTTCCATTTTATAACGCCTTCCGGTCTGGTAGCATTCCCGTTAAAAACTGAAACTCTTCTCTCATGGCTTAATCGCCTTCCTCACTCCTTCTCACAATTAAGTACTACAATGCTGAGGATAATGCACATGCGCTGTATGCAAGGTTAATATTCGTCGCAGCGGGTTCACATTCAGCGCCTCCAGACGGATACGCGATATTCCACAAATAATTCCGCCCATTACAAGGAAAACCTATTCGTTAATGCTTTAGATAAGGACACCCCGCCGAGGTGCTTCACCGTCTCTGCCTTCTCTTGCAGCCGTAGAGAGAGAATGAATGCATTTTTCCCTCCTACTCCACCTCGTCTGCCACCGCGAACCGCGTATTTAACACGACTTTCATGTACGTACAAGCGGATTCGCACGATTAAGAATCGTTGACTCATTAATAGGGAGCGTTACGCTCCAGCGCTCTTGATTCATTGGGAACACGGCTTAGCGGAACGAGAGCAAATGATGTCGACCGACGCCGCGAAATCGAAGAGCACTAAGAATCGTTAAAAGACGACTTATGGACGGCCTGCGGTGTGCGGCGCGGCGGGAAAAACGAAACTTTTGGCTCATTAAAACGATGCACTTCATCACGTGGTGACCTGGTGATGTCAAAGTGCACGGGTGAGCTCCTGAGTAAAGAAAACAACGCCTATTTTTTTCAACCCGCTTCCTGCCGTCGTCCACACCGATGGTAATAAAAATTATTTCTAACATTCCTCAAAAGTATGGGAGAAAAATATCAATAAGCGTTTTTGTGGCATAATGAAGTTATTACACTAATTAAAGCCACAAACAGCTGACATAATCTAGGCGAATATTTCTCATCGGCGAAAACATCTGCAGCGTGAATGGGAAAGCTTATTCGTAGCTACAGGTTGCAAGGGAAATTGGAGTTCGCAAATTGGAGAAAGTTCTAGCTCGACTTCTTAATAGCCACTATGATTGTACATAAGAGGTTACGGTAGGGCTTGTGGTATTGATTCGAGCAAATCCAGAGAACGAAAGATGTTACGCTGAATTAACTGCATAACAATAACGTACTGTTGATACGCGAATTTCAAATAATAAGATTTTAATTCTACCCTTTCCTAGGGAAACTAAGTTACGGGAACCAGGAGATTTTCTACCAGCAATACAAGTATCCTTCAAGGTGAATCTAATTTTTTGCTCATTGCACTCGGGTCGGTCAGTTTACCAACACCATTATGAGAACATTTTCCTGAACAGCAATTTGTCATGTTTAGGCAGGCCATAGATGTGTCAAAGCACTTTGACACTGGAAAATATTGCTCAATAGTAAAAAGGCTACAGTAAAATGTGAAAAAAGTGTGAAAAAAGCGTATTTCTATTCAGCAGTAAACGAAAGAAAAAATTGAATACATGCCATTTTTTCATGCTTAAGTGTACATAATTTTTCTGTGTAACGAATCGGGATCTCCACCACCTGGTGCCCAAAGGAACATAGGTTCTTGGTGCCAAGTTAGCAGGGTAATTTCACCATTGGAAATATTGGAAAAGTTTTCATGACACAGACATGCCACAGGAACTCTTACTTCACAAATGGATGGCTCAGTGTTATAAATGACCAAGTGCCACCGCGGATCGTCAGTTTGATGATCAGAAAAGGTCCAATTGTATTTTATGCTGAACATTGAGTAACAACATTACTGTGTCTAGAAAGTGCAGCCACCAAAGAAGTTTTTGGAAGCTGCAACATTCTCGTAATAGTGGTATTTACCCTTCATTTTCTGAAAACTCGGAAAACGGTGCTTGGTCACTTATGACACCAAGTCGTCCTAATATGACGGAAAATTTGTACAATATTATAGGGAACTATTTATTTAACTATCTACTTCCAGCTCCTCAAATTCCGGAACCCAACAATCAATCCCAACCACCTTCCACTCATCACTAAAAGGGTCTATAGCCTCAAGCGTACACCAACATGCCTATTACTAATTGCTTTAACGCACCAATGATAGTCGAATCAGTGGGGAGAGTGAATATTGTTTTTCACGATGGCAATTATTTTCCCTAACAGAAATCTAGACTCTCAAAAATGGATGAGGATATCGTTTATCGCACAGTTATTTATTTATTCACGATCCACAATCTTTTTAGCTTTACTTTCAAACATACACAAATTCTTTTCAATGCTTTTTCCTATGCTGAAGTTGCTAAATTTTAAATAAAAATAACTTTATATACATACTTCGTACCTAATGGTTACATCTCACGACATTAATTTGCATTAAATATTGAGACAAATAATGATGAATCTCTAGTCTGAAAAATATTGTACGCTACAGCTCTACCATCGGCTATCTTTTAAAACACACTACTGTTCGTGATCAGCAGTTGGATGCAACAGTTGGGTGGGAAATGTCAAACAATTATTCAGGTAGTAATAAAATTCAGCAATTTTGTATAAAAGTGTGACTAAATTCTAAACTATACTACTTCAAGCAAATTTTCATAACAAATTTATTATGGTCAAAATTACGTTTCAATGCGATCTTTACCGCATAGCAATAATCCTGGATCGTGGAAGATCACTAAATACAATAGCCAGGGAGCGATGATGCATGACAGAAGGAAGGATATGGTCTCAAGAGAACTACTCAGCTGGAGGGAATCGAACTTCCATCCATCTAAAAGCGAAGGAATCCCTTAACCACACCGCTGAATTACTCCCCATTTATGACCCAACCTTACGATTTAATTAGGGCCATGAATTATCTCTCACTGCACTCACCCACCACGAACTCAACCAGCCAGCAAGCAACACTCAAGACCCACAACGACGTAAAGTATTTTGACGAGCACTTCCCAACTCGGATAGCTTTCACATACCGAACAATCGGCGTAGATCCTCCTCCTCCGCCCTCCCACCCACCCCACCCCTCACCGGTTCCGGAAGACATGCTGTCGGACGGGTGGCCAGGGTTCGAAACCAGCTCGGGTGAAGGGAGAACGGCATGAAGCCTCGTGCCGAAGGGTCGAAGAGTGGGGTTGTGGAAGGATGAGATACAGAGAAGAACATGCCTTTATGTGTGACCTGTTTGTCTGTCGAGGCCACGAGGCAAAAGCCATAAGACGAGCACGCTCTGGGGCAAAGAAACGTTCCTGGGCTCGTGGGGGCGCGTTCCTTTGAACGTGCTTGCGTATGTTTGTGTACAGGGGGTTCGGGCGTTTGGTTGGGGCGTGTTTTCAACAGAGGCACGATTGGCGGAGCCGGATGAGAATCGACGACTGTTGCCATGCGTTTGGGTGAGACAGGTTGGTTATCCATTCGGTGGAATTTTTAATGCCAGAATGCCTCAACAAGGGATGGATCTAGAATGTCAATATGCTGGAAGTGTATTACTCCCCAGCTGGTCCATTGCCTAGCTGTCAAATAATATGACACTTCCGGTTCTACAACGCTTTTGGGTTCGATACAGCGTAAGGCGCTGCTCTCTATAGTTGAACGATTTTGAAGCTTTGAAGTGATAGCTGCCGGAACACTTCCTGAAACCAGTAATAATTGGGGGTGATAAAATGCAGAAGTAAGTACTCTTCTTTGCTACACTCATGAGAAGATGTACTAATAAAAGTTACTAATTTAAATAGCAACAAAAATGGAAAATGTTTTTCTTTTACCCCAAATATAAAGTGATTCATGCAAATGAAAACCAATGCTGATTGTGCTCATTGATCCAAAGCTTAGTTCATTTCCAAAGAAGACAATTTCATTTAAAATAACAGAAAGAAATCAAACACCTTTTTTAATGTTTACTGAGTGAATGCATATTAACTTCGTGTTCCGATTGCTAATGAACATTCGTTTATTCTAAACTGGCAGTTAGTTTTAAATGCAAACCCAGTAGTTCACATGTCTTGCTGGTTCGGAAGGTTTCGAGATTCTGATGGAATATTGTGAAATATTTCCAGCAGTTTAAGTACTGAAAAAAATAGCAGAATATTGTTCAAGTTTTCATTATTTTGTATTTTACGTAAGTGTATCAGAGCAGAGAACATTGTGAAGAAAATAAGCAAATATAGATTTCTCCAACAATGACGGAAAGCGAATAGACGAAAAGCACCATCAATGAAGAAGTCATTATATGATTTGGAGGTAAAAGATGAATAATAAAAAATATGAATAGTAAAAGAGGCAAATATACTATAAATATTTTGCGAAATGACGGCCCATAGAAATAGTAGGTATTGGATGGAGAAGTTAATGGGTAAATTGATTGAGGAAAATCATAATAAATTATGCATTTTAACATCAAACAAATTGTGAGGAATGTTAAAATGTAGAATTAAAGAGAAATGAAGTATTCGGTTGATAATAGAAAGCTTTGACAGTCATATTATCTTTTTTGACACAAAGATCGACTCCAAATGGTGGTACAGTAAAAGAAAATGTAGTAGTAATCAGAGTTGGTCCGCTTTTCTCCGGATTCGATCTAAAAGAAAGTTGGATCGTAAACTTTCATTGAACTTCCATTGTATTTTGGCACAATAACTCAATTAGTTGTGTAGTGTTTTCGCCAACGTTCACGCGAGCGTATTACTTGATAGCACCGTACAGGTTTCACTTGGGCACGTATGACGACGGGGGGGGGGGATTGAAATCGAGGACCGCGTGTCCTCAGGGGGGGTGATCACCCGAGGCGACGTACCCAGCCACACGGACATAAATCCAACGAGGGATCCAACGGGAGGAACAAAGTGGGAATGGCGATAAAACGTGTCTGGAGCACGCCCGAACCGCGTCACGCCGACGACGCGCCGACGGCAGTATCCAGAAGGGAAAGGGGCAAGAGCGCCAAAAGGGAGCAGGTATTGTGCGCTCTTCGCGATGCGTTTAAGGGTAGTTTGAGCGAGATAGTTCCCTAGTCATAAAAGATACCATTTTAGAATTTCATTTTTTTTATTTCAGTGTCTGTAAGAAGTGTGAAATAAATATTCTAATATCAATGGCGCAAAAATATAGTTACACAAGACCAAAGTTCTCAAAAATAAAATAAATAAAGTTACATATATATCTAACTTGACTCATTTTTCATGGCTCAAAATCCTTCAAAACAGAAGGTTTTTTTCTCAATTCTGTAAAAATTACTGCGGTGAGTAATAGATTAATTTTCATAAATAGTTGAGAAAGCATACAAACTAAACTCCGTCAGTTTTTTTACGAGATCCTGGTGTTTTTGTAAATTCCTTTTTTTTCAAAATCCTCCCTCTGGAGCGCACAGCCGTAATCTATCCCATTCAAAACAGCTTAAATATTGAGACGCATTGCTCGAAAAGTAGTTTAGCAAGGGATTAATATTTTGATATCATTGGAAAGATGAAAGATTTTTCTTTAATATGAGGTCAAATTCTAGGTGGAGTGATTTTTCACTCAAACCACCTTAAGGAGGATCCACTGCGACCGTGTGAGTCAAAACAAATACTGAATTTCACCTTTTTGTTTGTATTGTTGAAATAAGACAAATATAACTGATGACATGCTTTGTCAACTATAAATCTACATTTAAAATAATACAAAATATAAGGTTCGTTCGGCGAAATTATTTTATAATGAATATTTTTCCTGGCATTGTAGCCGAGCACAACTTCTATTGAATTAATGCATTTTAACTTCAATATGACAGTAATTCAGTAATAACTACAAAGTAAAGATGATTAGGAGCCTAAATGTAATAAACATTGAATGTATTACTGAATTCTCTACTTTTATTATTCGCGGAAACTATTATTATTAAACTAGTTATTCGCGGAAATGGCATTTATTTCAACCAAAAAAATACTATTTTTCCCCCATTATTCACCCCTTCTGGTGCTCAGAACCTTTTAATTTCAAGTTCATGTTGCATAAAAAATAGCGGGGATATGTATAATTTTGTTGTTCATTTCAAAAGAAGGACACGTCATTCTCTAAGTACCAAAAATATGAATAAAGTTACTTTTTAGTCATTTTACGATGGATCCAAGGACAAACTGTATAATGATCCTTAGAGTATGAGCAGCTGAAAAGGGGTCCGTATCAAAAGAGAGGCTGATGTTTTGATTACACTTGGGCGATAAACCAAGCGGAGAATAGATTCCAATAAATCGGTCGGCGGCATACATGGCAAAGAACCGCGATTCCATTGAAACGGTGGCGGTCGTATGATTTTATCTAAGGATCGGAGCACGCTGAAGCAGCCTGGATGGAAGGGCACTCGTCTGGCAATTCAAAGGTTGCGGGTTCGGATTCCACCTCTCGCGGATGTTATATTGTTTTTCTTGGAATCTATAAATTGGGAAACAGAGTGGGATGTTGGTTCGACGATTTTCACGGCACTGTTGCGTTTGCATCTTCCGGATTACCTCCCACGTTTGTTGAATTGACTGACAACAATTTTACCAATGAATTTTACTGTTCTACGCCTAAATTTATAGAAGCGCCACGTATTTTTAAGGTGGTTTCACCGTAAAATGACTTAAATGCCATTTTATTCATGTTCTGTCTACTTGTAGAAAAAGTTGTCCTCTATCTGATATGAACAACAAAATAACACCTTTCCACGCTATTTTATTCTATAATTGAACTTGAAATTACATGGTGCTCAATGGGGGAATGAGAGAACCACGGGGAAAAATAGTATTTTTCCATAAAATACAAATACCATTTTCGTGGAAAACTGTCGCTAAGAAAGAAATAATCCAGAGAAATTGAATAAAAATAAAATACAGGCATCTTACCACCTTATTTTTTTAGTTATTGAAGAATTAATGCCGTAATTGAAGTCAAAATGCGGTAATTCGTAGGAAATGGCGCTGCAGTCGGCTCCTATGGCTGGAAAAAAGTGCTCATTTGAAATACATTCGTGGAATAATCTGCAAATTCTGTTCCTTACTTTGGGGTTTCTATAGGTAATGCATTTCATCAGCGAAAGTAGGATTTTTTGGACAAAATATCAAAAATGAGGAATTTAGTATTTGTTTTGACTCACACAGTCACGGCGGAACCTCCTTAATTGACAAACTGGGTTTTTTGTACCTGATGATGCCGTAAGTCGGCGAAGTAAGAAAAAATTGTAGAAAAGTATAGGTGTAGCAAAACGTGGTGGCACTAGCTCGTAGAGGAAATGGCGTCAAAGAGAGAGGAGAGTACACAATAGAGGAGGAATACAAGATGCTTAGGTTCGCTCTAGAAGTCCCCAAATGAGAGCCTTTCGGTAACTTTGCCCCGGACTCATCATCGGTTAATTCGTCCTCAGTGACTTTAAACTCTCCGCTGGCGAGTGACACCAAGTATCGCTATACCTATACAAGTATTTTGATTGAAATCGTGAAAAGTTTTGTCGGTGTTCCTATCGATTGGGTTTGTGTGAATAATAGAGTACTGGATTGCGATACCGAGTGTCTGGGTTTGAATCCTGGAAGTGGCGGGTATTTTTCATCATTATCTTGATCTCTACTCGGATACCTATTGAATATCACTTTTAAGTACTCCGTCCGTCGGATGGGACGTTAAACGGTGGACCTATTGATGCCTTTAGAGCATGGGTACCATGCAGAACAAATTACAAACTTTAAGTGCGATATTCTACAGAGGAAAATTCATTCGCCTTGACCGGGATGCGGGTGACTCCGTAAAGGTAAATACCGAGGCTAGTCCCGGTATCCTCAAAATTGCAAAATTCGCCAAAATAGACCATTTTGTGACGAGCAGTATTCGGTTATGGGGAGTGATAAAAAACTAAGTAACGTACGCATATCTTAATGATCCATCACCTTTGAATTCAGTCATTTTTAGAGAATTTAGATCTAATTGGCAGTTTTTGTATTCGCGATTACCGTGTGATACATCTTCCTCGGGGAATGCAACGTGCAAGCAACGCCGTTTTCCCGCTAGGGCATCGCAGTCCATTCGCTTGCCTTAGCCCCACCCACCACCATGGTTCCTCAGCGAGATCCTTATGCAATTTGGCGGACTTCCATTTGTATTTTCGAAAAGCATTCGCTTGCCTTAGCCCACCGAGCTGAGCTCCCAACTCAATACATTTATTGGGTCAGTCGCTTCGAATATTACCCCCCAGTGATTATACGTATACCTCCCTCTTCACCTGCTTCGGGGGCAAAGAGGAGTAAAAAAGGAGAAGAGAAATAATTTCGGCCCCGAAAACCCCCCCTCGGGCATCGGTGCTCGCAAGATTTTGAAAGGAAAAAATCCTCGTTGCGCTCCAAGATCATAAATTGCACCTTATCGCGATGAAATCGACTGATTCATTCCGATTTCCTCGTTTCAAATGAAGGATGAAGCGGAGAAGCTCATGATCCTTCGGCTACTGTGCACATTGCAGAGTCAATGGAAATTGATATTCGTTTAGTGAGTCGATTATTTTAAGAGCCCGAAAAATGAGGTCCCGTGCTCCTGAGAATAGGTTAGCAGGACGGCATAGGAATGACGGGAATTGGAGGAAGGGTGGAAGATAGTCCCAGCGACGGCGTGAGTCTCGTCTTAACAAACATCATCAAGGGTTCAGCAGTTTTATTTTCCGTAAAACGAACGATCCACCATACTTGTGAAATGCTCTTCAAACATAATCTAATTAGGAATCAAAATTCGATAGAATAATATCCACCATTTACGGGCTTTGAATCCTGGACATTCAGTACAGGTGGGTCAATACTCTAACCATTGCATCAACCAGATCCCAAGAGATGGGAACAATGTGCCGTCGTGTAACCGGTCTATCCCCAGGAGAAAGAAGGGTATATTTGATAAAGTAGAAAGGAAAGAGACCTGGGAATGTGAACCCGGACTCTGGGCATGATATGCCAGCATTTATCACTTAACCAACCTGATCCCTACATTCGCGTGACTTACAAAGAAGTCAAAGTGATGGGTCTTACTGCATTTCATACATTGATCCCTACATTCGCGTGACTTACAAAGAAGTCAAAGTGATGGGTCTTACTGCATTTCATACATATCAATTAAATATCTTTTATACAACGTCTGGTTTTTTGGGACGGAATAAACAATAGCCTTTCAGATGCGGCCAATCTTCTTACGCGTTCAACTTCGCATAAACCAAAAGTGACCAATATTAGGATACATACCTACCTGACAGGGAGTATGAGTAGGACATTGTCAGTACTGTTGCAGATTATGAAGCTGAGAAAATGAAGCAGATGGCACATGAACACCTTTTAAAAAAAATTGTCAAAGTCAATATATAAACAGGGAACAGAGAAATGTTTTCTCCATTTTATAAAGGCAAAAATTTTCTACTTCATACTTAGAGAAGAGCATTTTAAAAACAAGTCATTCGACAAAAGTACAAAATTCAAAGCTGCTTTGAACTACTCGTAAAATATCACCTAGATGCTAGCCAGAGTGATCGCCTGAAATAAATATTTCATCTTTGTAGTTTAACGTGTCAGGTTTCCCAAAAAATTTTGTTTAGTGGCCAAACTTTAAAGATGGCATGCATGAATAGCTTCAAAGACCTTTAAGGAGGTTGATTATTTTAGTGGAAGAGGTAAAAGCGTCTAATAATATTAGCATTACAAATAAATAGACTGGTACAGACCTAACTTTTTATAACCAAGTCATGATAATACAACCCAAGCTAAGTAAGTGTCCTCATAATCATGTATTTCCAACAAGAGTTTCAGCAACTGATTGCAAAGAAAAATGACAATCAGTGGCTGAATCCCTGGCCATAAATAAATGATAGCATGAATAAATGCTAAGTCACCGGTTTTATTTAATATGTTATTGTTTTGTATATCAAAGATGTTGATACTAATAAATTAAAATTGAAAATATGTTAGTAATTTTAATGTCATCCACTTAATTCCCGAAGGACAACACTTAATTCAAATAGTCATATAAGATAGCAAATCATATAATTCAATGCTGATAGTACATATAATTTCATGAAATCGACTGAAAAGAAAGAAATAGAAATCTTGGTCATACTGTGGGAGTCACTTTCTCTGGGAAGAATCAATTTTTACTTTTTATTTCCAGACGAATCTGAATGTGTAATGGAAGCATATTTCACATGCATAATTGATTTTACTTTCCAATAGATTATCAAATTCCTCGGCAGTATTTGCGTTTAAAAAAAATGAGTAAGTCTTTTAACTCATACTGAGCTTCTGGAAAAAAGATAAAAAAGTAGTGACATAAACACATT
Source organism: Pyrrhosoma nymphula (assembly GCA_963573305.1). Taxonomy (NCBI): domain Eukaryota; kingdom Metazoa; phylum Arthropoda; class Insecta; order Odonata; family Coenagrionidae; genus Pyrrhosoma; species Pyrrhosoma nymphula. Next base: position 7,223,487 of record OY754335.1, on the reverse strand, counting down.
CCTAAACTTATGTATCCAGTCTTCTTTTCAATTGAAAATGGAAAAATTACAACCAAGACATAATTGTGCAAAAGCAGTATTTCTCCGCTTAGATCTTGAATTTCCCACGCTCACACTTTCAAAACCTGGGGTCATGGGTTGTCAATAAGCTTTGAATCCCAATACAACTCGCCAAAAAAACTGATTCGTTCAGTTTTTTCCTTGGAATCGTTTCCGGCGATCAAACTAAATATGTGACGAAAAAGATGGAACACCGACTTTCGTAGAGCTGTCGAAACCTTGATTTTTTCCCCAGTTTTTATTGCTTAATAATTGCGTGTGAAATCCCAAGGACGAATAAATACATTTTTTCCATAGATTCACTGAACGTAAGGTGAACTACCGATTTCCTACCTAAACTGACTCGTAGGTACATTGTACGTCTAATGATATTGATTTAAGAAAATGCGCAGTCAAACTTAGTTATTTCAATCGACTGCGGTAGTAGGATTAATACAGCACCGGTCAGGCTACTCGAAGGCCGTGGTTTCGAATCGTGCCTAGGACATGAATTTCGCGATAATTTAGAGTTTTTGGGTAACAATATAAATATGAGATACGTTAATAACTTCATACAGAGCGTTGTAGCCTTTTAATGTTCCAAAAGTTGATATTTACGGAAAGAATACGAGTGTAGACTTACATAGAATTGAGTAAAGACTTGAAGCTATAAAATTGGAGTGAGAAGAAAGATAGGAAGAGAAGAGGTTGGATGAAGAGGAAAAGAGAGAAATGTTGGAATATGTTTAACGGGAATGAGCGTTAGAAATTTGAAAGGAAAGAAAAAGGAGAAATTAGTAGAAGGCAGCAACAGTGGGCGTCGGACGGATTGACGGGCCTCGATATTTTGAAGAGGAATTTTGAACAGTGTGAATGGAGGACAAATACACAAGTTTAAATAATACAAGAGTTTAAAACGTTTTTAATATTGGAAAGATAATATTATGAAAGAAAAATCAAAGCCCCATTTACGAGGAATTTCATCTACATCTACATACTACCCCGCAAGCCGCCTCAATAGGCGTGTGGCGGGGGGTGTTAGGACACCAGCCATATAAAATATAGGACATATAAAAAGGAAACGCTGTAGTGAAATCACGCCTTGCATTTATTTAAGTCCCTTATTGTTCGGGGGATAAACGAATTCCCATACCTATCCGTTCAGCAAAATATCTCTTAATTTATCGTTTCTGTCGGACCTGGAAATATAGTGGTGTTCTAATATGATGTTCTCCGTGTCGCTCTTAAAGATATCTATTCTCAATTGCTCAAGCAATCTAAACCTAGCGCGCAGCCTACAAGTCTCTAGCGGCTCCCAGCCTAATTCGTTTAACATCTGTGTAACGCTGTCTGTTCGCCCGTAGCAGTTTTTGACGAATCGCGCAGCTTTCCTTATTATGGTCAGGACTTCGCATAGACCAACCATTTATATCAGGAACGCCTTGGCTTGATGGATAGAATACTGGCTTCCCATCCCGTAGTCACTGGAGTTGATTTTTCATCGAAATCCCGATTCTATTTTATGTTCCGTGTGAAGAGCACTGAAAGTGCATTATTCATTCCGTTGGTGAATAGTAGGCAACTGCCGGATTTTCCATCACCCTTCCTCTGTCACACAAATCATTTTTCTCCTCGCCAACCAACCCAACATGTCTTAAATTATCGATAATATCGATCGTCTCTCCAACTCACAGCAAAATTAACTGTGGAAAAGGACGCCTGGGTGGATTCATTAGTATTATCACCTGATAAGGAATCGGGGGACATCGGTTCGATTCCCTGTCCCGGAAAATGTTTTTTTTTCACTGTGAATTTTATGCATTCCTCCATACTGCCCATTTAAAGATCATTTATTTGGCCCAAAATCTATGATGATAATGCACTTTGAGTTTCCTTTGACAGCCATGCTGGATAAATCATTTTTTAAGGTGGCTGGAGCGGTAATCGTGAGTCGTTGAAGGCACATTCTAATAACTTTCCAAGTAAGTCGACAAAAATATTTTGGACCACATTTCACTCATGTATACCTGTTTATACGTTGGAAATCACCAAACATGCAGTAACGTATTTGATGCAAGAGTTATATTTCAAATTTTTGCCTTAATGAAAGCATTGATTTGACTTGGCTTTTCGGCGCGAAATATGAAATTCACGAGAATATCATATCTAAATACGTTTTCCTTACTCGGCATGATACTTTGATATTTGTTAGCAGCTATTATAATAATATGAAACATATTATTACGCATTTAGGAGAAAATATGTACATAAGAAATCGAATTGTTTCAAAATATATGCCGTGTGCCATAAGAGTAGGTACTTGTTAAAGTCTCATTGAATTGCCAGGAAACCAAATCGGTAGCATGCAGTTTTTTCACTTTTATCGATAGATATCACTAATAAGAGAACGTATGCAAAGTTTCACGCAAATCTGTACATTACAAAAATCGCTCCAGCTACCTTACATATATTTTACTTCGCGAGCTCAAATGACAAATTTTCTCTCCTTTAGATCAATGTACTATGTGAGAGACAAAGACGGAAAGGAACGGAAAAGACACGCCGAGGCATGTTTGCACTCGAGAAACATCCCACGGACCACTCGGAGTTTTGGGGTCTTAGGGATGCACGTCGAAAGGGAAAGTAAAAGGGGTGAAGAAGAGGAGAGAGGGAGACGAAGCAAGCGGCACTGTGGGCACGGCGGATCGGGTTCGAGGAGGAGGAAGACTTGCCGCTGATGCAACGGCCGCGATAAAAAAGGCCCGATGGAGAGCGGCGGGGGGAAAAAATACGTGAGATTGCAAGGGGAGCAGAGTCGAGAGTGCATGCGCCAGGACAAAAGAGTAATTGGATAGCTATGGGAAAAACGAGGGAGGGGAAGGGGAAGATGATGAGAGGGAAGGAGGACAAACCAAGACGTGAAGAGGAGGGGAGAACATTTGTGGTGGAGATGACTTGAGCCGAGTTGGAATGTCGCAGAAGAAGAATGACTTCTCCGCTGTTTTGGAGCGCAACACTTTAAATGGCATATCATATACACACGTGCATACCCATTAAGTCATTCCCCTGTGACATAGGCAAAGTCAAAAAAGTCTCGGTAAAATGCCTATTATTCTGATTCTGCTTATTCCCCAAAGCAGAATGTGTTTTGTTTTTCTGCAACGGTTGATGCTAAGACGAAAAACTTTCTTCAATTGCCGGCGTTTTAGTAATAAACTAATCATACATATTTTAATGGTGATTAAGTAAGCAATTCATGCATGGCCAATTCTTGTTTCTGTAAACTATTGAACGCAGCGTTCCAATATTTTTTTCAGCGCATACGATATCTTTCTGCAGCCCTCTTTTTCGTTCTGCAACAATGCCACACCGTCGCTTGGCGTTCTACATTGGGATGCTTAAGTAATTTACTCCATACTGCCCTACGCCAGCATACTTCTCTTGAATACATAATTTTGTCTCAGGACAGTTGCCGTGGAACTTATACACAACGAAAGAAGAACTAATTGCAATTTTACATGGATAATTTTATAAATGCGACCGGTTTTGGAGTTTTGTCAAGGGCTTGGCAATGATGTAAACATTGGAACCGATTCCATTTAAAAGTTTAACTTTGAAAAATCGTAAATAGTTCTTCTTTCAATGTCCCTTTTTGCTTCATTTGCCCCCATGCATTGCCTTATACACGCCCTTCTATTCCTAAGACTCCTAATGTTTCTCTTCCTAAGTGATCTTCCACCTTATTCATCCATGTCTTTCCCAGTCTGCACCTCTCTTCTCTTCATCATTCCACTCACTCTCACATATTGGTTTTGTTATTCAACTCTCATCCATTCTCTCAGCACGGCCAGATCAAGGATGCGCACATCTTTCTTATATATACCTGTTACTGGAGCGTCCAACCCAAATTTCTTCACGGCCTTTTCATTTATAACCCATCCCACTTTAGTCGCAAACACTTCTCAGGTGTGTGCATCCTGTACCAACTGAATTTAGCCTACTCCTTTGCTTATCCTCGCTTTCGCTGCCATATGATAAGGTTTGGAGGTGAACTTTTTTGTACACAGTTATTTTTCCTTCCCTAGAAAAAGGCTCATTTCTTAATAGACGACACTCCTAAATAAATGAAGCCTTGAAATTAGTCAATAATTTAAAGGCTTACAAATCTACCTAATGATGGGGAAAACCTTTGCATAAAAGAGGTTTTCCGCAACTGGGTGAGTCAAAGTAAATAACAAATTCCACCTTTTGGTACATATATTGTTTACTTATGATATCTCGTAGCTATAAGAAAACCAAATCAAAGTACAAAGTATGCAGATTAATCCGCGTGCATAAATATATAACGGACACATTTTTCCTGGCATAGGAGCAGACTGCGGCGCCACTTGTATTGAATTAACGCACTCTACTTTAATTAACAGTAACAAAATTTTATATGAAATCTAAAAGTACTGTGGATTGGTGCCTTAATTCTATCAACGTTGAATTCCCTAATTTGGAAGAATAGGCTCATTATGAACAATTTTCACCGAATATGAAAAATAAAAATACTGTTTTATTACGTTCCACTTATTAACGCATTTAAAACATGTCATTTCAATTTTAATTTAGAAAAAAATTGTGGAAAGTTTTGATGGTTTAAGTCAAACAAAAGACACGTTATTCTATAGGTATCCATGGTTTGAAGAAAATAGCATGATTATAATCGTTAATTATGAGTATTAATATTCCGTTCCAAGGATGGGAGTTGTATTAAAGGACGTCTAAGTTATCATCTATCAATATAACCGGAGATCTTAGTTAGAATTTTTCTAGTATGAAAGGAGTGCATCCTTTAGCGACACCATTTTGCAATTCATTACAACGGATAGTAACACTTTTCTTCTTGCCCACAAGAAGGGGACCTCACAAAATGCAGCGAATAAATAAAAAAAGCAAAGAAGCAGGACAAATAGCTATGACTACCAACCGTATTTGGTTTTAGCCACTCGTTTTTATGACCGTTAACATTTATTGCAATAGTAATCAACTAAATTTAATTTTAGTCATCTCTGATTTTAAGTGTTTCAGATGGATAATCAAACATGTCTATTTCATAACGATTAAAGAATTTCTGACGCAGTGTATTGGTTTTTAGGTGATCCAGCTGCTATAGCTAATATCTTCCTGCTCAAGAGATTAAGTTCATTAAGTTCTTTTGCTCGCGGATTCTCTTTTTCTTTAGAAAACTTTGCAAACGGACTCCCCAAATCAATATAAGTTATGCACATTCCAGACTATAAAATAATAGTCAATACGTGGCGCGCAGTCCACAGTTTTGGGTTTGATTGGTTCTTTGGGGAGGTGACTGGTAGATAGTTATTGATACCTGTAATAGGCGCAAATCCGCCAAATTGGCGACCGAATGGCGAGCAAATTTTTTTATATCAATAGAGTAGAAAATGGAGCACATGGCGAACCGTGAAGTGGAAGTTGGAAGGTGACACAACATTCTCGGGGGGAGGGAGAATAACAACAATACCGCCAGGAGGGAGGTATAAAGGTAGGACGCCACATATGCACGGGGCTGTCGAAATTGCCTAGGCGCTGGTGGAGGTTCTGCTCCAAGGGGGCAGTCGACATTACTTAGTTACCGCTGGAAGCTCTGCTCCAAGGGAAAGCAAAAGTAAATCCGCGCAGAGTAACTGTTGCTGCTGCCATAACCAGTGACCCGAGATATTACTGAAGCCGGAGAAGTGGGAAAGACGACCTAAAATATTCCCTGTTAACCACAAAGCACGAGGAGATAACATAAGGGACACCTTAATTGGACACGTGGCCATAAAACCAGGACCAAGAGTCCGAATTGTATGTAAAGGTAGTAATCTTTCTATTGGTGATATGTGAGTATGTCAAGTGTTGAGAGTTGCTATTGATAATTATAAATATCAAGTGTTTGGGTTTTTGAGGGTTGATATTGGTGTTACAAGTCAAGTGTTTGGGGTAATGAGTGTGTCTATTGATATTTGGATGTAAAGTGCTTAAGATATTATTTTGTCAAGTGCTTAAATATTGGATAGAGATTGAGAGCAATACCAATGAGAAATATATACTTTTGTTAAAAGGACAACAAGAGAACGAGGGTGTTATAAATTTAAAGGGATGAGAGATATTTAAATGTATTATTAATTTCCTTCGAAGTTTTAAAACCAGAGGAGAAAGGAAAAATAAATATGGTACACACCTTTAGGATAGGTTGGCTGGAGGATTGGGAGGAAGGGTGAACAGAAACCCGGCGTTGGAATTATTCTGCTCTTAACGAAAAGCGATCCCATCCGAAAGACAGAGTACTACAATAGAATTGGTCTCCATAAAATGCCTAAGTAGAGATCGGGACCCACAGAAAAATCTCCCCTGCCGTGTTTTAATGCGGGTCCTGATATTGGAAAATCAGTTTTCAGAGCCATTAAACCAATCCGATTCCATCCCAGTAAGAAAAACAATGATCCAGCCCAACACCTTCACTCTCTCGGACGGGGATTCTGTCTTTGTCATAAAATAATCCAACTTCTACTTGGATTAATGAATGCTGAAAATGTACGGATACTGCATATAGGTTGAACATGGATGCCTGAGGCAGGATCAAAGCACGCTACCAACCTGGCAACCGTAATAATGTAATGTAATAACTAAGAGTTTAAAATGTTCAACAAAAAGAAAAAGAATATACCAATAAAATAATACAAGAATTATGAAAGAGCGGGCATTATGTAGAGAATGCAGTTTTCCGCGAAGAGCTTACCCGGTGAAAAATACTCAGAACTAGTAGTCTTTGACCAACAAATAATAGATATTCGATATAAACAAAATTAAATTATTTCTGGGCTAAATGATAGTTCTTTGCATTAATTTGTGATATTAACGCAATTTGTGATATTAACGAGAATTTGTGATATTAACGCAATTCATACTTAACTATTTCACGAGATAGAAAAGAGAGGGCTAATGGCTGATGTATATATAGCGTTCTTATTTACGTAGCACGCGTAGGCGGGGATTTCCCACCCGACCAAAATAATATTTTTTTCTCATCCCTCTGCAACATCCTTCTTTTGAGACTTCTTCTAGTCTACTATTTCTAACTCCAATTTAGTCACGCAATGACAAAAATATACATGTGTTACATTTTATTTCACTTCGGTCGAATCCCCGCCCACGCGTTCTATCGCGTTTCAGTTTCTGCTCACGGAGTTTTTGGAGACTTGACTCGCTAGCATTGCACCGTTTACATCATTACTTCGCTCCTATTTACTGTCCAATTTATTTAATTTTTTTCGGCCCTTGGACGGAGTTTCCCTAGGTTTCTTTCAGACTTAGTTTTAGTTGAGAAAAAGCAGTTGGAGAAAGAATACGTTCGTTCCCAATGGTAACTGCTTCGTTGTGTTCTCCGCCGTTAACATTCGCCAGTAGTTATCTCTGTGGGTGCCTATAAATAATTTAGATTGGTATACTTTGTGATTATAATATCAATAGTATATATTTTCCTCAAGAGAGTTCAAGGGTTTGCTATACTTTATCTTTTCCTTTTTTTTATTAGGAATTGAAATGCCAAGGGGATTTTTTTTACCATGAGTGACTCTGAAAGAGCAAATACTAAAAAAACTGGAGTAAAGAGGATAATGTTGATTTGAGTGACGATGAGGGATGCAACATCATAACTTATCGCTCTGATTACGAATATTCTGAAGAAAGTGAGGATGAAAATTTGGAAAAAATTGAGTGGCCTGCTGTAAAACCACCAAAAAGATCTCGGGTTGAAAAATGCAATATACTGAAATATTCTCCTGGGCCAATCGGTAATGGACGCAGCGTTACGGATGTGTTGGGTTCTAGGCAATTTTTTTTACCCTGATCCTCTATTGCACAAATATAAAAACACGAACCGTTCAGAGTAGTTTTCAGCGTCAAAGAAATGCTTAAGAAACTGACCTAGTGGAATTGAAGGCGTTATTGGGATTACTTTACCTAGCTGGAGTGCAAAAATCGAGTCATAAAAATGTTTTTGATATCTGGAAAGCAGATGGTACGGGGAATGAATATTTTAGAATTGCTATTGGCATAAAATGGTTTAAAAACTTTGATACAAATATTGAGATTTGATAACATTCACGATGGAAGCGAAATCAAGGGAATAGACAAATTTTCTCCGGTTACAGCTATTTCAATGATTTTGCAAGTTGTAGTAAGAAAAACTACTGCTTGAGTGAGGTAGTTTCAATAGATGAGATATTCCCACAATTCCGTGGGAAATGTCGTTTTAGTGCTTACATGCTGAACAAGCCCGCATGGTATGGGATAAAAAGATTTTTCTGCAGTGATATGAAAACATTTTATACCAGCAATATGGATGTCATAAGCCAGATTCCATAATGAAAAATTAGTTCAGCCTTGGAATAAAAATCACCCTTGATAACTGGTTGCACTTGGACTTCTAATAAAACGCTCTAACAATAGTAACGATAAGGTAAAATAAGGGCAAGATACCACCTATGATTATTGCCAAGTCGAAAGACAGGGTAGCTGGAAACAGCATTTTTGGTTTCCAAAATATTACTAGCTAGCTACGAATAAACATAAAAATAATAAGGTTGTCTTACTCTTGTGAACAATGCATCGAGATGGTAATTTGGATACTCAAACGAATAAACCTGACACCATATAATGTTATATAACTTCACAGAAGAGGAGGTAGATGTTTCAGACCGTTTGCAATCCATTTACACCTCCTCCCGCATGTCCTGTCGATGGCCCCTTACTATATTTTTTAATTTTATTCTATTTATTTATTTCAACTACCCCGAAAACAGCTCGCTATGGCCTCTTACATGGGGTGATGCAACATTAACAACAGACGAACACAAACACCCATGTCCTGGATGGAGAAAAATCTTCCCCAGGCGGGACTCGAACCCACGACCCTCGGATTGGCAGGTGAGGACGTTACCCTGTCGCCACCGGGGCCGACAAATTGAATATGCGCGCAATCAACAGTATCGTTATTTAAAAAGCAAACTTTCCGAGATTTGCGAAAAAAACATCTTTCCGTTAATAGTGGCGTCCTTTCGTCCTCCTTTAGAATAGAAAGTTTATTGTTCGGGGAAATAATTCCCATGGAACATGGTAAAAAAAGCATTATTACACTTAGTCACAATCGAGCCATAGCAAGCTTTCCAACATTTCCAAGCTTTAGTCCTAGTCTGCTTATCCGAGGGTCGCGGGTTAGACTCCCGCCTGGGTCGGTTTTTCACCTGCCCATGGGCATGGGTGTTTCTATCAAGTTCTGGTGGTTCGTCCCCTGAGACACCAGAAGAATAGCCAATGACATATCGGGATCGGAGGGGCATACGGACCACCAGAATCATCCTAGAGCAAAACAAATGGTAGATGTTCTTACTGGCCATCTAAAAAATAATAGGAAAACAAGGACTGTATGCAACACCTGTAAAAGACCAATCTGCCGTGAGTATTGTGTACTCACTCGTATATCTTGTGGCCAAAATGTCAACAGAGACGATGAGTAAAGAAAAGTGTGTCGCACTGAAAATCAGAAAGTGTTGCATTTTTTATATTCTCCGTGATAAATTTTGTAACTTTGTTACTTCAATTTGAGCATATTTTGTAAGTTAAACATTTTTTCTGCCAAATGTGTCAAATTAAGATTCTTTGATGTATTAACTAATGCTTGTTTAGCTGCATACCACCCGCCGGTCTTTTCCCCGCCCCGCGTGTTATCGCGTAGCAAAAAAAGCGCGTGCTATCGCGGGTTCAAGTGGAATAAGAAGGAATGGGCTAAAACGAAAACATGAAGAAATGGTGGTAAGGGGGAGAAGGGTGAGTTTTAAAGGGCAGAAAGAGTTGGCAAAGGATAAGGGGAGGAAAGAGAGGCGGATTGTGGAGAGGAGAAGGTGGGGCCGAGTACGAAAGTAGAAACTCCATCCATCTCACTTAAGAGACGGGTGCTTGCCATGATGTGCAAAGCACAAACAGGTCAAGACTGAGGAGATATCATCCTTTTCTTTTTTTCAACGTTCATGCAGGAAAATTTATATCATTTGGAGGGAAATAGCTGCTCCATTGTTTTTAAAGAAGAAGATAATTTGGTCGCCAAAGTTTGGGCTCAGATCCAAGGTTCATTACATAAAAGTTTTCTGTTTTTTTTTTAATATGATGAGCAAACGGCGAATATTCTATTCAAAACGCTTAATTAAATTATTCAACTCCGTCACAGAAATAGAAGAGCTACACAGACGTCAAGGTGTAAACATGGGATAGGGTTGAATGGGCTGCAGTTAACCAATATTAGCCTTAAATGCCTAATTGTGATGAATTCTGTTACCTGCCAAAGAAAATTCTACTGAACGTGAGATAAGCGTATCCCTAAATCATTATGTAAGCTAAATAAAAGTCACGTTTGTCCTGAGGGAAGACATGTGTATCATTACTAAAGAATTAGCTAAAGATTCCTTCACGTAGTTTTACCCTAAATTACTATAATAATAAATAAAAATAATAGCAAATATGGTTTCCTTCCTACTGCGAGAAAAATGGCACAGGTCAATTATTCAAGTGACGAGAATTAGTTTTGCGAGTTTGTGGCAACATTACAATTATCCCTGATAACACGCGAAAGAGAACCACAGTCAACTGTTATTATTTTATTAGCTAACATAGAAAAGTGGAATAGTTAATAAGTTTCAAATACTAGGGAAGATAAAGAATACAAGATTAAGAATAAATGAGATAAAAGTCGTACCTCTGCCTAGCTAAATCAAGAATTATAGAATTTTAACATACATAAGTGCCAAGATGGAGACATCAAGGAGAGAAAAACATCATGTTCGAATTTCCCACGAGGGCTATTCTGGGGAAAAACAGAAACATGATTATTACATTCCATGGAAAAGAACTTTTGAGTGCTAATCGCGTCACGTTTTGAATTACCCGTATCACGCCGTGGCTATTATATCATAAAAAAGCACCGAGATCTCAAGGAGGCCAACGAAGTAACCACACACGGTTTATATCCCTGCAATTAACTACCCACCGAGAAATCACTTCTCTCTACCTTAAAAAGCGAATGCTCTTATTCCTGAGATATGGGTCATCTTAATATGTGTAAGTCGATTTTGATTTGAAAAAAAAGGAAGATGAGCAGCAATATTCGGCAAATTTCTCTCTAATTGACATATAATAAGGAAACGTGGAGAAAAAACATCTGATGTGTAATCTCCTCCGGCTCGCAGCTGAAATGGTTTATTAATAATGCTTTCAGTTTTAATGCGTCACTGAGTGGCGGTACTTCGTGCGGACAAAAATTGCAAGGGAGATTTCAGTGACGAAATTCAAAAACAGGGTGGGGGTAAATATTCTATTTATCCACATCCTTTAGGCAAGGAACATTACCCGACAGGGATGACTTTATTCATTCGAATACCAACTCGAATAAGTTATAAAGATATATGTCTGTCGGGAGCATATTCCAAGGCGATCGTGACTTAGACGACTGCCACTATCCATCATAATGGCAAATTCTTTCATCTTCCGCCGTTTAATGGTCGTGTTTGTCTCATGAGAATATCCTCCGCGGGTACGTTGTTGCAGTGCGATCAGTGGGAACGGAGCGGGTAAGAGATTAGAGGCATAAGAGAATGTTTTCAGAAGAACAAGTGAAGGGATTCATGAGGAACGAGGTAGGAAAAAATTGCGAGGAAAGGGGTCGAGATGCAGAGGACTCTGAAGTTCGGTCGTATTTCTTACGACAGGGACAACGGCGTGCCAACTGCTTAATTACGAAATCGTCATAAATAACAAAATTCGTAAGATGTAATGCGCACAACAATGGCTATAAAAGTAAACGATTTGGGAAGAAAGCGAATGGGAAAAATATTTTTTGTTTCAAATATATATTTAGCCCCGTTAACATTCTCTGGGACGACCTTCCCGAGATCGAGATGCCAATTCATCACCATTCAATTTGAGAGATAGGTTGCTCGGTGATTTCCAGAATTCGAAATATTCGATAATACCCCTCTTAGGTCGTACTCATGGGTTTCATTTTCAGTTAACTGATTATTTATTGTTGTTTATCGTTGAATAATTCAAATCTTCTACAAATATCGCAGTAATTGGGAATGATTTCAAATATAAAAGACGTTATATCCAGAAAATGCCGAATGGTTCTATACAAATTAACCCATTAAGATCTAGCGATGCCATATGGTAACGATTGTAAGCCAGACTTTAAACATGTACTTAAGCATTATAAGTTGATATTATTTTAAAATATTGACAAATTTTGCTTCAATCAAAAATAAAGTAATCCAAGAAACTTAATGATTAGAATCAGAAATGCTAAGTTTGCAATGTAAACTAATTGTTATTATTACTTGATATATATTTGTTTTCCAAAGCACTGTATTATAATTTAAGTAATTTTTTTAATACGCGGTATAAGCTCAATTTCACAAAACATATTGCTATTAAAAATAACGTATCAATGCAAAACTAAAATCTTCAGAGTTACAAATAAACACTAAACAAGAAGAGTGGATTACTGAAATGATTTTGTCTATTATGACACAGTTATGGCAAAAAATGAAAATATTTACTCAAATAAAAATATTTATTCTACGTGAACACATTAGGTATAATGTTGTTTTTTTTTAAATATCAAAAAATGATTGGCATTTTGATGAAATTAATTCCCTAACAGGCTAAGAGACCTATAGTTTTTATGAAAGTCCAAGATTTTAAGATATGCGCCGAAAGATGTCCACTTGGATTATCTCTAAACACGTAATCATACGCAAAGTTTTTCATTATTTCATAGCCATAATGCTTGACTTTTGCATTCGAGAGGAAACAAATGAAGTTTGTATGTTTTAGCTCCTCTTAAATAGTTTCCATCCAGTTGATTCAAGCGTTATTTTAGTTACACATACAGGCAAATAGAGAAAAAGTCAAAAGGAAATGGAAAATGTTATTACTGATATAAAAACGAAAATTCCGCAGCTGTAAAACAATTAATTCGTTAAATCAAAAAAGTGAAAACGTAATATGTGAAATTAGATGAACACCTATAGATTAAAAATCAGTATTGTATCAGCATAGATGTATTCTAGCAGGCATTTTGGAACATTATTTAAAAAAATACTTTTAGCACCTTACTTATTTAATAACTGATTTTTACGCCTCCAGTTATTTTTTCGCTTATATGACGATAGATAGTGCCGGGTGAGTAGTAAGTGGGTATAATTCATATGCAGTCGGCTTACCATTATGGTAGCAAATGAATCTTTTGAAACCAATTAATACCAGATTCATTAGAAAAGTAACCTTTTATGCACTTATTAGGTACTTGTCTCGTTAAATATATTACGTCTTTCTCTCCCTAATCCCCTTTCACTCCATCACATACTCTCCATGCATTATCGGTGGTCTCTTATTTCCAAAACGACCAATGCCCACTGATCTCAAGCCTATACACCCGGTCTTTAGCATGATTGCCTCAAGACCTTTATTTATTTTTAAAGTGAAGGAAACCGTTATCCAACGCCGAAGGGCACGAAATAAAGAAGGTTCTAAAAATAAATGAAGCTTTTGAAAAAACACCTCCAGTGAAAGTTTCGGGAAAGAGTGAAATATATACAAGGAATAAGTAGCGGTGAATACACTTACTTCCTGAAAAAATGATTAAAACTCATTCTTCACACATTCCTTACATTGCCGCTCATCTAAAAGCATTTCCAGGAATTGCGACAGTGCAATACTACTAAAATTGAGAAATTATGCGACACATAATGATGTGTTTTTGATGGCTATTATTTCATAGCTCATGATCTTTTTTTCTTTCAACTATAGGAGATTGGGATTACATACAGTCTCGGATAAGGACCAGAGGTACGTAGATCTTTATTTTTTTAGCAGAATGCATATGGCCGCTGATCAATCCTCAAAAAGACGACGGAGAAAGAGATGAAAAATTCGACGCCTTTCACCACACGGGTTTAGCATTGCCAAGGAAAATATTTTTCGTTCTCTGGCACCTCACCTTGGTCGGACAACGGCTTATGCCACGATGGCTACTGGCCATTCGCAAACATCGTAGGGATTAATACTAATTGTGTCTTGAGGAGTTCGTTCCTACTACTTTTTTATATTTTGAGATATATAAACATTATTAAAACTGCGTGACATTAACTTAAGATACAATGTTAACACACAACTCACCCTTGTCCTCTTCCCCTCCTTTTCCCTATCCTCCTCCTTTCCATGGCTAGTGTCCTTAACACTCCCTGCCATATGCATCTGCAGTGGCGGCTTGCAGGGTAGTATGTAGATGTAGAATAGTGCGATCAAAGGCGACAAAAACGATTAATGAGAAGTAACTTTGAACTCAAAACTAGGCAAAACTTTATTCCTTCCTAATATGGTTGGTTGGTTAATTGAGGAGACCAACAACAGGTCATTTGTGACATTAAAAATAGATGTGTAGGTTAGTAGTTATCTAGAAAATGAGCTAGGAGAGAAATTCGACGCAGGTGTCAATCTATTATTATCAAAAGGCCCCATGGGTTCCACAGTTTAACGCCCCATCTGACGGACGAAGACTTGAAGTGCTCTCCATGTTTTGTGGAATATTCAAACATACCAAACACCCTTGAGGCGACTTCCAGGGTACAACGTAAACGAGGGTAAAGGGAGTAATTGAGCGTGAAACATGAAGTAAATTAAAGTATTCGCTCGTCGCCATCAAGAAACATTCCTTCACTTTTACCTACGCAGTACTGAGTTCTGAAAATATCACGACAAAAAAATTCAATAGTAAGCTCATCATCAGGAGACTCCCACGAAAACTCACACCTCGGGTCATTGATCCAACGGATTTTACGATTCTTATCGGTGAACACTGATCAGTCGTTACGGCGATTTCCATTTTCGCTTTTTTCCCAACAAGTGGCGCCATCAGAATATGCAAGGCAGACAGCCTCAGGGGTCCTGAGAAAAAATAGGGCGCGATAATGAGAGGGTCATCAGTGACACTCCAAACATTTCCAGTTTTCAGACACCAAGTGAAGCTCCATGACAGCCTCCGGCAAGTGCAGAAGAGGAAAATAAATTCTCGATACCTCAGTCAGGAAAACAAAGACAAAAATCAACTTTCGCGCATAAAATTTACTCTCTCAAGAATCACGGAAGGTATTTACGTGCGTGTTTTTTTCCAACCGTTACGTCCAGCTTTTCCAAAAATAATAAGGGATCCTCTTGAAGTTTTTTTTTCTCTTTCAACTTGCTCCAAGAAACACGCGAGAATGAGTAGGTAATTCAAGTTCCACACTTATTTTAAGGGTAGATATGCGCGCGAATGAGCTTGGTGGTGTCAAGTTGAAATTGGAGAGAAATTTCGGAAGATAGGGATCGTGAAAGATGCGTGAAAAATTCGCTTAACGGAACACTTACGAAAAAATCGAGAAATCTGAGAGGATTAACCACATACTGGAATGGGCAAGGGAAATAAGCATCGAAGAGAAGGAAATCGACAAGAACTTGAGGACCTTCGGATCCCTCCAATTTTCAAAATTCCGAGATATGACTTTTTATAGCAATAGAGATTGCACTGATATGGTTTACAACACTCGACAGTTATTTGACTACGGAGTTATTTCATAGCTTTCTTTTTAACAACTTGATTTTAGCGATGGCAGATTGAATGAAATCCTGTGACTGAGGGTGCAAAATTCAGAAGTAATTATATGAATAATAAAAAATAATGAGAACTTAGTGATTTAATTACATCAACTACAATCATTTTAGGTAATCTATCGATTAAGGCAGGTGAAAATAGAAACAAAATTGCCTCTAAAACTTTTAAGTAACCACAGAGCCATAACTTCTTACACGATTTTATTTTTCAACACCTCCTGCCACCGATTAAGCCTCTTCTTCGCTCAACATCTTTCTTCCTCTTCCTGGCTTAATCAGTATCCTCCCGTCAACTACGGTCTTTAGCATCTCCGTGACCCATATTACTATTTCAACCACCTACTCCGCCTTTTACAAATTTTCCCCAGGAGAATCCTCTCAACTATCACACAATGCCCAGCCCATCTTCATTTGTCATCTTTTCCGTCCATCGCACCTTCTTCATCCTCCTCCATAACCACACCTCATACGCCTCCATTCTACTCTCATCCTTCTTCCTCGTCGCCCACATTTTTCCACCATGCGCAACGCTACATTTTATATTTTAATATCATTCCCTTTACATCCTTCAGCAGGGTCCTTGTCGTAAGTTTCTATTAGTAAAAGGCATATTTTGCCAGTACAGTTATCCTTCTTTGTTTTTCTTCCTGGAAACTGTCATCCATTTGGTCCAAGATTTCATTGATTCGGATGATAGTAAAAAGCAATATCTCTTTGGCAGTTCATCATCTGCATTTATGTCATAATGGTAAATATAGGTGACCAGCTACCATATAAAACTTAAATTTTAAATTTAAGACGAGATCTGCTTGAATGGTGGTATTCCGCAAAATTGTGCGTAGGTATATGACAAAAGTACATATACAATAAAAAAATTGAACCTAATTTAAAAGAGGTGGCGAACGTTATTTATGTTGAATTAGTGTAAAAATCCCGGGGGTAACGGAAGTTTTTCATTGGAATTCAAGTCTCTACAAACGTACAGTACTCCGTCCGTCGATTCGGATGATAAAACCCTCTTGGTGCCGTTCGTGTACTCTGGGGAAATATCTATACTGGGTCTATCTCCATCCTTTATAAATCTCCAAATAATCCTCTTGATGACAGAAATTTGACACAGACGTGAATCACGATTTCGAAACATGGTGCGAAAGGCGGATACTTCAGAAGTTCAGAAGAGGCAAAAAACATATGGAGCACTATGAGGAAGTTCCAGTTCGATAGACCAGACTTTGAGACACAACGAATTTGTAAGGTACATGGAGTAGAAAGAGAAGGAACAGGAGGAAGACCGAGGGACAAATACATCGTTGGGATATGAAACAAAAGAACAAAAAAGAAAATAAACAAGTTAGCAGGGGACAGGGGAGAATCGAGGGCTGCAGCCACCAATTTTAGGATTAATTGACTAATGATGATGATGGGAATCACCTACGTTGCCGGGCACCTACCGAAATAACCTATCGACGATAATAAGCACCTTGAATCAGAATGAACTCGGTAAACTATGGTGATAAGAAGAGTGAGCAAGATGAGAGATAGATTAGTCTATTAATTGAGATCGTTTTCAGACTGCGTTTATGGTGTTTTTCTGGAGCACCGTACTTCACAAAATCCATAAAGTTAGCAAAGCCATGCAAAGTGGAACTGTGGATGTTTTGTTGGTCAGAGATCTGTAGGACTCTCTTGAAGAATATTTTACGGAGCAAAGAAACAACTTTAAATACTTTGAGAAATTGGCCATGGATGAACCAAAACTACATCTTATGAAAAAGACAATAAAAGACAGCCCAAAAGAAAAGTTTGGCCTGACGAAGACCGAAGTGGAGAAGTTAGCTTTACTGGCAGGGATGGCCTTAAAATAAACACGTTTTTACCTATTAAAGAGTCTTTTGTTTGTGAATTCAAGAAAAGAAAAATTACCTATGATGAGTTTCAAGGTCAATTCTACTTCTTAACACAGTTGTGTGATAACAATACAGATATGGAAGAGGAACTGGGGGAAAAGGCCACCAACCTTTACCACGTCTACACAAATGATTTGGATTCGGATTTCACTGAAGAGTGCATCCACTTTCAAAAGCACTGTGCTGTGTGTATTGATCACCCACCTGATCAATCGTTGGAGGGAATTTCAAAATTTCTGAGGTTTAATTCCTTACAAGATGTTTACCCCAATTTGGACATTGCTGTAATGATAATTTTGTGCATACCTGCTACAAATTGCGCGGGAGAACGCAGTTTTTCCTGCCTTAGAACGGTTAAGAACTATCTGTGAACTAGTATTTATAAAATACGGTTAAACTCACTTTCATTACTTTGTATTGAGGCAAATACAGCAAAAACAATTTCATATGAGGACATTATTAACGAGTTTGCCATTAAGAAATCTCGTAAGAAAGCTATGTAAATTTGAACATGAAGATTACGTAGGGTGAGCTTTTTAGAGAATATTTTTCAACAAAAAAGCAGTAATTATCAACATTTTGTGCAATTTCATTTCACCATGTTGGACAACCTAATTCAAATTGAACACAGTTCTTCAATTACGCAAAATATAGTAAGTTGCATTAAAATATAAAAATATGTTTAAAATAGTGGTCACTGATCTCCAAGTACAAATTAATTAATTAAGTTCGAAACCCATTTATTTTTTTAACGAATCATAAAAGAAGTTAGTAAAAAAAACAAGTAGATAAGTAATTTAATCATATATTTTATTATGTAAACCATTAAAATTGTATTTTTATCTAAACTAAATGAACTTTTTGTTTAAAAAAGATTAAAGCACCAATGAACTCTATCCTTTTGTTGTATAAAACAAATGTATTAAGCAAATATGAACTATAGAGGGGGCGGCAAATGGACTTTAGAGTTTAGGCGGCATAATCTTAAATCCGGCCCTGGGCAGAAGGGATAGGGAAGAGGAGACGATACCAGTAGAGTGAAAGGAAAACTTCCCGCCAGCAACCATCCTCTATCTTCCTCTGCCACACGAAAACTGCCCGCTCCCTCCTCCGCCTCCCGCTTATAATCTTTTCAGCAGCCTCCCGGCACCGCCTCATCCTCCCACGCACGAACGGAACTCCGTTGCCTCCCACCCACCTTACCATTATTACCTATAGCGGCCTGTCCGCGAGGCACACGGCGCGCGGTTGCTCCCCATGCCAATTTCGTGTGCTGCTTCGCTCGTCAAGGCCACCACGCGAACGGGTGAACTCAACCGACGACGACGACTCATGAAACGGGCTCACCTTCTTCCACATCCATTCCACGGACGCCCCACACCCCCGCGTTAAAAGGCGAATCATCATCCTTCCCCACGACTCAAAGACCGTCATCCCTTTTTGATATCTTCCACAGCTCCCGATCTCTTGCTGTGAAAATACTATCCGTATCTTGCACACTCAAAGTCTCCACGACCGAAGCGTCTCGCCAATTGAAATGTTCCCGCAGCGAAGGCGAAAAGAACTGACGTATCATCAATAAAACGTGAGACAATTTCTTTGCAACCTACATCCTATTTCTCAGTTTTTCTCTCAAATCTCGACGGAGTTACCTTAACCAATGGGTGGACGTACGTGGGAAATACGATCGGTTTTTTCGGATTCATACTTTGACAGATGATGGAAAAGTCACACGGAGAGCACATGAAACCGTCCCTCGGATGGGAAGCTAAACTTTGTGCCCCTTGGCAAATTTCGTATAGAGCAGGTTCATGCCAACACCAGGTTTCTCTCCACCCTTCCTCTATTCCCCAAACACTTACTTCCCTCCTATTTATCAGAATTGACACAAATATTTCCTCATTTGTTGGACGTCTTCCCAAGAAATCAACGAAGAACACGGATATTTAGTCCATCGATACATCTCATGGCCAGCTAATGGCCATTCAAGCGAATCATCAACAAAAAAAGCTCGTTTTAAATGCCAAAGGAGAAATAAGTAGGGTTCTGCTGGCAATTATAAACGAATATTACCTGCGAGCAAAGGTAGAACTACTACGTCTCACAACTTTAACAACTCTCCTCTCATACCTATCCCCCCTGATCGCTCTACCACTCATTTCAGAATCCAGCAACTACCTCCAGCTCCCAATCTCTTGCTGTGTGGATGTTACTCTCATATTTCTCACTCAGTCTCCATGACTGAAACATCTCCATCTCATCATCTTAAATATTCCCAGGGTACAGGCTTCAAAAGTTGAGCACATTACCTCTGACAATCTCTGGTATTAATGGGATATTTTTGGTGCGTTCATCAAATCTCTATCGTTTTTCCTCGTATATATGCCAAATTACATCGTCCCTTGGTGTCTTCACCAGCTCCTTATCTCTTGTGGCTAAAATATATTCCGTAACAGTCTTTATACGAACATTGCCAACTCACCAATGGAGAAATACTTACAGGGAATGCATTAAAAACTTGATCATGTGAAACTAAAACACTATTTATTAAAGGATTTGTGTTAATATTGACTTGGACTGCGCAAAATGTCTCACCATTGGAGGCGAGAAAGGTATTAACAATTAAGAAGGATACCACCAAAGATTTGCGTTAACTAATGCACTATAAATACATTTCCTCAATGGAGAAACCTTATACGCACGATATACTAATGTATTGAAAAAAACAGATTTCCATTCACCTTTATTCATTCCTTCATTTCAAAGAAAGAAAGCTGACTGCGTTGTCAGTAATCGTTATTCGGTGTGTATTTAGCGTCTTGGACATAATTTGTTGTGAGATACCAGCCTCAAAAACTTCACCATCAATCACGGATACGAAACAAATAATGCAGATTTCCGGATTTCAGCAAAAAGCTAGTAAACTTTCAGAATGGCAAAATAACCCTCCTGATATCTGGCTGTAAAATTATATCCGTATCTCTCTCTCTCTCCAAGGCCAAAACATCCCAATCTCGACATTTTATGAGGACTCATATCTTGAGTGGTATTTTGGCAAGTTTGTATTGTGCTGCTCAACTAATATCCTGCGAATAATGCGCGCCGAGTGCGAAGAGTGCAAACTCACACCGCCTTACGACAACATGCATTTGCTTAAATTGCTCGGTGATATTCGACAGACCAATGAAAAATTACTTGAAATTTCCCTAATTATTTCTGTAATTTCAACGACAAACAACGATCTATGTTAGTTTATTGGCAGATCTAGATTTTTCGTTTGGCAACTTAGTCTGCGCGATAGCACATTAGAGTCACCCGAAAATATTCGCCCACGCCAAAAATGTATGCCAGTTGCCAGTGGTCCACCACCCGTGACTCGCGTATACACGGCACCAGCTCAAGGTCGTGCTTGCATCATAATCGTACACCCAATCAAGGGAGATCACATGGCCATCTCCATCCCGGTACTCCAGATTCTGTCTGATTTTAAAGAGGTAGGTATTCAAGACAAGCATTCATACTAAACATCGAAAAGGGCGCAGGTAATGGTGGCGTACTGGCAATTTAGCAGCTGAAGATGAACAAATAAGGCTGCCCCTCTCTTCTTCCACTCAATCTAACGACCACCTTCTGTCACCTCTTTGATGTCCCCCTCTACTCCCGATTCCTGCCTGCGAAAATATTACCCGTATCTTTCTCTATCTCTGCTCACGACCCTGACGTTTCGAATTCGCCAATTGAATTATTCCCACAGTGAAGGCAGATCTTGCATTTTATTGTGAGATATGGTGAAAGGATACCAGCTGCTGGAGTAAATTATATCTCACGGCATGCGAGTGAAGCTGGGACTGAAAGGAGTAATATTACTAACCCATACCCTAGCCAATGATGGGATGAGGGGTGAGACAAAACCACTTGACATCATACCATTATTGAAATTCCAGAGAACCAGAATGCAGGCAAATCCATTCTGTTCACCATGTCATCGCACACTTCAAAATGTCGACTCCAAGATAAGTAACGTGAACCTCAACTCTCTCATGCTCGTGGAATCCATACCACCGCGTATAATTGTATTGTGCAACTTCTGAATCAACAAATCATCGTTCAATCGACACCTCATTTGGTGTTGACTTTAGTCCTACTCTTAGCACTCTTTGCTGACAGCAGTTTCTTTATGACTTTCACAATCATTTTTATTTTTAGCACAACAGTATTAGTAGCCGATATCACGATTAACTCGTTTCGTTAAAAAATTCGTTCATTTTACATATATCACACGCACACAAACAATGATAACGCCAACATCAGAAAGTTAATGCGCTATTTCCTGTCGATTGACGGATACGAGTGAGGTTGTACTGAATCATGTTACCGAATTTGGGAAGACCAATAAGGGGTCATACTTGTGCACATCGTCTCCGTCGGTCTTCGATCAGGAAAGGTCTTTTAAGTTCAACCCTCATCACATCTCTGTGGCAGGCTTCGCAGCATGCCGTCTTTCCACAATATCACCATTCATCACCACTTAATAGATTCTCTGGCTCCTTATCTCCGGCCGTGAAAATATATAAGGTATCATAATTACTTCCGGAACCCGTCTTCATACGCGCAAGAAAAGTGTCGTGTTACTCCTGGAACCTCCTTGTTTTGAGTTACATACTATTAATGTTTTGCTAAGCAATCGGAAGTAATCGCAGACCCATTGGGCATATGCGACACCATTGCATTTTTTCTACCGTATATTTGAAGTTTACTTCTACATTATTATTTTTTTAAAGAAATGAAAAATTTGGGCTTTTGTAATTTCCATTTGGGTTGACACGTAAGAGATCTGTAGCTTTCTTCCAAGCTGTCACCAACTTTTCAATAACTTACTACCTAATATTACGCTCATTTTAATTGGTAGCTCTCTCAATTTCACCAACTTAGTTTCACCACTAAATTTTTTGCATCCTAAAATCACCTTCGATATCGTGATGAGTGGTTCGTTTGCTTTCTCCTCGTTCAAATTATTTATTTCAACGTTTCCCACGCTCAAACATTGGATTCATCCTCCTCTACAGCAAGTCCGGGGGCTCTGAGACATATATATGTATATATATATATTGGCCCCTATGGCACATATTAACCTTTTACTAATCTTTCAGTCACCTACTTATTCAAATGGTAGTCATTATAAACCCCGAAATCAAATAATCCTTTTGGCACGGTATTTCTGGTTATACAATCTCTACTGCCACTTTGTCTCTGAATAAAATTTGTGCCAGTAAGGAAACCTCAGCGAATTACAATTTTTTTAAATTCTCAAGCAGGCATTTATTTTTAATTTGGTCTTACCATTTTATCCACGCTCGGGAGTCTCTTGTAAGTGGTTTTCGCACATATTAAGGCATGACTTAGCATTTTACTTTATATGAGCAGTCACACACAAGCAGTTTTGAAAGGAGACATTTCTGATTGGACATTTAGCAAAATGAATTATCCCCCGACCAATAGATTGTGATTCACTTGGACCTTGGATGACGATGCCGCAGCTAACAGGTTGTATGAAGTTCATTAAGCCTAGACTGACAACCGGGTGCGGTTATTATTTTTACTATCAGACAAAATTTGCTAATTAGCAATCTACCTCAAGTGGCCAAATGATCTCATTTTTGAAGTCCTAAGTTCTACTTGGTAATATTCTCTCATATTAGTATCAGAATTGCATGAGAATAATTAATATGAAAACATATCAGCATAAAGAGTGTTCATCTCTTAAAAGTTTCGGTATTAATGATCTCAAGATATTTTGAAAAACATGAAAACAAAAACCGTAGCGGTGTTAGAGTGGACAGGTAATTTTCTTTGAATAATGTGTACTTTCATGAGAGGCATATTTAAGAATTATTAGCAGTCCACCAAAAGTGTAGTTTACGTTCAATCATAATAATAATAATAATGGATAATTCCCCACTTGTTATCACAATGAGTACTAAAGAGAAAGTTTGAAATTCTACTGCTAAGAGCTCCAAGTAATACGCAGTAGCATAAATGAGAATTTTGGTGGCGTGTATATGGAGTTAGAAGAAAAAAGTATTCAACTTCCTATCGGAGTAAAATGGAAAGGGTTAATTTTATTTCATTGCTCAACCTGATTCTCTCCGTTTAAATTATGGATGAACACGTGGATGTGATATTTTGACATGATCTATGAACTTAAATTTACAATCGCCGGAAGCTCAGGACTGAAGTGTAATGACTTCAATATGGCTCGAGTTTTTTTTAAGAACCGCTTAAAATTCTCCTGTTACACATTTTGTGGTTCAGAACTGAGAACGGAGTCAACTTACTCTATGCATGTGACTTTCTCACACCAACTTCTTTGAGTTTAAATAACCAAACATAGAGCTGGTTCTTGCTCTAAGATCTACGAAAATTCATCCAACCAATAACTTTATACACCACTTTAACACTGGTGAACCTTCTCAACAAAGGAACATAAAGTCAAATATAGACAGATTACAGGTGATTACAACGCAAAATGTATAAACTTCGTAGGTAGACCAAAACGGAGGGCCTAAATAAATTATGTGTATCTAACACACATATTATAAAAATTATTAGCAACTAACCAATAAATCCAACGACTCAAATCAACAATTCAGATATTCACAATGAAATGTTTCAATCGCAAAATATAAAGAAAAACATTGGGATTGTACAGAAGACCTGTAACTTTAATTGGATAACGAATAACACAAACTACCATGACCTAAACAAAAGGAGGAAAATTATTGGGGCAAACCGAATTGGACATAGAGCGGAAAAGTCTGTTAATGCACGTATTCCTCCAATGAATACAGCGGAACATCGGGGACCACATGCACACCGAGCTCAAGTCCACGTTTAGATGTAGGTATTTATTTTTCCTGAAATTACGGATACGATGTATCAAGGTATTTTACGGAATATATTATGAATAAATATAAATAAAAAAACAACTCGTGGGAATTGCACCACGATTATGCTCCCGCTCACATCTCACTGCTTATTCGTGAATTTTTGGTAAAAAACAAAGCGTTATTTTGCCTCAGCCACCGTATTTGCCGGACATGACCCCCTGTGACTTCATTCTATTCCCGAGGCTGAAGAGAACCATGAAAGGACGACGTTTTTCCACCATTGATGAGATAAAAACTGAATCGCTGAAGGAGTTGAACTCTATACCGAAAAGTGAGTTCCAGAAGTGCAGTCACTTTGAAGGGAAAAAATTGGTATTGATTAATAAATAAATGTTCTTTAAGAAAAACGAAAATTCCCGTTTTTTATCACACCTCGTATATATATACTTACAAGTAAAGACTTCTATATTTCGATGGAGAGTCGATCAATCTTTCTTAAGGTAGATACTGTATAACTGATAATGCATTTCCAGTGGCGATGATTATAGCAATGCCGTTAAATCAAGATGCTAACGTGATAATCATTAGTAATTCATACAAATATTTGTTGACGGCCTTCTGTTATTCTACTCGGTTCCTTTCTTACTCTTTTACGCCTATGTGGTTCTTCTGTTTCAAGCCCAGGCTTACTAAGCCGGGGTAAATGTCCCTTGGTCTTCCCCCTAGGTGATGACATCCCTTAGATCATTTTTCTTACAAATTCGTAGTTTTAAGTCGTGGTTTATCCGTCTGGATCTTCTCTACCCAATAGTAATCATATGGTTAGCTCCTTTTCTATTGTTCTGTGCACTTCCTCCTCTGATTTTATCAGTCTAACTTCAGCATCTGTCTCCTGTACAAAGTATCGGATGCCCATGTTCACCTTTTTTTCTACGTTCCTAATATCCATGTCTCTCATCCAGAATCATACAGAGCAACACTCTATACGAGTGTTTTCATGTACTGCTTCTTTATTGGTACTCTTATTTTCATTGAACACAAACTTGATTGCTTTATTGGCTTGAATTAATTTCCGCTTGATGTCCATTGAAATTATTTCATCACGTGCACCTTCCAAGATAGGTTTCCAGTTGCTATAGCGCCACCCTGGCAGCATAATGACTGCATTAAGCTTTTCTCATCCATATATTAGGGTTTTTCTTTTCTTTCCGACTATCTCCATGCAGTGCCTGGATGAAATTGTCGGTATACGAGTCAAAAGACGTATTACCTCCACTCTGAGATATAAATTACATCAAGAGAAAAATTGATTTTGTTTGAAAAAGTATAAGAAAATGTGAGAAACCTG
Source organism: Pyrrhosoma nymphula (assembly GCA_963573305.1). Taxonomy (NCBI): domain Eukaryota; kingdom Metazoa; phylum Arthropoda; class Insecta; order Odonata; family Coenagrionidae; genus Pyrrhosoma; species Pyrrhosoma nymphula. The sequence goes on along the minus strand of OY754335.1, from coordinate 7,197,562 downwards.
ACGATGTTTCCGCCAGCCACTCCGAAATTCTGATAGCATTCATTTCTTTATCTTTATGTCTCAAAAAATATGAATGACGTAAAAAATAAATTGCGCGAATAAACTTAATTCTTTTCAAAAGATATGCTTCTAGTATTAAAACATTTTTTTCTATTTTTACTGGCGCTTTGTCACGAAAGTCATTCATTTTTTCAAGCGTTCAAAAATCGTGAGCTATCCAAATATTTTTATTCCATGGACCATCCTCTAGGTCGACTCTCCGCTCTCGCGATATTTATTGCTCGTTAGTTTCGACGATCCATTAGTACTTTCATGATGGCGGATTTTAAATGTAAGAGGGGGCCTGATGACCTTAATTTCCTTCGAGTGGTTTTTGTTTTGCTTTTTCGTGCTTCTTCGTACCCCTCTTATCGTGATCCCTCCCCTCACAGTTCACTTAGCAAACGCTCCCCCATTCAATGACATCGAAGGCGTCCAAATTTGGCAGCTTTAAATCTTGTACCATCACATATTTTGAACATCACCACCTAGGGAGCCAACGACAGGCATGAACTGATCAAGCAATTGGTAATTGGGCACATCTACACGTAAGTAGCAAGCCGGCCACCGTTTAGGCGTGTGGCAGAAGTTACGAGTTGGATACACGAGGTGGAAAAAATAGGTACTGGCCATGAACGATTAAGGTGGCTGGAGAGATTTTTGTATGTTTACAGATTTGCGTGAAACTTTGCATACGTGTCCTTATTAGTAATATCTATTGATAAAAGTAAAAAACTGCATGCAACCGATTTGGTTTCCTGGCAATTCAATGATATTTTAACAAGTACTCTTATGGTATACGGCATATATTTTGAAATAATTCGATTACTTATGTACAGATTTTCTCCTAAATGTGAAATAGTACGTGTCATATTATTATAATATCTGCTAACAAATATCATGCCGAGTAAGAAAAGCGTATTTACATTTGATTTTCTCGTAAATTTCGAATTTCGCGCCGAAAATCCAAGTCAAAACAATGCTTTAATTAAGGCGAAAACTTGAAATATAAGTCTTTCATCATATACATTACTGCATTTATGGTGATTTCCAACGTATAAACAGGTGTACTTGAGTAAAATGTGGTCTAAGAATATTTTTGTCGACTTGCTTGAAAAGTTATTAGAATGTGCCTTCAACGACTCACGATTACCGCTCCAGCCACCTTAAGACCCGGGATTCAGTGATAACACAGTGGTAATTCGATCTACACTTGGGAGCTTTGGTGAAATTATATCTAACACAATGTCACATCTTCCGGATTGGACGTTAACGGAGTGATGGGGTTGCCTTCCTGCAGTCTATAGTCATGAGATAGGAAATACCGGTGCCGCAATTCTCTCCCAACTACTGTACTCCGTTCCATCCTAAACACCTAAAATACTTGGGAATAGTTTTAGATGAAAAATTTAGTTTTAGTAATCATAAAATCTATATATGTGACAAACTAATGTGTATTTTGTTTCAAATGTCGTACCTAAAGCATTATTTGCCTCATGAGTTGAAAAGATTAATGTATCATGGCTTAGCTGAGGCCGTAATACGTTATGGTTTGACGATTTGGGGTAGCACAAACTCCACCTTGCTGAATAAGGTTATTACTTTACAAAATAAAATGGTTGCGCATTTGATGGTCAAGGAAAACGATGTGAGAGAAGTATATAAGAATCAGTGTTTGTTGCCATTAAAAGAATTGTATAAATATGTGTTAATTTGTGACAACTTTTTTGACAGCAACTTAATAAAGCAACGTGTGATTAATACTGACATGCAACTGCGTGGAATAAATAGGTTGTCTGTACCTAAGTATTTTAACCTCCATGGCAAGAGATCTTTGGCACATGTAGTCCCTGGGTTGTTAAACAAATTATCTAAACTATTAAACTATGTCAATGCATGATATTAATAGCATATCTGTTCTTAAAAAAAATCACTAAAAGAGTGGTTCATAGGCTAATATTGTTAAGCTCCGAAATTGTCCAAAACGCTACACAGCAAAAAATAATATTTTTTAACTAAAGGCACCTGCTGACAAGCCGCTTTGGCTTAGTAGGACCTCAACTGCCCTATTATTATTTTTTTCTCCATATTTTTTTTCATTATTGATAGATAATAATTTTTTATGTGATTGCAATAGAACATTGTAAACTTGGAACTTGATGTTAAGCATCTGCTTAGCAGGAAAATACTGGATAAAATCATTCATAATGACTAGAAAAAAAAATCCCTATCATAATGTATTTTTTACTGTTCTGAAGCGTCGATTCGTGCACGTCATACTTGAGCTACAGTGATGGTGAGGGTCCATCCCATTGGGGCATTCACCAACAGGGTACCTACTCCAGATGCAGTTTTTAAGTCCTCAGCCTTGGACAGATAGGTTACCATCCATCACAGTATTCTATGACAAGATTTCATACTACTATATCCCAGTATATTTTTGGAAATTGAATCGAAATACTGAAATATATTTTTTAATCCGAATCGAGTTGAACTTCTTTTATCCAACTAAGAAGGTGAATCAAATCGTAGTAATTATCCGCATAGGAACGGCAAGGAATAAAAATTTACATTTGTTCTTAAGCTGTGCGCACACGGTGCCTTAGGGAACTAATGGTAGCGATGAGTGTTACAGGTGGGCTGACACGCGTAAAAATGCAAATTACACCCTGCGCTTGTTTGCTACTTGGTTTCGTAATTCAAAATTGTAGGATATTTCTGATTCGAACTACATTTATGAGAGCTATAATCAAATAAATCATATGTGTATACTCTTCGAATCAGAATGTATCACCTAATAGCATCCTCTACCTTGTAAATAAATAAATAAATACTAAACCGCCCTTTTTAACACACGTTCGAATCGTTTTCCAAAAAAGTTTGTATTTCAGAAAAAAAGTATAATATGACAAGAGTGACAAATTTCAGACAAAAACGTCACGACATTTATTTATTTCAGTCAGTGGCAGGGAGACACATTCCGAGTCCCCTTTAAACAGATATATTGAGCACTCATCCAAGGGAAAGTTATAATTACGAGCTTTCTCCATCAAACCAAAATGCTTACGATTACATCCTGTCGTCAGGAGGTTGGAATGTCAGGAGAGAAATAAACTGACCGTTCCATACCCATGTCCGATCAAATTTCATCCACCACAAACTAAATTACTGTAAAAATTTAAATTTGTAAAACATTAGTAGATACCTATGTATTTAGAAGAAACACCAGTGTGCCTATAAAATGTTTTGCCGTTCATTTCTAAACTTAACTGTCTCCAAAATAAGTGCAGTTGAATATTACTCGGAAATAGGGATAGGTTGTGGACGACTAGACGAAGGGCTTTAATAAGCTCACAAAACGAATTTCAAAGAACGTCGTTAATATTACAAGTATCATAACAAGTAATTTGGAGCTATGCTTGATCAACTTTCAACTATTGTTTTTAAACCTAATTTCACACAGTAGGCTTTTGAACATTACAGAGACATTTGGAAGGGGTGTGCACGTATAGATGATGTACGCAGAAATTTCAGGTTCATATAAAGAATTAAATCCAAGACTCCGTCCAAATAAATTTGAAATGAGAATTAAAGCACGTGAACTTGTGATGCCCTAGCAAAAGCGTCGAAATATTACATCACGCATCGAATTGAAAAATTAAACTATGCCAAAAGAATCATACGTCAGTATTGCTTCTGTTCATACAGTAGGTAGGTACCTACTGATGTTCCGATACACAAGTCATACTTTGGGGAACTGATGCGAGGAAGCAGAATGGCAGAATATCCATCATATTGAGTAAATGCATGATAATTACGGGAAAAACAATGAGTAGAAAAGTAAATGTACGATTTAGCGTCATGATCATGCAATGCAAGAAAGGTGACACGTGAATCCTTGAGTCTTAACATCCGGGGCTTCAAGAATCAGAACCAAAATTCTCCACGCTCACGACCCCGGCGATGCACTGTGAGAATCACATTTCGTAATTAAATAATATTCCACGGTAACGATCATGAAACATTCAAACCTAAAAACCAAGCCTCGACGAGAAGTAATAAATTCCATTCTTTTTTCCCATCGGCACATTCAAAGGTCTCCGTATTTGTCACGGACGCAAGAGACATTTCATGAGAGAGTTACAAGGTTCGCATTTCAGGGCCGTATTCTAGAAGTACACGAACATTTGAGCACGGATGTGATCGCGGCCCCTCGATAAGAGCAAGAATGGTCGTCTTATTTTTTAAATCCTTACGCTTTTGCGATGAAAAATCCCACGCCAGCTCGTGACAGAATCGCTCCCTCTAAAGGCAAGAGGGGGAGAGAGGGGGATTTCCTGGATACGTCCTTGGCATGCCATAGCCGTGATCTTGATTCGAGAGCGAAAAGAAAGGCGACCATTTGTTACTTCACTCCCATTCCACTGGGGGCGCCGCTCATCACTCACTTGGCAATTGCAAGGCACGGCGGATATATAAAGTGCACGGATCCATCCATGCCGAGGGCAACTCTCGTCAAAGCGATGTGATGCGAGTGCATACCTCAGGGTACGACGCAAAGGAGGTTACGCTGTGAGATACGCCGACTAGGAAAGTGGAAAAATAGCAAGTTCGAGAAAGAAGTGTCTCGTAACGCTACTACTTGCTTGAAGGAGCTTCTGTGTTTCGATAAGTACGCTTTCTTCTCACAAATTCCTTCAGTAAGCATCCCAGAGGATTTTCAGGGTTAACCCTCCGGTGGGAGCGCCAAATTCACTCCCACGAGTGGATGCGCCGCGGCAATTTTACCGCAAATATAAATTGCATTCCTATAGTTTAGGAAAAGGTAATTTACTAATAAAAAAGGCTGATTAAATTGTTACAGTTACATCTTTTATTGTTTGACACTGAATGTGTTGTTAATCATCTTAGTTTATATCTAGGTCCTGTTGATCTTCCCATCTCATACATGTTGTCTCTTGACGACAATGCGTCCTACATACATTATTTTTACATCACTGGCACACAATTTTTGACCTGCAATTTTTATGCCACCTGCAAACATGGCATATTACTGGTATAGGTGCTTCAGGAACTGGTTCCTTGTTCTTACATTTTCCTAAAATATCTTTTATATCTTTAGTCAAACGTCAAACTCTCTTCGATGTCACACAGCTACTGAAGCGTCCGGTGGGTAATTGATCCGGATATCGGAAATATTCCCTCCTATCATGAAAAATGAATACCTGGAGATACAGGCATTAAATACAAACGGTACCAAATGGAGAGCTCAGAAACTAAAATATGCGGCAATTTGACGCGGGCGCGCCCACCGGAGGGTTAAATAGTCCCTTGGCTTTGAATCCCGACAGTGGCAAAAATTTTCTAGCCCAGCAGCCCGTACTTCTGGAGTCTTTCTATGAGAGCACGCAAACGTCCAGGCCGGATTCCCCCCCCCCCCCCCGCAAACCTCCATTCCACGCATATCCTAATACCCTTTCTCCCCAATATGAAGCGCAAATACTCTCGAACGGAATATATTAACCCGAAATACGAAGTAACAATATCCATTCAATTATTCCCAATCACTCACTTATTGGCTTAAGCAAGGCAAATGCTTATTTGGATTTGCATTGTGACTACCCAACCGAAAGCGGATACAATTCTGATTTTTCTGAATAAATCCATAATAATTTAGCTTGCTCGAGCACTTAATAAATGTTGCAAATTCTTCATTTAGCTACCGTACCATTGAATGCTCTTCAGACCCACACATATGGCGGGATTTAGTTCTATCTCTTAAGAGCTAAATTTATGCATAAGAGTTAGTCGTGGGTAGCAAAAGACACAAGAGGATATACCATCACCAAATAAAGGAGTAATTCTCTTTCAATCTCATCAGCTTTTAATATATCAAGGGGAAATTTGCCATGGAAAAAATCATTTGACTGGAACGGGATGACATGGTAAATATCAAATGATATGTCCGTAAAGAGCTTCATTCCTTTGGTGCATAACTTTGCAACCGCACACGCGAATGAGTACCAAATTACTTGAGCATTGATAAAGTTTCGGTCAGCTAATGCTCAACGCAAATACTTATCATGCCGATTTGAGTCCGTGAGAGACTATTGATCGAATTCATCAAGATATTTGATTTTAAAATTATTTTATCAAGATGAGACTCAAGGAAAGGAACTGACCACCTTGAATTGGTTGCAGCATTTTTATGCAACGCTAGGCTAGATGTGGGTTGCTTTCCTCCACAAATAAAATTAGCTCTTGCGTCCCCCAAGGCAGCGTCCTTGGACCTTTATTGTTCTAAATTTACCTAAATGACCTTCCAGAAGTGATAAACTCGAGCATAAGACTTTTTGCGGACGACTGCATCATTTATCGAAGAATTGGTAATCTGAGCGACCATGAAGCCCTTCAGGACGATGTTAACAAATTGAAGAGTTGGGTATCGTTAAATGGGATAGATATAAATGTACAAAAATGCAAGTATGTTAACTTTAGCAATAAAATTATTACCACAAATAGACTATACGAATTCTCTGGCAATGCTATTCCGAAATCCGAGAACTGTAAGTACTTAGGTGTTCATTTGACAAATAATTTAGACTGGGACTTAAATGTGAATTGCATTTCCAAAAAGGCGTTCAAAACGCTGCATTGGGTAATGAGAAACCTCAAAGGGAGCTGCAAGGTTACAAAGGATATGGCCTATAAAACAAAGGTTCGCCCTATCTTGGAGTACGCTTCTCTTGTATGGGATCCACACAAGAAAGGTCAGGATATTAAATTGGAGAAAGTGCAAAGAAAAGCAGCCAGGTATGTGTTAGGAAGATATAAGAAAACGGAAAGTGTTGAGAAAATGAACTAGGATGGGATAGCTTAAAGCAAAGGAGGAAAAGGAGGAAAGGCTATGTGGGATGCATAGAATAGTTACCGAGGAAAGAGCATGGGACGACCTAGGGAAGGAAATATCAAAGGCAAACTTTGTTGGAAAGAATGATCACCAATTTAAGATTAAGTGCCGATCACAAAGGACTAACGTTAAGAAGTTTTCATACCTAAATAGGACAATACTTGACTGGAACGATCTACCAGCAAAGCTTCTCGAACCCTTCCCAAAAAATGTAAATATATTGAAGAATAGGTTGAAAAAGGATGTTTTTATCATTTAATTTTAAGGTATTGTTAACCAGGGCGATGATGTATATTGTTCGTACCTTGTTTATCTATGTTACCACCGGGCCAATTGTCCACTGTAACATTATTTATATTATAATAATAAAAAATACTCTATCGGGGATTGTTGTACATTCTGTTCAAGCAAAGAATTAATAAGTAGATGTAATCGCAGAAAGTAGATAGCTGTTAAATGATCGAAATTCATTTTGAGAACTGACTGTAAGGGTATTTATTAACATGCATAACCTCTCACCTCAGGCAACAAAAGCTTTGGCCTCTCAACGACACATCTGAAGGTCTACTTCACTCTCAAATATTGAAGGAAGGCAAAGTGACTGAATGATATGGAGCTCTCAAATGAGACCAAAACGGGTCAGTCGATACGGGTAAGTGGGCAGTAAAATTGTCTGATAGGTAATTTGAATGATATAAAAATGTATTAACTGTTTCATTTTAATCAATGATGACTAAATTAGTGATTAAGTATATCGCTCAATTATGAAGAGAATTTGGACGACTGAACTCAGTAGACTGGATCTCCCATAAATCTGGGACAGCCTTAATAAACTTTGGTGAAAACTTCCACTTTCATCCGCGCTATCATTTTTATTCGCGGTCGAGTTTTTCAGATTATCGGGGTGACACCGGTCCAACGCCCTTCAACGCGGTGAGGAAGCTTCTCGCATTTTGAAGAGATGGGAGGTTTTTCACTTTCGCTTTTTCCATCTGCTCGCAATAAGTACCAGTACCTGCCCAAAAGACACAAATGTAAAAGTTTAATTTACTAGGTAAGTATAAGTACTTTTTAGACACCATCATCATCTTCATAAGTAATTCATTCCTACGATTACTTTTCTCCTTTACCTCCACTATTCTCTGCCTCAACTTTTAACTCCTTGGGCAAAAGATATCACCGAGACTGCGTAAGTAAAAACAAAACACTATATTCCATCTCTTTGTTTGCATTGTTTAATAATACTACTTTCACCAATGGCATACCTCAGCCATTAAAAAAAACCAAAATTAAGGTTTTAAAAAAATACGGAGATTATTCAGTGGCTTTGTTTTTAATTAACACTTTTTCCTGCCATATAGGAGGCGACAGCTGTGCAATTTATATTGAACCAGCGTCTTTTGACGTCAATTATTGCAGTAATTTGCTAATAACTCAGATACTGAGATGGGTCGGTGCCTTTATTTTACTTCCATTCTGTATCCTGGGAAAATTCTTTTCTCATGAGCAGTTTTTCGTAAAAATGAAATTAATATTGGACGAGAAAACATTAATTTCACCCATGTTTCAGCCATGCATCTGGTTTTACCTCCAAATTATTTTTATTTTATTTTGTGAAAATCATTTTGGAATGGTATATATTTTTCAGATCAAACAGAGGACACGCTGTTTTTTTTAATTTGTCAAAATTTGAAATAAATGGCATTATTGTCATTTTGCGGAGGAATCACATTACAAGAAGTAGCTACTAAAGAGTAAGGCAAACCCTATTGCTATTGTCTTGTACCTGGCTGACATATTTATTTTCCGGTCCTCTCCGTACGATTTCCCTCAATTTTCCTCGCTATGATATTCTTTACCAGTACATTACGTCTCAGGGTGTCCAACTATCGGTAAATTCAGTTCATTAAAGCGTGTCAAATGGTCATCTCCACTTCCATTCTTCAGTAAACTTGCTCGTTTCTGATTTTATCTGTACAACTGATCCTTAGCCTCCAACACCGGGTTTTGAGGGCGTTTTAGTCCCTTCTGCTCCTTTTTTCCAATGGCTCACATTTCTGACTCGTAAGCTCTCACGCCATTTTCCTTACGTACTGCTCCCGTATCGGTTATCGTATTTTTCGCCAGCGAGTACTAAGAATTTATACAATAATAGGTATAATATTTCTAAATTGAGGGGAGTTCCCTCTGTCTCATTGGAGTATAGACCTGGAGTGCATTGGATGAGTAACTGGTAAATAAAAATGTTTATTGGTACAAGGAAGAGAAATTTATACCACGCTTGAATTTAGTTCAAAATTCAGGATATTACCATGGGTATTTTCCAATCTGAAACAAGAATCTTAAAAGAAACAAGCGAATTCCTTCCTACAGAAATAGGTGGCTAAAAGGAATTTATATGATGCATGGTAAAATCACTGATGAAAATTAAAAATCACTCTTGGCAACCTCTTTCATTTGATAAATTAGTAAGGAGAATTAATGCTCGCAAATTTTGTGAAAAAATATATAGGAGTACAATCAAGGCGACAAGCACTCATTTTTTTCAATTGAGATGATGTATCTGTAAATATACAGTTTATTTTAGTGCCCCAATGCAGACAGAAACCTTTACAGAGACGTTCAATGCTCTTCACATTCTGTTACCATGACGCAAAAGCACGGTTGTCAGGCAATATTCACATCAGAGATAATTTGAAACGAAATTAAAACAGCAAGATCCGTTTCTCAAAGAGGATTCAAACCCGCGACCAACTGGTTTACAAGAAGGAACCAGTCCAGACCATACCCCAATTATTAAAAGGATGATGGAATTAAAACAAGTTGACCCGAGTGAGGCCGACGCAAAGACAATTTTCCTTTATGCCTCGCAAAAATATATAGAAATGAAACCGTGATATTCGCACTTAGTTTTATAACAACGCAGTAATGGTATAATGACGGAAAATTGCATTGGCCGTAATTATACACCACTGGCAATTATGGTCGGGTCGCAGAGGGCATTAATATATAGGCGGGGATGAGGCGTCTAATCTCCATCGATTTTTTCCAGACAGACAGCGATTCTGGAGGCTTGTGTCCTTTTCAAGAAGTCTGACGCCTCGGGGAAGAGATTGCCTATTCACCGGAGCAATTGCACTCCGACCTGATTTCCGGGAGCATCACAAGCAAGTCCACAAGAAGCATCGCAAGAAGCATCTCTTTCACTAATCTTCACCTCGCTCCGTTCTCGGTAGCTCGAAACGACGGCGAAAATTACCCAACCTAAGGGAGCGATTTCTAAACGCAATCATCCTCACGGAAAGAAAGTTATGAACAATCAGGACGAAAACGACGTCAGTGGGCAATGACACTTTTACGATTCCGAGAGGATTTACGGTGGGAATATTTCGCGTTGGAACTCGAGAAAGCCTCGAGCGTTGATCGACTCACATCTAATACCTATGCACTTAAAAGTTCAACTCACCAACCTAAAGGTTCAATTCTCACATACAAGTATACCTCAACCAAAATGCTGAAGACTTGAACAATGACAACGAGCTAGATCAACCATACGATCGAATGTTAGCCAGAAAATAATAAGAACTAAGATATTACAATTTTCCACAGATAAAGTTTTAATCGACCCGGGTTTCGATGCACTGTATCATCATCGGGTACATATATTTGGAAATCAAGGAAATTTGGAAAATTGGAAATTTGGAAAAGTGGAGGTATATGTACCTGATGATGATGCAGTGCATCGAAACCCGGGTCGATTAAAACTTTATCTGTGGAAAATTGTAATATCCTAGTTCTTATTATGTTCATATTCCACAACATCTCGCCTGATTCCTCCCTTTTTGTTAGCCAGAAAAGTTGAAAAGCTAGTCAGTCCTGTTGTTACATAACAGCTGAATTCATGCGTATCTGAGGACTAACATAACGATTGCGACAAACTTGTACTACTAACCTGTATCAAATGGCCGACTCAAAACTCGCAGAAGTTTTAGCTATTAAACTGAACTGTTAGATTCATTGGTAAATGTTGAGAATTATAGACAAACAAATCAATTTATCTTTCTTTTCTCTAGTTTCCCCTCCCATAAATATTAATACTGATGGACGCCTGCAGTTTCTCTTGTAATTATTAGAACCAAACCTCAAAATACTCCGTACTGTCATATTCATAAGTTATACGCGTCTCTCCACAGGTTTTCAAATTCGGATGGAGTAACTACTCTTTTTACAATGACTCAACTTTCGGTTCATTCATTGTAATTGCCTTGTTATTAAGAAAAATTGCCCAATGCCTAAATAATTCCCATTTATGCCAGAAACTTCACCCTTAATTTCACAGACAAACTATATTTATATCTAGTCATTAAGTTGATCCCGATAAATCTCTAACTTTTACATGAATTCCAGATTTCACTTTTCTAATAGATACCTATATATTCCTCGTCTTTGTATCCTCGCCATGAAAAAATCAATTGACTTGACCGGGATACGAACCTGATGGTCAGGTATGTTAGCCAGTTTCACCAATAAACCATCTTAATTCATAGGGAATTTCAGCGGGTATTTACTCGGATCAGTTTATCTCATACACATGTAGACTGGGGACGAGATCAACTTGTTCGCACAGAAAATGAGCAGTCAAATGATGCCCCAGTGCAGTTAAGGTGATATCCAGGGTCATACAAGGACGTGTGCTAGACCCTTCCTGTTACTTATTCATATCAAAGAAATCAATAAGATTATCATCAAAAATAGTCTTTATTACTGGTGATGGGATCACAAACTGAATTTACTTCGATAACCAGACTTCTCAGCTCGTTGTGATGATTTCAAAAATGTTTACTCATTGATGGCACAGATAAACACTAGCTAAAATTATAGACAAAGGAATTCACATTAATCACTATAGGAATTCACTTATTTGAAAAGAAATCACTTGAAAACCACATCCTTAAAGTTTCAAGAGTATACTTAAGCAGCATTAACGGAGTTGAACACCTTGCCCTATTGTACCTAACCTACTTTGTGAGAGGGAACATACATAAACATTAGTAGAAATAGTATGATTTGGTTTTTTCCTGGCGTATGATGCTGATGAAGGTTTCTCGGGTTTCCCACCTGACCGGAAACCTTCATCAGCATTAGTAGAAATATATTTCAAAGACTGGAATTCCTTTAGCGAATCTGGGAAAGATCCTTGTACGTAAACATAAAACAACGATGTCGTATATCTGTCGATTTAAGAGATTAAGGCCGCATCAAGAGCACAAATTACGTGGATTCTATGGCAGAAAGGTTCAAATCATGAAAATAATATATTACAAAGATACTACAGCAAAAGTAATCATCTAATTATTCGAAATTTATGGCAGTATCTTCATCTCTTAAAAATTAAAGAATGCAGAATAATCCCACATCTTATAAGTTTGTATAAAAAAAACTCAAAACAGCAATTCAAAAATATTTTTTCTCTAGTCACTGCTATTTTTAAATTAGATGCATAATTCATGAACGTTTGTTAAAAACTAAGTACTAAAAATGGCAAAGAAATAAATAGTACAAGCTTTTGAGCGGCAAGGTATCTTAGCGATTTGAGCATTCTGGGAGAAACCATGGAGGACAACCTCAACAGGTGCTGCCCTCTCTATATTTAAAGGTTGGATTTCACTCGCCTATAGGGTTGGTTTGATGTGAGAATACAACATTCGAAAACTATCCAGAGAACTTTTGAGTTTACCAAAAAGAGGCCAAAAATGAGAACAAATTAAAAAATATTCCAAGTACTCTGCTCGCTATCTTCGTCATAAACGACAAGGGCCGTGAAGGTTTATCTATGGCTCGGCTTTCCTTTGTCAAAAATGAGTTCGTGAGGCCAAGAATTATGTAGGCATTCATCTGGGGAATACCCCCTGCGATGCGGAGGCTTCGCATAGAGGAGGCGGCGAGCATAGAGACCCCTCCGGTACACCATCCCATCCCACCCCATACGAATCTCGAGTATTAAAAATAGTAATAACGGTTGAATGGAGAGCGGGATCCGAATCGCCGCCGGACGCGGTCCCGCAAAAACACGCGGTCACGAAATAGATTCTCTATCCATCGACTCCACTGTGTTGCCCAATCACGCTGGGTCAACCGAATAAGACGGGAGTCACGTCCCCACTGCGCGGCGGCGAAACTGTGGCGAATGATTTAATTAAAGTGAATATGAATACTAAACGGACGCACGAGACCAAAAATTAATTCTGCGGGATTAGAACCCTTTTATGGCATTCGCAGAGCGGCATGCTGGGATGAGGTGGATTTTCACGGTCACGGATCCTTTATGATGTCGGTTAATAAAACGACCGAATGGGGAAGGAGAAAAAAAAGGAAAGGTTTCTACTCTATTAGCTTTTCTTATTTTATAGTGAGCGTCCTCGGAGAGAAAGGGGACATAAAGCAGATGTTGGTGTGAAATGACTGCGGGGGTGGAAGAGGAAGACGGCTAGATCCAACTGAGAATTAAGGAAAAATTTAAAATGATTAGCGTTTGTGGGTTGTAGGAAATTTCTCCAACTTCTGACCATTTAATTGGTCAACTTAATATGGTATTATGTGAAAGAATCTGGTTTCCTGGACCGGGAACCGAATTCCTATATTTCATCCACCCGGGACAAAGTACAGACCACCATGCTACATATGATTTCCAATTCCAAAGGCAATGATATCTGGAGCTTATGTGAAAACTAGTTATCGTGGGTAGTCACGTTCCAACAAATATTAGCCTCATGAGGCAGATTCGAGCTTCAAGAAAACCACTGCCCTCGAAAATAGATCCCATTAGCTTGTCCGATAAAAAAGTTTATCTAACTGCCTTGATCAACGCTGAAAAATACATTTTAAAATAATATCGTAATGGTTAAGTGCCTTTTTAGCATTAAGCAACATAAAATACGCTCCCCATCGCATTATTATTTAATCAAACTTGAGTTAAAGGTAATAATAACCAATAATATCGATTACCAATATTGGTAATTATTACTATCACTTCATTCGTATCAAAACAAATAAAATAGGTTATTTCTCACCATATAAAAACAATGAAAAATGTAAAGAATATAGAGGCATCCCATACTAACCATAAGTGAAACATAAAAATATGACAACTTATCAGACTTGAGTTTTAGATGATATTTGCCATTATATTGAGAAGTTCAATCATTGTAGTTATTAAAATGTGGATTCAAAATATTTTTAGTGAAATGCGTAAAAAATCAGGGAAAAAATATTATTTAGAAATTTATGAAATTTCGTAAAAACTGTCTTAAGAAAATTGGTAAATATTTTATTATTGTCGCTTCATTCATAGAACATTCGCAAGTCAAATATTTTGATGTGAAATTTCATCGTTTGATGGACATACAACAATATCGAGCTGAAGGTATTTTAAGGTATCTTATTTATTAGAGGTTTTTCTCTGAGCCGATATGTACATATTTAAAACGGAATATTGAGCCAAATATTGAACACAGTTGATAACATGAGATAAACATGATGCAAGGTATCCCGCGGTGAGTTTAGGCCCAGTAGGAGATAACAAATCCCGGGGAACTCCCATGATTCTCTACTTCAAGATGGCTAGGTTCACAACGAATAGGGGTCGAAAGTGTGCAACGCTTGCACCCTTGGTTCGATCCCTTAGCGAAAGGCCCTTGACTCGGCCCCTAGCGTTCAGGACGCGCACCGCAGGATGACCGACATCTCCGAAAATCTCTCAAGGGCGCAGGCATCTAGGATAATAGAAATAGGATTATCAATGTGGCGCCGGAAAGTGCGGGCTGGTGGTGTCAAAATCTTCCACCTTCAAGTGTCTGTTTTTTATTCGATGTGGTGGCGCTGTGATTCATCCGCGGTTCTACCGTGAAGTGGATTCGTTTATTACAGCGTGTGACTCTGCGGTGTCAGCACTTGAAAATTTAGCTAATTTTCAGAAGATAACCGGATATCATCAAGATGGTATAGCATATCGCGAACTTATCGTGTACTTATCGCATCTCGCTCCACGGATTACAACAAAACGAAATTTTCTATGCTCCATAGGTGAATGGATCCCGTTTTGAATTCGACTAAGTAAGCCTCTGTCCACAAAATAAAAGCTATTTTTTGTCACAACACGCGACAAGCAATCCAATGGAAAGGAATTTTCCATCACCACGTTGAAAGACCAAAAATAAGTTGGGATTTGCCAGATGGTATCCTCAAGTGGGAATCAAACCAAATACCTTACCGAGTACCCCGGATGATACACAGACGACTACGCCACCCAGCATTCCATATCCAAAGCTAGGAATCCAGGGGTTCGATTTCCGATCGAGGACATCAAATTGTTCTGGCATTCTTCATCGTATTATCTCCATTCAATATGACAGATGTGAGTTCAGGTTTTTAAATTTTCATTAGCTCCCAGCCATCCATTTGATTAGCTTTACCCTGTATCATTCTACTTCAAGGTTCCCGTTATTATTAGGAAATCGGCGACTCTGCGGTGGCCCCACTTTGACTTTATTATTTCCGGGCAGCCGAATCATTTTAATTCCTGTTGAAGTTCCGTCGAATCAACGGTAGACATCTGAAACGCATCGTGCCAAAGATTGGACGTCAATATATGATGTCCAATCTTATATATTATTCATGTAGTTAATAAAGTCAATTGCATTAATATTTTCACTTTTCCATGAAAAAAGTGATCTGTCCCGTTTGCCCTTAAGTAGGACTCGATGGTCTCCCTAATGATTGATGGGATAGTTATATTGTCTCTCCGCCGTCTGAAATGCCAAGCGCTTAAGAAAAAGATTTTTCATGCAATGATACCTTACAAATTCTCAATATTTGGAGAAAGAAACGTGAACTTTTATGCAATTACATTTAAACGAGTTCCCGTAAAGTCAAAGAAGATCAGTATAAGAAAACCAAATTCAGCCATTACAGATCTAAGCAAAGAATATTGAACTATAATGATACAATATCTACGTTGTAAGCATTCAAAATATTCAAGCTTAAGACATCAAAGGTTACGACTAGTTTAGCTCAAGTTCTTCATTTTATATCTGGTGAAATGGGATACGGTGGAGGTTTCTCAACAATTTCGTGTTCATGGTGTGTATTGTAAAGGGCATATCTGCTCAAAAATCAAAGTTAAGTGCATTATTATCTGCAATTTTCTTAAGCAAAATAAAAAGACGAATGATATTGTGCAGCAAACAACTCGGATAAATCCCATTAGATCATCTGAAATTAAAAAGGAAATATATACTTCATTTTACGATTGGATTTGAATTTTGGGATTCAAATTAAGAACCATGACAGTGCAAAGTATATTTTGACTTTTCTTAAGAAGCAAGTTATAAAAGTGCTGCTTCCATCGTAATACAAAACAATCGCAGTAAAAAAATGCTTATCCCGATATTTTGGACAAGTATCGCTTGATAGGCTTGAGGGAAAAGTTAGCCACCTACTCTGAAAAATTACTTGAAACACATAATGTTCTTAAGCGATATCCAATGAATTAATTTCAGACCAACCAAATGATTTTTTTCAATAGAACATTCATTAATTTGCCGATCACTTACTTTCAATAAATTCGATTAATGTCCTGCATGCCTCGGGTGCATTCAGCTGACATAGTAGGTTAGATATGTCGTACCAGTTATAATCGACCTCTCTGTCAAACCAACTACTTTTCCACTACAGCTGCTATTAGTTCTAAAACCATAACCAATTTTGCGACATTTTATTAAATAAATTGCATATCATTGTCCCAATTTCGGAGAACTCCCAAAGATCCCTTTACTTGATTTTTATCAACACCTACTTTTCCACTGAAAGAAGAAAGTAGTAGACGATTTGTGATGCTGGAATCCGAGTTTTAGATTGACGTAAAATTCGACGTCGGTCGCGGTTCACAACGAAACAGTCTGTTAACCCAATGACCGCCGGGTTGAATTCCGCCTTGGGCGTTGGTCATTAGTTTTGTCTTGGAATTATGATCTTAAGCCTAAATATGGTGTAATATTACTTCAGCAGTTAGAGCACCTAAAACTCAAGTTCGCTACTACTAAAATGCGACGAAAGGTACAAAGATAACTCATGTATGGCCATTCCGGACCAACTGGAACCTAATGGCCGCTAGGAATGTTGTTTAGTATTTCAACTAGCAAACATACCCCGTACCACATAATATTACCTACATAGTGATTAAACTGCTACAGAGCTTTAGCGACCCATCGCAGTCACTATAGTGAAAACAAGCTATTCACTATTCTCAATCTTCTGAATAGGTATGGTACTTTCACGTTTCTTAGTTATCCCACCTTACCAGATACGAATACACTATTTTTGCATCCGGAATAATGCTGTTGCACCAAGTAACGCAAGACACTGTTGACTTCACTGAAACTCATTTCAGCATGCGTTCGACAACTCGGGAAAGATCACGTCGAATTTCTCACAGAGCAATACACGCACGAAGGCATACATCGAGGAGGCGACTTGGCATTAAATGCCGTTTAAAAGACGCCCAAAATGTTATTGAAATAAGAACCACGTTACGCAACAAAGAGATGGGGGTCATGAGCTTAACTACTCCACCTCTCGGTTAAAGTGGAGACGAATCAAAAATGTCAAAAGCTTGGTTGCGCAATCCGAAAACGCCCCCTCAATCAACCAAACATTTACGAAGGAACACGCTCTCTCTCTCTCATGTCCCCTCCACGAGATTTCTGGAGGCACTGCACTAAAACATTCGACGCATCTTCGAGATGTCCACATTTTTTTTGACGCTGGGTCTCGAAACTTGAGTGATGAGGTTGTCAAATTTGTGCCCATTTCGGAGAAAACAAAACGAAGACGACTCCCGTCCCTGGACGCCCC
Source organism: Pyrrhosoma nymphula (assembly GCA_963573305.1). Classification (NCBI taxonomy): domain Eukaryota; kingdom Metazoa; phylum Arthropoda; class Insecta; order Odonata; family Coenagrionidae; genus Pyrrhosoma; species Pyrrhosoma nymphula. Next base: position 7,179,702 of record OY754335.1, on the reverse strand, counting down.
CAACGAAGATGAGTTCCCTTTAATCGAAATTTGAAGGACGAATAACGAACTCAACTCCTTCGGGTATCATCAACATGGTGCCCAATCTCTTGAAATTCGTGAAAAAAAAGATAAAAAAATAAAAGTATTGAATAACCTTCGCTTATGTGACTATACAAATAAAGAGTCAGAGAAATCGTGATTCTCATTACAAAGAAGGGATGCGGTTCGTCAACTCACCAGACACGTATCGTTCTCGAAAGCATATCAGGTTAATCGAAATGGATTTAAGGCCAGTTAGCATCAAATCAGTTTCTACCTGGCAGCCTGGAGCATTAATTATAATGTGTGTGCGAAGGTAAATACTGACCGTTTATTTTTACAAAATATCGTTCATTATTCCGTCAGAAAAATCAACGCAGGATACGGGTATTAACTATGGCCACGCGATGTAAATATCAGGAACCCAGAACTAAATCAATTAACAGATAAGGAGTAAGTCAGTATAAAAAGTGATGACGTCTTAGACTATACCAGTTTAAAATAAACAATTAATCGAATAACGAAACTACAAATTCCACTCTCAGAAAAACTGGAGATATGCCATTGAAAACTAAACTTCTGGTTCGTGCATAGTCAACGGTCATAGCAAGTGATGCATTAATTCTCATACGTTACAGGAATGGGAAGAGAACAGCAGCTCTATACAGAAGAATATTTGCCACACATGCATTAAGTATTAATTAGATAATTTCCCATGTAGTAAAAGCTTAAACGTTTTCCACGTAACATGCATATTTTTGGGATGATATAAGCAAGTAAAGCCTGGGACACAATCAATGTTATTTTAAACTTTAATCAAGTTGACAAAAATGAACCTGCGCAAAGGTATGTCGTCTGTCACAATCAGAGTACGAGGTGACGTCCACGCACTGGTAATTGAAGAGAGGTGGAAGCCTTCATCTTTCAAGCATGCACGACACGCACTGAAGCCCACCATCGTCAATTGATTACTACGCGAATTCTGATTGGCTCCTGCATCATGTACACTTCCAATTGGATCACTAGTTCCAGTGTCTTGTTTACGAGATAAGTACACGTCTTTAAATTAGAGCTGATTATGCCACAGACGTAAGAGTCTAGAGGGTTTTTAATTTCCTCCATATAAAAATACCTTCAAAGGAAATAATTTAAATCTAAAATCTAATAAAATATTTTAAATATATGTCCTTAAAAAAAAGACGCAACGTTAAGGAATCCACTATTGAATGCTTTCATTGTTGCGGTCACAAATTTGAAAAGTGGCTGAAGGCACGCATTCATGGAATACGTTTTAGTGAGTACATTAAACGCCAAACATCTCGTGTTGTTGGCGTTGTCTCGAAATCCACAATTTTCTGCTCACTGATCTAAGAAGCCTGCGTGAAATCCATAAAAATGCTAAAAACAGCTTTTTTGGAACGCACCGTAGTTGCGGCTACAGTAATTGTGAGTATTACACGGGAACATGTAGGTATTAAATCTTACGGAACTCTTAAATATTGCCAAAATGTGGACTGACCATAGGGATGTATTGAGAATGTTAGTTTCCGGAAAAGGTTCAACCGAAAAACGAAACGTGAGAAGGGAGAGATGGCAATTTACCCCAAAATTCGAGAGCGCTCAAGGAGACAGGAAAGTCGGGTGATGTGGTTAAACCTCCAGCCCGGCCGTGATTATTAGCCCCAATCACACCACCACCTCGCCAGATTCGCCAGTTGCAGCTTCCGGGAGATGCATTTCATTTACCCAGGCATCATAAAACACCGGTAGAGAGAGGGGGAGAAGGAAGGAACCGGAGAGCACTCCAGCTATTGGTCTCAAAAAAGTAGACGCTAAAAGTTACGGCCGGCCAAATATTTAATAAGAAGATCACCGACCAATCAATGTCCGTCCTCCTTCCGGAGATGGGCACGAAAGACGACTCATAATTACACGCAGACGACGAAATATGAAATCCAAATCGGAGAAATGTAGTACAAGAACTAAAAAAAAGAAGGCAATGGAGTGATGGAACACTCTTCACCCAAGTACAGACAAGTTGATGAATAAATGCAGCATAGAAGTCTCATGCGAATTCAAATACACCCTTGGACAATGACACGCTTGTTCGTTCAATATTCGCACAATAAGATTACTTGGCGCAAATGTGACCTTCACAGAGTAAAAAAAATCAACAACAATAGCTGAAAATGAGATTGGAAGCAATGGAGATGCGGTGTTATCAAATACTGACGAAAATCAAATGGACGGAAAGAATCACCAACAAAGAAGTCCTACGAAAGAGTTGAAGAAATAAGAATCGCTATGAAAACTGAGAGGAAGACGAGGCAAGTTTATTGGGCAAATTTTGCGACACAGCTGCCCGTTGAAAACAATGATTGAAGGAGAAAATATGTGAAAGGATTACAGAGAAAGACCAAGAATGAAATATATGAGGCAAATTATGAGGTACGTCAAAGTGAATTATAATGTAGGAATGAAGCGGTTGGCTTGCAGGAGAGCGGAGTGGAGAACTGCTGCAAACTTATCTTCGGAATGATGACTGCTGATGACGATGAACTGGAACTCGAAGCCAGATCTCTCGATAATACCCTGTAACCTAGTCCAGTAACCTAGACGGCTTACCAGAGCTCAAATTACGATGAGAATTTCATAGCCTTTAAAGGAGGGAGATGATTTCGCTTGCTTCCGTGAATTTACTTCCTCATATTACTAATAGTAGCGCTTCAGGTCACACTCCACAAGGTGAAAGCATTCTTTTTACACGAACGGGTGCTTGCCATTGACACATTCTACCTAGGATATCTAAAACTTTACAAATCATACAAGCTCTATTTCGGAGCTAGCCGTGGTAGTAACAGTAATGGAGTCATCCGGTGTCTTGAATTTATTACCCTAGCCCATAAGGGCATAACGGCCCAACATTTACCTCACATCGATCCCTATAATCTGTCATTAGATCAATGAAATATTATTCGCCCTCTTATTTACAACAGATCTCTAATAAACAACTACTTTTTCTGCTAAAAGCTGCCTCATAATTAGATTCAGCTGCTCATTACTTTTCCCAGCTTTTTAGTTATCCTCTCATCTCATACTGTTTAATTCAATTCATCAGTTTTGTTCCGATTTTTAATATCTTCTTCGCTTTGTTTTTTTTCTGGTCCAAGTATCCTAGATGTTCTACATTTTTCACGTTTCCAATTCAATTCATGATTTCTAATATCGTAATTTTTTCTCGGTATTCTTAGGCATAATGATTGCTCTTCATAGTTTACAGTATTATCATTTGACAAATAAAAATTTACATGTCGTATCTGGTCTTGTCTGATTGACGTAATCTAAAATTAGTCCAATAGCTGTCTCACATGAATTTTGCTTTTCTATCGAAGGGTCATGTTAATATTCCTTGCATTGGTTAACTTACTCCCTTCCAGAAGTATCTTATAGAATCTAGAATGTATAGATATAAGGAAGAGACACTGAATGCAGTTTGGATAAAACGGACAACAACGTGTGCCTGTACCAGACATGTGAAACCTTACAACACGAGAATAATTTCAGGATCAATATTTACCTAAACAAAAGCCAAATGGCTAAGCATATTTTCCCTTTCAATACCCGGAAAAAAATGTTTTATCGGTTCACCAAGGAGCAGACAATTTTGTTTCAAAGCATGTTGCACGAATGCACCGAGTCAGCCATTAAAACCTTTGATGCATAGTTAATTAAGAGGAATCGAATTAAACTACCGTGCAGTCGCTTGAATACACCACCACAAAGGGATGAATTAAATGGATCAACTTTGACCACAAGTAAAAACCAACACTGTAACGCATGTACAATGGTTTTAGTGCCCATTATCGAGATAAGCATTTTATAACTCTTGATTCCCTTCCATAAAAGTCGTAAAAATTTACGTTCGAAAACATTTCCTTTTTCATTCGGAAAGAGAGCTACAAAAAATTGGCGAGACGGAGAAGCATGCATGATTGTTTTTTTTAGCCCTTCTTTCCAGGTAGGAAGAGAAAATAAGAGCAGGGAAAGAAACAAGGAAGGTGGGTGCAGCGGTAAAAAAAAAGATCATCCAAGAGGAGGGAAGAGATTGTAAAAGAAGGGCGAGAAGAGTACAAGAGGAAGAGGAGGAAGGTTTGAGTGAGTGGTAAAGGATGGATGGATTTGAAGTCCTTGAACGGTTGCGGATGCTGTGAACAGCGAGATTGCCGCCTTAGGGGAGGAAAGAAAGGCTGGAGGAGGGAGTATGGAGCGAGAATGGCGGAGGTGGAGTGAGGTGGTGCAAGTGGAACGGGAAAGGAGGATGGCGGTAGGGGCGAGAGGGAAGAGGAGTTGTATAGAGGTCGAGAGGTTGGCTTCAGCAGGAGAGAGAGGTCTGGGAAGGAGAGGGAGAGAATGTTGCTGGGCAGTAGTGGGAGGAGGATACGCTGCCGGGAGTCATGCTCCGGGGTACAATATCGCGATACCATTATGCATGAAAAGGTTAAATTTCGTTCGAAAAACTTTCAAGACTATTCGCGGTGTTACCGTTACGGAGTCACCCGCCTCTTGTTAATTTAAAGCCCACAAGAATTCTCAGGGGAGAGAGGAACCTCTCGGCATAACGTAAAAACTGGCTAACGCAAAACGCTAACGTTACGGAAAATTGGCTTAAGAACTCGGGAGCAATACCAAGGTACCCGAGTTCGTGTCCCAGTCAAGGCGATTGATTTTTTCCTTTGTGGGATTTTTAAAATTTCGTTTGTTGTGTTTGCATCTATTTCGATTCAACCAATTGCATTGGCTCTGAAACGATTCGATTGTATAGTCGAATGTCTCTCAGCATTGTTAAGGCGAAATTTAGCATGGAAGTTACTTCTAGAGCAGTAGCCTTGTAAGTTGCTTTCAAGCAGCACTTCGAAGTTCAAGCACGGACTTCTATGGCAGTAGCAATCGATAGGGGTAACAATTGGTACACTATCGGACACGGTTCGCTCTTCCACGGATAATTCAAAGACTGGCCTCTATTTTACCTGCAAGAATATTTTGACTCGACAATAATATTGCGTAGCATCCGGAAAAAATCCTAATCACAAGACAGCAAGCGTGGATTAAAAATCTAATAAACAAATGAACTTACCAAAGGAAGACTTATTCATAGAAATAGAAATGTTTATAAAGGATTTGGTTCTTTCTCGGCGAATGATATTAATAAATAATTCTCGGGTTTCCAGCCGAGTAAGGTTTTGGTTTGCTAACGTTTCAATGGAATACTCCTCCGTCGTCCTCAGAGCAATAAAGCTCTGAGGACCATGGAGGAGTATTCCATTGAAACGTTAGCGAACCAAAACCTTTCTCGGCTGGAAACCCGAGAATTATTTATTAATAGAAATTTTTTTAGAATAAAAAATAGAAAATAGTTTATGTTTACATATAAATGTTTATAGCTGATGTAGACTACTTAAAAAGAATTATTATTTATGCCGTCCGGAATAATAAGGAACAACTTTAAAATCAAATAAGATTAATGGAGGTATTTTCTTTTTTATTCAATTTACACAAATTAATGGAAAAACTCGAGGAGTACGGTGTACGTACAAACATAACAATTTTCCAAATTTGGCAATATATGGAGTTGCCATATTCATTGTTTACTACGGTCATTTACTTTTTACATAAAGGCCGGAAGTAATATGCACGCAGAACAACGACCTGTACGCAGCATTTTGTATATCTAGACATCACTCACACTCGCCACTTCCATGAAAGTCAACTTCCATGTATGAAGCCGCGGTAACCGCATGCCAGAGGTCAAACAATCGAATCAAAATCAACAAATTGACAATATAAATAGATGGTTGCAAGCAAAAACATAAGAAAATTTAACATTTTTATACACATTTCTTGTTCAAGATCATTTCAATCTTGAAGATTGTCGAGCTCATGGGACCCAGCAAACTTCTTCCCATCGCAAGCTTACACCCTGGCGTAACATTAGTTTAAAATAAGGAACTTATTTGTCCTTAAAAATAACGAAACAAGAGAGAAGAGATAGCTTGTGCGTAAGAGAGCGCATATATGAGACAATGCATGAATATAACTGACGCAGAGGACGAATTCAAGGATGGGGCAGTACGGTGGGAATCATTAAAACAGAGAAAATAAAGCTTTACGGGCTAAACGCCGAAAATAAAGCTTTCTGATCGCGCCTACCCTGAAAAGAAACGCCATGATGGGTGTTCATGTACGTAAATAGACTAAATACAAATATGCTCCCAACTCAGTGAAACTCGGAAGTCACTTCAGTATTTACGAATAGCTGCGGGAGCTTGCACTCTAGATAATCCCACAGTTAATTCAGATTATTGGGTTCGAGCTTAGGAAATTTTATTTCTTTCAAGGTTATTTGTGAAACTTGAACATTAGTTTCAACTATATAAGATTAGGCAGTAAAGTTGAAACTTGAACTAAACTGAAACTACAGCACTAACAACCGCAATGGCTACGCACGATTTTTTACATCATCCGGCAAAATATTTAGATAAATATTGTAGGTTTTTGAGACTCGTTTCCATAGGCCTTGCTACCCATTTACAGTTGCCATTAGGAAGGTAAATCCTCTCAGAAGTCTTGTTTTAAGCACTATTCAAGTTTTTCTCCACTTTCGTGCAACTTCGGTACTTTCAGTGAATCAAATTTCATTTCTACTATCGAGTTTCCTTACAACCGTTTTGGGATTTTTGGATATTAATGTTTCGATTTTTAAAACGGGTTGGAAATGTCAGAACTACCAGAAACGGGAACCATATGTCTTCTTGCGATGGTTGAGGGTAGGAAAACAGGACTTCCGAAGACACGTTACCAACCTCTCCACCTCTCTTACTACTTTTCCCGCTTCCATTCGCACTCGATCTCTAATTCCAGCTCCGATTTCCCGAATTAATTCTCATGTTTACGTTTTTAACTTCCCCGGACCAGAGATTGCAAATCTTTTAACATGCTATCTTGGCGATGGTCTGACGACCTAAAGGGAATTAAAAACCAAGGCGCTCACTTAACGGAGGGAAGGCGTACAAGCAGTTGTACAGTATAAATATCACCCCCATGAAATTTCTTATTTGATTGTTGCTCGGGAACCAAGAGTACCCAGTACCAAAAAGTTAGCGTCATCCCTTGAAGATAGAGAGTTGAAGAAGAAAACCGTGTGGAGTGGTAGGGTCCAGAGGTTATTTGCAATATTACTAGAGAGACATTAGTCTCTATTTAGACCTAAATTAATAGACGGAGCACGGCTAATAATAATGGCAAATCACTCCTTCAAAAAGTCAATGTCACTCAGGTCGAGTCCATATATCAACGGTCATCGAAGACTGAAGACTGGCTCAGAGACGCTCTCCACGCCTTTCTCATTTTAAGTAACCGCTTCACTCATAAATATTTCCTCATTTTACCATCTGTCATGATCTCCTTATAGTATTTGACCCATGGTCTTCTTTGAAATTTATTTTCATTTGTGACTCCTATGCTGTAGCTTTCTGTATTGTCTTGGAATGTAACCGGTAAGTTTTCACTCTTAGGGCGTAGGGCTCTCGACAAACGTACTTTATCTCCAACTCTCGGCTGGGTTTCTTCATTGGAGAAATCCTGTAAAAAGAATTCCTAAAAGAGTAAAGATCTCCTGTAAAATTATGAGCTCTGTCACTGATATCGCCTAACCTTAACTTCCGTAGAAAAACCTGTTTCATAAGTGCTTCATTATTTTCACCTTATTTTGCTAGCTTTTAGCAAATTTTTCTCCAAGTGGAAGAACTTTCTTGTTTGAGCTAGTCACTCCGCATGTCTCACTATATCTCTCGTATTTTTTCCATCATTATTTACCATAATTCCTAGATAGCAAAATCTCGTAACTAACCACGCAGTATATAACCACGCAGTTCTTTCACATATCCTTGGTGGTAAGTAACCCATCCGTCATTATTATCAAGCATAGTTGCCGTATTGTTCCGGGAATAAATTTTGAAGAGGATTTCTTCACACAATGAGCTCAAAATGGACCCATTTTTTTCCACCATATCCTTCAGGCTTCCTTTTACATTCCAGCTTAGATTGCACAGTTACGCTCAAGCGTTGCCAAAATAAATATCCGTGAAATCATAAATAAATGGTAGCCTATTCAGTATGAGCGTACCCTTTCGTCTCTCAGATGATTTACCTTGCGAATCTTCTTCATAATCGGTTTTTCTCGAAGAGCGAAACCGCTTCCGTAGCCTCAGTAATGAATGGAAATGCATGCACGCGTGGTCCGGTCACTGGATGCGCAGCGGCTAACACCTTTGGATACGGGGTACAATTTTTACGCCACAGATAGCTGCAGAGTGTTATCTCACAGCTCACTTTATCAATGGAAATATATGGACACATGGATCTGGCTCAATCTGGGATGCACAATATGGAAATTGAATTTAGTTCGCAATTTGAAAGTTTACGGCTTTATGGTGAATTAGAAGACGACGATCTCATTTTAGCCGTAATGAGGAACTTTTCGATTTGTTTTTAAATTGAGATAATAGAAGCTATTAAGTATAGTACAATGCTGAAAACCCGAGGTCAAAGTGAATCTCAGTTTTTGAGATAAAAATTCACAAAGTAGTCGAAATATGAGCGCCGGGAAAAACGGCCTGAAAGGGGGCGTGTCCCCGTCTGACGTCACAACTGCTGTCGAGAGGCAGTAGCAGCGCCAGCAGTCTTCCTCGTCCCATGACGATCTCGGGCGATCCCGGTGGCGTGCATCAGTAACGGCGGCGTGCAAGATTAAGTAAATTAAGTAATGGGTATTCATAGGGTAAAAAACCCAGTTGTTAAATAATTCTTAGTTGAACGACTTGAAAAAAAACAAACATTTTCCTTATGAAAAGACGTATCAACGGATGCAAAGAAATGCAATGTCATGTCCCAATGGTCGGGAGAAACATTGAAATTTTCCCGTGAAGGCCACATTTTCCTAAATATTTCAAGAAAACGAGTAATAGACCAAATATTAAATATACTTAAAACTCTTGGCGCTTTTATCGAGCAAAGATGGTCAAACATTGATTATAGATAGCTTCGTATTTTATTTGTTGTTTAACAATCTGTACACTGGTCATCGCGTGCAAAGCTATTGGTTTTACCACCTTGAGTAATGTTCGAGACAAATATTTCTTGGTGCCAGGCTGCCGAAATACGACCTTTATAGATCCAAAGAAATTATTTTTTTTGTTTACCGAAGGAGAGGAAAATGCGGTGCTTGTGACTGAAGGCTATCAGAAGAAATCCCGGAGACATTTAAAAAAAAACTGTAGGAGTAGTGTGTGGGGATTAGTGTGAAGAGGTTATGAGGCCCAATATTTCATACATGAGGACTATAAAACTAGTTGATAGTATTCAATATTGTATCGGTACTTGAGGCCGATTCTTCTCACGCAGTACCGGCGAGACTGACAAATGAAGAGAAAAACTGATTTATCGGCGAAGTTGACCTCGTCTTGAGGAGAAGAACATCTTAATAATTATTTCCTTGAAATAAAAATAAAGATGGCTGCTATTCTGCCTAAATAAGTTTAAAATATAAGCTAAATAAATGTGATGTTATGCTGATAAAGTAAAAATCACAACGATCCGTTCGGTCAATTTCTTGATTTTCCGTAGAAAATTGATAGAAACGAGTTGAGTGGTTAGTTTTATAATACCAATAAAATCCGTTTACATTATCATGAGTTAACTCAAGTATATTAACAGTCAATTAATCAGTGGCTTGAGGTATATGAGCACCTGAGCTTTGACATGCCAGCGCAGACACGCCACCAATTGTAGAATGGAGAAATACATTAAAGTAGTCCGCAGTTCCGGTTCGCGTTACGCAGATAGTTCCTGTAAATTTATTACATGGAATTTATAAGTATCCCAAAACAGCCTAATACTGCAGCAGAGCAAGAACTACTGTGCAGTAGCTGCATCGCATGTCAGCCTACAAATGAAAATTAATCCATTGCTGCCCTGAAAAAGTCACAAAAATCAACTTTATAATTTGCGTCACAATAGGAAATAGACAAACATTTCGGTGATATTAATATTGATAATTATGAATGAATATTATCGTTAAATTTCATTTCGTTTAATCATACTTAATCATTTAAGTATATCGTAATAATAATAATTAATCATTTATGTGTAGATTAACTTTCTTTGCATTAAGGTGATTTTCGTACTTTCCTCGGCCTTATAGAATCATAATAAAGTGTTATGTACAATTAATCTCTTCCTGAAAAAAGGGCAATGTATTATTGTCACTTACAAACAGCTACTAATGTCACAGATCGCATATCAAAATGAAAATAATACTTCGGGTACCTTCGTTTTTTGGGAATAAAAATTAAATTTAACATACATATGCCCGGTAAAATATCAAATCACTGCGATGACGTCTAAAATAACATTGACAGAAAACCACTAATGGGACATCGCTGGTAGTTATCCATCTATTCTCTAAAAATACTAAACACACAAAAAAAACTCAGTTTATTTACTGAAATATCATGATACAGCGAGATTGATGCCTACATGTCTACGACAGGAAATCTTTCGATATCTCATGTCAGCGTTAACGGCTGATGTGAAGAACCGTATATGACATTAACCACGACATTGGAAGAATACGAACGATATCTCAGCCGAAATCGTACGCTAGGACGTTGAACGAAAACAATTGGTGAACATAATATCATTTCACGTGTCGCACGATAAACCACCAAGCAATCCACTAAAATCATAACGTTTACAGATAGAGTTTCGTATTTGACACCCAAAACGTCCACTTGAGACCAAGTTATTTGACTTCGCCCATGCGAATTTCTCCTTCAATTCTCAAATAATTTAACTTTTGTGCATGTGAAAATCGTATGATACAGGTTCTGAAGATTGCCAAGAAAACAGCAGGTGCGGAATTGCAACGAACGCCAAAAAACGAATAGTATGAGGTAACAAAGTGAATCACGGGCGGCGATCGCGATGGAGAAGAGCAGTTGTGACGTCAGGCCTCCTACTTCCAACATGGCGCGCACTACCCTCATTTTCAAACGCCACTGAATTTTCAATCAACTATTGTAAAATAAATATCCGTGATTCAGAAAAACTGAAGGCATTTTCATGTAAGGTTTATAGCAATGTATGAGATCCAGGTATATGTCATGCTGTAGCAAAAGTTGGAAAGTTCCTCATTATTCAGACTCCATTATTCTTCCCTATTACAGAATATAAGTAGATATCTGTTAGCACAGCTCTTAAATTTGTTGGCTCACATCTTTTTACTCAAAATGGCAACCAGAGCGTAATAAAATGAGCGATTGAGTAAAAAATAATCTTCTTTTGACGGATAATTTCTTATATTAAATATTCATCCCGGAAATATTCAAAACGTTAAACTAATGCGTTTTTATATAAACTTCAATTCTGCAACGACCAATACCTTTCAGCGACACCTCTTAGAAAGTTGCATTTTCCGCATGTCGCATGGCTTTCAATGGATCGTCAATGGAGCCACCAATTCTATTTGATACATTTTACGCCATTGAGAAAAATAATTTCAGTAATTTCTTTTAAATAGTGGAAAAATACAAGTGTATGGAGAAAAGGGGTTTTAGACAGAAAATAGAGTTTCAAAAAAATACTGAATATAAGCTTTCCTCTTAGCTCAAACCTCCGGAATCTAAGGAAATATTTCAATTTTGCAAGCACTTACGGTAATAATGGCAAAAGAATGGATTGCTTTTCCCAAAATAAATCATAGATAAAATTAACGACGAGAATTATTGCCATTTATAACTTGCAATATTGAATACTGTAATGTTTCAGAATCTATTCCTACGCATGGATATAGAATAAAAATTACTATGTTGCTGTATTATAAAAAGGTGGTATGCCCTTACGAATATATAATGATGAAAACCACGAACTGACGGTGGAAAAATATACTATTCTATAATTTTCACAAAAGCAAATGCAAATAGAACAACAAAAATAAATAAAATAAAAAAGCATCAAGATGAGATGGAAAACATTTTCACTTTCCAAACACCTAATTCCAGTGAAAACACTATTTCACCAGGTTTTCCTCTAAATAAATTCCACAAATCACAAGCTAGGACCTAAATTGAACTCCTTTGCTAATTCTATTGGCTTCTATATATCTACCCTCGCGAATAAAGTTAAGAAAAAGGAAAACTCTCTATGATATATGAAGGGAAAATTCCATGTGATGTGTGCCTTCAAGCAACCAGCGATTATAAAGAATGATTTGCCAAATAGACACCATATTTAAATACTTTGCTAATAAAAAAAGGATTAAAATGTATGAATTCCATAAAAAATTAGCAATTTCATTAAGAGTCATTTATGTAAAATGAGAGTAAAAAAATAATACGGTTTGCGTTGACTCACTTAACGACTGAATAATGATTTATAACACTTTATTTCAAGATGGATCATAGCTGCTCAAAAGGAGCATAAACTTTCCCAATATATTCGAGATCCATATCCTCACGTAAATACTGAATTCTACCTCACAAATATTTCATCCCTCAGCACTTCAACATGTATGTTTTACCAGCGCCAATTTATGGAAAATAAAAGCTAAATGAAATGGGATAGCAAAACTTCAGGTACTAACTTCAGAACAAAGTTAAATCTGCCATCATCGACTGATTACAACGTATAATAGAAGGAGGCAATAACTAAAAAGCATGGTCATAACAATAACATAGGAATGTGAATATCTACACTTCAGCCGGTTCACATTCGTGTTGCTAGAACCACGCTATCTAAATTGCACCTTTAATCCATCTGACCATAATACGGGCAGAACCAGCGCGATATTTTCTTTCTCGAGAATGTCAGGGCATTATTCTTTTAAAATAAACAAGAGGAAAGCTCGTTTTCGAATTTTTTCAGCGGTATCGCATCACACGCGCCGTGAAGACCCGGCCAAAACGTGTAGATTTTTGAGACGGGACATCAATCCTCTTTCCCGTGAATCTCCTCTCGTGGTTTCGAAAGAATTCTGGAGGCTTAAACGAATATGCATAGGGGGATTATTCTTTTTTTCCTCCCCATCTGCCACAAAATGAAAGTTGGCAGGTAACACGTTCGCTCAAATCCCATCATCGCTCAACGTGGGTGGCTTCCACGGTAGATCTTCGGCACCGCTACGCACACAGCCAGGCGGATCTAACCGCACGCTTAACATCCCCCCACCTCGCTTACACTTATCCCCCTCCAACCACCAATGGACCATCCCTACTTTTCCCATCCCCCCTCTCCCACCCGTAATTGTGCGCAATGACAAAACGAACAATCAGTATTAGTGAGGAGCGATGACAATGCATTGCAAGTGCATTTGGTTCCCTGCACATGAATATGTAATACGCGAAATGAATAAAGCATAAAGGAGAACCTCACATTCAGTTTAAAATTGCACCGACCGGACAGAGAGTGATGAGAGGACTAGGGGTTATTAGGAATCGCTAGAATCTCGGAGGTTAAACGCTAGTCAAAGAACACTCGAAATACTCGGGGTATAGAGAGGATATTATTTTTACTCCGCACTACTTCTCTATGACCAACAAAAGTGGCAAAATAAAATAAATGCACTGCTGAAGAGACAGGTACAAAAAATAAATCTTCTTAAAAAAAAATAAAAAAATCTTCTTCCCACGTATTATTCGTCTGGTACTGCGAAAATGAAGCGAGGCAATAATGCACCCCGATAACAAGGATTTCACGAATTGCCCTCTTATCCCTCTCCCAATGCCATTTCCTTTCTTCATTTATGGCTGCTGTTCTTAGGACCCCTGCCACACGCTGCTCGAGGGATAATACATAGACGGATGAAGTCTTCTCGGATTTACAGCCGGGTGTGACATCCGAGAGGACTTAATCCAGACAATACGCCGGGAAAGCACTAAGGGGTCAATTCTAGAAAAGTGATAGTAATCGCATGCGAAAATGACGCATTATCTCACGTTTACGTTAAAGCACCGCATGCTACACCATAAGCTGATATTTTTCATGCCATAATTATCACATATGTGACCGTATGTGACAACTAAATAATCCTGGGTTGGATCACAGTTCCTTCTTTCCCGTTGTCGTTACTGTTATACAAAGCGCAAACCTCACTAGAAGGACAGTGCTCACAGTTGCTTATCTAAGAACAACACACTCCATCAACTAAAACTAGAGATTTAAAGTACCTGACAATATTCAAAGAATAATGATTACGTTTTTGCTCCCATGAGCGTAATTTGTAAATAACGATAACACGAACATCGTAATCTCATAGAGAGAACCGTGATCGAGCCCCTGAATCGAGGAGGCCATGCGGTAAAATTATTATTTTCGCATACGACAATTATCGCGCGGTCGAGAATTGACCCCCAGACCCTTCTTAGCACGTAGATATGGACCGCAGCCAACGGTCGGTTGCTTCGCCGGCAGCCTCGCGGGGACATTGCAAGAATGAGGCTATACCCAGCCAACATTTGGCCGGAGCAAGGGGAACTCATTCTATGTTTAATGTAGGAAGTAAATGGCTATTACAGGCCTACATTGACATCTCGTGCAAAAGAAAAGCCTGAATAAATCGGAGTTGCGAAACAGATTCGACTTCATCCGATCCGGTTGACTCAGCGAATTCAACTCAAATGATAACAAGACTGCGATCCGTATTCCCCTACAGGCTGTCTGCGCGCGTAGTATCACCTGACTTAAATCTCGACCGAAGTAAAAAAAAAGGGCCGAGGAACTGGATTTTAGGTTACATAATTTACCGGAGAGAACGACTTGGGGTGGTGGGGAATAATTTTCTCTGAATGCGAAATTACTCCAATTCCGGGAGGAATGAATAGCATAAATTAATGCTAATTTATTTTTTATTGGCGTCTTCTTGATTCGAAAACATGCTTTCAGTCGCTTGGAATGCGAAAAATATACTTATTAAGGGGGAAAATTGAACGTAGTTAAAGTTAATGTTTGCCTCACTAAATAAAGAGTCGCTCCTATGTTACAGAAACCTTATAAATTTCCTCTAATTAATGAATGACATGTGAATTAGGTTTCAAGAGGTTTTTGTTGATGAATTAGACCATAATGCGCGTCGTACATGTTTTTAAGTACAGTAAAGCGTGATCTGAAGAGTAATAAGATCTCGGCAGTCATACAAAGCTTGGTAATTGTTCAGGACCCTTGTACATTTAAAACCAATGAATCCTTCAATTTAAAAATATGAAATGTATAAAATTTAATCTCCGGGATAAGTTGTATTTTTATTTGCGCTAAACGCTACTCACTTGTCCTTATGAACCTGACTAAACAAATGCTAAAATTTTGAAGGTTTTTCGAAAATAGGCAATGAGTAGGGAATAAAAATATGCGTTAATAACCCACTGATTTTGTACACTTTCATAGCTAAACACGACACTGAATGACTGAGTTACTTTACATTAAATAGTATGATATGGAATATTCGTTCACCACTAATTGAATTATGAACTCATAGGGGGGAAGCTTACCTCATCTCTTCATGTTAATTGGATGGACCCTCGCTATTAATATTACCCTTCCTAGGGGCTATACCACTTCCTAACACGATTGTTTTCCTTAGTACAGCATACTTCTCACCTCTCTTCCATTACATCCAAAATGTCCATTATTTTCCTTTCGACTTCCGAAATTCTTCCTTTCAAAACGGCCTCCAGTATCCAATCCCTCTTTATCACTTGCTCCATCCACCAACGTTTCCTTGATTTCTTCAAGAAAGTTTACTTCCTCACCTATCATGCCATGAACCTTTGTTTGTTTACATTTTCAACCATCAAACCATCTCCATCCTTCGCCACAACCAATCCCGAGCGACTTCTCGCGTCTCAGCGTCAAGTCCCCTCTCCCCTGGGTTCAAGTTTCTCGGCCATCTGACGATACGCTTCATAACTTATATCGAGTCTTCCAGGCAGAATCTCCGTGGCTTCTGACGATTATAAACAATCTCATTTCATGCATTTTTTCTTTAATATATATTGGGATAGCTATTGAGCAATGGTAAACGCAAGCCAATAATCCAGCACATTTTTCAGCTTCCATCGCAAGGAAGTGGATGGAGGAAGTGCGGTGGACAGAAAAGAAGACGAACGAGGAGGCACTTAACATGGTTGGAGAGGGGAGAACAATTCTGGGGGATATTTAGGAGGCTGCAGATTAAGTGGTTGGTACAGATAATAAAAGGTAAAGGGATGCTGAAGGCCGTGAAAAAGGGGAGGATGTAGTATAAGCGGGGAAAGGGAAGAAAGAGGATAGACTATTTGGGTGGGATGAATAGAGATAGGACTTATGCTGAGATGAATATAGTAATCGTGCAAGTGGATAGGGTAATATACCGGTTAAGGTAAGATAAGGCTACGGTTACCAATACCATTTGAAAATATCTGAAACTTGGTTCAGTGGCTTATTAGGTATGGATCGTTCTTTCAGTGCTGTTACTGTTGCTTATGATATAAATAGCAGTCGAATATTAATGGAAATTGGCGTTTTGAAGGCAATTGAAAGCGTGCTGGACAAAATGCTTGAGTTCCCAGAGTTCCCTTAGGCAACCCAGTGTCCATTATCTACGTAAAGGCTTGAAATCAAGCCCACGTTAACCCCAGAAATTGTTTAAGTTCCTACGGAAACACCGTGTGTATTGCCATTACGAAGTTCAAAACAAATGGACATCAAGTGGTAATGAACTAAAGCAGACTATAATTTCATGAAACCATGAGGGATTGAGATTCTCTAGCTTTCCACGAGAGTATTGACTGGCTTTGCTCGTGAGGGGTGAATAGAAAGAGCTTTAATACAGAATCTCCATTGCCGACAACCTATTTCCCTCAATTTGCTAATGCGGTCCACCGAGGCTTATGTAACGTTCGAAAGTCAACGAATGACGAAATTAATTGTCCGATTGTCAATCTCGAGGATGGCACGAAGGTCTTCCCCCTTCCGAAGGGAAGGTATTCGTCGCGAAGGGAGGGTTCGAGGGGGGGGAGGGTGGGGGGGCGGTGGTGAAAGAATATTAAAAGGGAGGGAGGAAAAAAGGGGAGAGGGAAAATTTTCGGTCCACCATGTACGACTAAGATCGCATTGCTAAGAGGGGAGAAGGGAGGTGAAGAAGGGATCTGCGTCAAGCTAAGACATACCGCCACGTGGACTAGTGGAAAAAAAAAGAATGTTGGGACACCGGATTTCTTAAATTCTCCACGAGTAGGTAATGGATAATAATGCAAGGTTTTTATTAATACAGTGGTATCCCGAATTACGACCCGATCAACGTATGGACTTCTCGAGATGCAAACTTATTCCATATTGCCTTTTTTTTCAATCTAGATACGATTCTCGAGATGAAAACTGTGATTCTTTTATAACGCAGCGTATAATTGACTACTTAATACGAGTGACAGCATATTAAAATTTGCTAAAAAAAACGGGAACTTTCAGAAATAAAATTGCATTTTTTTACAAAATGTGCTAAAAAAACGCGCACATTCAGAAATTAAATTGCATTTTTTTTACCTAAATATATAAGACATATGTGAAAGGAGTGTACTTGATTGGTTTGGCCATGGAGAAAATAGATGAGAATCGAATAACGAAACATATACTAGAGTGCAATGATTGGTGTAAGATGCCGTCGTAGACCGAAGAAGTCGTGGATACATGAGGTAGAAGACACTCGATGAGAGATGAAATGATAAATATCTTTTAAGAATAGGAGAGTATGTAAGAGGGTAACTGAAGCACAAGAGATGTGCCAGAATGGAGTAGTGTGGAGGAAGTTATGTAAGCAGAGTCATCTTTACAGGCCTATCACTGAGAATTAATCTTTTTTTGCTGTGCCTGCCCCGAAAAGGAAACGGCGTGAAGGGTATGAATGCACAAAAATTCTGCATCTAGGAACGGATTGATTTCCCACGAATTCGATGGATAACTGGATTTCGAGATGCAACCTCCGGATAAGGACAAATTAAATTTGCAAGTCAAGGTACCACTGCGCTTAACTATTGATGAGACGTTATACTAATTGGTGATAGAAGATTCGATTTCCTCAAATCTTTGAATCTCGTGAGACGTGAAAACGATTCTAAACTAAAAAAATCTCGAATATTTGCCCTTTTTATGTCGTTCGAATATTACGAATCCTAACCTAAAGAATTATTAAAATGCATTTACATATTACTCCAGAAATATTTTTTCAGCTTTTTAACGTTCAATAGGAAGTGATATATAAAAATTAAATTTTTGCATTACATTTTCTAATGAAGCCTTTTTTGTTTATAAAAATGATGCAGTTTTAAGAAGCCCATTCTAATTTAAGCTGCAGTAAACAGCTTATGCTTGGAATTAAAAAATTTTAATTCAAGTTTTGCCGATGCGTTCGAAATTTAAAAAAATATTTATTTATGTTAAGATTTCTTTATTTTATTATTCTCGTTTTTATAAATAAAGCGTTTCAAGCATTCGATATTCGGGTGAATTGATATTTCTAAAAATGTTTAATATCCAGATTCGAATTCAAGAAAATATAGACTTCGTCCCACCTCTAGTTATCACCAACGTTCAAAATTAGCACGTCAAGCACAACATTGAGCGATTTACAGATTCGTAAAACATTAAATCTTTATTTATATTTCTAACTAGCGGAAGGTGCCCGTTGAAATTCAACGGGTGTGAAAATCATTGAACTTATTTTATAAGAAAATCACTAAGCTTGGAGAATGCTGTTGGCGTGGTCATTTGAGAAGTTTGTATCCAAGCTTGTACGTTGTGTTCGATGTAGTAGACATGCTGACCGTTTTCCAGGTGCACGGAGAGATGGGTCTTTCATGCATGGGAAACCCAAAAATGAGTGAATGAAAGTTAACTACACTTTTACACCTTTAACACTTTCAGGACCGCCCTGAATATGGATACCTATCCCCAGGGGCCAAAAAAAAGAAAAAATTTAATTCGGCATATAAACACACTTCTTTAACACACTTCAGGACGCACACGCTGCGTCCGCGGGTCCTGGCGGGCGCACGCCAGGACGCAGCGTGTGCGTCCTCGGTCCTGAACGTGCTAAACATATACAAATAACTCGAAAACGTTTATGATGTGCAAATTGGTCTGAAAGCAATTCGCAATTGTTATGAGAGAGAGACGGATCCACTACGTGTAATACATCTGAGCATTAAACGAATATAAACAAAGATGTGATTTTTGTAACAACATAGAAATTATTACCATTACTATTCGTTGCACCTAAGTATTCTTGCAGATTTAGTTAAGTGTGCAGTACATTTAATTCTGTTATGTGTATCATTTACTACGGAAAGGTTCTCTCATATACATTCAGTGCCTCTATGAGAATAGACATCGAAGGCTATACTTGTTGTAAATATGCATTGAATTTATCGATTACCTCACCAAGCAATCTATTATGGGGCCCTTAGGACTCTGGGCCCTTCTTATACAGATTTTATTTCTACGTGTACCTATCATGGGCCTGCAGGAAAACGTGATATTTAAATGCTAGAGGCGTGAATATCCTTTGAAAATCAAATTTCTGGTTGTCAAGGAAATATGCTATTGTTGATTTCAGAAAAAATTGTGAGATATTTCAGCTAAAAACATGATATTCAGACTAATATGAAGCGCAAAAGAAAATGAAATGAAAGAATAAGAAACTTCATTTATTCAGTCATTCGATAAAAAAATTTCAACCCTCTGTCTCGAGTAAAAGTAATTTTAAAAATTAAAACATTATACTACTGCAAAAAACCCAATACGTAGCATACCAAAGGGCCGGCACCTTTTTAGGACCTTTTGGGGCCCTGAGATCTTTTTAAAATAGCCTACAATTTTCCTCATGTCTCGAACTATTAGTCTGCAAAATTTCAGCATGATCAGAGTATAACTGTAGATTTGTATAAAAACAAAAAAAAAGGCAAACGACAGACAAACATTCTTCTTTATATACATAGATAATGATTCAGAAATCTTTATTTTCACTGAAACTCTGAGCTAGTACAAACTTATTAAGAAACATTTTTTTTCTTCAGATTTTTGGAACCATCGGGAGTCAAAACTTGGAAATCGCATCTATGAAGAATTCCCTAATCCATCATTTTAACACACAATTTCCATAGATCATAAGTAATGTTGCTTTTAACAGTAAGCATTATTTCAAAGCACATTAACAACGACAAAAATTGAGTTTAAAACACATCCGCGATCATAAGCTAGATGTTTTAAAATCGTGATAACTTAGTGCAGCCTTACTGCGTTAATTCTCACTTACCATTTATTTCTCAAATCAAAATTTTCAAAACATCGAATATGAATGTTGAAGAGTTGAACCTTTGGTCAAAAATAAATTCACTGCAAACTCTACCATAGAGTAAGTACATATGACTATACGAAGTTTTAAGCTATATCTCATATTTGAGATCGTTTTTATAGTCGAGGAAGAGCTAGTAATTAGATTATGAGTTGTGAGAAAAGAAACCAACGTAGCAATTATCGACCAATCCGGCTGGTTTTCTTCGGCTACCAATAAAAGCAAACCACGATCTACACTTTCTCCGAGGAGTTCCCAAGACTCCCTTCGAGCATTGCCATTCCGGCGGAACTAATGAGAAATTACATGTCCCCTTTCGATTTTGTAAATTAAATCTACCAATGTATCACCATTTGACCTCTTCAGCCAGATTTTTCTCCAAATTCAGACCGGAGGGGGGCGCACTTCCGACAGATAGGGGACGGGAATGTTAGTGAAAGGGAAGTGTAATATAGATGACTATAAAGAGGAAAAAAAGAGAATTTTCGTTTCAAATGCAGACTCGCCGAGGAGTATTAACCTCTGCGGGATGAAACCCGTGTGTCTCTTCCCGCATCTGGAAGCGGCGGTGCGCCGGGATGCGGAGGAGGAGGGAGTTGCCTTCCGTGCGGCGAGAAACCAGTAAAGCTCGCTCTTCTGGAATAGGTCTCCCTCACAGTGGGAGTACCCTTGCTGCCTGACACCTAACCTGAAGGTAAAGAGGCGTTTGTGCGAGGTTTCTTTCAAAGATAGAGCGCGCTGCTCTATGGAGGGAGGGGGTGGTAGGAGCGTGAGGGTATAGAGGTAGAGCGCCAAGTAAGAAAGTATACGGGGAGGAAATGATGTGAGTGGGAGGAGTAACTGGGTTTCGATGGTGGGTGAAGTAAGGAGAAAGTAAGACATGGGGAGGTTAGGGCGTTAAAGGGAGGATGAATGGTAGGTACGCCAGAAAAGACGTTCTCAGGCTTCTGGAGTTTTCATCGCCATGGTTGCATTATACTTATCAGAAAACATTCACTTGTTACCATTTGGCAAATAAGAGATGGAAAAATGGAATAGATATTTACATGTAAGGTTGAGATTAAATATACTGGAAAGAAAAAGTTGCTGTTTTCAAAGAAGTAGTACTCGGTAATGGGGAGTGATACGAAAACAAATTTACGAATGCGTCTCGTTGCTATTAATGTTTTGTGAATGTAGGTTGAATGGAATTCTTTCTATAGTGATAACCGTGGAGCATTTTATGCCGACGCCTTTTTTGGGGCGCTGCCGTGCAAGCAGCGCCATTTTCCCACCATGGCCCTGCAGTCCACCCGAACTGCCACCCCTTCACTGATGGGTTGTAATGTTACTTATTGTTACAATGATGAAACTTATTATAATTATTTGGAATATTGTGTATGATACGGTTTTTTTAACTTTGTATAATGGAACTCTTTTGTTGCATTGGCTTGTTGCATTGTTTAACGTTCACAACAAGTAAGTGAGTTGATTTAATGATTCTGTGATGATGATAATGTTTGTACTGTAAATTTTTTTTGTTCTTAGAGGACATATGTCCTAGAGCAATAAATACTTTTTTCTACTTCTACTTCTACTTCACTACCTACATAGTACCTTCTCTGCAAATTTCTTGTGTTATTTGGCGAAGTTCCATTTTCATCTTCGAAAAGTATCCACTGGCCTTAAGGAAGATGTGAAAATATGAGGTTTGGAAAATAGGCTATATAAGAGAGCCGAGAATGTACCATAATGTTTCGCACTCCCCTGACTGATAATAAAGGCTATAATTCCGTACCACTACACTAATTCGTTAATAGTTTACAAGTAAAATACGTAAGAACAATCAAAATGTCCACTTTTGTGAAAACCGCGGCGGTTATACTAACAAGGGGGAATCAGGTTAGTGTGATGACTAGAGTTAACTGAGAATTGGAATCCCATCCCAAGGGCATAGGTTCCGGAAGAATTTAATACATTTGTTAACTCCACTAATTATTTATTAGGACCGGAAGATGACACCAAGTGTTGAAACCCGGGTCGTGGTGATAAATAATTAGTGGAGTTAACAAGGTCATTAAATTCTTCCGTAATGGGTAAATTCCACAAGATTATGTCTACAAAAAAACTTATCCTTTGGCATAGGTTCCATTCCCGCGGTGGAGGAGATCCTGATCTGTCCTTGGATGTTATTTGGAGCATATTTAAATTGTAGTTCCCCGTCCGTCGGAAAATATGTAAAACCTAACCCCAAGGCTCCTTTAGTTTTTAAAAAAAGCCTAATTTTCAATCGTTATTTTCCACGATATTAATGCGATGATTCATGCATTATCGGGTTCCCACCGCGTTAGTAGTTTCTGTAGGCAACAGTGTGCCCCTGCGTTCTAAAGGGTGTCTTCAGGTTGAAGTCGACGATCGATGAAAGATCCATCGGCGTTTGAATGAGAGTGGAAGGCTTAATAAACTGCTTATCAGTTCCGGCTTCAATAATAGTACATATATTACCTAATAATGATGCAGTTGAATTTTTAAGAAAATTCCCAAATTAAAGAGCAAAGAATGTTGTGCTATTCATTTCACCTATGAGAGTGTCTCAAGAAACGAGTTCTAATTTAACGTTCCCATTAAAATTCTAAGTATTCAGCGCCAATGCCATACTTCTTATAATCACACACACACCAAACAGCTAGGTCTAGGTGCAGCTTCGAAATGGGTGCATAATCAGCCAGAAAATATGGATCCTTTGTAGAATTAAAACTAACCTCGTCGTATTTGAAAGTACAGAGTATGAAGGACGCATTCAATTTTAGGCTATTATTAAATGCATCTATAAAAAGCATGGTAGTAAAACGTTGATGGAGATAATGGTTAAATCATTGTAGACAGTTAGCAATATGAACTAATTACTCCGTAATTTTCAGTGACAGAAAATTATCATGCATAGCTGATAATTTGAGCGGAGGGATGAAATATAATTTCGGTTCACGTCTCTAATTGCATCAATTTATCCATTACATCCATTTCCTGTCAGACTGCCAGCACTCAATCTGATTTTGATGAGGGGCCATCATCTGTCATCTGCGTTCTTTTAGAAGTTCCTCTTTTTGCGCTATCAAATTATGAGTGATGACGAGAAGTAAATCGTAATTTCAATTCCATAAACCTTTAACTGCGCACCAATGTACAAAAAAGATTCATAGTAAATACAGCGTCATCCCAACGATTTTGATCTCTAAACGCTCATAAGCAATGCCAGTGATATAATTTCTGATATCCAACCTCAATGCATTCACCTACCAGTACTCATACGTTCAATGTCAAGCACTATAAGTTTTCCGTACCTTTTTATAAGTTTCTATTTCACATAATTGCTTTAACTAATTGTAAGTAAAACAACAACTAGGAGAATTCTACGAAATCCTATCTGAAAATGCTGAAATCTGAAAACATAACTAAAAATAAATGTACTTTGTATTGGGAGTTGATAGTTACAAACAGGCTTCAGATAAGCATATTTATTGCATTTTAAGGCCACCGCAAATGACGTATTGAGTCTAAGATGATCATGACTTCATTGGGTTACTATATTCACCAGAGTTACGTAAGGCATAATTTGGTTAAAAATTGTCACCCTTATCAGCCGATACAAAACTAGCTGTTCGTAGCTTATCCCAAGACAAAAATTGGTAACTATTGTAAAACATAGTATAAAAGATAAACATTTTCTGGCATTGAAAATCTTTTCATAATGAAAATTTTGGGTAATCTGAGCATTAACTTAAGTAATATGTATTTCAATCGACGAATAATTTAATGTTAATCAAATTAAAGTATTACTGTTTAATGATTAAATAGCTCATCCCGAGCGATTACTGATAAAAGCAGAACTGAATTTAAATACCGTGATTAAAATAAATAAAGGGTAATGGAAGAGAGGACCCCAAATATCTATCATAACCTTCCCTGACTGATAAGGCATTAAATAATTTTCTTGAGTGATTAATATC
This sequence comes from Pyrrhosoma nymphula, assembly GCA_963573305.1. Taxonomy (NCBI): domain Eukaryota; kingdom Metazoa; phylum Arthropoda; class Insecta; order Odonata; family Coenagrionidae; genus Pyrrhosoma; species Pyrrhosoma nymphula. Next base: position 7,155,261 of record OY754335.1, on the reverse strand, counting down.
GTTTTTGGCAAAGGAAATTAAGCACATTTCAAATAAGTTATAAGCATCACCAAACCGTAGTTTTTCAGCAGCATAGGACAGCTTTCTTTGGAAACATTGCTATGTCATCGAAAAAAGAAGTTTTACCCCGTATGAAACCACCGGGAGTAGTAATTATGTGCGTAGCAGGTTTGGCAAGTTTAAGGTTTGCACACCATGAAACCCATTCTCCACAGATTGACATGAGACTGCCGCTATGAATTCCGTGATCTTTACCACATAGCAACCAAATTATACTAATAAACCAAGTTTCTAATTAAAACAATGAGCAAGAGTCCTTGAAATTCATTCACGATAATGATTGGTGGATGCTATTGGTAGTTTATAACCAAAGGTTCACCCGGAAATTGCAAATATTCTACTCAAATAAACTACGAATGCCTGCGTTCGGATAGGATAAAAATGCATTTTGTAAGTATGAGAATAAATTATAAATTCATTTCTAGTGAAATTCAAAAAATGATTTTTAAAAATAAATATATGTATTAATTATATATTATATCATACATTTATTTCATGGAATATACTTCAGCAACTGTACTTTTGAATTAATTCTAAATACATTTCAATTATGCAATTGACAAACCGTACATTCTGAAGTATTCTATACGTATTTCAATTGTTTACGAAAATAACAATAACTCAAAATCGATAATTGTAGACGAGAAGTCCCTTTTAATTTTCCGCTTCACAAAATGACTCTATGATAATAATGTTTCACTTAATTGTGTAAAGATATTAATTTAATATTGTTCATTTTCATTGACAACTGAATACGTTTAATATATTTCCAAAAATTAATATGAAATGCACTTCGGGAGAAGTATTTCAGAAATTTTATGAATTAAATGAAAGTTATACCCTAAATATTTCATGTTTAATTGCATTTAGAATATATTTCAGAAATTTATTTTTAATTCACTCGCATGCATTTCTGTAATTCATTTTTTTGTGCATGGGATATTATGACCAGGGGGGAAAGACCTTCACATTCCTTCAAATTCAATCAGTGACTAATCATAGGAAATTTACGTTCGGCTTATTGCATCCACGTGCATAACGGACTTCTTAAGAGAAGTAAAATTAGGCCAACTCAAAAGATGAAAAATATGCATAATCGTGCATATTCCATCTTAATTCTTAAAACGCAACTTCCTGTACTTAAAACTAATGAAATAATCAATTAGGTAAGATTTACACGGCTGCAATGGATGGTACAACCCTTAAAACAACAGCGTCCTTCATTGAATCATTCATATTTTAAGAAAGATAAGTCCTTACATGATCCTCTTCTTAAAATGAATAAAATTTTCGATTTAAATTATAAGTGATTCAAATTGCACCCAATCTGCAAAAAGTAGGAATTTAGTTCTTTCAGGTCAACTTCGATAGTAAAAGTCGGACTTGTTTATTTGCGCCTTATATAACCTCTATATGTACCATATTCAAAGTAATGACGAAATGGAAATAAAATACAGATCATTAAATTAAAATAAAAATGTAATACTACTAGCATTAGGCAATAAAGCATACTCCGAAGCTTATAGAGCTGATTGGTAGTAGGTATTGTTAGATTGAACTGATTCACAAGGGTGCAATATATATACGACGACGACAAAATGTATCATTCACTGTTATACATATCAATATACAACATATCAATCAATACGTACTACCGCTTTTAGGCGTTTGGCAAGGTACATGTATGTTCCACTGGTTAGGACTTTTGATGGTCCATCGGCTTAAAATGGTAATTATGGTGATAATAAAAGTGGAGGCCAGAATATTTGTCTGCAGTGTATTACTATGAATCATTTTCTCAAAATTACCTCGCAATGTTTCACTACGAATGCATTAATGCAGAGAGTGAAATTGTGCACAAAAACTCAAACCTGGTATTCAAAGCAATTTAACCATAATTACCAAAATCAGTGTCCTTCAACTCCACGGTAATTAACAGACTTCTCCAATGTTTATGGTACACTTGGAGCGTTCCGTAAGGAAAGGTGTCTGCTTTACACAAGGAATTTCACCTTCGGTTCGAGAGTCAAGACCGAACCGTACAAAGAGCGAGGAATTCCTCAATGAAAATGGAATCGTGTGAAACCCACGCTTCAATAAAAAATTTCCAAAGGCTTTCGATGATTGAAACACGTTCCGTGTCGTTCACGCGATTGAATCAGGGTTAGCATGACCAAATACTGAGGCAAGATCAGATAAGTGAAGCATTGGGGAGGGGAAAAAAATCCGTCCGAAGGTGCATGAAAACTGCAAAAATTCGTGGCAGCATTTCATCTGGCGATTCATACCTGTCATCAGCTTGACCCCGCGGGAGAGATATATGCGCGCCTGCGTGCAGCGTGACTTGTATGGTAGGAATGAGGAGGTGGAAAATAATGTGCGATAAATTTCACTCGCATGCCACGACCCGGACGATTGAAAATCCCGAGTCTCCTCAAAACCGGACCTCTGAATGGTTACACCGCTGATCACGTCGTCCCAAGTGCCATCCATATATATCCCATTTGGCCGTTCAGCTGAGTCCTCTTGGGCCGCGGACACGGCCCCGGCTAATGGTCTTTAGATCGATTTCTGATGGATTAATTTAATGATTGGGGGCAGATACGGGGAGGTTATGGATTTCACCCTGCTCGGGAACCGACGTGCATATTTGAACAGAGTAACTCATTAAGAGGAGAGGTTTCTCAAATTTGCCAGAATCGACCCGCGTGACCCCGTTTCAAGAAGCCACCAACGGGACGCTTATAAGAAGAGGTCTCTCCCAGAGGTCACCTTACCGCCCTCTCTCACTCTCACTCCGTCTGTACCCAACCTCCCCTCCTCCCTCCCCTCTTCCCTCCTCTCCCTCCTGCATCTGCCTTTCACCCCAAGACCTCTCTCCTCCCCTTCCCCTACCCGTTCCCACAGCTTCCATATCTACCTTTAAGACCATAATCTCACCTCAAACGTTCTCGGCATCCATGTTGTACTATATTGCCACCATGGAGCCAGCCACACTGTCGACAGTTTTTACGAAATCCCGAGGCTCTTTGGGATCGAGCTGGTTTGGTGGCTAGCTCGAGTACTGTCTTCCCATTCCTAGGGACCGGGTTCGAAATCAGGCAATGGCAGATATTTTTCGGGATAAATTTGATCCCTACTTGGGTGCTTTGTGGACGGCATTCCAAATCCTGTACTCCTACCGACTGTGGACCCCTTGGCGCTTTAGCTTTCATGGAACCCTAAGGCCTTTAGGGTGGTCTGGTGGCTCGATATCTGGATTTCCATCCCGAGGGTCCGGGTTCAAATTCTGACAGTGACAGAGAGTTTTCACAGAAGAATCGATACCTACTTGTCAGCTATGTGGAGGATATTTCAAGAGCGGTGGTCCGTCAGTCGGATTTGACATAAAACTTTCGTTGAGAGCAGGCTAATGCCAACGCCGCATTTCTCTCCACCCTTCTTCTATCCATCAGAACCTTCACCATGTCAACCTACCCACCAGTCTTGAACAGCGCAAATTACCTCAGTTGGCAACCCCCCCACCTTCAAATAACCGGCCACCCAAGGCCTTTCGTACAGTAAGGCACAGCTCTCGCAAAAGCTGGTGACAGATGCACAGTAGACGATTTTGACGACAGTAGTAGTAGTTCCATGTTCGGGTGCGTTCACCTCTGAGTCTTTTCGTACTGCTACAAAAAACGTAATGTTTCACAATTTCAAAATCAGTAGGTAAGTCACATTAAATAGAATTTCAAACTCGTTACCTTAAACGGCACAATGTTTTATTAAAAATCCAGATACTCTGTAAAATCATAATCGTGAAAATAACATGTAAGTTTTACACCATTTTGGTACAATTAATTTATATTTCTATAAAAGAAACAGCCCCAACAGATGAACGGGCAGGAGCTCTTGTTTTTTTTTTAATTTTGACTACCCAGGGTGCTATGTGCCTAACGCTCTTACTCACACACAATCAGTGGTAAATGAGGGCCGGTTGCATAATATCTGGTTGCTGCCTTTAAGACAAGATACACGAGTGTAAGTTATAGTCTCCCGTACCATCGTAACTCTAGAGGTATATAGGGCTGCAACCCAACAGATATTGTGAACGGCACGAAGACTTACGGAGGTAAAGACGTTATCTTTTCTAATTCTTATATTCCTCTCGGCCCTTGTCGCTTCCTCCTTCCGCTAGGATGGCTCTTTCCGCGAAAAAGCGAGCTGGGCACCCATTTTCCACTATAATTAGCGAAAGGTAATGATAATAGGAGACAATTCCTTCATGTAAACTTTTTGCCAGTTGGACGGCTAGGTGGGTACTACCTAGGTTTGATTCTCGAGTGAATTGTATGTAATCCGTTTATGACCTGGTGTGTGAAGAAGTAAGTGTTCTCTAAAGGACCACGTCGATGAAACCTTATGTTTTCGATTAAAAATTTCTGTGAATCACACTTGTAATTAGAGTACCTAGAGGTGGAATTGGACTCTCATAAAGAAGACGCAGATACTGCGAGGAAAGTGAAGTAAATAGGTGGAGAAGTGACGTAGAATTGGTACATTGGCACTGACTCTGAGCGGTAAAAATTAACGCATAAACCCGGAAGCATAAGGATTGCTTCCGCAAAGAGCCTAGTTTTGTGACCAGTGTCACTCTTCCCGTACGGATCAACACCTCGAGTAAAATTCAAAATTGTTCAAATAAAAACACACGAACCAATATGCTTTAAGAGAAAACTGCGTTGAGCACCAGATGTTTTGCCGGTAAAAAAAAGGCAGGCGTTTCTCGCGCAGTTTACTCAGGTATTCAAGGAATTACGCCCCTCCACAAAAAAAAACATTACTTAATTGGACAACCGTATTAATTTGAATGAGAGTAGGGCAGTGTATTGGCTGCTAATGACTGCGTTAATGGCTCAGTCAGTATCTTCCTATGAAGTCTGCGCCAGGAAATCATGTCCCGAACAAGAACACTCAATTGATATAATTGCCGAATAAATGTAACTAGTTCTAATACCACTACCTTTCGAGTTAGTAGTGCCAACAAAATGAGCTTTAGCAGGAATTAAATATGCCATATCAGGACCCACATGGTGCGAATTCTGGCACGTTGACCAAGAACACTCAATTGATATAATTGCCGAATAAATTTAACTATTTCTAATACCACCACCATTCGAGTAATGCCAACAAAATGAGCTTTAGCAGGAATTAAATATGCCATATCAGGACCCACATGGTGCGAATTCTGGCACGTTGACCAAGAACACTCAATTGATATAATTGCCGAATAACTTTAACTATTTCTAATACCACCACCATTCGAGTTAGTAATGCCAACAAAATTAGCTTTAGCAGGAATTAAATATGCCATATCAGGCCCCACATGGTACCAATTCTGGTACATTGCGCCCAGTTATTTTAGAGGGAACTAAATTTGGACATAGTATCTGACGGAATGCTGGCTCAAGATTTATTCCAAGGCTCGCCATACTCAGAAACTCATTTTAACCGGTTAGGCGGTAGGTAATACCACCAATTAATTTCTGGAGAAGGTGAACGTTTTCTTTTCGTCTTCTCCACTACGAACTCATGTGCTAAATTCTAATGGTCTGGATAGATTGTAAACAAAATTGAGGCTGTCTACCGTGAAATCGTCGAAACGAATCTGGAACTGCAGGCAGTGGAAGCAAATGATGGTAGTGATTAGATATTAATCACTTGTCTGTATCTAATTACGCATCGCTAAAGAATAATTAACCGTTATGCTAACAGGAAACTTTGATATCTGAGGCAGGTGTACAATCGGGACAATATCACCGACCTGATAGAAAATTACAAGTTTATAGAGTACATAAAAAAACCCGTAAAAATTATGTAACTTCTGATATCATACCTTAAGAAAGAGAAATAATTTGGCCTCGATCAACAATTATTCGGTCAGATTCGGTAGGTCCGTTTATAGAGCAACAAGTTCAAAAGTAATGATCAACAATAAGGAAATTGCAGTAATCGAAGATGATTGCGACTGACCTATATAAAAGTATATATGTGGTGTCACTTTCCTCAGAAGATTTCAATTCGTTGCAAAGATAGATAATTAAAAAGCACTATCTTCAAGCAGGTACTGCGTTTTACTTTTAACTAAAAACATTCATAATTTTAGGACATATTTCATAATTTTAAAAGAGGGTTTCCTAAACTTAACAATCCTAAACATTTCATAGAATTTTTCCTGAAGTAACTAGGTCAAGAGTGCCCGCTTTTTGTTAAAAATATTCCGAAAACTAATAAAATTATTCTACCCTTAAGCGTGAGCCGATAAACAAGACTAATAAATGAGCACACTTATATAATAAAACACCTTCTTCTTTACAGTTAAAAAATTCTCCCCACACTCCCGACATATTACCTATTTCCATAAAAATCGATCTTTTGTGAAAAATTTCCCTATGTGACCATAATCGCGCATTATGAATTCTCTGATATAAATCACGTCAATCATAAAACCCCTCTTTCACCAATCCATTCCTCGGCTAATGCCGGCGATGCTTTGCACGCAAAGACCGAGAGTGCACCGGGAGATTTCCGCAAAATGTCAAAGAGATGTGTGCGTTCGAAAGGTGAGATAATATCGTCAGATACGGAGCACACAATCAGCCTCTCTTAGCATCAGTCAAAGTCTCTTCCACGGGGTCAGCGACCCTTCACATGGCACAAAGCGGAATAGTTACAGAGAGAGAGTAGCAAAACCAGCTAGCATTGAAGATCCTCCTCCAGAGAATGCTGTAGTGAACTTCCCTCTAAGCAATGAAAACGCTTTCATTTCAATTTTAAGTCAGTCTAAATTCTTAGTGTCACATTCCAGCAACACGCAGGTCAATCGCTCCCCTCGAGATTATAGCTTTTCCGATAGGGATGCCTCCTCAGCCCTCCACAATGATGCTTTTCGTAAGGAGAGGATTTTCGCGCGACTTGGCGTTAGGTACATGAATTACCCGCTCCTCCACACATTAAACAGTCAGGTTTTTTAAAAATCAGCTCCTGGACGTTCACGGAAAGTAAAAATAAAGACAAGTGTTTTACCCATTTAAAGTGGTGGATCTTGCGTTCCCCTCCTCTATTTCAATTAAAATTGTTACTAGTGGAAGTGTTCAATTAAATGCATTTAAAGTGAGAGCAACGGCTGATTTAATATATAATCATTGATGAAAAATTGTTTCATCATAGAATTATTATTGCTTATTAGTAAGATCATAATGAGAACGAAACATTATAGTAACAATTCTTAATTCAGGAGTTACCGGAGGAAATTCAAATGGAAAGATGTTGCACCAAACAAGGTTAGCATAATTCTTTATTACTTCTAATGATAACTGTAATGAAGCTGATTATTCAAACCTGCAGGGCTTTCGAAAGCTATTGCCTACAAATAGCCACACAAGGAGAGCCTAGGTCATCCATTTTTATCTAATATAAGTTTTAACACAAAATAATGTATCCAGCTAGTACTAAAACAATTATATTGCGTTAAACTAACACATCCTGGCATATTTCAACTATGCATTTCACGGAATCCAACAGTGATTTTCACCACGATTCAGAGACTTAATCAATATATTGAGTATTTGTAATTGATTATTTAAGATAATACTCGAACCAATATTGCGTACTAATTACCACATGGATTTCAATAGCTCAATGGGAGAATTCTACTCAAAAGGGCGGCGATCTGAGAAGGAAACCAAGTGTCTCATTCATTCCATCTTCTAATTAGGTGTTTTTATTGATGTTGTGATGGCTACGGTTTGTTCTAGTGATTTATTACATACGACATTTAGATTTGAAAAATTACGTTCCCAGAATCTATAAACGAAGCAGTATTCGACCCTGCGACCTTTGCTTTAACTGGCGGGTAGGTCACCCACCATGCTCATCTGCCCGACAACAAATTTGCTTCACCAAGTAATGGATGAGATAAAATAAATCACTAATTACTAGCGAAGGCCGGGGAACGTATGGGCAGGTCAATAACAACGATATAAAATGAGCATTTTTTTGTAAATTGCCTCTCGATTGATCTCGGCAATAAATCAACCTGCACTGGTTACCATAAATGAAAATTAACTATATATTAAAATGTCTTAAATCCATTTAATGCGTTCTTCAAGATATCATTAATTTCCCTTTCTCTTGGTGACGCTATGCCATCAATTTTCATTGCTGAAGGTGTAACAAAAGGGAGAGGAAGATCTAACGAAAGTAATGCGGGACAAACAGGTTTGGCGCCATTGCGCACAAGTGCGGGAAGAATAGATAATCCGAGTTGCTTCAACTAATTCGCAGAGAAAACGCTATCTCAATAAACATCTCTTGGAAAAATAATAAGAAAATATTTTACTGAGGTAGGTTTATGCTTAAGAGAAAGAGTGATAAAATTTAACTGACTAAACATTTTTAAAATTAGTTTTAATGAATTAATTGATACATTAAAATTACCTCATATGAAATTATTGTTACACATGATAAAATATGGGACAGTGGTTTCCAATAAACTGATATTGGGGAAGTCCAATATTTGCCCTGGTTCTGCTCTTGGTCGGTGCTACTAAGCTTCATCCGTTCTTACCACTCTCAAATAGTAAAAATCGGATTTGTTAACGAGAAAAATTTGGGTTGGTCACGTTAATCATTTCTCATTTTTTTTATCAGAAAAATAAAGGATAAACCGTTAAATTTCCACTGTAATGCACACGTATTTTTTAAGCTAATTTTCCATTGTTAAAACTAGGAAACATTATGACAAACCGTTAATCCTTTATATGTCTCAAAAAAATGGTAAAACGTTCAATTTCTCATAAGATAATGGCACACACTAACGCATAACTAGAGTCATCTCGCTTTTTTAGCCAGAAAACATTGAATTAAAAAATTGCAACCTTGCTATTTCATGTAGGTACTCTAAAATGAATAAATTTACCACTTAACTTCTCTTAAAAGATTTCATGAGTCTAAAAATAAAGTTTAACTATTTTAACGAGCAAATATTTTATTAGATACGTGGACCATAATTGCTAAATAATTTCTAAAATGGAAGAAATTAACGGTTAACTCCCCATGTAATTGCGCCTGTTTTCGTAAGAAGCCATCCTGAACAAGAGGATTAAGTTACGATCCCAATTTGTTAATGCCAAGAAATACTCAGATAACAATAAAGACATGGGGTTATGAGTCCCCTTCTAATCTCCCGCGTCTCCGAAAAAAAGAAGGAAATATGCAAGAAGGCACAGGGACATAAATATCCTTGATTTTTATTAGATAAAATTATGAGCGTTTAAGGATTCGAATAACAGACTTTTTAGAGCTGCCAACATTGTGAACCCTCCCAAGAGCTATGCGAGAGACCCTCGACCTTTTCCTCGAAAAAAAAAACAAAAGAGAGATCTTCTCCGTTTCATTTCAGTTTTTTCCATGTTTGCCGGCGGTCGCTTTTAAACACGCCAAGTGACGAGCGCGCTCTATGCGAACAGGCGCTCTCGTCTTATGATCATATCCACACATCACATCCGGTTTCCCGGCAGCTGAAAGATTCGAAACGAATGAGGAATATAGCCATTTTATAATATTTAAATAAATACTCTTTAAAATAATTGAATACCAATGCTATTGAAAAGGAAAAGTGGGTAAGCCACTGAAAATGTGGATAGTATAATAAATTTATTATGCATACATCACTTCATTTAGGTTGGCAAAATGGATGCTTGCTTCAGCCCGATTAAATCGACTGTAGAGACATTCATTCTAAACGATACATTAACGTGGCAAAATTAGAGTAATTTTGTAATAGATTTTAAAAAGTAAGATGAAATTTAGTTTTAATATAGTAAAGTAAAGTACACAGAAGTATTACGCCTCTTTTACAATTTTTTTCAAAAAGGACATTTCCACTTGAGAGAATAAGTAGTATTTTTTTATGTATTATACGCTTTCTAAATGCATTAAATTCATGTTGACTCCACATTCATTCATTGTAAATGTCGCGAAAAGGCAAAATTGTGTCGGCGTAAACAGAAAGAGGACATTATTTTTGTTTGAGGACTTTCGCAGCTTTTCTTGTCTATGAAGGATGATTTTTTCAGGCAATGCTGCGTTTTTTTTCCATTTTTGAAAAAACTCAACGTTTCGCTTCTCGTACTGGAAATATCTTCAAGAGAATGCGTTGAGTTTATTTTAAAAATAATAAACAAAACGCAGCATTGACAGAAAAAATCATCCTTCATAGAAAGAGGATATTTTTTCTATAAAGTAAAGGAAAATGAAATACTGACACTTTCTATACCATATTTTTCCACAACACGAGGAAAAATATACCTAGTAATTTTCTCCGCTAATTTATTTTTGCTAGTTGGGGAGCTGAGGAACCATTATCACAGGTACTATGACAATGATGCGAAACATCGAAATCGGTCAGGTCAACAGGAGCAGAAAAAGTGTAAAATTACTAAGCATTTTCTATCCTCGTGTTAAGTGTATTCCAACAAAGTTACGTCGCCAACGGATAACTCTATATTCCCCTATTTTAATTTTAAATTATCAAAGTTAAAATGGAAAGAATATGTAACATATTTTACCTGGACATTAATTAATAGTTAAATAAGATCATTTTAATAACCGAGTAACTACTAAAATACTGCTGGCATAAAAGGAAAAAACCTAGCATTACAGTGGAAATGGTTTCGCAGTCAGTTCCTCAGGTTGGGATAAGTGATCACTAATGAATGAAATTCGTCGAATAATAGACATTTTCAGTTTTAAACTTCTACTATTCAATAACTTTGGTGTGTCGTTATCACAAGAAGTTTTTTAGCCATACCTAATAAGTATAAATGTTTAATTCCTTTCTAGTGTCAGTCACGACAGTAGTTTAAGGAGATCCTCGCCACAACCGTAAGACGATTGCCCAACGCGGCCAGGCCCGTCACGCGGCGAGCGGTACCTTACCTTTTTCCTCTGAATAACACCCCACTTTTACCTCTCCTTCACATCGCGCGGCCTTCCGATCACCCATACCCAACAACTCAACCAATCCCTCCCCTTAACACCAAGCGTCGCGACAGATGGACTCTCTCACAATATACGGCGACTCATCTTCACCGCGATTAGAAAGTTATCCCCTACTCCTCCCGGCTCGCCAGACGTCAACGGGACACCAATATATATTCCCACCACCGCTGCCGCCGCGGGTTTGGCCTGCCTCCGCGGCTAACTTGAATACCTCACACGCCAAACCTACTCCTCGCCTCTCCCTGTTACCCAGGCAAGAGAGCTGGTCTCTCGCCCATCTCTCCTGTACTCCGCACAAACAACTCCGACCGATCCAGGAGACCTCAACAAATTGCCCTTTGACCCTATATACCACCTCGCTGATCCAGCGTCCATATTTTAGGACAAAGAAGTTTTTCCAACACTTAAATATTATTGCTCATTCAACAGTGAAAGTTAAGCGTTAATTTGAAGTAAGAACACGATATCAATCTCGCTCATAAATATTTGCTTGTTCATAGTAATATTAGTAATCAGATTAGTGAGACAACAAAATTACTGCCTTCCAATTCTGGAACTCAAGTTGAAATCCCAGAAGTGGCGGAGAATTTACTGATATAAGCTGCTCTATCCCTTGGAGGATACACTAAAATGTGTGGCTCTTGGCCCCTATCTTTCTGATAAAGCTAATGCCGACAAAAGATTTTCCATTCAACTTCCATCTGTCGCCACCACAAGTAACCAACCTTGGGTAGTAATTCATTGAACTATAAATTTATAAAATACCAGAGAGAATGTTTAGGAACCAAATATTTTATTCTGATTATATTTTCGCGATTATCCATTTATTTTATTATGAGTTGATAAGCTGATTTATCTTCCATACCTCTAAACTTAAAGATCGTACACGGTTGATAAATGGAAAAAAGAACCTATATTTTTTTTAAGTGATAAATAATTTAATACATCCAAATGGCAAAAAAATACGTCTTCGTGTGCTTTACGTTTCACGCTTTTTTTCACTTATGGCGCTGTGGAGAAGCAATGCTCCCATTTCATGAATTTAAGCTGGATCCTATCAATTCAAAACGCTGAATAGATTCAGCCAACGTTACTCTTTACTACTACCTACCGAAGTATGATTTTTTTACGCTGTTTAACAAGATTTTCTTGTACCAACAGAATATATGCACCAACATGTAATGTATATATGAAGAGAGGGAATTGGGGAAAAGGGTTTGGAAGAAGGAAAGGACGAAATGTGAACATTGTCTCGACGGAATTGTCTCTCTTGCCTTTTAGTTTAGGAGAACGGAAGCTTGGTACTCTTCTGTTTGACTGTGAATCTCGCTAATTTTGTACACTCTATCAGTTACAGCGATGACGTGCGCGGCATAATAATATCAACCATGTCACACAAGAAACCCGCGTCATCTGGTTATCTTAGAAGGTCACATCAAATTACAGTTTAAGAATAGGAGCGAAAGTTTCACATTTATTTTATTTTCCAATTCGGCGTATATTTCACCGTACCAGAGTAACGGCGACCGAATCGGGACCTCGCATATAATATATCCTCCCGTAGAACCCGGGCAAGGTAGCTGGTCGCTCTCCCGTCTTTCCTCCGCACCATGCTCACACTAGTCCCGACGATCCACCTCACACACACCCACCCTCCCATCCCATTCCCTCGCGGATATCTCCGGGAGAAGAGACCTCTTGCGATCTGTCCTTTGACCCTCCCCACCACCAGCTCTCTCTCTCTCTCTCTCTCTCTTGGCCGTACCATCCCACTTAAACACGCTCTCGCAGTCAAGGAAACGCAGCATTTTTATTAAAATATGGGCACGGCTGCCGGAGGAGGGAAGGTGAAGCCTCCGCGCAGGGACGAGGAGTGGGGGACGGGTTCCTTACCGGGCGCTCGCCCTCCCCTCCGCAGCCGAGAGAGTCCTTCGGCCGGGCACTTTCCTTCATCCACCCCCCTTTGCCTCCATCCTCCTCCTCCTCCCTCTCCAGACCGCGGAAGACAATCCTCTTCCTCGCGGGTGACGAGAGGGGGGAGAGCCGCCGCCGTGAGAAGAGGTGGAGCGGTGGAAGGGAAAGAGTGTTTGCGGAAGGGATGGGAGAGGAGGATGAGACGAGATGAGACGGTGGCCGTGGTCCAATTCGAGTTAACCATTACCTTTAATAAACCACTGTCGTAGAGGCGCTGAAGGTAATACATAATATTGGTTGGCCGAAAACTGTTATATTCCTCTATGAATAGATAACCAAATAAAGTACCACAACCAGAGTTATGGCACTTTACTCGTTGGCTGTGGTTCAGGCAGGGCAGCAGTCTATGTGGAGGAAGCGACTGGGCCGCCATCAGGAGTGGAAACGGCAGTTAGACTAAATAGCTGCGTTGAGGACAGAATGGAAGTTGGACTAAGAAGGCAAACAAACCGAGGTTGAAAGCAAGTGCCTCCTTGGGATTGTAGGCATGCCTTATAAATCCTTTCGGGGGGTGAAGGGTTGAGTGATTCTTGGAAGGAAGTGGAAGGGGTACCCAATAATGAAACAGTGGCCCAAAGAGCGATCAGGCCACGCACAGTCATATGTTGGATATGCAATCACCACTCTTTTGCAACACCATAAGCTACGTACAGTAGGCATTCGAGAGTTTTCCCTTCCCCCATCTTGAAAGGGTGTTTTCTGGCCCTAGGTTTTATCATCACTGATATAACACTAATAATCCTTAAGTTTTTCCCCAAAAAATATTTATCTTTTTTACATTGTTTAGTGGTAGGTATTATAAATAATTTAAATAGCAGGGTTCAAAGGAGAGCTGCAGTGAATCAATCTTAGGATTGAGTAACAAATGATGAATTATTTGGTTTTCATTCTAAAGTTTACCTCTAATATGTGACTTTTAAACTGTGCAGTTATGTATTTATGTGTTCCTAAATGTTGTGTACATTCTACAAAACTTGTTTTTAAATTTAAATGAGTGAACTGAAGTGAGATTAAACTGCAGAAGGGAATACAGCCTCAACCTTTCCGCAATAAACACGATTAGCTATAATCAAACTAAACTTTGAATAAGTTTGACCCGTACATGGGAAGTCAGAAGGACAGACAACATACGCTGGTGCAAAGATGTGGATAGGACCGCATTACTACAGTCTATGGCACTGGCTCTTCATCTATAATGCTGCAGTTTGATCTAGGAAGTTTCGTTGATTTAATTATTCATTTCATGGCACAGTTAAAATAGTCGCAAAAGACTTTCGCATTTGTTTTTTTGTTATAAAAATTTACTTGACAACTAGAAATAACAACATGCGGAGGTAAAACAAAAGAAAAAAAAAACATCACGCTATTGCTAATTTATTCGATGAATTAAGGTGTTACCGGAAGATAAAGGCGTTGTTTCGAGAGAGGTCAATAGAAGGATAACTAATGTAAAGTAAATTAAAAAGAGGATTGATACAGTTAATCCAGGATATTTTAGAAAATGATAGAAAGGAAATAGGGGTAAAAATGATGACCCTGTTTTGAGGGCAAGATGGGTCGTGGAGTGAGAATGAGATAACTTGAGAGAAACAGAAGGAACCATTCGAGAGGCAGTGTAGGAACTTGAGGTTCGAAAATGTTAGCGGAGTGGAACGGATCAAGGGATGGTAATATTTAATATAATTACAAAACGTTACAAGTAGGTGATCACCTGGTGGTAACATTAAAATAAACATAGGAACATACAAATGAAATTTTCGAAATACTTCCAAATAAACCATTACAGAATCGAGGAACACTTATTTCTAAAAATTTTAACGTTAGCAGGAAAGATCTCAAAAATTACTTCAGGTAACTCATTTCACTCCTTTATACCTCTATTCAAGAAGGATTGCTTCAAGATATCAGTTTTCTGCTTTCTACATTTAATTTTGTACCTGTGGTCATTTCTTCCTATGTAGCAGGGTGAGTCTAGCCTTTGATTTATTTCCTCCCATGCCCGTTCTTTTGTAATTACTTTGTATATCCCGCATAACCTGTTTATGTTCCTCATTAATTTCAAAGGTTTCCAACCCAGATACCCCAGCATGGCTGTGACACTGTCAAACCTTTTGTGCCTGCCTAAAACTTACCTGGCTGCCTTCCTTTGTACTTTCTCCAACTTGAAAATATATGTTTTTAAATGAGGATCCCACACTACCGTCGCATATTCTAATACCGGACTAACCATAGTCCTGTAAGCCATTTCTTTGGTTTCTTTACTACTCTCCTTAATATTTCTCATCACCCAGTGCAGAGATTTAAAAGCTTTTCTCACAACCTTATCGATGTGTATTCCCCAATTGAGGACAATGACTAAAAAGAAATATTGAGTTTTCCATTTGAGATTGGTTGGTTGATTATTTTGGGAGGAAACCGAAAGCCGAGATAATTTGAGAAATTATGGATAGGTGGGTATGGTGGCAAGGGAGAGTTAGTTTCGGGAAGATAGGAAGGGTTTAGAGATACCCGGCGTTGGTATTAACCTACTTTAAGGTGTCAAGGTATCTAACCATTTGACGTACTATCTGACAAAAGGCTAACTACCCTAGATGAGCTCTTCACATGGCACTCAACTAGGGATCGAAATTACCATGAAAAATCTGCGCATCCACTGCTGGGAATAAAAACCCTGGATTTGCAGAGGGTGAAATGTTTTTAACCCAAACAGAAAGGTAAGTATATAGTGGTATTCATAGTTTATTCAGTGTAAATCCGAAATAAAGATACCGCATATGCCCTGCGAGCAACCGCAGAGGCGTAACAGTGGTCACTTGTATGTTAAAGATATGTCTTATGTTAGCCTCACGCAGTTTTTGCTAGAATCTGTAACTGTGCGTGGAAAGAAGACATTTTTGTAACTATCATTTCGCCAGTGTCTTGCCATCTCTCTTGATTTTTCACTATCATTAGTTCAAGAGATATAGCATGAAGATAAAATAATATCCTCTGTGTTGTACTGAAACTCGTTTGATCTGAGTTTTTCAAGTAATACAAGTCTAGCGTCTCTAACGGCTCCCAACCTAGTCCTTCCATCAGCTGTGTAACGCTTTCTGATCCCATACGGTCAACAAAAAATTAATTTCTGTTAAAAATAACGTACACTATTTACACGCAATTCGTAAAAATACGTCATTGTATTGTTGCGATGTTTACAGACAAGTGTCTGCAATTTTGCATTCTTCAAAAAAAATAAACCAAAATATAATTGATCCAGCCTATACATGCTTGCAAAGGAATTCTAAGAAATTATTCTAACCGAGGACACGGCTGTCGCGTTCTTATGGAAAGGGAAACTGATAAAAAATGATCATAAACATCCACTGCAGCATGCATTTGAAGGAGAATCTAAATTTTATACTAGATGAGAGATTGAAGTAAGGAAAGCGTTATAAGGTGTGTGAACAGAATATTATTTAAGAAAAGGAATTATGGGAGTGGAGTGGAAATTTTATTTGGCTATACTATTTTTTCAAATACCGAGTTATTAAAAAGTTTTCTTTCATCTGAAATATTATTCTTCTTTCATATAATTACAATAAACAAATTACCTATATATTATAATATAAATTATTATATCGCATACGACATGGATACCGAGTCAGCTAGACTGGTACAATCACAAAGGTACTGCTGGGCTATTTACCTAACCTTACCGGCCCTCTAGCTGCCGTAAACTCAGTCTAAAGACTGAAATCGTTAGACTTACTTCCTGAATTTCACGAAAAATACGTATCTACGAATATTAGTGGATTGGAACGTGGATGGCGAAGCAAGCGGGCGCTGACTCTCCGCGCCTTCCGGCACGAAAATAAAAAACAAATCCCCCCTTATTTGCCCGAGTCATTTGCATTTCATGTGTGAAGAGAAAAGGGACGAGCAGGAAGGAAAATATTCCTTTTCTTCTCCAAAATAAAAAAAAATTAAAACTGGTTGGCACTCGAATATATTTTTAGGTGCGCTATGCTCGGCCGTTGAGTGAGGAGATGCCTGGAGCGCTTTTCCCACTGATATACTTCCTCCGCTCCCCGCCTTCGCGCTGCGGCCTCACGAAATATTCCCCACAATGGCACGGATTCCGAAGGGGGACAAAGAAAGTGCGCTTGCGCTGCGCCGATATTTTTCGTTTTTCATTCGAAAAGAATGTTAGACATAACAAGCGACAGAGGAGAACACTTTGAATGTTGATGGACATGTATATTTCTGCCGACCTGAAATCTCCGATTTTTCTATCTGACGGAGAATTTGCATCTACGTTGGACGGTTTAAGGGGAAGTGACCGGTGACTGAGCACCATTCCCATCTTCGCCATTAAATGTCGATGTGCAGTGATTAACTGGGGAATTGAGGGTAAGGTGGAGAGAAACCCGGTGTCGGCATTGACCAACTGTTAGCGACGTAACTCTTATTTTAACGCCCCATATAACAGTCGGAGTACATCACACATAGCAAAATATAAGCTAAACTAAGGTATAAGAAAACTGTATATAGAGATAATAAATAACAGGCACCTGCTCTACGGCCATCAAGGCGGTAAGAGTCACTAATTTTAGGCAAAACATAAACCCCGCCATTTTCCTATGATAGGATGTACCTAAGCCTACTCACCAATAAGTATGTTCACATCTTGAGCAAGTAGATTTATGGAGACTGAGATAATTCTCCGCTGAATCTCAGCAAAGGAAAAATATTATAATAGTTATCTTCCACACCAGTTAATTATTTTGCATCAAATAACTACATTCACTTACTACATACACTACTACACTATTACGACATATATTGAACACGATGGCGTTTAAATATCTTTCAGACGTTCAAGTCAATGGTAATTATGATTACCTCCTCGGAGCATATGGACCTGATTATTTTTGAGCGGGAATATTATGCGCACGATCACATATAAAGCGGTAGTTATATATGTTTACTAAGCGTATCTATATTATGTTTATATGCCAAGAGAATTGAATAAATTTGAGTGGCATTATCCTTCGAACGTTTAGATTCACAGAAATTCTAATATTTTACCATGTTAAAAGAGCTAAGTATTATGTATGATATGACTGCTCTTTTTTATCTTCGGATATTTGGATGAATTTCCACTAAATGACCGGAGATCTGAATATTTTAGACAGATTCTTCAGATACAAGTAACCACAGCAGTTCGCATCATTTCCAGCCCAATGTCTAGAAAACTGAATAATTATGAGCAGGAATGCCTTTCGGACGTTCAAACTCACGGTGATACTGATAAATTTCCAACTAATGTCCAAAGACATATATATATATATATATATATATATATATATATATTGGCTCGTGAAAGTAGAAAATTTGAGTAAACTTTCGAGGAATGGAAATGGCCCGATGGGGAAATATTTCGAAAATGCTACTGGCTAACGTTTGATAAAAGCTGAAAACTCTTCATTTATTCACTGTACACTGATATATAACTGCCACCACCGAGAGGTCGGAATTCAGAAATGTTATGACGAAGGCCATTAACGCATTTTCTTGTTTACTGAAGAATCGGAATTCTGACGAAACTGCGTGACCAGGTTCTGAATGATCACTTCACATACTTCTTTACTTCTCATGACCATCTCTGATTACCTCATCACATTCACTTACCGAGTGTGCAATTTACATCCTCCTTCTTACTCCGTCATCTCTCAGTGAGAGAAGCATCTGAACACAAGGTGAATCACTAATACAAGCCAACACGATAACACCGCTATCAAACAAATTTTGCAGTATATTGACTTGGAATTTATTACAGGTGGTTTGAGAAAGAGAGTGTGAGTGAGAGAGATGTGATAGGTATCAATAACTCTACAGTTACAGATATTTCAGACCAATAAAGTTACAGAAAGATTCATTTATGAACTGACTGTGGCCAAATTGACCCAATAATCATGGAAGTTTGAAGGAATCGGCATATTGTGAGACGATATTTACTTCCATATTTCACTATAGATGGCATTGCCAAATACCAAGATAATGTTCCATTTCCGCAATGTCTACAATGCGATATGGATGATAATGCCCATAGTTACAAATGAAACGCAAGAAGAAACATTGTCGATGCCAAGAACATTATAGAACATTTGTCGTTAGTGCCAGCGATGCACGATATATAGGGATGCCCAGTTGACGTTATTTTCAATTTATTTCTAGATATATGTGATATTTGCGATTTACCTCCACATGCCAGAAGTTAAACATCACAAATATCAAGGAATATTGATGGTTGTTGTCTTAATCCCAATGTTAATTACATACAGTGTCGGGAGAAGTTATGACATACTTTTAAGAATGGAATTCGACTATATATGCACTAAAAACTACAACCACATACAGTTAAACTTAACACTGTTATGTAAACGAGAAATAGTAGCAGCAACATTTCGCCATAAAGTTGGCAAGTAATACAGTCGATTTTGCGCACAAAACTATCAATAAATCAAAAACAGCAGTTAGCCTTCATCGTCAATGTATAGAAATATCAGCACAGGGGCTATATCGGTGAAAAATGTCTAAAATACTCATAAGGTGGTCATAAAATTATACTTAGGAATTGGTTCAAGTCTATTTCACTCTGTGACCAGCGATGGATTTCTGAGCAAGAAAACAAAATTTTCAGTGTCGTGGAGCTAATGTTGCTTAAAGATTGACTCGGAGGACAACCCCGGCCAGTTGATTACAAATGGCGGAGAGGAGTTAGGCACGCAATGGAAACCAACGAAAGGACGAGCTAAAGGAGTTACAGTCTTATGTCAACAACATCTACGGGGAAACGTTTTTTGTTGCGGCATCGGGGAAATGGAAAGTCACGAAAGAACCAAAAACAGAGGAAAGAACGGTCGTATTTCGAGCAAAGAAAGTGCTGAGCGGGGAAGAGGTAGAGGGGGAAGGAATGGAGGGGAGGGGGCACACTGCAGGGGGGGGAGGGGGCTCACTGCAGGGGGGGGGAGGGAATAAACAAACAAACTGCCAATGGACGCCTTACAATTCACCTCCTTGCCCAAGTTACAAGAAAACGAGTAGGAAAGAGAAAAGACAGGCATGGAACTGAAAGAGTTCACATAGACGAATCCTCGCAGTGAAGAACATGTCTATCCTCAATGTCTTCCCACTAGTACATGTCTTATTCTCAAAGAATGCCCCTGAATCACCGGTGTCGATCGATCAACCTTTACTATTCCTAAGTCAGTGCGATCGCGACAGCTTGACTCTGTGCACGCTCTGGGCGATGAGATGGATTCCAAAGAACATTGGTTCTCATGTAATATCTTAAAAGAGTGCGCTAAAGTCTTGCAGCTGTTCATTGCCATTTCTTTACAGCATGTTTCACAACATATTTTCATTTTCAAGTGCTCATACTTCCCGACTAGAAAAAAATGTATTATCATGTTAAAAATTCAAATTTCATAAAGTAGCATGTTTATAATTGCATTGACATACATTCACCATGTTTTTGATAGCGGCATGTAAGTATTAACTTTTCCGGTTTCAGCATTAAAAAAATTACCTCAAAAGTCACAGGAAGAAATGTAACCGGTCATTTCTTCCAAAGAAAAGACTATAATACTATACTACTATACTATATACTATACTATAATAAAGATACTAATATCTTTTTCATTTGTAATAAAATGATTTTTCCGATTTTTCCTGAAAGTACAATGTAGCTCGAGCCACATGTCATCCATCGGCATTACAGTAAAAAAGCACTTCATTGTAGATTTTCAAATAACATTAAAATATTTACGTGCGTACATTTATGTGTGAACCTAAGTATTTTAAATCGATTCTTTTTTTTAGAAATGAGCCACAGACAATAGAAACTCAACAGATAAGATTATCTGTTCCTCAAGTCTTTGATCAACTATATTTTGGATCCATCTACTTCAACGACTCTGTACCAAATTACTGCTTCCCAACACATAATTTATTCACCACATTCACATGAGTCATGAAAAGACGAGCTCAGCTTTAACTGGATGATAAGAAGGTATCCAAGCCATTATATGACATTCTGCAGAGGAAAATTTAAATTATATATTTAAATACGTTTATATTAAATACAACGAATGGCAAATAATTTTTGCTAAGTGTCAAACAAATTATAATTTTTCCACAGGGAATAAGGCCCAAAAGTCACTTATCTCATTTTCTTATAAAATTTGAGAAACGTTTACACAATTTTAAAGTACGTAAATATTTGTTTAAAACTTTATCTATCCCAGAAATGCTCAATGCCATATTCCAACAAAATGAATGCACATATATTTTCAGAATCGAATCCATGAAGACTCAAGCTGCGATTTACATTTAAAATCTTTGACTTTATGAGACCTCTTTATCGTTTTGCATTCCAAGCAGCTGCAGGCAGTAATTTTATGCAAATGGGTCGTTTTCCATTTCCTAATTTCGGATTCTGGAAAGTACGTTGAGAAAACAAACGCAGGCACCAGTTTACTTTTAAGAAAGCTCCATTGCTTGCCTCGCCAGACAATACAAACAAGAAGTGGTAGGCGTCGTGTTCCGAGCAGGAATATGCAAACATGATGTGGAAGGAACGCAAAAGGGAAATCATTATAATGCGATCAAAACAATTCCACCTGCACCAACATCGATGAGAGAAATCAATGTCCCCTAGTTTAAGGAAACTGCATTACCTGTGAATAGATGATGATGCAGCCGCTCTATTTTCCTATTGCCTTCAAATAAACTGCAATTTTATTTTTTTTAGTTGTATTTCCTCGTAACCGGCCGACAGTCAAATTGTTTAAAAAAAAGTATTATTCAACTATTGAAGACTCTTTGTGCTTTCAAATTTGTGCGTAAAAATTCATAAATCTCATTTTTCTCCTCAAAAATATATTGATTTTACAGATACCAACCGAACTTAAGATACTGAAATGCCAACTCAAGTCACTAAAATTCACGTAAAAGACCAATTTACTCATACTTACGTAGTAACTTCTCTCAGAAGAGCAGAAAACAGCCTCACTAACAGATTACCTTTCATCTTACATATGATAGCTATGATTTCATATTCAGATGACTAATATCCAATTTAATTGAAAAATAAGTACCTAAGGCGGCTCAGTGTCTTAACTATATGGAATCTTATTTAATGGTGCAACGTCCTATTCACGTTTTCACTTAATCCGTACAATACCTTTGAATTTAAAACAGCTTGTTTCCTATTTTTTTATTCATTTTTGCCTTTACACTCATATAATTTCATGAGTTTATTGGGTAAGACATGGAGCCGAAAGTTTATTAAAGTGAAGCTGCTTAGACGGGCGTAAATAAAGGGATATCTGAACAACTTACACTGTGGCCATAATTACGAAAACAAATACGTCTTTCGCTTTACTTCTCAAACCATCGTAATAACCTTCCTATAGGCTACGTCAATGAGAATCGTGGTCGTTTTTCATCGCTTTCCAAAACATCTTGGACTTGCATCACCCCCCCCCTCTCCATTCAAGTCCCTCCGCTGTCTCAACAATGAATGATCCAGCTGCGCGTCTCCGTCGAATCACCAGCCTACATTTCCTCCCCGATGATTTGATGTTTCAGTAACGCGGTAAATTTCTTTCTCCATGACTGTCCTCCTTTGCCATGCGATTCGGAGGAATGCCAAAAAATGATCAAAAGATCTTTCCACCTTAATAGCGCTCATAATAACAGATGGGACGTCAGTCACGTCGTAGCCATGAAGTCACGTCCGCTGGCCTCTTGTATATTTTTATTTCTTCTCCACGGTCCAAGCGGGCCTGTCCTCCGTGATGCCGCCGACACCGTAGTTGACTTTTGACACCGTTGATTTCACTGACTATCCCCTCGGCCAGTTTTCCATCGCATCAAGGCTTTTCAACTGCGGGGCTTTATTTGAACTAATACAACCTGTTTTGATTCTCACGTGAGAGTCGCCTTAGTGCTACAAGACAAAGCAAATTATGCGAACTCTACGACACAATGGGCTTACTCTTGGATATACTTGATGACTATGGGCGACAGGCATAAGTGGAACGCCGCTGTAAATTCATAAAGCAACCTAAATTAATAAATAAATGAATATACTGAATTTGAGAGTAGGATGCTTTGGAGTAAAAAAACGCATAAATATTCATTGACTAATACTCGCACATCCTGAATTCATAAAGCTATGTGTAACCAATATCGAATTAGTTAACTGAATTTGACGCATAAGAGATCATACCATAGCTTTCGGTGAAAAGTAGATACTTGTCCGTAGAATGATGATTAATAAAAATAATTTCTCTAATACCCTTTTTTATTCTTTCCACATCCAAAGGTTGGTGATCGAATTGGCTTAATATGAAAAAAACATCATCATTCAAATTTTCTCATCTTATATATTGTTACTTTTCTAACTTAAGAAAATGTTTTCTTAATCTATTCCCACGCATAGTATTCAAGGCTGAAAACGGTTTTTTCAGAAATTACGTTTTTCTTCAAATTTTGCTGGTATTCACGATAGCTGAGAGTAATTGAAATTTAAAATTATCACAATTCATTTCTGTTCACAAATTTACATTTCATTACAGAATACGGTAAACGATAAACTCAATGAGCTCTTTATTTTCTAATTTCATTAATATACAACGCATTTCATAGCGATTCGACGCATCCGGGCACAAAGTACCGAGGTACACACTGAACAGTGATGGTCAGATATCAAGTAGCATTTAAAGGTACAAAATTTGGGATGTTTGATAACTTGGTTGGCAGAGGCCATTGGAGGAGTACTTAGTCGTGAAACTATCTGGCCTCGGGACTCATTCAAATGTTAACCATCCATAGAAAAAGTAATCCAGAAAAATTTTAAAGCACTCATTCCACAAGTGCCATTGCAATTTGCCCAGGAGGGTAGATAGCAACATGCACCTATATCCTCATGCAACTTGAGAATCCGGAAAGCTTCGAAACTCCTCCGTTTCTTCCCTGGGATATGCATTCCAGCAGCACAGAGAAGGCCTACGGCTGTATAATCGCGACGGAGATGTTAAACCGGCACTCTCATTTGAGGATGATCTAAGCAGCGGAATCATGGAATTATACTCATCATTCTCACGTGGGGAGGGATCTTCGGATTCCAGTAAAACGCTGCTCACAGCAACACTCAAAGAGTGAAAGTTTAATATCTAACTGTGATGAGCAGATTGTGCTCACCAAGAGCTAGGGGGCAAATGCAAGGTTGAAGAGATGAAGGTGTTATTATTTAGATGAATTTAATTAAATACTGCACAGCTGATAGGCAAATATTAAGGTAAATTTTATATTTTATAAAAATGGTGTGACAATGATGAATACGAGATAACGAAGGGCCATATTTTACGGATTTTAGAGACTTAATTCGAGTCAGAAAATTCCGACAATTTAGAGTAACATTATATGTCTCGCGTATTACTCTAATTAGTTCACTGATGCAAAAGTGGTTTTTAATTGAGAGAAAAAACTCATATTGTCCAAGAGCAATGTAGAGTTTGCAAGAATGAAAAATGCACACTCCCTCCAGAGACGTAGACAAAAGGGTGACAATTTTATTCGGAGCTGAGAAAAGTAATGTTTTCAACCTCTAAAAATGATCAATTTGGAATACAAATACACATGTTAAAGTCCTTTCACTGTCAGTAATCGGGAACTCGTGATTCAAGGGCATTAAGTATTTCAAAACTAAATATCCTTGTTTTTGGCGGGAAAAGCGCTCTGCACATATAAAATGCAATAGTAAAGTCCTTAAGGTGTCGATGATCACTCCTTTGGACGCGAGACGAAAGGGCTTGTGTACAATGCGCCGATACATGGAGGCCGGGGATGGCGAAGAGCCTCGGAGCGGAAGGGAGTTGTTGGGCGGTGCTGGGTGGCTTAGAGCCCTAAGGGACCACTCGAACTGCGCGGCGCCGTTTCACAGAAACACAAAGAGATACGTCGAAACCGACAAAATAACGTCCTTAATGGACTTGGGTATTGCCTATTACATAGGTAGAACATCTTCCCGCCCTTAAAACATGCATGTCATATTATTTACAAATTTTCATATTAGTTCCGAAGTTTTTAGGGCCCTAGGAGCACAGGTTCCTGATAACTAACAGTGACAGGATTTCAACAAGTGGATTCACATTTCACATTGATCATTTTAATGGGTGGAAAACATTTCTTTTCTCGACCTCGAAAAATATGTGCAACCCAAGCTTCCGAGGATTATTAAACTCCAAAGTGGTCAAATGACCTCTCGTAAAAAGGTGAATAATTCGGTGGTAATCAACAGTTTTTGGGGTAAGATGTATGGCAAGAAGTACCGCGGTCGGTTCCAATTGTTCCTCTCCTAACGGGAGGCAAAACAAATCACAAACTTGGTATATTGGACAGAACTTGGTAGGAATATTATAAACATTGGACAGAAAACACCACACATAATGCTCTCAACGTAACCCTTTGGGGAGAAATGTGAACGATAATACTAAACATGAGCAAGAGCGCTAAACCAGAGTCATCGATGGAGGACGGTAGCATAAGTATTAAGAGAAGTGATAAAATATTTATTAGGATTGATTCTAATGTAGCTCCATGCTTTGCATTTACCTTTCTCAGGAGTACTTCTTCGACATTCAGGCATCCAAACTTCAAATCCTGAATCTTAGGCCCGCCGCAGATCAATTTCACTAATAGCAGCAAATGCTTTCCTCACTAAGACCAAAGGAGCAAAACAAAAGCAAGAAATTAAAATCATATCAGAGATTTCACAAAAAACCATCACTTAAACGAATCAACCGATGCATTGCAAAATTTACACTAAAATATTTACTAATATAAAATTCTATATTTTTATCTATATATATTTCATACAAGATTTTATCTAATTTATTTATTTTATACACACATAATGTTTCGATCGAACAAACTGCAGCAAATGATAGATATTTAACACCAGAGAAGATCTTTTAACCCGTTTCCATGAATGAAAGCTTTTCCTTGCGTTAAGGCCATAAAGGATTCGATAACGGATGATAAGGGAAATAAACCACCCGCAATTATTACAGTCTCAACCCTTAAGTAGGTGCGTGGGGTCTTTAAATACCCCAAGGGTTTGGCAAACGCAAACACTTATATGCAGCTGACAAACAAAAAATAATGATTTTGCAATGGATAAATTTCACGTAAAAATGTTTTTCAGCGCTCGGGTATATTTAGACCCCGAGAGCCTACTTAAATGACAAATATATTGTACCAGGGATACCAGGTGCTGGGCTCGTCTAGCTTGTCTAGCTCTATCCTGCCCACATTTGTGACTAAAGCGGTGATCACGAAGTCGTTTTTTAACCGGCGGTTAACCGAGGGTCAATATTTTGTGAAAATGTAAGTTAATTGACATTATAAAGACGTGCAACAATGTAGAGGCAATGGTTCAGTTACATTTTACTCAAGTAAAAGCTATGAGTGTTAGAAGTACACCCTTCCTCGTGATAAACAATGTAGTATTGACGAGGCGATGTCGACGAGAAAGAAACTAAACAGACTAATTTTAGCAACAGCGCTACTTTGAATGAACCTTGTCCTTGCCCTTGTCACCAACCGTAGGTTTTTAGGTGACTCCCTCCCCCCTATAAATTGGTAGCGTAGTTTATGCACGAGCCCATGCGGGGTCCCTCTCTCACTGTGTGGAGAACGTTGCCTTGAAGGTGAATAATTTATTGAATTAATAAGCAATCTTTGAATCTACTTGAAATACCCAAGGAACAAGGAATAACTCGTAAATGAGGCATTTGTTTATGGGTGACAAAATCAGTATCTTAGTGACATAATCAGCATCCACAACATGAGTGACATAATCAGTATCTTAGATGTGCCCCTATAAATTGATATTTTTTTAAAACAAGTTATACCTATGCATGTAAAGAAAATACAAAAATAATAAATATAATTTATAATATACTTCAAAATTATTTATATTTTATTGAAATCGTTTTTTAATCGATGATGAACTCTTCTATGGACTAAGCAGTGTAATATTCAGTGAAAAAAATGGAACATAATACGGCATAAATATTTGCTGTTAAATAATTAAATAAATTATTTTCTTGAATAAATATATCTCAATTAAGGTTTGAATAATTCAGTATTGTATGCGAAATAATTATTAACTGTTTAAAGAATCTGTAAATTATAATGAACATGACTTGCGTATCCTTATCTGGTGAAATTATCAAATAGAAGAAATGAGATAATAATTAGTAACACAACTGATAAAACGAAGTTAAGGATGCGTATATTAATGTATACAGCTTCAAAGATCTAGTATTAAAAAGTACAACGCAAAACAAATAAAAGTGGCAAAGATATACACAATTCCCAATGGATAATTAAAAGACCCCACGCGCCCACTACGCGTACACCAGGCGAGGTGCGCCAAACTTAAGGGTTAAAATAATTCGCGATGTTTATTTTGTTGGCAGTATAATTTTTTCGTTGCCTATGAGTTTTCATGTTTCTTTATTATAATTATTAATTTTGCATTGCTATTCAAAAGGCTTGGATGATGATCGGTCTCAGTTGAGGACAGACGAAGGTAAACAAAGACCGTTCAACATCCAAGTCCGTTGAAGCCTAGGGAATAGCAGGGCGAAACTTTCGCGTTTATATAAAATTGAGAAACATATTTAAAACTCAGTTAACTAAAACCAACATATTTTCAGCTGCAATCATTCCCATAGCTATAAAACAAATGATGGAAACAGAATAAACGTTAATGTTAGTTTTTATAGTTTTATAGGAGCATTCTTTTACATGGCAGAGAAGCCCGAAAAAAACCATCTGCAAGAGTAAAAGAGATTGAAAGAGAGGAGTGTAATGAAAAGTTTGAGATGAAGTCGAGGCATATTTGGCATTTTGTTATATTATTTGGCAACACAACAGTCCATTATAAACGATATTGGTAGGATAAATTAATGGGAGGAATTACAAAGGAAAACTAAGAATGGGATAAATCAGGCAAATTAGGAAGAAGTTCAGTGCCAGACGTGCCGAATTCAGCACATGCCTTAAAAAACATCTCAGCACATTTACCAGCTCTGTATGTCGGATTCAGTGCAACAAATCAAAACTTAATACGGGTTTGATGTTGTTTGTGCATCATTCATTATTTAATGATAGGGAAGAAAAAATACTTTCTTAATTATGAAAATTTTGACAAAAAATAAGGGTTAAAACAAAGCACGAGCGCAAATTTGCCCCTCTCTCCTCCTCCCCCGTCTCATACGTCATCCTCACGGCCCCGCATATTTACTCAACAAAACAGCTATTATCGCGAGAGCGCATGGGATGATGAGCACCAGCTGGAAAGGGCAACCTTGAAAGCGATTCGACCGATATATCTCACCTCACGACTCGCGAGTGATCGGCGGCGAAAGGAACGAAGGAAAGCCGGTGGTGGTGGTGTGGAGATGGGAGAGCGCGTAACGAGGCAGCGCAGAATCCACCAACCAACTTCTCAACCACCAATCTGAAGAGCTATCGTGGATATGAATCAGAAGGGAGCCCACGCCACGTCCGATATTATTTCAAAAGAACTTGCCCATTTGAACGGGGGGAAATGATTGCTTATTTGAAATAGGCAACCTCTGAAGTAGTAGCAGTATACTAGAGTTCTAGGTCCTCAAACTGCTCTATCGCCTCGTCTAATCTCACACCTTAATCTTAAAGAAAACACAATTGTCCATGCCTGCGAGATTTAGGTGAGAACCCGAAAGCATTAGCAAACATTACACATCAAATAAGTAGAGGGGTGTTTTGCATGAAGCAAATTCAATGAGCAAAAGGCATCTTTGTGATTCCGTTCCATTTTATTTTATTTGCATTATCACCAAGAAAAATTCCATTTCTAAAAAAAAGGATAGCTAAAAACAGTCATTTTTAAAGTCATAAGAATTCACCTAGGTGTTATCATTATCAGCAGTCATCAAGCCGAAGACTGGTTTGATGCAGCTCTTCACTCCACTCTCCTATCAGTTAAACTTCTCATTACTACTAAATTATTCAATTAGTCGTCCTTCAAAATTTGTCTCATGTAGTGAGTACTGGTGTAATTTACCGAGTAATAGCCCTAAAATCTATTTTAAAAATGCCTACTCAAGTCAGGTTTTGTAATTATTAGTTAGAATGAACCGTAATATATCGCAACCTTAACGTTAAATTGATGTTAACTGACAGATCGGATATCAGGCTTTCAGCCAGTGCACTTGATCATTATCGATGGATGGGAGAACATGTTAGCATCGGAATTCAAACGGCGTAAATATGTAAAGAGGGGGATTATAAACCTGGATCCCAGAAAACTAAAAATACAACTTCCATTGTATTGCAACTTACACGCATATAAGTTCGTCAAGCGGAAAACTATGTAGGTAATCGCATTAAACCTGCATATTGACCATTGAGAGAGAGCAGGTCTCTGATGATGAAACTCAGTTCTTTCTAGTATGAGAATTAAACTATCTTTCTCAACCTAGTTTCTTATTGATATTTGCTACCTTCCGCGAAAAGTGATGATGCCCTTCCTCCATATTCAGATACTCGAGGCACTGAAAAATGTATAGTATATTTTCTATTTCTATATCCACCGTTAATTTAAAACTTTCCTCGATAGTAAACACTGGGAAACACCATCAATGTTCTAGTCTCAACAAATGGAGCAATTAGGTAAGGTGACCATAAAATAAGGTCATTGGTGCCAATAAAGATAGGAGAATATATGGTAAAGATATGAATATTACAGCGTAGCAGAAGAAATAGAGAGAAACCCAACCTAGCCTGCACTTAATGACAGGCGGTTCATATTTTCACGTTCCATTAGACAGACGATGTTCTACATTTGGCACCCAAGTAGAGACCGGGAATCGAACCAAGGCTCTCAAGAACGGAATCCACTATAAATAGCCACCACTCCGATCCCGACGATCCGTCAACCCGTTCAAAGGGTGGCCTTTTTTTAAATTACACTCTGCTATCTCACGATTCTCACCTCGTAATACTGGCGTAATACTGGACCACACGGATCTTCTCCACGCGATTCAAACAAGGACGCACGAGGTGATGAAAAATTGGGGCCCATTTAAAAGAAAACACTGTGGAGAAAGAGTGAGTGAGGTAGACGAGATAATTAAGCACGCATTTCCATAAGCGTGTTAGTTTTTTCTGGCCCTCCCGGGTGAGGAGAAAAAAGATTGGCCAGAAGTTTCGTAAAAAAAACTTTCTGCTCATCACATCAAAAAAGTAAACAGTATCATTCGGAGAACAGAAACAACCCGTTGGACGAAATCCAAGTGTTTCATCACCCTTTAGCCTTTCGTGACTGCTGTGATGAATCATCCAAAAGCAATAGCGTGGGAATGGGTATTAAAAGCTCAGTTCAATGCTGAACGCATTTTTATAGAACAGAGTGCAGAAATATTTTAATTCCATCTTATTTTTTAAACTAATGATATTTACTATTCGTGAGATGCAACTTTGAAATATTAGGCGTGGTGTATATTTTAGCTGGAAAATTTAGGATCTAAGACCTAGCCTGAGATCTCTAGCGAGGGGGACTAGAGTTTGTAATGTGAAGATTTCGTATTTTTATTTTCCTAAGCGAGCAACTCCGTCGATTCCACAGTCATGGCAATTCGTGCAGCTATTTAAAGCTTCTTTGCCAAAATGATACTCGTAAAACTATTGTACGAAAGGTGAGTTAAGCCACATACTTGATAATTGATTTCTGTGACATGCCTTGTCGCAGAAATTCATTCATCAAAGGTGGCCGCGGCAGCTAGATCGATAACGCTCCTCGAATATGAAAGGCTATGGTTTTAGGGTAGACGTTGAGAAAATCTAAGCATTTACAAACTTTACTTTTCTAATTCCACTGTTGCCTACTCATATTTAGAGTGCTAACTAGAGACTACGCCATATATTTCATAATTCTTACTCATCGCATAAACATCTCCAATGTGTACATAAGTATTGCCGAAAAAGTAATCAGTCACGAAGTTGGTCAGAAAATAAATGTGGAGTCAGAAATCATAAGAAGTGCTTTTAATAACTTGACAGATTTGGTCAGCAATTCCACTACATAGTCACAGGTTTCAAAGGATAGTATAGCGGATGTCTTAGTAAAATACATGACACTTAATTTTACTTATCTTTGCCACTATATTTTTGTAAAAATATAGCTTCCATTAAAAATATTAAGAGTCTGTAAAGTAAAAGAGAGATGCTCTAAGTAGTCGAGGAATAGAGAACTTATTGAGTTTTCCTCATTCCCAGTTAACGAAACTACTTAGTAGTGATTTAAATGCAACGTTCACATTTCTTATGCAATAAATCTGTATTTCATAATAAGTAAGACAGATTAAGGCTTTCATATTGTAACCATTTCATTTCCTAAAGAAAATAAGAGTGTATAATCAATTTTACACGAATACAAAAAAATTGAAATGGTGTGAAAAGGCATTTTTTCGCACGCGACGTCAACTCGCACCACTAAGTGCAAACGCATACTTGTTACTCCGATTGATGGCCAAAAGTAGCGTGGACAGGTAAACTCCTGAAGCCATAAAAAGGACGAACTCACTTTTTCCAAAAGTTCCAAACACAATGAAGTTAATATAAAATTCGTCACCCGATGCTAATATTAGATGACATACTTCTGACAGATGTATGGTAAAAAAGCAGTAAAACATTGGTTTTCTTCTAAAATGACACACTCAAATAACACAAATATTGTTTGCTATTTTTGCGCCTAAACCGTGCTATTGAGTACATATAATTTCAAATAGTATTAGTTAAAATAACAGCGTGCTTTTTCACCGATTCAAACAAAAATTAAAAAGATGGCATATATTTATTTAACTTCACAATCCGAGCTAGTTAATTCACTTTAGAGGGAAAAAACGATAAAATACGAACTTGACTTCTGCTTTTCACTAAATTGACTCATTTTTATTATGTGTAACAGTTGATGTCAATTCATGCCACGAAGAGATTTATATTTCAATTGGTAAATATTAGAAAAAAGTTTGAAAATAAAGATATAGTTTTGAGCACATGGAGAGGGTTGAAGTTTATTTGGCAATTGTCCCTAATGTAAAGTTCAGAGACTGTATTTGAGCGAAAGATGGAAAAATACCAATAATGTTTGCTATGCAATGTAATAAATATTAAAGTGTTGGTAACGGCTTTCGGGCGTTCCTCCGCGTTGTCTTGTGTTAAAGGCGACGACAGTTTCTCCAGCCATCCTGCTGGCGTCTTCAGGTCAGAAGTGTCGATACGTTGAAATTGGCCGTCTTATATAGGAGCTTGGGAGGTCGTAGGTTGGCTCTGATTGGTCGGGTTAGTCCTATGGTCGCAGGTGGGCTGTGATTGAAGACGCCAGCAGGATGGCTGGAGAAACTGTCGTCGCCTTTAGACGAGACAACGCGGAGGAACGCCCGAAAGCCATTACCAACATGGAGAAACGCCGCGGAAACTTCAGATCCAAATATTAAAGTGATTTGAGAAAGGTTTCCACCTGCGCGGCACCCCTTAACTGCTATTGAGTCCAACCTTTATAACGTGAATAAAATATGTGCGAAAATCTGCGAATTCGATTGAACTACCACCAAAAACCAATAAGTAAAAACCAATACTGAATTACACTTTCTCATTTGTGTTGTTAAAAAATGTATGACTTTAAGTGATGAACTTCCTTAGCTGTTACAAAACAAAATCAAGGAACAAAATATGAAAACTAATTGAAAATAATTTGTAAATTGACAAATTTTCCGTTCATAGGAGCAAACTGCACCACTATTTTCATTGAATTAACGCATTTCGACTTAAATTATTGTAGTCTTTTACTGATTACTCAAAAATAATAATGGACAGGTAAGTAACTAAATTTTCTTACTTCTAATTTCTATGAGAGGCTTTACCTTAATATAAAGTTTTTATCGCGGATATGGCATTCATTTAAGGAAATAGCTACCACCTTCCCTTACGCTTCACTCCGTTTCGTATTGATCTCTCCATTGTTTCTGGGATTTTCACCGCGATCAAAATTTGTTGATGACCAAGTCATAATCATCAACAAAGTGAGAACGCGGTGAAAACCCCAGAAACAATGGAGAGATATCAACCAATCAACGCCATGGAAACATAAAGAGTCAACAGTTTCGCATTTAATAATCACCAGTAATTCTAATAATGAGAAAATAATATTTACCCCAGAAACTTCAAGTTCAATTCGCAAAAAAATTACGAGGATAGGCATGATTTTTGTTGTTAATATCAAGCGCAGGACACGTTTTTCTATAATTAGTCAGAATATGAGCACAATTGGCATTTAAGTAATGTTACGGTGGAACCACCTTGAGTAAATTCGTAGAGGTTACTTTTTTCAACGACTGCCACGGATATTAAAATAATGCCACGACTTTCATTTATGTCATCCTTACTCCTGAATCCACCTTTGAGCAAAAGAAAAGTTCTCTCCTCGGTGGAAGGGTGAAAAGATTAGCGGACGGTAGGCGAGGGAAGGGAGGAGGGAGAGATACGGGGTATAGGTAGTACTGGCAGGAGGAGAGGAAGCTTGGAAGGTAGAGGGGTAGGGGTAGAGTGGGTGGGGGGAGCGTGGAACGAGACTGCTTAGGGGTCATAGAGCACAGGCACGGGAGGGAAGATGATGCGAAGGTAGAGGGGGGGGGGGGGGGAAGAGAGCCTGCGCGGTCCCCTGGCGGCAGTCACCTGCAACTCACAAAGGCGCCATTCTTCCCAGATTGCGAGCAGCTTTGAATCCCGTTACATTCCTACTCTTCTCTCCTCCTTCTCTACCTCTGTTTCCCTCCACCTCTCCTCCCACATCATTCTCTCTCTCTTTTTCTCCTCTGGGTATTCCGTATGCCGTAACCCACCCTCCTCCACTCCCACCTCCAACTTCACTCCCTCGGCTCCACAACTGTGGGAAGCGGACGTAGTCGTAAGCAGAGTCCCTCGTCACTGGCGCAAGGGCGGGAAGGGGGGCGTGTCGCGGCGGCGATCCGAAGCAAATTTCCTGCGGTGCGCGTCATCCAAGGGTTGGGAGACG
This sequence comes from Pyrrhosoma nymphula, assembly GCA_963573305.1. Taxonomy (NCBI): domain Eukaryota; kingdom Metazoa; phylum Arthropoda; class Insecta; order Odonata; family Coenagrionidae; genus Pyrrhosoma; species Pyrrhosoma nymphula. The sequence goes on along the minus strand of OY754335.1, from coordinate 7,121,003 downwards.
GAAGGGGAAGGGTATGTTAGGGGGGGGGGGGCAGGGGACCGTTCTCTCATCGAGAAAAATCAAGCCGTGCGACGTGACGATAAATAGATGTAATTTTAATATTTTTAACGAAGATGTGATTGATACGAGCACATACTTGGAAGGAATTGATATCAAAGGTAAGTAAGAGATTTCTTTCTCTCATATTCAGTACATTACAGATCTTTATTTACCTAACTAAGAAAGCTTTAGGTTGCCTAGTAAGACAAAACCTAGACTGATTCATCTATCATCAAAACTGCACGTATTGCTAAACATATACACATTTGCTTTCATCTTTAGCACATAGTGGAAATTTATTTACCTAAATGAGAAATCTTTAGGTTGGGTCCGTAGAAAAAAACCTATTCAGAGGCATTCCTCTTAAAAAATGATTCCATTGCTAAACAATGACAAATCTTAAGATACAAATTGCGATAATATAGGGAAGAAGTGAAAGATTAAAAAAACTTTCACGGAAAAAAAACTTTAGTTGAAATTGCGACATCCACAAAATTCATCCATAACTAGATATGAAAGATGGTAATAACGGCAGATCAATATGATTGATAGTTTTATGACCTTGATTGGAGCGATAATTATTTACATGACAATATTTTCGATAATAAAGACATACCTGCTCATCGATACCACTAAATCCCGATTAATTATCTAAACTTCGATGCACCATATTCTCCTCGATGTGTTTTCCTTTAGAGTGGGTAATAAAATAGAATCAGTATCTCGATATGATCGACAGTCATTGGCTTCGCAATGCGTACGATAATTATTGGCACCTGAGTATGGACAATAGCCGACACATCGGCACCAAAAATAATTAAAGAATAAAAGCACTTGCAGTTTTCAAAAACTGCAAGTTTTTTTTCGTAATTATGTAGCGGTGCCAACACAGCACACCTGAATCTAAAATTTACATACAATATTAATGACAATATGTAATATGCCCGAAAATACTAATACGTCCTTGTATCATCGCCACCCCGATATGTATTCATTTGACATTCTCCTCAATGGTCGTTCACTCCGAGCATTTTAACAGGCAAAAATGAACGAACATACACAACCCTTGGAGAACTTTTCCCCCGCCGCTACAGGCCGGTATATATGATTTTTGCTTCGAGTGTTGTTAATCAAAAATGAGTCTCAGCCAGATCGAAAGCCCTTCATTTCCATCAAGCCTGTGAGTAAAAGCCGGAAATCTTCGGGGGAAAAACTGTTGCTCGAGCCAGTATATCTACAATAAAGGGAAGAATGGTCTAAAGAATTACAGGGGGAAGATCAACATTGATGCACGTGACGCAGGTAATTACAGGGGTATAACTGTGGACTTGAATGCGATTTGATTCTCCCTGTGGGAAATCCTCGCCAACTCATCAGCTTTCTTGGAAATATAGACAAGCACAAGGATACTCCCAACTGTGAAATGCCTAATATTTGTGAGGGGCAACTGTTGTGTGACCTCTCACAATGCACTCATTTTATCCTATCTTTTCCAACGGCATAGTGAATTGATGAAAGTTGACATGGTAGTACTCATTTTGCTAAATGTTTTACAAAATGAGAGAGCCACCAAATGCAACTATTAAATTATGATCGAGGGCGCGCAATGGACAAAAGACGTCAACGAGAAAAAATTAATATTCACCCCCATTTCATTGCTACAATATCGAAAAAATATGTAACTTTAAGTATATTTATTCTAATCCTTATTATAACAAATGGCAAACGCACCATCAGATCAGGTCCGAAAGATGAAGATGTGGCCTGCATTGGCTACGAAACTTCATCATCAAGACACACAGACGCAGCCGTACCCGAAAGACATGAAAATACCAGAACAGCACAGCGCTGCGAAAGCCTCAAGCAGAAAGGCAAACACACATCTTTAGACTGCCTTTAGCATGGTTACTTGCTGATAAACCGTTTGCTTCTTGAAGTTTAAGAGGATTACTCTTAGGAGAAAAAAGACGAAACTACTCATGTTACACAATGTTATCGTACGGCCAAGATATTTCACGACATATTCCTGTCACAAGTCTACTTCAAAAACTGCATTTACATAAATATGGAGCGGTTAATATCATAATTCAGAGCTAAAAATTAGTTAAATTAGGAGGCATTTCGATATTTATTTCATGAAACAGGAAGATGGTCATGCAGTGGCTGGTTGAAATGTATAAACAGTGCAAAGCCACAACGATTCCATTTCGCGATTAAAAATTTAGCGATGTTACAAGATAAGCAAGATATACGGAACATCTACAGAATAATCATTTTTGTAAATGAGTGGTAATTGGAAATTAGTGACGATTTATCTTCGAAAAGTGCATTATATAACCAGCATGTAGGTAAAACGTCAGGACAAAAAAGATATTGCCCCCCGATACATGCGAGGATGCTTGGAAAGCAGGATCAAGATAATCTCTTTGAGCTTGATACATACGCGTCTGTTTAAGCCGTTAGCTAACCCTTTATATGTCCAGATGATATTATGTTCAGAATACAAGTTAAATACTCTCAGCTGGTGGGCTGCATGCGTCTCTTCCGTTCGGCCTGGCCCAGGCTGGCGGGTGCCCGATTGACATCGTTGGTATCGACCTACCCACCACAGGTATGAATATTTACACAAATTTTAGCAAAAAAATATGACATCTAGTTGAAACATGAATTGGAAAGGAAAACACATCGTATATAGAAGTATGCATTTCGTGGTATTTTATTTCACTCTACCGGATGCATCGTTTCAGAATCTCTTCAGCCTCCTTTCCGTAGACAAAATCTGAAATAGTCCATGTCAGACCGCGTGTCGGCGTACACCAAGCTGAGCAACGAATAAGAAGTTCTCGGCTCTTGGCCAGGCTTGCGGGGGGCGGGACGGGCCTGCACCCGTGCAGCTCTCTACTCTCAACACTCTGTATCCTCCGACTAAGGAAACTGCAGCCTATTCCTCGTCCCTGTACCATGCAGACTATTCTTTACTTTTTTACTTCAACCTGATTCAATAATAAATAGTTTCTTTTTTATTTAAAAATGTAATTCACTACATTGGGACATAATATTAAATGAAAAACATTATATGAAAACATTAAGGTCCTGCCAAACTTAAGGTTTATCCGCATGGTCTGGATTAACACTTACAAATAGCACATAGTAGTTTGGTTTCATGCATGCAACAAATGGTTAGTTACATCACAATTACAAAAAGTATTTTTTCGCAAATTTAGTATACGCTCATTTCAAACAGGTAAATTAAGATTCTTTACTGTCAATTATTTTGTTTTTCATGGAAATTAACTTCATCATATTTAGGTTAATTAATCACAAGCATTTTGGTCCACAAGGACCTTGGACTTTCCATCTTTTTTTGGATTTGACAACATTAAAATCCTCTTTTAGGTTCCTCTAAGTCATTAAGTAGCAATCAACTCCGAACCTAGTTTGATAACAGCATCTTTAGCTTCATCAAAGGTTTTGTTATTTACCTCTAAACCAACTATTTCAATACCTCTATCCAAACTCTGCTGCTCTAATATATTAACTTTTTGTTCTGAAATGTCAATATTTTTACTTTCCCTTTTAGTTCCAGAGTTAGGCTATGTATGACCGTTTGCAAGTTACTATCTTCATTTCTAATCTTAGCATACTGATTCATTAATACATCATATGTCATTTAAAAATGACAGGCTTTTGTTAATTTCACTTACATTAACATAACTCTCACTGACTTCTATCCTCCTCTCCCTCTGTATCCAAGACATTTCCAGGAATTCTTATCCTTTTTTGACATCGCCCGATTAGTTGCTTCTCTGATACCTGAGCAGTCGTAATGAAGGCCCCGGAAGCAGGGCCGCCGTAGCCAAGGGGGGCAGGGGGGGGGGGGCGCTGCCCCTCCTGGAATTTCTTTTGCCCGACGTAGCTTTAAGATTTATGTTTTAAAGAGTTTAACGCCTCCTTTTAGTAGATACTCGGCTTTACAGAGGCGAGCTGTAAGAGTCGCACAATAACCTAAAATAATCCATATTACATTAAGGCTGCATAACGTAACCTTGAAAATATCGAATAAATTTACAATTCTAACCTTCCCAAGCCTTTATTATAAAACTATAAAACGTTTGCCCCTCCAAAAGATATGGCCGGGCTACGGCCCTGCCCGGAAGCAACTTTTGCATTTAACATATACACCATCACTAAGAGGTTCCTCCTCGAATTAGGCACACTTCATATTTCAGGGTATTTCGGAAATCTTTAGAGTTGTTGAAGTTAAATCAAAACGCACGACGCTCAACTGTTACGAGTTTTCAGTTGAAATATCTCAGAAGTTAAGGAAATTGATCACTGCCCATAACCCTAACATTTACACGTTTAGTAAACCCTTCAAACAAGTACTATAGACAGTTTTAATAGATTTCATTACTGAAAGCACAAGATATATTTTAAAATATAGCACTTTGGTGCACAAAGACATACGCCAAACACAGTGCAATCTATCTTCTCCATATCATATTCAAGTTGAATAATCTTATGAAGGAGGTGAATTTTGAGTTCCGCGATAAAAAATATTTATTTTCTCTGCCCTGACCTTCACAATGAAATTACGCCACATGCTCTCCTGGGTTCCTTCTCATGAAAGCTGATTTCAAAGCAGATTTCAAGGCAGAGGTAAGTACATACCCCATTCCTTGTGAAAATGTTTCAAATTGCATACGCCTGTCCTTGTAGGTGGATGATCGCTACGATTTTTAAGAACGTTTTGAATGACTGAACGACTGAACGGAAATTGGGAAGAAAACTTGTAAATCACACCACTTCCTTCCCCATCTTCTGTCCATACGCCACAAATTCACGGGTACGAAGAATAGAAAACAGTGTTTACCGTGTCCGGCCCAAACTGCGCTAACGCAGGAATCAAATCAGATTATTTCGCAGGCATTGCACAAAAAAAACAGATCTCTTGACTAGCAATACATTGATACTCTACCACTGCGTTAGTATGCTTTTGACAGACCATGTCTGAATTTCCCACACCTGGAGGGCCATTTCTATACTATTCATCATAAAAAAAACTTTTTTTTCCAAGAATTTTCTGTGAATAAATGTAGGAAAGCTTAAACTTAAATATTTTCGGCCTCTTGTTATGCTGTCCAGTATTCGTATGTTTAACGATTAGTGTACAGGAAAAAAATAATTTTGAGTTTTTCTAAAGTTCACTCACCCGTATTAGAGGAATTTTACCAACATTCCAAAAATTATGCAAGATGGACGCCGAAAAACAGAGAACAGTTAAAATGGATAAGCCAAACTGACTGATAAGACTGTATAGCGTTAGACGATGAAAAACGTCATACATTTCATTGAACGAGGCTGTCACTTGCATTAAAATTTGTTAATCAGTTATAAATTAGATGGAAAATAAAATATGAAAATTGAAATTTAGCGATTGATTACTCACTTAAACTTGACTAAAAAGGCATAAAACATTTCTAAAAACACTAAAATAGCAGAACTCGTCGAAAATTGACCGTTATGTCAACGACAGATTTGCTTCTTTTGCCCGTTTGCATTTTTAACGTCAAAGCTACGACGTTTATTGCAAAGTGATGTCAAAATACAAGCCTTCGTGATCGTTTACTTTTTTCAACGCAGCGTCAGGATATGTCCTTGCAATAAAATGAACCGTTGGTGAGTAAAGTTTGCGGAAATTATTTTTAGAAAAAGGAAATATTAACTTTGTAATTTTCCACGCAATTTATTTTTCCTCCACTGGTTTCAACGTTTTCACATCCGTGGCCTCTTCAAAATGACGTGTAAACCTTGAAATCTGTGGAAAAAAATAAATTTTGTTGAAAATTACAAAGTTATTATTTTATTTTATTATTTTATTATGTCCTTTTATAGTTTTCTTAGGGAGCGTGGTAGCGTAGTGGGTAGAGCGCTTAGCTACTGATCGAAGGGTCCCGGGTTCAAATCTGGGTGAAGCATTTGGATGCCCCCGAACAATATCCTCGGAGTATTTTATTAACAAAATATCCTCCGAGTGCGAGGTGGCCCAGGGAAAGGAACTGGCCCCCCTACCCTGAATGTGTGTAATTCACACGCCTGTGGCTTAGTCCGGGGTGAGCTCTATCCTCAACTATCCAAACGAACCTTCGGGTTGAATCACTGATTGAGTAATAGTGTTTTTAGCTAGCTTTACATTTTAAATATTACCAAAAATTATCATGACTATTCCATTCTCGACATGAACTTTCGGTTTCAAATATTGAAAATGTCTTACAATACAAAACAAACGAATTCAGAGACATAGAGTGGAAGGCACTTCTTCTGACTTACCTTATGGCCACAGGTACAAACTCTCCTCATGTATTTTCCTCGAATCTCAAGTGAATTAAAGGTATGAATTGGCCTTAATTGCAATCCCAAGCAAAAGCCGACGTTATTACGGGTGCCTGAATTACTTTCGCACCTACGTTTCACCACATTCCAGAACGGTACTTCTCGGGAAAAGCACTAAGTCACTGACGACATTCCAGGACACTTTTCATCTTCTTTGAACCCCAACAGGTTCTCCTCTCGTGCAATATCCCAGCCTCTTCCACTTTCTCCGTTCTTATTTTCAATATACGTACGTCTTCCTCCTCTCACCCTCTCTCTCTCTCCCTCAAAACATACTAATTTTCAACTTTCTCTCTCCATAACCTCAGCTCCTCTACTCCAACCAAAACCACCTACCAACTGCACTATATTCTCCGATTGAATTTCCAATACCGGATTTGAATGGCCAAGAACAACGTGGAGGAAGCAAGGAGTCACAGTTTATTCATGACTATCGATATTTATTTCTAGCAAACGGATTTCAACGGTGTTTTCAATAGATGTCAAAGGAGAATGAATGAAAACTGAAAGCAACGCTGCATAGTGGTCATCCACGAATAAGCACTGTTACCTCCAAAGATATTAAAATAATTGCAAAACATACGTGATTAGACATCATTTTTCATGACTTTATTTACGCTAGTATTTTTAAGCTCTAAAGGTATTTAATTTATAATTTATGCTAATAATATTAAAGGAACCCTAAGCCTACGTTGGGGTATAAACACTTGTCTTTTGAATTGCACCTGCACGCTTAATACGATCCAAGGTCTGTGTCACTCAGTAAGATCCATCCAGTAGAGAAATTCACACTAAAGCTGAATTTATTAACTTTTCATAATTCAAAAGGATCAAATAGTGACTCTAAGTGTGGGCAATGAAATATAAAAGACGACGAAGTCAACAGATGTCCATAGTAGGTAGTATTACCAGCCGTAGTACCCACCAGTAAAACTTTCGTTAAATGTGCGTCGACAGCTGAGGTCATTTCGTATTTATTGTCATCCACTCACTGACAAGAACAACACCACTCAGAACAATTTAGAGGATCACTCATCCAACCTAGTGGCAAACAGTAACGAAACTTTACTTCAGTTTTTGAGCAGTAACCGACCGATATTTTCATATTGGCAGGCTGCTGCCCAAGTTACTCCGAAATTTACCTGCGACAAATCGCACCGTGAAGTCTTCGCAAATATAACTGATGTGAAAAGAATATTCATGGATGAGGAAACCAATTAACCCATAGCCTAAGGCCACATCGCCAGTTGTGGAAACTATCGGGTAAATCGAATCAGTCATCTTGCAGCTGACTCCAGGATTAAAACCCTACTGCTATGTACTATCCTAAACGCTAAACACTCAATCCGCCTGGCTGCTTGCTACTAGATATATATTGAACATTAATTAACAGAGCCATTCAAGCGTATAACTGAAGAGCGGAATGTCTTGTAAAAATCCATGAATCGTTATAAAACTAATATCAATGTCATCACATCTATTCTCATTATTATTCACATATCAGCCTGTTAGTATTATTATTTGCTATTTTATGTTACAATTATATCCATTGGTTTTTCCAAATGGATAGCATGAGTGGATGAATTTTACTTCTATGGTAGTGTGTTAGCAGCATTTTTAATTTTACTATCAAAGAATTAAACAGATTATTCCCTCAGAATGCGCATTCTAAATAGACTAAATGTTCTCAGGCATTACTTTGTGGTACTTCATTACTAAGTAAAAGTGAATTATGTATAGTCCACGGTAAAATGTTTTATTTAATTTGATAAGGGCTGTGTGAGTCGAAACCTTGGCCAGAAAATTAAATAAAAATATTTATCGTGGACTACCAAAAGTGTCTCTCTAAGTTACTTGCATATTTTAAGTTTAAATCCCACGCATTGCAGTCAACACACAATGTAGCATTTAGATATCATCTGTAGCTCTACCCCCAATATGAATTTTTATTCCAACAGTGACTTAATGCATTTGTGATGGTGCCATGATGCTCAACTCCCCACATTCCAAGATCTCGGAGCGATTAGTTTTTTGTTCTTAGTACAGTGATCTCGAAACCGCATTCAGCCTCCAATTTTTTTCCATTCCATTTTTATCCCTTCCTTCGGACGAAAGTGAATTATAGATATGTAATCCTCATATCCTACACGTGTGAAACATTCTACCAGGCAACTCCCATGGATTAAAATGAGAATAATTATCTTCTTGTTAGCAGGAGCCGGGTAATATTACCACTTACTGGAAAAATGTATGTCCAAATGAATAATTACCTGTAAGAAAAAACGTGCACCATAGTACAGCTGTAAAAAACTTCACATTTAAAAGATACATCGAAACACGCCATAAAAAACAAAAGGTCAGATATAACAGCAAGCCGAGCCATATAAGGTTGAAGAGTCAAACGTATTTAAGAAAGTTACAAACGCCAGCTTTTCCGAATGTGTGAATTCCATGCGGCGTGTGGATGTGATGTGATCGTCCGCTTTTCGTGAGCATGCATTAATGGACCCGCCAACATCCGATTCCGAGGACGGAGGCACTTCCCTACCTCGTATTGGGGCTTGGTATTAACAAGTGCCGCAAGAATTTTACAGTTGGAAGGTCACATAATTTTGCTGGAGCGGTTAAAATAGATAAAATACATATAAAATACCACCCCTACTAAACGACACGCCTATTACAGGTCATCGCAGAAAAAATAATTGCGGATTCTTTCATAATTCATCTTCCCGTCTTGAAACAAGGTTCTCTTAGAATATTCCGAAAGATGGCTAGGCACAGCAGAGCTGGCATTTACTATCAGCAAGAACCTATTCATAAGTAAGCTCGAAGCAGTAATAAAATAAGTTAATGGAAACATATCTTTCCAGCAATGCATTTCATGGCTATGAAAGCTGAATTAGGATGATACAGAGCAAAAAAGGGTAAAAGAGGCTCGGGGCGCCGAAGAAGAACACTAAAAGTAAACCAGATAAAAAGAGACAGAGGAACACATTGTAGCACATATATAGTAAGAAAGGCATTTAATGGCTGTGATAAAAATAAAAGAGATAATTTCTGAGGTCATATAAACAATAAAAAATAAAATAATAAAAAAACTCTTAAAGTAACAGCGTAAGAAAAAAGGAAAATGCTGTGGAAACATTTACGGATGAAATTAAAATAAACAGAGAAAACATAAAAAAAATGCAATGAAGCTGACCGCTGATTGATGGCCGGCGGAATTCGTAAAATACGTTGCACGTTCATAAGTTTCCTACTATAATATCTCGAACTATTTTTAAAAACACTGAAGGACGCACGATTTTCGCCACAGGTGATTCTGCAAACCAGAATTCGTCGACTCCATACGATATACTAAGGGTTTACAATCATTGCTTCTTCTATCAGGAAAGAAATTCATCGTTAAATATTTATTTTTTTCGGCCACTTTGATCAGGTGGGCACGACGCCTCGCTAAAAAAATCTGAGGCTATGGGTTCAACTCCCACCGAAGCCATGAGTACAAATACAAATGTCGTCAGGTCAACTTGGTGAAACCCAATAAAGCCAGGAGAGTTGAATTGAAATCGAAGGGCAACAACATCTGACAGAGTACCTACATCATGGTACACATTGTATAAAATGGATCGAGTAAGTTCACAAACATTCCAGCTTACAGTTCCATTAATGGCGGAGTGTCTTCTCTAACGTTTACTTCATTATATAACCAATTTCTAAATCTAAAATCCTTTATAAGCTTTTTGTATCCTGTAGATAAGGTACATTTTTAGAGATTTTATCCTCCTGCTACAACATTTTTGATGCTTTTTCCGCAAACAATCTGTGAGCACGTGCAGTTCAAATGTGGAAAAAAATATCGTGTCTCCCGCCATCATTCTGCCAACTGGCAGACATCGTGGCGGAAGAGATGAGACTGTGGGAAAGTAAGATGGAAAAGGTGTGAACTTAATGAGATCTATGGAATCCATTCATTTCCAAATAAGCCTTAGTTTCGTGCCTATCAACATCTCAGACGATCGACTCGGTAACTTTGATGTTTATGGACGGCTGGTATTTGAACAGACGTGACAAATGAGGGAGCGTTGGTTTCCCGGCTGTAAAAAAAAATAAAACGGTCCAACGTAGCGAGCGCCTCAGGCCACGACAATACGATTCCAAGGCCCTGATAAGGTCCACAATCCTTGATGATGGAGGAGTTCATGCTGAATTTCCGCAATCCTAACACATTCAACACTTGTCACTGACGATAGCGGATGATTTATGTCAAGTGAACGATTGATCATATAACATATGAGAGTAATATTGAATTTAGAAGGTGCAATTTTCCACATCAAAATATTTATTCGATCCGGATTTTGATGCAGTGCATCATCATCATGATGCAGTACATCAATATCCGGGTCGAATAAATTTTTATCTGTAGAAAATTACATCTTCTAAATTCTATATTATGTTGAAATTCCCCAACATCACGCCTGATACCTCCCTTTCTGAATTAATGAGAGCGTTATAATAAAATATTCCACTACTTGTCTCTACAATTTTTAAAAAATTAGGTATTCATCAAGCTTTGGGTTGGACTGTATTCAAATTCAAGGAATTTATGGACTCACCGTTTAATAAGAAAAAGCCATTTCTTTGTAAGATTCCATTCTTCGGGTGTATATTTGGGTTGGCGTCGAGTAAGTAGTGTAATTTCCATCATTAAGGCCACTTTAACCATAATAGTTCAAATAAAATATGTAATCAAGTATGTAGTTTGCCGGGGGATGATTTATTGTTTTATATATATATATATATATATATGTGTGTTTTTTTCCTGGTGATGTAATTTTACGCTTTTATAGATTGCATAAAAGTAAGGCACATGGCTGTTCTAGTATTAAATAATAGGAAATAAAATTATTCTCATACATAATACACCTTATAGATGCATATATACATATACTGTAATTTTTATAAGATATTCAAATCCACGAATGCCAATGGAACTGGAAATGTACCATGCACAAACATATTGGTTGCCGAAATAAGACGACTTTCGAAATGCCATATTCATTGATTTACTTCCATCATTAATTTTTTTGGAAAAAATCGGAAGTAACGCGTAAGCAGAAATATGCCCTGTAAGTGGCGATACAGATCGAGACATCACGTCCATAGAGGTCAACTATCATGTGTGAAGCCTCCTCTAGGGACAGGTGGGAGGGTGGTTCAGGGTGGAATATTCGGCGAATTATGAAATGGAAGGGAGAAGTATCCGGCATATGCTCTTCATGAAAGGCGTCACGATCCCAATAGTACTTCATTCTTTAGTTCAAGACGCAAAATAATTCTAATTACGTCCTGAAGTTTTATTCCCGCATGTTTTCCCTATTATTTGAGAATTCTCATTTTTTATGACATTTCCATGTCCCAGGCAATCTTGGATATGAACTGAGGGAGAAGGTTTCTTGGACTTGAAACCAAACCACGGACCATTGGCTTTCCAAACCATTTCGCAGACCACTACAAAATCACTCCAAATACAAGACAAATAGTTGTCATGGGTTATTCTCCAAATCCCTGTTACTGCGGTGGCAGGCGCATTCGCCCGTAAATCCTACGTTCTCTCATTTCCAGCAAGAAAACTTTATTTCTCTAGTAATTTCCACTGCAGTCCTTGCTCTTCATCAGGGTGTTTTTAAAAAGCATGTGCCATCTTGTAATTTCCTGGTTTATTCGCTTACGAGTAATATAAATCTCCCCCTTAAATCTTTTTATCAGTCTTTTGATAGTTTTATTCCACAATTTTCTTTCCACTCAACTACGCTAGGTACTTCTCCGTTAGTCTTTCTGAAAATATATTGGAAATAAAAAGCCAAAATAGACTGCGCCAAAGTTTTTTTCATCATATCAATCTGACCCGTAAGGAATTGAATTCTCCGAACAGAGTCTGACACAATAAACGGCTGTTGTAGCTAATGTCAAGGTAAAACCCCCTTGAATAGATAATAGCTTATGCGTCGAGGTTGATAAAAACAATAAAAAAGTGCATACGATAAGTCAGGAATGATTTATCTGCCTACCCCAGCATACAGACAAATAGCAATTGAGAAATTTATAAATTATCTGGGCAGTTAATCGAATGTGTGGAGAAGAAAGTAGAGCAATGTGCTGTGCTGGTATCTCGTTCATTTCCGGTTCTCATCCCTAAATTTTCCATTGCCACTAACTGCCATGCTGACACCCATAACACGTAATGCATAAATTTTATATCCACATTTTTAATTCTACTCCTCTCTTATTCTAAATTCAAATATTTTACTTGCCAGAAGGTAATTTTTTGGTGAGCGCTACCTTCGCAATATTTACATAATGTTCTGCTGATTTCCCTTAAATTGGTCAACATGAAAGAGCACCAATCTATCAAGCTAAAAACAGTGTCACACATGAGCACAGAATTTCATGAGGAGGGGTAAACCAGACAGTTATCACTATAGCATATATTATGTATCCCTGACATATATTTCTTCGTCTTAAGTGTACTATTGAAACCCACACTATGAGAGCTTAGAAACAATGTAATGTCGAAAACATGTTAAGCACCATACAAATGCCTTAACTTCATAGATCTACTAAATTTGCTTCTCAAATAGCAATTAAAAGAATAGGTTCATAATTTCTTAAAGTATCCACTCTCCTTCATGAGCATCAGAACTGCGATTGTCTTACAATAAAATTTGAAAGTTTGAAGCTTCAAAACTTTTGGCGAGATAAAGCCATTGGTTCATTCGCCGGCGTGATGGATCAAACACGAATGATAATAGGCGATCTAAGACGAATGGATTTTGATAATTCGATTTAGAGCATTGATAAGCCACAATTTATATTATCCACACTGCACCAAACGCCTATGCTTTACCATTATTCTACCAATGACCTGCGAAAAAAGTACCAGATAAGAAAGCTGAGCTTTAAAAACCTTCGATTATCTCGATTCGGAAACCGATTATCTCAATGCGGACAAAAAGTGCCGGCCAAGTATATTATTTCTAATGCTTTGGAATTCCGCAAAGCTAAAAAATAAAACATTACAGTCAAGAATTCTATGATTAAAACGCTTTTTTATCTCTTTCAACCTTTTAATTAGTGTACTGATGGATATAATTCGATATGTTTCATACATTGCAGACCTTAATAATGAATGACAGTCAATTTACAAAAGTCCAAGTGGAGGATTTTCAAGAAACAAGAAACACATTTGATTATTAATTCCGTTTGGGTAATGAAGGTAAATGCTTAACCTAGAATTGTAGAGGGTCACTATATTTTCTTAGCATTCCAGATAATGCGGCTATTTTGTCTTCGTTCGTCAGAACGTGATTGAAAGCACATCGTTGCATTGGTTTTATGGTACTACCGAGATGTCTATCGGTTTTATGAAGTCAATTTATTTCCCTTTCCCTTCCAACCTGCAACAATAGATACTCTTCTGGAGAAATCTTATTAATTGTGAAGCAAAGTCGCCGCCGATTCCTTGATCAGCTTACAATCTCTCCGTCTCTTAGTAATCTTGTTTGCCTTTGGTACTCACATCTGGGGTGGCCTCTCATAACGATGCAATAAAATGTATTCTATTTCCCTTCTCAACCGTCCTCCTTTTCTCGGTTATCAAACATTATCATTGAATCTCTTGATAGCCTTTTATAGCTTCGCGGAATCTCACTCCAAGACGCAGAGTCACGAGTATTTTTTTTATATCTTCCAATCGCATGGCCTTTTACATTTTATTCCTGACCCTTTCCAACCCAGGTTGAGGTAGGGTCCTCCCCATAAGGAGGAGGAAACAATCAAAAGGACCGTTTCCCATTCTCTTGTGGCATATCACCCCGAAGGATCATCATCTTTTCGTCATCATCCCTCATCATCGTCCCTCTGTTCACCCACATCGACCTCGAGTGAATTATATTCCCGCTTAATGCGAGACAAACGCAGCTGATGCTGTCAGTTCACCTCGAAAACGATACCAATTCAGGGCTTTTAAGAGCTGTAATGAGAGTAACAATCTGAGCAAGATTAGAAAGTAGCATGAAGATGGCGTGGTGGCTAAAATACTCACTATACATCTCGGGTTCGATATCCGGCAATGCTGGAAATTTTGAGAAGATTTTTAGTTTATATTAGGACAATATCTGATTGAGAGCTATGCGAAGATCTCTTTAGATGTAATGTAGTGGTGGATAATCATGGTGGCAGTTGCAGAGAAGATCCTTTTCAGTGGAAGACTTCACTGTCAGGGAACAAGTTACAAAAAACTGCACGGGGGAATACGGCAGTCTCCGAATTGGACGATCAGAATTCCTCAAAACGAATAACTTCATTGGCAACGCCCATTGTGTCATCTACATAAACTAAACGTTCTCCTTGGCTTACGATTCTATTTTTTTATTGGGCTTCTCCACTGGGTTGCGAACACTACCAGCGTATTTTGATGCAGCTTGGTATGGATCGTGTTGATTGCCGCGTAACAATCTGCTGACAACATCCCGCCCTCTCATGTGAGTGCAATTATGTTGGCAGCATTTCCCGAAACGTGTTCTATCCTCCACTCCTCTGCCAGCCCCTACCACAAGCGCCTTCCCTTTCCCTTCCGTGGCATCATGCTTTGCGCAGGCAAATGCCACCACGTTTTGTTACTGCTATACTCCGTGAGTTGATGAGACGTTACAATTAGGACCCTTTGGCACGCTTAGTGAAAAGTAGGTGCAATGCTGATGCCGGGGTTTTCTCCGCTCTTCCAGCATTTCCAAAATAACTCTATCCTTACCTACTGACCCGCGTGTCCTCGAAGGCGCAAAGGACCTTGGCTGGTTGACTCTCCGAATAGCTCCCCAAATAACCAACCGATACGATTTGTGAACGAGGAAACTGGAATTGAAAAAAATTTCATCTGGATAGATGGTAACTAACATGAATGAAATCTAAAGCGTAGGTGCACGAATACGTAACTACGTCTATTGGGGAGGAAAGTACAACAATGTCATACATAAGGTGGTAGAGAGGACACTCATGACTTTTCATACTATTATTGAGAATGGATGGGTTCCAAAAAGCGTATTACAAACGTGATGAATGCCAAAGTATACTTAAACTCGATATGCAACATGTTAAGACGCTGGAATAACCTACACAAGGGAAATAATTGATCACTATTAGAAAGTCTAAATAAGAGACCAGGGGTGTTATGAGTAAATGTTCTTTTCTCGGCCCTTTAGCCCTGACCAATGGAATAAGAAAATTGTTTCTCTCAGAACGACTCACTTTTACCCTCCTCCTCCAAAATGTCATTGCCAAGAGTCACAAATCTAAGTTCCGCCCATTTATTTTCAAGGTGGTTCAAGCGAGATATTATTTCAAATAAAATTCAATGAATTCGTGGATTTGGCATCATCATATAGAAAAATACATCATCTTTCCATTTACAACAACAGCCAATTACCACAATATGTTTTGAGTAATTTGCCAACAAATATCTACCATTTTCCATGCGAAATGATAGGAGTTTGCACTCCATAGAGACTTTATTTAATAACTGAGGAATTTTAAACTCATGGATCTTGACAGAAATTATACAGTGTGTATGTTGCATTGATTCTCAACTAACTGAAAAATACATCTCTTACTCACCGCAATAATCTGTACAAAATTGCAAAAGGATATGAACGTGTTTTCACCGTACAATTTGAAAAAAATGAGTACAATTAAACACTCACATACATGCATGCAAATTTAGCTTGTTACAGAGAATTTTTAGTAATAAAAATATATTTGCGCCATTAATATTACAAAACGTACGTCATGAGTCTTACAGCTGCTGAAATTTAAAAGTAAAATTCGAATATGATCTTTATTATGACTAGGCTTTATTATCTTTGTTATGTCTCGCTCAAAACAACTCAAATCAGTTTCTGATCCACAAAACAGCTCTACGCTCTACACTTGCTTCCACTTGGCTGTCTAATTATAAACGTCATCTGATTCCAGAATCGTCTTATTCTTTCATATTTAATGCGGGCATTTCACAGTGACTCACTGACGCCGTTTTTTTGCAGAGCTCTCCTTTGTTTATGTTTTCAGACCCACGCTTCATAAATATTATCGTCCCAAGTGCCAGTAAAAACAGGTTCCTACCTAAATGGTGTTTTTTTTTTAATGCGAGAATAAAGAAATGCGTCATTCACTGCATTATTTAAAGCTCAAGCTTTCCAGATTCTAATTATATGCATTGAGGCTTAAAAATTCATCAATTTCACCTTTTATAAGACCAACAAACTCCCTAAGCTTATCGTCAAACTATTCCACTGGCAAATTTCAAAATTTAGAACCCAATTTATTTATTAGTTAGTGAAATATTTTCTGTAGCATGCTCCTTTAGAAGTCCCATTCACGTATGCCACTACGCATCATGTTTTATTACACATTTTTCAAAAGCTTGATTATTTCGGGAGAATAATAAGATAAATTTGAAAACATTAACATTCAATCTAGTAATTTATAAAAGTTTTTACATATTGTCCATTTTATTAACTCCTGAATTACATACATTCACCAAACTAACTACTTTCTTGCATCTGAAGTTTCTGCTTACAAGGATAAGTACTTTTTCTCACCCCCTTAAAAACACCAAATGAATCATTGTTTGTGTTCATATCATACAAAGGAACATAAACAACTTGGTGCATGCATGCGATTTTGACGAGTTAAATGCAGGCCTTTTAACAACACTAGCGAGCTAATTAATATTCCTGCTCAAATTTAAATTAGTGGGCGATATTCTTATGGTGGTGGTTATCCGCTAAGTCACGTTCATTATGCATAAGGAGAAACAAACCCCCGACAACAGCAGAAGGGTTGGAGACAATGGCGAGAGACTTTGGTCCTTTATGTATATGTATAACACCGGTGACTCGCTTTCCTCGAAGGATGACTAACAGGTATGATATGAGGACATTATGACGCTGAAACACTTGCACCCACCTTGCCATACTTTCCTCATGAATAGATCTTTCCTGCAGCCACCCCATGAGTGAAAAGAAAGTTTTATTTTATTTATACTTTATGCTACTTATATTAACTAGAAAAATAAAGTGCTAAAGCAGGGGGATTAAATTGCACCACTGGATATGCAATTAGCAGAATATTTTAGGAACAGTTAATGCTTCATTTGCCAGAAGAATCCGAGCTGTAGCTAGGTCTCCAAGTATAATATGATCTCATAAACACTGTTTTATTGTTCCACAGGCTTTAGCCACACATTCACCTGCAAACAAGTAATAAACACATGAGGTTCTCCCGCAGTTCCAACTACACTCTGTTCCAAACTAGAAGTCACTTATTATGAAATACTTACGGCTTCCAACGACCTTTATTTATGATGTATTTGCAATAAGACCTTATTATGAGTGATCTAATCCAATAAAAGGTGGTTGATTTTTTTCCTCCCTTTATGCTCACAATAATATGGCACATTCAAACCATTCCTAAGAAATAACTCAGTATCTTGTATAAAGCTATTACTCCTCATGGTCTACAGCAGTAAAATGCACCACAAAATTTTATTTCGATGAAATATCCTTAATGCCATCAAGAATTCATAGAGAGTGTTACCAATAATACAAGTATTTATCGTAGCCTTTAATCTTCATATTTATCTCTCTTTAAAATGAGGATCCAAAAATTGCTTCAGAAACTACATTATCGCTCATTTAGAGCAAGAGAGTCCACAAGTCCTGGATTAATCTAACTGGATCAATTAAACTTTCAAGGATAAGCGAAAGCAGAGACCATATCATACTCCACGAGTAGAGAGATAAAATCCAGACGATAATCAAAAGGAGTATCATCAGGTTAGAAGACAACCTCCCCTCCATCAGACTATTCGAGAAGATTTCAAAGAGGAAGATTCCTAAATAATCCTCTACGTTTTTCATTAATGTAAGCTCTAGTTTTAGGTCAGTCTGCGTTACGAATCTGCAGGGCCCATCAATTTGGTGCGAACGTAATTATGCTAAGGATGAATGAAATCAAATCAGGACAACAGAACTAATGAAATGATATACTGATAACTAGTCAATTGACAAGACACCCATTTCAAACAGCAAATAAAATAGATTTAGTGGCCTGGGTTTTAGGTATTTCATATCGTATTCGTAGAGGTGTTTCGTATTCCTAATTATGCGCGCATCAACGTAATACAACCTGGTACCAATCTTCATTGTAATAGCAGGCACAAAACACGTGTCCGAGAGTTAATTCGAACCCACGACCTTTACGGGCCAATGTCTGGTAAGCTCAGGTACCGCGGTCGGCTCCACATTTCTCTCCGAGCGAGAGAGATTGTTATGGAGACATCAAGGGAGAAATGGATGCGGGGCATTAAAAGCCGCAAAACGTCGACCTAGCCATCTCTCACGGGAGCGACTGCCAGTATTTTGGGCATTCTCCTACAGAGGGCATCCCCGCCCTGTTGAACACTCCGCGACCGTCTATAAGCACGTTCCGCTGAGACAAAGAAGATGCGACAACGCGACACCCAGCGATTCTGAGATAACTGGCATCAATTCCCTTCACTGCCGGACGCCATGAAAAAAACTGTCATGAAAGCCATTCCAGAGCATGAGCTGGTTCCAATAAATATTATTTAAAAATTGAAGATGCTTAAATAAAGGAATTGGTATCGTTCATTAACACGTGCAATTTTCCCTTTTTACCGCTACCGTAACTCCGGCTTGGCTATACAAATCCTTGTGATTTCGTAAATACTCTGTAACTTACACGCATGACGAATGACCACCCAGCGTACAGAGTTTTACAAGCATTTTGTAAGCTTTTATATTTATTCATTTTGAGTAACGAACATAACGATTGGGGGCCAAATATTTGAGTAATGTTTGATAATTCAGCCTATACGACAATGGCGAAGACGTGCATATTATGTAGTGCACTCCTTGCATGCGTGCCGTACTTCAATATTGTAAGAGTTCTCTGAGTGAGAAGGATGAGATGAATATCTGGCACAGGAGAACAAAATTATTGAGTTTCAAAAAGGAGAAGCTAAGCTATAAACAACCAAAGCTGGAAGGCAAAGGCAGGTGATGTACATAGCGTATCTAGGTAGATTTTAAGAGGAAATTGGGTTGAACATCGAAGAAAGAAGGAGAAGAATAGCTTTGGCCATTAGAAACTTTTTCTAGTATGAGGGAAGATGGAATGATGAGAGGTTCTCTTGAGTTAAAACGTTAAGAAAACAGAAGTCACTTCCCACTCATCTGGTAAATTCTTCTCGGGCTTCCGACCGGGTTATTGTCAGCATAATGGCCAAAATTTCGATTGACGACTTTCACATCATTCCAGGGAAATCTAAACCTCTAAGGATGATGAGAATGTCTTCCATCGAAACGTTGGCCATTGTGCAATCATGAACCGGGCGAAAAGCCCGAGAATGCGCCAAGAATACCTGAAATCTTTCATGTAAGCAATTCTGCAGAGTGAAGCTTCTCATGGTTCCGATACTTGGTCTAAGGGGTTATAAGATGAACGCAGATTGCAGCGTGTGGAGATGATGGCTATCCAGAGGATGGAGACGGTATTTTGGATAGAGAGGATGACGTACAAAGAAGCGTTCTATGTGGTGGAGGGAAGATGGAATTTGGAGTGGGTGATGACGAAGACAATTGCGGGTAATAGGGAAAGAAGAGAAGAAATGGATCATTGTTGTCATTGAAAAAAAACCTCTGAAAACCCCATGAAGGTGGACTATGTAATGAATCGAGCAATTGGAACTGAAGACGCTAAAAAAGGATTAGAATACCCTTAAAGGGTTTAAAATATGCAACTTAGGGAAAGGATTGAGAAGGAACGAAAGGAAATGAAGGAGGGATAGGAAAGGAAAACAAATAAAGAAGGGCTAAGCTTAGTTGAAAAGGAAACGAGGTTGCTTGGTGAGATCAAATGTAAGCAGAATAATGTTTTTGTTTCGTAGTTTTCCGTGGCGTTCTGGATTCGTGGATCTCTCCATTTTCCGGGTTTGCGCCGCGGTAAGTCGGTAAGCAGAATAGGCGGATGGCGCAGGTATTTATGAATTTTTATCCTGAAGGCTATGAAAGACAGTAGGCTGGGGGGGGGGAAGGAATAGGATAGCTATTCTCGATTGGATAGGGAACTGAAGGAGGATATATAAGTGTGCATGCTGGTGAAGGTAGTTGGTTGGTTGGTTGGTTATCAGTCGAGACGACTGGCTACTGAGATCATTTGCGCCAGTGAGGAGAGGTGGGTAGGTAGATAAGGGGAGGGCTATAAGGAGGAGGAAGGAGAGAGATGAAAGAGTGGAGAGATTAGCCAGTTCTAAATGAAAAGGCGCCACAGGGGACGAAATTTCAACGTCCTATCCGAAAGACGAAGTAATTCAGATGACCTCCACATTAGCATTCAAGAAGGGATCGTGATTCGGCCGGAAATAATTTCCCAATCCACAGTCGGGATTTTAAACCGAGTTCTCGAGGTTGTAACGACGATATTCTAGCCAACGCACAAACCTCAACCCCTGGTGAAAAGTTGACGTGCAGTATTGTTTGGTTTTAAATGCCCATTTTAATCTGCTTGAACGGTGGAATACTCTAAATTAATGATCATTACAATTCGAGGAAAAACTGACTTGGGAGAGACCAATTATTAACAGTATAATAATAACGTGGGTTTAAGCTAGGAAACTGCACGGAACGATTCAATTCGTGAAGTAAATAAAATACAAATAAAATCCACACGGTTATTTAAAAAAAAACTGCTACGAACGAACAGACAGTGTCACACAGCTGACGGAAGGAATAGGTTAGGAAACGTTATAGACTCGGATGCTACAAGTTTACCTGAGATTTTTTCAAAACCTAAGATCAGGCGAGTTTAAGTGCCACATGGAGGATATAAATTTGACCTCACACATATTTCTCTAGACCTGATAGAAGCGAAAAAATAAGAGAAATACACTGCCGAGCTGATAGGTGCATAAATTCTTTCTTTCCACGAGTCGTTGGCGATTATAACAAAAACAGCACAACAGGAATCGCTAATATGCAATTTACTTCTGTTCTCACCCTTCTCCTTTTCCCCCTTCCCTCCTATTTCGTGGCGGGTGTCCTAACACCCCCTGCCACTCACTTCTGCCGCGGCGATCGCAGGGAATAACGCAGATGTGGGAAGGGACTGTCCTACAACACGGCAACGTTTGCGGCGTGCCTATGATGGCAATGCGGCCAGAAATGTTGTTGCGACGGGAAGTAGGAGGAATAGGAGTTTCGAAAAGCGAAGGTGTACTATTTTCGCGGCACGGGTATTTTCCCTCTCCACCACTCCCTCATCTCTCCTGCTTCTCGGATCGATCGAATTCAGATAGATATGGGCGCATTGTGCTCCGCTTGAGAGGCCATTAATGTGCCGTCTCGATTGGAGGAGCATTCCCCATGGGATCGCGGGATTCAGTCACGCATTTTTCATTCATTGCTTGTTTTATCGTGCGAAAGGCAATAAATCCACGCAAAAATTGATCCGGCGCGGATTCTTAGCGTGCACTTTAAAGAACGATGCCAAGAATTTATATGGAAGTTTGGGGGCAAGATTGGGATCATGGAAAACTACTTCCAGACAAACAGAAATAGATACTTACCCTCTTCAGGAAATTGTTCTACTTCGCCCTCGGGGAACTGGCAATCACTTAGCAGATCTGGTGCCCGACTTACAAGGCGCGTCCTCCATCTGAAACGGAATGAGAGAGAAAGAGGAATATTATTAATGCCGGGACCCATGAACCTCATGAACCCAACACGGGTAATGAGATAGTAATGCACTCTCTTTTAATCATGGAAGAAGATTCATTCGGGATTCTTGAAAAAATTCCTCTGAACCTCCTTATGTATTTCAAGTATAGCTTCAAATATTCTTAATATTCTTTGCCAACGACAGGAGTGGTATAAAAGAGGCTGGTCCTCTTAAGCCAAATACAAGGCCTGTGAAATACTAGTATGATACTTCTACAAATGCGTTCATCGAGATAGCATAAAATATATAAAAATGGGGGACATATCAAATTACCTACGGGGATTTACAATGTAACGACTATCGACGAAAATCCGGTTAACTATTATGTCTCGACAGAAAACAAAAGATTATCTCCAAATGGGAAGGTGATAGCTTTTTTCTGCATTTGCATGCTTCATGAAATGCTAACTCTATATTATAATCATGATTTTATAAGTCAATATTATGCTACTTACTCAACGCTATTGCTACGACTCAAATCGAGAAATAAAATAAATTTAAAAAGTTAAGGAATATTCCAAATTGCCTAGGAGGAATTTAGCAGTAACTATAAATTTCTAAATTGGCAACTTTTTCTCTACAGAGAACAAAGATTATTTCCTAATGGGAAAAAAATAACTTTTCCCTAGCTTTACATGCTTCGTGAAATACTAACTCAATATTATACACTCGTTTTAATAAGTGAATGTTAGACTAATAAGACTCTTCCATATTTAACCCTTCTTGGAAACTTTCCAATTGCTATCAGAAACTCTCTACACTTGTCGATCTAATATTTAAAACATCCTGTAATTAAATAACTGGTTTAAAACCTTTCAAAATTGATAACAGCGTTGAAAAAAATAGCTGGTGTAGAAAATTAATCCCAAACAAATCCAATTTATTGCGCGAAACTTAAGTCTGATGCTTTGAAGATATGCAAAAAGCAACACTAAGGATGAAGGAAAGAACTATACAGACAAATGCTACTATGCAAGTTCCAGAAAAATAAATATAAGGCAATAAAATCGTAGCAAATGGTAGATGTGTTTTATAACTGTAGAGAAGTATGAAAACGCTTCACTGGCGCATTTGTTACTGGAATCATTTCAAGACAATGTGCAGACTCCTTATCTCAGAATCCATGAAAACGATTAAATTGCCATGCATACGGTTTTCCCTTTGATTTAACACCTGATATCGTGATAGTGAATCCCGTTGGTAAAGTTAAATGAGCAGTATAGAGCTTGTTTTAGATTCACAGCACTGATAACATGAAGGTTTTCTGTCGAGCATACCTAAAGCAATCAGGCGCTGCCATATAAAAGTGATGGCGAAAAATGAGGATTTAATATTGTTGCGCCCTAATGATTCACCATACCAAAAATATTTTGCTCAAAAAACCCTTAATGAAAAATTAGGTATCATTGAAAAGAGATTTCCAAAAAGGAACATTTAAACATTAGGGCACTGACGTTAATCAATATTCAAATGGAGTTTGATAAGTTTAGAAGAAATATTAAACAACAGTAAAAATATTTCTCTGCGACGAAATTGATAAGTAAATCATTCATCCCTCAGAATAATAGAGATCAATAACCAGATACTATGTATGTTCCTCGATATAGGGCTGACTTTCCAAAGAAAAGGCTAGTCCTTCAAGACTGTCCTTGCGATATTCCAACTGATTTAGACAGTATGTACAGCACGGGAACTGTTTACCAGTTTGTAAAGTAAATAAGCAATCTGGGTTTTAGAAAATACAAAAAAAACTGTTTTACAGGAATAAAACAGGAAATCGGAGTTTTTATTGCTTTACCTGCATATTAGCATATTGCTTAATATTAAAATAATGGCAGTTTAACCCAAATACGCCCCCAACCGCCAGCAAATTAGCTAGTTATTTGGAGAAGTGACCGACTAATGAGATCATTTGGGCCTTTAAAAACAGGTGGGGTGAGGGAAGGATTGTTTAGGAATGGGAGACAAACCCGGAATCGTCACTTGACTGCTCTTATGCTAACGAAAGGCACCAAAGGGACCACAGTTTTACGTCTCGTACGACAGACAGAGTACTACATCTACATACTACCCCGCAAGCCGCCTCAATAGGCGTGTGGCGGGGGATGTTAGGACACCAGCCGTCTACATATAAAAAGGAAACGCTCTAATGAAATTAGGCCTAGCATTTATTAAAGTCCCTTATCGTTCGGGGGGAAAACGAATTCCCATACTTATCCGTTCGGCAAAATATCTCTCTTAATTTATCGTTTCTGTCGGACCTGGAAATATAGTGGCGTTCTAATATGATGTTCTCCGTGTCGCTCTGAAAGATATCTATTCTCAATTGCTCAAGCAATCTAAGCCTAGCGCGCAGCCTCCGAGTCTCTAGCGGCTCCCAGCCTAATTCGTTTAACATCTGTGTAACGCTGTCTGTACGCCCGTAGCAGTCTTTGACGAATCGCGCAGCTTTCCTTTGTATTTTATTAAGTTCCCGGATTAAGTCTTTCTGCACCGGATCCCATATGCTCGCTGCATATTCAATGTGTGGCCGGATGAGTGCAAAATAGCACCTCTATTTTACTTTTACATCCGAAAATCTTCCCACAATACGCTTGACGAATCCTAGATTCTTCAGAGCTCTGCCACAAATATTTCTTATATGTGTTCCCCACGATAGGTTCGAGGTTATCGTAACTCCCAGATACTTCACTTCATCTGTCGCCTTTATGTTAACACCATCCACAGCATATACATGGGGATAGTTGGACGACCTCTGCAAGAAATGTACCACCGTGCATTTGTTCAGATTAAGTTCGAGTCCTCACTCTTGGCTCCACACATGAACGATGTTTAAATCCGATGATAGAATTTCAAAGTCAGAGTGATCACTAATTTCACGATAGATGACAGCGTCGTCAGCAAATAAACATATTTTACTACTAATTCGAGAGCATAGGTCATTTATGTATATAATGAACAAAAGGGGGCCTTTTTACGATTACGCTTCCTTGTGGGACACCTTATGTCACTTTAGCTGCATCAGAGCTAATTCCGTCAAGAACTACTTTTTGCTTACGATCACTCAGAAAGTCGCGTATCCAGTTTACTACTGTTATGTTCAGCCCGCATGACTGTAATTTGTATAAAAGTTTGTTGTGAGGTTTCGTGTCGAAAACTTTCTTAAAATCTAGGAATAATGCGTCCACTTGTCTTTTCGATTCACCAGATTCGAGAACGTTATGAAGAAAGAGCGCGAGTTGTGTTTCACATGATCTACCTTTCTGAAAGCCGTGCTGACAGCCATGGAGGAAGTTACGACTGCCCAGGAACGTCATGATATTGCTAACGACGATATGTTCGAGTATCTTGCCTATAATCGACGTTAATGAAATTGGTCGATAGTTCCCTGGGTCGTGTCTGTTTCCCTTTTTTAATATCGGTGTAAAGTTTGCAATTTTCCAGTCAATTGGTATATTTCCTTCAGACAATGACTTCTTGAATATTATGTCTAAGAACGGTGCGATCTATGGCGATAATTCCTTGAGAACACGCGCGGGTATTCCCTCCGGACCCGGAGATTTACTATTTTTTATCGACTGTAGCTGTTTAGTTATCCCATCGCATTAAATAGTGATTTCTTTTATCAGTTCCTCCGTGAATGAAATGTCAAAATTACATGCAGTATCGTCTGTAGTGTATACACTTTCGAAGCGGGAATTTAACGTGTTAGCTTTGTCAATATTTTCGGTACTGTTTGTTGAGTACTCCCCACTTTGATTGATCTTCACAAGATATCAATTAGGGATAGGAATTCTACTGCAAAATATCCACCAGAGCCAGAATTCAAACTCAGGCTCTCGGGATGGGATGCTAATACCTCAGCCACCGCACCAACACGATCCCCACCCCCAACAAGCCAGGTTGAAGAAGAGAGGTGGATAAATTCCTCTGAAATTCGAAATTCAAAGAACATTTCGAACCCTATCGATATACATATTTTTACAATGGGTTAAATAAATAATTACAGGAAGAAGAATTAGCAAGAATGGAGCAGCGTTCATTATTGGTATCGGAGTTTTGTTGCAAAAGTAACTTGCAAAGTAAACGCATCAAAAGAGGAGCTGCAAATTAAACGCAGTTCAACGAGTTGACAATACTACATTGAAACTTTTCTGCATTAAACATCACACCAGATGCATTTCTAGTATGGTTACTCACGTGAGATGTAACTGACTAGATGAACAGTTGCCATGGATGAGGATATTCCAAAACATTACACAAGTATTACATTACCAAAAAATTTGGCAATTAATAAATAACTGCAGCATGACCACTTTGTCAAAGTGGATTCCTCATTGGGAGGAATGCACACAGGAATAACGCGTTCAAGGAAGAATATCGCAAGACAGCATCCTCTGCCATATCGCGAAGCATCACAGTACAATAAATTTCACATGGGAGAAGGGGGAACAAAGTACGGGATTAAAGGTAAGAGGGATGGTATTACAGGGATATTTCCCCACACGTATATTAATGCCATTACTGCCAGCAGCATTCTAATCATAAATGTGAGGAAAAGCCACAGGATCCAGATGCGAATCTACGGCCAATTCACACGACCTCGGCGCTGAATGAAAAATATAATGTTTCTCAGCTTGCATAAGATTCTTAGCGGACGAAGATGTGAGTGGGAATTTTTCAATAAATTTATTTTCGAAAATGTGTATTTGGTAATTCGATACAAAAACTACGCAATTACTTCAGGCTATTCCGCTTTTTGTGCGTGATTCGCCTGTCACGATGAAAAGCCGAGAGAAATATTACACTTGACCCCGCACCATTTGAGGCTAGGATCGGGTCTTCGGCTAATTTTATTGCTTATGCCTCCAACATGCGACTAACATTTTATTAATTCGACTTTCTCTTTTATCCTGTAACCACTAGTGCGACTCTCGGCCCATTAGAAAAAAATCATTAATATCTCTATCAAAACGGGGATTACGAACTTCGAGCATTGAAGTCAACCGAAGGGGAATAAATATATATATATAATGCGTTTGAGCTGAAACGTGGTGGGTCGTAATTAAGATATATTGGTCATGAAACCGAGTCAGGAATACGAAACAATCATAGGGGACAACCATATGTTGGATGAGGCTAGCTGCAAGGTAAAAGATTCATAGTGAGAGCTAATATCAACTCACCTGCGATAGATCTTTGCAAAAACAGTAACCAAAACCTAAAAACCTCCTAAACGTTGAAATCGATTATGGGTGAAATAAAAAGAAATTTTAGCGATACCATAATGAGGACGCGATTATTTTTCTACCAAAGAGTCCTAGGAGTGACTGCAATCGAATGTGACGCCTTTTTGATCTCTTCCTTGAATTTTCGTGTATTTAATGTGGTTGATTGTTATTTCAGTTCTAGAAAGGTTCAAGGAAGTATTACTAAATAAAATTCGGTTCCTAGAATCCTAGATTTCAACTTCCATTTTTGGAAAGAAATATAAAACGCTCCTTCCTGTATTTACTGAAAAGCATTTCCAGACATCAATCTATTTATTGATTCCACGACTACGCATTATTAATTTGGAGTTTTCACTCAAGTTCATCCAATGGTATATAGCACAAAATCTGTAAGAAGAAGTGTTTTATACTATCAGTCGTTCATTAACCACGACGAAATAAAATATCAATACAAACTAATAAGAAAAAAGGCTATGGAGATCTATTGCTCCTACCGGTGCATTACTGGGGATATCGAACTACCCGCAAGCACCAATCGCCATCTTTCCGCGTAAGTTAGAGATGTGTGAGGCTATGCACCTTTGGCGTGCTTCACATTAGTCCCCACCTCCGTCGACATTCAAAGGGACGTTTTTTTTCGCCACCGGCATTCCATGCGTGGCATTGGGGCAACTTATCCGTGTTGCGTTCCACTCAGCGTGAACTGCGTCGGACTGTACTTTCCCTACCCGCGTAAGAGCAAAACTTATCTTGCGTCCAGAACTATAAGTATGAAAACTTCTCCTGGTGTAAATCTATCAACTCCTGCACTCAAAATACAGGCAGCCATATTCGAAGTATTATAGCCTAGTTGTTTGAAGCGTTTGTCCCGATCTAAATAGTTGAGCCACTTGAATAATCGCCACAGAGATGGTTCAATGCCAAAGGTGACTTCACGCATCGCGGACGTTCAGTGTGACAATCAGAAAATATCGCCTTACAATCTATACCATACATGACTAATAGCCTAACTGTATCCTAAAAGTGCTACCACCATCGAGGATTTTGAAAACAGCAATATTGATTTTATTTATTGTAGACTTTACCCTTCATTTTCTGATAAAATGGCAAACGGCCGCCCTTCGGCACCTGTAAGCTAGCAACTTCGCCCTTCGGCAAGTATAAGCTAGCAACAAGGCGTTGAGGTTGGGGAAGGATAGTTAAGTAAATCAGAGGACACTCACTGGCAGATGATCCATGATGACACCGGTGTCCACTGCTTAGGGTAGCTTTCGGGCTAAGGACCCTTCTTCAGCAGGAGGAGATCACTACTAAGGAATGTCACACTGGAGTTGAGAATTTAGGGTATGTCTTGGTACGGGGTTGGTTGTTGGGGAAAGGGGATTGGTTGGAAGGAAGTGCGAGGGGGTGGAGTGGGAGGGGAAGGGGAGGGAGCTAGCGGAGATTGAGTCTGGGCGGGCAGATTGATTTTAAAATGGAAATATAAGACAGCTCCCAGTGGCGGAGCTCTATTATTGGTGTGTCGGGTGGGAGGGCGTGAATTATTTTTATATAAAAGCAGTTGCTGAAAGGGAGGTTATGAAAGTTGGCGTGCTCGGCTACAGGCAACTGCAACTGTTGCATCACGCTGCTCCTGTGATTATTTACTCGCATATTTAAAGGTGTGCTGGTGAGGCCAACGTAAAAGGCCAGGAAGTGCTTACAGGTTATAAGATAGATTACATTACTCGAGGAGCAGGTTCCCCGAGTAAGTATTTGATATGTGACATTCGTCACTGGAGTAGTGAAGAAACGGGAAGAGGTGTTGATTGGACATGTGAGGCAACGGCGCTTGTTGCAAGGGTGAGAACCAATAGGAGAGAGATTGTTAACACTACTAGCAAATGAAGTCTGACGGATCTCGCGGATTCAGAGACTATTTTGGAGATTGGGAGGGCGACGGAAGGAGAGCACGGGAGGTTTTTGTATAAGGGAGGAAGTTGAGGGGGAAGAGGAGAGAATGGAGTGCGCTGACTTCAGAAGGCTTTTCAGTGAAGCATCAAGACCTGGATGAAAGGTAGTCGCAAAGATAATAGAATCGTCAATTGATATATTATCCTCCGCTTGAGGCACGAAGCACGGTCTAGGAGAGGGTTCGATCGCCTTGTTCGGAGTTGTTCTCTCACCAAGGAGGGGGGATAACCCCGACTAACGAAACATTTTTCCAGGTCTTCCAAGTATCGAAATAGATAGAATTTTCAGAACAAATTCGGCGACCTCGGCGTGCCAAAGAGAATGGGAGAGAGCGTTTGCAGTGTTCGGGATGACAGCTATCCCAATGCAAGTCCTGCTGAAGGTTGGTGGGTATTTTGTGGACGGATGTGCTGATTTTTCTGTTTTTCAAATGAATATCTACATCGAGGAAATTGATTGAAGAAGTGGAGGAGCGGTGAGTGAAAGAAAGAGTTAGATGAGAGTGGATCCTTTGAATAAAATCTTCAAGAGCTGAGCTTTCATGGGTCCAAACGATGAATATATCATCAATATATCAGAGCCAAAAGAGGGGCTTGAGGGGAGAAAAAGATAAAAGATTTTTCTCCCATCGCCCGAGGAAGCTGGAGGCTTAATAGGGGGCCATTCTTGTCGCCATAGCCATGCCTCTTACTTGCAGGAAATGATGCCCTCAGAAAACAAAGCTGTTTTTTGAGAGAACCATCCTCATGAGTTTCAGAAGAAATCCAGGTTGGCCTCACCAGCACATCTTTAAATATGCGATTGAATAATCACAGGAGCAGCGTGATGCAACAGTTGCAGTTGCCTGTAGCCGAGCACGCCAACTCGTATAACCTCCCTTTCAGCAACTGCTTTTATATGAAAATAATTCGCGCCCTCCCACCTGACACACCAACAGCTCCACCGCTGGTTTCGGTCTATCCATTTTAAAATCAATCTGCCCGCCCGGACTCAATCTCTGCTAGCTTCCTCCTTTCCCCTTCCCCTCCCACTCCACCCACTCACTAGTGATGAGCGATATATCGCTAACTGTGATTCAATCACTGATACTGAAAAGTAGCAATCATAACCTGTGACTTAATATCCGAAATCACTGTGATTGTGATCACACCGCTACCAACTGCAATACTGCTACAATGCTACCCTGCTACTGCGAATTAACTGTGATTTAACGTGATCGACGAAGCCACGGTAGCAGTTAGTAGTATAAGAGTGCGCTTATCTGACTTCTTTGTATGGTCCGTGCGATTTGGCGGTGAGGTCCGTGAGGTCGATTCCAAATGGAGAAAAGAAAAATATTTAGCGAAATTTAGAACTTTTTCTCAGTGCTAAAAGGAGAAATTGTGTCTTGCAACTTATTGAAACTTTCGTACAAAACGTCGGCAACGAACTTGAAAAAACATATGATTTCAAAACATCCTACTGTGACCCTGCCGTCTTCGTCAAGGCACATCCTGCCATGTTCGAATATTTATAACAATAAAAGCTTACAATTGAGAATATTTGTGATAGCATTTTTGAAAACTATAGACGCACGTTTATGCCATCTGAAATTTGTATTGGCTTAGCTGACTTCTTTTATTTTTTACATAGGTAAAAAAATGGTTGATATTTGCACAATTTGTAATTTAACTGGGGTACTTTTTTATACTTTCCGCATTAATGTTAGATCCAAGGTATTGAACGAGTATCCCGCGTAGCGAACGTGCTTAGGTGACGATAAGCTGAACGCAAATTGTTCCTAAATTCAAATTTGAAGTACATACCTATTCATGGAAAAAGTTAAAGCCTGAAGAGAAAACATGAATCAAAGAGTGGATTTTGCTCATTGTTCATGTGTATATAACGTCATCACTATAGTGATGTACCAAATCTATCCTAATCGTATTTATCGATTTTGCCAAGGGAAAATATTATTTTTTAAGTCTATGTTATTTAATGCTTTTCTTTAAGCAAGTTTTTTAAATACTTTATTTAGTACAATTCATTAAGCAATTTTAATGTTATTTAGTGCACTTCTTAATGCTATGTAATTCAATTCTTTTAGAAAGTCTTTATATTAATTAGTGAAATTCTTCAAGCAAGTTTTTGCTATTTAATGCAATTATTTAAGAAAGCCTTTATGTTATTATTATGTCCAATCATTGAAGAAAGTCTTTATGTTATTTAGGGGGAAAAAATAG
The DNA here is from genome assembly GCA_963573305.1 of Pyrrhosoma nymphula. Classification (NCBI taxonomy): domain Eukaryota; kingdom Metazoa; phylum Arthropoda; class Insecta; order Odonata; family Coenagrionidae; genus Pyrrhosoma; species Pyrrhosoma nymphula. The sequence continues at coordinate 7,089,310 of OY754335.1, read as the reverse complement.
TGTTAGTTGAGAAATATTCAAAAATATTTTCAATATATAAATTCCTGTTAAATTCCAGTGCAATATCAAAAGTTAAAAAATGCGAAATTTCTTTGGAAGATAAATTGACATCGAATGAAAAATATAACCAGGCAAATGTTTTACGCGCATATTCTTTCGTTAGTTTTATGGAAATTAATCTCCAAGGTTTGTTTCTCAGCGTATGTACGCAAAAGTACGCAAATGGACATTTCGAGCCTGTAATCGGGATCCGCAGAGCCGCTAATATCAAACGGTGGCGTATGTTTACCTGTGATTCTTACCAGCGATCGCAATCACAGTTAAGAATCACAGATACTGACAAGTAGCAGTCACAGGCAAGGAAGTGATTGGAATATCACGGTTCCCCTCCCACTCCACCCCCTCACACTTCCTTCCAATCAACCCCCTTTCCCTAACAACCAACCCCGTACATACCCTAAAACTCTTTCTAGCCCGAAAGCTACCCTAAGCAGTTGACACCGGTGTCGACATGGATCATTTGCCAGTGAGTGTCCACTGATTAACTTATCTATCCTTTCCCAACCTCAACGCCTTGTTGCTAGCTTATAAATAACATAAATAAATAAATTAATAAATAAATAAATAAATAAATAAATAAATAAATATATATATATATATATATAACTTCTTGGAGAATCACTCGAGTGATAAATATATAAAATGCCAAGAGGGTGGCCGATAAAAATATAGAAACAAACAAAGGAGACTCACAAATTGAAACTTACGATATTTCGGTGGGATCGTCAACCACCTTTCTCTAGGTTAAGAGTAAGAAGAGTAAGAGTTTCTTACTCTCAACCTAGAGAAAGGTGGTTGACGATCCCACCGAAATATCGTAAGTTTCAATTTGTGAGTCTCCTTTGTTTGTTTCTATATTTTTATCAGCCACCCTCTTGGCATATTATATATATATATATATGTATATATATATTCTGGAATTCTCAAATCACATCTCAAGAATGTAGACTCCCGATTGGACCGAACGTCTCCGAACTCAGACCAAATGTGCACCTCATCTTGAAAAAAACAAAGGGTTTTATTACGATGAAACGCATTATTAGGTAGTGCGCTAGACACAACGCACTATAGACTCGCTGGGAAAAACATGCAGTGTGACGGCCGACTTTAGGCGTGCTCTCGCGGAATGTGGCGCTGCTTGAGTCGGCCGCAGAAGAGTGTGATAAGAAGGGTTAAGTGCAACGTCTCCAGGGTCGGAGGGTCTGATTTATGCGGCCGCTAAAAATCTCCACCGCTCACCGCTGCACATAAAGAAGACAAAAGCGAGCGGGGGCAGTTGCAAAACGGGAAAACTTGAACCGGGAAGGGGAGATAAAGTGGGCAGAATGCAGTAAGTTGGATGGCAGGAGGTGGAGTGATAAAGCAGAGAAGGTGAAGGACTAGAAGTTAGGGAGAATAATATGGTTATAAAGATGAAAGATGGCAGAGAGAAAAGCTAGAGAAAGATGGATTTTAGGTCGAGATTGGGAAAAATAGAATAATTAACAATTTCGATAAGAAGAAAACCCTTGAGTAGAATTGGGGACAAATATGCTGTGCGCAGGTGGAATTATTTTAATGATTGAAAAATAATGAAATGATTACATCTACGAAGTGCCGTGCAAGCCACCACTAGGGTGTGTGGCACGGAGTGATTCCACACCAGGCATGCAGCACTCGTCCCAACATAAATCAGAACCTCGCACGCTACCCCGGCCGCTAGGCTTAGACACCAAAAAGCAGTCAGGAGAACAGTGCGCAGTCCAACCGGAAACTGGGAGAGTGATACGTAAATGCACATGCAAACATGCAGAACAATGCTATAGACACATCTAGTGGTTAATATTACTAATACTGTTAATTTATGAGTGCTACGAGATGCTGCTTAATGCAGAGAACAAAATAAAATAATGCGGGACATATCAAGCGGTGTGAAGTGTGTAAATGTTATTAAACACAAGTGAAAATTCTACTCTACCTTTTTAGGGTGGGAGTTTCACATGATTGATCCATCGCAACTATTATGATCTCTTATTGTACGTGGGAAAAATGACATTTTAAAAATATCGGTTCTGCAAGTGTATCGGACTAGAGTGTAAGCGACGCCCATATTAGTCCTAAGAAGAGTAAATGCTACTTAGTGGTATTTTTTACTAAGCTTGAAGATATTTTGGGTATTTGTGTGTGAATTTAACAATTTTTTTATTCATTTATTAGAATTTTTAAAAAGTGTCAATTACTTCGGAGAGTTTTCACTAAAATCATACATATCTCGGGATACTTGTAAGGGTTCTCACTTGTATTCAGATTCACCTCCATTACGAGACACCCTTGGAATAGAAAGGTTCCTAGAGTGGTAAGGGGTAGGTACTCCAAGTGTGAATGGAATCTGGAGGTGGGGGTACAGGCAGCGGGAGTGGGAGCACTCCGCCGGTAATCGCAAAATTGGTAGCAAAATAAAACGCAAAACATGCACTTATCCATTCCTGTCCATTTATTTTCCAAACTGCATCACTACAGCGATAAATAGAGAATTGCTAGCCATTTCAATATAAAGACAATGAACCACTATTTGCATTCATTACGCAATATTTGACTTTTAGGAACCAGTAACTGAACAACAAGAGCAGGGCGAAAAATGAGCAAAACCTTCAGCTGGCACGCTATCATTCCTCAATATGTAACTTGAAATCAGCTATATCTCGCAATGAGTACTCAATTTCATCCTATCTCAAGAAAACTGTGAAAACCAAGAGTGCCATATAAACGACAACATCGAGGAAAATAGAAACGGCGACGCCTTCAGCCGAGGTAGTGAACACCCGAGGTAGAGATGTGACTCTCAACTTATCTCTATTTTATACTCCTCATTTTCCCCTTTCCATATTGCATTTTAAACATACTAATTAAGAAATAGGGAAAAAATGGGCTAAATCTATAGAAATATTTATTATACTTCTTCGGTAATGTCTTTTGCGTGGAAAACTGATATAGCGAGAGCATTCAAGGAAAATCAAAGATAGAAAACAAACCATCTTAGTTTTAAGGCTTTAAACAATTAACTTTCACAAAAGTAAATCATTTCTTCGACACGCAAAACGACATTTTTTTCACCTCCTAGGTTAGGGAAAATGATATTTTAAAAATATATTAGCACTCTATGGGTCGGAAGCATGGACCATTGGAAAAGCATACCAAAAAAGATAGAAGCTCTCGATAACTGGTTTTGGCTGAAGATCAAATGGACGGATATAATAAGAAAGGAAGAAGTATGCAGGAGAGTAGAAGAGGAAAGGACCAAATGGATTAATATACAAAAAAGAAGAACCAGATGGAATGGGCACATCATGAGGTAAATTTGGCTTGTGAAGAATGAAGAATATTGAAGAAAAAATAGAGGGAAAAGTCCTAAAAAGAAGGACAAGGAATGAATACATAGATTAAATAAAGAAAAATGTACGGAAGAACAACTACCAGGGAATAAGGAAACTATCATTAGATAGAGGATAAGGAGGGCTGAAATTAATCAAACTTATGATTGAACAACCAATTCATTTGTCTACAACCCACCTGACTTCACCCATCTTTCTTGTCTTTTAAAAGGATGCGGGATGATTTCATACAATGATTTCATACGTATTTGGTTGGCATTTGAAATGAGAATTTTTATTTCTATGACGCATGCAGTCGAGAGGGCACAAATAAAACTCTGATTATCAGCAATAATGTTTTAATATTTGGGAATATCTACCACCAAGATTTAATTAACAAGAAGGGAACGAGTATGTGGTGCTGCCGGGTCAAGTTGGAGTCAAATGTCAAATCCATTGAATCAACAAATGACCTCTGAATGAGGCTAACGCAGCCACTTTCCCCTTTATTACTGCTGAGCACTCCTCAAATGTGATTGGTATCTTTTGAGACATACAAATGGTACACCACGACCTCAAATAATAGAACTCACTGCGAAATCTTCGTAGAAAATGTACGAAGTCGAGTCGCTGACATAGAATGAGGATAAAACCCATCCACTTCAAGAAAAATTTCCCAACTTCACCGACTCGACGCTACGGGGTATCCAATGCAGATAATAAATGTGATGGCAAGATAACATCCACTCTTTTCTTCACCCAATCACGTGAAAGCCTGGGCTACACACTTGAATCTAATCGTAGGTGTCTCTTTGGTGATTAAGGAATAATCTGCCCGACAAAATTCATGTACTCCAGCGTCGATTATTCAAATATTATTCGAAGATTGTGGAAATTTTAAAAATTTATTTCAACAGTTAAATATTAAGCTTTGGTTGGGATGCTAAAAGTATTACGCATTGTTTATCGAAGTTTCATATTAACCTTAAATAGAAAACTCATTTTGCTATATTCCTCAACAGAGGCACCATAATAGTTCCTGCTACCTAGCTAGTCATCCACAGTACTACCTATTTTATTTGTCGCTCCTTCACGCTTGATACACACGTCTTCTCACTTTATTCGTGACATTTAAATACCCTCATCTGCAACAATCTTCAACCTCTCAATGTGATATTTTTCACCAGCCTTGCATCAGCTAATTCCCCCGATAACTCTTGTCCACATTTCAATACAATTTGATTTTCTGTCTCAAGCACTGCTCTAGGACAATGTTCTGGAACCACAAAAAAATAAATGCTGCGCGTCTAAATTTTAAAATTCGTTAATTTTATCGCAATAAGTTAAATTGACTAAACGAGGGTATTTATTTTTGGCAGTCTCGGCCAACAAAAATAATGAACGGCATCGAGGGCTAATAGAGCATTTCTTCACTCAATATAATGCATTTCCTCCGAATATTCCACTTTATATTTTTCAAAAATGTGTTATCTATTCACATATCATCCAAAGTGTCTACACATTACTTTTCTTGATACCCCGCCCTACCCAACATTTCTTTATCGGGACTTTCAAGTTCCATATGGCCCCTCAGCACGATCTTGACTAAGTTTTTCAACCTCTTTCGAAACTTAAATGTTCTTCACTCTTGAAACTTGTTTCACACACTTTCACTGTTCTCTGAGATTTTTCCCTACTATTTTCATCTTAGTAGTTCCTATTGACTCACACCTTTCTCCCTGAAGTAATAATGTTGGGAATAATTTGAAGTATTCGTAATTAGAAATATAAGTGAACCAACATTTCAGAAACATTTCATTTTAGTTTTCTGTTATTTTTATTAAGCATTCTATTTTGCGTTTTTAATCACATTCCCATTGGAGTATTTCCAGAAAGGAAATATCAGGCTTTTACTGATGCCAGAACAGGGAATGAAGACTAATGTATTATGATGGAAATAAAGATAAACGATTAGTTATGAAGCATGGTACACGAAGAGGGAAGTTACGTAAGACAAAATGTTCTACCAATCAGTAATTGGTGGGTTAAAGAACAGTTTCTAGGTAACTCCCAGCCTTCAGACACATCAGTCTAAACTGACCCAACTTTGCCACAAATTCACGGGGTTACATTTGCGTTTCAGTTTAGTCAGATACTTTCCTAACTGAAAAATGAAAAACACACATAAGTCAATGAGGATTTAACTTTTTAAAAACCGGTGTTGTATACATTTTGTTTCCTTGTTGTAACTCCAACCAACTTAAAACCGGTAGAATTACAACTTGATTCCATCAAGAGGCTTCCCTTTGTGATTAAATCTTTTTCTTGATGATCTCAAAAATCATTGAAACCAAACAGTTTCCTCCACAATGAATCATTTTACAAATTTATTTACCACGGGTCGGGTGTCAATTTCAGTGGGGTGGGGTGAGAGGGGAGAGAAAAGTGAAGAGAAATAAGGCGGATGGAGGCCAGGAAGGAGAGGAAAATAATCGGTTGGCATGAAGGTGGACCGGAGGAAGCCGATTCGAAGTGTATATGGTGCGTGATGACGATGGGGAAAGGGGGAGTGACTGGGAAGGTGGGGGAGGGTGACGGCTCGGGTCAAAGAAAGTCGGCATTTGGGATCTCACAGATTCGGACAGCAGGAAAAAAAAGAGAAATGAGATCGGAAGGAATGTGGCGTGGAAGGTGAGAAGAAGGGAGTGGAGCGAGGAGGAGGAGAGAAGGAAAGGGAAGACGTAGTGAGGAAGAGACGCCAGAGCGATGTATCGTCACAAGAGTGTCGACACAGCAATACAATGATGCAATTATTGTAAATTCTACGTCTTGCTATTTACTATACTGTTTTCGAGTATGTGGACATGATACTTGAGTACGTTTCATCACGAAGAGGATGACTAAGAGTTGAAGGCAGTTGGGATATGATTTTGGATAATGGAAAATGAGCTGCGTTAAGAGGAGAACAGAACAAGAAATTGTTACATGTTAGGAGAGGAAACGGAACCGACAGAAAAGATCTGCTTGAAGCAGAAAAAGTGGATGGGTGACATGGTGAGAAGGAGAATCACACAAAAGAAATAAATAAAGAATGGAAGATAGGAGAAGCACGGGAGAGAAAGGCAAAGGACTTGGAATTCATGCACATGTAGAAAAGCATAAGATACGAAGAACAACAACTCCATAGAATAAGCACACCAAAGAATGATTATTTGATTAGGGTTGTAATTATTTAAGTATTACGTCCAACTAAAGAAACTTAAGAGAAATATAAGACTGGATATCAAAAATGAAAGCAGAAAGAGATGGGCATGAATCATCAAATAAGCATTGGAGGAGAGGAGATAAAAGAGACTAGAAAATTATGGAATTTATCATAAAATATTTTTGGCTATAAAGTCCGGTATATTCGACAAATATGAACGGATAGTGAAGAGGAATGGTTGAAGTGCAATGGAAATAAAGAAGCATAAATGAAGCGACCGGCATATAAGAAGGGGATACGAGGTGTTAGTTCAGTAAGGAAGTGAGGCAGAGGGTTTTATGGGTAGGATGAAGAGAGGGATTGTGCAAGGAGTTGGGATGAGGGATTAGAATAAGCTGAAGAATGAAACTGCACGAAGTGCTCGGTGTCTGTAGCTAAAGTCTTGGAGTCCACTTAAATAATACCTTGAGCTGGCGGGAGCATGTTAAAGCTATATCTAACAATGTGTATAAGACACTGTACCAATTGAAGCACTTCAGGCATTTGATCCCTATTTCACTTCGTCAGAAGTTGGTTCAAACTCTTGTATTCCCACATTTTGATTATTGTTCAATTATTTTCTCAGATGTTAACACAGAAATCAGCACTAAGTTACAGCGACTTCAAAACTCCTGTTTGCGTTTTATTTTTAACATCCGTTACAATGAACATGTTACGCCTTATTATAAAAAAAATAAAATGGTTGAAATTGGATAAACGACGTATACTTCAAAAGGCTTTATGTTTGTTTAAGGTACTGAAATCCAAAAATCCGTCTTATTTGTATGAAAACTTTATATATAATGCAAATACTGGGAAGAGATCAACTCGAATCACTGAGATATTCTATGTTCCTAAATAACAGTCTTTAATATTTGAGCACTCCTTCCTCATTTCTTCTTGCAAGCTATGGAATTGTTTACCTGAAAATGTTAGAACCTCTTCTACAATTTCGATGTTCAAGAAAAAATGTCTGATCAGTTATGTAACTTTGCTTAATCTTCTCATATATCTAATCAATATGATCAATTCTTGAAATGTGATTTCATATCTGTGCATTGCAATGTTGATTGAGATTCGTCTTGCTCTTTTGTTATCATACTGTTTGATGCTGTGTCTATTACTTTATATTCCATTATTTTTTATGCAAAATGTGTAAGCAATGCGATTGATAATCTATGTTGCCTGTTTTAAATCTCAATCCTTAATGTGTGATCTTAAATTTGTGCACCCTAATTTTCACATGTTATTTATTTTCTTATCATTGCTTATTGTTGGTTTATATGTGGTGCTCCTAAATGAAATTTGTATGTATTGCTGTCACCATTGGCCCCATTTGTTGTGGCATGTAATAATGTTTAAATGTTCCAGGGGACATAAAGTCCCAGAACAATAAAGTCTGTTTTCAATTCAATTCAATTCAAAAAGAAGATCCGATGTAAGTGATTTCAATTCCATACATACCAACCTTCATCAAAATATTACCAATAATTATAATGAGAACGCAATTGGTTTGATGAAAAAATGGATATAACATATATCAGCATGCCTTTGACAGGGAGTCAGTAATGAAAAAGGGAGGCGTGGGGAATGGTATTGAGAGAAGGAAGGGACGAAAATAAATTGTAGACATGTTAACAGAATGCGTCAGCATCTCGCTCCACTTTTGCTACAGCTACTAATGGAGCGCCAAACACTAGTTTATCCCTCCAAATCTCGCTGTCTTTTATAGGCGTAGCGAAACTTGGTGGCACTCACTTGTAAAGAAAAGTATGCAGATGAGAGGAAAGTATGTAAGATATGTGGGATAATGCTGTATTATCTTCCTCCAGAGGTACTTCCAGGAGTCCTTTGGTATTTTTGTCCCCTCGTCAACGCTTTACTCGTCCTCAGTGACCTTTAATTCTCAGCTGGTGAGTGCCACCAAGTTTCGCGAAACCTATACCTATCAATTTTTTTTAAATATTATCAATGGTGTATGTAAGAAAATGAAACATAATGAAAGGCGAATTGAACATCACCCTAACACTTGGATGCGGTTACAAGAGCAACACTTCAGGAGGAGAGATGACGCGAGAATCGCATCAGCTTCGCAGTCTATTCTGCAGAGCTGTATTGCACGGTTGGTTCTAGGGTCAAGAGGGGAAGGGGGTGGTGAGGGAGGGAGGGAGGCGATGGATGCCACCTGGTGGTGTTTCAGCGAGCACTTCCAGCGGGAGAGTTGTAAGGGGGGATGGGAGGAGGGGCTTCGCCGCTTGATTGGCTCATTAATCACGGTCAAGGCGGCAGAGAGGGGGAGGTGGGGGGGGGAAGGGGGAGAGGGGAAAGGGAAAAGGGGGGGAGCATGAGGAGAAGGAGGCATTGATGGGGACGCAAGCAGGATTGACTCTATCGAGTGACGTCGAGAAGGGAAGAGCTGCCGGATGAAGAGTTTGGAAAGGAAAAGTGTCAGCTCATAGGAAGATAGCGGATTCATAGCACGACATGGATGAGTTGGTCTAGAGAGGGAGAGTGCGAACGAGATTGCATGCATCTACATCTACGTGGTGCCCTATAAGCCACCTCAAGGGTGTGTGGCAGGAGGTGACTTCACTAATCGTCCAGCACAATCACACAATTACTTGTAGTAGTTATTTTAGATACTAAATATCCTGCGATTGAATAAAACTATTAGCTATTTTAATAAATAAACTATTTTATGTAACGCGCGAGGAACGATATTCAACGTGCGATACGGTATCCAGCCATTATTCTACTCATGCGGGATATATACTGCTCGGGTAACGACCTACCACCCCCCTAAAAAAAATTTACTATCGACTCTTTGGTTTCGCACTCTATTGATAGAATCCATTAAGGATGGATAAAATAGGACATCCAGAGGATAAGATTAAGTGGCAGGCAACGGCCTGCCATGATGGAAACGCCGATTTGGCCACGATCACCGAAGTTAAGCATCGGCTGGGCTCGAATTGAAAGGGTCCTACTCCTACGGAACCTGACTGCTATTGCCCTGCCTGCAGGTGGCAGACAGTAAGTGTGAAATGACTACAGATGTGGGAGCGTCTTTGACTGAAATGCTACTAATATTCTACAAACCGCACTCAGGACATCAGTGGAACCATATGCTCAAGTTCAGTCATGCTAACATGGAAAACGTTAAAGATTATTGATACTATTGATCGAAGAACGTAATGGGCGAATGTGGTGGAAAAGACTCTTAAGAAAAGGAATATTAGGAGTCTTAAAAATAGGAAAGGGTGTATGAGACAATGTATGAACGCAGTTATAGCTAAGGAGGTATGCATAGGTAGGGAATTATAGAGGAACTGTTAAAATCAGTACCCGTTTATAAAAGCTTATAGGAATAGCTTTGATCAGGGGCGGCGTGGGTGCACAGAAGCCCGGGCCAGGGGCCGCTGCACGTCCAGAGGGGCCCAGTTTTTGTGCCCCCCCCCCCCTTCTGAAAAAATATGTGCGTTAAAAACACGTTAAAATACAATTTCATAGGTATTAATGTAGAGTATGACAAAATTGTACTTTCACTCAAAGATATTTGGCCTGCTGGCTGTTCAAAGTTCGGGGCCGGGCCCGCCGGACCCTTCGGACCCGATCCCGAAACCTAGTGTACGGCCCGGAGCCTGGGTGAGAATCCCCACCTTCCCGCCCTAGCCACGCCGCCCCTGGCTTTGATTGTTACAAGCTTGACTTCGAGGGAGTGAAAGATATTCATTTTAATAATAATAATTTATAAAAATCATAAAATTAAACGAGTAAAAGTAGGCAGTTTTATTATTAAAATGGCTTTCAGGATTGACAGTTTTTTTTTAATTTGCCTACCCCGAAAAGGAATACCGTTATGGCTATGTACGTTGGTAAGCATTGTTGACTGATATTATTCTGCCATCGAATTTGACCCTCAGTGAAATATAAAAGCGAGAAGGAAGCAACATATCGTAGTGAACATGAGTATCGATTATTCAAAGCATAACCTATAATATCGTGCGATCGAATAGTCGATAATTACCGTTTCTATTTTCGTATTGATAACTCACCTGGTTTTCGATAATTGTCAAACATCAAAATGCCGACATAAAGATTTGATTTCGTTCCATAGTACTACAAGAGTATTCGAGGAGGATACTAAAGATATAGAAAGCGGTAGAGAAAAAGATGAAGAGAGAGTAAAACGGTAGGTCGCGTGGCAGTAAGGGGAAGGGAAGCTGCATTGACGGTTGCCAGGATTCACTTCGAAAGTCAACATTCACCTTATTGTCAAAGGTGCAGGGGTAGAACAAGTGGTGCTCTATTTTCACTCCTTTTCTTGGATTGGGCAGATTGGCCAATCCAAGTACACTGGGGACTTTTTACGGAACTTATAACGATGGCATTATGAGGTTGAAATTATTTTTACTATAAAAGCTCATGATGAGTAACACAATTACGAAACTCATAGAGGTGGAAATGAGTTCAAAATATAAATCATTACGACCAAAAATATTGCCATCTCAAGAGCTTTGCTTTTTACAAAAGTCTGATATCAATTAATATGGTGCGATGGCACAGGTGTTTCATTCTGAAAACTTGTGAGATATAATGAGTAGACTCTGTGAAAAGGAATATAGCTTTATTTATTGTAGAATAAATGACTTTACTATTGGGATAGTTTTGATTTTAACTAATTGGATGCCACAATGATGGTCTCAGTGGTAGTAAAGATGTAATAATTGGTGTCTATGACTCAACAAACTCATTAGAATAGTGAAGATGTAGCTATGAACAAAACAGTGAAAAGCTCTTTAGTTGGTAAGACATGGTATTGATTATTTTTTTTAAATGTCGATGCAAGGAAAAGGATGGAGAGAGATCTGCATTAAGAGGAGGAATGTGGAAATGGGAAAGAGAAAAGTTACAGATCTTACGCAGATCGCGAATTCATACTAGGACACGAGGGGCTGTTGGATATTTGAAGGAGACGACCGAAAACTGAGGTCATTTGCGCCATTGAGGACGGTGAGTAGGCTGGCAACTAAGTATTTTTGGGTAATGAAGGAAGGTCGAAGAGAAAGCCGGCGTCCGCATTAGCTCTTTAAAAAAAATCAGGAAGGGGACTACGGTTTCACTTTCCAATCAATCGGGGACCGGGATTTCGTTGAAATAAGAATCTTCGCCTTTACCGGGATTCGAATCCATTCCCTCTTGATGGAAAGCCAATTCCATAGTAGCCACACGAAACCTATCCTCTGGACAAGAGGAACAAGGTCCGGAGAGAGAGAGATTGAATGTGTATACCAATTTCAGGAGGACTCGACGATATTTAATTTTCAATATCGACCCGAGAAGGGATATTATACTTTTGAGGAGGCAAAGATATGTCTACATAACGAATTTCACGCTATGACTATATGCAGACCTAAAACGTGGGCTCATCGCACAGATGACGGTTAATTTAATGAGAAATATGTTATTTTACGTTATTACACACCAGAAGTACGAGACAAGTATTTTGAATCTACAGAAGTAAGAGTCAAGCATCAAGATATAAATATAAAGGCACTAAATAAAATTATGTAATGAGGAAAAGCCATGGGCTTTTTTTATAAATTTGGAAGAGATTCCCTTCGATTTCATAAAAGTCTTGCAAGATTAGAGCTTAGAGAAAATAAGAGACCATGGCTTTAAACGGGGAGGATAGGTAGGGCCTACATCTGACACCGATGAGGCTATCAAGTTCCTTCATTAAATCGTCGGATACAACGACTGCGATAAAATATTGAAGAGACATGCTGTGAAAGATAAGCCTAAGTACTCCTCTTTCCCTCGTACAAGTCTTTACCACAGCAAAACCACAAGAACTAACGCAAATTTAAACGCAAAATAAGTAAAAACGCATTGTAAATTCATGCATTTAACGTTATTCCTTCTAAAAAAAACAAAGGCTATTAGGCACCCAATTACCCACAGTCACCCGTATTTTTTTAGGCTTGCGCGGAGGTTCGAAGATTAAGATGATATGTATTCGGTAAGTGTAAAAATATTTCGACCATTGCGGGAAATATGAATAGCATTGTCAAAAACATTGCCTATAACTAATATTCGGCTAATAACAACTACTTTTTATTGACTAATTAACCACTATTTACAATATTAACCAATATTTATTACATGTCTACAATTTATTTTCGTCCCATCCTTCTCTCAATACCATTCCCCACGCCTCCCTTTTTCATTACTGGTGTCCTAAGGCATGTTGATATAGAAATATCCATTTTTTCAGCTTGCCAATTGCGTTCTCATTATAATTATTGGTAATATTCCGATAAAGGTTGGTTTGTATGGAACTGAAATCACTTACATCGGATCTTCTGAAGCTGCAAACACCGAGCAACTTCACGCGGATTCATTCTTCAGCTTCAGCTCCCTCATCCCAACTCCTCGTACAAGCCTCTCTTCATTAACAACTATAAACTAATTTTGAATGGTATGAACGTAGGCACAAGATTTGGAGAGATTGAAATTGACTTAATATTGGGAAATACATTACACAGGAAACATTAAAAAATGACTTCTGCGATAGTAGATATCGTATTATAGGCTGATCTGTTGATGGAATAACCATTAGTTTGGCAGAAGATCGATCGATTGATTCATATTGCAGTTTCCATAACTACCGTCACTGCCTGGATGTTGATAATTATTTGCCACATCGAATTATTCAGTTCAGGCAATAATTATCGTCACTATAATGTCAATAATGATTTGATATGTCAATAATTTGAAATCAAATATAGGCGATAATCATCGATAGACGGTACAAACATTATTTCAAACATTTTGCATCAATTTTTTCTACATGAAAAAAAACAACGGTGCAACGATATATCGTCACTTTTTACAGCTCTATGTGTGTCGAGAGGAGAGTGGTTGCAGTTCTGAAAGCATGCGAAGCTGTCTATGGAATCATGGCGACGGCGTGCGCTCGAGAGAGCACCCGCTGCTCAGCTGTTGACGTGCGCTTTCTTATCTCGCGACGCGACGCCAATCTCGGCGAGGGGCACTTGAAAAAATATATTCCCCGCCAAACGTGAGGGAGAATGAGATAGGCGCGCGCGCGCGCCATATTTACTTTGCGCCTGAAACCTTTCCGGGCCGGCGTAACTCGGTGGCAGGTTGCACGACGCGATTTTTATTGGCCGTCATAACGTTAGAAACGTAATGGGTCGCCGCAGATAATCTCGGGAAATAAAGGCACGCGGCACCGTCTTTAGCCAACTAAAATACCCATATCCCGCACAGTCGCCTTTTTTCACCACCTACCATTTGCGAGATTGGTGCCAGACCAAAAGTATCATCATTGGTAGTATTATTTATGTTAATAGAATTATACTTGATGTCCTGCCAAAGATAAATGTAAAAGGTGTCCAAATTGATTATTCTGATAGTGTAACTAACTTAGGAGTTACACTAAATAAAACCTTATCATGGAATGAACACACAAAATCCATTTCGCATGGGGTGTTTAAGACCCAATATCAATTAAAACAATTTAGACACCTTATCCCTGTACCCTTTCACCAAAAATTAGTTGATACTCTTGTTTTTCCACACATAGACTATTGCTGTGTGGTATAATCTGACCTTACAAACGAACTAAATCAAAAACCCTAGGGGATTCAGAACTCCTGTATATCTTTGGCATCACATATTATGAACACGTGACACCATATTTAAAAAAAACTCAGATGGCTAAAAATACAAAATAGGCGCTTACTTTATAAGGCAACATTCATGTACAAGTTAATAACGACAGAACTTCCCAAATATTTACACCGAAATGTACAATATAATGCTAGAACAAATAAACGTCCAATACTCCGCATTGAAGAACTTTATTTTCTTAACACACTATCGAACATCTGTCTACGTTAGGTCTTTCCATGTCACCTCTTGCGAAGTATGGAATCAATTGTCAGACGACGTAAAAAAAATCTGAAAATGCAAGTCAATTCAAAAAGAAATACCATGAAATATTACTACAATTGAACTAAATATTTTTAAGTGAACTAAATATTGCGCTGCACTGTACAAAATCTGATGTTTTTATGCGTATACATACATTTGCCTTTTTGTTAAATATTTTGTTAAATATTATGTCGGATTCTGTGATATTGATGCATAATGTAAATCTCCTATTGCATGCACTATTTGTTGACTCTAAGATATGGATGATCATGTATGTTCCTAAGGGACACACTTGTCCCGGAATAATAAACTTCATTTTCTATTCTATTTTCTATACAGTTGAATTCTACAAAGCAACAAAGTGTGGAGTTGACACTGTTTATGGAATGTGTCGAAAATACAGTGTCCGGGCCGGGGCACGCCGATGTTCTGTCCACGTGTTTTACAATGTACTTGACTTAGCAATTATTAATGCAAATACCTTATACAGGCCTGTATACGGCTCCAAGATGTTCCGTAGAACTTTCATTGTGAAAGTAGTTGAGGAGCTATCCGCACCTTATATTGAGAAAAGAACTGCCGTTCAACCTTTGGGACCTCTTCCTCCATTAGGCAAGGTTCGCAAGCAATGTCAGATTGGTCTCTGTAATCAGAATGAAACAAAGTATAATTGATCAAGGTGCTACAAATACATGTGTGGACACTGTGAAAGTAATCAGAAAATTAGCAAAAAGTGCTCAAAAGAGTAAAGAAATACCTTGAGACCGAATTTGTTGCGCTTCATTGTAACGCTGTCTTTTCTTATTAATTTTTCTCTGATATAATGTTTTTATCCAATAAAAATACGACAAATAACGTGTTTTGAAATGTTACTTGTGTTTTAAAACAAATGACGTATTATTTTTACCGATGCAAATGATATATTTTTATTTTACAATAAAAAAATGTATCAGTGTAATTAATATTGTTTGCAGTATACAATTTTTTTCCTAACACCACGTCTAACCGTAACACATTATCAGAACACTTCTACACTCATTAGAAAAATAATTACGAAGGGAAAACGTACAAAAGAGCGCAAGAAAAGGTCGAACGGTCAATTGACCGCTGGCGGTCATAGTAGGTATGCTGCTTACCCCGGTCATTCTAGTGTCAATATAAAGTCATTCTTCCCTATCTGCCAGTAAAAAGCAGCTACGTTGGTCTTTGAGGCATTTACCCTCCAAAACATTCTCCTTTTTGCTTTACAGAAGTTATCCAGGAGACTATAATTCCTGTTGGTTCTCAGAAAGCAACAACCTGCGTACAATTACAACTAAACTTTTACTTTTAGATAGCAATTTCTAAAATTAGCTATTTCCATATTGTTAAAACATATCTGTTATTGATTTGACTAACTAATTTTACAGCCAGAAAAAAATCCGTGAAGGTGATTACGGGAAATCTCCTTACATAATTAGCAATCATCAATTCAAAGATTGGTCTACTAGAGCTCTCTACTCCACTTTCCTATCAAATAACCGTCTCATTCCTACATAATCCTTCACTTTGACGTCGGAATTTGCCTGATATATTCCATTCTTGGTATTTCAATTCAATGTTTGCTATGCATTTATCCTACCATTTTTGTTTTCAACAGGCTATTCTATCACAAAATGTTTCCAATGAGTTAGTGCTTCTCTTAATTTTGATTAAGCAGCAATTCTCTCCAACTCTTCTTGGAACTTCATCGGTGATTTTCTTCGTCCGTTTGATCTGAATCATTCTTCGATAACATTGCATCTCAATTTGTTATCTAAATATCTGCTTCAATGAACTAATTTCCTTACTTTCCAGTTGGTTTTGCTGGCTGCTGGTAGACTCACCTTCTTGTAGAATGCCTTCTTTGCTTGGGCCATTCTGATAAACATACCTTTCTTGTAAGATTTAACGCTTTCCCGGTGAATACTTGTGATGTAGATTTCTCTGGTTTCCATCCGGGTGATGTTGGTGAGTTGCACCGACGTTTCGACGGCGTAGTGTCTGCCATCTTCCTCAGGGTGAATGGTTTGGCCAGAAGGGTGTCATATATTTATTAGGGAAGTCATGTGATCATTATCCCGCCCTTTTCTTTAATTGGTTTAAGGCTGGTATCCAAGAACTACTGAGCTGGAAACCTTTGTCTCAAAGTTGTTGATTCAAGTTGTTGGTTTCTAAGTGGATTTAGTGGATCCCAAGTGACTTGTAAAAGAAGCTGTGTTCCCCTACTTTCCCTGAAAGTAATTCGGTTGTCATACAGGAATTCTTTCATCTTCTGTTCCATTGTCCCTCAGATATTTCTCGTCAGAATTTCCGATCAATGTGCAGTGAGGTGCATTGCTCTAAAGCCTCTTTAGTATGAAAAATAGCTATCCAAATAGCACTCAAGCTTTTTTACTCCTTGCGGTGTCCTTTGGAATCACATTTTTACCTTGGAACCCACATGAGTCCATACCAATTTTTATTGCAACGGACAGGGTAAAGAAAATGTCTTTCTGAAGCCTAAAATAAACATCCACCTAATATTGATAGTCCCCGTTTAAAATTCTTTAGCCGTAATGATTACAAAGAGGTACCCACTTCTGTCGGTTGATACATACAACATGTACACCAAAACACCCATTGCCTTCATCGAAATATTTCTCTTTTCAAATGAAAAGCACAAATTACAGGTGCTCCTAGACATACTCACTAAAGTGTTCTCACACTAAAGCGTCTAAAGACTAAATAAAACTTGTATATATGACAATCGGTGCATCTTCATACAACGTGTTACCTTTTAGGGATCTCATTTACAAGAAGATTTTTTGATCTGAACGAATTGAATAATCTCAAAGGTTGCATATAGCTGGAAATAATTATTCTACTTCCTCGAGCTTGTTGTGTTGCAGCGTTATTGAAGGAGCAATGATATTATTTTCCTACTCCACTTCAGTTTTTTCACTCAATTTCTAAAAAATTCTTGTTTGATTTTTTTTAATAGACAAAATAAAGTCACCACGTAAATAATAATCTACTAAGGGAAAACAACAACAGCTTTTTAACTACTCTTCATTGGCTTAACTACTCTATTGACCTAGGGAATTTAAAAAAGCAGTAATGGTGTGTATGGAAATGCAAATCAGCTAACTGTATGGTTCTTAATGTGACCTCTTCGTTAAAGCAAGAAAATTATAAAACTAAACTGAAGAAAAATCTCACGTACTTAGATATAAAAATTAACCGACAATAATTAAATTCCATTGAGTAGAAGACAAAAAATAAATTACTTGGAATAACTTAAATAATGCTCATAATTTGCAGAAGTTGATTTCTGTGTGGTAATTAAAAGCCACATAAAACCAAGAGGTCATGCTAAATGAAACCCTTAAGAGCTTTTCAATAGAACTCAACAAAGCAAACAAACGACGGTCGAATACGCGCCTCGTACCGCACAGTTGCTCTTCAATGCCCCACTTACTCGTCTCCCAAGAATTTTCTATTTTAGCTGGTTAAATCATTCACGTATTAACTAGATGGAGTTACGCATTAGCATTTCAAGCCAGCTCCAGTATTCCCGTAAGTGCCATTGGCTACCTGCCTGTTTCCACAATTCGTAGTAGGGAGAAGATTGCGATGGCATTTGCATATCCTGAGAGCACAGGTGTGCAAGATTTCAGACGAAGGATGGAACACTCAGACTGCGGATATTCGCAGAGCATAGCCTATTGTCTCGGGGCACATGACAGCTCGGGTCATTTGCACTTTAGTGGTGGGTGGGAAACGAATAGTGGGAAAGAGTGAGAGCCATGAATAAATGTTTTGGGAAAAAGGTCCCCCCCCCCCCGAAAGGTTCCTGAGCTTCAAGGGGCGTCGATGCATTGCGCATTAAGACCTCTAAGAAAACCTTTTGGCCTACCCATTCCATGAAATATCAGAAACAATAGGATATGTTATCGGAAAGTTTTAGTCATTTATGATTTTTCCATCGTTTCTTCATTGGTACAGTCACCTAGCAATAGGTATGAAATAAACTTTAATGTTATTCTTTATCAGATGAGATAAAAACACTCCTTCTCATTACTAACTTTACAAATTTGGAACCCTCATCTACATCCAAGAGGGCAATTTCCTCTTTGGAATAATTTCATT
Organism: Pyrrhosoma nymphula; assembly: GCA_963573305.1. Lineage (NCBI taxonomy): Eukaryota > Metazoa > Arthropoda > Insecta > Odonata > Coenagrionidae > Pyrrhosoma > Pyrrhosoma nymphula. The sequence goes on along the minus strand of OY754335.1, from coordinate 7,070,545 downwards.
AGTACAACATTTATTTTGCCCCAATGTTTTGTATAATGTAATGCAAAATGTTTCATAATACGTTTAAGACTACTTTTACTAGACCCTCGTGATGGAAGCAATTACTCTGACCATCGCATATACTGTGGTTTAAGTTGAAGGAGAATAATAGTTACATTAACCTTTTATTTTACGCACAATTATAAGGTGTTTATAATTTAAATAGCGTATTTTAATGTTCTTAGCACTCAGCTGCAGCTGAGAAAGAGAAAAGGAAAGAAATACCGAGGGAAAAACTAAATTTCCCTTCCTTAGGCAGGAATGAAACCCATGACCTTTGGTTCACACTGTAATTTGATTGCACTTTAATGACGCTGATTTTAACGAGTTTCGTATAACTAATTATTATCAATTATTGCCAAAATATTACTGTATTTCTTGTGTTCCTGAAAAAATTAGTTTTGCCTAAAGTCACGAAAGAACCTCTTGAAAGCCAATGTACTTTGTAATTCGCCACGCTAAAAACTAGAAAAATTACAGTTCCTAAGACCTTAACCATAAAAAATACACACTCTTTACTCGCGGTCTAAATTGAACCTTATACCTTTAGAATACAAGGATTAAATTTTCTCCTTATTTCATTAAATTAACTTTAATTTGTGATGCATTTTTTTAAAACTATTGATGAAGTGACGATTCTCAAAGCTCTATTTTTGTAGAGTTTGGAAAAAAACTCTCAATGGTGATTTTCTGGGGACCTACCCATGGTCAACTGTCATCAGGCAGGCAGAGCACCCTCGTTATACTAAAAAACAATTATGTTTTTTTCCTTAAACCCGCAAGACACCTCTTGTCAGCACATCCACTTTGGCTTATAGCGATTTAAAAGGTCTATAAATTGCTCGTGCAACCTCTCACAGCCGCACCGAACCGATCCGTGCAGAATTCAAAGCATCGAGACGGAGTGCACGTTCGGAAGTAAGCCCTAATTACTTCACGAAAACTTATCCGCTTAAGGTAGTTTGAGCGAAAAATCACTTCACCTAGAATTTGATGAATTTGGCCTCAATGCAAAGAAAAAGCTCTCGTATTTCCAATGGTATCAAAATATCAACCCCTTGCCGAACTAATTTTCGATCAATTTGTAATAGAAGTTTATTAAGAACTTCTATTACAAATTGATCGAAAAAAGAAAGAAGTTTATTATTAAGAAGTACAAGCTGTTTAACATGGAATACATTACGGCTGTGCGCTCCAGAGTGAGAATATTAAAAAAAAAATTAGGAAATTCTATCACCTAGATTTCATCAAAAAACTAGCGGCGTATAGTTTGCATGTTTTCTCAACTATTTATACAAATTAATCTATTACTTACCAAAATAAATTTTACAGAGTTGCAGAAACCCTACTGTTTTGAAGGGTTTTCATCCGTACGGAGTGAAAAAATGAGTCAAGTTAGAGACTTTAGTCGTGATAATTATTTAATTACTTAGAATGTTGGTCGTATATGACACCTACAGCAAAGCCACCTTACACCAACACAAACGTGGCTGAGGGCAGTGGAAACCTTGGAATCTCGAAAGGCAAGTTGGCCCTAAAGCTTCGTAAGGAGCAGGAGGGGTCACTTATGGATGCGATTATTTAAATCTCTGTCAGGCTAGACCACGTAAATTGAACATCATTGACCGCTGATGTTTTTTTTCCATTATCAAACAATTTATTGGCCTACGCAAATGTGACTGATTTTATGCAGTTCCACGTATTTCGATAGGTGGCGGAGGTGGTCGACCTTAGCTTCTCCAAAATATGCAATACGGGGTCTTAAGTTTTAATTGGTGCTGGTTCGGCCAAAGCAAGCAAAATTTGGTCAGTCGTCTTCGAAAAATTTGTTGTCTCGAGCAAAGTGATATTTTTTCCGTTCAATGCCGATTTTTTCTCGATTTGGATCCCTCCGAAATAGCTTTCACGTGAATGTCATTTGAACATTTTTTTAAACATGTAATTCACCCAAAAATATTTCACGTATATCTCGAATCTTAATACAAGAGAAAAACGCCAATGTCAAAATACAAGACATAAAACAACTAAAATGCAGAAATGTGAGCGACCCGATACCGGTGTTCTGTCAAAATTATAGAGAAATTTTTCCATTATGTGGAGCTTGTCCGATTTCTGATAAATTCAAATAGTTAAACTTGCAACCTTTGTCTTATGAACACAATGTTACCATTTTCTTTTTTTTTAAGTGATACACGACTATACGGGCACAATATCGCGAGCTTAGCAGACCGCTACCCTGTGCCGATGTGCCCTGAGCCGTGGACATACTGTTGACAGGTCGGCGACGCCGGCTTCAACAAGGGCGAAATTAGCCACTGGATAGAAAGACACCATAAATAATGCACTCAACAAAATAAACACAAAATTAAGTATAAATTCTTTGCCTTTGGTACTTTTAAACCCGGTTTAAAACTTAAGAGAAAACCCTCGTAAATGAGAGCATTTCGTAGTAGTTTGTACCATTACCGTTGCCGTTGATATTACACAAACTGCTTTGAGATATTTGGCTAAAACGTGTATCAAGCTGGGTTCATTTAAGAGGGTGAAAACGTGATGAAGTACTTCGGGGTTTTCGCCTAGAATAGTATCTGGGCCGCCATTATAATTATTCCTTTGGTGCTGTTCCCGATTATGCCCTCGTTGAATTAATATGTGCCTCACGCTACGAAGGGAATCACAATCGTCGCAGTAGGGTGGCATTTTTCCTTCAGCGAAGAAAAAAGAGTGGGTTAATTTTGTGTGTCCCATTCTCGGCCTTGAAACGATTACTTCTTCCCATGGTTTTTACAGGGAAAATCGATGGGAAGAAATAATCGTCTCGATACCGAAGAAAAATATCATAATAGATGACGAACAATTGGCTGTTGTGGTCATTACGACTTTCACCGATAATAAGCCTTAAAGGCCTTTTTATACGACGCTTTTTATTGCACAATATGGGTGAATGTGCCGTGAAAATTGCGTCACATAAAATGGAGAATTACTAGAATGTCTGCGGAAGTTCATGAATGAGATAAATGAAAATAGCACCTACCCTGATTCCGATCCCGTGTCCTCGCTAATTCTATGCTTCAAACCTCGCAGTAAAGTGCCTCGAGCAAAGTGACCTTAATAAATTGCTAGAGCAAGCACTTACAACCTCACCCAACCTACCCGCAAGGATTTCAGAGATTCACAGACGGGGCGCCGAGGGTACATTTCGGAGTGCCGACAGATAATGTTCCGAGCAAGGCCGCTTCACGTGCACTCAGGTCTAAGCGACCAAGAATAGAGCTGACCCACCGACATAGTACAGGGCGATAGGGCGGCTGAAGACGAAGTCGAGACCTGGGTGAAATCTCGAAGTGGGAAACGGGAGGGTAAGAAGGCAGGCAGACCCTGTAGCAGGCTGCGGCTGCGGGTGGGGTCACCATCGGAGAAATGGATTTATTGGTGCACCTTTTTCTCTCCCTCAACCCTTCACCCCCTTTTCCCGGACCATGTGATTCACCCCCCAACCCCTTTCTTCCCCCCTCCTGAAGGCTTCCCCCTCTCTACGCATCACCTCCCCCCCCATCCCTTGGTGTACAACCAAAGCCACCCACCCTTTCTTTCTCGTGCCCTGCCGTAAAATCCAGAGTGACTCTGGAAGGCCTAAACACGCAAGAGGGAGACTCAAATAACGTCCGACCGTTAATCGTAAGCTTTTATGGGACCACATTTTTTCCTGACGTCCCCGGGGTCCCATATCGTCGTCAAACCCAATCTCCCTTTCCTTCCCTCTTCCTCTTCTTCTTCCACTGCGTCTCCTCCTTGCCCGCTCCCGCCTAACTTCGGTCCATTCCTCCTCCTCCTCCTCCACCTTCTTCTGCTCTGAATACTTTCCTTTTTTTATACATCTCCCACACCTTACCTCCCTCCCTCTCTCCTTCTGAAAAAATCTTCTATCCGTCCTCGAATCCCTTAACCCTTGCATTTTTCCCTTCCTATTCTGTCTTTCAATGATCCAACAAGAAATAAGAATCAGAGGAATTAAGGTGAATGGAGAATAAATCGATTTCTTTCGTTTTGCCGGAGACATCGTAGTCATAGCATAAAAATCAGGGAGACCGCAAACATCCTCGACCACAATGGAACGAGTTACATTAAAGATTACAAGATTACAGCATGAATATTAACGGGAAGAAAATGGAAATTCTTACATAATGGAGCGAGAAGTTAAAGGCAGACTCTTAGTTACAAGAGGAAGTGCTAGAGCAAGCAGAATTCTTCAACCAATAGAGAAGCTGCATGGCATGGGAGGGGAAAAGTCCAACGGGCATCAAGAGAAGAATAAGAAGCCAAGAAAGCATTCATGATGATGAAAATAGCTGTGCGTTCCAACAAAATAGGATTACTAGTTGTAAAGCAGTAGGTACCTGAAAAAAATCGTGGATAGACCGCGATTTGGCTCAGAGACATGGGCCATTGGAAAGCTGTGACGGAAGAGAATTAAGACTTACGACAATTGGTGCTGATAGATGCGGAAGATCAAATGGGTGGATAAGATCAGAAAATTAGGAGGTGTACAGAGAAACAGAAAATCATGGAACTCTATCAGGAATACATGGTCCGGATGAATAGGCCACACACATCGGGAAACAACGAACTTGTTCCCAACCCGAGGGCCAGAGTCCAGAGTCTGACAATGTTTGAGATTTTTCAACGGTGGTTTCGATCCCACAATGGGCCACTCGGAAAGAACTCACAAGTGTAGTGATTCTTCCATCAAATGGACATAGAACTGAGGAAGCCTTGGTACTTATATCAACGAGTAGGCTAACGTGAGGCCATTTCCGCCACTTCCCAAATAATTCTCTTTAACATTCTACTTTTAAACTTTACTAAAAACCGGGTTTAAAACTAACTAAGCAGTGAAGTTCCAACTAACAAGAAAGGTGAAAACTTCCAAGAGAGAGGGGTAGCAATAAGAGAAGAAATTGATTTGTCCTCCAAGTGCTAATGCTCATATGCGCAGTCCAGCCTTAATCCTAAGGGAAGCATAGAATCGATACCATAAGTGGGATTCGAACCCGTAGCCTTCATGTTTCCAGGCCAGCACATTACCAACTAGACTATTACGCATATCAATATATTATATATAATCGTGTAAAGGTGAGATCCTCCGTGGAAGATTCACCATACTATGAGTTGCTTGGACAACGACTAAATGAATGTCAGAATTTGTTGAAAATCCTGAGGCGATAGATACTTATGAAACGAACGGATAAACATCATAAGTGGCATATCTTGGGAAATCAGTAAGAGTTCCAAGTAAGTCGAGGATAATACTAATAGCAAGTCAGGAATAAAAGGCGATGAAGAGAATTGGAGAGAAATCTATATAATTTCATCTTAACTTCCACAAAATTAACTAGGAGAAGAAGTTTCTAGAACAAAAGGCTATTTTACCCTGCATGGGAGAACGCTTTGGTCAGCCTTTTACTACAGTAAGACTAAAATTTCTCAAGAATTTCCAACTATTGTTGTGTTTGGCATCACATTCACGCAGGTACTGGTTTTTATTTCTATTGCAAAGCAAGCGAGTAGCAAACGAGGAAAAATCCTTTCGAAGTTATCATTGGTAATACCTAATTAAAAAACCGAAATATCTAGCAACCCTAATGATAGAAAAAATTAATCAATCACGGTAAACTAAAAAATACTAATTGCTGCTTCGAGAAAAGTGCGACGAATTTATTGCAACGTTCAATTAAATTATGGAAACAACTAAAGTCGTCTTGGGGTAGGGATACCTACTTTGACCAAGACATTGTAACTGTAGTAGGTTTACATATACTTTCAACTATTAGATTTGGAATGAATTATTAGTCAAAACATATCTAATCGTTAAAGATTATTCACAAATTATTTAGTTATTACTTGACAATTCACATAAATGCACTGGATGCTGAACTCTGATACAAAATGATGAGGAAAAATGTGGTCGTTCACGAAGTTTTTATGAGATTTTTGGAGTGACAAAAAGCATTAATGTATGACGACATTTGTTTCCGGAATTATTGCCGAAATTTGACTCGATGCTACTTATCGTGTATAATTTAATTCTTAAAATCACATTCGAAGAAGAGAAGCCAATTTCAATGACACGGTAGTTACAAAACCATGGTGGTTGACTTCCGACCCCTCCAAAATCTCCTTTATACAGCCTATAGTACGAGCATTTCAACCTCCTTGGGTTGAACAATCGGTAGAAAATTACATGGTAGCAATATTCCGACGATTCTTTCGCCTGTGACGTAGATCTCGATTTGCAACCAGTAACGATTGGTACGAAAGTTACATAGTATGTAACCTTCAAACTGCGTTTTTTAGCCCACGCGGTGCTCACTTACTCCTTGCGAGTTTATCAAACCAATTCTCTCCCCTAGCAGGTGTACCAAATAAAACTTATCCCCACTTATCTCCCCATGCTTAGCACCTTTCTGTGTCTCCTCTCCTTCGAAACCGCCGGCCGGTCCCCTCTCGGAATCCTCCCACTCCCTTCTCTGTCTCCCATCTACATATCTCCTACACGCTTGTATATATTTATTTTTTCACTCCCTTTTAATGTCCCAACTGGGCTGGCCCCCTCTTCTTATCTCTTTCGCTCCGATCTCACCCGACGTCTCTGGTACCCCAACTCGGCCATTGGTCCTCTCGTATAGTCTCGGATAATAATCCCCAAGTCTTCCTCTCTGCTCTCCTCTTGAAAAAATCATATTTACAAGAACTCCACTCCGATGAATCTTCCTTTTTAATGGCATCTCGCTCTCCTTTGAAGCTTTCCACCACATACATTCAGTCGTCGCTTCGTATTTGGCGAGATGAGGAGGGGAAGAAGTGTTTGGCGTATTGAAGAATTCCGAATGTCCAAATTATTTTCTGATTAATATTATACTGTACTACGGAGTAGATATAAAACAAAGTGGACATTGGTGTATTAGTACATAAAATGTCAGATTTTTGAAGCAGTATTTAGTAAAAAAATAAAAGTGATCAATGTGTATCATGCAGCATCTCTTGCTACATCTCAACTTGATTTGATTCATTGATTTGATATCAAGTAAAATACGTTAAAAACTATGTACATAAGCGATTTCTTGCCTTGAAATTCATGCAAACTTAAACTATTTATTTAATAAAAATAGCGGATTGCGACATTTTTCTACGAGGATCTTAGACACTATTTCTAATAGGTGACCACTGGATGTCATTTCATACAGGGAAAGAGCAACCGAATTCTTCTCAGTCTTGGAAGCAGAAAGTATTGCACGCACGTATACTGAGGTACAATTTTCGCCATTTTATTATATTTTTTTAAGCAGGATGAAGACGATTCATACTTAGGAATTTACGCGAGTAGCTGAATGAAGTGTAATAAAAAAATTATTCCACTGTTCTAATTCATTTTTATGAGAGAACTACAATTCAGGTAGAAATCTAACAATTATTATATATTTACTATACATTTTTAATTAAAATAAAATGAGTTTATTCACTCGAAAATACGAAATGTGATTTGCACATTCTAAGAGCACGAATGACTTTCATTGCGGACAAGTGTTAAATACAAAATATTCCGCGATAATGAGTAAAAGTAGTCTCCTATAAATACCAATCAAGTGCTGATAGATTGCTTACCAAGGCAGCACCAATATAATCCGTTGAGAATACATATCAGTGGTTTAGTATCTAATAATAATAATTCTGCAGTGAAGGCAGATGGCCAATTAGACCTGAGAGGCTTATTCAACGTAATAAATCCAGTTCACTATTATATGAATTATGTTTAATAAAATTAAAAATACGAAAATAATCATAAAATGCAGAACAAGTTGAGGAAATAGCTGGAAGAGGGAAGGAAGTTAAAACAAGCGGAATTTCCCATCAGGCTTGAAAGTGAGACAGCTGAAAAGGAAGAAAAACTACGGAAAGGACAAAGTTGCTCACGCAAAATTAATAATAATGAAAGGAGCAAAAGGTTTATAGTGCAAGCAAGTTGAACAGTGAGGCACTTGACAGAAGAGAAGAGTTAATTATAAAAAGATGACATGTCACGCCATGCTCTTACCTTATGAAATAAATGAAAAAAAATATGACGTGAGAAATTGCACGGGTGAGCAACAAGAAAATGACAAAAAGTTAAATAACACCAGCATAAATTTGCTTTTATACTATCCCGAGGCAGATATAAATAGTGATCACAACATAGTAGTCATGGAGCCAAAAACTAAGAGATAACACGAAATTTCTGGCGGAAAAAGGTAACAGAGACAGATTCTCCACAACCGTCGACAGGAAACTACAGTGTGGAGGACAAATGGGCACCAAAGGAAGATGGAATGAGTTGAAGAAGATAATTGCGGAAGTAGGAGAAGTGCAATTGGTGAATAGGAGAGAATAGACAAATAAAGCAATAATTACGACGAAGATTAGGGAACTTAAAGATGAAAGAAGAAAATACAAGAACCCCAGAAACGAAAATGAGGCATTCCGCTATAAGAAGCTTAGGAACAAAGTCATTCAAGAATGCAATAAGGCAAAGGAGGATTGGATTGAAAGCTGGTGCGAGAAAATCAACGAAAACATGACGAAGTGGAATACTGTACAGACAGCATCGACGGAGTAATCATCAAGGCACTTGGGAGTAATGCCAAAGACAACCTGTGTGAAATAATTAAAGATAGCTACGAAAGTAGAGGACTACCGAAGGACATAGGACATTCAAAGGAGTGTAATGATTGCGACACCGAAAATGGCAAGGGCTGATAAATGAATGTAAGGAGCACAGAAAATTGAGTAAGGTGTCACATTCGTCAAAAATACTTTATTTATTGGTCACAATGGTAATTAATACACTACACAGTAAAGAAAAACCAGATGGACTAGTAACATACCCTGAAACACAATGAGTTTGTGAAGAATTTTACTGAAGGAATAATAGAGGGAAAAGTCCATGAGGAAGGCAAAGGATAAGATACATAAATCAAAAGATAAGAAGAACTACCAAGGGAAAAGGGAAAACAATACAAACTAGTAAGGGAACTTGCGTTCGATAGAGCAGGATGAAGGGCTGAAGTAAACAAATCTTAGGATTGACCGACCGATGAATCTACGTACTACACATCGAGCAACCGTAGGGGAGTGTGGCAGGGGGGCGTAAGGACACGAGCCATGAAAAAGGGAGGCGTTAAGGATAAGGAATTGGAAGAGATAAAAGACGTTTCTCGCTTTGTTGTAGTTGCAGTCATAAATGGGGCATGGGACGAATCTTCGTAGCTATTTGGAAGTTTCTTAAATATTTTGTTCGCGCTTGTCAGCTCTATAGATCTATAGGTACGTAGTGTGGAGTAATAATAATAATATCCGTGGCACTCTGGAACTTAAGTGATCTGTACTGTTAAGGTTACCTTAGATCAGAGTTTAGCCTCCTAGTCCCCAGCAGCTACTAGCTGTGTTATATCCTCTGCTCGCTCGCAGCATTTTTTAACGAAACCTGCATCTTCCTTTGATGATTTTTTTCTTTACGGGGTCTCAAATGCTCGTGACCTTGAGCGAAGTTACATTTCTCTTTCACTTTTTCGTCCGAGGGAGCAATGTGTAAACATTAAAAATTAAACGCAATGAAACTGAGAAGAGAATTGCTACTAGGAGTGATTGGGAAAGAATGGCTCATTCAAACTAGCGATCTTCCAACGTAGAGCGAGAATGAATGAATTAATGAATCTTTGAAGATAATAGTAAGTGAAATAGCCGACGTTGCTCTCATACCCTTGAGTAACGAACCCAAAAATGACACTATGCATGCAGAGGAAATCAAATCGCTGGCCTGGATTTTGGACTCCAATACTTTGTCCGCCTTTTACCTTGCCTTCGGAAATGAGTGCACCTTCGAAAATGTGAACCGAAAGATCTTCCTTCCTCGATGATTTACTCTCTAGAGGCGACAACCTACCCGTTTTTTTGAACGCATAAAGAGCTCCGGCGGTGATCACAAATTCGCCCCAAAGAGCCGTTTGTCAGCCTTTTCTTCCCCCACTTCCCCAGAAGATCCGGTCTCCTCCTCCCTCCACCTTTTATTTAAGCATCCCAACGGTGGAGGAGAGACTTGGGGAACGACGGGTCATCCGATCCGGCCTTCGAAGACGTTTAAAGGGTTATATTTCAACCGAATTTCTCACCCCGAAACTAATATACAAGTCAAGAGAGCCGGGATGGCCCCGGATCCCACTTGCATAATAATCGCTTAAATCGTAAAAGATAGAGGTTATCAAAGTCATCTGACTCATGGCGGGGGGAAGTGGGGAGGGATTTGTAAAAGTGAAACATTTGAAGCTCTCGACATTGACCCTTGGCGGTGATGAGGATTATTCAATGTTTAGGTATAAGTTGTTACAGCGAGGCGTTTTTTTTGGTAGCGAGCCTAGGAGGGGGTGGAAAATAAAGCTCCTACAGACCTGAAAACATGCCGTGCTCATCTTGTTTCCATCACCTTAGGTACGCTCCCAGGGCGATTCAGTTAATCTCACAACATGTTAATGTTACGGGAACAGAGGTTGAGGAACCAGGTGGGAATTTTGGTCAACCGTGAAAGTGCAACCCTACCGCACATAGATTAGTCTCCATTATCTGAGTTCCGATTTACCGAGGATTAGCTGTAAAGGAGGAATGATTACCAAACGTACTTTGTTACTTCCACAATTTATAGAGAATGTACAACCAGTTTCGGCCGTTAAGCCATCTTCTGTTACATTCCTTGTGACTTCCATGTATGTACCTTAAGATGGCTTTGGAGCTTAAAACGGTTGTACGTTCTCAGTAAAATGTGGAAAAAGTTTGACCATGACGACCTTCCACCAAGTTTAGGCTTCAACATTTGATTTAACAGATATTTAAGTTGTGTCGGTACCAAACCATTTCAGTCCAGATAAGCGATTGCTACACATTCCCAGTGGGTTCGATCTTCTTCATGCTTGGAGAATCACAGCTCCGTTCTTCTCTCCCTCACATATTCTCTCATTCCCTCTCTCTATCTCCTTACGTCATGAACTTTATAAACGACAAAGCATGTAAAGAACTTATTTTCGACCTGATTTATGTTCGTACATTAGCTTTCCGTATTATTCAAGTTTTTGATCAACAAAGGCGGTCTCAGTCCACATTACCTCGGCTAATCGAGAGAAGACTGTATATTGATGACACGAGAAGGTTAAAAAAAATATTGAGCCAGAAATTCCGGTGGGTCTGGTTTGATGATTTGTTATCGACCAATAACTGTAACCATTGGTAACATTGAATATAAGGTGAAGAGAAACTCGGTATCAGGTGCCACAAGATACATTATTTAACGTCTTATCGGACGGACGGGGTACTACACTTGAAGTGCTCACCATATGGCATCCAAGTATGGATCGGAATATCACGGAAGAAATCTCTGTCACTGTCGGTATTCAAACCCGGGCCCTGGGGATGGAAAGCCAGCACTGCAGCCTTCACAGAGCCTTCCCTTCTTAACGATTTCACGCAGATTCAAGCTATTTATTTTATGTATGCCTCCCAATTGCATTTAACAAATAGAGCTTTCATATAACTCTATCAAAGCAGAATTTTCCTCGGCCTTCGTCTTTGTCTCCCTAAGAACTAACAGCTACTTTTTTACACTAAAGAACGGCTTTCAGGTTAGCAGACGAAGTTTTCGCTTTCCAAGAAATTTCTTCAGTCATTAATAGAGGAATGAAAAGAAGCTCCAAGAAAAAAAAACATTTTAACTGAAGACGGTAATCCTGCATGAGCGAACTTATAATCTATTCAGAAACCATCGTGGTTTATTCCTAGATAAGCATCCTGATTGAATTGCTTATTTTTACGATGTCCTCCGTCAATCAATTAATGACGATTTCAAAAGTGCAGTTTTATTGATTTACTTATAACTTGATCTGCACACACATTTCCGAGCAAATTTATACACTTGCGATTTGAGTGGTTTGTCGAGTTCTCAACAGAAATTGGGCCAAGTCCAAATCAAAAGGGAAAAAAACAAGAGAAGAACGAGCGAAAGGATGAGGAGAGAAAAAGTTATAAAATGCACCACTTGGTGCATAACATCCACGTATTTTATTAAACCTAAGTCCTTAACATATTCAAGAGGGCATTAGGTCTCAGTTTTCTAAGAAAAATCAATGAGTCACATTCTGTGATTATCCGTGGCACTGGAAAACCCACAAGGAACCTTGACAAAAGGTATTTCTTCAGTCATGATAAGAATTTGAGTTGTAATCAACAAAATGAGCCCAAGAGCAGTAATAATGCAATCATTACATTCTCCTCAAAGTAGCGCGTGATTTTTGTCATCAATTTGTCACCATAGTGCACGATTGCTGAGAAAAATTTAACATCATAGCAGTTTCTTTCAATGAAGTATAGGTAAATGTTTTCCTCTAAAATAAAACTAAATATCACATTGTATTCAGCCACAAATATTTAAGAGAGTTACCACCTCAAAAAAGGAAAAAGAACAATCACAAAAAAGCAGCATGGTAAATGGGCTTAGATCGTGTTGTCCTCTCTCTTAATTAACAAAATAACCTGAGACAAATGAGTTGTATTTCGTATAGTTTAAGTGCCATGTAGTGGTAATGAGATGTGTGTTGCTCGATGGGGAATTTATAGTTTCTAGTGGATCAATGGGACCATACTTCCTATGTTCAAATCTTGTACATAGGCAGAGAGAAGATGATGGACCAGAAACAGCTGGAAATAAGATCTGGAATATTTTGTAATGAATCTTATCGACCAAATTGGCATTGCAACACTGGTGATTAATTTTCCCGAATCGAAAAATTTACTCGTAAATTGACGCTACGTAAATGTGAATGGCATTTGAGAATGAAGATAGGAGAAAAAGCGTATGACAGTGATAAAAAATAAATAAATTATTTTCCGCATTCTTGAGGTAATTTAACGTGATGAGCTTACAAACATGTAACACAGAATGTTCCTTCGTAAAAATAAAATAATTAGGTAGGTTCACCCACTGTACTCCACAAAAATTATGAAGTCTTCGTAATTTAAAGCTTTGCAAACTAAGCATTGTGAAAATACTCAGCTGATATACCTTTAGTCAGTAGAACGGAAGGAAATAGTGAATGCCTGCGGAAGACACTAACCAGAATTACTGAAAAATCACGATGTCATTCTGCATTGATAATATTATTTTCCTCTTTATAAAGGGAGCACTAGGGAAAATCCCGCAATAAAATTACCAAAATATACATAGCTAAGGTTTACAAGAAGAGAGACAGAAAAGGATAGCTCAGGCTAGTAGTTAGAAGGCATTTAATGACGAAGAGAGGTAAAGACACAAAGGAAAGGTAAAAGAAGACTCTTTCTATTGGATAGTAACGTTGCATGGTACCAATACTTTGCCCCTGAGGAAGGGAGATGAGCGCCCATCGAATATTTTCGGGATCTGGAGAAGCTTGGATAACTAAGGCCGGGAAGTGAGGAAGACCGATTACATTATTTCTCCAAAATACCGCGTTAGAATCCCAACCCCGTGACATTTCCAAGCAGGACAAGCATTTGCGAATTACAATCTCGTTGCATTCCCGCTAAAAACACGAGAGTAAAGGCATTCGAGATGGCTATCAGATGCGAGTGATGTGAACACGGAGTAAACGTGGAAATTCGTCGTGAATTGGCCCTCTGGGTCATGTCATGCGCCGGAGAGCATGCCACCCGATGCATTTGCGAAGAACGTTTGTCCTTGGACGCGGGAGTCGAATTCAGGCGTGACGGGGATGTGGAGGAATGGCATCATCCCTTTTGGATGCACTCACACAAGGCACTACAACGACTCCTATTGACGTCTACAACGGCCGTCAAGGACGAGTGACACTATAAGCAGCATCTCCTGCGGAGCAGTCCATCATCCAAGGCCACGAAAAAAAAAACGCATGAAGGCGCATGCTCGAAAAAATAACTCACGCTCAAAGACTCAAGACGACTCTGCGCTATGGAGCGTTTTAGAGGCCGATTGTGATGGGAAGAATTCACTTAGCGGCAGCCAGGGATCCACAGGGGGAGTTGAGGCTTATAGCACCATGAATATACATATGGATCTAAATCTTCGGCACCTCTGAACGGGCAGCAGTGTTGCCTAGCTTTCCGCAAAATATAGGTCGCACTGCAATCGGCATGGTTGCGCTTCTGTGTCAAAAATGTCCGGTTTAATTGGGAGGCAAATTCCGGTACCTTTATTTCCAGTATGTCCATTTGAATCACGGCTTTTCCTTCTACCACCTTCTATAGAGTGGCGGCGCTACAATCTGGTTGGTCCTGATTTTTCGGTGCATGCGGAATGTTTGGAAACACCCTCTGGGGGGAAGTTAAGGATCCATATGTGTATTCATGCTTAGCACAATGAAATCGGAGGTAAAAGCCCTTTTTTCGGAAACATCGATCAAGTTAGTACCAATGAGGTCAGAGTTAGGTGCATGCGACATTCCAATAGAATCTCCGCCATAACAGTCGGCACGGCACGGAGATTACTCTGGCTTACGTTTCCAATTATCGCATTTGATTTTCGTTTTATCCAATAGTCAGTCCAAAATCCTTCTCATGCAACCCTGATCTTGCTTTAACCTCGCCAATGCGCGCATGGTCATGCCTACTTCATGACCTTTTATCTTTTTTGGTGAACACTCAAGATGGATTGAAGAATAGAGTATCACAAAAGTGAAGCCTGTTTTTTGAGAGAAATGATCACCTAACCAGGTTATAAATTTTATGAATGATGCTGTACCTTTTTGAAAATTATTTCCAATACGTAATTTTACAGACACGTAATTATGGTACCACGACAATGCCTCCACTAATAACTATGTTTCCGGCGTATTGATTGCGAAAATGATCCACTTAATATGGCCCATTGTGCATTTTATTTTGCTTTAATTTTCATATGTGCTATTGTACCACATAGACCATCAGTTTTCTTCTTTGATATGTTGTACTCGCTCATGGATTTACGGAAAGAAAAGATGCTACCTTACGGTACGGTACGACGCCTCGCGACAGCAAAATAAAATATTGAAAACATTATAAAGTCGTATAGAGCTAATCAGTTATGCTATTAACAGGCAGAACACAACTGCTACACAAGCATTATAGTCACAGCACCGTGTTACTCTACCATTCGCGGACGGAAATTAATTGGCAAAAAAAGTAGCATTTTATGTAAGACTAACGGAAAACTTTCGCAATGAAGACACGGGAGGGTGGATCGTTTATCGCATAAAGAACAGGGTTCACTTTCATATGTCAAGACGCCATCCATCCTCCATTGTAATTTATGCATACACTAAATACTTTCCAATGGGGAAAGCCGCGTGCCGACTACGGTAGCCAGTTTGGTGATTCCCTGGCCTCGCCACACAAAGGTCGTGGCTTCTAATCCCGCCTTGGGCATGGATGTAGTGGGCTCAAGTTAGGATTAAGGTTGGGCGGCGCGATAAAATCTTAAGACGTTGGATGGACTTAAAACCAAGTCTTACTACAGGAAGCATAAGTTTTATTCATTTGTAATTAAGTGATGGAAAGATCTCGTAACTTTTATTCTAATAACGGTTTACTTAAATCCATCCAATCTTGCTCGGGCACGCCGAAATATGCATGGGGTTTCGTTCCCGACCAATACTCTTGAGTTTCAAATTACACTACTCCTTCCCCAGTACGATCTCCTTTGGACGCTTCAAATTTTGTCTTCTTTAGATTGAGTCTATTTTTCGGTCATCTACACAAAAAAGATTATGGATACCTATGAAGCATGTGCGGAAATCACTTTTGGCTATCATGTCATGCGAGCATTTGACGTCGAGTCGTTGACAACTGAGAACACAAACTGCCCCTTCAATTGCGTCCGCGTCAAATCGAAGGACGGAGAAGGCAAAAATCTAATCCATTCCTGCAACATTTATCCCATCTCCTTCGCCGATTACCCACCGTGGATGGAATCGTTTAAAAAATTGAAAGGGGCCGCCCCAGTTGGAACCTTTAGTGGAAACAAGCGTGGAGGAAAGGAAGGGACGTGCAGGATTGCGAAAACACATCTGCAAATAACTCCGATCCACCTCACTTCTTCCAACCAAGAACTTCTTCTCCCCCCCCCCCACCTAGTCACCTTGCTTACTACCCTTCTCCCCGCCATGCGATCTACTCCGACCTCTCCCGCTCCCATCCCATTAGAGGCCTTGGGATGCTCTCTGGGCTGATGAGAGCCACCCCTCCTGCTCTTCCCTCTTTCTACCCCATCCCCCAACTCACGCCCACACTACCCCCCTCTCCCGTCTCCTCCCTGAAGCTCACTCGCCGCCTTTCTCTTCTTCTCCCTCCCACTCCATAAGGGGTCAAGAGGTCGCCCACTTTTCCCTCCCCCCACTCCCCGCCCCCTCCCACCCCCATCTCCAACCGCCGCTCCCGGTAAGGGAAACATAGGCTCCCTCATTGTGATCTCGCAAAACTAAATGTTATGCCGTTATTCTGTGATCTCGCAAAACTAAATGTTATGCGGTTATTCGCCAGGTACAGTAGAAGAGCAGCATGAAGGCAGAGAGAGGAATGGCTAGTAGTGATTAAATGTGCGAGTAATTAGGATGAAGCAAAAGCGTAGAGATGAGTACGGTAAAGGTGCGTATTGTCACCTATGATTTTTAATATTTCCATTGAAAAAAGTAAATATCTTCTTATTCCTTCCAGGTTTAGGCTTTAAGCCTGTTCCAGCTTTACTATACCATCTCATCCTTGGTCTTCGGACGCTTCTTTTACCTAGTGGTTTATATTCCAAAGCTGCTTAGGATATCTTTCCTTAGGCATTCGTAGAACATGCTCTTTCCACCTATTTTTGTATTATACTAATTTTTCCGATATCGGCTGGACACCTAGTTCCTCTCTTATTTATGTATTCCTTACTTTATTTATCCTTGTACAATGTATACCCTTTAACTGCTTGAAGAAATTTCATTTCTGATGATTCTATTTGTTTTAGTTCTCGTTGCTTTGTTGCACAACATTTTTCCTCTAGATAAAAATTTTATAAAGTGATGGCATCTCCTACTGTGTTGTATGGGTCAGAATGTTGGGCAAAAAGTAAATATATGAATGAACAATTAAAAACAGGAGTACTCATAGAATACAATAGGCCGGCTAAGCCTTGCTGATGACATAGCATTTTTAGAAAAGAAGAGAGATGAACTGATGAGATCTAAAAATAAATAATTGTTTGTGAAAGAAGCCCAGAAAATAAAAACTGCAGCCTGTGGAAGAATTTTCATGCCTGGAAAAAGGGATCACCGGGTATTATAGAAACATGAAAAGATATTTTGAGCATAATAGCGTAAGCAGAAAAGTCATTTTACCAAGAGAAAAGGCTACCAACTCCCAGAAAACAACAGTTCGGAAGCAAGGAAGTAATTCATTAATACATATATTTGGAGCATGCTCTAGGTTAGCTAGATAGAAGCAGGACAAATGATGCAGGACGCAGTGGAAGAATGTTGGTCAAGTGGACTGAGAGAAAAACATTGAACATCTCCTTCGAAGACTGAGGGAGGAAAGATATTTAATGAAAAGCCTCCGAAGAAGAAGAGACTTATTGAACACATTCTGAGACATAATGCCCTCCTTAAAACTGTACTGGAAGGAGAAATACACGTGAAAATTGCTTATCAACGGAGATTAAGACTGGAATACATGATTCAAATAATGAGAGACGTTAATATGAAAACTTAAGAAGGAATGAAATGGTTAGATAATATGGAATAAATGTGTGGAGTGGGAGGGAGCTGCAGCAAGTGCAAATTTTCAGATCGATGACTGCTGGTGACGACATCTGACGAACTCGCAGCGCTTATCCTACTAATGTGGCAGACTTACCAGCAATCCGGAATCTACTCATTTCACCTGAAAAAGTACCCGAATTTGCAATCCAGCAAATAAAATCCCTCCTACTTCAGGTTGATCGAAACAATGTGTGGAACGTATAGCAGTTTCACGTTGGTCGTTTTCTAGTAAAAATTCACCGTTCCAAGCGCAGTATGTCACTTTGAGTAGGCGATATGAATGTAATTTATCCTACAATATGTACAAATGCATAGATTAGGGAAAAAATACAAAAGTCAAAAATTTCATATTGCTATGTCAACGCCATTTTTAATGGTCTAAGGTGGGTACCCTGCAATACGATAGATTATCCCGCGATTTAAGTGGACCCATTATCTTGCTATCCGGCGGATAAAACTCATTAAACTCGGGATAACCTAAGTAGAATTAATTTCTAGGAAAACCCCGAAGGAAATACTTCATAAGGAAAATACTTCCCATTGGCTCCTTCAGGTGAGAAGTGACTGTCTTTGAGTGATGCCCAAGCTTCAATGCGTTCTGGGGTATGTGAACCTTATTCAGGCAACATTTTTCTCATATATCTACCATGAAATATAAAAGAACCACTTACAGAAAATTAAAAGTGTACGAACGTCCTCTCAACCATCGCAGAGTTTTTTTTATAATCTACTGGACCCCACCTATAGTTCTCTAGAATTGAAATAGTTCGAATTAAAACTTTAGAAATTCAAACTATAATTAATGTATTCACACTCCCGCAAAGGCCAAAATCTTCACTAGGTCAATTATGCAAAAAAGATTATTGAGGACAATTTAAGAATACAAAAATTATATTTTTACTCCAGAGATGTTAAGCGAAAAACGTTTGACATTTTCAGCTTTGAAGCCACAACCAGAGTTAATGTTTTAAAATACATTGGGCTGATGATGAACAGCGAAACGTATTAACTGTAATTTCTTCCATTCAATTCGCTTTTAGACCATGGAAATTATAAATTAATAAAATGTCTATTTGTATTCTAGCGTAGGTACACAAAGGATCGCATGAACTGAAATATAATGCCTACTGCCTTTTGCAACCCTTGAAGAGATGATGACATGACTTCAGTGGTATCTGCAATAATTACAGGAAAACTCATTTCTACTATGGAACCCTAAAATGGAGCAAAGTGGAATACTTGAAGCCGTTCAAAGTAAACTCACTAACCTAACTAACGTGTACTTTCCTATTTGAGGTCAATACCATCAATGGTGCGAGTGCCGGGCGTCATTGGGAAAGGAAATGAATATTTCAGGATTTATGGTAAACAAACGGATCACCATGTAGACTTATGGCAGTTTTCAAGTCAAAATTTGGTAATCCTCTCTCCACGAAACTGAATTCCTTTGTCTTTTTTTCTTACTTATTTTTCCTTTCATACGCCATCAAATTTTTCTCCGCAGGGGATTTTCCAAACCAATTTCGCTCATCGGTTGCTTCTCGCTCTCTCCGCCCACCTATGGTTCCACACTCCCTATATGCATACATATACAGCAGCCCCCCGCCCACTTCTTCTTCCCGCGAAAGCACTCCATTTCAATCGACCGAAGGGGCTCTCGAGGAAATCCAGGAAAAGCTCACCGCATCTTTCCTCAGCTTCCTTCTCACGTCGTGGTTGTCGGAAAAAGTGACGTCTTCGAAAATTCCGACGCGGAAATATGAGGAGGATACGCGACGCGCCGCTCCCTCTCCCCAAAAAAAAGGTCATGACGCAGGATAAGTTTCCGATCTTGAAGAGAAGATATTTTTTACTGAGGGTCCTCTTCCTGCAACGAAGTCAATTATCGAATGCGAGCATAGCCTAAACATTTGAAGCAATTTTATGGCCAATATTTTTACCCATCATCAAAAGTATTATTTTTAATAAATTTTTGGTTCATTGACAGTCCTGCCGATGATTTCCTTAAACATTTCCTACGCCAAATCTCTGATTTCCAAGATAAGTTTCCATATAAATGCTTCGTATATTTTGGCTTCCCGACTAAGATTCCTATTTTTTCCCCTATCTCCCAGGATTACTCAACTTTCTCCCCTCTGTCAACTTCTTCAGCATGTCTTTACCCCTCAAATCGTCCTCCTGCCACTCATGCTGCCTCTTGATTTCTCTGAATAAGATTCCTTCTCTCTCTCATTCCAGGTGAAAAAAAATCCCTGATACTACGGTGGGCTAGATTATATTAATAAAGCCTGCATCTCGTAAAATATTTCAAAATGATCTTCTTTCAATTGACGTCACAGGCATTAGTCAAACCCCGATACACTGCGGTCGACTGGACCGTAATTATTAAAATTAGGGAATTAAAATACCGAACAAGCGCGTAGAAAATGTATTTTTTCCACGAAAAAAGGAAAGGTAATAACTGCCATTAAGACTGGATAAATATATTTACTTGCAAGTAGCCTAGTCAGTGGCACCGTCATACAGGTAGGAAACGACACCGTTGTAACTCACCACGCTTTTACTTGCGGACACAAATCTTGATACCAGCACTTACAATGAAATTATCAATGTGAAATAATTGACAATAGTAATACTATGTGGGCTGTACTATCTCGTTTCCACTGAAATGTAGACACCCACACGCCCCATTGTACTGATTTCATTGAATGGGGCCGGGTCGGAAAAACTTGGGAGGGTTGGCACACGAGGCTAGCTGCGGCCTTTGCCTTTACGTCACCGAGAGCCGACGAGGACGGACGTGGATGCGACAGGGCTAGCGGAATTAGAGTCAAATAAACTCCGAGAGCAAAAGCCCTAGCGGAAGGAATGCACTGAGGAAACTCACGTCCACGCACACGTTGGGCCGACCGGAGTCTTTTCAATCGGGCTCCGTCGCGAGGTTTTCCTCTCCCCAGATTCAGATTTGGACTCACCGTGTGTGTCACGCTAGGAAGCGGCTCCGTAGACGAGTTGGATAATTCCATGCGAGGAATTTGAGGTGCGGTTCCGGCAGGGTTCGAATCCGAAGTCAGGCTATTTTTTTTCATCTTGTAGATAAAAGCATTCTTGTAGATAAATGCATTCTTAATATCAAAAAAATGTATACAGTTGAAAAGAGAAAGAGTTAAAACGGATTTTTTTATTTACGGCTAAATTTATAAAAATGATGACTATATCTACGTTACCACATTTATTTCTTAACAGACTTCATTCACTGAGAGAAAAATAGCATTGGAAGTGACCGTGGTTGCATCTTTGTGTCCTTAATGTGAATTACCATCAAATCTTCGGTGAGTTAAATACCTGCTCATACTATCTACAATCCCCTCTACAACAACCAAATGCATTCGTAGTTGCGATCATTTTGATAAACCCTAGAGTTTGAAAAATGAATGTAATTCAATTGATAATCGTTATTTTCAAACTTCTAGTACTTGGTCACGTAAAAATGTGAGTGAGGTGTTTAAAAGTACGAACGCTTCCCTTCCAGTGGGTGTGCGCAGAGCCGAATTACCAATAAGGCAAAGCAGGCAGCACACCTTCGAAAACGTTAGTAGGGTGCAATGCAGACCGTTGGCACGAAACCGATGCAGGAAGAGAAAAAATGTTGAGAAGAAAATGTCTGATAATGTTCGTTCCAGATTCAACCCCGAATCAGCTTTCTCATGGAGAAGCCCTTGTTTTGGTCTAGGCAACTTTTTCGTGATGCTCCATGGCGCCACGCAGTGGAAAAAATTACGCTCGTCCATAATTATATTCCGCGGATCTGAAAGACGAAGAGTGGAGCTCGAGAGAAGCATCCGTTCTTGGGAAATAATTTAAATGAGAGGAACACGCGAAAGCCAAGAAACCTCTTTAAACGTTGCTCACGTCTGCAAGGCACGGCGAGTGCGAGTCGCGTCCCGTTTCAATACGGAATTACGTAAGGTTTTGCAGAAGTCGTGCTATTCATTCACTTCCCTAAGTCCACGCCACTTATATAAATTACAAATTGACAATTCCATCCTCGCAATCTCACAATAAAGATTCATGCAGTCTTGTTCGAGAAACACATGTCTCCTACTTCGCGAGAACGGTTTGTTATTTTTTCTTCTCGAAGGGCTCTTTTATATTACCTACAGGCCCACCCTGTTCAAAAAAAGGTTATCACGACCAAGTTTCACTGCAAAGGTCTCAATAAATAATGCTGAACCCGAAAGGAGCCACAAATTAATGATCGAAGCAAGAGGCGAAGACAAGTGTGAAGACTTTTATATTGGTAGATTGCTCATTTGGGTGAAGCGACAGAGAACTTAGGTCATCTGCACCATGAAGTATAGGAGGGTAGAATACCCAGGGAAGGATTGCGGAAAAGGAGAAAGGGTGAAGGTGAAGGAAAGGAGAAAGGGTGAAGTAACACGAGACGTCAACAATAAAAAGGCCCCTGGGAGTCAATAGTTGATCGCACGCTGCACTACAATTAAAATGCTTTGCAAGTAACACTCAAGCAGAGACCGGTATTCTAATTAGCAGCCTCCCGCCAAAGCCTGGGTTTGAAGCAGGGCACTCGAGATGGTGTACCAGTATTCTTGCCACCACAACAAACGTCCGTAGACTGTTTTATTGCCTGACTTCCGTCACTGAGCTTATTAAAAATGTCGCAATCCACACCAACTGGAATTAATGTGGACAGAAGAAGGACTCTTTGTTGGCATACCTGTCATCCGATTTCAAGTGAATAGAGAAAAGATTATTTTAGGAGGATAGTGTCATTTTTACGGTGAGACATCTACCACCTACATCTACAATGCGAGTGTCCATAGGGGCGTGTGGCAGGGGGTGTTAGAACACCAGCCATGTCAAGGGAAGGGAAAAGGAAAAGCAAGGGGGAGATGAAAAATGTGAAACGCAGTGTCTTGATGTCCTCTGATTTTTCTTATTCTCACTAATGGTGAGTGAAAAGAAGGAATTTTGGTGCTAGCCAGTTCAAGAGTGTAGTTCTCTTATTTTGTCACGTCCATCAGTCCTAGAGCAGTAGCTCAGGGTCAGTATAATATATAATATACTCCGTGTCATAGTGAAACTCGTTTGATTAGAACTTTGCAAGTATATTAAGCCTAGCATGTAGCAACTAAGTAAATATTACTAGAACAATTATGTGAATACTTGTCATAACCAACGTAAATACAATGACACAATTTTATTACTTGCTGCAGACCTCGAAAAGTAAAACAATTCATTCGTCAAACCTATTCACAAAATGTGACATTCCAAAACGGCGCGGCGGTAAGCATAAGTACAATTTATCACACACACACACACCAATGGACCCCCAATTCGAGCATTCGAATCTCTCCTGGGCGTGGTTTTACAGCTGACTAACTAATAAGCAATTCTCTTACATTATATTTCCATTCCTCTCTTAACGTTTCCATTGTAATAATAATAATAATGTATTTATGTCACCTATTTCACGACCATTATGTGCATTAAATTATGCAAGATAGTATGTAGAAACACCCTCACAACCATCATAACTCCAGAAAGCAGAAAAACTAACTATTGCGTGACTCTAAAAGCAGACCTCCAGGATCTTACCTTGTAGCCAACGATATTGTGAAATATAACATGCATAACTGAAAATTGTAACACTCTTTTCGGACTACAATCAAGGAAAAAGTACGTGGGAGCGTTCCTGTGGAGCGTGGCAATCTATAGATCGAAAGGATGATCCATTGAAAAAACAGAACACGAAAGATTAGAAGCATTCAACACTTGGTGTGAAGGAGGATGATTAAGAGCAAATGGACGGATAAAAATAGAAATGAAGAAGTATAATGAAGAGAAGAAGGAAAGGATCATATGGAATATAGAGAAAAGAAGAACAGGATGGATAGGGCTCACCATGAGGCACAACGGGTTTGGGAAGAATATAATTGAAGGAAAAACAAAGAGGGAAAAGTCTCAAGAGGAAGGCCAAGAGATTAATGCATAGACCATATAAAGAGAAGAGTACATAAGGAGAACTACGAGTGAGAAATAGAACAAGCATCAGATTGGAAAGGATCGATGGCTGCAGTCAACCAATCTTAAGGTGGTTTGAGCGAGATAGATCTCTAGTCATAGTGGGGACCATATTCAAATTTTATTCCTTGATTTCAGCGTCTGTAAGAAGTAAGAAATAAATATTGTAATATTAATGGGGCAAATATATAGTTATATATGCCCAAAAATCTCGGTAATTAAAAAAAATAAAGCTACATAAGTCTCTAACTTGACTCATTTTTTCCCGCCGTACGGCTGAAAACCCTTCAAACCGGCAGGTTTTTTTGCGATTCTGTAAATATTAATGTGGTGAGTAATAGATTATTTTTTATAAATAGTTGAGAAAACATGCAATCTGTACACCATTAGTTTTTTGTCGAAATCTAGGTGTTTTAAATTCCTATTCCCTTCAATATTCTCCCTCTGGAGCGCTCAGCCATAATCTATCCCGTGTAAAACAGCTTATATTAACAAGCAAATTGCTCGAAAAGTAATTCGGCAAGGTTTTGATACTTTTATATCATTGGAAAGATGATAGTTGTTTCTTTAAAATGAGGCCAAATTCATCAAATTCTAGGTGAAGTGATCTTTTGCTCAAACTACCTTAAGATTGAACGACCAATGAGGAACACTCTTTAAAATAGACTATATCTTCAAGCCCTGGTTTTAATGACTCCGGAATAACCTCAGCTGAATTTACATCCACCAATTCAACCCGGACAGAGCACCGCGCAGTAAAGTGATTAAGCATAACTCTGCCGCCCTTCCTCCCTCTCCCCCTCCGAAAGAGCAAGGTCCATTTCCTGAGAGAGAGCGAATTTCTCGGTATCCTTGAGTCAGTCCACTTTAGTGTCGAGAGGAGAGCAGTTCAAGAGCACTGCCACATGCGTCAGACGGGACGTTAACCTCATGTCCTCGTTGGTTGGCAGTAGGCTGACTAATGATCTCACTGAGTTTCTCTGGATACTTTTCCTCTTCTCCAAATTCGACCACTACACAATAAATGCACTGAATTTCGTCAATGCACTCGTGACTTCACTCGTCACAGGTCTCTGTATATTAGTCATCAATTATTGCATTCCATCTACGTGAAATACTTCGGAAAATTTTATAAGAAAATGACGGATACTATATTTTACTAAATGCATATACTTCATAAACCAAAGCTAGGCCCAGGAGGACAGTTCGTGCGAATGGATGCATTGTCATATTCTGGGGAGTTATTTTGTAATTCCTCTTCCGAAATAGCTCTTTCGGAAGAGCACCAAACTCAAAGGAATGATCCATTTGAGCTACTCCGCTCTCGAAGTACTCACGGAGTGAGTGCTGCCACTACCCATGGCGGCATCACGGTTGACTTTAAAAGACAATCATTGGAACTCGGAAATACGTAAAAGTAGAAAATCTTATAAGTTACAGAGGTCACTTGGACAAAAAAACGAAGTATTATTCAAACACAATAACAGCAAACTCACCTAACAAATTTCGCGGGATTTCTGCAAATTCGGAAACGACAGCAGCGCCAAATCACCTAGCATTTATCAGGCGATTTGGTAGTTCAATTCCACGACCGAAAGAACTGATAAATGAACCATTCTCGGCCGAAATGAACGAATCGATGGTGTCGCCGTCTGGCGTACACGGTTTACAACTCCACTTTGGGTGACATTTTCCATGTAAGGAGCGATTCGTGACGTCATGCTCCGTGAGGTGAAATTACAGAATAACCCCCTCGTCTGTGAAAACCAAGCGAATACCTACGTTATGACAAAGTTGTGAATCACAATGCAGCACCTATGGCGCACATTATGATATTATAAAAAATTCTATTTCACTAATGGACCCGCATTCTTTCGTCAATAGCAGTCATGATACCTAAGTCAAAATCAAAATAAATTAGCCATACATGCTTGGATATGACGTTGAATAGAATTGTATTCTACATCTACATCTACATCTACATACTACCCCGCAAGCCGCCTCAATAGGCGTGTGGCGGGGGGGTGTTAGGACACCAGCCGTTTACATATAAAAAGGAAACGCTCTAGTGAATTATTAGAATTGAATTATTGAAACGTATTAGGGGATAAAGTACTATTAACGCTCGGATAATTTTTTACTCGGTAAATACCAATTAGAAGTATGACACTTGATAAATCAAAATAAAAAATTGCAGGTG
Organism: Pyrrhosoma nymphula; assembly: GCA_963573305.1. NCBI lineage: Eukaryota > Metazoa > Arthropoda > Insecta > Odonata > Coenagrionidae > Pyrrhosoma > Pyrrhosoma nymphula. Next base: position 7,044,406 of record OY754335.1, on the reverse strand, counting down.
ATATTCATAACACAATATAAGCATTGTTTATTAAGCAATAATATCAGCATTTAGAAAGGAGTTAAGGATTTACTCTTGGCATTGAAAATATGGCAATCAATTTAAGTCGTGAATTCGGGTACGAAATTTTCGAAGATGGTCGTAATTCTAATTTTACAACAGGGTGACAAGTTTCATGTAAAACAGCCATGGGAAACAGGAATCGAATGATGAAAAAAGGGGTTACATCTGTATACGACGCAGCGAGCTGCAGCATGCGGCAGGAAGTGCTGTAACAACAGGCATGAAAAGGATGTGGAAAAGGAATAGTGAGAGGTAAAGGATATAATAAGTGAAATGTATGTTAACTTATTGTCATAGAGTGTCAATATGCTTCAGTAGTAGTCACTAATTGTGCATATAAAGAAGGAATTTTTCACCTATCATTTCGGGAATGTATATTTTATTTGGTCGTTTCCGTCAGCTGGGGAGTTTAATAAGGGGTCAAATAAATATTCTCAATGTCACTCCTAAACCCGTGTGACCTGCTTATTTCAAGTAAACTAATCCTAGCGTGTAGCTTTCGAGGCTCTAGCAGCTCCTGATCTAATCCTTCTGTTTGCTGTATCAGTTCTGCTCTTTCTATTCACTCGTAGATCTTTTCAAGGAGCCATCTTGAGAATTATAATTATTTCGTGAATTTAATTTCACTGCGAATCAGACCAAAAACTCGCACACACGAGATGCAGTCTAATTAGAGTGAAGTAACATTTTTCTTTCAATTTTTCATCGTCGGAGTAGGAGGAAGACTTAAGGTTGCGTCTTCAGAAACGCATTTTCCTTGATGTTTTTGGCTTCTAAAATGTTTGGTCTTCACGATCTTACAAACCGTCAACTAAAATATTCTAATATTGCCACAAAATATTTTATGGGCTACATAAGTAGTTATCAGGAGAAACTACCGACAGATAAGATAATTTACTCAATCTAAAAAAAGTATATAAAGATAGAGTTTAGTCAAGGAGAATCACCTAAGACACCTGGCGTAAGTTCAAGCGTATGTACGAGGTAGTTACTCTTAATGAGTGTTTAAAAGCATAGTTTTAGGTTCATATACGACGGACAGGATTTAGTCCCTTTCGTGATCTTCAAAAGGCACCATAGAAATATCCGGTTACCAATAAATATGCTCTACTATTGTTGGGGTCCGATCCCAAAACCATGGGAAGCCAACTCGGAAGCTCACCATGGGAAGCCAGCACATCGATCTAATACCAAGAATTTCTTTATTTCACATTATTTTGAATTCATCCCTTCAGGGTACGATTTGCTGAGGAGGAAACGAAGTTGATGGAAGAGATTTAAAAGAGGCATAACAAGTGGAAGGAAGGCGTAATGAGACGTAACTGGCTATTTGAGGATGGTATTGGGAGGGGATAACGTATCCATTTTAATAGAAAACTTTGTACTTTTCTACACTTTATTTAATAACTTCGACCGGTTTCACCATAATATGGCATCTTTTGGCACATTCCGAAGCTTAGGGCGTACAATATATACTCAGAGAAAGTTAAAAATGGTGGGGGTTGGTTTGAAATGGGGGAGAGAGGAGCAAAGTGAGAAGGGGTGAAGTTGAAAAATCGAGAGGAAAGGAAGGATAGTGAATCTGGGGTTGACCTTCTACTCCTCCCACTCTCTTCCCCCGATTCACTTTCCTTCCTTTCCTCTCGATTTTTCCACTTCACCCCTTCTCACTTTGCTCCTCTCTCCCCCATTTCAAACCAACCCCCACCATTTTTTAACTTTCTCTGAGTATATATTGTATGACATAAGCTTCGGAATGTGCCAGAATATGCCATATTATGGTGAAACCGGTCGAAGTTTTTAAATAAAGTGTAGAAAAGTACAAAGTTTTTTTTATTAAAAATGGATATCTATCACTTCCACGAAGTCAAGCCTGAAACAATCAAATTTAGGGATAACGTATGGTAAAAAGTGAAGAGATAGGGATTTTTGAGCTTAGTGGGAAAAAGTAAGATTGGTTAGTTATTTGGGGATAGATCATAGTCGCTCAATCCTTAGATTGGCTAAATTCAGCCCTCCATTCTATCCATGCTAACCCCCTTAATGTCCTCGTAAATCTTGCGTCATATCTCGTTTTAGTCGCCCTTTTTGTTTGTCCCTCCGTCTTCCTCGTGGGATTTTCCCTTTATTTCCTCCTCCGTAATGTTCCTTATAAATTCGCTGTGTCTCAGAGTGTGGCCTATTCATGCCGAGCTTGACTTCCTGATAGTTCTCCATTGGGTATTCTCCTCTTCTGCTCTTCTCTTTAATGCCTCCTTTCTGATCCTATCCGCCAAATTTATCTTCGGCACTCAACTCTACCACCAAGATTCGACAGTCTCTTTTATCTTTTGATTCCGCTTGCCAATGGCCCATTTTCAGGTACTGCTTCTTTGTCGGTGATCCAATTTTCATTGAAGACGACAGATGTTTTATTAAATCATCATTAACTCTTCCTAGGCTTAAGCTATTCTTTGCTTGATATCTATGTAAATTATTCCATCCCACGCTATGAAGCTTCGAAGGTAGGTGATAGATTCCACTTGTTCTAGCCTCGTGGTATAACGTCTGCCTTCACGTGGCAGATAACTAACTTTATTCGTGCCACGTGGGTACGTTGGTCATGGTAGGATCAGTTGAGGAATGGAGGAAATGTGGAAGAAAACCTGGCGTCGGAGTGCGGTTGCCTTAAGGACAGGCGCCTGGGGATACACAGCTCACTTCAAACATCCGACGGACGGAGTACTGCACATGAAGTGATCTCCACATTTCACCCAAGTAGGGATAGGGATTTTACTGTAAAATATTCACCACTTCCTGGATTCAAACCCGAGCCTTCGGGGCTATTACTCCAGCCATCAAACCAACACGATCTCCGGAAAGGAAAGAAGATATGAAGAACTTAATTGGGGGATCTTGAAAAGCGATTAGTGTCAGGGTAGTCTAAGGGTATAGACGATTTCTGAGCAGGAAGTTGGCAAGAACTGTCATAAAATCTTGGTTGAAAACCTATGACTAAGGAAACTTTCCAGTTAATACAATGAAGTTAGCGCAGATTGGAACACAAAAGCGCACACGAACGACGATGTGTGCAGGCAAAACGTTCAGTAACTTACCGGTAGGTGACATTATTTAGGTATAAAATAGTCACGGCCGAATATTTTGTAAATAGCAAACGAACTCGTCCACATCATCTAATTTATGGGTAAGCTTTTTGCCATGGAGCATTTCAAAACTATATATTTTTCATATGTGACATCTTTACTGAAAATCAACTAACTGACAGCAATCGCGGATACGATTATCAGTGTCCTTTTCCTCTACATGGGGCACATAAGCGCACATCAACGATGCTCCCGATGTTTTTAAGTACTGCCTAGCTAGCAGGACCTCGAAACGAATGGAAAGCAAGTGTGCTCTTCTGTTGCGAAGTAAGCGGCGCACTAGGGCAAATGGAAAGATCTTTCTAATCCATGATGATGGATGAAATAGACCAATAAACCTCTCCTCCCTTTCCGGATCCTACGGTCGCAATTCCTTGACCTCCCGCAAGCGACGCAGTCTTTTATTCTGGTGCCATACATTTTGAGGTGTTTCATTCTCTCTCCATTACGTTCTCCTTCTCTCTTCGCTTGGAGGAAAAAGTCATCCTCTCTCCAAGCTGGACCCCCTCGTGAGAACGGCAGATATGGAGGAGAGAGAGAGTGAGGGATGGAGTGGCCGGGTAGGCAACAAGGGGGGGCATGATGCCTCGCAGGGAGGCGAGAGGAGTAGGGAATAGGGAAGCCGCGACTGTTTATGTACGAACGGGGGGCGGCGTCGGAGGCGTAAGCGGTGAGAGAAGAAGAGCGCTCGGGCAGACTGTTTGATGGGAAGAGAGTGGGAACGATGCTGGGGAAGGGATTACATGCAAAGGAAGGAAAGGTGTGTGAGTGTGTGGATGTGGAAGGGAGGCAGCGGGAGCAGCGAAGCCGCTGGAAAGAGGGCGTAGGCGCATGTGTAGCGGGAGGGCGTGTCACGGCAGTGCTGTTAGTGGCTCCATTTTACCTGCGAACCGCATTCAACGAGATGGAGTGGTTTAGAGTATAAGGGTGGGAAGGAGATTGTTCGAGTGGGCAGAGAGTGCGGAGGTGAGGTACACAATGGAAAGGAGGATTGGCACAGCGATGACGAATAATATGAATGCGATACATCAAAACATCGATGCTAGAACTAACTTAATTTGATAGGACACATAAAACAGATTATACTAAACTTCAATGTCTCAAAATTAGGCCCAGTACTTTTAATATATATCGAAATTTGATTACCCGCTCTCAACATGTATTGAAATAACACATAAAGGAATATGAGTAGTGGGTACTTACTGTGAAAAAAGTTGATTAATGATATTTCTACTTTCCTTTATTCAACAACAATAAAATCAAACCCAAAGACAGGTAAACTAATGGCCGATCGATCCAAAAACAATTTTTTAAATGCCATTTAGTCCGTGAAAACTGATATAATCATCAAGAGATGATTTTTGACATGAAAGTACTATAGAGTATAACGTTTAATATGCAAAAAGGTAACACAAATATTAAGCGTAAAACAAGAAACATTGATGACCGACCTGGAATTACTCAAAGTTGATGTGATCTGAACTTAAGATGAAAAAAACTGGAATAAACATCGTCATATAATCGCCAGATAACATGTGAGATTCGCCCCCTGGAGAAACTGAGATCGGATAACGCGACGGAAGGCGGCCCCAATTGTAAGCGAGTAAAAAGGGAGTTTACTGCAAATCATTAACTATTGAATTATTGGCTACGGAAGCATTTATGAAAAGAGAGAGGAATTGATATGGGTACTGCGAGCAAAATTTAAAGAAAATATTATATTTAAAACCTAAATTCTGAGCACTGAGGTAATATTTTGAGAGATTTGGTTTGTGCGGAATTAGGATGTTCGTACCCTGTAGACAACAGTGACTTGTGTGTGAAATATATTGGAAGGGGAATGCTAGATAGAGAAGCGGAAATGCAAAAAATATTAAATGTATTGGGGGAGGTGAGGAAATTGGTGACGGGAATTAAGAGGCGCCTAGCAAAGATAATAGATAGATAATCGGCATCTTAAGGAGTGTGGTAATTACGGTGATGCTGAGTAAGTCTATCGAAGAAGGTAAAGTAGAGCGATGCAATTACTATCACCATAAGTAAAACCATCAACATTATTGGTAGTAGGAGCATTGTTATGTTCATTTCTAATTTGTGGGCAGATCATAATACTTCACATAACAAAACGAGTTTTGGGTCAAAAATATTTATATCAGCATTTTTTATAACATTTTCCTTAATATTTAGGTAATATTTGATCGATCGGCCATCTCGAAAATGCATGGCACGGAATTTGGATGAAGAAATTCGTAGGCTAGGAACTGGTTTAATTTTTAAAAGCCTGAGTGAAAAAAATTATCTCACGATGACAGTTACCTTCCAATCTTTAAGCTAAAAAAAGAGAAAACCTAATGTCCTAAAATTTACGCAGATCAACTCATTAGCATAATGAATCTCAAATATTTCCTTTGAGCAAATAACTCCCAATACGCAGATATATACACTCTTCAAATAAACTGTAAGACGACGTTTCATGCCACCATAAAGTTTTCACCGATGCGTTCTCCGCCAACAACCCGTGGAATAACGATGGCGTGCAATCCGACGCGAAATTTCACCCGCCAAGGTCGCAAAAACCGAATGACCCTTGAAGGGAAGAGTGGAATTGTCGGAAGAAAATGTTTCAAATACGCCTTGGCTTTCCCCCGAAAAAAATTTCATTCAATTATTACTGGAGGCAACTTCCCAATTACTTTTCGAAAATGCATTCCTCGAACGCGAAAGCACATCAACGAATGCACCGGTTACATTCTCTTTCGCTCCGAAAAATGTGAAAAAAGTCGGCAAAAAACAGAGCGTATTTTTCTGTACCTTATATGTTTGCTCTCCTTGAAGGTGGTATAATCAAATAACGTGTGCTAAATATTATTCAAAGCATATTTACAAAAGCAAAATAAGAAAAATATAATAATTTTCAAAATACAAATCGAGTTCATAATTATTTCACCACTAACGACTACCTACATTTTCTTCACTCGTGTTTCTACATAAACGGTTTTCCGTAGGTCATTGATAATACTAAAATAATGATAAACAACTGATTTTTTATATTTTTCCAACCAAGGTTTCAATATAAGAGCCATTTAAAGATGACCACCTTACAGAACGGTACAAAACATCTCACTGCCTACTTGCTTCATACAACAAATTTTGTTGTATTTACCTTAAGAAAAACATTTATCCAACAATCGTACCAAAATGTTTCCCGTAATTGGTCGCCCTTTCGGTTAAGCAATAAATAGGGAAATATTGCAGGCACTGCGATGTTATGAAGAATGTACCTACGTAAGCTGTCCTCACTAGGCAAACTCAGCTGCCTGCAAAGCGCGACATCATACTCGGAATTCTGTATCTCTCGTAAGCAAACAAAATAGTGGCTCTCAAATCTATTTCGTTCAAAAGGAAAATGTGAATTTTATTAACGAATGATATGTATAAATCAAATCACTATCGCCCCGGCATCCCGTAACGAAAAATGATCTCAAACAGAATCAACTTTCGGAAATACTGAAGCGCTATCGGGAGAAGGGAACAGTTTTTCTCGCCGATAACACCCGTAAAAAACTAACTCTTTCCAAGCTCGTGTGAGAAAACTGAGGAATTCGAACGAAACACAAGTATTATCAATCAATAAATAAACTCTCAATATATTTCACACAGAACCAACTAAGTTACAAGCAATTTACCCACAGATCGAGTGCCAGGCGACCGTAATGAGAGTTTCCACTCAGAAAATGATTAAAGTATACAAGTACGAGAGGTTGAGCTTCTCTATAAGTACAAAAATGGCAAAGTCAGCAGGATCACACAACGGTGTTACCGGGTCGCCGTCTCGACAGCAATAGAGGGCGTTCTGAGGGATGAGTCAGGTGAGGAGGGGGTCTGTCGGCAGGGACGAGGTGGAATGGGTAAGCTTCGGATATAGGCGATTGATAGCCTTGGAGGGGAGGAAATAATGGGATGGGTGATAGATAGGGTGGCAGTTTTTAATTGGAGCGCCAGGAACTGTTTTCTGGCTTCGGCCGCAGAATGCAGGAACACAGCCTTTGTGCCGGTATCAAAACGGTGGGCTCGTTCTCCTTCGGCTAAGTCCGGAGGGTAAACAGAGGGAAAACTGTCCAAAGAGGGAAAATTGACCAAATAAAAGGGGAGTGGGGGTGTATGAAAAATGCCACAACACCCACCCCCCTAGGAGAAATAAAGATGGAACAATTAACCATGGATATGTTATTAGACAACCTGTGAGTGTCTCCCCCTGTGTGTCTGTTTTTATCGATCACCCTCTTGGCATATACTATTTATTACCACTCGAGTTAGTCTTCACCAAGTTGTAAACGTGTTACAACTTATATGTTTGCTCTCCTTGAAGGTGGTATAATCAAATAACTTGTGCTAAATATTATTCAAAGCATATTTACAAAAGAAAAATAAGAAAAATATAAAAATTTTCAAAATACAAATCGAGTTCATAATTATTTCACCAATAACGATTACCAACATTTTCTTCACTCGTGTTCCTACATAAACGGTTTCCCGTAGGTCATTGATAATACAAAACTAATGATAAACAACTGATTTATGTAAAATATGTATGTATGTGTGAGACACACACGTAGAAGAGTTAGCGAAGGAGAGAAGAGGAGGTGGAGAATCTGACGAACGGAAAAGCTTCGAAGAGAGAGAGGACCAGATGCATCTCAGCCTGGGAGGAGAAAAAGAACGAGGAGAGAAGGAAACTCGAAGCGAGAAATAAGAAGAAGAAAGACTCGAGGCAGCGGCAGCGGCAAGAGCCGGGACCCGGGTTGAACCCGTTGGGATTAAGTTTTTCGTTTTTGCTTTCCCAACGCAAGTCTAGAGTGAACGAACACCTCGGCCCACCAAAAAAAATTTCGACCGGAATGGACGTTAATTTAGGTCTTACCTCGATATTTTCCACCGCCAATTAGCCTAATGCGAGTGAGTGCGATCATTAGAATTTAAAGTCGAACCATGAAATCATCAAAATTATTTAATTACTTCGGAAAGGGTGGAAAAAAACGGTCCATTGGAGCGCAACGTATAAACATAGGTATTGGGAAGATTGAGATTATAAGATTTTGAAGCGGAACCTCGGGAACCAGATTAGTCGAGATTTTTGCTTGGGTGGTCTTAATCGATTTTTCTACGCAGCCAAGAAAATTTAGAACCAGTCACGTAAAAGTAACCAAACTATAACGCATTAACGATGCTACAAGGAGACATTTGTTGCTGTTCAGGGAACACAACTTCCAGGGAAGAAGGACTACTAAAAGGAATTTCAAATTTCCTTTTATCCCCTTTTTACCTAAGCTCACATGCCGGTATTTCTCGACCAGATTCCTTTTTCTCACGTTCATTACAAATTCACATCGAATTATCAAAGAATGAAAATACGAACTTTCCCCTATCGTAACAGGATAACTGTTACTAATAAACGTCTACGTAAAAACAAATAAATTTTCGGGACGCTACATGAAATAAGTTTCAAATCAATGGTCTTCGAGTTCACTTCGTGGAATGAATACATGATGGTCAACAATAAACTTTGTTATATTCCACAAAATTTTATTAAAAACACTCGACCGGTTTCGACCTTTTCAGGTCATTCTCAAGAGTTACAACTCTTGAGAATGACCTGAAAAGGTCGACACCGGTCGAGTGTTTTTAATAATTTTGTGTGGAATATAACAAAGTTTATTGTTGACCATCATGAGATAAGTTAACCGATGTAAGAGGACAAGTGGGCTAGTACGCACAGGATTTAGTTCCAACGAGAAAGCGGAAGAAAGAAGACATTTCGCTATATTATGGTTTCATCAAGAGAACAACATCTAGAGCATTTTAAATTCAAACAAGAACAATTTAATTCGTGAATTGAATAAAATACGAAGGAAAGCCACGCATTTCGTCAAGAAGGAACGGAGATTATCACGAGATTGGTGGGACTGCGGTGATAACCTCTTGAGAGTTGAGAGGGTCACAATCCAGGCATAAGTCACTTGAAAGGTTCAATGCATTCGAGTATCAGTTTGATACGGAATTAGTCTACCCCTGCATACAATGCACAGAACAGGAAAATTTGGTAAAATTAGAGAGAGGTAGTTTGTTGAACGGAGAGGCTTGAGAAATCGTTTTCCTTGAATAGGCCCACAGCAATGGAATAATATAATTCTAAAACACTATTCCTCCTAATTACATCTCTTCCGCGGCTGAAGATTTTCCTTCCGTCTTCCTTTTCATGGTTAGTTACTGCCATAACTGTTACCGACATATACTTTTGTGGCACTGTACGGATCAGAAGCATGGGCCATTGGAAAAACTGACCAAAAAAGACTAGAAGCCTTCGAGACCTGGTGCTGGAGGAGGATGCTGAAGATCAAATGGACGGAGAGGGTGAGAAACGAGGAGGCACTCAGAAGAATTGGAGAAGAAAGGGCAATGTGGAGCACCATACACCAAAGAAGAACACGGTGTGTTGGCCATGTCATGAGATACAACAATTACGTGGGAAGCATAATGGAGGGAAAAATTGAAGGGAATGTCCCTATAGGAAGACCAAGAGACAAGAACTTGGGGCAAGTGAAGAGGGATACGGGGAAGAAGAACCATAGGGAAGTGAAGGAACTGGCATGGGAGAGGGCGAAATGGAGGGCTGCAGTATACCAAACGTAGGATTGTAATACTACGATGATGATACTGTCATAACCTGCTTCAAGCTTATGCGGCAGCTAGTAGTGTTATCTGAATAGGAAGATGAAACTTTCGTGAATAAAACTGCCAAATTGAGTCACCTAAACACCCTAAGAGCCAAAAACATGTGGATTTTGAGAAATATAATTGGCATTAATTATAATGAAGTGCAAATGACCACAGCTATAAGTCGACTACCCACGTAACCAACAATTTACAATGAGTCATTTTAATATTTCGATTACTTAGCAGGGTTCTAATAATAATTTCACTACATTTCATTAGCTGGAAAAAATACACATCTTCTACCAGTTTATCACACAAATGGAGCATAAATCACATCTAAGATATAAAAAATAGACATGGCCATTCCCAATTAAACGAGTATCATCGTCTTTATGCGTGTGGGATATTAAATATGATAAGGGAAAGAGTTTTTCGTGGGTAAATTTTGTATTCTTATGGTGCATATCTACATAGAAATGTCGTCTCATATATTCCATGACAAGTGTCAATACGCAGCTTTCTACGAATCAAAAGACCTCTTTCAAAATACAGTTAATTTTAAGACGCTTGGAGGTGTTGACTTTCATGAAGTTTAGGAAGGAGGCCATTGCCTAAGGCGCAGGAAAAAATCTCAAGTGCTTACACCCAGAGGGCTCTAGTTTAGGCACGTTCGCAGTTTGGGAAGCAGGCATCCCTTCCTTCAAGATTCAACCTCGGGTCAGCCTCTCCAGATGAATCGTTCCCCCTGCACGGGGGAATGGGAGATCAAGTTACCCGAACCTAAATCCGCTACATAGATACATTTAAAGGAGATTAAAAAAATGGCAAGAAAAACACGTCCACCTCTCGGCATCATGCTCCGAGGAAAACAAAAAAATATATATATAAACGAGACCACTTTAAACAAGGTCGGGGGGAAACAGATCCGGCAGCGAAGATCGTGTGCCATTCCGACTTGATTTAAAAGTGACCCCCAACAGTTGCTCTTTTTCAAGAATTACGTGAAAATATGGGTACCGGGAAACAATATGGGTGAAGCTACTCTTTGAATGTGACTTTGCAGGAACGGTGAGCCGCTCCCGGCGGGCAATAAACAAGGAAGCGGAGGAGGGTGGTTGGCGGAGTTGGGGTTGGGATTGGGTAGAGAAGAGCGGGAAGCGAGGTACATACGCCACTCTCTCTCTCTCCGCGGTAGACGAGGGAAGGAAAGAGAGGAGAGAGAGACTGGAGTTCACCGACTTAAGGAGGGAATAACAATATAAGAGTCAAGAAATTAAATCAGTTGCGTGACAATGAAATAGGAGCGGAAATGACACATTGAGTTATCAAGCGAGGAAGACCGACGACAGAGTATTACGCTATCGTGCGTGCAGTTATTGAGTCAAATTCAATCTCTCACCCTCTCAAGTTGTGAAATCCACTGGATAACTTACCCAAAATAGGTATGAACTAAACACCTCAAGCAAATTTGCATTATATCTGTCATTTTCCAATCTCTTCGGTTACTTATTACAGCAGAACCGAATGATTTCATCGAAAAACTTATAAACGGAAGACTATGGTAGTAAATTACATTGGGTACTTGTTTTAAATTCCTACCTCCTAAAACCACGATTAAAACAACAACAAAATTTGCAAGCCAAATCGCCCAATTAATGAGTCGTTTGGGAATGGCTCAGTTTTAAGCACCTTTGTACATCTATGTCTTAATTGAGACTAAGAGAATGTGTCAAATAGATTATGTGAATTTAGAGGCGAATTTACAGTTACACATACACTAATACCAGCAGTTTCGTCAATATTTTACCCATTCCTTTGATTTGCATTTTATGAAGAACCTGTCCGGTGAGAAATTATCCTCTGTTGTACATATTTACGGTGGCGCGTAGGGAACTGCGAAGGAGTAGAAATAACCTTGGTACAACAATATGAGAAAACATCAGCAAGCCTATACACCTTCTAAATAAGACATCAATTTTTTTTCGTGGACTATTCTAGCAAATTGTAAAAACTCATTATTCACGATGAATCTGATGAACAACTCAAATATACCTACGCGTACATAACAAGCAATGTTAACCACCAGCAAAGAGAGATCCTATTAAAGAGATTTTGATCTTTATGTGTGTCGTCAATTCGGCGAATTATGCGACGTCGATTCTGCAATGAAATGAGTGCACCATTACCATGTATAAGATTTTGTTTTACTTGTTGATTAAGTTTGGGACATCCAAATCATCAAGTGCAAGAATATTCTCCAACCCAAGAGTACAGCATAGATTATAGGTTGACATTTTACTCTCCAAAACGGGACCAATTGTTGACTAATATATTCACCATAAATGCGGAAAATAGTCACATTTTGCTTAAAATGTTGTGAAGATACCTTATATTTTTTATATTTACCGATTTTTTATTAGGCAACATTCACTTTTTCAAAAAAACTCAAAAAAGGGAGAAACATATTAATTTTGACGGAATGGTTATTCGAGCAGCGAAACGCAGTTCCCCATCGTAGTCACTGGAACGTTTTATTTGTCTATAGATTTTGATAAACTCAATCTCACATACACTTTACCTTCTGCACAAAGCACCCAATGAGATATTCATAGGAGAGATAAAAGAGGTTGGAGAGCGGAAATGGGATTCAAGTTGCAGCTAGCTCATCACCGCTCACGCCTCACCGTGCAAGTAATAAGTGACGCAGTGTCAGTCAGTCAGTCAGTGACTTTCCTCACTCGATCGTGAGTGCATCAGCTGCGGCAGTTCGCACGCCCAACTTATCCAGTCTCCGTGACCCTGAAAGCCTTACGCCTTCGGCCTTTTTTACGGCCTCGATCCATCCAATCGAGTCACATCCCCACACGACCACGTGCAGTAGAAACCCCCTGGTCCCTCCGCGGATAATGGCTTGAAAAATAAAACGCATACTGCTCATGATTATATTCTATTGTTAAATATTAAGAGTTGCGGTCTCCTAGCGTATTAGCTCGCAGGATGGCTTATTTAAATCCAGTAATTTTCTATGCCCTTCACTCGGAGAATCTTAAAATGCATTAGGATTACTGACCACCCCAGTACCCCTAGCACTAAGCATAGGTAACTACAGTACATGAACTCAGTCTTCATTTCCCACCGTAGTGAAACCATTAATGAATGAAAAAGTAGCGAGTAATAAGTAAAGACCAACGATCTTAATCTCTTATAGATAGAATTAAAATAACTCATAAAATAAATTCCTGGGTGTTTGCATGCTCAATATTTCCCATGACACCAAGAAATAAAATATCCATCATGAACCGACATTACTTGCTCAAAGGCTCATTATGCATGACGAAGGCACTGAGAAATACTCCTGAAGAGACCAACAACCATCATATGACAGCAGACTTCAGAAACAATGAAATTATATACCTTTTTGCGCTCAATACTTCTCATTTTCCCGCTGGAAATTCCCATAATAATAGGAAATAAAAATTTGACAGTTCATTCCACAGCAAATTTCATTCCCGACCATTTCGGAAGCTTTGCATCATCCTCTTGAGTCTTTGAGTTTAAAATGGCTACACAAAGTATTGGGAAATTTTCTAAATTTCCATTAATCCCAAACGTCTCCATTCCCTCAGCAACATAGAAACTCACAATACGAGTTATAGTCTACGCGACCCACAAAACCTCAGATTCTGTGGGAACATTTTGAAACATGCTTTTTGCCCCAGGTGTTGCTTGAGAGTTAGTAAAGCAAGCAAACGTACTCCAACTCAAGAGAAATAGATCAGTAATTGAAGTCTCACCGGCAAAACCCGGCCATTTCATTTCACTTAATATCCCTCTCTCTCTCATCACCAACCTGTCTTGAAAGCACACGGTACATACAAACCGATGTATCATTTTTATAAGGGGAATTCATTTCCCTCATCTACAAATGCGCACTACCCTGCAAATCACTACAGGTGCGTCAGGTAATGTACGTCCGGACACCATCTACGAAAAAGTGCGAGAATAGGTGCGAAAAAGGAATTGGAAGAGGGAGTGCACAAAATATGATGCGATTTTTTGCTAATTCGAGAATATTGCTCTTTTTTGTCATCATAAATCGTCCGTTGTAAGAAGGAACTCTAATATAAGGTAAATCTCTTCGACAGTTCGCCTGTCATATTTAGCGCTCTCACATGCTCTGTAGAGGTTTGCGAAACACATAACTCCCCGATTCCTCCTGAAGTTCCTGCGACCTTAATAGGCCAAGAGACCAAATTTTAATTTTTTCACCATTTACTAACCCAGAAATTATAATCCTAAAACATATTGTCTTCTCGGTCTCTTTAAAAAGGAAATCTCAAAAACACTTCAGTTACAACACACACACACAACTCACCCAATTGCAAAAAACAGTACTATGAGCGTCAAATTTAGCCTCTGACACGTGTTTTTCTTTCCACGCTCGCTACTTTTACATTCGGGTCAGGTACCAACTCAGAACTGTAAGGAACGGTAGGAGTGGAAGCATCGCGGAAGATATCAGCGGGCAAAGGTGCCGAGGAGAGAGAGGAGAAGAAAAAAAATACGAGTTGATACTGGGATAGGAAAGAGAAGGAAGGGGGAAGTGGAAACAAGTGAGGCTTACATGGCGGATGAGAGACGAAGTGGAGGAGAGAGAGAGAGAGGAATACGCGTGGGCAGAGGAATGAGAGGGGAGGAGGGATAAGGAGAAGGAAGAGGTCTCGGTGGAATAGAGAACTTGGGGTCGTTGTGGTGGGAGTCGTCGCTGCCCTTACATCTCCCCATTGTTCCTTCATCACTCGTTGCTTCCCTTCGGCGGTGGCGGCGGGCCACAGGTGGTGAACGGAGACTGCGTGTGTGCGTGTGTGTAAACCTCGCGTGTGTTATTTAATTTTTTTTTTATTTTTATTTTAAAGAAAATGGTACACATACAGCAATGTTGCCAATTTAAAGTGCACTTATAAAAATCACAAAGAGACACACGTTAACAACTAAAAATCAAACAATAACAAAAACAACAAAGCCAAGATGAAAGTAATTTGCAGATTATTGACTATATTTATATAGTTTTTTTTCCGAAATTATGAGTTGAGGCCAAGTCAGTGACATTTTTAGGGGATAGAGAAAAGGGGCCAATGTCAGTAGGGAGAGAGAATTTATTATAGGGAGGAGAGACGGAAGAAAAGAGAACGTTTAATTAATGATAATCTGGGTGTGTGGGCATGTGGAGTGCAGTGAGTTAGTTCGGGTAGGACGAGAAGGTACTCTTGATATTGATGGTAGAAATAAGATCGGGACTGTCTACGCAGGAATTAATGATGTTGTAAATGAGTTTTATGTCTGATTGAAGTCCATAATGGGAGAGACTGCTGATAGATAGTGAAGATAATACAGCGTCCGTGGACGCATTGCGGAGATTTGGGTTTCTATATTTCACAATTTTTGCGAAGAAAGTCGTAACACTGTTTAGGGTGGCAAGATTTGAGGCAGCTGACATTGACCATATAGGGGAGCAAAAAGTGAGTGCCGGAAGAACAATGAATGTGAAGTAGGACTGCAGTGCTTGTGTACAAGTGATATCCGTGAAGCGGTAGAGAAGACCTAAAAGAGACATGGCTTTCGGGGTTACGTGCGAATGGGAGAGAATGGGGAACCACAGATTGTCAAAGGTGATTTGAGTGAGATATATTCCCTCTAGTCATAATGGAGACCCATATTATAATTTACTTTTTTTATTCCAGCGTCTGTAATAAGTGTGAAATAAATATTGTAATATTAATAGTGCTAATATATAGTTATATAAGACTTAAATTCTCAGTTATTAAATAAATAAAGCCACATAAGTCTCTAACTTGACTCATATTTTCCCGCCGCACGGCTGAAAACCCATCAAAACATCAGGGTTTTCTTGCGATTCTGTGAACATTAATGTGGTGAGTAATTGACTATTTTTATAAATAGTTGAGAAAACATGCAATCTACAGACCGTTAGTTTTATGACGAAATCTAGGTGCTAGAATTTCCTAATTTGTTTAATATTCTCCCTCTGGAGCGCCCAGCCGTAATCTATCCCATGTTAAACAGCTTATATTTTTAGGCAAATTGCTCGAAAAGTAGTTCGGCAAGGGGTTGATATTTTGATATCATTGGAAAGATGAGTGTTTTTTCTTTAAAATGAGGCCAAATTCATCAAATTCTAGGTGGAGTGATTTTTCGCTCAAACAACCTTGAGCGATATTAAGCTAACCCTCTCGTAACAGAGACCATATTTAAGATTTATTTAATATTTAAGGCGAGATATTTATTCGAATGAAATTCAGTATATTAAGCCGTATTGCTAACAAAAATATATCATCTTTTCAACAATAGCAAAAGTTCAGCCACTACAACGCTACTTTTCGAGATATTCGCAAAAGAATGGAAGCTGAGTTCCATTATATTCAGCACGGCTATGCAATTCAGAGAGACTTTATTTTAATGAGTGAGGAAGTTCTGGCGCATAGATAGCGTCAGAAATTTAAGAGTGTACAGTACACATTTTTTCTCAGTTATAAAAAAAATTAATTTATTACTCACCGTATATCGTAATATCAATGACGCAAAAACCTTTTGGTTACTGAATTTGTCAGTAATGAACTAAATATACATATTTGAGGCTATAATTATTTTTAGTTTCACGTCATAGGCTTAAAAAGTCTTTACAAGTGAAGGATTATTCCGATATTTCATTAGAAGTATTACGGGAAGAAATAAGTTTTTTAATTATTTAAAAAGCATATTCACTAGACTCGGTTGCATTTCATACACAATTCTTTTGCCAAAGCATCCTTAACATTTTAATGATGGTTCTTTGACTTTCATTTCCTTCCATTTATAATTGTTTTCATATATCTCATTAAGTGATAGGATAATTGACTGTTCTTTTCTTTCTATTGGGGCCCACTTCATTGAACTTTATACGAGCTAATACCTCGCTGAAACTTTCTTAGCTTTCCTTCATTCCTTGTGTAGCCGTAATGAAGAAAAATGTGCCGTTAGTATAACGTCAGTCGCCTATGTCATTTATAATCTTTGATTAATGAGATAGTTTAAAAGATACATCAGTAACATAAAATTCAACGAATTAAGCATAATTATTATGAAACAAAAGTTATTTTTCAAACGATATCAAAATATCAGTCAATTATTGCACTACTTTTCGAGATACCAGCCAAAAACTAGATATTTTCCATGGGATTTGGTACGAGTATTAATTCAGAAAGAGATTTTTTTTTAATGAGGATGTTCTAACAAATAGATCACCCTAGATATGTAAAATTGCGTAACTAGCATCTTTCCTCAATTATGTTTTTTTAAATAAAATTATTACTCACCATTATACTGTAAAATGGAAAAAACCATTGGTCACGAAAGTATTTGCAGCAAGCGTGTGAGCCAGATGGGTCAACTAAAAGGCTGAAATACGTCTAGGCATTTAGTCTAATTACCGAGAGGTTAACTCATACAAACAACGTATTTGTGAGGTTAAAATTGTTGCTATATTAATTTCATGGTTCTAACACCTGCATACATTTAAAAATGTATCTCAAATATGGTCTCTGATATGACTAAGGCAAAATATCGCTCTAACTAACCTTGGTGCGTGAATGGAATAAAGAAAATAGGCATAGAGAGCTCGCGCTTTAGGAGTCAACATGAAACGTTAGATTTTTTAAGTATAGAGGCCAAAAAACTGAGGGACATCCGTCACTATGGATCGAAGGTATTTTTATCTTTCGTCGAAAATGTAACATTGCGATACCATCCGAAGAAAATGTTATAATATGAGACGGTACCTTCCCCGCCCAACTACAGGGATGAATGAAAAGACAAATTTTCCGTTCACGATAACGAATAGAGCTTAGTGTTCCCATACGTTGACCGGAACATGACTTTAGTCTTCGAGGATATATGTCGAGGATAATAAACTTTTGGACATAGACGTCTAGAGGAAAGATTTATCAAACAAATATTTACTCTTCAGGAACTGTAGTGACACATCTTTACGATTGAGATAAGAGTGAAAAACATTCAGAAAAATGGGCTCGAAAAGAGATGGCAAGTCGTACGTTTCTGAGGTCTGACAAGGGTGAAAAAGTTGAAATTTATTACAAGTTTTTCTTGCAAGTAGAGTAATGTAAAAAAAACAATAAAAAGATGAGCTAAAGAGAGGAGAAATATTTGGAATGGCCATATGAACAGAATGGAAGACAACAGGATAGTGAAGATTTCAAGAGATCAGTTCCCAGAAGGTAAAATAAATACCAGATTACCCAAGAAAGAGGTGGAAAGAATGTGTGTGAGTATAATGAATCGATAAAGAACAGGCTGAAAGCCTACAAAACGAAGATTTCTTTCAAATGAGTCACAAATAAAGCTCTCATATCTCATAACCTAGGTAGACTAGCCTATCAAGTAAACACATTTACACAAAACTAGACAGGCTAGAAAATTACCTACGTCACAAAGTCGAAAATCTTCACGAAGTCAAATTTTGATAGCAAAGGTAATGACAATATTAGTTGGTCGAACAACGAAAGATTCAAGAGGGGTCACAGGTGGGGAGGAAAGAGGCTACGGTTGCCTGGGAGTGAGCCTACGTATGTGTGATGTGAGCTCGTGTGTTATGTGCGTATGTGGGGAGGGGGGGGAAGAAGGAAGGGGGAGGGAGAGAGCGGGGAATCGTCAGAGGGTGAGTCACTTTGCGGTTCCCATTGTGTGTGCACGAGAGAAGAGATTCTCTCTCCCAGCCGCCCTCGCTGCCGCGGAATCGCCTTGAATCGGGTGCGGCCCACTCTCGCGAGCTCTTGAAGGGGGAGGGTCGGGTGGGAGGGTTTTTTTAGAAGAGGGCTGGTACACCCACCCTCTCCTTTTCCCACCGTTACACTCACGTGCAGGAGTAGGAGGAGAGGATCGTCAAGAGAAATGGGAAGAAAAAGAGCAAGGATCTGCGGTAAGTGAGGAGATGGAATATGCATGAATTCAAGTCTCGATTTTCAGAGCTAATGTGGACCTCGGATAACAAAAAAAGTCCTGAAAATGCGGAAGGCTTATATGAGGGAATACAATGCGAAAAGAGATATTTCTATGTTGGTGGTTCTTCGGGTGTCCGACCGGGTCAAACTCTGCTCCATTTCTGCCGACGTTTGGATGAACGAGTCGTTCATCATCCACAGGGAATGTCGTTCAATGCAACTGGTCCGCATTATATTCGCTTTGCTCCAGGTCAAGTATCGTGGGATTGGTTCGCTGTTTCCAGCCTTTTTTCCCTTGCCTCTCGGATTCTTCTCAGCACAGGTTTCCAAGAATTGCTGAGAGAGTATTTAGCGTATGAACCGTGACGCTGGATACTCTCTCAGCAATTCTTTTATTTATGCATTTTCGTAGCCTTTTGACGAATTTTACGCTTTAAACTTTAAAAGCATTCCCAAACCAGCAGCAGAAGCAATATGAAATTCACAGTCACAGCTACAACATCTACGTTTATAACTTACAAACAGCTGAAGAACGTTTGTGTTTTGTAATTTGACAGGTGTGCCAACTCACAAAATAAAATGTCTCTCAAAAATCCCCCAAAGTGAAAATGTTGACTCTAAAAAATGAAATGTCACTTTACCTACAAAGCAAGAGCTAATCGGTCATTTTTATGGTGATTTTTGAATCCAGCAGGTGGAAATATATAAGAATTGACAATTTTGGAGCCCAAAACATTTTCATTGTTGGGCAGTGTTATTTCTAATAATTTCCTATTGAATTGTTACTGCGATTGCAAGTATGTCATAAGATTACAGAACGAGATTTAACAATAATGCAAAACATCACAATATCTTGCCGCCACTCCAACTTGAATGAAACCCAACGGAAGGAGGATGACGGCTTCCAATATATTTTTCAGCTAATTACTTGGTATTCCTCTTCGAAATTTAAGTACAAACGCAAGTACGGTACGTAATATCGAATACTTAATCTAAATGATAATTTACATAGTAAAATTATCCTATCATTTTGCCACCTTGTGCATACTACTACGTATCTACTGTAATGAAGGTGAGGGAAGTATTCTTTCACCAGTCTTTTTTCTCTAGTCATTCCTCTCCATTTCAGTGCAGCCCGAAATGATGGTGGCGAAAAGTACATACCAAATAATAATGCATATTGTTGAAAAGCCATACGCCAACCCTGTTGCTACATGTAAAATCTATGAGAGGAGGAGGGTGGGGGTTGTTTCCGAGCGGAATCCTCCCACTTCTTCTCATGTTGTTCGCATTTAATTCCCAAGGGCAGGGGGTCCTTTATGACGGAGTCAGGCGCGCGGAGAGGCGCGATTGTGGCTCCTCCTCGCGAGAGGAAAGAGGGTCGTGAGAGACGGATCGCGAGCAAGGTTCCGCAGCCGCCCGCTGAATTAAACGAAAAAAAAAGAAACAAAAACAACAGAAGATGAACTCCCCCCCCAAAACGGCCCTGCTCATTAAATTATTCGGAAATTACTCTCGTTGCCGGATTCAAGAAAGTGAAGCGTGCGATTCGTTTCAGTCGCTGGTCCGCTTGAGTGATTGCCTCTTTGACCCCCCCCCCTCTCCAAAAAGGTCTCCCTCGTGGGAGGATATAATATCCACCGCTCCCCGTGGTGCGGGCCAGCACACCAAGGCCTCCGCTTTGCGCTGGGAACCCCTTGAGAGTAGAGAGGTAGTTTGAGCGAGATATTTCCCTGGTCATAATGGAGCCACATTCGAATTTTATTATTTCTTTTATTTCAGCGTCAGTAAGAAGTAAATACTGTAACATTAATTGCGAAAAACTAAAGTCATATATGAAAAACCTCTCAGTAATTAAATACATGTATCTACTTAAATCTCCAACTTTACTAATTTTTGCACGCCGTACGGCTAGAAAACCTTCAAAACGGCAGGTTTTTTGTGATTCTGTAAAAATTACTGCGGTGAGTAATGGATTAATTTTTATAAATAGTTGAAAAAATATACAAAGTACACACTTAGTGTTTTGACGAAATCTAAGGGTTAGGAATTCTTTTTTTCTCAATATTCTCCCTCTGAACTGCACAGCCGTAATCAATCCCATGTACCTAAAACAGCTTTTATATTTAAACGAATTCCTCGAAAAGTAGTTGGTTAAGAGGTTAATTTTTTATATCATTGGAAAGATGGGAGTTTTTTTCTTTTGAATGAAGTTAAATTCGTCAAATTCCAGTTGAAATGATTTTTCACTCAACCCACCTGAAGGGGGTGGGTTATTTTACAGGTATGTCTCTCGCGCCATAAGGGTAAAATCGAGATCTACATCACAGTCGAGCGAAAAGTGCAAACCGAGCTGGTGTGTAACTTCCTACCGCTATATTTTTCCATTATTCCCGCAAAAGTTCTTTAAATCCTATTCGTTAGCTATCGAATTAATTTTATTTTACACTAAAATGTCCTCTTAGTCGTCATTTGCCACTTACATGCTCTCAAAGGGGAGAAATATGGTGACGTAAAATACTTAAAGATTAAATTTCCCAGTCCTAAAACATATCTTGCGATCATCACGAGGTATAAAAGCTGGTTTAGAGGCTTGAGAACTGGCTGAAAATGCCGATGACAGGGGTTCAAATCTTGGTGGTGAGTAATCATCAACTGCTGGAATTGTTTATTTATTTAAAAAAAAAGACGGTTGTTGTTCTTAAAAGCCCGATGAAGCCGTCAGTATAGCACGGTGAAACTTGCATAATCATTGATCGCAGAACCAAAAGCCTGAATAGCATATACAATGAGCTGCGAAAATCTACAAAGAAATGGAATCGATGTTGGTGAAGACGGAGAGTAATATGCAAGAAAATGTCAGCATATGAAAACAAGAGAGAAAAGAATAATGAGGTATGTAATTTAATCGGATTTGAGTCCCAATATCTCTATGACAAACCGATCCTAGGATTGCTGAGAGAGGCAAGAAATCAATTGAATTACAAAGAAACAAATTAAATACAAAGGAGTACTATAAATGAATCCGTTGAGGAAAATGTAAAGAAATGGATTAAGAGGTCTACTGGTAAAGGAACACAGTAAAAAGCTATGACATTTGATTTAATTAACTGGTAGTTTTCAAGAATAAAAAATATTTAACTATACTGTAAAAAGCAATTTAAAATTTCATTCATAATATTCACTAAAACCGATATAAAACACCTTCCATTTTACTTTTTCATTTCTCTTCTTCGTTACAGAAAATTCACTCTTTTGGTGAAAGCTACCTCATAATTAGCAATCAAAGCATCAAACTTTAATACATTTTCTAAACGTGGAGATATTGAGATAGCGCAGGTCAAATATTAAATATTTCATGTCAACGCTTCGGGACTTTCAACCAAAAAAACTAAAAAAGGAAAGATTCTTCAGAACCTTTCACAAAAAATACATTTAACTCTGATGTCAATAAAAACTGGACATTTCATAAATTCGTCCTTAAAGTACAACGATGTACATAGATTTTCTCTTCAATAACTACAATCAGGCAAACGCAACAACACAGAGGACTTGACAAATCACTCATAGATTTCTCAGAAGTCAGAGCCCAGCACTATAAAGTACCTAGTGTCAATCCTGGTGAAATTGCACACTTTTGGTAGATTAAATGTTTTGGAGAAAACTAAGAAGAAGCGTTTTCTATCACTGCCTCGGTATCTAGCGATTCATTGAAATATTTTTTGTGAATATGAAGTACACTTCAAATATTATCTTTCTGAGCCATGTCTTCAGAGTTGAGATATTCCACCCAAAATATTAACGATGAACTAGGACCCATTCGTACTGAAAAGCTTCAGCCCTTAAAAATTGTCTCCGTAAACAAATTGGTCCTTGAATAAAAGCGCAAATAACTCAAGTCCTTAGCATTTTCTGCAGAATAACGAAGTTGCCTAATGCACACCAACTCTCGGCACATTGTGTACACACTGCCTTGCTTACAGTATCGTGACACGAGAAAATCGCTTTCTCGTTGCATGATATGACCTCGCGAAAATAACTACTATTTGCATTTCGACGCATTATCCCATCAGATATTTCACTGCCGCGAAATATAATGAAGGCGGTGACTCACCACTGTCGCCAAACCCAAGGTCTTCCGTCACCCTCGGAAATTAGCTGCTGCTGCCCTCGGCGTTGTTTAAGTTTCTCACTCGGACGCTGCTTGTGGGCCGTCTGCTTTATTTTGGATTATTTATCCGAAGGAGAGCATTTTTCAAGCGAATGAATGTATGATGTACACACTCGACAGTTTAAATTCACACCAGGTAATTTCCTCACTCGTCAAAAACACCGTGAGGCATGGAAAGAAAGCCCAGATTTACTTCAAAACCTCATCCAAATCAGCGCTGTGTTATGGAAAACAGGCACAGGTGTTACTAAAAAAACTACTGATGAAATAAAGGCGTTTAAAAATGTGTTCTGGAATTTAATTTTAAGCTTTGGTTATGATTTAAGGCAACCTTTGCTCGAATATGCACAACTACACTTGCACAATGGAAACAAAGCAAAGTAACAGCTAAAGTAATGCAATGCTCCTCCATTCTCTGATTCTCACCACGTTAGTTGCTTTTCAGACAATGCCACCCGTATTCCTGCTTCGATCAGAAGAATCCCGTTTGGAAAACGGGTAAAGCTGCAGCGAGAAACAGCGACGCGGTGAAAAGCCGAGAATCGAGGAACATTCGATTTAACGCCGCGGAAACAAACGGTGGAACAATTAGGAAATCATAAATCGGTCATTAAGAAACATGATAATTCAATGTCACTAATGGGTTCTTAAATTAATGAAACAGCCAACACAATACTTGATATATTTCAAAATACTTTCATGGCACTTATTATTACGATCATCGCAATTTTACATGTAGGTGCAATAGAACTGAATAGATGAAGTACCTGGCGATGCAAAGTAATAATGAGTACTCAACACAAAGTGATAATGTTTTTTAAATTTATTAAAAATATTCATTATACCTTGAGCATTTTTTATGTGCGGACACTTTCTTACGAAAGCTCAAAAAAATGTCATTCACTGACTTCAAATAGATAGCATACATTTAATTAAAACCAAATTCAATAATTCGTCCCTTCGCTCTGAGACTGCGTGGTAGCTTCTGTTATGAATATCACATGACAAATAAAATCTGAAACTTCGCCAAATCTAACCATGTGGGCCCGCGTCCCCTTCTCACTCATAAATGAATACGAGCAACAGGCCGCTCCCATTTCCACGTGCACCCCACTTAGGTCGCCCACGCTCTCACACCCATTACCCATTCAATTAAAGCGGAGAAGATTTCTTTATATTGGAACAGTGCTTTAGCAGAACGTTTTGAGTCGCCTATTCCTCTGATTATTGGAAGTTTTCGAGTATCATTAGACATTAGAACAATTTAATTACTTGGGTAGTACGCTGAAAGAAACAGGGCATAGCAGCAAAGAAATTAGGAGGAGAATAGCGCTAGCGAAGGAAGAGTTTAAAAATAGAAGGGAGCTGATGACGGGGACCTTAAGTAAGGATGTAAAAAAGAGGCTGGTGAAGAGCTTGATATGGAGTGTGGCGTTGTATGGGGCAGAAACGTGGACGTTGAGAAAGGAAGACGAAAATAGGCTGAAGGCTTTCGAGATGTGGGTGTGGAGGAGGATGGAGAAGGTGCGTTGGACGGAAAGCAAAGACAAATGAGGAAGTGCTTGACATGGTGGGCGAGGAGAGGAAACTTATAGATGAGATTAGGGGAAGACAGGGTAGGTGGCTGGAAGGGGTAATGAGGGACGATGGTTTGCTGAAGGCCGTGATAGAGGGTAGGATGTTGGGTAGGCGGGGAAGGGGAAGGAAGAGAATCGGTTTTATGGACGCGATGAAGAAAGGTAGGACTCATGCTGAGATGAAGGAAGAAATACTAGAGGTAGAAAGGGCACGGGACGTGTAAGAGTTCGTTGGATATTCTCTGACTTTCATCATAACCTACCTATAACCGGTAGATTACTCTAATGAATGAATGAGGTAGATGAAGAGAGCGTTATCAATATTAATGTGGGCAGATAGGGTTACACTAAGGTTCCCATGATATATTTTTGAAAAAATGGGACATTTTCATATTTCAATTTTGAAAAACACGGACATTTGGTAAAAAAAGCGGGACACATTAGAAATAAGAAAAACATAATGAAATTCACCATGCCTGTAAAATGAAACACAATCGAACTTACAACGATTAGAAGAACAGAATTTCAAAATATGACTGATTGAAGTTCACGTTTACATGATGCATTAGAATATTCATCACAATTATGAACCATATCAAGAATTTTCTCTTCTTTAAATATTTTGGCATGGAAGTCAATACAAGACAAATCCAATAATTCTTTACAATGATTAAAGCTTGTTTTGATGAAGGGAAATTCTCTTCTAATGCTATTGTTAAATAAGTACGTAAGTTTCGGCATGATACAAACTATGTGCAACACTGTGTAGCAACCGCAATTTAGCAATGCCGGCACTGAACTGACGTCACCTCATATGCAACCGGGAACCCTGTGTATGTAATACTGCCAACAGAAGCATGGGAGGAAAAAAGCATCGTTATCAGAATGACAAGCTTCTTAATACATCTCATCAAAGTTTCATGAATTTTATGCCAGGAGTGCTGCATATTTAAAATGGAAAGCCTACTGCACTGATTTCAGGATTTGCTTTACTTACAAAAAAATGGGGACATTGGGAAAAACAATTCGGGGCACCGGGACATTCTATCAAAAAGTGGGACTGTCCCGGGAAAAACGGGACGCATGGGAACCCTAGGTTACAGGCGTAACGGTGTCGCAAAAGCTTACTGTAGGCGGATGCAAAAGAACGAAGGAGATGCAAAAGATTTGATTGATCGGTTATTTGGGGAGGCGACCAACAACTGGGATAATTTGCACCACTGAGGATATGTTGACATGTTGGTGAGGGAATGATTATTTGGCAATAAGGAGGAAGAGTGGAGAGAAACCTGGCGTCGGCTTGATCCAGCTATCAACGAAAGGCATCGAGGAGACCACACTATTGCGTCCCATCCGACGGACGGAGAACTGCCATTGAAATGCTCTCCACTCAGCATCCAAGTAGGGATCGGTATTTGACGGAAAAGTATCCCCCATAATCCAGGCGATTCCAACCCAGGCGAATTTGGGAATAGAGGAAGAAGGGTGGAGTGACACTCGACTTCGACGTTAGCCTTCGACCTAACTGTATGCGCAAAGAATGAAGTGCTTTTCACAGTGCACTCTAGTAGGGATCAGGATTTCCACTGAAAAATGCTGCCACACCTGAGCCCTCGCGACGGGTGTATCGCGCCAACATGACCCCCCAGTTAGAGTTGGAAACGAAATTAACTTTACCCCTCAAATTCAGACACAGCATATTGTGTAAGTGATAGGTTAACATTGCACGCAGGGTTACAGCCATTCTAATTCAAGTGAGCCCGAATATATGGAAAAAATAAAAAATGTGTTTTTGTTCTACAATTTAAAATGTTGACTTAGCCTGGTTTAATGGAGCTTAATTAATTAAATATACTGAGCCATTACCAAATTTTGAAAGATAAATTGAATTTGACTCATAATGAAGAGCAGAAAGAGTAATTAGGTCACACCCATAAATTTACCATGTCACACCCGGAACTTATTAAAAAATGTATAACTAGAAAAATAATGCTGTTGGATACTTCTCCATCAGTTTAAACTAAAGAACAATTACTGATATTAATATCGATATTTAATGTTTAAGCTATTCACAGAGTTAACAGGTTAAAGTAGTCTATGTTATTGAGTGTCATTCGTGTGAGTCACACCCGGAACAACAGTTTTATTCCAATTACAACGGTATTAGTTACTTTTTTATATTGCAATTTAAGTTGTAAATTACCTTCTTTTATGTCTAACTAAAGGTGTACTCCAGTATATTTTAGTGTAAGTATTTGATGTGAAAACTTAAAATTAATTGCTCATCACACCCGGAACAAATGAAATGGCTGGGTAGTAAAAAGTAAACAAAAGTAGTAACACCAAAATTCAACTTTAGTGACCGGTACTTACGATCTAGGCCCTGGCAGTGCCAAAATCGCCCCCTGGGTATCTGACACAAGCTCTAGCGAAGGCTGTAGTCCTGATGAGTTGGGACGGTGTTCCCGATCTGACGAAACGAAACATGATGTCACAAGCAATATATTACTGGTGAACTTAAAACGAAAGTTATTACAATATTCAGATGTTTAATTCCCCATTTGATGGACAACGAATTAAACAAAAGAAAAATTCATTAATTAAATTTAGGTTTATAACTAGAGGCAGTTTAATTGGTTGATGTATTATTACCACACAATTTATAAAAATGCTTATGCAGTACTCCTTGGTAATTTATTAAAACTGTAACTATTATTAAAATCTTTTTTATGTTACCACAAGAAAATTGAACGATTTTTTCGCGCCGAGTTCGGGGATAATTGAATGTCTGGAATAATAAAAGTACATTTTTCAATGAAAACGAACATATTGTACAACATGATGATGAACCATAAATAGCTATTTTTTAAGTAAGGAGAATTATTTTTGAGCATTTGGTATGAAGCCAACAATAGTGTGACTTCGACTTAGAAAATAATCCCTCTCAGGTGCATGAAAATGGGTGAGGCACCATTTAACGGCTTAATATATTTGCTAATATTTTAGGCCCCAAGATATAAATATAATCCTAGAGATTTCAGACTATCGATTAAAGGGAACAACCTAACCAGAAAGGAATTTTTATTGTGTATAAAATGCAGCTTAATGTAACATATTTTTCCATAAATACCTTGTCAGATTCATACACAACATAATTTTTCATTAATACCTCATCGGTCAAATCTACCACGTAATACCTAATATGCTAACAACGCCGAAAAATTTCATGAAAGATGTATTTTAGAGATAAATTTCCGATCAGGGACAAAAATATGACGCGTTGATTTGGTATCATTCGCCTCTCAAGTCTCATTTATCTCAATCCTATTCTATAAATTTCGATGAAACTTTTTGTAAAACATCCCGACCACTATTTCCACCAAATTTTCTATTTAACTCAATGAAAGGAACCGCACACTTAACCTACCTCAGATTTTAGGCCCAAAAAAGAAAATAAATTCTTCACGATGGCGCGAAACGTGACGCGTACAAAACCACCATTATGGCGGTTAAAAACGCATAAAAATTTCGCTCCTCGCTCCATTTTTTCGAAGCATTCTCCATTTTTCACCCCAGGGAGGGGGGGGGCAGTCGAGAGTAACCCAGTTCTTAAAAAGGGTGGAATCGATCACACGGAATCGACTCGGGAGAGGCGGAGAGACCCTTAATTGAAAGTGTAGTATTTCCGGATGACGCCAAGCACGCGAATGGCGATAACATCCGCCTAAGAATCACGCTTCATCGACGATCGCTACGCCCTCCCAACCCAACCGAGAGATATAAAAATGAAGCCTCCCGAATCTGATCCCTATCGCTTCCATCCGATCATAAACTTGCGTGAGCTGTTTGGGAATCGTCCGCATTAGAAACATGGAAGATCAAAGGGCATCCATGTACTAGAGGTGGGCAGCTTTGACATTTTCTTCGGCGGTGCATGCGGCGTTTTCGGTGCCGACTTTCTGTAGGATTCCTTATACGCGTTCAGGGCATACATATTTAATTAAATTAACGTCTTGATTTTTCTTCAAGTTTGAGAAATGCATGTAAGAAACCACTAGTGATCTGATTGTAGTTATAGGTGTAGCGAAACTTGGTGGCACTTGATTGTGAATAGCATGACGCAAATAAGAGAAAGCATACAGGGAATGGGGAATAAGGCAGCCAAATCTTCCTCCAGATGTCCCTCCGAGATTTCTTTGGTTCCTCTACTCACTCATCAACGCTTGATTCACTCTCAGTTACCTTTAATTCTGCGCTATTGAATGCCACCACGTTTTGCTATGCCTATGCCATGCCGCTTCTTTGTACTTGTAATAAAATCACGACTATGAAATGCATAGAGAAGTTTCAATGAGAAAAAATCCTCAAAACACACCCTAAGGGGAAACAATTTACGTGGCTTATTACGGAGACTAATGGTATAGGATGGTATAGGACCTTTTGTGCCATGGCTTCTTTGAAAAGCGTTCTTCTCCATTTCCATCCTCGATGGACCAAAATGACCAAGTTTCTAGTTCAACTACAAACGTAGAAATATATTGCTCAGACGCTGGTTTAGAAATTGGCGTCAACCCCGGGAGTCTCTCCATTATTTTCCCATAAAATCCTTGCCATAATAGCCAACCTATCCTTTACGGTTGACATGACCTCAGCTGTTGGTTGCCTTCACATAGCCATCCAACCAAGCATTAAGTTTCTTGATATATTCTTTTTGCAGTTGTGAATGTTGGTGCGCGGAAGAATCAGATTCCGATCGACAGTGAATTTCTCTTTTTAGCCTCCTTTGTCTGTTCCACGAATTAAATGAGGAGTTAAAATAATATTCGCGGTGCAAGAATGATAAACGAGTTGTGTCAATTTTTCTACTAACCTTAGGTTAGCCTATAACCTTCGAGTTCTTAACCATATGGAAGAGTGGGAGTACGAAGTCAGAATAAAATGGCTTATGTGGAGGAATCTGCGAAGTTTCTACAGAAATACGAAAGCCGCCCATCGGGACCGATAGAAAACAGGGAGTGAAGCAGGGAATGTATGAGAATAGCACCACCAACCTCCCATGCCTCCAAACCACCCATGCCTCCCTTCCCACGCACCAGCAAAGTACCAAAAAGGCAGGCATTCCTCCCCCGCCACCTACACCCGGCACCATCCCACTCCGGTGGTGTTGCTCTGATCCCCTTGGCCCCCTAAAGAAAAAATAAACCGCTTCCACCAATCCAGCAGTTTAATCTTTCACCAATGCGTCACGGCCTTCACGATTGCACGATTTTTCGCTCTTAAGCGGGCGACGGGGATGGAGATATGAGACGATGCTGGGAAGGGGGATCAGAGGTTCTTACGCGAGGCTGTGGGGTGGGGTGGGGGGGAGAGAGGAGAACGGAAAGAGGGGGAGGTGGAGTGAAAGGAGAACGGGGAAGAAGAGCATGACGAATTGGAAGGAGAAGAAGACGAAGAAGGCATAAGGTGACGCCTAGACCGCGCATCGCTTTAACATCTAACGCGCGTTTCCCTAACCATCGTGAAAGTTACTTATGTGGACCACATTTTTCGGCAGTTCCCACCGACGCTACATATCCTGCCAGCCTTTCCACCAAGGCACGAAATACGAAGAAAAATTAAACAAGAAGCGCACGATGCCGCCACTTTCCTACATTCACGAGCATAAGCATCGCTAGTATTTCATCAAAGTCACGATATGCTAGATTTTTCCACTTAAAACATTCACAACAAATCACGAAAACGTATAAGTATATGCAGCATGCTCTTATACGTCAGTGAACCTTGAATGATAACTGCGGCAGAGTGAATACGGCTGAGTGCAAAAGAATCGTGGCGTAATCGAAGAATGATCAAGATGAAATGAATGGAGTGAATTACCAATCAAGAAGTGCTACTAGGAGTTGGAGAGAAGTATATTATCACCCTACAAAGTAGGAGACGGAGATAAGCGGTTAACTGAGAGATAAGAGAGAAGCGAAGAGCTGGAGCAAACCAATCATCTAATCGATAACTTTTGATGATGATGAACAAGATTAAAAACATTTATTTACTAATTTGATGCAATGAAGGGATTCGAGGGTCGAACTTCTCGACGTGTAAAATTTGAACATGTTTAGGTTTATCGGGATGAACGGAGTATGGGGAAGAAGATCATGACCAATTGTAAGTAGAGCAAGCATAAGGTAACGCCTTCTTCAAATTGCATAAAAACTAACACGTGCTTCCCGAACCGCCGTGTAGGTTAGATTCGATTGTTTGTAGGGGGGATTCGACAGGAGTCCGGGCACTTAGAACTTTCTAGTCCATTGTGCCAACCCCAAGCCTGTCTGCCACAGGCAGACAGGGGACGAGAGCGCCACGGTGTCAGGGCTACCCACCAACCGTCGTCCGGGCCCAACATTGCTTAACTTTTGTGATATTACGGGAACCGGTGTGTTTATGTGGCTGGGCCCTTGCCCCTTCGTCGCGAAGGTTACTAATGCGAACTGCATTTTTCGGCATTGACTGCATTGACTCAACACATTTTGCCAGCCGTTTCACCAAGGCACAGAAAAAAAGAAAAAAGAAATGGAATATGAATACACTTCTAACAAAGCAAGAACTTAAGCATCGAACGTATTTCCTCAGGCTCAATCATTACACTGTAATATGATAGCAAGGAAACATTTTGTGAGTAAAATTCTTCAAAATCATTAGCTTACAGGGTGTTAAGGTAGAACTGAGGAAATATAGAAACTCTCTGACTTCACAGTTCTCGTTATTAACCTACCGTTAAATATGGCAGATACCTTAAATTCGTAGTGAGGTTTATTCCAGAAGAGAATGAAGAAACCCAGTTAAAACTTGATTCATTACACTTATTTAAGCTCAGAACTTCCCCAGAATTGTCACGAGTGGACAAAATTGGGAAAATTATCCTGACAGTTAAGAAAAGTAAGTAGTAGAATACCAAACTCAAGGATTAACCCACAATCCCTGCAAAAGATTTATTCTCTCACAATAGCTTCTGCACTGCCGACTTCAGAAGAAATTGCGGGTTACCCTTTCCTGTTTGTTTTTGTTGGCCTTCCCATACGCCAATTACAAATATTTTTGCATGCGACAATACTTGAGAAACCCTTTCAAACATCCTACATAACTCATGACACGCTATGCGGGATAGCTTCCACTAAACAGTGGGAATACAGTATTTCCTACTGTACGAGATCGTTTTCCAAGTCCAAGATGGGAACACATACGACAGCGGTGGAAAATTTCTTTCCTCACGATCGAGCTGCGAATGAATTTGTCCCTCTTTACGATTCATGCGTTTTTTCCTAATATGAGATGAAAAAGAGTGAGACAGGTAAGTGATAAAAAAATTCTACACTGATTATCACAAGTACCAAGTTGATGACAGATAATTTGGCCGAATGAGGAAGACCATGGGAAAAATACTTAACTTGAACATATAAGGCGGTTTTTCGAAATGATCATGAAACGAATTAAAGAGGACTAGGCTTGAGCGGCGGCAGTTCATCAAACTTATAATTGAAATGCTAATGAAAATAAGAAAGATTTAGGTTAAAGGTGTATTGTTCGTCAGAGTATTTATTGATAATTGTTCTCGGGTCCCACTAAAACCACGCACTAGGTTTATTCGGGATAGTTTACCGATTAAGGTAGGTCGAGCTGAAGATATAGATGACTCTATTCTTTTTCGACCGCAGGAATCTACTATAGCATCCGATTTCCATCCACGGCTCGGCTTGTGTTAAACATCAACTTCGTGCAATAGATACGGTATCATTATCACGCGGGTGCTCGCTTGATGGACCGACTAACCCTGAGGAGAACTAGTTCGTCCCCGATGCAAAAGAGGAAGGAGGGCGGATGGCCAGAAGCCTGTTCCTTCGCCCTGTGCGTTGTGGGAAAAAAATGAAGAGATGATACGTGAAGGTGGGCGGTTAGCGGGGAAGGAAAATGGAAGATTTCGGGGCGATGGAGAGGGGATATGGCCCATAGAGACCAGTCCCCACACCACAAACTGGCCCCAAGAGGCCTGGCGCTCCCTCCACACAATAAACCCCCCCCGGCCCGTGGCACGCTAATGTCAAAATAACTGCTCCGGGTGAGAATGGATGGAGAAGAGGGGTGAGGAGAAATGGCAGAAGGATATGAAGAATGGCTCCGTGTATAGGAGGAGAAGCGAGAGGGCAGGAGGAAGATAGATGCGGGCTAGGAGCAGAACTGGGGCGGCATTTTAAAGGCGGAATTGGACCTGGTAAGTGGAGAACTGGGCCCAGGGAGTTACGGGGAGCCGACGGATCCATTGTTGCCTGTTTGGCGACTTCGTAGCGAAGCAAGAAATGGGCGAAAGACTTTTTCTCACCTTCAGACACAAAAGGGGTGGTGATGTAAAAAGGAGAAAGCGATCCATGGAAACATGTGGATAGCGTGAAATGAGCGATGAGCTTTATCCCACCGCCCGGTCGCGATAGTGAGGTTGGCAAGTTATTGGTGAGCACCTCCGTAAGCGTCATCCTCCTCAAAGTATCCTTGCCGCTCCAAAAACTATTCACTAGCGTTACCATCCATCCATTATTCTTGATGATTACTTGCCAGGGACAATACAAGTTCAGTGGTACATCTTCTTACGAACAGCATACGAACTTTTCGAGATGCAAACTTTTTAAAATTCCGTTTCACTCTTTGAACTTATTAACCAAATATGAACTGTAATGATCTTCTTATTTGGTGTATGATAGACTATTTAATGAGAGACGCAATGAAGCAATGTTTTTAATACGCGCCCTTTCAGCTACACAAGTATTTTATTTTTCCAACGTTGCTGAATCAGGGAACGGGTTAATTTCTCATGAGTGACGTATCAGACTTGGTTTCTGGATGCAAACCACGAACACGGGCGAATGAAATACGCAAGTCCAGGTACCTCTGTATTACGTTAAGACATTTTGGAGGGAAGAGGTTACATTTCCTTGCGTAGGGGAATTCGGGGTTCGTGATCATCTGAAGCAAAATTTTTGTTACGCGTGATAACGTATTTGTATCACTTTTTGAGAAGTCATCGTAGTAAGCAAAATGACATCTAAAAATAATGACTAGAATATTCTATGCACATTTGAATTTAGCACACTCTGAACACATGAAAAATACGACAATGAAAAGCTTTTGTTTGTTTCCTGTTTAATTTATTAATCCAACCCCAATACCATATTCTTCCAGTAGCATGAATTGATCTGCGTCACAGAATTTTTTCACCTCAGAGGCTGGCTGAACTATGTTCTATCAATGCACAGCTCAAGCGTAGACCTTCAATATGTTTTACTCAGTATTCCAATGGGTATCTGAAATTGGACTTAACTTCTTTCATCAAAACGTTAAATGCGCATACATCAAAATACTCTTTCCACCAATTTTTAGATATTATGAGAATAGCAGCAGATATCATATGAAAAGATTGAGCGGCATTGCCTAAAATTACAAATAAAATCTCTACACAACCATATATCTGAGTAGAAAGAATTCGCGTCAAATTTTTCCGCGGGCATTGATCACAGAGATTGCAAAGAAATGCATTTGGTATAGAGTATGTATTTAAGAGACGTGATTGTTAGAAGTGATCTACGCTGAAGGTCCTCATAAGAGGAGGGTGAGAAAATAAAGCAAATCAGGTGATTGAATCAACATATTCGGAATGAAACGAAAAATGAAGTTACCTTACAACCACCTTCTTCCTAGACATCGCGCATTATTTTCATTTGAAACATTGAAAACCGTGTGATTGAAGCTATACATGGTATTTGAGACTAAGCGTTTTTCGTACTATCTCAAGCCAACTGATTTTAACCAACCTTTGTAGTTCAGTTAGGGAAAATATAGTTTTAGAATGGCATCGTGAGGAATAATGTATTCTCGTCAATGGTGATGTAAGCGTTAGAGTTTTGATCACGGCACGGAATGACCTCGGTGAACTGGGGCAAGAAGAAATTTCATACAACTACAAGAGGGATGGAACAAGATCATAGACTGATGGAGGATTATCAGCAAGCCATTAATTATGCATCCCCTTTCCACCGACTACAACCTTGACATGACTGACGGCATTCCGTGCTCCTTTTACTGCCCTAGCCGAGCAAGCATAATGAAGGCAATGGAGAAAACGCCTGAACCAAAGATTCCGAGGAATGTAGACTGGATCGTGTGATCAGAGTATCTTATTCACTCAAAAAAGGTACGAAAACTTCATAGCTCTCCAAGATATGTGAAGCAATAACTATAATCTTACGACTTATAAATACAGAGTAAGATGATAGGAAGTCAAAAAATGTAAGGAAAAAAACGATTAGAACTGTAAGAGCCTAAACGAGGGAAGTTAACACGACCAAGAAATTGACCGGCATGGAGGATACAGGAGACATTTTTACGCGATACTCATGAACAATAAAGTACATAAATGCAATAAATGAGTCAGAACATATATGAAAAATAAAGAATGAGAAATAATAGAATGAGCATCAGTTTAAATAATAAGAGAACGACAATAATGTAAATCGTATTATAGGGAGTCTAGGTAATCGAAAGGCATGCATTTAAGATTTTTCATGAAATGTTATTGTTCTTGTCTGCATGTCGGTAGGACATCACCAGAAAAAGTCCAGAAGACATCCCACTGGATCGGACATTATATGGACTTCATTGGTTCAGGCGTTAACTTGAGGAACAAATTCATATTTTTCTTTATCAAATGAAACAAATTCATAGCTCCAATGCAATAAAATACGCTTACAAGCTTTGTATAACTAGTGCCAAGCTCTTTGTCATCATATTACAAATTTATACAAATGATTAACTCCAAATGAACGATCCTAGGAAGGCAAGGAATGAAACAGATATTATAGAGCGGAAATACAAATTAAGTTGAGATAATTTAAATGCAAGACAACGTATGAATATATGTATGTAGTATGACAGCAATGAACAGTTAACCACTTTGAAAATGAAGATGGTTGTAGGAAAACTGGAAAAAGAATAAAAGTAGGCAGATAATTATTATTTCATGTTTAAGGAATTATTATGCTCATTAAAGAAGAATTCGTGAAACTTAAATTTTATTATTTATAATTCAAACGCCAATTTAAGTAAAAAAACACCCCAACAGTAAACCTACTTAAAAATTAGCAAAAATAATTCAAATGTTGCCATTGACTTTCAAGCAGAAGGATGTTGATGAAGATAACATTGAAAACATTTACCAAGCGGAGTCTACGCCTTGAGCGAAGGTATGAAAAACTGAAAAAAAAACGACAAAAATGTCTAATATAAATAATGGATGGTTAGATTAATAGGCAGGTAGATGACTTTATCACGAAGAGATAGATGGAGAGAATAGACTCCTCTTTTCAGCCTAACCCTAATGGAAGTGCAATGGAACGTGAAATGAAAAGTATGAACGGAAAATGCAAATACGTAATTCATAATCCACGGAAAAAATTACAAAAAGGAAAATACAGAATGTTAACAGCCCTTTTACCCTTCTTTATAGCGAAAGTGTATTGATGGAAATGGATTTGCTCCTAA
This sequence comes from Pyrrhosoma nymphula, assembly GCA_963573305.1. Taxonomy (NCBI): domain Eukaryota; kingdom Metazoa; phylum Arthropoda; class Insecta; order Odonata; family Coenagrionidae; genus Pyrrhosoma; species Pyrrhosoma nymphula. The sequence continues at coordinate 7,008,144 of OY754335.1, read as the reverse complement.
GCTAATGAAAAAGAAATGTATGAAAGCATTTGAAAATACGAATGCACCTAGCCTCTATGAAGTGATTTCGTTTTAGCTCACGAGAAAGCGAATTCCGACTCAGCAGCCACTCTAAAATTTTGTACCATTAAGTACTTTGGTTGGGTTAAGCGTAAAATTACCTAAAATCCCGAGGAGTAAATTCATTGATGTTCCAAAAGGCGTACATAATCAGAGTGGGTCATTTCTCTGCTCACAGCATGCGCACAACTTTCCAGTGTAATGCCGGTTCATTATTTTAATAAGGCCGTTGATTTTTTTTCTCACCAAGGGGAGACCCTTGCGATCCGTAATAACACCTTTACACTAAAGAGTTTTCAAAAATTAAAATTATGCAATGGAAAATCAATCAGAAAATGCAATTTTATGCAGAGCTTATGGGCATTATCTCGGCCATCTTCCGTCTAAAAGAATGAAATTACAGATGCACAGGAGATAACACCGTTTGTCGCTCTTTTTCCATCTCACGTGGCTCAATCTTACTCATTATGATTAAAAACCCTGTCATGGTCCTCATGCGTAAATTACTGCTTATTCAATGCAAGAGAATACTTCAAAAGATCATAGGTGAATGAGTCCAACGATTAGCTGTTATTGAATCCACTATAACGCTCGAAATACAGACCAAACTATGCATAAAAGACAAGTACATGCTCAACTAGATAGCTTGACTGATAACTAGACTGAAACCTCAACTCCAAGGCAATAAAAAACTCATCTCAGTATAAAATAATAAAAGGTTAATGGGTGAAATGAAATCTTAAGAAAACACATACATTTCGATAGATATGCTAAGATATATCATTATTTGATTGATCTGGAAGAAAAGGTATTTTAAACAGAAATGAGAAAAAATAGTCTAGATTTTTCATTAGCAGGGAACCAACACAAATTCTTTTTTCATCTCAAAATAAGATTGGACGAGGAAAAAAATATGCAATTAGTGCAATTTAGGGTGAGGCAACATGATGAAGTATTTTGTCTGTCGCAAGAAAGCTTTGAGTTCAGCAAGCACTGGTTTTAAGCGCTTCCAGTTTGTTATACGCCATCACCATAAGAACTAATCTACCTGAACTGGGAATCTTACCGCAGACCTTTGAACTATAGTGCCAATGCACATACAAGTAAGTTAATTAGGCTTCCTCATTCTCGTGACAGTTTTCGGAGGATTCATGGTAATTAGATGTCATACCAGACCTAATGAAATCCGTTATATGGCCAGAATTACAGCAATATGGAATTAATTACTTATATGCACACTTATATAAAACTGGAATTGTGTTTGCTTGCAAGGTAGACTTCCCAACTCCAGGGTAAATTCGAACAAAATTTGGCAAACATGTTCCTTAATACCTATAAAAATTAACAGGCTGTTAATAATAACATTAATAGACCCAAATGGCACTTTTTTAAGCAAGGGCCCTTTCTTTAATTGGACCCTTTTTCAAGCAACCGTTACGTCCATAATAAAAGCATTGAATTCTGTTCCGAGGATCTCTGCTTTTGCCGTTTTAAATTATTACTTGCACTCATGATATTGGCTATTAATGTTTAATACCAGATGACTGATAGAATGGTGTTTTTAATTCTTCCATTCAATATTCGTTTACGCTTCGTATATTCCTAAAATTTAGTTTTTGGTTTCAAAATCGTTAATCTTTGCACTACCTTCTTCAGTAATATTTTTATTTATTTACTTGGAAACCGCAGCATAGGTTTGGAATGGGAAGTTATTCCCGAGGCACTAAACGTCTTACGTTGAGTAATCATTTTAACAGAATGAATGTGACATTTCAGATGGAATATTTTTCACCCCAACATCTTCAATGTGTGGTTAACGACTGCTAGATAGTAAATGCATTTGACACTTCATTTTGGGAGGATTCATTTCATCCTATGCAAATATTTTATTCTTTTCTTCTTCCCGTAAAACTTCAACGTGTCTGGTATCTTCTGGTGTCATATTGATATTGCTTAAAGACACGCTTCATGAGGTAAAGTATTCTGTTACGACGATAAAGATCCGTCTGGTCTATTTCTGGCCTTGATTTGGCGATGGGTCAAGGATGTGTGGGTTCAAGGAAAGAGGGGAGGGGGTGGAGGGAGTTGATTGGGGGGGGGTGATAAAAAGGCCGATGGGATAAGTGGAGGTTAGGGAGGGCGAAAGAGAGGCGAGGCAGCACCCAAACGATAGGGATGAATTGTGGATTTATAAAAAGCACCACCGCGAGGAGAAACGGTGGCATTGGTATGCGAATCAAACGTGCCCCCAGTTAAGCAGCGTGCGCAACGCATTCGCACGTTTCGAGCGCAACGCTCGGGTTCCCACGAACAACTAACTGCAGCACGCCGTCACGATGCGGCAAAAAAAATGCCTCCAACTTGGGAGTGAAGCCTCGGCTTTCCCTAAAAGTGTTGAAGGCCCATTTTTCACCGACTTACGCTCGATTCAATTATCTTTCCAACTTCTTTTGGCGCAAAATCAGTCATCCAAATGAAACAATCCCAACCTCCAAAGTCGCTTCAAACTTAACGTCTATTCCTTCGGTGGTCTCCATGTTCCCCATTACTTCAGATCTTACGAGGAGAAAACACATAAGAAACAATTATGGCGCAGCATTTTTGAGACTATTATTTATCAATCAAAAATATTAGGAAAGTTTTCTTTATAGGTTTAGGAAGTTTTTAAAGGGAAAAAGAGAGGCTACCTCACTCACGTTTCAGCCAAATCTCGAGTAATCAGAAAATATTAGGGGCCCTGCAAAAAAATTAGATGCGAGACATAAAATACAAAGGAAATTCATAAGCTTCGTTAAACACTACCAAGAGTGAACAGAAGGTATACAGTAAAAGTAATGAGACCTATAGAGCTGACGGAAGGATTATGTTGGGAGCCGCTATGGACTTGGAGGCTACTTGCTAGTAATAGATTACTTGAAATTTTCAGATCACGTAGGTTTCATAGTGACACGGAGGATATCATTTTAACACTACACTATAACTCTAGAACTGATTGTAACGACAAAATAGGAGAGTTACAATTTCGAACAGATAAGGACAACAAATCTTTCTTCCTACGCACCGTTCCCACGCGCTACAAAAAAATAAAGCGAGACACTAACTAAAACACATTCACACACATTTAAGCTTTTGTTCTTCCCCTTTGCAAATTCCTTTTCTCTATTCCCCCTCTTTTCATAGCTTATACTCATGCAGGGTGATTCGCAGGGTATTATGTAAATGTATATGTTGACGTGCGTCACCAAAGTACCTATGTAATACATGCCTTCGCCGAGGGCATATGAATTTCTTGAACAATGACATACTCTTTTTCTTGTTATAATGCACATGATCAATAATGTATTAAAATTCCTTAGCCCAACCTTACTAACTATAAAAAATCATGTGTGTGCCAAGAGTGGACGATTTAGTTTAATATCTAATCATATTAAACCTGGATGAAGGCAATGTTTCTCAAAATATATAGACATATAGTTGTAATGATTGTACTCAAAGGATAATATGGTAGGGTACTTATGAATCCATCGTTAATAAAATGAAAATTATGGTTTCAAGATTTATGGTTATAATACCACGAATGAATTATGACATTAATTGAAGTTCATTCCCAATTCGTATAACATCTTTGAACATTTAATATTTTGAGGTTTTTAAAAAATATTATATTTCTGCCTTAGCCTAAAACAATATAAAACAAACTGCATCACAACTTTTAAACAATGACGGAATCACAAGTTTTTCTATAGTAGTATCAACCAAAGTTCCAATCATTGTTTATGAAGACATCTTTTCACATTGCCTGTGGTTATATGTCATGAAGCTATACATTTTAATCTCTTTTTAAAAGATATGTACCTCAGTTTCCTCTTCGGACGTGACGAAAAATTGTTTCCGAGAGCCCGGTTAAAAAAAATGTCAGCAAGCCCTCACACGAAAAAGGACCCCGAGGGGATAAACGAACCAAGGCCGTGATCTGACGCACGCATACGTCACACGAAATAGGAGAAGCGAGAGAGAAGACAGAAAAAGGTTTAATGTTTAATTTTTTCAAGGAAATGAAGAGCGGTTTGGGGGAGGAAATGCTCATCATTTATGAATCCTTATATTGGTTTGCTGCAGCTCTCCACTCATACTTCTTCACTTTGACGTCCATGATTTGCCAGATTTATACCATCCTTAATCTTCCTCAGTAATTCCACTCATTATTTCTCTTTTTACAAATTTTAAGAGGCTTTTATGCCACAATATGTGTCCAAGAAGTCAGTCTCTTATTCTCATAGTTTCATCAGACATCTCTCCAGGTGTTCGTAGGATATCATTACTGGTGATTTTTGCGTCCATTTCATATTCATCATTCTTTGATAACATCAATTTTTCTATAACTTCCAATGTCTGTGGCTCTGCAGCTGCGATTTCAGCTGTGAGGTACCACTTCCATACGAGATCATGCTCCAAATATATTTTATAATGAAATGATTATTCACTTCTAAACTTGTTTTACTAGCTAGCTCTGGTAGAATGTCTTCTTTCATAGGGCTATTACATTCAAACTATCTTTCTTCCTCTATCCTTCACAGGTGATGTTACTTCCCAGATAGCAAAATTCTTCGAGGCTAAGGTTTTGAAATTCCAGAATCGGCCCAACTTTTGGAACATCGATGCGGTGGTAAAAATCACAGTAAATTGATATTAAGTACATTACGGGCCATTTGAAGCACTTATCTTAACTATCGCAATGCTCTGCCTTGTTATTAATCGATATGTACCGCAAAATACTGTCGTTAACCGGTATATACTGCCAAAGAATAAATAAAATATTCTTCAGAATGCATTCTTTACTTTATAGCAGTCACTTATGAGGAAGCCCTAAAAAGATCAAGACTCCTCCTACTTCGCTCCAGAAGATTCTCTCTGAAACGCGAGATGAAACGCAAAATCAAAATTGGTCACGACGCAGCAACTGGAAATCCTTCCTAATAACGACGAATCGCAGAGAAAACCTGCGGTCAGAGTTAATTAGTTTATATCATAAATGACAAAACATTGGAATGAATTTAGTCTTAATAGAAGCGTCGCCATATCGATAGGACTAGATATCTATGAGTAGTCCAATTAACTTCAATCAGGATTTTTTGTGACCTAACCGGGCAACATCACGTATATGCGTTGGTCCATATTATCAACGAGGGAGCGGCTGGGATTACCACACACACGCATAATGTAAATAATTTCGCAATACCTTTAGGTAATGGATTAGATGAAAGAGAACTGCGGTTGGGTAAAAGTTAATTCTAATAATATTCCAAATTCCAAAAATTCTAATAATATACCAAAATTAGATACGTGGTAACGTAGTTCTTTAATTAACGAGAAAGGTTGAACTTTGCCGTGAATAGAGAATTTGGCAAACTCGTAATTAATAATAATTTAAATATTCCAAGCGCTTAATCAACGTGTAAACGTTTAATATTTTGAGCGATATGGATGAGTGCGTAATGAGTGCACGTCGAAATATATCGATCTAAAGCATTTTACAGATAACTCGACTTTTTAATTGGTACCGATAAATGATTAGGCTTTTTTTGCGTCATGAAATTATGGTTGCAAGTAGAAAAAGGTATTTATCCATTCTTCGCGGTCGTTGGGGGATAAACCTCCCACCGACCGAGAAGAAAGGCGAGAGAACGAAAAGGATTAAGCCAGCCCGCGGAGAGTGAGATGGGAAGAAGAGGGTATTGTGGGTGGTGGGTATGAAGAGGAGGAGGCTGGAATTGAGGCGTAGAAGGAAGCTTTCGTCAGTCATGCGGAAGAAGAGATGCAGAAGGAGAACGGGAGGATTCGTGGAGGTTGGGTGAGTTGCGGTGAAGTTTTCGTAAAGACATAAAGCGATCTCAGCCGTGTAAGAAAAGATGCGTAGCCACGGGGAGTCGTGACTCTTGAGTTCACACTACAAGCTTCCCATGCCAGTCGAACTTGAGCAGAAGCTTATGGTCCCTGTGCAGAAACACATTTTTGAATTGGACGAGTATATTACGACTCGATGCACTAGAACGGAATAAGCATTAGATATCTTATGGTATTTCTCTGAAACAACCTGGGTTTGTTACCAACCTCACCACTTTTACTGCTTCCTTGAAATTTCTTTCTCGTATGCAAGTCATTGATGAGCGAGCTTAAACCGTTCCGAATGCTGTTGGCGACCCTGCCAGACCAACCTCACAATCATCTCCCCCACAAGGGACCTATCTATTCTTACCCTTCGACCTTCCTCCCCCTGAGATTCCCTCCCATACGTGCGTCCCACTTATGTACATTCGGTGGCAGTAAGATTTTACACGAGCTCTAACACACTCTATCTAGAATTTTTCCGTTCGCACGAATTTAGATGTCATCATCGTACACCATTCGCTAAATTAAGCTCTACTAAGCAACCGAGGTATAGTGATGCCAGTAACGTCATATTGATAGACGATTAGTTATCCAGGCTGTGCTTAATAAGGTTGGGGAAATTACTTGAATCGTGTTGCATATACTTTAATATACAAATGCGAAAGGTTTTAATTATAATGAAAACTAAAATAAATTTCCTTTACTGTTATATCGACTACAGATCTTTTTCAAAGCGTACGTCCAACAACATTGTGGTGGCCAGTAGATGGGTGCCGTTTTTCCAGAAAAGCAGCGTATGTTCATGTCATTAACTTGATTATTTACAATTGTTAGCAGACTTGAAACAGCATAAATTTATGATGGCCACTAACTCTGGTAAAACGCTGACCATGGCTTCGCTGGGCGCCTAAAGTTCATTGCTGTGATGCTTAAGCACGAAAGTAACGGAAACAAGATATTACAAAAGTATTCGAAAAAATGCGGGAAGCAATTCACAGAGAAGTTGACGGACACATGCGAGATGTATATATCTAAAAGGCCACTAAGCAATAAAAGCGGTTAAATTCTAAATACTAAAAATTATGATTACTTTACCATTGTCGTAATTTCTTTTCTCGTCATTTGTTTACCATTATTTTGCTAATTGCGGTAAACCTAAACTCGCGCGAAAGGATGTAGTTAAGATGATTGCACAGTCAAATGATTTCATTGACATTTGTTTCGTATTGGAGTTAGATCGTCCCCTTATTTTAAGAAAACAAAAATCTACCTTTCCTCTCCTTATATTGTCACAAATGAGGAATTTCCCAACTTTTGCTACAGCAATTCATATACCTGGATCTCATACATTGCTATAAACCTTACATGAAAATGCCTTCAGTTTTTCTGAATCACGGATATTTATTTTACTATAGATGACTGAAAATTCCATGAACCTTACAATGAGGACGGAAATCTTGGTGCGCTTCCGATCGTCATTTGCTCAAATTACGGGTCGCCAGTTATGCCCCGTTTAGACTACTATCGTACGTACCATCGTAGCAACTCGCACGCATTCACACTACTATCGTAACTCAGTGCTGCCCTCACCAGGAATCGCGACGAACTAGTAAAGAGCAAGCGAACAAAATAGGGATTCCCGCGTCCCAGTGGCGTTTTTAAGACTTTCAACATGGTTCTACAAGCAAATGACACCTATCTTCGATTATTCGTCAAAGTACCACCATCTAATTCAATATATTGATTGACGTTTTTTATTATCGTTATTCATCATTCCCGATTTCCGGTCGTGATACCAGCGCTGACCATCGTAAAGGTGGCAGTGTTAGGAACTACGCGTACCGCTGTCCGGACATGCGTTCACACTACTATTTCCGGCAACTATCGTCAGGACGATCGTACGTACGATAGTAGTCTGAACGGGGCATTAATGCGCTGGTGTTGCGAGGTAGGCCTCGGTAAATGTGAGCTTTCGTCCCGCCAGCGTTTTCGTAATTTCACCCACTTTTAACAGAGATATCGGAACCAAATTCACCTCACTTATTATGCAAACCTTGCGCATTTGTAAAATACTTTTAACACAACAATGCATCATTTACTCTAGGAATGGGAAACTTTCAAACCTGAGAAGTGCGATTTTTCCTCTCCGCCATCTTGTGAAAAAATGCCGTTTCCTCTTATCCACTGTACGTGGCGCAGCGATCGAGCAGTTGCTTCTCTAGCATATACAGACCTCTCCTACACAGTTTCTTCCCTCCTTCCACTCAAACTCACCCCGCAACAGCCATTTAACACAATCATTTTAAGACTAGAAATTCTTGGCCTCCCACGCGGTTGCTGCCCCTCTAGTTGGAACTTGATTTCTTTCGCGGCCGTTGATAACACGATCGAAGTAGAAGATAAACGTCCTCTTATAAGGTTCTTGGAAAATTCAGTGGCATTTGAAAAGGAGGGTAGTGCGCGCCATGTTGGAAGTAGGAGGCCTGACGTCACAACTGCTCTTCTCCGTCGCGACCGCCCGTGATATTCACTTGTTAGCTCATACTATTCGATTCTTGGTGTTCGTTGCAATTCCGCACCTTCTGTTTTCTTGACAATCTTCAGGAGCCTGTATCATATAATTTTCAAATACCTAAGGAGGCATTAACTGAAGCTAGTAAGAAGAAGTATCGAGAGAAGGTGGATGAGATAATGGGTGAGGATCATGGAGTTAGATCAGTGGAAGATGAATGGGGATGTTTGAAAAATGGAATTGTAGAAGCGATGAAAGCAACGGTAGGCGTAGTGAGTGCAACTAAAATTAGAAAACCGTGGATCACGAAGGAGATGGAGGAGAGATGGGAATGGAAGAGCGTGAACTCAGAGCAAGGTAAGAGAAAATACCCAGAATTAAATAACAGGCTTAGAAGAGAAACAAATAAAGCAAGAGTGGCGTGGTGGACAGAACAGATCGACTCGTTAGAGAAATACCAAAAAGAGGGAAGAGCAGATGCATGATATAGGAAAGTGAAGGAACTGACGGGTGATAATAAGGGAAAGGGGATTAAAACGATCACAGACAAGACGATAAAGGTGATCGTAGAACTGAAAGAGATCCAGGAGAGGTGGAAGTAGTATGTTGAAGAGCTGTATGGTAAAGAAATAAGGCCCAATAGTTTAGATATAGAAGGTGAAGACGACATCGACAGAGATGACATCGGACTAGGTCTCATAGAGAGCGAAATAGAAAGAGCTCTACGAGACATGAAAAGAAATAAGGCGGTGGGAATAGATGACATACCTACAGATTTTTTAAAGAGCATGGGGAAGAACAAATGAGGAAAACTTTTTCCGCTTATTCGTAGGATTTATGAGGATGGAGTGTGGCCGGAAGACTTCGCGAAGACTGTACTCGGAGCTCTGAGTTTGCAGTGTGCATTAGTTGCATAATATTTTACTTTCATTGAAATGATCCCCACTCTTGAATCCTTCAGTTTTTCTCGAAATGTCTCCGGGATTTTTTCTGATAGCCATCAGCCACAGACACCACATTTTCCTCTCCTTCGGTAAACAAAGAAATAATTTCTTTGGATCTATAAAGGTCGTACTTCGGCAACCTGGTACCAAACAATATTTGTATTGAACATTACTCATGGTGGTAAAACTAATAGCTTTGTACGCGATGACCAGTGTAAACAACAGATTGGTAAATAACAACAAAGAAAATACGAAGCCATCTATAATCAATGTTTGACCATCTTTGCTCGATAAAAGCGCCAAGAGTTTTAAGTATATTTAATATTTGGTCTATTACTCGTTTTCTTGAAATATTTAGGAAAATGAGGCCTTCACGGGAAAATTTTGATGTTTCTCCCGACCGTTGGGACATGAGATCGCATTTCTTTGCATCCGTTGATACGTCTTTTCATAAGGACAATGTTTGTTTTTTTCCAAGTCGTTCAACTAAGAATTATTTAACAACTGGGTTTTTTACTCTATGAATACCCATTAATTAATTTACAGGCTTGCACTCCGCCGTTACTGATGCACGCCACCGGGATCACCCGAGATCGTCATGGGACGAGGAAGACTGCTGGCGCTGCTACTGCCTCTCGACACGGCAGTTGTGACGTCAGACGGGGACACGCCCCCTTTCAGGCCGTTTTTCCAGGCGTTCATATTTCGACTATTTTGCGAATTTTTATCTCAAAAACTGAGCTTCACTTTGGCCTCGGGTTTTCAGCATTGTACTATACTTAGCAGCCTCTATTACCTCAATTTTATTTCAAAAAAAAATGAAAAGTTCCTCATTAATCTTAGAATAACACACAGGACAAAAGGCAATATTCTTCCATTCAGGCGCCTTGAGAATGAGTAGACACATCCACTGAAGTCGGTACATGGCATTTTTTTATTACTAACAAATGTAATTTGTTTGTTAAAAAATTTAAATAAGTGATTTCTCCCAGGAAGTTTGAAAGGCTTGAGACGTTATAGGGCTTTAGGGCTTAGGCTTATAAGAAGGCTTAAAAATTAAGGCAACGATTGATTTAAGATCTTGATCTAATTACCGCTGTTATTGAGGTTAAAATGATTTAGTCCAATAAGTATGACTCCGCGGTAGCCTCCTTGAAAAGGAAAATGAATTCATAAAAATATATTCGGTCAGGTAACCTGGATTCAGTACATTAATTTTAAAAAATGGTTGTGCAATATTTCCTTCATTTTTTCCAACGATAGTTCATGTTGAAAATAAAGCACCGATGATATTTAATGGTAATATTTAAAACATCTAGATAGCTTAAAACGATTTAGAAACACACATTTTGATGCTACACTCAAAAAGGCAAGCCCGTCATGTTTGTCTAGCGTCTGCTTTCGAGTGTTACTCCACGCAGCACTTCCCATTGTATGGCATGGTCTTCGGTGATGCTCTGTTCCTCTACTGCCGATTTCTGTGGTTTCGCCAATATGAAGTGCCTTCGATGCTCCGTTACCCTGGTCTCATTCGCTCGGCCGGTCTCCCCGACATAAACTTCACCGCACTCACAGAGGATTTGAAAGACTCCAGGCGTCTTCAGGCCGATGAGTATTCTTTAACTTCACTAATTGATCCTATAATTTAGATGGAGGTAGGTGAATATTTTTAATATTAAAGCACCGAAGAATCGGTTAGTCCTTCCCGATTTGGTGGAGATATAGGGTAGGAAAGCTTTTTCCGACGGTATTCAATATGGTTCCTCTTGTGTCGCAAAGTGTCAGGAATCCTATCAAGATATGCATAAAAATGTTAAGTTCAAATGGTATTTATTCACGACCTCTCTTTCTATAAATGGTGCAAATGTCATGAGTTTAGGTAAAATAATCTTTTTTAAAATTTTTGTCGACCTTTCCGATTTTTATTGATCCATCTTCAGGGCTATAAACAAATGATGCATGATATTAAATGTTTGACAGTTCTGTTTTGATTACATAATGGTTAATTTACAGACATTAAATATAAAAATACATAGACATTCAAGATTGTTACCTTTAAAGTTTGGTGCTGTTTTTCTTTATTTACAATTTTAATTTGGTTGCTTGGATTAATTAAAATTGTAAATAAAGAAAAACAGCACCAAACTTTAAAGGTAACAATCTGGAATGTCTATGTATTTTTATATTTAATGTCTGTAAATTTACCATTATGTAATCAAAACAGAACTGTCAAACATTTAACATCATGTATCATTTGTTTATTGCCCTGAAGATGGATGAATAAAAATCCGAAACGTCGACAAAAGTTAAAAAAATAAATAAAATATATTACTTGACCTAAACTCATGACATTTGCACCATAAAAATGTTAAGGGAAGACGAGAAAATCAGTCAAAGGTCAATGATACAAATCAACCAATCAGGAGGCACCTGATCTTGATTGATGGATATGAATAGCAGCCAAATTTAATGGCATTCGGAAGCCCTGAAGATGAAGAACAAGTCGTTCTTCGAAACGTCGGCAAATATGGAGCGCCTATCACCCGAGAAACCTTTCTTCATAAGAGAGGGTACTCTTGGGGTACTATACTGGGGGGGGGCTGAATGCGGCGGGAAGATACTCCGGGAGGTGGGGTTTGAATAGGAAAACGAGTTGGAAGAGAGAGACGAAGCAAGAGCCTTTTACCAAAGCGATTTAGTCCACGCTAAAAAGCAGTATCCGTCCCCCCCCACCCCAGCTTTTTGTTACGTTACCACCCGTAACACAGTCATTTCCTTGATCGAGACGTGGAAGTCGAAGAGATGTGGGGAGAAAAACATCGAGAAATTACGATACTCGTTCCGAAGTCGGGAGAGAGAGAGAGGAAGCAGTATCACAACGCGCTAGAAGAAAAAGTGACTCCGAGAACGTAAGCAAAACGTACGGCCATGTGCTGCGGGGATAGCGAAGCCTTTTACGGACCTCATTTCCAGTCGATTTACTCCCCTCCGTCGTGAATTCCACCCATTACTTCCTCCACTACGCAGCGCTTTATGTGCCCTACATTCCTTTGATTATCCTCCCGCAAAACCATTCACAGAGGGAGGAGGAAGCAATAGGGTTGGAGAACATGAGGTCGTTCCTCGTATATTCTCGTCATAACGGAATTCCCCCAATATTGCACGTGTATCACAGTTCTGTTTTTTTACGCTCTCTCTCCAACCCAACCGATCCTTTTTTTATTGCATACTAGGTACCTACGAACACTGCGACTTTTACAACCCATAGAATACAAGCTTATTTAAGTCCCTTTAAAGGGTCTTGTCATCCGAGAGCGTTAACGTACGAAACGGAGAAATGAGTCCCTCATCCTTGTTCTGATTCATCGGCGCATATCTGAGGCTTTTTTATGGTCAGGCGTTCATTCACGAAACATTATTACGATCTTTTTCCTACGGGTGAGTGCCTCGCCAATTGAGTTCTAGGTTTTTTTTCTTAAGTTCAACCTCATTTCCCGCCGTTTTACTTTTCAATTGGTTGATCGCGAGAGGTGAAAATGAAACAATATCCCGGCACATAGCTTTTATTGCAAGACGTTTTTAACGTTCATCACTTGGTTCCCAACCAAAACACATGGTTTTATTGGGCAAGCCCTTACTTAATTAACTCCACTGCAAGGACATCTCTAATCTCTGCCGGCTGAACAGATTCCACTTTTTCGTCCAAAACGTATATTCTTCTACCTCTTCAACCAAGCTTTCTACCCTCAACCATCCACTTAGACATACCATTTCTCCTCAGTACTCAGTGAGTACTGAGTACTACTCACCCTATCCATGGCTCCTCCACCACATACATTCCTCAACCACTAGCACTTCCTCGTTTGTCTAACTTGCCACCCAGCTCACTCCCTCTACTTTTTCTTCTCCTCACGCACTACAAAATGCCATCACTCTACGTACTTACATCCCTTTCCGAAAAGATCGCGTTTCCGATGAATTAAATGCTACAACCTAATAAGTTTTAAGTTTACACTGAATAAGTTTTGCCTAGTCTTACTTTATTTCTATGGTCAGAATTTTCCATCGACATTCAGCTATAAGTTTTGTAGTTATTTTTAAAAATTGTACTAATCAGTTCACTGGTATATGGACGCCCACAATTCCACCAGATGAGAGATAAGTTGAGCAGGATATAACGGAGTCGATTAATTCCAATCATTCCAACTTCAGCCCTTTAACCGTGAGTAAACTTCTAAAGGTGTGTGAAGAGTACTAAACCTGTCGGATGTTATGTTATGTTTCGTATGTTAATAATAATTATAATATATTAATATATAGGTATTATATTATTGTACTTAATGTAATAGTTTATGAATAGCTGAAATTATATTTATTTATTCTGAAAAAGCTTACATGTAAATATAACACATACGTTAAAGAGTGTGATGAAAGTTTTTGCTTTTATACTGAACTTTGAAGGACGTATTAACAAATTATTTAAAGTTCAAGAGAACCAAAAGGCTGTAAAATGTAAATAAAAACACTTGGCTGATGTATCGATGAAATTGTAAAAGCCTTGGTCTCGAAAGCGATGACTTATTCATCACCTGTTCCTCCACATATCTAGTTCTATAGATATCCTATTCTATCTAATTTCAGATAACATTTAAACAATACCAGCATATGCAAGGAATAAATATCTTATTATTATAATACTTGGTGAATTTTATATCAAATGCGCTTACACTTTGTTTCGGTAGTAATTATGTTACCAATATAGGGACCGTATAACTAAATGTTTATTTTACATGCGCAGGTTTAAATGCTATGCACAATCAGCACGAGTGCATATTCATTCGCTCTCAGTATCGGTCATTTTAAGGTCAATATTCAATGAATTAGTACCTAAACATGTGAACACCCACACTGTTTAACTTCAAAGTGCTGAATCACAATAGAAAAACTATTCTCACGCATACATATGGTGTTGGAAAAATGATTTGAGCATCATTGACGATTTTTTGCTATTTGCATATGCACATTAAATATAATACTCGCAAGATAAATATGACTACATTCTCGTAGTTAACCAAAAATGTCGCTGAAAGAGGTTTCAATTGCAGATAGCATTTAGTCCGTAGGAAATGTTTTTTTGCTCTAGGGTAAGAGTCCACCATACTGTTGGCCTTTGGTAGTACAGGTGTGAGTTGTGTAATGCTTTGCTAACACATTTCTTGGAGCATAAATGAAAAACAAAGCATTTTCTGAGCTGGGAGCTAACTGAGGCATCCAGATATTTCGGCATAATAGTGATCTCCTTCATTTTTCATTTTTTTACCCGAATGATTAAGTCAAGATGCTGCAATGTCAACAAAATGTACACGTCGCTAGAGATTAAACGCAGCTTTAGAAGACATCGGGGGGATAAAAGTGGGAGGTGAGAGAATAAAATCCATCAAATATGCTGATGACCAGGCTATAATAGCAGAGAATGATGAAGAACTTCAGGAAATGATAGAAAGAATTAAGAAGAAAAGTGAAGACTACGGAATGAGAATAAACAGCAATAAAACTAAGGTAATGAGGATAGCAAAGACAGAAGGGCCCTTAAATATATGGCTGGAGGAAGAAAAATTAAAACAAGAAAGCTCTTTCAAGTACCTGGGAAGTATAGTTACATAGAGTGGCAACTGTACTGAAGAAACTAAAAGCAGAATTGGGCAAGGAAAAGTAGCATTTAGCAAGATTAAGGAACTGGTGACAGCAAGGAACATCAAGATGGATATTAGGAAAAGATTTGCAAAATGCTTTATATGGAGCATTGTGTTGTATGGATGCGAAACGTGGACGTTGAAGAAGAGAGAAGAAAAGCACATAGAAAGCCTTGAAATGTGGCTATGGCGACGAATGGAGAAGATTGGATGGAAAGATAAGATCACGAATGAAGAAGTGCTAAGGAGGATTGGAGAAGAAAGAAGTATACTGGGAGAAATTAAAAAGAGAAAGGCAAAATGGATTGGACATATTTTAAGGAATAACTACCTACAGAAAATAATAATAGAAGGGAAGAGAGGAAGAGGAAGGAGGAGGTACGGAATGCTGAGGGATATAAAAGAAGGAAGGAGTTAGGCAGGGATGAAGAGAGAGGCCCAGGACAGAATGCTGTGGAGACAACGCTACCGTTGAAACCTGTCTGCGGACAGATGCACCAATGATGATGACGATGATGGCTAAAGCTGCAAAACGAGCAGAAGATGAGATGCAAATATTGAGAGGATTTCCACATCGAACTTATTTACACCAGTTACTTCTACGAGGCAAAGGGGGAGCTGTTTGCTGAATATCAACCCAAATTCTTAAACTGCCTGAAAATTTCAATACCACGGCATAGGTGCGGTTGGAATTACCCCGTTTCTCACACTTCAATCGTGATGTGAGACAAGCACGTTCCCCCTCTGAACAACTTCACCCTCTTTAGGGAACCGTTAATGACCAACGTGTTACAAGAGATGCTATCCTTTCGTGGCAGTCACACCTCCCTAGGCTCTCCGCGTCGGAATTCCAACTTGCCAACAGTGCAATTAACGAGACGACAGAAGGTAGGGAAGGAAATACTCTGTGTCTGTGGAGGAGTCCCAACTGCATGCCGTATGCATCGAATCCGGTCAATCTGCGGCACGCACGCGTCTTCCAATCCGCCCGCCAAGTTGAATAGCACGACCGTAAAAAAAATAAGAATCCTCTTTAAGTCTATAGGGTAATGCTTGATGCTGGGCTAAGGTTACTTGAGAAATCCAGATCAAGCGAGTTTCAAGGTGAATCAGAGGGTATCATATAGCCCTGCACTATATATCTAGAACTAATAATTTGGCAAAACAATAAAATGCCGAAATGATAGTTAAAACGATTCCTTCTCCCGACGCACCATTGGTGATTGCCACCAAACATAGCTAAACAATGACCACTCCAAAACAAACATTAAGCTTTTCGTCCGTTCCTTCTTTCAACTCCTTTTCACTATTTCCCCCATTTTTCATGGCTGGTGTCATAACATACCCTTCCGCACGTCCCTGTCGTGGCTTGCAGGGTGAAGATTCTCTCTGAATTTTAATCTAAGCGGGCTAATATAGAAATATATCGAAGAATGAGCTTTCCTCTCTAAAAACATGCATGGATTACAAATTATACCCAACGGGAAGGTACCATTTTCAGCTTACTAACTATGGTGAAACTTAAAGACTGCCACCCGTAACAAAAATATCAGTATAATAGAGGTAAATATTTAAATATAGTGTCACTGCGGCAGATTAACCCTTATTACGCCTAGTGTGATCATTTTATCGCAGCAAACATTTAATGTTCTAAATTTCCCAACTTACTAAACTCTTCAAATCTAAGTAATTCGGCTTTTGTAGCTATATTTCAAAATCTCTTCTCATCTTAAAGCCGATATATTTGGTTGATTCAATCAAATATTTTAGTTGTATAATTTCTCCAATAAATTGGTTAGAAAAAATCCGGTGAATATACGTTGAGAGGGTACAAAGTGAGCGAATGCAGTAGGTTATCTGAAGCTACGAAATGTTGAATTCTGAGACAGAGGAGATTATGCTCGGTAGTTGTAGAATGAGGGAGGCAAAAGATTACGATTTGAAATAAGATAAAGAAGGGTATATGGGTAATCAAACCTTGGTGGTGCTCGCTTGCGAAGAGCATGACGTCAGGGAGGTGAATAAATGCTGGTATGGTAGGACAAAAGGGCTGAAAATCCCTCCGGAGGTCCCCGCCGAAATTCGGTAAATCTGCACGCTCTTTAACGCTTGATTCGCCCTCTTTGATCTAAAGTGCTCTGCTGACTATTGCCACCAAGTTTCGTAATGCATATAGAAAATCTGAGGAGTCGTTGAAGGAAACAGTGTGGGGATTGGAAGTAAGGCAGTGAAACATGGCAATCATTTCAAAATGTTTTCTTTGGTTCAAAGACAAACCTTCCTTAACGGCTAAACACTGAAAGAATGGAAATTCTTGCTTTAGTTTGAAAAAGACAATGGTGTGGAAGTGATAGGAATAGAGTCACAGGAATTAATACGCAAAATTATGTTAACGTCTTTGGAGAGGAAGGAAACAGTTTGCCTCACTGAAACAGCGCAATTTATTTTTCAATACTCTAGAAAAATTAAATTTGTATCGCTGTTAATCGTTTCGATTGAAAAAGCAGAAAGCCAACCAGATCAAATGCTACAGCCACTTCCAACCCTTGGGGTATACTTTGCCATGACCATCTGTCTCAGCAAGGAGATGACTGGTCTAATTACTATGCGTAGAGGGAAAAATGGTCTTGTTCGCTTATATGTAACTCTTAAACCTCGGACTTCATATCCTTAATACAGACCATAAGGCCAGCTAACATCTCGGTAGCCATATGTTCAGAACATTCAGTCCAATCACTGCGACGCTCCGCCAACCCTACGCGCGTCTGGCAGAACATGAGACCGATTGCGAGGTAATTAGACGCCTATTACAGCTGACGCTACGCGTATTTCATTTTTTTAGCCACTTATACTGCGATGATACAAGCTGCTTTTGCCACAGTTGCTAATGGCATTTGACTCGACTTGAATGGCTCAATTTTACTTCCGCCGATTTGAACCTTAAAAAAAATAAATAAGCATTCCAGGCATGCGACGGTTTCTTTGAATTTCACGCTTCTATATTTAGATCCAACAAACGGTGACCGTGAAAGAAAACTGTCATTCCTCTCCTCTCCACCTATCGATCAATTCCATTCGTCTCTTCCACATTCTTACTCCCGTTTTCTTTTGTGCCGCGCTTTAATCCTCTTTTTTTTCAACCGCCCCTCTCTGTTGAACGTCCCCATTCAACACTCGAATGCTCCCCATCCAATCAATTACGTCGGCGGCCAAGACTGTCAGCTCTCTCTCTCTCTCTCACATAGACCACCACCGCGGGCACATCGTCGACCTAACATGCCCGGCCGCCAAACAGGCTGCTGCTTTGCCCCTTCGCTTGCGACCCTACTTCCGGGTGCAGCAGGGAATTGGATTTTTTTCAAATCGACAGTAACGCACATCCCAGAGATAAATGCGAGCTACTCCATAGTGAGAGGAGAGAAATGTTCCCCAAGTCGAACCCACACCCCCACCACACAGTTGTAAGCCTTGATTACAATGTATGAAGTCTTGGGTGCAATATGGAGTGTGCTGGTGCTCCGTCCGTCAGACGGGAAGTTCATTGATTCAAGAAGGAAGATTGGTATCTTACCATATCTAA
Organism: Pyrrhosoma nymphula; assembly: GCA_963573305.1. NCBI lineage: Eukaryota > Metazoa > Arthropoda > Insecta > Odonata > Coenagrionidae > Pyrrhosoma > Pyrrhosoma nymphula. The sequence goes on along the minus strand of OY754335.1, from coordinate 6,989,466 downwards.
AACTAATCAAAAGTTAAATTACTCTACATCGTTCTATTTTATTCCCAACCAGTTTCAGGGAAATATTTTCAATTAAAAGCGTTGATTTGATAGAACTAATGTATGTAATGGAATACTAACACTACGCACATTAATCATTCAAAAATTAATAGCACATGGACTCTAAAGCTCTGATATACACAATAAATTTTAGTATTTTTAACTAATCATAAGAGATAATTAATGTACCAAAGCCCTAGCGATCCTACTCTCTACCTTGGAGCTCTTAGAAAAATTGAAAAATTTCTTTGTACAGACGCAATATTGCGTACAAATATTTCAGCTATTTATAAGACTCCAATGAAAATGACCAACCTTTAACCTAGATGGAACTAAGTGGAGGTTGTAAATTCCATAGGGCTTCTATGTGCCGTTAATTACAATGTAAGGCTCTATATCTGCTAAAAATTACAAAAAAACTTGACCGAGAAGAGCACTTTTTGAACTTTAAATAATCGTTGAAAGTTAGCATGAGCCAAGTCCTAAGGCAAGTGAAATTCACACAGCAGTGTAGACGGGGCAGCTGTTTTCACAGTCGGCAATACATGTGCCGGCTTTACTTAAGAAGAAGAAGAAGCTAATCTTAGGACATGGTACGGCTGGAGTTTAGCTGGATGCGCTCCAAGAGGCTTCCCTCGTATTTGAACCCAACCCTGCGGTCAGTGAGTGAGAGCTCTGTTCACATGGCAACCACACCCTTCACTAGTGTCAAAAACATAATATCACTACTAGGATGGGAATCTCTATCAGAATTCAGAAAACAGTTACACTAAAAAAATAATGGATTATTAAGTATTAATTTGGCGTCTTAGACGATTTGCGACCTCTGAAATACTACGGTAAATTTTATTATGAGCATAAAATTTGGGAATTAGATTTCAAAAATGATAGGTACCAAAATAAATATGTATAACTAGTATAAAATACCATTTGTTCCGTCAACAATTTGAGACTATGATAAAGACCGATTGTTCCTAATAATTGGGTTTCTTGATAGGTAATACAGTAAATTACTAAATTAGCGATACAAATTATTTTGTTAGCATGCAATGTAGTATCAAAGGCAGGATTCTCATGCTTGTTTTCATTTTGAACATCTTATATCTCAAGCACAGACTTAAATACACCAAGACATCTTATATAAATGCACAGACTATTAAGCTCTTATTTCCTAAACATTTCAATGGTTTTTTATTTAATTTGATACCATCCACTCACCACTATGGTGGTTGGCAAGGTACCATGAGGATATAGATTTGAATAATGAGTTTAACTATATCACATATGAAAAGTTGAGATGGAAAAAGAATAATTATGAAAATGAGAGAGGCTTTATTTAACGCAAGCATCGCCATCATTTAGTGCAGCGAGGAGCATCATGGCGAGAGGGAGAAACAATTTCTTCTGCCAATTTATTCGATTTTCCTTCTTCTAAGACCATCGGTAAATGGCCTACCGATGCTGTGTGGAGCCGAGAATAACGTCTCACCATCGATAGTTTCAACTCGACGATTTCACATGCTCGGCATATTAGTATCTAATTAAATCTAGTGCTGAGTCACCGCGTTGCCAAAGGCTCCAATTCCACATTCTTTAAACTAACTGTGAGACCTTTTGTGATCTTTCGGAACTGATTTCCATGGATTGAACAGCACACAAGATTCAATTTAAATCTTGAATCGAATGTAAAAAAAAAACCTTGCTGACTTCTCTAAATTTTTTCTGCCCTGAATTAATAAGTTCCCTAAATTTCCTAATATGGTACTGGTACCAAAATATTTGACATGTAATCAACATGGGCTTTATGTGGTAGATAAAATAAAGTGTTAAAGTATTTCCCTTTAACTATTTCATCCCTACAGCTTTCCTTATTTCTCCGTCATTATTCAAAATTCCTATTGAGCGCATCTCAAATATCTCATAATTTGAAGCTGAAGGGATATCTTCAGGTATACCTAGTCAACATTGCGTCTGGACGGCACGATGACCCACTTTTTGAAGAACTTTTGCAAGCTTTTGCAGAGAACTGATTACTAAAAATATTGATTATCCACTTTGCCTTCTTTAAGAAAAAGGATCAACCTGCTGAAAATCCATATTTTCGATACTTCATCGAAGCAACAAGGTAGTTGGTGGTGCCTGTAAATAAAATTACGTGAAGTCCAACTAATGCCATAGAGAAGAGTTTGACAACCCAAACTATATTGAGCGCAAAATTTTCGTTTTATTTTCCATGTCTAATTAGGAAAGTTAATGACGATTATGGGTAAACTATTTACTATAGGGGCGAATAATAGTCCAGTGGCTTGAATCTCACGAGCCTTTCAACTTACAGCGACGATGGTTCAACACACAATTTCCGGAGTTTTTCTGCTCCGAGCATTTGCATAATTATCTAGCCGGGAAACATGGCAGCGTCCCATTATATTGAGAGACTGATTCATCTCCCATGTAGCAGTCAGCGCTCTTAAGAGTGACAGAAATGTCAACTGGAAAAATACGACTCGATCGACGACATGGAAACCAAGAATTGTTTGTCCACATAAATGTACTACTTACAATTAGTGACCCTCCACAAGGGTCATTTGTTGGGGTGCTAGGGAACTACCATTTGAATTCAGTGCATGAAAATGTGTTTCATCCACGTGCATTATACTTTATTTAAATTTCTTATTGTATTAATGTTGATATTATTATTTTTTCAATTTATGGATTATTTTTTTCCCTTTCATTCGGTCTTACCATCAGTCCCTAATACTTTTTGTATACTCACAATGCGGCTTTTATAAAGTAAAATAACCTTTTCTGGCTATCTCATTAAAATTACCCACCACTCGTAATATTTTTAGCCTAAACTAAGAAGTATTACAATCCTGACCTGCATTTACATCAAATTTGTTCCATGAGTGAGGTTTGGGGAAAGAGTTAACATCTAAATACATTTCCTATTCCATATTCCTAACAAGAAGTCAGCCAAATTTTAATGTTGTGAGAATTTGTTGTTTATTTTTATTTAATGTTTATATATGTTTATTTAATTTGTTGTTTAATGTTGTGTTTCTTTTTTACCGAATTGCCATGACTGTGGAATTCTTAAGATTCACCACTAAACCCCCAGTCTCCACACCATTTTGGAATATTTTCCTTTTCTTCTTCGAGGAGGTCGATTTGATGCACGCCACTTAAAGTTATGAGACAATTGAATTGGCAATAGATTTAATACAACGGTTTACCCTGGAGATTATTCACAATTATAAATAAAAAACATGAGAGGCTCGATCACACTTCCTTTTAACACATCCGATGGAACTTAAACCTCTCCTGACGAGGCTTATATGAGATTTGGGTGTGGAGAGGAATGACACGAGCAAGCAGGTTAGAGGGGGAGACCAACGAGATGTAAGAAATGGAATATTTTCATCTAAGTGGTACCCTACCAGTCACCTCATGGGAGTGTCGCACGTAAGTACATGGGAAAGGAGATTTCACATACAATAAGGTTTCAACTATCATTTTTTATTCTTGTCGGATGGACACTGCACTTAAAAATCGCGGGAACCACTAGTTTAAGTTCAGTCATGCTACCATGCTAAACGTCCAAAATGAAATACAAAATTATAGACACATATAGGTAATTCTAAGTTTAGCATTCCATACAAGAATGAAAAACAAAATAAAGAAGTATTAAGTAAACTGTTCCCAAACGACGGCTTTGATCAAATTTATTGTGGTCCCTAATCGTTACATGAGAAAATAACTTTTTAAATCTGTCCAACCTACAATCTATCTCCTTAGCATTATACATGTGATCTAACCTACCAAATAATCACGAAGGTATTAATATGGTGCGGGAGGAAAGGCATTTAATTTGGAGAGATTAGAAGGCCTCAAAAGTGGCAGAAGGACGTATTGAGAGGTAAAGACAACGAGGTTAGAAAACATTTTTTGCTCCTTGGGTAAACACATGCTGAAGAGAGTGAAATAGGAGAGAACGTTCGCCAATCGTAAAATAGGGATGAGAAAAATAAGAATTTTAAAAGGCGCTACAATAAGATAGAATAAATGAAAAACGATATTATTGTATAAAAATGATAGATGAGTGTCATCGCAAAGGCAGCATCATTAGGTACCGGCAGCTCATTGCGTTTTCAGTGATTTAATCATCGTGTATTTTCACCTAGTCAAGCCTGAGAATATGGAGTTCATGCGTAGGAGTTTCCATAAAACCTACAATTTAATAGGTAGAAAACCTATGAAGAAGCAGAAACGACTCTGTGATTTTCTCTTAATCACCATAAGTCTGTTATGATTGAGACTCGCTGCGAGGGACCTTGCCAAACGTTAGCCGATGCGGTGAACCAGTCGATACGCTCCCTATAGTCAACCTATCATTACCGACTGGAAGACGAGAGCAATCCGGATGCCAACCAAAGGAAGTTCAATGCCGGAGGCGAAGATAAAGAAAGGATGGAGCGGGGGAAGTAGAATGAATTCTCGACCTCCGTGCGAGTGTGATTGATGGCGTGTTGGTCGAAAAGCCAACGCGTCGTCGGCATTCTACCTTTTTCGGGCTGCTGCGGCATGAAAGGCACCTCGGGAGCCGAATCCATCTCTCACTCTACCGATGAATAATGCGGGCTTTTAATTCTTTTGAGTTTTTCCCGAGGAAGGGGACCAGGAGGGGGGAAAGCCGAAAGAGGTGAGCGAGAAACTCCCAGCCGTATACACCTTACCAGGGGTCTCTCCCTTTTGGGCCTCCCCAAGATTGCCATTTAAAGAGCTTCGAGGAAAAGGAATGAGCAGTTTAATCAAAGGCCCACTTCCCGCTTCACAAACTAGTCTTCTTTAACTATCGCGGGCTTCGAGTGACTTTTATTTCATTTTGTACTCACACTCTCCCCTTCCTTGTCATTTCGGCTTGAGGGGTTACGAAACGAACAACAGCGCAAAGGAATGCAAAGTCTTGAGAGGGTCGCCCTGGAAAACTTTTAGCGGCGGTGTATCTTGGAGATCTTTTAAGCGCTGAGGAGTTGCTAAAAGTCCTCAGGAGAGGTGTGATCATAGTCCTAAAGGAAGAGGCGTGTAACGTGATCGATGAAGAAGAGGAGTGTAACGTGTTCATCGGATTTTTCTTAAAAACGCAAAATTTCGTCCAGAAAGCTAAAATGTATGTACCATTATTCACATTTATTACTACCTAGATTTCGATGTCACTGCATTACCTTAAATTGAGGTACAATGCACCATTAATTAGAAGTTGTTCGCGGGAGAGGATTGAAATGATGGATACAATAATGTAGGAGAGGTTTGTGCTACAAATACTGTGAGGTCTACTTCGCGCTATCATGCAAATGCTTCGTTATAGTGCAGGATTTAGTACACATTCAGTATGTTTCAGTTCCACCACACCACCCTGAACCCTTCCTAATCAGAAATATTTCTGTTCAAAACGGAAGATGTATTGAACTCTGACAAGTTTACCCCCCTCCCAAAAAAACGAATAAAAGGTCACAATTCCCTATTGCGGAGGATACGTGACAGCAATGTCAGCGAAGTTTGCCAGCTGATGAAAACACGTAAGAGAGAATCAAAATTAATCGATAATGGAGATACTTCGTGGAAATTGAAGATAGAATTCATTGTTACAAAAACAGGGTACATTTACAAAAAACAGGGCACGGTGTTTTGTCTTGTAAATGACGCTTTAGTCGTCGAAACCGGTCGAAAGCAACAAAATAATTTATGGAATAATTCCGTTTTGTTGTAACGTAAGAGAGAGTTTAATTTAAAAACATTCACCTGGATTCACTGGTTCCCAACCAATAATCCCCCAATTTCTCGTTCAATGTTTAACTAGTTAAGTTACCCACTGTCCATTTAAAATGTCCACATAACTGAGTTCAAGACATCGATAACTGTTCGAATATGGCAATTTTAATTTGTTTGTCATTAAATTGACATCTCAACCTAGGTACCAATCGAATCGATTGTAACAATAAAGGGGTCGGTTGTTACAACATGTTTTACCGCACTGAACCTATGAAGACGTTCTTCTCTGATTTTTTCATTCACCTAGCCCAGGAATTAGGTAATGAAAAAGGTTTACTAAACTAATAATAAACAATTAAACGGCTGCAATGAAATAAACTTCAAATTTAATGTCATTGATCCGTACTTAAATTTTCAACATTGCCTCCAAAATTCTTCAGTCATAAATATTTTTATGTAACTTTTATAGCAAAAAAAAACTTTTTTGTAACAGAAAAAAAACGGTAGCAGTACATTCAACAGTAATAGCTTGGAAGCTACTCATCAATAATAATGTTTTAAATTTGCAAAATCTACAGAATTATTAATGTATTTTGAAGCAGAATTTCGTGACCACAAAATCAACATCCAAAATGAGTGAGAGTCACTAAATGAGAGTTAACATAATTAATGTAAGAAATGTTTAGAAGCTTATCTATTTAACAGCTATTTTCTTACCAGGAGTTCACATTCCTATGAAATATCTCACGCGTAGATTTTTGTCTGCAGCTCAGAAGTTTGACAAGCCAGCGAAAAAAACCTTAATGCATCTGAACTTGGTTATTGCAGAAATTGCCGCGAGGTAAAATCCACCTGGATCGTGATTTACGGTCGACAAGCTTCCGCCAATCAATACTTGTCCTTACCCACTCTAAGGTGACCAATCACAAACGTCAACCCATAGGATGGTTTGATCGGCGAGGGTAGAGGTTACCAAGTTATAAGCTCAACAGCGTCTAATATTTTACATATAAGGGGAGAAGTGCCTGTTCCTTTGCTTTTGTGGCTTTCCAGATAGATCTGTTACCCAAAAAATAACGTAGCTTGTACTTAGCTGGTCATTCCCAAAAGATAGCTCGCCGACAGTTCCATTAACACCTTTACATCATCATCATCGTAATAGGGCATTCTACCAGCTGTCTGGTAGCTTTTAGAACAGCCTAGCAATAACTTCCCAATTTCGGAGTCGTTTATTTCAACTCCGTACGTATTACTTGGTAGCAATCGGGTTTTATCTAAGGTACTCAAATAATCGGAAGCCCCTTTCGTTGTATAAAACTCCTATCCTCTTCCTTCCTCTTCCGAGCTTCCCCAGCTATCTCCCCTCTACCAGTCTTTTCAGATCTCCCTCACCTCCTAGCAATTTCTTCATCCTTCTTTTCTGCCATGACAAAATCTCTGCCACTGACTTCATTTCCTCTCCCATCATATTACATACATATCGTAGGTAAAAATTAAGCTGCACTCTCACAAAAAATAAGTAAATTAATTGAGGGCCTGATAGTTGAACTAATACAAGTAACATAAACACGAAAAACGATATAATTGCATATGTTCCAAGTTGGTACCGTAGGGTACCGTCAGATAGCTACAGGAAAAGGAATACAATTGTTCGAACGTATGGTGCTGCGATCTAGCCACCGAGCACATAAGCTACTTTGCTTTGTGTCATTTCTTACCGGAGTAAAGTGATAATAGGTGACACTGGACGTTGTTTATTAATTGTATTACTTTGACTCTCAGGCCCTCAATTGAAATTATATGATTTATTTACAAATTTAAAGTACGTTGGAGACACCAAGGGCGGTTAGGCAAACATTAGGCGGTTAGACATTTTAGAGGTTCCGGGTGTCAATTTTATGCGTTTTAACACTTAATAACACCATTCTACCAAACAAGGTAACTAATTCTCAGGCAAAGAGCATCCATTGCAGCAGGATACATTGACCCAAAGACGAATTGAACAGGTCAAAAATGGACCAAAATGACCACCTCCTTCTGAGAGATAATAACTTAGTAATATGAGTAATTAGAACTGAGTCTTGCGAAAGTTAAAGAGAGAAAATACAGAGAAACCCCCATTATTTACCCATTCTTTATTCTCACATTAATATACAGCTGCCGTGAGATAAATAGCACTCTTGCATTCAAAATAAAGTACTGAAGGAAAAGTACATGTCAAAAGGCACTTGGAGTAGTTGGAAACTTCAGTATCAATAGAATATGGATCGTGGAATAATTTTTTTTTTAAGTAAAAATAACTGAGAGTCTTACGAAAGGTAAAGAGAGAAAATACGGAGAAACCCCCAACGGACACAACATTGGTAGAGTTGTTTCACATAAACGAATTAGCTTTGATATGCCATCACGTCTGCGGTGGTTCATAATTCGTAATTTATCATTCACTTGACCACAATTTCTATTAATCTTCCAACTGAAGAGATGACAAGACCTTCACTGTGGTCAAAACTAGGAATAAAAAAAGTAGAAAGCGGGCGCAGTTCATCCTCTCGCGCAGAAAAATTCTTTTTAACCCACTCGTAAAAATGTGTTTTTTTTTATGTATTGAATTTGCATCTTTGAGCAAACATTCCGATAATAGCTCACGAGAATGGCTGGTAATCATAATTCAGTGCACCTTTTACAGAATATCTTAATATTTTTATCCAATCATTATTTTTTTACGACTCATTGAATAATTTATAAACTTTAATTTAGAAATTCATTTAGAAACACCCTTTGGGCATTGAATTTGACATGATTTGTCAAATAAAACATGATTTTTTTAATGAGGGTAGTTTGAGCGAGATATTTCTTCACATAAAATTCGAAAAAATTTGGCCTCGCCGTAAGAAATCTCATATTTTAACGATATCAGGAAATCATCCACTTACCATTTTACTTTTCGAGATATTTGCCAAAAATATTACCAGCCATTTTATATGAAAAATGGCACGCGCAAGCACTCCAAAGAGGCTTTACTTTAAATATTGGAAATTTCTAACGTCTCGTCCAATCTATCTCGTCAAACATTCAACAGTACGTAGTTTGTACGTTTTCACAACAAGTTTTAAAAATAATAATTTAGTCACCGCATAATTTTCACAAAATCGCAAAAAAGAAACTCGATCATGAAGGAGTTTTCAGCGTACGGCATGAGAATAGAGTAAAATTAAAACCACCGCCACACATGGGCATTATTTTATCCATTTATTCATGATACAACGTGAAATTAAGAGGAAGATAGTTTCCACTATCTTGGAAAATAGTTTCTATGTTGTGAGGAAAAGGTGCAGCGTGAAATATGAAACGAAGAGGAAGGAGGAGAGTAAAAACTTAGGCTATGCAATTGTATACAATGAAATTAGTGATGATAGTATAATGAGAATAAAACCATCATGAAAGTAGGACTCGAACTCTGGGCTGCAGAGGCGACGACCCTAATATATTTTAAGACGATTGAAATGGTTAATGAGTCCCGGCATGTTCACGGTATTGAAGGATGCTAACAGGGTTCATGTAAGGATTCATGCATGGAATTACTTTGGTATTTTTGTAAAGTACTAATTAGTATGTTACTGTCAGTACTCATATTTTATAATGTTTGTGATATCGCTAGAACGGAAACGAACAACCAGCAAGAATGTACACTGTTGTACACATGTTCATTGTACAGTCTCAGAACTCTTCCCGTTAACTATTAAGTTTTAAATCCGCTTTTCCTGGTTCTGAAATATGAATGAAGGAATTTAAAAATGACCATACATTAGCATGTACGTAGCCACTCGAGTAAAAATGCAGGCCTTCGTTCAGGTACCTTAGGGATGAAAAGCCGGAATATACCCTAGCAATCACGTAAGCTCAATCCTCACTGGTTCCGCGTAAGATTCCCGAAGAGGATAGATTTATAGCGGTCATTCTACATTTTCATTTTCTGGTGAAGTAACTGAAAACCACAGCATGACACATCGCACTATTAAGAATCATAGAGAATCTGTCTATACTAGGAGCAGGTCATTAGAAACGTATATTTCACTAAAAGCTTCTTTCGAATATGCCCGAAAGAATTTAACTACTATCCTCACAAAATGTTAAGATGCCCGAGTTTGTGAAGCTTTATACCGATTACCAATGAACATATTACGATGAAATCAACTGATATAGAATGATTATTCATTTAAACGTTCATTTAAATGCAAAATGTACGTTTGCTAGTAGCGTGCTATCGTGGCAGCTTCTTTTTCAGTAGCTGTAGCGGGAAACATTTTTAATAGAAGTAGCTGTCAAAGTAGCAGTAGCAGTAGCAGTACTCTTACTTGTAGCTGTTTTCAACAAGTACTTTTCAGCTAATTTTCCAAATCACTTGGTAACCTTTGGGATCAAATATCGCAACAGCATGTTGCCGAGAGGAAGAGCATACGTCCCATACTGAATAGCAGCCTTACCTCCCATGTGTCCCGTCCTAATTCATTCTCATTGCTGGATCTTTCCTTCAACAGTTTTCATCTGAACAGCTCCATCCATGCTGCTCTGTCCTGTGCAGCCTTCCTCAGATCTTAATAACTCCCACCCATCATTATTTCCGTCATCTTGTTACATCTTTTTCTTCCTCTCCTTCTCTTTCCCTCAATTTTTTATTCCAATATTCTTTTTTGAAGGCAGTCTTATCTCAGGAAGTGTCCAATCCAGTTCGATTTCCTCTTTCTTACTGTTCTCATAATGTTTCTTTTCTCATTTATTCTTTCCGGCACTTCCTCATTTCTCACTTTATCACTCCATCTGATCCTTTCCACCATTTGCCATACCTACATTTCAAATCCCTATTTATACCTCTCCCTTCCCTTCCTGACTGCCCATGTTTCTGCTCTAAAAAACACTACACTCCAAACAAAACATTTTGCAATTTTTTTCTCAAATCTGTGTTAATGGATTTGGCTGTTAGTAGTTGCTTAACTTTACTGAAGGCTGTTACCGTTAGCGTAATTCTTTTTCTATGAGATTTATCCGTCTTTGAAGAGTTCCGCATCTAGCACCACTATATGGAATATTTATACTATTTGTTCGATTAACCTTTGATTTAAAAATATTTCAAGATTCAATAGTTTAAACCTCAATTAAATCTCACTTTTTAAAGAACTGTACCAAACTTTTAACTATAATTGAATAAAGGTGAGTGCAAACCAAAAGTAGCTGGAAGAGTCTGATGGCTACTTTTTATAAGTATTTGTAGTGTAGCACATACTTTTTTCAATTTGTATCTAATAAAGTGACTTCTACTTTTTTGAGGAAGCTGCTACAAACTAGCAAATTACAACTTTTGTAGCTTACCGAACCACGATATTGAAACATTTTTATAGGACTTCGTCTACCAAAAGGCACGATTTTTGTCATACAAAACCGGTATCAACACTGGGAATGATAATGCATCCAAAACTACGTATTTTACGTGAATGAATTTTAAAACAAGTAATTATTATTATGATTATTAGACATATACATGTGGAAGCAGAATGTTGTGACCACATATGCAACATCTGATTTTGTTGCTTTCATTATTAATTAGCCGAAGGCCAATTTTAAAGTCGCGTGGGTATCAGATAAGAGCCCACATATCGAATATTTGAATGAATACATATTTAATTGTACTTTTTTCGTAGATTTTCGCAGTTCATTTAAATTTTGGTAAGTTTCTTTTGGATTTCTGCGATTAAACTAAACTTTTTTAACAACAGTTTCGCCGTGCTATTCTGCCAGCTTCGTCAGGCATTCTAAATCAACAATGAAAAATAAACAATGAAAAATAAACAAACTTAAGCGGTTATTATGTACAGCATGATTAATTAATACTTTAGTTTTTCAAAAGTCTTTTCCACGCATAAGGAAGTTTGTTGCCATCTTCTCTGTTTAGGTTGTTAGGTCTTTTTTCTATTTCAATGGCTTCCCTGATGATCCGTGGATAGTAGCTAATTTCTTTACATAAAACTTTCGCCCTTTTGATGTCAATACTGTTACCTTCTAAAAGTGTGTGCTCAGCCGATCCTCAGGGAAGCCATTGAAATAGAAAAAAGACCTAACAACCTAAACAGAGAAGATGGCTACAAACTTCCTTATGCGTGGAAAAGACTTTTGAAAAACTAAAGTATTAATTAATCATGCTGTATCTAATAACCGTTTAAGTTTGTTTATTTATTTTTCTTTGTTGATTTAGAATCCCTGACGAAGCCGGCAGAATAGCAGGGCGAAACTGTTGCTAAAAAAGTTTAGTTAAATCGCAGAAATCCAAAAGAAACTTACCAAAACATATTTAATTGTTTTAGTTATTTCCTGGATAAAATGGCTCGAATGACCCTAAAAGTCAAGCTTTTCCCTCCATAAACTCGACCGTTTTTTGGGAAGCAGCGAACGCGACTCGTGGGAGATTCGGGGCCGCCCCCGCCCGCCCGATGCACGGTGCCCACCCCTCCCGAATTTCAGCACGGCGGGGAGGAAAGAGCACGGCTGGAGAAGAGAAGATCTTTTCTTCCTCGGGAGGAGAGAGAGATAAAGATCACGATCTTGCGCGGATATCTCCGGAGGGTTGAGTAGCAACGAGGGCAGACGAGGAATACACGTGCTCCAGGTGACTTACCGGAATAGGTCATGAGGGGGAGAAAGGAAGATAAAAAAAATCCACCAAAAATATTTTGCAGGGCGAGACGGCGGTGTTGAGGGCTCCCCATGAGACACGGGGATCGCACACGCTTTCAAAGATATCAACGGTACATCAAACATTTAAATGTTTCTTTTCGAGTTGCAGTTTTCCTTTTACTTTTTAATGTTCACAAATATTTCTCGAGGGAGAAATATTTGTAATATGAGGGAGCGTGGTGGCCTATAGTGGCTAGAGCGCTTGGCTACTGAAGGGTCCCGGGTTCAAATCCGGGTGAAGCCTTTGAGCGCCCCCGAACAAAAATCTTCGGAGTGCGAGGTGGCCCAGGAAAAGGAACTTGCCCCCCTACCCTGAATGTGTGAAATTCACACGCCTGTGGCTTAGTCTGGGGTGAGCTCTACCCTCAACTATCCAAACCAACCTCCGGGTTGAATAACTGAGTGTGTGAGAAATATTTCTCGTAAAATTTTCTATTTATTTTGGTAAAAAAAAAACGTCAGCTTTCTTGTTAATTCTAGTATGACTACATTCTCATATGTATTTAAATTATATAAAAACAATAAACAACAAAAGTTGGTACCTGAAGTACATGATAAATAAACACGATAATTAGAGAAAAACATATATTCCATGAGCCACAGTGCTTCCTACAAGCATGTAAAGCTAGAATTCTTCCAAGCAATATTTAGCTTAGTACATACGTTATTAGGCAATTATAAAATATATTTTTTATTCGAATTAAAAATTAATCATGCAAAAGTTATGAAAAACCTACCTTAAATCAACCAAGTACCCTGCATTCCATCTCATGGTTTTGCGATTGATTGATTACGCACGCACTAAGTTTTTATCGTGCGAAAGGACTTTAAAAATCACGGTACACTTGAATTCATTATTTCAATACAAGCACATATTCTCTCTACGATATTTTAATTCTGAAAAGCAAATCAGACATGCGAGACGACCTGTCGCCAGTAATTAGCAGGGTAACAAAGATTAAACGGAGATGTAACGCACTTACAAAATCAGTCTTCATTACGGCAGCTCTAATCCTTTATTAGATACGTATTATACCCTTTAATTTACGAATGAGTACATCATCAATTTCATAAATGTCCTTTGAACAGTCAATATGTCTCGGACTTCACGATGAAATCTACTGCAGTATGATGGCATTTGTAAAATGCTTTTGACGAGTTCAGAAAATAGATAAGCTTTGAATTTGAGTTTGAGAGGGTTTAAAATTGAGAATTAATAGTTCGCTATGAGATAAGCTTCCATACATCACACCCTGAAGGTGGCTTGCACAATAGATGTAGAATTTACTGAAAATATTACTACATACTTTGATAAATAGTCATCAAACATCAGGATGCAACTCATCCTGATGGGACATTAATAGTGTGAAATAATTGCTAATATGTGGCTTTGATTATCTTGCGTATAAAAGAGTACCTGCCATTGTAAAAACGGTTGAAACCTCCGATGGCTCGCAAAGTGATTGTATGAGGCGCAAGGGTTATGTTCGTTTTTGTTAAATTACAATTTACTATTTCTACCGTTGACTACCAGCAGAAAGATCGTCTACTCATGAGCTCCTGCGTTAGTATCATTGAGTGAAAATTCGCCAATGAAAACTATCACATGACAACCACAAAACGACTTGGATCTCTCAATTTCCTGGCAAAGGTGTAGCCAGTAATATCACCAAGTTTCCTTAGTCAAAGAGCATTTCCAGGTGGATTTAAGCAGCCATTGTGAACCATACCATTTGCATTTTATACTTATTTTGACTTACTTCCCTAATTTATTACATAATACAGTAAATGGTGAAAATTATGGTACTCGGAATTTTCACGCTAGGCTCAAATTACTTGAAAATTTTCAAACAGGCAGCTTTCAGTTTTAATGGGAGGATAGTATTTTAAGACTGCTCTATACCTCTAAAACTGGCAGAAGCTATAAAACAGGAGAGATAACTTCACTGCCAAACTTTTACGTATAGAAATTCCTGCTCTACTAGCACCTTTAGGGACTATAAGAAAACAAAGCAAGACACTGCCAACATTCAAGTCCTCTACCTCTTACTATTGCTTTTCCTTATCGCTTCTCTTTCAATGACTAAGGTCCCAAACGCCACCTGCCACACGCCACTGCGTCTGCTCGCAGGGTGGCATGTAGATGCAGATGGTAAATCAATCGTGGTTAAACAGTCATCTAGAGCTAGCGCCATCCTGGCTTCAAACGGCTAACACTGGCGTGTGATTTACCAGAGTAGAAAGCTGTGAACGGGGTATGAGGAGTAGAATGAGTGCTGTCCACGGAAGAGGTTGTGGAGCTTATGGAAAGAGGACGAACGCTGAGGGTGGTGGCTCTCTTTTCTCTCTCTCGTGGTCCCGTTAAAGCCGCCAACAGTGGGACTCCGGGTGGAGGAATATGAGCTTATGAAGAGTTTGACGAGACGGTTGTTATGGTGAAGGGGGAGAGAGGAGGAGGGGAAACAGAGGGTAAGGGAGGGTTAGGGATGGGGGTGACGTGGGAGGTTTGGGAAGGGCGGGAGAGGGAAGTAGTCGAGGAATGCAGATGTGGGAAATGGAAAAATGAGGAGAGACCCTGAGTTCGTGAGAATGGCCTGCGAATGACAAACAACGCTCTTGAGCGATTAAAAAGCAAATGCAAGTTCACACCGAATACACCGGCATAACATGGAACTTAACACAAGACGGTTGTACTAGAGAAAGTGAGTCAAATTTAGAGATTATTTTATTTGCGTTGTGTCACTTGAAACCTGGAACAGATAGAGCCGATCGTAGTTACCGTAATTTATGTGGATTTTTTTTGTGAAATACTTTTGACAGTAACGTAAAACGTATATGTCACCCTAAAAGTAGCATTAGTACACCAAAACCGCCCAGGTTAGAAAAATAAAGCAATGAAAATTAAGAAATGTTTTATGACAAACTAATATAGACAGATATAAATGAACATAGAAAGAATAATTGAATGCTAGACAGGAATATAACCTTTTCTAGGCAATGATTTAGTTCAGACCTCGAGACGGATACTTAACCCTGACTCAACGCAGCGGAAATCCCCGTAATACTCTGGTCTTCCTGTATACCTAACTCCTGCATATCTGTGTATTTATGTATCAGCAAAGTTCATTTATACTAATAGTTTCTATTATATTGGCAGCATATTGTGTTGCGTATGTTGTAGAAAATTCACCTCCTGACACGTATTTTCAGCTTTTTGCTAATGTTTCTATACTCTTACTGTTAGTCACACTTTTGGGATGTAGTGTAAAGGATGACAGTGAAAACTCTTCCCCGGTCAATAAGAAGATTGGTTTGCTGCTGCTCTCACAACTCCATTTCTTCTTCAGGTAGTCGTTTATTTCCTCCATAATTCCTCATTGATGTGATATCCCTCATAATTTACTGTACGCTCTGTCTTCCTCTATGATTATACTCACCCACTGCTCCTTCCAGTGTAGTTTTCAGGAGACAGTTGTCTGAGAATGTGTCTAATACAGATATTGGGTTGGTTTGGAGGTTAGAGATGAGACATTCAATTACGAAGGGTCCGAGTTCGAATTCCGACAATGGCTGAAATATTTACCCAGGAATCCTAATCCCGCATAAGAGTTTTGCGAAAGCCATTGAAAGGTCAGTAATGTGGTTGTCAGATAGGGCGTTAAACTGAGATCCTCTTGGTGCCTTACATTAAGAGTAGGCTAATTCCAACACCAGGTTTTTCTCCCAACTTCCTCCATTTCCTAAATAATCCTTCCTTCAACATCTTTTTCACTTCTTTTTAATGTTGCAAAAGAACTCAGCCGTCAGCCACCTCCCCAAAAAACCAACGACCAAATCTGTCCAACGAATTAGTCTCCTCAATTTCACAGAGTTTTCCTCAAACATACTTTCTTTCCATCTCGTTTTACACTAAACATTATACGAAAAATAATTCCAATGATCGAATTAGAGAAAGAAACAGGTATTCTCATTGAATAATGACAATAACAACTATGTTTCAATGCACAGAGTTTTTACTCGTACAACTAGTTTCAACGCTACAGCGTCTAGTAGCAGTAAAAACTCTGTACTTTGAAACATAGTTGTTATTGTCATTATTCATAATGGACTTCCACAAAATTACACCTGAAATGATTGAGTTCATATTTACATTGGCTTCTTTTGAAGACACGGGGATATTGCAGCATGAGGTTAAGTTACGTTGTGTTCTTAGGTTAAATTCTTATGTGCAGTGGGAACCCACCTCAAGAAAGAAAGCTCTGTGGATGTGCACGTGGTCAAAATTTATATCCTCGGGGCGCAAAACTCATGACGAGGCAAGCAAAAAGCCTGCCTTCACTCACGGAGGTAGGACGATTCCTATTATTTTTTTCTCCCCAAGCTCATCCGAGCGTTGAAGTCATTTCGCCTCACCGACATTAACTTACACGACCGAGATAAGTAGATACGCAAAGACTAATACTCGTGCCTCGGATATCTCCACCCCACTCGCTCTTCCCGCAGTTGACTGGCCAATGACTTTAAAGAGAGTCACATCATCATCTTCCCCACTAAAGATCACATTCCCATTGCCAGCGGGCGTCTACTGAAAGACAAACGTTTGACACAACGATGCTTAGAACTATCATAAAAAATTGATGACCATAGCACAGAGATCCCAAAGATATGCAAAGCTAAAAAGTTTTGAAGCACTGGTCTGCAAGATTGCAAGCAGACAAGTACCAGTTTCCCGGTCGCTGTGCTTGTCGGAAAATCTCCCTCCTGGTAATGTTAATGCTACGTGGTACGACTTAATGCTGTGAGAACGAAGCCAAACCCCAGTCATTTTTCACCCACCTAAGCCGTAGATGCTAATGTTTTTTCTTAGTTTCTGGTAAGAAAATCGGATGCAAAAGATCTCAGATAGGTGCATGGTTGTTCTCAGTAGTAATAGGAATAAAATAATAACTCTCGGTATGATTCCATGTTTCATGGTTTCAATGTAATTTTCCTACGAATAAACCTCAGAGATTTAACTCCCCGCAAAACATTATCTTAATATATATGCTACAAGAATAACCAAAGACCAGAGGTAAATCTTTTTCTGAGTTATGGTTGAAACCATATGATCAAAATTTCAAATACATAAGGATTTCTAATGCAAAACGATTAAAAGTTCTTGTTGAATTCATGCGTAAAAAATATATCAGGTGTATAATTGATCTCAGCTCCAGTACTCAAGGCCGATTCGTTTTAAAGTAACATGAAGCAACTATAATGACGCCAACAATTATTTGAAAGATACTTTACGGAAATATTTGAAACAAGATTGAAAAAATAATGTTTTGAAATGGGTGGTAAGAACCACATACTCAAGATCTCGGAAATTTGTTTGAAGAAATAGAAATATTAATATTTTATTTCCAAATCATTAGGAATTCATTTAAATTGATACAATTCAACCAAATTAATAATGTAGGAGGATGTGAGCATAATATACCTGATTCATATTTTTTAAACCTTTTACCCAGAGAACGGCATAACCCTCGCTGTTATTATCTGCATCAATTTGGTACAATTTACTTAACTTAAATAAAGCGACTTAACATCAACTCCATAATGACTCCCTTTAACAATATAATGTATCATTCTGTAACCCGTGGAACTCTCGTGGAAAATCTCGAGGAAAAGCCATAGGCAGACACAAACCCGTAATGAAAAGCACACCAACTTATGAAAATGACACTGTTAGGCTAGCCTTTTTTTATGGGCCAGTTCCACTCCTTTCCCTGAACTTACTGCGGCTTCCCAGAAATTTCTCCAGGTACCCAAAAAACCAGGGGGACTGGTATAAAATGTGGTAGCCTTAAAATAATCACCCAAGTTTCAATACGGCACCATTCTGACGGAGGTTAAAACCCCAGTCCCCTGAGCCATCACGGCCGTAAACGATTTCTATGGGGATTTATGGCATGAATATTTTCGAGAACTTCCCAAACACTTTTTTTGCCATCCTCTTCTTCATCAAAAAATGAGTTAATCAGTATCTCTCACAACTATTACCCATTGATATCAGCAAGGGCTTTTAAAATACTTTGCCTGCGCCGACCTTATTAATACGCGTAAAATAAGCTCTTTCATCCAGAGTAAAATTACGTTTTACCTTTCATTTCTCAAATAATTTCTTACCATCTTAATGTTACTTATTACAGAAAATCATATAAAAATGTAAATAACCATACAGTAATGTTTATACCATACTGAATAAAGGCAATTAATACTAGTGATTATTCACAACATTTTTAAAGATTGAGGGGTTATTGACGAAGGTCTTAAATACTTATACAAGACGACCTTCTCCATAACAGTAATTGAAGTATCCGGGCTAAATTTGTATGAATGTGAATTTTGACTTCTTCGTCGCTATTTTTTTCATCCTTTTCTATCGCTGAAATTCGCCATAAAAACCGATGGTTGCAATTATTTCCTGCATGTACTATTTAGAAGTTATTGTACTCAGTACTAATGCATAAATATTGTTTCATAAGTTGATACCCCCTCGCAATTTATCGACTAAAATACTTGATCAACTGGAATTTCACCATTCAATATCAATTTTTGCCACCGTTATTTGGTGGCGGTAAGTCAATAGAATTATTCGAAAGTGTTTTGCTTCCAGTTCGAGGTGCGATGGTAAAAATGAGATATGTACCACTACTGAAAGGTAAAAAGTGGTGCAATATAAGGTGTGAGCTATCATCCATGTTACAGTCCCCCGAGAATAGTTTATTACGCGTGAAAATACGAAAAAAAGGGAAACTGGTCTAAAATATGGACATCATGTGACTTCTTCTGAGTTATCTTCTCTCTTCTTCCACATATAACTGCCACAATGAACATCCGAGGTTAATCGACGGGATGTAATTCGTTCGCAAGGCCATTCAAAGCAATTCTCTCTAACAAGAGCAATATTGTAGCATTTTTTTGACTAATAGCAAAACCATTCAGTTATGAATGAAGTGATGTACACCAAAACTGTAATGAAAAAATTAATTTGCCATGCGCTTCAGTTTTTTCTTTCAAACATGCTTCCTATGGAAAATCATTCTTAGCATAAAATCTACAATCGGATGGACTCTATAGGCCCTAATCATTGTATCAATTCACCAACCAGGTGCCTTGAACTTAGCAGTAAACCAATTCATAAATAGTTTTTCACTCGAATCGTATTTTTTTTATTATTCAAACTGAATAAAAAATAGTGAAAAAAGCAATTCATAGTGAATCATTCAAACTCGTCTAAACTCAGATTGAATTTCCAAGTCCGATTTTCTCATGGCCTAATATGTTGACTGCAATAAATCACGTGATTCTAGTTTAACTTTTTAACTGAAACCTAAGAATGTCACTGAGTTTTTCTTTATTTTATATATTACCTTTTCAACCAATCTTTAAGTTACAATTAACTTCTAAACGCAAATTAATTGCATGTTTCATAGATACATTGATTTAAATTGATTGAAAGAAGATAAAACAGCAATTAAATGCTTTTTACTTATTTCTCATATAGAAATGGTAATAATTCTTATGTATATCATTACATAGATATATGCAGAAAATTGTAATAAAATGCAAATTACATTGCATAAATGCACGCCTACAAAGGTTTTCCTTCAATGGATGCCTAGCTACCTTGCACATGGTAATCGATTCAGGAGTCGCGTTCACAACTTTGGATGACCCAGAATAATTAGAATTGGTAACTGCAGCTTGATGTCTTGATATCAAGTCTTTTACTTGGATTATGAGTATACTCTCCAACTAAGAATTCCCTCTCATTATCTACATTTAAAATAGGAATGTACACTCTCTAACATAAGCAAATGCCTGGTGTTTATACAAAAAAAAAGTCTCTAGCTAATGAATTCCTTAAGTCATTCAACCAATTGTCACACTTATGGAATTTTAGAAAAAAATAAGAGAAAAAATTATTGCTCTTAAGATCAAAAACGTTGTTCGTGTATAAAAACAAAGCGGTCACTACAGTTATGTCAGCCGCAAATTAGCACCTGTAAAACGATACAATGCCTTATTCTCACTCTTTTCAAAATAATATATCCCATTCAACAATTTGGCAACCATAGAAGAGGATAATCAAATTTGGCCGGAACATTTCATTCAGCTAGGTTCATTATTACTTATTTTCATGAACCATCAAAGACGATGCCGAGTTTTTAAGAGCCATCCTTAGAGTCAAATTCAATTCACCAACTCTGAAAAGAGCAGCGTTAAGGACATAAGGTGACTTTGCATAAAAGAGGCATCGGCTTTAGCAAACATGATTTTATCTTAGGTACCTTTTCAATTCCATTAATACGTTCGGGAAAAAAGAATATAAGAAAGCTATCACGACATCCAAACGTCCTTCGTCGCAATCTCCAATTAGGGCATGAACTCAGCGACCATTTGAGAGATCAACGGCATGATTCAAATACATTGATAAATATCATAACGAGCCTCTAATGACTTATGATAAAGAAACTGTAAATAAAACTTCGGGAAACCGAGTTGGAGAAAGTGTAATGGAAGTTTAAACGTTCTCAACAAGTGCATTTTTTCGAATGCTTTTCGCCACAGGGTGGCACGTAAAAGCTAGGGAGAGACTGACTTGAGAGGTATCGATAGGTAAACACATTCGGGAAGTAATTGGCTAAGCAAATGGTAAATGTTTCGACACCATCTTCCACGAGGTAGGCTTAGATATCGTATTTGAACGTGTGCAGTGAAGTTACATACAAGGTCATTACAAAAATGTTTAAGAATCAAAGCCTACCACAACAATTCGGAATGCCCAATTCGGTTTGCTAGTTAACATTCAGGCAAAAATCATTTTAAGCAAGCGCGAAACTGTTTCTTATGACGAATTAAAAACATTTCAAAACCGCGAGATAATACGGTCGACTAGCGTAAAAAGGTCAAATTAGGCAATTATACTGCCAAACGAATGGATTAAAAATGCATTTCGTTCCTCAAGCGATCAACTCATCCCTTCGTAGCCATCAAGTATAAGTAGTATTTTTGTTTAACGTGCTTCGACGGCTAAGGTCATTTCGCCCATACTGTCTGCCACGCGCAGACAGGGGCAACAGCACTCGGATTAATCGGAGGATCACCCCTCCAAACTCGAGCCGAGCCCAACGATGCTTAACTTCGGCGACTGATCGGGAACCGGTGTTTCCATCGTGGCAGGCCGTTGCCCTCGTAGCCATCAAGGATTAATGATATACAGCAGGTAATAGTACTCCCTAATACTTGAATCCTTATCTGCTGCCTAGTACTAACAGCACGCCGTGCATGTTTTCAGTATAACTCTCTAGTCTCTATCCATTTGTGTAGTTGCAAAACACATATATACAAACGGTCCCTCTCCATTGTGAGCATATCTGCAGTGCAGTGCATGCTTGTGAGGCTTCGCCTCGTGACAAGCATTAGCGATTTATGCTATTGCATAATAAGTCGTAGTTACACTAACTTTAGGGTATAGTGTATTGCATGTTGGTGACTAATCACCCTCTGCCACACACCCTTGAGGTGGATTGCAGCGTATTTTGTAGTACTAGATGTAGGCTTTATCATAAAATTGCTCTACACCGTTTTTACATAAATGTCTATGCTCACCATTAGGTACTAACAGCTTCGTATGATTGCTTAAATTTTAATACTGTTTAATTTATCTTTATGCACCAATAAATATCTGAGATTCAATATTTTTTTTCGATATTACGTAATCTATATGCGTCAAAGAATTAACAGTGGTTCTTAATTATAAGAATGAGAAGAAAGATCATTTACCTAATAAGGGAGAATGGTGAAAATATTGAACAAGAGGACGATTTTGTGTTCTTTGCCGTGTGTTTGCGAAAGACGGAAAGATAGGGGTGGATCCTGAAAAGAGAGTTAAATGTTGTCGGTTAATTATATCAAGGAATAAAATTCTCAATTTACTAAGGTGTAATCATTCTTATTTTGTTGTATGGTGGAGAAATTTGGGCATGAGTATTACAGTATAAGTATAGGATAAATTCAGTGGGTATAGGGTACCTGCAAAGTGTTCGCGGTAAAAGTAGAAGGGTAAGATAACAAATGAGATGATTATGGAAGAAAGTGAAATGGATGCTCCGCTAATGGACGCGCCCCGCTAATACGAAATCAGCTTGCTCAGGTGGTTTGGTTACGGGGAGAGGATAGAAAATATTGGAATAACGACACATCTGACGAAAGAGGAGTGAATAGTGTGGGTAGAAGTGGTAGACCGCGGAAGTCATGGGTGTATTTGGTGGAAGAAACTGATAATAACAGGAATAGTTAGTTTGAAGAACATCACAGCGTGTACGAAGCGATCCATGAATGTAATAGAAGTATGCAACAATAGGGCTGTACGAAAAAAAATTAAACAGAGGCTGTTTCCTAGGCGTGGCACCAATCAACCCATGCCGCACATTCTCGAATGGGCACGCAGGGTTCTACGTAGAAACCAGAAGATGCAAGTCACAATGTCCCCCACTTCCAAAGAGAAAAACACACATGCATAGCTACCAAGTGCTCCGCTTCCCTCATCTCATTCCCCAAAATAGCCAGAGGGGCCACCAAGACACCATGCCCTCACAGTGATCAACCGTTTTGGGTGTGTTTTGGTTCCTCCAGGGCTGGAGGCATTGGCCTTTTAGTGACTGCGAGAACACCAGTCCCTTCTTTACCCTTCCGGTGGGTGGCGGACGCGTGCGGATGGTGGTAGCAGGGGTGGCAGAGGGGAGGTTGTCAGAGGAAGGGTAAAGCACCCTGAGGGCACGGACGTGAGATAAGTGCAATTAGGGAAAAGGAATTTAGTGGAGATAGCTTCGGCCAGTAGCGGGGAGGGATGAAAGCCTATAGCGCTAGGGAAATGTTTTTGTTACACATTAAATAATAATATTACTAAACAGCATTAGTAACGCTGTAATAATAAACCAAAGCTCGGTTACAATGAAGACTTATTTTTAGTACTATACACATGAAAAAAGTGAACTACGAAGTTAGTTTTATTTGGATTTATGCATCTATAGCGTATGATAAAATTTTTCGTGCAGTGTTTCAATACATGAGTAATAACTCCCTTACTTACATATGATGATGTTTATTGACAATGATGCCTGTTGAAAACCCACGTGCAACACACCCTTGAGGTGGCTTGCAGGGTAGACGTAAAAAGGCGTCACCTCCCAGGGTACACAATAAAGAAGTATGGACGGATAAGCATGTAGAATTGATATTGTCCTTAAATTGATAAATGTATGCCAAAGGCAGGAATATCGTTGATAAGAAAATTTTTGCCCGTACAAATATAAGTGCATCATACGTAAAAAATTAAAACTTTAAGAATATTCGTAGAAATGTCATTGAGAGAAGAATTGCGTAAGATTAGAATTTACGAAAACTTTTACAGCGATCATTTGAACATGTCTTTAAGCAATTGTGTAAAATGTACGAAAAAAATGTTATTGAACAGTTGCAATGAAAATAGTATTCTAAAATATTCTTTTCCTGGCTTCCATTGATCAAGCGTATCCCTAGACTAGGAGGGGATTAGGAAAACGCTCCTTTCAATGACGAGTTGGGGAGCCAGAAAATATATTCCATGTAATGTTAATGAAAAAGAGAGAAGGTGGTCAAATTGGTACAGTGGGGAAGTGAGAGAATCGTTAAGATGACAAAGAGTATGCCAAGTCAAAATGAAAAAAAAACCTGGTGCAGATTTGTCCATCCCCGATCGTAATATAACTATTGAACAATATAAAATTATTTAAGCCACTAAGAAGGAAGTGTTTCAGAATATGTTCGTGGGGTTTAAAATTAACCAACACTAGAAAGAGCTGCAGGGGCATTTCAAAAGCCTTTACATCATTCGTAAAGGGAGTTCAAGGCAATAGATACACGAGAAAGCCAAGTACTTCTGAAAGCCAAAGACCCGCTTCCCCGGAACCTTTACGGAGGAATATATGGAGTTTTGTGCAGCTGTGGACATCAATATGTAGGCCAGACATGCAGAGCCCTAAAAATACGTCTCCAAGAGAATCAACGGGCAATTAAAAATAATAATTATCGCATTTCTGCAGTAGCCGAACACCGTCTCAGCGGCCCCACTCATAATTTCAACTTTGAGGAGACAAAATTAATATCAAGGGAGGTACGCTATTACCCAAGATTAATCAGGGAGGCTATAGAAATTGCGAAGAGACCGGAGAACGTCAACCGAGAAGACGGTTACACATTGAGTAGAGAGCTCAAACGAATTTTTCAAATTTAAAATTCCGGCAACAATGGGAGTCCTCACTTATATATAAAGACGAGCGAGACTAAATAATCAGTTCAGTTAACCTGATGAAACTGGCAGGAGGACCAGCGATATATTGTTTATTGCAATTTTAAACATCGCGGAATGAATCACGAAAGATTATACAGTCAACACTACATCCGCGGAAGCCTACGAGCTAATTTTAGATAAATGAATTATCCACGAAGAAACACAATGGGTGAAATATTAACAAGTAGTTTGGAAGAAGATAATTTAATTAACTCCGACTTTCTACGAGAGTTTACTTTTCAGTTAATGCAATATACAATGTTCATTTCAGCATATGTACATTGCAGACACTGTAAATAATCATTTCCAGCGAACGAAGCCTTTCGAATTTCTTCTGCAGTAATAAAACTTTATGAGAATAGCTAAACCCAAAACCCCAGGTCCTGAAGAAATTCCTACCCACGTGTTTGTAGAAACATCTTCTTAAATTGATTCCAACTTGCAAATAATATTTACTATATTCGCAAAAGAGGTATTTTGAATAAATGATTAAGAATTATTATGGTGAGAATGAGAAGAGTTTTAAAGTGGTTCTCGGACGTTGGAAATCCTTCATGAATAAGAAATTTAACGAATTTTTACCGGCATAATATTCGCGATACCCATTTTCAACGGATTCGTAAGGATGGCGCATGGGTTTTTTTCATTATTTAGGGAGGCGCTCATAACGAAATGATTGATCGGTGGTTAGGTGAGTTGGGAAGAATGAATCGGGGGATGGAGGAAAACCCAAGAGAAATCCGGTGTTGGTGTAGCATACGTCTAATGAAAGGCGCCAAGGGATCCACAAGATTCATCCGTCGAAGGTAATAATAAACTTGTAGAACTCCCTAAATAGCGCCCAAGGAGATAACCGCACCCCACAGACAAAATCTCGGTTAAACTGCCATGGTTCAATCCCGGGCCATATGTATGTGTATAAGTCATATTTCTAACCGCCACACCTTCCCGTTCCCATTTACAAGGATGGGAACGGTACGTTGACGAGCGATATTAATTATAACTGAGAAGGATGAAAAACAGAAGGTAAGTACAGGTGATGAGAGGCAATAGGATATCGAAGGTCACAAATAAGGCATGTTGAATAAGCATCGAAAAAGTAGTTAAAAATTATAGAAATTACTAATAGCGTGATGGAAGGTAAAAATTATGCAAAGATGCTAATGAAAAAATAGCGTACATCATGAGCAATTTGAAGGCATAAAGCAGCAGATTCTAATTTCTTCAAAACAAATCTTTAACTGGGAGAAAAAAAGCAAAGATATAACGTAAAATCCCGATACACAGAGTCAATAAATACAAAATCATATAATAATACGAATTCTCATAATTGATGAGCCGTTTAAGAAATGTAACATTCATGCTTTTTCCTGAAAGTAATATAAGTAAAAATGTTTGGAAATTTAATGACAGTATCTTAATAGCATAAGCATCTTGATTTGCAGTCTGATCGAAATTAAAACGCTAATTCCTTTTCCGCAAGAGACAAGATAATTTCAAAACATAACACACCCATGCAAAGGGCGTTCCCTAAGCCACCGGCAACTTGCGTTTTGGCGCTGGAGTGCTAATCACATCAGGCTCGTGAAGCCGACAAAACACGACGGGCATAATATTACATACGTGATGATTCAAGCTATACAAATCACATTCCTCGGTGTGTGGACATAAAGCTATGCGCGGAGCTCAACCGGGGAACGAGAACGTGACAATATCGCACCGCGCCCGGGTCGGTCGGGTGGTCACACACACATGGTATACTGGGACACGTGGGGGGGTTTTTCGCAGGAAAATAGTTTGAGCCGGCAAATGATTTCTGGAAAAAGTTTCTAGAAGAGGGGAAGGGTTCTTGACGAGGAAAAACGTAGAGGAAGATGGGGGTGTGTGGCGATGAAAGCAGCAAGCAGTAAGGGGGAAGAAAAAGGGTCGTTGACCCTTTCGAGCATTCCACCTGTCTCCCGAAATCTCAGCCAACTGTCCTCTGCGGACAAAAGAGGGGTGGTCCTCCTTTAAGAGAGTGCGGGAGAGAAGGAAGGGAAGGGGGGTTGAGGAGAAAAAGGAGACCGTTTCAAAGGACTTTTTCCATGCTGATGAGTGAAGGGGAGCGAGTGTGAGGAGATAACTCATATGCTGTTGTTTGCTTCCACGGACAGCTACGGGGGGGGGGGTAAGGATGGGGTTAAGGGGTGCGGAGGGGGTGAAAGAATGAGACGCGAACGAAAGGGGAAGGAAAGCGGGATGCTTGCCCTGAAAATATATTAATTTAGGAAAATAAAAATAAAACTTCCTGGGGAAATTTATAGTTTATACCGAATGGTACAGAATAGCTTATGCTTAATTAATATAGAAATTACAAATTTAGAACATAAAAAGACTAGTCTTCCAAATTATATTTTTTTACTACTCTGTAGGGATGATGTTGCCAATTTAACGAAACTGGCTGCATATTAAACTAATCAGTGAACGTATAGGTATGTACATAGGTAGGTTAGATGTCAATTGACTATGAATTTTCACAAAGTTGAGCCAGAAACGACAAATTTCATCAGAATATATTTCGGGTTTTCTACCGGGTTGGATTTTTCATTTTCCCTAAGGTCTCGATAAGCAAAATCCCTATCGTCTTCAGGGATCTTAGAATCCAAGTTTCTAGGACCTGAAATGAAATTAACAAGAATTCCAAGATCCTTGAAGTAAGTGAATGAAATAATTGGGACCGAGATATTTTTACCCGGCAGATTTACCGGAGAATTTGAACTAATACTTTAGTAGCATTTACTTCAGTAACGATGTCTTCGTGAGAATATATGTATCACATATTTTTCATTTTCAATTGGTATTATTACCGGTTATAAAGATTTTTCTGAGAATGTGTGGTCTTTCCTGGAAAAGGTAAGCCAAAACTCTTGTCTGTTCCTATTGAAATCGCTTTGTAACTTCAATTCCCTGCTGTATTTTTCTCATGTTACAACTTTTACGCATAAAAATAAGGCCTTAGCTGAAGATTTTTATCTCTTTCCTTCACCAGCATGCTCAACAACTGCCAACCAAAGTTTGTCCCAACATAATGGCGCTCGGATCTTGCTTACTTCACTATCATATTATACGAGCATGCGATGCATTCCATACCTTTAGCTTCGTATGCAGTTTCATTAAATCGTGTTTCAAAGAAGTTACTCCTAAAGGTTTTGCTGTTCTTCACCTGGGATTCATGCTTAAAATCACGAATTACGATATTATTGGAAATTTAATTTAAAAAAGCTGTTCTGAAACTTTCTAAGAAGATACTTCTACTCAAAATATGTAGCATTTTAACTGGAGTAGGATTAACAATGTTGTGTTTTGTTTAACATTGTGTTTCAAAGGCTTTTACATATCAGGCTCTTTATATTCCATTAAGAGAGGTAATGATATATTCCCGGTCCACGAGGAAAATTGTCAGAATGAAAAGGGGGTAGAGGGCTTAGCATACCATAAATAAATACTTAAATAGCCATTCAAGACCACTTATTTTCAATGGTACATTCATGATATAATTAATGGTTAACATTAATAGCTGGTTATTTCAGAAAGTTATGCTCAAATTTGCTCCAAGCTTTGTTAATTGATTGGTCATATGATAGTTTTCTTGGGTAAATTTTCACTCAGTGATACAGGAGCTCATGAGTAGAAGATCGTTCTGCTGGTAGTCAACGGTAGAAATAGTAAAATGTAAATAACAAAAACGAACATAACCCTTTCGCCTCATACAATCACTTTGCGAGCTATCGGAGATTTCAACCGTTTTTACAATGGCAGGTATTCTTGTATACGCAGGATAATCAAAGCCACATATTAGCAATTATTTTACACTATTAATGTGAACGGGACATCAGGATGCGTTGCATGCTGATGTCCCGTTCTCGTATTTTGGTTTTCCTCAGCGCCACTCTTTTTCAACATCTACATCTACAAAGTACCATGCAAGCCACCTCAGGGGTATGTAACAGGGGGAATCTACATAGTCTGCAAGCCGCCTCCTGAGCATATTACCGCCATTTGAGCATATTACAATAAATTTGTCGGAAAATACCTCTCTACTATTTATCAAATTAAGCAAGTTTGTTAATTGCTAATATTCTCCATATTCTAGCGCTTTCATTATTTGAATTACATCACGCTGCGGCATCTTCCTCCAGCATATTTATCACAAATTTAGGATAATATTTTCCGGCATGACCTTCGTTCGTTTTGATGGACGTTTCTAAAGCACGCTAAATTCAACTCCAGTGGCTACACATTTTCACCGACAAATGGTCAATGGTAGGAGGAGGAGAAGTAGTCCCCATTCCCATCATTGAGAAGAAACAAAAAGGCGGAAGCCCAAAAATTAATCTTTCAAAGCCATTCAATAGATACAGCCATGGATAACTAGACATAGATGTAGAAGATTTTCCAAAACATAACGTCCTAGACCTCGTTTCAAAGCAGAGGAAATACGTACACGGATTATCATAATGGAAGATGTCATATATCACCCGTGTCTTAGCCAGTCGTGAGACAGCACCGCTCAGTTTGGCTGCAAGTCCACTCAAACCCCGATCGTGACCGAGTCTCTACATTAACCCTGACTGTGATGATACCTATGGGACGATTACAAAGCTTTCCAAATTGAAACCTCAGTTAAAGCGAACGAAAGAAGGGAAAGAATGTCTCACAGGTCAATTACGCCCCAAAAGGCTTTAATACAAAAAGCTAGGCACAAGTTGATTCTTGCCCAAAAAATACTTCTGGAAACGTAAAAGAATGTACGCGAACGAAAGAATGAAACCGGAAAAGATTTAGGTGACACGGGTTGATGTATCTCAATTGTGGTTGTTGGACCAAGGCTAGGGATTTGTGGGATCAAGTTCACCGGCCAGAAAGGCTCGGAAAGCTGTGACATTGACAAGGAAGCCAAAATATACACCTTTGGGGTTCAGGTTTCCGAGTTTTTTCCATAAGGCATGCCTGCAATGAATGAATGAGCATGAAAGCCAAACTACCTACTAGTAAATGGTTTGCGGAAGCTTGGGGGAAAATATGAATGAATCCTTCGCAGCAAAAACCCCTTACACCCAGGAGATTGCTTTGTTGTGGGCAAAATTCCTTAAAACTTTCTGGCTTCTATCACTAATTAAAAATTATCTTGCAACGACTGCAACAGTAAAAATTTAAAATATAGTATTCATACAATCGGAATATGTATACGAATCATCAAATTTTCATGCTACAATTTATGAAATAATTGAGGGCTAGGATGTGGTTATTTTTATGAAAGTAATAGAAGACCAAATGAAAATCTCCCTCATGATCTTCAATCAGGCAAAAAAATTGTGAATGCAAAGAGACGTAGCGGTCATTTTCCAGCATTTGAACCAATAAACCATAAACATCACGTAGTAAATACTACCTTTTCAATAACTTCAAATAAATGTAAAAAGATAATTTCATGAAGGCATCTTAATCTCAATAGGGTACGCTAAGGAAAATGGTAATCAACCCAAAATATTAAATGCCTTTAGCAAGATTACGTCACTTGTACTATGACTATTATTTCATTTTATCGTTTACATTTTTGCTAACGAATTATTCACATATGGCAAGCCTGGCCAGAGTTGGGGCAAGTTTAAGACAAGGCTACCATGATACCAGGGAATTTAACGTGGGTTCAACTGTGCCATGGGAGACTGGTTGAACAGCATGTTGATGAATAGATGAAACAAAAACTTCTGTCCAGCAAACATTATGATGATATTTTACGCGTTTCAACGCTTCAGAGTGTCATCATCAGGTACGAAAGGTTTATATTTCACAAGTGTGTAACTTCGCAGGTGTGACTGCTAGATGGGTTTGTTTCAGGAAAGCGGAAGGCAAATATAAACCATATAGGTCCTCTGTTCCCGCGTTTTGGTTTATTATAGGGCGTCAAATTGAAAGTAGGACGTGTTCGAGTAAATCGAGTTATTATTTAAATGGGTTGTCGAATGAAGTGGTATAGAGGTAGTGGAACTTGGTGGAAATCACCTATACGTAGCATGACGTCAAGGAGGGGATGGCTCATGTGGAAAGGGTCAGCAAAGGAGCAGAGGGGAGAGAAGAGCAAATGGTAAGCAACGATACCAGCATAGTTTCAATTAACCTGAGAGGACGGAAAAGGGTCAGCAGCCCGTTTCACGGCTATGTTTAAAATCAAAAACCAACCCATCAGCCATTCTATTTAAAGTTAGCCCAAATATGGAAAATATAAAAAACAATTTAAAAATAATATAAATAAGATATTTGAAAGTATGAAACACTAAATTGTCACACCATATAATTTTTTTAGTTTGTCTTTATTTTCTGCCCTAAAAGATGGATCAAAGAGCACTTGGAGCAAATGTTAGCGACCTTGGGAACCCTGGTGGTCAAACGCGGAAACTATCTTACCCACAAAGTTGAGCTAGTTTGCAGGAAATGGACACTCCCACTGAAAGGGGCCTCAGATCTGACACGATGTTTTCCTGCCACTATAACCTATAAATCTACTCCGAACCAACATTAAAGCCCCCTGCGTCTTTCCCAGAGTCCTTTTCGTCACATGCACATCTAGAAGGGGGTCTTCCTTTAATTTATTTAATAAAGCCGACCGGCCCTGGTGGCGGCGAGGTAAAGTCCTCGCCTGCTAATCCGAGGGTCGCGGGTTAGACTCCCGCCTGGGTCGGTTTTTCACCTGCCCATGGGCATGGGTGTGTCCGTCAAGTTCTGGTGGTTCGGTCTCTGAGAAACCTGATGACAGGCCAATGACATATATCGGGATCGCAGGGGCATACGGATCACCAGAATAGCCCGAAAGAAAAAAAAAGAAAAAAATCATCTGCATAGCAATCACAAAAGCAACGAAATACCTTCTTCAAACTTCTTCTTTACATTATATTACTGCTGTCACATGATATCAAGTTTATTCTACTTTACACCGAATTGTTTATCTGAATTATACCAGGGTAAATGTTGAAGGTAAGTGTCACTCGCTATGTATTACATAACGTACCAATATAGGGCGTTTGTAGAGGACACAGAAATCCAGCCCATGACGAATTTCATCAGCATTATATCTGCATTACCACAGAATAACTACAGAGGTAATTAAGAACATTGTTGTTTCCCTTTACCAAGAATTTCGACATAAAAATTAATTAGCAGAACGTACGTTAAATTGATAAACCACGCAACAATAAATTTAATAGCCAATTAGTCGGATGATCAAACGAACTTTCGCATAAAATATACGACGAACTATAAATTAATGCTAATGTTGATGTATAATTAATGAAAAAATAATAAAATTGATCGCTCATCATAATATAAATACAAGCTACAGGGTGGTAAAACTTGTGAATAATGATTAATTAATTACTGTCAATTGATTTTTTTACCGAACAAAATTTCCAATTAATTCCTTAGCGTTACATATCATCGCACGAAATATGCACTTTTATTCTTGCTACTCACCCCACGGTAGTAATCGATCTTCATTCCTAAATTGGCAGAAACAGCAACGAAATATTCCTGAAAACAAAAACAGGCAATCAGAAAAATATATGTTAAAATACAAATCATTCTTGAAAAAAAAACAATTATTCTGGACCAAAAAATAATCACGAATCATCATATTG
Organism: Pyrrhosoma nymphula; assembly: GCA_963573305.1. NCBI lineage: Eukaryota > Metazoa > Arthropoda > Insecta > Odonata > Coenagrionidae > Pyrrhosoma > Pyrrhosoma nymphula. The sequence goes on along the minus strand of OY754335.1, from coordinate 6,956,880 downwards.
TCGCTTCGCAAGATTCTCGTCACCAGCTTCCAACATGGTTAGTGCCAATAAATATTGACGATAGTGACGTGCAATCACCGATTCCAGAAATTTTTTCGTTTAACGAGGGCCAACGTCGGTCCATTTCAACTCGTCTCTATACTGTACGTCGCAGAGTTACTAGAAGGAACTATAGTAGAGTTGTTCACACAACTGCGAGTGGTAGTTTTCTGAAGTGAGAGCGAAAATCACGCTTCCAAAAATTCTCGCGTGTATTGTACGGAAGAGCACAGCAACCGTATTCCTCCTCCGCCTATTCAGGATGTATTCGACCTTGAAAATGTTGCGGATGATCTCGACTTTCAAATGGCATTGTTTGACATATTAGTAAAAATTTCGCGGTTCGTATTCACAGTTCCGTCACTAGGGAATGCCCCTCGTCTGGATGAATGAGTCAGCCCTGAGAATGCATTTGGCAAAGCAGAAGAAAAATTCCAGATGCGGGTAATCCCAAAAATATTGAGTATTATTAGAATTTTTCGTCACATTCCGTCACATTCGAGGCCTTTCTGAATGGGGCACCTGAATTTGTATCTCAGAGCCAACACGACAGCGGCGAGAGGGAAAACTACATGAAACCCCCGAATGCCAATAAGGTGTAGTGCATAAACTACGTTACAACCTTAAGGGGGGAGGGGGTCGCTTAAAAACCTACGGCGGGTAACGAGGGGGATTTACTCAAAATAACGTAGTATTTTCGTAATGCGCTTGTTTGCGTTTATCACTCATCAACATCGCGTCAACAATACTACAGAGTTTAACATGAGGAAGGGCGCGCAGGGTGTTTCTTACAGTCGACGCGAAAGCTTATGGCGTTGCGCAGTAGACAATTTTGGGACTGGAAGGGTCTATTTTCTAAAAACCGGTTGCCGCGGGTGGAAGGGAGGCACCGGCGGGCTAATTTTTACGATTTTCGTTGCCAAATTTGAAATTTGCAATATGCCTTCAATGAATTTGAATGTCCCCAGCTATTCGGCGCAGTGGGTTATGGAGTGGGCGTCGTCCCTTTGGACCTGAGCGCGCGCCAGGGGGTCACGGCCTGGGGATCTCAGGCCGATGGCTTGGATGTGGACTTGTAGTTGCAACAAGTATTTACTATTTTATACAATATTACACACAAAAATATCACATTCCTATTTTCATATCATATTTTCTTTCTTTAATCAATTACGGAAATAATCCAATTTATTTTTGCATGAAATATATGTTCTCTCTGTCTCTCTAGAATATATATTCTTATATTTCCACTCTTTTGTGTTCTCAATGTCCCATTTATTCATCGAATATACATGTACATAGTGCCAATTTTTGACATTATCTCTTCAAGTAATTTTTATTTTCTTATTTCAGTGACTAAAATTTTAGCTAGTGGTATTCAAAGTCAGATTCCATTCATTGCATTAGCTAAGTAAAAGAAGAATTTAGAATGCACTTTTATTTCGTAATTTTATGTTGTATGTCTTAAATATCGATGACATAATTTCACGCAGCTGAAAATTTTAGCAACGTTACTAAAAAGCAACGGATTTGCGCTAAGTTTGGTGTCTACTCAATCAGCGTTTCAGTGTAATCATGACTATATTTGTTAATTTTTGTAAATGTTGAAAAAATGTTAATATGTTTAAAGTAATTGAAATGCCCAGCTGTGAGTCATCGCGTAAGACCATCTATTCCACAGCCCCGGCCGCGGAACGGAGGTATGGCGGGGAAGGGTCGGCAACCTGCTCCATGCTCGGCGACGAGTCGAATTGTCCAATAGGTACGGCTCGGAATTACATTTTTACGCTGAGACGCTATGTTGGCCATTCTGCCTACCACGCGCCCACATTCCCCTCGGTTCCTTTCCTTTACCCCTCCCACACATTTCACCCCCTATGTTCTGCGCATCTAAAGGCCATAAACTCTCGCGAGGACTGTACATCCCTTTAACTCAATGTAATTCAACCATTGCCTGTAGAATGTTGTAAGTCTTCATACCATCAAATTGCTTACATTTCAACGTTTTCACGGGTTAAAAAGAGACCTCGTGACAACACTTGTCAAGGCATCAGTGAGAAATGTGGGTAGGGGAAGAGAGTTAAGTATGTAGATGGGCACAGCACTTTGCACCGTGTTTCATGGTTGATTTTTAGAATTTAAAAATGGATATTACTTGTTCCAATTGAGATTAGAATTAAGAATATATTTTTGTATTGAAAGTTTCATTTGTAGACTCGAAGTTACATGTCGGGGGGGGGGGGGGGAGGGGTTGGGGAAAAATACTAAGGTTGTCAACGAAGGGGAGGGGGGGATAAACAAATCACCGAAAACGGTAACGCAGTTCATGCACGACCCGTAAAGACCGTCGCCTGCACTAGCACAAGGCAGCCGTTGCTTTCCATCACTCCGCTTGCGTTTGGGCGTCATTTCACGCAGAGCTTGTATGGCTCGGATGGCCTTATATCCGGAGAGGAGGTAATCGTTAGTGGCAGCGAAATTTGGCGACAGTCCCGAGGCGGGAAGCGTGTCGTCGAGAAGGTGACGGCGCGAGTTGAAAGGGTCAGTTACTATCTCCTGAAGAATTCGAATTGAGAGTCATAGAAGGCTAGAAAAATTATGGGTCTACCTTGCCTCCCCCGTGCAGAACCACCTCATAAGGAATGGACTCTCCCACTGAAAAGGGCCTTCTGCGCAACTGCTACCATGTTTCGCTACCACAATACGAGGAGTAATAAAAAAATAACGGGAATTTTCGTTTTTCTTTAAGAATATTTATTTATTAATCAATATCAATTTTGTCCCCTTCAAAGTAATCCCCCTTAGATATAAAGCACTTGCGCCAGCGGTTTTTCCAATCTTGGAAGCACTTCTGGAATTCACTTTTCGGTATAGAGTTCAGCTCCTTCAGCGATTCTGTTTTTAATCTCATTAATGGTGGCAAAACGTCGTCCATTCATGGCTCTCTTCAGCCTCGGGAATAGAATGAAGTCACAGGGGGCCATGTCCCGCGAATACGGTGGCTGAGGCAAAATAACGCTTTGTTTTTTTACCAAAAAATGACAAATAAGTAGTGAGGTGTGAGCGGGAGCATAATCGTGGTGCAATTTCCACGAGGTGTTTTGTCACAATTCTGGGCGTTTTCGTCGGATTGCTTCACGCAAACGAAGCAAATTGACTGCAAGTATCAGCAAGCTTCAGGAACATGTGTACCAATAAGATAAATTCAATTATTGAACATCCGGAATTATAAAGCCCGCGAAATTTAAAAATGCCCGTTATTTTTTATCACACCTCTTCCAGTACCGGATTTCCGTTAGGTATAAGAGATCGGCCATTGATTCAAGTAGGGGTAGAGATAATACGGCTTCGTAATGTTCATGTCGGAAAAGAGAATTTATGATTGACAGCTGTAATTTCAATACTTCTGCTTTTCTATAAAATACTTCAGAGGAAAAAGAGCGCGTTGCCATGTTGGATTTGATTTTAACGTCACTAAGCAGCTAGCACCAACATTTATTACTTAAAACTCCTACATTATGTTGAATGCGCGCATAGACTCCACTCGAGTACATGTTAAACTGCACGAGTACATGTACGAAACTCCATGTTATTTCGACATTTCATTCACTGAGGAACCGATGAAAGAAATCACTATTCAATGTGATGGGATAACTAAACAGCTACAGTCGATCAAAAATAGTAAATCTCCGGGTCCGGAGGGAATACCCGCGCGTGTCCTCAAGGAATTAGCGCCACAGATCGCACCGTTCTTAGACATAATATTCAAGAAGTCATTGTCTGAAGGAAAGATACCAATAGACTGGAAAATTGCAAACGTTACACCGATATTCAAAAAGGGAAACAGACATGACCCAGGGAACTATCGACCAATTTCATTAACGTCTATTATAGGCAAGATACTCGAACATATCGTCGTTAGCAATATCATGACGTTCCTGGACAGTCGTAACTTCCTTCATGGCTGTCAGCACGGCTTTCGGAAAGGTAGATCATGTGAAACACAGCTCGCGCTCTTTCTTCATGACGTTCTCAAATCTGGTGAATCGAAAACACAAGTGGACGCATTATTCCTAGATTTTAAGAAAGCTTTCGACACGGTACCTCACAACAAACTTTTATACAAATTACAGTCATGCGGCCTAAACGAAACAGTAGTAAACTGGATACGCGACTTTCTGAGTGATCGTAAGCAAAAAGTAGTTCTTGACGGAATTAGCTCTGATGCAGTTAAAGTGACATCAGGTGTCCCACAAGGAAGCGTAATCGGCCCCCTTTTCTTCATTATATACATAAATGATCTATGCTCTCGAATTAGCAGTAAAATACGTTTATTTGCTGACGACGCTGTCATCTATGGCGAAATTAATGATCACTCTGACTTTGAAATTCTATCATCGGATTTAAACAACGTTCATGTGTGGAGCCAAGAGTGGGGACTCGAACTTAATCTGAGCAAATGTGCGGCGGTACATTTCTTGCGGAGGTCGTCCAACTATCCCCGTGTATATGCTGTGGATGGCGTTAAGATAAAGGCGACAGATGAAGTTAAGTATCTGGGAGTTACGATAACCTCAAACCTATCGTGGGGAACACATATAAGAAATATTTGTGGCAGAGCTCTGAAGAAGCTAGGATTCGTCAAGCGTATTGTGGGAAGATTCTCAGATGAAAAAGTAAAAGAGAGGTGCTATTTCGCACTCGTCCGGCCACACCTTGAATATGCAGCAAGCATATGGGATCCGGTGCAGAAAGAATTAATTCGGGAACTTAATAAAATACAAAGGAAAGCTGCGCGATTCGTCAAAAACTGCTACGGGCGTACAGACAGCGTTACGCAGATGTTAAACGAATTAGGCTCGGAGCCGCTAGAGACTCGGAGGCTGCGCGCTAGGCTTAGATTACTTGTATAATTGAGAATAGATATATTTAAGAGCGACACGGAGAACATCATATTAGAACCCCACTATATTTCCAGGTCCGACAGAAACGATAAATTAAGAGAGATATTTTGCCGAACGGATAGGTATGGGAATTCGTTTTTCCCCCGAACAATAAGGGACTTTAATAAATGCAAGGCGTAATTTCATAGAGCGTTTCCTTTTTATATGTAAACGGCTGGTGTCCTAACACCCCCCGCCACACGCCTATTGAGGCGGCTTGCGGGGTAGTATGTAGATGTAGATGTAGATGAGTAACGTCAACATGGTTCAATATTCCGCCTAGTTTTAGTCACTCCGTTATTATGTATCTAATTTCAGAACATCATCACAGTTGACCTTTTCGAATCGATTAAACTTTTGTTGAAGCGGTTTCCTAAACGTTTTCTGAAATAAATTGTCCTTCGCTCTAATGTACAAGTTCCGGTGGGTAGTTAGTGATTTAAACAAACACATCGACACTGAAGTACCTGCATATTGTCACCAAACATGGCTACCTGATGCTTACACGTGTAACTTTTGGAAACTTCTGCTACTTTTTTCTGGCGTATTAAATGTTTCATTGACTTGAAAAAACGCTTTCCTGTGTAATTAGACACTAAATTCAAGTTCACAGCTTTAATAATAAAAAAATAACTGGTTCACAACCCTATTCCATGGAATTCTTGTCCCTACGCCTAAAAGGTGCCGATAACATAACACTTCAAGGGCATTTCTCCGTTTGTCGGCTGGGGCGTAAAACTGCTGACCACAAGGCACCGTTCATTAATACCGACACCTGGTTTCATTCCAATCTAACTCCATTATCCAAGGAATCATGCCTAAATCAACCTATCCAGCAATTCAATATGGCGCAAATGACCTCTACTGCGATTTGCCTCCGATAAAAACTGCCCATTTCAATATTTCTAATACTCTTCTCCAGTGTCTTTCAAATTCTCCTCAGCATGAGCGACAGTCTGAGTAAAAGAATGAATCAAATACCCATTCCCATTATGGACACTATCATGGTTAACGCTTAAAATTCATCAAGTTATTTATCAAGTTTCAGCTAAATTAAAAACAAACCTCGCTTGGACATCAGGCTCTGAGATCGAAGCTCGGAGACTCACCTCACTCAACTCAACCGGTTGGTGTTCATTCAACAGACTTGAGAAAGAGAAAATTCTTCATTCCACGAGCTCTCATTTCACAAGCGATTAATCAAGTTACTAACAATACATCTACAAAATACCCTGCAAGCCACCTCAGGGGTGAGTGGCAGGGAGTGAGTATTCACCAACATGTATTACACTATACCCTAAAGTTAGTGTCACTACGACTAATTATGCATTAGCATAAATCGCTAATGCTTGTCATGAGGTGAAGCCTCACAACAGATGGCACAGTGTTGTACAGGGATCTAGGCAATGAGTCTGACAAGATTGCGTTACGAAAAGACCTAGATGCCATAAATGAATGGTGCAATACTTGGCAGTTGGAACTGAATCCTAAAAAGTGCTCTGCTTTGAATTTTGGGAAAAAGAATAACTCGGCCAAAGAAACGTACACAATTAATCAAACAGACTTATCAAATGTAGAGTCAGTAAAATACTTTGGTGTGACCTTTACTCAGGACCTGTCTTGAGGGAAACACGTCCGGGAAATCTGCGGACAGGCTAGTCGCAAATTGGGACCTATCAAAAGAATATTAGGAAAATGCGACTAGTATGGTCAGAGAAATAGTATCAATCCCTCGTACTTGACAATAATGTACTCAAACGGTCAAAGCCAGACTTTAATGGAATTCACCTTTTATGAATACCTTCCTTTTTTTCCACTATCCGTCACATCCAAAATGCCAAAGCTATTCCCTCTGGTAACTTCCTTGCATCGACCCTCTCTGCTTCCTTGTATCTTCCACGTATCTACCATAATTCTTCGCCAACCTTTATGCCCATTTTATCCTTTTCATCCACTACCAAAACTACATCCCGACCGCTTAAAATCTATTCACATCCTCTATCACCAAGGTCCAGGAAGAGAACAACAGCAGGATCTACAGTGGGCATTTTGAATATGTAATGAGAAGAAAAAGTAATTTTTTTACATTTTTCACAACTCAGTCTAGTTAATAATTTCTCATCGAATTTTATTAAAGTATTCAGGCCATAATCAAAAGATTAGGTAAAATCGCGAAATAAATTGGCTGATTGACAGAAACTGGTCCCCAAGGGTGGGAATGATAAAAAAAATACATTTTTCATTCAGTAGGGAGTGAAAGCTAATTCATCCCATTATGTACAGGCTGAAGGATGAAAACCTCACGAACTAATTCAAATGTATTCCACACGAATCGACATTTCAGATCTGGAGGAAAGGAATTAAGATGGGAATAAGAGATAGGGTATAAGAAAGGAATAAAGTTTGATCCACTCTTACCGGAATAAGTTCGCTCATAACAAAAGACGCCGAGGAGACCACGATTTGACAATGCATCTGACGGGCCAAATGCTTTACTTTAGGTGTTCACTTCATGGCACCGATAAAGGAATCGGATTATCAGGAAAGAATTCCCGCAAACTCCAGGAATAAGGGTTCTGAGCTGGAGGTCAGTATTTCAGCCATCAAGCTAATATGGCCACTCGATCCTGATGAGAAGGTAACAAATTCAACATAATGCTAAACCCCACCATCTTTTACAATGGCTCAAAGAAACACCCTTAGAAATAGTTTGGAGCATTTTTAAAACGTTGATTAGTCGCTTAGAACTGTAACAAACATCTACGACCACTATCGGAAGAAACACTCATATGAGTGACTTGGACGACAAATCTTGAGGCAATACGTTACAAGCATAGCGTGAAGCTTTCTCATATTACATTTGATCAAAATAGCTCCGGTCTCCAGCTGAGGGCATGAAATAAGAGCAATCTTATCCCTAAGCAATTGACGGGAAATAGGAGAACAGAGACCCAGAAAATCAACCATTAAACCAATTATAGTTGGGTGCCACGCCGGTAAAAACAATTGAAATTGAGCAAACAACACAATATCATAATTCAACTAAGAAGAATTAACAATAATAAACATATAAATGCTAGTAGGAGCTAAGACCAAAATGTACGAGATAAAGTTAACTGAAAACTTCTGAACAGAGTTTAAGCACATTAGTTATGTTTTTCTTTAGAATGTGAATTATTATTGTGAAATTGGTTGAAATGGCTTGAAATCGGTAGTTAATTCAAATTAACTACTTAACTATTCTCTACGCATCTATATTGCCGCACAAAGTAAGATAATGACTAATATGGCATTTTAGCGAAAAAAATGCGAGAATTCGTGCAAATACTAACTATTTGTTATATCCGTATGGGCATTACCAAAACTTGGCAGATAAATACGTGTGGTTGGACTAACAATAAGAAATATCCGTAAACCTCATTATTTCACCGATTTAAATGATAGTTTAAATGAAAATAAGAACTACATCACCGAGCAATGTCCTTATTCGCGGCTTCGTATTCACGGTCGGTCTTGAAGTTGTTGAGCAGGATTAGCTCAAGCCGATAACGCAAATGTCTTTCTCTCATGAAAACATTAACTAAAATATCAACTATCTCATCGTTACAGACAGCAAAAATACCTGTGCATATATCACCATCTTTGAAAGATAATAGCTAATAATAGAACCTATTTCTGAAATTTCCACAGCCTTAAAAATGGGAAAATCTGGGATGTTTGATACGCATAACACACGACACTGGAAATTCTATCATTATAGAGAGTAGAATAAAAAATTCTCAAGGTGTTAAAATTATGTGATTCGTAATACGAATATGGGTAAACGATCATATTGGAAAAGTTGCAATCTCTAACCCAAGGTCTTCAAGACTAGAATATTGCGACGATTTCAGAGATGTATAAAAATCCACTTGACAGGAGGAGATATCATAATCAAACGTCACGACTCGAGGTTAATGCGGCGAGTTGAAAATTTCTCGTAATTTAAAGCAAAATTGGAGTGGCACGGATAGAAACTACTGATGTAATGGATGAAATGATTACGGTGGTTTGGGAATTGGAACACACTTGATTCAATTCTTACGGATGAGGTGGAAAATGGTTAAAATTCAAATGAGACATGAGGCAGGAGTGTGTACGGTGAGATTTGAAACGAACTAAAACGAATGAAAAAAAATCACAACTGATGAAATTGAATTGGAATGGGAGAAAAAAAGGTTGAAATGGGATCACTTTGGCTTGGCATGATGAACGAGGTGTTATTTCGGAGTTAATTGAAAACATGAGGTGCAAAAAAAGTTCAAAATGGAATTGGATGAAACGGGCTTGAATTGTATGCATTGGAAATGGATGAAAAAGTGGTTCTTGGGGAAGGAGTTGGAGGAAGAAAGGCGTCCGCTCCCATAGCGATAGCAAACAAGGACGAGGGTTCGGCCAGGCGTGAGAACGCAAGTTGAATTGCTATGGTGACTCAAATATGCTAACATAAAAATAATAACATGCAAAATAACATAAAAAAGAATAGGAGCACAATGGTAAACGATCAAATGCATATATGAAATGATCATTCAGCCGATTTCGACGCTGTTGGTGAAATACCATCCTCTAAACCTATTCTGCGAGTGGTAAGAGATGATGAAAACTCGCAGGACCATAGAAATCTCACTGTGGAATCTGAAGGCGCTGTAACAGAAACCAAGAAGGTACTGTCAAAAATGAAACCTAAAAAAATTGATAACTTTAAAAACGAAATTGTCTTCATTCTGGCATGAACCTATTAAAATGGACATCATTAAAATAATTCCCGCCCGGTAAGGAATAAAACATTTCGTGTATCATATCGTGGAAAATAGAAAACAGTTTTTTTTAATCCACAGGGGAGAAGGACGCCTCGGTAACTCAACTGGTTAAAGCACTCGGCGCGAAATCGAGGGATCCGGGTTCGAATCCCGGTCAAGGCGAATGATTTTTCTCCTGTGGAATATCGCAGAAAACAGATGGTTTGCAACGGAAATGTAAAGAAAAACTCCGGCGAAGGCAGAAATATTAGTTAGATCTTCCAGTGGACCGACAATTTATTTAATGTAATACATAAGATGATGAATCTTTGTGCATGTGCGAAGGAAAATGGAGAGAGAATGGAGGAGGGAAAGGAAGACGTACGAAGAAGTCTTCGGCATGGTGGGTGAAGAGAGGAAACAGCTGGAGGAGATAAGGAGGAGGCAGAGTGCGTGGTTGGAGAAGGTGTTGAGAAGAGAGGAAACACTGAGAGCTGAAATAGAGGGATAACATTCCGTCTTGGCCATGGGAGCTGACCTTTTTTGCTGGAAAATCTGAAAGCCTAACACCTGGTGAGGTCTGACTGAGACTGCTAGGATATATTGTATGTAACTCAGGGTAGAAGTCAAGAAAGTAAAAAAGGGGGGTGCAGCACATTTTTATAACCTTTTAATAATCTATAGAATCCTATATTTCCGCATTATTTTTCCAAAACCAAATTAAAAAGTACACGTACTTGGAAGCGAAGGACAGCCTCAAAACATTTTATAGGTTTTAACCAACATTAAAGTGCACCCTCATTTCTTAGAACAAGATTAAAGTAAATTTGTTGATAAAGGAAAGAAACAAACTTGACTTGGTGTTCCTTATACAGTTACAGGTGAGATGCACCAGTGAAATAGGTATTGAGTGAATATCGGTTCCCGAATAAATTCGACAGTGTCGGGCGATATATGGTGGAACAGCATTTTAAATAAAAACTACAGTAATTGTACTGTCCACTTAAATTTAATGTGAAATACACAACACGTGTTTCAACGCTCTTTAGGGCGTCATCAAGGAGCGTTGAAACACGTGTTGTGTATTTCACATTAAATTTAAGTGGACAGTACAATTACTGTAGTTTTTATCGGTTCCCGAGACTGATAAAGAAGCAAGGAAAAAAATACCCTCCAAGAGTAATTTTCATCTTCACTGCAATAGGTACTGATACTTCACACCAAGCGGTGAAGGTATAATATTGGTGAAGTCATTAGTTTTTGAACCGTGTTAACAAATAAGGGGATATTGTCATTGGTTTATGCTGACCCAAGCACGAGCAAGCCTATCGTATCTTTAAGTTTCACTTAATTTATTGGCTTCGGTGAGCTGATAAACTTCGTTGCCCATTTCTTCATTAATTAAAATAAAGTAGAAATTTGTAGGAGAATCTACAACTAGAAAAACTGTCTTGACCCATTTTACAACAAGCGCATAAAAATGAACTGGTCACCCATGGAGAAATTCAGCACCGGAAGAGAATTTCTTCATCTCAACATGTACATGGTACCCTGTATCCGTATGCCACCTCATGGCTGTGCGATAGTGGACTAATTTTCACCAAAATATGCATTACACAAGATGCTATAATGGTTTATGGATAGATAGGGGGGGCCTAGGTTTGTAGGGGGGCCTTGGATAGGAGCCCGGGCACTTAGACCTTTATGGTCCATTGTGCCAACCCCATACCTGTCTGCCACATGCAGACAGGGGACAAGAGCGCAACGGTGTAGTTACGTATGATCACCCATCCAATCTCCGTCCGGGCACAACATTGCTTAACTTCGGTGATCTCACGGGAACCGGTGTGTTAATGTGGCAGTGGGCCCTCGCCCAAGGTTTATGGAACTGCGACAGTTAATATATAATGCAGATGCAAACATTTAGAAAGATATGTGATTTACGAATGCGAAAGTAAATCAAACATCCACGACGTGTTGGGTGCGTTGCAGAGCAATTGATTAAAAAAACTTAACCGACAGAAAATTAGAGTAAAACAGAAAATTAAATTCGCTACAAATAAATAGGTTTAACAACCTATTTAATGAGCCATAATGGTATCTATTTTAGTTTCCAATCCTTTGCAGAAAAAATGGCACTTCAAACCCATACGTTCGCTAACTCTTAAATTTTATGCCAGCGATCTAATCTAATAATGCGAGTCTCGGTTCGCAAAATGTGAATCGTCAGAAAAGAAATGGGTTCAGAACTAACATAAAAGATTAAACATAAATTTCAAACTACGATAAGATCGGATACTGTTTATTGTATTAGGCTTACTACAGTAACAAAATTATCCAAATGACCTTCCGCAGCCCTAGCCACTGCACGTTTTAATTTTGTGTAAAATCCCAGGAAAGAAACAGGTCTCACCGAGAATTGGACTCAGATCACTGGATTCAAATTCCAGAGTGCTAACCAGAGTTTCAGAGTTAGCTTACATGCTTTTTTTAGTATCTCAATCTTGCAGACGTGAACATACATTCCCCAGAATCAACATTCCGGTTCTGCTTCCGCTTTGGTATATATATTTCTTCTCAGGTCTGAAAGTCTTATGGAATCCATGAACTTTCGGACGAAATAAAAACATCAACTAGAAGTGTTTCTTGCCACAAGCCACGAGGCCAGAAAGAGAAAATAACAATAGCGTAGGAATAAAGCAAATGGCGATAAACCTGCAAAATCACCGTTAGGCCTCCAAACAAATAAAAAAGTAAACAAATGAACTACAAAATACAGAAACAATTCTTTTTTTATGAAAAAATCGATAAGTACAAAAAATTCAATCTTAGGACAGGGAATTTCATTCCTCTGTTTTATGCTTCAATATATAATCTTCAATTAGAATTTATTAAGTTTCCTTATGAATTATTTTCTAGAGAATTTCAGCAAAACGATGCCATGCTATCAATCACTACTAACATTGACATGATGACACTTCTACATATTTCGTAAAAAGTAACTAAAAACAATAAGATTATCGTCTAATAATTGACACGAAATTTTCAAAGAACTATGTATGATAAGCTACAGAGTACAGGAACCGGAGTACAGTATTTTATAACCACCTTCATCCATCATCGATGACGTACCACGCATGAACACTAGGTACTCTAGGTAATTATTTCAGGTTGACGTTAAAAGGGTTGTCTGCGGGAATGAGAGGCTGTGAAGGAATTAGACGGATTACTGTCAGCTAAGGAGAACTAAGTTCAAACTCGGGCGAGAGTTAATTGATCCCAGGTTTGCGTGTTAAAGGGAATAAGGATATTGAATGATTGATGAGACAGATCTCTTGAGTGTGGTACCGTACCGGGTGGAATTGCTTCCGACGTTAAAGCCTAGAGCGCACGTTGGAACAAAAAATGGGTTGAAGGAGAAACGTTGAATACGGTGAGAAGGAACGAAGAGCAATTTAAGGGAAATAAGAGAATCGGGCCAAGTGAGCCGTGAGAGGTCGATAATAATTGCATTCCTCGCGCCTGCCCTGGGATGAGTGCGTTCATGCTCTTCTGACATCTGGAAAAATGAGTAGATTACCGGGTGCATCACTGCTGCAGAACGGAGATTATTGCCGACTGCATATTCGCGTTGTGAGACGGTGGATAAAATGAACTTCGCATGAACTTTAGGATGAAGGGTTGAGCACTGCGCGTCCGTTGATTCCTACGGGAAATCTTTTCTCCAAGAAATTAATTGAGAGCAACGTAGATTAGTCCCAGAGAGGGAGAGATATAGGGAGGGAGAGATCATCATCATACGTAGGGATATCCACGCCATACCCACCGTTATTTCTTAAGAAAGAGGATGTTAATAAACCAGCCATTTACATGCACTTTAGCAGTAACAACAATGAATTATTTGTGCCACCAATACTGGGATGTCACTGCTTAATTTTTTCGTCGAGAGGAGAGCGGTCAATCAATACATGTCTATTTTTCCATTACCTATTCCATCGCAGCGGCTCCATCTTCTCTTACTCGCTCTCTTATCTGGGATATGAAATTTTCAAGCATGCTATACGACATTTTGAAATTATAAAGCTGGTTGTGGTCTTCCCTTCTTGAATGTAAGACTTCCTACGTTTACTGGTCATCTTGTAAAAGATTTTTCTCCCTATTTCAGTTAAAACTCACCCAGCGGATGTCACATTAGTTCCATGTATGCAGAACGTGAATTAAGATTAAACTTCTTCCAAAATCTTCAATCATATTTTTGAAGGACGTCGATTTCGTTCACACATGCGTCTCTTTCGGAAAAAAATACATCGTGGAGTGAGGGAGGAGTTATACCCTTTCACTTCGTTGAATGAATACCAGTCTCATTCATTAATATATGCAAAGTATCCACAAAATATGCTCACCATTTTTATTCATTAAATAATGACAATTTTCACTGTTTTACGTATAAACTGTAAAATTATTTTAAAACCGTTGTTGCGTGATATTATGTTTACCGCTACATATATACATACCTCTGGGAATATTATCGATTCCCGCAATAGAGGGAAAATATTTTTTGAGCGTGTGGGGCAAAGACGAGCTCCTCAGTCAGCGGATGAAAATATTCATGCGGATATATTAGAATTTCGCTGAAAAAAGATAAAGTTCACTGTGGAAGTGAGGTGGAAAGTTATGGAAATGGGAAGACGAGAAGTAAATTGTCGGGTGCCTTGCGACTCGCCATCCCGATTGTTGCAGGATCTGTGTGGGCGGGCGTGAAAACAGGAGTAGGAAGAATCGGGGGAACGGTGGTGTAAGGGTAGGGGTGGAAGCATTAAGAAGAAGTTTAGGGTGGAGCGAGGCAAAGGATAAAGCATGTGAAGGGTGTGTGTGTGCCAGAGAGAAACAGAGAGAGAAGAACGGGTGATAATGCTTTCGATGCGTGTGTGTGGCGAGGATAAGAAATCTGCGAGGAGTGAATGTGTCTGTCTGGATTGCTTCCGGTGGTAAATAAAGCGTCCCGGCCTCTCCTCTCATGTCACCCGCACCAAAAGCGCTCATTTGTCCCTCGCGATGCTATTTCGTCCACTCCCGGCGACAGTGAATGCAACTACCTGCTGTATTATTATGCGGTTCACCCACCCGTCCGAATATTTCGCGAAGAGTGCAGGTGAAGAAAGTGGACTGAAAAGCAGGCGCATCTATGAATCGCATTATTCCCCAACCCGTAGTTATATTTAAAACTAACCGAAATATTTGGCGTCCTACACGGAATATATTGGGAATATATAAAGGATTTAAGGTTTTCCCGGCGAATAATATGAGTGAAAGTTTCTCGGGTTTCACACCGGGTAAGATTTTTTAAATGTATCAACATTTCGACGGTTGACTCAGCCATCGTCATCAGGATAATGAGTTGAGCGAGGATGCTGGCGGTTGCTATATATAGCCACAGATGCCACATTGTTGTGGAAGCCGTTACGTGTTCTTTGAATTTCTTCAATTACTGGGCGCCAAGTCCTACTTAAGTTGAAGCCGTTGTCTCTATTGATGTTATTTTGCTCCATCTGTATCAATATCGCTTCTTTCGTTATTCTTTCCCAATATTTGGACGCCCGGGAAAGTAGTGTTGAATTTGGGAAATCGACACGATGTCCATGGTCAAGGCTATGCTCTGCTAATGAAGACTTTTTAACTCAACTCATTATCCTGATGACGATGGCTGAGTCAACCATCGAAACGTTGATATATTTAAAAAATCTTACCCGGTGTGAAACCCGAGAAAGTTTCACTCATATTGGGAATATGTTTCTCACTCAATATTAAATTCTTAACTCTAAAATGCTAATAAGAAATTAACTCACCTCGGCACATTAATTCGGTAAAAAATCGGTAAAAATATAATTATAAATACCCTTTTAATGGTACGAAATTCTTGCTTAAATTCTAAGAAATAGTTTGAAGATTTTGGCATTCATTTGATTGTACGAACTACGATATTACAAGGTACTTACAATCGACAACGATACATACAATACTTCCAATATGAATCTTAGCGATAGAACTAGATATAAGGGCCTTTAAATATTGATATTGATGAATCATAGTAATTTCACGTTCGCATTAAGCCATTTTTAAGAATTGAAAAGCTACAGCCTCCATTGTGCGCATCATTTAACAACTGAACGCATAAATAGTAAACACATAGCAGCGAAGGAAATACGTGTACCGTATAAAAGCAAATGAAACAAAGATGTCTCCGAAAATTGAGGGGATTTCAATGATAAACAATGCTAAACAATGTTTGATGAACAAAAGGTCAATTCACTTAAACTTTGTCACAATTCCTTAAAGCGGTTCTTAGAAAATAACATGTAGTTGTTAAAAAGCATTCCTTAAATTCCACAGAACTCTAATTCACACAATAAAATTTAAGTAAACCAAATAAATACTATGCAAATGGGGTTAGTCTTATTCGACAAAAAATACACAAACAGCCGAAACCTACCTATATCATACAAAATTTAAGTTTAAGGTTAATATATTATGCCGCAAAGGATAGGAAAAATTATTATTCATTTCAACATTCAAGGAGTCATATCATGAAATCTATTACAAGTAGACGTTCATCTTGACAACGGGGGGGGGGGGAGAATTCGTTTAAGCAGGGATTTGTTGCAAGCTTCCATTCTCTCAGCAATTAGAGTCATCCAAAATCGACTTACATAATACATGCCACATTTTTAGCTATCTTTATAATAATGCTATGGAGAATATATCACATACAAATTTATTTCCATCATTAATAAAACTGTAAACGCTCAAAGCACTGCAAGATAAGATGGGACAATTAATCTTGAACAGTTACCCGCAAAGGGAAAATAAGGTGAACAATTCTCACTTAAAAATTGATAGCTAATCGAGATGGAACCCGGACCACCAGTGACCTCAAGCAGACCAAAATAAATTACGAAACTCTTCCATCTCCCAATTATCAAACACCAGTAGGTTCGGCTTCGAAGGTTCAAAGTGAGCTGACACAGTTAATACTTTGGAGTCGATGGTATTGGAGTTTAAAAAGCTAAATTGAAGCTTTTGACTCCAGTGATTGCGGAGGCAAGAAAAATCATTCTCCTTGACCGCGATCCCTCACCACCAATGTTAATGGGCAAATCGGCGCGTGACTGCGCTCTAATGGAAAAACCATCGCCAGAATACCTCCACACGAATAAATTTTGGACGTCGGCTTCCATGTCTAAAAGACCCATAATCACCTTACCATGTACTTATCAATGAACAGGAAAATAAAACATCTTTATACAGTGGTGAAAACAGAATTATTATATGCTAGTGCATTGAATAATAATTTGCTCAAGTAAATATTGGCAAGAACTATATTTAGTGATCTACTATGACCATTAAGAACGGCAGACTTAAAAACTGGCTTGAGGGCTGATAATTAAGAAGCAATGATGAAGTATGTCCCAATACAGAAAATAAAGCAGAAAAAGATAATAAGAAGTGATATTTTCTGGTCATTTATAATGGATGTATAGAAATAGACTAACAAATCAGATTTTCAAATATATTTGGAAAAATAAATCAACAACTAGTAGGAATCAATAAAATAAGAAAATATTAGGAAATAAATATGAAAAAGATGAAGCAAAAGAAATTTTTTTTAACCTATAAAGGGTTTCAGAGAAATTTTTAACCCGGGAATGGTCGCTAAGCTACACTATACTTGTATAACGCGAGCGGTCGCGTGTGAGCCTTTTTCTCACACTCAGATGTATCATTGATTATCTATCATAGAGTGTTTATTGGCAATATATATCACACTATATTTAGATTTAATTTATTTCTCTAAATGTTCATTTGAAACAGTGATTTCCACATATACACAATTACTGATACAATTACGTAATCATTGCTAATTTTACTGGCGATGATACTATTGGGTATTAATGAAGAAAATTACCATTCTCAAGAAGAAATATTTATTTGAGGGCATACATTCTCATTACTCATAAATTTGCATTAACATATCTGCTCTCCTCGAAATGAATCAACTTTGCCCGCATGTTGCGAAAGTGTAACGCAACTGAGTGATACAAAAACACTAACGTCAGTGGTCGCAGTGGTGAGTAAAAGTCTCACACCTTGTAGCCGACGGTATCAGACATATCATTACACAGCTGCGGACGCTTCATTTACACTTTTTGAGACGGTCGGTCAATAGGAAGAGATAAAAAGTCAGCTAGAAGGAAAGGAAACTTATTCTAACTAACAAAGTGAGCGCAAGTTGAAATTTGGCGTGAGAGAAAATCTCATAGCGCGGCCAATGGCGGGCTAATGATGAAAGGATTTCAAGAAAGAGTAGAGAAATAAAAGAGGATCAAGGTTTCCCTAAGAAGGAAAAATAGACAGAGTGAAAAGATGTAAGAATATTGGAATAAAAGATGACAACGAATGATAAGACATTGAAACTGGCACGTGGTCCGTAGATGGCCCAGACGAAAGTAAAAAAAAGAGAAGTGCTCATCCATGTTATTCCGATGGCCGCCGCAGGAGATGTAAGGAAATATTCCAGGAAAAAGTGAGGTAATAAGGGAAATGAACGAGAAAATGGAAAGGACGAAAAGCGAAATTATGTAGATTTACCTGCCGCCACAACAATTAATTGATGTAGTGGCTTAAAGATGATTTCCTCTGGCGATTTAATATGGGGTAAAAATCGTATCTTCGGTGTCACCCTGAAACTAGTGTGATGAGAATTGTTTTAAGTAATCCTTGCACCGCGTGTAGCCTCAGAGTCTCTAGCAGCTCTTAGCCAAGCCCTTCCATCAGCTGCACTTCCCCTGTTAGCTCATATTGCAACTACTTTTGCGTTGTTATATTCATGCATGTCTACATCTACGTCCTACTCTTATTGTTAGACCCACCGTAAGTACGCGAAGTAGGTGTTAGGATACCAGCCGCAATAAGGAAGAAGAATTTCATTGTTAGGGTAATATACCGGCAGGTTTAAATGAAAGAGGGTAAATATCCTCTTGGTTTTTACAGACACAGCTCTCTAATGTCCTTATACAATTTATTTTCCATCTCAATATATGTCCTACCTCTTTTAATAAAGCCTATCCTCTTAAAGTGCGCAAATTGCACAGTGGAAAATCATTCACCGTCTGGGAACCGAAACCGGATTCCTCGATATCACGCCAAGTGCTTTAAATGTTTCAAGTACTTGGAACGATATCGAGGGATCAAGGTTCGAGTTTAGGCCAAGGAGAATGATTTTTCCTCCGTAGAATTAACGCACGTACGTGAACTTACAGGTGACATGAATGTGCAAACAGCAATGTGCACTTGCGAGTAACTCCGTAAAGGTATAACGTGGCTGGTACCAGTATCCTAAAAACCCTGACTATCCTCTTTCTTCCCCTTCCCCTCACACCCAAATTCCTCAACTCTATTACGGCCTTGATCATGCCGACGCTTCTTATTAACTGTTTCAACCACATACTCCGCCTTCTCCTAAACTCCCTCCGAAGTTTCCTCTCCTCGCTCACCATACCAAGCACTTTCTTCGTTCGTCTTCCTTTCCGTCCAACGCACTTTCTCCCTCCTCCTCTGCACCCACATCTCAAAACGCCTCCAGCCTATTCTCGTCCTCTTCTCAAACTCCTTGTTTCTGCACCGTACCAAGCAACACTCCGTATTAAAATCTTCGACAAACTTATCTTTACATTCTTTACACAAGGAGGGGGAGGTACATGAAAAAGAAATTATGGAGGAAAGGGATTGTTAATGAGATGTGTGATTGTTGAATTGATGTCTTGCTCAACTTCGGTTTTAATAAAATATGGTGCGTGGGAAGAAAGAATCGTAGAATCTGTCAGTATGACAGTGTATCTCCCGCATTTTGTAACTTATGTGTGTCCTTTAGGCGTAGTGTGAGATCAAAGAAATATCGGTGGAAGCAAAGTAATGTCCGTGTCAACCTGAAACCTGTCGACCCGAAACTCAGAAGCTAATTTCTATTCAGCCAGCCATAAAATAGCGAGTAACTTTCGACTCTAAAACGGCACCCAACTTAATCTTTCCGATAATTCCGTCACCAATTCAATTTTCTCGGGGAAATTTTGAAAAAAAATGCGTGGCTTTCGTTGCATTTTATTGAGTTCATGTATGCAATGTTTCTGTGCAGAGTACCAAATGTTTGCGTCGCATTAAAGAAGTGAGAGTGAGATAGCATAGAAATATTAAGAGTTTCACTGGAATGGTAAAAATAGCAGGTTTCTGAAAATGCATAAAGCAATTTTGTTAAAAGCAATACCTTTAGTGCAGGGAAATTGAAGGGAAAGCTTCCCCTGATACAACGGATGGATATATTTTTGGAGCACAGGAATACTACAAGCTCTGTTTATAGGAAAGTGTTGGCTACCAGAGGCACGAATATATTTCTTTAAATTCTGAGTAATTCGAAAAACCTCTAAATAATTATCAATACACAGTACACAGCCAATATCTTGAGATGTGAAAAAGGTTAAACTGTCATTAAACGAGTTCAACTTCAAGCAAAGTCTTCTTCCAAATCATTCCCCGGGAAAAATTTAAATATTTTTAATACAACTTCATTTGGCTGTTTTCTTGCAAATACAATCAATGTCTATTACAGGTCAATGCAATTTTCCAAAATATGAGTTAAACCCAATGTATCCAATCCAACACTAATTTTCCTGAATAGGTATCTTTCAAGGCTAAGCAGAATGTTGAGCATTGGCAGAAAAGAGTTACAAAAATAATATTTTTACTAATATAAATAATATTTTAAGGATTCCATATACTTCTGAGAAGCTATTTCAAGTATTATCACATCAGTCGTGCCGTAAGCATTATTGGAACACGATAGAATTGAGCACATCTATAGAACAGTGAAGGTTCTTGAGGTAAAACGTATCGCAACTACTGTAACAACTCGTTACTGGAAAATACGCGCATATATACGTTACGCGCATGGAAAATAATTGCATGCGTGAACTAGGAATCAGGATTAAACAAAAATATCACTTCAATTCGCCGTCATTTGACTCTTGTCTTACAAAGCAGCCAATCCTAACAAATTGACGAATGGTGAAAACATTTACGTAGTTCCCTTTAAGAATCCGAAAGCAGGTTATAATGGACAATACATGCGTGACCTACATGATAGACCACAGTTAAAATTAAGAACTTCAATAAAATTAGCCAAGTTCTCCAAGGTAAGGGAATTTCAGCGTGGTTTTGGCTGCCGTAGCTTTCGCGTCAAAAATAGAATATCTTTGTTGGTATTACGACGGTGCGTTCTGATATATCGACTTCCTTTTACTCATTCTGGAATAAGGGTTCCTTCAAATATGATTTACGTCCAATTTTTTCTCTTTTGAAATTTATTTTAATCGTCGAAAAATTTTTAATGCTTTTTGCGATTTTAACGCTGAATACATTGTATAGTGACAGTGACTGCTTATGCCACAGCTAGCCACCGCAGAGTTTACCTCATGCAATGACAGAGCAAAGTCGAAGAAAGCTTTTTCAGCAAGAAACATTTGCTGTAAATATGTCAATAACTACGCCTCATTTTGACTGCACTGTTTTCTTCCTCACGCCGCGGGTTAGGTTTCAAACCAAAATTCAGCGAAATTGAGAATATTTGGTAAGTTTAAAATGTAACACGGAACTAATTTGTGCACAAAATTTCCACTTTCAATTTCTACCTTGAAAACATATTGTGGCATTGATGCTTAAATTGACAAATCCACCGGCTCATTTCATAAGGAATAAAAATAGTGAAAAATACTACTAATTTTACGTAATTGACAATAAGAAGTCCTTGTAGACCCATTATGGTAGTAAGGAGCGAAAAATCACTTCACCTAGAATTTGGCCTCATTTTATAGAAACAACTCTCATCTTCCCAATTATATATCAAAATATAAACCCCATGCCGAACTACTTTTCGAGCGATTTGCCTAAAAATATAAGCTGTTTTTCATGGGATAGATTACTGCTGTGAGCCCCAGATGGAGAATATTTAAAAAAATTAGGAACTTCTAGCACCTATATTTCGTCAAAAAAACTAACGTAGATTGCATGTTTTATCAACAAAAAATAATTTATTACTCTCCACAGTAATTTTTACAGATTCGCAAAAAAACCTGCCGTTCTGAAGGGTTTTCATCCGCACGGCGGGAAGAAATTAGTCAAGTAAGAGACTAATGTGGATGTTTTTATTTAATTACTCAGAATGTTTGTCATATACAACTATATTTTTGCACCATTAATGTTATAATATTTATTTCATACTTTTTACAGACGTTGAAATAAAAAAAATAAAATTTGAATATGGTCTCCACTATGACTAGGGAACTATCTCGCTCAAACCACCTTAACTTAAAGAAATCGAATACCTCACCTCAAATAACTCTGCATACACGGAAAATTGAATTTTCTTCGACTTTTGCGCTTAAAACGCTTAAGGTCTGAAAGAACTATGCGATGGTCGAAGAAGCAATCTCGCAGTTGGCCTCTTTAATCGATTCAGCATTGCTACCCTATTTATTTATATTTATTTATTTTTATAAAACCGAGATATTCCGGAGATATTAAATATTCTAGGCCACGCATCCCTCAAATATCCCGCGATAAACCCCCTTCCACCCGCGTCCTTCCACCCCCGTCTTATTCACGAATTCCAATCCTCGTTAGACGTCGCGTTGCATGCATTATTCAAGCATTGAGATCGACTGTAGAGGGAGGAGGAGGTATAGAGGGCGCGCGCTATGCGAGGAGGGAATTCAGTCAGTCTGTCTGTCCTTCCTCCCCCCCAGCAGCCTACTCCCCCTCCCCCCTTTTCTCCACCCCTCCTTTCCCTCCTTATCGCCCTTCCCCATTGGCCGCTCTCCCCGCCCTCTTGGGGCGTGGCAATTCCCAACCGGGCGACGCTGCATCTCCTGCGCGCGGTCAACCTCTTTCGCTCGTGAGAGAGCAGCCCACCGAACGGAATGACCACACCCCTCTTTCGCTTCCTCTCCCTCCCTCACACTCCCCCCCTGACAACCCCTCAGCCAGCATCTCTCTCCTTACTACTTCCCCTCCCTCCCTTCCCAATCCCTCTCACGTTACATTCGATATGAGAAGCTGATCGCTTAAACTTCACTTTTTTTTCGCTTCAAGATACTTGGAGCGAGATTTTTCTCCTGTCATATTTCACCCCAGTGGGGAATTAATTGTCCAAAAGATGTTCAAAGAACGTTCAAAGATCATTCAAGAAGGACATTCAATAAACGTTCAATTGGCACTCGCAGATAGTGCAAAGAACATTCATTGCAATACTTCATAGAATGTTCAAAGAATGTTCAACGTAGATGAACTGCGGCTGAACTTTTTCTGAATTAATAACATATGAACCATGAAGGAATGTTTAAAAAAACAGTTCCCATGAAATGATTCTCGATTCATATCGAATTACCTCTCCACTGACTTCCCTGCTCTCTCAAAAAAATTATAATTTGCAATTAATCACTATGAATGTGCAATTACGGTACGTAATTTTAGTCCGTTACAACATATTATCTTGCATTTTCCTAACGCCATTGTACACATGTCGTATCATTAGGCAACCTACGACTCTACGCGTATTTTCTAGCACCCGATATTGAATTATCGACGTACAGAAAGTCGTATATACCTAGTCATTTCCGTGGATAAATGCACCTTCAAGAACTATAATTATTAAATGGCAATTCCTTGATAGTTTGAGGAAATACCATCACATCTCGATAACAGTTATTTGGCATTTTTTAATTGAAACTTATAATGCCACATAGTACGAATAAAAAATGCAATATTACTGTGAATAAACAAGATTTTGAACTTGACAAGGTTTTTTTGAAAGGTTTAAATATGTTCTTTAAATGTTCAGTCAAGAGGTATTTTTGAATAATACTTCGTGGATTGGAAATGAGCGATCTATGAACAGTCTTAAATGAATAGTTCACACTTGAACATTCAATGAACAATCTATGAACAGTCTCAAATGAATAGTTCACATTTGAACATTCAATGAACGTTCTATGGTTGTGTGCTCCGGATAATTCAGTGGTGGTCTACTTTTGAATTAGTTCATGAATGTCTTCTGCATGGTCTCTCCCCACTGGGACGCACAGGCTATATTTGAGTTTCATTTTAAAATCAAAGCAGCATGAAGATGCAAGGAGTAAAATAAGTAGTGACGCAAAGACTTCTGTCTCTCTGACTGAACTTCTCAGTAATTAATTAAACTATTTGAGGATTTAACTTGACTTATTTGTTTCACTTTGCATTAACAATTGCCTTCCCGTTGAAGAGATTATTCATGAAACGTTTTAAGAAGAATTAGGAATTATTTTTTAAAGAATAGAAAAAACATACGAACTACATGCCGTTACATATATGACGCGATGTGTGCCATTCCATTGCGTCAGCTTTCTCATTTCTCGGGAGTGCACAGCCAGTGGAAAATTACTTATATTTCTTGGTAAATGTCGAGAAACGGTAGTAATAGGTAGTACGATACATAGTTGATTATCATAAGAAAGATATTTTTCTATATAATGAGGCCAAATTTTATAGCATGCATATCACCTCGAATTCCTGTATAAATCACATGTGCCTTAGCTATTAGCTACCCTTCACGAATTCATTCAATTGAGTCATCATAACTTGGTGTCATTTCATTGATTTCCGTAATCATTTTCAGGTGAAATAACTTTTATAACTGCAGTCATCGCATCATTGATATGAAGTCACACAGTTACATGCTTGTTGATTTTTACACGGCTACAATGTCCCGAAATTTTATTGAGCATTTATCGATTATATGTCTACATGGTCGTGTTCATTTAGCAGAAAAGTGTCAAGTTCTCCGACACTAACAGAACTTTCATTACATTAGACAGGAATTCCTTCAATACATTTGTATTTTTTTATTCTGTGGATATTTTTACCACAAGATTTGTAGGATAAAATAATTATGATGTTTCCAAATTAATATATATATATATATTCAAGAAATTTATGCCAATATTAATGGCACTGATATTACTGCATAAATTTCTCTTTCGTTTACATAGTTTCTATAATTTCTCAATCGGTTGTGGGTGCTTGACTAAAAGGATTTTTTCCCATTTTTAACAGGTTTCATAGTACCACCTTCCAAAATCATTCGTAGTACCACCTTCAATTGAATGAACCTTGAAAGGTACTTAAACGCTACTCATTACCGCAGGACAGCAGTTGTAACAAAGTTACCGAATGAAAAAAATCCAATAGATTTAAACAAACACGCTTTTCTAAAGTGTCATTCCTGATTTACAATTTATAATTTCGGGCGTCATCTAATATCAAAAAAGAAAATTAAAAGAACCACAACTAAACGAAAACCTGAAGCACCAACACTGCATATCTGGGGATTATAATCAAATAATTCTCACAAATATACCTATCTTTGATGTGATCTTTTAGAGGCACATGAATCTTCGTCTAATTAAGAAGCAAAATGCTGCAACATTTCTATATGCTTTTTGTGACAACTCAGTTAGTCAATCTCCATACAATATGATAACATAATAGAGGGTAGGATGTTTGGGTAAGCGGGTAAGGGGAAGGTTTTATGGACGGGATGAAGAAAGGTAGGACTTATGCTGAGATGAAGAAAGAAATTCTAGAGGTAGAATGGGCACGGCACGTGTAAGTGTTCGTTGGATATTCTTTGACGTTCATCACAACCTACCTCTAACCGGTAGATTACTGTAATGAATGAATGATGACAGATAGAGGTCGCGACGTTCATGACGTCAAATCTATAATCATTTTGTCGTTTTCTGTTTATTTTGGCTATTGAAGATTTTCTGAACTATGCGCAGTGAACATTGAAAGCCATCCTTTAAAAAATTTAAATGAATGCATCAATTCCAACTAAGGAATCATTAGCGTCAGGCAACAAAGTACCTTGAGTACAAAATTTTCAATTCAAACGATGCTCAAACCGCACGAATAATTGCTCTAGGCACATAGTATGTTTAACCTTTTATCGGCTTTCTACATTCCAATCGAAGACAGGGACAATCATTTTGACTTCAGAATGGATAATAATTTAATATCGGTATCTCAAACGTCTGCAAGATTTCATATGCCTCTATCTTACTTCGTTTGCATAACAATCCGTAGGAAATGGCACAAAATGGCGCCATTGGAATCTTTGGCGCTATAATGTGCCCATTAAAACACTTCAGCACACCGACACTTCAAGCCTTTCTTCCCCAATGCTAAACACACAGCAAACTTAAATTCTCGTCTCGTCAATTGTTTCGCGTGTTATGGCCCCAAGGAGTCGCACCAACTTTGTGGCTAACGCCATGCAAGCATTCGTGTGCGAAATAATAAAACGCTCGGGATCGATTTAATTTGCCCACACTAAACTGTCAGGAGATATTCCTTACGCAAAATCTTTAGTGCTGGTGGTCCTCCTCGCTATCTAAGCGTGCCATCGACAGTTCTCAAAACGTGTGAATTCGTGAGTACCGGCTTAAAGCCTCTTCGCGCTTTTGAGATGAGAGCTACGTCACTAATGTGGAGAAAGCCCGAAATAATGCATGTACATATATGTATAGATACGCGCAAAGACGTAAAAAAACACCGCAGTCGTGACATGAATGCCTTACTACCGAAGTCTCTTTCCTCAAATAGCTAAACAAAATCACTCACAAACAATAGAATTGCATTTTTCCATTCTTTTTATGTGGCATAACCTTCCTTGCATCCCTTCTCCGCATATCAGAATACCAAACCCCGTAATTATACTGCACATTATGTTTTTTAAAGGAGTGAAAAGTGACAAAGAAATTTGTTGGCATTTTAAGTTATTTTTTCCGTTGTTAAATTTAAAAAAATGTTCCTCTCCACAGTTTTATTGATGTAACCGGTCTATTTTGATAAGGCATCTTCAATTCTGGAAAATTACAAACTTTTGCTATTCAAATACATATCAGTCTCTTTTAAAAATGCACACCTGAATTATTTTGTTAGTACATACATATTTTAATAATCAGTCATGAAAACCAGATTGCTATTACGCCAACTTGTCAACCAAATGGTCGCGAGTTCAAATACCACCTCCGGCGGGGACTTTGGTTTATCAATTCATTTCCCTAAGTTCGGTGGTACGGTATAATCCTCCGAGTCGGAGTAGTAACTAAAACCCAAATCTACATCTTTGTTAAATGACGGCGTTTTTCCCATGGGCCGCTCATAAAGCCAGTTATAGTCAAGGAGGTTAGAAAGGAAATGGAGGCGACATACCACTTGATTCCTGAAGCCAATTCCTTTTAACCTCCTTGGTTATAGTAGGCCAACTAACGAACTCCCAGAATAAGGAACGAACATATTGGAGTGACCACACCAAAACATTCCTGATACAAATCTTGAATCGGTTAAAAGTAATTTTCTGGGACCATTTCACCAGGTAGTCGAGAAAGTTCCCTTCCCCTCGCGGGGGTCCTTCCTAATCCGCGACCCTTTCCCGAGCTTGGAGACCAAACGCCGCCGGCCTCTCTCCTCGACCCACGCAGGGCACCCACGACAAAACTGACCGTGCGCAGTACAATTAAAACTTTTACAAGTAAGTCATATAGTGACAAATTCATGTTATCATCGTACTCCCGAAGTTTGTGCGAGTAATAACATATTTTCATCGTGGTTCTATGGTGAACAATAACGATTTTACGAACATTAACAAAAAAATTGGGTATCGACTACCTGAAAATGCTAACGTCGCAGCATCTAATGTGGACATATCTTCATTCGCCCTATTAAATTCATGGTTTTACCACAAGAAGTCTTCTCATGCGGTCCCAACTAATTTGGAGAATTCTTTCAACACCAATTTGAGGAATACTTCCACAAATTGTATTTAAGAGTATTACTAGGTATGTATTTTTCCGCGGAGAAGTTACATAGTCCCAACCATGGTTCAGCAACAGAGTGCCGCTGTCATTGGTTGCGTAAAAATTTCTCATACCCAAATAAAAATTTATATTCTTAACCAGTGAAAACAGCGCAGAATGGCTGATGCCACGATCACGGCGATTAAATCTCATCGTGAAAAATAACTAACTAGAAAACTTTTTTCACTGTTTTGAGAATAAATCACAAGCAAATAAAGAATTTTATCAAGATGGTCTGCAAGCAGATAGCAACACAAGCTAGAAAGTGAGGAATAGCTTCATTAAAACAAACGTATAGACCATTATTTTATACGTATGGCAGAGAGGTTTCGGTACTGACTACAGCAACACAAGGGAGAGCAGCGAAACAAAGGAAGCAATCGAAAAATGGTGTATTATAGAAGAATAATGAATACCAAATGGACGGAAATAATTACCTATGCAGAAGTCCTACAGAGGGATAGTAAGAAAGTTAGCTCTTTATGGAACAAAATTTTCATTTCTGAGAAAAGATTTGTTTTCTACTTGTCATTAAATTATGAAGGCTATAGAAGCAATATTAAAACTGTTTAAATTATTTCGAATTCTAGCTGGCTTGTATTTTTTCCTAAACAAGACACCTTACCTTTCACTTTCCTCCACGGAGACTAATGCGCTTTAGTGATAGCTTTGTGTATCACCTCAACCTCAATGACTTGGCTTCGAATGTAACTCGTCGCTAATGTGTAATCACATAAATTGAGACGTGAACAAGGTGGAGCAAGGGTGGCAGCTCGTCTCCGAGCTTCACTTCATACGGGGCTACGAACGGCTTGGATGCAAGGAGCACTGGATATAACAGCAATAGACACACACGGAGCTTAAAGACTTTCTTGCGGTGACGCTGATCTAACCGATCCGAATGCTAGCTCACGTTTGTGGGATCAGTCAGTCTTTGCATAATGAAGATGCATAATACTCCCTTTCCCTCCCATAATCTCTCCGCCTCTCCTTTGTCCCCGGCCGACTTAGCACAGCAAACAAGTGGGATCTCGCCGGCAAAACCCGAAGATTCATGACTCCCATACTTCTTCTAACAAGGGAGCCGCGAAAGCTCGCAATTTACCGGCCCACCGATCCGTTGAAATTACGACCGTTGCGTCAACACGTTGATTACTCCAGATATAAAGAGGCTACTCTCATTGGTGAGCTGAAGCGGAGACAAATTGGAACATCAAATCGATTGATTGCTAGGAGACTTCAAAATTTGTTTGAAGAGTTGTCCAAATAACAGATTTTAATTAAACTCTGACTGAGACTGAGATAATTCATGTTTGCCATTTCTCTAACACCTAAGTATCCGGGCGATACGAATAAGTCATTCGTATAGTTAAGGTAAATTCTTCTTGGGAATTCAACCGGGTCACATTTGCAAAAAACACCGACGTTTCCGAATAATCTGCTGTTACTGAATACATAATTAGACGTGACCATAGGATTAAATGGGATAACGCAACGATTATTTACCGTTCCAACAGTTATTGGGATATACTGACAAAGGAAATCATTGATATCCGGCTGGAAAGGGATAATTTTAAGCGTGACACTAGTTTTCGCCTTAGCAATTCTTAGAATTCCATTTCAAATATAGCTATGAATACAATAACCAATATTCCTCATTTCTGTTGGCGTAAATTTTAAATTTCACCCTCCGACCAATCAGGAGTCACCTGATTGTTGGGATCAGCTTATAAGCTAGCCGTACTTGAATTCCACGACGTTTACCCTGACGACGATGGACGAGTCATCCGTTGAAACGTCGGTGTTTTTGCCAGTTTAACCCGGTGGAATTTCCGAGAAGATTTAACACTAAGAAGCATTTGATGGGAAAATATTTAATATTTTTTCATTAGTGAAATCGTTAAAGGGAGAAAATTAAGTGCAATTTCTAACGATCCAACTATTCTAATAATAAAAATGTGGACCCATATTTTGTAGTTCACAAAACATTTGTAGATACTTAGAGGGCATTTGTTTTATGATTTTTTTTCGGTAACGTATTTACTGATTAATGATTATAGTATCTGTGGTATCGAGAATCCCCGGAGAAAATAATTACCCATCCCAAAAAAGGACAAAATTGTGAATAACAGATTATCAATGTGTGGAGACTGAACTGATAGAAGAGCTTATAACGATTTTCTGTCCTCACAAGTGACCCAACAAGTCTACAGAGCGATATGAATTGCATAAAAATGAAGTTAAGTAGAGGGAGAATGTAAGTAGTTGCTATTTAAGGATTTTGGTTCTGCGATTAATTATGGAATATTATGCAACAGTTTCGGCGTTCTATGCTGCCGGCTTCGCCGGGCTTTTAAGAACAACAACGGTCTTTTTTCAAAAATAAATAAACAATTCCAGCAGTTAATGATTTTGAGAAGTAAAAACTTAATTTAGAAGAAGTCTCTTCCAGGTATAAGGGAGTTTATAACTATCCTCTCTATTGATGTTATTTGATCTTTTTTCTATTTCAATCGCCTCCCTTATGAGCCGTGGAAAGTAACTGCTTTCTTAGCGTAGTACTCTTGCCGTCTCGAAGTCAATGGCGTGGTCTTCCTCTAACGTAGTGTGCTCAGCCACGGCAGAGTGATACCAGTCTTTCTTCCGGATTGCACGTTCATGTTCTTTTAATCTGCATCCAATTGCTCTCTTGGTCTGCCCCATATATGATCTTCCGCAACTGCAGAGAAGTTCGTACACACCCTCATACATTGTGGGTGGTAATGGATCTTTAGTCCCTCGTAGATGATCTCGTACTCTGGAGGTAGTGCTGTATCTTGTGATAATGTTATACTTTTTCATTATTCTACCTATGCGATCGGTCGTACCCGCAATGTAAGGCAGTATAACAATAATGAAATAAATAGTATATACAATGAGCTGCGAAAATCTACAAAAACATGTAGGTATTTATTAGCCAAGTGCTAGTAAGGTGCAAAATTCTCCTTGAAATTCACTCACCCGTCACAACCATACTGAGTTAGTCCGTAAATCATTTGAAAAGATTGAAGAAGAAAATATGATTTTCAGCGATGTGTAAGCACCATTGTATAATGTATAGACTGACATGATGATTGACAAAGATGTTGATGCATGAGGTTTGTCTGACCAAGACTGAACAACGGTTTAAAATGTGATTATATTCAGATCTAATCTAGCGGAATTATTCAATGACCGAAAACAAACACTTTTCACATAATGAATTCACCATTCTTACGGCATATTGCATCATTCATGACTAATTAGGACATAAATTACAGTAAATGATCGGAATAAATTCTCAATTTGGTGTGAAAATTGGATTTTAATTGCAATTCTTGTAAGAAAAGAGAAATATAAATATTGATCCACACTATCAACTCTTTTTTATGATTCCGACATTGATATCAACGGGTAACCGTCATTTTCAAGCCTTGAAAAGGACGGTTATTCGTTTAAACGTGGGTCAATTTGTTTTATTTATTTTAATAGTAGACAATTTGTTTTATTGGATAATATATGTTGTAATAATGACCGCCATGTTAGAATTAGGACTTATGTTAGGTCTAGAATAAGGCCAATTTGTTGTATTTATTTCATTAGGAGGCAATTTGTTTTATTGGTCAGTAGTAATAATCACTAATGCTAGAATAAGGACTTGTGTTCCGTTATTCCATTCTGTTCTTCGAAATAATCTAATTTCCATCTAAACCTTAGGCACCCAATCAATCGCTTTCTATGGTGCTTAAGTTTTCTCTAGGACTTCCACTTACTCCCCATTCTGCTTCATTCTATCACCACTCGGGTTCCATATTTACTCGTCCGAATCTTCTTCCACACAACTCCTACGCTCATCCTAAACTCTCAATGCTATATCCGTTGTAACGTGGAGCCTCAACATCTTCTTCCACACAACTCCTACGCTCATCCTAAACTCTCAATGCTATATCCGTTGCAACGTGGAGCCTCAACATCTTCTTCCACACAACTCCTACGCTCATCCTAAACTCTCAATGCTATATCCGTTGTAACGTGGAGCCTCAACATTCCGCCCATTGCCTCACTCACAAACCTTTCGTTTCCACCCAACTTTGCATGTGTGTTAGGCGAAACGGGAATCTTGTACGTTGTCCATCACGTCTCTGACAACGATCAAGATCATCGGTTTGTCCATCAATCGCATCGCTGCGCTCGATTCTCTCGTCGACCCGCGATTTTCCTCCCGATGCTCAAGACGAGTCGGTGACGCAATCCTAACAACGTACGCCAGGAGTTTTATTTCGCTTTCTTATGACACGCGCGTCATATGGAGACAAAACATCCACACGGAGATGAATGGAAACATGGCGAAAAGAGAACAGACTGTCTCTGTTCACGCATCCCTTTGAAAAGCAACATCAATCATCCGCTGTTCCACCAATTGATTTTTACATTCCTGTAGATTCAAAAAACACCCTCAAAATATAATTGAGGGAGTTGGGTTAAACTATGACGTGCAAAATTCATGCACTGTGCAGCAGTCATTAACCGCACAGGAAGAGGTTGGGGTGAAAAAATCCCAGGGTTAAATCTCGCTTCCATTCTTTATAGACCATTTAACCTAAGTCATAATTTCCCCGGGTAGAGTTTCCATTGAAATACAGTTCTGTGGTTTCTAAGGTACCTAATCAAAAGTTATTTTATTGAAATAGTGCAAAAATTGACATTTTCGGAGCCAAAAACTCAAATTATAGACGAAAATAAAGCGAATAGGAAAGTTGAATGAAAGGGTTTAAAACATAACTCCGAGACTATGTCGTGAGTGCAAGTAATTAAAAGGCAAAAATAATAAACCTCTGCACTGATTCCAATGATTTTCTTATGGTAGCAAACGTTGGTAAAAAAAAGGTTCACATAATCCTTCTTCGTGCTAAGGAACATGTATGCCAAATTGTTTTTCAATTCGTCAAATGGTTTCAGGTCTGTAGCGTGCAAACAAACAGAATTCTATCTGTAAAGGTATAGTTTTGGATAATATACCGGTTAAGGTAGGTTTAAACGGAAGAGTAAAAATCCTCTTTATTTTTACAGACACAGATAATATCTGATTCTGATATCAGATATCTGATTTCTCAATTTTTTCTTCATCTCACCTTAGGTCCTACATCCCGTCATCCCGTCCATAAAACCTATTAACTTTCTTCCTCTTCCCCGCTTTCCGAACATCCTCTCCTCCATCGCGGTCTTATGCAACCCTTCGCTTCTCATAACTCCTTTCAACCACCCACTCTTGCCTCTTCTGAATCTCCATCCGAAGTTTGCTCTCCTCGCTTAACATTCCAAGCACTTCCTCGTTCGTCCTCCTTTCCGTCCATCTTATATAGGTCAATAAAAAGGGTATAGGCCCACATGATAAAAACTTTAAGCCAGAACAAAGATTTGGACGTTAGGAAGTACACTATAAAAATACATATGTCAGTGAAGCTCATACGTTGTCCATGATGATGTAATCGGAATTTGGTGTTATCAAAGAGTATTTATCAACTAATGGACAGAGAGAAACACTGATAAATAAGTCATACGGAGTGTTGGGGAGAAAATATTCTTGACGAAAACAGTGCAAAGCATCAGAGGCAAACTTATTGGATGCATTCTGAGACGCAACAGCCTCTTGGAAACAATAATCGACGGAGCATTGATTGGGCCAAATTACCGTGGAAGACCAAGGATTGAATGTATCAGTTAAATGGTTACGGACCTTGAAATTAAGACGTGTATGGGAAAAAAGCTGTTAGAATTGTGATTAATGGGGTAGAGAGATGAATCAAACTAAACCCTTCATTGACAGTTACAGTTAATTATTTAAAAAAAAATAGTTTTTGAGCTTAGATTCTCTTGTTGGGGAGGGGTTTATAAAACCTTCATCGATGGGTCATTTAAGTCTCTACTAACATAAAATAATGAACTTTTTGTTCCCCTGGTGTTTTACATGTTGAGAGTTAGTGCTTTCGTGAAACATGCTGAAGAAAACATTTCCTGGAGTGCATAAATAGATGTGTTTCAATGCGTTAACAGCTGTAGTCTTGTGAGAGAGAGACGTCCGAGAAGTAAAGATGGGGTGCGATTTTGTCTCGGTGACCTTCTCGTCACGACTCTGTGCCGTGATAAGATCCGTGAAATCACAGCTCCGGCTTAAAACATCGTTCCGTGTTTCTCCGCTCCATACCGGTTGGAGTTTTGTCGCTCCCTTCGTCGTTCCTGAGCTGCGTGCTTCAAATGTTCCTCGTCGCTCTTGTGTGTCGCTCTCGTAATTTTTCTCTTTCCGGAGACGCGTCTGTCATGTGATGGAAAAATCGGTAGATCTCGGAGTACGTGTAGCTTTTATCCAAAATCACATGTTTAAGACGCTCTGACTAGGTCGGAGTTGTCACAACTGGAGACCTGACGAAAAATCCCAGTCACATACCTACCGTACCTATCTCATACGACGTGAAAAGGGGAGTAGCAATGGTTGAATTTCAACCTGCTAAATCGGTTGAACGCGAACGATTGCTTATTATTGTATGGACCCGCGATGTTAAGTGAGAGGATGTAGTTTCATATGGGGATAAGAGATAAATGGAGCGGTAGACTTCCGCAGGTATTAATAGGCATTGAGGTAATGAAAATGTTGATGATGACGTTAAGCAGTCTTAGCCGGATAAAAGGAGAGTAAGGTCTTTTATTTGGGTTGATAGGAGGTACAAAGTATTTCGAGCTGAAGAAAGGTTGAAGGAAAGGAAGGATTGAAGGAAGGTGTCGAGAAGGAAAGGTTGTAAATGGCCCATGAAACTGCAGTCCAGTTGGTAAATTACTAACAGTATTGATTGGATATTCATCATATGAGACTTACTAGTTTTTGCTGTTAGACGTCGGATGAATTTACAAATGTGCTGCCTCCGCAAACCCAAAAACATTTTTCTACCTAGTCTAATATAATTCTTCCTTTCCTTAGTGATGGTGTTTTCATTGGGGGTATTCTTGGTGGAAAGTGTGAATCATTGGTGTTTAATATCTCGAATGAAAACGAAACAAGCCAATTCCTCTATTTGTTCATTCCTTATACCAGTTCATGGCTTTTTATCAGAGAACTGAGTTATAAGAGTAAATAATTTTACTCCTTGAGGTTTATCTTAAATGCCATCCGAATCAGAAAACCGAATTTTTATAGCAAATAATTTTATTCTTAATAGTTCATCTTATTTGCCAACTGCAGGATATGAGGGTCAAATGTAACAGATTGTAATCCTTTCTTCAGTGAAGGAAAGAAGGCACTCCTCGAGTCACAATGTGAATCACATTTGTAGCTGGTATTACGGCCGTGGATTTTTTCATAAAAAGCTAAATACATGCTCCACGCTATTCCTGGGTGTATATGAGAAACGCCAGGGTGGTAGCATTTGCAATGACAACTACCATTTATGCGTTAAAATGCATAGCTGATAACGCTAAAGATTAATGCTCTCTGTCCTCCTGGTTGATATGACGACCGCAATATCCAGGCTGGAAATGGTCCAGACTTTCAAGCAGGTTCGAATCCAGCCACGGTAAATGGCTGCCATGCATTCCTTAGGACTGAAGTCTTAGGGTAGACCGTGCAGTGTAACGAATAAGAAGTCAGAGAACCTTAAACCTAAACATGGTGCTGTCAATGATATTCGATGTAATGTATAGTTATTAGTTTTTAACTGCTGAGTTTTCCCTCATTCGTCTTATTGAATTCAAATGTACTTTGGCTGACGGTAGGTATAGGCTAAAGATTCTGTGGCCACGATTTATGTTACAATGAAAGCCATCATCCCGCCGGAATAAGGAGGAACATTTTGTAACTTATCGGATCTGAGTCGAAAATTTGACTCAGTTGTAAATGAAAAATTAAACTATGGAGAGTTACAAAATAGCACTTTTTTATGCATTCCTGTTGACTGTGACGTAGATCTCTATTTTTACCCTAGAAACTATCGGTGCGAAAGTTGCAATATAACCACCCAGGCTGATGACCATAACGACCTCTATGAATCACATGGTAGTGTCCACACCCTGCTTGAGTTTCCAGAATCTCGCCAGCTCGACAGTTGCGAGTGAACTCTTGCATTGAAATCGTATGCAGATTAGCACGTCGATGTCTCTGCACTGACACTTAGGGGATTTTTAAAATGCGGCGCGGCGTCACACATGCCGAAATGGGTGATATTTTACGGCCAATAAACGTTGGCTGTGTCGGGCGAGAATCCTTCACCTGGCGGTAGTAGTCATAATATCTGCTTTTGCGCCTTCACTTTAAGCAATTCATAACCCCCTCTGGCGACGAAAGGTTTTTGGCGCGATCCGATGAACGTCGGGGAAGACATGAAGTGGAGAGAGGTTTGGATTCCATGTTTTTTTAATCGTTTTTATTTTTATGTACGCTTTTGTATTTCGGCGGTTGTTAACCAGATAGGAAAAGTGGCCATTAGGCTGCCGGGGCACACACAAAGGGTGTCCGTCTGTGTCGCGTATGCTCTCGAAGACCACCCGCTGCCATTCATCACATTCCTCGTTGCAGAGCGGTGGAGCATTTGAATTGGCCAGCGGACGCTTGGCACGGACATCTCCCGCGACCAATGGCCGCCATGCGACCACATGCTCCCCCCATAGCCTCTTCTCTTTCTTTCCCTTCTTTCTTCCCCTTCCCACTCCCACTCCTTCCTTCCCACTCCCACCCTTCCTCTCTCCTCAACTCTCGATACAGACGGGGGCAGTTTATCACGCAATTTTTCAACTCTTATAAAACACAATGAGGACACGAGACCCGACCGATTGATATATATTTAACCGATTCGTCAGTGATGACGAATTTGTTTAAAAATATCGTTTAAATGAATAGTTGAAAAAAATAATTGGTGTGCTTAAGATCACACGGGAGAAGTGTAAACTTCTATGGCGAATTTCTGAATAATATAATATATAAAAAAAAACACCACAAGGTATCAATCCTGGGACCTTCGGTACGAGGGAGGACGACTCTAACCACTACGCCATCTTACTCTTCTACAACGAGAGCGTTCTCTTGAGTTTACATTCGTCATGCTAATCGTGACGTGAGAGCAAGAGCGTGACTCCCAGAATCCGATATTTACCGCCTGCAGAATTTACCTGATGCTAAAGGCCCTTGAGGCTTCAGTTTTTTTCAGGATAGTGTAAATAAATCTGTATTCACAATATCGTCCTTCATTATGAATGAGAAGAGTTTATAGAGTTAAGGTCAGAAACAATCCACCACGGCTATTCTTTACCAACGTTTAGGAACATACTTTATTCCATCTTCAGGGCTTAGAATAAAAATATTAAAATCATCAAATATCACATCACAAAGTACACCTTGTGATATTTCTTTGGATTACCATGGAATCCATGATTATTGATATTATTAATATTTTTATTCTAAGCCCTGAAGTTGGAATAAAGTATGATCCAAAACGTTGTTAAATAATAGCTGTGGTTGATTGTTTCTGACCTAAACTTGATAAACTCATCCCATCCATAGTGTAAATAAATTTAAAAAAATTAACATCCATTTCCATTGCGGAATTCGAATCTGCAGTTTTTATGTTTTCAGGCTGCCGCGTTTATAATCTCTCCACCATTGTCATATTTCATCATGAGTTAATAAGGTGCAAGTTTCGATTTGTTTGGGATGCTAGACAATAAGTGCGAATGCCGGTGGACGTGGATTTCGGTTGATGTCACCTGTCCGTTGCCTCCTTCCGAAATCTCGGACCGTCTTCATTCTCCTTCAGTAGCCACATGTCCCCCTCCCCATCTGCCTCCTTCTTTTTACCTCCCTTCGAC
The DNA here is from genome assembly GCA_963573305.1 of Pyrrhosoma nymphula. Taxonomy (NCBI): domain Eukaryota; kingdom Metazoa; phylum Arthropoda; class Insecta; order Odonata; family Coenagrionidae; genus Pyrrhosoma; species Pyrrhosoma nymphula. The sequence goes on along the minus strand of OY754335.1, from coordinate 6,919,251 downwards.
ACCCCTACCTCTCCTTCTCTCCCTCTTGGGAACCTTGAAATTTGGTCGCCATTGGTATGTAAACCTCGAGTCCCCAGAAAACTCCTCCCTCGTCTCCAGTGTCGAAATTCGAAGGGAGAGGGAGGGGGGTGTGGGGGGGTGGAAGGGATATACTATCGCGGGGGAAGGTTTGCTCGTCGTCTTGGTTGTTGGTCGGCACATTGTTGAGGGCGTCTTGAAGTTGGCGTCGAGGGGATGGCGAAAGTATTCCGGCACTGTTTGGATGGTGATGGGCGTGAGAATCGAAAGAAGGTGTATTATTGCATGAGAGACAACCCTCTCGTCCTTATACTCCCACGCGCTCTTTGCGAAACTTTATTATATTATACATAAACCTCAACCGTGAAGCTTGGCGGGTCTCTTCGCGTTCGTGCTCATGTTTCAAATCTTCCTCCCGTCTACCCGTTGGGCGGAGTGGCGTTGGGTACCCATTCGTGAGCGCCATTGTTATATTCCAATCAGAGTTTGGTCTTCATGAATGCTATAACTACTTCCAGCCATAATGACTTGACTTGTCTCGTACGCTTATTATCATTAATCCTTTTGGAATACCTTATAGCTCTCCACCCCCTCAAGGAATTTGGCTTGCGGCTGCTCGAGGGAAATGGGACAAGCAATTTCAATCAATATTTGAATTAACTTGGCGGGGTATATACATTTTAGGAATATAACTACTTTGTAACATTCTAAATTTTTTAGTTTTACTTTCTTCTAGCAAGGATTTCGACCTAATGGGTCTTCTCAATAGTAAAAAGACAAAGGAAAAAGTTATTGTGTTGGATATTAACAAAATAATTTCATTTCCAGGATAACATATTCCTCAATTCTACATATTCAGTCGAAAATATGACTCCGCTGTTCAAATACCTAATCTTTTGAATCCAAGTATGCAAAACTGGAAAATGCAGATTATTTGACGAATGAATTGATCAGTGATCACTTTTATCATACCAAAAAGCCGATTTCCGCGCCATGTTCACATGAATAGCACATTTTGTCTGAAGTGATTACAGTTATTCAGTAATAATTTGAAAACTGACATGGTTTCAATACGTCACCTTTAAGACAGTTTATTTATCTGATTGCTGGATATGTTATGGAGTTTTTTTCATGCCATTATTTTGGAAGTGAGAATAGTCGCAATAATAATGAAGTGAATTACAACATTATCGTAATTAGCAATTGCTACTGGAATGCTCACAAGTGATGTTGGCTTTGATGTACCCTGTATGACATCTGCTCCAAACTTTCATTTTCTATCATTATCTCTTACTTCAGGAACCTCCTACCACTCTTAATACTTATTATCTGGAATGCATAACATATTGCTCTCCTTATCCCTTTGATCAGCATTCCTCCCTCCATGAAAGCCTTTAATATTTTATTGACTCAAGTACCTGCTCCGTCCACCTGTTATGCCTCTCAGTAATATCCTCCAGTTGCCTCTTTTTGGGAGTTGCCATGTACCCAGTACATTAAATCGAGAATTTATTGCGAGGAATTATCATAATTGACGATTACAAAGTCTTACACTGAAGTGAAAATTTAATAAAGTTGTGTTGGATATTATTTATGAACTCGTTTAAGAACTTGAGTATCAAGTTGGAATGTCTGTCAAGTCGAAATTAGTCGAAAGTCCATTCTTATATCACACATTCTTCCAATAGAAGAGATTCACATATGAATTCCAACGATTCATGCTTGAGAAGTCACCTGAAATGAATGCACTCTTCCTCTAGATGAATATTTTGCGTTAGAATTTATTTGTATCATTCGTGTGCTTTTCCCACCGCGCAACTTTACTTATTAACGAATAGTTCTGTGTATATCAATTCCTCGTAACCCTTAAGGGTGAAATCGTGATGAAATATTTGTTGAATCAAGGAAGGTAGGGTTTACGTTCAATTGTTATGAGCGATGAAATTATGGCATTCCATCTTTGAAGTCGGCCCTTTCCGACAGTGTGATAAGTACCCTAATGTTAAGCAACGTTAAATGTAAATTTCAAATAAAGCTGCTCATTATCGTTCATTTATGGTTTTTCACCATGATTTTCTGTATATTTTGAGAAATTCATTTAAAAGTTGACAATAAATATTACTTTACTCGCTAAATTTGCTATCATCATACCTCCACAATATGTAGCATTTTTTCTTTAGTAAACCACTCCATCTGACTTGCTCGAGGCCACACCCTCCAAATCCAAGTCTTAAAAAGCAAAATCTATCCTCCATGGAATGTGTTTATTTCTGCGGTCAATCTAGGGTCACTCTAAAATAATCAGTGATCTACTTTGTCTTTAGATGGCTCAGCGTTTTACTTAAAATCAGTAAACAAGTCGTTAAAATCGTGTCCATAAATTACCTTTCTCATGATGGAGGAAGAGATTGCTGTTCAGTGTCTTAATCATTTTGGAACAGTTACCAGCCTCGCTATATCAATTGTATTATTATTTTCTCAGTCGGCATTACCTACCTGATGCACAATTGCCATTCCTGAGAAAGCTTCCATTAAAGGAGAAGTGGGGGACTCTAAACAATGACATTGAAAATTAATTTGTTAAAACTTCAACATGAGGCTTAGGATTATATGGTTGGAAAATGTTCGTTGTTGAAAACATCTAGTGCATATACTGGAAGTTTTTGATTATTTAGGTGTGGGTAATAATGGATAGGGTGTCCTGGAGAGGAAAACAAAGAACGAATCGGTAAATGGAAGGGAAATTAGTGCGGAGCTTCGGTGGAGGCAGCAAAAATGAATGGAGCATTTTATGAGAGGGAACGGCGTTTTGAAGGAAATGACGAGGAGGAAAGATGAAGAAAGGAGACACATGGAAAATTTGGACTATACAAGCAGAAAGTATTAAAATCTTTAGAGAGAATTGTTGAAGAAAAATTATATGTTTTAATAATGCAAAGTAAGGAAAGTTTAGAGGCAACGCTTGAGTGGTGTAAAGTAAGCTGTATCCTGTTAAAAACAACCGATTATTTGGCAGAGCACACTTGATAATTGTGTTATGCCGAAACAGAACAAAATTCAAGTGCATCAGCATTTTTGAAATCCATTATCGAAGAAATTTCAATAACTTGAGATGAAGTCGAAATGTCATTTGGAAGGGAGTGGGACTTCTGTAGGCTCTGGAGATTTGGGAGTTATTCATTGGTATAGCCTGTCAATGACCTACTAATCAACTGAAAGATGGAAATGATGGCGACAAATATTGCAAACCAATGTCAGTTTCACTACATCAGCATCATTGAAACTTATTGCCGTGCACAGTTCAACAATTTGAAATGAAGACATGTCTTTGGGAATAGAAGATGAAGGTCAAAGATTCAATGAATAAATGGGAGGAATCTTTTAATCCAGCGCTCCAATTTATTTTATTTTTTCTTCCCGATGAAATTCCACGGACACTTATCTTCTAGTAAATAACAAAATGTGGATGTTCGTAGCGCTGGAAAACTGTCGCTCGCGCACTCGAATTTCACTTGTTTTCCGAATCCGTCGTAACCCAGACTCGGACTTTCACGGTGTCTCCCTCGACCGCGATCCTTCCGCGCCACTCATCCAAACAATTGATCCTCTCATTGCAGTCCACGGGTGTATGTATACGACCCAGAGTCTCGCTTCGTTCCTCCGTTGATTGTCATCACACATCTCCTCACCCCCTTCTCTTTGCCTCGAATGCGTCTGGCCCGAACCCCGCCATTCCTCCCTTCATTCCAACGGAGCAGAGCGGACCCCGGGGGCCCAAAGGGAAAATTTATTCACGGTTCATGCGTCGCGAATGACAGCCTCTTCTCCTACCGAGCACAAAACCCAATATATACACGGTTTTTAAGTGCATAGAGTTACGGTCTCCAAACAGTGTACCGTGGTAGAGCCAAATATGAGCCAGAGCATGAGTACGCGTTTTTGTGCAAGGTGGTAGGAACTTGATAAAAAATTAAAGTATAATATTTCACCCAAATAAAATAATGCAAATTATAGAACAAAAATAGGATTCGGAACTGGGTCAGAGGAGGCTCGTGAAAGGTGGTTCTCGGGAAAAATAAAGAAATGATCGTATTTTATACGCGTTAAGTTTAAAAAAATGTTTGATGTGTGCAAGATTGAGATGAAAGTTTGTTGAATTCAACCATTACGTATACCATTTAATTGGACTCGAAGGGTTCTGACGATTACACTTAGATCTACCGACCCTTTACTTTTCTTTTATAAAAGAATTAAATTTCATTTCCATTCGCAGATTACTCGTGGAAAAGGGCAATCCCACTCCTCTTCCGTGAGACTTTTTCACCGACTGAAGGAAAAGCTTTGGATAGAAAAATGAGGTATTATATTTTGTGGGGGAATACCAAACATTGCCAGGAAAAATCAGATAAGGCAGTCACATTGGAGGGGCACACACATTGGAAGGGACAGAAAAAGTGAGGAACGGATTGGGTATTTTTTACAGAATGAAAGGACAGACAGTATGGATATGTAATGAAGGAAGTAAATGAAGTATACTATTCTAGAAAAAAATACCTCATGGCCATTATTAATAAACAAAGAATGGTGGAAGAAAAAAGTGCTACGATTTTCCGTGAATTCCTCTTTAGAATCACCCAAAATTGAACTAAGTACATACAGTACAGAAATAATAAATAAATTCAAGAGTAGTATCAAGTTATATTTAAAAAAAATTAAAACTCGTTTCTGTTAGCGAGCAGAGGGAAATTACAGGGAGAAAATACCAAAATTATATTTGTCACAAGTAGGTACAGCTCATCTTGAATACGTCATCAGTATTTGAAACAGAAGAAGGAGAAATTTTACTCTTACGAGAAATGAAAATCAAAAGAGCCCTTTTTTATAAATTATTCTTCCAACAGCTAACAACGCAGGTTTGGACCTTAGGAAGCTCTTGATTTATACATACTTATGGAGAATGCTAGATGCCAGTGAAGCTTGGGCGATTACTGCAGCAAATAAAAGAAGATTAAAGCAATAGATATGATATGTAGATATGTTAGCAATAGATATGTAAAAGCAGTAGATATTGATGGGTATTAAATGGAAGAAGAGAATCACAACTGAAGAAATCCATCAACAAATTTGCGAAGAGAAAGGGATAAACTTATTGGCCACATTCTAAGACATAACGGCCTCCTCAAAACGATGTCATAAGAAAAATATGAACGTGAGGAATGATATCGGAAGGAATGGAATACATGACGCTAGTTAAGGGAAATACTAAAATAGGGAATCACGCAGCAATGAAGCTGTTTGCTGTTAAGAGAAAGAAGTGTAGATCTGCTGTGCACTAATTCTCGGATTGCTGAATAAAGTTACTTCAAAAGATAAGTCCGGCTACCGCTACGCTCAATTATTTAATTTTGAATGCAAGCCACTCGAAAAAACATGCGCTTATGAAGATGATTGTTAAAAGAAAATACAACAATGCCAGGGCGTCACGAAGAAGTCGAGCACTCCCATTCCGACAAACTACTTCCCCGTCGAGGGCACATCTTGGGTGTCCACTTGGAGAAGGAGTAAGGGCGAGAGGGCACATTGATTCCCGATCGGGGTGCCAACAATTCAGACCGATGTGCACTAAACCACATTTCCCCTCGAACTGCATCGACACTGGAACTCAATCATTATTCAAGCGTTAATGTTGCAAGTTTATGATGACACCGCAACAGGGTGGACGTGGGACGACGAATAACCGAAGGAAAACGTGAACTTCGGTATCACATAACTCAGCTTTAAGATAAAACTAAATTAGAGCATGTACCAATAAAATTTCAATACGTCTTGAAAGGGTCCTGAAAATCTGAGCTAAGGCTCTCATACGCGTAAAACAATAACAATGGCGTGAGTAATTTCCTTATGATTGCAAACATTTCCAAGGTGGAAAGAAACGCCACCACATATTATCAGTAGACTTAGTAAACCTAGGCCCTTAGACCTAGAAATCTAGTGAATAAATAGGAATGCATTTTCAGAATTTAATTAAACAAGTAACTTTTAAACTCCGCAGCGGTTCCGAGAACGATAAATGCATCCCAAGAGCGACAAATACAATGAAATAAATATAAAGGCATTTTATAATTTTTCAAACTGATTCTTAACGAATAACCATTATACATTTCTAAAACGTCATTTGGTGCAACTCTTTGTATCTGAGTTTCTAGAAAATTATACAATGATTTTTTTCAGTTAATTCATTAACCATTTAAACAATTTCCTTGTAATGGAAAGAAAGGTAATAAATATATTCTACTGCGACCAGTTTCTTGAATTTCTCGAAAAATAACACTCCCCACTGTTAAAAACACTCATGATACACATAAAGTACTTAGCAGCTTTCTATATTTCTACATTTTCTCCACATTTTTTCAGAAAATATATTGAATATGCTTACTACTGATTGAAGAGAATTCTAGTGGTTTCACAAACGATGAGATGAAATCTGAGCCAGTCAGCACAAATACTCGTTTCCTCTCACTAAATACCGTATACAAATTGCAGAAAAGTTTCAAGATAAACATTAAACACATTCAATAATAATTCCTATTATTTTTTTAAAACAGCTTATTTGAATTTACCGAATAATAACCTTTGGAAGTTTAAAGGGCAAGGTATATATGTGGTTTTATTTATCAAACTAAAAAAAGAGCCTTTAAATTAAACTTTATAAATTATCTCATATTGTAAGATGATATGTTATTAATAGTAAAGTTTTATACAATACAATAAAACATTTTTGCAATGCGGAAAAAGGGAGGACGGCTTATGATGTGATATAATGATCTGATTAATTCATATCACCTCTCCTCACCTCTCCTCACCTCTCCTCACCTCTACCACCCTTTAAAGTAATGCAGGCTTTCCCGAAGACGATTAATCCCATCGAATGGAAACGGAGGAATATTAATCGCACTTATCATACTCATTTCGGTGCACTGTAAATTAGCTTCATCCCATGAGAATCAATTTCATGCAGCTTATTGTGACACATGTTGCATCGTAAATACAGTGCTGCTCAGTCAGATAATCACCACCAATTTAACGAGGTCTCAGCCAAACAGTCTACACGAAGCTGGATTAAGTATATTTTTAGTAATAATAAGTTGGTACTACAAAAGAGAATTTAATAAATACAGATTACGAAATCCATAAGCACACCTGGTTTTCAACATTAAACATTCGAATTTCACACACAGTAGTGCTTAAGATAAATCTACCCAAATAAACCTACAAGCCACCAGACTGATCAAGATAAGATTCATTATTTTTATTGAAACAATATCAATGAGAAAGCTGTGCTAGTAGTAACCGTCTCGATTATATATTTTCTAGATATTCGAGCCACCTTATATAGGAATTAATTGGAGAGCCTTAAGCCGCATTAGGTATTCTGGCTACAATCTTTCCTCTCCTTGAAGACCCGAAGAATTTTCGATGAAGGATTTCGTGACGTTGTCTCTATGGCAGTGCATGTCTTGACGCGTTGTTCCGGAAACGGCCGATAAGAAACAAAGGCACCGACAGCGCGCGGCACAGGATGGCCCGTCAAGGCGTGCACTACCGTGAAAAATTCGCCGGGCAGACAGACTCATGCCCGAGGTCTCGACATATGCCGCCAGACGAAAACTGAGAGATGGATCGTGCAAAGGAGTGGTGCCTCCCTTCGTTCGTAAAAGTCGGCCTATTTCCCGTCCACTTTTTTTACTCCCGTGACTCATAATGTATTTTAAGCTGCTTAGGAATAAATGGATAATAAGAGCCCTTAACATATATAAAACAATAATATATCTTACTTATCAGGCTATGATAGTTCTGCAAAGAAATACAACGCTGGGAATCGACTTTTGACAGCAAATCAGCAATATGATTTTGAAGATATGTAATCGTTTCAGGCTTAACTTTGTGGAAGTTGGTAACATCCATGATAGAAAACAACTTAGTTTTAATCCACACAATTTATTTATTCCCATGTAATAAATTGTTTAGATTAAAACTAAGTTGTTTTCTATCATGAAGATTTTGAAGCTCATGAAATGGATATGAAGTTATATGAAATGATAATACTCGAAGATTTCCGAACATATTCTCTCTCTGAAGGTATACGATACTGATTCAACGAGTAGCAAAGCGTCAAGAAAGGCTAATAATATACTTCAAATGAAATGGGAAGTAAGCCTTGGTAATTTCAGGTGCTAGAGTTCAAGACGTTAAAACCAATCCTAGCACTTAATCACTGATGGCGTCGATGTCTTAAGAGTTAAATATGTATTACTAATATTTAAGTTAGAAGTTGGTTAAAAGAATTGCTTTGTTACTGAAAAAAAAATCTGAAAAGTGAAACATTAAGGCATCAAAAGGAAGAATACACATTTATACTGTAAACACTTCTTTAATCCCAACAACAGCTTCCCCACTCATCAAAACCAACACCCAAATTGTCCTAGAACCCTGCCGTATTATTTATTGCATGGAAATCAAAGACCTTCATCATAAAACGAATTTATCTTTCATGATCTATAGCTACTTAAATGTTAATCTTATCGTCGATAAAGTCCTTTTGATCAATTCTAATTTCTGCTATGCTTAAACACTCATTTCCCGGTTGTTTTTACACAAGAAAATATTTTCCGACTCCAAAGCAAAAATTAGATTCTACGCTATTTCATTCGCAATAATTTATGTATTAAGTTATTTGTGGAGAGATGCTAATTTTCCAGAAATCCATTACGATGCCTCTTACAACCTCAATCCAAATGCCAAAAGTCGCAACACTTTTCAATTCCCTAAAGATACTTTGTAAATATTTGGTTGACCTTATGAATACGAATTTCCCTGTGACATACTTCAATCTTTGTCTAGAGCTGAATCTTAGCGCTAGCAGCGTCATTGACGTCGTTTACATGTAAAATGAACAAAAGTTGACCAATGACGTTCCCCTGTGCGACCCCGATGAAACTCTTTAGTGGCAACACCATCCTCTACTACCATTTGTACGTAATCACTTGAAAACTCGAATCCAATATCTGATGCCAAACTCAATTCTAATATCAGATGCCGTTGCAAAGCCCTTAAGATTTATCCTTCATGACTAATAGTGCAATGAGACACTCAGATAATAACCTTCAGATAGAAGGAGCTAACTCTTTTATTTATTAATAAGTCTTCTATACCATACAAAGCAAATAGTCGTTCCCTGGAGAAATTATAGATAATGTCATGGTAAGGATATCCTTAAATTTACAATAGGTACTTCGTATAAAATATTAATTACCCGAAAGCTTATATTTAACAGTTTAATTCTGTTGACCATGTAATTTTTCCTCCAGGATTTTTCGTAAGCATTAGCAGTTATTTTCACATGGTCAATCATTAATTTTCTAGTTGTTGTAAATGACTTCGTAATTGTGGCAGACTATCAATATATGTGTGATAGGAAAGAAATGGAGATGAATTGAATTAGAAAATGAAAGACTAAGAAAAAGTAAATATGATTTAAGGAAATAATGAATAATTAATCCACTGACTTAATGCGGACTCATGGTACAGTTTTAAACACATGTACTTATTTCTCACATTAGGCATACACATATTAGTAGGGTTTCTTGTAACTGTTTAACATTAGGTAACAGTAAAACAGCTGTTTTTCATCCTAAATATAAAAGCAGTAAACAGCGGTTTTTTTAACTCGTTTACTGTTAATAACGGGAATTTTTAAACAAAAATACACACGACATACGAAATTTAAGCTCATTTCGTGCCAATGAAATGGCGATACAACCCAGTTAACTTCCATACCGATCGTTTATTAGGAGTAAACGATGTAGAAGATGCCGTGGACCAACTGTCAAATGATGCTGAAAGTGTGAAATTGTCTCTTCAAGATGAATTGAACTTGTTAGCTTTAAAAAGATGGATTATCAATTGCAGTCGGAGAGCAAGAGAGTTTCAAATGGCTCCAGTCCAAATTTACTCTCTTCAGGAACTCTGGCCAGCGCTCTGAAAATCTCCAGAAATTGTACAGCGCAATTCTATCCATTGAACCGACATCAACGAACGCTGGAAGACGCAACATTGCACGTACTCAACTCTCTACGGAATAATATATGCCCCTCATCCTCGCTTTACGTCTATTATGGAATTCAACGATATTAAGTTATTAAGTATTAAGATAAGAAGTAAGATATTCAACAACCCACAAGGAAGCGTAATCGGCCCCCTTTTGTTCATTATATTCATAAATGACCTAAGCTCTCGAATTAGCAGAGAAATACGTTCATTTGCTGACGACGCTGTCATCTATCGCGAATTTAGTGATCACTCTGACTTTGAAATTCTATCATCGGATTTAAACAACGTTCATGTGAGGAGCCAAGAGTGGGGACTCTGAACAAATTAATCTGAGCAAATTCACGGCGGTACATTTCTTGCGGAGGTAGTCCAATTATCCCCATGTATATTCTGTGGATGGTGTTAACATAAAGGCGACAGATGAAGTGAAGTATCTAGGAGTTACGATAACTTCGAACCTATCGTGGGGAACACATATAAGAAATATTTGTGGCAGAGGTCTGAAGAAGCTAGGATTCGTCAAGCGTATCGTGGGAAGATTTTCGGATGAAAAAGTAAAAGAGAGGTGCTATTTCGCACTCGTCCGGCCACACCTTGAATATGCAGCGAGCATATGGGATCCGGTGCAGAAAGACTTAATCCGGGAACTTAATAAAATACAAAGGAAAGCTACGCGATCCGTCAAAAACTGCTACGGGCGTACAGACAGCGTTACACAGATGATAAACGAATTAGGCTGGGAGCCGCTAGAGACTCGGAGGCTGCGCGCTAGGCTTAGATTGCTTGTATAATTGAGAATAGATATATTTAAGAGCGACACGGAGAACATCATATTAGAACCCCACTATATTTCCAGGTCCGACAGAAACGATAAATTAAGAGAGATATTTTGCCGAACGGATAGGTATGGGAATTCGTTTTTCCCCCGAACAATAAGGGACTTTAATAAATGCTAGGGGTAATTTCATTAGAGCGTTTCCTTTTTTATATGTAAACGGCTGGTGTCCTAATACCTCCCGCCACACGCCTATTGAGACGGCTTGCGGGGTAGTATGTAGATGTAGATTAAGACAAAGTAACTTTATACTCTTACTTGCGTATCTCTGTGACGAAATTACAGTAAAATATGCTTTTGTTTTCCCCCCTAAGTATGTTCTTCTGCAACATGCACCTTACGACATAACTCTGTTACAAGACCTAAACGCTAAATAAATAGTTTTAAGAAAAGTTATTCTATCATCGGTAACCATATAGATTACCGACTTTCCACTCATTCATTTCGCCACCAATTCTCCAAAACCACCTCCCCACAACTTCACACCGCAATACTTCTCACACACACACTTCACACCATAAGCAACCGGATGTATGTCTTCCGCCACCCACGCACTGCTCTTTCAGAGGAAATCAAAGATTTAAGTGAATTTTCGGAAATTTTTTAGGGGTACCCAAAAGACCTCACGTACCGTATTCTTTGACGAGCGACACCTTCAAAGCTTAACTCTGCAACTACAGCAGGTATTACGCGTGGTGGAAGGCATGGAGTATGAATATCCCGTAAATTGTGCTACTTAGCACCTTACTATGTTACTCGGTATCGTGCACCTGCTGACGTGATCGTACTCAGCAAAATAATCTAATCTTGAGATAAATGTTTTATAATTTAAAAAATTTAAAAAGTGAAGTCGTTTACCCCACCATTAGAGAGGAAATAGCTAACCGACTGTCCTCAATTTATTCATCTCACTACCAATTCTCCAACCTGCTGCTTATGTCTCAAGCCAAGCTCCATAACCGGAAGTATCACTGCTATATTTTATGTTTTAGTAGCTTTAAATATGATATCACTAACACAGCAGTAGAATATTCTTTGAACTTACGTCAGCTTAAGCCCCTAACCGTTAATAAACCCTAAGGGACATCAACGTTTACACGACATCTCGAATGAACGTCCAAGTAAAGAACGATAGAGGAGTGCCAAGAACACGGTGTCGTATGAGAGAGAGAGAAATATTAAGAAGAGATAAAATTAACTGTGAACTAACTGTGCAGAGTAAACCCTTTTTGGTTCGATTACACATGGGCTCCTTCATCGTGAAAACATTAGAAAACTGTCTCTCTGAATATCAATAAAATATTACATCAGGCAGATTTAGGAGCATATTTTAACTTTTTTTTACTCAGTGACGAAATGAAAGAAAAATGCACTCCGGAGAACTTGAAGTAACCATACTATAAGGAAACGTGACAGTGATATAAATATTATATGAGGTAAAAACAGTCATTGATCACACACTTTTCCAATTGATTAAATCCAAAATGATATTTCATATTTTTTTGAGTTTCCCCTCAAAATGCTGATAGATGCACAGAATTTATCCCGGAGATCCTGAGATGAGTTCACCATGAGCGTGCACTAAGAAATCACCAAATCACAGTTTCTACAACGTTTTACTTCTCATCTAAAGATGAGCCTCGTATTAAAACGCGAGATTGATTAGTCACCGTGTATTGTGAGGGGTATGAAGAGAGCAAGCGAGTCCAGGGTGAATGTGGTGGAAAAGGCTTCTGAGAGGACGAATGTTTAAAGCCGACAGACATGACAGCGCGTATGAAGCAATCCACGAATGAGGCAGGAGCGAAGGATGCATGCAAGGATAAGGCTGTACCGAGGAAATTATTGAAACAGAGCAAGCTCCCAAGATATATCACCAATAATTACGAACTGACTGTGCCTAACATGAAAAAGAATGGCGTATGGACATATTTACACAAGAATTGACATCAGGGGTTATTCGAAAAAAAAGTTATAATTCTACCATGGAAGAAAAAATAGCTTAACTGCTGCCCTCTCCCTATTCTTATCCGATTCTTCAAAACTCCCTCACACCCCTTCCCCCCGTATCAATCACGAGCACTTTGCCACGCCACCAAATACGCTCCACCCACAACCCCAGCGCTAGGATGTCCAGGGAAATCAGTGATTTTAGTCGAATTGTCATTATTTCTCCTGAGATATCCCAGAGTTTCACGAAATTTTCAAACACCCTGGTAATTTCTCAATGTGTAGGCCCTATAATCAGTCACAATGTACAGTATGCCAGAGAGGGTATCTTAAATAGCAGTGAACCGGGGGTAATAGGTTGGGATTCCATCCTTTTCAACACAGTAGTTGGATAGTTGGACCCGATAATTGTCGACATGGATATATAATTAACACATACTGCGATTTGTAAAATACCTACATGCTTCAAGATACGACCGAGCTTTAGTCAAAAGTCTCGCATAAACACTTACTTTGCAACCATCTCCCTTCACAAGGTTGTATTTTAAGGAGGTTCCGCCGTGACTGTGTGAGTCATTACAAATACTAAATTCAACATTTTTTATATTTTGTCCAAAAAATCCTGCTTTCACTGATGAAATGCGTTACCTATAGAAAACCAAAAGTGAGGAACAAAATTTGCATATTATTCCTCGAATGTATTTTAAATGAGCACTTTTTTCCAGCCATAGGAGCCAACTGCAGCGCCATTTCCTACGAATTACCGCATTTTGACTTCAATTACGGCAGTAATTCCCTAATAACTAAAAAAATAAGGTGGTAATGTACCTATATTACATTTTTATTCATTTCTCCGGATTATTTCCTTCTTATAAACAGTTTTACGCAAAAATGGCATTTATATTTTGTTAAAAAAATACTATTTTTCCCCGTGTTTCTCTCATTCGCCAATTGAACACCATGTAATTCCAAGTTCAATTATAGAATAAAATAGCGTGGAAAGGTATTATTTTGATGTTCATATCAGATAGAAGACAACTTTTTCTACAAGTAGACAGAATATGAATAAAATGACATTTAAGTCATTTCACGGTGGAACCACCTTAAGATGTGACTGAGACGTAACTATGCCGTAACCTGCACTCTGTGGCACAATCTAATGGAGTTCCATGACTACCTGCACCAGATTACGAATGGGCAAACACTACTGACATTCGTTACTAACGGGTACTACTTTTTGACCATCCAGCACTAACGGGTAGAACATAAATGCGGTAACACCGAAATAACCAGTAGGTACTAAAAGTACCTATTGTAATAAATGGAGCGCAAGCGCCGTTAAAACATTAGAGCTCATCAGAGTTGTGTAGCCAATCACTGAAAAAGTTTGTGCATTTACGTATAACACAGTCCGTGACATAAATGAATCGAAATTGTGACTGCCTTTCTTATTTTCCATTAAATGTTCATTATGAATACCTGTTGATGAAATTTCGGTCAGATAGAACTGACGATACGGCTTAATAACCTCCGAAAATACCAGACCAATTAGGTTTCATGAGCACTAAATTGCATTTAATGAATGTGGGACACTGTCCCTGGCGTTACTTGGTGGAACTCCTTCATTATTAATGAAAAAACAAGCACTTGGTTATATTTCTACACTTAAATTGAAACGACAGGTGATGGTATGATATGCCGAAACCTAGGTCGTGTCGTATCAATTAAAGTGTGGACTCATAACCAAGTGCTTGTTTTTACATGCATTTAATGAATTTAATATGAACAATGCCACGAATGCCGGTAGGTATTTGGTACTTTTCGTTGGTACGATCGGACTAATATATTAGGCATTTACTATTGTTGCTTTTACGCATTCTTCGGAAAAATACCGGTAATATTTGCATAGTAGTACCACCCATGCCTGCACGAGGTAATGATACTCTTGAACGAAAACTTCTCTTGTATTGTAAATACATTTTTAGAAGCGGAAAACCAAAGATTTTTATTCTACCAACGGGGAGCAAATAGGTTTATCGACTGTCCTCTCTCCCAATTCATATCGCCACCGATTCTCCAAAACCTCCACAAACACACACGCATCCCCCGTAGATATACGCACGCATCTCACACATACGCGCGCTTCGCCACGCAACCAGATACACGTCCCCCGTCGCCACCTCCCTGACTTTCCCTTCCCACCTCCGCGAGGCGCCCTCCGTGGCGTGGGAGGAGGACTTCGCCCGGCTCACGCAGGAGCGGACTCGGAATATCTCATCGCCCCCGCCCCCCGTGGGTACGCGAGGGGGGGGGAGGCACAGGGGGGAAAAGAAGAAAGAAAGAAGGGAGGTAGGGGGACGGGGAGCGAGTAAGAGAGAGACGCAACCGAAGAAAAAGAAATGAAGAGATGGAGGAGGAGAAGAGGGCGACAAACCATTGTTTCCATTCAAGATAGGGGAGGGAATGTGTGTACGTTCCTGGAGGGGGGTGTGGAGGGAGGGTTGCCGCTTCTGTTCAGCGGGGTCGCATGTATTGGGAGTGGGAGGAGGAAGGGGGGTGGTGGAGAGGCGTATTGGAGGAGGAGAGGGAGGGGGTGTCGGCGGCTGGCGTGGGTGGAAGCGTGCTACGTGCTTGGAAGTCATTCGGTTGCGATGGATGGAATAAGTTGGGGCGAGATCTGAATACCATTTGCTCCCGTATACGCCTCCCCCTCCCTTCTCCCCCACACCCTCCCCCACCACCCCCCATACAATGGAGGCTAGAACTCGCCTTGGGAGGAAGTCAGCCCCCGACTCAAGCTTCGTTTTCATTACTGAAATCTTACGCTGCTTATAAATTGCTCTCAGAACCTTACACAGTGCGATTATTTTCATGCCGAGGTTATGACAACTCCATGTGTAATTTTTCATGCACGAATTGGCGTGCGATTTTCTACCTAAGACTTTTAAACGAAAGTTTACTCATAAATCAATGACGTAAAAAACGTAAAATTTTATAAATTTGAAAATCATGCTTAAGGTCATTTAGGGAGGTCTGGACACTTCAAGAGAAAGAAATTAAATTTTTGGTACAATTCTGAAAACTTCTTAAAAAATAAATTTCGTGGGAATATCAGTTGTGCTTACTTTTATTCAGATAATAAAATACCTAAATATCTATCACTTTCCCGGCGAATAATATGAGTTCACTCTTCTCGGGCTCTCCACCGGTTTAAACAGTTATGAACAGTTTAAACCGGTGAAGAGCCCGAGAAGAGATTACTCATACCTAAATAGCGCTTGATCAAATGGAGAAAATAAAAATAAGAAGACGAAAATGTCAAATGTCCGCTTCTCCCAGAACTTGGGGAGAACTCGACATGTGCATAAATCCTTTTGTTTTTTAATTAAATTACGTTTCAAAAATTGGTATGCATAAAAAAGTTATTGATTGAATTTTCAACAACCTGAGGGCCCCAAAAAGGCATCTTTTTGGGGCCCTCAGGGTGGTTTTAAAATGTTTCTCAAACAGGAATTTGTACTCAGTTAAAAAAATGTTCAATAGATCTTTCAAGGGATATGAAGGCCCAGAAGCTCAGATACAAGGGGTGTCGAGCCCCGATCGGCCAAGGAGATGATTCCGAAATTTGAATTGCACATATTTAATGCCATGCAACATCAGGAAACATTTACCTGGATTGATGGATGATCCTAGCCATTAAACTCATCATTGAGCTAAAAAAGTGTGAAATGTTCAACTACACGCAGGTTCGTATCTGAAAAAAATAGGTACAAACAATGCGAAGATTTCAGTGCCACGCACAGTGGGCTGAAATGCCGATTTAGCACGACAAAATTAAATTTTTCGAAATTCATCAAATAAACACAAAACTATGCCTATAAGGTAGGAAAAATTCTATTTCATGACAAACAATACGATTTAAGGCTGTTAAAATAGTGTAATTCGTTGTACAGGCCTAGAAAGTGGCCCTACCGAAGTTACTCTTTTTTCGCTAGCTTACCACACGTCTGTTAATGTGCTTGGTTTGCTATCAGGGGAACCCATACTGGAAAAATGTTTATTTTATCATTGAAACATATCAATAATTATACAATACCATTAATCCAATTGAATTGATATTTTATTTAACCATTATCATAACATATTTAATACGAGTATGCAAAAATTAACGAGGACTATTATTTCAAGTGAGCTACAAAAAAACACCACCGAACACCAATGCCGCATTATATACACCATGATGGCTGATTGATCTGTAACATTTTACGATAATAAAATCTTTCACCTAGGTGCACCTTTTTATTTGACAGGCATTCCATTGCATTGCCGTCCATAAGACGCTCAGTGCAGACAGACGTCACTAGCATGCGTAACATTCCACACCTTTTCGCTCAGAGAATGACACCGTATTTTTAAGGCATAATTTACTTGGCACATGTATAAAGATAATTTAAAATAGACATTTATTTACACAAATTCTAGTGACCACGCCGGATACTTCGGCTAGTGATAGCATAAAAGAGCATTTATAATTCATGTATGGCCAAATCATTAACGCAAAGCAGCTAGGTTTCATGGTTATTGCAACTCAGAAGACAATGCAAACAGCGAAATTTAAGAATAGACCGCGGGAGCATATGCTTCATTGAATTTGGCAAATTATTAAATGACAATTAGCCTGACTCGATTTACATTTTGCATATTTCAATGCTGAAAATGTTGGCATTTATGCGAGAAAACCAACGCTTAGGAATCAAACAATATTTCTGTTTACAACGAAGCTCATCAATGTATTTAATGATTTAACTGTTCTCCTGTAACTTCATGTCACAAATTATTGCTTAAATTTCGTTCGCACACTAAAAGGTTGACCAAGGTTGGAAATTCATCCTACTGACCTTTCTTGGTGATTTTACATACGGTAGTAGGCTTTTTCCAGGGTAAAAAATATTAATATTACGGGGTCATCAATGAATATAGCGGTCAAATCACTCTCCTGTGACTCCATGTAACAAGATTTCACCTAACATTCGTTTGCACTAAAAAATATCGTCCGAGGTTGACCAGTTACCTATATAACTCCACCCAGATAAGATGATCTATAGTGGTACGCTCTTTCGAGGGCAAAGATTAGTAATATTACGCGGTTAGAGCGCTACCGCGGAAGGAATGTTAGTGGTGGAAAAGAGGTACATTGAAGAGGAGGAGGGTGGGAGGGAGACGCCGAAAGACCGAACAGAGAAGCGAGGTGGAAAGAGAGAGGAGGAGAGGAAATTGGTGCGGGGGACACATGTGGAGTGGAGCGGGAAGGAGCAGGGAAGGAGCCAAGATAAAATAAATAAAAAAAACACGTGAAAAAAGATGCTAAATAAAAGTGACCCTTTCTCCTCCGAAACAACTCCTCCTGCGGCGACTATTTCGAAAATGCGGATCGGGAACTCGTGGGTGGAGCGAGAGAGAGAAGGAGATAGAGAGAGAGAGATGTGGTGACGGAAAGAAATAGCGAGAGGGTGGAAACAAAAGACTGACGGGGTGCGTGCTTTCGTGTGTGCGCGTGTGTGATAGATAGAGAAAGAGAGAGTGTCCGTGGCGTGCTTGTGAGGTGGAGGAGAGATATAGAGAGAGGTTGACTTCGGAATGCACGCGTGAGATATCGTAACCGAAAGTAACTCAAACTGGAAGAGGAGAAGCCCTTCTTCTTCTCCTTCTTCCGTTGTGGATTTAAAACACCTCTTTCCACCCTCGCGCTGGAGACGGAATACGAATGACGCGAATCGACGACATTTCTCGAAGAAGAGGAGACCATCTCCGCACTCGCTTTTGAAACAAATTCCATCTATGTGGAGTTATGCTATCCCATGATCCAATGCTTTTGTGAAGCAATTCGGCTCGGGCGATGAATAGCAAACGGGGGGGAGGCGGGGGAGGAAAAATTATGAGCATGACTAATGTAACCACAGAGGCTTTCCTCGCGTGAAACGTGTGAATAGATGCCATATTTCAAACTCTCATCTAGGCAACACGCGGGATTCAACTTGAAATCGAGTAGATACCTAAGCGCGCTTTCCGATAAAAATAAAACTTTGAAAACGATCGAGAATATAATACTTGTATGCATGTATTGTATGTATCGTATGCATCGTATGAGTATTCAACGAATACTCACACGATATTTGAGTGATTTTGCTCATCAAAATACCCAAATTAGCTACATCAAATCTCCAAGCGAATCAATAATACTTCGAAGATTCCATCTCTGTACTCTCTTCTGAAACAGATTCCATTTGTGAGTATTTGGTGCGTCTTCTACCCATG
Organism: Pyrrhosoma nymphula; assembly: GCA_963573305.1. Taxonomy (NCBI): domain Eukaryota; kingdom Metazoa; phylum Arthropoda; class Insecta; order Odonata; family Coenagrionidae; genus Pyrrhosoma; species Pyrrhosoma nymphula. The sequence goes on along the minus strand of OY754335.1, from coordinate 6,900,023 downwards.
ATTAATGACCTTAAACTTCCGTCAAGCATTTTAGTTCGGTCGATGAGCAGCAAAGATAATATGAACTGACCGAAAGCAGAAGTAATGTAGCGACAAAACCCTTCCACGCATGAAATGGGTATGTACCTCAGAGTATATACGGATCAAAATTGAGTACCTACCTTGGCTGTACTTTTGATAAGTCAGCAGAGAGCCAGTCAAACCGACTCATGTTTTTGATATTATAAGGACCAAAAATGTCAAGTTTAATAATTACGAAGTAAGGTTAGAACGGCTGGTTATCTTATTGAGAAAATACTTCTACTAAGATTAAACGAAGCTATCCATCTAAGCACACAAAACACTTAACCCTATATCATGCAGCCAGAGAATCACCGCAATTCCAAATCATCTGGGAGGTACCTAACTTGATTAGTACAAATCATCCATACCCTATTCCAAAAAGGATGTTAACCTAGAATTTTGGGATCGAACCCAGTGTTAAATCCATATCCGCAGCACAAATCTTATGGGTATACAATTACTAATTTACCTACAATTATAAGACTATTCCTGCATGACAGGCTACGACCTACGCAGAAGAACGGCAAAGATTTATGATTACCCTAAAATGTTAGCAAGAAATTCGTAGATTAATTTTACTATATTTACTGCCTATTTATGATCACTAACCAATTGTAAGAACATTTATTGCAAATATAGTTGATTATCCGGATCAAAATTTGGAGGACGTTTCCTCCTTTAAAATACTAATGGTTTATTAAATATATTTTATTATTAATCGTAAAGCCAAAAAGATGTGGTATTCGTAGGATTTCCACAACCCCTAAATTAATTCCCCAGAAAGCGGTCACCTTTAACTATTAGCTATGCAAGAGACAAATTCATGCCTAACTTTATTGATCGATTAAGCATTTGTTTTTCACTCTCTGTAAAAGTTTGTCAACTATTTTCGAGTCACAGATTATAGAGAATGCAGTGCATAATTTACTAGTAACAATGAAAGTTTTACAATCTGTCAAAATTTTGTAACAAATATTTGAGGACATTCCAGAATTCCCTGAGAGATTCTATGTGACATGCAAAACAGCATTAATTCCCTTGATGTCATAAAATGTCAGCATAAATGTTTTCATTTGCCACATGAATCATTAAATCCCGATGAACGATGGTAATATTCATCCAGAAAACATTAGAGATTAAAGGTAACCAGCATAATCCTTCTAAAATATTCATGCTCTGACACTCATGAAACTCAATCCATGACTGAGGCTTCATAGCTGATTGGAACATAATTATCGCCTAAGAACGAGACACATTGTATGGTATCCAAATGCATGGATAGTAGCTATTCATTTCTTATTAAGATGACACTACAAAAACAACAGTGGAACCTCATGATCAAAACTTAAGCTTGAAAAGGGAACAGGAAAGAGGCAAAGTAAAATTGGAACACGACGTAAAAACGGAAGTCCTCCTCAGTTTACCCCGGCAAAATAACCTCAGCATGGATTTCAAGTAAAAAATAAGTGAGTTGGCCGGACCCGGATTGAACCCGGATCAACTGCTTAGAAGGCATAAGACCAGCTACTCGGGCTACGTCAGGAATTTGCTGATTGGATAGATAAAGGAAAAGAAGTAGACGCGGTGATACTAGACTTTTCAAAAGCATTTGACAAAGTACCACATGACAGGCTAATAGAAAAACTCAGGAAACTCAACCTAAACAGAAGAGCACTTTTATGGATAGAGGCATTTCTGAGGTGTAGAAATCCGCGAGTTCGAGTAGGCGATAAACTCTATGCTGAATCCTGGGTCACCTCTGGTGTGCCACAGGGCAGTGTAATTGGCCCCCTTTTATTTCTCTGCTACGTAAATGACCTCCCTGATTGCATCGACTCAGATATACGTTTATTCGCCGACGATTGCATACTCTATAGGAAAGTGAACGAGGACTGTGACCGTGACGTCCTACAGAATGATATTAAAAAGGTCGACAACTGGATAGAAGCCAATGAAATGACAACAAATATTTCAAAAAGTAAATATCTCACCTTCTCCAACAGTAGGAGGCGTCTAGGACTAGGGAATATAAGCTAATGGGGGAAATGATCCAAGATAGTGAAAATTGTAAATACTTGGGTGTATACTAGAGCAAAGACCTAAGATGGGGGCTGCACATTGACATTTTTGGTCGGCAAAGCTTTCAAGTCACTCCACTGGGTCATGAGAAATCTCAAAGGAAGCAACATAAAGCAGCTACAAAATAAATGGCTTACACAACCATTTGAAGGGCTATCGTTGAATATGTAACACGGTGTGGGACCCCCACGAGTTAGGGCTAGTAAAGAAAGTTGAAACAGTGCAAAGGAAGGCCGGGCCAGGTACGTATTAGGTAGACACAAGAAAACGGATAGCGTGACGGAGATGATAGACGTTTTGGGTTGGGACTCTCTCTAGAAACAAGAAGGAAATTCAACAGACTCAGTGCGGTGTATAGGATTGTCTCAGGGGACAAGGGCTGGGAAGAATTAAATGGAGCCATGGAGAGGCCAAATTATATATCGGCAGAAATGACCACACATGTAAAATAAAATTAAGAAAACAAAAAAATAAGGCGGCCGAGTACTCGTTTTTAAATAGGGGTGCATATGATTGGAACCGGCTGCCTGATGAACTTTTTCAGTCCTTACCCCAAACCTTAAAATCATTTAGCAGTAAATACTTAGAACATTTAAGACAAAATTAATTTTTATATTGTGACTTAAGTTAATCCATCCATATTATATATTTACTAGTCGACCTGTGCGAAGCGTTCGCACTGTATCCTCCTCAAATCCCACTTAATTGAAGTGCACACCGTATAGTAAGTACCGTGTAGTTAGTGCGTCATTGATGTAGGTGTGGGTTGAAGTATGGAATAGATGTGTGTTTAAATTTTAGATTATATAGGAAAAGTATTTTCCGAGTTAAGGCCATGTTGGTCCATTTGTCCGCCCAAATGGACCAACGCGGCCTTAACCCGGAAAATACTTTTCCGATTAATCACCGCGGAAGCCTCCGTACCAATTTAGATTATATATTTTTTTAAACATAAGGTTAAGGTGTTTACATATTTACAGCATATTTACATGTTTACAGGACCTCTTTGAACACTATGTTTGAAGTGATGATATGGTTATCTGTGATTGTTTGTTGGTGGGTCTGTTTTACACAGACATAGATGTCACTGAAAGAGCGCACCCTGGAAAACGCCACATACAACTGACCGTGTGAAAAAACAGGGTCAGGCAAGTACAATCCTGCCTTTGTTAGCGTCTGTCCCTGCGCCTTATTTATAGTCATGGCGAAGGCAACTTTTATGGGAAATTGCTTCCTAGTCAGTTTGAAAGGCACGGTAGGATCAGAAGGGGTGAGGTTAATGCGTGGAGTTTGACCGGAGTCAATCAATTTCGCTGTGATAGTGTAGTTACCCAAGTGAGTTACAACTAATCTGGCGCCATTATTAAGCCCTGCTTAGCGTTTAGGTTTCTAATCAACATGATAATAGCGTTCTTTTTTAGTATGAGTTTATTAGGTGGCAAACCTGAAGGGCTTAATGAGTTCAGAAATTCTAATGGAATCAACTTAGCGTTTTCTGTCTCTTCGCAGATAACAGAATCAGAACTGAGATAAACCGTTTCCTGTCCAGGTAACAAATTCGAAATAACATAATCATTGATTGTGGTACAATCGTCATTTTTTGGACATAATATGGCTGTTGAATAAATTTGGTTTTCATTGAGTTCATTGATTTCTGTGACGTTGAAAACTTTGGAAATGAGGCTGTTGTAGTCACAGTGGGAATGTTTTGGAATTGCGATGGCTTGGTTGGGGTATCTACATCACCGTTCCTAAATCAATATTTTAAGTCAAAATCAAATACGAAATGAGATAATAGATGCATGAAATCAAAATCGGTTTCATTTCGATATATCTCGATATTCTCGATAGGGGATCGATAGGTCGAGGGCAGGATTTCAAAAAACCGTTTTTTCAATTGTCATTATTCGAAAAACAACTGAAATGTGAGTAATTTGTATATTTTTTCGGTGTAGCGGTTAAGAAAAGCTTTAAAATGATGCCTCATTTATGAAAATTGATGAAGTATTAAGGAAGTTATGGCGTACCGACAAAAAAAGGCCTTGAGAAATAATATATATGATTTTTTTTCTTTCTCTTCATGTAATCATATAGGTGATCAAATTATTTTACGTCCATGTCTACTTTCATTGCCACCAGGCATTTTCCTACTTTCAATGTATGTTTTAATAAATAAATAAATATATGCTAACCATTACACCACAGACGCTTTTTTCATGGATACTGCTTTTAGAAAGTTGCTTTAAGGTCCACCACTGAAATTATAGTACAGCGGAGAGTAATCGTTTAATAGATATCATTGGATATCCAGAAATCGGAAATTGAGGCATTAGATCAATCTAAAAGGGTAGCTATCCAATTTCATGAGCGCAGTAAAAACGTGTTCTACATACCTAATTTGAGTTTCCCAAAATTTCGGGAAGTTGAAAACTCTCAATTGGTTAGTTAATTAGCTCAAGTTAGCTTTGCTGATAGCTTGAATAATTTGGCATTGTTTAAACTATAAGCTATCTGCAGGGTGGCAAAATCATCCTTGCATGTATTTAAGATCATAAACATAAAAGAGATTGAAAAAAATTCTGAAGTGCCCGAAAAATCTATTTGGATAATTATCACCCTAACCTTTCAGACACTCAACCGTAACATTAATATGTAAAAACTACCAATGAGTTAATGTTTACACCTCAAATACCACACACTTATCACACGGAACAAACAGCTGGCATAATGTTATTATCACATAGGATCAATTATGAGATTATTCCATATAAATCTTGCATGCACCGCTATATCGCCACTACTGCTGGAATAGATTTTAATCCAGGTACCCCAGAAACCGCCTCTACATAAAGATCTTTACATAGCTTACAGACCTTTACAGCCAAAAGCACTCTTGTCCTGGAAATCAAAAAACGAAACATGCGACTAGAATGGCAGGCTAGGACTTAACCCCGCTGTTACCGAAGCAGACAAAATGCGCGTGAATTCGCATTGGGAATTCATTTCGTGGGTTTAGATGCGTTCACCTAAGACCATGCTGCAATGGCAAAGTATTCCCATAAAATTGACAACAGGTTTAGCGAGAAGTGGCAGAAATGAGACAGCGAAGACAATACGGAGCGAGGGAAAGTGTGTCCGCAGATGATAAATGAACTGGGACGAGTTATCCTTCAACAGAGAGAGAGAGAACAATGAGTCGTTTAGGGTCACACATGCGAAACGCAACAGAGGGCGACACCAGAACTTCCGAAGGGCTAGAATGAAATGAAAAGCGCGTGTCGCAAGACCGCCCTCGGTGGGTTTCCATTGGTGAAGAGGCGCTGAACAGCGTTTCGGGAACAGGCGGATGCTGGAGGAATCCCAGTGGAGCCTTGAGAGCTTAGGATTACTGAGATGAAAGTTGGTGGAAGGCGTCATGACTCTCAATGTAAGCATAAACGTATATAATTTTAAATGTCACCTGCTACATCACAGCTCGAGAAAATAGTTCAGTTTATTTCCACAGTATGATAATATTTCCAAAAATTATATATGTAATATGAACCACATCTAATATCTATCATGAACTTTACGAAATAATTTGTGAATACATTGTGTTAGAAATCGTTATATTTAGGAACTATATGCTCTACAGTATTGTTTACTAATTATTACAATATTAATAATTTAATTACAATGGTCCATCACCAATTATTCCAAGCTTTTCAACAGCTACTCCGACCACCGCAATAAAGTGTCCACAACACGCTTGTTCGAAGAGTGGGCATTAATTGCGGCATGAATTGCGGCATGAATTGCGGCATGACTTCTTTCGAGCGAGATCGTTCAAAACATCCTCAGTCCATCAATGATTGCGATTTAATTCAATAATCCATAGCTATTCTAACAAAAACAATTCAAAGCTATTTGAATAATATATATTTAATAATTTGAATAAAATTTCAGGTGGTAGGTCTTCATAAATTATGGCAACCTGCACGTATGCCTGCTTTCCCGTTCAATCGTTAAATTTCCCTGGCCCAGGAAGTCCTAGGTTCAAATAGTGTTCACTACTCCACTGAAAAATGACAAAATGGTCATAAAGAGTAGTTTCAAGCATGTCGCTGTGGAATTCGGATGTGGTTGCAACTGTCCACTGCTTTAAAATTACAAATTATTATGACCAAGGTTTCAATTTGATGCATTTATCTCCTGTTGAAAAATTATGAGAACAATTCGAATGAATTGTATTTTATAACGAGCGGATAAGAGAAACTCCTTTACTTACCATGGAGATATGGTGTTGAAGAAGACCAAAATGACAGTAAGAATAAACAATAAATACATTCATCGAAGAGCTTGGGAGATGCTCAATTGAGACTCTATTAAATAGAAGAGACAAACAAAGATGGGGGAAGAGGAATAAATGGGAAAAACTAATCGAGCCTGACCAAGTACGGATTATATGAAGAAGCTCAAGCCAAACTGAAGAGTTGTGAATAATAAATAAATCCATTGGCTGAAAGAAGGATGAAGTGGAGAGCTGCATGAAATGAATCATAGCATTAACGACAGATGATGATGACTAAATGGGATTTACTAAAAAAATAAAAACGCTAGACGTAGACGAACGCCCTCGAACGATTTTTTATAAATCCTCCATCTCGTAATGCAACAGGGAATGGGTCAACGTAAAGTGTCGCTGGTCTATCGCAAACTAAAAGCTTACAGACCTTGAACATTCTCTACAAATTGCATTCTGTATTTTTTCTCTACCATAAGTCAATGCAAGCCTAAGTTAAAATAGCAGCGTTCCCACTCAGAAAACGTTTCTCTCAGTTCAGGTCCTTGCGATCGCCTTGTAATGGGCAAGTCTATCAAACTTCATTCGCAGGAAAATGTTCACACTGACCGCAAATTGTAAATGTTTTGAAAATGTTTAATTTCATCCCCAAGCTCATTTTGACATTTATTTTTAACCCCTAATCTATTAATGAGTAGACAATAGTCCCTCAGAAAACAATATCACCGATAATTAGCTTCTTCAGTCACACGTCGTGAACTAAAGCGCGGTTTGATATACTCTGGTTACATACTTACTCAGCATGAAAACCGAAGTTGATAGGTTCCCATCGCGAAGTAAACTCGTAATTCCGGAAGTAAATTAAATAAAAGGGAAAGGCGCACGCTTTGTAAAAAGAAACTGCTACGAGCGTAAAGTGAATGTCACACAGCTGATAGAATGATAAGTTTGGGAACCTTTAGACTCGGAGGCTACACGCTAGACTTAAGATTACTTGAAAAACTCCGATAAGGCAAGTTTCAGTTGTATACGGATATTATTATTTGACCCCTGCGCTTATCTCTGGAACTAATAGGAGCGACAATATAAGAGAGATACACTGCCGAAGAGACAGGTACAAAAATTCCTTCTTTCCTCGCACCATAAGTGATTATAAAAAACAGCGTAAACATAACCTTAAGACACATCGTTCACACACAGTACACCTCTGTCCTCTTCCCCCCCCTCCTTTTCCCTATTCCCTCCCCTTTCCATGGCTAATGTTCTAACACCCCCCTGCCACACGTCTCTGCAACGGCTTGCATGGTCATCTGTATATGTAGATCGATTACGCTCACGTCAGGTAATCGGCAATCTAATGTAATATAAAAAACCGAAACCCTCAGTAAGCATCAACTCAACGAAAAGGCTACGTCATCTTGCTGTTTACGTTTTGTCAGGCGTTATGAAACAGGGGCAAAGTGAGAGCATATTAATCAGTAATGTCCACCAAAATGCCATTTTAGTTGATGGAGCTCTATTTATGGTATAGTTATGAACGGATCGGTGAATTAAATACAGAAAACTGTTGAAACACGGATGGGTGAGGGCACTATATCTCTCTTACCTTCCCCTTTTGGTTGTCAACTCTATGAGTCCATACACAATGATTCCATGATTATACACTCGACCGTCGTATTCGCTGTACGAGACGTATTTCCCGAGTGCATTTCGCTGCCGACGCGGAGAAGCCAGCGGCCAAAAAACACGAAAGAAATAAAATAATAAAAGAGTGACCCGCGATGCCGAGGGAGCAATGTCGGGGGAGGGGGATTTTGCGACAAGGGACCTCAGCGATTGCCAATCGCAGCAGAAGAATCAGGGCAACCAGATCCATCGGAGTGTCTCCATGTCGAGGGATGATGTCACCAGCCGAGAATCCAACGGCAGCTTTGTGTCCGAGTGAGTGAGTTCCGAATACGGTATGAACTGCGCATGCGTTGGGAATGAGAGGAGTCGAAATGCAATCTTATCTCCCCCTTTTGCAACGAGAGGAGACAATCAAGGCTGGTCAACGGTCTCATAAAATCCACGCATGGAGACTATGAAGAGAGGAGGAATTGCGAAGGAGATGAACTGAGATAGATAGGAGACAGGTGAAGACACTAATGGGTGCTCATCAATCTGTGAGTACGTTATGAAAGCAACTGGAGTGAGAAATGATTTCAGTGGAACCCAGCATAAGGAGATTACATGTCTGAAATGTATCAATCCCATCACGGAGAAAGAAAGGTACAAGTTTAAAAATGCTACATTTACTAGCACAATGTTACCAGCAATCTACCCACTAGTAGGTCACATTTCAATTGCCTTTCAGTTTTAAACAGGGCTATTTAGAATATTTAGGTGCCAAGCCAAGGCATAGCAGTCGTGGGCACGCGATATGAAAAATTACGTAACTATTGTTCTTATACAATCCAGAGGATTGGAGAGTGCCAAGAAAGTAATCACTATTAGGGTCACAATGACACCCTAACCCCTCTCCCCCTTCTGTTCATGCTCATTTTAGAAGACTTCTAATTGAACTGTGCAATCTTGTTCCAAAATTCCATGACCCCATTAAGTTCCTTTGCACTATTGGCTTTGCATGGAAAACAGAATCATTAATATTCAATATCTACATCGGTAGTGCTTGTATTTTAATGTATTCAACTGCTAAGATATTCTTCGAACTAAAGAATTATCTAAAGGAAAGAAACACTAGGACAAAGAAATAATTCATGTTCTTTGTTACTTTATGTTTTGACAGGATTTGTAACTTCAACCTTTGGGTTACCAGTCCAGCGCGTTAACAACCTGGCTAGTGCATCATTTTTTGTATTTCTCATCGTGGTCTCTAGTATGACCACTCATTCACCGAGACAAAGCACTCAGATTCGCCACGACGGATTTATGGCCGAACTACTTTCGTGTCTCACTAATAATAAGAAGGAAAAAGAGGCACAAATTCAGATCTTACCTCATATTACGTGAAATGAGGAATTTAAATAATTCAATCTGTACGATAAGATGACAAAAAGGCAAGATGAATTTTTTTGTAAAAAGGATAATTTATGCCCAAACATGCACATGGAAATCATGTTCCTCTATCCCATGCTCATTCATATCTGAGACGTGCTTCACGCGCCTGAACGAGCCTATGAATCATATAGGTTCTAACGGAGGAATATCCCAAAAACAGAGAGGTTACAAATGAGATGTTTCCGGATCATATTTTTCACTCTGAGGTTAACTCAGCAGACAGCTACGCGCACAGAATATCAACAGAAATATATCGATATTTAAAAAATAAAGTAGGCATAAGCCGTTTAAAACGAATTACTATAACTTCTTTGGTACTATTAAGATACTTGAAAAGTTTAATAACTTTGCACGTGACTTTGTTTGCCCACCATTAAAATTGGACAATAGTGCTTAGTCACATCAATTCAATTCCATATGTCTACATGGTTAAAAGTAACTTATATGGTATAGCTTGAATAAAATCAGGTTTTAACTTTAAAAAGGTATGCAATAGAAATAAACTAGAATGCTTCAAGATATATTGGTTTGGTTGGTTATTGGTGAGAAAATCAACAACTGAGGTCATTCGCGCAAATGAGGAGGGTTGGATAATACAAGGGTTGTATGGGGAATGGAGGGAAACCCGGCGTCTACAGTATCCTAATCTTAACGAAAGACTCAGAGGGGATCAAAATTTAACGTCCCTTCCAACGGACGGAGTACTGCTATTGAATTGCTCTCCACATGGTCTCAAGAAGATTCCAGTGGGTAGGTACTCTGGCGAACTCACCAACCAGTGAACGCCCCGAAGTCAGTAATTACTGATTTTGGGGCGTTCCTCAGTGCCTTACTTGTGGAAAATTGGACTCCCTTGCAGTGGAAAATTACAAAAATAAATGTAATTTAATAAGTGGATAAGATCCTCTGAAGCAAGTATGGACAAAAAATAATGACAAGAGGCGTAACAAGGATATTGGAAGCGCAAGTAAACTAATTTCGGCCCTAGTACCAATTTCATAATTTGTAAGAAGCAGTGTACTCAATACTTGGCATTCTATCATCTAATTGGTAGATTATTAATCAGTTCTAATTCTAAACTTCCCCATTTCCTTGACATCTTTTCACTTTTTCGCATATTACTTGCTCGCAGCATGGCTCAATTATGCTGATGGAAAATTACGAGCTCAGTTCAGCATAAACGTTTTGAGGCATCATACTGCTTCTAATGCTACAGAACTAAGCTCGTAATTTGCCAATATAAACCTTGCATATGTCTTTGCTATAATAACATTTGATAAAAATGAAAGAGAAATTATCACATTATTTCAAAACTAAGGTTATAATTTTAAAATAATCTGCGTTTGTTTCTCACCCCATGGAAAACCGATCGGTTATCAAACATTTGAAAACTTAGTCACATATTTTACAGCGACTTACACGGAAACTGGTCTGCAGAATTTACTGATGTTTTGTCCTCCAAGAAAGAGCAAGAAAATAAGCACAAAAAAACAATTCTACAACTTCTTGCCCGGCGGGTAATTTGATTGGAAAATATTCGTAAACATTGACCACCCCCCCAAACCATAATTCGTCAAATGAAACAAATTTAATGACTTTGTAAAAGTAGTTTTTTCACGAAGTCCCCACAGAACACTTTGATCTTATTCCGTGAGTCGATACAGGATTAAGCTGCAAAAGAATGACAGGAGACCACCTTGAAATGGGACTGGAAGAAGTCTGAAGAGGGAGGTATGTTTCTTAGGTTCTAACGCTGATTTCTTATTTTTGCAGCAGGCCAAGTGCGCGAGATAATGAGTCCTTGAATCGGTTCATTGGTCATCCTTATCTGTTCGCCTTCGCTGCCGTTGTCTCGCCTGCATGCATAATGTGAGGTTAAAATTATTTCCTCAAGGCCACAAGTTGGCTCTCAATAGTAAGAATCTTCCAAATCCTCAATAGTAAGAATCAGTCGCCTAGCTCTAACCACGGGCCATCTTATCTCCTAATAAAGACTAGTGCACGTTAGAGTGTGAAATATAAGTTAGAGCCCGTATAAGCCTGAAGAGTAAGCTATTGCTGTGATAGAAAATGGTGTTGTTTTCAAACCGAATTTTATCGTCATCATTAAAGGTGTAGAACGATTTATTTAAACACTTTTACAAACCAAAGAAAATGGTTTTTCTGTGATTTGTAAAAGTTTTTAAATAAATCGTTTTGTCAGAATGGTATTCATTTTATTTATCATTACAGATGTCCTCTGAGAATTTTCTTTGCTTCGTGACATTCCCTGTCTGACATTCAAAACTCATCGTCGGACAAGCCATGGCCTCATCAATCAGAACCCGACAAAAATCGCCAGTCATTCTTTCCCTCTATTACCCATCATTCTCTTCTCTGCAACAGCTCTATATCTCTCTATATAGTTCATCTATAGCCATTAAAATATCCTCTAACCAATAGTTCTGTCTTTTACGGATTCTCCAATTTTCTTTCATATCCATCCCAATCATACAAGACACCCATCTGTTTGCCTTCCTCTCTGAAACAGCTTTGTTATCTTCCCCATTCTTCTTCAATCACATACTTCACAAGTATCCAATCTACGTTCATCATACGCCCTCAATGACGAAGTTTCTGAACCATGCACCCAAACACACCATGCATAACACTTAATTAATATTTTATTTACGTTTCTACTTCAAAATATCCATCATTAAATCACTTAACAACTTAATCAATTTTCTTATTCGTGGAATACACATACTATCACCCATACTTAGTCCTTTCTTTCCACAATCTTCTCATATTTAAAAGAAAACAGCACTCATGGATTTTTCCATCACGATTAAAAGGAATCGCGTGGGATGACACTGAAATCGCTCATCTATATATATTAATTATGTAAGCGTGTCAGTCAGTCAGTCATTCTGTATCCATTTTGTTTATTTCTCTCTTAATTTTTGAGCTAGAGAAATGAGGTTTGGTGCATTAAATGTGGATTCTCTGTCTGTATGATTTGGTAGTAGTTTTGGATTTTTAGCAGTTGGTGGTGCAAAGAAAAATGCAAAAAACCGTGGTTTTTGAGAGTTTCAATTTAGTTAGATTCCGGAGACTAAAGTTTTTCGAGACTCCCGGATTCACTTTTTCAGAGCGAGTCTATCTTTCTCGGGACTCCCGGGTTCACTTAAATAGGTTAGGATATGAAATGCATGTATTACATGCAGAATTAAATAGTTAGCAATTAAGCTCATAATCCGTAAAAACTGAATAACGCAATTGTTTTGATGTTTTGAGTAAACAATGGCTCTCTGTGTGACAGAAGGCGGAATTTTTGCCCTCATTTCTTTTTCGCTATGACTACTGAATCAACGGAGTGACTGTATCTCAAAAATGGTACTCTCCTCAGTCAACTACAGTGAGCATTGCACAGAAAAATGAATATTATGACTTTTTTTACTCCAAAATGTTTACTTATATTTCAAAAACTGTTCTAAATGATTTTTCATTTTTGGGAAACATATATACTTTCATTTAGCCACATTTCCCACTGCTTCCACTTGAGTAGTGCAAAAAAAAAGGAAAAATACCAAGTTCACCTCATGAGCACACCAGACAGAGACTGTCTGCAAAGCAGGCAGCAGGTCTGCTAGTCCGAATATTAAAATCATTAATATGCCCGTACGAATGAATATTCTGTTTGCATGCAGGTAAAGCTTCCCTCACTGGAATTCTGAAATGAATGAATTCGTCTCTCCGCCCGCATGCCTGTGCCTTGTGGGTCGCTGGAGCGTTAATCATAAGTCATTGAATGCACATTTTAATAACGATTCAAGTAAGTGGAAAAGAAATTCGATTATCTCATTACATTTAAGAACATATGTATTTCTCGGTGGATATCACCACACATGCAATAGTGTAAATGATGCAAGAATTATATGTTACATTTTTCGTCTTAAATAATGCATGCTATAACTTGGGTTTTCGGCGCGATATTCGAAATTTAGGCGAAAAACATCTAAATACTTTTTTTTCTCCGCATGATACCATGATATTTGCTAGCAAACAGTATAATAATATGAAACTTATTACTTTGCACTTAAAAGAAAATATGTACACACATATGTGATCGAATTATTTCGAAATATACCAATGCAATGTGCCACAAGGCTACGTGTTAAACAAGCATTGAATTGCTAAGAAGCAAAATCGGTACAATAGAATTTTTGCTCTTTAATAGATAGATATTACAAATGAGAACACGTATGCGAGGTTCCATGAAAATGTGTACGTAAACAAAAATCGCGCAAATCACCTAAATGCCCTCACGACCATCGAATTTCCCAATTACAAATGCACTGTCACGATACAGAGGTTGACTTCCATTAGCAATTGAAAACCACATAAACAGTTCTGGCGCTATTTGTCGACAATACTAACACTAAAATAAAACTTTTCAGGCTTAGAACACATTCTTTAAATTGGAGGAAGATCATGAATGCACAGAGTAGCCGCTCAAAAATATTGAAAGAGAACACAAACTCCAGACTTCCTATGCTTATGACTATTCTTAATAGATTAATAGATTTGAAACACCAAAATTTTATTAGAAATTCAACCAATTTACCTTCGCTGGCTTGTAAAATAATGTCGAAGTAATTTTTGTGCAAGCCCTACAATGCAGTTATATGCAGTAAACCCTTAATATATCAGCCACAAAAAAGGCAAGAAAAAAATTAATAGTATGAGTTGTAAAATCATAAAATTTATTTCACATTGTGCCTAATTAAATACAATGCAACGATTTCAGCAAAAAAACGAACTTTTTCCACAAATATGAGAATCTTCTCAGCTCATTAATGCTAAGAAAACATTTCATTCATTTTACATCCATGCATAAAGGATCCGGAATCCAAGAAAGGAGAAACAAAAGTGTAGGCACCTGCCTCCTGTGAGTAATAAAGATCAATCAATGCAGTATGGTCCATCTTTTGGCACAGCCAGCACGCTAAAACATCTGGACACAGATTGAATCAGACGGCGCGTATTTTAAGATATTTTATGAGCCATAAAATAACGATTAGGCGGCGAGGTAGTCTAGCGAATACATTGCTACGCTACTATCTCGGTATCTAAAATTTCGCATTCAACCGACTTCGGTGGGCAGATAGATATAACTCTTTGCTTTAGCGGTCGAGGTTTTCAATGCAATAGAACTTTATTATGCTGCTCGAGTGACAAAGAGAATGAAAGTAACCATGAAGACCCCTCAACAAGAAGATCTAATTTCATTTGACGGACGGGTCTTTGAAATCGTGCTGCGTGAGCTATGTCCACGCCAGTTCAAGAAATTGCCGGGTTTAGAGCATCAAAAATAGAAATTATGATTGTAAAATAAATCTAAGACAACTAGTCAAGAATTTCTAGTTTTCTTTAAAGATCTAATTAAGAGATTTTTACTAAAAACAAATATTTTACAATATTTCATCCATCCACATTGCAGAGGAAACTTTTACAGGGCCTAATCTCTAGAGATCTCCGAGTCTCTAGCCTATGCGCTAGAGACTCAGAGGCTGCGTGGTAGGCTTAGATTGCTTGAACAATTAAGAATAGATATCTTTAAGAGCGACACGGAGAACATCATATTAGAACCCCACTATATTTCCAGGTCCGACAGAAACGATAAATTAAGAGAGATATTGTGCCGAACGGATAGGTATGGGAATTCGCTTTTCCCCCGAACTATAAGGGACTTTAATAAATGCTAGGCGTAATTTCACTACAGCGTTTCCTTTTTATATGTAAACAGCTGGTGTCCTAGCACCCCCCGCCACACGCCTATTGAGGCGGCTTGCGGGGTAGTATGTAGATGTAAATCTGAGGATTGAGTTTATCATCAACAAGACTTGCAGTAACTTTTTCCGCCATAGGAAAAACATCAATGCTGCAAAAAATCCTTAATTGCGGGGAAAGAAAGATTAAACTAGCCCCTTGAATGAATTACTTCGATAACTTATGATGATCTGCTGCAATGCAGCAGAAAGACCAAACTGTCGACTCACCTTAAACCTAGATAACTGCTAATTTTCTACTGCTATGATGTAAGGTTCACAGGAAGTCAAGCCTTTTTTGTCATTTAAATCTTTAGCAATCCCATTGATATGGATGTAAATTCAAACCAAATTTAAACCATGACAGCAATCCCAAATTATTAAAACAGTTTCAAGAACACGCACATAGTGACTAGTATCTCAGAAAAACGCTACCCGTCCACCCTAAACCTCGTATTTATTTTCTATTCACGCAGACCTTTGGAAAAAAATGAACTACGAAGGTATGATTAGCACTAATTAGAGAAAATTTTGATGAACCATTCTACATATATTCATTTTCTACCATTTAAACATTTCATTACTCAGTGAATTTCTCTGTCCTGCTCAGTGTACTACTCACTTGTCTCCAAAGCATTTATGTCGTCATCCATTGACCATCTCTCCTGTTAATAACATTGTTATTCCAATCAAGGCTATTAGTACTTACGTGAATCTAATTATTGCTGAATCCCTCTCACCCCTCCAGATCTCTTATAGCAACTTATTTCCCTCACTACCTATGTCAAGCACATCTTCGCCTGCCTGACTTCTGATTCATCGAACTGATTCCATCCTTCATATCCGTAGCTTTGTTGCCTCCAACTTATTATCATACACTCTTCCCATGGTTTAGGTTTCTGGAACAAAGTATGTCATGCTATGCATGTATCTTGTCATTAACTTTTTCCTTCAATATTTACTGTATTCCTGACCACCTCTGGGTAATGGCATCACTCTCAAGGATTTCTTCCTCCCAAAATCATTAACATTACTATGGTAACAATCAGGTGTCACGGTCACTAACGTTGAATTATCATCATAGTTTCAAATGTTTCTTGCATTTGATCTTGCTCCTTCCTATATCTTCCCTCACAAATCACATCACCAATCACTATGTATGCCGTAAATAAATCATATCTGAAACTGTCCATGACCTCCTTCCTCCTCCTCAACGCAAACCAGAATCCCAATTCTTCTTCTTCCACCTCTCCCTCCTCATTTGCCCTTCCAACAAACACCCTCTAAAAATAAAACGTCATATCTTAATACGCTTGTCAACCACTTTTCCTTGAGATTTCCCCGAGTAACTTACTTTCCTTCTACAGCATATTTAACACCTCTGCTTTCAAAAATAACGTTAATATAGGACTAGTTCGTTGCATCTGTACACCTAGGAAGAAATGAACATACCAAACAATTAAGCACTTCACTCACTTTTTTTACTTCACTACACTGGTTATAAACTCTTCGTGTTTTATTCATGAAAATTTCATGCCTACCCTCTGCCTATTCCTTCGTCAAAAAGGTGGCTTAATTTATCACTTTAGTCTCATTGTTCCTCTTTCTCTATTCTCAAATTAAATTTCTCACTCCAAAACCAAAACCAAATCTCAAATACCACTTTATAAACTTAAATTGTACCACCCGCACCTGGTGACCTTCAAATTACATTTTCAGCTTACAATCCTCCCTTTGTCGGAAACTCCCATGACTTTCAGTTTCCTGGGTAGGAACGACTAATAGCATGCGCGCAAACGCCACGGTATACTATAAGCCCATCGGAGAGGGAGCTTTTATGTAACCGAGAGCGGCGCGTCACATCATCAGGTCCGAGCTCAAAAAAATAACGCGACCTCGGCGGGAACGCATGCAATATCTTCCACCACACGATTTATAAAGCTTATTCTCGCCGTCGGCAAAGAGAGAAGACGTTTTTTGTTCTTCGCCGCTGAGGGCGAGTGGCGATTGGCCGCCTAAGTCAACCAGACTCCTCCCTACACCTCCCCTCACCCCCCACCACACATCGTTCCCACCCCCGCCATTCCTTCCACCCCCACTCTCGCTATGGGCGTGGTCAAGGCGTGGAGAATATCGATGGCTCGAAAGACGGGAGGGGAGGGTGATTGAAGGGAATGCCGGGAATAGGAAGGGAGTAGTGGGAGGGGTAGGGGAGGAAACTTGGCGTGCGCGCGCGCGGAGAACCACGGGAAGAGTTGAGGAGGGGGTGGAAGAAAAGGAGGGTGGGGGGGGGGGTAGTTGGTGCTCACATGTGGGTGGAAGTGAAGGATTTCCTGCCCGAAGCAGAAAAAGGAAGTTTGTCCAGATATTTCTCTTCTCCCGGACATTGGATTCCTGTGATTGAGTGGATACATTCGTCTTGTCTTCATAACGAGCCAAACCCACTATTTGGAGTCATACGTCTACATCTCACCTTCACCTACATGATGAAATCTACAAGCCGCCTGAGGATGTGTGAAGGAAGGTGTTACGCCGCCAATCATGGAAAAGAGATATACATCTAAATGAACACAATACCCTCCGAGCCGCCACAGGGGCGTAAAAGGGTCGCCGCCGTAGGAAAAGGGTGAAAGGAAACGGTGAAAGGAAAGTAGTATGTGAAACAGAGAGTCTCAGTGTCTCGCTGTTGCAGTCTCCGATGGAGCATTGAGAAAGAAGAAATGTTTAAACCTATCTGTCCGGTAGTTAGTCTCTCTTACTTTGTTGATTCTGTCAATTTTGTCAGATATAGTATGAGGTGATAAAACAATCCTCCGGGTCAGAACTCCGCATCAAACTTACGTAATCTGGATTTTTCAAGTAAATATAGACGTGCGCGTCTGATCGCTTTTATCAGTTTTTGAGAAAGCTTAGGGATTACCTGACATAAGACTCGTGAAATAATACGGTTGAAAACAAGGTTAAACTAAGTGACAATTTTTAGCTCATACACCTAATTGGGAGATTAGTTTTCATGGTTATACAAGTGCTGCATTGATTGCTGCCTTCGTAAATGGTGCGAGGAAATAACAAAACTTTGAATCTAAGAATTAAGAATCTTTGAACTTTGAACAAAACTTTGAATCTTTGAAATCTTCGAATATGCTCAACGGTCCGTCGCTATAATATTGGCATTTTTCTGAAACAAGTCGACCATAATC
The DNA here is from genome assembly GCA_963573305.1 of Pyrrhosoma nymphula. NCBI lineage: Eukaryota > Metazoa > Arthropoda > Insecta > Odonata > Coenagrionidae > Pyrrhosoma > Pyrrhosoma nymphula. The sequence goes on along the minus strand of OY754335.1, from coordinate 6,881,529 downwards.
ATATGCTCAAAGTAAAATAATGATATTAAGTTTCAAGTATCAAGAAACAATTTTTTGTTTTGCCAATGTTTTTTGTGGTCTCAGACACTTTATTTTATGAAAGGTCATGCAGCTCATCGTCCTTTTGCAACCTTATACACCTTTGAAATTAAAGGGGAGGTTTTAATGGTGGGAGTGTTGCCCACAAGTGTGGAGAAGGACAAAAAAATACCCGAAGACGAAAAAGGGTCGGGAATTTTCTTCAACAGGCGATTGAATGGGTATATTTGTGCTATCTCAGTAGTGTGCCAATCTTAGCCAAAGGAGTCAAACGCCTTCATCATCATATTACGCAAAAGGCCGTCTAGAGGGCTTGTTGAAAGAGTTAATGTTTACATTCTTGGGACTTATGTAGGGGTAGTTATTCAGCATTGATTACCAAAAACTTATAATATTAGACACTGTCTCTGGCGTTACTCGGTGGAACTCCATCATTAATGAAAAAACATGCACTTGGCTAAGATTCCACACTTTATTAGAAACAACAAGACCTAGGTTTCAGCATCTCATGCCATCATCAGGCTGACTCATGACCTGATGAAGGCATGAGATGCTGAAACCAAGGACGAGTTGTTTCTAATAAAGTGTGGAATCTTAAACAAGTGCTTGTTTTTTCATTAATACAAAAACTTTTCTTAACAACTTTGCTGCAGTACGAAACATGTTTTGGATCACAGAGGTATCAGGAGGGATCAAGTATTATGCCGTCAGTAATGAAGAAAGGAGACATGAAGTATGTATCTGTGATTAAAAAGAGGAGACGCATTTCGATATGTTATCGCTTCAGTCGTTGATAATTATAGTGAATGTTTCCAAGGGCGATGAATTCACTCTTATTATGCCACCATATCCCTATCCTGTCGAAGTAACGACCCCAACGCTACGATAAAAATTAAACTTGTAACTGATCATCTCTTCTAGCATCAAGTGTTTATGTAGGGTCTCCAACCCAGTTATTCTACGGAAGATCATCAAGTACACGTCCCATTTGCAATCGTATGAATGGCAAACTTATAGGAATCGGAGGGGAAGGAAGTATAGGTTATATGCCTCAGGCAGGAAAGGCGAATTTGGCTAGGTTTTTATTCCTCCATGCCTGAATTGAGATGAAAAAATTGTGCTAACTTAATAATAAGGAAATTGCACTCTTCGAGTCATAGATTTCTGCCTTTCACCAACGCCAACGTTGTAAACCTGAATGATGTGTGGAACGTAGTGTTGGGCGAATAATTGAGAGCTGTAGGCAGAATCAGGAAATCCGTGAAAAAGGAGAATTGTCTGATACACTGATTTCATACTCAGTATCGTGTTCGTAAATTTCCGTCTTCAAAAATGCTAGGCAAAAACGATCCTTGCGACCAACGTAGTTGGCAAAATATTAATCTAATTTGTAGCTTCTGCCGGACCTCCCTCCCAATTCTGTAACATGAACCAACTAATTTTAATTAATTACTACTCCTTATTTGTTGACAACCGATCAAGATAAATTTTTGATGAGTCATCACCATTTTTCTATTGTTTCAATACGCCAGTTTTCAATGCCCTACTTTTTCCCAGTGAAACACCTGAAGCGTAATGCAGCCTCAATAGCGAAAAGTGAAGACCACCAATACATATTAAGTTTAATAATTTGTCCAAGAACTTCAAACTTACAATACCAAATAAACATGTCTAAATGGTTGAAAAAGAGGATGGTTATGATAAGGAGGTGTCTCACTCGGTGTCGTAGTCGTGAAATCTGGTCCTCAATGATGCAAGAGGTTAACAGTCTTTTTAAACACTATGACTAGCAGACCTGCTGTCTGCTTCGCAGGCAGTCATTGTCTGAGTCTCTGTCTGATTGCCTTTACGTTGGCTTGATGTAAACTTAGAATTTGAGTTTTGCATATTACATCAGACTGACGTTCCGTTGGCGAGAGCGTTAACAGTGAGAGAACGTATTACCATCGCTTTTCATACCAAGAAAATATTTAATAAGTGATAATACACTGGACTTTAAATTGCAGCATACAAGGCAATCAAGTAGGGATAAGGGTTCTACTGAAATATGCAGCAATTGTCAGGATAATTGGGATGGGGAACCTGTAGGTACCTAATCTAGCAGTCACAAACAGCAACCCGATCGCCAGGGGGCGTAGATGACACGGAACTTCTCTTGTCATGCAATGACCTCAAAACAACCTATCTGATGACTAAGCCAATGTAAATATTTACTGTTCATATGAATGGTTTAAAAGTTTATTTCCTGTTCGAATGTGATTATTTCTGTGCTAAATTGGATTGAATTGTGATGAATTGTTTTAAATTGTGATGAACCCATTCATTATAAGTTCACAATTGAATTGTGAACTTATAATGAATGGGCTCGTGTTGTTTTATGCCATGATGTCTCTTCTAATTTTCCTGACATTCTGGATTCTCTCGGTGGCTTCCTCCCGAGACGTTCAAGTGAATTATTACTGCACTAAATATGATATTTAGCTTGAGGCTGTACATACAATTCACATTATCTAGAGCACCGAAGACTCAAAATATGGGAGTGAAATAATTTAACTCCAAATACACAAGGAAAACACACCTGTATATTTAAAATTTCGATGTCCATAGCGGAAATCCGTGTTGGGCATATAATTGAGGTCGATGCAAATGCTTTCACTACTTTTCCTTGCAAAAATGCAAAACCTTATCTTTATATCCTACTGTTTTCAATGAAAACTTTATTTGTAAAAGTTACGTTTACAAAAAAAGGGAATGACAATATCATTAAACAACATACCTACTTCGAAATTACTACATTATCAGAGGGTTAAAAATCGCCATTATAAATATATTCATATATTTGTACATCATATCCACCAGTGAAACCTCCACCCATGTCCATTACTTGCACACCCAAAGGATTAGCATGCTCCTCTTTGTGTGGCTTGTATAGGCTTCAGCAAATTATGTTAAATTTTCAGTAATCTAACTCATTTTGTGAACTGAAAGTTTGTAAAAGTTTTGGTAAAATATGAAGAGCTTTTCCCCATTTCCAAGGGCTCTTTGATTAATATCATATGCATTTCGCCTCGAGGCTAAAATATGCTGCACGACGTCTTACTAAATTCTTGTACTTTGGATTTATTCCGCATAACTTTATTATATAAAGACATAAATTATGTAAATATATTCCCTGCTCAGCTTTGAAACTAGTATTGCCACAAACTGAGATAGCGTTAAAGATCGAAATGGCATCACGATTGCATTTGTATTATATGCAAAGATGAACTATAGATAGGAACATCTAAACGGATTTTGAAGAACCGTTAAGAACATTTCAGCATTAAAACACCTCGATGTGATGGCTCTTTATTTCAGAAAACACGAGACTAACCTTTTGAGATATCCATCTCGATTCATTCTCTCTACACTAACAGAAGTATTCCCTTTGTTAGTCAAATGATCAATTTATCTCCGCCATACCTATCAAAAAGAATTCTGTTTCACTTTCGCAATATTCGCTTTGTAGCTGCCGTTAAATATGATATTCCTGACTTATCTCCCCTTGCACGTTAAGATAAACGGCTTTTAGAAATAACAGCGGCTACCACAGTCGTATTTTATCCCAGATTCTCTCATGGATCGAGACAAATAAAAACTATGTCCTTCGTAGCATTTGCTCGGAGACTTCAATGAACCGGCGAGGCATACAGTGGGCTAAAATCCCTTAAAAATGGCTAGAAGTAAAAAAAATAAAGTTTCTATGAAGTTAATGTTCGATGGTACCGTATATTGATGCTTGAGCTGCAAAAAAATACATTTTACAGGTAGGCTAGTATGCACCAACTAGCACAATTCAGGGTTGAAGTGAAAGGTGAGCTGTGCACAATTGCCATTGGACGCACCGCAAAAGCAGAATGCCAGATTCAAATTAACATTGCAACTTAGCAAGTGTGCTTAGATCAATGGAATAGATTCATGAGTGTAAACATTAAATCCATGTTCAACCCTAAAATTATTTTTTTTAACTAACTTCCGCAGTTTTTAAATGTTTCAAACAATAATTCCAATTGACTGTTTATTTTTTCGGGATTCATTCCACGATGTTTCAAATTGCAAAAAAACAATACGCCTCCAAGAGCATCAACGGGCAATTAAAATTAATAATTACCGCATTTCTGCAATAGCCGAACAACATCTCAGCGGCCCCCGCTCATAATTTCAACTTTAAGAAGACAAAATTAACATCGAAGGAGGTACTCAAGATTAATCAGGGAGGCTATAGAAATTGCGAAGAGACCGGAGAACGTCAACCGAGAAGACGGTTATTGAGTAGAAAGCTTAAACGAATTTTTCAAATTTAAAATTCCGGCAACAATGGGAGTCCTCACTTATATATATAAAGACGAGCGAGACTAAAGAATCAGTTCAGTTAACCTGATGAAGCTGGCAGGAGGACCAGTTTTATACAAAATATTGTTTTTTTGCTATTTTAAACATCGCAGAATGAATCCCGAAAAAATAAACAGTCAACACTACATCCGCGGAAGCCTACGAGCTAATAATTCCAATTGTATTTTTACTAAAATATTTATAAATTGATGGGAAAGAAGTATAATCGCGCAGAATTGTGTCGGGATTTTTTTTTAACGCATCACAGTTGAAGATTTAAGATAACTAATAAATAAAAAAATTACTGCACATGTGTTTTGATGCAGGTTTTGAAATTCACAAATACTGTGTCGCTTAAATAATCCCGGTACCTACGTCAAAGTGACTCATGATGGGAAAACGCATTCCCCCTCCCTCGCCCGACACTTGCCCTTCTGGGCGCATTCGCATTCTTCCTCCTACTACTTGCATACCGTGTTCAAACTAACGATCAAAACAAACAACATATTAAATATATGGAATTGCAAAATCATAAAAATACAATTTAAATGATATAGTACTCTAGGATCTCCTCGGTTCTGGTCTCTGGTCGTCGTCGAACACTGCCACACATGGAGAGGTTAGGGTGAACGCCATCACTCAAGAGGTTTTTAACCTTAATTTAAATTCTTCAAGGGTGAAAATCCATTGAAAGTGAATAAAATCGCCTTTAAATGGATATTCATGCCTGATTGCCAAATAATTTTCTTTTCTTGTAATGAGAGAAAAGTTGATGATTTTGGAGATGAAAACGCAAGTTTAGGCTAAAGCGAAGCGTATAATAAAACTGAATTAAAGAATAAAATACTAAATTTAATACTCCGTCCAATTATGACAATTTCCATCTAATATGATGAGTCGTCATTTTAAAAGCAAAAAATGTACAAATTTCCCGTACAAATTTCATTGCTTTCCTACAGGAGTAAAAGTTACCAATAATGGAATAATAACACTGACTTGAAATATTTTTTTATGAAATCCTTGCTTAGTGCGTTCTTACACCATAATGGGAATGTATCCGTCGCATTTCGTGTTTTTGTCATCAATAGTTTGGGTTTCGTTGATGAGTGAATAAATCAGTCAGTGAGCCAGGACATCCAACTTTTCATCCTAGATCTAAATAGGTTTAGCAATAAAAAATGTTTTATTTAACGAAACATTTGCAAATATTATATTTTTTCAAATTTAACTTCAGTTTTGTTTTCCGCAATCTCAAAAACGTATATATAGAGATTTTCATAACAGTTCTGACAGTTCCTTGGTAAGGCGTTCAGATGCAACACATATTTGCAACTTCACTCCTGCAAGGAGCATTCATTGGAAATCATTATCACCGGCCCTAATACATAAATAAAAATCTTACGATGTCAATGCATCGTAAGATTCATTGACATCGTAATGCAAAAAGTCGTAAGATATATCATTTTTCACTGCAATAAACCTATATAAGCAATTATGATAGTTCACCTAGGTTTATAAAAAAGTCTTGAAACTTTCACAGCTAATGTTTATTCGCATAAAATCTTTAAAAATATCATTCGATAACATATGATCGTCATTTTAATATTATAAGGTACTCTCGTCTTTATTATTTTATCTTAACCCCAAGTGATTATTTCATTCTTTCTCATACATTGTAATAGATCTTCAAAACACTCTCATCTACTAATTCAGTTTTCAGTTTTCAGTTTCAGACTTAGTTCTCAATACCCCAACATTTCATTACTGCCCAGAGTTATTCTACTTAATTGATCATAAAATTGTTTTGACTTGAAATTGCAGTAGTTCTTCGAGCTAACGCCTTATCTGCAATACTTTCATTCCCATGTTGTTCAAATGAATTCCGCTAGCAGAATGTTTAATGCACTTTATTTCTATCAATAGTCCACAGCGATGCAGCTGTATTTTCTAATTTATCTTTCTCTGCACGTACATCTCTAAAACAAAAAAGTGGGATCCATATATCTGCATCTACATCTACAAAATACCCTGCAAGCCACCTCAGGAGTGTGTGGCAGGGGGTGAGTATTCACTAGGGTGGTCCGAAAAACACGAAAGTTTCCGAATCGAATCGTAATAGCGCGGAAAAGTTGTTACTCGTCACCCTGATCACAAAGAAAGATCTGCGCCCCTGCGGAGCTCTACAATCAGCGAATTACTGTAAAGACGTGTGTCTGGCATCGAAACCCGCTTATTCTAGTGCACCTGCACTTTGACCTTAGGCACGGCTATGGGTAGTCGCACATCAACCAGCCTGAAATGTACCTATTTGCTTTCTCGCCAAAACAACTATTTTGAAGGGACGAAATCAAAAGAAAAACCAATTTTAAAAAATAAGCGTAGGCCTACCGTATGGTCACTCATTTTTACGATACATGTCCCCCCCCCCCCCCATAAAAGAAGGGGGGAACGGGAATTATATCTTTCTTAAAAGACAAAGGACCTTTATAAGAGGCCACATACCGATTTTGAACGCAATCCGATCACTGTAACTCATAAAGAGAAAATTCCGAAAAAAGTCATGTTTTTTACGATTTTTCGATAATTTGAACGCGATGAGCGACTCCCCCTCCCCCTAAAAGAAGGAGATAAGGGGTGTTACATATTTTTTTAAGACAAAGGTTCTTAAGAAGAGGCCACATACCGATTTTGAACGTAATCCAATCACTGTAACTTATTTAAAAAAATCCCTAAAAAAGTCATATTTTTTACGATTTTTCAAAACTTCGAACGACATGTGCGACCGGAAGACATGGTCCGATTTCGAAAATTTTTCTTTCTTTGTAATCAGGGTGACGAGTAACAACTTTTCCGCGCTATTACGATTCGAGTCGGAAACTTTCGTATTTTTCGGCCCACCCTAGTATTCACCAACATGCATTACACTATGCCCTAAAGTTAGTGTAACTACGACTAATTATGCATTAGCATAAATCGCTAATGCTTGTCACGAGACGAAGGCTCACAAGCATGCACTACTCTACAGATATTATCACAATGGAGAGGGACCGTTAATATATAGGTATTTTGCAACTACACTGATGGACAGAGGCTCAAGACCTTTAGAAAACATGCACGACGTTTATCGATATTTACGATAGGTTTATCATATGAAATGAATGATAATGTATTACAGTGGATGCTGGTGAAAGCATGCCTGGCTGGTTGTGTATTCAGGTAGACGACTCGCAACTACGGTCATTTTGTCATTAACAGTGGTTATGCAGGTTTTGAGGCGAGGGAAGGATTAAACGGGAAAAGTAGAATGTGGAGAGAAACCCGGCGTCGCCTACTCCTGTCGGTAGTCGCCGAGGAGACCACAGTTAAATTCCCCATCCGACGGACGGAGAACAGTTTTTTATAACGCTCTCTACATAGCACCGAGGTCGAGAGAGCCAGAGGGGTAGAGAGGGGTAGATATGGTCGACTCTCAGCGCCCAAGTTGAGATAGAAGGGTAGAAAGGCATACAAAACAGATTCAATTGAAAAATTACAGCCAATGTCACCACCTGATCTCAAGGTGATTTTCATTTCCAAATGTTTTACTCTACAGTGGAGTTTTTTCAGTTGTGCGTTAACTCTATTTGCTGCTCGTTTGTCTCTCATCCTATTGTCCAGCACAAGTATTGTTACACTTGCTCATTTTCTTCTCTAAATCTAAGAGAAAATAGTATTCTTCCCTTGCGCTAGAGGCTAGGCATCGCGCATTAGGGGGTTGGGTTGACGTGGCGGCTATTCCCACCCTGAAGGCCCGAGTTCGAATCTAGTTATCAACAGAGATTTTCCCTCGGAATCTTTATCACTACCTAAATAAACCTTTTGGGGAGAACAAAAAGTGCAATTTCCATTCGCAGGATGGAAAGTATAACTGCAGATCATTTGAGGTCTTTCATTGGGAGCAATGGTGGGTTTCCCTCAACCCTTCTTCCATTCCCCATTATCACTCCCTAGCCAATCCATCTACCAATCTTCAATGTTACGAATGACGTCAGCTGTCGATCGCCTCTCCAAAATAACTAACTTTACCTAGAGTATTACTTTCAAGTATTGTCATATTTAATGTCTGTCACTAAGTAAAACGTTAAAATAATATTAATTCATTAAAATTTCGGAGTGGCGCAACCAAGAAGTCTGCAATAGTGGAGCATAACATCATCAAATACCATCCCTTACGAATGGACAAGGTAAAATTATGTTGCCGCACGCATGGCTATTGGGATAGCCTGACCAAGGAAGCCATCGAGATCCACCTTGAAACAATTTAAATCGAGACACTGGCTTTCACTTGAGTAATACCTGGAAACCGACCATCAAATGTATTAGGAATGAAAAGGAAAGTGGAAATACAAGACAACGGCAGAGTCAAGCAAGAGACAACACCCGATCCCAAGACGAATGCACAAAAAGCGGCCAAATTTGAGAGACCGCATTATGAAGCCCTGGTGATGAAAAGTCTGTCGTTCTTCGAAACGTCGGCAAAGATGGAGCATCTAATGCGATGAAACACCCAATAAACCTTCCTACATTAGATGCACTGTAAAAAAAACATTAACTTCATCATCAATATAAATCCAATGCGAAATCAAAATACGAAAAAAATAATACCTCATTTTACTCTGAAAAAGTGGAAACTATGAATGAAGCTTTTCTAAAAATCCCTTGACAGCGAAGTATATCTATATGTACGCCGCTCTCTTACGGCAAAGAGTCTGCACTCTAAATGAGTGTAAGGTGGATACATAACGCCCATGATAGAAAGTCATCCTCAAAGCAGGACATTAAAATTACAAACCCTTTCCCTTTCGCTCATCACGAGTACCAGAGAAATGAAATCCACTTACCCATATGCTGCTGCATTACAGCTTCCCCGTCAGTTCGGCAACCGATGACGCAGAACGACTGACCTCGATCAAATGTCCATCACAGAATCTCCTCCTTTCCTCCTCATCTCAAGTAGATTCGTATCATTAAAAACTTGTTCCGATAGTTAATCTGCGAATAATTAATGGAAAGAATTAGTTCATCCAAATCCACCGAGAACATTGTAACATACTTTGACATATTTTTCACAGAAATGTACACATTTTAGAAACGTTCACCACTGTTAACTCCTGAAGGAAAATTACGCAGTAGTGATTTTTAGAGATTATCAACACCATGGTGAAATACAGATGAAAACTGAGGAAATGTAAAATTTCAAAATTTCGCACGTCATTAAAAGTAGACCAATGCACACAGAAAATAACAAGTCAACGTAAATTCACCTAAAGTTTAGATGTTTGTGTTTAAAAGGTCAAAATATGCATCACAATGGATGATGTACGCAGAAATCACCAAACGATGATAGAAAAGCTGACGATGAGCAACTAAAATGCACATTTATAATGTAATCACAATTTCTTGTGAGAAACTCGGACAATCAAGTACCGCTCAAATTAATTCATTAGCGGCAATAAACTACAACGATTCGAATATTCGCTTCAAATAAAACTTTAAACATCATGTAATTATTTAGAATCAAATTCACAATATTTGAAATGATTTATTCCTCGCCATTACTATTTTATGAGGATGTTAGTCTAAAAAGACAGGTCCTTGTAATTTGCTATTAAGTACGTTAATCTAGGGATCAGAAAAATTCGAACGCCAATTCCTTCATAAAAATACTTTACTTGCACAAAATATCCATTCAATTTAAATTAATTTTTAATAACTTATTCCGACCAGACCAGAACAAAAATTATCCTGCTGGTATTTCAAAGGTTGTGATTATTCACATTAGCACTTGAATTTCGCATTCATCTAGGGGAAGAAATTGATCGAGAGAAAAGCTATTTGACTCCACCAGGTTTCGAACTCAGATTTAGCCTTGCTTGCAGGTGTACTTGTATGCAAAATGACCCGCAAGTAGGAAATTCGGGTTCGAATATCGATCAAGTCTAATGACTTTTATCATAGCGAATTTCCTCACTTTGGTGTTTGCCTTTGCATCCGTGCGTGTGTGACTACGTGGCACATATTTTGAGTATTTTTGCAAAGGCTGCGAACTCGTCCTTTGAGAGAGATTAATATATCGGCCCTTGAAAATATAATAAATAAAAAGCACATTTTTAGGGTCCACCTAGAAGCAGCAGCTTTGCATTTATGAACAATGCATCAGATAACGAAAGTATGTTGACGCGAACCCGATATAAATCCACCGTCAACTTGAACGTCATCTTGTCACTAAAGTGATGCCTGTTATTTGCGATAAATGAAAACCAAACATGACTATTTTGGGTAATTAGTCACTAAAATTCCACTACTAATAGCCTATGTTTTCGGCCTATTATCAGCAAAACTGTTCCTTTCAATATGGCCAAATAAACATTTTAATGGCTTCAATATTACCCAGTGCCTCCGCACTGTATGTTTCCATTTATCCTCTTCTCTTAACTACGAGTCTTACGTGGATACGGACGGAAAAACGAGCGGCGAAGAGATGACTCAGCGGCAGCACAGCGGCAGAGAGACAATCCAACTCGGCTGTCCGCGAGGCGACGGGCAGGGACATATCCCGTCGACGCGATCGGATCGTGGCTGTCATAATCATCATCGCTTGTCCGTCCGGGGGTACGGCGCCATTTTAGGCGAGCAGCAGCAGCGAGTTGAGAGGGAGATCAGGTTTCCTTATACCCGTCCTCCCATTCTCACACTCCTCGCCCCGGAGATCGTTGGGCACGCCCTGGGGTGGGGTGGCGCCCCGGCTGGAGAAGGAGGGATAGACGGTGAGGGACATTCGATCATGCCGTCGTCATTGGTCTGGAGCAGTCTGCCAATGGAGTGGACGAAGGGTGGGAGGAGTGGTTGGGTGAAGGGCGAGGTGGACGATGGGAGGAGGCCTTTCCCCTTTCTTCTTCGATGCTCTTGGATCTGTGACATTTCACCCAGGAAAAGATAAGACGCCCAAAGGTAACGTCAACCTTATTCGGTTACAACACTTCCTTTTAATGATGATAACCAAATGTCATCCACCTATCGTACTACATTTCGAGATATTTGTATAAAATTACAAGTAATTTGCCATTGGATGTGGTACGGCTTTACGCTCAAGAGATAACTTATTTTTAAAATGAGCAAGTTCTGACCCATAGATCGAATCGGAAATATAGCAATGAGTAGTTCGTAGGTATGCTTATTCATACATTTTAAAAATAAATTCATTATTATGGTAAGAGAGGCATGGGATGAGCTAGATGTGGGAATGAAAGTAGGAGGCCAGTGGATAAAGTCGGTTAGATTCGCAGACGACCAGGCGTTGGTCAGTCGGTCATCGAAAGGATTTCAAACTTTAGTAGATGCACTGGAAAAGCAGTGTGAGAAATACAGAATGAAGATAAATAATAGGAAAACAAAAGTAATGAGATTCTGTAGGACAAAGAAAGCGAAGCTGGTGATAAGAGTAGGAAGTCAAAAACTGGAGCAAGTAGAACAATTTAATTACTTGGGAAGTACGCTAGAAGAAACAGGGCATAGTAGCAAAGACATTAGGAGGAGAGAATAGCGCTAGCGAATGAAGCGTTCAATAATAGAAGGGAGCTGATGACGGGGACCTTAAGTATGGATGTAAAAAAGAGGCTGGTGAAGAGCTTGATATGGAGTGTGGCGTTGTATGGGGCAGAAACGTGGACCTTGAGAAAGGAAGACGAAAATAGGCTGAAGGCTTTCGAGATGTGAGTGTGGAGGAGGACGGAGAAGGTGCGTTGGACGGAAAGGAAGACAAACGAGGAGAGGAAACTTATAGATGAGATTAAGGGAAGGCAGGTTAAGTGGCTGGAAGGGGTAATGAGGGACGATGGTTTGCTGAAGGCCGTGATAGAGGGTAGGATGTTGGGTAAGCGGGGAAGGGGAAGGAAGAGAATCGGTTTTATGGACGCGATGAAGAAAGGTAGGACTTATGCTGAGATGAAGAAAGAAATACTAGAGGTAGAAAGGGCACGGCACGTGTAAGAGTTCGTTGGATATTCTCTGACTTTCATCACAACCTACCTCTAACCGGTACATTACTTTAATGAATGAATAATGAATTTACCGTAATCACGTTTACGAAATTGTAGAAAGCCTTCGGTTGTAAAGGAGTTTTCAGTGTTCAGTGTGAAACATAAAGGGAATGCCTATAAGAACTTAACACGAATTTCAGTCATGAAAAACAATTTTTTGCGTCATTAATTTGGCAGTTCATATGCTACATCATACCCGCGACCTACTTCACGCTTCTTACCACTTCACGCTACTTCACGCTTTTTACAACCGCTTACAATTCAGAATAAAAATCTAATTTGGTCTCCATTAGTGATGGGCCATTTCGGAAAGATTCGTTCCTTTGGAACGAATCTTTCCGAACGAATCTTTTGGAACGCATCCACTAATGGAACGAGAAGGAACGAATCCAGTTGTGAAAATATTCTCGTTCCAAAAGACCGATTCGTTCCAAAGGACTTATTCGTTTCAAAGGACCAAAAGGATCCGAAGGACCGAAAGGAATCAAATAAAGGAAAGGATTCTTAGGAACGAAGGACCGAAAAGAACCAAATAAAGGAAAGGATTCATAGGAACGTAAGGAATCAATTGAATGAAGGGAATGCAATGAACGAAAATAATCAAAGGAAAGAGAGGACTCAACCAATTCGCAGACATGACAGGCCATGCAATTTGAAGACGAGGATGGGATGACGCATGTTCATATGTTTAGCATCGAACGGTAAAATTTTATAAATTAACCTTAGCCTACATAATAAATATATTGGTTTGGACTAAATGCTAAAACAATCCATACACATTGGTCAAGAAAGTAGTGAAGAAATGAAACATTTGGAGAGAGGTAGCAACAGTTATCAGTGACCTGGGATTTTTAGGGAATGATTTCGGTATTTTAGTCAATTTAGTAACCTTTGAAATAGCTACTATTGACATTTTGCTACCATTAGGTTCTACTTAACATTTCCAAAGGTTATACGATTATTTATCTTCTCGTCTATATTAAATGCGTCTTTTAACAAGAAGTAATTAGATTTGAAACATGGTTGGAGTAGGTGAAATTTTGGGTAAGTACTAAAGTACCAGGGGTAAGTACCAAGGGGCCTATTCTCTAACTCGAAGCTACGGAGCTTTCTGGCAAAAAGATGCTTCAATTAGCTACTTGCTCCCATCGGTATTCTCTGTAATGGAAGCTACCGGAGAAAGAGCCAGCAGGAAGCTACCGGTAGTTTACTATGCTCCAACCCGTAGTCTGTAAATGTCACGAAGCTACGTCCGTAGCCCCAATTAGCTACCACGGTAGCCTGAAGAAGCGCGGCCTCCGAATACCCCGCTTAAATATTGGTCATTTTCCTAACGCTTATTTCTCTAAAACCATCCAACAATTGGGTATGTTTCTTACATTTATTAAATGCGAATTTTTTGCACTTTTACTGAGTTACTTTGTCATTTTCACCAGTTACGGGATTGTTTCACAAAAAGAGATATTAGCTGGAGTGACGGAAAGCCAGATTTACCTCATTATCTTCGGTAGGTAGGTAGGTAGCGTTATTCTAACCCATAATGGGATATTTTGTGGGCCATGGTTAAGTATGTATTATATCTGCATTTCTTTTGAAAGCGTCATCTTCGTATATTATTTAAATTATTTGAAGCAATGAGTAATTGACGAGAGCAAATAGCACGAATCATATCATTGACATGAACCCTAATTCTCGAATTTCCAGGCGCAACTTGGAAAAGGAACGAAAGGAATGAATCTTTAAACTCGTTCTTTTTAGTGAACGAGAACGAAAGGAACGAGTCCTAGAAAGGAGCGAAACTGCTCATCACTAGTCTCCATCATAACTAGGGAAAAATCTCTCTCAAACCTACTTCATTTCATCAGTCAAGGGTATTTTGCCAGTTGGCTGGCTAGTTATCAAGGCACGTGACCGACAACTTAGGTCATATAAGGACAGATGGGTAGGTTGGCAAGGGAAGGATTGTTTTAAGAATGTAGGGAGAGTGGAGAGAGACCTGACGTTGGCATTAGACTACAATCAAGGAAAGGCGCCAAGGGGTACATAATTTAACGTCCCATTAAACGGAAGGATTATCGCTTTAAGTGCTCCCCTGCAAAGCGCCCAAGTATGGATTTAGATAAAAAATCGCTGCCAATGCCGAGATTCAAACCCACTTCCTTCTGTATGGAATGCCAGTACTCAAATCTATTACACCTTCCCAGTGCCCTTTTTTTACTGGCTTCGACAAATTTTGATGGACTCGTTAATAAAAAGAGGTATTTTCGCGATTACGGTAGGTCTTGAACGGTTTACTCTCAGCTAATGCCTCTTAAAATGTTTCCCCAGCCTTATACTATTTCTTCCTTCGACAAGTCATAATTTTTCTCGCTCTTCATCCCGTCTGATATTATAATATTCCTGTATATTTCTTGCTTTTCTAGAATTCTACCGATGATAACGCACTTCAACAAACATTCGAACCCGATTACTAGTTCCATCCACCTATTCTACCTCGTCCTAATCTTGAATGCACTGCAAAGACATTTCATTCGCTACAATGAAAAGGCATTCATCAAAAACAAGTTTAAATTACCAGCGACCTTACTCCTTTTCTTATCAATTCATCTCACTATTCCTACCTTAAGCTTAAGCTTACCATAAGCTTAAGAGCACCTAGCCTTATCTACTAGTCTTGACCACTTACCGAAAATTCCACCAGCTAATAGGGCCAACGATATCCTATTACTCTTTATCGAATGCTAATCTTCCATTCGTCAAAAACCCTAGCTTCAAATTCTCTCCTGAAACGTCTTCTTTTTTTTCCTCTACGTTACCTTCGTCTTTATTTCCCACTGCAGCATCTCCCTACCCACATATCAAACATTTTCATCAGCTTATTCCTATGTCCTCATTTCGGAACTATAATTTAAGACTATCGATGAACAAGGTTTAACTTACTTCCAGTCAGCTAATTTTCTCAAGTTTCTTGTAGTAATTTCTTTCCTCCTTCTTAAATCCTCTTATGATGACAATGTATTCTTATGCTGCCAAGAAAGGTGAAGCTCAGCTGTACATCGAGAAAACTGTTTCTTAATTCCTTTCACGTCATCGTTTTTATCTTTTAGTACTGCTGTCTACAGATTTATTTAAGTGTTTGGAAGATTCCTAAAACAGTGATTAAGAAATGAAAGTGCATTTTGTCTCCTCATAGAGACATTAGTGCACTCTATAGGATTTATGAAGGGCAAAAATCCAAATATTACTGAGTCATCTCGTCGGCAGTTCGCCAAACCAAATCAGGGTGACTATTATGGCTATCGGATTCATTATGGTGAGTAACGGAACGGAAAATTCTTTTATTCCCTTTCCATATACAACACCCCTGGGCACAAAAAGAGAAGTATCAGGCGTGATATGGTGGTAGTTCAGCATAATGAAGCACATCAATGTCGATTTTTCACTAGATAAGGTTTAATACGACCTTGGTTTCGATGCACTGCATCATCACCAGAAATGATGATGCATTGAATCATAACCATGGTCGTATTAAATCTTATCTAGTGGAAACTTGGCATTTATGTGCTTCATTAACACCCCCGGGCTTCCCATATGAGGGGTTTTCCTCGTTAAAGCTGTAAAACCTTCCCTAGCATAGATAGTCACTGCTTTATGAACAGACTTAAAGTTGTTTGTGGGATTAGGCAATTGTTTTTACTCAAGGATTCCAAGTTAGACAAGATTCTTTAAATGTCTATAAAAGTAGAAAAAATTAAAAAAATTAGTTAAATTGCTAAAAATGAAAGTAGGCTTGATATGAAGAAAACTAAAATAAATACTGGTTATGATCAACAAGGAATACATGGGCGCCATGAATATCAATCCAGAGATATGGAGCGATACGTCACGTATAGGAAGATCAGCCTTCACGTCAGAAAGCGCGAGATTATGAATAATGATTAGCACTCAACTTTAATAATAAGCAATTTTTTTAACAGCCAAATCTTGAAAAAATGTGCAGGTCAAGGGCAAAATTTATGTAACTATATAGATTTTTCCACGAATTTAAAAGATTTGTGAAACAATGTCTTTGGGATTTTGATCGAACATATAATGTTAATTAGTAATTTGATAATGGTTAAATTTGTCTATTTGTACATTATATATTATATACACCATATTACGTATACAAGTAATTTGATAATGATGTAATTGTCTATTGTATTTTCTTAAGGTTGTTAAGCAGATTGAAATTGTTTGTCTCATCCATTTATATATGATTCAAGATAACATGTATTTTGATAATGAAATATTTGTGTATGTATTTTCTCAAGTTTGTATAACAGTTTTATTTCACTTACTTGCCTTTACTTGTCTTATGTTTAACTCTGTTTAATACAAAGCATTATAAGATAATACGTTATTGTATATCTAGTGAAAATGGGTTTAATTACCGGTAAATAAAGTTTATTTATTTATTCATACCTACTAATTATCAAGTAATGTTGTGTTGAAGGGATGTAGGGATGACATGAAAAAGGGAGTGTGTATGAAAAAGGAATCGAAAGGACGGAAACTAAGCATTATAATGCAGTTGTGCATCGTTCCGTTTTTGTTGAAATCACTAAAGGTGTGTGCGCAACAGTGGATCTCCCTTATTTCGTCATTTCTGTGAAATTTAAAGATGAAGTGCAGGGTTTAAGTTATATACCTACCCCGAGTCGTCCGTAAACTTGCGTGATTTGAGTCTTTCAAACAATGATCACTCACACCTTACTGAAAATATGTGTCCGTCATAATACTCTCTGGGCCTAAACTCCAACCTTGCACTACTCACTCTCAACATCGAGTGCGCTCTAGTGCGCTAATCACTTCGTAAACACAACAGCGCACTTGCCTTCCATACGATACAGACCCTAAGCACTAAGTACCGCACTTCAAAATAGAAAGTTGATGTGCGCTAAACAACATAAGAACGTCGATAACGGCATCCGTGATTGTTTCTTGATTTTCATTAAAGGCGGCTAACATGCATATTGTAAAGTTTATAATTAAGTACTCAGCGACAAAAAGCTAACGTTTTTAAATATTTATCTTGAACGAATTCAACAACTTTAAACAAAACATTCGACCGTGACTGTTGTTCACCCACAGAATGCGACCTCTACCGGTGGGTTACAAAACATTTCGCCAGTGCGCACAATCGTTCCATTCAGCGTCGTTCGTGTGGTTCGCTACAGTGTGCGCAGATGTGTTCCGATGTGCCATAACTTCAACACCTTGAATGGAAATCCCCCATCATTCCATTATAATCTAAATCCCTATTCCTTCTCCAACGCCCTCATCAACTTTCCCTAGTGCACCTATGATCTACCTTTTATGTCCCCATGTAGATCTTTTTCCACCATAAATTCCTCGAGCAAACTGGAACCGTTGACTGTCACGCCATAAAAAGAGCGTTAAGGAATAAAACAATAAAAAATTAAGTTAGATAGCATTCCTAAGATAAATTTATATTACATAGACTAGATTTTGTCTCTTTTTCGTTTTGTCAAATTAAGAAATACACTGATTTAACAAGTGAAGAAAATTATACTGTATTCAATCCTTTTACAACCAAATGGCTTGATCCAACACTGAAGGGAGGAAAAACCTGAGATATAATAATGTATCATGCAACACAGTTTCGTTGTTGCTTTTTATTTGCACCCTTAAAAATGTGCTGAAGTGTAAGGCAAATTTATCGCCAGCTAATACTTTATGGTCCTGGAGATCACCCCATCACACAGATGCCCATCTCTCTTTTTATTACGAATGACATTTCAGAATGAACTATTCATAATTACTAGCAGCTGGAGACAGAAATTCATATTATGGCGCGCGGCTTAGGTTTATCTCTGTAGGAATTCAACGATTCCCTCATAATGTTTTTGCATTTGCATTTCTTTAGCGAGCCGAGAAGTGCTCATGACTGAAGTATTTACTTATTTCTAAAGGGAGAAATGCATAAGCTACTTAGCACTCTTTCATAGTATTCCGTAAAGGGCTCGTGTATATGGATTCGATCGTGTGACATCGTGGTAGCATCAATGAGTTCATCTAAACCTCCAAAACTTGAAGGGCTCTGGTTAGTGTGGTGGTTTAAGTTTTGGCTTTCTCTCCCGTAGGTCCCGGTTTCAAATCCTGGAGGTGGGTGGCATATTTCAGGGAAATCCTGATCCATACTTTAATGCTCAAAGGAGAGCAATCTAATATAAGTGCATTACTCCATCTTTCGGATAGGACGTTAAACTGTGGATCTCTTGTCACCTATCATTAAAGACACTTAAGCTGACGCCGAGTTATCAACCTATCCTCCATTTCTCAAATAATACTGCCCTTACCAACCTACCCACTAGTTTTAATGGCGTAAATGACCCCAGTTGACCGTCACCTCCCAACAAAAACAACCAACCAAGGAATAATGATCTCAAATTACGATAAAAATTCATAGTTTCATCAGGTTAAATTATTTACGTCATTTTTATCAAATATATTGCTGTGCAAATAGTCATTCTTATTGGGTTACATATCGGCTATGGTTGGTATTTTATGAATGACGACTACACTCCTATTTTGCTGCTACATCCTGAAGTCGGACCACTTCCCCACACGATCTCTCTTTAAAATTCACCATACTTCCGAACTCCCTTCAAAATATCGGAAACTCTTATCCTTCCCCTCCCTCTTCCTATACTTCATCCCAATTGCCAACTTCCCAAAGTGGCCCTCAGTATCCCATCACCCTTACTACTTCATTTTTCTTCCTTACCATCCGTCATGCTTTCTCCATCCTTCACTACACCCACATCTAAAACATTTCCTGTTTTCTTCCGTCCCTTATCCCAAGAGTAGAAGTTTCCCTAACTAATTATGCAAAATAACGATCCTCAGAAAAGATATTTACAATGGAAAATCGAAGCGTTGTTGAATAGAAATCATTCAGTCTTATTTGGGAAACCGCATAAGAATGAGTCCTAACAAATTAAAATATCTCAACATACAGAATATCAATGGCGCAGAACTAAAAGCGCAAATTTTATGAATAAGCAGGAGACCTCAAAGTCAACATTACTAGTCAGTTCCGCTCTCTTAATTATACGGTTAGTTGATCGGTTATTAAGGGGAAGCGACTGGAAACTGAGGTAAAAGAGGCGAAAAGGTTTGTAAGGAAATGATTACTAAGGAATCGAGGAATGGTGGAAAGAAACCCGGCGTCTACATTAATATTTTCGCTCAACCCCCAAAGCCAAAGGTGCCAAAAGGAGCCCAGTTTTGCCAATAACCCGGCCCTTTTGTCAGGACCCGGCCTAACGTAGCCTTCCATCCGACGACGTGGTGCAGTTAATGTGCTCTCCACATGCACCATAGTATAGGGATCGCGATTCCACGGAGAAATCTCCGCCACTTCCAGCACTATATAATCCAGGGACCTCAGAATGCGAACACTCTTCTGCCAACACGCAAACCCGATCACCCTCATCACCCTTAATTAACGCCTCTCCCTGGCACACAGCTGTACCATTTCAAGAGTTCAAGGGTCAAAGCTTGGTACGAGAGATACCCGCTACACATCGGTGAAATCCGTAGATAACAAGCGTCTCCAAGAAGGATAAAATGCAACAAAAGAGATTCGCCTCGCGAAGAACAACAGCGTCGGTGTCTTGAGACACAAAAGAGTGGCTCCCCTCGCGAAAGCCACAAATTTTTCTCGGTTGGCAGAGCCGAGTTGAAAGGAGAACCGACCTGCCTCGCAGGCTTCAAAGAGGGCGGACCATTATTTCAACTGCACACGGCAATGCAGGTCAAACTACTACGCGCCTTTGGTATTTCATTACGTCGAGGGGAGCGGAGGATGAAAAAAAAAGAATTAAACGAGCAACTCCCCCTATCCGCTCCCTCTCTCAGCCGCTCTCTATTAGCACTTAAATTAGCGACGAAGGCAGAGGGAATGATTGCCTCCGGATTAAAACGCGTGGGATAACGCATTCCGCAAGTGTAAGTGCGGGCGTAGTAAATACCTACTAACAGCACGCAGGAAAGGTGTGTGTTACGAAGTCCACGAGGTTACTCTAAGATAGTTAGAGCGAGATTTTTCACCAGTCATTATAGATACCGTATTCGCTTTTCATTTGGAAATTCATGCAGTTACAACCCGCAGAAAGTTCAAGCATTTAGTACATATAGCAATATTAATAGGAAATAAAACCACGCTTCGTATTGGTCCACTAAATTGGTTTATTTCTCACGACCCAGGTTTCATCACATAGTGACATCTTCAGGTGAAGATGTCACTATGGTGAAGATGTCACTATGAAGTGAAGTGAAGGTGTCACTATGTGAAGATGCCACCTGAAGATGTCACTATGTGATGAATCCCGGGTCGTAAGAGATAAACCAATTTAGTGGACCATTACGAAGTGCAATTTTTATTTCCGATATGGAAAGGTTCCTCATAGTGAAGCCTGAAGTTATTATTAATAAATATTAATAGGGCAAAATGTTTGGTTGATGACTAAAATCCTAACTAATCAACTAGTAACATTTCTATGGTGACAAATTTATTATTAAGCTGGAAACGCCTTCATAACCGAAGGTTTTTCTGTGATAATATAAAAAGTATTTCGGTGACTGACCAAATTATATGCCGTTACATTTTTGACGAGATCCGTGAGAACTCTGCCATTTTTTAACAATGCCTCAGGAAAACACAGCCGTGCCTTATCTCATGGAAAATGTCTTTTGTGTTTTTGGATATATGTCTAAAAGTAGGGCTAAGATCGGCAAATAATTTGGTATCATTAATGAGACCCGGTTCATTGACAAAAAAGTGAAGCGATATCTCACTCAATCCTTCTCAAGGCAGTCTGGGCGAGAACTCACGAGGATCATAGCTACAAATTTTGTTTTGGCTGGACTAATGAGAAGTATGATAAAATTTGCAGCGTAAAATAATTTTAGTACGTTGCGAAAATGTTTTATTTACAATATAATACTATTGACCTCGTCATAACTGCAGAAAGTGTGACAGAATTTAAATATCAGGGAGTAGTCATTACACATTACAATAGAGAGGAGAATGAAATCAACAGTAGGTTATTCGCAGCTTCAAGGACATACTGGTCTTTAGAAAAAATACTCAAATCTAAATGGCTCTCTAGAAAAAACAAGATAAATATTAATCATTAAATAATCATCCCAGTATTACTATATGGATCGGAAACGTGGGCATTAACCGATGACTCGGAGAAAAAGTTAATTGTTTTTTAAAACAAAGTATTGAGGAAAATGTTTGGCGCAATTCAAGACCAATATGGATGGAGAATTAGGAAGAACAGAGACTTAAGGGACATCTATACATACCCAGATATAGTGGCAATGACTAAGAGCCGTAGATTAAGATGGGCAGGACATGTATGGAGGAGAGAAGAAACTGCTATGATCAAGAGTGTCTACCTGGGAGACCCTGAAGGCGAAAGACCACCCGGCAGACCTAGAATGAGGTGTAAGAAACAGTAGTATTGAAGAGGACATCGATGGACTAGGGACCGCACTCAGAGCGGCCGAGAATAGAACAGAGTGGAGAGGCGTTGTTGGTGAGGCCAAAAACCTGCTGAGGTTTCAGTGGCCAAGGAGGTAAGGTAAGCAAACTGCAGAGAACTGGTGATAGAGCCACCGAAATAATAATTACAATGAATCTGGGATTCTGACAGGTTGAGCTGCGTACTTTAGCTCAAAAACCTGGATAGTAGAGAATATATATCAATATGTTAATAAATTTCGAGATATATTATTTTTGAGCAAGAGAGAAAATACGATGGACAGAGAAGAAGACGAGGAAAAATGCTGAGCTGAGTATTGGTCGGAGGAAGGTACTTCTGAAGGTAAGGAATTTTCATAAAACAGGGAAAATGAGGGAAAATAGTATGCCTTCTGGATTGTATAAAGAGAGGGGAGTAATTTACACAACTATATAACGATATTATATTTAAAATTCAGCAATTTGCATGCGTAGAGGACCGTGTAAAAGTACTCCAATTCCATCCGGCGGCCGTCAAGGTGCTTCCGCCGTCGCTTGCTTGCTGCCCGTGCCGGGTCGATTCCCGACGTTCCTCGAGCCGTCTGAGTCGCTCCGCCTCAAATTCACTGCTACTTATCGATAGGTGATTACATTCGCTCTCCAATAATATACGTTCCAATGTCTCTCCGGGGTTTTCCGCATAGGCCGGCATCTACAATTCTACTCGAAATTTCATCACTTACTTTTATTTTTCACCAACAAATACTGTACAAAGCTAATTTATTTTGGCTTGAATAGACAGATCTATACGAGATATTTCGTTTCTATATGAAATTTTACTCGAAATTTCATAATTAATTTTTATTCGCCACACCAAAAGTTGTAATGACCGTTTTCGGCTTAACTAAACAGCTCTAGGATAGGTACATTTGGATAGGTCATCACCAGCGGTAGAAGACTGAAGAATCTGCTCTGTTCCCTTGGGGAGGAAAGGGCAGAGAGGGAGGGACGGGGGAGGGTAAGGCAATGATCAGGGCCGTCATCCGCCGGAGCAGCAGCACCAAATGCAATTACGTGACGCTCTGTGTTTCACAAGAAGAATCCGTTTTAAACAGATAAAATCTGTCGCATACAAAATATTTTATAGCGATATTAGTAACGCTATTTTTCACTCTCGCTGCTGGCTTAGAATAACGTCGAACGAATAGTGAACATGAATACTAAAGATATGACCCTTATACCTGCGTATTATAACTCTACAATAATAAGGGTAAACAACTTTAAACATGAAAATACCTAGCTAGGAACTTTTTATTCCCCCTTTATGACCACGTTTTCAGTATTTGGAACCACCAACTGTGCGTTCTCGCGCGTGCGCCACTGATGGATATTAATCACGCGCACGCCTCGCCGCGTCTCCCGGGATTGAATCCGCCAAAGCGACAGAAAAGAGTGGAAGTGAAAGGCGCTCGCACAAAAGGGATTAAGAGAGGAGGAGCAGGGCGAATGTGTCGCCGTCTCATCTTCCACTTCGCAGCGTGTATGGAGATGTGTGCTCGCGTAGAGGGGGGAGGGGGATGAGAAGGGAAACGGCGGCGTGCGCGCGGCGGCCACGTTGCGAAACCCACGACGACCCTGCAACTACTCCCACCTCGACCCACCTACAACCTTTGAATTCTCTTCATTTCGAACTCGTGGCTTGGTTAGTTTCCCTCCCTCGTTAATTTATTTGCGTTCCCTAAGCTTCCTCGGAAGACAGAGAGGAGGGCTGAGGGTAAAGGAGGATGGATTGTGAAAAATAAGTTACATAGTGTGTTCCGGATTAGCGAGACAAAGATGTAAAATACCTCTTTAATGACGATGAATATAATCTACTATAATAATCACCGCTGTGTGTATATATGTATATGTCATTAACTTTCACACAAGAAATACACGTCAAGCTGAATATTCATTTGTGCTGCAGACCTTTTTTTATTTGCAAAATTAAATTAGAAATAGTGATTTTTGGTTATTGGGAAAGGTACCAAGAGAAAGAAAATAAAATTAAATTCTTATTCCTACAATCGAATTTGGTATTCCGGTTGAAATTCCGAAATATTTGCTAAAATGTAATGATTTTTCGTCATATTTTAGCGTTTTTGACTAATCGTCTTCATTACGACCATACTCATTGTTTAAGTCGAGATTCCAGGTATATCCAGTAGCTCAAGGATTTTTTGCACCAAACTAAGATATGAATGATTTATTGCAATCAATTTAAATGATAATATTATTCCCGATGATATTCAACGGGATTTCTCTAGTATATAATAATACTTCATATTCAGATGAAAACAAAGGTCTGATGCTACAATATTATAGTACAATATTCACGTCGAAGATACTCAAAAATGATTTGCCAGCATCACCACTAAAACAGTTGCCTTAAAATTAAAATAGCAGCCATGTTCCCTAACATTACAGTCATTATCATAACTTTATCAACATGTCATCTGTAAGACCAAAATTAAGGTTCTGATATGTAATTCTATCGCTGGGGGCAGGTTTTAATGGTCCATTTTTACTCCTCTATGCTTCTTTCATAATAATGGCCATGTTAGTGTTCACGAAAAAAGAAGAAATGAGGGAAAATTTTAACCCCACACGTAAAATTAGCTTCAACATTATCAGCAGCCATCAACCTGAAGATATTTTACCTGCAGCTCTCTATTCCACTTTTCTCTCGGCTAACTGCTTTATTTCTACATAAGTCTTCATTTTGACATCCTTCATAATTTTCCAGATGTATTTTATACCTGCTCTTCCCCTACAAGTATTCGTATTAATTAATTCTTTCATTGTGATTTTCAATAAACTCTTGCGCTGCTAAATGTGTCTAGTAAATTTGTTCCTTCTTTTCCTCAGAGGTTTCATTACCATACTTCTTCTTATCTCTCCAACTCTTCGTAGGACTACTTCATCGGTGATTCTCTGCTTCTACTTGACCATCATTCTTCGGTGACATCACATTTCCATAACTGCCAATCCCTTTTGCTCAGCAGTTTTAGTTGTCCTGGCTTCAATGCCATTTAAGAGCAAAGATTAGATTGAGAAACTTAATATCAAATCGTTATCAAATACGTAAGCATGTAACACATAATTCTGTGGTTCAGTAATGTGATCACTTCGGAAACGTTAGGAATGCGGACAAGATACAATTCAGATATCGGTGTGGGGATGGGTAAAATGGGTAACCAGAGGAGAAAAAATGATGATGAGTTGGATATGGAAATAAGAAGGAATGGAGGATTTCAAAAGAAATTTGAAGCAGACACCATAGTTGGACGGAATACAAAGTGATAGGTTACGTTCAATAGAGTGATAAGAGGGATGTAAGATATCATTGGTAAGACAAAGAATTTTGTGAGGGGAAAATTTTCAAAAGACCCCAAGACGAGGGAAATAATAGGCAGGACCATCTGTACAATTGGTAGAATAATTAGGCTGACATTTCTTATTTCCACAATCTCTAACGACGATAATAAATACTTGTAAATTTTCAACATTTCATTTTTGGTAGCTGTTTGTTGATGTTTCATGTTTTTACATCGTCGTCAAAGTTGCTACTCTTGGTTATTATAATGAAGGTAATGTACTTGTTAAGGTAGGGTTACATGGATGGGAGTATAAATTCTCCAGGTTTTACAGGTCACTATCTCCTTATACGACATCTTTCTTCCTCGGAGCATTACTCCTGCCTACATTTCTTCATCTCATCCATAAAACCCATTATGTTTCTTCTTTCTCCGCTTACCCAGCGTCATCCCCTCCATCATGGCCTTCAGCATCTATTTGCTTCTCATTCCCTGTTCCAACCACCTACTAAGCCTTTTCCAAATTCCCTCACGTAATTTCCTCTCCTCAACCACCATGCCAAGTACTTCCACATTCGTCTTTCATTCCGTCTTCCGTCAATCTCCTCCACAACCAATTTACAAACGCCTGCAGGCTATTTATTCTCCGCCTATTTCCTCAGAGTCTACGTTTCTGCACCACACAATGCTTCACTCAATATTAAATGCTTCGCCAACCATTTCTTCATAACCTTACACAAAGTCACAGTCATAAATTCTCTTCCACTTGCGGATGACCCCTTTGCTATTATCTTCGTAATATCTTTGCTGATACACCAGTTTTCTTCCAACGTACTACCCATGAAATTAAATTGTTCCATTATGATTCATTCCAAAGGAAAAGGAAGCTACTTTGTGGGCCTTTAAACAAAGAATTAAGGAAGAAACTAGCGAAGTGCTCTATATGGAGTGTGGCAAAATATGGGGCGGAAACTTGGGCAATTAAGAAGGTGGATGAAAAACGACTGGAAGCCCTGGAGATGTGGATATGGAGGAAGATGGAAAAAGTGAGTTGGAAGGATATCGTGAGAAACGAGTAGGTACTGAGGAGAGTGGGCGAGGAAAAGACTCTGATGGAAACGATTAGAAGAAGAAAGAGGAATTGGATTGGACATTCCCGGCGAAGACATTGTCTGCTGACGACAGGTATAGAAGGAATGGTTGAAGGAAAGCGGGGAAGGCGAAGGAAGCAAATGCTCGATTACATTAAAATAGGCGGAAAGTACGCGGACACAAAGCGTCTGGCTGAAATGACTAAGAATATTTTATTCTCGTTATGAATATATTCCACAAAATCAGGTCATCTACAACAGATTCTATCCATAAATAAAAGCACACTTCCTTGCTTTCTTCAGCCAGTCCATAATGCTCTTCATTATCTATCTTCTTTACTAACGCAAAACTTCACCATGTAAAATAGATAGTATTCCATCGCCTCTTATTACTTGCTATTATTTCCAACAACATTGCTTATCTCTGATTTTCTTATGTAACTTCCTTTCTTTCCTCACCACGCGCTGCTATTCTTAGACTTTGGACTGATGGTAACTGCAGAATAAAGCGTCCATTAACAGAACAAACTTTCAAAAAGAACCTTAAATTTTGAATTCCATTTTTAAAATCACTTTTGGACATTAAGATTTACCTTGGGACAAGAATGGGCTTCAAGTAGGAAAACGATTTTTCAGTACAAACAAAATCATTACGTACGGTTACAAAATTACATGAGACAAGTATTTTACCGAGAAATAGAACCACATAAAAATCAAAGCAAGTACTCATCAAAGTTTTTGAGTTGTTTAGGGCATGCGTCATAAATTAGAAACAAATGCTAGCAATTAAATATATGTCAGGTCTAGGGAGTTTCTTAGGGTTTACGTACAAAACATGAGTTCGTAACGTGGATTAACTACCTGTCGTTAGTAACGATAGCTTTAGGCCGGATAAATATAGTATTTGCCATGATAAGTTATCGTTTAAAATAAAAACTTGAAGCGTTGGTTTTATATCAAATATTAAATCTTTTTGACCTATTTATAGTCATTGGAATCATAAACTGTCTACAATGGACACATTAGAAACATTGGACAATGCTACGAGACCATCAACTTCACCTGACAATGTACGTTTTAGCACAGGGTAATATATATTTCTGAAAGTATTTTATATTATTGTCCTTTCACACCAACAGGCAAGATATATCGAATAAAAACACTTGGTCATAAGCATATAAAATCATATCTGAAAGTGTTAAACCCATACGAATCCTCAATTAGACCAGAACTAAGAAACCCCATAAGAACAGAGAATCTAAGAATAATGGCTGCTTCAATGGCTTAGGCACGCTTCTAGTGACAGCAGAAGTTTTTTTCATTAAAGAGTGTGATTTCTCTTGGGTTCTACCGCAAGAAGTCAAGAGCCAACCACCTTAAATGGACGCACTATTCGTAAGGTTGACTCCCCCAAAGGGCATGCTTGCGTCGAGGAATTAAATCAGTGGAGAGGCGGTTTCCTACTTGCACAAACGCAATCTTGAGATGTCCACACCCCGAAAAGCAAACGGCCCCTGCACATATATACATATCCTCCGACGAGTGGCTTATGCTCCCATCAATCCATGTGCTCGTGCGTTCGAACCCTCGCCAGTTATGTAATTCGCGAGGAATTCTCATCAGCAAACGCGCACCTACGCAGCGGCACCAACACGCTTCTCAGCTGGTGTCAAACGTGGGCGGTTGCTGCAGACGAGGAAAGAAGATATGTGGATGCACGGAAGTGAGCTGGCACGAATTCAAGTCGAAGGTCAAACGGGCATATCAAGTGACTTAAGAAGGGATTAAGAATGGCAGGTGGCTTCAGTATAATCGTTAGTTTGATGACAACCGATAACTACTAAATCGTGGTACGATGTAGACATCAAATGCATTATTTGATACGTCGGTTATAGCTATGCTTAAGTGTCGCGATCTCATCAATATGCCCCTCACTAAAATGGTAAAGCTTCTTGGCCTTCCTATTTTATTCTTGCCATCCATTTCTCTTTTATTGTTTTAATAGGGTATTATGTCACAAAATGGTCCTTTTTCATAAGTTGTTCTCTTCTTCTTCTTCTTATAATTATCATCTTATTTCTTTACTCTCTAACTCTCCATAGGCGATTCTCTCTGTCCATTTAACCAGCATCACTCTTCGATCACACCACATTTCTATTGCTTCCAAATTGTTTTGCTCTGCAGTTATCACTATCCAGGCTTCGGTGCTCAATAAGTGTATGCTCCTATTATTAGTTTTATTTAAGTCCTTGCTTATTTCTAGGCTTGTGTTACCAGCTGTTTGAGGACTCCCCTCTGGTAGAATACCTTGTATGCTCTGCCTTTTCCTTCTTCCATAGCTGGTGGTCCTGCTTCTCAAATAGCAAATATCTTTCATTTGCACCAAGTTTGGTGGTGATTCGGACCTTTGTGATATATTCCCACAAAACTGGTTTTCTTGACATTAATTTTCATGTTGTATTGTCTTCGTAGTTTTGTCCACAAAGTTCACCATATTTTACATCAGAGTTCAGCAAGGCAGAGAAATGCAGAGAAAAATGGCTTTAAGAAAGCATTCACAAAATATAAGGATCCGAAAATTTTCCTCAGATAAAAAATAGGTTAAACAACTATGTGGAGCAAAGATTTAGGTTATTCTGAAACTTCTTGTCCAACCAAAAAGGACGAGACTAAATTGAAGGCTATAGAAATATTTATTGCCTATGGAGAAGAACGATTAAGATAAAGTCGGATGCAAGGAGGACGATCCTGAATTAGAAATAGCTACGAAAACGGAAAAAAATTTTGAAAGTAATTTTGGGAGAGAAAGACAAAGTGGTTAGAGAATGTAATTAGTGGAAATAGGAATAATTACTTTATTTCCCACACCTTACGACAACTACTGCCAATTTGTTAAAAAGGTTTTTCAGAAGGAATATGCTTAACTTCTTGAAGTGATAGGGTGCATAAATGGTTTTAATTAGTTTTTTGTTTGATGGGCATGAGTTCGAAATTCCTTCCCCACGGAGCCATAGAAACGTAAGCACTTCATTTTGTACATTTTGCGATTGCCACGAAAACGCCGATTGACGGAGAATTGTACCGATTGAACATATTTGAAACGTGTCTCAGTGGTGCAAACGATAAATATCGTTATTTCAATGCTATCACTCATACTCATGGTGGCTTATTTTCAAGATGGAACCCAATATTCGCAGCCATATTTCCATGCAACCAAATATTGTTTGAGTTTTCATTGTTCCGCAAATAAGGAATTTCCACCCCCATGTTCATGTACAGATTATGTTTGAAATCACATTATCGATCACCTCTAGAAATTACGCATGTTCCATCGCAGGTATATCGAAAAACACATATAACCATGTGAATTGGTGTTTGGTGAAAACCCAATCCCAAATATGAATCCACGATAATAGATTATCATGTGGTCCACTGCTACAAAATCCGTCATGCTTCGAATTCCGATGGAAGATCAACGCAGGAAAAAAGAGGATAAGAATAGGGATTATGGATAACATAGCTAGATAAAAAAGTTAAAAAACAAAAAGAGCAACTAGGTGAGGAGGTAAATATGGAAGGAAAAACAGCGTGCCAGATGATAGCAAATATCGCAGGTGGGTGTGACGATAGGCACATTATTTTCAAGCATAGACTTACAAATGAAGTACCTTTATGGCGGACAGTAAATTAAGGGCAGTTTCGATTAGACCTGACCTAGATCGTAAACCTGATGATGACGCCCTAAGTAACGTCGAAACATGTGTTGTGTAATATTTACATTAAAATTTAAGTGGACAGTACAATTACAGCAGTTTTATTTAAGTGCTAAAATTCTGTTCCACCATATAACGCCAGTGACTGTCGAATTTATACTGAGTAACCTAATTCCCATAGTGACGGTACTAAGAAATCACTAATATATAACAAAATTTAAAATAAATTCGGCATGCGTAAGGAAAATCAGTGTTTTGTCATTCAAAAGAATTTTTTTTCAAGGTCTAGGGTATTCAGTATTACCGAAAAGGACAAATCGATGATAACTTTGTTCCTATCATAATGATGCAATTGACATACATCTCGAATAAGTTGTATCAGCATAAGAGAGCCCCGCGGTTAATATCAGCCCCCGTTTAGATGGAGCTAAGACAGCCCCTGAAAATACTCTGAAGGCTAAAAATGAGGTCATTAAGAGGAACTGCTATCTATACTTTAACTTCGATGAAAACACTGACATATTCCATCATAAACATTCATTTCTTCAGACGGTGTGTGTATGACGTTTGGGTGCTAAAAAAATAGTAAAAAGAAAGGAGACTTTTCTGCCCGACGGTAGCCGTCTGTCTTAGGTAGCCGTTAGTAGGCAGGTAATTGATTCTTAAAAGTTGATTATCTCTTTCGTATGTGCATTAATGACTACAAAGGGTGTGATTCAGTCAACTAGACTATACATACAATAGCGCCAAATCTTGATTTGTTTCCAACGCAAGCTATCTGGTCACGATCCCGCAACTCTATCGAGTGCTGTGATGATAATTTAGTTCACGCCGAAAGCGTTTAGGTTGCCAATTATTACAGCCACGCGGAGAAAGGTGGTAATACGTGACTGCGGCATAGTGTATTATTAATACCAAGTTCTCTTGATTGTTCTCAGAAGTAACTTAGAACCCTTGCATTAGTTAACCGGATAAGAGAATTACTCTCTGAAATAGCATCGCGTCTCGCTCCATGACAAAAATCTTAGCACGGAAATATTTGTTCTCAGAGCCAACCCGCGTTCCAAGTGGATATGTACTACCATAGTAACCAGTGCATACTGTGACGCCGATTTTACCATTATTGAATGCTTTTATACCTTAAAATAAAAAAATTGACGAACAATATCTATAAGCGCTAGACTATCTGCATTGTATTCTCCTTAATCATTTGCGTATGGGTACATCTGCATTATCAACATGAAAAAGTAACGATTTATATGAAACCAAGAGATTAATGCCTCATACAACAATAGGTTTGTCAGGCGATGTATTATACCCATAAAGAAACCAATGAGAACTGTAAATAGACCGAAAGTCATATTTGTTTTTTTTTTTTTCAATTTTAGAAAAGATATGTATGTACCTAAGTTGTTTCATCTCATTTTTTTATTTCTTTGAAGAGAAACTTTTACGTCTCTCCCTGAAACAAATACGGAAGAATCAAACACTGTTTCATAGGCACACCAACACACGATTCATTTGATTTCCCATGGGATTTTATCTTACATGCGTTCCCACTTCATAAACATTTCTTAGGTTGGCGAATAACAGAGGGAACTCAACCCTGGTATGACGATGTACCATATTAAGCTTTTGCGTCCGTTTCATTGCTATAACAACGTGGGAAAACGGTTACCTTGAGGAATGGTGGTAATCAAGACTAGGCGATTGCGATAATGTAAGGGAGGAAAGTGGTGTGGTTACAATAAAGACGACCGCTTCGTGGCCCCCTGGGCCCCGCTATCATTAAAAATGCAGCTTGCAGCGGTGGACGCGCCGTAACTCCTTGATCACTTCATCTTCACGATTTGCAATATGCTGTTTCCGGTCATCCCATCCTCTTCTAGAAAAACTTGCCAGCTAACTGACCGCTGTGATGAGTCAGCTCGCTCAGTTGCTCATCCATAATACAGATATCCTCCCTACGAATATGGAGATTACGAATAGTGTACCCTTAAGTTCCAATTGAGCGATGATAAAGGCCTCCCCCACATCCGGTGGGATGGCCATTCTAATCGTTTGCCAAGAAAACTAAGTATCAAATAGAATTTTTTACCAGCTCATTATCAAAGTGGCTGCATTGAATAGCCGCCTGTATGTCACTCGCAGTTTCATGTACCACCCGAATTGCGTAATTCACAGAAAGTTACATTTATGGCGAGCTCAAGTTTGATACAGCGATTTCTTCTACCCTACTAATTCCAGTCGAAAATTACCAATTGACACATTTGCAAGATAACCCAATTAACGCGAGTCCCCTGATGCTACCGGTTTTGTTGCTGTGAAATCCTCCATCCAAGAAGCTGATTTCAGTTAAATTCAAAATAGGTCATTCCGCAGCTTGGAAAAAATTTTGAACTTAAAATAGATTAGGAATTTCTCATTGGTGAACGTTCAGAGCCAAAACTCTACCATTCATTCAACCATAAGCGATAGTAATTCAAAACTACTTCAGCTGTCGCGATTACAACAATCTTAAAAGGCTATTTCAGCTCCCTCCCAACAACAAAATTACGGCACTCAATGGAAGGTTTACTCTGTTCTCGCATGATGTATGGGTAAATTAAGCATAAATGCTTAATTGTCCCTCTATGAAAATATTTTAGGTGTATAAATTCCTAACTAATAAGTTTAACTCATGAATATAAGAGATAGTGCATCCTTAACAGAGACGGCTAAATTATCACGTAGTGTGGAAAAAAACAGCTAACGAGATCACGAGAAAGATGAAGTAAAATGTATTCAAATTCATAGCTGCAAATATATAATGAAATCGAAATTTAGCAAGATAACACATGCTTCATTTTATGGCATGATTTTTTGGATAAGTTTGGCGGACATAGCCATCTAGCAAAACGCCACAGGATGGTAATCCAGACTGCAGACTTTCTATAGTATGGAGTTGATAGAAAAAGCATTAGAAAGGTCTAAGATCGGGAATTGGGTCCTTTTTTCGCGTACTTCTCGTTTACAAACGACTAAGAAAGCCTTATTATTAGCGTAAATACACTTTAACTCAAGGAAATAAACGGTTTAATCTTTCCAGCAATTTTCAGAAAATTTCACTTAAAAATTTTCTGAAATCTTCTTAAGCACTTTGAGGGGATCAAAATGGTCATTCTGCATGATAAGTGGGTGCATTTCACTCGAAATCAGCAATTTTCTACGGCTAGTCCTGAACATCAAGCCGCGAATATCCTGAATGCTGAGCGATAGAATTAGATAGATCACGATCTATCGCCATTTAAGGTACAATTGCCAGAATAGGTTTGGATTAGTATTCTAAAGTCGTGTCAAAACTCTAAGATGATAGCTTAAACAGCTTTTGATCACTTCAAATTAAGTTTTCAATCATCACGATTCCCGATAGATGTCTTCATTCCCAAGGGTAAGAATAATAGCACCCTACTGCACAGCCGATTTCGAGATCGGATCACTTCGATAGCTTTTTTTCGACCAAAGCTAATACTCGATCGAACTGAGCGCCTCATAATTGTTTAACCAGCAATTCTCTGTAACGAGTCAAAGATTGCTCGCTGTGTACAAAACCTTTCATCAGGATAGTTGGGGTTGTTTTCTCGCTGAAAATTGCATGTTATCCCAACCAAAAGTGTGGCATTTTGATCGGTGACACGATGATCGAAAAGCGACGCACATAATTCTCATTCATGAATGTTCTAATAAGTGCTGAAAGCAATCCGAGTGTTCTCCCAACAGGATGCACATGAATAAGTCATTAAATGTAACAGCGACTCTCGTATAGTACCTTACGCCAGAGCGGCAATAAGATAATACGAAATCCAAAGATAAACAGTGAAAACGGAGCTAGCGAGCTCCTTCCGTATATACTACAGTTTAACGTTCAAAATTTAGGCTCGTAATTTTTTGATTGAATCATTATTTGTTTATAAAACTCTACGGCACCTTCCTCTAAGGCGTCATAATGCCTTTTTAAATACTAAACTGCAAAAGATTAAGAATAAGTTAGTGAGCTGCTTTAAACTTTTCGCCCGTTATTTCATCTAAAATATTTTGTATTCAGATTATATCGCGATAAATAAACAATCACAAATATTACTTTAATTCAAACAAATTTCATCATAAATTGAGACTCAAAAGAATAAATACACAGTTAATCGGATATAATGATTAATTATTACAATTTTATTCGTTCATACCACTCGCACGATAATGAGCCTAAATTACAGGTTACGCGATGCATGAACGCGTGCAAGTCCATGCATGAATGAATCGCCATTCAAAAATTATTAGTGTTACCTCAACAACTTGTGTGAATGCATAAATACGCTGCCATAAAATAGCCCATGCTCTAATTCCATTCATTCACGCATGAACTAGCACGGGCTCATGCATCGTGCAGCCAGGCATTAACAGTTACTGGTCCTAAATGAATTCTCGGCTTGGATAACCTGAGGAATACAAATCTAAGAAGAACTACACTTAAACGTAAATTGGTGTTGACTTTAACGTTTAGAGTTGAACTTAATTTACGACTTAGATGGAGAACAAATGATGATGCCGAGTGGCTTAAATTCCCTGAATTCGAATCCGACATATTTTGCACTTTAAAAATCAATTTAACATCATTTGAATCAGTTCCACGAAGGTTTTTGTCTGCTTGCATTCCAAAGAGGGATTAATTTTCAAACATCCGTGACGGTGAATATAAATGATATACCTTTATCGTAAACCTACAAATATTTTATTGCTCAGGAAATATCGGGGACGCGCTCTTCAGGCCGCTGGGGAGACCCTAAAGTGACTATTTACACTGAGCTCTGCAGTGCCCGGGAAATTTTGGCACAGTGAACATTATTGTTAATATCCAGTGATTCCTACATAGGATTTATTCAAATGTTGACAATTCAGATAATTTACGGCTGTTTCAACCTACCATATTTTATCATACTGTTATTGCTGTTTTCTTCTCATATATTTATATACTGTGAACACCCAATGATTTCTACATAGAACTCTGCTGCGGCTGCTAAAACATGCCATATTCTATCATACTGATGTTGTCTCAGATATATATATTTGTTACCTATTTCATTATTTATTATTGTTTTAATCATCTCTATATTTATAATTGTGTTTCTCAATGTCTGTTAGACCAGTCTTGGCGGTCCGGAGGAGGTTATGCGTTATTTACGCGGGCGAATGCCGGACCAAAACTACTCTCGCAGAAAAGCCATCGATCGTTTATTTTTCAATGTATAAATTTCACTACAAACTTTGAAAAGGTAAAAGGCCGAAAGCAGAGCTTAAGTTTCTGTTACCACTGTTTTATCTGCTTTCAATTATTTTTCTGCTGAACTGTTAATTGTGCTCGAATATGGTACACAAAACACGGAGATGAGCAATTGAAATGGAATTGAAGTATCGGAAACGATGTTCCAGGTGCCAAAATGGAGAGGAATGAGTAGATTGTTCTGTTGAATTGAGTAGATTAGAGTAAGGAAATATTCCTCACCCTTCATAAAAGACTATAGAAGTTGGACATACCTATGGAACAAATATAACAGCAACGAGAGTGAAGGGAAGTGAGGCAAAAGAAATCTCATGCATGATTTTGCCTGCCAGCAATTTCAATCACGGAAGGATTCTTCGCTGAATTCTTAATAAAAGAAGAACCAAATCGCATCCAAGAATCAAGAAGAGAAATACTGAAGCGGTATTTCACTGAGTACCTAGTACATTAAAGAGAAAATAAGTGACATATTTTACTACTGAAAGACGACTTGATCATGTCGTTAATAAATGATACCCCAAAGTTAAATGGAAGATAATTAACCAAAAAAACGGTTCAAAGAATAGCCACACGATGCTTTTTAGAGAGACATAAAAACAGAAAAAGTAATCTCCGAGTAGAATAAATTAGTATAGAATGCATTTCAAGACAGAGAGAAAGTTTAAAATGCTGACAGGGATCCATTATTCGTATAGAGTAAAACTTCCTGCTCGTAGGAAATTAAAGAGACAAATAGGGATGCATGACTACTGTGCTAGAATTAATTATTCGTGAGTAACCAAATTTAGACTAAAAAATCAAATAAAGCTATGCAATGAAAAAATCGAGGATGACCAATCGAAATTATATGCCAGAACTTTTAATGTTCTCACCAAGAAAATGCTTCTTCGAATATAAGTCGATTTATATATTTAAATCCTAAATCAATTCTTAATCCTTAATTAACTGTACAGGATTCATAAGGTGGCCAATAAAGTTAATGGAAAATTGACGAAATGGATGGACCTGGGTATAGGGGTAAGGCAAGGCAGCTGCCTTTTGCCAACACTATTCAATATTGAGGAGATGGTCAGTACATCCCTGGAGAATGGAAAAGGGATAGGAATTGGAGGACAGGAGATAAAAACATTCATTCGCTGATGATATGGTGATATTAGCCGATAACAACCAGGCACTTCAAGGAATGATACAAACTTTAGAGGATGGAATGAAAGGCTATGAAAATACAAAACATTTTTGGGAAAACGAAAGTTATGAGAGTGAATGATGATGAACAAACGAGGGAAGGATAGAGCAGGTTAGAAGGTATAGATATCTGGAGAGCATGCTGACGGAAGATTGAGGTAGATATTAAGTCAAGAATAGCTATGGGAAAGGAAGCTGTTAATAAGAAGAGAAATTGGTTATGCAGCGGTATGGACCTATAATTGAGGAAGAGACTGGTGAAATGTTATGTGTGGAGTGTTATGTTGTATGGATGCGAAACGTGGACATTGGGAAGAAGAGAGAAGGATAGGATCAATGCTTTTGAGATGTGGGTGTGGAGGAAGCTAGAGACAGTGAAACGGGTGGATAGAGTGAGCAATGAGGAGGTGCTGGGTATGGTTCGGGCGCGATGAACTAAAGTTATCAGAACCCCTCTACGTTGAGGAAACTACACCAAACCCGAACCATAGCCAATGAAGAAAGCCTGCCCATCGAACTGAAACACCTGAGGAAAACATTCAGGCAGAATGGATACAGTGAGTGGGACATCCATCGCGCTCTTAAGAAACCCTCCGATGAAGACATGCTGGTCCTGAGCAGGACCAATGAGGAAAAAGAGAAACCGGCCGCAAGGGCTTGCCTCCGATTCATCTCCACTAAATCCGGGAGGATATCGAGAATTCTGGGAAAACATCAGATTGAGACAATCCATAAGCCACCGCGGAAACTGAAGAGTCAACTAACCAGAGTTCAGGACAATCTTGAACTGAAGACCCCAGGAGTATACCAAATCCCCTGCGAGTGTGGAGAGGTCTACATTGGAGAGACTGGTCGGACTATTAAGACTCGGATTAAGGAGCACAAGACACGCATCAGACTGGCCCATCCCCAGAAGTCAGCCGTCGGGGAACATAGTCTCAGCCGGGACCATCGAATCGTATTCGACGATGCAAAACTTCTTTGCAGATCAAGCGGATATTGGGACCGGTTGAAAAAAGAGGCTATTGATATAAGGTTGGCGGATAAAAACTTCAACCGTGATACGTGATCAGCCATGCATGGAAACCAGTTCTCAGGATAATTAAGACGGCGCGAGGAAACAACCACAGGATCGACGACGGCCAATCAGAAACGACCTGACGCACGGCCGGAAGATTTATAAACCCGGACAAATTTGGACCCGGCACTCAACGCCCTGAGGACGATGGCAGAGTTAGCCATTGAAACGTCGGCTCTGGCTGAACATCTCACCTGGTGGGAAACCCGTGAAGAATTCATTCACATCGTGGTGTTCCAACACGTATATTTCTTTATCTATCTTCAAGCTTGCGTGTAGCTACAATGTCTTGAAGTGGCTCCCAATCCAGTAATTAAGAAAGAAAGTTGCCAGTAAACTTTATTTCTTCGTAGATTATCTCACGGTTAGGACAAGTTTCTGATGGATCATTGCTACTCTCTATTATTTTTCTTAGAATCGCTTTGCTTCCTCACACAATCTCTATCTTCTGATCAGCATATTTCCCATCTCTTTTCAGAACTTCCTCGATTCCAATTTATCTACTCTTCATTCCCATCTTTTCCAGCATTCTTACTTCAAAAATGTTCTTTACCAATCCACTCCTCTTGATTACTTGTTCCTACACCATCTCCTCTTAACTTCCTCAATCAACTTTCTTTTTCTTCAGTAACACAACTATTTCACTAGCCATCTTGGACTTCAACGGTGGAAACACCGGACCCTGCAGTCACCGAAGTTGTCCCTTCCATTCATCCAGATGCTATTATTCTAGACTACAAGTGTATATGATGCTAGCTGTAGAAGCTCGTAAAACTCGACTATTACTCAAGTTTTCTTCCTTTTAGTTCGTCGTATTTCATCAAATTTCCTCGATTCACATCTCGAACACTTCCAGTATTTTATTTTACATTCAGGGTGTTGAAATTAGCGGAGATCGGAACACATTAGCACACTAAAGCGAGCACGAACAAGTATCAAGAAGAAGCTTTCGGTTATTTCCCGTTCGGTAGCATTTTGTAGGTACACAAAAGGTATTGCCCAATATTTATGACATAGTTACCTGTCAAATGTTTTCAACACACGTATTTAAAAACGCAAACTTTTGGCCACATAGTAATTAAATACTTCACATTAGGCGTGTTTGACGTTTTTAACTAAAAAATCAAAACAACAATGATGTGATGCAGATGTGATCATCAAAGTTCTATTATTATTTAGCGTACATCAACTGTGCTCTCGATCTGATTTGACGTGAGCTGCCTAGCACCCAGAGTCTTCATCTACGTAGAACCCAGCGAGCCGTCCTAGAGGCGTGGCAGGATTTGTTAAGGAGGTTGACTCGACACCGTGTGAGTCAAAACCGAAGAGTGACTTTACTTCTTTTAACACGCTTGTACGCTGTTAAACAAAATACTCCGCTCTCTTAAAAAAATGCCTAACCTATCGAAAAGAAAAATTAATGCAATAAAGACCCACAGTAATCATGGAAAAGAGTTTTTAAAAATGTTTTTCTCAGCCTGGAAATGGAGTCAAAATAGTAATTATGCTTCAGGTATAAATGAATTTACATTATGCTGACACTGCCAGTAATTATGTAAATATTGCAAATTAAAATTAAATTCGAATATTCCTTCGAATCCACCTGTCTTTCATTATTAATTCATTCATGTGTGACATAATCTGGCAACGCTGATGTTATGAAAT
Organism: Pyrrhosoma nymphula; assembly: GCA_963573305.1. Lineage (NCBI taxonomy): Eukaryota > Metazoa > Arthropoda > Insecta > Odonata > Coenagrionidae > Pyrrhosoma > Pyrrhosoma nymphula. Next base: position 6,842,101 of record OY754335.1, on the reverse strand, counting down.
TGAAAGATATATCTAGTGACGGAAGGGAAATCCCTCGCTTCGTATTTTCTAAATAACTTTCAATATAGGGTATTTTGGCGCACATTGATGATTTTAAAGTTCAAGTAAATCATTGATACCGTGATTGATATTTATCTTATGTCAATTACTCACATGATAAGAAATTCATTAAATTAAAGAAATTATTTTTCGGATGGATCACGGGATATATCAATGAAAGGAAAGATAATCTCCGCGTGGGGCGAACGGCACAGAAATGCCCGCCCGAGAACACTCACGCCCGACTCATTCCTGGATCCAGGACTCCGCGGGGAGTCGGGGAGCGTGGAAAGAGATAGAGAACAAAATTCCACCCTGATTAGGTCGTCTCGGCCATATGCCGATCCGGTAGTGCGTAACGGAGTGGCGGAAAAGACATAGATAGCCATGCGCAGAAAATGATGGGTTTCTTCGACGGAGACCGGGGGAGGAGAAAGGGGGTGCGGGGGTGGACGCTGGATAGGAGAGGGGCTTCAGGAGGGGAGAGAGAGGTGTATATAGGTGGTGGTGGGGTTGGTAGGAAATCCAGCGCGAGTTTTCTCGTGGAATCCCGCCACACGGAATACTCGAGCCACCTCCTCCTTTTCCTTTGGCGAGAGCACGGAAGCGATCCTCATGCCTCTCGTGATGATGCGATAATGGTGGGTCCCCCACGCTTGTGCACGATGGAGAGAGGAGATTCGTGAAGCGAGGAAGCTGGGAAAGGAAGGAAGAGAGCACACGGAAGAAGTCGAGAGCGTGTGGGAGTTGTGCTACGGTAATGGGGACCACTCTCCAGCGAGCTAATTGCACTCCTCGGTGGCGGTGATTTACATGTGTTCGCCGATCCCCCCTTGCATCCCGCACACTCGGAATGAGTATTGAAATGTAGACATACCGGACGTGGTAAACTGTTGAGTTGTCTTAATTATACCCAATGAACAAGTACTGCTGGCGATTTGATGAGAAGATACAAGGTTTTCAAAGCGTTCCGGATTCGTGCTGGCTAAAGAGCGCAAATGATCGCAAAATATTGATAAAAGTATTAAACTTTTGCTCATTTGTGGAGGCTTATTCGCAGGGATTTCAAGTGTTAAATCCACAAGGTTGTTGATGAATTTTTTATCGATGTTTCCGGAGGAGCGTCCAATGGACAAAATAACATGAAAAATAGGACTCAGAAAATGCGATTGTAGCCCTCTTGACGCCTTTCGTAATGAGTAGGGTAAAGCCAACGCCGGGTTTCTCTCAACCATTTCTCCGTGGTCGCTTCCCCCAAATAGCCAACCCATGACAAATATTTAAGAATTTCGATAAATTTAAATGAGGCAAACCAGAGAGTAGATTAAGATTTCCACCACAAACTCAATCCAAAATCCTTCTCGTTACACCAATCATGCGAACACAGTCTACTTCGCCCTCCTGACGTAATGCACATATTATAAAAAATATCATGAGTTGTTATGTCACATTCCTGCTCCAATGCAATGGTAATCAAAAAATGGTAAAATATTGAGTAAAAAAACCAATTCATGTCTTTTCGCTCCCAGATATAACAGAGCATGTTGATAATGGGAAATTTTCCCGACAGGGCTGCGCTTTTAATATTTTTAAGGCTATAATTTGACCAAAACAAAAGCTCAAAATCTTCCTCGAAAGGACCAAATTTTTCCAAATCATCTTTCTACATTTAAGGCGAAGCCAACTAATTTAATAACACACCAATTTTCTGATAAAAATGACTTATTGGTAGCCAACATTAAATCCGAATTCCACTAACTCTCAATTAAAGGCAAATGGAAAATGGATAAAAAGCAGTGTCTTGCACTGATAAGATCGGAATATGAGTTTGACCACCTTAATTTTCCTTTGGATAAGGTTTAGGAGTAAAATATTTGCTAAGAGCAAACGTTACCGGCAACTCATAAATACTGCTATTACTAGATGAATATCTTGATAATGATGAACGTAACACATTCTATTATTTTTTTTGAAATTAATAAAATGCCATAGGTGTAAATAGGAAAGTGCAAATAGGGTAAACACATATTACCAATCTCGAAGTACCATTAGTTCAAAGGTGGATGATTCACAATTCACCTACAGAAAAAAGCCCATTAAAGGAAGAAAACTCATATTATATAATAAGGAAGTTAACTCAGGCCAGTGCTACTGAAAACAGGTCTCAGATATTGAACACAGGTTTAAGTCATGAAATTATTCTGCGTAGTCGAAACCTGCACCGTTAAGGAAATCATTTTTATGGCCTCATCGAGTCACATCTTTCTATAGGTATGTTCGATACTGCAGCTATATCTGTGGAATATCAGTTGTATATATGTGAATATCATCAAACCTTTTCATATCTAATAACGCGATTGGAAGCCACAATGATTCCACCACCTAGGCTACTAGGAAAAATAGTTCAATTATTTTATGAAAGACACACACGAATTATTTCCTTGGAACTCATAACTTCAACATATAACTTCCACCCTTATACTTGTGGCAACTTTGAAGGAATAAAAGGAAGTCGATTTTATGCCCAATGATTGATGATGCCCACGCAGGGCAAATGAGAGCCACAACTCGCGATATTGAATTCTTTAACTGCACGTAAGCTTCGTACTTCGTTTCTTAGTCCGTGAAGTCAGGTCCTTGGATCGATTTCAGGAGCAGAGGGAAGTTTTGTCTCGAGACAATTTCTACGTATATTATCACTGCAGTTTTTCGGCAGTGGTGAACTCTTCATACATGTAGCTAACCACGGCTTAAGTACTGCTACGGCAATTAACTTCATGGATTGTGGCTTCTTAGAAGCATTTATTTCCCATGAATTGACATATTTGATGGACCGCATGGACATAACAACCAGTACCCTTTACTCTTGCAAATTTTTCTAAAGAATTGGGAAGCCTGGGTGGTCAGTGCTCTGGTCCGGCAAGTCTTAGTTCGATTCCCGGTCCAGATGCATTTTTCTCTCATGGCAATTTCAAAATGACTCCGAACTTCTCAAGTCACCAGATGGGAATCCGAATTCAGATCTCCTGATTGGAAGCCGGACGTATAGTAGAAAAGCACACAGTCCTTTTTGAAGAGGGGGTAAGTACTCAAAGAGAAGGAGCCGTGGACAAAAAAACAGGGAAGACATTATGCCCTTGAAGAGGAAAGAAAGAGAGAACTATATGGAGTAGGATGAGGGAGGGGGTGAGGAGGAGAAGCATTAAGATTGTTTATCCTTGGAATTCTCCCAAATCAGAGCCCCTTTAAGAAGCCGCTTTGCCAAAGGCACCGCGGGCTAGGAGGCGATATTGAAAAATTCCATCACGCGCCTCAACTTTTAAAAGATACCGGAGCCCGGAAGGTGCTCCCGGCACTCCTCTTGCCCCTTCTTACTCAGAAACCACCCGCTCCTATAGGGAGCCAGAATTCGACCACGGACCCCCCCTTTTGTATATCCTCTGTCGTGCCCAGTTGCCCGCTCGGGACGCGGAACGGCGCCGGGAAACGGCCGGGGCTCCCGTCCGATGGGGCCACCCAGAAGGGCCACCCTCTCCCCACACTCCACTCCCGGATGTAAAGCACTACGAAACTATTAGCGGGAGATTACGCGCAGCGGAGCTTGCTTGCCGCGTGTAGGCGGGGGTTTAAGTGTTTTTTTTTCTACAGGATGGAAGGGGTGCACTATGCCTCGTTCCATCACCGTTCGGAGCCAACGTCAATTTCCCAATCTAATAGCGGACGGTGGAAAGTGAACCTAATCAAACTTGCCGTGCACGCACCAGAAATGGGCTGTCTGAATGTACTGGGATGAGTGTTTGAATCTACTCCCAAATTCATTCGGCCCAACATCTTCGGATGATAATTCAGCATCTCTACCCAGGGGTTCAATTCTCTTACCATCATAATTATCGTAGACAAAAGCGACGAATTTATCGCAAGGTTTCGGCAACTCTGTAGGTACTCTCGAGTTGTTACATCCTGCCAGAATGCGATAATTATCGCACCGTAAATGTATAGAAATTGATCGATAGCATAATACACACCCACCGTAAGTGGGTGTGTATTATGCTATAGTTCAACGACATCATGCGATAATCTGTTGTAGCCGCGTCCGATGAGTACCATAGCATTTCGAGATTTGACCTCTGGTTTCACTTTCGCTTTTTCGCAAGCAAACGACTGCATAGCCTAACACACAAGTAGCAACCCGGAAAAGAGGGCATGTGGACGGAATTATGATGCACAGATTTCTAGGGACGGGGATTTCTGATTCTTTTCTAATATTGGCGAAGGGCTTAAGCGTGAATAGAGGTCCTAAGTAAAACATTATTGTTGGACGTCACAATTGAGATTCGACATCGTGGTGTGCGAGAGGAAGAAATCGTACCAAATCGAGAGACCTGATACTTTTGAAACGTTGGTTATTTTGTGGAGATTTTGATAACTTATAAAAATAGATTAACTTACTTCGTTAATTGCAACATAGGAAATCACTTTCTGTATTTCAACAAAGTTCCATAGCAAAAGTGTGAGGTGGTACCTATCGATTCTAGGTTACGATAGCCTCTTGTATTGTGGTATTATTCGTGATAATAAAATAGCGGTTGACCTGATAAAAAACTGATTAAAAACCCTTTAAATGAGATGCTTAAACCCTAAGAGAACTGGAAAACAGTATTTTTTAAAGTACGCCTACCTATTTCACGACCAGGCTAAGAGAGCTCCTCAGGTGTCATTTCAGAATGAAGGTAGGGCAGAATTGCCGTCCACCGTCAACTTTTTTTGGATTGGTGGATAGGTTGGCTAGGAATAGATCATTCAATAAGTGGAGAATGGGTAGAGGGGTTGGTATTAGCCTGCTCATCCATGTCCTCAACAACCGCTTCATTGACTGGAGTGCTTGGATGTCTAGGTGAATGCAAAAACAGACTAATTGTCATCCTACTATATTTTACGGTGAGATCGATACGGAAACTTATAATTAAAAGCAGACGGTGCGTCACTTGTCAGATACTTTCCCATATCAAATCTTCAACTTTTCCCCGAAAAGGTTTTTAAATTTTTGTTATCACTGTGTACTTTTTCTTAATGACATTATGGTACCTTTTCTGGTAGCATGCTTAATTAAAATATAGCCCGGACTGCTATTAGCCCGGAGATGGGTAGAGGTCATGGGTCGGTATTAGCCTGCACTTCACGAAAGGCGTGCACGTGGGCAAAGAACAGCGGAGAGGGACCGAGCATTGCGCTGGAAATATTCTCCACCCGACGAATCTGACGAAAATCCGACGGACCAGACTGGAAATGATCTCCACCCGATTTCTACTAGTGGTTGCGTTAATTCCGTCGAGGGTGAATCTTATTTTTTATAATAACAGTCTCTTGAGTTTCCATATTGCACATTAGGTTCAAGTTGAGATCAGGATTCTACCGAAAAATCACTTCACATCACTGAGATCCCAACGTGGCATTTGGGAAAGAAAACCAGTACTCTCGTCGCCATATACCGACACGATCCCCGAGCGTAAACCCTGAATAGTTCTGTGCTCTGAGGTTATAAGTGCTGAATTTCCCTCTATATCTTAATTTTTATTTCATCAATATCGAAAGAAATAACAGATTCCGTAAAAATGGATCCATGCTAATTGACTTAACACAGAACAGATTTGTTTCTTCGTAAGCATAAACTATTTCGAGGGAACAGTTAGACCAGCGTGTCTTTGAAGTCAAATACGATTTTCACTGAAGATATGTTTAAAGGGATGTTGGGCGTTAATTGCAACAAGTCATTACATAAGCCACAATATAAAAATGAGCTAACATTTAAAGAGACATAAAAAACTATAAAATTAATACCAACTGAACAGCACAAACCCTGCATTCTCGTCAATAGCATGCTTAAAGAATATTTTTTCTTTCGAAAAAAGTATTTCCCCGTACATCCCACGACGCATCAAATGACGCATCAAAATTTGCTCAACAAAAATAATCAAGTTCAAACATACTCGCATAAAATATTTCAATCAAGGTAAACTTTATTCATGCAGGGAAGTCCATTGCGGAGGAATATATTATTACTATCAGGAAAACTTGGAAGTCTCCATAACACATTTCTTAGTTGACCACGACTTCAAGTAGGTATACATGAGCTATATAGAGAATTTGTCTACACATTACATTTTGTGTTTGCAGCAGTCTTAAGAATAGCACGGTAATGTTGAAATAGCAGTCTACTAACAATTTTTACAATTTCGTGTGAAGAAAACCTAGTTACTTTTCTTTATTTAACATCGTTCATGACTGCGAACTTTTCGAGTAAGATTAGGCAGTAAAGTTTTCAATTAAACCGCAAATTTAAAAACAAAAAAATAGCTGGTGCCTACATTCATTATCGCTGCAAAGTGAATATACTGGCAAAATCAAGAAATTTTCACAGCAAAAATCTTCTATTTCGACTTTATTCACTCAAGTAAAGTTAATAAATAAAATTTCCCATTGTAGTACAAATTGAAACAGCGAAAAAAGTCATCGATACCTTTCGAGACATTTTCTCCATTGCCTCTATGACGTGGAAAAATTGACACATTCGCGAAATTTGTATCGCGACACCCGCCTGTCTCGACTGTATCCACTCGCTTTACGTCTCTCCTTCAACTTCTTCATCTTATTCTCAAACGCTCGTACGCAACCCCCCCGCCGCGTACCGCCGTATGATCCACTTTGATCTAATTCCACCGCAACCCCTGCCAGGAGGGGGGGCACTAAATGGCGCGGCTTCCATTTCCCATTTTCGATCCAGACTCACTCCGCTCCCCCGCGGCCAGCACCACAATCATCTCATGCTCCCTCCATCACGAGGTGCAACGCGACCAAATCAAATTTCCCCTTTGGATGCCGACGCGATATTATTGCTGCGTGACTTATTACCAAACCAAACAAATTGTGACGGGTGGGTTGGGAGGTTGGCGTGGGGGGGGGAGGGTGGCGGAATAGATGACTATGAATGGAGGAGTGGATCCCCTGGAACGCGGATCAAGGGTGCGTGGGAGGTCTCCGTTCCCCTCCCGGTCGACCACCGCATCTCATTCCGGCTGCTCGCTCGTCGGGCAAATTGGTGGCCGCCACAACTATCTCACCGGGGAAACCTCAAATCTCCTCCTCCTCTTCTCCTCCCTTTACAACCTTTCCAGCTCCCTATCCGCCCAGCCCCCCCGCTACACCTTATTCTTCCCCAAGTCTCCACTCCACCGCGTATGCCTCCCCGTCTCCGTTCTTGTTTGTTGTAAATATTTCGAATATCTTTGACCAGAAAGTTCACCCACCGACAAAAATTAAATGGAGAATTAGTTAAAACAGAAGAGGGTGAGAAAACTACAAAGTCATGTAGATAAGTCACACAATACTTTACCGGGCCAACACCTGCTCATCCGTTTTTATTCACACTTGCTTCCTGAAGACGCCGCGCAAAAACATACTCATCAGCATTGCTTACCACATCGCTTCTTTTCTTTGAGGCCTTTCTGCTCTAAACTAACTAACCCGCTACTTCGACTATAAAACTCTCCGAAAGAACACAAGCGTCAATATTTTCTTTCACTCGTTGATTTAACCGCCCCTTGCATGTTTTTTTTTACTTTTAGTTAAGTATCTTCATACTTTTGAATCCAAGAAAAAATTTTTAAAGATTTTTCTCAAGTTCAAGAGTTCAAGGCTTCAAGAAATTATAATTATTAATTAATTGACAAATATTATTTCAATTAATCCGCTTAAATACACATCAAAATATCCCATTTTAATTGTACTACGGAAAGATTCACAAATAACTTTTTTCTTCAAGCCTTTATCAGTTTCACAATTAACTAATGCAAGTGTTTTTAAAAACTAATTGCCACTAAAGTCATCAAGTGTGGCAATGGCGTCAACATAGTTTTTTTAAATACTTCACGTCTTAGACATCTAAACCACTGGCGGTTAATGGGTGTAGCTAAATATAATCTCAGATCATAGTATAAACTTAATATCCACTAGTATAGGTGATTCTTACTTTCCAATTTTTTCCCGAATAAATCTTAAATCAAAACATTTATTCAATGAAGATGGGAGATATTTGGGAGATATAGAGAAGTGGTGCAGAGAAGAAACAATGTCAAATTTATCTATGAGATTAACAGTAAAGTTATTGGGCTGGACATCAATTCATTTAGTTACATTTTTATAAAATCGACAATTCCGTGTACTTAATATATCAAAGGAAACATTTGGCGTAGAGAAACGTCTTCAGGATTTAAAAAAGGTGATAAAAAGATGTAGGTATGCATGTTCCAAAGACGAAGTTTCGGGGATGGGCAAACGCTCCTCTTTGCCACGGAAACGTTTTTTTTAAAGGAAATAAAAATAAATCAATACGTAGTCTGCAGCATATTTTTCTGATACACCGTTTGAAGGAGTTTACCTGCATTCAACAGCACACAGTACCCTCGTTCAGCTGTTTCTTCATTTAAACTCGTCGCAATTTCTAAATAATCCTCTGCCACTCAGATCCCTCCGTTTCAACATGTAATGGTGTTTGCCCTTAGATTTAGATTTTAACGTAGGACACTGCCTTTAGGGTTCATGCACTGGTGATTTAAAATATATTTTAAAAATCAAACGACTTAAAAAAATGTTGATGAAAAATTAGACTGCTGAGTAAAATAAATATACATTCTTTCGCGTGAAAATCTTCATTCCGTCGGATGTTTCGACAGGAAATATCGCAAACAGGGCTGTATAAGCCGGGTTGTCCAAGTTGTCAGATTTTTACACTCTTCCATTCAATTTAGGTCGCTTGTCATCCGCTGGGTAATATATCTTTTCACCCTAAGCTTTGAGGATGGGATTCTGGATTCTGCCGAGGTTGGAAACTAGGCCCCTGTTGAAGTTTATGGGTTCTGCTGGTAGGGTGATTTCTATGGCCTCCATGTTGATCCAATCCCAATACCCTTCGTTCGCCTGAGTAACTTGGTCTTGTCCTATAAGATAGCGTGAAAGATACTATGTCCTATAAGATAGCGTGAAAGATACTATGTTCCGCCACCGCATATTTCTCTGGTTGACAAAGCCGGAAGTGTCGCGAGGGCTCCGTGAGCCTGGTCTTCATGGTTCTCCCTGTTTCAACAATATAGACCTCACCACACTCAAATGGGTTGCGATAAACACATGTAGGTGTTACTCTGATTTCGTACTTTTTTTCTATCGGGGGATTTCCATTCAAGATGTTGAAGTAAGTGCCCATCGGAACACAATAACAGCGCACTTTATCGCTCACGAAAGACGTTGAATGGAATGATGTGCGCTATGGCGAAACGTTTTGTAACCTACCGGTAGGTAGCATTCTGCGGGTGTACAACCGTCGTGTAGTTTGTGTAAATTTGTTGAATACGTTCAAATTAAGTGTTTAAAAACGTTAGCTTTTTGTCGCTGAGTACTTAATTATGAACTTTACAATATGTATGTTAGTCGCCTTCACTGAAACTCAACAAGCTCGACAACTATCACGGATTACATAGTCGAAGTTCTTTCGTTTTTAGCGCACATCAACTTTACTCCCGATCTGTTTTGAAGTGCGCTACCTAGTACGCAGGGTCTGAATCACGAATGGAAGGCAAGTGCGCTGTTATTATGTTGCGAAGCGATTATCTCTCTATAGCGAATGGAAGGCACCCGATATCATGTGTCCTCATTCAGATATTTGAACATTTGCCTCATTCACTCTTCCAGCAGCATTCGTTCCGTCTCGCTCAAAAAGTGAATATTTCCTCTACCTCATCTCGCATCGCCTAATTTACCTTCTCTGCTCTTCATCGTAATCTAAGCAGAATGTACATGCCGGGGATTTCCCGCCATCATGCAGCCTTCATTTCAAGGACAAGCAGAAGTCCAGCAACCGATTAGAGGCCACCTTCTTTGAATAAAAACTTTTTCGGTACATTTCGGTATTTCTCGTTGCTCTTTAAAATATTGTATTCATTTGAATTACTTATAAATACATCAATTATTTTTAATACTTTGAAGGTTAACAGGGGAGTAGCATTGATTTTTAAACAACCTACCCCAAACCGGTAGATCATAAAATAACAATATTATTGACTGTGTTAGGCCTATAAAACTGCTTCTCTAGTTATAACTTCCTCCACACTGCCCTATCACCGCATACCTCTTTTGCTTTTCTTATATTCATGCATTGCTTCATGTACGCTCTATTTTTCTACAGGCTCCTAAAGTGCTTCATATTAATATTCTCTCCCAATGCATTCGTGACTTTCTCTGTTGAGATGGGACTAGTCGCTTGCTCTCAAACCATTCAACCCTAACTATAAATATTTCGTTATTCAACTCTCATTAATCTTTTAAAATTGCCCAAACCAACACAACACGCACCTGCCTTAAATATGTCCATGACCGGAGCATCCATGCCACATTATTTCCATAAAAGGCCATCGCGACTATTATTGCAAAAATATCCCATACGACATAACCACTACATTAAGTCTAACGTATGCTAATCCTGGAATACGCAAGTTTCACGGTTTCACTGGGAAAATATATTTGAGGAAAACTTTGGACCCGAGGGCAAAAGCTTTAAGAATGAAACATAAGTGATTAAAAATAGTTGTTCCCAGATTCTTATTGCGTAATTCTAGAATTGAGTACGATCTTCCCTTTTCTGCGAAACATTAACATCATAATCAAGAACTAAATAAATCACTTTCTGGAGCATAAACTTCTGATCGTAGATTTATTATAAATGCGATGGTCCTGTTTTTCGTTGTTTTTTTCTCATAACTTAATCGCTTTTTCCATTCCCTGCTATTCTTATCCCTCCATTTCAATATCATCCTTCTCCTCCCTCCACTTCAAAACTAGCTCCATCTTGGTTTAAAAATCGCCTCCCCTCCCACCAAGTTGTCAGATTTTTATACCAAACCGAACTTAATGCATGGATACTTTTGTCAGGAATTAAATAACCAACAAAAGGTAATAGGAGAGCAGCAGTGGCCCACCAAAACCTACCATACTCGGTATATAACAATAAAATTAAACTGTTCACAGTGAGACTCATGAAAAAGTGTGTTGACTCAGTTTATGACAGCAAAATATTTTTGAGGAAAAGTTTGACCAGGGAACGCTGACTTAAGAATTGAAAAAGGCGGTGAACACTATACAATTTTAGAAATAATGAAAGAGAAATTTCTCGAACGTGTCACTGACTTTCCTTCTCGACGCAAAACTTAATCAAGAGCATGGAAATACTTCTACGATGGTTTCTGAACCATTAGCTTCCGGCGAGTTACCTCCTTTAAAACTGTAGTAATGTTAGATATTCCGTAGAACCATCTGTTTAACCGTTTTCTTCCAGTAATTTAGTCACTTTTTCTACATCGCCCTCCGCTCTCCGATGGATCTATTAAAAAGTTTCCCTCCTTCACCCCTTATGCAGTACATCCTGATCAAGAACCGAATCCTTTCTTTAGTTCTGCCTTCCACAACCGCCTGACTCACCTTTCCCGTTCCACATTGGATTCCAACCAAAGTGCACAGGATAATAGAGGGTGCCCATTATGGCAGCAGCATCTCAGAAGCCAACCGACGACCATCCTCCGTCTGTACACAGTGGCTCGATACCTTTTTGTTTTCTGTAGCTTTTTAAACATAGCACAGAATATTTCTCGAGTAGTGTCTACCTTACGATGGGTACAAGACTGAAAAAAGTGTAAGGCAAATTATAAGATGAAAACCCTAAATCATTATTTTGGTCTTACGCAAGAGTGGTTTAGGGCAAAAGTTCAACTGTAGAGTCTTCAACGGACAAAAGTGGCAAAGCAGTCATAATCGACCCACCCCCATAGAAAACACATTAAACAACTTCTATAAAGGTGTGTTCACAAAGGACGACACCATCCATGACACAGGCATCCTTGTCATTAGTAAACAGATAGGAGATAGTCATACAGCACGATGGGATAAATTAATTAATTACGCTTGATTAAATGTAAGAAGCCCTCCGGTCCAGAAGAAAAACCTAAACGCGTCCTCAAGGAGTTGGCCACACAAATCGCACCATTTTAGGAAACCATATTTAACAAGTCATAATTCGAAGGCAAATATCATAAGAGTGGAAAATAGCCTACGTCACTCCACTTTAAAAAAAAGCAACAAGACTCAGGAAATCACCGTTCTATATCGTTAATATCACTATTATATACGATATTCGTGCAAATGATTATTAGAAATATCATGGCCTCCCTAGATATTCGAAAATTCTTCCGAAGTAGTCAGCACGGCTTCCGGTAGAGTAGATCTTGCGATATCCATTTTGGACTCTTCCTCCGTGCTATTCTATAATCAAGTGAAAGGAAAAAAGCAAGTAAACGCGTTATTCCTGGATTTCATGAATGCCCTTGACAAGGTTACTCACAATAAACTAATATTTAAGTTACAATAATGTGGGGTAAAGGAAGAAATGGTGAATTGCGTACGTTATTTTCCAACCGAACGCAAACAAAAAGTAGCTATCGACGGCATTAATTTCAGCATGGTAAGAGTGGCATCCGGAGTCCCACAAGGATGCGTAATCGGCCCCCTATTATTTCTCATTTAGGTAAACGACCTTAACTCTTTAGTAAGTAGGAAAATTAGATTGTTTGCAAAGGATTCCGTCATCTACCGAAATATTGCCACAAATGTTGACTTAGAAGTTCACCTTAGTACATGCACTGCCGTGCACTCATTACGAAAGAATTAACACCAAAACTAAATCTATAAAGCGGTAGGGGTAAACATAAAAGAGTCAGATGAAGTTAAATTTCTGGGAATCACTATGACTTCGGACATAACGTGGGTAAAATACATGCGAAACATTTGCGGCGCTGTATTAAAGAAAATAAGGTTTATCAAAGGAATAGCTGGTAGCACTCTATTGTTTTAGACTTTATTTTGTAGAAATTATTATTATCCATACTAAGTTATACACTTTGTATTTTTTCTACAGTTTTAATTAGCGGTATGACGCGTTTCGCCGATCTATGGCATCATCAGGTACAAATTTTAAGATTGTTTGTTTATTGACCGTTGTTAAGTTGTCGTAGTTACGGGGTTGGTTTGAGTGAGGTGGGCGGTTATACCGTGGCTTAGAAGTGTGGGCGCGGATAGGTGGCTTGAATGGTTAATTTTTCTTAATGTTAAACAAACAATCTTAAAAATTGTACCTTATGATGCCGTAAATCGGCGAAACGCGTTGTACCGCTAATTAAAACTGTCGAAAAAATACAAAGTGTATAATTTAGTATGAATAGCTTGAATGTTCTCCGAAGAAACAGCGAATGAGAGATGCTAATTGTCTCTGGTTGGACCACATCTGTAATATGCTGCGAGCATTTTGGACCCTGCACAGAAAGATTCAATTCGCGAAACAAATAAAATACAAATGAAAATCGCACGCTTCGCTAAAAACTACTAAGAGCGAACAGATGAGTGTCACACAGCTGATGAAAAGACTACGTTGGCAGTCGTTAGAAACTCGAAATTTACATACTAGGCTAATATAATCTTAAAAATTCGCATCAGTCGAGTTTCATCACGATACAAGGATACTATTTTGACCCCACACTATATTTCTGTAACTGATGGAAATGACAAAATAAGAGAGATACACTGCCAGTGCGGGGATACAGGTACAAAAATTCCATTTTTCCACGCACCATTTGGGATTATAACAATAACTGCGTAATACTCACATAATATACATTATTTACACTCAATTCACCTGTCCTCTCCCACTTTAGTTTCTCTCTTCCCACCCCTTCCATGGCTGGCCTATCACCCCGTGCCACACGCTTCTTCGACGTCTCGCAGGGTAGTATGTAGATGTAGATGAATGTGATAATAAGATAGTGACAATGGTTCGTCAAAAACCTATCCTAACTGGATGATAACTATGTAACAATATTGTACCCCACATGAAGAAGGTAATTGTTTTCGAAAAACTCGACGAATTATAAAATATACTTAAGGAAAAGTTTGATCGCGGGACTTGAACTATGATTTAAAAAGGCAGAATTTCCCTTGATTCGAAATGCGATATTTCCGTTAATGGGCCCTCGCTTCCCAAATTCAAGGAAATTATTCCTATATAATGAAAAGTAAAGAAAACTTTGTAATTCCACATAAATATTTAATGTACGACCTAGGTTTACGGACCCACCAGATGATGACGTGCCACGTCGAAACCTAGGTCGTACATTAAATCTTTATGTGGAATTACAAAGTTTTCTTTACTTTTCATTATGTTAAGTCGATTCCATGAAGTCATGCCCGAGACAACGAAATTATTCCTCATAGAAATATCATATAAATATATAACGTTGCTTTCTAAATCACACATTTCAAAAAACATGTAATGTGAGGGAGAGTAGCTTTATCAGGTAGCTGATGATATCCAATGTTGATAAGCTGTTTTTTTGCTCTCTAATTACTCCATTTCCCATATCATTTTCCGCCACAGCTTCTTTTTCAGCATCTTTTTCGTTCTTCCTTACTTTTAAACTCGCTATCTCCCCCTCCCCCATCTCGGTCGAGAACAGACTCCATTCTCCAGCGGTCGCCTAATTTACCTTCCCCGCTGCTCTTCGTCGGATTCTAACCAGAATGCACCGGGGCGAGTGAAGGGGTTGAGTGAGGAGGATGCCCATTACCTACGGCTGAGCGGTGGCGGCGGCAGCGGCATTTCGTGGGGCGCCCTTTGCCACGCTAGATATTTCCTTACCGCCGCCCTTTCAAAGATTGCCTCCTCGCCTCTCTCTCCCTTTCCCATTTCCGAAACGAACCCATTACGTGGTCCCCTCGAAATATGGCCGCGTCCTTTCGCCCATATTTGATTACTACCATTGCTCCTTCTTTCAGACCCAATTCCATTTACCCTTCCCTTCCACCTCCTCCCGATTCAGAACTCCTTCGGGGAGTAGGTACCTCAGGCCAATTTCGACCGTGACTTCCCGTTTCCAATCCGAGGATCCCTAAAGCGACGGCTTAGTCGAAAGATAAGAGTTCGCAAACCTTTGCACACAGGGCGCAAAATCATCCATCCAATAAATCTGTTTTTTTTTAACTAATATGAAAAAATGCAGTTTTGTATTACATTTCAGGAAAAGTTGCTGGGGTATATTTTTAGGGGCAGGGATTAATTTAATGCCAACTGAAGTTGTTGCTGAATAAAGCTGCGGTTGCAAGATTCTTTGACTAGGCAGATACCACGAGCATGCGCAAATTGGCGTTCATGCTACGGAAAATGATTACATATATTGACGTGTTTGCTCTGTATTGACGAAGAGTATGGGTTTACGCTATTCTGGTCTTGTAGAAAAAAGTGATAAATTTCATGTCTTTGATTCACTTATCATCGTAACTTGACGATCTAGTTCCACTAAATATGTGTATTACTCACACACCAAGTATGAAATTTACTCCAGCATCCACCATTGTTTTACCGAAAAATATCCTCACATCGCAACTCACATATCCGCGCGCTGGCGAACAGCACAATGAAATGTAATGAAAAATAAGAGGGGAGATGGACCAAAGTCTCTCAGTAATGAGTAACGGAAAGCAAAACGTAGAGTGGGCAAGGAGGATGGAGGAAAAGGTAATGCACCTTACATAGTTTGAAAATGTGTAAGATAATCCACAGAGAGAACAGACTAATAGACAAAGGATAAAGAAATATAAAAGATTGAAAACTTCGTATGGAGAAATTGCACCAAAACCAAACCTGATCAAAAAAAATGCCAACAGTAATTGCACACAATTTAAGTAGTAGAATTCCTAATGTATGATACTAATGTTCTAAAACTATTGATGCAAAACTTGCTAGTAAAAGGTGATGAAAAACTGTAAAAAATGTTTTTTGTAAGTATTTTTCTTTTTCATTGATATTATAACATTGAATATATATTTCATTGATAATATCTTCAATTTTTCAAATATCAATAAAAATTTTAAAAACATATGTTTGATATTAATAATGTCTAGTTGCCGCTACGTTCCGACATTGTCATGCAATGTAGAATTTTCTAGTGGTTAAATTGCCCGGTGAACATCAAACCTTGAATATGAGTAAACGGGTATTAAAATAATTGAATAGTTTTTAGTGCAATAGCAATTTCTGGTGAGTATTATGACAAATGCTAGCGGAACACTGAACGTAGTGGGAGAAGTCCCAGTCAACGAAAACGTTCCACATGCAGCACGAAGTCTCCGTACCACATTTATTGCGTAACGTTTATCGAAAAATGGGTAATCGGGTGAATGCCTGATCGTTTGGTGGAATCAATGACTCGTGAATCGTCTCGATGGAAGAGCGATGAAACTCGGACGAATTAGTCTTTGAGAACAAAAGAGGTGGCAAAAGCGAAACAGACTGAACTGTGTTCTATGAGTGGTTTCGTCCATAATGGGCGGCTACGATTTCAGTGAAAGTGCTGGAGATGGAAACTGGATTGCGCTCAAACGAAATCATTTTCCGCCTTTCCCTTTTCTTTCATGGCTGTCATCAACTCCACAATGTGTGAATGACTTTTTAACCACCTCATCCTTGGTGAAGTTTTACTGAACTCAATAAGCCTAATTTATTTTAAGATTCGGAGAAGGGAACAAAAAAGGATGAAGGAGGTATTAAACATAAGAAGGGAGGAATAAGGCGAGATGTTGTGGAATATGAACATAATAAGAACTTAGAAGTAGCGATTTTCCACAGATAATGATTTTAATTCGACCCGGGTTTCGATGCACTGCATCATCAGACTGATGATCGGGTCGAATTAAAATATTTATCTGTGGAAAATTGCTACTTCTAAGTTCTTATTATGGTAGTAAGCATGTTAAATATGGTGACAGAGGAGAGTGTTTGGAAAGCGAGGAAGAGGAAGGAAGAAAATGGGACTTTGAGATAACATTAAGAGAAGCAGAATGTATGAGGAGTTTATGAGTGACTCGATGGTGCGAAAGTGCAGTAACATCTCGGACTGTTTGAACCCTAACCCGTACATGAAGAAGTTGTAGTAAAGCCGGTCCAATAACATACCAGTCAGGTTATAGAATTCTCAATGATGAAGCCCAGGCGTTGGACTATGGAAGCATAATTACTTCTTGTTGGTATAGCACAAATTGGTACGAAAGACAGGCAGATTTCTCCACCTTCCAACCGATTATAGTGGGCGAAAACAACGGATGGGTAGAGATATCACTTAGAGGCTTGCAGAAGACTCGCAGGTGTGGTGATACAGCATATCAAAATTTCTATTAAAAAAAAGTATTGCTTTCTTATATATAAAAGCGGGCTTCCCTACACTTGGGGTCCGAGATTATTTCCTCGAGAAAGACTAAGATGATATTATACGAGATCGTGTCCACAAGATATATGTCCACAAGGGTATATTTTTCTCATTCGGATTATACTAAATAGCAGTATTAGAAAATTAACGTTTTCAAAATTCAAATCATTGGTGTATGACAATTTCTCATCCTATTTACTGATAGTCTCGTACTACATGATTTTTTATACGAGGCGTTTTTTTAAAGTACCGTTTTAACATAAAAAACAAGTGTGCTTTTCTTAACAAATTTATTTTTACATGAAAGCCTGTACATTAACCTACTTTTCTAAATAATTTCCTTTTGTATTAAGGCACCTATCGAATCGTAGGAGTAGCTTTTGAATCCCATCCTCATAGATGTCTGCCACCTGAATTGACAACCACTGCAACACGATTGTTTTGACCTCATCGTCGTCATCGTGGCGCTGACCTCCCAGATGCATCCTCAAATGCAAAAATAGGTGGTCGTCAGTGAACGCTAGATTGGGACTGTACGGAGGGGGATCAAGTGATTCTCATCCAAATGATCTGATGACATCTTGAGATTGATTAGCCGTGTGTGGATGGGCATTGTCGTGGAGCAGTCAACATTTGCGGTACCCAGCGTGAGCACAACTTCGATCATTTAAACATTCTGTCACAATTTCATAGAGAACACTTCTTGACACTCGAGGAAACTCATCAGATAACGACGAAATCGTAGAGCGTCCGTTCTCTTTCACTTTTTCCTCAACTTTCTGCACCAAATATTCAGTAATGACTGAAGGTTGCCCACTTCGTTCCTCATCATGAACACTCGTGCGGCCATGCACCCCTAAAAGATCTAACCCATTTCTGTACCATTCCATTGCTCATACTGATACATACATTTTTCCATAAACTTCACTGATCTGATGATGCATTTCAGCCACTTTCAAGCTTATAGCGCTAAGAGAACGAATCATAGCGTGTATTTCACAGTCGGCGGGATTCTTAATCGGCGGAGGACTTTTAAATCTACATCTACAAAAACCCAGCAAGCAACCTCAGGGGTGTGTGGCAGGGGGTGAGTATTCACCAACATGCATTACACTATACACTAAAGTTAGTGTAACTACGACCAAGGGCGGTCCCAGGGGGTCAAGCAGGTCATGACCCCCCGAAAAATCTTGAATATGTATGGCCTATAATGAGCAAAGACTGAAAAAATACCTAAGTATTTCAATTTTACCGAAGTGTTTTTCTTGATATCTAGAAGAAATTGCCATTTTTATTGCTAAAACGATCATGTCCCCTCCTCCTTGGTATTGGCCTGGACATTAAATTTTAAAACTTGGAACCCATAATGATGACCCCCCCCCCCCCAAAGTTAGGGCTGGGACCACCCTTGATTAATTATGCCATTAGCATAAATCGCTAATGCTTGTCACGAGGTGAAGCCTCACAAGCATGCACTACACTACAGATATGCTCACCATGGAGAGGGACCGTTAATATATATGTATTTTGCAACTACACAAATGGACATACTCAAAAACAAACTTAAACACGGTCGAATGTTTCCGTAATAGCGTCTGTGGCATCCTAACAGATGAAGGTACACAGCGCACATGTGCCAAATGCCGACAGCAGAACTGCAGCGGCCGAATTTCGATACGGTGCCTACTTAAGAAAAACATGCCTCGTACTTGGACTTTTCATGTGACACCCGGAAGAGCGCGATTTCATTAGTTTTTCTTTTAACGGTGCAATAAATCTGCTCAAGCTCTGTTACTATTGTTTTAATCATACTTACTGTACAGTGTCTTCTAAAATAACATTAAACCCAAGTGCATCGAGTGAGAAACAGTGACCTTTATTACCAGAACTATCCTAGCCATACTAGAACTTACGACACAAACTTCATAGGTCATTTCACACAGCCTTCGCTAAATATACTTTGCGAAAACGTAAATGAGACACAACTCACATTAAGGTTAGGTCATAATTACAAAGTTATTAGCCAAGCATTTGGAAATCATCTGCTATGATGATCAGGAAGCCATTAGCTGAATTTTATAGAAGGAACGCGAGCTGTGTCACGAGAAAACAATGAATGCTACATTTTTACTAGAGAAACTAGGACGGGAGCGCTTCCAGTCACGAAGAGAAAAAAGCCAATCTGAACCTTGTGGAAGATTAAGGTCAATAGAGTTCACTTCAGACTTTCAAGATTTTAGCTTGGCGTTATGCCCTAAGGGAGATCATCCTAAAATACGGATAAAATATGCTATATAATCTTCCGAGCTCACTGAAGATTCATATGCTGGTTCTACATCAGTCACATATACGAAAAGACTTCACTGCTAAAATTAATTGATTATACGTGTAGTTATGCATCGAATTTATTCACTCCAGCCTTTCCTTTTCACCAGGCCCATGCTGACTTTCCCTATGCTGACTGTGCAATCTGCTACTGCCCATATTGTCCGTAGCCGCGAGGTGGCAGCACTGAAGACTCGCCCTTTGAAATCGTAATCTTATATGGAGTACATGAAAAAAACAGCACAATTAAGATACTTTTGCGCCACTATTAAGTACCAAAGATGGAATTCAGAGTCAGTAACTTATCCATTGATACATAAAACCAATGAATAAAACGGGAAAATCAGCTAATCCGAAGAATAAGTGCTTGCCTTCAGGGCACACATCAAGTAACTTCGTCGCAGAAAAAACATTCTTGGTAGATCATTAAAGTGCGATGCATTCTGCTTGGATATACAGAAAGTTATTTTTCCTAAATACCCTACATCTATTTTCAACTAGGCCTTTTAAATAGAATCTCAGGGACGTATGTTTGCCAAAAAAATCGAAGTTCCCGGAAATAGTTTTACAAATCTCTACGAAATGAGTGAACGGTTAAATTTTGTTAAAACACGCGAAAATCCGAAATTATCTAATTTTAATACCTGGGGTCGTGTTCTGTAATTCAGGTGATGACTATCACCAGTGGTGAACATCACCGAAAAACTTCACCCGTCATCACCGTTTGGGATTCTGTAGCCGGGGGTAGAAGTTCCACCACCCGGTGATGGCAAGGTGATATGTATGAAAACATCTTGGTACGATTCTCGCTTATTCTTGGTAGCCAATGACGGCGGACTTCTTAAACAGAAGACGATCTAATGTAAACAAAAAAAATGACTCGGACTCCTCGGAATGCTGCAGACTATAGTGTTTGTGAAGCTCACGATTGGGAAATTTAGTGAAAATTCTCTGAAAATGCCTCCGGAATAAGAGTGCACTTTATCTTAAGAGGAATTATCTTTTTACAGGAATAAAGCGGGAAGAAATATCTTGTAGGAAATGTTGTCAACCTAAATTTTAAATAGAGCATTTTTTTCGTCACTTATACCGTTTATTCTCGGCGCCGAAGGCACGCACAATATTCACCTTAAGAGTTTCACCGGTTGGGGTGGGCAAGAGCCCACCCCAACCGGTTCACTGACATTTCAGCAAGTTTTGTCTGTGATGTAAATGTGGGTGTAGAAATTTTGTGTTTGCCAGAAGGAGAAACTTAATTTTGATTGACAAAAGCATTTTTTGTTATATTTTTTCAGTTATTTTATATTTTTAAATGTTTTTTATTTTTTGCAATTTTCTATTTTATCATTTTTATTTAATTGCATTTAATAGTTTTTTTTTCTTTTGCATATTTTCTTATTTTTTCAATGGTTTAATAATGTTTGACATTTTTTCGTCACGACGCGACGCACCGTTTTCAAGATATAACCGAAAAACAAAAAAAGGGACCTTCTGACCCCCCGAGTCACTTATACCCTTCTGACGGGGGGCTCATCATCGAGATGAGCCCCCCGTCAGGGGGGCTCATCTCGATGATGGCGCGGGGACTTTTAGTATGTTTACCTCCTATAATATTCCAAACATATCCCTGAAGTTTCGCCTCTATCCTCTTCCATGTCGTCAACAATTCTTTTGGGCGTTCATTGACTGGACTAATAGGGCGAGTAGTTCACTGCCATCTGTTGGTGGAGTTCTACTATACCCGGTATAGCGATCTTGATGCCGACAATAAGGGTGACGGAAAATTTCGGCAGTTTCCAGTCCTTTACTTTCTAAGTTCGTGCTTTTCACGGAAACCTCAAGAAATAATGTTACAATACAAATTAATGAGAATGGTAATCCCTCACTAAAATGGTTTCAAGCTGAATAAGATTGTGATAAGATGTTCACAGAAGAGCACGTAAAATGGTTTATACAGGGTAGACACAGGTTTATGAAAAATTAAAAATGCTATTATTAAAGGAAAAAAAGAAAAATATACTGGCAGAGTTGCCCTGATAGAAATGTACCTAGCCGTCGTTAAA
This sequence comes from Pyrrhosoma nymphula, assembly GCA_963573305.1. Classification (NCBI taxonomy): domain Eukaryota; kingdom Metazoa; phylum Arthropoda; class Insecta; order Odonata; family Coenagrionidae; genus Pyrrhosoma; species Pyrrhosoma nymphula. The sequence continues at coordinate 6,820,326 of OY754335.1, read as the reverse complement.
ACTATAGATGAAAATAAGAAGTTGAATATGGAAACTACGTGTCCATTACCACCAGTTTCCCAGCCAGGTTTATAAGACTAATAACTTATAACGCTGGATCACAACTTCCTGATCAATAGAACTTGAAAAAATGTGATAATCCAGTTTTAATTCAAGAATTTTCTTCTCTTTATTTTCACAACTTTCGAATCATTCTCTTCGGCAGTTTTTTTTACTAATTTCTCTACTCTATAACGGAATGATTTTCGTGAAATTTACATAAAGAAGGACTTGGTAGGATGGACTTTTGGTAGTTGAACTGGTTTAAATGACAATTAGTCTGTTTATATGTTAATGCAAATGAATATTACTCGATTGAGCCTATTCTATTAGGGACAACATAAATAAACTAGAATATTTCCTCTTTTTTCATCCTGGACCCCCTTCATGAAGCATCATTAGTATCAAGAGGTATACAATGAAACACCCATGTTTAAACATTGCCTTTGACCTTAAGTAAAGGGAGCGTAGCAGAGATGTTATTTAGAGGAAGATGACTGATTCAGCTCGAATGACTTATTATTTATACATATTATAACCATTTCTTAACGCACGTCTAAAACCCAGAGAATGAACGCTTTTAAGTATAAATTAAACTTCATGACGCGTAAGAAACAAAAAATTGCTCGGCAGTGAAACATTTATCCAATATTTACGGTAATTCATTTTAATACGTGGCAACGGTTTAACACTTCTCTCCAGAAAGCTTAAAAATATGAGCTATTACTGATAAAACGTGATTTGAAGTAACATAATATGCAAACTTGAACATTTGCACTTTTATGGCATCGTTAAAGCAGAATAAATTAATGTAGAGGTTAAAATGTCCATAACGTTACATTTTTACTTAACTTTATTTGCACTGATTACAGAGTAAAATCTACTACATGGAAGTTAGCTCTGAAGGTGGAAATAGCGGAATTTTCTCAGATTCACTTCCAGTACAACTAGAAAGAGTCATTGCACTCGCAAATCCAACGGATTGCGTATTTTTCGCGGCCATCTACAGAACAGACGTCTAATTTACCCCATTGTCCTGAAATAAAAGAGATGCCGACATGACCAAAGAGCTTATAACTTTCAGAAATTGATCCAAAGAGCCTAAAAAGAGAAATGAAAGGAGTGGTTTCTACTCTTCGAGCCTCTCGATCGCACTCTGCAATACCAGAGCAAGTCGGGTCTGCCATTAAGGCGCCACGCACTAAGGTGTTGAAAATGGAAGGGATTTTTCAAAACAATAAAACCCGGTTTAGAGAAAAAAACAGCGCTACATTATTATTTGCACTTAACGTGAAATTAAGCTAACAAATTAAGTTAGTGCAAAAATAGAGCAGACTGGACATTTTCGTATCGCTTTTCATCGTTTTCAATTATGGAATGACAAATTTTTGGTGTCCACTGTTTTTTTCTCTGAAAACCGGTCAAGGTTTTGGTGAGGCGATTGGTAACGTAATGTTCTGATATCATCTTATATGTTTCTCCTTGACATAAAAGAACTTTCAATTGATACTATAGAAAAATATGAAGAATAAACGACCACTACATTTCGCCCCAATATAAACTTCAAGCCAGTTCAAACATACCAAAATGTACGTTATTTTTTTCCGTAGCATACCTAAGACAGATTACATTTAAGTTTTTCTACAAACACCAAAGTTGCCGGCAATGCTCTTAGAGCAATATATATATATATATATATATATTTTCATACACACACAGGGAAAGTTTCGCCAATAGGCCACAATAATAAAAAAATACACTGGACAGGGGGTGGGGAAAGAAAAGTAAAAAGAGAAGAATTACAGGGAACGTTTTGGGCATGTAAGCCCTTTGTCAGCTGGAGTTATTAGGATATATATATATATATATATATATATATATATATATATATATATATATATATATATATATATATATATATATATATATGTGTGTGTGTGTGTGTGTATATGTATCCTAATAACTTCCAGACTTTTCCTACCTCTTCTCCTCTCGCCATCTGAGGTACTTGAGATAGACTTCGGAGAAGCGGGGGCAAAGAGTAAGGATAGGGATGCTGTGAAAGAGGAAGGTGCGTGACAGAATAGCAGGGCGTGAGGTAGGTAAAGCAGAGGGTTTGGAGGTCGAGGAGGAGGAGTATTTACTGCGGTCGTTAAGGCGACTGGTTTCCTTCTGCAGAGCTACTTTAACGACTCGATTGCGGTGTCTAGATGGCTGCATTGATTCCGTCGCCCACAGCAACGTGGGAAAATACGCTCCGCGGCAAAGACCGCAATTGAGGCCCAGGAGAATGAGAAAGGGGGGAAAGAGCTAAAGAGGAATGAGATCGAAACGTAGACAGCGTCAGGAGAGGGATAGGAAAGAGAGGGTGGGGTAGCCAGCGAGTGTCCGTGAGCTGTAGGCGGGGGTGTAGCGGTAGCATTAGGCTTAGCATTTTTCGGGTGATTCAACAGCAGAGGGCATTTTTCTCCAATTCAAACATATACTTTTCTTAGTTAACGCTTATAGTAACTGATCAAAATGCCTCACACTTAAAGCAAATGAGACTTTCTCATTATTCTATAGTTGAACCCTGTGGCCTGTTTCATCTCAGTTTAAAGCCTTCTCCAGTTTAGGTTGTCGCTCCACCTTCCCTGGCCGACCCACGTCTGTGGGCTGTGTGTGATCTACCTGTGGGCAGTCTATCTCTTGTGAGACAAACAAATACGTTGTTTTTCATTGTTTTTTCCATTCTGATTTACATAATTTCTTTATATTTTTACTTCTATCTCTGTCTAATAGTGTTTTGACTGCAATCGTTAAAAGTATTTCCATCTCTGTATTCTCTAATAAACTGTACATTCACAGCAAAAGTCATTTCACACCACAGACTACCTACCTCAGCACAAACATTTCTCAGTTAAAAGTAAATAATTCTAACAGAGCAAACGGTCTCATGTTTTTAAAAGGGAAAATTACATTAAATGATTTTAAACTTACAGTGTACCAAAACGTTTTGTTTAAAATAATAAAATTAAATGAGGCCGACGTCCTCTGGGATATCGCCCAATTTGTTTGTGTTGGATATTCCGTGATGATCAGCCTAGGGAATAGTATATTGACCATTTTAAGAGGATACATACTTAATTAATAGCTGTATTCATTCATTTAAATTTGCGTCACTATACTTTCGGGGTGATTTCATAAAATACAAGGAATTGCATTTTATTCAAGAAAACATTAATGATATTTAAGATATTTTCTCAATGAATATACATTTTACCTTCTTTTTTCATACTCTTTTGAAAAAAGATATTACGTTGAATTCATTGAAGAGTATTTCTTTATAGTCAATATTATTTTTCCTTTCATATTCAATGAAGATGAACGCCGAGAACGCTTGGCCAGAATTGTCAATACCTCTTTTTTTGTTTACGAAAACCTCCTACACGCGGCCCAAATTTGTTGGCCGCCTACTACACTCTAGCGAGTTCATAAAAAATTTTATATTTATTTATAAAAATAATCCTACAGTTACGGACTCGCAAAGAAGTACCTATAAAAGTTTCAAGTCAACACCCAGGTAGCGCACTTTGCAAAAGCCTATGCCTATTTACTATACAAAGTGGACATACCATGGTAGATCTTTTGAGATATACATATCAAGAGTTTATGAAATGTACCTAAATGCAGTTGATGCAGTTGGGATATCGTAATACATTGAGTGCATTTCGAGAATGTGCAATATGTATGTATATGCATAGAGATAATAAAATGTAGGGAATTTATAGAATATAAAGCAGTCATGTTAAGAATTTAGTATAGAAGTATGTATATAGCCAATGTAATTTAGAGGCATTGTACATAGAATCATAGAACCATCAATGATTCACAATAGGTATCTGTAACATAGTATGATCTATGGAAAATGCATATAAATACTTAGAACTACATATACCTTACATATTAAAAAATACATAAGAGGTGAGACGCTAAAATGGCCAAATCATAATTGAATCAAATCTGTGTATTTCATATATAACATATTTTTTCAATCAAATTCAATTCAAATGAATTGTTGGGAAAAATGATTATTAAAGCCGGAAATTTATTGATAATCTTATGTAAATTTGATGTGAATTAAAATCTTGTAATGCATCTTGGGCAGAATAATTTAAATTCGCAACACAGTCATTAGCGATAAGTAACAAGAGGGCATTTGTTCTCAGCATTAAGCATTCAAAAGACTCTTCATCCTAATCACATTTATGCATATGATTCTTCTTCACATTGATGATAGAGAGTTACAGCATGAATACGACCAGTCCTAGACTCCAGAGTGAAACTGGTTAATGCATACGTATGAGGCTTGCATTATTCGGTAATTCAAAAACTAAGTTGATAGATAAGTAAATGCAGGGGTTTCCCATACAAAGCCTATCTCTGATGTCCCAATGTAAATCCTTCCCATTTTTCCATTTAAAAAAAATCAACTGTGAGATCCTTTATAAACTCGACTGTATCTTTGGTGATTATCTATATTCGTTACATGGTGGAACAGCGTTTCAGTAATTAAATAAAACTGCCGTAGTTGTACTGTCCACTTATGTTTAGTGAAAATAATTACACCACACGTGTTTCAACGCTTAGGGCGTCATCATCAGGTATGTGTGATATATACCTTATGATGACGTCCTTAGCATCGAAACACGTGTAGTGTAATTATTTACATTGAATATAACTGGACAATAAAACTACGGCAGTTTTATTTAATTAGTGAGATCCTTTATTAAATATCATTTAAGGGCCCACTTTTGGCCCGCAGGAAATACAGGATATCACTGGAACACCTTAATTTCTCGGAAAAGTACCAAAGATGCTCGTGGAGAACGTCATATATTAGTTTTTGATCTTATTTATGGTGATATAATTTTGACGAGCGATAAGATGGAAGAAGAGATCCTAAAGTCTCAATCTCGTTCCAAAAATAAAACATTTATCGACCTATGATTGTGCCGTGTAGTATTATATGTATAAAATAAGTGTATGGCAGAACTGGTGACAAATAAAGTGAAAAAGTAAATTTCATGCAGGTATTTTATCAGCAGATTATATACAGTAACTTAAAAATGATCTATGGAAAACTTTTTACCAAACTTTAAAAATGCCATATTTATACGGTATCTATATTACATGATACCAATGTTTATAAGAAAGAAGAGAATACAAGTCTACACTACTTATCCGTTTATTACACGGAAAAATAATATATTTCAGCTCTTGTCCTACCTGGGAAAGTCTCGAAAACAAGCAAAACTTCTTGCCTGAGTTGTTAAAAATCCATTGCTTTCAAATGTAACACGCTTAAGGTAGTTTGAGCGAGATAGTTCCCTAATCAAAATGGATACCATATTCTTATATTATTATTTTTCATTTTAGCGTCTTTAAGAAGTATCAAATAAGTAACGTAGTATTAATGGCGCAAAAATATAGTTATATATGATCAAAATTCTCGGTAATTAAATAAATAAAGCTACATAAGTCTCTAACTTGACTCATTGTTTTACGCCCAACGGCTAAAAAGCCTTCAAAACAGCAGATTTTTTTTGCGATTCTATAAAAATTACTTAGGTGAGTAAAAGATTAATTTTTATGAATAGTTGAGAAAACATGCAATCTACACACAGTTAGCTTATTAACGAAATCTAGGTGCTAGATGTTCCTAATTGATATTCTCCCTCTGGAGCGCACAGCCATAATCTATCCATTGTAAAACAGCTTATATTTGTAGGCAAATTGCTCGAAAAGTACCTAGTTCGGCAAGGGATTTATATTTTGATATCATTGAAAATATGGGAGTTTTATCTTTAAAATGAGGCTAAATTCATCAAATTCTAGGTGAAGTGATTTTTCACTCAAACTACCTTAAGTTGCTGATGTAAAAAGTAAGTAACTAAGTATGCAGATTAGAAATATTTGCAAGGGTTCAATAATTTCCAGCAACTGAGCACAGACAATTGGTAGAAAATAAGCAAACCACCTTGCAACTTGAGTTCTTCCTATCCCCGTGTACCCATCTAACGGCCTTAGCTACGAAACTGGATATATATTTTTTAAATAAATTGAATATACTTTATTCAGCCCGAGAAGCCAACCGCAGCGCCAATTATATTGAGCTATCGCTCGATTTTAAGATTGATTATGACCTACATTTAAGATTGATTGTAGATTTATTTGGTGGAAATTTGATGTCCTGGAAGATGCCTTTCCTTTGTCGGTTTTACACAAAATATTAAAGTCGTTTTTGGTAGAAAAAATGAAACATTTCCCAGTGTTTCGCACTTCCTAATGTAGAGTTAATTCTATGTTATGCCATGTTAATTCTAAGTAAACCGTGTGAGCGATAGCGTTATATTGCGGGCAACTCACAAGAAAACAGACTTTTACATTAGGGTTACGGAAATGAAATAATTAACATTTATTTCATTTCACAGGAAACATTTCAAGGGATAAATTACGAGAAGGACACAGGCTAACCGATGGGATAACGAACTTCGTCTTTACGCGAATCATTCACAGTTTTACAAAAAGCAAATTGAGATTAAAATCTCTCTGAGACTTAACTTATCACCCCTTTTAACTCGCCTAATCACATTTACATGTACCCTTCCTCTTCGTGGATAGAATCTTAAAACCTATTTCCACTGCATCTTGTGACGGCTCGCGCAGTAGCACGCAAATGCAAGGAGGCTTACTCTATATCCCAGCATGGCCAAAGAGTCGTGCAACTGCATTCTCTTCGAAGAGAAGGAAATAAACTTATATTTTCTATTAAGTCGTGAGCGTGTAGTTTAAATGCAATTCGCTCCAGGTCCATGGGGAGTGAATTTTCCTTAATCGCATTCACCATCCGTGGCATCTTCCAGCTAGAATCAATGTTGGCTATACACCCGGCGTGAGGTACTTTGTAGGGAAATTTCAAAAATTAAAAGAAAAAAAACATCGATGGTTGAATAAAAACAGTGGCAAATGGTCTAGTTAAACGGGTTTGAAGGGAACTACAGTTCCGCAGTGTTTACTATGCCGACTAACGGCAGGAAAAAGTAGGAGTATACGACGCGAGGATTTCACATGTGTAAATGCTAAAGGGCGACTGCTGTAAATTATCAGAAAGAGAATGAATGTACCGACGGACACATAATTAGCGCCCGCGGAATCAAGCGAAACTTAAAACAGGAGAAATGTTTGCCTCGCTATTCGTTCGGATAGAGTCGTAACGGCGGCGGCACGCTGTCTCTAATGAAATTCTGCCGACGATAAAAATAACGGAATCACCGCTTTCTCCCGCTAAAAAAAACATAAACTGAAATCGGATAGGATATTATGGCCAGCAAAGAAGCTGCCTGAATGTGTTACACAGAACATATCTCATTCTGACATTCAGCAAAATGCAACATGTATTAATACCAATTGAGGGCATAACGCAAATTAGATTGTTCCGCTTATTGTTAGTATGAGGTATTAACCTGTCGTAAGTTCAAGTATCACAACAACAATCGATTCAATCACTGAATGGAAATTCACAGACACCATAATTTTTCCGGCCTATAATTCTAAAAACGCACTGAGTAAGGACTTTTGAAATTTTCAAAATATTATAACTTCTGAGAAAATCACCGGGTAAAGAGACACAAGCATTTTGGAAATTAACAATGAAAAAATCATTAGACTGGAATGGGATAAATTCACAGTGGAAGGGGACGCAAGGGTAACTTAATCGGCAAAGCATTCTGTGGATCTGGTGTCCCGATTAAGACGAATGATATCATAATGGTGAATCATCATAGATCCATAAGCGGTATCAAGCGCATACAACTGACCCGACATTTCTACTAAATTTGGACCTATTTGTTTAATATTTATTATGTAATAGCAGAATAAGTCGAGTTTCAAAAGGCATTAAACATTCCTAAATCAATGTAGACGCATTTATAAAGTATTCGATTCCACAGGACTTGGAGGGATAACGACATCCAAGGTGGAAGTTAATGAAGAAAACCTTAACTAAAACATAAAATTTTAATACGGTTTTTGATAGTTGAGGGCAAAACTTGCTTGCCTCGCACTAATAGGGCGCAGGTTAACCCGGGAGTGGTCGCTAAGCTACTTACCACGCGAGCGGTCGCGTCACACTCAGATGTATATCATTGATTATCTATCATAGAGCGTTTATTGGCAATATATTACACTATATTTAGATTTAATTTATTTCTCTTAATGTTCATTTGAAACAATGATTTCCACATCTACACAATTACTGATACAATTACGTAATCATTGCTAATTTTACTGGCGATGATACCATTGGGTATTAATGAAGAAAATTACCATTCTCATGGAGAAATATTTAATTATGAGGACATACTTTCTCATGACTCATACATTTGCATTAACGTATCTGCTCTCCACGAAATGAATCAACTTTTCCCGCATGCTGCGAGAGTGTAACGCAACTGAGTGATACAAAAAATATAACGTCAGTGGTCGCGCGATGAGGAAAAGTCTCAAACCTTGTAGCCGACGGCATCAAACATATCATTACACAGCTGCGGACGCTTTATTTATACTTTTTGAGATGTTTGAGATGGTTGATAGGAAGAGATAAAAAGTCAGCTAAAGGAAAGGGAACTTATTCTAACTCATGATAACAAAGTGAGCACAAGTTTAAATTTGGTGTGAGATAAAATCTCATATCGCGACCAATGGCGGGTTAAGGACCCGCTAAGACTCACGCGAGAATATCGATAAAGCTCAAACAATTCACCTGGTAATTCAAAGAGCAATGGATAGCTTATAGGGATACAAGGAGCGAACGAAACATTAGAGATACTCATCATAACAGCAATACAGCAGGAAACTGGATACTCAAACTGATACATCTATGCCTACAAAAGGATGTCCGGTAACTCATGACATAAAACCCGTCGCAGAACATACTTAATTTGAGATATTGGAAGACTCGGCCAGATTCTTTTAAAAGATAACCTGCATTGCCCCGGGCAAGATCTTGCCTCTTGCCTAAAAACTATGGTAATTCACCATAGGAATACCAAAGTTAAAATACCTCGAGAGAATCTGATGACAACGATAGGTGATGCTTCCTTCACCGGAATCAAAAAGAAAGAGACGCGACGATGTGAAATTTCCATTGAAACACGGTCGCGGTGAGTTAAAATACTGTTATTCATCCCAAAATTTGGGTACATAAGTTTTTGATATCACTGATCCCAAATCCGTTATTAAAATTGTCAAAAACAATTATTTTGCGAAATAATTTCCAATTGTTTTGCAAATTTTATGTAGAAATGACCTTATGTAGATATAAATGAATGTATATGAATGTTTCAGGAGGAAAGTGCAATACTTCTGGAGGAGGTTGGGGAAGTGGTTTTAAGCATTTTTTGTCCCATGAATATGGGGTCGCAACTCCTTAGTTACCGAGCTATGGCAACGCAAACATTTTGTCACAAGCATTCTGCAGTCACCATGAAAACCCCCAAGGCTATTGAAAAACTAAACGCCTTTATGGGTAACTCGATGCGCTTACATTATTTAATTATATTTCGCGCCCTGGCTAATCTTGGCAGCTGGATTTTTGACTCCAGTTTAAAAAGACTTTAATCTTTAAATATATGTTTTTCAAAACGTTACATTGGATTACAATTTAACTTTTTAATACAAATGTACTTAATTTTGCATTCAGTTTTTATCATTTATTATTGTGATTCTCCAATTTATAGTAAATTATTTTATAGTTTGAGCATAATAAATCTATACTACTTACCGATTTGTGCACAGTCCACTTTCCAAAATGAAAGTTCAACACTTATGACTATTTTTATGTAGTTTTCAAACGAACGTGTCTTTCTGACGTTTTACGCATTGCACTAGTGCTCCGTGCAGCGCGCTTTTTGATAATAAATTGCAGGCGCATGTGCGCACCTGTAGACTTATCTGTTCCATTTCAACTTGTCTTGGACCTCACTGACCCTACCTAGCATTAAAAATACTTAAAATGGAAAAATGATTTTTCTTACATTGGCCGCTTATCAGGGACATTTTCACACAGTGCGCCGCCCATACATGACGTCACACCAGAACACAGAGGAAGGTCCGGCAAAGAGGAAAATTACGATGTGCACTTTCCGAATAATTTCAAGAGACATAAGAGCCATGAGGCAGTGTACATTACGGAAACAAACGGGTGTGTTAAGCTGTGCTATTTCCTATTTAGGAAGAAGTAAGTGACCTACTGCTATGACGTAAGGGTAAGATGGAAGGCAAAACCAAAAAGAAAATCTGTATGGCCAGCTGCATAATATAGACATTAGTGAAGACAGTAAAAGTTGAGATTAATCAGCGGTTCATATCTGCATTTTTTATTTATCTACTATTTTAATTATTATCTACTCTCTTCTTTCATAGAGAGGAATGATGTTCGTACCCAAGAAATACTCGGGTCATTCAATGAGCCTAAAACTAACTATTTATTTATCAATGATGACGTTTGGATGGTGTTGGCAGTACTTGGATATATTTTAAGAAATAAACAAAGGACTGTCTTCACGTCCTATTCTCTCAGACACAAAGTAATACATACTCCAATGCGTAAACCGAACAAAAAGACCAGTTGTCGAGAACCATCCATAAGAGAATTAAATTGGGGATTCCTTAAGCCTCAAGCGGGCGACCTGTAATGTTTGGGTTTCAGGGGAAACTGATATTGAGGCCAGGGTCAAGAAAATCATACAAAATAGAGAATATCAGCGCATGATCTGAGATAGCGGGAATAACTGAGTGACTAGTGGGTGGGTGGGAGAGCAAAAGATATAAATGTGCTGTCGTATGACAGGATGAGAGGTAGGCAAGAGCTGCAAACAAATAGGCAATCGATAAATGAAGAGAAATGTCAAAACACACATAAATAGATACGAATTAATATCAGTGAAGAGTTTGATATGGTTGAGTCGTTTTTATTGGCGCGTTATCTGGAAATTATGTGAGTAATTAGGTGAGAAAAGTCCGAAAGCGTTTGATTGATATGGAAATGAATTGAGAAAATGATACGGATACAAACGAAATCAAAGAGGTGCTTGGCAGGGAGTACAGAAAAGTAATATATGTTCAAAAAGTAACTGGGCCAGAAGAAATGGATTTCGATGGATTTTGAGGCACTACATTGAAGAAGGCCATTGATGGAAAAGATAGGTAAGCGTGAAAGTTGGAGAAGTGGAGAGTTTATTTAAAATGGAATGTCAAGAGGTAAAAAGCATGAAGATATGAAGAAGGAAATGGCTGCAAGGTTTCAAAAGATAAAAGAAAGTGAGAGCATGAAAAAATACAGCGATAAAGTTCAACAGCTAAGATTTATTAGTTAGGTAAAAAAATAAAGGATTTTTGCAGGACCGGACAACCAGAGAAATGCCGTAAGAACTGAAAATTTTATTTTACCTCTCTAAAAGCCTTAACAAAAGAGAACAGCATATTACTTGAAGAAATAAAGTCATAAATGGTGATGAAAAGTAGATTCAAAGGCAAGTAGAGTTGAAGAGCAGTGATAAGGCAATGATCAGATTGATGACTTCTGATGATGATGGCAAATTGTAGGAATCATCGCAAGCAAAATACACACGATAATTGGAACTGGCAACGCAGCCGGCCCCTCGAGCTGAATAAAATTCAAATAATTAAAAATTAAAATTAAATTTATACTCGTCACTGATTATATTTTAGTGCCTCTCTTTTCAGAAGCCAGGCCAAATTTATGCGAAAAATATTTTAAAGGCATGAATAAAAATGGAATGCTGAAATAGCTTTGACTCAGTAGTGACCATATCCCCTAAACAAATCCCCACACTGCAGTGAAATGAGAATCGAAACTAAAGAGTGACCGACTAAAAGACATATAACTTCCTCCACTCTTTCTGTTCCTGATATCTAATCCAACCTCGTCATCATGTCGAGAGAGCTACCTTCTATCAAACAAGGGAAATTTTATAAATTCCTCTTCGCAAAGAAAGACCGACCTACTAATCCTTCCTGTTATCAGGAGATATTTTTCGAGTTACTATATTCCTGCCATTTCTAACACCCTACTTAAACATTCCAGCCGAACCATTTGCCGTCTCCGCGCGCCGAAAATAAAAAAAAGAGCTCACGGAATAGCGGATGGCCTTTTCCACAGAGAAGTTTCCGTGACGGTGACGCAACGCTCGGACGAGCCAATCAGACGAAAGCGAGAGCGCAAGGTTGCGACAAGCAACCACGACAAAAGAGCAACGAGCCACGCAACCGACGCGACGCATCGAGGCGATCGCTTTCGATTTCATTAGCGGCGACTGGCCCTGTTGGTGGCGATTTGGGTCTATCGACTCGACTTGGGGAATGGTATGAAGGTGACATCACAGTGGTGTAAAAGAGGTGAGGAAAAAGGTGTTGTAGTCAAGGGGGAGAACAGTTTGAAGTGGGAGGGGGCAACGGAGGGAAGTATGAAACGCTTCTTTCCCCACTCCTCATGCCCCCCCACCTCCCAATGCCCTCTCTTCCAAAGCAGGCGCCGTGCCAAACAATAATCTCTCCCGCGACGCACGCTAGGGTATGGGGTCACGCTCCGGAGTCTCATGACCACCACCCCATCCCCCACGCATCCCACGAGGTGAAGAAAGCGAGAACCCACCGTTGCAGAAATCGATTTGTCGCTTTCCAATGAGCAAAGAGAGCAGAGTGAATCAAGCTACAACAAAGGACGAATAAAATTTCATTCAAATCGAAATGTAAAACTCATTCTATTTAATCAAATTCATATACTTCCGGTTGTGCCAACTTAGCTGAGCTGCATAAATCCGAACGTATCGAACGTTAGGGAACGCAAAAAAGTTTCACTCAATAATATTCACAGAATAATAAAGGTGGACTCCACCGCTGGCCAATTTCGGCTCGCCAAACCGCCGATATCCTCATCGGTGCGTACGAATAGTCGATTTTTGTGGCCTGATTAATCGCTTTTACAGCTGTGAAGTGTCGTGTGTGATTACGTCTTGTGTCGGTATCAGCGTATAGTTGATCGCCTTCTCATCTCTCACTCACACACACACGATTGCGTACTATTTCTGTGAATTAAATTTCGCGTATTGTTATAAAAATTTAATGGACGGGTGCACAATGTGATTGGTAGTATATACCTGCACAAATGGTAATATTATGGCTCTGCTCCGTTGCAGGATGGGAACCACTCAACATACACTGTCGGAAAGGCAGAAACAGGATTCAAGATGTTTAGGCGAAGACAATTTTGAAAAAGAGCATGAGATACTTGATTATTAATTGTAATGTTCACTTTATTGTCATTCTTTGTATCCTCAAATGAATCCCCACTCCTTGCCTTCCAGTGCCCACAAATTGATGTATGCCCATGTTTCATACTACTCAAGTGGTCCTGTGACATTTGAAATGTCATTCTACTCGCCCATTTTGCTACACGACGGCGCTAATTGTAAGGCTCTATCGCTAATCTTTTTTCATTTTAGTTAAAGATCTGTCAGTAAAGGTAGGTTTAATATGATTGAAAAAAATTATTTCCCAGTAGGTTCGCCAACAATGATACATTTACCAAAATTTTCACTCTATAGCCACATATTCTTTCGTAAAATCTAAAATAGGCATTTAACTTTTCCTCCGTTTATTTCAACTAGCTTAACATTCCCTCTACCATCGTGGACTTCGGCATGCCATTGCCTTTAATTACATAATTCGTTCCACAATCTTTCCACCTTCAAATTTCCACTGCTAACTTACCGTATTTATTTCTTTCTTCCACTGCAATGCGTAACATCTCTCCGTTACCTTTCCTTCAATCGTCCTAAATTTCCTCATTTATGTAGTTTGTCTCTTATTTAATTCATCCAGACTCCTCTGAGCCCATGCTTAGAAATGACGCAGTGACACTCCTCTGTTCCAAGTAAGTATTCACGTCCGGGTAATTCCTCGTTAATGCCTCTTCAGCCAGCCTCTTCAATACCAGGAACCCTTACTACTGTATTCGTTTCTATCAACTACTTATAAACCTCTGGCTACAAAAACTTTGGGCCAAACAAAATGCCCACTTTGCGATAGTGAAATCTGTGATTTTATAAGTATATTAACCATATTTAATCTAGATTGTTGTCATCCTCACCGTCTCTGAACATCGCTAGCAGTGCGATACATTGAGAATGAGGGAGCTCATATGGAAAGGAAATAAACGTATTTTTACCGTAATTGCCATTTTCACATATGGAGAACTTCGGCACTTGCTGAGGTTGGAGTCAGTACAATAAAAACTATCGCGTCATGATTAATATTCTGACTATTATTTAGTCTACAGGGGTACGTCTATGGATATTACCTGGAAATTGCCGCTTTTTCCATCTATGGCGTGAATTTCACTGGCATACCGCCCACAATCATGCTTTAATATGGTAGAACAGCGATAAAATGCTCCAAACAAATTACCTTAGTTCGATGGCCACATACCCTTTATCCTTAGTTTCATCCAAAACCATTGACGTTGATTCAATCCCAGTTATCAACACGGAGGTCAAATATATCGAAGAGGGCAGATATAACACCGTGAGAAGAACACTCTATCCACAGTGTTACCACTCCTATGATTGATAACAACGCGAACCCATCATTGAAATCCTACTCCTCGTCCCACCACAAAAATCGCCTTAATTATCCCATGACTGCGGTTCTGTGAGAACACAGGCATTCTGGATTCCCCATTACTTCTAAGAGCCATTAGAGTCGAGATCCTTTAGCCTCACGGTAGCTGAATATATGTTTCAATACGGATGGAATTCGGGACCGGAGCCGAAATGAAATATTCAACAGCCAAGTCTTTTTTCCCGTCATGAACAACCCTTCGGCTGGCTCCATTGAAGGTTCCATTGTGACGCGCTGACTTCTTTCAGCATACGAGTCCACTTCCAGGAACGAAACCCTCTTGTGCGCGCATGGCAGAAAATACGTGATCGAAAGACTTCACAAACCTTTCCTTTGCCGACCGCCGACATTACAATCGCCCCGTTCCCCTCCGTCTCCTCTCGGTCACTTTCGCCCCCTCCCCTCCCCTCCCTAAACCTCCAACTTACGACTAAAAGACCTCTCTCACCCCACCCAACTGGCACGAGTCCAAAAGACTTCCGAAGTTTTTTCCATCACACTTTTTAGATTAAGGTTGCTTGAATAATCCATCCGACTACCTCGTTTAGATAACATCTCATCATGCCGAAAAGATTCGCCCATTGATGTTACAAGTGTGACGCAATCGTTCGTGGTCAACATTACCGTCTTCAACTCTATCTCCAGTACCGGATTCCCAAACGACATTTAGTTCGAGATAACATCAGCATTAAATTAATAAATATTCGCCGATTACTAAGTTGGTACACTCATCTAAGTAGGAAGATATTACTAAGTAGGTACACTCATTGGCGTAATTCCAGCTTTTTAACTGGGGTGGTAAGTAAGACCTACCGGGGGGGTGGCAGTGAGGGCCGGGGGTACTCCTAAATTAGGCATGATTAATGAAGAATAAAAAAGTGCCGTGCTTGTAGAATTGTATTTTCCAATTGTTTGTAAAAAAAAATAGAGATTTTTACTTCAAAATATTGGGGTGGCAAAATATTGGGTTGGACAATTCTGGGGTGCGAACTGCCACCCCCTGCCACCCCCGAATCACGCCACTGGGTACACTCATCAGTATGTACCGAGAAAAAACGTTTGAGGCTATACTTAATCCAGTGAAGACTTTGCCAACTAACTTTATGTCGAGAGCCACATATAATAGGAGAGAATTAATGGAAATATGCGTTACGCCGGCACAAGGAAGTATATTCAAGCAAATAAAAATGCACAATCGGCCATAATTTATGATACATCAATGCAGTCAGTGGTCAAAAAAATAAAGATAATAGTCGAAGAATTATCACGACACCAGTACAATTGATCTGAATACCTGCAAAGTTAAAACTATTTGAAGAAAACAAATCATTTGGTGAAAAGTTTATCAAAGGACATTTCGTGCCATTGCAATACTTGCTGAATCATTTGTCACATGGAAACGGACTTCACTTTCTTATTCCGAGATGCCACAGTTCAGTGTAATTTCTTTTGCTAATCCTTTCTTTAATCTATGCCATTTTGTAGCGGATGTCATCAATCAACATTCACCATATCTAATACCAAGCCATACGAGAAAATATTAAGCGTTGCTTCCAGTGTCGCAATCGTAGTCTCTGCCATATCGTTTTGCCAGACAAAATTTAAACGCGTCAAAAGCAAAAACACTTTCTAAGGGCTACCGACTCGCTCGCACATAAAGGAAGTGAAAGAAGGAGGGCATCTATTACGAAACTCTACCGACTATAGGTACCGTTGTGTAGTCACAATTCCATTGTTAGCGTCACAATCCCCTCCCAAACTTAGGAAAAAAATGTCTCTCCACAGGATATGCATGAGATCCGTGAATAGATACTTGGGTTTTCAATCTTATTTCTCTAAATTCTCAATTATTGAAAGTTTTCGAACAATGGGTGACCACGTGACGGGACAGATAATAATTTGATTTTTTTAACCGGACTTTATCTGAAACTCAACGATGTACGATCTAACTAATGAACTTACTCTTGGCCTCTTAACAACCTGGACCTAGGCGATTTTCCACATGAAACGAATGCGCGCAACATATGAAAAGATATTTGTCAAATTTGCAAAATAAGGAGATCCATGGAAAAGTATTTTTTTTATAGGAACCAAGGGATTTAATAGCTTAGCAAATAATACTCCATCTCTCACTAACGAATACCCACGAGGAAAAATCCATAATCAATGATTACAACAAACAGCGCAAAGCCATGTTTAATCTAGTAATGACCTAAAAATGACGAAGTACATTAACAAGCATTAACGGTAGGCATGAGTTATTTTCGTCCTTCGACTGCTAAGACCTATTCGCGCTATCTGAATTAAGACATTAATTCTAAAACAACCGCAACTGTGCACACGCGAGATGGAATTCGATCCAACAACATTTGGTGAGCTTGACCGGAGCGTATCCAACTTGGCTGGAACGGCAAAATGATAAACACTAGCATTTCCATAGATTGTTAAAGAGAAATCCGTACCTACAAATCTTCATGAAAGCAGACAAAGCATTTTAGGCTTCCACAAACGAGGTAAATTATAAATAAATGAGAGCAAAAGTTGGTTCAGGCTAAGAATAGTTCGCTTTACCTTCACGGCGTTCTCGAGAATTAAGTTTAGGGTAATGAAAATTATCATGTGTAATCGGAGTTATCTCATTTGAAAAGTTATCTCATGGGAAAAATGCAATGGGAGTTATCTCATTTGAAACTTCAAATATTTTCCCATACTTAGGGTTGAAATTTTAATTGTTTGTTGATTGTGGTTTGTTGATATTTTTTAAATTAGTGTACCCGATTTAAAAAAATGTACAGTGTTGTTATCACCAAAGTTGTTATAAAAATTGTTATTTTTATGTTTCGACCTGTTTATGTTGTTAGTTTTGTTTTATGGTTTTCAATTAGCCCTGAGGATATGGCAATGAATTTGCCGAAACGTTGTCAGTGACAAATAAATGAATTTTAATTGACCAAATCTCAATAAATTAAAAGAACAGATTATTTATAAGAGTGGTCAATAAATACATTAATTAAGAAAAATCCACAGAAGCTTAAGTTTTGGGACTGGGACGCAATCACCTTAGCTTGTCGTTAATCTCTCCCAAACATTGTAATTAATAAATATTTTATATTTTCAGGAGAAGATAGGTCCTGTTTCTATAATGGATTTTATTTACTTCATTTGCCGACGTTTCGTCGACTCTATTTTGACTTCCTCTGGGCTCTAAGAGTAGATATGTGTTTTAAGGTGGGACCTAGTTTCTTTTTGCGCAGGTACTCCTTCCATTTTTTCAAATATATTTTTCGCTTTTTTTCTATTGAACGGGATAGGATATGATAAATATTCATTAAAACAAGAGGTCGATAAAACATAGCATCAGGATTATAATTTGTACCAAAAAAGTTCATGTTTGGAGAATATAAGGCTAATTGCCTTTTGCGACTACACATATTTGGTAGCAAACAGCAACATTAAAACCATTAAAAAACAAAATTTCCAAATGTATGTCCTCAACATAACTGAAAACAAATGGAAGCAATTGAGAAAAATCAACATGAAGGCAGTCACCACAATCAATCCAGAAAGAAATATAATGTATATAACTTACTATTGGAACGGATAGGTGGGTGGCTAGTGCTCTGCCTTCCTCTCCCGACAGGCCCAGGTTCGATTCCCGGCAGCAGTTATGATATTTCAAAGGGATGCCTATCCCAACTTGGGAGTCGAATGGAGAGAACTACAAGTGTTTCTCTACTTCTATCGGATTGGGCTAATTACTTAAAGTCACTCTTTGTACAGATTACACCGATACCCATGCCGGGTTGATTTTCAATCTTACATTTCTCCATAAATACTTCCCTTATCATTCTACCCACCGATGCTAAATGGTGCTAAAGAAAGGAGTTAGGCACCTCTCAACTATCTAACTTCATTTCATCTACGACCCGATCATGCCAAGCTGTCGTTCAAACTGACGGTAAATACATTTCACGTATTATAATCTGCGCCATAGTACAACTATATTATTATGTGAACACATCACCTCTCGGACGGATTATCAATAGTGATATCGTAGGTCATGTCATACTACGCATCTATTTCTCAGAGACTTCTCTTCCTCTTTTTAAGGCTACCATTTTTAGCATTGCTCACCATGTTTCCTCTTAGGCCTAAAGTTCTTCAGGAAAGAAATTCAGCCAGCCCTTATAAGAGGAGAGCTTTTATTTCACGAGCATCAGTCGGGGGCACTCCCCGACCCTATCTCCTCCATCTTGCGACCACCGAGAGGGCCTTCCTCACTACGAGTCATGCGGTCTCCTCGCATACAAACGCGCACGCCTTGCAAGACCCACGAAACCCGACGCGGTGGAAAGAGGAGGGAGAGATTGCATCTCACCGCCGCCGGAAGTTGCGTGGAGTGAGTTACTTCTGTTTCCGAAACTGAGAACCACGTGCGCATTTGTGCACACGCCTCGCGTCGGCCATCATGGAGGCTCTTTCAGTCGCCGTCCACATAGGGGGATGAACGCCATTTCGCACCAACTGCCCACACCGCACCCGGATGAAACCCCTCACTGACCTCGCCGATTGTTTCCCTCCCCTAGCAACTTCCTAGGTCACTCCAAAAAATCCTTACTTTTCATTGAATATTTGTAGTATTTTTGTTTAACGTGCTTCGACGGCTAACGTCATTTCGCACAAACTATCTGCCACGTGCAGACAGGGGCAACAGCACTAGGACGAATCTGAGAATCACAAAACTGGCATGTATAGACACCCAGGACCCTGGGTATATATACACGAC
This sequence comes from Pyrrhosoma nymphula, assembly GCA_963573305.1. Taxonomy (NCBI): domain Eukaryota; kingdom Metazoa; phylum Arthropoda; class Insecta; order Odonata; family Coenagrionidae; genus Pyrrhosoma; species Pyrrhosoma nymphula. The sequence goes on along the minus strand of OY754335.1, from coordinate 6,800,759 downwards.
AGTTTTCAAGTCTCGACTTCAGCTCTGAGGATGGAGAGCGACTCGTTCTCCGGAACTTCGGCAGGAATAGAGAGAGACCCTATGGGAAACCCGAAAATTCCCCAACATCATTGCCTATTACATCCTATTTCCTTGATTTAGACGTTCCATCCACATGGGGGGTTATTTTGTAATCTCACTTTTTTATTGACTCTTTGCGGGAAGGCGGGAGACCCGATTCGCTCTCTTATATAACCCCCCTGGTCTGCCTTCACTTAATGCCTTCTAGCATTTCCCTTCCTCCATTACACTGCTAGAACTTCTTTCATCAAATTTCTTTGCTTACGTTTTTTTCAGTTAATCTCCACACCCATCATAGATACTTCAATATGTTTGCATCATATTGTTAAGGTTTTTAAGTTTTTAGGCCAAGAGAGTTTAAAACGCTTTACATTGTATAAAAACCTCTAAAAATAAAGAGAGTAAAATGGAAGAATAATCCCGAGTCTCAAATATAGCTCCTATTAAGATGCTAAAGCAAGGGAAATGCAATCTTATCCCATCGAGCTTCTTGCTTCGAGCCCCATAATGCATCTAATCGAAGACGGGGGAAGATGGCGTATCAATTCATAAGCACACTACACAATTAGAAACCCCTCTGGGGAATTTGGGACTTCAGACCACGGTGGTGGTGGGGCAGTCTCCATCTGTTCATCCAGAGGTCATGTGTTTGAAGCCCATCTGGAAGATATTTTCATCACTCAGGGGATAAATGTGTGTGCAGTGCCTTCATTAAACACTACTCAACTGAAGCTCACCGGTGAGATGTGCAAAAATAAAAAGAAAGCATTTTTACTTCAAAATTAAGAGAAATCAGAATATGGCATACGATATCACTCTTGACGAACAAGACTACGTACAAGGGATAAGAGAAGAGCTTCGCCCAGTCGCTTTATTGCACTCCGTTCCACCATAAAGGTTGATGGGCACGTGCATCCGAACGTGATCATCCACACGACTCAAGCATTTAGGTCCAATCTTTCTGAGAAAGGCGCGCATTAAAACGCTGCGGTATTTATTTTACGACCCTTAGAATTCGCTCCCTCTCGAGTTAGTATCCGTACTCCACCCCGTCCAATTCTGTACCCTTAGCAGACGCTCAAATCCCTTCTTTGCAACCAAACTACCCCCTTTCAAACAGTCCTCCCCCCTAATCTCATTCCAGACCAGGTCCGCCACCACCCCATCACCACGCCACCTTCCTTCCCCCGTAACGTTCCAACCCCTTTCGTGCGACCGCCACTTCCTCCGAAGGGCGGCAAATTGAATTTCATATTCACGACGGTGCGCTCCGTGGTCGTGCCCTGCTGGACTGTCTCCGTCTCCTTCCTGCCTCGAAAACCCCGTCCTCCTCACGGCTCCTATTCGCACCCCGTCTGTGTCGCCGCCACCCACACTCATAACCAGCCGGAGCCGCTTCCTTTCCCTGCCAGTCATTTCCTCACTCCTCCCGACATCCACCCCCGTGCTATGCTTCCGTTCCGCCCTTTCTTCATCCTCATAAACCATCTCTAGTCTCATCGGAATTATAAAAAAAAAGGAAGGCACCCATCCGTCCCCACGAGTTTGCAACTCCGAATGGAATTTCCGCCCTTCACAAGTCGAAGTATGGCAAAGAAAAGATGTGTTTTAATAAATTTAGTTGTATTACGAGAGTTTGAAGTAGAGCGAGTCGTAATGAGAGGTCATTCAATCCTTAGGTTGGTTGACTACACCTCTATACTCTGTTGTAAGTACCATGATCTCATTTTATACGAAGTAACCCAATGAAAAATAAAATAGTAACATGGCCATTTTATCAATTTATTTTTTATTCAAGCATACTTTCTATATGTATTGGCAGTTGAATGCGACTATTTAACAATCTCTCCTCACCTCGCGGAAGGCATTTTTCAAACATGGTGCACGAGAATTTTTTAGCATGTCGGTTTACTCCATCCTTCACATCTTAAGACCTAATTTTGATAGGGGATAGAGACTGAAATAATACTATATTACACAAAATAAAAATATTTTCATGAAATTTGCTTTTCTTCTTTAACATACCTTTACTGTTGAAGTTGACATAATTTTCCTTCAAAAAATATAACGCACAAGAAAACTGTAGGAAGGAGGAGTCTCATATTTGAGAGAGTTCGTATTTAAAAACGTGTAGTATAAAAATTATCTTCAAAATATTTGTTCCCGTCGCACCAACTCTTAGCTTACTAGAAGAAAACAAAAATGGCTTCACGCTCAAAATCAGCGATTTTTTAAAATTCATTTTCTCTGTTTGTGGAGCTCTTAATATATGATGTATGTAATGATTTGCAAAAGTGAATAACATGGTAAAAACTTGAAATTCTACTCGTAAAAGAAGGAATCTATCTGGCAGCTGTAATTTATCAGGATATTGAATAAAAATTGTATGCTGGCATACACCTTTTTAGATAAATTTAAAATACTTCACATTCAACTGCCAGTAAATGCAGGTGTCTGAAAAAAAGATTTTAAATAATGTTCATGCAAGCATTAATGGATAATTAGGCATGGAATCACCCATGGTGATTTCTCTGTGACCTGATGGCTCCTCTGTTTCACATTATGGATTTTCTTGCTAGCGCATTCACCTCCCTCACGGGACTTACTTTATATTTTCCCTTCAACCACGCCATCGGTGTCGCCATCCACTCATGACCAACCGGAGCGTCTTTACCCTCCCAATTGACGTATAGTAGCTATCAATTTCCTCACTTTGCCCCTGGCCTCTCCCAACATCCCTGATTACCCGGGAGCTACGCTTTCGTTCCACTCCTGTTTCACCCTTAAAAACCAAGGAGGTTAAAATGGATTGGAGGAGGCATGACCGTGAACCCTCATGGGTAAAAGTGAAGCAAGAATAGGGGTGCTTGGGAATGGTTTGGTGCCGAGTAGGTGTTGCCAAACCAGTCACAAAACATCGCCTTGTCTGTGGTTTTTAACTTAGTTTTGACGAAAATCGAACGCGACCGCCGGACACGTAAGCCATAAGAAGGTCTAAACTGTGCCGACTGCAATGGCGGAATTGGCTTCAAGAATAAAGTGGTATGTCGCCTCCATTTCTTTTCTAACCTCCTTGTTAAAATCCACCTCCGTCTCATCACAATAAAAAATCGGAGACGCTCATTTACCCCCTGAGCATCACTAGGTAGGATTTTCGGAGAACCAAGTTTTTCTCTATCGTTTCTTTTTCCCCTTCGCTTCCTCAGCGAACTAAACCTGGAGAGAACACCGAAATGCGAGGAAGGTGACGCAATGACTTCATGGGTACTGAGGACTGAATCATTTGGCTTTCCGTTTTTTTTTTTGCTTACGCGGACAATTCTGGTAGTCCGTATGCCCCTGCGATCCTGATAAGCCATTGGCTCGTCTTCGGGTTTCTCAGGGTCGGAGCCACCAGAACTTGACAGAAACACCCATGCCCTAGGCGTGCAAAAAAACGACCCAGGCGGGACTCGAACCCACGACCCTCAGATTAGCAGGCGAGGACTTTACCCCGCTGCCACCGGGGCCGGCTATTTATAAAGCGAATATTTTACTGCACGTATTCCAACTACAAAGTACTCACACATATTTTGCAAAAACAAAAAGTAAATAAAGTATCTTTAGTAAATTCTACATCTGTTTTCACAAAAGTAGTTTTCAAAGAGATTAAACTGAATTAAATAACAAAGAGAATAAAAGAAAAATAGTGATTTGAAAAGATGATTACATTAACAGCGAATGTTTTACTAATCTGTCATTTTTTTCGTCCCAGCCTTCCTGAAATATTATGCATGTGGTTGCGTATGTACATACATAAATTAAGTTGATGCACAACATTCAGTCACTCTCAAGCGCCAGGGTCAAATCAAAACACTCATCGCAATCATTTTCGGTACGCTCTTCTATGTTGAAAAATCTAACTAATTAGGATTTACGACAGTTGCTCTCATCCTATTAGCGCCAGGTGCACCAAATAATCAGTTTTCTGGCTAGTTGAAGCCTGAATGGACTCCGATTTGACCACTATTCGACCGCGGCAGCTCTACCGACTTTACGCAAGATAAAACGTCGTCGATCCTTATCGTTAAGCCTGATCAGGGTATTGAAGGTGGTACAACAAGTGATTGCCAAGGATTGTGTGGATTGGGGTAGTCGTAAAGGGTTTAGAAATAGTTAAAGGGGAAGGAGATGTTGGAGCAAAGATGGGGAGATTAATACTCGCGACCGCTCTATTCTCACGAATGTGAGCGCGCCAATAGAATTGCCTTTTGCTCCTCCCTGGTAAGAAACAATCGACACTTTATGACTTCCTTTCCGGAACGTCAAACGCTTCTACGCCCTTCCCTGTGTATATATCTCCCTTTCCCAATCATTTCTCTTAACTCCATGGGTACCTAGACAAGTCCCCTGCCTCCTCCTCTAGGTCTTCCGTCCCTTTCTCCGTCATTTGGTATCATTCAGTTCATCCCACTTGTGGTGCTCGAAGTCTGCTCAGTGATTTAATTGATGAAAGGATTTTATGAGGCGGGGTGAAATATCAAATGTTTAAGAGCCATGAAAGGGGAAAAATTACTCAACCTTCTTATTTACATGGATTCCCGAGTCTTGTTGAGGTCAATTCAATTGTTTGACCCTTCCTTGGTGGGCATTAAGTTTATTTTTAGTTAGAAAATGCTTCTATTAAACTCAAAGCGTGTGAATAGCTACTGGTGTAACGACTGTCAATTTGACAAATATTTTGTCATTCTCGTTTCTTAAGAAAACAAAAAACCTAACTTTGGACCCGCTGATCAGGAAATCTCCTTATCGATATGAAGAAATGGAATTAATATTTGATGATCAAATTGTTCCAAACAGCGCGTGATAATATGTAGTGGCATGGTCGTGTTTTAAAACTTCTCCCACTCCCGAGTCACCTGACTATCAACATTCTGGCGCATTAGTCACTTACTCTACGTCATTAATTGACTAGGGAGTTTGTAACACCAACTTTCACCATTTCCAGGCCACACTTCACCATTTTGCCCCAATCATTTTTGCCAATTAAACCAATTTCGGTGACAATGTTATCTTAAAATGGTTAATGAGTGGTATTTTTCCGAGCAAATTTAACGGAGCACAAATCACCCCTTTGTATTCTAAGGGTCAAATCCTTAAAAAAATAGGGTTTAGCCCATTTCATTCCTTTTACTCAATGCTTCTCACACATGAATACATCGGTGGATTTCTTTTATGAAATCAATGTGATCGATGCGATGCGTAATTGGCCCCTTCGGGTCCTGGTGATTAGGGCCGCAACAGAAGGGAAGCGGAAAGAGTTTAATCCATTCCGGGGTGTTTTAAAAGGCTACATGACTCGGTGAAAGAGCAGTCGGCGTGGGCGCATAAAGCATGAAGAAAACACCGTGGGGTAGGGGGGACGAGGAAGGGCGAGGAAGTCGGGCAGATCAAAGGGGTTTTTGAAATGGAAAGTGAAGATATCCATTTTGTCTCGGGGAATGGGTGAGGTCTTAAGGAATAGCGGAGAGAGAAAAGGAGAGGTATATATGGATGTGTGTGTAGGTGGGGGGTAGGTATCGCTAGCGGTTGTTTCGGGCGTTAAAGTCGCCATCGCCTAACGGTCGGATTGATCGAGGAAGACGACGACGGTGGTGCTGTGTTGGGGGGGGGCGATAGAAACTCAACGGCAATCTTTTGAGTTACGGCAGCTTGACACGTGCATAGGATGTAATGGCAACAGCTACACACGCCGGTATCCTAAATCGGGTCGACTTCAATAAAACTCCGCGTGGGGTGCCCAGGGGGGTGGTGGTGGTGTTGTTCCTGAATGGAGAGCTCAACGGCGAACTATTGAGAGAAAGCTCACGAGGGAATCAAATCGGGAAAGAGAGGGCGAGAGATGGAAAACGATAGGGATAAGAATAAGGACCGCCCTCGGCACATTTAATGGGGGAGGGAGTAGGTATGTATGATCTACAGGCTCCGGTGAATTTATGCGCGTGCCATCGCATTGCACACCACCGTTAGACCGAAAACCGCCGTGATTTACGGAGTTTCCGGAGGTTTTCATTAACCCGCGCCGGGGAAGCAGCACCCTCATGTGTGCTCTGCCACTTGCGTTATTCCCATGAATCTCCGCGGCGCGAGAGAGATGAACCCTGGTTAATCTATTCACCTCTCACGAGATGGAAAATCGTTGAGTCACAAACGCACGAACCGAAGGAAAATTGTCTTTTTTTTAGCCCCCTCCGGAGAATAAATGCTCTTCCATTTGATCCTACCTGAACGTAAATAACGTGGAACTAAAAGCTGGATGAATAGGATTGGAAGCTTCTTTGATCTCTGGAATGTAATCTGACAGAGATAAATGGTGCCCCTACTCATGCACATACACTCACAAGTTAGCATTTAATTTTGACATGGATTTGGCGCAGTTTAGCCATAGATGGATAACATACTTTCGTCACACATGAAAAATTGATTTCCATGGAAATGCGAGGCACCTACTTTGAGTTTTCTAGAAGGGAGAAATGATTCCTTTAATGATGCGTTTACTTCATTTCAATTTTAGTTATCTAGTCATAGTAGTAAATTATAAATCAGAAGCACTGATACTAGTTGTATCAATGGAGCTGGTTAGGATATGCCTTACATTAATGACCAAGATCATTAAAACTTTAGATGAATAATATAATATCAGCTATTTTTATATTCACGCACTAATAATTCACTGTAACTCTCTAATTAAAACTCAATACATCCTCTTTTGTCGTCCTACAACTTAAATATATCCTTTACATCATTCTAAAAGATAGCTTGAATATATTGGCTTAGGATATGACCTAATTTAGTTGAAGTGCTTGCATATATTTCCCCTGTTTGGTGCTTAAAATTACTGTTGGAAGTTCTTCGCTTGTTTCCTCTAAAGACTTTTAGAGTTGCTGAAAATACCCATGAATGTGTATTTAGACTTTCAAAGCAATCCATAGCCCTTCTCAAAAATGTCAGCACCTAATTTTTAATACATTTTCTTTATTTTTTATTGCGTTCTTATCATTAAAAATCGAATGCAAACTTTTTAGCACGGTTGGAGGATAGTGCTTAAATGTTAACTTTCGTTTCCAGCTTTAGTTATTCTGATGGAAGCACAGTTGTTGCCTTAATAAGTTATAGTTTTTACATTCATCTAATGTGCCCTAAGTCATTTGTTCTTATATTTTCCTTGGTCTTTTGGTCTTATGTGACATATTTTCAGCTTGTGATTAGTTATTTTTGTGCCAGAAAAACTGAAATCATGCAGCATCTCTCGATGTAAAACCTTCCATTCGTGCAGAAGGGAGGAATATCCCTCAGTCTAAAACGCAGTTATTAAAACCGCCGTCGTCAGGTATGCCAGCGTTGTTGGCGAGGTAAATACTGTTTGCGAATAAATTATCACTTTACCCCGATATGTTTGAAATTGGACCTGATACATTCGAGAAATTGTGGAAGATAAGTCAAGGGTCAGTGGAGAAATTTATAAGCAGCATAACCGATATTTCTCAGCAGATATGGATCGTGTGCTGTTCACATATAGGTAGGATTATATTATCCTTAGGATTAAGTTAGAGTTACCATCGTTATTTATGCCCCCGCCAGACAGAGGCATGCATGCAAGCTGAACCAAATTTGGGAAACATTTGAATCTATATTACAAATGATAACGTCGGCAAAAAAATAATAAACGTATTTGAGAACGCAATTTACGTTATGAAAGATCAAACATGAAACGCATTGCGATGCGTTATTTATTTTGCAGTAAAGAAGCCACAAACATTAACACATAAGGTACTTCGGCGGGAAGTCAGTCATTGGTTGAGTTAAGACTAAAACATTTGTAAAATATTTCATGAGAGGATGTTTTTTAGTGGCGAGAAATAAAAAGTTGCAAGGCTCCTCATGATGGATCGTAAATGCTTAAAGTTGTTCTCGAAAATACGACGCGAAGACTTCTTGAAAATACCTGATTACTGGCGCAAGGAATACGTGTGATGATGAAAAAGATTGTTTGAAATTTGAAAAATGAAGAAAAATAATCTTGGGATTGTTTTTTGCCCTCGAACGATTCTGGTTGACCGTATGCCCCTGCGATTCCGATAAGTCATTGGCTTGTCGTCAGGTTTCGCAGAGACCGGACAACCAGGACTTGACAGAAATATCCATAGCAAGTGAAAAAGCGGCAGGACTCGAGCCCGCGACCCTCGGATTAACAGGTGAGCACCTTACCCCGCCGCAATCGAGGCCGGATTTTGAGATTATCGTAACCGTTAACGTTATTTATTTGATCTATTTACTCAGTTATGCAATTGCATTAATTGACATATAACTCCGTTAAAAGAAAAATATGATATTATGTGGCAATGTAAAAGTATTAATATGAATAACCATTTTGGGAGATCCGTCAAACAGCTACCATGATATCTCAAATATTAACAGAATTTTGCGTGGTTAGCTGAAATAAACCCAAAATTTAACACATGACTTAATTCGGTCAAAGGTGTTCCATGCTACGAATATGTAGACAATTACGAACACAACTATTGCTAGAAGCAAGAAATCACTTTGACAGTAGAGGAATTAACTACCGATTTGGGACGAAATTATGTTTGAGCGAGGCTATGACAAGTTGTTGTCATAATGTTCCATTATTTCAGTTCAAACTCAATACAACATTTACTTTGTAAAAAGATGCTTTAATTGCAGAATTATTCCTGCAATACTACCCAAAAAATCTTAATATTACTCTTTATTCATCGCCAACATATTTACGATACATAAAGCAACATTAAGAATAAGCATTAGGTCTATTTAGCGCTAAGCGACACTTGTAAGTTCACGCAGAAAAATGAATCACAACCCAGAGTATGTAAATATGCTGTGGATTCAGTGTGTGTTCAGTCTGTTACTCAATCATGCAAAAACCACAGAAGTGAATCTGCTGAAATTGAGCATGAACAATGAAAAATCTTTCGTAGCTAATATGGCTGGTTCAAATATAGGTCTATTGCCGGGTTGAAACTTTTCCCCATTTCAACATTACGGTCATTTCCAACCTTTTCGAGGAGAGGACCTATTTTTGCTCTGTAAACATTTTTTTATTGCGCGGAAGATTGTTTTTGTTAGTAGAGGCGATAAAACTTGAGACTTCCTAAAGTTCTCTTTAGGAAACGTTTTCTTCGATTAAAGGAGATTTTTACTCGCATGATTATTTTATTACTAATAAATATTTTCAGCATACGACGAATATGCTTAAGAGAAGAAAGACTACTCATTCTCAAATAGACTCTCTCACACTCTTTCTAAGATAAGGACAATGTCCTCTTTGCGAAAAAACGAATTTCAAGAGTAACGAGAACAACGATTAAAGCTGGACGCTTTGAAACTCTTAGCGTGCTTCAGAAGCCCATGCGTAGGAGCGTCATGCTTCTTACCGCTGCTTTATTTCAAATAAAAATTAGATTATGGTCTCTATTGGTACTGAAAAAAAATCTAGCTCAAACTTACTTAAGGAGAAATATGCTCGACATTTATGGCGATCTTCCCCACGCCCCCCTCATGAAAATGGAATACTTTTTATAGACTGTTTTAAAAATAAACAATTTCAGGGAAATAGGTTAACACTATGCATCATTAAGTAACTAAACGGGCAATTTCCACTTAGCTTCAAAAAACTAAGATGAGAAATGATAAGTCAGATTCTCTTCTGTCTGAATATAACTACTATATTTTTTCTAACTTTTATTCCTCCCCTTGAGAATCAACAGGCATTTTCTACTCGTTTACAATAAAGTTCAAAAGATCTTATTTCAATAAATATTCCTTTGCAGGTGTATTAACGTGGTGCATTACACCTCAGACAACACTACGTCAATGCACTCACAATTTTTCTGCTGTTAAACATCAAAGCGTGAGACTCACCAAGCAGAAGCGATCATTCATAAGCCATAAGCCTCGTGCCATCCAGCTGCATACATGCGGTAGGTTGTCGACCTTTGTGTTTATGGCATTCTCAAACGAGCCGACCATTGAACGATGGAGTGGCGGTACATGCATTCCAAAAGCCATCTTTACAGTCACTTCACTGAAATAGAAATGGAAAGGCATAAAACGGTAACGAGAAAAATTCACCACAAAGACTAATAAAATATCGATGGAAAGTGTATTCAAGCCAGGCCACCGTGCATCCCCGGCTAGGAATGACTTCACTGCCTGTTTATTCGTAATACTTTTGGCCCATAAACTAATTAAAATACTAAGTGTGGTATCTCAAAATTTAATTTCGGAAAGATAAACCATAGGAAGAGTAAATGTGGCATGGGTGTGACAGTTATCCACTGCGCAGTAAAATTCTTTAAAGTTATACCAAATTAGCACAGAGGTCGTGTTTTGTATTTCCTTAAGTAATATCCCCTGCTTTCTCTTAATCAACAATATTTTCCCTGGTCTTTTTAAAACTATTTTCTGCCAGCATAGCTCGGTGTGAAATTATTTGCTAATACTTTCCATTAATGCCATTTCCTAGCCTGAAGATCTCCTGGGATTTATCCCAATTTTTCCTATCTAGTAGAGCAGGGGTTCCCAACCGGTGGTACGCGTACCACTGGTGGTACGCGGGAAAGTTTCAGGTGGTACGCATGGGTGATTCGAGCGAACCAAAATCCTTTATCGGGATCCTCACCAAATGAGTTGAAAATAAAAGGAAGTTGTATCGATCTAACAGAAGATAGTTCCATGAAAGACAGTTTTAAAAAGAAATCTTTAATAGACTTCTGGATTGGATGTAAAACCGAGTACCCAATGATCTTCCAGAAAGCTCTGCTATTTTGATGCCATTTGTTACAAGTTACTTGTGTGAGAGTGGATTATCTGAACTTTTGTGCATCAAAAGTAAACATAGAAACAGAATAAGTGTTGAAAAGGGCTTAAGAGTGAAGTTAAGTTCTATTACTCCTGATATTGATATTTTAATCACAGGCACACAATAAGTTTCGCACTAAAAGTTGATTTTTGATGATGTTGATAGTTTTTCATTATATATATATACTAATTATATAAAATTGTTTATTTTTAAACCTATGAGTATTAAACAATTTGCAAAAATCGTTTTATTTTTTCTTTTGTTATAAAAATGTTATTAATATACATAGGTACATCTCTATATATTTTTAGAAAAAAAATTAGCAATAAAAAACTGAAACAAGTCCATATATGTATATTTATTGTTTTCTTGATTAGGGGTTGAAAAAACCGAAATACAAGTGCATATATAATTTAATGTGAAGTTTTCTCAGCAATTTAATTAAAATAAAACAAGCCATTGGGCAATTTTCCGACAGTAAATATATGTTCTAAAAAAATATAGATGTATATCTAGTGTGACTGTTGGTACGCCAAAATTTCTAAAACTTTCAAGTGGTACGCACTTGCTAAAAGGTTGGTAACCCCTGTAGTACAGTTTACTAACTACTTGATAACCCTCTAATTCCTTTTACTTCCATTCCTGTCCCCGTATCGTGAGAAATTTCAGACAACAGAAACCATACTTAAGCTAACTGGCAAGAGTAGGAATGAGTTCGACTATTTAAACATGGATGTTTGTGCATTAACATTCGCAAAATAGTTTATGCTAAAGATATATTATTGCTTATATTTCAAGCATACGGGCAAGTCAATCAATTCGACATACCTTTTTATTATTCCTTGAATTTGTGAAGGTTATATATCATACCATTGTGCCTAACATTTAAGCCAAAGTAATTTAATATTGTGAGTTTCATTCATTTAAATGTATGTATATGCAATTATACAATTTAGTCTAACTCATAAGATCCGTAGAATTCCATAAACGTTAATTAGCCCTCCGAATTTATACAATACGGCTCTTCCTGCTTTTCGTGGTATGATATTCTGATACGCTAAGCACAGAATAGTCATAATATGTTGGTTTTCATTTTCTCATCATAACTTACTTGAATCGAATGTATTCCTTCAGTATTAGGCATATTTATTTAGCTTATCCACCACTCCTTTCATCAGTGGTGAAAGCCATAAGGTAGTTTAATCTGAGGAGCTGGACGGTTGGAATGTTTATACATGACGACAGAATGATGGTGTATTTGAATCTGCAAGCCAGTTGAAAATAGGTTGTCATCTACGCTGAATTGCAGCAACGCAATCCTCTCTTTGGCAACCACTTTTCTATTTACCTGTTCAAAACGTTATGTACCTCTTGTAGTCAGTGTTTAATTTTCCATCTATCTAGTTTCTTTCATCCTTCTTTTGTCCCACATAACACAGATAGCGGATATGCAGTAGGAAAAAATTGCAACAAATAACAAGTACCTTTAACTGGAAAATACCAATATAAATTGTTGGAACCAAGTCTGGAAGATAAAGTCCATACTATAAAATAAAATCCACGATAAAGAGAGCACGTATGTCTCATAAACAAGCTAATATTATTTTTCATCCTACCGCAAAAAACCTCTAATCTCCAATTAGTTCCTCGAAATAGTGAAATGTACTCTAATCAATGCATACAATTAATTTGCTCTTTTACATTTTTTTCCTTGTTTTAAGTTTCCATCACTCATCTATTTATAATTCTACCTATTTATTTGTAGGATTTTGGATATCTCGCACCACACACACTTACACACGCCCTTGCGGGGTCACATCTAACCTTTCGCCCCTGTAATGTAAATTTGCTTGTAATGAAGTCTCTCTTTAGCCCCAAATACGACCTGCTCTTCTTTTCTCCTCCACACTTATCCACTAGTCTCCCGTCTATCACCCTCTACAACATCCCAATCCCCTTAAACACACACTCGTCACACATGTAGGATTTGGTTATTTGCCATCGTATGCTATGAGTGAAGTCTTCTCTGGTCCTTCACCAGGTCCGGTATTTAGTTGCCAACGTTTTGATGGTAGCCTGCACCATCTTCTTTTGAGCTATAGCTCTGGTGAAACGTCGAAGCGTTGGAAACTAAATACCTGACCTGAAGGTAGACCCGAGAAGACTCCACTCACTCTCAGCACACATTTTGGCCGCTACTTCGAATCTCCAGCACCAACGTTTTATCAGCGCTGGTGAAGTCCTCAACTGCTGTCCCAGAGTCGTGGGCACGAGTCCTGCCATGGTGGCATCTTCACCACCCAGGATACGGTTGCCTGTGTTTGACCTTTGCTTTATATAACTTTAACTGATGTAAAAGGCCGATTATGCTGTTTTCTAAAAAAAATTAAAAAATTCCTTCTCTTCCCTACAATTTCGAACACTTCTTGGTTCGTCTCCTTTTATACTTAATTTTCCTTTCTCTATTTTTCTACCCGGATCACACGAGCCTACGTGATACTCATGTCTTCTTATCGGATGGACTAAGTTTCCGAACCATATGGATACATTCTACATTCAACTTTTTTACGATTCTTTCCTTTATGCCTTGAATCAGTGGCCCCAACACTAATGCCAATCCTGTGATTAAAACATTCTTACCATATATTTAAGTCAACGATGCTTGGATGATGGCTACAGCAGAAATAAGAAAGTTGGAAAGAATGGTGATGTGGTGTTTTCGAAAAATGATCCAGATCAAAAGAATGGAGAGAACTGCCTACGAAAAATTGGAAAAAAGGACGCTTAATTATAACTCTGCAAAACAGAAGAATCAAATTTCTTGGACACATTCTGCATCATATAAGAATATTGAAAACGGTACCGTAGACGAAGAAATAAATGGTAAGAAATACCTATGAAAACCAAGGATATAATACAGGAAGCAAACTTGAGGGAGGTTAGAATGAAGAAGCATACAGGAATGACACGGTTAGCAGATAGGATAAGGGAGTGACGAGCTGCAGAAATCCAATTTTCGGATTGATGGCTGATAATGATATAAATTTAGAAAGATTTCGAAGAAAGACTACCTCGACAATGACGGCTTGACCGTAAAAATGTCCGAGTTAAGTGTCCTTTTTGCATAATCTTTTAAATGTATTATACTTTCTAAGACTACTGGCAAAAACTTTTGTTTGTAAGCTTTTTTAAAAATACCAACCATTAGCTCAAGAGGTGGAAAAAATTAAGTTTTTCGGCAAAAAAAATCATTTCTTCAGTTCTACAGGGGCAATGTCAGATTCATTCAAAGCTATTGTAGATCTTACAAATATTATCAAAAATTTTGTCTGAAAAAAAATTTTATAAAACTAACCCTCACTGCAAGGGGATAGTAAAATGAGCTGATTCTACATTTTTTTAATTCTGTCGGAATCTGCCTGCGCCTCTGGGTTTTTTTTCACATTATGTGACAAACGTTTTAATCATAAATACAGGTAAATATGAAATGTACACAAAATTATCAGAACTGGAATTCAAAAGTTTGCGGTTTCACAAAAATTTATTATTATTATTGAAACTACTTTAGCTAAAACTAATCCAAGAATTTGATTATGAATGAGTTTACTTTTTTTTATTTATTATTTTAGTATGAAAAATATTTTTATTGTTTAGTATAAAACTAAAGAAATATCAATTTTAGCATAAGTTTTATAGAATAAATATAAATGTATTATCTTTATATATATAAAAGTCAATGTATGTATGTATGTATGTATGTTCCACATCTCCTCCTAAACCACAGGACCGATTTTGATGAAATTTGGAACACGAGTTTGTCACTGATAGACAACAAACACTGTAGGGTTCAATTAACCGAATCCCTATTTTTTCAGGGTTAAGGGTGTGATCCTTACTAATATGTATAAAAATGTAATGGTCCCTGTCTGTCTGTTGCTCCATCACGCAAAAACTACTGGACCGATTGAGCTAAAATTTGGCATGAAGATTGAAGACATATCTGGTTGTAACATATGCTATATCAAAAAGCCCTCAGGTCCCCCAAAGGCCCCCTGAAGGTCCCCCTGGTGGTCAATGGCAAGCATTGGGTTCGGTGCAGTGGTTTAATGTTTTACTTTTTAAAAGTACTTTCACTCAAGATATAGGGCTGGAATTTTTTTATCGGATGGCTGAATAAATATAATTTCTAATTTTATCAATCGATTTTCTTCTACGCTCCGTATTTTTCTGCTATTCATGTTTTCAGTTGAAAAATATCACATTTTTATCTGAAATCAACAATAACATATTTCCTTGACAACCATAGATTTGATTTTCAAAGGATATACACGCCTCTTAACTATTAAATATCACGTTTTCCTACAGGCCCATGATAGCATGTAGAAAGCAAATCTGAATAAAGAGGGCCCAGAGTCCCAAGGACCCCATGATAGATTGATTCGGGAGGTAATCGATACGATTCAATACGTATTTACAACAAGTATACTCTTCAACGTCTACTCTCAAAGTAGCTCTCAAAGGGGCATATATATGGGAGAACACTTACGTAGTAAACTTTACACATAAAGGAATTAATAGACTACACATTTAAAGAATATATACGTGCAGCGAAAATCAATGGTAATAATGCCTCTGTTGCTACAACAAACACGGCGTTGTTTATTATCGTTTAGTACTCAGGTGTATTACACATAGTGAAACCGTCTGCCTAACAGTACATTCGCGAACTGTTTTTAGACCAATTCCCACATCAGTAACGTCACGAATTATTTATACGTTTAAAAGTGTTAATGTGCAGTTAACTTAGGTACATTCACTCAATCATCGAGTTGCCTATTCTAGACTATCACTTGCCGCTATGTTTCCGTTCCTTGGACTTAAAAATATATCCATCAACATGCCTAATAGAAAAAAGAGTAACTTTTCGAAAAAATCTTTTAAGACAAAATGAATGTCTTATTTGCGAGAAAATGAACCCTTGAAATAAAAACGACAAAGGTTAGATTTGGATGGTCAAAAACATGCCCAGCAGCGATCTCATGAGATTCTCCCCGTGGTGTTTCTCGGGTTACGCTAAGATCCGCATAAATTTCATCCTTACCCAACATACAGACGGGTAACCAGCTCTAAATCTGGTTCAAATACAGACCCATCTGTTTCAAACCTTCAATCTGCTTTAAGATGGCGGAAATTATAATGACGTCACTACATGCTTCTTATCCGAAATAAGAACGGAAATTCTGCGCAATTAACGACATCTGTGCATGAAAATCGACAAGTGCACTAAGAATCACCATAAATGTTTTATTTAGCAACCGAAACTAATGATTATGGCTATGCTGAAGGCGCAGTCCCATTGATGGAGGATTCATAGGTCAAATAAACATGGCTTCTGCCGCCATTACTCCTCTTGACGTGTCAACCGCTGGATTGTACTCTACTGTCCAATCCTGATTAAGATAATCAACGCACATATCAACGTTGAATAGTCGAATTAAGTCATGGAATGCAAATATATGTATGTACACAAGGGAAGCGATCAAGCTGTTAATCACTCAGAAGACGGCTCAGGAGAACCGTAGGGACGAGATGACCATCTACCAACCTTTTCTACTTAAGTAGTAATGAGTCTGCATGGCCGATTTTTGGGTTTCCCGTGCATGAAAGTGGACCAATAGTCACTCATCTCACCGTGCACCTGGAAAACGGTCAGCGTGTCTACTACAACGAACACTACATACAAGATAGGTTACGAACTCCTCAAATAACCTCGGATACAGTTTTTCTTCAGGCTTTGCGGTTTTCTTATAAAATAAGTTCAACGTATTTCACACCCGTTGAATTTCAACGGGTATCTTCCGCTCGTAAATAAATAAAAAATTCACCTAAAAATTAAAAAGTTAATAAACACAAAATATCCTGAAAATACTGCCAATTAACGAAACAAGTTGAAGCAATAAAGTTTATACTCAGTGGAATCGCAAAGTTTTTATGTGATATTCTCTTTATCTCCCGACGTAATTTTAATAAATCTTAGCAGATGACCATCTCAAACATCTCACCACTCACAGACAATCTCAACCATAGCTCACAACATAAACAATATATGGAAATTCATAACACAGCACCCTTAGCGAAGAGTAGCACTATGCAATCCCTTCACTCATAGTTTAATGATCAAGGGTGCGGCGGTGAGGAGAACGACGATTCGGTCATGGGCCCACGTCAAGACGATGCAACCTGCATTCTTAAAACGAGGGTATGAGGGGAATTGTGAGGCGGGGGGGACGTTGAAAGGGGGGATATAACGAAGGAGGAGGATAATGCAAGCAGTTGGGAGAAGGCAGAGAGGAGAGGCGGGAGGAGGCCGAGAGAGCAGAAATGGTTTTCCGATGTGATATTCAGAACGGACGAGAAGAGGTGGTGGTCGCCGGATGCGTAAATCACGGCTGCAGCAGCACGTGGCCGTCCGTGCACATTCTAATCCCGGAGGGGAGGCGAGGAGCCTCACGAGCACTCAGAAGGGGACGCGACGCCCACACGACACCACTACCACCACGCGAGTCGGGAAACCAAGCCGAAGTCTTGCCCTTAACCACACACACTGCAATTCACTCTCGCCAGCGGTGGTAATGGCCTCCAGGTATCCAACAAATGTTTTGGTTCGGCTGTTTGCGGAGGTAACCGACAACTGAGGCCTTTTTCGCCATATAGGACAACAGGTGGGTTGGTTTCCAAGGGAATGGCTATTGAGAAATTGAGAGAGGGAGGAGAGAAACTCGGTGTCGGCATTAGGCTGCTCATAACATAAGGCACCAAGGGGACCACGGTTTGAGGACCCATCCGACGGAATGTACTTGAAGTGCTCTCAACGTGATACCCAAGTGGAGATCGGTATTCAACTGAAGAATCAGTTCCAAAATAAGTTTCACCGAGATACGAATCAGAGGGGTTATTTTGTGATCTCACTTAATTGAGAATGCGTCATAAAACACGGAAAATTACGTCCTTTTTCCTAGTTCCACTCCACCACCAAGGCGGCGAGACCATCTTCGGCTCTCAAGTGGTGATCTGCAGGTCTTTTCTTTGACTCAACCGCTCTTTCGACTCTTGATCCGTATCTTTCGACTCTTGATCCTAATCTAATGACTCTTGATCCGTATCTTTCGACTCTTGATCCGTTTCCTTCGCTTCCGCATTTCATTACTTCCATCTCACCCGGTCGCAAGAAACGTGAAATGGAGCCACCATCGGACCTTGGCCGATCGTGAGCCGATCATTAAAAGAGCGAAACGCGTTTCCCGCCTTCCCGCAAAGAGTCATTAAAAAGGTGAGATAACAAAATAATCCCCCAGGATGGGAAGCTCTAGCTACCACACAAACCCGATCCCCTCCAAGATAATAAATAAGCCAATTCACTAAGATCATTTTTCCGAGAAAAAATATCAAATCTATTAATGCGCGATTTTCAGGCGTATGTGATATGCCCCATAATGAATTCCTGCACATGTGCGCGAAAGCCTTTTCCAGGAACTATGAAAACAGCGTTTTGAAAAATTTTTTGAAAGAGCTTTGATATACATTTCGAAAGTTGGTAGTACGCTGAAAGCAAATGGACAAGGCACATAAGAATTTAGAAGAAGAGCAGTTTCAGCAAGAGACGTATTCACTAATAGGAGAAAATAAATGACGGAGAACTTGCGTAAGAAATAATAAGACAGGCGAAGAGTAATATGGAGTAATATGGAATGGTATGGTGTAGACATATGGAGTCTAAGAAAGAGGATGATAAAAACAAAATGGGAATGTATTCAGGGCTGTGTTAAATGACCTCCCCATACTATAAAAACCCAAATCTTCAATAAAACTGGGCATATGTGCGTAAAATTGTAAACGACTTAGATTTATTTATTAATCATTATATTTTATTGCTCAAGCATCATATTCTTTTAATTTATGTTCTTGCAGATGCAGTAAAAAAATCATGCTTCATGTTATAGAGCTATTCCTTTAAAATCCAACTCAAAATTTAAACAGTGAACGAAACCTAGAGAAAAATTAATTTTAAGGTACCGCGACAGAGAAGTTGATAACTACATCCGTTCCTGGGGCCCGATTCTGATCTTCCACCAGTCAATGACTGGTGGAAAGTTCCACCATTCGTTCATTGAACGACTCTTGATCCGTTCAATGAACGGCTCAATGACCCCCTCTGGACAGCCGAACGTCACAAACTTATGCCGATGTCCAACTTACCTCGAAAACGCGAACAAAACAATGTCTACCTTCCGCACGCTTACTTCCGTCGGAAAGTTTCCACCACGACACTAGCGCTGTTCCACCAAGTGGATGACGGGTGGAAGGGAAGCTTGACTTTCCACCAGTCATTGAACGATGAACGATGTAGTGAACGATGCTATGATGGAAGGTGGAACATGATGACGTAGTGTCGGAAAGTCATGACGTTTTGATGGAAACTAATGACGTTTGGTGGAAAATTTGAACATCGGGAAAGCATCAGAATCAAAGATTTTATTTTATATAATTTTCACTAAAATCAAAGATTGAGTCTCAAGGGACGAACGTCATCACTTCCCAGTTTAAAGAGAATAGAACGAGAGATTGGTGGAAAAGGAGGAGGATTGGGAGGGGCGGGCGATAAGACGCAAATCCCGAGTCGAACTCCGAAGACATCGTCCCACTCGAAAAGAACTTGAGAGACCGTAAATATTCCTGCGTGCGACTGACCTCGTGCAGAGTAAAATGTCCAAAGCGCTTAGATGGCAGGTGTGGGGTTCAAACCCCCTGAAAAAGCATTTTGTTCCTTCACTGAAAGGCTCTCTGTCGCGTTAATACCGAATCTGACGCACAAGAGGGTATGTAAGCGTTAGATGAGTACGCAGAACATACGGCTGGACGCTGTATTGCATAGAAAAGTGAGCCGTTCTTTAAAGTGGCTCTATTCCGGGACTAAAAAGCTCGTTTCTGACGTTTCCCTCTAACCCAGTAACGGCTTTGCCGTGACAGCTGGAGACTTGCAATTTTTGTCTTCTGTAGATGAAGAGTCATTCGTTGATATAAGTGGAGTAACTTTATCATGAAATGGTTGTGTTTTTTTATAAGCTTATGTGTAATACTTATGTGTATACTTTGGTTTTTATGAATTTTTTGGTAATATGTCGGGGTACGTTGCGAAGGCTAGATTCCGAAATGAGGATTTTCAGCCCACTTAAATCAAAGAATCGTCTTTCATATACGAAATAAATCAACAACCATTGATGCTGTTTTCGTATTAAGGCTATAGTAATGTTAAGCGTTCAAGCCTGCATTGACAACGGACTGCACCTTTTCCATCCCCACCCCAGGATAATTGTTCCCCTCTTCATGTTTGCCAGCGTCGCCTTCACAGTTTCCCCGTTGGGCTCCTACCACCCCAGTAAGCGACCACAGGCGGCGACCATTAAATTGAGGCGGCTTGGAAGTATAGACCCACCTTAATTTATTCATTTACCCCTTCATCCGCCTAATCAGTAAGTGGCAACAGGGTGTTAGAACATCAGCCTTTCTTTGTGTGGTTTCCATGTGTCTCTGACACAGCTAAATGAGATCTTTTTACACCGTCATAGCTAATAGAGTGGCGTTCCTCGATCCTCGATAATACTTTGAATATACCAAAGTTTCGGAGAGGCAATACAGCTAAAAATAAATAACCAATATTTACCACGGAGCTCGAACTCACAATTGGACTACTAGTGCATCTTCCTCTTATAGAAAAAATAATAATTCAAAAAAGTCAAGAGAGATTGCAGTGGCATTTTTACGGTAAAATATAAAAAGAAGCCGTGACAATTGCACCAGACCAACGAAGGATGAAAGGAAATAACTATACCATTCCCGTTTTAAATTTATTCGAAACGACCACGATAATATATGGTGAGAAAGTCCATCAAAGCCTTTCGGCACAGGAAAATATAAAAAAATAAAACAAAAGGATCGCTGCCGGCACGCGCGCTAACAATGGCTCGGAGACAGACCCAGAGAGTCAAGAGAAAGACAAGAGAAGAGAGTCCGCCCGCGTTCGCGACCTTTGTTCCGGGAGGAGGCGCGACCAAGCCCTGCCACACGCCACCACCATTGGCGGATCGTCCTACCCAAGGGGAAGAAGAAGCGAACGGAAATGTAAGACGTGTAACTTCCCTTGCGAGCTATTTCCGGAGGATGCGTCTCTGGGGACTGCGTAGGAGGAGGAGGAGAGGGCCTCCTCCATCCGTCCATGCCGGACAGAATCACGAACCTGGGACGTCGGGGAGTCGGTCGGTGGACGCAGAGCACGCCATAACCATATCGGCGCCCCCGGCCCACACATCACAATATCAACTAGATATTCGAGGAAGGGCGGTTTAGGACGAGGGGGATGGTGGACTCCCTCGAAAGGGCTTGAGGGAGGGGAAGGGGGTGTCGGGAGGACCGGATGTCACGCGTGGAAAGGAGGGATGTAGCAGCGCGTGCCCAACGAGGAGTTCTTAAAGGAGACGCTGCAAACGGGACGTGACGGGAATGCGTAAGGAGAGAGGGTTGGTTGGTTGGTGTCTCTGACGGATAGAGGGTTGATGTGGTGGTGGTGGATTTCGGGGGTGGGCGAGCGATTGAGAGTTGGGGCGGAAGGGCGGACGAACGGATGTATGTGCGTTCAAGAGAGTATCACCGATAGATCAAAACGACGACGTCACGTTCCAGTAGTCTGGACGAACATTCGAATGTTCGTCCAGACTACTGGAACGTGAACAATATGTTCGGTTCAGTTCCATGCGGGAGTGAACAATAGTTCAGCCGACATTCCAGAGCTTACATGGATTCTCACAGAGGCGCGAAACTTTTCTTGCTGACGGCAACTTACAAGGGCGTAACCAGGGAATGCTTTGGGGGGGGGGGGGCGATTTGAATTTGTACCCCTCCCCTCGGCGACTCTTACCAGTGATGACCGCCAAAGTTGTTCCTTGGAAAACGTACCTTTAATAAGGACTTTACCTACAACACGTCAAAACCGATTACGCGAGTTCGGTTTGCATTTATCAAAATTTGAATGTAGTATATTAAAATTGAGTTTTTTCTCAACCTTTGGGGGATCGCCCCCCCCCCTGGTTATGCCCTTGCCTTATTCATATTAACTTATAATTCCTCTCGTTTCTCATCAGAGGTAGTTCACCGAGATAGGTATTATATACGTATTCAGATGCACAACCTTGTAGTAGATATTACAAGGTAGTAACTTCGGTATCCTTTACCACCGCAGGCATCTGACAATTTATACTCAGCTCGGCATATTTACTACCTAACTTCTTCTCGTACAAAGGCCTCAGCACTCTCCGAATACCCTGCTTCCTCCGCCTCGATATTTCCCCTCCATCCCGCCCTTCAGCATATCATTTCTCCTTAATATGCCATCAATAACTAACCTGTATCCACCTGATAAAATGACTTCAGGCATTCCCGGTGAATAACGTAGATGAAAATTTCTCAGGGTTCTGGCCTTCGAGATGCCTATGGAGGGCATGGATCCAACTCCTACCCGGTTAGAATCCCGAGAAAATTTCATCTATTGCATCCACCTAATTTCCAACTTACTTCTTTTCCAACTAACTAACAAACAACTAACAACTTCGCCGACTATTGGAAGGGGCTTGGGGCAGAAGGACGGACGAATGTTCAGAAATGTTCGGGAGACAGTTTCGTGGATGCCTCGTCCCAATTGTCATTGAGAATATAATTGAGTGGCTATTCTGTTTCATTTCCTCTTAAACACTTGTCAATTATTCAACAAATTTGAAAGGCGTTGAAATCCTCCATCTGCATACGCCGTCATTAAGAAATATGGCTACAATGTGAACAGAAAAGAAACTAATTACAATCATTCCAACGCACTAAATTTCCTTTCGACAAGAAATTCATTTCTAGAATGAAGTCGTCATACAGTCTCACCTTTTCTAAAACAGCAGGATAGATAAGAAGATTGGAAGCGATGTAAACGTGGTGCTAAAGAAGAATGATTGAGTCCTACTGTGAGTTGGAAAGAAAAGTGGTACCTATCATGAAAACTCTAAGAACAGGAAGATACAAGCTGTTTGGGCACATTTTGCAATACAAGCCTCTAAAATGGAGAAATGAATGAGAAGAACTACCGAGACTAAGGATGTAATATATCGAGCGTATATATACGTATACATGAAACTGATAGCTGATATTAGAGGCGAGAAGTGAGCTGCAGCAAGCAATTATTCTGACTGGTGACTGCTGATGATGATAGCTTTTCAATGGCTTGTTTTTTTAACAATACGAATGTCACTCAATGAAAGTAAAAAAAATAAGAGATTCGCTTGTTATTTTTCCCTACCTCCTTTTGTAATTGTATCCTGCATCACTGAAAATTATGAGCCATGCATATGCCAATTAAGACGAAGCAACATAGTATGTTAATCAATGTATGATATAATGAGCATACCAATTCTGATTTCCGTGTTCGTTTTTCCGACGACGACATTCAAACACCGGAATGGGCTTCCGACAGAGTTGACTAACGGCACCAACGAAAACAACCCGCACAAAGGACACCGTAACCATTGAAAGGAAAAAAAACATAATAGTGAGAAGGTTACTGCTCGCAGCGCGGCCAAAGAACTTCCTACAGCTCAAACGATGACCGAGGCGCGTGAATGGGTTCACAGGTATTATAATTTAGAGGCCACCTGCTTTAACGGCCAATCATTTGGTAGCCTGAGAAATGGCATCACAGATGCCTGAGATACCAGATACCTTTGTGAGGAGATTTACAGCTTCGCATGCCGTATTAACATATATATTAAGCCCATCTTGACGTCCGAAGGACGTGTCTCCTTAGGTTGATTAGAATAAAAGAAAAGGGAAAATGAAATATCTGGATGCAAAAGGTTAGAAAAAAATATAAGCAATAAAAGAAGACGGATCAAGTTTCACTGAAGAGGATTTGCTACCGAAGAGACCGCTGACATTTAGCTATGCGAAAGTTACTCGCGGCACGATGGAAATAAATTCTTCTTCAGACATTTCAACTACTGTAGAGAAAGGATGAGCAGGAAATAGAGTTGTTATCCGATATCAACGCAGAATTTAACTATCAAAAAAATTTCATGCGTATATAAGTTTATAGAATAGGTCGACATTTCTGCTGCAGAGTAGACGGGGAGAGTCAGCTCCTCAAAATTTCCAAGCTTTTTTCGGACTCCATCTCAATGTAAATATCCCCGAGGCAAAATGATTAGGTGGAATTTATCACATTTGTGTGTGCGGATGCTCATTCAGGGGACAGCGATTCGATGAAAATATGCACATGCTAACTGATTAACTGTTAGTTTGCGAGTTCTGGGGGAAAAATATGAGTAATGGGTGCACTAGATGAACTTTGGAAACAAATGAGTAATGGTTATTTGGGGAAAGATCCGATAATTGAGGTCATTCGCACCAAGGAGAATAAGTTGACGAAGGAAGAAAGATTAGGACGATGGAAGAAGGTGGAAGATACCCAGCGTCGGCATCACCCTGCTCTTAAAACAAGGCGCTAAGAGGTTGACAGTTTAACGCACAATCCAATGGACGTAGAAATGCCCTCCATAAGGCATCAAGTAACGATGGAAACGCAGCCAAAATCTCTCCGCCAATGCTGGGAGTCAAAACCCGGGGTTACCAACACTCTAGCCGCCACATTCACTGAAAATACAGTAAAGTAGTTTAATAGAGATATCACTACAGGTAAATTTCAACGAATTTGGTTTCACTTTTAGAAAAAATCTCATTTCCCTAACGACACCGAAATATCAGCCATTAATTGCACTACTTTTTGAGATATATGTTTCACAAAATAGAAGCCATTTTCCCAGAGATTTGGTACGGCTGTGCGCTTCATCGTGATATTATTTTTTTTTAATGAGCTAGTTTCTGACGCACTGAACTCGTATAAAATGTAATTGTGTGACATACATTTGTTTGTAAGTGATCTTTTGGAATTTACACCGAGTATTCAGGTCCATGACGGCCGACGTTTATACGCTTGAGTCACACTCTCCTGTCCACAGAAGACTCAACTCTGCCCTGAGAGGACGATGCTCGACTCGAGCGTCGAAACGTCGGCCGCCATGGACCTGAATACCCGGTGTAAATCACAAGAGATCACTGACATACATCTACGCCGGGAAAGCCTGAAATACAAGATCTTATGTTATCTCGATTGTTTTTAAACTTTATCTATTTAATGCTTTTTACAGCTGCATCAAGTTTAAAATAAAACCTCATAATTGTCTAAAATATGGGGCCTCATTCAGTAAGGACTCCACATTGTCGAACATCGGTAAATCCATGGATGTGACGTCAAAGCCCCCAACATATCTTAACTTTTAAATGGCCCTATTTGAAACTTTATTGGTTGTGACGTCAAAATTTCGTCACTGCTGAGGCTCGGAAAATTGTAAACATAACCGAATAGGGCTAGAAAAACAATCTCACTCAAACTACCTTACACGCAGCTTCCACGATCAGAACGGCTCGTCACAGCTGGATTTGGTCAGAGGAGTCGAAATAATTATCAGTCCATCATGAATCATTCATTCTGGTCGCATCGCGCGTAGTGTTCCTCTGATTCGTCAGTTCAGTTGGTGAGGCGGCAGCGGAGAACGAGAGATAGAGAGTTGAGAAGGGAGCGGAAGTCTTCAGTCGAGTTCAAATAGACTATGGTGAGGGGAGGGCCGAAAGTGATTTTCGGGAAGGGCATCCTCATAAGGACATGCGATAGAGTCCAAGCCCGGATGCGGGAAGTGTTCGACAAGACATCAATGCACGGACGATTAAAACCGATATCGGAAGCAATGGAAATACGGCGTTGTAGAAGAATGATGAAGATCTAATGAAGAATCACCTATGAAGAAGTCCCACGAAGAGTTAGGGAGTAGAAATGCCTGGTATAAACTAAGTGAAGCAGAAGAGATGAATTCATTTTAAATCATGCCGAGGCATAATAATCTCCTGAAATCCATTATGAAATGGGAGATGAATGGAAAGAAATACCGAGAAAAACCAAGGATGGAATACAACAGACGAATTGGTTTCATCACTTCTATTTTGGATTAACCCGAACCTCAATCCTATCACTGCAATTAGCTATAATTATAATGGTAATTAAAATGAATACCTACGAACGATTTAAATGTTGAGAAAAAATAACTGCTTGGAGAGCAGTAGTAAATCAACCTTTGGACTGATGGTTTTAGATAGGATTCCCAAACAATCATGTTTTTAAAGAATTAAATTTATACGATTCGTATGCATTATTCAGAGACATCGATCATTTAAACTCCCCTTAAATGGTCGGATTATACCGACATATCGTTACCTATGCTTATTTGGCGAATTTCATTATACTTTTCGATGAGTGCAAAATAAAGTATACCCATAAAAATATTCCCCGAAAGAGCAGAACCGAAATTTCCTAGTTCATTTACTCAGATGAACATATCATAATTGTGCAGCCAATTAAAACATCGCTACGTCAGACTGTCACATATTAGGACATGGGCGGAGCCGGACTAAATATAAGTGGGAGAGTAAGTTGTTATGGTAATAACTCGAGGATTTCTCTTTTAATTAGACGCATAAATTAATTTTAAAAAGCAGTCTTGTCTGAGAAACCAATTGCTGAAAATGAAATAGTGATACTTCAAGGTAATATGCTACGTGATAATACCTAGAATGATGTTTATCTAATATGTTAAATAATAAGTACTATGCAAGAGGTTTTTAATAAAAACTTATTTAGTTCTATTAACTTTGTTAAAAAGCTAATGCTAATTGTGACTGATATTCATTGGGGGATCTTAAAAAACAGCTTTTTAGCCTACCTAATTTTACACAATTATTAATCTTAATGCAACACTCGATTACAAACAAAATTATCATGCTTTCACCAGAGCGATGCATTACATTGACTGCCGAAAAGCTGAAGGACACCATTATTTTGTTTCCTCAGCGTTAGAAGTTTCTTAAAAAAGAGTCAACCTGAGTTGAAATTCATTTCAACTGAGGTGAAAGCCAACGGCACTGACACAGCGACGATTCAAACTCTGAAGTAAAGCTGCAACAATTGACAGACCGTAATTGTATATTGGAAAGAGATTCAATGAGAACTGCTGTAGCCCATCCAAAATCGCTCTAACCTGAGTGCAAGCAATCGGCCGCGGTAACTAGACTGCTAGCGTGCCGGGTCAGCCAAAGATCGTGGGTTTGAATCTAACGTTTGGTGAATATGTTGTGTTTGCAAGAGGACTAAGGTCTTGGGTTAGATGGGGCAATATGGCCTTAACACTTGAAGTACCTGCGTACCGAATTCAGTAAAAATTAAGCAAATGGATTCTATTTTTACGGATAGAATGCTCTACCGATAGATACTAATGCTAATAATTCTTCCAATTTACTTTTTAAAAATAATGATGACGCAAGCTTCCCTGGCTTCCTTCGACTGAGACACAGCTCAGCTCCTTTCCACCGATATAACTTTACAAGAGAAGCACGCCGCAATAGCGGAAACCGCGTAGCGGCTCTGGCTCCAACATTTTAAATGAAGCGCATAACGAGGGAGCCACATCATCTGGCCAACCAAGGGTGAAACACCCTCCCGCGTATGACTATCCCAACAGAGCTCCCTTTTGTAGACGAACGAGATAAAACGAGAAGGAGAAAAAGATAGAACAAGAGCTTCCTGTGTGAATTTGACACCCTCTCAGCCGCAACGCCCACGGTGACCTGCAAGGAGCAGCGCCGACAAGCGCAAGTTTCGCCGTCGCCGAGACGTGAACCCTGACCTCAAGTGAGCAGTAGAAAGTCGGAGCACGGTGCTGCCCAGGAAAAATCCTTGAGGATTGCTTAAAAGTTGGATACAACAGGGAATGAGAGCAGTGAGACGGAGATGGGCGCGGGGATTCAGGCTGGCCTATGGGAATAAGAAATTGCTTCCTGCTCAACTTGGTGGAAATATTTGTCATCCATACTGATGGATAAGACCCCCCTTGGAAATGGTGAGGAAATTTTATCAGAGTTTTTCATCCCAAAAATGTTATCATAGCATTTTTAAATAAGCACAATTCATATAATTCCGTTCCCTTTCGGGGTAAGCTCAGTCAAACAGTTTAATTCTCGATGATAGGCCTATAACACTGGCTTTATCAACTTCTTCCATACTTCTCTATCCTTGCAAACCTCTTTTGCTTCAGTAGCACTCATACAGCACCCTCCCCGGCATTCAACCATGACTTTCTTCGCTTGCCCTTTCCTCTAACTCCATTCACTCCTCTTTCATAAATTTGCTACATTATTCGATTTAGAATTTTTTTATTCAAAACAAAGGGGTGATCTTAGTTTTCAAGGAGGAAAATTGCATTTTTCGTAATGGTAGAAGTGGTAGGAGAGGTTTGTTAACTACGATTCTAAATTATTTATTCAACATCCTCCATAAATCACCCTCGGTATCGGGTTGTATTTTATTGTAACCGAGGACGGTGGTTTCAAAACAAGAGAAAAGAAGTTCCGTGCAATTCCCTTCTTAGGAGAAATAGAAAGTAATTTTTATAATATCCATAACCTTATCAATAAATTTTATCCATTAGCCATTTGTAATTATTTGAATCATTTATAAGCATAACTCAGAATTATTGAGCAAATAATGAGCTCATTATACTACTAGTTAGTTATCAGTCACAGAACGATGCAAATAGTTTTCGAGACACCGTGAGATACCTCTAAAAACTAGTTGCAGAACCAAGTTTGGTATTCTAATGTTTTCTTATGGATGTAGCTTTGCAAAACGAATCTCAGCTTTATTCTGTGCCATGGTATAAAACGGCAAATCAGGTTAAAAATTTTAAAACTATATCAAAATAAAAATTCTCAAATTCTTTCAAAATCATGGGAAATCGATAAAAGGTAAATGTTTACTTGAAACTTTTCTGCCCGTTTACCACTATTTACCAATTTTCACAGATTTCGCAACTCTGCACCATCTTCAGGAAAAAGTCAACCAAGGGTAAAGTACTCACACATATATATTCTAGTTCTCAGAGTAGAAGCTGTGAGGGGGGATAGAAAAGATAGATAGGAGAGTGGGGAAGAAGGAGGGGGAGGTTCCTGAGGACTAATTAGTGGCAATAAATATATCTAAGCTGTAGATTGTAAAGTTTCATTTAATCAGTTTTCTTTTCCAACTTGGAATTCCATTTGGTATCTTCCGTATCCATGACCTTCACCGAGGATTTACGAATTTTTCGAAGGGCTAGCAATTTAAATGAGTTTTTCCCCGATTTACAAGGAATTCAAAGACGTTGGCCAACCTGGCGCGCGAAGGCAGCAAGGCTGAGAGCCTGTGGGCGTATGTGGGGGCACGTGAGAAGGGGGTTTGCTCTCACGAGTCTTGCTACCAGCGTGCTCCACCGATGGGTGGAGAGGGAGCAGGGGCCTGGAAATGAGGTAGTGACTCCATATAAGAGAGGAAGCGTTTGAGAATTGGGAGACTTCAACGAGCGAGTAAGGGAAAAGGATCCGGAGACTTGAACGAGCGAAGGAGGAGCTAGAGGAGGAGGAGAGAGTAAGAGGTTAACAAACCAGAAAGACAATGCGGGGAGCAAATGAGTCACGCTGAGATATTATACAAGAAAAGGGAAATTATGGGAGGGGACACTGTAGAAGAGGAGGGAAGAGATTAAGAACTGTGGCAAGAGGCTCTAAAATTGGTCAAAGGAGGGGTGAGAGAGAAGTGTAACAGTGACGCCAAAGGGCGGTGAGCAATATGGATTACAGCATTGTTCGGGACCCCAGCCGACGTCCTGAGTGCCGTTGAACCCGACATGAGATTGGATGGGGCAAAGAAGGTGAAATATATATGATCTTCGCACACAATTTATATACTTGTGCTAATTATTTCATTCACATGCTGTCTACCACGTATCCAAATATAAATAGGTTGTGCTTCCCACGCCGGACCCCGGCAGGGATGGGGCTGAAGCGCAGAAACAGTTCT
This sequence comes from Pyrrhosoma nymphula, assembly GCA_963573305.1. Classification (NCBI taxonomy): domain Eukaryota; kingdom Metazoa; phylum Arthropoda; class Insecta; order Odonata; family Coenagrionidae; genus Pyrrhosoma; species Pyrrhosoma nymphula. The sequence continues at coordinate 6,770,733 of OY754335.1, read as the reverse complement.
CGTTTCGAAATGACAGAATGACAGTTCCTTTATAATCCTGTCAAATTGCCATGTCCGGCGATGGAGAAAGGTCTAACAAAATGGGGAAAGCAAATGAGAGGCATGACGGGCGTAAGACAATTCCGTGAAATGATTAGCTAGTGACTTGATAAAAATAAAGGCATCTTCGCGAGGTAAGCATATGGTCGAACAACTAGGAAAAGCAACATCACGAAAATCACATAACCATCAACGTTATTAAAATCCATTACGCTCTTTCACACCTGTAGTCCCCCAAAGGCATGTGGTTCTAGAATTGTTCCCAGAAATTCCTCATGTGCTTAAGTGTTCACTTTACTTGGACAATTTTCCATCAATAAATCAAATATTTATTTAAACCTCCAACCACGAAGTATAGCCTTCTATTCACCGGCGTAAGAGTTAGAACATCACCAAAGGAAATAGCGCCTTTAGACGTTTAAATATAAAATTGTTTTATAAAAACTTACAATCAAGTGTTTTCACAAACTTGGCATGATACGAAAATGGTATGGCCATCGCGGTACTGCCGACGGAAGTGGAACACTGAGTATGAATAGAACCGGCAGTGGAGAGCACATAGTATTATATATATATCACTAAACATGAATAATTAATTTGATATTTCTGAAAATATACCCATGCATTAATAAAAATGTATCCTTCAATTATTGTTCTTTATATTTACCTTGATTTCGTAAAAATACTTTAATATATAAACATTGAAAATGTATAATTCTGCAGGAACTTTTCCATAGTTCACGCTGAATTACGGCAACACCTGCGTTCACTAATTGCAATGCAGATAACTCATTTAATGACACGAGTGAAGCTACTCCCAAGTAACACTGTCACTCAGTATTTCTTTAACATGGCTCGAGTCTCATTTTAATTAAATTTCCTAAACCCATGCTAACAATTTAAAAATATAAATGAAAGGTTTTATAAAGTGTATGGCGTGAGAGGGCGTAAATATTTTGCGCGTAACCATGCGTTGCCACATTCCGTCCATCTAGATACGTAATGACTCCAAAACAATAAGCTAATCTGAAATGTAAGCGTAAAAGTTAACGCGCGTTGATCAATTGGTGCCATAGCTCTCTCCAAGGCTTTATAAATTTAATCTATTCGATTTGGATAAGTAGTAGATAAGGATTTAATGTAATTTAGGGTAAATTCCTCTGCTGCAGGAAACGTATTAAAATATGATGGCCTTAAAACCATACATAGGGCATTGAAAATTAACGAACTTAAAACGGAGCATTACATATACGTTGTTTTGCCTCTCCATGTGCTTAGTATGTTAACAGATGTCTCTTCATGTTTCAAAAGCAATGCAATGGAATCGGGAGTCCTGGTACTGAGCACATAATTTCAGAGTTATCACATACTCTTTAGGCTACAAAAAATTCGATTTCTACGAAACTTCGAAAACTTCGCGTCTATTGAACTTTGGCCAACTTTTTCAACATTCCATCAGTCTGAGGGGCGATCATCAAAATCAATGAAGTGACCTGTTATATATAGAGCTGTTATAGGTGCATCAGGCACATTCGATAAACAGGGTCCATTTGCGGAGGAGGGGAGACATACGGGACATTCACGGAAGTGCTGAATAAATAATTTACGAGAGCAGTGGAATCAAAGCATCACATGGCATGGGGGGATTGTTAGAGAGAATATGGATTGCGGCAGAAATTAAATGATGTGAAAGGTTATGAAGGGAAAATAGGCAGGCAACGGGGTGAATCTAATGAATGGGTAGGATGATTTATTATCACCACAATAACTAGGTAGGGCTCTGCGACGAACGAAACATGGCACACGGTCGTGACGCAGAATGCTATGGGGTACGGCACTCCTCGGCGCAGAATATACCATCTCAAAACTAGAATTATTTCAAAATATTCAGGGACAAGGTCCGACCGTCTGAAGGATATTGTCCACTAGAGCTTGGCGTAACGTGTTATGGAGGTTCATTCTCTAAATTCAAAACTGAATGAGGCAAAATAAATAATAAAATCCCAAATTTTTATTTTTGAAAATATCCAGGTTCCCCTTGATGGTATTTCTTAGTTTCTGGAAAGCAAAATAATGTTCTAAAAAGGCATACTTGTCAAGATATATATGTTTCCTAAAGAATATTTTTTTCCAGCCCGAGAAGCCAGCTACTCATTCTCGTTAAATCGGTGCACTTAGTTATCAATTACAGCATTAATTTGATAACTCAACAAATATGACTTGTTGGTAGCTTCATTTTAATATCATGCAATTTCCTGGAAAATTGGCCACAATAAAACAACACTCGGTAAAAATTCCATCTGTATATAGTAAAATAATAATATTTTTCCATGTTTTTCACTCATTCTTGTTTCAAGCCCACGTGACTTCCAATTGAATTGGGTGAAACACAACAGGGAAAGGTTTGCTAACGTCTTCAACTAGAGAAAGCGTTCTTCAAGTAGTAGTCCTAACATGAAAATAATGACACCTGAATATTTTTTCAATGGAAGATTAATGCGCTAATAACTGATACAATAGACAAGTAGGTGCCTCGATTTTATTAACATTGATTTTCATGGGAATATTTCCTTTCCATTCGCATAAGCGTAAGGCAAAAAATATATTTTATTAAATACATTTCAATCGTTTATTCCCTTAACCTACTGTAAGTACGAATCAATTTTGTGGATAACATGGCATGAAAATGCAATATATTCACACCTTGTAAGATATAACACAGATCTGTCTGTAAATAAATGGAATGAGAAAAAAGATAACTTCATATTACCCTTTAACGTATTTAGATTTATCATTAGAAGAATGAGAATGTGAAAAAAATAAGCGTCCAAGAAAGGTACGAAATATCGAGTTTAATGTATGGCCATCGTGGGATGAGGACGCAGTCCGGACCGATTGGGGGTGGAGGAAGGAAGGAGAGATGAGTTGGAGAAGGGATTAAAGGGCAATCCCTCCAAAAATAAACTAACGAGCCCTTCTGGAGAGGGAACAGTGAGGTGGAAATTACGAAAACGCCCTTAATGACGGTTAAAGAGATCCTAAATGCAAACGCAGAGAAAGACGGTCGAGGGGAGGACGGGGACGAGTTGAGAGCTCGGCGCGGAAGGAGAGGAGGTTGAACAATCAGTGAATAAAAAATGAACATGGCCGACGGCGCCTTGCCACAAAAAACACTTCGTCATGTGGGAAAGAGAGGATGAGTAATAGTTTTGAGGGAAGGGGAGGGAAGGAATTGGGAGGAGGGGGGTTTGTAGGGGGGGGGGGGTCGGGATGAGGGGGGAGAACAATAGAAGTGCGTGGTCGGCATTTGTCATGCGTCCTTCCTCTTTTTGATTTGGACTCCTTGCCTCCAATCCTTCCACCGACACTAACGTCGCCGTGTCCTCCCCCAGCACGACCACAACCACCGAACACCAAATAGGGAAGGTTTGGACTATGCATATCGATATATATGGGAATATTCGGAGTTAACAGACTTATGTTCTAGGTCCTCCAATCGCAGTGATTATACCGCCTGAATTTAGATTTTAAGGCAGTAGGAGTGAGATTTTTCTCTAATATTTATGGACCATGCTCGAATGTGTTTTTAAAATCTAAATACATATTTGTATGGAGCATGAAGTAGATATCCATAAATGAAGCAAAAGTTTGTTATGCGTGACTGAACTTCTCGGTAATTTACTAAATGTAGGTACATATTTAAGGTATTTACTTATTTATTTTCACGCCGTAAGCTGAATACGCCTACACGACAGAAGGTTTAAATGTCTACCTCCAGTAATATTAATAGCTTACACGGCTCACTTTCTTAATTACTTTAACCACTAAAAATATTTGCTTTTGTCAAGCAGAAAATTAATTTTACTCTTACCTATATTGACAGAAAATACATTTAGACTTGTGATCGCTATCTTAAGAAACTCTGGCAACGACTAATCCTTCTCCGTTTCTGTGCAGGTTTTGGAACTACCTCAATCTTGGGCCTCAGAATTATCTTGGGCCAGATATATGGAGGCTATGAATTCAAAGTAAAATATCCTTATGAATTACGTGAATGAAAACTTTATAACCAGAAAGCTAACTATTTAGAAAAGGTTTTCTCGGTCCTATGTTGCTAATATAGTTTCCGAATTGCTAGCAGGTCAGAGCCCGCCAGAAACTTAATATCATTCAAATAATTCTAAACTTAACAATAAATGGGCTTTCTCTATAAAAATTTCAGCTCACATAGCAAAACATAATCCTTATTTAAATGCCAGCCGGAATAAAATCAGAAAGATCGACAAGTAAATGCCAATGTTTTACTATTTCATTCGCAGACTATGGAATACCGATTTTTCTACGATACAACTACCATTCATACGATACTTATATTTAATACTGAATACTAATAAACCGGTATTGAGCCCACCATCTTCTACTACGGCCAAAACCTTCCTCTTATCCCCTATAGCCCCCCAAATCACTTCCTACAACGCCCCCCTTACGATTTCGTCGGTCATCCCTCCTTGCTGCCTCTTTCCAACGCACCGCCCACAAATCCAATTCTCCTTCCTCCGTGCCGACATCTCCGCTTCAATTACCGCTCCAATGCACCTCTCCCATGAGCCTTATAATTTGCTGAGAGAGGTAACTTTAGAGAGGGATAATTAGACTGCGGTATCCTCTCCAAAATGCCTTGATACCTACCTAATCACCAAACCCTTCGAATATCCACGATGGCGAAATTTTCCCTCCCACCTACCTTTTCCTAAGCCACAGCTGCGATTTATTTTGCTGACGAGTTCTGAGTAGAAAACCGCATCTTAATTTGTAAAAACTAAAAATTCATGAAATTGTAGAATACCTTTTTCTCAGTCAACGGGTAAAATGCTAAAAAAAACCTTTCCGGTAAATAAAGAGCGTTTATTTTTCGCAAAATTATTGACTACTCTAGCACTCACTAATTATCATCTAAGATTGCTTTTTGGCACAAAAAATCTCTTTTAATAACTTATTTGTCGCTTTTAACAGTAATTGATAATGTTTATGCAAACAATATCGCGTAAAGTTCTTATGACAATAAAATTACATACTGGAATTCATATCGTGGAGTTTAGTCTTCATACGTTCCAGATTAGTTCTCCCCAATAGACAGCGACGTAACATATACTCACCATTAGCACTTAAATATGCTATTTTTACTCTAAGCGCTTTGGTTACGCTTGTCAGCATCTTTGTTATAAGTACTGACATAACTATGACCCAGCATAATTCACTGGGAACCGCGAGTTTTACGATTAATTCCTATTGCATGTGTCTCAAAGGCTCAGTAGTCTACCATGCAGTGGAAATCGGGGATTAAGGGGAGAATAACTACCGTTATAAATGTCTTTTTGGAAACTTACGGAAAAGATAACACAGAACATGAACCATGAAAGAAAACTGCTATGAAGATAAATATTAGGCTTAAATTAAAATCTTAGTGAGAGAAACAACTTTTTTCGCTGCAAGTGAAACATTGCTCCATATAGCGAAACGATTAGTTGACGAATGATTTCTTATTCCTTCGGACTCGCATTACTTACAGTCGAGAGAAAGAAAATATAAAAAAAGGTCCTAGAAGAGGAGTTTTTTAAAACTTTTTCAAGAAAGTTCCTTCAGTACTTTGGGATAAGGAAAAAAATAGAAATGTGCGAAAGTAGTAGCAGGCGGCGGAATATACATCCTTTAAAAAATCCTGCATTATAATGCTCAGATTCGACTTACGACATACCACCTTGATAACACTCCATCGGCCTTGAATTGCCACCTTAAGTAAAGACTTTCAAATTTTACTCGATCTGGAAGGTTACTTACTATGCAACAAATCGGAAGAATATCGAAAAATAGATTATGTGGCTAACAGTTAGGATTTCGAAAAATCGAGCGCAAACAATGAAACATGTATCGGAATAAAGCTTAATAATAGCACAGTTTGGTTATCCTGTTAGACAGTGACGTAGATTGCAGATGCATACCTACCCTAGAAACGACCGGTACAAATGTTAAATAATAACTCCGCTGGATTTATACCCTTAGTGAGAGCTCGAACTAAAACTCTCACATTTGTTTCAAACATAAGTTTGGCCAAAAAACGCTTCTGTGTATTTTAATAGATACTCCAGCCTGGATGGTAATTCTTCAGTTCCATAATCGGTTCCGTTACATCGGTAGTGTACCTGTCACAAAGGTACATGCCACGAGAATCGCTTCTGTTGTATTATAATTTCACTTCGGTTCACATCTCCGTTTTGATAAGGTCTCAAATGGCAAAATGAATCAAATCTTCAAAAATCTGCATTTTGTTGCTAAAGTAAATACACGTTCATTATTCATTAATAGTCCAGGATGGAGAAAAATATTACAGAGTGGATGGCAACTTCTCTCTCTCTGGGGACGCGTACAGTAACGATACCGGAAACTTGCTCTTGAAATGCAGATCAAGGTTCTTTACGAGAGCTGGAAGAATCACCGCGGCCATTACTCTTGAAGCGTGGGTTACGGGGAGTAGTTCTTTTATGTACAGCCCAAGGAGCCATGATGTGTAGAGTCAAGGATTGTTCTCGGAGGTGTAGAGGGAGCCAATCTCTATGCCTTCGTAAGTGAATTCAAGAGCACCCACCGTCTTACCATTCTTGCGGAAGAAGTATAATCCAAAAAGTGCTCATTTAAATGTATGTCTTGATTCCGTTAAACTTAAGTTGTCATTCCATAGTATTTTAAAGGGAAAAGGAAAGTTTTTGGGACAAAAAATAATATGTCATGGTCCTTGTTCAAATTTAAGAAGTTCTAACGGTTGTTATGTCATGTAGCATCATCTAACCCAAGACTACAACCATGATATAAGCATTACATCAAACCTGAGGTGGGGTTAAACACACGGCCTTTTGAATGTCTGACCTGCGCGTTACCAAACTGGCAACAAAAAACACTGTATTTGTACAGTAGCAGAATATGGTTGTACCACTTACCAAGAAACAAAAACACTTCCATTAAGACCGTATTCCACTACGCGAATGAAATCTACAAGATTGCAACCCGACCGTACAGTGGAATTGAAAGTTAGAATTGAACTAGGAATCTTCGGAATTGTCCAAAGCGGATAAGATATTTCTATGTGAGAAGATTCTATTAACGTGAGATTGTTGAACCAGGGGAGTGATTTTGCCGATCAAGCCTTAGGTTACATTTTTGCACCGCGGTATTTCTTTGTGCCCCAGCAGTATTTCCTACATAAAATAGTTTTTGATACATTCCTCTTGATGGTGGCTGGAGCGGTAAACATGAGTCACTGAGTGAACATTTTAATAACTTTTCAAGTCGAAAAAAGTAATTGGACCAGACTTCACTTTAGTGCATTTGTTAATATGGTGGAAATAACCATATATGCAGTAATGTAAACTATGCAATAATTATATTTTAAATATTTCGTCTTTGTTTAAGCATTGTTATGACTTGGATTTTCGGCACGGAACCTGAAATTAAAGCAAAAATCGTGGGCAATAAATACGCTTTTTTTAAAACTTGGAATGAAACCTTGAGATTTTTAGCGACCATTATAATTATATTTAATGTATTATTTTGCATTTAGGAGAAAATTTGTTCATATGTAATCAAATTATAACGAAATGTATGCCATTTTCCATTAGGCTACGAGTTAAAATAGCATGAATGGCCATGTAACCAAATCAGTAATATGCAGTTTTTTCACGTTTATCCATATATATTACTAACAAAGACACGTATGCAAAGTTTCAGGCAAATCTGTTCGAATAAACAAAAATCGCTTCAACCATTTTAAGGAAGAAAACCGTCATCATGTGATGGGTGAGACTGCCTCCTCAATGCCCGACATATCCTGACAGAGGGTGACACCCAGCAGAACCTAATCGTAATAACCTGAATATTAAGAGATCTACATTCCATTCTAGGCCAATCCAATAGTTAATCAAACCAATCTTGCCCACGATATTTCAAAACTAAAACAAATCGAACATTTAAATAAAATGTATTCCGTTTTCATTATATATCTCTAGCTTAGACACGTAAAATATATAATAGCCTTATAAAAACCCGCTAGGGCAGTTTTATCTACATGTGTAGCGGTTCAAATGGCTCACCTATCGGCTATATTTACAAATTAGTGACAAATTATTGTTAACCAGTTTTCCACTCCAAACGAAGGGATTACAATATTGCTGTGAAACCCGTAAATCTTAGCGATTGACAAAGAGTCGAATGGTTACGACAATTAAGTGGGATTCACCCTATAATAACACACAAACTCTTTGTATTACCAGTCATTTACAATTAAAGCAGCATTGACGTTCTGCCTTTCAAAATTAGCCCAACGCATTTATTTCCCTTTTTTACCTTTTCTATCTTTGGATTAGGCAACTCGACCATGCACTGATTAAATTTCCTACCGACTTTGAAACTTGAAGTTCTTTCTGATGCATTCCATCCCAAGACTTCCACGGTATTTTTTTCTAATTCATTTCTCCGTCCATTATTTTTTTCAAAGACCATTGTGTCGTAAAATGTACTCGCAAGTTTGTCTCTTCTTGTTTCTCATAGTTCTCATTATACTCCTTTCCTCTGCAACTGCGCAATACTTCTTCGCTGATGGTTTTCTCTTTCCTTCCAGTCCATATTTATCATTCTTCGATAGCACAACATCTTAATAAGAACTAGGATATTACAATTTTCCACAGATGAAGTTATAATCGACCCGGGTTTCGATGCACTGCATCAGGTACATATATTTGGAAATCAAGGTATATATACAAGAGAAGGTGGGTGAGGGAGGTTAGGAGGAAAGTGGAGGGAGGGAGTGGGGAAGGGGAAAAAGTTTTAAGCGGGGGGAGGGAGTTTTATTTACACAAGAAAAACGTTAACATTTGAACTTTGAAAAAACATAAGTTCGTTTCAAAGTTCAAATGTTAACGTTTTTCTTGTGTAAATAAAACTCCCTCCCCCCGCTTAAAACTTTTTCCCCTTCCCCACTCCCTCCCTCCACTTTCCTCCTAACCTCCCTCACCCACCTTCTCTTGTATATATACCTTGATTTCCAAATATATGTACCTGATGCAGTGCATCGAAACCCGGGTCGATTTAAACTTTATCTGTGGAAAATTGTAATATCCTAGTTCTTATTATGTTCATATTCCGCAACATCTCGCCTGATTCTTCCCCTTTAACACAAAATCTCCATTTCTTCCAATATTTTTGTTCTGCAGCTGTTATTTCCCAGATTTCACTGCCATATAAAAGAGCATGCTACAAATATAACCTCTCCATAACGAATCAAATTACCTCAGCCCTCAAACGCATTCCTCTTAAGAACCAACCAGTAACGAAAGCGTTACAATTTATTAGGACCGTCCGGGACACCACGCTTTATCGCCACCACCCTTAACCTATCTGCGATTGGGGAAAAAATCACGAAACCACAACGCAGCATTCATCCATCAGCCGAGAGGTGGGATCCGAACCCGTGACCTCGTGGCAGGAAGGGTCATCTCGCGGACACGCCGTAGCTAACCCGCCGCCGCCGCCGCCGGCGCGGAAATGAAATAAGAGCGCAACTCCCGCTTAACGAGCGACAGGGGCGTGATAACCGAAACCACGTACATTTCCCCGGGAAAGCCACTCGCAACGCCCGGGAAAGCGTTTTCCCCACCACACGCGAGGAACGGGAAGGAGTGAGGGCAGGAGGAGAGATGAAGAACTGCTTGAAAGCAAACATAGTACGTCTCTTTTCTTTCTCCCCCATCGCATTGAGAGAAGAAGCGCGTGGGCGCGAGACGAGAGAATTCCCCTCCGACCCATTCAGGGAAAGGAAGAAAGAGACGATGGCACGACTCACTCAAACTCAACAGATATCCCAACCCACACCCTACTTTGTCATCCCGCAGTGTCTGAAAGGGTTCGCCCGCGAGAGATGGGAGTCCAGAAAATAAATGCACGTTTTTAATCTTTTCCAACGAATGATGCGAAAAATATTTTTCACTCGAAATTTATTTATAAGAATTCTTCCAAAATTTATGTACATAATATTGCAGGGAATCGGGTAGATGTTTTGACTTGAATGCTGGATTCACACTCCGAGGGCTCGAGTTCGGATCCCGGCAGTGACGGACATTTTTCAAATTAAATTCGATACTTGCTTGGGTGCAATTTGTTGGGCATTTCAAGTGCAGCACTCCGTACGTCGGATGGAACGTTAAACTGTAAACCCTTTCGTCAGAGGGGGTGGCTAATACCAACTCAATTTCTCCTCATCCTTTTCCCATTCCCCATATGAGTCTTCCCCTTACCAGCATGTCCTCAGTGGTGGAAAGGACCAACTGATCGTCCCCTCCCCAAATAACCGTTGAAATTGAATACATGAGTATTAAAAAATTATTTGATATCTGATATTTAACTTGGGAAACTTTTTAAAAAGTCTATATAGATTACTAAAAATAAAATAATAATTAATCAATTTGTTTTGCAGATGATTTTTGATTTCCGGGTACTTTTTTCGGGATTGATAGTCCACGGAGAAATGTGATGTTTAAACTGATAAGTGGTGCTACATGAACTTAGCTGTTGATTCACTCATAAAATCTTACGACAAACTGAATTATTAGTTTAAATAAAACATGAGGCTCCAAAGGTACCTACTTCCCAGTAAACTGCAGAGTAAAAATGTGAGCAGTGCTCACAAACACCAAAAACAAATTGCTGAAGTATAATTTATGTCACTCGTAACGATCATAGTTTAATGTCGTCAATCGTAAACACAGCCCTTGATATGTCTCACGTCCTTTGGATGGAATACTGGCTCAAATAGTATTGCAATTGCTGAGTACAAACATCTAAAGTTGATGCAATAAATAAAGGCTAACGATGCATGCGTATGCATTGACTGAATATGGAAGGTATCACATTTATGAAGTATGAAGAAATTTTGCTTAAATAGCGAAAAATGAGGCAAGTCATCAATAAATTTGCAAAATAAAACTGCGTCATAAAAAAGGCTTTCCCTAATTTTTATGTTAAAAGTGAAAAATATTTTTTTTTTATTTTTCCATAGATGGCAAAAAATGTCTAAATTTAGGTAACAAGCAATTTTAATCGAATTTCGAATTATCTTCAAATATATTAGTTATTCGATAGTAACCAAGCGTAAATCGAAATAAAATTGCATTTTTTTTATTCACCGATCGTAGTATCACGAAAATCGTCACCCGAAAAGTCCTTCCTTCCAGCAACCTCTAACTTTATTTGTGTATTGAGGAGCAGAAACGTGGACTCAGAGGAGTGGACACAGAAATGCTAAAGGAATGGGTGTGGAGGAGGTTTGAGAGAAAGTGCAATTAACAAAAAGGTAAACGAACGAATAAGTGCTTGGCATTGTGTGTGAAGAGATGAAAATGCAGGAGGAGATAAGGAGAAGGCAAAGTAGGTGATTGCAGTAGGTGGTGAGGGGCGAGGGGTTGCTGAAGGCTTTGATAGAGGAGAGGATGTTTGGAAGGCGGGGAAGCAGTTGAAAGATAATAGACTTCATGGATGGTACGACGTATGCCTAACATAAGAAGGGAATCATGTACAGAGGCAAAGAACGCTGCTGTAAAAAAAGTAGGTTATTCCTTCTTCCACCCAAACCAACCTTAACATGTATATAACCGTTTACACAATTGCGATCGGACACCTAGTTTTATCTTTCATTATCCTTCTTTGGCTTTGGTAATGGCTAAGTCAATTATGTGAATGAATAACCCAAAACTAATATTGAATAGAAAGGATACCGCATCGGTATAAAATACAGTATAAATGAACTGAATATATGATAAATGAATTCAACTGAATAACCATTAGGTTAATTTAAGTTAGTTAAGGTCCACAGGGCTAAATGCGTCCTTTTTTAAATTGGTTTCCTGCATTTTATTCGTTCCAAAGACGTGACATTCCCAATTTTCAAAAGGACTAAACTTTTAAAAAGCAGAACTCAATCGTAAAAAAAAAATAATAATTTAATATTGTGTCTCAAGTATATTGTCCTTCAATGTTTTATTGTTGACAATCTTTACCCGGAACTCTTTTATCCTTAAAAAAAGTAAATGCATTCTTATGTAAGACGACCAAAAAGAGTTAGACGGTACCTACCAAAACGTCAAACGCAATGCGTTCGCGTTTTTTCGCCCATCATCTGTTCCCCCGTCCCTCGTCACCCACCGCACACGAAAATCACCATCCGACCAAACCCTTGCCTCCAGCAGCCACCTCCTCCTCCTCCTCATTGCTGCACCAACGGGGCTATTCCTGTTTTCTCACGGTCGCCAACGACACCTCCCACTCGTGATCCCTTTGAATTCCTCCGCACACCCTCCTCCCCTCATCTCATCATCCACTCGTCCCATCACTCCCGGCAGAGAGAGGGAAGCAGTGCGAGAGGAGAGAAGAAGAGCAGAGCGAGAGAGGAGAGGCGGGAGGGGTGTGGGCGAGAGGGAGGGGGAAGAGTGTCGAGTCGGCAACCTCAAAGGCAGCAGTCATTAAACCTAACACTTCCTCCGCTTTAGTTTCTTCCCCCGTGACCCACCCGGGGGTCACGCCGGGCGTATCCTTATAAGCATCGTGAAGGGTCACACCACCACGAACTCATAAAGATCTTTCTCCCTAAGACTCTCCCTCTCCCCCTCTTCTCCTTCTCTCCCGGCTCACACCACCCGCTTCCATTTCTTCTGCTGCCATCTATCCCTCCAAAACCTCCATCTTCCTTCAGATCTTATATAGAAAAAAAAAAACAAAAAATGCCCAACATCTCTCCCCTGCTGTTCCTCACCCCAAAGACTCCGTGCACTTCCTTTCCACCACACACTGTGTGCGATATTTGATTTTCAGTATCAAACTGCTATTTTTTCAGCGCAAAAGGCGCGATGTATCGTAAGTCATAGCATCTACATCTACGATGTACCGTGCAAGCCACCATTAGGGTGTGTGGCACGGGGTGATTCCACACCAGGCATGCAGCACTCGTCCCAGAACAAATCAGAACCTCGCACGCTCCCCCTGGCGCTAGGCGGGGGGAGCGTGCGAGGTTCTGATGTATATATTGCATTGCATCACATACTATTGAATTAAATGGCTTTCATTCGGACATTGCGTTAAATCGATATCATTACATTTCACAATCAATTTCAATAAATTAAAGTAATGTAAACTTTGCGTCAGTAGAGCCATATCGTATTGACGGCCCCAGTGACAGAGGGGCTAGTCCTTTCCTACTAATCCTGGAGTCCCCGGATCTATTCCCACTTGAGATGGTTTTTCTACGCCCAGGGCATTGGCAATTCTGTTAAGATCTTTCGGTTCACAAGCCAAGAGTAGCTTATTGGGATCGCGCCGGCATACGGTCAACCAAAACAGCCAGGGAAGCAAATTATATATATCGCATTTATCTCTCGAAATCATACATCGGATTGCTTTGCATAGCATTGCATAGCCATGCATGGCATATCAATTATTTATAGAATATCGCATTGAATCATATTACTACGGATGTGGAATTTAAGTCAAACATTGAACTGCATCGTAAACCAAATTACATTGCAGTGTAGATCGCATAGCCCTGAGGATAAATATCGCTATGCGACATCTACAGCACAGTATCTCAAAACGCGGTCAACACATCACAACATCGCAAAAACATACGTACTACCCCGTCATTTCATTGCCACAACTCCCTCCGTCTCATTAATGTGGCCCATACTACACTCGAGCAAAGAAAACAAGAATAAACGAATAAAATGCAATCTCGACCCCAGACTCGTTCTCTCTTCGCACCATCCCCACCCCACACACTCTCCTCTGCCCTTCTTTTACGATCCCATTTGCCACGCTGAAGCGGTGATGTTTTGCGGGGGTGGGAACGGGAGGAACTTGCCACATTTTTTCCCCTCCCCTTCTCGAACAAGTCAGCTTTTGAAGGATTAAAATTTTTCAAGGGTATCCCACCGGTTGAAATAGGCTTGGGAGGACGGCAAAGAAGCCATTCATCGACGACGATATTCATATAGAATCAGTAAACTCCTAACACCAGCTCACTTTTCAGCTCGGCGTATTCTTTTCTTTTCATGGCATCTAAATTTACAATCCTTTTTCCTTCCACTTCCCTAATTACAGAGCAATCAATCGCGACCTTCATCTCCGCGCTCCTCTTTATTGCCTCCCTTATTCATATTTTATTCACCGCCGAGTTTCTTCTTTCTCCTATACACGTACTATTCTTTGATCCTTTCCATACGCTGATAAATGTTTTCAGAAAAAAAGGCATCATCATAGCAAATATTTACTGCCTTATCCCTTCGTTAAAACCGAAAAGCTTCGAAAGCCGCGACTTCTGGTGTTGACCGATTAGAAGGTTGTTTACAAAAAAATAGACATCTTTCTTCGAGCACATGTTCTACTAACCAAACACTCAAGTCGTTTTAAGTCCAGTAAGTGAATTTTGAGGGCTAGCATTTTTCACACGAGTCAAAAACTGAAGCCTGACTTCTACAAGCCAATGTGCCACTTTGTGATTTAATAGCGAGAAGACTTCAGACAAGCGTGCACTCGGGCAAGAAACGCTAATCAAGAATTTCAAAACTAACCAATGCCTAGGAGATACGAGTTCAAACTTATACCTTTGGTGCGTTAGAATTAGCGGTCAACAATATGAGAAAAACGTTAAAAAATACGTAGTTTAAAGGAGTTCAAGAATAGTTTAGAATACGGCCTTTTAATATTTGCCACGAATATTTTGTACCAAATTCGATTTTATCGACCATCCGATTTAACTTTGCCCACTCATTCTGAAATATATTGTTAGATACTGGCTATCATTCATCTGAGTACTAACCCTATACGGCATGAATCTAGGTACCTTTCAAAATAGATAATGCAAATTCATAGAGTTGACGTTGGTCCCAAATGTTCTATTTAGGTTTTCCATAATATAGTAGCTTTGTAGTCAATATTATTTCTGCATAAAACCTGCATCTGGTTAGGTTTTCGACGCAAAATATCAACATTGATAATATAATCTAAAAACCATCGTTCAGAGAGTAGATAACTGGCGGAATGCTACTACCTAATGCGTAGCAGGAATGGACGTCTCTTAAGCGTAACGAAACTCTAACATACCTCAGTGTAGGCACACGAATCAGGCATATGACAAAGAAGTATATAATTTCTTTACAGTTCTTGGCTCCTTTTTCAGTGACTATCACAATTTATTGCATGTAATTTTATGTTCATAGACTGTAAAAAGTATGGCAACATTATCTTAGAAAGTCTATAAATTTAAAACACCTTTCTCAGAAGGACGATTTCCCGTGATAAGAATATTCAAGGGGCAATTGCCATTAAAAAAAATATATGTCGGACGGATGATGTGATAGCCTTGCGAATATAGATATCATCAAATCAACAAACATCTAAACAGGACAGACAACAAGTTTAATAATTCTCCCACCATAGAGTACGACTGACAGCATCGTTTTTTACCCGGATACGAACGAATTTTGGTGGATTATATGGTTCCCAAAAACAATCCTGAGAAAAAAATTAAAAAGAATTGCCAAGGCGTAAGAGAAAAGATCTGCATAGAAAAGGTAAATGTTTTCAAATTATACCTGTCCCTTCGAATCTCTGTTTATTTTAAGTGATATAACTTAATACTAACATCTTAGTGATATAATTAAGTGTAGCCAAAGTGATAAAATAACCATACTCGAAGAAGAATAATAAAGGAGCTTAGGCAGGTAGTACCTTTTGCTACCTGCCAAAGGGTTTAAGATTTAAATCTGAGCGAAGACTCAAGGAGCACCCTCGGCTTAGCCAGAAGGATGACTTTTCGTGGAGGCATATGTCCTATGGAAATATTCCAGGGAAAGTCCCATTAGTGAAATCCACACTCATTCACGTTCGATGCACCGCGAGCTGTGCCCTCACCCAATGACCTTCAAGTGGCAGACAGGTTCAACGTGGGACGGCACAATGGACCAAAAGGTCTGAGTACCAGGAGGGCTCGAGAAGGCCCTTGCCCACCCATACAATCTACATCTACACCCAATGATTGGCCTTCAGACTGAAGATAAGTGCTATTCCTTCAGTGGTTACTATTTTAACGACCTAATTGCACAATAGTTAAGGGTAAATATTCCCACATTCAGCTCCTCATCAAACCACCATATGAAAAAGATTCCATGAATTTGTTCGCAATCGTGTGGATTATATGGCTCATAAACACAAGACATCGAAAAATTTAAGAAGAATTTAAAAGGCATTTGAGAAAATGGTCTGTATAGATAAAGGGAACTTATTCGATTTAAACCTGTGACTTCGAATCGTTTTCTTTGGGCTAAGTAATATCACTACCACAGTCTGACTGTGGTAGTAATGGACTGGATTATCACGTGGAGTTCAAGCGATAAAATAATCCATTCGTAGCCTCGTTGGTGGAACATTTTACTACCAGTCAAAGGGTTTCGGATTTAAATCCGAAAGAAGACTCAAGGGTCACGCTCAGCAAGTTCTAAAGCGTGGTTTTTTGAGTTGCCACATCTTCTCTGGAGACCACTGGCGGCGCGTCGTATGTATGAAATCTAGAGGCACTTTATTAGGATATTCTAATATAAGGCCTCTAATGAAATCCACTGAAGTTCATGCTCAGCGCAACGCGAGCTCTACCCTCACGCACTGATAGGCCTTCGGCTTAAATATATTGGGTTATTGTTTTAATGGTAAAAACTTTTAACCACCTTCTTGCGTTATATTTAAGGGTAAGAATTCCAGCACTCAGCTTTTCAGCATTTCACCGTACGAAAAAGATTTCATTAATGTGAGCAAGAGTTGATACCATTTACATTGCAAAACGTAAATGTCCATTGCAAGATATCACAGAAACTAAACTTAAATTCATTTTTGTGTGAAATCAATAATTCTGATGATTTATATTGTACCCAGTGCTACTTTTTACGAGGATAGAATTTTGTTCTAAAAAATTCATTAAATCCTATTTCTTATAGCACAGTAATTCCCCGAATATTCCCACTTACCTATTATTCTTGCACAGAGTCTATCTGTGGCTCATGAACTACTTTAATCATTTAACAAATAATTTAATAAAATATAAACAAAACGTAGTGATTCACCTATAATTCTCCAACCCTTCAGTTCTGGCACAGATTCAATGTATCTGGCGAAGTTAATATTTCCATAAAATGCGCATAAATTAATAAAATAAAACAACATTTCGTTTAAACTCACGGATTTTTATGTAGCACTCCATTCGGCGAAATGCTCCAATGCGCCCAAGTTGTAACGTACATACCGAGGCCCTTAGCACAAAGCTCCCGACGACGATTCCAACTGGGATTCCACTCTGGGGGATGCCCTTACCATACAAGGGAACCATGAGTTTCACAAGTGGAAGACAAAACCACGGCCAAACGCAAAATGGGCTGAACTCTACACACACACACATCCATTTCGTTTTTTTTTCATCCTTTCATGACCCGAGACCGTCACACGCATTCGCGACTCGGAGCGAAAACCTGCACATGCATGCGACGAGCGGCTCTCGCTTCGCTTTTTTTTCTCCCTCCCTCCTCCCCCATCCCGCCTTCTTTTGTTTCGGGAAGATGCCGCGCCATCTCCCAAAGAGACGGGTACTTGGGCTCGGTGTGCGTTCATTGACGTCACGTCGATGCGACGCGGCGTTGTTGGGGAATGAGAGGGGCAAGGGAGAGAAAGATTGACGGGAGGGAGAGACGGGAGGTCATGGGCGGGTCAAGCTCTCTCTCTATCTCCATGTGCCCACCTCGTCCTACGATTCACCCTGGCGGAGCGGGGTTGAAATGAAGGCGCCCAGCGGGGGGAGCTAAGTCAGCACTATCGTTCAACCCTTCTCAAGCACCCCCTTCGTCCAACTACCCGCAAGTACGGAGTCTAAACCTATTACCGGTTACCAAGGTACATAGCCCGTGTTTCCTTCGTATTTTCGAAAGCTTCTACGTCTACATACTACCCTGAGAGCCCCAGACCCCCAGAGAGATGGGCGTTGTAAGGAGGGTTTTTTCGGCCAACCTCCTGGCCATTAGAAACAAGCGAAAGACACAAATTAAATCTTCCGATATTTCGGTGGTAATGGCATCCACCTTTCTCAAGGTAAAGAGTAGGAATCTTGATTCCTACCTTCTACCCTGAGAAAGGTGGATGCCATTACCACCGAAATATTGGAAGATTTAATTTGTGTCTTTCGCTTGTTTCTATATTTTTATCGACCACCCTCTTGGCATATTTTATATTTATCGCTCGAGTGATCCTTCAATAAGTTATATATATATATATATATATATATATATATATATATATATATGAGTTCGTGGAAAATCACACACGCGATAATATAAATAAAAATAAACTTTGCCACAGGTGGGGCGGAAATAAATATAGAAACACAAAAAGAAGAACACTCACACATATATATGTATATATATATATATATATATATATATGTGTGTGTATATGGATGGGTTCACGGAAGTATCACAATTCACGATAAATAATAAGTACAGCCTATAGTTATGGCACGATAAAAATAAAACTCAAAAAAAGAAATACACACGAAAAATATATTCCGACTTATCAGCCTGGTGTCTGGCCTTTTTCAGGAGAACAAACGAACTGCCAGTTCGAACCAGAGCTGCACAGAATATCACGAATATCTGGCAAATTTATTAGTAGGGTAATGTGCATTTCGCAAGCGTTCAAATCAAGATGATGATGTGTAATAAATCACAATTCATGGATACGCAAAGTAACTGAGTGACAATTGTAAGTTTCTATTACGCATTTAAAAGTACCCCTACGAATTTCGGTATCTTTAAATTATAACATATGCACGGGGCTCTAGGCATGAACGGAGTATAAAGACAAACTTCGTGAGACTATTCATCAAATTTAGAGACGAAATCACAGCAAAGAACTTTAGTTAAGAAAATATTTAACTTTTCTAGAATCTATGAATTTTTCTTTGAAATAAAATAAATATCATGTGAAAAGCTTATTTTATAAAACCGTTATAGCTTGTTATTCCTCAATATCATCGTGGATCCTTCCACCGTCATATTACATGAAAAACAGGAGAGGATCCAAGGTTTAATCCAGATCGTAGATGGACGGGAAGAGCAAGGAGGGCATTAAAGACCGTCGACGAAATTTAGTGAGAGTTGAGATGCATGGTGCAAGCATGTACTAGCAATAAGATAAGCAATCTTGTGTTTTTATCGATGTGGATCCGGTGAAGAGTAATGGGGCAATTATTGTTTACTGCCTCAGCAAGTCTGAATAAGGTTCAGAAAGATAAATATTCCTTCTTTTACACTGCTGGATTGTGCATATCTGGAGAGGTGTAACGGGAAATATGGAATCGTCGGGTTATAACCACCTACCGCGCTTCTCTAGACTTGTCTTGTATCCCAGACATAGGTAAATATTTTGTAACTGTAACGATGTTTGCCGACCACTGTAGTATTGTGAGAAATGGGTGGACTCCGTTGCTATCATGGGAAAGACAAAGGTGGTATGTTCATCCAAGGATAAGCTACTCAAACTAGATAATGCAAAAACACCTGAGTAGATGGAGAAGATAAAATCAACATTTACAGATGCTTTACCTATCGCCGGAATTGCCAAATATATTCCACGGCTACGGACGTCGCAAAGTAAGAAGCAGGTTATTTCATATTCCAGCATTTTTCACGGAGAACGCATGTTAATTCAGCTATTGTTATCTAAATTGCATGAATATACTTCATATCACCGAAAAAAACTGTTTGGTTAATGTTTGCGGCTGAGATAATAGATGCTAATGGTATGCTTACATGTTCCCGTATTCATGTAAGCATTCACAGAGCATTTATTTTGGTAGTATTCGTGTACTTTACTGTGAGTATCTGCTTGATTGTTTTAAATTTGCTTATGTTTCTTGGCTTAACTGATGGTAGCCACCCAACAGGTGCACCTTAGGGGCTACCAAACTTGCTTCACTTAATAATGTTGTACTCTGTATGTAATGACTGGAAGCAATAAAATATTATTATTATTATTGTCATTTAATATGATGCATTTAATAATCTATGCAATCATTAATTAGCAAAATTAACATGCATTTATGAGGCATATGCTATAATTAAGAGATTTATAAAAGTATTTCATCTAGTCACCAAAAAAATTATAACAGATTTGTTGCAGAAGACTTCCTGGCTGGCACTAATTTGGCTCCATCTTTAATAATACAAATAACTCTAAAGTTCACAAGCCACTTTAAGACGCTGCAAGTGAATTTTACAGCAAATAGGCTAAAGAAACCCTTTCCTTATGCAGCCCTCCGCGTGTCCAATATTTCCCAATAATACCTCCACCGCGTTCCTATTGTACTTTTCAAAATGGAGGGACCCATGAGAGATTTTTCATTAAAAAAACATTTTCTGCTTGTTTTCATTCATTCATTACAGTAATCTACCGGTTAGAGGTAGGTTATGATGAAAGTCTAGGAAAATCCAACAGACTCTTACACGTGCAGTGCCCTCTAGTATTTCTTTCTTCGTCTCACCAAAAGTCCTACATTTCTTCATCCCGTCCATAAAACCTATTCTCTTTCTTCCCATTCCCCGCTTTCCCAACATCCTTCCCTCTATCACGGCCTTCCGCAAACCATCGTCCCTCATTACCCCTTCCAGCCACCTACCCTGTCTTCCCCTAATCTCATCTATAAGTTTCCTCTCCTCGCCCACCATATCAAGCACTTCCTCGTTTGTCTTCCTTTCCGTCCACCGCACCTTCTCCATCCTCCTCCACACCCACATCTCGAAAGCCTTCAGCCTATTTTCGTCTTCTTTTCTCAAGGTCCACGTTTCTGCCCCATACAACGCCACACTCCATATCGAGCTCTTCACTAGCCTCTTTTTTACATCCTTACTTAAGATCCCCGTCATCAGCTCCCTTCTATTATTGAACGCTTCCTTCGCTAGCGCTATTCTCCTCCTAATGTTATCGCAATAAAAAAATTATATTACTTTTGCAATGCATCTAACACAGTTATTGCTCCTATTCCACACCAAAGCAATCACAGATCAGACGGTTATCAGCAAGTTAGCATATGCAAAGTCAAAATGCGGCTATTCTGCCGAGAGTTTTTAGCATAAATAGAAGAAAGAGCCAGCTTATTACATGAGCTGTAATGATAATTATTTATTTTGTTGTTGGTCAATATGAAGTAATATGGGTTCTCGCAGCGCATAAGATTGAATGTCAGGTTTTGAGAGGGACAATCAATTTAATACTGTTTTAACTCACTTCGGATGTAGAAGTTGAAAGTATTTTAAGATAAATATTAAAACGGCAGATGAAAAAGATAATATCCAGCTCTGGGACTTATGCATAAAGTCATTGAATTAATAGTCCACAACTTTACCCCTAGACCACTTCCTCCTACCTACGCGCGCTCAATTATATGGTGTAAATTAACAGTAAAATATATCACTTCGTTTTTTGTTTGAATTAATGGATTATAACTCCTAAAGGTGGGTGATTTGCAAATTACTATCCTAGAACTACCTGCTTGCCAACTTACGCCGGTATCCGAGGCCCGGCTATTGGACAGTCCCCTGTTATGTGCAATTGGGTATTTTCCAAAATTTTAAATTTAAGTTTACGGATCTTTATATGTTACTTAAACTCGAGCAAGCTTGCGGAGTGAAAGTAGTTTTAAAATTGATTCAATATTAATTGAGATATTTAAGATTAAAATAGTCGAAATTTCAAATTTTTTTACGCCGCTGCGAAACGAAATCTGATTGGCTTGACGTCATTTTCGCTGAGCGATAGACGGATGTGAGGAAGAAAGTGAGTAACTGTAGAAGATCTACCGTATATTTAAAGATTTTTCATTGAAAACAAAGACTATGGCGTGCAATGGTTTTATTAAAACCACATAAGATAATTTACCCAAAGTGGATATGTTTATGGTAGGCGTTTTAATGAAGAAGGACGAGCGATTTAATGCTGCGGAAATTCGTTGAGCTAAAGTCCAAAAAATGTAAGCCTAAAGTTTGCTTTTAAAATTGTCATTACTGTTTTATATCATTTTTGATACATATAATTATGTATTTGGTGTATGAACTTTATTAACTGTTTTTACAATACACTCATAATCATTATGATACTTCTTTCTTTATCGAAGTCCATATCAGTCCATGCAACAGTAAACAAACAGTATCTTAGTAACATATCAACATAACACAGTACTCGCCAAATGTTTGTGCTGCCAATACTCGACACACTTAAAACGTTAATTTTTTATTTGCTAATTAGTGATTGTTTGTAGAGGAGGTTTCTAGAAGTGACTTATCTGCTGTAGAAATGCCTAAAAATAGATTCTCATCTCCTAAATGTCTATTCAAAGTTTAATTTAAGTGTTGTTATATTATAAAGCTTCTCGTGAGAGTTATGGTGATAATGCTATAGGATACATCAAGTAAAGAGAGATGGACCACTGTGCACAGTCATTGCAAGAATATGTCCAGAACACATAGTGCGGAGTAAAGTATACATTTTTACGGGTGGACATTGAGGAATCCAAGGAAGAAATTTCAATCATTCAATGTCGTGATTACGTGAATAAATTTCTTGTTCGGTGTTTCAACCGATGTATTCGTACATTGTGGCACAAAACACTACCTATATCCCTTACTTAGATGCCATTTAAAGGCATATCTAGAAACGCGAACACGTCAGAAACTAATTTCGCCGCATTTGTTACCACTGTAAGCATAAGGAAACGCCTGGGTCTAAATGTAAACAGCGAAAATGACGTCACAGGCCATTCGGTTGTTTTCGGAGTGTGCTCGGGAGCTTTCGTAACCTTCTACTTTCTTTAGCTTTTAAAACCGAAATTCATACAATTTGATAAGAAATTTTTTAGCCAATGCAATAAGTTCAAGTAACTGAATCAGAATATCGATAGTTTGAAATACGTGGAAATTACCCAATTACGCAAAGAAGAATCACAATTCTAAGATAGAGGAACGTGCTTCATGAAAATCATATAGACAAATGAATGATATACATGCTCTCTGCTACACTCATAAGGAAGAACAAGACGAATAGAAATAAATAACTTGAAAATGCTAATGAAGTGTGGAATCTAAGAGGTTGGTTTGTTCTCGTACTTCACTTACAAGGGATCATTCAAATATATTTCTTAATGTATTATCACTTCAGAACGAACCGCTGCGAACTGTTTCAGGCAGTTTATCTGGGTAGATCTATAAAAAGTGTAACAGCAGCCTTAACTTACAAGCCTTGAGGAGAAATTGCGATTGAAGTCGAACATCATTACGCAATCTTTAAAATGACACGATGAACACGAAATTCGATCACTCCATATCGCGCAAGTGAGTCTCCCGCCCATTCGAACACCAAGGTGACTTGCATAGGCAACATGCAAATGAGGAATTAAATAACGCGTTTTTTCGCACTCAACGAGTTAACCTATTTTTAGCGATGGTGAACTGTTGACATTTGCTCGCCGAAATTATAATTCCCAAATAAATTAGTGCAACGCGCGTCAATCGAAGAAAAAGACCACATCAGGAAGGGAAGTTCGCATGTTCACATTCTATTGCCTCTCACCCACCACGCGTTACGACACGTATTTCGGCACCAAACTCAACTGTGAAAGGGGAGGGTTTTTGAGACAATAAAACCGTCCAAAATAATTACCAATGTTAAGCAGATTCAAGAGTGATGAAATCAATCGTGAGGGGGACACTCAGGGGAATAAAGAAAAAAACTGGCTTGGCATGACTCCTCTCTCTCTCCACACCGACGAGAGGACAATCGCTCGGCGACAATCGTGTCGTTGCCCCGAATTGCATTCTGAAATATAAAGCGTATCGCGAGCATCGCATCGACGTGTCTCTCTCCTATCCTACTGCTCGAAGAGTCAGTCGTGTGTGCTCATGAGTAATTCATCGCGCAGCTCGCGGTCCGCTGAAGGGATCTCTTATCTAAAACACAACCTCATTGGAGTCCTCGAAGCAGTAGTGGAGAGAGAGAAAGATATCTAAAAAACGAAATAACTATAGGGTTTAAAACTTGTCCCTCTCGCCAAAATGTCCGGCCCTTTCCGGGTAAAAACATTTTTGAAAAATGCATTCGACGTAGCGCATCGTGTTACTCCGCGGTTACGACACTGATACAGACACATTCGTTCGACAGAACCGACTTTTATCTCGTGTCAGGAAACGACGACATGAGATATTCGCTCTGAATCGCGATGATTTTTCCAGACTGTTACGTCCAATAGTACGTCATAGGATGTAAATATGACGGCACAATCCCTTTTAAAATCACAAACAGTTTATCACGGAAAGAAAAATGAATTAACCACCGAGTTCTTACTTGCCTCTCTCCTTCGTAAAATCGAAGGCCACAGCCCGTTGAAATATTTTTAAAACGCATTCAACGTAGGTCACTGAGCATGCATGGTATTATGCAAAAGTTATAGCATCAACTAAGGTACGATTGTTCGAAAGAATTCGCTTTTATCTCGTGTTCAAGAGATTTGGCTGTAGAATGGTTTTTAATCACGATGGTTCCTTGAGTTTTAGGGCTTAGGTGATGGAATTTCCGGATTATTGCGTCCAATACTACTTCATAAAAGGGAAATGAAATGTTACCATCCTAAATTAAACATTCTGCAATTAATTAAGAAATTACCCTAATATGCCGCGCAACCAGGAAGTTTATTCAATATTCCGCATAAAAACATACTCAAGTCAAACTTTAAAAAAACCATTCCATTTCATTGGTTCCCGACCAAAGGAGTTTCACAAATAAGGGATCATCATTCATTTTAAGAGGCATAAGAAAATAAAACTGAGGGTACATAAGCAGATGCGATACATAAGCGATGCAGATGCGGCGAAACGTTTTAGGCGTAAGCGCAGAGGCCTTGAATCTTAGCGTGCAGGTCCGGAGTACCTACTATGCACGCATAGATTTTTTTTTAATGTACCCCGATCAATTTTACTACTTCTACATAGTGCAAGGTAACAGTCTTCACCGGCCGTATCCACCACAATCGTTGTGGTATCCCCACCATAGTATCACGGTATAGAGGCCTCAGCAGATGTGATTCAATAAATAAGAGAACTGGGGAGTTAAATACATTATACATGGGTCATTCCACCTCAATTCAACAAACATTTGTCCCTTAGGGTCTCAGATTTTGAGAAAAATTGGTGTATGGGAACAATATCAACTCAAACTGAATACCCTCAAACCGTATTGTGAAAAAAAAATATTTTTGAGCGAATTATGCATATTTTAATTTTTTCGCATTTTTAGCAAAAATCCGAGCCTTAAATCATATTATCATTTATATCTCCGCTTTTAATTGTCATACAGGAATGATTATTAGCTCTTATTAAAGCTACATCTTCATTAAATGCAAATATATCAATAAAAATTATTTACTTCTATACCCTATTGTTGTTAATTACCAATGTTTAAAAAATTGTTAATAAACTTTTCTCAAATACTCCATCTCAGAATCGGCCGAAACTTTTTTCCGTAATCTAAACATATCCAGCTAACTATTCCAAAAATAAAATTTTGTGGCAATTCATAAATTCGTTTTTTATAAATATTTAAGCATTTACAATTTTCTCTCGCGCGGCCCGTCGGCTGCCCCGTTTGGAGTACATGCAGCAGACATGCGATGCAAGCCTAAAAATTTCCTACTTCCTCAATGTCTCAAAAACGGTTTGAGGGTATTCATCGTTTCATTCATTCACACCAATTTTTATCAAAATCTGAGACCCTAAGGGACAAACGTTTGTTAAATTGAGGTGGAATGACCCACATAGATACATTGATATCAAGTAACTTTTAACTGGACGAATTATGTAACCTAATGGTTTTAGCAGCTATATGGATCACTCACAACAACAATCTCACACGGGACTTCATTTGAAAATGATTCGTGCGTTCACATCAAAGACACCGCGTAGTACTACATTTGTGCTTTGTAAATATATAGGCATATGAAATGGTACCCCACCACTATTCCACCCAAGAGGGAAGGTTAGACATGCCAAACACAAAATTTAAGACTGATTTCATAAAGAGTAAGTGCACCTCCCACAGTAGGCACAGGAGATACATAGCTATATAATAAATCATTGTCCATACAGCACGAGGTTTCCATTTTTTCTTAGTAGATAGTCATTCAGCAGGTATACACCATTATTTACTTGTGCCCATCTTATTATTGACGACCAAAAAGTCTAGGTATTCCGCATCGTGAGATATTTACTCATTGCAAAAGACTTTTAATTATTTTTCAAAATCCATAGCGAATACTAAGACGTTCGTCTGATAATCGTCTACTACAGTAAGACGACGCCTTGGCCATATTTCCGAGGTGATTCTAATTATTTAAGCATAAGACGAATGCTTCTGATTTGACGTTCATTTCTGGAATGTTTAGAGGTTCGCCTCGGGCCAACTTCTTAGTGATCCTCCGTTTCGATTCGGGTTTTGGCAAATCGACCAACGTAGAATACCAAAAGCTGCCCCCGCCAGTATAATACGAATGAAGCTCAGTATCTGAAGAACGTTAATCTGATGTCACTTTCCGCTTATTATCCTTAGCGTCTTCGAAAGTTTTATCACCAGAATTGTAAAATAAAACCAAAAAGTAAGTTATACCTGAAAGTTCCCATCAGCAAAAGTTTGCCTTCTTCTAAATGAGAAAAAATCCCAACAGTTCCAAAATGAACAACTTTATTCCAAATAATCTAAACACCACAAAAAGTTCTTTTAAATAAATAAATGACTTTTATCCAACATTTCTGTAGCAAAAACTCTTGTTTTATGCATATGAAATATGTACTTCAAAATACACGCTCTTCTATATGATTACTCTTAAATCATTAAGCTGAAAGATTTCTTTCACTTACATATTTTTGACAACTTTTATTGGATAGTATCATCTGTATTTGAGTTCCCGTAAGACGTAGGTATGCCGCTTTGCATTGTAAAGTCGAGCCTACACGAACTATAACAAAAAAATTTACATATAATGAGAGAAAAGCATACACGTTAAAATAAGTCTGCGAGGGTAATGTACAACCCTAAGTTTGTGGTATACATGGTTAAATATTTTTAAATAAAAGCAATCCTAGATATATTTAAAATTGGGAAGTATGCTTAGAATGGCTATACATATATGGTCAAATGAACTAACTTTGAAATACGTGAGTCAAAGTAATTTTTATTTATAATGAAAGATTTTGAATTTACTCTTAGGGTACCGAATGTAACAGAAAAATTTAATAGTATTTCCTTATTCTTTTTATCGCACGATTTATCACTCATATGCATGAATTAAGAGCAAAAATCATCTTTGTAGATTGGATATCGAACCCACGTCCTTCTATACAGTTCCTAGCGCTTTAATCGATTTCACTACCGCTAATTATAGTTAATGAACTTTACGTAGGGCAGGAGCAATGGTTTAACAGAAATAATATCATTGAAAATAATATTTCGCGATTACCAATTTACTACGCAGCCATGAAATTTAAAAAAAAACTTCACTGGTGGGTAACAAACTCATTCATTCTTTATAATGAACATCAACCCAAACATTTGCAAAGCATGGGTCGCTGGGTTGCAAAGCATGGAAGCTCTAATAAAAGGAAAACAGTAGTAATTATGACAAAGCATTGACATTTGAGGCAAAAATTCCGCAAAAGTAAGCGCTACAAATGAAAACAATTTTACAAAAACAGCATGTGAATCACTGGCACTAAGCGGAAAAATCAAGTCACTGCGCCACAAGGGATACCTTATGTCAAGGGAATCAATTTCTTATTTAGAGGAGCAAGTGTTAAGTCGGTGTACCACAAATGAGTAGCAATAACGGTCACATATTTCAAGTTAAGTCTGATGCAAAACGATGGTCCCACGATGCATTACCAATGAAGGGTAGAATGCGATAGGTAGGATGGAAAAGAAAAGTATGGAATACCGTCTTTAAGCACCTTTTCAGCATATTATCTTTCAAAAAAAACGAAAAAAGAACCATGAAAATTTTATGCTAACCAGCATACCTTCTACCTTCTAAATCACATTTCCTTCGGCACAGATCGGAAAGGCTTCCCGCGGATATGTTTCGTCAATAAGACCATTCTTAATTACCTACACGCCCATACCCTATGCAGGCACGTAGTCAGGGTGGGGGCTTTAGAGGCTTCATCCCCCCCCTGAAATTTCAAATCACATTGTTAGTTTAGTTTTACCATGCATTATATCGGATGAAAAATACAAGGGTTCGAGAGGAAAAAAAGGTAAGAACAAAGCAGTTTTCTATAAAAAAGTAGCCATATATAAACAGCAATACCGAATAAAATTGTACCAAGAGAGGACCCCGCAGGGTTCAGATTTAGCCCCCCCCCCCCCCCAACCAAAATCCTAGCTACGTCACTAACCCAATGGGTACTCGTCCGAATCTTAGGGTCAGACAAAGGCAATGGCCTTCCGACCAGCTGTGAATACTTGCCGACAGAGGAAAAAAATATAAGAAAGAGCACATCCCAAAAGAAACAGATGAAAGACATCGGCGCCTTGTCATCATTGGTTCAAAGACGATACCAATACCTTATTGCAAACTCATTTTTAAGCAATTTGAACCTTATCGCCACCATTAACGATGATAATCCCAACTCGCCTTCGGGGTCAGGCGAATGAGCCGCCAAAGATAAAGGCACGCTTTACATAAGGTATTCCGCGGCACAGTTTGAAGTAGCATACGCTCCTGAAGTCGAAGGTGAAATGGTATATTGCTCGGACGAATACAAATTTCTTCAGATACAACAAGTGATTCTTTAAACATTAAATTCAGGTAATTTTTCCCGAAATATGAAACAAAACGCTTGTTTCATCAGAGTAAATTCTCCGTTGATATGTTGTTTTCCATGTAAAACAGACGATATAGTTTCGGACGAGAGATAGGTGGATTAATATGAAGCAAAGGCTGCAATAAGTATCTGTAATTGCAATGCTTATAAGTAGGGTTACCATATTTTTTGTTCCAAACCATGCTTCGTTGTCAGGGACATATCTAGTTATTAAGGGGCTAAAATTGGGACATTGCTTATAAATGTTAAGCTGTTGGTGTACGGTTTTTATTCTTTGACTAAAATTACAAAATAAAAATTATACTTTCAGCCACGGTGGCTCATTTCAGTATCAAATGCTGGAGTACAGAGTTCAAATCTCGTCACTTGTTGAATGGCTTAACGCTTCTTGCCCCCCGCCGAGTAATTCTGATGGTCCACAATGAAAAGTTGAAGAATAACGTTGCTCAGTTCGCCTTCACAGGGTTTCATCCCTACAATAAAGTGACAAACACTCAATAGTCAGTCTAGGGTCATCTAGGATGCGTGTCGATACGACAAAATGTTTTCAATTTACACATTTCTCGCCATACATTTCATTCTTTTTCATACATTTCTTCAGTCCGCATTTCTCCGTGCAGCGGGCAGCTGACTTAATCTGAGACATTTCCGGACATTTCAGAGCCAGCCGAGACAAATTTGCCCTCTGGCGGGACACAGGGACAGACACTTCAAACTGTGACGGTGGCAGCCAAGCCGGGGCAATATTTAGGGGCTGTAGGCAATGTGGCTGTTAGTAGGAGGATGAGATCTATGCGGACTCGGAATTGCGGTGCTATTTACCAACTGTAAGGCACACTGTAAGGCAGTCATTCGCGCATTACCTTTGCCACCCAACCAATTCTCTACATTACATGGCGCAATTCGGACTGAAAAACTATCGACGTATTTCGCTAATGATGCAGCAGAAGTAGTTGCAATGCTCCTTCAATCTGCAGGCAGATGTAGGCAAGGGAGATAAACGTTGCGAGAATTAACATACAAAATTTGGGCCAAGGGTAATTTTCCGTGCAACCACTCGTGCAGTCATTCGAGCAACCCCCTAATTAAGGTGTGCTTGCACAAAGAACGTACTTGCGCAATAAGATTCTTCCCCAAAATTACAATATTAGAACAGGAACCTCCTGCGCCAGAATGTAGAAGGACTCAAAATTGTATCGTGTAAACATGACAATATTGCGCGAGTATGCGAACAGAAATACCCCCTGTTCAAACTGATCATTTGTATTAGTATCTGTTCACGCATTTACCCGCGCAATCACGCGCTTCACGATAAGGTGGCTCCATACCGGGGCTAAGAAGCTTGTTTCAGATGTTTCCCTCAAACCCAGTAACACTGGGACAGCTGGATACTTGCAATTTTTGTCTTCTGCACAAGAAGAGCCACTTTTTGATTTAAGTGGAGTAACTTTATCATGAAGTGGGCTTGCTCTTATATAAAAAATAGCAAAAAGTTAGCTTTTACTAAATGTTTTGGTAATATTCCGGGGCACGTTGCGAAGGCTAGATTCCGAAATGAGGATTTTTAGCTCACTTAAATCAAATAATCGTCTTTCATATACGCAAAAAATTAACAACAATTGATGCTGTTTTTCTATCAAGGCTATAGAAATGTTAAGCGTTCAATCCTGCATTGACAACGGAGTGGACCTTTTCCATCCCCACCCAAGGATAATCGTTCTCCACTCCATTTTTGTCAGCGCCGCCTTCACAGTTGGACTTCCACCACCCCAGTAGGCAACCACAGGCGGCAACCGTTAACTTGAGTTGGCTTGGAAGTATATACCCCCACCTTAACAGGAATTTACGCAACGCCATTTTTTCTGAACAACTTCCGGCACAGTCTCTGGCTTGATATGGTGAAACTGTTTCATGCTGAATGGTGATTAAAATGGCAATTTTTTATTTTGTTCACCAAGTGATTCAAAGTTCTACATCACTATAGAGAGTAATGATTTTTTTAAACTGCGTGAGAAAATATTCAGGAAGTGGGAAATAGTCATTTCGTTGCCTAATGTGACCAATTGTCTACGCGTCAGGGAGCACAATCTTAAAACTTAAAAAATGGCTACGGCTGTATCCAATGAAGCTTAAGACCAGGTTTAAATTCCGTAATACATGAGCTTCTTTAAATGCGCAGTTTGAATTGTAAAAATTGCGAGAGCGCTGGCAGGGACCGAATTAGCTCAGGGGCTGTTTTTCCTAGCTCTCGTTCATGCATTTTCCAATTATTCCTGCAATTCTCGGCTTTTCAATTCG
This sequence comes from Pyrrhosoma nymphula, assembly GCA_963573305.1. Lineage (NCBI taxonomy): Eukaryota > Metazoa > Arthropoda > Insecta > Odonata > Coenagrionidae > Pyrrhosoma > Pyrrhosoma nymphula. The sequence goes on along the minus strand of OY754335.1, from coordinate 6,739,351 downwards.
CAATTATCACTGCACATCCATCCATACATCAGATTATGCATTTTAGTGTCTTGCGTAGCACGGCTTTGAGGAGATTAGTCTGGGGCTTTCATTAAACTCGCATTCAAATCGTCATTTAGTTCACTAATGTCGTTATTTTCGGCATAATTAGCCCGAAAAGTTTGGAATCCATGGCATACCGAGTCAAAGTTGAAAGTTTAAACTCGCTTCGAAGCCGAATTCAATATTCTGATCCATTTTGATTAATAGTTAGATCAGGACTAGTTAAAACCCGGTCTTAATTGCAACATTTGTTTCAAATGAATACTTCAAACTTGCCTCAAGAAATAGGCAGCATAGTGGTCGGCGCATTGGTCAGGAAAGCTTATAGTCCGTGGGTCATTTATCGGTCAAGACGAATTTTTTATAGTGGATTTCACACGCACTCCTTTTTCCAACTTTGACTTGAAATCTATAAAAGAAGGCAGCCTACTTTTTTAAATTTCTTTCGGCGCAAAAATTCGTTGGAGGTCACTGGATGATGCGCTGCAAGCGGAGAAAAATTCCGGGCTCCAAGCGCCAAAAAATTCATCTGGAGGAGAAGTTGAGGGGGAGTGGAGGGAGTTGTGGAATGAGGGAGGTACTGTATGCCGCCCAGGCCCGTGGGATGCGGTGGTGAAAAGAAACATAATTGCAAAGCCAGTCGAGGAGAGGGGGAGGAGAAATAGAGTCGGGGAGTACAAATAGAAGAAAAAAAGCAGAGGGATATAATAAGCGAGTAAGTTGGTGGCCGAATGCGGAGCCCTCTGTCATTTACGAAGCCGAAAGCTACAAGGCCACCGTGCTACGCGGCAGGGAAGAATTAATGGGGAGAGGGGTGGAGGGAGCGGATTGAATAGAAGAAGCAGAGGATGAGAGAGAGAAGGGCCGCGGTGGCAAGTGCAGGAAGAAAAGAGTTCGGATAAGGCAAAGGAAGTCAGCCAGGTGGGGAGGTGAAGAAGAATATTGGATCGGGAGGGACAATGGCACTGCTTCGCCCGGCCGCTACTTTTTAAGGGCCACGTCGAGTTAGTCACCCTGATACGTGCGCGGTTTATTTCGGAACGCGTTCTGTCTCACTTCGAGCTAACAATATGCTCCACAGTGGGCATATTGAAACCCTAAGCAGTGCGGAGGAATGCTAACTGCGTTCCCAAGTTGGGAGAGTCCTCCGAGAACGATTTTTCAAGTAATGTCTACGGCCTTTTTCTGTCTCACCCGTCCCGGAGTGAGAGCCTCATACTAGAATAGTCAATAAAATAGAGTTTTTGACTCAAAAAATAATATTTTAATGCATAAATAGGATTGTTTTTAACCGATAATGGCTATGTGAAAGGCTAAATGACGACTTGTGAAGTTAAATATTATAAGAAAAATTAATTTAATCGCCACTCCGATCTCTTTTGCATACCACAACATGGTAACCTCCAACTGTTTCACTAAGGCCGATAGAATTTTCTAAACAACCAATACTTCTTCTCATAGGTGTACAATTTAAAATTTTAAACAATTGCAATACAGAATGCCTGCTTCTTACTCCTCTTGATAACGTTGTGTAATCATACATACGATTTCCAAGTCATTGCTGCTGAAGAGTGCAAAGAGATGTATTGGAAAAAAAGAAATTTGAACGACTGGGTACACTTATTCTATATGCCGATGTTCGAGAAAAGTTTTTTCTTGTTTACCCATATTCCGATTTCACTACGTAATGGTGTTCTTAACACATGCATTTAAGTATTTTCGGAACAGTATTTGCCGACCGAGAAACGCTTTGGAAAATATTAACCCATTGCGAACTGACATGGCGATGTTAATTCTCCTGATTACGCAGTAACATCATTCAAAAATCTTATATTCTCCCTTTTCAGCGAGTGCTAAGGGAAGATGGAGCGTTTATACCAATCCGTCTGAGTGTTCACGAATACTTCCTTACTTTTTCCCTAAAATTAGACTCACTGTAGATCTCGAATTTTGTCCTATTCCTAAATAAATTTTGTTCTTTAAATAAGAACTAAAATTATACAATCATATGCAACAATAATTGAGAGATTTATCATTCTTACTAGCAGACCTGGTGCCTGCTTTGCAGGCAGTCTCTTACTGGTGTGCTCATGAGGTGAACTTTGTGTTTTTCCTTTTTTTGCACTACTCAAGTGGAGGTAGTGGGAAATTTTAAATGAGTGTATATGTTTCCAAAAAATGAAAAAAACATTGAGATTAGTTTTTGAAACATAAGTAAACATTTTGGAGTAAAAAAAGTCATAATATTCATATTTCTGTGCAATGCTCACTGTAGTTGACTGAGGAGAGTACCATTTTTGAGATACAGTCACTCCGTCGATTGGTTAGTCATAGGCAAAATGATGAGGGCAAACATTCCGCATTTAATTCTGCATATAATATTTGCATTTCATATCCTAACCTATTTAAGTGAACCCGGGAGTCCCGAGAAAGATAGACACGCTCTGAAAAAGTGAATTCGGGAGTCCCGAAAAACTTTAGTCCCCGGAATCTAACTAAATTTAAACTCTCAAAAAGCACGGTTTTTTGCATTTTTCTTTGCACCACCAACTGCTAAAAATCCAAAACTCCTTCCAAATCATACAGACAGAGAATCCACATTTAATGCACCAAACCTCATTTCAGAATGACTGACTGACACGCTACAAAATCAATATATGTATATATATATATATTCATACAGACATAGGAAATGGAAATGGATAGGAACACATAAAAGGACGAACACAGGGTTTGGTGAGGAAGATGAAAATGAGTCGAATTCAGACAGAAAAAATTTGACGGGGTTTTATGTCACACCCCAAGCCCAACTTGAGCGGCCAAAAGATGGCGCGCGGGGACGGTTTCACCCAGAGTCCTCTGGATTGCCGATAATACACTACATAGTTACACTACAACCCTATGAGGGAGTAGCGTAGAGAACGGCCATCCAGAGGACTCTGATTTCACCCACCATATAGGGGACAAACACAAGTGGAATTTTGAAAGGTAAAGAGGAAAATAAAAGGTAAAGAGGACATAAAACCCGGTCAAATTCAGCAGCTAATTGAGTAGCCTTGCTGGTGTAACTGGTAGCAAAGCTGGCCAGAAGTCGGGAGATACGGGTTTGAATCCCGGGTAAGGTGAAATTTTTTCTGTCTGGATTCGACTCATTTTCATCTTCCTCACCAAACCCTTTTATGTGTTCCTATACATTTCCATTTCCTATGTCTGTATGAATTTATTTGCGCCTTCGAGCGTCATGTTTTCGAAAGAAAGAGTATATTTGGTCACGTTGGCTCTTTTCTTCTTCTTCGGCTATGCGTGCCTTTAAAACGCACTGTTCACCTCTGTATTTGATGTATGCCAGTGATAGCTGCAATGTGGTCTTCCCGTTTGTATTCAGCGGGCTCCTTCACCAGTACTATTATAAAGACCACATCAACCACAACGTCGCCTACCAAATGTCACTTAGGGCCGCATTCTCAGTCGCCCCTACATTATGGAAGCTGCAGGGACGGAGGAACCCTGCAATGATATTCTCAGTCGGTCCTACGACGACGTCTCGGGAGTGGTGGGGGTAGTTATGTTGTCTGACGTCCTGTGATGACGTAAACGATGAGCTTTGCGTACATAGCGCCATTGTTGCCAACATATGGAGGGATCCATAGAGTTATTAAGGTACCAGAGGTGGCGCTGCCTATACCCGGCCGTAAGCGAAGGTGAAGCCGGGTGGGCGTAACCGTCCGCCATATTGAGTGACCGTGATGTACTATTAGCGGAATAGGCGTAAACTTAGATATTTACACCTTTTTTGTTTATAAAATGTTGAATTATGAGAACTAGGGATAGTATCGGTTAGGCAGATAATACAGAATATATTGTCAACTCCTCCAGTGGATCTTATGAAGAAACCGGCAGGTAGGAGCAATGAAAAGCATGTCGTCTGCTCTTGATGATATGTGTTTAGTGTCTCCCAAATAAAAAATAATGAGACACCTGAAGAGTTAAGGAAATATATATAAAATAATAATTAATGCAAATTGTTTTGAAAATAAAATTTACTGGCCATTAGGGAAAAATGCGTAAAGTGCGGCTTAGATATTAGTTAGCTCTACCTATTAATTGGCAAAAGAGGCAGACTTACATAAGACTTTCGTCGTTTTGGACAGCTAAAAAGTAAACAAAAGCAATAAACTGAATACTCTAATTGAACTATATACTCTAAGGAGGGATCGGACTGAACTAGAGCTGACAAATGAAACCGAATTGCTATACGCATTTTCATCAGCAGGTTCGTTGACAGCATTAATTTCTATATAAACATTCATTTATCTGGCACAGAGTGGTGCCATTATAGTTCTAATAGATTTTAGCAAATAAAGCAAAAGTTACCTTGACGTTATGTATTACTATACGAAATAAAAAAAGTAAATTTACGTGAGAGAAGAATAGGTGCCGTCAGCATAAGCTCGTTCACAGCACTAATTTCCCTCTAAACATTCATTTATCGGGCACATAGTGGTATCCTAATATTTCTAATAGTGTTTTCTACATTAAGCAAAAGATACCTTGTTTGTTGGATACTGCTATACGCAATAACAAAGTAAATTTACGTGAGAGAGGAATTGGTGCCGTCAACAGGTTCGTTCACAGCATTAATTTCCCTCTAAACATTCATTTATTGGGCACATAGTGGTATCGTATTATTTCTAATAGGGTTTTCTTCATTAAGCCAAAGATACCTTCTTGGTGAATACTGCTACACGCAATAACAAAGTAAATTTGTGAGAGAGGAATCGGTGCCGTCAGCAGGTTCGCTCATAAAATTTACTTTTCTTTCATTATTCAATTATTGGGCATATAACTCTATGAGAAACTTTTTCCATGTTTTAATAAATAACGTTATCGTTTTCAAGAGCGTACCTAATGTCACACACGGAATAACACAAAATATATTGTGGGAGGTGACAAGGTGCAAGTACTCCGTATTGTTGACAGCATTTTATTTTCCTAAAAAATTAACTTATTTGTACAAAGCAGTATCAAATACATTTTAGCAACGTTTTTATAAAGTACGTAATGATTTTTATGAGCTTAGTTCACATCATAGATATTCTAACAACGATTATTTCATCAAGGTGTTCAGCAGACGGAATCTGGTAGCCATATTTATGTAGGGTGTAGCCGTGCCCGGGGTACCCTACAAGCTACCCCACACGATTAGGGGTCGTTCTTTTTAAAAATGGCCGCTCTGATGACGTATATAGGGTATTTTACACCCGTTGATTACGTCAGTAGGGCAGGATGACGTATACAGGGTTGGCGAGCCCTGCAGGGACCACTGAGAATACGGCCCTTAGCTACTAATATCTATTTTCAAACTTATCTCTCACTCCCAATTCGTTTTCTCTCACTTACGTCGCTATTTCTACCAGTTAGTTGGGTTCTAGGTTATTGTCTAAGCCTCCTTTTCCTTATACCCTTATTGTAAATACAATGTAAAATCTAATATTTTACAGTAATGTATTTTAAAGTATTAGCAAAAATTAAATTTTTAAATAAATAGCTTCGCATAAATATTTCACTAATATTGTCAATGTACGCACAATTTAAACGAGTCAATGAGACCTAATTCCATCAATAAATTGGAAAGGACAATTTGTTTTCAACGCATACATCTAAGTTGAGTACATATTTATTTTTTTTAATAGATTTAGTACACTTCAGATGCTTGAGTTACGTTTTTCGTAGCACTTGGAAACGAGGCGATCTGGTAACCGCAATTTTGGCAAATTAGAATTCCGCCTCGGACGTGGATGTTACGCTGTCACGTTTTTGGATTAAAAGATCATGGAGCAACACAACCTTGGCAGTTGCAGCACCTAAAAACCCACTATTTTCTGAGTTAAGTTCATACTCCTATTTATTTGACTCGTAAGCTACAGTGTTAGCGAAAATTGGTGGCAGTCGCATGTGCTAAGCGCAGCTTCAATGAGGGGAAGGATCGTAAGGCAGAGATCGTCTGAGGAACGGAGAGGAGAGGACAGTACATGGCAGACAGCGCTGCCAACATAACTGCATTTAATTTTAGTGTGTCAGAAGGGCGTTTCACACAAATGTTTATGATCCGAACAAAGCTGGATAAAAATACGCTGATACTATTCGGAACCCATCGGAGGAGGAGCCATTATAAGCAATGGGATTACGAGCCATGGAAAGCTATAAAGTTGATGTCAATGAAAGATAGAAAATTTTAAAGTTTAAAAATGAATGTATCAACCATGGCAACATCTTCCACTCTGGTAGTCAAATGCCGAGACTACCTTACTACCCCGTGATGAGCTAATTTTCAGACATTAAGCCTCTTCCACTGCAGAGGTAACTGCAGAGAGTTCTGCACAACTGCGACCAAATTTCACCAACATTATACGGAATAATTCCAATTCAGGGAAAAACGTTGCTACATCATTCCCTCAGGGACTTGTTTACGCAGCCATGTTCAAAAAATGAATGCAAATGAGATGACGAAATGCGGGTCGCCAAAATAAATCGTGGTGGCAAGGCGCAAACCTTTTGTTATTTGGTTTTCCTTCGCCCGTTGAAACGTTCGGTGGCAACGCCCTCAGTCTTTGAAGAAACTTACATTTTTCCATGAAGCCCTGGAGGGAGTGCGTGGAATCGGAGAGAATGAGGGAGGAGAAGAGAAAATGATGATTTGTTGTGTTTGCATGTTGAGCCGAGAGCGGAGCGTCCTTCTCCGGCAAGAGGAGCAAGAGGACACCTGCTATTGCCTCCTATTCGCTTCATCAAACAGTCGTAAAAAAGACGACGAAAGACGGAAAAAATACGGAGTTTGTACGCGCGTTTAGCGAGATCGATGGATATGTGACGAAATACAAAGTTCCGAAATGAGAATATAAAAGTGGTTTGTTGGCTCTTGCTCTCAAGAGTCTTAAGAGATCTAAAGGAGGAATTGGGAAGGGAAGGAAGGAGCAGAGATAGAGGCACGGGGGGTGAAGAGGGCGTACGCAGGGAATTCGTCCGGAGGCATTAAACTTTCCACGACTCGCACGCATTATTTGACCAACCGTTGACGTTATGAGTTGTATATACAAAGCAAAAAGTGAAAATTTTAGCACCTCCGCTCAGGGTGGCTTAGTGAAACCGAAGATGACATTCTGTATTAATTTTCGGAATTTTGTAAACGATGATGCAATGCATTATGGATGGGGAAAAAACGCACCTTGGGAGGGGGGCAAAATTGTTCAATGGGAAAGAACCGTTTGGAGAATTTTGGCTAAAAATATGAGTCAATAGCCACGGGTTTAAAAATAATGGAGTGCGGAGTCGATGTTTCTCCACGTTTAGCTTATTCGGACGACTATATAAAGAGAAAAATGAAGGAAGGAGAGATTTTCCAACCTCCTCCCGGCACCTCCTCAATCTGCCGAGATTTTCATCTTTTATCACTCGGGCTTAGTTCTTATTTCAATTATTTGAACTTTTAGAAGTGCAGTAAAAATTTCCCGAACGCGGCTTCCCGCAACGCTGATTCTAATTTATGCGGTTTACGAATCATCGGTACCAAGATTTGTGGAACGCGGTATTAAGCTTTACTCTTACTCGTTTTTAATAGGAGCCCGTTTTCACCGTTTTTTCCTCGTAAGATAGAAACCTAATAAAAATGACTAACCGATCTTAGCCATTGATTTTTCTTCACCACATATATACTTCGCGTAATAATGGGCTGTTTGCGTGATTATCCCTGAGATCAATTGCTGGAACTATATGATGTCCAGGACAAGAAAAAATGTTTGAATTTCCTCTGGGAGTCATATGCGTTATTTATAGTTGCTTAAAGAAAGCTTGTCTGAACTCAAACAGGTCATGACGCCGGGGCCTTCATTTGAAAGATTCTTCAAATATTTGGAAAAATAAAATTACAAGTGACTAATTTCGAGTCATCTAAAAAGCAACCTATATCAATGCAGGAGATATAGTACAAGCAGTTTTCAAAACCGTTAGATACCATTGGTGCAATAAATGTTTAGCTTGAGTCTCTCATTAAAAACCGATCACATTATATATCCTTTAGTAGAGAGCTTGGCACAATGGGTAGATCCGGCCGTGGTTTCTACCACCGCCAGTACCACTGTGCATCTGTTTACGGCCATGTCCGCGGGGCCTGCCGCCTTGGATACGGGTAAATGACGTCAGAAGGCGTATCATGCTCCACTGGTATCTTCAGTATTTTACCGATTTCCTCTCTACCAGTTCATTTCCCTGGCATACGAAATCAAAGCGCCATATTCCGCAGGTTAAATGGGAAGTAAAGGATAAAAGTAGAAAACTCTCCTGTGCCTTAGGTAGGTTTATGGAAAATCTGAACCCAATACAACTTCCCATCTTCGGAGTCATCTTTAAACTTTCCCACATTAACTATACTTTTCCATCTTGAGTTCCACGTACCCTATGCCTCTCCTTACATCGTCCCAAATTCCTTTCGTCTGTCCTCCATTTTCACGCTTACCAAACATTCTCCTCCCGATCACCTTTTTCAACATTCCCCCCCTCCCCACTCAATGTATCCTTTCACTTTAGCAGCCTTCCGCCCATCATTGCCACTGATTTACTTTACTCCCTCGCCATATCTCATTCGCCTCTCTCCCCAACATCCTTCTCCGAACCCACATCTCGAGATCCACATCTATCTGCACTCCATCCTCATTCCTCATGGACCATATTTCGGAAAAATACGACGCTACACTTCATGTCTCACAATCACACTAAATGCCTTCACAAATCTATTCTTCACGATTAGAAGTAGAACATTTGATACATAATCCATTCACAATTGTTATTTTTAATGCACATTAGTATGCGTTGATGTCATTTTATTGGGTCATAAATTTCAGATAAAATTCTTTAAATTTACTAAAACAACGCAAATTCATTCAGAGGAAATTAGGACTATATATTTTCTCTTGTATATTTTACATTGCACTCCTATGCCTTTGGATGGTGAAACACATTCGACAAGCTAGATAGAAAGTCAGGCGCATACATTTAAAAAGGATGAGGTGGAATAACATTTTTCCAACGAAGCTGCACGCACTATCTCTCTAGATTAATTACGAGGGATATGTGAGAACTCAAGAATTACTCTGCACAGGAAGACTAGAATTACCAGCAATGAGACTTTATTGCCACCTGGATAATTTTCAATTCCATAAATCACAGGTACCCGTCTCCGCTGAATAATGGTTCTTTTTTTTGCATCGGTATTATTTGAAAGTTTCCTTCTTCAACTCCGACATATATCTCCACTCGTCGCAATTGACCTAATCCCCACTTCTCAAGAGCAGACTCGTCATTAGCCTTCCGCATTTGCTTTCTCATCAACTGCCACGTCGCTTAGACCAATTTTATATTGTTAAAACTCATTACTTCTACGAGTCATTCAGACTCCTCACTAACTCCCCATGTACTCGCACAAAAAGAAGCAATTATAACCGTACATGCATCGTGCATTTATCACCAAGCTTTCGTCCCATTCCAACTGCGCATGCTGCCCATGAGTAGTTGGTACATTCAAAAAGAACTCAAGAGTGAAAATTGAATGACGCGTAATGTTTCCGGTAAAATTTGTAAAATTCGGCCTCTCAAAGATCAACGCCAAAAAATCATTCACCAAAAATCTCTCAGATGACTGATTCCTCCACCCCTGATTTCAAATCAAGCACGCCGCTACTGATTGGCAAAACTATTTACGTAAAAAATGTCAAGAGATAGGACTAGGAAAATATATGTCCAAGCTTGCAGCTTTTCTTTGTTTCCGTACATTAAAAAATTTTAAAATATATACAAGTTGGAGGGCTGAACGAAATGCCAACAGACCGAGATAGCTCTTAATGAACATCAGGATTATCAGGCCCCAGCTTCAACTCGACTACAGAATCCAGTAGGATCATTCTACATCAAATCACCTAAATGCAGAAAAGGATCGTGCCATCATGTCAATAATTTTCTTCAAATTGTTTCCTGACATAGGCTTGCATAGGATTCGTTCGAAATATTTCTTTTCTGATTGTTTACCAAAAATGGCCTCTGTATGACTTTTTTTATAAATAACCAACTTAGCTTTCAAAATGCGTACTTTTAATTTTTAGAGATATTGCTAAAATAGGTAACGTTTTTCTAAATTTAGGACCAACTTTGATGAATTTGATATCATATTGAAGGCAATGCTTTCTTTTAGTATTAAGAGAATATGCAAATTGATGTAAGCAAACTAGTGAAAATTGCATTTAACGGCAATGAGTAATTTACTATGGAGAAAAAACCATGATGGTGTATTTTGTAGTTTTTTAGATAAAATAATTAATTAAAACTCATGAAAAATGCACCGAGCTCCGTTTTTATGGCCTAAATCTACTGGAATCATCATAAAACTACACTTAAGAAAGTAGGAAATAGTTTATGAGACACCAATGGTAAAGTTTTATCCAATTATTTAATATACATAGGGGTGGCAATATATAGGTGAATCAGAGAAATGAAGTGATTGATAACCTTAAATGTATCTTTCAGTACAGCCGTAATAAGCGCATGACAAACATACAGCGTGGTCGTTGAAAACTGAAAAAAACCACAGTCAACTTAGCAACTTGATAGACAGTGCCAAACTCAGTTATATGGCGGCTATCCGTCAATATGTAATTGATAAAATAGCCGGAAAATCTCTCGATTTAAAACTTAGTACCTCAATGGTCGCAGCGCTTTCACGAGTCACACGAGTTACCTTCGAGGAATAAGTTAAAAACAACCACAAAGGCGGGTGTAGACATTGTTTGAATACCTAAGATGTGATCAAATATATATAAAAATGCCATAGAGATTTACTGCGTTATGAATTTCGATGCAACTTAAAATGCAATTGCTAAAATTCTACAGTTCTTAATGTTCCTCTAGGGTTATGCAAAAGCCATACTACCATAGAAACTATAGAGGGTGGCCACTAGATTTGTTTTCAAAAGCAATGAGTATTTCAGATGTTCCAGGAGTAAAATTAGGTTTCTCAAGAAAGATGAAATGCACAGCGGGGTCAGCTATTGGAAATATATAAGCAATTATCTAATTTATTCAAGTTTCTTCTATTCCAATTCAAATAATGAGATATTTTAAAGAAGAAAAAGAAAACCTGTTAATCTCCACTTAAGAGAATTAAAAGAATGCTTTATTTAATGTATTTTATTCCTTTTTATTCAACCCTTGAATCAGTAACTACGCATAAAAGTTGTTGTTTCAGGCTTGATTTTGTGGAATAACATCATGAAAGAAAAGGGCTGGCATTTTTTCACAAGAGTATAGTTTTAATCGACCGGTTTCAGTGTACAACACCATCATTAGATCAGGAACCTGATGATGGTGTTGTACACTGAAACCGGTCGATTAAAACTATATTCTTGTGGAAAATTGCCAGTCCTTTTCTTTCAAGTAACTACGCATGTTGTTGTGACATGTAGAGCTGCATCCGCATGGTAAACTATGCCAAGAAATTTTATCTGCCAGGCAGCTAAGAGGCTTTGATATAACCACAAGTCAAATAAATAAATTATCAAGAAATAGGCCCAAAGCAGATTTTACGAGAGTGGATAGTCACATTGGGGGAGTAGAACTGTGTAGTGGGTATATGGTGTGGTGTCTACGGATGGAGGGGAATGGAAGATATGGTAGCCAAAATCCCTCTATCCCACCCACTCCGTCCCTTATTCTCAACAACAGTAAGGGATGGGTTGGCACCTTCCGAGAGAGCAAGAAGCAGAAGATACATATCGGAAGGAGGTGGAGTTGCGCCTCCAATCCGATGAAAGTCGCTTCTCGCACGGCGGGGGATCTCTAATTCACGGGCCCGCCGACAGGGGACCGGGCGCGTATCGGCGGACGAAATCGGCATGGAAGGGATAGGACATGCGGTCGGTGGTGTTTGGTGTTTGGTTCTGCACCGAATATTTAACCCCATTCTCTGCACTTCATCCGAGCCTCGGTCCGCCCTCCCTCCACGATCTCCCTCTGGGCACAGAGGGAAGGTGTACGGTGGAGGAGGTTCCAAAGGAAGAATGGTGGAAAGATTAAGGAGCCCCAAGCGCTCTTCGTAATACGTAAAGATTTGCGAGAAAATTTTCATACGCATTCTTAAAATTAATATCGATAGTTAAAAGTTAAATAATCATTCATTTTAACGATGCGGTTTTTTTGGAAATGCAAAGCTATTTAAATGCGTAGCTTTATGACACATGAGATGTATTTCGTAATAATTCGATTACGTACGTATATATTCTTCTAAACGCGAAATAATACATTTAATAATATTACAATCGTTGCTAAAAATATTAAGGCCCCACGCTAAGTTAGAGATTCCAAAAAAGATATTAAAAAAAATGTTTGCCAACATTTCGAATACCGTAAACTTTAATTAAGGCAAAAATGTAAAAATATTCTACTTGTATCATTTTCATTACTATTATGTGTGGTGCGTTTCACCAACAAACAGATGTACTTAAAAGAAATGTGGTGCCATTATTTTTCAACTTACTTGAAAAATTATTAAAATGTGCACTCAATGACCCACGATTACCACTCCCACCAACCTTAAGGAAAAAAACATGGGGCATTTTTCGTCGTAATCCGTAAAATATTGTGCAATGTCCTATTTTGAAGCGCTTGCATGGAAATCTTTATTGAAAATATCAACCCCCTAATATTTCATACAAACAAACATTTTACGATCTGATGAAAAATGTCAAAAGCAAAATATATGACACATGCAGTAAAGAAATTTCTCCCACAATCTTAGATGGTCAAAATAATGAATTAATCTGGTTTATAAAATAGTATTTTCTATGCAAAACTTTACCTCTGTAATCCGTTAATGATTATGCAATGAATTAATTTAACCGTTTAGGTGTAAAACAGACAAATATCTAGAAATATATCTCCCTTAAGGACCTATACGGGATCAAAGAAAGAATGTTATTCATTATAGAATCGTTGAGAGTGAAATGTAAGATAAGCCCTGCTAATTCGTCTTACGCACCATTGCTATGGATAAATGTCCACAAAATAAGAAATAGATTTAGTTGTATAGTTTCTAAAATAATTTTCCATCATCAAACGTCCAATTTTGCTCACTTTTTTTATCTCAATATTACAAAACACCTCCAACTTCTGCACATCATGACAAACTTATACTTCACAAAGCCCTCGTCTTTTCTTCCTATTACTCTCTTTGCTAGCGTCAACCTTCCATAACGGTATTCTACATCCACTCCACAATAATAACATATTCCACACGCCATGTCTTCCTTCTCCAGATCCGCTCCAACAGCTTTCTTACATCTGATGCCGCGTTAAAAAACTGCTTTGTTTATCCCCATTTCCGTCCCTCGCACCTCCTCCATCCTTCCACAATCCCACATCACAAACGTCTGGTTGGAAAAAAATAGTGAGTTTGCCACTACTTTAATAAAAGAGCATCCTGCTAACAAGTAGCCCACAATTTTTAATGGAGTATAAATCACAGTGACCGATATATTGAATGCATAAGCGATGGGTAAAAATATAAGATACAAAACCCTATTCATAATTTAAACATATAAAGACGCATATAAACGGCGATTCGAGTGACTCGGGGAAGGACTGGCTGTAGGTAAGGTCGTTCATTTTCGTAACCAATGAAATACGAGCTTTAGAAATAGGAATGAACATGAGGAGGGAGAGGTAAAATATATCTTGAAATATATCGCTGAATTAGACGCGAGCATCTGTATTTCCACGGCCTCAAAATTTACGAAGCCAACAGAAACCGTTTAAAACGCAGTGAATAAACCTCATCCTGTGATGCTTAAGCCAAAATGACAATTGGGATTATTGATGAATTTCCATAACATAACACAATACCATAAGAGCTAGCTAAAAATGACTCGCATAAAAACTGAAAGTTTGGAGGAACGGGCAAAGGAATATCGTACTACCGGAATTACGTACATCATGTTTTTGTATTGCTTCGCATGCAATATGATCTCATTATCAACTGCGTACTAAACTCTTCAATCCAAATGGATTTATACTAAATTTAAATTAAAATAATGTGTAATTAAGTGGCTAAACTATTTTTTTTCTAAAGGCGTAGAATTCATGGCATATTAGGAACGTCTTTACTGTTCGTGATTTTTGTTTCAACTGAGGTTGGACATATTTAATACCCCGAATGTACTAAAAGGAAATAAAATTTATAATTCACAGCAAAATACATAAAAAATTTAAGAAATGTCATTAGTTTACTAAAACTTTTGAGCGTGAATTTCGGTAAGATTCTGAATTTTTCTGTGAAATATGAGGATTCATGCGAAATTGAGTGCAATTTATAATGATGAAATAACAAACCGTCAAATTTTCAATAAAATAAATTTTACTTTCGAATTGGGTTAATGTTAATACATCATCTTCGGATAAAACAAATGTCTTTCACAGTAAAGAACCCTGGACTTCATTTATCCAGCTAAAATGAATTTAAAAATTAGCCACCCGTATCACAGCACCACCGTGAATGTTTCAGACATCCTCCAAGGTCTTCCTGAATGCTTCTATAAATGGTAACAATTCAATCTATTAGCGTCACGACCTCGAGACTATCCTCGTTGCCTTTTGAGTGAACATATGCAATTTATTTTATTAAAGCGCATAGTTATAAGAAAGTTTCGAGAATTTCTCTATGCTCTATCACCATTAATTCAATCAAATTACTAACTACAGTCAATGCGAAATGTTTCCCAAGGCCAAGTGACTTTTTAAAATTTCAAGTCTCATTTTTCCAAGTTTCATGACATGCACGAGCTTTATTTACAAGCATTGTGAAAAAGTAATTGATATGAAGCTAAAATATATTAATTTCTCCTTCAGCGATACCACAAATAATAATATTCGTTATAGAAGTAGTAAGTAGTAGTGCAGTAAGCACTGCTGTGCAAATAAATCCCCTGAAACACCATTTAAAGAGTTTTCGGACTGTAAAGACAATTATAAATTTATATTTAATTGAACCAATTTTATGTGAGCCATAGTTACGTTTATAATGATTAAAAGACGTGTGTGTGTCTGTACCACGTCTTAATGTACTAGAGGAAGATCTACGAAGCTTTAAGTGTAAAAACGGATACCTATCGTAAAAACATCGCAATCGTTAATTTTTTTCGCGGACGATTCTGGTGCTCTCCGTATGCACCTGCGATCCCGATAAGCCGTTGTCTTGTCGTCAGGTTTCTCAAGGGCCAAACCACCTGAACACCCATGCCCTGGGCAAGCGAAGAACCGACCCAGGCGGGGCTCGAACCCGTGACTCTCGGATTAGCAGGCGAGGACTTTACCCCGCCGCTATCGGGGCTGGTTAAACTATATTTCTGTCGTTTTGGTGACAATAATGCTATGGTGCACGCTTCATATTAACTGCCAATGAATAATGCCCAATTAGTGGACCAAGGAGACCAATATATCAAATAATCTGCTTTCGTGGCTGTTGCTACGCCATGACAAAGGAATCCAAAGGCACACGACACATCGTGACAGCAAAATATACTTTAACGGTTTCTGTAAGACTTATTTTTTATAATGTTATACGAAGCAGGACAATTCTGCCCGCAGCCTCCTCCATCATGTGTCAGAGAATGAATGCCATTTGATGCAGAAACCGGAATGCAGCAGGGTTTTTCGAAAGTGCAGATGTTGACTAGAGTCAAATGAAAGAGAATTCACCCAAGGTCTTAAGGATCATGACATAGCACTACTGGGTGTAATGCATTTGATGATGGTAGCGAGGAAGACATCCGCAAAGTAATGCAAAGGAGTAAGAATCTCCTGAATTCAATCTTTCACATGAAGAAGATTCCATCGCGACTTTGTGAGTCAAAGCAAATGAGAAATCCTACATGTTTGCTAATACCGTTGAAACAATACTGTTTTTAATCATGACATACCTCAATTATTATACCTCATGACATACCTCAATAGCATTATTCTTTAATACTACTTATGTACCAGTCAACTTCACATTATTAAATATGCAGGACCAAAACTTCGGTCGAAAAACTACTTTGTTTTATTGAATATATTTCTAGTTAACATTTAAGCCCTCTGGACGGCTTCATACACTACGCCTTTGAAAATCTTGAAGATGACGTTACGGGACGGTATCCCTTACAGTAATACGACGTATTATCATGTTAAAGTGAGCTATTTTATCCTAATTTGACGAAAACGATAGATTTATTTCATTCGCGGAATAGTAAAATTGGATCCTTACCATGGAAATACATGTACAGCAGGGAAGTCATACCTTGCGGTGACGCCAAACCGTTGAGATGCCGTTTGGCATCACGTGACTTTTACAAAATTTGTGTTCTTTTCAAAGGAAATTATTAATTCCTGCGTTTAACGCATATATATTTCGATAAGGTATATATTAGAAACAGTTTGAAAATTTTCAAATGAGTACACTGCTCAAATATGAGGAATAAATTTTAGGCACGTTCCCCATTGTTGGGAAGAAAAATTAAAATGCTACCTGTGTGGATAATACGACGAATATATTTGACCCGTTGAGAGAAAAAATGTTGCGAGCTAGTTTTTTGCCATATTTTTGTTAGGATGCTCATCAACACTTCTCTACCTTTTTCGTCTTTTAGCATGTAAGGTGTGAGTCTAGCTTCCCTGTTTTCTATTATAAAGAAGCACATAGGGTTTTATATTTTATTTACTTCACTCTAAGCCTTCTTTTCCTTAAATTGATTTTTTTATATAAACCGTTACTGCTCTCAACACACATATTTTAATGAAGCCTTTTTCCAGGACTAGGAGCTAACAGCACCACCATTTCTTTTGAAATTATGCATAGCGCAAACTTCAATAATAGTAGTATTTACTATAATAATTACTAACAGTTTAAAATATAAGGTTAATAGCCACCTACAGCATGTTTGAACTCAAATTTTGGAGAAACACATTATTATTATGCAATTGATTTATTCGCAGATGTAACATTTGTGAATGGTACCAAATAATTTTACCCTTTCTTAACATAAACTTTCCGTAATTTTAAGAATTATTTCAGGTAGGGAGGAAATAGTACAGAAATATCAATTCGGAACTCGCTACTATGTTAAAACAAGAATTTGAAAAGAATGACATCAGGAATATTTTATGGTACTTATATCCTTCAGTACAGATACTTCAACGGTTCACACTATGATAACCGAGTTGGATTATTGTGTGAGGGACAATATTTCATGCTCAACAATTAACAGCCAATCAGTTTTTCATGAAGTGATGGGGTTTCATATAAATGGAGTGCAAAATAGATTCAAATTCTCATACAAAAGTCACATTTTTAATACGTGTAAGACAAATATTTCTTTCCCGAAAATAACTGGCATTACGCTAAGTATACGCTTTGGCAAGTAAGTACTCACGAGTAATACTCATGGTAACCAGATGCGTACATCTTTACATCTTTATTAACTTCAGGAGATATAAAATTATCCTTATAAATTCACCCTATGGACACTTTTTTGACGAATTCCAATCATAGCTTTCATATATTGGACGTCATGATGACCATAGGAGATACATACCTCTTAAATATCAACGTTAATATCATTTCCGGTAAACTTAGTAGAAACTTTACTTCTTATTAGATCCTCAGAAGTGTCTTCCCGAAGCTATTTACTTCATACGACCAGCCTGCGTAATAATATAGGAAATACTTCCCCTGACATAGATTTTCCGGATTTTACATAAAAATTCTAGGATTAAAATTCGATAAAATTAAGAAATAACTTGAGTATAATAAATCTTTTGGCCATAGCCATAACGGTTAAATAGTATGAGTAATATTTACTATGAGTGTTTCAACTGTCAGTGGGTCAAAATAATGTGCGTCTCAAACAATTCAGAATTTTTACCGCATCAAAATATGTACTAGAGGAGACATCAGATGATAATATTATCACGAGAGAGGTAGTAAATTCAGCAAGAAAAGGTTTGCATAGTTACGTTAATGTGATAAAATAAAATTAAAACAATTCTTTTTCCAGCTTCTGTGAAAAATCATCGAGATATACGGAGAGTATTCAACTAAAATCCGGTTAAAATAAGCAGAGTTTAATTCCGCATTATAAACTGTACTACATATAGGTCTGATTAACGGAACACAGAAATTTGGAGGAGATGAGTGAACGGAATTTCTCTTCAGACATGACATTACAATGAGAGCATTATTACCTCCAGGAACAATTTCCCCACACTTGAGATGCTCATTCAATTAAGAAACCACTTTGGTTTAGACAACAGGAGAGAGCAGTGTGCCTCCCACGGATGCGAGCAAAATCCTTCAACTTCGCCCCGGAATAATTTCCTAGGCAAACAAGCCGTCACTCGTCAAGCCGCAAGTGAGAGACGAGAACAATCTCGTACGCGTGACGGCTATAAAGGGAACGTCCGGAGAGCACGCATCTCCAAAACACACACGCGCGTGCATCTCGGTGAAGCGAACGTTTTTATCATCTCCAAGGGAAGAGTTCAAGGAATCTCATTCAGGATGACTAGAGATGGGAAACGAATCCACAGATTCACCACCATATTCGACTTCCAATGTCTCATTGCGATGTACCCACGTACATTTCGCATCGTTAAATACGCGATGTATCACGTGTAGATATTTTTATTTATCTGCCATATTTTCATACCTTATGCCTTACAGGGAGCTTTCCACTCAAGGCGTTGAAGTTAGCTAGCTATGCGTTAGAATCGAAAAAGGGGTTAACTAGCTAATGACCTATACGGAAGATGCCTTCTATAGAAGTGACGAGTATAGCAACGCCTCGAATATGTATCGCTTCTAGCAGGGCTTTGTTCTACGTACAGTTTACTTCCAGCTCATCCGAGAAAAAGAATGAAGAAAGAAAACAAAATAAAAAATTGTCTTCCAACATCTAAACGCAAATTAATTTGCGTTTAGATATTGAAACTACGATTGCAGTTATGTCATCAGGATGTTTTGTGATGTAATCGCTTCGAGATTCGAAATGGTACTTGGAGACAAAATAGAAGCCAGTCAATTTTCCATAGGAGTTGAAAGCTGGGTTGATAGTGTAATGATTACTATCCCTATTGACCCCTACAGTCCCAGAAGTGCGCACTTATACAACCAAATGATACTTGCAAGTGACTTTCAAGACTACTGCTACAGAAGTGACTTCCTTGTGTAAAGCTGCCATTATTTTAAATCAACATATAATCGCACCCCTGTTGGAAATGAATCCCTATTTATAATTGTAAAAACTAAAACAATAACTTGAAAATAGTAAATAGGTAAATACGGAAGTATTTGACGATTTAGATACTGTAAATAATTCCTGCATTCGATTCTATCATTTATCAATGTCAAAAGGGCAATTGTAGCTTTTCAATTATTTTACATTTATAGTGATGCATGGGGCCCCAATACCAAACCGCGATCTCACTAAATACCATAAAACGCATCCAATTCAACACTGCCTCGCACAAACCTACATGCATAGCGTTTCCCTGCGGTGGCCTGGCATCGCCAACCGATATCACAAAGCATATCGGATATTACAGCCGATACATCACCATATCGCACAACCGTAATCTCTGAGAGATTGAAAAAAAAATAAGGAAGAGAGATTAAGAAGAGACTAGACCACCACGCCGAGGCGCTTTTCCTCCGAGTGAGGAAATCGTGAGACGAGAGAAGTTGGCGCAATATGCGATGCGATGGCAGCAGCAGTCAAGAGCCTCGGCGGTGTCTTCCTCATCCTACGTTATGTGAGGAGCCATACCCCTTCCTCTCCTCCTCTCCCCAACCATCCCCACCCCATTCCAACGAGACCTCCTCACCCGCGCGCGCTATGAACGAAGAGCCCCAATGGTTCGGGAAGACCTGGCGACCCACCATACTCCTCCTCCACCTCGCCACAACAGCAACCACCACCTCCAAGTTCCGAGTCTTCCCGTCCCTTCCCACCGTGCCATCACATCTCCTCTTCTTCCTCCTCTTCTCTCTCACCTTCCTTCGACTCCTCATGCACATCCCAGGCTCATTCCGAGTATTGTGGCGGCACCAAGTAGTGAACGACTAACCGGGCCAAGTTTTTCATAAAAACCCACCAAAGTGCGACCTTCCCCCCCCCCCCCTCCCCGCCGCCCAGAACAACGCACGCGGAGATTTCAACGAACCATCCTCAGTGATTTCAACGCGCGAGTTATCAACCAGTCCTCCGAAGTGGAACGGACAATAATATTCCGAAGCGGCGGCGGCGGAGACCGGAGGCGGCCCGCGGGACAAATTTTTTCGGGGGAAGTTTTCCATTAATCAACCCGAGAGAAATGTTACCTGTCAACCTGGAGAGGCACGCGTGTTAGTGAGATTTGTCGGTGGACTCCTCGCAGAAGAACTTCTGGATTTCGACGAAGAAATCATTGTTGGTGCTCCAATGGGAATGTTTTGTCTATGTTCCATCTGTGACCAGGAATTATGATACGAAATTCTGCTGAAAAAACCCGAAGGTCATTCTTATAACAATGTCAAGAATGAGCTGTACTCCTGAATGATTTTCTATCGCAAATTGAGTGCCCAAATACTTAAGTGAAAATTGGCTACACAGACGTACATCATCTAATAATTAGTTCACGTCAATACCATAGTGAAGGTGCGGTGGTGGAAAGTTACCATGTGCGTTTATATAAGACCATCTCATTAAAGCATTCCTCAAAAGTATGAATCTACCGACCAAAAAAATGAAACGCACCTTAGGCACAGCCCTTTAAATAAGCCGAACCACCTGTGAGATACTGCCAACTTGGGCGACTAATTTTCTATGGAAGGATAAGTGGGAAGTGCTATTCAATCACATACAGCGTAAATCCCAGATGACATTAGTAACGGGGGTAAAAAAAACTTCATTCTTATACGTTTTCAAAGGTGGCATAACAGCATCGGCATGCTTTTATGAGAAAATCAGTGCTTCTGCGACGTCCGTTCCAGGCGCAAATCATCGCGATGACTCGGATGGGTGCTGGCGCACAGCGTGCCTTCACCGGAGAGTCGCCTCTGCAGCGTGCGAGAAAAGGATTGACGGACGCGGTGAATAGTATATCGGCGATGACAGCGGCCAAAAGCTAGGAGGCTAATTCCAAAGACGCCGCTTCAAAAAGAGCTTTTTAACCCTTTGCTTGCCGACGGCTGTGACCTGGACGGAATAAATACAGTGGGGACAGCGGGGACGCTGGTGGCGGCTGAGGTGAGTAAACGTTTTCTTTGTGAAACTTAACAATCAAAAGTTTTACCTACTCTTTTTATCACGTCATTAACTATAATAATTCTATAATAACCTTCAACTAACTATTGACTGATTCATTGAATAATTGTATGCGGGAGCACGGATACAAAAATCTGAGGTTAATTATCTTATCTCGAATGAAACCAGGCATTACGCGATAAAAATTGTGGATTTCCTAAGTCTCTATTAGCTACAAAGTTTATTCTTGCAAACAACTATAAATACTTTTGTAAATTAATACGTAAGTAACTACATCATATTTACTACTAGACTTTCACGGCATTTATAATTTCCGTGAATTCAAATTTTTAATGCACCATGATAAACCACATATCATGAAAACAGTCCTTGAACTGATTTATACTGATTTAAGACATAATTCGAGAAAAAACAAACTATGAATTATCCAGTGAAATAGTTTAGTGCGCATTAAAATAGCTAACTTCAGAGTAGCATTATTTATTAATCTAGGTACCTACTTCGGAAAAATTCCACTCAAGTATGTCCTGATCCAGCTTGCCACTTACGATTTGGTTAACAATACTTATGTAACTAACTTTCCATTCAAGAAATTAGTTCCATGCCCCAGGAAAGGAAATTTAAGCTCTATAGCAGGGGAGCTAAAAGGAGTACATGTCAATCATATGCCTGTTTTAAGCTAAATATATATATATGAATATGAGTCGAGCTGTACATATTGTGATATGATAAAGCAGAAAGACATTCATTATTACTCTGCTGTGCGTAGGTTTACAGCATTGCCATTTAATTCTCGGAAATTGGCAGTTGTGAATCATTATTTTTAAAAGCATTACAAGATATAGTTGCAACGAAAAAACAGGAAGCAATCCTCTTAAGCAAGCCAAGCAAATATTTGGTAAGTGGTAGAATCAAAATTTGAGAATGGGTTTCTATTTTGTGTTTCTTTTACTATTGGTTTTGTTACCGAGAGTAAACCTTTGTTACCATTGTAATAGCAGGAAAGTTGATCTCACCTTAGAGTAATAAATTTGTGAGTGTAAACTCTTTCCGTATAATTATAACTGGTAGTAACTGTTTTCCTTGCATTGTGTTATAGCCTCGATGCTTCAATTAAAGGCGAAACGTTGGCAAAAAGGAAGTTGAGATTTTTTTAAAAATGTACATGACGAACTCTCAATAATATAAACGCATGCAGTAAGACGGAGAGTATTGCATGCCATAGTTCACATAAAATTATTAATGGGCGGAACAATATTCAATAACCCCATATTACCCCGAATTACCAACAGGAATCACTTTTCCATGAACTCATTTTTTATAATTAATGAGCTTATCGCACTGTCTTATTATAACACTCACTGGTATATTATACTGTAAAATAATACACTGCTGTGCTAAAATTTGCGTAACACATAAGATCCAGGAAAAATGTATTTGCCAAGATTACCAGTAAGCAATATTGAAGAATTAAATCCCAAATTTCCCATTTGGTCACAACGGGCTAAAAACACCGTGTCAAAGGCACTCCGCATAGTGAGGCACAAGGTTAATATGAATGTATCGTCCGGGCATCACGTGAAGCCACGACTATCAAAATGAAAAAATGTCATATTAGCCACAAAGCTAACACACTTATAAGCGCAGTGTCGCAGCAATGTAGCTTTTTCTCCCAAAGAGAAAACAATGCAATGACTTTAACCATTTCTCAATTCTTTCACCCTCACTGACACATGAGCCTTGGTATTTGATCCTGATCAATTGCAAAATAAGCCAAGGACTGCCAAGTTGAAGACTAGAAAATTCTTAGAAAACACAAGTAGATCATATCTAATAATGCCATGTGAAATATAGTCTCAAAAGGAACTTAATAAAACAAGAACATTTTCTCAAACTAACAATATGCTTCATTAGGACTGACAAAAACACCAAATAACGAATAAAATCATGCATATTAGGCAATCTAGGACGAAACTATGCATTTATAAGAGCAAAATAGGAAATATGAATTAAACCTATGTCTACTCTCTAATAAGAGCCTTTCAGTTATTGATTGTGCTATTGGCATAATGATAAACGAATCTCAGAGAATTTGAGAAGAAGGTTTCAGGATAAAACTAAAGTAGCGGGTACTCCTAAGCTAGGCTAAAACGTCTGAGGAGAACATGAAACGACCTAAGTGCTGATATCATAAGTACACACGGAAATAAATAGACTTACATAATTGGAATTCGAAGGTTAACTAAATACAAGGAGGGTATACGTAGTAGACATGAGACAAAGAAAAGCTCTTTCAAATTTCATTAGGGAATAAATGACCAACAATCAAGGAAATGAAATCATCGAAAAGTCATAATCTTAGGGCTTAAAATTGTTCTGAAATATGGTATTTATAGAGTTAAATAGACGCGTAAAATGAGAGCTTAAAAGTTTCGCATAAAGAAAAGAGTAGAAAATAGTAAACTAGACAGGGAGCAGAACAAAGGATGAACTATTAGATTAAAAGAAAGCATTGATAAACTAAAACTTTTTATGTGCATAATATTGATAAAATACTAAATTTAAAAAATATTGCTCATAGTAAGCATTGGTTTTAAAAACACAAGCACTGGATTCGATGCCAAAATGACTGAATCGACAGAAGACGGCCACATTTTCCCCCTAACATGGACAGCAAATCAATACAATTGGCCGCATTCTGACAAGTAACAAATCGTTATTTAGAAGAAAATTTTCAAGGCGAGGGGGATGAAAATTTCAAAGGAAGCACCATTGGGTTGAAACTATGAACGGCAAAGGGAGGAATTTGGGAAAATGCAAATATTGTTTGAGGAACGTACAAAACCGGCTACTCATGAAAAACTAATCAATAAATTCCAGACAGACATTATACGATAGTTTTACGCTTGGCTTTCGAAAAATAATTTGCCCAAAATTTCACTACAAACATTTCACTGCATTTGGCTGACAATGATTTCCACAACAAATATTCGCTGAAGCCATAATTGGCATTTTTCACTAAGAAGAATAATTAATACATATATTTCCATGCAGTCTGCAATTGTCAAGGATAATTTTTTAAAATACAAATTACTGTAGATTAACGATGAAAATATTACATATGTTGTCAAAAAAAATAAAGGAAGAGAAAAAATATGTCAACAAATCCTCCTTACAGCGGTCATGGTACTAACATAACTTATTCACGACAATGCAGTGTTTTTATATCAATAAATCATAAATACCAATTGCACAATAGGAAACGGACGTGCGTTGTGTTATATGTTTGAATCATGCGCCACACAATTATTGATGAACATAAGTAACGATCATTGAAATAATTTTGAAAGTATGAATAGGTCTTCTTCAAATGATACCCTTTAAGTTCGCATGACTTATTTCATTTCTTCTTGCGTTAAACCGTGCGATAATCAAGCGTCGTCACTCAGTTTAGCTAAGAGGAAATATGTAAGCTTCCTGTTCTAAAACTTTATGCAGACCCATAAAGCAATTCCATACCTTAATTGTCTCAAAACTCAACCTCAAAGCTCAAAAATACAGTATTTTATAACACATCCGGTTAAAAAAATATATATATGTATGTATGCGTGTAAGCTGCGCAGGGATTTTGGTACTCTTTATACACTATACTTCTACTTAATAGTAATACTAGGCGATAGCAACGAATTACCAAATTTTCAGCTTTCAGTATTATTCGAGGTTTTCCAATTATTTACGTATAACTCCCGGGTGAGTATGAGTATAAGCCCGTGACCATGATGCTCTGACAGACTTAAAACCTTACCGCAATGGTGGTATCCAAAAAAAACTAAATTTAAACCCTAAAACCTGGGTCATAGATACGTCATCTAACAAAATAATAAAACTCGCCTCCAGTTACACTTAATTGTTGAACAATATGTGCCAGGTAGTACTCGCATCTTCGTATTTTCACATTAACTTTGTGGAAAAAAACTTCATCAGTTGCTAATTAATACTAAGATAATCATTGACAAAATAATAGCCAAATGTCTGAAAATATCACATTATTCCTGCTACCTAATAGGGTGTGTATCTACTACACTCCAAATATTCTCTATTTCATAAGCGAAAGAATCAGAGATAAATTTGTAGAATACACATCTATCACTGAACAAGCAATTGTTTCTTCACAGATTAATAGGTACTTTTTTGTAAAATGCACTTAAGTTGTTTATTGCAATTTAAATATAAATATAAAAAAGTGGGAACGTAAAAGTTAGACTACCTAAATAAACAACATTTCCGGTTTCAGTTACTACGATATCTCTGAGGACTAATAATTATGATGTCACTTTAGCCAGTCTTAGTGATGAGTCCACCAAAAATGCTCCAACTGTCAAAATTCCAAAATAAATTCATGCTTTTGAGCGCAACCATACACTCCGTTAACTTGTAAAAGGAAGAGAAAAAGGGTAGCGTTTTGGATAGGAATCACTTACCAGCAAAATTGTTCAATACTTTGAACTATGATTAAGTATCCGACAGTTCTTAAGTATTAAGGCTGGTAGATGAAAATGGCAATTAGTATAGTCACCGTCCGAGCTAATACCTAATTACTTCGAGGGTAGGTTATCATATTATTTTGTTAAGTACGGAATTTTCAGACGAATACGAAACAGCCATAAAATAAGTGGACATACTAGTCAGTTTCTTAATGATCATCACCGTATCAAAAACAATACCCCCGTGCATTAGTAAAACTATGTCTGTCGGACAATCGACATTTTCTTCATGAACCAATTAACATTTTCCATAAATGCTCCACAAATACGTACTAATGACCTGCGGTCATTTCCCAAAATTCGTGTATAAACCCTTGATAAATAGGCTAAACCATGATGATGGAGACATCGTGATGCTGCACTTAGCACCTTTAATGTGGGCCACGAAAGAAACGCTCGCGCACACCGGCTTCATTAAAGCCTCCAAGCAGCCCTAGATATCTATCAAATCCGAATATCTGACACGGACAAGTTTCTCTAAAATATCGCAAGATTATTGATGATAACGAGTGCTAACTAATTATTGTAGCACGCGTCAACTTAGAATGCGGACAGAAAATAATTTATCGACTGACTGTTCAGAAAAATACCAGTAGCACACGACATGAGTCGGCAGGTGGGAAACTGACCTGAATTCAAGGTGATGGATGACACTCAATTCTTTGAAAAAAAAAATATATATATATATATATATATATATATATATATATATATATATATATATATATATATATATATATATATATATATATATAAAAGAGTTAATATCTAGTCGACCATACCGTTTTTCTTTCAAAAAGAGATCCGAATTCTAAATTTTCCATTCCTCATAACTTTTGCAGGTAATTCAGGACTAAGTAAAATTGAAACATGGGAATTTGCTAAAAATTAAATTAAAATCAAGGTTAAGTAAGATGTCCTAATAATAAAATATATATATTTTCAGGATCTAAGTGAGAGAATGTACCAATTACAGACAACATATTTTGAAATAATAGCTACTTTTCCAGGGAACGAATTTTACAGCAATGTGCATTTTGACTCAAAGAATATGATAAGTATCAACATCCACCAATTCAAAAAGGTTTTCTGTAAATCCATTCTCCATGATAATCAATATTCCCTTCTCAGATAACCATTTTATTCCTACTCAGGTCTCACTTTGACATACTTCATCATTTGCTCCCTGTACTTCATCCTTTGTCTTTATCAATAAGTCTTTCCACTCATTTCTCCTGAAGCCAAGCTGTTTACGTGAGTCTACGGTATCTGGGAGTATGCCCAATACGTTTTTATCTTCGCCTTTTTCCTTAGAGTTTTCACTGAACATATTTTCTCAACTACTCGTCATAGATCTTCATTGGTCAATTTCAGCGTCTTTGTACACTATATTACAGAATTCACAGAATATATGTGTTCAAAATAGTATCTTGCCTTTTTCGGGGAAAATGGTCTGTATCTTGCTATCTATCGCCTAGTGCCTGATGGTGGCTATATGAGTCAAAACTCGTTTAGTACAAGAAAATTCTTCCTTGGGAAGGGCATTTAGGTTTTATTATTTCGTTCTCTAAAACTCTGACCTTACAAGAGACTCTCCTGTCATTAATGAGTAATACTTGGAGCCGAACCCTTAGCGGAAAAAGTTGTTTCAAATCATCCATAGCTGTTGATTGAATTGATATGACTAAGTTCGGATAACAAAAACCTATTACACATAATAACTTTCAAAGACTGAAAAGTATCAATTGCACTTCATTTTTCGGGATCTACTGCGTTGGTTGCTGTGGTGATGACAACAGTTTCGCTGGCACTACTACCAGTGTCTTCAGGTCGAAGATGCCGGTTCACAGTTTTGGTCCTCATAATATGGACCTTTTTCCTACCAATTTTTGCTGTTTGAGAAGCTCCATATAATGAAGATCAAAATTGTGAACCGGCATCTTCGACCTGAAGACGCTGGTAGTGGTGCCAGCGAAACTGCTGTCATCACCACAGCAACCAACGCGGTAGTACCCGAAAAATGAAGAAGTTCATCGTAGGCCACCGCGAAAATCTTCGTTCTCACAGGATTGATCGCTATTTTCATCCTGTCGCCCGTTTCTATATTTCTGACACCGATTCGAATACTACAGTGACGCGCATAGATTCTAGTTGAAACAATGCATGGAAATCCAGCTTCAAAACTCGTTTAAGTCAAATAATTTTACTACACTGTTTACACTAATATACTTCCACCCATTGTTTAAACTACAATCTAAAATACGCGAGCATGCGTACAATTACCATGAGTCATTACGCAAGGAACATTATTCAGTAACATTTTATTAAATGACTTTTACACGACTTCGCGTCATAAACCTAAAAATGCGAGCAGGCTAGCGGGCAACTAGGATGGAATCAGACATGCAAACTTATGACTATTTTATAGGCAATACGTTATATTTTCATGGCCGGCATTTGGATATCTACGCTCAAAACCAAGTCAAAAAATTTGGTTTATGGAGAATGTTCAAGCATATATGTTCTCAACATACTGTATAATAGGAGCCAATATATTCCCCGAAAGAAGACTAAAGTAGTAGACCAACTCGTGCAAACCTCTTCGCAAAAGATTCTCGCCCATCACAATCAAAACTCGCGCAGCAATGAAAAACGTGGTTAACTTGTCAAATTTTGAAATAAGTATCTCCTGGGCAAAATATTTTTCAGCCCCGGCAATGGCTCGGTGTCATATTGGGGAGGCCACGGAGAGATGTATATACTGCGGTTAGCATTGAGAAGAGGAGAATTGAGTGGGCAAGGGGGAAGGGACGGGAAATAGGGTGAAGGGTTAGAGGTGAGATTGGGAGAGAAGAAAGGAAGGAAGGAGGTTAAGGAGAGAGTGGCGAATGTGATAGAAGTGATTCGAAGGAGAGGTTTTGGAGGTGTTCCCAAAAAAGGGACGGCGTGCGCTCGGATCAGTCGGCTCCTCGTCCCACATTTCTTAATCAGCAGTGGGTGGTCAGGAGGTGGCGAAAATGACAAAGGCCGACGAAATTGTCTATAACTGGAGCTGAAAATAGAAGATGAGCGAATCCATTTACTTTCAAGGCTTTAGCAGATATAATTCATATACAGTATAATATGTATCATTCATTCATTGCAGTAGTCTACCGGTAAGAGGTAGGTTGTGATGAAAGCCAGAGAATATCCAACGAACTCTTACACGTGTCCTGCCCTTTCTACCTCTAGTATTTCTTTCTTCATCTCAGCATAAGTCCTACCTTTCTTCATTCCGCCCATAAAACCGATTCTCTTCCTTCCCCTTCCCCGCTTACCCAACATCCTTCCCTCTATCACGGCCTTCAGCAAACCATCGTCCCTCATTACCCCTTCCAGCCACCTACCCTTCCTTCCCCTAATCTCATCTATAAGTCTCCTCTCCTCGCCCACCATGTCAAGCACTTCCTCATTTGTCTTCCTCTCCGTCCAACGCACCTTCTCCATCCTCCTCCACACCCACATCTCGAAAGCCTTCAGCCTATTTTCGTCTTCCTTTCTCAAGGTCCACGTTTCTGCCCCATACAACACCACACTCCATATCAAGCTCTTCACCAGTCTCTTTTTAACATCCTTACTTAAGGTCCCCGTCATCAGCTCCTTCTATTATTGAACGCTTCCTTCGCTAGCGCTATTCTCTCCTCCTAATGTCTTTGCTACTATGTCCTGTTTCTTCTAGCGTACTACCCAAATAATTAAGTTGTTCTACTTGCTCCAGTTTGTGACTTCCTACTCTTATCACCAGCTTTGCTTTCTTTGTCCTACAGAATCTCATTACTTTTGTTTTCCTATTATTTATCTTCATTCCGTATTTCTCACACTGCTTTTCCAGTGCATCTACTTAAGTTTGCAATCCTTTCGATGACCGACTGACCAACGCCTGGTCGTCTGCGAATCTAACCGATTTTATCCACTGGCCTCCTACTTTCATTCCCAAATCTAGCTCATCCCATGCCTCTCTTACCATTTCAGAATATGTATCGACTCCTCTGTAATTTTTAAAACTTACATTCAAAGTTTTGCTTCATCTGTTGGGTCCTTTGCGTCCTCAGGATCAATGACAATAATCATTGTCGCGAAATGTCGACTTTACATTTTAGGTGGTTCTACCACGACTGTGTGAGTCAAAACAAAAACTAAATTCCACCTTTTGGTTTATTTGTTGAAAAAAAATCATCTCCTTCTGGTGAATGCATATGCGTTACCTATTGAGAACCAAAGTTAAGATGCAAAATATGCAGATTATTCCACAAGTATATTTTTAATTAGCACTATTTTCATGCCATGTATGCCGACAACAGTTCTATTTCTACGGAATTATCGCATTTTGACTTCAATTATCGGAAATATTGGCTAATAACTCACATAAAAAGAAGTAATATGCCTATATTTTATTTTTATTAAATTTCTCGGGATCATTTCCTTCTTATAAACAGTTTTCCACGAAAATTTCATTTATATTATATGGATAAATTCTATTCTCCATCGTGTTTCTCCCAATGTGGCATGTAACCCCATGTAGTTTCAAGTTCTATTTGTGAGAAAAATAGTACGGAAAGGTGACATTTTTGTTGTTCATATCAGATAGAAGGCGCGTTTTTCTAAAATCAGCCATAATGTAAGTAAAATGACATTAAAGTCATTTTACGGGGGAACCGCCTTAAGAAATCACAGTAAAACGCATAAATATCCATCAGAGTATGATCGAGTCCAATTTCACGAGGAGAATACGTCGGGTTGGTGGATTGTTTGAGAGAAGGTGAGCGATGAGTAATTGCACCACGAAGGATAAGAGGGTAGGTTGACAAGGGAGAGCTCATTTGGAGAAAGAGTAGAGAGAAACCCGGCGTCGGAATTGGAATACTCTCAACGAAAGTCGCCAAAGGGGTCTACAGTTTAACTTCCAACCCGACGCACGAAGCACTTTAAATGCTCTCCAAATATCACCAGAGAAGAAGGGATCGAGGTGTCGCCGATAAATCTCCGCAACTAGCGAGATTCAAACGCGGACCCACGGGATGAGATATCAAGAATCTAGCCTGCACACCAACCAGACGAACAATTATTAAAGCAGTAGCAAATTAGTAATGCAGTCATTGGCTGAAAATTCGTCAAACATAAAGAAACTACACAGAATTGGCTGATAGCTTATACATGAAATTCGGAACTAAAGGTTGACCTAACTGAAACACAAGATTTTACGAGGTAGTCGCCGATAAATTCCACACATGAAGCCATAAGAAAAGCTATTATCGATTTAAATATTGTTAGAATCAATTACTAATCAAATTTAGCAATCAAATGCATGAGATGATATTAAAAGCACAATCGGTCAACCGGTTATGTAAGGAACAATTCATGGCCAAACAAAATCAAAAATCTGTACCATTTAGGAAATATATCTTTCTATGATTTTAAGAATGGATGGCTTACTCAAAACCGTTTCATAAACTTGAAGTGAGTCCGATACAAAATTAGGAGCTGATATATCTACTTATCCAACTTATTTGTTACCTAATTTTTGCTGGGTAAGAAGGTGCCGATGTAGCTGCTCTCCCAACAGCTAAATAATAAAATGCTATGTGATAATATATATTTGTATGCTAAATAAATTTTATGCCCAGCTAATTTTACACCAATTTTATAACTCTAGGCTTTTCTAGAACGAAATTAATACCACGAAAAGTAGTACCAACACGAAGTCTTTCCCAATAACTTGTGGCTGAGTCCGCCTATCCGAGCACACCTATCCGAGCACACCTATCCGAGCACACCTATCCGAGCACACCTATCCGAGCACACCTATCCGAGCACACCTATCCGAGCACACCTATCCGAGCACACCTATCCGAGTATGAGGCATCAAGGCATAAGAGCCAACAGTTATAAACAATCGAATATGAATGATGATATGTGAGTTTCGGATTTTCAGGAGTTTTCAAATTCAAAGAATCGCGTTTTTTCAACGCATAAGGCCAAAGGCTTTAAGCTTTAAAATAACGCGTTTTTTATGCTTAGGACCGAATTGTAAATGTCCGTCTTGCCGTTGCCGTAACGCTATTCTCTTAACTTATATTGAAAGAAAGAAAGTCAATATAGCTTTTAATCATTTAGTAAGTATAATAAAGTCGAAATTCAACCAGGAAACGGAGAATGTACACATATATATCGAAACGGTAAGAAGTATTCTTAACTGCATTGACTTGGATATATATGTGAAGGCATTTTTCCAACACATTTTATTTAATTTCTGCGATTAATCGGGGGAAAATCATTTAACTGATGCCAAGCAATAGATTTACTTCGCAATTTTCTTCTACTGGTGACGGAACCAAAGACAACAATGCATCCCCTTCATAAATTACCAAGCAGTACTATAATGCAAATGAATGAAAAACCCTTTTGAACATATTAGAAAAAGTCATAAGACTGAAAACTTCAATATCCGGGTTTCCAAGTCATTCATCAATAAATGTCGGCTAAATAAAACCTGTTCGGATTCCAGTTAACTGACTTACCTTTCCCGCGAAGGCCAATTGAGTGGGTGTTTCATTTTTAACAGGCAATTATAAATTATTAGTACAAATGGCCTGGATAAATGTCCTTTTGAGTGCGGCAAAAATGAGCCAATGAAGAATTTTCTCCTCGCGGATATGCCGGCAGTCATATTTTCCAAGGCAAGATATAGTTTACTGCGGGCTTTCGCGGGAGTCTTCCACTACGTCGGCGCATGGCGATTAAAGTGCATACATTATGGCACATGAGCCACGGCTTGGGATTCCTACCCACCAGTTAAAGGAGCGGATAGGCGTGTTCAGCCTCTTATCACCCGCCGAATAAGCAAACCTTCGCCCGGAAGTCAGAGCACACGACTCTGGAATCATCATCAACACAGCCTCGCCTCTTCCGACTGTTCGTCCGATCGCGAGCCTGAAACTTAAGGTGTGAGCCATTTTTCTCTCGGCGTTAATCAAACATGCTAAATCACATAATTTTTTGTAAACCCATTCAGTATAAATGCCATGTTTGGTTTACTTTGTTCACAATACCACAGTGCCATGATGGAGATTTAAAGAATAAAAATGATCGCCTAAATAATGGAAGGAATCCGCTCTACCTTCTCTCAAAATTAATCTCAATTAGCGAAAACGTTATCGCCCCTTTCCAGGCAAATTAGCGGTCAATCTAGTTCCACTATGGCAAAGGAGAAATTGCGACCGACAGACCAAGTGAGAAAAAATCTACATGAATAATAATTTTTATCAGAGCTTCACAAAGATCGGCTTGATTTACCATTAAATAAATGGTCTTCACATTTCCATTAAAACATTATTTTGCGATAAACTGCTCCACTACCAAGTGCATTGGCAAGTACCTATGCTATTACTGTAACATATGATCACTCCTTATCCTTTTTTCTTGCAGCATTAATCAAACATGATAATTAACAAATGATTATCCTGAAATGATACTCCTACGCCATCTTCAGTTCCCTTATGTCAACACGGTGGATGTAAATTTACCCCCAAAACTAAATCCAAGAGATAGAAAAAGACAATAAAAGTAAGCATTTACAGCCGAGCAAATAGATTTATGAACTACTTCGGTCCCGAGCACTATTTACGACTAAAACAAGAACAGATCAAGACTATAGTTCCTACACAACGCACCTCCCAAATCAACCCATCTCTTTCCCCTATTCATTTTTTTCTCGGAACTCTGCTAAGACTGGTGAAATCACACAATCTGCCACACGCCCTTGCAACGGGTCAAAGGGTAGAACTTAGATGTAAAAATACGTGTACTTTGATCGGATAGTCACGACCTCAAAGAAGACATTTACAGATACGCAAGGGCGTTGGAATGAGTGAGGGCCTGAGCACAACAAAATTTTACTCTCATGGTTCCAACCATACCTAAGTAAAATAATATCGCTCCATCCCAGTCAAACTAAGGCTGTTTGATTCCTCCTTTTCGGTGACCGGAAAAAATTGTAACGACAGACCGAGTTACTTTAAAAAAATCAAATTAATTCATAACAAAAGACTTCCTCCGTGAGATGTAGGCTAAAATGGTGTGAACCAACGAATTCCCAGAAATAGTAGTCATCAGATTATTTTTCAATGAGTTGATTGAACAAACTCAATTCCTTGAGCCATTTTTCTTTCATCCTTAATCAAAAATGCTTAATTACATAACAGTTTCCTATTGATGTTCGGTAGAATTGCCTACAATGGATAACTTCGTTCACATAATCACAATAAAAACGTAAGGATTTACAGATAAAACATGATCGTCCGAATAAAAGAGGTAACACTGTATGATGACTGAGGAAAACCCTTCTATCTATTAGCAAACAAAAAAGTTATTGCTCATTATCAGCCTAGTTAGCGTTCAATTTGATTTCTCTTCGGCGAGCGGAGAAAATTCTCCCGACAGACCTAGGGACAAAATCTAAATGAATGTAGATCATTACAAAGCACCTTCTCCGCCGTGAGGTATGATGAAGTAGCCCACGGAATACACTGACGAACGGAAATGTTACCAACAGACCAAGTGACACATAATGAATAGGATTAATAAGAAAATCATGACAAAAAACATCAGTCTCAGCTAAGACTCTAGGATTAATAACGGAATTCACTCACGCATCTCCAAAAGGTACTAATTTTTCGGTAAGTTCTTTAATTTTTAAAAATTTTTAATCAAATTTTTTAAGTCAACACGTAACCCATCTGTAAAATTTATATGTTCTGAGAGCCAATAAAATGAGCGTCGGTGGATGTTCTGTTCGCAAATAGTCTAACCACTACATTTTGTAAAGGTACAACTAAGGCAATGATCAGAATTTTTGTGATTCCTAGTCAGGCCTCTTTCACGGTATTTATCAGTAATGCAAATTTCAAGATAGGAGAGGGAACTGCAATTATTTCATACTGCTAGCGATGATAGAACTCACTTCAGCATTGAATGCACGCTTCCAAGCACTTGCACGGTAGTCGACACGCGACGCCATCTCTTATTTTCTGCCGTTACTACTCGAGAAATTCCGGAGTCCTGACAACATGCTAAGCACTCAAATCGCGAGTAGTCAAAATATTACTTCGGATTGAAATTTGGTACGTCATAGGTTAAACAAAGGAACTTTTTCGTCACAATATTTTGAAGGCATTGCTGGAACTACATTATTCCAGGAATATTCTCGATAATTCGGCATATTTGAATTTTAACGACATTCTCAAATTTAAAGCCACTTTTTCACGAAGTAATCACGTATTTATTGGAGTAGTTTGAAGAGTTAATGATTTATTTGAATGCTCAAATATATTCAGCAATGGCTGGTGAGATGTGGTGGAACAGCATTGTGAACTTAAATAAATAAAACTTGGATCTGTCCACTGAATAATTTATTGTATAACGCGTTTCAATGTCAAAGCGTCAATCTTTAGGTACAATGTCAGAAAACAAACCTTTAAGTTTCTTGTACCTAAAGAGCACGTTTTTTCACCGAAACGTCTTGCACATTAAATTATTCAGTGGACGGAACCAAGTTTTGTTAACTTCAGCAGAATGCTGAAGTCACTTATACGTTGATTGTATATTGCCTTAAGGCGTTATTTAATTTGATTTATTAATATGAAATTAACTGGATCGTAAGACAACCATTACTAAAAAGATAAAAATAAATTTTTACACAAAATGCTTATTTTGTAGCCCAATTTTACGAAATGATAGCAGGCAAATATTAATTCCTCAATTGAGGAGAATACTTGAGCAAAAATATTTTTGCATTTTCACATGCATATAACTAATGAAGAGAAGCTAATAGTAAGGTTCCTGGACGCAATCCTTCAATTCCTTCGTAATTCACTCTACATCCGACTCTGGGTTAAATAAACGCCCCATATTGCTCATTAGATAACATCTACTTAAAAAGTAACTCTAAAAATACATTTCAACAGTAGTTAGACGTACACCTCACTCGAGAATTCAATGAGCCTTCTCATTGAGTTCGACTAATTCACCACTGCTGACATTTACGGATTAAAATTAAGAAGCAATACGAAAAATACGAGGTAATAAATTAAGTAAAAGACCCAATCGTGCAATTACTACAATATGATCAACAGCAATTATTTATGGATTATCAGCCTATTTCGTTCAATGAAGCATTACATAGTGGGTATTTATTTGCAGTTAACACATTGCAGTAACAGTACAGTACTACGCTTAAGAAACGGCAGAGCTGAAATTGGAACAATGTCATTTGAGACATGAACCATCGGTTAATAAGGTACTCCTGAGCCATCTATCAGTCAAATATTCATTACCTATGCACTCCCCAACGAGCGTTTTCGTCGCGGTGCAATTATCTGCCACTTGTTAGACAATGGCTTAGATCGACTGCCGAGTTCGCGGGGGAATGACTTTATGGAAATCGCGTCCTGAGCGCGATGCGCTCTTTGTGAGCTGCCGAGAAATCGTCTCCTACTCATCTCATCCATCGAGAGAGCGTCTCCTTAAGCTCTCTCTAATTGTCGGGACGGGAAATCTATGTCACACATCCCCATATATCTCCTCCCCCTCCTTCCCCCGGCCAACTTTCACGCAGGCAGACGACGGGAGCAGGCAGACATATCCCAACACCCTGCCGTCTTTCTCCTCCCACCCCCAATTCCAACTACATCTCTTCGCTGCTGCTGTCACCCATCACAACTTAAAAGATTCCATCCATAAATGAAGTCGAGCCGTTTTGTGGTCCTTTTAAGATGAACACCACTCCTCCGATTGTCACAGACTGCGTGACCCCAAATAGTTAACACTCCAACACATCCTTACCGTAACGCGCTACCACTTGAACTACCTCTAACTCTACGGTCCCACCTTTAACTGTTTGATGACACATTTGGAATGCCTACTCTCTAAGGATTAGCATGATATCATAGAACGAAATCGGGTTTGTGTGGTGACTTGAGTACTGGCTTCTCAACCCGAAGGCCCCGGGTTCGAATCCATAAATAGGTGGAGAGTTTCAAATGCAGTAGCTACTCCGTCCATTGGATGGGACGTTAAACCTCGGTCTTTCGGCACCTTTTTTAGAGAATTAGTTAAAGTTAACGACGGGTTTCTCTACATTTCACCTCTTCCATTTTCTATATCATACTTCGCTTAATAACCTACTCACCTATCCTTAACGACGACAATAACTTCAGTTATTGGCCACTTCTCCAAGTAACAAACCAAAGATGAAATCACTGAATAGCAGATTAGTTCATTTAAACAATGTGACAAAATTCAATTTACATATCATGGCCCAAGCGGGTGAAACACCAACCTCTTCATCTAATTAAACGAGATGAGAATCTTTGATATTTCAGTTGACGTTTAAGGCGATGTGCTCCCGATGATAACTCCGTCGAATGCTACAGCGATTACAACATGTACGTCTGAAATATAAAAATAATAATATTGCGCTATCCAAACTAAGAATTCAAACTGGAATTTTGTTAATAACTCCTGGAACATTATGGCGGGGAGTAGTTTTTCACATAACTACGCTGCTCTTCCACCTTTACTGCCACTCTGTCATTTCATCACCTGCCTCTATAATGGTCTTGCGTCGCAGCAAATAATTTTTTTGAGCAGTGAAATGATAGGCCATCTAGGAGATATATTTTGCTGAAACCGACGAGTCTGTCATTTAAGAAATGGAAAGAGAAAATCTTTGAAGTTTCAGTGGCCATCCTAAGCCTGCTGCTAATGAAAATTACTACACATAATATCCTGATGAAAGTTTTCAAAACTCCTGTGTGCAAGTTATCATGTTTTGAAAACTACATCGGTCCCTAATGACAGGAAGAATATGACATGAAGACGTGCCTTTGCACAATAGTAAGGGCATGAAGAGTGAAATAAGAACCATAGGGAGGTTATTCTATGGAGTCGGAGAGGGAAGGTGCGCAGGTTAGATTAAAATGCTTTTCATATTTAGAGCCTGGGTTTGAATCCCGATTCCTCACAGGACACCATATGGAGATCATTTCATTTTTTTTATTTTTTACGAAAAAAAGTCAACATACAGCATTGCTGCCAACTTATATTGGTGTATTAGAACCAAAAATGAGATGAGACACATACATACAAGAATAAAAATAGAGCTTTGATGATAAAACAAACATAACTAACTATTCTCAGAGAGATGAGAAACAGCGTGGATGGCAAGTGTTTGAATAAAGTGAAAACGGATATCAATGTTGCCAGGAAGTGCGTTTAAAATGGAAGAAAGGTGGATGAGCAGATAGCGTTTGATCAAGGATGATCTGGGAATATGTATTTAAAGTAAAGAGTGCTTGTGGGTGGGTCAACATTGTACTCTGACATTAATTAGGGTGAGTAGTTCATGATAGTAGGTGGTGGAGTAGAGAATTCTGTGGAATAGTTTGAAATATTTTTTAAGCATAAGAATAATCAGTCACTATAAACTGAGAACCCTTTGGCAATCTTCGTGAGAGGAGTCTTATGCAGACGCTTGGCATCTCTCCACTCTTTCTCCAGTCACCATAAAATCCTACCCGTCCCAATCCACCGACCAGTTTCAAGTAGCTCGAATGACCTCAGTCTACATGGCCCCTTCTAATTACTGCTACTACACCGATCCGGCACTTCTCATAGTGTTTCTCTACGACCCTATCGTTGCTCCCCCGTCAACACTTAAGACGTCATTCACAAATGTAGTCACACCGATTCACTCTCCGAGGCTAGCATCAATGCCTCAATTGTGTTGAGGCGACACCAGCTGCTCAACTTCAAAGCAAATATTTGTCGTTGCGTGGTGGATAAACTACGATTGACCATGCTCGAGACCCGAAAATTGAGTCACGTAAACTTTTTGCAATACCTGCTCTCAGAATACGAGTAATGAGTAGGAATTAACACAGAAGATCATACCCAGAGTATAATAAGGAATCCTTCCAACTGAAAAGTTCTGCAAAAATGGTGATCTTATAAACCTCTTTACGTCCCAGGAATTTTTGGAAATGTGACAATAGAAACTGTAATCATAAAATTTATCTCCACCCACCCACCTAGCTTTCAAACGCAGACCTTTATTTTTTTACTGTTCTTCTTTTCACATGCGCATGGTACTGGGAAACGTCTATAAAATGATGCGAGAGCGAACTGGGAATTGGACTGGTTGACTGGAATAATTGCATGGGAGAGATGTGTCAACATCTTAACAAACCGGCGACATACCCAAGATTGTTAGTGGGGGTATGATAGTTGAAATGGACCAGAGTCCGTTCACAACGCGTAATAATGATACTGGGTTCATTTTACCACTAGTGAAATAAAAAAGTGGTGACAGATAAACCACAAGTACCTTAAAATGCACTCTCTGTACCTCTGACGTCCCTAATGGACGCTGCATTAAACCCGCCATTTCCTCCACCTCACTAACTCCACTACCTTATTCCTCGAGCATTGCAAATCACCATCGCGATCCCACGTCTCCCCACCGCAGCTTTCCGAACCCACTTCTTAATGCCGCCCCCAATTCGGGCATCCCTGGGAGAAACAGGAGGGCTCAACTTCGTCTGCCTACCCACACTCCTCCCAACCGACGGGGGAGGGCCCTTGCAACGGGGAGAATTTTCAACGTGGGCTCTAAAGGGAGAGTGAGTGAAAACGTTTTTCCGTGGTGGGAGACTTCAACGATCGAATTGGAGACTTCAACGGCCGAATGACAGAAGTCAGTCTGAAAAGGCAAAATACTTGTGGGTCTCTCCCCCCTTTGGGTGAAATCTCTTCTCTCCGACGGAGAAAACGCTGGTAAGACGGGCATACCGCACGCGGGGAGAGCTGGAATCCTGCGAAGATGCATATCGCCGCGGTCTCCTGCCTAGCGCGCATACTCCCAACGTGGACCGGCACTTAAAACCGCTCTCTGAACAAAAGGCTGCAATTTCTCGTAAATGGGTGGAACGAGCCAATCAGGTTCTTCTCCTCCCCTCTCCTCTCTCTCTCTCTCCCTTTCCTCCCACTTGGGATGCCGAAGAGGCTGCACTTAAAAACCCCGCACCACTTGGAGCGGCCTTAATTTGCAGCGCACGCATGTATGCTAATTATGTCAACCGAATCCCTTTAATCTGTGAGCCACTTCTTTTAATCACCCCGCAAACGCAAGGCGCCGAGCTTTTAAAACTTCAATTTCTACCTCCGATGTGTTTTTTTTTAAAGCTTAAAATTAAATAAATTTTCAGTCAAATGACGTGACCAATAAAAATAAAATGTATACTACTCTGATTTTGATGGAAAGGTTTCGTTTCGATCAAGAAAATGTTTTTTGGATGGTAACAGAATGTACGCAAAGATCATTTCAATAAACAGCAGATTTACAACAGGTGAAGACTATTGAATTGCATTCAAAGTAGTAGCCGAAATAGTAAGTACCTTTACAGAAGGATAGTAAGTACATCAAAACGACAGTCTAAGAACCTGAATATACGATCATTTTTTTTTCAAAAAACGTGACACGACTAAAAATGAGCATATTCTCAACTATGTACATTTAAAGACTTCAATTTTGTTTCAACAGAACCAAAAAACCCCCTTAACACAAAAAAGAAACAAAAAACAGCTGATGTTTTATACTATATATTCCAATGGTATTTGGAACGTTTTCGGATTTGAAGTCTCACAGTTATTAAAATAATTTCACGCCATGTTAATTACTTTCAAGGGTAGTTGCTCTCGTAGACTCGATTTTGAATTTAATTGAATATAATAAACGCTGTATAATTATCGAAGTTTATTATTATGTTATAATTATCGATATCCACGACGAAGAGGCCGTAAAAATTACCAAGTGAACCGGACGTAGAATGGTTTATCCTTCTTCTCTAGTAATCACGGTGTCAGGTCCGGTGTGGATATTACGAACATTCTAATAGGATTTTACTTGAATATTACACAGATTAAAAAAGTTAATTTATTAAGAAACTATTAATCACTTAGAGCCAAACAGGTATCCCGTAAACCTATTTCATCAATGTATGCACGTGTGTCTAACCGGATTCTCATTTAAGGAAAAATATTTACTAAAATAAACTACTCGACACAATGAGAAAACAGCTCGCGTCATATTAAGTTCATAACTTGTATCATGTTTAGATTGGCTACCTCTGCCCCGTCTATTAAATGTAGTTCCAGATAATATTTTGAAGAGAAATATACATTAATTATGGCTCTTTTCGTTATCTAGCCAAATTCCTGTAAATACTAGCAGAGTATATATTCACCTTTCCTTATTTATTAATAATAAATGATTAGAAAAAATAGGTATACCACAGTGAAGGTAACACAGAAGAAACCTCTAGTACTGTTAAAAATATAGCAGGGATCTTAAAATGGCTGAGAAATACATATTGACTCACGGAAATATGCAAAAACGTCAGGCTAAAAAGAGCTCATTATCTAGCGTCTATTAATGCCTTAGCGTTAACATCGGTGTAGCTATTAGCGTTTTACAGTTGTTCATTAAATCAAATTCTAATAAAGTTTTGGAATTTACATCATTTTGTGAATATCATAAACGAAACAGAAATTCAAAGCGCGATTATGTCAATTTTTCGCTGACTAAGTGCCTCTATACACTTCGCAGCTTTAGTTGTTATTACGAACTCGGCTTTAGAATTCTATCCCAAAAATACACTATCTCCGTTTGACGGCATACAGTTGAGAGAGCGCTTTTGAGAAGGTCCTCCTCTTACAGGCTTCTCCAGCTCCATGTATGGTGATTCGATTTGATGATATCTTTGAGGATTCTAGCAATTTTCTCAAGATATCTAGTCAAGTTATCCCCACACCAGGTAGGTAATTTCAAAGCACTAGTTTCACACCACTATTCCATGAGTTTTACATAACTCATGGCTTTAAGAGTTTTTTTTAAACATGCAAACTGGTGGTCCAGTTTAAAAGTTTAAAACATCTTAACAAAAATTTCAAATACAAAAGATCAAGGCTGCAGAGAGAAGGTAGCTCAGTTGTTTCATGTTCTCCGGTTTGAAATCCAAACTTGCAAGTAGTTATGATCCAAGTCAGGTCACTTCTCCTTTTACGCGTTAAGTCTAGAGCGCGTATAGCAAACGAGTGGCAGAGATGAGAATCTAAGTGACACTTTGCTTCTGAAGTAAGCAGCGTACCCGGGAAGATACCGAATCTCCATCTTTTCTTACGCGAGTGCGAGGGCGACCTGCCCCAGAAAACAATAGCGATACCTATCCGCGTAAGACTAGGATCCCTTCTCACGGAGCACATGCGAGGTTTTACAGTGGTGGGTGCAGTAAGATATGACGAAAGTTCAAAGTATAATTTCCCTCCGAAGGCTCGTAAAACGTGATATGACGCACTCACGCTAATGTTTTGAATAGTAAGTAGGCTCAGAGATAATCACAGAGAAAGCTACTTCTAATTCCCTGCTAGCAATTACATTGGTCACATAAATAGAAATATTAGGAACCGCACTGCAATACTACGTACATTATTTGTGAGTGCAAAACAGTACTTGTGACTACTCATTCTGTTGTACAAATTTCAGGTTTCGCAGACAATATTTTACCATTGAGAAGAAAGAAAAAACATTCAACAAGTTTAATGTGCTTTCATTGATATTACGATCACATCGAGATGATAGTGTCACCGGAATGTATTTTCTATGAGGTTATCGACGAAAGCATTGATTGGCTTCGAAAACTGGGCAGTTATTATTTCGGCAAAGTATTCAAGCAAGACTCGATGGTTTTCATAAGATAGGGATAATGGGAATGGCAGCTATGAGAAATTCAATCATTCGATGTATATTATACCGGTCTGGTTCGTGGCGAGGTAACATCCACGCCCGCTAATCTAGTGGACGGGCATCTATTACCGTCAAGGTGGGTTTCTTCTCACCCTGAGCTTGAGTGTCTGTGGTTTTTAAAATCGTAATTAACGAATGCTTTTAACAAAATGCTTGTCACTGGGTGTAAAACCTGTGTGCATCAGGTACTTTTATCATACGATTACGCATCCTAAATGTCTAATTTTTTTCTTAAGTATTATTGACGCTTATTTTCCCGTTAATTAATGAAGATAGTAGGTATGTTATCCACCATATATAAAACGAAAATATTAAAATATTTAGTATGAATACATTTTTCACTACTTAAGACTGCCATTGATATCTTAATTTTCGCTAAATATATGATCATCTTGAACTAAACGATTGTTAAGCGTTAGTGAAATACAGATATCTAACCTGTAAGACTCTCCACCAAAATTCATAAAATTTAAGCCCTTAGAATCGGAAGGTGGATGCGGAAAACGGTATATAACGTCTAAGAAATAGAGGCGAAGATAAAGCAGAAATTATGAAGCTAAAGAGAAAATGGAAGGTGAAAATTCACTTAATAAAACCAGGCATCTACATGGTGGAGTCATAGAGGAGTACATAGTGTATTTGTTGTGCGATGAGAGTGACATAGAGAAATATTTGGTAAACTGCGCAAGAGGAGTAAGAGAATGTGTATTTTGGGTGGCACAAGGCTACTAACCCCATGCAGGTTGGAAAACGATACAAGGTGAAAGGAATATAATTTTTTGCCTGAGTGCTTTTGAGGCTAAAAAAAGCGTCTTGCATGTTAATATTCGTTTCTTCAATACGTAAGTAGCGTATAAAACACGGGGCTGCTATTTTGAACCAATTAACAAAGGGAGCGTTCAGGTATTAAATGAGCCTATAAAATTAAACCTACGCTGGATCTGTCTTCGCCTTGGAAAATAATTATATCCTCTTTTGCAAATTGCGATTCTCTTCCTACAATACAATTTGTAGGCTAACGTATTTGGTGATCAATGGATCTTTTAAAGAAGAAATGAGACAATTTTGGCTAACAAGTTTGGTACCAACCCCATTCAGGTTGTAAAAATATTTCAAAATGAGGGGAATAACATATTTTTTAACTGAGTACTTAAGATGCCCACGGAAACGTATAAAAAGTCCGAATGGACCTCTCCCTTTTAACAAAATGAGTTTACTGCCTGAAAAAAGTTAGAAATAATATATAAATACCAAATATTTTATCGCGATCAACTTTCAAATGTTTTAAGTCAATGAAAAATGGAAAAAAAGAGTATTTATAAACGAATCTTATGATATAAATATTCCTATTTAAAAGCATGCCTGCCTTTTCCATTAACTCTTGACTATAATTCACATCAGCACTAAAATACAACAAAGGAAGAAATTATCCATAGCAAGTTATAGAACCCATACCCAGAAGCATCAAATACAGTTGTTCCTCAATAAATTCCGTTACCAATAGCTCATACCTGGCTGTCGAGACCTATTTGGCAAGGTAACTGCTCTTCTGTCTAAT
This sequence comes from Pyrrhosoma nymphula, assembly GCA_963573305.1. Taxonomy (NCBI): domain Eukaryota; kingdom Metazoa; phylum Arthropoda; class Insecta; order Odonata; family Coenagrionidae; genus Pyrrhosoma; species Pyrrhosoma nymphula. The sequence goes on along the minus strand of OY754335.1, from coordinate 6,694,936 downwards.
TATAGGTGACAATTTTGCTATGAGGAGCGTCTTACTAATTGATATTCACTTCTTCAACACTACGGAAATAGCATGAATAAATCATGGGGCCGCTATTATGAATCACTTAACAAAGGGAGCGTTCTGAAGTTAAATGAGCTACTACGAGTAAACATACGCTGGATCTGTCTTGGCCTCGGGAAAGCACTAACCCCCTTTGGCAAAATTACAATTCTATTTCTACAATACAACTTCAAGGGTAACGTATTTTATGATCTATGGATCTTCAATTTCAAAAATTAGCAAATAAAATATTGGAAAATTTCAAAAAAGAAGTTTGGCTCACAAGTTCAAGAGATAGCTGCATTGTACCCAGGGAAATATTAGATAAATAGGGTTTTTCTGTCAGCAAGCTACGGAGAGTAAGTATAATGTGACCTAATTAGTCGCAAAACGTTTAATTTAAAAACTACTAACTAGCCCTTGAACACTAAATATTAAAGCTGCTACACTGCTTGCATCAAATGGAGTGGAGTTATTTGGAACTGAAATATTTTTCTTAGAAATTTGGGAAGAAATTACGTCTCACCTCAATGCATTCGGTGAATCACTCAAATATACAGAATACTCCGGAGGATCATGCTATTGTGAGCACATGTATTAGCTTCCCAACCGAGAGAAAGGATTCAAAACTCAGCGGAGAAGCAAAACCTTTTTTTTTCAGAAAAATCTCGATCCCGACTAAGACGCCGTGTGGCTAACACAAACTCTAGTCCGTCCGTATCATGGATCCTTCAAGCGTGGGTATCTAAGCGCCTTCCATTTAGACGCCGGGTTTCCCTAAATGTTCCCTCCACTGCTGGCTATACCTAACTTTCCGGATGAACGTTCCTACTGCCGCAAAAGGAGAAAAATCCGAGGCAATACATGGATTAAGTAATCTTATGCTTGCATTACATGCTCCTTTTTACAGTACAATATTTAATAAAACGCCAATTCATCAGGGTACTAGTCAGCATATTAGCAAATGGATAAGCCGTCCCCAAACCTTTCAGGATTCTCGGGGTAAATAGACATGGAAAACATATTCACGGGAGGCCAGAGCAATGGCTTCCCTTTTATAAGGACCAGAGTAAAAATACCGGGTGGAGTGGAGACTTGTAATCCCGATCCCTACTTGATTAAAGTACACTTCAACTCCAGTACTCCATTCATTGGACAGGACATAAACCGCAAATCCCTTGGCGTCTTTCGACAACTCGTTGGCTTTCGAGTTAGCTACCACCGACGCGTCGCGACGCCGGTTGTCTCTCAACATTTCTCCCTCTCCCCAATGAATCCTTCCCTAGCCAACATACTACTCATTCGTCTCAACTTAAAGTCGCATGAAATCTGTGTGGAGTCTTCCGTGGCTTGCGGCGTGGCGTGATATAAAACGGTCAAACTGCTTTTCTACTTCACTTCACTGACATGAAGAAGCCGACTGCAACGCCGGCGAAAATGTTGTCCCAGCAAAATGGACCTACGCGGAAATAAAGCCGGAAGACTTACATATTCAAACACATCTCAGCTATTGGTTACTAATCACCTTATTTTATAATTTCTAATTTTCTTATTAAGTATAAATTAATATAAAATTGAATACATAGAAGAGGTTTCATCTTGCCACTCACAGAGAAAAACAAAAAAGGATATTCTAGTGGGACATTTGGATCGGTCAGCGGTCGCGGAGGTTACAAGTTTTAATTTCGTGTACCAGACGCCATCTAGCCTCCAACACGGAAGGACGGAATGTAGCAACTATCAAGAGTGCGTACTAGGTTTGCCTGTGTTGGCAGCGGTTCCCAAACCTGTTGAAAGCGTACTCTAAGTGGTACGTGCTTGTCGGTTTAGGGGTGTGAGAAAATAAATGCATAAAGGCGGATTGAAGGTAGAAATATCAGCCAGAGTTTGAGCAAATAACATTTTCCTAATAAAAGGGGTCGAATATTTGAAAATGGAGGACTAAGGGTTACGCACATAAAAAAGTATTGGAAAATGCTACCGTTGGGGATATGAAATGCCGGTTGAGTCCATGGTATGGCTTTTCGGGGCAAAAAAATTGCCGCTTCTACGGTGCGACTTAAGTCTACCATTCAGCGTTAATAGATGTATGACAGCACTCAGGGGGAAGTTTAAGTTGGCTTAATTTATCCTCTACGATTCTTTTAAGTTCAACGTTGATTGGTGGATTCGTCTCTATTTTCGCGCCACCTTCATGTTTTGCCAAGATTGTATCCTAGGTCGCTATAAGAAATCGAGATTTCTTGGTGGATTTCAGCTGCATTTCAATGACCCATTAGTTCTGCAGAGCTACTTTTCAATAAATGACAATTTTATGTCACTGCTGTTCCACCACTTACAATTTTTCTGCTATAAACGTATAAGGACGGGCATAAACCAGCTCTGATGACGAAGGAAAGTCTCCGAATCGAAATGTTGCCCATCATGATGACAATGGCCCGGTGGGAGGACCGAAACGAGATCAAATCGAATATTTGCAGGAAAAACATTAAATCTTTCATCGCGGAATCTGGCTGTCTAAATGGATAGTCCATTTTTTAAAACTGTCCAGCCCGTATTTCACTTAGCAGTTTAATAGATAAAGAGGGAAAAAAGCTACCACCCACGACAGGGTCCAGTTTACATCTTCACTCCCGCACAGAGATTAAAGATTCACGTGCCGAGCGCATCAAGTCACAAGTGGTAGGAGGTGGTCCACCTTCGCCGCGGTTGTGGAGGCCTCAGCTCAGCTCTCCTCAACTTCCATCCTCCGCGTGTCCTCCACCTCCGTCCCCCCGCGGTGCGCAGAACCGTTGCAGAGTCTCGGCAAACAAACGAGCCCGCCTGCTTGTCCCACATCTCCGGCGACATTTTGAAAAGGATCCGCCGTTGTTGATTTGGAATGCGGATGGGGGAGACGGAGATGCGGTGGTGGTGGTGATAGTAGGGTGCATGGAGAGGTTTTGGGGGAGGGTAGGGAAGGAAGAATGGGGTGGGGGGAGCAGAAGAGAGGAGAAAGAAGAAGATGGGAGAAGAGCATGCGTTTGAGGACTGTGGAGGAATCGTGCGTCTCCACTGCTCGATGACACGGGAAAGAGGTCTTTTAAAAAAACGGCACCGCGGAAGTATCAACTCCGCAAATGACTCCGATCCTCTGTGTGTAACTTGCCGTCTGAATAGGAAGAAGCCCGTGAAATAAATGGAGGGCGGCTTTCAAAGCTCTTTTGCACTTTCCTCGAAGTGCGAAGTAGCATATGAGGAGGATGAGTAGCGTAATTGAGCTTAACGATGGCTATGATCATTTCGCGCTTCAAAATGATCTTAGCCGTCGATCGACCACCCCAATTCGGGCCGAGCACACCGATACTCGACTTCGACGATCGAGCGGGAACCATCGTGGCCCCTGCCGTTGCCCCAATCCACAGTTATTTCGGTTCGAACCATAATAGATTTATTAATAAACCATCCCGGCTTCACCTGGATATGATTTGGAATTCTTACAGGGATTCAGAAACTTTTTTAAGAATCTTAGTACTGACGAGGTACGTACTCACAAACTGTCGAAATAAAACAAGTTATAAATTTCAACAATTATATATAGTTAGTTAAACATTAAATTCAAACTATCAATAATATCAACTTGAATATGACAAAAGATATGGACTACTAACGTATGAAAAACGTAAACATCAAAGTAAGTCCGACATTTTTCAACTAATGAACGTCATATTATGTAAATAACCACACTTGAATGCCTTGAAATACAACTCAAGTTTTTAAAAATGTTAAGATATCACCAATCGAGACGCTCACGAAGTCACCAGAATCATTCAACGCTACGCTCCATACTAGGGTTTTAAATAGATACATCTTCTCTTGATAGCTTTATTCAGGTAACCTCTTATCGAAGCCCGTCTTTTCGAAAAGGCTTCCTTTGATAGCATAGTCCGTCTTATTTCCACAATATTATGCCCATTATATTCCAGAAAACTTCATCAGGAAGTTGAACTGTCCAACCAGTTCAAATTTACACTCTCCAATCATAAAATTAAATCCAGCGTTCCTTCCTCGGGAGGATCTCATAATCTCCATCCTTTAAATATTTAACCTTCATGCCGAACATTTCGTTTAGTCCACCCATCAACGACTGCAGTCCCTTGGCTGATCAGGTAACCTATGTCTGATTGTTCGAAATTTACACCGTTTCCATTCTCTTCTAAGTATTTCCTCAAAATATAAGTTAAAAAGCGAAGGCGGGAGCAAATATTCCTTCCATGTTCCATATTCCATGAAATAAGTTCATCTCACTTCAAGCAATAATCGACCATGCTCAGAAAGACATTCAAATTGAGAAATTTAAGAGGTCGGAAATATCAATCGGAGACAGTCAAAAGCTGCTGTGAAACGTATTACCAACATATACCTATGTGTTGCCAAACACGACCCAAGCGACGGAAATGGCAATCATTTGAAATAAAGACGACCAATTTCCGGTTGGAACGTTATATAACGTACCTTTGCTGCCAAGGAAATTTTTCATCCTTAAATTTTCAACGAGAAGACGTCCTGAATCATTTGAATTTCGTTATATAAGCTGATATAGCTACCCTAGTCAGAAAATGAACACGGACTTTGAAAATGTTGAGGGAACAGAACCCACACTCTTCCTCACGGCTCCAGTACGATAACTGATTAAAGCCTATCTCATTACACGCGCTAATAGCTGATTGACAAACATATGAATGAATATAGCTAAATTAAGTAGTACACGACGTTTAAAGTTCGGGAAAAACTTAACCACGGCTCACGGCAGAAGAATGATCTATAATTTCTGCAAAACTGAATCAACTTAGCACACTTTAAGTGGTGACAAAGTGGTGTTGGAAGCTGAAAAAAAAAGAGTTCCACACAAACGCAACCTTTCACCGGCACTATTCATCATTCTGCACATAGCTGGAAGGAGCAATAAAAGAATCAAAAGATATAGCAACAGGAATCAAGGGAACGAAGGTGAACGGAGAAGGTATTAACATACTTCGTTTCGCAGATGACGATGCAGTTACTGCCGAGAATCGAGACTACCTCATCCTTGAACGCCAGGGATCAAGGACTGAAAAGATATAACACAAAAACCAACAGGGAGAAGAATAAAATTAGAATGCAGTAAAAAACGCTATAAGGAGACGTTGCGTTGCAACGAGAGATTTTATAACAATGTTTTGTTTACATCGGAGGTAGTACTATGGCTTATAAATAACTATAAGATGGTGACCGTTGAATTTCAAAGGAAGGAAGAAAAAATAAAATTGTCGCATTGAATTGTTTAAGGATACTCCCAATGTGACATTTAAACTGCATGTTCTATGTAGCAATCATCAACCACAAATGGAAAGTTTGTGGCAAAAAATACCCAAACAAAAACCTCACTGTAGATCTGTTAAATTGGCCTTAATTAGATAAAGTTTAGTAAAAAACAAAGCACATATGAAAATCTAATTCAGGAATTACAAGCTTTATTCTTTTAGTAGGTAATCCGATATTGAAAATTCAAAGCCTGTATTATAACTGCAAGTAATTTAAAAAACAAAAAAATACGGAGTTCCCAAAAAAAATATCTAACTTATCTAACTTAAAGGTGGTTAACTAAATCAAAAGTTTTATCGTTGAAATGGTCCAAAAAATAACGGTTTTGGGGGACAAAACTAAAATTTTAGGCAAAAACAAAGCGAATATGAAAATCTAATTTAGGAATTACAAGCTGAATTCTTTAAGTAGGTAATCCGATATTAAAAATTCCAAGCCTATATTATGACTGCAAGTAATTTTAAAAAGCAAAACAAAAGACACCCATGAACCGAATTTAATGCGTTTCCTTGCGTTACATGGAAGTAAAAGTTGGCTTGAAAAAAGGGCTCACGTAAGGGCCCCTGGGGCATTTGGGTCTTTCTAATACAGCCTATTTACCATTCTAAGTCTTAAAAAAAAATGTGCACCAAATTTTATTTGAATTAGCCAAGGGGTTTGGAAGTCTATAGCGTTCAAACAAACAGGATTTCAGTTTCATAGGTGTAGATAACACGTGTGATAGCAGAGCCATGGCCAGATATCGAAGCCATATTGTTCAACTTATTAACTTGAATGCAAGCGATGTAACTTTGTGTGATTACAGTATGGAAGGAAGACATTTGGCAAAATTCCAAACAATATTTAACAGACACTAACCAGTTCCGTTGTAAACGCATCATTATCAGTTACATAATATACGCACAGATACCTACGCGAGTCATTAATTCATAGAAGAGGGTGTGGTGGGGAGGGGTACAAGGGATTCAGGTGAGGGAGAGTTGAGTAAGTGTGGTTAATACTTCACAGGGCAACAGTCGGTGATGAGTCACATGACAACAAATTCAATAGTGAGAGAGATATAAAGGGATAAGGACAGTAAAAGTGGGGGCATATTTTCAGATAAGAATTCATTATAAAGTCCATATCTGATGCTTTAGCAATTCCATTTTTTTAAATACAGTTTTGCAACTCTTTCACGAAAAGTTTTAAACGATGGTCTATAATCAGAAGAAATCGATTGGTTCATTTAGAGCAAGCTATTAACAAGTTTTTTTAAACAACTAAAATGTTCCATGCGTATGGGCAAATATATTGCAACTTTTAAGATGATGTGTTAACATTAAAACCGGTTAGGGTCTATAAAATATTGCGCGGGATCTGTGTTCTTCCTTCCCTGTTCAACTAAGTTGGCGTTCATGAAGCTGAAGAAACTACCCCGTTTCAAGAGGATACCCTCACAGAAAAAAGAAACCATTATATGAAAGCATTCGCTTACACCGAGTTACTCCAGATATTGATACTCTAGATATATTATATATGTTATCCTTCAATAGGAAAAACGAAAAGCTGACCACAGAAACCCTCAAAACTGTGCCAGAGATGGATGCTGACGATCAAAGGGTGCGAAAGAATAACAAAAAAAAGAATTACACGTAATCGCAGAAGAGGGAAGACCCATATGGGGTGTAATTTGTAAGATTTGTAGATTTGAGACGTGGGAAAACTTTGAGACGCAATGGATTGTTGGAAACAAATCATAATGAAAAATATAGGAGCAAGTTCCATAAGAAAGAACTAGGTTATGCGCACTGGACAAGCAAAAAAGGATGGAAGACCGAAGAATTACCATGTTATAATATAATTAACTGTGAAAAAATAAGAGTGGGGGACTGGATTCTACTTAATTTAGAATTGAAAGGCGAACATTTACGACGTGAAATTGATTCAGTCAAAACTCATCCTAAATTTTCATGTGAAATTCCGAGGTAAATATTAATGTATTATAATGAGAATACAGGAATCTCATGAAAAGTTGAAGGTGATATCCAACATTTTTTTTGGGCCCAGCTCTATCGTTCATATCAAACTCATAACAAATCATTCTTTTAGATCTGTCAACCATAATTTATCAATTTGATAGATTTGCCGAATTGATCGAAGTCGAAGTAAAAAGTAATGACCAGAGAAGAAGAGAATTCTGAGAACCTTAAACTGAAGGAAAACTGAAGAGTGAATGGAATAATCAAATAACAAGGAGAAAAAAGGATGCAAAATAACCGAAGAGAAAAAGCCGATAAGTAAAACTATCCGATTAGCAAGATCCACCGAGTTCAAACACACTCAAGCATTACGGTGGAATGAGAAAACAACCACTAATTTCTCACGCAATGCTGGCTGAATAAAGATGTATTCAATGAGGACGAGGAAGCCACCACCAAAAATCAAGAGAAAATGCTTTGAAGAAAGAATCAGGGGAGTGAGAAGCAAGAGAGTTACCAACTTTGGAAAGTCCAGGAATTTAGAGCGCAGGTTCTTCGTCCGCTTTTTAATCGTCCGACGGTTTGTCTTTCACATGATCAAGCAGAGTAAACACGGAGCAGAGTAAATATTTGCACGACCAACGCCAAACGCCTTTCGCATCGTAAGTTATTCCATCATTTTCGGTTGAATCATGACAATTGATTTAAGATTAGATAATCTAATGGGATATAAACGTGTTGTCGCAAATTACGAGTATTAAATTACGAATTATTACGAAATATTACGATTTATAAAGAGTATAAATAATTTTTGTAAAAAGGCTAAAGATTGGTTGTTAAATGTTCTTTTTTGATGTGTGTGTGAATGTATATATATTTACTATTGCATTTTTTTCTATTTTATCTAAATAAAAAAAGTTATATTTTTGGTCTAAAAGTTATATTTTAGTTTATTTGTCAGTTTCTGAGACGAACATGTAACAAAAAAAAATTTCTTGTATGCTCTATTTATCTCTTCTTGAATCTACATTTCTTCACAAGATATGTTTTTGCCACGTGTTATATTTAATGATACATATTTATAATGCATTTAAACTTAAATTTTTGGTGTGACTAGCATTGCATTAAAATCAAGGATTGTAGCTTCTTCCACACTGGTGTTTGTTTACCACTGTAGCTACCTAATGATTATTAATTGTTGTTACAAACGTTGTACATTTAAGAATTTGGAGTAATAAATTTATTATTCTACATAAAAAGCGTTTCGGCTCTAATAAAGACCTAACTCTCGTCTAAGAAATTTCTTGAGCAAGATGTACACAAAATTTGCATGCCCTGTATTCGGTGATGCCCTAACTTGAATTTTAACTAGTAGTTAACAAGAATTTATCCTCCACTTTAGTCATATTACACCTCTCTCTCGCGTTAAGAAATATATGTATTCAGTCAATAGACTGATTTATTCTATGTAAGCATTAAAAAAATGAAGCCATAAAATGCCATACTTAAAGGGTATTTGAGCTGATACGTGTCTGTATTCTTATTTCTTTATGTATTGTATTTTTCCTTATTTTATAAAAGTCCAAAAATTGATTTCTGTAAGTGGAACTCCGAGTATAATGTGCAATAAAGAGCAAAGTACAAAGTAAATGTAGACGGAGTGGCAACATAATACAAAAACATGCAATAAATAATCTAGAGATTGTGGAAGAATTACTAAAATGGCACTGCCGACGACTAGAAAGATTATTCAGAAAATATGCTTGCTCTATGCCAAAAACGCATGTTAATTAATGCTCCGCATGTTTACCACTTCACAAGATCATCACCTGAGCCAAAAAGTTTTCTTAAAAATTCACAAGACTAAGGTGATGCAATACACTGCCTAAATTCAAAGCCAGGATTCAATTCCTTGATATTGTTTGATAAAAAGTTTACCTGATCGTAATGAATGAATGAATTATTACAGCCAGAAAGTTTTTACCACTTGCTAGCCTCAAGGACGCGAGCAGACCAACAGCTTGGCGGAGATTTGGATTGGTAGAAATTGAAACGTACACAAATAGGGAGGTAGAGAATGGATAGGTGACCAAGACGTTCCGATAGAACCGGATGCACTGTTGCAGGGGCGTACCAACTTCTACATCACCATTTAGATACTGCCCACAAGGACGTGCAGCAGGGGATGTTATGACGCCAATCGTTAAAGGGAAGGGCACAGGGAAAGGAACTGTATGAGACCAAATACGGATAGAGATTGGCGTTTATATTGGCGTTAGAGTCTCCATCTGTTTTTGTTATGATCGTTAATGGTGACCGGAAGTAAAGAATTCTCAAACCACTGTGTGACAATGAATTTCTTCATTATTCATCGCGGACTACGCACAACTAATTTGGTACGAATTTGGATGCCAAGACATGCACCCTCGTGATGAAATTCGCAATGAAGGTGCCTATGATTTTTTCTCATATTGTCGCTTTCGTTGTCCAACGGATGTAGTTTGGGAGTAAAAACAAATATCCACCGTGTCGAGCCGAAACTCGTTATATACAAGTGTTTCTAGAAAAAGCCTTAGCCTAGCGAATAACTAGTTCCTCCCAATACAGTCCTCATAGTTTTACTTCATTTAAGTCCACACTCACGCCAAGCTATCTCAGTTGAGCAGTCTTCAAAAACATCCTTTCAGCGCGCGCTGTTTTAAAGAATAAGGGCGATCTCTATGCCTCCCATGACGCTAATGGCTACCGTAAATTCTCCTCCTCCGTGTTCCCCTTTTCCTGCCACACCATTCATTCCCTCCGCCTGGCCCAGTTCACCCGAAAAGCGAAGATTGCTCCGGCACCTTTGGGAACGCGGGCGACGACTAAATAAGCTATCCAGCTTCTAGACTAGTTTTGCTCTGAAATAAAAGGCAGTCAGACTCTTTCACCGAAATGGAATGACTCAATGTCATTTTAATTATTTAATATAAACTTGCAATTATGTTTCAAACCAGATGAAATGAACAAATCATTATAAGTACATTAGTTCCTCTTTATATGGAAATAGACTTAATAATAATTGAAGCTATATACGATATCGTACAATAACAAAACATATGCGTTACATATTTTAATCTGCTTTTTATCTTCAGTAATTTCCTTTTTTTAACATCCTCACTTCGAGAGGTGAAGAAATTAATAGTTCTCTATGTCCTGCATTCCACTCCTTTATTCCTCTATTAATAAAAGCTAACTTGGAATAGATTTTTTGTTTCCGGTCCTTATTTGTGGGTATAGTCCTACATAATAATAAAGTTACTTTTAATCTGCTTCTTATTTCCATGATGTCTCTCCTTAACATGCTCCATTAATTCATGCAAGCCTGCACACACTTATCCTTTCTCTCAATTACCCCAAGTTAAAAATATCGACCCTCTCTAAAGCTTATTAATTTGACAATCTATATGGAAAATATTGTTGAGTCAATGAAAGCTCTGATGTGAACAGAACTTGAAGCCTCAAAAAAATCTCGAAATACATGGCACATTTTAAGTTTTTTTCGGATGAATCGGCGCTTCAGCCTTGGAGGGAAGGTAGATATGATAGGAGTGGAAGGAAGAAGGCATAAAAGGGGGGGAAAAGAACCCGACATCGGCTATAGTCTGTTCTGGTCCGCTCTTAACAAAGATACGCCAAATGGGGGCACGGTTTAACGTCCCATCCGACGGACGGAGTATTTCATTTGAGACGCTCTCCTTGTGGCATCTATTGAGTGATCGCATTACCAATTAACGATTTCCACCACTAGTAGACCATTATATGGATATACAGGGCTTTTCATGATGGATGTTAATGACCCTACACATATCAATTTTTTTTTAATTTCCATTAAAATAATGACCCACAACCTCAGTAATTGCGTGAAAGGTGCTCCAAAGAGATAAGCATTTATCTACATTTATAAAGAACCCTGCACAGCGCCTCAAGGGTGTGTGGCAGGGGTGAACTTTCACCAAACATTCACTACAGTGCACGCTACAAAAGTTTTATGAACCAAAAATGTTAATGTATGTTGCAACGATTTACATGCACAGATATAAAAGAGATTACTTGCATTTGAAAAGGTAGACAATTTTAAATATTTAGGAGTAATTTTAACAAATGACAACACGGTAGAGTCAGAAATACTAAACAGGTTAAACCTCGCCAACAGATGTCTACATACATGGAACCGAATTCTATCTTCTAAAGCCCTGTCGCACAAAACCAAAATTAGACTTTATAAAACAATAATATCCCCAGTACTACTCTACGGATCCGAAAAGTGGAGGCTGTCGAAGAAGGATGAGAAAAAACTAATAGTGTTCGAGAATAAGATATTGCGAAAAGTCTATGGGCTCACTTTCGAAGAAGGACAATGGGGAAAATAACACAACAGAGAAATCAGGAATCTATGTAAACATCCAGACATAACAAGTGAAATAAAGGCAAGAAGAATCAGGTGGGCTGGACATATTCTAAGGAAAGAGGAGGGATGTCTGCTGAAGGAGGTACTAAATGGGATTACTGAAGCAAGAAGACCCCGGGAAAGACCACGGCTAAGATGGTGGGACCAAGTGAGAACGGATATGCAAAGAATTGTAGCAACAGAAAGAGAGGCAGAAGATCGATCCGGGTGGAGGGGATTTGTTGATGCGGCTAAATATCGCCTAAGATATAGATGGCCCTGGGAGTAAGAGTAAGTAAGATATAAAAGAGATATAATACTAGCAAGACGTGATGATAGTACCTGAGGCCATATCAATAAAAAATATTCATATAGGTATGCACACAACCTGTCAATTAACCTAATAATTGCTGTCTTATTGGCAACTGTTACGGTTTCTAGTCGTTCGCGGCTAAAATGACATTTCAACCCTGTCCGAAAGCAGTCTGTTTCCTCAATTCTATGCTCATAATATAATTGAACACTGTACGTCGGGGTTGGTAAAATATTTTTGACGTCGTCAGTAAGAAGATCGAATTACTTAAACGCTTTAATTGGGAAGAAAAATGAAAATGGTGAGACAGAAAATACGACTGCATTTCTATTAAAAATTTTCCCTGTGTTTCAGAACAAACTTACGGAAAAACTTACCCACGTTACGGAGTACCCACGGAGTTACCCACGAATCTCTGGTGGCCGTCAACACAGCCCCTAAAGAAGCGGTGTGACAGTTTCTACTTGCTCGTAAGAATTTTTACTGTTGAACGCACGGCTGGTCTTGGCTATTTTTTTCAATTAACAAATACAGTCTACGTTAGAAACCATATCCTCCCTGTGTACTCAAGATAAGGCATAATAAGAGTACAGTAACTCTTATGTTCGTGGGGAAGAGATGCAAATCTTTGATTTCTAAGAGACAAAAGCAACGCCGCGAATGATTCTCCTTATAAATCTATGAAATGTGAGATAGCGTCGGCAGGTACTGGAAGAAATATTAGTGGGTTTTCATCTACACCTATGTACTACCCAGTGAGTCACCACAGGGTTGGGTGGTAGGGGGCGCTACGATACCAGCCGTGAAAAGAGGAGGGAATAGGGAAAAAGATTAGGAAGAGGGATTGAACGGATATTAATTGCATGTTAAGGGAGTGTATTAGTGTTACGTTCATTTCTTGTAATAGTCACTAATGGTGCATGGAAAGAACAAGTATTTATACCCAACTATCACTTCGGAAAAGTATGTACATCATTTTGTCGCTTCTATTAGCTCTTAACTGATATCTGTATTGAGGGCTTAAAATTATATCATCCGTGTCACCCTGCAACTCGCCTGCTCTGCATTTTATTAATAAGTCTAAAGCCCGTTTCACACGATACTTGATCCAGAACAGGGTCGCGGATACTCGGTAGTATGATAGCTTTCCAGTACCGTGTGATATAGAACTGGAAAGCTGGCTAACAAGCATGATAGCTATTATACTCTCTGGGCTACTTGATTTCGTAATTGATGCGGTAGTAGTAGTAGTAGTTTGCCACTACTAATAACTTAATAGTTTGCTACTAGCTCCCAGTAGGACCTAGTAGCCGTCAACAAATCACGTTAGCTTTCACAGGAGCAGTGCGGTCTTCAATTGTTTAATCAGCGCTTCACTATCGTGGGTGTTACGCGCTCTTTGGCGGTGAAATCAATGAGTGGTGAAAATGTCTCGACAATCCCTGCTATTACTGCAGCAGCCAAAAGTCGCCATCATTGATGGAAATTTTCCATTGTCTTTTAACATTTCTCAACAGTGGACGACAGTACCGCTTCATCGCAAGCACAAGGTCGATGATCGTGTGAACCTTCTATCACGGTTTCTTACATACTGGGTTTCGTCCACAATATCAAGTACCAGCTAGCATATACTAGGTCTTGTGCTGGATCAAGCATCGTGCGAAACGGATCTACGTCTGGCGTGTAGCCTCCGAGTATTCAGCGGCCCCAACCTAGTCCTTCCTTCAGCTGCGTTACAATATTTTGGATATTTAGCATTAACATCTTAGGATGATATGCAGCATTTAGTGACCTTATCGTAACAAGTCGTCCTGAAAAGTGTGCCCAAATTAAAGAGTTACTAATTTATACACTAGAGGGGATCACAGGCACTGCGATCACGTCAAAAATTTTTGTATAGCCGCTTTCTTGTTCATTTAAGCAATTTGGCCGCAGTTTGGCATCGCCACGTTGTTGCGTCAGATGCGTTTCTTTGGGTTTCCAGCAGCCGAGACGAATATTTGCTGTGCGTGCCCTGTGCTGCTTGAGGCAGAAAAGAAATGTGCAAGAAGTGTTTTAAGTTATTTTAATAAACTTCAACATTCTTGTTGCATCGTGTTTATTGAATCAAAGTGCACTACATCCATTGCCCAGAATAATGTTGGCTATTTAACGGAGGCTTGAAAAAAATTCCTTTTTTTTTCATGTCTGAAAAACTCCATGTGTATTGTAGTGTATGTATGAATATGACAAAATTTATTAGCTCCTAGTTTTCTCTCATAATATTAAACCTCATTCAAGAGTCATAGAAGTGTTGCTTAATTTAAATGAATTCATTTAGTGGTATGAGCCTAAGAGGAGAGCCGTTTGCTATAACGCGACCAATTTCTCATGACTTAGGTTAAATTATTAGGTGTATTGTTGTCACATTTGATACACAAGTAATATAATAATCAAATCCATTCTCTTCGTTGGTTTTCTCGGGTGTTTATGCAAAATAAGCTCTTTCTCCGCTGGCAGACACCGCTAAGCCTTCACTCTTGCCAAAAAACGAAGAAAAAAATAAAAATTTAATCTGTAACACAACCAAGAGCCAATTTCACGTCAACACTAGCGTCGCGAGCCCTATTAAGTATACCTAACTATATTACTTTACGCTTCAAACACAGTCATCCCGAAAAACCAAAATATTCTTGGAACCATGGACGCTTTCGGGAACAATTGCGAGTGTGATGGCTTACGATCAGCTGTTAACGTTTTTATAATCGCAGCGGATCAAAATGGAGATCTGAGATCGTCTGACAATAATTACCATCCTCACACCCATCACTTCCATCCATTCGAGAAGTACAGCTTAGATATTTCAATCATTATCCATAATTTGGAGACAACGGTTCACGAAATGGCTGTAATATTTGCTTGAACTCCTTGCATGCATTTGGGCCAGTAATTGCGTGCAATAAAAGGTATCTCAAATGACGCAGATGCGAACAAATCTCCTCTCGCACGAATATCTTTCTCACCACAGGGAAGTTCTTTTTTACATGCTCACCGAAAGATTTCACCAATTACCTACATGGGAAGCACTCATTAAAAGCATTTGTCTTAAAAGGGAACGTAAACTGTTTTATTATAATTGTCTTTCGAAGAGAGAGAGAGACATTCCAAGTTCAATTGCGGGGTTGTAATTTGTCAGATGCCCGGGCAGAGTTAAAAAAAATACAATATGTCTATACAGCTATATAGGAATGAAAGAGGAGAGCAGAATACGCAAAGACAGAGATTTTTAATCATTAAAGAAATCAACAACTGGCAACAGGAATAAACCATAATGACCACTTTTTCGGATACCGTAACATGACAACAAAATCAACATAAAAGTCCGGATTTTTGGGGTACCTGAGTTCCAATCCAAGTCCCGGCGAATCATTTAATGGTGTTTCGCAAAGTGGTGCATTCTCGGGTGGGTGACAGTGTCAAAGATCTTCTATATCTAAATCTACATACTACCCCGCAAGCCGCATCAATTGGCGTGTGGCGGGGGACACCAGCCGATTTCATATAAAAATGAAACGCTCTAATGAAATTTTGCCTTGCATTTATTAAAGTCCCTTATTGTTCGGGGGAAAACCGAATTCCCATACCTATCCTTTCGGCAAAATATCTCTCTTAATTTATCGTTTCTGTCGGACCTGGAAATATAGTGGGGTTCTAATATGATGTTCTCCGTGTCGCTCTTAAAGATATCTATTCTCAATTGCTCAAGTAATCTAAGCCTAGCGCGCAGCCTCCGAGTCTCTAGCGGCTCCCAGCCTAATTCGTTTAACATCTGTGTAACGCTGTCTGTATGCCCGTAGCAGTTTTTGACGAATCGCGCAGCTTTCCTTTGTATTTTATTAAGTTCCCGGATTAAGTCTTTCTGCACCTGATCCCAGATGCTCGCTGCATATTCAAGGTGTGGCCGGACGAGTGCGAAATAGCACCTCTCTTTTACTTTTTCATCCGAAAATCTTCCCACAATACGCTTGACGAATCCTAGCTTCTTCAGAGCTCCGCCACAAATATTTCTTTTATGTGTTCCCCACGATAGGTTCGAGGTTATCGTAACTCCTAGATACTTCACTTCGCGTCAGATCTTGACGCGTCTAGTCTCGCAGTAAGGCCGATTTGAATGTTCATATTTTAAAAAATTAACATTATGATTGGTGGAAGAAATCAAGAAGACCGTATCATCGTCAATATAAGACAGAAATATTTTGCACCAATAGAAGACTTTTGCTGTCTAGGAAGTAGAATCACCAGTTACGGGAGAAGCTAAAAACATAGTGAGCAGAATAGCGCACACAAAGAAGGTACTCTTAGCAGAAGAAGAGTGTATCAACAGCCAGCGTGCCAGTAAGCTTGGAAGTAAGGATTCACTTCATTAGAGCATAAATTTGGAAAAACATCCTATACGGCATTGAAACCTGGATAATATCAGCTGCAGAGAAATAAAGATAGAAGCAAAGAAAATGCTGTTACCAAACCGAAGAAGGATTAAGGTCAAATTATCGAAGAGAATCACAAATGAATAAATACTACGAAGAGTTAAAAATAAAAGGTATAAAATAAAAGATTGAGAAGAAAAAGAGACTACACGCTATCCGAGGAAGACGAAGGGTGGACTAAAACAGGCAAATTGTAAAAGAGGTCAAGTGCTGTTAAAAGCTGTAAGTGAAGGCTTAAGCAGGAATGAAAAGGTCAGCTGACAGGGTAGTGGGATGTAGGGCTGCAGCAAGCCAATTTTCGGATTGATGGCTGCTAATGATGATATCTGAAATGAGTACCATGACGCTCCGTTTCCATGGAAAACACCTTAACCTTAAGTAATTTCTTTTTTCCTATATTACAAATTCACATTTAAAGCGTTAACCCTAGTGGACATTCATTATGTTATGAAATTCACCTGTTTCCGGACTGTTACCGCTTAAGTTAAAGCTCAAATGTTGGGACCAAATACGAGAATATTTTCAAATAGAAAAGGGACCGTATTAATTTAACTTACCAACGAACTTTCTTCTTGAAAAGTTCTGGAAAATTTGGATTCTAATCAACAGTGAGGTCAAATGTCACTTATCATTCCAAATAGGCAACATAAAAACATGGAAATGGATGAGAAGAGATGGATGGAGGACTTATTGAGAGGTGAGGGTATGTTAAATAGGGTGATGGAGGGGGAACGCTGGGAAGCATGGAGGAGGAATGAAGAGGATAGGAATTTCGGACGATATGAGGAGACGCAGAGGGAATGATGAACTCAAGTAAGGCCTAATGGTGAGTAGTTTATATGAGGTAGAAACATATGTCCCAAAAAAGGGGAATTTAGGATAAGAACCTTCCAAAAACCTACCAATCAGCTGGTAGAACACACAATGATGATGAAATAATGCCTGGTTAAACGGTTTAGCGGTTAAAGAACAGTTGAAGATACGTCTTGCCATCGTCATAGCTTTTTCAACTCCCCTCCAGTTCCACATACTTCATAGAGCCCGAAAATTTAGTAAAAACATTTTCCCTACCAAAACTCCTACGTCCACTAAAGTTTAAAAATAATACAATGCTAAAAGGCAATGTCATTAATAGTTTATTAGTTAATTACCTGATTATTATCTCCAGCAATTAAAATGGATTGATGATGAAGTAATCTAGCGATGATGGAATAATCTAACGCATTCATCTGACCTTTGGATAGGAGTTATATGTTATGACCTGATAAATTATACCTCATCATTTACAATATCATCTATGTCTATTAACCGCATCTTATTTGGGCATGATGAGACAAACAGCATCAGCACAAGCACTGATGTCGCCTAAGTTATCCAACACGTATTCCCAAACTAGTATGTAACAATGCAGGTTAGCAATGAATCTCAAACGACACATAACCCTAAATACTATAGCGCGAAATCAATGTAGGTACCTACATGATATTAGTCGAAATCAAAATGTACGCTACATATAGCACCAGCATCGGAGGGAATAGTCCGATCGTGCTATTCGCTCTTTCGATACATTTATGCAAATACACACCAATACAGAAAAGTATACCTAAGCCTAAATTTTAGGTTGTAATTATTTTACCTCTTATAACCATTGTGACACATTTAATATTTCACAGGAGTTGTACAAAATTAAGACCAAGAATACGAGAAGAATATCATAAGGAATTATATCATACGCTACATTATAATGATACTTTTTGTCCTAGGTTCTCTTGTTCCCTCACTTTCCTCACCTCTTTCTTAGCTATGATTCTCACCGGTCTCCTTCCGAATTCCCTTTAAATCTCATGTATCCATCTCGCGGTGATCATTTTATGGTTGCTTCTAAAGCCTGAACAACATCCCCGTCCACAGGTTTCCAAACAATATTTCTGCATTTATCATTAGGGACATCTTCAATAGCGAAAATAACCAGAACTATGAACTTGCACAATTTAAAGCCCCAGTAAAACCGATAAATCATTCAGCCAATAAAAAGTTTCAGCAATTGTTCATCACCAATCTTCGTCAACCGACGTCATCCTTTTTTGCCATACTTTCCAAATCCTCCATTATTCACTTTTCATTTTTCACATTTTTTCCTATGGCCACAAAATCACCGAGAAAAATAAGTAAATAAAAATATTATGCGAACAAGAACCTTAGCAATGCACGAGTAGAATAACTTTGGAGAACTCACGAGGATTTACAATCTAAATGCTACGCAAAAACCTCACGCGAGTAACGGGAGCTCCAACAGTTTCGATTAAACTCTAAGCGACAGGTTCTACGGTATTATCGCGGTATATATTAAAGTATGACACGACTATAATTGAATGTCTAACTAGTCCGCACATATTAAACGCATTCCTGCCCAACCGAATTCGACTAATTCGGCCGTAACCTCCACAATTTACGGCCCTGCCTCAGCAAAACAAAAAAAAATAGAACCACGTCCTTCCCCTGACGCGAATAGCTCGAGGGCACGAGTGTTTCGGCGCGCATTCACCTTTCTTTATTTCTCCCTTTTTCATCTGGAGTGAAATCAATTAACACCACGACCCTGAGGGGGTTAACTGATGTGACACCATTTTTATCTCCAAGGAAGTTATAATTTTTACTTACCCGAGAAAAAATGGACACACGACACGGGGTCTTGCGTGAATCGCGGAGGGGGGTCTTGTCGCTCGAGGGGGGGTGAGGGTAGGGGATGGGGGGTAGGGCATAGGATACGACTAGGGAGAAAGATATTCTGGATGAAGGAGGAGGAGGGTTACCACATGGCTCCGCAAAGGAGGAGGATGAGGATAGGTAGGGGGCAGCAGCACCGTTGATATGATGGATTAAGTGGCGGAGTATAATTAGTGATGGAAAGGAGAGGATAGAGAGAGAGAGAGAGGGAGGAAAGAGCAGGAAAGATTGAGGAGGGAAGGAAGGGGGAATGGGTCCGCAAGGAGTATGGGGCGGGAAGGAGAAGGGTGAGGCAGGAGAAGGGGGCGGAGACAAGGTTGAAGAGTGATGAGAGGGATACGGTTACACCAGAACGGGGGAAGATAGGTGGCACTCAAAAACGGTGGCACGCGGAGGTCTACCATAGGGATTGGAAATTTAAATCCAGAATCGATTTTCGATTAATCGACTTTCGATTTTGGTTTTCAAAATCGATTTTCTACTAATTCGATTTTTTGTCCAAAATAATCGAAAAATCGAAATCGATATTTTAAGATAGTAAAGTATTTGTCTGCTGAAATACGGATGTGCTGTTGTAACAAAACACAAAATATGGGTTAGTGGAAGCACTAGGGATAAGAACTGAATACGGTTAAATTTATTAATAAAATATATTACTTTAAAGATATTAATAAGGTATGCAGGGAAGTAATAATCCATACCAGATAATTACATATAGTTTAGTAGCAATAAGAATTGTACCTATATTGAAAAGTGGGCATACCTACCACAAAATGATAAACAGAATTTTATTTATTTCTTGTTTGCAAAGCCGTGGAACCAGTGTTCCTCAGGGATGGACTTTAAGAAAACTAACATATTTAAATGTTCTCCGGATAATCGATTTCGCACCTGTGTTGCAATTAACCCGGCGTGAGAATATAGTCGCTCAAATAGGTAGAGGCAACTATAGATAGATAAAATCCTGCTGGCTAGTTTGTGTACGTGGGGATATTCTCCCTTAATCTTCTTCCAGGAATGTAGTGGATTGGAGTTGGACTTGCGGTCGACTGGAGGGCGGTTTACGAACTGGCGCAGCTCGATTGGCAAAATTAAAATGCTGTAGCACGCTAAAAATCGAAAATCGATCGGCTAGAATCGATTTTGATCGATTATTCAAAACAAAAAGTCGATTTCGATTAAATGAAAATTGTAGTGTGATATTCGATTTTCGATTAAAATCAAAATCGATTTTCCAATCCCTAGTCTACACACGGCACCGACCCCTCCTTTGGGGCAAGCGTATTATAATGCGGAAGGAAGGAACCATGTCAGTTCTCACCCTTATAACGTCCAAATGCCGGCCACGGGGAACGATTTCCAATAATTTATAATTTCACTTCAATGGTCGTTCAGAATAAAAAGATATTACAAGTCAACAAAACAAAGAAATAAATAAACTAAAAACAGGTGAGAAATAATGAGGTAAAAACATGGGAGCGTTTAATCGGAACCGAAATTGCTATTTTATTCACGAAATCGTTAGACGGAAAGAAAAAAATGAATTTTAGGGAAAACATCAATCATCTTACCGTAGCCATTCACTCAAAAATTGAAAATTAAAATATGCAAAAGGTGACGCCCATCGAATGAGCTGCGCTGAGACCATCTACGTCATCCACCTCCCCTCATTGGCTGCTTGTGGGTGTGGAGTATGGGGAGGGGAGGTCTGCCTACACAGCTCCTGGCGCAGCAGATTTTGATTGGGCGAAGGAGGGGAGAAGACTCAGTTGTGATTGGACGAAGGGATGAGGTAAGAAGTCTCACCACACCCATTCCAACGAATAGGTTTTAGAACATCAGGTTTTCGTCACTTATAACTCGAGAACTAGGTGACGGATCGAAAAGCGGAATAATAGGGTCTTTTTATTTCACAAACTCTATCAGATGAGGTAAAAAAAATAGTAAACGCCCCCATTAGATCTTAAAGGAAAAGTTTGTTCCCTTTTAAATGGCTTAATTGCATCAGAAAAAGGTTGCACTACCCCATAATAACCAACTTTATTGTGACCCTTACGAATTTGTATATAACCTAAAACATTTCGTTCTGATAAAATTAAAAAAGCAACACCTACTAAAACAAAAACTTTCAATAAAATACTCCCAAAAAACTTAATAAAATATCATTAAAATAGAAGTATTATCTGTAAGAATTAATTGTTACAAATGAATTCTAAATTCATGGCACTTTTCTGCCAAAATAGCTAATATTAATCAAATAATAAAAAATATTTCATAATAATGGTCCTTTCGTACTAAAAACTATTTTAAAAATTGGGGAAAGAAACCGACCTGGCTGAAACCGGTCTGAACCCAGATCATGTAAGAATTTAAAGAATGAACAGACCTAATAACCAAGCCACTGCTCCTAATTATCCTTCAATTATCGTTCAATCCTAAGATTGGTTGACTTCAGCCCCCAATCCTTAACTATTTAATGCTAGTTTCCTTACTCCCTGCTGGTTCTTCTTATATAACTTTCCTATTTTTTTTTAGTCTATGTATTTACCCATTTCTCTTCCTCTTAAAGACTTTTCTCTCTATTTTTCCTTATAATATATTCCTCACCAATCCATTGAGCCTCACATTGTGCCCAATCTATTCAGAGTATGTTCAATCCATTGATATCAAAGAACTTAAAGATAGATATGTATTCACTGATGCAAAATAACTTCGTAAACTCTTAATAACACATAGTTGTCTGGTTTTTTTGAGGAGGTGACCGAAAGCTGAAGTCATTTGCAACAAGGATAGTGGGGTTGGTCGGTAAAGAGAGGATTATTTGAGGATTTGGGGAATGGCGGAGGAAAACCCGGCGTCGGTATCATCCTACTGTTAACGAAAGGTGCCAAGTACCACAGTTTTACATCCCATTCGACAGAAGGTGTACTTCATTTTAAGCACCCTTCACAACAACACCCAAGCAGACATTAAGTGTCCATTAAGAAGTCTCCGCTACTGCCGGGATTCAAATTCGGACCCCCGGAATGGAGAGCTAACTACCTCACCTATGCGATACCCAACCGTGGATGATACATGAATGACGTTATGTGGGTGAATAACAGCCACACATGTGAACGCTTTCCGAGGATAAGTTACATTCGTTAAGTCCGAGTACATTACCTTAACCTTACACCCCAACTACCCTATTGAATGCACAACGGGAATCTCTGGAAATTAGGGAAGTGATCAAGCCGATTCATTTGGCCGAATTAAGTTTTATGGGGTCTTTAACCTGGTGAGAGATTCAATTTCATTCAACATTTTGAGGTCCGACAAGTTCCTCCTCATCAGGGATGCTGATGAAGAGGATAAATCAACATTCTTGACGACGTGGAACGTATCAGATCTCGAAATGTTGGAAGAATGGAACCTTTCACTCGATTGGAGACCAATGAAGACTGCATTCAGCTCATTTACCGGAAAATTATCAGATCCTTCACTCCTTGATGTGTGTTTTTGATGGCTGTGAGATATTTGTTAATGGTGGATGGTGATGTGTTTGTTTCAGTTGCTATGTAGTATTGCAGTACTAGGTTGTTGTCCTGTTCATGTAACGATCTAAAGAGATAATAAAAAGAGATTTATTGCTAACTTCATTGGCTAAGTCTGTAAAACTAAACATGGCGCAGCCAGTAGGGAAATGAATACAAGCAGGTCTGCCCACTTCAGTATGTAGGAGCAAAGTAGAAGATGGCAAGTCGTTGAAATGCCTGAAATTCTATGTAGCTCAAGCCGATTTCATATACTTAATTGAAAAAAGGGTGATATGTAAGAGATTTCTGTTGTTGGCGGTTGTCATGTGTCAAATATGTGGTTGTTTTCAGTTACTATGTAGGACTGGGTCGATGCTGTTCATGTAATGATCGAAATAGATTTATTGCTAATTTCATTGGTTTTGTCTACAAAACTAAACATATACAATACGAAAGTGGAAATTCGCAAAAATGCCAAAGGATTTCGAATAATAGCTATGGATACGTTGGAAGGGTATGCGATTCGTGTCCACTGTGAGGAAAACGGGGCTGCCTGCGCACGGCACTCCACCTTCGAAGGTGAATGGTATCCTCCTCGGTTATTAAAAAAGAACTTCCCTGAAACCTACATTCTCGGAAATGACTGAAATCATAAGCGATTGCTTCATTTCATTACGTACACGTTAGTTTTTTTTACATTTCACGTCCTGGGTACTCTTTCATTGAAAACTGTCAGTTTTTTTTGCAAATCTTGCGATTTTTTTCTTTCAAATACTACCAACTATGGAAACAAACTTGGTGCTATTGTTCCATCTTTTATGCACCGACTGGTGAAGGCAGGGGTATTTTTATGTTCATACGATTTAAACCCCAGCCGTCTGAATACGCCTTTTCTGGCGTTGTATCCACCCCTCCCCATATGGAGTCTCTCGATCTCAGAGCCACCTCACCCACCATGTGACCTCTTGAGGATTGTAAACGAGAGGGGCAGGAGTGGGGGTAGACCGGCTACATCACCGATATCATCCTCGCTCGCCATTCTTCCTCGGTTCACACCCACAAAGACCAATGACCAACGGGTTTCCTCGCTGTAGGCTTAATACGAAAAAAAAACAAAACATCAATAGTTACTAATTTTAAACGTTGATAAAGAAAAAATCATCACTTTTCAGAGGATTTAAAAACCTCGATCAAGTTTCTAGCCTTGACAACGCCTCCCGGAATATTACCTAAAAAATGGGAAGTTTTACTATTTTTTATTTTTTTTTATCTCAACTGCTTTCTGAGAAAATCATTCCATTTATAGCAACAAATGATTCTTCGCCAATTGAGGAAAAACTATTGCAAGTCTTTAGCAGACACGGTAAAGCCGCAAATGGGAAAATGGTAAACGTATGAAATGAGCTCTTTAGCTCAGGCATAGAACCCCCTAGATCTAACGATCTAAAACTATTCCTCGTCGTTCTCTTTCTAAACATATAAAAATGTTAATGCTTTCTGTTCATGTCCATTCCAGATGAACCAGCAGTGCAAGGTCTGCGGGGAACCCGCCGCCGGGTTCCACTTCGGAGCGTTCACGTGTGAAGGTTGTAAGGTAAGCAGCACAGACTAATTTTGTGTTTTTAAAGCACTACTTTTGTGAAAGTAAACCCATTGATATTTTATTCTCGCTCATTGAAGTTTGGTTGCATGGTTGACTCTATACGGATAGTGTAGAGATAGAGTGTTGGAGCATGTGTGGTATTAACTCAATGCCACCCAAACGACGCAATACTTTCCCTAGAATTACTTATCTAGAAGAGGGAATAATTCAGGTTAAACTCGCTCCTGTGCATCCATTTCATTCAAGTATTCTACCAGCTGATTGGTAGGTTCTTTGACAGTCCCCATTCTGCATCCCAATCTCATAGAAATTGTCTCGCTTTCCCTCCTAAGGATGGCCCGTTATTAGATCCCTCTTCAATTCTTTATATCTTCTACCTCCTCTTATTTCGTCCAGAATTCCTATCCTCCTCCTTCCTCTTCCACGCTTCCCCAGTGTTCTCCCCTCTATCACTCTTTTCAACATGCCCTCTCCTCTCAAAACCTCCTCCATCCATCTCTTCTGCCTACTCCGAACCTCTTTCACAAGCTTCCTCTCCTCTCCGACCATATCCAATACCTCCTCGTTCGTCTTTCTCGCCATCCAGCTAACCTTCTCCATCCTTCTCCAAACCCACATCTCAAACGCCTCAAGTCTACGCACATCCTCCCTTCGCAATGACCAAGTTTCCGACCCATATAGCGCCACGCTCCATATTAAACTTTTCACCAGCCTTTTCTTTACGTCTCTTCTCAGACCTCCCCTCATCAATTCCCTTCTCTTCGAAAATGATTCTTTAGCAAGCGCAATTCTGCATCTGATGTCCTTACCACTAAACCCATTCTCCTTCAAAATACTACCCAGATACGTAAACTGCTCGACCTGCTGTAACTTCTGCCCTCCCACCCTTATATTCAGCACCGCCTTCTTATTTCTAGAAAATCTCATTACTTTCGTTTTCTTGTGATTGATCTTCATCCCATACTTTTCTCACTTGTGGATCCATAAAATGAGAAAATTAGGATGGTCCTTAACGGAAGTTTAGTGAATGATCGTTAGAAGTATATTCCATTTCAGGCGCTGTAAAATATATGAGCATGTCACACCCTCTCACTCAATTGAGGTAAACAATATCCATAACCATGACGAGTAATTAAATCTGTGACCTGTTGCCAGGCCGACAAGTTAGCAAAAACTAACTAACATTCCCACTGAACTTAGTTGGAAACTAGTTCTCTCAGGCGCAGCTTGCGGGAGTTTGCATCGCATATTGCAGTAAAAGCAGAACTTTAGAGGTATCCAAAAAACTCGTTCACACGGCCTTATTTCGACGTATGACGTCATCATCGGTTAAATTCATGCAGAAAATTACCTAACATGAATTTCTCTATAAATTTATGTCGTAATTATGTTAAACGTAAATACCTAGTCCTATGAATAATATCTTTTATATGCAGCGATAAGGTTTGCTTTCAATTCACTATTGGCTGGAAATACATTTAATTCAACATTTGACAACCAGTGGTTCGCCCAAGTAATTGATTTCTAACTATTTATACAGCGAAGTGAAATAAATTTTACCATTGCTTTGTTATGTTTAGAATATTGATCGTGTAAGCATGAAAACATACACGATGCAAGACTAACTTATGTTTTTAGTACTCAAGATTAAAGACAAAATTATAATGTACTTTTCTTCAAAATGTGTAATGTACTACGCGTTTCTCCGCTTTACGGCATAGTCAATCCCGTAAAGCGGTTAAACGCGTCGTACATTAAACGTTTTGATGAAAATTACTAAGTTTGTTTTTAATCAAGAACACTAATATAATTAACTTCTAAAAAGTGAATTCTGGCACGGTCAAGTTTATCTTATGTTAGTTTAAAATTCGAAAGGAATACTTTAATCAGCAAATCTGTAATTGCGATTCTATTTAGGCCTCTTCTCCATCGTTCTTGGCGTGGACTGCATTATTTTTATCAGTAACGTCCACTGCCAAGACAGCGCCAAGACACCGTGTTCAGAATCCAGACGCTAGCCTTCCTGATCCAAGAGCGTTCAACGATGACGGTTAATGGCACTCGATCTAGCATTTCACATCCTCGCAGACGCGTTGCTCTGTGTTAATTACCGCATTTACATACGAGTTAAGCGACCGGCATGTTTATCTACACATGAAATACAAGCCGTGATAAATTCAATTATTCCATCCAACATTATGACCGAAAGAAAATGATATGTCCTTCAAGCATAAGAGGTATTGTCTTAATAAATTTTATCGCACAGAGAAACGGAATTCCTTTAAATAAAAACGAATTCATTGAATTCATTAAAATATTATTCAAGCTGAGATGACGTTTTGTATTAGCATTAATTAACTGAATTTTCATACACAAGGAAGTCTGTTGGACGTACGCTTCTCCTAAGAACTGAGTAAAAAATAAATTGAGGTGACCGAAGAAACAATGATGTCGCAGATTTTTTCTCAAAGCGTATGCAAATTAATGTTTATTCATCATTTCTCGCGCGCCTTCAAAAGACTGTGACCTTCAGAGCAATCTTCGTAAATTCAAAGGAAACGAGACATCCACGAAGAAAGAAAAGATTAAACTGAAAGGGCTTTTGGGATGGGGAGAGATCTTCCTCAATAAAGCTTTCAGGTGGCAGAAGTGATATTATAGAAGATAGGCTATAAAAAGAGTCTCCTATAATTATTATTGAAATCTGAAAATGCAAGTGAGAATGCTACTTTAGGAAAGATATTCTTTCTTTCGTTTGGTCCCAATCAGTCAACACTTACAGTAATACATTTAAAATTTCAATTTTGCAGTATTTATAACCAAATGAGCCGTCAGACTATACTGATTCCATTCATAACCTACTTCCATCTACTCAAAATGCTACCGAGATATATTGGCCAGTCTCCCATTCATGAAAGATAGGTATATATTTCCTAAACTACCGATTCTCAAAAAGGGCAGTTGTTAAAATTATGCAGGCTCAACAAAAACTTCGAAGTTATATTGGACAGTCTTCCATTAATTATACGTGAGCATATGTCCAATGAAGAGGCACGGATAAAATGATTTGTGTTTAAAAAAATCTTTTTTTCTGGTTAGTAGTTCATCTAATGCCTTAAAGGTTACACTGCCACAACGATATTATCGTCCTTTGATTTCACTTCTATGACTTCGAAAAAAATGTATCACACTAAAAATTCTTTATTCCATTAGCATGCCAAAAACAGCAGTAATACATATAGTTATTCCCTTGCTTACTTAGTGAAGCTTGATAACACAATCATATCTACTAATACTTGCGAAGATGTCGACTCCAGCAACGAGAGTGTATTTTGGGTTTCTTTCAGGATATACGTTTCACAGTAGACGATACAATATAACACATGCATTTGAGACAAGTAATACCCTAATATAAAGCTACAACAAATCGTATTTCTCGTCATGTTGACGATTTTCCTGATTTTGAGCACCTATACCAATGGAAATGAGGTATTTTTTTCATTCATCGTAAGTCCTTCACTTAAGGCACTAAACATATTTCTGAAGATGAAACTGGAATCCTCTTGATAATGACGAGGGCATAGCGTCTAAATCTGTTCAAGTACTCAAATAACATATGAAATATAATAAGTATAATTCTTCTGATTATTATGATGTCTCAATTTCACTAAGTAAATTTGCCAACTATCACTTTAATTTGTGGTGCAAGTATAGCTGAAAAAGAGAAGTTGTTTCAGAGATTATCGATTAAATCACACATTCGAGTCTTCATGCGCTTCCTTCAACAACGCGGGGAATTGAAAAGGCCACACGAATACATTATATTACTTAAAAATAGAAAAAAAACGATCGCTTATTTGTTCTCAGTTCAAATCTCGACATCAAAGGACTGAGTGAGTAAAAAGCCGTCTATTGAATTCCAAGCAGTAATCTCCCCCCCCCCCCAGTTCCTTCGACGAAGTTAAGCCGCCAGGGCGCTATCGGACGGTTCCCTCTTCGAACAATGCCAGGGAAAAACATGTCGACACGGCGGGGACGTTGATGTAATCGGCGACGACTCGAAAAGAATTAAGTTCTGCCTAGCACGGATCACTAAGTGAGCGATTTCATTGGGAGAGCGCGGGGACGTACGGTGTGGGGATGAGGAGAAGACTTAGAGGTGACTTGGGTGCCTTGCGACGACTGCCCCCGATCCCATGGGGCACGGATGGCACGCTCAAAGAGTTCACAATGAGATGAGCTGCCTGAGGAAATGAAGGCAAAACAAAAAAACTGAAGAAGCACGGGAGAGGCGATGTTATTTTAAAGCGTTGCCAAGTTTAGGTGCATTCGACGGAATGAAGTCATTAAGTGCAGCGTCACCAGTAATATGGAAACAGTGCTTCGCAAACGAGCCAGATTGCAGGGCAAACAAAACACACTCCAAGCTGGTAGCCGGGCCCCACTTGAGGTCATGCTTTTGAAGACTACCAAACCCTTTCTTTCTACGATAACATCTCACGCTGCCACCCCGTGATCACACTTTTCCACTCGAAGGCACGCGCTATTAAGATTCTCGCGGACCCGGAGGTGAAAATGAAGGCATACGGAGCTGTAGATGCACAGGAGTATAAGGATATTAATAATGGCATTGTCTATTTACATGTTAATCAGCCGCATAAAATTGCGTCGAAGAATATGCTTCCCTCGGTTAAATGGTGAT
Organism: Pyrrhosoma nymphula; assembly: GCA_963573305.1. Lineage (NCBI taxonomy): Eukaryota > Metazoa > Arthropoda > Insecta > Odonata > Coenagrionidae > Pyrrhosoma > Pyrrhosoma nymphula. The sequence continues at coordinate 6,665,835 of OY754335.1, read as the reverse complement.
ATAATTCTTCGAAATGAATTGCCTCGGTGCAAATTCATAAAGTTTATAAGATATATAGTTTTTATCTGAGATGTCGTATTAATTTACGAACCAGCTTTACTGTTCTAGGGACAGAGCCAGGATATCACGTTACATTAGTTGGAGTTAAACTTCAAAATCAAATGCTATATCTTACTCTATACCTTATTTCTCTCCTCTAATTTAATGATTATTTAAATGAAGGATCTTATAAAAATTATTACAGTGGCGGGTGATAAAGGTCTATTTTGACTTCGTGAATGTATGCAAAAATTTTACAACAGCCTCTTCCACCATACACTGATATTATCGGGTGCCTGTATCATAGGCACTGAAGAACAACACAATGATAAAAAATTCAAAATCCATCCCTCTTCGGAAAAATACGTAAAATGTGGTAGTAATGATTGAGCACTCAACCATAGCCAAGTTTTTAAATAGCAAGACCGCTAAGTCTACGGAATATCCGCTCGCCCTATCATTTGACCTTCTTCGTTAAGTTTTTGATCATATCTTCACTTGCTGGAAACTTTTTCTATCGATGGAATAGACTCCCTCTAGACTACATGAAAGGTAACCAAGAAAACCCATAGCGTTCATGGCCTCGGTGTCTTTAACGTACTCATTTGCTCCAAATAATATTGCAACAACTCATACTATTCTCACCCAGTCAAAATTTTGCATTTACTGAGAAGGAAATAGTTTATTTCTACAAGAAATCTCTAAGCATTATTCAACATAAACTCCTCTCTGGTTTTGCCGACAATTTTATCGAAATGAGCAAGGACAAATGTGAATCGACGTCAAAACGATTAGCTATCGTTGGATTTATTGGATAATAAAGGAATCTTTACTCATTTAGAAATCCAATGTTTTTTTATAACTGAATTGACTTCTCAAGATTTTACGTTTATTTAAGTCACATTTTTCAGTACAGAAAGTTCAGTTTAGTAATATTGATAGTAGCTCAAATTCAATCGATATTGACGTCCAAGCTTCTTAGAATACGCGAGGGATACCAATCGATAAGTGAAATGAACGTTAAGTAAACGAGGTAAAACATATACCAAGTATCTTCTTCAGGCATTCGCTATCGTTAAAGTAGTAGTTATAGACAATTTCAAATTTGCCTTGGAGCGACGTCATTTCGCAACAAAAACTCAGCCTGAATAATCAATTTACTGGCGACATAACATGCCTCCCCGGACTATCCAGGTCGACCATGCAACCGTCTCATTACTCTTCAAGCAGAGTTCAGGAAGTTGCGAGTGAACTCAAATAAGAGCAGGCTATAAACACGGCACGTGTGTACTGATGACGCCAACAGCGCTGCAAGGGCTATCCGCTACCGTAGTCATGTCTTCCACGAACAATAACTTCAGTTCTACAACGTCATTTGGCGAGTGCAGGGTACATCACAGAGAACTGACGTAATGTGAAGCTCCACGCCGATAATCGTAACTGCTTATAACAAAACAAATAATAAATGTCGTGTTTTCGGTTTTGTCGTTTATAAATACCGCTATCACAGACGAAATGTCAAAAATTTGAAATTAAAAGTAATATATTACAAATAATGATTTTTTGACGATTATATTATTTATGCATACTTTTTCTTGCTTGAAGTACCGACCGCAGAAACATTTATATATAACTACCGCATTTTGACGTCAATAATGGCAGTCTTTTGCTAATACCAAAAAATCAAAGAGGGATGTGAGTCCTCATGATATCACAATTTAATTCTCCAAAATAAATTAGTTTTTTGTAAGTTTTTTTGCAATGGTGAAATTTTTACGAGATAGAAATATTACATTTTTCCTGTTTCCTTTGACCTACGTATTTCACCTTCAACTTAAGAATTCATTCGAAAGTCTCAGGCTTAGCGCTATGGAAACATTTAATATTCACCATAAACTTTGATACCAATTTGGTACTTTGAAATCCAAACCCAATTAAGAGAAGCATGTAAAGCGTCAACAGGGTTATTTACGAAATTTTCTCAAAGATTCATACTAAAATAAATGAAATTAAAAAATATTTGGGCAAGGTATGATTCTGTTAACACTATTGAGAATAATGTATATTTTTATTTCGCCAACTAGAAAATGAGGAAACCGACTTCATTCTGCGAGGGAACCCTCTTCAATTCCAACATCAGGGCAGACGTTGGAGATGAGAAAGACCTGACGGTTTCGGCAGATTTTCTTTCGAAAGAGCACAAGGAATTGCAGATGATCGAAGCTTCACGTATTGTCCGATGTCAGTGGGGGGGAAGTCGTTTCTTAACCGGCGGTTGAGTAAGAAATGCTTCTTCATATGAATATGGAGTGGAGTGAAAGTGGTCAATCTAAGTGAGAGGAAGCCGGCAACGAATCTCGTCTAGGATGGTTCGCGAAGGTGGAACGCGAGGACGCGATGGAAGACTTGAAGACGCAGAGGATGTTAAGTCAGATTACAAGAGAGGAGATCGACCGAAAACGAGCTAAATTGCTGGACGAAGCTTAACCGTTTAGATATGAATTTGATGAGAAAACTTAATGTGACCTCATACTCTTCAATTACAAAAGAGGTAGGTAAAGGACGAATTTGAACGAGGAATTTGTGCAGGGAGTAAACTAATAAAGACGCTTAGGCTAGCTGATGATCAGACCTTCACTGGTTAACCAGTCAGCTTAGGAGTTGCAATCCGGGCGTAATTTAATGCCCTGCAGATGCAGGAGAAAAATACGGCGTGGGGAAAAACGGAAATGTGGAAGACAAAAGTAACGAGATTATCCTGGGGATAATTTCAAAATTAAACAAAATATGAGGCTTCTAAGTCAAAACCAGACTGTTTTTTCACTGAAAGATTTTGAACAAAAAGGAACGAAATGATATGATACAAGACGGAATATTGGGTTGGCAACAGACACGTTAATTGAGAACTAATGAAAGCAGATATCTATAGGTGGGAATTGGTTCCTGAAGGCGATCATATAAGGACAGTACGAAGGAAGAGGAAGGAGAAGGATAAGCATTATTAATGTAATTACGAGAGCAAGAATACGTGCGGAAATAAAGTCAAATCGTGAGAGGAAATAGAGCGACCCTACTAGGGTAACAGGAGATTTGCGTAAAACAAAATCCACCCCGACCGTACACACATCTAATAATAACAATAATACAGCAATTCTAGGTAACTACATATGTAGCGTAAATAATCATTCTTCAACTTAGTTACTTTGGAAGGCAAAGATAAAGGAATTCTCAAAGAGGAAATTATAATTAAAGATGCTTCAGCATCTCTGGAAACAACGAAAAAGATTTTCCTCCGTATTTTTATATTTATGTATATTTTATTTATGTTTATTTATTTGTATTAGATTTTCCGTCGTATACTTTCGTGGGTACGACTTCACAGGGGCACGATGGAAGGATGAATCCTTTACAAGCTTCGTAAACGGGTGAATATATTTTTCTCGAACTAGGATACTTATAATTGTAAGAGTGGGTACTGTCCGGTCCGCCTAGAGATTAAACGCCTCCAAATGGAGGATATATTGTAACTTAAAAATCATCACTTATTTTTATACTGGTAGTCCTTGCAGAGAGTGCCCACATTAAATTAAGGGAAACACTATGCCAATCCCCCCCCACTTTTTTCCAAAGATTACCTGTCTTCGACAAGAAAAGAAAAATTTAAGATTTTGGCGGAGAAGGAAAAAACTACAAAGAGATTTCCTATTATCATCAGGACCCTGAAGTTGATGTAGAAGAGCCTGGCGTCGAAACATGGGCCAGCATGGACATCACAACCCTGTGGGAAGCCCTGGAACAGTTCGCATCGGAGAAAGGAGTGTTTTGTGAGTCCGTGCGTGAGTTGTGAGCGGACACTCAAGTGCGTGCGCGAGGCGGTTATGCAACCCAGTACCGCGGTCCCCTGGGTAATAGAGACGCGGCCCCGCTACGGTTGAGAAACGCGCCCCACGAGAACGAGCGTAGAAAGCAAATAAGTCACCGTTCTGTTACTCCCTCTGGTGCGCGATAAAGAGGAACGCGGGCGGAAAACCAACGCCAATGAAGGCAAGGGAAGGGACGGAGCAGCAGCACAGGAGGAGGAGGAGGCACAGAGAGGCTAACGAGACTTAAATCGAGTGAGGCCTGATGAGGAGAGCACAGGCGCATACTACACAGAAGGTCGGAGCACTATCGAAAAGGTGGATCTGAAGACGTCATTAAGAGGGATAACAAGCCGTGCAGCCGATGGGTCACGCTGAAGAAGAAGACGCCGTCCACGGATTGGCACTGCAAGGCTTCCAGGCGCCAAAAGGGGCCAATACAGAAGCACCTCTCTCAACGGTCACTTTGCAACAGCGAACGCATCCTAATAATTTGTAAATTTCCATGCCGAATAGCAAGGATTTACGGCTTTATGTGATTCACGATCGTTGATCCACTATGCTGTAAACATGACCAAGTCGTGAAGTCGGGCGATTTCACCGTGTTTTGATTTAAGAAATCGTCGAGAAAGTGGATGACATCGATCAAATACGCATTCAATTTTAAATACAAATAAATTCTCCTTCCAGTGACGCTTAATATGTTCTACCAATCACGCTCAGGGTTCATTTGGGACGCTTCAAAATCCAGGTCCATTACTGCCGTTTTCACGGCATCAGTTCGACCGAAAAGTTGACATGATCGTTTACCTGTGATAGGGTAAATTTTTTTCGATCTCTCTCCTAACTAACACCACCATTTCTAAAAAAAGAGTCTGTTAAATTTATTATTTTCTTCCAAATACACTATACATGTTTAAATTATTCCTTACGTGATTATCATGGCTTAGTGAAACATTTTGGTGCAGCCAAAAACGGGCATTCTACGAGTTTCATATGTAATATTCCAAAGATTTTAACAGCTTAAATAGTTTGAAAAATCTCCAAGTTTTCCACCGCTAGAAGCGTTATCGATGATCTACACCAAGTAGCTTTATTTTTTCCGCACCAAGAGAATCCGCTATTGAGAAATTTTACGGTACTAACTTCTTTCACCCTCTTAATTTGACGTTTGAACCTCCTACTTTGACGTTTGTAGCTTGGTAACTTAGGCACCCGGAAACAACTGTCCCCCACAAAAGTTCCTCAGGGTTCATAGACCCGCTGAACATCCAACAGACATTTAAAGTTCACAATCCCCCAAGGAAAACATTAAAATTCACGAATCCACCTTTCCCTTGTTGATAGTGAAGACAACGAAACTAAAACTATTAAAAAGAGAAAAAATTAAGGAAAACAGCACTGCTAGTTGCCTTCACCAATCCAGTACGAAATCTTTGAAACTCCTTAATCAACAAGGGGAGACTGAACATAACTTTAGAAATTCCACTCGGGTTTGTTATCCTGGTGTCTGATCGTAATATTGTATTATTAGCACGCAAACATTTTCCACTTTACTTAAAAATGACATAAGACGTCGAAATAGGTATAAATAACGGAAAGGATTTGACAAAATATATATATTAAAATTCCTTACTTGGCGGGGAAATTTCACGAGCCTTACAAAACAAGAAGCCATTAACTGAATTCAACAATCTTGAAACAATAAATCCAATTCCTAATTCCATCATAAATCTAACCTGAAAATAGGAAATGGTTACCATTGATTACAAAAATACTTTCAAATCAGTACACCAAGTTAAACAGGTTGAGTATCACAGGTCGAGCAGGCTAATTTATCTCTAGCACACGGAACAAAGATACCAGTTGGATAGGAATATATTAGTGGATGATAAAACGAATAAGAGACAAAAGTGCTTTCGAAAACAAAATAATTAATGAGAGAATATAGAAATTGAATTATTCATTGGCCGTTTAATCCTAAGATTGGTTGACTGCAGCCCTCCATACTTCCCTAACCTAATGCTTATTCCCTTACTCCTTGGTAGTACTCCTAATGCAATGTCCTCTTAATTTGGTCAATATCCTTTGGCCAAAGGATATTGACCTTCCTCTTGGGACTATTCCTTCGATTTTCTTTTAGCTCCGAGAGCATTGAATAAAAGAAAATCATGTAAACCCCTTCACAACTAATTTATCAACATTTCTTGGTTTCAAATTTGACAATCATGATACGGTTACAATAATGTTAGAGAACTCGTGATATGGTAATTCAGAGAAGAAGACCGAAAATCAAATATCATTCCATAAAAAAAATCCATTAAGTCATTAGCACATAAACTTCGCGACCAAAAAAAATACCACTCAACAAGCGAAGAAGTGTTGCGTCATGAATAAACGAAAATAGTTGCGTGACTTAATTATTCATTGACTTTTCGCGTCCACGATAACTTTTATGAAAATAATACAACACGTTTGAAACATTATGATTCCAACTATGAATTCTAATGCATAATATAAATATGCCCTGAACTTTCAGTTATAAATATGAATAAGAGTCCCATTGAGATTTGAGAGATGGCATACAAGACTTTAGCCTTCAGTCAAATATTGGCCTCGAGAAAACAGTCTTCCATTCATCCACCCGTAATTACGTGCATCATTTGTTCTCTGCTTTAGTTGTGACCCCAGAAAGCCATTAATTTCCACGACAAAGAAAAAATACTAGACTTATTACTTATAACCACCATTACAACGCAAAACAAATAAACATACTACAAGACTGTAGGTAATGTACCAATAGAAAAGCTTACTTTACGGAATATATCAAAGCATGTTCCCGAGATTCAGAAACAAGAACTGAGGACGCAATTTACATTCGGAGGTTTATAAATAAAATAGTGCATTATATCCGAGAAGAAAAGTTTCATTCCTTGAGGATACAATTGGTCTTCATTTTCTTCAAAAACCCTTCTCGATTGCAGTAAGAGGTTAACTCAGGGACAAGGAATTTCTATGGGTGTGAGGTAATGATATAGTGTACGACTTTTTTAATTAAACCATAAATTGATATAATAATCTATCGGGAAATGAAACATTAGTCGGTTAAAGCTATCTTTATAAAATGCTAAATCTATTTATAAAATTGAAGTCAATTAAAAGTGAAAGATCCCTCAGAAAGGCAAAATAATCGTTTACACAGAATTCAAATGCCAATAATTATTTCATGCTAGCACTCATTATGTATCAGCATCGAATCAAGTTAGAGAAAATGTATAGGTAAAGATCAGAATCTATGCATAACATCATGTTAGTTCCGTACGGTGATAATCGAACAGTGATTGTATCATAGTTTTATATTTCAAATTGGCGGTGCTGGTAAATTTTTGGTAGTTCAAAACTTACTTTGGTATGACAGAAACTTAACACTTACAATCAGTACCGCGGGGTTCTTATTGCGATGATTACATTTGACCTGGTGAATCAAAATTATGGAGGTTTCTGTTTGCATGAGGCATTCATTACTTAGCAGTCATCAGAGTGCATCATATAAAACTTTAAATTAATAAAGTTCCGTATATACGCTTATTTTTCGGTGAATGCCTGCTTACATTTAATATTTGTGGACTCATTTGGCCTGTAAATTCTCAGCCATAATTGTTGGTAGATATAAAATGAACGGGTCATCATGTTCTTTTGAAGGATGCATGATAGTGGAAGATTAGATCTTCCTCGGGAATAGGTCTTCCAAAATTAATCTAATCACATAGCTCGATTATGTGGATGGATATTTATTTCAATTTTAATGTAATGAATAAGAAAAATCACGTTTCTGAGTCACAATAACGTAAAATTCCATATATCTAGAACACTATAGTGCCTTGAAAACTGTAACCCAGTTTTTTTTACTGAAATTTCATCTCTCACCATTATAAAAAAGATTGTGCGTAAATGGTTGACGTCAAAAGGTTTGCTTTTATCTTATTAAAATTGACGACCTTCCACTAGGTTGAAGCTCCGACTTTTGATATCTTCTGCTATCACATTAAAAACACCATAAGTTAGATCATAAGGAAGAATTGCATCAGCTTAGAAATCTGGTATTATGGTGCTCTCAAATAAATCGTTAACAGTCTTTCCTTAAATATTCCCAAATCCATTTAATATGCCAATCCAGGACGCTGCCGTAGAGTCAGGACAGCTCCCTGTATTGCGGTCATCATAATTAAGTTCTGAAGTGACACATAAGTTCTTTCGCTACATCCTAGAGACCATACGAAAAGGGGAGTTTGCAGCATAATCCACAGCTTCATTGTTGGGTTCACCCTTGCATCGGTGTCAGCTCGACAGTGTTCTTTTTCACCCCTTTTGCCGTATTCGTGATGTTACGAACTCGGAATCAGGCATTCAATTGCACGATTCACCACAAATGGCCAATAAACTCTTCTCCCAAACCAACGTTCCCCATAGTACGACCTTTTCCTCTGGGACGGCCCTCGAAACCTCTCATTCTCCCTTTCCCCTCGCACAAGTCCTCGTAAATTCACTTAATTTATTTTGTGACATCATGGTAAATGGTCCATGCCCACCTACTGTGTATTCTCGCTTAAGCGGCTGTCCACGATTTAATTTCTTGGAAATGGCCAAAGGATCCACAAACTGTGCAAATAGTGGCTGCTTTCAGTCCTTTGAACGAGCCCGTGACCCTAACCGTCTCATTTTCCTCTTCTACTTTACGGAGTTGAAGACGTTATGGGACATAAATATGTAGCATCGCACGTCTTGTATATTTTAATTCATTCCACAGCATTTGCCTCACCTAACACATGCTTACAAAGCCCCACCCTACAATACTAATGCATATTTACAGCAGTGCTTCTTCTGACACGAGTTGACTGATGAAAGACTTAATATTTACCCTTCTATGGATCGCTGCCCAATGAGGTTATAGCATACTTCTAGTTCAGAAGCCACTATTAAAAATTTGCAACACAACAGAAAAATTTTAAATCAGAAAAAATTAATAAATAAAGACAAGGATTTATTTTTTGGTCATCTACACGATTCATTGTATTGCCAATCAACGACTTGCTCGGGAATAGGTGTCTTTAGAAAATATTACCGTTCTGATTAGGGATACACCTCCGAGTCAAACTTACGATCCATAACTCACGAAGAATAATCCCAGAAAAAGTGATACTAAATATTTAAATAAGTAAATCGTTATCGATTCGCCCATCAACACTTACTTAAAGCTACTGACGCACAACTAGCGAAAGTTGACAATTTTTCTCACCTCAGAGCAGGCGCCCACTAAGCGGTGCTTAGTCGAAATTCCAAGTCTAAGAGGTAAGCACGGGGTTAAAAAATAACAGTTGAAATTTTTCAAAGCCTTTTCCGCCAAAATGAGTAATCAACTTGAATTTTGCTTTTAAAGGTTCTTCATGCAAATACCTATCAGACCCCCTACGAGGTAAAAAGGGTGAAATAGGTTTCAGTAGTGCATTTAAAAGTTTTTCAAATTCTTTTAGGCCAGAAGAAATCCAATCAAATTTGTCTCTACATGTTCCTCACACAAAGTTTTTAAAAATAAATTCCGTAATTCGTTAATTCCACCCGAAAGATGAAAAAAGAGGTAAATTTAAAATAATGATTTGACGCCCAAACAGGTACTATTTCCATGATTTTCGGTCAATTTGTTGAAACTAACATGAACATTTAGAGATAAAATATTCACTCTACTATATAAATAAAATAGATATCGAGTATTATAGAGGGAATATAAAGTTAAGCATGCATATTTACGAAATTTAAGTAAGCATATATTTTCTTTCGATATTGCTAAAATTTTGCAATTTATAGCGCATTAAAATAATAATATTTATTTCTCTATTCAAACAAAGAAATTTACAGCTTTTTACCAAGATAAATAATGAACACATCAAGTATACTTTTTAGGTATTGCCTGTGCATGAGATATCTCAACAATCAGTTTCAGTTTATATAAGATAAGAAAACAAACTGAGGCCTATTAAACTATAAAAGTATTCAAAGAACTGCGGAACTAGCCGCGCAGTAACTTTAACGGAGTAACCCGCTAGTGGTCACACAATTGTGTGAAATTTACAGTGAAAAAATCATTCGCCTGGACTGGGATTCGAACCCAGATCCCCGCGCCGAGTGCTCTACCAGTTAAGGCGTCGCACGATCGCACACGGGTACTTTGGCATTGTATGCACGGTACCTGTGAAGACATCTCGCTGCTTAAAGCCTCCATAAAATTCACAGTGAGAGATGACGCCTGGGTAGCTTAACTGGTAGAGCTTAACTCGGCGCGAAATCGGGGGATCTGGATTCGAATCCCCGTCAAGGCGAATGATTTTTTCACTGTGAATTTCACACAATTCTATAAAAGTATAATCACGCGTGATATAGATACAAATTTTTAAACAAATCACATAGTGCAACTGGTAGCCTAATGTATATAGTTACCTCTAATTTTAACAGAAACAAAACCGTCCGAGTTTTCATGACTGAAACCCAAGAATTTTTTTAAAATTTGTTGTCCATCAATTACGTATAAGTACGTATGTGATGTGCAGTGGGAAGGCAAAGAGAGCACTGAGCAATGAGTTGGAAAGATAATAGAGGCAGCACACAGCAAGGGCAGGTGGGATGGGGGGGCACTGCAAGCGATCCATCGGCAAGAGCAGTGCTGGGGAGAGAGTGGTGATTATTGGCGTTTTGTGATCGCTGGCACATACGGGGCGAGAAGGAGGAGGTGGTGGGGTAGGCAAGAGATACGCATCGCGTATACGCGCGTAGACGACGTGTGACGAAAATCCAGCCTCAGAAGGGAGTGGCGGAGATCATCTAGTAGGCGCGTCTCCACCTCTGGCAAGCGAGAGGACGTTCACTCTCAGTCCGCTGCGCCAAATTGCCCCCCCAGTCCACGTTCCATCCCTTAGCGAGCGGACATTGTCCAGATAAGGAGGCATTGCAATGACACAGCTAGATGCGATATGTCTCTCTCTCTCCGGACGGAATTACGCACGAGTGAAAGCGTTGATGGAAAAAAAATGGGAATAGTTTGTTTTTTCATATCAATATTCTAATAAAAAGGCAAACATTCTATAACTATTAACTGCTGTTTCAAAGCCAAACGAGAGTGAAATAATTCTTGCATATTTCTGCATATGCTAGGATTTCCCACACAGCCACTTAGTTACAATTGTTTTTATCAAAACGACAAAAAAAACGTCGCACAATATTTTCTTCACCAGAAGTTTTTTTTTTTTTTTTTTTTTTTTTCCAAAAAATAAAGGTACGATGCCCGCGTGGTATTCATTCTCCTGATTTTCTTGCATCAAAAAGGACAGTTGGGGAATAATAGGTGTGGTGGAAGAACTACTCAAGTCACTAAGAGCCAAATAGCGAGAGCCAAGGAAAGTCCATGCGTTCTTTGCTAATCAGCAATACACTATTTTCATTTTACCTACCTCAGGAGGGGTTTATGACAGAATGTTAATGACAGAAACTTCTCCAGGGCCCCTTGCCTATAAAATAGGGTTATAATTATTCCCCCGGGGATATTATTAAACTCATACGATTAGCACTATAGTCAGCCTTTTGCCCTGAATGAAATCGTTGCGTACCCAAGTGATAACATTTTAGTTAATCTAATCACCATGATCCGCATTCTTTTGCTTTTCCTTTAGCCTTTCTTTGAATCGATAACTAAAGTTTGAACATTATTCCCTCTTTTGCTCCTCTTTCGTTGCCGCTGTCCTAACAGCACCTGACACAAGCGCTTGCGGCGGCTCTCAGGGTTAGAAGTAAATAAAGAAGTACTTACGTTAGCTAAAATGAGCAGAATAAATCATCTCCTACGTTGGGTCCATCCTGAAAATTAAGTAGACGCCTGGAGTTATTTTTATCCTTTTCACCAGCTAACCACACCTTTTTATTTTCAAAACTCCTATTAATTTCTGCCCCATCTACCTGCTCCATTGCCAAATTTCTTTATCAACCATCATGACGTTAACTGTATTCGTATATATTTCTTCTCGTCATACTTTTTGCTACATCTTTCAAAGACCTTCATAAGGCCTAGAATATACTCTCTCTCTCTTTTTCATCCCCTCGTAAAGCTTGAGATTACGGATCCTTGTGAACTAATGCTCATAATCAAATCATTTACTATCGAATTATTACTTCATCATAGTGCCCCTACATCCTTTAAAAAAACATACCAATCAGAGGCCTCTAATGTATCCCATTGTCTTTCAACGATGTCCACGTTTCGGAGCGCAATATAAAAATCAAATACAATACGCTTCAAACCAAAAATTTCACTCTGTAGGTATTATTTGAATGTCAAAGAGGAGATCATGTTACTCTTATTAATACCGTCATCTCTTCCACTGATTTCAAATAAAATGCTTCTTTCGCTAACTTACTGATTCTTCTGCAAGCACATCCACTGGGATGAATGAAGAACAAAAAGACGTTTAGTAAGAGGGACGGAATCTGCCGAGGAATGAGTGATGTGGAGAAAACGGCCTTAACTTGCGACAGCAGAGCAGAGCGCGGACTGAATTCTAATGGAGGAGGAGGTGAGGATCTATAATATATGTGAATTCAGCGAACACGAATATACGGAGCGGAAAAATTACGCGATAAAGCGAAGGGAGGGGGAGTGGGTTGAGCGAGAGATGCCAACGCGCAAAGGGTTATGATTTTCCCTGGAACTAACTGCTTGCCAGCAGCAGCAACTGCCTTTCGGAATGCCTTCAAGATAGATAGGGAACGTGATGGCCGGGAATGTTTCTAAATCAAATCGAGTAGAGAAACAGCGCAATACTATTGATACACTGTTCTGGAAAAATACCTAAATAATGCCCTACACGGTCGATTTTATCATCAGCAATTCACGCGAGAGAAAGAATATAGACATGACGAAGAACATACAAAAGTGAAAACCTGGAATTTTTCGCGAATAGCTTATAAAAAAATGATGTATTAAATAGCACAGCTCCATATTAAGGTTTACATTTCCATACTTCATTCAGTGGAAGGAATCCGTTGAGGACAAAAACATAAAAGTATTTGCAATTTTCCAAAGGATTTCTTGATTGCAAAAATAGGAATATTTTTTCACAAAAATATGCACAAATCCGAGGATAACTGTAATTTATAATTTTAATTCTCCAAAAAACGCTCGACGCACAACAAATTATTTACGGAGAAATGATTACCGCGTGGTTCTGAAGAACAATCAATGTCCCGAAAGAAGAGAAAGAGGGTTTTACTGAATAAACTGAATCTATTGAGTCACACTTCAATTTTGTTCTTTTCTCGATAGCGATGGGATAGCGTTTTCATCCGTCTAAACATCGGCTTTTGAAACTTTCATAGCCGAATGCTTGTTTTCCTTAGCAACCAGTTCAGTCTGTATTTTATGCCATAGGTAACTGGGGTCGCCTGCATTCATTAATCCACCAATTTTCATCAAATCAAAAGCATGGCATGGACCGTATGCAAGGAAAAATCCACGTTCGTATTGGCAATCCAAAGGTTGAGAAGGGAAGCTGTGAATGTTTAAATAATAAGTACCCCCTTGGTAGAAGCAGGAATGATCGCCGCGAAGGATAATCGGAGGCCAGGATAATCATCACTCCATTGCCCTTGTATATCACGTGCTGCGATGAAGAATAGTGATGTGTAAACCCAAAATCGCATCACGTTCCCACTTCTCTTCCCAAGCTCCAAGAAAGGGCGTTATTTAAAATTCAGGTCTACAAGGAGACGTTCCAAAAAATCCAGCCACCCACATTGCCCGTCCTTGAAAAGCCTTGCCAAATTAGAAACTAGGGATTTCCCGATAACACTCCGTCGGATTGCATAAACTTGAATTTCGGCTGTTGGAAATCATAATCACGGACTGCTAATGCTCATTTCAATTATTTATTCCTCAGCAGGATGCCGATCAAGTTCAATTGAACGATAAAAATCCACGCTTTTGCCAGCATATGAGAATTCTCTCGTCAACCGAGATATAAATTTTGTCTTGGGTCCGAATCTGTTTCGTCCTCGTATTAAGCGATGGCATTCAATTCTGGTTAAATTATTATTCACACTTCTATGCATTTTTGGCTCCTGAACCTTTGAGATGTTAAACTACATAGTCTATGGCATAAGTATGGATTAGATGATAGCCCAACCGTGATCAAACACCTGTCTCAGACATTCCTCTCGAGTCTATCTCTTCGAAAGCTGTTTTTCTAAGAAATAAAGTAAAATACACAAGGCATCATTCCACAATTTTTATGGAAAGATACCTCCAGTGTATTATTATGAGTTTACATTATGATACATGAATTTCCACAATGTTCAGCCAGAACCCATCGAATGTGTCTTGAAGCTTAAAGTAAACATAAAATACCAAAAGAATGTTTGAATGTTTACAAAATTTTCGAAATAATAACGTGTGCGAAGTATACAAGTTCATTTGTTTTGAAATGGTTTTGGAGTTTATTTTACAAAATTCTATCGAAAAAAATTAAAAATGTTTATAAAGTGCCCTCCGTGTTCAAGAATACCTCCATGTACCTATGAGACGACGAATAACAGTTGAATTATAAGAAAGTAACACCTTTTAAATATATTCATTCTATGCTACAGGAGTAGGAAAAAAGAACGCAGGATAATAGTTGAAAGCGGGAGGGGACCACAGAAGATGTCATATGGTAAGGGGGAGTCAGCGAATGCCTTCCACTTCACTTAATGGATCAATCATATGCTTCCTCGCCAATACAAGTCCAATGATCGTGCGAAACCCTCTACTAGGTCGGCTTCAATCACACTGGATTCCGACCTCAATCTCAAGTGCCGCCTACCATTGCAATGGATCAAGTATCGTGTGAAGCCGGCTTTAGGGAAATTCTAGGGTCCGAGATCTGTTGACGTAAACTTTATTTTACGTAAACTGCAAACAGCACAAGTATTCCTCATAAGCAATAATCAGTAATACACGATATTTTGTATTTTGCGTTGAAAGCACGAATAATATGTTAATAATAACCGGCGTAGTCTCTGCATATCTTGAATTGACAAACTTTCAATAATTAAAAACAAAGGCAATGATCAAATTTCGATATAATCCGGTTTATTTTATACAACCGTCCCCAAGACTATCTTCTTCCAGCAGCCCATATTGAACTAAGAATCCCGGGCCGCCAAATTGATTCTTATGGACCGACGGCAAACTTTTGTTCCTTCGCTACACAGTTCTGATTAAACCTTAAACATAGCTATAGTAATCATTATTCCCATGGGTAGCCGAAATCGGGCAAAACATAGGCCATCAAAAGTTTCTTTTACGTGCATATACTTTCTAAATCCGTGACTTATTAAATCTTACATCAAATTAGGAGGTAAGCGGGAGAGTTCATGAAATCTTCAGTTGTATTACATGGGGGAGGGAGGTGTTAAACAAGTCAAAATCACCCCACGCAATACTTAAATGGAAGCTTATTTCCTCTTGCCCTCAACTGTAAAATTAAATTTTGAGTTTGATTTTCTGCGATAATAGAATATCCGCAAAATGAGATACTACTCTTTCAGTCGTCATTAATTCGTGTGGTGGATAATGTAAGGTCACCTTTCTTCAAGCTATCATTTTGCGTCAGGTTTCAAATGCTCGAAGAATACTCCAAATGAGAAATGAAGCAAAATAACATCTCTTTAATGTAATCATTCTTCCAAAAAAATCTTCGCACAGGTCCTCCATGAATCAAATGATAGAAAATATTCCATCCAAATATTTACGAAGTATTTACATTCATCCTTAATGCGCTTAGTAAATACCCAAATCATAAGATGTAAAATTTTATGACTCTGCTTTTGCTTTTCACTGAGGATAACAGTTTTTCTTACATCTTATTGAAATCAAATGAAAGAACCTCGATGCCCGCTTTTGCGGTTGATTTTCGTATCAGAGTTTAAAAACGTCATGCCAACAGAGTTAGCTGCAAGATTGGGTTAAATATTAATGATTTCGCTCGCAGAAAGATGCCAAAATTTGTACCATGATAAGCAAATAACCAAATATCTGGCCTCGCTGATAGCAAACACCATAACAATGGCCAAATCGGTATTACCGACGGTACCGGTACTAAAAGTACCGGTATTTAAACAGCGCTGCCATCTTGCATCAACTAACGGAACTAACTACGAAAATTTACTAACCACACTAAATTTTCAAATTTTCTCGTAAAATGTGTGTCTTTTTTTCTTATTTACATTATCGTGAAATTGAGATATGTTTGCTATCGTTGTTGATATAATAGGTAAGTATACATTTTTGACGCATGCCGAACACCAGACAATCGATGATTTTGAACCGTATAAACACAAATATTCATTCCTTTAAGTTAAACGTTAGTGCGACCACGCAAGGATTGATCACTATAATATGACAGGGGATTTTACATGACCACAATATTAAAACAATATCGATCGTTCTTCATGTGATTTAAAATCATTCCAACAAAAAGCGACGAGCGCAAACATACAGCGTTAAATTAAAAGTATTTATACTGAATAGCCTCGATGTATATATTCCCCCGATGTATGTTCATTGAACATACCGATGAATGGAAATTTCTGCGTATCTTTTTGGACGTATATTCTAATTCGCCGAAATACCGGAAAATTAGGGAGAAACGTATGTCAAGTTGTAATTAATAAAAATATTTAATGAATCACATAAATACCGGTATGATTTCGTCGGTACTACCGGGCGAGTAGTATAATTGCTTTTTTATACTCTAAAAATATGCCGGCACTTTTTTGAGTAGGTACCGCCCATCCCTACATCAAACATCCCATTCCATCTAGCATGGCAACATGCTACATATCGCTACATCATACCACTTGCGCCACGTCAGCAACCGATTTTTGAAGCGATAACTTCTTTTGGCCCTTTGGGCACTTTTGGCATGGGGGAAAAAAAGCAAACTCGCGTCACGTACCGTACCGCACTTTTTGCTTCGGCGACGTAGTTCCAATACCGTCGTCAGATGACAGCACCGCTTTCCTAACAGTGCGAATAACTGCCACCAGATGGTAGGACAAGCGGTAAGCGGGGAAAAGTGCACCGTTTAAATGGCGTACCATATATTTCCCTGTTCGTATTCTTTACCGAATCTTGAAATTCAAAGGTTATTAGATACTTTATTTATTATAAGCCAATAGTTTCTTTCCTAGAATTCTGTAGAAATAGTAATGAAATAAGTCATATTATTCATGAGAATAATTAAAATAACATGCGAGAAAATGAGGAAATGGTGATTGAAGATGTAACCAATGGTGATGAGAATTGTTAATTTGAATAGAAATATAATTAACATAAGATATATAAATGAGTGCTATACTATTCAGACGCATGTACAATACCTATTTTTCAGATAAAGACCTATGTTGTCAACAAAAAATAAAATTGACATAAATGGAATATTCATTTTTAAAAATTATTTTACCTTATTCTCCTTTTTTATTCAGATTTATTTGGGAATATAAATCGGTCAAAGAAGTATTCACTTCCAGCGTGTGGTCCTAAGCACACCCAATTTTTTTGAGAGGCCAGCGTTAGCTATTGGTTAATAATACCGTTCGGATCGTTCGAATATGCGCTCGTTCAGAAGGAAGTATGAGGAGGATTCCATTTCTAGTATCTAGCAACGCGGCGGGTGGTGGGGATGGTTGAAGTGAGGTTGAGTGCCTCCACTTCCCTTCGGTTCGCCAGCCGTGTGAATGTGAGGCGTGCCCCACGCCTCCATCTCCTCTCTCAAGCAGCCCAAGCAGCGGCGTGTTCAACTGCCCACGCTCACGATTGGATTGCGGCATTCCATTAAGTGCACGCCGCACGATCATACTTCGTAACGTACGCGATAGATGTCGCACGGCAGATCGGAAGCCAGTGCTCAACGTGTAAACTCAAATGTGAAGAATGGTAATCATCTCGTGGAATTGACACAAAGGTAAGAAAGTAAAAATCTCAGAGATGCATAAAAATGCTCATCCGGCGTTGTTTCGCCTCGAACTTATCCTGAAATTAAATTAAACCAAAGGTTGTCATTGAACGATACAGCTTCAACCAGTATCGATTTTTTTACTCTTCCATCAATGCCTTGATGAAACAAAGTAATTACTAAGAAACAGGATATAGGAAGGATCATTCCGAGATGAATTTAGAAATTATTAATGAAACCTAGTGGTTGCTTTCTGCGAATTTCCCGAATCGAGAGTATAGTTTACAATTTTTCATATTTGTTTATCAAACTCCCTGAGAACTAGTCAAATAAGCATTCTGCTCTCTGTGTTCTAATCCTCACCATAGCAAGGTAATTGGAAGCGATTCTATCGCATGCCACGAGATGCCATACGATTTGGTTGTTCACGCGGAGAAATTCACCGCTAGCCGCATCCCGCACCAGCACTGGCACCAGATATGTCGCCGTGTGTTCAGGGCTTAAAGGTGGAATTTTCTTCTACTGGCTGGACGTTCTTGGTATCATACCTAAGTGGCGCAATCAGAAACTGCCTACCCTCAAAACATATACGCAATTGCCAAACAGTTTTTATTAGGAAAAGATTAGCATGGAAAAATAACTTCCCTCTCCTTCCTACCATTGAGGGCAAGATTGAAAAATGGTGTATAATTATGTGACTGACCCATTACGACACGGACTTGCCATTACTTCCAGTGGCAATTCGATTTATCGAATACCAGCATCGAGATCATTTCATACAACTACCGCCGGGACATCATTAACCCCAACGAAATGATACCAGTCATAAATATTTTGTTTCCACAAAGTTTTGTGAGGCTTTTTGAAATTATGATACCTACATGCTATTAAAATTAGGTCAGAAATCGTCAACGGATACCAAAATGAACAGTGAATCATTCTGGACTGGTTTGCAAGGAAATAATTTCCAGGAGAAGGTAGTCATCTCTCCTGACAGTTGGAAATAAACACTGACATATTACACATCACATTTCCCAGATCCGGCTAAATCAAAAAATTATGCTCCATCTTAGTTAGAGGTGAATTTATTAACGAGATTCTCCAGGAGCATTAAAAACATTAGTTTTGGTATTTGGCGGTAAAGGTAATCATCCTTCAAGAATAACAAAATAATGACGATAACTATTGGAGATTAAGAAAAGCAAATCAGCATGCAATTATATTTACTACAATGGTATTTGCTTTCTCACTGGGAGCCATGTTGGAAGGAAAGCATCTTTTGTCATCCCTTATATCAAACTAAATGAAAATCCAATTATAAGAGTCGAAGTAAATTACGAATCTGAGGCTGCAAATAAAATATGGTGCTTTGAAATCATTTTTAAACTCCTTTAAAGGTTTCCACACTTGTTTTTCACAAATCATTAGCTTCCCCATTCAATCTGTAAGTATTAGAGAAGGCATGCGTAATCTTTTTCGATGAGCAGGCAAGATTGAGAAAGAAAGCCTTTTTGGTCACGGGGGCAGATTGAGTATTTTAATATCCGAGCTTTAAGAATAAAACACTGTACTTAAAGATATTCCTATATTTGTTTTTTATGTATTTGGAGCAATATTAAAATACAATTTGAACTAAAATAATGAATTATAACCATATGCATTGAAGGGAATCCACACACGCCTCGGAAATAGACAGCGGGCCACTTGAAAATAACAAGTGAACCAGAATTGTCCCGCGGGCCGCGGGTTTCCCATGCATAACTTTAAAGATGAAATGGTACAGCTTTCTTTCCACGATATTACGCAATATTCATGAATTTCAAAGATTAGACGGCATAGTTTTACTGGGAAAAACTATGGTCGTTCTGAATCTACCAGGAGATGGCAATCCTGTATATATGTACAATATTCGAAATTGCATATGTGTAACAGGGGTCACCTAATACTATGTAAATTAAAAAAGTTTGAGAGTTTCAGAGTGAGTTATGTAATGGCTTCCAATCCACGTAATCTCTCCTTTTCGTGAGGACTTTCATTTGGCTTTCACACTTGGCCATCAAGGAGGAGTCGTTTCCTCCTCCTTGATAGAAATATTGGCCACCTAATATGTGACGGCTATGGAATTGTCAATATGCAAACCACGATTTCATTAGACCATTCATCGAGAATAATTGGGGAAGGGTCGAAAGATGAGTACGCTGTTTGTTTACATTAGGTTAATAAATATACACGAATCATCCAAGGGCGCCCAGTCGATGAACCATATGAACATTTGTTATAAATTCACTCTTAACCCTTTCATATCTCAACTCTTTATCTTTAGGTCTGATATAAATATTGATGTAGAAGAAGTCAGAAAGACAGAATCACCTTCAAAATTGGACTGCAAAAACTTGCGCAAGTGGAAGAATTTCGCTAACTGGTAATTAGGACAATCAGTAATGGAAGAAGCTAGGAAAATATTGTGAGCAGAATAGTCCACATAAAGAAGATATTTAAGCAGAATATGAGTCTACAAGTAGCCAGAAACACAAATTTTGAAGTAAGAAAGTACTTCACGAGCAAAGAACATTATGGAAGAAAAGTGGTGTTAGATGAAGAGTGATTAAGATCATATGGACAGAGAGAATCGCCGATGAATAAGTCCTACGAAGAGTAGGAAAGATGTAATGCCAGAGTAGAACGAGAGCCTCTTGAGCAGTACTTGAATCAGAAAGGAATTGGGAGAATTTTAGAGGGAGACTAAAAATGGAGTATATGAAATGATTTATGAGAGAAGTTAAAACGTAGAGTTATGAAGGGGTAAAGAAATTATCTGAGAGTAGAGGCAAACCGAATCAAACCAATCAAATGATTTACGACTGCTAATCATGAGAAATTTTTAAAGAAATATTTGTTATAATAGTACAGAAGCCCCGAATGCGATAGGTAAAAAAAACCACGACCATAGTGTGTACTCAGTATAAAAAAGGGAAAAGAGATATTGACTAGTATCTATTAGCTATTAAGGATTAACCTCTGGAGTCAATAATGGTATAATTTTTTCAAGATAGGTACTCAAATTCACACGTATTTCTGGGCACCACACACGGACGTAGCACGATCAAATCTCCGAGGACCCCAAAAGCTTTGGCATAAAGAAACACAGATTGATGGTTGAACATTCACCTAAAATAATTGGGGAATAATCGAATGATGAGTAAGCTATTTTTTTAAAAACATCGAAAGAGAGTGAATAATTGGAGCGGGCAAAATTTGCCACGGAGAGAGAGGGAAAAGTCGGATAAGTCGAGGGTGGTGGTGTACAAGATCGCTCTCGCGGGTGGGTTATAAAAACGGTTGCCTCACTGCCCTTTTCCTTAGCATCGCCATCTATTGAAGCCCCGCCAACAATCCTTTATAGAGGGACGCTCCGGTATTCCGTCGACCCGTAACACTCCCCACACCACTCTCCCCGCCTTTCCCTCTCCGAATCCTTCGTCCCATAAACTGATCACCTCCAGTCAGCTCTTCCCCTCCCCCCACACGGTGCTTTACACGGCCCGTGGTGACTATAGTCACAATCCCCTCTCTACCCTAAGGTTCTACTTCCCAACCCCACAGCAAACCGCGGAGCACACAGTGGCCGATTTCTTCATTGCATATACATAATTCATTACCGTAAGTATGCACTTCTTTGAGAAGAATCTGGTACGGATCAAGTAGGAGAGGTAAAGGGAATGCAGTCGTTCATGGTCTTTTCCTACTAGTACTTCAGTTTGCCATGTTTCAACGGTAAGGCTCGTGTCGCACGATGCTTGATCGAGCACAAGACCTAGTATATGCTAGCTGGTACTTGATATTGAGGACGGAACCCAGTATGATTGAAACCGTGATAGAAGGTTTCACACGACCATTGAACTTGTGCTTGCTATTAAGCAGTTATTCCATATGATTCCATACTAATTTAAAAAAAAGAGAAGATCGCACAGCGTCTGTAACGTGAACGTGATTGGTAGATGGCAATTGGGTCGTACTGGGAGCTAGTAGCAAGCTAGTACCCCATCAAGTACGAAATCCAGTAGCTCAGCGAGTATACTAGCTAGCATGCTTTCTAGCCAGTATACTGGTTCTGTTTACACGATACTGGAAAGCTAGCATACTAGCAATTCTATACTATATTATAGTATACTATATTATAGTATACTATACTATAGTGTATACTATACTATAGTATACACTAGACCTTGTTCTGGATCAAGTGTCGTGTGAAACGGGCTTTAAGCTCATTTCTTCTACTTGAAGACACGGGCAAAAGCACTCTCGACGAAAAGGATCCGAAATCAATCTGAGGCCAAGGATGATAGACTTCAGTGACTGAGTGGGAACGGGTGTTTCATCGTGGCATGTCATCATTACCCATCGTCATCATTAAAAGCATCAAAGCGCGTGAGATATTGGACTTGTTATAAAGTTAGGTATTCCGTGAGACAAAGGTTAGGATAGAATGTTAGGTTAATCGTAAAATTAGAAGGACATTAACCATATCAGCTATAACTATTTACAAACCGTGGTACTAGCTCAGGCAAGATATAACAAGCCAAAATAAGCAGAATACCGACTAAATTCAGCGGAGATTCACGCAACTGAAAGAAGAGTTTACTGGCAACAGGAATACGAATTTGCGTTAAAAGGTTACGAAGACTAGTAAATTGTGCAATGTTGAGCGGTTTGATGCCAGGTTCTTATGTTTGTCTTATGTTTGTGACTATATATGCTGAGTGTTCTGGAATAGTTGTACCTGATGATGACGTGCTACGTCGAAACCCGGGTCGTTTACAATAAATAAATGTGGAATCACAAAGTTACTGCTTGTCATTCAATATGCTAAGCAAATTCCATAAAGTTACGCCTGAGACAACGGAGTTTACCAGGTTCTGAAACCTGAAAAGAGCAATGAAGTGCGAGAGTACCCATTGGAGTCCTTCAACGTGTGAATTTGGGTAGAAACGTAAAAAGGCAAATAAATATCTAGATGAAACTAAATATAAATATCATTTAATTTTAGAAAAAAACAAAGTGATTTAAACGAAGGAAGCTAGGCAACATTGGAAAACATATCGTTAGAGGAAATCCGCAGACCAAGTACGTGTGTCACAGACATAGCAGTCAAAATGGTATAAAAGGCCACGATAGGAGGAATCTTGTAACGTGAAAGCGTCTGATATGAGCGAACATAAAATACGATTTTCGAGAAATATTATTGGAGATAACATAGCCATTTTGAAGCCTTCTCCAGGTAGTTTAAATAACAGAAGATTATTTATATCGGCTTAAACCAAAAATACACGCAAGAGAAAATATTTCGCACTTTTTATGATGCACTAAGATATTTATGGTCAATAAATCAATTTGAAAAGTAGCCAAACCATAAGCCTAAAAGCAAGATTTGTTTAATAAATTGCAGGCCCTGAAGGTTATTTTACCACTTTCGTACGGATAATTTCCCAGGTATAAATCAAAATCTTCGTCGCAGTCGAGCGGAATGTTCGAACCGCTTTACCAATCGGTAATTTTTCCAATATTTCCGCTCGAATTTTCGAAATCCTATTTATTAGAAACCAAATGTATTAAGATCAAATGGACTGATAGAATCACTAACAAAGAAGTCCTACGAAGAAGTGTTGGAGAGAAAAAAGTATCATGAAAACTCTACGTAGAAGGAGAGACAAACTTATTTGACACATTTTCCGATAAAACAACCCAATTGAAAGCAATACTGAAAGGAGAAATGAATCGGAAGAATTAAAAAGGATGCAGGGAGGTATTAGTAGTCAATGGGATATTACTGGTCGTGCTAGTAGAAATCTTGTAACGTGGAAGCACCTGATATGAACGCACATAAAGATACGATTTTCGGGTATTATTATTGGAGATAATATAGCCATTTTTAAGCCTACTCCAATAAGTATAAATAATTGAAGATTCCAAATTGACTACATCATTAAAATTATGAAGTAAATTATGAATTATGTAGGAATAAAGCGCTGTCTGGAGAGGAGTATGGATGGTAAAGCTGCAGAAAACCAATCCTAGGACTGATGACTGCTAATGAAAATCCAAAACGTTATAGGAAAACCCTCCCAGTTTGTTAGTCCACGTTGGCCCACGTAAGGTAGATCAGAGACCACGGTGCTGAAGAAGTGTTTAATTTATCGTAGGTTCTGGTCGGGTAGTCTTCATCACCAGCAACGCGTAGGTAGTTCCTAGCACGAGAACACGTTGCCTCGCCTCACTAGACCCCCTTACCTCTAGTTCCCCGGAAACCACACCCCGTTCACATTCCCCCACCAATTCCGCCTCGTCCTGGATGGAACAGATTCCTTCCGACTTTTATGTAATGTCCTCGAGAACACACGCATGCTACACGCTCTCAGCTTCGTGTTCCCTCCCTATCCCCCCATCCATCAATCCATCCGAAGAGGCCAGGCGCCAAGTTTTTGCGACAGTTCATTTTAATGGGAACAATGGCTTCCAATCGGCTGCCTCCTCCCACAGCGACGCATCACCACGCGGGCGGGGGAAGAAATAAAAACGCTTTCCCACTACACACACACAGCGGGGGGGTAGGGTGGGTTTTGAGAGATGGAGGGTGGCGTAGGGGGAGGGGGAAATAAGGGTAAGGTGTGGTGTGGGGATATGAAGGGGAGAGGCGCTTTCCTCCAGCCCACCAGAGGAGGAGAAGAGTTGGCCGCACTCATTTCGAATCACTCTCGCGCTTGTACAAGGAACGCTTGTCCTGGCTCTTTGGTGGGTAATATACATCTACAAAATACCTTGCAAGCCACCTGAGGGGTGTGTGGCAGGGGGTGAGTATTCACCAACATGCATTACACTATACCCTAAAGTTAGTGTAACTACGACTAATTATGCATTAGCACAAATCGCTAATGCTTGTCACGAGACGAAGCCTCACAAGCATGCACTACTACACTACAGATATTATCACAATGGAGAGGGACCATTAATATATATACATTTTGCAACTACACAAATGGACATAGACTCAAGACTTATGTAGAAAACATGCACGGCGTGCTGTTAGTACTAGGTAACAGATAAGGATTCAAGTATAAGGGAGTACTACTACTACTGAGAGCTACACTACCTATCGACAAACCTAGATAAAAATCTCATTGGTAGCTATTATGGTCCCTTATCGTTCGCGGGAAAAATGACATTTTAAATCTGTCCGTTCTGCAGTCTAGTTCCCTAATAATATTCTCATGATCTGATCTACCGTAGTATGTCGGATATCGTAAAATTTTATCAACTTCGTCAGAGAATAGACCGGTTTGGAACTTACATAATAGATTGAGTCTAAATTTTAATCGACAGTCTGAAAGCATTTCCCATCCCAGTTGCTGCAAAAAGTCAGTAACACTAACGAGATTATACTGTGGGACTGAGTCGTTGAGACCGTTTCTTCTTTCACTTTTCTATGATCTGACGGTTAAAGTAGTTTTAGATGGATATATAATCAATAATAATTTGTAAAAATCTTACAAGTAGAATGCACAACCATTTCAAATCACACGATGATTCTCGCACATCGACACCCGGGTCGCGGAATTTTAATTCTCGACTACATCCATGTACTCGCCTTTTCTTTCTAAAGTTTGTGCCGAAGAAATGGTTAAGGGAGGCGTAGGTAAAATAGGTGTGTAAATAAGTGTTGGAAAAAAACTGGTAAATAAGGTTAAATGCCCTGACGACCATTCGTTGTATAGTCGACCACCTGAAGGATTGTAGGAATTGGTGAATGCATTATAAAATTGGTAAAATAAATACGAAATTATGATAAACCATATGAAAATTAAGGTTATGTAATTTTCTAAGACAAATAAAGCGAGGCTGAACATAAAAGTAGAAGGGCAAAAACTAGAGCACACATGGAAAATTGTTATTTACTTTGGTTGAGGAAAATGGACATAGTAGCAAGGAGATAAGGATTATCGCGTTTGTCAAAAAGAGCCGTTTCAGCAATAGGAAAAAATGTGTAGGGAGATAGGCGCCTGTGAAATTGTAGAAGATGTTTTCTCTCATCCAAAAAAAAACTACCTAAATCGGCAGATGCCATGCAATAAAATCTGCATACTAACCTTCGAGCCACCACAGAGGACTTTTGGACATCAGCCATGATAAATTAAAGAGATAACACCTGCAAACTATTCTCATCCTCAAGAGTCCACGTTTCTGCACCATGCAAACACTTCAGTTCATATGAGACTTTTCGCCGGCCTTTTTTTCGCTCTTACACCAGTCCCTTGTTATTAATTCTCACCTCTCGGAGAAAACGCCTCCCGCTCTTAACGTAATGCTGTTGATTTTCCTCGTATGAACTACCCAGGAGATTAAATTGTTCTTTTGCTCCAGTTTGCGCCAAAACTACCACCGCACGTTCTTTTTAATTGTCTTACTGAAGCAAATAATTAAGAGCACCGATTTTTTTCACGATTGGATTATTATCTGAACACTAGCAGCTCCAATTTCTCGTCTCTTGAGTGGTGGTAAATGAACTGTGTCAAACCGAGACGTGAAAATATAATAGAAATAAAAATTGGAGATATGTATGATCTTGAAACAAGAGATAAAAGCGTTGACACTTCAAATAGTTTGGGAAGAAAGTCTGGCTATTCAAGCAGCGCAGAAGGAAAGTTAATAAATGTAGTGTCGCAAGCAGTACATACTCTTTCTCTGAATAATTGTTGTTATCGTTCACCTCATTACATTTATTAGTCGACAGTATATTTTACATATGTACCTATGCTATGATATTTTCTTAAACAATGATGTCATCTCCTGAAATGATCCAAAACTGTAAACCCCACGATTTTTATTTAAACTTAAAGAAAATGTAAAGTTTACAAAGTGGTAGGTACATCATTTCATAGTGAATCAGTATGATAAATAAATCCCGAAATATTAAATAGTAGTACCATATTTATTTAGCGTATGAAGTCAAGGACTGCATTATTAAATCCCGTGTCACAGATAAACGTCCCCCAGGAAGGACTCCAGCCCCAGATCTACCACCAGCCGAGTGCGAGGCAGGCCAATCTACTTGTAACGAAAAAAAAATTAACTAGAATGTAATTTTGCTTGTCAATCTGTATGCGAGCGGGACTTTAGCTGAAGATTATCAATGTGTACAATTTTCGGATAATATTGTGTTATTTGGCCAGCTTATCCTAGAGAAAATAGCATTTTCCTACTATCGATTGGAGCACGTCGAATATGACAGCACTTGAGAGATCATTGAGCTAGGAAAGAATTTACAATATAATGATTCTACGTAAAGACTATTGAGGGTTCAGTTAAAAGGTATATCTACATATCGATACCCTGCGAGCCACCGCAAGGGGCGTGTGGCAGGGGGTTTAAGGACACCAACCATGGAACGTGAGGGAGAATAGGGAAATGGAGAGGACAGAGGTGTTCATGTCGTGTCTTAAGATAAGAGTCACAATGTTTTTTTATGATCTCTAATGGTGCGAAAAAACAAGGAATATTTGTACCTGTCATTTTGGCTACGAATAATACACTTATTTTGTCGCTCCTATTAATTCTAGAGATAAAAGCGCGGGGATAAAATAACAATCTCCGTGTCGTTCTAAAACTCTCCTGATCTGAGTTTATTTATTAATCTAAGCTATGTAGCTTCTGAGTCTCCAACGGTTCCCAACCAACCTAGTCCTTTTATCCATTACGTGACACTTTCTGCGCGTTCTTAGGAGTTTTGCGAGCGTGCGACTTTCCTTTGTATTTCATTTACTTCGCGCGAATCAAATCTTTCAGAGCAGGGTCCTAAATGCTCGCGGCGTAGTCAAGATGTGGCCAAACCTTAAAGAGTAACGTAATGCCCTTTCAAAGGCGCTTTAAGGACATTCGGTGTCGATTGCTATGGCAAGGGATTAGCTAAGGATCGAATGTCGAACGATCTCGAGAATGCGGCCGGCTAGCATCGCGTGCCTTGGCCAAAGAGGCAATGAGCTCAGTGTCTAAATTCTGAGATTAGATCAGGCGAACGCGAATCCCTTTCTTTCCGAAGACGACTCCTCTTGCATCATACGCTGACACGAGATACACGATGGTCCCAAAGTGATTGACACCGTATCATGTCCCCACTCATTCCTCCTCGGCCAGTTTTTATCAGACCCACAGACCTAGTAGTATCAAGGTATTGCGATGCAACACTTGCGATGCTCAAGAAAAAAACCGAGAGTCATCATCGACAGACCGTGATATAACTTCTAGGTGTATTCTTAGACATCTCCGACATCAAAGTAACCAGCGATTCAAAATATCGATCCAGAAATGAAGAGACATCTAACGGACAGGCAAATCATACCTCATTCGCACTTTCATTTTCTTACCATGGCAATTCATAACAGGGGGATGAGTTGGCATTGTAAACGCCTGGTTTTCGGCGATTGTGGAGACGTTTTCTATTAAGGTACACTTAAATTTGGTTATTCATCTTCACTAGTAGCTTAGTGCCATTCGAATTAACGTTTGAAACAACAGACATGTGATCAATCGTATTCTTCATTAAGTGACCAGTGAGGGGATGAGAAATTCAAATGCCACTTATTAAAGGGAGTAAATACTTTCATTGAAATGGTAATTAAGGATAAATGCAAATGTAAGTGGAACTTACAGCTTTTAACTTAGTAAAAAAATAGTCATACAATCGAGGAATTTTAAAACGAAAGGAAATTGTTTTATCGTAGACTAGAACGTTATAAAGTCATACTCCGCCTAGAGCCAGAATCTAGCCAGTATTATAACAGCCAGCTTACCTTAAAAATGCTAACTAAAGAGAGGATACCTCCGATCTCAAAGGATAGTTTAGGTAAGTGATAAAGGATTCATTCACTAAGATAAGTTTGAAATTAATACTTTTATTAATGTATACTTGTTTGAATTAATCGTAGTCACTTGTAAGTTAGCGGTGATAAAGCATTTTAATTACCAGTCATCGTTGAAATTTTATCTAAATTGATACGCTAAAAAACTGAACTTCTGGGCCAGATGAAGCGCCAAATATTAACCAATGAAAGTTTTGAGTGTTGAGAAAGGGTTTGCTCATTTTATTTTAGCATAGAAGAAGAAAGTGGCCTGTAAAGCTGTTTGTTACCAGGAAGTGATCCTAAAGTTGGGAGGTTGATCACGCCATCGGGTGGCAATCAAAGACTTGGGTATCTCTCCTCATCTGTACAACCTCTCTGAACTCCCACTAAGTGGCACCAAGGCGCGCTTCTTATCACACAAAAGATCTCTCACACCCCCCCCTTAAAGGGTCAAAGAAATCTCGCCGACTCCGAATGCTGGGTGGGAAACCATGGGAACCGAAAGTTCCGCTTTAAAAGTCTACAAATTTTCCATTGCATTCCTACCCACTTGAGATTGATATCAATAAATAGATTACTGATAAATAGATCATGATATTGCCCTTCCTTGCAAGACAACTGACAGAGTGCAGGCTTACAATAATCCTGACAAGACACTTTATTGTCATTACTTTTTTCGAGGAGCAAAACCACCAAAAATACGCCCAATAATGCTCCAGACAGGACTCGCATCCGCATCCTGTAGGAATCCTATCCATGGCTGACTGAAGCCATCCTCTATGATCAAAACACAAACTTGTAGCATCCAAAGATAATTAATAATGAGAGCCAAACATTGAACATAGGATTGAGGAGTAACGTTGATGGGTAATGAGATCAATATGGATGCATATAAAAATCTATCGTTAATATGCACAGTGAATTAATTACGATGCCTAATTACGCATGAGATCCTAAAATGTTGGCAACAGAACTAGAAATAGATATTTAAAAATATGAAATGTGTTACTTAATTCTGTTCCTCACGGAAAAAAACTTTTCATATCCCTAGTAGGATGAATTGTAAAAAAATAACCTCGAAAAAAACAAGCCATACACCAGCTATTTCAATTTAAAGGGAGATGAGCAAGGAATAGTATAATTTCACTCACTGACTAAAATTGAATATCTTTTCAGTAAAGACAGCACAAAAAAGGATTAATTTTCCCATTTGCTTTTCAGTCCTTCTTCGGCCGGTCTTACAACAACTTGAGTTCCATCTCGGAGTGCAAGAATGGAGGCGGCTGCATCATCAACAAGAAGAACCGAACCTCTTGCAAGGCCTGTCGACTACGGAAGTGTCTCATGGTCGGAATGTCCAAGAGCGGATCCCGCTACGGAAGGAGGTCCAACTGGTTCAAGATCCACTGCCTCCTGCAAGAGCAGGCCAACAACATAGAGAACCAGCAGATCCACAACCATGTCAACGGACACCGAGGCACCATCACGTCACCACACGATCACCACTCTCTTCATCATCACCATCCCCTGAGTTCCGCATTGGCTGCTTTCCCCTACCACCACCATCACCACCAGGTACACTTAAGGTTCAATTAAGGCACACAGTACACTGGTGTTTATTATTTCAGACCGGCCCAACTAGTAATAAAATGAAGTGTTTGAAACTTTGATGACTATGAAATGCTTCAGAATAAGAACGAAAATGGGGAAAACAGTCCGCTGATAGTGCAGAAAAAATTTCAGATAGTTTGAAGACGAAAACGCGGTATTATTCGCCATATATTCCTCCAGCATAACATTACTATTGGTAGCATTCATGAATTCGCTGCCTGATGGACCACATAAAATAACAGGATAGAGATCAAAATTTTTGCAATGTTTCGAATAAAATTACGGAAGAGTATCATTGGAAAGAATATCACTATTAACTTAATATTCAATAATTTATTCCATTTTTCAGGAGAATACATATATTAAATAACGCAAATTTTAAAAACATTCCGATGGAAAGAGACCATTTTTTGTATTAAATACATTTGACTTTCATGAATCTCCCCTCTGGTAAAGCAGTAGTCGGGTAGGGGAAATATCGCGAAAAATTGGAGGGAATTAATGGCAACTTCCGATCATCAGACGACGAACTAAACAATGGAAAAAGAGAACGGAAGCAAAGGAACGTCTCCCTTTGCTCTCTTCCCACATATTAGACAGTTCCACCCCTTCGTCCAGCTATATTAGTGCAGTGCAAATGAGTTAGTTAAACTAAGTTGGAAGAATAATTCTAGTTCTGGCATTGAAACACTGATCTTAATAGTTGACTGTTGATAGTGTGACGTTCTTTGAAAAGGAAGACAAAAATATTTCTCTTATTAAGTGTACGAGCAATAGAACATCAAATGTGATAGTACTCTAGTAATTTCCCCCCTTCATTCCAGGCCAAGCAACTCCAGTCTCCGGTTGGGCCATTCCAGCACCACCGACCCGCCGGTGAGCACGATCCGCCAGCAGGAGACCTACGGCCACGCACCAACGGAGACTCAATCGCAACCCACCATCAACTTCTGCATCCCCACCTACACCCTCACCTCCTGCACCTCCACCGCCAGCGCGCCGAAGAACACCAACAACTCATGATGATGATGATGGAGGAATGCCACAAGAGCGGTGAAGGCGTCTTCGGGGGCGCTGCGGCCCGCTCGCCCTCCGCTCCGTTGGTGACACCTCAGTCCCGGGACGGGGACCGGTCTCCAGCGGCGGAGAAGGGCACCACCGCCCCCAGGGCTGGCGGCCACCGCTCCACAACGGAGAGGACAGGTGATCTGGCACCACCGGAGGCACCTCAGTCTGCCCCCGCGACCCCCAACGGTGGAGCAGATCTGTTCCTCCGACTGCCCTTCCTCCAAGCGGGGGCCTTCCTGCCAACGTCTCACTTCAGCGCGGCCGCCGCGGCGGTAGCTGCAGCCGCCGCGGCAGCTGCCGGTGGAACTTCGGTCCCCCGGATCAAATCCCTTTTCCCCCACGACCAACACCTGCCACCCGCCCACCGACAGAATCACATCCGCTCCGGGCCGCCAATGGCCGCGGGGAACCACGACATGGACGTTTACCACAAGAGGTTCTATCTCGACAGTGTTCTGAGGTCGCAGAGGTCACCCAGTGGGGGCAGTGGTGGGGACGAGGCCAGCACCAACTCCTCCTGTCTCTCCTCGCCGGAGGGGAGCGGAGTTAGCCGGGCGCCAGCCTGCACCCGGAGCGGCAGCGTCAACGGTAGCAGTAGGTGCTCATCTCCCGAGGACCAGGAGGACCCCATGGACCTCTCGGTCAAGGGCGGGAGGCTGGAGTTGAACGGGACAGAGGAGAAGACGGAGAGGAGTTTGGGCAGAGATGAGGGGGCAGACGGGGGCGGAGGAGACGGGGAAGAGGTTGGGGGCAGGAGGCACGGGGGGCGGGAAGAGGAGAGCGCAGAAGAAGGTGCCTGGGAAGAGGGTAGCCGGAGAGAAGAAGACGAAGACGATGATGAGGACAGAAGGGAGACTGTTAGTGAAGTGGAAGGGAACCCTTTGGATCTCAGCACTAGAGACACTTAAAAGTGCGTTAGTGATCGAGATTTCTAAAACAATCCTGCTCCAAGTGTCACTCACCACCGATGGGGAAAAGTTATACTCAATACTACGACGACTGTGGGGAGAAAAGTGTCACTTAGCACTAAAAACATTGAGGGGGAAAATGTGTCCTCGTGTCAAGTCCAAATCCTTATACAATACGTATATTCTCCATAAGCTCTCAAGCCCTAACATCAATCGCCAACAGTTGTGATAAAAAAGAGCCAACTCTCTCAGTGAGATGTATTTTACTTCACATTCGGTTCAGCCAAGAAGGTACATACGGGACAATATGGTCCCTTCTGCTTTCTGAAAGTGAATTGCTTCAACAGAGATAAATGCTACATTTAAAGTCTGCTGAGCATCTTATGCTCATCCCATAACTCTACATTACACTCCCATCTCTCCTCTCCTCCACTACCTTCCACTCTATTCACTCTAGTTAAGACTTCTGAGGTGTATCCTTACCGATACAAAAATGAGTTCGATGAGTTCGACGCTTTAAATTAAACCTATTCACGCGGAGAAAGTCCATCTGCATGAAACCGAAGCGTATTTTTATTTCAAAAATATATGTCTCAATCAACCCAAGTGAAAATATCCAACCAGATAAGAATCTAAGCAAGACTAATGCCACAATTCAACTAAAATGAATGTATGTCCAACTCCGTGGTTCTAGGGTGGGTTGGGACAGTAGTCGTTCTAGTGCTTAAGGGGTTACTGAAAAAGGCCCAAGCCGATCGTCAACCGTAGAGATCACTAGAGACAACCGTTGAACTCACCAGTTGCGGGGACTTGAAAAAGTTGCCTCCCGTTCGTGTTAGATGTCGAGTGAAGTGATTCGAGAAGGCAGAGAGACGTCAATAGAGACTCAAGAAGGTTACTTAAACAAAAACTTCCTTGGGAAGACGGAGAGCAAAGAGAAGAGACTTTTGTGTGAAGACGGGGAAAGTATCGTTTGTGTGGTACCAGTCATCGGCCGCTGAAGAGGGAGAGAAAGCTTGTCCCTGTCCCCGTCTCCTTCAGTTGTCATCAAGGCTTTCTAATGACCGCGTTCACCACCTAAGGGTTTTACTATTTATTATAGTTCGTTTTCATTAGGAAATTATAGTTTTATTTTTTCGTCACACTATTAAGAAACTGTTTACTTTCCCTCAATACATGATACTCTAAAAACCAAGTGCAATTGGACTGTTTTCAATCAATTTTGGATAGATCTTTACGCCTTTACCCTAATAATATCGATGGTCACTCTGTATGATGAATATAGATCTACATATGATCCTCACTGTGCTTAACTATGATCTCCTATTGGAAACGCAAGTTATCGTTACCCATTTGATCCTTGATTGAAGCATCATGGTCGGAAGAAAATCGAATCATCCTGGTGCAATTAAAAAAAACAGTACTTCGAATCAGTTATGTCAAGTGTTAAGTGTACGCTCTAAATGTGAATCTCAAATGAAAGGAAAATAGCATGCATTCCAGAGTAATAAGTGAAAAAAACACGTTGACCGGGGTCTAATTTGAAGACACTTCACCATAAAAGTTCCAAGCATTACAATCACATAAGGAAATCAAACCAAAGCGCTAGTTTGGACAGAAAGCAAATCACGGCAGTAATTAGAGGTAATTTAATAAATTAGTTTGTAAAAACTGAAACATGTAATTGCTTGAAATTGAAATAAAACACTTATCCCCTTTCCCTTAAAAAGATACTCAAGACGGCTGTTTTCGAATGCCTTAGCTGAACGTGACGCGATACTTCAAAACCCGGTTAGCAATGCATTAATAAGTGGACCGTAAAAATTGTTTTTTCTTGCATGCCTTTAAATACGGGACAAGAAAGAGTCCACACAAAACACTTCAATGGATTCAAACACGTTGCTTGTTTGATGTAAAATCCTCCCATTCGCTGAAAGGTCCATCTTAGACGGAATCATCTGTTGCACTAAAATTATTACATATTCCTGGAAGTTTCAATGAGAAATGTGTGAACTGTATTGTCATTTCTTCCTTTACTGAAAACGCCCTTAATTATTAACCCACCGCATTCCACAGGTAAGAGTGGTAAAATATTGAGCAATTCTTTTTAAGGGTGCTTCCAACTGAAAGTGTTTCAAATAGTCACAGCTGAAATAAAAATCGGTTTCACCCGTAAGTGGATGTATGCCTATTTTTCTAATAAATATTTTCTTTATATTTCTTGTTGCGTCTTCAATTATTTCATCAAACCAAATTTACTTCCAAAATGTACCTTATTCTAGGACAATTCCCACTGATGGCAACGTGATTCGTCACAGGAAGCTTTATAGTTAAGTTACAATCACAAAATAAGTAAGCCAAATTGCTCGATATCCTCATTTTTTATGGTTTCAAGTACCTAACAATGAGAAAGTGATACCCGTAAACAGGGCCGTAACTATAAACCACCAGGGGCCTCAAAGGCCCCTGGGAAAAACTTGACCCTGAGGCCCATTTATTAACACAAGATCAAGATCTTATAGATAGAGTACAAAGCTGACGATTGAACTATCAGCTGTCAGTAAGCCGTGTTTACATACAAATAAAAAATATTAAAAAAATAAACTATCCGTGTAGCATCCCTTAGGCTTAAGGGCCCCGGGGCTGTGCCCTGGCGCGGAGGTGGTTACGGCCCTGTCCGTAAATACGAAGTTCCTCATGAAAATAAAAGAAGGCATCCATCTCAATGTAGTTCCGAACAGTGAAAGAGTTTGCTACGTAAGATGGCTGCTGTACCTATATGTAATTTCAGAAAAGGCACCTTACAAAATTATTCTGGGACAAATTACAGACACTTTTTTGTTTCACAGAGTTACCTTGAAACGGAAATGCAATAAATGAATTATTTATTGCTGATAAGAACAATCTAATTTAAACCGCGATAAATGCATGGCTGTGGGAGTCTGAAGTAAAGCAACGCCATTTTATCTTTCTTAGTTTTTACTCTACGAGGAAGTGGTCATCCTTGAGAAGGCTTTTGCAGTGCCATTCTGATGACTTGATTCGTGGGATATCTTCTGCGGAAGCCCACTTTCTGGAACAGAGTTCTTCCAGAAGACAAGAGTCACAGACAGTGGTCTAATAAAATGGACTAAGTACGTGCATATTCAACAACGGATACTTTCATCAAGGTATTTGATTTACTGGAATAACCCCCAAAGTGACAACGGTAAAACAAGCGAGACACGTAGTCTCATAAACTTAAGGGAAGCGGCGCCTTAAATTGGGAGGCGAAGTGCTGCCATCTGCCTCTGTCTCCCATAAAATACGCAATAATTTCGAGTGCACTTTTGGCTCCAAGAAAAATTATAACGCCCAGAAATTACAAAAAGCAGACGTCCTAGGTTCTAGGCATATAAGCCATTATAAATACTCCAAATGAGGCTATATTTACTGAGACAAAGGGAATTTTAATCAAGATCACTGAGTATTGCCAAGACCTCAAAGGAACACTCATGCAGCTAATTAATTGAACGATTTACTGCCATCTGTTGAGGAAAATAATAATATTCACAGCTCCGATTTTATTTCGAAACTTCACTCCGTTGAATAACGGAATACGAGAAATTTTAAAATAAATCAACAGTTAGAAATGATCTCTCATTGTTTAAGCAAGCTTTCAATAGAAAAATTAACATGAATAATATGATGAAAAGCAAAGCAGATACTTCGTGCTTTTCACGAGAGTTCATCTTTCTCAATGGCATTCTAGAGCAATGTTTATTCAATTAAATTGAACTCAATTTGTATCATGCAAAAGATGGCTCTAACATTATAGTAAATAATACATTCTATAAAGGTAAAAATACATTCTTGAATTATTTACCTTATGCCATAAGAATTTCATACAAAAAATAGTAAAGTCAATGTCAGAACTCAAAGATTGAGTGATTCCTTTTTTTTTTCGAGAAGAAGACACATCAACCTTCTCAGACCACTCGCTGTACTACCGCTGATCGCTTTAAACTTTTCTCTGATCTTCACGTACCCAATCAAAAGTGTGCTTTTTTGTGGCGTTGCTTCCATTACGAACAGCAGTAACAGGCTATTCGGAAGTTATATCGCCACCTCCATCCCACCTACTCGTTAGGTAGGTAAGCCGATCTACCCAACCACTCTCAATTGTTTCTTACCAATTGTCCAAGAGAAGTGAAGTAACGAACCCTATTATATTCCACTATCAATAATTAATGTCATCCCAAAAAATTTCAACGGCACCGATAATTGGTCAAGACAGTTTGTTTGTACAGTAGCCTAACAATAGTAGCGATGAATAGATATAAGAAGTACTTTAAGTGTACCAGCATTGAGCGAGATCTTAAATTCAATGACGCTGGCCTCATGACAAAAAAAAATCTTTTTTTATTTTACCAAAATGTCAGCTGCGTATGCAATAACTTCTGGTTCACTTCCCGTAAAACTAAAAGTCGTTTTCCATTGAATATGATGTATGGTTGTGCGCTAATGAGACAATTGAAAGACGATGACGATTTGAAGAATATATCACGACAAAAATGTACGTTTAGTAGTTTGTATGTTGTTATTAAATTATTTTTAAAAATCAATAACTCACCTAAATGATTTTATAGAATTGCAAAGAAAACCTGGGTTGTGAAGGTGAAAAAAATAATTTAAATACTCAAACATTATATTTAGTCAGCTTATGACAAGTTTGGTCAAAGAAACAAATTTAATGCGTCATAAATACTACTAGGTATATTTACTTTATTCTTCCGAAAACTGCTTAAATTTTGAAAATAAAATTCGAATGTTGTATTTTGTTGACAAGACAAAAATCTCGCTCGAAATGCCTCTAAGCTCTACGGGACTGCTTCCTTCCATTCTTTGCCGCTTCCTGAAACTGAGAATCACGAGAGCGACCACTAATCTCCATGTTTAGCAGACAAGAGCTTCTTCCTTGTTGATCAGCACAGCATAACCTCTCCCGTCGGAGCCAAAATTACAAGCGTGCCAAAGTCAAGCGAGAAGGTGGAGATGTCCGCGCCATCATGCGACGGAAACAGGAAATATTTGCTTTGCTACCCCGCGAGTTTTTTCGCTTTGAATCAGTGGCGGCGGAACGACAAATGAATCCCATATCTCTCTCTCCCTTTGCGATGGAAAGACATATCTGCGGTCACCAGCCAGTAGGTGCGTAGAAAAGCGAGATAAGTAGTCCCTAGCAGTAATCCATCCCAATGATCCAGCGATATTTCTTAACCCGCCATTGGTCGCGCTATGAGATTCTCACACCAAATTTAAACTTGTGCTCACTTTGTAATCATGAGTTAGAATAAGTTCCCTTTCCTTCTAGCTGACTTCTTATCTCTTCCTATTGACCAACCATCTCAAAAAGTATAAATAAAGCGTCCGCAGCTGTGTAATGATGTCTGATACCGTCGGCTACAAGGTGTGAGACTTTTTCTCATCGCGCGACCACTGACGTTATTGTTTTGGTATCACTCAGTTGCGTTACACTCTCGCAGCATGCGGGCAAAGTTGATTCATTTCGTGGAGAGCAGATATTTTAATGCACATATATGAGTCATAAGAATGTATGTTCTCATAAATAAATATTTCTTCATGAGAATGGTAAATTTCTTCATTTATACCCAATGATATCATCGTCAGTAAAATTAGCAATGATTACGTAATTGTATCAGTAATTCTGTATATGTGGAAATCATAGTTTCAAATGAATATTTAGAGAAACAAATTATATCTAAATGTAGTGTAATATATACGCTATATGATAGATAATTAATGACACATTTGAGTGTGAGAAAAAGTCTCACACGCGACCGCTCGCGTGATATAGTGTAGCTTAGCGACCTCTCCCGGGTTAAAGTCAATGCCTAAGTGGAATTTAAATGAGACAAGGAAATGGCGACCAGAGAGAGAATTTTACTCACAGGCCACGTTATAAATGATTAATGCTTTCTTGGGCTGCACAACCAGGCAACGTTCTCCAACTCCGACTACGATACGATGAACTTCCGGACGGAACAAGTGGAAACGGGAACGGGAACGGGAATATTCAATATAGTTCAAGGCGACTGACTCTTTCAAGACATTTTAAATCATTTTTCTGATCGCACAAACATATATTACGATTACCTCTCAGTAAGGTACTGGAACTGATAATAAAGTAAATAGTTATCAAACTAACTTGAAAATCAGAGTAAGCTACTTCCATAACACACAACAAATGAAATTCTGGCGTTGTTCGACGTTTCAAATTGACTTGATCGACATATTCGGCCGTATTCCCCAAAATGCTGACATTACTTACTATTACTTACTATTACACTTACATTCTGATTTAGCCCACGGAGAAACACATACCTCATTTGTGGTTGTATTCCAGCCTCCAAAATCAAGTGCGATATTCCACAGGAGAAAAATCATTCGCCTTGACCGGGATCCGGGTTCGAATCCCGGTCAAGGCGAATGATTTTTCTCCTGTGGAATATCGCACTTATGTGCACTTGCGGGTGACTCCGTAAAGGCTACTACCGTGGCTAGTCCCGGTTTCCTCAAAATTACTCCAAAATCAACTTCTCGATTGGCAGACTTTGCTGGACCGTGCTGTAAAATCTTCTTTCCAAAACAAAATAGAAAACCTTAAGTTTATTTTCCAGCCAAGAACTTCGATTAATTCACGTCCTCATAAAAATACACTTAATACTCTTAAAGAAATAGAGATTTTAAATGAAAAATGTCCACAATTTCGCATTTGTGCACACTTTCAACATATACTGATAACTCGTGATATTAACGTAATTCATTGTCCGTCAGAAAGATAAAGGATGAGCTTCATAATGCCTGGTAAAACACTTTCTCGATATGGTAACCAACAACCAACGGAGGAACTCTGTCATATTGATAACGCTCACGTTATTTTACCGAAGTTAGCCTGAAGAAGTTAGCTTTACAGAACTCTAACTCTAAGTTAGCAAAAAAATTAACGCAAAGGTCTGATCATCAAACGGCTTGTGATAACAGATCATCATTAAACCGGGCCTAAATTGGTCAATATATACACTTAAGGTTTCAGTTGAATTTATCCCCAGGGACACAGCTGGACTCTTTTGTTTTATATGAATAACCCCATTAATAAAAGCGAGAGTCTCTAGCCCCGACGAAGAAAGTAAATCACGCATCAAATATCAAGTAATCTACGGACGTATGCAAATGGCTGAATAGGTTATTTCCGATGGAAAAGTAGAAATCTATGGAAAATTTCACGTACAAAGAAATTAATGCCTCGCATAACGGAAATCACACCTGCACTCCAATCGAGAGTAGCTCAACCTAATGGAAGACAAATTTCATCAAATTAAACATTAAAAATGTGATCCAAAATGCACATGGAGAATTGCGTATAAACACACTCGAAAAGATATATATGTTATGTCAGAATGATTAAGACCGTATTCCATAACACCTGTTTAATATTTCCTATGTTTTACCACCGTAGTAGATATTCTCTCTCGTGGCTAAAGCTCACGTTTACTAACCGACTGTCTAACATAGATTACGGAACCATCATAACTGTGAGCTAGCCTAATAATGACACGATGACAAAAAAGTTACAATAATAATCATAATAAATAACTTATTCCTCGACAACAAATAATTGCATCAGCAATGAAACAGCACATTAGTCGGGGACAAGGGGTACTACCCCTTAAGAAAAATGACCGCTGTGGGGTTAACGACCCGATCGTCCTTTAAACAAAAACATATTAACTGTGTGTTTTCACAAGACAAACAATTAATCACCGCCTTTCCAATTCGTCTAGCTTATCACATACATGTTTTAAAATAACCAATATATTACATTTTGCCAAACAAATAAATAAATTTGATCTTTCAGTTAACAAATTAACATTACCCAACGGTTATAACAAACCAGATATTATAAAACCGGGACTGAATGAGTCAATAAGTGCATGGAAGGCCCAAGGTTAAATCCTACAAAAAGCCAGGACCGGAATACAATAAAACAGGTACTCCGAGCTGTAAATAATTAATTTAATCCCACACGTTTCAACGCGTTTGCGACATCTCCAGTCCAATAAAATGGCTATTGTTTCAGTAGATGGTATACAAAAAATATTTTGTTTCATTCCTCGACATAATGCTCCACCACACCATATGCCACACCAGCGAAAAAAAATGCAACAACCTGACAAAAACAAAAGCCTGACAAAAATGTACTTTGAAACTCTTTCTAAAATCTTATAAATTAAATTCAATGTCTGATGGATTTTTAAGCCCAGACAAAGGAAGTAGATCAGATCAAACATTGAAGATCAAGAGAAGGGAGGACTCGTAAGAATGTCAATGACCTCCCGTGGCCCTGCTGGATCCTGGACATGTCACGCTTTCGCTTTATAAGCGCACTCTACCCTTTATCACCCTTTGCAATTCCTCCCATAATCCCCCATCTCACACTCTCCCCCCCTTGCCTCCTCCACCTCTCCTGACTTCCTAATTATCCTTCGCTCTCAAAACAACTTCTCACGGTCCAAACCAACAGGGTGGGAGAGGGAGAGAGAACAACTCTATGGTTTTCGCATGCACTCTTTACTACACGTTCAAAACCCTCTTGTTCCTCGCGACCGTGAGGAATCGTGATTGGTGCTACTCAAAACGGCCCGTTCCGTTTACGCTTTTATTGCATGCAGGGCTCGAGTTTATACGGAATCCCAAAGTTCACGTCCGTCGTAGAACTGTTTCCGAGTGATCAGAGCTGGGTCCATAGGCATCTGTCACTTAAGAGCGCGGGACGAGATGCCATTCGCACGGCAAGGTTGAGTAGGACGTCGTACGCGGGTACGCCGAAACAATTCCTCACGGAGCATCATTCCTCCAGCGGTAACACGAGTGAGAGCCCTGTGCTTACTTCAGTTCTGAAAATCGAACTGAATCCAGTATACAGGAAGTCCTCGAGTTACGTAATAGATGCGTTCCGCCACTAGCGGCGTAAGTCGAAATTTACGTAACTCGAAATTTACGGAAGTCGAAAAAAAAGGAGTCAAAAATTACTCCGTAACTGAATCCGTGCTCTCAAGATTACGGTCGATTCGGAGAAATACGGAGATACGGAGAAATACGGAGAAGGTCAGCTCTTTTGCAGTCACAGTATGTATTAGACATTCATGAGAGGCTCCTTAAGTACGATACTTATTTTCCATCTGATTCTTATATCCAACGACAAATCAAAGACAAAGCAGGCGAGTTGTTTCGAGAGAACCTGGTGAGCGATCAGGAATACACCAAAATAATCTTCGGAAGGAATGTGTGAACTCCAATCGAGAAAATGTGCTCCCTATACTTGCCGAGCTGAATTACTGGAGCTTGTTTAGAATGTTTATATAAAAATATGGTACATACGCCAAAACAATATGGCGGTTTATTTAGTGTCCGTAGTTCGGCAAATGCCCGGACAGCGCCACTGCGCACTGAAGTTAGCATCGTGTAAACACAGGCTACAGATCATCGAATTCTGTTTAAGTTCCGAATTTCGTTTCGAATTTTCGGCGGTGATTTCAGTACTGATTTCAGTGCTGACCTAACATTCGAGTAAAACAGCCTTAACAGGAGGACCTTAGGCTATGCGTCTTCACAAAAATAATCCTCAAGTCTCGATAAAGAAATTATGCTATAAATGTTGCATTTTTTGTTAAAATTCTAGCTATCTTTCGCTACAATGAACTGGTAGGTACAAGTACAGTTCCTACCTAAATACCAACATTCTGACTCATTCTAATTCAAAGCTATTACGAATCACAAGATATGTAATTCATTCTCCTCAATCCAACCTCTTCAAACCTCTGCCCTCCTTCACTACGTCCTAATCCCTATTCATCCTACGTCCTAATCCCTCTACCCTTCTAGACCGACATTCTCCCTGTTATATTAACTCTCTTCAATAATCCAATACCCCTCATTACCTCATACGCCTCCAAATTTCCCAACCGACCTTTCCTCTCACCCAACTCATAGTTCGTTCTTTTCTTCACCCAGCTCATCCTCTCCATCCTTATCCAAACCACAAATCGAAAGCCACCAATCAATGATCATCCTTATTTTTCAGAAACCAAGTTTCCGAACCATACAATGCTACACTCCATGTAAGTCTTAGTTTATCTGCACATGGAATACTAAACAGGTTAAAAAAGGGAAACGGACGTAAATGTCTCAGGAGACGAATTAAGGTCGTCGCGAGGCTTTTTACCTTTCGTGGGTGCCGTGTGTGTTGGAGAACAATATTTATGATTACCATTTTTCCTATTTCCCCAGGAATATTGGAGAGGACGACCCAAAATCCGCCCCTGCAAGGTAGGGATGGTCAATTACGATATCAATTAATCGAATAATCGATTATGTTTGTCAATTAATCGAAAATATGGAATCGATTAATGCAACAGCCGATATCGATTATGCATACTTGATTAATTAGACCGATTATCGATTACATATTTCGGTATTTGGTGTCTGGTGAACTGTGATGGTTTGGGCGGCTCACGTTCGTCTTCAGTTCGAAAATTCGACTCTAGCTGAACTCTGCATCGACGACGCCATAGAGGTATTAAAGTAGAATGCGCATGACGTAACTCTACACGGCACCA
Organism: Pyrrhosoma nymphula; assembly: GCA_963573305.1. Lineage (NCBI taxonomy): Eukaryota > Metazoa > Arthropoda > Insecta > Odonata > Coenagrionidae > Pyrrhosoma > Pyrrhosoma nymphula. The sequence goes on along the minus strand of OY754335.1, from coordinate 6,622,745 downwards.
CTTTTTGCTGGTCATGTGTCAGATGTCGCTTCGCCAGGCATAGCCGTAAGTTATTAGCGCTTGTTATTTTGATAATTAATAAAAAATCAATCAATAAAAATACTAATGAGGAGTATGTTTCTGGAGCACAAGATATAATTGAAATAATATAACCTCAAAAAAACGAAGTTTTTATTAAACTCCCTTCATCTTCATATGCATTACGTCACGTTTTAATTTCTCATATTCTCATTGCATTTTATTTCATTGTGTTATGGTATCTTTGCCATTAAATATTGTATCATCACATTGCTAATAAATATAATTTGTGAAAGTAAATCATTCTATCTTCACTGATATGTCAAATTATTCAGACACTCGACAACCATTAGGAACATTAGTAATTCGATATGACATTTATATATTCATTGTTGTACATTCAATGGCGATGATCACAGTTGTTGGCTCACCGCGGTCCATCTCCCACAACGTCCAAGTGCTTAGTGCTAAGTACTTTGATCGCCGTCATTAATGAATAATTAGCGAGCAAAATATTGCAAAAATGAAGTTTAGAGGGCAATGCGATGATGAAAACAAAATTTCTATAGTAGTAAGTGAAAACGACTATGAACAAAAGAAGAAAAATAATTTCCCCAACAGGGAATCGAACCCCACACCTTCCACTCCAATGGCTTTGTACTACGTGCTCAGACAAGCAGACAGACAGTATGAGCTAATATGGAGGGAGTAAAAATTAGGGTATTGTAAATTTATTTCACCACAGCATCAATGTTAGTGATGCTTTGAAACGCATTCGGTACTATCAAGGGAAGACAGAGGGTACCGTCTTATACCTCATCCAGTCGAACGCAACCCGGTGGTCCTCGGCCTACGAGATGCTTTCTCGATTCGTAGAGCTGTCACCCGTAGTAGCCCAACCGCAGTGCAGGGGGCGGGGGATTTGTAGCTGTGAGACACCAGCTGTGGGTTGGTGGCCTCGAAGAGACAATACTCCTGTGTGGTATGCATGCTGTCTCCGTTAAAGGTGTATCTATTCGTCAGTAGGCGATGTCAAGTTGCTTAAAAGAGAAACGCCCGACACCCGAAGAAAGCAGTCTTTCAGTAACTCCTAAACCTTTACCCTGTGTGACAAAATGCGTAATTTTTTCCGAGATATCTGCAAAATATAATAGATGGAGGCTCTTTTCAATGTTTTTATCTCGAAAATCTCCATAGTGGAGTGGATGCTGCTACAATCCATTCTACACACTTGCCGCGCCACCTTACTCGCCGTAGGGGTTGCAGGCGGGTTGGACTAGACTCGACCGCGCGATCGAAAATCTGATGTGAAATTCGGCGTCGCAAACGGTCGCAGCATAACTCATCGTATTCGCACTGTGGAAGCTTAGTAGAGTTTCTCCATATAAGTTACATCGCGATGATCGGCGATGCAAATAACTATTTCTCTACATGTATTTTAAAAATGGCCAAAAATGATGGTCCGCCATTTTGTTTAATATCTTTGGTAAATAATGACAAAAGGTAAGTAGACTACATTAAAACAAAGATGAAAAATAGTTTCATTTTACTGCATCACTTTTTATTCCAATTCTTTACCCATAAAGGCTTAGCAAGGGCTTGATTTTGAAGATTTCGTGAGAAAATTGAGTGTAGGCCATTTTTGCGAAATTTGTGCAACTTTGACCTCATGCAAATAGTTAATTGTAGATTACTAAGGAAAATGCTTTGCATCATCGAATACACATGTCTTTTTAAAATATTTATGCAAATATTCAGCTTCCTGGCTTGAAAAATCACTTTTTGACTTTTGGCCAGCTTTTTTCGATATCAGCCCACTATGCGTCGCGTCGGTTCGACCCTCTGAAGTCCAAAAAGCACTACGCAATCGCCTCGATGCTGGACCCACGGCTCAAAAAACTGCACTTGAAGAGCCCGATCACTGTAGCCGATGCCATGAGCACCGTCATCGCTGTGATGGCTTAGATGTTTCACGAGGAGGATCAGGTGAACGTCCTCCAGATGCTTTCACACGCTGAGCGTGATACAGCACCATGGAGATGACCTCTGGAGCTTTCATGGTACTGAAGCAGCTTCACAGAGATCCCTGTATAATGAATATGTCGCCGTTCGGACTCCATTTGTCTTACGGCAATTCCTCAACCGACCCGTCTTTGACCGCCATTTGAATCCTTTTTCAGGTTGGGAGTCAATGAAAACTAAATACCCTCACTGATATCAGGTAGCCAGGAAGTACCTGCCAGGAGTAGCAACATCAGTTCCATCAGAGAGTTATACACCGAGACGGTGATTTCGCCATGACAAAACCATTTGACTTGACCGGGATTCGAGCCCGGATCTCCCAATTGCCGGTCAGATGTGTTAGCCGGTTACACTACCAAGCCATATTAATTCATGGCGAATTTCAGTGGGAGTTTATAAGATCAAGATGGTTTGGTAGTGTAACTGGATAACACATAACTGGGTTTACGTAACCAAACACTCAAATGTAAGTTATGCAATAGGTAGTTTCTGACGTTACTGGATGGAGCCGATTCATGCTGAATGAAAACATTTTACTTAGTGATTCCACATTCATTGTTTTTATTAAAGCGACCTGGATTTCGACGTAAAACGTCATCTTCAGGTTTGGGGACCTGAAGATGACGCCGTATGTCGAAACCCGGGTCGTTTTAATAAAAAATTTAATGTGGAATCACTAAGTAAAAGTTTTACATTTAACCAGTTTTTTATGCAGTAAAGATCAAACCACAGCCAACAGTTAAACTCCAGACTATGATCACAAGTAATTAATAGATGATGATGCACTGTACCCACCATGAAATCAAATTGCAAAAATTATTGTTACGATATTAAATGCCTTAGGACACATCTCGCGGCGACTAAAGCTGATATTTTTAAGGCAACATTCCCTCCAAAGGTCATAAATGTTACATAATAATGATGTTATGAAAGTACTACGCAACTCCGTCACTTATTCTACCTGTGCATTTTTTTTATCGTTTATATCTTTTCGTATCATACATTGTAATTAGAGTGATGTCATTCATGCAGATAACATTTCATCGGATGATCATCACAATGACTCGTCTTCCCTGAGAATCTTAACAGTCACCCAGAGATGGCTTTCGAATTATGTCGAGAGGGACGTAATTCATAACAGCTAACAGAAGTCTTACTACTCACAAGGTAAAAATAGGCACCTCGCCAATTTCAAACTTTGCATGAGAAATTTTTATGAGTGTCCTTCTGAAATTAGGTATGTATTATCTAAACCAAAATCTAAATGTGAAAACCTTTTCCATTAGAAAATAGTGTCGTAAATTAGAGAGTGCCACCTACACCTCTCATTTGGTCCACTGCGTCAAATACGAGGACAAACTGTGGGTTTCCCAAGTGCTCATCATATAAATATGCATAGTACCATTCAAGATAGAGCTGATTTTGCGAGGAAAAGTAATTATTTACCCAGTACACATTAATTTACAATCTGCTAAGGCTTGGAAAAGTTACCATATATTTTATAGCGGCTTTGACGATGGCAGACATTAAGCCGGAGTATGATTTGCCATCAAAAAAAGAGTTTTAGAGACCGTGATAAAGTTTGTGCCAATAAGTGAAAGAGTATGTATCATTATAATTAAGGGTAGGTTTAAGAATATATCTATGGTGAGTTTATATGCACCAACCGAAGAAAGTAGTGATTATGAGAAAGTTATTTCTATTCACACCAAGAGGATGAAGTGACTGCCCTTCCAAGCTTTGACGTGAAAATCTTACTTGGAGATGCTAACGCAAAAATAGGGAAAGAACCTATATATTGGAAGTCAGTCTGGAAAGCCTGGAAGGAAGTCATATACTGGAAAACAGAGCCTACACATTGTATAAAATTAAAATGGGGTGCGACTTTTCAGTTTTGCAAATTCTCTAAATATTTTCATTGCGAGCACGAAATTCCCTCACAAAGACATACACAAACAGACATGGCACTCACCTAATGGATCCATAAAAAATTCAGAATGATCATGTGGCAAAAGGCATTAGACAAAAGACATTAACAACAGTCACTGATGTCAGGAGCCTCAGTGGATCAGATTGTGGCACAGGTCATAACTTAATATTAGTAAAAGTAAGACAAAAGTTAAAAATTGGAAATAAAGTGCAATGCTGAGTAGAAGAGCGGTTTCTGTTTGAAAAAAATTAAAGCAAAAGATTTCAAAATTGAAATTTCAAATAGGTTTGCAGCGTTGGGAGAAGAAGAGAAAAATAATAATGATGAAGACTATATAGAAAGGAGTTGGACAGTCATCAAATCTGCCGTAAATGAAGCAGCTAGCCAAGTCTTTAGTAAGAGAAGAAAATAAACCACGGTTTAATGAACACTGCAGAAAACTATTGAATGAAAGAAGAGAAACAAGGAAAAAAGTATTACCTCATAAAATACAAAAAACAAGAGATCATTACAACAACCTAAACAAAGAGGTCACAAGACTTCTAAGATCAGAAAAAAGTTAATACATCAGAATCTGTTGGTGAAAGCAGAAGTGGACAGAACGAAAAACAATTAAAAAGACTTCTATAGATCAATCAGATTTTTCAAGAAAGGATATCAACCGAAAACGTTTGGGGTCAAATACATAGATGTACTACATACTACCCCGCAAGCCGCCTCAATAGGCGTGTGGCGGGGGGTGTTAGGACACCAGCCGTTTACATATAAAAATGAAACGCTCTAATGAAATTACGCCTAGCATTTATTTAAGTCCCTTATTGTTCGGGGGAAAAACGAATTCCCATACCTATCCGTTCGGCAAAATATCTCTCTTAATTTATCGTTTCTGTCGGACCTGGAAATATAGTGGGGTTCTAATATGATGTTCTCCGTGTCGCTCTGAAAGATATCTATTCTCAATTGTTCAAGCAATCTAAGCCTAGCGCGCAGACTCCGAGTCTCTAGCGGCTCCCAGCCTAATTCGTTTAACATCTGTGTAACGCTGCCTGTACGCCCGTAGCAGTCTTTGACGAATCGCGCAGCTTTCGTTTGTATTTTATTAAGTTCCCAGATTAAGTCTTTCTGCACCGGATCCCATATGCTCGCTGCATATTCAATGTGTGGCCGGACGAGTGCGAAATAGCACCTCTCTTTTACTTTTACATCCGAAAATCTTCCCACAATACGCTTGACGAATCCTAGCTTCTTCAGGGCTCTGCCACAAATATTTCTTATATGTGTTCCCCACGATAGATTCGAAGTTATCGTAACTCCTAGATACCTCACTTCATCTGTCGCCTTTATGTGAAAACCATCAACGAAGAAGACGAAGCAGGAACTGTTGTGGGAGAAAGAGCTGCTGTTTTGATGTGAGGAAATAATACTTTTGTAAACTCTTAAATGGCGATGAGAGGGAAGAAGGGTTGCTGGGGGTTTTGGGAGAAAGTGACCATTCGCCCTCGGGACACCACTCAGATCGCTTGCGTTCGCTGCCAACCTCACTGCTTCTACCGTTTCCTTCTTCTTAGCCATTTCAATTTCAGCGAAGTCAAGCTTCGTCCGTCGATTCTTTTATCAGCAAATTTCTTCGTCTCCTAAAACCCATAGCCTCCAAAAAATAATCGAAAAATCGCATCAAATCACAGAGCTTCAACTCCCGTCCTAATGACCAGAGAAGAAATTAAAATACAAGGTGAAATATTCTATGGCTCGCCCATTAAATATATTCCAAAATTAGTTTACACCTTCATCTGGCGATAACATAGTAAAAATAGTGGAATCATCATTAAATATTTAATTTGGTAGCTGCCAGTCACGGGAAGTAAACAGCTATTGATTATCACGATACCGCAACTCTAGAGGAAATAATTTATATGAACATTACATTACCCTAAACAAATATTAACCAAGTGCAGATGATGTAAAGACCTAGATCGAGCACCGACTTCTTAAGGGGGCTGCCCTTTGTAGTCACTGTGCACGTAGGTGTTTGGATCATGAGAATTCTTCATCCACCGTCCTTCTGCTCCTTCTAAGTAAACCTAAGGAAGCATACTGCACCTACAAAAGCTCACTAACGTTGGCACATGTTATTTGTTTTAATACTAACTTAAAATTAGCTTATGAACAAGGAATATTTAATATAAAGGTAAGTTTTTGGGTAGGGTACGATTTAGAAGGATGACTTGAAATTCTTCTCCATCCTCAATACGATAAGTGCGAAGCGAAAGCACTACGTGTACGAAACGATATATTCCAGAGTCAGTCAAGTAGCTGAAAAAGAAACGCACGAGAAAACGACGAACATGCCAAGTTCAAATAAATGGTCTTAAAATGCAGTTGACGAGGAAGTGAATTTCCTGGATAAACTCGAGGACACCGTATAGATATTTATGCCAAAGGTTTTCAAATGTAACGTTGTGGAACTTCAACATTCATAATTTTCAAATCATGCTATCGGCATAAAATGACCGATTGCCGCATTTTTTCATTAAGTGACGAAGGAATAATTATTTTCAACAAAAGTAAAAATAAGGGTATGTCATCGAAGGTGCTTGTACCATAGGTTCCACCATAATTATATCGCCCGTCATTCCGTAATTCATGGTGCACCCAGGACTGTCCATTGACTTTCTGAAGGAATAGAACTCAAAATATTTAAACTCCTAACCACCATCTCTCCCTACCATCTCTAAAACTTCCTTGTATTCATAGTCACCCACCTGAACTTCCTTATTCTTCTCCTCACCTTAACTATCAAAAGCTTCCATGCGGATCTGGTTGATGTTGTTATTCGAGTGCTGAGCCCAGAGCCCAGAGAGCCCAGATTCTCATCCTGGCTGCGAGAGATAATTGTCAATAGAACCCCGATGCCAACAAGGATGGCATGTAAGAGCACCATGAGTGCAGTACTCCGTCCGTCGAATGAGACATTAACGCGTAAAAAAAACCCTGTGCGTCAATCGTTTAGAGCAGCGGTATTCAAACTGTTCCACGGAACTCTGGGGTTCCAAGCAAACTTGTTAAGGGTCACATGAATTATATGTATTACTCATACTACTTTGTTTAGGTATATCACGAAATTTTGTGAAAATTTAATTTTCAGCATTAACTATATATTTAGATTATTCCTTTTCATGACCGCTTTTACATATAATTGTTTTTTTTTCTGAAGATATAGGTCCATTAATTAATATATATTATTTTATTTATCTTTTGCCAACGATTCACATTCATACGCATGCTTCTTCAGGGATCAGGGAGAGTCCCTTAAAGTATCTTGCACAATAAAATTTCAGAGGGAACTTTCTCTCAGTCCTGAAGAAGTAAACATACAAATGTGAAACGTTGACAAAAGAGCAATAAAATTGTGTATCAATTAATGAACCAATATCTTCAGAAAAAAAAAACTATTATTAAATATATTATAGCCGTGAACCGTTGAAGTTTGAAGGCAGCTGCTTTAGAGTACGCATCTACGACGCCGGGTTTCTCTCCCGATTCTCTCCGCTCTCCCGGGTTCCTCCGGTCTTTAAATAATCCTTCCCATGCCTGATTGACCTTTAGATTACGCAAATGACCAGTTGGTTCCTAAGTTTCCGCGGCGTTGTAGATTTGTTCTCTTCCTTCTTCCGGGCCTCCACCGCGTGTGTTGACACTTGAGTTGACAGAAGTTTCAACCTCAAGACGATGGTTGGAACATCAGTGAAACTAGTTGTCAACCCTTATTGAACACACGTGGTGAAGACCCGGAAGAAGTGAGAGAACATCTACAAATTACTAGTCGTTGATCACCGTCCCAAGATGACCAACCAAGCAAAATAACCTCCATTCTATACGCACATCTTCTCTCCACTGATGACCAAGTACCCGAACAATGGGATCCGAACCATTCCTTTACCCCATTTATCTCCCCCCCTTTCCTCCACTCCCCTTACAATCCTTCCACTGCCACCTAACCCACCTGACCTCAAGTGCCACAAAGGACCTCAGTTATCGTCCGCCTACCAAAATAACCAAACAACCAACCGAAAAATTTAATCCTACGCTTCTCATTAGAACCTTCACTAAACATGCGTATCTTTAGTACCTCGTAATCAATTTCCTCCTATTTGAAAATACTTAATATACCACTGTAATTGCACTCCTTGGGTCCTAAGGCCTTGGCCGATTCTCCTCCATTTACGCCCTCCCATGCAATTTACATTCAGGCCAGCCTCTCCACTTCTCTCAAACGAGAATCTCACGACCTTCGTCTCCTGGCGATTAATCAAATCGTAGATCGATCACACTGCATCTCTAATGCACTTTATTCGTCTTAAATCCCTTGGCTTAGTGAATTTACTAACGCTTGCTCCTCTACGCCCACTCAAGGTAAAGAACAGAAGGTAAAAAACAAATAGTACGAGGGAAAACTTTGGGCACTAAAATAATTTTAGTTTCAAATGAATATTTGTTAAGTACTTAAAAATATTTTTCCTCGTAAAATACGACGCATAATAGTACAGAGAAAAACTCGCGTATTTTTAGAACATATTTTTGTCACTTAAAAAAAAAAACAAATTAGTTGCCTATAAGATGAGAGGACACAATTGATAATGCCAAATACAAATATACTTCTAGCAATTGTGACGAAGACTATCTTTTTTACATCGAGGGATAAACATCCACTAATTGCTGCCCCGATTTCGGACATTTTACCGAGCAATTACTTGGGGTGGTAGACTTCACATCAAAATACTAACAGCCAGGCTTACAACTCCCAGAAATCTGAAATTTAACATAACCCACCGAGTTACGACATCCCCGATATAATTAGACTATGACAGTCACAAAATAAGTGACAACATCAGTATCACTAGGTGTTATAAATGTAATGGATTTGGGCATCTAGAAAGGGACTGTAGGAATGAGGAAAGTTGCTCTCACTGTGCGGAAACTCATAAATTTGCAGACTGTCCAAACAAAAAGCAAGATCCGGTCTGCACTAATTGCAAGAAAAGGAATGAGGGAAATTGCGTGCATGAAGCCATCGATCCGGAATGTCCAGTAAATAAGAGCAGAATAGAGTCACTTAAGAAAAGAATAAATTATGGATAAAAAAAACCCTAAAAATTGGACAGATTAATATTCAAGAGGCTAGAATACCCCTAGCGGAAACGAGGATTGCATCAGAAACAATAAACCTGGATATAGTTTTGGCCCAGGAGCGTTACTCGATACGACCTGGAGGAAACTGGAAAATTCCAGGAATGGGAATAGAATAGAATAATGGGTTTATTAGAATCTTTATTAGAATACGAACTAAAGTCATAGCCACAGGTAATACAAAACCGATCGTTGCAATTATTGTTTTTAACGAGAACCTGGATGTTCTGATGATTTTTTTTTTCTTCTCTGAGGGTGAGGTAAGTTTTCTTATTGACCAGTAGAGCTACCGAAGTCAGTGCCTACCTAGTCGGCGCATTCATTGCGAGTGTAGCCTCAACCTATATTTTTTTGCGTGGAGGGGAGGGGAAAACCACGAGCCCTCCCCTCCTTCGAAGATGTTTTCGTACCACGTTCGTTGAGACGTCTAGACCGACACGCTGTTGTCACTTCAGGGCGGATGAGTTTGACTTGGCCCATGGATACTAACTTGGCCCATGGATACTAACTTGGCCGATGGCCGCATGGCAACAGCGGACCAGTCACGTCGTCTTTGCGTTTACACTTTGCACCTCACAATCAGCAGTGGTACAATGCCGAAATGATGGCATGCCGAATGACGCGCTTGAACCTGTGGACAAGGTATAGCGCGGTTCAATAGCATACATTATTACGGTAATCTAACGGTTAAGGTATGCTTAAATTGAAGAGAGTAAAAGTCCTATAGATTTTTAATGGTGCAAACCTCCATCAACCTTCATAAATTGAACATCTATGAATGCGTATTACGTCCTTTATTCCTTAATTTATTAATACTTCACCCTATGCAGGAGCCTTCGCTTAACTAATATTAGGACTGTCTTCATTGCATTAGAAATTCGATTTAGTATCATGAAAGTCTAGTTTTTTTAGAGGAATAGGACAAGAAAATAATGTATTTTCATGCAGGGACTTTCCCAGCCCGACCCAATGATCATGGCCATCGACAATTATTTACGATGAATCAAACCCAATGAGTATGAAATATTGCTACGTACCGTAGCTAGGGAGAATACTATAGAAGGAGTGGACCAGTCTAACTATTTTAGTGTAAGTCAGCACAGTTATAAGGAAAATATTGTCACACAGCATCAACCTATCAGAAAAGTCCACATCAAATAAAGCTGCTTACGAAATATCCAAAATAATATTCTGTTTTATGATATTTTGACTTGCCTTACGTTTATGGCGATTTAAATTCGTAGCAAGCGCTAAATAGTCGATATAAACATTAATCCGGAACCACAGCCATCCGAAACAAGTTCGGGAGATGTCTGCATTAATGTCAGCAAGCTTCCAAGCGAGAACTTAACCTCGGCTGTAACCATTGGCGACCCGTCATGTACGGAAGTTCCGTATGGGGAGACCAAGCCGGAAATAGAAGAATTCATCGAAAATACTTAGAGCACAACGATCCTGCCTGTTACCTGTGACCAGTGGCGGATACATATGGGGGGCGCGGGGAGCGCGCTCCCCCCCCCCTTGCGGGGCCCCCCGCATTGCCGCCCGCGGCGCTCCCGCCAGTCAGCCCGCACGCTATTCGTTCGTTTCTTTCGTCAGTCGACTCTGAATCGAGTTATCGAGTAGTTGTACTTTCTTATGTTGCACGCGCGCGCGTCCGCGTCATCGTATTTTATACGTTTCTGTCTGGCACATAGATAGCTAACCTAAGAGAAAAGTCGCGGCCATTCTAGTGATCTCGATACGTTATTCTGTCTGGCATTTGTTCGAGAAAAGTCGCGAATATTCTACTGTTTGTATTTGTTCTCACTCCTTAAAAGTCTGGAAGCGAACATTCTGGCACCGAATGTTCTCGAAACAACCGAGCTACATATATAAGGGAAGCAGAGTCGCTGCCAGGCAGTCAGTTTGAAAGCTAAAATCGTCGCGATGACTTGCGCCCCCCCGCCCCTTGAGTTTTTTCTGTATCCGCCAATGCCTGTGACGCACTGCTACTCCACAACAAGTACAGATACATTGGCAGTCATTGCAATGGAGCCACCGCTAAAATGCATTGTTCGGGAGAAGAAGTCGAGAGATGAATTAAAAAAGGAGAACCAAACAATTTACTTGGGAATAAGGCTAAAAAATGACGAATATCCGCGAATAAGTCAACTAAAGCGGAGATTATGAGAGATTACAGAGGAAAAATGGAACTTGGAATGGAGCAACTCAGAAAAAGGCCAACACACCCGGGATATTTTGCCAACGATCTATGACAGAAATAAAAAAGATATAAAACACACCAAAAGTACGGTCGTACTTTCACGGCATTCAATTCCTAAACCGTGAATTAACGAAAAAATATTGACAAAAAATATTAAATACTAAAAATTAAAAAAATCAACCTTCCTCTAAAATTCCGTAGTTATAAATCGCTATGAAAAATGAGTTCCTACGACAAAAAAGTAACCGAGGTGGTAATTCGAACCACAGACCTTACACTTGGTAGAATGCTACCGAGACCACCAGGCCAAATCGTCTTCATGCAAAGGGGACAATTTTGAATAATTTAATCGGACTAGATGTCTATCTTTCATAATCATCATACCTCCTAATCTCTCTAAACCCTCCTAAGATCCACGAATCATCGATAATATTTGTAACTAATGATGACATGAAATCCTTTTCCCGAATCGATATCATTACCAAACAGTTTAACATACCAGCACGATCAGGAGGCTTGTGTGTGTGGATTATGACATCGTCAACATGCAGAAGGATACGATATATACATGGATAATAATGCACAAGTGTTCACTGATTGCGATACAGAATCTAAGTCTGCCCTTACAAAACACCTCCTAAGATGATTTAACATCTGTTTCAATTCAGAGCACGCAAGATCAGTGACAGTGATTAAAGATATCGAACGGTTAAAATAACTTAAGGCATTACTTACATAATCTCCACCTCTCTAGTTTCTCGTCACAGATTCCCTTGGATGAACGATGTGAATGATTCTAGTCCTAGCATATTCCCAGGATACACCAACAAGAACGCACTCCAGCAGTGCGATGATGCACGAACACTAAAGAAGTGATTAAACATGCCCCCGCGTGGAGCTCTACTCAACGAACGAAAAAAAAGTGGTGGGCGATGAACTGTAACCGACCAATCACAGCGCTTGGCGGTAAATTCGAGCGAGCCGACGACGCTACCCCCACCCGTCTCGTTTCCATGGAGACGCCTTACGACAGACACCCTCGCGCGGTTTAAAAGCCTTCTTTTAGCGACTCAAACGTCTTGCATAAAGCACGGCCGGGAAGGAGGTGTAAGCCTAAAGTTTTTTCGACTTAAAAATTATCTATCATTACTCAATTTCGAGAAGACTGGCACTTTCGTGCGTGGAATAAGTCATAGATTGTAAATTCTATTCTTGGTTTTGAAAAAAACATTCCATTACTAGAGAAAATTACCTCTAAACTTATGCATTTTTTCGCTTCTAGCCGCCTTCTATATTCGCCTATCGCCACAACGGGCGGGCGCGGAAGCCAGCGGATTTCGATTCCTTTACTTTTAATTGTCCCCAACTGCATTTACGCAAGGAATACATTAATCTTTAATTTTTTCATTGTATTTAAGGCCTTCAATTGGATTACACTGCCATCGATTTTTCAAGATCATCGTTGTAATTAAATGAGTATTTATCAAGCATTAAGCTCACAATCACATCAAATGGATTAAAATGTGATGATATCTCACCTTGGAAGTGGGATAACAAGATTAGTTGAAAATCATTGTCTCATCTACCATAAAACATAATACACCTCGTAACATATGAACACCATATTAAACCCTGAAATAACTCGACAAATTTTATGATTTACTCAGTTACATTTCATTAACTTTAAAAGATAGCCGCACATGAATCAGCCGAATAACTATATGAATCAATTTTCTTGCGAAAATCTGCGATAAAAGTTCCCCTATTACACTTAACTTTCTAAAATAACAAGCATTAATTGGTAACTGAGCTATCTATACCTAACAAAAATCTACTCGGACACCAAGATAGTGAAAAAATTATTAACTATCACAATTTTTACCATCAATGAGACTTAAGATGTATATTCATTAAATTATCTGTTTATAAGAGAGTGAGGTTAAGGAGTGACGGCTGGGCATTGGTGATATCTATATCTACAATTTTCTACGGCGTTCAAGTCTAGCCGAGCACTTATACCATTTGAAAAGTTTTTCTCAAGTTAGTAGGTATTAACAATGCACATATAAGCCCAAGGGTGTATCCAGAAGGGAGGGGGGCAAGGAGGGGAAGCGGATTATCCGGATCAATTGGGACCGGACCCCATCCGGATAAATGAATAACTCACAAAAAAGTAATTTCTTTGGAAAATTCTTAGCGTATTCACTTTGGATTGTTCTAAGAACACTAAAGAAACGTATTTTCTGTAACCAATCACTGTCAAACGAAATCAACGGTATAAAAGATACAATACACGCTTCAAATAGCCTATTGCCGTGACTGTAAAAAGCCGATTTTTGAGGATTTCTCCCCTAAAAGCGATCCGGAAAATTGGCAATCCGGATAGTTGGAGTTCGGATAATTGGAGTTTTACTGTAACTGGAACAATTTAGACCATCGAAGTTCAGAAACGAGGAATAGCATAGGGGACGCGGTCATCTACTGAGGCCACTTGTGCCGCTGATATGGGTTTTTAATTTCCCATATCAGCGGCACAAGTGGCCTCAGTAGATGACCGCGTCCCCTATGCCATTCCTCGTTTCTGAACTTCGATGGTCTAAATTGTTCCAGTTACAGTAAAACTCCAATTATCCGAACTCCAACTATCCGGATTGCCAATTTTCCGGATCGCTTTTAGGGGAGAAATCCTCAAAAATCGGCTTTTTACAGTCACGGCAATAGGCTATTTGAAGCGTGTATTGTATCTTTTATACCGTTGATTTCATTTGACAGTGATTGGTTACAGAAAATACGTTTCTTTAGTGTTCTTAAAACAATCCAAAGTGAATAGGTTAAGAATTTTCCAAAGAAATTACTTTTTTGTGAGTTATTCATTTATCCGGATGGGGTGCGGTCCCAATTGATCCGGATAATCCGCTTCCCCTCCTTAAATTTTTAAAAATAAAATGGCAACAAATTTCTGAAAAATTGATTGACAGGTAGGTTGTTGGTATTTCAACATTTTGAAAGAAATTAATTACGAATTTGAATGTTGAGATAACCACCACTCGCGTTGCTGGCCGACAAAAACATAGAAGCAACCGGAAATCCATCTGAATTTTGGTGAAGGTCAATAATAATTTTGGATTCCATCATATCATCTTTGGAAGTCAGATTTTCTTCAGATACATCGCCTGCATTTTCATGGACACATTTTCATCCAAGCGACATGAGTGATGTTTCTTTGGGGAATTGGTATGAAGTTATTTCATATTGTACAAAATTTTACAATTTGGAAGGCATCGAAGGAGAAATGGAATTGCAGTTAAAAATATGGAATGACAGGTAGCGCCAGACATCATTGAATTTTTAAAAATAAGAGGGACTTGTTTTTCTCGACCATTAGAAAGGCGACACTGATTTTGTTTTCACTGCTCTGCACAGAAATCACTATTGAGCGCTCATTCAGCTCCGCCGAATTAAAACATGGCTAAGATCAACTATTGGTGAAGATAGGTTACATGGGTTAGCAATGCTAAGCATTCACCGTCAATGGGTTTTCGCAAACAAGGAGCAATTAGTGGAAGCTGTCGTCACAATATTTGCAGCTAATCCTCGCAAACCATTGTTCAAGAATTAATTTTTTAAATAAATGGTGTTCTTCCTTATATGTTACAATGAGTTATTGCAGCAGCACAAAAGCAGCAGCGGCGTTATAGCAGCCCTCCACAGATGTTCAAAACTATTGTTCAAGAATTAATGTTTTTTTATAACTAAATATGGCTCACTGTTCTCCCTCTTGTTGTTGTATATTATTTTATGTCACCCCCTCCCCCATGATGTTGAATTCAAAAAGCTGTCCCCTCTTCAGGTTTCAGCTGGATACGCCCTTGTGTAAGCCTACAAATTCATCTTTAAACTGAGTGTCGACTAAACTTAACGATTGTTGCAGCGGCAATCCATGAAATTTTGTATGAATGATGCACTGGATTCCCCTCCTTCTTCATAAAATATTTTATATTTATTTTATTATTTCATATGAATATTTCCAAAATTATTTCCAAAATGAATATCCTCCTAACCAAAGCCGATGCGCTGAATACTAGAGAACCATACGGCATTGACGAAGTTAAATAAAGAACACCATCGCCACAAAAAGAGCCTTTATAACTCGAGGAACAGACTATTAACTGCCAGAGATACGTTCCGGTCTTTCAATAGGAAATTGCAAAAAGAAGTAGGGCACTAGTCACACATAACTGAATTAAAGTAGGATGAAACAATTTCTGCAACAAATTACACATTAATAGAATTTATATCATTGCATCATAAATTGATATTAAAAATTGTCTCCAATGAATCTTTGCCTACACTGCTAGCCTCTACCAAGGATGCGTCGATGAATTATTTCTTAACTACTAAAATTACATATTGAAATGTTCAAATAACTTTTTAATTAATGCCGTTGTCTTCCAACCAAATGTCGCTATTAAAACCAAGCATTATTCATATTTCAAACGCTAGATTATATATCTATATTTGTTGATTATAAAATATGCATGCAAGTATGTATTTCATGGGAACACCGTTTCCGGGGGAAAATAATAAACAACTTGACAAAGTATCAAAAACGTGTATGATGGCTTGAATCCAGAATTTTAAGACACCTATGGTATTTTTAAACATTTACTGCATAATTCCAACACGTATGCATACACGTTACATCCACGCAGGGTTAGCCAAAAAAATAATGCCTTAAAGAGTTTAGGCGTAGCAGTGTGTTGATTAATTGATTGATGGAATGATATGCTAAACTTAATAATTGGACACTGGATGTAAATACGACGCTTATTTAGGACTTTCCCATCACTCATCAGAGTAATCTACAGCCGTTGAGACCACAGGCATTAATTCGATAGCAATGCATTTCGAGGTCCTTGGCAATCCATCTAAACGACATCGAAATATAACAAGAAAAGCATGCGTAGATCCCTAAGGCAAGTGATCAAATATTGACCAATATATTTTCATAATCTGAAGAAAAACGGAATGGTGCTCTCAAATAATTTATACAGGATCAAGTTCGTGATTTTCTAAATTACCCTGGACCCCCCGGACATATTTCGTGCCGTCATAAAAAACTGGGAAAATCAAGGATTATTTTCAATGCATGCCCACCACAAGGAGAATCACCGAATTATACCTTGAGGTATTAATGTCAAGGAGTTTTATCAATTAAAAAAGCAGAAATCGTCAATTTCATTATGCTTTTTCGAATGAGGTGGAAGAGATTCTGGAAAGGAGGGATATTAGGAGGAACATGGCATCTACATAATTAATACCCTGCGAGCCGTCGTTGAGGCGTGTGGCAAGGAGTGCACCATCCATTAAAAGGGGAGGAAATAAGGAAAATGAATCGGAGAGGACAAAGGTGCAAAGGACATGTTAACGGAGCGTCTTATTGTCGCTCTCTGTGTTTTTCTCACAATCACTATTGCTGCGTGGCAAGAATGAATTTTTGTGTAAATCAGTTCGGCAGAGTATCTCTCTATTATTTTGTCACTCCTATCACTTCTAGAGATATATAGTGCGATATCAAATTTATATCCTCCGTGTCATACTGAATCGGAGTTTTTCAAAAGTAGTTTAACCCACCATTGGTCGCGCAATGAGATTTTCTCTCACAGTAAATTTAAACTTGTGCTCACTTTATAATCATGAGTTAGAATAAGTTTCCTGTCCTTCTAGCTGACTTTCTATCTCTTCCTATTGACCGACCGTTTCAAAAAGTGTAAATGAAGCGTCCACAACTGTGAAATGATATGTCTGATACCGTCGGCTACAAAATGTGAGACTTTTTCTCATCGCGCGACCACTGACGTTATTGTTTTTCCATCACTCAGTTGCGTTACAATCTCGCAGCATGCGAGCAAAGTTGATTAATTTCGTGTAGAGCAGATATTTTAATGCAAATATATGAGTCATAAGAATGTATGCCCTCATAAATAAAAATTTCTTCATGAGAATTGTAATTTTCTTCATTTATACCCAATGATATCATCGCCAGTAAAATTGGCAATTGTATCAGTAATTGTGTATCTTTGGAAATCATAGTTTCAAATGAACACATAGAGAATTAAATTATGCCTAAATTTAGTGTAATATATTGCAGATAAACGCTCTATGATAGATAATCAATTATATACATCTGAGTGTGAGAAAAAGTATCACACGCGACCGCTCGCGCGATAGGTAGCTTAGCGACCACTCCCGGGTTAAGCCTAGCGTGTATCTTAAGACTCTCTAGTGGCTCCCAAACTAGTCCTTCCTAAAATGCCTAAAATAATGATAAGCTATGGAATCGATAGTTAACAGATCCAGAAAATTATGGATCGCATTGCTGAATTTGGGCTGCAGGTCACTTTTATAACTTATCCACTTCCAGCCAATGCTTCTAATGCTTGGCATACTCTCCTTCAACTGAATAAAATTTATGTACGTCTATCTTATGCATATAAATTTCTGTCGCGGATTATTAATGGCCAGAAGGAGTTCTTAAACTCGCCATTCATCGCATAATAACTCTTTTTTCACGTAGTTAAGCCTCCAAGCGGTTCATTTTACATAGCCTACCTTGGTTACTTTTCAAAGTCACACGTATTGAAACCCATAATACCTGGCCAATTTAGTTATAACACCATTTAATATTTTAATATAATTACAAAACGTTACAAGTAGGCAATCACCTGGAGGTAACATTAACCTAAGCATAAGAAAATACACATGAAATTTTCAAAACACTTCCAAATAAACCATTACAGAATCGAGGAACACTTATTTCTAAAAAATTTACGTTAGCAGGAAAGATCTCACAAATTACTTCAGGTAACTCATTTCACTCCTTTATACCTCTATTTAAGAAGGATTGCTTCAAGATATCAGTTTTCTGCTTTCTACATTTAATTTTGTACCTGTGGTTATTTCTTCCTATGTAGCAGGGCGAGTCTAGCCTTTGATTTATTTCCTCCCAAGCCCGTTCTTTTGTAATTGCTTTGTATATCCCGCATAACCTGTTTATGTTCTTCCTTAATTCCAACGGTTTCCAACCCAGATACCCCAGTATGGCTGTGACACTGTCACACCTTTTGTGACTGCCTAAAACATACCTGGCTGCCTTCCTTTGTACTTTCTCCAACTTGAAAATATGTTTTTTTATGAGGATCCCACACTACAGTTGCATATTCTAATACCGGACGACCCATAGTCCTGTAGGCCATTTCTTTGGTTTCTTTATTACTCTCCTTAATATTTCTCATCACCCAGTGCAGAGATTTAAAAGCTTTTCTTAAAACCTTATCGATGTGTATTCCCCAATCGAGTTTTGACGTAAAATTAACACCCAGGTATTTACAATCGTTACAATTGTCAATATTTTCTCCGAGCAGAATATATGACCTATTTTCTTTATTTTTCCTTCTCGTAAATGTTCTTTTTTTGCATTTATTCATGTTAACTTCCATTTTATTTACTGTTATATGAAACTAATGAATTTATCGAATGTTTCTACAACGCGTATTAAAGAATGCTATGATTCTTAGATTCAGTAACGGTTCTGAAAAATATATGAGTCATTTCTGCAACCGACCATTATTAGTTCTCTAAATCTTCCTCCATACACCTGCCCCATCACCACCAATCAACTTCACCAAAGAGGCCATCTCCCACCACTCATCACCCGCCTTCAACCTCATCATCCGCGTCTGCATAACACCGTGCGAGCGGCCGCAGGGGTGTGTGGCAGGGTGCGTTTAGGATACCAGTCATTAAAAAAAGAGGAAATCGGGGAAAGGAACCGGAAGTGGGATGGAAGGACGAATGTGAACGGAGAGCCGGTGTCCCAATGGTCAAATTTTGATTCAATTTTTGCAAAAGAAATCTTTCACGCAAACCCATATACTTCCAAATTTTGTATGAAACGAAATGTTGTTTCCAATGGTGCAATACAATTGTCCAAAAAGAGGAAAATGAATTAATGGCGACATAAAAGTAAGTAGGTATACCTAAATGAAGGTTATGGACTGCACGGAATCCGCGGTCATGGGAATGTTTGCATTGGGAATAGGCTGTGTAAGTAGGTTTACTAAAAATAAAAGAGGAGAAAGTAAGATAGCGAAGGCAGTGGTAGACCTGGCCTTAGCTTGTTATAGTACGTACATTAAGTTTACTGTGTTCATCATGAATTCATTATTTTTCAATCACTCAATAAGTAGTAAAACTTCCTAGGAGATCTTCATCTTATTAATTGTAAGTACCTAATGAGGCTGAGACATTCTAAAAGTCTCTTTCCACCAATACCCGTCGTCGCAACACTCCAATGGAGCGGATAGCGATTCTTTTTTTTTTTGAGGCCTCTGGTTGTTGGTTTCTTACTTTTGAATGTAAATTTAAAGCATGTTATGCATCGATATTGATCCGTGTCATCGCACCTGATGGTTCCATCTATCACTTCCTTTGATCAATGGGATAGGTGTAGGGAGTAAGGCGAGAATGTCGTTTCCTCGCGTATACCACGAGCACCTTCTTTTCTCAAAAGTTAGCATTAAAAAAATAAGGAGATCGTCAAAGGAGGAAAGATAAAGTGTACGAAAAACCGTTTCCCTTTTCGCCGAGCGCAAGGCTCCCTCCTGCAACGATGCATTATGTATCGAATATACCGCACAGCGTGCAGAAAAAAACAGACGTTCTCTACGATATTCATTCGCGCCGATATCTCATTTCAACCACACCCACTTCATCATAGTGCGCGGAAAAATTTTCATCGCGATTTTCTCCGTAAAAATCGAGATGAACTTCTAGCACAAGGGTACGCGGCCAACGCGTAAATACGGAATAATACCTGAAGTTTAATGACGATATTATGCGGAACTTCATACTCGATGTTACTTGAATGATTCAAATAGCCCGCTCCAAATAAATATCGGAAGGTACGCGTGAATGAGCAAACATACTGGACAAATTTTTGCGACAAAAAAGCCCCCTGAAAACAATAATGTGAAATGAATGGGAAAAGTTTCCGAGGAAACCAAGGATGGAATACAATAGATAATTATGACGGGAATCAAAGTGAATACTCATGTAGGATTAAACGATTAGCTGATTGTGGAGGGTGAACTGTTGCGAACCAATCTTCAGATTGATGATTGCCGATGATGACACAAGAATTAAGATCAAGGTCCATCCAAGGCCATTGTAGAGCAAATGTTTCTCAACCCATTTCAAACAAGCTTTTCCGGTTACATTAGTCAGGTCCACAACGCGATGGCTCGGAAGGGCAAAGATCAATGGGTTCAAATCCCAACATGGGTATAGAGATCCCGTGCCTGTCTTAAGGTGACGCAGGAGCGATTTTTTTCGTCCATCTATAGATTTGTGGAGATTTGTGTGAAACGTCGCACACGCTTTCTGATTAGTGACATCTATGGATAAAAAATAAAAAAACAGCATTTTACCGATTTGGTTTTATTCCGATTCGATGGCTATTTAATAAGTAGCCTCATAAGATATATATCGTAATAATTCGATTACATTTTGCTCAGATTTTATTCTAAATGCGAAATAATATATTTCATTTTAATAATAGAAAGCACTTGATTGTTATTCCACACTTTATTTTAAGGGAAACGACCCGGGTATCAGCATCTCATGCCATGTTCAGGTATATGAAGATGGCATGAGATGCTGAAACCCGGGTCGTTTCCCTTAAAATAAAGTGTGGAATAACAACCAAGTGCTCTTTATTAGTAAAGTGAAGGAGTTCCACAGAGTTACACCGGAGACAGTGTCTTATAATATATTTCATATTATTGTAATAGTTACTAACAAATATCAAGGTGTCACACCGAGTCAGATTCGAAAAAACATATATTTAAATACTTATAATGCTCTCCTAAATATGTAATACCACAACAAAAACTCTTGTCATAATATGCTTTAATTTGAGAAAAATTTTTAAATGTAATTATTGTATCATTTCCATTGTGTGGTGAGTTCCACCGAATAAACAGATGTGCTTGAATGAAATGTAGTCCTAGATTTCTTTTTCTTAAAATATTATTAAAATCTGCGCTCAATCACTCACGATTTCCACTCCAATTACCTTAAGGATAATGTATTAAGTTAGATAGAGTGATGGGCAGGAGTTGGAGCACCCAAAACCAAAGTTTAAAGCGAAGCAGAAAGTTGTGATGGCTAGAGTAGGAACTGGCTCCTTATCCTGAGAGGCTGGGTTCGAATCTCTGAGGTGACTGTTTTCACAGTGGAATCCAGATCCCTACTTGGCTGTTATGAGGAGAGCACGTTTCAAGTGCAATACTCCGTCAGTCAGGTGGGCGGACGCTTTGGCGCCGTTTGATCGAAATAGACTGATTTTTGACGCCGGGTCTCAATGGCAGCGGGTTAAAATCCTCATATTCCAACATTTAGGTCGCAGGTTCGAGTCCCACCTGAGAGGAATTTTCACCTCCAAGGGCATGGGTACCTGTGTGATATGTAGTGAGTAAAATGTTAGAAAGGTCTTCGCACTGATTTGCCTAATTTCGCTCGTGATACTAAATTACCATTTATTTACAAATTTATTTCATAACTCTTCCAACATCGTCCAACATGCATACCCAAAATGACGCGGATGACGTCACTCAATCGTCCGTCGCCTCCCCAACCCAACCGACCACTTCGAGTAGCCCACGCGAAGTAACTACGGCAAGGTGCACAAGAATGAAGATCATGTTCCACACCCAAGGCCATAATCGAGTTTTTACTCACAAAATGCTTCCAAGTCCCTTTTCATAAATTGCCTCCGACAACGGCAGCCAGGACGATTACGTGCCGACTTGGAGTACCAAAGGTTGAGGGTGGAAATGCCTTCTCAACATTGAAATATTTAACTTGGAAAAAATGCCTTAGTTTAAGTGTGTGCGATATAAATTCCTAAATTCGTAGTATCGTAAATTGGGATTTGTTAGAAGAGCACTTGATGAGTGCGATGATATAGCTAGGGAAATAAACTATTTCTCCCTTGTTAGACCCCACTTGGAATACTCAGCCATTATTTGGGGTCCTTATGTGGTAGGCTAAAAAAAGCAAGTTAGATCGCATGCAGGTAAGATGGGCAAGGTACGTCAAGAGCCATCATGATAATTTCGTTAGTTTTACAAGCCTTCGGCGACAATTGAATCGGGAATCGCTTTCAGACCGTTGATTAAAATCACACCCAAACCTCAAATATCCTCAAATTTTGTTAACTTACCTCAACTTCTCGTCACCATAAACCATGTAACCGTGGTGCAGCGCGTACGACTGGCAAAAAAAAATACTGCTCGAGAATAGTATTGATAGAAATAATTGACACGTTGAAACCTCTCTCAACATCACCAGCTGATTTCATGAAACCATAGCTTTAAATGAAACTGCTCATGTTTCAGGAAAAAGGAAGGCCTTACCTTCTACAAGTGAAATTCACACGCCTTTGAGATAAATATGAGTTCAGCACATCAAACCAAATGATCAAGGTTATCACTAAAGGCGGGTAATATGAACGTAAAAGGTACATCTCCCGATTTAAAAATATACCGCGAAAAGGATAAATTTACACGGAACTGAGTCATTATTTGAGCAACGTTAAAAAAATAAACGGTCAATATAAGTACATAAAAAATCGATATAGCTCGAATTCGAACGAAAATGGGACTTGATCATTCTTCGCGTGAACACTTCAATCATTTTCCGACCCGAATTTTGACCGCACCGTCATTGTCGAGTCCTTGAAAACGATATAATGGTCGAAGCCCACTTAAGGTGAAGAATTGCGCCGGAAAAACGAAGCGCAACACACAGAGAACGGAAATAATGCCAGGTCCCGAGTAAAATCGTTTACGAAAGGTTATGTAAAAGTTTAACGCCGAGTGTAGGATCTCGTCTAAAATTCCCAGCATGATTTTGTTTTCTGCATGAATTAAAATCTCGTAGTATTCATTAACCAATAGTGCGTATTTGTAAAGGCATAGAGTAAGTATGTACTGCTCTACTTACTCTATGTTAAAACTAATCAGTAGTAATATATTTAACCCGTGTTCAGCATATTAGCATCAACGTTTATCAACGAACCCTGGCTTTTGTTTCGGCCGGGTATTGTTCTCCTGACTGCTTTTGATCATCGCCTAGGGACCGAGGGAGCGTGCGAGGTTCTGATTTGTGTAACTGGGACGAGCGTTGCGTGCCTGGAGTGGAATCACCCCGTGCCAGACACACCCTGGAGGTGGGTTGCACTGTATTTCGTATAGATGTAGCATCTTTTATTTGGATATTTTGCCTTTGGGGAAGTAGGATGTGAGTTGATTGCAGGTTTTTGAGATGACGATCAGAGAAACATAGGGAAAGTGGAATCGGTAGACACATACTGAACCACGGAGATATCACTTTGGGGGATTATAATCATTCTAATGCTTTTTCCATATTACCGTTGAAATCAAATTTGCTAAGGTTTTCATATTGATTTACGGAGTTGCTTCGAAACATTAAGGCCTAATGCCTGTAGCTCACGGTAAAATTTTCGGTAAAACATTTTATAAAATCGACTAATTTTATAAAAATGAGCTTGCTAACGATAAAACCGTTTTATAAAACCTAGTTTTATAATACGTCTTACGGAATAGGACAGGTTCTATTTCCATAAAACCGTTTTTATGCAACAACCAATGAGACTTTCCATTCAACGCGTTGATAATAATCTCGTATCCATGGGAAGCCAAACAAGAAAAATGTAAACAAACATGGCTGGAAGTTCATGGAACGTTGAGGCAGTATCCTTATTGTTGTTAGAAGAATGCGTTAGAGCCTTAGCACCGTTGATTGTGTTCAGAAAGTAAGTAAATAAACAATACATATAGTTATTAACCTAACAATCATCCAAAAGAGAGTGCATTTATCACTTCACGTGTTCGCAAAGTGTCTCGTAGATGGCAGGACATTGCGGTTCTATGAATAGTTTTACCGTGAGCAAGCAAGTACGTTTTACGTACGATTCATAAAAGTTTCAATAAAAATTTTTATAAAACTCTTTAATGGAAAATTGTTCAAATGACTAATCGTAGAAAGCTGCACTTTTTTCCGTTTCCGCAAAACGACCTCTGACGTCATTTCATCCATCTATATAAGGCTCGTGGTTCGATTCCCGGTGAAGACGGATATTTTTTCAACGTATTTTCTAAATATTTATACTGTTTAATTTCCGGAATAAGTGGAAAAATCTTCACAAACACCTTTTTAAGGCGTCTTTTAGAATGTATGGGGGGAAGAAGAGGGAAGAAGAAGCGATGGATGAAATGACGTCACGGCCGTGAATGGGAAGATTGCCCGTCCATTCAACTTTTAGACTCTTCGATATTACCAAATTACCTCTAGCAATTTTTGGAATCTTTAAGAGATGATTTGCAAATGATCATTTTCCATGGTCCCCTGCATGATAAAGTAGAAAGCAAAAATCGTAATAAAACCCCAATATCATCATGATGGATAGAAGACGTACCTTTATAACCATCTTGGTTCAGCATTAGTCGCAATGTTGCCATCATCCTAACGTTTATTCGCTAACTAAAGGGATTTTATTTTATTACACTATATTTGCGGGCAAGTTTTTTTTTCCCAAAAAGCAATATAAAAAACTGACGAGGGTCACATATGAGGATGTGTGTGAAAGACCGTGCCCATATTCTTAAGGGCTCCCGGCACTTGGCCACAGTGCTGTATAATGTGTGCAATAAAGTGTATAATTGCTGAAAGAAAAGTGTTTTTCAACCAAATTATTCACATGAATGTCTTATTGCAACCCCCTACCGCTTTCCATGCTATCACAATGCTCCGGAATATTTTTTTCGTTATATTTTTCGCAAACAACACGGCACGTGTCTTAACGAGTGCACGCGTGGCAGACGACGCGTAAATACGGTACTGTGCCTATCGCTCGTCAAAATAAAAAAGGGTCCCTAGTACAAGAGAAAGACTGACTTTTGTCCACCAGAATCACCAACAAACCCCTGAGTTTTATAATTCCAGAAGAATATTATTCCCACGATATTTGAATTTTTTCTCAGCTTTGCTAGAAGGATGTTATGTTAGACGGATGAACTAGAGAAGGGATATGTGCAGTTCATCATCATCGGCAGTCCTCAATCAAAAAATTGGTCCACTCCTCTCTCCTATCAGCCAACCGCTTAATTCCTACAAAATTGTTCACTTTGACATTCCATCATAATTTGTCTGATATTCATATACTATGTTCTCTTCCTCTGCAATTCTTCACATTCCTTTATCATTCCATTATTATTTTCAACAGGCTATTGTGTCCAAAAAATAATTAAGGTGGTTCCACTTTAAAATGACTTAAATTTAATTTTATTTAAAATTCTGTCTACTTGTAGAAAAAGTTGTCCTTTATAAGATATGAACAACAAAATAATACCTTTCTACGCTATTTTATTCTATAATTGAACTTGAAATCACATGGTGTCCAATGGGGGGATGAGAGAACCGCCATTTTTGCGGAAAACTATTTATAAGAAGGAAATAATCCAGAGAAATTGAATATAAATAAAATTTAGGCATCTTACTACCATATTTTATTTAGTTATTAGGGAATTAATGCCGTATTGAAGTCAAAATGCGGTAATTCGTAGGAAGTGGCGCTGCAGTCGGCTCCTATGGCTGGAAAAAAGTGCTCATTTAAAATACATTCGTGGAATAATCTGCATATTTTGTACCTTACTTTTGAGTTTCTATAGGTAACGCATTGCATCAGTGAAAGCAGGATTTTTTGGACATAATATCAAAAATGTGGAATTTAGTACTTGTTTTGACTAACACAGTCGCGGCGGAACCTCCTTAACGTATAAGTTTGTCTCTCTTACTTCTCATAGTTTTCATAATTCTTCTTTTCTCTCCCACTCTTCGCAGAACTTTTTATTTGGTAAGTCTCTCCGTCCACGAGATGCAACCCCAGAAAAGTAACATTCCCCAAATATTACCAGGTTTTGTCGGTTTTAACGGTTATCGATACACTTCGAAGCAGAAGGACACGTAAAAGAAAAGGAGAACGAAAGGAGTTTGGATGGAAGGAGGCAGAAATTAGTCCGAGGATGAAAAGTTGCAGAGCATGTCAGAAGGATGAACTAAGTAGAGGAGGGAAGAAGGTGAGAGTAGGAGGGTGGGAGATGGAAAGAGAGAGAGAAATGATGATGCCCTATTATATCCGTGACCCCCCAAGGTAAAAGGCACGGGTGCGGCGGGGATATGGGTAGGATGAGAAAGAAGATCAGAATAAAAACAGTTGAAGGAGCGAGGCCGCCAGTGCGATGCGCATAATGGGTTGAGAGAGGGAGAAGGGAGCAAAAGGACGTCAAAGTACGTTCGGCGCACGATATGAGATAGGAAAGAGAATTCACGAGGTGTAAGTGTGACCCAGCGAGCATCTCTATCTCACACACTTCCCACAAACACACACCGAGATGTCCTTGGAAGAGCGAGTAAGTCTTCCTCATCGAAGACGTTTAATAAAATCGCGGACGTGACGCTCATGCAAGGCCACGGGCTGAGTGGGAGTGGGTGGGTGGTTGGGGGGCAGAAGGGGGGGGCGTAAGGGGGAAGGCAGGATGAGCAGGAGGAATTGAAGCGATGGGGATATTAGAGAAAGACGGTGGTTGATGAATAAGAGAACGGCCGAAATTCAAGGAGGTTCCGCCGCGACTGTGTGAGTCAAAACAAATACTAAATTACACTTTTTTGATATTTGGAACCAAAAAATCCTGATTTCGCTGATGAAATGCATTACCCATAGAAACCTTAAAGTAAGGAACACAATTTGCAGATTATTATTCCACGAATGCATTTTAAATGAGCACTTTTTTCCAGCCATAGGAGCCGACTGCAGCTCCATTCCTTACGAATTACAGCATTTTGACTTAAATTACGGCATTAATTCTTCAATATCTAGAATAATAAGGTGGTAAGATGCCTGTATTTTATTTTTATTCAATTTCTATGGATTATTTCCTTCTTATAAATAGTTTTCCGCAAAAATGGCATTCATATTTTATGGAAAAATACTATTTTTCCCCGTGTTTCTCTCATTCCCCCATTGAACACCATGTAATTTCAAATTCAATTATAGAATAAAATATCGTGGAAAGGCATTATTTTGTTGTTCGTATCAGATAGAGAACAACCTTTTCTACAAGTAGACAGAATATGAATAAAATTACAATTAAGTTATTTTACGGTGGAACCATTTGAAGGTGGCTGGGGATTTTTTTTGCTTACATACTTGCGTGAATCTTTGCTTACATGTTCACATTAGTGTTATCTATGGATAGTAGTAAAAACAATGTCATCATACCGCTTTGGTTTAGCGGCGAATCTAAGCTATTTCAACACGTAACCTTATAGCACGTGGCATATATTTCGTAATCATTCGATTGCATGTGAACACATTTTCTTCTAAACTCGTAATAATACATTTACTTAATCCTGGAACTTAATAAAATACAAAGGAAAGCTGCCCGATTCGTCAAAAACTGCTAAGGGCGTACAGACAGCGTCACACAGATGTTAAACGAATTAGGCTGGGAGCCGCTAGAGACTCAGAGGCTGCGCGCTAGGCTTACATTACTTGATAAATTAAGAATAGATATCTTTAAGAGCGACACGGAGAACATCATATTAGAACCCCACTATATTTCCAGGTCCGACAGAAACGATAAATTAAGAGAGATATTTTGCCGAACGGATAGGTATGGGAATTCGTTTTTCCCCCGAACAATAAGGGACTTCAATAAATGCTAGGCATAATTTCATTAGAGCGTTTCCTTTTTATATGTTAACGGCTGGTGTCCTAACACCCCCCGCCACACGCCTATTGAGGCGGCTTGCGGGGTAGTATGTAGATGTAGATTTCGTATTATTTTAACTGTTTCTAAAAACACCCGAGTCCAATAACTCCGATAGTCCAATGCTGAAAAAAAAACAACATTTTTCAATATAATTTCGTCTAAATTTCAAATACCGCGCCGAAAACTCTAGTCAGAACATGTTTAAATTAAGGACAACAATAAAATATAATTAACCATAACTGCCAGTAGGGTGAGATCTAACGCATTAACAGATGCACTTAAATGATATGTGGTCCAAGAATGTTTTTCGACTTACTTAAAAAATTATTAAAATGAGCAAACACTCAGTGAGACACACGCGATAACCGCTCCAGCCTCCTCCACCGTGGAAAGGAAGAATGATACGTCCTCATTTCTGAGATAATGGAAAACAAGTCATCTACCAGATGAATTCAGTGATACTCTGCCTTCCCGAATCATTTCTTGGATAGATTGACCTTCATATCATACGGGCCTAAAGGCATGAACAGGTAAAAGTGTATTAACCTACTATATAAAAATGTCATTTTTGCGAAAAACCTTGATATAAGAGGTGAATGTTTTCGGGAAATTAAAAAGCCACAAAATAAGACACCAATCCATCTTAGATTCTTAGTTATTATAGTAAATAATTGCAGTTATTGATTTCGAAATTCAAAATTTCTGTTGGAATGGCGTTTCTTCTTGTAGCTGCGTTCTTCGTGCGGGAAGACGTCCGAGAAGTATTTTTAGCCCGTCGTCCAGTACTTTTTTTTCTATTCTGAGCCTTCGGAATTACGCCAATATTATCACTTATGTCAGTCTCAATAAGCATCATTGTTTTGGAAGGCCACGAAATAAATTGTACGATATGTAAATAGAAATAAATGTGAAGCAATCGATGCCAAATTCTTTCGCCAATGGATTAGTAAAGTAAGATGTCACGAACTATTACTTTCAGAGGTATTCTCTTCCAAATAAATAGAACGGCAATGTTTACTCTGCTGGAAAATATTGTATGGAAATGTCACGACTTTACCAGTCGATAGCTATTGTCGTCGTCCCCCAAAAGAGTTGACCACTCGCATATTTATTTACGAAAGTACCACTAATTTATGAAGCATGTTAAACGTTTCGGATAGTTCAATAACTCCATCAATTAGAGGCGAAATGCCTTCCGTCATCATTAACTTCGCTTTAGCAGACGCTACGTATTATAAGGCATTCATTAACGACCTCCGCTGGTATAGTGGTATCATGCGAAATTCCCATTCTTGCAACTCAAGGGTTCGATTCCCGGGGAGTACACATTTCTTCCAGCATCGGTGGTGATGTTATATCGTCCTCGCCTGCCAATCCAGAGGTACCTTGCGGCCTTGAGTCCCACCTGGGTGAAAGTTTCACCTCCCAAGTGCATGGTCGTTTACAAGGGTCGGATGACGGAATTGCGATATCTCGTATGGATTACTACTAGCGCCAATTGTTTCAGGCGCAAATGGAAAAATAAGTATGCGTGAAAAAGATAAAAATTGTATGCTTTAGCCATAAATCTTTTATTTTGTTGTGAAAAGATGCAGTAATTATTCCTTTTGTTGTAAGACGTTTATCAGCGTACATTTAAAATATGTCTGGGGCCACACGATACATCGCCATCGCAACCGTAAGTAAACAAAGAAGATGGCCGTGAAAGTACACTATGAAAACGCCAAGAGAAGGACTGGACGGCATTATTATCGCTGCAATTTGGTTCCAGAATTTTTCAGTATGCAGAATTGATTATACAATTACCTTTTTAAGTTTCCCCTGAGAAATTAATAAGTAATCTCCTACTTAAATCTGCAAGATATTCAATTAAAGAGTATATCTGTTGCGCTGTTCGCTGATAGTTAGCGTCTTACCGCTAGAGTGCTCTGGGTGAAATGTATAACCTTTGGAGTAATGAGAGTGTCAGACCCTTGGTCGTTTATGTATTGCAAAATATTAAATGAATTTAATAGAGGTCTTTATAAGCATGATTTCGCTTGGTAACAAGACGCATTTTATTTTTATTTTATTACTCGCTGAAATACCCATAGGCGTAATATATTCTTTCGGGTATCTGATAAAATAAATGTTAACTCTATAATCTTGAGTGAAATTAGTTTTAAAAAGCAAAAACAATAAACCACTTTACAAAACCCAATGCCTATCATTCCTAATCAGCTTAACTAATCAAAATGAACCATTTGGATAAAAAATCTTAGCCCTCTACCTTGAGGGAAAGTAATTTTAAAAAGCAAAAAATGAAACCTCTGCACTAAATCCAATACGTAGCGTACCAAAGGGCCTTTTCGTGATCTTTTGGAGCCCTGAGAT
This sequence comes from Pyrrhosoma nymphula, assembly GCA_963573305.1. NCBI lineage: Eukaryota > Metazoa > Arthropoda > Insecta > Odonata > Coenagrionidae > Pyrrhosoma > Pyrrhosoma nymphula. Next base: position 6,592,093 of record OY754335.1, on the reverse strand, counting down.
CTTTTTTAAAATAGCTTATAATTTTTCTCCTGCCTTGAACTATATGAATGCAAAATGTCAGCACGATCAGAGTAAAACTGTTGATTTGTACAAAAAAGCAAAGAGACAAACATTCTTTTTTATATCATCATCATCACACTAATACTTATAAAAATTGAATGGTGTCTGTCTGTCTGTTGCTCAATCACGCAAAAACTACTGAACCGATAAAGGTGAAATTTGGCATGTAGAGATAAAATGTGTATTGGATGAACATAGGCTACATTAAAAAGCCCTCAGGGCCCCCGAAGGCCCACCCTGGTGGTCCATGCTAAGCATTGGGTTCGCTGCAGTGGTTTTATTTTTTACTTTTTAAAAATACTAAAAATACTCAAGATAGAGGGCGAGGATTTTTTTTGTCGGATGGCTAAAAAAATTATGGTTATAATTCTTTCAATAAATTTTCTTTTACGCTTCATAATAGTCTGAAAATCATGTCTATATCGGAAAAATCTCACATTTATCTTTTAAATCAACAATAGCATATTTCCTTGACAACCAGAGATTTGATTTTCAAAGGATATTTACGCCTCTAGCGTTTAAATATCACCTTTTCCTGCATCTAAAAGATAGCACGTAAAGAAAATCTGTATAAGAAGAGTCCAGAGTCCCAAGGGCCCCATAATACATTGCTTCGGGGGATAATCGATAAATTCAATGCATATTTACAACAAGTATACTCTTCAATGTCTATTCTCAAAGTAGCTCTCATAGGGGAACTGCATGTATATGAGAGAACACTTACGTAGTAAACGATACACATAAAGGAATTAAACATGCAAGAATATTTACGTGCAGCGAATAGTAATGGTAATAATGCCTGTGTTGCTACAACAAACACGGCGTTGTTTATCATCGTGTAATACTCAGATGTATTACACGTAGTGTAACCATCTGTCTCTCATTTCGATTGCGAACTGTTTTTTAGACCAATTCCCACATCATACGAATGAACGAAGGAACGTCAACGACTATCATACTAGGTTACGAACTCCTCAAATGACTACGCTGACAGTATTCTTCAGGCTTTGTAGTTTTCTTATAAAACACGTTCAATGTTTCTCACACCCGTTGAATTTCAACGGGTACCTCCCGCTAGTATATAGATAAAAATATTCTCGTCGAATAATTGGCATTGGGGTGAATTTCTTCTCGTCAACTATATAACTTAGGCATGCCAATAGTGAAAGCAGTATTTTTGATACTGAATAATAAACGAGACATTTCCTATTTGTTCTGAAAAACGAACAGAGGAACTTCTTCTAGTCGCATCTAGTTTGCGAGACGGAAAGGAGTATGAGATGGATTTCCTGAGCTCTCCCATCTTTATATCCTCAGGTTAGCAATCGTTCAAACGCTTTGAGCTTTATGGACCGTGTTGGTATCCATTTGAAACGGGTAAGAGATGAGATGAGGAAGCATTGGATGTCGGTAGTTAAGTATTGATGCTACGGAATGACGGCGGCGCTTGAGGGGGCAAAGGAAGCGGCAAGAGGGCTTATATACAAACGTCGATAAATGTCACGACTCGAACACGTGGCTACGGTGACTCAAATAAACAGCGCGTTACAATCGGATGTCAAATGGCAAACATAATTTGAAACAAATTTCGTGATCTCTGGATTCCTCCCTAAGAAACACAGTTTAAAAGAAAAAATTACGACTCCATAAAACAGTAAAATAGACCAAACAAGCTTAATTACCAGTCAAGAAAATACTAATGTGAAAATTGAGTATTATTATAACATTTTACCAGAGGAATTTCAAAGGTCAACGGGTATCCTCGCCGAATTACAGAAGTATTTCTGACGCGAAAATGAATTGCGCCCATCCGTTTTTCAATTTCACCGATAATCTCCGCTCACTTCCAATGATGGATCGCGAGCATCGTGAGTATCCCACGAAAAGTTCAAAGCTCTGCTTGGGCATCTCTCTTCGAGCACAAAAATCTCAACCCCAAAAGGGCAACTTTATTAAATATCGGGCACGGCTTGAATGCTCCAAGCTCCATATCATCCGTGAGATACTTTATTTAACGGTGACGTTCACTGAAAGTTAGTCCACCCATTTACAGCCTGCCATAAATCTCACACCATATCCTTCCATCCCCGAAATCTCATCTCTTCCACTACACTCCATCCATTCTTCTCCACGATCACCGCATTCTTGCCGTCTTAAAAATCATGGATTAAAGAAGAGACTCCGATGGCCCCAAAAAAAGAGTTATGTTTTTTTCTGGTGAAGTCTGTTTTTTCCGATGTTCCCAAACCCGTGGAGCTTGTGCCCCAAAGGGGTATGTAGGTGGTAGGTGGTTAATGGGCACGCAAGAAATAGCTAAGTAATGGCGGGAATGCGGCAAGTACCGCAAAAGGTCCATCTGATTATGATACCAAAGGGTATGCCAATCGAAGAAGATTGTGAACCGCTGCCCTAGGCCGTTCTAAAGGTGGTCTCTTCCCTGAGCTTTTCTTACCCTGACACAAGCGTGCGAAATTCAGAATAAGGTGGTACGGATAATGTGCAAAATTCAGAATGAAAAAATCGTTTTCCTGGAGTTGTATTTGAACCTAGATACCCCGAGTATAAACCGAGGGATGTCACCACTGAAACTACGCAGGCGTTCTCTTTTTTACTACGAATTTAATCGAATTGAAACAAACTAGATATTCTTATTTGTTACAACGCATGTAATGCCACCGACAATTAATACTCGCATCCGTTATTTCATAAGCAATAGTACTTGTTTTGGGAATGGTAGTGAATGAAGTTGCAAGAGGAAATTAGGAGATGTTGGATGGATTGAGTAGGCTAAGAAGGGCATTGGGACGTTGAGGAATAGCGGTAGTAGTTATTAGGGGAAGCGAGAAATATCTGAGGTAATTTACGCCATTTGAGGATTATGTTGGTATCATATGATATTGGATGGATTATTTGAGGAAGGTTAGAAATAAATCTGACGTTGGCTTTAGCCTTATCTAAACGAATTGTGCCAAAAGGCGCCACGGTTTTACGTCTCATTCGATGGATCGATTAATGTGTGTATGCGCAATGGAGAACTCTATTCGTGGTACCCTAGTAGGGATAGAGATTCCACTAAACCATTTCCTCCACAGTTGGGATTCAACCCCGAGTCCTCGAAGTAGGATACGACTGCTAGATTATTTCCATGGGTTTTGGAAGGACGTGACTAAGGGTAAGAACGTTGGTTAAGCGGAGGAGGAAAACTGGGATGAGATAAAGATGGAGCAATAAACGCAATCTCTAGATGGTTAAATACCGATTATGAGGATGTTTTTTACGAGAATTTCATTCTTCAAAGAAGGCAGTGGTGATAATTCAATACATGCCATTAAGAGCTATCTGGATCTCATCCAGATATCATCATGGAGTGCAATTTTGCACGGAAACTTAAAAGTCTTGCTGGAAAACTGACGAGCAAATATAGAAGGCTTATGGACAATGCGTGTTGAAAGGAATGGAGAAAATAAGTTGGATGCATCGATAAACCACCAAACCAAACTTTTACAGGGAATAACGGTGTTTAAATGGACTAATGTTTATCACACGTGGAATTAGCACGTTATTAGGCAAATATTATCTTCATCAAGCTTAAAAACTCGGCAATGAGAATTTTTTATGGAAATGTTTAAGTTTTTGCTCTTCAGTCTATCACTCTTGTTTAATATTAGTATTTATTTGTATTTGTATGCCTGTACGTAGATAAACTAAAGACAAAAGACTTTAGGTTTCCGCGTTTCTCCCTAGCATCACGTCGATTCTAGCATCAATCGTTGCATAGCAGGGGCGAACCCAGGAAAACAATTCGCGCCCTCCCCCCCATGGACGCCCATACACGGGGGCAGGGGGGGGGGAGGGCGTCCCCCTAGCCTCCTGGGAAAAATAAAAAAGGGAAGGGAAAATTTAATTTATTTACTGTTTTTGCAGGTTTAAATTAATATTTTAGTAACAAATTTCGAAAATTGTTATTCATCTAAGATGTTCCAAAAATGTATTCCTGAGACCTCAAATTTACTAAACTTTCTGGGAGAGGGCTCCTCGGACCCCCATTCTTAAATCTGTGTCTTGACCTCCCCATGGAAAATATTGTATGGGCGCCCATGCTCCCACCTGACACATCAATAACAGAGCACCGCCACTGGGACCTGTCTTATATTTCCATCTTAAAGTCATTTAAGCAGTGGACACCGGTGTCGTCATGGATCATCTGCCAGTGAGTGTCCACTGATTTATCTATCTATCCTTCCCAAACCTCAACGCCTTGTTGCTAGCATAAACAGTAAAACTCCAATTAACTGAACTCCAACTATCCCGATCGCTTTTACTTGAAAAAATCATCGAAAATCGGCTTTTTACAGTCACGGCAATATGCTATTCGAAACTTGCATTGTATCTTCTATGCCTTTGATTTCGTTTGACAGTCATTGGTTACAGCACATACGTTTTTCTAGCGTTCTTAGATCATTTCGAAGTGAATACGTTAAGAAGTTTCCAATGAAATTACCTTTTTCGTTAGTTATCCATTTACCGCACATTATTTGATTATCCGCATGGGGTTCGGTCCCAATTGATCCGATTAATTGGAGTTCTACTGTACATACTTTTATATTTATTTCCTTTTCTTTTTATATTCATATAATTTTTTTTTCCTTTTCTTCCATCACTACCGATTTGTAAATTATTCTTTGCCAACCCGTTTAGAACACTCATTCTAAATATTCTTTATCTTCTTTATATGCCTACCCTTATTTTTTTGTCACTATGGATCCCACTCATCAATACCACCTCAGTAAGCTGACTTCCCTTTCATGCCATATTGAATCCTCACCTCTTGTCCAAAGCCTTGGTATCCCAGTAACGGCCTCGCGGTTCATCTACCATTGTCCAGTTTGAACCCAGACTGCCGCCATTCACTTGCAGTTCTCCAATATAACTTCTCTATTTCATACACTTCATGGTTGAGGCCTTTCCTTCTCTATTTCCTTGACTCGTGCGGTCCTCCCTCGGTACCGCAAACTGGCGCAGTTTCATTCCGGAGAAGTGAATCAACAGAAAAAGCTATTTATTTGAAATAAATTGATGCTAAGATTTATTTTTCCTGTGCTTCATTCCAAAAACACGAGCATCGACCAGCTCTTAACAAGAAGCTCTCCGATCTGTGCGTACAGCATTTCAGGTTAGGTCTCCCACTTCCTTTCTCCCTGTGTACAGTATTTAGCTCGGATGCACCCCTATTCGCAGAAAGACCCTGCTTGGCAGACCTAATGGGTCTTCCTACCCCTCCTCCCCAACGGTTTAAGTGTCATAAACGGCCTCCAAGACCTCTAGCTGCTCGCCTATCTGGTTGACCAGGTGTCCGAGCCCTGCGAGAAGCCCTTTAAAGTAGGCTGTGGTCAATTTATCCTCCCACACTCTTTCCCCCTCAGAGTCATCACTCCTTGCCAAGGGACTGTCCTTCTGATCCACTCCCAAACTTGACCACTTTCGCCTCCTTTCGACATTTCACGCCTTTGCAAGACTAAAATTCCAATGTTCTCATGGTACAGATTCTCCTCTCAATTCCTTGGAGGATTATACTCTACCACTACAGAATCCTCTTTCGAAATTTAAAGAACTCTCCAGTTCTGCCCACCCTGCCAACCATCCACTTGAACTCTACTTAAATCACATTTCCTCCCAAATATCTCCCAATGAATTCGTGTCGGTGTCGTCATGGATCATCTGCAAGTTAGTGTCCACTGATTTACCTATCTATCTTTCCCCGACCTCAGCGCTTTGCTGCTAGTATATACTTTTATATTTATTTCCTTTTTAGTCATCCTAAAAAAAACTATCTTTATCTCCCCCCCCCCCCCTGGGTTTGCCCGTTGCATAGTGTTTGTTTTTCGCTCTTAATGATCATGATGCGAATATATATTTTCATCAATCCTTCAGAGATGTTTACATAGATTTTATTTTTTTCTTTCAATAGCTTGGATTATATTCTTTATAAGTAAAAGCAAGCATGCTTGTATTGACAATTTGCGATATGACCGATGTAAAAATTCTACAACTCTGAATGCCCGTACTTCTGTTTCTGAAAAAAATTACTTCGATGTTGTCATATGTAAATTAGGAGCTCTACATTATTTTTTTTACTTTTAGCTGATGATATTGAATTTTAATTTCTGTGCCAAAACGGTAATGCTACCCTAATAGCTATACTCATTAGGATCAACAGGTACAACAGCCAGCACTGCCTTCAATCTATCTCAGTGATTATCTCTGACGAAGTAAACTCAGAAGCCGAAGCAAGTTAAAGTAATGTAGTTTATACGCTATCTATTTCAATCAACCAACGAATACAAAGGAATTTAAATTTCCGACAGATACTAAAAACGACATATTATCAAAGGTGTGATTTACTTTGGTCAACAAATTAATGCAGAGAATGTAAAGAGTAGAAACAAATTAAGGTAGTTTGAGCGAAAAATCACTTCACCTAGAATTTGATGAATTTGGCCTAATTTTGAAGAAAAAACTCTCCTCTTTCCAATTATATAAAAATATCCACCCCTTGCCGAACTAATTTTCGAGCAATTTGCCTGAAAATACAAGCTGTTTTACATGGGATAGATTATGGCTGTGCGCTCCAGAGGGAGAATATTGAAGGAAATAGGAATTTATAACACCTAGATTTCGTCAAAAAACTAACGGTGTGTAGATTGCATGTTCTTTCAACTATTTACAAAAAATAATTTATTACTCACCACAGTAATTTTAACAGAATCGCAAAAAAACTTGCTTTTTTAAAGGGTTTTCAGCAGTACGGCGGGAAAAATGAGTCAAGTTAGAGACTTATTTGGTTATATTTATTTAATTACTGAGAATATTGGTCATATGTAACTATGTCTTTGCGCCATTAATATTACAATATTTATTTCGTACTTCTTACAGATGCTGAAATCAAAAAATAAAATTTGAATATGGTCTCCACTATGACTAGGGAATTATCTTCGTCAAACCACCTTAATGCGTCTTTCGCGAATGGCACCAGAACCTATATTTTCAATTCCGGTCTGTAAAATTGTCCTTGGCGCGCCTTAATTTCTTACATCGATCTTTATTCGACCCGCCTAACTTGCCCGTGGGAAAGCTGAAAGAACGATTACACCCGATCTTATTCCAGTCGAACAATCTCTGGCCTCGGCCCTGAAGCGCTACTTTCACTCTCCAACCACCCCTTCTCCCCCTCCATCCCTGAGCAAGTTCATGGCTAAAGCATCAACAATAATAATAAGCATTCATCACCAAGATTACCGTTGCATTAGATCATCATCACGTGACGCGCAGAATTCGTTTGCATCACAACGGTCTTCCTTCTCACTTTTTTTCAGTCTACTTTTCTCACGTAACAAAATATTAGAGGTAGTGAAGGAGTTATTGAGGAGTGAGATCAGGAGAGGAGTTAACCAGCGGTGCGAGTTATTCTCTGGTCATATCAAAGACATTATTCTTTTTTTATTTACAACATTATAATAAGCAGGAAATAACTGTAGTAATTTTAATTACACAAATGTTATGTTTTTATGGACAATATTCTAAAAATTAACCCTTTCGCTGCTTAAAACTGATTTCGGTTTTCGTTCATAATGCATATCAAATATCCACAAAAGGACGTTCACAATTTTCTTATTTTAAAGAACAAAAATTTGGATTGTTCAATACAGCAGTGGTAAAATTAATTTAAACTGTTGTTACATGGAGATAAATGTAATACCAATTAGACATTGTATGTGCAATACCTCGGGGGGGGGGGGGGGAGGGGGGACACTATATATGCTGAGAGGGAAAATGTGTTTTAAGCTTGTGGGGTGATTTCGAACTCAGCATTCAGCGGATTAATTATTCATTCGGATAAACAACATCTTCGCAGAAATAGTGGTGACTAAATATGTACTTATATTTGAGATTTTAACTTGACTTTCATGGCGTCACATGTTGAAAGCGTCATGACAACAGAAGATTTGTTTTTGCTATTTTGTCATAACTTTTACGATGAATAATAAATTGAATATTAATAATAATTGAAAAAACACGAACTTCCCACCTAACTAAACTGGCACATTTATGACGCAATATGTGCGTCAGAACATACTCTTTTTTTTAATAACGTCTCTCTAAAGCGCAGAGCCGAACCTAATACCATGCCAAACGGCTTCAGTTCTGCCAAATATCTCAAAGGTAGAGCAGTAAGAGGCAAATATTTTGGTATCATTTGGAAAAAGGTTTTTTTGCATAATGAGAGCAAATTTACTGTATTTTATTTACAGTGATACCTCTTTCAAACTACCTTGAAACGGGAAATGAGTGTACCAAACAAGTAGTGGGGAATGAGCACAAAGACCAGCTATTTATCATTCGTTCATCAATAAAAACGGCGGGATAGATGATAACAAAACAAATGCTTAATCTATTCTAACCCCATTTGATATTTTAAAAAAATAACCCTGAACTTCTAGGCTATGTCAATATTTTGAGAAATGTAAAAAATATACTAGTTCTCAAGTCGTGTCCACAAAAGTTTGCTTTAAAAACTTTCATGTTATTTGTATCTAAGTTACCTTTTTGAAAGTGTGAAACACAAACCAATTTGAAAAATACACAGGTAGAGGAATAAACGGCAGTCATAGGCCCACGGTACGAGGAAAAGCACTCTGCATCGCTAGCAGGATGACTGACTTATTGACAGCAAAGTAAACTTCTTCGGCATTTTATGGCCTTGAGTTAAGAGTGTATTTAGTTGTCCGACCGTAATGGTACAGAAATTTCCTCATCCTGAGAAAATCTCTGCCATTTCTTCACGTCATGACCTCGTTATATATATCACAAACTTAATTCCATTCATAATATTTTAGCAAGGTCATTAAATCTTTTTCCTGCAACTTAAAAATCCAGTTCCTCAATAACTATTCAAGTGCCAAGGAAGAATAAATCAAAATAAATGTGATACGTTCGGTTCAGCCACATACTTTCAAATCTTGCATTAGAACATTTTTTTTCAATGTGTGATACACTTTTACTGGCATTATTAACTGTGTGGTCCGGTCACTATCGGTTATCGGAATTTTGTTAAAATCTCCGAACTGATCCTTACAAATACTAACATTTAAACCACCCAGTTCCTATTATACCCATTGCGCATAAAAATGGATTATTATTTTTGCACGGAGCACAAATTCATAATACATTTTACGGAATCATGTCATCAAAAGTTCGAATTCAATAGCCAACTTACTGGGAGGGAGGTCAAGTATCCGATCACTATTCGATCGCCATCGTTCCTCGAAAATTCCTTCGGACAGACATGGCGGGAGGATAACGTCAAAAATTCAGGCGTGAGAATTGTTAATAAACTAAATATAACAAGAGAAGTACATTAGATTCACTCCAATTGAAACCTTCATCAGCTCTGATATGCATCCTAATGGCAGAAAGATGATTGAGGATTTGTACAAGTAACAGAAAAAAATTAATGATAATGTAGATGTGTGCCAGAAACGATGAAGAAAAATAACAAGCTTTAACAATATAAACTTTTTTTGTATATTTGAAGAAGGCATTAAACAATAATGGGTTTAGTAACAAATTAATTGAAAGAGTGACATCAAAAAAACCTACAGAGAAGGAGACTCCTAAACCTCTGGGGTATGTTATGCTGCCTTACATTGCGGGTACGACCGATCGCATAGGTAGAATAATGAAAAAGTATAACATTATCACAAGATACAACACTACCTCCAGAGTACGAGATCATCTACGAGGGACTAAAGATCCATTACCACCCACAATGTATGAGGGTGTGTATGAACTCCTCTGCAGTTGCGGAAGATCATATATGGGGCAGACCAAGAGAGCAATTGGATGCAGATTAAAAGAACATGAACGTGCAATCCGGAAGAAAGACTGGTATCACTCTGCCGTGGCTGAGCACACTACGTTAGAGGAAGGCCACGCCATTGACATCGAGACGGAAAGAGTACTACACAAAGAAAGCAGTTACTTTCCGCGGCTCATAAGGGAGGCGATTGAATTAGTAAAAATATCAAATAACATCAATAGAGAGGATAGTTATAAACTCCCTTATACCTGGAAGAGAGTTATTCGAAATTAAGTTTTTTACTTCTCAAAATCATCAACTGCTGGAATTGTTTATTTATTAAAAAAAAAGACCATTGTTGTTCTTAAAAGCCCGACGAAGCCGGCAGCATAGCACGGCGAAACTGTTGCATAATATTAAATAATTTAATCGCAGGACCAAAAGCCTGAATAATTTAAAAATATAGTTTTCATCGGCAATACATTGTGCTGAAAAATAAGCATCCACTTTTATCCAGACGCACCCGCCAACTACTTTTTAAAAATTCGATATTCTCAGAATAAATTGGTAGAATATCGAATGATGATTGCTCACAACAGCTTTTTTGCAGAAAGATCTTTTGCAAGCAGTCCATGAACAGCAATGTCTACACTTAAATGCAATCTAAAGAAGCCAATATGCCTTTCTTTTGATCGTTTTCTTGCGAAAATCTTGCATGCTCGATCGATTTTCCGCCAAAGAAAATACGTAAAAATACCTACGTAAGAAAATACCTTAGGGCTCATAATTTTAATGCTTTCATCTATGCATATCTTAGAAAAGTAGTAGGTACGGTGCTTATCCGGCTGAATAAACATGGTTTATCCATGATTTAGCTGTCCATGGAAAAAGTATCTCCATCAAGAGTAATTTGCTAATGTTTTTGACTAGATTATTGGACAGTAATGTCCAAAATGAAATAAATGGAGTTCTAAGGTAATGGAAAGGAACTCGAATTGATATCTATACAAGCACATTCATTCGCGTACACAAGTCCCTTCATGCGGCCCCAAAGAAAGTAATGTAGCGGGTTTTTAATCTGGAGATCACGCAGGCCACGAATGAGGGCCTCCACGGCCGACCCAACTGTATGGGATATTTTTGGTTCGAATGGTGTCACAGAGTGGAAACGCGCCTGAGTTCCGTCGTTCTGAAGATACATTTGGGCTCGTACTGCTAATGGAACGTCGTCTAAGAGGAGTGGTAACCGATCTCTAAGCAACTGAAAGTATGTTCTCCTCGTGTGACTACCGCTGAGTTCATGGGGTCCAATTATCAGGCTTCCATGAATTCCACACCATATGTTCAATAAAAACCGACGTTAGAATTTTGTTTCAAGTGTTGGATGGGGATTAAGCTCGGATCAGTAGTGCTTATCGTGGGAATCATCCAAACCATCTCTCGTAAATGTGGCTCTATCTGTGAACAAAATTCGCGCACTAAGTTCATTGCTGCCGATTAACTACTGGCAAAAACGTAATATTGCAACATAATCACGTTCTTGAAGATGCTGCATAGGCTGAGGGTGGTAGGGATAGAAAGCCTTCGGAGTGAAGTGTTCTCCATATCTACATCTACATCAACAAAATACCCTGCAAGCCACCTCAGGAGTGTGTGGCAGGGGGTGAGCATTCACCAACATGAATTACACTATACCCTAAATTTAAGTGTAGCTACGACTAATTATGCATTAGCATAAATCGCTAATTTTTGTCACGAGTCGAAGCCTCATAAGCATGCACTTCACTACAGATATGCTCACAGTAAAAACTACACCCCTAGGAATCGATCCTGGGACCTTTGGTACGTGGGACGACGATTCTAACCACTACGCCATCTTATCCTTGTTATCCTTACTTGAGAGATTCCGAGGCGCCCGCCTATATCCTGATTCCGAGTGCTCGCTGCAGGGCTGCGTTGAATTTCAAGAACAACATCTTCATGGAGATGCTGCTGACGTTCTGATGGTAAATGAACCTGTGTCCCAAAGCTTACGGTTTAACGGTTCAGGTACCGGTAAACACTTTCCTACCAGCAACTCTACGGCTCGGAAACAGTCGTTGATACGGACAGCAGCTGAAGCATTCCCGTCGCAAAGCCCATAAATGAAATGCATGTCCGCATATTCTTCATTGGTGAACATGTATCTTTTTTATTAATGTACTCACACAGTAGTTAACTCAAATGATAATATGAACGATATGCACTGAGCTGCTGAAATCTAGATTTAATGTGTCGAAAATGTGTACGTATTTAACGAAAATGTAAACTTTAGCAACAGAGAAAGACGGTGACATAAACGGAAATACTAAGCTCATTTCCTAAGCTCTAATTAATCTAAAATGAATGCTTCATGGGAGTTCCACTTGTTAAGCGTGCGTGAATTGCTGAGGAAATAAATTAATTCGAGTTGGACGGAAAAGTTTACGATTATCAGCGTCTCCAACAATGAGTTTGGAATTGGCGGAAACTTTTCATTCATATTGTTAATCCCCACTCAAAACCTTTGTTGACGTTGTGACTGTTAATCTTGGTAATTTCAGCAACTTGACAAGACCTTGGGTTCATATTCTCCTCAGTTATTTTTCTCTAAGGCAAGTATTAATTAGTGCCACTAAACACCTAGGTAATTAGAGAAAATTGAAGCTATTCCCCCAACTGCATTTGTTACCTTGATGTAATGACATCAATTAAGTTACCGAATATACGGAGATAGAGAAGTGATTCTTGCTACAACGAATAAAAATATATCTCCGAAATAAAAATACTATCGTAAATTATTTGTTTCTGAAGGATAACATTTTTTCAAATATTCGAGAGCAATTTTTCAAATAAGATAGTAAATATTAGAATTGATGATAGCAGTAAAAGAACGATACATATCTTATTCACCATTGCGACGAGTTTCAAGACTCCATAATAAGTGTAATTCATCGATATTCGGGGTTTTCATGGTGACTGCAGAATGCTTCTGACAATTTTTGCGTCGCCATAGCTCAGTAGGTAAGGATTTCACAGGACAAAAATACTAAAAATTACTTTCCCTACCACCTCCATAAGTTACGCAGTTTCCTCCAGAAACACCCTGTATATATACATGCCTATATCTACTAAATAAAAGGCTTCGCGTACGTACGTATGATTAAGTAGCTGGGGTAGTGAATCAGGGGGGTTATTTTGTAATCTCACTTAAGTGAGAATACGTCATAAAATACGGAAAATTACGTCATTTTTCGTAGTATTGCTTCGCCACCCAGGCGGCGTGACCATCGTCGGCTCGTAAGTAGTAATCTGCAGGTCTTTTCTTTGACCCATCTGCTCTTTCGACTCTTGATCCGTATCTTTCGACTCTTGAATCTCTCGGTTTCATTTGTCTCCGCCTTTCATTAGTTCCATCCCACGTGTCGTTAGGAACGTGAAATGGAGCCACCATCGTTTCCACGGACCTTGCGTCCGATCGTGAGCTGATCATTAAGAGAGTGAATCGGGTCTCCCGCCTTCCCGCCAAGAGTCATTAAACAGGTGTGATTGCAAAATAACCCCCCAGATGTGCGCCAATGGAGCAATGGAGCTCCCATATACGTTCTCCACTAAAATACACACAAGGGAAGCTGCTCACCAAACAGTGCTCCGCCTGCTTCACCAAAGATTTTGTATGCAAATAAATCTCTGACAGTTAAATACTAGATGTATATTGACTGTTTAATCTTTCGGGATTCATTCCGCGATGTTTAAAATTGAAAAAAACAATATTTCGCTGGTCCTCCTGCCAGCTTCATCAGGTTAACTGAACTGATTCTTTAGCCTACGAGCTAACTAGATATATATATTGTTTACCATAGTTACGTATATTGTTTACATTAAAATAAAAAACCACACATTAATTCATTACTTTTCGGCTACTTCGCCTGTTTAAGCAGGCTTTCAACTAGTAAATATATAACCATTCATTCATTTACTCAGGCCGCTCAGAGGCGTAAATATAGAAATATTTTGTTCAGACAGAAGGTGAAAGAAAGAGGATAGGAAACACATGAGCATGACGAACACAAAACTGGGGTGAAGATGGATATAATAGCCGATTCCAATTTAAACAAAAAATCGACTAGACCGGGAATAGTCCATAAGCATCGTCCATACGCACCAAATCACTCCTCAGAAGAACGCTCACCTACACTTCTATTCGGACGCCTCTAATCCCCCTGACTACCCAACCTTCTCCCATAATTCTCTATAGCTCTCCAAAAGAAGAAACACGGCTTAAAAACATGAGCAGGCCACCTAAACACGCCCCATTCACATTTGGCCCACGTAATTAACCACCAGCATTCCCAACTTATATGGAGATCCTTAATTACTGCACCAACTTAAAATAATTAACAAAACCAGGCAAATTAATACCCAACGGTGTTGATTACGTTTCATTCTCAGATATGTCGGAATACCAACATTTTCACCCTAACTTGAAACTCTGAACCTCAATTAGACGCGGGATATCTTAATTTTTGAAAGCCATTTTCCAAAAACTAAGACGACTATATAATTACATAAAAACTTAAAAATAGATAGAAGAAAACGGAGAGTTATGTAAAATCAAACGAAGCAGCGATTTAAAGTATAACTACACTGAATAACGTTCCCATTCCCTTAAACATTTTTTTTTTAATTTTTAACTTCAAAAACCCATGTAAAAACTAAATACATTAATTCAAGGACTAACTCAAAAATTGAGGATTTCAAAAGCCTCTAATACGAATCTAAATTCACGGAGTTTCTTAAAAATAAGTAACAGGAATCGGTAACAGGACTTATAACGCCTTTAGAGTTTTTTTGTTTGGATGCAGTGGTTACAATTGATTAATTGCTATGATGGAATTAGTTGATTGAAACGTTGCTATGGTGGAATGCCTATTAATTGCTATGACGACATGAAATAGTGCGGTCAAAAACACAAGGGAATTTCAAAACCAACAATTTTACCACAATTGGAAACAGTAAATATAGTTTAATGAGACTCCATCGGATTCCGCTGTCGGAATTCCAGTCCCGCAAAGGGCTAGACATAAGACTACTCTTGCTGCACCTACCAACTTTTAAAAAAAGCAGCAAAGTAAAATGAGAATCTGATCTACATGAAGTTAACCATGATCATATAACTATGCCGATTTGTCAGAATACTGATACTTGATCACTTGAACAGTAGTTTACTCGTAAGTTAGTAATGCATCGGTCCGAAAATCCAGAAGACGCGGGTTCGAATCCTGTGTCGGACACGGCTTTTAAAAAGGGAGATCCCGGTTGCCATGGTGGCTTATACAGCGCTGGCCTCCCATCCCGAGGGTCTGGGTTTGAACTCCGGCAGTCGATTTATCAGTACAATCCCTATCCCTACTTGTGCGATGTGTGGCGATTATTTAAAGTTCAGTACTCATTCGTCCGATGGGACGTTAGACCGTTATGCACTTCGCACCTTTCAATAAGGCCACGTTCGGTGGTTTCACTCTTAACTTAAAGGGAATTCGACGAAACTTGCTCTAGAAGCATTAATTATGTTTTCTTAAAGCTACCTGAATTTTTTCAAAATTATTTACCGCAGATTTCTTAGGATATTTGATGTGGAAGTGGGTATGAAATTAAATGGGTTCTTATGGGAACGCGAGGAGCGAATAGCTTTATTCATCGAAAAGAACGTTTTCTAGTTAAGAATAAGAAAAACAAAAATAATTTAAATCATCAATAAATTAATGTATGAAAATCATTTGATATACTTTATTTTTATTATTTTTATTTTTCTTATTCTTAACTAGAAAAATGTTCTTTTTGAATTGAATTAAGCTACTCGTACCTTGTGTTCCCATAAGAACCCATGGAATTTTTTGTCCACTTCTCGATCAAATATCTTAAGTAATCTGCGGTAAATAATTCGGAAAAAAATCAGGTAGATTTAAGACAACATAAGTAATGCTTCCAGTAAGTTTCGTCGAGTTCTCTTAAGTTGAGAGTGAAACCACCGAACCTAATTAAGAGAAGGCTAAGGTTGACGCCAGGTTTCTCTCCAACCTTCCTCTATTTCCCAATAATCCATTCCTACCAATCTACTCACTTGTCTCCTAAATGGCGCAAATTACATCAATATTCGGTCACCTCCCCAAATAAACAACCAACCTTGCAAAAATATAAACGCATCGATAAACACGTTGTAACGTTTGAAATTTATTTTAATTTTTGGTTTGATTTTATTTTAATTTGGTGTAATTTTTGTTTAAATGTTTTTTTTATTTTAGTGTGGAAATGTTTTATTGATTGTTGATATGTTTTGGGTTGTTAGGGGGTTGTTTACGAAAAAGGGCGGTTGGATTGTGGGAATGAAAGAGACTGCAATCTGGAAGAGCTGCTCTGTAACAAATAGAAGCATTACTTAATTAAAAAATTGAAAATAAGTGTTATTTTTACGATTAAGAACTGTCCGACGCTACAGTGTACTGCTTAAAAACCAAAATCTGAGTAAATAGATATTTTTCGACGATATGTCAAACAGGAAATTGGTTTTATATTGAAAAAAATGATTTTTTCTTGAAACGGCCATTATTTGCCAAAAGTGTTTGACTTTTTTTAACATTGTTTTCCACCCTCGATAAAAGATTTTATTACACATCGGGTTTTGATGCTTTTAAAAAAGCTTTAAGAAGGCTCTTAAAAAGTTATATAGAAGCAGGGAAATAATTTTCACGTTGAAAACTTGCCATTTTATATTTTAACGTGGATTAATTTCATCGCATAACGTCTGGAAAGATAGAGTAGCAAAATAGTATAGAACTTCAGCGATCCGATATTTCGCATCGCCCACAGCCACCAGCAAAACCGCTCAAAAGAGCGTTCACCACCAACCTCCTACATCTTTTCGCATCCCTTCCTTATACTCTCAAGCAATTCCTTATTCCGTGTCCACTTCTTCTCCACAATTCGGCCTCGCTTCGAAAAAAAACACGGCTAAAAACATGAGCAGGCGAGTAACAAACTCCATCTGCATTCGACCCACGTAATTAACCGTCCTTCCCACCGACTAAGGAAATCCTTAATTACTGTGCCAACTCAAAATAATTAATAGCAACTGGCGAATTAATACTTAAATGTCACTGGCATAAATTATGATACATTCTCTGAAGTATCGGAACAGCAACTTTCTTCAGTAAACTGAATGGGTGACTTATACATGGAATTCATTAATCGCAGAGCGTTATCACAATCAACTAAGACGATTCTTAATCCACGCATCCAATAACTTCAAAATAAGCCAATAAGGAATCGGCCTATCACCCGAATGAGTCAAATGAAACGGAAAGTTATAAATTAATCTTAAAAATATATAATGATATAGCTTACCTAATATATAAAAATTAGTAATAATACAACTAATTAATCAACTTCCACTACGTTCCAATTCGCTAACTATTGATATCGGGGAAAAACTATGTAAAATTTGAGCATCGAATTTCAGCGAACCGATGTTTCCTTCAGAATCGTCCATCCTCACCCACTATCTCACCCCTTTAAAAGAACGTTCACCCACCCACCCACATCTTTTCATATTCCCCCCATCATCCCTCCTTTTACTCCTCCTCCTCCGCCTTGCTCCGAAAGAGAAGAAACACGGATGAAAACATGAGCGGGGCCTTCCATCGGACCCCGTCATGCATTCGGCCCACGTAATTAACCGCCCTCCTCCCCCTCATCCTCTCTCTCCCTTAACCTCCTCCTCCTTGGCATTTTATTTTCAGTTTTTTTTTAAAGAGTGAGAGATTTACGGCCTTCCCTTTTCAACGCGTCCGAATTCGAGAAATTAAGAGGAGGAATTTAAGGGGCTTTGGCTGGCTCCAACACGAGAAACGCTAAAAGGGTTGAGTGGAAGGTGAGAGGAGAGGAAGAAGATTGGGGGGGGGGGTGGAGAGAGGAAGGGGTGTGGAGAGTACGAGACGGAAAGAAGAGTAGAGAGAGAGAGATATGGAAGGGAAGAGGAAGCAATGATGGGCTCTGCTCACACACACATATATACATACATGCGCGTGTGTGTGTGTAAGAGAAGAGATGAAGAAGAAGGAGGAGTGGAGCAGGGCATTATTCATCGGCCCTCTTTTCCGCGTCTTTCGGTGATAATGATCGCGGCCGATGCGCAGTGATCTCGTCTCTCTCTCTCTCCCTCTCTCTCAACGTGAAAGATGGCCGCAGCGCGCACGCATGCTTGCGAGTGAGCAGAATAATACATACGACGGTACACTGCGAACACAGGAAACTGCGGAGCGCGAAGGGAGAAATGGACGAGTAGAAAATACGAAGGAGCATGCAGGAGGTCCAACAAATATTCGCACTCATGCGGCAACACAAGCCTGTAATTTAGGAAGCACATCATTTAAAAATATATATTACTACATAGCTCTCAAATTGCAGTGAAGCGTGGACAATAACAGCAGCAGAGCAAAGGAGATTGGAAGCAATGGAGATTATGTGGTGTTGCCGGAGAATGACGAATATCAAATGGACAGAGAGAATCACTAATCAAGAAGCCATAGGAATAGCTAGAGAGAAAAGAAGCATGATGAACACTCTTATACGAAGAAGGAGATACCAATTTATTGGACACATTTTGGGGCACAACAGCCTGAAATGAAAACAATATCGGAAGGAGAAATAAATGGGAAGAAATGTAGAGGAAGACCAAGAATGGAATACATCAAGATATTCATGGAGGACATCAAAGTAAATAATTATGAAGGAATGAAGCTGGTGGCAGAGAGGAGAGTGGATTGGAGAGCTGCTGCAAACCAATCTTCGGATTCATGACTACTGATGATAAGGCTATGTTCCACTGTGGAATACAGAGTCTTTACCATTATCTGATGTGACTGAGTGTAAAAGGAGGCTTTATACACGGAAGTTACTTCTAAAGAAGTAACATAATGAAGTCCTCGCAAGTAGTACTTTGACTTCGACATGCACGAACTTCTTTGGCAGAAGTATCGATAGAAATAGTAATCGGTACACTATTGACCACGGTTCACACTTCTATGGAAAACAGACTGCCTTATATTTTATACTCGAAAGAGCCATATCGATTCTGCGATTATATCGCAATAACATGCAGTGAAATCCTTATCAGACGACTTCTGCGATCGGGAATTACGAATCCATGAAACTAATTAATTTGCCGGTTGAGGATTTATTGTTATGAATACAAATATTTATGTTTACATAGAGATGTTTGCTGTTGTTAATGATTACTTAAAAGAAAAAGTCGTGCCTGCTGTTGTCCTGAATAATAAGGAATACAAAAATTGGAAAACTTATAATGCTTTATAGATTTGCTTTATAATGTCATTTTTATATTTAATTTAGTTGTTATAAAATAATATAATGAACTAGATATTCTCAGGCGTAACTTTGTGGAAATCCATATTGACAGAATCAAAACAAACTTTGTTAAGTGCGAACACAAAATGTCTAAAACACATTCATTGTAAAATTTACAAAGCTTGTATTGATTCTATTAAACTAATAAATATCGCAAATGTCTGTGAAACTTTAGGAGTGTGGAGTGCAAACTCAGTGGCTGTCGAAATTTGGCAAAATTTGACACAGCCATGTTCATTATTTACTCCTGTCATTCTTTTTTATTGCGGAGAATCCGGAAAGAACGGGTTTGCAGAAAGTAATCCAGCAAATAGCGGTACATATCAGGACATCGCTACATTCGCCACATCTACAAAAGTCAACTTACATGAGCAAATCAGCATTTAATGGAACATAGCCGCCCAAGGTCTTTCAATACATCCATTGTTCTCCTCCATCCAGTGATATCTATTAACCAATAATATTTATTGAACCACCCCCTCAACGAAGCTATAGTAAAGACTGCCGAAATGGATTTATTATAAGTAATAAGATTTGAATCTTCAAATTTCCGAAAATTACGTCAATAAGTATTGTTGATATGGAGATTACACGATTGAACACTTTTAAGAACACAGAGGGTAAAATAAAACTTACAAATCAGTGACCCTAGGGGGGTCCATTAATTACATGAGGCGATTTTTCGACCCCCTCCCCCTTTAGTGAGATGTTGTGAGATTTAGCTCGACCCCCTCCCCCCCTAATTTCACGTGAGATTTTTAACAATGCGTATTTTTAGTGTAAATACGTTAATCTGTGCTCGATTGAGTGGTATTTATATACAAAACATAATTTTATTAATTATTTTTATTTAAGACTAGTTAAGACGTAGTCGCGGAGCGTGGGGGCCTAGTGGGTAGAGCGCTTGGCTACTGATCGAAGGGTCCCGGGTTCAAATCCGGGAGAAGCCTTTGAAACGCAAAAAAAATCATCGGAGTGCGAGGTGGCCCAGGGAAAGGAACTACCCCTACTTTGAAGGCTACCTACCAACCTACCTACTTTGAACTTTGAAGGCCCCCCTACCCTGAATGTGTGGTATTCACACGCCTGTGGCTTAGTCCGGGGTGAGCTTCGGGTTGAATCACTGAGTGAGAGTGAAGACTACTAAGAATGTAATCTACACAGAGAGAAAATCGAATAGTAAACTCGAAATAGGAACTACTAGAATTCGTAAAATAATACTCATTCTAATTCAGTTGCCCACGGGGACTCATGTGAGTGGCCTCAAGGGTGACTACTGGAACCAACATGTCAATGTGGTTTGCTTCCACATGTTTTACTTAATTTAACCCGGTTTTCTCGCAATTTTACACTGTTTATTGCGGAAAAAAATTACATGATATTTGCCGAGACCCCTCTCCCTCTCCCCCACTTGATATTGGGTGAGATTCGGCTCGACCCCCTCCCCCTGCCCCTCCCTCCCCCCTGAACGCCTCACGTAATTAATGGACGCCCCCTTATCCTTAATGTGAAATTTAACATCATAATTTCAGCGTTCAGATGAACACACTCCACGAACTGTTACTTTTTTATGCTTTCCACATCCCGCGTGAACTAGGGACATTGTCGTTCTCTGTGTCCGTCTGGGAGGAGTAGAGGAAATAGAATCAATTGTTGGAAATAGGCCCTAAATATTTCGCATCTCTCATTGATCCGTGTCGTACCTCCGAGGAATTCACTGCATACTTAATATCCTAAAACACAGCCACAGGATGGTTGACGGTCTTCGCATAAGTTTTTCATTTAAAAAATTGCTCAACATCGCCATCGCACTTTAACTAAGTTTTGAAGGCAATTAATTTCTATAGTGACTTTTGAAAACGATGCAGAAAATCATCATACAAAACTAGAGCTACAAAAATTGTTTACAAGCAATATTGAAATTGTAATGTAAAAACGATGATAAAAGTATACCGCATCACTTAAAAAGTACATAACAAAGATTAATTATCCCAATGAAGCTACCGATGGGGTGACCAAGAACAAATTTTCAATATGAGATCAAACTATAACAAAATTTATGAAAAAACGCTTGCAAAGAAAAAATACCATATTAAGAATTCAACTTTCCATTGAATTTATAATGCAATTACTGGGTTCAACCGTTCTTAATATGGAAGAATCAGCGCATAAATCATTTTATTAAGACAAGATAGATATTCTAAACTCCGAGATGAATCACGGCCACTCTTGACAATAATAAGCAAAAGAAGTAATAATCCTTACTTCTAATTACAAAGTCACAATTTCTTTCCAAATCGCCAATAATGTATTGCTCACTGTGCTGGGAAAAATTCTCCTCTGGCTGACGAACCGCAAAGCAGTCCAATAAATCTTTCTTTCTTCCTTCGCCGATGAACAAATGCTCCAGCGAAAGGCCAAACTAGCACATAACAAAAGACGGGGGTCAAAGCGTTGCTAGGCAGTTAACGACTCATGCGTTATTCAATAGATTCCCTTTCTCCTCATGCAATCAGATGGAAGTGAAATGCAGCTCTCACCCTCGATATCCATTGATTTCAATCTGGCAATCACTGTTCATGGTTTCAGTCAAATGTTATTTTATGGACACAACTCTTCCTCAAAGAGGTGAACGGCTTATAGTGAGTAGTGATGGCTTACCTTTCTTCTCACGTGCCATCTCACGGCTCTTGACATCGTATTTCCCACGAAGTCATCTTGAGAAACATATGACTCAGTAGAATCACTTAATTGCCGGAATCCTTTAAAGAGAAATTTGGTTTCTCTTAAATGATTTTGTCGCGTATCAAAATGATTTCTTGCCGATCAATTTGTACTATGAAAACTGGTTTACAGAAAAAAAATACGCGCAAATTGACATTAACGTTCACCTGGCGAGAATTTCCGATATCTCACCAGTAATGGCGAAGTTTATCAGTAAGAAAATAAGGACAGGCCCCAAGGTTGGTAGAATATACAGGTTGCCTTTATCGAAGTTCGTCGACGAATTACCGAAATGGAAGCTAGCACCACTGCTGCTGTTGAGACGTCATTGACGTATTCCGAGACTTGCCCGTATAGAAGTGCAGATGATAAATGCTATTATGTTCTTTATCAGTTGATTGTGGTTGATCAGTGTGATTCATCTTTAGTAATACGTTTATTTCAATAATTTTTACACTTATTATAATAATGACTACATGAACTATACTAAAACGACCCTCGTAACACTAATATAATGCAAGAATCGAGAGGGTGTTATGAAGCGTGAGAAAAAAGAATATCATTCCCTAATGTGTTAGGGTTGTTCATGATATTGGTATTATAACATCATCAAGTGGCAGCTTGTATAATCCAAACGCCTCCACATGACAGGAAACACGTTAGTTGCCTTTAAAAACGGGACGGATCACTGTATTTGCAGACTGCATACGACTGCCATCTTCAATGAAAAATTCTTTTATCGATCCTCAAAAATACCATTAATTGGTGTTCTAAGTACAATGGGGATTCATGAGTTGCATGGTACATAAATATTTTCAAAGTTTATTCATCATATTTTTTCATTTATAAATTGATTAAACCATTCATTTCTATACACTAGAGTCTTCTGTAGTTTGAAACATACGTGTACTGAATGCACTAACTAAGGCGGTGGAAATGTTAAGGAAAGACCTTAAAATTTATTACGCTTTTGTCAAATATTTATCCCTTAAATTTACAACATTGCGGTTTCGTGGTTTTAAAAAGACTGGTACAAGAATTAAATACAGTGATATAATAATAACAAAATGTAAACAGTTTCTGTATACAACAGAATATGCAAAATTACAGTTTGGTTTCAGCATTATAGCTTATTTTTCTTTCATGTTCTGATTTGAATTATATATCTGAAAGTGAATTTTATCTGTGTATGTCTTCTAAGTGCTGCACCTTTTCAGGGACTACCGTATTCGATTGGAAAGTTTAAACTTGGAATAGCACTCTCAATGAACATACTTCGAACAGGAATGCCCAAGAATTCTGCCCTTAGATCCCCCAAATATTCACTAGGCTTAAAGTGATCTGAGCAGATGTAGCATTTGTCCTTCCTTTGGCATTTTTCCACTCATGTCTTACACAAATGTGGCTCTTTGTAAACCTAGCATATTAGAGATAATCTCCATTTACAATTTAGGTCATATATTTAAATAATATCTTCAGTGGAAAATATCTTTTAAAAGCAAATGTTATGAGAAAATATTTTGGGCACATCAAAATAAATCGGAAAACGCCAAAAGACTTTGAATCTCTCAGTAAATTGCAATTCTTTTATAATTTATGCCACATTCGACAAGCTTGCTCTCCTCATTTGATTATATATTATACAGTACGCGCCTGTGGAATGGCATTGGCTTTCCTTGTATGTACTTTTCAAGGGCGTTTCCAGCTCAACACTGAAGGTTGGCTACTTTCTTAACTCAAAATCATGGGGGAGGGGTGACATACAATGATATACAACAACAAAAGGGAAAATAGTGAGACATATTTATTTATAAAAGATATATTAATTCTTGAACAATAGTTTTGAACATCTGTCGAGAGCCTCCAGTGCAATAATTCACAGTAACATAAGGAACAACACCATTTATTTAAAAAAATATTTCTTGAACAATGGTTTGCGAGGATTAGCTGCAAATATTGTAACTACAGCTTCCACTAATTGCTCCTTGTTTTCGAAAACCTATTGATCGTGAATGCTCAGCATTACTAATCCACTTAACCTGTTTTCACCAATAGTTGACAATGATTTAATTGGGCGAAGGGAGCTGAATGAGCGCTCAATAGTGCTTGTTGTGCAGGGCAGTGAAAGCAAAATCAGTGTCGCCTTTCTAATGGTCGAGAAAAACTATTCGCTCTTTTTTTAAAACTTCAATGATGTCTGGCGCTTCCTGTACCTCATTCTACATTTTAAACCACAATTCCCTATCTCCTTCGATGCCTTCCAAATCGTAAAAATTTGAACAAGATGATATAATTTCATTCCAATTCCCCAAAGAAACATCTCTCATGTTGCTTGGATGAAAATATCTCAATGAAAATGCATGCGAGGTATCTGAAGAAAATCTGACTTCCAATGATGATATGATGGAATCCAAAATTCTTAGCGACCTTCACCAAAATTCAGATAGATTTCCGGCTGGGCGGGTTTCTTCTATGCTTTTGTCGCCCAGCAACGCGAGTGGCGGTTATCTCAACATTCAAATTCGTTATTAATTTCTTTCAAAATTTTGAAATACCAACAATCAATTTTTCAGAAATTTGTTGTTTAAATTTGCTGCTATTTTATTTTTAAAAATTTACACGTTGGAAAGGGGGGAAGCTGCTGTAATTCATTTACAAAAATTGAGAGCAGAAAATTTATTTTTCATAAAAATGAGTGTAAATTTCAAATGCTAGCTTATTTATTCATTATTGATATTCATTTTTGTACTTCTCCGTTAGTAGTAAATTGTCCATTTATCATTGATTCATATATTTAAGTCATCCAGTGTTCGTATTTTTTAGTCTTCTTTCCCTCTTGTTCATCGTTTCCGGCAATTGAGTCTCTATTGCACGTGTTAACAATCTCCCATTTTCTCACAGGTGTATTCGAATTACTCACCTGTCGTAGTTGATCTCAAAGGAGACCTTACCCAAATGATTATTTCCTCTTAAAAGCATAAAATACAAGAGGTAAAAATATTCTAAAAGCAACAGAAATACTAATAGATTTTTTCCTGCAAACTGTGATAGTCTAAACAAATCCATCTACATAGGCACTGATAATGTAAGTGCTTCTAATAAGGTAAATTGCGGCTTATAAAGAATAATATAAAGGATATAATCAACTTCAGGAACATTTAAACCACTCATTTTGCATCTATTTTTTCCGAAAAAGCATGAAATTTGCACAGGAAAATCAGATTTTTCCTTAAAGAAAATAGCTCTAGTACAAAGCCAAATGTGGCCTGTATTTAGATTGTTTTCATAATTTGCTTCAGTAAAGGCTCCTCGTTAATCAATAAATTCGTTTTATGTTGTCAATTAGGTGAGACTTGATGACGATAAGAGAATGATGTTTAGAGAGCAAAACCTCCTCCACCAAATATGACTATTTACGGAAGAAAGTTTTAAATATTGCGCAGCGCGATGAATCTTTGTTGATCACTATTTACTATCATCTCAAATTTACTCGCTGTAGATAGACTGATCCCTCCTTTTTGGGACGCCACGATTTACTTCCTTTAAAAATTCTTGTCAATATTCAGTGAGACGATTTAGGTGCTCCGTAGGATATGTCCACATTATCCGCTTCACGAACGGATGTGCCTTCTCTCCTGTCGCGAAAAAAAGTTTTTCTATGAGCTCAGGGATCGACATATTCCCTGATCTACCACATCATGCAAACCTCTCTGTATCCACCTATCCGACGAGCCTGCTTGTAAGATGTGTCTTGTCGTACGTTTGAAGGTCGCCCAAGCAATTATTGGTGCACCCGAAATGGTTCGAGCATAGTCTTAGGTCCAAGAACATCGCTCCTTCATTCTCAAGGGCTCAGAGAAGACTTTTATGACTAGACTCTAAACCATCGAACCTGTTTGTCACCTTCTTTGCTGCTTAATCGATAAACCTTTCAGTGTTTAATGTCATTCTCAAATGTCATGAACTTTTATCTTAAACTTATTAAAATAATATTTGTCATAACACATAATGCCCAAAGGCAGCAGGTAAAATAAAACCACTGCCATAATTAGTAGACTGTGCAAATACAAGGGTTGACCAGAGAAGAGAAAAATGTGCTACAAGTATGAGTTTCTATAGGAATCAATAATGGCACAGTGTTTGAAAGATAGGTACTAAAGTCCGTTCGTTTTTAGCAATCTAACAATTAATTATAAGTTGGCTGCAGCCAATTATTGTAAAACTACTGTATTTGCACCAATAAAGTCTAGAGTTGGATTTAAGCCAACACCCCAGTTTTTTTTCAAATTTCGGAAAAGGAAAACACGGCAGTAAATATTCCTTGGAAAAACTCCGATAATGCTGAATTTGGCGTTGTAAGTTAGTTTTGAACATCAAAGCGTCCGTCTAGTAATTTCCTCAAGAAAAGTACTGTAACCTAGCACGTAAACGTGAGGTGCTCTACCATCTCTTAATGTCAAGCTTCTTACATTTACAGGCTTCATTTCCAGAGCATCCATACGTTGTTATTCAGCGTGCTTCATATTTGCAGGAGTCAAATTTCGGGATATGGTAAACATTTCTCCCGAAGAGGCTTAAAAAATTGCGTAAATAATTGAGGACGTGTCCGGGAAATGTTTAATTGATCATTTGAGTGTTCCCAACCTCTTTATTCCCAAGCCTCTACTTTACTCTCCTAAAAAGGGTTTAAGTTAATTTTCTCCCAGCAGATTTCTGGGTTCAATCCATTTGGAGGTTGTGCAGGTAGGCGGGTCCACCGGTATATTAAAAAAAACAATTATTCCAAAGGCTTCCTCGATTGTAAAGTGGTAAATTAACAAACTCTTTTGAAATATAAAATCGGATGACCTTAAAGGCATCTTTCTCTCCCATCAAGTGGATCACAGAGCATCCATAAAAAAACGTAATCCGGGTAGCTTAACCGCGGTAACTTAATCACCCGGTGGGAAGCAAGCCGAAAAGTTTTATAAGGATCGTTAATCTCGGAACTCGGATTTATTCCTTGCGGAATGCCAACCGCACATAAATTACACGAGACACAGAGCTCCTTACGAGCGCATCATCTTCAATTGCGAATCAATTCACTTCGGTAATAAGACGAAACAATCGTGGGTGCGCCACTTTCATTTGAGAACTCGAGTTTCTTTTAAAGCCTGGAATCAAATCCAGACGCATCTTGAAGGTGGTATTTCTCGCTACTACGCCATCGCCAGCAGCTTCCGTAGCATTAACGAGGTAATGTGAGAGCATGGGAAATACAGGTGGCTATTACCGTCACGTGAAAAGTCCGGGGGATCCCGTTATCGACACAATCTACTCCGAAGGATGCCTTACTCTCCATTCTCAACCAAGTATATACTGCATATAAAACACATCAGCTTGTTACGTTGGGCAAGATCTGCGGCAAGGCAACTGTCACTCGGTAGCGACTGAACAATTATCTCGATCAAGGCAAGCGTCAGGAGATCTGAGATAATCGCCGCGAACGTCCTTAGATGAAGTCAGAGAGCCATTTGAAGAGTGGATACGATTGGAGAGGATAGCGTCAGGATGAAAGAAATACACTCATCGGGAACGTGAGTGCTCCGTTGCAAAATCAACAGTTGGCACTGTTGAGCAGAGCTTCTTCGCGATATCTAACACAGCAAGTATAATTTTGATACATGCCGATGGATAAAATTAATGAATGAACTTAGAGATAAAGACGAGGGAAAAATAAATTCACGCAGCCACCTAATATGCAAGGAACACTAATTCGTGATACGTGATCTCGTTTTTACCTTAACTATCGGAAATAAATTAAACAAAACACCAATGAATACATTTAACGACTGTAAGTTTCAATAATCCAACAGAGAAATTCAGGTTTCCTTTGGCGTCATTATTAAAAAATCTCACAACAGATATCACCTCTATGTCGTCAAATTTTTAACGAAGGAGAGTAAGATTAATTTATTTTGGAGAATTTCTATACAGGAAATGATTTTTTTAACCTTCGCCAAATATGCACTGGAGTGAAACAATATCTCATGTTAGGTGCTCACATTGGCTTTGGGAGATCTGCTTGAAGCTGCTCAAGTTGACTAGTTTTAAACCAAGGTGTTGTGAGGTACTATCACGGATTGTTTGAGGTTTTGGTGTACTTAAAACGGTGTAAAAAAACATCACGAAACCTTCCTAGAGTTCCACGCAAGAGTCTTCAGATCTTCCGCACAAACATAAAGGAAACTCACAGAAATACACTTTTCCTTTTGGAGAGAAATGTAAGAAAACTTAGGCGCCCATCATTCCACGATTTTACTCTCACAGTGTTAAAGCAGGGGCATGAAATAACTCAGATCCTGGCCCATAACCTCTGGCCGTGCAGGCAGAATAAAAAAATTTTAAATCAGGAAATTCTTATTAAAGCTCTCTTGGTTTAGTGTAATAAATCGAAAGGTTTCCAAATAGCAAGGAAGCAGAAACCCACCAGTATTGTCCTCACTGTCGCAGAGTAAAAATATCCGGCTTCTCGACCATCTTACCATGATGGTGAGCAGGAGGAAATAAAAATAGATTCAATCTTTTCGAAACACTATCAGTTCCAGTTAGCTTTAGCGTTAGAAATGCGAACGTCTCCGAAACATGGTAAACGGAGTCCCACTCGTCCGGAACCGTTGCTGTGGTGCAAAGTGGTCAAGACATCCCTACTTCACGCCCAGAACTTTCCGGGCGTTGAACGAACAAGATGAAATGAAAACATAAGGAGCTTCGTTTGAACATTATCACTTCATACATAGCATCACATCATACATAACATTTCGCGTTAGAAATCGGATGGTCTCCAGATCGCGCAAGAAAACAAAATCTCAACCGCACTCCGACAATAAACCAAGCCGAATGGTCGCCTAAGATGGGTGATGGAGATTTTTTTCTAGAAAGGTCTCCACATTTCCACGTGACCCGATAAACTTAAGAAAAAAAGAAATACGATCTTATCACGACGTGGTCCACGCATCCGATGTGGTTGGTTATTCATCCCTCTCTTTCGCTCTCGGTCAAAGTTCTCGTTTCGGCCGATAGGGGGGGGGAGGGAGACGGAGGTGAAAGGGCAAAGGAGTGGGGATTCGTAGGGAAGGTGTTGGGGGGGGGGGGCAAGAAGTAGAGTGGGGGAGGGTGGGAGCCCTTTAAAGGCTTTCTCTCTCTCTTCTTCTCCTTGAGGTCGATTCACATAGAACATAAGATCAAAACTTACGAACTTTCCTGTTCCGAACGGTTCCATCGCCAACTTTGCAAGTCAGAATTTATGATAAATTTCACCTTTTTATTTTCATCATTGTAAAAATAATCTGCTTTCACTGATCGTATGCCTTGGCAACTGGGAATCAAAATCCATGCACTTAATGTGCATGGAACTTGATGAGTATATTTTTTAAATGAGGTATAGGTAATACTTTTTACTAATTTACTAATAGGTGATATTTCCCAAACAACTAATAGCATAAGTATACTGTTAGAGCGAAGGTTTCCGCGGTGATGGTTTGATCTCTGCATTTTTTCCGGGTTTTCTTCCGCGTCAGTTGGCTCGTGGACAACAGTTTCGCTGCCTATCCTGTCAGCGTCTTCAGGTCGAAGGTGTCGGCGTGTGGTTTCTGCCTTGCTAATATACCGTAGGTTGGCTGGGTGCTGCTCTCTGATTGGCTGTTTCTTGGATGAGTCTTTTCCAGGCGCTGTGAAGGAGATATCCGTCCTCTCTGTTGAAATTCAACGGTGTTTTAAAAATTTCGTTCGTATATAAGTTCGTATAAAAAAGTATACGTTTCCCACGCGCACGTTTTTTTCCGTAAATTAGCGTTAAAAATTAGGTACGCGTCATACACGAGGATACGTGGTAGAGAGTCACTTGCTCGGTTGTCAGATGAACCCCCAGTACACAGTGCCATTTTCAGAAAGAGACATGCCCTCCATCATATTTATTCATGTATATGTCTAATTCCAACCTCTCCCGCTTTCCAATAAAATCACAAAGCGCAAGAGAATATCTTCACAATTTTTTTGTAAAAAGTGCGGTGCTTGTATCACAACTAGCGTACGTGTTACAAACGTAAATATGCTAGGTCCTTGGACAGTGCTGCCAATAGTTTCTTCACCCGCGGAAAGTTTTCTGCCCCCTTCAAACTCTTTTTTCAAAGGTAATTTTTTTCACGATATTCCTTGTAAAAAAGTACCTACGGTGCGCGTCTCACGCTAGGGCTCACATTACACGCGTAATACATTATGTCCTCGAACAGTTCTGCCAACAGTTTTTTTTTAATCTTTCCTCTTCCTACCTTCATACCGTCCGAGATTCATATTATTCTCCTCCCTCTTCCACACTTATCCAAAAATCTTCCCACTACATAAGACCTACTCAGGATGTCGCTACCACTCAATACGTTCTACAACACCTTTTGCTGCCTCATCATAATTTCTCTCAACAGCTTCCTTTACTCTTCATCAAGTGTACTACTTCGTACTTCAGATGGGACGATAAAACGGTGGACCCTTTGGCGCCTGTCGTATCACCGACGCCAGTGTTCTCTCTGTAACCTTCCCACCACTTCCAAAATAATCCTTCTCTCACAAGCCTAACCACCCATCCTCGTTGGCGTAATTGACCTCAGCTGTCGGTCGCCAACTCAAATAAACAACCAACGGGCGATAGAAACCTTAAGTTCATGAAAGATTGAGTTTTTTCCCGGTGTGTGATTTGCGTGAAGTTTTCACGGGTTTTCCACGGACTGCCGATGTTTCGATAAATAACCATGCCATCGTCATCAGGGGGCTCATTCTCTAACTCGAAGCATCGGAGCTTTCTGGGGAAAAGATGCTTCAATAAGCTACTTGCTCCCATCGGTATTCTCTATCATGGAAGCTACCGGTGAAAGAGCAAGCAGAAGCTACCGGTAGCATATTAGGCTCCCACCCATATTCTGTAATCTACTTCCGTAGCCCCAATAAGCTCCCACGGTAGCCTAACGAAGCGCGGCCTCCGAATACCCTACTTAAATATTGGTCATTTTATTACGCTTATCTATCTATAATTATTCAACTCACGGGTATGTTTCTTACATTTATTAAATGCGCATTCCTTGCACTTTCACTGGGTTACTTCGTCATTTTCGCCATTATCGGAATTTTTCACAAAAAATATATTAACTGGAGTGACGGAAAGCCATATTTACCTTCGGTGAGTTACGTGATTCCAGCCCATAATGGGATACTTATTGGGCCGTGGTAGCGAGTATCACCTTCGCATTTCTTTTGAAAGTTTCATCTTCGTATAGTATTCAAATGATTTGAAGCAACGAGTAATCAACGAAAGCAAATAGCACGAATGATATTGAACCATATCATCGACATGAACCCTAATTCCCGAATATATTTACGAACAATCTTATTTCAAGTGATCAAAACAGCCAAGATGGACGTTGTGCGTTCATATTCACGACATTGTTCACGAGATTATGTTAGCAAAAATAAAACATTTTAGAATTTTGCTCGCATAATTTTTAATGCGTGGAATTTTTCGCTAAAAACGATGCACATACATCTTCACCGCCTAAATCGGCCTTAAAACCGGTTTCACCAGTTTTATCCACGGAAAAACATTGAGACGAGCTTTCCCATTGGTTCTAAAAATGACGTCACCAGAAATGAAGTTTCCGCGGATTTGGTTTAAAAAGATTCTCATACCCGCCTTTCGCCAAACCTCTCTCCACTTCCTATTACGTTCTTGAGAAAGCTCCCGCGAGTTAGAGAATACGGTTGGAAGCCAATTTTGGTAGCTTATTCGAAGCTACGGCATCGGTAGCTTCGAGATAGAGAATAAGCCCCCAGGGATGCCTTTGAATATTCAATGATGGCGGAGTCAGCTATCAAAACGTCGACAAGATCCTGATCTGGTGGAAAACTGAACAGCTAAGAGCAATTTTTATGACACCCTTGATGTGCCGGCCATCCCTCTATGTGGTGGTTTACAGGGCTGCCACAGTGAAGAAAATGTTTGTGTTCGCTCGTAGAAGTGAACAATACGCGCCACTATTAGTTTTTATGAACTCGCGGACTAAAACGTGAACTCTTCGGGCCTCCCACCGGATTATGTTCTCCATACTGGCAGACCTCTCGAAAGGAAACATAACTATCATCACAAGTGCTGTCGATGACGGTTCGTCTAAGTTGCCATGATTTATACACTCGATACTTCAGGTACGTATAAATTCAATGCTGATTGATGGATTCGTCTATCTTTTTCCCTCCACTTTTAGAATGGAATTCCATGTTTTGCCTAAGTAATAGCTCAAGTCCCTGTTAAAATTCCATAGTAATCGGCAGAATGAAAACGCCTCCTTGTTAATCCTGCGGAAAACCCGTGAAGATCTCACCCCACCAGAGTTTGAGTGACGTTTAGCAGTCAAGTTATGTCAAGCAGTCCCGCCAATCGCACCACTAAATTCAGCGACTCATTTGTTTTCAACATCTACCAAAATATGGAACACATTACCGGTTAATGCTTAAAGTGCTTAACCAATTGAAAATTTTAAAAGTAAAATTTATGATTTTTTTCTAAATATGTAATTAGTACCACCTTTGTCGTAATCTATGCATAAATATTACTTGTTTGACTACTCTTATAGTGTGATATACGAAAATTTCTGTATGTACGCAAATGTTTGTATTTTTTTTTGCTCATATGGGCCTGTACCCAGAGCGATTAATAAATTGTTTACTATACTCAGCCATTCCATTGGTTCCGGGTGTGATTATGAGCAATTAATTTTAAATTTTCACGTAAAATACTTCAACTACAATATACTGGAGTAAATATATTTAGTTAGCCGTAGAAGAAGGTAATATTTAACTTAATATGCAATTTAAAAAATTAACTAGCACCGTTGTAATTGGAATAAAACTGTGGTTCCGGGTGTGACGCAGACAAATGACACTCAATAGACTACTCTAACCTCTAAACTCTTTGAATATCTTTAACATTAAGCATTGATATTAATATCAGTATGATAAGAGTAATTTTTCTTTAGTTTAAACTAATCCAAAGAGAAGTATCCAACAGCATTATTTTTCTAGTTATGAATTTTTAAATAAGTTCCGGGTGTGACATGGTAAATATTCTGGGTGTTGACCTAATTACTCTTTCTGCTCTCCATTATGAGTCAAATTCAATTTTTCTTTCAAATGTTGGTAATGGCTCAGTACATTTGATTAATTAAGCTCAATTAACCTGGCTAAGTCGAAATTTAAAATTGTAGAACGAAAACACTTTTTTTTATTTTTTTTTTCATATTTTGGGCTCACTTTAAATGTAACGGCTGTACTTTACTTAATGCTCAGTGCGATCCAGCAGCCTTCTACGATGGTCGTACGATATGCGAGGAAAGGGTGAGTTAGCTATCAAAATTAGTGACGAGTGCATTTTCTATTATTTGCAAAGATAAAAAAATTAAATATTACTTAAAACAACAGGTTTAAAGATTTTAATACATCTTACTAAAAATGTAAAAGTTAGAAAACAAGAAAATAATATACCGGTTCCGAGACTCAAACCCTGGACCAATACCTACCATGCCTCTTTAAATCCTACGCTTTACCCCTAATCTAACGAGTTATTGAATTCGCAAGATTGTTTTACTAAATATATCGCGCGAGGCAGAATTCTGTAGTTTTTCTAATGCATTTTTCTCTCGAACCAGGGCGAATGGAGCCAGAAACCATCAACCGTATTCCTATCTAATAGTCTACTATCACATAAAAAAGGTATCATCTTGGTTCTTGACATCATTTTGACGAAGTCTCCTTGTCATTGCGAACCAGCGGAGCCTTTTGAAGATGTGAGCTTACGCTCCCCGCGAGGGTTGATGTTTCAGCAGTGCCCTTTCGCCGATACCACTCCGGAGCAGTGGGGTTGGAGAGAAGGAGGTGGTAGGCTATGTTTAGTGGAGCGTGAGAGAGTGTAGACGAGTGGGGGGTGAGAGGAGTGTATTATAAGGAGGAGGGGGGAGGGCGAATGCAAGGAAAGGAGAAGGGGTGTGTTTGATAGGTGTGCGGCGGCGGCTCCGAGGGTGGTGTTCTCCGAATCGGTCGGCACACAGGCGTTGAATTCGCCCCGTTAGCCGACTACCTCCTTTATGATTTACGCGCGATGCGTGTTATACACTCAATTGACCTCTCATCCGACCGGCCCTGAATCATCTTCGTACCTTCCCCCTACGACCTTTCTTCTTCTCTCTCCCTCTCTCCTCTCCCTGTTCTTTCTCTCGCGGTCGTGGGGAAATGTGTTGTTCGTAAGTGGTGTGCGATGCGAGGACTCGGAAAAGAGGAGGTGGATGGGGGGGGGGGGAGAGAGAAGAAAATTTTAATGAGCTCGGGAAAAATGTGCTGCTTCGGTTCTTGATGGATGGATGGTCCGTGTTTTTCGGTCGGATGCTAGTTTTCGGGACTATTTAGACCATGGGGAGGAACGCACGATTCCGAATGGACCAGGTCTCCTGGACTGGGCCTTTTCTCGAGCGAGCAGCCAAACTTTGCGTTCGCCTCTTTCACCAGAATAGTACCCGTGGTGCTCGCGAGAGAGGGTGCGTGAATCCGATGTAAATATATGGACACCTCAGGTGTAAATTGAAAAGTTTTAAAGCTTTGAGAAAAAGTGTATTCGCCGTAAAACTAAATATACGTTAATTGATGTAAAATATAACAATGCTGCTTTCTTTATACAAAGTTCTGTGATTGTAGGTTCTCCCAAATCTACCGTTACATTACACTTCATAATCTAACACCTTAATACTAAGAATAAGATAAAATTCAGGTTCAATTAGAGACGGAACCCACCTTTGGGTCGACAGGCCAGCGAATCACTAACCTGGCTAACACGGCAGGTCCCTGCACTGTTTTTCAAAAAGAAATGAATGCTCGTTTCCCCATCACTAATCAAAGGGCTATTGGTGTTTCGATTTGATGGAATCCGTTGACCTTCTCGTCGTTTAGTCATGCGAAATTAGTGGCAACAAAACCATTTCGTGGCATTAAACCTTCACATAACTACCGTCACATTACAGCGAAACGTTAAAAATGATGTCTGTTATTCGTGAAAGATACTGCCGGGAGGAAAACTCTGCGTTTTAATAATATAGCGTATCGTCCTGAAAATCACCACACTAGCGTGTGGTATAGTTTTATACGTAACCAGTAATCGCAATTGGAAGGGAGGTGCGAAAAGGAAGATATGTTCCAGTACTTTGCTGTTTACCTCTGTGTATGTCGCTGTAATGAAATAAAAGTGCGAAGGAAAAATATTTCTTGGAATTTAAGGGCAATTTCTGGTCTGTAAGTGGTCTGTAACTGGAGTGGACTGGTCTGGAATTTGAATGGGTAAAACAAACTGGTCTGTAATATTCGATGTTCTGTAATGGATCTGGAAACTGTGCTGGAACTGCTCTGTAACACTCGATGGTCTATAAGTGCCTTACAATATTTGTTGGTCTATCTTCTGATCGTTACAGAGCTACAATATTTGATTCCATGATCTGCGACTACTCTGAAATTTGACTTGTAACTAATCTGTGATTAGAATAAATTTTAGGCATTAGCACCATATTGAACTAGGTAACCCAAACTTTAAAGCCACTACTTAATAATGACCCAAACTTGTTTTTTTGACTGATTCCTTCCCAGCTAGCACACTCAAATTGGATTACGTAAACGCCCAAGTCAATGGTGGAGCAACAGTTGATGCGCGGCCGTTGCGCCGAGTTTGACGGAAACCGTTGCCCCCTACTTGCTTCGCGACGATTGGTGCTTCTCGTATCGTGTATTTTGTATTTGCACATTCGCTTATAGTTAAGGTGGTTTGAGCGGGATAGTTCCCTAGTCATAATGGAGACCATATTCAAATTTAATTTTTTTATTTCAACGACTATAAGAAGTATGGAATAAATATTGTAATATTAAGGGCGCAAATATATAGTTATATATGACAAAAATTCTCAGTAATTAAATAAATAAAGCAACATAAGTCTCTAATTTGACTCATTTTTTACCGACGTGCGGCTGAAAACCCTTCAAAACAGCAGGTTTTTTTGAGATTCTGTAAAATTACTGTGGTGAGTAATAGATTATTTTTTATAAATAGTTGATAAAAACATGTAATCTACACACAGTTTTTTGACGAAATTTAGGTGGTAAATTTACTAATTTTTTAAATATTCACCCTCTGGAGCGCACAGCCGTTATGTATCCCATGTAAAACAGATTATATTTTTAGGCAAATCGCTCGAAAAGTAGTTCGGCAAGGGGTTGATATTTTGATATCATTGGAAAGATGGGAGTTTTTTCTATAAAATGAGGTCAAACTCATCAAATTCTAGGTGAGGTGATTTTTCGGTCAAACAACCTTCAGCGCTATCTGTGAACGATGAGTACTACAATGACTTTTCAGTTCATTTTGTGGAATGATATTTCGGGGAAATTTTTATATTTTATTAAGGATGTAAGGATTGATTCACGGAAATATCTCCAGCCAACTCACCCACATAGCATACAAGCTGGATTCCAGCCTGGATTTTGGCTGGATGTATCCAGCACCTATTCCTAAAAGCGACAAGTTTAATTTTTGCTGGGTTATGGCTTTTGTGTGTATGTATGGTCAAAAAATAGCAAGCACTCTTTGTCCACCTTTACGTAATTACTGTCATTATATGCTTGTATTCACTCTTATTTGTACAAACATGCACTTGTGTTTGTACAAACTCTTGAATTGTATAAACGCTTGTAAGAATGTCTCAATACCTGCACGGGAAATAGAACCGGTTCTAATTTCGTTGAGACAAGCGTACAATATCACGTACTACATTCGAATGTTGATTCGATCGTTTGTACAAAATATTTCATCGTGTAAAACCTGAGTCGCTCAAGTGATAAGAGTTCAAATCCCACTGCAACCATATTTTTTTCCTATTTCTCCAAAGTGCCTGTAGATGTCACTCTTCACTCTATTTCGCACTCGTCCGGCTACACCTTGAATATGCAGCGAGCATATGGGTTCCGGTGCAGAAAGACTTAATTCGGGAACTTAATAAAATACAAAGGAAAGCTGCGCGATTCGTCAAAAACTGCTACGGGCGTACAGACAGCGTTACGCAGATGTTAAACGAATTAGTCTGGGAGCCGCTAGAGACTCGGAGGCTGCGCGCTAGGCTTAGATTGCTTGAGCAATTGAGAATAGATATCTTTAAGAGCGACACGGAGAACATCATTTTAGAACCCCACTATATTTCCAGGTCCGACAGAAACGATAAATTAAGACACATTTTGCCGAACGGATAGGTATGGGAATTCGTTTTTCCCCCAAACAATAAGGGACTCCAATAAATGCTAGGCGTAATTTCTTTGGAGCGTTTCCTTTTTATATGTAAACGGCTGGTGTCCTAACACCCCCCGCCACACGCCTATTGAGGCGGCTTGCGGGTAGCATGTAGATATAGATGTGTAGTCGGTTAAAGCAACGGTTGACCTTCATTTGGCGCCGTTTTATGGTGATTTTGACCTGCTTTTGCACCCGTGTTGCCGTAACGTTGTCGTCAGCGTCTGAGGCTGTTGCCTCAGACGCTGACGTACCTTCTGGACAGTTTATCCGTGGTTATTCGCAGATTTGGCTTTACCTATTTACGAATGAAGTACGAGTAGTATGGGGCTTTAATCATACTTAGCCTCAAACTCCAACGATTTGAATTTTTCTAGCAACCTCAGAGCTGCTTGTTATCTACAGGGATGTGGTGACTACCATTTCGCACTTCCACCGCGGACGGGAGTAGGGGTGAAGGCTAGAAGGTAGGTCACGGGAAGGGGATAATGTGGCAAAAACTGCATCTGGAATTTGAGTTAGAAAATGATTTGGCTGGAGATAAAAAGCAAAACATCAGTTCCAGAAGAGTATGAACGAGGTTGGAGGACGATTCAAGGGGACGAAGCAACAAGAACGTATTACCTTAATTTTGGCATTAATGTCATTATTTTTATTTTCCCTCTTGGAAGGAATGCGTTAATACACTAAAGGATAGGAAGAACGGAAATAATTCGGAGGGAAAGAAGGGTGAATGAAGGTAACGTGGGATGCTACACGAGATCAGAAAACTCATAGACTTCAATGTCACTAAAACTGATGATCTCAGGCCTGACCTCGTGGAAATTATGGATATCCATGATGAGAAAACCACCTTTGTTAATTCCACAAACTTGACTTAAAAGTTTGTGGAATTAACAAAGGTGGTTTTCTCATCATGGTTAAATGTCGCTGTTATGAAAGACATCATATGGTTTAGGAATCCCCACCTTCTTTTTTCTTTTTCATCCCAAAAGCGTGGAGAGAAATTGCCGATTTTTGGATCTCTGATTGAATAAACAAGCTTTCAATCACAACTCAACGAGACCTTTCCCTTGATATTTACTCGGAATACTGAGCTTTCTTTGTGAAAAATATCAATTTTCGCCCATCAGTTGAAACTACGAACCAGAGAAAAGAAAAAAAATTATATTCATATCACGTCCTCTATTCTCTTGGCAGACTCTCGTTACTTAAATTAACAGGGATTGCAAAATAAAAATATTAATTCAAAACTAAAAATGGTTGAAATAGAAATTATTCCTATGATCATGGTTCCTTCTCGATAAGCTCCTTGAAAATCCCAGTTAGTAAAAATATTTTAAGGATGAAAATAATAGTTTTATAGGTAACTTTCAAAGCACAAAGTTTTTGAGCAGCCATTTAAATTCATGAAATGTTTATAATATACTCGTGATTCATAATTTAGTGGACATTTTGGCAAACTAAGTCGTTTGCTTCCCAAGCAGTCATTTATCCATGAACCATTTAACATGGAATCATCCAGATAATTTACTAGAACTCAAAATTTGTATTTCCACGAATGTGGATAATTGTATTGCAGAAAAATCGTGGATACGAATGAACGTATTCGCTTTGCGATAATGTATTTTGCTGCGATGATATCCGCGAAAATAAATTAGGAAAGTTAGCCTTCACGCCAATGTATGTGTTTCATTGATTTCATGTAACGGTCACGGACTATTTGTAATAAAAGCTAAAAAGGAGGAAAAATGATTCCTCAAATGCAGATTCACACCCTTTATTCAATGCTGAATCCTGCCGATTCGCACTCCAGCTGTGCAATACAGTGTGATATCCTCCGCAACCTAGTCAGCAGTATGCCCCGCGCGAAAAGTAATTTCCATAAATGGAACTGAATTAAACTACTACAGAGGAAATGACACACCAACGTGGCTCCATCCGCTGAAGACTTATAATTAATTACATAGTTCATGCCCGGGTTTGACCGGAGGTATCATCTTAACCACCTGATTAATACAATAAAAATACAGTGAGTATTCCTTGATACTCCCGTCGGATCTTTATTTCGTTAATGTGAAATTGCATACGTTACTCTCGTTGTTGGGAGATTCTTTTGATTTGCTTGTCAGAAAGAAAGTTGAAATGAAAGAAAGAAAATTACGCATAGAATTTATTCATCGAAATCATTAGTACAAATGGCTAACCTATGAACGATTGGTCGATGGTAACTAATATTTTCTGTTTTCTAATGTTAGTTTTATAATTTTTGTGTTATTAACTTCTAGCTAACTAACAAATATTGAGAATTGATTAGATCATTAGTCCACTCCTATTCTCATATCAACCACAGATTTTCACAAATCAGTCTTAGATTATTCGTGTCTTTATTCTCGCGGCAAAATCTTGCATGACTTCGAGAACGAACCATATGATGCATTCACATCAAAAACATTATGCTAGTAAAATTACTCAAAGTGCTAGGTCACAGTCACTCGCTCACAAACTTCTATTCA
This sequence comes from Pyrrhosoma nymphula, assembly GCA_963573305.1. Taxonomy (NCBI): domain Eukaryota; kingdom Metazoa; phylum Arthropoda; class Insecta; order Odonata; family Coenagrionidae; genus Pyrrhosoma; species Pyrrhosoma nymphula. Next base: position 6,552,102 of record OY754335.1, on the reverse strand, counting down.
TTTAATTTCGGTCACGCAAGAAGATCGCAGGACGAAATAAAACTGATCTTTGTCCCACATCAAACTAAGATTAAATACTCAATAGGTTTAAGGCTCGAATATTAAATTCATAGTTTTTACATGGTAAGTAAGATCTAAATCGACGATGCGGTTTCACGGCTATGAGTTACCACTCTTGAACAACATTCTCTCCCGAAAATAGCCATGAGAGACCGCGACCGCGAACGTATACTAATGGGTGACTCCCTCGAGACGGTATGACAAAAAAATAGCAAAAATTGGTTTTGACGTACATTGAAGTTAAATTCATTCATTCATAGTGACCACCAATTTTGTGGTGGGTTCTTTTGACAGAGTGCACTTTAACCCATAGCTGATGATGATTCCAAAAAACAATGTTTTGGATTTATTAAATCAAATAAATCATTGAAATTATTTTCACTCATTCTTATGCAGTTTTTGAAAGATTCCGGGTCTTCCGTCCTTAGCTCGTTGTGCAACAAGCTCATCACTCCGTTTTGCCTCCTTCGAATCCAATTTCGCGTCCACGTCCTGCGCCGATTTCTTGCTCTCTGAAGCTGAAGAAAACCAACGCCTATAAAAGCCACGGCTAATCCTATTCTGGAAACATTAACATGGTATTCATCCATACTGTACCCAAAAACTTGTTGCCTACACACGGAGAAAAATTTGGTCCAAGTCGCATTACGATGCTAATTTGTTTCTGTCTTGTTTTTAATCCGGGTTCAAATGCTTCAAACTCGTCTTTGACCGTATGAAAGTCCTTTCAATTATTATTGATCAAGCATTCTTGAACTGCTGTCTTTAATCATATTTGACGCTGTTTGACGTTCAATGTTTCATGTTCAACGTTTCGTGTTCAGGTAAAATTGAGTGGTGTGAAACGGGCTAAGTTGTCTCATTGTAAACTTTTCGTTTTCCCCGCTCAAGACCGGGTAAAATAAGAAACGAACTCAAAAAATCAAATTTAAAACTTGCTTTAGACAAAGTAAATCAAATTCACTCTTTACAAGATACTCGGGCGTGACTACTGTGTATACTCTACAGAATGATACCAACCGACGGGTTTTGCCTCATTGCATCATCGTTCCATTCTTCGTAGGTGTACATCTTTCCATTCATCGCCGTTCATTTGCGCACAAATACCTACGCCTAAAATTGCTCCGCTAACTTCAATACTTCCTATGTAAATCTCCCAATGTCTATATTAATGATACAGGCTAACTTATTACCAAGACATGTCCCGAGACATCCTCTCCGTGATGCGAAGCATAGACGCTCACAGTACGAGTAGATTTATTTAAATTTAATAAATTCAAATCGCTATTGAAGAAAGTCAAGCCGAAATCGCCGGTCTTAGGCTACCAAGTAAACCAATGCAATCAATCACCGCATCGCGTCATAGTTTTCGCTTCAAGCTCTCCCTTGGACTTAGTAGGATATAGAAAGTAAAATTTGCATGAAGACGCGACAATAAATTGGAGGAGAAACATGGCATTAAGATGTAGGTCACACGTATAAATAATATCGCTTGGCCTTTGAAGCAATCCTTCTAACTGCTTAAGCAAACTCTCAAGTAAAGACGGAGTCCGAGGAGAATTTGTGGCATGACGAGAAGAGAAAGATGGCATATGAAGCGAGACACCGCATGGAAAGTATCCATGCTGAGTAACAAAAGAAGGTGCCAATAATGTGCCGAATAACAATAATTCCACGATCATGCATGCGTACGAGCTAAATGTCTATTACAAACATGGTTGAAGGGGCACAGATAGGTAAATAAAAGAGAAGGAGTGTATAAGTGAAGGAATACGTTTCAACACTGGCTCGAGAAAGTCTGACACTAAAATGAACCAAATGTGATAAAATATGAAAGTTATGGATTGATTATTAAAGAAAAAAGGTTAAGACAATCGGCGCAAATAGGCCGTGGATTAAGTCATGAATTTAACGAGAGCGGATGTCTTTCCAAGAAAATAATAAAGGAATAGTAATAAAATAAATGAAGAAGGTAATTTAACGAGGTAGCGAAAAAATATACACCTAAAACTCAAGATTAAGACTTGGAATAGGTACAACACTTTTAACGTATACTAACGTGTACTAACACTTTTTAACGTAGGTCATTGGCCATATAAACCGTGGGGACTAACAAATAATATTTCTTTTGTCTTTTTTTCAGCGAAGTATGTATTTTTTCCTTATAACTTTTTCCTATAAATTCCTCTCATCCGTATTTCCATCCATTTTCCTAAGCATGGCTTGCGAATTTTTCGATAGAAATGGCGATAAAAAACCTAAATCTTCACATTTCGCGGGACATGGAGATAGGGATGCAAGGAAACCCTCGCGTAGAAGTAATTACACAGGATGTCCAGGAGGCCGCGAGCTCAAATTGCAGAGATGCATTTATTTACCCGTAATAATGCCTCATTGTGATTAAGATAAACTTGACTCTTTGAGATGTTATAATGGAGGTCACATCGACCCTATAACCCTTCGCCCATAGAAAAATTGGAATATTACCTTTAACAACACATCTATGCATGGGGCGGGACTAGAATACACGAATTTTGCATTAGTTGGAGGTTCAGCAACGCAACACGAAATGGCTTAGACACTGCATGAGGGAAAATTTAATAAATTGAAGGGAAGACAATATGGTAGAGTTAATGGGAGGAGGGAAAGGGAAATAAGTTGTTGAGGAGAGCAGAATACTGTTCTATCCATCCGTAGACACTGGGATACCATTCGAGGCAATGGCACACTTCTTAAGAAGAATCCCTGTCCCAATCTGGATGCCATGTGAAGAGCACTTCAAGTGAAGTACTGCGTCTGTTGGATGGAAGACGTAAAATTGTAGACCCTATTGCTCCATTCGTTAAGACAAGGGTAATGCCATTTCTCTCCACCCTCCTTCCTTTCCTCAGATAATTATTCCCTTACCAAACTACACACTTGTCCTTAATGGCGAAATCAGTCAGTTACCGGTCGCCTCTTCAGAAATTACAAATAAAATAGGTAGGCCTAAGGATTTTAGGTATGCATGGCGTTAATCAAAGATTAATCTTCATGGCCTAAATTAAATTATATGATAAGGAACTATATGCATTGCAAAGGCTTACAAGTAATATTTTAAGGAGAGTTAGGTGAAAAACTAGATTCAATTCCAAACTGCCGGCCATATCTTACTTAACACCGTATTTCCTCGTAAAGTTGATCGCTTATATTGAAACAAAAGTACATAAACACCTCATATTACCAAGGTAGATGTTTTGCCAGAAGGTCAGATGGCCTACCTTTCTCAAAAAAATATCAAAATAGGACTTATTGGCGGCCGATTGGCTAGCATTAACGACACTATAATTTAAGTCTAATGGCTGGTTTCACTACGTATAATTACGGCGCATATTACATCTATAGTCACGGTTATACGGAGGTATCATAAAAATGACTCAGGCCACAACCTAGCATTGCGCAACTGGCTCTAAAGATAACAAACAATAACAATGCTTTAAATTCTGGGTTCAGTAAAAGGAGAAAGAGTAAATGTAGAATAGAATGAAATAAAAAAAACAATTACTATTTTGAAGTCATGCGTCGAAGTCGCACTGCAAATGATCAATGACAACATAGACAATATCAAAAATAACTACGGCATTCTACAAAAAAAATTGCTGGCTTCCGATTTACTTTTTATCTTCCATTCGGTTAAACAATTAAAAAATAGGTATTGTTCAATTGTAAAAACTACAATATTTTTATTCTTGCCAAATATAAAAAAAAACATAATACCAATCCCATCGCCAGTGAGTATTATAATAAGTAAAATGAAAGTGTACATTATTCGCTAAACGGTTGGCCGACCAAAATTACAAAATAATTTCTATGGCTTGTGAGATGTAACCCAGATATACCCAAAAATGGCAAATTGGACTCATTCTCCAGCATAATTCCTCGCTAAGTAGTGATTTGTCTCAAATTAATTTTTTTAATGAATTAGTCCCGTATCTCTGAAGAAGGCGATACGGTTTTTAAAGCACTTCAAGAATTCTCTTCACTCAACATAAATATCCCAAGAACTTTCGTCTCTTCTTTCGTGGGCGTCATTCTCGCAATGTTAGACATTAAATTATTCGCATATTATAATATATTTATCACATAGCTCAGTTTTAGTCCACTCATGACAATAATATAAAATGCTGTAATATATAGCAGATGAACATTGAATCACAATAACAACGGATAGACTATCCAAACAAGTATACTTTTTTTTACCAAAAGATAAATTGAGAACGAAAATTTGAAACCACATTCGTCTATCATGTTATCATCTCCCCAAACAGGATCAATTCTGGATACATTCATTCATGGCTACCGCGGACATTCGGCAAAAATAATGCAGGTATGTTTCCGCAGACCATTATTTGCCTCCGCGGCGCGGTCACTACAACATGCAAACGCCAAATATTTCGACAGGAACGATGAGACACGGTTGGATGAGATCCATACAAATCCCCACGTTCTCTCTCCGCACACGCACAAAACAAGAGACGAACGAAAACAAAACCAACGAAGCGAAACAACCAAAAAAAACAAAAGACGACCATGAGAGCGCGCGCGCGAGAGAGAAGAAGAATCGAGACGAGTGCGATCGGAATGAGTCTTGAGGCCACCCATAAGCGGCGCGCATAATGACACCGGAGCAATAAAACCGAGCCTGAGAGCAGCACCAAGTGCCATGTACACCGCGGCACGGGGTACGTCGCGCTCTCTTAAAGAGGAGGTGGAGGAGGTAATAAGGGAGGCGGAGGTATGCGACCCGCGCTCCGAACCACGATTACACGACAAGTGACAACGTTTCCGCCTTGTTAAAAAGAGTTGAGCAGAGGCACGGGGAAGTTGGGGGGGAAAAAAATCGAACAAGGGCTCGCTTGCGTGGGAGAGAGAGAGAGAGGTGGGAGGGAGTAGTGGGGGAAGAGAGGTGGTTGGGTCGGAGGTAGTACAAGGATAGGAAGATGGGAGAGGCAAGGAGGAGTTAGCTCACTACTTACAACTAGCCCTCTACCTCCTCCTCTTTCTCCCTCCCACCTCCCACCTCAACAGAAATAAACTGTAGTGAGCTATAGGGCATAAAGGCACGTCTGAGGTGGAGGAGAAGGGGGAGAATGTGTTATTGAAAATGGTCGCCAAAGGGGTCGTAAATTGTTAGCGCCACCAACCGAGACACAAGGTACATAAATCGCTTTCCATTTACAAACGGCTCCACTCCCCCAAGAGTTCCCATGGAGAGAGAGCGGGATGTGACCGGAGAGGAATAAATAAGTGGCTTTATGGCGCGGTTGGGTCGCACGTTAATCTTTTCCTTCCACACAGCTCTTTCTCCAGACTGACTTTCTTCCTTCTTTTTCTTCCACCTCCGACCCACCTCTTCCTTCCTCCTTTTCTCCTCTCATTCTCTCTCTGTATCTCGCGTTTCTCTGTCTATCTCTTCCGTCTCTTTCGCTCAACTCGCTCCCCACACGTTGAGTGTGAGTATATGATCTGCGAAGTGGGAAATAATTTCTAAATGGGGCCACGCGGTGGTAAACGTCACCGTCACTTTGAAGGAAGCTGTAAAAGGAGGGGGGAGAGAGATCAACGCCTGTTTAATGCGAGGATTAAGGAGGCTTGCGCAGGAAGTGATCGAAACCGATATTCAGGCAAGACGCGACATATAAATTATGCAGTGGAAATTAATTCACAACCTTGACGAATCTAAACTTTCAAGAAGGTCACTGTGGGAATCAGAGAAAAAATACTATATTCCACCTTTTCGCTTGTGCTACTTAAAAAAAAAACACTTTTTCGCGGATGAAAAAAATGTTTTAAAAAATCGTTAAAAAATTAAGGTACAATATATGCAGGTTATTTTTTACATCAAAATAAGCAACGCTATTAACATTGGTTTATCTCATTTTGGTTTCAATTATTGGAATGATTTGATAATAACCTTTTTTTTAAATGGGAAGGCACCGCAATCTTATTACCATTAAATTTCATCGGAGCGTTCCCTAACTATAAACAGGTTTTCGTGAAAATGACATTAATGTAAGGTAGAAAATTAATTTTCTACCCCATGTTTCGTCTACTCTCGCATTTGACGCCATGTAATTTAATTTTCAATTTGCGAACAAAATAGCGAGAAAATATGTGAATCGGTTGTTTAAATAAAATTGTTTTTCTACGAGTAGCCAGAATATGATTTAAATGATATGTGAGTCATTTTAAGGTGGAACCTCGCAATGTAGGTACTCTACCGAAAACTTGTGACGAAATGACGTAGAAAATGACTTAGAAAAATATAAACCTGGACCAGAAATGGAATGACGAACCTTTGGCTGTCTGGGCCAATGTGCCCAGACCACTACAGGCTAATCAGGGTCTTAAATGATTGAGGGAACAAGTTTGGCCCACGGTCAAAGATTATACAGGGTGTTTCAAAAAGGACTTTACAACGGTACGGTTTCAAATGCAAGCGTTTTCTCAACACACGCCAATCCGTCGTATACTTGGGGCTTGCAGCTGACGAGATGCACGCCGGGTCGATTTCGTAGGGCTGTTGACAAAACTTTGTCTCACTTGTCAACGACTTCGTCAGATGTGCTTGGACGACCTGATGATTTGTTATGTTTTACTGAGCACCCTGTTTCTACAAAACATCTATGCCACTCATAAATTGTAGGCCTACTAGGAGGATCTTAAGCGTACTTGGTGCGAAAATTACGCTGAACTGTTGTCGCCGACTTCGATTCTTCAAACCAAAACACACAGCTAGCACGCTCGCGTCCAGTGAAGGCAGCCATCTTTAACGTAACTGCCGCTAGTGCTTATGCGGCGCGCTTAGGCACTAGCGGACTACGCGAGTCAAAACTTGATGTGTTTCCATTTAAAACAAGACTAAAACGAGTTCTGTACCTTTTTGTAATAATTTTATATGATTTTTTAAAGTTGTAAAGTCCTTTTTGAAACACCCTGTATATACACGGCTTACGGTCGATCAATGACGGGAATGTGCTTCTAAGAAGCATCTACCAGCGAATGGTGTCTGTCTGTCTGTCTGTTGCTCAATCACGCAAACACTACTGAACCGATTGAGCTGAAATTTTGTATGTAGTTAGAAAATATACCAAGATGAAACATACGCTATAATAAAAATCTGTCAGGGCCCCCAAAGCCCCCCCCTGGGGGTTCCTTGTAGTCCATGCTAAGCATTGGGTTTGGTGCAGTGGTTTTAATTTTTGCTTTTATAAATTACTTACACTCATGATAGAGGGCTGGAATTTTTTTTATCGGATGGCTGAATAAATGAAGTTTTTAATTCTTTCAATCGATTTTCCTTTACGCTTCGTAATTCTCTGAAAATTATGTTTATAGCTTAAAAATCTCACATTTTTCTCTGAAATCAACAATAGCATATTTCCTTGACAACCAGAGATTTGAATTTCAAAGGATATTCACGCATCTGGCATTTAAGTTTTCCTGCCAGCCCATAATAGCACGTAGAAAGAAAATGTGTATAGGAAGGGCCCAGAGTCCCAAGGGACCCATTATAGATTGCTTCGGGGGGTAATCGATAAATTCAATGCATATTTACAGGTATACTCTTCAATGTCTATTCTCCAAGTAGCTCTCATAAGGGAACTACATACGATTGAACACTTATGTATAAAACAATACACATAAAGGAATTAAACGTGGAAGAATATTTACGTGCAGCGAATAATAATGTTAGTAATGCCTCTGTTGCTACAACGAATACGGCGTCGTTTATTATAGTTTAATACTCAGATGAATTACACGTAGTGGAACCGTCTGCCTCTCACTACGATTGCGAACTGTTTTTAGACCAATTCCCACATAAACTTAACGAGTTATTTATATATACTTAAACGTGTTAAAATGCAGTTTACTTACATTGACTCAATCATCGAGTTTCCTATTCGAGTCTCTCACTTGCCTCCCCTCCTCCGTGTTTCCCCTCCTTGGACTTAAAAATATATCCATAAACATGTCTTATAGAATAAAGGGTAACCTTTTGAAAAAGCATGAGGAATGTCTACTTTGCGAGAAAATGAGTCATTGCATGAAAAACGACAAAGGTTAGCCTAAGAACCGCACAAAGTTCATCCTAACCAAACCTACTGACGGGTAACCAGCTAAAAATCTGGTTCAAATATTGAGCCATTTGTTTCGAAACTTCAATCTGTTTTAAGATGGCGGAAATTATAATTGCGTCACTACATGCTTCTTACCCATAAGAAGAACGGATATTCTGCGCAATGGACGTCATCGGTGCATGAAAATTGGCAAGTGCACTAAGACTGATCACCATAGATTTTTAATTTTGTAACCAATGATTATGATTTAGGAAACAATGAATATAGCCACCCTTTATGCCAAAGGCATAGTCCGGGTATTGAAGGATTCATAGGACAAATAAACATCGCTGCTATTGAAAATGCTCCTTTTGACGTTGTCAACCGCTGGATTATACTCTACTCTCCTATCCTGATTAAGATACTCAACGCACATATCAACGGTGAATGGCGGAACTCAATTAAGTCATTGAATGCAAATATATTTATGTACAAAAGGGAAGTGCTCAAGCTGTTATTCACTCAGAAGACGGCTCAAGAGAACTTGAGGGACGAGGTCACCATCTATCAACCTAGGTGCTATTTATTAAGTAGTAATGAGTCTTCGTGGCCCCTTATTGGGTTTCCCGTGCATTAAAGAGGACAAACAATCACTCAACTCTCCGTGCACGAAAGGGAAAATGAACGAATCACAACAAACAAGATAGGATACGAACACCTCAAATTATCACGCTGACAGTATTCTTCAGGTTTTGTGGTTTTCTTATAAAATGAGTTCAATGTTTTTCACATCCGTTTAAGTTCAACGGGTACCTTCAGCTAGTACCATATAAATTTTAAGTCCATGCCCACAATTTCTCCAACCCAAGGGAGTTTTATTCTAAGTTTCATTCAGGTGGTTGTAGCGGTAATCGTGATTCATTGATTAATAAATGTATTTATGCGGTGGAACTCAACATATGTAGATATATGAAGTGATGGAAACGATAAAAGAATTACATTTTACATGTTTCTTTGACTAAAGTTTTTTATGACTTACGTTTCCGGCGCGGTATTCGGAATTTAGGCGAAAATTATATTTAAATTTTTTTCGAATATTTGACTTAAAGTGACAACTTGATATTAGTTAGCAGCCATTATAATAACACGAAATATATTGTTCCGCAATTTTTGAAGAAAACTACATATGTAATCGAGCAATTACGAAATATACCTCATGTATGTACCTTTAGACTAGCTGTTAAAATAGAGGGGAAAATAGTTTTTTTAAATCGTTTTTGTACAATTTTTTGCACTTATATCCATAAATATCACTAACAAGAATGCGTGTGCAAAATTTTCCTGTACTTATAGTCATTTATCCCTTCTTCGACCACTTTAATAAAACTATCAAATTTCAAAACAAGCCCTTTACAGAGGAGGGTGGAGTTGCCACCGGGTTTCCATCCACCTTTTCTCCACCCCACCCGGTATCCTTCCCCTGCAAAAATATCCATGTCCTCGATTGCGCCGATTACCTCAGTTTCACTCACCTCAGAAAATAAACAAACAGAATCCTCGGATAATTTGAGTCACGTGATCCAAAACGGCATCTCAATTGCCTGATGTCACCGCACGACATTAGAACCATAGCTCTACGAGCATTTCTAACACTAAGGATCAAATCATACTGGTTCTATGTCTCACATCAAGGAATTAAAAGCGATTATTTTCGTCAAATTAAGATAAACCAAATCAATTTGGCATGAAAATGAGTCGCATTACTGGAAGCGATACCGATTGATCGTGTCGTCACTTACTAGATTCTTAGATGGCTTAGCGTTTAGACGCCGCCGCGGAAGTAATTTTTAACTAGTTGTATTTTCATTAAGCAGCGCTTTTTTTCGACAATTTTTTTGTCCTGTATGTTAAAAAATATGAAGTTCACTTTCGAATAGTTTTTTTTGTAATAAATAACGTACCTTAGCTTTGCGTATCTTTCAAAATACTATATGTTTTCAAATATTATTTCACAATTGCCTGTGGCTTAGTCCGGGGTGAGCTCTACCCCTCAACTATCCAAACCAACCTTCGGGTTGAATCACTGAGTGAGTGAGTGTTCCAATATTATATCTCTTTCTAAATATTCCTATCTTTTGCATCTTGACATCCCGTCCAATATTTTCCCATTGTCCTACCTTTCAGTTCCACGGTTGCCCAACATTAGCTCCCCTGTATCAATCGCCCTCTTCAACATGTCTTCACCGCTCAATACGTCCTCCAGCCACTTTTTCCGGCCCAGTCCAATTTCTTCAACCAACTTCCTTCCCCATCCAACCATATCTGACACTTCTTTTTCTTATATTTTCCTCTCTACTAGGCGAACCAATTCCCTCTTTCTCCACATCTCAAAAGACCTCCAGTCTACGCTCTTCTTCCTTCTGCAGCGACTAAGTTTCTGAACCGTGCAATGATACGCTCCTGTAATTAAATTAAGCTGCAAGATTTTTACTGTCCACTTATGTTTAATGCACAAAATAACAGCAATACCTGATGATGACGCCATAAGCATTGGAACAGTGTTTTGTATTGTTGTACATTAAATATAAGTGGCCCATCTCCTGCAGTTTAATGTAATTACAGAAATGCTGTTCCACTACGTAACGCCAGATAAGGTCGAAATTATTTGAAATGCTGGTACGGCATTTACGGCGAAGTTTTACTCCAAGCTTTTCATCAAATTCCGAATAGCAGGCCTGAACATATGCTCTAATAGTTTTTGTCTACGCTCCTGTATCGTAAATGGCTTGGTTAGTTATTTTGGGAGGCAACCGACAAGTGAGGTACTTTGCGTCATTCAGGATGAATGGGCAAGTTGGTTACGTCAAGTAGTATTGGGAAATGGAGGAAGGCTAGAGAGAAACCTGGTATCGGCATTAGCCTGTTCTTAACACAAGGCGTCCAGGGGACCAAGGTTAAACGTCCCATAAGACGGACGGAGTGATGTACATGAAGTACTCTCCACACGGCACTCAATCAGGGATCGGAATATAACTGAAAACCCTCTACCGCCAACGAGGTTCGAACCCGGGCCCTCGTAGGAAGCCATCATTGGAAGCCATCGTAAATTTTCACGCGTTATTTTTACGCGTGAAAATTTACGATTTAAATTTACGATACGCGTTATTCACGTGGTCGAAACAAAGGTGCGTGTGGCAACACACCATACCGTTGGGTTCGTAAATTCTTCGTACCCACTCGAGCAGAATTTGACGAATGTATTTATTTATCAAAAAAACTCCAAAAACAGCAACTATGGTCTTTAATTGGGTTCAATAAACAGAATAAATTAAAAAACAACAATAGTAGTAGAAACAAAACAGAATAATCCAAAATATTAACAAGGCAAGAATGAGGCGAAGATGACATGAATGTTACGCATTACGCGTTTCAGTTGGGAGGAAAAGACGTTGCGTGAGGAGAAAAGGTCAAGGGTAGTAGGGTGACCATTAGTTAGGGCATTGAAAGATGAAGGTAGGCGGTAGAATAGTAATCGTTGGGAAATGGAGAGACGGAATTTGGATGTGTGTGTAACAGACTCATATTGCGAGTGATGCGAGCTGGGATGCGGAGTGTGAAAAATAGGAAAGAAGAAGATCGCAGAGCGGATGGACCCATTCATGATGGAGTGCAGGAATTTAAGGTCCGAAGTCAGCCGGCGAAGGGAGAGGTGTGATAGGCCAAGAGATGATGATAGGATTTCTTCACATGAGCTTCATGTCTAAGGGAGGGCACGCGATGACGGACTATGGCTAAAAAGAAGTTAAGGGGGCGGTTGAGTAATTTAAGAGTAGTGGGGGACGCAGTTGACCAGCATATGGCAAACAAAACAAGAAACCATACGAAGCACGCACCCGAAGACGAGTATGCCTACTTACCAGTGAAGTGAAAATTACGGAAGTGCAAACAATACAAAACCTACGTCGACTAATGCGCTCAAGAGAACTTACGCCTTGGATATGAGTCGCATGACAATGCCCTCACGAATGCAAAACGTGGTAGGTGCAGAGGAGGCTAGAATAGATTCAGAGGGCCTGGGTTCGAATTCCGAAATTGGCGATTATGATGATGAGGAGGAATCGCACTTGGGTGCTATGTAGAGATTGTTTCAAGTGGGTACATAACTCTGGGATGGGATTTTAAACTGTGAACCTAAGCGACCTTGGCGTTGAGCTTCTCTCCGCTCTTCACCCATTCCCCAGCTATTATTCCTTCCACTACCAACATACTTATTTTTAGAAACGCTAATGACCTCTGTCGTTGGTCACTTCCCCAAATAACTAACTAATGAATGTAACATTGGAATATGGGGAAATCTTATACCGAAAACATTCACAAATTTAGAGAGGCTTCGAATCGCAAATTTTTACGTTTAATTTTCCCATTAACTGCGGCCATATCTTAGGAGCGTCCTAACATGCAATTTTATGTGGTTTCCTAAATTTTTCACAGTTAATCACATGAAAATGGATTCACGACAATGACATTTCTGAGTCTGTATTTATCTATGATTGAATTAATTGTCAAAAATGTGTCACTCGATGAAACCTATCAGGTCTTTTTTTGTTTAAAAAATGTGAACACTCTCGCCTATTGGTAGGACGCAGTAGGACTAAAAATATAGATATGCAATTTTGATAAATTTACGAATACTATTTATAAGATTCTTCACAATGCAATTACACGTTGACCACATTTTAAGCCCTATTATTTTTAAATCACGGAACTTAATGAAAATCAATAGTGATAATAAAAATAACCGTATTTTTGTGTATCAATTACTTGTTTGGTCACGAACAAAACATTTCATGCACTAAAATAAAAATCACATGCATAAAACCGCGAGAAAACGTGCCTGAGAGGCTATATAAATGTTGTTGTTCAGTTAAAAAATTAATCTGTGATTAATATTTTAATATCTTGGCATGGTATTCTGTTGGCACCTCCGGGTTCATAGGCCCCAGGCGGCAACCCAGTCCGTCCACAGTTAAATCCGCCATTGAGTGCATATTACCATATAGAGTGGCAACGTAATGTTAAAAACTGGATATCAATTTTTGAGAGCTTTTGGAAGAGCTTCTCAGGTGGCATTACTCTCGAGGAGGAAGAATTTAGGCTTATGGAAGATGACGCTTGGAGGCACTGGTGGCACTCCGTGAGTTTACATCAATACACAGAGGTGCATTGACGATGCCTGTTGTATGCTTTTTCACGAGTATCAACTGTTTTGTCGTTGCCATGATTTATCGGTAAACAGTTGACTCATAGAGTAATTTCTTTTAGCGTTTTATTTCTTTGATTGCGAATACGAATCGTAAGTGAAAGAACACAGAACTTGTGGCAACAGGTGGTGATATAACAAAGGAACATCACAAATCGTACAGAAAAAGTAAGCAATGTCTCATTATCGATAATATCATGATTATTCTGGGTTATTTGAAAATATTTACGTGTGGATGCGAATGTTATTTGGGCATGCCTCGCACAACGATGGGATACCTGAATTTTCAATCCAACGTACTAATTTAATTGCAGTTTGGATTGAAATGCGTTTTTGATTTTTACTGTGGCTGCAAAATAACGAATATTAAAAAATAACAGCCTTTTCTGACGATCTGGTTAGAGCATTGGAAACGAGATGGCTGGAAATTAATGTTTTCACTGTAATTGTACGTCTACGCGTCGTATGTCCGATAAATATGACGCTAATGATGAACCAGATGGAAATAGCTGTATTATTATAACTTTAAAATTAACATAAAAAACACAAACACTGACTGTGGAAAAATCAATGAAACAAACTCACTCTCAGACTTGAACAGGGAACAGCAGCGTTAGAGTAAGCAAGTATATAAGAACCACGTACGGTAAGCAAAGGATGAATTCTGCCAGAAGAGGCTACTAACAGCTTTTAACACAACCTTGATAGAATGTAAGCACCACATGAGTTTTGAGCATGCTCTTAGATTGAAAAAAGGCCAGGACAATTATAGTTACAAAAAAGAAAACATGGATATTTGTTTTAATTAATTAATGGTGAAGATTTCGAAGTCAAATTTAAGGAAAGACTTACCAACGACGAAGATAAAATAAACTAAAAATGTTTAATGAATACACTGTTGAATAAAAGAGGTAATGTTATTGGACACCTTCTACGTCACAACGTTGATTTAAAACAACCAAAAAAAGAAATTTAAAGAATTATTGAGTAAGTCATAGGACATTATAGTGAAGATTTTATATTGTCTAATTCTACTCCCCATGTTGCCAGCGGTACATGTAGATGAGTTTGTTCCAATGAACTGGCACGGAAAAGGCGAGCATAGAAAAAAAAAGGAATTGGGAAAAAGAAAATTACGGGATTTGGTGAATTATTTATCTTGTTCAGTTTCCGTTTAATAGAATTCTGAAAGATGAAATTCATTCATATTTCTGTTAAACAAGGTGTATCTTTCACTTTTTTATTTTTATTTATTCTAAATGCCGTTTATGTGCACTAGTTCAAAAGACATTAATGTATATTTAAATAATTATAAAATATTTGGACTCTCATGCTCTTAAAGTGAATTAATTTGTTAAGGCACATTCAGTGTAGCTATCATGTGCAAACTTTAATTGCATAGACCTAATAAATTCATCTTCATTACTTCCTATATACATTGAGCGATAGCAAATCTTATTCTTAAAATTAATCTGGTTATATGATATACCTGAAGGTGTAAGTACTGATGGTCTGATATAGTCATGTATGAACTTTTCATTGAGAAGTAACAGTTAAATATTAAGTAAATACTGAGCATAAAGTTGCTTCAGCTGTTTCACTAAAACAAGAAATAAACTGATAACCATCCAATATAATATGAATAATGGTAGCTAAATCTGCAAAATACTCTACGAGCCACTACAGGGGCGTATTGAAGTGGGTGTTACGTCACAAGTAATGAAATAGAGAGGCAATAAGTGGAAGGAATGGGAGGAAGATTTGGACTGCATGTTAACGGATAGTCACTTTATCATGCTCTTTTTCTGTTGTAGTCATTAGAGGTGCGCAGGAAAAAGGGGTCTTTACACCTATCAATTCGGAAGTGAATCTCCATCATATTTTGTCATTGCTTTCAGTTCTAGGGACATACAGCGGGGTTGAAATAATATCGTCCGTGTCATACTGAAACTCGCTTGGTCTGACTTTTTCAATCAATCTTAGCGCAGCGTGCAGCCTCCTCTATGTCTCTAGTGCATCCTAACCTAGTCCTTCCATCAGATGTTTTCACCCTATCTGCTTGGTAGTCGCTGTTATTAGCAGAATTACAATTCATCATTTGTCAAATACATATACATGCACTGCGAGTTAGGATGAGAGAAGTATTCATGTACCCGTAATTACATAAGCAAGAAAAACTTAAAGCAGTATGGCTATCTAAATGTAAATGGGGGATTGAATATGAACTACTTAAGTCTTTAGACCTTATGCCTGAGTTACATTTCTCAGATAAGAGATTTAATTCACTGAATGATAAAAGTCATTAAGGAAAATGTCATTTAGTTTTATTACAGTGAATGTCTCATTATAAACGAATGTCACATTATGAAAATGATAGCCTAAAAGAGATATATTTTATTAACACAGTACTCAAGGAATGTGAAGTTTTAATGCTGCACGGAGAATAATGTCATGTTAGTAAATATAGTGAAGATAGACATATGAGTTAAATAATTGTCCGATAATAATTTAATATTGTTTATGTGGACCGAATCCAGAAAAATGTAGTCGCAATATTCAGTGATAAATGCCCATGCATATATAACCTTAAGTACTGTTTCTGTGATAAAAATCCTTATAATATTTGAACTATTCATAACAAATCGTATACAATTCCCATTATATCGTTTTAAGCAAAAAGGATCTGTCCCGAATAACTGCCATTTCATCGTAACCAAAGAGTGTAGCTCTTGTTACAATTATGTATTAAAATTGTTGAGAGGAATGAATATCATTGTTACACAGGAAAAATCTTTCTAACTTCGAACGGCACTCTTGTGTTATCCCTGTGATAATGGCACTTCAAGTGATGCTGGCACCTTAATTTTCACTGACTAAATTATTCCAATTACAACTGAAAGGTCTCATGTGATAATAATTCAGTATTAAATATGGAGGAAAACGCACTTTCTTTGGAAATATTGTCTTGTAAATCATAACCCACTCTTTTAAGATCATCTGTCACTGGTAGTATATTCGATTCACATGCTTCACAAAATTAATGCAGGAAGAACTTAGCTGAGACACAACGATGCAAAAAGCATTAGGATTTGGTGCACTAGAAAGAACGATTCCTCGGACAGAAAATGAAGGCTCCCAGTCTTCTATTGCTATTTTAAAAGACGTTTTCTAAGCTCCTACGCTCCCTGCTAGTACAGAGATACCGCGAAGGCGTTCTTCGCGGCAAGCGTCGCATGCGCAGTGAAATGAATAACGAAACTGCGTACCTGAGACTTCGCGTTCTGTGGTGTTCCGGCTTACATGTTTACGTTTTGATCACTTTCGTTTTGACAAACATTTCCTTTATCTCATCTTCTATTCCTTTCATTTACCATTCCTATCATTCATACCTTGCATATTCCATTAGTTACCTTTCATTATCAGTTCCTTTTGCTGATATACAAAGCCACAAGGTTTCATGAGAACAAGTTCAATGGCTTTACAAACTGGTTTTGTACGGAAAATCTACAGAAAGTGGATGCGGCCATGGCGGTGGAGTTCTTTAGAGAAGATGTTCGGTTTAGTGCAGGTGAAATCAGAGGAGTAAAGCAAGGTACTCTCTTCTGACAGCTTTGAACCACAAAATTCTCCTCTTCTCGCTTAGTGGAACCGCGACGTAAGCTTTCTTGCCATCGCTAATTGTTGTTGTGTGACCCTGAGGCACAAAACAATATTTATAAAGCAATGTTCTCGGGGGCATGTTACTGGTACTCCTCCGGGAATATGATGCTGATCGCAGCTGATGCAGTGAATCACGAGTTCCCATCAATGGTCTGTGATCACGGTGAGGGGTGATCAACGCATTTTAGTTGTTTTAGACATAGTTTGCTTCGAGATTTTGCAATCCATTATGCTATTGACGGTAAGCCTTTTTTGCTAATTTCATGTTCTGGCAATGACACCTCGACAAAGTGGATGAATTAAATCAATGTGTATTCGTATCATAGCTGCGGCGCAGCACCTGCTCTCCGTATAGTTATTAAGTGACGATTTCGTGCTTGCTTGCGGAAAATATTTCGAAATGAATACGAACAAAATGGTTTATTTCATGCTTTTCATACTAACTTTACCTAAAAAATAGGAGCAAGCACCATTAATTTGAGAATATATTATTATACGATTTTCATTCCCCATACCGTAACCATAAATGTATTTCATTATTTTGATGAGGTTTCTCTATGTGACTAAAGCAAAAGTAAATTAATAAATAAAGCTCATGTCCATTTTACACCAATTTTACTTTTGTTCATGGTTTTTTTCCCCGTCCACAAATTTATTATACCTATTTAAGCTTTCTCGGCGGACGTCGTCTGCAGATAAGCAGCTTACGGCGAACCACCTAGCGACAGAGTAGTTGCGTACGTACCTCTGACGTCACACGTAGGATTAACCAGCATGCAATAGTTTGCCGTCGTGTTTTCGCGCCGTTGAATTTTTTCACTTTTTAATTCATTCATTCATTACAGTAATCTACCGGTTAGAGGTAGGTTGTGATGGAAGTCAGAGAATATCCAACGAACTCTTACACGTTCCGTGCCCTTTCTACCTCTAGTATTTCTTTCTTCATCTCAGCATAAGTCCTACCTTTCTTCATCCCACCCATAAAACCTATTCTCTTCCTTCCCCTTCCCCGCTTACCCAACATCCTTCCCTCTATCACGGCCTTCAGCAAACCATCGCCCCTCATTACTGTTTCCAGCCACCTACCCTGCCTTCCCCTAATCTCATCTATAAGTCTCCTCTCCTCGCCCACCATGTCAAGCACTTCCTCATTTGTCTTCCTTTCCGTCCATTTGTCTTCTCCGTCCTCCTCCACACCCACATCTCAAAAGACTTCAGCCTATTTTCGTCTTCCTTTCTCAAGGTCCACGTTTCTGCCCCATAGAACGCCACACTCCATATCAAGCTCTTCACCAATCTCTTTTTAACATCCTTACTTAAGGTCCCCGTCATCAGCTCCCTTCTATTATTGAACGCTTCCTTCGCTAGCGCTATTCTCCTCCTAATGTCTTTTCTACTATGTCCTCTTTCTTCTAGCGTACTGCCCAAGTAATTAAATTGTTCTACTTGCTCCAGTTTTTTCCCTCCTACTTTGATTACCAGCCTCGCTTTCTTTTTCCCAGATAATCTAATTACTTTTGTTTTCCTATTATTTATCTTCATTCCATATTTCTCACACTGCTTTTCCAGTGCATCTACTAAAGTTTGCAGTCCTTTCGAAGACCGACTCATCAACGCCTGGTCGTCTGCGAATCTAAAAATAATTAACGCCATTTTTAAATCAAACGGCTGCAAATACGTACTCCAGGGGCTATAAACTTCAGGTCTAGGCAATAAAAAAATAGGAAACCACCCTATTGGGGATTAAGATCACCCCATGGCAAGGTTCACCTTCTGTTGATGAAACTTAATACCAAAAATAAAATAATTTTATTTAAACAACTCCGTCAAATAACTAATATCATCTGGAGGCCAACAAGGTCAACATAAGAGCGCATTTCCACTCAATACGTGAATTTAAAAAAAATCCATATGAGATTCGTGAAATCAATTTCATACTGCATAAAAAGAACACGATATAACTTTTTAAAGTTAACCCCTTGTGTTAACTCGGGAAACAACCAAAATCTAAGAGTTAAACAAGGAGTAGTATGAACCGATTCAGTACTTTCAACCAATACCAACAACTTAGTTGTAACAAATTGTTGCAGGGGCTTAAACAAACGAGACGATATATGTAATTAAATTCTGCGATATAGTGACTGGGCAGAGCAGGATCAGAAAGGATATTAGCGATGGTGAAGTTTTTCCTCCAAGATATAAAATCTACAGACGCGATACGGCGGATCATTAATTGAGGTAAAATCATAACTTATTATCTGTCAGCAAAATTTATTCAACAAAAATGTAATAGATAGCGTCTGGTGTTTCATGTAAGAAAGCAACACGTAAGTTAACAAGTTTGCTCAATCTTAACAGTCGAGTCCATGACGAAACCAAAATAAACGTCAATTTAAAAAAAATATATAACTATTTTCGATTCGGAGAAACTCTTGAAGATTCATTCTTGGAAATACTTCGTAGAGGAATCTATTATAATTAATCATCGACGTATGATATAACGTAAGAACACATTATATAGAAAAATGCTTCAAAATCTGATAAAAATCTTGATTAACTGAGTTAAAGGATAAGAACAATATGTAGTAAAAATGGATAAGGTTGTAAGTGCCAGAAACTAAAATTTTCAGTATTCAATAAAATAAGTTTCAACCCCGCACGGCCAAGGTCCGTCTATTATCTTGGATTTATATTGAATATTTCGCAATTAGATATTTAATTTAGTCTCAGAAATTATACATATCCAAAAATCCATCCATAAATATAAATCCATCCACATAAAGTTAAAAGAATATGAAACACCTAGAGCCTTTCCCATTCCTTGTCCAATAAGCGCTGGAAAGAGGTCTTACTAGAGGGGTATTGGCAATGAGATTTGAGTCACGCGCGGCCTGGAGAGTCACCATTGCCAACTGAGCAAAATGGTAGTTTGCATTGCCGCGGAGCGATTTTCTTCTTTGTCGTTTATTTTAAGTAAGAGGAAGAATATAAAAATTTCCTTACATGAGAAGTTTTGCAATATTTTTTACATAAAGCATACGTAATTTCGATATGCATATACTTTTCCACACCTCGGAAATTGAAATCTAGCTTTCGGCCATTTAAAAAATCAAAGAATAGGTAAAATAAAATTTAAAAGAGTATTTGTAATGCGGAGATGTCGTCCTCTTTGTAAAAAAATAATGAAGTGAACCAATTAAATATTTTGGCCGTGACGAGATAAAGAAGACGACCGATTCGCTGTTCTCCTAGTTTTTCGCGTGTTTTTCTTCACTCTTTCGACCGTAGGAGCTAAACGTTTAAATTGAAACACTTTTCAATGAATGCGCTTTGTAGTCAAATAAACAAGGAGTAAAACGATATATTACACGGCTCTTTGGAGCTCCGGCGGAATTTCGCACGAATGCTTAAAGTTCAGCGTTCTACCTTTTTTGCGGCGATAGTAGGTGAATTCAGATGCCGAAATGCGAAATATTGTAGTCCTTTTCAACGTCAACAACACATTTTCAACCGTAGAGTCAGTTTCGCTAAAAAAAATTAAGCAGTCGTTAACGGCATTGAAAATTCAAATACTGTAAAGTATTTCTTTTAAAATAATTCCGCTACACCATCGATAACTCCCAAGCTTTACATACATATTCCCGTCATTAGTGAAGCTATTATGCACCTCGATGGGACAAGGAATTCCACTCCTTTAAATTTATCAGAAGATACCTACACAAGTCCTCATCGCACATTCCACCGTTTCTACCTTGAAATAACCGGCCTATAATGTTATCATCTATTTCATGCAATGTTTTCAAGTAAATAATCGTAAGCAATATCATGATCTTCATATAATGTTCAAACAGATTACACAACAGTTAACAAGGTGAAGGGAAAATGTCCAAGACGATTGGATATCATCATTCAACAATGTTACTCGCGACAAACAACAGTCGTAGATTTAATGGTGGATTGGATTCGTGACTTTCTAACTGTACGCAAAAATAAAGTGAAACAAACAGTCCATTACACTTCTTACGAAAGAAAATACAAAATTATCTCAAAGTTGGAGGAGTAAAGAATAATATAGCAATGGCTGTAAATCGCATTAACTTCAGACAAATCATGGAGTAAACTCATTGAAACATTTACGATCATGAAATTAAAATATAATAATTCACCCCTGTGAAATGTTGACAGGTCTTCGGACGAAAAAGGAAGAGAGAAATGTTATCTTCTAAGCCTCATCTCGAGTACGCCGTAAGCATTTGGGACCATGATCATGGTTCGAATTAATTCGAGAAGTGTTCAAAACACAAAGGAAAGCTACAGGCTTCATGAAAAATGTGAAAATACAGAGATAGAAACAGCTCGAAAAAGAACGAGGCGCTGAAGGACATACGCTAGGCTAAGATGAATTTTAAAAACTTGGATCACGCGAGTAATTACTTTAGCACAGTGCCAAGTCTCCACTACTGAAGAAGTACTGTACACAAATTGAACTTGACAGAAAAAAATGCCATTCCTCCTAGGTCACGTTAATATGTTTGCTACACCGTTTTATATAAAAGATTATTCACGAAGTACTAGTCCATTTTTACAAGCAGTAAACAAAGCCCTGCTTCAACGTTAACAGAGACAATTGCTGTCAATCGATATTTTTAGCAATGGCTTGCGAGTCAAGGCGAAAGATAACAATTCACGGATCCAGTAATCCTCAACGGATTAATCAACCCTCAGAACTCACTTTAAATCTTTTAATATCCCAACCTACACAAAACCTCGGAACATATTCTCTAAGTCCAACCGTTAACAGGCTCTTATTAAAACTTAATGTCCCTACTCGGTGTATAGTTTCCAAGTTTATGGAGGTTCATGACTTTTCCGTTAACTAATGTGGGCCATTTGGGATATTACCTTGGATCAATAAGATAAGGATTTTTTTAAACAAGAGGAAGAATGAAAAGAAACTCAGTGTCAGGCTACCTAGTATTTTAGTAATATTTCTATGCCACTTTGACATCGTTGATCCTAATAGATGACGGCAAAAAAGGCTCCTACTGCAAACCTTATTGTGGCTTAGGTAATCTTCACACAGAAAAACATACACAACTCTTGATTATTAAATGAAGTAAATATGTTACTCACCGATGTTTATTTCACCCGGACTGCCTCCCTGTCCAGCTGGACTGGTGTTGCATATGAAACAATCATCAGCATCTACTATCAGCTTCCCGGAACTGATATGATGAACCACTGAAATAATAAAAATGGGCATAAATTCAACGTTCCTTGAAGAAACTTACTCAAACGTATTCAAAATATGTCAGTTTGATTATGTATAGAAATAACAAGTCCGTCGCGTGAATTGTAAAATAGTTATTACCTACATCTGATCTCCTTGGTTGCATCGCAAGTCAACGAATAATAAAAATTCGAACTTCATTACTGGCCTGAAGTGAAACATTTTAGGGAGGTTTAACAGTTCAAGAAAATTTAAAGTAAGGAACCAGTCAAGCATAGTCTATAGACCTTGATGATTGCAAACGGAAATTGTGCCGAAAGGATGAAGGCTGGGAGGTCGTCAAATGGGATCTTTGTAACAGAACGAAGACTCTCTACGGAAATTGACCTTGAGCTCAGCATATTTTTATGCCTCGAGAATCTTCGAAAATAAGGAGTGAGTTTTGAGTAAACCTCACGAAAAAACATTAAGTAAGATTTGAAAAAGTCAAGAAACCTCGGTGAAGGCGACGTATGACGAATATGTTAGTTATAATTAACCAGAGGTGCATGTTGAAATCAATGAAGTATGTCGGGAAATAATTAACACCTTGAAATAACGTCAACCAATAGATCATCACACGAATATAATTAAAGGTATTCGTAGAATAGTCAAAGTTATATATGAAAGTAATAATCTCGGCGCTAATGCTGGTAATAATAAGCATCATTTTTTTTCTCTGTCCAGCTACATAGTTGCAAAATCCTAACGGTCCTTCTAACATTGGTAGCATATATCTACATAGTGTAGTGCATGCTTGTGAGGCTTCGCCTTCTGACAAGCATTAGCGATTTATGCTAATGCATCAATTGACTTGGGTACAAAAAACTTGGATAGCGTATAGTGTAATGGATGTTGGTGACTACTCACCCCCCGCCACACACCCTTGAGATGGCTAGCAGGGTTTATTGTAGATATAGTGGGTATCTGCCGCCCGAATGAGCGTATTTATAAAGGTAATGAGATCGATCGTCATCATCTTTTAGTGACCGGTAGGTGAGGAGAAACAAATATCGATTACGTTGAAGGCATTAAATATCGTTTTTAACAATGGTGATTAAATACAAGTGCGAATTCCGTTTGAATTTATCAACGTTTTGCACAACGGTAAGAAGCTAGTGATGGATAGAGTGGATAGATACAGAAATTCAACAGCATGGACAATTTTGGGTTCCCGGAAATTGATAATCTAAAACTAATAAAGCAAAATTCAATAATATAATATTTTCGTCTTTGGTAATCACTTTTTAAGCCTCGCGAGCGTAATTAAAATGACTGTTAATATGTTCAAGTCATTAGCTAAAATGAAAATTGATAATGTAAGCTGCAATAAACCATTCTTCAGAGTGATTACAATATATATGATGCCCGGAAATGGCATAAAATAAGACAGGATATTAAAACGATACAACGAAAATGTTAAACAATAGTCCAACCTGAATAAACATGTAATCCTCGATCTTCGTTACTGTTCCAATTCTCGGTCAGTTGATAGCTTCCGTCACATCACACAGACTATTCTTACATGTCACTAAATAACTCGAAATCTTAGGCACTTGAGTAATGCTGGCGAATGTGTATTTCTTTCAATTCACTTTCCACTTTATCACTTGAACCCATAACACGAAATTATGCCGTGAAACTCTTGAATAGCAAATATTCAAGGGAACACCGCCATGGGAATAGGTTGACATAACAGAATAGTTACACGCACTCCAATGACTTAAAAGCTGATCATAAGCCACCACAAGCCACTGCAGACGTCAGAATGAATTGATCGTAGGATTCCTCTCGCTAGGCAATGGTAACTTCAAATCACTGTGTGAAAGTCATCCCTTTGAGTATTTCGAACAGTCCTTCCTCTGGCATTCTCGGAAGAAAACAACCTGTTTCTGACTCAGGGAAGGAGACACGTATCGCTTATGTGGTCAAAACGTTCGCAATGACGCATTACGTTGAGCATAGTTTGAACGCATTTTCCTTTATTGAGACCCAATTCTTCCACGATTTGTGTTTTCTTATCTACAGCGATCGCGAATTTTCTCCTCCATTAAACTTTTATATATAATCTTCGTAACAAAAGATTCCACATGCAGTAAAGAGGTCACAATTTTATGCTTCTCTTCTATGGCAATATTGAACGGCCGTATGTGAGAAACCGAGTTCCACGCTATTTTGAGTAATTCCGCGCGTCATTTATTCATCCTGAGGATTATTTGCTGGTTTAGCTTATAATATCGTTCCTTTCGTCACCGTGTCGATTAATTCCAATCCACCAAGATTCCTCTGGTAGTAAAGTGTCTTCCTTTCCACCTTTTTAAGGAATCCGTTCCAGATTAATCTATTTGTTATTTTCACTATTGAGTCATTTGTTTTCGGAGCGAGGGACTAAACGTGGGCCAAGTACTAGAGGTTTAGGGATAAATGAACTGGTTTATCATATTGAATGCGGGATACCAAGGGTAGCGATGTTATTCCTCGCCGCAGTGCATTCCACTGTATGGAACAGATCATTGTACCACAGTTCCTTTCTATCGATGCCACCGGCTCCTTTTCCCATAAAATACTCGATATTTTAATGGAAGTTGAGATGTTCCGACCCACAGAAGTTGGCGATGGGTCATCTTTGATGATTAGGAACATGGAATTTTTTTAACGTTCACGTGAATTCCGGCCCCTTCAAAGTGAACTAAAATTTCTCGAGACAGATTAATGTGGCTTGACCGTCGGTGAAATAACAAAGTTACGTCATCCGCATAGGCGACGCCAGGGCACAAGACCCCTCGTCGAATGGCGCCTATTCCAGCGTTTTGCAAGGAACGTATAACGGGGCGAAAGTGCGAAAGCAAAGAGTACCTAATGTGGAGCAAGGACAGCCATGACGTACCGAAATATGAACGGGGATGGGCGGCGAGCCCCCACTTTATGCGAGCCAAATTGAATCGTACATAACTTGTAGAGCTCTTAAAAACACGTCAGGGGTAGCCATCTGCGTCATTATTGCTCTCCCATCTGGTCAACTGCGTCCCCCACCACTCTTAAATTACTCAACCGCCCCCTTAACTTCTTTTTAGCCATAGTCCGTCATCGCGTGCCCTCCCTTAGACATGAAGCTCATGTGAAGAAATCCTATCATCATCTCTTGGCCTATCACACCTCTCCCTTCGCCGGCTGACTTCGGACCTTAAATTCCTGCACTCCATCATGAATGGGTCCATCCGCTCTGCGATCTTCTTCTTTCCTATTTTTCACACTCCGCATCCCAGCTCGCATCACTCGCAATATGAGTCTGTTACACACACACATCCAAATTCCGTCTCTCCATTTCCCAACGATTACTATTCTACCGCCTACCTTCATCTTTCAATGCCCTAACTAATGGTCACCCTACTACCCTTGTCCTTTAATCCTCACGCAACGTCTTTTTCTCCCAACTGAAACCTAATGTCATTCTTCGCCTCATTCTTGCCTTGTTAATATTTTGGATTATTCTGTTTTGTTTCTACTACTATTGTTGTTTTTTAATTTATTCTGTTTATTGAACCCAATTTAAAGGCCTATGTTGCTGTTTTTGGAGTTTTTGATAATTAATAAATAAAAAATAGTCGTTATCCAATCAATCCGAACGTAATCAAAGGCTTTTGTTAGGTCTATGGCAAGGAGAGCAAAAAGTTGATCCCTGCTTACTGAGGCAGTTGTGGTCATGTCTTCAATAAGCACGCATGCATCCAGTATTTTTCGTTTATTTAGAGACAGCGTACTGAAGGGGCGATAGCAGCTGTTCAGTCACCGTCACCAGACACGCGCCGAGGACATGCGCAAAAATTTTATAATCCGAGTTTAGTAATCCCATTGGACGGTAGTCGCCCAGAGAGCTAGGACTGTTTACTTTAGGAATGAGGGAGATGATGGATTAGCGTCGATCGCTCGACATGCGTCCCAACTTTAGTGTCTCAGCTAATATTATCGTCAAGATACACCTGAGTTGGGTCCAGAACATAGATTAGAATCCGAAGGGAAGGCCATCCGACCAGTAAAGAAGTCGCCTTCGCAAGTGGCGTATTTTTCAATTCATTATTATTACGAAAAAAAAATTCTTACAATGAATTGTACCGCTGTGAGAATGGAATCTATGAGATTTTGTTCTAAAGGCCTTAAGATTCTTGTGCTTTAACGTCACATTTTGCCACGAGACACATTTTGAAGAGCAAAGTTATTTACCGATGATTTTTTAATCAATTTATGATTACATTTTTTAAACATTTGACGAATTACTTTTTTTCGTAATTGTTAAAAAATGAGCAAATTTTT
Organism: Pyrrhosoma nymphula; assembly: GCA_963573305.1. Taxonomy (NCBI): domain Eukaryota; kingdom Metazoa; phylum Arthropoda; class Insecta; order Odonata; family Coenagrionidae; genus Pyrrhosoma; species Pyrrhosoma nymphula. The sequence goes on along the minus strand of OY754335.1, from coordinate 6,525,443 downwards.
CAATTTATTACTACAAAGAAAATATTCTTAAAACTATTGTACCACTGTGGTAATCAAACCTAAGACCTTGTGCTCTAAAGGCTTTAAAACAATTTTGTATTAACGTCCACGGCCACGAGACATATTTTGATGTGGCGAATGATTTATTGATGGGCTGCTTTGATCAATTTGCGATCAGAAACTTTATAACAATCAACGAATTACTTCTAATCGTAATTGTTTAACAAATGAGCATATTTTTCAATTTATTATTACGAAAAAAATATTATTCTAAAATTGGACCTTTGTGGAAATTGAACCTATGACCATGGTTCTAAATGCCTTAAGACCCTTGTGTATTAATGTGCACGGCCACGACATATATTTTGAAGGAGGAAGTTATTTACTGATGGGCTGCTTTGATCAATTTCCCACCAGAAACTTTAAAACATTAAACGAATTACTTCTATTCGTAATTGTTTTACAAATGAGCATATTTTTCAATTATTTATTGCGAAAAAAATTATTCTTCAAACAATTATACCCTTGTGGACATTGAACATATGACCTTGGTTCTAAATGCCTTCAGATCCTTGCTCTTAAACGTCCACGGCCAGGATGAGCAGCTCTATTCAATTTGCAATCAGAAACTTCAAAACATAATACGAATTTTTTTCTTTTCGTAATTGTTTAACAAATGAGCCTTTTTTCAATTTATTATTACGAAAAATATATTCATGAAAAAATTGTACAATTGTGGATATCGAACCTATGACCCTTTGTTCTAAAGGCTTTAATACAAACAATTGTGTATTAAAATCCACGACCACGACACACATTTTGAAGGGCGAAGTCATTCACCGATGGGCATTTTCAATCTATTTGCGATCAGAAACTTTACAATATTAAACGAATTACTTCTAATCGTAATTGTTTAACAAATGAGAATATTTTTCAATTTATTATTACGAACAAATACTCTTCCGAAAATTGTACCACTGTGGGAATGGAACCTATGACATTATTTCTTTTAAAGGCCTTAATTCGCACGTTTCCCAGGCATTCTGTTCCTTGTCAAATGGCCAACCAGAAGAGTATTGGATACCAGCACCGTTCACGCCTGGTCATTCGATCAGTTGTTGCGTCGTTAATACGTGCAGCGTAGTACGTGCAAGACCCAGTACTCGAGCATGAAAGAGTCATGGTGTGGAAAATAAAGTTTCGCGAGTTTCAAAATGCCACTAGAGAGTCTTCCTTGTGGTAAAAAGTGGCTCCACGCTAAAGGATATCGTTCACTCTATGCCATATTTCCCCTTTGGTTTCCAAATACTTGTTGCCAAAGATACGTTTCCACTGAGCTCCTTTGGCACTTTACTATGGGTATACTTTTAATTCTGTATATTTACCTAGGCGATGCTTTGAATGCCTAGAAAAAGCATGCAACATAATGAATTAAGTCAGAAATGTCATACTTTTCAGACGAACTTAGAGCATTTTACACATATTATTCAATGTATGTTCTATGCCTCAACCTGATCTCCTCCTCACATTATGAGTTGCATATCCATACATTGAGTTTCAATGGGAGAGATTGACGCAAGGTTATTCATCGCCACCAAGGATTGCTGCAACATCAAGAGAGAAGACTGAAGAAGACGACAACATATCCCATGAAGATATGAAGCTGGATGAAGAGCTAGGGCGCCCTGACACTAGGCTTTAGATTTGGGCCCTTATGATCAAGTTCACATATTGCGTAGTTAAGATCAGACAGCAATTTTCGTGCGGAGATTAGTATTGTTTTAGTGTTTGTATTTCCATGTGCTAACCCGCTCTCTCCATAGGTACCAGCTCACCACCAAGGATTTCTACAATATCAAGAGAGAAAACTGAAGATGACGACAGCGCACCTCCATGAATATTTGAAGGTGGAGAAAGAGTAAGGCATATCTGATGCTAGGTTGTAGATTTATAATAATAATACATTTATTCACACCAAATTGGCAACATACATTGCACGGTTTCAATTCACGGTTTCTTAAGGTTCGCATGAACATATATATCAAAGTCATAAAATAAAATACAATTAAATTGAAGCAGTTTACATACATTCATTTAAATATTCACTGACATCATAATAGGCTTTTTATGTCAAAAGGGTTTCTCCAGGTCATAAGCCTTCCGAGACGGTGCGTGGTACTTGAGGACCCCAAAATAACTAAATTTGATATAAATGTTTTATTTATTACCAAATATGTTTTGTATTCCATGTATTCATACAAAAAAATTTCTTCTTTGATATGAAATTGAAAGAAATTTGTTTGAAGGGCCATTTTTTCTTTGATTGCTATACACAATGTCTTACCGTGTGAATATGGCAACTCAGTCACGCCATTCATACAGATTTTTCTATTGATTCATTTTTTATTGCATTAGAAGTAATTATATCACATTATTATCCCAGATCTCATATAATGGCATGTTTTTTGTTATACTTGCGTTGGTATCAAAGCTCCGAACGTGCTCAAGAATGCAGCCACTCAAATGCAATACAGCGTCCACGTTATGGACCCTAATGGTCACGTTCATATTTTACGTAGTTAAGACTAGGTAGCTTGCGTAGATTAGTATTGTTTTAGTGTTTGTATTTCCATGTGCTGAACTGCTCTTTCCACAGGTGCCTGCCCACACCCAACATCTGCTGCAACATCAATGGAGAAGAATGAAGAAGATGACTATTCATATGCTTGCAGGTGACGGCGTCAGTCAGCTCATGACCGTGAACATCTACATAGAAGAATGAAGACAATAAGAGCACTGGTGATAGAAACAGCCAGGTGCCTTCAAGGCCAACATCAACATTCTCTGCTTGAATATGCAGACATATGTCCAGTGGACCCATTAGGTTGGAATGTTTTTTGCGTGAAAGAATATTTGTCAATGTTTGCCTTGTGCCTGAATTTAGAATAGGTGCAGAGGAAATACGCATTTAATTTTGTAATATTCCCTGCTGAATTATTATTATTATTTTTGTTTTTCCCCGCCGCCGGCCACCCCATTGGGGTCAGACGCCTTTTGCAGTTGCCTCACTGAGGTACAGACGCTGCGCGGACTACCATTCGTCTGTCTCCTAACCTTCGAATAGGTTTTGAAGTTGGGCATTTCACGTTTAATTTGTTTGGTTAGGAAGTTAAATTGAGGTTTAATGATGGGAGAGCGGGGGGTCTTGAATTTGCGGCGAAGACTATTTTTATCCTGAATGAGTGAGAGTAGATAGAGTGGGAAGAGCGGAGGAGATAAGTGGGAGGTAGTTGGAGTATCGTTGGGAGAGGTTAAGGCACTTGTGATAACCGTGTTTGGAGGGATGATAGCATTGTTGATTGAAGACAGGATCTTGGGTTACCTGTGGATGAGAGGAAAGGTTGGATTTGAGAGAGGATATTGGAAAAGCGGTCCCAGTTGTGGATGACAGAGGATGAAGGGGCAGGGAGGGTGGGGGACGATTCAATGGAGAATGATACAGGAAGATGATCTGAGGAATAATGGTAAATAACGTTAGCGGGGATTTCGTAAGGCTAATAGGATGTCGAAAATATCAGATGCATCAATGTTGTTGTGTTCTGAAATGTCCGTGAATTCGAAAGGACAGTGTAATTGTATGTCGTGTTCATTAATGAAGTTATAAAGTGTTTTTCCGTTGGGATTTTGTATTCGGCAGCCCCGCGATCGGTGCTTACAATTTAGGTCTCACAGGACAAGAGTGGGAGAGGAGGATGAGGAGAGCATAGAGAGAAGGAAGGCAGGGGAGAAGGTCTTAGGAGGGTGATAGTAATAAAAGATGCGTATTGGTCCAAGCAAGGATTGAATGGAGATACCAATAGCTTCGGTGGTGTTGGAACGGATGGAAATTTGAGTGTGCTTAAGGGAATTTTTAACGAGAATGGCAACTCCACCTCCGATTTTTGCTAGGGCGGGATTTTTGGGGGTACGGTCTTTATACGGTAGATGGAGTAGCTTGGAGCGAATAGAGATTTAATGGGTTGAAGGTGGGTTTCTGTGAGGGCAATGACGTCAGGAGAACAATGAGAAATTAGCAAGTGGAGGTCAGGAATACGGTTTGAAATGGAATCGCAGTTCCACAGAAAGATGAGAAGATAAGAAATACGGTTACTACTGTTTGGATTTAAGGACTACTATTTTTCCGATTCCTAGACGCTATTTTCTTCACAGCGTCAAGAGTTATGCCAAGGCACTCAAAAACACAACGATATGTGGAATATCTTTTGTCAACACATTTCTCGGCTTCTCGACGAAAGAAACAAATAGCGCTTAAAACCATACTTAACTCCGTCTCCGAAAATTTGGCACGAGGAGGCATATCGACGGTATGTTTACACACAGATCTAAAATGACATTGATGACCATTTTTAAAAATGACCCTTTCTGCCACTATTTACGGAGTCCAAATGATTCATGCACAGAGAAAAGACAACTGGTTTCCCCCGCAGGTAATGCTTGTAGTGGATTCATGATGATGAACTCGAGAGCTTGAATAAGGTCCAAACGGTGGTTTTCAGGGATGCGCGGAACGGAAAATAACGGATCCGTGCATGTGCATCTATAACTAAATTACTAATGCATTAAATAATATGAAACTTCGTGTAACCGTTAGAAAAGATCTTTGCTACATTATTTGAAAAGGAAAGTTTGATATCTTGATCCGTGTTGTTATTACGAAGCCGTAAATGCGATGCATCCGTCCGGTACCCGGGAAAATGCGCTAAAATTCTATTTTTTAAGCGAACTCTGAAATCGATATAAAAGGTAAAAATTTTTGTACACCATCAATAAACGCAGAAACAAGCTTTAATGTGATTTACTTAATTTTAAAATCGATCGATTTAAAATCGAAAATCTTCAAACTCGGGTGACGGAATTTTGCAACGGACAGTAGGTGACAAAGGGTAGAGAAGGAAGATGGGAAAATTTGAGGGCGTTCAGGAATAGGAGCGGAAAAAATCGGGCGAGAAGTTCAATAGCTGAGTTGACTATCGCTGCCCAATAAATTAATTAGGGCTGTCAGAGAGTTGGTGGCCGATGAGGGGGGGGGGGAGTGAGAACCGGGGGGAGAGGGTCGGTAAGGAAGAATTAGGTTGAGAGCAAGTAGGGCGTACTGTGGCATTGACCATTGGCGTGGGGATAGTTAACGAGGAGTTGGAATCGGAATGATTGAGTGGCAAAGGGATCGCAGGGGGGGAAAGATGGAGGGGGGGGGGGATGGTAGGAGCAGGGGGTTGAAGAGAGGGAATCGGGAGAATAGTGGCATAGACGGAGGGGGAAGGGATAAATCAAGGAGAGAGGGAATTTGAGAGGAGGAGGGATGGAAATTTGTCAACTGCAGCATGGTTTACGTCTGATGTCCCAGGCAGAGGAGGAGGGGTGAGGGGCAGGGACATAGGTGGGACGAGTCAATGTTTCAAGAAGGGCGTTAAGTTTTTTAGCTTTCGCGATTAAGAAGGTGGCGGTATTCTACGTCGCAGCATGATTGCCCCCGCAGTTGCAACAGTGAAGGGGGTCGGGGTTAGGGGTAAATAGGACAGGCTGAAGGGGAGTGGTTTTTGACGAGACGGTGGCATCGCAGAGGGAGTTGGCAAAAGTTTAAGGAGTGCCCAAGACTCTGGCAGTTTATGCATTAAGCGGGATTATCAGAGGAAGTGAATAATGAAATGGAGATAGCAATGCCACAGTAGGATTTCATGAGGAGAGCAATTCCTTTTCTTTTGATTGATCTGTGAGGGAGAATTTAAACTAAGGAAAGAGTTTGAGATGAGACTAAAGAGGACCTCTAACCCGGTTGTCTCTAACCCGGCGTCGGCAAGATCACGGGAGATGATGGTATCGGTAGGGGTGACGGGAGGAATGCCCTTGATGATGTAGGAGACGCGTTTTTCGGATACTATGGGGTTAGTGAAAAAAAGTCAATATTATTGGTTTAACAAAATTTACAACGATGGTCATCGGGTGTTTTAGGGTGGAGGTTAAAGGAAGTTCTGAGAGTGGGTGATAATAAAGGGGCGGGTGGTAGTTAAGGCGGCGGCAAAGTTGTTGGATGTGACTGGAGTAGCGGGTGGAGGCCATTATAAGGAGGGGAGGGATTTTAGTTGAGGAAGAGCCAGAGGTGATAGGGGAGGTGAGGTTTTTTGAAAAGCGGGAGCGCGATTCAGCGGTAGTCCAATCGGTAGTAAGGTAGGAGGTAGGAAAGTAGGAGCAGGGACGGGGAGCGCTTCGGGAACAGAGGTAGAGAGGATAGAGTTGGTTGGGGTTTTTTGGAATAGCACCAAGAGAGAGGTGTCGATGCCTGAAGTGGGATGAGAGGAGGATAGAGGCAGGAGGAGGAGGAGGGTCGACAGCTGTGGCTGAGAGAAAGGGAAGAGGCAGTGCATCAGCAGTTGCAGAAGCAGTGACTTGAGAGGCATCGCAGGAGAGGTATCGGCTTTAGAAGGGTGGTTGAGCGGTGGGGGGTGACGACAATTTTACGGGAGGAGCTAATTTTGCTCTTGGGGCCCTGTTCGGCGGAGCTGGAGGCAGTGAATTTATTTTTCCGGATCTTAAGGAAGCAGGGTCTTGCTCATCATCGGAGAGAACACAAGCAGAGATGGAGAGGGGGGGTGAGGAGAAGGAGAGGGCATTCGTGGGGGAGCAGAGGTATAGAGCCGGATTTTTCATCATCGCAAGTTTTTAATGAGGTTAAAAGTATAATACATTTTTTATTAAATCCTAGAATTTTAACAGGAAGTACTCAGATTTACCCTTAAGGCAACTCTAAAGGGAAGGAGGGACAGTGGGGATGATAACACCCTAGCTAGGGGACCCTCCACACCAGCTTTCCCGACAGTACAGTGGAGGTTAAAGCCCATAATTGAAGCCCGTGCATAATTGAATAACCTGCTGTAGGAAGACCATTTGCACGGGTGAAATGTGTCAATTTTGTAGACTATATAGTGCCATCTTAAATTAATGGTCCAAAGAGCGCGTTACAGGTGAAGGTATCATGACTTTAATTTCATAAGAGAGAAAAAATATCACTGGAAAAAATGAGTGGCCCCAGGGTTTTAGTAAGGGGCTGACGGCCGGGGTTCTATGTTTACAGTTCCTTTTGACAGCATGCTGGTTGTTTTCAATAACATTAAGCAATTCACAAATATAAAACGATTCGTTATATATATGAATTTAAATACGCATAGCCGCTGCGGCATATCATTAGGGAAAGTCAACAATGAACGACCAAGACGGTTACCATGCAAGCATAGATACGTGCAATATTGTTGCTATGATAAATTAACCTCAGCGCGAGAAGGAGAGACAGTTGAAAGAATTGTATTGTGATTAAACATTGAAGCGTTTGAAGTGCGGAGAATACTCTTCATCAAGAGACATCCTTTTCTAAAAAATGGGGAATTGCTTGCGTGAGTATTAATAAGTTCATTTCTAAAATCTTTGCAAATAAGTACAATGACTGTCTTCGGAAAATACCCACATCATACTCGTCTTCATATGTAACTGAAGTCCATTTAGGCATCTAAGGTTATTAAGAAAAATGCAAGTCCTAAGAATATTGCCATATATGTATTGCTGCAATATGCTAGGAATTTTTGTGCAATTAATGCATCGTCGGAAATTTTTAAAAGAAAATTGAATCTGAAATTTTTTTGTACTTAATGTCCATCAAATTAAAATGGGAATCACTTCTTATGTGGTTATGGAGTGGGAGACTAAATTAATAACAGAATATTTATCTTTCTTCCACTACTGCATGGTAGCCTGTGGCTGTAAAGTGGAGGAGGAAAACCAGCAGCCAGCCGGAGAAAAGAGGAGTCGTCGACCGTGGCGTGAGTACAAATACCCCATATTCCAGTTGAATAACATCAATAGACATATTCAATCATGACTTTACTGTACTATACGTCGTTCTGAGCGAGCAGCACGGGTTAAGGCCGAGGCATCCTTATGTTATTTGCAATCCTGAAGAGAAAAATCAGCAAGTCACGCGTGACTGGGAACATCGGACTTACAGCACGTCTTGCATGTTTTCAGCATAATTCTTGAATCTCTGTCCGTTTATGCAGTTTCAAAATACATAAACACTCACGGTCTCTCTAACATTGGTAGAATATATATAGTGAAGTGCATGCTTATGCTAGGCTTCGCCTCGAGACAAACATTAGCGATCAATGCTAAAGCATCAGTGGTCGTAGATACACTTACATTAGTGTTATGCATGTTGGTGACTAACTTATCCCCTGCCAAACACCCTTGAAGTGGCTTGCAGGGTATTCTGTGGATGTATATCGGAGGAACCTCCGCTTTACATAGCACGAGGGCGCCCGGCGGGGGAGGCTAACTTATATCCCAACCTTCGTGTAGTGCCTTGCTACACCCTTATTGCCGGGCCTACACTAGTACCTTAAATGAGAGTAGTTCCTTTAAGGTCTTAGTGTAGGAGTCAATAGCTTCATTTAAGGACACTTCCACTTAAGTTACTTTAGAACCGTACTTAAGTCAACAATTTCCTCACGGTTGGTGTTCTTCAAGTGTTATACGTAATGTATTTTGAAATGTATATGTTTTTATTATTGTAATTTCGGAGGATTCATGCAAGAATATAACTTTGTAACTGGTGATTTTGTGCGCAAGGGGAAGCAGTTATATTTTGCACGTGTAAGGTATAATGAAATATTCATAGACTGCAGTGTATTGATAAATATAGGAAGTTTTATAAGTTACCCGGTATATTGTCAAAAGTTATATTTTGTGGTGATGTTGATGTAATTAGATTAAAGTGGGTAAAATATTCCATAATGAATGATTTCTGTTTGTTGGAAGTTTTGCTTATGATATGTTTTAATAATCATGTTAAATGAAGGTGTATGAAGTCACAGGCCTTATCCACAACTCCTATAAATACAATTTCATGTGTAACCTAACATTGTGCCTTTCAATCATATGGATTTGTTCAAATTGCAGTAAGTGAAACCCAAGGTAACCGAGGTTCTTTGGTATGTTTCCCATTTATGAATTTTGAAGGTAATATTTTAGCCGTACCTAAAAATAGAAGACAAAAAAGGAATTATATATTTGACTTTTTTTAGCTTTTTTAACCGAACCTGAAAGTAATTGAAAAAACTGGAACTATATTTAACTTGTAATAGCAATTTTTTATCGCCAAACATCAACTATTTCCCTGAAGCTGTCCAGGATAAAATACGTCCGTTCCGGCTTTGCCAGACGGACAGGTCACAGGTGTTACTCATTGAGAATTTCCCTCTCCTCCAGATAGTATGCGGAGACTCCACCCAAACCTCTCTATTGGGAAAGTACGGACAAAAGAACCAAAACAGACCTATCTAGTAGGTACAAGGGGAAGATAATTATGTAGTAATCATCTTTCTGAGGGAAAAGTTTTTGACAAATATTTGAGTGAATTTGAGCCATGTGGTATCATCAATTGTGTTGTTTTACATAATACTGCAATGCTTTCATGCCACACATCTTCACCAATTGCCTTGCTTATCGGCATCGGTCTATGAAAAATATTATATGTACTTTTCTAATCTAGAGCTATAACTCAACCACGCTCAGGAGGCCACCTATAACAATTCAAGGTGCTAACGACGGACGAATGCCGCTGCCACCGGAAATTAACACTATATTATTCCCAAGCGACTCATCTCGGCGAGGTCCGAAGAGAAATATACAAGTGAACGAAAAGATGGACAAAATCTGTCAGCAGGGCAGGCAGGGACGAGTAAATTAACTTGGGACAAGGAACGGGTTTCTTACTGCGACGAGACAGCCGAAAAACTATGCGAAGTCGACGTGCATGATAGCAGCACCGAGGGTTGAGTCCAAACCCCGTTGGCAGAGTACGATGGGAACAGCACATGTTTGGATCATGGAGAGAGGAACGAAGAGAAGTCGCATTTTGAGACACGGTAGAACAGACGAGGGAGAAGCGAACGCTGAAGGCGTCTTCTGAAAAGGGAGAGGGAAATTGCGTCACGATCGCGAATATGTTTGCGCCGCTGCAGAACCTTAATGATTATGCCAATGACGAAAATGGAGCTAAACAACAGCCAGCGACATCAGCCAAATCAGTCTCGCGGTCAAAATGGCCACCGGAAATTGTAATAAACAATATTCTGCATATGAACGTTTTTATTCGAAAGATGAAGGGAGCTCAAGACGATCAAAACGTTCACCCAGAAAAGAAGCTTTGACGGGTGACAACTCAAGAATCAGCAGGACTAGTTGAATGGGACAAAGAAATTCATTTTCAAAGTTCAAAGAACCCTTATGGAAAGTAAGGGAGCACAAATGCACCTTTAGGCCCTGGAGGGAGAAGAAGGTGCGTCATATATGTATGCACACACGACAATGTAGAAAAAAGGATAAACTTCCACAATTAGGCTCAAAACAAGCGAAATATTCAACGAACGTGCGATTTTTATAGCAGCAAGATGCCATTTTTAGTGTGGAAAAATTGAAAATCGTCTGCGAAAAGTCAGGGAATTTGAAAATTCGCAGCCGCTGGACACCCTGGAATCGTACTGTGAAAACAAATCTTTATTATATCTCTTTTTCCTACCTCTGTAAGTTTATCTTATATATTATTTAAAATAGAATGCTTGTTTTGTTCAATCTTTATGCCCGCCAATACCATTCATTTGATTGCAATGAAACTTTGGGGTGTTATGGACAAATGAGAAAACGTAGTGAAATCCACAGATAATTTTATTAAGACGACCTAGGTTTCGACACGTTGTGTCATCTTCAGGTAACATGTACACTTCAAACTCACTTATATACACAAAATATTGGAGGGGAGGGGGAATGAGTAAGGGGAAGTTGGGGAAGGGTTTTGAGGGCTTGTGTTTGGAAGGTTAGTCATTGGGTGTGTTGGAAATTTTCTGAGGGGGGGGGGGTTAAGGGGTTGGGTTGGTCATTAGGCGTAGGTATGGGACATTCACTGCGGGTGGGGAGGCTAGTCATACACTTTTTTGTCATCAATGTTTTTCAGTTCAAATTACATTGCACTTGGGTTTTTTCACTATTTTAGGCATAAGGTGTTCAAGGGGATGGAGAATAGGGGAGAGTGGGAGAGGAAAACTAGCTCGTTCGCCAAAGGGACGTTGTTTTTAAAATGGTGGATGATTTCTAGGGATTCAAGGGCGTCCAATCTTCTTCCATCATTTTCTATGTGCAGGATGTCTGGGATGAAGCTGCTATGGTGGTTGTTGTCACTGAGGTGGTTCGCGAACATGGATTCTCTTTTCTTCTTTTCATGGCACTTTTTGTGTTCTTCTGTTCAAATATCAACACTCCTTTCTGTCTTACCGATGTATAATGTCGGGCAATCGTCGCACTTTAAACAATACACTGCACTTCTTTTGTGTTTCGGAATTTTGTCTTTGGCATTAAATAATAGCTTTTTTATAGTTGATGGGGAATAGAAAGCTGTTTTGTATTTCTGTTTAGGGAATTTTGAGGCGACTTCATAAGAGATGTGTCCTAAAAATGGAAATTTACACCACTTCACTGTTTTTTCTTCTCGGCGTAGTGAAGACACCATTGAGATGGCTAGTTTTTGGCGAGATTTAAGCACTAATTTGTCAATTAGTTCTGGTTGGTAGCCATTTGACACTGCAAAGTATTTTATCACTTCTAATTCTCTTTTGTATTCGACGTCACTGCGGGGGATTTTCACTAATCTGTTGATCATAGAGTGGAATGCTGCGGCTTTGTGTTGGAATGGATGGCATGAATCTGCTGGAATGATTTCGTTGGTTGTGGAAGGTTTGCGGTATATTGAAAATTCATGTTTACCACTGGATAGTCGAATAGTTAAATCAAGGTAGTTAATAGATTGATCGTTGTCAACTTCCATTGTGAACTTAAAATTTTTGTGCACTGAATTTAGAAATTGTAGGAATGATTTCACTTGCCTGGTTGTGCCCGTCCAACAACACAATACATCGTCTACGTAGCGGTACCAATACCGGACAAATTTCGTAAGTTGGTTTTCAGACTGGATGACTTTTTCTTCAAAGTTGGTCATGAAGATTTCTGCCATCCATGATGATAGTGGTGATCCCATTGCAAGTCCTTCTTTTTGTTTGTAGTAACTGTCGTTAAAGAGGAAGTAGTTTTGTGTGAGGCACAATTTCGATAGGGATTGGATTTCATCACAAATCACTGGGTTGACATTCTTGTTCTTCAGGATTTCTATTGTGAGATCTAGGGCTTCTTGTTTGGGGATACTGGTGAACAGATTGGCATCTATGACCTTCGAATTGCACATAACCGGCATATTGAGTCCCGAATGTTAGTTTCCAGTTCAAGTTCAATTGACATCTTCTTACCCGAAAATAAAGTGACTATGGGCGGCGATGGCATAAAATAGAGTCTTTCCCATCTTGGTGACTACCCTTGACAATTCCAGACATGATTTCCACATCGTTGACTGAAACAATTGCCTTCCTCGTGTCATCTTTTGCAGGCAGCGCGTAAAACGCGGTAGTGCGTTGCGTGTTGCCTACCACGCAACTGCGCTTTCCGGGGCACCGTAAAAGGTCATCTGCTCGATACTTAAGTGCAATATAGTTGACGCATTTGCGCTTACATGTCAATTACAGTCCTACGTTTTATCTCATTACCAAAAAAGTGTGCTCGCTAAAACCAAATTTAAATTATTGACAATTTTAGCGTTTTTCGTCGAACTTTTCTAAACTTTAAGGCAAAGTAGCGAGCAGAAGATATTATCCGATTTGGACAAAAAATCATATCTGTAATATCCATCCAAATACGCAACTTTTGCCGGGTATTACGATTCGCTCCTAGAAAAAAGTGGCAAAACAAGGCACCCTACTGACAACTCAAGAGCCAGCAGGACTAGTTAAAGGGGACAAGTTAAGGCCCTTATGGCAAGTAAGGGAGCACAAACGCACACTTGGGCCCTGGAGGGAGAAGAAGGTTCGTCCTATAAGTATGCACACACTACAATGTAGAAAAAAGGATAAACTTCCCCAATTAGGCTCAAAACAAGCGAAATAATCAACGAACGTGCGATTTTAAACAACAGCAAGATGCCATTTTTAGTGTGGAAAAATTGAAAATCGTCAGTGAAAAGTCAGTGAATTGTCAGGGAATTTGAAAATTCGCAGCCGCTGGACGCCCTACAAACGCACTGTGAAAACAAAACTTTTTTTATGTCTTTCTATAACCTCCTGTAAGTTTATCTTTATATAAAATAGAATGCTTGTTTTGTTCAATCTTTATGCCCGCCAATACCATTCATCCAATTGCAATGAAACTTTGGTGAATTGTTGGGCGCGTGCCCATGGAGGTATCTGTATTATAAAAGTGACAATTTATGGGGTTGTTTTTACCCCAATGTTGTTACTCCCATAAGAAAAGCATCGAATTAGGTGAAGGTAGTTCTTTATTTGCTTTTTTATATTACATGCACTCAATATATTGGATGGAAATTTGTATCATAGAACGCATAAATGAATGCAGTATTTCATTATTTCATTCAATTTTCTAATATGCTTCGTTATGGTCCAACTATTGCGTTTTTATCTCGAAATTCATCAATTTTTCTTCATTTTCAACAATAGAAATTTCCTTGTCAGGTCAATTATATGTTGCATGCTCACGTGTGGGACAGGCCAGTAATACCAAATTCAACTCCAGCTGATGAACTCAACGCTTGCCTCAAAGCGTCGCATCTTTCGAGACATGTGCAAAAACTAAGTTTACGACCAATATGCGCGTAAATTTGCAGCGCAATATTTTAAAAACAGCTATTGGACATTGGTAATGGAAAAGTACCTGTTGATGCCGACACAAAATATATTTCAATAACATTAAACTTTTGTGTCGATGTTCCATCGACTGAATAAATAATTCAGAAAGTTTTTCCATTTACAAAAAACACCAATGGCTTTGAGAACGTGCAATTTTGCTAGCAAAAAATCACGACGTCAATGCAATCAACTACGCCATCCACGAAAAAGTTTCGGGCGAGTCTGTCCCCTACAAATCGATTAAATGCGTCATGAATGCGGACGAGATTTTTAATCATCCAATTGAGTTTTTAAATTCGTTGGATTTTTCTGGTGTACCACCGCACAAATTGTCACTCAAACTCGCTGCACCAATAATTCTTTTGCGCAATATTTATGCACTATGATTGAGCAATGGAACCAAGCTCACTGTCAAACAACTGATGCGAAACGTCATCGAAGCGACAATTCTGAATGGCTAGTCAAAGGGAGAATATGTGCTTATTCCACGTATTCCCACCGACATGCCATTTGATTTCTAACAACTACAGTCCCTGCCCGCTTTGCATTATCAATGACAATCAACAAGGCACAATCGCTTCAGTATGTAGATTAAATCTGGAAAATCCATGTTTTTCACGTGTTTAATTTTATATGTTGCATGCTCACGAGTGGGGCAGCCGATAAATTTATTCGAGTGGTAAATGAGTGACGGGAGTTGGAGGAGTCAAGTAAGGGGTGATTGAAAGAAGGTATGTTGAATAGTTTCGGGAGTCTGTAGTAAAGAGAACGCTGGGAGAAGGAGAAACGGAATTTAGGTAGGTGAAGGTGATCACTGCTGCGGGTTTCGCGGCTTGGAATATGAAGTGAGGGAAAAAAGGAAGGATTTCGGTGGATCGGCAATTGCCGTTGATGGCAGACTGGAGGAAATTTAGGTCTTGAACTTTTCGGCGAGTTGACAAAGGTCAAGTGAGCGAAGGGTAGATTGGAGGGATTGAGAGCCGGCAGTTAGTCAATTCTTTTGAAAATTTTGCATTCGTCTGCGTAAAGAAGAATCTCGCAGGCGTAAGAGGATGTAACGTCATTGATGTACAGGGCAAAAAGGAGAAGACCGAGGACGCTACCTTGAGGGACGCCAGAGGGAACGGGAAGAATAGGGGAGGAAACACCGTCTACCACCACTCTCTGCGAGCCTTGAGTAAGGAAGTGAGAAAGGATATCTAAGAAAAACCGTTAACATTGAAAGAATGTTCCAGTTAGTGTAATAAAAATGTGTATGATTCACGGTGCCAAAATCGTTGGAGAAGTCAATGTAACGTCAAGTTGGTACGAGGCTTCGAGTGCAGAGGTGCAATTCCGATAGATTGGTTGAACAAGAGCCCCCAGGACGAAAGCCGTGCCGATTCGTTGAGGTAAAGGCAAGGGTGAAAGATAAGAGAGGGTCATGGAGAATACACTCCAGTAAGAAAGAAAGAGTTGGGAGAATAGAGATGGGACGATAGTTAGTAACACTTTCTTTGGAGACAGACTTCAACATGGCGATTACGTTAGCAGCACTTTAATTTAATACATAACAAAAATCATTGTCTTTCATTTTTTTGTACATGTGAATGTGTCTGCTTTGTATATGTTTGCCTACTTGGAAAGAAAAAGAGGCATTGAAACGCATGACTGGCACAGCTAGTATTATATATTTGGAATTCCAATAATCTAAAACGACGATGGAAGGATAATAGTTTGTGGTAATTGAACACTTCTGACTGTATTTCTCCTCTTTTGTTGTAATAGGTCGATGTAGGAAAGAAGTGGCGGCGCCGCCTACCCAGCCGTCTACCCCTCCACCGTTTACCCCTCCACCGTCTACCCCTCCGCCGTCTACTCCTCCACCGTCTACCCCTCCACCGTCTACCCCTCCACCGTCTACCTCTCCGCCGTCTACCCCTCCGCCGTCTACCCCTTCGCCCACACCGCCGCTATCGCCTCCACGTACCCCGCCGCCTACCCCGCCTCCAAGACAAGAGCCAGACCCCTTCCCGGTCATCCCCCCCTGGTTGTTCAACCATGAAGACGATGAAGACCATCAGGGAGAGGAAGGGGTCTGGCCGGCGCGCCGCGGCGCCGCGGCGGTTGGCCACCTAGACCCCATCGAGGAAGAGGAGGAGGGGCCTATCGTGCCCCCTTGGATGTATGAGGGCGGCGGTGATGGGCCTAATCTCTATTTTTTATAATAATAGGTATGTATGTCCTTCTTCTTAACTGAAATGCTATTTGTGCGTGAGACCCACTTGGTAGTGAGTTCCTCATACCTTCTATGATTTTCGGGCAGTTATCTCCCAAGCGGAAATGAAAAGTAAAAATGTCAAAATAAGGTCATTTCTCAAAAGTCAAAATTACGTCAAAAAGGATGCCAATTGTGAATATTTCGTGACATCTCCTTACTAAAATATTTTGTTTTTTTTGAGTCCTTAATCTGCTGGCAAGTTCCTGCTCTGAATGATATACATACGGGAACTTGTCCATTTCGAGGGTCATGTGTTATTCTAGACCTTACTGGGTACTAGTCCCACAGAACTGTGAATGGTACTATGGTCGAAAATGGGTTCCCAATTGATGAGGTAGGTACTGGTTCTTCTAGTTCCTGAAGTTCGCATCCTGAAGATCTTTTCAGTGGTCATCACCTAGGTCTTAGTAATGGCCAACTTAATTCACATGTATATTTATACTCTTAGAATTAAAATTGGGTTAAGAACATGGACGTAGCTAGGGGGGGCAAGAGTGGGCACCGCCCACCCTACAAAAACTCATTGCCCACCCTAGAAAAATCGACAGTATTGAAGAAATATACCATTTTCATTATTTTTATCTTGAGTAAAAGATTCATTACCATTCCTCATAAAGATAATTACTCATAATCTGTGTCTACTAAAAAGTTAGTTGATCTCTTATCGGATTAGGGAAATTGAAACCTTGATGTGGCTGATCAGATGGACGGCTGCCCCCCCTTAGGAAAATTCCTTAGCTACGCCATTGGTTAAGAACCAAGCCCTTATGTGCCCAGTGTGTTTCTGGGAATGCCCTCTGTGTGTGCGTGTGTGTGTTGGCACCCCAACCAAAGAAGTTCACGTTGCTCATTTGTCTTCCTCAAGGACAAGCTCGGGCATGAGCCTGGCTCTTGCCACAGCTAACATGAGCCTGGGAATTGAGGACATGTGGAACAGAATGACGTGAAAAACATGTCTAAGCCAACGAATCATGATCCTTTCTTATATGGCCATTGCCGTCCGAGCATCCATTCCACATTATTTCATCACCCATTCATTCCTTAATATTTTATGTCCCATTTCTACTACAAACACTACTCACATGCCCTGGAATTAAGCCTACTTTTTGTAGTGTAAACTTTGTAACATTTCAATTCGACGCCATACTGCAATTTTCTTCAATGCATGTGCACTAGACAGGAGGAGGGGGACACCAGATCGCTTTTGCAGGGTAATTATCGTCAGCCAATGGGAACGCACCACAGGCAGATATTCACTTAAAGTTGTATTCTATGGGATAGGACAATAATTCTGACGGGAGGAGACAATTAGACAGGCGTCACTCTCTCTGAACATAGAACGGGACGGTTGCAGGAGACTCTTCTATGCAGATAAACTGGAAGTTAAAATTACACTGTGACATATTAAGTGAAAGGGGAGGCGATAGTGTCCAGAGAAGCTGCAGTCAGCCTAGGTCAAATAGTTCCGGAGGAGGTCACGAGGACAACCCAGCTGCAACTGCAGATCCAGACACGTAGAGTGTGCATGCCGTCCGAAAAAGACAGTTGTAATTAGAAATAAGGGTACGTTTTGGTCTTAAAAATGTATTAATTACTATTGTTCAAGCGTGATTTAGTTTCGGAATACTCTATTGGTGTGTTTGAGAGAGTGAGTCATTTTTTAAATTTATTAACTTGTTCATTCATTTATTTATTATTAGTTTATCTTGTCATACTGAAGACCAGAGTGAATTGGGATTCCCAGTTATTACCAAGTAAAGTGGGTAATTATATATGTGCAAGGTCTAATGGAAATAATTTATTACAGCGAGGAAACTTTTACAAACCACATAACATGCCGATGCCGATTGCCGGTAAAAGTTTCCTCGCTGTAATAAATTGTTGTGATGGAATACCACAAAGTTTCTGAAGACTACGTTTTATTCTAATGGAAATAAATAATAATGAACGATATCTTAATCCTAATATTTCTTCTACCAAAGAACTTGCCAGGGCAACTAGGGGAGGCTTGCCGGAGGTTCATGCTACGCCACGCAATGGAGATGGGCGACGCATTCCAGCGGAATGTGCTGCAGCGATGCAACATGGAGGACATGGAGGTCACCGATGATCTGAGCGCCGAGTTCCGTGGCATCGCCGAGGAGGAGTACGACGCCCTCGCCCGGGAGTTCAACCATGTAATCGCCTAGGAGTCGGCGTGGCTTCTGCTGTGGAAGTTCAGCACTACATCCATCGCGGACATGAGCGTCCTTCGGATCTACGTGGGTAGGAGGACGCTGGCCATCATCAAACCGGATGCCTCTACACCCACGAGAATCAAGTCATCATTAACGAAATGCAAGTGCATGGCTTCACAATAGTTCAGGTGGATGATCAATGACCACCAGCAATTGAGGTGAACCTTTTATGGGAAAGATATTGAATGAAATCATTTCGTCTAAAAGGCATCCATTGTGTTTGGTAAAAATATATTGTCTATCAATGTAAACATTATTGTAAACAGCTCATGTTCCACCATCATTGAGCTAAAATCATTATTCAGGCATGTATCGTAATTTATATTTTTTGCAAATTTTGAGTCAACTCTCCAAATTTAAGAAAAATAAACATTTTTTTAACTTCTTTATCAGCATAAATAAAAACCGTTATTTTTTTATTCCGCTACATCAGTAAAAATTTAAGATATGGTTTACTCTCTTTCATATTTCATTTCGTGAAAATTTTCTGAACAATGATTTAAGCAAGGTAAAATGGGCCAGGATTCTGGAAAAGGTGGAAATCATGTTAAAATGCATATATTTATCTGATATTTACTCAGGGTAAGTAAATATTCTAGACTAGGTATAAAATGACGTACTGGTGTGCGCCAGATCACGGCACAGTTAATCGTGAATCCCTGGTCGGTTAGTTTGCTTCTTTAGCGAATTGCGACAGGAATCTGGAATCCTGGGTTTGGACCTCAGTGCTCATTGATCCGGTACGCTAGAGATCATGGTTTGATTATATGTCCACGTGATTTTATTCACTTGACAATTGTATAGTTAAAAACCCTAGAATCAAAGGAGATTACTCAAGCGTAGTTAAATATCCGATACGTAATCATTACGGACTTATGTGGTCTGTAACCTCAAAAATGGGTACGTCATTATTTAGACATATCCGTTCCCGACACGACCGTTTGACCAGCGATACTGCAGCAGGCATCAGGATGGCTGGTAAAACGATCTTCGAGTAGACCAGCGTCGAGGAGGACCAGGAGAAGGGGAAACCTGAAAAGGAACCTGAGAACTGAGTCGTTTTCTAAGCGTATGTGAGTATTCCGTGCCATTTTCTCCGTAGTGAACTTCTCCCAGCATTCCGAAATCGTCTGTGATGGAGGTACAGCAGATATACTTAAACACATAGAGACACAATGACCCTATAATAATATTATAATTTATCAACATATTCATTTTACTGTAAATTCCAAAATTTTCAAGTTCACACCCGAAAGAAGAGCGGAAATTCTGCACAATGAACGACATCCGTGCATGAAAATCGGCGAGTGCACTAAGAATCACCATAGATTTTTTATTTATTTAGCAATCGTAACCAATGATAATGGCTACTCGGGCAACGGCCTGCCACGATGGAAACACCGGTTCCCGATCAGTCACCGAAGTTAAGCATCGATGGGCTCGGCTCGAGTTTGGAGGGGTGATCCTCCGATTCGTCCGAGTGCTGTTGCCCCTGTCTGCACGTGACAGACAGCATGTGCGAAATGACCTCAGCCGTCTCGAAGCACGTTAAACAAAAATACTACTACTACGATAATGGCTACTCTTTACACCGAAGGCGCAGTCCAGGTGACGGTGGATTGATAGGTCAAATAAACATGGCTGCCGCTACAAATGCTCCTTTTGACGTTGTCAACCGCTGGATTGTACCCTACTATCCAATCCTGGATTAAGATAGGTACTAAATGCACATATCAAAGCTGAATAGCGCTACTCAATTCAGTCATTGAATGCATATATATGAATGTATACGAGGGAAGCGATGAAACCGTCAATCACTCAGAAGACGGCTCAAGAGAACTGGAGGGACGAGGTGACCATTTATCAACCTTGGTGCTATTTAATTAGTAATGAGTCTGCGTGGCCCATTTGTGGGTTTCTCGTCCTGAAAGAGGACCGGCGGTAACTCATCTCTCCGTGCACCTGGAAAATTGTCAGCGTGTCTACTACAATGGGAGCCGCTGGAGACTCGGAGGCTGCGCGCTAGGCTTAGATTGCTTGAACAATTGAGAATAGATATCTTTCAGAGCGACACGGAGAACATCATATTGGAACCTCACTATATTTACAGGTCCGACAGAAACGATAAATTAAGAGAGATATTTTGCCAAACGGATAGGTATGGTAATTCGTTTTTCCCCCGAAAAGTAAGGGACTAGAATAAATGCTAGGCGTAATTTCATTAGAGCGTTTCCTTTTTATATGTAAACGGCTGGTGTCCTAACACCCACCGCCACACGCCTATTGAGGTGGCTTGCGGGGTAGTATGTAGATGTACAATGAACGTAAATTTAATAATACGATTATTTATATAATATATATATTTTTTTCAAGTTTTTTCTCTCCCGTTGAGAATCAATGATACAATGAACTGCCTCTGGGCACACCGTGAGTTCAAAAGGTCCTGTGCAGATTGAAGGGCTAGGTGCATGAATATACATATTGCATATGCATGTATCTTCATGGCTAGGTGGTCGGAAGGACCATCAACTTGTTTGAAGATTTTACAGTAGTCTATGAACAGTAAGATTTTGCATCCTTTGGAGATGATAGAGTCGACATAATAGGGGAGAGAAGTGATATTTTATGAGATATCATTTGATCACTTTGTGCAATAAAATTGTAAGAGGTATGCTGATACCATGCACATTAGTGCATCCTATTTCATCCTAATAAGCTCTTAACCACTTCTGTCATGACTTGCTGCCTATTCAGCAGCTTAGGATGCAAGAAATTTCTTTCTTTGTTAGTTGGTTATTTGGAGAGCTGAGGTCATTTGTGCCATTTAGGGCAGGCGAGTAGGTTGGAAGGATTATTGGGAAGGGTGGATGTTAGCCTCCTATCGAGGATAGATGCCAAGGGGACCATAGTTTGACGTCCTATCCGACAGAGTGTTCAATGCCCTTCAGAACTGCCCTTTATGCAGTTTGGGCAGTAGATAACATAATAAAAATGTATTTTGCCTATTCCACTCAAGAAGATTACGCTGCTTCAGAAATGTTCTTAAAAAGCCGGCTTCAAGAAGCGTTAACAATCAAAGAAACACACAGCCATTTCATGCATTCATTCCCACTACTAAATCATAATTATTAGTGAAACACTTTTCAGATGATGTGCAGGGGTGGGAGAGAGAGGTAACTACATAACTGGACAAACTGAAGTTGCATGACATATCAGGCTACGTCAAAAATGGGCATGGTTTTTGAATAATTGGTATCTATATATAGCTAAATGTAACACAAAAGTAACATGTAACACAACTATTCATGAAATATAAATGAACACTAACTAACCTAAAAATTAAGTTTTGAGTTGAAAACAGCTTCCCAAAAATCTATCTCGGACTTTCACAGATTACATTTTGTAAAAGCCAATTGTGTTTGGCTTACATCACTTTCAACAAGAGTGTATGTTCTCCCAGTCGGAGTAAACGGATTTACTTTTGTGAGAACATTCACAACTGACTCCCACAGGACATCCACATATGTAGGATAGGAGAATGATGTAGCTGCTCCACATGGATGAAAAAAAGTTATTTTCACTTCATAAAGTTATTCATTTTTTTCTAAAATATACCCAAGCCACCAGCTTTTGTCATACACAGTGGTGACGTAGCCTGATATGTCTTGCAACTTCAGTTTGTCCAGTGATGTAGTTACCTCCCTCTCCCAACCCTATTTGAGTGGGCAGTAGATAACATAACAAAAATACATTTTGCCTATTCCACTCAAGAAGATTACGCTACTTCAGAAATGTTCATAAAAAGCCAAGCTTTAACAATCAAAGGAACACACAGCTTTTCATGCATTCATTCCCACTACTAAATCAAAATTATTAGTGAAACACTTTTCAGATGATGTGCAGGGATTGGAGAGGGAGGTAACTACATAACCGGACAAACTGAAGTTGCAAGACATATCAGGCTACGTCACCACTGTGTATGACAAAAGCTGGTGGCTAGGGTACATTTTGGAAAAAAATGAAGAACTTGATGAAGTGAAAATAACTTTTTTTCATCCGTGTGGACCAGCTACATCATTCTCTTATCCCACACATGCGGATGTCCTGTGGGAGTCAGTTGTGGATGTTCTCACAAAAGTAAATCCGTTTACTCCGACTGGGAGAACATACACTCTTGTTGAGAGTGATATAAGCCAAACCCAATTGGCTTTTTCAAAATGTTATCTTAGAATGTCCGAGATAGTTTTTTGGGAAACTTTGCTTTCAGCTCAAAACTTAATTTTTCCTCAGGTTAGTTAGTGTTAATTTATATTTTATAAATAGTTGTTTAAAAATGATCGCTAGTCAATTTGTTGGCACTGTCCTTGAATATTTAAAAAATTTAAGTTACCATCTCCACGTTTATACGTAAAAATTGATATAAAATAAAAATAATTTAATTGTAATAACATGTAAAAATTGATATAAATATAAATATAATTTTGGCATATTTTATAATTGGCATTTTAATTAAGTGGCATTTTAATTAAGTGGCATTTTAATTAAGTGGCATTTAAGGCTTTTGGCACTTGTGGTCTTTGGCACTTTCAGTTTGGCACTTTTGTTCTGGCACTTTTTAATTGGCACTTTTGTCACCATACCCCTTTGGTGTTACATTTAGCTATATATAGACACATATTATTTAAAAAACAAGCATCATGTATTTATTTTTTTGGTGTTACATTTAGCTATATATAGACACGTATGAAAATTTTACAGAGCCATATTTCATAAACGGTTTGAGATAAAAAATTGAAATTAGGTATTTTGCTTAGTCTTAGCACCCACTATGTGTATACCATATTTTAGTAAAATCTAAAATGGTGAGGTAAATTGGGTGTGTTGATTTGACACGGAATGGCTCAAAAGGCTTTGGAGCATTTCCAAATATAAGCTTAAAAGTAAATTGTTTTGAAATAATAAACTTTAAGGCTAAGGATATGTAGAGGAGGTAGAAAGTAATATTGGAATAGACCCAGTCTAAACAATTGTAAACTGTGAAATAGGTATCAGCTGTGCAGCGTTCACCGGTTTGAAAACTATGAATGTTTTACAAGGAACTTAGAATGTGTAGTTATCTGTGCTAATTCCATGTAACTATATACCAGAAGTGAATTATAAAAACATTATTTTACAGAGTTCAAATTATGATATGTGTTGTAAGAATGACTGAAATTATAAATTTTGCACAAACAACTATTTTGAACTCTTTTGGTGGCAACACTGTAGTTTCAAAACGGCTGCCGTGTTTTGAAAGTGTGGTTGCTTGTTTCTAATCCATTTTCATTTGCTGATATAAAAGGTTAGTTGAGTTATTTTTTATATTTTTAGTACGAATTATATTACAATATACACTATATCTATACTTTCATAAAAGCACTTTTTAAAAGATTGTTTTAATGTTATAATAGCGTTGCAGTCAAATGAAATTACACAGTTTTAGCTGGTAGTGTAAGTCACAAAAAAATACAAAAGTTTGCCTTATTTTTCTGAATTAAGTTAGATTTTTAAAGTTTTCTGTTATCTCCTTCTCTTATTCTACACTCCTTTATTGCACAGGTTTAAATTTTAAAATGTGAATATTTCCTTTGAATATTAAACATTTTAGTTTTGTAGTGTAAGTCACAATGTAGTGTAAGTCACGAACACATTCTCTGTAGTCTGAAGTAATTTTGTTACCAAAAACTAACTTTCTCAATCTTTTCTGTGGATGGGGAAAACAGCAGTTGAAATAAAAAAAGAAGGAAGAGAAACATTAACAGCAATTGCAGGAAGTTACACTCTTAAAAAGATAATTAATTTTAAAAACAAGGATCGACGTCGAGAAAACAAAAAGACAATGACTATTAAGGAAAAGGAATCGTTAAGAGCGAAGAAAAGGGAAATAAGAAAATATTGAGCAAAGAAAGCTTTAATAGCTGTTGCCAATGAAACAAGTAATTCTTTCAATCCAGATTTGGAATCTCCAAGAAACGCTTTTAAAAGTCCCAATTCATTTGTAAAAGCCATTGCTAAAGTTAAGAGAAGCCTGCCACAAAGTCCAAATAAGCGCCAAGTGCTTGTAAAAAAATTAGCTCACCAGTTATTACCGGACATTTTGTCATCACCACTTCCCCAAAAATAAAGAGTCACAGGATAAGTGTGATGAAATAAAATTGCGAGTAGAATCATTTTTTGAAAGAGAAGTCCTACTATAGGCACCTTGGTGTAAATGATGAAGAAGGCAAAAAGACAAAATTGCAGAAAAGATATTTGTTCACTGGGAGAAACATATGAAAGTTTCAAAAATTAAAATGCTGATTCCAACATTGGTCGGTCCAAATTTTGCGAATTGTGACCAATTCATATTTGTTTACGACATGAAACGCCACCAAACTCACGTTTATGTATTTACAATGAAAATATTAGACTACTTTTGGAGGCGATGAGTTTTTTCCCAAATTTCACATCAGAATTTATAAAATTGATCATCTGCGACGAAAGTTGGGAGGACTGCTTCTACCAAAAATGTGTTCACTGCGGAAACTTAAAGAAGCTACACAGCATCACTCAAGATTTAACCGAAATAGATCTGGAAGAGGAGATTCGAATATTCCCAGTGGATAACAGATGAGGCGAAAGTAGTCACAATGCAAAATATTTCTTCAACATTGGAAGAAGCTGTTGAGAAGTTGGAAAAAAAATTACCACAGATCCTGCAACATGTATGTATTAAACACCGACAAGAAACCTTTTTTGCAAGCTTAGGGAAGACTTACTCCAAAACAACTACCGTAGACCGGACTACAGGGGTAATTTTGGGACACCTATGTTTGTGAAGTGTTTTAAGTCTCCCGCTGCTGCATAGAACGGTATATTTCGTTGCCGCTAGGGGCATCTCAAGGGTCAGTGTGTGCTACGATCCGACGGCAGTCATCAGCAACTTCGTCTAATACCGTCTCAGGATATCAGTCAGAGTTAGTTTTTGCTGAATTACCACGTGCTGTGCCGCAAACTTTTGTTTCTGGAGAAAGTACTAAAAATAGAAGTGGAAAGAAAGGTAATTACAGCAATAAGCACATATCTTGGTTATCATTTAAAATAATCAGTGGCGAATACAGGTAATAACTTTGGGGGGGGGGGGGGGCGACCGGCTGGCTAGCGGCAACCGGCTGTAGTGTAGGTATCCACGTAGGCGCCGAGCGCCCCTCACCGCGGCCATGCAGCCTTATTTCGGGGGGGGCCCGGGCCCCCCCCATATATTCGCCCCTGAAAATAATAGTGAACAGAAATAACTCACCACAAATTTGACTTTTAGTTTCATTTCCTGAAGTTGAGACTTTCTTGGGGCAACTTTGGGACTGTCCTAAAGTTGCCCAATATGAACTTCGTAAATGATTAATGTTTTCCACATTTGTTATAGGAATTGGTGTAATGGTAAGGACATATAAACGTGTCCTTTGGTCCAGGACGTATCGGAATTACACTCAGAAACTCTTCAAGAGTCTCTGGATTGTATTAAAAACAAAACTCTTAGCTACCGAGCAGCCTCCAGCCAATACGGAATTCCAAAGAACACGCTCCTTATGAAAATGAAGGAAAGACACATGAACATGGTTGGCAGGCCAGCGGTGTGTACTCAGGAAGAGGAGGAACGTTTCGTAACACATTCGGTGGCTATGTCCATGTTTGGCTTCCCAGGAGACATGTACGACTTGCGTTGTATTGTAGGGATAGGACGCCTGGGGACACTCCAAATGCCTCCCAGGATTCTAAAAGGGCCAGAACTGTGTCCACATACACTCAGGTGACCAAAAACCTGAAGAGGGTGGTGATAGTGCCAGAGAATTATCCTGAGGTGATGATGAAGGAAGACTGGCACCAGTTAGCTGTGACAAGACTAGAGGAGCTTTGGGACACATCTCCTGCTGACCAGGAGGTCCCACTTTTTGAGGCCAACAGGTTTATTAATGGCGCAGTTGAATTTGCCCGCACCAATGATTATTCTGCTTCTTGGCTCGAGAGAGCAGTCAATCTCATTGGATCTTTTGAAGATACAAAAGTCAAGGCTGTCGACGCCGACAGCCTGATCAAGAGAACGACAATGGTGTGGGTCCCGGGACCGAGCAGACCCGACACCAAGACCCTTCTGGAAAGACTTAAGAGGGCAAACCCGGGGCTACAGACTGTCCTGTGGAGGCACTATGAAAGATGTGTAGTAGATCGTGGGACAAGATTTGTCCTGATGGTGGACGAAGCATCGGTCACATTCATGTCGGGCCCCACCTTCAGGCCCAATGTGGGAATGCAAAGGGCCGAGGTGACCTTCCTTGGCGATTCGGGGGAATCCGAGAAGCCTCCAATGACCCCAAGAGCTGAGGGGGTCGAGGAGGACTGGGAGGTAACCTAGAAATGGCAGGTATTCACTGTCTCCAAGTGAACCTGCAGCACAGTAAGGCGGCCTCGGGGGTCCTGCAAAGGATCCTCTCAGAAGGTAAGTCAAAATAGCACTGATGCAGGAACCCTGGGCTTTCCAGGGTCGAGTCAGAGGCTTGAACGCGACTACGGGTAAATTATTCTTTTGTACCACAGTCGATAGGCCTAGAGCTTGTATCTATGTTAATGGGCTAAGTGCTATGCATTTACCAGAATTTATCACCAGGGACCAGGCAGCTGCTGTGCTTAGCCTTAGAGGTGATGAAAACGAGAGGAGGGTAGTCGTCTGCTCCTCCTACCTACTGTATGACGCTCCAGACCCACCTCCCTCGGCTGAACTGTAAGCTATAGTAGAGCCAAAAATTGGGACCTCCTCGTTGGATGTGATGCCAACTTACACCATACAGTGTGGGGTAGCAGCAACACAAACGACAGAGGGGAGGCCATGATAGAGTATTTAATGTCAATAGATATGCACATACTCAATAGGGGCGCTCGACCCACGTTTTCTAACAGCATAAGGGAAGAAGTGCTAGATCTAACGCTTTGCACCAACTCGATGGTGGATTGCATTAAAGAATGGGGAGTGTCGGGCGAAGTCACTTTGTCTGACCACCGACATATACTTTTCACTTTACTAAAAGTTAGCGATAAGCCAATCACATATAAGAATCCCAGATCTACTGACTGGATGAAGTATAGAGAATTGCTTGGAGGATTAGTATCGCAGGCCCCCCAATGCAAATTCAGGAAAGTAGATAAGATAGACGCTGCTGTGGGGCATCTACAGGACAGCATAATCTCAGCCTACAGAGCAAGCTGTCCTTTAAAAACCAGGAAGGAGGGAGACAAGCTCCCCTGGTGGGACACCGAGCTGGAGCACCTTCGTAAGGAGACCAGAAGACTCTTTAATAAAGCAAAGAGGACCACAATGCCTGAGGACTGGGACAACTTCAAAGCTACCCAGCGCAGGTACAAGGCGACAATTAAATGTTCTAAAAGAGAATCTTGGAAGACCTTCTGTGGTAACATGGAGGCCATCCCACAGCTCGCAAGATTCCACAAAATTATTTCAAAAGATCCAGAAGCAGGGGTGGGAGCTCTTTTGCTTCCCTCAGGTGACTTCACAACATTTGATAAGGAAGCATTAAAGCTTATGCTGGAGACACACTTTCCAGGCTTCTTGGAGGGCGAGAAGATGCATCATAGGTTGTCTCCCATTCGTCCGGCTCGGACGGAATGGAGACTGGCCTCCAGCATCGTAACACATCATGCTACCAGATGGGCGATTACAAGCTTTAGCCCATACAAGTCCACTGGAGAAGATGGCATCTTCCCGGCACTTCTGCAAGAGGGACAGGAACTAATACTGCTACCAATTGCCAGAATTTTTCGCTCCTGCCTGGCGTATCGATATGTACCAAAAACCTGGAGGATCA
This sequence comes from Pyrrhosoma nymphula, assembly GCA_963573305.1. Classification (NCBI taxonomy): domain Eukaryota; kingdom Metazoa; phylum Arthropoda; class Insecta; order Odonata; family Coenagrionidae; genus Pyrrhosoma; species Pyrrhosoma nymphula. Next base: position 6,497,209 of record OY754335.1, on the reverse strand, counting down.
CTAAAGTTGTCTTTATCCCTAAACCAGAAAAGACAGACTATACTAAGGCTGGATCCTTCAGAGGTATCAGCCTCATGTCCTTCATGCTCAAAGCACTGGAGAAAATAGTGGACAGGTATATAAGAGAGGGACTGTTAAAGGACCATTCCCTACACCCGTTTCAACACGCCTATCAAAAAGGAAAGTCAGTCGACACAGCACTCCACAACCTAGTTTCTAGGATAGAAGGAGTACTGGAACACAGGATGTATGGTTTGGGGACTTTTCTAGATATAGAGGGGGCCTTCAACAATACATCCTTTGACCAAGTCTGCCATGCAGCCAGGAAACATGGGGTCCACTCACATATTGTGAGCTGGATCAGACACATGTTGGAAGAAAGAATCGTCAAGTTTGTCCTAAAGGACAGCACAATGGAGGTGACCATGACCAGAGGATGTCCGCAGGGAGGGGTGCTATCTCCACTCTTATGGAATCTGGTCATTGATGAATTAATCACAAGGCTAAATAAAACGAGAGCTTACACTCAGGGGTATGCAGATGATGTGGCAATCCTCATCATCGGCAAATAACTTGATACCGTCTCCGGACTTATGCAAAAAGCCCTAGACAAGACGATGATCTGGTGTAATGAAACAGGGTTGACGGTGAACCCTGATTAAACTAAGCTCATATTGTTTACCAATAAGAGGAAGAGAGATGGTTTTGACCCCCCTTCATGACAAGGCAGGATTTTACAACCATCCAGGACGGTCAAGTACCTTGGAGTTCTTCTGGACACCAAACTCAACTGGGGGGAGCATCTTGAGGTTAAAATCAAGAAAGCATGCGCCTCCCTGTGGACCTGCAGAAGGGCCCTCGGTAAAACCTGGGGACTTCAGCCAAAAGCAATCAAATGGATTTATACTGCAGTGGTAAAGCCCGCCTTTCTACAATGCTCAATTGTCTGGTGGAAGAAGACAAGGCAGCTCACTGCAAGGAGTAAACTCAACCACCTGCAAAGAATGGCCTGTATGGGTATTACGGGAGCTATGAGAACGACTCCCACCCTGGCCCTCGAAACCCTACTGAGTCTTGCACCACTTTATGTGGAAGTCGAAACTCAAGCTAGGATGGTGGTCTATCGTCTCAAGAGACAGGGACAATGGAGTGACAGGGGAAGCCTCTCCGGTCACAGACAACTATGGACGGAGCTCAGGGAGTTAAACCTCATTTGTGAAATGGGTACAGACGACATGACGTGTGCATTCAACAAAACACCACCTCTCTTCAAAACCCACTTTCCAATGAGGGAATGGTGGGTGAAGGAAGGAGGTAAAGACAACAGAGCATATGTCTGGTTTACAGATGGCTTCAGGAAAGAAGGAAGAGCAGGAGCAGGGGTTCACTGCCGCCGACCTGACAAAAGGCTCTCAATCCCCTTGGGGGAGCATGCTAGTCTTTCAGGCAGAGGTCTACGCTTTGATGACCTGTGCCCATGTAGCCAAGGATATTTGCCGAAAAGGCAGATCAATTCACATATGCACCGACAGTCGATGATTGAGTGGATGTAAGTTAAATGCACCTTAACACTTTTAAACATATTTAAATAACTCGTATTGTTTATGAAGTGAGAATTGGTCTAAAAACAGTTCGCAATCGTAATCAGAGGCAGATGGCTCCACTACGTGTAATACAACTGAGTATTAAATGATAATAAACAACACCATGTTTGTTGTAGCAGCAGAGGCATTATTACCACTACTATTCACTGCACGTAAATATTCTTGCACGTTTGATTCCTTTATGTGTATCGTTTAATATGTAAGTGTTCTCTCATATGCATACAGTGCCTCTACGACAGCTACTTTGGGAATAAACATTGAAGAGCATAGGTACTTGTTGTAAATATGCATTGAATTTATTGTTAATACCCTGAAGCAATCAATCATGGGGTCCTTGGGGCTCTGGGCCCTTCATATACAGATTTTCTTTCTACGTGCTAACATGGGCCTGCACGAAAACGCAATATAGGTGAGAATATTGAAAATCAGATCTCTGGTTGTCAAGGAAATATACTATTGTTGATTTCAGAGAAAAATGAGTTTTTTCAGCAAAAAAACATGATTTTCAGACAGTTACGAAGCGTAAAAGAAAATCGATTGAAATAATTAGAAACTTCATTTATTCAGCCATCCAATAAAAAAATCCCAGCCCTCTATCTTGAGTGAAAGTAATTTTAAAAAGCAAAAAATGAAACCACTGCACCTTACCCAATGCTTAGCATGGACCACCAGGGGCCTTTGGGGGCCCTGAGGGATTTTTAATATAGCCTGTGTTACATCCAGATACGTTTTCTCTCTACGTGCCAAATTTCACCTCAATCGGTTCAGTAGTTTTTGCATGATTGAGCAACAGACAGACAGACCACTCAATTTTTATATATTAGTATGATTGTGCATAGTAACTCATATGCATCATTAATTAAATGATAATACAGCTTTGAGCTATTCATAAGCATCAGGAATTAGTAATAACTAATCGGCGACAGGCATAATAGTCATAAAAGAGCGACATATTATACTTCATACGAAGTAAAACTGGACATCATAGACTGATAACCGAACACCAATGCCAGTATTTGACATCATAATATCTTTCCGTACCGCTCGAAACTCAGCTCTGCAATGCCGGTAATTTTCTGTCTTAAGATGAGTTTACACTGGCAAGTTACTTGCAGCAAGCGACTTTCGACATATTGTGCGCAGTAAGTATAAGCGCCTCTGCAAGTCCGCTTGCAGAACTTTAAAAAGTTTTGGCAAGCCACTTGAAGACCCGCTTCGTTGCCAATGTAAACAACAACAAATCTGGCTCTGTACTAACTTGTTAAAATGTTTTGCGAGAAAAAAATTGTGGAAGTTTCTAGTAAATCCACTAAGTATCATTCGTTGGAGTCAGGTGCGCTGTGATCGGTGGTTTTTATCCCGCGCTTGTGAACTTAACCCACTTTTCACGTGCAGAACACACGTTTCCAGGCGTTGGTCAGCAAGTACCCGTCTTCCCTGTCGGAGTTCTTGGGATTCTTTCTGATTACAATGTATTCCCACATGATCCGCGGAAAGCAGCGCTTTTCTTCAGTGATTAATATTTCCTCCTCAAAGTTAATATTGTGACGAGATCCCATCCCGGTGTATCGATAGGCGCAGTTTTCGGGTCCTCTGTTGCCCATGTAAGCGGTATTTCAGTGTCCTGAATGTCTGCCCAACATAAGGCACTGCCACGGAAGACGGGTTCTAAAAGAAAAATGAGTAATATCCGTCAAATTCGCTTCTGTTTTCTCTCTTGAAGGAGCGAATGGTACTGAAATGAGTTCCAAGAAAAACTTTGAGGGGGACAAAACAGTATTGAGTCCTGCTTGCAGTGTGAACAAGTAACCGCAGCAGAAAGTTAAACGTTTCGGGTTCTAAATGAAAAATGGGAAAATTCCCTTTAATGGGCTCCTGTTTCGTCCCTGGAATGAGCGCATGGTCCCTAAATGAGTTCCAAGAAAATGGACTGGACATATTATGAGATAAAAATGTCTCACCACAGAAGATCAAGGATGGGGTACTGAACTGTTAAGGGAGAGAACTGCTAAATTGAAAGTCGGAATGCGAATAATGGGTCACCAAAGAACAATACGCCCAACTCTTGCATGTAAACGAAATTCAAATGTTCAGATGGATATTAGGTATTACGAGAAGGGATATAATTATAAATGAAAATATTGGCCAAAGCTTGAAAATTACACCAATAGGGGAGATGATTAAAGAGAGTAGAATACGTTGGTTTGAACATGTGGAACGGTGGATAGAGATAACTTTAAGAGAGTAATGAGCATGAGACTACCACGTCAAAGTGAAGGCAGGCCCAAGATAAGGTGGGAAGGTCGCTTGTAAATGAACACAGAGCTGAGTGATGAGAGAAGATGCGTATGATCGCGTATGGCAAGATGGAGAAGACTGACGAGAAAAACAGACCCCAACTAGGGAAAAATACTAGACGGAAGAAGAAGTCACAATGAAGGCCTATGAATTAATAAAGGTGTAAGCAAAAAGGAGAATGGAGTGAAGAGATGAAAGATTTGGTGTTCTCCCGGAGACTGATGCCGAGTCTTCCCAGGCTTTTCACAGGGTCAAGAAAATGGCTGCTGCCGACGTTCCTAGGGCTGACTCTGCCATCGTGATCATCACGGCCAGACAGGGCTAGGATGATCAACATAACACTGATTCAGATGGCAGAGTCAGCTGTTGAAACATCGGCAGCAGCATACTTCTTGACCTGGTGCAAAGCCCGAGAAGACGGCATTGAGTGTAGAGCTTCAAGAAATTAGTATTCAGACAGATGGCTGCTGATAATGATGACACCCATTACTATCTGCTAAGACTTTACAGATAAGCATTTGCATGCACAGCACAAGAAGAAAATAACTGATTCGGAATCAAATTTTCCCTACTCGCATCATTTGATCCCATCGTACACTAGCTAGCTCCATTGCTAGTTCAATCAATCTGATAGATCTATTCCGTAGGCATTCAAAGAGGGTGGTCAAATTGGCCCTCGGCCCATGAATGTAAACAGCATCTAATTACAGTGCAATGCAGCATTCAAGGAACCTCTCACATATTTGTAGCAACCGATACCTACTTACATAATAAGAGGTCAGCTGGGATAGTAAGCACGTGACAATGAGTTTGGAAGGATCATCTTTAAATGACACCGGTGAAGTTTCATCCCACACAGGATGCAAGCTGGATTCTAGCCTGGATGCATCCAGCTGGAATTGGCAAGCTTGATTCAAGCTGGAATTCGGCTTGAATCCAGCTGGAATTGGCAAACTTGATTGTATCAAGCCTCATTTATATCTTGATTTCAGTTTGATGCAGGAAGCTTGATTCCCAGTCGATTTTGACTTAAATAAATGTCTCCCTTAATTCAAGCTGGAATTTTAATCTTATTCCAGCTAAAAGCACCAAGTTTTATTTTTGCTAGCTTATGGCTTTCGTTTGTATGTACGGTAAAAAATAGCAATCACTCTTTTTCCACATTTACAAAACTGTTCGCCATACATTAACCCTGATTTAGAAAAAAATAGCCTCCTTTCCAGTTCTCTCTTAACAGAACTGTTGGCCTACGGGCCAAGTGCTGGGCTGCCAGACTGAGGCGCTCATCTGATACAGGTTCAATTCCAACTCTTACCATATTTTTTCTTCAAATACACCGGCTGGAATTCAGCTTGATTCAAGCCTGGATTCAATCTGGATTCCAGGCTGGAATCAAGCTTGAATCCAGGCTTTCAAACAACTGGAACCCAGTTGGAATGGTGTAAAGAGTCCAGCTGGATTTTGTAAGGTGGATTTCAGCCTGGATCCAGCTTGCCTTGCTATGTGGTTAGGCTTTTAGGTAGACAGAAACTTGATTTGCGGCCTCAAGTCTCCTCCTAATCAGGCCTACAACCAGCTTCACGCAGGCCCAGCTAAAATGGCCAACACAAATCACACAACAGTCACGGTACTGTGTCTAATACACTTAAGCACATTGCAGGCGTACCTATCACGAAAAATGTCATTTGGCCACCAATGAACTGATTCAAGGGCAAACGAGCTCTCACCGAGATCATTGAGGGCATACAAACCACAAAGATCATCCAAAGCAATCAAAATTGTTTACCTGAACAAAGCAGAAATGGTGTTCACAAGTAAGAGTGAGTAATTCTGTTTCAAGAAATAATCGTATAATGTAGGCACTCGTCAAGGCTTATGGTATGCCATTGAAAAGGTTTTTGAAAGAAACTATTTTGTTGATGGGAAAAAATTGAAAGGCATAGGTACTTAAGATATTGCCCGCAGTAACCCCTCTGCTAATTTAAAAAATTGGACGGCTAAGCTATTGTCTTGAATTAGAAACACAATAAGTTACATTGCACATAGTAAATATGAAGAATACGATAATTTAACAGGCATTTGTTGTAAAGCAGTGGTATGGCGGCTTTGAAAGATTAATTTCTCATACGATCACTGCCACCTAGCGGTCATCTGTCTGGTGGCACGACCTAGTTGAATTTTTTGGGTACAACATTCTACACTTGCAACTGGTGTTATATACGCTGCTGATGTTGTGTGGTTGCATGATCAAAGTAAGTACTAAATACAAGATGATTCATAAAGATTTGTGTGTTAATTCATACGCCCTCAATAATAACAGCATTAAACACGCCCACTGAGCAGCATATTGCTCATAACAACCACGTATATTACTAATTCCAATCAAGTACTGGCACCTTGGCTCAGATGTCTTGTAGTCTATTTCCCCACAGTCCATGTTTCCATTTAACCATCGATAATACCAGTGCACAAGAAACTCCAACTTCTACACCCTCCTCATAAAGTATTGTAATTTCGAAGGAGGAATCATTCGCTAATTTCTATTCATGTCCTTTCACACCGCAAAATCAAAGGTAAAACTAGAATGGCATGAGAAGGCTGGTTTTGATATTCCATTCTTTCATGAACTCAGATGACAACAGAGATTGGGTAGTTTACAATTTTATAATTAGTATAAAAAAACGAAGTACTTACAGTGAAATTACATTTAAATCTACAAGGAAACGTAAATGTGACTACATGACTAGCATTTACTAAAGCTACAACAGGGTGGCTACTGATATCCAATTTTTAAATTCCCTGACTTTTCTTTGGCTATTCCCAGATGGATTTACTAATTTCCCTGACCGATCGCCAAAAGGTCACCTATTATTGAAATATTTTATTTCTGCTGAATTAACTTTTTGTCAAAACTCAGAAAATGTTAAAAGCTTATATCATTACATTAAAAGCTACATGTACATCCTAATGAAAAAAAAATATTAAATCTTCATAAGTTAAACTCTCATCCAAATTATAGTCACGTCTTGGTAGTTCTGGAAAGCTGAGAATTAGTGAAAAGGCATCGAAGGAAAAGTCAATGGCCAATTTACTGTCGGACTCCGGCAAATGTATCACTAGGGTGCGCAAAAATACAAACCAAAGCCAAGTTGTTGGACTGGATCAAAATCGGATAGCGCGAGTGACTTTCAGAGGCGAATAACAATTTGATTAACGTGGTTATAACCCCTTGATTGCAAGAGTATTGCAAATCAATTGCGATGTAAAACTATGTATTTGGATAAACAAACAAAACGTAAGCGCGCCACTGCGAGCGAAGACAGGAGGCCATTGGCAACGGCAGCATCATATTCAGGAATATCATGTTTGAGGTGGTTTTTGACCTGACTAGATTGCTTCGAGAGGGAGCTAAGGGGCTATTCAACAATTACGTCGAGCGTGAAAGGAGGGGTGGGGGGCTCTTCTTACTCTTTCACGTAGGGCGATATGGGAATCGAAGATGATCTTGCGTAAGATTTTGTTTACACGTACTTGTATTGCCATTTTAATAATCATTGTATCGTATTTTTACAACTGTAAGCATGTATTTACTACGAGCTAGTATGCTCCATCCGCTCCAACTACCTCTCAAGCTAAGCCTAGGGAGTTTAAAAAAAATGCTAGGTAAAATTTTCCGAACAGCATAGCCTTGGATTCCTTGTGATTAGCGTAATACATTGTGATCATGAATTTTGACATTACTAGGCAAATACCGTAATAAGGATATGCAAAAGAGATACATTGTACGTCTGATTCACTACTAAATAACTAAGATTCAAAACTGAATGAGCCACGAATTGATGGGGCTTATTCCATGAACGTCAGCAACGGACATTAGTTTTAGTTGGTGAAATGTTTTGGTGAAATAAAGGGTGGGAAAGACTGGCCGATAAACGTAATGATAGAAAAATAATGAGAATTTCCTACCCCAGTTTCTCCCTGACTGTTACCTAAATTCCCTGACTTTTCCAGAAATTCAAAATTCCCTGACAATTCCAGGTTTTCCCTGACGATCGCCACCCTGTACAAATATGAAGCAAAGCTACAATAAAACTGAAGGAGCAAAAATAGCATCTCCACTGAGTCCAAAAATGACAAGAGCACCTATTTATACCAGCATAATCGACAATCACAAAGTTGGGTTCACATTCAGGCATTTCACGCATCGGGTTTAAACACCCCCCCCCCCCCCCCAAGAACTTGTTTACCTGAATTCGTTTTCGTTCGTTTACTTGAAGTATCGCTTTAAAATTTTACTTATTGAACTGAAAAATAAAGTTGAATTGTCTTCACGAAAAGAGAATGTTAATTTAATTTTTGTTTTAGTGAATAATAATCTACATATCATTTTATGATGATGCACATAAATATTAATGAACCCCCCCCCAGAGGGAAATCCAGCGTACACCACTGGCCGAGACAGAGACAATTTTTAAAACATTTCACATACTACAGAAATAACGACTGACTGCAAGGAACTCACAAAATAAAGCTCACGTAAACATTTGTTACGGATGACCTCAATCCTTCCCCATCATCCACTTTATGGAATTTATCACTTTATCCAATAATAGCATTTAGTTCAGTCACCTTGCTGCACCCGTCTGGATATGGAATGGGGGATTTAAAAGAGTAAGTCCCAGCAACCTTCGAAGGTCAAAGCCTCCATCTCGGGCCAGCGGGGGAATTAGGGAAAACGAAGAACCTTCTCCCTCTCTCGGCTGCAGGGCGCCGCCGGCACAAGAGCAATAAAAGAAGTGACCGCAAGATGCATCCCTTCTTATTTCTGTTATATTCTCTAGCCACATTTCGAGTGGACTCAAACTAAACTTCATTTCGTCTCAGTTTTCTGGTGAGTGCGCTCTTTTGTCTGTTTGTCTGCTCTGTTCAATAGGATATATAGAATGTTTTAGAGGAATTGTGACATTTTTGGTAAGAACTCATTCACTCCATATACTCCACTGATATCCAGTCCATATTTCCTTTATCGCATTATCGCAGACGAAATTATAGTGCTTTTCAAAGGCTGGATGATATTCCGTCAGTATATACCGATAAAGCATAAATGTGTTAGAATAAACATTTATAAACTGTGTGACAAAACTGAATACACTTATGGCATGAAAGTCTAGTTGGGAAAGGATCGACTGACTGCGACGCAGGACATGTCAGCAACACACACGACAGTGAGGGCCCTGACAAGGAGAGTGGAAATGGTTGGTACATGGGCAACTTTTTTTCCTCTCCAGCCATTTTCGACAACCAGCAGACTAAGGAAATTTTATGCTGTGGTACGGTAAGACTAAACCGCAAAGGCATGCCACGAAATTTTTACTGTCAGAGAGCTAAAATGAAGCGGGGAGATTTACAGGTACGCGTGAGAAATTACTTGACAGCCATAGTATGGAAAGATAAAAGGGAGGTATTCATACTGACAAACATACACCGTTCCCCAGAAGAGGTTAATTTCTGCAATGAACAAGGAAAAACTTTGAAGCCGGCCGTCGTAGAGGACTACAATGCACACATGGGACACGTAGACGAAGGGGATAGGATGGGAGCGAGCTACGATACTAGTCGTCACAGCTGGAAGTGGACACAAAAGATCTCCGCTCACCTACTGAAAGTAAACGTCCTAAACAGCCATGTGTTGTTTACGTCTTGCGGGGGCCAGATGACTCAACGGCAGTTGCGGCTATCTCTGATAAGGCAAATGATCGAGGAAGGGGCCTCTGCCCTTCCTCCTCACCGCTCATGGAGGAAGAGGCCCAGTAGCACGGTTGGAAGGCAAATGCGTCGCTTGGAGGCGAAAGATATTACACACTGGCCAGTGAAAGGGAACCGCGTAAGGTACAGAGTGTGTTCTGAGAAGGGATTGTACACGCGTACATTACGAAGTGCAGTTTGCAAAGTAGGGCTTTGCACATATAACTGTTTCCAGGAGTACCATATGATGGAAAACTATATTACTTTATTAATTACCAAGATGTATATATCCATGGAAATAATTTCCATCTTATATATTCACCTCTCTGTATAAAAAATTATTTACATCAACTTTGTTCCCAAAAAAATATTTTTTTCAAATCCTTTGTAACTTGATCGGCTAAGACATTTCATGTACAACTACATTGAACATTCAGCTAAATAACGCTTTTTATTTGAAATAATTATCTCTAGTAGTTATTGAGATATTGATGTTATTTGTGTGAAGAACAAGAAAAAATTAAAGAGCCGGAATTAAATCCGGCAGTGAAGGTTGGCTATTGGACATTTAAATTTGGCTCTTTAAGGTTAACTAACTCTATTGGATTCAGAAATTTAAGGGTGGTGGCACAATTTCTGGTTACACAATGTGTCCAGGTTATATAGAAGACTCATCCAGTTTTGCAATATCCGGTTATAGCACTAACTAAACTAACGGTTATCCATGAAAATCACGAATATAATTGCACAGAAATCCATGAGAAACTTTCAGTGACTCCAGCCATAATTAAAGCAGTAACTAGGCATTGGGTAACTGGCCCTTAACTACCTCAACTTTAATTAAAAATAAAACTGGACATTCAATATGTCACAGCAGCCATGATACCACGATATACGCAGCAGAAAAATCCACATACCACACTTGAGAACTTATCAATAAATAGAGTTACAACATCATTTTGATAGGTTGATACAGTTATTTTCTCCAAATTCCTCTTCGTCTATAACTCTGTGACTTGACTTAACTCAAATAGGATCAGAATGGGGGAAGATTGAGGAACAGACATTTGTTGCTTGATCAAAAGAATGAACAATTAAAACTTTTAATTCACTCGAGAAACAGAAAACAGAAAAAAAGACAAGGTTCCACCATCAAGATAGTAAAAAGATAAAATGACAGAAATGAAAGTGATAAAATAAAAATTAAGACACACATGAGGAAGATAGATAAAAAGTTGTATTTGCAGAGTTTTACTCATAGAAAATTAAGTTGATACAAGCACAGAAACAAATATTTAAGATCAAATCCAAACATGTACGTAATTTCCAATCTACAGGGCCAATCAAAAGTGGAATGCGCAAATAAGTAAAAAAAATCTGAAAGAATGAATCTCAAAGTATTTATGTAAAAGTATACATAATAACTGCATAATGACCTGGGATAGTTGCACATATAATTTTTAAATTGTAAGGGACTAGACACTCTGATATTGAAAAACACAATTATATTCATGATAAATGCGACTTTTCTAGTTAGTAAACTCTCGGTACAAATTAAAATTGACAATTTTAAAAATAAATCGACAACATGGCCCGTGAAAACATGTTTTGCAATATGGTTTTCTTATAGGCAAACAGGCTTTTAAGACATGCAATGGGATAGTTTTCAGCAGCTAGTGTATGCAAATTAAAATCACTGGACACACTATAGAGTATGGAAAAGAACAAATACAGCCAAAAAATACCATAGGAGATTTCACTATGGCACAAAGTCAGGACGGGTTGAAGCAGTTTCATCTCTAAGAGATATACTCACAAATTGAAGGTAGGAATTCTTTTTTGAGATGCAGAATCAAGTTTAAAACTTCTTTTGTAATCAAATTAACCTTGAGTGTTTTTTTTTGGGTGAATTACCTTTTTCCTGACTAATGCATATATGTTATGAAAGACAATTATTTATTAAAAATCAAAAAATTTCCTCCAAAATAACGACTAAATCCTGTTACAAAAACGGCCAAATGTCAAAAAGGGGAAGAGCAGGTAGGCACAACCATTACTATAAAAGATCAGAAGAAGATGGTACACTTCAATTCTGATAAGCCCGGTGGTTAAGTATCAACGGTATATTGCATAAGCCACAAAAAGAAGTGACACCATAACAGTGAAATATTAATGATCTTTACATGATAAACCAAGGTAGATTCTCACTATGTATATTGGCAAATATTTTACTGGCCAACTAATCATACAAGTAGAAAGTCATCACCATTTTGTACATATCACTTTTCTGGCTACAATCTGATTTTTCCAAAGTATAAATGTAAGAAACCTCACCTGATAAAATAGTGACATTACATGCATTGACGGTGTGAATTACAGAGACAGTGTGTAAATGCAGTTATGTATAACAGCAGCTATGTATAACAATGCTATTCAAGTTTATCACCCATAAAATTAATAAAAAAATGTATCATTGATTGTGTCTGAGACATCGAATGAAACTTTTATAAAAATGAATTGTATTGATTTGTAGTACCATAGGCAATTCTTTTAAAAATACACTAATGACCTAGTAAGGGGTAAAGTAAGTGAAAAGTGTAGGAGAAAATTAAATAAGCAACATCCTCTAGGTTCTTTGATTTTTTTCTCACACATGTATTGGCAATTCATCAAATTTGAAAAACAAAGATAATAGAATATTAAAAGATCACGATACTCTCCGTTAGTATCACACAGCCACATTCAGTCCACCTCAATTTGAAAATCATGCTTCACATTCATTCACTGAGAAAAAAATATACCTACTTATGTTGACACTTAAACATATGACTCTTAGAAACTGAGAGGAACTGAAAAGAAACTTCAATCAGAAGAGAAAGACAGAAAGAATAAATCATGGATAACAACCTACCATCAGGAAGTTTGAATTACTGGTAAAAAAAATTGATATAACTATTCACAACAGTTAGAATAAATCACATGGTTTGGTCGGAACCTTATTGTGATGCATGACATAACCCCCACGTGATGTACCACCTTAGAAATAAACCTACATACTAATGAACTTACACTCGAGAATTGTAATTACAAATATATAACAGGAACTTGATGTAGATGTCTATCACATGTCATTCTTCACGGAAGAAAATGCACATCATTATTTTTTCGAAAATTCAGTCAGCAAAATATCACCACCAATGCAAACAGCATTTTTTCTTGAGTTAAACACGTTCTTGCATAACTCAAAGGACTGGCTGCTACACATGAATGTAAACAGATTTTCCAGAGCGGGTGATGTTAAAAAATATTAGCACCGTGAGTGAAAAGCTATTGCATCCTAAGCTTTCAATCGGTTGATCCTCTTGACACCAAATTCAACAGCTCCCTTTGATTAGGGATGCGGCTTCCAGAGACACATCTTACTAAGCCTCTGGACAAGCCATCAGAAAGGAAGGCATTCCACAAATCATGGTTCTGAAAAGAAAATTAGAAACAACAAAATTAAATGATGAAGCTTAATGACGTTAAATAGCTATACCCAATTTATATTTAGTGAGTTTTATTAATCCTAACTAATAAAATCAACTCACAGACACCGATTCAAATAAAAAGTGATACAATTCGAATCACTAACACATCTTGCTAGTTATAAAGGATTTAAGGTTTTCCCGGTGAATTATATAAGTGAAAGTTTCTCGGGTTTCACACCGGGTAAGATTATTGAAATGTATCAACGTTTCGATGGTTGACTCAGCCATCGTCATCAGGATAATGAGTCGAGCGAGGATGCTTATGGCGGTTATATATATAGCCACAGATGCCCCATTGTTGTGGGAGCCGTTACGCGTTCATTGAATTTCATCAATTACTGGGCACCAAGTCCAACTTAAGTTGAAGCCGTTGTCTCTATTGATGTTATTTTGCTCCATCTGTATCAATATAGCTTCTTTCGTTATTCTTTCCCAATATTTGGATGCCTGGGAAAGTAGTGTGGAATTTGGGAAATCGACACGATGTCCATGGTCAAGGCTATGCTCTCCGCTAATGCAGACTTTTCCAGACTATTACTCTTTTCTCGATGGTCCTTCCTCACAATATACGCGCTACCACACTCGCATGGTATGCGGTATATCCCTGTTGTTTTCAGGCCGAGGTTGTCCTTACAGACGAACAGACAGAAGGTGTCCCTATGGGTTTTTCGTTATCACCAGATATTGCCAAGTTTTACATGGAAGATTTTGAGGATAGTGCCCTGACTTCAGTCCCATTCACTACGTTTACCAATCGATCTCAGATCGATCTGACCGGCTCAGCTCGGTATGGTAATAAACGGAACATGGGCTGGCCAGATCGATCTGAGCAGCAAGCTGAGTTAGCCCGCTTTCCCTAACCGGTCTGAGATCTCAAATCGATCCAAAGCTGTCGGAGCGTGGCGCTCATCATTTTTCTTTTGGTTGCTGATAGTAAACGAAATATTATCAATATCATTTGCGGCGTGATTTGTCGTAAGAAAGGAAAGGAGAGAAGTGTGCAGCTTAAATACGCAAGGAATCTCAAAATAATTCAAACTGCTGAATTCGATAGTTCAATATCGATATTTTCAGACCGTGTTGGTAAACCAGGCGATCTGAGTCAGCTCGCTGCTGAACTTTCAGATCGGTCTGAACTCAGACCGATCTGAGATCGATTGGTAAACGTAGTGACTGAAGCCAAAATATTTCTTCAGATATGTGGATGACACATTCATCGTGTGGCCACATGGACGTGACAGCCTTGATGGATTCCTCAGTCACGTGAATAGCATACATCCCACTATTCAATTTACCATGGAATTGGAGGCCAATAAACGTTTTTACCTTTCTTGGATATTCTGGTTGAAAAAAAAGGAGATGGAAGGTTGGGTCATGGTGTATACCGAAAACCAACACACACCGACCTATACCTCAACGGGAGGAGCCATCATAATCTGGTGCAGAAAAGGAGTGTTCTCACTACGCTTTTCCATCGAGCGAAAACCATTGGGGACTCCAACAGCCTTCAGACGGAGTTAATATACCTAAAAGATACCTTCCACGTGAATGGCTATAGCCTACGGGAAATAAATTTGGCCTTAAAAAGAACGTTCACCACCAATGGAGCGGAGATGTTGGAAGAGATAGAAAACACCATCGCTAAGGCTTGCCTTCCTTATACATAATCTATATCTAACAAGATATTGAGGATATTAAAAGGACACAGAGTGAAAACGATACATATACTGCCTTCTAAACTCAAAAATTTCCTGGTCACCTGTAAGGACAACCTCGGCCTGAAATCAACAGGGGTATACCGCATACCATGCAAGTGTGGTAGGGCGTACATTGGTGAGACAGGAAGCGTCGAGAAAAGAATTAAAGAGCATGAAAGAAGTATTAGGCTTTTTCAACTGGAAAAGTCTGCATTAGCAGAGCATAGCCTTGACCATGGACATCGTGTCGATTCCCCAAATTCCACACTACTTTCCCGGGCGTCCAAATATTGGGAAAGAATAATGAAAGAAGCAATATTGATACAGATTGAGCAAAATATCATCAAATAGAGACAACGGCTTCAACTTAAGTAGGACTTGGCGCCCAGTAATTGAGGAAATTCAAAGAACGCGTAACGGCTCCCATAACAATGGGGCATCTGCGGCTATATATAATCGCCAGCATCCTCGCTCGACTCATTATCCTAATGACGACGGCTGAGTCAACCGTCGAAATGTTGATCCATTTAAATAATCTTACCCGGTGTGAAACCCAAAAACCCTTCACTTACATCTTGTTAGTGTCTAGTTCTTTGTAAGAATTCCAATTACATATTTGGTAAACGAACTTGTCCTCCATGACAACTCTAATTCTTTTCTAATATTAATTTATATTAACATTTTGTAAACTAATTTAGTACTTCAACACTTTCCCTTGAGGATATAAATTAACAACTCTTTAAAACCGATTACTTAATGTCTTTTAAAATCAAGAATTTTTAAGAACCCAATGTTGACATGTGCAATATTTATGATAGACCCAACTTATCACACAATATCTTCAAACGAGTCCTTGGTAATGGTTTTGTCATTATGTCCCGGTCAGGTCAATTTTTTTCTTTAGAATATTTTACGGAATCACTGTAAATTGTCCAATCCCATACATTTACGGCAGTAACAACAATATTTTTGAAATTTTCAGCCTATTTGCTGGTTTTTCAATCAACCCGCTTGGGAGACTTTCGAAGCTAATCTTGGGATTCTTGTTTGACCAAAAAGAGACTTCACATGCCGACAGGTATAATGTGTTTAGATTTGAAAATACAAGGACACTTCCGTGAATAGAATGCTATTCAAAAGTATGCTATTCAACGCCATAGTTGAAACGTTACATTTCATCAATTAAATAAACATGATGTAGAAAAATAATAACTACGTTGTCATCTGTACGTGATATTTTTTAAAGTTGAAATCTATCATAAGGTCTAACCCCTTCCCAGCCCGAAAAATCCTTCCTCCTACCCTGAATTTTAAGTGCATCCATCGCTGTATATTAAAAAGTAATAATCCTTTCATTATTTACCTCTTTTAGAAAGAGCCACGACCAATTCCATCCTATTCACGGAAGTATCCTTGTATTTTCAAATCTAAACATATTAGGCCTGTCGGCATGTGAAGTCTCTTTTCGGTCAAACAAGAATCCCAAAATAGCTTCGAAAGTCTCACAAGCGGGTTGATTAAAAAACCAGCAAATAGGCTGAAAATTTCAAAAATATTGTTGTTACTGCCATTAATGTATGGGATTGGACAATTTACAGTGATTCCGTAAAATAATAATAATAATAATAATCCGTCCAAATAATAATAATAATAATAAGGATACGAAATCCGGACCACCAGCCTCCACGTGGCGTACCTGGCAATGGCTCTTGCCGGCTAATGGTGGACGTCTGCGTGTGGGGCTAACCACCCCACACGCAGTAAAACTGGTTCCCAATAGGAAAACAGAGAAAGCCACCCACAACCGGCCCCTCTCGGATGGGGGCCCTAGTACAGTTGGGTGTGGCAATACAAATACCACCGTAACGGGAGCCCGGATGCAGTGGACGGAAGCCCTAAGGGGCGACCTCCTCGCATGCCATGCTGCCAGCGAGCCCGAACGCAGGGGGTATATGGCAAGGATGCACTCTTTGTGGTGTGAGATGCATCCAGAACACGACCAACTATCGCAGCAGAATCTGCGCGATTATGCCAACCACCTGCGAAAAAAGGAAACTCTCCACCAACCGCCAGTTCAGAGGAACACACCACCGGCCAGACCACTCTCCCCGACACAGGCAGCCTCTGCACCACCTGAGGCTAGAACGGCACTCATGCCGCAGTCTATGTCAAATGGAGATGAAGCTGGTCAGGCCGTCGCTGAACTACGAACGCGGTTGTTAAGCACAATATCTTATGATGATGGACAACCTAGGCAGAGAGACATCCACCGGAAGATCTCTCTGCGGGGTAACCACCTGCCCCAGTTGAATGGTCTTATCGACGAAATCCTAACGGAAACGTCGGACCTTTGGACGGTAAATTGCGTGGTCTATGCTGCTGCCAAAATTATGGCTCACTCCCAAAAGAACACCTCTTGGGAGGACAAAGCAGCAAAGAGGCTTGAACAGTTGGAGGCCAAGATCACGCAGGCGAGACAACAGGCGTCGAGAATTCAGTGTGTGATGGAATACATCTTATCTGGGCGAACTTTCACTCCTAAAGTTCGGAGCATAGCGCGCAGTCTCAGGTACAACCATCACACGCTGAATAAAAGCGTGCTGCTTACCATTAAGCAGCACACGGTCGATAGAGTACGGGCACTCACCACAGCCCGGAAAAAACTCCTGAAGAGGAGTAGGGGCGTGAGAGAAAATGCCACCTTTCTCCTTCAGCCGTCCCGTCTCTTTCGACCACCTCCGTCTGTCGTTGAATCTCCGCCACCCGTCCAAGAGGTTGAACGTTTCTGGAAGGAAATATACGAAACGTCGAAGCCATTCAACAGAGACACTCCGGCCATAGGCCTCTTTAAAGAGGTTTGTGACCGCCACCTACAAGATGTGGATGGACCTCTTTCAGTCACCGAAAGTGACGTGAAGAAGGCCTTCTCTGGCAAGAAGAATTTCTCGGCTCCAGGAATGGATGCCGTGAATAACTTCTGGTGGAAAAAATTTACTTCCACCCACCAACACCTCGCCAGAATCTTCACGTCCTTTCTAAATGTTGGAAAACCAATTCCACCTTGGCTGACTGAGGGACGCACAGTTTTAATACCTAAGAAGGGAGACTTGTCCAATCCAAAGAACTACCGCCCTATAACCTGCCTCAACACTGTATATAAGGCGTTCACCTCGATCTTGAGCGACCTTATCCTACACCAAGTCTAGCCGGTTTGGGAGGAGGTGTATGAACAGAGGGGCTCAAAGCGGGGAATCGCGGGATGCAAGGACAACCTGCTCATTTATAGGTGCATATGCCAGGATGCCATCCGGCATAAGCGAAACCTATCAATGGCCTGGGTGGACTACAAGAAGGCTTTTGACACCACTTCGCATGAGCTTTTGATCGTCATGCTGAAGTTGATGAAAGTCCACCCTGAGGTTGTGTCCTGCATCCAACGCCTGTTACCACTGTGGAAAACGCGCTTCGTTCTGACCTCAGGCAAGCGGTCAGTTTCCACAGAGTTGGTAACATACCACCGTGGCGTTTTTCAAGGCGACAGCATGAGCCCCTTACTGTTCTGTATTTCCCTCCTACCCCTGTCCCTTAGGCTGCGTCGAGGTAAAGGATACATGTGCGGTGTTCCAGGTGACAGGAAGCATAAGGTCACCCATTTGTTTTATATGGATGACCTGAAGCTGTACGATTCTAATGCGAAAGACCTTCGCACTGCCCTGGACACCGTACTGGAATACAGTGAGGCTATAGGAATGGAGTTCGGATTGGACAAGTGTGCATCCATACACTTGGCGAGAGGAAGATTTCGGAGATCAAGGAAGACGTGCAACTTGTTGACGGGAGCGTCATTCGTCACCTTTAGGACGATGACAGCTATCAATATCTCGGCGTCCCCCAGCGCCGAATGCAGGAGGTTACAGCAGTGAAGGAAAGGTTCACCGCCAAATACAGACAGACTCTCAGGAACATCTGGAGTTCTGAGCTGTCAGGCAAGAACAAGGTTCTTGCCACGAACATGTTCGCGGTTCCTACACTGCTGTATAGCTTCGGATGCATGAAGTGGAACGTCAACGAGTTGCAGAACCTCGATAGGGGAACGAGGAAGATGATGACCATCTATAGAAGTCTTCATCCGAAATCTTCCGTCGCCAGATTGTATCTCCCTCGCAATGTAGGCGGTAGAGGACTATTGAGTCTGGAATGTCTCCACAACAGAGTTGTCCTGGGTACAGCTTGCCGAGTTTTGAAAGGCAGGGACCCCCTGCTCAATCTTGTGAGAGATCACGAGAGTGCGGGAGCAGGGGCGTTTCTCTTCCAGGCGGCAAAGAGGGCAGCGGACGAAACCGGTCTCGACTTCGACCCGTCATCCGACGGAAGCGAGAATGACACGACCATCTCATCATTGAAGGCAGACGTCCTCAAGCTCGAAATAAAAAAAGCCGAGCAGAAGGCCTTGCTCAAGGTGCATACCGATAAGCCCATGCATGGATGTTTCTACCGAAACATCGAAAAGCATGGGTTATCGAAGGAGCTGACGTTTGCCTTCTTACGCTCCGCTGGTCTGAAGTCCGAGACCGAAGGTTTTGTCCTCGCGTGCCAGGATGGTGTCATAAACACACTCGTGTACCGCCGCATTATATTCAAGGTGGAGGTTGCGGACACGAGATGTAGGGCGTGCCGAGCCCAGCCAGAGACGTTGAGTCACCTCCTCTCCGGCTGTAGCTATTACGCAAAGTCCGCGTATTTAGCTCGGCATAACGCGGCCCTACGGGTGCTGTACTTCCACCTTCGACACCATTATGGCATCGACGAAACACCTGTGCTGCCCTATGCCCCTGCAGATATCGAGTCCGTCATGGTGAACGATAAATGCACAATCTGGTGGAATTACTCCTTCTCCACCACCAGGCAGTTGGAGGCGACCAAGCCTGATATCGTTCTCCTCAACCACCTCACACTCTCCATGTTCGTCATTGAGTTTTCCGCTCCGGCTGAAACCAACATGGATGCGAAAGAGGTGGAAAAACGGACTAAATATCAAGACCTGCTTTTTGAACTTCGACAGATGTACCCTGGACACTCTGTGAAACTGGTGGTCCTCATTATAGGTGTGCTCGGTGGAGTTAAGGGCTCGCTGATAAATAACATCAAGTGCATTCCGTCCTGCGTGGCACAGGCGGAATTACTAGTTGCACGCATGCAGAAGGCCGTCATCCTGGGGTCACTCCGTCATCTGCGGACGCATGACCCTACCGCAGCGTAGCCACACATCCGATGGGCGTCGGACGTGGCTGCGATTACTGCAGAACCCATCTCGAGTCTCCGGCCATTATGACGGCAATGAAACCCGATGCTTGCTGGGGACTCGGAGGGTCATGTTACAACTGTAACAAATAAATAATAATAATAATAAGGGTACGAAAACCCGACCACCAGCCTCCACGTGGTGTACCTGGTTACGGCTTTTGCCGGCTAATGGTGGACGTCTGCGTGTGGGGCTAACCACCCCACACGCAGTAATACTGGTTCCAAAAAGGTAAAAAGAAAAAGCCACCCACAACCGGCCCCTCTCGGATGGGGGCCCTAGTACAGTTGGGTGTGGCAATGAAAATTCACCACCTCAGAAGGGAGCCCGTATGCAGTGGATGGAAGCCCTAAGGGGCGACCTCCTCGCATGCCATGCTGCCAGCGAGCCCGAACGCAGGGGGTATATGGCAAGGATGCACTCTTTTTGGTGTGAGATGCATCCAGAACACGACCACCTATTGCAGCAGAATCTGCGCGATTATGCCAAACACCTGCAGAAAAAGGAAAATCTCCACCAACCGCCAGTTCAGAGGAACACCACCGGCCAGACCACCCTACCCGACACAGGCATCCTCTCCACCACCTGAGGCTAGGACGGCACTCATGCCGCAGTCTCTGCCAAATCGGGAGGAAGCTGGTCAGGCCGTCGCTGAACTACGAACGCGGTTACTAAGCACAATATCCTATGATGAAGGACAAAAAAGGCAGAGAGATATCCACCGAAAAATCTCTCTGCGGGGTACCACCTTTCCCGGTTGAATGGCCTCATCGACGAAATCCTGACAAAGACGTCGGACCTATGGACGGTCAATTGCGTGGTCTACGCTGCTGCCAAAATCATGGCTCACTCCCAAAAGAACACCTCTTGGGAGGAAAAAGCAGAAAAAAGGTTGGAACAGTTGTAGGCCAAGATCACGCAGGCGAGACAACAGGCGTCGAGAATTCAGTGCGTGATGGAATACATTGCATCTGGGCGAGCTTTCACTCCTTAAGTTCGGCGCATAGCGTGCAGCCTCAGATACAACCATCACACATTGAATAAAAGCGTGCTGCTCACTATTAAGCAGCACACGGTCGACGGAGTACGCGCGCTCATCACGGCCCAGAAAAAACTCCTCAAGAGGAGCAAGGCCGTGAGGGAGAACTCTACCTTTCTCCTTCGCCCGTTCCGTCTCTTTCGGACACCTCCGCCTGTTGTTGAATCTCCGCCACCCGTCCAGGAGGTTGAACGTTTCTGGAAGAAAATCTACGAAACGTCGAAGCCATTCAACGGAGACACTCCGGCCATAGGCCTTTTTAAAGAGGTTTGTGACCGCCACCTACAAGATGTGGATGGACCTCTTTCAGTTACCGAAAGTGACGTGAAGAAGGCCTTCTCTGACAAGAAGAATTTCTTGGCTCCAGGAATGGATGCCATGAATAACTTCTGGTGGAAAAAATTTACTTCCACCCACCAACACCTCGCCAGAATCTTCACGTCCTTTCTAAATGGTGGAAAACCAATTCCACCTTGGCTGACTGAGGGACGCACGGTTCTGATACCTAAGAAGGGAGACTTGTCCAATCCAAAGAACTACCGCCCTATAACCTGCCTCAACACTGTATATAAGGTGTTCACCTTGATCTTGAGCGATCTTATCCTACAGCACGTCCAGCAAGTGTGGGAGGAGGTGTATGAACAGAGGGGCTCAAAGCGGGGAATCGCGGGATTCAAGGATTACCTGCTCATTGATAGGTGCATATGCCAGGATGCCATCCGGCATAAGCGAAACCTATCAATGGCCTGGGTGGACTAGAAGTCTTTTGACACCACTTCGCATGAGCTTTTGATCGCCATGCTGAAGTTGATGAAAGTCCACCCAGAGGTAGTGTCCTGCATCCAACGCCTGTTACCACTCTGGAAAATGCGCTTCGTTCTGACCTCAGGCATGCGGTCAGTTTCCACAGAGTTGGTAACGTACCACCGTGGCGTTTTTCAAGGCGACAGCTTGAGCCCCTTACTGTTCTGTATTTCCCTCCTACCCCTGTCCCTTAGGCTGCGACGAGGTAAAGGATACATGTGTGGTGTTCCAGGTGACAGGAAGCATAAGGTCACCCATTTGTTTTATATGGATGACCTGAAGCTGTACGATTCTAATGCGAAAGACCTTCGCACTGCCCTGGACACAGTACTGGAATACAGTGAGGCTATGGGGATGGAGTTCGGATTGGACAAGTGTGCATCCGTCCACTTGGCGAGAGGAAGATTTTCGGAGATCAAAGAAGACCTGCAACTTGTTGACGGGAGCGTCATTCGTCACCTCGAGGACAATGACACCTATGAATATCTCGGTGTCCCCCAGCGCCGAATGCAGGAGGTTGCAGCAGTGAATGACAGGATCACTGCCAAATACAGACAGACTCTCAGGAACATCTGGAGTTCTGAGCTGTCAGGCAAGAACAAGGTTCTTGCCACGAACATGTTCGCGGTTCCTACACTGCTGTATAGCTTCGGATGCATGAAGTGGAACGTCAACGAGTTGCAGAACCTCGATAGGGGAACGAGGAAGATGATGACCATCTATAGAAGTCTTCATCCGAAATCTTCCGTCGCCAGATTGTATCTCCCTCGCAATGTAGGTGGTAGAGGACTATTGAGTCTGGAGTGTCTCCACAACAGAGTTGTCCTGGGTACAGCTTGCCGAGTTTTGAAAAGCAGGGACCCCCTGCTCAATCTCGTGAGAGATCACGAGTGCAGGAGCAGGGGCGTTTCTCTTCCAGGCAGCAAAGAGGGCAGCGGACGAAACCGGTCTCGACTTCGACCCGTCATCCGATGGAAGCGACAATGACACGACCATCTTGTCATTGAAGGCAGACGTCCTCAAGCTCGAAATAAAAAAAGCCGAGCATAAAGCCTTGCTCAAGGTGCAAACCGATAAACCCATGCATGGAGGTTTCTATCGAAACATCGAAAAGCATGGGCTATCGAAGGACCTGACGTTTGCCTTCCTACGCTCCGCCGGTCTGAAGTCTGAGACCGAGGGTTTTGTCCTCGTGTGCCAGGATGGTGTCATAAACACACTCGTGTACCGCCGCATTATATTCAAGGTGGAGGTTGCGGACACGAGATGTAGGGCGTGCCGAGCCCAGCCGGAGACTTTGAGTCACCTTCTCTCCGGCTGTAGTTATTATGCCAAGTCAGCGTATTTAGCTCGGCACAACGCGGCCCTACGGGTGTTATACTTTCATCTTCGACACCATTATGGCATCGATGAAACACCTGTGCTGATCTATGCCCCTGGAGATATTGAGTCCGTCGTGGAGAACGATAAATGCACAATCTGGTGGAAATACTCCTTTTCCACCACCAGGCAGTTGGAGGCGACCAAGCCTGATATCGCTCTCCTCGACCACCTCACACGCTCCATGTTCGTCATTGAGTTTTCCGCTCCGGCTGAAACCAACATGGATGCAAAAGAGGTGGAAAAACGGACGAAGTATCAAGACCTGCTTTTTGAACTTCGACAGATGTACTCCGGACACTCTGTGAAACTGGTGGTCCTCATCATAGGTGTGCTCGGTGGAGTTAAGGGCTCGCTGATAAATAACATCAAGTGCATTCCGTCCTGCGTGGCACAAGCGGAATCACTAGTTGCACGCATGCAGAAGGCCGTCATCCTGGGGTCACTCTGTCTACTGCGGACGCATGACCCAACAGCAGCGTAGCCACTCATCCGATGGGCGTCGGACGTGGCTGCGATTACAGCCAACCCCTCTCGAGTCTCCGGCCATTATGACGGCAATGAAACCCGATGCTTGCCAGGGACTCGGAGGGTCATGTTACAACTGTAACAATTAATAATAATAATAATGTCTTTATTCATCTGTGGCACAACAATAATTGTGGTAGATGTCGTCAGTCAATTACACTCATCTTGTGAGGATACAGAAAGAAAGAAATACACTGAATACAAAGCTCAAATATACAGTAAGAAGCAAAATGTAGATATACAGTAAGAAGCAGAAAGTAAATACAATCAGAATCAAAATGCAAGTATACAATTAAAAACTTATTGTGGAGAAGTCAATTTCAAAGTATTCCTCCAGTGAATATATAGGTTTAGATATGAGCCATTTCTCTAGGGCCCTGCGGAAGACTTTGTTGTCAACCATTCTTGCTGAGTTGGGCAGCATGTTGAAACACTTGATAGCCAAGTTTTCTTAGTTAAAAGATTTAACCAGTCTACAGTGAGGCATATATATTAGGGTGCGGCTTATTTTTCGAAAATCGGAAAAGCTAAAAGTTCCACCCGTCAAAACATTCATTTTGATGAGAAAACAAATATGTGAAATTTTTGTTGAGTTGCGATATCGTTAACACGTGCCGCATGGGGTCTGAAATACCCCACTCAAAAAATGGAAATTTCGCATCATAATAACTGGTTTTATAGTAAATCTATGATTTTACGACCCTTTGGGCTAAAATTTCATTATTTTTTACCTAGCTTTAGCCGTTTAGGAGATACAGAAGGGCGAAGCGAGCTCGAAATGCTAATTAGGGGGCGCCGCGCCGCGCGGACGAGTTCGCCTATCCGTAAACCCCCCCTCTAAGCGGCCCTCGACGACACCGCAACTGCTACGGTGTCTTGTGGTAATTACATAGTTCTGGAGCACTCATTCACTGGTTATGGCGAAGAACATGGTGTTTTAGTAATTATTTCAATTTATTATTAACTCGGTCATAAAAATTCCAAATCAGTCATCTTCATTTAAAAGAAATCTGTATAGCTAGCAAAATCAAACAGCAATCTGAAGGACAGTGAACTAATGAAAAGGAAAAATACAAGGAGTTTCAGATACCAATACTTATCTATACGTTTTTATTAAAGTTGTCTTCCTTACATCTGGCACCCTCCTTCTATGTTCTTGAACAACAAGTGACAATTCCAAGTCTTTGGTCAAAGTTCTGCAAAAATCTTTCAACAATTAAAATTCTCTCTCGGCATGGTCATTAACTACTTGCAATGTCTTGACTACTCTCTTACCATGGTGGTAACTTGAATTCCTCGCCCAACTGCTGACTGGTAGATCAAAAAAATCGCAGTTAATTCCAAAATTTGAAAATAATTATCCGTTGTTTTCGTGGCTTAATTGGCAATACTCATTTGTGGTACATCATCTAAATGGATGTGTGTCCTCCTGGACCATTCTTCTTGTGCTCCACGAGATTTGATACCTTCCACTAGCCTCGCTCTTTCTTCATCGCTAAGACAAGAATCGAATACTGAGAGACCCACCAGCTCCTCACTCAGGTACCAAAGGTGTCCCGTAATTTTTTTCTAAGCTACTATGGCGACAGTGTGCTCTCATATTCAATGAGTTTCTTTAAAAAAAGTAAGTCATTTATAGGTGCTGATGTGGCTAACGGGGAAACAAACCAGGCATGGATATAAACTTTTACAATAAATATGCAAACATCAAATAGCCCCTTGGAATCAGCATCGGTAAATAGCACTTGCTCACGAAAAACCCAAATTTTAAGTGCGTCAATTGCTTTGCACATCCACTTCGCACAATGCCTTTGGCAGGTTCACCCCCAAAAAATATAATTGAGAGCTCTAAAAGCTCTAAGTAATCATCTCCATGCTGGCCGATCTGATAAAGGCAAATTGGGATATTAGCTTTGTAATATTTTAATAACTAATTCCTACGAACAAAAAATAGTAGCCGCGTACATTGATTTGCTCCTGTGTGAAGTTAATTATTGTGAGTTTCGTCTCCATTTAAAAACTTTCTCCGGCATCTGGGTAATTATCAATGGCCTCATAAGTACTTGTATCAACAGATGCCCACTGACGCTGGAAATATTTTTAATAGCAAAGTTTCTAGCCCAGCTGAACGTCCCCTTATTTGGTGATAAACTCCCTCCAAAACAATTTCAAAGATATGGTGTCGGCAAGGCAACCATTGCAATTATTTTTTTAAACAAGTGCTCAACCTGTACTACGGCGCCATTCTTAATCCCTTGAAAAGAATACAACATTGATATAACTTATCAGTTGCATCATTATAACTGAAAACATCAGGAAAAGAAAAATAAACCAACCCTTGTTAGCGCTGGTTGTATCAAATGCAATTGCTTTAACATTATTGGAAATGTTCCATTGTATCACTATATTAAAAGCTGCTATTGCAATGGCTTTTCCGCTTCCATTCGGAAGCTCTGGGGCTGCAAGCATTTACTTGGTTCTGACACCTGTAACAACTATTGCCAATCTCTCTTTGGTGTCATTACTACCAAGAAATGGTAGCATTTTACCATCCCAATGCAAAGTCAGTATAGGGTCCGGAGAAAAAATCTCTCACTTTCTCCGCGGAACTAGCCCTGTGCTTATCCCGTTGTTTCCGAATAGTACTTTCATTTATGTTTGTTTGGGATATATCTCCTCCAAAAATGCTCGCAAAAATGATCCTGCAAAGGTGTCGTCGAGGGCCGCTTACAGGGGGTCTACGGACAGGTGAACTTAAATTAAAGGTGAAGGTTAAATTGTTGAAAGATTTTTGCAGAACTTTGACCAAAGACTTGGAATTGTCACTTGTTGTTCAAGAACATAGAAGGAGGGTGCCAGATGTAAGGAAGACAACTTTAATAAAAACGTATAGATAAGTATTGGTATCTGAAACTCCTTGTATTTTTCCTTTTCATTAGTTCACTGTCCTTCAGATTGCTGTTTGATTTTGCTAGCTATACAGATTTCTTTTAAATGAAGATGACTGATTTGGAATTTTTATGACCGAGTTAATAATAAATTGAAATAATTACTAAAACACCATGTTCTTCGCCATAACCAGTGAATGAGTGCTCCAGAACTATGTAATTACCACAAGACACCGTAGCAGTTGCGGTGTCGTCGAGGGCCGCTTAGAGGGGGGGTTTACGGATAGGCGAACTCGTCCGCGCGGCGCGGCGCCCCCTAATTAGCATTTCGAGCTCGTTCGCCCTTCTGTATCTCCTAAACGGCTAAAGCTAGGTAAACAATAATGAAATTTTAGCCCTAAAGGGTCGTAAAATCATAGATTTACTGTAAAACCAGTTATTATGATGCGAAATTTCCATTTTTTGAGTGGGGTATTTCAGACCCCATGCGGCACGTGTTAACGATATCGCAACTCAACAAAAATTTCACATATGTGTTTTCTCATCAAAATGAATGTTTTGACGGGTGGAACTTTTAGCTTTTCCGATTTTCGAAAAATAAGCCGCACCCTAATATATATTTTATGATTTGCTCTAGTGTCATGATTGTGTACATCAGCTCTTGTGGAGTACATTTGCAGATTTCCCTTGAAGAACAACAGAGTATGAAATATATATAGGCTGTATACAGTCATTAGGCCTAATCTGACAAAAAGTGGTTTACAATGTTCATTAAATTTAGAGTTAGAAATAACTCGAACCACCTTCTTTTGGAGTATTAATAGCTGTTTTACATCTGAAGCATGCCCCCAAAGTCTGATTCCATATGAAAGTTGAGATTGAAAAAATGCATAATATGCATTACGAAGATAGTCATTGGTCACACAGCACTTAAGCTTCCTGATTAAGTACTTCCTGATTAAGTAAGGCTCTGGCAAGTTTTTTCCTAATGTTAAAAATATGCATACTCCAGGTTAGCTTAGGATCAAGATAAAAGCCAAGAAGTTTCACAACTTCATTGTCTGGTGTAATTTGTTGAAGAGAACAGGTTAAGAATTGGGTTTTCATAGGATTCATGAAGAATCTGTTTGCTGAAAACCAAACGTTTGCTTGCACCAGTGTATCAGATATCAGCTTATTAGCCTCAATGGGATTGGTACCCTGATGCAAGAAAGTTGTGTCATCAGCATATAGAACACAGTCAGTGGATACATTCACAGGTAGGTCATTGATCATAATTAGGAAAAGGAGGGGACCAAATACTGACCCTTGAGGTACCCCATGCTTAACCTTGAGGAATTCTGATTGGGTACCATTAACTTGTACTAGTTGCTTGCGATTACTCAGATAGGAGGACATAAATTCGAGTTCAACCCCCTGGAACCCATAATAATAAAGCTTCTGCAGAAGCATTTTGTGATCCACACAGTCAAATGCTGATGACAGAACGCACAGGGTAAGTGACAAACTTTGTTTTACTTCAAATGAATTGATAATATGCTTAATTATACTGTCAACTGCTTGAGTTGTATTTTTGCCAGCTCGGAACCCAAACTGGGATGATGTAATTATATTTTTAGATTCAAGGTGGTTCACAATTTGAGTGCAAGCAACACTCTCGAAAATTTTAGCGAAGACTGGAATGATGGAAATTGGACGGTAGCTACTTGGCAAATTTCTATCACCATGCTTATAAGCTGGGATCAACTTTGTGTATTTGAGGCTGTCTGGAAAATTACCTGACTTTAAGCATGAGTTTATGACTATTGCAAGAGGGTATGCTATACAGTGGATAATGGACTTGATTAAGTTACTGGAAAGACCAAATATATCCTTACTGTTGGAGTTATTAAAGGCTTTTACAGCTCTAATTATTTCTAACTGGGAAGTTTCCTTCCACTGAAAAGGGGATGCAGTTGGTATGGAAGTTCTGAAGGAGTTGGATAGAAGTTACAGTGTTGTTACAGGTACAAGCAAGGATGTTTTCCACAGAATTGATAAATGATGCATTGAGAACATCAGCCTCGAGTGGGAAAACCATGTGGTCAGTCGTGAAACCAGCTTCCGTCTTAATGACTGACCAAGCTGCTTTACATTTGTTTGTAGCATTAGCTATGAAATTATTATTGGAGTTACATTTAGCCATTTTCAATTCATCATGATATTCCTTTTTAAGCTTAATGAACTGGCTTTTAAGATCATCTGTGCACTCTGTTCTATAAAGTTTATAAGCATTTTTTAAAGCCTTCCTCATTTCCTCATGCCTGTTGGTGAACCATTTTTGCTGTGGGAATTTCTTAAATGGAATTTGAATCAATTTTTGGGGAAAAGTGTGCTCAAATAACAAGATAAAATGTTCAAAGAAAGCAGTGAAATTTCTTTGACTATCACCTGGTTCAAACAGAGAGTCCCAATCAGTTGTAATCAGAAGATCTTTGAACGTATCAAGTTGGTGAGGAGTAAATTGCCTGATTAGCTTAGTTTTGGGGGTTTTCCTCATTAGGTCACCCCCAACTTTGATGCTAGTGGACATTGAAATAGCACAATGGTCTGACAGCATTGGATCAAAGACACTTATACTGAGATTACGTACATTTGGGCCAGTGATTACATTATCAAGGCAAGCTAGCTTCCTTGTAGGTTCATAGTTGGCACAATACAAATGAAAAGACCTAAGGAGAACACTTAGCTGCAGGCTGTTCTTTGATTGGCAGCTCATGTCAACATTTAAATCAGTGCCAATGACAATTTTTGCATTGAATTTCTGAAAGTGGCACAGTACTCTTTCCAGTCGTTCACAAAATATATCAAAATCACCATTGGGTGAGCGATAAATCGAGGCAACAATTATTCCCAGGTCCCTGAGATACACGGCCGCCACTTCAAAATGCAGTTCTATACAAAACATTACCACATCAATCACTTTGCACTTAAGGTTATGCCTTAGAAACACACATGCTCCACCATTTTTACGTTCTTGCCGGCAGTAAATGGAGGCAAGATAGAAGCCTTGCAGCTGGTATAGCTGCTTTT
This sequence comes from Pyrrhosoma nymphula, assembly GCA_963573305.1. Lineage (NCBI taxonomy): Eukaryota > Metazoa > Arthropoda > Insecta > Odonata > Coenagrionidae > Pyrrhosoma > Pyrrhosoma nymphula. The sequence goes on along the minus strand of OY754335.1, from coordinate 6,467,322 downwards.
CCAATTCAAGTAACCAGTGCTCGGTGAAGCACAGAATGTCAAAGTCTTCAGAGTTTAGAAACACGTCAAGGTCTAAGATTTTATTCCGTAGACACTGCACGTTAAGAATTAAGAATTTAATTAACACAAAACCTGAGTTTTTATAACTTCCGTAATTTTTCATCATTAACTGGCCCGGGCATTTTGACGGGCTCTCGGAAAAAAATAATTGCCGAAGTAAACGTTTGTGGGCCAGAAACCAGGGTTTAAAAACTTTTCGTGAAGTTTCTCACTGACAGCTAGTCGAAAAGAAGCATAGTTCCCTCGGGCTACCTTAAGCTGCTCGATTTCAACTGCTGTTATATCTGTCTCGGGCACTTGTTCCTTGACGTAACTCCGGATTGCCTCTTTCATTGTTGAAGGTTCAAAGTTCCACACATGAATACTAGCAATACGCAGAACACCTGAAAGAGAGCATTCCTTCACAAAATATTCGAAAGAAAAAAATTTGACATGACTGGGACTCAAATCCAGGTCACAACATGGCTATTACTGGCCCAGCGCCTCTTAACCGCTCGGCCATGGCTTCTGTTGGTAGACGAGAGAACTGCAAAGGATTTATACGGAGGTAAATTCTTTAGTTGTGTTTTTCTCGTGAACCCAGGTCTAAATGGAAGAAAGCCGTGACACTTTTCCCGCATTCTCTCTATAGTTTCAGAGAATAATTGCCTCATTTGGATCCCGAACATCAGTCACGCGATGTCTCCTTGTAAGTGGCGTGATCTTGTGGGATGAAAGCAGCGTCAAGAAATGTTGGAGGGAGTTTTATGAAGAATTATACAATAAAGTTGCAGGCAATGAGGATTAGTCTTGTGGATTACTATGCGAGAATGCCAGTATGGAAAAGGAAATAAGTAAGAATGAGGCCATAACGGCAGTGAGAATATAGAAAAATGGGTATGGAGGAAGTCTGCTTGGGTGCGGCACATGGTTAGGCTATGCATACAAAGCCTAGCCCAGTGATGCAGCCGAGAAGAGATCCTCCATATCACCCATCGGGAAAGTCTATGGTCTTTCATGAAAAACAAGAAGGCTGCAGGCATAGATGGCATATCCAGTGAAATGCTAATGTGCAAGTGTTAGTTACTTAGAAGTCACTAGAATGAATTGTAATTCACATGACTGATTCACATCTTTACTAAGCATCTTCTTTTCATCAACGCTTTGAAATCGATCCGATATCTCCATTGTGAAGCACGCAGCTTGCATTAATAAAGGTCACCGTTGGATTTGACCGAGTTCAGTAAACAAGAAAAATTAATGGTCAACGATGAAAGTTGTCATTGCTTACTTGAATGAATGCGGCTCTTGAATCAGGGAAAAGACATTCGCTTAAAAATATTTCCTATGAGAAATGCATAGCAGGTGCTTACCATTTGCGAATATATTTGCATTGAAGTGCTTTTCATTTTTCGAAATACATAGCTGTCTATGCCAAGTGATTCCATCAGTGCCCTTCAAGAATGAAAGAAAGCTTCTCTTTCAAGCATTAAGTCGATGCCAGAGAACAAATGAACAACAATTTATGTGATGACACACTTTAAGATAGCAATGATCGACACAAGAATGATATTGATTTTTTATTGTGGTTTAATATTTTGTGGTTTTAACTCACAAAAAAGTGTGGAGGTATTCTTTGACTTACAACTATCAGAAAAGCTAAAATTAGATGGTATTTCATCACTTATCTTGAAAAATATTAAAACCAATCATCTTTACATTTTTGTGTATCATATTTAAATATAATTACTACACGGGAACTTTAATGCACTAAAATACAGTCTTTCACCAGGTTTAAAAATACAGGCACCACTTTCAGGGTCCAATATTTAGTCATGTATTTTTTGCGTAGAGCACTTGGACACGGATTATTTTTTGCTTACGTTCCAGTCTCGGTTCCAAGCTCACTCACTGACCCATCCGTATTCCTAAATTAAAACATTATTACCTGTTGTACAGCAAACTGTTTCATAATGCTACCACCCGTAAACGAAAAACAGAGGTGAAAAATGACCTTGGATGTCGAAGTACCTAACGAACTGCACAGCTTCAATTTGTTGCCTGCAACATATTCCCCAGCATCCCAGCATAAGCGTGAGCCTGTCTTACAAAGCTTTAAATCTGGGGAAAACTTTAGTTCCCTTGAGAATAAAGGTATTATCTTCTTCCACAGGAAGCCTGTTTACTCAACACTGTTTAGTTTATTTAACACGTTCAACACATCAGTCCTGGAAAATAATTATGTACCCCTCACTACCAATGTATCTAACTCCTTCCTAAACAACTCTACAGTTATTGGCACTGGCAGCCTCCCCACTCATTTCAACATTGTGAAAATGTATAGGTTTTTTAAACTAATTAAACAAATACATGATTAGCATTAAATATTTGGTTATAGACTTCTTCCTTTTTGTGGGTCCTCAAACAAACTACGCACCTTAGCTAGGATTGCTACATAGTAAACTTAATGGGATCTGTTTTTGAATTTGGTCTTCAAACCCAATTACAACTAACTTCTCCATTTTGTGGATAGGTTGTTTTCATTTTTTTTTTAAATGTTGACTTCAATGGTACAGTACCTTTAAGAATACCATCCAGAATACAAACTCAAGTCTTTGATGACGGTGCTTTGGTAGGAGTGGATTTCAGCAAGCCAAAACAGCTTGATAAACAAATCACCTTTTGTCTAGCATCACACTGTTTCGCAATGGCTCGCTATACTTTTAAATTGATAGCCTTTCTTTTCTTTTATCACCAATTACATCCTTCTTTGGATGAAAGTTTACATTATGCTACTTGCTCAAACAATGAATAAACCCAGAGTGACAAGAGTCCGCTTGGAAACTGAACAGATGAATCATCCATTTGAGGTTGGATACAGAGTTTTGCAGTTGGGTGCAGACCCGAGAGAAATGTGTCAAGTGTGGAATGAAACTCTCATATAATCCTTTAATTCGATCCCGATGGCACTGAATAAAAACTTATGATCAAAATTTATATTTTTCCAGGGTGACCACTTAAAATATTTAAGTGATTCAAACTGTAGTGACTTTGAAATGCCATGGAGCCATCAATCATTATATGTATGCATGCACTTTTTAATTTGACAAGGTCAGACTGCATTGGGTAAAATTTCTGTACCTCAGTTTACAGGTGTATTTCTGTACCTCAGTTTACACATTGAATCAGGTGTGAAACTTTGTTGGTAAAATAATCACCATGAGAATAACAGCCCTGTCTGCAGTAAAAATGCTTCTTTGAGTTACAATCAGCAATAATACCACATTGCCACACTTTGCACATGCTATTCATAGTATTTCCAGAAGACAGTTTTAAAGAAGTTAGAAAAACTTATTTTTTCTAAATAATGTGGGTCATAACTTCGGATGGTTGTAGGTCAGACGGTGTTAAGTCGGAGAGAACCCTTGCATAGAAATGATGTTCAAATCTACTCACTAAGAGCTAATTCATTCAATCAATATCTTACAAATTTGGAAGAATTAATATTGTCTCAGATTAGCCCATTCTATTGCGGAGTTAAGTAAGAATATACATTCCACCATGCCACAAAGACAAAAGCATACATAATCCAAGGTTAAAACAGTTAGCAACAAATGGATGGTGGCCGGCATAAGCATAACAGCTAATGACCAGAGCAGAGCCAAGAACACTTGCGACAAGAAAAATGAAAGGAATGTTACGTTGCACCAAGCAGCTCAAAATCTGGGAATAAGCCTCATTATGGAACATACACAGACACATGCATTGGAATTTATGAGCGCATTACGTACAACACATCACAACCATTCACACTTTGAAGAGAAAATTTGGCACACAAATTCTAAAAAATCAAAGTCAACATCAAAGAGTAAAATGCTAACGTCATATGTACCTTCAAGGAATTGAAATTTCCGCAGACAACAAGAGAGCGACGAGCACGTGTGAGAGCCACGTTTATCCTCCTCATTTCTCCCAAAAAACCAATTTTGTACGACCTCACGCATGACATTATCACAACATCCCTCTCTTGGCCCTGGAAGCTGTCAATGGTGTTCACTTCACACTGAGATTCAACTGGGATACCCACGGCAGCTTTCCTGAAATAGTTTCCCCAACGTAAGCATTAGTCTCATCAAAATGGCCAATGGAATTCAAAAAATCAATGACTAACAAAGCAGTGAAAATGTTTAAATTCTATAAAGATGACCTTAAAAACGGGTTTGGGGAAGTAATCCTCAAAAAACAATAGTCACGCTTAGAGATGGGATTAAAATTAACGTACTTTTCATACGAGGTAAATTACCACTATGGTAAATTACGGTAATTTTCAAAAATTACCGTAATTTTCCAGTATTTTTCAGTTTTAAGCATTAAACAGAAAATGTATGGTTAAATATGAATGCCAATAGCAAAAGGGAGAGGAGACTATGTTTAAACCATACCTAATGCAACATTAATCTCTTATAAATTTAAAAAATTGTAAAAAGAAATACGGCAGCAACACGCAATCTGGCTTTCTTTTGTCAAAGTATGAGAATTATCAAGAAGAATAATCTACTAATACATTATTCAATAATATGTTATAATTTCAGTAAAATATGCCAAAAATGAGTAGTACATGCCTCAATTTATAATCAAACACGTCGGAAATGTGGACTTGGCTTAAAAGAACATGTTGGGAATTTATCTGTGTATGAAAAATAATCTCAAACATATGTGAATTATCTAGAAAATTACCGAAAATTACGGTAATTTTCAAGGGGCACGGTAAATTACAAAAAATACCATGGTAATTTACGTAAACTACCGTGGTAATTTTCAAAGTGGCCCATCTCCAGTCAGGTTCTTGCTAGGACACGGAACTAACATACGGAGACTCCATCATGACACCCAAATTGCAAGAATCAAAATGATTCAGAGTGGAATGATTAAAACTTTGCAATGTTCCACACTGTTTTTATTGATGGTACAAGCCCGACCGGTTTCAATGTTCACACATCATCATCATCAGAGGCTAAAATTACGAAGTACAGAGGTGGTGGCTGGAAATATATATACTGGGTTCCCGGGGAAGGAAGTAAGGAGGAGGAGGAGGTTGGGATTGGGGGGGGGGATATTAGTAACGAGACGGGGGTTAACGGGGCAAGGTTATGGGAAATTAAAAACCAACAGCGTATCAAGAGTTAAAAGGGGGAGGGAGAGGCACAGTAAAAAGAGGGGGGACAATTTGTCCAGAATAAAATCATTTAAGACCCTAATCACTAGATTTTTTAAAAGCTAAAACAATTTCAAAATTTTTTTTTTAATGTTTGAAAAAATTTTAAATTGTTTTAGCCTTTAAAAAATCTAGTGATTAGGGTCTTAAATGATTTTATTCTGGACAAATTGTCCCCCCTTTTTACCGTGCCTCTCCCTCCCCTTTTAACTCTTGATACGCTGTTGGTAACCTTGCCCTGTCAACCCTCGTCTATTTACTAATATCTCTCCCCCCCCCCCCTAATCCCAACTTCCTCCTCCTTACTTCCTTCCCCGGGAACCCAGTATATATATCTCAAGCCACCACCTTCGTACTTCATAATTTTAGCCTCTGATGATGATGCGTAAACATTGAAACAGGTCAGGCTTGTACCATTAATAAAAACAGTGTGGAACGTTACAAAGTTTTAATCATTCTATCATGTCGAAATTCCGCAAAGTAAATGATTCAACCATCTTGTATAAATGATTAAGAGAATGGCTGGGTGGATAGTTCTACAGTTGGAGATGTTGAATGGCTTTAATTCTTGATAATGATGCTTTAGACGTCAAAACTGGTCGACTGCAATAAAAAATAGTGGAATTTTGTGCTGTGTTTTTTCTCATCATGAATTTAATTAGGATAGTCTGGAGAAGAGAAGAAAAATCAAGACTTTTAGAAATGTTCAATGTCATAACAAAACAGTGGAAGTGATTAAAATGTTAGTACGATAGTTTGATTGGCATTGAGTGATTCCTTGAAGAAAAAATACCGGCGTGTTTGGCAAGTACCAATGAATATTTAAATGATACCAAAATCTAAAATTTAGCCAATAACTCAAGTGAACCTCAACTGATACCTTTTCATTATTGCCCCTTCTATTGCATCTTTCTGCCTTTGGTAAGGGGTGATTATTCCAATTGAATACCTCCTCTTCTCAGTTTTCTCGTGCATTGCAAAGTAAAGCTTGGACACCAATTCAGCTTCATTGCCATTGAGCAATTGACTGGAATTTAAAAAAAATGTTTAATAAATAATAATAATAATTTATTTCACCATTGGCAGTACATACATCTGCATGGCTAAAGTCAAAGAATAGAAAATACAATCACAAACATACATGAAAAATGAAACATCATACCAATTACAATTCAAAGTGCATCCTCCAAATATTCCACAACACTGCAGTAGCATTTTTCAGACAAAAGAAGTTTGAATTTCTTTTTAAACAGAGAAAGTGAGGTGCTATTTTTTTATTTCATCAGGAATCTTATTGTATAGGATAGAGGCAGAGTGGATAGGACCTTTAAGACAGAGAGAGAGCTGGAGTACTGATTGGAGTGAATGTTATTTCTTGAACGAGTGAAGTGATCATGGTAGGTAGAATTGGTAGGAAATTGAGAAAGGTTTGCTTTCACGAAGCAGGCACATGTAAAGATATAGAGAGATGGAAGGATGAGAATTCTAGATTTAGCAAAGAAAGTTTTACCTGGAGTGCGAATAGGGACTTGGTACATAGCTTTGATTGCTTGTTTTTGAGCTGAAAATGCTCTTTTAGCAGCAGATGAGTTCCCCCAAAACAAAATGCCATAAGAAATATGAGGATGGATTTTAGCATAGTAGACCATTTTTAAAATATCGAGTGAGACTATAGGAGACAACCTCCTAATCATGTATGTACCCGCAGAAATTTTATTGAGTACAACCTGTACGTGAGGTGCCCAGCCGAGGTTGTTAGAGATTAGGAGTCCAAGGAACTTCGTAGTAGAAACATCAGAGGAGTGAGTGATTTTTATCTATGTGAGGGATGAGGTCATGTTTGTTAGAATTTTTTTGGAGGAATTGGAGGCAGACAGTTTTCTGATCGCTAATGCTGCAAATGTAAAAATATCAGGTTCTAACAGTTAATATTAGATCATTGAGTTTGTTTAATTTAAAAAATAACAGCATTGACTGAGCATTCCATTCACCATTGAAAAGTATTGCAATGGCAAGACTTTATGCGACGACTGTACTTGTAGGACTCTTTACAACCAAAATTCATATTCCATCATGTAAGTTGATTCATTTGTGTTAAAAATCAACGCCAAAGGAAGTACTTACTTGGGATCATTTTGATCAAATTCCAGACTAAGGATAACAAATGGTAAAAACGGCGACTGGCGCTCCATCACCAAATCATCAGGTGTTTTCAAAATACCCCGATACACATGCATATTGGGCCAATGGCATATTTCTGGATGCATTCTATATTGCACATTTAGAACAACAGTTGGAGAGGTGTCTTCTGGTATTCTCCCCAAGCTAAGTGTCGACCATAAACGTTCAAAGAGGGATGTCTCCAAGCCATTTTGTTTAGCAACCTGTAAAAAAGGATACATTTCAGAATGAAACAAGAGGCATGGAAAATTCATTGAGATGTTTCCTGAAAACAAATCACTCCAGATATGTAGCTTTTTTTTTCTCAGCTGATCACATAAAAATCATATTATCCACGATGTCCAGCAACTACAAACAGAATATGTATCAACTACTACCTACCAAGGAAATCAAAAATTTTAATTTTAAAATATCTAACTGGTTGGCAATGATTTGAAGATTTTTCTGCTGATGTTGCAGGATTTAACTTGGAATGACAACAGATCAGGCCATTGTAAAAGCAAATACGGTGAGCTGGGGCAAGTGCGGCCTCGAGGTAAGTGCACCGTCAAATTGTATAATGTTGCACGGAAGGGCTGTAGAGGTAAGTTGATTAGATGCAATGGTGCAAATATTCACTGCTAAAGCACTTGCCATTGTCAACCTTAACCTTAGTGCAGTAGTGAACAGTAAACACTACAGAAATATTTTAATGTCATGTTGTGAAGGTTTTGATGCTTACGTCCATCATCAGTTCACATGGCAAAAATAAAACTCCCTGGCACTTACATACTATAGCGCAATTGCCCAAAAACCGGGGTAAGTGTGCCATAGAGACAAAATCCTCTTAAAAGTGATTTTTTTCTCTTAATTTTTAAAAATACAAATGGCATTATGCACCCATGAAGTACAGTTTGAACGTCATATTGCCAAAGTTTCAATTTTGCATAACTACTTGGAAACTTGTGGTAGGAGAGTGAACAAAAGTTTTGAATTTTAGGATATGCAGTTGCCCCAGCTCCCCCTATACATACTATGCATAATTGTATACGTATTTATAAAGTAGGAGTGAACCAATATTGGCCAAAGTAGCAATTCCAACTGGTGTGATGCCTACAAAAACTTCAGGTGGGACTAATTCGATCAGTTCCGAAAAATTTCACCACATACCTATATTTCCCTTATTTACATTACATAAAACTAATCTACCAGTAAAATGTAGGTTTCTTGAAAGTCAGGGAAAATACTACAGATTTTTTACACGTGCCGTGCCCTATCTACCTCTAGTATTTCTTTCTTCGTCTCAGCATAAGTCCTACCCTTCTTCATCCCGTCTATAAAACCCATTCTCTTTCTTCGCCTTCCCCGCTTGCCCAACATCCTCCCCTCTATCACGACTTTCAGCAACCCATCGCCCCTCATTACCGCTTTCAGCCACCTATCCTGCGCCTCCCCCTTATCTCATCCAGAAGTTTCCTCTCCTCACCAACCATGTCAAGCACTTCCTCATTTTTCTTCCTTTCCGTCCACCACACCTTCATCCTCCTCCATACCCACATCTCGAAAGCCTTTTCAGGCATCCTTCTCTCATCCTCTTCTCTCATCCTCTTCTCTCATCCTCTTCTCTCAGGGTCCACGTTTCTGCTCCATAAAATGCTACAATTCATTCCTTCACCAGCCTCTTCTTTTTATCCTTAACCAAGGTCCCCTCATCAGCTCCCTTCTATTGCTAAATGCTTTCTTCACTCAAGCTATTCTCCTCCTAATGTCTTTTCCACTATGCACATTTTCTCCTCGCATACATAGCCCCCAGTAATTAAAAAACTCTACTTTCTCCAGTTTGTGCCCTCCCAATTTAATGACCAGTCCTCCTCTCAATTCCCAATGAATCTCATTACATTAGTACTCATGATAAATGAAAATACTTAGATCTTTTCCACAAAATATTTTATTGCACAACGCATTTCATCAATTTATGGCATCGTTGGTGCAGAAAGCTTCTGCACCTGAAGATGCCGTAAATCAGTGAAACACACATCGTACCATAAATAATTTTGTAGAAAAGTACTAAGTATTTTCATTTATCATGAGTACTAACGTAATGAACTTCTACGAAGTGAAGCCTGCCACTGTTAAGTTTATTTAAACCTCATTACTTTTGTTTTCTTATGATTTATCTTCATTCCGTATTTCCCAGGCTGAAATTCTTATGCATCTACTAAAGTTTGAAATCCCTTTGAAGATCGACTAAGCAACCCTTGGTCATCCATGAATCTAACCCACATGATCACAGTTGGCCTCCTACTTTGACTCCCACCATTCCCACGCCTCTCCTCTTCCCTTTTTTTATGGGGGGGAGGGGGGGGGGAGAGAAGAGTGTCTGCATATAAATTTTCACCCAAATCGTAATAAAATTTTGCGCAGTGTTCAAAATCAGAGCAGAGTCGCAAGGGATGAAGGTGAGTAAAATTAGAGAAGGAGAATAAAAAAGTGAGCACCCAACCTCTGATTTCTGGGGGGGGGGGGGGGGGCTAGCCTCCCCCACCCACAATCGTGCTTGGAGGGGGGCACTGCCCCCCCCCCCCTCCCCCTCCTGTTGTTGCACCCCTGATTTCATGACAACTACTCCAAAGTATGTAGTAGTGCTTCAGTTAAACGTGCTTTGATGGCTAAGGTCATTTTGCACTTACTGTGCACCACTTGTAGACAGGGGCAGCAGCAATTTGACAAATTGGACGCTCATCCATTCAAATTGGAGTCCAGCCTAACAATGCTCAACTTCGGTGATCTGCTGGAAACTGGTGTTTACATTGTGCAAGGCCATTGCCCCGACAACAATTCAAACTCCTAGCGAGAACAATTATTTTACTTCCCAAATTAAAGGGAGCGAGGCCCCCATCGCTACCATTTCCCATTTATAGAAAAAATAATACTTTAAACCTTTTGTTTTCACTGAAAGATCTTGCCAAATGCGATCCGAAGGGTAACTTCACACAGAGGTCCGGTCATAGGGTCACAGATAGTCAAATGGATGTTACCTATTTAGCACCGTTAACAATGGTGATCAAGACATTTACATGACCTGCAAATTATTGTAATAGTACCTATTGTAATTTAATCAGAGTTTATATGTAAGTACGGTAGTACATGAATATTTTACGGTCATAAAAATGGTTGACAGTAGGGCATTATATATAGCTGAAAATTGCAAATGACAAGCACATTTTTAGTGAAGGATCATTGTTAATCTAGAGTGCCCTGTTTATCTAATATCTTCTCCAAGTTAATCCATCCAACAGCCAGACTAAATAGTGCTTTACATAACATGGAGGATTTCATCACTCTTATTCTGCTCAATTCTATTTCTGCCCACAATAATCCTCTTTTAAGAACACACACTCGTTAACCTAACTGAAGTAAAATATTTTAGCATGAATTCAGAATTTTTCAAGGTGTTTTCACTAAATGCCCTGACTTTTCCTGGACTTTTCCATAATGAGGAAATTCCAAGACTTGTCCACGTTTTCCAGGTCAGCGGACACCCTGTTGTTGCTACTAATTTATTTCTCCTACAACATTCAACTGCCTTCTCACTGCGGTTATCTCTTGTCCCTAGCCCATACCCTCCTTCTTCAAATCCATCCCTCCCTTCCCCCACCACTTCAGTCCAGTCTCCCATCACTATCAGGTTGTTCTTGCCTGACGTAACGTCCTTCCAGGGAGTTCTCAGAAGTTATCGGCGATATACTGGGCGCCAGTGCAGGCAAATTAAGGCTTCTGCCCACATTCGGAACGGGGAAAAGGTTGAGGGTAGAAATAATTTAAATAAATTTTTGTGATTCTATCAGAGTAGGTAACGTCGGTCATCCACTTGTTGACTCGAGCACCTATCAACAGTGGTCTCCGTGGCTGTTTATGCAAACAAAAAAAGAAAAGAAGCAGTGGGCGCACCCGAGCACCAGCATTTAAACATTACACCTCTAATAATCTCCTCCAGTTGTCCATCCACCTCTTCCTCCCTATGGTTACTTGTAGGCATGTACACCTGGACCAATACGAAATTCGTCGGGCGTGCTTTTATTTCTACCACTAGTATCCTGTCGCTCACTTGTTCAATTTTTAATTCCTTCATCCCCAATTTTGCATTCAGTACCATAGCTACCCCATGTTGACTCTCATCTCCCCCACTGTAGATTAACCTTTAACTATCTCTCCAACAGTCCCTGCTATCTCTTCATCTCGCCTCGCACAGCCCCAATGCATCTATTTTTCCATTCTCAATTTCCTGTTCAATATTCTCTAGCATCCCAGCCCTCATCAATGTCCTTACATTCCAAGTTCATACTTTTACAACTGCTTTCCTCATCCTGTTCATCTACCTCCTATTTCTTGTTTCCTCTGATAACATTGTTGGGGAAGGATTTGGTGTGATGATGACCACGAAGGCCTTGCCTCCCTCGGTGCCAGGAACGACACCTACCCCAGTGGCCAGCATCCCGTAGTTGCCAGGATTCAAATCTCAAAAACAACTTTTATACTCTGGATAATTGATAGTTGGGAGTGACTCCCATCCTCGCTTCCCAATGGTATTTTTAACATGAAACTATCACCGAACCACCTTTCATCTGGCTTTACCCTTCGGCCTACCTGGCATGGGTGGCCCTACCAGGATCAATAGTAATTGCTCCGGCCAGTCCAGCTCCAGGGGTCATTGAAACACCCAAGCCCTTCCACCACGTCAAGGTTGTAGTTCGCGGGAAAGGATTTTTCTTATATCAAAGAGAAAATGCTAACTAATGTGGTATTTTATCACTGACTACAGATGAAAATAATTACAATCCATCATCTATTCCTTTTGACCAATAAATCTAGTTAATTTGCAGGAATTTCAATATGCTGAAGAACAATATTTCACCAATTTTTATTGCACACACACCACTCTCAGGAACCCATACTGTATCAAACTAGTTTTCACACAAAAGGACTCCGGATACAAATACATTTTGGTTTCTGTTCCAGTTATAAATCCAAGTTCAAAAACTGGTGGAACAAATAACTGAAGAACCGGACCGACCCATTTCTACTTTATGAATGTCGAGTAAAATGATGAGCCCAGGTCTTGGTTACCAACATGGAAGCTTGAAAAATGATGACCATAATAACTACTCTGTTTTTAAGTGAAACATCAACTAAACATTGATGGAGAGTGCATCTCAAAGTAGATAGTGACCCAGGTATGGTATTTTATCACTTGCTACAGTTGAAAACAAGTAAGGATGGCTAAGGTGAGGGGTATTGAGTTGGAGATGGTGTCATGAAGGAAAATAGCTGAAAGGCATAGTTTGAATAATGCTGCATGCATACCATTTCATTTTTACGTAATTATACGTACGAGGGCAAGGTGAAAAGTTCCCGGCCTTACACAGAGATTGCGTTAGTACCAATGAAATTTTGTTTTTCTTATATTCGTACATGTTTCCCAACAACGTATTTCAAATTTCAACTTGAGCTGCCACATAGTATTGCTGAAATGACTTTTCGAAGTAGACGTGTTGAGTGTGTTTCGTTCAAATGGATAAACTGGAGTATTGTGCTGTCATAAAACCATTCATTTTGGACGGTTTATCGCCAACGGATATTCATAAAAAGTTGGTGAAAGGAGTCTGCTCCTTCATTTTCGACAGTTAAGAAATGGGTGGCAGAATTTTAACGTGGCTGAACTTCTCTTGAAGATGAACCATGTGAAGGACATCCATAAACTGTAACAACAAATGAAAACATCGAGAAAGTGCACAATATGATATTGGAAGATCGGCGATTAAAGGTGTATGAAATAGCTGAAGCCATAGGCATATCAGAGGAAAGAGTAACGTACATTTTTCATGAAGAATAAATATGAAAAAGCTTCGTGCATGTTGAGTGCCGCTTCTGTTAAATGCAGACTGAAAGCAAGTGCGTAAACAAATTTCTCAACAATTTTTGTACCGTTTTCAAAAATCGAACTGATTTTGTGCTCTACTTTGTTACTGTCAATGAGACATAGGTCCACCACTACACGCCAGAAACTAAATAGCCATCGAAGCAGTGGGTGGAAGCCGGTGGACCTACCCAAAATAAGGCGAAGTCGATTTTATCCACTGGAAAGGTGATGGTCAGTGTTTTCTGGAATGCAAAAGGGATTCTTCTTATTGATTACCTTGCAAATGGTATAACAATAAATGGCGAACACTACGCAAGTCTTCAGGAAAAACTGGATGAGAAAATACGTGAGAAGGGGCCTCGGTTGCAAAAGAAGAAAATCATCTTTCAACAGGACAATGCACCTACCCACAAAGTTGCTTTGGCAATGGGAAAACTGGGGGATTTGAAGTACAAATTTTTGTAAAATTCATCCTATTCACCAGATTTGGCACCCTCTGACTTCCACCTATTCCCACATTTAAAATAATTGTGATTGGAAAACGTTTTGAGTCCAATGAAGATGTTATGGCAGCCGCAGATATTTGCATACCTACCCGAATCGCACTTCCGTCACGGAATCTACTCATTTGAAAAACGTTGGACAAGGTGAATTGACATGAAGGGGGACTACGTAGAAAAATAAATGCATTTTTGACATAAAAATTACAGTCTTTCATTGCCAGGCCGAGAACTTTTCACCCCACCCTCGTAGTTTGTCATCCAGTAATAAGGACAGAGGTAGTCATCAACATTGCTCATCAAACTAAGACAAAAAATGCATAACTATCAATTAGTGACTAATAAATTAAAGTAATGGGGACATGGACTAGGAAAATAAATACTCACCATCGACATGACAGTAGGATAAAGCTGCTGTTGATCTCCAACAAGAACAAGATTTGAAATTCCCAACTTGAGAGGAATTAAACTGTCAACCTCCAAACTTTGACATGCTTCATCAATGATGCAACAAGAGAAATGCTGTTTTTGACCCTCTCTAAAAAATGAGATGAAAAAGATAAATGTTTAATGATCCATAAAAGAAAAAAACTCAAAATTCACAATACTGAAAGCAAAATTTAACAAACTGCAAATAGAGGCGGTCCTCAACTTTTGTACACTCGACTTTCGTACAATTCGCACTTTCGTACGATCGAAATTGATACCTTTTACTTGACTTTCGGACATTTGTCGAACATTTAATTTACCACATTGGTGCATCCCGGCATTCAACTGTTTCATCTAGTGTTCTCGCTAGTATACGCGACTGTGGGCAGTGTTAACTTAGAGCAAGGCATAACTTGTTTATGTACTGAATTTAATTAATGTCGTATGATAAGAGTGAGTGGAAAACTTAAATATGATATGACTGAGACCAACGAAAATATGCGTAGGTCGCATAAAATTAATACTGTCGAGCAAAAGTTGAGAACTATTAGAGATGCTGAACTGGGAGGATCTTTTGCTGCGATTGGACGATCATTGAACTTAAGCCGTTCAAATGTGTGTTCAATAGTAAAGGGGAAAGATAAAATTATAGAGCATGTAAAAAACGCTGGGAAGTGCAACGCGAAATTCACGAAGTTGTGTATGGCATGTACCTAGGAAACGTCTTTTGTCCAGTTTAGGAATGCGAAATTATGTTGCTTCTTTAATTGTAACAAATTAAATGACATCGAGTTTAAGGTTTCAAAAATAAAATGTTGTGATGCTTCTTGTTTTGTGTTTTTTATAGCGATAGTGGACGTTATCAGTGAAATGTTAATTTCTGCTTGGGAAAAATTAGAAATGCAAATGTATATATCGTGTCTTGGTGTTACTCAGTACACAATGGTATTCTTTTAGAACCGTTTATCAAGACTACGTAGTTTTAAAAGTAATTATGTATTGTTTGATATATAATTAATGTATTTTTAAACTTTTGTATTAAAAATGAAATTTCCTTACAATAGGGTGGTTTCCTATTTTTTTTTTATTGCCTAGATCTGAAGTTTATAGCCCCTGGAGTACGTGTTTGAAGCCGTTCGATTTTTAAATGGCGTTAAGTATTTTTCCTTATTAATTAAAAAGTGAAAAAATTCAACGGCGCGAAAACGCGACGGCAAACTATTGCATGCTGGTTAATCCTACGTGTGACGTCACAGGTACGTACGCAACTCCCGCAATCTGCCGCTAGGTGGTTCGCCGCCGCTGCTTATCTGCAGACGACGTCCGCCGAGAAAGCTTTAGTAATAATAATAAATTTACTGACGGGAAAAAAACTATTTGCAAAAGTAAACTTGGTGTAAAATGGAAATGAGCTTTATTTATTAATTTAGCTGCTCTAGTCGCATAGAGAAACCTCATCAAAATAATGAAACATTTATGGTTACGGTATGGGGAATGAAAATCGTATAGTATAATATATTCTCAAATTAATGGTGCTAGCTCCTATTTTTAAGGTAAAGTTAGTATGAAAAGCATGAAATAAACCATTTTGTTCGTATTCATTTCGAAATATTTCCCGCAAGCAAGCACGAAATCGTCACTTAATAACTATATACGGAGAGCAGGTGCTGCGCCGCAGCTATGATACGATTACACATTAATTTAATTCATCCACTTTGTCGAGGTGTCATTGCCAGATCATGAAATTAGCAAAAAAGGCTTACCATCAATAGCATAATGGATGGCAAAATCTCGAAGCAAACTGTGTATGAGCAAATACTAAAACAACTAAAATGCGTTGATCACCCCTCACCGTGATCACAGACCATTGATGGGAACTCGTCATTCACTGCATCAGCTGATCAGCATCATATTCTCCAAGAAGTACCAGTAACATGCCTCCGAGAACATTGCTTTATAAAAATTGTTTTGTGCCGCAGTGTCACACAACAGCATTTAGCGATAGCAAGAAAGCTTACGTCGCGGTTCCACTAATCGAGAAGAGGAGAATTTTGTGGTTATAAGCTGTCAGAAGAGAGTAGTACCTTGCTTTACTCCTCTGATTTCACCTGCACTAAACCGAACATCTTCTCTACAGAACTCCACCACCATGGCCACATCCACTTACGGTAGATTGTCCGTACAAAACCAGTTTGTAAAGCCATTGAACTTCTTCTCATGAAACATTGTGGCTTTGTATATCAGCAAAAGCAACTGATGATGAAAGGTAACTAATGAAATATGCAAGGTATGAATGATAGGAATGGTAAATGAAAGGAATAGAAGATGAGATAAAGGAAATGTTTGTCAAAACGAAAGTGATGAAAACGTAAACATCTAGGCCGGAACACCACAGAACGCGAAGTCACGGGTACGCAGTTTCGTTATTCATTTCACTGCGCATGCGACGCTTGCCGCGAAGAACTCCTTCGCGGTAGCTCTGTACTAGCAGGTAGCGTAGGAGCCTAGAAAACTTCTTTTAATGGCATGCTCAACGGAGGAGACTTTCCGAAATTTGAGCATTTTAATCGAGGTATATTAATACATGTTCACCAGATTTTAGGGACTCTGAAATACTATAGTAAGTACAGTCGATGACAATTCCATATACCTCGCAATGTTGACTATCTACCTGTTACGTCATCATAAGAGCTGCCGCTGTTCCGCCATTTCCGAGCCTTTTCAAATGAACTTAAAATTAACATTCAATTTACTTGTAAACTAAGACTTTTTAATCCAAATAATTTGCGTGTAATGAATACGTTTATGCTGGGGCACCTGTCGCAATAAATGAATTCTGTTTTCTTTGATGAAGGAAACTACCCTATTGATGAGGTTTTAGTATGTATATTTAAATATCTGGGAACGTAACCCCTATTTAGTATGGGACTCTATTGTTCGACTTTTGTACATTCGACTTTCGTACACGTCTTCAGGAACGCATTGTGTACGAAAGTCGAGGACTGCCTGTATAATTTATACAGGATAATTACCCTTTGGCAACTTAAACAATACATTCATTCCTAGTTTAAAAAATGCATCAACACTACTTTTTAATTGTCAAGAAAATGAATAAATGCTTCCCACTGCCATGCACCAAAGTTAAGAAACCAGGAACTTAAGTTAGAAACACCAGACACTTGAGAGGATATAATGGAACCTTACTTCCTTGGAAATGCCTCCAGCATGGAACTATTAACACTTGATGTCAATGTTGTGGCAACAATATCCGCACACTGGAGTACATTACGTTCTGCCATTAACTCCAAGTTCCTAATGTCTTTGTTGTTCCAACTGTTATTGCAGTTATTAGCCTGGAATTATAAGGAGAATAAATCAATGCAAGAATTTTGAGCAGGATTGTGGGACACACCAAGGTGGAAGCAACTACCATAGACATTCTAAATGAAAGCTAAGGCTTATGGTATAACTTCATGGAATTGGTACGTCTCAATAAATGAATTTTTACTTTGTACATTCAATACATTTTTCCAACCACGATTTCAATAATCATTGCCATCATCAAGGAACATACAATAGACAGTGTTCGCAGTTCTGATATACAGCAACTCAAAGAACTGGGAGGTTTGTCTTTCTAGTTGGGAGGAGGAAAGATAGAAAAATATGACTCATCTGACACAAGAAATATTGGCAAAACAGAAAATTTTCAACACGAGTTAAGGAACATAAAGAGATGTTTTATAAATTGTGACAGAACATCAAATTTTGCGCAACATTTGTTAAGAGACTGGACATTGCAGTGATATTACATGCGCAGTGCAAAAGAAGAATATTTGATTTTCCAGAACAATATTAAGAAATAATTTCATGACGTGTAAACCTGGTGAATGAAAACTTTTCAAAACCACTCTCCACTGACATCAATAATGTTACAAAAGAATGCTATGTCTTAACCTTTATCTTATGAGGTTTTTCGCCAGCTGTATATCTATACTACCGAGGTTTTTTAAACTTTCTGCCACTAAAACGTAGTGTTTTAGAAAAAAAATTATTACAAGAAAAGTATTGGTTGAATAACAGTAAAATAAAAAGTGCTTTATAGAGTTTTTACAGGGTTTTCATGTGACTTGATTTTATAGGGAATGTAAATATAACAATATTTTAAATCAAAGTTTAATTATTGTTTACGTAAAAAAAATTTAAATTCTTTTCGAGGGTGAAGGCTTTTTTTGCCAAAGAACGAGTGATTCCTCTAAAAAAATGGTGTAACACAACGCCATTAGTTCAATTTAAAGATTTCAAGTAATGGAATGGTAAATAACCATTAAAAAAATGGAAAATATCCAAAGTATGACAGCTGCCTTTTTCCCAAAGTCACCGTTTTTCTCTTCCAAACACTGAAAAACAAATTTTTCACCATAATACTTACATATTTTTTGCATAATATGGTACTTTATTTGAATTGATTAATTAATTTTCCGTCTGCTGTGCTTGTTTTATTTCTTCCTTTCAGACAATATTTTACTGGATATTCGATGTAATTACGTTCAAACTCATATTGGGTGGTAATGTTATTTTCGTGTTCCGAAAGTCTAAGAAAATTTCAACAGAAAAAAAATGTTTGTATCCACATTATGGATATATGTAAATCCTACACGCAGTAACCAAGCAATAGATGCGACATTAATTGATTGTTTTTAGCCATTGATGGACCACTTCTAGCTCACTTTAGCGGACCATTCCAATTGTGTCATAAGTGAAAAACCGCAGTCGGTGTTGTGTGCTGAGCGGTGCTATAGTAGCTGATGCTGTCGTAACTCACTCTAACCCTTTCTTTTTAGAAACGATGTCTCCAAAAAGAAAGGGTTAGAGTGAGGGAAAATATTCTTGATAAAGGGGGAAGAGATAGGTGGATGATGGGAGGGGGAGGTAGGGGTAATTGAGAGATATGAAGAAGTGAGACGGAGGGAGAGAGATGGAGGCTCAAGGTACTGCTGAGGGTAGATGATAAAACCTAGTACGTACGGCAATTTTTTTTATATTTCTGATACGAAAAAATGAGTGCACCTTGCATACGGAAATTGACAGTAGTTCAAAAACTTAAATAGCAACTTTGGCAATAAAACACATATTTATGAGAAGTCATGTAAATTTCATAAATACCTGCACATTTTCCTTAAGCTGGGTCTTAACGGGACACTTGTGTCGCGACATAAGTGTCGGGACACCAGACACTGCCGTCCACACGAGGGCGCTCTCGGAGTCTCGGGACACTCAGTGGCAAGTGTGGGGAGAGGTGGTGTCGCGAGAGCAGTGTGGCGACCGTCTTAATGAGCGCTCTCAGACACTGCTCTCGCGAGAGCAGGAGCTACTGGCATCGCCCGGAACGGCCGCGGCATTTCGCTTTGTTCAGTTAGCAAGTTCCGTATGTCCTCTCACTGCAATTGCCGTATCAATAGTTGCACTAATTCTTAGAAATAGGTAATGAACGTGTAGTCGATCATGCTCAGTTAATAATATGCATGGTCTTCATTCTACGAAAGAGTATTTCCAATGACTTCAACAAAATGCGGACTATCCCCAATTGCCTTGGGACGCTGATCGTGATTCATAAAGGGATCTGGAAGTATCTGATTTTTAACAGCAAAGGAACATACTCCTTGTGTACGCGAATCGTAGACTGTGCATAATTGACTTTACTTATTGATTTAATTATAAACTGCGACTTAAGTATCTCATGGTGGAGTTAATCGACTTTCTGCACTCCCAGTATAGTAGAAGTTGGTGAACATAATTCACCACGAAACCTAAACTTGAAAGGCCTTTGCCTTTCATCGTATCAGCTAAGTAATTATGCTTTCGTCATGACTCCCCGAATTTTAAAATCATTTCCATTCTTGAACGCAAACTTACACAAATTAGTTTTCTGTTTAAGTTTTCTGTCGGTAAGAAAATTTTGCTTTATGCGGTGTT
Source organism: Pyrrhosoma nymphula (assembly GCA_963573305.1). Classification (NCBI taxonomy): domain Eukaryota; kingdom Metazoa; phylum Arthropoda; class Insecta; order Odonata; family Coenagrionidae; genus Pyrrhosoma; species Pyrrhosoma nymphula. Next base: position 6,447,086 of record OY754335.1, on the reverse strand, counting down.
TAATATTTCCGAAGATTAGATATTTCTTTAAATCTTCGAATGCACGTGAGAGAGAATTTCCCTGTTCATGTTATCTCTTCCATTCCTGGTTCGCATTTTTCAAAGCTTTACGGTTAAATGGGAAATCTCTGCTCGATTCTACAGTCATAGACAATCCATATTACTATTTTCTGAATATCCCTAAAAATAAAATAAGGGTTTCGCAGCCGTATACGCACTTCTTAGAATAGGTCCAACTATTTTACTTAATTTACATAGGTATGTAAGAGAACCTCATGGAAACTGGAAAATAATAATTGGCACCAAAACTGTGTGTTTTATGATACCTTTTATCCTTTTTAAAGGCTACAGTCTTACAATATTATAAAATATGATAAAAATGCCCTGCACTAGGAGGACATTTTTTTTCTGTCTAAATACACATTATACGTTTTTCAGTGGTGAATATTTTCAAAAAAATTATCTTTCTTTAGGATCATGAGATACTACTAATGTCCCTCTTACTTCTCTGGTTATGTTTCCACAAATGTGTTTAATTAAATGAAACCAGCGACGTTGACCTTGACTTTTCTTCGACAAGCCTTCTCAGAACTTCATCTTTTAGCTGAGGGCATGGAGGGTTGAATACGCATTTCAGGGAATCTCAGAATGGTAGGACGCTAAGGATAAAAAGTAATGCTTAAAAAGGTTATTTTTTGGGAAGTAATATGTAGAGTTATGTTCTGCCCCTTAAAGTTGTGCCTGTCTTCAACCAGGGGAAACTGGACAGAGTTGAGGACTAAAGAAGTAGATAGAAAAGAGGATTATGGACAGATGGCTAAGGTGAGTGGTGAATGATCTTCATGACCACTCTTCGTGAGTAGTCAAAAATGTAAGTCTTTGATTGTTATCATCTAAAAAAAATATTTTGGCTCGAGTTAGGATTCCAATAAAAAATAACAATTTAGTGTTGCCTAGAATTAAAAAAAAATATCAAGGAGTTTTATTCGGGTTTTCCACCGGGTCACATCCTACATCTCTGCCGACGTTTCGATGTACAGGCACTTCCAATGAAAAGTTACCACTGCAGAGCCGAAATTTCTAAGTCCGGAGTTTTTTGTAAATTTGACATCGCTGCGTCACGGCTTCCCCCTAGCGGAGCCTGAGGAAGTTCTAACCGTAAACAAACCCCCATCCCTCCTCAGCCCTCCTTTCCTTTCTTAGCGGAAGGGACCAAGGGATTACTGGCGGTCTGTCTTTTTCTCATGCCCTAAAGGTGGGCGTTTCTCCGAGTCGCGCAGCCAGACGTCGGAGGTCCCGAACATACCTCTACGCTCGCCACCACCATCACGTATTGTCATAACATCAAAAATCGACGTTCACTTAGAAGAAAAAATCACAAATCATCATTGTTACTTATATCACTATAAAATGGCATCATGCTGTATGTGGTCTATTTTTTTAAATAAATTGTTCATTATCACCCCCAATTTGTATGTGTCCCTTGAATAATCGATGAATAATTGAATAATTAATTCCTTGGTCTATTGGTGTTGTTTCACGTTTGTGCTATTTCAGTGTGAGTTCATTAAAATGTTTTATTCTCACATCGATGTGGTCAGAAGTTTTATAAATATGTGATCTCAATGTTTTAAGACTAGTAATAGTCTCAGAAGAAGAAAATAACGTTCCGAATTGTCGTAATTTCCACGAGTTTACCGTAGGATTTATGGTATAGACTCGTAATTTGAATAATAACAATACCCATTATATTACTGCTTGTATAATACCAATACACATCTGTTATTGACCACGCAGGCGTTTCCCTAAAATCTGGTCTAATATCTGCTGCAATAAGAGACGAGGGCCTCCCTGCGACAATGATGCAATATGGGGAGCTGCGCGAGATTAAGGACCTAGGTTGAGAATATTGAGCCGTGCGACCGGATAAGTTTACGCAGAATCACGTTAAATTATTTTTCTTTGCGTACGCTCCAGGAACATACTTGTTGTTCACGCCCTTCAGCCCTTGAAAAGAGTGGAGTCTTTTTAGGGTCCATGAAACATTCCATAAATACACAAGTTAGGAATCTTTTTCATGTTGTTCATACACACTTTCAAATTAAATAGAAATTTATTTAATCACCGAGTGGTTGAACAGTGGATACCAGCTAGGATTCTTGGCGCATTGTGATTCAGTATGGGTAGTTGATTTACTTCGCACGTATTATCAGTGATTATTTTACCTTTCGGGTATCCTGCGCTTTTAAGTAGCAGTATTCAGCCATATCTATGATATACGCAATTGCAATCTAGTGCTCTAGTGGAAAGGGAGAAGTGAATGCCAGATGGGGAGCGGCATGTTCCCTCTGACCACATTGTTGAGTCCCTGTGTTGAGACAATGGGGATGGGGAGGACCGGTCTCCGCGAAGAATAATTTTCCACTGCCCAAAAACCTTACTCCATACGTTTTATTGCACCCGCGACCCCTTCCACGCGGTATACCTCGTGTCAAAATCCTCCGAGTTTATGCCCTTGCAAGCCAGTGCCCCTGCAGAAAGGTTGATCCGGAAGCAGGTAAAACATTAGAGACGTCTGCCCATCAACTCTTACACCTGAGTGATTATAAGTTTTTTCTAGTCACATTACCAGGCGAATATTTCAAAACATTTAAATATCCACGAGTGAACACGTTTATCAAAATGGTTTCTCGATTTAGGTGTGCTGGCCTCTTATTAATTTCATACGTGGTTTGAAGGAAGTAACCATTCACACACAAAAATGAATCGATTCCGTCCATTTAAGAAATATATCCAAAAATTTTTGCGGTAATATTTGCTGTGCAATATGGTCGAATAATAGAACACCTGTCCATCAGAAGGGAAAGAGAGGAACAGCATATTGTAATTAGTATTCTCAGTTGCGATTAATGTTCGTAAGGAAATTTACTAACTGCCGTCCAGACTTTCCGCAATCGGAGCAATTGGCCCCTCGAGAGGAGATCGCAGGGAGGCGGCTGGGTTCCCGCGCGTCCCGTTTGCGAACCCATCCTGACGGGGAATTTCCAGCTAGACAATGCTTCCTCGGCGCCCCTCCCCTACGGGAGGAGGAGAATAGTGTGTGGCGATCCTTCGGCAGGGGGAGGAAGACACGTGGCTCAATGCCACGTTTGGGCACAAGGGTAGAGCGAGAGTCAGGGGTATTTTGCGACCATCGTGAGAAGAAGCATTGAAAGAAAACTGACCGTCAGTAATCCCTTGGTCCCTTCCGCTAAGAAAGGAAAGGAGGGCGGAGGAGGGAAGGGGGTTTGTTTACGGTTAGTACTTCCTCAGGCTCCGCTAGGGGGAAGCCGTGACGCAGCGATGCCAAATTTACAAAAAACTCCGGACTTAGAAATTTCGGCTCTGCAGTGGTAACTTTTCATTGGAAGTGCCTGTACATTACGTCCGTCGTCATCTGGACATGATGACGATGGACGACACGCGCATCAAAACGTCGGCAGATATGCTAGATGTGAATCGAATTAAACTCCTTGACATGATACGGCGGGAAAGCCTCAGATATTTTTAACACAAAAAAAACTTGGGTGTCCTTAAGACCACACGGGAGAAGTGTAAACTTCTAAGGCAATATTATGATATTTATAATACATAAAAAATATTTCATCAATTGTAATAATGTGCATTTTATACAAAGGTTTTTGCATTAAATAATTCAGCTACTCTTTAATCACTCTTTTGTTCACTACGCCGTGCAGAAAGCTAGACTTATGTATTTTTTCTCTCTTTATGTGAACGTACATTAATTGGAACATTAATTACTTGACCATAAATCCCAAACTGACCCTGGATATGTCGCAGTCGCCTTTTTTGCATGAAAGGAATTCGGGGTGATATTAATCTTTCAGTCACCAAATCTAATGGGAAATTTTTCAAACTATCGGGAAATGGGGGATATTTGAAACCATTATATACTGATAGTTGTGGGATATTATTTTTGGGAATGCTTGTGATACAGGTTGCACATCTTACTCTGTTAAAGAGCGAGCGTTCTCATGAGTTTACACATTCGGCATGCTAAGCGGGGCCTCGGAAAGAAGAATCTGACGGTACGTGACGCGAGTTTGCTCTTTTTCCCCCATGCCAAAAGTTCCCAACGGGCCAAAAGAAGTTTACACTTCAAAAATAAATTCAACTATATATTTATATAATATATATATAATTAATATTATATATATATATATATATATATATAAAAGCACTCCAAAATTCCCGACTTCATCCTCTAAAGTCTTCTGTCCCGGATCTTGACTTACACTTCTGCAGTATTAGTTTTTTTCATTTTTACAATTTGTGAGAAATGTGCAACTTTTTGCTGATTTCATTCGCCGTCGTTTCAAATGTATCGGCCAGATCCTAATATATTTTATTTCATTTTGTCCCGGTATTCCTTGTTGCTCACTTATCTCACGCCTGGCAACATGTACATGCTATAAATCCATTTAATGCTGCAAAGAACCCTTCCTGCCATAGCCGTTGCTAGCGCGCTCGAAAACTCCTACCTGCTCTCACGACACTCAATCCAGACTGCCGGAAAACTCCGAGAGCAGTGTCGGGGGTCTCCGCTGGCCGAACTTGGACCGCCTTAACGGTACACTTCAGCCGGCGACACTTGTGTTGCTACACTCCCGAGTGAGTGTCGCGACACTGCTCTACGGGCCGTTTTAACGGAGACACTCGATGTCTGACACTGAGTGTCCGACACATTAGTGTCTCGTTAAGACGTAGCTTTAGAGCTAAATATTATCATAGTGATGTCAGCCAGCTACGCATTTCATATGTTGACAATTGTGTGATAGATCGTGAAAAAGAGGTCTACACACAGCCCAAGTTCACATTCTGGGCACCAAAGTCGAGTTTCTTAGAAATATACTGATGAAAAATGACTCGTCCTTTGGACGACACAATCACCTCGTTCCAAAATAACTTTGTTTCCAAAAAATAATTTGACAAAATTGAGGAGACTATTCTCTATCGTGAGTGGTGCTTGATTTATATCTAATCTATATGATGGTCCGGTGAGCGCATGCACTCTTTGCTTGAAAGTCCGCAACGGTAAACACCAGTAGGGTTCAACATCCGTGTCACTGTCTCCATCGCAACTGCTCTCTGTCAGAATTTCTATACCTTCCTCTTTTTCCAGAAGTTTATTTCCAGAAGCCATATTGCTAGAACTATGATATTACTAATAATATTGTCTCAAAAATACTCATGCCATAGCACACAACACTCTTGAGCAATCAGTTTGAGGAGAGACTGTCTCACCGAGCCTGTCCGAGATGATATGAAAATGTTAGTCACAACAGATTTGAAGACGGGAAGGACTTTGAAGTGTATGTATGCAGAAGGGCTCGCATGCTATCAAAGGCATCATTCAGCATCCTGTTATCTTGATTTGTGCTCACGCTAAGATTCCCTTTCCTCCTTACCAGCGAGATAAGCAAGCTCGAACAAAACGGATGAGTCATTCAGCGGACAGATGGTCCAGCGGAACCTATTACGCGTATGGCGATAAGGAAAAAACCTCTCATGAAAGTAAGATGCTTCTATCGTTGAGTGTTTTCTAAGATGATAAGGATATAATTGGGCTGTATATCCTTCTCTGTCATGGCAAAAGAATGATGTTTCCTGGTCTCACACCAAGTAAGCAAACCTAAAGTAAGGAGATGCATCATTTAGGCGAAAGATGGTCGAACAAAATCTCATTATCTTGACATAACCAAGAAAAAATTCTCATGATAGGAGGACCTTCTATATTCTGAATGCTTTTCTTATAGCAATATATATCTTAGTGCGGTCTATAACTTGATCTGTACTGAGTAAATTATTCAGTTCCCTCCTCATACAAACAGCAAGCAAACCTTGTTGACGGGAGTTGGATTCTTCATGTGATATTACGTCAACAACATATAATACCGTGAGATATCCTCAGAAAAAAATTAAGATGGAAGAAAGATACAGTGGAAGCCCGATATAGTGAGTACGGCTTATTGCGAGAATCCCGTTTCAGCGAGTGATTGTCTTTGTACCGCCAAAAGGCCTATGTTTTACATGTAAAATAAAGTGGATCAGGGTGCCCACAACTTTTTCTGAATCATTTCCCTGTGTTTTCCCTGTTTTTTCCCTGTGTTTTCCCTAGCAGGTTTCTACATAATATCCTAAGAAATGTGCTAACTACAGGGTTTCAATACGTCCCGAAAGTGCACCTAAATAAATTTGCGTAAATGGGAGCAGAGATCACACACTTTTCATCATAATAGACTTTTATTTTTATGAAAAAATATTATGATAAAAATTAACAATAAAAACTGAGACAGTACAGGCAGCACAAAAATGAACATGTCAATCGATCCTATAACTTGAAAGATCAAGCAAAACTAATTAAATAATCAGGAACTTTCTGAGAAAATATTGCTGTCTTACATTAAATGACCATAAATTAATTATTCAGGTAACACACGAAAAATTACACTAAAAAAGCAAAGATTTTCATTTCTTCATCTTCTTAATTTTTTTCTCTACTTCTTCCTGTTTTTCTTTCATGGATTGATTATCTGCTTTTAACTTATCTAGCTCATTTTTCTTCCTTTTTTCTTTTCTCTGTAACCTACTCTTCTTCGCCATTTCAGTTTTAGTGTCTCGCCTCTTCTGAAGCGCATCTCTGTACTTGGTGCTTGCTCCACGCGCATATCTGATCAACTCCTGATCAACTTCCACTGACGCCTCGCCTCCCGCATGAAAAATCCCATCCCAAACTCTTCTCAGAGCAATGAGAGAGTCTTCATGTAGGTTCTCAACTATCATGTCTTTGTTCACAGAGAACCCACTCTCGACAAAGGCGTTACCGTGAGAGAACAGCAGGATAATTTAAACAGCTGCCCAACAATTCTTTAAGTCCTCTCGTTTGTTAAGTTGGCTTGCATAGAATGAGTCCAGTCTATCCGTATTCCTATTAAAGCCCGTGAGCTATACTTTATCCACCTGGGATACTAACCTTTTGAACTGGATACCAGCGCGATCTGCCTGCAGAGTGGTCATGTGGTTTGCAGACACGAGAACCCTAAGACAAGAATCCATGTCTGTTTTACACTATTAAGGTTTTTTAATAATTTAGTTAGGATCCAGACATGATGCTGCTTTGGTAAATTTGTACTTTATTGGGCTTCTCTCAACTATTTTCTTCTCAATGGAGACCCAACCCTTCTTACATTCCAACCCAAAAATGTCCTCTTCCATGTCCTTCACTCTTGCATCACGGAGAGCAAGGGTTGCTCCCACACCAATATTGATTTGGGACAGTTTCAAACCATTCGCAACATCATCTACATTAATATTAATCAGCTTGTAGGCTGTCTTCACTTTGTTTAGGACGTCTAGCTTCACAAACCGCCCGTACACCTCTCGAAGAGGATCCTCAATGTCACCATGAAGAAATGGGATAACTGGTTTCAGCATCTGATACGCTTTGAGAAACGGCTCAAAAGATGATGCTATTGTCGCAAAGAAATGAAGTTTAGCCAGCAGAAGAGGGTCAACAAAGCACTCTTTCACCTTCCTAATCGACCATGTGTCAGGCAAATCCTTCATAGTGGGAAAGTAGGTCTTCAAATTCTTGAGTATTGTAATGACTCTTGCACACACGGAACCATTCTCAAGCCATCGGCAATTGCAAAATTTGAGAGTAAATTCATCACTTTCAGTATGACGTGTAAAGTCTGCACGGCGCGCCGGAGAATCCTTGAAGACATTATGGATTAACTTCAAAAATATTGCAAACTGCCAACCATACTTAACGAAACTGTACTGAAAGGCACCATGAACGACATGGAGATCACAGGATCCCACAGGCTACCGTGGGAGCTAACTGGGGCTACAGAAGTAGCTTCGTGACATTTAAAGAATACAGGTGGGAGCCTAATAAGCTACCGGTAGCTTCTGCTTGCTCTTTCTCCGGTAGCTTCCATGATAGAGAATACCGATGGGAGCAACTAGCTTATTGAAGCATCATTTCACCGGAAAGCTTCGTAGCTTCGAGTTATAGAATAGGCCCCTTGATCCGCCCCTTACCGAACTGCTAGCATGTTGCCTGCATGGTCGAGGGGTGTGGGAAGGGAGTGCTGGTGCTACATACACGCGTACGCCATTTCCAACTAAAAAACTTATCTACCTAAACATACAGCATACATAATAAAATCTTAAGTTTTAAATGCTGAGAATGGTAAAAAACTATCCAATTGAATTACGAAAACCATACCGGTACTGTTCATCATACAAAAAGTCTGGGTAGTAATACTGCATACCTGCTGTAGTGGTGTTCGGACGACGAAATTAGTCAAGTTGTCCTGACGTTGACGACCCTGGATAGCACTGAGATACCACTTCCCTACAGCATGGCTTGTAACAGCCCGCTTGCCCATTGAACTCAGCGAAAAAGTTTTGTTACACACGATGCACTTAGCAGAGTTCACATCCAGTTCGCCTGCCCGCAACCAACTTTGCCACTCAGGGTGAAGGATAGCATCAAGCCATGCAGGGTTGAATTTGGAAGTCATTATTATTTGGAAAAGGTTTACTCCTACAGTACGATATTCCCTGTTGTGTTGTTGTCCGTCTCACAACACACCCCCTCCGTGCAGCCGGGTGCAGCCAAGCCGTCGCTAGCCGAGCGAAGAGTGCGAAGTGAGAGGAAAGGGAGGGGGCTACTTCGGCAGCCGAGCCAGTCCGATGCGAGCCCATGCACGAGTGAGCGCACCAGCCGAACGGAGCGAGACCATAGACCAAAGACACTCTGTGCTGCACGGTATATGGTGCTAATTAATTATTAATTCCCCATTTAAAAAAAAGATTTCGAGATCCCAGACATTTCCCTGTCCAATTCCGTTGCACTTCATTTCCCTGACTTTTCCCTGTTTGCGGGCACCCTGGATATAGCGAGGCCAAAAAGTTCCTTCCACGGTATACGCTCAGTATTACGACAGATATCTCTCGAGGGCGATGCACCACCTAGCAAAAATTAACTATTTCGTTTTGTATTATCTGTTTATTAAACTAAATATTCAAGATGCGACCCATATCTGCAACACCTAAAGCCAGTTATGTCCAACCATTAGTGATTGACGGCCTTGAGTACGCTGTGCGCGCTCCCATTTTACATTCTTCTTTTGTTAGGCCCAGTCATCAGTGAGAGGGGAGTGGGCGGACGACAAGCAAGTTGAGAGTAGAAGAGGGAACATTCAGCAGAATGAGAGCGATCTGTCGGAGAGATTGAAAAACTCAAACCATTCCGTCAACTCGATGCACCCAATCACACGGCAGCAGAGAGTTGTGATGTAGGTAAGGGGCGCAGTTTACTCGGTCGGAGGGGCGGAGTTTACTCGGTCGGAGGAGCGGAGTTTACTCGGTCGGAGGGGTGGAGTTTACTCGGTCAGAGGGGCGGAGTTTTCTCGGTCGGAGGGGCGGAGTTGTCTCGTGGTTTGTGCGGCAGCATCATGTCCGCGAAATGTAAATATTTGGACCTTAAAACCAAAATTAAAATTATAGACAAGTGTGAAAGTAACAGGTCTTCAAAGACTGATATCGGGAGGCGGTTTGGTGTGTCGTCATCTACGTTGTTCACAATATTAAAGAACAAAGATAAAAGTCGTGCAGCAGTGACCGAACTAGGATGACCTAGCAGCCAAAAACATTTGCGGCATGGGGAACATCCTCAAATGGAATCTGCACTATTCAAGTGGTTTTGTCAGCAAAGGTCTGCAGGACTGCCCATAAATGGTCCGATGTTAAAGGCGAAAGCTGACTACACTTGCACGAAACATGATGTGCTAGCCAATCGACTGAGGTATTTTCTTTTCTGGTGTAAATAAATACTCGATGACACTACTTTGCGGTAGAAAATTGAATTTGAATCATAGAAACTGCTAGGAATAGGTGACTATGCGAGAAATATCTTCGACCACTGGTATATGCCGTATTTCAGTGAACCTTCAGGCCAATTTTCCCAACTGATGGACGTACTGGTTAACATTCGAAAACTCAACAAAGTTGATATTATCGTCATGACATATTTGCAAAATTATCCAAAAACTACAGTATACCTAATATTTAAATTCCGATTAGTTACGGTGTCTTTACAGCTTTCTTTGGCGATCGAAAAATAGAAGAACTGAAAGAAAAACACCGAAACTGGAGGAATTAACATTTTATGTAATGGAAAATGTTGTTTCCTTCTTTAAATTAGTTGATATTCCACCAGATAATACCATGGAAACAAAAGACATACTTCGTCAAATACAATGGAAACAAAAGAAAAATGGTAAATACGAACGACTATGAGAATTAGGTGGCTTTATTCAACACTTTCGGATAAAACGAGCGCTCGATTTAGCGAGTGATTTCCGAGGGATTATGAGCACTCGTTAAACTGAGCTTCCACAGTATATTCTTAGTCGAATGCCCCTACAAAAATATAACTTTCTATCATTTGACAGTCCCAGGGGCCTTGAGAGTGAAAGGAGGATGTAGTGTGCCATATGAACACGCTCGGCAGTCTAGCGATATTTTTTTTTGTGCCGAAGAGACACGCTTGGTTGATAAAGGTTAAGCCCCTCTTATTTCATTTATATCTTCTTTCCCCAATGCTCCATTCACCTTGGAAAACAAACTTCCCTCCTACTCCTCTCCAGTTATATTACTATGTCACATTGCTTCTACTCCCGTCACTGCTTTTTTCTATCTTTCCTCCACCCCTCCCTCTCCAAATAAGAAAATGAACTTAAAAAAAGTTAGTTTAAGGCAACTTAACTGAATTATGCTTTCTCCATGACCACTTCCCGGAAAAGCATTTCAATTTTACTCACTTCGATTTTACTTACTGACTCTTTTTTGGTCCCTCCAACTACATAAAATCGAGGCTTTACTGTATGTATATTCAAAGAAATACGTACATATGGTTTCCATTAGTTTACTTTCGAATGCATACCTTTGCCTGAAATGCTTCATTCAGCTTCTGCTGATACTCTGCTAGCTTCAGTTCAAGGTTCTTCACCCCGTTGACATCATTGCGGCCCTTGACAGTCTCCAGAGAGAGCAAGATGGAATTGATTTTTGCTTGAACAGTACTGATCTATGAAACAAAGTCAAAGAAAATTAAAAACCAATGAAAATTTACAGAAACAAGGTAGTGCAAAGTGGAAAAAATTCCTGATATGAAATAAAATTAGACCCTGACACTGAAATGTCAACAAAATTAATGCAAATTCTATCAGCTAACTTAGCAGCAGCAAGGCAAGGATAAAATAATGCAAAAAACATTTGAGGGACTTGGAAGTTAAAAATAGCAATAGGTAGAATAATTTAACATGTTTATCAACAGGCTAATAAGAACAGGTGTACTTCATCAGAAATATTGAGTATAAAAAAATAAACAAAAGGTAAACTTAAAAAATATCAAATTTGAATGTGAAAAATTGTCAATGAGGAATTAATTAGGATTTGAAATTTAAGTAACTGAGGTATTTATATACATTGCAATGAAACATTTTCCAGTCACAAATAAATGAAACAACATGTACCCATACTAAAATATGCCTATGTATTACGTTACTTTCCCTTTTCTTATGGCATCTCTGATCTCTAAAGATATGTGACAAGCCAAGGTATCTTGATTAGTAACTCACGGTATAAGCCTAAGATTTTTAGGAAGATATATTTAATGCCAGTAGGTTATCTTTTAATGCAAAGGGTATTGATGATGCCAAAAAGACTATTGTGATGCATAACAAGTCTAAGCCCATGCCCCAAAGGCATTTTAAAAATGCAATTCACAGTATGGTAAACATTTAATTTTCTTAAAAAAAAAATGAGAATGAAGTGGTCCTCACCCCCTAGAAAATTCTTTTAATTTATACCAGTGATAAGATGAAAATTTAGCTTTCTTATAGCATCACAGCAATATGACATATTTGAATAAATGGGTTTCTCAGATTTTCCTCTTAAAATATTCCATCACACCTCAAAAATTAGAACATTATCTTTACTAAAGATTAAAATATATTTCAGAACACATTAAAAGATGACTTACATGGAGTTCCACAGTCTCTGTATCATTGATGTTTACAGTGTTTTTCACTTCTTTTGAAGTTAATTCTTGCAATGATATATCCCGAATCGCAGGATTCATGGACTCTAATCTGCCAACTCGTACTAAACGGAATCGATTTTCCTCTGCAAGAGAAATATAGGACAACCAATGTACCCAGCATCATAATGAAATTACAAGTGATGTTTTTTTTTCTGAAATTATGTTTGGTGCTACTGAGGAAAATTAGGACTTCATAGAGTATAAGCAAAAAAATTACAGAAAAAATGCTCTTAATTTCAAGCCCACAATAATTACTGCTTTTTCATTTCCTACAGAATTGGAGCACCAACAAATCCCACTTATCCGTTAGAGGTACATATGAGTAACTCATGGTTAGGATGCACACCTTTTTGAAATCTTGCCTCATGCATAGCCTTCCAAACAAACTGATAATCTGTTGCAGTTATGAAACAGTTATATGTAATACCATTCCATCAAGAAACATTATTGAAGAACTAGTTTCTTAAATTTAAAAGAATTCAACAGGTTATGGGCCCAGATCGCAAGTAAATAGCTAGAAATTTGTTATTCATCACGAATAAATCCATCGTGAATTAACCGTGGAAGTATATTGTACATTAGGTACAAAATGGCTGCCGGTAGTAGTGACTACAAAATTCAAGTGGATAAACTCGAAGGACCTGAAGACTGGGCTAAGTGGAAATGGCACATTTCGATGTTGTTAAGAGCGTACGCACTTGAAGATATAGTCTTCGGTATGCGCAAGCGTGGTGAAATTGTGGAAAATGCAACAGCGGAGGAAAAGGCGGCAGGTCATATGCGGTTGAAAGATGACGAGAAGGCAGCAAGTTTCTTAGCTGGTACGCTGGGAACTCGAAGTGAAGCTGGGAAGGTAGGAAGTGAAATTTGGGATAATTTACATGCAAGATTTGAGCTAAGCAGTACGCAACGGCTAAATATGTTGATCGAAGCCTTTTTTCGTGTTCAAAGTGACGAAAAAGAGGATATCAGCACACATGTTGCGAAGCTGCAGAAGCTTTTTGTGGATTTGAATAACGAACTGCAGAAACACAAAGAAAATGTTCCTTGTGTATGAAGATGTACTTCTTCCGGGTATTACACCGTGAAGGTCCATTATTCTGGGACGACAATTCCGCCGGCGTTGCAGTCGGCTTCTTCAGGCCAGTGAAGTGCGGATGCAGTATGTTGGCGGCCTTATATATCTTATCCGTAGGGGTTAGGTCACTCGTGATTGGCTGTTGCTGTTTTTCTTTCCCCGCGCAAAACGTGTTTCTAGGCATTGGCGAGGGAATAGCCATCTTCCCTATTGAAATTGTCTTCATTCTTGCTTGTTTTAATGGCCTCCGGTATAAGACGTGGGAAATATCTCCTTTCTTTGGAAATTAGCTTAGCTTCTTCAAAATTGATGTTGTGAGAAAATGATTGAAAAATGAAAGAAAATGTTTTGTCTGAAAGAATGTTGAACGGTCGAATTTTATCTACACTACAAAAAGAATACAACAATTTTAAAGACTTGTGGGACACGATTCCGTCAGGAAATCAAAGTCTGAACTTATTGATTGAGAAACTGTGTACGATTTAATTGCGAGACCAAAGTACGCTGGAATCGGCTGCATTTGTTGCACGCAATGACCCGAAGAAGAAAAACCAACAAAATAGACGTGGCATTTGAAAAAAATCAAAGAAAATCAATGAACATGCAAAAACAAAAATTTCCATGCCATAAGTGCAAACAGATCGGTCATTGGGCAGCGGAGTGTCCAATGAAAAGGACCGATTGAAGTACTGGCTACAACCAGTCTGAAAAGAATGCTGCATTTATATCACATGCTCTTGGTGCCTCATTTAATTACTATTCTGAAGCCGACAGATGGTACTGCGATAGTGGTGCTACCAATCACGTCACTGCGAATAAGCAATATTTTGTATCATATACAAAATTTGCTGTACCTAACATGGTTTCACTCGGTAAACGAGTTGTAAGCATGCTGGCTCACGGAAAGGGAACTGTTAAAATTCAAGTGCATTTGAACAAAACTTGGAAAAATGCAGAATTGAAAGACGTTCTGTATGCTCCTGAAGCAAGTGCTCACTATTCTCCGTACAAGCAGCTGCACGAAAAGGTTTTTGCGCGAGACTAGATGCTGAAAGTGACAAACTTGAAGACGAAGACACAGGGGAATATTACGTACTTGACATACGCATTGTAAAACCGGCACAACCCATTCAAGTGAATTTGGTGACATCGTCGGATACACTGCAAGTGTACCATGAAAGATGCAGTCATCACCACAAGAAAACATGTAAAAAGCATCTTGAAGCAAATGAATATCAACGTAGACGGGTGAAAAGAAGAATTCTGCGATGGATGTGCCCTGGGAAAAATGCATCGGTTGCCATTCAAGAGTCGAGTTAATCGCCCAATGGTCACTGGTGAGCAAATTCACGCCGATGTGAATGGACCCATGTCTACGGAATCACTTGGAAAAGTGCGCTACTACGTTTGTTTAAAGACGACTTTAGCAAGTTCCGTAGAATTTTCTTCCTGAAGCAGAAAAGTGAAGTCAGTACCGTCTTGGAACAGATCCTGAATGAAGCCAAGACAAATGGTCATGTCATCAAACAAGTCAGGTGCGATGGAGGAAAAGAATTTGACAACAAGAAAGTTTCTGAACTCCTTTCGAACAGAGGAATAGAGCACTGCATTACTCCACCTTATACACCACAGCAAAATGGTGTTGCGGAACAAGAGAACTGCACAATTGTAGAATGCGCACGTTCTATGCTGAATCCAAGCAAGTTGCCAAAAGAATTGTGGGCAGAAGCATGCAATATTGCCACATATCTTTTAAATCGCACTGGGAAGTCCTCCATTGAAAACAAACCTCCATATGAACTGTGGTATGGACGACCTGTAGGAAGCCTGAATCATCTGAGAATCTTACGAACAGAATGTTATGTGCACGTGAACAAGCATTTCCGCTCAAAGTTTGACAACAAGGCTGTTCATGGACATCTCGTTGGGTACGTGAACGAAAGGGATGGATTTAGGGTGTGGATTCCATCTCAGAGGAAGACTGTTTTAAGCCACAATGTAAAATTCAAGCCTGAAGTTGTTTGCAATTTGCGCACCGACGTTGCTGAGTTTGTAGTAGATTGTGAAGAAACCATGAGTCAGAGTCAATCCAATCCAACTTCCGACGTGAATAAAAAGTCAGGTGAAGTCAGCTATGACAAGAAGGCAGAAAGTTTATGTGAACAAGAAAAAGATGTTACGACGCTTAGTTCCGGAGTAAGTGAAGTATCAGGTAAAAGAGAGGAAGTAATAGAAAAAAATGAAGAGAAACAAAGAAGGAAACGTGAAAAGAAGAAACCAGAATGGATGACCAGTGGAGATTATGTGTGCATGGCTGGACCTCCTATTATCAAGGACAACGATCCCAGTTCATATTCTGAACAGTAAAAGTCAGTGACTGAAGGCAATTCATGATGAGTTAGAGTCACTAAAAGAGAATAGTATTTGGGTATTAGTTGAGCGTCCAAATGGCGTACAAGTTCTGCAAAATCGATGGGTTTTACGTCAGAAAATTGCAGATACAGTGTGTCCTCGTTTAACGTTGTTAATTCATTCCTGAAAAAGTAGACGTTAAGCGAAACAACGTTAAACGATGCAGTATTTTCCATAAGAAACAATGTAAAAAATTAAAATCGGTTCTTCATTTCATAACAAGAACGATTTCTTGTGTGAGAATTGTAGAAAAGGGGTATTCGATGAATGGGAAAGGAAAGTGAAAGGAATGCGCATTTATTAAATATAAGAAAAAAAGGTGTGAGATTCTTAGTTTTGGAGAAAATAAAGTTTGAAAATGGCCAAATTCGCGTATTTTTTTGTGATATTTTGACGCCATATTGCGAGATTTTTGGAAGTCCCGGTAGAGGGATACGGACTAATTTCACGTCTGAAATATGGCCTTACCCAACCCCCCCCCTCCCCCCCAACAACGTTGCGTGTCTGTGGAGTGAAACAGGGGTGATAAGGTGGGACTGTACGCGGCGTCGAGAAGGCCATTTCTGAACGAAAAATAGGTTATTTGGCGGATAGTTACGATTTATTTTCACGAATACCCTTTTAAACCAACCCACCCCAATGGTGATTGGTTTGCGTAAAATTACGGCGAGAGGCGAGTTGGTGATGAAAGTTCCGTATGGAGGCAGTGGAATGAAGTACCTCCAAAGATTATAGGGTAGCTCCGAGAGGTTACCCGTCGCTCCTGAGTGTGATAAAGCTGTCGAAAAGCGAAAAATTGTTTTAAGTTGAAGGCGGGAAAAGTCATGGGCGGTGGGCATAGAAATTGAAGACACTGCTCGACCGCTGCGCCATCTGAGGGAACTAGGAGGAAAAGGTCAGTATTTCCAATATGGCGTCCAGAAGTAGATTCACATCACAGGTTTAAGTGAAGAGTTTACGAAAGAAAAAGGATTTATGAAGCAAACGAAAGGCAAATGCGCATATGTAGCGTATCAATATAAGTGAAATAGGTGGTATTAGGTGATCGGGAAGCAGGTGAAATTAATTTTCTCCCAGACTGGATGCTATGATACAAATACCACGGCGTATTTTAATTACGCGGGCAGTCTGATTTCACTAGTCAGAGATCTTCATATCTTAGATGAAACAAACTGAAAAGGCATTTTAAAAGAATAATCACCAGGTTTCCCTCCTATATTTCTGATATTTAGTGCTGTTAGCACCGGCTTCCCTCTGAGTAAATAGAAATTTTTGTTCTTCACTGCGGGAGTGTGCGCATGCGAATGCAGTGAAGGGCAAAAATTTCGCTCGCTGCGATCGCGAAGACGTAGGATATCAATTAAAATAGTGAGTGAACTAGGGAAAATCGGCGCTGTGTACAAAATTTTTGTTATTTCTTAACAATGTTTTAGGAACAGTATCACCCTCGACGATTTACTGCATGATGGGGGGTTTAGAAAATTTCCTCTTACACACTAAGTCAACACGAAAAACACGTTTTCGATTCACCTCAAACAGCAGTAAATCAACTTTTTCTTCCACCAGTTCTACCTTATGGCGGCATGGGATTTTCAGGTATTTTTTCCCGTAGATATCTGCCCCTGGATCTACCATTCGGACATGGTATTATTAATACCATGTGATTCAAGATGGTACACTAACGTTGGTTTGAGTTTTAAATCAAACGATGCATTGCCCCCCAATAACAGCGTAGTAAATAATAAGCAAACATACAGTTATGAAACAAAATAACGCAATAATTATTCGCTCAGGTGAACTTTTGACACACGCTATGAGTTAACGTCAAACTTTTCCGCCGAATGGAAATTACGCATCAGATGCGCCAAATTCCTATTCGTTATTCATTTTTTTTTGGTTGCGCAAAATTTGAACAACGTTATCGCGAAACAACGTTAAACGGGACAATGTTAAACGAGGACACACTGTACTGGAAAAGTTCGATTTAAGGGTCGACCGGTGGCCAAAGGATACGTGCAAAAACAAGGAATTGACTATGGGGAAACATTCAGTCCTGTTGCACGTTATGACACCATCAGGACCTTGTTAGTGGTGGCTGCTGCAGAGAAAATGAAGCTCGATCAATTTGACATAAAAACAGCTTTCCTGAATGGTGTGCTCAAAGAGGATGTGTACATGGAACAACCGGAAGGTTTTGAAGATGGCACTGGACGAGTATGTCTACTGAAGAAAAGTCTGTATGGTCTCCAACAGGCTCCGTTGTTGGAACAAACGTTTCATGGAATTCATGAAGAAAGCTGGATTAAAAATAGTGACGCTGATCCATGTCTCTTCTACCGTAGGAACAACGAGAAACATTTATATGCTGCAATAAACGTTGATGATGAGTCTAGTTGTGGGCAGCGATAGAGCAGAAATTGAAGAATTCATGGAAAAGTACAGCAAAATGAAGACGGGTCGATGACAGTGAATCAAGAAGACTATACAAGGAAAATTCTGGAGAGATTTAGAATGGCCGAGTAGAATGGAGTTTCAACCCCAATTGGGCGAGAAGAGTGTGATGTCAAAGAGAATATTACAGCCAAAATTCCTTATCGTGAAGCGGTGGGTTGCCTGCTGTATTTGGCTACAGCCTCACTTCCGGACATAGCTTTCGCAGTGAACAAAGTAGCTTGGGCCATGGAAGATCCTACAATTCAAGATTGGAATCAAGTAAAACGTATTTTTAGGTATTTTAAGAATACAATAGATTACGGAATAATTTACAAGAATAAAGAAGTTTTAAAAGACTACGTCGGTCACAAGGACACAAGACGCTCAACGACAGGTGTCATCGCAACACTCACTCATGGGGCTGAATCGTGGACCAGTCAGTGGCAAAAGTCAGTGGCAACATCAACCACAGAAGCAGAAATAGTATCAGCAAGTGAAGGAGCAAAGGAGTTGATCTGGTTGAAAAGATTGCTAGCTGAATTAAGTGGAACTACCAACCAAGACAAACCTCCTACGCTGTACATCGACAACGCTGGCACAGTGAAGTTATCTAAAAATCCAGCATTTCATCGAAAAACCAAGCATATAGAGGTTGATGTGCCCCACGCGGCGGCAGATAATTCGAATCCACCCGTCGACTTAGCCTACATCCACCACCACCCCCCTCCCATCGAGTCATCCACGTTCCCTCACACACCAACCCCCACCCCTTACCACTGCCTCTTCCAAACCCCTCCCCCCCACCCTATCCCTCCTCTCCCCCCACCCTCTTAAAAATTGTATATATTCTGCCACTTGCCATATTCATGTACCTGATGATGTCACCTATGCGACGAAACCGGTCGACTTTAAATAAAAATCTGTGAAAAAAGTACCATATCTTTTTTGAATTCTTCTCTCCTAATAGTAATTCAACATTAGCTTACTCTTTTAGCAACTCCGTTAATAAATTATATATGAAGTATTGGATGTTGTGGGCCAACTAATACATATCTGGAAGTTTCAGATGTGATGTTTGTGCATGCTTTACCTTGAAAAACAGAGTCACTCCAGTTATACTGATTACATAGTATGCTGTAATTTACATGGGTGTGGCACGTGCCACACCTATTGTCCTGAAACCCAAAATTTTTTTTCTCAAAATTTCCCTCCCGCAATATACTGATGTCTCCGTTTTTCCCAATAGCCCTTTTAAATAACCCGAATTGAATTAGGTATATGAAGGCGTGAGTCTCTCGACGTGTCTAGTGTGAAGACAAAGATTATCGGGGAAACTTTTTTTTTTTCAAAACTTACATTGTTCATTAAAAGTCCCTTAAATAATTTGGATTGACAGGTTTACAAAGGCGAGAATTTCATGACATGTCTATTGTCTAGACAACGATTATCGGGTAAACTATTCTTTAAGTTTTGAAAACATAGAACTGCAGTGGGCGTATACAAAATTTGTCAATTAACTCCAAAAATAAAACCCCTCTTTCTCATTTTTTCAAAGTTAAACCCTAATCATGATTGGTCAAAGTTGTACAAAAGCTTCCACCTCTTTTCTGAAAATACGGAAACCGATTTTCTTCCTGTCTTTAATCAAATTAGTCTCAATTTTGACCTCGCTGTGAACATTTCGTGAATGTTTGCGTCCATTACCATACTGATGATACCACACCTATTGCCTCAGTGCCACACCTATTGCTGGTGGCTGGCTACGCCTAAAACTGATTACAGAGAGCTGGTTGATATAGTACCTTTCCTGCCTTTCATCTTCTGACAGCATGTATGCCATGCACATAATTAACTCCAAAGTATATTATTAGTTATAGGAATAAAATCTTTAGGTTTCTTCATTTAAAACCACTCAAAATTGGACATTTCAATTTGGGGATGTTGTACTACCTGCAGTCTCAGCAAATGTTAACGTGACTTCTATAGCTTTAGAGTAGACCACTTCCTTCTTAGTTTATAAAAGCACATAAATTAAAGGTAGGGTGATTTTGCAATCAGTATCTTTATATGTTTGCGCTACTGATTCCATTATTGTACAAAGCTGGAAAAAAATTAGGGGAAAGTTTGAAATGTACCATTTAGATACCATATTTCCGATTTAAATAGCATTCTCACATATTTGTTCATTGCAAATACTACTCAAATTCTTCCACAGACCGAATTAAAATCTTCATCTTCGTAAGAATTATGTATTAAAAAATGATCCCAGAGATTTTTTTTATATTTATCAGGCAAATCTTGTTGATCTTGTAACCTTGTTGAGTAAGAACGCTTGTCTCTTGTTCATTCCCATTATTAAGCGATAATAGCATTACTGCTGAAGGTAGGCATTCTGGATGATCACTTGCAGCGTGCTTTTAATGGAAGACATTATTCACAAAGCTCTCACTTCTTCTGGGTAAGGTCCATGACTATGCATGTTTGCTGAGCCCCATTTCAAACCACAACACTTTGTCCTGTGCTCACAGTTGTCAAGTATGTTGAACATTCATCCTTCATTCTGCACTTCTAATACTTGACATCACCTTTGCTATAGATCTGACATATACGAATCAGGCAAGATGTCCACAAGTATTCCATCCTTAGGTAATAATTTCAAGAGTTCTTCATGCCATCGAAAGGAATTTAATTGATAATTTCTAAACTAAACACAAAACCAAGGAATTTAGCTTAGAAACCAGTCTTAGGAATTAATTCTGTTTTTACTTCAATCACTATGGACTTTTTGTCTGGATACCAAATAGGAATACATTCTAGAAAAATTACATATCAAAGACCATATCCATAGACATGTACATTTCACAGAGTAACTGAACTTACTAGGCAGGGTAGTGCGGAGAATCAGAAGCTTGTTGACCACATTATCGATAGCAGCATTTGATGGTGCACAAAGTAGGATTTTGGGTGTCTCATTGTTTCTCCTCTGTTGATTCAGCGTCTTCCCATCAAACCCAAATATTTCCGTTAAAAGTGTAACTATCACCTTCGTCTTTCCAGTACCTAAAATCAATAAAAATTCATGGTTTAGCTTATTTCATTGCATTAATGATTCTTTAAAGTTATAACTACATATTATTTTAGATTCTAAGACACTGTATTTGCACGAATCTAAGACGAAATCGATTGTAAGACGACACCCTTCTCTTGGAAATCCAAAATGGGGAAAAAAAAGTCATGGATTTCGCTTCCGATTGTAAGATGAACCCACTTTTCATCGAAAGCCCGGAAGGGAAAAAAAATCCATCATAGATTCGTGCAAATACAGTAATTAAAATGAAACCTTAACAAGTGCACTGATCACTCAATGTCAAACAGACCAAGTCATATACAACACTCAAAAACAAGTCAAAGACTCATTTAGGATTATTTGGCTCAAGGTAACTGATTTTCGAAGAGTACACCATCAAATAATTTTACAAGAATAAAACATTTTTACATTGAGGAAGATTTTTCAAACATATTTGCATCGGGACAGAAATGTATTTTCACTCTTGCCTCTTTTTTTATTTCGGCCGAGCAGATTATTAGTGATTAGAAATTATCATCATTTTAAGCCATTTTTTAGCTGTGGCCCAATGACATCAGGGGGGATATTATGAACTGCTAACTGCATGCACCACAGGCAGAGTTACTCCATCAGAAATTGTTCTCACCGCCCGCTACGATTACGAACAGATCTCGCACGGAATCACATGACGCCAAGGGGTCGGAGTTTCACTGCCAACTGCCTTTCAACCTGCCTTTGCAACTCCGCCCGCCTTCATTTTCAACACGGTGAAGGTTTGTCAACATTCTTTGGCTAAAGCTGACGATTTTAAAACATCATATGTGCATGAGAATGGAAATTATTCAAGGTAAGTACTTGTCACAGAGTACTAATTTCTATGGTAAAACATTGATATTTCAAGATGTTTGCGATGGATATTAATACTCTTTCTCTTCCCTAAATCAGTTCTTGGCAACGATATGCCTAGTGCACTTCACCACTTAGAACTGCCTGGCAATTTTTACCTGTGTTACCACAGCTGAGAAGGATTGAAATGGTTTATAATTTGAATGTATAATTGTGGAAAAGTGACTATAAACCATACCGTCGAAATTAGTAATATGAATGTTCTTCTTCATTGATTAACAGTGCTGTCCCTGTGTTTCATATCCCTTACCATTATTCTTCTGAGCTTAGGGCTTTCTCTTTGAAGTTAGGGACAAGGGCTGGCTAGTCCAGCAGAAAAGTGCATTTTGTGCTAAATATGTACCTTGTTTCTGCGAAAATATTTGAATATCTCAGCCGATGAAATTATGGTTGACCATAATTTACCACTTTCACAATTCACATTGGCACGACTGCCTCATTGCTTTTATTCCACAGGTAGTTAGTTCACTACAGGAGAGCATTTGAGAATCATCTATTTCATGAATACTTTGTGAAACTGAAAGAGCCTGTCTTTATCTATTCCCAAGTCTTTGTGAAAATTATGCAGCAACCAAAGGGCTATTATAAGATGAACATGAGGCAATGATTACTGCATAAGGAATTATTTTTGTTCTCGTTTCATATACTTGTTGAACTTTGGGGGCATGCAACTTCGGCTAAGTACATTTTATTGCTACAAAAAAGAGCAATCAGAATAATTGCTGGTGCCCGCCCACTTGAGCACTGTATGCCTCTTTTTTCCCAACTTGGAATTATGACGGTGTATAGCTTATATGTATTTAGAGCACTTCTCTATGTGAAGGACAATTTGGAGACTTTGGCCTCCAGATCTACTTTTCACAATTATAATACGAGGCATAGAGATTTTGAATGTTGATTATTGTAGATTGTCATTACATTATAAATCCTTTCACAAGGTAAATTTCAGAATGTACAACATGTTACCAACCCACCTTAGAGCAGAAGGTCCTATTCAATTTAGGAAGAGGCTAAGAGATTGGTTGATAAGGTATCCTTTGTATTCAATTGAAGAGATGTACCTATAATTGTAATCTCATTTAAATCTAAGACTGAAATATGTATGTACGTTTATTATGAATGTTATTTCTATGTATGTTGTATGCATGGATGTATTAAGTGACGACACCTAACATGGTATGTACCATTTTTTAAGGTGAATAAATAAATATTCAAATTTCTGACACAAATGAGTTTCCCCTGCTTTGCACTTTGGTGGTGGATGAAATGGCGATCAAAAAACAAGTGGAGTTTAATGGTAAGAGGTCATGGGAGTATGTGGACTATGGTGGAGTAATTGATAATAATGCCCAGCCCCTTGCCAAGGAAGCATATGTGTTATTGCTGACTTGCATTAACATAAATTGGAAGGTTCCAATGGGATACTTCCTTATTGATGGACTTAGTGGGGAGCAGCGGAAAGCTATTATTGTCAATTTTCTTCAGTGGGTGCACCATATTAATGTAAAAGTTATTTCTTTTACTTTTGACGGAGCTTATGTGAACACATCCACGGCCAATTCCCTTGGGTGTGATCTAAATTCATCATCACCGAAGACTTTTTTTTTGCATCCTGTAACTCAGGAGCCTGTCCATGTTTTCCTTGATCCATGCCACATGTTGAAATTGGTGAGGAATGCTTTTGGGCGCCCATCTGCTTAATTTCTGACAATAGCAAATACATTATATCGTCTTGATATCAGGTAAGGTGTATTGATATCGTGAGGTAAGTACGTCTATTTCTTGTACTGATATTAACTTAGGTAAAAGTGAAGTCTTGTCATTATATCTTTTCATTTAGCTAGTGACTGCCATTTGAGTGTCATTTGCCGACGATTCCTGCTATTATTAAATGCACAACTTTCCATCTTAAAGGAATGTTCTAGGTATTAATAAACACTTACTTTTGGGTTAGAAGTTAACTTTACCATTGTAACTACGTCTACAAGTCATACAGTCGCCACCTAATTAAACAATGTGATTAATATACTAATCTTCACGATAATTATTAGCGTTACAAGAACGTTCAATTTCCTTCGGCTACTAATGCATTAAATATGAGTGGATATACAGCATACGCAGTTAATACGGAACCAGAAATAACATTACTCTTCTCAAGCTTGAGTTTACTTTTCATCTGCACGTTCAACGTAATCTGTGGGGTGTAAAGAGTTATTTTGTACTGGAAAAAGATATCAGAGGAATACATTTTGCAAAGGCTACCATTAGAGTGAGAATAGAAGGTTTTGCATGTGTGACAGAAAGTGTATTACCATATACATATTTCCGAGTTTCAATCTGAAGTTTCGCGAACCAATTAGCATTGACCCTTAGGCAAATGTCAATGTTTTGGTCAAAGTAGGTGTGGCCTATCCTACCCAAGCACCCCTATTCCTGCCACGCTTCCGCTCCATGCTTGTGACCCGTAGTGCCCCCTTCAGTATATTCCAATCCCAAAAAATCTAGTAAAATTTGGGAGGAAGTTCAACATAAATCATTCTTCTAAACTTAATTATACGAGGCAATTTATTTATTATTTATTTAATGTAATCATCATCAAATAGTAATTAAACATGTTAATATGAATAAAGATGATTCAAACGTCTAGTTTCTCAGGGTGAATTATCTTGCAAAATTAAATTTGTTTACTCAGATTTAAAGTAAGGTATTACTTCAAATTGTAATCTATGTAAGGGGGATTTCCTCGAATTAAATTTTGTATTAATCACATCTACACCTACCAGGTGGTCCTTGTATCAAGCATATCCTTGGTTCACGCGCTAAGCTAACCATTTTAGCCATGGCGACAGCTCTTCTCTGAGTGGGGTTAAGCATTTCCTATAAAAAATAAACAAATATTAAAGTGGCAGTAGCCTAAAGATACATCCAAAAATTCTAAACTGAAAATGATAGCCCACAGAAACATTCAAAATCAAACAAAGCACTTCGTATTTTATCCAATCCCGTTATTAACACACTATGCTCACATCAAATGTCAGCTGTCTATTTATGAACCAACAATTTGTTATAAATTGAATGCACACATTGTGTGTTCACAATTGAATAAATTCTACAGGGTGACCATTCAGTTACAAACATAAATTTCCTGGTACTGTCAATCAATCTACATTTTTTACAACAAACAAACCTTTCTTCAACCCCCATGAAAAAAGTTATTTCACCTTAAAATGCATTTTCTCACCAAGAGTAAACTGAAAATTTGAATTTTACACCAAATTGCCTCGTTGATATGGCATTAAGGTGGCTGGTCTAAAAAACCAAAGTGAACAGATTTTCTTAAAAATTTCCAAATATGTTCCTTTTTGGATATTCTACGGAAGATCGAAGCAAAAATGGGGGATCATCGACATACTTTTTGTGATATCTCAGATTCTTTTAACGTGGAGCCTTATAGCGCTCTCCACTCCAATAGGAAAAATTACGCACTTTCTCCATTCCCACTGAACAGATTTTAACCAAAAACCGACATTATATAGCTCTAATAAATAAAAATCTATTCTGAAAAAAATCATTGAATACTATCAACTGAAATTTGTCTTAAATACGATTTAAAAATATGCATGCGAGAATTTCAAATGTCACGCAAAGTTGTGGTGTAAAGTTGGCAACGTGGCACACGAAAGTACGGGACATGCTAACGGTCACGTAGACATGACGAACAAATCTAACTTGGGCAGAAAGGGCAAGGGCCTAGCCACGTTGAAACACCGGTTCCCATCAGAACACCGAAGTTAAGCAACGTTGGGCCCGGACGGTGGTTGGATGGGTGACACTCCTCCATACCTCAACCAGGCATGGATGGAGAGATGATACTCCCTCCATTACCTATACCGGCAGGCCGGAGGGGCCAGGCCAAACCGAGCCGGTTGGAGGGAGGACATCCTCTATACCTGGTACTGGGGTGAGGCAGGGGGAGGCCAGTCCTCCATACCTCTACCGAGGTGCTCTTGTCCCCTGTCTGCAAGTGGCAGACAGGCATGGGGTTGGCACAATGGACCAAGAAAGGTCTAAGTGCCCGGGCTCCTGACGAAGGCCACCCCAACAACAATCTAATCTAAATCTAATCTAACTTGGGCAGAATGGATGCTGTTGCCGGATTAAAAACGAAAGATTAAACAATTTATAGAAACATATTTTAATACTAGTTCGCATTAGAGTGACAATACATCTTCATTTTTATACTTATTTTGTACTCTATGGCCACGGGTGTGAACTGTTTTCGGAAAATTAATTTTGCAAGAATGACTTACGAAATGAATCAAGTCTGTATTCAAGCAAATTTTTATGGCGTTGTGTAAATTTAAAGGACAATATTTCAGAATGTACCTACGACATAAGTCATTCCTACTGAATATAGTATAACTACGACCTATTATTTAAATTTTAAACGAGCATTAAAATTTAAGGAACTAAATTTCTCAATGACTAACGATTACCTGACCAGCCACCTTAATTGAAACTTTAAATGTGTTTACATATTAATTCGAGTTTTTAATAGGAAAACACCAACAGATTTGCCACAGCTTAAATAGCCAGTGAGAAATATTAATTAGAAAATTTAATGTCAGTTTCAATTCGATGCCATTTTAATGACATCATGATTTTAGTCCTAGGGGCATTTTTTTGGGCACTGCATCGCAAAACGATCTGATAGGTGTAAAAATCATGAGTACCAAAGGAAACCTTGTCATGGAATGCAACATTTTTCTGTGTAGACGCTAGACTATTACAGGTACACCTCAACTAATGTTGTTTTGAGTTACGTCCGTCTCACAGATACGTCAGTTTTCCCGGCTAATTAATGGATTAAATAGGCCATTATACGTTTAGATTACTGATTTCAGATGAATATACCATAATTGAAAAAAAAAAACAATTAAATTAATAAAAATAAAAGAAATCATACTATAATGAAGTAAAAAATCTTTTCAAAACTAATAATTCAAAGTAAGTTACATTACAAAAAGAACCAAAAAATTAAAACAGAGAAGTAAACTAAGATTAGAACACATCAGCGAAGATGAACGGTGATGAATGGAGTAATGTGCACAGAAGAATTGTTCAGTAACCTGGTAGAAGTAGCATTCGGGTCATTCCTTGTCAGTTCATCCAGGCATGACACCCACCGACTCGGATTTTGATAAAACTTGGCAATTTTCATCCTTCCATGTAGGAATGAAACAGTGTAAAATATTTCTTGGCTATCTCTACTAGTTTTTTTTTCACGACCATTTGAAGTTTGGGTGAAACTGCAGTTTTTCAATGAATGCGGTCTCCAGAGGCACTTGTACCTCCAGAGGGAAATAATTTGTCTCAGCCATACTTTTCATCCAATTCTTATGAAAATTTGCAGGTTTACTATAGAAGTCATGAGGATTCCAAATACTAATTGAAAAATATCCTAAGGGATATTGAAAATTCTCTAAACTCATATGTTTCATAAGATTTATGAAAATTTTGCGTCAAAAACATGGTTCTATAAAACATCAAATTTTGACCTGAGGCAATATGTGAATCAAGCTGAATTATTTTTTCTAATATTCCTTAAGGTATGACCCACCACCTGTAAAAATAAAATTCATGGCTTTTTGCTTGCTTTGTTGTTAAAAAAAATTTTATGTGCAAAAAAATGTCTTTTCACCACTCTGGTAGTCAGTGTTGGGTCTTCCTTCAAGTGTGATGAAATGCTTGTGTTAACTGTTTTCTATGTCTAAGCAAATGTTTATGACATGAATCTAGAACATAATAAGTGCAAAAATTAAAACATTTTTTATGTGCAGGTTGTTTCTCTCTCGATAAGAAAAATATATATATGTTTAAATAGAATATTTTAAGGAATTCTTAGCACTTACCCATCATTGCTGAGGATAACTTGATTGTTGCTTTACAGAAACCATCAAAATACAGGATGCACATCAATACAAGTTAACTTTCTCCATTTTGTATTGACAAAAACTTCACTAATGTGTTTTACTTGATTAATGTTGCACAACTTATAAAAATAATGTGAGGAGAAGATACATTGTCTAACCTTGACCAGCCTTTATTCTAATGAGGACTAGACATTAACTTGTAGCAGTATCTTCTTTGAGGAAATGATACTTTTTAACTTTATAGTGGAGCTGAGAAAAATATCAGATTACATTGAAATAATGTAACAATGTAACCACATCTTTTAGACCTGAACGGGGTTCGTTGAACAGAAAGTGAAAATGAACTGAATTAGCCCTGCCACTTGAACTATTTATACAAAGTAGTTTTTCTCTCAGGAGGTAGGTATTGTTTGCCCTTTTCCTACCCCAGTTGCCCTCCAACTTTGGCAGTGTGAACATCAAGTTTTTTTCCAAAAAGTTTTGCGGTTAATATTTGTGTCCATCTCTAGAAACCAGGTATGTAAACCTTAAGGAAAATATTTTGACACAATTTGTTCTTTCTGTCTCAGTTAACAATCATTTGTCATTGTCATATTTTGATTTATCATTTAGGCTGATGTCTTTATAATGGCCCAGTATCAAGAGCTTGGTAACTGTAGTCTAGGAGAACATAGTGGTACAGAGTGCCATAAAACTAGCTACACTCAGTTAGTGAATCTCCTAAAATTTGAAGATTTAAGTGCATCAGAAAGACAAGTGATTGAACTCAGGAGTGGCATAAATTCTGGACTTCTTTTGAGTATTTGTGAGCACCATAAAAACTACTTCTTAAAAAATATAATACGTATCAAATTACTTGCTATGATCCATTTAGATGTCATAGGAAAAAAGTTAGTAAATCACCACGAACAGTAACACCAGCATTTGCATTCAAGATAAACAGCATACCAGAAATTGTTGAAGCAATTCCAGGACAAAAAACATGTAATTCATGTAGAGAAAAAGTGGATAAATACACACACCATATCGAAGATAACTGTGGCATTGAAGAGCTTATCCCAATTGCTGGCAGTGATGATAGTATTGTAGATTTGGACGAAGATTCATTGAAAGAAAAAGCACTGGAGGAAATAAATTTATCATTCAAGGATATTGGCATGTCTCCTTTAAAACTCCATGCAGTTGCATCCCACAGCAAATCAATGTATGCTAAAAGGAAACTGAAAGTTGCAACTTCTACTTTGAACAAAAAGGTTTGCAAAGTATTGGATAAAGATTTCATTCCAGAGCATGATTCAGAAGTTCTTGATAAAGCGAGTGATATGAATGTGCTAGTTGGGTTACTAAAAGAAAAACTGGTTACAGCAGGCAGTTGGCGAGAGATAATTCAGCTACTAACACTAGCTCCGACTTCGTGGAGTAGGAAAAAAGTAGCCACAGAATTTAATGTTAGTGAATATGCAATTTGGCAAGCTAGGGAACTTCTGAGAGTGAAAGGCATCATAGCCATACCAGATCCAAGGAGGGGCATAAACATAGAACAAACTACAGTGGACTTAGTTCACTCATTTTACCAAAATGACTAGTATTCCCGCCTTATGCCGGGAATGAAAGATAAGGTGAGTGTGTCCAAAAATGTCCACTTTCAAAAAAGGTTTCTACTAAGTAACCTAAATGAGCTGTATGCAGCTTTTAAATTTGAATACCCACATGTAAAAATAGGGTTTTCAAAATTCTGTCTGTTGCGACCTAAATGGTGTGTGTTGGCAGGTTCCTCTGGAACCCATTCTGTATGTGTCTGTGCTATTCATCAGAATGTATCACTTCTTCTCCATGCATGCTCCATAGAGGAGACCTACAACGACCTATGTGATTACTTAGTATGTTCCAAAGATAACAGGGATTGCATGCTACGGCACTGTTCAGAATGTATGTCTGACAAACGACTGAAGGAACATCTGAAAAGTAAATTTGAGGAATGGGACCCTGAAGATGAAGTTACATTCAGTGCATGGGTGACAACAGATCGGACCCAAAAAATTAGGCTAACAGTGACTCTGGATGAATACATCAATAGTCTGGTGAACAATCTGGAAAAACTTCTCCCACATTCCTTCATAACCAAATACCAGGCAAGATAACCTGAAAGAACTAAAAAACAACCTACAGCCAGATGAAGCTATTGTTTTGCTGGATTTCAGTGAAAACTACCATTATGTGATACAAGATGAGGTTCAGGGTCATCACTGGAATCAGGATGGTTGTTCCCTACATCCAGTGGTAATTTATACTCGTGGACAGCCACTGATAGACCTCTGTGTGTCAAGTTTGTGTGTTTTTTCTGACGATCTAGAAATGATGTAGCTTTCGTATTCGAAACGCAGAAAATAGTCACTCAGTTTTTAAAGGATAAGTTCCCTGAAGTATAAAAAGTGCAATATTTCAGTGATGGTTATGCTGCTCAGTATAAGAATTGTAAAAACTTTATAAACCTGTGCCATCATCACCTGGACTTTGACTTGCATGCTCCTTGGTCATTTTTTGCAACTAGTCATAGGAAATCTCCATGTGATGGGATAGGCGGCACAGTTAAGCGAATTCTTACTAGAGAAAGCCTTCAACGGGATCTGGGTAACACAATGACTTCCATTGAAAATGTGTATGAGTTCTGCAAGTGCAAAGTGGATAAAATTTCATTCTTCGTTTTAAAAAAAGAACAATTATCAATGATTCGGCAACAATTAGACACTTGCTGGTGCCATGCAAAAACAATCCCAGGTACTCGTAGCTACCATTCTTTTATTCCAATTTCAAAAAACATTATTGCGACAAAAAAAATTAGCTTTGATACCACTTTAAGTTCTGTCCACAATTTCTTGGTAAAGCCAAGTTGGGAACTAATTATGACAAAAATTTGTACTAATTCTTTTGTGGCCTGCTTGTACGACAATCACTGGTTTTTTGGGCTAGTTATGTCGAAGGATGTTGATCAATGTGATATAAAAGTGAAATTCTTGCATCCTTATGGGCCTGCAAGATCATTTTACTGGCCTACAGAGAAAGAAGATATATGCCATGTTCCTGTAAATAATGTCATTTGTAATGTGGAAACTCCAACCACAAAAGGCTCAGGACGAATATATTACTTCTTAGAGAAAGACATTGAACGTGTGAACCAACGGCTGTTGGATTTAAAAGGAAAACTTGGAATTACCACTACTGGGAAAGAAATGTAGCTCTAGTGTCAACTGAAATATTTGCTTTCTCAGAGATAGGC
Organism: Pyrrhosoma nymphula; assembly: GCA_963573305.1. Lineage (NCBI taxonomy): Eukaryota > Metazoa > Arthropoda > Insecta > Odonata > Coenagrionidae > Pyrrhosoma > Pyrrhosoma nymphula. The sequence continues at coordinate 6,415,802 of OY754335.1, read as the reverse complement.
CACAGTGAAGACCTTGGATACTGTGCTATTTAACCACTAACTGATGCACAGACAAAAGTGACTATATTGTGATTGTTGATTTATAAGTTGTGCAACATTAATCAAGTAAAACACATTAGTGAAGTTTTTGTCAATACAAAATGGAGAAAGTTAACTTGTATTGATGTGCATCCTGTATTTTGATGGTTTCTGTAAAGCAACAATCAAGTTATCCTCAGCAATGATGGGTAAGTGCTAAGAATTCCTTAAAATATTCTATTTAAAAATATATATATTTTTCTTATCGAGAGAGAAACAACCTGCACATAAAAAATGTTTTAATTTTTGCACTTATTATGTTCTAGATTCATGTCATAAACATTTGCTTAGACATAGAAAACAGTTAACACAAGCATTTCATCACACTTGAAGGAAGACCCAACACTGACTACCAGAGTGGTGAAAAGACATTTTTTTGCACATAAAATTTTTTTTAACAACAAAGCAAGCAAAAAGCCATGAATTTTATTTTTACAGGTGGTGGGTCATACCTTAAGGAATATTAGAAAAAATAATTCAGCTTGATTCACATATTGCCTCAGGTCAAAATTTGATGTTTTATAGAACCATGTTTTTGACGCAAAATTTTCATAAATCTTATGAAACATATGAGTTTAGAGAATTTTCAATATCCCTTAGGATATTTTTCAATTAGTATTTGGAATCCTCATGACTTCTATAGTAAACCTGCAAATTTTCATAAGAATTGGATGAAAAGTATGGCTGAGACAAATTATTTCCCTCTGGAGGTACAAGTGCCTCTGGAGACCGCATTCATTGAAAAACTGCAGTTTCACCCAAACTTCAAATGGTCGTGAAAAAAAAACTAGTAGAGATAGCCAAGAAATATTTTACACTGTTTCATTCCTACATGGAAGGATGAAAATTGCCAAGTTTTATCAAAATCCGAGTCGGTGGGTGTCATGCCTGGATGAACTGACAAGGAATGACCCATTCACTAAAGTCACTAGTGAATGTTTTGTGTATACGTAGTAAGCAAATTTTTCCAAAATGTCTATTTAAAAACTTAAGCTTTTTAACACATGGTAGTTAAAAACTTCATCTATGTGTGAAGCCTTTGTTGAAAAACCAATAAAAACCATCGCCAAAATTATCAAAGTTCATTTTACTGTCCAGCACTCATCAATGCCCCATTTCCACAACAGCCGTACGGGCCTAGGTAGTTACGCCTGAAGGCCCAAATCGACATGGGAATGCACGTCCGTAGAGCTGGATCACTACATATTTTTTTGTCAATATACTCTGTTATTTAATATGAAGGAAGTAATTAAAATTAACTGATTTTATTAGCAAAATCAGACTTGACAACATCCTTGGTCCCTGAATGGACCCAATGATATTTCTCAGGATGGTTTTGTCAAGATTCTCCCACCATAATTAGCAGAACAAGAAGCCGGAACATATAATTATGTAACTGATCTAGAGCCACTCTTGAGGAGTTTCAACTCAAGTTCAGCAACATAGTAATTATAGTTCACAGCCAGTATTCTGGAATGGGCAACTCAACACCATCACCAGGTCAGGCACTCATAAAATCTCAATACAGGAGCAGGTAACTTCATCACTTACAGAAAAAATCAGATGGCCATGCCTAAGACCATTCTTCACAAAGTAAACATTGACAACATCCCGATATAAATCATGATCATAAACTGCATTATAATATGTAGAAAATTGGTAGAAATTGGCACGAGAAGAAATCAGCGTGGACCACGGAACTTAGACTTGTCGGGCCAATGCACAGACCACTACGCTACCCCAGAGGTAAGTTAAGAGGATACAAGGGAACTGGATATTAAGCCCTTACAATACATCAAAGATGCCAACGAAGCCACAACCCATGCGGGTGTATCCTACAACAGAACTTAAACTGTGCTAGGCCATGTATGAAGATATTCACGACTGCCACTAATACGGCGATGAAATACTTGGAAATTGCCATGAGAAAAAATTAGTTCCCTTGTATCCTCCTAAAATGAGACAGGAATTAGGAATCCTGGGTTGTGTAGTGGGCTGCACATTGGCGCAAGCCAAAAGTCCGTGGTTCGATTTCCGGTCCATGCTGATTTCTTCTCGTGGTAATTTCTACTTATTTAATCGCCATATTTGCGGCAGTCATGAATACCTTCACGTTGAATAAGGCTTCCTAGGCTTTCTTTTTGAGACCCCTTTACCATTAAAACGGATTATGGCAACCAACAGCATGCATGTAAAATTTTCCACAATCCCTGACACTCAGTCAAACGTTGCTCTTGGGCGAATAACCCACATACGTACAGGAGTACGAAGTAGAATTTAGTAAGAGAAAAGCTCTACTGGAAAAACTATAAAGTAACAAAACCAAGGAACAGGAATATTTCAATATATTCACCGTAGATTTCAAGCGAAAGTGTCCAGGAACTAATGTCTTCAGATCCTGCTTTAGTGGATTAAGGATGTGATTCGCGAGGGGAGACCTGGGCAGCTCGAGCAATGCATCAAAACTTCTCAACTCGGAGATGAGATGGCAAACAACCTGCAAGACAGAGATGGACAATACATGAGATTGATACACCAAAGCAATAATAAAATTTTATTTCTTTCACCATTTTTTATCATACATTCATACATCATTTTATCATAACAGAGAGGACTTCCACCTTTTCTCCATTCCTGTACCATATACATATAGACCAAGTATGAGAGGAAACTGAGGTGAAGGGACTGCAAAGTCATCAAAAAGTTAGAGGGCAAGGATTGGGAAGTAGGGGCTCGAGTATTGGCTTCCCATCCCAAGGGGGCCAGGATTCCCAACCCAGCAGGTGTGGAAATTCTTCAGATGAATCAAAATCTCTACTTGGGTGTAATATATGCCAAGACGACTAAATGTTTACATGGCTTGAGGAGGATAGGACTTCAATTATATAATCATCTGCCCATTCCCATAAAATCCAGGAGTGGTGATGCTTTTAAAAGACTATTGAAAGCTCTTCTAAAGAGAAAAGCTCTACTATGATGTCAATGAGTTTATGGCAGATCCCTTACAAGCTAATCAACTTTTTATTGATCACTGATGAATTATGATCACTGATGAATCACTATAGTGCTGTGCAATGGTAACTTTTTTGTAGTGCTGTCCATCTATGTATAGTTTACTACTTTCATTAATTCCTGACATGCCTTGTATTGTGTACGAACTTTGTAAATCGATCTATTAGGCAAATAAGTATTATTCTTTGCACTACAAGGTGGGCACCTCAAAAGCAGTACTCTGTCGATTGGACAGTATTTTGTACATGGAATTGGTGCCTTGAGTGGGAAAAGGCCCCTTCAAGGGACCGGGTGTGTGGTAAGTAGGTAATGCACAGAGAAAGGTGACATTGACTTTCACTTGGATGCAGTTGAAAAGAATAGGGTTTTTTAAAGGATTTTTGTTAAGGAGGGCTTCTGGATAGCCTCATCAGATAAGGCATTGGTACAGGCTGGAAAGGAATTCCTCTAGGCAATCCAGGTAATTGTAGACGTGGTGGCCTTGTATGGAGTAGTGAAGGGATCTGTTGGTGCTAGAGGGATGGCAGCTTTTGTAGAGAAGGTTATAACTTAACAACCACGCCAAAACCCGGAAAGATAACATAATTGGGTATTTTCCAAAATTTTAAATTTAAGAATACCGATCTTTATATGTTACTTTAACTCGCACAAGCTTGCAGAGCAAAAATAATTTTAAAATTGATTCAATATTAATTGAGATATTTAAGACTAAAATAGTCAAAATTTCAAAATTTTTTTATGCGGCTGCGAAATGAAATATGATTGACTTGACGTCATTTTCGCTGAGCGATAGATGGAAGTGAGGGAGAAAGTGAAGAAGAGAGTGAAGGGAGAAACTGTAGAAGAGACCATACATTTAAAGAGTTTTCATTGACAAAAAGACTATGGCGTGCAATGGTTTTACTAAGGCCACATCACATAATCTACCCAAAGTGGATATGTTTATGGTAGGTGTTTTTATGGAGAAGGACGACCAATTTAATGCTGCCAAAATTTGTAGTATTAAAGTCCAAAAAATACTATACCATATTGTAAGTAATACCGTATAAACTCGTGTAAGAGGCGCACCTTTTTTCCCAGAAATTGCAGCCGAAAATGAGGGTGCGCCTCTTACACGAATCTGTCCGTTGCAAAATTCCGTCACCCGAGTTTGAAGGCTAATATCTCAGAGATGGCTCAATCGATTTTAAAATGAAGTACATCAAATTAAAGCTTGTTTATTTCTGCGTTTATTGATGGTGTACAAAACATTTTACCGTTTATATAGATTTCAGTGTGTGCTTAAAAACAGAATTTTAGCGCATTTTCCCGGGTACCGGACGGTTGCATCGTATTTACGGCTTTGTAATAACAACACGGATCAAGATATCGAAATTTCCTTTACAAATATTGTAGCAAAGATCTTTCCTAATAGCTATACAAAGTATCATATTATTTAATGCATTAGTATTTTAGTTATAGATGCAAATGCACGGATCCGTTATTTTCCATTCCGCGCATCCCTGAAAACTGCCATTTAGACCTTCTTCAAGTTCTCGAGTTCATCATCATGAATCCACTTATAAAGTCTTAAAGGAATTCGTTGGTTAACCAATATCGATTAACAAAAAGAGCGCGTTCAACTGCCAGGAGCATGCACGGAAGAGAAAGGGAGAGGCGCGCGCTGTTGCCCAGTCGGAGGGCTATCCGTAAGGCGCGTGAGGGAGTCTACTACAAGCATTACCTGCGGGGGAAAACCAGTTGTCTTTTCTCTGTGCATGAGTCATTTGGACTCGGTAAATAGTGGCATAAAGGGTGACGCGGCGTTCGGGCACGCGGCACGCGGGCGTTCCTCCGCGTTGTCTTGTAGAGGAACGCCCGAAAGCCATTACCAATATGGAGAAACGCCGCGGAAACATAAGATCCAAGTGAATAGTTACCTCCGGGGTCTATATATGCCTATGAAAAATGCCACGTAAATTATAAGAGAATATCGCAAGCGGAGGGCTTTGAAAATGGCCGAAAGTTCGCAGTTAGGCCCGCAAAACCTCGCAATAAAAGAAAAAAAAACTCAAATTTTTTTCTTCAATTTCGACGCATAAAAAGAGGGGTGCGCCTCTTAAACGGGTGCGCCTCTTACACGCGTTTATACGGTAGTCACGGTTAATTTTTCCCTCATGAATAATGGCATTTCTAAAGTTGATGTCCGTTATAATTGTTGGCAATCACATTAAACCAAAATTTACATTTACTATAACTAGTGAATTTGATATTTTTAAAATTAAGGCTGTATGGTTCACTTTGATGAAAACTATGGTGAAAGTAGCTAGCTTGTTTAAATAAAACCACTTTTGGTCATTAATATGGACTTTATTAATTGTTTTTCCAATACACTCTTAATCATAATGATGCTACTTCTTTCTTTCTCAAAGTCCATACTAGAGGTGGGTCGGTGGCGAACAAATGAATCTAATCTAACGACTCTTTGAGGTGAATTGATGAACTGAATCATTCATGGTAATGAACAGTCGTTCCTATGACTCGTAACAAAGTCCTCTACATGGCCACCACGACAACTATCAAGACTACTCGGCGGCCTTGTAGATGAAAATGGGCGAAGATGGGAATCAACAGACGCCACGAACGAACGAGGAACGAACGACGACTCTAGTTGAATCAAGAGTCATCAAAGACTCATCATTCAGTGAGGAATCATATGAGTCGAGGAGCCATATGAGTCAAGGAATAATATGAGTCGAGGAATCATATGAGTCGAGGAATCGTATGAGTCGAGGAATCGTATGAGTCGAGGAATCATATGAGTCGAGGAATCATATGAGTCGAGGAATAATATGAGCCGAGGAATCATATGAGCCGAGGAATCATATGAGTCGAGGAATCATATGAGCCGAGGAATCATATGAGCCGAGGAATCATATGAGTCGAGGAATCATATGAGTCGAGGAATCATATGAGCCGAGGAATCATACGAGTTGAGGAATCATATGAGTCGAGGAATCATATTAGTTGAGGAATCACGAGTCGAGGACTTAAGTGAATCATTGGGGAATCGGTGATTCTTCACAGAGTAGCAGACCCAAGAATCAAATAATGCTCAAGGAATCGGTTATCCCAGAGGAAACCAGGATTTCTGACCCATTTTCAATGAATCTTGATTTGCACAGGGATATGCGATTTTTTGCGAACTTCCAGAAAAAAATTACGGGGTCTTTGTTCTGAAAAATTCAGAATTCATTCAATCATTTGGGCACTAATGGGTTAAGAACAAAAATATATTAATGTTACCCGAATTATTCATACGTTTTGGGGTTCAACCAATGAAATACCAAAGGAAATGGTTGTAGGCTTGATTTTGTGGAAGTCATCCATTATGTAAGAATTGACTAACACCCATGCTCTGGGCAAGCGAAAAACCGACCCAGGCGGGACTCGAACCCACGGCCCTCAGATTAGCAGGCAAGGACTTTACCCCACCACCACAGGCGCCAGCATATAATAAATAAAAATAAAAACATAATAAATTACAAAATAACAATAGGGAACTAGGGATGCTGAATTAGACAATATTTACGAAAGAGGAGTTATGAACAAAGGGAAAAAGTAAACAGCCAACAAAAATATACTAGGGATGCTGAGAAGAAAAAAACAATTAACAATAGAGAGAGAAGGATTAAGGTGTGGAGATCGTAACAGAATGCAGAGAGAAGAAACTGTGGGGAATTTGGAGATAAGGCGGAGGAAAGCGGCCAACGTGAGATAATAAAGGTTCCTAAGGAAGGAACATTATTGGAGACATTTGTGAGACTACGGAAGAAGCGGAAAAGATATTTAAGGAGGACGACGCACTTGGTCCAGCCAACCATGAAGTTACATAGGATGGTAAAAGCCCACGCCCGTAGCCGCAGAGAGAGAGAGGTCCAGATCATGATAAGTGAAACCGAAGTAGATAGTAGAAAAGGTAATTGAAAGGATTCTTACGGACTCTAAATCACACCTATCACATATAAGGGTGACCAAACTTCAAAAAGAAAGACTGACCTTCTTAATCAAATTGTTTGTCATTTGAAAGTAACATTTTAGGTTATGAAACTAAAGATCAAAAGGTTGCAATTTTAAATTGGGCCCAATAATAAATAATCAATAACACTAGGAGGATGAACCCAAACTACCTAGAAGGACAGCTAGCGGTCATTTGACCCCAACTTCGTTTTATCAAATTAAAAGCTGTTTTTTCTTCCCATGAACTGCTTTATTGTAGTAGTGTTCATATTTATTCTTTAAAAATACATCTTAGCATTTATTGTGGTATCTCGATAGTTAACAATACATAATTATCACTGCTAAATCATGAATTAAATAATATTCAGTGGTCATGAAAAGAGACCAGCAAAAGGCAGGGTTATTTTATAGCCAAAAGTGGTGTTATTTTTCACAAAAGCTGTGTTATTTTCATGACAAACTACTATGTGTGAATTTAGATCCCTCCTCCCAGCCTGTTGGCAATAAATGTTGAATACCATTGATTAGGGAAAATTTAAACAATTAATACCATGATGTATTCAGATTTTATATTTTTGTACATTTCACATACCTAACCATTTTACATAAAGAGACATATTACAGAAATGTCCAAATTTTAAAATGAAAACATTGCCAGTGTGGCCAAATTTTTTTCTTTTATATTTGTTCTCCTATTTGTTTGCACAGTATTGTAGGAGGAAAGAAATCTCTCCGAGTCCACATTTGCACAGGGGGTCCAAACGCCTTCAAGGCACTTTAATGCAAATGATGGTTCAAACAATTTTAGGACCTGAATTGCTTTCATTATACAGTAAGTCATCGACATATACTAATGAGTTGCATTCCGAGAACTTGTTCATTAGTTGAATTTGTTCGTAAGTTGTAAAACGCTAGCCAGGCATCGAAAATTGTAGTTACCGTATTTCGCGGCCCATAAGATGCAATTTATTTGCTCTAAAATAAGCCTGCGTCTTCTGCAACAAGGGCATAACTTTGTCCTCTAAGACGCAAGCTGATTCGCTAGGAAAGATACTATTTAGGGATGGTCAGATCGGATCTAAAGATCCACGGGTATTGTTTCACCGGGTACTGAAATCAGATCCTAATTCATTCAAAAAATCGGATCTGAATCCGAAATATTAAAATTCACACTGGGGAATGGATACCATTCAAATCGTCATAAATTAATGGTCATCCTGTGTTACGGCCGATGTTGGAACTAGTTGGAACCATGGAAGTTGGCTGCTGAGGCTCCCGAAAGGACCCCTCCCCTCCCCCCAACTAGTGGATGCCACCCGAGAAGTTTGGGCGTGAGAAAGGGATGAGTGAAATGTGATACTTTTGATGAAATGTGGTGCTTTTGATGAAATGTGATGCTGACTCAAGAAAAAATATCACTTCACTCAGGCCCCTTAACTATGAGCGCAGAGGCGAGGGTGGGGGGAGAGAGAGATCCGGGGTGGTGGAGAGGAGAGCGAGAGGCAGGCCAAGGACACATTGCCATTCCCTGGACTGCCGAAAGCGCTCGGCTCGAAGGCCTATGGAAAAAAAGCACTGGACATCCTCTTTGCTCTACACAACTACAGTAAAGTTGTATTAAACTTACGTACTTGAGAAGTATCCGCATTGAAAGATAAACGATGCAGCTAGAACTTATATCAAAGCTCATTTTCGTATCACTACTCATAGTCGAGTAACATTTCCGCGAAATTGTCGATTTTAGGCAAGTTTACTAATTTTTTTCTCCGATTTGCTTGATATCAAGTGAACGCCCAATGAAATAACTTCTAGCAATATCCTTCCTGCACCAAATGGTGAAAACAGAATTTCTTAATCTATTAACATGCCACCATGGCGATGTAAAAGTCAACGGTCTGAAAATGGATTTTCTGGCGTGGTATCCACTCCCCTTGGTGAATGATGCTTCCTATAAAATCTGACAGTGTTATTGTTTCCGGCTGTGTGATTGAGAGGGATAGCTGGATGGAAAGACTGCCAGTAAGGCAAATTCCAGATACCCAGGAAAGGATATTTTACCATTCATCACGATAAGCTGAATTGAGTCTCTATTGAATTGAGTGAATGGAATAATGCCTCTATTTGATGCAAAGGCAGCTTGACACATGGAAGTCGATTTCCATTGACATGTCAAGAGTAGCAATATCTCAAAATATATCACTACTTGCAGGGCATCTTTCGGCTTTCGTCTTAAGGGGGATTCACATTCAAGCATTTCACGCGTACTAAGCGAAGCGTTTCGCGCGCAGCCAATCAGGTGCTTCGCTTCGTTCGCCTGGCTACGTGCGAGCGAAGTTGAATTTTGCTCAACTTTCTACGCGCGCGACGCGGCTAACGCGTGAAACAAATGGCGGACACATGGAGTCATTTCGTATTTACTTATAAGATTCACTGGAATATATTAGCATGCATACATGAATTGTCCATTTCTGTTAACCCTCCCTACCTACCTGGGGTCTTTTTTGACCCCAACTCATAGATAAATGTCAATAACTTATTAATTTTTACATATTTATTCATGATATTTTAGGAATTCTCCGATAAATCACTTTTGCATCGACTCCACTTTTCATTTTTAATACATTTGCAGCAAGAAACCTAAAAATAAATTATTTCTGGATTGGGGTCAATTATGACCCCAGGTAGGGTATGTGGAACTAAAATCTCCCCGAACGTACTTCAATTCTAGGAGATGAATTATCATCATCTTTTAGAAATAATTAAATAAAAATTAGCTTTTCTGATGACTCTGTCATGTAAGGAATATATATTAGAATTTTTATCATAAACTGAGTAATATACCGAATATTGAAATTATTAGAAGGGATGAAGATCGTAGAGCCATGGATTCTTTGGATGTATTTCCCTGCGATACCGAATTTGATATAACAGTAATATACACCGTGGTATTGAAAAAGTTATATTTCAACTTAGTGAAACGAATAAAGGATTAGCTATTCAAATGTAAAATCTATTACAAATCAGCAGTTTCGAAATGGGTGAACTTAGAGACTAACTCATAAGCAGTCGATTACATTCACCTCATAAATATCACATAAAAGCAGCTGAATAATACTAAGTGATTGCTAGCATACTATGTTTTCAACTTGCTCTGCAGCTTCTAATCCAAATATTATCTGCGCAGAGCTGATTCGTCGCCAACGGGGTGTTTTCTTTGTAATCAGCAACTCCATTTCCAAATCCAGCAACTTTATAATCAGCAATTCGTAATATTCGTCCACTGAAACGAGCTCAGCTGATACATAGTAACAACTTGTAGTCGCTCCTCCGACGATTGTAGTAGCTGTCATTGCTCTGGAACTTCTAATCTAACTTTTTTCATCGCCCAGCTGATTCATCATCAACAATGTGTTTTCTTTGTAATCAGCAATACTCTCAAGTGTTTTTTCAACTCGTATCGTGACTTTGTAGTATTCGGCCTCTGATATGAGCTCGGCTTATACAGTGAGAATCGTCACTCGTGGTCACTCCTCTGTCGACTGCAGAACTCATAGCTATCCCGCTCAAGAGTATCTCCCACATTGGAATTATTAGCGAAACGGTAAGTACTACTTTCTTAACCATAGTACTACCTACTACTTTAGTACTAGTTTTATGTCCTTTACGGGAGATTGTTCTGACTCATGTATTTACTAGGTAATATGAAGTTTTTGAAGCCTCTCTTAGTTGCACTTTACTTTTTTTCAGCTCTCGTGAGGAAATAATCACAATATTTTAGTGAGAGAATTGAAGGAATTGATGAGTTTTAAATAGTGCACCTAGTGGATTTTAGGAGAAAGACAAAAAAAATTCACGTTGTCAACGTCATCTGCATATTTTGAATGGTTAGTGTTGTTTTATTTGCCAAGTACGATCTTATTGCAACTCCTACTTATTCGGGTGTATTTATATGCATATCTCCTCTTGACTAATGCAGGCACAGGTTATACAGGAATAATTCCCAATTATGGCATCCAATAGAGTCAAATTTGCTCCTGGGTACAGCGAGAAGGAAGCCCTTAACGATTTATTTGGCTCAGATGAAGAAAACATTGAAAATGAGAGTGATGGAAGTGAAGCAGAGGAAGACAACTTAGAGGTGGAAATAGAGGACCAGGAGGAGGATGAGGATATCCAAGGCGAAAGTGTCAAAGAAGACGATTCACGGTTCATGGTGAGTAAGGATGGAAAAATAAAATGGGATACTAGGGAACCAAAGACGACTGGAAAAAAACTATCCAGGAATATTATCAGGCAGGACGCAGGTTTCCCAGGGCATATTCAGTGTGTGGAAAAATCTGAGTTTTTTCGATGTTTTGTTACTAATTTAATGGTAGAAAAAATTTGTCAATACACAAATCAACGGGCAAATCAAATTGAGGATAGAAAAAGCTTAGAAAAATGGAAGAGCCTCGATTCCATTGAGTTTTTAGCTTTTCTTGGCCTGTGTATAACTTACGGTGTCCAAAAGGGGCGAGGAAAACCTTTGAACGAATTTTGGTCTGATGAATTTGGATTTCCGATTTTTAAAGCAACTATGTCAAGAAGTCGCTTTGAGAATATTCTAAGCTGTTTAAGATTTGATGAGAAAGAAACTCGGGAAGCACGCAAAAGGGAAACAAAAAACAAGGCAGAAGCTGTGTCAAAAATAATGAACTTATTTTCTTGTGCATGTAAAAGTTCATTCATTCCAGGTCCCAACATCACTGTTGATGAACATTTATGTACTTTTAGAGGAAGGTGTGCTTTTAAAGTATATATTCCCTCGAAACCAGGAAAATACGGCATTAAAATTTGGATGGCTGTGGATTGCGAAAATATGTACATAATAAATTTGCAAATCTACGCAGGTAAACATGGAGATATGCGTGAAATTCAACAAGGGAAGCGGGTAGTAATGGATCTGGTGAGACACTTGAGTGGGTCTGGTCGAAACATCTCCACAGATAATTTTTTTACAAGTTATGATCTTGGCCAAGATTTATTAAAATTATCCCTAACACTCGTGGGTACTATGCGAAAAAATCGCAGGGAATTGCCACCAACAATGCTCCCATCAAAAAACCGGGAGATTAATTCCTCAAATTTTGCATTTTCCTATAACACTCTTTTGACTTCATATGTCCCCAGCAAAGGAAAATCAGTGGTTTTATTGTCTACTCAACATAAGGCATTCGAAATATGTTCCTCTGAAAAGAACAAACCGGAAGTGATTCTCTATTACAACTCTACAAAATTTGGTGTGGATACTGTAGATCAAATGGCTCGACAGTATTCAGTAAAAAGAGGGACTAGACGATGGCCATTGGCTATCTTTTTTGATATCGTGGATCTTGCAGGTATAAATGCATACCAAATGTATTTGAGTAAATATCCCTCTTTCCGCGGAAAAAATTCTAGGCGGCGGTTTCTTTTAGAATTAGCAAAAGAATTGATAACACCTGAAATTCATCGTCGAGTAGGAAAAACCGGATGCCAAACAAATAAAATTCGGACTGCCATAAAAAATGCTGGGATTGGCAGCATTCTGCTAGTAAATGACATAGAAATTAAGTCAACAAATAAGCGTGGTAGATGTTCCATTTGCCCACGTAAGAGTGACAAAAAAACCAATATTCATTGTAATATTTGCAATAGATATGTGTGCGTTGATCATGTTCAACAAAAAAGCATCTGTATGCAATGTGACAATAATGATAGTAGAGATGAAGATTCAGATTAAAATTTGCAAAAATTATTTTGAATCATGTCAATTTGTAAAAGATTCTATTTTATTACGATTTGTTTGGAAATGGTTATAAAAATGTTTTGGCATAATAATGCAAATTTTTTTTTATATTAAAATGTATTCAGATAATTAAACTATGTACTTAAATATGTAGTTGGATACATTTATTCCTCATTTATAAAGGTTTAAAATAAGACTACTATCTATTTTTTTCATATGTCTATTCCATCTGTGCAATCTAAAAAATTGTAATAATTTTTTTTAAATTGTGCAATGTATATTATGCTGTGGTATTTTTCTGTTAATTTATCTGTAATGTGTTTAAGTAAAATACGCATTAATATAAGTCATTGGAATATTATTATTTCTAAAAAAAAATAAAATCCACGTTGGGGTCAAAAAAGACCCCAAGTAGGTAGGACGTAATTATTTTAGTAACAGGTGGCGAGGGTTAATCATTGCTACAGTGCTTGATATATAATAGTTGTATTATTGGCACATTGAGAATTTTATGGGTTAACTTTCGTGCATTAACATCCCAGGCGACAACAGGACACCGTCGCAGTATACATTATAATTAACGATTTCCCCGTTAATGCCCGCCAAAAATGTGAAGTTGGATCAGATACGAGCTATTAATAATTGTTGTAGTGTAAATAAGAATCTCAATACGTGAACAATGAGCAAAATAACAACAAAAAACTCCTCAAGGTGGGGACCGACATTCTCAAGCCATAACCAGAGGTTCATAGAAAAGGGTATGTATAGGCCAACCACTGCAAGACCACGGTAGACCGGTCGGTAGGACGCTTGACTGCGAGTGAGAATGTCGGTAGTTCAATCCCAGGCGATGTAAATTTTTTTTACCCTCAATATTTAACGTAAACATTTAATTTAGCCACTACTATAGCGATATATTTTAAAAGTAGTGAATGATCTTATGAAGGAAATTTTTCTGCCTTAGTTTTCGAACTAATTCCTAGTTAATGTTGGATGAGTAGCATTTAAAACATTCTTTTCCTCGTAATTCCCTGTGCGATTACGTGCATTCCTTCTCCTAATGAAACGCATTGTTTTTAGATAAAATGCAATTACGTTCTATTGAAAGTCGTTGCGGTTAATTTTTTTCATTGGTTGGAAAAGGACTAACTCATAAATGCAGCTTAACTACGCGTTTTGGAGATCTTGACTAAAACTATTATAAGAAGATATTTTAATATGGTATTTCCGCTAAACGCTTTAAGGATTCGGGTGGTTTTATATATTATAATTGGTTAAGGGTCGGGCGGGCTATAAATTAATGATAGTTATTATATAAAATAATGATAAAATATCTCGCACCTAATTCTTAGGAAAATTATGGGAATGTATTCTTCTGGTCTGCAGTAAATATTATCAACTTTTCGGGAATTATTTATTATAAATTATCGCAACCGATCTTAAATTGGCCTACATTCTGGTTGGTATAATGTCGCATAGCAGTTACTGCCCATGTGCCTAGTGTTACGAAACCAATGATAATTTGAATAGGTACATGTGATACCTACAGAACGATAGCTTATACGTTAGTAAATTAAATTCAATGGTCTTCGGCATGAGCAGAAAACAGGCGCAAAATTTTACAAAAACAGCGTCTACAGTCCTTTTTTTTCTTCTCGAAATTGTTCCTCCGCCAGAGTTGCATTTAATGATAGGTGTCGTGAACAATTTACATAAACATTTACTGAATGAATTTGAGCTAGATTCTTTTCAGTCGGCAGAAACATGCAGTGTGACTCGCGATATACCAAGGGAGTTCAACTTTCAATGGCAATCCTTACAAAACACTGAGTAAAGCCTGATTTACTGCGATCAAGAAGTCAAAATTTGAGAAGCTTGATATACGTAACTGTATTTGAAAATTTTATAAATGATGTTATGGTCTGCTTTGGTAAAAACTTCAATCCCAACTTCAAAAATAAGATTGCTGCATACAAAGAGAGCTCTATTATGCTCAATACAACGGCAACACCTAAAGTCCACGCAGTATTTTTTCACATACCCGATTTTTGCGACAAAATGCAAGTAGGCCTTGGTTTCTACAGTGAATAGTCAATGGAATCTGTCCACGCTGATTTCAAACTTATTTGGGAAAATCATATAAGTATCAAATCTCTAAGAACCATCCGGAATTAACAGAAAGACTGCTTCATGTTTTTAGTAAATATACTTATCACTCATTTTAATGTCTATTAGTGCTATTGATGTTTGAATAAATGGTAAGTTAATTATTACTGAAGTGGATTTTTATTTTTCTAAATTCATTATTTAAATTTGATCTAAAGCCATAATTTATTATACAGTAAGATGTTTTATCTTGCAGAATAATGATAGTATAGATTATATAATAACAATATGTATGTTATAACATAGAATGGTAGTAAGATACAATTTTCATGCATTACGTGACTCCAAATCATTACTCGTGCTATTGGTTCGAGATGATAAAATCAATTTAATTTATATTTCCAATTCAATTTCATTAGAAATGCATTATAAAATTACCATAATTGAACATACGTGAACTAAGTCCGAACTTGGAATTTTCATCACAGACAAATTCTGACGGAAAAATGCCATGTAAACAATAAAAATCAATTTTCTCACAAATCGCTCTACCAATTATTTTCTTTCGGGGATAAAAATATTCGTGAGACATCGTAGAAATGAAATTTGAAAAGATTTCATCGGTGCAAGCACTTTTAATTTTAAGTCGATCGAAGCCCACCGTGCATTTACATGTCCTCATAATGAAAGAAAGACTTGTCTAGTCGCTCTCCTCGTACCACCTCGCTGCTCGCAGGCTCCCGGCGCGTCCACGCACGCAGAGGCTCGACTTATTTTTACAACTTCATTCATCCTCCAATAGGTGTCACCATGTGCAGTTCACGCGTACGACGACGTTGCCTCCGCTTGAATGTGGACCTTTCGTGCGTTTCGCACGTAAACTGTACGCGCAAGACGCGTGAAATGCTTGAATGTGAATCCCCCTTTACTTCCGAATCCTCCGTAAACATTTATGATGCAAGTAAACAATGGACATTGCAAATTGATACATCGAGATAATATTGTTTAAATTCGTCACAGCAAAGAGGGGCAGTACCAATCCATGAGTTGCTGCATGACTCACCACCACCTGCAACGGCCAAATAACGTATCCGGTGGCACCAAATTTGAAATTCCTTCACACGTTTGAATTTTTCCATTGGATATGTATGTTCATATCTTTGAAAGTTTGTAAGTCAGATGTTCGTATCCCAACATCTGCCGTAGAGGATAATGAACGTGAAATTAGATGAGAAGGAGAAGATATTAGTGATTATTCAAAATATTATTGCATCACGGACTCTCCTTTTTCACTTCAATGAAAATTCACCATCGGCATAATGGTTTTGGAAATGTGAATACATATTTGGTGGAAGAGTTTTATAAATATTCGGTTAACTTTTATATTATATTATAATTAAATTTATTATAATAAACAATTAAAATTTAATTGTTTTACAATATTTACAAATATTCGGGCCTCGGTCAGAATGTTATAAAACCGGATCTATAATGCAAGTGTTGAGTCTTAACTGATTCAGGTGGCAGTCAGTGTGTATGGTGTGTATCAGACAGCATAGAAGACCAATTCCCGATTTTGCGACAAGAAGGCGAGATTTCTTTTCTTTTCGTCTCCTTATTGAGTTGATTTTTCTGAAAGTTATTTTTATCGACGGCATGTAAAACAATGTGCATCATATCTATCAGTATATTTACAGAGAATTAAGGCCTCAGTGTCACCGGTAGCTAATCGGGAAATCCTACTGTTTCAGGTTGGTATTGCAATATTTGTACGTATAATACAACTGGTCTTATCGCTTACACAGTGCCGTCCCTAGGGTAGTGTGACAGGTGCCGCTGCACTGTGCCCCACGTCTATGAGGGCCCTGCACGGACTTGCCTTTTTCAGACGGTGCGGTGAAACCCGCCCATTTCCCAAAATTGCCTACTACTCTTGTTAGTACATAAATGTAAATTTCTTGAAATTATTAACCATTTTTTTTGGTTAATTTCCTTCTTTACATAAAAGATGCTACAATATCAAAAAGGGAATGCAAAGTTAGGGGGGACTTTCGTTGGCACAGGGCCCCTCAATCCCTTGGGACGGCCCTGCCCTTACATATCAATAACATGCATCAATATCGCAAAGCGGAAATACCAAGTGTATTTGTCAGCTGTAGGTCCTAATACGAAACTTAGAACATAAATCTAACAGCGAATATTCTCTGTGGCATGGTGGCTCATTAGAAATATATACTATTTAATGCATTCAATGACTAGAAATATTGACCCCAAAAAAGTAACTCTAGCACATGAGTATAAGTCGAAGCTAGGTTTTCATTGAACGAAAAAAGGAAGAAATTTCTCAACTTATACTCACCTATATAAGCTAATTCAGGACTAAGTTCATGATTCTGAGCAAATACCCAGCATTATTTTATGTCATGAAAGACATTTTCAAAGTCAAGGTGGAGAAAAAAATAGAGAAAGACAAACTTCAGAAGAAAATCATGTCATGCAGAAGGGGTGAGAGAAAATGGCACAGGTGCCCAAGCTATGTTTTTATGGACATACACCAGCTGCATATAGAACAACACACACACAAGATTTTTTTAGAAGTCATATTTACCTTCAATCTCCCCATTTGCCCCAGGCGGATCTTATTTTTCCTTTTTTTGAATTTCAAAGTAATATTAAGCAAACTGGAGTTCTCCGTGACATTGCCTTAAAAGAAAATGAAAGAGTTAAATCCTTTTCACATACAAGAAAATACAGTAGAATTCTGTTGCGGTGGTTTGAGCAAGATAGTTCCATAGTCATATTGGAGACCATATTCAAATTTTATTTTTTTTTGTTTCAGCGTCTGCGAGAAGTATGAAATAAATATTGTAATGTTAATGGCGCAAAAATATAGTAAAATATGATCAAAATTTTCAGTAATTAAATAAATAAAGCTACATAAGTCTCTAATTTGACTCATTTTTTCCCACCGTACGGCTGAAAACCCTTCAAAACAGCAGGTTTATTTGCGATTCTGTCAAAATTACTGTGGTGAGTAATATTTTATTTTTTATAAATAGTTGAGAAGACATGCAATCTACACACCGTTAGTTTTTTGACGAAATCTAGGTGCTAGAAGTTCCTAATTTGTTTAATATTCTCCCTCTGGAGCACACAACCATAATCTATCCCATGTAAAACAGCTTGTATTTTCAGGCAAATAGCTCGAAAAGTAGTTCGGCAACAGGTTGATATTTTGATATCATTGGTAAGATGAGTTTTTTCTTTGAAATGAGGCCAAATTCATCATATTCTAGGTGAAGTGGTTTTTCACTCTCAAACCACCTTAAGAAGCTTTTCAAGGGTCAGAGGTTTGAAATGGAGAGTCCAAAGAAGTAGGCCTTCCCTTGAAAATGATGTATAGTCGTCGAAATCGATTGGGGATAACATAAAGCCATGTGGAATGTACAAAGTTTGTTTCATTTACCATGTTTAAATTTCTTAAAGTAATTCCCTGAAATATTGTGAAAATCTTTATTACTTATAACTCTGCATAAGTTTATACATTTTATTTAGATTGGAATTCAATTTGCAAGCGAATTCTTTAAGTGCCATTTGATTCACTACCAAAATTTGTAAAAAATTTGTTTCGATTCAATTCAATTTTTTTTTTGGGAGATACAATTCGCTTAGATTTGAAATGGAAATCCCTGATTCACACTGCGCTACTTAATAGAGATCAAGGCAATGTTCAAAACTGAATTCATTGAGACTTATGAGAATTCAAGAAATGTTTTCCTCTGGTTTGTGGAATGGCCTGCATGCATCACCTCCTATCATCAGTATGGGCAAAAATATACACCAAGCCGTGTTCTTCATTCATATCACTATTTCAGGGAAAAATAGAGGTTAGTTAAATTCAAGTAATGAAGGCAATTTACAAATGGTGCAGGATAACTAAAATGACACGATGCATAGGCTACTTTTCTTAATTTGCAAACAAATTCATCAGACGAGCAAGATCTCACAAAGCAACTTAATTTTATACCGTGGACGAAGTATTGAATCATATAATTTTTTTACACACAACTTATGCACTTAGGGATAAATGCAATTCATTCCCAACGCAAACAAACGTAATTATTCCTGCTAGCAAGGTCAACGTTTAGACCAGCATAATGAAGAGATAAGACATGCTTAGGCTATAGTTAGGTCCCATCCTCTACTTTGCAATTCGAAGTACAGTGGAGAAATATTTTGATCCATAAGCTCTTCAATGAACAAAAGAATGCCACAAATTTTGTAAACACTCATCAAAATAAACAGAAAAGGAAAACTTTTAGTAGAACTAGGGATCGGAGGGATGAGAGGCTTGAGGGTTGCACAACAAAACAAAGAGACCACATTAAGTTAAAACAGATTTACAACTGACACAAAGGGCCCACTTCTAGTCCTATATTCAGAGGTGGGCTATATTTAGATAAATACAGCAGATCACAAATTACTAGTAACCACAGGAAACCAATACCACGTTACCAATAGACAGTGTTTTGTATCATGTGCGCATATTGTAAAATAATAATGGTAACATTTTTGTGTTTTTTTCTTATGTTGTTTGTTCGTGCAAATTGAAAATTGACAAAGTGTGATTCAACTCCTTAATCCTCATGCAATTTGATCTGTCTTATACTTGTACCTGAAGTGCAATCAGACTTTTGTAATTTTGACATGTCCTATACTTGTAAAAACTAGTCCTGGGACCAATAAAAAAAAATACAAAAAGAGAAATGGATTGATGCACACTTAGACGATAAATATGACTGCCAACAACAAGAAATCCATAATTAATAATGAAAAGAAAATAATATTAAGCAAAAGTACATTAGCATTTGCAACCTCTTATCCATGCCTAATCTAATTTAGCATACATACCAAAGCACTGATTTATTGGGACTCGTGCTGTGATGTTGCTCCGCTTGACGGCATCCACATAAGCAAAGACACGCACACTGACTATAGGCACAGGATGATGTGGAAATGCATTCACACCACAATCACCACCACCTAATTCCTCATTCTCCTCGGGAAACTCCCAAATCACCAAATCCCCCACTTTAGGGCAGCCAAGATTCTTAAGATCTCGGTCTGTTACAACACCTGTGTGAAATTACGTTAGAGTCAATGAATCCAGTATTAGCGATAAGTCAGCCTGACTTGAAAAGTATACAAATAATAGTGATGAGATTAAAAGATATCTTAACTATACATGGTGATTCAAGATAAATCTGCTTCTGAAACTTCTCGAGGTGTTACGTGATGTGATACAAGGAGTTTTTGGTACAATGGACATATCGTCTAAACTTCTTACTTACAGAGCTAAGACTACAAAAACAATGGTTCAGTACATTTTGCAGTTGCCATGAAAAAAACAAATAACAGCAACCTACACCGATAAATTATGTGCAATGAAATTGTGCCAAATAAAATGTTGATCTTGCCTCTCTAAGTAAGAATTTGAGATCCCATGTCCATCAGACAAAAAATTGTTACAACCCATCCACTATCACCTCTACAAGTTAGGCAGATTCCTCCTGAAACACCCTTTACATAAATGTACATGCACAACTGCTCTTTCTTAAAAACATTCACATGAGAGAGACTAATATTTTATGAACTTCAGTTTAGGTCGCACAACTACTCCAGTTGAGAAATAGAAAAAAGCTTCACATTTTCCACAATGTCATTCATTACCCAATGATGGCAAGATGCTCAGTAATTACACAAAATGTGTGCAACGTTGCATATATTCAACTTAAAAATGTGTAATAAGAATCACAATCAACAATCACATCTTAATATAATCAGACTTCTAGACTAAACCGAGTGACTAAGTTCCTGATACTAAATACCTGATTAAGTACAGTGAAACCTGCCTCATCAATGGCCACCTCCCTTTCACAGTCACTTCTCCCAATGGCTGATTTTTTCAGGAACGCAACAAATTTCTATATAGTGACAAGCTTTGTGTTAGGGATTTTTGTTTTATTTTCTCAAGCACATCTTAAAAATAGTTTAAGGAGGCTCTTTGCCCTTTTTTGAAATTTGTTTGAGAAATTTCCATACCATTCCCTAGCACAACTTTCCGATTGATTTTCTATCTTGAAAACTTGGTAGGAAAAGGATTTCATAAGGAACAAGTTTCGTAATCTTGAGGTATCAATCAGGTAAGTTTCCTGTATCAATCAAGTTAAAATGTTCCCCTTTTGTACCATTTGCATAGTGCTTAGATTCACTGTGACATATCCCTTTTCCTTTATCAGACGTGACTGTACAGTTCTGTTCAAAAAAATCGTACCGCCGAAAATTTCTAAGTCCCCAGTTTTTGATGATGTGGCATCGTGGCTGAACCACGCCCCCCTGTGACGGAGAGCAACAAACTTTCCAAGTGGAACGAGAGCCCTCCCTCCCAGTAGCTGGGGGAGTTGAACCACCCACGGAAGGAAATCTTTGACCTGCAAAAAGGATTATTTCTGAGGGGAGGGGTAAGGTTTCTTTTCTTGTGATGTTTGAGTAAGAAGAAAAGGGAGATGTGCGGGGGAGCAATAAACTCTCTGAGCGAACGGCGGCCCTCCTTCCGAACTCGCTTGCAGAGAGGGAACCTCCACCCGAAGGACGATTTTGACCTGCTAAGGGATTTTTGAGGAGATGGGTTGGATTTCTGACTCTCGTTTGGTTATGTGTGAGCGAAAATGAGAAGATGAACGATCGGTCTGTCGGCCAAAGTCACCAGATATCTCTCGTAATAGAAAGCTACCATGTAGAAGCCAGGACTCAAATATCCATTGAAAGTCTCCATCAGAGTACAGGGAATAGTTCCGCTGCAAATGACATATCTTCCATTATTTTTTCTCTAGAAAAGGCTATAACTGCGAATCGTCGCTCGAAGAGATCGAATCGTGTCGAAGAGAATTTATGAATTATTTTGGATTCGTTAACTCTTTGGTTATTCTTCCGCTCCCTTACGTGAACAAATAAAACGTCTCCCTCCCCGGAGCTCCTTTAGTTTCTTGTAAGTATTTTTCATTTATACGCATATTCATTGACGTAGAAACTTGTCAAAAGTTTGACGCATTTTCGCAATCGCTGTCTGGAATTATATGGCTGCGCTTCTTTGGTTTGAATTTTTTCCATCGATAATAAATAAGAATCAGTGTGCATGTCAATTGTCTTAGGATGCAAATATACCAATGCCATTTAATTATAATGCTGGAATGCCGTGGAAACCAGCTAGGAAATAAGCTCAAAGCCTGCCTTCATTCAACTATTACTAACCGAATAAAAATGGCTTGGTTGCTACGCACTGACGAATCGTCATACAGATTCAGCATTTACCTGATTGGTCTGCAGCAATTTTACCCACCTTTTCATATCAACTAACCACTTTCTGCAGTAAAAAGACCACGACTTAAAAAAATAAATAAAGGAAACGTCCTAAACCTTAAAGTCGCCCGAATACCTCCATATCCAACCGCCGTCAACCAGCATCAGCTGAAAAGACATAGGAAGATGCACACGCGCGCAGTGAAATATGCCAGCCTGCCTTCACAATCCCTCATTTCCTTGTAGCATACGTAATTTTTATAGAACAATACATTGAATAATCACAACTAACAGCATGAAATAAGTAAAAAAAGGACGGCAAAAAATGCACCAAAGAATGAATACTAACACTGCCTGAGTAAATTTCCCCAAACTTAATTCCAGAAACAGTAAATGATTGCAAGGAAAAAACTGAACCAATATAGGGTAAAACGACAAGAATTAATTATGGCATCTTGGAAATGATATGGATTCGTTTTTATTGTTTAAATTTATTTAAATTTGCAAGCACATTCATTAATGTTAACAATTATCCCAATTTCGACTTAATTTTGTTATCTCATATTTTTGTGGCAGTGCAATCCCTTTTGTATTTAAACTTTCGTGAATTGTTTTTAGTCATTTACTTCTTTTCGGACTTTTGTTTAATTTCTCCTTATGGCTGCTAATTCTTTCCGAAAGTAAGCCAGGAAACGCATCTTTCAGAAGAGCGCTTACAACTTTTTCTTTGATCTAATTAGGTGCGTAGATAAATTTGGTGTGGGTGGAATTACAATACACAACTAGCTACAAGAATGTGCGATATTAACAATAAAAGAACAATAGTTTGGATAAGGGATTTAAAACTGGATCACTCAAATTCGCTCTGTAGTAACCCATAATGTCAGGCTCAAATTTTAGTGCACACCTATCTTCGCAAAGTATTCTAGGAAAGAGAATTTCAGGGGTGATGTATTTATGCCCAAACTATTACTAATTAATGTTTTAATTTTAAAGTAGTAAGCTTTCTAAAGTATCCAATATCATATCAAGTTCTTTCGCTATGCTTGGAACTATATGTCTGCGCTTTTTTAATTTTCCATGTTTTTCTCGAGAGGCAAGGGAAGCCGTATCCACTTTAAATATCTTCGCATGTAAGTAGCTCGATGCTATTTTATTCCAATATTGGAATGCCTAGGAAAAAAAAACTTTCAATCCACTCAATCATGAACTTCAGCCAGTACTCAATTATTGTTTCGCGTTGGATATGGATTAAATTTCCTAGTTACCATTAAAGTAACATGATGCAAATAATTTCTCCTTTCATCCCTCTCAAATGCCTCTTTCAATCTACTCAGTCCTGTGTATATAATCTTTGCGACTCAGTTAGTGAGTTAACTGTATTAGCGAAGATCTTTGCATAGAGGCACCACCCCTTTGGTCCTTCTAATCTTTCCTGAGAGAGCAATAAACATTCCGAACCAAAGGAAGCCCCTTCCATCACCCTCGCTTGAAGAAATGCCCGAAACTGCCAAAAAGTGACAATGGAAGGGAGCAGCGGCTTCTTATTCTACTGTGAGCGAAGAAGCAACGTTGTGGTCGGTCAAGCTGTTTCCGCACATTATGTGGATGCGTGGAAGCGGCCCATACATGTGAAAACTTACATGATCTCTCGTTCACAGCAGCTAGGAAGCGCAGGAACGAAATGCCCACTTCATTGGCTTATATCCCCCTTACTCGTTTCGTTTTTTATTAGTTTCCTACTCGTATCAATTAGCGTTATAAACTTACAATAGGTTGATCCAAAATATATAGCATTTATATTTTCTTTGTCTGGGAGTCCTTGCGGTATCAAAATTCCTATTACTTTCAAAACGTCATAATTAATTCTGCACGTTTTACAGGATATTGGTTTAATTTTCTATACTTCGCCATAAAATATTTGCTGCTTAGGTAATAAGGTTAGGAAAAAAGCCACAAAACGCATTGTATAAAGTGCTATTTCGAATGTTTTTCTATGAATCTCGCATGAGAACAATCTGACCTATGGCGAATAGAAAACGCAGTAATGGCAGTGAAGCAAGAGAGTGACGAATTGAACCTGATACAACCAATAATCTAAGATCAACCAGCTCAAGTCATTCATATACGGTATAATATAAAGTGCTATTTCAAATGTTTTTCTATGAATCTCGCATGAGAAAAATCTGACCTATGGTGAATAGAAAATCACAGTAATGGCGGTGAAGCAAGAGGGTGACGAATTGAACCTGATACAACCAATAATCTAAGATCAGCCAGCTCAAGTCATTCATATACGGTATAATGTCATTAGTGAACAAATTATATACGCGTATTTGAAGTTCTGCATTGATAATAAAAAGTCTGAATTCACAAGAAGGATGAGATGAGTGCGAAAGGTGCATTTTTCAATCTGCACGTCCTTCTTTCTGAGCTGCGAATTATCATGAAATTATTTGCTAAAAGAATTTGAAATTCAAAGCTCATCGTTTTAAAATTAAACAATTGTTTGTGCAAAAATACATCGTCCATAGAAAATGTTTTCCCTTAATGATTTGCAAGGACAGATGTGCGCTCAAATTCGAGCCTGACATTATCGGTTACTTCAGAGCAAAATTGAGTGATCAAGTTTCGATCCAGAATATATTACACTATTTCAAATATAGTATAGATTGCGATATCACCAGGACTTCCAGATAACGAAAATACGTCAAACATTTGAAAATTTTTTACGTTAATGAATACGCGTATAAATTAAAATGCTCATAAGAAACGAAAGGAACTCCGGGGATCGAGACCTCACACATCACAACCATCGTACTCACACATCACAACAAAAGAAACCCTAGCCCTCCCCTAGAAAATAATCCTTTTCGCAGGTCAAAATTTTCCTTCCGGGGGTGGTTCAACCCGCCCAGCTACGGGCAGGAAGGGCCGCTTGGAGAGGTTAATGCTCTCTGAGGGGGGCGTGGTTCTGCCATGTTGCCACTTTGTCATAAAAATCGGACTTAGAAATTTTCAGCGGTACGATTTTTTTGAACAGAACTGTACCATAACATTACACTTTACACAAAACATTACCATTTCAACTGTTCCTCACGTGAGATGATTATTATTTAGAGCACAAGGATCTTCCCAGAAACAGACTCTTAAGACCAAACTGTGTAACAAATGACAAATGAGAAATACATTCCATGGTTAAGTTGAAGACATCGAATACAAAGTGAAAGATATTCAGTATCAAATCAATTCTGATTAATAAAAACTGGTCTAGAACACACCCTTGCCCATATTTGGAAAAAAAACACCGGTTACATTAAGGAGTTAGTAAAGGACAAATCAAACAATGGAGCCTTAAACAATGGAAAACAGTTATCTAAACCTTAAAGCAGAGAGAAACAATGACTTTTGCCCATACATACACTGGCAGTGGACACAGACGAATTCCTGTTCAGAGGAAGCTGGGCCAGCATCACTTTGAGACATCAGTAACACCTGAATGACTGGATTCCTGGCAAAAATATTATTATTAATACATGAATAGAAAATATCTAATCTATAAAAGCATACTTAGAGGACACCCCACTATGTATCAACCAATCACATGGAACCTGATGAAGCAGGAACAGTATAAACTGTGACAAAATCTCGGGACTCAATACTCGACTGCCTCGAAGACAATGACAAGAGTCAGACAGCAAAATGTTGGCAAGCATTGAGCCTTTAGCCCAGTGGGAAATCCAAGAACAGTTCCCGCAACAAATTCACTGGGAAAGTATGGACCAGATCTTAATTCACATTTTAAGTAGTCAAATTTAGCAACTGATTTCTCATAGGGACAATCAATAGGATTGCAATCCATATCTACATCCAGATGCAATCCATAATTAATGCGTCATAAATATGAAAACATTTTAAGTGACTCAATATCCACATGAAATGCCCTTTCAATATAAGAAGGTGGCTTACCTAGTATGAAATGAATTATCCAAGTATGATTTGACATGCATTTCATAATGTTAATTACTTTTTCTTTCACTTTGAATACTGACACCAAACAACAACACTGCATATAATTCACAGTTTCACTACCAACAAATTCCAGGTAGAGTTAGCTAGGAGTGCCAAGGCCATTAATGCATAGTTTTCTAATGATTAGTTTCTGAATTTTTAAATCAATAAATTTATTATACTAATAAGCTTAACTTATCAAATACCTATGTATTAGGAATATATTTGTAAATTGAATGATGAAAAATAATGCATTTGGAAGGTAATGAAAATATACAAATTTATATGCATTAAAATTTATCTGATATATCGGCTGGTGGCAGTTTTCACACAGTCACCATAATGACTAATGAATGGCAATTAAAGGTCTTTGCACAAGTAGCATGACCATTTTGCCAAGTTTATTCAAAGTTATTTTGAGAAATTTGGGGAATATAAATACATTCATAATGATTAAGGAAGATATATAGGTACAGTAAAACCTCTACTAAACGAAATTCAAGGGACCGATAATTTTCCAGTTCGTTAATCGGGAGTTCGTTTGTCAGAGGCACTTTGCACGTTGCATCACTCCAGGGGCTATGTAAATAATCCACTTCTTGTACCTTGCATTTCAGGGAATGTGGTATGAAGAACTCAATTAAAGGTAAAATTTCCACAGACGATAGCATACTTTTATCCTTACTGCTCCCTTGCCTCATAAAAAACAGTGGAATAACAACGAGCGGGTCTTCCAGCAAGTCCTGCTAATTATACCATTCACTGCGATTTCTAAAGGCTGATTTAAGTTGGCATGAACGTCAAACTTTAACCATGAATTGTTTTCGCGTTGACGCCATCCTGTTACGATCGCCGTCAACTGGAATGTGCGTCGGTAACCAATGGTCACCTTCATTCATCTTTGCTTGGATGCAGATGTTTACATGCAGCCGAGCGCCAACATGTGTTGATTTGTTTACTATCTACAAAAGAGCGAGAGCATCGATGAGTAAGAGTATTATCAACTCGTAATTGCTGTGATAATTGTAGTAGTGGGTTGGAACTTGTGTATTCAGCTCGAGGGTGAACCAATCGTAAACTGGCCTTAACTTCCCACCCAATGCATCACAAACACGCTAGAATTAATTATAGTAGTTTCTTATGCCGCCACTTTCAAGAACTCTAACTTGATACGGTCACATCCGCGGTGCATTCAAGGTTTTTGAGAACTGCTCTGTAAATACAGCACGATATATGTTGGTTTTTGTTCCGCCAGCTACTTTTTTTCGAGAATTATTTTCAAGATGGCGGCGAGCGAAAAAAAATTATCAGATTTGAGACGTTCGAATTCCAAAAAATAATGTTATTACAGTAATAAAAATATTTAGGAATGCGCACAACGTAAATGACCACTGAACAGAATTTCATTGCATTAGATGTGTTTCAAGTATGCTACAGAAATTTTCGAGCCCGCGATATGAAAGTCAACATTTGACATTTTATAAATCAAGCATGGATAACAATTTTTGCAAAAGCGTGGAGAATAAATTGCGAACTTACCTTGTAAATAAGTAGATAAATTACCAGACGTAATAATTGCCACTTAAGGCAAAACCAGGCTTCACTCGCAAAGATTGTAATTATTCATTTAAGTATTCTACCAGCTGATTGGTATGTTCTTGGACAGTCCCAATTCTGCACCCCAATCTCACAAAATTGAACCGCAGTAACACTCGAGAGCAACCAGTTTTCGCTTGAAAAGATTGAAATTATAGACTCATGATGATGAACCGCAGTAAAACTCGAGAACGCCGACCAAATCACTAACCACGCCGCTAACACTGACGCAAAATACCAGAAATGCAATTAACTGAATAAACAACAAGGACCTTTCTGATTGGCTTGTTTGTACGGAGTCTCTGATTGGTCCTAGTCACTTTCAAATCAGCAAAAACTGCAAAAACCTCGGAACATATTCAAAATTAATCTTTTTTTTAAATACGTTATAAAGAGGTAAATATTATAATACATGGCCAATCTTTCATTTCGTTTATCGGGAGTTTTCGTAGAGCAGGAGTTCGTTCATTAGAGGTATTGACCAATGCATTTGAATAGGAATTTGGCGGGACCAATAGCATTTGTTCGTTCATCGGAGTTCTTCGTTTATCGGGAGTTCGTAAGGTAGAGGTTTCACTGTAATATTGAGTTAAAAGTGGTTGACTTAGACATAATAAGGATAACATATTTCTGTTGCAAGACAATCCATTGATAGCCATTGCTATCATCAGACTGTTTTGCAGCATTTTTTATTTATCATTGACTTAGCAAAAATGCATGCTGTTCTTAAACTGAGGCTTACTCATGCATGAAAAACGGAATGAAGAAATTTAATCCAGCAAAACGCTGTGATACTTTAATGCAAACATACACAAAAATAAATTAAATCTGGGTATAATAAAAAAACACACAAATAGGTCATTAGGTTAAGAGAACAAATATAGGTCAACATAATAACATCATAACTTAACCCCTTGAGTGCCAACCAATTTCCTAGGTATTATGCAAAAATTGCCGTGGAATTTTTGGTGATTTTGCAGTAGTTTACGAAAAAAAAATTATTCTTCATACATAAATAAAATTACATCAACAAAAAAATTAGGAAACCTTGATTATATTTGGTTTAACGTTTGACATATTACATTTAATGATTTTACTGTATTAACCCCTCAAGCGTGACTTTAAATGGACGTATTAAATCCTCCAGCGTGTGCGACGCAGCAGTTGCGTCCGCTTAAATCCATGCCTCAAGCGTGTGCGACGCACCGTTTGCGTCCACACTTTTCATTAAGAATTCTTATCGCCTATGCTCTGATATATATATACTTCCAGTGAGTATATATGTGACCTTAAGGTGCCTGCTTTCTTTTTGTGCTTCTTTGTTGCCTGTTTATATGAGTTCGTATTTTTAATTTTTTTTTCCTGACTCATGCCTGGTAAAGAAATTGCTTACTCGCGGCCCGGCGTCTTGTGCCTGATTGTGAACAGATCTTTCCACTCACGCTCTGATGTATTACTCTCAGAGAGCTTATGATTGCGTGTTGATGCTGACTGCTTTCTTTCTGTGGTTCCTTGTTATCTGCACTCCACATTTTCCCCTTCTCTCTCATCATGGCAATGCTTTCGCAGGCATGGTCCATCCAGGCTTGGTCACTCAATGCTTCTCAGAACCTCATAAGGTCTATCCTCGTCTCCTATCTTATTTACGATGTTTACGGAGTTGAAGGGTCGAGGTTTCTTGACGCCTATTGCCGAAAGGCCTAAGCTGCATTGATGGATTTTTTATTCTTTTCTTCCTTTGGACCGGCTACTTACTGAACTCCTCTTCAGTTCGCCATGACGTCTAGCTCTCGTGAGTTGTCTGGCCAGGAAGTGCTTCATGCTTTGGAAGAAACGAGTAACGAAAGTTTAGATACAATTTCTGAGGATTCTTGTGGATACACTTTGAGATCCAGTTCAGAAGAGGAAGTGGAAGAACCTTCTCAATTTTCTGTGAATAATCAAGAGAATACTTGGGAAGAAATCGACAGTGCTAATCCTCCTCTTCCTTTTCCGTGTGATTTACTTGGGAAACAAATAGTGCAAGTTCAGTGTGCCGATGATCCCCTAGAATATTTCGAGTTGTTTTTTGACAATGATCTAATTACGATCATAGTAACTGAAACAAACCATTACGCAGAACAGTTTCTTGCTCACGAGAAAGAAAAAATCTTGATGCAAAAAAAATCGCGCTTTCAAAAGTGGGTTCCCACAACTCCGAAAGAATTTAGAGTGTACCTAAGTTTGCCTATGTTGATGGGGATAATTCAGAAACCAAGTCTCAGAATGTACTTTAGTAGGAAACACATCATAGAAACACCTTTTTTCCCCATGTAAAGAGCGAGGAAAGGTTTTTGTAGCTGACCAAATTTCTACATTTTGTAGATAACACCGAAAAGGAAATTGCGGAAAGAGAACCGAAATTGTATAAAATTCTACCAATAAGTGAATATTTGAACAATAAATTCCAGAAAGTATATATGCCAGGTAAAGAACTCAGTGTCGACGAATCTTTGTTGTTGTGGAAAGATAGGCTTTCGTGGAAACATTATATTCCCATGAAAGCTTCCCGGTTTGGCATAAAAATGTTTGAACTCTTTGATTCCGCAGGATATTTGTGGAATTTTATAATTTACAGTGGCTCAGGAACAAAATTACACTGTGAAATAACCAAAGACAGAGTTTTTTTTCTACAAAAGTTGTTCTAAGTTTGTGTGAGAAACTATTAGATTCGGGAAGATGTGTATACATGGACAATTATTATAGTTGTCCTGATCTTTTCCAGAGATTTGTTCAGAGGACAACAGATGCTGTTGGGACAGTTAGAATCACACGCAAAGGTATACCGATAAATCTAAAAAAGAAACTGAAGAAAGGAGAAGTGATTAGTGAAAAGTGTGGTAAATTGGTGGCGTTGAAGTGGAAAGATAAGCGCGATGTCTCAATGCTGACTACTAAACATTCAGACGATATGCAACCCGTAAGTCGAAAGGGTGGGTTAGAATTGGTAAATAAGTCTACTTGTGTAATAGATTATAATAAAAATATGGGTGGTGTAGACTTGAAAGATCAACTTTTAGAATCGTTCTTGTTAGAAAGGAAAAGGACAAAAGTGTGGTATAAAAAATTATTCAACCACTAAGTAAATACGGCTGTGTTGAATGCTTAAATTCTTTACTGCAAGGCTGGAAACAAGAAAGATCATCTATCGTTCAGAATAGACTTAGTGAACATGATCATAGACAAGTACCACGGGCAGAATTTAGAAAAGCGCAAAGGACGGCCCTCAGATACCGACACTGAATGCACGCGATTGACAGGTCAGCATTTCATTCAAGAAAATCCTAAAACAGATACTTTTAAAGTTGGAAGAAGAAGGTGTGTGGTGTGTACGAAACACGGAAAGAGAAAAGAAACAAGGTACAGGTGTAAAAACTGCCTAGGGACACCGTCTCTCTGCCTAGACCCCTGTTTTGAGCGATACCATACTCAGATCAACTACTAAACATCGGATATGGGGAGCAGAAAAAAATAAACGGTATGAAAAAATGAAAGTATAAATTTTTAATGATACAGTATAAACAATTTTAAATAAAATATAATTTTTTTGAATTTTTTAAAATAGCGATTACAATGCTAAAAATATTTAGGCTAATGTCTGCACAAATTCTTCGCTGCTTGCGAAAAAAAGGCACCCAGGGCGATTTAAATACCTCCGATTAAAGTCACGCTGGAGACATGGAATTGAGTGGACGCATATGCTGCGTCGCACACGCTGGAGGGGTTAATATTTGAAAAAATATTAAAATAGGAAATAGTGACATTGCAGATAGCACTCCCGGCACTTTTGGAGGAGCGTGATCGCGCTCCCCGGCACTCAAAGAGTTAATATGAAACAGTATGATGCATTCAAAAGATTTATACAAGTTTTTGATTTGGAGGATTGCCCTAAAAATGTTCTGTACCAAAATAAAAACTGAAAAAATCACGGAGAAATTCCAAAGTCATGTCAAAAATCAATGAATTTCCCATGCTTGTCCGAGAGAGTCGAGAAAATAAAATTACTCCCAGAACAGGTACTAATCTTGACTCTACCAACAAATCAGAAACAACTTAGAAATTCACCAACAATTACAAAAATTGGGTATCAAAAATTCTCCACTCAGAACATCATTGACCCAAAGCACCTTTTCATCCATACTCATTGTCAGATATGTAATCTTCTGAAGGAGGTTATCATGGTTTGCGATTTCTATGAGAAGACATCTCACAGTATTGAAGCTATTACTTTATTGCATTAAATTTTGCCATGAAGTTATTAATTTCCCTGCAGCTAAATAAAAATTCACCACTCATATCATAAAACATTGTTTTCTTCTGCAAAACCTTAAAAATCTTCAAGCAGTTGTCTATATTTACTTGCTAAAGCTATAACTAAGCTACTGATGCAATTTTAACAATCATTTGAGGTTATATCTCATTAAATATTTCCTACTAACCTTGGAAAGTTTTGATCCCATTCCTTATAAATTCTGGCCCACATCTCATATAGTAATATGGGATAAAAGCACTTGTAGTAATCCAAAAAAGAATTATATATTCCTGTCAACGGAATAATGCAGTGATCAAGGTGTACCGGAGGAGGTTCTGAATCAGGTTTTGACCTTTGTTCCTGTAATTGAAAATGAAGTAACCTCAATGGCTGAGTTGTACATGAATGAATGCAGCTCTTCAGGGACTAAAACAGGAGCCTGGAGTAATTTTTCAGGCATAGGGGTAGGATGCACTGATCACAGGGGATAAGTTTTTGATGGTTGGCAGCTCTCAGCAAATGACATGTGGATGAATTATGTTTCAACATCCAAATGGGGAACAAGAGGCTGTACAACTTGCCTCTTAATCACAGGCAGAAGACAGAGCAGCATAAACACCCCAAAAGATCCCTGTAAAATGACGCTCCAATGTCATTCTATGTCGATTCATACAGAAAAATGAAGATCTGACACCCACCATCTCAGATTTTGATGAAACTTTAGTGTTTTATCCTTTCATGTAAAAATGCAACAATGCAGATTTTTTCTTCTCTATCTCAATATTTTTTTTAACAGCCATTTAAAGTTCAGATGAAACTGAAGCTTTTCCATTCTGGAGGCCTCCAAGGACGCTAGCAAAAGTTGTAAAAAAACAGTGATTTGTATCAAAACTTTGTACTCATCGTTCTTATAGACGTTATATAGTGAGGTTATTAAAAACTATGTCAAACGAAAGCTCAATTTGTGATGATTAATCTGGTATTTGAATCATTCTCCTACATATTGTAGTTTTCGAGTAACTATAATTACCAATACTCGCTGAAAGTGTCATTTTTACAACGCGCTGCGACCTTCACGGGCCTGTAAGTCCTTGAGGTCATGGAAAAAAAATAAACAAAAATTGGTTTTGTGCACTACAGACATGTAGTAGTAAGTGTGCAAAATTTGAATTTTTTCTGAAATGGTGCCGCAACAACTTTTTCTTAAATCTGGTGAAATGGTATGGAATGACCCAATTGTAAACAGGCTGTACGTTAATGTTTGTATTTGTATTTGATGTTCTTCAACAAAGACAATATACATATATGAATGTTAATAGAAATTTAAGCAACTTAACTCCCAGTCACATAATTTCCCATACTTTGACGTCCTTTACAAAGTTACTACTCAACTATTCTTATGCAATGAAGGTAAGTAGAAAAATCACAATTAAAATTCTATAGAAATTAGTCTTATTTTAATGTGTTACTTCTAAGGAGTCGAACAGAACCTGCATTTCCAAAATGTCTACCATATATATTGTGACGGCCCGAGTCCGTCACTGATTTACGTCCCAACCACACCCTATTTTACCCACTCGCCACCCCCCACCCCACTCCCTGGCTCTTGAGTGTAGCACATCGCCGCGCAGTTAGGTGCATCGGCTATGAGTGGTTTGGAGGGATTCATTTGAACATGCCTCGGAATATGGCGTGCCTTACGCCCCTTCCCCCCCCCTTTTTTTCATCATGTGACACCGGCGCCGAAAAGGTTATAAAGACCGCGCAGGTGTCGCAGAAGCTCTCTTCGGTTTTTTTCCTCAATGAGGAGTGTTCGCCAGTGTGGTGAGCAGTGGGCCGAAAAGGAGACGTTCTTCGTGCTCCGGGGCCCGGAGCAGGTACGGTACATTGGTCCGGTATAGATATCAGTCAATCCGTACAAGTATTTGCCGATCTACGAGGAAGCAAACCTACTGAAGTGCCGGAAATTGCACTTCTTTGGAGTTCCTCTTTAGGTCTACGCAGTCACGGATACAGCACATTGGTCGATGAAAGAAGAAGGCCGGGACCAGTGAATTCTAGTTTCGGGTGAGTGCTATCCAGGAGCCAAGCAATTCTGAACCCCCCCCAGGACCTTCCCTTTTTCCCTCTCATGTGATCATACCCAATCACCCAGCCTACCAACCCCGTTTTTTCGCGAGACCTATTATTTAAAACTAAATTTCATATGTGGACGTTTGTCCCAGCTTTTAATTGGCCACAGCTCGCGGGTAAGAGTCAGGAACCGTCACAATATACTTAACTTACTTCAAAAACCTGTTAAGTGCAGTTTAGCAAGTTATGAGAAAAATGCATTTTAAGGTTTTTCTTTACCTGAAAAATCAGAGTACTGGAGTAGAAATTGTATTATGCTGTGATTAATAGCTAATGTAATAGGAATAGCACTTAAAGGGTTCTGGCTGACGATGGAGCATTATTTTATTATTATAACTGTGTACATAACTCAAAAATGACCGAAGTGTATTTAACCAGTTTTAGCAGTAAGCTCTTACTTATATATCATGAAAATCTGAAAAAAAATATTAAATAGGAACTAGCAGAACTGTTACATTTTTCATGAAAATAATTGTAGGTAGGCCTGATGATAATTTTCAGAAAAGTGAAAAGCACATTTTTTACCTCACAAAGCATATAATATGCCATGAATTTTATTTTCACAGGTGGTGGGAAATATCTTTAGGATTGTGAGAGCAAGGTTCTGATTGATTAACCCACTACCTTTGGTTGATGATTAACTTTTGATAACACCTTGTTTGGCATAAATCTTATGAAACTCAAGTGTTTCGAGAATTTATAATACTTCTGAGAATATCACTCGATTTTTTACTGAAATCCTCACGGTTTCTTTGATTAAACTGCAAACTGACATTTGAACTGAGTTATATGTAATACATTTTTTCCTCTGGAGGTATAAGCATCCACGAAGGCCTTGGGAACGGAAAAACTGCAGTTTCCCCTAAACTTTGAATGGCTGTTAAAAAAAACATTGAGATAGAGAAGAAAATTTGGCACGGTTTCATATCTACAAGAAAGGATAAAACATACCAACCTTGATTTTTCTGGTTGAATTGGCATGGAATGACCCTCCATCTAATGGGTAACAATGGGTAAAATTGTTTCCTCATATTTGAGTTGTGGACATTACCAAGAATTATTTAACAAACTCAAACAAATAATCCACATGCACAGGATGTACAGTAAACCCTAGCATAGTGCAAGGATAAGTTACTTGAGATTATTGCATCTTGTAAAAATTATAGTATTCCTATGTTACAAATGGGTCATTCCATATGAAATCAACCAATACATTTTTTTTGACCTTCTTTGATTTTCATGAAATTTGGTACAGTGGTTTATACCATAGTAAATAACAAATGTGATTTTTTTTGTATTTTTAGGATGATCGGCTCAGGATTTATGAGGGGGTAAAAATGTGACCTTTCGGTGGCCTTTTCGCGCATGACTTTAGTTTACTGGCAATAAGTCAGCTCCTATCAGAGCCACGAAGTTGGGGTTGGGCTCATTGAAAAGGCAATTAAATTTCCTATTATAAGGATTGACTTTCAAATACTTATGATTTTATATTGCATCACAGAGTGGACCTAGATCTAGGTTTGGTCAAAGGTCAAAAGGTCAAATACACCATCTTCAATTTTTTTTAAACTTGGTGTTATCAATCTACATATATGTAGGTACGAGCACACAAAATTTGGAGATGGCTAAAAATTTTGTTTTCGAGATATGTTGTGATAAGTGAACAAGAATTTTCATCTTTGTAAACAGCAATCCACCTCTTTTTGCCTGCAATTCAAATAAATAGACCACCAATTAGTTTTGCTTGGTTCATCATTTTGCAGTTGCACATATAAGTAAGAACTGGTTCCTCTGTAATCTTACCTTGATCTCATTTCATTACGAGCGATCCAGTACAGCAAAGAAGAGGACAGCAAAGTGGCGCTTTGCTGTCCTCATCTGTGATCTTGTATGTGCGTCCAGACATCCCTCCAAGCTGGACACTCGCTCTTGTCAGCACATGGTTTAAAGGGAGCATGAGGTCATCATCTTTTGGGGGGTATGCCAAGGATGGAGATGGCCCATGGGGATAAAGAAATCTAACTCTAAGTTCTTCAGGCATTATCTTCTCTAAAACTAATGCGAGGCACCAATGTCCATCATATTGCACGGTGACATATTCACCTATGGCCTCAATAGTTAAAACAGGTTCTGATCCATCTTCATTCACATCTGGCTCAAAATCAGACTCATCTGCTGTGTCGATTGTGTCTTTTTCCCCTGGGATCAGCAGGACCTCTTTGCTTTCAGCAGACGAAGAGTATCGTTTCACTCGTATCATTGTTGTGGATATCGGTTCAAAGCAGAGGAAACTTCGCGTTCCGGCAACTGGCTGAAGAATTTTAAACCTTTCACTAAGAGATTGACGCGTTGTTTCCATCTCTTCTACAGACACTAACCAAAATGTTGAGGAGCTCAGATTAGCTTCAGCCCAATCAAACAGGTCCTTAGGGGTTCTGATTTGTCTATTGTAAGGCCTCTGTAAGCTAGCCCTAGCAGCCAACCTCTTAACACAACCACCTAAACCATCACATGGCCCTTTCCCATGCGAGGTGGCGAAAAAGTGCCATGTAGCAGGCACCCCAAAGTCAGATTCATGCAAGCACAGGTTAATAAAGTTTTTTTTATTCTTGTACTGTGCAGCACAACCATCAGAAAAATAAATAATTTTCTTTAGTTCTGGCACTTTTTCCCATAGAAGGGGTATTATCTGCTTCTGAAATGAGTAGACAGCAGCAGTGTCATGTGTGAGGCAGTCAGAGATAATTACAAAGCTTGAATGTTCCAGCTTGCCACTTTCTAAGTAATAACAAACAAATGGATGGAGTGTAGCCTGACTATTATTCCAATGATAGCCCTGGGTGGCATCCTGAAGAAAGAAACTGTAATTTTCTGCGAAGTCTCCGCTGACTATAACTTCAACCGGCTGAAGTGATCGTTTCGCTTCCTGGAGGAAGGCGGCTTGTTGTCTGGCGATGGAATAATGATCACGTAACATGATCAGTTTACTGGTAAAGGTGTTGACGAAGTCTTTGGAAGGCTGGTGAACTGTTTCTAAATTGCATCGGTCTGTAGTTCGCCATTGCTTATAGACTACTTCATCAATAAACAGATCCTCAAAAACTGTCTCCAATTCTACTTTGATATTGTAAATACCTGGGCAATCGGAACATCCCTAAGGAGCATTCAGGACGAGGTGGATTGCACATGATCATGTTCAAAGCATCATAGTATGTAGCCAATGGAATTCCGTTCATCGTCAATGAAGGCAATTTAGCTTCTTCGATCATTAATTTGAAATTCTGGTGAACCGTACATACACAAACTCCATGGGTACCCGATGCACTGGGAAGAACTCAATGTTTGGATCGCATTTCAGCGAACTTAGATAATCCAATTTTAATATCTGGGTTCTTCTCCCTGAAGAGTGCATAGATTTCTTTTAAGTTTGACAACACCAATCGCTTTTGTTCATGTATTTTCTTACCACTTTTTCTGACTGACACATAGTCTTTCTGTCCAGGCATACACCAACTGACATCATTTTCGTAGAAAGCAAAGACTATTTTAGCTGTCTCTACAGGCAATGATGGGCCAGGCTTAGGTTTGGGCGGAGTAAGAATACCATTCTCTTCAACAGCCTTCTTAACATTTCTAATCATGTAGTTGGAAATTCCTCCCTCACTCTCCTCGAGCTCCATTTTTTTGGCAGCATGGACAAAATCATGAATCGTTCCCGTCTCGTACAGTCTGGGTGGTTGTACTTCTCTTTCAGCTGGGTCATCATGGCCTGGTAGTCATTTGACACGTCATTGCACACATTGCCTTCATCAGATGAAGATGTACAATCTAGAATTCCCGATTCTCCAGGAGAAATAATCTTCATTTTTTTCATTATGTTGGCCTTAATTTTGTGTAACTTCCTTTTTGGGTAATTCTTTCCCCGTAACTTGTTGCATTGGATGGGAGATTCACCAAGTAAAAACAGCGATTTGTTTAAGGTGTCGGTACATGATGGGAGGAAGTGGTCATGTACGTCTTCGGACTGAACATCACTATTTTTGGTTTCACAGGGTGTCGATGCACTCGCACTTACATGTGTACATTTACCTCATGCTCTTTGAGAGCCTGGGACAAAGAAATTTGGCACTCAAAACACAGTTTCTTCCCTGGTATCAACTGGACCATTGATTTAAACTTACTGACAAAATCAATGTTGATTTCGCGTAAATTTTTCCGTTTACATACATTAGGATGTTCATTTTGCAGATCACAACTTTTTTTTTCAAACAGAGAAAATGTATACAAATAAGTATTTAAATGTCGTGAACACACATCCTCAATTTTATCACAAAAAGAACGAATTGTTAATTAGTAGCACTCTTCCTTGCCAAAGTCAATGAAAGGTTTAAAAGAAACATCCTCAGAGCACGTATCTTTTAAGAAAATTCCAATTGAACACATTGCAAAAAATAACTTGACGAACACTTCAAGAATATATCGGCCTAAGACCTTAGCCACCTACTAGCTCTGATGCTAGAAAGAAACTGAAATTATATGATGGCAGCAGGCTCAGCCCAGCACAATTCATTGTATGTCCAGACAGGATTGAACAACCCCTATGAAAAATTTGCACTAAAATTCTATACAGAATGTGTACAAAGTACACATTTTATATACATTTGTAAACAGTTGTATATACACGTATACAATGTACACAATTTCCATACAGGATGTGTACAATGTGCACTTTTTATATACATTTTAATACAGTTGTATAAAAATGTATACATTGTGTACATTGTATATAATGTCCACGTTCTATAGTGTACAGTTGTGTACATTGTATACAAAGTGTACATTGTGCACAAGTGTGTAAAGCTAAATTTGGGTACAATTCACACCTTTTTTATACAATTTCTATACAATGCATATATTGGAAATCCTGCGTTTCTGGTTTTCCAAATTTTCATTGGGGAAGTCTCAGCAGCTAAGATAGGTAAAGTTAAGCATGATAGGGCAAGTCTGTGTAAGGGTATGTAGGCCAGGTATACAGACAGAAAATAGAACCAATTTTGTTTCTCAGTTCCAGAATTCATTCCTTCCTGAGGGGCCATATAAAATAACATGCTACAATAGTGCTAGTTTATCTGTGAAGTAATTAGCATATAAAATTACATATCTAAAAAACTAACAAAAAAGCCATCTCCAAATTTTGTGTGCTCGTACCTACATATATGTAGATTGATAACATCAAGTTTAAAAAAAATCGAAGATGGTGTATTTGACCTTTTGACCTTTGACCAAACCTAGATCTACGTCCACTCTGTGATGCGATTTAAAATCATGAGTATTTGAAAGTCAATCCTTATAATAGGAAATTTAATTGCCTTTTCAATGAGCCCAACCCCAACTTTGTGGCTTTGATAGGAGCTGACTTATTGCCAGTAAACTAAAGTCATGCGCGAAAAGGCCACCGAAAGGTCAAATTTTGACCCCCTCATAAATCCTAAGCCGATCATCCTAAAAATATAAAATAAATCATATTTGTTACTTACTATGGTATGAATGACTGTGTCAAATTTCACAGTAATCGGAGAAGGTCACCAAAAAAAATATTTAATTTTGGTTGATTTCATATGGAATGACCCAAATATAAAATTGGCAGTACAGACTTTTGTTCCTAAATCTCAACATGGTTTAATTTAGTAAGCAACTACAGCGGACCCTCGTTAGGACGTTCCTTAATAGCACGTTTTCCTCATTTGGACGTTCATTTCCTCAGGCTATAATAACTATGGTTAGCACGTTTTGGTTACCTCTTTAGCACGTTTGGAGGAGGAACAAGCCAAATTTGTCCAAGGGAAATAACCGCCTCGTAGGTTAATCAGACGATGGATGAATCTAAAAGAGGTTTACTTCTCGCATTAAAAAAGATCGTTATCGTTTAAAATACTATTTTGATAGTCATATTATGGTTTAAAAAATGTTTATGAAGTAAGAAAAAAAGCAATCTCAAACATTAGAATCACCTATTCAACGCTTGGCAAGGTCCCCACAAGCAGCGCATTTTATTGCGACATTTGTTTGTTTTATTCCTGTCGCTGTCGTCGCCTATGAAATCAAAACTGCGTAAGCAATAGCGCATGTAATAATCATCGATTTCATCATCAAAAACTACAGCCCGAATAACATTTTTAATGCCATTGAGACAGGATTATTTTTTCATTTACTTCCTGATAAAATACTGGCATTTAGAGGAGATAAGTGCCATGGAGGTAAAATGAGTAAGGAGAGGCTGACTGCCCATTGTTGCAATGAAATTGGAACGGAAAAACTGTTTTGGCCTATTTGCTTTAGTGTTTCTTAAGTGACGAAATGGTAATGCCATCATGAAAGCTTTGGAATTGCTTCCTAGTGCAAAAATACAACTATTGTGTACGCAATAAACCACAATAAAATTACTGTGTAGCATTATATTTTTACGAGCGAACACGACATTCCTCTATCGTAGGTACTACGTAGGGACGTTACCGGGGAAGATGTACCTTCGACGAGCAAACAGCGGTTAGACAGGCCCCGGAAACAAGCTGCTCTGCTTCCTCTCAAGCGGCCACATTATATTTTGGATATATTTCGCAAATATGTACATTTGTTCGTGACTCACCGGTGGGCCACGCCGCTCACGGTGAAAAATGTTTCGGGAGGGGCGGCGTGGCCCACCGGTGGGTCACACTAAGTGGAACATAGAAGTCTATTATTTGACATGTGACTACACTCTGGGTGAAGTCACTCGAGAAGTTCTAGATTCCTACTCTCACAATACTCCCCGCAAATTATGATAATTCAATGAATTTCACGGTGGCGTCGCTTGTTGGATCTGCGTGACCCACCCGTGGGCCACGCCACAGTGAACGTGTTCAAGTGTGACCAGAGCAATTTATCTCATTTAATCACAAAAATCTACAGTTAGGTTTACCTCCAACCAATGAGCATTCCACCGGCATATATCAAACACAACTGTCTTGATAGATGGATACTGATGCATTGAAATATTCATTCCTCCTGCAGGTGGAAGAAGCAATGGATAATCCTTCCCCTTGATTGGCATCATCTTAGAACCAGGTTCAACTAAATACATCTTGCATTCTGGAGTATCACTGAATGTAACCCTCTTTTTCTTCTTTTCTGAGTTTTGGTTAGATGGTCTAAGGATGCCTGGAATTGCCTGAAAGATTTAAATTAAATTAAGATCTTTACGGCCACATAAAAGATTATTAGCAAAATGAAAGCTAGATAGGAAACACTTCAAGCTAATTAACAAAAAATTCTCTGATGATACAAAACTTAAATAGAAAACTAATCTTTCACAAAATGCTGCAACAGAATGTTATATCCAGTAACAAGTACAAGATAAATCAAACATACACATCCCTAAATACAAAATCACTCCGGCACTACATTTTTCAAGAGATCCATACAAGTTAATTCCATCCAACCCTACATACATAGATCATCAGGAAGTCTCAATCAAAGTCAATAGTTCTAATATCAAGGGTCTCTAAATAAATTACTTTGTGAGATTATCAGATGGACAACCACAAGAAAAGTGTCAAGGACTGGGAGAAATGCTTCTACACTATATATGTGCCAAAACCAAAGAGTAACAAAGATACATACATGGAGAGAAAGTGTTGGTTGATAGTTCACAAACAAGATAACATTCCTCCAAGTCTATTAGCATTTATTCAACACAAGAGGGGAATGTTGCATTTAGAAAGCAATTTGTACAACAAAATATAGCCAGGTCGATTGGATGACCAAAAATGTTATGACTTTGT
Organism: Pyrrhosoma nymphula; assembly: GCA_963573305.1. NCBI lineage: Eukaryota > Metazoa > Arthropoda > Insecta > Odonata > Coenagrionidae > Pyrrhosoma > Pyrrhosoma nymphula. The sequence goes on along the minus strand of OY754335.1, from coordinate 6,373,630 downwards.
AGGAAATACATTTGAAGGAAAGATCCAAACAGGAACACCAAGGGGTGACTGCAATGGCCAAGTTAAAAAGGAAATACGTAAAAGAATAACCAGGATGTAATAGTATTGGCTTTGAGCAGAGAAGAATGCTGTTATCATCCAGACTTCATTGACATTCAGGTTGGATAGTGATGCTAGCAAAACAGGGAAGACTGGAAACAGTGGGAGTTGGCGGAGTTGTATAATGTGGTTGAGTTGAAGAATGATGATGTACAAATGGACTGAGACAAAAAGCAATGAAGATGTTCAATGTAGTGTTGAAAAGATGATTGATGAAAACTAACAAGGAGACATTGCGTAACTGATGTTAGGGATCCAAATGACGCAATTATTTTCTGAAACTATAGAGAAAATGCGGGAAAAGTGTCACGGCTTTCTTCCATTTGGGCCCGAATTTGAGAGAAAAACACAACTAAAGAATTTTCCTCCATGTAAATCCTTTACTATACGGATGTCTATCAACAGAAGCCGTGGCCGAGCAGTTAGAGGCGCTGGACCTGTAATACACGTAATGTGGCGCGGGTTCGAATCTTTGTCCGGTCAATTTTTTTTCTTTATTATATTTTACGGAGTCACTGTACATTTCCCAATCAACCAAATACATTTGTGGCATTAACACCAATATTTTATAATTTTCAGCCTATTTTCTGTATTTTCAATCAACCCCCTTGGGAGATTATCGAAGCTAATTTCGGGATTCTTGTTCGGCCGAAAAGAGGTTTCAATGCCGACAGGCCTAATATGTTTAGATTTTGAAAATACAAGGATACTTCCGTGAATAGGATGAGCGTCGATTGGTCGTGGCTCTTTCTCAAGGCGGTAAATAATGATCGGATTATTACTTTTTAATATAAAGAGATGCATGCACTTCAAATTTCCCAGGAACTGCATTCGAATAATGACTTTTGTGACTCAACTTTTCGTTCAATAGTGAACATGATATTTGTAGAAAAGAGATCGTAACTGTTTCCGAGGTTATGTAAAAAATAGTTGCTATGACCTATCTGCAGAGCAACATATTATATTGAAGGGAAATATGAGAAAATATAAATAAATGGTCTGGAGTTTATAGACCTGATTTGCCTTATGGCAGATGCAAATGTTCTGGCAACAGAAAACAAATTGGCTTGGCACAGAAATATTCTTTGCTTTATATGTTTGTATGATGAATATCATCCGAAAGTAAGCAATTCCACGCCATGAATGAAAAGTTTAATTCCTTCAATTGAAAGAAACATGAGGTGGGAAAAGAAATAGTGTTATCATTGCGTGATATTTTTTGTGCTGGAATCTTATATCTTCCTCTCCCCTATGATACAGGTTTCCCTTCAATATAATATGTTGCTCCGCAGATAGGTCATAGCAACTATTTTATACATAACCTCGGAAACAGTTACGATATCTTTTCTACTTATATCATGTTCACTATTGAACGAAAAATTGAGTCACAAAAGTCATTAATCGAATGCAGTTCCTGGGAAATTTGAAGTGCATGCATCTCTTTATATTAAAAAGTAATAATCCGATCATTATTTACCACCTTGAGAAAGAGCCACGACCAATCGACCCTCATCCTATTCACGGAAGTATCCTTGTATTTTCAAAATCTAAACATATTAGGCCTGTCGGCATGTGAAACCTCTTAACGGCCAAATAAGAATCCCAAAATTAGACTCAAAACTCTCCCAAGGGGGTTGATTGAAAATCCAGAAAATAGGCTGAAAATTATAAAATATTGTTGTTAATTCCATAAATGTATGGGATTGGGCAATGTACAGAGTGAATGTAAAATATAAAAAAGAAAAAAAATTGACCGGACAGGAATTCGAACGTGTGCCACATTACGTGGATTACAGGTCCAGCGCCTCTAACCGCTCGGCCACGGCTTCTGTTGATAGACCTCTGCATAGTAAAGGATTTAAACGGAGGAAAATTCTTTAGTTGTGTTTTTCTCTCAAATTCGGGCCCAAATGGAAGAAAGCCATGACACTTTTCCCGCAGTTTCTCCATAGTTTCAGAAAATAATTGCGTCATTTGGATCCCTAACATCAGTCACGCGATGTCTCCTTGTAAGTCGAAGGGATAGGTTTATTGGATAGGCACTGCAACAATACAGCCTTTTGAAAATAATAACGGAAGGAAAAAATATTGGGAAGGATTGCAGAGGAAGACCAAAGATTGAATACATCAAGCAAACTTTGACAGTGGTTCAAATGATGACTCATGAAAAATAAACAAAGGTGAATGGAGGTGAGAGCTGCCGTCAACCAACGTCTTCTTCAGATTGTCACGTGCTGATGATAAAGAGGAGATAGGAGGGCTGCAACTACCTAACTAATCAATCCTAGGATTGAAACTTTCATGGAGAAAAATGTGGAACCAAAGATTATGTCCAGTTGAGAGTACATAAAACAGAGATCAACTTTAAGTTGTAAAATTGGTTGCAAAAACATTGTAAAAAAGTTACGTAATTTCCTCCTGCCTAGGTTTCAGTGGTGCAACTGTCACTATCAAGGCAACGTGAGCCCTAGGCGCATTGAGACTGTGAGAGGGTGGGAGAGGGGGCAGGACGGGATATGCGCAATGAAAGGAGGGAACTAAGAGACAGGGTGAAAGTGGGCATGTGGATATTTAAGGGTCAGGGTGGTTTGGCCAGCAGCGGGGCATTTGAAAATTCCCTGAGATTTCCAAGTTTTCCAGACGTAATTTTAATTGAATTTTTTCTCGTTAAGTATAAGAAAACGTTGGATATGTTATTTGTGTGATTAAATGTAAGGATTATTGTTAATCATACTAATATATAAAAATTGAATGGTGTCTGTCTGTCTGTTGCTCAATCACGCAAACACTACTGAACCAATTGAGCTGCAATTTTGTATGTAGTTAGAAAATGTACCGGGATGAAACATAGGCTATATTAAAAATCTGTCAGGGCCCCCAAAGGCCCCCCCTGGGGGTCCCTTTTGGTCCATGCTAAGCATTGGGTTTGGTGCAGGGGTTTTATTTTTTGCTTTTAAAAATTACTTTCACTCAAGATAGAGGGCTGAAATTTTTTTTATTGGATGGCTGAATAAATGAAGTTTCTAATTCTTTCAATCGATTTTCTTTTATGCTTCCTAATTGTCTGAATATCATCTTTTTTGCTGATAATTCTCACATTTTTCTCTGAAATCAACAATAGCATATTTCCTTGACAACCAGAGATTTGATTTTCAAAGGATATTCACGCCTCTGGCATTTAAGTTTTTCTGCAGGCCCATGATAGCACATAGAAAGAAAATCTGTAAAAGAAGGGCCCAGAGTCCCAAGAGACCCATGATCGATTGCTTCTGGGGGTAATTGATAAATTCAATTAATATTTACAACAAGTATACTCTCCAATATCTATTCTCAAAGTAGCTCTCATAGGGGCACTGCATGCATATGAGAGAACACTTACGTAGTAAACGATGCACAGAAAGAAATTAAACTTGCAAGAATATTTACGTGCAGCAAATAGTAATGGTAATATTGCCTCTGTTGCTACAACAAACACGGCGTTGTTTATTATCGTGTAATACTCACATGTAGTACACGTAGTGGAACCGTCTGCCACTCATTTCGATTGCGAATTGTTTTTTAGACCAATTTCGACATCATACGAACGAACGAACCGCACAAATTTTATCCTAGCCCAACCTACTGATGGGTAACCAGCTATAAATCTGTTTCAAATATAGACCCATCTGTTCAAACTTCAATCAGTATTAAGATGGCGGAAATAATAATGACGTCACTACATGCTTCTTACCCGAATGAAGTACGGAAATTCTGCGCAATGAACGACATCCGTGCATGAAAATCGGCAAGTGCACTAAGCATCACCAGAGATTTTTTTATTTAGCAACCGAAACCAATAATTATGGCTACCCTTTATGCCGAAGGCGCAGTCCGGGAGGATTCATAGGTGAAATAAACATAGTAGCGGCTGGGAATGCTCTTTTTGACGTTTTCAACCCCTGGATTGTACCCTACTCTCAAATTATGATGAAGTATCTCAACACAAATATCAACGTTGAATCTCGCAACTCAATGAAGTCATTGAATGCAAATATATTTATGTACAAAAGGGAAGTGATCAAGCTGTCAATCACTCAGAAGACGGCTCAAGAAAAACGGAGGGACGAGGTGACTATCTATCAACTTGGGTGCTATTTAAGAGTTAATAAACATGCGTGGCCCATTTTGGGTTTCTCGTGCATGAAAGAGGACAAACATTCACTCAACTCTCCGTGGACCTGAAAAACGGTCAGCGTGTCTACTACAACGAACACTACATACAAGATAGGATACGAACACCTCAAATGATCATGTTGACAGTATTACTCAGGCTTTGTGGTTTTCTTAAAAATAAGTTAAATGTTTTTCACACCCGTTGAATTTCAACGGGTACCTTCAGCTAGTCTTGCATATTTGGACAAAATAAACCAAATCCAGCATACTTGGAGGAAAATAAACAAAAAAATCCAACATCACACAACACTTTCTTATTGTTCGTGAGAACATATCACCTTAGAGTTAAAAATTATCATGCTGGTGCTCGGAAACAAGATTACACTACAACCAGACTTAGCTATGAATAGCATTGATGTGAAATGATCATCAACTTAAAAAACTTAAAGATTTTAATTTTTCCAGGGTAATCTACTTGGGTGGGTAAAAGGAAAAGAAACAAAATTCCAGCGTCATAGAACACATTCATATAATTTATAACTAAATCAGATCACAAAACCTTTGTGTTAAACGTATCATGCTGGTATTCAGGTACAAGTATACACCAGACCTCAATAATAACTTGTTTGGGAGGGTAAAAGGAAAGGAAACAAAAATTACAATGACATAAAAAGCATTCATGTAATTTTTGACCACACCAGATCTCAACCCTTTCTTAGAGTTAAACAAAAAATCGAACGACACATAAAATATGCATGTACTTTGAGTCAAAATCAATCTCAACCCCTTCTTTGAGTAAAATATTATCATATGCTGGTACTCAGGTACACAGTTACATTAAAGCCAAATACATAACTTAGTCATGAATTACTTTGAAATAAAATACTTAACAACTTTAATATTTAAGGATTTTCTGTCAGGATGATACATGCAGACTACTTGTAGAATCAAAATTGACACACATTTGCAAGTCTTATAAAACAAACACATTAAAATTAAACTTTCTTTACTATTTTCTCAGAGGTTTGATTTGGTTTTCAATTGACTCACTCTCTAGCCGAGCATTTGACAAAACCCTCTCGTTTCTTGGCCAGAAGTTCTTTAATCTCTAGAGCCAACCTTTTATTACCTTCTATATCCCTATCTTTTTCAGTATCACATTGTTTCTCTCTCTCTCACAATGTAATCCTGGTAATAGGAGTGGGAATTTCTCGCAGCATGTATGAGATCTTTCATTACCTGAAAATTATCCAAGCCTCCTGCAGCTTTAACAGAGTCATAAATTCTTCTCTGTGCAATCGGAGATAGTTCATGCTGGTTAACAGCAAGACATTCCTTATTTATGGAAACCCCTTACTCAATATCTGAATTCCCATGTGACAGAATCAACACAATTATAATGAGTCCCATGAGATCATCAAAACTCTTGGATGCATGTAATGAAATCAATTCACACCAAAAGTTGTCTAGGCGTACTTCAGACCTTTTGAATGACTTAAGTTTCTGTTTGACACTGTCAATATTTATGCCTTGAACTTTTGAAATTCAACGGCATCTGCTGTCGCCCCTCAACTTTCCTAACCTCCCCCACCCACCTTCTCTTGTATATATATACCTTGATTTGCAAATTTATGTACCAGATGATGATACAGTGCATCGAAACCTGGGTCGAATAAATTTTTATCAGTGGAATATTGCATCTTCTAAATTCTATATTGCTCAAGCACAGTCTGAAATCTTGGAAAGACAATAATTCAGAATTTATCACGGCCTCCCCATTTTAATGATATTTCCAACGAAATATATAAAACACTTTACCAGTTAAAAGTCCACAAAAACCTACTTCCCATACCCATGAGAAAGCTTATCGAGCCATTCCATGTCAAATCAACACACTTTAACACTAGAAGGACCATACCCGTCATTTTGACGGGTAACCTCTACTTACGCAATCATATTGCCTACAATTTTGTTTCTGTCGTCTTAATTTTTTCTGACTTTTATTTACTTTTTATGGTACGTATTCTGTTAAAATATAATTTAATTTTTTCTCATAGAAATGGAGTTATACCACCTGTCTACCTTAAAAGACCAACACCCGTCAAAATGACGGGTTAGGTGTTTCTATTTTATTTGTAACGGTAACGCGTGTTTTATTCAGGAAATCACTACACTATATTACGTCTGGCCATGTTGATGCTTTAGCTAACACATTTATGCATTTAACATTCCTTTTTACATTTTGAATGGAAATAAGCAGCATATCTACCATACCGAGTGGCGTGTGGTAGGTCTGAGCAGTGGAAGCAGGAGCGACGTCATCGGAGAACGTAACCGCTACCACGAGAAAAAGGGCATCTTTTATTAGGGAAAACCATAAATGAGTAAAATCTGTAATCTGTGACCCTTTGAGTTGGGGGATCCCTAGTCTCCCTAGGGCGGAAAGGATAAAAGGGTTATGGAAGGATCGGGGCGCAGGAGTTTGGTGCCCTAGGCCAGCCCAGGGTACCGTTACCGCCTGGAGAAGAAGAATCCTCATTTGGAAAAACCCAAAGAGTGGGTTATGTGTAAAATCCCTTGTACTACGGCGATTCCTTGTGTCGTGTGAGCGGCAGGGATGACTGACTGATCGCAGCCGACCGAGCGGCAGACTGACCGATTCGCAGCTGCATCCCCAATCTGGAATTCCTTCGTGGCTAATTGCATATTGTGTTACAAGGCTGGCGAGAACGTCACTGTAGATGAACAACTACTTCCATGCAAGGCTCGCTGTAGATTTATTCAATACATGAGAAACAAACCAGATAAGTTTGGTATTCAATTTTGGCTTGCTGCAGATGCAAAGATAAAGTACATGCTGAACGGGTATCCGTATCTCGGTAAAGATGAGTCACAGCCCATGGACAAAACACTTGCGGAGCACGTGGTTTCACATCTTATTCAACCATTTTATTTAAAAGGAAGAAATGTTACTTGTAATAATTTCTTTACCTCTAAGAAACTTGGGGATACATTGAAGAGGAAAGGAACAAGTTTGGTAGGCACCATGAATATCATTCGAAGCGAGGTTCCTGTATCCGCTAAAAAAACATGGAATTGTTATATACAACGGTCCTTTACAAGTCGGGTGACACCACGCTTACCTCCTATCAGGGTAAATCAGAGAAAAACGTCCTTCTTCTCAATACGTTGTACCAATCAGTGACTATCGATGTATGTACAAAGCCCAAAAAAGCTCCTAGAGACCGTAGCATTTTATAACACTACCAAGTATGGAGTTGACATTCTTGACCAAATGACTAGGATGTATACCATAAAATACGGATGCCGCAGATGGCCAATACATGTATTTTGCAATGTATTGGATATTGCCGCTATCAACACATGGGTACTGTACCAAGAAGTCACTGGGGAAAAATATCTCGCCAGAAATTTATATTTCAATTAGCAGAGGAACTAGCGGCTCCATTCGTCGAAACTAGAAGACCAGTGCCAATTCTACTATAAGCAACTACCAAGAGTGATGTGTGCAAGACGTGTCAAATAGGAGGATGAGGAGGCAAAAATAAGAGTCGGAAAAAAGGCGTACATTGCAATAAGTATGCGTACGGGCCCTGTGCAGGAAACGCAAAGTACATTTGTATCAGATGCAGTGATGATGAAAATTGATGTATTTCCTTTTTGCGCCATGCAAGATTATGTGTAAATAATTGCTATACATGAACAATACGTTCAAGTGCAACTCCTTCCAATAAAAAAGGCAAGTAAGACTTTTAAATAATTATATAACAGTTTGAAAATTGACCGCTGTTCATTTTAAATTTTTTGTTGTAAAATGATTTGTAAAAAATTACTTAGTTGTATTGATAAATGATGAAATAGGTTATTTTTAATGAAGTTATCAATTAATTTTAACATAAACGAAGAAATATTTAAAATAATAACTACCCGTCAAAATGACGGGCAATGGTCCTTCTAGGTAACCCCGGTCCTTCTAGTGTAAAAGAAAAATTTTACCTTACCATTTTAGAATTTGCTTAAATTTGGTGTACACATAGTGGGTGCTGAAACTAAGAAAAATACTAAATTTCAATTTTTTTCCTCAAACCGTTTCTGAAATATGGTACGTAAAATTTTAAAAAAATTTCCAAAAAAGCATGAACGGAATGTTTTAAAATCACTCTACGAGCTGTCCTAACTGAACTAGAGCTGGGAAAGGTGTCATACTGTAGCTTTTATTATGCTCTTTCCAGTGACATATAACACAACATAGGATCTAATAAAAAAGTTTTTTCAAAATACTAATTGAAATTTTGATATAACATTTTTCCAATATATATATTTCCAATATTCCCTTAAATATATGGCTGGAAGAAGAAAAACTAAAACAAGTAAGTTCTTTCAAGTACCTGGGAAGTATAGTTACACAGAGTGGCAACTGTACTGAAGAAATTAAAAGCAGAATTGGGCAAGGAAAAGTAGCATTTAGCAAGATTAAGGAGCTGGTGACAGCAAGGAACATCAAGATGGATATTAGGAAAAGATTTGCAAAATGCTTTATATGGAGCATTGTGTTGCATGGATGCGAAACGTGGACGTTGAAGAAGAGAGAAGAAAAGTACTTAGAAAGCTTTGAAATGTGGCTATGGTGACGAATGGAGAAGATTGGATAGAAAGATAAGATCACGAATGAAGAAGTGCTAAGGAGGATTGGAGAAGAAAGAAGTATACTGAGAGAAATTAAAAAGAGAAAGGCAAAATGGATTGGACATATTTTAAGGAATAACAGCCTACAGAAAATATTAATAGAAGGGAAAATAGAAGGGAAGAGAGGAAGAGGAAGGAGGAGGCACGGAATGCTGAGGGATATAAAAGAAGGAAGGAGTTATGCGGAGATGAAGAGAGAGGCCCAGGACAGAATGCTGTGGAGACAACGCTACCGTTGAAACCTGTCTGCGGACAGATGCACCAATGATGATGATGATTTTTCCAAAAAGTACATAATTTAAAATTTTCAAATTATTTCCATAAATACTTAGTACTGTTGTAAATCACATGGCAAAATATAAATACGTGATGATGATGAATTCATTGTTAAAAAAATTATTTCCGACTCTTGTTTTTCACTAATTAACATTTTGACCAAACCTACTTTTAATAAATAGGAATTTAATTAAAATATACACACAGGTAACTAAAAAAATAACAGAAATATCAAAATATATATTCTTCTCTATACAATACCAATAAGCATATTCTATATTTAAATTATGAATTGCTTACTTTAATTGAATACAATTTAAACTAATAGCGTAATATATTGGTAAAACAAATATATTGAACATGGGACCTATAACTACATATCTAAATAAGGTATGAAAAAGTGATGCTTGTTTTTGAATAATTGGTATCTATATATAAGTTTTTTTGGGCGCATGTGCATAAATTTCGTAAAGACTCCTCTCTACCTAATGAAATGTTTTTAAGAGATAGGTCTGCACAATGTAGAAGGAGCATCTGTGACCTTTTTGCATACCACTTTAAATCTGTTTACACTAATTCTGTACTTGTAGACTTACCTACAGTCGATGGCACTCAACTTTTAATTTCTATGCAGGTCTCTGAAGAAGAATTATTTATGGCAGTGAGAGACCTGGATGACAATGTCAAATCAGGACCTGATAATATCCCCCCTACTTTCTTAGGTGCTGTTTGTCATCTCTCCACAAGCCATTTTTATTTCTAATTAATCAATCACTGTGTTCAGGGGTTTTCCCTGAACAATGGAAAATGTCATACATTTTTCCTATTTTTAAGTCTGGCAAAAGAGAAGACATATCCAATTATAGGCCAATTTCAATTTTAAGTGCACTTGCAAAGTTATTTGAATCAATTGTCTCCAAAAGACTTTCTGAGCACTTCCTGTTGACAATTGGTCTATTTCAGCACGGTTTTGTTAAGGGGAGGTCAACTCTAACAAACCTCCTGCTGTATGTGGACTTCATCACGCAGGCATTCAGAGAAAGATTGCAAGTTGATTCTATATACATTGATTTTTCTAAGGCATTCGATACCGTAAATCATCGATTACTTTTGCAGAAGGTTTGGAATGCTGGAGTTCGTGGGAGCTTGTTTTGGTGGCTTGAATCTTATTTGTCCAATCGTAAACAAGCAGTGAGAATTAATGGTTCATTATCGTATACTTTTATGGCATCATCCGGAGTTCCACAGGGCTCCAATCTTGGTCCAATACTTTTCACGCTATACATTAACGATCTACCAGAATCCCTCAGAGGTGGCAATATAATCTTATATGCAGATGATGCCAAAGTCTATAAAAAAATAACTTGTCTTGAGGATGCTATTGCCTTGCAGGAGGACCTTAATCTACTGTTGCTATGGTCCACCAAAATGGATTGTCAATAAACTTCCAAAAAAGTTTGAGCCTATCGTTTTGTAGGGGGGCTCCGAGACTTGAGTTTGACTATAGATTGGAGAATATACAGCTCGAAAGAGCAACAGTTGTAAGGGATCTGGGAGTGTACCTTGACTCTTCCTTGTCATGCAGAGAACATGTTAATCATGTAGTCAATAAGTGCTTAAGGATTCTTGGATTGATAAGGAGTGTTAGTGTGGACTTCAGGAATACTGAAACCTTAGTATACTTGTATAAAACCTTGATATTGCCTATAATTAACTACTGCTCTGTGATATGGTCGCCATATAGGCAAGTGTTAATAAATGAGTTGTGCTCAATTGAACATAAGTTTATTAGATATATAAGTTATAAGTCTAGGCAGCCAATGCATTATTTCGACCATGACTACACCAAGAGAAGGATGACATTGGGATTGTTGTCTGTTGAGGGTCTACTCAACAGACATTTTTGCCATGTAGCCTATAAGATAGCAAACAAATTATACTCGTCACCAAAAATTGATGAATTGTTCCAAGAAAGGAGCCTGCCTTATGCATTACGTAACCCTTTGCCAATGAAGTATACAACATCTGGATACGACTATATTGATTGCTCAGCAATAAGTAAATTAATATCAATTTGGAACTCACTACCTCCCGAAGTTAGAGACGCTCCTTCTCTCAGTATATTTAAGCGCAGGGTTGCTCATATATATACATAAATGGCTGTGTAATATATTGGTAAAATTATTATTGTTACAATGATCAAAGTTTATTATCTATAATTCGACTCTCTGTTATTGAAAATTGTTAAAAAATACTATATTGATTGTGTTAATGAATGATATGTGTTATGTGAAAAAGTGATGTGTTAGTGAAAAATTTGTTAAAATGATAAAAGTTTAATATTTATAATTTCACTCTTTGATATTGAAAAGTAATTATAAAAGGCGTTTGCCATAAAATGTATTATATTGTATAAAAAGGGTTGCTAAGCCCGTATATATATAAATAAATAAATAAATAAATAGCTAAATGTAACACAAAAGTAACATGTAACACAACTATTCATGAAATATAAATGAACACTAACTAACCTAAAAATTAAGTTTTGAGTTGAAAACAGCTTCCCAAAAATCTATCTCGGACTTTCACAGATTACATTTTGTAAAAGCCAATTGGGTTTGGCTTACATCACTTTCAACAAGAGTGTATGTTCTCCCAGTCGGAGTAAACGGATTTACTTTTGTGAGAACATTCACAACTGACACCCACAGGACATCCACATATGTAGGATAGGAGAATGATGTAGCTGGTCCATATGGATGAAGAAAAGTTATTTTCACTTCATAAAGTTATTCATTTTTTTCTAAAATATACCCAAGCCACCAGCTTTTGTCATACACAGTGGTGACGTAGCCTGATATGTCTTGCAACTTCAGTTTGTCCAATGATGTAGATAGTTAACTCCCTCTCCCAACCCTATTTGAGTGGGCAGTAGATAACATAACAAAAATACATTTTGCCTATTCCACTCAAGAAGATTACGCTACTTCAGAAATGTTCATAAAAAGCCAAACTTTAACAATCAAAGGAACACACAGCCATTTCATGAATTCATTCCCACTACTAAATCATAATTATTAGTGAAACACTTTTCAGATGATGTGCAGGGATTGGAGAGGGAGGTAACTACATAACCGGACAAACTGAAGTTGCAAGACATATCAGGCTACGTCACCACTGTGTATGACAAAAGCTGGTGGCTAGGGTACATTTTGGAAAAAAATGAAGAACTTGATGAAGTGAAAATAACTTTTTTCATCCGTGTGGACCAGCTACATCATTCTCTTATCCCACACATGCGGATGTCCTGTGGGAGTCAGTTGTGGATGTTCTCACAGAAGTAAATCCGTTTACTCCGACTGGGAGAACATACACTCTTGTTGAGAGTGATGTAAGCCAAACCCAATTGGCTTTTTCAAAATGTTATCTTAGAATGTCCGAGATAGTTTTTTGGGAAACTTTGCTTTCAGCTCAAAACTTAATTTTTCCTCAGGTTAGTTAGTGTTAATTTATATTTTATAAATAGTTGTTTAAAAATGATTGCTAGTATTTTTTATGTTACATTTAGCTATATATCACTCTCTCACTCAGTGATTCAACCCGAAGGTTGGTTTTGGATAGTTGAGGGTAGAGTTCACCCCGGACTTACAAGGGGAGTGTCCGATAACCGGGTCGCAGATCTTGATGAAAATGTGTATGCATATAGAACTCCGAATGCTTTTCACGAATCACCCCACATATGGGCGTATATATTCAATAGTTTAAACAAAAAAGGCGTTTAAAGATTTATAGATGTTATAAAAACCCTATTTATCACCGAACGGTATCAAGGTGGTTTGGTCCAGCGGTTAGCGTAATGGGCTTCGGAGCGGACAGACCGTGTTCGATTCCCGTCAGCGACAAATTTTTTTATGCTTATTTTCTTTGTTTTTCCGTCGTGGAATTCTATGTTACAATCTAATTTTTACTTTTATATTCGAAGTTATTTTTTATGAGTGGAAATATTTTTTTCGCGAATACCATAAGGCTTATTTTTTCTTCTTTTGCACGAAGTCAACGTAATTTCTTTGTTTCCCATTCTTTCACCACGCAAACTTGATTTGTTCCTTCATTTGCAAGACCTGTTGATATCATAATAATACAATAGTCTAAATATTTGTTACATCATTATTTATAAGTCCCACGATCAAAGATCCCCGTTTTCTTGTTTTGCCGTGCATTGAAAAAATGACGGGAAAATGTGATCGGATTATCTACTAATTTCTGTAATTGAATCACCATTTCTCGATCTAAATACATAGAAATAAATACATTGTAATAAGGCTCGTGTTGGCGAGTGGCGAGAGTGACCACTTGCAGAAAATGTCCATGGCAGCGCAGGAAGGAACCCCTTTCCCAGCGCACCCGTTCGACCATCACGGTTGTTTTCCGAAGGCATTATTGGCCCTCTCTTCGACCCTTCCTCAAATTCTTTTTTTTCGTCAGTATTCCTAAAGGGAGTAACCACATCACGAGGATTGAGAACCGAATGGTTTTTCAATGAAACATATGATATTAAGCACGGAATTCAATTTAATTCTGTCTAAATATTATAATTAATATAATAAATAATAAAATAATAAATTTACAAGGTAAATAAGTCAATCGCCAATCGTCAATCTTTTTCTGTCATTGTTGGCATCTCTCTGGGTGGTAGTCGACAAAAAAACATTTAAAACACAAAAATTTAGGACACCAAGAACACCTTGTGAAACTTTGTTCACCACAATCACATTTTGTTTTCAAAATATCTTCTGGAAACAAAACTTGTTTTACATTAAAGAAAACCTGTCGCTCACTAGAGAGTCTGGAAGCAAACCATGATTTCATAAGCATTGGTCGAAACACTGGCGCGGACAACTGTTTGTGAATGAGCGCATGAATTTTTATCACTCTCGCAGAAGAGTTGTCACGATTTGAATTCGTTAGAATAAATATTTTTACTTGTCTATAGAAATAAATGTTACAGGGTTGGCAAATCGGAGTAAATTTTGGCGGAATAACCTTAATTGTGCAGGTAGGTTCATTGAAGTCGTCCTTAAACCGTTCGTCGTACAGTGCCTGATTCGTTTTTCCCGCCCAGGAATCGGTGAAAAGAAGAAACTTTTCTTTTTTCGCGAATGGCGCCAATACCTTGTCCAAAGCATTTCATACGTACTTGTCAAAAGTTTTCCAGATTTGGAACAAGTCACAAATAGTGAATTTCCTCTGTCGAATCTTATGTTTTTGTTTAAAACGATTTGTCCACGCCATAGAAGCGTTGAACTGAAAATCCTCGGCCAAAAATTGAGATGCTGCTGCCACAGCCCACTGCTGTACCATTCTCGTCGTCACATGCCTGCCATTTTCTCTGCATTCGCAAAACCTGCCATTTGTCCATTTGTCGATCATATCCCACTTATCTCTCTTGGTTCCACTGGAACGGATATCTTTTTCCCAGGATTGTAATTCCTCAAGGCGTTTTAACCGTCGTGTCACACGGCAGCGAACTGACTTCAATGACCATTGAGGATTGAGTTTAGCCACAGTAACCGCTTTAATTTTCGTTTCCAAGGGGACCCTGCATCTTTTCTTTGGTGAAGGTCCGACGTTAACGTCACTCGAAGACGACGACTTCTTCTCTCCCCCATTGTCATCCTCCGTCGAAGGAGACGATAATTCCAAATATTCTTTCGTAGCATCGGGGTTATATTCTCCCACTAGTTCATCAAACGTTTCAAAATCCATCCCATCCATCATTTTCAAAATTCTTGAAAATATTTCCTCTCCTACTGCTAAGGAGCGCGGGGAGGGCTCTTCATTAGCAGACTCCGAAATATATTCACCTTCACGCAAGAGAAAGCCACAATGACGGAAGGCTTCAGAAAACAAGGTCAGATTTTCCTGACCATCTTCATTGCTGGTAGAACTATTTCTTTCGGAAGATGTTCCAGGTACCGAATCCATAAGTAGGAGAAGCCTGAACTTTAAATTATACTTTGCCATACAGATGCATACCAAAGAAATTTCTTCATTAATTAAATTTATCATAAAATAATTTAAATTTTAGATATGTGTATTGCGAATTAAAACTCAAATAGCATATCTAAATTCAGGATTTTATGAAACCAAATATCCTCTCGGCAACTGAAGACTTACGACTCTGACAAGAAAATTCGCAGACGCACTACTGCTTGAGAATCACAGCTCCTTGCGGTTCAAATGAACTAAACATGCAACGAAATGCACTCGCTTTCTAACCATGGCGAGAGTTTTTGGAGGAAGAGTCGAAGAGAGGGCCAATAATACCTTCGGAAAACAACCGTTAGATGGTCGAACGGATGCGCTGGGAAAGGGGTTCCTTCCTGCGCTGCCATGGACATTTTCTGCAAGTGGTCACTCTCGCCACTCGCCAACACGAGCCTTATTACAATGTATTTATTTCTATGTATTTAGATCGAGAAATGGTGATTCGATTACAGAAATTAGTAGATAATCCGATCACATTTTCCCGTCATTTTTTCAATGCACGGCAAAACAAGAAAACGGGGATCTTTGATCGTGGGACTTATAAATAATGATGTAACAAATATTTAGACTATTGTATTATTATGATATCAACAGGTCTTGCAAATGAAGGAACAAATCAAGTTTGCGTGGTGAAAGAATGGGAAACAAAGAAATTACGTTGACTTCGTGCAAAAGAAGAAAAAATAAGCCTTATGGTATTCGCGAAAAAAATATTTCCACTCATAAAAAATAACTTCGAATATAAAAGTAAAAATTAGATTGTAACATAGAATTCCACGACGGAAAAACAAAGAAAATAAGCATACAAAAATTTGTCGCCGACGGGAATCGAACACGGTCTGTACGCTCCGAAGCCCAGTACGCTAACCGCTGGACCAAACCACCTTGATACCGTTCGGTGATAAATAGGGTTTTTATAACATCTATAAATCTTTAAACGCCTTTTTTGTTTAAACTATTGAATATATACGCCCATATGTGGGGTGATTCGTGAAAAGCATTCGGAGTTCTATATGCATACCAATTTTCATCAAGATCTGCGACCCGGTTATCGGACACTCCCCTTGTTAGCCACAGGCATGTGAATTTCACACATTCAGGGTAGGGGGGCCAAATCCTTTCCCTGGGCCACCTCACACTCCGAAGATTTATTCTGTTCAGGGTCGTCCAAAGGCTTCACCCGGATTTGAACCTGGGACCCTTCGATCAGTAACCCACTAGACCACCTAGCTATACATATATAGATACCAATTATTCAAAAACAGGCATCATTTTTTCATACCTTATTTAGATATGTAGTTATAGGTCCCATGTTATATATATTTGTTTAACCAATATATTACGCTATTAGTTTAAATTGTATAAAATTAAAGTAAACAATTAACTTCATTTAAATATAGAATATGCTGATTGGTTTTGTTTTAAGAAGATGATATTATGATATTTGGGCCATTCCATTTCAATTCAACCACAAAAATGAGGTTTTGACAACCACGGACTCAGATTTTGACGAAACTTGGTACATATCATCCCTTCACTAATTTAACACTTTCAATGTGGATGACGTCTTAAGACATCATGGTAGGCTGTCGCTGCTGGCAGGTGACGTCTTAAGACGGCACCAGCCGCGTAGTGATTTTACATTTTATTGGCTCCCTATGGTCTCTCCGATTTATGTCTTTACTGCAACGCTTTCAGTTGGTGTTCTGCCTCACCTAAGAGCTTAGCCGTTTCTGGTTCTGAGACTTATATTTTATGTGAATGCGAATGAACATCTTATGGTTCGCTCTCGGTGTCTTGTAAGGTTTTGCTGCAACTAATATTTGCGTACTTTCGAGGGCCTCGTGTGCAAAAACTATAAGGATTACAGAATATTTAAAACTATGACTGGATAGCCCATTTCCTCGAATGCCAGAAATGGTTTGTCGCGAGCGGAGGGGGGGTCGTGAGGTGACGTCACAGTGCAGCGCTTGTGGGTGAAATTTGGGCTTGTTTGGGCACGCCGCGCGCTCAGTTTAGTTATATATCTGGAACGAGTTGGTCGATTTTAGTGATCGAGGTGTCTATACGGAGAGCTGAGAACGTGAGTCAGACATAAATAACACAAGAAATATAAAATTGACATTTGTAAGCAGAAAATATTAGTTACTATCGAACAATTGCTCATAGGGTAGCCATTTGTTCTAATAATTTCGATGAATAAATGTTATGTATAGCGTATCATTTTAAAAATCTTACTGACAAACAAAACAAAAGAATCTCCCAATAACGAGAGTAACGAACGTAATTTCCCATTCACGAAATAAAGATTCGACGGGAGCATCATGAATACTCCCTGTGTTTTTTTCCATTACCGCATGCATTTACTTGCTGAGTTTTTCATTTTTTTCTTACCACAGGTTACTTAGCACTCATATTTTTTTACGGAATATCTACTCTCATGTTTTTTTCTTATATATATAATCTTTTGGGGATTTCACATACAATGTTTTCGGTGTGTGACTATGAATTTTCTTTGATTTTAACACTTTACAATCTGCAGGTCGTATATGCTCCTGAATCTAGTCTACTGGGATTCTTTTAGTAACATTTAAATGCCTGGAGACGACTTCGTGCTAACAAAAGGAAAAATCTCGCAAGGATATAGTATATGAATGGTGCTACCGCTGATTTGGGATTCCTTGAACAAATTGTAAATACATAGTACCCCGGAAACGAGTGTGTACTGAAAACATTGTCACAAAATAGACAACACTAGCGATACATTGTAAAAACGAGCGACGCTCGGGAATAATGCCTTCCCGAGCGCTGGTCGGGCATATAGTGGAAAGCGTGGAGATATATACGCATGCTTTTTCAGCTCTGGGTACAAACTTACCAGCGGTCGTGTGCTTCATTTAAAAAAAAAGCCTGTGAATGAACTGATTGAAAGTGGATCTGTCTTTTTTTAGGGTTTTCTACTCTGAATTTCTAATGATGAAGACGGTCAGTGCAAATTCTGGGGGTGATCATAGGCCTTCTACCTCTGGGTAAGTTAATTTGTTTGAATTGAAGAAAAAGTGCTGGACATCTTTGCTTTACACGACTACAGTAATTGTATTAAACGTCCGTGCCAACTTGAGGAGTATTCGATGTAAACGATGCAGCTAGAACTTATATCAAAGCTCATTTTCGTATCACTTCTCATAGCCGAGTAGCTTTTCCGCGAAATGATCGATTTTAGGCAAGTTAACTAATTTTTTCTCCAATGTGGTTGATATAAAGTACGCACAAGTATGTATCAAGCCCTGTGAAATAAGTTCTAGCAACATCCTTCCTGCGCCAAATGGTGATAACAGAATTTCTTTATCTATTAGCATGGCGATGTAAAAGTCAACGGTCTGAAAATGGATTTCCTGGCGTGGTATCCACTTCCAAAAGTGAATGATGCTTCTTATAAAAGGAAGTAAAAACAGATTAGAGTTCCGATTCTCTCTTCCTATGCACCGATGCACTACGTCATTTATCCCATTGATGTGACGATGCGTTTCAAAGCTCTCTCGGGCGCTACGCAACATAATTTCAGGTTGCGGAAAAATCATGAAGGAGTGTGAAGTCAACCTCACAGCTACCACCGGGGTAAGGTTACAATTTGAATCGACCGAAATAATGGCTCCCTCGTTCGATCATCGGCCGTATCAACCTAGTGTTGGCTGCCGAGTCCGCTGAAAGGAGGCCCAACTCCTCCCCTACTAGTGAAAGCCACCTGGGTAAAAGCGAAACTGGGTGAGGGTAGATAATAACAGATAAAGTGAAGGAGTGATCCTCTCGGGTTACCCCCTTATCTTTCTCGCTGAATGAGTCCCTCGCAGATGAATGTCGTCGCGCCTAGGAATAAGGAGCGAAGAACTTTTTTCTTGAAGGGTCTTCTGGGAAAAACCGGTTTAGACGCGCCAATTGTTCAGATCCGACTGAGGTATCACCCTAAAATCTGACAGCTTTAATGTTTCCGGTTGAGTGATAGAGAGGGATAGCTGGATTGAAGGACTGCTCGTCAGGCAATTTCCAAATACCCTGGAAAGGATATTTTACCATTCATCACGATAACCCGAATCGAGCCTCGTATTGCCGGTAATAATCATTTGTCATCACAAAACGAATGAGTGAACGGAATAATGCATCGATTTGATGCGAAGGTAGCTTGACACACGGAAGTCGATTTCCATTGAAACGCGGCTTTCGTCTTACTTCCGAACCATCCGTAAAAAATTATGACGCAAGTAAACAATAAACATTGCAAATTGATATATCCAGATAATATTGTTAAAATTCGTCACGGAAAAGAGGGGTAGTACCAATCCGCGAATTGCTGCACGCCGCACCGCCAGCTGCAACGGCAAAATAACTTATCCGGTGGCGCCAAATTTGAAATTCCCGAAAATAGGAATAATAAAACTCAGACAAATAAGTTGTGTTCAACTGACAATGAGTGCACCCTGTGGGCATGAATACACATTTAAATATACTTTCATGAATTATAACTTCGTAAATCATGCAAGTACATCGCGAGAGTACATCTTAATCTAAGGAAACAAAAAAAGAGCTTCATCGCGATGTTTTTGAAAGATACTCGTTCATACGAAATTTGATATTACGAAGTGCCGATTTTTCCGGTCCCGTCAACTTCGTAATTTCGAGTTTTTACTGTATCCTTTTCTTATTTATTAGGACTCCCTACAGCTACAAGGAAGCAACTTACTCCAGCGGAGAAAAGGCAGGATATTTCCTCACTACGGGACGAGAAGATTGAAAAAATTATGCAAGCTCTTTCTTCGGAGGAAAGTGATGGAGATGATTCATCTGATTGGAGTAGAAGTAATTTTGAATCGGGTGACTCTTGGGAAAGTGAGGACAGCGGAAATCAAGCTCACAGTGAATATGGAAGTCACTCTCTCGATAACATTGCTAGCGCCACGGCTCCCCTTTTGCCAATGCCCAGTAGTGGATTTAGTGAACCCGTTACTTGGCTCAGAGACCCACCAGTGATATCCCCTTTTCCCTTTACTGGTTCCCATGGATTGAAAGTTCCTCCAGCAAGAAACATTCCCTGAGATTTTTTTGATTAACTTTTCACCGAGGATTTGTATGAAACAATTGTTAAAGAGACAAATTCGCAAGCCGAGAACTTGTTTATGAATAATCCATCCCCACGGGCAAGGAATACTATTTGTCCGTAACAGAATTTCAAACTTTTCTAGGCCTTATTTTTCACACAGGAACTATTCAATCGGGGAAGTTAGCAGATTATTGATGAAAAGACAGGCTGTATAATCTCACTTCCTTTTCTAACCATATGTGTCGAGATAGGTTCCTCGGTATTTTACAAGCAATGCATTTTGCTAGAAACCAAGAGGAAAATGAACCCAGGTCTGATGACAGGCTCTATAAAATCAAACCATTGATTAACCTATTTCACAGAAATATGTCCACAACTGTGTCACCTTCAAAGGAGTTATCTCTAGATGAATCAATGCTTTTGTGGAGGGGTCAGTTTGTGTTCCGCCAATACATAAAGGGAAAACGCCATAAGTATGGTATTAAACTTTACATGTTGACCGAACCGTCTGGGGTGGTTTTGTGATTTCTAATACACTGGGTCGGGAGATAAGGAAGTGGGCGGTAAAGGACAAGTAAATAAAGTTGTCCAAAAGCTTTTAGAAAATGTCAAGGGTGTTGGCCATTCGGTGTATAAGGACAATTATGATAACAGTGTTCATCTGACTCAAGAACTCGTTAAAAATAAAATCTATTGCACTGGGACTCTTAGGTCCAACCGCAAAGACAATCCCGCTGAAGTAATATCCAAGCGACTTAGCAAAGTTGATGTTGTTCAATACTGGAACGAAAAAGGAATTTGTGTCCTCAAGTGGCGAGACAGGCGCGATGTTTTATTTATCTCATCAGAGTTTGGAGGACGGATGGTTGAAGTGTCAAATTGCAGGGGCCAATTGACTGCTAAGCCGGAAGCAGTGGTCAATTAAAATATATTCATGGTAGGCATTGACCACTGCGACCAACTAATGGCTTAATATCCATGCAAGCGCAAATCACTAAAATGGTATAGAAAAGTAGCTATTCATATATTCCAGTTAATTCTCATCAATAGCCACATTCTGTGAAACAAGTACAGTGAGCAGAAGAAATCCCTGAACAATTTCCGATAGGAAGTCATAGATTCATTGGTAACAACGACCTCGAGCCAGGGTTCACGTCCCTCAACTCGCAAGGATCATATTACCCATTTCCCCGACTTCCTTCCTCTAATTTCTGGAGGACGAAAAAAGCAAAGGAGATGTTGTGTGTGCTACTTGAAGGGAGAAAGGAAAGACGTTACAACGTTTTGTCCCGACTGTGACGATGCACCTGGCCTCTGCCTTAGGCCGTGTTTTATGGAATACCATAGCAAGAAATAAAAATTTTTAATGTATTTTTAAAAAAAATTTTGTAATTTATAATAAAACTTATGTGAAAAGAGAAGGGGATTATATACCAAACAATTAGTAATTTGGAAGAAAAAACCTGTTCCACAAATTATATTAGCTTTAAAATTGATCAATCCACCTTTGAAAATTACAGTGTAATGTATGTTTAAATTCCTTACGGAAAATGATCATATATATTATTTCTCAATGGCTTTTTTTTGTCGGTACACCATAACTTCCTTAATACTTCATCAATTTTCATAATTGAGGCATCATTTTAAAGCTTTTCTTAACCGCTACACCGAAAAAATATACAAATTACTCACATTTCAGTTGTTTTTCGAAAAATTACAATTGAAAAAAAAAACGGTTTTTTGAAATCCCACCCTCAACCTATCGATCCTCTATCGAGAATATCGAGATATATCGAAATGAAACCGATTTCGATTTCATGCATCTATTATCTCATTCCGCATTTAATTTCGACTTAAAATATTGATTTAAGGTATTCGATCTGCTGATCTATTTATAAAATGAATTAAATTAATCAAAACTTGAATTTATATTTACTTCCCCAAACCGCTTGATTAGAATTTCTGAACTCATTAAGCCCTTCAGGTTTGCCACCTCATAAACTCATACTAAAAAAGAACGCTATTATCATGTTGATTAGAAACCTAAGCGCTAAGCAGGGCTTAATTAATGGCGCCAGATTAGTTATAACTCACGTGGGCAACCACACTATCACAGCGAAATTGATTGACTCCGGTCAAACTGTCGTCATACCACGCATTAACCTCACCCCTTCTGATCCTACCGTGCCTTTCAAACTGACTAGGAAGCAATTTCCCATAAAAGTTGCCTTTGCCATGACTATAAATAAGGCACAGGGACAGATGCTAACAAAGGCAGGATTGTACTTGCCTGACCCTGTTTTTTCACACGGTCAGTTGTATGTGGCGTTTTCCAGGGTGCGCTCTTTCAGTGACATCTATGTCTGTGTAAAAGAGACCCACCAACAAACAATCACAGATAACCATATCATCACTTCAAACATAGTGTTCAAAGAGGTCCTGTAAATATGTAAATATGCTGTACATACCTTAACCTTATGTTTCAAAAAATATATAATCTAAAATTTAAACACACATCTATTCCTTACTTCAACCCACACCTACATCAATGAGGCACTAACTACACGGTACTAACTATACGGATAAGTGCACTTCAATTAAGTGGGATTTGAGGAGGATACAGTGCGAAAGCTTCGCACGGGTCGACTAGTATTTACGTAATTGAAAACATATTTGTTCTGATTCTGAGCACTTTGTACAATAGGGAAGAGTGGAAAAAACCTAGCCATTAAGGAAAATGGGGACTGCACTAGAAATAAACCTGGAGGAGGCTTCAAGTGCAGGAAAAGAGTGCATGTGGAAGACAAATAATTATAATTTTTACAATGAAGGCTTAAAGAATTTGGTGCTCTGAAAATTGTCATCTCCTTGTTGCTTCCGTGTGGTTCTTTTTAAGAGGGTTGGGGAGGCGAAGAGGCCCGCCGATCCTTTCTTCTGGTACTCTGGGTGAAGTCAGAGGAGAGGGAAGGGTCGGAGTGGGCAGAGCAGAGGAGGCAGAGGGTTCGTTTCAGGTGATGTGCGGGCATACCATCAGAAGAAGGAAGGTGTCGACACATGCTTCGGGGTGTCAATGTTGAAGGTATGATTCGAAAGTCTGGTAGGAAGGGTGGGGGGGAGGTGGGATTTTGACATTAGAAAATAGGAATTGGAAAAATCCGTACATCAGGCTGTTGAGATGAAGTACGCTGAGGGGAACCGTGAGGACCTTAGGTATCTGCTGGATGTCGAGTGAAATGCTCTACGGTCCAGCAGAGTTGGGTTGCCGTGGGTAGATTCTTATACTTCTAAGTTTTGCTTTCACTCTTGCTTGTCTCTCAAGCACTACCGTTTACACACAAAATTTAACCCAGCGAAGAAGTATCCATGCTGAACTAATATAACAATAAATTGATGGACAGTGAAGATAATTAGCATCATGTACACCCGGCATCCCGCACGAGATGGCTATAAATTCATTCCCTAAAAAGAAAACAAGCCGTGGGCTCCATTTTTATTTTATTCTCGAGTCTACATAATATAAGACCTTAACATTGTTTTTGATGCTGTAATACACATCATTTCCCTGAAACTCATCCGACGAACAAAAACAATTGGTGAAACTGAATTTATCTCCCGTGTGTATTGCAGGGTGCCTACCTATATTTCTCCCCATTGGCGGTTGACGTCTTAATTTTTTTTTTTCGTTTTATAATATTTTCAACAATGTTATTTAATTATTACCACGAAAACACTGCAGACAAAATTTTCAGCAGGTCTTGTAAAAATAATGGACTCCACACCATGGAAGAACAAGAAAAATAACGGCCACGTTAAATGTGTTAAGCGACAGCTCCAAATTTTATTTATTTAGCTCTAGTGCGATATTCCACAGAGGAAAAATCATTCACCTTGACCGGGATTAGAACCCGGATCCCTCGATTTCGCGCCGAGTGCTTTAACCAGTTAAGCTACCGAGGCGTCCTTCTCCCCGGAGGATTATTTGGTGGAGCGAACACCTCAATGTGTTCTATGTACGGCTTTATCCTCGTGGACTGTGGCGCTTAGCGCATGATTTGGACTGCTAAAGACATCATATGTCTAGCAGTCTTGACCACCATGCTCCTATAAAGCCACCAAATTTTCCACAGGGGAGAAGGACGCCTCGGTAGCTTAACTGGTTAAAGCACTCGGCACGAAATCGAGGGATCTGGGTTCGAATCCCGGTCAAGGCGAATGATTTTTCCTCTGTGGAATATCGCACTTATGTGCACTTGCGGGTGACTCCGTAAAGGTAACTACCGTGGCTAGTCCCGGTACCCTCAAAATTAGTTAGCTCCAGTAGTTTTCTAGATACAGCCTCTCATAATTCAAGCAAGTTCTCAATTTCTTCCATTCAGGAGGCTCGCCTCTCAAGGTGTACTATTTTACTCCAAAAATTTTATCTCACTCATTTGTGGATCAATTCTCCAGATATTTTCCATCTATGACCACAAGGCTATGAGGATTTCAGGAAAAAATAGCATGAGCCCTTAAATTGTCTTTTGCATTCATAAAAAAATTCTTATGTTTAGTCTTACCATCATTTTTTGGCAGAATACATGATTAACTACTAGTGCCGTTATCAATAAAAGGGTATTTTTTAATCTTGACATTTTTAAAATCATAATCATCATAAAGGTATGTAATATCATCCCCAAGAATAAAAATTATGGCTTTTTCATTCCTTCATGAAAAATTAATGTTACAATAGTATAATTTTCAGAAAATTGCTACCGGAGCACAGTTTTTTTATGTTCTCCATAGTATAAGAGACCCTAATGAAACTATTGTGATGAAACAAAAGTTTTTGTTGCTATAAATTCATAAAATATTACTTTGATGAGTGTTTGAATGCATTAGATCTCAACTGTGAATACTTTTTGAAGGGTATAACAGCAACACTTCAGCCCACGCAGGCAAAAAGGAAATAAGGAGAGAAAGGAGAGAAACTGCTCTCAATATATCTTCCAAGATTGCAATGTTCCTTTTTTATTGCCAATAGTGACTTATTAGTATAATTAAGTTTGTAGTGGTGTCAGTCAGTCAGTCCGTCAGTCCAGTTGGTTTTATTGTGTTTTCTCGTGGTGGTTGACAGCTCTGGAGGTGGAGAAAAGTGCGTTCAATGCAGAACGTGTCCGCCCACAACATATCAGTAGTTTTAGATTTCCTTTGTACCACCTTCCCGCCCAAAAAATATAAAAACTATAATTGTGTGCGGGTTGCAAACCTTTCAGGATTGTTTTAGTTTCAGTCCAGTTGGTTTCCGTTTTGTTTATTTCTCTCCTAAATTTTGAGCTAGAATAGTGAGGTTTGGTGCATTGAGAGTAGATTATCTGTCTTCATGATTTGGTAGTAGTTTAATATTTTCTTTGTCCCTCCTTCCCGCCCAAGAAATATAAATCCTATATTTTTACGCGGGTTGCGAACCTCCCAGGCGCATGTTACACACCTCCCAGGATGTTTTTAATAATCAGCCTTATATCGATCTCTTGAGGTAGTTTAACCAATAGACTGCCTGCAAAGCAGACAGCAGGTCTGCTAGTTAGTGAATTAAACTTATTATCATGATTCATCATCTATTTATAGCAAATAAGTATGGAGTGCAAACAAAATGAGACTAGGGTCATTCCAGGTCAGTTCACCCATACCATGTCACCCACTGTCTCAGATTTTCATGAAAATGTTTTCACTTGCTGATATCATCAAGTCAATGAGCCATACAAAGTTTTTTCCTCTCTAGGTGGAATAGTTTCCTAGATATAGGGAGTCAAAATATTAGAAAATTGCTCATAAAGGTCACTTCCGAGGTTCCACTTTGAAAGTACAGTGAATAAGGAAACAATTCATAGCTCGTGTACTAATTAAGACTGTCACAGTCAAATTTTTATTACATGTCAGTCAAAGTGTCTAGATTCCACTGAAACAAGTTTCATTAAATTTTTCTTTCTCTGTGAGCCACTATAAGTGCGTTAATTATTTATTAATGAAGTTTTTCATCGCCAAAACATTACTTCCTTTAATGGGCATTATCACTCAAAGGCTGAGGAATTATCGAATCAATTTTTTGAAAATTGAGTCCAAACATGTACTCTGTGATACTGAACAAAGAAAAATAGTGGGATTTTGATTAACCAATATGACATTTTTTAATTTTTAAAAAGTGTTTATAGCCACAAACGAAAAATTGAAGGGTCATTCCATGTCAATTCACCTAGCCCAGGGGTCCCCAACCGTATGCCCGCGGGCACCATGACGCTCGCAAACCATTTTAGATGTGCCCGCTGCTCATAAAATCCGCCGCTGCGCTGTGCGATTGTACGGCTTTTACGTTTCGGTCTTGACATGAGTAGTGGGGGTAGTGGTGTGAGTAGTGGATGCCAGCTTGTGCTGTGTAAGTTAAACGTGCATTTAATGTATCTAGTTCATCATTTATTCCTAGTTAGATGTTCATATTTGGCGTCTTCTACTTTCGTCTTCTACTCAATGTCCAATTGTAAATATACCCTGAAAAATTAATGGTGCCCGCCACCCCACCGGAATCATAGTATGTGCTCTTAAATGCAAAAAGGTTGGGGACCGCTGACCTAGCCCGCCATGACTTCCACTGCCTCAGATTTCCATGATACTTTTATCACTACCTGCTGAAACCAAATTATTACTCCATGCAAAATTCTTCAGTCCTAATTAAATAAATAGTTTCCAAGATATCTGGGTCAATGTTATGGAAAATTTCTCATACATATATGTCACTTCCAAAGTTCTGCTTTCTGAGTACTGTGTATACTGTAGAAATTCATAGTTCATTGACTAATTAGACAGACACATTGCAATTTTTATCACAGGACAATCAAAGAATGCAAATTACATGAAAAAAATATTTCATCTTTACCTAACCATTTGAACACCTCTAACAGCATTAGTATTAAGATATTTTGCGCAAACAACACTACTTCATTAACACATTCAATGCGGGTCGCGAACTTAAGGGAGACGCTAGAAACGGAACCCATTTTTTAAATGGCCTAAAGTTAAAGGACCACGTCTATTGACATAGTCCCGCCGTTCAGCATAGACGGCACCACGTCAATAGACGTGCTCCACGCTGAATGTGTTAAGTGAGTGCTGTCATTCTAAAGCAATGGAGCAACATCTATTTTTTTCATTGAACCCAAGCATACGATTCTCACGGAATATCTTAAGAAGTTATATACATTTAAGAATAAAATATGCAAAATATATTTGTACAAAAAAGAAGGCCAACATCACCTGCTAAGAATCAATTGTAATAATTTGTATATTTCTGTTTATGTTTCTTTCTCTGTGTACAACAATATTTGCTTATTGTAATACCTTTATTCTTTGATGTAATTAATGTATTAATATATTTGTCACAGTAATATTATATCAGTATTAATAGATTTAAAACTTGTGAAATTGTACATTTGTCCCATGGGACTTGTCCTAGGACCATAAAATGTTCTCCTATTCTATTCTTGTTCATCCACACCTTTTCTAAAAAGTCCAGCTTGAAATTGTCCATGTGATTAAGGCAAAAAGGGCATTGCACACAAAAAAGTGTTTTCTTAACTTGTGGAATCATACAGTTTTAATGATAAGCTGACTTAGGACTTTTTATTTTTCTAGGAAATTAAATGGAAATGAATTCAAAGTACCAAACACCATCTTGCTCACTCACAGGTGAATCCTTAGGACTGCACAGAGCTATGCAGTGAATGGCAGGTTGCAATGCCAAACGTGCAAAGCGTTGCATTGCCAAAAAGAGGCCTAAATCGACACAAACAAATACATTACCAGGTACATATAATGCTTTACCAAATAAACTTCAATCAATTGTGTAAATATATACATATACATTATCCCACATAGTTGATTTTCTAACAATAAATGTCATGAAATTTACTATTTTTAGCTTAACTTAGATGAAGTTTTTACAATAGGGTAGTTTCCTTCATCAAAGAAAACAGAATTCATTTATTGCGACAGGTGCCCCAGCATAAACGTATTCATTACACGCAAATTATTTGGATTAAAAAGTCTTAGTTTACAAGTAAATTGAATGTTAATTTTAAGTTCATTTGAAAAGGCTCGGAAATGGCGGAACAGCGGCAGCTCTTATGATGACGTAACAGGTAGATAGTCAACATTGCGAGGTATATGGAATTGTCATCGACTGTACTTACTATAGTATTTCAGAGTCCCTAAAAT
Organism: Pyrrhosoma nymphula; assembly: GCA_963573305.1. Lineage (NCBI taxonomy): Eukaryota > Metazoa > Arthropoda > Insecta > Odonata > Coenagrionidae > Pyrrhosoma > Pyrrhosoma nymphula. The sequence goes on along the minus strand of OY754335.1, from coordinate 6,345,009 downwards.
CTGGTGAACATGTATTAATATACCTCGATTATAATGCTCAAATTTCGGAAAGTCTCCTCCGTTGAGCATGTCATTAAAAGAAGTTTTCTAGGCTCCTACGCTACCTGCTAGTACAGAGCTACCCCGAAGGAGTTCTTCGCAGCAAGCGTCGCATGCGCAGTGAAATGAATAACGAAACTGCGTACCTGTGACTTCGCGTTCTGTGGTGTTCCGGCCTAGATGTTTACGTTTTGATCACTTTCGTTTTGACAAACATTTCCTTTATCTCATCGTCTATTCCTTTCATTTACCATTCCTATCATTCATACCTTGCATATTTCATTAGTTACCTTTCATCATCAGTTCCTTTTGCTGATATACAAAGCCACAATGTTTCATGAGAAGAAGTTCAATGGCTTTACAAACTGGTTTTGTACGGACAATCTACCGTAAGTGGATGTGGCCATGGTGGTGGAGTTCTTTAGAGAAGATGTTCGGTTTAGTGCAGGTGAAATCAGAGGAGTAAAGCAAGGTACTACTCTCTTCTGACAGCTTTTAACCACAAAATTCTCCTCTTCTCGATTAGTGGAACCGCGACGTAAGCTTTCTTGCTATCGCTAAATGTTGTTGTGTGACACTGCGGCACAAAACAATTTTTATAAAGCAATGTTCTCGGAGGCATGTTAGATTAGATTAGATTGTTGTTGGGGGGGCCTTCGTCAGGAGCCCGGGCACTTAGACCTTTCTTGGTCCATTGTGCCAACCCCATGCCTGTCTGCCACTTGCAGACAGGGGACAAGAGCACCTCGGTAGAGGTATGGAGGATTGGCCTCCCCCTGCCTCACCCCAGTACCAGGTATAGAGGATGTCCTCCCTCCAACCGGCCCGGTATGGCCTGGCCTGGCCTCTCAGGCCTGCCGGTATAGGTATGGAGGGAGTATCATCTCTCCATCCACGCCTGGTTGAGGTATGGAGGAGGGTCACCCATCCAACCACCGTCCGGGCCCAACGTTGCTTAACTTTGGTGTTCTGATGGGAACCGGTGTTTCAACGTGGCTAGGCCCTTGCCCACAATCTCAGAGGCATGTTACTGGTACTCCTTGGAGAATATGATGCTGATCAGCTGATGCAGTGAATCACGAGTTCCCATCAATGGTCTGTGATCACGGTGAGGGGTGATCAACGCATTTTAGTTGTTTTAGTATTTGCTCATACATAGTTTGCTTCGAGATTTTGCCATCCATTATGCTATTGACGGTAAGCCTTTTTTGCTAATTTCATGTTCTGGCAATGACACCTCGACAAAGTGGATGAATTAAATTAATGTGTAATCGTATCATAGCTGCGGCGCAGCACCTGCTCTCCGTATAGTTATTAAGTGACGATTTCGTGCTTGCTTGCGGGAAATATTTCGAAATGAATACGAACAAAATGGTTTATTTCATGCTTTTCATACTAACTTTACCTAAAAAATAGGAGCTAGCACCATTAATTTGAGAAGACATTATGGGGGCTTTCCAATTGCCTCGCGCAGATTAGCGCACATCGCAACAGATGGGAACACACGAGCGCACGTTGAAACGGACAATTGGAACGCATCTGCGCTGATGTGTTTCCAAGATGGCGGAACAATCACGGTATATTTGAATTGATTATATTAAGTGGGCTTAAAATTACAATTAGATGAAATGAGAGGCATTACTGATGAATGAAAATGTGTAAACAATGTATAAATGGCTGGCAGAACATATAATCATGGTATCTTAAGACAGTCCTGTTTCTACTGCAACATTCATTTCCCCGCCATCACAAGTTTCGTCTGCTAGCGCATATGCAACAGAGGTCCCGATGTGTTTCCATCTGCGCTGCGCTAATGACGTCACAGCGACAATTGGAAAGCCCCAAAACCGAAACAGTTTGCAACAGATCAGCGCAGATGCACAATTGGAAAGCCCCCTATACTATACGATTTTCATTCCCCATACCGTAACCATAAATGTTTCATTATTTTGATGAGGTTTCTCTATGCGACTAGAGCAGCTAAATTAATAAATAAAGCTCATTTCCATTTTACACCAAGTTTACTTTTGCAAATAGTTTTTTTCCAGTCAATAAATTTATTATTATTACTAAAGCTTTCTCGGCGGACGTCGTCTGCAGATAAGCAGCGGCGGCGAACCACCTAGCGGCAGATTGCGGTAGTTGCGTACGTACCTGTGACGTCACACGTAGGATTAACCAGCATGCAATAGTTTGCCGTCGCGTTTTCGCGCCGTTGAATTTTTTCACTTTTTAATTAATAAGGAAAAATACTTAACGCCATTTAAAAATCGAACGGCTTCAAACACATACTCCAGGGGTTATAAACTTCAGATCTAGGCAATAAAAAAAAATAGGAAACCACCCTATTAGAATTCATAATTAAAATTATACACCAAGTACTTTCCAACAACTTTGGAAAATTGTAGAAAAGAACAAAGTGTATCAATACAATTATGAATTTACCAGTATGGGTTTTGGTTCTTTCCCGACATATGTCGTGAGTGAATACTAACGATGTCAACTACATGGAAATAGTACATGAAGCAGATTGACCAATACCTTGTTTACTATGATTATAATACCAAAAAACTAAACAACAACTCACCACAATAAGTCCTGGTTCTTTTCGCTGAAAACTCTGAAAACTTGCATTATTTTTTATTCCCACAAGGTCTGACTCGGAGAGTTTCTCTTGATTGTCGTGTTCAGGAATGTTTTCAGAACTAACTTCATCATTCTCACCAGTCACCTTCACATTTTTCTTCGATTTCACATCATCAGCACCACCTTTTTTCGGCTGCTTCCCCTTTTTAGGAGGTGCTGCACCGGCAGCACCAAACAAGTCAAACTCTGTCAAGAAAGCACCCCGATTTTTTTCAGTCACTTTCGCAGCAACCTTTCCTGATGGGCGGTTATCCAAAGCTGAAGGTGATAGTTTATCAGTAGGAGAGAGAGTTTTCGAATTCGATGGAACTTCATTCGTAAATTCTGGAGTTGTAACTTCCCTGGAGTTCGTGGCTGTGGGAGAGACTTCCTTTGAAGTCTTATCGGATAACTGTTGCAACTTTAGTTTCCTCTCGGCCTTAATCCTCATTTTATCAGCTTTGGTGAGTGAGGCTCCTGATTTTTCTTTCCCTCTCGCATATTTTTTACCTTTAGAGGAATTTGCCTTTAATTTATTTCCCTGTTTCAATTTTTCGTTTTTCTTACCATACATAACATCCTCTAAAATCACACTACATGACTTCACCTCCACATTTGCCACAGGGAGATGAGAAGTGGTGGGTGATGTTGGCGACACTTGTCTCGGTCCTTCATCATCCCAAATGCAAGTTCTCCCCTTCAGCAAAACTGGAGCCTTTACCACTAATGGGCCTTTTTTATTACCCAGCGATAATTTTAACTCGTTTAAATGACTCTGGTTTTTCCCTTTACTTCTACTTTCATCAAAAACAGGATCTCTCAAAGTGTTAATGTTCTCCTCGTTACCTTTATTTCCTGATGACAAATTGGCAGGAGAAATTTTGACTTTCTCTAGCACTTGAGCACATTCATATATAGATGTAGCACTACCTGCAATTGACCCTTCAACTATCCTCAAGTTACTTCCATGGTCCCTGTCCGTAGTGGATTCATTCATACCACTTTCCATCTCCCCCTTTGCCATCACATCCCGCCCATCTATCAAATCGAAATCATCCTCACTCCTGTCAGCTTCATCTCCTGACGGATTCTCAAATTCATCATCCATCTTCTCCTCTTTAATCCTCACGTCATCCTCACTGTCATCAAAACCCTGAGATAGGACAGGAAACCAAGCATTCGATTCATCTGTTGATGAAGGTCGATTCACATCCTCATCTTCACAATTTTCTGCAGCTTCAGACAGTCGGTCAGTCCTCTTTTTTTGTGGTTCACTTGTTTGATAATCATCAAAACTTTCTGAGAAAGACTGAGACAGTTTTGGCCACCATTCATTATCACTCTCATCACTATCAGAAAGCTCCCACTTGACAGGTAAAACCTCCTTTTCTACTTGTTCACCCATTTCCTGGTTTGCATGGTCAGTTTCTTCCTCTCTACTGTTTGATTTTTCACTTATTGGGATGGATGATGAAAATAGGTCATCTTCATCATCACTAATCACTATGACATCATTTTCATCAGTATAGCCACTTGTGTTGATGATGAGGGAGCTCTCATTACCATTCTTTTTCAAAGATGAAATTTCACTGACTTGCACTGGTGATGGCCTTTCAGGGCTACTGATTTTTTTTGGTACATCAACTGACACCTCATCATCACTCTCCACTAAGTCAATAACTTCTGCTTTGATGTTTTTACCAGCACTAAGATTCTGAGGTTTGCTAGTGCTTGGTTTTTCAATGTTTTCACTACCACTACATTCAAGCAAGGATGTGGTTTTCGATGTTGCAACAGTTGGCTCATCCAATGAAACAGAAATCAAATCAATGCTCTCATTTTTGCGCCTCTCTTTGCTCACATCGAGATAGGTACTCGTGCACGAGCCATTGAGGGTACAATCATTATCGAGCCGGGATATTTTTAATGGCACAGTGTCATCATTAGAAGATGAATTCCTTTTCCGGCTGCTGTCCTCAGTCAGGCTCTGGTGACAAGGAGAATCCTGGAAAAGAAAATTAAAAACAAATTACACTAACAAACTTCTTGTACAATAATACAAACACAACACAAGCAGACATGACCCCATACATATATATATGCCCCATGCCCTATGGTGGCATGTATTTTGAATTTATGTTCCAAGGGACTTTGTTCCCAGATCACTACAGTGGTTCCTATTCTATGCGTCAAAAAGTCATACGTCTATGCTAATTGTCTATCACTCCTTCAGGTGTAACTTTGTGGAAGCTCATTATGGCAAAATTTAAAAAAATACTTAGTTCTTCAACACAAATTACATTAGAAGTCCGTTATTACGAGTCCTGACAAAATTAAAAAAAAGTACTCGCCATAAGGCACACTCGTTATATTCGATGCCAAATTTAGTGTCTCAATCGTCATTAGTTCTTGCGCAACGGCTACCTTAGAGATAACCATGGGGGCAATTATAAATAAAATATATTAAAAATGCGTCATAATGCACGGAAAATAACGTTTGAGTTAATAAATTAAATGAATTCATCACCAAGAGTTTTGTGGATTAGTCATCAATTCATTCCGTGCACTGCAAGTATTTTTTGTCAATGGGTGATGTCATCACGGCTCTTTAGCTGGGTTAAATACTCCATCTCCTACGACGTTTCGACGAATGTCTCGCTCATCATATTCAGAGCCATTACGTGTCACAACTCAAGGTCTGTCCCTCCTTAGAGAATTTATTCGATCCCCAAGAGAAAAGTAGAGCTGTTTCCGAAGAAACCCGAGACTATTTTTGAAGACACATTATTCCGTTTGAAGCCTGTCCTTCTACTACTGTCGGCGCAGAAAGAATGCGACCCTGAGTTTGAGACAATATCATCTATAAAACGGCTGGGCTGAGTTTTATGACACTGAAATCACATCGCCATGGCGGCATGTTTATAGATAAATGTCATTCCGTTTTCACTGTTAGGTGCAGGAAGGATGTTGCTAGAACTTATTTCATTGCACGTTTACTTGATATAAGCCACATCGGTTAAAAATGTTAGTGAACTTACCTAAAATCGATCATTTCACGGAAATGTTACACGGCTACGAGAGGTGATACGAAAATGAGCTTTGATTTAAGTTCTAGCTGCATCCTTCAACTTCAATACGGATACTTCTCAAGTACGTAAGTTTAATACAAGTGCTGTAGTCGTCTAGAGCAAAGAGGATGTCCAGTGCTTTTTTCCACAGGCCTTTCGCAGTCCAGGGAACGACAACGCGTCCTTGGCCTGCCTCTTGCTCTCCCATCCACCACCCCAGGTCTATCTCTCCTCCCACCCTCGCCTCGGCGCTCATAGTTAGGGGGTCGGAGTACAGTGATATTTTTTCTCGAGTCAGCATCACATTTCAACAAAAGTATCACATTTCACTCATCACTTTCCCACGCCCTTCTCATGTGGTTTCCCCTAGTTTGGGGGGGAGGGGGGGTCTTTCGGGAGCTTCAGCAGCCAACTTCCATAGTTCCAACTAGTTCCAACATCTGCTGCAACACAGTATGACCGTTATTTAGGACGATTTGAATGGTATCCACTCCCTTCAAAGCGTGAAGCATGATGCACTTCTTCATTGGCAGTTTGCTGCGATGGTAGCGCTAAGGCCAACCTGGGTCACCGATTCAGCCGACTTCTTCGTCTTTGCTTTCTCCCCCCACCCCTTCTGACATCAGATACATTTTTCAGGTTCGCTACGGGAGGACGGTGGTAATCATTCCGTGATGAGCAGAGGCTGACAGTTTCTTCCCCCTCTCGGCTCATATTTCGGCTTGGGTGATTCGTCAACACTATTGATGGGTCGTTTGTGATTGATCGAAGCCCGAGATCCAAGTTCTCTTAAAAGATTGATCGATGAACTGGATCTCTCCAATGACCGAGGAGTTCATCTTTACCGATCACGATAGGAATGATTGCATGACATCAAGTATCGTTCACGAGATGTGAGACTGGCCAAATAAATCTTGATTGATTTGTCTAACGTGAGATGCGTAAGTTACTTGATCGTTTGTGTGATGAAGGCAGTTAAGTCGTGTGAAACCAATCATGAATTATTTTTATAGTCATGATTTCTCATCGATGATCCGCTAAGTTGCGCAAACAAAGACGCAACGTTACAAGCATAACAGTCAACAATTTACATCACACTGCAAATATCTAGCATTGAGAAAGTTTTGCCAGTTTTGATGGATCACTTTTTAGTTTAGAATAATAACATACCTAATTAAAAATGAATACAGAATCCGTTACACTGTCAGCAAAGAGACTGCTGGGTTAAGATACAAGACGAATTCAATGGAAATTAAACATGATCCAGATAATTATCCGTTTGTTTATTCGTCAAGCGATGCATTATTTGTGACTGCGTTGGCTATGTAGTGCTGTCATTTATTATGTGCAATAGGTTGATCGTCACCTGTAAGTAGTACAATACAATACTATTTCCTATGAATTGTTTTCCTTTGCCGCGACACTTAGTTGTTTTTCTTTACCGTGGCACGTACACTAGCGTATGTAATTTTTTCAAAAGCATCATTCGACTCATTACGGACTACTTCTCGAATCTATTCTCTAATGCTTTCCATACGTCAAATGCAGTGACCTTGCTTTTTACAAGCTCCAACTATCTTGTATTCTCTGAATTATTAGACTTTTGCATTTCTTATCGTTCCCATGTAGTTGCATAACGTCTTTTTGATTCTTTTCTCGTGTGGACTCCTTGTCACTTGTTAATATTTTGTAGGGTTCTGACAGGACTTGGAAAAACTTGTCAACATGTGACAGGACTTCCTTCTCATCTAAAAACACCTCCATTCTATATTTCCATTCACTATAGTTCTTCCCGTCTAGTAGCGGTATTCTATATCCCTCTTCTTCCATGTTAGAACTTCTAATCTACAACGTGGTCGCCAAGTCACTTGCTCACTCAGTTTCTGGATTTCCTGGGCCCATAACCTCTGGTGAGGTTAAATGATTTTGCACAGTGGTTTTCCAGGAGATTTGGAATTTTATTCTAAAAACACTTCCAAATACATAACACAATACAAGAGATTAATTAGCGAACTTCACACATCTTACATCAACTCACTTTGACCGACTTCGACCGACTAACTGACACAGTCCAAAGCAGGCCACTTCACCTTGTCGCGCACACACTTTCAAAAGTCACCTGTTATAAAACAGTTGCCACCAGTGGTGCGCCAGGGTATATGAGTAATTGCTTCTGTTATTACAACATTAATTGTGTGATACACGAGGGTAAGTCAATAAATAAGTCGCAAACGTTACGCATACATTACGTTAAGCTGTTACGAACATTTCATTGGGAATGCTTGGAGCATCCACTATACGGTCCCGTCCTAGCCTCCAGTGATTTTCATCTCTTTTCATCTCCTAACAAAAACACTTTGTAGGCCGACGTTTTGAACATGATGCTGCTACAGCCCAAGAAGTTACTCGTTGACTGCGATAGCAACCGAAAGACTTCTTTGCTGCGGGCTATCAAGGACTTTTAAAGAGATGGGATAGGTGCTTGAATGCACAGGGTGAACACGTAGAAAAGTGAAATAAATTCAGGAAGTTACTTTGATTATTATTGCCTCAATCCAGTTTTGCGACTTATTTATTGACTTACCCTCGTATAAATACATATATGAGTCTATGACGTGATCGCTTAGAAATCAAACCTGATACCCTTGCCGCGATATTACCTATGCATACCGGCCGTTTATATAAACAGCTGTGCTTCATATAGCCAATACATTTTAAAAATTCAACTCCGCTCCTCTCTTCAATCATTTTTTCTCGACTTTGATGGTGTTGCTGTCAATCAAGAATGTTTCCAGTGCTTCATTGGATGCCATTGGTTCTCCTTTGTCTGATTTTTCTTCCTATGTCTTCCAAAGTACCGTCATGTTAAAATCACCGGTGTATTCATCCAGCATTGTATTTTCGCCGAATTGTTTTTGGAATACAGTTTTGTTTTAGTGTTCATGCACATAATTTTAACTGTAATTCTAACCAGCGAATCCTTATTTCCGAGAATAAAATTTTACTTGACCCCTGACACCACCCGGGATCATCTGGATCCCATCCTGCTGCTCCGAGGCTCGCTGACTCAAAAAGAATTGACAGCTAATTCCCCCACGTGCCCCTCTCACACCTCCCTAGACCGCCCTCTTGCATAGGATGAGAAAACATGACCACAAAGTTTTGGACAAGATGAAATTTATGAGCGCGGGACACATTCTGGGAGAACGATATGGGAGTCAACCGAGAAGATCGCTCCTTCGCCTTACGTAAAAATGAATGTTGCCAAATTATCAATTTGCAACCTTCATTGTTTACTTGCATCACAATTTTTATGGATAATTTGGAAGTATGGCTAGAGTCAACACTGGGTTGATACGGCCGATGCTCGAACGATAATAGGGTAGCCGTTATTTCAGTCGATTTACATTGTAACCTTACGGTGGTAGTGGTGAGGTAGATGTCGCACTTCGTGATTTTCCCACCATCTGAAATTATGTTGCATAGAGCCTGAGAGGGCTTTGAAACGCGTCTTCACATCAATAGGATAATTAATTTACCAAGAGCATCGGCACATGCGAAGAAAGAATCGGAACTCTGATCTCAATCACGTACATTTTCTTTTCAAGGTGATACATTGCTGCAAAGTAATTTCTATTTGAATAACTTTATCGCTCTTAGCAGAAGGTGCCTGCAGAGTATGCAACCTTGATGACATCAATGAAAAATCGTACTCTTTATGGCGATACTAGAGAAATAACCTCTCACTTCAACCGTCCGACTTCGTATGAGACCAACCATTGATAAAAAATCACTCGCTACAGCTAGATTCTCGCTATATGTATACAACACTCGTAATGACAGACTTCTACTGTGTAAAATTTAGCCCAACCATGGCTCCACCACCAACCATGGTACCACCACTCAACCATGGTTCCATCACTGTTTTCAACTTCCAACCATATCCCTACCTCAACCTTCATGACAACTTAAGGGGGAACAACCATCCTCATATTCCACAATATGTGCTGATTTTTTACAAACCATTCTCGACTGCCCGGAAATTTCTTAATGTCTCATAGAACTAGCAAAGTAGTGCATCGGCGCATGCGGAGAGAGAATCGGAACTCTGACCTCTTTTTAATTCCTTTTTTAGAACTAAAGTGTGAATTTTAAAACTTCCATCTGTGTGTGTTCCTAAAGTGATCTAAAACCATTTTTTTTAATGAATAAGGATCCGATTTCAGTTTGCAGTAAAATGTAATATCCGCGGATCTTTGCATCCGACGTATTCGATTGGACCATCCCTAATTGAAATGCTGAAAATGCTACGTAAAATGAAGATTATTTAGCACATAGGGACTGAAGTTATACTGCGTAAAATTAAAAAAACTGCGTTAAACCAAGTAACTACTTAAAATCAAGTTTTTACCATTGTAATTCCCACTGTTCCCGGTCGGACTCGCATACCGCTACATGAAAACAAGAACTACGTAAAATAAAAGCACGAAAAATCAAATTGTTACTGTATTTATCCATCTGGAATCGACCTTAGGTGATCGATTCTCGATTCAAAGACTGAGGAGACATCGCGTGACTTATGTTCGGGATCTAAACGAGGCAGTTATTCAGCTGAAACTATAGAGAGAATGCGGGAAAATAATTACGGCTTTCTTCCGCCTTTCTTTCCCAAAGGTCGGGGTTCGAGAGAAACACACTTTAAGAATCTTCCCCCTTATAATTCCTTTAAAGTTCACGCCTCTCTCAACAGAGGTCGTTGCCCAGTGGGTTGAGGCACAGAGCCGGTTATGCTTATATACGGTGGCTGGGGTTCGATCCCATGTTGCAACATTTTTTTTTCATTCGAATATTTTACGGAATTACTGAAAATTGCTAACTCTCATACATTTACGGCAGTAGCAACATTTTTTTTTATTTTCAGCCTATTTGTTGTCTTTCCAATCAATCCTCTTAGTAGACTTTCGAAGCTAATTTAGGGATTCTTGTTTGGCCGAATAGAGACTATATATATATACATATTGTAGTCAATCCAGTTTGGATGTGGCGACAAGGCTAAGGGGCCGAGCGAAAAGGATCGTTCTGGTTTTGTTTTTTCTTTTTGTGTGAGTCCAAGAGACGCGAAGCAAGCAACGGGAGGTGTCCAGCTGAGCCGAGCTTGGGAGTGTGCTGACCCACCCCATATTCCCCCCCACCCCCTCTCCTACCTAGTGCGGGTGCAGTCGGCACCCAGTCAAATGGGACGCCAACGCAAGAATGTGGACAAACTGTTAAGCCCTGGTTACACGATACATTAACATGTACAAGTTAATGTGCGAATGTATGAACGCGAGAATGAACGAGAAAATTCACCGTGTAAACACACCAAAATGTACGAATGCATGAACACGTGAATAGAAAATAGAACCTGTTCTAATTTGGTTCATGCATTCGTACATGTTGGGCTCGTGCTTCAGTGACACCTGGTGGTAGATAATGGAAATAATGTTTTCTGCTCGTATGGTGTTTGTATACTTCTAAATATTGGTTTGTTTGCGTTTGATTCACCTATTAGTATTTATTTTGACCTCCGCTCCATTAGGACTTCGCTCTACTATTTGAACTTGGCACTGTTAGCACTTCCTGGAATACCTGTGCACTACGTTTATTGACATCTCGCTATCGTTGGACCTCTCCTGTTATTGCCCCTCGCTTGGACTATCCTCCTACACATTCCGTCGGAATTAGTAGAATAAAGGTTCAAATGAATTAATTAGAAGAGCATTCCTTGTATTTTGCGTATTTATCTATTTCTTTTCAGAGCTAAACGCTTTCTCAACAAGGTCATGAATGCCGGGAGGGCTAGTCCGGTACCGCAGAACAGTGAATTACAAAATGCCTTGTTTGTGCAGTAAATATTTGAGAAGCTCGCGCCACGAATGTGTGATTGGCCGTTAATTACTTAGTTTTTCTATAAAAACAATTTATGCTTGTACGACTCTCACATACCTAGTTATATTTTATCGGCTACTTAGTTCACTGGCAGAGCATCCAAGAAACAGCTTCGTGCTTGAAACTGGATCAGCTGTTTTTATATCCGTCCAATTCTACATGAAAACTTAAGTAAGTAGGAACCGGAGAGATAATTAAAGATTACCGTCGTGTACATGAGGTAATGATATCCATTTAAGAGCAAATTTTTACACTTGTTTCCAATACTACTACCGACTTCCTTTCCCAAACGTGCCGCGAGAATAACTTAATCTATGTTTTTACGATCCATTATGTTACTACCCATGATAGTTTGAGTTTACTCATGAATTGCATTCAATACATATATATTCACAAGCGTTCTTATCTAGCCTGTATAAAAAGGGTTTTTCATCGCACTTTTTCTCAACAGGAAATACCTCACGTATCATACAGCTAAGATTTAAATAAAATTTTGATCCAATGTATTCGTTCTACTATGATTATTTGATATTCGAGTAAACAAATATACCTCACCATAACTGCAATATAAATCCCAAACCATATAAAAAGGGATTTAGCAAGTCCATTGGAGTAACTTTCATCTGAGGAACTACCACTCGGGAAAACAAATGTGGAATTTGAGTTAATTACCGCTGAAATTCTGAATTTGAATTATTACACGTATAATATAAGTATAGTCTGCTTTATAGTAGGTAGTCTATAGGCAGGTTGAATTTATGAACGCTTGAATGGTTTGAATATTGTGCTTAATGAAGAGAAAAACAACAACAATCGCAAATACGTACCCTGAAAATTGTGCGAATGCATGTGCAGTTTCATGTACCGTGTAACCACTGATTCATCCATTCATTCACGCAAATGTACATGAATCCGTTCACGCAAACGTAAATGAAACCATTCACGCGAATGTACATGAACTCATACATGTTAATGTATCGTGTAACCAGGGCTTTACCCTCCCCCCATTACTCCCCTACTCCCCCCTCTACATTGAAGGGGAATCATTTAACAAGCGCAGCCGCCCCGGGCGAAGGAGAATTTGCATGGGAGAATTGGCAGGAGAGAAATAGCGGTGACGACAGGCGGAGCAGAGCCATGCAGTTTTTTTGGAGAGTGACTGCCGAGAAAGAGCCGAGAGGAGGTCGTCTAGGAGCGGAGAAGGGAGATACAGTCGACTAGAAAATTGTCGTAACCGAGAAAGTGGTCCAGACCCGTAGACCCGTGTCCAGTTTCACCTCTCCAGCCCTCGGATCAGCCAAGAAGAAGAAGACGCTGCTGCACGCTCAGGAGACGGAGAAGCTACCGTGTCAGTCTGCTGCCATCATTCCCATCGATCCCCCCTATTGTCATCAACAGTCATCAATATTGTGAAAAGTACTGTCAACATCCTGTCCGCCTGACGCCCGGAACCTCAATCCTAAGAAGATTTGCTACAAGTCCAAGAACTAGCACCCGGTGAAGCCTCACAAGTACCGCGGTCGTATCATTTTGTCTTCATCCCGTTTTCCCCTTTACCCCCCCTTTCCTGTGTGAGTCTATTTTGGTATTCATTTAGTATTAATTGTTTTCGAAAGTGCCCTTTGTGTGCAAGTGACGAAGGGCGAAGCACAGAATCTGGTAGCTGCACTCGATCAGTCCTTAGTTGCATTGTTCAAAAAAAGTTATAAATATCCCTAGGACATTTGAATGCGCACGCTGTCGTGCTGGGAAGGGATTTTTATATCATTGAATCTGTTTCCCATCATTAAGAGTATTGAATAATCTCTCGTATCGTTCTTTTTCATGTGTAGTTAGTTAATTACTATTAGGATTTTGTTGTATGGTATTTGGTTCAGTCTGTTGTTAATGACAGTGCCATTGGTATCAATAAATTCATCGAAATTTCAGAACGATCTTTTTCTAGTCGCAAAAACCCCAACTCAGAGAATCTCACCGCAAGAGCTAAGCCAGCGCACGTACCTCCCCTTCTCCACTCCCACCAGTCTTGGAACGTGGGCACCATTCATTTCATTGCCGCGTCGCCCACCCCGGTGGACGGCCCAGCTGACGCCCAACATGCCCCCCCCCCCCCCCGACTGGAAAACTCTAATCCCTCCCCAATTGTCCTCCACGTCACCCCCCTCTTACTTTGTAGACCGACCGCGAGGAAGGTTACAATTAAGCGCCCAACGTGGGGCCATCGACTGGTCAAACGCGGCAATAACCGCATGTTTATTTTCACCATTCATTTCATTGCCGCGTCGCCCACCCCGGTGGACGACCCAGCTGACGCCCAACATGGCCCCGTCCCCCGAATGGAAAACTCTCATCCCTCCCCAATTGTCCTCCACGTCACCCCCCCCCTCTTACTTTGTAGACCGACCGAGAGGAAGGTTACAATTTGGCGCCCAACGTGGGGCCATCGACTGGTCAAACGCGTCAATAACGGCATGTTCATTTTTTCGTGCATTTTCCTGGCACCTTTTTCCAGTTTAGATTGTCAATCTCGGCAGCATGGCATTCTCGGGCGGTAGTTTTGAAAAGTATCGGGAACCCCCAAAATACGACGAGGAAGAGTCGGCCGAGGAAAACCCACTCACTTTAATTGACGTGTCCAGTGATAGTGACTCCACTACGCAGGATGGTTCGGAGAAAGTCGAGCAGAGCGGTGTTAGACCCGTAGGTACTGAAATCCCCATTACGATGCAGGGAATGACGACGTTCATTAAAAAGATGGAGGAGGGTTTTTCAAAAAATGGGGGAAGAAAGCGTTAAAAGAATGGGGAAAATAGTCAAATAAATGAGGGAGGAGGATGCTAAAACGATGGAGGAGAGTTAACAAAAATTAGGGAGGATGTTAAAAAATAGAGGAGCATTTAAAAAAACGGGGGAAGAGAACGTTAGGAGAATGGAGGAAATTAGTAAAAGAATGAAAGAAATTTCAGGGCAGATTGCGAAATCCCGAGAGGAAATTCAAAATTTTCGAATAGAACTTTCTGGACACGTAGAAACAAGATTAGGTGAATTCGAGCGTTCGGTCGATGAACAAGTTGGGGAAGTTACAATGGAAATGGGTGGCATCGAAAGTAATTTGAAGTGCCAGGTCGAAAAGTTGTAAGTACACACCCAAGCTAGTCAAGGAGAGATTAGAGACGAAGGATAAAGGCGAAATCGCGTCACATAACGTATCGAGAAACGTGAATGCATTGGAGGTCAAAATTGAACAGAAAAGGAGAATGGATGAGACTTACCGAGATAGAGGGCATTCGGCACAAGAAAATAAACGGCCTCTCCCCTAAGTTTTGACAATCCACCCACAAAAATAGGTTTCCGTAGTAAACCGTTCGAACACCCAGTAGCGTTTATGCGCAGTGTGAAGAACTATTATTCCATCAACGCTGTACCCCACAGGTTGAGGCCCATGCTGTTTTATCAAATGCTGGACGAAAGTGCCAAGGGCTGGGCTGATGCCATATTCCCTTTCCCCGAAAAGATGGATGACTTAAAAAAATTATTTTATACGTACTACTGGAGCAAGGAGCATCGGATTAACTGCAAAATGAGGGTAATGTCGGGAAATTACAGAAGGATTCCGGGCAGCTCGATGCGGGAATACGCGATCCAAAAAATTGGAACTATTAGACTTTACGAACCACCCGTCAATGAGGAGACTGGCTCCCTTAATACGACATTTCCGAATTTACGTGCAGGACTTACTCCAAAGCACCGACGTAACTACCTTTGAAAGACTCATCACCATGCTGGGGCGATCTGATCAATCCCAAATAAACGAGGGACGACAGGAAGATAAACCAGTTAACGTGAATAGCATTCAAGCGAGGGGCTCTCGGGGGCCGCATCGGATGGGACCTATGGAGAACGAGAGACAATGCTGGCAACAGGCCCGTGTTGACGCGATAGGCGAAAGGGATCGAAGGATGAGTGTACAACGCGAGGAAAATCACTACTTACCACCCCCTTTAATGCCTCACGCTATGCCGTCGGGAAACTTGGGAGAGTTTGGGTCAATCGACTTCCCCCGCCCAAACCTACCAAGAATAGATGTGGAGGTCCCGATAATATCAACCTTCAAAGTTGAAAAGAATTCAGTGAGCTCGCCCTCCAGTGAGAATGGGAGAGGCCATCGAATATGCCCAGAGATAGTGTGCGAGGGTTGCCCCATTTTAGCCCTTGTTGATACGGGAAGCAAAGTGTCCGCGATTTCTGAGGATGGGAATCACAAAATTTCGTACTCAACAGTCATTTATATTTTTTTACCCTCGAATTATGGAAAGTTTTGGTTTGTTATATTCCTTTGCCAAATAAATCTCCGCGCGTTTTCACGACGTAAATGTTTTCGTCGGAAGTGGGGGCAATTGTAGCCGGTCCCGTTTGGAAGCGGCGACAAGGCGTAGGGGCCGAGCGAAAAGTATAGTTCTGGTTTCGTTTTTTTTTCATTGTTGGAATTTTGTAGCGTAAATGTTAGTCCATGAGTGAGTGTGAGTTTTTTTCCCCACCGGTCCCCTCTCCTCCCCTAATCCCTTTCTTTGTGTTCAAAAGACGGGACATCAGCGGCAGTGACTCCCCCCCCAAGGCGAAGCAAGCAGTGGGAGGTGGCCAGCTGAGCCGAGCTTGGGAGTGTGCTGACCCACTCCATCTTCCGCCCCCCCCCCCTCCCCTACCTAAATGCGGGTGCAGTCTGCACCCAGTCAATGGGACTACGACGCAAGGATGTGGACAAGCTGCTACCCCCCCTCTTTCCTCCCCTACTTCCCCCCTCTACATTGGAGGGGAACTATTTAAAAAGCGCAGCCGCCCCTGGCGAAGGAGAATTTGTCAAGTCCCCAGTCTTGGAACGTGGGCACCATTCAATTCTTTGACGCGTCGCCCACCACGGTGGACTGGAAAACTGTCATCCCTCCTCTACTGTCCTCCACGTCACCCCCCTCTTTCTTTGTAGACCGACCGAGAGGAATGTTAAAATTTGGCGCCCAACGAGGGGCCATCGACTGGTCAAACGCTGGGAGCTATTTAATTGTGCGTGTGGTTATTTCAGAGTGGTTTGTGAGTCCCTACCCGTTCGTCTGAGATCTAGAGAATCAGAATTCCAGGCCAGTCCTGTCATCTGTGTCCTTCCCCGTTTTCCTGACATCCGTCCCCTCACCCATTCCTCGGATTCCTCTCACAGTTCAGAAGTGGGATAAAGTGTCCAAAAGAGCCCGCAGTGAGATACGTGTGATGTGCTGATCCCGAGTAGAACCGTGAACGAAGGACTAGAGAAGATAGAAAGATTCTTAGGAGTTCTCAAGGAAACAGGACTGACAATGAAGTTGGCGAAATTCAAATTCTTCTTGGAGCGAGTAGACTATTTAGGGTTCGTTATAAATTCGGATGGAATTAAAGCCGGTGAACGAAAGATTCGAGCCGTGAGAGATTACAGGCGACCGGAAAATGTCCATGAAATCAGGCATTTCGTTGGATTGGCCAACTTCTTTAGAAGGTTTGTGCGAAGATTTGCTGCGATTACTCATCCATTGAAGATATTGACAAAAAACGGAGCGACGTTCGAGTGGAATGAGAAACAAGAGGTAGCATTTCAAGAAATCAAGAAGAGATTATTCGAAAGACCGATGTTGGCACTGTTTGACGTGGGTGCGGGGCACGAGGTCCACACAGACGCCAGCAAACATGGATTAGCAGGAATTATTTTGTAATTGCGAGATGAAGAACCATTGAGACCTGTGGCTTACAACAGCAGACAAACGACGGATACAGAAAAGTCCTACCACAGCTACGAGCTTGAGGCATTAGCGGTGGTAGAGGCAGTTGACAAATTCAGGATGTACTTGTTGAATCGAAAGTTCAAGGTGGGAACGGACTGCAATGCGTTAAAGACGGCGATGACCAAGAGGGAGCTGTTGCCAAGAATTTCCAGGTGGTGGTTGAGACTACAGGAGTATGACTATACAATCAATACCGACCAGGCAGGAGCATGGGTCAAGTAGATGCCTTTAGCAGAAACCCGGTATGACATGCGAAAGAACCTGAGACGGTAGACGCAAAAATATTCAGCACGAGAATTCAGCAGGAGGATTAGCTGTTGACCATGCAGCTGCAAGATCCTAGTCTACAGAAAATTTATGGGACGTTGCAAAAACCAGCGACTACAAACGAGAATAAGCAAGTACAGGAGATGCGGTTTGGAGAATCATAAAAGGAAGTCTTGATGATATGGGACATCACGGAGAAGAGAAGACGTTGGAACACCTGAGGAGATATTTCTGATTCCCAAAGATGAGAAGAAAGGTGAAGAGATACATCGCAGCCTGTGTTGGGTGTGCATACCACAAGACCCAAGAGTTCGGTACCCAACTAAGCGCGAGGGTACGCCCTTTCATACCGTGAACGTGGACCACCTAGGACCGTTCCCTCGAAGCAAGAGAGGCAAAGAACATGTACTTGCATACCAGGACAATTGTACAAAGTTCATAGTACTACGAGCGGTGAAAAATACTAGGTCAAAACCGGTCTGTGAGGTCCTGGGTGAGATTGCTAGCTTGTTTGGTTGTCCGAACCGTGTCATTTCGGATATCGGCGTACACTTCAATAGAGTTTGAGAAATGTTTCGAGGAACATCAAATAAAACACATCAAGGACGCTACTGCAACCCTCAGGGCAAACGGACAAGTAGAGAGATCAAACACCGTAATTTCTCGAGCTATCAATACAATGAATTCATCGGAGGATGTAAGTAATTGGGATGGGCGCTTAAAAGACATTCAGTTTGCCATGAACTCTATGGAGAACCAGACGGTACGAGCCAGTGCTCATGAACTGTTGTTCGCGTACCGCCCGCGGAACGCGTTAAGGAACCGCGTTATAATGGCATTGCTGGAAGATGAACCTGGAGTGAGCAAAGAGGTAGTAGATAAGGTTAGAAAGAAAGCTTTAGGCTTATATAACTGATAGCTTACGGCCGAACGGGTGCAGCCAGGAGGCGCTGCATCCTGGTGAAGTGCCGGGGAACGAGTTCGAAACAGCGAGCCGGAGTCGTGACAAGGAGCAGTCGAGTCGAGCGCGTGAGAGTGACGAGACTTAGCAGAGCGTGTCTGGGAAGAGAGATGGTGTATGCGGGAGAATAATGGTGACCGTGCGTTCAGAAGTGGGATAGTGTCCAAAAGAGCCCGCAGTGGGATACGCGTACAGCATACTGCAGTGAACGAGTGTCGCAGAGTGGTTTGTGTCCAGCAGGCCACAGTAAATAGGTTCCCTGCCAGCCATTAAGAGATAGGAGAACATCAAACCCTACCCAGTGCAGACCGAGTAAGGTGAGAGTGTGATTAGAATTCTTAGTGATGGCTAGTCCAACAATGGCGTCGTGGGACGACAAGTGTAGAGTAGGAAGCGTCGACGGGGCCCCGTGAGTAGAAGGAAGGGACAGGACGGACTTAGCGAGAGTGTGTTGGGTCCCCGCAAGGGAGGTTAGTGGGGTCAGGGAATTTAGTGAGAGGCCGCGCGAGGCTACCGCCATGTAGACTTTGGGCGAGTCAACGCCGTTGGGCGAGACACTGCCGGGGAGGCTATACAGGCAAGGGGACATGGTGAGCGACCCCGCAAGGATACGGCCGCGTGGCCTTCGAGAGGGAGAGATCCGCCGCTGCTGAACTGGCGGGAACCTGTCGGAGAGAGTAGCGTCCTTGGGTGCGCCGCGGAGAGGGAACAGCTCTTGTTGCGACACGAGAAAGAATTGCTAGCGAGAGAATGGAAACTTCTCGAACGCGAGCGCGAGCTTGTAAATGGGCAATCGTTAGTTCTTGATAGTAGCATGGTAGCACATCGGGAAATAGAAGAACGATTACTGCCGGAGTTTGAAGCTTCGTTAACATTAGGGTGGCGGCACAATGGGTCAGGCGAATAGAGCATTGCATCAGCCTACGGGTGAGACGAGTCAGTGTTGATGGCCCAGTCCGTTAGTAAGCTGCGTGGAGCGGCGAAGCTATGGCTGAATAGCGTGGCCGATGAAGTGCACTCTTGGGAGGCGTTCAAGAGAGGAGTTTTATATTGTTTTCTATCAGTGGAGGACCAAGCCGATGGGCACTTGAGCCTTACAAAGATAAGGATGCAGCGCGGCGAGACGCATGAGTCATATGCTTACGCGATGAAGACTATCGCTAGACGTGGTGAAGTAAATGAAGCGTCCCTGATTAAATACATTGTAAATAATGGTATGTGGAATAGAAAACTAGTGAAACTGTTGACTATGTGTGACTTTGAAGATGTGGAAGGACTATTACGCCCGATAAAGCGGTACGAGAGCGTCACTGATAGGGAAAAAATGGGAAAAAAGGCAACCTATCAGAATGGACTTCCAGCAGCCAGTGACCAGAAGATCGAACGCAATGGTGTGAGGAGTAAAAGAACACTAGGCCAGGGAGTATGCTTCAATTGCAGTGAAGGAGTCCACCTTGCTAGGGAGAGCCAGAAAGCAGCCCATGAGAGACTTTGTTACCAGTGCAAGCAGGAGGGACATTTGCAGGAAGATTGTCCGCAGGGAACGTCGAGAGCGACCTAGAGTGAAAAAATATGGAATGTTAGGAAAATCACACGACCCAACTGCAACATTAATGATGAGTACCACAAGTGTTAGATATAAATAGCGATCGGGTCGTTGGCTTCGTTGATCTAGGAAGCGATGTTGTCACCTTGAGAAGGGACGTCGGTGAAGAACTAGGAGTCGAGTAATGGTGACCCGAAAGTGTTTAGTAGGCTTTGGATCCGGGAGTTGTAAAGCAATCGGCTCGAAATAGATGAAGAAGGAGAAGCAAAAGAAAATGTCCGACGAAGCTCACAAGGAGCAAAATAGATACGCGCAAGGAGAATTAGTGTTAGTCGAGCGAGAATCCTAGGCGACGGGAACGTTTCGAAAGCTAGCACCCAAATTTAAGGGACCATACAGGTTGGAAAAGGTATTCCCCAGAGACAGGTATTTGTTGAGATATATCCCAAGGGCAGGCAGAACCCAGAGGAGGTTTCTTTCTTTCTGAGGAGTCTTTTGTGCTGACCGAATGAAACCATGGTGCTAACTCCCACAAGACTATGCCCCTGTAGTGGAAGAAGATGAGAAGAAGATGAAGAGAGGACTGAAGAGGACCCCGTCACCGAAGAAGAAGAGGGCAGACAACCCCAAGGGCGGACCGAATAGGACCCCGATGCCGAGAAGGAAGAGGGCTGCCTAACGCAGGATCGGGCAGAGGACGGTCCTAATGTCAGGAAGGGCCGACTGTTAGCTTACGGCGGAACGGGTGCGGCCAGGAGGTGCTGCCACCCGGTGAAGAGTCGGGGAACGAGGTCGATACCGCGAGCCGGAGTCGTGACAAGGAGCAGTCGAGTCGAGGGCGTGAGAGTGACGAGACTTAGCAGTGCGTGTCTGGGAAGAGAGATGGTGTATGCGGGAGAATATCGGTCGGAGTGACCGTGCGAGCAAGGGGGCTCGCGAATTTATTTATTTTATTTATTTAAAAAGTCCCCAAAAATGGGACAACGGCTTATTAAAATGGTCGACAATCAAACAAATAAATAGAAATTTTAACAAAATATACCCTTAAAATTGTAAAAGATAACAGAGAAATGCATTGGAATGAAAGATTGGTATTGGGATTTATGAACATGGAGATGGGATAGAGGGAGTCAACTCAGCAATATGTTTTCTGAGGACTGATTTTAAACGGAGGGTGTGAAGAAGAGATCAAGGGAGGGTAATTGCGAGGCTAGGGAGTTGAAAGTTTTTGGTATACGGTAGAATAGGGAGCTTTGGGATATGGAGAGTCTGAATTTGGGAATGTAAAGAAGGGAGTTATTGAGTAGGGAACGAGGAGGAACATGAAGAGGAAAGAGAGGAAGACGGCAGTTGGTACGGAGAGAGTCACTCCAAATGCTATGGAGGAACTTCATGTCACATAGTACATGACGGAGAGAGAGGTTTGGGATAGAAAGGGAAGAAAGGATGTATTCTTTTGATAAGTTTTGGAGGGAAGGGATTCTATGGCGGGCAATGGCGATAAAGAAGTTAACAGGGCGATTGAGATTATTCAAGGCTGTGGGGCAAGCGGTCGACCAAATTGGAGCACAGTATTCTAAAATAGGAAGGACACATCCAAAAAATACTGTCTGAAGAGCAAAAGGATCCTGAATGTCCGTGTGGCGGTACAGAAGGCCGACGACTGACATCGCCTTCCTGGTTGTCTTATTTATGTGCTCGCGAAAGGTAAGTTGAGAGTCGAAGACTACCCCTAAGTCACAGTGGGAATTGACACATGGGATAGGATTTTGTGAGATGGTATAGGAATACTTTATAGAGGTTTGCGCTTCAGTGAAAAGATCTGTAAAGCTGACTTTGAGGCGTTAATATGAAGCTGCCAGATGGAGCACCAGGCGTGGACGTAGGAGAGGGCGGAATGTAGGGAACTGGAATCGGAGAGGCCATCAATCTTCCTGAATATCTTGCAATCATCCGCATGCAGTAAAATGTTACATCCCAGCGGGAGAACGAAGTCCACGATATCATCAACAAAAAGGGATAACAGAAGGGGACCCAGGACGCTACCTTGAGGAACCCCTGACACGACCGGCGAGTGGGTGGACGACATTCCATCAATTAAAACGCGCTGATAACGCGAGTTAAGGAAACTGCGGAGCAAGGATAAAAGAGAACCCTGGATATTGTACCTGAGCATAAGTTTGTGAATGAGTAGGGTGTGGTTAACTGAGTCGAAGGCTTTAGAGAAATCTAAGTAGCAAACATGCAGTTGCGAGATAGATTCGAAGGTAAGTGTGATATGGTGATGTAAAACGGCGAGGTTGGCGAGACAAGATCCACCTGGAAGGAAGCCATGATGACAGGGGGAGAAGTAGGGGAGAGTGAAGTGAAGAAGACGGTCATGGATGATGCGTTCAAAAATTATTGATAAAACGGGCAATATAGAAATAGGACGGTAACTCTCTACAACCCCTTTAGCGCCAGATTTCAAAATTGGTGTGACATTAGAGTATTTCCACTGGGAGGGGAAGCATCCACTTGTGAAAAATCTATTTAACAGGATTGTTAAAGGAATGTTGAGTGAGGTAGCAGTGCGGTTGAGAAAGAGTGACCCCACATTATCAGACCCAGTGGATTTCGAGCAAGGTAGCTGGCTTAGGTACTTAAAACCTTCCTGGGGATGGTTTAAATAGAAGAGAGAGAATGAGGACAAACGGATTGAATCACAGGGAGTGGAAGGTTGGGGGAGGCGTGGTTAAAGTTTGAACCGAAGAAATCGTTAAAGGCAAAGGGGCGGTCAGCACCGAGGAAATTGGATGCATTATACGATAGGGAGGCAGGAATTCGGTGGGACCTCCTTCTTGAGTTTATAAGTGACCAAAATATTTTTGGGTCCACACGAATTTCGTCTGTGATGCCCTGGATTTGCCCTGGAAGTTTTTATAGTCCCGCCGCAGGAGAAAACAATAATGGCGCCGTATATCCACAAACGTGGCCCGGGGGTGCTGGTTGGGGTGACGTTTCCATAACCTCCAGGCCATGGGCTTGAGAGCAAGGATCGTCGTCGGAGAATGCCAGAAGGGCCTCTTCTTGGAAACCCGACGGGAAGGGACGAAGTCCACAATGGTCGCATGGACGAAGTCATAAAAGACCTCAAGCCCCTCCTCTGGGGTTCCGCACTCAAGGAGTTGCCAGGGGATTAGCGAAAGCGAACGGTTAATAACACGCCAGTCGGCTTTGTTTCAGGCCCTGAGGGTCCTACGAGTGGGTGATGGTTGAGGGAGAGTGGGGATGGGAAGGACGAGGGAGCACTCGAGGGACTCATGGTCGGATGGGAAAATGTTTTTGCTTGCGGAGACTGAATGAACACACAGGGAAGATAAAACCAAATCAAGCGTTGCTAAATTTCTTGCGGGATGTTGGTTGTATTGCTCGAGCCCCAGCCAGTTCACTAAATGCTCAAGGAAGTACTCGTCGCTGGGGGTTACGGTACGGCCCTCTGTTCGGGAGGACCATTTAATGGACAGGTTGAAGTCACCAAATATAAGGACATCACCAAGAGAGCGAACAAGAATCACCGAATCAAAGCAATCTTCTAGAAAGCTTAAGTTGCTATTGGGTGGGCGATAGAAGCAACCAAGGAATAATTTCTTTGCAGTATTTGGACGGTTGAGTGCTTGAACCTCAAACCAGATTATCTCATAGTTTGTTTCAAGATCTGTCCTTCGAGAGGCTGGAAGATTTGAATCTATGGCTAATAGCACACCTACCCCACGAGAGTTCCGATCACGTCGAAATATTTGGTGAGAAACGTGGAAATCCAGTTCACAGTCAGTAATTTTATCGTTGAGCCAAGTCTCTGAAAAGGCGATCACTTTAAAATAAGACAGCTCAGTTATATGCGATGCGAGTATGGAGAGTTTATTCCGAATACTGCGAACATTTTCGTAGTAGCAATTGTACACAGGACCAGGATTAACACTCACTTCACCCGCAAGAAGGACTTAGTGTACAAGGCGTTTCCAGGTCGTGCCTAGCAATTCAGCACACTTATTTGCGCGGGAACGAAGGCGTGGATTCCACCCACGAGGTAAGGACGGAACGCCGACGTCGGGGATAAAGCTTCGCCGGGAGAGCACGGGGGATGGCCGGAAGGGATGGCGGACGAAGAGAAGCCCGCACAGCTTGGAGCACGGAAACACAAAACTTCTACTGGAGCACAGGAATAGCACAGATTGGTCGGAATTGATGACGGTGGAGATGGATGGGGACTTATGAGTGCACGTAAGAAGACACCTCGCGTTGAAAAGGAACCAGTAAGTGGCACGAAAGAAGTAGACAGGCAAAACACACGTGCGCCAGCGGCGGCGGCCATCTTGCGGCAAAAAAACAATGTAGTAGAGATCACGTAATAAAGCGGGGAGCTATTTCATTGTGCGTGAGTGTGGTTATTTCTGAGTGGTTGGTGAGTCCCTCCCCGTCCGTCGGAGATCCTTAGAATCAGAGGATTCTATGCCATTCCCGTCAGCTGTGTGTCCTTCCCCGTTTTCCTGCCATCCGTCCCCTCACCCGTTCCTCGGATTCCTCTACTCTGACAAGGAGCGCCTAAAAACGTTGCTCTGATTCGTCACTATTCGTATAAACGAATAAATTTTTCACGTCGTGACTAAAACCAGAAGGTTCGTAATTTCAAAACTTCGTTTTTTCGTAATATCGCGTACTGTTAAACGCACTAAGATATCCTTTTGGTCGGGACCGAAGATTTTGCTCCGTAAAATCAAAATTTCGTAATTTCGAGTTTCTACTGTATTACAAATCAATGGTCCAATGTGCCACCTTTATGTTTCATATTTATACAACTTGCCAACGACAAAATGTTTTAGAAAGCCATGTACACATACTTTGCTGTGCTGATTTTTCAATGTTATCTAACCATAGTTTCAACATTTATACTCCATGAATTATTCTGCATTTTCGGGTTTCCACCGCGTAGGAATTTATACTCCATTATAAATGGTAAGATAAAGTCAGGTAGGTAAATAAACAGCCCAGGATACAGAGACTAGGAGAAGGAGATTGAATAGGCAGAAAGTATAGTACAACAAGACTGGAAAGTAGCCCATGTCACTCCAATCCTTAAGGCAGCAACATACCAGATCCAGAAAATATGTACTACCTTTCATCACAGGCCTCTATCCTTCAAGATTTCTGAGAGCACAATTGTTCGTAATATAGGTCCTCAACAATCTAGACTATAAGGAATTCTTCTGCATTTTCGGGTTTCCACCACGTAGGTTGCTTTTTAGGACAACAGTTTCGCCCGTATTCCAACGGGCGTCTTCTAGTCGAAGTACTGGGGCATCATTTCGGCCGCATTTGTATAGGCCTTCTGTTTCCCTCCATGCTTTGTGATTGGGTATCTTCCTCCCGCCAAATCCTCTTCCATGCACTGGATAAATGGTAACCATCTTCTCTGTTGAAATTATCCTTTGTTTTGTTTCTTTGTATGGCTTCTCTTATTAGCCTAGGATAATATCTTGGCTCTTTGGATACCAATTTGGTCTCGTCAAAATTAATGTTGTGGCCAGGCTCACTCAGCAATCGCTGACAAACTGAATTGCTTCTTTCTGGCAGCCCTTTCATGCTCCTTCAGGCGTGTCTTCATGGACTTGCAAGTCTCGCCTATGTAGGACCTTCCGCACGAGCATGACACCTGGTAGACTCCCTCGTAGAGTTGCTGAGGAATTTTGTCCTTTGGCCGTGGAAGTAAATTAGATACTTTGGTTAGGCAGTTGTATCTAGTGACGATGTTATGTTTCCTCAGTATTTGAGATATCATTCCACTGGTCCCAGCTATGTAAGGTATCGTGGCATAGGCCTTGGTGTCTTCGGTGTTGCTCCATTTTTCCTTTCTGTGGGTGGTGTCAACGCGTCATCTCTCTTCCTTGGCGGTCCTTTTCAGGACCACGGTCCTCCTGTATCCATTCTTCTTTAGGGCTGTCAACAAGTGTTTCTTTTCTGCAGCTAAGGACTCGGCATCTGATAGTTCGTAGGCACGGAGTACCAGAGTCGCTACTAGAGACACCTTCTGCGCTGGGTGGTGGTGTGATGATGAATTTAAATAGCAATCCATATGAGTAGCCTTCCTGTACACTGCATGGCCCAGGTTTCCATCGACCTTCCTTTTCACCAATTGGTCTAAGGAAGGGTATCTTCATGTTTTTTTCCATCTCCAAGGTGAATTTTATCGCCTGGTGCTGATTGTTGAGATGAAGCAGGAGTTTATTCAGCTCCTCTATACCGTGTTGCCATATCACGAACGTATCGTCCACGTACCTAAGCCAAAGGTTTCTTCGCATAGGTCTCGATCGCCCACTGTTCGAATATCTCCCTGTATAGGTTTGCAATCACTGGGGAGAGAGGTGTGCCCATGGCTACCCCTTCGCGTTGTTCGTAGAAGGTCCTGTCCCAAAGGAAGTATGAATTCCGGAGAGAGTACTCCACCAACTCAGGGAAGTCTTCTGGAACTCCTGCGGCCGTGAGCTCCTTAACGATCTCCACCAAATCTTGGATAGGGACGCTGGTGAACAAGGATGAAACATCAAAGCTGACTATGATGTCATTCTTGCTTAGTCACCCCTTTCAAGATTTCAATGAAGTGAGCAGAATTCTTTACGAAGGATGATGTTTGCCAATGTGCCAGGTATGGCTTGGACAGCCGGTAGGTTGGTGCATCTATTTGGCTTACTATTGGTCTGAGTGGTACTTCGACCTGAAGATGCCCGTTGGAATACGGGCGAAACTGTTGTCCTAAAAAGCAACCTACGCGGTAGAAACCCGAAAATGCAGAAGAATTCATCTGAGCACCACGGAAACCTACGAAGGAATATCCTAGACTATAAGGGTTGAACAGTTGTCTATATTATGCAAAGTCCATATTATTCAGGGATTTCTCAGATAAAGGATCACTTGAGGAGTGAAAACTTAACACTCTCAGTAAATACTTGATCATCGACAACTTATAATTACTTTCCATGAGGCACACATGTAAAAATAGTGGCTTGAATACCACAATCATACATGAATACAAAATATCATGTGATATTCCCGATTAGTAGAGACAAATGCTTAAGTTTCAAGTATCTTGTAACAAAACAATGGTGACCTACTTGCCATGAAAACATTTGACATCCAGACTCGTTGCACAGCCAAAAATTCGATTCCACTATCAGCATCGCCCACGACTGTCCCTTTCCTCTTTGGACTCACACCTTTAATTTTCTGATGCGATTTATGCATCAGAACTTCCTCATTTTTTAAATAAAGTCTCTCTTGAGTACATAGCTAGCCTCCCTGGCAGTGGAGTTAAGTACCCAAAGGTCACGGGTCCCAATCCCATATGGGTAGGATTTTAACCTCCCAGGGCATGGTTAATAATGTGTGTCCATTGTTGCCTGTTAAAATTCCTGATATAACGAAAAATAAATAGCTGTATCTATCATAACCAATGGGAAACAGCTTGCATTCTTTGGCAAATACCTTAAAAAGTAGTACAGTATGTGGCTAAAATTTTGTTTCCATTGACCAAACATTGGTGAATACACTGGGGGTTTGCACAAGGATAAAAACTGAAACTGCTCTCATAAGGTCGAAGAAGTAATTATTGTCACAATATGATTCTGCCAGCAGAAACTGCCCTGGAAACATGCTCTGTGAGAAAGTTGGCAAATAAAACACCCACAAATGTATACCCAACCCCAAAAGCTTGTAGGAAAGTCATGCTAGTGTCTTTCTGTGACTACCATTACCATGGAGTGCTCTTTACCACTGCAACACTTGGCCCTTTGAGACAAAAGGGACTGCCTTAATCACCAAGGGAGGATTAGCCCAGGCAGTCATTGGCATGCTCAGATGAAATTTGACATCTTTCAGTATGAAGACACTTACTTGATGATTGGAGGTAAATGTTCTGTGTGTGATCACTAAAACCTTCCATTTTTCAGCACATATGTTTTCTTATAATTCTTCAATCTTATCCGCATGAAGATAAAGCATGATTGAGTCCCAATTCAGCATAAATGATTTGTTATAATTCTTCAATCTTATCAGCATGAAGATAGTTTCTCTATGTCACCAAGAAAGCATGACTGAGTCCCAATTATTCCTTATTTTTTAAATTAACATTACTGCAACAAGTCTTGCTCTTGGGTGAACAGAAGTCAGTAAGTTAGCAGAAGAAGCCTTTAAGCCAAGTCAAGGTTTCAGTTGCAAGCTGCAGCAGGTGGAAACAGTAAAATACACCACAAATTAACAATGAACTTAAAAGAAATTAGGATGATTGTACTCCTTTGATATTTATTTAAGATGTGATTCCCCTGATGGCTGTTCTGCTAAGAGAGCAGGTACTCATATCATAAACCTCCATATAATTAACTCCAAGGCATCACGTGGCTAATTTGTTGCATTGGGGGATGTTGTCAGGGAAGCAGCGCAAAATATTGACACAGCAAGAGGCAGCATTTTTGGGTTTCTCACTGGGCCACAGGATTGGTTGGCACCAACATTTTGAGAGCTAAGACTACCAACAACTTCCTCACACATGGAAGATTATGACAGTCTTAGCCATCAAAGCACTGTTGCTAATCTAGCCTTCAGCCTAATGGAAAACACAAGTATGCTTCCACCAACATATCTACTCAATAAATAGAAGATCCTCCATTGACAGAGCATTACGTAAAGGGAGGTAAAATGATCCAGTAACATGAAGCCAATTCAAAGAGTAAACTTTTCATAATTTGGAGAAGAAATAGATCCTAATCAATTGTCTCAAGAGAGACAATAGTGCTAAAACATCTAAATGTGGCCACAAGTGGTTAAGCTTTGAAATTATTTTTCGGTAGAAGGGAATAAATGATAGAATTTGAATATGAATAAGACATTATGAATCTCTCTCGGATAGGTAATAGGGCATACTGAACATCAAGACTCATAAATTTGAGTCTAACTTGTATGGAATTACCCTTAAAGCAACGAATAAAGATAAAACATCACATTGGATTTGAAACAATGTGATACAATAACACAGTATTACAAGACTACATAATTTTCTGAAATGTAATATGTGTAGCGCTGATTCAAAACGAACACATGTGGTAATTAACAATTACTGCAATCCAAATATTTCTATTTTATCCATATGACATCAATAAATGTTAGAAAATCTATGGCATAAATACTCTGGAAGTAGGGTACGAAAACCAAATGTTGACTTGGGATAAAAATAAGGAAGTTCCGAAAAATATATACCCTAAACGTGTGATACGGTCATCGCCTTATCAGTTTTAGGCTTTCAAACATTCAAAATACGCTATCACTTTCGCCGTAACTTAAGGCTTGTAAATGATAACATACCACAGACGTCAATGACCACTAAATAGATACACAAAAGAACGTTAACAAACCATGAGTACTTATTCTTTAGCTATAACAATACTTACAGCATATTCTATGGCAACTTTGTACAAGATACTTTTGGCGTCAATTTTCCGAGGTACTCCAATTCCGATCACGTCATTTACATTCAATTTTACAGGTACTTGTGCAGCGATTCGTTCACCGTTTACGAATGTTCCATTAGAACTCTGAAAGCAGGTAAACATAGCATTAAAAAATCACTTTTTCCACATATATCTTATTCAAAGGAATTCAAATTCAAACGTCAGACAAAAATAACAGATTACAGTTTTACTCACAGCTAAATCTACAATGGTTATTTCATTATATCCGTGTATTATGTCACAATGGTGCCTCGAGGAATACAAACTTTGGCATTTAATGAAACACTCTTTCGCTCGTCCAATCCCATGCTACAAGATAAGGAGAGAAATTATTAGCCACAAAACTCTGCGTTTACACTTAACACATTGTGCGATTTCGTTGCAGTTACCACTTTAGTTTCTGCCGACAGGAAAATTTTCAAACCGCTGTCTTCCCGCACCAGTAACCATTTCATGATCAATGCTCACTTCTCTACAACCACATTTCATTTCGTTGACAGACTAACAAACTGTTATAGAAAACGAAGTCACCTCGCTTTTGCAGTAAACATTATTTCCACGATAAACATATCGGTCGAATAAAACATTTCGCTCCAAAACTTCTGGAATCGCTAGCCCAACTGCTGCGTTGATTTTCGATGCTCCATTGTTTACAAGTGAAACATGTTTTAAATTTCAAATTTGAATTGCTGACAACGCTGACAAATTTGCTCTTATTGTTAGTAAATTAAATAGCTTATAAAAATTTAGCGTAGCAGGAGAAAAAATGAACTGAAGCTGTTACTGAATTTATGTTATCATCAACGTCTGAATTCCTCTTCAGATATAAACAATGTAATGTAAGTCCTGTTTTGATTATTACACGAATCCTACTATTACGATAAAAATATGTTATATGTTTTCACAGAGTAAAGGTCTGTTCGAACCGAAACTCAGGCTAATCGCAGTGTAAGCAATAAAAAAGTTTAATAGCACGCACTAAAATTTTGACAATGAATTACTTATACTCATTAAAGGAATCCGAACAGTCCCTGCAAAGATTAAACTTTTATTCGTTTTATATTTACAAATTACCCCAAAATACGTAATAAATAAGAAAAAAATCATCTTGTGTATTTTTACTAACACTTGTGGACCTCATATTCCTAGTTTTTAGTTGAAAGAAAAAGTGAGAACAATATACATAATTATACGGGCCATAACATAGCTTGATGATGGCCTGCTTGCCCTCATTCCAAACGGTCCTCGAGACTGGTAGTCGGGTCTGTTGGTGGCTAGCCCATAGTGACTTATGCATATGTAGGCATAACCTTTGGCATTCATTTCATTGATCCAAATTTTCAGATTCATTTTTTTAAAGTTAATCAAGATTAAAGAAAGCCATGCTGGCAGTAAGAGCTTAGTGAGAAAAAGGCAGTTTGGGCTGGCTGGACAAAGGCACACATTACTTGATAAAAGTTCTACCTAGCAATACCTCTGCCCCCTATTGTCACAATTATAATTTTCCTCTTCCTTGCAACACTGTTGTATTTCTCACTCTTCAAGAACTCCTCGCTACATCAAAATTTTCCCATCCATTGGTAACCTGACGCAACATTGTCACCCCGAATACCCCTTCCAGTTCCCCTCCCCACACTCCATTTCTCCCCTTCCTTCGTCACTGACCCTCAATATTTATTGCCCTCAGTACCGCAACATTGTTGCAATTCTCCCTGCTTGAAACTTCTCCCATCCGTAGACAGCCTGGTGCAACATTGTTCCCTCCTAGTTCCCCTCCCTTCCCCAGGGCAGTACTAACTGCTCACTTCTAAAGCTGAGGAAGGACCAACCGGTCCGAAACATTCTGTAAGAACAAATCCCTTTTTCATATCTCTTTCTCTCACCTCCTGTAAGTTTATAAAAATATATAATCTGCTGGAGGACAATTTTCTATCTTCCCGGTCTCTCAAACCCCTATTTTGGGTTCAATTTATCGACGACATCTTTCTCATCTGGACACACGGTCCTCAAACCTTGTCCACCTTCCTTTCCAATCTCAATTCCTCTTTTTCTGTCTCCTTCACCAATACCACTTCCAGCACTTACATTACCTTCCTAGATACCGATATTTCCCTATCTGATAACAAATTCCTAACCTCCCTACATATCAAACCCACTAACCGTCAACAATATCTTCATTTTGACAGCTGCCACCCTTACCATACCAAACGTTCCATTCCATTCTCCCTTTCTATTCGCACGCACCGTATCTGCAACTCTCAAAATGCTCTTGACCACCACTTTAGCAACTTAAAAACCGCTCTCCTTAAACGCGGCTACCCCTCCCCTCTCCTTGATCGCCGCATCCTACCCTCCACCACCCCTTACACTCCTCACCCTAGATCATCCACCACCAAATCTCCCTTGAGTCTTTGCACCACTTTCCTTCCGGGGCTTCACCATGTTAACCTCATCCTCAAGTCACTTTTCCCTGTTTTGCTCAACAATCCACTCACCTTGGACTTAATTCCCAAATGTCCTACCATTACCAACAAAAGACCGGCCAACCTCAACAATATTCTACGCCCCCACCAATCCCGTCCCACTTTGATCCCTCCTGAAATCCCTGGTACCTTTCCCTGCCTGCCATAGACATTGTAAAACCTGCCCTTTAATATGTAATCTCTCTTCTTTCCACAGTCCCAACAACCCCACCCCATTTCCTATCTCTTCCCATGGCAGCTGCACCACCATCAACGTGGTGTATCTACTACAGTGCAAGGTATGCCCTTCTTTTTATATCGGCGAGACCTGCAATCCCCTGTCCATCCGGATAAACCGACACCGAGCCACCCCGCCCAACTTCCCAGTCCCCAAACACGCCTCCACTCATAACCTTCAGTTTGACTCTTGCTTCCGCCTCACCTTCCTCCACGCCCTCCCCGCTGACGCATCGAACGCACAACTCCGGAATACTGAACTTTCAATTATCTGGTATTGTAGAGCTTTTTCCCCACCCGGTCTTAATATCATGCACTAAATTCTCGTCCATTTACTTGCCCCCTCCTCCTCCGACGCCTTTTATTCCCCTTCCCCACCCCCCTCCCAACTTAATTGCAGTACTCTGCACAGCCAGGTGAAATTCTTCACTCTCTTCCCAGCTCACGTCTCTCCCTACTTTGTTGCACTCCCCCCCCTAGATATCTTGGTGGGACACCATGTGCCCATCCCCATCCATCCCATACACTCCCCCACCCCCTCCCAACTTAACAACTCTTTGTTGCAGTCCTCTGGACAGCCAGGTGCAAATCTCCAATGTCATCCAAATTCACCCACGCCCCTCCCTACTTTCTACTTTGTTGCAATCCCCCCCTATTAAGAGAGATATTTTGCCGAACGGATAGGTAAGGGAATTTGTTTTTCCCCCGAACAATAAGGGACTTCAATAAATGCTAGGCGTAATTTCATTAGAGCGTTTCCTTTTTATCTTTAAGCGGCTGGTGTCCTAACACCCCCCGCCACACACCTATTGAGGCGGCTTGCGGGGTAATATGTAGATGTAGACATCTAGGCTCGACAACACCTGCCCATATACCACAACTTCCCCTCACTTCCTTCCTTTCCCCTACCTTGGAGCGGTAACTCACACTTTTTCTCCAGCTGACAAAGGGCTTACATGCCCAAAACGTTCCCTGTAATTCTTCTCTTTTTACTTTTCTTTCCCCACCCCCTGTCCAGTGTATTTATTATTGTTGTGGCCTATTGGTGAAACTTTCCCTGTGTGTGTGTATATATATATTGTGTATATATATATATATATATAAAAACACTTGACAGGGGGTGGGGAAAGAAAAGTAAAAAGAGAGAAGACTTACTGTACGTTTCGGGCATGTAGGCCCTTCTTCAGCTATAGGAAAAGTCCTATAGCTGAAGAAGGACCTACATGCCCGAAACGTACAGTAAGTCTTCTCTCTTTTTACTTTTCTTTCCCCACCCCCTGTCAAGTGTTTTTATTGTTGTGGCCTGTTGGCGAAATTTTCGTTTTGTATATACATATATATATATACAAAACGAAAATTTCGCCAACAGGCCACAACAATAAAAACACTAGCCGATGAAAGCCTAGGAAATGGACCGGGATCTTTGGGAGGAATCAAAGTGGGAGTGGGTTTGGAGGGACGTAGAATACATTTTAGGTTTGCTGGTCTTTTGAAAGTGATAGTGGGACATTTGGGAATTAAGACAGCAGTAAGGGGACTGTCGTGCAGAATGGGGAAAAGCGACTTAAGGACAAGGTTTGCCTTATGAAGTCCCGGTCCCGGTTTGCCTTATGAAGTTATATATATATATATATATATATATATATACTTACTTTTAAGTTTGTTATTCCACTGCACCAGCAAGCAACTGACTGCGGACTCCTGCTGTGAGTGGGGCGCGCACTGCGAGGAATGGTCGAGGTAATCCTCTCCCGCGAACCGAGAAAGGATACCTACGGCATCCCGAGAAGAAGTCCTTTATAACTCACACCTTTTAGGCTTGCTTAGGGCTAGCTTAGCGGCACGACGTTCTATCACATTGTTCGTTTGTTTGCGTCGAAAAATTTACGCCGTTCTATCACGTCGTTCGTAGCGAAAGGGTTAAGATGAAAACATGCACATGAATAACAAACTTAAAAGTTTTTGTGTAATTGGCAAATTGAGCATTATAAGTGCATTCTTAATGTTTAGCTCTACAACTACAAATTTTAAACGGAGTTCTACTGTTATTTTTAACGTACTTTGTGTGTAAAGGAATCTTTACCTTTGATACGATTTTTGTTGCTAGAGAGCTTAATATTAGCGATAGAATTTTGTTTAAAAGCTGTCAAGTCATTGTAAAACAAGAATAATTCATTTCCAATCATGTAAATCAGTAAAATCATGCACATACAAATATTCAAAAGGATAATATTAATATCAGCCTGACTTCCACTTAACGCTACAGCTTACGTATTCAAGTGTTGCAAACAGAAGTACATAGTAATTGAATTCCTTGACCTTTAGACATAAAACAAGTAAATAATCTCCATCACTTTAACATAAAAGAATCTTCAATACATGTAAGTCACTCACAGAGTCTCACTTCAACTGTCACAAAATAGGTTCATAATATTTTTCACTAACTGATTAGAATTTATTGACTTGTGAATTTATTAAATTAGCACTCATAGTCTTGGAGGTAATTTGGCTACAACCTCACACGAGAAGACACTCTTCTTGTTACAGTTTCATGGTGTGAAGGTGCAGCAGTTCCTCCTCCCACCTCAGGTACTGGAGAGTATTGAACCACTTGGTTGTCAGCCCCCACATCCTCATGCAAAGGATGATATTGGCTCTCCTCATCCAACTGCTGATGGTCAGCCAAAACCTCAGACCCCTTGTACCCCTCTCTCTCGTCTGTGTATCAATGCGCTGTTTTTCCAGCCTACCACTAGCCTCCAGCTGGATAAGGTAGTTGTAGGGCCCCAAAACCTTGTACAAAATCCCCACAATCCAGGGCTTCCCACCACCATACTACCTGCAGTACACAAGGTCACCCTGCGAAAAAGAATGAAAGGAGTTAGTAAACAACTTTCCATCCCTCTCAGCTGCCTTGGGAATGGATGCAGGATGAAGTTTATCCAGAACTGTCTGGATACACCTACCCATCAACATCTCTGCAGGACTTCTCGCGGTGACTGTGTTCGGTGTGACATGGAGTGCAAGCAAGATATTATAATATATTTATTAATTATAGCCAGCTCCACACCCCAGTTGGATGGAGGCAGCTTCTTTAAACAGGTCTTTACTGTTTAAACCACCCACTCCACCTGCCCATTGGATGCTGGATGATATGGTGAAGTTTTGATGTGAGAGATGCAGTTCCCACTCACAAACACAGCAAACTCTTCTGACTAGGAAGCCGGACGGTCTGGAATCCCATGGGTCGAGAACCATCTCCGTAGGCAGGGCAGCGGTGCTCGTGCTCATGGATCCCTTAGTTTCCTCCACCTCCACCCATTTTGAATGAGAATCGACTAAAATAAAAAAGTAAAACCATGAATGGGCCCTGCATAGTCAAGGTGCAATCTTGACCATGGCTTGTCAGGAACATTCCAAGGAACGATGGGTGCTCGCCTGGGGTTGGGCTTGTTCTCGCAGCAAGTGGTGCATGAAAGCACCCAGTCCCCAATTTCCTTGTCGATGTCTGGCCACCACACATAGCTCCTGGCCAGTGCCTTGGTGCGCACCACCCCTTGGTGCACCTTGTGTAGGAGCTGCATTACCATGGGTTGAAGCTTCTCAGCTAGTGAATGCAGAAACCCAACCCCACCCCCAAAGCTGTTTATCTCTCACTTCCTTCAACACTTCATCACCCCCTGTTGCCTTATCAATAGATTGGGAAGTAAGTGGTGAGTTGGTGGAAGCTTCTTCCAGCAGTAGAATTCTGGCTGGGTCAGGGAACACAGTCTCAACTTCACTTGCACAGTCAAAATTCACTGGTAGTCTGCTGAATAAGTCAGCATTCCCATGCCCTTTTCCAGGTCTGCAAGTCAATTTATAGTCATAGCCACCAAGCATGATGGCCCATCGCAACATTCTGGAAGAAAAGACATCAGAGATGACCTGGCTTGAAAATACCCACAAGGGGTTGGTGGTCAGTAGTTATTTCAAAAGGACTACCAGCCAGAAAATTCCTAAACTTGAACACAGCAAACATAATACTTAAGGCCTCTTTATCAATCTGCGAATAGTTCCTCTCACTGCCTTTCAAGGTCCTTGAGACAATGGCCTCTCACATCCATCGGAAAGGACATACATTAGAAACCACAGCTCCTACATCACGCGGTGATTCATCACAAGACAATGTAATTGGGAGTTTTGGGAAATAATGCATCAATACAACACCTTAGGTCATTACCTCCTTGGTCAACTCAATGCAGGCTTTTTCCTTCTCCGTCCATTTCCAAAGGACTCCCTCCTTCAACAGGTCATGCAAAAGAAGTTGCTTTTTGAGGGAAGAATCAGTCATAATAATTTAAGGTAGCCATACACGTACGGGAAATACTTGAGGTTTGTACTGCACAGTATTCCCCTGAAGTATGTGGGTAACTCCTTGAGGCTGGTGGCAAACTGTACAGTCCCGGAAATCCCGATCGAAAATCATTCCTTCTTCCGTCGGCCTTGAGGTTTTGTGTGTTCCCAGCAATGAACATTTAAAAACTTGAGGATTTTCCGCACTGTGTGTGTGCGATGGTTTAGTTGAAGAAATCTTCAAGGAAATCCTTCAGGTTTTTTCCTTGAGGATTTCCTGCACGTGTGTGGCTACCTCTATGTAAGCCAGATGTGCCCAGAGTTCAGTAAGGTTTATTGGTGAAGGAGCACTTAGCACCGAACAGGCCTAATTCCCTCTCCAGAAATGGAAAAACCCAAAACCCCACTTGAACTGAAATCTGTGGAATTATCTTTTATTTGGCTGTATAAAGCTTTTCAAACCCCGGGCATCAATGTCTTTCATTAAACTCCCTTCCCCTCTTCCCCCTCCATTCCCCTTCCTGCCTGCCCCTACCTCCCTTTATTCCCCTCCAATCTCTTCCCCGCCTGCCCCTCCTCTCCTTTCTTCTCCCCTTACCCACACCTTCCTCCAGTACTCTCTCCATTTCAGAAGAAGATAAGAAGATGACAGTGTCGTTGACAATTAAACCATTTGTGCGAGTTTCTTTTGTTAAAAGAAGTAAAAAACATAGAGACACAAACAAAAAAGAAACTCACACGAACGGTTTAATTTTCGATGACACTGTCGTCTTCTTCTGAACTGGAGAGAGTACTGGATGAAGAGGTGGGTTGGAGGAGAAGAAAGGAGAGGAGGATATGTATAAATTTTCACTTTTCCAGGTGAAAATATACATTCTTTTGGAAGAGTAAATTAAAAATTGATTTGTGTAAGAAATGTGTGCTTTGTGAGTAAAAACAAAAAAGTGTATTGATTGACACCTAATTTAGCTAGCTCCACTGCCTCATTCAGGCAAGCTACTACAAAACCTGTCCACGCACCGA
This sequence comes from Pyrrhosoma nymphula, assembly GCA_963573305.1. Lineage (NCBI taxonomy): Eukaryota > Metazoa > Arthropoda > Insecta > Odonata > Coenagrionidae > Pyrrhosoma > Pyrrhosoma nymphula. Next base: position 6,307,178 of record OY754335.1, on the reverse strand, counting down.
TAGACAGTGCCAAAAATGGTACTCCTCACTTATTGAGAACAATTAGATTTTGACTTGGAAGATCAAATTTCCAGGCTAATTTCTCATTTTCCCTGACTTTTCCAGGCCAATTTTCAATTTACATCACTTCCACTTATTCCATGCCTGTGGCAACCCTGACGACTTACATGGCAAAATAACATCCCAGGGAGATTACCAAACTTTCTGAGGACAAACAAGCACCAATTTCTTGGTCAGAGTGGTTTTTAGATAAAAACTATGAGGGGCCTTCAAATCTAGCTCAGCTGCTGATGAAAGGATCCCTTTCTAGAATAAAACTGGTATGACGTTAATTGCTGCAAGTGGAGATTTTTTTTTTGAAAACTTGAAGGAAATTGCCAATTGTCTAACATTTCCTCTCCAAGACATGGCTAGGCTGCCTACAGCCAGATGATCTGACTCTGGAGATGAAATATCAGTAAATCAAAAGACATGATAAACTCCATTTTTAGCTCTACATAGGTATTATGGACTGGAAAATTTTAATGAATAAGTGATGTTTATGTTATTTTAGTGATTGAAAACACCTATAAAATTGCTGAATTATTTAAGTTTTCCTTCATCTCATACTGGGTGAATACAAAAAATTCACTCCAAATTTATGAATAAGAAGTAATAATGTGGTCCAAAAACTTTGAGCAAACAGCATACGAAAGTCAGTGAAAATATTGACAAAGACAACAGATTAATGGAGTACATATATACTTACATTAGGACCAGAAAATGGTTTTTTTCTGAGGTCTTCTAACTATACTAGGTCATATGGAAATTATGTGAATTTGCATTTAAGATAGGTATGCAAACATTGCTACACATAGAGAAAGATTGCTTTGAACAAGGTACAGAACATTACCATCTCATCTATAGATGCACCTATTTCATGTCCTCTTTCAAAAGACAAATGATGCAGTTTTATCAGGAATGAATGTAAAAATATTCCATAAGGCATAGAAGGATCCAGATAAGACAAAATTAGAAGACACCACAAAATACCTATAGGAGAAATAAATCATAAATTCACCTCAGAATTGGGACATCTAGAGTTTGAATATTCGTAAAGTCAAATAATCACATGCCCTTAAGGTGTTCTCCATTAATTATGTATCTCATGTCCATCGTTAAAACATTTTTAACATCCCCTTCATGCAGCAGAGTTGGATTAAGGTCAGTGTTTGGAGGGGGCAGTCACCTCCCCGCACCTCGCCTTAATTCACCCCATGCCATGCTGTCATAATGCATTAAATAAGTTTCATTTGTCTACCTAGTGGATGGGGATATAAAACTCCAGTCTTTCACTCGGTTTTCAAGAATGATTTCCAAATTTTCAGGATTCTTATCTTTATGTGAGAAAACCAGGGATGTGAAACGTAACGAAATTTCGTTCCATGAACCGCTTCTGGAAGGATTCGGTCCAAAGAAACGGTTCATGAAACCGAACCTCTTCTGTAACAAAAGCGCTTGGAACGAAAATTGGTTCGTAACAAACGTGGAACCAAACCGTTTTTGAGAATCTTGTTTCAGAAACGAAAAAATCGTTTCGGTTCCGGTTCCAAACTAGGAAAAACGGTTCGGTACGGAGTAAAATTTACCAAAAGAAGGTTGGGTGCATTTTGCCGCTCTGAGCGATAACCTTGGTATACTGATCAAGTGAGCGCTGTGACGTCTTGGGACTGAATGAAACGACGTCACGGCTGTGATTGGTCGCCATTTGGTGAGTGGAGAAAAACACCGATCACCATGATGATCTCTCGTGAGCAGAAGGGAGGAAAACAAGTGAGAGTCTCGCGGCACACCCAAATAATCGGCGCTCTCACATTAAGTGATTATGACGTCATGATCAAGTGATCACTGAGCAAAGTGTAACTGAATAGAGCCTATGATAAGCAACCAACTGAGATTCAAACCAAACACGATGCGCTGTTATCATCTGTCTATTGAATATTTTGTGGCCCTCTCAGGGACGGTCATTTTATGAGCCTCAGGGGTGGGACGGTCACGAACACGTGTTAGGAGGGTCCCCGACCCTTCCACCCACCTTACCGTTATGCTCAGGCTGGGAATCCCAGGTCGCACACAGCACATACTCAAGACTCATGCTATGAACGCGGTGGAGTTGACCATACAGAAGGGCATCCCTCTTTTGTTGCAAAAGCGTGTTCGCTTCGGAATTCTCTCTAGGTTTCCCTGATCCTACTTACTGCTCGTTCCTTATCTTATGGAAGCAACAAGGTTTTCTCATTGACAGCTCATTATTCTGATGAGGTCAACATAAAAGGACGTGGCAGAACATACGCGACTAATTTTTTATACAAGTATGGACATCAAAGGGTGTTATAATAGGTATTTGGAAAGGACATGAGATCAATGAAACATTTACAAAAACTTTATGCCAAAAATGTAATTTAGTGACTTACAAATCTTGATTTTCTTCTTTTCTTTTGAATATTCTATTACATCTAACCAATTGAATGTCGTTGACGATTTTTGAACGTAATCTGCTTATTATTGATTGCAGTATAAACTTCGTGTGTGAAAAAAGCCTTTCAACGCTTACTTGCGTGGTAGGAGCTGCAAGGTCGGCACTGACTAGTTCATATCGTTCTGGATCACTATATTTTCTTTGGCACCAATTTGGCACTAAAATTCAAACTACCAGTAAAAAATTAAACTAACTTGAGCATTTGGTAGAATATTCTTCTCAAGATCTGCAATAAGTGGCGTGAATGAATCCTGTCAAGCTAACTAAAATTTGTTTTCGGCTTCAGTTCGGAAGCGAGTAATGACAAACCTCACCCCTCACACCCATGTTTATGACATGCCTAAGGCACTTCCGAGAAATCTGTCCTCAATGTACATACAAACGTACCGACTAAATCTTGCCACTTACAGCGTGCTATTATACTCTCTTACCCTCTCTCACCCTCTTACCTCTTCTCGCCCCCCCCCCTTCCGACCTTAGCGAGCCGGACTAAGTGGTGCACACCAAGGGACACCCTAATCCACCATCGTAAATAAACAAAGAGAAATCTTGAAAGGGGAATACCGCCCAACACATGCAGCTGCAGCAAAATCGCCGATGCTATGTGGAACCCTGAGTTGTTTTGTTTCTAACGCTTACGAGTGGTCGTCTTAGAGTAAAAGTTTCGGAGGGAGCGGAAAATATGAAAGGAGTAAAACACCCAACGATCAAAATAGTGGGTTGAGAAGGAAAATAACAAATATATTATTCAATATTCTAAGATAGCACCCTTATACTCGAACGCAGCAGCGAGCAGCAGCATTTACGTGTCATATTATATATCTCAGTTTTCATAGTCCCTGCCACTCCCCTTCCCCTTGCGCCCCTGTACCGCCACTGGACCGAAAAAAACCGCTCCAAAAGCGGTTCAAATTGTTACGGCCGGTTCCGCTTCAGCTTGAACCGAACCTCTTCTCTTTCGCAGACACGGTTCGGTTCGGACCGAACCGCTCTCTTACCAAGAAAAAGGTTCGGTTTCACGTGGAACCATACCGCTTCAGAGGTTCGGTTACGTTTCACATCCCTGGAGAAAACTGAAGTACATAATGTGATTTGGCGGAGGAGAGGAAGTGAGGTAAATTATGAAAACCAATCCATATAAAATTTGAACTTTTCTGTAAAAAATTCTCATTATGTGCACAGAAAAAGGCTAATATTTCAAAGTAACACCTTAAGTGAGAAACAAAGGCAGGGCATTTTCCCTGCGTGGAATTGAGACAGCATTAACAACAAGTGGAAACTCACTTCAATTCACAGTTACCAGCTGAAAGCCTCAGAATGTATTTACCATGTATACTGGGGTACTACTGTATATGTGTATAGTTGAACCTATTAACGATTCCAGCAATCTACATTTACTGCGTAGCTGTTCTGGTTAAAAATAATATTCAGCAATATAACTTCAACAGACGGATTCATTCTCATGCCACTAGAAATGCAAACCTTATTCATGCAACTTATCACAAAAAACGTATTTCATCAAATAACCCCATGGTTATGGGTGCAAAAATATTTAATTCGTTACCGGACAATGTGAGGAATGCTGGGTCAGTGGAAGTATTTAAAAAAACTTTGAAGAAGTTTCTCTTGACCAGGTGTTATTACTATGTTCAGGAATATTTAAGTGACAATTTATAAGTTTGGAAACAGTATATTTCAGGAAAGGGAACTTTATATGTAAAAAAAATGTATTCAGAATTATCTGTCTTTTTATACGTGTAAACACTATGTTTGTGTTTTTTATCTGTAAACTGACGAATCCTATACCAACAAACCTTTGTATGGAAAATGAAATAAATAATAATAATATGTATATACTATAAAGCATGGCCTAGTGTGACATTTCTGACTGGGTGGAGAATTAGTTGATACGTCTCATGCCAGGCTCTACACTTGTCCTTTGCAACTATAGTACACATATATAACTTCATGGTAATTCCTAGGAAATAAAATTTGGGTAGGAGCTTAATTTTACATCACAAATAAGATGTTTTAGAGTCTGAAAAGCATTATATCAGGGGACAAAGCATTTTAATTTCAACCCTTTGGAATAGCAAAGTTTTTCATCAAAGTCCGGAGAAATTAATGATACAAGTTTTATCACACAAAGGCAAAGGTGCATATTTGCGTAAGGAATATTAGTTATTATTTATTCTGATATGATGAACTACCCCTTAGGTTGGATCATTGATAGTCTCCTACTCACCTAGCTACGATTGTAACACTTTTTCACATAGTCCATCTTCAGTTCCTACTTTTCTAAATAACATTCAAAATATCCATCCTTCTCCAAGATCCGTAGAAGATACTAGTTCCCTGTTTACAGTTATATTCTATGAACCTAAATTCTTCTCCTCCCGATTTCCCAGCATTCCAACTTTTAAAATGGCCTTCATCATCACATCATGTAATTGGATACCACTGTATTACTACTTCTATCCACTTACTTGGCCTCCTCTTGACTTTGGGCAACCTGCTTTCCTTCCCCATCATTCCAAAAGGACTTCTTTGGCCATCATTCCCTTCATCCAGTGCACCATCTCCAGAGCCATGTCTCAAACGCCTCTTTCCTTCCTCTCTCCTCAGAGTCCAAGTTTCAACACCATGCATACTCCATATCAGGCTCCTCGCTAACTTTTTCTTCTCTTAACTTGAGGTGCCTGTCATAAGCTCTCTCCTACTGATACATGTCTCTTCAAACAACACAATTCATCATTTGTACTGTGTCCCTTTCCATCCAAAATAAAATCTCTTATTTCGCTTTTTGGGGAATTATTTTTTAAATTGGGAAAAAACCGTAGCCGCCACATTAGAGCCCACATAGGGAAGAAGCAAACGAAAACGTTGTTTATATCAATTATATAGAGATTTTTCCTAATCTTCATTTTTCGTTCCGATGCCTCGTAAGCGAGAGCGAAAGGGGAGCGAAGTGCTTAAGGGAGAGAGGGAAGGTCGTGCGAGTTTTATAAAGAGATGCTCCTCCGTTACTATCGAATCCGAACAAGAAATAAAATTTGGGTATGATTTCCATGTGCTCTTAAGAATACTTGTAAATGAGAAATAAATCCTCCTTGAGTAAGGGACCTGAGGGGAGGCGACCTTAGAGTGGGTGGGTGGGTCGGGGTCGAGAAACTGAATGAGAACTTTCTCATTTCCTCGAGTATAAGTGTGTCTCTCCTGTCAGGGTGTGGCAGTTGTCGACGACGAATACTACATCCTACAGTCATCACTAGAGGAAGGGAGGCTCGGAAGGAAGAGAGGGGAAGGCATTAGTCATGGCGCGAATGCTCCGAAAAAAAAGCTATGGGACGGAGTAGCCGAGATGTGTAAGTACTCGAGGGATATTTAATTGTGGTAAACAGCTGCTGGTGCGTGGCGCACCATAAGCAAATGCTCAAAATAGCTTGGCGACACTTAAAAGTCACTTATTCTCAAGAAAGCAATACCAATTAAATCACAATGACTTTGAAATAAGCACTACTATCGGCGCAAAAAAGGTAAAACGCTGAACTTTAACCCCTTCCCTGATGGTTTTTTTTACAAAAATGGTCAAAAAAAAGTAATTTTTTAATTTCAGATTCAGAAGCATTGAAGGGAGGCAAATCTGAAAATGTTTTCCTTAATATTTTATTCCAAATAACTAATGATTAATTCAATAATTTCTGAATGTTGCCCCTTAGCTTAAGATAATTAGGCCACCTGCATATCAGTATAAGTTTCCTTCCCATAAACCTTAGTTAGACATCTAATGAGGAATACATTTAGTTTATATTACAAATGTATATACTTTGGCGACAACGTTAATGTTAACTAGTAATTTTAGTCCATAGTACATCAAGAAACAACGTACTAACATTCATGGGAGTTAGACAACCTTAGAGATGGGCCACTTTGAAAATTACCGCGGTAATTTTCGTAAATTACCATGGTATTTTTCATAATTTACCGCGCCCATTGAAAATTACCGTAATTTTCGGTAATTTTCTACATTATTCACCTATGTTTGAGAAAATTTTTCATACAGATAAGTTCCCAACCTGTTCTTTTAAGCCAAGTCCACATTTCCTGCGTGTTTAATTTTTGATTGAGGCATGTACAACTCATTTTTGGCATATTTTACTTAAATTATAACATTATTGAGTAATTATTAGTAGATTATTCTTCTTGGAAATTTCTCATACTTTGACAAAAGAAAGCCAGATTGCGTGTTGCTGCTGAATTTCTTTTTACAATTTAAAAAATATATGACAGATTAATGTTGCATTAGGTATGGTTTGAACATCGTATCCCCTTCCTTTTGCTATTGGCATTCTTATTTAACCATACATTTTCTGTTTAATGCTTCAAACTGAAAAATACTGGAAAATTACGGTAATTTTTGAAAATTACCGTAATTTACCATGGTAATTTACCTCAGATGAAAATTACAGTAATTTTCCCATCTCTAGACAACCCGCATGACGATGACTTTTGCTTTGAAAATGTTAGGTATAACAATATAGAAAAATGACAATATTCATTTTATGACAAAAAACAAGAAACTTTAATTCTTTTACTTGATTCTCTTTGAAGAGTGCTGTAATCCCTTTCCTCAGTGTTCCATACGAGTCAGTAGAGTGTGAAGCGAGCAAGTCGGCTAGATCTGGAGACGTATAAAAGTTATCCATTGTCAGGCAATATCATAGGCCAAATAATGGCTTCATTAGAGTCATCATCGCTTCTGAGGACATGGGTAAATGGGCAAAGTCTTTATCCAACACAGTCCCCTTTCCCGTGTAAATTGTCGTTGACCACACGTATCCAGTTCTTGATTCACAAACAACAAATATTTGCCAAATGAAGCTCTTTTCATAGGCATGAACTGCCGCCACCCCAAACTTCCCCTGTACAAGAGCAGTCTCTCATAGATGGTAACGTCCATCTCTGGTGTATGGACTAACTTTTCTTCCCGCCTCTGGCAAATCGGCCATATTTTATTTAGTTTGGCATTGGGGTGTGTTTGGGGATCAAAATCGTTATTCTAGACAAAATGTAAATATTGCCTTATTTTTACGAATCATCGGAAAGACATTTTGTGTCCAAAAAAGGAAGAGGAGAGTATAGGTCTCGTTGACCAATAAAACTCAGTATCTGGCTTCTGCACTCTGCTCTGTAGCATTACAAGGGCAAAAAACAAGAATTTGAGCTTGTCACAGCTCGCCACTGATTTATGCTTGCACTGCTCAGCCCTGCTTTTTCACGCTTTGTGTTACTGGCGCAGTGATTAGTTTCCCAAGTTATAAAGTCAACAATTTCATCATTGAAAAAAATATTTTAGGGAACCTCATTCGGGAACCAGGTCAAAGTTCATCGAAGAATTACCTTCAAAAAGAAACCTAGGTGGTTCCGGATTAGGATTCGTTGAAAGCATTTCCTCCCACTCCGCTTCCCACGAATGTTCCGCTGCGCCTTCTGATTCGGACCTTGTTTCTCCTGGGAGAGTCGACTAGGAGCCAGGAACTTAACCATAACCTCGGAACTAGTCCATAACCTCGGAATCACTGCTGGTCAACACTGATTCCTCTCCGGAATCCATTGCTGATTGCCAAATGTTACCGAGCGAAAACAAAGCATTTGCCGTAGAATTCACTCCTACCACATCGCTCGTATTAGAACGAAAATGTTCAAACTAAAAATGGAATGTTTGCATCGGTGGAATTTCAGCAAAAAAGAGCATGCGCTCTGAAAATAAAGGATGCGTATGCTCTGGAACTCAACGAAAGACTGTCACCATCGTCCTTCCGACAAAGTACTCGTGGAAACAATCACGATATGCAAAGGACCTCGCCCCTAGTGTAAAAAGCCCAGCCCATGCTCATCATAAAATTTTTCTTTTCCGTTCCTACCATTTCTTGGAAAATAAACACACATGTGCGTACCACAACAGCGTGGATTTTCCAAATAACGGTAAATTGATATTGGGAAAAGCCCATTAGTAAAGGGTTGGCTGGTGGGAAAGTAGCCCGGGGAGCAAAGGGTGGCAAATTAGCATGACATGAAACCAGGCGCCAGGTTGCTTAGCGGGCCATCGGCTCTCGAGCGGGTGTTTTTTGAGCTGAAGGAAAGCGTCAAACATGACAATAGAAGGCATTACACATGTTTGGGATTGATCTCTATCACTCCTTTTTTCTCGTACTCATGTGGGCTAGGGTAGCACATACACAGGCCACTTGTGCTGATTTCTATTGAGAACGTACAACCTTTAGACGCCTTCATCGTATAGCTGTTTTCCTAAATATGTTTTGCCACTTCCACCAGTATTCGAAGTATAAAAATGAAATGGGCTGATGAAATAGCATTCGCAACATATCTAAACATTTACGCTTACGCCATTTTATCTATAGAGAATGGTTCAATAGGCATTTCCAACAAAAATAAAAATTACCGGAAGAAAAATGTGCGGACGAATAACATAGAATTAGATAATATATATAGTAACAAATATATAAAAATATATATATAGTAACAAAAATATGTAGCAACAAATATATATAGTAACAAACATAGAAGGTAACAAATATATATACAGTGAAAACTTTCTATAACGGACCCTGTATACAGCGGAAACTTGTCCATTACGGAAAATTTACTTGGTCCCGACCTGTGATATAAGAATTCCCATATAATTGAACATGCATTTAACGGAACCTGCTCAACGCTGCAACGGAACGATTTTTGATCTAAGACCTGAACTTTTCACCTGTGTATTACAGAATTGCAATTTTCACTCTAACATACGGATTGCCACGCTAAGTCTTACCGGAATTGAATTTTCAAGGATAACCTAATAAGGAGGGGAATGTATGGGAGAGAGTTGAATAGAAGGGAATGCCACTATCTGTTGGTAGAGGAACACGGTAGGGGGGTTCGATGGTTGACGAAAATGTTTTCATCCTCCTGCTCGCACTTCTGCTATTTTTTGCTCGATTGCTAGGCGCCACGGGACGCCCAGGTTGGTGCAAGTTCCTGAGAATAGCTGATCCTTGAACTTGGGGGTCTTTTCGTGCTGTCATTGTTTTGGTTGTTATGACTTATCTTGCTCACTACGCACTTGATTTTCCTGGCCCTTTTTTTCTTCTCCCACATTTCCTCCCTTCCCCCTTTTCTCTGCCATTACGCCCGTTCTTCATAGGCCAACTGTCATTCACACCCTCCCAGTAGACCAAGCCAATCAACGTGCCTACACAAGCCTTTCCCCTGACACTCTCCCACATTTTCCCCTTCATTGAGTCGCATAAAGTCACACTCGTCGCGAATAAGTTCATTTCCTGGTGTCCGCAGTGAATAACTCTAGAGGAGTAAGTGGATCCAAAACGAGAGTAAAATGTCTAAAAGAAACGCATTGAGTTTGCAGGACAAAATTGCCATCATAGAACTCATCGAAATTTCGATTTTCTTAAGTAATCAGTGCAAAGCAAAAGACGTGCAAAAGAAATTCAAATGTGGAAAAACGCAGGTGTAAAGCACGTTGAAGAATAAAGAATTGTTACGCGCTGAATAGCTAAAGGTTGTTGCTAGTGTGAATACATTTATGATTTCATTCATATCGTAATGATTCTTATGATCAACTTAATCATTGATATTGGAAAAGAAATTATCCCAAAAAATCATTGCAAAGAAATCATCATTGCAAAGATGGACGAAAATTTAGCGATCACTTCTGGTGATTTTAATACTGATTTCCTAGAATGCGAAAAGGGGTGCATTGAGGATGATGGGGAGGACGATATTGAAGAAAACAAAACAGAAGAAAAGGATGTGACTATAAGACTAAACAATTATAAAGAGGTTGTTCAAAGAAACAATTATGAAGAGGTTGTTCAGAGAATGGAAGAAATACAAAAATGTTGTCTCCTTAACAACGACGTAGGTCTACTAAGTTTGGTAAATGACTGTAAAAATTATGCAGAGAAAAGACATGTGCAGTGAGAAAATTTAACAGTCCATTATAAGTAAATACTTTTTGTGTACGATCTAACGGCAATGTTGTCTATGTGTGTATTTTAATATGCGAATAAAATGCTGAAACAGTTGATTTCTCTTAAAGAATATGTTATCCCTATGCAGTGCTTCAAACCTGTGTATGTCGGGAACTTGTCCACAACGGAAAATTTTTAGGGCACCGTGCAATTGCGCTATAGGCACTGTAGTAAATAATAAGGCAAGGAAAGATTCATGTTCTGTTGCTTGAGAAATATTTTATTCCAATTACTGTGGAACTTATCGTAGCAGTGAAAATTAGCATAAAATTGAAAATGCAAATTTTATTATGACCGCTGAACTGTTTAAGAAAGATGTAATTAAATGCTCATGAAGAGTGAATGAGGAAATATAAATGAAAATAACTAATTTAAAAATTATTTACTTATATAGAAAGTTTTCTGTCACGCAAAAACGGAAGTTTTACATCATAAATTTGCAAAAATTATCGATAAATGACAAAAAATGAAGTTGTAAATTTTGTACAAAGATCGCAAAAGAAACTCCATGCATGAAGTTAATAAATGGATGGTTACCAATGACAATAAACGTGAATGAAATTCCATAAGAGGATAACATTTCAGTGAGAAAAAAATTATGACCCTCGAATTGCTAGAATTATTACAAAAAATGACAATTGTTTTAACATCAGAAATCAACATTTGAAAAGAGCGCCGCTCGTATGGAGTGAGCTACAGGTCCTAACCTGTTCCTCTGATGGCAGAAAATTGAAATACTAGCAGCTGGCGAGAATATTTGGGCATAAGAAGAAAGGGACGAAATATTTGGACTTGCCCGAGTATACTCGGGCGCGTCAGGGAATATGTTAAGCATGTGTATGAAATTCCACCAGAGCTCAATAGAGTCGTGTAATATATCGTTTTACTCCTTGTTTATTTGACTACAAAATATATTCATTGAAAAGTGTTTAAATATAAGCGTTTAGCGTCTACGGTCGCAAGAGCGAAGAAAAATATGTGAAAAATTAGGAGAACGGCAAAATGGTCGTCTTCTTCTTTTCGTCACGGCCAAAATATTTGATTGGTGCACTTCATTATTTTTTCATGAAGAGAACGACATCTCCACATAACAAATATTCTTTTAAAATTAAATTTGACCCATTCTTTGATCTTTTAAATGGCCAAAAGCTAGATTTCAATTTACGAGATGTAGAAAAGTATATCAATATCGAGTTTTTGTATTCTTTATGGAAAAAAATATTGCAAAACTTTTCATGTAAGGAAATGCTGATATTCTTTCTCTTACTTAAAAATCAAAGACTAGGTAATATTTAATTTCAAAATAATATTTATGATGCGGAGATGTCGTTCTCTTCATAAATAAATAATGAAGTGCACCAATCATTTTTTCTTCACTCTTTCGACTGTAGAGGCTAAACATTTACATTTAATCACTTTCCAATGAATGCATTTTATAGTCAAATAAACAAGGAATAAAATGATATATAACACGACTCTATGGAGCTCCGGCGGAATTTCATACAAATGCTTCAAGTTCAGCATTCTACGTTTTTTTGCACCGATAGAAACTAACCATCAAAGTGCGCTGCCCCGGTGAATCGTTTCGAAATAAACGATACATTGGGGCGTCATGGGACGGAATTCGACTTCGAATTACATATTAAGCGTATTTCGAATTATCCGTACCATAAAGTACGCAATTTCCTATTCCGTTTGCCGGGGACTGCTCACAACTTCGAATTAAGGGGGTTCGAACTAACGGGGGTTTACTGTATGTATCAATTTTGCATATTGATGCAATGATATTCGATGTGTTGGCAATTTACAACACCTTATTTAAGTTTAAATATTGGTTAAATAGCAATTTAAATCGTTTGATTCCAGCATATTTCATACCTATACAGAATTGTGTACCACTGAATGCACTTGCATCAACGTAGTTAAACTGAAACCTCACCCGATAATGTACTGATTCACTTTACGATGGAATTCACATAACGAACGGTGCTACGGAAAGGATTACCATTGTAACATGAGGGTCTACTGTACTACCCTATGAGCCGACACAAGGGAACACAGTAAGGTTTGTTAGGACACTGCCAAGAAGGAAAGAGATAAGGAAGGAGGAGCTGGAAAAGGGAAAGCATGATATACAAAACGTGTTTGGTTGGAGAATTTTACGCTGTTTTCACTGTAGTGCTGTCATTGTTGTTGAAATTTCAGTAGAATACAAAGAATCAAAATCCACCTATAGTCAAAAATGAAAAGATATGTTAAAAATTCTGCAAGTAGCTCCAGAATGGTCCTGAAAAAGAGAAAAAATATGCATCTAGAACATTAAAAATCTGAAAAAAAAATAAATTAATGCTAAAACTATAAAGGTGATGATGCTAAAGAAAAAATCAGGACTTTTTTAAAGGTTTTATATTATTAATAGAGTTCTTCATAAATTTTACAACTTTACTAACATACCACAACTATATAACTAAACTTGATCACAAAAAGCATTCTTGTGACGTGAAAGAAGACCTTAACAGATTTATTACTGATTGATGCAATTCTTTTCAATGGCAAATAAGTAATGGGAGAATTGCTCTGGTGCACTACACAGTAGATAATGGATGGTGGGAATGTAATATTCCCATAGGAGTAAGCACATAAATGCATTTTCAATCCATGGCAGAGGCAGCAATAATGATTGTTGATAACCCACGGAGATTGTGAATGAATACATATCTGGCATCCATGCTGTGATACTTCCAACTATTTAAGTTTAAATTAAGTTTGACCTAATTGTTGACTCATTACTTGTCCACCATGGTCAAGATTGCACAACACATATTTTATTGAGTTTTTCTAAAATAGCAAGTAATACAACTATCATATTCATACATATTATATGAAACCTGAATAACAAAACAAAACATTCACACCTATAAGGAGAACGATTTGTCTAGTCTACATTTGTAAAATGTGTTTTGGTCACAAATTGTTATCATTTCACCAAAAACGAGCTGAGAATGATGTCCGCTATTTACACATGTAATACAGTTAATGCTGCACAATAAGGTATTTGTACTGATTATATCGGATTTTTTAGTTCATAGGGTTTCTCCAAAATCAGGAAAAAATATCCAAATAACTTCAATGCAATTAATTCCACTTGGACTAATGGTTCATCAACATTGCAAATTTGAAAATTTAATTTCAGAAGAGGCCCTGTGCAAATGATAAAAGGTGACAATTAAGTAGTCAGACAAATGGGCACCTTCCCCTCACCTGGATGAATGGTCAAACAGGGAATTTGGCCTCCGGACTTTTTTTATTACAGCAAATCAAGAGAAATCAAAAATTTCTCATCAAGTAAAATGATCACGGTGAGCTTAATACTAATGCTTTTCTTGGCTCCCAAGTGAATTTCCAATTAACACTTGATTAAAAAATTCATACACATCCCCATTTTTCACATGCTAAAAATATGCATGAATGAGGATTTTTTCAGCACGCAAGCAACCTTTCCCCCATCTCCAAAAGATTCAAGTAAGGAATTCAATAGTAGTTATGTGGTAATGTGATAACTGATTAAATACAGACAACTGATAAATGTTTAGAATGCTTGCCATTCAGCATTGTCAACTATTTGATTTAAAAAAAAGCAGGGCATTTATTTCTACAAACATAACACATCTCTCTTGTGATATTTCAAAAGTAGTTGAAATAGGACGAGGAGAGATTAAAACACTTACACATCTAGCTCAGATGCCACTTATCCATCAAAGAATGAAAAATCCCACAAGGGCGGTGGTGCTTAAAGGGAACATAATTCTCTGCGCAACGACTCTTCCACAACTACACCAAAAGCTATGTCAGTGTGCTGGCTCTTTGCAGTAAGAGAATACCGAAAGAGATTGACTGAAAATTTTGGGATTTCCTCCGCCGGTATTCCACAGATTCAATTAAAAAAAAACATTGACCTCTCACTCTTCATCACCTTTAAGTGTTCACTCAACTCACCAAACCCACACATTCCACACATGGGACACCACAACGAATCCTGAAACCTTTACGAGACACCCTACATCGTGTACAGTTAGTTAACTCTCAAAAATGATTCCAATCCCTCACATCACAGGCAAGTAGCTGGAACCACATACAATATTCATGGGAGATGACACGCTAAGGTCCTCTTTCTAAAATCTGCGACCTCCACCACCACCTTGCGAAGCGTAAGCTCCAAACAATGCCTGGGTCGGGGGATTGCCGAGCATTGTCCCGCCGGAAACTGAAGACGACACGGCGGGAGATGACATGGAAGCTGCTGAAGAGACGGCTGAAGCTGTAGATGCGGCTGCAGCTGATGAGGATGAGATCTTTCTGAGAAGGTCACCCTGGATGAGGCTGTCGAGGGCCTTCTGGACCGTGGGGTCACTCAGCAGGGGCGATGGGCCAGGGTTACCACCTGAGCCAGGACCGGCCCCTGAAGCACCAGATTGTACCCCTGACGGGGGCCAGTTGGCCGGGGGTGGGACCCCTGTGGGTGCTGGGACTGGAGTCGGCACTGGACCCATTGCAGAGGAGCCCATCATGCCAGGGGAAGGAACATTTGCCCCACTACGATTGCTATTGAGTATGTTCAGAATACGATGCTGCAGCTCAACTTGCTGCTGGGTGTTCGGTTTCTGCATGGGATCTGTAAGGCAAATTATTTTTGAGTAATTACATATGTATTTCAGGGCTGTGTAAAATTTAAAAGTAATTCAAAACTGGCCGCAAAAGTGACTTAAGAGGAGGTGGTGTGCTAACCAGATACACGGTTAGTAATTTACAATGAAAATACCATTCACCTGGACAGGAGAGGTTAATTTCTTGTCCTGGCCAGCTAAGCTTAATTGGTTGAACCAATGGTGTGAATTAAGGATAATCTGATGTGAATGCTCTTTTCAAGATGTGAGAGTACCCAATGTCTTCTTCTATTCCTTATTCCAATACAGTAAAACAACTAATTATCCTCATCACATTAGTAGAGATCCGTGAAAGTGGTTTTATTTTTTGCTAAATCTCGTTTTAAAACTATGCGACTTCGATGTTATAGCATATCTTGGCGGTGTTATTACAATTTAACAATTTTTTGCACATTTCTAGGTGTTTTATTATTTTTTGGTACATGTTTTGTGAATGGATATACTTTAAGCATTTTACATAACATATTTAATAAAATTTTGACTGTACTAAATTTCCGATAAAAGAAAATGGAGGAAATGGTTCAATTTGTGTTAATAGTATAGAATGAGCTAGAAAAGGTGCCAAGGGAAGGTAGGTAGCAATTAGATGAAACAAAATCGTTTTGTATTGCTTACAGCTGTTGCCAATCCCAATCGATCAAGAAAGGCAGTGAAAAAAGCATGCATAACTAAACACAATCGGAAACAACGAAACTTGAACTGGAAGTGTGTGGAAATGATTTTTACTTGAATTGAACTACAGTGGAGCGCTGAATATCCGACGATCCATCCGCTAATAAGTACCAACCCCTCTCCTCCTATCCTTTCTGTTCCTTCCCTCCCCCAACTGCTAGCGCTTCCCTTAGCGGTGCTAGGTAGGCCCGTTTCACATGGACGCGGACGATCCGCGATACGTGTGTGGAGCATCTCGTCCTTTCACATTGGCGCAGACAACATACGTGTCGCGTGTCCACATAGGACGCAATCCCAGTTGTGTTGAGGTTGCCAAGCTGGAAGGACGTCTTGCAACCTAGTGTAATCAAAGGTATTGGTATATACCATGCTATGAAAGAACGGAAGAAAAATGCCCATTAAAGGCGATTTTGGGTGCACCCTATAGTGGCACAGAGATCTTAGACAGAGAGCGATAGACAGTGTCTATTTCACCATCCATAGCGCAACTTGCAGTGGCCTTTCACCGAGATCTCACAAAAAACTACAACCTGCTTCGTCCGCACAAGCCGTCCACGTTTATGTGTTAGCCTCTGTGGCCCGTATGCGTGCGGATGGACTGCGGCGCGGAGGGGCCATGTGGATGGCTCCACCGGATGCGGACTGTCCACGTTCATGTGAAAGCTTCCATTACTGCCAATGGAGCTTACTATTGGTGCAAAAAAGGTAGAACGCTGAACTTTAAGCATTTGTATAAAATTCCACCGAAGCTCCATAGAATCGTGTAATATATTGTTTTGCTCTTTGTTAATTTGACTACAAAATGCATTCATTGAAAAGTGTTTAAATGTAAACTTTTAGCTTCTATGGTGGAAAGAGTGAGGAAAAACACGCGAAAAACTAAGAGAACAGTAACACGGTCATCTTCTTCATCTCGTCACGGCCAAAATATTTGATTGGTTCACTATATTGTTTTTTTATGTAGAGAAAGACATATATGCATTACAAATATTCTTTTAAAATTAAACCGCTTTAGCCTAGTAATTAAATTTTTAGTAGTCCGCACGCGAAGTGCGAAGCGCAGACCGTCTGCGTCTATGTGGGTTTCCTGCAACAAGTTATTCAATGACGTTGTCTATTGCATTACGGTGAGTCACCGGAAACTGCTCAGCATCGACGCGTTCCGGGCGCGTGAGCTTGTTGCTGTTCCGTGGCCATGTTATTTTTGTTAAATCTCTTTCAGCACATTATTGATTCAGAATATCTAATTCTTTAGGAGAGAAAGCGCGTCGTTCTAGATATTTACGAGAATTTGAGGATTGATAAATGGGAATTGAAGAGAGAGTCCGTACATTTTTCTTTAGTTAAACCTAAGGGATGGGGATTACAACATAGTTCAATGCGCGATATATATTACGCGAATGCGACATGTGCGCGAAAAAGCAAGTTATCGGCCTTTGGATCATATGAGATAGCACGAATGAACTCCAGCAGCATTAAACAATGAAGGCCTAGTCTTTAATCGATTTTGACGCACAACCTTTGCGATTTTTTCGCTAATTCACGTAAAATTGGTGAGAAAGGAGCAATTTTGTTTTATTTAGCGATTTCGTGGTATTTCGCATTATTTCGCGATATCACGTAATGCAAATTTCACGGATCTCTACACATAAGTCAGTAAACCCACCTCCCAGTCAATGCACTTAATTTGTTCCACTAAATTCAAGGGCTAATCAAACCAGCACTATTCGGAGCATAATGCTGCATGAGGAATAATACTATAGTAAACAATTCATTTCCAAGATTCTGCTGAGTGAGTTGAAACTAAGATAAATGTTACCTTAAAGGCAGAGTCCATGCAAACTCAACCACTGCAGTGGCTTAACCATCTTCGACTCACAACATTTTTGGAAAAAAGTAAGACTATGAAATGAAAAGACAATTTACGAAATATTAACCCTTCAAATTAATAAATGTCAAAGACAGAGCACTTCGAATATCTGAAATTTGCACAAAATCAAACGTAGAAGCTTCAAACTGTGACCCCAATAAATGTCAATCTGGTATTTTCATGTCTTTCAGGTACAGCTGCGTCTGCGTATCTTGATGATGACGTTTCGTAGCCAATGCAGGCCACATCTTCAGATCAGGTCCAAATGCCAAACGGTGAGTTGACCTGTATTTATACTGTCCTCACGGGGGCCTTCCGTTAGCGCAGCCAATCAGCATTGAGCACCCTTCTTTTGGCGCGGTTCTTCTCAGGAGTCTCTTCCAGGTGTTGTGGAGTCTATGCCCGTCATCCCTATTGAATTTAGCCTCTACCTTCTTTATTTCAATAGCCTCCCTGATGAGTCGAGGAAAATAAAACTTTTCCTTGGGTAAGACTCGTGCGTCATTGATCTTTACTTGATGTCACGGGTTCAAGAAGGCATGCTCTACGACTGCTGACTGCACGAAGTGCTTGTTTTTGAGAGCCCTGAGGTGCTCGCTCAAACGAACGGAGATCACCCTCTTCGTTTGGCCCACATACTTCTGGCCGCAACTGCAGGGAATCTCATACACTCTTTCGTATTGCAGGTCAGGGATTTTGTCCTTAAATTTTCGCATAAGGTCACCCATTTTCTTCACTGCGTGATATCTTGATGTGATCTGGAGCTAGCACTTATTGGCCTCAGTGTTCTTCTTGCATGTTTTGCGTTCTCTTTCTCGATATGGATGCCTCTAAGAAGGTTGTGGGTCCCTAAAGTAAACAACTAACCCCTAATAACTCTCCCAGACCCAAAGAGACAGGTCAGCTGTTACAAGAAAAGGACTTGGAGTGAAGGTTCTCCCCTCTGCTGCTATCTCTATTGTTATTCGGCTATTCAATCTCCACGGGATGAACTTAACTGGGAGAATGATGTCAATTCTGCTGGTTTGGGGCAAAGAGAAGGAAGACCTTCAGAAGCAGAGACAGGCGAGCAATAACAACAATGCACACGTAAATTATTATTCATGGAAAGGTTACCGACTGATACGTCTATCGCCTATATATGACTATATGCTACTTCTCACTCATACTTGGTCTATTTCTGTCATAACTCAATGCCTAATTTTGTGAACATAACTTTAGCAAGGTCTCAACGTCACTTCCTACGGACCCATGTCCGACAGGTAATGTAGAGGTAACTGCGATGTGGAGATGATGGCGTGAGACCGAAAGAAAGATGCCTCATTGCCGACGCCGAGTAGTAAGCAGAGGTATAATAAGAGTTGAATAATTTCTATTCCACGTTTTCTTACCATTGCTTGAAAATGCAATTAAATATTAAGTCGCTGAGATTGGCTCGCAGTTAGATGGTAAGTAAGGGGGAGAGGTGCATATTGTGTATTCATGAAATGATGTTCGATGTGTTGACAATTTACAACACTTAACTAAAGTTTAAATATTGATTAAATAACAATTTAAATCATTTGATTCCAGCATATTTCATACCTATACTGTAATGTGTACCACTGAATGCACTGGCGTTGATGAAGTAAAACCGATCCCTCATCCGCTAATGTACTGATTCACTTAACGATGGAATTCACATTACGATCAGCCCTATGGTATGGATTACCATAAAACGCGGGGGTCTACTGCATATCAAACCCTGGTTCTGCATGTGGTGTCGGTTTTTCATACAGGACCCCAGGGGTGATTTTCAAGCGATTATGTATTTTGGGGAAAAGGACACCTTATTGTAATGCACTGGTACACACATATAAGCAAACTCGCAAGTACAAAAACATTCATGTACATTTCTGAAACCCCGGCAGCCAAATTGTACAGAAGGTGACGCAGATTATTCTATTATATAATTTTGCATAATTAGAATGCCAATATTTCAATTTCAGACCTATTTATTCATATTCAAAGAGTAACAATATTGCGCATTCCTCATATTGAACACTGTTGAAGTGGTGGGATTTATCGACCACGTTGAAAATTACAACAATAGGTAAGAACCGGAGCCACGCTAGTTTTTAGAACATTCCAGATAAAAGGAAGTACGTCAGTAGCAAAGTTTCTAGAAGGACGACAATGCACCAGCGATTAGGCATGTAAGCTGACGCATGTTAACAGTCAGGGCTGTCTCAAAAACCCTGGTGCTGCACGTCATAATGCTGGAGAGCGGACTCACATTGATAAGGATACTGTACGATTTTCACGACCAAACGAGGTCTCAACTAAGCCCATACGGTTAAAGAAGTTTACATTACTTAATTGGTGCAAAATAAAGATGGAGGGAGGTAATAATATAGTGAAATGTGAGATCCAGAAGTTTGAGCCTTAACGTCAACCAGGAGCCATTTGGGAGCAGCAGAAGTCAGTAGGGAGCAGCCGAGGTTATTACCGCTAGAGAGATGCGGGAGTGGAAGGAACCAAACGTTGGGCATGGTCTCAGGGATAAAGACGAGACCATACAACTTACGACACCTGATGAGAGATATTTTGGAGGGATCAAATATCCCGATATTGTAAATGATTTGATCTATGCTGTGTTATGCCCGTAATGAGTGTTGATATGTGTCTGTGATGAGCAAGTGATTGATTCATGAGTAAAAACATACGCAAGGAAGTTAATCTATGTTGGTGAGGGGTGATATATATATGTATTATTTGAGTGAAGTGTTTATTAATTTTTTTGTGGGGTACAATACAGTGTATTCACATGAGCAGTCAGGGCAAAAAATAATAAATAGATCTTTTAATAGCAAGCACGATTGTAATAAATATATTTAGAAGGGCTACCTAAAATCCCCTGTAGTGGAGCTGATCCAGTGAATGAGAAGATTAGAAAGAAAAGGTTAGTGACATTGTGTATAAAGGGTAAGGTTACATTATACACTATCAAATATGGTAATTCATATCAAATTCACTCATCAAAACAAATTAATCAGACTCCTGGATTGATTTTAAATACAATAAAGAACCCAGAAAAATGTTGTTACATCATGCATGTCAACCTTTGATTTACATGCTGCCTCTTTTTTGGTTCCTCATAGTACGTAAAATCAAGGTTTTACTGCATTACCAAGGCCTGCTTTCACTATTCTACTCGAGCTAGGATCGTGTCAGTTATAGATTGCATTGAGAGCCAGCATGCCATTACCCACAACTAGGAGGCATATAGGGTGTACTGACACTATTGCCATTTCAAGCCTTTAAAAATTTGCTATTTTTATCAGTTTTTCACAAAAATTACATCTAAATAAGACTGAAAAAGACAATTTTTTCCTGCTTCCCTCTTTCTTGCATTTAATACCATGTAATTTCAAGTTCACTTAGTGAAAAAAAATGTGTGGATAGGAAGAATTTTGTTGAAATTATCAAATAGAGGACACTTTTTTACAAGTAGCCCAAAAATTAATGAAATGACACTCAAATCATATATTGGAGGAAGCACCTCAATAAAGAGAATGACGTCACCTGTTGTATTTCCTACTAAACTGCAATGAGGTTAACTCAGCTATAGCAGAGGGTTCCAAAATAACTTAACACATGAATATGAATTTTGTTACCTCAAACTGACAATAGATAAACTAAGTGGCCCATTCATACCTGTCAAGTCAGGCTTGGACTCCCCGAGCTCCACTCTCACCTGCATCTCCCTTTTCTCTTTCAAGTAACTGGAAAAATAAAAACATTACGTAATAACCCTTTGACTTAATTATACACTAAATTGCATATGAAGCATTTGCTGTAGGGAAGTAAGACATTTCTCTAATGTGAACACATTCAGGACTCTTTTTAGGATTGAAGTCACGCACCAATGCATACTGAAATTCCCAACATCCATTTTGAAAATCATTTCAGTGTTAGTATAGCACTAAAAGTTGACAGATAAATACACAACCAAGGAAAATAATGCAAAAATTTTAAATGGTTACATCAAAGGGCACAATAGTGAGATCGTGCCTTGATATCACACTTGAGATGCAATCCCAAACTGTAATGAAAGAATTTATCTCGTTAAGACTAAATTGCAGGCAGACTATAAAGTAATGCCTCTCCAGCTAGGATAATAAATGCATAATTGATGCAGTTTTGTGGTGATACAAGTGATATAAATGAGACATAAGCAACAGTCCATGATTTCATAATGGAGATGTGCACATTTAAGTTTAGTTGCCTTTAACTCAAAAACCAGGAAGCACTTTAAAATACAGAAAAATATTGGTCTTATAATATTCTGAACTCATTTTTTAAAATGGCAATATCAAAGCAGGCTCATTAAAATTGATAGGGTAATAAATGTGAACCACTAAATCACTATGTAATAATAATAAAGAATCAAAGGCACTGTTTTTACTACCATAAACAAGTTTAAACCAGTACTACACAAATATTCTCCAGAAAGAGACTTAAAATGAGAAATAACGAAGGAACAAAGGTATGCCTCAACTTCTATATTTCTCTCTCTCCCAATGACTAGGACTTGTGAGCTTAATTCTGACCCCTTTCTCTACACTAACCTTCAGGGTTGGGACTGATTTCTGAATCCTCATCATTTCAATAGTACAGCTCTCGCGAAAGCTTACGGCATTCGGATGAGCAGAAGAAGACGTCGTGGAGGGGTAAGGTTTGGTGGAAGGGGTAGGGAAAAGAGACCTAGGGGAAAGCGAAGACATGGCATTTGTGCCATGCATGAGTGCATTTAAAAAAATGGAATTTGTATGATGCTGACAACACAAACGCCGTGTATCCGAACGCCATAAGCTTTCGCGAGAGCTGCACACATACCACCCAAGGAGTTTAATATCGAAACACATCAAGAAAAAGATTGATGGAAAAAGTTCAAAACTTGCTGTTTTGGTCTGTACATTTTGAACATGATGTGGTGAGATGTAAGGAAAGCAAAGGGATGGCAAAAGGCTAGTATAGTAGGATCCCCGTATCCACTATGTATTAATTTCATGACCTTCCACGGGTAACCAGAACCACAGATAACTGAGTACATGCAATATGTGTATTAACGATTTCTCCATTATCTAAATGCAGTCAGGTTACCACACAAGTGAAATAACCTTCCCAGAATTCTTACTTGGGGTGTTTTTACTAAATATTAGCAGTTTCTTCGTTTTGACAGATGCGAAAGGACCTGAGGGAGAGAGGATGGGAAGAGGAGGAGGAGGTGTTGGGCAGGGAGCAGTGGAGGAAAAGAATCCAAGAAGAGAACTGATTTTATCGAAGACAAAGAAGATTAGCAGTTTTTTAAACACATACAGAGGAATTTGATGTGGACTGCCATCTCACAACTCTACTCCAGCCACTGACGTTTTTCTTTGGCAACACAACAGCATAGGGGCAAAAGATTCCATTTTTATAACCCTGTACCTCATTCCTTCTTGCACTCACCTACCCTGAAGGTTTGACCCAAAGAATAAACATCAGCTACTTCACATCAGTACAATGGGCCCACAAAGCCCCTTCTCTCAGGCTTTGTGAGTCCTCAAGGTGAAGATAAAGGGAGATAAGCCACAGTATTCAAGCCAGATGGTTGAATTGGGAGTGTGAGGGAGAGGTATGAGACAAAAGAATAAAGAAAAGGACAAAGGGAAAAGTTTCCAAGCTGGTGGTTACTAGCCATGATACATACTGCATAACACACTTCGGGCCTGAAGAAGCCCACTGCATGTTGGGCGAAACTGTTGTCTACACAATGGATAAACGCGGTAGAAATCCCGCAAACCTATCACAAGGAGAAATAGATGACAAGATGGACAATGGGGAAAACAAACATGGACAGAATGATGGAGTCGGTGAAGTGGCTGGAATGAAGGAGGCATGAAAGATTGCTCAGGAAAGACAACTACACTAGTACAGTCACATGGTAAGAAAGGAGACCCTTTTTTCGAGAAGGATACTTGTCCTGTAGGCGAAGGGCAGTAGGACCTTCGGAAGACTTAAAAGCAGATGGAAGCTGAGGTGGATCCAAAGGAGGGGGAAGGTTGGAAGGGGGAAATTTCCCTCCCCAAGAGGCCAGGCGAGCAAAGGAAAAAGCATATGTTTCGATAGTGAGCGTCATTGTAGCCACAACTTAATAGCATTGATAAGCTAGAAAAAAACATGTCTCTCTCCAATGAGCATAAACTGTGTTTTAAGGGCATTTCAAATAGGGAAATGGACGATACCCAAGCCATCATCCAATGGAGATGAGACAGGTCACAACTGAGGCTTCGTCCATCCCACTTTTGTCTTACCAATGCCACTTGCAAAGCTGCTTCCCCCATTCCCCATAGAGTAAGGGACCTCTGGGTTGTGTCAGTCACTTTGTTTCAAATAGCCTACCCTGACCCCGTAAATAAGTAAGGGCTCATTTCCCTTATAGTTGGCAAGGGTTAACACACTGAGTTTATTACGTTTGTTAGTTGCTGACTGACTGTTGCATTTGGGCAGTAATGTGGTCTCATTCACTCTTTACCAAGCATAGATGCAATCGTGTTCCTTGAATTTGTCACTTTGTTTTGCCCCGTTAATGTCTCCGTTGAGTAGGTTTATCACTTTTGTTTTGTTAACAAAGTGAACTTATGTTTTGCTGGAGTTTATCAGAGTAACCCTTTCCCTTAACAATATGATCAAGTCCCTGGGTATAGTGATTTATTATGTATATTCATCTGGGTTTGATACCTCTCCTCAAAGCTGTTGCATTCTATTTTATTTACGGATCTCTGCATGTCAGCCTTATTTGTCATTATTACAGTACCTGTATGAAATGGTAACTTAAGTACATACATATTATAAATATAACTCAGTGCATAACTAAATTATAACAATATATGATATCTCCCTCATGTTATTTTTCCTCGTCATAATATGCATGCTCCTAAATAAATAGCTCCTAAAATGCATGTATCTGTAATCCTAAAATAATGAATGAAGAAATAACGTGCAAATTTCCATAAAAATAAAATTTACTTCTGACACGGGTTTCAATGTTGATACATCATCTTCAGGTATATGATAAATATCTGATGATGATGTATCAATATTGAAACCCAGGTCAGAAGTAAATTTTACTTTCACACCGAGGGGGTTTGAAATGTGCCTTTACACCATTACAAATTATGTAATACAATATTTCATAATAATTTCTATTCGGTAAATTTTGAAGCCCTGGCAATATCCTACTGGTTAAGAAAGTTTGGAATCGAATATCAGGAAACCATTTACCAATTAATAGACCTAACTAAAAAAACTTTTGGTCTTACTCTGTGCATTACTTTGATATGCATACTTCCTTTCACTTTCATGGCATCGTATGTTACTCATCCATTTCTTACAACCTCCAAGCTTACCCAAGGTTTTTCCTTCATATGCATCATGGTCTTCAGTATCCATCTTTCATCCATCCGTCCATTTTATCCATCTTCAGTTCTATTTCTCGACCCTGAGTAATTTTTTTGGTTGTTCTTATGTCAAAATTTTCCAGTCCTGAATGATTTTAGGGTTTCATAACGAATAACTTTCAAGTTAAGTCTAATTATTTATTTTATTTATTGTCTTTGTTTAGGGTGAAATTAGGGCTATTCAGCCCTCCATTACATATAACCCTAGACATTACATTTACACCCATGCCCTGAGAGGAAGAAAACCCACCCAAGCGGGACTTGAACCCACGACCTTCGGATTAGCAGGCAAGGACTCTACCCCACCACCACCAAGGCCAGCTAATTAAATACTATCTATTCCATTTCTCGGCCATGAATGATTTTTGCTGGCCCTAAATGATTTCCAAATGATTTTAGCCGACCCTGAATGATTTTTGCCGGCCCTGAAAGATTTTATCCGGCCATTAATTATTTTTTCCGGCCTGAATTATTTTTGCCGGCCATAAATGATTTTTGCCGGCCTTGAATGATTCTAGTCGGCCCTGAATGGTTTTTGCCGGCCCTAGTTTCATTGCATAGAACCTTTGAAACACGTATAAAGTACGATTGATTAAAAGAAAAGAATCCTAAAGTCCATATAAAAAATTGAAGAAATATGTGAAAAATTGACATTTGTAGTTCGTAGTACTGCTTTTCTACAATCAGGGGGATGAAATGGTGTTTCGCAAGGAATATGTGAATTCCGCAAGTTTCGTTGCATAGCCTCATACAAATTTTGTTGATGGGGCTAATTAAATATTTGATGCGCGTAAAACTTGGATCTGCTGAAAACGATTTGAAATTGTTCCAGATGGAGTGATGAGGCTCTCTCGATTTTCAGCGACCGCCAAGCCTATTGCCGGCATATTGCTTTTTGTGAGCTATCCTCTCCGAGATGAAGTAATGAAGAAAACATGCGTGTGTGTCCACGGCTATTTTGTACGGCTTAGCTATATGCGCGACGGACTGTGCACGCGTGAATTGCTGCTTTGAGTTCATTTCTTCGCGTTCGCCCACAATAGCTGCGAAACGTTCTTGATGGCAATGATCAGCATTCAGAGTACTTACCTACCTATTATTTATAGTTAGGTTTTCTCGAAGTAATAGTTTGTGCAGCGCCTAAAAGATTCGTTATGGCTTTTGAGTCGGAAATACTTTGAAGATAAAAGGTGTTATTATTTAAGAAGCTTCCATCATCATGAAACATAAAACACTTCTCCTAGGGCATTTTTAATGCGTATCTGTACTGGCAATATGCCTTGTGTATGGTGTAATTTGAATATCTGTCTAGCTTAATGACTTCATGGGGGTCTATTCTCTAACCCGAAGCTAAAGAGCTTTCTGGCGAAAAGATGCTTCAATAAGCTAATTGCTCCCATCGGTATTCTCTATCATGGCAGCTACCGGAGAAAGAGCTAGCAGAAAGCTACCGGTAGCTTATTAGGCTCCTACCAGTTTTCTGTTACTGTCACGAAGGTACTTCCATAGCCCCAATAAGCTACCACGGTAGCCTCACGAAGCACGGCCTCCAAATACCCTGCTTAAATATTGGTCGTTTTTTAACGCTTATCTCTCTATAACAATCCAACACATGGGTATGTTTCTTACATTTCATAAATGCGCATTCCTTGCACTTTCACTGGGTTGTCATTTTCACCACTTACGGGAGTTTTTCACAAAAAGGGTATTAGCTGGATTGACG
This sequence comes from Pyrrhosoma nymphula, assembly GCA_963573305.1. NCBI lineage: Eukaryota > Metazoa > Arthropoda > Insecta > Odonata > Coenagrionidae > Pyrrhosoma > Pyrrhosoma nymphula. The sequence goes on along the minus strand of OY754335.1, from coordinate 6,280,130 downwards.
GGAAGCAAGATTTACCTTCTTTATCTTTGGTAGGTAGCGTGATTTTAGCCCATAATGGGATACTTTGTGGGCCGTGGTTACGTAAGTATCACCTTAGTATTTCTTTTGAAACCGTCATATTCGTATATTATTTAAATGATTTGACGCAATGGGTAATTGAGGAGAGCAAATAGCACAAATCATGTCATTGACATGAATCCTAATACCCAAATATAGTTTTGAACAATCTTATTTCAATGAACCAAAACAGCCAAGATGGACGTCATGCGTTCGTTTTATGCGATTGTTCACGAGATTATGTGAGAGCAAAAATAGAACATGTTCTAATTTTGTTCGCATGATTTTTAATGCGTGGAATATTTCACTAAACACGACGCACAAACATCTTCACAATCTAAAATGGCCTTAAAACTGGTTTCACCAGTTTTTTCCATGGAAAAAACCTAGATATTCGATTGGTTCTAAGAATGACGTCACCAGAAATGGAGTTTCCGTGAATTAGCTTTAAAAATATTCTCGTACCCGCCTTTCGCCAAACCTCTCTCAACTTCATGTTATGTTCTTGAGAAAATTCCATCGAGTAAGAGAATATGGTTGGTAGACACTTCCTGTAGTTTATTAGAAGCTACCGCATCAGCAGCTTCGAGATAGAGAAAGACCCCATGGTATTTCCCTCCACCAGTGTTTTGTTTGAAAAAGAGTCTTTCTTTACCATGCAAGTTTCTTGTTTACATGATAAATTGAGTTAACCTCTTAAATGTGTTCTACTTGTCACAGTTACCCCTGGTTATGATATTTTAAAAACTTTTATCATATTCAATAGGTGTAGTGTTCTCTATTAATCCAAAATTCAATTAAAGAAATACTCATACGCAGATTTGAATCGGGTGGTACTCCCCGCGCCTCACTACTTCAGCGCCATCCACACTCAATGCGGGAACTAATCCTGTTTGCGTAACAACGACATCTGGTGGTGCCTTGACGGCTTTACGTTATATCAAATTTTACGTTACATCAAGATTTTTACATTGGCAAAGATAGGGGTTTCGTTGGTTCCTTCCCTCAGCTGACGTTATATCAAATTTTACGTTACATCATGTAACGTTATAACAAGGTTCTACTGTATACCTAAAATAATTCACTTCCATATACCTGTATACAATGAAAAAGAAACTTCAACGGTGAGAAACTCCTACGTCCAATGTGATTCTTTTTCATTGTTAGTTATAACAAAGATACTACCATGAAAATAATCCATTAACTATTAAAAGTTCCTAGAATTTGTATCGCTCACTGTCATCAGTTGAAAACTCCCGCACACTAAATCCTACTGAGAAGTAATCCATTAATTTGGTAGTAAAATGATACCATATAATGTTTACTTTATTATACTCCTTAAAATATTTAATTGACTCGAAATTGAACCACTCGACACCTTGTCTATGTAAAGCTATTTTTTGAAACTTAATATACCAAAAAAGAAATAAATCTCATCATACTGTGTCAATATGTTTCCATCTTTTCAGGTCCCTCATTAAATGCTAAAGATGTTTAACTGAAGTCCTTTTGAGGAGCTGGATAATGCTTCCATAACAATGAATAATACTTCCAATGAATGAGGCACTGTAGCCATCAATATACCAAATTGTTAAGCACTAACCATGTTGTCATAACTTTAACTCGTTTAGCTATAAGTAAAGTATTATTTTTAGATTTTGAACATGGCCTTAAAAGCACACCAGATTTCTTTGGGAAAAGAGTGTGCTGGGAGGGAGGGACTATCAGAAATGGCATGAGATATTAGAGATTCAATGGCATTGTCCCACTTGACGTATGTACCTACCATATTTGCATGGATATACAGTGACTTAGCTTTACTTTGAATTCATATATTGGAGCACAAAACAGTCATCCACCACGGTGAACTTTGTTTTTAAAAAAATTTAGCACACCTCTTTTTTTTTTGCTGTCGTTAAAAAAACACACAAAACCTCTAATTGTAAGATATCCAGGACCATTTCATAATAAGAGTAATGACTAGTGAGTGGAAGTATATAGTAAACTCACCTGATCACTCGATCATACTGTAAAACTGTCAGAGGTCTCTGCTCGACAAGGAGAGTGAACAAAGCTTGAATATTGTCTGGGTGTCTATCAGATCCTGAAAAAGGAACAGGTCCACCTGGGTGTCCCATTCTGCCACCAACCCCGAGGTCACCAACTGCACCTTTTGGTTTCCGCTGGCAGTAAGCATCAAAGTTACGAGCCAAGAGATTGACTGCATCCTCCAAAGGCATGTTGCGATGCTCTGGTGAAGAGAAAATGAATTCTCTAAGAGGGTCATTACAGTGGGAAGAAGAATGGTATTTTTACACACTCATGCAGAAAAAACTGTTGAGTACTTGAGTTCAATTCACGATTGGATAAAATTAAAAATTTGCATGGGTAATGTCCAAAGCTTCTTGAGCAATTCTGTCACAAAAAGCTTCCACAATGTTACATCTCAAAGAATAGGAATAATTTTATTCTGTTTTGTGGGGAACAAAAAAATTAGTGGCACAGGATTCAAAACTCACAAATTGCTGCATGATTTCACAGGTAAAAGAAAAATTACACCAAAAATATAGGCCATTTCAAGGAATAAGGCAGCCTGATACTTTCTTGAATTTGGGTCAGTGATTAAGTATAGTTACGATTGATCTTCCATTCTATGCATAAGGCAGAGCAACACATGAAAGTTAAAGGACATGGAAGAGGAGGTATCTAGAAGTATGTGACAAGGGAAAAAATACCTTCAGGCATTCCATAGAGGATGTTCAAGGTCAAACTTCTGTGTTCTTCATTCTGTGGAGCTACAACAATTGCATAAAGACTTCCACGGCTTGAAATATTGGCCAGAACACGTCCAATTGGAATATCTTCATTGGGGAAGAGAAGATCTACACCTAAGCCCAACTTCTTGAGACGACGTTCAATAACTTCTGCATATTCCCTGAAAGCATGAAAAATTAAAATGAGTGAACAATGGTTTAGTTTCCATGGGCGGCCATGAAGACAGATAATTCCCTTGACCACAAATGCCATAACTTATCCCTTTCCTTTTATCAAGTAATTAGATATGTCCTCATTCTTTTAAATCATGATCAAGGCAGGCAGTGGCTGATATTTAGGTATTATTCATACTAATTTTAATAACTACAAAATATTAGTCAAAGTAAAATGCAACTTTATATAATTCCTAATTGATTTAGAAATCTATAGAAATAGTAAAGGAGCCAGAATAATTATCAAAAGCAAGAAGAAGGATACTCTCTGATACCCAAGAGATTGGGAGAGACATTTTTCCTGAGCAAGATAGAGGAACTATTGTTGGCCAAAACAAAACTGTGAGGAGACCACCCTGAGCATCCAATTTTTAAGGTGTGCTCTGTTTCAACAAAGACACTTCAGCTCTGAAAAAGGATGCCGCTATTTATTCAACATGTCAAGGAAAAACTTACTCAGAACAGAAAAAATTCTCAACTAATATGACCATTATTTAGATTACACCACAAGAACAAGCTCTAAACCGGTGGTTCCCCACCTTTTTTGACTTGCTTACACCTTTGCATTTTCCCTTGGCATACCTCGTGGTACCCCTGACAGTTGCACAGTAGGGAAATATGCTCGCCAGCTTTTCTTGTGTACCCCTAACCACTAAGCACTGAGGGGTATGTATGCCAAAGGTTGGGAACCACTTATCTAAACCATAAATTATGTTCACTGCAATTGGAACGACGAGACTCAAGAGTTGGGGGTACACTGACCTTTGTTTTTTGTTGAGTACTATGATTTCACAATCATTGGCACGATCAGCTTCTGCTATCTGAGCCGGGGCCACCGGAGGACCAGGGTAGTCTTTACGGCCATAGTCGGGTGGCATGGGGCCCCCGGGCGGAGCACCCCCTCTTGGAGGAACATCCCCTGGAAAATCTTTGCCACCACGATACATCCCTCCACCAAATCCAGGAGCACCGTTACTGCATGAAACAAAAGGATATCATAATAGTAAGGAGATATCAGTCCCTTATTAAATACCAATGAAATTGTAAGAGGATTGCACAACCCTAATTTAGGGTGGGCAAGTTTTAATTTTATAATTCCCTGACATTTCCATGAAATTCCCTTGCAAAATGTTTCCCTGAAACTGATGGAAAGTCTACCATGGTTCTTACATTTTTTTGTTTCGATGATGGCACACAGTATAATAAAATGCATTGTGCCATTATAAAAAGCATTTATTGTGCCAATAAAATGCATTGCTGTATTTGAGATGCAGGTGGTAAGCCTTTCGAAAGAAAACAAAAGTCAGTTCTAAAAAATATGTATTATTTTGAAAATAATTGAGTGTAGTATAAAACATAACACGTAGTAACATATTAATGCAGAACAAAAGACATGTGAAGGTAATTCAAAGGTAAATTAATATATCCAAATACAATTAGTTATTTGACCGAAACAAGTGTCAGGATAATTGTGTGACCATTAGCGTGTGACTACATTAAAATTACTGCACGGTCAGTACCGTAGTTATTTGAAAAAAGTGTCCAGATCATAATAAAATTATTTGAAAAAGCACGAAAACTTATACTAGTGACCAAGAAAGAACTAAGGATGGTAAATTTAGTACCAGAAACAAAGGAACAAATCAGATTCAGCAGGAACTTATTTTAATTAATAAGGGAAGCCACACATTTTCTCCAATTGCTGGTTGATTGAATCTACTTCCTTTTCCTAACTTCTGAGAATCATGTAGAACCCACTAGAGTTCGTCAGAGTAATCTGCGACATAACAAGCCTCTCAAAACACAATGAAGCGAAGTGCAAACTTGCCAAATTCCCCTTCCCATCCGAATGAAAGAACACTAACATCGTTTAACCGTCACCAAGTTTTTACCCCCGAAGGTAGCTTAGAAGGTACAAACCCGTAGCCAGCCATGCCAGGACCACTTCCACTGCTTCCTCCACCTGCACCTGATCCCCCACCACTGTCTCTTCGTGGACGGAAGTCATCTTTACCACCGCCAAATCCTGTCTCTCTAGCATAATATGGATCTCTGCCATTGGGGCCCTTGCCTGGGCCATATCCATCATACCTGTAAGAAATGAAACGAATATTGTCAATGCAAAGACAGTAACCCACAGCGTCAGTTCAGTATTTGTAACATAAAAATTGTGTGATGCATGAACTAAAAAAGAACAACAATGCACCCAGTATTTATCACACAACCGGATAAAAAATGAAAAATACAGCTCTGAAAAGCAAAGGAATACATAATCACACATTTTTTGAAGACACAGGAGTATATTGAATTTCCCAGCTCATGAGAGACACTTTTTTCTTGAAAATGTATTCTAAAATCTGCCCAAGTATAGAGCAATGTTTTCATCCATCCAATTTTCTTATCGTTGTCTGAAAGTGCCCATCTCTCTTCTTACCCGGCAGACTGCATTCGTCAGGACAACCATGATTCCTGATAAGTGGCAGATTCAGTCTTTTTCACCAGATTTTGTGGCTTTTTTTTAAAAAAGTATGTTATGTTAATTCTTCTGCCTTGCGAGTTCCCATCTTACTTTGCTTTGTTTGGAATATACATTCATCGATTCCTTTCCATTGAATCTCCAAGAAATACCTCCATCGTACTTAGGTACTTTCTTCTATCACACTAGCTACGCATTCTGAGAATGATGCTTTCATTTTCTCTCTGAATTCAATTGTTTTGAATAACTAAACTTTTCATATTGGTTTTTTTAAGGACTCTAATGTGGTTTTTGAAGTCATGAAAATTCCTTCACAATCACTTATGCCTTTGAGAAGAACGACACATTTAATCATTGCAGTTTGACTGACAGCTAAGAGCTCAATTTACTTCTTCTGGCCGCTTTGTCAGCTCCTTAGGTTTGAAAGCACATTGAGTATTACCCCGCTAGTGTCTCAGTTTCTTGATTATGCTTCAATACTAAGTTTTCCAGTTTATAGAGGGAATTTAGTATTTCCAGGCATAAATTTGTGGTATTCCATTACTGAATAAAAGGAAATTTGTATAGTCTCTGAAACAATTTTACTTAACTGGCTGACCAAGATTTTGACTTACGAGTCATATGTAATGACTTAGTGAGTGAAAACCTTCGTCTGCCAGTTAAATAAAATTGTTCCATGGAAGTTTCCTTTTCCTAGAAAATTAAAATCTCCACTTATAATAGTTATGATTTTGCTGCTTCGTGAGGTGAATGTCAATATTTGAGTTTCTAGTGGGTGTATACATAGCTCCTTTGCCAGAATCAAGTGGTCTGTAAAATGAACAAACATATACACTTCTTTTGTTGAGTTCTTTAATGAGTGCAGCAGATGCTCTATTTCTTTGTCCTTGAACTTCTTCTGTGATTTAACTGCTATGAATACTCCACAATCAGTCCTGTGAGGTCAATGATGTCTATAGATTTTATACCCCGACAGAAAAACTTCACTATCACCTACTTCTTTGGCAGGCCAGCTCGCTACAGTAAACCCCCGTTCGAACTTGTGAGCAATCCCCAGCAAACGGCATGGGAAATTACGTACTTGATGGTACGGATAATTCGAAATATCCACATATTAAGTTTAAACTTGCAAAAGGCAGTCTCGAAGATGAATTTTTAATTGAAAACAATATTACCAAACTGGCAAAATGCAACATTACTACTGATTGTGAAGGTACGTATTTTTGAAGAAATTAGCATAAAAAAGAACTTTTGAAATTATTTGCTCAGGGCTTCCAGTCATGCCTCAATTTTATTTTTATATCTATATATTTTATTCATCCAATAATTTTTAAACAATTTATTTGCTTCCCCCTACCTTATTAATTGATTCAGCAGTAAACAGGGGAATATTGAGTTCTAGTCATTATGATAAACCACTGACTCCTAACTATATCACATGTTTGTTGAAGGTTAGAAAAACTTATTTCCAGGAATCATTATCATGATCACATAAAGACTAATTTATACAGAAGTCTTTGAGGAAATCAAGCTGTGAGGAAATTTGCTACATCGGGTACCAACCAACAACAAAACAAATACTTATACTTCGGAAAGGGAGAGTATATATATCTTGTTTTAACATTACTGAGGCAGAAACTTGTTGTAAAAGTCCATTTGATTATGGGATAAGATATTGATACATTTAATTATTTAAAGCACAGAAAATACAGCATTAAGTCTATTTAAAAGGATTGCTCTTTGAAAATCCACATTTTAACCCATTGTGGTTAATTATGGAAGTGCATCCCTACCAACATTTCTCCCAACACATCCAAAAAAATTATCACATTTATAAGTTAAAGAAGACACTTGGGAAAAATGGAATTGAAATAAGAATTAACCTCTCAGCACACAAACAAATGATTTTCTCCTATATAGACTAAGTTTTCATTCGGTCGCTCAAAGATAATTCCCATGGAGATTAACTGAAAATTTCATGTGCCACCGAAAGCTAACCCACGGCTTAGAAAATCTTACCGGCTATCCCCTTTCCAATCTCTTGGTTCCCTTGAACGCCTGTCGATGGGCGAGCGTTCTCTCTCCCGTTCTCCTCCACGGTACGGAGGCTGGTCTGCCTTTTCACCAGGATGAGCAGGACCAGTACCACGCCCCATTGGTGACACCCTTGATAGATGCGCTCTGTCCAGCACTCTTGCAGGTCTCACGTCTTAGTGAAGCCATGCAAATAAATGGAAACAATGAGCCAATATAAATCAAGAACAAAAAGGGAGGTATCAGGCGAGATGTCGTGGAATATGAAAGTAATAAGAACTTCGAAGATGCAATTTTCCACAGATAAAAATTTATTCGACCTGATGATGATGCAGTGCATTGCAAACCCGGGTCGATTACATTTTTATCCATGGAAAATCGCATCTTCTAAGTTCTTATTATCAAGAACAAAAGATTCATATAGAATAGGGACAGGACAAATGATGGCATATGGAGAGCAGATACATCAAACTTTCAAGTACCAAGTGTTTTTATTGTTCAATTCAGAGAAAATAAAAAAAATGAGAATCCATTGGCATGTTTTGCCGCATCACAGCAAATTCACAAACAATACAACTACGTACTACCATACAAGTTGCTGCGAGGACATGAGGACAACAATGAAAGGGGAGGGAATTTGGTGAAAGAATTGGAGGAGGGAAAGGATGAAATGTGAAGTGCTTTATCAGAATTTTTCTCACTTCTATCAGCTCTGGAAATAATGTGGTGGCAAAAATTATCCTCGGTGTCATCCTAAAACTTGTGTGAACTGAATTTTTCAAGCAATCCTAGCCTAGCATATAGCCTTAGAGTCTCTAGAGCCTCCCAGCCTAGTCTACCCATTAACTGTGCTACAGTCGAGTATAAGTCGAAGTCCTAATTTTTGGTCGAAAATATTGACTAAAATCCATAACTGGTATTTTCATGCGTAACTTGGTGGAACTTATTGTATAAATGAAAAACTTTAACTTTGTGGTTTCACAATGATATATTTACTAGCACAACCCAGGTTTCGACTACTATATTGTTTCTACCCGGTTTACTATAACGTCATCTTCAGGTTGATCACAACCTGAAGATGACGTTATAGTACGTTGAAACCTGGGTGGTGCTAATAAATATATCATCGTGGAACCACAAAGTTAAAGGTTTTCATTTATAAAATCCATGACTCGAGTATAAGTCAAGGTGAATAAATTGCTTGATCTCCTTCATTCTCAATTGAAAATGTAAACTATTAGAAGTGCATGGATGAATATTGAAGCTAAAAGTGGCAAACATAAAAAAAAGATGAACTTTCAATAATTTAACTGCTATAAAATTGGCCATGCAGATGTCTACAGCATCTTCCAACGCCATTGTAAGCATTCGCGTTGAAGCAGTTGTCATTTGAGATGGGAAAATTACTATAATTTTCATCTGTGGTAAATACCATGGTAATTTACAGTAATTTTTGAACATTACGGTAATTTCCCAGTATTTTTTAGTTTGAAGTATTTAACAGCAAATAAGAAATAAAAAAGAAATCCAAAATAAGAAATAAATAAAAAGGAGAAGAAGTTAAATAAGAAATCCAAACGTAATAGTTAGTCAATAACGATATTTACCGTATTTCTCCGAATATAAGCCGCACACCATTTTTTGGGTCTCAAAGAGGGAAAAAAGTTAATACGTGAATTTAAGTTGCACCCATTTTAGTGCATCCCGTACTACCTACAGCATTAGGCATTAGAATTTGATATCTGCTTTTACATTATCTATGTAACTGTCACACAATGCTACCTATATTATCCTTTAATATATGAATAAATTGTGCACCAATTTCACCTTTTTCAGCGTTATTTCTTACTTTCCCTGTGGCTTAAGCCTGTTTCACACGAAACTTGATCCAGCACAAGACCTAGTATGCTAGCTGGTACTTGATATTGAGGACGAAACCCAGTATGTAAGAAACCGTGATAGAAGGTTTCACACGATCATGGACCTTGTGCTTGCTATTAAGCAGCTATTCCATATGATTCCATACGATTCCATACTAATTTAAAAAAAGAGAAGATCGCACAGCGTCTGTAACGTGAACGTGATTGGTAGATGGCCACTGGGTCCTACTGGGTCTAGTAGCAAACTAGTACCGCATCAAGTACGAAATCCAGTGGCTCAGCGAGTATACTAGCTAGCATGCTTTCTAGCCAGTATACTGGTTCTGTCCACACGATACTGGAAAGCTAGCATACTAGCGAGTATATATACTAGACCTTGTGGTGGATCAAGTGTCGTGTGAGACGGGCTTTATGTGAGTTTAGCTGGCGTCCGCGTGAATCCAAAATGAAATTTGCTCAAATTAGTCATTTTAAGCCACACCTTGAATACAAGCCGCACCCTGATTTCGAGGCCCCAAAATTGGGAAAAATAGTGCGGCTTATATTCGGAGAAATGCGGTAAATCATGGTCTAATACAACATTAACCTAATATAAATTTTTAAAATTATAAAAAAACTATGGCAGCAACACGCAATCTGGCTTTCTTTTGTCAAAGTATGAGAAATTTTCAAGAAGAATATTCTAATACATTACTCTATAATGTTATGATTGAAGTAAAATATTCCAAAAAGGAGTTGTACATGCCTCAATTTATTATCAAACACATACGAAATGTGGACTTGGCTTAAAAGAACATGTTGGGAATTTACCTGCATGAAAAATTGTCTCTAACATAGGCAGATTATCTAGAAAATTACCAAAAATTACAGTAATTTTCAAGGGGCACGGTAACTTACAAAAAATACCATGGTAATTTACGTAAACTACCGTGGTAATTTTCAGAGAGGCCCATCTCTAGTTGTTATCATCTTGACTGAGGGAATCATCATCTACCACACCATCCTCCACGGCTGTCACTCCCATAGTGCTCACATCGCAACCAGGGGCGCAACAACAGGGGGGGGTATTGCCCTCCCTAGCACGATTGTGGGGGGGGGGGGGGCTAGCCCCCTCCAGAAATCAGAGGTTGTGGCTCTTTTGTAATGGACACTGCCCGATTTGCTTTATCTCTTCTTCCCCCCCCCCCTCCGCTTAGCTAGCTTATACAGATTTTTCAAGGAGTTTGCCCCCCCCCCCACGATTCGGGGGGTTGTTGCGCCCCTGATCACAACAGATGATAGCGCTGGAGGAAAAAAACAATAGGTCGGTGATGAGAGATGTGATGTACACTTGTGGTGTTAAAAGAGTTGCCAAGAAATGAAGTATTAACTCAGTAGAGTGATTTTCAGTATAATTTCAGTTAAGGAAATGTGAATATTTACCGTGGGAGAAGGATATTCACTGACTTGGCTGACTGTCCGAGTTTGTGGTGCACTGGGAAGCAGAGACGCCGGCCGTCACCCAATTATGTGACGAGAATTCGACATGCTTTTGTTTGATCTCATTACTGAGTTCAATACTCACAACATTTAATGCCATTCTACTCAAAGTTGTTTTCATTGATGGGATAAGATGTACAACATATCGATCAGTATACTTACTGAGATTTACGGCACTAGAATCACCCGTAGCTACTTCGGAAAGATGAAATGTTCAGGCTGGTTAGGCAATATTTGTACAACACAATTGCCCTTATGGAATTCATTAATATTGTGAAATGGAAGTACCAAGTGTATTTCTCAGTCGGAGGTTCAAATGCAAAACTTAGATCATAAATCAAATGCATTTCCCTTTGAATATTCTCCATTGTTTATCAGTAATATAGATACATACGATTTAAACAGGCAACACTTAGAAATATTCACCCCTAAAAAGTCACCTTACTTATGACTCAATTATAAGTGGAAGGTAGGTTTTCATTGACCAAAAAAGGGAAGAAACTTCTCAACTTACACTCGAGTATACACGGTAATTAAGAGCAGAAAATTACAACAAGTACATCAAACAGTCAAAATCCTACCAAAGTTTAAAAAACCTAATACAACACTAAGCACAATACATATGACACTACTTACGGAATGAGCCATGCCTACTAAATACTATCCTGTGACTATTCGCCATGTAACCGATTTCGCAGAAACCAAACTTATTTCCCATGCTAAAAGCTACTGTAACCAGATTGTAAGAGAGTCGGTGGAAATCAGGATCAAGAAAAACAACTTGAATCAAGACAAAGGTTTCCAGCTTATCACTGTGTGGAAACCAGCCCTGAGACTACTAAAAAAAAGAGTGGGAAAGCAATGACCAATCAAAACCAACTTGATCCCATTGAAATAGTATAAATTAATGACATCCTTATGGCCAAACCATTTATCCTGAGCACAATGGCAGACACCTGGATGGCAGATGACACCTTCAAAACATCTGTGCCATTCACCAACACAAGGTTGTTACAAGATTCCTGAATTCAAATTCCCAGACTTTTCCCTGACAAAAATCTTCATTTCCCCTGACTTTTACACACCCTCCTTTTGATCATTACGTAACATTTTTGAATGGTAAGTCAATAAAATACACAATTCTTTTTCAAAATCTATTAAAATTGTTTTTAAAGTATTTCTTTTCAATGAACACATAGAAAAAACAATAACTTGTAAACTTAATTACAGTCAAATAAAAGTCAAAATATGGTGTCAAATTGAAATTGACACATCAAACAAAAAGTATCTATTTTGAACACATAAAAAACCGTAACTTTGTAAACTTATTTACAGTAAAAAAACTGGAACTTGTACATTTAATTGCGGCCAAATGAAAGTCAAAATATGGTGTCAAATTTAAATTGACACATCAAATAAAAAGTCTACATTCATGGATGTGGACGTAGAACATACCTAACCACATCACAGAAATCACACGGCCACATAGTGCTCTCAGCCTCTCGTCAATAGCGTCGCACTCCAATTGGTTTTCTAGCAAAAGTTTGGTTTTCTTGGCTCTTAATTCTTTAGCTTCTTCCCCAATCATTCTTTCATTTTTTCTCTTCTGTATCTTTTCCTTGTCTTCTTTCGCTCTCTCCCTTCATGCCTCTTCATACTCTGCACGTTCATGTCGCACTTTCAAACTCATTTAGTCATTAATTTCCACATTAAGAATTCCGCCGGCCAAATTCATGGCGTCGTACACCTGCCTTTGCATGACCAGTGTCTGTGAGAGTTGGTTTTTGGTAATAACTTCTTCGTTTATGGAAAATCCCCTCTTCACAAAGGCATTACCATGGCTCAATATTAAAATAACGTGGATCAAATCTACCATTAATCTAGAGCACTTCTGCGACATTAAGATGTGCCTCCAATAGTGATCAAGATCGGTGTGGTCTCTGCCATATTCTTTCAAGCATACAGAGACAGCAGGTTTGCTAATGAAAGTCTTGAGCTTCTAGCGAGTCACACTCTAAATCAGAGAACCACTGCCTTAGCTGTAGCAATGAGAGGCAGTTCCTGAAGCAAGCAAGAGCTTCATTTTCGGATTTCACTATCAACTCCGGATCACAAAACGTGATAGCCTTGCAAGTCTTGTACTCAAGTGGAGACTTTTCTAATATCTTGGTCACCAATGCTTATAAAAAAATGCTATCAATGGCTAGCAATGCTCCTCAGCGCGGCGGAAAGATGGACTTGTTCGGTGCCTGGCTGACCCAGGCCAGCTCAGCTAATCGACAGTGCGGTGGTTCTTTTGAATTGCGTGACATGGCATACATTTTCCCTGACGCCATGGATGACATTCCCAGACATTTCCCTGATTTCCCTGACCTGTAACAACCCTGCAACATCATCCAGTTACCCAGCCATTCACCAACATCACCAAGCTAGAGAGCTCTACTTTCCAAGCATTCATCATGAAAGCCTTAAATCTTACTGCAGCAATAATGGCAGACTTAAGAAAAAATTGTGATCAGAATCACATCAATTAAATTTATCAAGTATATGTTAAGGTAAGAGAATATTACTCGTACTGGGGAAAGCTAAAAGAGCATTAATAAGAAGAATGGTTGCATTTGTCATCATTAACATTGGAAGTAGCTGCATAAAGACAAAATGTGTCAAAATCGGAAGGAAACCTGATAAAAATCATTGTTTTCCCTTTCTTAATGTTTTCTTGAGCAACGGAGTGCATTAATGAGAGTAGCAGGTCCACAGTTGCTACAAACCAAGAAGTAGGCACTTGATACCACACACTGAAATACCTTCCTCATGTTTTTCTCCATTTAATGGTTTTCGGCACATGTAGCTGGGCAAAAGAAATCCAATGAAGAGGGACATTTTATTATAAAAATCTGATCGGAATAAAATGAAAATAAAAGTTCTAGGGACTTAATAGCCACAATTTAGAGTCATCCTCCTAGTCTTGAGCAATATATTACTAAAACTACAGTCAAGAGGCAGCATTGGGATGCTGGAACAAGTGGCAAACACAAACATGAAACAAAACAAAATATTAGGTAGAGCATTTGACATTAGAGGTGCCTTGATCACTTAAAAAATCCTTAAATAGAACACCCAAGAGTGTTTAAATATAGATATATTTAACTTAATCGCATTTTAATCTTTTAGGGTGTGTAGACAGGGCATGAAAGTATAACTGTCACATTACTCAACATGTATATCAATACATATATGAAGAACTAATGAAAGGATCTTCCTTCCATGAAACAGTAACCTTAGAGCAACTATACTCCTATGGGTTGTAAACATTGATATATCCAAAATAATGAGACAATGTGAACACTACACTTCATATGTTTAAGTAATGAGTACAATAACTTGAAATTTAATTTCACACAGGCAGCCCTTCAGACCAAAATGGTCATTAAAACAGGGATAGCAAGACTATACGGCTAATTGTATATTTCAAAAACATGGATATGCGAACATACCTAATGTCTAACACTAAACTCAACTAAATCGACCTTCTTCGATCGAGTGTATAGTAAATGAAACTTCGGGTTAAAAACATGACCAGACCGAGTAGTGCTTTCATTCATTGGCATGGGGCACAATGAGACAAACAATAAAACAATTCTACATAAAATACTCGAAATTGATCAGAAAAGGTTATTACAACAGATTCTTTCACACATTTTTAACATTCAACATTAAGGTCTGGCACTCCTGCATACCTAATTAGATTCCCTGATCAATTATTCCCTAGTCAAAATATTTAAGGCTCATCAAGTGATTACTATTATGACTAATTAACCGTAAATTAACATCAGGCTTTATGAGTCTCAGAAATAAGAAGCAGCATATAGATCTATACTCACCCATTTGCTTGCCGCGGTAGGGTGCACCGTGTTCCTGCTTGATGGCTTCTAAAGCACTAGTATCATCTTCATACTGCACAAATCCGAATCCCTTGTTTAGAGTGATTCCTGAAATTAAATTTCACTCATTAGTACCGAATGTGGCTAGTACTGGAAGACGCAACAATTCCCATTATACATGGAGATATCCTAAATTATTCGCGACTTACCGACAACCGAACCATATTTCGAAAAAACTTCTTCAAGATCTTTCCTAGTCATATCTGCAGTAGGAATATTTCCTACAAAAATTCTTGATTTTGCAGTAGAGGGGTCCAACATGAGCATTCTTTCCGAATAAGAATTCTCACTATTAAATCGGTCCCGGAAGCTCATTGTGAGTGAATATTAAGTTTTCTCCCTGACAAAAGCAAATATTTCAACAACAATTAAACGAATACCAGTCAATAAGAATTGAAGATAACTAATTGTATATAGAAATTTGAATAATTGATCACAACATTTCAAAGATTACAAATAATGCAAATGATGCCCACTATCGTTTACCGTGACTCATTCCCCTCGAGGCAAACTTTTGCGAGGGAAAAGTAAAAATATTGACTAAAAATAAAGATTTTGGTATAATAAGAATAAAAGTGAGAGCATTAAAGAATTTTACATCCGTAGTAAACAATTTGTATCCTTGAACACACACAAATATGGCTATTCCTTACCCGTGAGAAAATCAGTTGGGTTGCGGGAAATGGGCTTCAAATACTCTTTAAGAAGAATACGCAGAAAATAAAACCACGATTAGAAATCTAAATAACTGAGTACACAATTAGCAAGCGTTCACAATCATTTACAATTCAAACTTCTGTTTTACACTGCATTAGCGTAATGTAAACGTTGAACTTAACGCCGGGTCGCGCTGCTCAATTGAACGCGCTACGTAGCCATTACATTTTTTGGGCAGAAGCGTGGTTACGACGTCCAATAATAATGGCGAAGTTCGACCTGACTTCGCGTATGGGACAGTATTTGGACCGGCATTTAGTATTTCCGTTATTAGAATTTCTCTCTGCCAAACAGGTATGTCATCTAGTTGTTTTATTTCGCGCCTTTGCTCTATCCACCTTTGAAAAAGGACAGTATGCCTGAGGTGGGTGTTCCGTGTATGCCTCCATAGTTTCTGATTAAATGATTTTCAGATATATGACGAAAATGAGTTACTACAAGGGAAACTTGATATTCTCAGCAAGACTAACATGGTGGATTATGCTATTGACATCAGGAAGCAACTATATCCTCTACAAGAGGTCCCAGAGGTATTGTAAATGCTGTCGGTAGCACGTTCTTCTCATAATAAAATTTCAATTTGCTTATATCTGCCGGTAATAGTAAGGTTTTGTGTCCAAATTGAGCGTGCGGTTATGCACTCAGTCATTGCCAATTCTTTAACCATTTGAATGGTGTTGGGAGAGGACATTTCATGGATATAGATGGGCATTTTAATGACAGGAAGTTTTTTCTCCAGAGGGTCCTATTTTTTGATGGCATGTTGGGTGTATATGAAGTGTTTCTCTGATCTGAAGATTTCATGTTCATTCATTTTCTTTCTATCCAGAGCCTGAAAAGCCGGAGAGCGCAAGTGGTTGCCCAATTGCAAGAGCTGCAGAGTGAGGTCTCGTCTATTTTAAAGCTCATGTCTAACGACGATGTAATGAAAACCATGGAGACTATGAAAGATTCTAAAACTCTCCTCAATTATCTAACCAAGGATTATGATGTAGGTCATCAGCTTCATTTGAACTAGTTGTCATATCATGCTAATGATTTTGGCCCTACTAATGCCTATATTTTTCATTTACAGTTCAAAATAGAATTAATGGATGGAATGTATAAGCTAGCCAAATATCGATACGAGTGTGGAAATTATTCAGTAACCACCAGCTATTTATATTTTTATATGTTGGTTATGCCCACCACTGACAAGGTATGCCCGTATTTTCATATGGGGGATAAAATATGCTAATTTTCTCGATTCCGCTGATATTTTTCATTAATAGCCTTCTAAGTTAGAGTGTTACTTAAGAGTAAGCATGTCTGGTTGATATTCTCTTAATTTTATCCTCAGAATTATCTCAACGTGTTGTGGGGAAAATTGGCATCTGAAATTTTGGTTCAAAACTGGGACACAGCTCTGGAAGACTTAAACAAACTTCGTGAGTTCATCGACGGGAATACGTTCAGTTCTGCTTTGCAACTCCTACAGCAACGCACATGGCTGATTCATTGGTCCCTTTTTGTGTTCTTCAACCACGTGAAAGGGCGAGACTTGATTATAGAGATGTTTTTGTACAGGCCGCAGTAAGTATTTTTCTATTACATTCCTATGTAATGTGCCTCTTTACAGTTTTATTTTCTGACTTGTAAGAATGGGGTTTCTGTTTCAGCTATTTAAATGCCATACAAACCATGTGCCCTCACATTCTGCGGTACTTGGCAACTGCTGTAATCATCAACCGTGCCAGGAGGAGTGCCCTCAAGGATCTTGTTAAAGTTATCCAACAGGAGTCCTATACCTACAGAGACCCAATTACTGAATTCCTTGAACACCTCTATGTAAACTTCGATTTTGATGGTGCCAGAAGAAAGCTACATGAATGCCAAACAGTCTTGTTTAACGATTTCTTCCTCATTGCCTGTCTGGATGAGTTTGTTGAGAATGCAAGATTGATGATTTTCGAAACATTCTGCAGAATCCATCAATGCATCAGTATTGGGTAAGAAACATTATTTCCTTATGACTATATGACTTCAGCAAAAACAACAAGACACTAGGGCACTTTGTCAAAACAGTTCACTTTCGGTCCTTTTCTACCTACAATTCCTATTTCCTACTGCCACTATTCCTAATGGCTAGTATCCTGGCACATCCTGCCACTCACCGTTGTGGTGACTCAAGGGGTAGTGTGTAAATATGATAGATGAACTTTTCTTGTCATCTCAATGTGTATCGATCCTTGCTCATTTTACATTAGTATTTAGCCTTCTTTTAATCCAGTTTGTGTAATAATGGTAAGTGCAGTGCTGACGTTTTTCAGTTAAGTTCATAGTATCAAATCTGTATCAATTTGTGAGAAACTAGCCCAGTTAAATCATGATTAACTGGTACATAAAAATGCATATGATTTTGTGAATATTACGTTTTCGTTTCATATTGGAGTGCATTACATTGAACCATTACTAGTATAGTAGTAGAAGATTTTAGTGTCTGATTAATATCTGTGTACAGTTTGTTGAAGGTTATTGCTTCTTTATACTTAATTTAGGTAATGTACGCATGTGCAAAGAAGTATACACCTCTTTTTTAACATAAAAAAGTATCCTCAAGAGCTATGCTGGTATTAGTGGACCATTAAGTTACGGAAGCATTCTAGGAACTGATAAGGGTTTATATTCTTGGACTTTTCCCAGCTGAGGTGCTGTTGTCTAGAGGTTTAAAAGATGCAAGCAGGAGCACTGTGAAACTCATGTCACCTGTGGTAACTCTATATGGTGGGCATTGAGAACATCAAGCCTTCACAATTCCCATGGAGCTCTGCTTGCCAAGTTCAATTTTTGCTGTGCAAATGTTGGTTGAAGATTTTCTGGCCAGCATCAGTTTTAGAAGTTGTTAGATGGTAAAGAAATTTAATTAATGGTGAGGATAGTATTGATGGCCAGGATCCATAATTACTTGGGGTTTTCTGGTTGTTGGACTGCGCACGGTGTATCCTTTCAACAGAGCAGAAAAAAACTTAGAAATCTCAGTCACATATAGCATTTCCAGTGCCATGAAAGCGACCTAAATACAATTCTCAGATTACAACAAAAGAGCATAAGTGGTGTATAATATGGCTTCATAACCTAGTCTTTGAGGGTGTAGTGTGAGCCTTTTGCCTGTGGGCTTGGAAATTGGAGAGGTTTATAGGAATAAGTGGGCGAAGCATTGAGGCAATGTTCAAATTATTATGGTGGGGTGAGCTGTGGGGGATTTTCAGAGAGCACTGGGGAAGTGGATGTGAAAAGTAATGAGGTGCAGCAGAATGTAGGAGACCAATGTAGAGGCAGTGTGATGAAGGCGGAAAGCATTTGGGGATACTCTCTCTCGGTAATCTCTGGACGATTGGTTTACATCAGTGGGGTCGGTTAGAAAGTATGGAAAGATGGAGTTATTTCGTTGAATTGAGCATATGCTTGGTGCTAGTGCTTGGTGTATATACAAATATTTGTGATAGCTTAAGGCCTACCTCTAGCAGGCAGAAAGCTGATATGTCGAGAGTGGCACTTTTTTTCTGGCTTTTCTATCATCTTAATTGGAAAGTTGTAGTCATATATGTAATGCCATTGTTGCTGGGTTTTTTTGCCTCATTTCAGAATGCTAGCAGATAAACTGAATATGAATCCAGAAGAAGCAGAATGCTGGATTGTGAACTTGATAAGGAATGCCCGCCTTGACGCGAAAATTGATTCCAAACTAGGGCATGTGGTAATGGGGACACAGCCACTGTCCCCATACCAACAATTAATTGAAAAAATTGATACACTTTCAGTGAGATCTGAAGCATTACAAGCCCTTATAGAAAGGAAATTGAAGGCGAGGAATCAGGATGTGAGTGGCTTTGTGTATTGTAAGCTATATTTTTTATTCTTTTTTCATTTTTATTGCTTTATATTGAAATTTGATTTTTAGTGGCCACTGAGCATGGACAATTATTGGGTGTAAATGGGTTGAATATGGTTAAATTGTTCATTTATTTTTTTTGCAGAACCGTTGGGGTGCTCCAGAGTTTTAAGGCAATTTATCTGTATAATTTGAGATTTTTATATAATAAAATCTCTTGTCATAACAAGGAAGTTTTCTTGTGACTTTTGCCTTTTTATGTATGTACACAGATTTATGTAAAGGATCATAGGAGACAGAAAGTAGTTGAATGTTTTCAACTCGGCAAGTTCCCATTGCCTTGCAAGTTGACAACTGGCTTAGAGGGCAGAGGTAAAATATAAACAATACAGGTTATGCAATATGACCAATTGAACGTAGGCTTCACCGGTGTTGGTATAATGACATAGCATGTTTCCAAAATCTTTGTATACATATTGGCTTGGATGACAACATGCCTGGATGAAGACCTGAAAAAATACCAAGTTCATGGTGTACACATGCTACATGTTTCAGAGCTCTAAAGTAAGGTATAACAGGGCTGTGAGTTGTGAATCCCAAAAACTGGATTAGGAAACCTAATGTACTGAAAGGGAAAAAGAAAATTCAGGTGGGTTAGTATGATCAGATAAAAACTGCTTTTTTTCTGGTGGTAAGTGGCCAAACTGCGTTCCGGCACCTTTTTTTGGCCAAGTAAATTGCCTAAACTCATATATGTATATCAATCTAAGGTCATTTGAATTTTTTCATTAGTAAATTAAGGACATCTTCCAGATAGTGAGCACATTACCAAAGTAGCACTTGGGAAATGTTACTCTTGCGGATAACGTAACTCTTATGAACAACAGTTCCACCACCTTTTTTCCATAAAAAATGCCCTGGATAAAAATAATATGTTGTATAAGCAGTGCCGGCCCAAGCTTTTTTCAAATGTAGGATAAATATTATGTGGTTGCCCCTAGCAAAGAATTTATTCGCTGATTGTGATTTTTTGAAACCATTTGTTAGAGTGGGTCACTCTGGGGTTTAATTTCAATCATATATTGAGATGCAAATTCAACCATAGTTCCTTTCAATGGGTGGTTGACAAGAATGCCAATAAAGAAAATTGTTACTCCCGTAGTTTTTATTGTGCTCTGTGTTGAAGTTTGTTGTAAGTGTGTCTCAATAACACACATTCTAAAGAAGGCCATAACTTGCAGAAAGTACTGTTTTAATACATTGTCCCCATTTCTTATTAACATTCAGTGTGGAGAATGTCTATTGACGTGGGCCCGTCTATGCAGATCTACGGGACCACGTTAATCGACGTGGTCCTTTCACTTTAGGTCCTTTAAAAAATGGGCTCGGATTCTAGTGTCTCCCTTAAATTCGCGACCCGCATTGAATGTGTTAATAAGTCTCCAAATCGCCACCCCTAAAACTGGCCACCCGTGGCTTTTGCCCACGTTGCCACTCCTTGGGCTGGCACTGTATCTTACTTAGCATGACGTTTGAGAAATGGAAGAGCACAATGAAATCGTTGATAACTTTAGACAGTTGCAAGGGAAAATTAAGTACAGAAGAAGACATGGAGAAAATTCAGTAGGGGACTCCAAAAGGTAGAAGTAGTTGTGGGAGAAGGCGCCAAGAATTACACACGCAGTCTTCTGAAAACTTCCTTTATTATTTCTAATACAATTCACTCGTTCGTGCTCCTATCTCTCTCAGGTCTGTTCTGGTCTTGCGGAAGTTACCATAGTTGAGGTAAGAGAAAATGCTCATTGATAGAACAATTATTGGAATAGGGAAATAATTAGGGAGGGAAGGACAACATGATCCTATCATGAAGTTATGAAAAAATCAGAGGAAAGTGTGTAAGAATAGTAACGGGAAGGGTGTACACATGGAGGCTTCATGGGTGCATTATACATCACAACAACAAAATTATGTGCAAACTTAATAATTTTAAATAGAGAGTTAGAAAACACACCTGAATCGCTAGAAAGATTAGATCTTTTGGGTATTCTACTGTGACCATTCATATTTTTGGGACAACAGTTTCGTGGATGAAAAGGACTGGCAATTTTCCACAAGAATTTATTTTAAATCAACCGGTTTCGGTGTACAACACCATCATTCGGTGTTGTACACCGAAACCGGTTGATTTAAAATAAATTCTTGTGGAAAATTGCCAGTCCTTTTCATTCATGATGTTATTCCATAAAATTAAGCCTGAAACAACAACTTTTATAATGACAACAGTTTCAATGGCTAACCTATATAGGGTGAAGGATGTACCAAGGTGAATTCAAAGTGGGGTCTACGAAGTGACATGAAGTCTACATCCAGGGCACTGAGAGAACACCGAAGAGCTACAAATACACTCCTTTACACTGTGGCAGAACACATGTGGTAAGGACCTACGCACATTATTTAACTTTGACGAGCCAAAATTAATCACGAGAGAAAATCGTTACTTTAGTCTGATAAGAGAAGCCTTTGAAATTAACAAATATCTTAATAATTTCATTTGGGAAGACTGTTACAAGCTATAACGTTTACCACTCGGGTGTCGAGTGATACCGAGACATAGCCTTGCTCTCTACCAACTCGCGAGTCACTCGACGCATGCAATATTCTATTATTTTAATTAATTTGTTTTATTTGCATGTATGTACATGTATATACATTTTTTGTTAATCTACAACTTGATTTGGCAATATGTAAAGGATATAAAATGTAATATATTCCACATCATATAATTTATTTAGAGATTCACCTACAAGAAATCTTTGTCTTGACGGCCACGAGTCAAATTCAGAATGTACATGCCACTGGAATCGAGGCTGAACAAATCTGATTGCAAAGGGTTAAACGTTTGGAAATTCTTGCCACGAACAATGGGATATCAACCAATCACTGCGCACCTAACAGTTGACATGTAGAGGCCTGCATTTTTAATTCTCAATTGACATGAAGACGCCAACTGCAACGCTGGCAAAACTCCCAAAAATATGGATGTTTCTGGTAGAATACCCAACAAGTAATCTTTCTAAAGAAATACTCGTTGGAGCCTTCAAATGGATTACACCCTCAATCCTTTCCCCTTCATCCATCTCACTGCTCTCCTCCGACCATTGGAGAGAGATGGGAATATTAACGTAATTTTCATCCAAGGTAAATTACGGTAATTTTCTAAAATTACCGTAATTTTCCTGTATTTTTTAGTTTTAAGTATTTTACAGCAAATGTATGGTTAAATAAGAAAGCCAATAGCAATAAGAAGGGAATAACCATGTTCAAACCATACCTAATACAACATTAATCTATGAAAAAAATTTTAAATTGTAAAAAGAACTACGGCAGCAACACGCAATCTGGCTTTCTTTTGTCAAAGTGTGAGAGATTTTCAAGAAGAATATTCTAAAGCTTTAGTGTTATAATTTAAGTAAAATATTCCACAAATGAGTTGTACATGCCTCAATTTATTATTAAACACGTAGGAAATGTGAACTTGGCTTAAAAGAACATGTTGGGAATGTATCTGTATGAAACATTATCTCAAACTGATGTGAATTATCTAGAAAATTACGGTAATTTACAAGGGATGCAGTAAATTATGAAAAATACCATGGTAATTTACAAAAATTACAGAGGTAATATTTAGAGTGGCCCATCTCTACCTACCACCCTCTGACTCAACTTTTCCAGGCAACTACATTGATGTCGATTATGAACTCAATGATAGATGATCAGCCAGTTCCTTTCATTGTAACCTAGGGATTTCCAAGAAAGATATGGAGTTAACAAAATCAAGTAGATTAGCATTGTGGCTAGAGAATTGGCTTACCATTCTTAAAGTCTGGTATTCAATTCTGGCCAAGGCAGAGAATTTTCTGCAGCATCCTGATATCCACTTCTCTTGAAACTACTACATACTAGTCCAGTATTACATACATTAGATGGGATGTATAATAGGGTGGGCCGAAATTTGTTTTTTTTTTCTAATCGAATTTGCCCTATGCGGGAAAGTTGTGTATTTATATGAGGATCTTGCATGCAAAATGTTTTCGAAATCCTGATAATATCGTCGTCGTTCAGGCAGAATGCACTAAGTCAAAAATCTTACTTCTGAGTTAGAGCAGTTTTAATGTTTCAAACAACTCCTAAAATCAGTTTTGCATTATTATTTAATATTAACATGTTTTTGGTGTTGTTGCTACAAACATGTTAATATTAAATAATAATGCAAAACTGATTTTCAGCAGATTTGCCAATTTTGAAAACATTTTGCATGCGAGATCCTCATATCAGTACACAACTTTCCCGCACAGGGCAAATTCGATTCGGAAAAAAAACCTTATTTCGGCCCACCCTATGCACCCATTGGTATCTTTCGTCATGACGTAGCCATTGTTGGCTCCTCTCCTTCCTTCGTCAAACTCTTATCCTAATATCTTTCTTCCTAGTCTGAAGCACTGATTTGTGAGTAGAAGACGAATTGTGAGAAGATAAGGAGTATCACACAGTGTATGTTCATCTTCCTCTGAGATGCTTGACTAGGATTTACATGGAGGACCCACAGTCAGTTGTTGAATGATATCCTCTCTGGGATGTAGAACTCCTATGAATTGAGAACAGTTCAGCTCCCAGGATCTACGATACCCTAGTCAAGCTAATAGGATGCTTGCAGGAATGGAGTTAACATCATTGTGTGACAGTGGCGGATACAGAAAAAACTCAAGGGGGGGGGGGGGAACTCAAACACAAGTTATCGCGACGATTG
Source organism: Pyrrhosoma nymphula (assembly GCA_963573305.1). Taxonomy (NCBI): domain Eukaryota; kingdom Metazoa; phylum Arthropoda; class Insecta; order Odonata; family Coenagrionidae; genus Pyrrhosoma; species Pyrrhosoma nymphula. The sequence goes on along the minus strand of OY754335.1, from coordinate 6,255,878 downwards.
TAGCTTTCAAACTGACTGCCTGGCAGCGACTCTGCTTCCCTTATTTATGTAGCTCAGCTGTTTCGAGAACATTCGGTGCCAGAATGTTCGCTTCCAGACTTTTAAGGAGTGTGAACAAATACAAACAGTAGAATATTCGCGACTTTTCTCGAACAAATGCCAGACAGGATAACGTATCGAGATCACTAGAATGGCCGCGACTTTTCTCGTAGGTTAGCTATCTATGTGCCAGACAGGAACATAAAATACGATGACGCGCGCGCTACTACTACTAAGAAAGTACAACTACTCGATAACTCAACTCAGAGTCGACTGACGAAAGAAACGAACGAATAGCGTGCGGGCTGACTGGTGGGGGTGGCGCGGGCGGCCCCGCAAGAGGGAGGCGCGCGCCCCCCGCACCCCCCATATGTATCCGCCACTGTTGTGTGATGGAATTTATTGGAGTGGAAAACAACCTGATGATTCTTAGAAAATTAGTCACCTAACTGGCTGTGAAGGAATTTGATACATATAGGTATCAAACAAATAATGTGATTTATTCAATGATGTAGAGGAAATATTTTGACAAGTTATAAATGAGCAAATGCCTCTTCCATCCCTATGAACTTTAGGCTAGTCTCTCAGCCCTAAAAACAAGGCCTGATAGAAAATTTTCACCTTTGAAATTTCACCAAAACTTGACATCTTAATTTTGACTACCTTGCGCCATATGGTACTAAGGGTTTGGCAGGTATTGCTAGTTACGTTGATTAGTGATAACAATGATGTGTCAAACAATTAAAAGCTATGATTTTTCGTGGCAAACATGAAAGAAAAGTAATGTAGAATAGCAAGTTTTACCTTAATTTTCTTAACCATGTGTTGAATAATGGTGTGCTATGATTTTTAATGGTAGACAAGAAATAAAATTTATAGAGCAAGTGTTACCTTAATTTTCTTTACTGCAAGCAGTTAATGCGTCTTCTTCAAATTTGACTCTTATAAGAGAGGGCTGTGTCCTAAGTCATACAGGATGATATCTCCAAAAGTAAGTGATCAATGAAGTTCTAGTGAGTTGAATAGTAGAATGTAACAAAAAATAAGTGGAAAAACATTTCAGGTGATTTGGAATCAATTAAATATACTTAAAAGTGTAAAAATAAATGTATTTCCAGAGTTTCAAAATTGCATACAATCAAAGAATAAGTAGTTCAGCCTTCATGTCACGCAGTGAAATTGCTCTTAACATTTTCCTCTTCCATACCTTCTTGGATCTCTGAATTATCCAATTTATCACTGAATGAATCAGGTAAGTTACATCCAATATAAGAATTATTGTCAACACATTTTTTGATGAGCTTATTCCATAGAGGGTCGTGATTGAGAAGATGAGGGTCGCCAATTACAATGAGTATAGCTCGGGCTCTTGACGTGGCAACATTAAGCCTATTTGGCGATGACACAAACCCGAGAGCATGAAGTAAATCAACATTAATGAACGTCCTTGATGTGCGAACAGAAGACATGATGATGGCTAAACGCTCTTGGCCCTGTAATTCTTCTACTGTGCCCACTGTGGGTGGGGGTAGGCAATGATCAGCAATCAAAGTCCGTATGGTCTTCACCTAAGAGGAGAACTTGTTAAAAAAAAAACTACCAGTTCCTGACACATTCAATCACAACAAAAATAAAAACCACACATCCACTTCAGAGCAGACAAAACAACAGAAAGAGAAAAATCAATTTTACCTGCTCAACATACGGAGTGATGATTCCGATGTCTTCTGGTTCCAGTCCACCTAAATGGTACAGCATTTTGACGTACTCCAAGCACTGAAGAGCTTCCATTGGATTGTACCATGATGGACTGTCAGGATGCCGACACTCCTCTCCCCTGACTCCATGGAAAATTAGGGGTGAGGCAATTTTGACATCACTCAAAGACGGACGGCATTTCATCAATGGAAGATAATCTCCCAGGCGTAGCAGCAAAATACCCTCTTTTCCACAGTAAGGACTCACTGTTGGAATGAGACTGCTATCATAGAACATTTCCGATGTAAGAGAGAGGAGATCAGGAACTGACCTAAAACAACATTTACAAAAGATAACTAATTATGACAGCATTCCCCAAAGACTAATGGCTGATTTAAACTACATATTAACTTAAAAACATTGACACAGTGCCTTAGTAATATTATTATGTAATACATATGTACATATCTAAGTTTTTAAACTGCATATTGTACCATTTAGTGCAGGATAACTGCCACAGTATAATGTGAGTATTCTAAAAATGAGGAAATATTTAGAATACCGTGTATATGGTAAGATGGCTAAATATGATGTCATGTTTTGCAAATTTAACAGGAGAGCAAGAATGTGGATTTCTTCCAAAAAGAGACAGGCATGGCGATGGGATCATCACTATCACTGATAATAGCCAACCTATTCATGGAGAACCTGGAAGAAAAAGCATTGGAGGCCTACCATCTTCAAACCGAAGTAGTTTCTCCACTATGTGGATGACACCTTCGTAATTTGGCCACATGGGAAGGAAGAATTGGCCAAGTTTCTTAATCACCTAATCAATCAAAATGACACCATCCACTTCACCATGGAGGTGGAGAAAAATAGACAACTACCTTTCTTGGACGTGCTAATCAACAGGAAAGAAGATGGCATGCTGGGCCATGCCGTTTACAGAAAGAAGACCCATACGAATAGGTACCTGAATGCGGCATCCCAATTCAAAAAGCATCTGTGATTCGTACAATGTTTCATTGATCACGTGCCTTCTCAGATGAACACTCACTCCACTCTGAGAAGGAGCATCTGCTTACCGTCTTCCAACAGAATGGTTACCAGCGGTCCTCCATCCTGAAGATCGCCAAGAAAGTGGAAGCGACATTGGCCCTCAAAAGGACCGATGCAAAGGATGAGAATGGTGAAAAACCTGAGGCCTATGCTGTGATACCTTACATGGCAGGGATTTTCCGAGAGAATCTCCCGAGTCTTAGGGAATTTTAATGTGACGACGAGGTTCAAACCCGTAAAGAAGACTGCCAACTTCCTATGCAAGGCCAAAGACTGGCTCCCCGAAGACTCCAACGAGGGCATCTACTCCGTTCCCTGCAGCTGTGGCTACAAGTACATTGGGCAGACTCAAATGCAATTGAGTACTCAAATGCAAGAGCATGAGAGAGCCACAGCACAAAATCCAGTTTTTGTTGGCACCCATAAGGAAAAGGGGTACTTCCCATGACTCATCAGAGAAGCGATAGAAATAACCAAACACCCGAAAACTTTTAATCGAGATGACCACTACCCACTATCTGCTACTCGGAAGACACTTTTCCAAGAAGAAACTCAGCAGACCAATGAGAGAGATGGAGCCGAAAAAAGGCGCGAAAACCACCCCATATAAGTCAGCATGAACTGAAAATGCTCGTTGGTTAACCTGAAGAAGCCTGCAGGATAGCAAGGCGAAATATCATCCAGGAGAAATGGAACGACGTGGCGGAAACCGGAAATATCTTCAACCCAAGCCCCACGGAAGCCTACGTCAGAATAACAGGAGAGCAATTTACATGACATATCGCTCTTGGCCCACTAAAGATATTTGCAAAATGGACATCGCATATTGCCACAGGGTTTTTCTCAAATCCTACAAGTCCTAAACATATCACATTTTGCCTTCTTATAGATGTCACAGAGACGAATCCAATGGTATGCATAGCTAAAAAATAAAACAGACTTTTAATATTTAGCCATCTTACCACATATATATCTTCAATAATAAGTCAAAGTCTTATTTTCAGGCCGAAAATATCAACGAGTATAAGTCGAGGTGAAAAAAATTGCTTAATCTCCTTGTTTCGTGATTCAGAAAGTGAACCATTAAGGGTACATTAATGAATATTGAAGCCAAGAGTGAAAAATGCTGAACAAAAAAGAAATACAAACTCTCAAAAGAATGTATCAATAATATTGTTAACTGCTACAAAATTGGCCACGTAGATGACTACAGCATCCTTCAATGTGACTGTCAGTATTCACAAGGAAGCAGTTACATATCCATAAAAGAATCTTGCCAATTTGACCATTGCAAGGGTGAATTGCACACTTTTTCCATCTTTTAAAAAGTATGCATATTTTGCCAGAAGGATAATCACATTTTTCAAAGGAGGTTGTAAATACTTGTATAAATGGTTGTAGGTACATATGTGTATCTAAACTATTTGTATTTAACTGCCTTCTTAAGACATTCAGATCATGATTTTCTATTCCAATTCAATGGAATATGGATTGGAGATATGCAAAATATAAAAAAATAACCATGTACAACTCTATCTCAGAAAATTTAAACCAGTTCTTATAATAGCATTAGCTTGGAAGCTAATTCGAGTTACAGTGGCATATAGGCCTGCCTCTGTATGGAGAACTAAGCGAAGAACATTCATTAATCTTGCAGCTGAGATACTATGATGCAAATTAGCAAAAATAATTAACATGAATCAGGCTTTAACAATAAATAAATACATCGGTTCTGATGACAAGTGATCAAATATTGGTCTAAGTGACATTTTCATTATTCAAAATGAAGTTGATATTATAATGCTTGTGATGTATTTGTCAGTGTTTTCGATGCTCTTTTGAATAAACGGAACTGGCACGCCACCTTTTCCAAACCTGCCCTCTCCCGACTGCTACCTGAGTCCCATCCACTCGTATCCCGACCGGCAGCCAGTGAGTACCTTTATTAAAGTGGTGTCTTATTTGCATGCGTAAACCACAATGCTCTCAAAAAAACTATGCAGGACTAAATTGGTAATTTCCTATACTACCCAGGCAATACTCTGTGTCATAATAAAATCTGGAAGAATCAAGGAGTAGGTCACAAGTTACCAATGTCAAAATCAAGTAGTATTTACAGAAGAAACAAATACATACATAGTTTTAAGTTTAACTTTGCAGAATATTTTCATCATTAAAACATAAAAGCAACACTTTTATTCATACTAGTTATTATGGATCTTTAATATATATAAACGAAGATGTCCTGACTGACTGATTCATCAACGCACAGCCCAAACTACTGCTGGTGATAGAACCGTGAAATTTTGAGGATATATTTGTATGTACCGTGGAGTATGGCCCACACTAAGAAAGGATTTTTGAAATGAACTATTTTTGGGGTTGTTTTTACCCCATTGATGTTAACTTTTACTCACATAAGAAAAGCATTGACTTTGGTGTATGTGTTTCTTTATTTACTTTTTTCAATTAATTTAACTCAAGATATTGAATGGAAATTTATATCATAGAACGCATAAAAGAATGCAGTGTTTAATTATTTCATTCAATTTTCTTATATGCTTCGTTTTTGCCTAAGTACCGTATAAACTCGTGTAAGAGGCGCACCTTTTTTCCCAGAAATCGCAGCCGAAAATGAGGGTGCGCCTCTTACACGAATCTGTCCGTTGCAAAATTCCGACACCCGAGTTTGAAGGCTAATATCTCAGAGATGGCTCAATCGATTTTAAAATGAAGTACATCAAATTAAAGCTTGTTTATTTCTGCGTTTATTGATGGTGTACAAAACATTTTACCGTTTATATCGATTTCAGTGTGTGCTTAAAAACAGAATGTTAGCGCATTTTCCCGGGTACCGGACGGATGCATCGCATTTACGGCTTCGTAATAACTACACGGATCAAGATATCGAAATTTCCTTTACAAATATTGTAAAAAAGATCTTTCCTAACAGCTATACGAAGTTTCATATTATTTAATGCATTAGTTTTTTAGTTATAGATGCAAATGCACGGATCCGTTATTTTCCGTTCCGCGCATCCCTGAAAACCGCCGTTTAGACCTTCTCCAAGCTCTCGAGTTCATCATCATCATCCACTTATAAAATCATAAAGGAATTCGTTGGTTAATCAATATCGATTAACATTTATTTTTGAAAAAGAGCGCGTTCAACTTCCAGGAGCATGCACGGAAGAGAAAGGGAGAGGCGCGCGCTGTTGCCCAGTCAGAGGGCTATCGTAAGGCGCGCGAGGGAGTCTACTACAAGCATTACCTGCGGGGGAAAACCAGTTGTCTTTTCTCTGTGCATGAGTCATTTGGACTCGGTAAATAGTGGCATAAAGGGTGACGCGGCGTTCGGGCACGCGGGTGTTCCTCCGCGTTGTCTTGTAGAGGAACGCCCGAAAGCCGTTACCAATATGGAGAAATGCCGCGGAAACCTCAGATCCAAGTGAATACTTACCTCCGGGGTCTATATCTGCCTATGAAAAATGACACGTAATTTATAAGAGAATATCGCAAGCGGAAGGCTTTTAAAATGGCCGAAAGTTCGCAGTTAGGCCCGCAAAACTTCGCAATAGAAGAAAAAAAAACTCAAAATTTTTTCTTCAACTTCGACGCATAAAAAGAGGGGTGCGCCTCTTACACGGGTGCGCCTCTTACACGCGTTTATACGGTATTGTGTTTTTAGCACTAAATTCATCAATTTTTCTTCCTTTTCAACAATAGAAATTTCTTTGGCAACCAGGCGTGAATATCCATTTAATAGCTATTTCATGAATGGCTATTTACGCCTGCACCATTTAAAGGCCAGGTTCAGTGGCTAATTTGATAGTTGTAGTCAAGCGACTAGAGTTCCCCTTTCGCCTTGCCTTCTCAAACAAGGTCAATCGCTTCAAGTGTGTGGATTAAATCTGGAAAATCCATGCTTTTCACATGGTCACATATAATATGTTGCATGCTCACGAATGGGACAGCCGAAACATTTATTTGGTTTTGCAGAGGGCGGTAAGACCAAAAATACTGTTTATTCCAAAGCACTTGAATACATTTTTTTTAACTTTAATTTAATACACAAAAAATCATTCTTTCATTTATTTTGTGCATGTAAATGTGTCTGCTTTGTATATGTATGCCCACTTAGAAAGAAAACGAGGCATTGCAACGCATGCTGGGCATTTTGAGGGCATGTGCAATTTGGGTAGATTTTCATGAAAGTGAAAATTACAAAAACGCAGACCTACGCCTACCTGAGCAGCGCCACTGGACAGGCAGACACTAGAGCGAATGTGAGAAAATAATGTCCTACCCAACCTAGACCTGAATTGGGCAGAACCACATAACTCTGTCTTTTATTTTCTGGTGGGGGTCCGGGGGCGAAGCCGCTGGCATAGGGAGGTCCAGCGGGGCCCCGCCCCCCTGGCTAGCTGCTGCGGTGAGCGAAGCGAGCCGTCAGCGGCTAGTTGATTATAAATCACAGACAATGCTTTCAACACGTTAACTGATAATTCCAAGGTGCTCTGAAAATGACTGTTAGCCACCGAAACCATGGTCAGTCACCCATTAACGCCCAAATTAATTTTTTTCTTAAATTTCTTGAGTATTTATGAATTTTGATGTTAATGTTTGGCCTAAAAGACAAGTTATACCCTTTTTTGTTGCAAAAGTTAATAAACAGGTAAAATAACACCAGGTGCCATTTGGCACCACTAGGCGTTTTAGGTACTTCAGCCTTTCACTTGCATCCTGTGACGTATACAATTTCTTTATTACTTGTAATAATGACATTATAAGGCAGTAGGTAAATATTCATTCCTTATTCAAGCCTATTATGGATTAATTACTTAATTACTAAAAATTCTGCAGCTCCAAAGGTATTTTGAATCCCAATTAATTTGATTTAATTAGAAAGACAAAATCCTTTGCAGTGGAAACTATGTATTTCTCTAAGTGATACTGCTTGAAAACTGTGGTAACATGTTTGAATGTAAACATTTTTCTCATAATTTCAAATATTTACCAATTATTTAGTTGTGTAGAATCATTCTATACAGTCTGTTATAATTTAAAATCGCCGGAAAGTATAAACAATTTTATCATTAATTACATGTTTATACACAGCAAAAATCCAAGGCTTATTTTTTAGGATAAGTTTGCTGTTTCCAGTAGTGCAATTATTTCAGCTTTTTGGTCCAGCTCCTTTGGGATGGCTGCCATGGAGCGTGAGGTATATCTGGGCAATCTCTCGTTTCAACTGCAAATGGGTGATGCTAACACCAGATCCACTGATCAACACCCAAGTGTTGTTTATCGTGACGTCAATGAGGTAGATGAAGCTAGGCCACCACCTCTTTTTACCTCTGATTCCTATTCGATAACAAGAAATTTTTGAATCAAATGAAGTCAATGGGTACCTCCCTTTTTGAGGTTATATTCCACTACTACAGTGGAATTATCCATTTTTTTTAGTTTGCTGAGTGCATTTGCACACAGGGTGGACTCATTGTCAAGTTCACATCATTTTTACAACATCTCTCCAACGAGTTACAATAGTACCTTCTTCAGCACTTTTCATTTAAATATAATATCCTCTTTTTCTCTTTCTCAGTTCTGTGGGCGATTGTAGTCAACAATCTTTTGGGATTCCATTATCATGCACAGCACCAGTTCCATTAAACGCCTTCCTCTTAAGACTAACAAGAAGATTCATTCCAGTGAACAAATTATCAAAATAAAATCTATAAGGACGATCATTTACCTCAGAGTGAAGTTCGTCCAGCATCGAGAGAAGTGGAGCTTCACATTTTTCAGCAGCTGCTTCGTACTTTCCCATTCACACTCTTTCCTTGGTATATGTGTTTCTAAATTTTCAAGGCAACCATTAGCACTGATCACGCACCAAGCCTTGTAGCCAGAGCGGATCAGTATCCTCTGAGGTATTGCTCGCAACCATAGCATCCGTAATATTCAATCATGGATTCATCGAAGTTGCATTGGGAAGACTTTGATTCCTTTGAATATTTTTTTCAGGATATTGATGAGAATGCGAAGCTTGTACATCATGTCCACTGGATCACTTTTTTGTTGTCTGATCAAAGAATGAACCTCATGATTTGCAGAAACCTATCCCAACGCAGAATCTGATAAATCATGTCATTTCTCACATCTTCGTCGACATTCCAGTATTTCTGTTTTCCAGACACCCAGTTTGTCCTGAAATTACTGGAATTCCTAAGAAAACTTTCATTTCTTCTGTCGAGACCTTCGGGTCTGGATTATTAGTTAAGAGGGAATAACACCTTGCCTCATCTACTAAGTGACTCATGAAAGTTTCATCTAAAACACTTGGAAAATTTGTAAGGGTGATTTTACTCACTCACTCAGTGATTCAACCCGAAGGTTGGTTTGGATAGTTGATGGTAGAGCTCAACCCAGACTAAGCCACAGGCGTGTGAATACCACACATTCAGGGTAGGGGGGCCAGTTCCTTTCCCTGGGCCACCTCGCACTCCGAGGATTTTTTTTTGTTCGAGGGCGTCCAAAGGCTTCACCCGGATTTGAACCTGGGACCCTTCGATCAGTAGCCAAGCGCTCTAGCCACTAGGCCACCACGCTCCCCTGTGATCACGCTCCCCTGTGATTTTACTCGGTAAGGTGAATAATCAGGCTCGAAAAATGGTTGGCTACAGTTGGTTGGTTGGTTGAAAAGATCGTCGTCTACCCAAAGGTGCTTATCCATTGACCTATGGGATATTCTGGGAGGTCGCTTGGTCTTCATTTCTTTTTTAGTTTGGCTCCTCTTTGGAACGGTGCAATCAGCGTCAACTTTGGAGAAGCATCTAAGCTTTTAGGAAATGAATCGCCAAGATATCATTCATCCCTAAGTCGTTGACTGTTACAGAGAACAGCCTCTGCCTAAGCTTGTAGCTACTGCTTGATTAAATTACCAACTGTACCTCCATCATCCCCTTTAGCCAAATCCTTATCGCAGCAAACATGTGGATCTGGAGGATCAATGAAAATGTGGTCGATTGTTACGTCTCAAAGAGCGAAAGTACCTCTTGTACCTACCAACAACCCTCAGTAAAATGTGATAAAATTATACAATTACCATGCTCTTTGGGAAAAAATTAGCATTTTTAGCATTTACTGACAAAAATCTATGTGAAATAAAGATTTGAATCTCTAAGATGTATTGCATGATGAAATAAAATCGGGTTAACATTGATTTACACAATAAATAGCAAGGGAAGCGCCTAGCAGTGCCAAATGGCACCCACGTGTAATTGTAAATTTTAAAATAAGAGTCAATTGCATACAATAGAGTTGGGTAAACAATACTCTAATAAATACATACTAAGTATTGGAAATATTCAACAGAGAGCATCAAATTACATTTGGCGATCGTCCATTGCTGCTGCTCAACCAGGACTACCAAATTTAATCTACCTCACAGCTTGGAAAAAGAAGGATAATACATTCTGATCAGCAGTGTGTTATTTTTTAACCTTCGTTGATGTGTTTGGTACAAAGTTACTGCGGAAAAGTTTGACGGATGAGAGACAGAGCGCAGCACTACAAAGTAATGCAGTCGGGTGCCGTTTGGCATTGCTAGGCGCTAATGGGTTAAAGCTGCATGTATTAATCCTTTTAAGGAATTTCCTTTTATGTCTTCACAAGAATTGTTTTTTTTTCCTGGGAGGAGGATGCTACAAATTCAAGGGGTTCTGGTATTGGTTTTCACGCATTTCAATAATGGGTGGTATTTCCCATATCAGGTCATAAAGGTATCATCAGAGGACTGAGAAGGGTAGAGGACTGCAGTCAACTAAACTTAGGATTGAATAACTTATGATGATGAGATGTGCAATCATAAATAAACTAATTTAAAATTGTGATAAGAACTGAATTACCTGTAGTTCATCACTAGACGAGTGACCACGCTTGGGTTGTAATGGCCACTAGTGTTTGGAAAGCCAGCCGGGTCAGGAGCATAAGGAGATGAGGACAACATTCTATCTAACAGTGAATGTCCAAGACCAAGGTGAAGAGCTAACCTACTCAGGACTACAGGTCCCAATTGCCGTGGATCACCAGCAAATACAGCCTGCCCCCACCCAATTTCAGCAGAAATGGATAAGAATCCAAGAGGAATCAGTGCTTCAGGTTCAGTTGCCTGTAGAAAGAGTTAAGCGTTAGCACAAGCCCTCACAAGTCTTAATGAATGCCTGTCAGTAATTTATCCATATTTCAATAGTTGCTACAAAAAGAGAGATCAATATACATCAAAGAGAGTAAAATTAGCCATGAAAAAAATCATTTGACATGAAGGGTATTTGAACCCACATCTCCCGATTGCCAGTCAGGTGCATTAGCCAATCACGCCACCAAGCCATCTTAATCAAAGGTGAATTTCAGAGGGCATTTATACGAATAAGATTTATTTGTCTTAAGTCTGCAATGTGGCACAGGAGACTGCATGATATGCCACTGTCGTGGGGGATAAACCCAACATTTCCACTTCCGAATGACTAACTTCTGACTAGATTAATCAACAACACCATGGACACCACCTTCATAAGTGTATCCTCAACCACACTCCTAAGCCTTATAGGAAAAAATATTCAAAACTCTTTCTTCCACTTACCTGACCAGCTTCATCCAGGAAGATGTGGGTAAAATGGCCTTTTGGAAATCCTAATGCATGAATTTGCCCAAGGGTGACACAAGTTCCAATGGTGACACGGTGTCGGCCTATTGCAGATGATGACATAGGCTTTCTAAGCTTTTTTTCTCCATCATCAAAGTTAGGCATCTCATTTTCATCTGATGCAGCACGCCCAGCTACTCCAGTCGTGCTATACGGCATCAGTCGGGACGGTACATTCCCTTTCTCCAGGCAATGAAGGGCAATCAAGCGCACCAGCTCACCAGGAGACAGAGGGACAGATTGTAGAATTCTCTCAGCAATTAGGTTTGCTGAGCTATTGCTAGGTGATGCCACCAATATTCTGTAATGAAAAGTGTATAATAAACAAGGACTTGCTATTTCTGGTTAGTTACTTTATTATTACAGTTAATCCTTATTAATCAAAATTTCATTGGGGTGAAAGCATGAGGCAAGAATACATTTAACGACACATATATAAGTTCCTCATGTACGGTGTGAGGATAATGATTTAAAATAATGAACAAGAAAAACACTCACTATGCCACTAAATCATTGAGAATATTGCATGCTACAAATAAGAGCGAATTTTAAAGGGCAGAGAGAGTTAGTTTAAAATTTCCAAGAATTTAATACGAATTTATGAAAAAGTACACTGAAATTTAGAGGGGGATATGTATTTGAGGAAAATGAACATGCATTATTATTATTAAAAAAGTCATTGATCACTAAGCGGTGACGTAGCTAGCATATAAATTCCTCAGAGTAGCTTATCTTTCTACCTTCCCCTTACGAAAATTAACTAAATATGCATTAACCCTACTTGCATTAAAAATTATTAGATGAAAAAAATATAAAAAATGTCAATTCGTACCCCTTATCCTTCAACCAGAAAAATACTTTGCATAGCTACAAACTTAATTTTCACCCCAAAAGCGTATTTACATTTTTTAGGGTTCCTGATTCCCTGTTGGAACTTTCTTATAAGTCTTACATAAATTCTTATAAGAATTCTCTGAGACTTATCCGGACTGAAAAATTCCTATAAGAAAATTTTCTATCAGATTGGAACAATTCTTACAAGAATTCCTATAAGAAATTTTCTTATAAGGATATTTCTTTTAAGAAATTTTCTTATAGATTTTCTTATAGGAATTCTTTTAAGAAATTGTCCAATTTCTGATAGTTCTTATGAGAAATTTTCTTATAGGAATTCTTATAAGAAAGGTATCCAACATTTTTTATAGGAATTTTCCATAAGGGTTCCTCCATGATTCTCCCAGATTTTATTGTGGCACAGAGTATGTATTACCTGGGTAATATTGCCAGCAGCCACCTGCCCCTCAATATCCCTCCAGCTTTACTATGATTGTCATGCCCGATTTAGAATTCTATCTTCATTAATGACAGCTGTCTTTACAGGGTCCTCACCAAAATAATTTAAAAAAAATTACCTGCTTTCTGGGACCAAGTGTAATGTCTGCAATATAGCTTCCACCAGAGTAACAGTTTTCCCAGTTCCAGGAGGACCGAATATCACGTAAGGCAATGGTCTTGCCTCCCCCTTCAGAATGTTCATCACGGCACGTTTTTGTTGGGCATTCAGTTTTTTGTTGTACCACTTGAGCTTTCTCTTTTGATGGTCTAGTATTGTCACACTGCCATTGTCACTTAAATTGTTGGGTTTGCCACTTGGATCTCTGGGAATATCACCATTCATCACAGACTCAACCAGCTCATCGTTGCACATTTTCTCCCCTGTCTTGCCTGGAGGCTTGGGAGGAGACTCTACTCCAAAAAGTCTTTCCGCCACAGGAACCCTAGAAGATGAGCTTATAGGATTTGCTTTTTGCTCCTTTACAGGAGGAACAACCCCATTGGAATTATCTCCCTTACAGGTGATATTAGGCTTGGGGCTATATTCAGAAATTTCACTTGAGCTACCCGGAAGAGACAAATCAACACTGCTGTCATCGAGAGGGTTTGGAGAATCTGAGTCACAGTCTTTTGACAATTTTCTCTCAGTGATTCCTTCAGCATTTTCACTCCCCACATTCACCCGTAACACGGACTTCTCAGATTCCTTCTCCACACTGAGTTGATTATTCACTTCACACAACTCAGATTGGCCATCACACTCGTTGTCCTTGAGCTCAGGCTTTGGATTAGTTAACTCTGGACTGTTAACACTGAGGTCTTGAATGTCAGCACAGCCACTTTCCTCCAACAAGTACACCTGAGGTTCTTTCCTAATTATTTTCATGGGGAAGAGAAACTGCTCTCCCAAATTTGACAGAGCCAAGTCGACAGCCAAATGACAACGGCGTAGTGGAGTTCGGCTAAAGTGGAAGGACACATCCCATTCTAGTTTTGGAGCTTGAGCATTTAACAGAGAGTCACAGAACAACTGTCGATATGTTCCATGAAAGCCTAAGTTGAATTTTAGCCAAACCTCTGATTTCAGAATTCTGTGCACAAATCCCTCATATTTTGATCCTAAAAAGAAATAGAATCAAATCAAAATGATACAAAAGCAACAGTATTGCATCAATTATCATTAAAACTAAGATAGGATTAAGCAGCCCTCTAGTTAGAGGAATACACATAAGTTGATTTGGTAAACCCAATTCATCAGCATCTCATCACTTTTGAATTCACACTAATTAGAATACATATATGTACAGGGGAAAATGAAATTGATGCTGATCAAATATTATGCAAGGAATACAACTTTTAAATTAATTTTTGGATGATGGCTATTTCTGTAAATACACAAATGGGGTATCACCAACAATTGAACAATTGGATTTAATGATGACAAACATGATTGGACTAGGTGGGAGGTTGATGACACTTAGCCTTTAAAGGGCATGCTACAATAAAACTTCTAACAGACAGTACTAAGTTTTCATTTACTTAGGAGGAGAAAGTACCAAAAACGAGAATTGAAAAAGAATGATTGGCTTCTACATAAAGAATGATCGTATGATTGGAAATACTTTTTTCAAGCATAAAAAATCAATCAAATCACCTTTGAAGCGGAAGAAAGAGATACAAAGAGCATAATTGACCATATGGTATACATATGTATATACAAGAGATACGAGACACAACATACTGAACGTAAAGGTGATTAGAGGAGCAGAAATGGGACCTGATCACCACCTATTGGTTATGAGATACAGGAGCATAAACAAATCCCATAACAAAACACAGAAACAAGTTCAGGAAGAAATAAAAGTAAAAGAGTTGATGAAAGCAGACACTATAGAGGGCTGATTAGAGAAGAAGTTAAGGCCATTAGAGAGCAACAAAAAGAGGGCGACACGGTAGAAGAAATATGGAAATCAGTAAAGGATAGGACATTTAGGAGTGCAGAAAAAGCACGTGGTAAAACGAACACAGGAGGAGAAAGAAGACTCCGTGGTGGAACGAAGGGGTACACATTGTGATGAAGGAGAAAAAGGAAGTGTGGAAAGAATAAAAGATCTGGAGCTTTCCACCACAATAGAATACCCTGGAAAGAATTGGAAGGAAAACCAGATGGGACAAGTAGATGTCGACTGAGAGAGATGCAAGGAAGTGAAAAGAATGGAAAGAAAAGAGGGAAGACCGAGATGAAAGAGGAAATGGCAGTTGAAGAGGTGGACGCAGTTCATTGAGGCCCTGATGTCAATAATGGGAAAGAAAAAGAAGTATGCGTAACAATGCTCTTTACCCAATTGAGCCCGTAAATTACATTTGTAACAACTTGATTTCATAACAAAACTAAGGTCCAAATAACACAGCTATCTTGTTGAGCCAATACTGTATTTGCACAAATCTAAGATGACCCCCCCTTTTTTTGGAACTCCATGAGGGAAAATATTAATTTCAAATAATAATTAATGATAGTAATCTAATATATAAAAAAGAATGTTTGTCTGTATGTTCGTGTTCTATGTGTTCCAATACCATTCATCCGATTACGATGAAACTTTGGTGAGTAGTTGCGCGCATACCCACGAAGGTTTCTTAATTATAAAAATTGCAAATTTTTGGGTTTTTTTACCCCAATATGGTTGACATTTATTCCCATAAGAAAAACATTGAGTTCGGTGCAAGTGTTTCTTTATTTGCTTTTTTAAATTTTTTTTTAACTCAAGATATTGAATGGAAATTTTAATCACAGAACGCATACAAGAATGCTATATTTAATTCTTTCATTCAACTTTCTTATATGCTTCGTTTTTGTCAAAGTATTACGTGTTTATCTCTAAATTCATCAACTTTTCCTACTTTTCAACAATAGAAATTTCCTTGGCAACCAGGCGTGAATATCCATTTCATAGCGATTTCATGAATGGCTGGCTATTCACGCCTGCAGCAGGCCAGGTTCAGTGACTAATTTGATAGTTTTGGTCAAACGACTACAGTTCCCCGTTCGCCTTGCCTTCTCAATGACAATCAACAAGGCACAAGGTTAATCGCTTCAAATGTGTGGATTAAATCTGGAAACTCCATGCTTTTCACACGGTCAATTATATGTTTGCATGCTCACGAGTGGGACAGGCGAAAAATTTATTTGTTTTTGAGGAGGGCGGTAAGGCCAAAAATATTGTATATCCCAGAGCGCTTGAATACATTTTTTCAACTTTAATTTAATGCACAAAAAATCATTGTCTTTCATTTATTTTGTACATGTAAATGTGTCTGCTTTGTATGTGTGTGCCTACTTAGAAAGAAAAAAGAGGCATTGCAACGCATGCCAGGCACAGCTAGTACATAATAAAATACTTAAGAATTCAGTTTACCATCATTTGCACATGCACGTAGGAAAAACAGCAAAAAATAGAAAGGAGAACAAATTACGTTGCACTTACTAGCTGCACTAGTTAATGTCAATGTCTAGGTTATGCAGTCTAATCGAAGTCTTGGATTTTGCTTCCGATTGTAAGACGACCCTACTTTTCTTCGGAAGTCGAGAAGCAAAAAAAAACATCATCTTAGATTCGTGCAAATGCAGCTTCAATAGAAAGATAATCCAACATAATGAGTTTCACAGATGACAGAAGGGGAAACTTTTAAAGACCATATTTTAAAACCTATCGGACATTCATTGAATAAGGAAACAGGCATGATATGAGGACTTCTTAACCATTTTTAGATGACTTGCCTCGTTCGCAGAGATCACTATACCCAGAATTAGAAGACGGGGAAAGTAGAACACCGTCGCCAACAATAATGGATGGGCGTTTCTCAGCCAGACCAGGGACTTCCAAGGATAAAAATTGACCCCCAGGACCAGTTTCTTGTAGTGTGGCCCCAAACATATCCCTTTCCATCATTCTAATGCTCATTTCTATTTCCTCCAAATGTAAGAGCGCATGAAATCTAGACCTGAAATGCACAAGTAATCAATTAGTTTTCATTTACATCAGGGCTGCAAGCGGTCCTACCGGTTGGTTTTAATGGAAAAATGACTTATTTTTCCCCAAATAATGACCAAATAATGACCAAATACAACCAAAACCTTACTGAAACCGGCCAAAAATACTTGAGTATATATTTCCTAGAGTTCTGCATTCTCCACCAACTCGCAAACAGGTGGCCTACTGGCCGACTAAGCAATGAACATCTGTAAAATGTGTGATTCGTACACATATCTTGTACTTGCGCATCTTCAATTCGTGCATTGCAAGGGATTTTTAGGGTCCAGTCCGCCGCCAGTCGGGGAGTTGGCAGAGAATGCAGGGTTCTGATGTTTCCTGGTACATATTGTGCCTTTGAAGAGGGAAAGCAATTGAACGACGTATTAAAAAATGTGTCAAAACTTTATTCACATGAAAGTAATGCAAAATAAAAAAAAACTCTTACTTTCCTAAAAAAATAACTTGCACGTACTTCCTCACTAGAAACGTACGGTAACAAAATAGTAAAATAAAATATTTACTTCGTTGAGTGATAAATATAATGTGAATACATCAGACACGTTTTCCAGACTAGAAGAACAAAGTCAAGAACAAAGAGTCAAAAATGGCGACAAGTCACCTGTCATACAATGCCATTATCGCACCATCCAACAAAGGTGACTTTGATTTAGACCTTGACACTAACCCAAAAAAAACAGCAAAGAATCCTTCACTCGTGCACATAGGACAACCCTGATTTTTTAGGAGGATAAAAGTGACAAAAAACCTCGTCCTATATGCAAATAAATACGGTATAATTATGAATTTTAGTGACTTTTTAGCATTATAATGACTTTTAATGACCAAGATCAGAAATAATGACCAATAATGGAAATAATGACCGACTTGCAGCCCTGATTTACATTAAGGTTAAATGAATTACTGAAATAATTAACTAAGCATTATTAAAAAGAGCAACTAGAATAATTGCAACTTATCCTCTTAGTATTAACACTACATGATTCAATATTAGATGGTACATGGCATTAAGTTTTGAATTTAAAAATGATTTCACTTGGTAATATTCCACAAAAAGTTTTATTTTATTCCGACCCAGGGTTTCGACTGTTACACTGTCATTATCAAGGATCAAGACCTTGATAATGACTATGTAACAGTCAAAACCCTGGGTCGGAAGAAAATAAAACATTTTGTGGAATATTAAAAAGTGAAATAATTTTTAAATTATCGCTATGTGGTTCCACCAAGTCAAGCCTGAAAATCTGATATTTATTAAAGTTATATATTAAGTTTTTATTTCAAAATAAAGAAAAGTAATGTCTTTGGCTCTCCAATATGATGAATGTGGTACATAGATTAATAATAATGATGGTTTTTATTTGCCCAAAGACCAAGGTACATTTGTCCTATGATATAAGGCACGTCAATCATAAACAGAAATTACATGTAACAATGCATTTTATCAGTCAAATTCAGTCAAAACATATATCACATATAGTTTACATTCAATACACAAAAACACAATGAAAATACTTCATCAAGCCCTTCCTTTACACACAGTAGTATTCCTCCAATGAATAATAAGACTCTTGTGGAAGGAACCTTTTTAATTATCGTTTAAAGGCATGGGGGCGTACATCCAGGATTTGAAATAGGGGGGGGGGGGAGATTTCAAGCTGGATATTTATATTTTTCATGTTTGGTCAGGGAGAGGGGGGGGGAGGCAAGGCCGTAGCCAGGGGGGGGTCAAGGGGGATTGATCCCCCCCCGAAATGAAAAAAAAAATTAAATAGATATTACCTACTTTATGCTCGCTTGGTGCTCACTCGACGATCTTATATAGCGGCGCAGTGACATCTAGTAGTGAGTGGTGATACTACGTAGTATCACTACTCACTACTAAATGTCACTAGATAGCACGTACTACGCCAACTACACAAGCAACGAAACTTCGGGGTCGTGTTCGAACTGAATTCAGGAATATTCGATAGGCTTAGAGATTTTTCTCGATGTTTCGTGGTGCCGCGTCTACAAAATATATAAGCGAGCTGTCAAGCACGGAGTGGCAGTTCCGTCTTGGAAAGTGATCCAATGCGACTTAAGTCAATAATTTTCTAAGCGAAGTTGTAGGTGCAGTGTGTGTAGTTGTATGTAGTGCAGTGTGTGAAATAATAGTGCTGTGAATTAGTAGAGAGGTGAGTGACTTATGATTTTTGTAAGGGTCCGTACTACGTGAAACTTGCGAAGTGTAATATATCAATTTATCAATATCAACCTGTTTAATATATAAATCGGTAGGTATTTTAATTTTGCATTGTATTTTTTAGAGCACTGTATTAAATAAAACAAGCTGTTTCGGAGATAAAAAAGTTTGAAAAAAGGATCACGAATCTTTATTGGTACATTTGAAGGTACGTACATATTTGTGTTTGGATTTTTTAACCCTCGAGCGGGCGCGCCTGATATTTTTACACGACCGGGCGCGATACAAGCATTTATATGGTAACTCTCGATTTTTGTTAAAATTTATCTTTATTTGTATAAATTAGTTCAAGCTTGTACATTTATAGGTGATACAGATATAAAGGTACACAGGTGGTACACGGCCATTCGCGCGGCGTAATTTATACGCCACGGGTGTCGGGTTCCTCTTGCCGATCTAAAAAAATAGCAAAAAGGACGCAAGAAAATAAATTATTTAAATATTTATTTAAAAAATCTAAACCTGACACTGGAAGTGAAGATTCTACTGAAAATCAGTGTTCAAGTGTTTTCGACAGTGATACTGGTACCAATTCTAGTACAAGTACTTCTGGCACTTCTGAAACCCCTGTTGCCCAGATTGTGGATGATGTTTCTCATCATATTTTAGATGTGGGTTATTATACCGGATCAAACACTAAAATTGATGATGCTTTGCAGTACAGACTGTTGGAATATCCTTGGATGCCAGAAAAGACATTCAAGTTCCCAGTGAGTAATGATAAAAGAAAACTAAAATTTCAAGTGCAATAGTTTGACCGCTACTCGTGGTTGGTTTACACAGGTAAAGGGCAAGGTGCTTTATGCAAATACTGTGTATTATTTGCCACAGATTGTGCAGGTAAAGGCGCTCATCAGCAGTTGAAATCCTTAGTTATAACTAAGGATTTCAACTGCTGATGAGTGCCGAGCGAGTATACTCAGCCGCTCACTAAATGGAAAGATGCTATACATGATTTCAAACATCACAGTGAAAGCCAGTACCACAAATCTTCTGTATTATTGGCTGATAATTTTATGAAGGTTTATTATAAATCTCAACAAAATATAATGAGTCAGATTGATGGTGGATATTCGGCGCAAATAGCTGAAAATCGGAAACGGCTCATTCCGATTATTGAAGCAATAAAATTATGTGGACGTCAAGAATTGGCTCTGAGAGGTACGTGCGACTCAGGTCCTATAAAAACCAATGATCCTGAGCCAGAAACAAATGATGGAAACTTTCGTGCTATCTTACGGATGAGGAGCAGATGTGGAGACTCAAATTTGATAAAGCACATGGAAAATATGACGTTAAACACTACCTACCAAAGCCCGACCATACAAAATGAAATTATAGCAATTTGTGGTGAAATAGTACAGAAAAAAATGGTGCAAGCATTGAATTCTGCGAAGTTTTTTTCAGTCCTTATTGATGAAACTACTGATGTTTCACGACAAGAACAGATGTCAATTTGTGTGAGATATGCCGAGCCGAAAGATGATGGATTTATCCTGCGTGAAGATTTTTTAACTTTTGTCACGGTTGAGAATACAACAGGAAAATATTTAGCTAATGCAATATTATCTGAATTGAAATCTTTAGGAGTAGATTGTGAGTATTTGATCGGGCAAGGATATGATGGAGCTTCTTTGATGAAAGGAAGTTATAAAGGGATGCAGGCAGTAATTCGTGAGTCACATCCAGAAGCCTTATACGTTCACTGTAGCTCACATTCACTGAATTTAGCTTTGGGTCACTCTTGCCAGGTTCAGCCTATTCGAAATGCTATTGGAATCATAAAATCGATTGGAAATTTTATCAAGTCCTCGGCAAAACGAACAAAGTGCCTAAAACAGAATATCGAAAATAACTTCCCCGAAACGCAATGGAAAAGCCTTACGGCAATGTACGAGACCCGTTGGGTTGAAAATCATGATGGGTTGTTAAGATTTAAAGAAATCTATAATGCAATTGTTACTACACTAGACGACTTAAGCACTGACATGGATTCTGAAACATCTTAAAGGCTGATTCTTTTCTAAGATCAGTCATTTCAAGTGATTTTGTTGTAAGCTTATGTTGCTTAGGAATGTTGTTCCCTTACACACTGTCACTATGCAAAATACTTCAATCTCCCTTATGTGATTTGGCAGTAGCTTTACAACATGTCGATTTAATTATTAAGACTATTGAAGATGTTCGTCAAAATGTTGATACAAAATTTGCTGAACTTTTCAAGAACGCGGAGAACTTGCTCAGAACTGTTAACAGGGAAATGAAAATTCCGCGAATAACAGCCCGCCAAGAGCATATGGCAAACTACAACACAAAAGACCCTGAGACTTATTTTAGAATTACTATAATGATTCCACTTTTGGATGATTTCATTCATCAGCTTACGTTGAGATTTCAAAATCACAAAGACACATTATCATCTCTCAATATTTTAATACCATCTGTGTGTTGCAAAGAACAGAATAACTGTCGTAACTTTGAGCTCTATAAAAAATACTTGGAATGGGACTTTGTAAACGCTGAATTAGACATGTGGCGGATGAAATGGCAGAAAGAGTCTGAAATAGATCGCACGACCCCGACATGTGTTATTGAAGCTCTCGGAGAATGCAATGAGGGGTTATTCCCAAATATTCACAAACTTCTAAAGATCTTGGCAACACTGCCTGTTTCCACATGTACTCCTGAGAGGACTTTCTCTTCTCTAAAACGCCTCAAAACTTACTTAAGAAACTCTATAGGCCAAGAAAGACTAAACGGTTTGGCTTTGATGTCAATCCACCGCAGAATTGACATAGACACCGAGGAGTTAATTAATTTGTTCGCTGCAAAGAAAGCTAGAAGGCTAAATTTAATTTTATAATAATATGTTTATATTTTCCTTTAAGGGTTTATAATAAATATGTATATTTAACCGTATACGCTATTTTATTTATCTTATTAAAATAATTTTATGTTTGTCTACTATTCCATAAAACCCCCCCCGAAAATATTTTCTGGCTACGGCCTTGGGGGTAAGGGTAAAAGCAAAATAAAGTTACTGGTTTTGGAAAAAAATATTTTATTCATTTTAAGCCATTACGCTTGATTGATCATTGTTGATCAAGTATGATTGCTGAATTGTTAATTACACCGCTACTTTCATTGTTTTAAGTGAATCTTACGTCAATAAACTAATTTACGGAAAAATGTTACTTCCGGTGGTTGGTTTATTCTTTGATATCCTTTCCTACGTGGGGAGCATGGTGGTCTAGTGGGTAGAGCGCTTGGCTACTGATCGAAGGTTCAAATCCGGGTGAAGCCTTTGAACGCCCCTGAACATAAAATCCTCGGAGTGCGAGGTGGCCCAGGGAAAGGAACTGGCCCCCCTACCCTGAATGTGTGAAATTCACACGCCTGCGGCTTAGTCTGGGGTGAGCTCTAACCTCAAACATCCAAAACCAACCTTCGGGTTGAATCACTGAGTGAGAGTGATCCTTTCCTACGTTATGTTTTATTTATATTTTCGATGGTCGTGCAAATGTGCTTTTTTGTCCTTTTTCTGGGTGTTCTCTGATTTCAGTTGAGGTAATGATGGATGCTGTTTGAGAGTGGAAATTGGCGTGCGTGGAAGCCCTTCAGAATCATGGTTGCATGTGGCTGGTAGCAGATCATGAAAATGCCATGAAATGCCATGGTTAAAATCAAAATTACTATTAGCTGCGCGTAATTTAAAATAGCAAGAAGTAGAATATGAAGTAGGTTCCTAGAACTTCCAGTAGGTGGCACTGAAGACCAACCCACGTCGCATAGTTCCGTATATTGCCGTTTGCGGGGTGCAATCCTTCTTTTGAATCCCTTGGCCCTCATTGGCTAACCAGAGCCAATCAAAGAAAGTGATTTTGGGAGAGATTCCCCACAATACCTCCCTGATTTCTACTCTCTCCCAATTACCTTCCAATAATCACTGACATTCCTCCCTCATTCTTCATAATTTCTTCAGAATCCCACCCTCATTTTAGGGAGGTTACCTCCCTAACCGGGAGGACTTCTCCCTAACGGTGCGGAGGTCCGACGTTAGGGATATGTGCCACCTTGTGCCGGCTGGGAAATGATATAGGAATTTAGCCAGTACGTATATCCTTGGAACCTTTTACAATGTAAATTGGTATATTGTGGGGCCCGATAGATTGTTTGGTTTTGATGGTTTTTAGAGCATCCAAGACTTCATCTAACATAATTAAATCTGGTGTGATGTTTTTAGGTGTGTTAATACTTGTAATACCACTATCGTAATTAATATTTTCACGGGGGACATAAACTTAGAGAAAAAGTCTTTAACCAAATTTACTATTTCTGATGGGTTATCACTTTTACACCCATTTAACTCCATGGTGTCCACCATATGTTTTCGGCATCTCTTCACTGTAACGAATTCCCAGAGCACACTGGCATTTCCCTCCCTCCAGATTTTGTTGCAAATTTTATAAATAATTATTAAACACTGCCTCAATCAAGTGTTTCACATCTGACTTAATTTTATGTACATAGATTGATGATATACAGAACTGTTTCTTTTGAATAACTTTCTAAGCCAATGTTTTTCTTGATTTTTTTCTATCAATTCATAGCTGTACCAAGATGGATATTTATATTTTCATAATTTGCATTTGGGAATATATATCCATGGCTTTATATAAATTTTCGTAAAATATCTATGCCTATATAAACACCTTCAATTGTAGTAATTGACTCCCAATCTCCAGTAATTAAATTTTCATACAAATTTAACTAATCTACTCTTTTGAAATTACACAAAGCACTAGGGAACTCGAACTTATTTTCTTCACACTGGAGGCCATTGTAAACTCTATTGCCGGGTGATGGCATTCCTCATTTAAAATTTAAGAGGTTAGTGGAGCACGATTGACATTAATACCATCTATGTTTGTTAACACAAGGTCAATTATTTTGCCATTTAGATTTTCAACATACATAGTTTCTTTGTTTTAAACCCTATGAACATCCTCAATTCTGCGAGAGTTGCGGTTTTACTTGTTTTTTTATTTTTATTTTTTATTTTTATTCAAGATCAAAAAGATGGCCTTTTAAGCACATTGTTACCATGGACATAAAATGTGGACAGTTAAAATTGCCAATAAACATCAAGTTATAGTTCATGATTTAACTATACAGGGTGGGATCAAAAAGTAGGAGGACTGAATTTCTGTAGCGTGAATCGAGCGGTGGAGGGGGGTTTGACCACCTGGGCGTGGTAGTGGGGAGCCTTCCAAAAAGACAGATATTGTTTCCAGTCACCTGCAGGCAAGCGGAGAGTAAGGACATCGATTTCCATGAACCTCTGTTAAGAAGTGTCGTCGCGATCCGCGTGCGCCCGCGTAGGATGCGGATGCATGCATGCGCCATGCCACACTGCGCTGCTGGTGCGGGGGTATCAGGCCAAGCACAGTGTTGCCCGCCATAGTGGCGACCACCAGCCAAGCGCCCGTACGGCAGCTAGGCCGGTGCGGAGTAATATTACTCCATGATGGCTTCAAGATACGGAAAAATGGTTAAAATTTTCATCCCTACGACACTCTATAGTCAGCGTATTACTACTAGGACATGTTTCCGGCATCGAAATCCGCTTATTCTAGTGCACCTGCACTTTGACCCCTTAGGCACGGCTATGGGTAGTCGCACATCAACCAGCCTGAAATGTATTTGTTTTCTCACCAAAACAACTATTTTGAAGGGAGGAATTCAAAAGAAAAACCAATTTAAAAAAATAAACGTAGGCCTAATGGCAGGCAGGACCTTGGTCAATTACCCCTGTTTACACGATGCATGAACCCCCAGAATTAGAATGAGTATAACTAGGACTCAAGCCGTTACACTGGCTGTGACTAAGCACAGTGCAACCCGATATAAGTGTAATCAATAAATGATTAGAGAAAAGATGAAAGGAGTGCCCACATGAAAACTTTTAAACAACAAAACTATGGCTTTAAAAAAAGGAAATGAACACACAACACAATTGCGATAATAATGACTCTAAGAAACCTAGAACTAAGCCAAGATGTCTTTGTTTCATGGGCAGTAAAATGGCATTAGATAGAAAGTAATGGATACTCACTTATAGTTTTTAGGGCAGAGGCTGATTCCATTTGAATCCAGAGGATCCAAGGCAGGTACAACATCAGTCACTTCTTGGATAATTGAGAGAAATGATCTTTTGTTTTCCAGACTAGAGCAATCAGGTCCAACAACTGCATTCCATAATTGGTCAGGCACATGGTATACAGGCAGTTTCATGGAGACAAATGCTGGAGGCTTATGAGGTCTAACACCTGGAACAATCACAGCTTCACTGTGATTAGGCCTTCGTGACCCACTCCACCTTGAGTTCCTACCAGCACCCTTAAAAGTAAAATGAGGAAAGAATCGTATCCAGATCATCCCCATTTCCATGGTTGCCAATATAAAAATAGCTTCAGGCTTCTAAACTCATTTTTGTGCCTTGAAAATTACAGTTTTTAAGTTAAAATATGGTTCTCTTTTTAATTGTTGAAGGACTATACAAATTATACTTGTTCCTTCAAGTATGCAGTTCCAAGTACAGTCAAACCTCTTTAGAACGAACCTCCATAGAAGACAAGTTCTCTATACAACGAAAAAAAGTTACAGTCTCGATTTTAAAATGGGTACAAGGGAAGAAACCTCTGTATAACAAAAACCTCTAAACAACAAACAATTTTCTTGGTCCCTAGAATTTCGTTTTAAAGAGGTTTGACTGTAATGCCAAAAACTTATAGTTACAAGATTATTCATTAGCTGAATCATAACTGATCACTTAACTACTACTTCAACAGTCTGGACATGGCCTCTGGAAGTTTAAATCCACCACTACAACTTCCTTCAACTATTTCGCATTCATTCGTTCATCCCATACAGAAGAGTCAACACCATTAAATAACAACATTACCTATTCCAGCTAACTAGAGGCCAATTAAGTATTCACAGGTGTTGGACATAAAATGCTGAAGACATGTGATTCACCACCATTAACCCCTTCCCTGATGCGGGCGAGATATCTCGTCCTGAATGGTCTAGCAAATTCTGACGTGAACGAGATATCTCGTCCTACTCTACTTTTTCCCTTCTTTAGCTGTTTTGGACGAGATATTTCGCCCCCTTCGTAGTAACTCGATGCTTCGCCGCTAGATGTCATGTATGGACGCCTATCTCTGTATTCTCGCTTTTTTGAAGGCTTTTTACTTGTATTATGGTTTCAAAAAAAAACTTCACGCACCAAAATTACTCTCCGTATATCAAAATTTACGCACTATTTTTTCATCCAATATAAATGTTAGGAAACGTTTTATGGTCATGAAAATTCAATTTTATCAAGCGCTCTGCCTACTACTAGGATTATTGTAAGTTTAGCTACTTTATATCCCGAAGTACAACAGTTGGAATCTTGCTTATGCAATTGTTAACGTAATTTATATAATGATTGAAGGATTGATTTTAGATTTGAATTATTATTATTCACGATTACTTACTATTTCCTATCTACTTATGAGAATTATATTTTATCAGTTCTCACAAAACTCATCTATTTTATTTGTCTATCCTACCGGAATACTAGTGGAACTACGCTCCCTGGAAGCGAAATCTTCATATGGGATCATAAGTTCTTTTCTGCATTATCGCTAAATTGCATTCGATCAAGAAGACTCAAATAACAATTGTTACTCAGTAAATCCTTGTCTGTTATAATATGAAAAACAATGCATTCCCGATTTTTTTATTGTTCATTTTGTAATACATATTTACCTATAAGTTGTGTATTATTTACGTATTTACGCTGTAGTTTTGGTATCCGTATATGCTTCACCGACCGACCCCTGCCGGACGTTCGCCGCGGCTTCATTCACGTACCCTTTCTGATGCTCCTTGTCTTTGGTTCTCCGAGGGGTCCTTTGGTACTTCCCAAAATTCCCCTCCCCAACCCTGACGTCTGGCGTGTGTCACCGTACTGGGTGGTCAGCCAGCAAGACACGGTCGGGCACGGACGAGAAAGATCACGCGCAAGGGCAATAAACAGGCGGTCGGAAGTCTTTTGGATTTTCCGACCGTCTGCAGGTCTCTCATTGAACAACCTCTACAATTTTCTGCTAATCTTCTGTTACTCAAGTCTATTTGTCCTCTTTCCCCGGGTTATTCTCCTTTCAGACCCCTCATGCCCTTTTCCCCCATACTATTCTCTTCACTTGTGAAAATTGGATTTTATGACGCTACCTCTAGGAAAACGGATTACAGTAGGGAAAAGGGGTGAAGATTTTTCTTTCATTTACTGATACTTCGCTTTCGGCGAATATGTTTTGTTTCTCCTGCCATCGGCCTCTTTCTAGCTGTCGCAAAATTTTAGGATGCGTTAGTTATTCATCGTATGTACGCTGTAGTTTGCACATCTCGAAGTTTCCCTTGAACTGGTGATATAATTTCGTTGCTTCAGAAGTTTGTTTCTCTTTGGTATACGAATCTTACCGTTATGTAGAGTGGATCCGAAAGTGTTTCGACCGTTGATGTTTCTGATGAGGAATTGGAGGATGTTGAACTCTCTGGCTCTGAGTGAAGCCTCTCTGAGCATAAGAACATTGATTCGGATGTTAGTGAGGATGAAAATGTGATGCAACGCGACGACAGCGAAATGTTTAGATATGTTGCGAATGTTATTTCATCAGCCCCTTTCATTTTTCTATTTCGAATACTGGTGGAAGTAGTGATACATATTTACGAAAACAGCTATACGATGAAGGCATCTAAAAGGCGTATGTTCTCAATGCAAACCAACACAAGTGCCCTGTATATGTTCTACCCTAGCCCACATGAGTACAAGAAAAAAGGAGAGATAGAGATAAATCCCAAACGTGTAATGCCTTCTATTGTCATGTTTGACGCTTTCCTGAGGTCAGAAAACAAACACCCGCTCGAGGACCGATGGCCTGGCGACCGGTTTCATGCGCACTCACTTTTTCGCTGAAATTCCACCGATGCTAATATTCTATTTTTAGTTCGAACATTTAGGTTATAATACAAGCGGTGTAGTATGAGTGAATTCCACGGCAAATTCTTTGTTTTCGCTTGGTAACATTAGGTAATCAGCTATATATTCCGGAAAGGAATCAGTGTTAGACCAGCAGTGATTCGACTCTCTCCGGAGAAACAAGCTCCGAATCGGAAGGCACAGCGGAACATTCGCAGGAAGCGGAGTGGGAGGAAATACTTTCAACGATTCCTCCTCCGGCACCACCTAGGTTTCTTTTTGAAGGTAATTCTTCGATGAGCTTTGACCTGGTTCCCGAATGAGGCTCCCTAAAATAATTTTTTCAACGATCAAATTGTTGACTTTATAATTTGGGAAACTAATCGCTGCGTCAGGAACACTTTGCGTGAAAAAGCGGGGCCAAGCAGTGCTAGCGTAAATCAGTGGCGAGTTGTGACAAGCTTAGAAATTCGTGTTTTTTGCCCTTGTAATGCTACAAAGCATGGTGAGGAAGCCAGATACTGAGTTTTATTGGTCGATGAGACCTAAACTCTCATCTCCCTTTTTTGGACAAACAATGTCTTACCGATGATTCGTAAAAATAAGGCAATATTTACATTTTGCCAATAATAACGCCCAAACGCCCCAACGCCGAACTAAATAAAATATGGTCGATTTGCCAGAAGCTGGAGAAAAATTTCAAGGCAATCCATACACCAGAGATGGACGTTACCATTGACGAGAGCCTGCTCTTGTACAAGGGAAGATTGGGGTGGTGGCAGTTCATCCCTATGAAAAGAGCTTCATTTGGCAAATATTTGTCCTTAGTGAATCGAGAACTGGATACGTGTGGTCAACGACGATTAACACGGGAATGGGGACTGTGTAGGATAAAGACTTTGCCCATTTACCCATGTCCTCAAAAGTGATGATGAAGTGTGATGATTTGGCCTATGATATTGTCTGACGACGGATAATTTTTATACATCTCCAGATCTAGCCGACTTGCTCGCTTCACACTCCTCTGACTCGCAGGGAACACTGAGGAAAGGGATTCCAGCTCTCTTCAATGAGAATCAAGTAAAATAATTAAAGTTTCTTGATTTTTGCCATAAAATGAATTTTCATTTTTTCAAAAACATTTTCAGAGCGAAAGTCGTCGTCATGCGGGTTGCCTAACTCCCATGAATGTTTGTACGTTTTTTCTTGATGTACTAAGGACTAAAATTAATAGCTTACATTAACATTGTCGGAAAAGTATATACATTTGTCATATAAACTAAACGCATTCCTCCTTAAATGTTTAACAAGGGATTACGGGAAGGAAAGTTATAACGTAATGCGGGTGGCCTAATTTTCTTTAGTTAAGGGGCAACAATCAGAAACTATTGAATAAATCATTAGTTATTTGGAATAAAAAATTAATGAAAACATTTTCGGATTTGCCTCCCTTCAATGCTTCTGAATCTGAAATAAAAAAATATGACTTTTTTTGACCATTTTTGTAAAAAAAACCCGTCAGGGAAGGGGTTAAGATCAAAATATATCTATCACCAAAGCTAAGCCTATTTTGAAATTCCATATTGATGTAACTTGATGTGAACTATTCTGTTCAACATATTTGGCACCCATTCTAGCCCATGGTAAAAATAAGAATAACAATAGGTACTGATTACCTTGTACAAGTCCATTCCAGGGGTTTCTCCATCCCATGATCCATGCCGTGACTGAGAATCAGAAACCCGAACCTGTAGGTGACGGCCAATACGGAAACCTCTGAACGTGAAAATAAACAATTCAGATGAACTGCCAAGAAATTTAGGTTTGCACCTAAATTCAAATGCAATAGATTTTCCAGGATTTATAGAAATGGGCTTGTAGCTCATGGGATTTCTACCTGTAAAAGATGCAACTCATTATTAATGGTATTTTTAAAGAGCTAGTACATTTTAAGATATTTCTTTCCCAGGCCATTTGATTATAGAAATATCAA
The DNA here is from genome assembly GCA_963573305.1 of Pyrrhosoma nymphula. NCBI lineage: Eukaryota > Metazoa > Arthropoda > Insecta > Odonata > Coenagrionidae > Pyrrhosoma > Pyrrhosoma nymphula. The sequence continues at coordinate 6,225,716 of OY754335.1, read as the reverse complement.
GAGCTGTTAATATCAACTTAAAGTCATGTATACTCAAACTTGAACTCTTCTAGAATGAAAACATGTGGATCGATTTTTCTGCAATTTTCATCATTACAAAACTTACAACATTACTTACATTTACAAAAATGTTATTGTCCATAAATTAAAAAGTATTTCCTGCCTCTCAGAGGTCCAGCAAAAAAGAATCTTTTTTCCTCAAAGCACTGAGGTGTGGCTAGTATAGGGTTCCCATAATGTATTTTTGAAAAAAACGAGACATTGCATTTTTAACTTTTTTAAAACAGGGTAGATTGTATGGGTGGGCAAGGGCCTTCTGGAGCCCTCCTGGCACTCAGACCTCTTGGTCCATTGTGCCATTCCACGTTTAACCTGCCTGCCACTTGCAGACAGGAGACAAGAGCACCACGGTAGAGGTATGATGGAGGGGCCATCCCCAACCTTCCCAGTATAGGTACGAAGGGAGTCCTCCCTCCCACCGTCCCAGTCTGGGTATACATATCTTCCTCCGGCCTCCCGGTATCGGTCTGGAAGGAGTATCACCCCTCCATCCACCCTATGGTAGTAGAGGTATGGAGGAAGGCCACCCATTCAACCTCCATCCGGGAACGGGAACTGGTGTGTCAACATGGCTAGGCCCTTGCCCAATTAAAAAAAAATGTTCAAACGCCGCCTGGTGATGAAGATACAAGAGATGCTACGGGGAGAAAAACTGTTCTTGGATGCTGCTACGTGTGTAATGAAAAGCCAATAAAAAAGTGAGAAAAAATTGTGAATCATGTAGTAAACCAATTTGTAATGAGCATTCGGTAGATATTGTAAAACGTTTTTCCTGCAAATAAATTTTATATTTATTTCATATAACCCTTCTCTTGGACTACAACCTTGTCGTGGTTGAAGGGCTTGCGTGCTCCGATGACCCCTAGAGCTGCACTGGTGGGAGCATTGCTCCTGGTAGGGTCACCCATGCCAGATTGGTCGAAGGTTAGGAGACAGACGAATGGTAGTCCGCGCAGCGTCTGTACCTCAGTGAGGCGGCTGCAAAAGGCGTCTGACCCCAGTGGGGCGGCCTCTGAAGTGATGGTGTCACGTAAAAAAAACACTATTGAGTAAGGCCACGGAATACTATCTCAATTAAAACAAAAACCTTGAAATTATGGACAGTTCTCAATTGATAATGAATCCTGGTAACTACGGGACTCGGCCCAGAGGGCCGGGTGTCGTGCCCGGCACCGGTGGGAGCAAGGCCCCTGCGGTCGTCATCACACGAAATCCTTGCTCAGACGTAGCAGCAGCAGAGGAAAAGAAGATAAAGAAGAGTAACGAAACTATCAGAATAGGCACGTGGAATGTTAGGACTATGCTGAGGGCGGGGAAGCTAGAGAATATAAAGCAAGAAATGGAGAGGGTGGGTGTAGACATCATGGGTCTGGGTGAAGTAAGATGGAAGAATGACGGGGATTACTGGAGCGGCGACTATAGAGTAATTTATAGTGGAGGGAATGAAAGTCAGCGCGGGGTTGCATTCGTAATGAATAAGAAACACGGTAGAAAAGTAGTGTATGCAGAACAGGTGAGTGATAGGATAATAGTCGTGGAACTAAAAGCAGAACCAACGAATTTAGTTATAATCCAGGTTTATATGCCTACCTCTAATCATAAAGAGGAGGAGGTAGATGGGGTGTACGATCAGCTAGAGGAAATAATTGGTAGGATACCAGGAAGTAAGCACCTGGTAGTAATGGGGGATTGGAACGCGGTGGTGGGTGAAGGAAGAGATGGGCGGGAGGTGGGCGATTACGGGCAAGGAAGGAGAAACGACCGGGGCAGGAAAGCTGTGGAGTTTTGCCGCAGAAATAACCTAGTAATTACAAATACATGGTTCAGACATCATCCTCGACGAAGGTACACTTGGAAGAAGCCGGGAGACACAGATAGGTTCCAGATAGATTATATAATGGTACGTCACAGATACAGAAATAGTGTTAAAAACTCGCATACTTATCCAGGAGCTGATGCAGACACAGACCACAACTTATTAGTCATGAAATGTCGGGTAAAACTGAAAAAGATAAGAATGGGAAGGAGAGTACGAAAGTGGAATGCGGAGGCATTAACTGGGGCAATGAAGAAGAAGTACCGGGAGAAGGTGGATGAGAGAATGGGTGAGGACCATGGAGTTAGATCAGTGGAAGATGAATGGGGAAGTTTGAAAAATGGAATTATAGAAGCGGCGAAAGCAACGGTAGGCGTAGTGAGTGCAACTAAAATTAGAAAACTGTGGATCACGAAGGAGATGATAAGGGAGATGGAGGAGAGAAGGAAATGGAAGAGCGTAAACTCAGAGCTAGGTAAGAGAAAATACCGAGAATTTAATAACAGGCTTAGAAGAGAAACAAAGAAAGCAAGAGAGGCGTGGTGGAGAGAACAGATCGACGCATTAGAGAAATGCCAAAAAGAGGGAAGAGCAGATGCATTATATCGGAAAGTGAAGGAACTGACGGGTGGTAATAAGGGAAGGGGAATTACAACGATAACAGACAAGACGGGAAAGGTGATCGTAGAACCTAGAGAGATCCAGGAGAGGTGGAAGGAGTATGTTGAAGAGCTGTATGGTAAAGAAATAAGGCCCAATATGTTAGATATAGAAAGGGAAGACGATATAGACAGAGATGGCATCGGACCAAGTATCCTAGATAGCGAAATCGAAAGAGCTCTACGAGACATGAAAAGGAATAAGGCGGTGGGAAAAGATGACATACCTGCAGAATTTTTAAAGAGCATGGGGAAGAACGGAAGAGGAAAACTTTTGCGCTTATTCGTAGGATTTATGAGGATGGAGTGTGGCCGGAAGACTTCGTGAAGGCTGTACTAATTCCTATACCAAAGAAGAGTAAGGCAAAAACTTGCGAAGACTATAGGACAATAAGCTTAATATCCCACGCAGCCAAAGTAGTTCTGAGGATTCTAAACAGAAGGCTAGAGAAGAAGGCAAATGAATATTTGGGTGACGACCAGTTCGGGTTTAGGAGAGGGACGGGAACGCGAGACGCTATAGCGGTGATGAGGATGCTAGTAGAAAGAAACCTAGAGTATGGGCAGGATGTTTTTGCATGCTTCGTAGATTTCGAGAAGGCGTTTGATCGGGTGGATGGACGAAATTAATGGGATCATTATAATTATGTGGGTACCCGGGTACCACTGCCGTGACTGGGTAGTACATATATGTTGAAAATATTTTTCTATAGGAAACAAAAAGCAAATTTTCTTAATGTTGGAAGCATATTTATCTAGTAAATCGGTTAGTTGAAGCTGGCCCGGGATTATCTTTAAAAAGTCTCCTTAGAACATAGAAAATGTTCCAATTTTCGAACAAATGGGTACCCGGGTACCCTGCAATTGACATAAGGGTTTAAAAAAATCGCCAATCAGAAAAAGAACGTGAAATATGGATGAAAGCTGCATTAAAAATCTGTCCCGGAGTTTTCATTCAAGTACAGTTTAAACTTAAGCGCATATTTAAAAAAATTCATTATTAATCATTTCCACAATCCTATTATGATGAGCCTTTTCATGGCAAGGCAAATACCACATTTGCATGAATCTAAGACGAACCAGATTCTAAGATGACCCGCCTCTATTGGAAATCCACAATGGGGAAATAAGTCATGGAATTGGCTTCTGATTGTAAGACGAACCCACTTTTCTTGGGAGGCCCGAATGGGAAAAAAACATCTTAGTCAAAAAAAATCTAACATTTTAGATTCGTGCAAATACGGTATCTCATAAGAAAAAAAGATTAAGAGTCTCAAGGTAGAGAACTGCACAGCAGGGGGTATAGAATTACAAATATTTTTAGCATAGGATACGTAATAGGTTGGAAAAGTGGCCTTTTAAGTTCAATAATAAGTGTACAAAAGCACGGCTCTAACAAAGTTCATCTTGAGACTGACCAAGTAGCTAAAAAATACGAAATTTTGGTGAAAATTGTGTTTCTTTTAGGAAAGTTAATTTTTTGGCGGAGCGTACATACATTTGATTAAACATTTGATAAAATTAAAACTAGACCTTAATGTACTTACCTGTGTTGGTACTGATGGCGAGAACACAAACACGGGAAAAAATAGCAGTGTTATTAGGTGCCTGGAACTTTAGCTTAAGAAACCGCTATTTTGGCAGTATGTTAGCTTCACTCAAATGAATTGCCGCTGAGACACTTTGTGAAGGCTCTGGACGGAGGTACCAGTGGGCCATCAGAGCTTTCCGGAGCAATAAGGAGGAATCTAGCCACCGTTGAGACCTTGCGCTTGTCACTCAATTCGCAGCAATACCTAGTCCGGACTTACCTACATATTTTTTTTTAATAATTAATTACCACCGAAAAAAGCACTTATGGCCTTTACATCGGGGTAGTAGTAACAATCAACAGTGGTCAAGCACAAACAACCATGTCCTGGGAAGTGAAAAATCCTCCCCAGGCGGGATTCGAACCCGCGACCTTTGGGTTAGCAGGCGAGGACGTTACCCCACCGCCACCTAGGCTGACAAGACGACGAAAGAAGATATGAAGACGACGACAAGAAGATATGAAGACAACGTCGTTGAAAACTTGTCTACCAATCAACAGTTTCGATTAACAGCCACCTCCTCGTGGTGAGTGCTGGGTAGTTCACTGCAACTGAACTAGCAAGGAGCAGCTACTTTCCATGGTGTTTCCTAAAATGTTTAAACTATGATATCTCGTCGTATTCGGTTTTAATGCCTCAATCTAGTTGTTCCTCAATCCAAACACATTAACCTTTATCTACCGAGCGTGACTCTCCGGTACAAAAAAAATATCGCTATACTGCCGAGCGTGTTCATATGGCACAATGCGTCCTCCTTTCACTCCCAAGGCCCCTGGGACTGTCAAATGATAGAAAGTCATATTTTTTTTGCGTCATTTGACTGATAATACATCTTTCTTCCATCTGAATTTTTTTCTTTGGATATCTCACGGTATTATATGTTGTTTGACGTAATATAACATAACAAATCCAACTCCCGTAAACAAGGTTTGCTTGCCGTTTGTGTGAGGAGGGAACCAAATACTTTCCTCAGTACAAATGACGTTATAGACCACACAAAGATATATATTTCTATAAGAGAAGCATTCAGAATGTAGAAGGTCCTCCTATCATGAGAATTTTTTCTTTGTTATGTCAAGATAATGTGATTTTATTCGACCATCTTTCGCCTAAATGATACATCTCCTTACTCTAGGTTTGTTTACTTGGTGTGAGACCAGGAAACTTCATCCTTTTGCCATGACAGAGGAGGATATATAGCCCAATTATATCCTTATCTTCTCAGAAAGCACTCAACGATAGGAGCATCTTACTTTCATGAGAGGTTTTTTCCTTATCTCCATACGTGTACTAGGTTCCGCTGGACCATCTGCCCTGTGAATGACTCATCCTCTTTGTTCGAGTTTGCTTATCTCGCTGGTAAGGAGGAAAGGGAATCTTTACGTGAGCACAAATCAAGATAACAGGATGCTGAATGATGCCTTTGATAGCATGCGAGCCTTTCTGCATACACACTTCGAAGTCCTTCCCGTCTGAAAATTTGTTGTGACTAACATTTTCATATCATTGCGGACTGGCTCGGTGAGAAGTCTCTCCTGAAACTGATCGTTCCAGCGTGTTGTAGGCTGTGGCATGAGTATTTTTCAGACAATATTATTAGTAATATCGTAGTTCTAGCAATATGGCTTCTGAAAGTAAACTTCTGAAATAAGAGGAATATATAGAAATTCTGACAGAGAGCAGTTGCGATGGAGACAGTGACACGGATGTTGAGCCCTCCTGGTGTTTACCGTTACGGAATTTCAAGCAAATAGTGCATGCGCACACCGGACCATCGTATGGATTAGATAAAAATCAAGCACCACTCACGACAGAGAATAGTCTCCTCGATTTTGTTAAATTATTTTTTGGAAACAAAATTATTTGGGAGTGAGGTGATTGTGTCGTTCAAAGGACGAGTCATTTTTCATCAGTATATTTCTAAGAAACACGACTTTGGTGCCCGGAATGTGAAGTTGGGCTGTGTGTAGACCTCTTTTTCATGATCTATCACACAATTGTCAGTATATGAAATGCGTAGCTGGCCGACATCACTATGATAATATTCAGTTCGAAGGAAAATGTGCAGGTATTTACGAACTTTACATGACATCTCATAAATATGGGTTTTATTGCCAAAGTTGCTATTTACGTTTTTGAACTACAGTAATTTTCCTTATGCAAGGTGCACTCATGTTTTCGTATCATAAATATAAAAAAATATTGCTGTACGTACTAGGTTTTATCATCAACCCTCAGCAGTACCTTGAGCCTCCATCTCTCTCCCTCTGTCTCATTTCTTCATATCTCTCAATTACCCCTACCTCCCCCTCCCATCCTCCACCTAACTCTTCCCCCTTCTTTATCAAGAATATTTTCCCTCACTCTAACCCTTTCTTTTTGGAGACATCGTCTCTAAAAATAAAGGGTTAGAGTGAGTTACTACAGCATCAGCTACTACAGCAACGCTCAGCACAAAACACCGACTGCGGTTTTTCACTTCTGATGCAATTGGAACGGTCCGCTGAAGTGAGCTAGAAGTGGTCCATCAATGGCTAAAAACAATCAATTTATGTCTCATCTATTGCTTGGTCACGGCGCGCAGGAGTTATATCCACAATGTGGATACAAACATTTTTTTCTATATTAAAATTTTCGTAGACTTTCGGAACACGAAAATAACATTACTACGCAACATGAGTTTGAACGTAATTACATCGATAATCTGGTAAAATATTGTCTAAAAGGAAGAAATAAAACAAGCACAGCAGACGGAAAATTAATTAATCAATTCAAATAAAGTATTTTATAATGAAAAAAACATATAAGTATTAGGGTGAAAAATTTGTCTTTCATAGTGTTTGGAAGAGAAAAACGGCAACTCTCGGAAAAAGGCAGTTGTCATACTTTGGATATTTTCCATTTTTTTATGGTTATATACCATTCCATTACTTTAAAACTTTAAATTGAACTAAGGGCGTTATGTTACACCATTTTTGTAGAGGGATTGCTCGTTCTTTTGCCAAAAAACCCTTCACAGTCAAAAATAATTTAAATTTTTTTACATAAACAAAAATTAAACTTTGATTTAAAATATTGTTATATTTACTATCCCTATAAAATTAAATCACATGAAAGCCCTGTAAAAACTCTATAGAGCACTTTTTATTTTATTGTGATACAACAAATAATTTTCTTGTAATAAATTTTTTTCTAAAACACTACGTTTTAGTGGCAGAAAGTTTAAAAAACCTCGGTAGTCTAGAAATACAGCCGGCGAAAAACCTCTTAAGATAAAGGTTAAAACAGCCATTTAATCAAATGTATGTACGCTCCGCCAAAAAATTAACGAACCTAAAAGAAACACAATTTTCACTAAAATTTCATATTTTTGAGCTACTTGGTCAGGCTCAAGATGAACTTTGTCAGAGCCGTGCTTTGCACACTTATTATTGAACCTAAACGGCAACTTTTCCAACCTATTATGTTTCCAATACTAAAAAATTTTGTAATTCGATACCCCCTACTGCACAGGTCAGGCAACTTGTTTCAAGTCTTCAAGGTGTGCCAGGATGGGTTCTTCTAGGCCTGGCTCAGATCACTATAGATTTTGCTAAATTCAAGAATGCTTATGAGACTAAATTAATAAAGACGACCAAAAGAAATAAAATATCATATAATGAATACATTGGCTAGCGGTAAGTTATCCTGTGATTATTTTATGAGTTATATGATTTTTTTAAATGTGAGTTAATGTTCCTACTGTGTTAATATTCTGGTGGGCCAATCACAAAAATGTTCAACAGGTATAGAACAGGCTCAGGCTTGGTCAAGCTGAACAAAAAAGAGGCCAGTGGTATTCCTCTAGCTACAGTTATTCTTTAATGATCATTAGACACAATGAACTTTTATAAACACCAAGCTGATTTGCCATGGCAAGTATATGATCAGCAATTAAACCTCCAATCACTGATGAATTTTTATGGAATACCCGAGCTGGGCAACCCAAAAGTTGGTGGAACAAATCCCACCTTGGGAATGATGTCATGCACATATTTCAGGATTAAGGTATAACCTTGCTGTGTCTGATTTTGCCCGACACAGCCTGATTTTGATTTCATTTAAAAATAAATTTTCAAACCATCTGCATACAATAAAAATTAAACAGGTCTAAAAATATCACCTTCTTCGCGTACAGACAGATAAAAAATAAATGGCCCTAAGTGAGATCCTTGTAGAATACCTGAAGTGACATAAAAATCAAACGATAATAATGATTTAATCCTCACATTGTTTTCTTCCACATAAATAGCTTTCAACAACCAAGATAAAAATTTACTAGTTATTCCAAACGCTTGCAACTTTGCCACTAAATGATTTATACTCACAGAATCAAAGGCAGCATTAAAATCAGTATTAGCTGAATCAACCTGATGACCCTCATCAAAAGAGGCAAGAATATCAGTTATGAAGGAAATTAAATTAGTTAATGTTGATCGTCCAGGATGATTGAGGGTATCATCATCTTCCACACCATCAGCCATGGCTATCATACTCCTAAGGTTGACAGCGCGACAGTTGGTAGTACTGAAGGAAAACCGATATGTTGGTGAAGAGATATGAGGTGCCCTTTCCGTGTGTAAAATGTTTTACATGAAATTAAGTACAAACTTCAGAGAGTGATTTGAGAACTATAAGATATCCCAACATCTAGCGAAGAAGATAAAAAAAAGTGAAGTTAAATGAAGAGGAAAAGATATATTAACGATTCATTGGAATGTTTTGCGACATGGACTGTGATAAGCTGCCTGAGTTTGACTTCAACTATAATCCAACATTGGCACAGATGGTGTTGAAGTTGCAAATATTTACTGGAAGAGAAAGATATTTACAAATATGTAATTGGGTCTCAGTAAGAAAGATATAAAACAGAATCCATGAAACTAGAGGTGATTCTTAATTGACTCTGTTGGCCGTATTGATTTCATAAATATTCAAAAATTTTGTTTAAATATTCCTCATTGATAGCTTAAAATAATATATATGACAAGGTTTATTAAAAATAAAATGTAAGAGACTCCTTCCGGGTTATATTTATCCGTAGACACTCTTGTAGTTCTATGGCAAGATGGTGCCAAACTGATATTTTCGAATGTTTCTTTCCCTCACATCTCCTAGCTGCTAAACTAAGAGTCTGATCTCGAATCTGCTGGGTGGGTTTTTTAGATCTCATCAAGTCCTACAACTTTATGCCAATCCTTCCTCTCTCACACTTATAGCTCGCTGGAAACATGGCACCAAAGTTGGATTTTTCTGTTTTTCCACTGTAGCTTCTAAACTAGAAGTCGTATCTCAAATCTGTCTGGTGGTTTTACCTAGATCTCATTCAGGCCTACAACTTTACATCTATTCTTACTCTCTAACACTTATAGTTTGCTGGAAACATGGCACCAAAGTCGGATTTTCGACTGTGGTTTCTAAACTAAAATTTGGATCACGAATCTGTTGGGTGGTTTTTTCTAGATCTCATTCAGGCCTACAACTTTACATCTATTCTTACTCTCTAACACTTATAGTTTGCTGGAAACATTGCACCAAAGTCGGATTTTCGACTGTGGTTTCTAAACTAGAATTTGGATCACGAATCTGTTGGGTGTTTTTTTCTAGATCTCATTCAGGCCTACAACTTTCTGCTATTCGTTTTCTTCATTTCTCGTAGTTCTCTGGCAACATGATGCCAAAGTCGGCTTTTCGTGAATCCTTCAAATGTATCTTTCCCTCACGCCTTCACCATATTACCTTGAGACTCGACAGGCGCATGCGCCATAACATGAACTTCACGGATATGTAGCATAAACCTGTACTCCTGGGTAGTTCTCCAGCAACATGGTGCCAAAGTGAATATCTTGCATGTTTCTTTCTCTCATGCCTCCACTGACTAAGACGTTGGGGGCGCAGCCCCCTTGCGAGCAAAGCGAGTCTCACTACAGTAGAAACTCGAAAATACGAACTTCGAAATTACGAAATTTTGATTTTACGAAGCAAAATATTCGGTCCCGACCAAAAGGGTATCTAAGTGTATGTAACAGTACGCGATATTACGAAATAACGAAGTTTTAAAATTACGAACCTCGGATCTTGGTCCCGGCGTGAAAAAGTTACTCGTTTATACGAATAGTGATGGATCACAGTAACGTTTCGGCGCTCCTTTTCAGAGTTAAACATCTAATTAATGATCGTTGCCGAATACATTACGCACTGAATGTATTACCTGGACGATATCTCATTTTTCAATGCTTCAATAGTAAAGGTGTGGTTTCGCTGGGGCGTCTGGCGTCCGTCCAGCAGTCGGAAGTCACTGACGTACTCATCCAATGTACAGTAAGCCCTCGACTAACGAACGAGATGCGTTCCGAGAACTTGTTCATAAGTTGAAAAACGTTAGCCAGGCATCGAAAATTGTAGTTACTATATTTCCTGGCCCATAAGACGCACTTTGTTTGCTCCAAAATGTGCTCTTAAATTGTTCGTTCGTCCTCTAAGACACAAGCTGATTCGCCGGGAAAATACTATGTAGGGATGGTCAGATCGGATCTAAAGATCCGCGGGTATTACGTTTCTCCGGATATTGAAATCCTAATTCATTTTAAAAAATCGGATCTGGATAAGATAAAAAAAATTCACACTGGGGAGTGGATACCATTAAAAACGCCCTAAATAACGGCCATCCTGTGTTGCGGCCGATGTAGGAACTAGTTGGAACCATGGAAGTTGGCTGCTGATGCTCTCGAAAGGATGTCTATAAGATGTCCTTGAAAGGATATCCCAACTAGTGGAAACCAACTGAGAAGTTGGGCGGGTATGGGATGAGTGAACTGTGATACGTTTGGTTCGCGCTCATAGCTGATAAGGGACTCCCAATGGGCAACGCCCCTCCCCCACCCAACTTTTGGAAGCCACCTGTGGAGTTAGGGCGTGGGAAAGGGATGAGTGAAACGTGATACTTATGATGAAATGTGATGCTGACTCGAGAAAAAATATCACTTTACTCCGACCCCCTAACTATGAGCGCCGAGCTGAGGGTGGGGGGGAGAGAGAGAGAGAGAGAGGTGGAGGGGAGAGCAAGAGGCAGGCCAAGGATGCGTAGCCATTCGCTGGATTGCCAGAAGCGCCAATGCTCGGCACGAATGCCTCTGGAAAAAAGTGCTGGACATCTTTGATTTACACGACTACAGTAATTGTATTAAACTTGCGTACCAACTTGATGAGTATCCGCATTGAAAGATAAACGATGCAGCTAGAAATTATATCAAAGGTCATTTTCGTATCACTTCTCATAGCCGAGTAGCTTTTCTGCGAAATGATCGATTTTAGGCAAGTTAACTAATTTTTTCTCCAATGTGGTTGATATGAAGTAAGCACAAGTATGTATCAAGCCCTGTAAAATAAGTTCTAGCGACATCCTTCCTGTGCAAAACGGTGAAAACAGAATTTCTTTATCTATTAGCATGGCGATGTAAAAGTCAATGGTCTAAAAATGGATTTCCTGGCGTGGTATCCACTTCCAAAAGTGAATGATGCTTCCCATAAAAGGAAGTAAAAACAGATTAGAGTTCCGATTCTCTCTTCGCATGCGCCGATGCACTACGTTATTTATCCCATTGATATGACGATGCGTTTCAAAGCTCTTTCGGGCGCCACGCAACATAATTTCAGGTTGTGGAAAAATCATGAAGGAGTGCGATGTCAACCTCATAGCTACCACCGGAGTAAGGTTACAATTTGAATCGACCGAAATAACGGCTCCCTCGTTCGAGCATCAGCCGTATCAATCTAGTGTTGGCTGCCGAGGCCCCTGAAAGGAGGTCCAACCCCTCCCCCACTGGTTAAAGCCACCTGGGTAAAAGCGAAACTGGGTGAGGGTAGATAATAACAGATAAGGTGAAGGAGTGATCCTCTCGGGTTACCCCCTTATCTTTCTCGCTGAATGAGTCCCTCGCAGATGAATGTCGTCGCTCCTAGGAATAAGGAACGAGGAACTTTTTTCTTGAAGGGTCTTCTGGGAAAAACCGGTTTAGACGCGCCAATTGTTCAGATCCGACTGAGGTATCACCCTAAAATCTGACAGCTTTAATGTTTCCGGCTGAGTGATTGAGAGGGATAGCTGGATGGAAGGACTGCTCGTCAGGCAATTTCCAAATATCCTGTAAAGGATATTTTACCATTCATCACGATAACCCTAATCGAGCCTCGTATTGCCGGCAATAATCATTTGTCATCACAAAACGAATGAGTGAACGGAATAATGCATCGATTTGATGCGAAGGTAGCTTGACACACGGAAGTCAATTTCCATTGAAACGCGGCTTTCGTCTTACTTCCGAACCATCCGTAAAAATTTATGACGCAAGTAAACAATAAACATTGCAAATTGATATATCCAGATAATATTGTTAAAATTCGTCACTGCAAAGAGGGGTAGTACCAATCCGCGAGTTGCTGCACGCCGCACCGCCAGCTGCAACGGCAAAATAACTTATCCGGTGGCGCCAAATTTGAAATTCCCGAAAATAGGAATAATAAAACTCAGACAAATAAGTTGTGTTCAACTGACAATGAGTGCACCCTGTGGGCATGAATACACATTTAAATATACTTTCATGAATTATAACTTTGTAAATCATGCAAGTACATTGCGAGAGTACATCTTAATCTAAGGAAACAAAAAAAGAGCTTCATCGCGATGATTTTGAAAGATACTCGTTCATACGAAATTTGATATTACGAAGTGCCGATTTTTCCGGTCCCGTCAACTTCGTAATTTCGAGTTTCTACTGTATAACTATCCAACACACAGGTATGTTTCTTACATATCTTAAATGTACATTCCTTGCACTTTCACTGGGTTACATTATCATTTTCGCCACTAATGGGAGTGCTTCACAAAACAGATTTTAGCTGGAGTGACAGAAAGCCAGATTTACCTTCATTATCTTCGGTAGGTAGCATGATTCTAGCCCATAATGGGATACTTTGTGGGCTGTGGTCGCCGTGGTTAAGTATCACCACTGCATTTCTTTTGAAAGTGTCATATTCGCATATTATTTAAATAATTTGAAGCAACGAGTTATTGAGAAGAGCAAATAGCACGAATAATATTGAATCATATCATTTACATGTAGGTACCCTAATGCCCGAATTCCCAGGCACAACTTGAAAAGGAACGAAACTTTAAACTCATTCCTTTTAGAGAACGGGAACGAAAGGAACGAGTCCGAGAAAAGAACGAAACTGCCCATCACTACTACCCCTTTCTATATTCTAGCTCTAATCTTACATGAGCAGAATCTCATCCTCAAATTTTATAAAATAGGCACCTGAAAATATACAACAATCTTCAAAATTCCTTTCTATAATTTTTCATATGGTAGCTTTTTTTAAAAATATTTCTCAGTCCTTTATGTATTACTTTGAATTTCGAAGACCTTGAATGTGTCCTCAATAAATCCCCTCACTCTCAAAATTTCAATTGCAAGTGACCATCCACACTTCTAACAGCTAATACATAAAATTTAAATAGCATTAAAATGTCAACTTCATACTGCTTCAATGTTATTTTATGTTATATGTGATGAGAGTAAATGAAATTTGGAGAATAAGAACACTTTAACAGATTTAAACTCTGGGCAAAATTTTCACTCCATTCAGAATTGGCAAAAAGAGAATGAAAATATACCAATAAGACTGTTAAGCACATTTAACTCACTCAAATCATGAAATATTGTCTGTATTTCTATTTATACACTATTAAAAATTAGATCATTTTGTTCAGGACCAGTAATCAGGTGACTTCATTGCATGCAGAGTCAAAAAATCTTATTTTTAAAACCATACTCTCAAATAGCGCATGTACCAGAGGAATTCAAGATGAAAAGCCACAATTCTGAAGAGGTAGTTTGAAAGAAATCAATCACCTACAGCTAAAAGCAGCTAATACTTAACAGGTATCATTTAAAATGTTCATATCTTAGCCCAGCAATAGGAAAAAAGATTGGATGGTGTTCACATGTGAATTTACCACCACTACGTTTTACCTCCATAAGCATCCAATTGTGACACAGTCATCTGAGATTGGGCCAACGCACCATGAAACTTAGCACGAAGCAACCACTTTATTTCAGTTCCATCATTTTGAACATGAAGGATAAGGCTTTTTTGACTTCCAATGGACATGTTACCAAAATCGACATTTCCAGTGACAATCATCCCTTCTTTGTCACTCGTGAGTAAATCCTCCCCTTCAGCATCTGCAAAATGTAGGCAAAGTATCAATGTTATTGTCCAAGAATGTATTAAAATTACCATTAAAATCATAAAGTTTAAATTTCACATCCACATTCTACCCAGCAAGCTGTGGCAAGGATCTGCATCAGGGAATGTTAGGACATCAGCCATGAAAAATGGGAGGGTATAGGGAAATGGAATTGGAAGGGATTGATTTATTCACCATAAAAGGACAAGATTACACTTGTGTGGGTTTCGTCAAGTTTTACAAATAAAAAAATACAAATAAAAATTTAAAAAATAAAAATTTTGCCAAAAATTCACATAAAAAAAGAAAAAATTCTACAAAAAAAATTCACACAAAGTTGTACATACTACTAAAAGAGAAAAAAATATTTATTTACATTTTTTTTACTTTTTATCTCTCTCTGTACTCCTGATTGCTGTAAAAGGTATTTTTTACAAAAAGATCTTTTAAAATATTCTTGAACTTTTTTCTAGGCTATGCATTGCTTTTACTTCTGAAGGAAGTTTGTTAAATATTATTTTCCCAGAAAATTCTGTGGTTTTTTGAAGCATTGATATCCTGCAATTGTCACCGAAAATATTGAATTTGCCTCTGGTGTTATATTGATGGACATCTGTATTTCTGGTCAGAGAAATATTTTTGTAGCATGCATAGATAATCACATTATACGTGTACATACTAGGGATTGTCATAATTTTATGCAATTTAAAATATTTCCTGCAAGACTCTCTAGATTTTAATTTTAAAATAACCCTTTTTTTGAAGGGTAAGTACCTTTTTTATATTTTCCTGCACTGAGTTTCCCCAACAGACAATGCCGTACCTAGCCACAGATTCAAATACACCATAGTATATAGGGATTAGGATTTCTGAAGGGCAGTAATTCGCCAGATTTTTAAAAAGAAATATGGCTGAGCATAGCTTATTACAACATTTATTTACAGATAAAAGTGGAATGTATGTAAATG
Organism: Pyrrhosoma nymphula; assembly: GCA_963573305.1. Lineage (NCBI taxonomy): Eukaryota > Metazoa > Arthropoda > Insecta > Odonata > Coenagrionidae > Pyrrhosoma > Pyrrhosoma nymphula. The sequence continues at coordinate 6,210,330 of OY754335.1, read as the reverse complement.
GAGTGTGTCAGTGTCTCATTCTCTATTGGCTGTAGTCACTAGAATGGTTCATGGTAAGAAGTCATTTCAGTACATTGTGGGACACAGCGCGGGGTTGTAATAGGTGTACGGTTGAGAATTATGTTAGTAACTCTAGTAATTTAGTCAAATCTACTTGGAATATCATCAACCATTCTACTAGAACCCCAAGTCAATTATAGGACTCAGCCCCCATAAATATCAATGGAATCACTGTGTCGGATCCTAAAGAAATCCTACTAATATTATAAATGTGAAAGTTTGTATGCTTGTTACTCAATCAGGCAAAAAACTGCTGGACCGATTGAGCTGAAATTTGGCATGTAGATAGAAAATATATCTGTGAGTAATACATATACGCTATATTAAAAAGCCCTAAGGGTCCCCTAAGGCCCCTCTGGTGGTCAATGCCAATCATTGGGTTTGGTGCCGTGGGTTTATTTTTTGCTTTTTAAAAGTACTTTCACTCAAGATAGAGGGCTGGAATTTTTTTATCGGATGGCTGAATAAATAAAAATTCTAATTCTTCCAATCGATTTTATATTCAGTTTCGTAATCGTGAGAAAGTCATGTTTTGTGCTGAAAAATCTCACATTTTCTCTGAAATCAACAATATCATATTTCCTTGGCAACCAAATATTTGATCTTAAAAAAATAGAATGTAAATTACATGTTTTCCTGCAGACCCATGTTATCACGTTGTAATTTTATCTCTATCAGAAGGGCCCCGAGTCCCAAGGGCCCCATGATGGCTTGCTTTGGTGAGCAATCGATAAATTCAATGCATACTTACATGCTCACGATGCTGTATAAGTGAGTGCAGTTACTAAAACTGCGGTGTTAAGAATTTTTTAAATAAACATAAGTATTAGATTTGATTTCGCCGATCAAATACTACAAGGAAAATTATTCACGATCTCTTTCTATCGCTATTTTTTTCTTTACTTTGGTAATCGGATTTTGATGTTTGCTTTGAGATTTGGAATTGTTGTTAGATTTCATTTTTGCTCTTTACCAAACTTTTAAATTTGGACTTATTTGTTTGTTTTGTGATTTCTTTGTATACATTAGCAAATTATGATTTACTTTTCTTTTGTTGTTTTCACTTAATCCAAACTTTGAAATTCGGATTTAGTTATTATTTTGTGTTGCTTGCAAGCACAACAACAACAAGTTCTTTATGTACACAAGGGAAGCGATTAAGTTCATTCACTCAGAAGACGACTCAAAGAAGACCACTCAATATTCTTCAGGTTTTGTGGCTTTTGTATCTAATAAATTCAGTGTTTTTTACGCCCGTTGAGTTTCAACGGGTACCCTTAGCTAGTAGCTAATATGTTTAATCACCACTTCTGCAGGATTACTTCCAAAGCCACTCCCAACTAGTCTGCTGCCAAATGTAAATCATACTGCGCCCGTTGAGTTTCAACGGGTACCCTTAGCTAGTAGCTAATATGTTTAATCACCACTTCTGCAGGATTACTTCCAAAGCCACTCCCAACTAGTCTGCTGCCAAATGTAAATCATACTGCGCCCGTTGAGTTTCAACGGGTACCCTTAGCTAGTAGCTAATATGTTTAATCACCACTTCTGCAGGATTACTTCCAAAGCGACTCCCAACTAGTCTGCTGCCAAATGTAAATCATATTCACTTAACTCAATGTTCCTTTTCCCAACTTGCCCTGTTGCTGAGATTGTAGAAACAATCAAATCCTTTGAAAGCAAATTTTCCTCAGGGATTGATGGCATCTAATGCCTATTGTAAAAGCAATCTCATTCTATCCAAATACCTTTGGTCGATGTCACAACTTCATCTTTTGTAAGTAGCCAGTTCCCATCTATCCTAAACTACTCTCGAGTGAAAAAAAGGCTCTTATGACAATGCAGGCAACAATTAACCAAGACCTCTCTGTGATATCTGTATTCTACAAATTATGCTCCCACTCACACCTCGCTGCTTATTCGCGATTTATTGGTAAAAAAACAAACCGTTATTTTGCCGCAGCCACCGTATTTAACGGACATGACCCCCTGTGACTTCCTTCTATTCCCGAAGCTGAAGAGAATCATGAAAGGACGACGTTTTGCCACCATAACAGATAAAGATAAAAACAGTATTGCTGAAGGAGCTGAACTCCTTACCGAAAAGTGTGTTCCAGAAGTGCTTCCAAGATTGGAAAAACCGCTGGCACAAGTGTATTATATCTAAGGGGCATTACTTTGAAGGGGACAAAATTGATATTGATTAATAAATAAATATTACTTGAGAAAAACAAAAATTCCCATTATTTTTTTATCACACTTCGTATGTATGTATTATGCTAAAGTGCACTCATACTTCTTATTCAATTATGCTCTGGGGTAACTCCACTATAGCTAACAGAGCCTTCTCTGCCCAGAAACAAGCTGTTAAAGCCATGAACCAAGTCTCTATACATGCCCATGGTAAGCCACTTATTATTGCAGCAAATATGTTTATATCCAATAATGTGTTTGCTTTGTAAAAGAATATCCCAGTGAATTTCCTATGAACTCTTTACACCATGACCACTCCACCAATTCACAATATACAAACAAGTCAGTACTTATATTCCCCTAGTTCCACCCCTACCCACATTCAGCCTCAATACTGTTTAACAAACTACCAAATACCAATTTAAAAAATTACCTGCCTGCTGTCTTCAAAGAATTTCTGATAAAAAAATGCTACTATGATTAGGGATGGAATGTGTACACGTCTAGTTGCGTGAACACGTTTTCTGTTTCTTGCAAAATAATACACGTTAGCATCATCCACCTTTGATCATGAATTGCCACCCCACCCCCCCCCGGTCACCTTGAGTCAAGGTGCCGCAAACGCTGGAGAAACCCAATACCATCTACATAGTAACCTGCAAGCCACTTCAAGGGTGTGTGGCAGGGGATGAGTAATCACAAACAAGCATTTCACTAAACCCTAAAATTAGTGAAACTACGACTGTTGATGCATTTGCATAAATCACTAATGCTTGTCATGAGGCGAAGCCTCACAAGCTTGAAAAAACACTATAGATATGCTACCATTCAGCAGCATACCCTATGAGAGTACTTCTGAAATTAGACAGGAAAATTGTTATTGTTGTGGTTATAAAAAAAATAAACTGATCAGCAAGTGTATACGTAGGGCACGTAGGTATTAACGACGTACTAGCATACTACACTTAAGTTTAAGAAACGAACATCATTATGAATCAGTGTGTACGGTACTTCCTGGAATCTGGATCACAGGCGGTGACTACTGTCACTGCCTACAGTCACATCCTACGCCCTGTGACACAGTTTGCAAGCAGCGGTAGGGGGAAACGAAGACAGGTGATGGGACTCCAGCACTCTAGGCGTACGTACCTCTAGGCCCTCCCCAGAATGGAATGTGGGGCCAGAGACTAACTATTAAATGCGTTAGGAAGGGTAAGACATGTACACGTCTGAATAACAAGCGTGTACACATTTACTGTAATACACGCTTTTGCCCATCCCTATTACCTATGATGTAAAGGAATATCTAAATGACACACTTTGATATACAATTTCTTGTGGTCCATCACACATGTATTTTGTAATTATTGTATTTATAAATACTGTTTGAAAATGTATGCTACAATATTTTATGATGACTACCTATGTAACTTTGTGTTTATGTCCCCAGTCCCGCATTGATGAAACCATGCATGTACTAAGCCACTGGTGTAATAAACATTATTATATCATAATAATACCCTCCTAAACATTACCAGAAGCTGTTGCTCCCAGAAGGGAATGTGTCACTCTGACTGCGTGGAGAACGTTTCTTCTGTTTAAATTGACCAATAGGAAGATGCCTAGCCAAGGGGAACACACACTGGCAACAAAGTCTTTTTTAGGGGCCGAGCAACTGCTGTAGTTATCCAGTACTTCAATAAACCTGTGAAAACCCGAGATTACAACACTTTCCCTTAAACTCCTTCCCTGAACTCTGCTACGAGATGTATTGTTGACAGGGAATCTCATCACCCTCCCGCTCATTCTTCTCCAATCCCACAAACAAATTTCCTCACAGTGTGATGCATTCATTAGCGATGGAGTGGAATGACCAGGTGAGAAAAAGCACTATGAACGGTACACAATAGGTGTTAATTCTCTAGCTGCTTAACCCGTGATTTACGCATGTTGGATATTTGCTTGTTATCTGCAAATCTTGCAATTTCTGTGTGCTGATGTAGGTATTTCTCATCATGGGCAGCAAATTGCCCATCCACTCCTATTATTTTGTTTAATAAGATTTGTTACCAAATTAGTTCTGTTTTTAGGGATATATATTATTTAAGTTTCCAGTAATCATAAAAAAAACTTTTTCTACTTCTGCAAAAGTACGATCAATTAGTTTTTGTGATGTAAAATGTACTTTTTCAAAAGGTTTCTTGGAAATAATTACCCTGCTAGGGGGTTACAACTCTTGCTACACACCTTTCACCTTTATATCAGCAACCTTTTTCTTCAAGGATGGGAGGGCTGGAGCCAGGGCTAGGGCACGCCACGCACACCCAGCCCCACATTCACTCTCAATGGCTTGCAGTACAACAATATCACCAACAGTGGGCTCGTAGCCAGGGCTGAACGACAGCTGATGGGCCAGGATGCTCCCATTTATAATGGCACAAGGCCCTTCTATTTGTGTCACTTTTCCATTCTCCACCAAGCGCACACGTAGCGCTGAGACTCTATGTACTTTCAGAAGGTTTCCTCCAAGGTCTCCCGACTCCTCATCTATTTCCACCATGGCTTCCAACGACAACCAATCTCCTGTTGTAAAGCAAAGCAGCTTTATGCCACAAACTCATAATTTTTCATATCTTAAATATTTTATAAAATGTCTCTGTGAAATTTAAACACATACATAGTTACTGGCTTCACACAATATTTTTTTTATTCGTCATGTCCTCTCAAATAATATTCTCACTATTACATGTAGATATTAGTGAAGAACACAATTTTCAGTGGTTTGCAGAGGTAACCACCAAAATATGACACTCAGTGACTTGTTCAAATCCACTTTTTCAACAGTGATGACTTTTTTAGTAATGTCCTAAAATTGCTTCATATTTCATTATCCCCAAAGAATTTAACAAATTTAAGAAAAGCCAAAATTTTTAATTTTCATTTTTTATTACACATAAATAAAGCATAAACCATGGATAATGAAATAATATTAAGGGACTGCACTTAAAAAAATGGGGACTTTTTAATTTTGTAATTACAATTAGCGTCACTAAACAGAAACTTAGTAATATGATGAACAAATTCATTCATCAAATGACGGGATGCTCATTACCTATATGGGGTATAATGTTGCTCTCCACGTCATCCAGGGAGAAGCGGATTCCTCCGGGATCTACAATAACATCCCTGCCATCCCTCTCCTCCACCTTGGCCACCAAAGTCCGCCACTGAGCAAGTCCCGTTTTTTCAGCTTCTTGCAAATCCATAACTCGACCCTCATGCTCTCCGAGGACTGTTTTCTCTCCAAAAGTTTGTTCATCACCTCCTCCATCCCAAGCCTCCTCTCCGTAAGAGTACACCTTACTGATCTGCCATTCATCCTCTTCTGATAATCGAAACACCGAGAACGTTACTGGAGTTCCTACCTGCACATTGTTACAAGTGTACACATGGCTTATCAAAATGGTGAAAACGTACTGGCTTACTTAAAAATAATAAAAAAACAAAAGAATTCCAACTCTCATTAACATTTGTATAGTGCCAATCCAGGCCAACCAAATATGGCCTAATAGCAAGTATGAGCTGCGAAAATCTACACAAAAAAAGTTCAAAGGGGTTCATCAATGTGACAAATTAATAAATTTTATAGCTATCAAACTTGTTAAATAAGACACTTTGTTCTATTCCACACTTAATTATTGCCACCTTTACTTGAAAAAATGAAACAAAATTTGTGAATTAATAGGGAGAAGAATTAAACCAAAGCCATAAACAATAATGGAATGATTTCCAATATCAGAAACAAAAAATATCGAAACATATAAACTCAGAAAAGTACGCACAGTCTCAATTTTTGTGCATGGGCTACAGATGTGCCGAGTTCCGTGGAGCTAAGAATTCCTTTTGAAATTAATTTACTCAATTATTATTAGGGAATTATCGTTAAAAACCCCCAATCTTATGGAATCACCCACTGGATGATGTAGTTACCTCCCTCTCCCAACCCTATTTGAGTGGGCAGTAGATAACACAACAAAAATACATTTTACCTATTACACTCAAGAAGATTACGCTGCTTCAGAAATATTCTTAAAAAGCCGGATTGAAGAAGCGTTAACAATCAAAGGAACATAGCAATTGCATACATTCATTCCTAATACTAAATCAAAATTATTAGTGAAACACTTTTCAGATGATGTGCAGGGTTGGGAGAGAAAGGTAACTACATAACCGGACAAACTGAAGTTGCAAGACATATCAGGCTACGTCACCACTGTGTATGACAAAAGCTGGTGACTTGGGTACATTGAAAAAAAAAAAAAAAAAATGATGAACTTGATGAAGTGAAAATAACTTTTTTTTCATCCATGTGGAGCAGCTACATCATTCTCCTATCCCACACATGCGGATGTCAGTTGTGAATGTTCTCACAAAAGTAAATCCGTTTACTCCGACTGGGAGAACATACACTCTTGTTGAAGGTGATGTAAGCCAAACCCAATTGGCTTTTACAAAATCTAATCTGTGAAAGTCCAAGATGTTTTTTGGGAAACTGCTTTCAGCTCAAAACTTAATTTTTAGATTAGTTAGTGTTGATTTATATTTCATGTATAGTTGTGTTACATGTTACTTTTGTGTTACATTTAGCGAAATATAGATACCATTTATTCAAAAACAAGCATCACTTTTTCATACCTTATTTAGATATGTAGTTATAGGTCCCATGTTCAATATATATGTTTTACCAATATATTACGCTATTAGTTTAAATTGTATAAAATTAAAGTAAGCAATTCATAATTTAAATATAGAATATGCTTATTGGTATTGTATAGAGAAGAATATATATTTTGATATTTTTTAGCACCTGTCTCTATATTTTAATTAAATTCCTATTTGTTAAAGGCCGGCCTCGTTGGTGGCAGGGTAATGTTCTCGCCTACCAACCCAAAGGCCACGGGTTCGAGTCCCAGCTGGGTAGGAAATTTACACCTCCCAGGGCATGGTTGTGTGTGTTGTCGAAATATAATAAATAATTGGCGAAATGCTGTTACCTAGAGAAATTATTATTATTGTAGGTTTGGTCAATTACTGAAAAACAAGAGTCTGAAATAATTTTTTTGAACAATGAATCCATTATCATCACATATTTATATTTTGTCATGTGATTTACAACAGTACTAAGTATTTATGGAAATAATTTGAAAATTTTAAATTAAGTACTTTTTGGAAAAATATTAAATCAAAATTTCAATTTGTATTTTGAAAAAAACTTTTTTATTAGAACCTATGTTGTGTTATATGTCACTGGAAAGAGCATAATAAAAGCTACAGTATGACACCTTTCCCAGCTCTCTAGTTCAATTAGGACAACTCCTAGAGCGATTTAAAAACATTCTGTTCACGCTTTTTTTGCCATTTTTTGAAAAGTTTACATAGCCATATTTCAGAAACTGTTAAGAGATAAAAAATTGAAATTTGGTATTTTTTTAGTCTCAGCACCCACTATGAGTATTGCAAGTTTTAACAAAATCTAAAATTGTGAGGTAAATTGGGTGCGTGTTGATTTGACATGGAATGGCTCAAAATGAAAATATGTTATTGAAATTGTCACTCCGTAGTGTATTTCATTGAATACATACTCTAAAACTATGCTTAGACCTTCACTTCAACACCTTGTTTTCATCTTTTTAGACCGATTTTATTTATTGGCAGTCATTTTTTAATGTTTTAATTATTATTTTTTATTTAGCCTTTGGTCAAATTTTCAGAAGTAATTTTAAAAATTTGGAATGTCCAATTTTCCTTATCTTCCATCATCTCGGTGATGGTCACGTGTAGTCTTCTAACCCTTGGGTCGCATGTTCCATTCCTGCCTCGGACGAATTTTCATCACTCAAATGGGGGTATTAGATACAATCTATGTAGTCCTAATCAAGTTCAAATAAATATGCTATTGCTATTACGACAAGCATATGATAGACCATGAACACATAGTTTAACCATTAACTTTTAAGGGTAAACTGAGATATTTCTGACTGAGAAATGTAAATTTTCAGCAGGGGTAATATGTACAGGATCACTTGATAAGAGAAATTTTTCATGCCCAGTCCATGGACAAAATTAGTAATTTGAATAACAGGAATATAGCCTTCTCTGCAAAAATGCTAGAAGCCTGTAATGGAGTCGGCTCATTTTTCTCATCTTTAATTCCAGCCACCATAAATTCAACCACAGCTTACATCCTCAGCCAAAATACCCTTCAATAGTAAGAATAGTACTTGCATAATATGCTCGAAATCTTAGACTAAACAATGAAAATCTGAATATTAACTTTTGATTCAGGTATTTAGATACCAACTTGGTAAATAATTGTCATTATGATAGCTAGTATGTATTCTTTTACCACTCATGATCATCTTTTTAGCCACTAGTCATTTTTTCATATCAGGATAAGAATTTTTCCACCCTACTCCTAAAAAGACAACTTACGACATGCTTTCATTCTTAAGACTTCCAAGATATGCTAATCACGGTCAAATAGAAATGAACATGTTATTGATGTTGTATTTGGTTTTAATCCAAGATGCAAATTCATTCATGCCATCTTTAACATGCCAATTTATTTTGTTATCCTCAAGTTCTTGGAGTCTGTTTGCCAATAGTATCCCAAAAAGCCTTGACTTTTCAAAGGAGTTCACTGTAGGAACCCAGTTTCCCACTAACCCATAAGCTACGACCAAGGTAGGATTTGAGCAATTGAAGCTGCTGCTTTTAGGTGTTAGTTTTCCCCACCTAACAAGTCTCGCAAGCTGCATTTAGTGAAAATCAATTAGTGGTTAAGACTGTTGGAGTGTGTGTTTTTCTCTTGCCATTGCATTCATATTGATATCGTATAAGTTGGCTATTTGGATTATCGTCTTCTTTTGTTTGAAAAGTGCAGCTGTTTCTTGGTATCACTTTGTATTGTACGTGGTTGTTTATGTTCTGCCTGTATCCATGTGTAACTATGTATTAGCGTCTCAATATATGATGGTTACAAAAGAAAGATGTGATATATTCCTTTTTTATCGCGCTCTGCTCCGCAAGTAATTAGTTGAGAAATAAGAATCAATTAAGCATTGCAACAAACACAATAAAATAACCTGCGAAATTTGTTGAAGAGTTTTTAAGAAATTGACTACGTCAGAATGTCTAATTATTTAGACCATGAGGTAAGAAGAGCAAAATCAAAGTAACAGGAGTAAAAATGTTAGAATTTTCACACCACTGCCGTGATTCCTTTAGAGCGTTTACCTTACCTTCACAAAATAGCTTATACGATGTTCTCAAAATAAAACATTGTTACATGAACTTTCGCAATACGGATGCACTCACCTCTAATGTCTCACGTGTCTTGAACTTCCTGAGGTTTAGGTAGTATTTTCCATCAATTAGGCAATATTCATCAGACGTGAAGGTGATTTTCCCATTTACGATGTTTAACCCCGTATCCTTGTTAATCCGCTTTTCTTCATTGGTCTCAGCGTTAAGAAACGATACTAGATCATCCAAATCCTCTGGAGTAACTTCTTCTTCCTCAGTAGCCGCATTACTGCTGCTACCATTCCACATATATCCTCCAATCTTTTTGATCAAGGAAAACATTTTGGAATAGCTAGTTTAAAAACACAGATGGAAATTCCAAAGCTTAATTCCTGAACACCATCCCATTCACTTTATTTTCCATAGAAGCTCACGTACATCGCTTTAAGGTCAATACCGATTGTGGTATATAATTATAAACAAGATTAAGATAAAATACCAGACGCTACTGCCCTAGGTACTTTTCCACAGACTGATACTCCCAAGCAGTCTCAGAAAGATACACAAGTTCCTGGCGCAAGGCTTTTAGACGACGTAGATGCTGCTCACGTTGGAAAGATGCATGTGCCTGGTCAACCGTATGCTCCATTGTCAATCGAGAGAGAGCTAGAAGAGCATCGGCTGAAACCGAAGCTGAACTTGTACAAGGGTTCTGCTCATTTTGCTGCTGGCTGGGCGAAGAAAACAACGCTTTTGGTAGCGTTGGTGCATTCATTTCATCGCCAGTATCATGAAGTAACCAATAACCTAGGAAAGACAATTTACTTAAATTATAACCATGCATGAACATAAAGAGAGGTAAAAATAGCAATGGTAAGAAACTGGGACTGTGAAAGGCGAGAACGACGATCCCTAGTAACTTTCGCAACAAATTCCCCAGTAAACACGTTCTGGCATGGACAAGATTGACAAAAATAAATAGGGCAACCTATTACTCCCTTAGAACTACTCGTTCATAATCCTACTTAAGGTATACTTTGCTCACACCCAACGTAAAACTTGCTCTAAACCACTATCTTTCATAGGTACTTCACAATATATTTTTACCAACTTTGGCCTTGGCCACAGCTTACCGACTGTTCAAATTGCACCTTTGAAGCAGAAGATATCTCAATTCAACGATGAGGGAAAACACGACGAAAACTGCTTGCCTGTCAACACTGGTCAGTTCTTACAGATTACCCTGCTCTACACTTTTGACATATCACCAATCACACCAACGAGCCCAGTACACCAAACCAAATTGGGGAATATTGAATTCCCCCTTGCGCGTTGTGCTAAGCACCAAAACATTGATCTTCATTTTTTTGACGTAGCGAACGCAGCGCCAATGCGCCAATTGCTAGTTGAAACCCGCATTTTTCAAAACCCAAAATTCTGCTGCAAAGGTTTTGAATCCCTTAAAATTTTTTATGCTTAATGTGTGTAGCACAACACGCAAGGGGGAATTCAATATTCCCGTACACGAGTATAGATATAGTTCCCGTATTTTGGTTATATATTCCCTGGTGCAACGGTTTTAAAATCTAAAATCACTTTTGCTGTTTATGCGAGGTTGGACGTGCATATCAAGTTTTATGAAAGACACCAAATGTTTGGACACCCCCAATCTATACTGAAGCAAGGTAAGTTTGTTGTTGTTGTTCATTATTTTACATCTTTATTAACATTAATATTGGTTTAAGAAACTGAAAAGTTCACTTCTTATTTGCTATTTGTGTAGCATTTTCTGTCCTATTATTTTAATTAATTTTACCGGTGTATTTTCACGTAGCGAAGTGTATTCATATTGATATCTGAGGAGAAAGCTTGTTTCATATAAGTGCATCGGTTAGACATATCTTGCGAGTTTTGATCTGTTAATTTCACTCTGTGTATTTAGGATCCTAGTCTAATAATCAGGCTTTTAAAAATATTACCCTCCAAGATTATTTTTCTTGGAAAAGAAGTTATTCATGAGTAAGAAAATTAAACCGCTATGAGAAGTGATTTTGGAGGAAGAAGATTATTTTACAGGATTTTGTTATAATGCTTCCGCCCCCTCCCGCCCCTGCTCCCGCACTCTCGTGCTCTCTCACAAGATTGAGCAGGGGGTCCCTGCTTTTCAACAATCGGCATGCTGTACCCAGGACAACTCTGTTGTGGAGACACTCCAGACTCAATAGTCCTCTACCACTTACATTGCGAGGGAGATACAATCTGGTGACGGAAGATTTTGGATGAAGACTTCTATAGATGGTCATCATCTTCCTCGTTCCCCTGGTGGTTGGTGGGGAGTTTCCTTTTTTCGCAGGTGGTTGGCATAGTCGCGCAGATTCTGCTCCCATAGATGGTCGTGTTCCGGGTGCATCTCACACCACAAAGAGTGCATCCTTGCCATATACCCCCTGCGATCGGGCTCGCTTGCAGCATAGCATGCTAGGAAGTCGCCCCTTAGGGCTTCCGTTCACTGTATACGAGCTCCCTTATCAGATGGTGCTTCATTGCCACACCCAACTGTTCTAGGGCCCCCATCCGATAGAGGCCGGTTGTGGGTGGCTTTATCTGTTTTCCTTTTTGGTACCAGACTAACTGTGTCTGGGGTGGTTAGCCCCACATGCAGACGTCCACTATTAGCCAGCAAAAGCCGTTACCAGGTGCGCCACGGGGAGGCTGGTGGTTCGGCTTTCATACCCTTATTAATATTATTTATTTATTTACGGGTTAACCCATTTACCATAATTTTACACAAAACTTCCACAGATAATAGAAAATAACAAACACACATATAGAATAAACCCATTAAAATTAATCTATACAGGATTGCATGATTGATGTATAATACATGTAGGTACATACAATAAAGTAACATGTAAGAGAGTTAGCCAACAAAGAAGAAATAATTAGTGAGAAGAGTCAACTTGCTAAATTCCTCGCATCAATGCTTGATGACTTAGTGTAGTAACTTCACTCAGAGCAGTTGCCACAACCGGGAGTCTAAAAATGTCTCTGGTTAGACATAATATTGAATAATTTGAAGATAGCCGCCAGAAGAAAGCGAAGAGCAGCAGTACCAAATTCCAATCCGACTGCATTTGCAGGAGCCCGAGGAAGTCGCCACCAAAACCAGCAATCCAAGCCTTTCCCGTTGAACTGCAACAATTGTGGGCTAAAAGGGCATAAATTCGCTGACTGCTTCAAGCCAGGAGGAGGACCACATCAACCTGGACGTGGCAGAGGAAGAGGAGTGCATCATCGGGGAGGCCGTGATGGTGGAAATCATCAGCAAGGCGGTACCGGCTATTATCATCAGAATAATGGGTTTAGTTTTAAAAATAATACTGGTAGAGGTAAGACTCAAGCAAACTATATGGAAAGAAATATTGATAACAATAGTAATAATGATAAAGAATCTGTTGCCTATAGCTTTTATATTGAAACAGATGCCTGCTATGTGAATGGTAAAGCAGAATCAGACGACACTGTTATCAACAGTGACTTGCGGATACTTGACTCTGGAGCTTCTGACCATTTAATTCACCTTAACACTCCAGCAGAAAATATTAGATCCATCAAGCCTGTAAAGATTTATATTGCTAAAACCAAAGATTTTATTTTAGCTGAGCAAATAGGTGATGTAGGAGGAAAAATCTTGAGAAATGGAAAACAGGTTAATATCGAATTTTTGAATGTTTTTTATGGTAAAGAATTTAGAATAGAATTTCTCCAGCAGCATGCTGATATCGGCCCGATGTCACTTTTACATCATTACAGATCACTTATTAATCAAAACGATATAGGCTGCCGATATCAGCATTTGGTCAAAAATGATAACATTTGCCAATATAAAAGTGACATCTGCTGCTGATGTCAAATTGACATTTATCTGACATACTAAGGATATCTTTCCTGACTATACATTGACATAAAAATGACATTTGCTGATGATGTTGGACCGATATAAAATTGACGTTAAAAAGATATTTAGGACTATGGAACGAAGTACATACACCCAAAAATAGTAAATAAGGTTATAGTAATGATGGCACAGTCATATGGCTGTAACTAGCCATATTACTAGAGTCAGTACTTGATGTACTTACAATAGGTATGAAAGAGAATGTTTCTGAAAGAAAATACAAAATTACTTACCTAGTAAAAATACAATTTATTGAAACTTACTAATAGTTGCAAAATCCTAGGTGTCATATAAGCTCTTTCATGCCACTTGAAGCACTGTTGTATTTCTTTTGTATTCCCATTCTCATTGATGCTTCATCCTCATCAGTTGCTTATGCTGAAAGAAACAGCTAACATATGTACTCACATGAGTCCTCATGATAACACAGGGAAACATATATTTAAGAATATGATCAAAACACAATCAGTGCCAGGTTATTCTATTATAATTATTCCCTGACCTTATTATATTTTGCACCAAGTAGACAGTTTTTATGGCTGATATACTAGCATGTTCATGGTCTATAGTAATTAAGGTAGCATTAACATTTTGACACAACATTTTCAAATTCAATATCAGCAGCTATGTCATAAAAAATGAATGTCAAGCTCTTAATTTACCTAAGACACCACCAGAGAAATCTTTTCAAGTCCCCTTATCAGAAATATGGGAGTTCAAAGTTAAAGAAAATTTTTCAATTCATCAAATGGTAAATAAGCAAAGACAGGCATGTTAATTTCTCTACTTTAAACAAATAATTATAATAATATCCACAATTTGAAGAAAGAACCAACTGAAGATTTAATAATTCTCCCTTGATCTAGGATGTGACCAAGAGAGTCTTAATAGCCAAGCTTGGCTATGGATGGTTTACATCATGTATCACCTGCCCCAACAGACGTTTCCTCTTCTATTCCTCTTCCTTCATTCTTGCACTCTGGCTTCTGCTGCACTCGTCCTCCCTCTCAATAATGAGATTTCCAGCTTCAATCCCACCTCCATGTCTTCATCTACCTCAGTAAAAAGCAGGATGTGCTCATCGGATCACAGCTAGAAATAAAAGTTTTAACAAGCCACCTTAAATTGACCAAAAATTGTAGCTGCAGCCAATTTTATTATTCTCATGAGAATAATAAAATTGGATAAGTGAAGCAAAGTTTTAAACGAGTAACACAATTAAAAATTAAGCACATAATACGCAATTCAACCACATATTAAAAGATAATTAAAATTTGTCATTCATTATAATGTATACAGTCACTAATTTTTCATCTATTCCACTAAAACTTCATATCTTAACTATCCCTTGTAAATCTGAAACCCTTATGCGACAGATGATCTTCCAACAATGCCCTATTCCTCTACAAGATTATTAATTCCTATATAGATTATTCCTATCTCCTTTCATTAGTAAATTTTTATGTACCCCATCATAGTTCTAGAAATCCTCACACATTTGTTGTTAATTACCATAGAACAAATTATGCCTATCTAGAATGATGAGAAATTTTAGTAAACTAGGTCCAAGTATTGATTTCTCTATGTCTTTATCTAAATTTAAAAGTTACTTGTGGCAAAGTTGAACTCAACTGTAGTACCAGAACATGTTCATATTTTAGATATCCATCAAAGAAAGTACAGAACCTTTTGAAATCTTCTTCTTGGGGTTTATACTTCAAGGCCTGGTATTTATTTAACAGACCCAACACACCAGCCATGGTTGAACTTTCAAACCTTTCCATAGGCGTATTCAGAGGGGGGTTGCCCCCCCCCCATTGATAAAATAACGTAAAAATGACGTGTTTAACACATGCTAAAAGTACACCCATAGATCACCTTCCATAAAATGATAACTCCTTTAAAACGTCATTTTAAGAAGTATATTTTTCAAAATTCCCGGACCTCCCGTCATGGGGGGTATTCCATAACCCCCCCCCCCCTTCAGGTGGTAACCCCTCCCCCTTCAGGTGGTAACCCCTCCCCCTTCAGGTGGTAACCCCCTCCTTCAGGTGGTAACCCCTCCCCCTTCAGATGGTAACCCCCCCTCCCCTTCAGGTGGTAACCCCCCCCCCCTTCAGACGCTTATGCCTATGAACCTTTCTGATTCTAAACTTGTTCTTACTGGGAAAACCAGTCAAAACAAGTTGGTGGGACCCATGTGGGGAACACGTGGATATGAAGGTGGAAGTTTGGTGGAAATCTTTGGTGGAATTCACGTGAATATGGTCATCAGATCCACAAAATTTCCACCAAAATGCCAAATTTCCACGTGGGATCCACATTGGTCCCACGTGGATTTCACATCATACCAGCCTGGATTCCACTAAAATCCTTTAACCTACTTATTTCCACCGGGGATCAACTTAAACTCCACGTGGGACCCACATCATTCCCACTCATGAATGCTGCAAAACGTTGATCATCAATCCAAAAAATCCTTGTATCTTTGGCGGTAAAATTTTTATTTACGGGGACAAAATTGCAACAAATGAAACCATTTCCATTCTTGGATCCCAAAATAAAAATTTCGTAGGTATATTAATATTCTTAATGCCACTACTACGTAATCACATTGTCAACATACCTATAACATATTGATTGACACTGTTGATTTTCAATGTCAACATATGATATTACATATATCATTCTACTAACTACCTACCCGACCACACAGTTCAACTTATATCTCATGTCTAACTCACAACTGATTTTCAATGTCAACATATGATATTACATATATCATTCTACTAACTACCTACCCGACCACACAGTTCAACTTATATCTCATGTCTAACTCACAACTGAAAGTCATGCTTCAAGAAAGTGGTATGTATCTGGTCATTTCCGTGCGTCAAAGTAACTGTGAGAAAAAATTTTTATATGTCAATGCCGTGCGATGGTTTGAGGAAATAATATCCAATCACAATAACATAGTTATTAGGCATTAATTATTGAAACCTATGTTACTACATAGAATGAATATAAAGTCAATATTAATGAGAAAAAACAAGATTTTTTAAAAGGCTCAAAATTTGTCATAGAACACCTCACCTCCACTTAAAATCCACTTAATTTCCACCGTGGGTAATTGGTGGAAATCCTGAAAATTTCCACCTCCACCAAATAGCCTCAAACTGTGCTATTTTTCATGTGGGATCGATGTGTAGTTGCTAATCCACAACACTGGAATACTTGTAGCATAATCTCACAATATGTACTAGATTTGATTTTTCATTTGCTACCCACTGTCGACATCTGTAGCTTGTATATCATGTTAGCTACAGTTATAACCCAATTTTCAACTTTTATGACTGACAATATTTATTAAAAAAGATCAACTATACTAACAAGCTCCATATAACTACTCATACTGAAGTGAATGTTTGCACATTCAAAGAAATCTCCATTACCACTTAAAATCCACTCAATTTCAACCGTGGGTAAATGGAGAAATTTCCACCTTCACCAAATATCCACATACTGTGGTGGAGCCCACGTGGGATCCATGTGGGCTCCAAACCTGTTCTTCCGGGGAACATATCGGGTAGATGCTTCTTAAAATTCTTGTTACTGAATGGGCCATTGAGCACAATAGCAAGAAAGCCCTTGGACTGAAACAACAAGAGGGGATTTCTTTGGGAGGCACCCAAACTCAAGAGTCCGAGCCTTGGCATCGGAGGCGACCCAACCCTTCACCGCGGGTAGTTTATTTTACCAACTTACCAGTCACACAGTTTATAACTTCAAAAAGTTAAACCGTATACTACTCAGTTAAAAATTTCTCCCTTGAAACTCAACTGATTCTGGACTGAAACTCAACTGAATGGGTGAAATCTGGCTTGAAACCACCTTGCAACTGAACTGTACTGCCTTGACCTCAACAAGAAAAACTGGGGTCAACTGAAACTCAACTGCAATACTCCCTTGCTACTCCATTGAAATAGAGCTGCTTCTCTTTTGGTGCATGAGTGCTCCACTGCCACTGCACTGGACAGTTGGCCCAAGCCACGCCATCTGCTGCAGTATTTAGGCAACTCCCAACCTAATTGAACTGCTTCTCTCTTGCTGCATGAGTGCTCCACTGCCACTGAACCGGGCAGTAGGCCCAGGCCAGGCTATTCCTTAATCTCCACTGCTTCTCCCTTGTCACAACATTTTATTGCCTTGCCACTCAGCTTCTCAGTGGCTGTAATCTAACACCCCCACCACCCACTTTCACCGGATGAAACGTAAATGAAATAACAATTCACCTAGGTACTTGCAATGCAATGAGACACTCTGCAGTCAGGCCAAGATGATATTTTGCATTATTTTTTTTCTTACTTTTTATGTAAAAAAGTTATCCTAAAAAATGAATGGTGTCCATTTATAAGGGATAAGAGATGGAAAGGCAATAAGATTTGTTTTAATTTTTATTTACATACAGTTTAATAAACATACATAGGTACGTATATATGTAGTTGCAAATCATTCGAGAAAATCACATGTAAACAAGATGGGAATGCCCAGTTTTGACTTAATGGATGAAGTTTGATACTTTGTAAAGGCAATAATAACAGAAACAAATCACTTCAACAACACCATAAATTTTCCAATCCATAAAATTGTTCTCATACCATAGGCTTTATCTTTGGTTGCACATATCTTTTTCAGTAAATTATTGCTTCTTCTTTATTTGTTCAGTAGTTGATGAAGTGCTCTTCCACAATCTCATTTTTCATCATTCCATAAAACAAGCATTCAAGGAAGAAAAATACAGCTATCAGTTGATAAATTTATCAATGTAATGAATGACTCATGGATATGCTATATAGCTTGTATATCAAAAGCCTCACCTTTGGCCCCTAAGGTTTTGAAGAAAGGTACCTCCACTGAGCGTGATTGTGAGTGTTCATAATAATGATATTCCCACATTTACGATCAATAAATTAATTTAGCTGGTAGCCGAGCATATAAAATTACTTAACCATACAATCCTACAGAGGAATAGAAGTATGTGTCCTGGGGCTCTGGAATGTTAAGGAATGAATTGATTTACAAATTATCCTTTTAGCTTACCAGTGTCTAAAATTCCTTCAAAGAAGCATTTGTGAAATTTTGTCAACTGAAATAAAATGAATCTAATTATTGAAGGAGGTTGCCGTAATCAGTCAGAAAAAATAACTTTTCATTAGTGCCAATCACATATTCCATACACTACATAAACTTATGACTCAGCTCAAATAAAATCTACAGCGTTCGCTTCAGCTTTAACCTTCGTTCCCACTAAAAATACTGTGACTAGAGGTTTCCAATTCATATCCATTAGAATTGATTCCTTTACTAACTTCATTCAGCTGAAACAATTTAACTAATCAATATATGTATCAATTCTTTTATCAGATGAAAATCAGGAAATCAACTAGTGTAACATTTTTGTGCATGTTTGATTTGGTAATTTGAAAAATAAATTGTGCTCTCATCATCTCAATAATACTCACATCTCTCTTCTCTTAATTCTAATCAATAAATAATTATCATCTGTTTCAAAATATACATTTGGTTACTTACTGCCATCATTGTGTTGAATCCATACTAATCAATATGCCATTCACAGGAGCCAAACAAATAATAGAAATGCCTTAATATAAAAATACACTCATGTGACATTAATGTACATTATAAATGGAAGTTTGAATCCTTTCCACACTAGTGAGCACTCACAATGCCACATAATGTTTATTTTTCAAACAATTAAGGTGCTTTTCAGAACCTCGAACAACATATTGATTGATAAGAAGCACACTTATGACCCTCGCTGCATTTTTTCTGTCCATTGTTCCCTTCAGAACCATTTAGTGTAGAGGCCATTATCATAATACCATTGTTCAACAATGACAGTATCAACAGTCTTCTGTGACCACTCCACGGTCCTTTTGAAATGCATTTGACTAGTGCCCTGGTCTTGAACAGGTAACATTCACTTTCACATAACTTGAATATTTGATATATTTTAACAGATATTCATCACTCAAATATTTGCCACATCTTTCGACAGGAGTGGCGTGGTAACAGACGAGTCTATTGTCACTCTCTTCCCCTCAGCACCCTCTGGTGCATGGCGTCCAATGATACCACCATTGCTGTTCAGCCCATCCATCATAATCTCCATTGCTCCTTCCTCTTGATGTAAACTAGTGGTGGAGATTTTTGCTGGTGTGCATGGCGACGAGGCTCCCCTGTAAATAAAAAGGCGGATACTTAGTTATGAATGCAGCGTGCAGGTAAAGAGACTTAACATGAAATATAAAAATGTATCATGCCATCCAGTTTTAAGAAGATAAAAAGGTGTAGATCATATTTCATTGGAAATTCAACTAAGAAATGCTTTTGATATGATTAAGTAGAAACTAAAAAAGGTGCCTCTTTTATTTTTGCAATAAAAAATATGGATTTTATTAAGGAAGTCTTCTCAGGTCTTCCACCGGGATAGCACTAAAAAGCACTGCTGACGTTTCGGAGTCCCACTATTACTCCATCTCCTCCTCCCAGAACTGGTATGGTGTATTAAGCATTAGTATGGCTTTTAGTTGAAGAGAAGATATATTGATTGATTGATTGATCTGTTACAACCATTTAGTGCTGCCTCCTCCCAATCTCCGCCAGCAGTTTAACAAGAGTGAAACATTCTTACCTGAAATGATGTGAGCTTCCTAATGACGAGGTGGGAGAGAGTGTGGCCTTATATGCTGAGTGGAGAGGGGAGGATTGGG
Organism: Pyrrhosoma nymphula; assembly: GCA_963573305.1. Taxonomy (NCBI): domain Eukaryota; kingdom Metazoa; phylum Arthropoda; class Insecta; order Odonata; family Coenagrionidae; genus Pyrrhosoma; species Pyrrhosoma nymphula. The sequence continues at coordinate 6,190,020 of OY754335.1, read as the reverse complement.
GCTGCGCTGGGCTCTTTCCTACAGGGTCACATCTCTGAGAGCCCACAGCTGACGTGTGATTGCATGTAGGACCTAAAAAAACAAGTTATAGGTTTTATTGTGATGTGAATGGCACTGGTATATACATATGACAAAAATGTAGAAAGACTGAAAATATTTGAAAGAAAAATTAGTGTTTCTGCCTCTTATGTGCGATGAAAATCGTGAATACATGTTAACTTGTTAATCATGATTTAAAAATTATAAAGTGACAGGTTATACATTCAGGACTATTACAATACCAACTTAATGGCTTGATAATATGTAATAATCATAATTATTAGGTAAAACAGTCATGTACAGCCTTAGACATTGTAATTACAATCAGAAAAATCATAAATAAATACATTATACTGCTAGACTTATAAATTAAACTTCTACATCTTTCTCGACAAGAAAATGTTTCACTGAATAAAAGATTTTAAAAACAGCCATGCATACAGAGATGCATTTAATTTGGCTATGCCATAAGTCCTAGATTTTTCCTCAATTTATTAAAACATTTTTCCAGTTACATTAAGAATATCCATTGATTTCTTCAATCTCCAAGATGGCACATCCAGATTGTATAGCTGTTACAAGTATTAAGAGAGGGACCGTCAATCCTAAGAATTGAATGACTATTTATTGACAAGAACCGCATAAATATAAAAGTTTTTACAGATATCGTTTCCTTGCTCACAGTGAGCATCAATTTTGGCCAATACCGCGATCCTCACTATTCATTTTTGGATTTTATTATCTTTCTAATACCTTATCCAGTTCCCTAAAAATGCATATTTTAACATAAAATACTTCAGAATGAAGGCACAGTATTGTGTGGATATTTCTAGGGAATAGTTATCTTTTTTTAGGTATAAAAATAAAGCATCACAAAAAGTTTCCATTTTTCCTGTGCTACAATCATCCTGGGATGGTGACAAAAATATGATCATAATTTAATTTTTCTGTCTTTAAGATTTCTTTTTTAAGCAAGAAGTTGTAACAGGGGCATAGGTATGGGGCAATTGCCCCCCTTTGGCCAGTTCTTTTTTGCCAGCATGTCATGCCATGGGTGAGTGAGAATTTGTTTTCTGGCTATTTTTTAAGAACTAAACCCATTGTTTTTACATATTGAAGTAGTACTTGAACCAAAATAACATTAACAGCATTCTCCTTATTTTTAGAATGAACGTGGATACATCACCCATGCCTCACAACAGTTCAATACAATTTCAAAGAACTGCGGAAGTATCTTTAACGGAGTCACCCGCTAGTTGTCACACAATTGTGTGAAATTCACAAGTGAATAAATCATTCGCCTGGACTGGGATTCGAACCCAGACCCCCGCGCCGAGTGCTCTACCAGTTAAGCTCCCCAGGCGTCATCTCTCACTGTGAATTTCATGGAGGCTTAAAGGATTTCACACAATAGTGTGACTCCGTTAAAGTTACTGCACCGCCAGTTCCGCAGTTCTTTGAATTTGTCAAAGTAAACACCTATGTGTTTAAATGTTGGCTTTACGTCGTGGACAGTAGTGCTGAGCACTCGCACACGTGTACTCCATGGCATTGTATGCTCGGTACTTGTGAAGACAACTCAATCCTTAAAGCCTCCATGAAATTTACAGTGAGAGATGACGCCTGGGCAACTTAACTGGTTAGAGCACTCGGCACGAAATCGATGGGTCTGGTTTAAAATCCCAGTCCAGGCGAATGATTTTTTCACTGTGAACTTCACACAATTGAGTTTGATACAAACTCTTAATGTCCCTGTGAAATAGGCAATATCAACTCACAAAATATCAAATGATCCCCCCCATGAAAAATTCAAATCTACCCCACTGAGATGCCAGGCTGAATTTTTCCAGTGGTTATAAAAAATATTGGTACTTAAATGCATTTTCTCAAAAAATTATTACATTGGTAACTCCTTTCCCCATGGTTAAAAAACAAGCCCTAATGCAGAAGTACCTGAATTGTCTCCACTATCCTCTTTTGAGCTCAAGTTGGTCAACGGGGCTGATCGGTTGCCATCTTGTGGTACAGTCGGATTCTCTCCTTTCAGCCAATACGTTGTCATTTTGCCTTTGCCCTGTAAAAAAAAGTTTGAACAGAAATTTGAAGTGGGCTTGATCACAGAAGAAGCCAAATTTGGTTTCATAAACACACTTCATGACAAGCATATCCTACTCCTTTGGATTGAGCCACGGAAGCGTTGTTTTTTGGCCACCACTGTGCATGGGAGAGAAGTGAGGGTAGTATTCACCCCCATCTACAGTAGGAAAGGAAGTAAAGCGTAGTGGACCCTTGGAACATGAGGACCTTTTCCCATTGGGATGGGACATTGACTAGTACTGGTGGAGATGCATTTGCAAAGAGTTGATTTTTACGCACATCTTTTGATGAAATTCACTCCACATTACCTTGCCTTTCTCTAGAACTATAGACGTCTGATTTATTTGATACCAAACTATGAGTGAATTCATTGATTTTTAGCCATAATTTGTATCTAATGCTAAAGTAAGTTAGCAACAGGGTCATAAACCTTGTTCAAGAAACAAGTGCCCTTCCCTGGATACCCTGGAATGGGAGAGCCTATTCCAGGATAATAGGAAAGTGTAACCATTGGAACATCTTTGTGAAAGGTCATGCCATAACATTTGGAAAGGGACTATAATGGGGAAGAAGGAAAAGGTCAAATGGGAAAGAATATTTTGCCCACAGTCGCTCCAGGAAACAAAGAAATGCATTTCCCAGAGGTAAAGGGTTGAAAAGTACAGCATGGAAAGCTTTCTGAGCATGAATGATAATGATGTGAAACTGTAAGGAACAAGATAGCTCAGTGAGCACCGCATTCATCTCACCTTCATTTCCACTTCTCCTCTCAGCTCCAATTTGAATGTCCCAAAAGTATCCAGCACTTCTTTGGTCGATGAGCTTACATGAATTTTTAGAGCTAAACGGATGAAATGAAAAATACCAACATAAAAATTCAACCCACAAGTATTTAGAGTGAGATTTTATGAAAGGTAGAAAAAAGTGAGGATCTTGACAAATAAAGAAACATTTGCACGTACTTTATATATGCTATTCATTATGCATGTAGTTAATATATATGATATTTTATAAAACTTCCTGCAAATCAAGTTTCTTCTTCGTAAATATACAGATAGATTACTCTGGATGTAGCATATTCACAAATGTTTAAAGCTGTCTTTCATAATGTTTAATTAAATTGGTGCAATACATCAAAATGATGTTCCAATGACTCTGTATAATTATAATGATTAGTTCATTCTCACTGAAACTTACGCAGCCCATTCGACTCCATTCTTGAAGCAGTATTTACAGTATCTCCAAATAAACAGTAACGAGGCATTTTCAAGCCAACAACACCAGCTACACAAGACCCTGGAAGAGAAATTTTTCATTAGCCACAGTCTTGCTCAAAAAATCATTAAATATTTTCTGCACAAAAATACAGGTACATAATACTGGGCTCAGAGAGATAGGCTTTCATCAATACATATGTAACATACATGTTCTCATGCAATATAAATGTTCTGAACCAAAAAGGTTGTTAAAATTACTGTGCAAACTATTGATAAAATTAGCCTAATTAACCCCGTGAAACTAGTGCTGAGCCTGCCGGGCTCATTGTGTAAATCTATTGTGACGGCTAGAACAAGGGTTGATTGAGTGTTGGTTCAGGGTACTTAGTAATGCGGTGCATTTGTCTGGTGTGGTGTGATGTCATCGTGTGTAAGTGTCATAGTGAATGGTGGCCGGTGTGGCATCCCCAAAGTTAACTGGGGCTACCTAGGGACCCACTTTTCCCCTGGTATGTGAAAAGTAACCCCCTCTCACCGAAACCCCCATCCCTCCGCGAGTGACTACCCCTCCCGAGGGATATAAAAACGCCCGGATTGTGTGCCTTGCGAGGAAAACATTAGGGGAAGTACTACGATGAGCATTATAGCCATCACTCTCCTGATCAAGAGAGAGTTATGCTTGTGCAGGACGGTACGAGTAAGGAAAATTCCGGAGAAGCAGAGAGTGAAGCAGACGGGCGACGGCCGGTGCGGGATAGCATTTTCCTGGTGCCGCGACTGAGGGGATCCTCGCCGTGACTCCATTGACAGCTCCAAAATTTACTGCATCTCCAGAAATCATTCTTGTATCATTCTTTGGAGGGGGGGGGGGGGGGAAAGTCTCATTGCATTCACCTTTTCTTTTTTTTTGTTTTATGTAATTCACGCTGTCCATCTTCATTTGAATCCTCAAGTGTTGGAGGTTTCGTGATCATCTTTTCATCCTCATCAGGGTATTTCTAGTTTATATTGTACGACATAAGGCATTTTGAAATATATATTGGTGAATTTAAAATATATGTAATAGACCAATTCACTTGATCATTCCCTCACGCGGGACGGCCAGTGTTCCCAGTGTTCCTCTTCCTACTACATATGAGACAAACGTGTTCCGTCACATATAAATAGCGCCCAACGTGGGGCTTGATTAGTAGTGTGTATTATACGCAGAATAAAATTTAAAGACCACCCGAGACCCTGCGACCCAATTAAAAGTGTAAGAACATTTTTTTTTGTAAAGTCAGAATTAATTTTGTTGGTGGTGATTTTGAAGGTTTGAATCGTTTCACTGGTTTCTTGTTAAGCGAGTATTGCGAACTCCTATTTCCTTTTTTGTGTCGACAGCACAAAATTCAGCTTAGCAAACTTTCTGGTTGTTTCACTTCATACTCATGAATTATCTCAATTAGAATCAACTATGGAGGGATCCGATAAGCAATCGATGATTTGATTTTATATCTATTTTAATTCTTTGAATTGATATTTGTGACCTGTTCCATACATGATGAGACATGTCATTTGGGAACGAATAAATATATTATTATTATTATAACAAGAAATGTGTCATCATTTTGTGCATTTCACTGTCATTCTTGCAAGTTATACATTCTTACGTTCAATGCGCTGCTATGAGTGTTTAGGCATTTTTTCATCTTTCATTACTGGTAATGAAAATGAAGTATGATCCAAATAAGCCTTCAGACGTTGAGGAGGTCACATGGCTTCTTACTCAATGTTTAGAATCATCAGAGTCGGAGTCTTCTGGAGCAGAATTGGAAGATGAAGATGATAAAGTCGAGGAAAGGGAAAGTAGCTCCGAGACTGAACAAGAAATTGAAAGCAGTGTTGTGACTATACAATTACAGTGACGGTGACTCAGGGACCAGTGCTCAACTACTAGGTAAAGACAAAATTACAAAGTGGGTGTGACAATTCCACTGCCTTAAAATGTTCGAACAAGAGCACACAGTATTTTTTAACATCTTCCTTGGGTAAGAGGTCAAGCTAAAAATGCTGATTCTGTTTTGGCTAGTTGGTAATGCATTTTTGATAGTGAAATACTGAGACCCATTGTAGAAATTACAAATGTTCAAAATCAATTCATCCAGAGATCACTAAAGTTGAGATCGGAATGCTAAGGAGACAGATATTGCTGATTTAAGGGCATTATTTGGCCTTTTGTATTTAGCTGATGTTCGTAAAATTAATCATCTAAACTTTGCTGACATTTGGGCTCCTGACAAGGCAAGGAAAGAGATGTTTTCAATTGTAATGTCTAGAAAAAGGTTTAATATTTTTTTCTGCTGTGATTGCAATTGGATGAAAAGAGGACCAGGGAAGACAGAAAAAATATTGATGGGCTAGCTCCAATTTGATTAAAAAATTCATAAGCAATTTAAAAAATGTTTACACTGTTGGTGAATGCACTACTACACTACTCTAGTGCATTGCTTGCTCAGAAATGAAGCTTGGAGTTAATTTATTTCATACTTTCATCATGTTATGCTCTAAGATGCTCATTTACTGTGTAACTGTTTCATTTATGTATTTGTTAAGCAATAACAATTACTCATGTGGCTTTTCATTCCATACTAAAATGAAGGTAGTGTAAAATGATTCATACTGTTTTTACGAAATTATTAGTTACGAATTAAAACTTGAATTTTTTCCTATGCAAAGAGTCATTTATTTACTGAAGTACTGTATTTTCGTAAAATGCTTTCAGCAGTAGGCCAGTGCATGAGGATTTTATCTTTTAGTTTCTGGAGACACTCTGCAACTATACCATGTGAATCATGAGTATTTTAAAATACGTGTGACTGACAATCAGTTGAAAAGCAGAGAGTAGGCATCTAATCCACTCAAGAGATGGTAACTGAGAGCTTAAATCATTTCCTGACTATCATAAGTACCTTTCTCCAGGAATAAAATTTAAGAAATAATAAAAAACTTCTTTAAACCACCTATCTTGTGAACAAAAGCTTTGGTGACGAGCAATAGGGGCTATTCAACTATTATCTATGTAAAACTTTTTATTGGCAGGAAGGCTCTTCTTACATTGTCTTATGCAGGGGCAAGATTAGAACCAATTGGGCCTCACAAGATTTTAGCATTACTCATGAGATACTATTTGTATTACTTTTGGAATTATCATTGGGAGAAAAATCTTAATAAGCGGCTCTGCAAGCAGTGCAAAGTTTCCCTCTTTTAAAGTTGTCCCAACAATTCACCTCTGATCTGCACTCTTGACTGACTCAGATTATTTCATGTCAGCAAGCAACGAATATTTTCCGCATTACTACAAGGTTCAAACAAAACCCTTCAATACCTTGAGCTCAATATTCCCAATCGGAAGACAAAGTAGCACAAAACATTGGTCATTGAGTTGTTGGCCTATGTGCGTCAATCCAAAAATCTATTACAGGTTACATAAGATTGGGAGGGAAAGTTCATGAAATATTATGTAATCTCACATAGCTTAAAAAGTGGCCAAAATCTGCTTATGTAGCAATTGAACGAAAGATTGTCCGTATGACATCCACGCTTGTAATTTTGTACAGAGAGCATTCAAATAGACTCATTCGCTCTTTTCTCTCACCTGTGTGAAGTCCTATCCTTAGTTTTAGCTGCTCATTTGGCCTATGCCTAATGGAGAAAGTTAAAACAGCCTTGAGCAGGGCAAGAGCCATTCGAGCTATTTCTCGTGCATGACGGTTGCCATTGCTCACTGGAAGACCAGAGACCACCATGTATGCATCACCTATTGTTTCAACCTAAAATGAAGCAAAGCACATGATTTCATAAGCATAAATACTGTAAACGTTTTTATCCCCAAAGAACTGCAGATGGGTCATTATTGAAACATTTTTTTGACATTATTCGTCCTTGAATTAAGTAAGGTAATTTAATGGGATACTTTATAAATAAAAAAAATATTTTTTACTGATTTGAATCTAAATACCACAATTATTTTTTTTGGTCATATCATCAGGAAAATAATAGGAGTTAAAATGGCATATTGAGTTTTCAAACGGTTTTTCTGGAGGTGTTATTATAACGGCCTACGTGAATGGCTTTTGTTTTTTGCCATCTTCAAATACCACATTTGCAATGCTTTTCTTTTTACAAATACAATTGTATGCTTTACATTAAGATGCTGCCGAAATTTGTGGCACCAGCCTGCACAACTACCCATCAAAACTAGAAAAAGTGCTATAACTTTACTGGAAATAATCTTACTGTTAAAGAAATATCAGGACAGTTATGTTTCACCATTAAAAACACCACTGAATATCCACTAGCTCAACTATATGTGTTAATCATAATAAAGCCCTTAAAAGTACATACTTCTGAAACATACGGCTAAATAAGCTTCATAAATGCAACTTAAAAAACAAAGATACTTATTTTTCATAGGAGAAATATTAGTTTCACTGGCTTAAAAGCTTTCTTAGCAATATATCCGGATAGGTTACTTAAATGTAGACTTTGTACAGAGAGTGAGGGAAACATGAAAATGGACACTCACCTTATATACATCAAAATGCTCAATGATTGAGTCAAAGCAAGTGTACAGATCATTTAAAAGGTCAACCACCTGAAAAGGAAAATTATCATCATTTTTGGCACAAAGTGGGGATTAGTTAATTAATTATGAAATATTTTAATATTTTTCAGCTTACAATCATGTTAATTCATTCAGAATGTATCAAATAAACAGTAAACTATACAAAATAATTGGTACAAAGGAAGAATTGAAAAAGAATATCATAAGACAACATTTATATCGCTTCAAGTGTACACACTTCCAGATTTATTAATTCAAATATCTTTTGATTATAGTGTCACCTAACATAAAAAGCCATCAGATACATTTAAACATATCTATACCTAATCAGGATGCAGATAAATGAATATTATTTTGAAAATAATTCTTCCACTTTCAAAAGATTCAAAATGCCATCAGTTTGCCCAGATTGTGGTGGTTTACCAGACTGAGCAGGGAGTACCTGCTTTTGAACACATGGTATGCTGTACCCAGGACAACTCTGTTGTGGAGACACTCCAGACTCAATGGTCCTCTACCACCTACATTGTGAGGGAGATATAATCTGGTGACAGAAAATTTTGGCTGAAGACTTCAAAAGATGGTCATCATCTTCCTTGTTCCCCTATCAAGGTTCTGCAACTTGTTGACATTCCATTTAATGCATCCAAAGATATACAGCAGTGTAGGAACTGCGATCATGTTTGGGGGTAAGAACCTTGTCCTTGCCAGACAGCTCAGAACTCCAGATTTTCCTGAGTCTTCTGTACTTGGCGGTAAGCCTTTCCTTCACTGCTGCAACCTCCTGCATTTGGATTTGGGGGAGGCCGAGGTATTCAAAGCTGTCATAATCCTCGAGGTGATGAGTGACGCTCCCATCAACGAGTAGCACATCTTCCTTGTCCCCTGAAAATCTTCCTCTCGCCAGGTGGAAGGATGCACTATTGTCCAATCCGAACTCCATTTCGACAGCTTCACCGTATTCCAGTATGACATCCAGGGCAGTGCAAAGGTCTTTTGCATTTGAAGCGTAAAGCTTCAGGTCATCCATAAAAAATAAATAGGGTAACTCATGCTTCCTGTCACCTGGAACACCAAACATATATCCTCTACCTGGTCACAGCCGTAGAGAAAAACAGAACAGGAGGAGGGAAAAACAGAACAGGAGGAGGCTCAAGCTATTGCTTGACGGGATGACTGAGACATTCTGAGATGGCCGGACCAGTTTCCTCCCTACATGGTGGAGACTCCGATAGTAAAGCAGCTCTCATGTCAGGCAGTGGAGAGGCTGCCTGTGTGTCGGGGAGGGTGGTCTGGCCAGTGGTGTATTCCTCTGAACTGGTGGTTGGTAGAGAGTTTGATTTCTTTGCAGGTGGTTGGCTGTGATATGTGGTGGTGTTCTGGATGCATCTCACACCACAAAGAGTAAATCCTTGCCATATACCCCCGGCTATCAGTCTCGCTGGCAGCATGGCATGCTAGGAGGTCACCTGGGCATTAGACTTTGAAGAGAACTGAGGTAGGGCTTCTGTCCACTGCATACATGCTTCCTTCTCAGATGGTACTGCATTACCACGCCCAACAGGATCCAAGATTGGTCCGTTGTGGGTGGCTTTTCTGGTTTTCTTATTTGGAACCAGTGATACTGAATGTGGGGTGGTTAGCCCCACATGTATATGTCCACCATTTTCCCTCAGTGTAATTTCACGCTCGAACTTATATTTAACTTCGAGGAATGATACACATTATATTCATCATCAGGTTAAAAATATATATCGTTGACTCCAAATTTGAGGTTTTTAAAACTACACTATCAGACTGCGGTACATAAAACTGAACATAAATGATTTAAAATACCAAGAGCTGGAACTCCCAGTTTCACTCAATTTCATTTCTCACACAAAAAGAAGGAGAAATCTTATCAATTCCCTGTAATCCGAAATTTTAATTTGTATCGCCCTCTTTGCATCAATTCTCCCAATATCCTTATGTGGTACAGTAACTGACGTCCGTGCTCCAGGAATAAAATGTTATTAAGCTGAGTTGCAATTATGGTCATCAAGTCGTAAATAGGATCTTTTTGGAGGTAAAGAAAATTCCCCTTGAGATGCATATTTTTATCCATTTTATTTCTAATTCAGCTCGAAAGAAACTGTCCGAGGAAATATGGAGGGATCCCGCAAAAAAAAAAAGCTCCTTGTGTATAGCCAAACACGACGAGCATCACAGTGTTGCGGGTTGCCAACCATTGAGGCGTCGATAGAAAGCTGCCGAAGGTGGTTGGGGAAAATTACGCCGTGAAGTTCAAAGAAAATTCATCTTAAGACAAGTTTAACGGCGAAAAAAAGAACGACAGTCTTAGGTTTCTGGTTCTGCGATTAAATTATTTTATATTATGCGACAGTTTCGCCGTACTATGCTGCAGGCTTCGTCGGGCTTTTAAGAACAACAATGGTCTTTTTTCAAAAAGAAAATAAACAATTCCAGCAGTTGATGATTTTGAGATGTAAAAAACTTAATTTCGAATAAGTCTCTTCCTCCAGGTATAAGGGAGTTTATAACTATCCTCTCTATTGATGTTATTTGGTCTTTTTTCTATTTCAATCGCCTCCCTTATGAGCCGTGGAAAGTAACTGCTTTCTTTGTTTAGTATACTCTTGCCGTCTCGATGTCAATGGCGTGACCTTCCTCTAACGTAGTGTGCTCAGCCACGGCAAAGTGATACCAGTCTTTCTTCCGGATTGCACGTTCATGTTCCTTTAATCGAAATAGTACGGCGAAACTGTCCAATAATATAAAATAATTTAATCACAGAACCAGAAACCTGAATAATATAAACATGAGCTGCGAAAATCTTCAAAAAAAGGCTTAGGTTGTTTGTTTTTTATTGAATAACGAATCATTTCGATACACTTATAAGCCAGATGTTAAAAGCTTTTTGGTTCACGAAAAAACGATCAATGGAAAATCACTAAGTCATTCCGCATTTAACGCTTTGGGAAGATTCCCCTGCAGCGCCAGGGGAAGCGATTAAGGAGGTTCCACCACGACTGTGTGAGTCAAAACAAAATCTAAATTCCACATATTTGATATTTTGTACAAAAAATCCTGATTTCGCTGATGGAATGCATTACCTATGGAAAAGCAAAAGTAAGGTAGTAAAAATTCAGATTGTCTCACGAATGTAGTTTAAAGTAGCACTTTTTCCCTGTCATAGGAGCCGACTGCAGCGCCATTTTTAACGAATTACCGCATTATGACTTCAATTACGGCATTAATTCCCTAATAACTATAAAAATAAGGCGGTAATATGCCTATATTTTATTTTTATTTAATTTATCCGGATAATTTCCTTCTTATAAACAGTTTTCCGCGAAAATGCATTTATATGTTATGGAAAAATACTATATTTCCCCGTGTTTCCCTCATTCTCCCATTGACCACCATGTAACTTCAAGTTCAATTAGATAATAAATTACCGTGGAAAGGTAACATTTTGTTGCTCACATCAGATAGAGGACAAGTATTTCTATAAGTAGACAGAATATGAATGAAATGACATTTAAGTGATTATACGGTGGAACCACCTAAACCTATCACGTGGAAAATGAACAGCGAATATTTCATTGGTAAATGAATTACAATTGCTCGACGATCTTCGGGGCAATTTAGTTCAATCAGACGATTCACGGCCTTCACAAACATCATCAACACACCTCGCCGACTCAGTTTCCAATCAGGCGTGGTGAATTTATACTGAGAGATCGTGTCTAACAATAAGTGAAACATGATTTTAGGCGTTTCAAAAGCAATGCAGCAAACGGATACAGTAAAAATTTACCAGGTCTCCACCTCCATGGGCAGGCATTTGCCTTAAGGTGGTTCCACCGCAAAACGACTCAAATGTCATTTTATTCATATTCTGTCTACTTGTAGAAAAAGTTGTCCTGTATATGATATGAACAACAAAATAATACCTTTCCACGCTATTTTATTATATAATTGAACTTGAAATGACATGGTTTTCAATGGGGGAATGAGAGAAACACGGGGAAAAATAGTATTTTTCCATAAAATACAAATGCCATTTTCGTGGAAACCTGTCTCTAAGAAGGAAGTAATCCAGAGAAATTGAATAAAAATAAAATACAGGCATCTTACCACCTTATTTTTATAGTTATTGAAGAATTAATGCCGTAATTGAAGTCAAAATGCGGTAATTCGTAGGAAATGGCGCTGCAGTCGGCTCCTATGGCTGGAAAAAAGTGCTCCTTTAAAATACATTCGTGGAATAATATGCATTTTTCTACTTTACTTTTGGTTTTCTGTGAGTAATGCATTTCATTCAGCGAAAGCAGGATTTTTTGGACAAAATATCCAAAATGTGGAATTTAGTATTTGTTTTGACTCACACAGTCGCGGCGGAACCTCCTTAACGGATTCTTCGTGAATGAGCTTCAAAACTACGGTTTTCGGAAATTGAATGGGGTAGGTAGGTAAATCATCGGAAATCCAGATGAAATTGGGAATGAGCACGTATATAATTTAATTAGATGTCGTGATTGAAACTGGGTGTTAATTAAAACTAATAACTCACCTGCATCGGGGTTGATGCTGCGGAAAGGGATGTGAAACCCACGATATCACTAAAATATATAGTTACACTGTCATGAGTTTCAGCAATGACTGAATGGCCTTGTATGAGCTGATTAGCCACAGTTCTGAAAAGAAGAAATTGACATATTAGAAACTAGACAGCAAACTTATTAGGAACAATGGGAACATATATAGAATGTATTCCTCATAGCTCAGTAGTGTACACGACCGCAATACTTCTAAGGATCTAAAATATATTATCCACATAAAATTATGCGACAACCTCAGATGTTAATGACTGCCTATAAAGCAGTGATTCTTAACCTTTTGCGCTTCATTCTCCCTTTCTCTATAGTTCAAAATATTATTCCCTCTTCCAAATATAAATTATTAAATAATGATTTTATTCCGCCAATGAAAATAATACGCATGTTTAAGAATCGATTGTAATAGGTGGCATTCATTTAATTTTAACGAAACGTCACAATAAATTAAAACAAACTACGATTTATAGATTTTACATAATATTTTGCAGAATAGTGGTCCCAGTTCCCCTCTAAACCCCATAAATTACCCTCAGGGAAGAATTCCCCTCTGGTTGAGAAACCCAGCTTTAAATAGAGCATGCAAACTTGAAATAGTTACGTGATCCAAAGAAGCATCTATAAGACTTTACGTCACCACTTATGTTGTTGCTTAGACACCTCTGCGTAAGATGGCAGATTATGGAATACAGTCGAAAACTAATACACAGTTTCACACCGTCTTAAGCTTCTTAAGAACTTCCGCACAAAATTAACTCCTTTGGCTACTCAATGCTCACATCTTTTCCTCTCCATGCTACACAGCATGCTTTATACCGTTCAAACGAAGGTTATCTTTCTCCCTTCTCTCCATTCAACCAACGTACCTTCAATCACAGCCATAAGTATCCCAGGGCCCCTCGATAGATACTCCATGCCCGTACAAGAATTTCCTCCACCAACTTCCCCACTTTCATACCCTACCCAACTCTTCCTTTCCTTGTCTTCCTCCATCCTTCTTCCTCATTATCTTCCTGGTCCACGCATTTTATCCATTCTCCTCCATGACCATTTCTCACATGCCTCCTATCTATGCCGACGCTCTTTTTTCGATGATCAAATTTCATACAGGCACTCCACGCTGAACTCCCAAAAATATTTTTTTTCACGTCTTAACCGAGAGTTTTCGATCATCAACCATACATTGCAAACCCTTCTTTGGCTAATGTAATTAAATCTTCCTATTTACTAACTGCGACGTCCATGTTTTCTGTTCAAAGGCGTGAGTTCTTATTCCCGCGCTAATCTATATCACCCTTTAATTTTTAAACCATTAAAGAAAGAAACGATTGAATTGAGGATAATTTTGAGCATTAAGTGTAAAGGTGAAATAAATTGTGATCAGGTAGGTGAATTAGTTTACCATTCCAACGACTTGTGCTCAAATTTGGGCTGAGTTGGGGATTTTTCCGAGGAATTTCGATCCATTTTTATTCGTCAGTGGAGAGCACTTTGATAAACGGACTCCATCCGTCCTATGCTGCAACGGAAAGCTGCCAGTTTGGCACTCGTCGTGGAAAGTAAGCTAATACCCACGCTGAGTTTCTCTGCATTTTTCCTCCACTTCCAATATGTAATTCCATCATCAACAACCTCCCAACCTATGGTGCAAATAACCTTGCAAATTGTCCATGGCTCCATACGATCACTGTTACTGGACTGTACTTTCTGAATCGCTTTTTATATTCAATGACAACAATTGAGGCACTGGGTGAAAAAGAGGGTGTAACCCTGTTTACGTCCCTTTTTCGTAAAACGGCTCATGCGGTAGTACTACTGTACCACCACAACCTTGTGCACCCGAAGTTCCAATATAACCGTTATAGCACACAGAATTTGTTGAAAAATAATGAGCGGTCTAAGTATTTTTTATGCATGTAAAACATTTTTCTCATTTATCTCCAAACTATCTTCCCTTGTTTACGTCCTTCTTCCACCCAGAGCCTCAATTTAAAAAACACGCTTAATATATTGAGCAAGTCTAATTTCATTATCTAGCGTTATCTTCATGTCAATTAAATATAAAAATAAATTAAGACAGATCTTTGATCCGAGAGTAGTTTTAATTTAGGCGAATCCATGAAGAAATAAAACGTTCAGCGCAAATTAATTTTTGGAAAGTCGCCGAAAATTACGTTTTCGCGAGTCCACCAATCGCTTAATTCTCTGCTCCAAAATTTTATTCTGGTTTCAATGTCTGAGAAAGTTTTTATTAGTAACTTTAAATTGTATTTTTATCACATTTTTAAAGCCGTAAAAATATACTCTAACTAAAAGACCCCATTTATTCCATGCTTCAAATGATTTGGCCCATAAATTAATTTCTGAGCTCCAACTCGGCCCCTCAATGAATTTTCCCGAAGATCACATCTAGCCCAATGAAATCCTCATGCCTAAAACCCTCAACAAGTGGTATCTCATCAAAATTGGTAGAGCCGTATCTGAAATAAATCTTACATGCATACACGCACTAAACTATCGATCGATTAAGACTCTAAGATTCTATTATAATTAATTTGAAAAATGTACAATTGAACATTGTACGAAGTCACGATAACGGATGCAATATAGGACACTAAGGTTTTCATGGAATTTCATGAGGTTTACAAGAATCGGTACTTGTTAGGCGATCGACAGCTGATGAAACTGGTGCAACTAAGGCTGGGTGATTACGAGAAAAGAGGATTAGACAGAGGATGCAGTTAGGAGGGGAGATGAGATTTAGGCATGCAGTTAGGAGGGGAGTGCCTCCTATCATTAGAAGCAGCGTACCCTAAACAAAAGACCCCAGAAGGTCACACAGTTCTACATCCTGTTTGAGGGAAAGATTATTACTTTAAAAAGATCCTATAGGGAATTGTGATAACTTTGAAAATTCCACTATTGCCGGAATTACATCCTAGGTGTGGGAAGCCAGGCTAATAATTTCCATTGAAATACGATTCTAAAGGTTGACCCTTAACTTGTACTAAAATATATTTTGATACCAAGATGGAATATAGAAAAATAGTTTGATAACGTCGAAGAAAAGGCCTGAAGCACACTTGGGGGAAAATTAATCAAGAATAAAGCACACTCGTAATTCTACCAAAGGGAAAAGGTTTACCAAGAACCAAACAGTATAAGACCTTTGGAGACAGGACAGGTGGGTCAGATGGTAGGGACAGGATTATATGGGGGAAGGGTGGAGAGAAACCCGGCGTTGGCGATGGCGATACTCGTAACTAAAGGCGCCATGGAACAACAAGTATCATGTCTGATCCGACAGAAAGGAGTATTGCTCTTCAAGTACTCTCCAAATGGCAGTGAAATAGAGATCGGGATTCCGCATAACAATATTTCCCCATGCCTGCACTCAGACCCCTGGCACTCGAGTGGGGAAGCCAGTGACTTAGACATCACATCAACACGATCTATTACGCGAAGAAGAAGGAAATAAATTGGACACGAATGTGAAATACCCTGAGGACGATGCTCTAGTTGAGCTTCTAGACGTCGCCGTCGGTTGATAGGTACAATGTAACCTTTGATCCGGTGGAAGAACGGAGAGGAGTTATGCCATGGGGTATAATTTGTGAAGACTTTGGTGAGGGCCAAATGAAAGGGAACATGCTTTGACGTGGTTCTACTGCGAAATTACTTATATATATCATTTTATTCAAATTCCTGCTTTTTATGGAAAAAAGTTATCGTTTGTTTGATTTGAAAAATTAATAAACTATTCCTTTCCGGAATTTTTTTCGCAAATTAAACTCAAAATGACATGGTTTATTAAGTAGCGAATTATCCCTGGGAATTGAATGGCGGTAAAATTTTGGCACGTGTCCGTATGAACTTTTGAGTTATTAGTTAGTTAGTGCGATAAATGAAGTTACAATGCGTGAATTTAAATGGCGCTGCAGTCGGCTTCTGTGGTAATCTAGAGATTTACCTCTACGACAGTAAAAAGTGTTTATTAAAAATATATTCGTTGAAAACTCTGCATTTTTTACCTTGATTTTGTTTTCTAATATCAAAGGCATTCTCATCAATCAAAACAGTATTTTTAAACGATAATCACAAAAAGATGGAATTAAGGATTAGTTTTGAATCACACAGTCGCAGTGGAAACTCTTCAAATGAAAGATTAACGTGAATCCATCTCTTACGATGAACTGAGTGCTGCAGCACTTGTGTTCCATCTTAGAAGGTATTGAGAATCCCCAGAAAAGTTCTATTTTATGTCTATTCGATAATAACATGAGATCTGTTGAAGTTTCTGGCATGCAACTCACTTCTTCTCGACGATCATTTCTTAGATCTGGCGCTCTACCAGAATGCACTCAATCTGCACCGGCTCCTCTCGGCATCTCTCCACCGTAAAATGACTTAAATGTCATTTTATTCATATCCTGTCTACTCGTAAAAAAAACTTGTCCTCTATGAGATATGAACAACTAAATAATTCCTTTCCACGCTATTTTATTCTATAATTGAACTTGAAATTCCATTGTGTTCAATGGGGGAATGAGAGAAACACGGGGAAAAATAGTATTTTTCCAAAAAATATAAATGCCATTTTCGCGGAAAACTATTTATATGAAGGAAATAATCCAGAGAAATTGAATAAAATAAAATATAGGCATCTTACCACCTAAATGTTTTAGTTATTAAGGAATTACTGTTGCAATTGAAGTCAAAATGCGGTAATTCGTAGGAAATGGCGCTGCAGTCGGCTCCTATGGCCAGAAAAAAGTGTTAATTTTAAATACATTCGTGGAATAATCTGCATTTTTTCTACTTTACTTTTGGTTTTCTGTAGGTAACGCATTTCATAACCGAAAGCAGGATTTTTTGGACAAAATATAAAAAAATGCGGAATTTAGTATTTGTCTTGACTCACACAGTCGAGGCGGAACCTCCTTAAATCCTGTCCTCAAGGATGAAGACGATGTCTTTCCTCGAAGCGTCAGCAAAAACGCGGATTTCCACCAGGGTGGTGATTCCGAGGAAATTATTTGTTCAAGCTTCCGCGGTCCATGAGATGACGAATCACCGCGCAAAGCTTGACGATACTTTTCCGACGCTTCGTGCACAGACTCCATTTTAATTATGCTTGTTGACTTTACCTGAAATCAGTCGCCTTTATATAATTTGAAGTACAACTTCCACAATTTCACCCGCCCATCCAACGCTACCAAAAATGAATTCAACTTCAATAAATATACAAACTGTTAAATGTTGTAAAAATATTATTTTTTCTTTCTTAGCATGAAAGGTGGTGGAGCGAGCAAAGCGAAGGCAAAGGGTCTGACGACGGAATTGCGATATCTCGTTGCTGTATTGTCATATGCCGGCGAAGGCTTCGAGAAAGTTCCCGAGGGGTCGCCTGACGGTGTTTCATCACCATGTGCCAGTCGAGGGTTCGAGAAGGTTCCCGGATTCCCTCGAGAGAGTTCCCCAAGGTCGACGGAGTAATATAAAAGGGCGATCTTCGGCACGGCGCGGGGTGAGTAGTCAACATGCTCGCAACACGGCACCTCGGAACTCTACCACTTGTATTCTCGGAGAAATAAATTAGTATACTCATTGGAAGTTGGTGTTTTAATCTAAGAAAGAAAACACTACACTCGTATTGATTACTACTAGCGCCAATTGTTTCAGGCGCAAATGGAAAAATAAGTATGCGTGAAAAAGATAAAGATCGTATGTTTTTGCCATAAATCTTTTATTTTTTGTGAAAAAATGCTGTAATCATTCCTTTTGTTGCAAGACGTTTATCAGCGTCCATTTAAAATACGCCTGGGACCACACGAGGAACGAGATATCGCCATCGCAACCGTAAGTAAACAAAGAAGATGGCCGAGAAATTACACTGCGAAAACGCCAAGAGAAGGACTGGACGGCATTATTGCGCTGCAATGTTCCAGAATTTTTCATGATGCAAAATTGATTATAAAATTACTTTTTTAAGTTTCCCCTGAGAAATAAATAGGTAATTTCCCACTTAAATCTGCTAGATATTCAATTAAAGAGTATACCTGTCGCGCTGTTCGCTGATAGTTAGCGCCTGACCGCTAGAGTGCTCTGGGTGAAATGTATAACCATTGGAGTAATGTGAGTGTCAGACCCTTGCCTGGGACCACACGAGACATCGCCATCGCAACCGTAAGTAAACAAATAAGATGGCCGAGAAAGTACACTGCGTAAACGCCAAGAGGACTGGATGGCATTATTGGCGAAGGCAATCAGAGCCACCAAGTAAAACATTAAAAAAATGGACCAGGAGTGGGCAAGAAACGTCGGGCAAACCTCATCAAGCCTCACGCGATGATTACTCGTAGTATCACTCGAGGAAAGCTTACCATAGACATTAATATTTCCGAGTTAATTTTAGGATTGGACAGTAAAATATCCATCCATTTTGATGGACTAAAAAGCTTCACAATTCTAAAATAAAAACGTATACGTAGCTGTCCTCAAATTTCCACGGTGACGAAATCCTGAAGGAGACGGCGAGTAAATTGGCAGCTGTTATCTCACCAACTCCTGGCTGATGATTTGTAAATAGAAATAAAGGAAGGATCACGCAACATGTCCGCTGCCACGACGGCTTGACGGTCTGACCAATGGAATCCTTCAAAACAACATGCCGAGAGGTGGCGTTTGGAACGTCGATTGAAATGACGAACGTCGGCTCAGTATCTCAGAGGGAAGGGGGAATCGTAGCAACGACCCCAATTCAATGAGGATGCCAAACATCCCAAAAGGCCAACATCCCGGGGTGGCGGGCTAGGGTAACTGGGACCGTGTTGCTTGCAGACAGACAAGTCGCTTGGCTAAACACAAACACTCCATTCTGAGAGATCTTGACGCCGAGCATGGATTTGCCTTGGACGTCAAATGGGGAACGCGCGGAACAATTCACGCCTCATATTTTAATAGCGTACGGGAATGAACATTTTCTCAAATACATAATCTCCACGCATACGATCCACGACAGGCATCAGGAATTGCAGTTAAAGGGTAGGTACGTAATAGAAACTATTAAAAAATTCAAAACAACACTGCTAAAAAAATAGCACTAAAAAGATAAAAAACAAGATTAGTATTCGCTTCGTTGAATAAATATTCATTAATATCTGAATGTTTTATTACGAATTAGGTGTTGGTGGTAATCTGCAACCACATCCGTCACCTGGCATGCCTTTTATCAATTCGGAAATTTTGACCTTCGATTGAAATTTTCAATGTAGTCGGGGGCTGTTTAGACAGTGTAGCGTAACAAATATACACAAATATCCAGGCAGCCGCCGACTCCGTTGAAAATGTAATCGAAGGTAAAAATTTACCCATTTATAAAAGGCATACCAGGTAACAGATGTGGTTGCAGATTACCACAAGCACCTATTCGTAATTAAACATTATTAACAGATATTAAAGAATAGTTATTTAACGAAGCGAAAACCAATTTAGTTTTCATCTTTTTAGTGCTATTTTTAGCAGTCGTGTTTTTTAATTTTTAATAATTTTTTAAATTTTAATTATTTTTTATTTTGTTCCTTTAAGTGAACAATTATTATTATCAAAGGTAATCTAATATGATAATAGAGCTATTTAGATGAATCGGAGAAATGAGAAAACAAAATATTGTAATTTTTATTCTTATAATGTATAATCTAATAAGCACGCGATCGTATTATTAAATCCACCGCAGGGTCGCACTGATGCAAATCCAACACTTCCCGTCTAAACAGGAAGTAAATTTCCGATAAAATATAGTCTAAGACACTCAGAATCACATTATAAACTCCACTGAATGGTCACACATCGAAATCCATGGATACATTCGGTTGCCACGGTAATATTAACGTGCAAATGTAACACTTCTGGTTGAACCGGAAGTAGACTTCCGGTATTATGTAGCCTACGACACTCCCAGTAATGTAGAGGTTTAAATAAGTGTTTGTGCATCAAAATCGGGACAGTTATCAAGTTGCTACGGTGGAACAAACATACATACCTACACACATGCATAGCCATCCGCTGACAACTTAACGCTCCGTTTATTTTGGGCAGTCGTGTAAAAGGTGAAAAGACGCGTGTTCTAAAACGGAGTAAATGGTTTGACGTCACCATACGTAACGGTTCTCTGCTCCACAGCCATTTCAACAAAAAATGTCAAATCACAATCGTTCATTGTTGCTCATAAGGAAATAAAAACGATTATTTCCACCAGATTAAGATAAATAACATATTAATAATTATATTCACCCCAATTAAATAACATAAAATGGTCAAATACAGAAAAAATAATAATGATACACCATTAATTTACTATGAGGTTGAATATAATTTTCTCGGAAAATAATTCCGATTTGGGGTAACCTTCAGCTAGAATTTTGAGGCATTTGATTGGCGATAAAACTTTTTAACGTTTCTGAGCCATTGGATTGCTAACAAACTGTAAAAAGACTAAGTTTGTTGGAAGGTTATTTCGCGAGGTGACCGACAACTGAGGTCATTTGCAACACTAAGGACAGATGGGTTGGTCGATAGGGGAATTATTATAAGGGGACGGAGGAATGGTGGAGAGAAACCTAGTGTCGGCGTTAGCCTACTCTTAGAGCCAAGGGGACTAGGGTTTGAGGTGGTAGGAGAGATTTTACTTTATGTACATATTTGCATGAAACTTTGCACATGTGTTTTCATCGGTGATATCTATAAGAAATAAGTGAAAATATTGCTTCCGCCCGATTTGTTTTTTATTTTGGCAATTCAATGCTATTTTAATGCAGAACCTGATGGCACATGATATATATTTCGTAATAATTCGATTACATGCGCACAGATTTTCATATTTACGCGAAATAATACATTTCTCATAATAATAATTGTTGCTAACAAATATAAAGGTGTCACACACCAAGTCCAATATTCTAAAAAAAACATACTTCAATATAATTCCGTCTAAATTTCGAATTCCACGCCAACAACTTTAGTAGTAGTAGTATTTTTGTTTAACGTGCTTCGAGACGGCTAAGGTCATTTCGCACTTACTGTCTGCCACGTGCAGACAGGGGCAACGGCACTCGGACGAATCGGAGGATCACCCCTCCAAACTCGAGCCGAGTCCAACGATGCTTAACTTCGGCGACTGATCGGGAACCAGTGTTTCCATCGTGGGAGGCCGTTACCCACAACTCTCGTCATACCATGCTTTAATTAAGGAAAAGTTTTTAAATATAACTCTTGTATCGTTTCCATTACTGTTTTTAAGGTGAGTGCCATCGCATGAACAGATGCACTTAAACGAAATGTGTTCCAAGAATATTTTTCAACTTACTGAAAAAGTTATTAAAATGTGCACTCATTGACCCACGATTACTATTTTAGCCATCCTAATGTCCTTTTCGACAGACAGAGTGTACTGCACTCAAAGTGCCCTCCACATGGCGCTCAAGTAGTGATCAAGGTTCCCGTGAAAAACATTCGCCACCGCCGGTATTCGAACCCGATCATTGGGACGGGGGGCCAGGGGGGTCATTTAATGTAATCTCACTTAAGTGAGAACATTTATTTGATTCATCTGCTCTTTCGACTCTTGATCCGTATCTTTTGACTCTTGATCCATTTCATTTGGGTCCGCATTTCATTAGTTCCTTCTCACCTGTCGTTAGGAACGTAAACGGAGCCAAGGAGGTTAAAATGAAATGGAGGAGGTATGACCGTGAACGCTCATGGACGAAAGTGAGGCAAGAATAGGGGTGCTTGGGAAGGATTTTGTGCCGAGTAGGTGTTGCCAAAACAGTCACAAAACATCGCCTTTTCTGTGGTTTTTAACTTAGATTTGACGAAAATCGAACGCGACCGCAGGACACGTAAGCCAGGGGAAGGTCTAAACTGTGCCGACTGCAATGGCGGAATTGGCTTCAAGAATCAAGTGCTATGTCGCCTCCATTTCTTTTCTAACCTCCTTGAATGGAGCCACCATCGCACCTTAGCCGATCGTGAGCCGATCATTAAGAGAGCGAAACGGACCTCCCGCCTTCCCGCAAAGAGTCATCAAAAAGGTGAGATTACAAAATAACCCCCTGTACTACCACACCAAACCAATCCTCCAAAAACACTCAGGCACACCAGGGGGGTTATTCTGTAATTCCACTTCCGAAATAGCTCTTTCGGTGGAGAACCAACTCAAACGAATGATCCATTTGAGCTATTCCGCTCTCGAAGTACTCACGGAGTGAGTGCTGCCACTACCCATGGCGGCGTACGGTTGACTTGAAAAGACAATCATGGAAACTCGGAAATACGTGAAAGTAGAAAATTTAATAAGTTACAGATGTTAAATGGAAGCACTCGGACAAAAATATAAAGTACTTTTCAAAAACAATGACAGCAAACTCACCTTACGAATTTCGCGGGATTTCTGCAAATTCGTTAACGACAGCAGCGCCTAGCATTTATCAGGCGATTTGGGAAGCTCAATTCCACGACCGAAAGAACTGGTAAATGAACCATTCTCGGCCGAAATGTACAAATCGATGGTGTTGCCATCTGGCTTTAAAACACACGGTTTAAAACTCCGATTTCGGTAACATTCTCCATATAAGGAGCGATCTGTGACGTCATGTTCCGTGAGGTGAAATTACAGAATAACCCCACTGATCACCCCAGTCAGACACGGAATGAGAGTGGTTTGACGCTAGATGATAATCCTATCGAGTTTACCGCGGATTCACAATGATATTGCACGTGTAATAGTCGCGCAATTGATCAATAGATGTTTAGGAACAATGCTCCATATTATACGCATAACCTTTCTTTAGTTCACTTTATCAGCAGAGGTATTAAAAAAACCACAATTCGTTCTAACTTAAAACACTCAAGTATATGAAGATACTGCGATTTGGGGGCTCCACAATGAAGATGTTTCTTTGTTGAGTGCTCCTTTGACAGAAAACTGCAGTCAGATATTTGCCAAGGTGATCTCATTGGGCATACATGAACTTTCTACTCTATTTAGCCAACAAAAAGCGTCAATTGTACATAAATAAATGCATACATGTTCACCACGTCGTTCCTCTTCGGAATAGGCAGAGTCAGAAGAACTTTATAAACGACGTCAGGCCTACCAACTTCAATATCCTAGCATGCCTTTTACGCTCTATTTTTCCTTTTATAACTCGTCATGCATAGCATAGGAAGCTCTCTTGAGAAATAATCATCTCCGTAAATTCACCCCCAAAAGAGATAATTGTTTTATCCGACAAGGATGAAATACCCATTACACTCAATATATGTCCTCAAAAAGTCCCCCAGCCAAGGATACCGAATATTCAATGCCTTACTCGATAATATACTTAATATTTTCCACCTTCTCACGTGTATTTAAGAGAAATATAAAAAAAAATATTCCGCTAGTGAGATCTTACATCTTTGAATGAATCTAATGACTTCAATAAAACTGTAAGGCCTCGGAAGAAGAATCCAACGCTATTGCTCCTCCAATTTACTCGAGTCCGTTGGTCCAATCGGTTCCTAACCTAATCTCGCCATTGCTTCAAATTAATAAGGCAGGCGAGAAAAACACGAATTGATCCTCTTATTTGTGAAAGATATTTTAGCTCATTAAAAAAAAATTTTTTTTTTAACATTTCATAACATTTTTTAATTGCTCCCCCTATTGTCCAATTTCCAAAGGATGTCGCCTCTCCGTCGAACAATCTCTCTCCTTAGTTCAGAAAACTTCCGACCTCTCTTCATTTCCTCCTGAATGCCTATCTTTCTCCTCCCTCCTTGCCTCTCCACCAGCATTCTAACTCACAAAATTGCCTTCAATATCCCATCCCCCTTAATAACCTGCTCCGTCAACCTATTCTACCGCCCCTTGATATCCTCAAGCAACTTTCTGTCCTCCACTATCATGCCAAGAACTTCTTCGTTTGATTCAGTTACAATAATAGCATCAAATCGATAGTTGAGTAGTTCACTTAGGTATAGGAAGAAATATATGCGAGTCCGTTGGTCCAATCGGTTCCTAACCTAATCTCGCCATTGCTTCAAATTAATAAGGCAGGCGAGAAAAACACGAATTGATCCTCTTATTTGTGAAAGATATTTTAGCTCATTAAAAAAAATTTTTTTTTTTAAACATTTCATAACATTTTTTAACCAAAATGAACAGGTCTTACTGCGCGTTGTTAGAATCAATTACAGATTTTACTGCGGGGACATATTGCGAAGCCTCCATCCAACTGCAGTCCATGCAACTAAATTTTGCACTAAGAATTCCGCAAATCCTTGCATCTCCAGAGAGTGGCTTCTGTTAAAGTTCCAATGCTTCCAATTCCATAAATATATTTCATTAAATCTGTCATGAGTAACGCGAGAGCGGCGTTGTATTCAGATTCCAGTTTATTTGACTAGTGGCTCACTGGATCAGATTAGTTTCAACACGAGTACAATATATCGACAATAGTGATGGCCAAAATCATTCACGGGGTCGAACGAATCCTGGGGAGATGTTCGACCGGGCAAAAGAAGTATTCACATTAATCTTGAATTTAAAACATGCTAATAATGAACGGTTATAGCCGGTATATAGTAACAACAACAGGTCACGTGACCCCACGGGTTGTGGGAAATATTAGCAATCAGCAATTCACATGCGCTGAAATAAACGATGAATTAGCTTATCAGAGCAATTAAATTGTGATATTTAAGTCAATAATCAAAGCTATCATAAAATGTGTACATTTTAAAAAGATTTTGCGGATTTAAAAAAATGTCGTGCCCTGTGATGCCATAAATAGCAGTGCTTCCTTCATTTCCACAGAGTCAATTTCGCGAAATGTTTACCACATGAGAGCAGAGAAAACCTGCCGGAACTGGTCCAACCACATTCGCCCAACCAAATTGTTCACTTTCTCCAACGTGTCTGTTTTTAGGGAAGTTGAAAAATAGGGCACATGCATGTTGAAAGAAACCTTAAAGGGATTTCGTTTTTCGTGAAGAGGTAACGTTGGGAATTAAGGGAATGTGATGAGGATGGCTTCTCTCATAGCTTGTTGATAGTTTTATCTTTATAACTGTTATCAGGGAGGATTTATTAAAAAAAAGGAAAGAGCAATCGACCTCCGCGAGAATTCATTAAATTTTAGTCGAAGAGAATGAGTTGAATTATTTTTTCGTCACTCTGCTACGAAGAAAGTTAATTCTTAACCGTGAGAATCTTATTAAAGATTATTTTCCCAGCTCTTTGATGGTATCACTATGTTTACCCCGTATTTGATGAAATTAGCAAGCAAATTTAAATGTAAGACAGTGATTTAAAACCTAACGAAATGTATTTAATATTTCATTAGCAGCACGAGCGCGGTGTTACTAGAGGCCCTCTATAGGGCCTCTAGATGTTACTAACTTTTGTTCATATTTAATTCTAACTGGCATTAAACAAGTACAGCTAGAGCATCAAAGCGATAAATATCTTTACACAGAAGATAATTATAATCTTTCACAGGCTGGAACGCAGGCTTATAGGATATTCGACCAGGAGAGAAAGTATTCATGTTACCTTTTTAATGCCAAGATGCCAAAACTTCTCGGTTCCCATATTGCCTCGTTTTAGAGAAATGGAAATATCAGACGAAGGCTCAAACAAAATCTTTAAAGCATTTTGTTTTTCAAGAAGTAGGGAAGTATTACAAAGACGTAAAACGAAATCATGGAGGACAGTCTCTTTCATAGTTTATGAATGATCTTCCTGTTCTTAGGGAGAAGCATTAAACATAAGACCATGCGGCTGGCAGAATTGGCCAAGTCTGGTTGAAGAGAGTACCTATATTGGAATTTTTTAAGCAACTATACCGTGACGAAAGTTGATTTTGACCATATGAAACATATTAAAATTGCCATTACCAGCGCTTTGACGGTGTAACTAGTTAATCTCTATTTAATTTGACTAACTGCTGTACAATCAGCATATTAGCCAATACGATAGTGATTTCCTTTATGGAAATTTCAGATCAGGTCTGATCTGAAAATGTAGATCAGGAAATGAGCTGATTTAAATCATGATTTGGCTATCCTGATCATGTCTGATCTGGCGATTGACTCGATTCTAAGACTAAATGATTTTTGTAACTTTTATTTTGCCTGTATTTCTTCACCATCTTCTATATAACAAGATTTTATATTGATATTTCGGAAGACTTACTTAATATATACTTTTTGTAGATCACTTGCTAGGAAATTTAGTTTATAACCAACTCCTATTTAGAATTTATTATTATCATCTTTTGGAACAAGTGTCATTGGATTAGATCAGACCTCATTTCTTTTATTTCATACACTGATTTTAATCAGTCATAACTTGAAAGATATATCAAACATATTCTGATTCAAATAAGATCCGTTACATGCGGTAGCATCTCAGACTTAATCTGGTTCAGTTCAGACCTCATCTCCTCATATCAGTCCTAATCTGGTTCAGATCAGACCAGAAATGGTTCATATCAGACTTGATCCAGAGGAATCAGAAATTTCCATAAGGGTTTAAACATTTCGATTCTATTTTATTTAATCAGCAACTTACTTACTTAAACCATATTACATTCGGAGTATAATGTCTTAATACCTATGAAGACCAGGATGATTTACAAAATTATAAAGCTTAATGAAAGAATCGACCAAGAAGAAGCGATTAAATCACACTTTTAATGACAAAATGTCCAAAAAAGAGGCAAATTCCCACGCTGCCTGATTTTCAAGATAATAGAAAAATCGGACGCAGGAATATTGAAAATAGAAACCTTAAAGGTATTTTGTTTTTCGTGGTGGGAACGTATTACAAGTACGCAAGGGAAAGTGATGGGGGAATAGCTTCTCTCATAGTTTATGGATAGTTTTTCCCTTTATCGCTGTTATTCGGGAGGAATAATAAATAAAAACAGAAGACAGAGAGCCTCCGGTCTTTTATCCCTGACGGGAAAATTGCGAAAATTCCGATTTCCCGGCGAGGCCGCGGCCCGTATCGAACGGCGCTTCAATTCCGCCAAAAAAAACCCCTTTATCTCTCTCCCACCCCTCATCATCCCAACGAAACTTCTCCCTTTCTCGGTCATCCCAAAAGAAAAAAAAAGAAAATTTTTCGTCTGATCCTTAAATTTTTTACGATTCCCATGCCCGGCGCGCCAGAATGCCGGGTTGGGTCGTATGGAGGAGAAAGGGTAAGGGTTTTTTGGATGCTCCTATGGTCCGATCTCTGAAAGGACCCCTCTGTGTTGACACCTGTGGTCTCATTGATTCGCGGCCGGCGCCACATCAATTATTCCGCTACCTATTTGTTCTCCCTTCTGCAAAAAAGAAAGTCGAGTCCCTTTAAGAGTTTAATTGTTTGGTTGAAGAGAATAACATGGATGGTTGGTTGTTAGGTCTGCCAACTTCGGGAAGACATATGACTCCCGGAGAAGTCCGCTTCAAGAGTAATGAATTCCGGTAGGTTAATGTAAAAGCATAAGTATAACTACCGTGATGAATTTTCAATAATTGAGCAGCATTTATTCAACAATTTGAACACCATTAACGATTTGAACGTAATTACTCATAGTTTACGATCTTCGTGGAGCAAGTTCAATTTTGATCAATTATAACATTTGATATATATCTTTATAAAACAGTATGAGGTCATTCTCGATGGAAAAGAACTTTTATAATTTGAAGGACTACCTCGACTGATTAATACATGCTTCTTCTTACCATTGCATTTTTTAAAGATATATTTTTATGCACTTGAGCCCTTTATGCCCTTTGTTCCCTCTCTATGATAGCGTGAGCTACAATTGATCTACTTTATGTCAATGCACTGACCATGTAATCCAATAAAGAAATTGTTATTAAAATCGTTTAACGATGAGATACATTAACATATTCTATGATATTAGTTGCAATGGACCTGTGAACAATAAACTATGCAACCCAACAAACAATAGTAATGGGAGGACTATATTATTTATTTCAACTAAACTTAAAAAAAACGTGGGAAATCGCCTCATTCCAGGAGTTGTGGAGTTGAAAAAATATTCACACGAGAGTCTCCAGGAAGATTAGATCCCACAGAATTGGAAACACTATTGGTCGCGATGATTTTCATGCAACGGCGATTAAATACGCGAAATTTACCACGAGTGGAAAAATCGTGGATTTTTTTCTCGTATCGTGGATTTTTTCTCCTGGCCTGAATTATTTTTTCCCGTGGAGCGGGACGTGTGGGAATCACGGACCTCCGGCTTGCCGTGCCAATGTGCTTGCCCACCACGCTACCCAGGCTCACTAATTCTAGAGGTAATTTTAGAGGAATTGAGAAGATAAGAATATTTCCCTTTCCTTTGCAATTGTTGATTGACTGCAAGGGCATAATAGGAGGGATCACTCAAAATTAAAAATCGAATTTGAACCGTTTGAAGGAATAAGTTATGCATAAAACACACACCCTCCAAATTTGGTGTTTTTGATCGATTTTCACGGGAGATATACAGCCTTAAAAGTCGCCGCGGAGCTGTTACCACGCCCACCCCGCGAAACGTATTTCTATTGGCTGGCTCCAACCGTGACGTGGAAAGTTCATGAAGTCGCCCGGAGAGGCAGTGAAGGACGGACTTAAGAAGGCTGCTCAACGTTGAGTCGTCTACTGAATCAAACAATGGGTGAGAAACACGGCGATTTTGTTCGGGCCGATTCTAGGAACTTACCGTCTGTCTCTACTGATACTTTGTTTCATTTTGTATGTCGAAATGAATTATTTAAATATGCAGAAAGCAGGGGAAAAAACATGCCAGGTAAGTAAATGGCATACAATGTCCGGCATTTATGCATCCGTAACGTATGAACTTCATTTAACAATGGCATATGGTGAAGTAATAAACTCCCTGACTAATACCACATCATCTCAATCATGCTATATTTGCGGGAGCAAGCCTCATCAAATGAATAAAATTGAGGAAATAATTGAAAAGGACATCAAACATGAAAGTTTCTCGTTTGGTATATCTCCCCTTCATGGCTGGATCCGTTCGTTTGAATGCATACTCCATATTAGATAGAGGCTAGAGATAAGCAAGTGGCGCGTTGCTTGTTCCCAGAAGAATGAATTGAAAGAGCGCACCCATAAAATAAAAAAGGTGTTCAAAGATATAATGGGATTATTTGTTGACTGTCTAAAGCAACGATTTGGAAACTCCAACGATGGCAACACGGCTCATCGATCTTTTAAAGAGGCGAAAAAATCTTCCGAAATTACTGGCGTGGATCCGCAACTGATTCATCGCATGGGAGTAATACTTAGAGCTTTGTCGTCAAATTACGCCCTGAATACAGATGCTTTCCGGAATTATTGTCCAAAAACTACCAAACATTTTGTTACACTCTATCCGTGGTACCCTATGCCTGTAACCATCCTCAAAATCCTGATGCACGGTGCTGAAATCATTAATGATATGCATCTACAATAGGATATTTCTCTGAGGAACCGCAAGAAACAGGGGAACAAGGACTGTAAAAGATTCAGAGAGCTCCACACGCGAAAAATGAAAAGGGAGATAACCAATGAAGATCTCCTACATATCCTCCTTCAGTCATCAGATTCTCTAATATGTATTCTCTTTACGAGAACTCCCGAAGAAAGCGAAAGATCCCATTCCCACAGTTCTTGCACTTCTTCTTGAACTGCTACTTCCTCCCCTAATTGCACCTGTAATTGAATACATTTCATGTGACGAGGAGCATCATGACTAAGTTGCATATCAGTTTACATGCTATAAGAATTTTAACATTGTCCATAAATAGCGCGTGTGTAAAAAATCATATATGGCACAAACATGACTTTCACGACAGAGATAAAAATGCAGCCGGAGGAATTAGGCTGGTGGAATGGTAAGAGTACTGACCTCCCACCCAAAAGGTACGGGTTTTGTGCCATGTGGAGAGCACTTCAAGTTCAGTACTCCGTCCGTCGGATGGGACGTTAAGCTGTGGTCCTCTTGGCACCTTTATTTAAGAGTAGGCTAATTCCAACGCTGGGTTCCTCTTCATCCTTCCTCCATTCCCTAAATAGCCTACCTAAAACCGAAATAGCTTTCCTAACCTGACGCAAATGACCTTATCTGTCGGTTACCTAACCCAAAACCACTACCGCCACAAAGCAGCATACTGACAATGTGTCATTATTAATTATACATGTGGAAAAGGAAATAAAGTTATTGTAAGCTGGTACAATTTTCCAGAACAACTGTATCAGAATTCTCATTCTGAGTGCGAATGACTCGTCGCCGCCTCGTAAACGGAGTGCCAGATAGCCAGACCGCTGCGCGCAATTCAAGATAAAAATGCAAATTGCTGTAAAAATGGCACCTAGAAGCACCTCAAAGTTGTTTTCTCTTATAGAGGAAGCCTTTAACTAGCGATACTATGCCAGAACACCCGATATTACACGATTTTTTCTAACACCTAACTGAAACGGGTAAGTTGAGTGGTGTTGCAACGTTTAAGAAAACCCTATCGCTGTCACTAAATATACGACAAAGTAATTATTTAGCAATGAATTAACATTTTTATGGTGCTAAATCGATAAATATTGAAACAATCGCAAGTAATAATTCCATGGCTAGTAGTAATTCGTTTCACCATTCTGGCGTGAATTTACGATGCTATCGTGGTAACCTGGTCCCATCTAGCATCTGGCAGTATTAATTAGATTTGGGTCATTCGACAGTGAAAATTCGTGAAATAAGTAATGATTTACCTTCATTATACGGACAATTATGATGAAATTTCAGAGAATTGAAAAAAATAATTTTTGACCAGAAAAACTGGGCTCTCAGATCACTGTGCAACTTCTTCTTCGTTCCGGGTTGTTAGGAACCAAAAAGAAATATTTCTCGGGTGTTTTCTGTGACATAGATTTACAACTCTGTACACACCAGTACACATACGATTTTCTCTCACTCATATTTAACACAAACGGCCACGCTAACCACTTTAAACTCTTATAACTGTTCGTGACCGACACCAGCAATGCATTCCATGGGATAAGAGGAGCGATATCATATACTTTCCTCGTCATCAACATGGCGTCGGCGAAGAAATACGTTTTCGGCGCGGATTTCAAATTGAAATTTCAAACTGCTCTAGGAGCGTAATTATTTGGTTTTCGAGGGTAAAAATCGGTAAGTGACCTTTTTACGTCTCAAATATTATAACTCAAACGTAATCTGAAGTAGCGTGATCCCTCCTAATAGGAAGGCTGGGTGAGTCGTGGTGGGCAAGCGAATTGGCCCGAAAAGCCAAAGGTCCGTGGTTCGAATCCCAGTTCCGGCCGATTTTCCTCTCGTGGCATTTATCCCTATCGGTGAGTAATTCGGAGGGGAGACGATCCCCTCCGAACGAGGTCATTTACACAATTGGGATCGGTGATTAGGGTTAGTAGGGGAAGGATTTTTAGGGGAAGGTACAGAGAATCCCAACGTTGGGATAAGCCTACTATCAAAGAAAGGCGCCAAGAGGCCAACAGTTTCACGTCCCGTTCGACTGGCAGAGTGCTGCACTTAAGGTAGTTTGAGCGAAAAATCACTTCACCTAGAATTTGATGAATTTGGCCTCATTTGAAAGATACAACTCTCATATTTCCTATGATATCAAAATATCAACCCCTTGCCGAACTACTTTTCGAGCAATTTTCCTGGAAATATAAGCTGTTTTACATGGGATAGATTATGGCTGAGCGCTTCAGAGGGAGAATATTGAAGGAAATAGGAATTTATAACACCTAGATTTCGTCAAAAAAATTGTGTATCGATTGCATTTTTTTTCAACTATTTATAAAAATAATCTATTACCACAGTAACTTTTACAGAATCGCAAAAAAACCTCCTGTTTTGAAGGGTATTCAGCCGTACGGCGGGAAAAAATGAGTCAAATTAGAGACTTATGTAGCTTTATTTATTTAATTACCGAGATTTTTGGGCATATATAACTATATATTTGCGCCATTAATATTACAATATTTATTCCATACCTCTTACAGACGCTGAAATCAAAGAATAAAATTTGAATATGGTCTCCACTATGAGATCGATGATGACTAGGGATCTATTTCGCTCCAACCACCTTATCTCGGTGCTCGCCACATAGAATAGACGAACGATTGAGATGTCACCGAAAGACGTCTGCCGATTCCGGGGTCGAGCCTGGGCCCTTGAGATGGGAAGTCAGTACCCAAGCCACCACACACATAAAAAAACTAGGAATTCATTTAGCAGCTTTGCCAAGACGGTAGCGATTTGGAATTCCGAAGACAATTAAATACTAAATATTTAATATTAGTATCATTCACGGTCCTAAAACGGCATTCCTTTGTTTCGTTTCTATTAAATGTTATCACTTACCGATGAATAAGATCATAGTTGAGGAAGCTAATGCAACCATGTAGAGGATGCGATCAAGTTTTACAGAATAAAAACCATTTGTGTACAAACTATTGTTTTAAAATGTTATAAACCTTTCCGCCATGCGTCTTCAAAATCGCAAGTTTATACTTTAATCGTTTAGAGATTAGTTCCTACTTCAATTTAGACCTTCGAATTTTAAGCGTCGAAAACATATACTTTTTAAAATTGCAAAATTCTTTTGCGAAATAGTAACAATACAGCACACACAAGAGAAAAAGTAAATAAACCCCAGGATATTAGGACAAACCTAAAATTTTAGAATCCAATGCCCAATAGAGCAGAAATTTCAATTAGACTTAACGAGATCTGGAATTGAAAAACTAACACAAATTGAAAATGGGACATTCAAATAGACAAGTGGGGGAAGTTCAACGTGTAGAGCCCACGCGTACTGACCCGCAGGCTCGGTTTCAAATCCGGCTTAAGCCTCTTAACATACGTCAAGCTGGACCAATGCTCGGAGAGTTTTTAGGTAACGGATTATTCTGTAAAACCACAGAGGACATAACATTCACGCCAACTTGTACGCGTGAATTTCAAAGGCCGCTGGGTTTTGTTATTTATTTTTTTGACGTGAAACGTGTTGCAAATCGGTGCGAATACCCATGGCTGGGGGGCGATGGTACAAAATGGTGTATACCGAACATTTTTTTTGTAACTCGGAAAAATATAGGAGATATCCTAACGCGCCATATATATACATATATGTAATCCATTCAAAAGTGGAAGGCTGAAAGAGTAAATGGACACCTTTGAATTGATGACGTCATGATTAAAAATGATGGCCGCCAAGCATGGGTACACCTGGGAGGGGTTTAAATAAAGGAAATCACGTCAATATATGAAGATTAATTCTAATACCAGGGAATAACCGTAACTTCAGACCTATCGTGGGGGGGGGGGGGGATATACGAAACCTTTACGACGCTGAATTAAAGAAACTAGGATGTATCAAGTGAAGAATTGTAAGTACTTAAATAAAACTGCAGTAGTTGTACTGTCCACTTATAATTAATGTAAAATATTACACTACACGTGTTTCGACGCTTAGGGCGTCATCATCAGGTACACACAAGCTATAACTTCAATGAGTATATTTATACATGTGCAAAAGGAAATATTCTTGACCAATGAAGGAGGTACTAGTAAGGAAGGGGGGGTACAATTGATGGTGAATAACAGGGGGGGGGGTTGTTTTTAGGTGACCTGTGACCTTCCCGAGGATTAGGGGTCCGGGAGTGTGTTCTATCAGGGGAGGGGGGGTTTATGGGAAGGGAGTTCTTGTGAAATGTGGAGAGAACAGATACAGTCGAATTTAATGATGAGTTGGAAGGTTCTACGATGAAAAAATGAAAGAAAGATGATACTTTGCTCTAGTTAGGCCACGTCTCAAATACGCCGCCAGCATTTTGGATTCTAAACAGAAATATTTGATTCGCAAAGTAAGTATAATACAAAGGAAAGTTGCACGCATCGCAAAAAAACTGATACGAGCGAACGGAAAGTGTTACACAGGGCTGACGGAAGGACTAGTCATACCATCTAGGTAGGGTGCCCTTAGAGACTCGGAGACTAAACGATTACATTGCTTGAAAGATGCCGATTAGGCGAGTAGGAGGGTATTATTTTGACTTCGCGCTATACCTATCTGTAGAACTGACAGAAACGACAATATAAAGCCGCCCATGGAAGTTACTTCCATGACAGTAGCCTTGCAAGTCGCTTGCAAGTGGTACTTCGATGTGTAAGCACGTACTTTCATGGCAGTAGGGGTCGATAGTGGCACTAATCGACTGCGGTTCGCACTTGCAAGGAAAATAGACTGGCTTCTATTTTGCCTGCAAGTAGTATTTCGATTCAGCGATAGTATTGCAAAACATCCCGTGAAATTTTCTGCCTGGTGCATATATTAAATAAGTATTTTATTAAAAGCTGTGTTGATATTACCTTCCATAAATGTCTTTCAACTGATTTGAATTAAAAATGAGCTTGATACTCTCTTCAACTCAGTTTGAAACAGGATTCATTACACAATACGACGGATATTTCGCAGGCGCGTAGGGTCACTTTTGAACGGCCACAGACTTGTGATTTGTGATTCGCCGTTGTTTACTTTGTGATGTGAAAATTCGGTAGCTGTTTCCCGATAAATTAAGTTAGTACTAATCTGAAGTATTCACTTGAATATCAATTTAAAACAGTTGTTTTAAGTACCCTACATTTGTAATGCGGGTGATGTGTGCGACAAATCGGTATATTTTTGCTCTGGTGGCGTTATTTTCCATGTGCAATTTATGCGTAGTCCTTTGTGTATACTCTCGTCGTCCATTAAGCATACGCAAAGTTTTTCTGGAGGATTTCCACTTATTAAGATAGCCAGATTAATTACCAACTAAGTGGTTTCGCCGAGAGATACGGATTTAATCGCTCTTATCGAACTCATAATTTGGCTGTGATAAAAAGACTGTGATAGTGTTTCGTGAAAGGATAGAGCTATGCCCTTGTTGGTGGATTTTATTAATAGTTTTCCATAGTGTGCCCATACCTATGTTTCATTGTACATAATAATTTATCTATTAAAAGTGTTGCAATGAGCCTGAATTATTTCATTACGGGGGAAGTCATTCTTCATGATGTTGTATGTAAATAGGTTAACCCTGTCTTTGCTTCCTGCCCTCCAAGATTGGCTGGCTCAACGAATGTGAATGTGGGGACGTTACATGGCCTAGAATGTTCATAGAATCTGGTAAGTGTGGTGTGGGAGTTTTTTATGGACGGAAAGGTAGTTGCAATGGATGGAGCAAGAGAGTGCCAGCTCATTAGGAAGCAAGTAAGTCTTTAGTGAAAGGCAAGAAAGTTTAAAATGATAGTAATTGTACATCATAAGTAGTTATATTGCAAATTCATTGTAATAGAATGCATTTAATTAGGGGGATAAATAGTCACAACCTTTTGCTGAGCATGTTTTGAGATCATGATGGACATAATTTGAAAACATAAGCTGGGCATATTTTGAGTAAAAGATTATCTTCTAGGGAGAGGTCAGCCCTTTTTATAAGGTGCTCCTTCACCCAAAAACGTCGTCTTTTATTCGGTCGACAACCATTCACCAACTCCAAAAGAGCTACGGCTAAAAGAGACTTCTTTGCATTTGAACTTGGTACGCCATATTCGTTGTTTTGAATTTACCTCCTTTGGCCCCCTTAGTTCTGCTATTCATTTATTTGTGGATAAGCCGGAAGTAATGGGTAAGCAGAGCTATGCCCTGCAAGTAGCGATGTAAATCGATACTTCGCTGCACTCGCTACTTCCATAGAAGTCGACTTCCATGTGTAATGCCGCCTTAAGAGAGATACACTGTCGAACCGATAGGTACAAAAATTCCTTCTTCACACGCACCATTAGTGATTGTAACAATATAACAATATCAGCGTGACAAGAACATAAGTAACACCGTTGACATGCAATTCAATACTGTCCTCCTCTCCTCCACCCTCTTCTCCCTATTCCCACCCCCCTTTCATGGCCGGTGTCCAAACACTCCCTGCATCTCACACACGCCATTGGGGCGGCTCGCAGGGTGGTACATAGGAGAAGATAAAATCACGAAGCCGCCAGCGTAAAGTTTGAGTGGCTCGACGTTCAATCGCACGAGGAGATCGCTAGTGGGTTCATTTGAAATCGTTTACATTTTTCTAAGGAACAAAAAACCACGAAACTTACGAAGTTCGTAAACAAAGGTAAAAAAAATTGAGTAATAGAAGTTGTGAAATACGGAAAAATATGTGATTTCCAGATAAAAAAACCTGCTTTAATAAATTCATTGCCTATCATGAAGCCCTACTTTTTATCACTAAAACATGAAGAGATTTGCTAATACAAAATATTGTAGGTATGGAGGAAATATTTTTATAGTGATTGGTATTTTCCATTTATGGAATAATCGTAAACATGAATTAAAACTCATATGAACAGTTCGTAAGTTATTCCTTCCACCGTCCATTTAATTTTCACAGAGTGAGACTCATTTGTCATTCAATTGACTGAGTAGAAATATTTACATTCTGTATTTTCTATTTTTTTTAACAGTGAAATAGTTTTTATTTTATCGTTTGCACTAAAAAAACTGGGATACAGTCACTATTACATATGACTACAGGTAAATGGCGATCAAAATCTTGTAATTCAGCTTCTTAGGCAGAGGTTCTTTACATTCATGGTAAACTGTGACACATGTCTTTCTCCTCAAGCGCACGCCGCTCTGACGTACCCAAGGCTCAATGTTGAGTCTTCTTTATTTTTTTCCATTTTTGGGCCTTTCCAAATCCTGAGCGAAAGTGAAAATTCATGAGGGAGAGAAGGGGGCTTATTCCCCATCCCCCCCCTTATTCTCCCCTCCACCCCGCTTTGCCTCGTTAATATTCGAAGCGATGTTAATTTTGCAACACCTTTTGACTCTGATTCATGAATTTTCATCGCTCTGGTGGCAGCTGAGCGGCGATCTCAGTTGGGGTCGGGATGGGTGGAGGAGGGTTGGGTGGGGGTGAGGGGGTGAGGGTTCTCTTACTCCTCCTCCGTTTGAAAAGCATTGAAAGGGGAGGTGAGCTCAGATTTTAGCGAATTTACTCTCTTTAGCGTTTCATTACCGTAATTAAGGAGGTAACCATAAGGGAAAAAAAGAAGATAAGCAAGTTAGAAAAAATATACAGTTTCGGATAAGCCATACTTAATCATGACAAGTCCTGTTTAACTTTTATTTGAGAGGTCGCGTAATAGACCAATGGTTTGTACATTAATCTTAACTTTATAAAGTTCTTGATCCACAAAATGAAAGAAATAAGATACTTATCCATTAAAAAATGTTCAACGTGTAAAACACTTATTGAGTAAAATTTCCTGAATGTACATCGGTGTTTCATTTTTTGGACCAAGACCTCGATGAACTGGAAGGTGTATGTTTTCTTAGTTTCTAGTTATTAATTTTCCCTCTCTTCGAATATGATATGAGATAAAATATCTGTTATACACTTAGCTTTAAATTTTATTGTAATTATTTTTTCATATTTCATAATTTTAATAGAAATATCATGCTCAATTGCATTACGCCGTGATAACTATAAGCATTTACTTTCCATAATTGCTAAACTAAACCAGAAAAAGTACTGCTTATAATAGGTGCTACCTTTCGAAGTCCTTCTCATCCCGAGAAACAGGCTTATATTCCAACATTTGTTAAAAAAACATTAACTGAGGCGGTTTAACACTTCAGATGTTTGCAAATTTTCAAACTTTCGAGTTCGATTATTGTAATTTATTATAGATGTTGCCAAGGAAAGTAGAGGTAGAGAGAGGAAAAAGAATTTTTAAAAAGCCGAATTTAACACAGGTTATATCACAAGGAATTTAAGTGCGTCGCTCTGAGAGTCCTAAAATTTACAAACACTAAGAATATTAAGGATTTAAGGTCCAACAAAAATTACAAACACTAAGAATATTTCCTACAAAATGAGCGTTTTCAATGGTTAAGTAACCATTACCTGAATGGAACAACAAAACCCTTAAGCCGCAGTACGTTTAAGCTTGTAGGATAATTAATGAATCCCTCACTGGAGACAATTATCCTCGTAAACCATGAGTACGTCTGTTTGTGGCTCATGAAGATCCTAACATCCGTGGTCAGTCTCTGAGTATGAACCATGATTTAAACTGTTTTATGGGTTTTGTGATCAATGAGCATCCTTTACAACATTGTATCATATTCTATAATGATACATTGCTTTAAAGGATACGATACTATAGGCGCTAAAATCTGTAAAGGATGTTATTTAAGAACCAAAAAATCATATAAACATAATTATCATGCATGATTCTCTGAACCTGAAGATGCTAGAGGATCTCAGCGAGTTTGAGAGAGGCATAAAATGTTTTATTTTAATTATTTTTCTATAATTTTAGCATAGATTTCCTGTTGATAGATTGTAGTGACATTTTCGATCTAATCTCTTAATGTGTTACTCTCCAGCATTATTTTCATTGTCTCTCAGAACCGCCTACGGGGTTTCATTCTTTTATTCAACAGAAACGGCCGTAGTTAAGCTCTTCAAAGCATTTCTGGCGTTTTTTTACACTACGTTACATTTAGACAGACATGACTTACTCCTACAAATTTTACATCATTAGTATCGTAAATATTCAAGAAAAAAGTATCAAGGCCACTTCCAACAACAAAGGAATTTGCCCTCAAATTTCTCTCTCCCAAATAGCCAAATTAAAATTTTCTATCAAGTTTATGGTGCGAAAGGAACTAAAAAAAACAGATCTGTGAGGTTATCATTGATTTAAGATTTAAAATTTTCTATCAAGTTTATGGTGCGAAAGGAACTTAAAAAAACAGATCTGTGAGGTTATCATTGATTTAAGATTTAAAATTTTCTATCAAGTTTATGGTGCGAAAGGAACTTAAAAAAAAACAGATCTGTGAGGTTATCATTGATTTAAGATTTAAAATTTTCTATCAAGTTTATGGTGCGAAAGGAACTTAAAAAAACAGATCTGTGAGGTTATCATTGATTGACCTAGGTTAACGGTGATACAAATAAAGGAATTTCCCTTGCTCAAACCTTTTCCTAAGTCGTTTCCTGTGGATGTTGCTTTTATAGCGACCGACGCGTCGTTGTAAAATCGTCGCCACGATAGCTATCAATGTGCCTGGTTAATACACATGTGTTTTTTATCGCGCACTTTGCGTTAATTTCTTGTAACAAGGGTATTTTTCAGGTAGAATACTGAGATTGGAGTTGCAATCTAATTGGCTGCGATGAATATTTCCCGGTCTATCTTTTTCTACGAGTATATCCTAGTTGGGAAATATTTTTCATTCGTGAGTGGACCAAAAGACAGTCCATATTTTTTGCTATTCCATGCTTGTAATAATGAATTTCAATGAACATTAGAATGAGTTTTGATTTTAGCTTTTCAGTCTGTTGCCTGACGAAGCCGGAAGAAGGATCGGCGAAAGCTTGCGCTTTATTAAAATACAATCAGTGCTACAGTAAGCAATGACGTAAAAACGTTACTATGAAGGCATCCACAGGAAATGGAGTAGCACACGTCTGCA
This sequence comes from Pyrrhosoma nymphula, assembly GCA_963573305.1. NCBI lineage: Eukaryota > Metazoa > Arthropoda > Insecta > Odonata > Coenagrionidae > Pyrrhosoma > Pyrrhosoma nymphula. The sequence goes on along the minus strand of OY754335.1, from coordinate 6,149,800 downwards.
ATAGTCATGATCAACGCAGCTACAGCATTCAGAGGGAAGAACTTTTACCCCGGAAACCGCCCAGTTCCAATTGGTCAATGCAGTTACGAGGAAAATAGCCAAATTATGAGGCTCTTTACTGACGATAACGATCGTTTCAAGGATGAATTCAAGTTTTTTTTCTCGTCTGGTTCCACATAGAGCAATTTTAAAATGGATAGTTCGCGTCAAAAGGCAAAAAAGTATCGTTTGGATCGGCCAAGCGCTAATTTTGTGGGTTTTGCAACGATTACACTCGTGATGATTTTCTCTAGCTATGCCCTTTAAAAAAAATTAGATAAGTTTTTCTTCATTCCGGCACCAAATTCCGTCAGCACTAATAGGTGAAAAATCGCTTCACTAAATTTCTGCGATAACGGGTAGTATAATAAACGATTATTTTCGGCATAAAAAACCAATCGTCTCATATTAAGCCGAAAGAAGCATCGCCTTTATCTACAAAAATTTACTAATTTTTAAAGAATTAGCAGTACCTATGACAGGTGAATTACATTCGCAAAGGTTACCACCAGTGCAATTAAGTAAGCTCTTTCTGTTCTTTTATTATAAGTGTTTAGCTATTACTAGTATCTATGTAAAGTGACTTAAGTTAATATTCATCATAGAAACTAATTACTAAATCAAAATTATCACTTTACTCTCGTAAAAAAATTGCAGCCCTCCTATATGATTACGTAAATTGCCACAGAATCTGGTAACATTTGGACCACTTTGATATTTACTATAGTTATATTATCATATTTTTACTAAAAGTGGTGCTCTGTAAATATTAGTGACTAGCGACTATTCAATACTAACAGCTTTTTTGGCAGCTTCTCAATTGTTTTTCTTAGACGTAATACATTAAAACTGAGTTTTGGCATCAGAGATTCACAGCCTTACCCTGAAACATCTTGCTCATCTAAAAGTACCAGTCAAGGAACGAAATGATAAAAAGATCCAAGAAGTATGGTCTACGGAAGACATACACGCAAAGTAACCCACAGCGGAATTTTAAATAGCCAGCTAAAATCTTTGCGAGAATATATGCATTCATTTTCGCGCAGTGAATATAATTTAAAAAAATGGTATAACACCTTCACCAAAAAACCTGAGAGGCTCCAGGGAAGACGAGTAGTGGAGCTCATGCGAGAAATGAGAGCTGGTCAAAGATGAGAACCGGTGCTTTATTTATACTGAGAAGGGGAAAAACAACTCGCTCAAAATATTTCCTTGCTCTGACGAGAGTAATAGCAAACAAAAGTTATCTCTCAAATCAATGACACGTTACAACTATATTAACAAAAGATCGAAAATATTTTTCGGACCAGAAAATAATGGAAAGGATTGCGGCAGGTTTAAGAAGGCAGAAATAAATTTAGAGATGAAAAAATTCCGTTTTTACTTTTATCATTTATTTTTGAATTTTATTTCAATTTATTACATAATTCAAAAGTTTGCAGACAAGTCCCAGTGTTGAGAAAACGAAACGAAACCGAAAGCTCTCCACTTATTAAAGTTTTTCAATGTTAGTTGACTTTGACTTTTACGATAATTAATGACTTGAAGATAATTAAAAGTTTCAAGCTCCTCAAATTCAGTGATCCCGCAATATTTGCCCTCCAAAGGGAACTACTTTCTACAGCGTTCAGCGGGGAAAATTTTGGTGTCTGATTAGATATAGTTCAATTGTCTTTGTCACCATCTGTAGACAAGAAATATCATTGAAAGTGTCGCAAACGTTCACGCAATACACATACGCTATTACGTACACCGTCGTTTCACTTATATTTAATAGCAACGAAATAAGAGATATATATTGTCGAACAGATTAATGACAAAATATGGGAGATACGTTTTCGAATAGACAGAAATAATGTAGACTTTTTGACTGCCATATATCCAGACACAATTCAAGACCACACGCCCTGCAGCTGCTCGCAAGTAGTTCGCAGATTTAGTTGGTTTAAAAAAAACCCACTCGTCCTATGTCCTTACCTCATTGTAAATATATTTATGATTGATGTGATACTTCAATGCTGAATCATGAGCAACTCCGAATGAAGACGTTACGAGTAAAGAACAAAAAATTTGGATAAGGAATAGCTTTCGAATGAAAAATCGCCGTGAAAAGAACCTAAGGTGTGTAAGAAAAAAATAAAGAGGTTGGACTCTCCTCTTCAAAAAGCATGAATTTTTGGAGAGGTATATAACTGGTGCTCTGGCAGGTCATAAGTAAGTTTCTTTATGTAGTATTTTCATAGCACATATTTCGTTTTCATGCCAGCACTCTCCCTTATGGAACCAACCCCAATAGGAGGAACAAGCCAGCCTTTTATCATCGCATTCCCGCCTTTATGCCCTCTATGAAACCCCCATACGCTGTGCATCTTCCAGGCGAAGGCCTTCATTCCTTCCGGTAGGTTATGGGCCGAAAGACTGAATTTTTTATCCTATTTAAACATGGATTTTTAATGGACTGAAAAATGCCATGTTTTACTTTGTAAGTACCATACATTTCTCGAACGCAAAAAATGCGAGGACGTTGGTGAAGTGGGGAAGGGAGACAAAGAGAATAGGCTTCATGGATAAAATGAAGATGGATAGGACATTTTCTGAGCTGAAGAAAGAGATCATGTACGGAAGCAGGCACCAAGCCGGCGGCTGTAAAACTGGAAATAGACGCAATTTTATTTCCACCTAAACCTACCTTAACAGGTAGACCAACTCTAATAATAAATAATGCTTTTCTCATCGCAGCTTCACAGTGTTATTCCAATTTATATAACATGTTTACGACTGAGAGGAAAGGGAAAGGACAAAATATATTAACTATAAAAATAGCCTACCATAAAATAGGCTCACGAAATAGAGATGGATGATGCTTCTGCATCCTGTCACCGTCCAAGTGAAAAAATATGAACCTCGAGGTGAAAAACTTTGCGACCATCTCCCGTACGTTACGCACTTTTCCCGCTAGCGACCGGAGACATTAACACCGTTCCCATTTTGGTATGATTTTGACCCGCGAGTTCCTCTTCGCGTCGAGTACTTCCGCTCATACTCGATGTACGGTTGGCTACGGACCAAATTCACCTTCAATTACGTCCCTACTTCATTTCCCATGGGGGAGGGGAACCTTCGCAGTTCCGGGAAAATGTATCGGGAGATATAAAAAAAAGTGAAAGATATGCTTCGATACTCCATCACCTTCCCATCTCTCTCTCGCCCACCCAAAACCTATGTACATATCATTTTTTTTTTTTAAGTTTTCCGCTTTTAATTTCACTCGAGGAGGACGTGCTCATTTGGAAGGAAAGCCCGACGTAAGTGACAATCTCCTGTGGCAATCAAAACTCCCACCATCACCTTTCAAGGGAGAGAAGATGGGTCGGGGAGTACGGCGATTACGTAGCCGATTATCTCCTTATCTTTTCCCTTCCTGCTTCCTCCTCCACTTTATTCCTCTCCCGTTCCACTTCCGTTCACTCCCCTCCAACAACAAATGAAAGACGGGGGAGCGAGAGAAGCGGAGACGGCAGAGCGGAGAGCGCCACCTGACGTCACGCGCATCGATCCCGCAAGGTTCCTTTCTGGGTCCCCTCCATTTTCACATTCCCTTCCCCTCCCTCGGCCCCTCCGCCGCTCCCGTAACCTTCCCACACTTCCCCTCCGACCCCCCCCCCCCACGTGTATACACACTCGTGGAGGCGGGAGAGATTAAAGGGGAGATGGATTCCGCGGTCCAGCGAACAGAGGATGTGGCGCCATGGGAAGCCGCTTCTCGACAACACACACACACACACAGTGGAATGGGCGCGGGAATTTTCATGTCTCGCCGCTACGAAACCATCTCTTTACTCTGCTTTCCTCCACCATGAACTAGGGGGAACTAGGGCACTGACTTCCAACCCTGAGGGCACGGCTTTGAATTCCGGCAGTGGCGGAGACATTCAAATCTTCATGCCTACTTTAGTGCGGAGAATACTCCAAGTTCAGTTCTCCGTCCGGTGGATGGTACGTACTACGTTGAACCTTGGACCCCCTTGGTGCCTTTCGTATGTAGAAGGCTTATGTCGACGCCGGGTCTCTCTCCAGCCTTCTATAAACACATCTGCTCTCAATAGCCTATCCACCGGCCCTTAATAACGCAAATGACCTCAGTTGTCGGTCGCTTTCCCCACATAACCAACCAACCTTGAAAAATTCGAGCATCCTCAACCATTTCACTTGAAGATAATTTACAATATCTAAACCTAGATCGGAAAAAAAGTGTTTCCCCGTGGAATATTGAGAACTACATGGTCAATACATTTGGTGAAATAATTTTAGACCAGTTATTAAAATACCAAGTTAAGGTTATTCGGTTATTTGAAGAGGCGAATGTCAACTGCGGTTATTTGTACCATAAATGATAGGAGAGTAAGTTGGTAAATAAAGAGTTACTAGGGGAATAGAGAAAGAGTGTGAATCCTAGCTTAGAAAATGACATACTCTTAACGATATGCGCCAAGGGGACCACAGTATAACGTTCCATCCGACGGAAAGATTAGTGTACTTGAAGTGTATTAAATAATAATCCCATGTAACAATCGGAATTAGACTGAAAGACCTCTATCACTTCCGGGGTTTGAATGTTTTTTGCAACTTTGCCGAGATGATAGTAAATTGGAACCATGAGGGCTATTTGACCCTGCAAATTTAATAATTGTGTCATTAACTGCCCTAATACGGCTATATTTTTCTGAGATTCTATTCAATTTTACCAGTTACCAACCGCATTAAACTTTAAGTTAGGAAGCTATAGGTACAATGAAGAGGATACAATCGATTTTTACGAAATAAAAGAGTTTTTAAAAAGTCGCATTGAAATGTTAGATACATGCACATTTCAAAATCGTTGGTTGATGCGCTGGAAAGTAAAGAGATTACCATTAACCACTTTTAAGTTCTATTCCGACCCGATCCCCCTCGACCACCTGAGTGTGAAGACACGGCTCTTCTCACTCCTAAAAAAATTGTCCCTACCCTAACCTCACATACATACACGCGTCTGCATTTTCGCCTCCAGTTTCCAATTTCCCCCCTCCCCTCACTTCCGCCACGCCCTTGTATATATCTCTCTCCACCCGCTCAAAAACGCCTTCCTATCTCATTCATCACATGTCATACGCTTATGGGCGCCGGAGAAATTTGTAAATGTCAGGGCTACCACCACACCCTCGTCTCACCCGCGGTTCCAGTTCCCACTCCGAATTCCATTCGCTGTCCAAGACAGCCTACGCTACGTTGTTCCACCCGCCAGACGGGGAGGCGGTCGGTGGGAGGACAGGGTGTGTGTTATGGGTTTTAATAAACCCTCTTGAGGGGAAGTGAAGGGATGGATGGAGAGGATGGCCAGTGAGGATAAAAAAATATGCGATGATTAATTGGCATTAGCCGTCCGGTCAAGTTAATAATTACGGCGGAAACGTTTTGGAGAGTAATTAGGGAAAAATATAAGTAAGAAAATTAACAGACGGTTCACATCGGAAGTCGATACTGGTGAAAGTAATCTACACACGTAGTAAGGTGGCTCACTACCCTTGCACACAGGAATATCGATGTATTGCATTATATTCCCCGTCCTCATCGTGGTTGTTATAGGTGTGTTTGAGCATTAGTTTCCTCACTGAAACAACTTATGGCCAATATTATTGTAACCCACGAGGGAAAGGATTTTGATAAATAAATTACCGCGTAATTTTGCACGCTACTGTAGAAATATAGTTATTTACCATTAATTTTAGATTGTCAAAAACAATTTGATCTCAAAAACTTAGAGTAGATCTGAGAATAGAGACACATTGCGATAAAAGTTAGCAAAGATATCATGGTAAGTGGAAAGTAATTCATCGGGAAGACTAGATATAGTTGGACACTGACAAGAAATGTAAAAGACGAGGGAGTACAAGCGATTAGCGAAGAGGAATGCATCAATCACATGAGCTCCAATATACTTTTCACCAACAACATTATTTTTATAAAATACAAAACTTAAGAAAAAATACTTAATGAACCTTTCATCCCATTAAACAAGTTTGCACAAAATTTCCACATATTTTAGAGTATTTAGCTCACGATACATTAAATAAGTATTAATTTTTTAAACTAATAAGGAATGCTAACAGGGAATAATTCTTTTATTTAACAGCATCTTCTGATAATTAGTGTAAAAAATCTTGATTGAATCTATACAATCAGATTTTGTACTGTATTCTTTCCGGAGACAACGTATTTTTAAAATACATATTTTAAATGACGACGCAATTTCCATTATCCTCTACATCATATAAGATGCCTTTTTCCCGACTCTCATTCGCCTGATTGTCTCCCTTAATAAATGATTTCTATGTTTCAACGTCTAAATGCCCTCTGGATCCATTATTCCATTCTTCCTCAAAGTCTCTCCAATAACTTCTTCCCTTCTCGATCGATTCTCGTCCCTTCTCCGTTTGTTTTCCTCCCACTCCATTCACTCAATCTCTTCATTTTTCTTCATGTCTTTATCACAAAACGCCTTCATTCTGTCGTTGCATTCCTTCCTAAGGGAACAAACAGCGATTGAGTCAACACAAAACTATGCTCCGTACAAACAGACCCAAACAATTATTTTCTTTAAGCTTTCACTCGGTTTCCCAAACCCCAGTTTGCCAAGTTTCCTCTCCTTGAATGGTCCTCCTCTCACTAACACCATTAGTCTCCTCCTTAAGTCTTCTCATTAATTCTGCCAAAACGTTGAGAAAAATGGAGGACGAATCGTGTCCTGGGCGGGAAAAATATTTGTTTTTTTGATTGGATAGTTAGGCTTTCGTATTGAATTTGACCGGACGTTCCTCATTTTTGTTAGGCTTCCTAAGGCACAAATCTGATTGACTAGAAAAACATTATTTTTGAGTCGTGAACTAAACTCGGGTGCGGGTCGCGGTGTAATCAGGTGTAAGGTAATTGATGAGCTGGGAGAGGAGAAACATCACTCCATGTAGAGGAAGAATAAGTAGGGCACACACTGTTTTTTTATGGATGGGTCTAGACTAGACGTCGTAAGCTGGATGCGAGACCTCGAGAGTTGGGATTCAACCCAGAATTCATTACGAAAGAGGGATTCTCTCTCTCCCTCCCTCTCTCACGACTCGTTACAGACTACCGCAGAGGGAGTCTCGACATCGAATTTTTACTTTTATTTTACAGTCACGCGCGATTGATTGCATGAAATATTGGACCCGGGCACCGGTGACAAAGCATTGGACATCGTACCGACCCGTAGCCTACGCTTTCCACTCAGTTGTTTCAACCAGAGCTGCGAGATCTACGCAACGTTTTTCGATTTTTATACCAATCACATTCGGTCGCACATAAAACACTGGTGGAAATCGACTGTGACGGGAACTATGAAATATATTGGTCCACCATGGATTAATGTAAGTACAAGTTACACTGGATATATTCAATCGCCGTTCTCTGGGAATCTAGAATGTGGTTGAAAGCTTAGTCAAGGCGAATAGTGGGACCAAATCCCAAAAACATAGCAAAAATACTAAGGAGACGTAGGAAAATGCTCTAACGCGTAGAAAACTAAATTTTAAGTTATTTTCGACGTCAGACTAGTACCAATCAAATAATAAATTACAAAAACCAAAATGACCATAAATCCATAAGAACGCCATAAGGGCTGACATACTGACAGCTATAGAGAAGTTGAATTAAAACTAAAATACCTCTTTCAGTTATCGCTGGCTAAGAAAAAAATGAAAACTTTATGTTGTTGCTATAGTTAATCATGAAGTCACTGTGACGATGGTCACCTAATATTTACCCCCAACAAACACTCAAGATCTAGGATCTAATTTATGCATCATTGATATAATTTAATTGAAAGGAAATGAATTAGCTATAATATAACCCTAAAATGTTATTAAAGCTTAAAAAGCACAGTGAGATACTATGATACATCCATTATTTTACGCGATATGTGTTATGAGCTATCCCAATGAAATTGATACTTCGAGCTATGCGATGTATCGCCTTGCGGCATCCTCCGATACGCGATAACACACAATAAGTCGCGTCTTTTGGGATGCAAAATGCACATCGCTTGCAATAATTAAATTACAATATACCTGATCCCTAAGTGTAAATTGTTTTCCGTTGAACCATTCATTGGTCGCATTTTATTCTTTTTAAAAGTAATATTGGAGCTTTAATTAGATTTAATCAATTGTACGCGACGTGACATCATGGAAATTACTCATGACGATTAGAGTGATCTGCCGGGTAACGTGCGTTTACATGGAAGAAAGTAAAAACGCTCTAGATTTCTACAGGGGCGAATAACTACCCACAACATTTCTTTCTTCACCTGAGCATGTGTCCTACCTTTAATTATTCCGTCCATAAAACCAATTCTCTTTCTTCCCATACCCTGCTTATCCAACATCCTTCCCTCTATCACGGCCTTCAGCAACCCTTCTCTCCTCATTACCTCTTCCAACCACCTACTTTGCCTCCTCCTAATCTCCTCCAGAAGTTTTCTCTCCTCACCCACAATACCAAACACTTCCTCATTTGTCTTCCTTTCCGTCCAACGCACTTCCTTCATTCTCCTTCCCTGATAAAATTTTTATATTGACAAAGGCATGAATATACATATGGATCTAAATCTTCCGCACCACTGCACGGGCAGTAGTGTTGCCTAGCTTTCCACGGCGCTGCAATCGGCATGGTTCCGCTTTTGTGTGTCAAAAATTCCCGGTTCAATTGGGAGGCCAATTCAGGTACCTTTATTTCCACTATCTCCATTTGAATCACGACCTTTCCTTCGGCATGGTTGCGCTTCTGTGTATCAAAAATGGCCGGTGTTAAAAGGGAGGCCAATTCTGGTGCCTTTATTTCCAGTATCTCCATTTGAATCACGGCCTTTCCTTGTTAGAACCACCTTCTCTAGAGTGGCGGCGCTACAATCTGCTTGGTCCTGATTTTTCGGTGTATGCGGAATGTTTGGCAACACCCACTGGGGGCATGTTTAGGATCCATCCATGTATATTCATGGACAAAGGTCAGCAACACCGCAATCTCGCTCACGTCCTTTTTTCTTCAGATTCCAGGTTTCTGCACCATACAACACCACCCTCCATTTAAACTCCTTGTCAGTCTTTTTTTTACATTCTTACACGAGGTCCCCGTCCTCAGCTCTTTCCTACAGCTGAACGCCTCTTCCGTAAGCCAAATCCTTCTCCTAATGTCTTTGCTACTATACTGATTTTCCAAGGAAAGTGAGTACAGAAGCAAGGGTATTAAGAGGATTGCGCTAGCAAAAGAAGCGTTCAGTAATATGAGGAAGCTGATGACGGGAACCCTAGTGAGGATTAAAAATACCTTAATTTTCCACACTATTTTTATCATTAATCGTCGGAAACTGACCGGTTTTGAAGTTTCATCTAATTTCATTTAATACTTTTGATAGTGATGTAAAAAATCGAATGAAATAGTTCGGAAATCGGTAGTACTAATAATTGAACTGCCTTTTGGTGACAGCATTTCGAGTCACAGTTTTCATCGTTTGAGCTAAAAAGGCCGGCACTCCGAGATGACGTGGTCGAAGGAAAGACGACAAACACGCTGACCTCAGAGGTCATCCCGAGAGGGAAATGTCGCGATATTTCCTTTCACCGCCACCAGGCGACACCAACGGCTCCCAGACTTCACAGTCCAACGCTTCCTTTGTTCCAGAACACAAAGAAACTCTAACCCGTTCTCCCAGATTTTAATATTTCTAGCACGGTGTCTACCGGGAGAGTGGGAATAATTAAAAAAAGGGACTCTTATGACAGCTAGCTGCCTACAGAGAAAGCCACGAAAAGTCTCACCAGTATGTAATTAACGTTTGGCACCCCTTACATACGAATACATATCCACCCGAGGGCGTTCATCATCCGATATGAAGTTGGGAAATACAAGTCTCCTTTCCCAAAATTTGAAGCTCTTAATCTCATACGAGTTTGAGTCTTGGAGTGTGTTATACACGCAACTGGACTGGAAGTAAAACATCGCCGTTGTTGATGAACTTTCGCCCCCCTTGCAAGTTTGGATCTGGCTGATTTCCTCTTCAAAGTTCCGGACACGTAACCAGGTAGGATGCTTCCCGAACCTCCGGCTTCGTGTCTAACTTCCATTGGAAAAGATCTTGCGGGACATTGAAAAATACAGGTACACGTTAATTCGATATTGAAGATGAGCAAATTTTGCAAGTTATCCAAAGACGTTTCACTTCACCTCTCACCTATCAATTTTCGTAGCATAAAGAACATCACGAGGAACTTTTACAGAGTGATGCAAATACAGGAGGATATTTGTGACGGAGAAATTAAACAACTTCACCTTAACCAAGTATTTGCTTAGACGGGCTGATTGCTGATAATGTGATTTAAGCATTTACACCTCAAAACTATATCAGTACTAATAAAATTAATCGTCGACGGGCTTACTTTGTGAAACTTTTCCATGTGTAGAAAGAAATAAACTTTGTTGCTTTCCAGACGTTTTTATTTTTCCCCCAACCGGTTTCAACGAATACTCGACATTTTCGAGAGGTTTATAAAACGAGGTTAAAATTCTATTAACCTATTGTAAATGACGAGTATTCGTTGAAACCGGTTGGGGGAAAAATAAAAACGTCTGGAAAGCAACAAAGTTTATTTCTTTCTAAAAATATATCAGTACTAGTTATGTGTACCTTGTGAAAGTGACCGACGATTGAGGTCACGATATAATTAGATGCATTGAAATTCCATATTGACGAAGAGAAAATTTAGTGAGTATAGGTCTCGCAAGAGTTCGTGGCGTAGACTTGCGCGGCAAGGAGGGGAGGTAGAAATGGAGGGGGTGAATTGAAAACGAGGGGAAGAGAGGGAGGCAACGAGAGAGAGAGTGAGGCAGGGGAACTTAACTACTACGTGAAAAAGGCACGCAAACAAGACTTTAATAGGTTGGCAATTGGTTAAAATAACCCATCGCTATGGCCTTATCATGGACCTTTTCTTGAGGTACCACTCTAATAAGAGTCGAAACGGGACGGCAGGTAGTGTTTTTAGTCATCCCACTTCTCCAAGCGCTTGTTTTGGCAGCAATGAAAAACGTTTTCTGACTGACTCTCCACCCTAAACAACCTTCCTCCTCCGATTCGCAGTATTGTTTAAGTTCCGTAGACAATGTCCCAAAATCGTCCACTGCGCAGCGCCAAGAACTTTTGCGAAAGCCATAATGGTAGAAGGTCTTACTCCACCATTCACCAATCAACTTTCATCTACAACGGAAACATAAAGTAGCGCGTTTGCAGCTTAATCTAGACACGAAATTCGCGAAAGAGAAATCGGCAGATACGACCGTTGATCGAACAGGGAACTGTTGGCCATGTGCTTAACGCACTTGACAGGTCAGAACCATCAAGCATACAGAAGTGATTAGGGATGGTGCACGACAATCGACTAAATAATGAGCAAATAAATCTTACCATTATTGCATACTATGAAATAAGTACTGATACACATGATTTCCAAACAGAATGTGTTCAGAATTAATAAAATACATCATGACCACGGTACAACGAGAAAGGTTTGGTATCCCCACGCATAGCTTGAAAGAACTAAGAAATCAGCCAATTTATACGGGTATAATAATAGTTCCTGCATTAACTTGGAATTTTGATTGTATATTCCGCAGAAACATAACAGATAGAATATAAGGTATACTGGTGAACAAGTGTTATTATTCTGTGAAAGGAAATTGAGATTATGTTCATTCTGTCCTATAACATGAGTAATCTATGCATACATATGCACCTATTTGAACTTGAAGAGAAACCAGTTTACGAATAGCAGCGAGATATACACGGAAAAAATATAACCACTATTAAATAGAATATAAGATAAAAATATAACAATTATCCATAAATTATTTTATTTTGACCATCCTTGCTCAATGTAAACCACGACGGTTGGTGGGTGCCCCATGCAAGAAGGTAATAACATTTTCAGGCTTTGAAAATGACGGAATTCCAATGTCACAATCTCGAAAGTTTCAAATAACGCCATCAAGATTTCTTGAAACTGAGGCATTACTTTCAAAACATTAACGAGGTCGAGCCCTTTGTATACATGGCCTCAGACACATTCCTGAACAATAAAGGTAAAAAATAAATACTCCTAGCAGAGATTTGGTCTTCGATTGGTCTTTAATGTGAGCAATAATGAACTGTGGTATATACTGTGGAAACTGCATTACAACATTACCGTTTTACACCACCTCTTTTCATCTCTTCGAAGTAAACTAAGGCAATATCTCTAAGGTACAGGAAGGGCGATTGCCTGTTCGTTTCATTGCATGATATTATGACAAGCATATTCAAGTATGACTGCCATCAAGTCACATGGACAAACGATTAATCAAGCCGGAATTTATTTGCCGGGCTAAACGCAATTGCACTTGCGGGTTGCACACACGGGATTTGTTCACTGATAATCAGGTGCATGACGATGCAGAGGGGAAGAAAGCATATCAGGACAGACTAAATCAAGAACATATAATACAGCAACAAGGCCTATACCATAGACTGCTGAGACCCGGTAAGACACAGCTAGGAAAAATGATTATTAGAAACAAAAGGAAAGCGAGAGTATTACGAGGAATCAGCGGGATAACGCTGTTAGTCAGGGAAAGGAGCGACGGTATAAGACGCATATGCGAAGTGGAAGACATTATTGCGCGGGTGCTATAGAGAAAAACAGAGTTGAACGACCCCATCAGTCGAATTGATGACAACATCATTGTAAGAGCAGCACGAGACACAGTACTGTAGTGAAAAATGAGTAAAAGGGGCCACGAACGAAATGAAGTGACAGTTTTACCATCGACCTAAGAGACGAAGGCACAGGAGACGAAGAAGAAACGGACACACCGACTAAACGAAAGAAAGAAGAAGATAATAAGGTTTTTGCAGCAAATTTTGCCTTTTGTCAATAATTACAAATATCGGCGAATTACACTATCTTTGGTCGCATTGATTTAAGCGGTACTGATCATATTAAACCATTTGCCAAAAGTCATAGAAATTTATATTGGTTTGGAAAGTCATGGAAAATGCCAAGGGAAAATTTGTGGGAACCCTGGGCATTTTGCTGAGATATTTACGCTGTCTTGTTTTTTCATCAGTCATTTATCCTGATTTATTTAATAAAGAATGTGGTGGTTTTCTTTAGGTCTTTATTACATATGCATTTGATCTTCTAGTTCAATGTAAAAGAAGAGGTCAATGCAGATGAATCATTGTCAGAAGCATATTTGGTCATACACTATCATGTGCTCTGTTTTTACTTCCTATTTATTACGTCCCGTAGACCTGACCACATTGCACTTTGATTTGTAAGTATTCATGCTGTTTTAAGCAACGGCAACAAAAACATGCCGTTCTAATCATGGCACTATTGTAATATTGGCTAATCTCACAAGTACATACTAACTTCACGAAATAATCTGCTTGATATAGCATTGGCATTATGTTCTCCTCTCCCAAACCATCATTTCCTTAGAGCTTTTACTCCAGCAAAATTTTCGCAAGCCCGATGTTTTAACAAAACATTGAGTCGGTATGGAGGTGGTAAGAACCGATCATGATTGGAAAAATGTTTCAAGTAAACTAATTTATTTCCCATTACTGTAATGTTATATGCTAGAAAATGATGCAATGCGCTTGGAAAATTAAAAAAAAAATTGTTAACGATTGGAAATTTTTAAATTTTGCTTGTTTTCGACCTCCGACCTTTTCTCCACTGCACTGCACATTCCATTCACGCCAGAGATGGTGATTTCCAGTGACGTCGCACTGATTTTAATATATATGCGCTGGGAATCCTTTGCTTTGGCGCCTCAGCTAAACACTTCATTCCTCACTGCGGGAGATACCGTGACTCACATTAGACATTGGCGTGTCACCCACTCGCAGAATATCAGTAAAGCAGACACAGAAAAAATTCTCGCGGAGCGATTTGTGAAGCAGGATAAATAAAGATAGCATGTACCCAGGGTACATTGTACCCTTTTCCGTAACATAAGAGCTTTGATTGTCACTCTGACTCCGAAGTGATATCTTCAATGTCAGGGACATGAGCGAGGGAGTATACTGGATTTTTTTCCAAGCAGTGGAATCTATCGTGACATCGCGAGCAGAAAAAGGATAAATAGATGATAAAGCAGTCAAAGGCGGCGGAATTACACTAATTCTTCTGTCTTAAGGAGGTCGCACGGGTCAGGTTGGTAACGTGCCGGCCTAGTAACCCAGAGACCGCGGGTTTGAATCTAACCTTGGACATTGAGATTGCTTTAGTGTTAGGCTTAAGGCCATGGGCAAGAAGGTAAAGTATAACCTTAGCAGTTAGAACATCTTAGAAGTTAATTCTCAAGTTTGTATATGCCAACTACCACTTACCTTGCTACCCAAAACAAAGCCACACATTAATTCGCTGAAATAGCTAAATACAGGGTTGTACACACTATGCCCACGGGTGCCATTCTGTCATTTATTTTCATTAGTAGTCTCTCCCGTCATAAACTAAAAATAGACCGAGAATTCATTTACAACACCCTTAATTCTACCATCGACTGTCCGGAACTTATTTCTCTCATCATTTTCAGAATGCCATCGCGTCCCACCGCCCAACAGTCTCATTAATTCCACATGCACACTCCCAGATTATCACTCACAAAACGTTCGCTCTCCTTCTGTCTCTTTTCCCAAATAAATTCACTCTCTGTCGACATTGGTTCGTTTTCCCTGTCTTCTTTACACTTTACCGTCTTGGCCATAACACATCTTTCCGTAAATAATTTGCAACCTCCATCTCTTTCTTGATGCTTGAGTTGCTAGCTTTCTTGTTAGGACTTTATGTGGTACGCATCATATTTATACTTGTGACGAGTGCACTGTCAATTGGCTGTATTGCCGTATGTGGACTACTTTCTTTAAAACTATAATTGAAACCTCCATCAAAAAGGTCTGGTGTCATTTCTGCCTGGCTCCATCCGATTTGGTCCAGAGTCAAACCGCGAGTCTCCTCATGCACCCAAACATTACACCAACAAAAGAACTCATGCACCCACTCGACAACCGGGAGATAATTTCTTATGATAATACATAATTTCTTCTCATAATAATCCATTCATTTGGTGCCTAATCAATTCATTGGTTGGCTATATGGACTTGCTCTCCCTTGATTTACTTCATAGCAGAATCACAAATATTTTCTTGACCAAACTATTTGTTTTGCTCTCTCTGTCCCGTCATACGTTCTACCCCTCATAATATCGCAAAAATTCTTAGTATCTTCCTTCCTTTTCCACCATTCTTCGAGGCGAATTCCAATGATGAAGAATACAGAAACTACTTTCAGAACCCATGGGAAAACAGCTTCAGCTTTATAACTGATATTGACTAGCATTTTTCATCCGAATAAGTCCGGACTGTTTAACGTATATCTTCTGTGGACGTTTTTTCGATCAGAATTACCCCGATGAACGATCAATCAGTTTGCTTCGTCAGTTTCACTATTAGACTCCCACGTTCCGAATATACGTTAAATCCTCATGAAACTCACGGTTACATAGTTCGGAAAATTAGTCGTTATGGAAAGATGATAAGCGTAGATTTGACGTTGTTGAAATATGGGTGTGTAAAAGAGGTGAGAGGGTACTCTTGGTAGCCAAGAAGACGCAGTGTTAGAGATGGCTGGAAAGGAAGAAAAATGGTAGCAAATTCGGAGAAAGGAGAATAGATGGGATGTAACGAAAATGAAAATGCTCGATGATGAATGCGGAATATAATTGGCGAGAACGGAAATTTTTTGTGACAAAAGGAAAGGCGGGGTTTAAGGAGTTTGCGGAGTTTAAGGAGTTAATGCAATAAGAAATATGGTATTGATAGGAAAGTTTAGAGATACCCTGTA
The DNA here is from genome assembly GCA_963573305.1 of Pyrrhosoma nymphula. Lineage (NCBI taxonomy): Eukaryota > Metazoa > Arthropoda > Insecta > Odonata > Coenagrionidae > Pyrrhosoma > Pyrrhosoma nymphula. The sequence goes on along the minus strand of OY754335.1, from coordinate 6,133,751 downwards.
ATGAAGTATATTAAGACATACTCCATCCAAAAACCTGCCAATCAATTGGTAGAAAGTCCAATTAATTAAACTAATGTAAAATATTTAAGGGAACATGAAATTCTGCGAATTCGCGTTACTTCCTAGAAATTGAATATTTGTTTTCAAGGGAAGAAATTGAAATACAAGTTTACGGGTTTAGATACACTTCAATGCATCAAATAAGCAATATCATTCCCTTACGCCTTTCATATAATAATCCACCTATTTGAATGCAGCTCCATCCCGGACCGCCGTTTCGGTGAAGTATTCTCCAACCCATATTCAAAGGCGCTCAATTAGGGGAACGGAGACCCACTTTCCATTTTGATATAGAAAAAATGATGCGGTTGAAAAATGTCTTAGAGCAGAATTTTACATCAAGGAGATCCCGTTTCAGTTCGGATTATCCTGAGGAAAAAAATGGGTGGTCGAAAACCTCAAATCTTGCGTCGGGATGAAATAAGATTATTCTACGAAGACGAAAGAAATAGTTTCAAAGAACTTCTCGAGCATTTCAATGCGAGTTGCGGAATTGGTGCTCGACCGACGGGAATTGAAGGGTGCTCTAAACTTTTTAACCCGCATAAAAAAATATCTGCTAGTTTTACCAGAAGAACAAGCAAATTCTTGTTCCACATCGATCATGATATTTCCTTCTCCCGAAAAATTTCCTCCGCAATATTTTTCATTTGAATTCAGCTCGAATTCCTAGTTTATTTCCCTTCATCTCGCTACGGTTTGCTCATGCATCATTCATATTCTAAATAACCAGGAAAAGTTCACCTTCAGTTCCAACGGTACATTTTGTTTACTGGCAGAATTTTCTTAAATACGACGGAAAGGTTTTAGGCTATAGCTAATCCTGGATACTTTCCTGAGCTTGAGAAAAGGTTGCAATTTTAAGACAGAAAATAAGGCGTAAATTCAGTGCGTTTTACTTCGATTGGATAGCGGACTTGGATTGAATGGTTACTTGAGGATATGTCCAACAACTGAGCTCATTTGGTCCATTGAAGACAGGAGGCAAGGGAATGATTAAAATGGGAATAGAGAAAGTGAAGAGAGAAACCCGGCGTCGGCATTAGCCTACTCTTCATGGAAGCGGTCCATATTTTTACTTACGTCTCATCCGACAGACAGACGCAGTACTACACTTGAAGTACCTTCCACAGAGCACCGTAGAAGAAATCGAAAAATCTCCGCCACCACCGCGATCCGAACCCAGACCCTCTAGATCGTGTGCCGACGCTCGAGCCACCACACCAACCCAATCTCCCGTTAAATTATCATCACAATAAATGATCTGGATTGGATGCATTGGCAGAAATAAAGGAAAATAAAACACATCAAGAATAAAGATGTCCTACAAACTATTAGGATGACCTTTCAACATGTGAAATGTAAGGAACTAATACTTCTTCATCCTGGAATGTGGAGTTTCTCAGAGAAACTTCAAGACAGACCCGATGGCGAGTAAGTAATGTGAGGGAAGTGAACATAAAGCTGTCTCAGAAAGGAGGAAGTTAGGGAAATGGGTGTCCAAAAACCTACTAATCAGCTGGTAGAATGATAGAATCTGGTCAGCTGGTAGAATCATCTGGTAATTAAGATGGTGATGAGAAGTACTCAAGAGGAAAACGGTCGTTTTTCAAGCGGGTCAATGTCGGTAGAAAGAATATCTGATTAGGAATTAAGTAATAACGGCACGTAAAGAGCATTATGGTGATAGGTGAATCATGAGAAGAGAGCGCGGGGAGTAGCATGTTAGAACATTAGAACACGCAGACGAGTGCAAGGTCAAAAGCTCGAAAAGGATGCACTTGAAAAGACACGTTCGATTCGGCGAGCACTGGAGCAATTGTCCACGCCCGGGTGGATTCAAAAGGGGATTGTTGGCGTAAATAATTAGCGAGAGCGATCGTCCAGCGAGGTTTTGGTCAAGCCCAACGACCCTTTCTTGTTTCAAAGGGAATTCGTTTTCCACTCGAGAAAAATGGAAACGCAATCATGCAGCAAGAAGTGGGGAACGCAGACAACGACGAAAATGACAAACAAACCCTAATGAACAGGAGCTCAAGACTTTATTAGGGAAGAGAATGGACGGGTGATAGTTAAGAAACATCGATAGGAATATAATGTCCGATATATTTTTACACCGATAGTCTGCAACCGATGTTTTCATATTAAAGATGGTTTTACTCGATTGTTTCCTTCAGTTATTTCCTCACGTATTTCGTGCAATCTTAGCCTAAAATTTCTAAGTTTCCGACAGGCATAAGCATGCTAAGATCATACGGTGCAAAAATACATCAGGTTATAATATTAACCTTCGTTAGTAGCTACACAGAGAGGAAATATTTTACTAATGTTTTCTAATTTATTGTGGAGACAAACCATCAAGATATGATCGGTTCTCTAGACCGTCATTACAAGAGTTCATGAAATAACGCTTGAAAAGAAATATGCAAGTTTCTTCCATTTTAATTTTATTCACAAGCGGTATTAACGTTAACGACCTATACAAACGATAAAAAGTACACAAAATATCATAGATCGGTTAAAGACTGATTTTTCCTCCAGTCATTATCTCATCAAGTTGTATAAGGAGAAGCCATCTGGCTTTAACACACTTTCAGAGTTAGAAAGTCGATTCATGCACGCCTACTATTTACCCTACAAACTGCATGGTCGACCGGCAGGGGGTGTTAGGTCACGATTTGAGAAAAGGGAAAGAAGACGAAATCACGAAGAAAAAGAGACACAAAGGAACATGTTTTCTGATACGATTGCAATTCATTCCGCTTTGTACTTTGGCCATGTAAGATGTGTGGAAAAAGAAAATTGTTGTGCTCAGAAATATCATAAGAAATTGTAAGATGCACAAGTGCAATTATAAGAAACCATGTTCTGGGTGGTGAAAAGTCCATTCACGCGGGACTTGAACCCGCCTGGGTGGATTTTGTGATATGCTAAACGACCTTTGTAATAGCCTGCCTCGCCGCCACTGAGGCAATTATAAAGATGAGACAATATATTATATATGAATTAATTCCACTTTCGTACATTGTAAAACTCACAGTAGCAGAGGACGCCTGGAGAGCCTAATTGTGTCAGAAAACTTAGCGCACATTCGGAAGGGACCTTGGCACGAATCCCAGACCGTGGAGATGAATTTTTGATAGTGAACTTCGCATATTCTATGAGGATTTCCTTATGGGGTGACTCTGCTAAAGCTACGAACGCGGCTAGCGCCCCATTACTCAGGGTACAAGCATGAACATCGGCAGACAATCTCCTGAAGACAGTCTGTGGGCACTGAATTATGTCGTCACGCCAATGACTTTATCCACGCGGGACGAGAGGTGTTCGAGGTGGTATGAGAGCCCTTCCCTCCGGTGCTGTGGATATAGCTCTCTCCTACTCTGTCAGTCCCGCGATATGAATAAGAGAGCGTTCATTGCACAATGAATAGCTCATGAATAAACCAACGACTCCAGCGGTCTCCAGCCCAGCCCATACCCCCGTGGAGGTACATACATTCGCGCATACCTGCGGGATTGCACCCCGACCCCTGCTCCTTTAAACCCTTACTCCACACCCTAGCGCACAATTCCTGCCTCCCCGGACCCTCTCTACACCTCAGGGGTTACGCCAACTTCCATTGTGCAGCATCCCGCGAACCAGTCACGGGTCACGAGATTCCGTTCCCCTCCACACTCCCCCTCCCCCAACATCCTTTCCCCCCTACTCCCTCCCTCTCCCTTCCTTCCCACCTCTAACCCTCCGCTCCGCTGAAAAATTCAATCCAATACACCGTTGGGCCTATCCCCCATGCGTTTATTTATTATGGATTGGTCTCCGGGAGGGAGGATGGAAAAAGCCTTCTTCTACTAAGCTGATCCGATGGATGAATAAAAAAATAATAAAAACATTTGCTTTTCGCGGCGGAATGGAGAGAAAGAGCCTATATCACTCGCGATCAATTTTTTTGGCGCCTATTCCGGATTTTTATTTGGGATTTTCCTTGGATACGCCGGCATCCGCGAGAGAAGATATCGGTATCTTTTCGGCCAATATTGCATGAATACGACGTGTGAGGCACGGGGACTCCCGACCGTACATCACTATCTATTGCGCAGATGAAAACGTCAACGTAATGGTGAGCAATTCAATTTATATCGTGATTTACAACAGAAAGGGAAGCTGATGTAAGTAGCTTTTGAGAAGATGGGCGAGAGTATGTTCTGTGTCGGAAACTGACTCGGGCCAGTCGATGAAATTGGATATAAGGCGTAAAAACAGATTTGGGTGAATTAGACGAGAACTAAAAATCACTTTTGGAAAAAAATTCAAGCTTAATCATTCACATGTCTTCGCGAATATATCGGAATATTTTCGGCCACTATTGCGTGAGCACTACACGTGAGGCACAGGAACTTCCAACAGTGCATGGGTTACCTATTGCGCAGATGAAAATTCCAACGTTACCGGGGAGTCGTTCAATGTCTATCGAGATTTACAGAAGAAAGCGAAGCCGATATGAGTACCTTAGGTGAAGATGGAAGAGAGGATGTCTGTGTTTGTCGGAAAGTGAATTGCGTCAGGATGATGAAATCGGATTCATGGCCAACAAAGCAGATTTGAGTGAATTAAATTAAAGTAAAAATCACTTTTGAAGCAAATTATAATGCCAAGTTTAGTCTGAAGCCATTTCTTCATTATGATGGATTACATTAATTTGGCTATCTACCAGTCAGAATAGTTATTGCACTTATTTGGTTATCTACTAATCAGAATAGGTTTTCGGAGGCTCATCGCCACTCTCTTAATATCCTGGATAGGTTCGGATTACTTCCACACACGATCTCTCTCTTCGGAATGTCATCGTAATTCTCTCTTCATAGCATTCATAATGCCCACCCTCGTATTTTATATTGTAGTGTATAAATAAGCTTATTTGTCCGTAAATTTTGAGGATTTTTCACACACCCCTTCTTTTGCGGCTGTCTCACTACATTCGATTTTTTATGTAAGGATTAGAGCCAAATTCATAATTTATCCCAAAAACGTTTTCATCTTCCTTTTTTTAATATTGCATCTATCATCAATTTTATTTCTAGTTGATAAACTTTATGACGCGAATGTTGTGTATTACTAACGTAAGTTTACACCTTTTCTGATAGTAAATAACTCCACTAAAAAATTTTAAACTGATGATTTCAGCTCCTGTATCCAGTAAATTTACTTGGCCTTAACATTTTATTGCCTGTAGTATTTAATTGTCTATTCGCATGATCTGTATCATTTTATCCCAGATGACAAGGGGCAAGGTAGAAGGGGGATTTGATAGTCTCAGTCTTGTCCAACATAATGAAAGCATGAATGGCAAAGAGTTATGGCACCAAATTTGCAAAGGAATAACTTAATACCGACAGATTTTAATGTTACCTAAACCTCAATTAGGGGCCTGTATAAAAAATACGAAATTTCATGCCGGCTTTCTCCAAAACATGATTTACAAATATTTTATGACATTTACTACTGCAAAACTTTTGTTTCTAAATTAAAGCCTTTGTGCGACGTTATATAGGATTTCGATACATTGCATTGAAAATGGAGTCAGATTTTATTAAATATTTTTCTGCAGGAAATTTCGAGCGATCATTTTCCTCCAAGCAGTTTAACTCCAAAGGACCAATTGTAACTCGCAACTTTAAAGTATAACGCAGCCTGATTACTTTTTTAGAAATTTGTTTTTGCTGTTTTCGCTTTAATAGATCAATTCAAACATTAAAAAGCCATATTTTTCTATCACGTTCTTGAAGATATTATATTCTATTAAATAGATTAAACAGGTGTCTATGACAGATACCTTTATAAGAGACGTGACAGTTGAAAGACGAAGGTAACATTTTCTTGCAAAAAACACTGACCGCAAAATACATATAAGAAACGGGAATGTGTAATGATGTTGTCCATTATCGCTTTAATTTTCCATAGTCCCAAGATTGGTTTGCTGCAGCTCTCGACTTCGTCCTTATTATAGTAAACAGCTTTAGTCCTTTATAATTCATTATTTAGACATCCCTCACCATTTACATCAAGTTTGGCCACACTGTTCTTCCTTGATCATTCTTATTATTCGCTGTTTCTTCAAATTTTGTTTTTTTAGGAGGCTATCATGTCTCAGAATGTGCTCAATATGTTTGTCTCTTTTAGTTTGTGACGGTTTTCACAGAGCACCTTTTCTCAACACCTCTTCGTTGAACTCCTACTTTTCGTCCATTCAGTCTTCACCATTCCTGGATAAAACCACATTTCCATTGCTTACTTTCTTCTTTCTTCTTATCGTCCAGGCTATTTCTATTCAAGAATATACTTGAATGAAAACCTCCCTTAATTAAAAGCTAGTGTCGTTAGTAGATTCTTCTTCCGTTAACACGAATTTGAATACGGAATCCCTCTCCACAAAATAATTTTCCGAAGAAACAGCATCCAAAAACTCAACGTAAAAAAATAGTGAGAAAAGGCCACTGCAAAATTGACCCGAGTTTTTCAATCGCGACGACAATTATCCGAAAAAAAATCCACAAAAACAGCAAACAGATTACCTCCTTAGAACTAGGTTATTTTGCTGCATATTTTGCTGTAGGAATTCAATATAATAAACTTGTGTGCTAGGGGAAGGTTAATTGAGATTCATCCAGACCATATCTTGAAAAAACGGACGAACTTCACTAATTTATTCAAATTTAGCCACAACGAAGTTTGCTTGCGCTTTACCGACTTTACCGTAAATATTCATCAAAAAAGTACTTCAGAGAATTTCGAAACGAGGGCATCTCGTTTTTAGGTCAACATTTTCACTCACCGTTGTTGACCCAAAGGTGCCTTGCTTGATGCATCACTCATTTTTACGAGGCGTTCACCCATAAATAACGGATTATAAATCGATAAATTACGGACAAATACATTCCACGGGCTGCAGCGGTTAGCAGCCGAGTTCAATTCATCGAAGAAAATACGACAAAAGTTTATTTATCGAACTCTGCAATATGGATTGCTGCCTCGTGACTCATGATTTATTGGTAATGGCCTTGAGTGCTTTTTAAGTAGGCCGAAGACCGCGATCGAAGAAAAACCCTTTACGACGAGCAACTAGTAAATGAGCTTGTCAGACTGTTTAAAAATATGAGAGCATCCTTGCTACTTATTGAGGTCTATTCATTTCCAACACATATTTCCACGTAATTCCTCACGGAAATGAGAAATGACTCGTAGGGGTTGTGCGATAAAATAGACTTTAAGTATCGCAAAAGAACCGACATATCGCAGAATATTACATTATATCATTCTGGCGTGCTATCGCATATCACATTCTGCGTGATATCGTCTGTTTTTCGCAAATAAAATGTATCGTATATCGCCAGATAATGTATCGCAAAAATCGCATTGTATTACACGATGTCCCAGTGTATTGAATAAATAAGCACAGCATGCACTGCTTCCTACATAACTTTGTTCTGTGGCTCAACATTGCAATGCGACATCTCATCTCGTACAATGAACATCGTAATATCGACCAGTCATAGGAGCAACGTTATTCCCTCTACAAAAACTAAAAACCTGCACACACAATTATTTTTTACAATATAGTCATATATATTATGAAATCAAAAAGAACTGACAGAGTGACTAATGAAGAGTCCGTATCAGCTCTAGTGGCTGCGAAGGAAAGTCAGAGGAAGACCCTGACATGAGTACGAGGAAAATTAATTGGGCCCTTTCTAGACGAAGATCATAAGACGGATGTAGCGATGAAAGAAGGAGCTGATGGGTGAATAGGAAAAGGATGTAGTGAAAGATTGCAGCGAAAGGCAAATAAAATAGTAGAAAGTTGGAAGGAGGGAAAGTGGATAATGGGCTGTGGTACAGTGTACACAGATGACCCGAAATCGTGAAATATATGGATTGAAATATTTTAAACCTATTGCAGAGAAGGAAACATTTATCCCCAACGAAAACCCGTCATGATGGGATCAAAAAAACCGGAAACTTGGCATTATTCCACTTAATCTTTGTATCAATTGCAGTTTAAACGTATTAGCGCAATTTTCAAGGGAAGCATTCAAAAAGCACTTTGAATTTAAATGATACTCGAGTCAGTCAAGATATTAATTCATTTAGTATAAATTGGGAAGATATGCTGTACCTGAGATGTGTCGATATAAAATGCAGAAAATATTAGAAGAAATAAACATGAATTAATGTTGACAAAGTTAAGGTTTAGTGGGCACAATCTGTTTGGTATTCGACGAAGAAAATACTCCATCCCCTACGTCGATTCTAGGAAAAAGGCATTGTAAAAGAAACTGATCAAAAATCCCTATTTGAAATATCCCTCCTCATTAATTGATTCGTAGTGAATTCAAGTACGTGATATTAAATTTTACAAGATTTTGATTTTATTTTGCGGCAAGAATGGCAAAAAATCTGAATAAAAGCAAAAAAAAAACTTGACGTTTATGAAAGCAGATGTGAAAAGTAGAAATTAATAGAGAGGAGACAGTTCTGAAGCCGATAACCTCATACATATGACACCTTGACAAAGCACAGAGAATTACCAGGAGGAAAGTACAATCAACAAAGCTTTTTTAAGGGTTGTAACAGCTTAGTAAAATCACGCAGTGGAAGCAGATAGAAGAGACAGCTGATGAAGACGTCTAACGCAACAATTTTATCCATACATTTACCAAGAGGTATGTACGGACCAGGGTTAGCGCTCGGGTTCCGGCTCCTTCGGCGAAATCTCCGTATTTCAAGTTTCAAGCGAGGCCGACTTTGGGCATGGCTCGACCAATGCCAGGTTTTGTTCACTGCGAGGATGCCTCAGGGGCAACAACTTATTAACTGAAATAAAATTCCAAAACATTGCATGCATCAAGTAATAGTGAGTTAACCTTACCAACTCATACGTAGCGTTGATATATATTTTTTTATATTAGTGCAAATGCCCGAACGGACCTCGGGACGGGTCGATCAAGCAAATATGTATCGGGTACGGGCCGCGATCTGGACCGGGCTGGGCCGTTTGAGTAATCGTAAGCAAAAAGTAGTCCTTGACGGAATTAGCACTGATGTAGTCAAAGTGACATCAGGTGTCCCACAAGGAAGCGTAATCGGCCCCCTTTTGCTCATCATATACATAAATGACCTATGCTCTCGAATTAGCAGTAAAATACGTTTATTTGCTGACGACGCTTTCATCTATCGCGAAATTAGTGATCACTCTGACTTTGAAATTCTATCATCGGATTTAAACAACGTTCATGTGTGGAGCCAAGAGTGGGGACTCGAACTTAATCTGAGTAAATGCACGGCGGTACATTTCTTGCGGAGGTCGTCCAACTATCCCCATGTATATGCTGTGGATGGTGTTAACATAAAGGCGACAGATGAAGTGAAGTATCTGGGAGTTACGATAACCTCGAACCTATCGTGGGGAACACATATAAGAAATATTTGTGGCAGAGCTCTGAAGCAGCTAGGATTCGTCAAGCGTATTGTGGGAAGATTTTCAGATGAAAAAGTAAAAGAGAGGTGCTATTTCGCACTCGTCCGGCCACAACTCGAATATGCAGCAAGCATATGGGATCCGGTACAGAAAGACTTAATTCGGGAACTTAACAAAATACAAAGGAAAGCTGCGCGATTCGTCAAAAACTGCTACGGGCGTACGGACAGCGTTACACAGATGTTAAACGAAGTAGGCTGGGAGCCGCTAGAGACTCGGAGGCTGCGCGCTATGCTTAGATTGCTTGAACAATTGAGAATAGATATCTTTAAGAGCGACACGGAGAACATCATATTAGAGCCCCACTATATTTCCTGGTCCGACAGAAACGATAAATTAAGAGAGATATTTTGCCGAACGGATAGGTATGGGAATTCGTTTTTCCCCCGAACAATAAGGGACTTCAATAAATGCTAGGCATAATTTCATTAGAGCGTTTCCTTTTTATATTTAAACGGCTGATGTCCTAACCCCCCGCCACACGCCTATTGAGGCGGCTTGCGGGGTAGTATGTAGATGTAGATGAAAAGTGAAATCCCCTACTTTATGCTATAAAATATCAAACTGTAACAAAATACAATAGAGGCCACTTATGCAATGCAGTACAAGTAAATTAGGCAGCTATTGATGAAAATGGGTGATCTTTATTATAGATAGAAAATTATGACCCATTTTATTAATGATGTTACCTACTATTTTTGAAATCGAAAGGAGGTAATTAAGAGGACGACGGATTCGATATTTCACCTGATTCATAAGAGTGCGATCACCAATTGAGGCATGACGTACCATGAGGGCTTATTTTGGCACACGCCCTGGGAAATTCTAACATAACGGTTCCCAATATGTTAAAGCTAAAACTAACCTTTTCTTAAGTTTTCCTTACAATAAGACACTAATCAACAAATCCCCTTTCTTTGTAAAGTAGAAACATTGGAATAAGTTAATCGATACTTTAGCGATTTGTTTGGTTTGTACTGCGGACACTCTTTTGAAAAAAAAACTTTTTACGTAACTATTTGACAAGTAATCTCTCATGTTTAGTGTCTAACATCTCCCTTGTAGAAAAAGCGTTAGATTAGGAGAGGGATTCTGTCCGTCTCTAGTACATGTGAATTAAATCCATATAATTAGTTGAATCTGGCGTAAAGGCTTTGATTTTCTAATGAATCTCTGTCCCCCGATAGCTCCTTCACACACACACACACACACACTATTCACTCCCGCAGAACATGTAATTCTTACCTGTATGCTCGGTGTCAAATTAAGTTCCGGAACCAGACAATGCAAAACTCCATTTTAGTCTTGATAAATCTTTTTTCCACGGCCCCATCAATTCCATCAACTCTGAGCAACGCTTATTTAAGTAAAACTATTTTTCTTCGAGTGCCTTTTATGCCAAACTCAGTTCTCTTAAAAATGATAATAGATTAGAACTTTACCAACTAAACCTGTTCTTATTAATGTCAGCCCATGACTTTCATACCTGCTTAAGCATAGCCTTCCTATTTCGACAGAACCTAATTAATGCTTTGACAATGAACATTTCTTGCTTCGCAATTTCTCCGAATTTTGCAGTGAATTGTCAAATTCTGCAAATTCATTTATGTAACTCTATTTACAGGATCGCATAATGTGGTATTTTTTTTTCTTCGAAAAGCAAACGTTGCCGCTGACCTTCGCGAATAATAGACTTTAAATGAGACACATTACCCAAGATTGAGGCCCTATTTAGAATGACAATATCGTGCAATCAAGCAAATTCTAAAATACTGCACGGCATTCTGAATCGCATGGCATCTCAAGGTGGCAAGTTGCACTTCTTTGAGGTTCCAATTGTGAGGGGTATACAAAAACCATACCGCATAAACGGCGGTACCTTGACATTGCCTTATAATAATGGGACCATCACGGTTGAGGTATTCCTCCGCGGAGAAATTTACTAAAGGCATCATAGCATAAAAGCCGACATATGGACGCAGACCAGCAGTCAGACCGCAACGTAATCTTAAAATCAACTTATCGTAAATTTTCGCGCATCATCGAAAAATGCGGCTCGATACATTGCCTTAGTGCATCCAGCTCGGGTTGTGACGTCACGGAAGAATATTGAACGTCGCAACTGACGCGACGCAAGGAAATATCGCGCGGCCCTGGTTTAAACATGAAACCGATATATGTCGACATCGCGGTGCATGAGGACCCACATCGCCATTCGTCGTAAAATTCTGCACCTTGCGTGACATCGCTGTGCACCGAGCACTGAACTTCCTCGAGGTTTCATCTCGTACCACGACATCAATATTAACAGAATATTATTGAACATCGCAGCGGCACTTCGCGATGTCGCTCCGCCCCGGTTCTTTTTTTATTAAAGATGAAGTGTTCGATGCGCTGGGCTGGCTGAATCAAAGCGCGGAGGGAACTACTTTTATGACCCACCTCTCACTTCCTCCCCTTACTTCCTTCTCCCCTCCCCCTCGAGCACAATCCTAATGCCGCCCCATCTTTCCGCCGCGTTCGGAAACTTGGAATTCGGGACACAAGAGGCAGTGGGCGTGGCCCCCCCACTCGCGTTGATCCTCCCCCGCACCTCGTGAGCGGGGTGCGGGAAGGAGGAGTTTTCTCACAATCATCCCTTCCGTGCGTTCCGCCAGGGATGTGACCGGCGACCCGTTACTTATCTCCTAAGCAAGCGGATGCCGCGTAATTACCTTCCATACCCAAGTTTCTTCCTCTCGCCTCAAGGAACATTCCTTGGGTGACAAAAGAGATGCTTGCCGACTTAAACAAAATAGAAAACTGATAAAAATTATACACGATTCTCATCAAGCTTCCGTTTGTTTCACTGCGCCTGCATACTTGCTGCAATTCTTGATTTTAAATGAGCTCATTAGGTACCTATATGCATAGAAACGCAGTCTAAAGTGTTGCTATAAGCAAGCCGACGGCAATTCCGACCCTGAGTTAGCTACTAGGCGAGAATTTCTCATTACGAAATAAATGAGTGCAAATGTACAAGCCGTTGTATTAACTTTATTGAAAATCGATTCACCGAATGAAACACACGGCTCTCATCAAGATTTGCTTTGTTCTGCCGCGGCAAATATGATTTTCACTATAATTAATTTTCAACCCATTTTTTATACCTAACGTATAAATCGATTGATATAGTTAAACGCTATGATATTCAAATGTCCACTTCAATACCGATTCCGAAATAGCTTCAAGGTCCCAACTACTCACTGAAGGGAAGAAGTAAGCATGTTGATTTATTAAATTGAATACTTTAAAATTTGCTAAATTAAAGTTTGTGTACTAAAAACTATCTCGGAAACTTGTAAAAATTTTACTCATTTCTCATCTAGAATTACGTCATTCTTCCATATATTTTCTACGGAATTTCCATACTTACCCATAATTTATTCCTCGCCTCAAGGAATATTCTTCCGAATCAAGAGAAATTCCTGCCGACTAAAATCCATCTCGGAAACTGGTAAAAATTTGAGCACGGTTTTCATGCATCGATTTGCGGCTAAGCTCAGAGTTTCTGCAATTCTCAAATTTAAACGGGCCTATTATGCATATAGATGGGGGTCAAACGTGTAGCTACTATCAAGTCTTCGACTGTTTTGACGTTGAATAAGATGTAATGCTCCAACTACTCGTATAAGAATAAATATAGTAGATTAATTAGATTTTATCAAACAAAATGTACCAAAGAAATTGTTTATTCTATCTCGCAATCGGATAAAAATTGTAAGCATTCCTCATGGAGCATCTTTTTATTTCCTTCGGCGTATAGTTACTGTAATTCTTGACTAAAAGCTAGCTCATTACTTGCCTTAGAAAATATAAATATCGTCTAACGCGATACATTAATGCATAAATAGATTGAGTACATACTGTCAAGTAACAGAGAGGTGATACCAATGTTATCATATTGTTGAAAGTATAGTAGCTGTGAATGTGCGCTGGCAGGGATAATTATGGAATTCATGTTACATTCGTTTTTATATGCGGGTGATTGAAAAGTAATGCCAAAAACAGCAGGAAATTCTAGAATTTCCAATTAACTCAAGAACAAGTTTTGTTAGATCATACAATTTAAACATCTACTAAACTAAACTACCTACGACGGATCGCTTTTCCGACAGGCAGAATATCTATGACAAGATCCTAACTTTTCATTCAAATTTGTAGTACAGAAACGAATGGGTTAAGTAAATGTTACGAAATTCAATTAAATAAACTAAATTTCGTCCAATTAAACAAACTCGAAATCGGATAAAAATTGTGCTCTGTTCTCATCAGACAATGGTGAGTTGACTGCAGAAAATAGCTCCCCAAATTATCAATTTTAAACGATTTCATTGGTCAAAGGAGGGGCACCGAAATTTGCACTGCTGTAACTAGTCGACTACTCATTTGAACATGAGTCGACTGCAAAAACACCACTGCTCTTTTAAATATCCAATCACGTAAATGTGTCAGCTGATTTATTTAAATCCATGAGATTAAAAACTCACAGCCATTTTGCGATTCGAAGTTAAAGAATTTGTACACAGCTGAAAATAAAACTGCATACAAGCATTTTATTACGAGGAGAGAAAAGAGTACTAAAAGAGAAATTGAAAAAAAGCGAAAAATAAAGCATCTTTATTTTTTTTGGACGTAGGTACTTCAATGGGCTAAAAATAGATTAAATGTTTGGACCAAGTGAAGGAGTAGCATGAAAAAAATGGAACAATATTGAAATATGCAAAAAAAATAATAAGAGATTATTGACATGGACAACATCCAGTAACCTTAAATATTACTCATACCCTCTAGATATTTGAGGATGCAGTCAGTAGCCACGCAGTTAAACGTGAAATTTAATCAATTTACGCACCATGATGAACCAGAATCAACTACTTATCATTGTTTACAAATATTTTACGAGTTACGAATTATGTTGACTAGAATGCTAATTTTCCGGTCTTTCCTTTACAGTCCGTTACTACGGTCTCATGATAATCTTTACTGACTCAAAAATGGAAAGATAATCGAAGTCAGAAACAGAGTTTGTTAGACGAATGACCAAATAGGTTTTTAAACTGCTGATGGGCGGTATCACGCAAAACTCTTATTATTTTATTTATAATAAAAACAGACAGAACTGGCGAAGAAAACACAATTCGGTAAAGCAATTAAGACCCTGGCCGACGGTAATTTGAGGACAAGAATTTAAACTTTGCCACGAAATACGCAAATTTATTAATATTAGTAAACTTGTACACATCATGAGCCTTTTAATGATTTTATAATTTGCATTGGTAATGTGTCACAATTCTCTGGAAACCGAAGGAATATATTTAGCATAGAATTTTTTCTTTTAGAAAATTGTGTCACTAAAACTGTTGAAATGGGGAATTATTCCTCAAACCTTTCTTGGAATAAAAGCTTGGAATAAATATTTTGGAACTTTGGCAACGCAATAAGGAAACCTTTAAGAGCTCTCCATTATAATTACGAACTTTGAATTTAAAAAAATATTACGAGTCTTTTACAGTCGCGGCAGAAGACACTGAATTCAGCGGAAGTGAGAAATAATTTTTTCAACAAATAAACTTCAAGCAGTGAATTTTTCTCATAGCGAGTTTTTATCTGAACTGACGACTTTCAAAATTACCGCTAAAATTACGCACAAACGGCTTTTATAACAGCACAGTCGCATTACATGCATCACACTTCACGCCTCATATCATTTAATACAAAATGCCCGTATTATTATTTTTTTCCGGCCAGTTCGGTATCTTTTCCTTCCATTCAGAGCTTTTAGAAAGAGCGTCGTCACCCATCGCTTCCTTCCGGATCCCGCAGCACAAACATTATCGCCTCCGCGATTATACCGAACCTACTTCCGCAACGCGCTACCGCAATAAACCGCTTTCGCAGTCCCCATTTTACGCTGGCGAAAAATATACGCGAAACAACTAGGGCAGAGTAATTTAAAATTAGATCCCCACCGGAAATATTAAAAAAACAAATATAAATGAATAAATAAATAAATATAAAACATTGAAACCCCGCTACATCACCCCCCACCACGCGGGAAGTTGTTCACAAAATATAAAAATTCTCGTTGGCATCATCTCTCCAGCCAGCAAGCATGCTCAAGTCTTCTCCGCGACGAATTGATTTTTAACCTTGACCCGTATTCATCCGAGAGCAAGAACACCAGTTTCCACATCCGACTCGTGGAGACGACGGAAATGTATACACCCACCCCCAGTCTACCCTCCCCCCGTTCATACACTTTCATACAGCCTCCCCCATGCTCACCATACAATCGACGCTCTCCACGAAACTCTTTTCCAATGATCCTCCACTTTGGTACATACTTTAGATATCGGTACTTCAGTATCGCATGTCGATATGAATGGTATATCGAAAATAATATGATACAAAAATTAACGTGATGTTGAGAAAAGTAAATTTGTTCATAAAAATAATAAATAAAATAAAAAAGTTTAAGAATCAACAAAATTTTCGAATAAAAAAAGTAAATGTTCCATGCCATGCGAATCAATTACTTGGAAATATTCCACGCTATGTAGAATTAACTGACAAGTGGTATTTTAACTCTGATAATGTTATGAGCATCGTAGCCGTTCAGTGAACCAAGCATGACGTATTATCAATTTGCAAATTCTTAATACGTGACGTATACTGACTCATCTCACAGTTCTTGGGTGAGCATAGCTAAAAGAGCCTAGCCTCCTCAGCGTTAGGCATAGAATACTGTCTTTGATTCTAATTATTTCCTCCACAATGCCCAAATCCTTCCAAACCTCCTCTGCCACATTCATGCATTTCTTCATACACGCTCTCTTATTCTTAACCCTAATATTCCTCCTCTTTAAGAGTCTCTTCTATCACATTCACCCATGACTTTCTCAGTCTACCCCTTCCTCTCACACCATTCAGTCTACTATCAAACATCTGTTTCGTTATTTGACTCTCGTCCATTCTCTCGACATGTCCAAACCAACGAAGCACATTCCTTTCATATACTACGTCTATTATTGGAGCATCCATTTCACATTCTTTCATCACCCACTCATTCCTAACCTTATCCCACCTACTTTTACTGCAAAAACTTCTCAGAGAACTCATACCTACTACACTTATGTTCTTACTGACTTATCCAAGTTTCACTACCATACAGTAAGGTGGGGAGGAGTGCACTTCGATTTTTGCTTCATTAGATAACACGTGATAAATAGTTGGATGATATAAAAAAAATAAGATAACATATATCACATGGTGTGAATAATATAGCAGAAGTTGTTGGTGGTAACAGTGTTGGTCGGAAGCGATCGACAGGTAAGATCATAAGGGTAGGTTGGTAGGATGGTGGCAATGGTAGTTGGGGAGTGGAGTTAGGGTGGAGGTAAACCAGGCGTTGGCATTGGCTTACTCTAAACAAAAGGCGCAAAGGAACCTAAGTTTTGACAACCATTCAACGGAAAGAATGATCATGCTTGCCGTGCTTACCACATAAGAAACACTTAGGGATAGGAAAACCATCAAAATATCCAAACCACTCCAGGGATTCGAACCAAGACCCTCGCGATGGGAAGCAAGCACTCCCACACCAGTCGGCCATACTAATAATACAGTTTTGCGCGGTTACATTCTCAGCACATGCTCAGAATAAAATTGACTGAGGCAGGCGAGATGTAATGGAAAGTATACATATTGATTATAAAACAAGATGGCACTTTTTCCACAAGATTTACTTCGGTACGACGCGTTGCAACCGTTAGGTCATCATCAGGTACAATTCACCACGTACATCAAGTACATTGTACCTGATGAAGACCTAACGGTTGACACGCGTCGTACCGAAGTAAAACTTGTGGAAAAAGTGCCATCTTGTTTTGTAATCAACATGCTCAGAATGTTCGCACTGCATATGATAGGCGCCACTTACTCAGCACGTGTCACTATAAGCTGGAATGAAACATTGTTGACTGAGCACTTGGGCAAGTCCTCTCAGAGAGGGCTCAGCGTTGGCTCAGTGGCCTTTGTAATGGAGTAATTTATCGGCAGCCAACATTTAGTCGCCAACAATGGCCAATTTGAAGGCCTAAAAATTCTTCTCAGTGTTCCCTCTGTTGTGGGAACTCACATCAGAAGTATTCGTGAGATAAATGCATGTATATTGTTGTGGAGAATATCCAAGCGAAAATTGTTCCTCGGGGGATTGCCTTCTACATCCAATAACGCATTGTAAGTGTAACACGACTGATGGGAACACTATGTTAGGAGCCACTGGAGACTCGGAGGCTACACGCTAGGCTTAAATTATGCACTTGAATAATTCTGATCTGGCGAGTCTCAGTACTACTCAGTGGTTGGGGGACATTACTTTATACACACTTGGTCACTATGTGAACATTAACGTATATATATATATACATAATTAGTTTTAATTTTTATTGCCAAGCCTAACCACAGTATTTTATTACGTAAAGTTCTTTTGATTCTACCCCTGAAAAAATTATGACAAGTCAAAAATAGCTAATATGGATCGCAGTGACATAAGGACCACCAGAATCGTCCGGGAAAGCAAAATAAATATAATGAAAAATAATATAGAAACTTTTTCGTATTTCAAAATACTTATTGATGTTTAATTAAAAAATATTTAAAATAAAAAATATTAGAATGCGAAAAAATACACGTGGCACAATACCCAATTAAGCATGATCACTCGTATTGCGTATCTCGGTAGCGCAAGGTATCAAGTGCGATATCTCATGAACATCGAACACTGCGGATGATACATCGCACGACCCTCCTTCCCCTACTGTCCTTCGTACCCCTTCTTTCCCAACCCCACCCCTACCAACCTCCTCCTATTCATCCGGCTTCCACATCTTGGAGAACCGTCCACCCAACCACTCCAGGAGGGAGAAATCCCATTATATTACGGAAGCCGTTGTTCCCCGCATAGCCTTCCGGAACAAGACATTGCCTACAATCATCCTCCTCCACCTCCATCCAACCCGCGGACCGAAAATATACGTGCCCGCTGACTGGTGGACTTCGCAGGAAGATGAATAGGGTGGGATGAGGATTAAGATGGACCACGTAAAAACCTTCGCCCTGCCCGTGGAAGGAATTGTGGTTGCAGAGGTAGTAAAAAAAAAGAGGCATCCGAACCGAAGGAAGAAATGATCAGATGAAGGCTTCACAAGACGGATGACGAGGACTACAAGCAAGAGAGACTCCAAATATAAATGTGGTTTTCACGAGAAGAACCGTTAGATCTGTCACGTGAAGGCGGCGTGAAAATGGCGATTGGTTTAGCATTTCGTGAGCTCGTAGTATTTATTTGATTCAGTTGATTGGATTTTTGGAGGAGGCGATCGACAACTGATGCCATTTGCGTCATTAAGGAGAGGTGGATTTTTCGTGGTAAGGTAAGGATTGTGTGGAGAACAGAGGAAGGTTTATACGGAGAGAAACCCGGCATTGGCATCAGCTTACTCGTATGGCCGTTTTACACGCGGGGCACGAAATTGCACAACTTCAAACTGCATTTTTTTCTCAATCGGGCGTGCAATCATTTTCGAATTAGAGCAGGGGCTATTTTGCCACCTCGCGTTCGCGCATGCGTTCTTGCAATTCACGGCTTTATACGATGCAATTTGAAATGCACGTTCGTACGTACATCAGATGGTGCAATTACGTGCCCCGTGTAAAACGGGCTTTAACGAAAGGCGTAAAGGGGAGCATAGTTCAAGGTCTCATCCAACGGACTAAGTACTTGAAGTTCTCCGCATGGCATCCAAGTAGGAATTAAGTTTACAATGAAAAAACTCGGATAGGTAAGTGTTATTGGAATGGTAGTTTGGTCGTTTTCTATAAATTTGGTCTGAGCTATTATGCTTAGGAACTTAAAGTGTAGACAGAAGGAGAAAGATTGTTTTTTCCATTTTCAATTTTTAACGATATGTACTTTAAAAGTATTCTTTATTTTGTTTTTCATGTTGATTTAATTGCTTATTTGAGAAATTATTTCTTTTGTTAGACTGTTATAATTTGGAGACACAGGCTAGTATAAAGGCAGATTCCGCTGACTGAAAGAGCCAGTAAATACGCTGATAGAACAGATGTATGTTTTTTGCCTTTAATGACTGGCTTTCTTAAATGGTTGTAAAAATTAGCTGTGCTGTACATGGACGACTAAGTATTTTATTCAAAAAAATAGATAGAGCTCTCAAATCTAAAAAAAATTAAGTAGGTTTAAAGGAGCAAATTTAATAGAAAAACCGAGAAAATGTAGATTTGCACAGGATTGCGTGAAGTATCTTGGCTATAAAGTAGGTAGAGGGGAACACCAAGGAAAATAACAGAAACTGAAATTCAGATAGTGAGTAAGTATGTAAACTTAACCTACGAGGAAAGGAACAGAAACCGGGAAGCCGTTGTTACTGAGATAGCTAAGAGAATTAATGAAAGGAATGAGAAAGCATAACGCACCGCCAAAAAAGTACCGCAAAAAACGACCACGAGAATCCCCCCCGGCGAGTAATAGAAAAAACTCGGGCGAATTTTCGCCAAATATTGACGCGGAAGAGTAAATTGAAAGTCATCGCGAAAACCATCGATGATAAAATGAAGCATCGCAACGTTACATATGTTAGCAATGAATCCTTTTGCTTTGAATAAAACGTAAAATATTATGTAGGAGATTGATTGAGCGGTGGTTTATGCATGCTTACAAGCTACTTGGTGAGCACTTCCAGTGCGGTACTACTTCCTGTGGAGGAGACATCAAACTGTTGACCTCATGGCGCCTTTCGTTACTAATGGCCTATTGCCGACGCTGGGATTCTATCCACCCGCCCACCACTCCTGAGCATTCCTTGCCTTACCAACCTTATCACTAATTCTTTAAGGTGGAAATTACCACACTTTTCGGTTTTCTACCCATGTAATCAACCACAAATGATTTACCATGAATGTTTTAGAAAACAAGAGGAAGAGATGCGCCATGGAACCGTAAAAGGCGACGAAACCAATGAGGGATTGGTCTGAGAAAGACGAAAACGAGCAGACTGATTGTACAATCAGGCTCTTGAGGCACCGAAAAATAAATTCGCTGAAGCGGCAGGAGGCTGGATAAAAAAAGTATCCGTAGCAGAAGGAATCGACGGAGAAATTACAAAGGCACCCAGCGGTAAAACTTAGATATCCTGCTCCGAATAATCGAGGAAAGCCACCGCATTGGAAGATTTCCGTAGGATTTCGAGAGGAAAGTAATGGTTGCGACAGACAACGAAGAAAACGAAGAACTAGAAATTCGAGACGAGAGAATATCATCTCGGGGTCTCGAGTGTCATACGTGACCGAAATGTCAACAACACAAAACATCAACCGAATGGGAAGAGCAAAAAATAACAGCCTGTCAGAAAACCAATTTGGATTTAAAAAAAACGTAGGGGCAAGGGAGACTACACTTCCTTGCCATGGGATACAGACAGAAAATGTGATACACGTGAACTAGCCAAAGTAGTATGTGGCTTTCGTAAACCCTGAGGACGCAGGATACGCCCCGTGAAACAAGATGTTTGATTTGAATGAAAAAAATTCGAATGAAATTTTAAAAGAAAATGGCAAGACCAAATTCTCGGCTGGAACTGAGCCGATACATAGCACTTCAAAGTTGAGAGAAAAGAGAGAAGTGTAACAGGAAAGCCACTGGAATCCTATGATTCTACTACAAAAATAAAATATAACTTGAGGTTTTTCAGGAAGATCATTACATTTTTGAAGGCTTTTGTAATACATTGCTGGATCGGGGAATATCTTAAAATTTTCCTCGTTCATTTTACTGATTCTCTGTGACACTCTGGGTAGAGTGGTATGATTTTATTTGTGAGTGAATAAAGTGTGGATATAAAAACATAAACTATACCTTATACAAAAGAGTGGAAACACTGTGCAAATCTGTACCTCAGAAATTCAAAAGCAGTTTTATAATACCCTTGACTTGATAGCTATAAGTGTTTTAGTGGAATATAGGCATAAAGCCTCTGCATGTAAAAGTTTTATAAAAAAAATTATCCAAAAAGCAGATGAGGAGGTTTGATGGAAGAATGAGAATAAACAGAGCGTAATAACCAATAAATAGGTTCAGATCACAAGTGGTCAAATATCGGTGAAAGATTTCATGATTTGAATTGAACGAGTATGATCTCCTTAAAACTTTAAACAGAATTAAGTTCGTTATATTGTGGCATTGCCTCGATTATAATCCATGCAATTAAAAATTTCGGAAAACTCAAGGACTCAACTACAATAATCTCATATTCCAGGAATATTCCGGCTTCTCACACTCATGAGGTTTTCTGGGTTTCAACTATTTCAAGGCGGAGTGACCACAATGTTATAGATAATTCAGATAGACTGATGCATGACCTCTAACCAGTGCACATTGACACACATCTTACCACAGAATAACAAAATATAAGACGAGGAATCATACAAGGTTGTAGTGCAATAGGGTGCAAAATATTTGAATGGATCGCGGTAGAGGGATCAACAAACATACTGTTCTACAAAACCCAAGTCGTTTATGAAAGATGAGTGAGAAATGGAGAAATAATAAATGAATGAATTAAGACAGCAGCAAGATCTGCAGCGATTTCTTGCAGTAGGAATTTCTTGTCATGATGATGAAATGAGCAGGGGGAATGGTTAACAACGGAACTGGAGTCAATGTAGAAGACATTACCAAGCTCCTCTACTCAGAAGACAACGCAGATGGAGCGGAGAATTAGATGAAGCAAACTATAAAAGACAAATAGACAGTTGAGGGAGGATAGATAAAGGCGTAGCACACCTCGAGGAGAGATATAGGAACAAGTGAGGCACGTCGCAGACCTCTAAAGCAACGTAAAACAAGGACGGGAAGATGTCTGGCCAACATCAAGCGCAGGAAAAGCTCAAGAAGCTTCGTGATGGAGACACAACTACTTAGCTCCAAGAGAAGAGGGGTGGATACCGTACATGTAAACATTGAGAATGGGGAAAGATAACTTGCGGAGGAAAAACGTAGACCGTCGGTAAAAGTTAGAAGCAGATAAAAGGAAACTTAGTGGACCTGCATCTAGAATCGGGTATAGAACAAATGGGCAGATGAAATGAGAAAAGAAGAAGTGTACCGAAGAAAGCACGAAAGGAAATGCCAAGTGACGCACTGAACAGAAACAAAGAAGAAGAAGAAGATGGATTGGACAAGCTTCTGATCAAAATAATAATCTGATGAAAGAAAAGAAAGTTCCACGAGAAAACGTAAGGAACAAACAAGTTGGCCAAATAAACAAGGAGGAAAGAAAGAAGAGCTAACTTCACGTAAGAATTGATTACATTAACGGCGTCCAACTTTACTGGTTTAATTTATTCTCACGGGAATCAAGAAATACAAATGCAAGAGTTGGCTTGGAGAGCGGGAATCATTGAGGACTTGAAAGTCAACCAATATTTGGCTTAGGAAGCACTTAATATACAGCACGGGCGCCGTTAGATATTACGTCAAAACAGCATTGTATTATTTTACGAATAATTTAGTTAAATGTTCCTCTCTATCTTCAATTAAATCATCGTGATTTCTTTGCTTCTCACTTTCGTTGTTCCACAACTAAAAATAAAAGGGGCCAGGGAAGCACGGCATTGGACCGACCTCAAGATATACTGATCAATTTAATCTATTTATTATCTAATTAAGCAACATTAATCAACCATCACCCTCAATTTACGCGCCCAAAACTATTGAGTAAAATCATTAAATCAAATAATTGAGAGGATATGATTAGTATCTTGAAGAGCAATACTAAAACAATGATAAAATATTCTTAAATATATAAAAGAATGTTTGTTTTGTTCGTGTTCTATGCACTCCAATACCATTCATCCGGTTGCGATGAAACTTTGGTGAATTGTTGTGCGCGTCCCCATGGAGGTTTCTGAATTATAAAAATGGCATATTTTGGGGTTGTTTTTACCCCAATATTGTTAACATTTACTCCCATAAGAAAAACATTGAATTCGGTGCAGGTTTTTCTTTAATTTCTTTTTTAAATTCTTGCACTCAAGATATTGGATGCATTATTTGCATTAGGTTAATCAAAAAGGTTATTTGATTGCTTGGTGGAGTAACTAACCCACTCATTCTTAATTTCTTAGAGGTATAGTTAAATGCTTATGCTACATTTCAATCTAACCCTGGAAAGTTAATCTTTATCGTGATATACCACAGTATTTGTGGAGTTTATCAAGAAAAATGATACGTTCCCATAACATTTTCCAATGATGTCTGAAGAAGCAATAACAGTTAGGATAACGCCGTGTCACAAATTACACTTAGATTATACACGCTATAGATTCTTTAGTAAAGAAGAACATTTTGTTTCCAAAATTCAACATATTAACCACGCATTCCATGTCTTCATTTCACTCACAAAAAGTCAATCGGCACTCGGAAATGCTGCCATATATGTCACGCAAACAGATTGAAATTTCCACGACAATATTCAGAAGATTACCGAAGAATCATTTAATTTATCTGTCAACACGATTTCACCGTTCACCCTTGAAAAATATATTGACTCTGCTTCTATAAAGATGAGATATACAGAACAGTAATAAAAATATTACGCAGGGCTTCATTCTCAGACTTCATTTAATTCCCTGGAAAGCCAATCTTAAGGTGAAATATTGCTTTATTTGTAGAGTGAATCAAGGACAGATTAAAATTCCATCGACGATTTTATGTGGGTGGAAGAAAAATAACTTGATTCATCGATGAGCATGATTTATTCATTCACATTCTTATTCTCATTTTTTTCTACATTTTAACATATATTTAATAGAGATGGAATTCATAGAAATGTCATTGAATATACCACGGAAGCATTCGCTGCTTCCCTTGATTTAACTTCCATGAAGCCAATCTCACAGTGCAACAATGCCATATTTATAGAGTGGCTCAGGCAAAAATTCCACCTACAGTTTTCAGAAATAGCCAAAGAATCTGTAATAGGCTTTCTCGGAAAATAAGGTTTTACCATTCATGGTTGTAGAACATATTTCCATTCAAGAAAAGAGACGATATTGCAGTAATCAATTCAATATCTCGCGGAAGCCGTGCAATAATGCCATGTACTTTGAATGCATCACGATCCGAATAGACCACAATAACAGAAAAGATGAGACTTCAATGAACGTAATTTGATCCCCCCACTAATTACCCCCCCCCCCACAACTGCCAGCTCCCAGCCGGAAGCAGATCATATCTATGGCGTTATATTAAATAATTGCTCAATATTTTTCCTACATACATAAATACACACCCATCTCGCCACTCCCTTTTGGGATAGACACCGTCAAAAGGACTGAATTCTCAAAGTTAGGCCCGTAAAACCAGATTTGTTTATGTCTTCCATACTGCCCTACCCTGCATGCCACTTCCGCTTCAGTTACAATGATAAATTTCTTCATACAAGCGCTCTGTTTTTTTACCTTAAAAAAGTTAAATGAACAATTTTGCAGTGTAACTTTTATACAAGAATCATGTTGGAAATTACTCAACTAATTGTAACGCAATACGACAAGGTTCTCTCGAGACAAAGACATTTGATTCACATTCTGCACTTAATACGCAACCCACAGCACCAAGTGAAATATCCCGAAACGGTATGCCACCACCAGGGTCTGCCAAAACGGTTCTCAACCCGTGCGCTCGCCTTATCGCTATTTTTCAGTTGATTTCACAGCGCGCACTCGTCCCAGTACAAGGACGAACCTCGCGCTTTTCTTTGGCCGCAACGTGCGGACCAAAAAAGCAGTCAGGAAAACTATGCAAGGGAAACCAGAATCCAGGAGGGTGCTAAGATGGTGAATATACCTACGCACATGTAGTACACGAGCTAAGATAGTACTACTGTTAAGAATTAGTAATGTACAATAGATTCATGGATACTGCGAGATAATAATCAACGCAGAAAACGAAACCATGTGGAACATTTCAAGCGGGGTCAGGTGATGATACTAATACTGGTAAGTTATTCAACAAACACAAGCCGGGGATCATTTGTTTGTTTTTTCAGCCCAACTGACAGTTGCGAATGAAAGAGGTTTCCGGCGTAACTTTGAGGAACTGGTACACGCGTCACTTGATGAGTTAATACTTTTTATATTCCACACTTTATTTATTTCCGACCATGGTTTAGAAAATAATCGTCATTATCAAGACTTGATTTTTGAATTGGATCGGATTTTTTAATTGAATCGGCATTATCAAGGCAAGATATCAAGGCAAGGCGGCACAGTTTAGACCTTCCCTTGGCTTACGTGTCCGGCGGTCGCGTTCGATTTTCGTCAAATCTAAGTTAAAAACCACAGACAAGGCGATGTTTTGTGACTGGTTTGGCCGTACACCTACTCGACACAAAATCCTCCCAAGCACCCCTATTCTTGCTTCACTTTCGCCCATGAGCGTTCACGGTCATGTCTCCTCCATTTCATTTTAACCTCCTTGGGTTGACTGAAGATCCTCCTCTATCGAATTCTAGATACCTTACTCCGTGGTAGTTCTTATTATGTAATTTCCTCATAATTTGCCCTATGTACTTATCCCTAGGCTATCCTCTTGCAACTTTTCCATCTATTTTTCCTTCATTTATATTCCTCACAAACCCATTGTGCCTTAGCATGTAAGTATACCGAAATCATGGTTGAAAATAAAAAAAACTTGGAATATACACAGTACTATTTCTTTGAGAAACTGACGTGCAAAGATTTTTTTTCAAATTTTTATAGGCACGAAAATAACAAAATTAATTAGCATCAAAAAGTAATTTTTAACAGTAATTAATAAATTGCGAGTTTCCAATTAATTTTCAACAGCGCCTATATTAGGTACTGTGAACTTACATAAGAATGCGAGAACCTCTTTAAGGAGCATGGAATGAACTGCGTTAGCGAGGGTGAACGCCGTTTCTCCTGCACTTCCATCGTTTCCTCCTCCTGCTTCGTGTCTCTCTCTCACAAACCCCCCTTTAGCCCCCCCCAACCACCACCCCACCCCACACCATCCGCAGAGCTTTGTTCTTCCCTCGTTCCCCCCCCCCCCCGTCTCCCCCACAATCCCCATTTACGTCACCGTCTCCCCCCCCCCCCACCTCCCCTTAACCCCCCCACCTCCCTCTCATCCTCCATGAGGTACTTTTTTGCAGTTGTTCATGCATGGCTATTCCCAACCAAAATAAAGAAGTTGTGCGCGATGGGGAAAATGCTTTGTTTGAAAAATTTCTTTACTTGTGAACTCTATATTCTTAACTACAGAGGACAAAAGTTTTGCCGAAAAACGAGTTGATATCGGGTTGGTGTGATGTCTATCCCGAATGCCCGGGTTCGAAGCTCGGTGGAAGCGGATATTTTCAATGAAATTCCTATCCCTACATGGGTGCCTTGTGGAGTGCTGTACTTCAAGTGCTGGGGTATTTTACTTCAATTACTGTACTCCGCATGGCATCCAAGTCCTGCACTTCAAGTACAGTACTCCGTCCGTCAGATGGAACCCGTGGTCACCTTGGACATCTTTCGTGTAAAGCCGGCAAATGTCGACGCCGGGTTTCTCTCCACCCTTTTCCATTCCCCACATAATCCCTCCTTATATTAACCACCTACCCACTTGTCCTTAAAGAGGGGATAATAATAACCTCAAGTTGTCGGTCGCCTCACCCAATAGCCAGCCAACCGACAAACAATTTTCTATGTAAGTATTGATGGCTAAACATTAAGGAGCAAAACGCTCTGTCATCGAGAATTAGGCAAATAATATCGCGAAACGGAATCACTTCGAGCAATGCAATATATTTTCATGATCAACTGAGCTGGTTTATCCCAATGAGAGGAAAATAATCGTTTTTGAATCCTTCGTAGAATAGTTCAGTATGATTTGATCATTTACAGTTTAAAAAAATGCAGAAATAAGGAGCAATATGGTGTGGCAACGTGATTATATGAAAATACCGTTTTGGATCACATTTAATTTTTGAAACTAACATGAAATTTTAAAAGGCAATCATTAACGTCTAATGACGTCCATTTAGATATTCTATTAAAAATAGAAATTTGCGATTGTGTACACTATTCAAATGTGAGGAATATATTATACATACGTTCCCCATCGTTGGTGATGGGCTTCCTTTCTAGTTTCTAATACGCCAGTCTCTCCTTTCCAAGACGGTGGCTAACTAGCTGATGCAAGGCCAGTCAGTCATCGCTGAAATCTATGATCGTGTCACAATTTATTCAAGTGTCATATTTGGTTTTACATCCCAATAAATGTGGTTGTGCGATGCTCACAGGATATCGCAGTAAAGTTTCTGAGCGACTCGACTCCACTTTTCGAAACGTAATACCACGGAGAAAAAAAGGTACGTTGCTGCTATTAACGTATTGATTTTTATTGTTTCATACATATGCACATGAAAACATAAAACATAACGCTTACGTGATACGCCAGCCGACCGCGGAAGCGTATTTGTCAATATTCCGGTCTTGTAACTTAACAGTCACCGGCTCGAATCCAACCTTGAACGTGGATGTTTTGCTTGTCCAAAGACATTCAAGTTATCCTCAAATAAGACGGTACAATATAGCCTAAGCAGTTAGAGCATCTAAAACCTTAGTCTATCACAGATATTTCAATCTCAACATCTACCCTCGCATTTCATTGAATGCTGAAGCAAGAAAATTACTAATTTTGAGGAAACCGGGACTAGCCACGGTAGTAACCTTTACGGAGTCACCCGCAAGTGCACAGAAGTGCGATATTCCACAGGAGAAAAATCATTCGCCTTGACCGGGATTCGAACCCGGATCCCTCGATTTCGCGCCGAGTGCTTCAACCAGTTTTGTAAGCAGTAAAATTACTGTCGCAAGTATCACCATCAATCATCATGAATATGATTTGCTGAGAACCAATTTTTCTCCTCCTTAGCCGAGGGCTTTGTCTACGTTGAAGTCTCCACCGTCTGCAATCAGGGCCGTCGGAATCTCCGGCAAAGCAGGGGAAAAACTAGTTTTCAACAAACCACGATTGACATACAATAAACAACTTCGTGCTTCATTGGACCAACATGGGTTTAACCAACTGAAGACAGGAGCAATGATGGCAGTGTTTGTTAGTGGAGACCGACAGACGGCTTAGGTCATTTGAGCCATCGAGAATAGATGAGTAGTAAGGTACGTGAAGTACGTGAAGGATTTTTTGGGATGATGGAAGGTAAGAGAAAAAAAGCCGGAAGCTAAACAGACTTCTATAAATATGTCATGGTGATGAGACTTGAACGTGTGAGTAATGCAATGTCTAAAATATACGGAGATATTTATTATTGTCTCTATTCCACATTGATATCGTTATACCTTGACGACGACGGATGTACAGTCAACACCATCAGTAAACGTGGGAGGTTCTGCTGCACAACAATTTGAAGTAAGCACTATGGTATAAAGGACTGAAAAAATAAGTGTGCGATATACTATTCTGTAGTTATAAGGAGCAGCGTATGGAGAAAGTAAACCCCTGTCGACATATTTAGCGTATTTTAATAGAGTGCTCTTTAATCGCAGCGCGGTAGAGTTTCCCGCATTTACTTATGTTGTTGGCTGTACATGTCGGCTTGCTGTAAAATATCGCAATATGCTTCAGCCTGAGAGAGACGGATATGGCATTGGAATTAACGCGCTTTTTGTCAAAATATTAAATATTACTTCAGGACTAGCCGAGAAAGCACCATTAACGGAGTCACCAACTGCGAATAGCAAAAATGTGCGAATTTCCCAGTAAAATAAAAAAATCCGCCCCTTGAACTCGGATTCGAGCCCATCTCCTTTGATTTCGCGACAAGGTTTCAGGCTGCCAAATTAGACTGAGA
This sequence comes from Pyrrhosoma nymphula, assembly GCA_963573305.1. Taxonomy (NCBI): domain Eukaryota; kingdom Metazoa; phylum Arthropoda; class Insecta; order Odonata; family Coenagrionidae; genus Pyrrhosoma; species Pyrrhosoma nymphula. The sequence goes on along the minus strand of OY754335.1, from coordinate 6,104,150 downwards.
ATGATTGATAGAAAACTCACTAGTCAGAAGATCTCGGCTCGCATCTCCGGCTAGGAACGGCTGGTTTATTTCCTCGTGAATGCCTCATATCCATCCAACGTGATAGGGACCAGAAACGTTAATTTGCTCTGCACATCAATGATAAAGCTAGAAAGAGTAGCATTGCTACTAGGATAAAGCGAAAATTTACGAAATTTTCTGAGGATTTAGGCTTATATTCACTCGACTGTACCAACTTATTTCCCCTTCACGAGCCTGCGTGATGACATTCTCTTTCAACGGAAGAGAAGAACTCTAATCCTTGGATTTAAAAGCTTCCACTTCGCCGTTTAAAATACTTTTTCTAATAGACTTTAAAAAATGCCATGCACAATCTGAATGATGCGTGCCTTTACTGAATTACGGCCTTGAGCGCAAATAATAAAAGAATATTGGGTGACTACACAGAAATTCGCGGAATTTTCCAAAGAATTTCAATATGGTAGCGTCGATCGTTCCAAAAGATTGACCAAAAATTTGACCCATGAAGAAACGAATATCAACTGTAGGATATTTGTACACTGCATATACTAGCCAGGATGTGGCGCTTCAATAAAAATACATTGAAAATCATTTCAGAAAAAAAATCCAGGAAAATTTCCGATAGTTAATAACGATCATTAAAAAAGTATGCTAGAAATAATAAAGAAAAAACTAATGCGTATTTGGAGATGCTGCACTGAGTCCCATCAATCAATCGCGTTTCAGTTCAAGTGGCAGAGATTCAAGTTGGAACATATAGGTACTAGAATTATTTACTTTCCCCGCACTATTCGCGAGTGCAAAAAGAACAGACCGAGACACTGATTCTGCCAAAACACACTAATCATACTTTTCCTCCCTTAATGCCTATTTCATACGTCCTTCCCTTTAATGACTAGTGTATCTACATCCCCTGCCAAACGCTTCTGCGGCGGCTCGCGGTATAGTTCCTAACTGTAGATTTTCTCTGAGTGCAGCCAACAAAACTCCGCTATACCGGTAGCAAGCCCGGGGCCTGTCTCTAAGAGACAGGAAGGAGTAGTCGGACGAGTAACAACCTCGTAAAAAAACAGGGTCTATCTGGCCCGAATGGTAGCAACCCGTAAGGGTCCCTAGCCAGGGTCACGGTGAAGTCCTCAACGGCAGCGAAGGCAGAGAAGATGGACTTCGGTACGGCTGAACTGGCGGAAGAGGTAACCCGACTCACCGGGGTAGAACAGGACAGAGACCATTGCCTTGTGGTTATAAGAGGGATCTTTGAAGGCTAAGGGAGACAACCCTGGCAGAAAACAGCCAGCCGGTAGGCTTAGGAGGCAGCCCCTCCAACCGGCTAGCTTGGTAGGGCCAATAACCCACCTGAGTGAAGTTAATTATTCAGAGCATAACAGAGAGAGCCGGACGGATTAATAGGAATCGACAGAGCGAACGAACGGACACAATTTTTGGTACATGGAACATAACATCACTCACTGGAAAGGAGTGTGAAATTGTAGAATAGATGAAAAAGTACAAACTGAGGATTCTGGGTATAAGCGAGGCGAAAAAGAAAGGGTTTGGAGAATTAACGTTGAAAGATGGATATCACATATTTTACTCTGGGTTAGAACATCGCAGTAGAGCAAAAGAAAGAGTGGGCATAGTAATAGAGGGTATTTATAGAGATAGAGTAATGGAATGGGAGCCAGTGAATTCAAGAATAGTTTAAGTGAATCTGGAAATGCAGGAGAAAATATCATTGATACAGGTATATGCCCCGACACAGGACGCGGAACAGTTTGAGATGGATCTTTTCTACACTCAGCTGCAGGAAACTGTAGACGAGGCGAGAGAACAGACCAGTCACATTGTGATAATTGGAGATTGGAACTCCAGAATAGGCAGGAACCTAGAACGAGGACATGGATCAATTGGGCCGCATGGTGGAGAGCAAATAATTAACACAAACGGAGAGAAGATGATCGATTTTTGCATAGATAACGATCTGCTGATTGGCAACACCCTTTTTCCGCATAGAATAACACATAAAATCACTTTTGAGTCTGAGAACAGAGGAGCGAGAAGTGTGATAGATTATTTCACTTATACAAGAAGAATGAGGTATGCTGTAAACGATGTACGTGTATCAAGAAGCGCTGAACTAAGCACAGAACATAGACTACTAATCATGAAGCTGCGGCTGCGCCCTCTGAAAACTAGAAAGGATCCGCCTTATGAGAGGTTAAAGGTTGGGCAACTTAGAGATGAACAAAAGAAAATGGAATATCGAGAACTAGTAACAGCAGAGCTACGAAAGAGAATTGAAGAAGTAACAAGGGTTGAAAGTGAGGTAGATCAAATGGAATTAGGCTGGAGGATATTGAAAGAAACCCTTCTAAATAAAACTAGAGAAATCTGTGGAGTGCAAATAGTGAAGACGGAGGCTAAAAGGCCAAAGTGGTGGAATTATCATGTTAAAGGAAAAATTAAGGATAAAAAGGTTGCCTGGCAATTGTGGATTAGAGATAAAACAGATGAGGCTTGGAGAAAGTATGTGCAGAAGAGAAAAGTCGAAGCAAGCAGTAAGACAAGCAAAAGAAGAATGTTGGGAAGAGTTCGGTAATGAAGTGGAAGAAACTATCATCATAACCAACGAAAGTTTTGGCAAAAGGTGAAAAGCCTAAAAGGAAAGCTCGGAAAAAGAGTAAGAAGTGTAACAGGTGAAAGAGGGAAGTTAGTTACCAATGAGAAAGATGTGCTGACAGTGCTGTAACTTTTGGTCACCAGGAGCAAGTAGAAATAACGGAAGCTGAACCAAACCCAAGAAGAGAAGGAGGAAATGGAGAAGAAATAACACGAGTCGAAGTGGAGGAAGTAATAAAAATGATAAGACTGAGTAAAGCTGCAGGCGCTGATGGCCTGGCGCCGGAAATGATTAAGTTTGGAGGAAATGAAGTGATTGATTGGATGTGGGAGATATGCAGAAGGGCATGGACAGTGAAAAAGATCCCAGTGGATTGGGAACTGAATATTTTAGCACCAATCTACAAGAAGGGAAATACTACTAATTGCAGCAACTATACGCCCATATGTCAGTCTTCCGTCGCTTTGAAGGTATATACTAGAATTCTTGAAATAAGACTCAGAAATGAGGTTGAGAAAGAACTAGAGGAGGAAAAATGTGCCTTCAGGAAAAATCGCCAAACCCAGGATCATATGTTTACAGTGCGCCAAGTGATGGACCAATATATCAACAGAAATTGATGTCTGCCTATCCTTTTTAGATTTTCAGGCAGCTTTTGACACTGTTCCAAGACGCAGCTTATGGGAAGCACTACAAAAAATAGGGGTTTCTGTAGACCTAACTGAAAGAATTAAAAGTCTATACGTAAATGTGAAAGGAGCGGTTAGAATAGCTGGGAAAACGTGAACAGTTTGCTATGAGGAAAGGTGTCAAACAAGGAGACAGCCTTAGTCCTCTACTATTCATCATTCTGATGGACCAGATACATAAACAATGCAAATGAAGAACACCAAGGTGCAAGATAGGAAACTATAGGTTAAGGCCTGTTTATGTTCAGTCACTGGTATATGCAGATGACATTGTATTGATTGCCAAGAATAAGAGAGATTTGCAAACAGCAGTGGAAGAATGGGCTAATGCAATTACAGACAATGGAATGAGAATGAATGTGGGGAAAAGCAAGGTTATGGCAGTGTCAAAAAATAAGATGCAGGAAAGGCTGAACATATCGTGGGAAGAGCAAGAACTAGAACAGGTTGACAAGTTTGAATACCTGGGGGGACAGATTACTAGTGATGGAAGGCCAGACTCCGAAGTAAGCCACAGAATCCATACAGAAAACCAGGTGTATTATCAGCTCAGCAGACCAATTGTGGGCAAGAGGGAAATGTCGGAGAAGACAAAGATGAGGGTGTATAAAACCATTTTCCAGCCAGTATTGGTGTACGGAACAGAGAGCCTAACCCTATTAGATTAACACAGGAGCAGATTCCAAAGCTGTGAGATGAGGTATCTAAGACATGCAGCTGGACGCACTAGAAGAGATCGAGTGAGAAATACAACAATCAGAGCCCAATTCCAGCAAGACCCGATAGTGGAGTCAATGGAAAGAAAAACTTTAAGATGGTATGGACATGTGGTTAGGATGAATGAGGAAAGGAAGCCAAGAGAGGTGATGGAGGCAAGACCAGAAGGAAGGCGAGGAAGAGGACGACCAAGGATGGAATGGGAAGAATATATGTGGAGAGATTGGCAGTCAGGCGCGGAAAGAGCCTGAATGAGGTGAAGTATCTCGCTCAAAACAGGAAAGAATTCGGAAAGTGGCTGAGGGACCCCGACACCTTACAGCAGAAGGGGATTCTAGAAAGAATAAGAAGCAGCCAACAATTTTCATGAGTCTAAAATGTTTGTTATTGAAAAGGTTTCCATTGTTTCGTTGCTGAATACCAGCAGCCGAAGTAAAATAATTCAACTCGCGCATTGAAATTCGATGAATGCAAAAAAAATAAAAAAACCTATGACTCTCAGAATTCACGTCCGTAGGAATTACTTGACAGAGTAATCAACAATACTCCTGAGCCTTCACTTCCCCAAAACGTATAATGTCACAAAAACGCTCAACGAAAATCTTAATTAAAAAGATATATGTCGAGGGTTAAACCGGGAAAGAGATTTTCAATTATGGAAATAAAGAGCCTGTTTGTGATTTCGCCGAAAAGTTTTAATCCAGAGTCCCAGGCTTTGCTAGCGTGTGCGTGACATCTCAAGGATGTAAAGAATTCCCGCACACAAAAGGGATTTGTTGGCTGCATTTATCCTTTTTGTGTATTCACAACCATTTTTCTTCTTTTTTTATAACGAGGGAAGCAATTTAATAACAGCGCTGGTTATTAATTCACCTCTGTGTTCAAATTTACGGCGCAGGGCGATAATGCGTCGGTCTTAGGGTTCCGTTACTTCACCATTTTTCAGCCTAGTGAATAAGTAGAAGAGAAAGTCTTCCGTGCAATCATGCAAATAGCAGGCCTTCCAGGCGATCAAAAGGTCGTGAGTACGAGTCACAGCTTAGATGCGATTGATGCGTTTGACCCACGGATATATGACACACGAATGCCAATGTTTTCATCGGTGAGATGATGAAGTCGTTTATAGTGCCCTTTCCTTTGCTTAGGTCCTCCTCTAACTATTTAGGGTTGAAAGAATTATCTTCCGTCCCCTTATTTTTCTTGTTCGCATTCCAGAAGTAACTTTCCTCTAAATCATGGTCTCTTTACCATGTACCTGACACTCCTTGGCTTTTTTAAACGAATGAACTACCTCATATTTGGGAGAACAAAAGATGGCGATAAGGCGCATGGCTTAAACCTCCCTCCATTGGTTGGTTGGTTATATGGGGGTGGGCGACGAAAAACAGGTCGATTGCGTCAATATGGATAGGTGGGGGGACGGATAAAGCTAGGGTTGTTTGGGGAATTGAAGAAGAGTGGAGAGAATTCCGGTAGAGGTATTAGCCTACCCTTAAGGCCGTTTTACACGATGAAAGATTTTGTACAAACGAATGTACGTGAGATTGTACGTTTGTCTCAACGAAATTAGAACAGGTTCTATTTCCTGTGCAGGCATTGAGACATTCGCACAAGCGTTCATACAATTTGCCGCTTTACACGATACATTTTGCCTCATGCAAGAGTTCACGGAAGAGTTTGTACAAACAAATGTACCGTGTAAAACGGCCTTTAGCGACAGATGGGAGCACTTCACAATGGCGCCAAAGTAGGGATCAGGATTCCACCGAAAAATCTCCACTATTGCCGGGGTTCAAACATGAGCCTTCGAAATGGAAAACTATTACTCAAGCCCCCACACCAACCCGATCCCCACCGGGAGCCCAATTCTGGAAGGACTCGGGAGTTTTACAGCCTCGGAAATGACGCAATTTTGACGTCACCATCTCAGAAATCAGACCAGAAAACTTAAGGAGCTTTCAAAACTTGGTGTTGGAGCCGAATGCTGAAGATCATAAGGACGGATGAAATAAGTAATAAGAAGTATACAGAAGAGTAGAATAGGAAAGGATCATATCGAATACTTTACAGAAAATAAGAACCAGGTGGATTGGGCACAATGGGTTTGTGAAGAATATAATTGAAGGAAAAATAGAGTAAAAAGTTCCGAGAGGAAGGAGAAAGGATAAAAAAATACATAGACCAAATAAAGAGGAAAGTGCATAAGAAGAACTACCAGGGAGTAATGGAACTAGCATTAGAGAGGGAAGGATGGTGGGCAGCAGTCAATTGAACGTCCAATGAATGATCTCAAAAATATCAAATAATGACATTTAATAGTTATAACTAAAGTTGATGTGGAATCATAGTGTATTTACAAGACAAAGTTTGCTGGGGCTTGATGTCACGTCTTCAACATTGACGACATCGAGTTCATCTGAATTAGGCCCCTGAGTTGAGATAATTCCGATCATGTAATGAAGGAGGGTGCAATCACGATAGGCTCGAGATTTTGGTGTGTTATATTCAATCATAACAACCTCATCCAGTCTTCCCGACGGAATTTTTCTTAAGAGTATTTTGCTGATCGAGTTCAAAAATCCCGTTTATAGAAAACAATAAACAGCATGGCACTTAAGTTATCCTCTCGAGTTAAAAAAACACCAAAATTTCGAATCTTTCGTCATTGCACCACGTTACTCCTTATTTACGCCATCAGGATTATCACGAACGGTTAAAAAACCCCACCACCCTGGACCGGCGATCTAGTTAGGCACCGTTAGATACAGGGAAGTTACCTCTGTTTCTCGTGCTCCTAAAACAAAAAAATCTACGATACCAACGGAATAAATAAACCATATGATATGTTTTCTGGACCTCTTTATATTTCATGATGTAAATATCAGGAGTTTAGGTCAAAATAAAGTATTTAAAACTTTTGTCAGCGTTTCAGATACTTTATGTATCCATTCTCAGGGTTTTAATGAATGATGTTGCATACTGAAATTTTTTTCTGCAATCCTTTTTTGAAAACAGAAAGGTTTAAAATATAAAATTATCAGTCATTAAAAAGAAAAATATTCAGACATCTTCAACTTAAAAGGTAATTAATATTAACGATGTCAATGTATTTTTCTTTTTAAAGACTGTTAATTATATATTTTATACCGTTCTGAATTCAAAAAAGGATTGTAGAAAAAACATTTTTCATTATGTAAAATTTCCTTATAGCCCTAAGGATGAATAAATGATAGTTATCCGAAACGTTGGAAGAAGTTTTATATTTTTTATTTGACCTGAACTCCTGATATTCACATCATGAAAAAATAAATTCAAATATTCCTCTCGAAATTTCACCATTGGCGGAACATTGAAAGTCATGCTATCCCTCTCTCTTTTTTCTTAACATACACGTTCACTTTCCCTCTCGTAGATCTGCTCAAACACTTTCCTCCCATACGTTCTACATTTCCGCTCCATTCTCCCCTTCGCTTGTTCAGTTCGGCATGAAACAGCAAATTGTACTTTTTCCCGTCACCGACCCAGTAGCCTTTGAAGTAAAAAAAGAGAGAAGCTGGGATGAAATCACTATCGTTACAATAAATATATTGAGCAACATGTTCAATATTTTTTCGTAAATTTTATTTTTTTAGGGTTCGAATTTCCCTTAAAATACGTCGTCTAAGCTCGTTTAAACCAACTGCGACCATCGGAGATGTGAATGGTAGAAAAACGTCACGTAAATAACGATGGGATAGAGAGAGAGGGATGCATCCCAAAGAGAGAAAGGAATCTCTTCGTAAAATACGGCTGTTATAGAGAACGAAAAATAGTTTTTGAAGTTTTCTCTAGTCTGTAGATAGAACGAAACTTCGAAGAGTCCCTGCCCCGGTATAATTTTATATAATGAAATGAGTTAAAATATATACGTTTTGGCTTGGGTTATATTTACTGAGCCAACATATAATCGCTCAGGGAAATAGACACTGAAATCTTTTGGATAAAAATTAATGAAATATTTGGGCCAATACTTAGTTACTCAGGGTACTAACCAGAAGTATGAAAGCAACAGTGCTTACATGGTGATATCATAAAGCCTCCACAATTTTTTTTTAAATTGCGGCAAACAATGCAAAAGCAAGATAAATTTTCGTATCCGCAGATTTTAGTTAATTTGAAATATATATTAACAGCTATTTCCAGAAATAATTAATAATAATTATATCGTTCAACCCAGGTGACTACAAATAGAAACCAAATGACTGTAATTTTCATCAATGATTGATTGGTATTCATTTTTATACACTTCTTTTTCAGATATTTAATTAACACACCAGATAAGTTGAGGCAATCAACTGCATGATACATGAGTTGAGATTGTAATTACATTATCACTGACTGCAATTATTTACATTCGTGAAAAGATGACAGATTTTGGGGCAGGAACAATTGTAATCATCATAAATGCAAAATTGAATGAGTTTTTAAAATGAGACGGCATTATTAAACGTCATTCCCATTAAAATGAAATGTTCAAGAGAAAATTTTATTTACTAGCCCAGATATTCAGACAGACTCAATTATGATTGATATGACGTGACCTATTTCACAAAGCACCAATGGCGGCACTATTTTTTTTAATGATAGCGCAGATAACTAGTTAACAGGTATTTTAGCGGTTGTATTTTTTCAAACTCATGGCATTAATTGTTTATAAGCACCTACAACAGCAAAAGATTTGTTGGATATGATGAAATGGAGGAGGGAGCTATTGGCTTCAATAGACAGGCCCGCACAAGAGAATTCATGCATGAAATCATCTTCCCGCGAAAATTATGCAGCCCTCTTCTTCTAAAACAGCTTTATATATCGGTAGGTCAAAAACATTTAATTTTTCTCAGTGAGTTGCTCAAAGTAAAAGCTAAAGGAAGCTTTGTTTGACAATCACATTTCTGATTTTCAAAAACAGGATGCCAGGTAGTTTAACCACGAAATTCTCAAAGGGAATCAAAAAATTATAACCTGTTTTGTAATAAATTACTCATTGATGATACCGCACTATATGTAAAAATGTATAAACGCAATACTTGAAAGACAACTGTTACGGTAAATGACTGTTTATTTTTTCGGGATTCATTCCGCGATGTTTAAAATTGCAAAAAAAAACAATATTTTGCCGGTCCTCCTGCCAGCTTCATCAGGTTAACTGAACTAACCTGATGAAGCTGGCAGGAGGACCAGCAAAATTTTTTTTTTGCAATTTTAAACATCGCGGAATGAATCCCGAAAAAATGAACAGTCAACACTACATCCGCGGAAGCCTACGAGCTATTGTCATGGTAAATGCCTAAAGATGGTTAAAATTAGATTTAAAAATGGTGCGTGATTTTTTAGTAAAAGTGCCGTAAAAAGGAATTCTAAAAAACTGTTATGCTTAAAAATGAATTGATGTAAATTTGCTCGCGAAACTGTTTCCGTAGCAACGATCACATAGTTATCAAACAGTATCATAATGAAGTTAAGCAATACATACGTTCTTTTTTAATATGGCTTTGAAAGATTTTATGAAAAATTCCAGTCCAATGCCTCCCATAGAAACACCTCTTAAAACAGCTTTCTCAAGATTGGATGTCGGAGACGCATAGTCGGAACTGGGTTTTGAATTTTTTCTATGGTATCTTCCATCTTGCTGTAACTTTGACCTTTTAATTTTTTTAACTTTCTAAAATAGTCACTGATTTTCCGAACCACTTAACACGCGGCAATTGTGCGATGGATGCTGATAGGTTAACTTCAGGTATGAAGCTAACCTGTGCGGGAAAATAAAACATATGTTTAGTCCTGAAACACGCGGCATTCCTCCGCTTAAAAGCTTTTTCGGATAACTCCTTCCTTTCACACAGTTTGCTACTTTCAGATGCTTGTTTATTGACTTTAACTCGTATTCGATTTCTCAATATGACCAAACATAAGAAATTACCTTTTCTTCACATCTCTCATTCGACGGAAAATCCACTCCACATACATTTTGACTCCACTTTCATGACCTACTCACACCAGTTCTACCATTCAATTCAAACAGGCTTCGTAGGCACAAAAAACCTCCGCCTTCAATCATTATCTAACTCTATACGCTGGTCACTTCTCTATATCCCGGATTTACAATTTTCAAGGTGATTTGCTGGAAGATATATATAGCACCTAAATGTCGTTTATCGTCAATGCCTATTCCAAAATGCACTTGCAAAGCAAAGTTGCAATTGAGAATCCTGGATAGCGCAGTGGTCAGCAAAAAGGCCCATAATTCGATTCTAGGTCGGCAATTATCTTTCTCCACCGGCTATATTCAAGATTATTTTACACCCTTTGATAAACATATTAATTATGCAATGAGTTCTACAAAGAATACCTAAGATATTTCTTCTAGAATTTAAAGCTCTGAATCTCTTTTTTCTTTCAGTCGTCTCGGATAAACAATTGTAAAGGGTACAAAAAAATGAACAACTTCCATTAAATATTCATAAAATCGCCTAAAAAACACGGAACCTACACAGCACGGTAGTTTACACATTGGCTAGCCAACCAAAGGATCGTGGCTTGATAACCTGTAAGACGTGAACTTAGGGTTGCCATATGTCCTCATTTTTGCGGACATGTACTCATTTTTAGCTCAAAATTGACTGTCCGCAAACTATTTTGAAGGATTATAAATTTGTCCGCAATTTCTTGGTTCAAACCAAGTTCAATTCAAGACCAGCGAGAAAATCGATAATAATCGATATATACTTGGAAATAAAAAACTTTCCATTTCCAGTGTACCATCTACCACACACGAACACTCATGTTGGTAAAGCACTCGAGTTGGTGAAGCATGAACTGAGGGTCGGAGCAAGGCATGCCAAACATCCTCGTTTTCTTGTCAGACGTGTCTTCATTTTTCACAAACCATTCTTTATTGCTTGGGAGAAAGAAATTCATAACTGTCCGGTAATTCAGACCTTAAAACTTGAAACCTCCCTAACCTGATCCAAGGTTAAATTAGTAAGCTGTGCAAGCTGCTGTAGATAGATAGGTAATAGGATGGTATGGCTGCGGTACATAGATGGTAATGCACCATCCAAACATTCCAAATATTGTGGCTCCGAAACTGGCCTTTTGCATGGATGTTCCGAACCTGGCCTCTGTCATGACAGTAGGATAGACAGTGCGATGTAACCATAGAATTTGGAGCTACTGAATAATCTAAATTTACAATTACCTGGAAATCCATACATAAAATTGCAGGTAGGTAGTATAAAGAGATTTGGTCTGAACGTGGCATTTCAAGGAACTGAGTCCTCAAAAGTCCTCATTTTTTACCCAATTGTCCTCATTTCCTGAGAAGCAGGTAAGGCAACCCTACGTGAACTTTTTCTCATGACCATTCCTGCGTAATGATCACTTTTTCATTAAATGATAGGGTTGGTATCATGAATGCAGTATTTCAAAAATTACTAAATAGGTTCAATTCCTTTTTAAGAAATAACAAGGTGTCCAATGCACACCATCTGGTTTTCCGGGTTTAGAGACAAATATCTGACACTTATAAGACAAAGTCTCTGGCTTCACCTGGTGGAAATTCCTTATGTCACACAATAAAATACTTTGTTCTTTTCCACACTTTTTTATTACGATACGACTATGGTTTCGACAAACTTGTGTCATCTTCAGACACATAAATAGGTTCATGTTTGCATTATATACCTTTACAACCATAGGTGGGGGGGGGGCGGGAAAGGGGATTGGAGAGGGGGGAGGTTTAGTATTCTAATGGTCACGTTAGCTGCTTAAAAGTTTCATGAAAGGATTTTAGGGGTACTCTGTTTCCTGATGTTTGACGTCACCGAAAATAAATAATTACACAGAAAGATTCTCAGTTTGTGCAATGAAATTGATAAAACTGTCGTACTTGTCTGTGATTTTAAAATGTTTGATGCGTGACCGTTAGAATACTAAACCTCCCCCCTATCCTCTGGTTGTTAAGGTATGTAAGGCAAACGTGAACCTATTTCTGTACCTGAAGATGACACAAGTTTGTCGAAACCATGGTCTTATCGTAATAAAAAGTGTGGAAAAGAACGAAGTATTTTATTATGCGTGATCTGACACTTTTTCACGCAACTGCGGGCAAGCTGTCATTTTACTAAATCCGGTGGATGAAATCAGAATTTTGGTGAATGCTCTCAGTCAGTACAGAAAGTGAGGGGACAGAGTACACGGGCCTGAAATTGAAAGAGAATCCACAATTGGGGAAAGGGATAGTAGCATATCAGTATTTGATAAACCGTGAATTAAAATACCAATAACGTATTTAATTTTTTATTCTCGACGTTGAATTTTAGTGGAGAGTTGACGGCAGGGGAAAGGCGTGGGTACCTACTGCGCGAGGAGACACGATACGAGTGGAGACCACACAAGGGAATTTTTTATCATGGAACTAAAAAAAAAGATGGTAGCGTAAAAAGAATATCTGTGACAGATAAAAAAGAAAGTATCTGAGGCGGGAAGTCTTACATCATGAATTTGCACGCATATTTGAAGGACGAGTCGAATCCGAGGGCCACAGAAAGGAAATAGAACCGAATATTCTAGCCGTTTAAAATAATCCCACGTAAAAACAAATTGCACTAGAAGATGGCGTCCGTTGAATTTAAACGGGAATATGGAAATCATAAAAATATTGCATAGGATTAAACGAATCCTTCCAAAATGGCGGAGAAAATGCATTTACTAAGTAGCAGTCCTCAACCACATGGAAAGTTTGGGATAAAAACTGCCCTCACTAGTATCACAAAGCAAATCTATTATACTGATTATTTAGTGTGTGGCCAAGTGCCTCAGGGAAAAGTTCCCATTCAAAGCCTATGCGGGGGTTTCCAAGTTGAACTCTATAGTTGAAAGTAGTGCAGAAATTTACGATTTTTAAGAAAAAACTCAAATTTAATTATAAACGAAGTGCATACGAAAATCAAATGCAAGATTTACGAACGTTTTTCATTCAACCATCCGATACTAAAAATTCCCAGCCAATATCAATAGTGTAAGTAATTTAAAACAAGCAGAAAAAGAAACCTTTGCACCGAATCTAATGTTTATATTATGTAGGTAAAGGTCTTTAAAAAGGTTTGCTTTAAAAAGGACCAACATAGGAGTCCCCTGGGTCAATTGGACCTTCTTAATTTAGCCGATTAATCCTTATTGGCCTTAAGGAACATGTTTGCTAAATTTTGGTCTTATTTGTTAGGGTGTTTGGAAGTCTATTACGTTCAAGCAAACATAATTTCAGTTTTATTCAGTTCAACTTTAAGGATTGTAATTGAATTATAGCTTGAAAAGGAGACGTATGGAATGGAATTTCCATTTTAGACAATCTTCGAACGGCATTGCAAGAAGTTGTCGATAAATCCGTCTATCTGAGGAATTCTAAAGCATAAGATTCACAACAGACTGGAGACAATCCTACTCGTTGATCTAGAAATGGTAGTCCTCCACCCATGATTCACTCAAGCTGATGGCAGATTCCCTCCAATAAATTTCTAAACCTACATATTCAGGTGTGTACGAAACTTTAAGACAAGAAATTAAATGTTTGTGGTCGCTATATGATAATGAATGACTTGAAGGACTAATGATAATAAAATGGGACCAAAATTCCGAAATGGCAGCGTTGCGTTGAAATAATTTCTAAAATAAGCCCCTCATTGATGTCACTAAAGTTTGATGCTTCATAATGTAAATATCTTAGCCAAAAAGAAAAATAATGCCTTATGCGAACTTTTAGTTACAAATATCGCCTCGCTCAGCCTCCGTGTATCTTAATCCCCATAATTCCACTCGCATAAATCTTCAACAAATACCTACTGATCATTATGAAAATGTCTCACAGCATACTATGCTAGCCGTATAACGCAAGGGAAGATTTAAGCCCAAGCAAGATACAGTCAGGGACGGCTGCAAATTCATCTAGAAGACTGAATATCCCTCTTATTTATGCATGCGGCAGTGTTCAGAATCCATTCTGGTCACTTTCGCAACATCAAATAACTAAGCTGTCACCGTTTGACGGCCTTTGTTCGACGGAGGACAGGCCTTGATGAAATGAGTTTTTTTACTTCGAAAACGAATTCAGTTTCTGACTCGTACATTAAGTTAATGATCGTGCGTTCAACGAATTCTGCGCTTGATTATATATTTCAACGAAACATTCAATCTTGCGGAATAAATATTCAACATTAAGTCAGATTTCGTAGCTTGCAATTTCAACGGCAATTCCTTACTCTTTTTAACTTAAATACACGAGCTCCATTGAGGATGGCATTCTTAGCATTTTTATTTTCTTAGCGTAATATATATCTTTTTGGGATAGATATTTTAAACTCAGACGGATTCTCTTATTTGAACCTGAGACCTCTTTTCATTTGACATTTAATCTGCAGGCTAAATTTACGTCGCTATTCTTGAGTTGAATTTTTTTCTCAACTAAATATTTACCCTTTTTTAATCCATGATAACTAACATCAAGATGACTTCTCTCTACATATCAAGATGATACCAATAAGTCACCTTGATGTCTACATGGCAGTTGCGAGAAATCACTAGAAATTGATTACAATGGAAAAATAAACATTTTCACCACAGTTTTTGCGACATATAATCATAAATAATTTAATTTGTATTGACGATGTTCTAAAATGTAATGGAAACGTCAGCTTTGAATCAAGTGTTTTAATCCTAGTATGCCGATCAATGTTCTCAATAAGTCCAACTCAACCGTAGTATTAACCATTGCGGGATATACCCTTATGTATGATTATATAGCATGAATTTAAACCAAAATATCGCCCATAGGTAAGTACTTAAAACCAATTAACCGTATAGAGACCGCCATTCCCTACATGTATTTTTCTAAAATAAACATTTATCCTTGTGGGTAACTACTTCATTCCATATCTTAATATTGCATTTACTCTATCTCTTTAAGACTTATTTTACAGCTTGTATTTAAACCATAAATCTCTTCCTACCTGACTTTTAACGGACAAGGTGAATTGAAAACGTCCTGGCACGGGAATATATAACTAAACACCTTCTTTAACCATGAGGGATAATATTTTAGACTGATTTCATAGCATGAATATAAACGAATACCCTGTTTTCATTAAGTTTTAATCGACAACTGAATATTTTAATATACTTAATTTCCAATCATGAAATTGATGATCTTATACTGATTTTTAATAGTTTTACTTTAAATTACTAACGCATACTCATTTGGATTACATCGAAAAGCTGAATTTAGGGTTTCATTCTGGACAAGTTAACTCTTTTACTTCCTCGGTTGATACTATTTTTAATTTACACCGTATTTTCATATTCATTGTGCTCAGTCATGCTTGATGAACGGTGAGGGAGACTCAGCACTAGTTTCACAATCCTAAATCCTTGAGGGCTAGGAAGCGGGCGCAGCCAGGTAAACAGTTGAATATTTCACGGGGGCCGACGTAACAACACTCGGGAGGTGTGTCTCCGGATGAGAGTCGAGGGTGAGGCTGATAGGAGGGTGAGGAGGTGGAAATTCTCGCGTTTCTTTTGTCAGCGAGAGGAAAAAAACGAAACGCTCGATCCGCACGGGACGTTAGCAGCTCCGAGGCAACGCTCTCCTCGCTCTCGGCCACTTCCCAACTGACCGTCCGTCCGTACGCTCAGTTGACGCCGCTGCTGCCTTCGCGACTCGAGAGTGGAACCCCATTGGAAATTCCGTGTATGTTCCTCGAGCACCCTACTCCTTTTCCACCCTCGTTACGACACCCTTTGCGACACCCCCTTTTTTATTCTCCACGCTCCAAATCCCTTCCGAACACGATGCCCCGCCCTTTTTTCGACGATCCGTCTCCTCAACCGCCTCGTGCTCTTTCCAACCAACGGCTGTGCGATGTTCACATTTAAATGTCCCGATTGTATTGGTATCATTGAATGGCATCCATTTCATTCCAAGAAACTTAAGAGGAATGATCCAAAACTCACAATGGACGGAAATAAAAAAAACCGGAAGATTCATGCATCAATATCGCATCGCAGTATACATTTCGTACATTGCGATACAAAATTTGCACCAATAAAGACATAATATCGTTATTATAGTACCACACATATACCACAACTCTTATATATCCATTAGCCTGTTAACGCAGAAGTAAGCAGGCATGTATTTAACCTTCCGGAGATTTAATGCTCCCGATATTTAGTATTCTTAGCTATGGATATACTGAGCATTTTTATTTGTAATAAACTGTCTTTATTGAGACGCATTAACATTTAAAAATTGCAAGACACTATATTGCTCAGCCCGGAGGATCGATATCTCTGGCTCATCGCAGTCGATACATTGCTATATCGCACGGGTCACATCCAAAAAACACTGTCCATGTCCTCAACCCATCAAACACTACTCAATGCAGGAAGAAGTAGGGTAGGCAACTTAATCTCCCGGAGATGTAATACCGCACCTATTTAGTATTCTTCATTCTGGTAGTATGACATTTTTTATTATTAATGTGAATATAAAGTAGTTGATTAATTATAAATTCTTTGTTGGTACACATTACCACTGAAGAATTGCAAGAAGCGAAATCGCTCAGCCTGTAGGATCGTATATGGCATATCGCAGTGGATGGATCGCACGGCCCTCATCCAACCCTTGTCCACCCGCTTACCAACATCGTCACCCCAAGTAAAGCCTCCACACACCCCCGCTAGACTACGTGCCTCGACGTCCGTTGATGCTGCCCGCAGAGTGGGTGATGAGAGGGGGAGGAGGAGGAGGAGGAGGGGCGCTTAGCCGGTTTAAATATTCATTGGCGCGCCCTCTTCCCAGCCCGCCGTGACTCTCATATCGGGGACTACATTCTCTCACCCCCCCTCCCCCAACCTCCCGAGGAATTATTAGGTTAGGGGATATGCGGGGGGTGGTTGAGTATTCCGGAACGTACACTCGTGCTAAGAAATAAATATATATCTACCTAACGTAATTTCACGATCGTTTACTTCCTCCTAGGGTGCACACACTTATTCGCAAGTGTGTACGTGCGACATGGATTGAATATGTGGCCCGCATGCCGAGGAAGACACACTCGAGGGTGATGGGCAAGAAAATCTTACGCTGAGCTGAAGATTTACGCTCCACCCTAGGCTGATGAAACGAAAAAAAGGGTTGCCGTTTTCAGAGTCAATACACGTAATATTACCTCAGTTTCAAGAAAGATGTTTTCATTCAATTACGGGGTTTCTATAAACGAGTATTATTTATTATTTGGTAGTCTACGAGTTAGGATATGTTTTGTATTTTGAAAGATGAATACTGATGTGCCAATGAATTGAATGATTTATCGACACAAAATTTTACATTCGAGAGCAGCGATACTTTCGTAGTTGATATGCAAATTTGGCACTCCCCCGTTGAGTGGAATTACAATTATTGTTTAAGATTTTTAATGACATATTTAAATGAGTCCAAAATTGTTCAGACAATTTACATATTCCCGGCCTACCCCTCTTCATGGCATCAGTAAAATCTATCGTAATTCCTTTTTTACAGCATTCTACCGAAAGATGAAATCTAAAAAAAAAACAAATTAAGGCATCGTTTTATAATGTCTGGTTTACGTTAGTCACAAGATGGCGTAGTCTTTTACTTAGCTTGATGTCCGCCGAGAGACACGTGACGCTTACGTCATTTGTCCCAATCGATGGGAGAACGTATTAACCTTGGTTATCATACCGAGTAATTATTTAATCAGAGATTATAAAACGGTTCTTAATTGTTATAGTTATATTTTGGTTATCTACCGGTTGGGGTAGGTTTCTGACTGAATAGTGCTTCTCTCTCTCATAACTATTACAATACTTTCTCCCACGATCTCTGTCTTCAGTGCAGCGTACTGCCTACCTTTCTTCACTACGTCCAAAATAAGTACTCATCATCTGCCTCTTCTTCTCTTTCCTGATATTATAACTTCCGAAACAATATCCAACACCCTAACCCCGCTTATTCCTACCTCCATCCCCCGGCTTTGAATCACCCTTTTGATATATGCAAGCACATCCATCTTGCTTGCACTTCTCATCCATCTTGCCGATGACTTTATCGTTTGTCCTTCTTTCACACCATTATACCTCAGCCCCATCCTAGTCGCTTCTCGCCCAACCGTCCCAGGGTTCACGTTTTTATGCCATATGTGAGCTTCTACCCCCACATCGGGCCCCTCGGTATCAATTTTTTTAAAAATTACTCTGTCTAGATCTTCTATCATTAGCTACCTCTCGCCAGTGAATTATTCCTTAGTTAGCATCTCCCAAATATCATTTAAATCACGTTGATTTCACGTTTCAGAATGGGGATCAAGCATAAAAATCGCCGTACCAGTCCGAATTTTTCCCCACCTCCTTTAACGTTTTTTTTTAACTCGTTTTCAATGTAAAATCCAACAACTCTTGTCTTCTTACGGTTTATCTTCCTTCAAAATGTGTCGCACTGATTCACGAGGGCGTTCATTCACGACATCAATCCCTATGCTGATTGGCCAACCAATTACTAGTCAACAGCAAATCTTACCACCTTAATGAGTTTTCCCACTTTTATTCCTCCCTCAAACTCACCCCATGCCTCTTGAACGGTTTTCTTCTTCTTCTTCTATGATGAAGAGAACGGGGTATTTCTTCTATTCATGAACTACTCTCTTGCAGACGCACATTCAATTATTAATTGCACCTCTACGTCCCTTTCAGAGCAGATAGTTCCTCAAGAAGCAACAATATCCCTCCCGTTCCAACTAATTATATCCTGCTCTTATTTATCAATCATGATTTATTTTTCCCGGAAAATTCGTTACTTTTGTCTACATTCCATTTCTGTCACACTGTTACTTAACTTTATGAAGAAAATTTCAATAATTGGCAGCAAAGACGGCTTTAAAGGGTCCAGTAAACGGGTAATGTCTGCCAAAAGTAATCAGCAAAGGCAGCGGAAGGTACGATCGGACGGTAGGCGAAGGCATTGTGGTTAGCGACGGGAAGGCATCGTTTCCGCGGTCAGAGCGCCTCTGCCACGCCGCCGTGCTGGACCTTCGGAGGGGATTCCCTTTAGGTCAGGCACGGGGAGTTTCATTTGCGTCTCGAGGGATTGTGAGCAGACGCCATTACAGGCGACGCGACCGAGGAAAATTGCGAACGGGGGCGAAGAATAAAATATTACCGAGAGACAAGAGAAATTTGAAATGAGATCCAGTCCAGTGGATTACGAAAAAGGAACACACTCTACCGACGGCACTTCCTTCAAATATAATTTGCAACTAAACTCTGCAACTGATATGCAGTAAACTTAAAGAATTTAACAATAGATTGTTCCTAAATCAAAGATAAAACATAATAATGCAAAATTAAAAAAAAACACAATCTCCTTTAGTCCAAAGTCAAAGCTGAAGCACATCCAACACGATCTAAGAACACATCGTACTCTTAGATCGTGACATCCTCAGTTAAAAGTTCACGCACATCCTGGACAGGGATAAACACAGGTTTTCTCGCCAATATTTTTAATGTTGTTTCATTGCACGGTCACGAAAGAGTAATATTTTCCTTAATAACAATCTCTAAAGGGAGTTTTTCAATTAGGGATCATCGCTAATTTTCTCAACGTTGCTTTATTTTACATCAAAGCAGTAAGGGTCACGTGGAAGGGGTTGGCTAAGGAGCGGAGGGGGGAAAACAGCAAATGGTAGGCACCGCTGCCTAAATAATTTGATTTAACTTGTGAGGGCGGGAAGGTGTTAACGGCGTGTTTAACGACAGTCTTTTTGATCGAACCATAGCTGGATCAAAACGCGCCAATTGAGCTCTCAATCCGTCAGAGATTCCCATCTTAACAGCAGGATTAAGAACCACAGAGAGCATTTTAGTTGATTAGAATGACATATTGAATATATTAACGTGAGAGTCAAATTATTGCAACCTTGGGAACACTGTAAGTCAAATGTAGACTACGTGGATCCAGTTCGCACGCAATTAACTCTTCCACTTAAAAGTAACTTCTGCGCAAATGCCACCACCATGCCTCTGTTATACCTTTTGTAACAATTTCGCTGCAGCAGACATCTCGCCACATTGACACGGGTAACAAGTGACCAAGCAGTTCCATTACTCTCGACTTAATGGATAGTTTCGCCGAAATGGCGGAGTTGTATATATTCATTAAACTCGTTGCAACGCAACCACTCTCCTTCCCACAAGCGTACCTTTAAGGACCTTAGTGGCTCAGAGATGGGTGCATAAAAATAATGAATGATGGTGGCAAGCATATTTCCACGCTGCGTGGGGTGCAATATTGATTTGAGTGCTATCTTGGGAAATGAGTCACCAAGACGCACGAAAGTGGAAAAAAGTGGTGGATCGCTGCTCTAAAGGAATCTTTTTTTTATAAAGCCGTAAAGGTCGACACCGATAACTGGGCTACCCTTCCATGGGATCTAAGATATTCCCTCAAAAACCCGGGTGGGGTAGGGTTGGCACGAGGGTTCTTTCGTTTGAGGCGCATAAAAAAACTCTAACCTGCTTGCAGGCATATGCCTAATTTTACCAGGTTTCCACCACAGACACCAATCAAATTACTACGATATCCCTCAAAACAAGTTTGAGCAAAAACATCAAAAAAGTTATTTTAACTTTAAACGATAGTTCACTATCGACAGAACTATTCTACACGATTGAATATTAATGGCCGCGCAACATGGTATGCCCTTGAGAGCGACTGAGTGCTTAATAATTTTACATTCGCATGAGAATCCTTAAAGCCAAATTTTAATTACATTCGTATTTAGCTTCCTGAAAATTTATGGATTTAATTCTATGCTCTGAAGATGCTTAAATATTTTCAACATTTGTGAGTGTATGGAATGATTTGTAACAGACTAAGACTTCTAAAAACTCACGCCATCCTCGAGTATATACAAGTCGCTACGACGCATGTTTTACTGCCTAAGTCATCGTTCTCTGGTTTCATAACGGTAAACTCATTATGGCTACATGAAAGCTATTCTTATCTTGATTGAAATATTAAAATTACTACCTACTCAGTCAACATTCAATCCCGTAAATAGATTATGCTATATAGTGATCCGAATATTCTATAAAATTCGACGTCCAGATATGGTTTTTATTACATCCAATCTTCAAAGAGATAGTAGATTTCATTGGTAAGATTGAAATATCTGATTATACCAAAACTTGGTAACTTTCACGCAAAGCAATATTTTTAAGACGGCTTAACGCGGAGTGCATATGACAAACAATCTTTGATAGAAGATTTATTGAAACCTGCTGAGTGTTTTATTTTATTCACAAAGAAAGAAATAGGAGCACTTGGTATTGGAAGAGCTACGTCTTCTAGGATTATATCCCCAAATGAACAAGCATTTAAAAAATCGCGATTCACAATGTTGATTACACCACAACGATGATAATTGTAATATAATGAATAATGGCAAATCGATTAATCGAAGAACCATTTTTTTTAAAGAATAATATTTGCAGATTGTTGACTACTTATATTTTGCTCTATGGAAAGCGCTCCTGTTTTTAACACGTGATTATCCCAGATATTTGCGAAATAAATGTTTTATACCAGTTTTATCTCGACAGCGAAATATCTACGCTAGACATACAACGCAAGAATAATGCTAAAAGATAACCAATTTTCAGTGACGGATTATCCTTTATATAAAAGAAATGAGAGAAAAAGGTAATTTTGCATCGCAAATGTATCGATATGAAACAAATTCACGATTTAAATGGACGGAACAATATACCACCTAGTGATGACAGGAAAATCTTTTTTGGATCGAAAGGGACGTGAGGGGTTTTACAGATCGCACAAAAAACTGTAAATTTACACATGAATTGGTTATAGCACAACCATGGATTCAACGTTCAACGTCATTATCCTGAGTACAACTCCATTTGGCCCCAAAGTGGCTTTAACACGTCACAACCAAGTTCGGGCTATAATACATTGCCCAGGGAAAGAACATCCAATGGTTCCACTTACCTAGGTGATGTACTCCCACCCGTTTACTGTCAGTATATCCGTCGGTTTCTCCTTTCTCAAGGATATTTCGGATAAATTATTACGCTTAAAGCATCTCAGGTGGTTCTCGTAAGTGTGACTGATGAGTCGGAGGTAAAACTAATTAAGAGAACAAGCATACAGCTTCTCAACAGCCATAAATCTGGCAATAAAATCCCTCGCTGCAAATTAATGTTACGCTACATGGATCGTCTTTTCGTGACCGTGGGAATATACATTCACCGTCTGAACGGATGTTCCTTGTAGTGATTCGAAATTCCGCGCCCATGAAAATTTCATTACTGTCAAGGGGATTTTTATTGATGAGCGAAAAACGAAATGATTTACGATAGGCGCGACCTATCCCACTGCCCTATCCAGTCCCCTGTGACCAACAGTGGTTACAACGATGGAAATGTAGAACGGGAAGGTACTGTGTATGTTTCGAACCGAGCTACTTCGTCATATATATTCCAAATTACATATGATCA
This sequence comes from Pyrrhosoma nymphula, assembly GCA_963573305.1. Lineage (NCBI taxonomy): Eukaryota > Metazoa > Arthropoda > Insecta > Odonata > Coenagrionidae > Pyrrhosoma > Pyrrhosoma nymphula. The sequence goes on along the minus strand of OY754335.1, from coordinate 6,081,479 downwards.
CATGTTTTGTATGGCTCCAGTCATTGAATATAAATTCCGATACTCCCAAGCTATGATAGATAATGTTATCAATGGCTTAAGAAGAATAGAATACGGGCGCAGCCCCATAAATTTATCACCCCTTTCATATATTTTCCTATTTTCCAAAATAACTAATGGAAGCACCCGTTTATTTTCATTCTGATAATGAATGGATTAATCATGGCGAAACAAACAATTGGTTACTAGGCATTATTTTCCAAATAAGTGCGAAGGCAGCGCTAAATATTCAGTTAAATATTGCTTCGAATGTAATTTGACTTCATGACTTTACCAGCCTATTTAGAATTACAACTAGCAGACCTGCTACCCTCCATCCAATATCTTGAGTGCAAGTAATTCAAAAAAGAAAATGAAGAAAAACCTGCACCGAATTCAATGCTTTTCTTATGGGTGCCAATTTTAACAATATTGGGGTAAAAAAACCCCCAAAATTTGGCACCTACCAAACCAAATTTACTGCCAAATCATACAGACCAAGAAACTACATTTAATGCACCAAACCTCATTTCTCTAGCTCAAAACGTGAGAGAGACATAAACAAAATGGGTACAGAATGAGTGACTGACTGACTGACTGACACGCTACAAAATAAATATAGGTACATATAGATAATTAAGATTAAGGATACTGACGACAAATAACTAATTGCGAGTATTCGTTCTACTGGCTGAAATTCTCAATCATTTGCGATTCATTAGTATATCTCTGAGTATGTTCTACCACTACATTAAAAGCTCAAAGTTATTTAGTTGTAGAGGCCGTTGAAATCGTTGGGGGCGATACCTTCGCCACACACAAGAGTTATCAATTTACTAAGTATCGATGCCGCCAGTTTTTCTTACATTTTATATTTTTTAATTGTCTTATTACTTGACAATTATACTAACATATCATTATGAGATGCCCCAGGCCTCCTAAATAGCGTAATCCATTCGTCTTGGCCTGTAATGACTACCTCTTAATTAATTATCTTGACTGAAAAATAGTCATTATGCATACTTAATTGAAATATCTTCATCTCATAGTATATAACTCGACGAGAAAATCGACTCGAATGAATTGAAACGTAAGCCTTGCATCACTAAAATTAACTCTTGTCATTAAAATGTTTCTAAGTTACCTACCTCTATACAGAATCTAATATTTCCTTCCTCAACGATCTATATTCATATTTTTTAAAGAACCATAGAATTCCCAACCATCTTCATCATTCCTCTTTTTTTGTGACAGCTACATTTTCCTTTGAAACAGCAACTGGAATAGGTGCATGAAAACGCTTTCATGGCAATGAAAGACGTCACTCAAAAACCCTCGGAAACCCCTTGTGTATCGCAACATTTTTAAAAGTTTCGCGAGACACTGGATTGAATAAAATAAAGTCGAATATATTAAAATCCATTTTGTGAGTGAATCCATAAAAGCCATTTGGTGTGTGAGTTGAAAATTTTCCAGTTGAGAACTGGGGAGTAGTTACCAGAAAATTTTTTCACAATTGGCTAATACCTATCAACTATCCGGAACAAGATGTAAATACCAGGCACTAGGTTTAAGAAGATTACTTTTAAAGAAATTATCACGGTGTGGGAGCAAAGTCTACGGTCTTTCGAGTAAGTAGGTTCTGAAAAGTACTTCGTTAAAAAAATAAAAAAGGATACTATAATGACTGCGCTGTGTAACAGTCTCTTAATCATGCAGAAAAAAACCGAGTGGCTGTTTCAAATGTTGTGAAAGTTAAATTGATTGTCCACAATGCATTCTTAATTGTCCATTTTAAACCAAAATTACTTTATTTTGATAAATACCCCGTCAGAATTCCGGAAGTATGCCTATGAACGTGGATATACTACGTTAAAAAAAATTAATTAGGTTAAATAGTCCCGTCCATGGAGATAAAATTGATTAGCTCTTGCTTTATCCGAATAATTACAACAAATGACGAGTAATATGGATAGAAAAAAATGTTTGCAAACAAATAGGAAATTAATTAAGGATCTTAATTGAATAAATACCGAAGACAAGGCATTCCCACCTCTACCTATGCCTACATCTATATAAACGTTTCTCAGTATCTCTGAATAAAATCACTTAATTGACTATCGTACTGGAGGAGCAACGTATAATTCGTAGGAAAAGCTAGATTTTGGAATCGAACCGGAAGAAATACGGTGCCGTTTAATATTGCACTAAAGGCACTTTCCCGCGAGCACTGCAAAAGCAAACCGTAGACTAGTCTGTAAATGTGGTGTCACTAGAAACGAGAAACAACAGGTGTAAAAAGATGAAGATTTACCAACAGTAGGATTTCTAAACGATTCGCTAACAGCGAAGGGATTGTAAACCGATGGTCAAATATCAATGTCACGTCAAAGCCCTCTTTTGTCCCGCAGTACATTTTATTGCGTTTATAAGGCGTGTTGGAAAGGCTGGGGATTGTTTGACGTCCGCCGAGGTTGAGACCATTGGGAGTTAAAACTGCGGCTATTCTGTTTATATGAGTTACGAGCGCCACGACTATGGCCTTCTTTGATGACCGATTTACGGCAAATACGTGCGGTGTGAAATGGGAGCGGCATTATGTGGGAATAAAAAAACAAACGAGTATTTGAAACCGAGTAGGTTACAAACCGAGCATAGAATACTGAGAATAATGCCTCAGCTCAACTTAATTTTTTCTACCGAAAATATGTTTGAAAACTTACACGCAGTAGGTCAACAAATATAAGTTATTTTAAGTCACTAAATGTAGTTTAACGAGAGAGGAATAAAATATTTGTCTGAAGATGTGTCCAGCTAATTATTAGGAAATTTTTCAACTTTGACTGCCAGCCATAAGGAAAACTTACTATAAAGACCCTTGAAGTACTTAAAGTTCCTTACAACAACTTTAAAATATTTTACAGTAAGGTTAAAGTAGTTTTGCCGATTCTAAAGTTGATCTGTACGATACATGAAGGCTGCATTCTTTAGGGTGTATCACCGCGTCGTTGTTTTTAAGACAACAGTTTTGCCTGCGTTGTCTCAAAACCAACGACGTGGTGAAACACCCGAAAGAATGCAGCCTTCAACTTTAACACACTGTATATACTGTAAGAGCCTTACAGTTGTTCTGTACAATACTAGTTCCCAAAGTATGGTACTTTAATCTGCAACTTTAAATAACCTTATAGTTGCTGTAGTGTAGTGATGCTTATAGTGTACGACTTTAAGAGGCAACTGTAAAAACTGTTTGTAGTTTTATAGCATGTTCGTATTATGAGAGTGTGTTTTAATGTACTTTAATATAGTGTTATTATTATGTATTATGTTAGTATTATGATTATAGTGTACTTTAGGCAGCAAAAATGTAAGAACCAGACGGGCTGTGCAGTTGACTGTAGCCACGATTTTCACTTTCTGTAGAACCTTTTTCCAGAGTTTCAAAAAAAAACAGTATATACAAGAGTAACAAAATCCGAAGAATCGTTTTGGCATAAATGAAAAGTATCAGCGGGCTCAAATTGAGAACGTCTAATTGCATCATCGCTGGAATTTTTACCGTCGTGAAAGGTAGCCGTAATATTTTCTTTATTTCTACTCTGACGAATTAAGGAGTGCTAATATGTCCGATTTGTCTCCATGATACCACAGATTATTAGTGAATGTCTTCATGACCGCTGCCCCAGGATCTTGGAATTTATATTCAAACTAATTCTCAAGAAATTTCAAGTCCTACATTGGATAAACTTGAGTCTCATACGTTATCTGGTGGAGCTGTATTCTCAATGGAAATGAAAAGACTTCATGTAGTTCACATATAAAAAAGAACCTTATTACTAACCCGGGTTTCACCAGCTCTACAGTCATTTTCTAAGGTTAGACAAAAGTTCGCGAGCTAATATGTAGTAAAATCCAGAAGGGGAAGAGGGGGGGTAACAAGGTATACCAATAAAATCAGAAGATTCTTGCGAACTTGAGTGGAATTTGCACATAATGAAGAAATAACACGTTCAATTTTCCACAAAAATAAAAGTTTACTTCCGACCTGGGTTTCAATGTTAATACATCATCTACAGGTCGACATCGACAGTGAAACCCGGGTGGGAGGGAAACATTATTTTTTGTGGAAAATTGCAGGTGCTATTTCTTCATAAGGTATACCTAGGTAAGAGATGGAAGGGGAAGTGAGGGTTTCCTTTACGCCACAGCAGAAATCCAACGTGTGCCATAAGGCCGGGGGGTTGAGAGAATACTAAGGAGAATAAAACAAAAGGTGAAGTTTAGTCCTACATTGGAGCTGTAACCACTAATGATACAGGTAAACCAAGGTTGTATGTAATGAAGGATTGCAAATACTCAAATCAATGGATGCTTCCCTCTTCATGCTTTGACTTCGGGGATCGCTTACATAAATATTTCAAGTAGTACAAAGCCCTCGCCACGCAATGGGCCTCATTATAAGCACCTGGTGCATAAAAGAGTATGCCTTTAGGGAGATCTTTCCAATACTTATGATGTATAGCTCCAGGAACTCAAGGTACTCATCTAGTATCTGTGCTTAAATTTACGATTAAAATTGTAATATTTTCAATATGGCCTCTCGTTATGTAACGACTCGCTATGTAATTTTGTACTTACGCCAATTTTACATATAAGAAACCGAGATATTGTCTTGGTTTTGCCTTTCAAAGCAAAAGAAATTTCGGGATCGGTAGGTCCGGTCTCTAATTGCTTATTATACCAGGGTAATCTATCAACTCCGAGCTGTTTTCTGCCATTCGAATGCACGTTAGTAACAATGGTCACGCGACCAATCGTCACCATCGCCAAGTGACCGACAGGTGATGAGAAACAAATGGTGCGCGTTAAAGGTAGTAAATACCGGTTGTAATTTCTTGATTACTGTGAGTTGTTTAACTGAAGGACATTCAAATAGGAATTTAAAAAAATCATCTTATAAGACAAATTATTTGAATGCTCTTGTGACAGGATATCGTCTGACAACTTTTTCACTTCTGTATCGGATTCTAGAGATTACTCTAAACATCCTCTACCATGTTGCCGTTCCACAGCTTTCATGGATAGCCATCGTAAAATGTTTAACTAATTGATTAACAAAAAGAAAAAAAGCTCCCCTCAGAACATGATACTTTTCATTCAACTGAAGGGAGTGGAAACGGACGACTTTTGAAATAAAATTTAGTGTGTACCTACACGGATATATGTTCGATTCGGCGAGCTGTACCAAGCACGCCCGACACCGATGAATGGGGTGAGTGGAGGCTATTATTAATTGCTTTGCCAACGAGAGGCTAACATTTGATGTCACATCATAATAGTAATCGCCAGTTACTTACTTTCTTCAAACGGCTATCATAGCCACAGAAAACAACCACCGAGGAAGTGGTCTCGCGGGGGTTAGTCGTGTTAGAGAAGGAAATAAACGAGGTTGACCATATATATTCCAGAGGTAGAGATGATTCGAGAGGATAACGACACTTGACACAAGTGGAGCATCTGGAAAAGGATTCTCCACCCCTTTTTTTCGTAACGGATATCGAATACCCAATATTCACAGGGATTGCTTAAGGTAACTTTCTGAGGGAACATTATGCTTCCATTCCTCGATTAGAGCACCCATACAACACTTATCAAGTAAAATAATATGAACATACAGATACTGATCAGCTGGACCCTTTAAAAAATATATAACGAATCCCCTAAAAACTTAATTTATTGAAATAGGAACACTAATCAATTTTACGAATGCATTCATCACGTTCAAATATCAGCATTGCCGCAAATACTGAAAATGTGAGTGGTAGCAATCTTCACTCATTTCCTGTTTACAAAATTGCAACGAATTGGTCGATGGAAGTTAAAAGAGCACATAGAAAGAGCATAAGCCCTGACGAATTAGGCATATGAATCTTTTGAAAGCACTTACGGAAAAAATTCAAACTCGGACCATTTCCTCATCACTCGCATTTCAAAAACAGACTCTAACTCTGACACGGTTTGCGGCTTTGGAAAGGAAACATAGTCCTATGCATAAAAAAATGACCCCATCTACCATAAGGTAAATATTATTTACACCATCAACTTTATCTGTGACGTAAAGGTATAACGACACATCCATGGGGTCAGGGATGAATCAATTAACCAAAAATTCCGCTTGAATAAAAGCAACTCAAAGCAATATTCGTTTACTCACGGCAGAGAGGATCTGCTCGGTGCTTCCTTTGATAAATTTAGAGGCAGTTAATCAATTAAACTTCCACTGACAGATTCCAATCAACAGTTTGGCGGCGCTTTTCAGGTTGCGTTTCCATGTTGGGGTTTCCAGGGGGATGGGAGAGTAATTCGACACCAAAGAGTCTAAAGGAAGAGGGATTGAACTTGTTTGAAAGCGTAAATTGAACCCTTTACCCTGATTGGTCAAACAACCTTGGCATCACCAGCCCGCATTTGTAAAAGTGCACTTTAGTCGATGTTTATTAGAAGAGATGGATAACTTTTCGGAAAATCCATGAAGGTTAAAAAATAAACTAAGCTACACAGAGTTAAAGGGATAGAACGGTGAATTAGGAGAGGTGGGATAGTGTTGTCTAAATAGCATGGATTATCGTGGAGCCCAAATTTAATGTACCGAATCTCTACGAAAGCACGCATTCATGAATGAGCTTTACCGGATGGAATCCAATGATTTGGCTGAGTGAGAAACTCTAAACGCCTAGAGGGGCACCGAGGGGGGTAATTGCCATGGGAGTGGAAGTTGAAGCGAGGAAACACAGATACAAATATCACTTACTCTTGGAGCAACATCAGCACGCAGGTTTAGAGATCCACAAGAGATTTATTTCTGAAGATAGTTCACCAATACAATTGACTCTTATACTCAAGGTAAACGCATAAAATGCTGATGGAAGGATAAAAAAATGATAAAGTGGTGAAACATTTACTAGCACAAATATTCAGATTCCTATCTCGGAAGGAACCCTGCTGGCTGCATGATATTCAAGTACTGATCTTCCTACAAAATGTGAATAGCTCTTTAATCGGGTTTCTTCCGCCCTGACACCAATTCAGATGGCGAAGTTTCGCGAAGTTACCGTCCGACGCATCATCACCATCATCGCCACGTTAACGAGGAAGAAACTCGGAAAATATCTTTCCATTTCAGAAAACCTACGTAGGAGGCTCATAAAAACAAGTTTTAATAAAACATAATAAAACTGCCAAAATCCTTGTAACGCTGCTGTCAGAATATTCCGGAAATGTAGGATAGATGACAGCTCAAGTGAAAGCAGGAGGGATACGTGACTCATTTACAAAGTGTTCATCCATCCACCGGAAACCTTGTCTGGCCTTACTGTAACCGAAATCGGTATAGGCTTAGTTTCCGCCATTTATAACAACAACGCACACTCTACCTTAGATTCATCCATTCATTCATTAAAGTAATCTACCGGTTAGAGGTAGGTTGTGATGAAAGTCAGAGAAAATCCAACAGACTCCTACACGTGCAGTGCCCGATCTACCTCTAGTATTGCTTCTTCCATCCTGTCCATCAAACCTATTCTCTTTCTCCCCCTTCCCCGCTTGCCCAGCATCCTACCCTCTATCACGGCTTTCAGCAAACCATCGTCCCTCATTAGCCCATCCAGCCACCTAACCTGTCTTCCCCTAATCTCATCCACAAGTTTCCTCTCCTCACCCACCATGTCAAGCACTTCCTCATTTGTCTTCCTTTCCGTCCAACGCACCTTCTCCATCCTCCTCCACACCCACATCTCGAACGCCTTCAGCCTATTTTCATCTTCCTTTCTCAAGGTCCACGTTTCTGCCCTATACAACGCCACACTCCATATCAAGCTGTTCACCAGCCTCTTTTTTACATCCTTACTTAAGGTCCCCGTCATCAGCTCCCTTCTATTATTGAACGCTTCCTTCGCTAGCACTATTCTCCTCCTAATGTCTTTACTACTATGTCCTGTTTCTTCTAGCGTACTACCCAAGTAATTAAATCGTTCTACTTATGTTTTAAAATTAATTTATTATAATCATTTAAAATTTTGGAGCAGAGCCAATTAATAAACATTTTATTTTCGAATAGGCACACATTTATGTTCGAATTTAAGTAAAGATTTTCAAAGAAAAAGGCACCGAGTAAAAAAAGTCAGAAAAAGTCTCTCACCAGATGCTTTCACCAACTCGACTTTATAGGCTGCAGAATCAGCCGGGAAGCTGATGAGGGATAACATCGATCCTAGCTCGGTCATTCACGGAATCCCTGCAGCACAGCCAACCCTTACGATACCCCTCCACCCATTGGACAAGGATGATCCAGGATAAGCCCCGGAAGAAGCCGTGCATTACGAGGGAACCTTGGAGGGCATAGGATATGAGGTGATAAAGCAGAGGCGTCCCCCTGGTTGGTCCCTAGCTTGGAGGGAAAGGAGTAGAGTACAGAAGCGATCGACACAGAGGCGAGGATTCAAAAACAAAAGAAGAAGAAGAAAAAGGTATGGTGGTGGAGTCAATTTTTATTCTAGGCCCATAGACGGAGCCTAATAAAATAGAAGCAGTGATGGTGAACTGCTTGTTAATGAGGTGGCCTAGGATCTTGCGACAAACACACAACGAGAATCAAAGGTAAAGGACTGTGCGACTCTAGCAGCAACTTCAGCGTTCAGATTTCGAAAAATATCTCATTAATAATATAGTAAAATCTTTGATATATCAGCAACATAATCAACCCATAAACTCAACGGTTATGCTTAAAATGTTGAATTATGAAAAAAATTGATCATGCTAGGTGACGACACGAAAGAAATTTGACCGTTCGGGTTTATTATTAAAACATCTAATTTGACTGTATAGAAATAGAGAGATTTGTAAATGCCTGTTTCGATGAAACGGAAATAATAATGTGTTCTCAAGACTGAATTGGTTGAACTCGAGCATTACGACGGAAAACTTCTGTTTGCATTTTTCCTATGTGATAAATATTAAATGCGATCGGTTTTTGATGTTTTACATCATCATCAAGAAATACAATGGTTTGAAATGAGCATCAAAACCGGTCGCATTAACTAATTATCATGGCGAAAAACTGCAAAAAGAGTTTTTCTTTCGTCAAAATGGAAATACCTAATTTTTACAGTACAGTACGGTAGTTATTGAGGCAAATAGAATACAACTAATAAATTGTGGAGGTTGCATGATTTCAAGTAGCTAGATGAGTGCCCCAGAGCAAGTTCATGTTTTAGCAGAGCAGTTTGTTGCATCTAAGGGATGCGAACGGAAAAAAATTGCTTACCGCAACGTGGTGTAACGGAAGAACGTCCATTTGAAGGAGACTTCAGCTGCGGGTACGTTTGAACGCCGTTCACTTCTTCCCACTCCCAAAGGATGAGCAGTAATAGCTTGAAGAGGTCCTCATAATGGATGGATTGGCAAAGCGCGATAGCAATTAAGGAGAGCGGAGCAATGATGCCAAAGTGAAATTTCAGAGGGTGAAGAGGCAGGCGAAAGTGGAGGAGATAATTGGAGGCGTATCGACAGCCACTGGAGATGACGAAGCACGAGAAAGCGTCTTTCCAAATTTCCAGGTAGATTGTACCCCTGATTCGGTACTGAATCCCATTCCTTTCTCTACCGAGGAGGAGGGTGAACTAAGGATAAATTGCAGCTGAGGTCCCTCTTCCGAAATTGGTACCACATTGGCACAATTATCCCAGTCGGAGATTTTCGGAGGCTTTATAGCATTAAGTCTCCAATAGCGGGGGTTGGACGAGGGAGTGAAAAATTTCATCAACGTATTATGCAGCACGTGCACTTTGTAGTCTGTTCCAAGCAACGAGTAAAATTGGTAGTTTTTCTTGGCATCTCTCCTTCACTGCGATTTATATACCCTTGAATCCCCTAATTGCTCACAAAAATTATCCGTAGGATATGAACAAGAAAATCCTATCTTTCCTCACTTACTCTTTTGCAAATTGAACTTTGAATAAAATGTTATTAAATGCGATAACTGGTTAAATATGGGTTAAAACAATAGTTTTAGTTCTAATATTAGTGCCATTATGTTGAAAAACAATACATACGAAGCAAATTCTTCCGGAGCACTGGATGGCAATAAAATGTAGGCCACTGGCAACGTTACTTTTTAAGTTATTAGTGAATGCAATGCAATTACTTGATGCATGACAATGATTGAAGTGAAAATACGTCGCTTCAATAGGCATGACGCTGCAATGGGTTCCTTGGACTCTAAAGAGTGTTAATAAAAAAATATACTCGTCGAATAATCCGAAAATTGTGTTACTTATCCTTGTTTTTTCATTGGCTAAACCACGGTATCAGTGAAATCTGTAAATATTAAACAGCATATACGATAGGATCCAGTATTTGCTTTGAATTTCAAAGGCGCGTCTCCTAAACTTCCAGGGAAGATTTTGTTAAGCGAGCTGGATTATTAATAGCTTCAATGACATCAGTGTCAACTACAACAACGACGAAACTGCAGGCACGACGAAACTACCTATTCGCACCGTATGCTGCACGGACACTGTTTCCGCAGAAAGGCGAGAACGTGGAAATTAATAAGACGGACTCCGATGCTTGAAATGCCAAAACTTCCAGGTACATACTATTGTGTAGGGTGAAATTCAAGGACCCAACCTCACGGCCCAAAGGTTAAAAGTGAAAGGCATTTCACCCAAAGGTTATGAATCTTTGTTTGAGAAACCTTTCTCCCGCACGGACAAGATCTGCTTCATTTCCGGCGATAAACAATAACATTTCGGCTACAAATTTAACGGCACCAGTAAAAAAAACCTGTACGGCATATTAAAGAGCTCAAGGAGTTATTGAAATATTCCCAACAACACTAATATCGCAGAATTTGATAAACTTTGTCGAAAAAAAATAACGCAGGTGAAGGGAAAATTTATATATGCAAGAAGAAAACAAGATAACTTTTACTCATGTGGAAAAAAAACAAGGAATTGGCCTATTCCTTCTCAATTCTTGATAGCCAACCAAGTTATATACAAACTGGAGTCCAACGCGACTAGTCTTTCACAGAATTTCTAGATCTGGAAGGAATATGCCTTTAAAGAAGACTATAAAGTAGAACTGACGAAATATTTCCTATATGAACTCTCGTTTATCCAAGAATTCTGACTGTTTATTTAAAATATGGGCTCAAAAATAATTTTTTAATATCATCATACACAAGGGTACTCACTTTATCATGCCTCCCACTTCATTCAATAAATTTTATTCCGTAATTTTTCCAAAAACTAATAACCATGAAATTGCTAGATAAATCAAAATGACTTTTTAAAATAAGATTAAAAACCAAACTAAGAATTTTGAAGTTTTAATTATTTAATCAAACTTAATTTCGAAAAGAGTTGACATTGATCCGCCGTTAGAAAGAAATTATGACAAAACATAGACAAGGATCTTGTTGGTTCGGTGGTAGCAATGCTCTCCCAATCCGGGTTCGAATCCCGGCGATCGCTGATGTTTTTTCAGCGGAATCCGAAAACCTACTTAGGAGTAACGAGGAAGGCAAATTGAGGGCAGCACTTTCGTTCTCCAGATGGAATTTAAACTTTGCACCCTAAAGGCTCTTTTGCGCGATCATCATTTCATTGCTGAAAATTGAATTGAATTCAGTATGCTTAAAGTTGTACCTTATAAAGGGTGCCATTGTATCATATAAATGCATCGAGTTCGATTATCAGTATTGAAAACAGAAATAAGAAAAATTCTAGTTTTACATCCAGTTTTTTTAATCCAACGACTAATCACAGGCAAGCAGGCGAGTTCAGTATTTCGAGAGAATGCGGGTGTGGAGCAGGAATCTACCAAAATAATCAGCGGAGGAATTTGGGGAGGAACTGTCTGCTTGCGGAGCTTGTTTAGTATGTATTGCAAAGAATGTAATGAATACGTCAAAACAATGAGGCGCAACATATTTAGGTTGCGTAGTTCAGTAAATACCCGAATATTGTCACACGCATTGAAATTAGCATCGTGTAACCACAGGCTCTTAGCCATCGAATTTGTTTTAAGCAGGTTGTTAATGAAAAAATTCTTAATACAGCCCATTTCATTGCTTTGTTAAAAAAATATGCTTAGATGAAATACTTCAGCCATTAAAAAAAAACAAAGCTAAGGTATATTACATGCAGAATATTCCACGTATATATTTTTAGTGAACATTTTTTTCCAGCCAATAGAGCAGACTGCAGTGACATTTCCATCGAAGTACCGCATTTTGACTTAAATTACAGTAGTTATTCGCTAATAGCTCAAGAAATATGGAAAAGTGGCAGAATATTATTTTTATTCCAATTCCTTAAGAGCCGTCACTACTTATAAACAGTTTTTCGCGAAAATGCCATTTATATTAGGTAGAAAATTAATGTTTTCCCCCATTTTTCGCCCATTTTCACATTAAGCACAATGTAATTTCAAGTTCGAGTTGCGAAAAAAATAACGTGAAAAGGAATGACTTTTTGTTTGTTTAATCTAGAGAGCAAGTTTTCTTCAGGTGGCCAGAATATGAATTAAATGACATTTAAGTCATTTTGAGACAAAACCACCTTAGGTTCCTAATTTGGTCCTGAGTTTTCGGCGCTTATCTCAGTAGGTACTTATTTAGTATATATTCAGATTTTTTCCTCGTAGAACTGCCTTTTTATTTAGGAATAGAACAATCTTGAAGCTGATTTTCCCTTCACACTTTCCTCTATTGCCCGAGTATTGCTAGAGGATGATCGCGTGAGGCTGTGAATACTTAATAACCGTATGATAAATAAAACAAAAGGCGAATAACTAAAACAATTCTCCCAGTAGATTTGATACGGGAGGGCAGCACGGACCGCGCGGGAAATTCACACATAGACGTGTTCAAAGAGGCCTCACATGGATTTTAAATCAAGTCCCTCAGTCACTGAGCCATCACGCAAATGAAATACGCAGATGCCGGAAAAACGCACGTAGCCATCGAGATAATCCAATTCCGTTATGTGACGGGAGCTTTTCTTTCCTCTCACAAAATCTATAAAGAGATAAAATGCCATTGGCGATGCACAAAGAGCTGTTTAAAATATAATTCGTCGCGTTGTTTTTTAAAACACCATTTCCTCATATATTGAGTGAACTTATCATGAAACCCATTTGAATTCATTAATTTCAAAGGCTTGTTAAATTTTGATGAGCTTTATCAAAACCTCCTCTCCTACCATTTAAAATTAAGAGGGTAATACCACCTATCCCTAGGTCGAGGATTGGTGAAATGTTTTTATAATGCAGCTTTTGAAAGATACCTGAAAATTGTTTAATGTCATGAGAAACAAACTGTCCATAGCTAAGCAGAAATGCCAATTTTTGGAGGTACGGAGCTATAGAAGATGATTAACTTCACTTTGCCCTGAGTATTATGTACGAACATATTTCAATAATATTTGCGCAATGAAGCATGCAATCTAAATTCGTAGGACAGCATCTTCGAGCAAATAGTTCAAGTTATTCAGAGGATTGAAGTAGTTTCGCGTCATATTAAAGAATGTAGGGTATAAGGATCGAAAATGTACTAATCTTTCACAACGAAGGGCTGGTTCTTACTCTAAGCCATTGACGTCCATTGACAAACCACAAATGCCAGCCAATTTTGGGAAAAATCATCAATGGTGGTCAAGCCACTCCAAGAGTATGCGACATAATACATATTCACATAATAACTTACCCAAGTCTGATAATATGCGATTCAATTAAATTAAAAACAACCTTATTACAACGCACATACAATTAATACAAATCGCTAGACAACAACATTAGTTTAATTTGTTTACTTTCGGGTCCATTGCGTAATATTTATATCTTCTGATGAGATTGTTGTAATGAGAATCAAAATTAATTGGTAGTTGGGCCATATGAGAGCAACATTTCTGTTTGGAATGGAATTAAAACGAGGGTACAGAAATGGAACCGGAAGGCATTAAATAGAATTTATAAATTTGACAACGTAGGTACAAAGGGAGAAAACGTGACCCTGACTATATTCCCTGAAACTAAAACTCAGAAAAGGCACGAGAGGAACTATTTTTCAATAGTAATTAGGAGAGGTATCATTAATATCCTCTTGATAATGGCAAGAAAGTACTAAAACTCGTCGAGGTTTGCTATCAATAAACCAGTAGGGAAGTTGTGAAGTTTATTTAATTCCACAATAATATCATTGAACCTCGCGATGAACTGAACGTAATACAAATGCATTCTAAATCAAACAGATTTTGAGCCTTCAAAACTCCAATAGAGGTAAAGGTCATGTTATTGTGATCACTGCAGGATGCCAAGGGATTTATATTTACAAATAAGCCATACCAATCATAAGAACCACACTTCAATAAACCGATCAGTGCATCAAAAAGCTAGAATACAATGACTTTGATTATGTTTTATCAGGAGAAAGAAAAGCGCAACGACGTGACTTCAATATGAGTGGTAGGAAATATCGTGGCAGTTGTATAGATAGGCCTTTTCAGTGGAAGAGTCCATTCCCTTAAATTGGCTCCGCACGAGGGGAGTCCCCGCGTTCCACTACCAGGGTTTCCATAGCTGCAAATCTTCATTGCCAACTTCAAGATGCTCAATCTGTAATTTGAATGAACTTTCTTGCTCACCATGGCTCGTCATCCGATTGTTTAAATGAGAAATTTCCAACACTGTGGTTGCACAAATGATGTGGTGCGCAACCCCAAGAGGGTGAAATTCGATCACTGGCTTATAACCTGACCGACAGTTGGGAGATGCGGGTTCAAATCCCGGTCGAGTCAAATGCTTTTTTCACGGTGAATTTTAGCGTCTTTAGTGTAAATGTTTAAATGAGTGCGTGAGTGCAACATCGCCATATTTCGATTAATCTTTGTTTGGATTGTCAACATTGGCACGAAACACGCCCTGCTAACACTCCGCCCTATTTTAAGTTAAAAGCAGTTATGCTGGCAGCGTTGCAATTAGATGTGTTGTTTTTCCCACTTCGCTCCTTAGTTGGCTCCTTTCATACGATCTTTTCTTTCCTTAGCGCCGCGCTTCACGCAATTGAATGCCACCATGTTTCGTTTCTACTATATGTTAAAGGGTATATGATTTTTTTCCGATCGTTGGTTCGTTATTTGGGGAGGCGACCAAAAACTAAGTAATTTGTGCCATTAGGAAACGCGGGTAGGTTGGTAATTGGTGATGACAAACTCTTGTAAGTAGGATGTTATGCAGGATGTACGATAGGTGGAGAGCTACACGGCGTAGTTATAGCCTACTCCTAAATAAAGGCGCCCAGGTATCCACAGTTATACATCACATCCGACAGATGGACTTGAAATGCTATTCACAAGGCACCAAAGTAGCCACTGAGATTCAACTGAAGGGTCTCCGCCATTGCCGGGGTTAAAACCAGGGAAAGGGAATCCATTACCTACTCTAGGCGCCATACCAAGCCAATCCTATTCTTTGCTCGAGTTGACGAAATTTGAGTACCTCATGTGAATTTATAATACTATATACTAATGGGGGTATTATTCCATATTTGCCTGGAGGCTATTTTATTTAAAATGAGTTTCTATGGATCATAACAAAGAATACACCGACATTGGTAAGTGGCTTTGTAAAATTTAGTCCTCCGTATTACATACAATTCACAGTTTAATCATCATCATTGGTGCTTCTGTCCGTAGACAGGTTTCAACGGTAGCGTTGTCTCCACAGCATTCTGTCCTGGGCCTCTCAGGGAATATGCATTGCAGGGAATATGAACAGTTTAATATGCATTTATAATTCAGCGCTGCCTTTGAACCAGTATATTACAATGATATATTTTTTTAGGTTCTCGATATTGTAAGAAGGACTGAGATTTCCAAAAGAAAGGAAAGACAAAACAGTCCCAAAATAAATTAAAACAGGAGGAACCCACAGCCATCGGTAGTTGTAATGAACGATTTTGTGAGATTATCTGAAGGTGCATGAATTCACATAAGTTCATGAGGGATTGATCACAATTGGTGCAGCTTTCATAGCTTTATTTACCTACTATGACACGGTAAACCTTACAAAGAGGAAATTTTAAGAAGTGAATTAGCTACTTCTGCCTTTTAACAATAGTAGGTATCGTTTTGACGGTCAAGACTAGGCCAATTTATATTGATTTAAACTACTTTCAGGAGAAATGCCTTCAATTAGAGCTCAACAGTGCGAGTTATCACCCTCAATGCCAAACTCAATCCACAGTCTCCAAGCATAACTGTCGTAGTTCACAAGGAATTCACGTTTTTAAGTTTAGCCTCTCTCCACAACTGTCGATAAAATTACGCTCCTCGTCTTTTAATTACGTTAAAAATCCTAAAATAAAACATTAGGTTCTCAAGGTAATACTAAAATTTATGCCCGGTTTTATGATATCTGGTTGAATATTTTCTCGGTGTGAAAATGGTATGAAAGCGTTTCCAACTGATAGAGCTCTTGTCAACTATTAGGCAGTCTTACGCAATCTATAAAATCTGTCCTCTCAGTGAGCATCAAATAAGCTTAGAAAAGGCTTGCAGTTAACATTAACCCGACATAAAACCGTAACTTATTGTTTGACATCGTTCTTTGTTCGGGAGTCTAGGAGAATTTTATTTGCAAATAAATAAAGAGTTCACCGAGCCGCTAGATTCTCATGTCGCAGCACTCTTTTTGCCACCTCATACTGACAGAAAACGTGATGACGTTTTTGGCTTTCATTTCCTCTTCTCAGATTCTATAATCACTGCACCCAATGTCTTCTCAGAGCACGAAATTACATTCCATCTCGGATTCCACGGGCTCATAATTACACTTTGCCCATGCCCACCTCCGAGTAGCCCCCTCTGTGATTTACTCGTATGTTTCTCACTTCGCTGGAGGTTCCCTAACGCTAAGCCTGCCATTCGATTCGAGGTCTATCCTGGCACCAGCGTTTCTTCGAATTACCCAATCTTCCTGGAAAAAGCTCGAGGCAGATGCATAGGGGGACGATTTTGGGACTGGGGCGTTCTATTTCCTGAACACCGGTCACTGCCGGTGATTACGCAGTGGCTGTTTGCCTTTGAATAGTAGTAGGTATTGTGGAAGCGAAACATGAAGGCAGTCGCAAGCTCTACGCGTGACGTTGAGGAGGGGAAGGTTGGTGTGGAAGGGGTTGGCAAGGGAGCGAAGGCGTGAGGACAACACACGGTTGCCAACGTAACTGGTGGTGGAAAAATCTAGGGTGGGAAAAAGTCAGCAGAGCGTTTCATGAAAAGTTTTGCGATCCTTATAAATTTGGCTCAAAATACGCTGATTAGTGTTGGCAACCGGCCAGAAAAGCCCTAAACAAACAATTCAACAATGAACAACGACATCTAAACAATTATAAAAAGAGCCATATAGAGCTACAAAGTTGATGTGAATAGTGATTAAGAAATTTGAAGCTGGCAATGAAGTAATTGCATAAAAATAGGTTGCTAAGCTGTCGGGGTTACTTCTTGAAAGCGAAACCAGTTTCTATAGCACCAAGCATCGGAGAGTAAAGATATGTGGCTATTCTACTATCCACATACTTTATGCTTGGTAATGTGTAAACTGTACAGTGTACATGTCAGAGGTATACAAAACATCATAATCAAAGGTATTCTTCAACGAAAAAATAGTAGGACCTGCCCATCACTTCCCTCACTGCAAGGAGTTTTCCCATAATTTCCTTTTATAAAATTGCGAAAATCTAATTTGCGCTATTTGATTCGTTTACAAGCTCTTTTCCCTCCTTCATGACGTCCAAATTCTAAATACCCTTTCGTATCCCCCTCTATTACGCTTCCTAACCTCTCCCCTCCATCACTCTCTCTCCAGCATGTCGTTACCCCTCAATACGACCTCCAGCAAATTTCGCAGCCTCCTTTTAATTTCTCCTGATCGATATTTAATTTGAGGAGGCCACTTTCAGGGTGCCATTCTTGCATGGGTGCCATCCTCATCCACGAACAACGGCGTGGTGGCGTACGTTTGATCGAAGTACTATGAAGATACCTGGACTAAACGAAAGGATATGAATTGATTATGGAATTTAAGTGGAATCCGTGAAAAAACAATCACACCCCACTTAGTGGATGGTGAGTGTGCAATGCCACATCAGACATCGTAAATGATATTCTATGTAAGAGATGAAATCACTCAAGGCTACACTAAGAACATATTCCAGAAAAGAAAAAAATCCATTAATTGATATGATATTGATTGAATTTGAGGAAATGGCAACGACCCAATATTGAAAATATTACTTTGGGAGATTACAGACAATACCAGATATCCATGACTGCCATAATGGCTTTTGAATAAACAATAGTATGAGGAGTATCGATGGAACTGCATAAGTACTTAATATATAAAAATACTTCACATAGTTTACCTACTGATTTGGTGCCGTCATTTTTAAGGTTTGGAGCCGTGTTTCCTCAGCAACAGAGCTATTTTCACGGCTCTAAACATCGAAAATGACTACGTAACAATGGAACACCGGTGGTCTGTTTGAAACCTCTGATGAAAAAATGGTCGGTGAAAATCTGTGTGGATTATACGATAAATATTTTCAATTAAGGCTACTGTTTGCTCACAATTCTTGTATTGGCACCATTTACCACAACGTACGCCTGGGATCGGCTTCACCGATGAGCTGTGAGGATACCTGGACTTGCAAGGGCTATGCATTGATCGAGGAGTTAAAGTGGATCTGGTGAATGAATGCGCAAGCAGATCTGCGTTCGCGGATTATGAGCATCTTCTAGCATATAATTTATTTGAAATGGAGTTCCAAATGTATTGAGTACGAAATAAATCGTATTCGGTTAGATTAAGAAAAGATTGCAGCTGGGAAATAATACTAAGAAACTCAAATCATCTCTAACTGAACATGCACGCAGCCAGTGGAATATAAACCTACTTATACGAAATACGAGGCATTGCGACGCATAAAATGGTAACGCAAAAGACATCACATCTTCCAGAGGGCAATGCATTTTGTGTTAATGAAACTTAAAATACTGGCATAGGAGAGATTTCTCCATTTATTTATAGACGATTACTTTTGAAAATTTTTGAACGGCAAATTGACTGAGATTTAGATGAATGAAAGGCTATTAAGGACGCCGGAGGGGGAATTATTAAAAGTCAAGCAAGAAGATGAATGGGGTTTGCTTTGAAAAGAGACCTGTCTCCTTCGGAAAGGGTAAATATTTTTGATTGGAATTCGAAGGGAGCCAGGATTAAGGATGGCCTCGCCTAATAACTACGAAGAACGACCGAGGTAGAAGATGAATACATTGGCGGCAAAAAGAGCCTTCAGGCGCGCTTTTCCTTAGGACAGTACGCTTCAAATAGATGCGGGGAAGAATCAAGAAAGAGTAATTGCAGGAGTAATTTGTCTGAGGTAATCATTAATGCCAAAAAAGAATTTGTTGAGCAAAAATATCGGATTGGGTATTTAGCCTGGCTGTGAATACAAATACAGAAAAGGAATGGTGAAGTCAATTCACCATATCTCAGGAAGGTTCCTAGTATTATGTAGCTGCGCGCACACAAGTCATTCGCCATCATTATTCGTTATTATTGAGAAAAAATTGACTCTATATGTGAAAAAATGATCCAAATGAGCTAGGTAAGAATGGGAAAGTTTTTTCTTTCAAATTCCTTCAATAAAATATATTTAACTCTCTGGAAGCACACCGTTATCGGACTTGCGGCATAAAGACTATGACACTGATGAAAGAAGTCGCCACAGGCTCTACTTTATGGAATTGTTTCATTATGTAACAATGAAAATTCCTCTTTGCAATTCCCTAAAGATTAATTTCAATAACGGCCAGTTACGTAACCGAATTACATCATGAAACAAGAAGCAACTATGTCGCTGGAATTATTCGTTTAAAAAAATAAATCTGAGTGGAATTGCAAATGATATTTTCATTGTTCATATGACACTGATATTATCCAAGCCAGGCCGAAATATACAAGACTATAATGAAATAGAAATAGTCAAAAACTAATCCCATCAAATTGATGGCCAGAAAGCGAAATTAAATACAAAAATTCTAAAGTATATTCAGGTCTATTTACAGAACTCCTCTGGCAAGGACACCCTGACGAGAAATTTAAAAATGGATACGGTTACTAACGGACAAGATTTTGAAAATTAGGGCGGAAACAAGATAAGAATTTAACGCATTAAGCATTTTTAACAGTTTGGAAATTTTGTTCGAGTCCGACGTAGGTCTCCATTGTTACCCAAGAAACAATTAGTACAAAAGTTATACGAAAAACAAGAGTCTGTTTTGCATTTTTAATCACATTCAATTTTGAGCAGCGTGGCCACTGGATAACTATTTTTAAAATCAAGGAGCATTCCAGCTTTCCCCAGAGTAAAATTAAGATTTTATAGGTTTGACATCGGGGTCAGTTATGCCATATCAAACAAATTAACAGATTTGACTGCTTCCCTTAGTAATTTTTGGCATGATGTAAGATCTAGTACTTTCCCAGCGAATATTGAAAATAGATGCATCTCGAGCTACCGAATCGGGCCTGGTTCTCCATCTCCGCTGGCGTTGCGACGGGCGACTTGCTCATCCTCTCCAGGGCTTCTGGTGAGATCTGAAGTCGATGAGAGAGTCACGCTAAAACTGAAACTTTGGTGGAGATGGAACCTGACCGGATGTGTAGCCCGAGAAGAATTCACTTTCACCCTACCGCCCATTAAAAAAGTCGAGTCCCTCGAGTTTAGGAAGCTGTATCTTCAAGTAGGGTTAACCGATTATTACGAAATAGAAATCATGTGATAGAATGATCATTTCTACGTTTATCGATGTTTGTTGAAAACTTTTTCTGTACTTATCCTCCATTTTACGATCTATTATTTGAAAAAGTCACAATTTTCGGCGCTTAAAATCCGATTGCCCAACTTTATGTTATCACTGTTCTCTTAACATCAGACATAGAAACTGGCGATTCTGATATAAGTTAGCTAAACCTAGTACTAACGTAATAAAGGAAATAAAGTGCTTATACGCGGAGTTTTACACGAGCTGTTGTAAAAGTTGCAAACCTTCGCTTATTTGGAAACTAATGATGCGATTTAAATTTGAGGTATACTGTTGTGACGCGCGATAACGCCAGCATTGCAAATATGTATATAACAAATAGTGTTCTGCTCTTATTCGACTGAATACGGATTTTAAACATTTTAGCTTGAGAAAAGAACTGGGAAAATCTCAAAGTCAGACAATTCTGTATATATGCAGTTTCTACCATAGCATTGACTTGACAACTATGCTTGCTCTAGTGACATGGACTCCTACCTCTGCACGAAAATATTCAGCCACCAAGTTTTATCTAACAAGCGGCTGGTTGGTATGCTCTGTTGCATAAGCATAAGTAAAAACGAATAAAATCAGAGTGTAATTAATAATAAATAGATTCTAATGACAAACGATAAAATATCGGCCATTGACGCAAAACAGTATTATGCTCTCAAATGCTTTCTATTCACATTCGTGTTTTAAGGAATCTATTTGGATTTTCTGCGTTTTGTATACTTGAAATATTATTCAATATTTCGCGACCTCAGCTGGGCGTTTCGTCTGGAAAATGAATTCCCCTATCCACAAGGCATAAATGTCCTTCATTTAAAAAGTGGACGGCATATATGCCTTCCCTGATTCATCCTTGATGCAGAGGCAGCGAATCGTTGTGTAATATTTCGAAAATTCAGAACACAGAGAAGCAGAAAGCATTTCTTTAAGTCAAAACATGAATCTAAACATCTTTTGGAAACCTTCACGGTAAGCCTTATACGAACAAAACCATGAAACGTCATTTCGAAAAAAAATACTTTGGCAATGTTCCGTGCCTCAATGAAATACGGGTATATCACAACAAAGTGAAGAAACTTGGCTAAAACTCAAAATTGATGTGTCCAAAGAGGATGCCGTCGAGGAGTTTTCACGGTTTTCGAAGATTTAGAGGAGGGGTGTGTGCTACGCTTTCGAAGTTGCGCGTGAGAATGGTAGCACGAATGCTTTGGTTCAAAACCAGGAATGGTTTCTATTTTATCCGATGATCTAGAGCGATCTTACGGCTCTCCATAACGCGTGCGATCGCGCTATCATTTTTAAATTACGCTCATGAGAGTAAAAACGTGATCGCCATTCTATAAACTTTAGCAGGTGATTGAAACCAGTAGTTGTGATTGATGAAGTGCGTTATTAGGACGGTAACTGTGTGAATTGCCCTTCCAGCGTGGTTTTCATTTTGGATAAGGAAAATGAGCCGTGATCCCAGCTCAGGTGAGATGTTGCATAGAGGCTAGAGGCTAACATAGAGGCACCGTATGAAACAACAGTAGAGTTAAGAATATGAGAAAACGTTTCCGGCGTAACTTGGTGGAAATGTTTAATATGCATATTGAAAAATCACTTGGTTAATTCCACACTTTATTTACGAAAAAAACAACCGACCCAGGTTTCGGCAACTCAGTGCCATTTTCAAGGTATCTGATCGTGTGGTGGCCGAGTATATATACATTATAGGGTTCAGGGGTAGGGAGGTAAAAGGAGTGGGAGGTGCAAAGCCGGGAGTTGGTGGGGGATGGTGTTAGGGTAATCTTGGGAAATTGGAAAGAAAGAAGCGTGAGGGTTGAGTCAATCTGGGGTTCTTTTTGTGGAGGAGTGAGAACAACAGGGTGAAGGACGACTGTTGGTGACTACGAGGGTAGGAGGTTGTGGGAAGGGGGGGATACTGATTTTAGTAGAGGAGAATGGGTGGAGAACATGTAGTCATTACATAAAATACTTTGGCAGTTAACAATTTAAAATTGCTCTAAAAAATCCAGCTTATAGCCTTTGTCAACTGTATGTAAAATTTCATGATCAAAATTACTGAAATGGTTGTTTAAAATAAAAAGTTCTGCAAAGTTTGAATTACCATTCCCATTTATAAAACAGTTTCTGTGTTCTTTCACTCGGTCTTTGAATTTGCGTCCAGTTTGACCAACATAACAGATGTCACAATCGTCGCACTTCAGTTTATACACTCCACTTTTGTCTGTTCTCACATATTTGTCTTTGGAGTTAAAAAGCATTTTCTCCACAGTACCTGAGTTGTAAAATAGTTTTTCAATATGCAGTAGAGTTAAGCTCGGCCTTGACGTCTGCCATTAAAATAAAACCGTTCGCACTTTCCGAAACATTTGTTCCCTTTTCCATTCCACATATCCGCTTCTCTCCATCTCCCTCCTTCTCCCCCCGTGCCACCTGCAACCCGTAGTGTTATTTTATTTGATTGGCTTCCCGCGCACCGGGGGGGGGGGCAATTCCTGGGGGGAAAACGGCTGTCTCTGCGGGCAATTAACCCCCTATTTCCCCCCTCTCTCTCCACTGCTCGGTTAGTCCGCAACGCGCATGCTGGATCGAGGTTTTCCCGCTCATTTCCGGGAGCACCAAGCAATTTCGCGCACTTTTCTGCGCGAATTTTTTTTGTTAACGAATTAAGTGCCTCTGAACCAAGAGAAATGAGTTTGATTTCCATTTAAAAAAACAGTCGGAAAAAAGTCCCCCTTTTGACCGGCACTAGGACCACACCACACAACCACTTGGACCAATTCTACTATCATCTGGACCAAATATGAGAAAACTCATCGTGTATGATGAGGTCTATATGTATTTACGGAGAGAACACTAACTAAGAAAAAATATCGGTTTCCTGAAAAAATGCATTAAAATTGACTTGTGGGGAAAATAAATTAGATGACCTGTTTTCTGAAACGTATAAATCACATTTGTTTCAGATGATATACGCTTTAACCATTGTGAACATAATTTACAGATATATTAACTGTATACTGTACACTTCCCATAGACTTGCAAATGTGGTTGCGTAACTGATTTTGATGGTAACCTCGCTTTGAATAATAACTAAGTTCTTTTCAATTTAATATCGGATAACGAGTATAAAAAAGGGCAGATAGCAGCAGAGTCCAGTATTTACTCGATTTCATCATCCCTTTTTTCTGCGAACGGTCCAGGATTAGCCGCCTATTCAAGTTCCTTAGCCGGAAATTAATAACGTACCTTTCATATTTTCCATCCCTGTACATTAAAGTTTTTCCACCAAGCGATACACCGTATGATTGCCTTTAGGCCACACGATTACGCCGTTTTTCAGCTGTTTGCGGCCAAGTGTTACAAATCCGCTGACCATCACAAGCATGAATCTTATTTCAAAGTCAAAATTTTCCCTATTCGAGCAAAATATAGCTCAATGCGGTTGAAAAATAGCATGAATTTCATTAAACTGTAATAACAATAAAAGTGAATTACTACGAAGGGGTTTTATTATATTTACGGCGATTGTTCCCGCGTACCAACTTGAACCAATCTTTACTTATAAGCTCATATTTTCATTTACGTTTTGCTAGGTCCTTTTTAAAGCTGTCATAATAAACATGCTTGATAAATGGAAAGGATTGTCTTCTTGGAGAAAGAAATGGATCAGACAACGTCGACGTCAACACATAACAAAATTGAGTAAGTTCCCATTTTTTCTTTTCAATGAAGAACGTCACCAAAGATAGAGATTTTCTCTGTAACCGCCAAAGTCAACCGTTCCGCATCGATTAATTGATATTTAACGCATGGCCAAGAACTTTGTCAACATACACCAAAGTTAGTAGTCGACCTTAGTCCATAAAATAATGAATAAAAACAGCGAAATTGTACGTATTTGATCATGGAGAGAAGAAGAATTTCCCTGTTTCCACCCTACCACCCGTTCCGCATTGACCATCTAGGATAGTTAAAGAGGCTCCGCCGCGACTGTATGAGTCAAAACAAATACATATTTTATATTTCGTCCAAAAAATCCTCATTTCGCTGATGAAATGCGTTACCTACAGAAAACCAAAATTAAAGTAGAAAAATGCAGATTATTATTCCACGAATGTATTAAAGACACTTTTTTCCAGCCATAGGAGCCGACTGCAGCGCCATTTCCTACGAATTACCGCATTTTGACTTCAATGGGGAATTTTCACATTTTTTGTAAACACTTTAAAAATGTAGAAGACCACTAGAAAATAATATCTGCCAAGGGAAATTTCAATAAAAGTAGTAGTTTTTGAGATATTAAAGGTCAAAGTGGAGGAGTGGGGGGTACGAGCGAAAGTAGTAAGTTCTAGAGGTGTGACGTCATTTTTCCCCAAGCGAACTTGCCAGCTTGCCAGCGTTCGAGGTTTGCTACGTCCGTGTAAGACAGGCGGGACAGGATTGTGTAGAGTGCTGTGTAAGATGTCGGACTATAAATATTGTGCGGTGCCTCCAGTGGCGGATACAGAAAAAACTCAAGGGGCAAGTTATCGCGACGATTGTAGCTTTCAAACTGACTGCCTGGCAGCGACTCTGCTTCCCTTATATATGTAGCTCGGTTGTTTCGAGAACATTCGGTGCCAGAATGTTCGCTTCCAGACTTTTAAGGAGTGTGAACAAATACAAACAGTAGAATATTCGCGACTTTTCTCGAACAAATGCCAGACAGAATAACGTATCGAGATCATTAGAATGGCCGCGACTTTTCTCGTTGGTTAACTATCTATGTGTCAGATAGAAACGTATGAAATACGATGACACGGACGCGCACGCGTGCTACATAAGAAAGTACAACTACTCGATAACTCGACTCAGAGTCGGCTGACGAATGACGCGAACGAATAGCCTGCGGGCTGACTGGCGGGGGCGGCGCGGGCGGCAATGCGGGCGGCCCCGCAAGGGGGGGGGGGGCGCCCCCCGCGCCCCCCATATGTATCCGCCACTGGGTGCCTCGGTGTACAAATACTTCAAGAAATTCAAATAAAATATTCATAGGGATTCCAAACAATGAAGGGAGAAGAAATAAATTATATAAAGCGATGAAGAGGAAGAACGACCTATCGACGAAAACAACGGGATTTGTTAGAGAAGATCATTTTAACGTGAGTAATGAATGACAACAGCCATAAATTTATAGTCAATATATGAATATTTACGTTATTTTTGCTGTGATTCACCTCAGTATTCACTCGGGTACAGTGGCGGATACATATGGGGGGCGCGCGCCCCCCCTTGCGTGGCCGTCCCCGTTGCCGCCCGCGCCGCCCCCGCCAGTCAGCCCGCACGGTATTCGTTCGTTTCTTTCGTCAGTCGACTCTGAGTCGAGTTATCGAGTAGTTGTAGAGACATTCTTAGAGATCATTATCCTCTTGACGTTAATATGACATTTAATATTTTAGCCCAGGAATTCAACATCTCACCCTCAACAGTGGCACGACATTTTTCAGGCTCCATTATTCCGGTGGCTAGTAACTTGAAGGAGCTAGTTTTTTGGGTTGATAAAAAGAAAGTGTTACTCAATCTTCCAATTCCCTTTCGCATTCGTTATTCTCATGTAGTGTCAGTAATCGACTGCTTAGAAATTGAAATTGAGAAACCAAGTAACCCGTTTAACCTGGTCAGAGTACAAAAAAACAAACACAATAAAATATTTAATTTCATCCACCCCAGATGGTTATGTAAATTTCATGTCAAGGGGTTATGGAAGCAGTGCAACAGATAGTGTCATTCTCAAGGACTGGATTTCTTGAACAAATTCCCGAAGGGTGTGGGGTAATGGCAGATCGAGGGTTCAAGCAAACTGCTCACTTATTTAGTGGAAAAAATTGTGAATTGATAAGGCCACCTAGTGTTTCTAAGAATGTAAAGAGCTCAAAAGAGGAAGTAAATTAGCAAATAGCAAGCCTATGGATCCACATTGAGAGAGTAATAAGAAGGGTCAGAGAATATCAATTGATTGTCCCTCATTCCAGTATTGACAACCATTTGGTGAAAAAAATTGATTCTGTTATGAAAATTGTATGTGGACAAATTAACTTGCAGAGCAAATTAATTAAATAATCTATTTTTAATTAAATGAATGCTAGGATGAAGAAAATTTAATTCTTTCTTGATGTGCCAAGGGTTTATAGTGAATTATGTGTTGACAAATAAACTGTTTACCAAGCTGATGGTGAAATTTCAAAACAAGATATTATTACGTTTCAAGAGCCTTCCTAACAGAGATATTTGATTAAATTTCCTTGAACTGATACCACCTTTCATTTATTCCCATTAAGAAACTTGCTGAAAAGTATTTTTCTCAAAACATTTTCACTTTAACCTCCTTTTCATGAACAATCACCATATATGGTTATAAGACCACTAGGGTTTTATAACAAAAGTAAACAAGGCTACAGGCATCATTTTTTAAGTGAATAAGTCATTTACTTTGACTCGGTTAAATTTGAGGAAAAGATGTTTTTAGTTCTTTACTAATATAGATGCAATAATCTTGGTTTCAGCAGTCACCTTGACTATGGGTAGAAAATTTGAGGGGATGTCTTAGTCATGAAATCTGTTTTTTGGTCTACGAATACTGATTTTATGGATGCTAAACAAAAACTTAATCTATGGAAGACTAGATCACTATGTCCATGGCTGAATATATTTACTGCCTCTAATAAATATGTTCATACACCTATGATTAATAAGAAAGAATGCCTACCCAGACAGCACATACAATTTTGTATCCGTATACGACGGTGGACAAACAGGATACAAGAATTGCCATATGAAATGTTCGCAAGAGAATTTTATGAATATGCAAGCACTAGTTCTCGAGAGAATGAGCATACATTTTAAGTTTACCCTTGCACATAACATGCAGAATTAAAACAACATAATTAATGCGCATACTTCTTTGCAAGAAGCCTAAATAACTTCAAGAGATATTAGTATCCGCTCGTACATAATTGGTAAAGGATACTAGTATCTTGTCCTGACAGGTCTTGTACACGGTGCGATGGAACTATTTACAGGCGCGGAGGCTCACTTTGGAGCGGTCACCGACTCGTTCGCCGTTTGTTTACATGTGAGAGTTTGTGACTGTACTTCCCAATACACTAGTCGGAAATCAGAAGTATTTACTTGCAAATCATTTTAAAACAGTTGCGTGAAGTACCCTACATTCGTATTTCTGGTAATTGTAGTGAAAAATAGGTTTATTTTTACTCTGGTGGCATTATTTTTCATGCATCGTTATTTTATGTGCAGTTCTTTGTGTTGAAACTCATCATCCAAGACATGTCATCATCCATCATAATCATACGCAAAGTTTTCTGGAAGATTTCCACTCATTTAGATAGCCAGATTAATTACCAACTCAGTGTTTTCGGTGATAGATACGGATTTCATTACTCATATCGAAGTCATTATTTGGCTAGAAGACTGTGATAGGGTTTTTTAAAAGGAGCAATGCCCACTTGTCGGCGGTTTTCAAGATTGTGGAGTTCTAAAAAAGAGAATCCTGGCAAAGAAAGGAATCTCATTGTGAAAGAAAGGTGAGTGGATTTAATTATATTAAATATCAATTTCAATATCTATTTTGGAGGCTAGATGCAAGCATTTTAATGTTGGAGACATTAATGTGTTGTCTTTCAATTCGTGGGAGTGCTGGAACACATTATTAAGCTGATAATGAGAGAAACTAATAATTTCATATCTTTGTAGCATGAGAAAATTGTGATAATGATAAATGATCCAGTGATTTTTTTCAAATCGCTCTTAATTTGGCCAATGTTATTGTAATTCAAATTACTGTTGTCAGAGAACTTTAATATTATTTTCATTTAGGCGTCGTGTTTCAAATTTATTCTCCCCCCGACGATGTGTAGTTCTCTCATTTAAAGATCTTTTATGTTCTTCTTAAACCTATATTAATGTTTTTCGTTGGAAGAAGTTAATTTAACGCAATCCTCTCAGAATTCATAATACAATTGCTAGACTAGATTTTTGCTGACACAATTCGAATTAAGGATTAATTGACACGATTAATTAATTAATTGGTAATGATCCTTACTGGCTTTTCTTAACGCATAGGTACGCTTTAAAGATACATTGTGTAATTTCGAATTCAGTGTTATTAGCATTTTTAATATGCATACAAAACGTTCTCTGATGCGGAAGGAAGACATGTATGTGAATGTAGGAAGTGTACTTTCGTGTATTTCAGAAAAATGCGCACAAGCGATGGTGTAAAAACCCATTCCCAAGCAGTGACATAAGTTTTTAATGGGCTATATATATTTCAATTACAGGTGGATTTGCTTACTTGAAATGACTGCATTCATAGTAGTTTTAAACTTTATAAGGAAGGAGATACGTACGAAACAAGAAATGTTGATTTTAGCTTGGACACATTCTGACATGTGCATCAAAGACTATTTTTGTATTTAAATGCATTTTTGCTTTGAATAAAAATGAAGGTATATAAATATATACGAATATCTTATTTATTCTTTCTTTCCTATCCTACACTTATTATTATTGCCTTCTTCTGATGTTTGTGGGGTAATTAGGAATATGTTACCTGACTATGGAAGCCTGGTGTCCAGCAGATTGTAGGATTGTGTGCTTTTTCGGCAATTTAGCGAGTAATTAGTCATTTGTGCATCTGAAATTCATTGGAAAAATATTAATATTTAAGAGCTAGTGGAAAAATGTGGATGACATCGGCTATTTGGTATTACTGCGCGCCTAGCAGTTGTATCCTTTCGTACACGGTTCGTAGCTGACATTTGACTAATAATTATCGCGTTCGTACACGGTTTGGTATTGGATCGTATCTAGATACGAAAGGATACAACGGGTACTAGTATCCAGTTCGTCACTGGATGGTATCTGCATACGAATTAGATACGACGGAATCTGTGCTATCTGGGTACCTACTCCCTAAAAGATGAGCCCTTTACAACTATGTCCAATAATAATGTCTTCAAGGCTAAAGGCTTTGTAAAGCTAAAGCTTTTTCCCACGATTAATACAAAGATTTCATGCTGCACTTTTACTGATAATATTATCTTTGAATGTTCAGCGTGAAATCTTCCTCAGTTAATCCTAAGCCAGAATACCACTGGGGATTTATATCGATACTGAATGTGGTTACAGGCACCATTTTTTAAACGAATAAGCCACTATCCTAGACTGCTAAATCTAATGAAGTGATGTTTTCAGTTCTTTACTAACATATGAGGTAAATGCAGTATTCTTGGTTTCAACAGTCAGCTTGACTATGTGTAGAAAATATGAGGGGATGCCTTAGACATGAAATCTGTATTTGGTCCACGAATACTGATTATGTGGATACTAAACAAAAACTTCATTTAGGGAAGACTAGATCACCATTTCTAAGGCTGAATATTTTAACTGCCTCTAGTATATATGTTCATACATCTATGATTAATAAGAAGGGATATCCCACCTACTCCCTAAAGGATGAGCACTTTTCAACTTTGGTCAATAATAATGTACCTATTCAATGTTAAAGAGTTTGTATTAAACGTGGAAAATAGCTTATTGGTGAATGTACAGCATGAAATCTTAAAAAAATACAGTATTAAAATATTAGGTACCTGATGATGACACCGCTGTGTCGAAACATGTTGTACCAGGAAAATAAATCCGTGGAAGGAAACCAAGTTACTTTTTCATTGGTGAAATTCAACTTCCACATAGTTGAGCTTGAAACCATGGAACATGACATCTTCCTTACTTAATCTTAAGCCAGGAAACCACTGTGGATTTATGCTATGGGGATGCTAAACTAGGCTGCTGGCCGCAATGTTTTATTGTAAATAAGCCACTATCATAGACTCTGTTAAATCTAAGGAAGAAATTTACCTGTTCTTTACCAATACAAATCTCTATTTAGTCCATGAATCCTGGTTATATGGAATCTATTCAAAACCTCATCTGATAATATTTTTACACATGACAAAAAATTTTCTTTTCACTTTCTCAGCATAAGGTATATGAAGTATATGTAACTACGTTTACATACTTGATGTGATCTTTTTCCTCAATACTTCTGACCAGTAAACTATTGTTATTTTAATCATAATTCAGTCTTCAAGGATATCATCAGTGCTACCACAGAATAATAATAATGCCAGTGTAGTTATTATGTACAGGTCAATAGTAATGGAAGCTAACATTTCTCTTTGATATAATTATTAAATATAGTTACTAACTATAAAGGGTTAAAAATAATGTGCACAGTCGGAAATATTCTCTTCATAAATGTTCCATGATATCCTTTTTTGTATAGGAAAGGTTAGAGTAGTCAATTTTCTGGCTTATAAGACACCAATTAGTTTGAACTTAACCTTAATTCACATTTGCAAGGCAAAAAGGCACTTCTATGTTCTCGAACGCTAGTCCACCAATAAATAAATATTTATACTAGAAAAACTTTCCGTGAAGTTACTTTTAAAGTATAACGCCATCATGATGGAATCCACTTTAGGAAGATTGTCACTACAGCCTTTCACGAAGCCTTCATCCATTTCGAAAATTCGATATATTAATAGTCTACGAATACGGAGAGAGGTTGAAAAATAAATGAATTCATTAAAAAAAATAAAATTTAATAGGAAAATCAAGGAAAATACTGCACAAAATTCGTACACATAGACCCAACGCCTTCAAGCTTCTGCTGCCGTGCCGTGCATGCCGAGGGGAAAAATGACGTCACAACCAATCAGAGCGAACTTCACGTCAGCAGACAGATTTCATCATTTTAAGTGATTTTTATGCAAAAAGCGGTGTTCAACGCGAAAATTGGATAGCATAAGTGGATTTCTGGTCAAAATTCCTTTAAGAATCATTCATTTCTTCGATGAAAAATTTAATGAAAAATGAAATGGCAGTAATTCCTCAATAACTAAAATAATAAGGTGGTAAGATGCCTATATTTTATTTTTATTCAACTTCTCTGGATTATTTTCTTCATATAAATAGTTTTCCGCAAAAATGGCATTTATATTTTATGGAAAAATACTATTTTCCCCGTGTTTCTCTCATTCCACCATTGAACACCATGTAATATCAAGTTCAATTATAGAATAAAATAGCGTGGAAAGGTATTATTTTGTTGTTCATATGAGATAGAAGACAAGTTTTTTTGACAAGTAGACAGAATATGAATAACATGAAATTTAAGTGATTTTACGGTGGAACCAGCTTAAAACATGGCCAAGAACTAGATCGATCCATTCCCAAGTTACTAGGTCAACCTTAAGTCTATTAAAAAGTTAACTAAAAATATTGGCACAGTAAATTTTAATTATATGGAGCTAGAATACATTTTAATATAAAAAACAATTGAAAAACATTGTATGAAAAATCAAGGGTAAATTTTGTAGCAATAATGAGCATATTATTAAGAATATTTTCGGCTACTCTGTCATTTTTCAAAATTTTAATCCAACGTTTCTTCGCATCCTCTGCTGGAATAACGTGAATTTCCACCGTTATTTTTTCAAAAGAGATTTTTCAAAAGAGAATCCCAGTCTGTAACTATCTTCACGGTTGAAATTATTTGGGCGTTTTTCAACTTCAATTTATTCTCAGATGAGTTTTTGATGGTATTTGACTGCTCTGGTGAAAATTCTCAAGCGCCCAACAAAGAACGTGAAATGTTGAATTAAAAAAAATCAATTGGGAGATGTCCCTTGAAAATCTTTGAATCGAATAATAAAAATACCAATATATTTAGTCATTTTAGATTCAAAACATAATTTATCAAGCTCCGCACAGTTCATACTGTTACTACGATTTTGCATGGATACGTGGTTAATGCAGAAATCCCAAGACACCAAGTTCTGAGGATAAGTAGATTCAATTTCATTACAATAAAGTTTTGTACTTTTCTACAGTTTTTATTTTTTACCAATTTTATGGCATCGTCAGGTTTAGTAGTTTGTTTACATATGATATTATTGTCGTTGTTAAATAAAGGATATTAATTTTTATTTTAAAGAAATGTTTACATTAAAAAATTTTCAAAAAGGAAATTAGACAAAAATGAAAAGGAGGGTAAAAAAAAGTATTAACATGAAAATGATAACAACAAAAATGTACATACAATGCTTGGTAAAAACAATGAAATCAAGGGGTGGTGGTGGTGGTATGAGAAAGGTCAATGTTTTTTTTGCTAAGCATTGTATGTAAATTTTTGTTGTTTTCATTTTCATGTTAATACTTTTTTTTAACCTCCTTTTCATTTTTGTCTAATTTCCTTTTTGAAGTTTTTTGAATGTAAACATTTCTTTAAAATCTAATTTCAGGTTTTTTAACTAACAACGACAACAATATCATATGTAAACAAACTACTACACCTGACAATGCCATAAAATTGGTGAAACGCGTACTGTTTAAAAAATAAAAAGTGTAGAAAATTACAAAACTTTATTATAATGAATATTAAAAGTTTCTACAAAGTAGAGCCTGAAGCTCTGGATTTTAGATTAAATTTCAATTACCTTCAACTTCAAGGGAGATTTCTGTTTAGAAGATTTGAGGTTATTACTTCTGAACTCCCAGGGGAACAGGTTAAAAGAGTAGGCGGGCAAGAATATTAGTTTTTGGCTCATTTTCGATCCTGCGCTGGAATAGTCCTCATGACTAGAAGGAAATTAATCTTCTCTCTAACCTTCCAACCATTTGACACTGCTGTTGATGGATTGATAGAAGCGGTAGCTGCTTGAGCAAGTCTATCCCTCAGGAGACGAAAAATTAAATTTCAGACGCAGTTCCTTTTCGGCCTCCCGAAGCACTTTCAAAGGATATCCGACTTCGATCCTGAGACTTCGTCTGAAAACCTTGTCCTTGGCCGACTCATCATCTCATTTCTTGGGACGGGCTTGTTTACAAGGCATCTAGCGAGCAATTTTTTTCAGGCTTATCTCTCTCAAAGCCAGCAGTGCAAATTCATGGAGAATAAGCTGAGAAAAACGTTTCAGATTGATTCATCGATGGAAATCAAAGTATTTAAAAATCTCCTAAATTAAGGTACTGATATGGTGAGGTCATAGGACGTGTAAATTAAGCCTATATTAAGCAATATGATCTTAAGGTTGAGCCCAAATAAAATCTATTTCCTTCAACATTGGACTTATTTAACATATGCCTCGGCCTCGTGCCTCGGCCGAAATGACAGTGTCTAACACGTAGGATAGGATCATTGGTAACAGTTGGGTTTTATCGAATGGCCAATTTTTGTCGGATTTTCACCAAATTTAGGATTTATCACATGTTTCACATTCTAAACAATACTATGCATGGACGAGATGGTTGCGATAACAATTAAAATATGATAAATAAGGTACTTATCTTGATTTGGGATGGGTAACTTTTACGCTACGTCAACCATCACAGACGACAAAAGACAATCGAAAAGCTACATGCTGCTAGGCGACAATAATCACCATTCTGCTCGAGGGATATTTTTTTCTACAAAATACGCGGTTCTACATGCCTGCTGCTTCTACATTTACGCCTATAATCACCATTCTGCTCGAGGTATATTTTTTTTCTAGAAAATACGCGGTTCTACATACCTGCTGCTCCTACATTTACGCTAAAAACCGTAATTTCCGTAACCGTAATAAACCGTAACCAAAATTGCTCATATTGAGGCCGCGTACCGTCCCACCCCAACACCCCTGTTTCACTCCACAGGCCCGTAACCTTGTTGACCGGGGGGGGGGGGGGTATCAAAATTTCCCGCTTTTTAGTTTCTTCCTTGCCTTTCTGTGATATGTGAAAGTCACTCTATCACTGCGCCATCTCCTGAGAATCTCCGGAAAATACCCAACATAGCCACCAAAGACTTCACCTCCCATAGTACATTTCAACATATTTTAATTGTTTCAATTTTTATCGCAACCATCTTGTACATATCTAGTATTGTTTAGAATGTGAAATAAGTGAAAAATCCTAAATTTGGTGAAAATCCGACAAAAATTGGCCATTCGATAAAACTCGACTGTCACCGGGTCATTAACGAACTTTTTCTTAGCATCCTTTTCATTAGCATCCTTTTCAGAAATTTTGTAATGAGGGATATGACTAAAAATGTTACTATTACTTGTTTCCATAAGTTTTTGGTTTAAACGTTTCAATTCTCTGTCCGGTTTCAATTCTCTGTCCGGCATTATCAATCATAAGGCGATAGTGAAAAATTTTCATGGGATCTAAATAGGGTTTTGGCACACGTTGAAAAATCATAAGCGCCATAAAAATTAGAAAACGGGAAATGAATTAGTACTGTAATCATCATTGAAATTAAAAAAAACGACACATTAAAAACCCAGTCGATGAGATTTTCAATATCCCACCACCCTTCATACAAAAGTGTTAATATTGTATTGAAAAAATAAGAATATTTTAAAGAGTATCGTGAATCTGAATATCCTGAATAAATCTGAATCAGTCAAAATGGTAGGCTTCCTGCGGTTGTTTAGAATACATTATCAAAATTATTTTCTGCCAAGGCTTGCTTTACAAATAAATTGAAAGTCTACTGTGAAATAGGAAAGCAAGTTGTTTAGAAAGTAATTTTACATATAAACATAAGCACTTCAATCACAGGGTTTAGCTAAGCAACACGACAAAATATATCGTCGTCGTCTACATAGCGATTTTTCAACTACGTTGAGTATTCGATATGTCGAGGACTCTGACATACATATATTTGTGGCCATGTGACGGCAATATAAGAGTTATCCCAACAATGTAATTCTCAACACTTTTGATGAGGACATTTAAAAAAAATATTTCATTTACATCAATCGGTAAAATTGATGGAAAAATTTGGAAGGCAAATTGAATTTTTTCGTTCTTACAGTTACCAAGAGTTACAGATACCAAGAGTTTAAAAAATCTAAATAAAAGATAGACATTCAACAGACGCCGAATTGATAGATAGAACAAGTGCAAAAGAAACTACATTTGGGGGAATACAGAGCGCCGTGAATGTAGGCAATCCAACGCACACAAAATCATTCTGGTGGCCTGCAACTCAGGATATCAACATTTACGTTCACCCTGCTCGAACTGGTTATCCGTCATGAATTTGAGAAAAAGTTACATAAGATAAACGATGAGCAGGGCAAAAGTAGTTTGAGTGTATTTCAAATTCTTATGGTTTAAAGGATAACGGATATCCAGTAATCAGCTGGGACGTGGAGAAACGGATTTTTGTAGCGAGGTAGTTCACCGAGGAATTGAAAATGTACTCATGAAATAGTGAGAGGGCAAATGTACTCTGTGAAATGACTGTCTCTGTTGTCCCTAGCAGCATGTGGCGAGAAAATGTGGAAAATGAAATATAATACCTTGAAGCACGCTAAACTGAAACACAACACTACTGAGCACTATGATCCATGTTGGAATGAAAAACAATAACTTAGTGATTCCACTAAATTACTTGAATCAAAACGACCCGGGTTTCGACGTACAGTGTCATTGCCCCAGGTGTTCTACTTCGGACTGGAACAGAAGATTTAGACACGCGACAAACCCCTGGACATACTGAAATAACAGGTTTTATTTTCACGTGGAATCACAAAATTACTGTTTTTCATTCCAATGCTAGCTGTGCCCGGCATGTGTTGCAATGCCTCTTTTTATTTCTAAGTAGGCAAACATATACAAAGCAGACACATGCAAAACAAATGAAAGGTAATGATTTTTTGTGCATTAAATTAAATTTGAAAAATATTATTCAAGTAATAATAATAATTTAATTCCTTAAGGTGGTTCCACCGTATAGTCACTTAAATGTCATTTTATTCATATTCTGTCTACTTATAGAAAAACTTGTCCTCTATCGGATGTGAGCAACAAAATAATTCCTTTCCACGCTAAAATATTCTCTAATTGAACTTGAAACTACATGGTGTTCAATGGGAGAATGAGGTAAACACGGGGAATAATATTATTTTTCCATAAAATATAAATGCCATTTTAGCGGAAAACTGTTTATAAGAAGGAAATTATCCAGAGAAATTTAATAAAAATAAAATATAGGCATCTTAACACCTTATTTTTAAGTTATTGGGGAATTAATGCCGTAATTGAAGTCAAAATACGGTAATTCGTTAAAAATGACGCTGCAGTTGGATCCTATGACTGGGAAAAAGTGCTCATTTAAAATACATTCGTGGAATAATCTGTATATGTTGTACCTTACTTTTGGTTTTCCATCGGTAACGTATTCCATCAGCGAAATCAGGATTTTTTGCACAAAATATAAAAAATGTGGAATTTAGTACTTGTTTTGACTCACAAAGTCGCGGTGGAAACTCCTTAAGATGCAATTTAAAAAAGAGAACCATGTACAAATAAGGAATTAGACACCTTTTGAGACCTTAGTCTCGCTTTAGGGTTGCCGGCTGACTGAACATTCAAACTCGTCTGTGTTACATTCATTTTGTAAATAGCACTTAAATGCTGGAGCACAATTAAAAGAAAGAAATCCA
Source organism: Pyrrhosoma nymphula (assembly GCA_963573305.1). NCBI lineage: Eukaryota > Metazoa > Arthropoda > Insecta > Odonata > Coenagrionidae > Pyrrhosoma > Pyrrhosoma nymphula. The sequence continues at coordinate 6,043,954 of OY754335.1, read as the reverse complement.
AAACATGAAAATGACAAAAAATGAAAATGTATAAACAAGGAAAATTCACAAAAAGGAAAATATACAACACGTCACACATGGATTTGCATCAACCCTGGCCCTGGGTTGGCGGCAAGCTCTTATTTCCCAAGAGCTAGCAAAAATTCAACCTCCCAATTTTGCAACAACCAAGTTCTTGCTGCTTTACAAAACTTCCATTCACTTTCTGCTTTAAACGAATCAGGTGGTAGTGAACAAAAGATTTTTGGTCCCAAATAATTATAGCATGGCCTATACAATATCTTTTTAGGTCTAGGAATCAGCAAACTATTGTTAAATCTTAATTCATAAGCCCTTGGCTTTATTATTTTACCACCACGGTTATAAAAAATTCTTAAAGCTTTGTAAATGAATAAATTTCTCAAGGGTAGAATATTCAGATTCTTGAAAAGGGGAAAGACATGAAGTGCTTTGGGATATACAATATTTGGGTCGCATATTGGTAATAGCCAATAATTTACATCCACACCTCATTGTTTTCAGTACATTTTATCATTTATAAATTCGCAAAACTATATACTCTATCCTGAAGTCCCCATTGATTTCTATACATTTCATGGTTTGGCCCACAAATCTCTTCTGGGTTCAAAATCGGTCTCTAAACGAATTTGAGGCCTAGTCCAATGAATTCCTCGTACCTAAACAGGAATTTGTAACGAACAAATGATGGCATGAGTTTCCATTCACAAATGATGGCATGAGTTTCTATGCGGCGGTTTCCAAGTAAATAAAATATTCTATTGTTGAAGTAGTGCCAAAATGTAAGATTTTCGAGCTTAAAATCCAATTTTAGGCAAAATTGAAGCGTATACGAAAATCGAATGCAAGAATTCAAAACCTTGTGCTTTAAGTTATCAAATGATAAGCATTTAAAATCCATATTCTGAGTGTAAGCAATTAAAAATAGCAAACAAAGAGACCACTGCACAAAATCTTATTTCTCCTCGCTTGTTTGAGAAGCTCGCGTGCCAACACTCATTTGTTGAAACAACTCGCGATCCACCGATTGTATAATGGATTTAATAATTCAGAAACCTTTGCGAGCGCCCGCACAACAACTCACCAAATTTTCATCGTAATCTGATGAATGGTATTCGAACGCATAGAAGACGAGAAAACAAACAAATATTCATTTTTTTATATTTTAGATGTATTGATGCTAAAGTGTTACCCCTGAAACTACTCAATATGATCCACTTTTAGTGCATGACTGACGCGATCGAGAACGCAAAAAGTTGCAAAATCGGGAAATCATCACGACTTTAGAAACCACTTTCCAGAGAGCACAACTCCTCATTAATTCCACTTTGGTATGAGATCAAATGACTGGTACTGTCACATGCAAATGATTCCACCCGATGGTTTTGTAAATTTTTGAAACTTCGCCTGATGTTGTAAAGAGTAAAAATTCGAGCAAAGATTTTCTCACAGGTGTTATTTCTTCTTCTTTCTTAGGGGTGCGCCCTACAATGATAAATCTTTTATCTTTCTATCTAATTTGTGATACTGGTCGTTTAAACTAGGAAGCCTCCTGTACAGTGGAAATGTTTACATTCTAGTCATATTTCTCTAAATACGATTTCATAAATCCTGACCTCTCCTGGATGAGATTTGAGAATGTGTCCTGCATGCCCTCATCATCATCTACGGCTCACGTGGGGCAGGGTCAAACGTTCCACCACACACATACTCCGGCTGCACGCCCTTTCAAATCGGCGAGTCCCTTTTGGGCGACGCACTCCGGGTAGCGAAAGTGAAAACACGACGTTGGGAAAGGGGAAGGGGTAAAAGGACAGAATCGATTGAGATGCTCGGATTGGTCGAGCGGCGAGGAGGAGGAGAGGGGGAAAATGACGGGGGAAGGGAGGTGTTGGTTGGGACCCGCACTCCTTGGCCCAGGCCGTGGAAGGGACTTGGTCGCCGTCAGGATTTCCCGCTCCGTGGCCCTTACACCCTGACCTCGGCGGAGAAAGAGAGACGGGCCAACAGGTGGGCGGGGCCAATGCGTGAACGCATGCAAAAGCGTCCACACCCTCGGAAGGACCGTCCCGGGCAAAAGATGAGGAGTAGGGAACGTACGGACGAAGAGCCGTGCCGGACGGTTGGGGAGACAGAAGACTTCTCAAAAACCGGGAAGAATCGCCATTCAAAGAGTGCGTTTCATACAATTAAAGCACAATAAATTCTCGGAAATAGAAAAAAAATTGCATCATCATACTCATTCTACCAAATGAATGGTAGCCATATTCTGCTATTTCAACGCTCATGGACTCATATGTTTGTTTCTTTAACTCTTTTCTGACGTTTCCTTCAAAATATAACCCATTGTTCCTCCAATATTCTTTTCGTAAAAAAATCTTTCCCTGTGACAAAGAAGGCATGGTTAATCGTAAAAGTAGGAGAGTAAACACTAAAGTATGGAGAACAAAATAATCAACTAGATAGTATCTTCAAGAAAAATGGGCATAGAATTTTAGGGCATTAAGAAGAGAGTTTCAGAAGTGGTAAGTCCTTGGAAGTCCTACCAACAAAATCCGCTATCGAGGGAAGTCTTCTGTAAAGTTTACTTCATAGAATTACCCATTTTACATATTATATCTCTTTAACTAGATATTATCGCGACAGATAAATAGACAATAATCATAAATGTAGGAGGGCAGACAATGGAGCACTGGAGATAAAATCAACTTAGTTACCAGGGAATCAACCTGGGGGAAAATGGGTATAGCTGCTCGCATAGTAGGGGGAAAATTGCGTCAGCAAAAGTGTTGTTCACTAAGAGGACGTGTGACGGGGACTTTTGCCTAAGGATGTTGAGAAAACGCTGACGTGATTAATAAGGAGCGTATCGCATTGAATGACATGCATCATGGCCATTAGAAGTGTTAGAGGGAAGTGCTCGGCATGGTGGATTAGGAAATATAGCTACCTAAGGAAATTAAGAGGAGACAGATTTTTTGCATGGAACGTAATAGATGTAACCTATTTTCCAGTACCACATCTCTTTTATACTCGTCGCATCTTCAGCTTACCTTCATAACGCCCAATATTCCAACCCTTTATCTTTCACTTTCACATTTACACAATGTTATCCAATCTATCACCCTCTTCAGCATGTCGTTATCTTTCAATAGGTCATCTGGCCATTTTCTCTGCCTCAAACCAATTTCTCCAATCACCTTCATTCCATCTCCTTACATATTCATCTTTAAAGTTATAAATGTAAGAATGAACTGTAAATTCGTATATATGCACTAAAAAGACGCCATTATTATTATTAGTATTATATCAAACCCCCCGCCACCATCTTACTTTTTCCACCTTTCCACCCAACCACATCATAAAAGGTTCATCTATGTCTACGCATATTTTCATTTTGTAGAAAACAAGCATCCTAACCCTACAAGGCTGCCCTTTCTACTAGGGTTTCAAATAATCTTTTTTGAGTTCCTCAGCTCAATTTTCCCTCATCGATACCCTTCTTTAAGTATATGATTCGACATAAAATATCACAATGAAATAAATGCGTGGCCGGTTGGAATTGGTTCAAGTTTAATTTTTTCAAACCTACAGGTCCCACACTCTCTCCTAATTCGCCGAGTCTGCTTTGTCGCACCCTGAGCTACTTAACGCCCACATTCAGTGGCCGGTCAGGCATATGGGAATTGGCCAGAGAGGCTGCCGGGAAGAATAATGAGTGCCATTAGGTACCGACCAGACAGCCCACTACCACGTTTTTGTGAGCCACATCGTGGGTATCGCAAATGACCGACTGGAAGCAATGTTTCCAAGGATATTTGATGCGTATTACAGCGGGATGCCCAGCTATTCAAGACGACTGATGGTCATTGTTCTTGGAGAGAAGCCATTCATCTTGAAAAAGTGGCCAGAAAGTGCCCCGGAACGATGATATTAAAAAAATATATATGTGCGAAAAAATCCCGAAAAATCATGTTTCTAGTCTCTTCATTAGCCACGAAAGCGTCTTAAAAGAATAATAACTGAAACGAGTCATTAATCTTTTTTATGACTTTCAGTTTCATTCCCTGAAGAAGTCAACATGAATAAATAAATACATTTATATTAGGGTAACCACTGATTGCTTTGCTTAATGAGATGAATACCTTTAATAAAATTGAAAACATTTACACGCAGACAATGAAACGATCTCTTACACAGATGGCCTGGATGCAGAGCGAAGGGTTCTAGGATCGAAATCTCGGGTGATGAATTTGAGGCGCCACCTACACTTAAGATGCTCAACGTTAAATAGACCGTGTATCAGATATTGTCAGTGTTTCAAGAACTTGCTTCTCTAGCCAAACGCCTTGGGTTTGAATGTGAAAAAGTGGTAATTTTAAATTAGAGAATATCACGTCAATGGTTATTAAAATATCGGATAAGAAGTAAACTGTTGATCCCATGGAGCTCATAATGGTTACTCTCCAAATTTGCGACTCGTTTAATGTTCTGTAAAATTCCTAAGAATACATTCCGCTGATCCTCAACGGTACAGATTACCGAAGCTGTTTGTCACCTCACCTGATATTCTACTATTATAAAATGCTATAAATGACCTAATGGTGACACATGTACAAGAACTGTGTAGAATGATGTACTCCCAGTATTTTCTGTTGGATAATTGAACATACGATATGAATTCGAGAAGTAATCGACAACCATGATTTCTGATAAGGAAATTTTCCCCCTGGATACGCAGGAGTGGTTTACGATCCCAACAATGCAATTATTGAATGACGATCATGTCGTAGTTGGTTTTTATGAATGGGGTTCACCATGCAGGCCACAGAGATGGAAAAAAATCAAAGCGTAGAATCGCCGATTTTCTTCAGTTATTTTTAGTTTCAACTGAATAAAATGTAATCACATAATAAATGGTTAAAGATCGGGAATAAGGCTATTACAGGCTTATTCCAAACGAGAGGAATATGTACAGCAAAATCTATGCAACTTGGTTGACTAAAAATCACATTTATCAGATTATTTGTTTTCTGTTTCGTATGTTACTGCCTAGGCTTAGAAACTAAAAGCTACGGTAACTCATGGTAGATTTTAATTTGCATAAGCTTTCACCGGCTTAACTTTTGCCATTGCCTTATTTTCAAGAAAAATTCAGAGTTCTCATTCTTATTAAACACTGGAAGAAATTATTTGGCATATTCTCCAGAGCTTAATCGAGCTTTTTTCTGAAAGGATTTTTACTGTTAGATTGGGGTATATTAGTAAAACAATTCAAATATGAGACAAAGACAAATAATGTTTACCTTTGAGATGAGATACGTAAACCATCTAGTTTCTTCATCGGTGGACAATGAAAATGGAATTTGATGAACGGAGTCGCTGGCGTCGTGGGAGCGTTTTTCCCAAAAAAGGGTCTTGTCTGCCTACGCCGTACGGAAGTCCCTAATCCCACCAAGGATATCCGATTTCGAGACTGAGGATTCATGAATCTGAATCAACTTTAACGGTAAGTCTCACAAATCCTTCTTGAATTAGGCTGACGGCGAATGAAAGCGTTCCTCGAAACCAATTTCAGAGCATATGGTTGCGATGAAAAACGTATGATAACATCGGATATTGTAGAAGTTAACTAAACTATATTTTAAGTTATCCATAAACTGAAATGACATAAATCATTGTAGATACGAGCACAAGGAGTCACACACTTTGTAAAACTTCAGTTCATCTGATGAGAAATATAAATGCTAAATTCAGCAAAAATGATATTTAATTTAGGTAACCCATTGACAGAATCAAAACAAACTTTGTAAATTTTACAATGGATTTTATTAAATACGACCGGTTTCATCCCATAAGCGAATTGCAGTTAATGAATAAAATCAATTGTAAAATTTGCAAAGTTTGTTTTGATTCTGTCAATATGTAATTTTACAAAGTAACGCCTGAGAATATCGAGTTCATTAGGTAACCCATGTTACGAACGTCCAGCAAGCGTCTGGTACACAAGGGAAAACAATCTGATGAATGAATTAATTCATCATCATCAGAAGACATAAACCCGAAGATTATTCTGAGGCAGTTCTCTACTCCACTATCGCCTGACCGCTTTACTCCCTTAAAATTCTTCATTTTAAGGACTATAATAATTTGTTTCGCGCATTCAATCCTTGGTCTTCTTCAATAATTATTTCTTTTTTCCTCTTGTTTCTCATCTCAGTATTCAAGAGGCTGTTGTGTCAAAGAATGTTACCAAATGTCTTTTCCTCTATTTTGCTCAACCAACCTATTTCCTTTCTAACTCTTCCGAGGACTTATTCAACGGTGATTCACTCCTCCATCGTCATCGTTTTTTAATTACACCGAATTTCTACAGCTTCCGATCGTATTTGCTTTGAAAGAGTTGTTGTGCAGGCTTCATTGCCATATGCTACAAGGACACGTTTTTATGAAGTGCTTCCATATTTTCAAGCTTTTATTGTCGGCAGTTATCAGACTCTTCTTCTGGTAGTAGAATTGGTTAAAGTACAAAATTGATCCACCATATTTGTGAAAAATTGTATTGGGGAGAAGCTCGTATTACTGCATTATTGTGGTAAATACGATGGGAATCCCTTCAAGAAAAGATAATAAGGAAGATGTAGGCCGAAATAGTTGGGGAACTTGAGTTTACTCCTGACGCCGAAGACATTATCATGTTCTCTTTTGTAAATCGGTCTACACCACAACTCAGATAAGATAAGGAAGAAACCTACGCTTTCAAATGCACTTTTTCCTGTCTCTTATTTATTGGCCACAGTGGAGCCACAGAAAACACAAATATATTTAAATACAAGTACATGCGTACTGGATGACAACAATTTAGTACAGAAAATTGCGAGAAATGACTCACAGCCCTTGCCACATTCCCTGGTGTCAGGTAGCGGGAAACAACGCAGATTGAGATGAATACATTGATTGCATTAAAATGCAAGCTATCAATGAACATTCCATTAATAAATTTTGGAAATAGTTAGGTTTAATATCCATTCAAATGCTACAGTAATACCGATGTTCGACCTTATCTTTACAACAAGTCAGCTAAACACCCATTGCTTCGGATTTCGATAGCTATGATGAGTTGCACAGCGCAATAATCGGTTCCTCTGGACAAAAGACAGTGTATTTAGAGATATTATACAGTACAGAGGGCAGTACTAACCAAATTAAATGATTGGTAAATGAAATGGATCCCTACAGGATGCAGAGAGACTGGAGATATCTCAGATTTCTACGCCGTTTCTCCGGGAAGTAACCCAACGTCCACGACACTTAATTAACATTCCGTGCTCGTAAAAGTTAGATATCAAAATTGAATAAATATAGCAATATAATTAATTACTTGGAAAGAAACAATACCAAACTAAAGATGCATAGGTAAATAACATTCAACAGGAAGAAACTAGGGACGCTAAGAAGAAATAAACAATTAAGGAGGTTCCACTATGACTGTCTGTGTGCGTCAAAACAAATACTAAATTCCACATTTTTTATATTTTGTCCAAAAATAAGCTGATTTCGCTTATGAAATGCGTTACCTATGGAAAACCAAAAGTAAGTTAGGAAAATTTGCAGATTATCCCACGAATGTATTTTAAATGAGCACTTATTCCCAGTCATAGGAGCCGACTCCAGCGCCATTTCCTACGAATTACCGCATTTTGACTTCAATTACAGCAATAATTCTTCCATAACATTAAAAATAAGGTGGTAAGATGCCTGTATTTTATTTTTATTGAATTTCTCTGGATTATTTCCTTCTTATACACCGTTTTCCGCGAAAATGGCATTTATGTTTTATGAAAAAATACTATTTTTCCCCGTGTTTCCCTCATTCTCCCATTGAACACCATGTAGTTTCAAGTTCTATTAGAGAATAAATTAGCGTGGAAAGGTAACATTTTGTTGCTCACATCAGATAGAGGAAAAGGTTTTCTATAAGTAGACAGAATATGAATAAAATGAAATTTAAGTGATTATACGGAGGAACCACCTTAACAATAAGAACGAGATAGTCAGATAGTCGAGATCGTAAGAGACGGACGCAGGGAGAGAAAACTAGTGAGAGTCTGGAGATAAGGTGGTGGAGAGTGAGCTGCTAGAAAGTTTCTAAGGAAGGAACATTCTTCGGGATATTTATATGAGGGCCACGGGAGAAGTGGAGGAGAAATATTTACGGCGGGAGATGGCTGCGTGAAGACGACGCACGGCGACGAGAATAAGGAGGGAGCTGATGACGATGGGTGAACTCGAATTAAGGGATAGAAAAGTTAATCAAAGGAACTCTTCAAAAACTACAATTCATACTAATCACATATAGATGGGTGATCAAATTTTAAAAGGAAAGACTCTCATGCTACAGACTTTGTGACATCATAATAAGAATAATTGCTAATGTAAAAAGGACTCAAACTTTTAAGCTGAGTGTGAATCGTTTGAGAATAACGAATTTAACTTGTGAAACCAAATATTACAAAGATATAATTGTAAATTGGGCCCAATGCTTAACATTAACATTAAAATCATAATGTAATCATGGTGTTTCAAAAGGAAAAAGTTAAATCTTCTTTGATTAAAGGTGTTTATGTTATGATTATAGTGGTATATGGAATGTCTTCTTTATCCATGTTTACATTTTAATTATCCTTTGAGATCTTTCTGATAATGAGGTAAGTGCGATAATATGGTGCTTCTCTACGTTGGCGATATATAACTACAACGGGGGAAGGTTATAAGTACAAAGATAGCGACTGTGAAATTTATTGCACGTTTTTTTAAAACTCTTTGAGCTAACTCTGTGACCATTGATATTTATTTTTTTGCTAAAAATATACGTTTTACTTACGTTTTCGATACGTTACTTACGTTTTCGATCTGTTTGGTTATTAATAACATTAGTTAGTTAATCAGTCCTTTGCCAATAAATATGGGATATAATTGCTTTCTCTGGATCACATGTAAACACCTAACGTTAAAATACGCAGCGTGAATCTCGGTGTAAACTGCTTATTTCATTAAATGCCTACAATGAGGGATGATTGAAAAGATATAATGATGAAACGTTGATTCGAGGAAATTAAAGATGCAAAGAACATTCAAGGACGATAGAGCTGTACAGGGGATTTGCTGTTTAACTACCAATAGGTGGCACAAAATTAAGTCATTGTTTACAAGAGAAATGTACAGAAACTACAAATCCGAAGCTTATCATTCCAAATTAACCATGCATGACCAATGTTAACGACAGTTTACTGAATATTTAAATTTATTCCAGATAAAGAGATATTTCAATCTAATTCAATTCGGTACATGTAAAAATAATCATTCCGCATAAAACATCCGGAGTTCATTCATGACATCGGTTGAACTTTGGCCGTATACGGTGTTTACAATGATTTCACAAGCAATCACCACTATGTGTAAGGGCAGTTTTTTACAGCTTAAAAAACTACATAACTTTAAATTCATTCGCATATATTCGTGCTATCCTTTAATATATACTAATAAATTATATTCAGTAATATGAAAATGCTTTTGAAAATTTAAAAAGTAATAAAAATAAAATAATCACATACGGCTTACATAAATAAGACTCATTTTTACCCATTTCTTCAAAACAAAGATAAATGTTTAACTAAGAATGCAATCGGTGAACGGAAGGCAGGAAAGGAACCTTACTTTAACTATGGTAGATTCTTGGAAAAAAAACGTTCAAGTCCATATGATGAAAAGCTGGTGATTTGATTGACCCATAATTTTTAAAAAGTACTTTGTTGATAAGCGAAGAAGTAGGAATACAATTCAACACTTAGAACTGGTTTCTAAATTCACCGCTTTCTACAGGAATAAAATTTTGTAGGAAAATCATTCATTGCTCCAATCAGCATGATTTTTATTAAAAGAGGAAAAAACTGGTTAAGTTAAAAATTCACATCAGTTGATCATTCATAATTAAATTTTCAAATAAAAACGGAGGACTTATGCAAAACACACCGCACGGAGTAACGAGCAATTCAGCATTTGTAGGTTAATTACATTATTCTCTCGGCGCCTGTTTGAGATTCCTACTGAAACGCTCTAATGAGCTTGAGTGCATAATGTAATCATCACTCCCAATGGGGTTTTACTCGAAATCCAACGTGAACTGGCATAAATATAAGGATAAACTCATTTTTCTGTTCCAGAACTTTTCTGGAAGTGTTCCAACAACGAGTCATGAAAGGATAATGGTTTTATTATAGCAAAAAAATTCAACTCTATCACTTCAGAGCGTTGTATGGTTGTCGATATCCCGAGTCCAAAGCTTACATGTTATTAAAAACTTTACAAAAGTTATATACAAAAAAGAGGGGAGGGAAATGATATAATTTTAAATAACTACTATAAACGAAATTTTTTAAGCAAAAGTACGCTTCTATCTACTTGAAACAGGCGAGTGACCAGACCAAAGATGGCGCCTACAACGTTAGATCAAGCCGATCGCGGGAGTCAGTACAGTATCGTGTCGGCCTGTTATTCTCAAGATCTCGAGATGTCTCGAGGGAGGCAAGAAGAATGCGGAGTTGTTGCTTCAGCCATGACATTACGGGAAAGTTATTGTGCAAAACTGCTCGAAATAACCTTAGAGATTGAAGCACCGAAAACCAAAGTCTGCTACTTCCAACACTACAAGGTGTCAAAGAGGCAATAAATGGACCAACCAGAGTAACTTTCTCCTCGGTTTTACACCAGGTCAGGTGCCGACGCGTCGATGGCTGGCTACCCTGAAACCCGCAAAGAACTCAACTCGAAAAATGCACCGAGAAAACACCAGTACATTCAGAACCAATAACGATTTTCTGGAATCAATTGTGTAGAAACCATCTGTTAAAATAAGTCCCATTAGATGAGAGAGCTTTCGGATTACGAAGCACAGCTGCATCTTCCACGTGAAGTCTTGCACTCCTGCAATATTTGCCGGGAGGATTAAAAAAAGGACTTTTCTTCGAATGTGGCTGAGAGTGAGAGAGGATGGACTTTGGGTACTCACTTGGGCAGTAGTTGATACAGGAGCTCCTCGCACTTCCTCTTCTCTTCGAGGTAGTCGGCCGTCCTCTCCTCGACGAGGGCTTCCAAGTTGTTGGCGTACTGCTCCATCCGAGACAGCAGGTTGTCCAATATGTTGCCACTCTCGTAATCCCTGAGCGGAGAGGAGATTAAACGAGGGATGTCGTTGAAAGTCACACACGCGGATTATCCAGTTTCTAAATCTTTGGGGAAATGGTTTGGAAATGTTCACCCCCTTGTGCTCGCTGTAAAATATTTTTTTCTCGGCACTTAAATATTAAGATAAATGGATATAGCAATTTTAAAAGAAATTAATGAGGAAAAAAATAAATGACCGCAGTCATTAATTTATTGCTCCGTTATTCAAGAAATACCAACTTTTGCGTCTAGTTTTTACCTGTGCCAATAAATTACGTTTTATCAAACGTCTCAGATTCAATAAAAGTTCTCCATGCTCTTTTCATTATCCCCACCCAACGAAAAATTAAAAAATTGAGCATGCATATGTAAAGTTGAAGATTCTTTGTATTACGTAAATTACTCATCCGGAAAATCTAAAATTGCTGCATTTCATGAAATATGTCAAAACTGAGTTATTTCTCAATTAATGGCTAAACCACTTTGGGGTAGGAAAGCTCAGTTTCATCAATGTTTACGGGAAACACGAAAATAAACGAAAGGATTCGTACGATTTACATAAAGATAGAAGGAAACTAAAAATTGAAATTCGAGCAGAAATGAGAAAGGGAATAAATTTTAACATTTTAACAAATTTTAACGATTCGTATATTACGTAGGTTTTTCTGAATCTTTTTTTTTTCTTCTGTTTTTTGAACTATGAATTTTTGAAAATAGCGTCTCATAGTAATTATTTATTATTAACTATTCCCATATTTCGTAGGTTTTTCCATGTGTTTTTTGAACCATGACTTTTTGAAAATAGCGTCTGATAGTAATTATTATAACCACGCATATTTTGAATACTACCTGTTACTACTTGCAGTTACTTTATAGTTCTCTTACATGGAATGATATCTATCTTATATTATTAGTTGTTTTGAGAAAGATACTATGTACGTATCTTCGGGGTAGAATTATGTTTCAAAAACCTTGTAAACCCTGGCGTTGGACCTGAAGAACCCGATTGAAATTACGGCAAAACTTTCTTATACTAAAATGTGCCAGCGCGGGAAGAACCCGACAACCTAACATTCAAGTCACCTCGGTAGCCATTGCAGTAGCCTTAGTAATTTCCCCACTTTCTATTCAACTCAAGGAATCCAGCTAACTTTTTCACCATCTCCAAACTTATTTTTTAAAGGGCACGAAAACTAGTAAGAATGAGGACCATTATGCAAATATTTTCCCTTAAGCTATATATCTTATGATCGGCGAGTCCCACATTTCCAGTCACTTTGCATTTGAGCATATGGTTCCTGTGACGGAATTTGAATCTAGAAACGACATAAAACCGAGAAGTAAGTACTTATTGCAGGAGATAAATAAACATAATGGAGAATTGCGAGACAAATAAAGTGAGAAAGTAAACTTGGAATAATATCTGGTGCTAAATTCTCCCTGCTCGAAAATGAAATAATTTCCGAGCAGAGATAAAGAGATTTCACTTTCAACGCATGGAGGACATTAACCAATTTTGTTTGTGACGCTCAAAACTCAAAGCTTTTCGCAGAACCCATTAACTGCCGTTCTTAGAGGAGTTTAATGGCATTTCGCCAGAAACATAAACATTTTTACAAGTTAATTAACTCCCAGGTAATTACCAAGTGCGTACCCAAACTATTTCTCCATATTTACTGGGCTCCTTTTCATTGTTAGTTTATTCATTACTATCCACGATTCATTATATCTACGCTTTTGACTATCTCAATCTTTTCTGTGAATTGTCTATTCTTATATTTATACGACAGTCATGTCTGCGTTGCATCTTCTATAATTCTTCTCTCAATGTCGTTTTTTCATTCCTTTTTCCTTTCCATCCTTGACACGATGGAAAGGAAAATAAATACGAGAAAATTTGAAAAAATTATATACTGAATAGGATTTCTTTCACGCATTTGATCCTCAAGGCCACGTAAAAAAAGCTGGACCGCCGCCGGATGAGCATGAGACGGGCTATCCCCGCGTAGGTCGGCACTTAGACCGGATTACGTTTCCCTCAGAAAGGAGGGGGGGGGAGAGGAAAAAGTTTTCCCTTTCACGTTATCCCCCCGCACGCACGAGACCACACCTCCACAGTCCCCGCCCACCAACTATCCCGCTAAAGCCGAAATCTCCCGACTGCCTAGCCGCATACGTATATCGCCCCACGCTTCCTAAGCTTCTCCCAGTGCCTTCCTTTTTATTTCACCCGGCTTCGAAAAGAAAGGGTGACAGAGGTGGGAGCCAATACAGACTCTAAATAGGAGTACGTTACTAATATCACGCACCAAATCCTCTCCACCTTCCTTCATTCTTTATCATAAAATCTTTCTTTCCATTTCCTCGTTTCTCTTAATTTTCTATCCAATTTTTCCTAACCAAACTATCCACTTAATTTATCTTAGTGAGGAAATCATACGCAATTTGACTCTCTCTTTAGTACCTAAAATTATAGTACACGTATTAGGTGTCTGTTCATACCCATTTATATAAAGTTTTTTCTTATTTTTCGTGGTCACATAGATTCCTAAATATGAAAATTCTCAAAAAAACCAAAGGTATTATGATTTGTGTGATAATGAATCTCTCGCTTTCTTATCTGTCATTGCTTCGCAACAAAATACCTAATATAGCAGTGTCCTTTATAGCCTTGAGAGTCGATCCCTTGCTTTAGATTCTCAATGATGACGCACAATTCATCAACTTCCCACTCACCCTCCCTCACTCTCCTGAATGGCTCGCCGCTTATCCTCAATGGCACATATTAACGCAGCGTGCCAATCTACCCTTAAAACCTCTAACCGCTACAGACTGCGTCGAATAATTAAGTGGAGTGTCCACCACCTCCTCAATGGTAGTCATTTATAGGAAGGAAAATGGTCCTTCAGTACATAAATGTCGTATTAGAAATAGAGGTTCTTCTTAAAAATGTCCGACGCAGCCGGGATTCAAACCCGGGCTTTCGAAAGGGAAACCACTACTCTATTCATCAAATCAACCAGATGCCCAATAAATTAATTATAAATTAATTAATAATTAATACTCATACCACGCCTCACCTTCTGCCCTTCCTTCTCCAAATTCTTTGGCTAACTTGGTCGTAGGTTGATGTAATGTTGAAGGATTTCAGGCTTTCCCGGCGAAGATTTATGTCAGCGATCTTTCGGGGTTTGCACCGGGTAGTCAGGTCCATGGCGGCCAACGTTTCGATGCTCGAGTCGAGCATCGTCCTCAGGGCAGAGGTGAGTGCCTTGACTAGAGATGAACCATGCCATCCATTTTGAGAAGACAAAAATAATTGCCCACTCTTCTGGCTACTGGGACCGGCTCATCAAGGAAGTCATCGAGATCCGGAGAGAAAGACGACACTTTAACCGTGACTCCGGTTACAACCTGAGTCACACTCGGAAACCCATCGTCAAGCTTATGGGAGAGTCAAGACCACCGGATTTTACCTAATTTTCCCGCCAAAAAAATCGGACCTGACCCACCCATGGGGTGACCTCCATCTCTAGTCAGGGCACTCACCTCTGCCCTGAGGACGATTCTCGACTCGAGTATCGAAACGTTGGCCGCAATGGACCTAACTACCCGGTGCAAACCCCGAAAGATCGCTGAAATTGATGTAATGTGTCGTTCTATGAACTAAGACAAAAATTGCAACTTCACAGAAAAATATTAATTACTTCATTAGTTTTTTTTACATGGCATATGGCCAGGAAATTACCAAAAGTGAGCACAAAGGCTTTAATATAAATAGAGAAAGTCGTGAGGATGAAGGGTGGAGCGGGCTCTCAAACTGTAAACCCATGCGTATCATCCCACTACAAAATTTATAGGAAGTGGAGTCTGTAGTATTTTAATAACTACATACTTTAAAAGGACTGAGGTTGTTTCAATGCACCTCAATAAAGTCTTAATCACCATTATAAAAAATGAAATATCGTCAATTCAAATAAAATTTTGAATCATCAACATTGAGAAAGAAACTGATAGTGACGTTTCACAGATTTTCTAATGACTGGTTACCAGCAGATTTATACCAAAGGTCATCAGGTGAGAAACTACCAGGTAATTTAACTGCGTTCCAATGAACTACAGTTACTATTACTGTAACTAATCACCAAACTCCATTAGTTGCATCATTGTTCATGAGTCCCTGCCCTAATATTTTCCTTCACAACATTGACTAACACTATATTGAAGTCTGTGAACTCAGTTGTTGTCATTTCCTAAAGATGTAACAGAGTAGCAAAACTAGTCGACGTCATAAAATCTATGTAATCGCAAAGTTTTCGGATTTGCATTTATCACAATTCATAGAGCGACACATCTTAATCTACCTACTACCAAAATTTTCTCTTAAAACACGTAAGGCTTGGGTTGTTTGGGTACCAGGCGTCAAGAAGGAACATCATTTGAAAAAAAAATATATCGGCTTAGGGAAGGCAAAAACGTGAGGCGTGGCATGAGTTATGACTATTAAATAAATTATTGGAAATGGGGCTAGTGTGGTGGCTAGAGACGTTGTTTCCATTTCCAAAGGCACGGGTACGAATCGCGGCAGAGGCATAGATATTTGAAAAACAAACCCCGATTTCTATCACGATATTTTTCTGCCGAGGCACCATTTTCTTCTAATAATTTTCTCATTCGTAATAAATGACTTCCAATCAGGATATGAAGGAGAATCCTCCACTAAATTATTAGACAGGGTCTGTAGCAGTTAATGATTTCAGGAGAGACCGGCTTCCGAGTTATTTTGTGCCGTTGAGGAAAACTTGGTAGTTTCGCAAGGGATGGATTGAATGGGAAACTAAGAGAAACGAGGAATTAGAAAGAGTAAATGGGAAAGATATCATTATGTTGGGGAATCAAGAAATGGTGGAGAGAAACCTAGTGACTGATTAAAAAAAATATTCTTAGCACAGCCTCCAATGGCTCCCACCTCAGAGATTTTTTACCTGGAAATTGGCCATCACCAATAGCCAATGTTCGGGATATTTAAAAAAAGTTGAACCCCGATTTCTACCACAGTATGTACGTCCCGATCATACACCATTTTTTTCTTAATTAAAAAGGTATCCGACAAAGTTTCGGCCTCAACCATGGTTTCAACACGTCTAATAGTGTGTACTCACTTGTTCAGCCTCCGGATGGCCGCCTTGAGCGCTTGGAAGTCCGGCCTCTCCTGAGGTTCTTCGGCCCAGCAGCGCCTCATGAGCGAGGCCACCTCTTCCTCGCAGGCATCCACGAGGCCCGCTTCGACCGACGGGCGAAAGGGGTCGGCCCCATCCCTCCCGGGGCCCCCGCACACCCGCATCACTATGTCTGCAAAACGACGGAGAAAATAGGGATAGGGTGCAGGATAGGGGGCGAGGATAGGGCGGAGAGGGGAGAAAGAAAGGGGGAGGAAGGAGTACGTGCAAGATTAGCGATGGAGATGGAAAAAGTTTCTTTTCATGGAAAACTATTGGATTAGAACTGTTCACCAAGAGAGGACGGAGAGAACTTTCTTAAAAGGAGTCACGTTCACGTTTCACGTGCAGAGACGTGAGCGTGCACTCAAACGGGAATTGAACCACGGGCCCTCGGAAAGAAGATCCGTAATTCATTTCCCACTGAGTCGAACTTTTTCAATCCGAAATTCGACATTCTACCGCCAGCTTTGTTTCTGTCCTTGATGTATTTACTATTGCTGTCCTACATTACTATCAAACCTTTGTTTGCATTCCCATTCAATAAAAATATTATCTTTACTTCCGTGGCTTAATCACCCATCTCGGTGGAAAAAAAGATGCGCATATAACTAAAGAATAAACACACAAAGTATGTGAAATAGTGAATATATTTATTGGTCAAGATTATCGAGATGCTACCCCACATTAAAATCAAATACACCAATTATTCCACCAACGACAAAGTTTATTGTGTATTTACAAACATCATCAGGACTCTAGTGTGATTTCATATACATTTCGGCATTGAAACTTTGACACAGAGCCAATTCTAAATGGTAAAAAATTACAAAATTATTGTAAATGCATTAAAGTATACCCGTAATGAATTGATTTCAATTAAAAATCCAGCCGGAGATCACATTTAAGGTGTCTACGGCTTGTGTTCGCACAGGCACTTATTGTGCGAACACGAAATGGTAATGAGCCACGAATACCAATGACAGAGACCCGTGGTTCAAATTTAGTCATTAGTAATTTTTCTGTAGAGATACCATATCCATCTACACGACAAGCTTTGTCCTTGTCCTTAATATAAAACCTACTCCTTACCTACATTACTATCAACCTATGGATGGCCTAACGTGTACCTATATAAAATGATTCCGATGTTCCGGAGGTCTAACTACCTGTCTTCAAGGAAGGAAAGTTACTCAAATGTCTAAATATGTAAATAAAAGAATTATCTACTCCAGAGTGTGAGTACATAAATACCATTTATTAAACGCATTCAATCTGAGGATCACGCATTTAAATCGTAATAAGGTGTTTTTTTTCGTGTTAAATGTAACTGAATAGTGATATCAGTATGTACCCATGATTGAGAATGCTTAGACTTTTCTACAATATTTTTTAATGTACGACGCGTTTCGCCGCTTAACGGCACAGGTACACAATACAGAAGTTTGTACCTGACATGACAATGCCATAAAGCGGCGAAACTCTTCGTACATTAAAAAATATTGTAGAAAAATACTAAGCTGTCTTAATCATGAGTACTGATATTACAAACTTCTACGAAGTGACGCCTGCCACGGTCAAGTATATGAATAGTGATAGTTACTCGCTCAAGTAACGCATTAAGTTTTACACACACTCAAACGCAGGTTAGTTTTCCAGAAACGGATGTGCGTTTGCATTAGTGTAAAAAACGTATACGGCTATGGATAAAGAAATACTATTCCCACATAAAACCCATGGCATGGCCCCATTTCTGTGAATTTCTATATTCTCTAGTGCATAACTCTAAAAATCCATTTTCGGCGGCAAGAAAGGAAGGAAGCGTAGTGAAAGTGGTTTTTTCATCGCAATAAAAATTTCGGGAGTGTAATAAATGATAGTTTGTTGCTGAAAACTTTCTTTATGCAGCGTCAATTGTACTCATTCAGTTGAAACTGGAAATCCAAACAGACCTTTTGGAGAATATTGCCTCATCTCACGAGATTTTCATTTACTTCGCATCCCGCAAACTTTTTTCCGTACGGGAATTCAAGTGCCGGAAGATTTGAGCACAGAAGAACGGTTGCGCAGCATTATGAATTATATTGAGGAAGTAAAAAGAAAATCACGCAATGCACAAAGATTCATCTATTAAAGCACCTCTTAGATCAAATAATCCAAAGCACTGATGTTTTAAAAAGATTTAGACGACCTAGACTTTGGCACTCGACGTTCCAGCTAGAGCATATAATTTCCTAGCTATTTATGCTAAGAAATAATAATTGTCATGAATTAATATGACACTGAATTTCACAAAACCAACATACAAAGTATTCAAACCAAGCAATAGGTTATCATCCAATAATCCCGATGTTATTAAAACATGCAATCCACTGTTTTGGAAAGCCCTGTAAATTTCAGAATTTCAGAGTTTTTGATTTACATAATTTAGCATTAAAAATACGAATTAAACCTAATAGGTTACAAGCGGTTTGAATTGCTGATATTAAATGCGTAGACATCACTACAAAACATGATTTAGTCAAAATATTCAGATATTCTGAAGATACAAAGTTATACACGTAAATCACCATAGTAAAGAATGAGAAAAAAATTGTTTCTCCTTCATAAGTATTCTTTTTTATTTCGCGATAAGATAATTATTTAATGAATTTTCAATCCAGTTAACTGCTATGAAATTCATGGACTTTTAAGAGTAACCTGCAAATACCTGTAGGGTCTAACGGCGATATTTTTCAGGAAAGCATTCTATTTGACTATTTTCAAGATTTCAGCGTGAACTGTATTGCTTGGATGTTTATACGGCAAAAAGATCACTTTTTTAGTAGATAAATTAAGAATTGTTATAGCATCAATGTTCTAAGGACAAATATGAAAAACAAACACGTCCCACGCATCAATTTCAATTTTTAAACTTACACAGGCACTTCTGTTCCGAAGAAAATCATTTCTCACAAAATACTTGAAGTTCATCGAAACGGAAACTTACTGAGGATAATGTTTAAAGCAGTTCCTTCATCTGCCCTCGGAAAGAATTCTCACTCACGTTTAACGTTCTCGGAGGCTCATGATATTGAATTCTGCAGTGAGAAGGAAGAGTTATGGCGAAAAAAAAAACCAAGACCCCCCTGAGCCGAGCGATATGAATAATATTTTCGGATCAAAAAGGCAAGACCGAAAATACATAAATCGATGGGAGGTTGCGAGCGAGGCACGTAAAGAGACGAAGGTGAACCTCCCCCTCCTCACCTATCGTGACCCGAACTTTTTCACAAGGGCATCCCCCTCCACTTCCACGGAATACCTCTTTTTAATATTTTTTTCCATAATTTCCCCGTAGAAAAAAATCAGAAAAGGTTAGAAAATTGAGTTTATTCACGAGTAAAATGATTCTAATTTAGTTGCCACCTTCTTTTATGGTGTGAAGAGAATAAAGCTATGTTAACATATAACTCACTGAACTTTGCCATTCCGCATGACATTTTTTTACATCCACGACCTCTGTTTTAACTTGATATTTTCTTTTTAAACTTTTAGCTTTTTTCCCACAATAAAGCCCTGCAATGATTAGCTGATGACTATCTTCAAGCGTTCAATCAACAATTTAATACCATTAGTAAATTTTAATACCATTTTATACGACGAGAAAAAAAAGGTCATTGACATAAAGAGGCACACTGAACTTCGCTATTCCACACAAGTATTTCTTTCCCTTCCGCGACCTAAGTAGGTCTCATCGATGGACGTCATTGCCAGGTCATGATTAAAATAATGAACCCGAGTATGACGTTCAATATAGATGCCGGCGAAGGAAATGTAATAAATATTTGTGAGAATTACAAATGTCATTAAATGACTAACCCATTCAATGAAGCTACGCCAGAGCCTGTGAATGCCATTAACATAACTGTATAGCGTTTTGCATTAAGTTAGGATAATTTCAAAATTCATCATCAGTAATGGATAGAACTTGATAATAAGCTTTAACACGTTACTTCTGTAAGGTACGCCATGAATGGGATGAGAAAAATTGGAAGTAGTAGGTGTGCTCATACAATAATTGCGGCAAATAACTATCGATATCTCCAATATTGTCAAGGGACGAATTACCAGAATTACGGCATGGCCAATGGCATTCAAGATCAACTCATTATTGTAAAATGCTAAGTAGCGTACAGGAATAAGGAGAAGGATAGACACTTTGGATGAGCATAAAAAATGCATATATTTTAAGACACTGAGGTGAGATTTGGTGCAAGGATAAATGGTTATAAAGTGGAAAAGGTGAGTAAAAATGAGAACCCTTACCCACACTAAACAGAAAATAATGATTTAAGGCGTTGAATTTTCGAAACTAGGAAATAGAGAGCTGTGATATAGTCAACATTAGTCGGTAAGTGGGGAAGACGACGGTTTATGCTAAAAATTTAGACGGAATAATAAACCAAAGAAGGAAATAATAGAAATTGCAGTGCATTATTCCTAAGTACGGGTTTAAAGTACCTATAAAAAGGAGCTTTTCGGCATTGGTTTATAGTTTAATGTGCATGCAATTAAACTTGAAATAGATTGACTACTTTAAATTAATGTAAGTGAACACCAAGTATTGATTTAAGTTATACGAGCTATTTAAACGGATTCCGAACTGAATTGCGAGCTCATGGAGACGTAAAAATCAACTCATTACATCGTCCAAATACTGACGATGAGAAACAGATTAAATTTCCTAGAGCAAGACAGGGATAGGCTCAGTGAAATATACTATGACCGTATAGACCAGATTAAAGAAGTGACAATAATAGTCAATCACTACCAATTAGAGAAAAAACTGAAGCTACTCTATAGGGATGGGGTAAGAATTCAAACGGCAACGCATCCGAATTAAACTTTCTCGCGGCACGGTACTCACACGGCGTGGGCAGGAGTGGGAAACACATGGCTGGGGCCACCCCCGGACATCCATAATCGCTACACGCGGCTCTGCACTGGGAGCAGTCCAGGTTGCACCTCGGCCTCCGCGGGCCGAGACCCATGAGCGGACTCCGGCACGGGCTGATAGCCGCCGAACCACTGCCGCTCCCGCCGCTCGGCGACAGAGGCAGCCGGAGGAGACCCGAGCACGCGATCGGAGTGTGCGCCGGGCTCCCGGACTCGGAGCAATCCGTCTCTTCCGACTCCTTGGGCGGGGCGAGGCGCGGATCGGCGCCGGCGGGAGACGCCGCGTCTCCCGGCGCCGCAGACGACGACGAGACCGTCCCCGGCGCGCGGACCGTCAGCAGCGCGTCACCCGCCGATGCCCGCCTTCCTCCCGGGGGCTTCCTGCCCCTTGGGGGCGGCGAAGGGACAGCCGGGGTCGTGGGGGCCGCCTCCACGGGTCCCACGGTGGAGGCCCGGCGTCTATCGGGGACCGGGGGACGCGTTGGGGATCCCCTTGCGGCCATTTCTCTCTGATTACAGCAGACTACGATGTCGATGCCACCACGTTTTCCCCGGTAAGCTCCATCCAGGGCCGGATTTCGGGCGACTAAGGGTGCCGGTTATTCGGCCGGGGAGACACGGTAAAGTCTAACGCAGCTCCGGCGAGAGGCCGAGGCATAATCACGGATCGTGGGAGGGAATGTAGAGCAGATGAGTGAGGCGGCGGGGGCAGGAAAGCGGGTCAGGGGGATGGTAGGAGGGCGGAGGGGAGGCTCTGGGGGCCCTTCGGGGGCGAGCAGTGGAAGTAGGGGGGAGGGGGTAGGTAGGAGAGGCAGTTGGATTAGCGGAGATGGGCTTGGATGTGGAGAGAGAGGGCTGGCTTACTGAAGTGGAACTTGTCGGAGAGTGGCGAGGTTTTCGGAGTCTGCTAGGTTATGACGTGTTGGTGCTCGCTGGCACTGGGGGGGGGGGGGACGAGAGAGAGAGGAAATGGTTAAAAAGGTTGGGACGGAGAGAAGATTTTCAGGTCCCTTCACAAAGGGGGGGGACAAGGTTTTCCCCGAATGGAAGAGAAGACAGAGGAAGAGAGGAGGAAATGGTGGGAAATTACCGCAAAAACGTCAGCTTTGCAGGAAAGTGAGGGGGAAAGATTGGAGGGCGGAACAGGAAAGGACAACAAAGTATATACGATTCGTTTTGGGAGTTGGTCTGGGAAGTTGGATAAAGGAGAGTGGAGAGACTAGAGAGGAAGAGAAGTGTCACCCCTCTGCTGGGGGAGCACCCTTGGGGAATAGTTCCGGGGTCAGAAGAAAAAGGGCTGCACTCCCTTAGGGCGTACCCCGGGAAAGGACGGAGTCGTCTTGAAGGGTTGCCAATCACCTCCAAGAAAAAGGGTCAGAAAGGATGGAACAAAACGAAGGAGGATACAGAAGCCCTTTCGCAGCTTCTAGGCGACGATAAAATTGACCCGTGGCTCCTGGGGACAAGGGAATCCCGTACGCTGCATCCGATGTGCTGAGGGAGGAGCTTCCTTCACAGCCGCTGGGGTCGATGGAATTCGCCGCGGAAAATAGCCGTCGAAGCTGTCCAAAGAGCGATGGGTGTAGCCGTTCAAGGGAGCAGAAGGCGTGAAAAATCTTCCTCGAGTCAGTGAAGCGGAGAAAAAGTCCACCGGCCTCACGTACGAGCCGTTCAAGCTTGAGTCATCCATGTGTTGATGACCGTCTTGGGTTGATGGTGCGATAAGTTGGGACAGCTCACTCCGGAAGTGCCGACGTTGCGAGAAAGCCACAAGGCAGTCGCCGTCAAAATATCCACCTTCCTCAAAGCGAAATGAACTGTCTTGAACACGAAAATCGTTCTTTCGCGAGGGAGAAAAAAGCCCTAGGGTCCAAATAAAATGCCTTGCGAGACCATCGAAAAAAATGAGACAGAGTCCGGCAAAGAAGTCGTAGTTACCCGACCGTCAAAGAAAGCGACGGACTGGGACGCCCCCTCGACGGAAGCCGGCGAAAAGGCAACTTCCGCCTTGGGCAATGATGCTCTTATGTCTTCTTTTTAAAAATATATATCCACTACTCCCCTTGCTCACCACGCCTCCACGCGGGCGTGTGCGAACCGATCGCACGCGACTGTCTCCTGTTTTGATTCCGGCGAGGAGTAAGACCGGAGGCGAACTCGCTTTTGAGGGGAGGTGAAGGGGAGTGAGGCAGGGGGGAGGGGGGAGAGGGAGAGAGGGGGAGGTCTCGGCGAAAGGCGCATGCGCTGATGGGAACGAGGTTTATCCAGCTGAGATTAAAACGAAAGAAAGAAGAAAATAAAACAAAGGAAAAATTCCTCCCGACGTTTTCCCGACCGACCGACCGGCCGAAATATCTTTTTAAGAAGATGGATATGGAAAGCGAGACAAGAGTGATGCAGAGACACGGATAAAGAGGAAGAAACTCATGCAAAAACAAAACAACGGGATGCACAAATGGAAGAAATGTAAACAAAAAAAACTCGACGCTTATCATAGCTAACGTCGACACAGCCAAAGCATCGGGTGGTCACAATTGGGTGTTCCAACAACTGATTAGTAGGTTTTCGCACAGGCCCTCCCTACCTTAACTTTCCCATTTCGGGGTCATCTTTTACATTCTTATTTATTAATTGCCCACCATTACATTCCTCACACTCTCCTTCTGTCGCCCACGGTTCCTATCCTCTTCAGCGCTTAATAAGCACTCTCCCTCTATCGCCGTCTCCAACACGCTTTTATCTCTCAGAACTTCCTTCATCCACTGTTTCCATCTTTTTGTATATCCGACAATAATTTCATTTTCTCCCAACCTGATGTTAAAGTGTAATCTAAGCCATTAAATAATGATCAATAACAGCATATGTTCAGCTTTATCATGTTTTTACAGGCTCATTCTTATTAATTTTAACAGTAATAAACCAGTTAATAGTCAACCATTTAATAGAGGTGAAGAATATCTTTCATTAATTCAAAAAAGAAAGTAGAAAGCATTCTCGATTTTCAGCTTTAACTGCTTGAGAAACTCAGATAAATATGATTTTAAATAGTGCCGTGTACCATGTTTTATATTTCGCCTTTTTGCAGAACCCAAATTGCGTGAGAAACATATTGACAATCAATGAAGTTTACTCATTATTTATTTTATAATGGAACAACTGACTACACCTAAATCCACTACTATCCCAACCCTAGCCAAGAATCTGAATAAATAGTTGTACCAGCCAGTTTTATTTTTAAGTAGTCTTCTTGAGGCGTGGCTAATTTTCCGAGATTTCCTCCACGTCGATACATCTTCGTACAAAAGTTTCGCCGGCGTTTCAGCAGAGGCGTCTCAGGCGTGAAGTGATGGTATTTCACTTCACTTCACACCTGAAGACGCCTCTGCTGAAATGCCGGCGAAACTGTCGTACTAAGATGTATCGACGTGGATGAAATCACGGAAAATTAGCCACGCCTATTTCACCACTTCGCGGAAGCCTTCATCAATATTTAAGTAGCCTTCTTGAGATTTGACTTCAAATTCTACAAAAACATTTCTTTCGCCTCACTGCACACTTTTCCGAAGATCCACGCCCGCAACTCCACGCAAACTGCACTGCTCCCCACTATGATTTTCGCATGAAATTCCTCAAATCATATTTAATTAATTAAGTACGAATAATAATATTTGATGTATTATGCCATTTAGATATAAAAAATAAAATTTAGATATAAAAAAACCCTTTGGCTGCGGATTTTTCTTCCTGGCTCTTTCTGTAATATGTCAATTTTCCACCAAAAAATGAAAATGTATACATACCCCGGTACGTTTGAACATCAGGCGGATATCCTCGATTGTCGCAACAAAAGGGTATGATTTTTTGAGGACGTGGGGTAAATCCGATTTCCGCATTCCGAAAGTTATTCGCTGAATATAGGCTTAACTATATCTTAAAATGACTTCGTATCATGAAAAAGCGGCGGAAATCATTCAACGATATCCGCCGCTGCTCTAAGAAGCTAATCCGCCGTGATCACAATGAATACGTGCTGGGCCTTTCCATCTCCATTCCCTCCGACCCAAAAAAATTCTGGTCCTTTGTAAATAGTCGCCGTAACCGGCCGTGCATCCCCCTTGAGATGTCATATGAAAATGGCAATGTGGTGGGTCAAGATAGACCAAACTATTTTAATAAATTCTTTACAGATTGTCTGGCCCCTTTATCTAATCTCCCCACTAATCGAGATCACTTCCTCACTCCAATTCGTGACCACTCCTTATCCATGATTAAGACAGATCCTCGTGAGGTATTTGAGTATGTCTGCAAAATCCCTATCCATCGTGCTCCTGGTCCCGATGGCCTCAGTCCCATACTCATCAAACGCTGTGCATCCTCCCTCCCCCTTGTGACTCCTCTGTAACCATTGCTTTTCCCTTGGCACTTTTACTTTCCAATGGAAAATCGCAAACATCATTACCATTCATAAAAATGGCCCTAAAGATGAAGTTTCTAACTATCGCCCAACATCTTTAATACCAATACTATCTTCAGTTTGTGAAAGGATTATCCTTAACAGACTCTACTATTTTAATACCCCTTTCTGTCCAAGAATCAACATGGTTTTCTCCCTGTCCGCTCCTGCCTGACCAACATAGCAGTTTTTCAGCACCTTTCAGTCAATTGCATTTCCAACAAAACCCAACTTGATGCTATTTTCTTAGATTTCTCAAAGGCCTTCGACTGTCTAGACCACTCTCTTCTCCTTCACAAACTTTCTCATCGATTTAACATGCATGGTAATTTCCTAAATTTAGTTGACTCCTTCCTCAGCAACAGATCCCAGCGGGTAATACTTACCGGCTCCTTATCCCACAGGTCACCTGTAACGTCTGGTGTTCCCCAGGGAAGTGTTCTTGGACCAAATCTTTTTAATCTTTTCATAGATGATCTGGCTTCCCTAGTTCCCTCCTCACAAGCTCATACCCTTCTTTACGCAGATGACGGAAAAATGTTTAAGCAAATCCACAACTTCACGGACTGCTTTGATCTTCAGAATGCCTTAAACACGGTCTCAGGGTGGTGCAATACCTGGTAACTCAAATTAAACCCAAGAAAATGCAATGTTATATCTATTTCCCTAAAAAAATCCCCCATTGATTTCAGTTACAATATAAACTCACTAAATCTCAATCGCGTCTCCTCCATTAAATACCTCAGCGTTTTGATGGACCAAAAACTCAACTACTCGAACCATATCCTTACAGTTAAAAATAAAGCCATGTCTCTGCTTGGTCTTCTCTACCGCTTCACACAAATTGCAGATCCACTAGCCTTACAGTCATATTTTTCGATTATTGTCATCCCAATAATCACGTATTGCTCCCCCATCTCGTCTATATCAGCTCCTTCTAACATTCAGACCCTTCAGTCTGTTACAACAAGTTCCTGTTCCTGTTCTTTCTTCTACAAGATAGCTAAATACAGAGTATCTCATTTTCGAAATATGCCAACTGAAACTATTATGCCTACAATATCCATTATTAATCTCCCTAAAAAATTTCTCAAAGCTGACCTGAAACTCATCCACAGTATCCTCGACTCTGCCATTGACTGTCCAGAACTGATTGGCAGTGTCAACATTAAAGTTCCATGTAGACCTACTCGCACACATTCGTTACTCCACATGCCCATCCCCTTTGATTATCCTTAGGACCAAGCGCTCCCTCATCTTCCGCCTCTCTTCCCTGATAAACTCACTTCCAGACAATATTGACCTGTTTTCGCTTTCTTCTTCCTACACCTTTAACAGCCGTGCTCTTTCCTATCTCACTGACGATTTTTAATTGCTTCGTTCTTTTTATGTGTTTATTTTCATACATTGTTACTGAGCTGATTGTTTTTGTTCGAATGCATTAGTATATCTTTTTCTAGTTTTGCTGCTGTTAAATTGTGCCACTGTAAATTGGCAAGCATGCTGTATGTGGACAATTTTTACAAATAAATAAAAATAAGTAAAAAGCACTCAATATAGTCAATATTGAAATCAAAACGTTGGTATTCTCTAAATATTATGATAACACGGATTTAATGCGGTTTGGAAAAACGAAACCTCGTGGCAGATGCAAAACGGACAATTTTGGGACAGCAAGGGTTTGTTTTCTGAAAAAAAACCGTAACTTTCACTCGATGGACAGTATGTGTCTGCTTTAGTTTACTTTTGACTACCTATTGTACAATTAGTCTTCCTTTCTAAAACTTGGGGCATATCGGACAGCAAATGTTAAATAATGCTTTCAATTCCACTCTTAACCTTCTCCTCCGCCCCATCTCAGTAACTCTCTGCCAGACTGACGCTCTCTGTGACGTAACGATCGGATTTTCTGTCCACCAGCAGCTTTTGCGAGAGCTGTACGCACCGATGAACAAAAAACTAAAATACGTGAGAGGGAAGGTTGGTAGGCTTGCGTGCGAGAGAAGCGAGAGAGAAAGGCGTAATGGAAGTAAATGACGTGTTCTGAAAGGGATGAGGGGAAGCGGGGGTGGGAGGAGAGAGAGAGAGAGAGAAAATCGGAAGCGATCACGTGACTTAGGGACGAAACCGAAAACTGAGAGGGGAAATGAGGAGAGAGGGTAAGGGGAGAGGGGAGAAGGAGGGTGTACCGGGACGACCTCCCGCATTACGGCCACTGGGTAAGCTGCGAGAACCGAACACCCTCGCGGCCGGTCGCGGGAAAGATGAGGAAAGCGGCGACGACCTTCCTTTCAAAAGCATCGGGGCGGAGGGAACGAGGAACAGATTGAAAGATAACAAAAGAGAATGGTAAACAGAGAGAGAAGAAGAATAGTACGAGGAAGGAATCGAAAATGAGAAAGGATGAGAAAAAAATGACATGATAAGAGAATGAAGGTGAAAGAAAAGGTGAGAATATTAAATACAGAAAATAAATTAAGGTAAACTTCCCTAAGCAAAAAGAAACATTTTGGCTCAGTTATATAATGTCTGGTTACCTTTACCCATTATATAACGCAGCCTCTATATTTATAAGGGTTATTGGAGATTTTGGAATTTTATAGTACTTCTAGAATATCAGTAAATTAACTTGAAAATTGCCGATGGGTGATCGTTCCCTTATGGGATAATAATTTGAGAAAACGCTTAACCAGACATTATAAAAACCACTCACTTTCTATAATGCTTGGTTGACGTTAACAGTAAGATGGCGTAGACTTTCAGTTTGAAGACGTGCGACAAAAGTTACAGATTGCCCCTCCCTGGGTTTGAATCCAATCAAAGTGGGAGATGTTTTCATCAGAATTCCAATCCCCACTTGTTAGTGACTTGACGATCACTTCAAGTGAAGTGCTCCGGCCATCAGACGAGATGTTGAACTCAGGACACCTTGTTTCCCTCTATTAAGAGTAAGCTAATTCCTACGCCGCACCGGTGTTAATTCCACCCTTCCTCCATTTATCATAAAATCATAAGTTTATCAATCCCCTCAACAAGTCCTAAGTGACGGAAATAACCTCCAATATTGGTTCGACACCTAATCCGAAGGTCGCAGGTCTGAGACCAATAGACGGCATATATTTAGCTGATTTTGAAAAAAATATAATAATGGAAAAAATCATCCACCTTTTCAGAAACGAGAATTTCTTATACACGCTACCCTTAACCATCCGGCCCCAATTCAGAGAGGCAGCGAGAAATCTCAACGGAAGGCACTGACTGCGCAGATCAAGAAGATAGCTCCGGTATCAACTGCCACAGGTTCGGGCAATAGTGAAATTCGCGGAATCGGCCGGAGTAGGTTCTGCATGTGGAAGGCAACGGGAAACCACCCCGTTATTAGTCTCCATAGAAGAAGACTCAGCCTATGTATGACGTTATGGCATTCCTCCCGGCATAGTATTGCGGAAGTAAAATAGTCCCACAATCGTATTCTCCGGCGAGGGACTTCAGGGAGGGGAGCATAAGCTACAGTGGACAAATGCAATCAATCGTCTTCCAAAATAAACAGCCCATGTGACTTTTGGGGTCGGTTTTATAATGGTTGGTTAACATTATGTATCCACCTAACGGCGACTTGATGTTAACTGAGTGTTCGGATTTTATACATTTCACTTGACAGTCGTTTGTTTGGCTTAAGCGATGTGGACAGGAGAACGTATTTGTATCAGTTTTCATACCGAGAAAACATTTAACCAATGATTATTAAAACCTAGCCCAATGAATAAATATGCATTTTTATTAACGGCATTCAGCAATTTAGGGAAGAGCTTTTAATGGATATAGGACACTGTCGCTGGCGTTACTTGGTGGAACTCCTTCATTATTAATGAAAGCTAAAGCTGATCCTGATGATGGCATGAGATACTTAAACGTAGGTCGTGTTGTTTCTAATAAAGTGTAGAATCAAAACCAAGAGCTTGTTTTTTCATTAATAATTTTTAATGGGTCAAACAGGAAACGAGGTCTATTGTATCGATGGAGAATAATGGCGAATTGAATATAAAACAATTTTAATACTTAAGAGGATACAAGAAAAACTACAATCCTTTCAAATGACGCTTGAATTTATATATAATAAGTGAAAAAGTCACTCGCATTGTAAAAATTAATTTAGTAGGCGTTCCATTACAATTACTGCTTGTACTCAACTTTGCATTCAGTCACATTATCAAAAGACGAAAGTCTCCGAAACATCGGAACGGAGGGAATAAGAAACAGAAAGATAGAGGAGACAACGGAGGTCGATAAGGAGAAAGATGATTGAGAATAAAAGAAATGGAAAGAATAAAAATTGAGAGAGGATGGGGAAAAGATGTTAGGGAAGGAATGAAAGAGAAAAGGGCGATAACAGATAGATGCAAAAGATATTAAAAGGGATTCCCTCGATGAAAGAAAAACACAAGCATATAAATATACGCATCGTTATCAATGGCAGTCCACCGTTTATGGGAGATTTTTTAAAGGGCCAAAAAATTAATAAGGACTTTCTTTAGCAAAGGTGTATCAGGTGGAAAATAGTATTTTGAAAACTACGGAACGACTTCAAATGCGAGAAAATTTATCTTGAATGATAAAATACAACATTGGATAATTTACAAAGAAATAGTTGGTTGATATTATCGGTGTCATCTTCAGATACAAGTTTTATCACACAGGTCCAGATATGTAGTTTCTCACTTAAAGGTATCCTCCTCCACTCCCCCATCTAACTCCACTCCAACCCCTCTCTAACGATTCCACTAAACCTTACCCACTTACATCCTACCCTTAAGAGAGTATAAATATTAATATATGTATATACCCGGTTGTGTGTCAAATAGTTTGCACCTCAGAATGTCTAATGCATTGAAACCGAAAGCATAATATAAAAATGTCTGAAAATTATGCATTGTTGCATTTTATCATTAAAAAACTATGTTTAACGTTAGATTAGACGATTCTCGAAAATATAGGATTCATCTCAATTAATACTTTGATAATTTCAAAATGTAACAACATTATTTGCACTGGGAAATACTTTTAATGAGCGTTCCACGAAAATTACAGCTGGCACTCTGCGCTGAAGTAAGTGACACACACTGTCCCAGTGAGTAACGAACATGTGGCATGAACCTAAATGTAAGTAAATGTTGTACAATATCGTTTTATTGAGGTAATATCCCCACAAATAATATGTACTATTGGGTGAGGAATAATTGCGTGTAGTAGACTGTGCTTGGATTCACAATTGCATGCATTGAACACATTGAGTATACTCTTTTTGTCAGGCTTTTATGGTGTACATTACTTACATCCTCTCTAGAATATTGTGCTCCTGTTTGGTTCTCCTACTATGTCAGAGTAGTACATAAGTACATTTTAAAAATAATAATTTTCAAGCTGAATGTATTTAGTATGAATACTGACTACAATGAAATCTTAAGGAAAACTAACTCCCATTCTTTAGCTGTGAGTAGGGATAATAAATCACTTTTATTTTTACATAGTTCACTGAGCTACAAGGTTGACTGTGATTACATTAAATATTAATTTTAGTGTGTCATGTTATCTATTACAAAGAACCCACTATTTTTTACACAATATGTTCGAAAAAAGTATTCTGTTTACACATTTTGATACAAGACGATGGGACAAGCCAACAGTCTTCAAAGTCAAATGGAATTTTTCAATAAGTTAGCATTATTTTAAACCTCAATCACTACATTAACCTCAGAAATATAGTCGAATGTTTTAGAAATTAATATTATGATTTTTGTATGTCGTAACATATTCCACATGCTAAATGTGCCTTTGGATGCCCATGCATATTTTTATAAAGTTCTTGATAATGGAAATATATATTTTATAATAATGAGCAGCAGCCTTTTATAAAGATATAATATTTACATCAAAAAAAGACAAAAACACTCCGAATCATCAAAACGGAAGGAGTGAATAACTGGGAGAGAGGGAGACAATTACAAGTGGCTGGTAGGTACAGAGAGAAAGATGAGGGATGTTGATAATGAAGAGAAAGAGGGTGAAGGGGAAAAAATGGGCAAGGTATCGAAAAAGACAAAGGGTGAGAAAAGATTGCAAAGGAAGTGAGGGTAGAACAAGGAAACGCGATGAGAAGAGGAGCAAACGGAGGAAGATGTATTAAAGGGAATAGGACCGTTGAAAAAAATACGAGTGTGTTTCAGCGGATTTTTATTAATGGAATTCAATTATTTAGGGTGATTTTTAGCGATGACAAAAGTAATTGAGAACCTTTTTTGACTATAGAATACTAAAGAGGCGCATAAATAGAATATTGAAAATAAAAGATAATTGAATATTTGCGTAATTCAGGAAAGGGTTATATTATTTCAAATAATATTAAAATAAAAACTAGGTAACCCGTGCAAAAATTTCGCACTTTCACGCTATCAGGGAATAAGTATGTTAAGGAAACGGTGTAATTGGGTTTTAAATAGAGAAGAAGGTGTATCATAAAGTACTTTCTTTATACTTGTTTCCTAGCAAATATATACAAAAAATATGAATACTATACAGGAAAGAGAGTTTATCGAAACTTTTAAGTCAAATTAATGGGTAAATAGTGAAATTTGAGATTGAGATTGTATTTTTCGTCAGAAGCCGGTGATTCAACATTTAAAATGATACCTCATTTATCACTGTAGGTGCAGTGTTAACGGAGCATATGCGGAATGACAGAAAAAGACCTTTCTGTAATAATATATATGATAAAATAGAATCTAAACAATATGTATTGGTAAACAAATATCGATGTTCTATTACGATTTCTGCTGGCAAGCTTTTTAAGTCAGTCACATGATAAAAAAACGAAAGGCATGTACATGCATTCCTTAGCTCCTGGTGCCCTCTTATAAACGCAGAATGCCAAAATAACTTATAGCCTCTGGCGATTCCACTTTTCAGATAGGCAGACGTTTTCCCTTCTCCCGTATATAATATAATACAACCCATAAGACGGATCTTTTTCCTCCTTAGGGCCATGTTATCTAAATTCCTGCTTCCTAGGACGACTTTGAGTTTCCTATAGTCTCTAATTATATCCACCATCCATAATAATGGTCGCATCAAATATCCTCCTGCACCTCGATTGCTATAAATGACACACCCGCGTTCTGTCGACCTCATTTCCTCATATTTTTCCTAAGCAATATCTCAAACAGCTAAACAACTTTCTCACTCTCCTTCTCCGCAGTCCATATTATCAACTCATAAATCTAGCGACTCAAAATTTTATGTAGCATTACTAAAGATCCTCCACCTCCTCTAGATACCTCCTATT
Organism: Pyrrhosoma nymphula; assembly: GCA_963573305.1. Lineage (NCBI taxonomy): Eukaryota > Metazoa > Arthropoda > Insecta > Odonata > Coenagrionidae > Pyrrhosoma > Pyrrhosoma nymphula. The sequence continues at coordinate 6,010,764 of OY754335.1, read as the reverse complement.
AGCCAACGTCATAGTATAAACATAAGAGCAGGTCCCATTTCCGTCCAAAATATTATCAAGTTACCTTCTCTCCCTCTCTTTTCTAGTCTATGTCCAACTAGTATGGTGATCAACCGATGATTCCGTTTTATTGGTCATTTCACTACTTAGAGCACGATTTATATTCACCCCATGCTGGTGATTCATTTTTAATAACATAACTTTGTACTTTTCCAAAATTATTAAAAAAAATAACTATGGAAAGTACCAAGTTCTGTACCAAATCATATAATCATTACTTTATCTAAGTCACGCCAGTTATCATCAAATTTATCAATACTGGTTTCAATGATTGTGGTTTCCTGATTATGTGGATGGATTCACACAAATATGCACAACCTTTCTTGATTCCTATGGAGGAACAATGTTTGTAAAAGGTAATTTGAGGTTAAAACTAGGGAACGTGAGCTCTACGGCCTCTTAAAGTTATAAGGTATAAAATTCTCCAATGGCCGTAATAAATTGGTACCACTCGTCAAAAATACGCCACAATTGCTGTGTTGGTTTGCGGGAAAAAAATTGCGAAAAAAGGAATTTTTTCTTCATTTTCCTATTTATTCTAGGCTGTCCTCCTTCCTATCCACTTACAACCTTGCGTTGCAAGTGACTTCTCCCTTCAGTTCGCTGAAGAGGGCCATCTTGTGGCCGAAATACGCGTATCCGACGCACACCCTCGTCTTTTCTTGTTTTTGTGCCGTTTCTTGACAACGCTCTGTTGAGCTAGATTCTCCCAGAAGTTGGGCCCGTCTGAGTGTGTGTGTGTGAGTGAGTGCTTGTGAGTGTGTTTGTGTTCATAACCCCTTAGGCATCCTTAGCGGGGTCTCATTAGCCCTAGTGAAGAATCCCTTTTTGGGTTGAGTGTGTGGGTGTGTAACCCAGGCATCCTTAGCAGGGTCTCATAAGCCCAGCGAAGTATCCCTATTCGGCGAGGAAGTAACATTACCGTAAACCACCACAGGGGTTTTTCTGGTCGAGAGGTTGTGGTTGGTCACTGGCGTGGATTTTTCCCCCCAATTTTTTTCCCGCAAACCAACACAGCAATTGTGGCGTATTTTTGACGAGTGGTGCCAATTTATTACGGCCATTGGAGAATTTTATACCTTATAATTTGAGGTTAAATTATAGTTTGAAAGTTTAAGTATGTAATCAAGGGAAAACGTGATAAGTACCGTGATTAACGCTTAAGGGAAATCATCCTATTTCACGTTGTTTAAACTACTGCTTCTACACTTGATCATAGCCTTCTCTTTTATCGATCGTGAATGAATATCAGTCGTAATAGTGTAAGTTATAAAAAAAGTGTTTCACTATTAGGCATCAGTATAGTTTGTTGGTATGGTTTTAATTTTATCTAAAACTAGTAGAAGGTACCCGTTGAAATTCAACGGGTGTGAAACACATTGAACATATTTCATAAGAAAACCACAAAGCCTGAAGAATACTGTCAGCGTAGTCATTTGAGGAGTTCGTAACCTGTCTTGTGTGTTGTGTTCGTTGTAGTAGACACGCTGACCGTTTTCCAGGTGCACTGAGAGATGTGTGACTGTTGTTCCTCTTTCACGGAAACCCAAAAATGAGTGAATGTAAGTTAACTGCACTATAACACTTTTAAACATTTACAAATAACTCGTAACGTTTATGATGTGGGAATTGTTCTAAAAAAAAGTTCGCAATCGTAATGATAGGCAGACGGTTCCACGACGTGTAATACATCTGAGTAGAAAACGACACTAAACAACGCTGTGTTTGTTGTAGCAAAAGAGGCATTATTAACATTACTATTTGCTACACGTAACTTTCTTGCACATATAATTGCGTGTGTGGTCTATTTAATTCCTTTATGTACTTCGCTTACTACGTAAGAGTTATCTCATATACATGCAGTTCTCCTATGAGAGCTACTTTGAGAATAGACGTTGAAGAGTATACTTGTTGTAAATATTCATTGAATTTATCGATTGCGCCCCGAATCAATCTATCATGGAGCCCTTGGGACTCTGGGCCCTACGTATACAGATTTTCTTTCTACGTGCTATCATGGGCCTGCAGGAAAACGGGATATGTAAATGCTAGAGGCGTGAATGTACTTTGAAAATCAAATCTCTGATTGACAAGGAGATATGCTATTATTAATTTAAGAGAAAAATGTGAGATTTTTCAGCTAAAAACATGAATTTCAGAAATATACGGAGCGTAGAACAAAATATATAGAAAAAATTAGAAACTTCTTCTATTCAGCCTACCGAAAAAAAATTCCAGTCCTCTATCTCAGTGAAAGTACTTTTTAAAAGCATAAAAAACCACAGCACCGAACCCAATGCTTAGCATGGACCACCAGGGGGAGCCTTTGGGGGCCTTGAGGGATTTTTAATATAGCATAGGTTTCAACCAGATATATTATCTATCTACATGCCAAATTTCAGCTCAATCGGTCCAGTAGTTTCTGCGTGGAGACAGACAGACACCATTATATTTTTATATATTAGTTAAGGATTACAACCCCAACCCTGAAAAAAGTGTTTTGGTTAATTGAACCCTAGGGTGTTTGTTGTCTACCAGTAACAAACATGTGTTCCAAATTTCATCAAAATCGGTCCAGAGGTTTAGGAGGAGATGTGGAACATACATACATACCCACACACAGTGAATTTTATATGTTTAAAAGATAAGAATAATGCTTTCTTCTGTAACTAGCGCAGTTTTGTCTGAACTGTTATGGGGAAAGCGGTAAATACAGCTATCCTCGTGGGGAAGTTTGAGAAAATGTGATTAAAAAGACAGGACAAGAATTCAAATTATACCATCTGGCTTTCCTCAAACTAAACCTGTCCTGGGAACTATGAAACCATCACTAAAGATTATAATCAGATTATTACATTCATGTCTTGGAATAAGCAGGGAAACATTTCAAGCACACATGCCGACACCGGAGAATAATAAGAAGCACCTCCCCACGTTGGATAAAAAGGACGGAAGGGGTATAAGGATACTTAAAGAAGGGATGAGAGGAAAGAGGGAAGAAACGAGGGCGGGAAGGTCTGGGGAAGGTTTAAGAGAAAAATATACGAGTGTATGAAATGACACGAGGCGGGAGACTGGTCTGTCGGGAGATGGCCGCGAGATACGAGGGGATGGCTGAGGGCAACGGAGAGCGTTGCTACGGGGACGGGAGGGGGGGGAGTGAGAGGGAGGAGGGGGAGGCGGGGTAAATAGGGGAATGGGGGGTTAAAGAGGAAGGGCGGAAACCCTCTTCCAGTCGGGATACGAGTTTGCGCAGTACCACATCGTATTACTCCCCCTCTCTCCCATTTGACCAGCCACTGCCACCAATATCTCTCTCTCTCTCTCCTCCTACGTTACGCCGTGCCCGGGTTCATAGGTAGTAGGGGTGAAAATCGGTAGCGTAAAATAGCGTAAAAACATCGATAAGTTAAGTGAGAAATGTGGATGCATTCGTAATAGATGACGTGCCGCCTCTAATTTCATACCATCCACGATGCTATCCGATAATTTCCTTAAAGATAACAATTCGTATTTCACAAATAATTGTCTTAAAAATTCTACTTTTGAAACGAAAATTATAAAGCTCAGTTTTTCACTCGAACATTTTTCAAGATCGAACACGCATCTGTTGATTGTGAGAAACAACGAAGTCATAAGACGATAGGAGGTAAGGTGGACAGACTTGTACTATGTGTGCCACATATCTTAGCCACATAAAACAGGACATGAAACAGTAGCACTATCTGGGAACGACGAAATTAGCAAGGGACAGGGACAGTCAACCAATTTTAAGAGATAACGACCAATGATGATGGTATACGTCAATAGGATTAAATGTTCAATAATCAACTGCAAATTTAAAACTTCCGGATATTCCAGGTTGAAAATACCACAATGCGACATTCTTGCCTAATAAACGCCAAACTTATCTTTTTACATTCATTGAGAAATTTGTAGAAATCGAAATGATTTGCTATCACTAATTTTTTCACTCCAGGATAATTAAAAAATATATATATTAAAAATCACGCTTGTTTTAATTACATAGTCCATTTATTTCAAATTTCGTATAGTAGAGCATCTACTAAGTAGTAAATATACTAATTATTGGCTAGCACAGATGAAGTTACAGACGTGCGGAGACAAACTCATTTCAGTATTTAAAAAGATTTCATATATCCACAACGTATGTTTTAACTGAAGAAATAAAACCATGGTTTTACTATCACGTCATTTCTGAGTGGACCACCAATCAAGCCTTTATATTATTAATAGTGAAGCCATGGTTATATTTCTTAAATAATTACATTGTATGAAGAATGCAAAATCTCAACTCCTTTCCTAAAAGAATAAAATTCAGAAATAGCTTCAAAAATCCCCAGAATCAGTTTCATAGCAATTAAATAATGCTTGGAATTAACACTTATTTATCATTAATCGTTGCGACATCGCAGGTTGAAATATTGATGGTAAAATATCGATTTTTCTTCAACATTAATGTAGTCCCTTCGATGGTCCATCGATAGACAGACCTCGATGTTTTTCTCTCGATACTACTCAGGCTGTACATTCCACTTGCCCTCTAAGTAGTGCGTCTCTTCCTTCCACATGTATTCGGGGGAAAGGAAAATTAGTTTCGAAACTCTGAATCCACCCTCGTCTCATTTCCATCCTCAACGCTCTTACCACGGATTTTCCGCTGAAAAAGTCCAGATAAACTCAACTAGGGATATATTTACGCAGGACCCACGTTTCGCCCCAGTCTCGGGCGTTCACGTTCATTGCAGCCGAGATATGAAAAACCGCTCGGACGCTATATCCATCCTCCCATCGATCCCATACCGGCCTTTGCCTTTCATATTTTTATCCCAACTCTCTTTCTCTCACAGCGGGATGTTAATTTTTACCCGTTAACCCTTTTTACGCACCCTTGTAAAAGTCATCGCGAACCGCCGTGGGAGCGCTCTTGGTTTATCGGTGCACGGACGTGCGTATAGGCGCTTGGGAGCGATGTTTTCGTACTTTCGTCGTATCTTTTGCCTTCCCTCCATCACTCACGTGTATCGCCCGCGATCAAAAAAGTCAATGACTCAAGGGTTGAATCCGAGGAAAGGGATCATTAATTTAATTTTTTGACGACCGAAAAACTTCAAATTAAATTCACTCAAACATTATGCCAGTCAGTTTATATCTTTTTAAAACATTTTGACAAACAGAGTGTAATAAATGCTCTGACGTTGTGATTTAAAACCTTAATTTAATATTTAAAACTACCATTAAATATTAAAATGATAACTACATGAACTTCACTTCAGTGCTCTTAAATGATAGGGATTGAGCGTGGGGATGAGGGTAGCGTGTAGCTGGAGTAGTGGATTACCATTGTGAGGGCCTGAGTTTGATGATCCATAGAGTGGTGGAGATGACTGCGTTGATCGAATTCTGTTCTCTGTAGTGGTGTCAGTCGGAGAACACTTAAATTTGCAGTACTTCTGCATATCTCAGTCCGGTTCGTGGGATAAAAGTTAAAGCTATGGACCCCTAAACGAATCTAGTTAAGAGTGGGATGATACTTTCGCCGTGTCTATCTCCATCCTTGTTCCACTGCCCAAATGATGCTTCACTTACCAATCACACACGTCAGGGTGCAAATAATCTAAGATGCCAGTTGTCTACAATTCTATAATGGGGAATATAAGTTATTTAAAAATAATATTAAACGTGAACTTCATCATCTTTAATATGCACGAATGAAATTGGGTCGGAAAAGTGTTTTATTTTAATGAAAATATTTATGGTACAAACTACGCTTGCTAAGCGTCTTCAAAACCCTAGGTCATCGATAATACAGCGGATGACGCCATGGAACGGTATTACTTAACGTTATACGACGCATTATAATGTTTAGTTGAGCTAGTTTATTCTAATTTGACAAAGGATTTTATTTCATAACTACGGAATACAATGTACTTGAATGATCTGATCCTTGAAGTTGAAATAATTACACAGCGATTGCCTGAGGTGATGTTAAGCTATTGAGATACCGTTTTGGATCTAGTGACTTTCTCAAAATATATGGTTTTTCAAAAGGCAAATATTCATGTCTACAGGTGACGCATTGGCATGTGGATTATATATTATTGGAGATTGTTAGAAAATTTGCTTTCATATTCGATACATATGAGAAATATATTTTATTGATGTTCATCATGTTTCACTAGGACTAAAAAAGTACTTTTTAGGAATAAAGCAATACCGTTATTTGTATGAGAAAAAAAACATCGAATGCTTAAGGAGAATAACTGCGGAAGCTTCACTTTCAGAGCTTTGTATGAGGCGAACGCAATCAGAATAAAAATATAGAATGGAATTGGCAATTACTACTTTCGAAGTCTGGCGCCAACTTGTGCGTAATTTACCTTGTAATATAAGTCATGCAATCACATTTATTAGGCTTGCGAATCGTTTTTGTACCGATTGTGATCGTAGAAATCTCTCATGTATTACTGCATTAGAATTTTCTCACGCAGAAATTGTATCATCAATTATTTTATGATTTTATTTATTCACCCACACATTGCAGCAATACACATTTTGCTGGGTTCTCAATTCGTTTCATTAAGCAGAGTATAAATGTTATTTTATATGCAGCCTGCAATACGGATTGTGAAAGTTGACCTTGCGAACAGAAAGTAAAAGTGATCTACATTTACACGCTTAACCCCCCGAGTGAGAGTCCCGTGTTTCGACAGAATATTTCATGTCCGGAAAACGAGAAAAATGGCAATTTCCCGTTTCCACCGTTTATTTATAATTTGATGATACCCTTCCGATATCGATCTCGCTGAATCTACATCGGATTAAATATCCGTTATCAATCTGGATATGTATTTGCATTTTTATTGGTAATTTTCCGCCTCGATTTTAAGCCACCGAAAGCGATGCGTACGTGTATAGTTAATAAATCTTTCGCTTCGTTTGATGCCTATCAATGAATACGCAGGCACCAAACTCCCAGGAAAAATTTTCTCCGGAAGATTAATGACTGCCTGCGGGACTTCTGAGTGCTATTTGTTTATCCTTCCACCCATATTTATAGAATAAACTGTGCACATATCATTTTGCATGCATTATATTTTTTAAATCAAACACGTTAATTGAGTTGAGTAGCAATGTAAGCTCATTTGTTGTCATTTAAATAATGACTTAAATCCATTAATATAATTTGATATTATGTAAGGGCTACCGAATTTTTCGGAATTATAAAACGAGACATTTCGACATATTAAACCCCGTTGACATTCATGCACCGCGTTAAATTCGAGTTCTAAAATGACGATCCAATCGAAGTAACGTCCATAGAGTGCAGTGCCTCTTCTTGCTTCATCTTGGATGAATTATGGTTAACATACGGGCAACGGCCTGTTATAGCTCATCATCATCGAAGCCAAAAACCGTTGTGCTCGACGCAAATTATTATTCGTAATCGTCCGATTCGCCACGGGTGTTGTGATTGCGAGTAAGTGCGAAAACATCTGTGTCTTCGCACCACGTTAAACTGAATTATGTAGTACCTACTACTAATGGTAAAAAATACGTTTTTCAATGTTACAACTTCTTCTACTTCTACATACTACCCCGCAACCCGACTCAATAGGCGTGTGGCGGGGGGTGTTAGGACACCAGCCGTTTATACATAAAAAGGAAACTCTCTAATGAAATTACGCCTAGCATTTATTAAAGTCCCTTATTGTTCGGGGGAAAAACGAATTTCCATACCTATCCGTTCGGCAAAATATCTCTTTTAATTTATCGTTTCTGTCGGACCTGTAAATATAGTGGGGTTCTAATATGATGTTCTCCGTGTCGCTCTTTAAGATATCTATTCTTAATTGCTCAAGTAATCTAAGCCTAGCGCGCAGCCTCCGAGTCTCTAGCGGCTCCCAGCCTAATTCGTTTAACATCTGTGTAACGCTGTCTGTACGCCCGTAGCAGTTTTTGACGAATCGCGCAGCTTTCCTTTGTATTTTATCAAGTTCCCGGACTAAGTCTTTCTGCGCCGGGTCCCATATGCTCGCTGCATATTCAAGGTGTGGCCGGACGAGTGCGAAATAGCACCTCTCTTTTACTTTTTCATCCGAAAATCTTCCCACTATACGCTTGACGAATCCTAGCTTCTTCAGAGCTCTGCCACAAATATTTCTTATATGTGCTCCCCACGATAGGTCCGAAGTTATCGTAACTCCTAGATACTTCACTTCATCTGTCGTCTTTATGTTAACACCATCCACAGCATAAATATGGGAATAGTTGGACGACCTCCGCAAGAAATGTACCGCCGTGCATTTGCTCAGATTAAGTTCTAGTCCCCACTCTTGGCTCCACACATGAACGTTGTTTAAATCCGATGACAGAGTTTCAAAGTCAGAGTGATAACTAATTTCACGATAGATGACAGCGTCGTCGGCAAATAAACGTATTTTACTGCTAATTCGAGAGCATAGATCATTTATGTATATATTGAACAAAAGGGGGCCGATCACGCTTCCTTGCGGGACACCTGATGTCACTTTAACTACATCGGAGCTAATTCCGTCAAGAACTACTTTTTGCTTACGATCACTCAGAAAGTCGCGTATCCAGTTTACTACTGTTTCGTTTAGGCCGCATGACTGTAATTTGTATAAAAGTTTGTTATGAGGTACCGTGTCGAAGGCTTTCTTAAAATCTAGAAATAATACGTCAACTTGTCTTTTCGATTCACCAGATTTGAGAACGTCATGAAGAAAGAGCGCGAGTTGTGTTTCACATGATCTACCTTTCCGGAAGCCGTGCTGAGAGCCATGGAGGACGTTACGACTGTCCAGGAACGTCATGATATTGCTAACGACGATATGTTCAAGTATCTTGCCTATAATCGACGTTAATGAAATTGGTCGATAGTTCCCTGGGTCGTGTCTGTTTCCCTTTTTGAATATCGGTGTAACGTTTGCAATTTTCCAGTCTAATGGTATCTTTCCTTCAGACAATGACTTCTAGAATATTATGTCTAAGAACGGTGCGATCTGTGGCGCTAATTCCTTGAGGACACGCGCGGGTATTCCCTCCGGACCCGGGGATTTACTATTTTTTATCGACTGTAGCTGTTTAGTTATCCCATCGCGTTGAATAGTGATTTCTTTCATCGGTTCCTCAGTGAATGAAATTTCAAAATTACATGCAGTATCGTCTGTAGTGTATACACTTTCGAAGTGGGAATTTAACGTGTTAGCTTTGTCAATATTTTCGGTGACAAGTTTGCCATCTTTATCAAATAACGAATCTACGGTTGAAGATTTTCCCTGAAGCTCTCTCGCATATGACCAAAAAGATTTCGGATTTTCTTCGAGTAATTCACCAAGTACTTTTTTCTTGGAATTTCGCAATGCAGTACGCATTGATTTCTTAGTTTTTGAGCGTTGCGCAGCGTAACTTTCTTTTGCTTCAAGTTCCTTCGATTTGTCACCTACCGTAGTGGACTTTTTGAGCAAGTTGTACAGTTTTCTCTGTCTCTTAAGGTCCCTCCTAACATCGTTGTTATACCAGCGAGGTTCTTTACTGTCGCATTTCAATTTTTGCGGAATATATTCGTTGATTCCCTGTCGCAGAATTTCTAAGAAATATTTCCATGATTCATCTGTGCTTTTATCCTCTGTTTTAGCTACGAAGTCCGTGTACGAATCATTAAGCATCTCACCAAATTTTATGAAGTTGCATTTATCAAATAAATAAATATTGCGTTTCGGTTTTACTGCTGACTCCATTTCAATATTTAAGGTTGCAAAAATTACCCTGTGGTCACTTATGCCGTCAATAGTATCGAGTTGTTTTATCAACTTAGGATGGCTTACTGCAAAGAGGTCTAATATTTTATTTCCTCTCGTAGGCTTGTCAACTACTTGGGAAAGTGAGTGATTAGCAAGTGTGTTGAGTAAGATCTCGCTGATTTCCCTGTTCCTAGAATTCGGTTTTACTGTGTAAGAATCCCAATTTATAGATGGAAGATTAAAATCTCCCCCAATAATTATTACACTTTTACTGTCTCTCACAGTAAATGCGGATATTTGATTTTCTAATTGGTAAATAACATCAATTTTGGAGTTTGGAGGTCTATAAAAAGAGCAAACATGTATACTCCTTTTGTTTCGTTGTTTAATTGTACACCATACGCTTTCTATTTCACTGTCAGTTACTTCGTGGGCGGTGCTGTGTAAATGTGACTTGACTGCTAGAAAAACTCCGCCACCTGTCCTATCGCTTCGATCGCATCTGTAGATTTTATATCCTGGAGGAAAAACTTCGCTGTCGCTTACATCCTCAGTAAGCCAGCTCTCCGTTCCTAGGACCACGTCTGCGTCCTGAAATATATTCTCGATTTCAGCGCGCTTGTTTTTAACGCTACGGCAATTAACTACTATAAAGTTAAGGTCATATTTTGTAGATTGAGTGTCGGTTGGTTCTTTTCCACGCTTTTGGGTATTAGGTGGGCGAATTTCACTGGAAGTGCTTATTAAATTTGATATAATTTCTTTCACTTGAGTACGCATTTTGGGAAGATAGTGACTATTTACCGGCTTTAGCGCTCCTAAGTTTACTTGGATTTGAACATTTTCGCAATGCGGATTTCCTCGGAGGCTACGTTTGGTTAAATCTTTACAAATCCCCCTAGATGACCTATCCTCTAGTCTAAAAAATATCTACAGTGCTCAAAAATCCTACGAGCCACCCGTTCAGACACCTCTTTGGAATAATGCACCCCAGACGAGTTGAGGGGAGCCCGGCATGATCTAAGCACCGGCCGAAGATCCACGAACTCTGCCCCAATGCTCGCACAGAATTTCCACAGCCTCTTGTTGATCCAGGCAATCCTGTCCCAAACTCGAGGGCCGCAGTCAGTCCGTGGAACAATGCTGCAGATGGATAGTCGCAGATCGACACCAGTGCCCCTCCGAACGCGTTCCACCTCCGAGTTTAGATCCCTAAAGGAATCCAAGATCTCATCGGCTCTACGCTCGGAAGCATCATTGGTGCCAACATGGGCCACCACCCGCAATCTAGAGCAGCCCGTGTCCTTCACCGCCGCTTTTACCACCGCCGTAGTATTGGGTACGATTCCCCCTGGTATACACCAGGAGGTGACCCGTTGGTCCGCTCCGTCTCTCCTTGCCCTCTTCTCCAACTGGGGGAAAATCCGCCGGACGTTCGAACTCCCTAACAATACTATTCCTGCCCTCCCAGCCCGGCTGCCGTTCGAAGTTGAGTCCCTTGCAACGGGGGGTTCGTTCACGACTTCGCTAACTGGCCCCCCAGAATTGTCCTCCGACAAAACCGCGAAGCTGTTGCGAACGGGGATGGGATTAGCCTCCGCTTCCCCCACTCCCCGTCTCGGCCGAGCCACCGCCCCCCGCCCTTGGGGCACAACCACCCACTCGGGCCTCAGGCCGTGAGTCATCCCCAGACCCGAAGACTGCACCGTCTTCCCCAAGGCCACCGCACTTGCTTTTGCACCCGAGCATGCCCGGGACACCACCTTGGTGCTGTGCAAGGTCTTGGAAGTAACGCTACAAACACCGGGGCCCGAAACCCTCCCACGACCCGTAACCCGGGCGAAAATCTCCGCAACTAGCCTCTCCAGCTCGGCGACACGTGCCTCGAGGAGGTCGCTCTTCACCTTGCTCTTGAGGCTCGCTACAGAGGAACTAGGGCCAGCCATACTATTCTACAGGCTTTAGCACTTAAAACGATTTGAATTTACACTAATTCCTCTAAATGTATAAGGCGGGTATAAGCGAATCAAGTAGGATACGCAAGGTTACGTAAGAAGTACGGATAAAGAGCAAAAATGCAATGGATCAGTTACTAGAACACGCACGCACGTATAGGATCAAATAATTATTAAGAGTCAGTACTAATACTTAAGAACTACCAATAATATTAAGTACTATAAAACAACTTAACCACTGAAGCGAGAGAAAATTATAACTAAGCAAGCACTACAAACTAGTAAGACACTTGAATAAAGGAAAAAAGAATTTAAGAAAATAAGATGGTCAGCGACTACTTATCCGTTACACCGTCAGCTACAGGACCAGGCTGCTTCACAACTCTACTTCACTTCACAACACTACTTCGCAAAATGCGATTTCAAAAATAACACTACTTCACAACACAACTTCGCAAAATGCGATTTCAAAAATAAAACACTAAATTCACTGCTGCACAAATCTAGGTGTTCGGGGCCGCTGCCGGTCAGAGAAGGAGGTCAAATAACTTGAAGGGTGATTTTGTCTTAAAATGTATAACTCACAAAAATTTTCAATTAAAAATTGGGCATCAGCAGAGTTATATTTAAAAAAAACCAATGTAATTAATTTTTCCAAATAAATTTGGGATGTTTCGCGATATTCGGTTTATATTTTGGGTCCGTTTATGTGCGCGGTCTGTTTCTAATAAGCAAATAGGGCATGCCATCTAATACAACCTATTTGTAGATTCTTCCGCGTCCTTTCTGCAAAATGAGACTTCAACTCCGACTAGCCTAGCAATTTACTTTTGCTAGTTCTCAAATATTTTGTACCATCACTGCGTAGACGTGTAGACGTGCTTTGGAATAAAGTCGGAATAAAGGAAGGCTACAAAAAAGTGTGTTCTTTTGTACGAAGATGATGCCGTGTTTCTGTTTGAGAGCACACTAAAATTACAAGGGCTCCTGGATAACTTCCGTGATGCAAGAAGGAGAAAGGATTTGAGGGAAAATAGTTCTCTTCCCGACGTTATTATACGACGTTATTTCCAGCTTCGGTGACGGCGGGGTAACGTCCTCGTCTGCTAACCCAAAGGTCGCGGGTTCGAATCCCGTTTGGGGAGGATTTTTCACTTCCCAGGGCATGGTTGTGTGTGCTCGTCCAATGTTAATATTGTTAATACCCCGATGTAAAGGCCAATGAGTGCTGTTTTCGGTGGTAATTAAATAAATAAATAAATATGGCAACGGATCGCAGAAAGTATTTGAATCTTAAGAATAAGTGAGTGTGCTTGTTGCAGTTCATGAGTGTAAGAGAAGCGAAAGAGGTATGCAAAAATAAGCCATTATGGAGGTAAATTTCAAAAGAGAGCCAGTTTTCTATGGCTAACAGCCATAACTACGTACTTTGACTTTGCCCACCCTGAAAGCGAATGGCGTGTTGAATACGTATGTAAGTATCACTGCGGCAGAATTAAATACTCCGCCCATCTGTAAAGATTTGAAACGCTATATGTTAGCTAATTCCAAATTATCCCACCGCAGAGTAATTTGGTTAGTGAATGAAAAAACATGCACTTGGTTATGATTCCACACTTTATTTGATGATGGCACACCTGATGATGACATGATATGCCGAAACCTAGGTCGTGTCGTTTCAAATTAAGCGTGGATTCATAACCAAGTGCATGTTTCTTCATTCATCATGAAGGAGTTCCACCGAGTAACGCCAGATACAGTGTCCTATAATTTGGTTAGCTCTCAAAAGTCAATGCTAATGGATCAATACGGCCACTTCCAAATAACGACAAGAAGGATCTTCCTACTGCTCTCTAAAATCGCCGTTTGGCTTTCTATCTACTCTCGACCATTGTGAACCACGCTCTGATTTACCGTGTTCGCCAGGAAACACACCTTTTGTGCCCCTTCTCCGCCACGGGGGGGGAGGGGTTCGCCAGAGTTACAGAAGGATCCCTTTCAAAGCCGCAGAGGTTGCGGATGATGCCCGCAAATGGAGGAGAAATTGGATACTTCATTGATTAATTTCGTCATGGTGATCCCCATCGCACCGACGCCGCGCCGTCGCCGCTGGGTTATTATTACGATGCTGCTCCGAGATTAAGCTCTCGGAAATTTTCTGACTCGCTGAGCATCGTGGCTGATGACGCGGAATGATGGATAAATTCCACGCCTGCTTTATACATATGACATCTTGTTTGAACCTACTCTCCCGAGAGAATTGATATCTACATTAAACTCTAAACTCATCTTCATCTATTATCTTAACATCTAAGGAGCTGATGTAAGACTTGAACTGAGTACGATTTTCTGTCATCAATATACTGACTCCATACCCTATATCAAAGCTTTCCTGAATAACTGAAGCGTATCGTGGAGAGAAATACCGCTATGGCATGCGAAGGAGAGTTAAACCCTGCATTACTTTCAGAGCGCATTTTAAAAATATAGAGAAGAGTTATGCATGATTATAGCTAGTACCCCGCAGAGATCAACAATTAGGAACATGTATTATTTTTCAAAGCTAATTGTATGGAAATTCCATATTATTTAATGTACAAGAAAAAGTTTTGAGTGCTTAGATGTGAGTGTATTCTGCACAACATAATGCCGTAAGGTGTAACACAACAACTAAAGAGGGCAACGGCCTACCACGATGGAAACACTGGTTCCCGATCAGTCACCGAAGTTAAGCATCGTTGGGCTCGGCTCGGGTTTGGAGGGGTGATCCTCCAATTCGTCCGAGTGCTGTTGCCCCTGTCTGCACGTGACAGACAGTATGTGCGAAATTACCTTAGCCGTCGAAGCACGTTAAACAAAATTACTACTACTAACAACTAAAGATTATTCATTTACTTTATAAAAGGCTACGCGTAGGTACGTATGATTCTGTTGACTAGGCGTAGTGGTTCCGATGTGCGCCAATAGATGGCAAGCGAGCTCCCAAGTACTTTCTCCACTAGCTGACACATGGCGCGGGCGTATGATTTTTTCAAAATACGCTGAAGGGAAACTTCTTAGTAAAAGCTTCGCCTGCTTCACCAAAAATGTTGAATGCTAAGAAATCTCGGACATTTCATTATTGTATATTTTTTTTCCTTATTTACATGCTTTTTTCATTAAAAATAAAAAACACATTACTTTCTATTTAATTATTTATTTTATTGATTATTTTTTACTATTTCACCAATATTTAAGCCTGTTTCAGCAGGCGTTTCAACTAGTTCATTTAACACTCATATTCAATTTCCTCGCATCCAAAATTATAAATGCTTAAAGGATACCGAATAAATACTGATACTTAAAAAGGATACTGATTGGTGGAAGGTAATCGAATAATATCGAAATTTTAGGTGCGTGACTCACTGTCTGCATTTCGTATTAGCTGCGATTTGATAAGACACATATTCATTATTTTATAAAATAGACGTTTAAACAATAACAACAATGTATCAACCGCATATAGTTCACGAACAGCAACTTTTTCAAAGGATTTTCACACTAAGTGCTTAGGTGCATTCAGAACGACTAACCTCCCTTTGGTGACAGAACCTATGGATGATATATTTATGAATAGATCTCATCTAATAATCAACAGTCGATTTTCTTGCGTCCAAAATTAGAAAGGTTTAACTAATTGGTGGATGGAAATAAAAAAAATCGACATTTTAGTTGCGTGGTTCACTGTCTGCATTTGGGATTAGCTGGGATTTGAAAAAAGCATTTAAAGTTTTATTATTTACGCTTTTTATCCTAGACCCCTCGTCGTTTATTATTTACGACGGCAGCTCATTCTGCGATGAACCGAGTTCGCCTCCCATACATTACATTATCATCGTCAGTTCTTTCCTCTTTGCATTTTTAGTTTATCTTTTATCGCGAGAATTATTATTTTTTTAAGGGCCGAGATATTTTCTTGTTCTTCTTCAACCTCTCCTCCACTGCTAGCCGTGATTCGGGAGGCTTGTCACGTACCAGCCATCCGCACGCTCCTCTTCTCCTCTTCTCCCTCTTTCTCTCTCTCTCTTTCTCTTTCCTTCCCCTCCCCACGGAAGAGAGCCGAATACCTGCGTCCCTTTCTTTCTATCCTCCCGTTCCCTTCGCCCGACCTTAGAATCCGCTCGCAACGCGAGCAGAAAATCCTCTCCTTCTCCCTGCCGAGATTTCTCTCCGTTTGCATGTTCGACTTTGCCTTGGAGAGAGAGAGAAAGAGGAGTCAATTGAGTCACGTGATAAGACGGTGAGGGAAGGGGGAGGGGTGGGGTCCCTCTCTTCACTTCACACGCTTTCTTTCAAGGCGGGGAAGATGAGAGAAGAGTGCAAACAATTATTTGTCTCATCCTCAAGTGTAAAGAATGCGACCGGAATGAAAGTACGTCTCAAGGTTTTGGGGTCGTGCATAAACTGCGTTAGGGGCAATTCAAGTATTACTTGACGTGATTTTTTACCACTTTTTAACACCCCGCCCCCTTACCCAATGTAAGACAGCGTAAGATTTCACGAACCCTCCCCTCCCAATCGAACGTGAGTTATCAGACATTTTTGAAATCATGGACATAAATAGTGAACTATGGGAGATTCTACGTCAGAATGCGCAACAACTGACCTCGTCACGGATATCGATAATGGTTTTTGATATTTCGCGATTCGCTGTACACACAACTGGCAAAACATGTGATATTTGAAAATGCGACATCTCCAAACTAATGGACTCAACGAATTGGTTGTTCGTTTTTATATAGTTTGGCATAAACACAGGTGATCGTAAAAAGTAAGATTTTTCCTACGAAATGAATTTCAAAAAGTGATAAAAATACGAATTCAGAAGTGATTTATATCTTAGGTAGGGCTATCTCATTGTTAGAACCCCTGACCCGCCCTACGTAAGACAAAGTAAGAAAAGCCCAACCCTCCACCCTCCCCAAAACGTCTTACGTAATACATGAATGGCCCCTTACCAACTGGGGGAGGGGGTCGCCTTAAAACCTAGGGCGGGTAACGAGGGGGAGCGGGGGTTCACTCAGAGTAACGTAGCTGTTACAATGCGCCTGTTTACGTTTCTTACTCGTCAACATCGCGTCGACAATACTACAGAGTTTAACATGAGGAAGGGCGCGCGGGGTGTTTCTTATACCACAAGCTTATACTTTAACTCAATCTAACTGAACCATTGCCTCTACAATGTCGTAAGTCTTCTTACCATCAAATTGCTAACATTTCAACCTTCTCGCGGGTTAAATAGCGACCTCGTGAAGACAACACTTTTCAAGGCAGTAGTCAGAAATGTGGGTAGGGGAGGAGAGAACAAAGTAGATGAGCACCTTGCGCCGTTGATTCGGTTGATTTTGATAATTTAAAAATGAATATTCTATGTTCCTATTGTTATATCTAGTGCGGCTACTTTATATGTCTTATTTCAACCTATCCCTAAAAATAAACTCACTCAATAAATGAGAAAATAATTTTGAATTGATAGTTTCAATTTTAGAGACAGCGTTACATGTGAGGGGGGGGGGAGAGTTGGGAAAAATACTACGGTTGCCAACGAAGGGGGGGGGGGGGTAAAAAAATCACCGAAAACGGGAACGTAGTTTATGCACGACCCCTTACTTAAAATGCGGGAACGTGACATAACTTGAGGAGGCTGGATCACTAATCGTGGGCCATTGAGAGCACAATTTAATTGTTTTTTTAAGTAAGTCGAAAAAAATACTAGGAACACATTTCATTTGATTGCATCTGAATGCTTTGGAACTTAATTTACAGACAGTAATTGAAATGAAACAAAAATTATACATTACATTTTTTTCCTTTATATAATTAAAGCATGTTACGACTAGAGTTTTCGGCACGGTATTGGAATTTTATACGATATTATATAGAAAATGTTGTTGTTTCAAATGCTGGAATCGGCATGACACCTTGAAATTCGTTAGCAACAATTTATGTAACAAGAAACGTTTCAAATTCGTGTTTATAAGAAAATCTGTACATATATTATCAAATTTTTACGAAATATATGTCATGTACCACAAGAATACGTGTTAAAATAGCATTGAGTTGCCAAAAAAAACAAATCTGTATGATGCAATTTTTTCTCTTAAATCTAAAGATGTTAATAATTAGAACACATAGGTATCCAAAGTTTCACGCAAAGCTGTACATTTAAAAAATCGCTGCAACCACCTAAAAGATGGTTCACTTAGAATGCGGGAACGTGACATAACTTAAGCTCCGCCTGCGATCTTCTATACCTTAATAACCGTCCCATTATATTACACATTCCTCTCACACTTCAGTTGACCAATGGGAATTTTATTCCATACTTTGGAGGGCTCGGTGTTAAAGTGGGTCAAGACCATATTTTCATTTGCCCTGCGGAACTCGCGCCTGTATTCGGAACACGAGAACTCGTGCTGAGCCTGTCAGACTCAGTCCTGATTATGAGATCTCAGCAAGGCAAACCGATCTTATTTATCTCTTTTTGGTGTTTTTTAGCGGGATAACAATACTTAAATGTTCAATTGCAGATAAATTAACTTAAAGTTTCCATTTGTAGCTAATAATTATTTATTTAACTCTACCATCATTTAGGATTGGAATGAAAATACAATTGCAATGTTTGCCATTGATTTGCTCATACATGAAACTGCAGCACAGCGAGTAGATTTGAATATAACATGGAGAAAATGAAATTTTTTCTGATATGAAACATATAACTTCATTTTGGAGTCACGCACAGCACATGAAATCTGAATGTTAAAGTCAAATGCACAATCCACATTTTTAACATTTAACCTTATAAATCGGTTTTTTCTTGACCCACAATCTTCACACATCTTTCTTTGGCCACTGCACTCTAGGTGCTCCGTATTTATCACAATACCTTTGATCTCACTTCTTTATCTCGGCATTGACCCGTGATAACTCGGAACCCGGAAAAAAGTTATTAAAATTCACCATATATTATTGCATTATATCTTACGCTTCCTTGCATTATGAATCAGATTCAGTGATCGTTTAAGAAATAAATATATATTCATCATTATTTTAAATTAAGTTCAGATAGGCTTACCATACGTCCTCATTTATGTGGACATGTCTGTATTTTCGACTTCTAATTTAGCGCCCGCGTACATTTTTACGATTTCTGCTAATTTCCGCATTTTTTATTTTGGGTAAGTAGTAAGATCTTTTGATTTTTGTTTTCATCTCGTACCTATCAACCAACTACTTATATATATTTTTATATTGATTATTGAATTACACCGTAAGCGATCTTCTTTCGATTAGGGTGCTTTCGATTTAGGGCTATAGCCAGCGATAGACGGGGATTGCCAATCCGCGGGTCTTTCGATTTAACTGAATCCAGGGGATGGCATCATTTATGGCGCTTCGCGATGTGCTATTTTTCTCTGTACAAAAACTTAATCGAACTGTTGATAGATGGCACTACTGGTCTACCATGGGTTCGAAATAGTCCCTAGTTTGGCTACCAGATCACTCTGTGACACGAGGCGATGTTGTGCGCTAGGGGGGGGTGCGCCGTGGAATATAGTTATTTGACAGTATATAAGTCATTGAACGAATAATGTTTCATTTGGAAGTCCTAAGAGCCTGTTGATCAATCCCTTGGAGGGTGTCTGCATTTTGTGGTTTCAAAATATAGTAACCCTAATGTTCAGATCGCCAATACTCCTTTCCTTCCACTTTAAAATACGAGGTACAAGACAGTTTCCCATAGTCACTTATATAATTCTTTGCAAAATATTATTGAATTCAATCTTAAGTTATGATGCATCATGTATTAATTAACGTGATCGTTCTACTAATAAATGTATTAGTACTCATGGCTAATTAAAATAATTAGTACTTTTCTACAAATCTTTATTTTTTTACAAAGAATTTTAATTAATCATGTGTACTAACAATGAACTTCTGCGAAGTGAAGCCTACCTTTGCCAAGTGTAATAAATATATAATTTCATCATTATTTTCAATTAAGGCCAAATCGCTAATAACTTACTTGAGTTAAATTTTAAAATACGACGTACTGAACAATTTTCGATACATATGATAATCACTCTAAAAACAATCTTAAAATCAAATAAACGACTTTTTTGCCTGTTCTAGTATAACAAAGTATTAGTACGGACGAGGGGGTCCAAAAATGATTTAAAATTCTTCCAGGGCTCGACGGCGAAAAATAAAGTTTGGGGACCCCTGGCGTACACTATCTCATCGTGAACTAATCATTCCCCTACGTCACGCGCTGGAATCACGATGATCCGCCGGTTTTTCCAGCCCTTTCCAAAGCAGACGTTTGCGCGATGCATACAAAAATATTCAGATGCATTCCCAGGGAAAAAGTGCTAATAAACACTCGCGTCAGGGCGAAAAGTGCTCCTCGTCAGTGTGTTATTCAGAGTGAGCGCAAGTTTTTTCATACTCATTTCACCCATCTATCCTTGAGATATATATACACGTGTATGAAGGGCTTGCTTTTTTTGTTCCTGTCGCTTCGCTAGCTTGAAGCACATCATCATCTTTTGTCTCCTCCCCCTCCCTTTTCCACCCTCCCATCGAGGTGCTTGCTATGGTAACCGGAATAATGAATGTTCCTCCTAGATTACTCATGAAATTATTTCTCCAACTAACCGATGACGACTTCATCTAGCGTTCCCCTCCTTTCTCAAGTTTCTCACCGGCATTGTTAAAAGTAGAAAGCTTGCTCGTTCCGTCACCGGGGATCAGATTTCTTTTAGGAAACGACTTGTTTTCAAAACATTCCACACAAGTAACGGGTTCGAAGCCCAGTTCGTCGAGTAAAGTGTTCGGGAACATGTACGATCTGTCTGATAGACTGAAAAGATATACGCGTAATGCATAAAAATGCCATTCTTAAAAAACAAAACCGAGCTATTATGGCTTTATGGTATACTTTTACTGCCGAATTTAGGTCGGTAGGTTTCAATTTTAAAGGGAAAATGACGTATTCCCTCCAATTTTACATCACACGGATTCCGTAAGTGTAATCCATAGCGCTTATAGTAAAATTTTATTTAAAATATTTTACAACATCAGTGAAATAACTTTATTATCACAGTGTTTCATTGGACATTACCGTATTACAGTTATTCAATTCCTTTACATTGTATGTCCATTTTATATCTCTGCTCTTTCTCGCGATAAAGCCTTTCCGTAAAACCAAATTTTATAAAAAGTTTCATAAAATGGAGCTGGTTCTATCATAGAGTTGCTTCATTAAATTTCAACAAAGTTCATAAAAATATTTTACAGAACATTTTACCTTGAAAGTTACATTACCTTGAGTATTAAATTGATTTCCTAGTTTAGAGAAAAATTACGACATTCGTCTAAAGGGTTTGCACAGGGTCATTCATACGAAAAAACCTAGGTCATGAAATATGTTTTTCAATTTTAATCACACCTCAACATTCCCGATGAGATTTTATGGTGCATAAATTCGGCGCCCGCTATATTCTCGTTATTAAATAATGGCATGTTTGTTGATGAAGATAAAACAGAGTTTATTGCAAAAAAGGCAAAATTCTGCCTTTAGTTTCATTAATCAAAATATGCACGGGTTCGTATTTTTTCCCCCAAGGAGATTGTCTAAAACTACAAGGGAAAACCGCCAAAGTTACGATCCAAGGAAGAGTTACGACGGGTACTGTCAGATGCAGCTGTCTAAATGGGTGATTAAACGAATTTCGTACGGATAATCTAATCGATGGAAGACGTATGGCTTGTGCTATTCATGATTGGCGTAAAGGGTACTAAATAAAACACCCATGAGTTTTTATAAATACTATTAGCTCTTCTATGTTAATGGCTCAAGTTAATTCAAAGATGAAAAATGTTAATAGTTTTACAGACTGAAAGTTCAGACTGTTTTTCAGGAAGTACTTCGGGAATGAGCTGATTTCTGTAAAATATGGATTTTATTAGATTTGTTCGTGGTTATCCTGGAGATGGTTAGGTTTAGAGGATATTTCCTTTTCAAACTTCAGTGTGATTGGTACGTGAAATTAGGTTATGTTAAAGGGAAACATTTCGTGCGACATACACATTTAATAAGTCGTACAATTCGACAGTGCAGGACTAGAAATAAAGCCCATCCCCTCGTGTTTAGCAATAAGAACAGCGTCCGATCTTTTGCACCTTCCATTGGCAAGTGGCTAGCAATATATATTGGGAGAATCGCAGACGTAACATCAAAGTGAATCTTCTTCCTCTGTGAGGGGAGAAAGTCTATCAACCCCAATTACTTTCCATGAATCACCCGCTCGTTCCAAACGGTACAAATGATCAAATGGGCAGCCGCTAGACTCCCACAGTAAGTAATGTATATTTCAATCTCGCTGTGAAGACTGTTTTTGGTGAAAGGGCAGGGGTATTATTAATGCGCCCAATTAGGCCATCCTCTCCGCTCCGATAAAATATGTGCGAACATTTGTTCTTGCCGACTGGATCCCCAGACTGGATCGTAGCGGAAAATTTTGAAGGATATTTGAGCGAGATTTTCTTTAGTAAAAATAGATAGCCTATTTGAATTTTACTTTAAAATTTAATCACTTGCTAGTAGAATAAAGTAAATATAGTGACTTTAATGACGCAATGACTTTTTTATAATTGAGTATCTCAGTAATTACCTAAATATAAATATTGAAGGCATTAACTATACTTACTTGATTCAAGTACGCTGAAAACAACGTGCAATTTTATTATAAGTATTAAGGTACGGTCAAACTACCATAAAAAGATGCATTTCACAGCGAAGCTTTATTTTATAGCAGATTGCGTAGTAAGAATGAACGGATGAACTGTATGAAGGACATTTATAAGTTTACTAGGTCCACGTAAAAGAACAATCTTAGGAGCATTAAAACAGAAATTAATTCGTTTCAACAGAGAAAGCAATTTGTGCACAAAGTGGCTCCCCTTGCAAATATCTAGGCGATTTCATTTCAGCAGAGATATGGATATAAATTATGGAGGGAATGCTACTACAGTAGCAGTGGTACCGATGCTACACATTAAGTCGCAGACATAGTGAGAGGTGAAGAAGCACTTCATTGCGGACTTGAAATACTGAGT
Organism: Pyrrhosoma nymphula; assembly: GCA_963573305.1. Classification (NCBI taxonomy): domain Eukaryota; kingdom Metazoa; phylum Arthropoda; class Insecta; order Odonata; family Coenagrionidae; genus Pyrrhosoma; species Pyrrhosoma nymphula. The sequence goes on along the minus strand of OY754335.1, from coordinate 5,987,801 downwards.
ATGAATACACAGAATTAGAGTAAGGCTATTTTTTGTGCAGTAATTCATACATTATCACACTTCATCAAGAAATCGCATGCTTATTGAGGGGAAATTATGACTGGAACTCGATCCTAGCTTCGGAATGAGCGGGTATCAAGTTGGTGTACTGGCTTCCTATCCCCAAGAAACGGGTTGGTCAGTACTTCAGAGCATGGCTATTTTTTGTGCAGAAATTCATAAATTTGTGCAGATATTCATGCATGCATTCATGCATTTAAGCTTCAGACTGAGCGGGTCGGTGTACTGGCTTCCAATCCCGAGGACACGAGCTGGTCAGCACTTCGTCCGTCGGCTGGCGGGTTCACAAATAGTCCCCTTACCGTACTGTATGTATTAAGAGGTAGGATGATATCGACGCCGGGTCACTCTCCACCTTCAACTCCCCAAATAATCCTTACCACATCAACTTAACTAAATGTATTCATTGGTCTCCTTCCCCAACTAAACAAACATCAGACTGTGAGCAATGGGCATATATCCACGCATGAAACCACGCTTCCATGCATGCATCATGCTTTGCAAGGCAATGCATGAAATAAGGCCTTGAGCCGAAGGAGGTGAAAGAAATGAAGCTAGCGGGAGGGATCTAAATCGGGTAGGACCAAGTGGAAGAAGTGGACACTTAAAGAGGCGGGAGGAAGCTGAGGGGTTATTACAGCAAGGAGAGAACGGTGTGCACTGGAGTGAAAAGGAAGGCAATGGGTATTCCGCACGAGACGAAGGAGAGTGGGGACCCCAATATAAGCCGAGGATGATGTCCGTAAGAGGCGAAATGTTGAAGGACGAAAAACAGCGTGGAGTGAGACAAAACACTCTCTCCGAGGGTTGAGGATCAGCTTTCAACGACTGTCAAATATCCACCTATAAACGGTGGGAGTTCCTATAATGAAAGTCACGTGCTAAGGCAAAGTGTCTTCCATGAACCGTGTTGCATTTTCTTTGGGTCAGGACGCATGATGGATGGCTACGTATGGTCACAGGGAGAGAAGGACATTTCGGTTCGGGGCACAAAACTCAATTTTCGCAAAAAATAAGTAGGCGCTTTCAGTGGGATTCAACTCACCAAAAAATAATACATCTGTATACTTTTGAAAGAGTGTTCAATCATATCCCTACGTGTGTGCTAAAATTATAATTCTCATTACAACGGTTCACTATTGTATTGAAAGCATTGAAAAATAAACGGGAAAACCCTCTCTGAGACGATACATGAATGTGCACAATTCACAACGTAATAACCCTTTCGTCCAGACAGGGTTTCGAACCCAGCCTCGCCAGATTTGCAAGTTCTCCGGCGTTTTGCGGTCTGTGCTCGTGAGAATCTTTGGTTAGTTCAATACTTTTATAAAACCCCAAAGAGGTAGTGGACAACTGGTAAACATAATTTGTTCAAGCACTCGGCGTGAATTTGGAAGATTTGTGCTCTAATCCTACATCAGTAAAATAATCTTCACAAGTAAATTTCGAATATTCGGTTGAAGATAGGTTTCAACGGTTTCGAAAAACATATCTCACTCTTTGATTTGCCGTTAAATATAAAATGCCTTTACATCTTCCTTTTATGCTCGGCATACATCGTACCTACAGTCTTAGTATCTGACACTGATATATTTTTTCCCTCCTAACCATTTATCAACCATTATTACACTATCCTGTATCTCACTGTTTATCAAAATTTCATTAACCTACCTCTACTCCCTCCTGATTATTTTATCTCAACAATTGCCGTAGTTCCTCTTTCATATCTAACATCTTTTAGTTCATCTTCTTTCTTCATACCAGCACCCCAAAAGCCGACAATCTACAAACACTACTAAACAGAGTATAAAAATGAATGAATAAAAGCAAACTGTAACTTATTGACTCGAACTTCAGTCTAACGAGCGTTTTTTTCGATAGTTTTAAATTCATTTTGATCTTCTATGTACTCATACCACTATTTTACCAAGATAATTGACATCATAAAAAAATTAAATAGATTGGTTGAAATCAAAAGCTATCCCTAAAAGAGGCTACATTATAAAATAAGAGCAACCATTAAAGTCGGTACCGGAAAATAAAAAATTTCCATGCATGCATTTTCCTCACTATGCTATGTTTTTCATTTCCAACAAATGTCTATAATATTAATAACTAGCTGTGCCTGGCATGCGTTGCCACGCCTCATATTCTTTCTAAGTAGGCACACATATACAAAGCAGGCACATTTGCTAGTTCAAAATTAAAAAAAGAAAACTATATTATGTGTATTAAAAATAGAGTTGAAAATTTTATTCGAGTTCTTTCGGGTGTACAATATGTTTGGTCCTACCGCCCTTTGCAAAAACAAATTACTTTTTCGGCTGTCTAACTCATGAGAATGCAACATGTAATTGACCGTGTGAGAAGCATGGATTTTCCAGATTTAATCTACACACTTGAAGCGATTGGCCATGTGCCTTGTTGATTGTCATTGAGAATGCAAAGCGAACGGGGAACTGTAGTCGTTTGAAATCAAATGGCATGTTGGTGGGAATGATGGGAATACGTTGAATAAGCACATCTCCTTTTGAATTGCCATTCAGAATTGTCGCTTAGATGACGTTTGGCATCGGTTGTTTGTCGGCGAGCCTGGTTCCATTGCAAAGTCGTGGGACATTAATGTTGCGCAAAAGAATTATTGGTGCGCAAAGATTGAGTGACAATTTGTGCGGTGATACACCAGAAAGATCCAACGAATTTTAAAAACTCAATTGGATAGTTAAAAATCTCTCGTCCGCATTCATGACGCTGTCAATCGATTTGCTGGTGTCAAACTCGCCCGAAATCTGTTCGTGGATGGCGTAGTTCATTGCATTGACGTCGGTGTTTTTTGCTGCCAAAATAGCACATTCGCAAAGCCATTGGGATTTTTGTGATTGGTGACAATTTGTGGAAAAAATTCTGAATCAATCGTTCGATCGATGGAACAATGACACAAAAGTTCAATTGAAATGAAATATATTTTGTGTCGGCATTAACTGGTGATTTTCCATGACCAACGTCCAATAGCTGTTTTGAAAATATGGTTGACACATTGCGCTGCAGATTTACGCGCATATTGGTCGTTAACGTGAGTTTCTGCACGTCTCCAAAGATGCGACGCTTTGAGGCAATCGTTGAGTTCATCAGCTGGTGTTGAATTTGGTATTACTGGTCTGTCCCACACGTGAGCATGCAACATATAATTGAACGTATGAAAAGCATGGAGTTTCCAGGTTTAATCCACACACTTGTAGCGATTAACCTTGTGCCTTGTTGATTGTCATTGAGAAGGCAAGGCGAACGGGGAACTGTAGTCGTTTGACTACAATTATCAAATTAGTCACTGAAACTGGCCTGCTGCAGGCGTGAATAGCCATTCCTGAAATCGCTATTAAATGGATATTCACGCCTGGTTGCCAAGGAAATTTTATATTGTTGAAAAAGAAGAAAAATTGATGAGTTTCACGATAAGAACGCAATACTTGGACAAAAACGAAGCGTATAAGAAATTTTAATGAAATAATTAAATACTGCATTCTTTTATTCGTTCTATGATACAAATTTATATCCAATATCTTGAGTGCAAGTAATTTAAAAAAGCAACTAAAGAAAAACCTCCACCGAATTCAATGCTTTTCCTATGGGAGTAAATGTTAACCATATTGGGGTAAAAACAGCCCCAAAAATTGCCATTTGTATAACTCAGAAACCATTATGGGCACGCGCACAACAATTCACCAAAGGTTCATCGCAATCCTATGAATGGTATTGGAATTCATAAAAATTGAAGAGACAAACATTATTTTTTATATTTAAGAAGATTGCACATGGTTTAATCTCAAACCAAGCTTAAAACTTTCCTTACCATAACGTTTCTGCGCGGGAAGAAAGTCAGAGGAGTGGCGTGCGCAGTAGGAAGTGAGGGGTGGTGGTTGTCGGTGGAAATTGGGCGGTGGCGGAGGCAGAGTGCGTGGAAGGAAGGAAGTAATAAGAGAGAGAATGGGATGCTGACGACCGTGTTATAAAGGAGATCACTGGGCAAGCGGGGAAGAAAGGAAGGAAAATGAAAGGCATTTTAGCCGTAATGAAAGGATGGAGGGAGTACACCACGAAGAAGGACGAAATAGCGCAAGGGATGGGTTCAGAAGTCGGTGTTTTTGTTACCCATCCAAAACCACCGTATAGAGCTGAGCACACTAATATGTATCTTCTAATTAACTTTCCCAACACAATTAAAATTTCATCTTTTCGGGAATAATGTACGGTGTAGTTTGAAAAATCAGTGCCATAATATATAACTTCGTTGTCGATCCCAGCCCACCTCACCGGGGCGTGATTCCCTCATTTCGCATCATTAAGTTTCCTTAGTTAATTAAAAGTTCTTCATCCCGGTTCGCGTGAAGCGAGAATGCAGCGCAATGAGGGCACGAAAAGTCACGTGACTCGAGGGCGAGGAGCGAGAGATGTGGAGGTCATGGGATCTCACGAGCGGGGACGAAAACGGTCAAATAACGCGTCTCGTGGTTAATGAACGTGGTCGTAAGATGGCGGCGCCAACCAGGAGTAGTCTGCAGTCCTCTCCTTCTTGAACTTGTGTTTTCTCTCAGAGCGAGATGGACTCTCCTCGCTTGGGAGGTAAAGTTGTCCCTACGCAGACTTTCCCTCAGCCACCCCCCATCTCTTCTTCCCATTCCACTGCACCCTCTCCAGCCCTTCCATCCTTTCCCACCCCCTACTTCATCCCCACACCACAACCCTTCTCCCACCACTCCAACTCACTCCTTAAACAACCCCTTCTCTCCCTCCGCCTCCTCAAGGGTTCGAATGGAAGGGAGAGACAGCAAGTGGGGGAGTTAATAGTCTCAATCCCGCCCCCGAATTATTTAGGGCGTTTATCCATCAGTCTATTCTCCCAGGGTTCTCCCCAAAGGGGGTATCCGGTTTCCAAGGTTGCTAACGTCCTTCTTAAGAACCCCCCATCCAAAGCCCAGGAATAGTCACGGGAGCGCTTTAATGCCATTGTCTGGGGGTTTGAATGTGTGTTCCACGTATGCTGCGAGGGTGCGGCTCCACTTTCACCCCGCTCCCTTACTGCTCCGTCGCCTTTCAGCTCTTCCGCTAAGGTTCGAATTAATTACCAGTTTTAAAACCAATTTGGGTCGTTCCACCGACTTGTAGTTAAAGGGATACCGCAGGATCACACACGCCCGGGAGATTTCAGATTGTTGGTACAAGGACGTTGGCACGTGAAAGGTAAGTCTAGTCTCACTTTGTCGAAAGACCGAACGAAAATTGAATATTTACGGAGATAAAACTTGAAAGATGGTTTTACTTGATCATAGAGCTGAAAGAAAATTGGGTGTGGCTGTGCCAAGAACATGAATGTATGTTTTTTAAGTGAACGCGTCTGCGTAAGAAGGGATTACGAAAGACGTATCATGACGTGACGGAAACGGCCGTTGGCGTTCGCGAAGTTTGGTGATTATAATGTAGTGGAGCCTATTGCGATGTCCAGAATATGACGGCGCCATTATGGGACGATGAGCCAACCTTTTCAAAGTCTTTCTTAAAAAGTAGCTTTACCGTCACACTACGTCATCGGCAGTTATTCAGAGGAGCTAATCAGCTTTTTTCAGTGTATTTAAAAGACTTCATTTCCAGATGATTCCAACTTACTTTTGACTTTACAATGAAACAAACCTAACCTTCATGAAGTAATATTTGTCAGTATTTTCGCGGTTAATTTATATTTTGAAAATAAAACATTAAAATTAACAGCTACACTTTAGAACTTCATTTGATAAAGTAGTCAAATAATTTTAAATGAAAAAAAAAAAAAAACGTTTTCATGATATAAACGTTTTTTTCTTTTATTTTAAATTAATTATTATATTATGTATCTATATTTTATGTATCATTTATAATATATATTATATTGTAATATTTAATGCATATACATATATTATTACATATTATTGCATTGTCATCTAGTTCTGAGCTATGTTTATAGTTTCAAGTCTCTAGCTCATCAGGAAGTTAGTTTAAAATCGATTGTAAAATGTGTACTGAACAGAGAGACAAGAACTCAACGTAATAAAAACGTTATAAAATGGGCGCTGATACTCTCGTCATTCGTAATACACTTCTTCTTGACGGAAAGACGACGAAAAACTGAACGCCATCGTTAGTTTCCGTCACGTCAGGAAGCGTCGATCGTAATGTCGCCCTTATTGGGTAATAATTAACGGATGTCGACGTGATTGCGAAGTCGTTGGCGCCGCGCGACCACTTTCTGACTTCTTCCCGTAGAGCCGTCCCACCCATTCCGTATCAGACAAGAAAAAGTAATGCTCGATGGCTCATTAGACGCCCTTTCCTAAGAGATGAGTTTTCTTATTGCTATTCTGGACTTGTCGGTGAGCATTGGCCAATGTCTGAAATCAACTTGTAATTTCATTGCTTTTTTTTTAATTTTGTCACAACATATAGCGCACTGAGCCCGATTTTAGGCTGATACTCCGTTTCCACAGCAGCAGTACCGACCGACGTGACCCACCTACACCTGCTGGCCCAAATCGCTATGGGAATGCACGCAATGTACAGCTGTAACTTGCAGTTCCAAAACACTGCCAAGTCTACATTAATAGGCTCTGGCGTTGCGGGGGAAGAACCGGAAGTACGAAGCGCGATACTCAGAAAAGGAACACAAAATGCATAATGGCGTGATGTTACTGTGATGGATAATCAGTGGAGTGTCATTTAAATTAGAAACCATTCCGAATAATGCAAAAGATATCATGGATGCGGGAAATCTGATTTAATTTGGAATTAACTCCTATCTTTTCACTTGTTCGCTGCCATTTCTGCTGCAGGGCACAAGAGAGTTTAGACATGTAACGCCAAAGTAGTGGGAATGCATGCAGGGTTGGTCCACCCGGTGCCTACATCAGTTGTGGAAACAGGGCAGTCACTAGACATTACTGGGAAGGCGAAATATTCCGTTTCGCACCAGATTCAGTGTGCGAGCACTTAGGGATCGCGAGATGCATAGCGCAGAGACTTTCGCCCGAGCCAAAAGTGGCCGCCAGTCGCCACGCGGGCTCCCACCCACGCTTCGCGCAGGAAACTGCTGCAAAAGGTTATCCTTTCATCGTAGTCATACACCCGATCGAAAGATACCACATTCACTTCAATAATGTGATTATTCACGAAGATATAGAGTCAGAATGGATCACCCTGCAAACGTTTCATAGCCGTCTACGTTCTAGTACCCAAATTGTCAGACCAATTTAAAAAAAAACGCATTCACTTAAAACTCACCAAGAACAACGAATCAGGAAGAGGGAAAACCGAGGAAAGAGGAACATACGCACCTAATATAGTTTTTGAAATCACCCAGAGTAGCCCCAGACTTGAACTCCAGGTGCTTCAGCGGTTGTATCGCACAGCATATTTGAGAAACTCAGTCTTAATGGAAACGCAACTTCTGCACCGGAGGTGAGATTCGAATCCGAAACCTACAAGCCTGTGTGCCACCAACATCGTCACCACGGCCGCCACATCTACTCATTTCTCTTCGCATTCACCCAATGCGTACCGCAGATACTTCACATGTTCCCAAGTGCCATCCTAGTTAACCACGATAAATGTCTTTTCTGTAATTCATAGAATATAATTTTATATCTCACACGTTTTTCCTTGAGAAATCCGCAGAATTGAACCATAATGATAAATTATTTAAGTATTTCTCGGTGAATCTCATTTATAAATCTTTCTCGGGTTCCGCATCAGGTTACAGGCGGAAATGAAGCCTATAGCCTGGTGCGAGACCCGAGAAAGATTTATAAATTGAACCATAATGTTTGAATAAAGAAAAGAGACGATTGTCCGCCAATAAGAGAGGATAATCTGCCTCACAATGATCATAAAACGTCACATCAGTAGGCTGGTACCCCAAAACAACCACGTCACCTTCGCGTCTTCCCGATTGATAAAGGAGGCTTCGTGGTCCATTGAAAAGAGGATAATCTACTTGACATATTCAACTCAACTCACGATTCCGAGATCATTACAGGTTGAAGCATGACAGCCACGGAGAGAAGGGGTTTTCTCGAAGAGGAACTCCGTCGTAATTCGTGGAGTCGAGCTCTAAACGGTAATCTCTGCGGTTATCACAACGGAAGAGCACAAATTTGCGTCAGTAAGTTCCATACTAGGGATTATCTCCGAGGAAAATCAAGCCATTTGCAATGGGTTTTGACTTCTTTTGCACCACAAGTCATGATTGCTTTTGCAATGGATGTAACATGAATGACGAGGTAATCAATGGTAAAACGAGTCTTATAGTTTGACATTTAGCATGTTTTCTAGACGTATCCGTTTATCATATGTAACCAGTGAAATTCCGAGATACTAGTCTTGGACGTCCTTACTCCATTAGTATTTCGGCAAATAACCAGAGCATGGTTCCTGCTACAATGTACCGTATTTTAATGAATCAGCACTTTTTAGAGGTTCCTATGACTCTACAAACCTTCGATTTAATATTCTTCCGTGATCTGATCGCTCTACTTAACCGAAGGAATACAAGTGGACTTCCCTTATATCTGTCTATGATCGTTTTTCTCAATTATTTAGGAAAATTTAAGAAAGCTTTGCACCTCTGCAGCAGCATAGAAGCCAACTCTTTGTGAGAGATGCTTCACTATTTCAGTTTTCTGGGCTGACAAGTAAGGCAACCATGGAAAAACTAAGGAAAAAAATTAAACTTAGATTTCCGGATAGATGAAGGAATGGTGCTGGTTCTAGTAATGGACCAATTATATGACATATTCCACTCTCTTCACGACTAAAAGATATCCACAGATTGAAGAAAAACAGCCCTAAAATACGTAAGTACCTCTCAGGCGTAATGTATCAAGCTGAGGTCTATAAAAGATAACTCAAGAGAGATGATCATGGCCTGTTAGCTTAAAGAGCGACTCCATGCCATCCCCCACCTCTGGGTAATCTCCAAGGAAAATCAAGCACTTCGCAGTGAGTTTCAACTGCTTATATGCCGTATTTTAAAGGCATTCTGAGTTATTATGTGGTTCCTCGAATCTTACATCTTCATATTTAACTCTTTTTCGTAACATTTTCGCTTAATTTAAACTCGAGGAATAACGTAAAAGTCTAAATTACTGGCCTTAACATTCCTTGCTTAAGTCTTCCGGCGAATTAAATACAGTATTGCTCCAATTAATGAACAGAAATATCCATAGTTCATAAAACAATTGACCCCTGCTTCTTTTTGTTAAGTAGGAAAGACTTCCGTGAAAATTAAAACAATACATCCTGCTGAGTCTGCTCAGGAGATAAAAAAAACACTCCTGGTCCAAGAACGTAAGGATATTGCAATACTAATGCAGCCAAGCTCACACTTTGATGATGTCCATGGATTGAAACGAAACAGCTCCAAAATGACTATCCCATAAACAGCTCTGCAGTGCCCCTCGGTCATAATTTGTTGAGTCGAGCTCGATGGAGATTTAAGTCAAAGATTTACTCAAACTTAGCGTAGTATCCGCATATAAACTATTGTTAAGAAAATCCTTGAGACCCACGTTAAATTCTTTTGGTGAATAAAGGAAAAGATTGCTACTAAAAATTACCAGAAATATTTATACCTACAAATAAATTCCACTTTATATTTTTTCTGGTTCGGCAGCTGATCGAAACACAACGCAAGAATCCGGCTTCTAATAGATGGAAGAACAACTATAGTCCATCTATTTGACACATTCAATTCATCTCAAACTTTCGAGATATCCTCATATAAAAATAAAGTAGCTTTAATCGCCAGCAGTTTCAGTTAATTACTACAAAGTCGTCATTCGGAGCGGTATGAAAGTTAACCTCATACTGTATAACATATCACAGTTGGAGAGCTAAAGTTTGACCCAAAAGGTTCGGCCTGCAACTAATCTTCGAGGTAAGTCAAGGTTTTTGCCAAATTTTGCCACCATTTTGAGCCGTGTTTTAAAGGCATTGGGAATTGAAAATATTTCCTACTGTTTTTGTAGTCTAATATTTACGTGTATAATTAACTTTATTATATTTTAAATTAATACTTTTGTTAATTTAACTAAGTAGAGCCATGAAAAATTGAAACCATGAAACCGGTATTTGAGCCCCATGCTCAGTTAATTAAAGAAAATTCATTCAAATAAAGCATTAACTCACAGAAGGGAAATATCACCTCTTTAAAACCTCTTTACGACTACATTATTTTGGTTTATTAGATGAGCATGCCTAGCAAGATAAGATAAAAATCTTCCCAAGGGATTAAGAAATTCTCTTGATGATTAAAGCCAACCTCACACACACAAATTCCCACAAATTGAAAGAAAGAAAGCAACACTAAAAATGCCACTTAGCCGTAATGCATCGAATTGAGCTCTATAAAAGATAACGTCTGCCACTATCGTAGTCGCTGAACCTCAAGACTCTTTAAGTTCCGCTTTAGGGAATTGTATCCAAGGAAACTCAAGGTATTCGTCATATTTGTTGATCGCAACTTTACCCTATTTTAATGTCATTAATATCAATACAGTGGTCTATAAACCTGACAGTATTAGAAATCATAGTTTATTTATTTCTGTGAATTAAGGTAAGAATGGCCCCTTTAACATTCCTGAAATGCATGAAACTATGGCGAAATTCTATTTCTCCGTCTTAGGGCCAGTGGTTGAATAAAATATCAGCATTTATTAAAAGTGTAGGACCGACATGGTTCAGGATAGATAAAGAAATATTCATGGCACATGGCTGCAGGTATTAAACCAATACTTTAAGAAAACCCTCATATTGAAACGAAATAGCTCTGAAGCGCCAGCAGGTTTACGTAAATTCCACTCGGTAGGAAATTGCCGACTCGAGCTACATACAGGATAACCTCGGCGATTATCACAGTCGGTGAGCTCACGTTTGACTCCATACGTTCCGCCCGTAGAGTTGTGTTATCTCAGAGGAAAATCGAAATTCCACGCACACAAGTCCTGCCTCGCGCAAGGAAGGAAGGGTGTCTTGATACAGCGTTGCGCACTCTCCTGCCTTCACACTCCTCCGCACTCATTCCACTGTCTAGGTTCACTGCAACGAGGGCGACCCGGTTTCGTCAGCGCGAGTTAGATAACTAGGTTTCCTACCGTAGCAACCAGGGGTGGGATAGGAGGTGGGTAGGTAGGTTAATGAGGGAGGGAGGTGACACTCTATCCCCCCCTCTATTCGTCGGGCATTATGAAGTGAGGCTAATTACCGGGGACGGGTGTTCCCTTGGAAGGCAGAGCAGCCGTGAGGGTGGGAAGGGCGAGGGAGCTAATTGCGACCCCCTACGGCTCCGAATCGGCAAGAGGCCCGTCGTGGGAAACACTGCAGAACGCCCCCATTCGTGCGTTGATTTGAAGATTTCAAGGCCAGCCAGCTCAGATACCATCCATCCTTTTGCGAGACGTCGTTAAATGTATATATATATATATATATATATATATATATATATATATATATATATATATATATAGAATGTCTTCTGAGAAAACGCACTCGGCGAGTTAGTCTCTTGTCGTTGACGATGGCGGCTTGCCCGTCGAAACGTCCGCAAATTATTCTGTGAGTGTCCTTTTCATTTTCGTGTGCCTGTGTTTTTAAAGTATATTTATATTTGTGTTTATATATATATATAAACACTTGACAGGGGGTGGGGGGGTGGGGAAAGAAAAGTAAAAAGAGAGATGACTTTTCCTATAGCTGAAGAAGGGCCTACATGCCCGAAACGTACAGTAAGTCTTCTCTCTTTTTACTTTTCTTTCCCCACCCCCTGTCAAGTGTTTTTATTGTTGTGGCCTATTGGCGAAATTTTCGTTTTGTGTGTGTGTGTGTGTGTGTATATATATATATATATATATATATATATATATATATAACCCAGCGCGGGCATCTTTTTCCCCCTCTCTTCTCCGCGGATGAAAATAATTGGGACCCTTGTTCACGTCCCAAACTCTGTCTCCTTTTCTTCCCCCGATCCACCCCGTAACTCAACCCCCGAACCCTAGCCATCCCGGTGGTGTGGAGTTGGAGAGACGAATCTTCCCCAGTGCCGCCGCTTCGTCTTTTAAAGGGAAGGAGAAAAAACAACAACACCGAATCCCTTGCTCCCACACACTTGTCTCCTACTACCTTGTTCCTAATTCTCCCTCGCTTTTGTCTCCAGCTGTCTTCTCTTTAGCGTTTTCCCAAGGGTGGATCTGTAAACGTTAAGTCGGGGTAAGTACGGAAAATGTATCCTATTAAGAGGTAGATTTTTTGACTTTTTTCGTTTTTTATTATACTCTTCTGGGTTTGGACGACTTGAACATTCTAAAATATCTCTTTCCTCATTCATTTTCTCTATTCAGCTATTCAGAATGCTCTTATGCACTTGGTTCCTAAACCGCCATTGGCAAATTAATAATACTTTTTTACTATTAAGTACTATTACATGTACCGCTTCCACTCTCCTAATACACCTTAAAAAAGCTTTTCTTACGAGATTTCTCACCTAAACTCAGCATACATTCTACCTCTCTTTATGTTGTCCTACACACTCATCCTCCTCCCCACATTTTCATCATTCTATGCTCAATCGTGGTCTTAAATCATCCCTTTACCTCTATTTTTAATTACTAGCTCCATCCCTCTCTTTTGCCTCCAAATCCCTTTTAAATAAACGTTCTATCCTCTCCTACCGAGCCACTTACTTCTTCCTTTGCCTTTCTTTCCGCCAACCTCCTTCACACAAAAAACTTAAACGCCAACAATATGAACTACGTTCTAATCGTAGAGGATCGGATTGGTAAGGTGGCTTAAGTATTGGCTTCCCATTCCGAGGTCTTGGTTTGAATCCTGACAGTGGCGGAGATTTTTCATAGGAATACCGATCCTACTTAAGTGCTTTGAGGAGTGAATTTAAAGTGAAGTACTTATCCTGTTGGAAAGGGCGTTAAACCGTCGCCCCTTTTGGCGCCTTTCGTTTAATTCCAGGTTAACGCCGATGCTGTGTTTCTCTTCCGTCTCCCTCCATTCAACTCAATGAACCTTTCCTTTTATACCTCCCTACCAGTCTTAAATTGCAAAAATGTTCTCCATTGTAGGGCGCCTCCCCAAATAACCAATAACCATTCGCATCGTCATGTCTCTCCGGGGTCACAGTTTCGCTGTCATTCAACAAAACGATCCACATCAATCTCTTCACTTCAATTTTTTCGCTGCATCTTTGTCTATATTTTGAATGAAAAAAAAAAACTAATTTTTATCATAGATGAAGTCACACTTATTAATATTGCTTTAACATTGAGATATCTTTTACGACCCTAATTGGATCCATTAAATTGAGTGATAACTACAATAGTTGGTTTAAACAAATGTTAATAGTAGTAACGATTCCTGAGATATAATTTATAAACGAAAAGTTAATAATGTGCGCATGGTGTTTAACTCTTAAAACGGTGAGGAATCGACTTCATTCAATCACTCAGCCGTTACAGCTACATTACTCTCGCAAGCTGTTTCATATTTTAAACAAAGCGTCTTTTGTATTCTCATCCGAGCTTCCTAATCCTGACTAAGACGTGAGTCTCACTGAAAGAAAAGGAAGCATTTCTCAATCTACTCTTTTTAAACTTTTTCTCGTTAGCTCAATTTTCTATCAAAGTTGAAACTAAGGGGAAATGGGGCCCCTGATTTCTCCCCCAACACTTGAATCCGCCACTGAGTTCCCTTCTCTCTCTTCCTTCACTCGCTGTTTTCTTTTATAACAGAGGACTAATCACCGTTTGTATATTTTTATTTCCCTTCCGAGAAAAAAGCTTATCAAATATCAATTGGGGAAAAGAAAACACATATAAAGGATACACAAGAGGAGAGGGATAAGGCCGAGGACTCTTCTTTTTTAGCCTCTCTCTCACGCATAATGCGTTTTTGAGTTTCTCCAGCGACCAACAAAAAATGGGCTTACCGAATTTCCACCCGTAGGAGCGTAGGATTTCGAGTGAATTTTTTTTTCTGAATGGGAAATCCCATGGACCAGCTCTACTTATAAGGGTGCAAGTCGAATACAAATTCCCACTGAGTCCTATTCCTTCTCAGAGAAGATGACTGTTCTTCTCTATCCACAATTTCCTCTCATCGCAATTTCTTTTTTTTAAATCAACGACTGCGAAGAGTTTTATCGGGAAAACCGGGTGGCGGTTAGTCCATCCCGCCCACTGCACCTCTTAAGACGGATTTAATTTGTTGAAGTAGGCCTTTCCCCATTTTCTTCCGTAAGGAGTTTTTTATATCCCTCCTCGTGTGTTTTCCGAATCGCAGCGTGTGAATAAAAATTGTATTATCCTTCCGCGCCCTTTCTTTTTCGTTACTCATTTTTTCCCATAAAGCTTCGCGCGATCAGAGCGAAATGTAAACGCACCGTAGATGCGAGGTCGTATCACGAGCGTGATCGTCTGTCAGGTTAATAGAAAATGTGACGGAACATTGGCGTGGAAAGGCAGTAGGGCTTTATTCCCTTTTTGGAAATTTGATTGATTTGCATTCGCATGTGTTTTTTTTACCCAAATCGATCTGACGAGTCGTTACAAGCGGCAATTTTTTTTAATTATTCAAAACTGGGCACTCATATTCATCTTTACTAACAAGAAATCAATTTACCAGCATTGAATGGACGCCAAAGAAACGCACTGCCGAAGGCTGTTGACTAAACATACGAATGCATTGAGAAAAGAAAAAGAATACATGGAAGAGGGGATGAGAAAATATGTATAGGAGACACAAAGGGTAAAAGAGTATTAGTTGTTAGGTTGGTTGGTTATAGTTCGTTTTTCAGTAAGGCGACCGACGACTGAGGCCATTCGCGCCATTTAGGTTGGGTAGGTTTTAAAAGGGAAGGATTTTTTTTGAGGAAAGGAGGGGTGAGGTGTAGGGATGGGCGGTAGGTACTCAAAAAAGTACCGGTATTTTTTTATGAGTATTAAAAAGCAATAATACTACTCGCCGAGTGGTACCGACGAAAAAAGACAGTAATTTATGTGTTTGATTGAATATTTTAATTAATTACAAATTAAAATACGTTTCACCTTAATTATCCGGAATTTTGGCTAATTAGAATATCAGTTAAATAATATACACAGAAATTTCCATCCGTCGGCATTTTCAATGAACATACATCGGGAATATACATCGGCTATTCAGTAAATATATTTTATTTTACGCTGTATGTTTGCGCTCGTCGCTTTTTTGCTGGAATGATTTTAAATCACATGATGAACGATCAGTATTGTTTTAATGTTGTGGTCAGGTAAAATCCCCTGTTATGTAGTGATCAATCCTTGTGGTCGCAATAACGTATAACTTACAGGAATAAATATTTGTATTTATGCGGTTCAAAATCAGCGATTGTCTGGTGTTCGGCATGCGGCAAAAATGTATACTTACCTATTATGTCAATAATGATAACAATAATATCTCAACTTAACGGTTAAGTAAATATGAAAAAAAAGACAGACATATTATGAGAACATTTGAAAAATAGTTAGATTACAAGTTGAAGTGAAACACTAATGATTACAGGACTGGTGCTTTAGGACTTTAATTTGGGTGGTGACTCGCAATTCGTATCGTATTTACTTCTCAACTCTTACCTTTGAATACGTATTTGCAATCTCGTGAATAGTTTGCGGCGTGTAACCAAGAACAACAAAGACAGTAAATGAAGTTCAAATTTCATTGAGACGCGACAGTGGCGCCACTCCGTTTTTTGCAATACTTTTGAACCCGACGTACATTTTATATCTCTTCATGAACGAGTCTAATGGTTAAAAGGAGTTCAACCACAGAGGAATATAGATTCTGTTCGCTGTGCATCTCGGGAAGTTCGATAACTGTATTCGATTGGTTGTAATCATGAAGGGGATGAACATTTTCAATTCTCATTCAAACCCAATATAAATTACCAAGCGGATCATCTGTAGATATTCCGTGATCACAAATACTATTATTATTTTCCTCGATTATTTCTCATATCGATAAATAAACAGTATTGGACTTATAAGGATTCAACTTCAATTTGTCTGCAGGTATCATATTGCACTTGAAAATAGATACTGAACATGATTCTTTTGAATTTTAAATTTTACAATGCATAAGTACGTAATCAAAGTATTGTTGCTGCATTATTCTACTTAAATTTTTAATGATGGCAATTTCGAAAATTAAAAAAAATAGATCTGGAAATAAAAATTGAAAAATAAAAATTTACGTTTCCCGTACGCATGTAAAATGTTTTTTCGTAGTTAGTTCCGTTAGCACCAAAGTACGTAAAATATTCCACCACCGCGATTAAAACCCAGGACCTCACGATGAGTGACCATTACTATTGCCGACATGCAAACCTGATCTTCAGTAGTAGTTAGGGGAAGAGACCAAAAACTGTGTTCATATAAGGCATAAATGATACGGGGGTAGGTTGGTCAAGCAATGGTTGACAGATGTGAACATACGAAATTGTGAAGGAATAAAGCAGTTTAAAGCAAGAATAGAGTGGAAAGCTAACCAATGTTTAGATTGGGGATGATTGATATTGATGAAACGATTGATCGGTAGACTAGCAATGGAAGAATGTTTTGGGAAATGGAGGAATAGTACAAAGAATCCCGTCGCATGTATTAACCTAATATAATAAAATTCGTCCTCAGTCGTAACGGTCCTCAGCGATATTTCTGAGGTGAAAGAACTGAACTTAAAAGTGTTCTTTCCGCTTAGAGTTGAAGAAGTAGTTGTAATTTTATTGTAAAATCTTTGGAACAGCCGGGACTCAAACCTGGGCTATCGAAAGGGATAGCCAATACTCAGGCCACCATACCCAGACGATCCATCTTGTAAAAAAGGAAAGGAATAGATTGAGTACCAGCTGAGGGATAATTCTCTTTAAAGCATTGCCAAGGGTTAAATGACTGGGAATATCCCAAGTGGAGGGACAGGGTACAAGCCCTTTATCGAAGTAAACAGGGTACTAGAGTAGCAGAACCTTCAGCGTGCACACAATAGTCAGAGTGGTACCAGTTCGAATAAATTATGAGGTTCTCCTAAATCACAATCCTATTAACCCGTAAGTAAGTCTCCACTTTTTGTTCCAAGGATTAAGTGAAGAACAGGAATAATGTAATAAATTATTCTCATTTGTACGTGTAATAATAATTAATTTCAAGTTCACACAACAGCTACAGTCTGTCGTTAATAGTTTAAAATTGGGGATTAAATGCTCAAAGGGATACTAAGTCTTTTGCCTGAATGAAACTTCAACTTCAAGGTTGAATTAAAGCAACAAATGAAAAGGTACATTATTTAAAACGTATACAGCTCCAAAGCGACTAGAAAACTCTTATGCCTTACGTACCATCACAACTTTCAAGCCACGTTAAAACCTGTTAAGAGCGAAAAGAAGGAACATAGCTGATGGAAGGACTGGGTTTGGAGACGTTGGAGACTCAGAGGCTACACGAGGCAACGAGTAAATGAAATGTTAATGCCATGCCAGTTTCAGGGCGATACGGTATAATTTTAACACCGCAATGCATCTCTAGAACTGACGGAAGCTATAAAAGAGATACACTGCCAAGGAACCATGAACTAATATTAATTTTCCTGCCCATCTATAAATTACTATAAAAATAACAGAGTGAGACGCTAATACACTCTGTCAACATATTACTCACGTTTCCTCTTCCAATTACTTTTCTCTTTTCCCTCCCATCTTCATGGCTGGGGTCCAAAAGCTCCCAGCCACACCCAATAGCGGCGGCTCGTAGGGTAGCACAAAGATGTAGATATTAGCAAATTTGGTCCAAATACAATTTTGCTTATGAGATCCTCAATCATTAAACCACATCAAAAGACTAACAAACGATCCTGCAACTCCTATCAAAATTAATGGATTTTAATGGGCATGGAATCCAACAAATAAACAGATAACGGTCGCCAAACTTCGGCCACACACTTTTTTGTTTCCGCTTGTTCAAATGTTTAAATCCAGCAATGAATAAGTGAAAAAATGAGCTGATTCCAAAACAATGAGGCTAACATTCGCAAAGATCTAATAGAAGTGGATCTGCAATAGCCTAACTCTTTTCTGGTATCGCCGCGTAGAGAAGAGGAAAAGGGATATATACAACGGAAAAACTATATATGCTCATTAAAAATCACTCATGAGAGAAAAAATAAAAGAGAAAAGTCGCAGGCGATGCCAGCACAGGATTGAGTACATTCTTCACGTTTTTATCGCTTGTTGTATCTGAAAATTAGATAGAAACTTGTTTCCCTACAAAGGCCGAATATCGGCCCAGATTACTTTACAGATATAATTTTTTAGATGGATTTAGACCACGGAAAATATATATTAGCTTTTTGTGTCAAAAGTTCAATAGTTTATGGTTTGTCCTTAACTGCTGCTTATCTATATTGAACCTTACAGGCAAATCCTTTTTGTTATAGCTGGTTAATATATTTCGAAGGTAAAAAGTTAGAAGGCTCCTTTAGGCAAACGAAATCCCTTTAATGGAGTAATAAATCTATCTTCATCCCTACAACCATAAATTACTACTCTACGAAAACTCCTGCAACAAATCAATTGCTTTTATCAATGAATACATATAACGTCTTTATTTAGGAAATGATAACTTTAAACGTGACGGATCACTTGGTTCCTTTTCCTCACATATTAGTCGAAGAAAATGGATCCTTTCAAACAGAATATTGAAAGAGTAGCCCAAAATAAATAATTTATTACAGCAATTTTGTGCTATTACTACCGTGATTTATTATCCAGGAGTATTTCAGAAATTCCGCATCGAATGAGACTGCAGTGTGAAAAAGTTCTCCATAACGAAAATGTACTATCCTGTGGTTTATGCAATTGACGATAGACTTCAGAACAGATGATTGCCTACCTATACAGGATACTACGCGATACGGTACAGTATTCTGTTCATTTATGCACACTTTTTAATTCTTTCAAAAACGTTCCCTATTTTCGTCAATATTTCCAGCTAGGTTTAAAAAAAATAAAATTCGATAGCAGGACAGAAAGAAGATTATAATGGCATACATTTTATTATTCTGGCATGAAATTATAATCCAGACACCGCCAAAATCTTTGACGGACAATTATATAGCCATATAAAATTTAATAATATTTTATATGAAACTCGTTGAGAGAGAGTAACAGTCAGCATTTTCAGGCCTGAACCCTAATGATGACAACACCAATTCATCCCATTCCATATACACCTTTCTCATGTGAACAGGATGGACGTATCATCATTCTCACTCTCGCTTCAGCAGGAAGTGATGTAATTGAACGCGGAAACTGCATTCGCACTCTCACTTCGATGATCACGTCGGATCCGTGAAAAATGCTTCACTGCGGGAGGACGACGCACTCACAAATGGAACCTTTTCAATGGCATTTTTCACGGGCCACCAACTCACAAAAGCTACTACTGCGGAGCTATTTTACATGTATCTCACTGTAATTTTTGGACTCATTTTGCAATTCGCAGATTAAACGAAATGGCTATGTCAGAGACCCCTGAATCGAATGAATTTCATTCACGCCCTTTAGCATACTCAAAAACCATGAATCAAGAGCGATATCCTGACATTAAACACAAACATGTACTCATTGGCCACAGTAAATTCTCGACGTTTCATCGAGAATGCAAGTTTAAAAAAAACCCTAGACCATTGAGTGCACAGGAAGACATTATTATTTAACATATAAATTTTAATGCTCCTGCATGAGCAAACACACAAATTGCTTGATTGGATGGTCATTTGGGATCGCGACCCTGATTGCAGATTTGCACCATTGATCATAGGTGGGCAGGCTGGTATGGAAAGGGTAAATTTGGGGAAAGGATGAAGGTTTGTGAGTGACCCGGGGTCGGACCATAGTATTAACGAGTATCACCGATGTGGAAAATATCCACCACTTCCGAGATTAGAATCCGTGCCCTCGGAAAGTCAATTCTCAACCAACCAACCCGATCCCATTTCACCAATCACACAGGAATATTTACGTACAGTCGCACTGCCAATACGGCTCGACTAACTTCAAGATAGTACAGCAACTCAACTTCTCTCAGATTTGAAACACCTATAAAAAACTTTGGGTGTGCCGCGTGATGATCAGGTTTAGCCTGACGTTTCGTGACCTCTACTGGTCACTTCTTCAAGAGGGAATTGATGTCCTCGTTGCCGGTGAGGGGTATATATATATATATCTCAGAAAGGTGAGTTGGAGGGGGAAGAGGGATGAGGGGTGGAGGGAGAGAGGTACGTGACAAATATTTATTGAGCATGGGCATCCAAGTGTGGCTTATTTGGAGGCCACCATCTCTATTGAAATTTTCTTTGTTCTTCTTTATCTCAATGGCCTCACGATACAGCCTGGGTTTGAACCTGTTGACCTTTTTTTGTTGACCAGGTTCAAACCCCGGCTGGCCGCACTGCCACAGGAGTAAGTATGGTGGCCTCCGAATAAGCCACACTTGGATGCCCATACTCAATAAATATTTGTCACGTACCTCTCTCCCTCCACCCCTCATCCCTCTTCCCCCTCCAACTCACCTTTCTGAGATATATATATATTCCTCACCGGCAACGAGGACATCAATTCCCTCTTGAAGAAGTCACCAGTAGAGGTCACGAAACGTCAGGCTAAACCTGATCATCACGCGGCACTCCCGAAGAACTTTTTTGATCACCATGAGCCGCGAAAGCTTCAATGAACAATTACCTATAAAAAACACTATACGAACTAACGCAGAGTATAGGGTGTTTCACTAGAAAGTTGTGTAACTACAGGAGGTAATAAACGATGTGATTTTAATAGTTTTTCCCAAATGGACATGAGATCCAAATCCTTACTTAAGGAGTTATGGAGATGCAAACATTTTCTCTAGCATATTTTGCAGTTACCATGAAAACTCTGGTTTTCTATGAATATTTGGGTGCCATCTCGAAAATATACTACATAAGCATGTGAGACAACAATGATAAAACGATAGTTTCTTATTCAGCGTCCTTGACTTTTCTTTCCAGACCTTTTTTTGTCATAGCTCACCGTTATTGAACGCTTTAATGGCAAATGCATAATGTACGGGATAAAATCCTTGCTTTGCCGCAAGTAAGTACTTGCGACCCCACGTCTATTCGACAAATATTTGCTTAAAATCACGTCTTTCAAACGTACAGAAGTTACACAAATCCCTCTCGAAACCAAATATATCCTGCGTGAATTTATCTAGTCTTTTTTATCAATGCTTTAATCCTGAAATACGTTGAATGTAACCTTTTTTTATTCAAAGTTTGAGTAAGTCAGGAAAAGTTTGCTTGTGCATCAATTACGCCTGTTTGGTTTGTGTATGGAGATCGGGTCGATCGAGTGGGATCTCTTCAATTGGCATATCATATTTCACCAATTTTCGGGGCTCTCTCGTGGTGGATGCAAATTGTACTGGGTAAAAACCTTTTTCGCTGCCATAGCTCCTCAAGTAAGCAGTTGCGATCTCAAGTCCATTATACATACAAAGCAAAATGCTTTAAAATCACATTCCCAATTGTCTTCAGAAGTTACGCAGATTCCTCGCGAAACATTGTAGTCCAATCAATAGGGATAAACCCAATGTAAATTTTACTCCAATTCTATAGTGGATGAAATTTGCTCAGGAGTGTGAAGGTGGGCATGAAATGACCCTCCCATGTGTGTTCGACTCGAGATTATGAGGGGTAAATAGCGACAAATGCATTTTTGCACTAAATATTTAATTAACAAAAAACGCCCTTTTTCACCGTTTTTTTTTTGCTTTTTTGCAATAACTAATTCATCGATTTCGACGTACGACGACTCAAATTAAAGGTTTTTTTGATTACCCACAACTTTTGTTTGAAACATGTTTTCGTAAGTTCATTAGTTATTGAAATAATAACAAAAAAGTCATTTCGACGCCCTATAAACAATCACTACTTAGCAACTCCTCATAATCTCGAGACGAACGCACAAGGGGTGGGTCATTTCATGCCCACCTCCACACTCCTGAGCACATTTCATCCACTATAGAATTGGAGTACGAAAAAATCCCTATTGATTGGACTATTGTATTAGAACCAGTCCACGTGACCAACGTGAAGGAGTGTCGCCGTCTGCTCTTACTTTAGTATCAGCCACAGGAAGACTGAATTGAACGCGGACTTGCACTCACTTTATCGCGATGGATTCGTGAAAGATTCGTTCCATTGAGGGAGGAGGAGTGGGGGGGAGAGCACGCCGCACTTCGCCACCAGACGGCGGAAAATTACCGCTCGTTTCGTTTCCCCGGAATTCCTCCCTCTCTCCATCCATCCGTATCTTCTAGAACCCCATCTCTCGGTGTCAAACGTAAAGACGGGTCTGACGGTCTCATTTTCGCCTAATTAAATTCACTCACTCTTCGCCGTCTTTTCCCCTCCCACGCTCCTCCCAGATACCTCCCTGCCCCTCCCTCTCCCTTTTAAAACAACCTCCCCTCCATTTTCTCCCTCCTACCCCCACATCCCCTTCGGCTTAGGCAAAAAATTTGCATGAAAAAGGAGAAAAAAATTAGCAACTTTCACCGCGCAACGGGAACACGGCTTTTCGACACGAGTGCCATCGCGATCGTTACGGCGTGGGTGAAGAATTTCAATCCCCCTGACGGCCTACTGGCTACAGGTTTTTTGTTTTAATTCTAACCATTATTTCGATCCTTCTAAAATACCCTTATTCTTTAGTCCATTTTTTCTATTGGCGCATTAATTTTCGACACCTAATAGAATTTCACATCAAAATCGGCAAAAACAATAACATTAGGACGACATATCTAGCACGTATTGAGGCCGACATATTCGGCAACTTAAGGTTCAGACACGATCCAGGATGTATTATGTTACTTGGGTTCCAGAGTCACTTGTACTCCAAGAATGGATAAAAATGTGATAAGTACGGCGCACCCCTAATTGGAATGCACAAACATTTGTAAACTCAAAAGATGAAACGAAAAGAAACACAAATTTAAACGATCATTGTCTTGATAAGGGCTTTCTTTTTGACACAGGTACCATTAAGACCGTTGGATTATGAACAACGAACTCCGATCTACTTCTTGTTTTGCTGGTTATTTATATGATTCATTGCTAATAGTTCGCAACCAGGATTATTTTTACCCTATCTGCAGATGGCGCGTTTCAGTGAAAGGATTTAGGCTGAAATATCACACTCTTACATGCAATAGGTTCATATAAAAATTCATTCATATTCTACATACAAATTTGGACGATATTGACTGACTAAGGCTAACTTATCCAATGAGTTCCATCAAAGTCCGGAATCAATTACATGTATATACCTAATAAATTCAGCTAATAAGAGGCGTATTTACCTTTTACATGTACAAAAATTCATGCATTTCCTATTAAATTGCTTACTTAGATCAATATGAATCGATTTTATTCCAATTTCGATGAGTCGACGAAGAAGACCATCCTGTCCATATTAACAGAATTAAATCAGTGTATTAAAACATTAGTGTACGTGTCATGGCTGGCGCATCATCGATTCTCATTCAAAAGGTTGAAACATTACACACAGTGAGTTCAAACACATTTACCTACTTATAATTTCTAATTTGCAAAAATGTAGTAATAAAAGTATGTATGTACTCTAAAGTTAATTAATCCATTGTGCATTTAAATAAAGTTCTTCTTTCGCAAATACAATTTTTTCACTAATTATATTGAAGCATAGTTTCTTCTTTGAGACTTTATTGGCATGTCACTAACGAACCCAAATTAATATGGCAGCAAAGACGAGAAAAAAAAACTCATTGGACAGAGTGGCCACCTGGTTATAATTTTCGCACGTTTCAACGTGACGTTCACTCTCGCATGTAATTTTCGCCGTAATAATACCACCCACGGGGCTTCGCAAATGGCGAAAACATTTCACCAGCGGTGCAGATGGCGTATTCAGTCCCAAGCGACATGAAGCAGCTGGACCCCGAAAACGCCAGCTGCAACGCCGCCGTTAGGCCTAAGTTATCGTCCGTGCGAGGTACTGTTAAAGTGAGGCCGGGCTGAAACGACAAATGTAAATTATTCTCCAAAGGCGGAGTGCCCTGGTTCAATTCCCGAAGGATTCGCTACTTCTTCCACAGTAAGCTCCAGTTTCTATAATAGTGGAGATGAAAACGCTGTCTTGGGAATAACAATTTCACTTAAACAATGACTGGATCAGATCTTTGTCCCCCTCGTGACTTTACCTCTATCTAAGCAACATGGTCACGCTATGGCTGGCGTAGACGCTAACTTCAACACACAGTTCTTCAAATAAGTTAACATGAAAGTGTCTACACATACTCTTGGACTGTATATCGGTAAGTAAGCTTACTAAACTTAGAAGAGAACACTACAACCATATCGGTACCAGAACAAATTCATGAATCTCAGTCGTTAGTGGAAGACTTGACGGAAGAAGATGTACAAAGAGCTATAAAGGAACTGGAAAATAAATAAAGCTTCAGGGGAGTATGGTATGCTGGCTAAGGTGTTTAAGGAAGGGGGACCACGACAGATTCAAAACATTTTAAATTAACAAGAAAAATATGGAAAGTAGAAGCAACGCCCAGAGAATGGAAAAGAGCAATTATTATCCCAAACCTAAAAAGTAAGATGAACTGGAATGTAACACCTATAGAGGGATACCTTTCTTAAATACAAGTTATAAAGAGCTATCAAAAGTAATACAAAACAGACTAAAAGGATATGTAAAAGTGTCAGGAGATCGCCAAACTGGTTTCAGAAGCCATAAATCTACTGTAGACCAACTATTTTGACTAAAAAAGTACTGTCAAAGTATTGGGAGTATAATGAAGAAAATCACTACCTAGCTATTGACTTGACTTTAACAAAGTGCATGACTCCACACAATGAATGTGGAAACTTCTAAAAAAGGATGAAATACCAGAGAAATTAATAAATGTGGTAAAAATATGCATAAAAGGATCGGAGGGTAAGGTCAGAATTAACAATGAGTATTCAGAAGCATTTCAGCATGAGTGAGACAAGGTGATGGTGTGTCTCATATACTCTTCAACCTGGTATTAGAAGAATCCTTGAGAATAACAAAAGAACTACTACCTTACTTGAAGATAGGGACAACACTTAATGTATTAGCTTTTGCACATGATGCTGTTCTAATGGCAGAAAGCAAAGATGACCTAACGCATCAAGAACTAATAAACCAAGCCAGACAAGTTGGACTGGTTGTGAGTAAAGAAAAGACGAAGTACCTGGGAGTAGGGAGAAAACCTTACGAAGAGAACAATCCCCTAATTGTAGGAATTCAAAGTTTTGCAACACGTACACAATTTAAATAGTTCGGTGTAATAATTAATCAAGGTAACAAAGAAAAAAATAAAAATAATAAAAAATAATACATACAAAGAAATGCTACTAGGATCTGCAAAACCTCCTTAAAAGTAAAATATGCCAAGAAGAACAAAGTTAATAATATAAAACACTGTAATACAACAGTTTCCTTCTACGGTTCAGAAATATATGGAGAGAAAACTGATCACATTTGAAAATAAAGTTCTGAGAACAATATTGGGAACAGTAAAACTTAAAAGAAGGTGAAGATTGGCGCATCAGAACAAATAAAGAACTAAGAGAACTGTATGGGGAACCCTTAATTAAATCAAGACGTCTGAGATGGCCTGGCCATGTCTATAGATGGGAAAAAGAAACAATGCTGAAAGAAATTTTAAAAGGAAGACGTGAAGGAGTGAACCCTTGGGTACGATGGAGTACAAGGGGGATTACAAAAAGCAGTGTACGAAGTTAAATGCGAATGCGGAAAGTTGTACATAGGCCAAACATCCCGAGCTTTGAAGTGTCGCACCTCCGAAGACCAGAGAGCCATCAAAAATAGACAATCAAACCGGTCTGCCATCGCACAGCACACACGGAGCGGTCCATTCCATAGCATGGATCTGGAGGAGAATCGAAACTTATTGCGAAGGAGACTCGATACTTCCCCAGATTGATAAGGGAGGCCATTGAAATAGCCAAAAACCAAAATAATGTCAGCAGAGGAGACGGGGTCACACGATTTCGATCACTAGGAAACAAGTTTTCCAAAAAAAGGCGGGAAGAAAAATTGCACCTGACCCATCACCGGTTTAACATTACGGCCAGAATGCACCGTGAGCACTTCCGACCTTACGAAGAAGCGAGCTGAAACGCTCGCGAAACTGTCGTCAGAAAAAAGAACACAACGCGGAAGTTACACCCCGAAAGCCACCATTCCAAATTCCCCTGCCCCGGCAATTATTCTTCCCGCTGAATTTTGCTAGTGTATATATCTAATTTTCAGTTGGTCATGAATAGACCTGGCAGTACTGATAAATCAAGACAATTTTACTGGAACAATTTAATATATAATTCACTGCCATCCGTTGAAATGTGGTACGTAGCAGTGAACAAGAATAAATTGTATCAAATATTAAAAAATGCTTGAGTGTTTCATTGAGCCTATGTTACCTTTTTTAAGATAGTATCGTGGAAACACACTGTTACGCCCCCATTGTTGAGTCTGTCAATGTGAATTGAAGCAGGAAACATTTTTCCAAAAGTACTACGTCGATTAAAGCGATATAAAGCCCTTATTGGTTTTAATGGGCCACTGGGAGTGTTTCATTGAGCCTATGTTACCTTTTTTAAGATAGTATCGTGGAAACACACTGTTACGCCCCCATTGTTGAGTCTGTCAATGTGAATTGAAGCAGGAAACATTTTTCCAAAAGTACTACGTCGATTAAAGCGATATAAAGCCCTTATTGGTTTTAATGGGCCACTGAGTCTTTGCATCATGAGTCCCCATTTCAGAGTCGGAATAATTTATGTGACGCCGGGTCCCTTTTTGTAGTTTCTGATTCAACCCGATATTTCATAACTTAATTTAACAGGGCAAGAATTCCAATGGAATAATTATGTATTTTTTATATGCACCTCACATACTCATATTAAATTCAAGAATCGTACAACCAAATCTGAATGTTATTCCAACACCACCATTACCCCTCTTTGCTAAGTCGAAAAATGTTTAAAAATTTCTCAAAGGCACTAAGCTTTCAAAACTAAAAGCTGCGAGCCACTTTGCGCTTCACGGTCGATAGGAGACTAATGCCAACTCCGTGTTCTCCTCCATCAACCGTCATCTCCCTTCATCATTGACTTGATCTGATTACTCACCCGAGCTGAACGCCGTAAATCACCTCTCAACTCACGTTCTCTTCTCTGGGAACGACCCAACGAACGTGCCGCCAGAATGACCTGCGGATTTTCTTAACAGTGGAGGACTCTCTAGTGACGAGAAGACTACTCCATGGTTTAAAAATCGGAGTCAAAGTTCAGTCATTGATGTAAGCACTAGGAGGGGAGGAATCATCATCACAGGTGATCCACCCATAGCGATATGTTCAATTGCAGTTCATACTATTTAGTTCAATTGCAGTTCATACATACAATTTCAGTTCAGCTTCCCACTCCCATTTAATGGGAACATTTCGGGCAAAACCTCTCAAGAAAAACTACTTATGTTCCATATTGTCCCAATTTTGAACTCTTTATGTTTCCAATTTTCAACAACACGATCAGAAATTCCCAATCTTTTTTCATCTCTTCATCATTTCGACAACACTCGTACCTCCACCAACTTCTAAAACCACCTTTTATAACGCAATGTCCTTCGAGAACAATTTATTCGGCATCTTTTGACTCTCCTCACCAACCAAATTTTCTTTTACACCATATTTGACACATCTTCGTTCGTCTTCCTCTCCACCCGACCCTCTTGTTCTCTCCATCTTTATCCAGGCCTACACCTCGAAAGTCTCAAATATACCCACATCATCTCTCCTAACAGACCAGGTTTTGAAACATGCACTGGTATACTAAAAAAAACATAATACGCGAATATTTTATCACGCCTATGTTTAGAGTAAATGCCATCAATTTCCTAATTTGGTGAACGCTTTTCTTCCACAACAGCAGTTGATCTCCATAAGTCTGTGGTGATAAACCCAGTTTCCTCCAAAATACTTTCCTTTTCTTTCCTCCTCTATCATATATACATAAAATCATCAACTGCTCGAAGCCAGGGTCCGAATAAATAAAACGTTTTGTAGAAATTTACAGATTAGGTAAATGTTTTTCAAATCGTCTACCATAATTAAAACGTCTCCACTCATCTCCCGCTCTGCCGCCATCTTCAACAAAACTCGCATCTCGAAAGTCTACAATCAAATTTATTTGTCTTCGCTCATAGACCAAGTTTCGGAATCATAAAAAGCTACAATCAATGAAGGTAGGATTATAATTATTAGAGTAGGTTCACATGGAAGAGCGTAAATATCACCTGGTTTTTACAGGCACAACCCATTATCTCCCAACGTGATTTCTATCTATGTACATTTCTTCATACACCCTAGCTCTTTTTGCTCGGCCAATAGACCCTATTCCTTCCCTTCCCCTTCTCCTTTTACCCAATGTCCTCCCCTCCATCACGGCCTCCAGAATTCCCTCGCTTCTCAGTACATTGAAGGAGGGATAGGGATCCTTTAAATCTGTCGATGGTAAATTATTCCCAGGTAATTCAAATTAAATTTTGTCATCTCCCTTGGAGAGGATTCCAACTCAAATACCACCTCTTAGCTCAATCTGTGATTCCCTCCAAGCTTACGGCCAGGGGCGTCCCAATCAATTCTCACTTAGCGTAGATCGATCTACAGAGCAATGAAATCCATGTAGGAGGAGGAATAGCGATTCCTTTGAGTCCGGCAAATGACGATTTATCTGCAGGCTTCTGCGAAGCCCCTCAATATCGGTCTATCCGCAGACAAACCTATAAAGAATCCCTAAAGGATATAGTCGAATAACGAAGCAACATATTTGCCCTAACTCTTGAGCCGAAGGCACTGACGGCATAGAAAAATACTATTTTCCCGAAATTTGTTGCTTCCAAGGTAACCCCTAGCGAACAGAAGCACCAAACAAGTATTTTTATGTCCTTTTCCATCAGAACACATCCTACCACATCGTTGGAATGATTAGATTAAAGTAGATATCGCATACTCCTAGAATTTCACATTTTTAATTTACAATTTCACAGAAAACAGCATGGTTTGAGCGAAAAATTTTGTATTTCAATGTCCCATAACCCGAAGGAGTCGTCACTATTAAAATTTCGCCATTAATGCATACTAATACCATTTGTAACCATCATTTTTTTCTCATTAATCATAGTTGTGATGAAAGTTCAAAAATACATAAAACGGTGTCGTGGCCAGAAACGGCCATTTATTAAGTAATTTTTGACACCAATTTTGTCCATAACTTGTGCCTTAAACAAGTGTGATGAACAACCCCAAAAAAAGTCATTGCAGCAAGAATCACAGTTGAAACACACAATGTTGTTCAGCAAAATAAAAA
Organism: Pyrrhosoma nymphula; assembly: GCA_963573305.1. Taxonomy (NCBI): domain Eukaryota; kingdom Metazoa; phylum Arthropoda; class Insecta; order Odonata; family Coenagrionidae; genus Pyrrhosoma; species Pyrrhosoma nymphula. The sequence continues at coordinate 5,958,122 of OY754335.1, read as the reverse complement.
GGACAACTTCTTTTAGACTAACTCTACTTGAGTCTTTGCATGCATCACTACACATTCATCCCCGAGTTTAAATCTCCTTACTTCTACCCTCCCACACACCATCCAAAATCCTCACTTTTCTCTCCTCTTGACCTACATTCTTCATGCCGTCAAATTTTTCAGCAACTTGTTACCTCTCAATACGTCTTCCGAACACTTCTTATACCTCAGTTTTATCTCATTCACCAGCATCGTTTCGTCCTCTACCGGCATATTTTCCTGCTCCACCATATTTAACACTTCTACTTTCCTCTTCCCCTCAAACCAACTGATCCTTTCCATCCTTCCCCAAACACACATCTCCAATGTCTCCAAAAACCTCTCACCCCCTTTCCTCACTGACCAAGTGTCAGAACCACTTCCTCTACCTCTTTCCAACCTCCATACCAAAATCCTTTTCCCCTTCTGCATATTAAATACCTCCTGCTTCGTGTTCATCTCTCACCAACTAACCCTCTCCATACGTCTCCGAACAGATATCTTATGAACCTCCAATATACGCTCCTTCCCAACATACCAAGTTTCCGAGTAATGAAGGGACACTTCATTGATGAGGGACAAGCAAGTTTAACAACTCCTGGTTTGTATTCATCTCGCATCAACTAACCCTCTCCATCCGTCTCCATACACCTTACAAGCCTCCAATCCACGCTCCTTCCCAACAAACCAAGTTTCCGAGACCTGAAGGGACACACTACATTGAAGAGGGAAATGGAATCCTTTAAATCCCGTAGATGATAAATTATCCGCAGGTAATTCGAAATCAAGTTCTGTCTCCCTCGTGCTGCCCTCAGAAGAGGCTTCCAGCTCGGATTCCTTCACTTGTCTCAGTCCGTTGACACGTCTGCTCACCTCCTCCTCCTAGTTCATTCCCACTCCCTTAGGCATCTCAGCGAACCAAACAGCCTACCCCATGCTCCATTCGCTTCAGCTCGCAACCGTTCCTCACGGGTCATGTGTGCATGCATATATGTGCGTGAATTTTTTCTCCTTTCGCTGGGGAAACTGCCGCTGTGGGAGTAAAACGGGAAGCCCTTTCGCTTATCCATCATTCTCCCCTCTTGTCATCCCACGAGCCCCACTCACCCTCTTAAATCTTCCCCTTCTCATGCTCTGTGCTACTCCCTCCCTTCTTCTCTCCCTTCCGTCCTTGCCAAACTCGCATCCAAACTCCCTCGTACCCCCTCCCAACATCAACTCCTTTCCAACCCCCAAACACCCTCAGCCTCTTCTCAAACATCCCTTTGCTATTTTCCAATTAGTTTCTGTTTACCGAGCACTTTAAAACGTGAGCACAGACAGAGTGATGATAGAGAGAGAGGGAAGATAGAGACAGTGTAGAAGTAGCTCTTTACGGAGCAAATGGGGAGATAAGGGAGATGGGGACGAAGAAATAGTCAACGAGGCTGGAGAGAGAGAGAGTGAGAGAGAGCAGAGGAATTGAGGATAAGTTGACCCACTGCCGTCGGTGAAGGTCGCCGTCTCGTCCAAGAGCACATTTTACGTCATTATTTTGCTTGGCCAACGAGATTGGCCTTGGGAAAGAAAGAACCAAAACCCGGAAAATTAAAGCCGTCTGCTCTCAGATGGTGAAAAGAATTATTGAGAGTTTATTTTTGCTGGCTGCTTTGGGAGTGGACCGACAATGAAACGCTTATATTGAAGAAACGATGACTTAAGATAAGTTGGGCTTGGATGTCCTTGATATGCAAAACGAACAAGTCATAGAATATTTGGGAAAATGAGACATGTTTTGGCTGTTGAAAAATGAAAATCGATGCTGTCAATTTAGATAACTCATTCCGTTAAAATGCCTACGGAACGTATGCGAAAATACTTATTCTAAATAGGTTATCTAATCTCCCTAGTTGATATCAATGCCCGAAATATTAATGCCAGATACAATTTTCACGTAATTTTGATTGGGTTGGCAACACATTGTGCATTAGGCAATAGTATTTGTAGCGATCAACTAGGGAGACGACCGACTACAGGAGTCATTTGAGACATTGACGACAGGTGAGTCGATAGGTGGATATTTTTTAGTTATTATCTGTTTACCCACCACTTTAAAAGGTGAGGAGAGAGGTTATGGGAGTAGTTCTTTACGGAGCAAATGGGGAGATTACCCCAAGGAAAGAGATAGGAAACATAGCTAGAGGGTGAGACAGAAAAAAATAGCGCAAGAACCGAGGAAGAATTGACTAACTGTCACCAATGAAGGCCGCCATTTCGTCCACAAGTCCAATTTTTATTCATTATTTTGCTTCTACAAGATTGGCCTTGGGAGAGAAAGGCCGAAAACTTGAATGCTTCGGAGAGAGCCGTCTTCCCTTAGGTGATGTAAATAGTACTTTAAAAAGATTTTTCGCTTGTTTTGCTAGGGAAGGTGACAGACAACTGAAGTCTTCCTCACCATTGGTTGCGTGTGGGTAGGTTGGCAATATTAATACTAGGGGCACACTAAGGTAGGTCGTTTCGTATATTATAAAACAATAAGGATGTTAGGTAACTACATCTACATACTACCCCGCAACCGCCTAAATAGTCGGGTGTTAGGACACCAGCCGTTTACATATAAAAAGGCAACGCTCTAATGAAATTACGCTTAGCATTTATTAGAGTCCCTTATTGTTCGGGGGAAAAACGAATTCCCATACCTATCCGTGCGGCAAAATATCTCTCTTAATTTATCGTTTCTGTCGGACCTAGAAATATAGTGGGTTTCTAATATGATGTTCTCCGTATCGCTCTTAAAGATATCTATTCTTAATTGCTCAAGTAATCGAAGCCTAGCGCGCAACCTCCGAGTCTCTAGCGGCTCCCAGCTTAATTCGTTTAACATCTGTGTGACGCTGTCTGTACGCCCGTAGCAGTTTTTGACGAATCGCGCAGCTTTCCTTTGTATTTTATTAAGTTCCCGGATTCAGTCTTTCTGCACCGGATCCCATATGCTCGCTGCATATTCAAGGTGTGGCCAGACGAGTGCGAAATAGCACCTCTCTTTTACTTTTTCATCTGAAAATCTTCCCACTATACGCTTGACGAATCCTAGCTTCTTCAGAGCTCTGTCACAAATATTTCTTATATGTGTTCCCCACGATAGGTTCGAGGTTATCGTAACTCCCAGAAACTTTACTTCATCTGTCGCCTTTATGTTAACACCATCCACAGCATATGCATGGGGATAGTTGGACGACCTCCGCAAGAAATGTACCGCCGTGCATTTACTCAGATTAAGTTCGAGTCCCCACTCTTGGCTCCAAACATGAACGTTGTTTAAATCCGATGATAGAATTTCAAAGTCAGAGGGATCACTAATTTCGCGATAGATGACAGCGTCGTCAGCAAATAAACGTATTTTACTGCTAATTCGAGAGCATAGGTCATTTATGTATATAATGAATGTATATGAATATATGTATCTAGCGTTATAAGGTCCGCAGAAGTTACACTCACAGAATTTAACATTATGGTGCAATTTCTAAGACGCCCCGAATAGCACAGAAAAAAAACTGGATTGAAAAAAAAACCTCAAGATAACTTAGACGCTTAATGACTGAATGGATTCAGTTTCACCAAGAGAAAAGCTAACGAGCAAGAGAGTTAGTTTCAGTTAGTAAGAAAAATGGATGGCTGACAGTCAAACAATGATTGGATTGGGACTTATTAGAATAAGAAACAGGATGAGCGTTCAATGGAGGCTTTCAAGATGTGAGCTTCGAAAAATATGGAAATGGCTCGAGAGGAGTGTTGACGAATAAATGTCCAGTGTGACAATTCGAAGGAGCCAGAAGAAATATTCGGCAGGCGTAACGAGGGAAAGTGGGTGAGTGGGACTGAAGGGGATAAAGGGTTGGGCTGGAGTGGAGGAAGCATAAGAAGAGTAAGACATCGTGAAGCAGGGTTCGAGATATGAAGAATATTCAATGGGGAAAAAAATGAAGTGCATGCGTAGTGGTTTTTGACAAAATTTTATTATAAAGAGCAAATGATTTCGAGGGTGGAGAACTACTTAAAAGCTGTCGTTGAACCAAAAAAATATTGATTGTTTAATAATTTCGGGGGTTCGGTCGCGTCACCGTGAAACACTTCGAAATGTTGTCACTTTTTCATTTTCATACGAACGAGAACGTAAATATACGCAAAGGTGAATCATTCACTAAAAATATACCTAAGCAATATAACTGCAACACTTTATATAAAAATAAACACCGAGACTTCTTTCACACAACCCAGCACCAACCTTTTTTTTTTAAGTCAACAACCCCCTGTTTATATTTTTTTAATTATACACATAACCGTTCGGTTATAACCATCTTTCAATCATTTCCACATTTCTAGTTCATAACAATCGGTTAAACAACTTGAATGGAAGATATTGGAGACTTATTTGGAATTATGAATGCTGGGAAAAGGGGAAGAGAATGGAGAAGTATATGCATTTATTTGGGCATAAAAGAAAGAAGGGAAATATCCGGACTGTTGTGGGAGATCATGTGAAAAATTAGTGTGACCCTGGTAACGGTAATGGTGGAGTAGCTGAAATACATCAAAAACATACCGGCCATCATCATATGTAGCTTGGATTGGTCCTGCTCCCCATTCCACTCTCCTATTAGTTAATTACTATATAGAAACAGGTAATTGATATATATATAGTGTTGGAATTTATTGGGGGGGGGGGAGGGAAAACAATTTACATAATGTATATCATCAGTACAAATTTCTAGAGTAAAAATTATCTCACCAAATTCCTCACTGCAAGTCTCAAATTAATAATTTAACCTCACCTATAAATGCCACAACATGAATATTTTTTTTTAAAGTCAATGCTCAGGTTGATAAAAAATTTCTGTTTAAATGAGAGAAAAATGAAAGATTTTGGTGCTGAAAACGCAATTTTTAGGACGTTAAACTGTGGACTCCTTCGCGCCTATCACTCGGAGTAGCCTAATGCCAAAACTGGGTTTGATCCACCTTTTTTCATCTCCCAAAAAATCCTTCCCTTGCCAACCTACTCGCTAATAAACTCCGTTGTGTGTCACCTCCCCAAATAACCATCCAACATATGATTTAATGAAATTTTTCTTTACTTGCAAGCAAGTTCTGCTGGCTACAAGTATACTCTCCTTTAGTTTGGATGCCTTATTTGGTTCGGCTACTATACTCACTATAACTCCCTTAAAGCTTCGATCGCTGCTGATTCCCAGGTAGAACGCATTACAACCCAGGAGACCAAATAATATCCCCCTCATACGTTCCACGAGGTCGTGTCGAATTCCTGAACTGCATACCTCACTCATAAGCCGCACGGCACCTGATTCCCGTCTCAATTCCTTTGCGGTAATAAACATCGCCAGCGATATCTCCTTCCCCAAAACGCTTCTATATTTCCCGGTGTGATCGATATGCCCACGCCAAGTGTGGAGACGGCTGAGATTGTCTTTTCGGCTGCAAGGGTTCGTTCCGAGAGTGTGTTCGACACCGCAAAACCGGATCCAAACCAAATCTAGCAGCGACAGCAAAGGGCAACTGCCCCCGAGGGGGGCTGGGTTCAAAACTCTCAATATTGGATTATGGACTTGATCCTTCCGAAATTTCGGCAGAAACTATGGAGTTCAAACAGAACGTCTGCGGTATTGACATCCTTCAATTGAGGAGGTAAAAGGGGAGTCTGGAGAACAAATTCCTTACGCACATAAATGATTTTTTGATTATGCCTACTGATTAAATGTACGGCTTACTTCAAAATGAATGAAATATTATTTTGTAGAAAAATGCTGAAAAAATGAGTGAACATTACGCCATATTATACTGACATTACCAAATTAATTTACGACTAGCAAACGATAAAGCAACACCAATTTTATTGGTCTCTCATGATAACCTCATTTTCGTAATTTTTCGTATTAAACAATTACTAGCATTATTGAGCAATAAAAAGCAAAATAAACATGAATGAAGATTGTAAAATTGTTAGTTCTTTACTGATCGTTACTTTGTTGATGAGTTTACTATTACCAAAATTAAAAGACTAGAAACTTGAATATTTCCTGGAGTTATTGTTATTTATCGTTGGATATCCGTCAGGATAGGTTTTAATGGACTATTATTACTACCATTTCCTCTAGTTCGGATTGCATAGCTCCTAATAATTTCTCTACTCAGTTCAGCAGTATTTCTACCTCTCCTCATTTCACCCAACATTCTTGATCTATTTCTCACTTTTTACCAGCCTTATCTCAAGCAAAAAGCTTTGAGCATCACATTCCTTTACATTTACCGCTCCATCAGTGCCTCTTGTATCTTATGTTTTTTCTAAAAGAAACTTCCTTTCTGCCCCATCCATATCTATTCTTACTTCGTTGAAAAATAAAAAGAAAGCCAATTGAGTCTCACTAAATGTAAACTGGAGGTAATCGCGAATATAATGTAAATTAATTTAAAATGTCACAAAACAGAAGGAATTTCTTGATTGATAGCACTTGAAGACAATATGTTAAGGCATTATTATAATAATTATGTATTTAGAGAATGATAATAATTATTTTGAGTGACAAAAGACTGTTGAGGTTTTCCAAATAATAATAAAGTATTATTCACGCATCGTCATCAGCATTCATCGAACCGAAGATTGGCTAGCAGCTCTCCACTAAATTTTCCTTCTACTAACCTTACTGCTCCCACGTACTTCCATATTTGAAAATCCGTCATCCGCCATTTCAATGTTTCCGCATTCTGTTCATTCATAGTTTTATTCGGTTATTGTCCTCAATTCACTTCTCTTTATGTATCAGATTTTCAGGCTTGACTTGGTGGAACCACATAGCGATAATTTAAAAATGAGTTCACTTTGTAATATTCCTAAAAAGTTTTATTTTCTTCTCACCCAGGGTTTTGACTGTTACATAGTAATTATCAAGGTGACAATGGTTCACCACGAGGTGAAGAAAATAAAACTTTTTGTGGAATATTACAAAGTGAACTCATTTTTAAATTATTAATAATTTTAAATTAATATTATTATTACTCGTTATATTATTGTTATTAAGAAGTTGTTATCCCTCAGACAGTGCCCAAAGCATTTTCCAATATGTAGCTGAAAATATGTATTCATCATTAATAAACTAAAAATCATCGCAATCCACTACACTCTCGTTAAATAAGAACCCACAGAGAGTCTATCACCGAAGTATTAAGAGGAAGATTGAATATGACGTCCATTATGACTTTGTGACGGGCCCAGCATATGTCCAAGAATAAGCATTGAGGGCGTAAGGGGCATGGTAAACCCAGCACAGTTTCCGAAATGCCTGGAAGAATACGACGTAAGACGACCTCAACGCAAGCAGCGGCAACCACAACGCCACAGCCCAAAGCAACCTGGGATGAAGTGATAGATACCGCTACTTGGAAGTACGTTAAGGAGTGCCTTATAAGACGCCCCAATAGAAAAAGTGAGGTGTTATTTAAAGGGAATCCATGTTTTATTTATAGTTCGTAAGGATGCTCAAAGTCTGATTACCTTTCAATGTTAAGTTAGTATTTCTTTGTGATTAAAGTTGTTTATGTTGATGTAATGTTGTTGATAAAAAGGGGTTTTGAGATTGCGGATAAGATTAAGGGATCCTGGTGTGGAAAGCAATTAAAATGAGTAACAGTTACGGAGTTTTTATAATATCTTAGTCCGCCGCTACAAACTTAATACTTTTGAGAAACAGAAAAAGATTAAAATTCAAAATGTCCACAGCCGGCTGAGATAGCGTGTGACCTATCTGCATTCGGAGATGTGGGTAGAAAGCATCGTCATCGGAGATGCGGATAGTAGTATGGAGAATCGCATTGGAGATTGGAGTGCTGTGCAAAGCCGGTATGATTCGACCCTTGGGAAAAAGCCTGACGGTCCTCCGAAAGTGGCTCCACGAGGCGCCAAGGGCGTCGCGACGCCTGGGACGTCAGAGACTTCCGATAGGCAGCACTCGATGAGGACGCCACTACGTATTGAGTCAAGCCTCGACGAAGCCGTGTGTCAAGCCGCCGCGAAATATACATCCTCTAATATTTACCGCAGAATGTGTCACAAGAATATTTTTATCACAGTCGCAGGCTTTTTTCTTTCATAGCTGCTGGCTTTAATCCATTTTCAACTAAAGGATAGCCTTACATTTCCGTGGGTAAAAGTCCTCCGGGATTCGAACACCGGACCTGTTGACCTGCTACGCCCATGTGCAAGCCGCCACATTACCGATGCTTCCTGAGAGGTTAGGTAGACATAATGTTTGTCTAATAATGTTTGTTGTTGTGAACATGACGAGGCCATTTTTCAACGCTATTATTACTATTATCATCATAAGGGTGAAAAACCGATGCGGTAGGTTTAGATGAAATAGAGTAAAACTCTTCAAGACGTACTTCTTACAGACGCAGCTCCTATCTCCTAACACCATTTCTTTCTTCAGATTGGTATCTATACGTCCTCCCTCTCTTCATCGCGTCCATAAAGCCTATTCTCTTTCTTCCCCTTCCCCGATTGACCAACATCCGAGTGGGAGGATGAATCCACCGCATCAAGAAGTTATTTAGCATCTGTAACAACCACATACCCTGCCTCCTTATCTTCTCCAGAAGTATCAACCCCTCACTCACCACACCATGCACTTCCTCTCGGGTGTCTTCATCTCACTTTCTTCATTCTCCTCCACGCCGAAACTAAAACGTCTGCAGTCTATTCTTGTCTTCTTTTCTCAGAGCCCCGGTTTCTGTGTCACACAACGCAATACTCCAATAAAACTCTTCAATAGCATTTTCTTTACATTTATACAAAATATCCCCGTCATCAGCTCTCACCAACTGCCGAATGCCTCACCAACGCAATTGCCACGATGTCCCAGCTACTATGCCCTACGCTTGCATCACTACCTACATCTACATAATACACTGAAAGCCACCTCAAGGGTGTTTGGGAGGGGGTGAATAGACACCAACTGCACTATTACCTGTTAGCTCAACGTATTGCAAGTGGTGCCAACGGGAGCACACATCCCTTAGTTAACACCAACAAATACATTTACAACAAACTGAACCCCTACATATTTATTGAGATACCTCGCATGTCTAAATTTTCATTAAAACTATGCCATTAATATTTATTATGAAAACTGCTTAAATTGTATTTCATTCGCAATATTTAAGTTATTTTATCTTTCGGTGCTTTCTCCATTATCCTCGTGGCAATATTAGGAGGATTTGAAGGAAATACCGCATTTCTCCGAATATAAGCCGAACTCGAATATAAGCCACACCCCTTTTTTTGTTGTCTCATGCAGGGAAAAAAGTTAATACGCGAATTAAAGCCGCACCCTTTTTAGTGCATCCCGTACTACATACAGTATTAGGAATTAGAATGATATATCTGTTTTTACACGATCTATGTAACTGTGACACAATGTTACCTATATTATCCTTTAATATATCAATAAATTGTGCACCAATTTAACCATTTTCAGCGTTATTTTTTACTTTCCCCGTGGCTTGGACGAGTTTAGCTGGAGCGTCCGCGTGAATCGGAGTGGCTGGTTTGCTCAAATCGGTCATTTTTACGATTTTTTAAAGAAAGTTCTCGAATTTAAGCCGCACCTCGAATATAAGCCGCACCCCGAATTTGAGGCCCCAAAATCGGGAAAAAAAGTGCGGCTTATATTTGAAGAAATACGGTAGCTATCTTTTCCTTACGGCAGGGCTATTACTCACGACGATAAATCCATTTCCAACGCTACGACGTGATAAAATACAAACATCGAAGATCTTGTCTTCAGCCGTAATGTCCAGAAAGGAAATACCTATGAAGAAATTCCCATAAAAAAATAACTACCTGGATTAATAAATGAGACCACGGTCCATTCATTTGACATACTTTGCCTTTTCTGCCCTGAAGATTCCAATTAGAATTCACTTTTCTTGAATTACAAATCTCAAGCTACGGAATAAATTATTCCTATTGTCATCGTGAGTCGTAGCGTATGATAAAATATGTTTTTCTGAAAAATATTTGATATCGATGTTTTCTCTCATGTGAAGACCAAATAAATTAAAAGATAAACAATTTTGCTTGCAAATAATAATGCAGAAAAGAATTTGAGGAAAATGCATTGCCCTTGCGTCTCATCAAAGGCCGTATAGTTCGACTTCCGATCAAGGTGCAATATCTCATGGCACTGCGAAGTGCCGCTTTTTTCTGCGAAGTCATTTCATGGCCGTATTCGCAGGCTCAAGGTAAGACCTTCAAATTTACAAGAGGTTTTCGAGGGCATTTCCGCTTTTTAAATTTTCAAAGACGCGGACAGCCCCACACTCCTCTTTAGCGTTTTCAATACCCGTCAATGAGAAGTTGACCACGCCACGGCATATGATCAAAGGAGCAGCAGACATCTCTCTTTCTCTACCACACCTTTCACTCGGGCCTACCTCACGGTGGGTTGAGTGGCTCTTGAAAGGGCCGGCAACAACTTCGAAATGTGTACAGCATTGAAAACTCCCAGGTCGGTCCACTAGAGTAGATGAAAGAAGAGGGGGGGGAGAGAGAAGGGGAGCAAATAGGAGAGTTCCCCTCGCGTGCTCTCTCGCAACACGGCCCATGAGCCACTGGGGCGTGTGGCCGTTTCAACAGATCCCCTCTCGGCTCATTTCTCGACTGCCTCGTTCATATTTAACTCCAGAGGAGACTTCCCATCAAGCGGGGTGAGCTCGCACGTGGACCACTAAAGAAAAGGGTTTTTTCAAGCCTTCTGTTTCTCTTTCCTCGACTGGGACGATAATATTACCACTGCGCCGGAGCGAAGGCTCTGGATAACTTAAAATGATGGATTAGTATCTAGCAATTAATTAAAGGGGAATACTTAACCCGCCATTGGTAGCGCAATGAGATTTTCTCTCACACCAAATTTAAACTTGTGCTCACTTTGTAATCATGAGTTTGATTAAGTTTCCTTTCCTTCTAGCCGACATTTTATCCCTTCCTATTGACCGAACGTCTCATAAAGTATAAATGAAGCGTCCGCAGCTGTGTAATGATATGTCTGACACCGTCGGCTACAAAGTGTGAGACTATTTCTCATCGCGCGACCACTGACGTTATTGTTTTTGTACCTCTCAAATGCGTTACACTCTCGCAGCAAAGTTGATTGTTTTCGTGGAGAGCAGATACGTTAATGCAAATTTATGAGTCAATGATATACATATGAATGTGAGGAAAAGTCTCACACGCGACCGCTCGCGTGATAGGTAGCTTCGCGACCACTCCCGTGTTAAGAAGATTCCTCTGTAAAATGATTAAAATGTAATATTTAATTTCACAAATTTGGGCCACTTGCATGATCACTCGTCCACCATCTCAGAACGTCAACAAAAACTTACCTTTTCATACTTTTTTAATCAATTAATTTTGAAATTCCCAGAACCGCAGGACAAGCAAAAAAAATAGATTTTTTATGCCTTGCACAAATATAACTGTCTCAAAACACTGATATAATAACATCATATTTCTAATATCTCAACAGATAATTAGATAAGGTATCAAATCATGTTACGCTTTGAGTGATTTGTAAGTAATAGTTGAAACACGCGACAAAATAGTCCATTTTTGTCTTGAACTAATCCAACTTTTGCGAAAAATCAATACAGGAAGTAAATTTATCAGGGTATTGAATAATTATGAAATCAAGGTAGGCAAGGCAGCAAGAAATGTTAGTTTTTACGAGAATTGAAAAAAAAACCTGCAGTACTTGAAGTCGAAATGTGTGAGTTGCGGAGAAATAGCGCTGCAATAGGCTCCTTAGGATGGAAAAGGTATACATTTACAATTATTTCGTAGAAAATTTTTCAATTGATTTAGTAACTCACATGAACTTTGTGGTGTAGAACGCAAGTCATCAGAGAAAGAAGTAGGTACATTTAAATGACAGATGAAAATGTGATATTGCCAACTGACGAGTATTTTTATTCCGGGAATTGCGACGAAATCTCCTTAACGTGATGGAAAACAGAAAAGCTCTTTCAACAGAAACACTCTCGAAAGCGCAAAGGCACTCTCTCCGTGCACTCTGGATCCAATTTGGAGAAAAATATGGCACTCTCCGAGGAGTTCATTACCATCAATGTCCTAAACGCGCTTTGCCAGACGAAAGGAAGAGGCCTTCTAAAATTGCCAGCGAATTGACAAAGATGGTTCTGACATCCAGAAAGAACTTTTGTTACACAATAATTCTTAACTAATCTCTTCAAACCAACTTTTCTCCCACCCACGGAGCTCTTAACCTTCTTTCTTCCCATGAACATTCACCCCAGTCAGAGACGTAACCAATCTGGAGCATTAAGAAGGTTCCGCCGCGACTGTGTGAGTCAAAACAAATACTAAATTACACATTTTTGATATTTTGTCCAAAAAATCCTGCTTTCGCTGATGAAATGCGTTACCTGTAGAAACCCAAAAGTAAGGAACAAAATTTGCAGATTATTCCACGAATGTATTTTAAATGAGCACTTTTTTACAGCCATAGGAGCCAACTGCAGCGCCATTTCCCACGAATTGCCGCATTTTGACTTCAATTACGGCATTATTCTTCAATAACTAGAAAAATAAGGTGGTAAGATGCCTGTGTTTTATTTTATTCAATTTCTCTGGATTATTCCCTTCTTAGAGACAGTTTTCCACGAAAATGGCATTTGTATTTTGTGGAAAAATATTATTTTTCGCCGTGTTTCTCCCATTCCCCCATTGAACACCATGTAATTTCAATAGAATAAAATAGCGTGGAAAGGTATTATTTTGTTGTTCCTATCAGATAAGCGGACAACTTTTTCCACAAGTGGACAATATTAATAAAATGACATTTTAGTCATTTTACGGTGGAACCACCTCAAATGGGAATAAAGGGTGGATGTAAAACTCTGAATTTATGTACACCTTAAAAAACCCTCATATGATTACATTTGTTGCAAGCAAAAAATATGTAGTAGGTTCCGTATTGTTATATTATGAATCCACTTAAAATGGCTAAATTATATTTGTCATTATTATACACGTTCTGAATAAGAAACGTTGAGATAGTTGCTATGACGACACGAAGGAATACATATATGACATCTACGTTAAAAATTACGTTTACATGAAAATTTTGGAATCCATCCAAACGTACATTAAAGCTATAAATTCTGCATCATAAATCTTCAGTTGTAGCGGATATGCTAAAAAATTCCTACTTCCTCAAGAAAATATTTGTTTCGGATGAAATCTTTGTTATGCTTAGGGTACCCAGCCACGGATTATAAATGACCGATTTATGACAAAAATGAAGACAAATAAAGGGAGGGGTTCACCCAGAATAACTTAGTAAATATAGAAAATGAAAAAAGTGGTGAATTTTAAGACATTCTGCTCAAAAGTGATGTGAATTGTAAACAAATTGCTACAAGAGATCAACAGAGTGATAATTCACCCCGAATTAAAACGTCAACCTAATAATTAAGTAATTACTAATATTGCACGTTTATACTAAATAGTAAACCTGAGATGCATTATTTTTGTTACGCTGTTAGATAATAATAAGCAATACCTAGATATATCCTGTCGACAGACGCTGTCTGAAGGAACTGGAATTCATAAAATATTTAGAATAGATTAAAGAACAATGTACAATGCATCTAAAACGACATTAAGAAAACCAAACCTCTAAGATGAGCCCTCGCCTATGTAACCAAAGTGCTACCTCACCAGATTTCCTCCTAACACCCTGACCTCCACTCATATTCTTTGCCATGGTAACAACATCACTTTGAACTTGAGCCACGTGCTCGTAGCAGAAATATTAATAGAGTTCCCTTGGATGTCGATAAAACTTCACCCACAGAGAAAATCCGCCTCCGATGTAAATTACGATATAAATATCCATACGCCTTGCGGAGAGAAGAGACGCGCTGGGAAAAATTTGCACAGAGTTTGAACTCGGGAGGAGGGGGCGCTGTACACTTCCAAAACTTGGATCTTTGAGGAAACAGGATGAGCTCAGATTGGAGGCTTTTGAGATGCATGGATGAGGATGGGGAAAATAAGAGATGGCGGAGGAGAAGGCAAGTCAAACGAAGCGTAAGATGTTTGCGGAAGAGAGGAAGTTCTTCGGGGGGGGGGAAGAAATTCGAATGAGACATGAGGGTCGGGCGCAAGAGACACACTTTGAGGAGATGGGAAGTTCAAGTTCATGACAGACTAAGAGATTCTGAAGAGGCAGTGCTGCGGAGAGGAGGAGGAGGTGGGGAGGACGGTGATGTTGGACAACTTGAAGGGCGGCAGGAAACATGAAGTGCCGAGAAAGAGATACTCTGTAGGGGAAAAGGTCTTTCAATTTGTTCGCATGTGGTATGGAGTTCCAAGACGGGGGCCGCTGTGTATTCACCACACACCGTTCACTACGACCTTACCATCTACATGTTTAACTACCTTCAGGAACGGGACACAAGAAGCCTACAGCTAAAATCCCGCGAATGGACAAACATACGAGATACGAAAAGATGAATACACTCTCCTTTTTTGTCACTAGAACTCCTCGATTCCAAAAAACAAATTTCTAACATTTAGACTCGATATAGGAGATGCTAAGTTTCCTTGGCATCCACAATTAGGGTACGCAAAAAGCTGAGGCCTTTGTTTATGTACCTCATTTTCTAAATTCAAACGGTAAATTATTAAAACAGTTCTCCAATTACTGTAGATTTTCAAACTGTTTCAATTACAAACCTTCAATATTTAGTATTTGTTCTTCTTTTTCTATTTCCTTAATGAAGGAAATGAGGGGTATAATTACCTAGGGTTTGGATTTGAGGAAACTGAATTCGTTCCATTCCAAATTATTGCTATAAGAGTATATCAACCTAAAACAGGTTTACATGGACGAAAAATTACTTCAATCTGCTCTCTAACAACCAAAGGTATATATCTTCTTCATATCACTTCCTTCTTCAACTCAGCTTTAATCCTACATCCCTTCAGCTAATCCATAAAAACTTTTTCTTTCCGTAACCTACTTACTCAAATTCCTCCCTTCTATCTTAGCCTTGAGATATCCATCGCCCCTTACCACCTGCTCCATTCACTGACTCTACCTCCTCATTATTTCCTTCAGCAACATCCTTGATCATCTCCAATACCCACACACCTCCACACTTGTCCACCTCCACGACCATTGCAACATCTCCATATTTTTCACAAACCATATATTACTAATAAAATTTCATAGTTATGATCCATATTCTACAAAACAAACTGTGATACAAACACTCATTTCTTTATCACCTATGCTGACTGTTCCGAAAGCTTTGAAATAGATAAAAAAATAAGTCTCTCAATGAAATTTTAAAAGGGTGCAATAGCACGCATCAATTGACTCCATTAAAATTTAATGCAAAGCCGTTTTCAGAGCGAAAGCAAAAATAATTGCTTTCAACTTTGTAAATAAAAATTTTCTAACAGAAATGCATCATTGGTAAACATTTAACAAAAAATATTAAGTTGGAATAAAATGCGTCATGAGTTACAAGAAGTTCCTGAATTATTTCGGTTAATACTTCCTAGATAGGATGGGAAGTAAAATACTTACACCAAAATAGTGATGGAGAGAACATTTAAAAAAAAACTAACTGGCCTCTCCCGAATAGATAACATGACGAAGTTTCGTAGATATTCTGCACTTCGCAGGGACTAAAAAATAAATTACCCCCCAAAGAGAATTCATGACGAACAAAAAACAGTAATCTCCCACAGATTTATTTCTATGGCACGACGCGTGTCATCACTCTGTGGCATAATCATGCACCACAGAGCGGTGAAACGCGTCGTGCCATATTAAATATATCTGTGGAAGATTACTTAGTACTTTATTCATCGTGATAATCGACAACTCCCACCAGGTCCAGCCTCACACTGTGATGTTTACTCAAAGAGATGGTGCGAAAAAAAGAAATGTAATCAGGCCATTATGGTACAAAACTTAGCAATTATATAATTCGAGAGCTTTTCTTATTCATGTATTGAAAAGCATGTTACCCTTTCACCTTATAATTCCATCATTTATCGAGTTCAATTATTCCCAGAGAAACGTCTCCAGGAAACGCCGTTCATTTGACAGATTGTAAATATCCTCTGTGAAAGAAAAACTGAAGGCTTTATGCACGAGAGAAATAACAAAAGACCTTAGAACTATTTGTTTTTTTATGGGATGCTTACAGTTCTGGCGAAATTTCTTTTGAAGTTCGATACCGTCTGAATTACACCTTACCTCTTTTTCATATTATTTACCTGTACATTTGTATTATGTGACTATATATATAGCTTCACTTCAGTCGTATAAAATGGTAAACATTATATCTCAGAATATATTTGTAAGTATATAATTGGACCAAATTTAATGTCTGATATTTAAGATGCTCAGTAAATAAGACTTCATAATAATGTTAAACATCTAAACTGGCTGTATTTAATATTTTTGGGTGGAAAACTAAAAAATATATGCCCTTTTGATTTAGATGCTCCTTCAAGCGAAATCAAATATCATTTATCCGTTGTTTACACTTTCACCGCATTCTTACATCAACGTACGCTGTCATTTCTTGCAAAATATTCCTTTTCCTCAACTTTGCTCACCAATAGCCTTCACTCCTCTTCCACTTTTTCAATAATATCCATTTAAGCCCAGCAGCGCCGCCATTCTCTCATCCCCGCAACGCCACAAGCATTGACTTTGAAAAAGTGAGAACAATCGATAATTACGTTAAACCCATCGCACAGACTAGAGCAAGTTTTAATTTTTTATTTTCCAAATAAAACTCGACAAATTCAAAGCACAAAAGCATTAAATGCGTCATGCCATGCACGGGCGATAAAAAATTTCAATAGCTGTTTCAATTCAACATTTTATTTAGTGTACACACTTGAGCCTGGCTTTTTAATGCAAATATCCTCAGTGAAGTCGTTCCATTTATTAAAACGGTAGTTTTTATACATTCAAGCAACATTTTTGAAATTTTCAAGAATCCATTTTTATTTTATTTTCATGCTGATTTCTCCTAGCTATCAAAAACTAGTCCAGAGGCTCTCAAGGCCAAATTCCTTTCGCCTAAAATGAAAATACCTCGTTTCCCCCACCCTTTTTTTATGCTACCATCAAAAAGAGCTCTGAATACTTAGCATGATTTTTTATTAAAAATTCCCATTGCTACCAACGAAATAGGATGATTTGGCCAAAAAAAGGTGCATTGAAAATGCTAAGATTTTCTCGTCAGTTTTTTTAGGATAAAGCTAGTAAAGTGCAATAGGGCTTAGCATATATTTGCAGAAAAAAGATTATGCAGAAATATTATTCACTCAATGAGGAAAAACCTATATTTTACATGGATATTTGCGTGTTAATAAAAGCATACATTAAGCTGGTGGCCACAAATGAACTGAATCTAACGTTTAACTTCTTCTTGACGTTTAGTGGCGTTTTTTTGGCGGAATTACGACCAAGAATATAATTTCAATAACCAAGAATATAACTTCATATATTTCATAAAAGACCCGGGTATAAAATATTTTGCAATCACTTTTCATGTTAATTCTAAAATAATTTCTTCCCGTTTTGAAAAGACAATAATATTCGGCGGGACTAAACATCAACGACTTGTAGGCATAGTTACAGTCGCAAATAAAATGATTAACGCTGTATATATGTTTGTTTCATTTTCACCTTCGAATATCTTTTATTCTTCGAATTCTACGAACACACTTTTACAATACGTAAAACTGTGTTCGTAGCATGTTCAGTTCAACCACAATGACAAAAGGGTCAACCTTTGAGGACCCGAAATAGCTGGAGGAAAGTGCTCTCTTTGGAGTGAGAAGCAGAAGGTAACAGTCCAAGTGAAGAGAATGCCGGGGAAAGATGAAGAGCCTTGGTGCAAGAGGGTGAACCAAATGGGCGGAACAAACAAGAGATGAAAAAAGTTCCCTAGGGAGCAGAAAGAAGAGCCTTAGCCTTTTGATTTCTTTGATCAAAGAAAGGGAACATACCCGTGCCGTATTTTCTCACGCACAAAAGAAGAGGTTAATAGGAGGGGAGACAAAAAAGGAAGACAGAGACAGAAATACTTGCACTAACTGAATTGATGTTAAGAGAATACGTTGGGACCGCTTTCATCACGCCCAAGTAAAGTGAACTCTGCTGGCTTCAACCAAACCGACACCAAATCAGAGTTCAACTCATAATTTGCTTCATTTTACTACCGCGTATCAATCAAGTTGCTTTGCGTAAAAGTTTCACCTCTCATTCATGAGGATTCGTCAACGCTATTTTCAACTGACTGGTGGACTGAAAAATCGTTTAAAACCTTTTAAATACTTGGCCACCACATAATGTTGTGAATCGAAGTTATATTAGACTACTTATTCAAAAATTATCAAACTTGCCCTAAAAAGTTAATAAGCTTACAAATGAATATTGTGCCAAAAGTAAGTGGCTCGTCATCATGCAATTTAGGTTTGCACACAGATGAAAAAAAGTAACAAAAACCCCATGAAAAGTGAGTACATATGTTAAAAGCACATGTCATACGGTTTTACTAAGAAAATTATTCAAGGATTTGAGATTTGAAGTTATTTCATAACACTATTATTCGAGTAACTTTCTCAAAAAGACCGCAGAATATTGAATTCGACATTCTTTGAAAGTGCCGAGAATAGCCCAAAAACGTCCAATTAAGGATTTAGTTAAGTAGATTAACTTCGGGTTTCCACTTAATTTACAAGAATAACCAAAATTTATTGTCGAGCCAAACGATGCTTAACTCCGATGACTCGAAGCCTGGGTTTCCCGGTGTTTCCATCGTGGTGCACTGGTGCATTTCGAAGAATGAACGGGTCGAAGATACCGAATATATAAACCGATGTCACATACCCCGACTCCAAATTTATCAATTGTAGCCTAAATAGCATCCGGGAACAAAATTTAGGAATATATGACGGCAATGACGAAATAATTTTACCCCATAGCAGATAACGAAAATAGATGAACAGCAGCCAAAGATGGAAAAAGGAAAAAATATAATAAAATCACATTCTTAAGATGAATACCTTCAATGGTAGGAAAAAACTCTTTCAGGGCCACCGAGCGATATAAAGTACTTAACCTTATTCGCCAAACTTGCCTACAACATGAAGGTGGCTCCAGCTGTCACGGCAAAGCCGTGACAGCTGGAGACTTGCAATTTTTGTCTTCTATAGATGAAGAGTCATTTGTTGATTTAAGTGGAGTTACTTTATCGTGAAGCGGTTGAGTTTTTTTAAATGTAAATAGCAAAACTTTGGTTTTTACGAAATGTTTTGGTTATATTCCGGGTCATGTTGCGAAGGCTAGATTCCGAAATTATGATTTTCAGCCCACTTAAATCAAAGAATCATCTTTCATATACAAAAAAATCAACAACCATTGATGCTGTTTTCGTATTAAGGCTATAGCAATGTTTAGCGTTCAAGCCTACATTGACAACGGAGTGGACCTTTTCTATACCAATCCAAGGATAATCGTTCCCCACTCCATTTTTGTCAGCGCCCCCTTCACAGTTTCCCGTTGGGGTTCTACCACCCCAGTAGGCAACCACAGGCGGCAACCGTTAACTTGAGTTGGCTTGGAAGTATAGACCCCCTTAATATATCATTGTGATAGTGTCTAATTGAATTCTTTGCAGTTTACACACGTATAAAATTATTTTATGCAAAAAAGGGTTGCATTTATTATTAAGATACATTTTTCATTCCCTATGAATTTAAATAAAAATTCTAAATAATAACTTTTCAGCGAGTTTTTGAAAAAAAACGTTTAAGTGCATGGCATAACTCGGCGCACTTCTAGCCTATAATAACCCAAAACGGAATGAAACTGGAAACGTTAATGTACGCTTAGCCTTTAAAAACCTTATTTCTGCAGTAAACTCCGCTATATTTCTAAACCTAGATTTCCTCGTAGCATACATCAGTTGAATGCTCTTGGAATTGGTCGTAATTTCGCTCACTTGGCCCCAGTACCGTCAGAACCTGTATTGCCTCTTTTGAAAGCCTTAATCACAGCCCCTCGCCCCTCATTCCACACGAATAGAGACTGAGTAAATGAAATATTCGCCGAAAACATCATATATGTACAACCAGTTAACATCAAAAAGTGTACACGGTGAAAATGTAAAATAAAATGGAAGCAAAAAATCGGGAGACACTCTTACTTCCAAATTTTAAAGGGGAAGGAAAACGTATGGGAGCAGCTTAAAGAAACTTCTCTCAAAATATACGGTCCGTGGGGAGAAAATGATAACAAAACCTAGGAGAAGTTGTGTTTTGCACTATTTAGGAATTATTCAGACCTAGCGGAAAAGGTTTAGAGTCTATTGACAAAGCTCCACCACAGGAATAAGATAAGAACCTCTATATTTTGGAAAGAGAAAACTAAAATGCTGAACACCACTCTTTACTGAAATATACTCAAATTGAATCGCTCACTCAAAACTTAAGAAAAAAATGCCAAACTATAAATTCCATAAAAGCAGTGGAACACGTTTTCGGGTAATTCAAGTAATTTGCATTGACTAATTTTGACAATGATGCACGATAAGAATTAATACAAAGTCCTACTAGATTATATCAAGATCTGATTGGCAGGCTTAATAATCTCCAGTATGATTTCTATCTCGAACAAGGTAATCATGGAAAAGTATGACCATCATCTTTGCATCCCCGCAGCTCAAATTTCGAATTTCCCAGGCAATGATGAAATTAGTCGACGTATAAGCATTCGCAAAATTTGTATTATTATTATTTTTATACACTTATTTGAGGAGGTAACGTGATGCCACTATTGACAAAAGAAACAGATAAAGATGCAGCTGGCCTATTCATCTACATCTACATACTACCCCGCAAGCCGCCTCTATAGGCGTGTGGCGGGGGGTGTTAGGACACCAGCCGTTTACATATAAAAAGGAAACGCTCTAATGAAATTACCCCTAGCATTTATTAAAGTCCCTTATTGTTCGGGGGAAAAACGCATTCCTATCCGTTCGGCAAAATATCTCTCTAAATTTATCGTTTCTGTCGGACCTGGAAATATAGTGGGGTTCTAATATGATGTTCTCCGTGTCGCTCTGAAAGATATCTATTCTCAATTGCTCAAGTAATCTAAGCCTAGCGCGCAGCCTCCGAGTCTCTAGCGGCTCCCAGCCTAATTCGTTTAGCATCTGCGTAACGCTGTCTGTACGCCCGTAGCAGTTGTTGACGAATCGCGCAGCTTTCCTTTGTATGTTATTAAGTTCCCGAATTAAGTCTTTCTGCACCGGATCCCATATGCTCGCTGCATATTCAAGGCCGTGGCCGGACGAGTGCGAAATAGCACCTCTCTTTTACTTTTTCATCCGAAAATCTTCCCACAATACGCTTGACGAATCCTAGCTTCTTCAGAGCTCTGCCACAAATATTTCTTATATGTGTTCCCCACGATAGGTATTGGAACAGACAGGGATAAAAAATCATTTCTTGGAAGTGAATGGGGATGCAGAGCAAGAGAAAATGGCGTAAAATCACAATAGGCCTGCTTTCACGCAGGAATAGAATATTAATTATTAAGGAATGTTGTAAAACCAGAAGAGGTCTAGGATAATTTTTAAAAATGATGACAATTAATCGCCATTATATTTACTACCACTAAATGACTCTCTGAGTGAATCAATACATTTTGTGGGAAGATGAATAGCTGGAATAACTCGGATGACGCGACTAGAAATATTCTGCCACGAAGAAATTTTGACGAGGACGACATCAACTTGGGATCCGTGTGGTGGACGGACCCGGGACTGAAAAGAAAAACTAATAAAAATCGGATAGAGAGGCAACCTCCTCATGACATTTGATATATCCCCGTCGGAATTTCATCACTTTGGGCTCTTCTTCTTCATCCATAGAAGCAGACGTATTGGAACACGCGCTCACGCCTCATCCGACTCTCCTCAAAGCTGCCATTCTCCACCATCCTCAATACACACATATACGGACTAAATAATACAAATTTGTATCCAAGTATTTATGCAATAAATTCCAACCATTCGTAGACACACTGCGACATTTGAACTCCACATTACGCCTCTAACATTGACAGAAGCGAAGAAATAAGAGAGATACACTGTCGGACGGATGGGAAAAACATTTCCTTATTCCCACGGGCCATAAATGACCGCTAAGAAAAAAAACAGAGCAAGGCACTTATACACACCGTTAATACACTCTTCATCCATTTCCTCTTCCTCAACTCCCTTTTCGATTGCCTCCTGCAGTGAGTTTTTTTAAGCAAGGACACCTATAAAAAAACCCGAATTATTCCCACGAGGGTAAAAATCTTTAAGAACGTTATACTGTTTATTTTGGACTAATTATAACGGTGAAAAATCACTTGTACAGCGGATTTTATTGTACATATTTATGCAAAATATCTGCATATTCGTGAATCTATTTCATTGATACATTGTCTTCTTTTTCCTTTAACAATGACCCAAAAATGGGTCTACAAATCATCTTATGCACCAACTAGGTATATTACTTTCTGTAGCTATTTCAATAGTTATATAATTGGGACTAAGGTTTCGGTGGAAGAGGAAATTCCACACTTTCAATATCGTTAAAACATTAAGCCACTCCTTCAATTCAAAGTTCAGCAACAGCATTTCTTCTTCATGGTTGGAGTCACCGAGGAGACCTAACACCCCCTGCCACACTACATTGCGGCCCTTTACAGGCTAGTACGTAGAAGGAGATCTATCGGATAGGAAAATAGCGACAAAATAAGAGACATTTACGGTCAAACCGATATAGTTAAATCTCTTCCTGCGCATCAAACTCAACTACAACAAGAACAGGTCGTGGCCCAAATTCTTCCTAAACACGACGCACTACGCATCCAATTCACATTTCCATTACCCTATGCCATTCCTTTTTATAGCTGGTATTCTAATACTACTACTACTCGTAAACGCCACTACTCGTACTACCCCACTACTACTCGTAAACGCCATTGTTGTAATTCGCCGAGAAGACCGTAGAACAAGATAGGAGGAAATCCGCAGATGAGGTATTTTTGAAACGTATCTCCCACCTCACAGAGATTCACAGATACGTATCATTAGTGTGTACACAACGTCAGAAGCATAACATCTTGTCAGAATATCAGAAATGTTTACACAAATATATATATATAATATAAGGAATTTTTTTAATATCCACTTCTTCTGCAGTCCAGACGTTGAGCCTGTTTCTTCTTTGTCACCTGAGCCTTTCAATAGATGGTGAAACTGTCACTCTTCCCTTTCGTGGTCTCTCTATGCTTCTTTTCCCCCGTGGCCACTTCTCCTTTGCTGCTTTTATTATACTGTTGTCATCCATTCGGTTGATGTGGGCGTTACACTCCATTTTTTTCTGTTTAGCACCCACTCGTTGATGTTTTCCACTCAGCACATCCGTCATACATCACAGCTCCTTTCCCTGTCTAATAATGTTTTACCGCTCATTCTTCGTAATATCCTCATTTCACTAGTTTCTAACAATCTTGTGGTCTTTATTGTGCCCAGCCGAGTCAAATCAGTAGATATATATCATTACATACTCTCCATCTATACGAGATTTGTATTATGAACCCAGAAACACTTTAAGTTCTAAGAGAAAAGTGTAGCAAAAATTTCATTAGCCTTATGGCTATTTAATGCATCTTTGATTTAGTCTCTATAACTATGTACTCATTTTTATCCACCTGTTTTACATTTATTAAATTTTTATACCAATTTCTCAATCTCCCTGCGGAATATCCTTGCGTGAACTTTGACCTTTCCTTCTCCCCGACGGTACTCACGCTTCGGAGCCGCCTCAGTGGGTCACCGGGGCTCGCCACCAGCCTTCTCCAACCACCTCTGGACCTCACTCCCCCTACAAACCCCGGGAAACCAGCAAACCCCATTTCTCGGGCCTCAACCCTCGCCGCCGCCCCCGCCATCCATACGACTCCCTTGAAACCCTGTCCCGTTCTCCAATCCACGTATGTGGGTGACGATCTCAAGTTCAAATTGAGCGACGACGGCGGAGAGGGGTTGGGTTTCGTGGGGGCGGCTCGGGGGCGTGGGAGGACGTAGGCTGTGGAGAGGGTGGAGGGGACGCCCGGGGTTTGGTTCGGCGGCGGGAGCAGGGAGCGGGGACCCTTTTGTTGGCGGTGGACGAGGAGTGGGGACGCAAATATCTCTCTCTGACGGACTTTGTCGTGGAATTGTGTAACCGGCCCTTATGGGTGGGGCCCTTGCTCATTCTCCCGCCATTGCACGCTGCCTACACTCACTCACAGGGATGGTAGGTTTTGGGGTTTTTATGGTCCATTTAACATTTCGATTCTGAGGAGTTTTGGAATTCATACGATTTTTTACGTTTGATGCAAATACGTGGAGATATGCGTGTGGAGATGGGTGGATAAAGTTCGCTCGACCGAAAGAAAGACAAATGAAGGACTTATTTTTTTGGGCTTTGAACTTGCAAAATTGTTATACACTTGTAAAAATAGTCAAGTTATTCTCGCTTTACTTATACTTCACCATATGCAATTTGGCTCGTATATACCAATTGGCCCCCTTTTTATCAATACAAATTATCTTAGAGATAAAGCGTCACCATGGCTGAGATATTTTTCGCAAATGTCATTATTACCATGCATGAAGCTTACGTTGCTGGAGAAAGAGGGGGTGGATAGCTCAAGTAATTAGGGGCAAGAGAAATTTTTAGACCGTAATTGAAGGTGGAACGATAAGGAAACAGGGAAGAGGGAAGAAAAGGGTATGTGTGTTCCACGAAATGAAGAAAGATGGCAAATATACTGACCTACAGGGTTGAATAAATTGAAAAGTGCAACGGGAGAGAGGAGTATGGTCAGAGAAAGAAGTAGGGGAATCGAAAAATTTATTGGAATTGGTAGCTTGAGAGACAAGGCTATTAATATTAATTATTAAGGCTATAATTGATTAAGATGTCGTGGGCACTTAAATAGGGTGAAAGACTGAATGAGTTCCCAGAATTAGGGAGGGGGAGAGAGAAATTGAGAAGTGACCAAGGGGAAGTCCATTTAAGCGATGGACGGATGAGATGAAAAAGAGACTAGAAGAAGAAAGACATATCCTGTGATGAAGTGCGTAAAGAGGAAATATGGAATGAAAGGAAATAATGGAGAAACCTGGCCAATACCTAGACACACACGTGATAGGAGAGGAACTGCTATGGATAGACAACTCCCTAAAAATATGGCGATAAAAATTCGGCATAGATACCAGTGAGAATAACAAAATAACTTTTGAAGGAAAATAAAACTGAACGTGCCTCAACAGAGGCCCTCAATAAGACATGTTTCTAAGAGAAGTGGTCGTGCGAACAAAGACTAGCGTAGGTCACATCGCTCTCACGCACTCAAAGTTGTTCTCCAAAGACAAGGATCAACCGATTTTTTTCAACTTGTGACATACATCTGACAGTAAAAAACATTCTTCACCACCGCAATTTATGATAATTCTCTATCTAACCACTGAATGACAGTAAGAAAACTTGAGGCGTCACTTTGTGAAAATAAAAAAAATCTTAAAGGAAAACGATTAATTTAATGCAATTTTCACTCTTATTTTATTGACCAACCAAGGTCTCAACATATTAGTGTCATGATACCTTGATAATGACACTTATGTGCTTATGTTAGTCAATTACAACGGTGTGAAAATATTAAACGGTTAATAATTGTTAATCGTAAATACTTGATGACATTATCCGGAGGTAAAGGACCAAAGGACTAGAAAATAGCCAATGACACTCCAGTACTTAAAAAAGGAAACAAACAAGAACCAGGACATTACCGGCCAACATTGTTAACCTTCCAATAACCACCGTTAACCCTCCGTTAATCCAATTTATCTCACTCCTATACATCTCGTAAGCAGAAAATGATATGAAATCCATGGGGTGAGTGTGATAACACTACGAGGAGAACTTAAAACGGGTTAGATAAAAACGGGTAATTCGGGCGGTTAAAATGAAATATTTGTAAACAATAAATGTTAAAAGGCATGACTCGGACATTCCGTTCAACAGTGACGTAATTTTTTTTACCCTGGAAAAAACCTGAATGAAAGTTACGAATTGACTCCCCAATGCGATATTTATGGAATGAAGGTAAACCATAAGAAGACAAAATCAATGAGCAGTGACGAATGAAGAGTTTTTCTTCATCATTACGGAACAGTTTAGTAAAGTCATACTAGGCTGCATACTATAACAGTGATTAAACTTAACGAGGGTAAAAAACATCCCAATTAAACATGAAAGTAGAAGGGGATACGTTAGAACAGATTTCACCTTTTCTATACTTGGCGAGCTAAATGGTCAAAAATGAACGTGCACAGATGTATTACAAGTAGTGTTATGTTAACTGAAGTATTTCATTAATAGGAGAGAACTAGTAACAGGAACTAAGCGTAAAGATGTTAAGAACAGGTTAGTGACGGCCCTGATTGTGAAGCGCAGGGCTAAGTTGTCGGGAAAAGGAGAAAGGAGAGGAGGCGTTCAAGATGAAGGGTAGACATGGAGGGAGCACGTAGATAGTAAGATGGGTGGCAAGGAGGACAACTGAAGAAGTACTTGGTACGGTGGGGGAAGAATGAAAGTAGCACGAGGAAAAGTAGGTGGATGGAGCAAGTAGGTATTATAGAGGGCTGGGTTACTGAAGGTCGTTTGGTAAGGGAAAATATTGGGAGAGAGTGGAAGAAGGAGAAGTATGTGTTAGTCATCTTGGATTTGAGACAGATCGCGTTAGGCAATAGGAAGACCCTAGCCAGGGCAATATAAGTTCATCAAAAATCCATCAAAATCCATTAAAAACATACTCTAACCAGCAGATATCCCAATAATAGTAACGGTGGTATTCTCATCTCGAAATACGATATTACTCATCCCTAAATAATAAGTCGAATGTAGAATGTATACATTATTAAATTATAACACTCCCCACTCTTAAAAAAACTACAGTCTTAATCTCACCATAGTACAGGAAAAAGTTCTGCTTCGTTAATAAAAACTTCAACTTGGTAAATACAAGTAGGATTTCCTTTAAGATGTCTTCAATGATGCTGAGTCTCCTCCGGATATTATCGTAATATATTAAGATTTTATATTGCGTTAAACTGCGAGTTGGAATCCGCACCGAGTATCCTTAGAAGACTATCATTCCCGTTAAATGAATATATGAATAAGGGCATTACAAAATATTTTAAGATGCGATAAGGCCAAATCTTTCAGCAGACATTTTGTAGTCGTTTAGAACAAGAAACGTTCGTCAGTAGAATTTTGTTGAGTTTCAAATCCGGATGCAAGGATATTGTAACCGGCACATGTGCCATGCGCGCGGCTTCGGCAGAATGACTACACTCACTAGTGTTCTGGGCTATTACGAGCCGGCATTGTATTCATTCGCTAATTAAAATTTACACGGCGAGCATAATTTGAGGTGAGGCACGTACGCTCTCGTTTTAACGCAAAAAAAGAGCTGTAATTCGGGGCAACCGTTGGTTTCAAATTCCGGTTAAAGTTGTAATTACTCCACCCACCGCTTTTTTGCGACTGCTACAAAATACAAGCTGTCAGAAATGACAAATCGCAATGATCAATGGCATAAGATTTCCAAGATCGGAAATCCAGGATATTCTGGTTTTTATGAACTAAACAGTAGCTAAAACAAATTCGAGATGCCACAGAGAAATTTCAGGAAAAAAATTCAAAATTATTTTTTTTACTCTTACCGTTGTCAATTAGGTTTAAATTAACCTATTGCACATAAATAAAAAAAACAAAAGATATGCTGACAAAGAGAAAGCTTTTATGGGAAAATTTGAAAACAAAACAAAGGTCGCAATTCTCGCAAAGTATTTATTTTATCGAAAAATGAGACCGGGAATATCGGAAGCTTGGGAATTCAGAAAAGCAACGAGAAACTTAAACAGTTGGTTTGACATATAGGCCTCCTCAAAACCCACTAATAAGCAGGGATCAGTAGAATCAACCAGTTTCGGATGTTGTGAACGCAATCACATTGGAAATTGATTGCATGCACCCTTAATTTCACTAATTGTAAGACACAATTTGAATTTTCCTCAATGTGTGCCAGATGGTGCAAACTGTCTCCAAGGAAAGAAAAACGTGACTTACACAAGACAAGCACCATCTTTCCATTGCTATGGAATCCGCCAGTTAACTCCTGTTAAATTTCACCACGATTTACCACATTTGATAGATATAAAGCTGTCATTTTGCGAACATTTTTTCAATTATTTTTGCGGAATAAAATACAAGAGAAGCTATGAGCAAAATAATCTGGTTCACAAATGAATGACCATGTCTTTGGTTGTAGCCGAAATTAGTCAGCTCTTAGATTGGAAATTTGTAATCATTTTACAAAAATAACCTAATATTTTGGTCAATAAGGAAGGCAATAACATTCAATATCGAATAATCTAATTGAAGGTGAATGAGATTAACTTTCTAACGATTCTAGGATTTCCCAACTTAAATAAGAGTGGAGTATTTAACACAAAGTTACCCTTACCCGAATGTTTAAACCGCAGATAATATGCATGAAAATCTTACTGAGCGGAATAGTACAGGGCACTTACTTCTATTTAACAACTGTATTTGGTGAGTTTCACCTAATTACAATGTTTGACTGATTTCTCTTGATTTTGAAGCAATGTTGCGAAAAAAATATCATGAAAAATCATACAGTGTTGAACAGTCTAACCTCTAAGCAAAAGTGGTCCACTTAAAGCCAACAAGCGTGTTCCATACTTGGCTCACCGTATACGCATAGAGGGATACAACAAGTTTAGTGTCTGGCCATGAATATACACATGGATCCTAAACTTGCCCCCAGTGGGTGTTGCCACACATTCTGCATGCACCGAAAAATCAGGACCAAGCAGATTGAAGCGCCGCCACTCTAGAGAAGGTAGTTCTAATAAGGAAAGGCCGTGATTCAAATGGAGATACTGGAAATAAAGGAATTGGCCTCCCTAATAACACCGGCCATTTTTGACACACGGGAGCGGAACCATGCCGATTGCAGCGCGACCTATCTTTTGCGGAAAGCTAGGCAACACTGCTGCCCGTATAGTGGTGCCGAAGATTTAGATCCATATATGTATATTCATGTGCATGTGTGCTATAACAGTGGAGCATATTGATCACTTTCTCCACTGCGCCCCCATCTCCTCGTCTACGTCTGCATAGTGCCCTGGAATTAATAATGTGTGGCAAGGGGAGAATTGTCATTTTAAAAACATACAACACACTATTCCATACCAATTCCATAATGTTTTGGAATCTACGAGTATTGACGGGAAAACATGCAAATATGTGGCAGTGGACGAATTTTCAACTACATACACCACAGTTTAGGTATGCTGCCAATGTTATATAAAATATCAGTATTAATGCATTTTGCAACTACATAAATGCCGTAAGACACTAGAGTTATAAAGGAAGCATGCGAGACGCGTTGGTAATGTATATATTCATGTGTATGGCATTGAAGCAGTAGAATTCAGCGCATAAAATAGATTGGTTTGCAGAAAAATGCACATGCACAACAGAGCAAACGCGGAAAACTCTGTATTTAAACGAGATTTAGGTGGGCACTGTTACCATCGCGGATGGTGTAACAATAGTTTTGTCTGAAGAAAGCTGAAGAAAAGCTAACCTACCCGTAAAAATATGCTCTGGGCGACTTTTGGAAACGACAATTGTGTTCTCAGCATGCACGCGCGGAGAGAACAAGGAATTTAGAAACCCGTCCACTCCGCAGTCTATCTCTCCGGCGTTAAATTTATCATATCTGCTCTACCGCTGTAGCCTGCAGTTCGTAATGTTTTTGACGCATTTAATTTTTATGAGGCAAGAGGAGAGGAATGCACACTTTAAGCCACTCCCGTGTTCCCAGCGCCCCTGGTGGTGGAAGGGGGAAGTGAATGAAAGGAGGGATTCTCGACTGTGCTGCCATCTCTCTCTCTCTCCCCGCCGGCGGCCAGAGGATCGACTCCCTGCAAACACCCCCGAGGTGCCATTAAAAATTCCCAGCCACGTCGCTCTTGCTCGGCCTTTTAGCCCATCGTCAGTCGGGCACGGTTGTACGGCTGTGAAATAAAAATGGTGGAAGAGAGAGAAGAGAAGGAAGAGAGTCTTTTGTGCGGAGAATCCGTAATGAGGGGTCGGTTGTCAAAATATTGGGGAGTGGCGTGGGGCGGGGAACCGTCCAAGTGAGAAGAGTGCAGATTGATTGATCGCCGTTTGAAAAGGAGAGGGATTGGATGGTTGTAGTAGGTGGGGTTAATCGATTGGAGAAGGATGATCGTCTTCTCCTGACACTGGGATGGGTATAAGACGCTGCCCTCGACTCCCATCCCCCCTCAACCACTCCAGGGTCGGATGTTCCTTTTCCGCACGACCCAGATCTGCGTCCGCGTAGATATGCCAGCCAGAAACGGTTCTGTGACGTCGAAATCCCTCAAAATAATAGAAACACCTTCTTAAAAACTCAGTTGGGCATTGCCCCTCTTTATTACTCGTCTCTTTCTCTTCAAACTTTTTAACAATCCCCTCCTTTACCAACCATACATAGCAACGTTCTTCAAACAAAAACAATAAACAACCTAAAACATCAACCCATCGAAACATACATTAACATACAAATTAATACTATCAAAAACAAAACAACGAACGAAATTAAATACATAAAGCCAAATAAAACAAATGGAGCTTGACAAGGCACGACGTTACAGTTCCTCCCCCCAACCACTTCCACGATTTTGTCTATTAGCACCCGAATTAGAAAGCCTAAAACTTATATGTACAGACGTAAAGGCATACTACATAATAGAGGTATATGAGACTGATACTTATATGTGATAGGTATACCAAAATTGAATTGATGTTCAGAACGTTAATATGGATGGATGTTAGTCAATCTTTACAATACAATGTTTTAATCTTCATCCATAAAATTAAAATTGGGTTAATGCCAAAAAACTTTAACGAAATTCTCATTACCAACAATGAATTTCATAATTAAAACACTAGAATAAATAGTAATTGCCACCCACCGATTAGAAAGAAGACATCATCACAGGCCTCACTCTTACATAGGGGATTGTTATTAAGTATACAACGCGATGACCTCCGAACTAAAAACTATTCAAAATCTGGATATTTTTAAAAGAAGGGTAAAAGAAAGGTTTCTACACGCAAAACACAGAGGTTAAGGTGTAAAATGTATCGTGTAATGAACTCATAAAAGGAAAATGTAAAAAATGTATTGGAAGTATGACAATTTTTGTTTGAAGATTATGTAACATTATTTTTTTTATTGGAATATTGTCATTTGGAAAATGAATTTTTAATATATACTGTAATTAATTATTTGAATAGCTACTGGTAAATAAACGCTATTCATATTGTTATTATAAACTCGAGCAAGTGGTTCATTTCTCCTACCAAGGGAATAGTAAGATTGAGAAAGGAGTTTTTAGTAATAAAATCTGCAAAGTAAGCATTTACGAAAAGGAAGGGATTAATAAGGGAAATTATAAAAGAGAAAAAAAATACAATGAGGAAAGGTGATTAAAATCTAAATATGGAGCACGGCGTTGAATGGTTCAGAAAATACTCTTTTTGGAAAGAGGATGGGCGTTAATTGGCGGCTTTTGAGATTTGTATGTGGAGAACAATGGAAGGAGTAAGCTGGGCGACGAAGAAAACAGATATGGATGTATCAAGATGGTTGATAAGGACGCAGTAAGAGGTTATGGCATGTTTAAGTGGGTAACATGAAGGAGAATGTCAGACGAGCAAAGGAAGGGAAGGAGAAAATAAAAGTTCGAATGGTACGTAGAAAAGCAGGAAATATGAGAAAATCAACCAACACTCTGTACTAGTAACATGCAATGTTTTTCGAAAAAGTTTTAGTAGACTCCCCGTGACAAGGAATTTCATTGGCAGAACTATTCAAGGATCTACATTTTATTAGTCAGAACAGCTAGGATGATTTTTAGCGGTATTTAGATAAACAGAATCTAGCATATATGTTATAATTGATCTGCAAGAATAGGTTTGAAACACCACATTTTAATTAAAGAATTTTAAAATTGAGATATATTTAATGTATTACAATGTTATCCAGTTATCACTCTCATCACCTTCCAGGTAGGTTATCTGGTCAGTCGCCGGTGCGTACATTACCGCGATGTCTTTTTGAAAACCCCTTAATTCATATTTCATCGTATTCAGTAGCCCCTGTGTTATGCTCCTAAACGGTTTTTAGTTTAACATTTACAGGCACGATTAACTGCAGTTTGCATTCGGCCGGCGGTGGATGTAGTAAACAATGTTTTGGTTTGTGTCGTGTTGCTCTTCCCTCGAGCAAACAAATTACCTCAGGGTTTTTTCAGTGCCTGCCGATGCGTTAACGCCCGCGAGACTAAAAAGTGGATTTAACAATGCAAACGAATCGTGAGTGGGTTTAATTGACTGGTGATCCGAGGCGTTAGTGGAAAGCCAAATATTTTCTGGGCCTTAAACGGACATGACTAAAAAATTCAAAGAACTGTGGAACTGGCCGCGCAGTAACTTTAACGGAGTCACCCGCTAGTGGACACACAATTGTGCGAAATTCACAATGAAAACAATCATTCGCCTGGACTGGGATTCGAACCCAGACCCCCCTATTTCCTGGGTAGCTTAACTTAACGATTAACTGGTAGAGCACTCGGCGCGAAATCGGGGGGTCTGGGTTCTGGTCTGGCACGAAAAGTCTGGGTTCTAATCCCAGTCCAGGCGAATGATTTTTTCACTGTGAATTTCACACAATTGTGGACATGACTAAAGTTACATTTATCAATGATTCACGTTTCTACGCCCTTCCGACTTTCACACATTGATATAAAATGATAGGTAAACCTATTACCAGAGCGATTCGAAAGCTTAACCACGGATTTCGACAAACGATCCTTCCACACGACGACAAAAATGACAATAGACGAGCAACACAGCGAAGCAAAACGAGGTGCAATAAACGCATTTCTTACGGGGATGTAAGATACACGTCCTGGATGCCAAATAGATCGAAATCGTTGGTGGAAGAATCCTGCACGTATACTTGGCCCAATGTCCAATATTCTATTCAAAATCCACACCCTGGTATCCACGCTCCATACGCTGTGGTTATAAATAGATACGTCTCAATCAAACGTGAAATGTCCGAGTGCATGACTCATTAAATACCCGAGACAAATGGCAGCGTAGCGTGGACTACTCGTACATATGGCTCTAATACTCGAGACTCGGCCGAACGCACTGTTTTCTATTGATCAATTTCAAATCGAAGACACTAATCCTTAACTAAAAACGACCGAATGGTCTGTGTTTAGTGCCGACTTCCAATCCAATGAGATATTACACATGCGATCGAGTAAGCGTTGGGACGAAATCTAAAACTTAACGGCATGTATTTATTACTTGAATTTGAGACAATAATATGTGTTCCAGAAGGAAGTAGGTTTAAGAGTAAATGGGGAAGTATACTAAATTTTATAATTAATAAGTCGGTCGTAAGATGCTGGAAAACGTAAAGAAAAGCCAGTTGGTCATACCTGTGCGAAGACCCCGTCATTTCGATGGAAGCCCTTCCCATCGTCTTTTTTTTCCGTCCTCGTTCTGATCATGATGTGTAATTTTTACATCGAAAAGACGGTCAAAATGAATAATTTAACCCGGAGAGAGAAGCTCAAGAAGTGTTCGCCATGGACATTCACCAGAAAAGCGTCAAATCATTAATCCGTGCTCAACTTCATCTCAACGAGTAAATCTTCAACAACAACTCAACGAGTAAAGCATATAAATTTTATTTATAAAATCCATCTTCACGCTTTAGTTTTTACTAAAACGTGAGAGAATATTGACGAGAAGTGAATAAACTGCTCTACATCTTTAAGCTGGTAGCGGCAGGGGACGACACATTCGAAGAAGCGCAATTTGGCTTGGAAGCTGTTGTTTAAAAAGGATTATTTTTTTTATCTAGAATGCATGTTTCCGTTAACTCCATATTTATTTTTTAATACGCTTATATAAGAAATAATTCACTAAATAGAAGTTTTCAGAATAAAATACTATGATTTTTGAACTTAGTACACTTCACCCATCAAAATTCACTCTCAGTAGACGGTCGAGGTCTTCCGTGGCTGCCATGCACGTCAAAAATACAAGTTAGTCTCATCTCATTTACTACAGGTGCTTGAACGTCACCACGGTGATTGTAACTGGCACTGCGATTTTATGAATTTATTTCAATTTACACAAGTAAAGAAAGAGTTTTTTTATTTTTTTTTATTTGACAACAGCCACTCATTGGGCCTGTACATCAGGTGTATTAACAATTCATAACGGACAACACAAACAACCGTGCCCTGGGAAGTGAAAAATCCTCCCCAGGCGGGATTCGAACCCGCGACCTTTGGGTTAGCAGGCGAGGATGTTACCCCGCCGCCACCGAGGCCGACCCAATTGGTTGTGACCCAGCCTTGGGCCTCACACAAGTTTTACCTATAACTAATAAGAACTCCGGGCCCATCTACTAGAATACACTGATTGCATTGGTGAAATATTGAAAGTCTTTCATGGCATTGATGGAAAAAGGGGGAATTGAAATTCACATATATATACGATGGAAAATTTAAAAAATCACAGTGATACACAACTGAGAAGGGGAACGTACCAAATTACGTACCCCACGGTGTTAATTGATAACAATTAATGGAATGGTAATTGGAATAATTAATTTAAGCAGTTAAAACTTCGTGTTATGAATATTTAAGTGCAATCAATTTCGCGAAATTTATTAATATAACAAAACTCACTTTCTCCCATGAAATTTTAATTAAACTTTCCACTTTATTTTAATGCGCTCTTTTTTTGCGCCAGCCAATAATGCCGTTTCTAATATTGTCACGGGGACAAATAAAAATGTAATGTAAGTTTAAGATTTAATCTGACATTATGTTACAATTATACCAGTTACCTAAAGCAAATTCACTGTGAGAACAAGCATGGGCATAATATTCACGACTAAGTAGAAAGAGAGCATGTAAGCACAGAAAAAAAATGATTTTTCTGCGAACTTACTCAACTATACTTTTCAAACGCAGGTCCTCTTAAATATTTAAATAGAGGACCTCAATTAAATGCTCAACTGCGTACAACTATATTGATTATATTTTTATAATGAATGGTTACGTTATTCCGAAAACAAAACACATTGTAACGTACAATACATATAACACTAGCACTTTAAAGTAATTGACTGTTGAAGGTGACGCATTTGTTATCGCCGCTTCCCTGAATGTAATTGCATTAACGTTGGGCGGTCGTACTAGTGGAGCGTTAAGCAAAATGTGAGTATAATAAATCATTGAAAAGGATAATAATTACAGATAAATGAGCTCCGTAAAATAAAATTTGAAGCAGAAATATCATGGAGTTGATTAAAAAATGCTCAAAAATAAATCCAAACGAATTCAGCCGGAATGCATGACTCGTTCGATTGAAAATGCTGTTAAAATTAATTGGGAACCCACGAGATCTCACGCTTGAAGAAATTCTCAATCCCAAATTTCGCTTCATGTTGACCAAGCATAACAACATTTTAAACAACAAGATACTAGGACCGCACGTTCATCACTTCTGTGAAGGCTATTTCATGTTTGGTGATATATCACGGGAAACTGTCGCAAACAGGCAAGATAAATTATTATGAACCGCCATTTAAGCTCCCAAGAGGTCCCGGAAGAATATGTTTTCTCATTTACGATAGATCTACCTGAAGGGTACGCAAAATACAGTAATTGACGTTATAAATGTATGAAAACAAATTCAGAATGGCTACAAAAATAATGACTTAGATAAAGAATTAATTTGAGATACTTCTGGCGAATGATTACTTTTGTATGCATGACTAGCTTAAAGGATAAATATTGCATTCAGTAAAATACAATACTCTCAGGAAGAAAAGAAAAAAGGTGCATGAAAAACATTAAAATTATTCATTAAAAATCAACATTTAGAAAATGCAGCATAACATTTCTTGATATTTATTGACAAACGGAGAATTAAAAGTTGGGAAGAGGGACGTAAAATATGAATTACTGAGCACCTCCAATAGTAAATGGGGACCCTACAAGAAATGAGATGCTGGTGTATTCCGGCTTATTAAGAAGCAATTGATGAATAAAATAAGCCGTAGGTAATAAATAAACCAAACAGTTTTTGTACTCTTCACTTCTTTTTCCTTAAAATATTATTTGGAAAAATAAAGAAATATTCGTGATATTTTTCGGCAAACTATAGGAATTTAAACAATTCTTTGCTCGTATTAAAACAAATAGTTTCAGCCTTACAGTAAATATGCATATTGAAAAATCACTTGGTAAAAAATATCAAGATGCATATTAAACATTTCCACAGAGTTACGCCGGAAACGTTTTCTCATATCACAGTAAATAACAGCAAATGCTTCGCCATGCAAATTCCTCTATCAAGGGGAGAGGGAAAACTGGAGTTGAGCGTTAAAATGGAGGGAAGCTGTATAAGGGGGGGTGGGAGGTGTAGCAGGGGTGAGTCACGCGTGGAAAGGTTGAGTGAGGAGCAAACAAATCCTCCATGAGATTGGAAGAGTGTTGTGAATGGAGGAAAAAAAGCTAGTGATAAAGCAATAAATACAATCATCATTGATCGCTCAATATTAAGACTGCAGCCCTCCATCCTTCCCTATCTAAAGCTATAGTCAATTTCAAATGACTTGACGGCTGGGAAGGCGTGGCCAGCCGGGGGGGGGGGGGGGGGGGGGAGGAGCATGAACCCAGTCATGTGGTCTTGGGGTAGCCAATAGGAGCGTGAGTGGGGATATTCCTTCTCCCGGGACCTCAGTCTTGCTCTGCCTTCTGTCGTGCGAAGATCTGCTCTCTCCTTGCCGTGTTGCCACGTGCCCTGCGTTTACATCAGCGATATTCAAAGTATGGCTGTGCGAATGCTGTGGCTGTGGCAACGCCTTGCTGGCGTTCGTCCCTCCCCTACCTCGCCCATTCCACATATTTCCCCTGCCGTGCGAGAGCTGACGAGAACGGCCGAATTCTCAGCCGTCAAGTCATTTGAAATGGACTATAGTACTTTTATTTCTTGGTGGCTCTTCTTATGTACTTTTCTCTGAATTTGGTCCATGTATTCATCCCTTGGTCTTCCTCTTGGGAACTTTCCCTCTTTTTATCCTTCAAATATATTCTTCACAAACCCATTGTGCCTCAGTTTGTGCCCAATCCACCTGGTTCTTCTTTTCTGTATTGTGTTCTATGTGGTCCTCAACTCTTCTCTATGCTTCTTCCTTTCATATTTTACCTGTCCATTTGATCTTCATCACAATCCTCCAACACCAGATTTCAAATGCTTCCAAACGTTTCTGGACCGCTTTTCCAATGGTCCATGTTTCTGATCCATAGTGCCACGCTACACACAAATGTTTACAATACCAGAAAATACGACTAAATACTATAAGAATACAAATAAAATACTAATTAATACATTTAGAGACGTAAAAAGCAGTCAGTGCAAAAAATACGAAGTTTTGCCTGACAAAATGCATTTTAAATGTTAAGGTGATTACCATTTAATTTTTGGGGGCGATTAAACTTGTAATTTCGTCAAATACGCGCTTGTTAAATGTGCATATATTTAAAAAACATTCACCTTTGTTGTCCTTTACTCTCCCTTCCAGAATTGTAGTATGAGTAACTCACCCACTCCTTTGAAATAATTTCCTAAACTCTCGTTCACGAAAGGTGACCAAGTAATGCGAGAATTCATTATGACAAATACACAGTACAAAATTCCACTATTTATTTTGATTCTGTCGACCGGTTTTGACGTCTAAAGCGTCATTTACAAGACAAAGAGTCTTGGTTTAGCAGGTTAGTCTTGTAAATGGCGCTTTAGACGTAGAAACCGGTCGACAGAATCAAAATAAATAGTGGAATTTTGTACTGTGTTTTTTATTCATAATGAATTCTATCTTCAATTTCCACCTAGTATAGCCACAACAAACTAAGTAATTCGAGGTTTATTATTATTAGAGTAATCTGTCGGTTAACGTAGGTTTAAATGGGAGAGATTAAAACTCCTCACGATTTTTACAGGTGCAAACCCCGATCTACCTATGCAACTTCTTTCTTCATCTCAGCACACTCCTACTTCTCTTCATCCCATCCACAAAACCTCTTCCTACATTCCCTTCCCCGCACACCTCTCTTTCACGGCCTTCAGAAATTCTTCGCCTCCTATGTTCTAACCACCTACTCTGCCTTCTCCAAATCACATTCAGAAGTTTCCCTCCTAACCCACTATGCTAAGCACTTCCTCGTTTGTCTTCTTTTCCGTCCACCACATCTTTACCATTCTCCTCAACACTCATATCTCAAACGCCTGCAACCTATTCTACATCTACATACTACCCCGCAAGCCGCCTCAATAGGCGTGTGGCGGGGGGTGTTAGGACACCAGCCGTTTACATATAAAAAAGGAAACGCTATAATGAAATTACCCCTAGCATTTATTAAGTCCCTTATTGTTCGGGGGAAAAACGAATTCCCATACCTATCCGTTCGGCAAAATATCTCTCTTAATTTATCGTTTCTGTCGGACCTGGAAATATAGTGGGGTTCTAATATGATGTTCTCCGTGTCGCTCTTAAAGATATCTATTCTTAATTTATCAAGTAATGTAAGCCTAGCGCGCAGCCTCTGAGTCTTTAGCGGCTCCCAGCCTAATTCGTTTAACATCTGTGTAACGCTGTCTGTACGCCCGTAGCAGTTTTTGACGAATCGCGCAGCTTTCCTTTGTAATTTATTAAGTTCCCGGATTAAGTCTTTCTGCACCTATTCTCGGCTTCTTTTCTCTGAGTCCACCTTTATGCACCATGAAGATTCCCGTCATCAGCTTCCACCAAATGCTTAAAACTTCTTTTACCAGCGCAATTCTCTTTCTGAAGTATTTTCTACCATGCCCATTTTCTTCTAACGTACTACCCAAGAAAAAAAATTGCTCTATTTACTCCGGTTTGTGCCCTTCTACTTTTATGACCAGCCACGCTTACTGTGCCCCAGGAAATCACACTGAGATGAAACCGAAAATAAGAAGAAAAAATTAAACGCGAGTACCGAGTCGTTATGAAAGCGGTGGAAACTTTTGAGCATTCCACTGAATTATTCTTCGCCTCGTTCCGCCAAAATCGGTTTAAATAGTTTTCGAATAGATTAACGCTACCTACACCGACCGAGGATGAAAGGAGATCTTCTCTATGGGCGGCAGAAATGGCCACCGGAGTGAAGGTAGTAAAAGGTCCACGTAAATCATTTGCGATTCCGGGGGCGATGGGCCGCTATCAAAAGAATTCGTTCCCGCGCTCGCGTGGGAGTTGTCTTCCGTGGATAAGTGCCCTCGTGTGAATGGACGGACGGTGGAGGGGAATCCTCTCTTTCTTTCTCTCTCTCCCACACACACACATTGGGCCGCTGCGGCCCGTGTGGTTTTCGTTCCATCCTTACCCGCGTGGGTGGACTGAATGGACCGGTCGGGTTATTTATTTCACACGCACGCCTATTCCTCGGGTTATCTGCTATCGCGGCGAGGGTCGGATGACTCGCTTAAATTGCCGGGAAATTTTCCACCGAACGCAAATGGGGTTGTTCGACTTTTCAAACGTCTACAACGAAAAGAAACGCAAATTTTGCATCGAAAAAAACACCAT
Organism: Pyrrhosoma nymphula; assembly: GCA_963573305.1. Classification (NCBI taxonomy): domain Eukaryota; kingdom Metazoa; phylum Arthropoda; class Insecta; order Odonata; family Coenagrionidae; genus Pyrrhosoma; species Pyrrhosoma nymphula. The sequence continues at coordinate 5,918,064 of OY754335.1, read as the reverse complement.
GCATTGCATACTGAATGATATCAGATTGCAGAGAGTTGCAACTACCTACTTAGATCGTACTGCATCGCATTACATAAAACTGCTTTTCATACCACGCTGTAATGCATTACATTTGTCTCGAATAACCTCGCGTTATATCGTATTAGATCGGATATAAAATGTTATCGCATTGTATTATGTCGCATATATCAGTTCATTGCATTGTATCACATATCCCATTATATTGTACAAAATCGCGTGTATTACTTCATCAAATTGCGACGCTCATCCCATTGCATCGCATTACATGACACATCGAGTTACAAATCATATCACGTTGCATTGAAATAAATCAAATATCGCACGCATTTAATGGCATATCGCATAGCATCGCATGAAATCGGATTTCTATGTATCCCACAGTGTAAACGACCAATATCGCAACGTAATATCTTCGGCATATCGCAGTAAATGAATCACGACATCGAATAGCCCAAATAAAATAACCAGGGAAGTCGGATGAACTGTAGAATTAGTTGAATAATGTCGTTACCGCATGCGTACGACTCCACTGGACTCGTGCGGGTGATAAAATGAATAAAAATTTATTTGTTCATGGGCAAAATAATGCATTTTTATATAAATTTGAACTCTAGCTTTCCTTACTTTCACCCGGTTAATCATAACGATTTCTCATCATCATGACAATCCCGGTTTAAGGCCGAGTTCAAGTTATGTAAACAAATTTCACATTTGCCACCGTAAGTTCGAACGAAAAGCATTAATATGTACTACATTAAACCTTATCAGATTTGGCCTGGTCTTCAGTCATCCCTCCCTCAACTTCAGCAGTTGGCAGTGCTCTGGCTTCCCGAAACGAGGCTTCGAAAATTACGCCGTGTTCGTGGGAGGTGCGGCTTTACGCAATGCTTTATGTTTCCCTGGCATTAACGGCATGGAAAGACGATGACGTCAACCGTAGGGAAATCAATGACGTGAAAGGTAGTGAACTGGATGACGTCCATTGCGGTGAAATGCAGCCGGATAGAGTTACTTGGCATATGGTTAAATTTGAGTCAAACGTGCGACCTTAAGGAGGTTTCACCGTGACTGCGTGAGTCAAAACAAACGCCAGAATACAACACTTTGCTTAATTGGTCGGAAAATCCTCCTTTCGCAGATGACATGCGTTAGCTAGTGAAAACCAAAATTCAGGTTCACAATTTGCAGATTATTCCACCAATACATTTTAATGAAGCCTTCTTTCAAACTATGGGAGGCGAATTCAGCGCCATTTCTATGGACTTCATTTATTGCGGTTATTAGCTAATAACTCAAAAAATAAGTTTTTAAGATGCTGATATTTTATTTTTATGCATTTTCTTGGGATTTTACATTTCTTTGAGACAGTTTTCTACAAAATTGGCATTTATACTACACGGAAAAATACTATTTTCCCGTGTTTCTCCCATTCTCTCATTTACCCAATGTAATTTCAAGTTCAATTTGCGAGAAAAAGAGCGATGAAAGACAACATTCTTGCAGAAAACTTGCATTCTCAAAACAGAGAAAGGACACATTTTTCTAAAGATAATCAAAATATAAATGGAATGCCATTCCAAGTCATTTTACCATCTTAAGCTGCCGTGTTACTTCCAAACACTCCATCTTGTATTCGTTTCGAGGAAGGGGTGAGAATTTTCTAGAGCACAGAATTTAAAAGAACAAAACTTTTTATTTACATAACCATAGATATTGGCGAACGAACTTCCAGTATTCACTTATGCTTATGGATAAATTTTTCTACTAAGAATAAGTTGAACAAACATGAATTTCACGAATGAAATGAATGCTATTTCTCATTACAACACTTGAATACGACTTCTAACGTATTTTGCTATCGACGGTTCTCATGAAAAATGTTAGGAATAATGGAAAACATGTGAATGTGCTACCTAATACACAAAAAAATTATTCAATAATATTTCCCTGAAAATTACTCCAATTAAAAATCAATCAATTGCTAGAGATTGGTTTAACTTTTCAAAACTTTTTCTTTAGAGCTAACTGGACAATCTATGCCGTATTTCCTCCAAGCGAAGATGATTTCTAATTTATGCTCTAAAAATACTGATAACAAATTGTAGCAGGAAAACACAATTTACCTTTCGACAAACTTGGTAAAAAAAAGAAACTTGGGCAGAATAAGTCGCTTTGAAATGATATTGGGAGTCTCGTAATCCTTTCTTGTGTGATGTTGTAGCACAGTCCTCTGTTTATTGAAGTAGTGGGACGATACGTGACTTTTAGTGATTCCAGGAGCGGAAATTCCCATTCCTCGATTAGTCGAGGAGAAAGACTAAACGCAAGCCCAAAAAAGGTTCCTCAGAACAAATGCTATCCCAGATTAGGATTGGAACAAGAATAAAAGCATTTCTGAGCAGAGGTACTAAATAAACCATGGGTTTTCTCTCAGAGAAGGAAAGTATCGTTCAGCCGACAAAAAACGTTTTTTGTTTCCTAAAAAAACTGACGGAAAACGGTTCTGTATCTATAACTGACGAAAGCTCACGAAGAAAGGCAAAGAAACCACCCTTAAAGACGGTTAGGCTTGTCCTTGTCTGCTAATTCACTCATTTATCAGAAATCCTAAACAAGTAAAGTAAAACATGTAAATGGGCCATTATAACTGATAGCAAAACTATTTTTACTTCTTTGGGTTTCCCGAAAATATGTTTGGTAACAGAAAATCTGTTCAGAAGAGTGTGATACAGAAGTGTTAAAAGAAGGAAACTCATCTATCCTCTTGGGTATATTTGGACATGTCTCCCCACATACTTCGGGCGAAGGGCCAAATGGAGGCATAAGTTATAAGGAGGGAAAATCTGACCCTTGCCGGTTGCTTGCCGGGAGTTGGCTGCTAGATTGTAAGAGGAGGAGACCAACGACTTAAGATCATTTGCGCCATTGAGGACAGGCGGGTATTTTGGAAAAGGAATGGAGTATTTGGAGAACGGATGAAGGGCGGAGAGAAACCCGGCGTCGGAATTGGTCTACTCTTATTTAAAAGCACAAAGGGGTCCACAGAAATCCCATCTGACGTTCTGATTACTAACACCTGAAGTGCTCCACCTATAACAGCCAATTTAGTTTCGGCACTCTTAAAAAAAATGTATGCTACAACTAAGATTCAAACCCAGGCCCTCGGGATTGGACGCCAGTACTCCAGGCATAACAACAACCCATTCCTCTTGTTTTCCATAGCTGTGAGAATTGTCCTGAGTTGGGTAATTCCTACATAGAATATTATAATTATTTTCCATTAAAAACTTTCAGCATATCCAATGATATTTTAAGCCGCATTTTCGACGATAACACGATTGCACACAAAACAGGTGAATGTTCAACCCGTCAAACGACTTGTGGACTTATGAGCAGCAAAAATACATCTACACTCACAAAGAAAAATTGACACCGTGGTGATTTTTTTTATTTTGCAGCTGACTCTAACGCCATGTTCGCAAACGGAATATTTTCATTCGAGCACACAGCTTATGTCTGACGTGACCTCGACAATATTTTTCCCCATCCGAGCACTTTTGTTCCGCGCGTTTGATCTCCGGTTCTTTCACACATCAAAAGCAGACTTCAAACGCTAGAGCAGCAGGTCGATTCATAGCGTTTGACTCTCACAATCTTCCCCCGGGATAACATATGAATGGTTTCGAGGGTGTCAACAAAACGTTGAAAGCATTTTATCGCACAGGTTGGGTTTGGTAGAACTAAACAACTACTTACACACATACTCTTCAAAAATGTGCCTCAGTGTGCCACCCTGCTTACAGATGGGTACAGGTCCTGTCCAAATAAAAATTTTTCCATCTCATTCAAAATCCACCAAATTATTTACAAAGAAATAAGATATAATTCCAATTCGGGTGGAAGATCAAATACGCATATCCTCTCTTTCAGGAGTCGGTCAAATATCCTCACAATACGCAGTGTGTCGCCGTAAAGACGGGTTTTACGGACACCAGCCAAGAACAATAAAAGGAGGTGAAAAAAAAGGAATTAGGTAATGGGGAGGACGAATGATGAGATGTGTTTTGATAAAGTTAGTTTCTTGCTCTGTCTTTAATAGTGCATGGGATTCAGGAATTTTATTATCTTACAGCTTGACATTTCATCTTCCTTATTTTGTCGTCTCTTTCAGTTCTACAGGTATATCTTGGGCATAAATTATATCTTCCGTGCGCGTCACTTTGAAACTCGCGTAATATGAAATTTACAAGTAATATCTAACAACCTTAGAGTCTATAGCGGCTCCCAACGTAGTCCTTCCATGACTATATATTACACACTCTGTTCCCACTCGTAACATAATTAAAAAACGAGTGATTTTTGCGTGATATATTTTTTATTGGACCCATTGGATATTTAAACACAGGGTCCCAAATGTTCGCGGTGAACTCGAGATGCAGTGCAGATGGCGGGTTTAACGCAGGTGTAGTTTTCAGTGCTCTCTGCAGCGAGTAAATCAATCCGCATCCTAAGAGTGCATGCAAATCGCTGTATTCCGAGGAATATCCGGTGAATGTATAAATTAACCACTCTTCCATTTATTCGATTTTTTGTCTTGCTAGTTGCGAACTAGGAAAAAAGGAAAATTGACGTAATTTAGCGAAGAAAAAAATAAAGTGGCATAATACGTACTGCTGCCACATCAGCGAATACCTTTAATACACAAGCATTCTTGACGGACCTACAGGCAAACATACCACTACCAATAATATGGCGCAAATGTCATGAATTTAGATCAAATAATATTTTTTTTAACTTTTGCCGACGTTTAGGATTTTTATTTATCCATATTCAGGGCTATAAACAAATGATAGATGATGTTTAATGTTTTACAATTCTGTTTTGGTTACATAATTATAAATTTACAGACATTCATTCGTTCAAGATCGTTACCTTTAAAGTTTGGTGCTGTTTTTATTTATTTACAATTTTAATTTGGTTGCTTGGATCTATTTCTTTGTTGAAAAGTTATGTGTCATTTATTACATTATGATAAATTTTTCTTAGATAAGTAAAGTCTGTTCTTTTATTGCAACGTTTTTTATTTCTGGATATATGGTACATTTCTTTGAATAATCTTTTTGATACATTTGGTTCCGAGTCTAAAATTTTGGCTTCTTCGAAATTAAATGAGTGAATATTATTTGACCTAAACTCATGACATTAGCACCATATATAAAAAAGAGGTCGACAATAAACACCATTTGAACTTTTAAAATATTTGACGCGGTTTTAAGAAATATTTTTGTGAGTAAAATGCGGCATTAGAACCTGACAGTCAAAAGCAGCCACCGCACATTCAATTACACCCGCCCCGTTTCCCGGGGCCCGACGAATGCCGGGAAGGAAATTCATCAAGGCACCACCTCCTCGCTCCGGAGGAGGCACGGGCGTGGAAACTCTTTCTCTCCCCGCGCGGGGCAGAGCACGGGTGGCCGCGGGGGAATTCGCTCCGCCCGGGGCGAAATGCGGGGCCCGGCGGTGGAATTGCACAAACACCGGGATAGGATCCCAGGGAATCCGCCGGGACCTCGGCCAAAATATTCCACGTTCCTTTTCGCCAAGCTCCTCTCCGCACGCTAACCTGACTCTGGCACGCACGTCGTCCCTCCGAGTGGAATGCCACTCAACAACCATGGCACCACAAAGTTTCTAGCCGTTCTTTCTGAACTGAAACGCAGTTTTTTTCCGAAAGCGAGAAATAGAGTAAGGTATCATCGAAGAATGATGATTATCTAATGGATGTACAAAATCACTAATGAAGAGTTCTTACGAAGAGTTGAGGAAATATGGTGTTAAATGAAGTATCTCATGTTTATTTTATATTAAATGCATTAAGTTTATTTATTACACTTGAGAGGATGACCGCAAATTTTCTAATGAGCTAAAAAAATTTATCCGTACATATTTGTGCCAACCCTTCACTCCTCCAGAAGCTTCCTCTCCTCACAGACCATACTTCCTCGCTTGCCTTCCCGTCCACCGCACTTTCTCCATCGCCGAAAGAGGCAGAAAGAAGGTGTTTGAAAATGAAGGGGTGCTGAAGGACGAGGTGGAGGGGAAAGTGTTTGTTAAGCGGGAAGGGGTGAGAAAATGAACAGTTTTGTTTGGACGGGATGAAGGGAGGTACGACGTATGCTGAGATGAACAAAGGAATCGTGTAAGGAGTTGGGGACCAGCGGTGGTAAAAAAAAGGTAAGAGTACTTTTACTCTCTTCCATTTAAACCTACCTTAACCGGTACACCATCCTTATAATAATAATAACATGTCTAGCGCAGGCATTAAACATTGCAGCTGCTAAGCTCAGCAGCAGGCAGCTGATCATGCCATAACGAATAGCCATAGTTTCGATTTTAATAAAACCAAAATTATAGATTACGAATCAAATTTACACAAAAGTTTTTTTTAAAGAAATGGTCCATATCATGAAACACCCAAATACATGCAATTTGAGAACGGATATAAACAAATTAAGCAGAATTTACATACGTCTAAAACATTACATGTAAAGGTATTTTTATAATTTAATATATGCTTTTTAATAGTGTTTTACATGTACAAAATGTGATAAATGTTTGTTTTTAAATTGATTTTATTGTTATCTTTGTATTTATATAAAGTAATTTTCATGATTTTTTCTAAATTAATGTTTGGTGTAATCTGGTGTGTTCTCTTGTTGCCAAGAAACTGTTTATATTTCCCATTAATCTGTTTATATTTACTGTTTGCTAAATTGGAATGGTTGACAAATGTTAGTGTAATTAAAATTTCACAGGTTTGTTGATATTTGTCAAATTAGTGTACCCGATAAAAAAAATGTACAGTGTAGTTATCACCAAAGTTGTTATAACAACTGTTATTTTTCTGTATTCTATACCTGTTTATGTTGTTAATTTTGTTTTATGGTTTTCAATTAGCCCTGGAGGATGGCAATAAATTTGCCAAAACGTTGGCAGAGAAATAAAGGAATTTTAATTGACCAAATCTCAATAAATTAAATGAAGAGGTTATTTATAAGAGTGGTCAATAAATACATTAGTTATTATACATTAGCAAAATAAAGTTTGTAAAAATTACCAAGTTGTTTTTTCTCAACTTGGATATCCAGGACGTTAGGCCTGATACCATCAGTTTCAAAAATAAAAAAATGAAAGACGAGAAAAAAACCGGGAAAAATCCAACAATAAAATATGCACGAAATTGCTGACATAAATATGTACCCAATTTAAAACAAATGACTGTAGATAAAAGTTTTTTCATCCAATTACAAGTGGTAATCTATATGACTCACCATTAGTACCCCCTCATGCAAACAAGAAAGGTAAATGAGATTGGCAAAGAGTCCAACGACAAGTCCAAAGGGCTCGAGCGAGTACGTGAACTGACTACCAATAAGCGCAAATTACGATCCAACAACTCCAGGAAAGCTAATTCACTCACATAACCGAGAAAGATGAACCTTTCAGGTGATCTTTTTCTGAATGAGCATTAATCATGAAATTATTCGATAAATATCCCAGTTGGGGTTACTCAAAATGAAAGTGTTGTACTCGATGTAAAAATTGAGTAACTACCACAAGAGACCATAATGATATTGCAAATACTTTTTAGGCATATAGATGAAAGGTAAGTGGAATCAAGGGACGCCTCAAATCTCAAGTCAGGATGAAATTAACATTACCGGAAGGGTTGTAGTACATACGACCATTTTGGAAAACAAAATGTTTGAATACAAAAGTGTGTATAATACACCAATACATTAGATGTATTGTGAAAATTAGTTTGAAACTTTGGAAACGGTAAAATAAAAGAATGTAAATGAGTCCTTTTACGGTACCTAACTCAATAGTGTAACCACCCAGATAGCAAGCGAGCTGGATTCCACCCTGGATTTTGGCCGGAATAGTTCAACTGAATGTGGCAAGCTTGAATACAGCCTGATTATAGATTAAATATATGGCTTCAATCCTGCTGGACGTGTCATGCCTGAATCAAGCTGAATTCCAGGTTATGTAGCTTCAATCTAGCTGGCCAAACAAATGTGGAATATTGCCTTAAACCCCAGCCTGGTTCAAGTCGAACTCCAGTCTGAAATCCAACTTGCACACAGCTGAACTCGTGTAAAAATCACAGCTGGAATCTGGCTTGAAACCAGCTTGCACACTTGATAGGTCCAATTGGATTTCCACTTGCACACTGGACGATGCAAGTTGAATCCAGAGGAATTACAGCTTGCTTTGCTATCTGAGTTAAAGAATAATATGTATAAATATATACAATTTCTAAACGCATGCCTTAAAAAATATTTCTGCGTTGGCTAGTGTGCATCATTAAATTTTGGAGATAATCATAAAATGCGAGTACTGTAATACGCAAAGATACGAAGGATTCGGAAAAATAAAACGTGTAGTTATGATTCTCGTCCGGAAAAAAGTGTTGAAGAATTACGTTTTCGTGAAATAGGAAAATAAACAAAAATTAATCCAGTCAGAAGTATAAGGATATAGGCATCCATGATCCTTGCCACTCGTCGCACGACTTCAAATACAATGTTCGCCTTTCTCACGGGAATATTAAATGTATTCTTGGGCGCCCAGTCAGCCCAGTGCGCGCCCGCGATCCAGTACCTATTTAAGACGGGCATATTTGCTGAGGGAGCAACAGCTTGAGAGTTTCAAGATAAACGCATGGATTTTTCAATTGTTTAAGTGTGCCAGAGGTCACAGGTGCTGTTTATATATGTCGATTTGACCAACATTATACATGTACTAGGCGTAAACGTGCTTGTGCGTGTCACATGAATCGGGTTCCGGTGGAAGGACGAACTCGTTAAATCTGTCACCAGGAAAAATACACGTTACAATTCCTCAATGTAGTCCACAGGAAAATACGCTCGACGTTCACTTGTATAAAGTAGTGTTTTGTGTACTGACTCACAAGTGTGTGATATCCCATTAATGAATCCTCACGAGCATAGGAAAACGATACTACGGGTGCAACCAAATGCGTGCCTCTCAGTCATGAGGAAATCTCGGCTCAAACCGATTGAATGGCAAACACTGTAGGTACGTTTTTGAGAATACGAGTAAGACTATCCTTAAGTATTTCGATATTTCCCTTCCACTACCACTCCCATCTATATTCACGCTCACCAAATCCATTCCCCAGAACTCTTTCCACGCTCAGCCATGATTATATTACCGTGGGACAATTTTTTACATTTTATTTATGTGGAGGAAGACGGGGTTGGTATTAAAATGGCGAAAGGAAAGATGGAAGCCAGGGAAAGAACGTGATGCAATTTTGGAGCGTATACTGTAGTATAAATATATACACTTACATATTTCTTTCGTTCCATGAGCCTTTGGGGAATATATTGAGTTCCGAAGTGATTTGCGAAATCTGGTTTCTTGCGACGGGATGTCAACCTTAGGAACCCTCTCCGGGTAACCCGTCAATCAAAAACCGATCTCCGAGAGATATATGAGAGCGACGAGGCAGGCAGGGACTGCGTCTCTCCCCGCTCTTGAACTCGATGTCTTGGGCAATCGAGTTAATAGGCAGTCTCGACTTTCCTCAGATGAGCAGCTCGACGTCGTGAGGATTGAAACTTCGGATTGAAACATCAAATCGTCGAAATGCGTGACGTATACATTCTGATGTGCGCTTAAGCTTAACGTACTTATTAATTTTCTCGGGCAACTACCTGAATAACGCCTATATACTTTGGACTGTCACCCCCTTCTCTCGTCTTGTATCATCTTAAGTAAGTTTTATGACCCGTCCTTCTGAGAATGTTTCGGGTGATCACACTTTCTCATCATCCCCGAGTAGGGTCCACCATTCAAAGGTAATGAAGATAAGACGCGTGTTTCCTGAAAGGAAAGAGGTTTAAAACCCCGTTGTGAAACAATTGTTAACACCTCCATAATTGTAAGAGTAAGCACAGTAGTAAACTTCCACTCTGTTTTATAAAACACCGACATGATTTCAGCACGCAGTACAAATCTCAATTCACACCTTGACAATGGAAATAAAGAGTTGAAACCATGGTCGGAATTTCACAATATAATTAGAAATTTTACTACTGTGTTTTATCCTAGAATTATGAAGATTGAGTATTTCCACCAAGTTACGCCAGAAACTCTCTCTTGCAACTTTAACATCTTGACATTGTTTGTCTAAAATGCAAGGGAAACCGAAAGCAGCAAGAAAAGTAAATTTGTAGGGGGTCATTGAATTTAAGTTTCATGTAGCACGCATCAAGTCTTTGCTACTGCGTATCCTCCCTAGTGCTCGGCGGTGTCCGCTTTCCTAAATCCGAGTTCGAATCGGATTTTTAGAGCCCACTCCCTGCAACTCCCTTGCCTCCACTACGTAAGGGGAAAATACTCCCCGCACATAAAATAGCGTAAGACCACATCTGCCGCAAACTAAACAGTTAAAAGGCACACACTAACGTCACTTTCGATCGAAAGTTTTATTCGAGTAACGACAACAAATAAAAATAAAAATGATAATTACCCATTATAAATATGATTCGTACGCAGAAGAAGAGAAAATCGGAAATACCCAGAATTACTTTTCAAAGTTCACATAATATCCAATGTAGAAGCAAGATTAAAGAAAGGAAAATCAACACAAGCTTATTAGCAAATAGAAGCTTTTTCCCATGTTTAAAACGTTGTCTTTTTTCTGATTGACCACCTTTACCAAGAAGGCGAGTACATTAGTCTCACCGTGGTCTCACTCCAAGTACACAGTAGTGATGTAAGTAATAGACTGACTGTTATCCTTGGTCTGTGTTGTAAGTATTAGCAATATCAGCTGCAGCATAAAGCAAATTCCCTAAGAATTCGTTATAACTCTTATCGCATAATTCCAGCAATGCTCCTTTCGGCTAGGGTATGGCCAATGAGCTCGGGGAATGACAAAGTTAAAGACTGACCATTTTTATCTCCGTTTTTTTATGCCAGCCAGTATCTCATTCCGTAATGTCCGTAGGGGCATGTTACTCATGAATTTTATCAGCTTCCCTTTATGTTAAAAAAAACCACGAGACTCGTGATTTCGTGGAATTTAACCTTCTTGATGATTCGGGTCCACCACCACTTGAAATTTCGCCAATTTTATTTACAAATCGATACATTTTTTCGATATTTCGTCCGGACAAAGAAATTAGCCTATGTAATAGTGGGTGGCCATACCGATTACATAATGAAAACATTTTTTATGGAAACTTTCACGAGCCACAGAGAAAAAAATTCACGAATTGTTTTCATTTCTTCTGCATCATAATTAGGTACTTTTCTCAATCCGTAAAAATTCCCTTATAAACTATTAGGTATTTAAGTAGGTGGTGAAAGTAGAGAAGGAAAGAGGTGAAGATGAAAAACAGTGGGAGACATAAGTCTATTTTCCAAACGCTGAGAGGATAGGGAAATTTTTCAGAGAACGGACATTCATTTAGGAGATTAATTTAAGGATTATTTTTTATTATTTGCTTTCTTCCATTTTAGTTCTTTAAAAATTTCATCACGAAAATAAATTATTTAGACGTAATTCTGTGAACTACGTGTTCCAGTGACATAATCATATGCATCAATTGTTGTCACGGAATAAGTTGGAAATTGACATAGTAAATAGGAACAGAAATCTACGTAGGACTAGGAATAGGAATCAAACCACAGACCTTCGGATGGTCCAAGTAAAGGTGCTGACTACAACAAAATCCATGTTCCACAATTCCATATGCTATTTCTCGGAGAATCTATGGAAACTAGCAGTCGGTCCATTAAGGATAGGACTCTTATGGTATTCTCATGATTCAAAGAAGTCACTTTTGACGAGGGTGGTTTCTATAAACAGTGAAGGCACTTGATAAGTTGTCGAATGAAAGATTATTTCATTTCATACTCTACGTTGAATGGCAATAATGCGTAGGAAACCGTCCAACGACAAGCCATACGTACTCGGCTCGATTCGTGTTTCAGGAAATCCATTTTCTCCTAGATATATATCAAGAAAGAGTCGAAGAAATTAAGTCATTCCGCGGGCGTAATTTTCTTCTACTGCAAAAATAAAGCAGAAATGCAAATATTACTCGGCAAAATTTACCCAAAATCATGTCAGCTACTTTTATGGAGGTTTTTAAGCTTTGGAAATTTCAAGATACCTAAATATCGCCGAAAATAACAGCACAGAAACTGCTACAGAATGAACAGTCATTATATTTACTCTGGATTTGAGACAGACTCCTATATCATTCTTCATGGATGTGATAACGTTACGTCTAAGAATTAGATATATTCTCGGTCTGCGTATTTTAGGAAGGCTTAAGAAATTTGAGGAAGCAGGAAAGGTAGATGAAAACAAATATCCCGTCTCTAACTAATGGCAATGAGATAACATCAAGAACCTGAGCTACATTTCGGAGGAATAATATCGTTCTTTTATATTCTAAAATGCTTTCATGAATTTCCCTCCTATGTCAGTAGCATTCAAATCATGGCTCACAAAAATCCTTCTTTCATCTCTTGTGCATTAACTAATTTTTTTGTGAGCTGGATGATGAATAAAAATCGTGTTTTCCCTGAAACTCGGAACTTGCAAATTCCAAAAACGTTTCATAAAAATAAAAAAATTCAGGTTGAAGTGGATATGCGCCGATCTAATCAGGGCTGGAGAGTTGATACCCGCATCCAGAATTAACAAAATAAATACCCCTTAAGTCTCTTTCAAAGGGATTGAGGGAACTCAATGATGTATAGTTTAAATAAATAAGAAAATGGATGCAAAAACCATTTTAAATAATATTTTGTGCCAGAGTACGACATCAATATCACTCCATAAATTAAGATTGGGAACACTTCAGAATATAAATATACACCAGTTCTGTTTGATAAGCAGCTACACATTCTATACTTTTCTGAATACTATATCTAATAACCACTTACTCCATACTCGACATAAACCGCAACAGTAATACACTTTTTGTTTTTCCGATTTCAATACTAATTTGGAAAGGATAGCGTAAAATAATTCACTTTTCATAGATAACTTATCCTTACCTGAATGACGTATGAATTCTTCAATGTAAAGGTGCCGTGTTACCATCGACTGGTTCGACATCGAAAATGTATGACGCAGGGTAGTTACTAATGAACAAAGTCCATTAAAATTTTCCTTTGATCCGCAGCAAACTAATTCAATCGACAACCCTCGAATCAGCCCTTGATTATACCGTCCAGACTGCTTTAGATGGTCATAGAATGAAAAGCAATCCCCACGTCTTTTTTCAAAGGCTTGCATCCATTCCCTTAATTACTTCCTTCTACAGTCGCTAATATTTCTACTAGTCTTCACAAACGGAAGAGGACTAACCTTTTCCTTAATATTCAATGTTTAACGAGCATTTTAGTCTCTATTTCGGCGTTCAACTCTCAAGTAGCCTCAAAGCAAACTACTCAATTCCCCTTGTCTCCTCAGAAAGTTTCCCAGCAACCTCTTTTCCTCCCCAACTATTCGTAACATTTCCTTCTTCTTTTCCATTCCCGTTCAGCCAACATTCCCCACCACATGTACCTCAAAACACATAAAAAACCTACACCATGAGGTTTCTTTACGGACTAGATTTTGGAACCATGCAACAACAAATGTATTCCAAATGTCATAATGCTATAAAAGTGATAATAGTGCAGTGTAAATGGTTTCATTGATGTCTGGCGAGATGTGTTGGAACATAATTATGAACTTCAAATAAATCAAAACATAGTTATGTCCCCTGGGAGTTTTATTGTTGAACGCGTTTTAACGTCTAAGCACCATGAATGATGCATCGCCAGGTATTGTACCTGAAGATGAAGGTTAGACGTTGAAACACGACGTACAATAAAACTTCAAATGAACAGAACTAAGTTTGTATATACTAAAAGCTCATGGCGCTGGTTGTATGCATACCTTGGTTGGTACATAAAATAGGAGTGGAATTTCCCAAGTAATTTATTTCAATAACATGAATTATCAACAAGCAATTAACGATAAAATCATGGCACTTGTTTAATTTGGCAACTTTAACCGGCAAGAAAAAGTTTGTCAGTAATGAAATCGACTCTCCACCTCACCCTTGTGACTCTATTCTTCCACGTATAATGAAAAACACCTCCCTGTTCTCGTCCGTCGAGGAGTGAGACGCCGAGGCATTTATGAGATAAATTAGAGATTTAGATAGAACATTACATAAATGTTCACGGAGATAACAACGTTTTACAAAAGTGTCCGATGGCAATGATGAGAGTAGTGACGCATTGAGTTCCTTGATGACACAGCAAAATAATTCGACAAGAATTGAAAGAAACCTTTTGCGGCAAAATTTTGTATAGGGTTGATTGCGTTCAGAGCAGCGGGAACTCCAATTTTTTCAACCCCACTCCCAAGTCCTCGTCAGTCAAGCCGACGGCTATGCCATCATCAAAACTTTCGGGAGCGCATCATACGATTCAATTCAAGCTAAAGACGCTCCTCGTAAAGGAGAGCAATATTGGAAAACTTTGCGCAAAGATAAAGCGAGTGAACGAGTGGTGGAGCCAGGAACCTCGAGCCAACTACATCGATTTCCTTTGAATGCCACTAAACGAGATGTGGCTACGCAGCAAAGGGACATAAAGAGATATATATAAATAGTATAAGCTGCGTCGGTACAGTGAATTCAATTGACACATTAGGTACTTTTCATTCGCGGCTAATTTCAGGCGATGGACGGCAGGGCGTCGGGCTGAAAATTTTTCAATTCGTTGACGTAGTAAGATAATCACCAGCTGTATACTCTTCGCAGGATTTCTTCATTAGTGAGCCTCTTCTTTCATTTCATCATCCTTCGAAGATACCGCATTTCAGTTGCTTCCCTTTCTTCTTATTCTCCAGCTCTAATCGTCTAAGCAACATTTGCCCCATCTACACTAACTTATAATTAAATGCGTAATTAAGTTAAATATATGATTAAATACATCAGTGTGTTCTACGAACGGACATTTAAATTGACTACGGAGTCACCAATGCGGAGATCAAGAACAGGCCGTCCTAGGTCGACGATTGGCGAGCGCCAACGGCGAAAATAAGCGTTAGAAAAGTTATAAAATGCCAAACAGAATACTAATAGCGTACAGCTGGAACTAAAAATGCTAGTCCGTCGCTTTTTTTAAAAGTAAAAATAAACGAACGCCTCTACCTCCACCGCCGAGCTATGAAGCCCCACTAACATTGAGAATATAATTTAAATAATTGCATCACAAATACAATTTTCTATGGTAATAAAGGTATGACAATCTTTTTCTGATATAATAATGCCTTCTCGGCATTTGCTACTCAGCTAACTACATCCTCCATGCATCTCCCATCAATGGTGGTCCCAGTGATTTCCCAAATAGCGAGCGTTTTCCATTCCTGCACGTTTTTCTTCGTAAGCATATCTTCTGTATGTTTTCCACGAACCATTTTTCCTGTTTTAGTGCTACTTCACCATCGCTATTTACATCTTCACTTTGGCGTCCCCTTAAGGCCTGCCACAAATAAATCATGAGTTCCTGATCCATCACCGAAGTTGGCTAGCTTAGGGCTCGGCTCGCATTCGGAGGGATGATCCTCCTCTTCGTCCGAATGCTGTTGCTCCTGTCTGCAAATGACAGACACTAAGTGCGAAGTGATATCAGCCGTTGCAGTGCATTAAACTTAATAACTACAGGCGTATCTTCCCCATTCCTATCTACCATTACAGCGAAGTTACATATCTAGATGTTGGCGCTGATAGATTTTTCGTCGGGGGCGTAGGCCGAGCCATTCTCTCCACGGAGGAGGCAGTGTATGCGGTGTAGCCGGCGCAGTCTTGAATAGAGGTTTCTTATTAGTATCCATATTAAATTATATATACTTTGCATTTTTTCTACAGTTTTAATTAGCGGTACAACGCGTTTCGCCTATCTACGGCATCATCAGGTACAAATTTTAAGATTGTTTATTTATTGACCGTTGTTATGTAGTCGTAGTTACGGGGTTGGTTTGAGTGAGGAAGGTGGCGGTTATACCGCGGCTTGGAATTGCGGGCGCGGACAGGTGGCTTGAATGGCTGATTTTTCTTAAGGTTAGTTTCACGAAAAGGAGTAGGGAGGACTGCGGGAACAATTGCTCATTACAAAGGGTCGTGTTAGGGTCTGCCTAAGAGCCTTCTTATCTCAATTTGCTCGACAGCATCCATCCCTTGGAGACGGTGTGTAAATTTTCGGGAACGAAATCGCTTTTGTGGTTGCATTCCAGGAGGTGTTTAGCAAACAAGGAGCTGGAATTGTTATTTTTGAGACACCTAACGTGTCCCTTGGAGCGTATCAAGAGGTTTCCACCTGTCTGACCAGCATATGAAGTGTCACAACTATTGCAATTAAGTTTACATATGCCTGACTTGAGAAGCCTTTTTTGTTTGTCTTTACCATTTACTAGGAGCTTGCAAAGGTGGGTAAAAAGGCTGCTTTAAGTGAGGTAGGCAATCGATTGAAAATCTCATATGAGATATCTCTCCCAGGAACGGGAGGGAGCACCACTTGAAGTATTTTTGTTATACGGGCTGAGCGGAGTAAGTCCTTTTAATGGCTATTGTTGTCTGTTTTTTTCGTAGTATTCTGTGCGCTAGATCGGGGTTGTACCCATTACTCGCGGCTATGTTAGTTACTGACATTAGTTCCATATTGAAATTTTTGGGGGAAAGGTACGCGTGGTACCACTGATAAAAACTGTAGAAAACATACAAAGTATATAATTTATTATGGATATTGGATACTAAAAATTTCTACAATGTAAAGCCTACATCCATAGAGTGTACTTCTTATTAGTGTTTCATGCTTTCAAATATAAAAACAATATTTATCATTAAGGTCTTGTTTGAGTTTTTGGAATAAGTTAAAGGTGACGATGGATAGGGATGGAAGCGATGAATATTTCTGACGATTCCATTTGCAATATCATTGAAAATGTTTTGGAACACCGTAGTTGGATGCTCGGGGTTATATTTTGGCTCCGTGCAGTTCCTGTAGTGTGATAGAATAAGACGACGTTCAACTGTAAGACGACATCAACAATACTATGCTCAACGACCTGCGTCACTTCTCACGGCGGATTAGCAGCGCACCAGGCCGCAAAAATTGACAGTGCACGCGCCGACGAGGATATCGGCGCAGAGGCGAGCCGAAATTGGCCAGCTGCGGTGCCGGGGGCGCGGTAGCACCCACCCATACCACTATACCTCTGTCTTTTCCTTCTCTCTTGCTCACTTATCCAATTGTCTTCCTCCGCACAAACGACCTTCGAAGTCTTTTTGCTTCCCAATGTCTCTCCCTCTTCCTTTTCTTCTGCTCCTTTGAAGTTCTTTCAATAACTTCCGTTTTCCCCCACTTTGCCCAAAAACTTCCTCGTTCTTCATTCTTTTGATCAATTTGAGCTTCCCTATCCTTCACGAAACCCGATTCTACCCTTTAAAAGCTTCCCAATGTATTCCGCTGGCTCTAAATAATGCCAGAATGTGATAGAAAAAACGAGTGTCTCTTACCTATAATCCAGCAATTCTCTTTTTACATCCTTAGAAGTTTAAACGTCAGAAATACTCATAAGTTGGAGCCTACTGTCGGCGCAGAAAGTATGCGACCCTGAGTTTGAGACTTCATATCTCTAAAACGGCACGGCCGATTTTAATGAAATTGACATCATCATTTAGCTTGTTTTTATTTACGTTAAGTGATTAAAAGAAAACTTTTTAAAAACTATAATAAAATGTTGTTTCTTGAGAGAAAAGGAAAAAAGAACCCATTTTTTGGCCCGCGACGGGCAAAGTCCAACCTTTGGGGATTACTACGCCAATACCGTTCATTCGATGGCATTCAAACTTAAAAACCTTATTGCTCAAACTTCTATTAGTGATTTCGTTAAATTTCAAAGCTATATCTTTATTTGTTTAAATATTGTAGGTAGTTTGCTGGCGAAACCTTATCTCCGTTCTCACGGCATTCAGAGATATTTCCGTAGCACCATTAGCTTTGTCGTGAATTCTGCATTACGATACATGTATACATAAGTACATTAAAATAAAGGTTTATTTTATATTGATTTTTATTTATATCACGTTTTTGTCTGCCTTCTACCTGCGTTGAGCGGCGGAGGCAGAATCTGATTGACTGATTTGATGTTCATTCGGCTTGTTCCCATCGCACAGGAAAGGTACGGAATAACAGTTACTTATGCAACCTCTGCGTTCACTTTTTCCTCGAAGCATATTTTGATAAATCTCACACTCACTTTATTTAGCGTTAACAGAAATAAGTTCAATAGATTGGTCCGAGTGGTTTTATTTCTTCCAACAAATACTTATCTAAATTTAATTTAGCAAATTTAGAATTAAATTTATTCGCATCTGACGTCAATGCTGCTATTTTTTATTTCATTAGCCTATTTTCTAAAATCATGAACCAAGTTTTTATGACACTACTAATGCAAGACGTCTATTGCTGTCAATGTACCCATAAAAACAAAAAATACTTATTAGAATAGACGAGTAGTTTGGCATGTATATGGACTGCATGGGGAATGGATGAAGTGTGGCGAGAAACCTAGCGTGGGAATAAGTCTGCTCTAAACGGCATGAGCCAAGTGGACCTAAATTCAACGTCCTTTCCGAAGGATGGATTATCACAAACGAAGTGATATCCTAATAGAACCCAAGTAGGGATCGAAATTCCGTTGAAAAATGTCCACAACTTCCGGGATTCGAACAATAATCACCGGGAAGGGAGGACCGGCACTCTATCGTCTCCAAGGTAACCCGATTCCTCGTGCTTCACCAAATTCCTTCATTAAAAAAACCTTCCTCGACGGAAGATTCTCATCCCGGCGAATGATACGGCGTAAGGCCTTGACTAATGAGAAATTACGTCCGCTCCAGGGACAATTCACGTTCAGCGCAGGGCTTTTCGGAAGGGGATGTTAACGAGGGGACCAATTGGGGGAGCTTCGTTAAGATGAGGCCAATGCACAAGACGCTCCGTCTACCTTGCTCCTTTCCTCTCTCTTGCCCCCCCCTCCTCACACACCTTTTTACCACTTCCTTGAGCTCCACCCCCCCACAGTGATTAGCCACCTTACCACACGTCACGACGCTGATGACCTCAATTGTCAAGCGCTCCCTCACAACGCCGCCCCTGCAGGGTGCTCCCCTTAAACGAGGAATGCCAGCACCAATTGCGAAGCGCGCGAATAGGATATCGCAAAATTGTCGATTTATCGATCGTCGCGTGAATGCACGACAGAACATTTACTCCGCGTAAGGAAAAACTTAAAGTGTCCACGATGACTCAGCGATTGGACGAAAATAAACATTGTTTTGAATTCATAGCTCAACGCCGCACAGAGGGCGAAAATTGAAAAAAAAACGTCAATATTTCAGTTATTTTAAAATGTAGAACTACGATTGTTTCCCATTCCAATGTTTTGTTTTTTAACTTCTGAATCCAAATATAATGTTAATTTTCAAGTAAACCACTTAACGGTCTCTTTAAATCAAAATGGTAGAAATAGCATAATTTTCAATTTCACCTCTTAAAAGGTTGGTCAAATTTAATTGATACCAGTATATAAGAGGTGCCTTTTTTATTCCAGAAATTACTTAAATTGAGTTATCAATATAGACGTTGAAGAGACGGCTTTCGGGTCTTCTTTTGTGTCTATCCATCTTCCTGGGCAATATTTCGCCCGTGTTTCAGCTGGCTTCTTCAGGTACACTGAAGTCTTCAGCGAACGTGAAGAAACGAGCTGCAACGCGGGAGAAATATCTTTCAGGATAATAGGAATAGACGCGTAAGAAGACCCGAAAACCAAGTCTCTTCAACACAAAGACTCTTGCGGAAAAGCCTTTACGGGAATATCGATATAGATTTTTACCGTTTACTTATTTCCCCTCGATATATCTAAATGCGGAATCGATAAAACATCAAGTATTTATTATACTGTGGGAAAGGGAGTTACAAAAATTACCATGAAGATTAATTTCACTGCCAGTTTGTGGACGTGTTGAACATTCTCCCAACCAACCACATCTTCTGCCTCCATCAAAATACCACCACCAACACATTTCCTCCGCCACCAGATTCGACACCTCACCACATAGCATAATATCCTCTCACTCTTTGATCCAACCGCCATATAATATCTTCTATCGTCTTTACGTTGTGGTGATTGCTAATTTGCAATGCCAATAGCATAAAACGACACGTTCAATACAGTGATCCGAATTGGACGTTCGTCCCATATCGATGGTCAATATTTTAAATGGAACATTCTAAAAGTTTTTATAAAATGCCACAAATATCATTTTCCATGTGTTGGCACGAGAAAAAAACAAGAAGACTAATATAAAAGTTAAGCTCCTCTCAAGTCGCGGAGGGGCTATGAAAATTAAGAACGACTTATGGCAAGAAAGAGCAATCAAGGTTTTTCTCCAGACGCCGATGCAATTATGATTCCACGCTGAAATTTGACAGATTAAGAGGACCCGAACAGAATTGAAGGCATTGAAATGTTTGATATCAGTTTTTTCTTCGCACGATACGCGATCAGATTCAAACCAAAATCAACGAAATCCTTTTCATTTGACAGAAAGACTTGTTTTTCAAAAGTTCCACCAGCAAATACTTTAAATATTAGAGATAAATAGCTTCCAACAATCAATTGAAGATGATGCTTGAGAGCTTCTTCTTTAAGCCGGTCGAGATTGGTTAAGGAGCACAATATAAATGCCACAATCGGAAAAATGAATACCTACAAGAAATTATCCATAACCGACATACAGCAAACAATACTTGCACTTCGCTGATAATGGTCACGCTAAATTTCAGTGATAACCGTGATTGCAGTGGCATCTATCAATTACTGATGGTGAGGAAGTTTACAAGATTGCCCGGTATTTTTACGTTGTTTCTACAGCTGATAATTGATGTGTAATATCTCAATCACAGCATTAGTACCTTAATACATAGACTATTTTAAGATATTTTCATCTCATTGAAATGCGAATCACCTCAAAGAATTTTTATCCTTATTTAGATTCACAATTTTCCATCGTGTTTCATAAATTTGGAAGTAACAAGAGTTCCACTCTGAAGGTGTTTATGGAAATTCAGCAGGCGAGCCTGTTCATGAATACGGAGGCAGCTTATCCTTGTAAATAATAGAGATGATCTAATCCGTATTACAGAACCACTCAATTAACCACTACGCCAGGCTGCGGTTGACGGAGAGGCGCTGATATGACATGCGATGTCGATCCGAAATTGTTTCACATGAACTCCTTGAAACCATGCGCAACCTTGAGGAACTCACTCACATGAACTTCATAAATTGCGGAACTGGAAGTACTTTTCCATCAGATATTTTTTTGGTTAGTGTACGACAGGTTTTAAAGCACTTGCGTCTACGTACACCGGCCACAAGAAGACCCATACGCATTTAAAGTATTACAGGTCACATAAAAATGCTAGAATTATATAATCCTATTAAAAATACGTACCTAATTATAAAAAATGAATGGGACATGCAACATATTCCTCATTGCACCACTCAAGTAGTCTGGGAGAAACTTTTATCAGAATTAAGTAATTCATAATATTCCGCACTATTTGGAGCATTCTTTGACACGACAGCGAGGCCTGACAAGACGATAACAGCTGCAGAGCAGAAGAGATTGGAAACAAAGGAGATGTGGTGTTATCAAAGGATGATGATGAAGATCGAATAGACCGAGGGAATCACTGACGACGAAGTCCTACGAAGAGTTGGAGAGATAGGAAGGGCAATGAAAACTCAAAAGAGGATAAGAAGAAGAAACAAACTTATTGGACGCGTTATAGCGACACGATAGTCCATTGAAAACAATAATGAAGGCAGAAATGAATTGGAAGAATTAAAGAAGAAGAAGAAGAACAAGAATGGGATGCATCGTAAAAATGATGAGGTACGTCGAAGTGAATAATTATGTAGGGATGAAGCGGTTATCTGGGAGGAGTGGAGAGCCGCGGCTAACCAATCTTCGGATTGATGACTGTGGAAGGATGATTGAGGCCAGGAACGGATAGGGGGATAGGGCTGGGAACCTATCCCTGCTCGGCAGGGTCGGATATTTTTCAGCAAAATCCTCACCCTTGCTTTGGTGCTTCTTGGTGAGAACTTCAAAAGCAGAAATCCGTTCGTAGAATGGAAAGAAAAATCTGAAGACCATATCGGGACTTTCGCTCAGGGTAGGCGACGTCGGCTAATGCAGACCACACCACATTCTCCTGCTGAAGAAGGTTCTTTAAAAAAAAACCATTCTCACCAACCTATTTATCTATGATGTCGTTAATGGTCTAAGCCGTCTTTCCAAATAATCAAACGGCCTTCAACGATGAATACAAGTAGGTCTTTGCCCCAAAAAACATATACCTTTTGATCTTCTGTCGCATTGAATTTCATTTTACAAATAAGACTTTTGCCCCATGAACTTAAAAAATATCGCACTTGCGCATTTATTGGGAAAACATAAAATTCTACCAATAACTGACTTTACGTAAATGGTGCAAATTGGCGTAGCTGCCAGTCACCTCTCATGGTTACTGATACTACAAACACTACTACACAAAACTATTTCTATACGCATAGTTTCACCCTCCAACACCAATTTATTCGACTATTTCCTTCTAGAGCCCCTCACTTTTCCCAAATCTCTTTATTCGACCCAGAATTGCAATCATCTTTCTCCCTCTACCTCTCGCACCCTTCCATCACGGTCATCAACACCCCATCACCTTCAATAAAATGATCCAGAAAAAAATTCCCGCCCAATTTTCCACGGCCACCCTTGGAACGGGTGCTGAGCCCGGGGGCTGAGAGAGAAATACATTTTCTTCCTGATGGGAGAGATGGGCGGCGCCCAGAGAATTTCTCAGAGACTTATCACGATTCAGAGGCTCGACGCATCGCGTGGGATACCTCGTAAGCATCGAGTGCTGAATCCATAACATCGCACAGCATCTGGGCTGAGCTGATTTTCTTCCAATTCTCGTTACCTTGCATGAGTCCCTCCTTAACACTGTAATTTATTTTCGGCACCAGCAGAAAAAATTTCTTTATCACAAATTTCCGCACTACTTTTCCACGAATATGTGGCAAAATTCCATGGCCTCAGGAAAAAAAATTAGACTAGCTTGGAAACAACCTATTTTAAGCACAATTAAGTGAAAGCGATTTAAATAAACTAGTAAAAAATGTGCTTTTTTCTAAGAAGTAAACTGTAAACTGAATAAAGGTGCCAAACCGTCATTTTTTTTTCGATTTCCTGAAAAATTACTGCAATAGGCAAGAAGTATTCGTTTGACATAGCTGATGCTGCAGACGGCACCTCGAGATTTATGTAATGCCTAAAAAATAATAAATATTTCTCCATATCTTTACTTTTGGTGCATAATTTTAACTTAACTACGGTTTAGTCGCGTAATGATTACAAATATTTTGAAAGGGCAAAAAGAAAAACGTTTTCGGGTTTCACGCAGTAGATACTGCAGCAGATACTGCATCTTAATAATGTCCCGTTCTCACCACTAACACACGAACCTAGGCATGTATAGCTTGCACACACATGAACGGACGGTAAGCTTCGTTTGACGCCATACTTATTATAACCGTGTTATGAACCCACATTCGCACCCTAATAACCTCTAGTCTCAAACATTGCCTGGGACCTTACGATGAAACAATGAAATGAAACCGTGGTTGTGTTCAACTAAATTGTTTGTGGCAGTAGCTGCGTTAACAATTCAACGTTCGTTCCGAGCATAAACGATTTCAATTAAGTTACGCCTGAGACAGCAACCGCAATCACGTGATGGATATAATGGAAGGGCTAAAAAGAAGAGAAAAGCGCCACGAGGGAGAAATACAAAGGACAACTAAAACGGGAAATGAAACAGAAGAACTACAGAGGTAGAAAGGAGTTAGCAGGGGATAGGGTAGAATGAAGAGCTGCCAATGTTAGTGGATGATGATGATGACGATGACGCCATAAGACTGCTAGCTAAAAAGATAGAAGGAGTGAAAAGGCTTGTTGGTTAAAGGTAGTTTTCTGGGACCATGTCCCAGGTATGCGCCTGTTGGGTGTGGTACACCTCGCGAAGGGTCGAAATCCGAGACCCTTTCCCGAGCACTCGGCCCAACGCTGGCCTCTCTCCCCGACCCACGCGGTGGAGGGCTACCGCAACAAAAACTGACCTAACCCAGTATTATTTAAACTTTTACAACTACGCCATATTGTAACAAATGCTATTTTTCACCGTACTCCTGATAATCGTGCAAGCACGCACGTCTTTTAATCGTCGTTCTACGATGAAAAATAACCGTTTTATAGATTTTGGTTAAAATGTTAAAGATTTTGGTGGAAAAACTGTACTTTTCCACAATATTTTATTAGCAAGACGCACTTCATCGATTCACGGCATAGTCAGGTGAAAAATCGGCGAAACGCGTCGTACTAATAAAATATCCTAGAAAAGTACAAATTGTTTTACTTTATCATGACTACAAGGATAAAACACTTCTACGAAATAGAAGCCATAGAAGTCAAGTTTATGAGCATGAGCGTTTACAAACGACGCAATTGACGCCAAAGGGAACAAACCTTTAAAGTCTATTATGTTCACCTTTAAACTCTAGTGCTTTCGATGATGATTCCGCCGATAGATGGGGGGAGTGGCAGGGCTAACGCGATAACGACTAAACGGAGGGGAGGGTGGGGGGGCTGCGTCGCAACCGGGCGTAAACAATTCGGAAATGAAAACCAAATGGTCCGGCAGCGACCAATAAAAAGCAAATTGCGATGTAAGAGAGAGAGGGAATAAGAGCTCCACACCCTACCCAAAAAAACGGAGAATAGTCGTCCGCCCATCAAAAATCACGCGCGGGCTAACGAGATGAAGATGATGGCATTACCAAGCAGGGTCGTCGTCACCAGGAGTTCCGTCGGGACGAGAGCATTGTGGGATGAGGTATTGTTTTGGCCTGCTCACCTAAAAGGCCTACATATACCTACGTGCCCAGAACGTTATGAGGCTCGTTCGCAACAACTTAACTTGGCGTAACTTGACTTATTCTCTCGTCGAAGGCGAACCAGTGCGCGAAATTTCTAGCCAATCACAAACCACCACTGCCAAATTCGATCTTACAATCGATTGATAAGGCCTATCGAGAGTTTTAGTAAGCTCCCACGAAACAGCTCGGTTGATATGTGAAGTATTAATCGTGAGTTGAACTATAGAAGTATTAAAATGGAAAGTTTGTTGAACATGTGAGGGTGATTTAGCACTGGCTCGATCAACTTATCCGCATCCATTTTCGCTTAAACGTATCCACATACGACTTCACAACAAAATAACTTTTTCAATATGGCTGCTCGAGGAGATATAGAGAGTAGCAATCGATTACTGCCCGACTATCGATAGTAGAGCATGCCATGCTATTGGCTGGAATTAAGAGAAAGTTGAGCTGAGCTCAACTCCAGGCTACGGCAAGTCGAGTTACGCTTCTTTAAGTCGTTGTGAACTAGTAGACGCTATTCTCAAGGTATCATCTCTGGCGTTGCGCCGAGTCAAGCCACGTTACGCAGAGTTAAAGTTGTTGTGAACGAGGCTATAGAGTGCCAGTGTCGCGGAATCAGACAAGGGTGTCCCCTTCCAACATTGCTGACTGAAACTTACGCCGAATAAATGGCAAGGGAACATTAGGGGGAGAGGTCAATGTAAGATTAAAATTAGGAGAACGGCTCATTAAATCTGAATAGCATGACCAAGGCGATAGTAAGAAGTCCGTCACAGTGGATATAAGAAGCAGCATTTAATCAGAAATATGGCATTGTGATACATAGATAAAAAATAATGCACCAAAGTAATTACGTATTACAGATCAAATTAAGCTAGGTTAACAATGATGGAGGAATTAAAGGATAAAGTGGTAACTTGATAGGTAGACTGAATCTGCTACTAATTATATTGACGGGAAATATCGAAAATTAAATCCTAAAAAGCAATCCTCAAATATCTGCCATCGAAGCTCGTATAAAAAATGAATATGTAGTCCCTTGAAAGATATGATGGATACAGATCGAAAATTATATGCATTCAATTTAGCCGCATTTATCGCAAAATTTAAAGCTTTAGTGAGCAACAGAGTACCAAAAAAACAGCGCGGGATGCGATGCGTTTGCATCATGGCATGAGTAGTGCAATAAGCATTTAGCCATGGGATTATGCTAACAAACTGAATAACGAAAGTATTTATAAAGCATGTTAGTATGTTAGAGAAGGATTCAAAAGTTAATACGAAATAAATATCGACATCAAGCCTCGGAAAATAAAACTTTTCTGGTCAATATTTCGCAGTCAAAGCGAAAAAAAAAAGGATTTGGTGGTGTGGTGGGCACTGGAGAGGAAAAAGAAAAATTCTTGAGTACAGTGTACCCGCTGATAGTTGAGTGCAAAGATGAATTATTGCAGGGATGCGTCAATATAATGCTGTAATAGAAATTTGAAAAAACAGTAAAAAGTACAGGAGAGGGAAGGATAACGATGCACAAAAATAGATTCGTGAGACAAATCTAGCCTCGAGTTGACTCCCATCATGCGCTAATTGATTACCTTTTCCACATTTATTAAATAACTATGAATATATGTATAAGTCACGGCTGCAAAAGGTTTTAATTAAAATTCCGATATTTTGACAATTAAATGGTACCGTCGGAATATTTAGTTTCGTAATAGATCCTCGGTACCTGAGTAAAATTATTAATTGCTTTCTTCAATCCTTGGCCCAAGTAGTAAGTTCTAAATACTACCTTGGGCACCGTCGCGTCGTTGAGGCTTATGGCCTAGGGGTGTTGGGGCATCAGCCATGGAACGGGAGGGAATAGGGAGAAGGAAAAGAGGTCCACTGAACGTGAATAAAGTGTCTTAGGTTTGTGTCACGCTGTTTTTGTTATAATCACTAATGGTAAATAAGGATTTAATGTACCTATCAGCTCGGCAGTGTATCTCCTGTGTGCACGTACTATTTGAAATACCTAATACACAATTAAAATACCCTTAAAAACACATTTCAATTCATCGTATTCTAATTTACAGAAGATAGCACTCATTTGGGGAGGTGACCGACTGCTGAGGTCATTTGCGTCATTAAGGGTCGGTGGTTATAGGTAGGACTTTTAACGCAGAGGAGGATGGGTGGAGAGAAACCCGGCGTCAGAATTAGAAGACACTTAACGAAAAGCGCGGGAGGTTAACAATTTTACGTCCCACTGTGTACTGCACTTGAAGTTATCTCTACATAGCACATAGGTAAAAATCGGAGTTCCATTCGAATCTCCACCCTAACCCGGACCCTCATATACCGCCAACATAACCCGAAACCCTGAATTTCATTTGTAAAGAATAAATTTCGGGCAAAATGACATTACTTTTGCGGGACTAATTGTAAGTTGCCCGCTTCGTCTAACGAGAAATATATTTGTCATATCCAATGGAAAAGGTGCAGAAACCTGGACTCTGAGATATGAGGACAAGAATAGGCTTCAGGTTTTTGAGATGTGGGTGTGGAGGAGGATGGAGAAGGTGCATATGACGGATCGGAAGACAAGCGAGGAAGTGCTTGACATGGTGGGTGAGGAGAGGAAATTTCTGGATGAGATAAGGAGGAGACAGAGGAGGTGGTTGCAGTAGGCAACGAGGGGCGAAGGGATGCTGAAGGCGGTGATAGAGGGAAGGATGTAAGGAGAGCGGAAAAGGGTAAGAAAGAGAATAAGGTAAGAAATCGTTCATGGGGATAGGAGACTGCACCTCTGAATGCCAAGAGGATTTTTACTCTTCGCCATTTAAACCTAACTTAACCGGAAAATTACCCTGAGGATAATATGATGATAATACCATGGACTCAATTCTATTATATATATAGTTCCTAACTATGGGTAATATCTTAAGGACGACTTAATATAGATTCCACTTGGCTTTCCTACCTATTTGAGAATTAAATTATTTTCAGCTTCCGACAAGTGGTCTCCTCTGAAATGAATCTAAAAATACACACATACCTACCTCCTCAATCCATTTGTCTGGTAATCTTATCAAGGAAAGGATTCCCATTACGGATTGCATTTCTTTCTGTGACACTTGATCACGTACAACTCCTACGACTTCTGCGGGAGAGTTAATGGCGAGATGTCTCAAGATGGCAGTCAGACAGAGGAGCAGCGAATAACAATGGAGAAGGTGACCTTGATGAGATTCTAAAACCCTTCTTACCTGCACTGAGATATCGATTTTCGAAAACTTTACAGACTGAACTCGATATCGTTGTCTTACTCCGCTAATTCTGATAAAAATAATGCGAAGATTTTAATTTTAATTACTGGATGTCCCCCGGCATGCGTTGAAATGCCTATTTTTCTTTATAAGTAGACACACACATACAAAGCAGACACATTTACATGTTCAAAATAAATGAAAGATATTGATTTTTTTGTGTATTAAATTTAAGTTGAGAGAAAATGTATTCAAGTGCTTTGGGGTATACAATATTTTTGGTCTTACCGCCCTCTGCAAAAACAAATTTTTCGTCTGTCCCACTCGTGAGCATACAACATGTAATTGACCATGTTGTGAAAAGCATGGATGTTCCAGATTAAATCCACACATTTGAAGCGATTAACCTTGTGCCTTGTTGATGGTCATTGAGAAGGCAAGGCGAACGGGGAACCGAAATGGTTTGACTACAACTATCAAATTACTCACTAAACCTGGCCTTTAAATGCTGCGGGCGTAAATAGCCATTCACGGAATCGCTGTTTTAAATGGATATATTCACGTCTGATTGCCAAGGAAATTTCTATTGTTGAAAAGGAAGAAAAATTGATGATTTAGAGATAAAAAACGCGATACTTGGACGAAAACAAAGCGTATAAGAAAATTTAAGGAAATAATTAACTACAGCATTCTTTTATGCGTTCTATGGCCAAAATTTCCATCCAATATCTTGAGGGCAGGTAATTAAAAAAAAGCAAATTCAAGAAAACATGCGCCGAATTCAATGTTTTCCTTATGGAAGTAAATGTAAACAACATTGGGGTAAAAACAACCCCAAAATTTGCAATTTTTATAACTTAGAAACCTTCGTGGGCGCGCGCACAACAACTCACCAAAGTTGTAAGAACGAAGGTTTTCGCGGTGGTTTATGATGAGCTTCTTCATATTTCCGGGTTCTACCGCGTAGTTTGCTGTGTTGGTGACAACAGTTTCGCTGGCACTACTGCCAGCGTCTTCAGGTCGAAGATGCCGGTTCACAATTTTGGTCCTTATTATATAGCGTTTCTTTCCCGCCAATTCTTGCTGCTGCTCTCTCATTGGTTCGTTTCATAACTCTCCTCCAAGTGTAATCCAGGTGGTATCCCTCGTCTCGGTTAAAATTGTCAGTCCGGGCTATCTCAATAGATTCTCTAATTAGTCTAGGATAATATCTGCCCTCTCTCACTATCACCTTGGCTTCGTCAAATTTTATGTCGTGTCCCGGGGTCCAGGCGTGCTCAGATATGGCAGACAGCTGAAATTGTCGATTTTTCGTGGCTCTTCGGTGCTCCTGTATCCGTACCTTCAGTGAACGGCATGTCTCGCCGATGTACGATTTCCCGCAGGAACAAGGAACCTGGTAGACTCCTTCGTGTAGGTTATGGTGGATTCTGTCCTTGGCCGAGGGTAGTATGTCACCGATTTTTGTGGCACAGTTGAACCTTGTGGTGACGCCGTGCTTCTTCAGTGCTCTGGCAATCCTTTCTGAGGTTCCTGCGATGTAAGGGATGATAGCCCATGCTTTCTTGTCTTCATTTCCGCTGGAATTTGTTTTAGGCTCCTTCAGCTTCGAGGCCCTTTTCAGGGCCATATCCTGGTAGCCGTTCTGCCTCAGTGCTACAAAAAGATGCCTCTTCTCCTCTGCTAGCGACTCCGCGTCCGAAATGCGGTGGGCCCGGTGAAACAGTGTCTTCATTAACGACGCCTTTTGCATCGGATGGTGGTGCGAGGCATTGTCAAGATAACGGTCCGTGTGCGTCGTCTTTCGGTACACGGAGTGTCCAAGGCTGCCATCGCTTCTTTTTTTAACTAAGACATCCAGGAATGGTAGGCGGTTGTCCTTCTCTATCTCCATAGTAAACTGTACCGCCTTGTGTTGAGAGTTCAGATGAATAAGGAATTCCCGGAGTTCTTCCTTGCCGTGGGGCCAGATAACGAACGTGTCGTCCACATAACGAAGCCAAAGAGATGGCTTTTCGTCACAGGTATCAAGGGCCCTTCTCTCAAACCGCTCCATGTACAGGTTCGCAATCACTGGTGACAATGGTGAGCCCATGGCCGCGCCTTCCCTCTGTTCATAGTAATTACCATTCCAGAGAAAATATGAATTTCGGAGGCAATACTCTACTAATGATGGGAAATCTTTGGGTAATCCAACTGTAGTG
Source organism: Pyrrhosoma nymphula (assembly GCA_963573305.1). NCBI lineage: Eukaryota > Metazoa > Arthropoda > Insecta > Odonata > Coenagrionidae > Pyrrhosoma > Pyrrhosoma nymphula. The sequence continues at coordinate 5,887,399 of OY754335.1, read as the reverse complement.
AGCTCTTTGACGATTTCCACTGAGTCTTTGATCGGGACATTAGTGAACAGGGAGATTACATCAAAACTGACTAAGAGGTCATTTTTGCTGATGGTAATACTTTTTAAGATATCTACGAAATGGGTGGAGTTCTTAACGAAGGACTGAGAATTTCCCACATACTGTTGAAGCGATTGAGATAGGTATTTCGATAAATGGTAAGTAGGGGCACCGATTTGACTCACTATTGGTCGCAGAGGAACTCCTTCCTTGTGAATCTTCGGCAGGCCGTATAGTCTCGGTGGTTTGGCGGCAGAAGGAAGAATACTGCGTTGCTTCTCTTGTGGAATGGAAGACCTCTTGATGAGCTCCTTTACTCGTCGTTCGATCTTGGTAGTGGGGTCCGATTTCAGCTTTTGATAAGCTGAATCTTCCAGGAGTTGGATGATTTTCTCGTTGTAGTCATCCCTAGTCATCAGGATCGTAGCGTTGCCTTTGTCGGCATGTAGTATGAGGATGTTCTCATCTCTCCGGAGTTTCGTCAGAGCTCTCCTTTCAGCGGCTGACAAGAAAAATCGACAATTTCAGCTGTCTGCCATATCTGAGCACGCCTGGACCCCGGGACACGACATAAAATTTGACGAAGCCAAGGTGATAGTGAGAGAGGGCAGATATTATCCTAGACTAATTAGAGAATCTATTGAGATAGCCCGGACTGACAATTTTAACCGAGACGAGGGATACCACCTGGATTACACTTGGAGGAGAGTTATGAAACGAACCAATGAGAGAGCAGCAGCAAGAATTGGCGGGAAAGAAACGCTATATAATAAGGACCAAAATTGTGAACCGGCATCTTCGACCTGAAGACGCTGGCAGTAGTGCCAGCGAAACTGTTGTCACCAACACAGCAAACTACGCGGTAGAACCCGGAAATATGAAGAAGCTCAACTCACCAAAGTTTCATCGCAATCGGATGAATGGCATTGTAACGCATAGATCACGAACAAACAAACAGACAAACAAACCTTATTTTTTTTGTTTAATAGAAGATTAGATTACCACGTAATTGCGTCGTTATGGTGACTGGAGCACTGGCTTCCCATCCGTGACCCCGGGTCCGATCCCAAGCAGTGATGAATATTTTTAAGCGGAATACCGATTTATACTTCCCCAAACTTAGACTACAGATCCACACCCATCGCATATGACATTAAAGTGACTTCTATCATCATTTGGGTAATGCCAACGCCAAGCTTCTCCCCACTCTTTCTCCATTCTCCAAAAGATTCCTTTCCATTGCCTTCTTTATATCCTTAACGGGGTTCCACCATAGCATGACATAATCATAATTTAATTCGTAATCCGACTACCTACAGAGAAAACGCGTCCTCAAATTGATATGAACGACAAAATCATGCCTTAACGCAAGCTGAACTTGAAATTTAATTATGTTAAATAAGAGAATAGGCAAATATGGGGAAAAATAGTATTTTTTATTTCTCTTTTAAGTAATATTTTTGTGAAAAACTGTTTAAAATAGTAAAGAACAGTAGGGTATCTAATAAAAATAAAATATTGGCACAATACCACTTAATTATTTTAAGTTACTTAACTCCAAAAAGCGAAGTCAAACTGCGGTAATTCAATTCAATAGAAATGGCGCTGCAGTCGACAGTCACTATGACTGGAAAAGTGTTCATTACAAACATATTCGTCGTAATATCTGCATTGCCAACTGCGCAAAATGGTAGTGCTCATTGCCGCGGGGCGATTTTCTTCTTTGTGGTTTATTTTTAATAAGAGGAAGAATATCAACATTTCCTCACATGAAAAGTTTTGCAATATTTTTTCCATAAAGTTTACGTAATTTCGATATTGATATACTTTTATGCATCTCGGAAATTGAAATCTAGCTTTCGGCCATTAAAAAAAATCAAAGAATGGGTCAAATTTAATTCCATAAAAATATTTTTTATGCGGAGGTGTAGTTCACTTCGTAAAAAAATAATGAAGTGCACCAATAAAATATTTTGGCCGTGACGAGATGAAGAAGACGACCGTTTCGTCGTTCTCCCAGTTTTTCGCGTGTTTTTCTTTACTCTTTCGACCGTAGAAGCTAAACGTTTACATTTTTACTAATTTCAATGAATGCATTTTGTAGCCAAATAAACAAGAAGTAAAACGATATATTACACGACTTTATGGAGTTCCGGCGGAATTTCATACAAATGCTTAAATTTCAGCGTTCTAACTTTTTTGCGCCGATAGCAGTTTCACAAAGTCACTACGAAATGGAATATTTCGACAAAAATTTAATTTTTTGTTTAATACGAACGCGTAAAATTTGGGTTTATTCATTTATCAGAGAATTCTGTATAACCGATGGACTATTTGCGTACGCTATATTTTTAGTTTTTTTATCGCACCTGACGCTAGCGTCCAGAGAAAATAATTCGAAACCCAGAACCCGGAGAAACATTGCTTCCCCCGAGCCTCTGGGTCAAAATGCCTAAGTTGGCAACCCTAGTACGTTGTGAAACGAATACGTGAAGTTGAAGCCTCAAATATGTACAATTAGTTAATTACTGATAGGTTTATCCACACAAGAAAAGTTTCTGGGTCATTAATATTACCAAACTTGCTTCATGCTTCTTACCAATGCTTAAATTTGATAGAAAACTCCACATTATGAGAGGCAAAATGAAAGAAGACACCTGGGTAGCCCAATTGGTTAAGGTTCTTGACGTCAGGGCACTTGGGTTCGAATCTCAGTCTAGGCGAATGAGTTTACTTAATCTTGAATTTTGCACATTCGTGTATCTCTGTGGCGGATATAACGATCGTTATCGAAGATCGTTAGCGAAGTTAAGGTGGTTCCACCGTAAAATGACTTAAATGTCATTTTATTCATATTCTGTCTACTTGTAGAAAACGTTTACCTCTATCTGATATGAACAACAAAATAATACCTTTCCACGCTATTCTATTCTATAATTTAACTTGAAATTACACGTTGTTCAATGGGGGAATGAGAGAAACACGGGGAAAAATAGTATTTTTCCATAAAATACAAATGCCATTTTCGAGGAAAACTGTCTCTAAGAAGAAAAACATCCAGAGAAATTGAATAAAAATAAAATACAGGCATCTCACCACCTTATTTTTCTAGTAATTGAAGAATTAATGCCGTAGTTGAAGTCAAAATGCGGTAATTGGTAGGAAATGGCCTGCAGTCGGCTCCTATGGCTGGAAAAAAGTGCTCATTTAAAACACATTCGTGGAATAATCTGCTTATTTTGTACCTTTATACTTTAGGGTTTCTATAGGTAACGCATTGAATCAGTTAAAGCAGGATTTTTTTGACAAAATATAAAAAATGTGGAATTTAGTATGTGTTTTGACTCACACAGTAGCGGCGGAACCTCCTTAAAATGCTTTGAATGTGAACAATGTACACCATTTGAAATATTAAAGAAACGAATGTATTAACTAGATGTTTCAGCCGGAAAGCATCCGACAAGATTCCGGTAAAACGCTCTTCAACTGCTTCTGCCTCTCCGGATAATACTCGGCGAATTCCGGGGTCCGGCATGAGGTCTCGCAGATGGCGTTGCAGGCGGACGGGACAGTCGCACACTCGGGCATCCTCGCCTATGGCTACGCGTCTCACGGGAATAGGTATGTGTGGCTCCACACATGTACTACATAGGCACGTGGCTCCGTGGGCATAGCGGGGAGATTGAAGGAACGCCGTATGTGTGTGTGTGTGAGTGGGGGGAGGGTTTGTCTTATGGGCCGTCAACTCCTCCCTCCCCCTTCACCCTCTGTCCCTTGCATCCAACGCCCCCCCCCACCTCCCTCTCAGCCCCTTTCACACCAATCAAGCAGCCAACATCTCGTCCCCAATCTTGTCTCCCGTCTAAAGACGAACGCCCCTTATATCCCTCTCCTTCACAGCATCCGCCTCTGGACTGGAGATAGGGAGTCAACACTGTTCAAGTGGTCGAAGCTGCCCAAGCCTATAAATGCGTAATGGGTAATTTTCCTTACTCAAATCTAGTTTTTTAATCTTCTCAGCACCGCTTCACTACAGCAATTCCCTATCTATTGTCAACAACTCATAAATTTTTAAAGAAAGCAAGCTTCACTTTGACTTTCGATTATTTTATTTGAAATGTGAAGAAGCACCGTATCAGAAGTAGCTTTGGGAAAATGTTATTTTTTTAGTACAATAAATCAAGAGAGGACTATGTTTAAATTGAGCATGTGAAAAGTACTTGGTGCGAAATGAACCTTCGTACAAACTTATCACTGCACATAATCGAGTGGATAACTATTTAGAGTAATAAGACAGTGGAGACATTTTTTGAAAAGGTGACCATAGTGTTTTATCTATAAACCAAGTGCAATTCGACATTTATGACGAGTAGGTAAACACCGTATTGTGGCCAGCTTTGACTCATTCACACTGTATTTTGCATACTCATTTTAATATCACCAACCTTCCAGTTAATTAAAGTCCTACGTTTGGTACACGGTGAAAAAACAGAATAAAATAATTGGCCCAGCTTGTTCTTCATTGAACTCCAACTTATAATCTCATCGTTTGAGACAGGATTTCATTGAATGAATATCCGTGAAGGACAGCGTCGTGACACAGTGGGTCGTGGGGGGGGGGGGGCGGCTAGTGACCGCAGGTCAAGGCTCCGAATCCGGGAAAGGTTCGTGAGAGCACGAACACACTAATGTCTCTGATCTCCGAGCCCCGACAATCGCCACTTTATTAAGATTGAGAGCAAACACTCTTGGAGTGGTTGAAAAATTACATGAGCCAGTAAAATAAGATTTCAGACTTCTTTATAGAAATCCGCCCATCGCAGTCATAATCGAAATTAATTGTTTTAATAGGTTATTTAACTTTCTACCAAAACAGCACCACTATAAATACTTTGTAATTTTCTAAATAGGTTTGTTGGCTTTCGACCGGTCTCATCGCAAAGACGACATCATCAGGTCTGACGTCACCTTTGATGAAAACTCACCAGGTCTGTTGATGTCACCACCTCCACGATGCAACTGATCGACAACCTGAAAATCTACTGTGAAAACTTCTAAGTTATTTTACTGATTCAGTCATCCTGAATTTCCACCTAGAATATCGAATGGATCAAGAATGAATTACCACGGCATAGCGAATTCCCTCAGTGAATTCCAACACAAAGTTGAGCTCTGCACAGTTTGAGGATGGACTTCGACTATCTACATCCCAGAACGAGGATGCCGTCAGTGATTGATTTGAAAAATCGGTGGACTAATTTCAATGCATTCATCCGGTTTCATTTCACCAGCCTTTCACAATCAATACCCACACGACAGTTGAAATGTATCCATCGGTCTTACAAGGCGCTAGCTACCGTCGACACGCAATTACCTGATAATTCAAGTTATATTTTTTCTGACCCTAAACAAATCACATTCCACCATCTACGTACAACTTGCTAGCTCTCCAAAATCACTACATTCAACATCATCATCCACCAACTCTTTCTGTACACTTGACATATTTTCCGAGTGTTTAGGTATCCATGCAACCCATTTGGAACATTCGCCAAAGCCAGAATAAAAAATCATAACTATTTACAGCTACTGTCTACCACCCTTAGAAACAAGAATACCTGGTGAAATTAAACTAGGATCTTAAATTCAGGAGGAATTACGAATGCTCGGATGCTATGAGAAAATGTGCGACTCTCTCGCAGTCCACAGACCAACTTTTAATCTGCGGGTACAGCATCTCAGCATCTTTCAGTTGCAGTAATTTTCTTCGATTCCAAGTGATGCAAGTATCCATTATCCTTTTTTCGTAGATTTTCGCAGTTCATTTTAATTTTGGTAAGTTTATTTTGGTTTTCTGCGATTTAACTAAACTTTTTTAGCAACAGTTTCGCCGTGCTATTCTGTCGGCTTCGTCTGGCATTCGGATGCTGATTCCATCTCTGAAGAAATAAAACATTTAAGGGAGACACTGAACCATAATGGTTATAGCTATAAATTAATTGAAAGTGTTAGAAATCAGAAGCCTAAGGAGAAAGAGACATCTAAGCCTTTTGGATATGTTATGCTACCTTACATCGCGGGAACAACAGATCGCATAGGTAAAATCATGAAGAAGCATAACATCATTACAAGATTTAACACCACCTCCAAAGTTTATGATCATCTTAGAGGAGCTAAATATCCATTATCTCCCACAATGTTCGAAGGCATATACGAAATTTTCAGTAGTTGCGGAAAATTATATGTTGGCCAGACAAAAAGAGCCATAGGATGCAGACTGAAGGAACACGAACGGGCTATTCGGAAGAAAGATTGGTATCACTCTGCCGTGGCTGAGCACACACTTTTAGAAGGTCACAATATTGACATAAAAAAAGCGAAAGATTTATCTAAAGAAATCAGCTACTAACCACGGATCATCAGGGAAGCCATTTGGAAATAGAAAAAAAGACCTAACAACCTAAACAGAGAAGATGGCTACAAACTTCCTTATACGAGGAAAGGACTTTTGAAAAACTAAAGCATTAATTAATCATGCTGTACATAATAACCGCTTAAGTTTGTTTATTTTTCATTGTTGATTTAGAATGCCTGACAAAGCTGGCAGAATAGCACTGCGAAACTGTTGCTAAAAACGTTTAGTTTAATCGCAGAAATCCAAAACAAACTTACCAAAATATCCATTATCCTATTTTTCACAATAGCTAAACTGGTTCATCTTTTTTCCGAGAAAAGATCATTGGAAGCGGAAAAAATAAATAGGTTTGACCATATAATAATAATTATGTTTGAGTAGAAAACTTCAAATTGGAAACCACAGTAGGTTCGGCTGGCCAGTCTAAATATTAATGAGTTGCCCTATGCGTGATATAGCCGAAAACTCCTTCATCTAAATCTTATGATATCAGGCCTGCCTCGGTAGAAACGATGGATATCCTTATCGTAAGGACAAACTTTGTAGTTTCTAGTTTTGTGTTTGAGTTCCTGGAAGCCACGAAGTTCGTTCTTTCAATATGGACTTTTTCATCGTTTTTAACTGCAAGTATCACTTGATTAACGCTAAAGTTCGCTAACTATGGTTAAGTATTCTTTTCAGAGGAACCAAAAGTAGTCAAGCAGGGTAACTGCAAAATTTAGTGAGTCTCGTAACCCTAGCTGAAAACAAAAGTGCGACGGGTACTGGACCTAAATTTTCAATCAGGGAACCTCGTTTGAGTCAGCGAGATTTTTATTTTACTTCTTTGAGGGACCCAGAGAGGCGGAAAGTTAAAAAGGGATCCAATCCCTGGAACCTCGAGAGGGAGGAGCCGCGCCAGTTTACACAAAAATATCACATCAAGTCGAGTTAAGAAAAACACTAAATGAAATTAACACGATAATACAGGAGAGAGAAAATTTTTAACTGGAATTTACAAAACGCACGACTGACCTCTTCAAATGAAAACCAATTGTTCAAAACATAGGATAGCCGTAATTTTTTAAATAAAAACCAATAGTTCTCCAACTCAAACTCAACATTTTTACCAGCTTTTGTAGAGCATCCCCTTCAAAGTAGTATGCAAAGGCATTCAGTTTGTGCAGTCGAAAATTCCAATGGTTCCCTAAAGCTGTACCGGTCGAAAGTTTCACCAAGGACTGGACCTTAATTTTCAAACAAACTACCTAGTCTGTGTCCATGGACCTGATTTTTTTTAAAACCTTATTTGAGGGAACATGGGATGAGAATGCTTAAAAAGGGATCCTTTTGTTGGATTCCGGAGAGAGGCAAGGTTTGCAATTTATTTAATCCTGTTTTGAACCCTCATCTATTTTCCTGACTCCTTGGTCGCACCCTGTGACGCGCTTCCCCTACGCATCAAAAAGAAAAAGGGCCGAGGGATTTCCATCAACCCTCACGGACGCGAAATACGCGTCTGCGCAGGGTGTCGCCGTGGTTGCCGCAGCAAAGACTCCAATACACAACACCCTCTTGTTTACCCCACGCTTCAAAGGGGAGAGAATCAATATAATACAACACCCATAACACTCGCCAGATTAGGCTATAATGGTGACATAACAGATAATACAAACGCAAAGAAATGCTTAAAAACTAGTTTTATCTCAGTGAAACAGTTAAATTCGGAAAAAACACAATTAAAAACTATGTCATTAGTGGTGGAGGATAATTTATTTCTTTAATTTTTTCCTAAAAGGTCACTCAGGTTTAACGTAAGATTTTTTTAGGGAGGAAGGGTAACCTTTCGCATGATTTTTTTACTCGTGAAATCGTATTCGCATCACTTTTTTTTTAATAATCGTGGGACTAAGAAACGTATATTTTAACATAGAAAACAGCACGTAGTACAGTACAATAAGTTAAGGAAATATTTATGAAAATCTAAGGATTATATCAATTAAAGAAATACTAAGTAGAGCAAAAAAGTGCTTTTGATGGGCCAGAGTTCAACTAAACTTTGACTTCATCTTGACTTTGACTTCGCCTTCAATATCTTGTGCTCAGTTTTCTTATGGGTAGCCTTCATTGCTAAAAATATAGTTCATAGAAAATTTGATCTATGCGCATGCTTCCAGAAATCTATGATTACGTACATTAAATTGGGATAAGAGTGGGGGGAAGAATGGGGGAGTGTTCGTGAAATCTCACGCTGTCTTACAAAAGGGGGAAGGGGGTTTAAGAAATTTCCAAGATTAATTCTTGAATGGCCCCTAACAGGTAACATTGATACAGAAAGGAACCATCATTGACGGTATTCAATCCGGCAGGATTGGTTTTCTGCAGCTCTCTTCTCCATAATCTTTTCAGCTAACCTTTATTCTTTTTTCATTCCTTATTTTAACACCCCACTTCAGTTGCTTGACGTAGAATGGAATAGAATTTTTATTGGTTCCTATATGGCATGTTTTTGTACACGTATGGAACACGTCAGCATCCATTCATGGACACTGTAAATATTATAATCATAGAGTTTATAATTCCTAATTATTAATAGAGAATCATAGAGTACATAAAGGGGGGAGGGGTTAGGGTTTAAACTCCCCCCCAAAACATGTTTACCTGAATTCGTTTTCGTTCATTTAGCTGAACTAGAGTTTAGAATTTTGCTTACTGGACTGAGAAATATAGTTGAATTGGCTTCACGAAAATAGAATGTTAATTTAATTATTGTATTAGCGAATAATAATCTAAATATAATTTTATGATAATGCACATGAATATTAATGAAGGCAAGGCAATCCTGCGTACGCTACTTCTGAGAATAAGTAATCATCAAGACATAAATTCATCAATAGAATAACACTGATAATTACAAAGTAACTGATAAAGTCTAGACTTAAACAATAGAAAATTATCTGTTTGCCTTAAATGTCCAGTTTCTTTGATGAATGCACTCATAAATCTCACCCCAGCTTAACCAGGGTTCTTGGAAAATAAGGTAGAATTGTGAGCTGCAATTGTTAAATCATCACAACCTCTTGTGTTATACCTATGTACCTCAAAATTAGCTTTCAGGTTGAACAGCGTTAGCTTTTAGATTAGTTTTTTTAGGTTTGTGTTAGGGCCAAATATTATATTCCAACCTCGATCTCACCATTAGTTAGTTATCAGGTACCATTAATTTTCCCTTCCATAAATGTTTTCGAGAGATTGTTACGTCTCAGAATGCGTACAACAAAAAAATACAACACGCGGTCATACGTTTAAGATTGAAGTATTAGCAACTACTTCCACCTGTGGCGCAGCAGTGTGTGATACTTACGTCGCTAAGTCAACGATATCAATGCATTGACTGCAGAGCGCCATACTTAAATGTTGAATAACAAAAACTACACCCTGCTAGTGAATAGTGAATAGCACGCGTTTATTATCCGCAGTTTGCCAGTAAGGGTTCGTTACCTCCCAGGGCATGGCTTCGTATTATCGTCTAATAGCTGTGTTTAATATAAAAATGACTAGAAGACGATGACTTCCCAAGAAATAAAACTTTTCGCATCCGTATGTCCCTGCGAGTCCGATATGCCATAATTGACTTGTCATCAGGTTTCTCAGGGGCCCAACCACCAGAACTTTACAGAAACACCCATCATGCTCTGGGCATTTTACGAAAAACCAACCCAGGCGGGACTCGAACCCATGACCCTCGGATTTTCAGCTGAGGACTGGTCTCCTACGCCATCGGGGCCGGCGATTCCTATTATCTATTCCTTAAAATGAGTTTATCCTATTTATATATTCTAATTAAACTGTGTGTATTTTTTATTTATGCATTCATGGTTCACTTTGTATTTTTTCGGTAGTTTTTTTTTCTTTATTTGTTTCATACACGCTCTGATAGTAGATTCATGCATGTGTGACCTTTACAGCTACCTGAAGCTCTAATACATAAAATATTTTGCCATTTATTGCAAAAGCTTAGGAATGACCAATAAAAAAACATCTTTTCCACTGTTTCACTCCATTACGATTGCACAAACATTGCCTCTAGGCCAAAACGATGCGTTTCTAGGGTTAAAATGAGTGGAGACGTAATTTCTGTGGACATATGTCTTTTCCACAAAATTATCCACGATGTTAGTGGTACGAACACGGTTTTGATTTCCTCCCCGTTGAACTTAACGCAGACCTATCAATTTTGGGAATATTGCGTGCGAGAACGAAAGCATCCCCTGCATCCTGATCACCACATTTCCACGAGGAAACAACGCGTGCCAAGACTAGTTTGTAGCATAAAGAGCGTGTGCTTTCATCCGCACCATCCCCGATTTCGAGAATCCAAACAATTGTCAATGATTTATCTATGGATGAACTCGATAATCTCAGGCGTTACTTTGTGAATTCTTTTGTTCTGTCAATGATTTATCTTTCACAGATCTAATAGTCGGAGAGAATCAACGGCGACGATGTTCAAAGAGGAGTTGAGAAAGAAAAGAGTTACCATGCAAGCTCTTAAGAGATGAAGATACAAACATAATGGACATATTTTGCGATACAATAACCAATGGAAAACAGTAATCGAATGGGAAATGAAACACAATAACTGAAGAGAAAGATACCCTTATGAAAAAATTGTATAAAACCCGTATACAAATTCTATACAACTTATACAGGTTGTATACAATATTTACACTTTGTATACAAATTGTATAAACTGTATAAAGTCACATGCTGTATACAGCATATACAATTGTATACAGTGTACACAATTGTATACAATTTGATTCCAGTGTACGCAAATGTATACAATTTGTATACAGTGTAATAGTGGTTGCACAGATTCAAAATTATGTTTTTTAAACAACTCAAGTAGCCACTACTTAGTAAATAACACGGAAATATGCGGCGAATATGCGGCATATATGAGTCGAATTGTGAAGAACGTCAGAATGAATGCAGGAATAAACCGGTTGATTTGGGGAGAGCTGGACAAAACCAATCTTCAGATTGATGACTCCTGATTTTGATACATTTCACCCAAATAACGGTTGTGAGAAGGGATGTAAACGTTTTTTTGATTATTTCTAATGGTGCTTCAGGCCATTTATCGCGCTTTATAGTATATTCAACCAGGGTGAACCCATCTTTCCCTTTGAGGTACATATACTGGCCAATAGGGGGGCATCTGCACGCGCTATAATTCCCCATCTCATACTACATCAAATCTAGCCCTATGAGAGCCGTCGCCTTTCTACATACGGGCGGTCAAATCAAATCTGTTGCACTGTCAAATGAATACGCTCATTTTCCCGGCGGAAATTAAACCTCGGCTCGAAGAGATCTGTTGACTGAATTCGGAGGGAAAATTACAAACTGCAGTCACGACGCATCATTTTAAAATCACACAGACTCCGGCGGGCCAACACTGTGATAAGCAGAAAGCGATCTATAATCAGAGCCGCAGGATACGGTTTCAAATATACAGAAATGAATAATCATGTTGAATGATGGAACTTAGTAAATTTTCCCATTGAATTATTTGCCACTGACCAAAGTTTAAACCACACTCGATAATCAACGTAAAACGTTGAACTCACGGCCTATTCTAAAGGAATCAGTAAGTAAAATTACCAAAGTGACTTTATATTCAACCTCTTCTCTTAATTTATTGAGTCTTGGCCAATTAAAATTCCTTTGTTTCATTTCCAACGTTTCAGAATAAATAAATACATTATTATTTCGGCTGAAATAAAGAAATTTTAATTGACCCAAACTAAATAAATTAAAAGATGAGATTATTTATACGTGGTCAATAAATACATTAATTTATATTCAACAAAGACAAATTTTAGAAAATTGACGCCGAAATGTCTTAATCATCATTATATATGAAACGAGTGAGGCATAAATTCTACAAATAGGGCAATAAGCTTTTGCAATAAAGAGTACAAAATAATCTTAAAGACAAAGTGTCCTAAAACCGAAAAGATTTCCAAATGATAAATATAGGAATAACGACAATATGTTCAGAAGCATAATCGATTTCAGTAACAGGGGCGTATTTTTTTCAATCTATCACTTAGTTCAACCATGTATTTTTTTTACCAACGATTAAGTGCCGTTTATGAAAGAACGATTTGTGCTTTCCTCCAATGGCAACGAGCAGACAACCATTTCCTTTCATTACGTTAAATGTTATAGATGTAAATACTTGTCCGTAGTCCTTTTCGCGCGAGCACACATTCAGTCACAGAAAGAAATAGTTCAAACGCAATGATGCATTCGAGGAAGTCTTCAGTTAGTCCATACGACATTGATTTTCAGCGCTATATGACCTTAGCCGTTCAAGCACGGTTAACTTAAGTACATACCACTTCTACGCAGACAAATGATTGTTCCAAGAGTCATTTCTCGTCGATCTCTCACTTCAATCACTCACCTAAAATCCTACACCATGTCCCATTCATTGGCGCCTACGTAACAGCAAGCGCGCTAATGCCTCATCAATTCAAGAAATACCACGTATGTACAAATGCGATTGACCATTATCATATTATATCTAACTCCATCTATACATGGACTATAATGGAGTAGCAGCAATAGCAGGTGCTCATTTACAGACACAAGGGAAACCTCTCGGAAGAAGAAAAGGATCGCCCATCCGAGCCAACCCCATAAAGATGCTCGATTCACGGAGCAGATATCGGTGAGGGTATCTTCATGGTACGGCGTTGCCCAAATATGGTGTATATATTAGGCGTAAACTGTAACACATAGAGTCGATTACATTACATGTTTCTTTAACTGTTTGATTCATTCCGTAATATAAACAACAAATAAAAATATGTACCTTGTAATGCATTTGATTTTCTCCCGAAATGTTCTCCATTTCGAATTTTTGAATTACTTTGAGGACAAGAGAATTTAAACTTCTTTATACCTAAAAAGTTATACGTTGTTTTCAGTAATATTCAAATCAGAAATTAATATTGATTATAATTGCACTTAGGAAATTTTTACGTAATTTCTAATGACATTTTAGAGCAATTGGAACAGATCCAGCCTTATCGAAAAAAAACTAATTGAGGTGTTTTCAAAGGTAGACCAACTGGAGTAGTTACATCATGAAAATTTTCAAAATGAAATGTGGAAATTCAGATTGCATTTGTTGGCGCTCTGGTACTTCAACTTCGATGAAAATGTAAGAGCAACTAACACTTCAAATGAACTGCGCGCTCTTCGTTTTTACGGTTGGGCCGTAAGCTCGATATTCAAGCAGGTGTCCAATGCGCATTTCAAACGCCAGCGCCACCCTTTGAACATCAGTAGAACTATTAATCCACACCCAACAATCGCGCTGAAATTCAAACAGTACGGTATAGTCACTCGATTATCAAAGTCCCGTTATATCGAGGTCCCGTAATGTCCGAGGTACATATCTTTATGTTGTGGCGGCACCAAGCCAGTTTAGCTCATGCAAACGAACGTCAGAATTTGACAATCAGTTCTATCTCAAAATAAAAGGCGATTCGCAGAAATGCTTTATCGCAACCATGTCAAAAAATGATTACGGTAAAGCATGGAAATTTATTATTTTTGTCGGCATTTATTATTTAACATAACACTTCCTTATTATCTGAGTTTCTGATTATGCAAAAAGGACTTAGTCCACATGACACCGGATAATCAAGGCTCCAGAATACATTGGAATAAAATCTCCAGTCAACTACATCCAACCTCTTCCATGATGGAAAAAGGAACCTATCCTCGAGCACATATTAATTTTTGGATTAAGATTCCTAATTGTAGGATATTATGTCACGACTGTGATGTTCTACAGAGTTGGAGAACTTGCATGTCATTTATACACCATTCTCCTGTAGCTATAAGGTGTGCAATAAAAGCTACAAGCAACTGATATAAAATCAGGGATTGGAAAAATGCTTAATCATCATCTTCAACTGGGAGGGGCATTTCATATTTTTCCAACTCCCAACCTTGCAAAGACCTAATTAATCACCAATTCTTAATTCTGTGGAAATTGAAGCCCAAGGTATTTCGAGTTTTGATGCTAAATAATTAGGATGCTTCAATACTGTTAGGTTAACCTAACAGTATTGAAGACATTTTCAAGAGATTTTTCACAGAAAAGTAAAAGTCAGTAGTTGAGAGTGAAGTGTGAGAAATAAGTGACACTTCTCACAAGTGGCTTACTCTCCAGATTGCAAAAAATTGGTGATACACTTCAAATAAAAATGTAAGACACTATTGCTAGTTCCTTGAGAAGAAGTGGAGAAATTTGTATAATAATCGAGGACAGATAACAATTTTTTTTTTGAAATCCCATGAGGAATTGGGTACATGAAGGAGTGACAGAGGATAAGATATAAATTATTAATTATACTTGATAACACGTTTGGATGCCTAACTTATTAATCTACCACTAACACTAACCAAATGAGTCACTTGACACTTTCCAGGTGCAAGCAGATAATTTATATTGTGGTCACTCTCCAGATGTCATTATGATTTCCATTATTTTAAGGGACAACTATCGAAATGATTTGCACACTTCGCATATGTCAACCATTAAGTGATATACCTCACATATTTACAACCTAGACAGATCCACAAAATTAACCTCATTCCTAAAAGCAAATGAAATGTAGATAATTTGCACTTACCCTGTGGAGTGTAATGCTGATGCTCGGCACAGGATAGGAAGAATGGTCCTTGCCTCGTTAATACCTCGTGCACTATGATTGCAAAGGAATACACGTCACCCTTTTGTGTTCCTTCAGCCGGAGGGTGTTGCATCCTCAGCAGCTCAGGTGCAGTCCAGAGAAGGCCTGCATGAGAACAATGCATTCTTTGAACCCATAGGAGGGAGGAAAACTTATCATGATTATATTAAGGGGTAGGACTGAATTCAATAGCAAATGAGGTCATGGTAGAGTGATCCCACAGTTACTAGATATTATTTTACGTGGCATAAGTTAATTAGAAGGTAAGAACTAATTATGGGTTCATAGTATCGAAGCAGGAGGAGACATACTGCAATGAGTGAATTTCAGGCCTTGTGAAGAGCATATCCTTGGAAGGCTTTGGAGTGGGGAAGAAGATCAAATAAAGAGGCCTTGTAGACTAAATGGAGACTTATATTTTGTAGTAATGAGGGAAGTTATGACCTCAAAATTCCACCCATCTTAACATGAAAATGCATGCTACAAGTCAATTCAGTCAAGCTTTTTTCTATAATTGTTACAGAATGCACACGCCGAAACCTAGTCAGTGTTTATTAAAATAGAGTGGAAATATACAATACACTGGGTTTTCTCTAACAATTATAGAGACTAAACCCTTCCACCAAGTTACCACTGAAACTCTCAGCGTTTTCTACTTCATTCAAATCAAGGAGAAATAAATCAAAGACCTGAAGAGGAGCAACACAATCCTAAAAATATAATTAATTAGGGAATACCTATACCCGTGCTCAAAGAGTTAGCACCACAGATCGCACTATTCCTAGAAATCATATTTAGCAATTGTAATTATCCGAGAAGATAATATACCACAAGACCGTAAAATAGCTAACGTCACGCCAATATTTAAAAAAGGAAACAGACATGACCCGGGAAATTACCAGCCTAAATCTTTAACATTGCATTAATGCAAAATTCTCAAACATATTATTGTTAGCAATATTATGACCTTCGTCGACAATCGAAACTTCTTCCACGGCAGTCAGCACGACTTCCGGATGGGTGGATCTTGCTTAACACAGCTTGCGCTCTTTCTCAATGACATCCTAAAATCAGGTGAACCGAAAAAAACAAGTTGATGCCTTATTCCTTGATTTCAAGAAAGCATTTGACAAGGTTCCTCTCAAAAAACTTATATATAAAATACCTACAATCAAGCGGGATAAACTAAAAAATAGTGAATTGGATACATGACTTTTTAAGTAATCATAAGCAAATAGAAGTTATTGATGGCATTAGCTTTGATATGGTAAGAGTGACAACTGGTGGCTCACAAGGAAGTGTGATTAGCACCTTTTATTCATTACATATTTACATAAATGGCCTAAGTTAGCAGTAACCTTAGATTATTTACAGATGATGTGTGAAATCTATCTATCGTCTATCGTGAAATCAGCGAAGATGCGGACTTAGAATCTCTTATTTTGAGGAAACCGGGACTAGTCACGGTGGTAACCTTTACGCAGTCACCCACAAGTGCACATAAGTGCAATATTCCACAGGAGAAAAATCATTCGCCTTGACCGGAATTTGAACCCGGATCCCTCGATTTCGACCGAGTGCTTTAACCAGTTAAGCTACCGAGGCATCCTTCCGAGGGGAAATCGAGGGATCCTGGTTCGAATCCCGGTCAAGGCGAATGATTTGGTCTCTGTGGAATATCATACTTAGAAGCTCTATCATCCGACCTAAACAACGTTAAATCGTGGTGCCGTGGTACTTGGGGGCTTGAACAAAATCTTAGTAAATGCACTGCAGTACACTTCTTGTGGAAGTCAACACACCAACGCCTTGTCTACACTGTGGGTGGAGTAAACATGAAGTCATCAGACAAAGTAAAATATCTGGGAATTACCCTTACTTCAAACCTAATGTGTAGAACATACATATTAAACATATGCCACACAGCCTTAAAGAAACTAGGATTTATCAAGCATATAGTAGGAAGGTTCTTGGATGAAAAAAGTGAAAGAGAGGTGCTATGTACTTCTCTCTGGTTAGGCCACACCTTGAATACGCCATGAGCATTTGGCACCTTGGATATAAATATTTGATTTGAAAAATAAATAAAATACAAAGGAAAGCTGTGCCCTTCATTAACAACTGATATGAGTGAACAAAGAGTGTTTCACTGCTTTTAGAGGGATTAGGTTGGGAAACACTAGAGACTTGGAGGCTACACACACTAGGTCAGCGGCGTATCCAGGCTTTGGGTCTAGGGGGGTTAGAAAATTTTTAGGGGGTGCCGACTCATAAATTAACCAGTTTACTAAACTTGACAAACTTTGGCGATGCAATAGACGGATGGGTTTGTACAAAATATAACAATTGACAATGTATTTTACACATTTATTTTTTCGTACTTGGAACTTAAGAGTGGAAACATTCACAGACTCAGGGGCACCAGAACACGGGGTGAGGGGGGTATTCGTCCCCCCCCTGATCCCCCCCTGGCTACACTACTGCACTAGGCTTAGATTTCTTGAGAAATTGTGAATGGGTGTGTATCAGTGTGGTACGGAGAATAAAATTTTGATGCCGCACTACATATCTAGATCCAACAGGAAAGATAAAATAACAGAGAGACATTGCCAAACAGATAGGTACAACAGTTCGTTCTCTCCACGCACAATAAGTGACCATAATAAAAGCTGAGGTCCACTCAAAACACTCCCGAAATACACTTGACCTTTTCACCTCCCTATTATGACATTCTCCTTTACACCTTTACGTGGCTGGTGTCCTAACAACCCCAGCCACAAGCCCATGCCGTGGCTTGCTGGGTAGTATGTAGACATAGATTAAGTAAACTAATTCAATAAGTTAAGGAAATAAATCAGTAATTATTCCTATAATTGTACTACCTGAGTAAATAATAGACAAAAATAATATTGCCATTTTATTAAACGGCTTTCTACGACTATGGGAAATGCAAATATTAGGCAATTATATTGGGTTAAGATACTCTTAATAAAATAAATATTTGTCACAGTGATAACATTTATTGCCCTGAGCATCTCCACCATCTGACAAGAGCTTTACTTTAGGTATCATCATAGGAATTTAAACTTGTTCCTAAGGTCATACATGAATTACCTCTTTGACCCCGGTGTGTGAAAAACAATACTCATTTACGTCCAGACCACCCATGTCTGACTCGATAGAACTAGACTTGGAGGCCATTTCCTCATTTTTTCCTGACTTTGTACTAGATTAAAACAAAATGTAAAATAGCCAACACTCTCAACTTAATATTTTAATTCACCTCTGAGATTCAACACATTTCTCATTCAGCTTTTAATTGTTCCTGATCCCTGAATATTATTGTAAAGATGCATTTATTTCTAGTGCTCACCTGGTTGGACCCATGGGAAAAATTTTGGGTACTATACTGAGCGAAACAACATTGAAAATGTCATTTGTAAGGGCTTTATACTTAGTATCATAACACTTTCAGCTGTGCTGCATGCTTAGTGATACTATGTATGCAATACCATATTTACCATAAGGGCACACGAAGGCCTGAGCCCAGGGCCCCCGACATCACGGGGGCCACAAAATGCCGATATATTTGCTTAGACAAAAAAAAAGGAGTTCAATTTTTTTCCGGTTTTCAAGAAGATACCTACTTAAATTACCATCAGATTTTCAATTTTTTCCAGAGAGTAAACATTTTAACAATAATTAATAAGTATTATTTGCTATTTGGTTACACTGATTATGTAACTGCACCATAAGCATAATCAATACAAAATCATAACAGAAAAATATTTTTTCTTGTTATTCCCTTTTCTTACTTTCCAACGGGGCCCCAAATTTTTGTGTGCCCAGGGGCCCCGGCATGTCCTAAGACGGCACCTGTATGTATGCAGTATTTTATATGCCAATCACGCTAGATATACAAAGTGCATTTCTCCACAACATTGTCACTTCATTGAGAGAGACAAAATTCATCAAAGCTGAATCGTTATCAACGAGATAAATCCTGGTCTCTCCTAGGTACCCCTATTCTTATTTCCCCAAATCCTTTCCTTAAACAGTAAGAATAAAGAGGATGGTGCTATGGGGTGGCTTTAGCTATGACTCTCAGGCCCAGTTTCATAAGTAACGAAAAATAAAATGTTTACAATCCACAATTTTTGGTCAAAACATGTAGGAACAATCTGGATTTAAATGCTTTTGCACCATCCTCAGGTGCACCTGAGGATGGTGCAGAAGCATTGAAATCTGGATAGTGCATACATGTTTTGGCCAAAAATGGTGGATTGTAAAAGTTTTAATTTTCGTTATAAAATGGAATTCCACCAAGTCAAACCTGATCTTATTTCTTTATCAGTTTCATAAGGCCTGGATAACTTTAACTATTTGATGATGTATAGGGTTACCATATTTTGAAACCCCAAAATGCGGACACCCTCAACAGAATTTATCAACACGCTCTTAGTACTGCCAAATGAAACATTATTCGTTCAATTATATACTGTCAAATAGCTATATTCCACGGCACACCCCCCCCCCCCAGCCGCCATTGCCCCGACCCCTGCCCCAACCCCAACCACCAACGTCTATCGCCAGTTATAGCAATAAAATTGAAAGCACCCTAACAGATCGCTAGCAGTATAATTCAATAATTGATATAAAAATATATATAACTACATATTTGGTGATACGAGATGAAAACAAAAATCAAAAGATCTTACTTCCAAAAAAAAAAAAATGCAGACATTAGCAGAAATCGTAAAAATGTACACGGATGCTACATTAGAAGTCAAAATTACGGACTTGTCCACATAAATGAGGACATATGGTAACCCTAATGATGTAGCCATAGCGTAGTTGTAACATTGATCAAAAGTTTGTGTTCCATAAAATTCATCAGACTCCGTTAATTGGCGTGAGAAATATGGTTTTGGGCGCATATTAAAATCTGTTATCATATCAAGCAATGTTTCCCAGACATTATAAATTGGGCAATAGTGCATTGCAAGTTCACTAATTTCTTCTTGTGTGTTCCACAGGGGTTTTTTTCTCAAATTGAGTCCAAAATGATGAGTTGGAAGTGCTACAGAAGATCCAAAAAAGAAAAGGGGAAGACGATACATATTCTAGCAGGATAACTGCATAATATGAGGCTGGCTAACAAAAAAATTAAGATGGAAGTTCAGTGGCATCCCTTGCAAGGTGGTGCAGCGATGAATAGATAATAAGAAATATGAAGGTGGAGAAAGAAAACACTTCTAGGGTTGATGTGAAAACCAATACTATTTCAAGGACTCTATTATTTTAGTCCTAACATGATGATTAAAAGGTAATAAAATGCATGTATACTAGTATATATTACCTTTAGAGTGTATAATAAGGTAGAGTGAGAACTCTATAAAATTGAGATTTAGGCTAATTTAAAATTTCATGAACTGGTTAAATTTTCAAACTTCTTGATTACATATTTGATTAGATTGTTACTTTTCAGTGTGTTGTATGATTTTACGTTCTTGCTTTTGGTTACATTGATTGTATTTTTAATAAAGCACGAGCTATTGCCGACCCTTCTGGCAGCTTCGTTAGGCAATAATGACTGTTTTAATCTGCTGGACTCTGTGCATCTATAACTATAGATATATTTGGTGGTTGCAACAATGGAGGCCGCTAACAGTTCCCATTTGAATTTTTTATTACCCTTTTACGTACGTGAGGAAGTTGGTAGGTACCCATTGTCCCTGTTGAAATTTTTCAGTCTTTTATTTATCACAATTGCTTCACAGATTAGTCATGGGAAATATTCCATTTCTTTTCACATCCTAGTCTCTTTCCACCTTATATGTAGTGTGCGTTTCCTCTAGACATATGTGTTCCATGAGGGCATTGTGGTACCAATCTCTCTTCTTAATCGCCCTTTCATGCTACTTAATACGTTCACTCACTGAGCGGCCAGATTCTCCAATGTGTATTCTTCCACAACTACATACAAGATATTTCATAGACGCCTTCGTGTACTAGACTTAGGAGCTGATCTTTTGCTCCAGGAAGAATGTCGCGCATCCTCACTCCGGTATTGAAAGGGCAAATGATGTTATATTTCTTCAAAATTCTGCCAATACGATTACATACTTATTTCAGCGATGTAAGCTAAGATTATATATCCAGCTGGCCTGGCTGATGTTTCTCTCTCTTCCTGCTGATTACGTTGGGGAGTTTTTTGAGCTGTGAGGTGAAATAACCGTAACAAAAGATGTATGGAAAACGACAATTACAAATTCAAATTGGAAAAGTTGGCGGTCTCCATTGTTGCAACTGTCAAATATATCTATTATAAACACATGCATGGTAGAGCAGATTAAGACAGTCATGTTTGACTGACGAAGCTAGCAGAAGGGCTGGTGAATGCTCACATTTTATTAAAAATACAATCAGTGTACCTGATTATTATATATTTTCCATGTATCACAAAGTACTGCTGTAATTGTTAAATATTCTCTCAAATAAAAATGGGCAAACAGGTCATAATAGAGAGAAGCCTTATGTAAAATTACAAATGAATGAAGTTCTTTAACCTTTAAATGACGGCTTTAAATCCCAGATGTAACACTGCATGGCCGGGCATTTAAATGGCCTAGGTTTAAAATATAAGCAGCTCTCCAGTTAATTATAAATAACGAAACTCATTATAAGCCGATTTTGAACGAAGTGTGTCTCAGTGGTCCCTAAAGGGACCGCAAGGCCATAAACGAAAACATTAGGTGGTCCCTTTTGGGACCGCACGGACGCTAAAGGTTAAAATAAAAGGTTAATTGCTAAGTGATCCTTTCTCAAAAAATATGTGAAAATGTAATATGTACATAATTATTGAAAAACCTCCCAAAATCAGGATATGTTTTTCAACCCACTTAGAATGAAACCCTCCACTTTCAATAAGATTAATGATTCCTCAATTCAATATATGATGGGCAGTTTGACAGCCCAGAGGGTAGATTGCTTGCCTACAGACTGTAGGGTCCTGTGTACAACCAAGGAGACAGACTATCTATCTATCTATGAAATTTGAAACTACAGCTAATATTGATTGCAAGTGATTCTTAAGGAAACACTGATTTTAGGGACAACTATGAAATAGACACAAACTGCACATCTACTGGTGTCAGCTGTAAATGTAAATTTGGGAATGGCTGAAAACTGAAGTTGACAATTAATGCTCACAGTTGATGCCAACATGCAATAATAATTGCCTCTAAAAACCCCCATGTACTTAATTCATGATTGAAGTTGAAGCTCAGGTTTGTGCCAATCATAATCAGGCTTTTAAATGAGGAGAAAATATAGATGTTACCTACTTCGCCAGAAGGCATAAGTGTCTGCATCAGAACCATCAGAGTCATCGGCAGGGATTCCATCCAGAGTTGAGAGTGGGTTCACCCTTCGCGTTCCCCGTATGCTGTGGAGGCCAAAGTCCGTTATTTTGAGCACAAAACGGCTGTCAACCACACAATTGGAAGACTTGAGAGAGCCATGAGTACGAATTTCACTAGCATGAAGGTAGCACATTCCCTGCAAAGAGGAAGAAATTGTTACAAAAAGGAAAGTGAGCAGACGATTAAGAGGAAATACAATTGATTTGGATGAATGATTTTCTCCTTTCGCAAGGACAAATATCTGCTAAAATTGAAAAATTCTCAATGCTGGCTGATTCAGTGGAAAAATCTGGATCAAAATAGGTGTTGTCAAAACAGTTTTATCTGAAAAATAGGAGGTTTCTACATAACTTTGTGTGTTTTTGAAGTTGCTTAGCCATTCTAAAGTAAAAATTATGATATGCACATGCAATAATTATCTACTATGTATTTAGAAATGTATTTGAAAATATCCACACAGTATGAGGTATGGATTACATATTTTAAAAATTCTCTCTCAAAATATACAAACTTTATTTACAGCATGCACCCAGGTAACTTGACAGTTTGCGGTTTTATTTCCTTTTAAGTACTTGCCCATTGGCTTTTCCAACATCATATTTTAAGACAACAAAGCCTTATAAGCAAGTGACAGATGAAGCTCGTGAATGAAATCAGGAATTAAAAACGACACCGACAACTTTTGATCAGGAAATGACTGAATTCGTCATGACTGGATACAAGTAAAGTGTTCAAAAAGCACTATGGCACCGCAATTAGCTATCTATAAACCCTTATATCTGAAAACATGAAATATCATAAAAAGAACAACACAGAGAATAACAACCACTGATGAAGAAAAACTGACCTCCATTGGTTCTTAGGTTTCTGTGGCGTTGATTTGTAATTATTTTCTCAATTTTCTGTGTCTCTACCATGTGCGCTGAGTTGGATTGACAACAGTGTCCCCAGTGTTCTAACAAGAATTTCAGGTTGAAGGTATCAGGTTGCAGTTTTGGTTGCCTTTATGAAGAGCATCCTGCATATTTGCTGCTCTCTGATATGCTCTTTCTCGGAGAATTCTCTTCCATGCATGGTGGAGAGGGGGTACTGTCTTCTCTGTTGATATTTTCAGGAGTTGTGGTACTTGCATTACTTCCTGCATTAACCTTGGATGGTATCCTTTCTCTTTTGAAATTATTTTTGCATCTTCAAAATGTATGCCACGGCAGAGTTCACTCCATATATGTTCTGCAATGGCAAATATGTAGATAAAACTGTTTTACCTTTGTAATCCTCATGTGTTCCTGTAGGTGGATTTTCATTGACCTGCATGTCTCATGTATAATCTAACACACCCACATGGCACTTGGTAGACTCCTTCATGAAGATCCTGTGGTCTTTTGTCCTTGGGTCCCAATTACACATCTGCCGTCTTTGTTGCACAATTAAACCTGGTAATTACATCATGTTTTTTTAAGATTCTGGCTCTGCTCTCTGATGTTCCAGAGGCAAATGGGATGGTGACATTTGCCTTGGGTTCAGTCCGTTAATCCCTCTTGCAGGCCTTTTTGGTGACCATGTCTCATTCTCTTCTCTTTGTTTTGTTTCAACCTTCAGTCCTCATCTTTCAGGACCTCCGGACACCCGCAAAACTGTTGTCAACCCAAGTCAACACATGTGGTGAAGACCCAGAGAATGGTGAGATTAATTCATAACTAATAAAAAGCACTTGGTAATCTCTCACAGATTTATTTTTTTAATTTTGTGATTATTGAATTCAGATTTTGAAAGAGCGTTGTACATGATTATGCCACAGAGTGGTGAAACGCGTCGTGCTATAGAAATAAATCTGTAGAAGATTACCAAGTTTTTATTTTATTCATTATGAATATCGACAACTTCCACCAGATCCAGTCTGAAACAGTTATATTTACGAGAGAATAATTATTGACCACCTCCTTTAATCATGAATCACATCAAATATTGCCAGCCTCAGTGGTGGTGGGATAAAGCCCTCGCCAGCTAAGCTGTGAATTAAAATCCCATCTGGGAACATTTTCCATCATCATTACTAAGGTTAGATCATGCAAGTTCATCAAAATATATTAACCCTTTCACTTCCAACAAATTCCAGTGAGGGAGTGCTGAGACTTCTAAGGCCATTTTTATTTAGTTTGAAATATTATAGTTTTTAAATTTTTTAAATTCAATACATAAATTTATTCTTCTG
Source organism: Pyrrhosoma nymphula (assembly GCA_963573305.1). Lineage (NCBI taxonomy): Eukaryota > Metazoa > Arthropoda > Insecta > Odonata > Coenagrionidae > Pyrrhosoma > Pyrrhosoma nymphula. The sequence goes on along the minus strand of OY754335.1, from coordinate 5,862,547 downwards.
TTTAGTTTTTCAAAGATAAGGTAATACATTGGTGAACTGAATTGTAAAAAACATGAATTATGGTTGCATGTAGAAGGTATTTAAGTTAATAAATTAACAAACTCAATTACTTCGGGCTGGACTTCATGGAAGTTGTACATATCCATATTATTAAAATGCACAACAATTGTGGAAAGGTATGCTGTGCATCTTAATAATATGGATAATAAATTAACATCGATATGGATAAACATACTGACAGTATAAAAATATTTGTGTGAGACAGTTTGTGGCAGTGATAAAATGGCCCACTGGTAACAAATAGGCTGAATTTCCAGCTATTGACAAAAAGCTGCAGGTAATACACTGAGTGCCAGTGTCACTAAAAATCAAGTAAATTATGTAGAAACTGATAAAATCTAGCAAGAGACTTCTTCTGGACTTTTCTTTCAAATAGTTAATGCAAGGCATTTTAAACTATCGTATGATGTCCAAGATTACCAATCATGTAATTAAATCCTATCCTTTTATCATACCATTTTGACTTTATCTAACAGCAGTTAATGTGCAGGAATACCTATCATACACATATGCATATATTACCCACATTATATCATGGCCATGGCCATATAAACTGCCATTAGCATTTCCTCAAAGTGTATCCTGAAGATAGGGCATGATATGAATGAATAAATAAACAGACCTGATAGCTGCAAGATTTTTGTTTCAAATCCTTAACAGATATATAATTGAGGACCTGAGAGTCAAAGTAATACAAGTGACATGAACACGAAAAACGATACAAGTGCCTATGTTCTAAGGTGGTACCGTCGGGTGCCATCAGTTAGCTACAGGAAAAGGAATACATCGAAGGTATGGTGCTGCAATCTAGCTGCCGAACACTTACACTAATTTGCTTTTAATCATTCCTTACCGGAGTAAAGTATACAGGTGTCACTTGAAGACGTTTGTCACTTGTATTACTGTGACTCTCAGGCCCTCAATTAACAGTAACATGTTTTTAGGAAAACCAGATGAATTTTCTCACCTTGACTATGTCATGCATTAGGGAGTAACGGAATGTCCAGTCAAGAGTAATCTGCTCATTTTCTAAGACGTCTTGTAGGGAGCCTCTTGGGCAATACTCAGTCAGGAGACAGATATGAGGGGGATCCACACAAGCACCAATGAAGCGTACAAGGTGGTCGTGGTGGAGATCCTTCATCTGAAAATTTTCATCAAAATATTTGGAATTGGAAAGCATTCTTCAATTGAATTGATTCACCTCATGCAGTACTTCCAAATGAAATCTAGTCAAATATCTTTTTCCTCAACACTTATCCCATCAGGGAACAAGCTTGTGGGATGGCTAGAGAGCTGGATTTCCATTCTGAAGTATTAGTGCAAACCCTAGCAGTGGTGAAGATTTTTCAATGGATTCCAAATCATTATCAGGAGAGCTACTGAGCTGTCCATTTAACCAATCCCGAGAGACGAGGAGAGGGAGGTGAGTGCAGGTGGTGACATACTCCACAGTGGTAGTCCCGGTTCTGATTGAAACCTTCCGCTGACATGGGCCAAACAAGACGGGAGTATAAAAAGGGGTAGGAATCCCTGGGTAGGAATTACTCTGCCACTGAACTCCATTTGGTTGGGATGGCCAGGAGGGTGGTGCCTCCATCAGATGACCGATGCCGCTTCTGCACCAGAACGCCACTATCTCATCAAAGTATCACCAACACCCTACTATCCTTTCCCGATTATCATTTTTTCTCTACCTTTAACCCATCATCAACCTAATGGGGACTCATCTTTAGTGTGCATGCACCAAGTGTAATTTGATTATTAACCTTTATCGTATGGATTAAAATTCACACTGCAGGTGCTGCTGGCCGCATTTAATTTTGAACACTCAGTAGAAACACTACTATATACCACATACAGTGCTCATGATTAACACAGCTTAGTACTTTTGTACAATATTTTATTATTGCACGACGCGTTTCGCCACTTTACGACATCCTCAGGTCAGGTACACAACATATAATATACAGAAGTTTGTTATTCGAGTTTGTTATTGCTTGTTGTAGTTACGGAGGAGGAGGGGGGGGGGAAACAGATATTGTTGCAGGATTGAGGGGAAAAAATAAAAAAAATGAAAGACACGATGATTAAGGGCTGGTGAGGCGGGAAAGGTTAATTTTATCTGAAAGGAGGGGGGAGGGATGCGGAAATAATAATTCGTTGCAAAGGTGATTTGACTGTCTGATAATTTCTAATTGTTCAAGTCCGACCATTTTTGGGCCTTTGGGAATAACGTGTAAAATTTCAGGTATAAAATCACTCGTTGCTAATCATAGGAGTTATTGCCGAACGGAGGAAGAGCAGAGAGAAACCTTAGCATTAGTCAACTCTTAATTAAGACCACCAGTGGGGGCAAGGGCCTAGCCTCGTTGAAACACCGGTTCCCATCAGAACACCAAAGTTAAGCAACATTGGGCCCGGACGGTGGTTGGATGGGTGACCCTCCTCCATACCTCAACCAGGCATGGATGGAGAGATGATACTCCCTCCATACCTATACCGGCAGGCCTGAGAGGCCAGGCCAAACCGGGCCGGTTGGAGGGAGGACATCCTCTATACCTGGTACTGGGGTGAGGCAGGGGTAGGCCAATCCTCCATACCTCTACCGAGGTGCTCTTGTCCCCTGTGTGCAAGTGGCAGACAGGCATGGGGTTGGCACAATGGACCAAGAAAGGTCTAAGTGCCCGGGCTCCTGACGAAGGCCCCCCCAACAACAATCTAATCTAATCTAAGACCACCAGTGAGTCCTCAGAGTTTAACATCTTCTCCGATGGATAGAGTACTGCACTTGATGTGATCTTCACATAGATTGCAAGTAGGGATCAGAATTCCACTGAAAAAAATCTCTCCCACTACAAGGATTCAAACCCAGGGGCACAAATCTATGACTTCTGTTGCCTGTTGTCAAATGTTAACTGTCTATCCTGTAGAACTAAATACTAATTGTCTCTGCCTATATCAAAAATGGCAAGTCAATAAGCCTCATTTTTCTCAACAGTCAACAGTTTTGGCAATGTTGCCTATTAAATAGCTAACTTATTATTGCCTTATATTAGTCCCTTATTTTACAGAAGTATGCTCACCCAGATCACTTATTGTTAGTTGTGAACATAGCTCAACTAGTTAACTGCTGAGAAAGATATTTACTGACTTGCCAATGTCAACATGGGCCCTTAAGATGGGAAGTTAGCATTCTAGCCACAACAACGACCTGATCCCAAAATCACTTATGCATTCAACTTCAGCAAAGAGATTGAACCAGTTGGTACAGAGCTAAATATTTTTTCTAAGCAAGAAATGAAATATGAAAAACATTAGGCATGCAATGAACGAATAAGGGAGCTTTGATAAATTCAGAAGGAATTAAGAAATCCCAGTGCTAGAGTCAACAAAATATTTGGTCTTCAATTTTACACATTTATATTTTATGGAAAATTCATATTTCTCATGGTATCTTTTTCTTTGCAAGATTTAGTATTGATTGCATGGAGGCAATACACAAATACCCTTTGAGTAAAAAAGAAGCAAAAAGCTAACAGTTTTTTTCATGAATCTAATCATTGGCTCACCTTTTTTAACTCCAGAAGCACTGGCCTTGTTAGCTCAATTCTGTTCTTTTTTATATTCTTGATAGCCACCTTGCTTCCCTGATTGAGTAACAAGAAACAAGTTAGAATACATGGTGTTCTACAGTTCAAGTCGTCAGGAGTATATTTGAAATAGTGTTCTGATATATTTTAAAACAGGAATAATAAGTAATAGGTTAAAAAAATTCACTGGGAATTTTGAAAGACTTCTGAGAGGCCAAAGAACTCATAAGCAATATCTTCAATGTTACCTACCATGCCACACCTTAAATGAGAGGTTTAAAGAACTGATTCATTTTATATGCTTAACAGATGTATCAAAGCAGAAACATGGTTGTGTAAAGCAAGAAAGCATGTACGTATTGCAACAAGATGGAAAAAACTTTTTTGGATATGAAGGAATAAGCAAGTGAGAGGGCCTACGAATATTTGATCCATATGATAACTACAAATGATTCAAACCTCCAAAGAGGTTAAATAATATTTTAAACTATCAATTCTTAATCACTTTATCAGCATTCTTAATTCATAGGTAAACGTACTTAGATATACAGGGTGTTGCAAAAAAACACCGACAACGGAGGTGAGGTAGTACATTGAAATGTGTTGATCATTTTTTAATAAGGTACCGATGTCCGGAAATGATGCGTTTTCACACTATGAGTAGCTACGTAGAATGGTGCGGAACATGTCTTTCAGGAAACCTCTCTGCGTACAAACGCTATGCTGCTCTCCCATTACAGTCCGTTTTACCATATGCAAGAAGCATGTCGGTCATTTCAATGTTTGTAAACTTGTGCATCGTCTTTCACAATCACAACAAAGCTGCGGAATGATGCGCATCGGAATGCGCACACTGTCAATCCATCATTCTTTCACGTATCACGGGTTCCGTACCTGTGAGGAGTTGTAAAGTAATGAGTCTTCGTTGATGATGCGTTTTCACACTATGACTATAGTTAATGATGTCTTAATATCAGTGTTAGTTCAAAGGATTTGAAGACTCATTACTTTACAACACCTCGCAGGTACGGAACCCGTGATAATACCTGTGCATTCAAACAAAACTCTTAGCTACTCATAGTGTGAAAATGCATCATTTACGGACATTGGTACCTTCTTAAAAAATGATCTACACACTTCAATGTACTACCTCACCTACGTTGTCGGTGTTTTTTTGCAACACCCTGTATTTAAGAAATACCATAAGGGCTCAGTGATTGGCAATGAAGTTATGAAAATATAAATTTATATATCAGATTCTTCACAAGTACTGCATGTTAATAGATAAAAAGAAAAAAATCAATATCTATAAGTAAATGGCTATCCATGAAATGCATCTCATTAATTCAAGCATTTTTTAAACTGTCAATGGCCACTTTATAGAATAATTTCATATCATTTTGATATGCTTACTTAAAATTTTTGAATGCCAGGATACATTACCTTATAGACTGCAGTGGGGATGAATACTTGGCGATTTCCATCCCCTATGCTGACAATGTCTGCATCTGAATACACTGTCTTGAGTCATGTTTTATGAAAAAGAAGCATATATAATATCAAACATTCACCTGGACAGTAAAGCAAAATGATGATGCTATACCTAGCTATAGCTATACCACTAGCCATACCACTGCATCAAGACCTTAGACAGCTTAGGGTTTATTTTATTTTTTGGGGAACCTACCAATATTTTTACATTATAAAATTTTGTCATTATCATTGACTCTGGACTAATAAAAGGGAGTAATATAATCATTAATTAACCCTTTTACTACGAACAACGTGATAGAACGGCGTAAATTTTTCGACGCAAACGAATGAACGACGTAATAGAACGTCGTGCCGCTAAGCTAGCACTAAGCAAGCCTAAAAGGTATGTGTTATAAAGGACTTCTTTTCGGGACGCCGTAGGTACCCTTTCTTGGTTTGCGGGAGAGGATTACCTTTTTTTTTATTTACCTTAATTAATTTTAAACGGAGTTTTACTGTTATTTTTAACGTAGTTTGTGTGTAAAGTAATATTTACATTTGATACGATTTTTGTTGCTAGAGAGCTTAATATTAACAATAGAATTTTGTTTAAAAGCTGTAAATTCATTGTAAAACAAGAATAATTCATTTCCAATTTTATAAATATTGAGGCTGTAGCAACAATGTTTTTAGCAAAACCATCGCATAAAAAATAGTTGACCGCGACCCCATGCCGTAATTGGCACCCCAAGTGGTAAAGGGCGGAGATTATCTCAGCCTGGTGGCCAAGAAAAAGGTTCAACACCCCTCTGGCCCCCAACCCAAGTTAGGGAAATAGGTACCGGTGAAGATCCTAGCGTAGTGAAAGCTCTGTACTGGCAAAGCAAAGAAATTTTCCCCGTCCCCGTCGCGAAAGGGTTAAAGGCAGTAAAGAAACATAAATAAGAATTTTACTAATATGTACATAGTATGTACATATCTGCCAATAAAATCTCATTAGCAGAACTAGCTTCTTACGGTGGTAATTCCTTGCAAGAATAATAGTTTGTAATGCAAACACCTGGAAAATATCGTCCCTAATAATTTTCGATTGTTACACTAAAAAGTTTTTATTAAAACCATTTTTTTCTCTCTTTTTTTTGTTTGAAGGCTTTCACAGCTTTTCTTGTCTATGTAGGATGATGTATTTGGGCAATGCTGCATTTTGTTCATTTTGAAAAACTCAACGTTTCGCTTCTCTTACTGGAAGCGTCATCAATAGAATGAGCGTTTACCGGCTTCAGTTCGCTCTTATATAGCATCAATGTTCGTTGCACCATTGTTGGGCCGATTTGATTCCAGTAAGAGAAGTTAACGTTGAGTTTTTCAAAATGAATAAAACGCAGCATTGCCTGAATACATATTCCTCCAAAATATTTTTTCTCCATTTTGACTTTGAATGCATGGAATGATCTAATGTCACATCGTCTATTGTTACCGTTATCATGTGAATAGGAAAGGCAATGAGAAACAAAAAAAATGAATGGTAGAAGGAGAAAATACTTTGGGAGCATGCGTATAGAGAGAGAGTGAGAGAGAGCGAGAAAGAAGAGATATGGTTATTGAATATTGATGAGAATATGGGCAGAACTCACTAAAGTTTACCCCCATTGTTAAAAGCTTGTTATGCCAATGGGACATAAAATGAAAAGAGGCTTTCATCAAACAGTATCAGAATAGTATAGCATTGGATCAATGTTACACCAATCAATGGTCATAATTTAGCCAACTTAAAATTAACATTAATGATAATTGCAGGCAAGAGTTGGCTCATGAATACATTGAGGGGTTAAATAACCAAGGATGACTGAAGACAAACTTTTGGTTATAAGCACTGGTGAGTAGCCTATTATAATCCGTTGTCTCAGGCGTGACTTGGTGGAATTTGCTAAACATTGTAAATGAAAAATATAACTTAGTAGCTTATTGATTTAAGATAAGCCACACACATTTAGAAAATTAATTTTTCCTTCAGGGACTAGCACTAATTAAATATACACTGGAATGTGGATCCACCAGATGGGCACACAGAAAAATGTACACTGGAATTGGCTTTTAAACCCAAAGAGTTTCTACTGAATGCCGAAAATAAAATCTGGCAGGAGCACCTGCAGCAGGCATTTTAATCCACACAGATAAACCAGATCAATACCCAACTTAAGGATGAAACTAAGCTATTCTTCAATTACAGAAAGTGGCAAATATCCTGAATAAAACAGGCCATATCCTGCCTCAATGGAAACACCAGTTTCCACTTGACCACCAAAGTTAAGCATATTTAAGCTCAACTTGAATTTCGATGAGCTACTGTCCAATTTGCTCTAAGTGCTGTTGAGCCTATCTGCAAGGAGCAGGCAGTATGTATGAAATGACCTTACCAGCCATTTCATGGAAAAGGGAGGTTATGTTTTTCAGAAAACATTTTATTCCAAACTTTGTTTAAAAAAATACATATTTCATTTAATCAAAGACATTTGCAGATAAAAAATATAAGATGCTGATTAAATGGTCCACTTGATGCAACAATTTGGAAACTTGTTTTATTTTAAAACATAATAATAATCATAATAATTTATTCTCCAGTGACCATGCTTTCACAGAAGTAGGTATAGGATTCGTCATAGTATATATTACATATGTACATAAAATCAGGAAAATAAAAAGAAAATAGTCACAATATGCATACAAAGCATATGTATACAATACGCATATGATGATTGCAGAGATACATTATACACTTCCAGTTTTATTGAATTTCTCAAAATATTCATTTAATGAATAGTAGCACTGTTCTAACAAAAATTGTTTTAAATTCCTTCCAAATATAGATGCAGTTTTTGATGATCGAAATTCACCAAATAAATTAGAAAAAGGGTACTATATGCTCTTTCTACATAGGTCTAAAATCTTCAATTGGTTAGTAAACCTGATAAATGCTGCACAAATATAAGAGAATCAAATCCATTTTATATGATGTATGCACACAATTATGGAGGCAACACAATGCAAACTCTGGGTGGCACATAAAGGCAACCATGTCTTTGTTACTCTGAACTTACTTCATCTGTATTTATGTTTATAAACTCAAAGAGTCAGAAAACTCTGAGAATTTAAACAGTATTTCATTTTTTAAGATTTTACAATGGGAATATACCCAGATAGAAATTTTTTACTCTGTAACTGGGCTGTGTACATAAATGGTCTGTATGAAGACCTCTGTAACTGGGAATAAATTGAAACAAGCCACACCTGAGTTAAACCCCAGTTACAGAGCAGCTGGGATGGAACTGGGGTGCATTCTGTGATGTCACCCTTTGTTAAAAAAAAATATTTTACAAAAAAAAATATTTTTAATGGGAGTTACGATGATGAATCAACAACTTCTAAAAATATAAATGTAAAAAAGTATGAAAAAAAAAAGAAAAAAAATATTTTCCCTACCTGATCATCAAACTCTTCCTCTCCATGATCCACTACCTTACCACTGGTCTATCACAACCGTAAAAAATGCAGGGTACAGGGCTTTAATCCTTTTTCATTTTCATAAATTCTGACTTGGAGGGACTTGCGCACAAACTCATGAGTTTATCGTGAGGGTAAGGAAGGAGCAGAAGGTATCAAATTTTACGCACTTTCATGATGATACCACGTGAAAAGGATATAATGATACCACATTAATCCATGGATATAATGATATATCAAAAAAAACAATTCTCACAACCTCTAATTTGGTTTAGGTCACTGGTAACGGTGTGAAATAGAGGTTTTAGCTGGAGAGATGAAACAATGCATATGCCGTGACTTATTAAAAATGCACCCCAGTTGCAGATGAGAGGGTCATCTCATCACAGGTGGTACTTAAGGGAGGGAAGAAGTAAATTAGTCATACAGAAGAGTTACAACCCTGATGCATCCCAGTTCCACCCTTCTATACCTCCATGTTTATGATCAGGCCAGGCTTAAGGCCCGGGTGACATGAGTGACTGCCTGGGGCACCGCAATGGAAGGGGTGCTGTGATTGTGAAAAAATATTTGTTTACTACAACGCTTAACCGGTGAATAGAATTGATAAGCGGCAAGGGGGGGCGCCGGAATACTCTCTCATCCGGGTGAAAATTTTGTCTTAACCCGCTTAAAGTAAAATTTTGTCTTTTGTTTACGAGTCCACCCCTTTGCAGCCCAGTTACAGGCAGACTAGATTTATCCATTATAGACTAGATTAACCTCAGTTCCAACTCAGATACAGAACAGAAATTTTTTTTTCAGGGATACTTGCACAATAACCTTTGAGATTGCCATTTTTATTTTCGCCTCAAAAGGTGAAGATTTTTCAACTTACCACTTGACTCCCACGCTTGGCCAAGCTGTGAATACTTCCACGAGGTCCACTGGCTCCTCCTCGCCCTTGAGGTTGCACGAGAATGATTTCATTCCACATTACCCTCCATGTCATGGACGCTATCTCTGCCTCCACCTTGTAATGCCTGTAGAGGAGGCGAGTAAAATGGAGAGACAAATCCACAGTATCAGTATAGGTAATATTTAAAATGCAGTTTAGTAGGTAACTGAAGCCACATATACACATTAAAATTTAACTATCAATTCACCCAGTATAGGGTAAAACGAAGCTATTCAACAAATACAGAAAGTAGCAAATATTTTTAATTTAATCCAGGCAATTGACTGCCACGATGTAAATGCCGGATCACACTCAACCACCAACGTCAAGCATTGCTGAGCTAGCTCGAATTTTGATGGGAGATCATTCAATTCCTTCCAAGTGCTGCTGAACCAGCATGCCTACACGATGCAGGCTGCAAGTGTGATTGACCTTCAGCCATTGAAGAGGGTTAAACTATAGGCATGGGAGTGGCTAGGGGAAGGATGGGCACCGCCCACCCTACAAAACTCATTGCACACCCTAGAAAAATCGACAGTATTGCAGAAATATGGGTACTGTTTTCATTATTTTTATCTTGAGAAAAAGTTTTATTACCATTCCTCGTAAACACTATTACACATTATCTGTGCCTACAAAAAAGTTAGTTGATCTCTAATCGGATTAGCGAAATTGAAATCTTGCACGGTGGCTGATCATAGCTGGACGGTCCTAGGAAAAATGCCTAGTTATGCCAATGACTATAGGTACTACTACTCCATATAACTTCTAGTAGTTTCACTTTTGCACATTCTACAACTCTAAGCAGATAATAGAAATTTCACTAAATTTTAAAGCAGTCGCAAGGGTCTAATGAACTTGAAAAGCATCGTGAAACTCAGTAGCATAGCCAGGGGTCAGGGGGGGCGAATGCCCCCTCCCCCTGTGTTCTAGTGCCCTTAAGCCTGTGAATGTTTCCATTCTCTAGTCCCAAATACGTACATGAATCAATGTCATAACTTAATTATCAACAATAAATTCTACAAGGTCTACAAGTTTGGATCATAGTATTTTACAAACAAAATTGTGCAGTAAAAGTAAATAAAAAAATTTGTTAAATTTAGTAAACTGGTGAATTTATAGGTCGGCGCCCCCTAAAAATTTGCCCTCCCCCCCCCCTCCTCCCCCCCCTAGACCCAAAAATGTTTTTACTTTTTGAGTTAATCCCGCCAAAGTGCATTTCGTGTGCCTTTGGTCTCTGTATTTCTTCTTTGGTGAGTTACGAATAAAAAAATCCCTTCTGGTGTATTCTTCAACATGTAAGGATGTCATTATTTCTGTGAGGCGATCTATATCCTTTAACAACTCTGCTAGTACCATAAATCTCAACAGGTTATGGAGCCCATTTTACGTGTGCACTGCACATATATGGTGGAGAATCGTTACTTCTCATGAAATATGACGGTAGTTCATTTTTTTTAGGCTTAAAAAAAATTCGAACTTGGAAAGCACATGGCGACAGCCATGGAGAGTACTGGTTCTTCAGAAACTAGGATCACGGTGGCCCAGTCATTTACCACCTATTGATAGATTAGAGGGCGAAAGCAACTGGACGAACTGGAAGTTCCTGATGAAGCTGTATTTGGGACTTGACGATCTCGGAGACTGAATTTTAGCTCCACCGTCGGAGGACGTACAATCAAATCCTCAGTTTGCGGAGATAAAGAAAGACTTAAGAGATAAGTCAAAAATCTCTTTGATGGTGCAAAAGCATTTAATTGTTCACGTAAGAACTGCAAAAATTGCATTTGAGGCATGGAATAATTTGTGCAACGTGATTGAAGAAAAAGGTGTTTTTAGATGAATCGTCATGATGGACCAGTTGCTTGACACGAAGCATATCAATTTTAGTTCATTGTGTGATTATATGATGGGTATGCAGGACATTATTCACAAGATTGCGGAAACCGGCAAACCGGTGGATAATGAATTCAATGCTTTCTTAATGCTGAGAAATTTGAGGCCTGAAAATAAATGGCTCAGGCAACTGATAGAGAAAACTGTGAAGAAGGATGAAGAGTTGACGCCGGATGTGGTTGCAAATCAACTTCTTCGAGAAGGCCAGAAAGAAGCCGCGGATCAAGGGGATGCCACCGGTGACTCGTCGGCTCTCTTAGCAGGGAACAGCAGCGGACATCATCGCCAACGGGGAAGCAGCTCCGCTCAAGTGAACAAGAACTGCAAGAATGGAAGGGGAGTGAACTCCAGTTACACCGCACCTCAGCAGCAGAAGGCGCAGCAACAGCGACCATGGCAGAGAGAAGGGCAGCTCCAAGATGAGCACCAACAGCAGCAAGGTGGTGTCATGGTTTGCTACAGTTGTGGCAAACCTGGTCACAAGGCTTCCAAGTGCTGGTTCCGAGGTCGGAACAAGGAAAATCAGAGTAACGGCACGGGATCAACAGGTAACCAAAGTGCTGGACCTACCACATGGAGTCTTTTGGCTGGCATGGTTGCTGTTAATGAAGGTATGGACTGGTATGTGGATTCTGGTGCTTCATCTCACATGTCAGGGAATAAAAATTTGCTTGTAAATTATAAAGATATTGAGGGTCAGAACCTTAACTGTGCTGGTGATCAAAAACTGACTACGAAAGGGATGTTGTGTTTTGTAGTAAGGGTGAAAATGGTTTAATGGGGATAAGAAATGTCTCACATGTTCCCAACCTAACTGCTAATTTGATTTCTGTGAGCACCCTATCCAAGTCTGAGTTAGTGAATATTTTTGACTGCAGTGGTTGTAGTATTTATGATCAAAGGAGTGTGAATGTGACTGCAAAACCACTCACCACTGCTAAAGAAACAAATGGTGTATATAAATTGAGTCTTGAAGTGGAACAGCATAAGGCATTGGCAGCTGTTAATGTGTCTCAGGCTGATTTGTGGCACAAGAGATTGGGACATCTAAGCCATCAAAGCATGCAATGTATGTCTAAGGATCCTGTGGAAGGTATGTTTTTGAATTTTTTGTCTACTGATTTGTGTGACAGTTGTGTTAAAGCTAAACAGACTAGGGCATCATTTCCAAGAAACAAGGCTGTGAGGGCAAAAGAGGTTCTAGGTATTGTTCATTTCGGATGTTTGTGGGCCTATGGATGAGCCATCTTGGGGTGGGCATAAATATTTTTCCACATTTATCGATGATAAAACCAGATAGGTATACCTATGTTGCCATGCTGAAAAGTAAAGATGAGGTTTTTCAAAAAATTAAAGCATACAAAACTCTCGTAGAGAAGCAAACAGGCCATGTGATTAAAGTATTAAGATCAGACAATGGTGGAGAATACTGTTTGAAGAGTTATCCGAGTTTTTAATGAGGGAAGGTATTCAACGTCAGTTGACTATTGTGGGAACTCCTGAACTGAATGGAGTTGCAGAGAACAATTCTGGAGAGATCTAGGGCTATGCTAAAGGAAGATAGTCTAGGCAATAAATTTTGGGGGGAAGCCGTGAACACCACTGTTTATCTTAAAAATATCTCTCCAACTGCAGTTTTAAAAGACATGGTACCTTACGAGGCATGGACTGGGAGAAAATTTCACGTTGGGCATTTAAAAGTTTTTGGGTGTGGGGGTTATGTGTATGTCCCTAAAAATGAAAGCAAGAAACTGGGAGATAGAGGTACTCTCTGTACTTTTGTGGGATATGATGAAGAGAAAAAGGGATATCGCTTGATTGATCCCAACAATCTGCACAAAGTCATTGTAGAGAGGAGTGTAATTTTTGACGAGAATTTGTTTCCTGGTTTGAGTTATGCTAAAAACAGGGATGAATGCCTTGGTGGAACTCCTTCTGACTTAGTTTTTCTGGTTAACGTGCCCATCAATTCCAACACAGGAATAGAAAGAGATAACTCTGTAAGCATTGGGGGTCATGGCATTAGTCGACAGACAGATAAGGAAATAAATGTCCAGGGACATGAGGAGGAGCGCTGGTATCCTGTCAGAGAAGGAAAACCTCGAGACTTCCCTGATTTTGTTGCTAACAAGGCTTCGTTAGACAATTTTGATGATGAGCCAGGAACGAAAGAGCAGGCACTTTCTAGAGGGGATGGACAGCTGTGGGAAAGAGCAATGAAAGATGAGATTTTGTCATTAAAACATAATGACGTTTGGACTCTTGTCCCAAAGACCTGCTGGCAAAAATGTGGTGAAATTTAGATGGGTTTTTAAATTGAAAAGAGGTTCCAATGGGGAGATAGGCTTGATTAGTGGCTAAAGGGTATACTCAGCGATTTGGTCAGAACTACTTTGACGCATTCTCTCCAGTGGTAAGAGCAGAGAGCCTGAGAATGATATTGTCCCTGACCAACAATTTAGACTTCGACATTGAGCATCTTGATGTCTGTACTGTTTTCCTCAATGTTGACCTAAATGAAGAAGTGTATATGGAACAGCCTGAAGGTTTTGTAGATGTAATGAATGCTAGTAAGGTGTGTTTGTTAAAAAAAAGGCAATATATGGACTGAAACAGGCTCCTAGGGCATGGAAAATGAAGCTGGACAATGTAGCTGTATTTCTTCTTTGGTGAGTTACGAATAAAAAAATCACTTCCGGTGTATTCTTCAACATGTCGGGATGTCATTATTTCTGTAACGCGATCAATATCCTTTAACAACTCTGCTAGTGCCTACCACAAATCTCAACAAAAACCTGGCTACGCCACTGGTGAAACTGCAAAAAATTACCGTTGGCTATCTACCCTTCTCATTAACCAGCATTTTACCATTGCATATGAAATGAAAGGATTTTTCATTAATAAAGAATATAACGATGTGGATTTCATGAAGTCATGAAAATATTATCCGCCCGGCTACCAAGGCCTAGTGCAAGATTACTTTTTGAAGCTGCATAAATTTTGCTTTCAAAGCCAATAACAAAAGAGTTCTTACCGATGGAGTAGCAAATCTTTTTCCTGGAGATGCATCCACGTTCATAATTGAGGGCGTGTTTTACTTCCATGACTAAGTTAATTTGTATTGTGGATGCACAACAGTTGCCGCAATCAAAACAAGTGTTATCACCGTTATCACTGTTGTTGCCTTTGAATGAAATCGCAATATTCGACCCATTCGATCCTATCAATTATATCGATTTTACTTCGATACGTTTTGGCCATAGAAGAGCGCGAATTATGAATGGGGAAATAAAATGACGAAAGATTATATATATATATTTCATCATTACAATGAATCAGGAATTAACTTCAATTTTTAATGAAGCCATATTTTGCTCTTTTTTAACGAATTAATTAGGTGATTTTACGGGGACACATTGGTATCAAAGCTGTTTTTCTTAATCTCAAAGCTTAATATAAATATCTTCACTCTGCACCGGAAATAATGCGTGATTAGAGGAAGAAAATATGTACCTATAAAATTACTGTATAGTTACCACATTAACACAGTACTTTCGATAGATATATTACTATTAGTATTAAAATGACGACGTTAATGCGTCGAAAGTAGTTGAGCCGAAATGAACTTGGAACGTGGAAATACACGTAGGTAGTGATTCTATTTCAATTCATATGAATAGTATTGTGATAGTTATCGCGCACTGATCTTTTTTCGATAGCTAATTAGAAAATACTTCCCATTCTGCCTCATGAAACTAACAACACCCTTTATTCTCGCACTTACGTGTCTGATTTTATTCTCTCTCGGCCTTCACTATCCAATTTAATTTATGCCGAAGGTATAACTTATTCTGAATATATTCGGATTCGTTTCTAGATTAACTTCTTTTTCTTCCTTGAAGCTTAATGGGAGGGAGAGTGAAATAATTTTCTGAGCTAAAACGCCCGTCTAGAAACTAACTCATTCCAAGCTCTGGGGGGTTATTCTGTAATTTCACCTCACGGAACATGACATCACTGATCGGTCCTTATTCGGCGAATATTACCAAAAAAGGAGTTGTAAACCGTGCCCGCCAGACGGCGAGACCATCGCCTCGTTCATTTCTGCTGAGAATGATTCATTTCCAAATCTTTCGGTCGTCGAATTGGGCTTCAAATGAGTACTTCGAGAGCGGAATAGCTCAAATGAATCGTTCATTTGAATTGTTGCTCTTCCGAAAGAGTTATTTTGGAAGTGGAATTACAGAATAATCCCCCCAGGTGAGAAAAATGAGGAAATCAGCGTGAAAACAAATATTATCGATGAACAAAAAATAGAAGCAGGTATATTTCACAAAAGCAGCCAAATAAAAAACCATTACTCAAAGATTAAGCCAACCGTTTTGTACGCCAACATCAATCACCCAACATCAATCACATATTTGTACAATTGAGAGCTAAAAAGGCTCTCTGTGCCAAAATTGACTGAATGCCGGGAGAGATGTGCACTCCTCGCCGACTCCAAAGAACGAGGCTTTGATGATTCACCTTTCGGACAGGGGGAATTTTCGGCAAGATTGAAGTGGAGTGGTTAAGGCATAGGACTTCAGGCGATTGGTAGCTTTGGAGGGGACGAAATAGTGGGATGGGTACAAGATACGGTGGAATTCTACAATGGGGGATTAGCGTTTGAATGATTTTTCGATATTACTTCAGAAATCAAATTAGCATAGGTTTTCATGCAGAGTTACGGAATTGCATCGGAGCAATCGGGGCCTAATAACCAAATAATTAATCGTAGGAAGTTGAATTTTTTTCTGTCTCCGCAAAACGCCCTATGACGTCATTTCATCTTTCGATCAAAGGCCAGTGGTTCGATTCCCGTTGATGACAGATATTTTTTCAAAGTAATTTCTAAATCTCTACACCGTTTTATTTCCGGCAGAAGTAGAAAACTTCGAAAAAGTCTTTTTTAAGGCATCTTTTAGATTGGATGGGGAAGAAGAGGGAAGAAGAAGCAATGGATGAAATTACGTCACGTCCGTTAATGGGAAGGCTGCCCCTCCATTCAACTTTAGAATCCTATATCTCTGGCAATTTTTGGAATCCTTGAGAGGTCATTTGCAAATGATAATTTGTCATAGTCCCCTGCACGATGAAGTAAAAAGCAAAATCGTGATAGGTGATTTGGAGCTTCAGGAACTTGTTGGTCTGTCCGTCTGCGGAATAGGAAGATAATGCCTCTTAACCGTGGTTAGATGTCCCGGGTTTCTCGGCTTTCCCCTGTGCCGACAACTATACCTATAAGCGAGAGATTACCAGGTGAGGGAAAGGTTGCGGCCAAAGTTCGCGGACGAAGTCGCTAGCAGTAGTAGTCCCTGGCAAGAAGTAGTCTTTGCATTTTGGAGTCGTAGGCATGGGCGTAGCCAGGGGGGGCGGGGGCAAGGGAGGGCACCGCCCACCCTACAATACTCATTGTCCACCCTAGAAAATTCGAAGTTAGTTGATCTCGAATCGGATTAGCGAAATTGAAACCTTGTGCTGGCCGGTCAGCTGGACGACTGCCCCCCTCCCCCCCATAGGAAAAATCCCTAGCGACGCCAATGGACTCGTAGGCATTGTTGGTTGTTGTTGTTGTCAGCGCGCGTGTCGGATAAGAGCCTCGGACAATGAAAACGAGTCCTGCGGCTAACAATAAGTCCACCGAGGGGAAACATGCCCAAAAAGGACGAACTGTGGCAAAAAAGGGGGAAATTCATGAAAAATGCCATATCCTCGTCACTCTTACCCTACTGCATCTCTCTCTCTATCTGTCCATACTTTCTAACTAAGTATGGGTCAAATCTTCTCATGAATAGCATTTACCTACGCTGATCCCATACCTGACCTGAACATTTTCTTAAACTTCTTCAATCTGTGCCTCGTCTTTCCTGTTTATGAATAGCCCACTATTAAGTGACTGCAGTTCTTCCATCTAATGTCCTCACACACCTTGACCCCGTATTCAATAACTAACAAGGGATGAAGTGCATTTCTAAAAATAAAAGGAAATATTGAGCTTGGCCAAAATAATTTTTTTTTAAATATTGGATGAATTATATATAATCCTAGTCTGAATGGTCTAATTTTCCATCAGCACACGTAAATTAATTGCTTTACTACGGAAGTACGTTGGAGGAAAATGGGCATCGTAGCGAAGATACCTATTAGATACTAGAGAATTACGTTGACGAAAGAAGCGTTCGGCAATAGAAGGGAGTTGATGACGGAGATGTTGTTTAAGGAGGAACAAAAGAGAATGGCGAAGACTTTAATATGGAGTGTAGAATGTTATCGTTCAGAAAAGTGTACCCTGACAAAGGAAGGCGAGAATAGGCTGCAGGCGTTGGAGATATGAGTGTGGATGAGAAAGGAGAAACTGCGTCGGACGAAAAGTAAGACCAACGAGGAAGTATTCGGTTTGGTGGGTGAGGATAGGAAACTTCTGGAGGAGATTAGGAGGAGGCAGAGTAGGTGGTAGGAATAGGTAATGAGGGGCGATGGTTTGCTGAAGGCTGTGATAGAGGGAAGGATATTGGGAAAGCGGGGAAGGAGAAGGAAGAGAATAGGTTTTATGAACGGGATGAAGAGAGACAGGACGTATGCTGAGACTGAGAAAGAAAAATTAGGGTAGCTATACGTTTGCGCTAGTAAAATACCAGATGAGTTTTACATTCTTCCATTTAAACCTACCTTAACAGGTATATTACCCTAATTATAATAAAACGCATTCATGGGTGAGATATTTTATCATGTTTTGTAATGACATGCCATTACGGTATTTTGAAATTGAATACGTTTAATTCACAACAAAAATATCTCTAATGATTTCATTAGATTTCTCTTGAGAAAGGCTTGAAAAATAATCAATTCTGGACAATATACGGAATTTTTCCGTTCCAATGGCATTATGAGGTAAGGAGAATGGAAAGCGTGAGTATGGGTGCCAGAGAAGACAAACGATTACGTGCAAGAGATAGTGGCGGAGGAAGGGATATTAGCGGGGGAGATTCGGAGGAGGCGTTGAATAATACATGTGGTCACTGGCCAGAGTACGTTCTGAGAAGGAAAAACATGCCGACGGGGATTATTGAGAAGATAATGTAGGATTGGCGCAAAACATGAAGGAAGAAACTATGAATTTTGCTAAATACAAGGGCAGATAGACACCGTGTACAGCTTAAGTGAAACTTAATGCAAAAAAGATATTCATGCCTGAAAAATTATGGGATTAATCTAAAATGGTATAAACGAAGGTAGGACATGTTAAAAAACCTAAAAACCAATGAATATGATACAGAAAGAAGCATAACGCAATGGTTTAAAAAATTGAGCTCAACAAAAATTAAAGTTTAATTGGCGGACAATCAGATTTCTTTTGATTACAGTCATCCAACATCGGATTCATATAAATAGTTACAAAAAGGGGATATTATTTCTCCGATAGCTTTAATTATGAGGAAGTAAGTTGTTGAGACGGTAGCATATACAATAAGTACCACATGAGACGAAGGTCTTGAGGTCTACCGAAGAATCACCTCTGTCCTTAGTCTAAAATTTATTCAAGGTTGAATTAGAATTTCAATAATGTGAATCAGGTATACGTTAAACAATATTGATCAGGTTTTTATGACTCTCCTAGTACTTACGAGATGCGAATAATATGGAAGCAGTTTGGAAAATTGAATGGAAACCGGCAGTAACTGAGACTCTCTAATACGGTTGGGCGTTCCTATCAAAGGTTAGGAAAATAATAACAGAAGAGGATGGATGACACGATAGCCAAGGGGAATGGTGATGCCGTCTAAAACACGCACTAGACCACACTGAGAAAAAAATAGTGTCCTTAATAAAATAATAGAAGGTAGGTATACCGTGATAACTCATCTAAATGTACGCGAACCGAAAAATTACTCGTAAGGAATTTTACGATTCATTAAAGTTAACGGACAAATTTCGCTCGATAGCTTTGTCAGATAGATAATAATTTACAAAGATCACGTTTTCTTTAGTGCGTTAGAGCGTTGAGACATCATCAATTCCCTTGATTCCATTACTATAGGCATGTTTCCGAATCAAATTTACCTGCATAATCACTGGAGATATCACATTTTTTACTGCAGTAAAAGCAAGTGATTTTACGACGTGTGATTAGTTAAAAGGTGAGAGCACAGAGTTTATGAGAAGTGGACGCCGAACTTAAACAGTTCTTACCGACAAAATTACATAAAGGCGTTCAAATATTTTGATTCATTCAAAAGTCTGAGATTGAAGACAACCTCAAGATTGAACCGAGTCATATTTTGGAAAATATTTTTCCCTCTTTCTCTTCACTTTTCACAGACAATTTTACAAAAGTTAAAAAAAATAAGGTTCGGTTCTTTCATATTTGGGGCGAAGCAGGGGGCCTTGGATCGTTGAAAAACGGTATATTTTTTGGAGAAACGATTTTCAAGGGTGCTACATTAGGTCTCTTAGATTTTTTTGCAGGTCTCCGAGAAATTTAAATTAATACCAGATCAATGGAGGCATTGCGACTGCGCCCTCATATAAAAGGTTGGGGGATTTGAAAAAAATGCAACCATGATGATATTTTTTTCTGTAATTCAATTTCCTTATTTTTTTATGGTGGAAGTGAATAAATTGAATAAGGGTGAATTCTGAGACGCTAATTTCCCATTTGATATCGACTAATAAAAATTAAACTACCCCACAATACCCACCCACGTGACGGACATTCGTTTCATTGAGGACTCATTTCTCTGAAGTGATAAATTCCGATTTTCGACCGGCAATCGTTTTTCTTCCCCACTTTTATTGAAATTCGGCGAGAAATTCCTTAACCATCAAGTTGAATCAAGATTTATCCTCTTATTTCCAGAAAAACCATTTAATTTACTTTCTCCAATATCGCCGGGAGCCTGCCTATCTAAGGTCTGTTGGCTCGAGTCCAGACACATGCATAAAAATGGTCAGGAAGAAGTAGGGACTATATCCCTTGAAGATTTCACTGATAAACTACTTTTTGAACTCAATCAGAAGAGTAATTTTCTAGGCATAGATGCTTTCCTATTGCCACTACGAAAATAAATATGTAGTGAATAACTTATAATTCCCTTCAATCAACATACAAATAAATAGTTGTTATCAAGGTGAGAAACATGCTCGCAAGTGAATCCATTCGTTACAAATCGTGGGTCAAACGTCTTCTTAGCAGTAATAATAACACTTATTACTAAGCACTACTTAGTACTTCTTTTAGTAGAGGTCTATTTGTGGAAGAGGTGAATTTTTTGGGAAAAATTACGTATCAAATTCCCAAGTTCGCAGATTACTGCGGAACTAACCGCGGCAGTGATTAAAACGGAGTGAAAATACATAAGGCAGCACGAAACTCGTTTAAAAAAAATGATTCATTCATTACGCCAAAATACTTTCACCGATGAAGCTGCGCATGCGTACTCTTGCACTATCTATGTCATAGGGTTATAAATAAACGAGAATTATTGTTATCAGGGTTTAAATCCAAGTTCAGGAGGATTATTCTTTCACCGTGACTGTCGCGCGCTTGCTAAGTCCAAAAACGGGATATTGCACTGAATTTCCGTGAGGACATTTATTTTCAAAATTTTAGACGAGAATATAGATAACGATCGTTGGTGAGGAGGATGGACTCTTCCCAGATCATTTGGATTAGGCCTGACACCTTGAGAGATGACGGACGTAGATTCTAAATGTTTAGGGATCACTATAGTTACCCTGTTAGGCGATACACGAATGCGAGAAGTTCACATAGCGAGGGAAACATCAAACCTTGACTGAAATTAGTATGCAGTCGCAACCCAGACATCTGGTTAGCTTAGTCATTCGGCTTTAATTCAGGGAGTCCGGCTTAGAATTAAAGTTCACCTTCCCTTCTTCATGGATAG
This sequence comes from Pyrrhosoma nymphula, assembly GCA_963573305.1. Lineage (NCBI taxonomy): Eukaryota > Metazoa > Arthropoda > Insecta > Odonata > Coenagrionidae > Pyrrhosoma > Pyrrhosoma nymphula. The sequence continues at coordinate 5,841,140 of OY754335.1, read as the reverse complement.
TGTCCTAGCATCCCCTTTCTACCCGCCCTTAGGCGGATCGCATCGTAAGGTAGTACTTAGGGATTGTATTAGAGTATTAGACGATGGCTTAACTGAAATTTGCACATTCATGCGTAAGGAGCGCAGGGTTATAAGCAACCAGAAGACATTTTCATCATCATCATCATTGGTGCATCTGTCCGCAGACAGGTTTCAACGGTAGCGTTGTCTCCACAGCATTCTGTCCTGGGCCTCTCTCTTCATCTCTGCATAACTCCTTCCTTCTTTTATATCCCTCAGCATTCCGTGCCTCCTCCTTCCTCTCTTCCCTTCTATTTTCCCTTCTATTATTAATTTCTGTAGGCTGTTATTCCTTAAAATATGCCCAATCCATTTTGCCTTTCTCTTTTTAATTTCTCTCAGTATACTTCTTTCTTCTCCAATCCTCCTTAGCACTTCTTCATTCGTGATCTTATCTTTCCATCCAATATTCTCCATTCTTCGCCATAGCCACATTTCAAAGCTTTCTAAGTACTTTTCTTCTCTCTTCTTCAACGTCCACGTTTCGCATCCATACAACACAATGCTCCATATAAAGCATTTTGCAAATCTTTTCCTAATATCCATCTTGATGTTCCTTGCTGTCACCAGTTCCTTAATCTTGCTAAATGCTACTTTTCCTTGCCCAATTCTGCTTTTAATTTCTTCAGTACAGTTGCCACTTTGTGTAACTATAATTCCCAGGTACTTGAAAGAGCTTACTTGTTTTAATTTTTCTTCCTCCAGCCACATATTTAAGGGCCCTTCTGTCTTCGCTATTCTCATTACCTTAGTTTTATTGCTGTTTATTCTCATTCCGTAGTCTTCACTTTTATTCCTAATTCTTTCCATCATTTCCTGAAGCTCTTCTTCATTCTCTGCTATTATAGCCTGGTCATCAGCATATTTGATGGATTTTATTCTCTCACCTCCCACTTTAATCCCCCCGATGTCTGTTAAAGCTTTTTATGACATTTTATGGCCCTTCAAGACAAGATTAGCTAAACTAGATCCCTCATCGTTGAACATGAAAGGACTCACGAGTAGCAGCTGCAACCCTTGCCCTGTGGCAAAATAATATATTACTCCACATACTAAATGAGGCAAGAGGTGGAAAGGAGGAGAACTGGCCGTGGAGGCAAAAGGAGGCACCAGACTCGGATGGTGGCGAGAGAGAGAGAGTTCATTATTGCGGCAATTCATCTTGCTTAACACTTTGGTTGTTTTGGGGGAATTAAAAGCATTTCACCATTTATTTTCGCGGGGATAATTTATCATGGATTTTTTCAAAAAGAAAAGTAAATAAATACTAGTGCGAATACGGCAGCAGAAGAATTAGGGAAACGGTGACAGCATTCCGAAAAATATTTTAGCTCTCATAATGCATAACAGTGAGTGAAAGGGTGAGAAAATAAGAAATGGTGGTGGGGGGTGAAGAAGGATGCTGTAGGTGCACGAATTGTGATGATGGAGTGGCGATGAATTTGAAGGCGCGGGAAACGGGTTGGTAAAATGGGGCTGGATAAAAATGGAGGGGGGATGATTCAAATTGGTGAGGGGAAGTAAAATGGGCCGTAGAGAAACATGGAGGAAGGAAGAACGAGTGAGGTGGAATAAGACGGCGAACTGTGGCGGTGGGAGAAAAGATACAGCGTAAGAAGAAGCGGATCATCTTAAAGGGAAGCAAGGCAGGAATATGGCTTTATTAAGGCGAAGTGAATGCCATAGGGCAACGGTTCCCGACCCCTCTCTTTTCTTTTTATTTTTAACGGTAATTTACTCCCTTGTTCGCTTTCAATCTCTGGTAAACGTCTTCGCTTCATCGTTGTCCACGTACCCTTTCCAAAAAACTCGTGCCCCTACCCCCCACCCCGTCCCGGTTCCTTTCCTTCGAAGACTTATACTTCTCGTTTCTCAATTTTCTTTAGGGGGCACTCTCTAGGAAACAATTCACGCGGAAAGGATCCGCCCCTTCCGAAAAAATAATACGGGGAGCCAATTTTTCACAGAACTCGAGTGATATATCGGAACATGTGGCAATCTCAATTCACCGCCCGAAGCAAAAAAAAATGTTTCGGTTACCACGATAAACACAGATGTAGTGGTGCAATTTTTTTATTTTTTATTTCAAAAAAGGATAACCACATACAGCAGGGTGCCATTTTATAGAGTCCAGGTAGCAATACGTAGATTTGAGGATATATACTAGAAAATTTAACAAGAAGAAACAAGAATCGAATTTACAAAAAAACAACGAAAAATGACAGGAACAACTAGTTAAGTAACAGATACGAAAGAGAACGGCTTATAAAGGATTTTATTGGAATTGCAAAGGTGTGTGGAGGGAGGGAGTTAATTAGAGAGGAGAGGCGAAAGAAAAGAGAACGTTTAGTAAACGAAAGTCTAGGAATGGGCGCATAAGAGGAAAGTAAAGGATGAGAATACGGGTGGGGCGGGGGATGGAACTATGAAATTGATAAAGGATAGCAATTTTAGAGCAGCCGATGGCGGAATTTAGAAAATATTATAAATGAGTTTTAAGTCTGCTGTGAGTCTATTAGAGTGAGTGAGATGAGGGATGAAGAGGGAGGAGACAATAGCATCGGTGGACATGTTACGAAAATGTGGTAATCTATTTTTTGCTATTTTAGCGAATAAATTGCAGACACAGTCCAGGGAGGAGAGATTAGTTTGTGGAGTGATAGACCGGATGGGACAGGAATAGATAAGAATTGGAAGAATGATAGAAGGAAAGAAAGTTCAAAGTGCTCGGGGGTCATTGATTTGGATGATGAGGTACTTAACATGAAAAGGAATGAAGATTTTCAATGTATGTTGAGTTATATGTACCTAGGAATTATCGTGACAAAATACATCTGGAGGCTATATTTGAAAATTTGTGAAATCTATCACCGAAATAAATCAGACCGTTGTTATGAAATGTTGGATCAGCTGTATACGTAGCACATGATCATGAGAGAGGAATGCAGTTTTTGCATTTAAGAATCCACGTGGCAAAATGTAGGCTGAGGGTACCCATTTTTGTAAATTTGTAACATCAATGACTGAAATAAATCATACCGTTCACGTCACAATCAAACATGGCATGATGATGAGAGAAAAATGAGAGAATGCAGTTATTTGCATCTAAGAACCCTCGCGATAAAATTTAGGCTGATGGTATCATTGGCAAATATGCAAAATGTTTACTGAAATAAGTTGGACTATAAATATCAATTATTGGATCAGCAGGGTAAATAGGACATAATTGTGAGAGAAGAATACAAGAACAATACTTGCTTTGTAACTATCGCATGACTCCGATATAGGGTGGAAGAAATAGTTTGCAGTTTGCAAAGCACTACCGTTTTTTTAAAAGAAAAGATTAGTCGGTGACGATTCAAATATGCCTAGAGAAAGCTAAAAGATGTAATCAACATTTTTTATTCGAAAAACTTGCTTTCAAAAATTATCAGCAAACGCGGCTTCGTTGCACGGTAAAATAATAAGTTTTTTAGAGTTTCAGTGTCCATTCCCAAACTCTTGAACTATATAATAACCACACCCCGTGTCGAGGAAAAAGTCACCCTGAGTGCAAGAGGATGCCTGTAAGTAGGTGGACTAAATTTTGGGATTACTCGCTCAAAACCAAAAGTTTGCTATAAATCAGTGCATTTAATATTATTTACGCATCGTGTTCACAATTAATTAACCACATACACAGACACACATTTTACACCGTACAGCATCACACGACTACCCTCAAAACATTTTCAGAACAGGTTTTAGCCGTTTCACGTCATATGCGAGCACTTAGTTCACAACCAATCAACCACGTACACGCTATATAATGTTCCCCCGCGCATCATCTAAACGATTACCATCGGAACATTAAAAAAAATGTTTTCAGCCAATCCCTCTCTCTCTCATGCGGGAAGTTAAAATGACCTAATTCCATTGAAAACCCGGAAATCAATTTTCACCGCCATACCAATAACGTAGCAACACTTCTTCGGTTTATTTACGAATAAAATAACAAATCAAATAATGTGCTGGTATCTCCATGTTTTTCGGGCAAAGCTGCGTCGGTGTATCTTTACGATGACGTGTTTTATTTTCCTCGACTCATCAGGGAGGCTATTGAAGTAGAGAAGGTAGAGGCTAATTTCAATAGGGATGACGGGCATAGACTCCACAACACCTGGAAGAGACTCCTGAGAAGAAACGCGCCAAAAGAAGGGTGCTCAACGCTGATTGGCTGCGCTAACGGAAGGCCCCCTTGAGAACGGTATATATACAGGCCAACTTTCACCCTTGATCTGAAGATGTGGCCTACATTGGCTACGAAACGTCATCGGAAAGTTACACCGACGCAGCTTTGCCCGAAAAACATGGAGACACCAGCACAACAGCGCTGCGAAAGCCTCAAGCAGAAATCAAATAATATTCTTTATTAGTGGATTTCAACGATGAAATATATTAAATATGTCACGGAATAGTTTTTGAAAGTGGAGGGTGAAGCATGATGGGTGATGGTAAAATATTTTTAGTCACAACGACCACAAGTATTATTTCGTTGGCTACCTTAACTGGCTCTTGCTAAAATATCTGTGGAAAACATCGAATGTATCGGAACAAAAAATATTCGCCATAATAATTTAGCACGTTTCGTTCGAAATCTGAATGTTGACTTTCCCCAACATCATGATGCCTCTCAATAAAAGATTATAAATGAAAGATTATATAAACAAAAAAAAAACAAAGTGAAATTAAATTTGCCAAACTGAAATTTTTATTATGTAAAGGAATAAAATTATGACAGAAATTCTGAAGGAAAAATAAATGGGATTATTTCTTTTTCAAGTTGACATTGAAGTTCAACAGACGCGGTACCACACTTTTTAAATATTAATGTGGGTACATTTGCTGCATATATTCTTTAATTTTCTCGAGCTCACGGTGGCAAATTTCTCCCTAAGAAGCACCGAATTCAGACGTAGAAAATAAATCGAAGTCAAATTTCGCGTGCCCATGCAATCAAGTTACCGTTCTTTCTGCCATATTAGCTCACCGATGACGATAAAATCTCTTTTTCCCTTTTTAAAGCGTATATGGGTCAAGTACTTTCTTTTCCATACTACTTTTATAAACTTTCGCTCTTGAAATTTATTCTAGTTATTTCCCAAGTACCTCCGTGTATATATAGACGGGAAGAAAGAGCTGGTGAAACTACTTCATTCTTAGTTTTCACATAATCCGTACTACTGAACGACAGATGCTGCATGCACATATTGCTTAGCTTAAAGGGTTTTATCCGAAGTTCTATGAAATATTCATACGAAAAATTAACCCATCAAACACAGAACTACGGATTATAATAAAAAAGCAGTCAACGCACTCATGATGCAACAAAAACCATTGATGTAGCTGAGTGGAGCTCGGAAAGTTTGAAGAGGAAAAATAAGAAAAGCTCTGCTTGAATCTCTTCCACTCATTTCTTGGGGTGTTCCTGTGTAATGAGAAATACATTGAATCTTCTTCTGAACTGAAGAGATTGACCTATTTGCGTTCTGCTCCTTGATTGCATATCTTTAGGAAACTTATTTAATGATGGAGATCACAGCAACTGGATCTAGGCCCTCAGAATTTTTACTACTTCATTACCTTCTCCCAATCTATTTCACACACTCAAAAATTCTCAGCCTCAACCGATTTCATAAGTTAAAAAAACGGGGGATTGAGGTAAAAACACAATATTATATTTAAAAAAAGATTTGAATACAAGCAGAAAAACACGTGGACCGTATGATCAGGAGGTGAATTGCAGGGTGTACAGAGCAAGTATATGGGTGATCGAAAATGTTCAATCGCAGAGATCAACCCTATGCCATAAACCCAGGGTTAGAAGGTAGAAGGGACTGAAATGAGGATGAACGAGAGACAAGATGGAGAATGATTGAATCAGAAGAAGAAGCACGGTGAGATCTGTCGCGGAAAAAGGCTCGGGAAAGATGGCCAAGATGCTTTGGATACGAGGATCGCAAGATTGAAGAATATATTGGAAAAAAACAGTTGGCAAGTTAGAATATATTGGGAAATGGAAAAGACTTAAAGGCTGTGATGAAAGGATACGATGGCAGAGAAGATATAAGAGGGAGGGATCCCACGGCAGAGGAAGAAGGACTGAAGAATGGGAGTACCGATTCCGTGGATGAAACATGAAGATAACCACAAAGAGATCACCAAGGTTTTGTTCGAATGGACTTACACCAATGGGGGAAGGGTGAAGATAAACCCGGATATGTGTTATGGTATATTTTATATGAGTGCTATGGAATATATCATGCAAATGTGATGCTTTGTAACTGCTGATAAGGTTATTAGTGCGGTTTCAGAAGTATTGCATTACAGTATTATGATTAGACATCTCTTAGAGCCTATGATGCTGAACAACCTTAGAAAATAGGCTAACCTAAGAAATTGGTGTAGCTTACCGAAGTTATAACGGAGAAAGTAAAAATATATGGGCGGTCAAGGAAAATTTATAAATAAATTTCAGATATAAATAGACCAAAGGAGGAGGCCTAGGAAAAGATGGAGAGACGATGCCATAGAGAGAATACGAAGGGTGAACACTACTAACTGGAGGGAGCTAGCAAAAGATAGAAGGAGTTGCGCGTTAACTTTTGAAGGGGAGAAAAACCATGAAAGGTTGTAGAGCCCAAGGAAGAAGAAGAAGAAGTTACGCTCAATGAACCAAATGAATCTCGCAAACGGTGCGATAATAACAAAGCCTTATTAAACAGACCCCTTAAACCTTAAACAAAGTATTTGATCTCAATTAAATCTCTTTTGATGTGCCGCTTTTATCTGACCTGCATGTGTATAGTTCCATGGTTATATAAGAAGGGTTATAAGTAAAATTCCATCTTCTTAACGGTAATGGAAGCAATTCGGGGAGGCAACCGGCAACTGAGAACATTTTCGCCATAATGAGTAGGTGAGAAGGTAGGACGTAAGTAGGATTAATTGGAAAATGGAGGGATTTCGGAGAGAGACCTGGTGTCGGCATTGGTCTAATCATAACGAGAGGTACAAGGAGGTCCACATTTTAACTTCCCATCCGAAGGACAGACTACTACACTTGAAGTGCCTTCCACATCGCACTACGGGATTCTCCTGAAAAATCTCGGGTATAGATAGGCTGGATCGTAACCGGGTCATCTGAATGATAAACTAATACTTCCGTAACGATTCCAACTTCATCTCTCAATGCCCGTTAATATTATTAGACCACTTACGTTGACTTCTTAGTTATCTCTTAACTGCAAAATCAAGTCAATATTACGCATCCTGAAATTTAGTTCCAGCTAAAGTTATTTTCTTCAAAGCATAAGGTTTGATGCGCGGACCTTTCCTCCACCGCCTCATATCTGTCGCATCACGCATTGTTTTCCGGACACACCCACACCGTGAGAAGGGCACGGATGAGTTATTCAGCGGCATGTTTCATTTTTGGAATGAGTAAGGGTATCACACTTCACCCACACCCCCTCTTTTGTCGCGCTCCGAAACCCTAGATGAAAAACGAGAAAAAAATATGCAGAGGAAAATAATTTACGCTCTTAAAGGGATTTCGTGAAGGGGATGTTAACGAGCTAGGGCGCTCAATTTTGCGATGAATAATGCAGAGGTGCATGCCGGACTTGCAAAAGAGCCGCCACTCTTACATGTGCGCACGTATTTACGGAATGGCTGCTTCAAGAATCCGTATTTGGCTTTGATCATAAGATGGAGTCATTTCGCATAACAGTGAAGCCTGTTTGTTTTTAGCGAAACAAGCCTCACTTTTCACGGCCATTGCATCGTCCACCATGGATTTCCCCGTGAATAATTTCTCCGACCATGAGTGAGCCATGAAGCAATTCATCTCGATAATTATCCTTTTTTTCCTAATGGATAAAATCATCATTGTTTCCCTCAACCTCCTTTTTTTTTAAATATTAAAATTAATTTAAACTCCTCGCATCTTTTGCCTCCTTCCGCCAATCCGGTAAAACTTGCTATTCTTTCCACCTATGGCCCACCAAATATTCTTCTCTCTATTACCATCCAAACCTAAGTTGAAATCTGTTTATAACCCGTGAAACAAGCATTTCATTAGGTACATATGCTAAAATTTCATTGTATAAAAGATCATTCGTGTGTTTAGGGCCCAAAGTTTATAACTTGTCACCAAATGATATTATAAGTTTAAATAGCTGCCATATACTTCTAAAAAAGATAACGGAATGGTTGTCACAAAAGGATTAAGTAGTAGAATACTTGTCATGAATTAATATCTATGCATGTTTATCTTGCAAAAAAGTTCATGTTTCAGCTTTTTAATCTCTTGTGGTCTAAAATTGTGAGATGATGTTCTTTTTTGTTGTTAAAATTTATTTGTGCATAATACGACAAAAAGTGTCATCCTTGATTTCACATGCGCTAGAAATGAAAACGGTGTCTACAATTCAGGTATCCTTCGTTGGTACCTGAACCAGCTCCATGATTTACTATGTAAATAAATTAATGTATCTTGCATTAAGCAATGGTCTTCACCAGCCCGTTTACATTCAGAAAATCCTCAAAACAATTCTTCTTCCTCCCTCAAATTCTGTGAAATCGACCTCTTTTCATATTTTGTCACGCCCAAAACTTCCTCAATTGTTTTTCTCTCTCCAACAAACACACTTTCTATCCTTTTCCACATTAGTACATACCTCAAAAACCTCCACGGAACGCTCACCCCCTTTAAGCAGCAACCACGCTTCGGAACGCCACGAAACTACGCTGCAGGATAAAACTAAAAGCTACTTCGGCTCAATGTGACAAACCATTCTGCATGAATCATAGAAAAAGAAAATTTGAGATTTGCGAAGAAAAATATCTTCCAGTTAAGGATTAAAAGAAAAAAATATCTTCTACTTAAGTACTGGAGGATAAACGATGACAGTAGCGTCAGTGGAGTCACCTGCTCGGGACAAGCTCACTTTGAAAAAAGTCGGCCACCTAACTGATCATTGAATGCATACACATGGACATTCAGAATAAAGGGTTGTGTCTTCAAGTACATGTGTGACAGACGGAATGAATGGAGGCAGGAAATATTTTTATTTATGAACATAATATGAGCCAGGAGATGTTTTGAGAATTGGATCACCAACGAAAAAACTGCCTATTAAAACCAATTTAATCGGTGAAATAATAAATACCAAAAAGATAACGTTGCTATTCATAGAAAAATTAATTTAAAATGAAGAATTTCGGGTGTGAGAATGGAGGCATGCGAGCAAGTGTCAGATGTGGTTGGGAAGGAAAGTAAATTGCTAGGGGGGTGCGAAGAGGTCGACGGAGGACATACTATGTTAGAGGAGGATGAGCATAAAAAGTTTGGGAAAAAAAGATGATGAACACATTCATAATATTCAGACGCTATTTCGAAGAAGTTGAAAATAAAAAAATGGGTAATTTTCCAGAATTAAGAACAACTTCAATTACGACCTCATTAATAATACACCATCATCATTCACATGATGATGTAGTACATTGAATCCCGGGTCTTAATTAAAGCTATTCTTATTTGCGCAAAAACCGCGGATCTTATTATCCATCTATAAAAGATAATGAATGTAAAAGCGATCTGTTATTACATGGGAATGAAAATAGCTTTACGAAGGGAACTTTATCCAAGACACCTAGGCCGGGTAATTATCGGAAGAACTCTCCACGGACCATATGGTATAATTGAAATAGAATACGTAAAATAAATTGTTAAGATCAGGGTTCCTAAAGACCAGCAAATTCCAGGACTATTCCATGCTTTCCTGGGCAAAAGTTTTATTTTTTCAGGTGAAAATATCTGTTCTTTGGTAAATGTGTACTGTAAGAAAGCGCAAGAATATGGAATAAAGTTTCCTAACAAAAGGTGCGCCGTCACTATCGCTCCGAGGGAAAATCGGCTGCCTTTCTGATGGCATATTACTCCCAGATCTCGGAAACGATGAGGGCTACTAATTACTAGTACAAAATCTTAGGAGAAATTTTATTCCATTTTCCTCAGCATGAGGAACGGAAACTACTGGATGAGATTAGAAGGAGGCAAAGTGGGTTGATGGAGGAAGTAAGGAGTATCAGATAGAACTGAAGGCGTTGCGTTGCGGAACAGCGTAATATTCATGGTAACCAATAAAAATATACTCTGTCAATTCCTCACCATTTTAATTGAACCGACCCAGGTTTCGACAACTTATGTCATTATCAAGGTACAAAACATATCCGAGCGCAGGCTCATATATCCACTCTAGGTCACATAGTCGTGACAATGTAGTGAGGGAGGGGGGGGGTGAGGGTTTGGGAAATGACGGTTAAGAAGGGGAAGTAAGAGGGGGGGGGGGTGAATTATTAGGATGGAGAGGGGAGGGGGGAACGAAGGAAGTGAACTTAGCTGAGGCTGAGTTACGTGCAAGTGAGTATGAGTCAGCTGGGAAGGACAATTTTAAGGAGGGGTGAGTGGGTAGGGAACATATAGTCATTAAATAAGAGTTCTTTATCCAGGCTATTCACAATCTCAAACTGTTCAAGGAAGTTCAATTTTAGCCCTTTGTTACAAACGTGTAAAATCTTAAGTTTAAAATTACTGGTATGGCACATTTAACATAAATGTTTTAAGAACCCAGATTTGTTGTCTTGATTGATAAAACACTTTTTATGTTCCTTAATACGAATTGAAAACTTTCTGCCAGTTTGCCCAATATATCTCTTGTCACAATCTATACACTTTAACATGTAAGCACCACTCCTATCCAACTCTTCCGATCGTTCTTTTGAGTTAAACCGAAGTTTACTTATGGTCGTGGAATTGTACACAGATAATCTTATACTGTCTTTAGGGATTATATTACATATATTGTATGCTATTTTATTTACAAAAGGAAGTACACACCATCTCTTAGGTCTATTAACGATAGCAGAAAGGTTTGTTGAATTTTTACTAGCGGTCTTTATACGTGCTCTGTCAAGAAGTTTTAAAATTAAAGAATCGTCGAAACCATTTCGATTAGCTAAAAGTTTAATGATATAAAAATTATATTTAGTCATGGGGATGTTTAGCATTCTATAAATCCACGATCTAAAAGCTGAGGACTTGTGCGTAAAGTGATGGCATGACTCCATTAGGAATAGTGACGTCTGTGAAAGACGGTTTCTGATAGATTGCAAAGTCATGTTTGCCATCTTTTCTTTGAATAGTCAAGTTCAAGAAATTTATATTGTCTCCCCCAATTTCTGGTGTGAAATTAATGGCCTCATAAAGGGAATTAAGGAATAAGGCGAAACTATCGAGCTGCCGATAGGTACCAGTCCAAGCACACATAATATCGTAAACGTAAAGATACCAATAAACAACATGACAATGTCATGGCTGCGATGGTATATAAGCCTGCTCTCAGATATGTTTTATACCTTCCTTGTTAATGATATAAGTTGTCTAAACCTGGGTCGGTTCGATTAAAATTGCGTCGAATTGACAAAGTATATTTATATTGGTTACCATGAAGTAAGGAGAGGCGAAGGGTTGCTTAAGGCCGTGGTTGAGGAGAGGATGTTGGGTGAACGGGGAAGGGAAGAAAGAGAATAGATTTTATGGACGGAATGAATATGGGAAGGAAATAGGCTGAGGTGAAGAAAGAAATGCTAAAGCAAGATTCCAACTGCACGAGGGTTTTTACTCACTTCCATATACGCCTACCTTAACCGGTAGATTAATATAGTAAATAAGAAATTTAACACTGGCGAGTACCATTAACGAGACAAAGGTTTAGATAGCATAAAAAAGTAAAATATTAGGGTGATGATGGCAATCGAAAATGAGTCTCGAGATGGCAACATGGATAATTTATTATCACAATTTTTGATCCATTTTTATTTGGGAAGCTACGGGAACCCACAGGAAATGTTGCCTCCAAAATATACGTATCGGGGGTAAAGACGAATCAGATCGATTTTACGAGGTTAGTCTCCTTGAAAAATGGCTAGAAGTGTGTATCTCTAAGCTTCATACTCGGATTATATTACTTTCATGCATATTAATTCTTTATCTAGAGGACCTGAAAGTTGATTTTAGCGGCATACTTAATTGATAACCAACAATTAAGAGCTCCAACGCATCATTCAGACAAGGCATTGGCATCATCTATAAGTCCACTCACCAACAGACAGTTCCATAAAATGAAAACTTACTTATTGAAAACAATGATATTTATACTCGGAAAGACAAATTTACAGGTTAATTTTTAAATTCCCTTCTTTTGTCTAGGTTTCCCCGGCCTATTTTCATGATTTTTCCAAATTATCCAGGATTTCCAGGCCTGTAGAAACCCTGAAAGAGGTATCAACTTAGTATCGCTCTAATTCCTTCACTAAGACCTTTGTTTTCGGCATAGTGAAAGATATCAACTGATCAATTCAAATATTACCAGCTGCGTCTCACCTATGTTATCAAACTAGCTCCAGATATTTTCTTACGTAATCTGTGGTTTTGTATTACATTTTTTCTCGCAGAATCGAAGAGATGGGAAAGGAATGTGGGAGGAGGTCACAGAAGAGTGAACATGAGGTAAAGGTCAAATAAAAAGTGTAATGTTCGTTAATTCGCGTTCACACGCTCTTACCGGTAGATGAAGAAGGATGCTATTGCCAGGGCAACTACCACGGAGCTCAGCACGATGCTAAGTATGGCATATCCCGGCAGCGCTGAAATAAAGGGAAACAAAAGACATTCTATCACGATTAAGTCGTACAATCTGCTCTCGCAGAGGAATGTTCGTTGGACCCATTTTTTATTTTGCTACGCCGTGTTCCTAGTTCAAGCTCGTTTTTCTTCCAGTGCATTTCAAAACATATGCAGTGAATCGTTACTGGACCACTGCGTCTAATGGCTCACATCATCAATAAGACCATGGCAAAATAATCGCCATTGCTCCAAAATGAACATATACTATAGGCGTAGCAATTAATGAGGTAAAGCCATACATTCACCGATGTAACGAATCCCTGAAATATTACTCTACAATATCAGGTGACCAGGGCACCAATAATAACAAAAGAATTTTGTCAACTAACTTATTTCTCATACACGCGGCATTGGCTCATTATCCTTGCTATTAGATCGATCATTTCAAAATTCGCACTCATTGGAAACCAGTAAAATAATAGACAGATGTCTTACTGTCATATATATTGACAAAAATCTCATTAGGCATTTTAAGCATTATCATTGGAGCATGCAAGGGAGGCCAATATTTTTTAATATTGATATTTTTAATACTTCACTTGAATATTTTTCTTGCCAATCGGTCGGCGTTGTGATCTGCATGTTGCAAACACATAAATTCCTCTTCAACGAGAAATTTAGGGTTAACCCATGTAAGACCTACGCAAAACTATTAAGCCTCTATAATATCCATTTAAGAAATACAACAATATGTTTCATTTCTCTATGAAAAAATACAAGAATTTTGCTGAGCGAATTTTCATTCATTGGTGTTCTTATTCAAGCCGAGTAATATTAAATATTAATATTAAATATTGGTCGAACGAGTATAAATGACTTACATTGGCTATTTGGTGACCTCCTATGAAGGTTATGAACTCTTTGAGGAGTATTGCGCAACTAGACAAAATTTCGGAGTCACGATAGCACATGATGACCTCGATCAATCCCCTGTATTAAAATTCAACAAGAAGATATACACGAAAGACGGTGAAATTCGCCATGAAACAATCATTTGACTTGACCGGGAACTAGTCAATTGATTTACAACATGGCGAATTTCACCGTCTTTCGTGTATATCTTCGTACCTGAGCGCGTGACAGCGTACCATATAATTTGTGCAATCGCAATGATTGAAAAAAAAATTAACAAGAAGAATTTATCGAGGCGTAGTATTACAATAGAATCTCCTAAACATGGGCACGGCTCATAAGAAAAGCAGACGCGGAGAGAGGCATGAAGTGACACGTTTTTTAGGTGCATTAGTGATGGATGGGATCGATGCTTACAGTTGTCCGGGCAGAGGGAGTTGTCGAAGCCGCAGAGGGGCTTGTCGGGGGGGTGGGTGGTCCGGCCACCGGTCCAGTGGATCTTAGCGCCGGGGACGTCCACGAGGGTCCGCGTGGCCCCCTCGTAGTGCGCCACCTCCTGTGGGGGGAGAGAAGAAAAAAGAAATTGGAAGAGAAACGAAATCATTTTGATACCAAATTGATTTGATAATATCTAAGTAAATAACATCTGGCGCAGTCGGCACTCTGGTTTCTGTGATCGGTCCATGGAAGGAAATACGAATAGTTAGAATAACATGAGGATTAAAACACCCATGACATCTCCAGTAATTACGAACATAAAATTTAGATTATAAATTCCGGGGTAAGTACAGCGCTTTTTCTACAGATATATAGAGTGATGTCTACAGATTAAAGAGGAGAATAACTGCGGTCTTGATATAAGAAAGTGAAGCCAGTTTTTTTGCATAAAATCTTACACTCTTACGGTATAATCATGATATCGCGCAATGTTCCTTGATATTAAATTGAATAACATCCAGAATTAATTTTGATTCACGAATGCTTTGATAAATCATAACGTTAACGTGATAAATCTTGCAATAATAACTATATTTTCCGCGTGTTTACTGCAAAGCTGATCCACTGAATAACATTGACAGTTCTATTTAATGGCTACAATATTGAATGATTTGGTTCAGAAGCACATTAGTACATCACCAAGTATGTCCGAATTTAAACGGAAAATCTCGTTGGATGGCAACTAAGTTTGAAAAATATTTGCATATTTAAAAAACAATCATGAGAGTACATATTAAGTCGACTGAGTCCTCTGACGATTATCCCATTACGTCAAAACATAAACAACGAAGTTAATCTGATTAAAGAGTATAAAGAAGATAATCTCGTATGAGGTAAGTTTTATTTTATCAATGACATTAATAAGATTCGATCCTATTGGGATTTCCGATAAGAAAACTACAAGGTTTTCCAGGAAGACGCTATAAGAGCATTTGTGGCCACTTATTTTATTTTGCTTTTTCCCCAAGCATGCGGGGAGTGATACAGCAAGCTATCAGCGGAAACAAAAAAGATTAAGATAAAATCGTTATCTCTCAACAGTGATAATAGCTTGGTGGAATACAAGTACCCGTGAAAACATATTTGGGGGAAACGTCAAAGATTTTTTCCTGCATCCTCTCGGTGTCAACAGGAAAAGTCAATTTCATGGGGTTAAATTATTTCTTTCCAAATGCACAGAGGCATTTAACGATCTTCACATTGAATCCCCAGTTTTCTCTTCTTTAATTTTTTCTCAAATCGTGGTATTAAAAGCTTCATCAGTAAAGATACTGCACGTGGAAAGATGATCAATGTGACGGTAGACCATTGCTTATTTTTTTTTTTTTTCGAAATCAAAGGTGTTCGGATGTGGAAAGTGCTCGTTGGCATGTGTAAAACTCGATGTTTTTTTTCGTGGTTCGTGATCGAAGTGTAAGGGGTGCCCCAAGGGTACTAAATGCTAACATTTTCAAAAAAGTTTTTTTGAAAAAATAAATCACGGCCCTTATGTAAACACATCATATTGTGGTCCGTTGGATGAAAACGTCGTTCGTTTTCACGTATCTTGCCGCGTGTAGCCGCCACGGGGCCTGCGCCGACCGGGGGACGCGAGGCTCTCGTGAGACCCACACCGCACAGTGGGAAATTTCGGGACCTCAGGTGACAAAACCCCGCTCTACAGCTTGTGGGTGGATGAAATGACATGTTTTTTCTTTAAATACTCATCATTGCATGTAGTTTAAGGAACCGCTGCGGAAAATACAGGTTAGCTTTATATTTTTACGTGAGAGTAGATTGAACTAACCTCGAATTTGAAAATATGTTGAAACATCTTTGAAATGGCAATACAATGGGGAAACTGCGGATTTTCCTTCCGAATGCTTGTAAATGAATGGTGTTACTTTGTAAAGATTATTTTTTTGAAATTTAAAGTTTTAGGTTGGGTCAGTCATCGAATAAGGCTGAAAATCATGTAGTCACGGATTTACATCACGGATCTACTTGGTTCACGTATATGAAAGTGAAATAAATCTTTTTCTTGGCAGAAATTGTGGGTACGAAACATAGCTTCCTAACCATTGACTATAACCCCAAACTTTAAATTTCAAAAAAATAATCTTTTTACCATTCATTCCGCCGCCTGAACTGGGCCGGCGGCCGCGTGCTGCCGCCCAGGCAGCCTCTTCCATGTCAAGTCCTTGTCACCCCCTTCCCCCCTTCTCCTTTGCCGTACATCGATGTCGGACAAGAGCTTGAAATAACAGTGATGCCAACTGAACCGTAAGTGAATCTTGCAAACCTAATTTGTTTTCAAACAAATTGCTACAGATAAATTACAAGTGAGCTTCTCTCCGGCAGATCATTTATCATAAATCCCCCCTATGAAGATGGTATTAAGAGTACCCTTTGTAAACTCACATTCTGACGGTGTTATCAATTACATTAAAAATCAAACCGAAGAATAGGCCTTCAATGTTTTTAGTTGCCTAGTCTTCCTTTTTTTTATTTTTATAAACTCATATTTTGCGAAGAAAAGTCTGCAAACAACGTCATAACTACTTAAGGGGTTGCAGATTGCGACTGCATGGGTGAGAAATAAAGGATTATACAACGCCTCCATGCTGCTTAAAAATATTACCTCCATCAATCCAAAATGCATAAATCATTGAATAATAAAAGGACGCCATTAATTAGCCGGATGGTGATTAGTAGACAAATACAACCCTTAAGTCAGTTAGTTTACTCAGTAGTCAAATATGATGGATGGAAAACTTTTTGCATGTAGGTCAACGTTTTTGACGTGTATAGACACGTTACACTTCTAACGAATTTTCCCTAATTGTCATTCTTTCATTTATTCGTCTTTTCCACAGATGAATAAAAAACCATTTAGTTCACGATTTAGCATATAATATTTTCAAGTTATTTTGTCCATCGCTATGTTTACATAATAAGGGCTTTAATTCCAAGCATTTTCTGCAGAAATAATGTTCTTCAGAGAAAACTGCTTTCATATAACAACGTGGTAATTGTGATGAAGGTAGTGAACGAAGTTTCCAGAGATATTTTCAAGGAAGAATTCCAATTCCCTTACATTTCATTGTTCTTCCAGATATATTGTTGGTGGATGAGGCCACGAGGATAAGGTTACGTTCAGGAATGTCAGTATACCCCTTAGAAAATTTTAATATTACTAATTGATTTTTTTGACTCGACTCGGTATTTAAAAATTTGAAATTTTAATAGTCTCACGGATAAATTAATACCCTGTGTCATGTAGGAGACGAGAGGGGCGGGGCAATATAGTGCCGTTGGAGTGACCGGCCATAAGAGGACAGATTTTGAAAGGGTAAATCGAGTTTTCATGGGGCTAGGAAGGGGTTTCCACGCCAACAACTGTTTGACCGCTTACGGAGGATAATTTGGCGTGGATTGGCGCCAACAACAGCGGCCAATTCTGGACTCCCGATTGATTTTTGCGCGTTGGCCAGGCTAACCAAACTGCAATATTTTACTCTTGGCATGAGTCAGTGGCTTATTCCCCTCTCGAGTTTGGGATATTCAGTTCTGAAGTGGCAGTGCACTTCACTGAGGCAACTTGGGCTAAAAAAATCAGCGTGGCAGTACGAATCCCGTTGCAAATCGATCAGCACTGGGAAGGTCGAAATCGAAAACCTGCTGAAGCTACTACGGCCATCGTCCTCGATCAAATAATTATTCAGCCCGATCAATGAATTTCGATAAAATATATATATTTCCTTCTTTCATAGCATCTAAAGTATTAAAGAGGTTAATCAGTAAATGCAGCACATCTCCAAGTTCTACGGATGAATTTAAAGATTATTTAGTAATTCCCTTGAGCCTACTCTATTTTTCATAAATACATTAACAAAACATTTCACCTTACTTATGGACCCATTGGCGTATGTCAATGCCGGGTTTCCCTCTCCTCTTACCCCTTACCCAAAAACATCCTTTCTATACAATCATACCCAGCATCTATTATAGTGGAAATGACCTCAGCTATTGATCGCTTCCCCTAAAAGATTACTTGTTAGAGGAGAAAAGTTACTGCTGCCTTCAATACACAAAATGTTTTCATTAAGACCTACTGCTTCACCAATTCAAAACCTCTACGTAGTGAGCTACTCAGATACGCAATATATTAGATTAAATACGGCAATAATCCATTACCGCAGCCAGTTTGTCATCATGCTTCGCTTAGATTTCTCAAATCCTAGGCTTGATCAAGCGAACACCTCTTTATGCAAAATATCCTTCGTATGTAAACAAGCAGAAAGCGCTGTGCAGTCAGAAAAGTGTAGTAATGTAACTCTTAATTAAGTAACCGATAAACTTATTGATTGACTGCGGGAAAAATTTACTGCTTTTAAAAGATCATTAAATACCAACCACATCAGATAAAGGTCAAAATTTAGCATCTAATTTGATATCTGAGTTTTTTTTAGTTGGAGCTGTACAGTTCATATGGAAGGGGCATTCTTTAATACCAATTCCTATATTTTGATTTGGTTAGGATAATCGATCTCCCGCACCAGAAATTTTATCTAAAATATATTCACGAATTTGATTAGATACACTGCACTCCCATATTGCCAAATTATTCTTAGAAACTCGAACATTGTAATTATATTATTTGTGATCGATAGATGATGGACTATCTTAACAGCAAAGCTTATTCATAAAACATTTCTGTGGCTTTTACAGTTGATTTTTATAGTTGAGAGAAATGCAACTGAGTGGAGCTATTCGAAATTATTTTGTAAAGTAAAATGGGTATCTCTAATAATTTTCCGTCGGAGATGGTTAACATGAAATGTAATAAACCAAAGGGGGCACACCACTCGACTCAGTCCCATCCACCTTAAATTGACTTGAGAGTGTTTGAGCAGGCAAGAAATCTCGGAAATTCATTATAAATAAATCATCCACCTAAATTAGTATTCGAGTTTGCCAAAATGTACTGAGTTACCCGGACATTCTCTTCCACTGTGAATTCAAAATTTAAAGGAAGAAAATGCTCTTACGAGCTACTCGGAATTCGATGCCACGTAGCAGCTGTATACAAATGCGCTAAAAATATCTTTAACTTCAATAGAAAGGGAATCGCAAGGCGTTGCGCATTGTATCCGCGGTACATCGTAAGAACATCTTGTTTCCTAAAAGACGGAATCAACAGTGGAAGGAGACTCTCACGTAGCTCACGTTGGTTGAGGGCGTGAGTAGGTAAAGATTACAAAGGAATATGTGGGAACCGTGAATCCATGGATAACGGCCATGAAAGAGACTCTGAAGACGGGAAAACACTAATTAAGGATTTAAAGTACCTACAGAAGTACGTGAAGCAACATGCGCAGGTGACAGAGTCAAAGGACGCACGCTAGTATGAGAGATTTATTGGAAGAAAATCCGTCAAAGACGCCGGAAGCCTGAGCTATTATGTAAAGAAGTGTTTTGTGACAATAACTACTGCAAAAGGAAATGAAAAATGTGCTTCTAGGTATTTCAAAGACGGGAGTCGAGAAAATGTAAGTCGTGGAAGATAATTGGGAAATGAGAGGGTGGCAAAATTTCTTCCCAAAAAGCATTCAGCAATCACTAAACAAGCTCAATCAAGAGGATCTATATAGGTCAAATTTCATGGATAAATATTTCACCAGAATTGCTTTGCGTTTAGTTTTTATCAAGAAGTATTACCAATCTAATATACAATGCAAGCGGCCTAGTGTATTTAGTTGGCGAAAATGTCTATGATGAATTCTGGATGCGTATTTGATCTGCAAAAATTATCTTCGATTAAATCTAATTATATTCATTGATTTGAGCCAGAATATGGGCAACGTGTACGTGAGTATAATGAGTTTGCCTTGCCCGGAACATCAATAAGAGGAGGCTCTTACTGTTCTTTTGGGTGAAACAAACAGATGCGTGACTGGCTCATGAAATTAAAAAAAAAGAGAATGGAAGTGATCTTGTGATTCTATTTCCACAATATACTAATGAGTTATACGCATGGTTTCGTGTAGAGTATAGGGTGACTATTTTCATCCTTCGCTCTACGCTCTGATCGAACATGAAATGACCATGGCACATCTTTGCAAAAACTATGATCCGTATATCTACGGGTGAAAACTGAATCTCAAGTAAAGAATAAGTATGAGCATTTACGTACACCCGAGAAATATGGCGAGTCCATTCATTCTACGGTTGTGAATTTACTGAAGTATTTGAAGAAACATGGAAGTTTTCTGATTTTTCAATGAAGGTGCCCGTAAATAAACTCTTCATAGTTTGTAAAGGTCAACGAATATCGTATATGCAGAGATAATTAAAAGATTTTAACTTTCATGCTTGCCGCCCCATTGTTGAAGAGCACGCAAGCGATCAATATACGTTGCATGACTTCAACTCGTGAACTTTCAAAAAAGAAATAAAACCTTTTGTCCTTATTATTTAATTAATAAAATGCTTTAGTCCCGGCCAGGTTTTAGGCATCCAAGTGCAGCCGTAAGGGGTTACAATATCACAATAAAAATTGCCACTCGCTTGATAACGTAATGGCTGGCCAGGAGTGAAAGTATAAATTCCAAGCAATGAAGATATTCATGACCACCGCAAATACGGCGATGAAATTACGTGCAAATTGCAAACAGGAAAAAATCGGCCTGGACTGAGAATGGAACCACGGACCTTTAACTTGCCGAGCCAATGCACAGTCCACTACGCTACCCAGGATTCAGTCCAGGTCCGTGGGTCGATTCCCGATCCAGGTCGATTTTTTTCTGAGGCGATTACTCCGTCATTTATAAGCATTGCCTAAGGTCTCCGAGACCTTTTGAATCCCAATTGACTTCTTTAGTCTAGTCTTCGGTCAACTTGGGTTCTAAGCAAACAATTTCATCTAGCAACCACCGCAAATAGCTGAGACATTAGTGTTTGCTGGAGGTAAGTTGCCTTTCAGCATAACTTGGCCGTGAAAATTCAAACCGACGATGGCATTTCAATTCTGCAAAATTTTTAACGAAGAAACCAGTCTCGTTGGCTAATCAAACGCATTCGGTCAACATAATTTATACTCTAAAAGTGAAAAATGTTTAAAAAAAATACCACTTCAAATCTTCCATTAGCGTTTACGTTTCTACTCGAAACAAATCTTATATTTAAATGTAATTATTTTTTATTCTGGAGATATTGGCCCATTAATTAATTTATCAATTAAATCATTTCTCTTTCGCAAATGCAACGTAACTTTTTAACGTAATTATGTATCAAATTGGTAAACATGGTTGAATTGTTGTACAATATGCAAAACTAATATGCCTTAAGAAGAACAAATATAGATGCGACACTTTGGCGAAAAATAAATGACGTAATTAATTAATTAACTGACCCATATCTCCAGACGAAAAAAATAATTATATAAAAATAAGAGGCCGTGAAAAGGAATCATTTGGATTGTTTTGATTGTGCTTGTAACTGTCCAGATATTGAGAGAGTGAATGAAATGAAATATTTGGGAGTAATTCTGGACAGTAATCTACGCTGGGATAAACATTTACTTACTGTAAACAAATGCCTTAGAAGTGCCTTGTCCAAATTTTACTTCTTACGAAACAAATGTCCACTTCCGGTCAAAAGAACCATTTATCATGCTCTTGTTCATTCCAAAATCTCTTATGGTATAATCTGCTGGGGCAGTGCATACATGAACACATTTAAGCGTGCACTCGTCTCGCAAAAAAAATAATTCGTGTAATATCGTCCAAAAATTCTTATGAACACTCATTTTCGTTGTTCGTGGCCCTCAAATTGTTACCACTAAGGCATTTGTATTTATTCAAAGTATTAAAATTGTTTTATGCCAGAATTGGCAATATGCCGAGTTTATCTGATAAATTTAAATATAATTTAAGGAATGAGTCAAACATTGTAACTAACAGACCAAGGTTAACTTTATATAACCGTTGCTTTCTCTATATGGGACCAAAGATATTTAATTTACTGCCCGCTGAAATAAAAAAAAATTAAATTCTCAAAAGAAATGTTAAAACTTGCCAAAAACTGGCTTTTTTCTCAAGAAAAAATTGAACATTTATTTTAATGGTATTTCATTGTAACAATTATTGCTTTTATTTTTATGGCATGCATTTTTGCAATTTGCTGGTGGCTCAAATCTGGTCTTATGACCTTGGAGACCACCTAAAGCTCCCGCTCCTTTGCTGTTACCAGTTTGTAAAAGTTTTGGGAGTGGATAAATTATTATTATTATTAAACTTCTATCTAAAATTTGAGACTGCAGTCAGAGGCACATTCACTTCTTTTGTTTAATTCAAAAGGCCAAGCAGAACTATCCCAGCTATCTAATTAAGCTCCGCGTTGGTGATGAGACCTTCCGTGACTCTGTATACGAGCGTGTAATATTTAATTAATGGAGTAGGAGCTCTCTTTCATGTGGACACAGATACCGCACCACACTGATATAATTAAACACACTTTACGCTCAAACGAGCTCATGCACATGACACCGCGACAGTAGAGACAGATTCCAGTATCGAGAAACTCAAAGATGTTCAATTACAAATGGAAACATCCATGCGTAAATCTGCAAATTAAATCTCATATAAGCCATCGGTCCACGCATCACAAGGGCATCTACTCCTGAAGGGCTGAAATCAGAAATGGTGGTAATTGTAAAGCACAAGAAAGCCCGAGGAGAAAATGTCGAGGTGTCTGTCGTTGTTGACAGATACACGACATATTTGAGGAATTAAACGAAGCTTAGTCAATATTTTCTAAGGAATCTATATTTTTTTGGCCTTGAGATTAGTATCAACCAGAGAAAAATGAGGAACAAGTCAGAAAAAATGCCATTGAAAAATGCTTATAGAGTAATTCTTAGGTCACGAGTAATCGACCTACCACTGAAGTATTCGTGAAGGCTTTCGCGGAGTTTTGTTGATGAAGAGAATGGTTTTTCGGGTTTACATCCGCGTTTATCCATTTTTGGTGGACCAAAAATGGATAAATGCGGGTGGAAACCCGAAAAACTATTCTCTTTACCACTGAGGTAATTTGCGCCAAGGCATAGTTAAATGTTTAATTTCAGTAACCGATGAACATATAACGGCCGCTTCAGGATGGGCTTAAGAAGTTCTAAGCTGCTCAGCTAAACATCTTCAATGACAAAATACTTTCTGACGATTAGGACGCTTTCGAATATTGACCTTGTCATTCTGACCACTACCTATGAATCCTATTTTAAACTATGAAAAGCAAAACGTTCCTGAGCAAAGAAATCATAAAAAGCTAAAACTGTATTATATACAGTCCAATTACATAGGCGGCAAAATAACTTCTTGTAGTCATTTGATGTATTCATTTTCAATTATAATTTAACTACCCACCTCTCTCCTAAAATTCTTGACCATACACCTAATGCTTTATCACTTCAAATATTGAACTATTTAATCAAAGCTGTGGTCTCAGAGAGACCAAGGACCCTCGATAAGGATTAATTTCACCTTTAAAGTCTCACATGAACCAATATAACTTCAAATTTTCACAGAAAATTATCCATCCGACATTAGGTATTTGAGCTTTCATCCTTTTACTTTACCCAGACTGGTGCAGGAGCTCACGACGAGCTTCCAAAGCCGAGATTACTTGTGAAAGGCTTAATGGAGTTTAACTGAAGTTAATTAATAGGTTGGAAATTGCAATTAAAAATAAAATTTTCTCCCTTGCTTCACTTGAGGTGTTTCGCGGCAAGTGCGATTACTTTTTTCAAGCTCAATGAATAGCCCAAACCTTCTCCTTTCTTTTATATTAGGCTAAAGGTCTTTTCTCCTTCACTAACGTCTTTATTGTCTTTCCATCATCTTATGGGTCTTCCCACGATTCGTCCCCAATGTGGTAAGTTGTCTCGGACAACATTTTCAGTTCTTTTTTATCCATCCTACTTAGATGGTTGTTCCATTGATTTTTTTGCTCACTCCGTCAACAATATTTTCGATCTGACATGCTCTTCTTCTGTCGTTGTTTATTACATTCGTAGCCCAATAAGGTATTATCTGAAATTCTACGGAGTACTCTCATCTATGTAGTCTCCACTAGCCACTTTGATTTTGAGGTTTATTGTCTTGTTGCAGCTGTATATGTGATTATAGTTCTAATGGTTGCTATATGGTTGCAGAAAAACTGTTACTGACGACTCAAATGGACTTCTGGCGAAGAGCAGCCGGTAAATCAAAAATAGAAAGAGTGAGGAATGAAAGAATTAGAGAAATAATGAATGTTAATGATACGATAATAGATGAAATAATAACGCAGCAGTTGAGGTGGTATGGACACGTAAAACGAATGGGAAATGAAAGAAACAAATGCTGCTGTGGAACCCGGAAGGAAGACGGAGGAGAGGCAGACCGAGGAAAAGAAGTTGGATACAAGGGAGAGAGAAAGAAATGAGAGAAAGAGGATTAGATGAAGGACTCTGGAATGATCGTGAGGCATGGAAATTGGGAATCGGAAGACGTAGAACGTCGTAAACCTATATATATATATATATATATATATATATATATATATATATATATATATATATATATATATATATATATATATATATATATATATATATATATATATATATATATAGTTGCTATATAAATTCTGGTTTTTAGTTTCTACTGTAATATGCTTCTTTTTCCCAGACAACGTCGTTAACGCAGCCGACTATCTTGTCTGATTTCATGACTTGTAGTCAAACTTCATTTTCAATATCGCCATGACTGAACACATCAATCCCTAAATAAATAAACCTCATGAACTGTTCAATAATATTGTCGTCAACTTCCAGTTTGCATCTGATTGGGCATTAAGATGTTGTTGAGAATTCAGTCATATTAAATTTCTCCGCGGTGTCATTGAACAAATGCCATAGGCATTGAAGGTCACCACCCAAGCATACAATCGTAATTTCATTTCGTCATATTTTATATCTTTTACCGGTTGTAAAAATATTTAGTTATTTTATCCATGATAGTGCTGAATAGTTAAAGGGTTAGAATTCAATAGAGTCAGGCTCAACTTTGCCAAATCACATCGTTACACAAAAGATTAATAATTTGTAAAATTTTACTGAATTTTAAAAACGACCGTTTTCATCCATCAGGGGACATCATGAGAACAGATGATGTCCACTGTTGGGTGAAACCGGTCATTTATTAGAATATTATGCGACATTTCACAGTGTTTTTATATTTTCCTCCACGTCAACGGACCAATTCGTGAGCCACTCTCATCTGGAATCCGATCAGGTAATCCATTTTTGCTGGTTTTTGTTTTTTATTATTTGTAAAACTTCTCGCGATGGTACTAACTAAGTTAATTGGTGCTCCTCTGTTGCATAAAATTTCAATAAAATCTTTCAGGACTAGATCTAAAGCTTTATGCAAATCTACGAAGCAAAGAAAAGCAGGCTTATTACATTCGATGGATTTCTCTCTAATCTGTCTCGATTTGGGCTTTCTAGGCAGCGAATCAGCTAGCTATAGTGTCTCCTCAAAATCGTCTCACCTTCAAGATCTCATCAAAATCATTAGAGCCGTTCCCGAGATAAATTTCACATGCATACTATAAATTGTTTTCGAAAAAATCGGTGGTAATCAAACTGGTATTTGGGCATAAATCCTGATACAGGCACACTGAAGATTATTCTGAATACTACCTACAAAAGTATAATTTTTAAGCTCTAAGAGCATCCCATTTAAAGTGTAATTGTGCTTGTTGTTTCTTGTCTATGAATTAGGAAGATATGCAACATATGTCACTACTTAACATACTTAACTACAAAATGAAAGCATGACAAAGTAAAAATAAGGGTGGTAACTTGTTTTGAACTAACAAAAAATAATCACTATAATAATGGCACAATGTAGTTATGGTCAATTTTTAAGAAAACTCAAGCAGACATTGTCAACGTTTCCGTACATTAATTTTTAATACCTTTTTCAGTTACAAAAAATTCTAGTGCTAACACATTTTTTCATTTTCAAAATGGTTTATAATGGGTTGTTCTTTTCTATGTTAAAACGTATGCTGATGAATGCTTATTCCTAAATTTTAGACAGTTAATTCAGACTCAGAGAAAATTAAACTTGATCAAGTTTTTAGCAGTTAATTATTTACATGAGCCAACATTAGTTATTCATAATATCATGATTTTGTTCATTATTATATTTTTTTAGCCTTGAGGAAGGCAATACATTTGAAGAAAAGTTGGAAATGTCTGCTTGAGTTGTTTTCTTAAATATTGACCAATACTTCATAATTCCTTAATTACACCATTCGTGGTTAAAAAAAGAAGAGGTTCTTAAATACTTACTCTTCTTTAAGTTCAAAGCTTCAGGCTCTACTTTGTAGATACTTTTAATATTCATTATAATAAAGTTTGCTACTTTTCTACACTTTTTATTTTTTTAAATACACTACGCGTTTCACCAATTTTATCCAAAATTCTTGTGAACGGTAAAGACAAACAGGATAAACTTCTTAAGTCGGGTATATATAAAATTGTTCAAAATGGTATGTATAAAAAAATGGCAATATAGTTTATATTGGTCAAATCGGTGGAAATTTTAAAACACGCAAAAAAGAACATGTCCGTAGTTTCAATAATAGAGATTTGTTTTCCTTTTTGCTAAACACCTTATAGAGTGATGTCAATGACTTTACCCCTGAAATTTTACATTTCCTTCCCAAAGGTTTAAAAATGGATGCATTAGAACAAATTGAAATTATCAGGAATTCTCCAAATCTAGCAGCTTTTTACATATACCTCCTCCCCACTACTTTCTGGAAAATTTTCGTTAAAAAACGTTGACCTTTCTCATACCACCTATATACTTGATTTCATTGTTTTTGCTTTTAGCATTGTATGTAAGTTTTTGTTGTTATTATCTTCATGTTTGTATTTTTTACCCTTCTTTTCATTTTTGTTTCATTTCCTTTATGTAATTTTTTAATGTTAACTTTTCTTTAAAACCAAATTTAATGTTCTGTATCTAACAACGACAACAATATAATATATGTAAACAAACTACTACACCTGACGATGCCATAAAATTGGTGAAACGCGTAGTGCGTTTAAAAAAATAAAAAGTGTAGAAAAGTACTAAACTTTATTGTAATGAATACTTACTCTTTTTGTAGGGATAAACAATTAATAATTTATGATCGATAGGGCACTCGGTAGGGAAATTAGAGCATGAACATAGAAAATTACCTCCTGCGCATGGATGGGTAAACATAGACTAGTTTAATTCAGCTACTTGGCTCTCTTCCTCTTTGTTTTTCTTTTGCTAAATTTTTCTAATCTAAGCTTTCCTCCCTTTCACGCCAAGGAATCTTACGCAAGGTTTCCTTTTCCATCCAATCGCACTACCTACATCTTCTGTACTCATATACACACACACATCTTGAACGCCTTAACTATCCCAGCATCCTTTCTCCTCAGGGTCCAGTTTTCGCGCCCGCATAGTGTCACACACGATGTACAAGACTCCTTAATGTATTAATCCGGGGTTCCTATCTTAAGCCCTCATACATTAATGCGTCATTTATTTAAATACTAATCTTCTAATATCTCTTTTGCAAAATATACGTCCACATTCGGGAAAAATACTCCCAAGTTACAAAACTGCCGTGCAAGAGCTTTCTCATTTCTTTATACTATTTTTATACATTTGATTTTTTTCTTTTACTGGTTAAGAGAAATATTTCCCTCAGTTTCTGTGAAAAAACATAACAAAAGAGCACAAAATACATTAAACATAAAGTGTAGTTGTCACAGCAGGTGAATTAATAAAACATTATTCCAAATGCAGGCGCAAGTGAAGGTATTTAAGCTGGAGTGCCATTTCGTTACGGCTTCATTGTTGTATAAAATAATCTGATGAGAGAAAACAATGGAAGATGATTCATTTTTATTCATTTAAGACCCAAATGATAAAACGACTGGAAAATTTATTCATGCTCACTGATGAAAATGTCGCTCCTCTCACACATTACCAATACATCCTCAAAGAGGAATATTTTTTTATGAAAGTGTTAAAAGACCGACGAAACCCGAGCAAAATTTCTCCAAACAAGTTTATTCACGCCGTATGCATTGGAAAATTGGTTTTTAAAATACAATCACAATTTCCTTTATTAATTTGAGTTTTAATCAATTTAGCAATGTATCATAAAATATTAAAATGTCAAGAAGTTCAGTATGTTGTTTAAAACTTGGTTAAATTCTACATTTTAATTATGAGTGACAATATATATGAGAAATATATACTAAAAAATATATAATTATTTTTTACAAAATTAAATTTAAAAAATTTAATTATTATTTTCATAAAAAACAATATTAACATTTATAATTTTTTTTTACGCAAAAAATATTTTATATGCAAATACAACACATTTTATTACCCTTACTGGTAATGTTCTGTTTTTGTTTTACCGAGATTTATTTGGTATAACATATTCTCACTGCTTTTAAAGCAGTGATCATAAACGGGAAACAGCCCCAGAATGCAACTTTTATAAAATCGACTTCAATTACTAGTATTTTGATGACATTTTAATGATGTAAGCAAAACCACGCTTGTAATTCAGATAGTCATTCAGCAAAAATTATCGACTAATCTAAAATTATATTATGGACATATTCGAAACCGTGAATATTGGCGTAAATAATTAATCCAGGATCGCGCACATGCCAGCAATGCGTACTCATGACTATTTAAATCAAAAGGAATAAGATACTCGCGATTGTATTTAATCCTTTAACCATGACTACGGAATGAAATAGAGGTGATACAGATTCAGGCTCAATGTAGTGGAGCCACTCCGCGGTGGCAATTATAACTTGCTGTTTTTCACGCGATTTATATAATGCTACTGCTAATTCAAAGGTATCACTCCACTTCCTACGAGTACATTCTTATTCGATTGACGGTCGATCAAATGATGATTCGATACATTTCTCAGGAAGTTCAATGGATTTGCCACTGACTTCCTCGTTCGTTTTCCATATCGAAAAAAAATATCTCCTTTGTCTCATCAAAACCTCCTTTAAAAAAATAAAGATGAAACAGTAGTCTAGCTATAAAAGTAGGTGAAAACAGAAGATATTATCACCTCTACAATTATTTTTGACCGTTGCAACTCGTCGGTCCGTATCTCCTTGTATGTACTATTTCCTTCTTCTGCTCAGCAAACACCTTGCCTCTCTTCATCCCCTTCATAAAGCCACACCTTGAATATACAGCGAGCATATGGGATCCGGTGCAGAAAGACAATCCGGGAACTTAATAAAATACAAAGGAAAGCTGCGCGATTCGTCAAAAACTGCTACGGGCGTACAGACAGCGTTACACAGATGTTAAACGAATTAGGCTGGGAGCCGCTAGAGACTCGGAGGCTGCGCGCTAGGCTTAGATTACTTGAGCAATTGAGAATAGATATCTTTAAGAGCGACACGGAGAACATCATATTAGAACCCCACTATATTTCCAGGTCCGACAGAAACGATAAATTAAGAGAGATATTTTGCCAAACGGATAGGTATGGGAATTCGTTTTTCCCCCAAACAATAAGGGACTATAATAAATGCCAGGCGTAATTTCATTAGAGCGTTTCGTAAACGGCTGGTGTCCTTACGCCCCCCGCCACACGCCTATTGAGGCGGCTTGCGGGGTTAGTATGTAGATGTAGATTTAAAGCCTTTTCTCTTCCTTTCTTTCCCTTCACTGCTTACCAAAATCCTCCCCTCCATCACTTCCTCCTTCTGCTTCTCCCACCCCAAAATCCCCTGTACAACCCACCTACTCTGCCTCCTTCGTATCTCCTCCTGCAGTTTCGTTTTGTCTCCCACCATGAGCACTTCCTCGTTCGTCCCATCCTAAGTTCAACATTCTCCCCACACCCACAACTAAAACGTGTCCTTTCTACTCTCATCCTCTTTCCTCAGCGTCTAGAGTCCTGCATCATAAAATACTGAACTCCAAATTAGATTCTTCACCAGCCTTAAGTTACTGAACATAATAACTCGGCTGGATGATATAACCCGGTGGTGGCGGGGTTTATATATTACTTTTTCCCATTACGAAAATAACGCAGCAATAATTATCACAGATATTATTGAAACAAGTTTAACATCGTTGCGAATTTTAAACGAAAAGTTTTGAGAAAATATATCTTAAGTGCGAATTAAAATCAATGCAAGAGAAACGAAATGCAAGTTGACGTTTCAATGCCTGAAATTTATATCAATGAATTTTTTTAAATGAGTCTTTCAACATATATTAATATACTCATAATGAATGCAACTTAAACAATTTAGTGTTAATTGTGACAGCCAACATTAATTAAAATTATTTCCGAACGCTCTCCCTCAAATTTATCCTTTCAATGCCTACGTTCGAGGATAGCAAGTCACTGTGATAGACGAAGAACAAGCCCCAAGAGAGGCTAAATCTTTATAACTAACTTAATTCAAAAGCCAATGAAAGCATCAGTGCTTTTGTCTAATGACCTTGATATTGAAGTCAACTGTGACCCTGCGACTTAGGTTTTCAACATTTCGGCGGCGAAAGTCGGTTATCGAGGGCAGGGTACCGAAATGTAGTCAAGAAACCGCAAGAAGTCAAAAGTTAGTTCTCATAAAAGTTCGTTAATGATAAGAAGTTACAAGAAGAAGGCTCTTTCACAGAAACCAGTTACAGGAAGTTAGTTATAAGGAAGTTAGCAAACAAGAGCTAGCTTTCAGTGCAAATGAAACTCAGTAATAATGGCCCACGGTCCACGAGGGACGAATAGCATTTGGAGGACGTACCTTGAAGGTGTATGTTTCCGGGTCCATGTCCAGGAGGGAATAGTCCGCTATTCTATCTCCGTTGGCGTCTATTGTGACGTTCCCCGTGATACCTGAAACAAAGAGAAAGTTTGAATAGAGATTATTTTTTCTGATGACAATTTTCGCGTACTTCATCACTGTATTTGCGGCACTATGTAGAACCAGGTATGTAACCCGCCGTAGAAGATCGCATAAGCAGCTAAACGCGGCTTAAGTGCTGGTTAATATGTTTCAACCTCACGAGTTGTGAATTATATGTAAAGAACCATTTCCCCTTGCGTTGACATACTTGATGGACCGCGATTATTTCCCTTGAATCCTCCAAACTTGCCACTAGAATTTGAGAGCTGCATGGTGATCAACGCATTGGCACGGCATGTCATTCGTCCTAGGTTCAATTTCCCGTCCAAGTCCATTTTTTGAGCGAAAGACAGAGGAAGTTTAGGACACTCACACTCGGCAAAGACTGAATCGAAAAATTGGTCCAATTACTAACCCAGTCAACACTGTTGAATTTAATAAAAAAGAGGGAACAGAACACAGTGGATGACCATTTGGTTCGAGAAAAATATGTTACAGATGAATAATTAACTGCAACTTTATCTACGATAAGCGCTTCATGGTATCTAATGATAACTGAATTTTGTTAATTGTCATGAAGTTTAAAGTTATCGATCGTGAGCTATCATTTTTGAAATTCGTTAAATTTTGAATAAATAAATATTCATGCGTGGAATATGGTATTTTATATAAATTAAAAAATAGGTAATTTTCTTAGCAATTATAAAGTCTTCATAACAATTTAATCTAAATTAGTAATCCCATAAATTGCCATTGACGTTAAAAGTGAAACTGGAGATTTATGGTCACGTGGAACACAATGCTCCCAAAACACCTAATGTTGGTGTGCCAAACTACTAGTTTTAGTGACTGATTTCTTTCAAAGGCAGGTATCACTGCATATCAAATAATTTTGTCCACTCAGCTCCCTTGTTCTTTCACATTGCTGATAAAATATTAGGTAAGGAAACGGGGAATGAGTGAAGCTACCAGGTAGAATGGAGGTTAGCCAGAATCAAATCTATCGTTGTCTCACTACGAAAAGTAAACAAATAATAAGATTTATGATATTGAATAACATAAAAGGTAAAAAGTAAAAATGAAATAGGATAAAATTAAAATACTGCGTCAGTTTCAAGTATCGGACTATGTCTTTTGAAAGTTATATTTAATCATCTATATTTATATCATCATTTATATTTGAAAGTTATATTTAAGGATATCTTCAAGGAAAGCCTCCTGACCATATTATCGAGGAGCTCCATGGATATGTTAAAATATTTCTTATTAAAGCAACTCTATCAATTGATTCAAAACACTGCATTTGAATGCATATTTTACGCATTTTCATTTGATGACAGGCTACGCCCATGAGCAACTTAATAGACATGAAAAATGTTTTTGCGATATATTAGGTATGAAACATTGTTATCAGAGTGCCAACAAAATTGTCTCGCAATGGCTGTGGAACGAAACCAATGATTTCAAATAATGTCTAATATCATTCACGGCAAGGAGAAACTTGGACTTCACATTCCTTTAAAACGATAGATTTCTGCTCCATAGTCAACGAAAATAATTCTGAAGTTTTGACTTTTATTGTTAATTCACTTTCGCATTCTCTCCCTGTCTTTGGAACCTCTTATGGATCTGCGGATTCTAAGCGTGAGATAAAAATCTGGATTTTATCGATTCGAGTTGCCA
The DNA here is from genome assembly GCA_963573305.1 of Pyrrhosoma nymphula. NCBI lineage: Eukaryota > Metazoa > Arthropoda > Insecta > Odonata > Coenagrionidae > Pyrrhosoma > Pyrrhosoma nymphula. The sequence continues at coordinate 5,808,267 of OY754335.1, read as the reverse complement.
AACTTTGGCTTTTGTGCTGAGTGCATAATGTAGATCACAGCTTAGTCACTTTTTTCTTATTTCCATTTTAAATATTGGATGCTTCCGGCTTAAATTTCGTCCTCTCGCTTTCTTTGTGGAGTTATTCAAGAAGGTTGGCGTGATCCATTCTTTTGTCCGAACGGATTCCGGATAAATACATTTAATATAAAGTTTTGGTATATATCAATACAGAGTTTCGAAACAAACTGACGAGATTTGGTGGATATGGCATTAATCGGGGTCTCCACCTGTTCAAGTGCACCATTACCAGAGGAATATTCCAAGAAGAATTCATTTATATATCTCATTCACTCGGAAAGTGTCAGATCTAATAAAGAATTTTCAACAAAAGGAATTGCCATAAAAATATAATCCGTAATTTTTTTGTGGTATTCGTTCCGTCATTTTTCACGAGTGAAAATTTCAAATTAAAATTTTCTATGCTCAACACCTTGTAGTCTTAATCAATTGTATCATTAGGATGCATAATTATGACTTCTGATGAGGATGATTTTGGAAGGTGGAAAAAGAGTAAAATTGGGCAATCTAAAAGCGACCCAAATTAAGAGGAAAAAAAATCATTTCATGGAAATGCTCTTAGTTTCCTCAGCATATGCGTCGGTTTGACATAATTTAAAAGCTTAGTATTACTCATTAATTAGTATGCGTTGTAACATCGCTTTATATATTTGTACTATTGGCTATAGTAGCACATAGTACGAAGCAGAAAAATTTAGCCTACGTTCCGAATGTAACAGCTGGTGGGGCTACAGACGAATTAGACGCCATAGCATCTCATAAAATCTAGAGTCGTGAGAGTGTTCTGGTTTTTGGCCTCGACACAGAAAACTTCCATTCGCCTCCATGAATACATGGATCGGAGTTTCGTGCTCAACGGTCTCATGAATGCCTAAAACATTCGCGTGTAAGGAAAAGTGAGGTGTACACGTTTCTATGGTCACCTGCAGTAAACAAAAAAATATTTAGCGTAAAATTAAAAGACACGTTGCGTGATAATCCAGACGAATTTGAGCTAGTCATCGAAGTAGATGGTCTTGGATAGTTCTGAGTAACCTCTATGTACTTTCAATTTCAGAAGTAAAACTTTCTTTTTCTTGAGAATCTGTGAGAAATCTTGTAATGTGAAGAAAAACTACTTCTCCCTAGCAAATATATATATTTTAATAGCGAATATTACCAACCATTAATTGGCAATGTGTGAAATGGAATTGACTCAAACCTGATCCATTTGGAATCGGCCCTCAGAATAAGGCCAGTTAAATTACATAATGAAGTACATAGATAAAAAAACCTCAGATAGAGACATTTTTTTTAAATTTCGTCAGTTAAGGAGGAATGCTGAGCTCACAATGGCCGATAATATATATTTATAAATGAGCATAGATCACAAACCTGGCTTACCCTTCCACAAAATGCGCAAATAGTCACCTGGAAATAAACTATTTATTAATAAAAAAAGTTTTCGTTCATAAAAACTATTTATTCAAATACGGATAACGCTATATGAAAAAGAACATGCAGTGGATGACAACGGAGATTATATGTCAAGTCTGATTTTGAGGGAACAAGTCTTGTTTAAATGTTGGATCTATTCATGCCTGCTGCGAAGACGGCGATGAAATGTATTGACATTGCCACGAGAAAAAAATCGGCATGGACTGGGAATCGAACCACGATCATATAACTTTCCGGGCCAATAAGCAGACCACTACGCTACATGACGATTTATGAGGATTTAAGGATACATATAATATAATTCCCTGGCAGGAAATTTGATTAAATGATTTTATTGGAATATGAAGGGATAATTAACTCACATGAGTGTAATAATGCAAATAATTAAACTGAACTTTCGAAAAAATTCTTCTCATTAGTTGAAGGTCGTAACATTTAAAATTAAAAAATGTGACATTCATTCATGGGGAACACTCACTTTCGTAGTTATCCAAAAAATGGGAACTACAGAATAAATTAGGACTCATCGTTTTATGAGCTTAAAACTGTTGGCCCCGTGAAGATTCTTCTCCAAGATTGTTGGAAGGTCATAAACTTCATTTAACCTCCACGGTTTCAAAAAGGGCTCTTTTATGTTGACGGTGTTTAAAGTTTCAATGCTTCTTTTATTTTAAATGAAAATTGGCTTATCTCGCGACTCGACCTATTTTTTCACGCGGAGCAAGTGGTGCTCAGAGATCTTTAGTTCAAGAAGACTCCAAGAATATCGTACAAAGGTTAGGTCTAACTGGCGGGTTACTTTTGACCCCGTCTCTTGCATATATCCCTGGGCGCCGTATACTAATCTTTGCTCGCAATATCTTTAGGGTTTCAAATTTTCACGCGCAACGGCGGCGGGTTGGAAAGATAACTTTAAACAGTCCCGTTCATATTTATTGGATCCCATAGAAAAAGGAAACTCAAATCATGTATTTCTAAATTTATTAAAACTTACAGAAAAATGTAACCTCAATTCGGTCAAACCCACAGAAAAGCCATCTTTTTACTCCAGTTTCTCTTATTTTGTGACTACCATGACTGGACCAACTTGTTATTTGTATTGATGGTGCAAAGAGGCAATATGAATTTTTCAACCGATGCTTTATTTATTTTAATAAGCAAATAACACATTCACTTTGCAACGATGGAAACTGCCAAAAAACCCAACTTGGCAGGACCGTTGTGATTAATTGAATATTAGTGTAGTGATGAGATAACGCAACATGGTAATTTAACATTTGAAATAAGTGAAATGGAATTTTTATTTTCCTGTGAATACTAATCTCTATAAATGTTAAAGAGTATTAAATTGTAGAAAATATATTCAACATAATTAGCATTAAATGGACTCATTGATGAATATTGTCAATGAAATTGCTGAATGAAATTGCTGAATCAAAGGTAAATGAAATTGTGTTAAGAAATTATTGTCTTTTGAAAATAAAAAGCAGATGAAAATGTAAAAAAATCATATTAGTTCCAAGGCAAGAACGTGTGAAATTCAGAAGAAAAACTATTTGATTTTCTAAACGCAAAAGTAGTTTGAATATAAAGTGATACGTGAAGCTAATTTTTCCAAGAAATGAAATGGTTATAAAATGAAGTTACCACTCCTGCTAATTCATGAGTGATCACCAGTTTTATGCAATAATTGATAGGGTACTCAGCGGTGTAGGCGAGTTCATGTAACGCCGTTGGGAGCAACACCAGGCCATGTAGGAGGCTTCATGAAGACATGTTGGTAGCTACACGTAAGCATGTAGGAAACTACATGACTCAATGTAGGCCACTACAACCCGTCATATAGGTAGGCCACACCACGCCATGTAGGTAGCTACACCATACCAAGCAGGCAGCTACATGAATTCCTGTAGGCAGCTACATCAGGCCATGTAGGCAGCTACATGAATCATGTAGACAGCTAAAATCGGTGCCTTTTTTCAAAGAAAATGTAGTAAAAGACGGTGAGATAAAAATTGAACACATTTGCAGAAATGACCGTTCTGTCATTTACATTTTAGTTTATTAAAATCGGTTTACTCAACTTGAAGATATGGCTTCTTAAGCTCGATGGACTAGACTTTTTTTTTACAGACAGTATGAACAACTTAACGCCTGCATAGGAACCGGACTTTAAACCTCTTTCCAAGTCCGGGCCGTCTCACATTCTTGTGTGAAGGAGCTTCTTAAATCTTCGACGCGGGGGCACCACCTTTCACCATTTCCCCACCTCCTGTCGACCTCAAAAGGTCTTCAACCTTGCACTCTTTTCAATTCTTAACGACGCATTTTCCTCCTTTGTGATCCTCAAGTCCCATTCTCCCTCAAATCTTTTCATTATTTCGGCGTCTGCCCTCTTCCTTTCACCAAAGGGTTCCTTCCGCAACCCATCCCTCACCTTTATTGCTGCTCTCCCCCACCAAACTTATCCTTCTCTCTCCGAATAGTAGGTCACTAATTCATAAACCGGCGAACTATTCTTGGGCCTCACACCCAATGAGATTCTCCCTTATGGCCGACGCACAGTGGGCTGAAATCGAAAAATGCTGGCCAAAAATCCAATTTTCGACTTTTTATTTAGAACCGGGAATGATAAATCCACATTTTAGAAGGTCCATGTGATGTAAAAGTAAAGTTTATTTTTTTTTTCAAAAGTTTATATTAAATTGCAACAGCCCACCAAAAAATTAATAAAAAATCAATGAAATCTGGAATTCGCGATTTTTACGAAATATTTCAAAGTTTGTTTCCCAGGCAATGGAATATCTTAAGGAATTAGACAATTTTAAGAATAAAAGTTAATAGCACTATTATTCTTGATATAAAAGAGCTAAATGTTTTTCGGTCAACTATTTATTTAATAACTTTATAATTTGTTTAAAATGTCACTGTTTTTTGATAATATTTTACCTGTTGCTAGGATAAAAGCACTTATCGCCGCTTTCCGCTCCTGAGATATAAACACCAGGAGTTAGATTGAAGTCTACATTATTAGACGGAAAAGAAATATCTTGCACCAACTGGCACCGCTTCTTTTTTTTCGTGGTAACGCAAAATGATGTCGGGCGGGTCTCGCGCCCCTAGACGGGCAACACACGTGGTAGGCACTCAGGGACTTAGCGTTAAATGTGTAGCAGTCTGTTTGAGAGGCTGGATTTTCCTTACATCTTGAGTGCACTGTACTTACCACTTATTCCTTGCTCTGCTTTCATGGCATGTACTCCCTTCTAATGCTTTTACCCTTGGGTCTAATCCCGCAGCCGCGTGCGGGCGGCAATAATCCTAACGGTCCGCGCGCTCACCATGCCCTTCGTCCGCGGCGGCTACTCCCTTATGCACCCAGATTTGTTCTTTCACTTTCAACACGTGCATGTTACTATTCTGAAAACTAGATTTTTTCAAAATATGCCCTCCATGCGATTGGCTAGAGTTCCGTTCATTTGTGGCCGAGTGCTTGACATCTCAGTATTCGTAGTCGAAGTTTGTGCCGAAGGACGTTCACAGTGCCATTGCCCAGCCATGGATTCAACGAAAGTGACTTGCAAAGATTTACATAGGAAAAAAGAGGAGTATACTTGGATCGGATGAAATCGTTCGTGCTAGAGTTTTTGCTCAAGAAACTTAATTTGGAAGGAGACGAGAAATTACAAACTTTACTTGCGACCTTCATTCAAAAAGTGTTTTTCCATCAGTATTTCCGAAAGTGGGCTGAGTGCTCCAGATTGTGAAGAAAAATAGAGTTTGGTTAAAACAGCTGATAAGAGTGACTGCCGCTGTGTTAAAATATCTCCCATGTGCATCTGCGCTAATGTAAGCGGAAAATGATAAGAAGTTAGCAACTAGCTGAATATTTCATTCCTTAAATATAACTGTTTCCGGCTGGACCTGGTGCAAGTTGTCGATATTCATAATGAATATAAACATTTAGTAATCTTCTACAGATTTATCTGTGGAAGATTACTAAGTATTTTTATTCATTGTGAATTTCATTTCTTGTTTTCTTATACTACGAAATATTATTAATTATTTCTTTATTTATCATTATTTTAAGCTTAACAAAAAGCGCACCTCGTGGAAGGCCATCTGTGAATTTTGATAGTGTAAGTGCTAGTCTAAGTGTAGAAAAGTAGTGAAATTGAGAAAGTCCACTTCCCTAGAGGAGTTAAGTGTAGCGACTTCCATGGAATTACGCGCTGCAGGAGACGATGCAACAACGAAGGTTGTTAAAGAGGTGACAACTACAACCCCAACAGGAGGAAAGCGAATGCTTTCTAAATGGAGGGCTAAAGACGCTCCAAAAAGAGAGCTCTAGGAAGAGGAAGAGCTGTTTCTCCTATTGTGACGGCGCAATTGACGAAGAGTCAATTGACGGCTCCCTCAGGAAACGGTGAAATTTCATGGGCACGATATTTATCCAAATTATGGAAGGGTAAAAGCAGCAAAGAAGGTGGCTTATCCGGAAGGGATAATAATTTCAGAAGAGAAGTGTGAAGTAGAATTACAGTCTCTGCTTTATCATAGGGCTACAAGAATTATTTCTTGCATTGAAGGATTAGGCAAGGAAATTTTCGCTTAAACGTGTAAATTGATATGTAAGTAAGTGGGGTTTCGATGGAAGCTCTGGTCACTCTCGCTACAACCAAATGTAGCAGAAATCATATTTGAAAGACGACAGCTTGTTCGCCAACTCTTTCGTGCCTCTTCAAATGTTGGAATCAGCATCTGGTAAACAAAAATCGAACATATTTTTGACCTCATGTTTTAAATGATAACCGTTTCTAAATGACAGTTTCCTCCTTACACTCATGTGCAAATGGGGGTTCGACGGGAGTTCGGGCTACTCCCAATACAAACAGATATGGGAAGATGCAAACAACTGCGATGAAAGCTTATTTGCTAAATCTCAAGTTCCACTTCTTCTCCTGGGTGACGTAACAGGTAGGTGAACAAGAATCCAAAATGCTTAGATTTTAACATCGAAAAAACATTTTTCATTTTTGAAAAACACATAATTTTAAACAGGTCAAACATAATTTTAAACAGGCCATCTGGTCAAATCAGCTGCCATCCTCAACGAGATTTTGTCGGCCGATACGGCTACAGTGGACTCGAGAGACGACTGAAGTCACCATTGAAGAATAACCGATACATGAATGAGTTCATAGGGAGGCTGTAGACGTTAGTGATTGGAAACATCACCATAAAATTTACTACTAAACGAATTTTCTACTGAAATATGTAATACATCAACATCGTCATTAAATAATTTATGTTTTTCAGGTATGCAGTGCTTTATCGAAAACGAGCAGTATGGAATGAGGTGAGCAGTATGAGGTGCAAACATTTCTGAGATGTATGATCTGGAGAGGATGAATTCAATGGAGGTGGATGAATAAAAAAATTAATTTGGATTACCTCCACTCCATTGTTACATACGATTTTTTGTGTCTGCTCCGAATCTCTTATCGCTTGAACTGTAGGGTAAGTGAAAAGTTAGATGCAGGTATTTAGTAAAATCTATTCTTATAATGCCCCATTTATTATTCTACTATATCTATAATTAGCCATATTTTAACCTGAATTTCGTGATTTCTCTAAGACCAAAGCTACCAATGCAATGGGAGAAAAAATGCATTGGAAAAGAGAAAGAAAGAAATCCAAGAGGCATTTAGAAAATGATTGGAAATTTTAATAGACATACCAAATCCTGGTCAAGGAACAACTAGTGATGGAAACACTGGCCGACGCTTTTTTCCAATCCTAAGCTTTCGTTGGAAATTTGCGGTATGTTAGCAATTTATAGCTTCCAGAATTTCCCCAAAAATGAAGCTCTATGATCAACATATTACTTGTAGATTACCAACTAATTACAACGTATTTCTGTTACAATTCTAGCTATTGATGAGGAAATTTTTGTAATATTTTCCACACTTTTGAAACCCTATCATCTCCAATCCATCATTCCAATAAATCATACCGCGGTCTCTGACTCTGACTACTGCTCCAGCACTGCTTCTCTCATTCTCCCTCAATGCCAACAACGCCCACTCACTCACTTCGACTCAAATTGAAGCATATCATGAAGGGTATAAAAATGAGATTTTGTGAAGTTCTTTAGCGTTAAGCTGTGTTGAGAATGGAGTGTAGACCTGCAGTCAACCAATCTTCGGACTGTTGACTGCTGATGATGATGATGAATAATACCACAGAGTAATATGATCACTCTTTGATAATACATAATAATATCGAAAGTCGTCTCATACAGTTAAAGCAATATCTTTGTGTGAACCTGAAATGAAAATGATTTATTTTACCCATTGTGCGATGTATAATTGTATGTGTATGTTTGTATTTTTGCACATGTGTATATTTTTATATTTTGTATAAGTATACTTTTGTATGAATAAGCATGAGTTTCTATCTGTGATGACTAATCATGTCCCAATCAATGTAAATTAATAATATAAATCAATATCTTTATATATGATCCTGCAATCTGAGGACATCTCTATTTCTGAAAATGTTATTGTTTTTTGTGTACTATCTGATCTTGCCTTATTAATTTGTAACAGCACCAAAATCTTACATTCCACATTGCATACTGCTTCATAGGAAACCAGTCCTAGAACAATAAATTTCTATTATTATTACTATTATTAAAACTCCGTAAATGTTTCTGATTTTATTGCCCGTCGTTGTCCCTTTTCTCTCTCTCCTCTTCCGAATTCATTCAGTCATCAGCTTCCGTCCGCTCCTTCACGCCGCTCGGCTCCCGCCTCCCACTTCTCCTCACCACACCTGGCCTCCGTTCTGCTCCTTCGCCCCTTCCCCTGCCTACTCCTCGAAGCCAGAAGACCTTTCCCCCCTCCTCCCACCTTCCTCTCTTCCCACCTTCCTCTTCCCGCAACTTTTGCCGCCACCTCGGCAGGAGACGAGAGAGAGAGAGAGTGAAAAAGAGAGACCAAGCAAGAGTTTTCCCTTTTCCTCGTCGTCCCGCCCAACTCCCCCGCCCTCCATGCATTATTCATTCTTCCACCATTGTCACACGATTCGTCGTCTCTTCCTCTGCTCCTTCTCCACACCCCTCCTTCTTTCCTCTTCTCGCTCGCATTCCGTCTTCCCAACCCATCTCCTATACTCTTCCCCTTCGCCCACACACAACACCCTCTAGTTATAAGGTACTTCTTACATTCAGCCACTATTAAACATTAATTAATAATATACCTACTCGTAAATAACCATCACGCCGTTTCCGTTTGGAATAAGCATCGTCAAAAGACCTTAATTCTCGGTGTTAGATAAATGGCTTCGATTTTTATAATTTACTCCAATCTAACCGACCCTAACAACCCGTCTTTGTTTCTAACACATTCATGCAATGTTTCGTACACGCCCTCCTTTTCTTAAGATTCCCAATATCCCTTCTCTTTAGAGTCTCTTCCAACCACATTCACCCATGATTTCCTCAGTCTACCCCTTCCTATCACATCTTTCACTCCACTCTTTATCTATTCAGTCATTCAGCTCTTTACTAATATTTACATCCCTCCAACTGTGGAGTAGGTAATGATCATTTGTAATTTTTGCCGTTTGAATTTCCTCGAAAAAGTCAAAATAGTTCTGGGGCGCAATCAGGGCTCTCCGTAACGCGTTTGTTATTAAACTCGCATTATCGTTTTTTTATATAGCGCTCATGAGAGCGAAAACGTTATTGTTATTCTTAAAATTTTGTCAGAATCTTTAAATCACTAGTTTTGCGAGTGCGTTCTTAGGACAGTAACTGTGAGCATTAACCCATCTAGAGCGCTTCCAGAAACGCGTTTATACTAATTCCCCCACAACTGCCTACTCCATACTGCCCTACCTCTCATACCTTTTCCGCTTCAGTTACACTCATAAATTGCTTCGTACATGCCCTCCGTTTCTTTTATCTTATAAAACTTAAAAGAGTATCTATGCAGGTGTGATTTGTTTTACAAAAATCATGTTGGCAATAACTCATCTAATTGTAACGCAATACGGTAGAACCCTGCTAATCCGTCACTAACGGGACCGAGAACAAGATCGGAACACAAAAAAGGTCGGATTATCAGAAGGACAAATTTATTTAAATAAAAACGTGATAAAACTGTAGTTTAAACAGAAAATATTGATATATTTACGGTTTTACAGATGTATATTACTGTAAACCATAAATAAAAGAATACTGCGATAAATATACAGTAAATGAAGAGAAAAATTAAATGTAGAGTCATGAAACACCATAAAACAATAAACACTATGATTGTTTCACTATGATACACTATGAACGTCATGAAACACTATACTGTAGATTTAATGCTCTTGCGCTGGCCGAAAAAAGTCTGTTATGTTCTTTAGTAAACGACAATCTCGATTTTGCTGCGATGTTCCTCCATATCCGTATCCACACAATATCCATTGGTGTAGACAGCACCGTAAACAAACTCCGATAAGTGACTAAGCGAGGAGTCGGAACATCCAAGGTCGGAGTAGCGGGGTGATAAATTTAATTCACATCCTGTACTTTTACGCAAACCACGGCACCATATCCTTCAACGGCGTTCCATCAGGGGCGAGAAAACGGTTCTCCATAACGCAAGTGCTCGCCATATCGTTATTTTTCAATTGCTTTCAGGAGAAAAATGCGTTCGCCATTCTACATGATTTGTCAGGAGCTTTGAATAACTGGTGTTAATTAATAGTGTGCTTTTTTAAGGCAGAATTTCTGAGCAGTGCTCCTAGGTGGAGCAGTTTGCGTTTTCGATAGGGATAACGAGAACTCGAAAGATGGGATCGTGATCACATCCCTAAGCACTGCGTTTGTCAGGGATTAGTTTTTCTGAGTTACATGCTAGATGGTTGGTACATCTGCAAGGGGGGAATATTTACGAAACTAATCACTAAAGTCACTTGAGGGGGTTTGTTAGGCTATTGATCTTTCACCAACCGTCTGATCAAATCTCCATAATATCCTCTTCGTTCCTTCCAGTACCAAATCAACATCTGAATTCGACCAAATGCATTTCATTGCAAAGCTCCATCAACATTTACCTCCATTATATGCGCTCCGCGAACTGCAATATGGGAGTGAGGTAGAAAGTGTTTGATAAACATCAATTCTCTGTCATTGCGAACTATAAATCTTTCGCACGTCATTTAATGTTATTTAAAAATTAATTGACTCTTTGATTTGGGTTTTTTTTATTGTCGCTGAAAATACAAGGGCAAAGCAGAGCTTAAACACTTTGCCTCATTTGTTTTTACGTGTTTGAGGTATTTTCATCATAGTTTTATCACCAACCTACACCAAAATTTTTCTCTCAAAGTTTTTCCTTGGATTTAAAAATTTCCAATTTATCCACTTATTTGATCCTATTTTAATTGGTCCAAAATACTTGCTGAATACGCTGTATTTGGTGATAAACCTTATTAATCTAAAACTATATATTTCTCTTACTCATTCATAACATTTATCCACCACCAACCAAAGAAGCACATATTATGAACTATCTCATGAATACAAAGTACTTCTCGATGTACATTGCTACCATATTCTACCAGAAAAAAAGCATTTTGTCAATATTTAGTAAATATCACCTATTCATGTTGATAGGGCTGCAGCTCTGAATCTTGCATCAACTAAGGTGGCTCCGGATGGACAACTTGGCGATTCTACGGTAAAACGAGACTTGCTGACGAGCCAAAACGTATGCCACGAACATGTGTATGCTGGATGTATACATACCCTGGAGATGACAAATTATTCTGCCGGCCCTTGGCTGGTAATGAACACGGCCGTGTCTCCATTCTGATTCTCACGAATATAACTGATATAACCTGACATCAAGTGGTGGTGCTCATCCCGTTAATGGCTACAAGTATTCTTATTGATTTTAATTCAAGCATTATTTTTATGACAAGTAATCTTATTCCCTCCAGAAGTACAATAAAAAACAGTATTTGATAATTATTTATTTGTTTCTTTTTCTTCTTTCAGGAGATATGCGTCAAATAAGTTGGAATTGTTTATTATTTATTACTCTTTGCCAACTTTTCGCATTGTCATCTATGCTTCTTCATCAGGGCTTCAATTATGTGCACTGGCAGATCATGCAATCAAAAATAACCACACGTATTAAATTTTAAACACACAAAAATAATAGATTCAGAACCCAACTTATGTAAAAGATTATTTAAAGAAATGGTGCACATTACAAAAAACTAAACATTCCACAATAAAAAAACAGACATCGCCAAATTAAGCAAAATGTATTATTATGTTCTAATATGCTTTAACAAAACTTAATTATATTTTGATTTTTGAAACAACCTAAATATACAAAAACTGAAACAAACAATAAATAGCAACGAAGATATAATCAAACAATTAATTAATAAGGAAGTCTCTCTGAGGTAAATGGAAAAATGAAATGTTTATAAACTTTTTAACATATATATGTACAAAACATTGTAAACTATATTCCACTTATGTAAAAACGCCCAATATTTTCCTTGTATGATGAAGTATATATATTAAAATGCGAAACGTTGGGAAATAGTAATAAATAATAAAAAATTCCAAATTATTTGACCTATATCTCCTGAAAGAAGAAGAAGAATCGAATAAATAATAATAAAAAGAGGTCATAAAAAGGAATCATCTAGGTATTTGATAATGTGAAAAAAGTTCTTTCCGTTGGTTATTAATTTGGTTATTTGTCTATGCGATCGACATATGAGATGTTTGGTGTCACTTAGGACCTAGGTGGATAGGTTGATAAGGGGAAGATTTTAGTATGATGAATGGAGAAAGGGGGAGATATGCGTTGACATAAGCCTTATGTCTACAATTCACGCCCTAAGTAGGGATAACAATTTCATGTCTCATTCAAGCTTCGTAGTACTTTGCTTGATTTGCTCTAGATAAAGTGTAAAGTGGTCCAAAAAATTCAAAGGAACACATTACCAATAATTATGGATGTTTACTTGTAGCACGTAATATTTACGTAAATGTGGTCGTGCGGAGTCACGAATGGGTAAGCGCGTTGGTTAGCTACGTCTGCAATACGAGGTACAGTAGCTATTTTTCGAGTTCATTGGTAATTCCTCATCCCATTACGGGATAGGGGGTGAGGACAAGACATTGCTTTGTGTAGGGGGCTAAAGATTTCAGCCAAATAAAACAGCTGAACCATAAGTTAACACAGAAAAGAATGAAATATGGTGAAACTTGAAGTCTTAAATGACGAAAATAGAAAATTATTATTACATAATTGGCAGTGTTCATTTCTCAGGCAAGTAACACATACGAATTGTCTTCGAGGTTGCGAAATATCACATTCCCTCGTTCGTGTTGCCTACCCTATAGCCTTTCAGAGCTTGCGCACAAAAAGAACTGCGTGGGGAACCTCCCCTGGGTTACTTATTGAGCTAATATTTCCCACAAAGAGTTTATAGGCGTTTTAAATTGAACTGCGAAGCGGTGTGAAACATTTTATGATCTTTGATTTCTTTGCATCACCCTAATGTAGCACCCAAATATGGAACGTGGGTCTACTGAAAAAATATCACAATGCCAGTTCACTCCTGGTATTCGAACCCGGGATTGTGGGATAGGAAGCCAGTAGGTACTTTTGCCATCGCACCAACCCCGACCCCCGCTAGTAATATAATATGCTACATTTCTGTATATTCTATCCTACGGAACTTCAAAATGATTTGTAGGAAGGGCAGCGCTAAAAGGAAAATCCCTATGGACATAAATACACGGAGAGGAACGTATCTTACTTATTTCCCCAACTACCTGCCAAGATAATGAAAAAAAGTTGGAATGCTTATAGTTTAAGTCCAACCTCACCATGTTCTCGCGGAGGACTTATTGTTCGGGCGGGGAAACGAGCTCTTAAATGTATTTTTTTGGGGGGGCTGTTTTCCAATTTTGTATTCACAGTCAGCCTGACAAAAAGCGGGCCAAATAACTGGATTCAGACTAGTTAGTCACGTCACGATGAGTTGTCGCAGAGCAGTACGGAACGAAATTAAAGGCACTCTCCGTTTTTTTCTTCAACTTTTGCCTTTTTGCTTTATTTATGGAGATAAAACCTACACTTAAACAATTAAAAGTCGTGCTTATAGAATACATTATTACTAACTCTCACAGCCTTTACAAACCCAGTCCATCGAGATGAAAATTTAGCAATATAGTCACCACATTAAACGGGTCCACTCGGCTTAAACACACAATTGAAGTAGATCACATGTATCAGAGGAATGGGGTACCCATGAATATACATTTATGGACTCAGACAGTCACACCCGTTTTATTCAGCAGATGCGTCCCTTATGACTACGTCTTTAGGCACCCAAGCGAGTATTAGGATTCCGTTGATAATTAATCTAAGCCACTCTCGGGATTCAAACCAGAGTTCATCGGTATGGAAAGCCCATACTATATCCACAACATCAACTTGATCTCCACAGTAAACATACGTAATTAATGTGGTTTATAAGTCTCAAGAAAAGGAGTAAGCCAATTACACTTAAATGATGGGCACCAGGAGTCACGTTTATTTGTTTAAAAAAGAACCAGTTCCAAATCCCTCGAGAATTTTTCTTTTTTTTTACCAAAAAAAATAACGAAGATAATACTCCAGCTAACACACAAATACGATCTAATAGTGTTGGAATCCATCTTTCGGTTCAGCTGCATGCGTCAGCGACGATGTGGCAACAGTTTCCACCGTGTAGCAGGAGGCGATACTTTGAACGGAAAACAACGGAGGAACTGTCGCCGCTTCAACACTGACACACGCAGCTGGCAATGGAGATAGCGTCTAGTTAATCAACCCACTGCGGAGGCCTTCGATGCGACTACGATCTCCACTATTGAAATATACATCTACAAAATACCCTACAAGCCACCTCAAGGGTGTGTGGCAGAGGGTGAGTAGTCACCAACATGCATAACACTGTAACTACGACTAATTATGCATAATCATAAATCGCTAATGCTTGTCACGAGGTGAAGTTTCGCAAGCATGCACGCATGCGGATATGTTAGCAATGGTAGAGGGACCGTTATTATTTATGTAATTACACACAAATGGACAGAGATTCAGGAGTTTTGGTGAAATAAGTAGCTTGAGAAGTTTACCTGCATCAAGAAAATAAGTGAGCCAATCATTCTTTCCTGAAGGTTAGTACTGAAAGTCATGATTTGGCACTGACTCAGATACCCTCTGGGACACTTTTCTGATGTAAGCCTTTGAATCTAAAGAACGTCTTTATCACAATACTGTAAAACAGCCTAGTGAAAGAAGAAAACCATTATCAAAAACTTCCCAGCATTCCCACTTTTTTCTCGCCCACTCGCTCAATCACCACTTCGAGTCCTCACTTGCTCTTCCTTGCAAAAATCCTCTCTTTTCCCTGATTTTCATTTTAATACCCCGCCTACCAAACCACCCAAAGTCCCTCTTGGAAACCATTCGACGTATCTTCCTCTTTAATTTTGTTCGACTTTTATTTTCCTCATCTCCCACCTAGAGCCGTTACCTCCTGCAAAGGAGAAAGTTTATTACATTCTTCTTCACACATCTGGAATCCTTTTATTTCATTGAGAGATGTGAACCCCACGCTCACTCATTTTCTCTCAAGCGAGGGACGGAAAAGATTTTTCGGCGTATTCAGGGAAGCGATCCAAGTATAAAAAAATAAGAAAAGGTACGGGGATTCCGTGGAAAAAATGAGGCTGGGAATATAATGAAAAGGATAAGGAATACGTAGTATTAAAAAATTCCATTCATGCCTGAAAATGACCGAGATTTATTTGTCTAAGGTAAGGTGATTTAATTGGACTAGACACCTATGTATTGTCGGATTGATTGATATGTGCGGAAGATTGAAAACGAAAAATGCGAAAGTTATTAGTTGCCGAGTACTGCGGAGTCAAGAGCATTGACTTCTCACGTGGAGGGCTCGGTTTGAAGGCCCGGGGATGGTAGAAATTTGTCAGAGGTAGAGGCGTGTTTCGGAGAGTAAGAAACGAATCGGGATTATTATGTTAAAAACATCGACGGCACCAATCCGGTTACCGGTCTACATTGGCCGATTTGACCACTAGGCTACGACTTGGAATAATATGGGTACATTTTCTGAGCTCGGGTTCTTCACACTTGTCACCGCTTTGTAAAAAGCGATTCGAGAGACTTTTGGATAACTTAGAAGGAATATAATAAGAACTAAGATATTACAATTTTCCTCTAATTTTAGTTCTTATTATGTTCATATTCCACAACATCTCGCCCGATTCCTCCCTTTTTGAACTTTAGAAGGAGGTTTTTCTCTTTCCATATTGCTTTATTCAACTTGCTTCGTCTGTCTGTTTTTTTGGGTAGAATCTGTTAATCGATTAACTAAACTAATAAATAAACCAACTTACACTAATCAGATTTCCTTCAAATTTAGCACAAATTGTATGACATAACAATATTAGCCAGATAAGAAATTTCTCAGTGGTTGGTCCCTGTTGCGGAGTCCCCATTCCCGCAAACCAACACAGTAAGTGTTTGATTTTTGACGAGTGGTGCATATATTTTACGACCATTGGAGAAATTTCTTATATAGTTTATGTATAGAGGCCATAGAGCTCAACTACCTTGTTCATAATGAATAAAGACACTTGGTAATCTTCCACAGATTTATTTATTTGACACGACGCGTTTCACCACACTGTGGCATAATCTTGTGCCACAGTGTGGTGAAACGCGTCGTGTCAAATAAATAAATCTGTGGAAGATTACCAAGTGTCTTTATTCATTATGAATATCGAGAACTTCCACCATATCCAGCCTGAAACAGTAGAATTTATTCAACTACCTTGATTTAAAACAATATCAATCTATAAGTGTCACGTCTTTCTCCCTCTAGGTTCGCTACTATAGAATTTTGATCGGGTAAATCCTTTGCATTAATCCATACACCGCTTATGTCCGTGGTTGTGTGGGTTTAAGTGGTTGCCTGAATAGAATAATTAAGCTCATTTATAGGTTCGAGGCTCTACTGCGGCATATTTTTCGGTCGAAAATTTTTCGGAAACAACGTACACAACGATCCTGTACACGTACACCGGTAAAACAGCGTGTTAACATTGTTTTATTTAACTTGACATCAGTTTGTTTGGATAAAATCTTGTAATCAACTTTTCACCCACTTACCACCACGTTTATTGCCTTGAAAATATTCCCACAAGTGCATTTTGGATGAAAATACAACATTTTATCAATTTAAACAAAATAACACAACATTTAAGCGTCAATTTAACACAAACAAATTCGTTCCATTTTTTTCATCAAAAATTTCACTGTAAACTTTTTAATAATTTATCTCCAGAATAACGACAGTAATTTGATGAAAAATCGATGCAACATTATTCAAAACTTCAAAATATAAAATGGAGTAAATTCAAAAAACTTAAAAAAAAAGTTTTATTAATAAAATTACTAAAGAGTAGGAAATAATTTTTTTGCTGTCACAACTGTCCTACAACAGGCAGAACGTGATTATTTGTGACTAAAAACAAAACCATGGGGGTGCAACCAACATTTGTGATTAAAAAGACTTTTCACAGGAAACACCTAAGTAGGTCGTAATCAAAACTTGTGATGCAAAAGACTTCTCAACAAACTACCGTAAAGGTTGAGGCAAGCTTCGGTAGCCGGAAACTCCTGGTCTTGCACAACTTGAAATACTAAAGACTTTTTACCACGTTGTCCTACGAGTGACGGTAAAGTCTGTTGGTTGCGCCCCCATGATTTTATTCTTTGTCACAAATAATCACGTCCTGACTGTTGTAGGCCAGTTGTGATAACTCAAAAATTAATTTAGACTTTTTAGGAGATTTTTAACAAAACCATGTTTTTTAAAAGAGTTTTAAATTTATTTTTATGCATGCACTGTGCATCACAGTTGCTGTAAATTTTGATTCTTTTCGTATATTTCGAAAATTTCTATTGTTTTTCATCTCTCCAAAATAGCCATAGTTGTGAATGTTTGGCAACTGACCACCAGAATACCTGCAAGTATGTGTTTACTTTTATCGTCAACTCAGTAGTATTTAAAAAATAAATACGTTGCTGTCAAGTTTTTTGTGGTGCATTTGATTTTTGACTTTGATCAGTAAACACCGCCTCAAGGCCAGGCCCAATCTGCCGCTCTGTGTGCTTTGGTAACCATCAGAAGAAACGAAAGCGCATATCGCCATCATTATCGTATACAGTCGGTAACTTTCGTTTCAATGGCCAAGCAATAGTCAGAAGTAATAACATCCCTTCCGCGGCTACGACTAAACTCTCTCTCGTATAGATGACTGAAGCGGTAACCCTGGATCATTGAGTGCTCATTTTTATAAAAATTACTTGGGCTAAATTTCATTTAAGCTCAACTGTTTATGATTAGTAACGTAGCATACAGGCAGCAATGGGAATAATACAAGAAATGTAATCAACATTTTTTCCTTCATTAAAGCATGCTATGACTAGGTTTTTCGGCGCCATATTCAAAATTTAGACGAAATTATATTTAAGTGTCTTTTTCGAATATTGGAACCGGCGTGACACCTTGATATTTATTAACAACAATTATAATTATAAAATATGTATAATTCTACGTTTAGAATAAAATATGTACGTATGAAAACTAATTATTACGAAATATATGTAATTTGCCATAAGGCTACGGATTAAAACAGGATTGAATTCTCAAAAACCAAATCGGTATGATGCAATTTTTTCACTTTAACCTTCAGATATCACTATTGAGAACAAGTATACAAAGTTATTCGTAAATTTGTACAGTATTAAAAATCACTCCAACCACCTTAAGAGCAAGAGCTAGGAATCTCACCTTACTTCCACCATGCCTTCTAATAATATCCTAATATATATATATTTCTCCCGATCTGAAGCCCCTATTCCTTAATAAATGACTTGAAATATGGACATCGGTGATGATGAATTGTGTAACAGGACACATCCTTTGATAGTAAAGTAAAATATAGCCCGTTTATCCTGGCTGAAAGAGATTTTAACAAACGAGTTCGTCAACGGTGTCAACATATGACTAGAGAGAAAATAGCTTCCCGTTTCCTTCAAAAGAGAGAAATTTTTAGCTGTCTGGCAATAGCAATGCCAGCATCAAAATTCGATTGATTAAAAAATATGCACCTCTATAGGTATAAGATCAAAGTGAAAAAGGTTTGTAAAATAAGTTTTATGCAATAATACTAACAAAGGAGGCTGGAGAAAGATATTTTTACCAAGTAGCCGCTCATGTAAATTGTGAAATTTATAATATTGAGTCCGTAGGAGGGGAAGTATATTAATTAACTTGACGTAATTAATATTTCCTTAACTCTAGATAATCGATAGGCACTTCAAAGGAAATCTTTTGTGAGACATGACGGGCTAATGTCACAATGTCTTTAAAAATGGCCCTTATTAAAAGTGTAGAAAGCTTGAGTAAAAGAGATTTTTAATTTTTTCATAAAAGTGACAGAATTTGGCGAGAGAGAAAATGGTATCCTATTATCACCAGAGGAAAAATATTGTATCTTTCAGCAGAGCCGTCCCAGGGGATTGAGGGGCCCTGTGCAAACGAAATTCGGGGGGCCCCATAACTTTGCATTCCCTTATTGATATAGTACCTATCATCTTTTAAGCATATTTCATGGAAAGAAACAATTTAACCAAAAAACTGGCAAAGAGTTTCAAGAAATTTACATGTGCGCTAGGTAGTAGGTAATTTCGGGTAAAAGGCGGGTTTCCCCGCGCCGTCTGAAAGATGCAAGCCCGGGAGGGGCCCCCGAAGGCGCGGGGCCCAGTGCAACGGCACCTGTCGCATTACCCTAGGGACGGCACTGTCTCTCAGTATAAGAGGTAAAGTATAATTTATACCTAATGGAATTTATCCAAAGTTATGCTAGGATTTCATTAGGCATTAAATTGTATGTGCTGCATAGCTGTCAAGAAAATATATGCACCGCATCTGTAGCAAAAGCCTGACAGTTATGGTGAGCAAAGTAGCGCAAGAAAAGAAGATATTCTACGAGAAGAATCTAAAGAACAGCGTCAACGCAACGCAAGAAATGTCAACGCAAGCTTGAAGATAAGTCGCCCTTCAATAAAATACATGGCTGGAGAATGCTTTAATACGACGCGACGGTGAAGGCGTATAGAAGAGACACTAGAGTATAGCAGAGAATATTGCAAATGATAAAAATGTGGTGCTATCGAAGAATAATGAAGAACAAATGAATGAAGAGAACCACTAATGAAGTCCTATGAAATGTGGGGGAGAAAAGAAGTTTAATGGTGACTATGAAAAGTAGGACATTGGACATAAATATGTTCATTGGAGAGATTATGCGAATTAGCAGTCTCTGAAAAACCATACTTGAAGGAGATATAAATAGGAAGAATAACAGATGAAGACCATGGATGGAAATCATCAGCCAAATCATGACATACATCAAAGTAAAGAATGAAGCAGTTGACTGATGGGAGAGTGAAGTTAGAGAGATGAAGCAAACCAATCTTCAGATTGAAGGCTGCTACTGATGATGATAATAATGTATCAATGAAATTTATTCGTGCGATAATATTTTTGGGCAAAACAATTGCCTCCGTGTCTTACAATTTATGAATTTTAATAGCTTTAAAAATAATTTAAAGAAGTACTTCACTGAAGATAAAATTCAGTGTAGATTCTTTCTCCATTGTTACCAATTAATGACCACAGGAAGAGAAGATCGGGATAATAATTCGATCACAATACACCTCACTAATCGATATATATTTAACAATATTACATATCCAATTACAAGTGCTCCTAAATGTTGTCCCTTGAACATACATTGTTTTGTGCCGAGTGTAGTCTAGGTTTGTCCCTGGGGAGGAATTCATTTATCCTGTAGACAACCTCAGAAAGTGCATGCAATTCACCATGCAAAAATCATTTGACATTCGAACCCGGATCTCATAAAGGCCAATCAGGTGTGTAGTTTGCTTAAACCCTCGCCGAAATTCAACTACAGTAAGATGACTTTGATGGTGTAACTGGTTCCCGGATCGATACTCGGTCAAGTCTCATTCTTCATAGCAGGTTTCATGCTCATGATGTATATCTTTACAATATTGCG
The DNA here is from genome assembly GCA_963573305.1 of Pyrrhosoma nymphula. Lineage (NCBI taxonomy): Eukaryota > Metazoa > Arthropoda > Insecta > Odonata > Coenagrionidae > Pyrrhosoma > Pyrrhosoma nymphula. Next base: position 5,787,515 of record OY754335.1, on the reverse strand, counting down.
CGTGACAGCGTACAATATCAGCAGTGAATTTTGAAGTTATTGGAACAAACAGCGGAAAATGCTAGAAACGTGTCGAGTTTGTATGATTTTAGCAGTGTTGTATTATTTTAACAAATGAAAAATTTTCAAGTTCCTTACTATCCACGCTGGGATTAAACTAACACTGATATTGTAGTATTTCTGTTCTCTTGGTTACCTCGATAGGGCGTACAGCTCACATCAAATTGAGTGTACACCTCAATTATCATTTTTATCCTTCCCCAATCTATTTTTGTTGTGCTTATCCTTTCTTTGGATTGTGTCCTAACGCTCTCGCCACACACGCCTGCTCGCTTTGTACTAGTACCTACGTAGAGGTATGTAAGATGTTTCTCGTTCCCTTTTGCTCATTTCCCTTCTTCACACACTTCAACTTTTCCATGCGATTCCCCCCCTCTTAACTTTTCCTTTCCGCCATCATCCTCCTCCTCTTTTACTTTTATTCCTTCCCCATTCTACAACTTCGCGTCGATGAAGTTTGCGCTGACTTCGCCGATCCCCCATTTGAGTGAGCACGCTAATTAATTATTTTCCTTTTCAAGGCGGGCGAGGGGTTTTTCTCAAGCCTCGCGGAGGGTGAAATTCCCGGAAGTTGTGTGCGCGTGGGACGCTTTCGTCTCGCCTCCGTTTCATTACGAGAGGGGGGTAACCTCGGCGGGGGTCTTACGATTTCCAAAGGAAATTGGATTGCAAGGGGGGGGGGGTGCACTCCGGTAGGTAAAGGCATCTGGTGCCGACCACCCGGGTTTCATCAACTTACGTTTTTAGCTTCTGCCTTAAGACTTGGTTCTTGATACAAAGACTATATACATATAATGTTTACGGGAAGAATGATCGCCCATCATAAGGAGTGCAAGCGGTGATGTACCCGCCTAGAACTGTTCAGATCATTATAATTTAAATCATCACCAACAGTCATCAATTTACTGTTTGGTTTTCTGTAGTTCCTAACTCTAAATTATTCACTTTGGCGTCCTTCATAATTTGCCCGTTGTATTATAGTCTTGGTCTTCCTTTTAATACACCATATTGATTCCTTCTTCCAATATTGTTTGCAAGTTTAATTTTACCCTCGGACCCATTATTTAACGACATTAATCATCAATAGAAGTCATCAATCCGAAGAGTGGCTTGCTGCAACTCTCCACCCTCCTCTAAGCTAACCACTTTAATTTTTTATTATTCTTTATTGAAATGTTACCCTGGTTTCCTTAATGCATTTCATTAATGGAATTTTTCAACGATTCTATTCATTCCTTCGGGCACTATTTTCAATAGGCTATTGTGTCGCAAAATGTGTCCAACAAGTTGCTTCTTCTACTATGCAGGGATTTCATTAAAATTCTTTTCGCTTGAACTCTTCATAGGAATTTTTCATTGGCTCTCTTCATCAATTTGATTTTCGTAATTCCTCGTTGGTATAATATTTTCTATTTCTTTCAATAACCTTCTCTGCATATATTGCCCTCCTCTGCTGCGTTTATTTCCTTACTTTCATAGTCTTATGAGAGCATACTCCGAATATACGCTTCAATTATGTAATTTCTTACTTCCTAGCTTGTTCTGTTGTATGATAGTGCACCCTTCTTCTTTGATAGGAGGCACTTCTTGCCTCGCGCTACTCGACACTATATCTTTCTTGGCTCTTCCCTCAATGGTGATCATAGTTACCAAAGAGCAAAATTCTTCTACTTGCTGCAGTTTTTGCTTTTTCAATTCTTTTGGTGACTCTTCTTTAACATTTCTTCCACGGACAATTATTCTGTTTTTTTTTTTTTTTTTTTTTTTTTAAACTTTGATCTACATCTAACCAACATTATATTTTAAGTTTTTACCCAGTGAGATAGCTGAAATTCTGAGTGGACTTTATGAGCAAAATTCACCGGGAATGTATTAATACGTTCATCATATGAGTCTAAACCCTCATCTGTTTACTGAGAGCTCAAATGCTAGCTAAACCATATTTTGGACCAACATTATGGCTATGAATTATGATAGTTCATTTTTGAGAGCTCAAATCGACCCATATGACAACATTTACTTCATGAGGACAATTTAAAGAAATAGAGAAAACTAAACGAATCACAATTATTGAGAAAAATTAGTAAAACTACACATAGGATATAATATGGCCCATTTATAAGTAGATCAAGTTGACTTTAGAAAAAACTCAATTAACGACTTATCCTGGCGCTAGCAAAAAAACTGAATAATGAGAGATTTTAAATAGGCAGAAAATTACAATTTTAGGCAAAATGCTTTGATGAAAGATTATGGCAAAAATCTGAGGCATTACTGATTTTTGATGCATCATTGTGACAGAAATTGTTCTAGATAATACGGTTGAGTTACTAGATGTTTAATAATGCAATAGTTGATGTTATACATTAAATATCATCGACTAGCATGATAACGAAAAAAAAATGCATTGAAAATCACGTACGCTGCTACTTATCCCTCAAATGCCCTATTATCTTGGATCTACTCTACCCTACTCTACTCGATAGGTGCCATGGAGTTCCCAGTTTTACGTTTTATCTGATAGTCGGAGTACATATTTATGTGGAATACCCAGTATGGAATCGTTTATTCTCTGAAAATCTCCACCAATTTCGGAATTCGAGCCCAGACTATTGGTACTAAAAGTCGGTATTCTCGCCATAACCATAAGCCGATCCTCGTAGGTACGCTAAATCACCTCCTTTTTATGTTTTTCTATTTTAATTTAATAAACCCATAACGTGCGCATTTATCATGAGTATTTTATCCTAAAAATATGTATAGATGAAGATAGAATATCCAAGAGACTATCAAACAGTAAACCTTATGCAAGCGTAAGCATAAAAAAGAATTATTACTCGGGAAGAAAACCCAGTTCTTCGAGCAGAAATGATTTTTAAAATTAAATTCATTCGTGTTTCAATGCGTTACAATGATGGGTGAGCATTAAAGAAATAACAAGTGTGTTCTTTTTCCCTTGTTTAATGAAGTCAACCCCGCAACGAAGATTGCCTGGCCATGCTATTTTATGACATAGCTTCGCTCGAGGAAATCAAAGCGTGTTGTGTAACTGCCTGTATCAAACTCGTGGAACTACTTATTAAGCAAGGGTTTTGATAGCGAATACCGTTTAAGAAACGTGTTCTACAACCCGTTAAATCTCCCATCCATATATTAAACTTCCCCTCTGGTACTCAGCCTGTAAACATCGCCTATATCTTTAAAAGTACACTCTTTGCAGAGCATAAAACTTTCGATTACTCATTTATATAATTTATTTTTCGTGTCTAAATCAAATGAATGCTTTTGATGGAGGGAAAATCGGTGTAGTGGAATCCCCCACTTGGAGCCTTAAATCCTCCTAAGACAGAATATGCCGAAGCGCAGCACTTTTTGGTGCTTGGAGGAGATATCTTTCGCACCGCAAATTTAAACGTGTGATTTGCAATGAATCGCCTATTGCAAAGGATGAGCACAGGCTGGTACTCAGGTTTGTATTGCTCTGGCCTGGTAAGTGAAAGGTATCTCGAAGTTGAAATTCACACCATGACGATCCAAAAATCTGCCAAGATGTTACTAATTTTAAGACAAAACTATTTAAATTAATACTTTTGAAGAAAGTGAACTGTTAGTTGGACGGGAGAAAATTACTCACTAATGGATGATGCGCACCCTGTCCTAAATACATATTCATAAAAAATTCGTAAAATTAATATGAAAAATATACATTCATAAAACTAATGTAATACCTTGTACCTCCTCTCTCTCACTCACACTATCTTTCTATCTACATTTATCTTCAGTTGTGCTTTTCCTTTGTACATTTCGTCGGCAGCGGATGAAAAATTTGTTGCATTCATTTGTTTTCAACTTGCGGTACGGAAGGTGACTTTGTATTGAAAATTCGCTTCTGCTCAAGTGTATTATTATCAGTTAATTATTTACTTTGCTATCTTTATTTGAAATTGAATTTGCATTGAAATGTTTTATGCACTTAGCCTAAAGACTTAAATAGTCAACGACAAAAACTGCTTACGAGGCAGTTTTGAAACCCACCTCGAGGGTATTATTAATAATTAATGTATAGAGAATAATTATTAGAGTATAATGAATAAAAAGAAAAGTATTGCTATTTACACGGTTTACGGGAAAAATGATCTTCGATAATAATTAATTTTCGAAATATTGCACGTGAATCATTCAAGAAAATTTGAGGTTTCAGGGTGTATTACGTGAAATGTTTCCATGTTTGGAATGATAAAAATTATGTGAATTTCACAAAAGATAGTTTATTCACGACCCGGATTGAAGATGCCATAATTTGTTGAAACCCGGGTCGTGAATAAACTATCTTTTGTGAAATTCGCATAATTTTTATCATTCCTAATATGAATCATTCAAATACTCCTTCTTAGTTTCTATTGCACGGTATAAAAGTATATGGATGTTATGGTTAGTTGTTATTCATTTGGAAAATGTATTACCAACATATAACCACTGATAACTTTAATTTTGAGTAACTTCCTAATTTGCTTCTAACTGACAACAATAATTATTCTCCAATTTATTTATTATAATGACGACATTCCAATTTATTTAATCACAGAGTCATTACTATCCGGCATAGAAAATCATGTCAATACAAATTTTAAATATAAATTATCTTTCATTGATAATTTAGCTAAAAATGAAAGCTTTTACAAACATTTTCTCGGTGTTTTAATCCGCATACCAATATTGTTTTGTTATTCCATGAGAAAAACGAAATCATTATATGGAAGACAGAGAGCGATTATGAAAACTTCCTCATTATTCAATTTATCGCAAGCATTATATCCAAGTTTTACAACACTAGGCAGGTTAAATTAGGACCCGCCCAGCCATAACCGTTTGTTCGTTTGTCTGCCTTTACGAGAGGAAAAGCTTCAAACGTCACCAATTTACATGACTTTTTCGTCGTCGTTGAGCGATAAATCTATCGTTCTTTTTCGTTCCAGTGCCATCGATCCCACGAGCCCCGGGCCAACTTTCACATTTCCAATGCCTTGGCAACATCAAAGGTCCTCAAGAAGATATATTTCTTCTCCCACGAAAATATGTGATATAGTTTTTTTCTTATAGAGCATCCTTTATTCTATCCCTCGCCTCTCGCATCAATCAGTTTCCGCCTCTTGTTCTTTCTTTTTCGGTTCGTGTATGTTTTTCCTTCTGGCCTTGTTGGGTTGAATTAAAAGGATACCAACAAACCCCCAGTCGTCTCCAATTCGTCCGGGTAAAAGCTTTTCCCTGTCTTCCTCAACGTTTTCTCCTCCTCCTCTCCGTTACTCCTCTATTAACCAGCTTTTCCTCTTCCCACACACACTAGTCCCATCTTCCTTCGACCTTTTATCCTCCTATATCCTTTATACAGATAGGTTTGGTACAGTGGCTGGAGCAACAACTTTTCATACAAGGCCCTGGGTTTGAATCCAGGAAGTTAGCGAGATCTCGCAGCGGAATCCCGGTCCCTACTTTGGTGCCAAGTAGAGAGCATTTCAAAGACAGTACTTAGTAAGGAACAATCAAGATAAATTTTGGTTCCTTCAGCGCCGGTCATCAAGAGAAGGTTAAAGCCAACGCTAGGTTTCTCTTAACCCTCCTTCCATGTCTCTCCACCCCCTGAATTCCTCGAGAAATCATTCAGTTACAAACGCATTCATCTATCCTCATTCCCCAAATATCCCGTGTCGGTCGTCTTACCCGGGGATGAGATGTTGGTAGGCGGGGTTGTAAGCGTACCCTTGGTGCCGTAATGTTACGGAGGCCAGAGAATTGTGGAAGAATTTAATTGAATACATTTGGAATGAATTCGCGGCACACTTGGTCACATATTTATAATAGATACAGGAAGATCAGGTTAATGTGGTGTCTATAGTGTTGGCTTCATGTTCCAACGGCACAGGTTTGAATCCTGACGGGGGCTGAGATTTATCAGTCTAACCCTAATCCCATTTTTGGTTTTCTGTGAGGGTATTTTAAGTACATAACTTCGTCAGTTGGTTGGTACGTTAACATTTGGGTGCCTAGGTACATTTCGTAAGGATTAAAACAATTCCTGAGAGTTTCCGGCTTCGGTGGTGGCCTGGTAACGTCCTCGCCTGCTAACCCTAAGGTCGCGGGTTCGAGTCCCGCCTGGATGGATTTTTCACCTCCCAGGGCATGGTTGTGTGTGCTCGTCCGTTGTTGGTTGTTAAATAACTCAAATGCAAAGACCATAAAATGCTGTTTTCGGTGGCCATGGAACATAGAAAATACAAAAGGCCAGGTTTCATTCCAACTCTCCTCCGATTCCCACGTGTAATCCGTCCTTTACCAAACTATCTTCAATAGTGCAAATGTCCTCGATTGTCGGTCGTTTCTCCGCTTAGCCACCCCTTCCCATTTCCTCTTCCGCAGGGAAACAAACCACCCTTTTTCCCGTCCTCTTCTGGTCCTCTTTGATTGTCCTACCTCGTTTGAACCCTCCCTTCTCCTCCTCTCCCTCCTTCCGAACAACCACCGTCCAATTTTCTTACATCCCTCTCTCTCTCTTGGGGGGTTAGAATGGGTTTCGGGTCCTCTCCACACCCCCTTCTTGTTTTCAATTACTCCGACAGAAGAAGGCATGACATCGGGGGGGAGCGGGAGGAGGTGGGCAATTGTATTCTTTGCCTGAAGGACTCTCTTCTCGACATTGCTTTCACTCTCTCTCTCTTGTATCTCCCTCCCTCCTTTCTTTCTTTCATTCTTCCCGTCCCCTTGATTTTCCTCCGCAAGCGAAGTTGAAAATCCGCGGGGGATTTCCGCGTCGTGACTGTTTTCCTATGACGTCACAGTAAATGTCCCGCGGGAGTGGGCTTTGAAGAACAAACGTATCATTTGTTTTCCCTCCCCTTTAATAGAACCACAAAGTGAACAAATCTACGTTTCATCTAGATTCTATCCTTTCGAACCAAAACTAGCCAAGAAATAACTTTCCAAAGTGACTTTATTTCCACAAGCTAATTTTTTCAAGTCGTCGATTTTGGCAAAACACTGCTACACAATGAATAGGTCCAATTTCATACGGTAAAAAAATATTTCTGTAAAAAAATCAGATGAATTTTGGTTGTTGACACAATAATAAACGAAAAAACATTGACCAATGTTTCTTCGCTTTCCCTCTCGTTTACACTTTGCTTGTCCCTATGGAATAAAATATATTCTGAGTAGATTTTAATTTAGTGCACTTAAAGGCAATCTATTCAATATCGAGATTTCCTATGGCAGTTCCTTCACTATACTGATTTGATCAAATGGTCGGTTTTATCAAAACATAAATACCCATGTCAGAGAGTAAACATGATTTCAGTTAGACGAACTGAATCGTATTTTGGATGTAAACAGGAACGACAAATGGAAATGGGCCTCATTGTTTACAGATTGACACTGCTTCTAATTGGCTTCCTCTCATGAACATTTTCAAAAGCGCCTCCAGTCTGTTTGTCCGAAAAATTAGAGAAATAAATGTAAAAGAAATTTTATCCAATTGAATCTTCACGAATATGCCGGACAGAAGAAAAATCATCAGTCGGTAATACGGAGAATAAATACCTACGTTCTCGATAGCAAGGCTAGACTATCTATGCCACAATGGGAACTATAATGCTATTGTTTTAAATTTATCTATCAAGAAAAAGCTTCATTTACAAAATTTGTATAATAACTTGGAGCCAAACGTGATTGACATGTGTGAATTCCGTCCTCCAATGTAGGATATCTCTACATTAACCCGTACCTTTTGATATGCCTTCGAGAGATTTCTTAGCTTCCTTCGAATCTCCCCCACCAGCATACATTCCACCTCATCCATGTCTAACAATTTTTTGGTTGCTGTTCTCCTTACCTGGTTATCCACCTTTCTAGAAATTCACTTCTTCAAAACTTTAACACGCGTTCATTCCCTCCCCAAAGGTGACAAGTCGCAGAACCACAGCAAGCTTCATTCATTGCTACATTCACCACTAATATTTGACGTATACGAGCAAAACATGTATATTTTATATTTCCATGATAAGTAATAGTCATAAAATGTCATTCTATTAATGGAGCATAATATAAAACGGGAAGAGGCATTTGAGATGGACTTGACGTAGGATGAGCGGATTATTGTGTTAAGTGAAATACAGGTTCCAAAGGAATAGTGGGTAGTAATGCAAATTAAAGGAAGGGGATCTCCAAACGCATTAAAACACGTATTTTTTTAGTGCCAACGAAGTCGATGATATCATAATAATCATGAGCATGCATCATTTGCATCAATCTGGAGGCTGGAATGCAGTAGCTCTCGGCTCCATTTTCATATAAACCCTTTCTCTCCGTAGAATTTCACGTTTTCAGGTGCAGGTTTGAAGAACATCATTTTGGAATAAATCAATGACTTTGTATAGACCACACTACAATTTTATTCCCTACCCGTGTTTCAACTTATTAACCCATGATGACTTGATAATGACTTTTATAAGTTGATGCCCGGGTCGGGAATAAACTTTGAGTGTTGACCATGCCAAGTCATTGATTTTCTCCTTTAACTCCGTAGATTCACAAATGTCTCTCAAGGATTTGTTCATGAAGAACTAAGATTTCTCCAAATTCATTCTTAGTTAATTTATCATTATTTTTTACTCTTATTTAACTTTAGAGTCATCATTCTGATATTCTCCTAAGTCATTCTGATATTCTCCTAAATTAAGTCAACATTCACTTGAGCCTCCAAAATCTTCAGTGCTGGCATTTAAACAAGCTAAAGGTTTCTTTCTTAATGCCTGGTAGCGACAACAAAAGAGGATAATGACATCCAGCGTTTTAATTATGGCCTTAGAATAGAATGGGCTCCATGGGCTCCATAAAAGCATTGTAAGTTAAGGCGATTCAATCATTAACTCTGTCCCAGGGATGTTTATTCCAATTACCCCTTTAATCCTCACCCACGCCTTCTGCTGAGGTTCTACAATTCTTCTTTTTTTCAATTTTCTTGAAGTACCTTTATCCACTGTTATATTTCCAATTTTATATCAAATTGATTTGCTTGCTCTCCCTCGTCAAATTCAGTAGTAACTCCACTCATCATCTTCATTTCACTTGAAGTACTTATTCGGTGGTCTTTTCAAATGATTCAATTACAATTTATTATTCACTCAAAAGCTAAGAAGTTTCCATTTGTAATGATCTTGATATCTGGTATCCATAGATCAATTTGAATTTTAGGGTATATCGATATCAAGGGTCGTTTCGCACCCCGCTCAAATCGTGATAATCTACTCAGGGCTCATCACCTTAAGTCATTATCATTGGTAGTCACCAATCCGAAGACTCCTTTTAACTCGCTCTCCACTTCAGCCACTTCAGTCCTAAATATTTCTTCACTTTGACATCATTCATCATCAGACACAAATTACATTCTTGGTCTTCCTCTGAAATTTCTCCCATTCATTTCTCCTTCCATGAGTGTTTTCAATCGAATCGTTTCATCATTGTTTTCAATAGACTATTGTGTGGAAGAAAAATTACAAATCCCATTTAACGTTTTCGAAATCGCGGTAATTCGTAGAAATTCAGGGCGAGTAATATGGTGGAAACCCTACTTATCCCCACCCATCAGGTCCTAGGTTCGAAATCTGAGCTGAAAAATCTTGCGGATTCACTCTTGGGAAGCCCAATGAGAAACCAATCGTGGCTTTCGAAGGATCCCATGAATGCATGGGCCGAAAAAGATGTTCAAAAGTACAGATAAAGTTTCAAGCCCAAGATTTACCACGGCACTCTATTCTTCTCTAAAAAAAGCTAAATCCGATTTACTCCCACACAAACCCGCTAGATCATCTTTTCTTTATTCTCGTCTATTTGGTCAACCAATTTTCCCTGAAGTCTTCACAGTGGGAGAATCCCTTTCGATTATGCCCTCATTGAATCCATTGTGCCTTCGGGTGAGCCTTAGCCATCTGGTTCTTTTTTCGGGAATTGTCTCATACAGTCCTCTCCTCTTCTATTCACGTGGGCGATGGCCATACTCCTATATTTCTCATTTCATCCCTCCATTTCAGTTCCAGAATACACCACTCATCGCAGGTTCCAAAGGCTCACATACTCCCTACTCTCTTTCATCAAAATAAGCTACACATACGATCCCTTTCAACCTTATGACCTTGATAAGACAATTAAGATAATAAAATTCCTTTGTTGCTGTTGGATGTGAAAAATATAATTATTATTATTTTCTGTCTGTTTTATTATTTTATGTCATTATCATTATATTTTTGTTACTAATGACGGATATCTCGATGTTTTGACGCCTTAAATTGATTACATGTACCTAATTATATAGGATATGTAAGTTCTGGAATGCAATAATAAACGTTTTTCTTTTATTTCTGTTTTTCTATTTTAATTCAGCTTTGTTTCCATTGCCAACACTTTCGTGGAAAAAGCAGATGGCAGCAATTTACTGCCTTCAAGCTCAGGGTAATTTTCACAATGTTGGCAGCGTTTTTAACCATTTCCTGTCCTCTACCCACAGCATCATTGCCAAGCTATTTCACGCGCCTCTTCCTCACCTTGACGTCACGGTTCGTGAAGGTCAGACTTCCACCAAGTTTCGCTACCCCTGTAATTTTAATTTGTGAAAAAAATAATAAGTCGGAAGTTAGGCTTTTGTTTATTTTCCAATGGAGAGAGAGAGAGCTTTTTCATTAAGTTTAGAGTGGGACCCTCTTAATGAATAAAAATAACCTTGGCGTAATTGATGCTGTCTGTCACTTCCCCAAGTAACCAACCGGTCTTCTACGTTAAAAAAAACACCCATCAGTCTTCCAGCTCGGTTTGTCGGACAAGTTTAGAGGAATGTCCTTCCTAGATATACATCTACATCTCTCATATTTTAAAACTTAACGAGTTTTAAACTCACCTCCTAGCCTTTTGTGGAAAATATTAGTTTGGCGAAATAGGGAAAGTGGCTCATAAATATACGATCCGAACTTTCTCATTTGCCAATTGACAATTATTCAGTAATCTGGTCTTTTTCAAACTATTTTCTCAAAATGCGAGAGATATATTTACATAATTATTCTATGTTTTTGTTAATTGAAAGAGTATTTTTATATCGCAATAAAAATAATTATTATAGTTGACAAATGACCTCCGCAATCGACGCACCTTAACAAACAATCCTACTGTATTACGACGCACACTAAGAACCGGTTTTTAAAGTCGCTAGTTAATTACTGACCAAATATAGCAGGCCGCAAACGATGGAACTCGATGCTACTTCGTTCTCCTATTGGCAACGCTCACATAAAAAATCCGCAAGTCGGATGTAATAAACGAAAATCTTACTCTCGGTTAGCGTGGAGTCAATGAAAAAACTATCTCATCTAGCGGTTAACGATAACCAGACATTATCAAAACTGCTGATAATTGTAAACATTACCCGGTGAAATTTACAACGAAAAATCCTAACGAATTCTAGCATATTTTTAAATTTATAATTTTATAATAGATTTAAATTGTAAACACCACCGCTGACGCAATTATAAAAAAACTCCAAGTCAGCTGCGAAGTCAATCAGTGGAGCCGCTTCGGTTTATTCGCTTCGTAAATGGAAAGTCTTCTCTTAATTAAAATTAAACTCGCCGGAATAATTTCCAGAAGATTTCTTCGATTGAGAAGGATAGAATAAAAAAAATAGTAGACCCACGTCAGATCTCGATTTCCATGGGGAAATTTTTTGTGGTAGTTTCCATTAAGGGAGATGACTGACTGCAGAGGTCATTCGCACAATTAGAGTCACGAGGGTATTTTGGAAGTCTGTGCGACTTAGCGGAATATAGTGATGATGGAGAGAAAGTCCTCAACTTTATATTTAAGGAATGAAAAGTTTCATGGATGGATGGACTGAGCGCTTCGGACTGATTACTGCTCATGAAGTGCTCTCACCACGTCATCATGGGGGGGATCGGAATTTCAACGAAGAATTTGCGACCTTTCACATTACACTTCGAGGACTGAGACGATTCCATATCGAATAAGAACTTGGTATCCAAAATATGTATGGTTATTACCAATTCTACTTGCAGTGAAAAAATGCTCATTTGGACTACTCAGGTCATTAGGCGCCCACGTCAACTATTTTCACTTGAATAAAAAAATGACGCTTTTGATAAAAATCACGTAAGATAAACAACATATAATGCTACCGCAATTAAGGCTTACAAAAACAAAGCGTGCTAGATAAGTACAAGGGTTCTATTATTATAATCCCATCTCACCAATCCTAAGTTTTTTTCTCAACCAGTTAGAAGATATTTTACACGAAGAGGCCAGTCGAAGTTTTTACGAATAGGAGTAATTTTGTCCTATGCGAAAAGGTAAGAGTATGCTCAGTCATACAACCATATCCTCAGCCAAGCGATTCCAAGCCCTTTCGAGGTATGAAAATGACAGGTCAATGTACCCTATCCTCAGCCAAGTGATGGCCACTTCTTCCATTCACCACCCTTCCTATTGGCCGGTTAGCAACAGTTAGTTCGCTACCCCTGTAATTTCGATTTGTGAAAAAAGTTGGAAGTTAGGATTTTGTTTATTTTCTGATGGAGATAGCTTTTTATACCTCCTAATATTCCTCAAAAGTTAGAAAATCACGAAAGTTCACAATGCAGCATGTCAATAAGTTCAATCACTAGGAAAGCTCTTTATTCAGCTAATGTAAGCCAATGAAGAATTCCCTGATCTAATACATTGTTTGGAATTGAGAAATAAAATTGCCAAATACTACTTTTATTATGCAGCCAACCTCATCTCCATCATTCATTCAGCCATCCTCTTACTAAATCAATGAGTTTTGATTCCTTTCCGATTTTGCTATCGCTGCTCTTTAAACATTCAGAACTTCCCTTTGCCACCGGAGCATGAGGAACGATCTCTTGTTCGATTCGTCAAATTAAAGCGTCGCGCCTCTTCAAGATTCAACAACTTTACAACATAGAATAAAAAAAGAACATGGGCAACCTTCTAACTTATGGTATGTCATTACAGCTAATTTTGACCCCCTCCACTACAAGGCAAGCACCAAACTCTAAAGTTGGGATGATACCTGCCTAAAAAAGGGAGATATCATGCGTGACGTTGTGGAATTTCAACATAATATAAAATTTAGAAGCCGCAATTTTCCACGGATAAAAATTCATTCGACCCGGGTTTCGATTCACTGCATCATCATCATCATCATCAGGTACAGAAATTTGCAAATCAAGTTATATATACAAGAGAAGATGGGTGGGGAAGGTTAGAACAATGGACCCCACCCGCCTACTCCTTTATATATACCTACCTTGATTTGCGAATTTCATCTACATCTACATATTACCCCGCAAGCCGCCTCAATAGGCGTGTGGCGGGGGGTGTTAGGACATTAGCCGTTTACATATAAAAAGGAAACGCTCTAATGAAATTACGCATGGCATTTATTATAGTCCCTTATTGTTCGGGGGAAAAACGAATTCCCATACCTATCCGTTCGGCAAAATATCTCTCTTAATTTATCGTTTCTGTCGGACCTGGAAATATAGTGGGGATCTAATATGATGTTCTCCGTGCCGCTCTGAAAGATATCTATTCTTAATTGCTCAAGCAATCTAAGCCTAGCGCGCAGCCTCCGAGTCTCTAACGGCTCCCAGCCTAATTCGTTTAACATCTGTGTAACGCTGTCTGTACGCCCGTAGCAGTTTTGACGAATCGCGCCGCTTTCCTTTGTATTTTTTTAAGTTCCCGGATTAAGTCTTTCTGCACTAGATCCCATATGCTCCAAAATTAATTTCTGTACTTGATGATGATGTAGCATTGAAACCCGGGTCAAATACATTTTTATCTGTGGAAAATTGCATCTTCCAAATTCTATATGATATCCGCCTACGTTATGTACCTACTTATATTCAATGTGATACGACTTTGTGAGACGACCATGCCGGAACACCCGATTTTATTCCCCGCAGCTTGTTGTTCAGCTTATTGCTAATTTGCTGTTGTCGGAAATGATTCTCGTGCCGTATGCAGTTCGTCATGAAGACATAACAGCTCACCTTACTTCCTGAGATAGCCTTCTTTACTCAGTTTGCTGGACTTAATCGTCGCTTTTTATTTACGCTCTCGCAGAATTCATTTCTCTCATCAAGCGTTCTTCCGCTAGACCCGGGATATAATGCCATGATGCGTTTGGGGGATTCTTACATTCTCGAAAACGAGTTGCTCGCAGTGATTTAATTGAGAGGGATAAGGAAAAATGAAATTTTTTATAAGAACGCCAAGTTATAGGGTGTGGTCTTGGTGAAAAGAGAAGTCGACGAACAGGAGAGCATCTGAAATGCGGCATAGCAAGCCAATTCATGAAGTATAGTCCTTTGTTCTCATCAATAGCTTGCTGCATCGTCGAAAAATGTCCATAACTTCTTTTTGTTGAATTAAAAAGCACATATTTTCGCAACAAAAATATTTTGGCACAACCTCATGATGACGCTTTATGTGTCGAAACTATATGTACCTACCAAAATTATTTTAGATGGAAACAGGTGTGTTTTACTCCAGTAATAATAAATTCCCTTTAAAGTTCAGCTATAAGCCATCGAATACAACTTATTTCCGCATTCACACCTAACTCCAATGACCGCACTGAAAAAAATACATGTATAACTAATGTATAACCACATTGCGTGCTTTAAGGATAAGCTATGCCATGGCAGCAAGTTATTTGAGACGTTATTTCCATCACTTTGACCAGGTTTTGTCTGAATACAGTACATTCCGGTTAATTGGGACACATCGGGGCCGGCGCACTGTGCCCCAACTAAGCGGCTGCCCCAATTCAGCGAAGTATCCCGTAAATGTGCTTAAACAAATGTTGAAATGAAAGAAAAAAGGCTAAATAAGGTTCATAATTGAAAGAGGTTTATTAACCTATTTATTGGTTTAATAAATCAGCGAGAATAATTCAATCTTAACCATTTTTCAGGAATTCTGTAAGTCTTGTGGAAAATGTAGAAGGTAGTATGAAAATATAGTATATAGAATGCTGCATTTCCATATAACGGCGGGCGTGGGATCGAATGCCAACGTTGGCGTAGATTTTGAAGTGGAATTATGGTTTCTTTTTAGGTGTAACGAAGAGAACACTTCAACTTCCGCACTCCGTCCGTTGGATGGAAAGTTAAACTGAGTTCATTTTGGTGTCTTTCGTTAATCGCATGCAAATGCCGTCGCATGGATTCCCTCATCAGACCAACCTGTCTCTCCTCCCGGTCTGAAGCGCCGAATCGTGCGGAACTGACAGAAATTATAATGAGGGTTGACATACCCATATTCTGAGGTAATCACAACATCGGAAGAAATTGTGAAGCTTAATGAGTACAAAATAATGAGAACTTAGAGTACAAGATTTATGCCAAAAAAAGACAATGGCTGAAATAATATTTGGCACAATCCGCCATGTCCTTAGCCAGTTCCAACCCGGTAAGTCGACACTTGATTTCGAAGTACTGGCAAACAGCGAGAGAAAACGGCTTTTTAAAGGGAACTTTTATCCACTGTTGATTGTTATTACCCCGATGTAAAGGCCAACATAAGTACTGTTTTCGGTGGTAATTAAATAATAAAAAAAAGAAATAATTATCCGGGAAGCAGCGTCTAAAGTGAGTATCAAGCGCCTTTTTAATGTTTTTAAGTCAAATCCAAAAATTATGGAATAAAACCCAAATTCAACGAAGGGAAAAGAAATACGCTAGTTTCCTTACTAAGTGCTTTGATATGAACTGATGAAATAATTTTGCAATATTTACCGCACGGGAAGAAGACGTAGGGATGAAAATTATTTACCACCCTTAAAAAATGTCGGGTTGTTCAGATTTTCTAGTAAACCCTTTAATTCGGAATTATCACTTTCCTGTCAATAGATCGCTGCTTTAAGTCAGGTCTAAATGAACTATTTGCTCAATTTTACTTTTGTACCACCTCCGAGAATACAAGTCGTCAAAACTCACAAAGCGCACGGCAATGGTTTTATTAGCTGTGCACCGAAGGAACTGGCTATGGTGGATGCGTGCATGAATCATTTGTGTCATGAAACAATACGGATCAACCAATTTGGCCACCCTGTGCATACACTCTGGCTTTACCCTTTTTTATTACGAACTACGAAACTAATTCAGAAATATAAACTTATGTCGATGTGAAGAAAAATAATAATCATGGCTTACAAGCGCACGACGGACATCAGGCAAAGAACAGCTCAAGCTTAGCTTGCGTTCATAAATGATGAAGGACTCACTTATGAGCTGAAGGGTGATGTGACTGGAGACAGAGAAATAGTACCTACGGAAGTACCTCGGGACCGGGGAAGGAAACACAAACATGGGTCAGAGACTTGGGATATCGGAAAAGCTAACCGGAGAGGAAAAGCAACATTGAAAACTGACGGAGATGGATGCAGAAGATCAAAGTGAGAAATGAAGAGCGTACTAAAGATCAGAAGTGGAAACATCGCTATTGAGCGAAATATAGAAGAGGGAGTGTAACGTGATGGATTGAACGTATACATAAACCCATGTGAGGGAAATAAAAGAAAAATAGAGGGAAAGATCTCAAGAAGAAGACCATGAGATACGTATACAGACCAACATAAGGAGGAATATGGGAAAGCTAAATAACCAGGAAAAAATAATTAATTAGTAATGGTTAGATATGAAAGACTGGCTACAGTTAACAAACCTCAGGACTGAAACAGCAAGACGGATGATAAGGACATGATTTTAAATAACTACACGCTACGCGGGGCTACTTTTATTTGAACATTTATTACTTGAACACTGATTCTCCGAGAGTTAACATACCATTCCTGTCTTACAATAAGCGTGAATATAATGGATATAAAATTACATTTTTACCCTCATTTAACTGTAGGCACGTATTTTCAAGGCATTTTCTCCGTTGAAACCTGGGTCGGTATAATAAATTAGCATGGATAAATACAAGTGACTATTATGTCTTTTCTTATTACAATTTAATTTTTTCAACTAGCCTGAGGCTATTTGTTTCATACGTACGGAGCTATTCCTCTTCTTGTTCCTTTCTTCAGCTCGGCAGACACCACACCTCTCTTCATCCTTTGCATAGAACCTATTCTCATTCCACCCATTCTCTGTTCACCCAACATCCTCCAATTAATCACATCTTTCAGCATCCCATCTCCCCATCATTACCCGCTCCAACCTTACTCTTCGTCCTGGATTTTCCCTAATATCATTCTTCAGCTTCCTCACCTCACCCAGCGTAATATGAAATCATTAGTCAATGTTGGTGATACTATCGATGTTTCCTTTAAGAGGTGCTTCTTAAAGGTACTGATGGGATCACGAATTGCGCGGGAGGAAAAGGAGATTTAACATGTGGAGTCCAGATTTCTATCTATATCCCTTGCTTCATCTGTGTAGTATAGTCTGTTAATGTAGTACTTATCGCGTCAGTTTTAGAATTAACTGATAGCTTAATAGACACTGCTATTACTTCAAAAATCATTTCTTAGAGTCTCCACTGGCAAGTTGTCTTCCTTTGAAATTCCTGGAGTTCAATTACATGATGGTACATGGATGGTAAAGATATTGGCTTACGATTCTGAGGGTCTGGATTCGATTCCAGTGGCGTAGATTTTTTAAGGGGACTCAAATTCCTACTTGGAAGCCTTGTGGGAGCACTCAAGTAGACACTCAAGTAGACTACTTCGTCCTTCGCTAAAAAACATAAAACTATGGAAGCCTAGGCGCCTCCCGTTAAAAGGGTAGGTTTATGCCTAAGAGGGTTTATCTTGTCCCTCTCTCTCTTTCTCGTAAAACTCTTCCATTGGCAATCTAACCACCGATCATATCGAATGTTCTCTGCGATAGGTTGCCTCCCTAAATAATCATCCAACCGAACGAACTGCCACAGCAGTGAGGGTACTTAATCATCCCTTCAGTATCACCAGTAATCAAAGGAAACGATAGCTTAATAAACTATGGTATTATTGAAAAATTACCACTAAAAATGAAGATTGAGTTGCAATTTTCCACTCGATAGAGATCTATTGCGACCTAAGTTTAGATGTACTACATCATCATCAGGAACAAATTGGGTACAAATAATGGTATATATACGCAAGAAAACAAAGAGGGGGGGGGGAAGGGAAGGGGAAGAAATGTAAGCTCTCATAGGTTTCAGGGGAAAGGGCTGAGTATTAGGATACACAAAACTATGGTTATAGAACTTAGGCTTATGGTAGAACTTTGTCACTAAGGCCCAGATTTATGATAAAATCTGGTTGAAAATTTTCTCGGCATGATAAATGGCGTGGATACGCTCGTCCTTTCCTAGCGCTAACATCAACCTATGGCTAATACCCTCTAATTTTCTTCTCAAAGTCCAAGCTATCAATTAATATCTCATTAACGCAGACACTACATCATCTAACGATTAACATTTACAAGACACTACAGAACCGTGACTTAGGAAGACACCTCACGAGAATAATGTCAAGAACCATGACAAAGCATTTTTTATGAGAAACTAGACACTTATACATGAATAAAAGTCACAGAAGTTGTCTTCAAGACCCGAGGTTCCAGAGAAAATAGTAGACTAACGAGAATACCACGACTAATATTATCTATACTATTGGCTTAACTAGTAAAATACACCGTGGTCGAGGGGTAACGTGACGCGCTCCTGGATGAAGGGTTCCAGTCCTGCTGAGGGTATATTTCCTCTTCTTCCAACCATTTCGATAAGGAGTAATTCGCATGCTAATTCAAGCAATTGCTGCTTTTGATGCAATATAGCATTTTACAACTTTTTCAACTCTGCGAATGATAGGGAATGCGTCCCTAAAAATTATTTTTAGCCAACACCTAAGACCCTCCAACTATGAGCTCCTCACGTTACCCCCAGACCACCGTGTACTGGACAGGGAAAGAAAAAATTATAGATTTAAGGGAGTTTTCCATTCGCTCTACATGCACTGCTCTCTTCGCAACACAACAATGCCATTTCTTTCCATTAGTTTCAGACCTGCGCACTTCATCACAGATCGGGAGGAGAGTTGATGAACGCTGAGCAACAAAATAATTTCAACACTCGCGTCCGCGATTAATGTGTTTTTCTGTTGATACTCAGTCAACGCATCAAACAGAGATAATGTTAAGTTTTTAATTAGTCCGTGGTAAACGACTTACGTTTTGGAATGCACATTTTGAACGAATTCGATACTATTCACAAAACATTCTGCAGTGACCTACAGAATGGTGCATACCGGAATGTTACTAAACATTTCGCCAGCGCACATCGTTCCATTCAACATCGTTCGTGTGCGCTGTAAGAGTTACAATTTGCGTTAACGTCAACACCTTGAAGGGAAAGCTAGCTGGATATTAGATCCCTTCTCCTTAGCCTCTTTTTATCTCTCGAACCCGGGCAAAAACCCGTTACCCGTATTCCTATATAGGAGTGTAGATCTGACATAAAAAATAATTAATTTACATAATACCCTGCGAGCCACCGGAGAGGTGTGTGGTAGGGGGTGTTGGGGCAACAGCCATGAAAGGGGAGGGGATAAGGGAAAAGGAGGGGGAAGAGGACAGAGATGAATTGAATGTGAACGATGTTAGTTTCACGCAGTGTTTGTTATAATCACTAATGGCGATTGGAAAGAATGAATTTTGAGTACTTATCAGTTCGACTGGGTATCTCTCTCATTTTGTCGCTTCTATCAGTTCTAGATACGTAGCGCGGGGTCAACATAACATCCTCCGTTTCGAGCTGAAACTCGCCTGATCCGAAATTTTCAATTCATCTAGGCCTAGCGAGTAGCCTCAGAGTCTCCAACGGCTCCCAATGTAGTGCTTCCATATGTTTTCTTCAACATTCTTGACACATAATTCTCGCGAAGTCTCCACTGGAGTTCGACCTGCTCCGAGAGCCTATACTACACTTTTCTCTCTTTATCCGCACGTCCTTCTATTGCCGTTCTACTGTTTACTGCGTCTCCCATCTCCACCCTCTAGCTCCAGGCCAACATCTCCTCCCTTTTCCATTTCCTCCCTTACTCATGCGTCTCGCTCTTTCTTTCCTCCTTCCTTCCCTCCACGTATCAACTCCCATCCATCTTCTCCTCACGAAACTCTCCTGCCCGCGACTTTTTCTCCGTTTCCAATTCCCTTTTTTTTCTCCTCCCCCTCTCCAACACACACCCTTACTCTCTTCCCCGCGTTAACCCCTTCCCTTCCTCGCACCCAACATTTTTTCCCTTCTACTTCCCTCCCTCCCCCGTACCGCACTCTCAATACTACTGTTCCCAGCTACCACCCATCAACCCACCCACCCAACACAGCCAACCCGTAACTTTTCTTCCCCCCCCCCCCCCCTCCCCCCGCCATTATCCCCGACCTCTTCGTCGCAGATAAGTTTTCCCACAGTTCTTCATTCCACCTCTCCCTCTTTCTTTCTTTCCCATTCTCGTCTCAAAACCCCATCTTTTATTTCTTCTTTTCTTTCTTCTTCTTCTTACATTCCCCTCTCCTTATTTTATTTCCTTTCCAGATGTTGGGGGATTCGATTCCCTGGGATTAAGACTAAAGAAGAAAGAGTTTGCAAGTGCCTGAAAAAATCATTCATTTTCTAATATTATGTTGACAATTGGAATGATATGTTTTGGACGAAGATGTTGAAATAAGGTAGTAAAATGGTGAAGCATTATTTACAGTAGAAATCTAGGGATTCGGTGACTTGAACGCTTAATCTAAAAAGAAAACTAAATAAAATTGGTTTAAACACCGCCACGGAAGAAGAAATGCCTGTAAATTTCCGTGAGGGGCAGGAAGACAGCAGTAGACAGGCGAACAATACAGTGGAGGGAATGCAGTTCGACCAATGACCCTGTGGTGCTCTCAGGTGGGAAACTATTTCCTTAACAATCACCGCTTAAGTGAAGAATACACCGCTTACGATATCAAATGGCACGAAATTTAATTTTAAAAATACACAAAGGTAGTGATTAGCTTTGATATTAAGCTTAAATAACACAATTCCAACGTTCAAATCAGCTCCCTCTAATTTTAACTCTAAACTTTAATTATATACATAAATGACCTATGCTCTCGAATTAGCAGTAAAATACGTTTATTTGCTGACGACGCTGTCATCTATCGCGAAATTAGTGATCACTCTGACTTTGAAACTCTATCATCGGATTTAAACAACGTTCATGTGTGGAGCCAAGAGTGGGGACTCGAACTTAATCTGAGCAAATGTGCGGAGGTACATTTCTTGCGGAGGTCGTCCAACTATCCCCGTGTATATGCTGTGGATGGCGTTAAGATAAAGGCCACAGATGAAGTTAAGTATCTGGGAGTTACGATAACCTAGAACCTATCGTGGGGAACACATATAAGAAATATTTGTGGCAGAGCTCTGAAGCAGCTAGGATTCGTCAAGCGTATTGTGGGAAGATTTTCAGATGAAAAAGTAAAAGAGAGGTGCTATTTCGCACTCGTCCGGCCACACCTTGAATATGCAGCGAGCATATGGGATCCGGAGCAGAGAGACTTAATCCGGGAACTTAATAAAATACAAAGGAAAGCTACGCGATTCGTCAAAAACAGCTACGGGCGTACGGACAGCATTACACAGATGTTAAACGAATTAGGCTGGGAACCGCTAGAGACTCGGAGGCAGCGCGCTAGGCTTAGATTACTTGAGCAATTGAGAATAGATATCTTTAAGAGCAACACGGAGAACATCATATTAGAACCCCACCATATTTCCAGGTCCGACAGAAACGATAAATTAAGAGAGATATTTTGCCGAACGGATAGGTATGGGAATTCGTTTTTCCCCCGAACAATAAGGGACTTCAATAAATGCTAGGCGTAATTTCATTAGAGCGTTTCCTTTTTATATGTAAACGGCTGGTGTCCTAACACCCCCCGCCACACGCCTATTGAGGCGGCTTGTGGGGTAGTATGTAGATGTAGATGAATTCCAACGTTCAAATCAGCTCCCTCTAATTTGAACTCTAAACTTTAATCTCAGGATAAGCGAATATCTGTTTGTTGATGTTACCCACTACACGTACGATCACGTGACATGTGACATTGTTGTTCCATTCGTCTATTACGGTAAACACTATATATGGAATATCGTTATCTAGTGCCCTCGTTGTTTTTCAGTGAAAATTGCAGATTCGGGCTACAAGAATGCGTGTTATGTAAAATGTAAAAGAGTGGGAGGGGCTTAGGGCATGGTGCAAGAGTAGGAGACAGACTGGAGCCAAAGGGACAAATAAAGGAGGAAAGCTAATAAAATTGTGGACGATAATAATAGCAAGAGTGTAACATAACAGGCAAGTCATAAAACAAGAATTTAGAGGGATGCGGTAAGAACTATAGGTGCATAATGCAAAAATAATGAGATAAAAAAGGTTACGACAGTTAGTGAAGGAAACGGGAAAAAGTTAGGCAAATGGATGAATGAAGATTGAAGAAGCAACAAAAAATTCAAACAGATGTAATTTGTAGTTAAGAAATCAGCTGACATAGTTTTATGGATTTTTCTTAATTTTTATATAAGGGATAACGTTAAATAAATCATACAACAGGCTTTGAAAACCTCGTAAAACCAAGAAATATCGACTTAAAATGAAATTATGGCTGAAGTTGATAAAAAAAACTACAAAGAAATATATCGTAAAAAATAAAAAAATAATAAAAAAAATAATAAAAAATGTTTTTTAAAAATGCAAATTTTCACTGACTTCAATAGAACTAAAATTCACTATGAAAGTTTGCTGTTTTAAGTGTTCAGTAATTGACATACTAGCGGCGAAAAAAATTTGAATTCTTGTATTAACATTTTTATAATTAATTTAATATTATAATATTTTTCGAAGCATAACTTCATTATTTTGTAAAAAGATCAGATTCATTGATTAAAAACGTGATTAGGTAAGCATGCTTCGGAAATTGACGGAAGAATTTGAACGCATTTAGTAATGCAAATTATTCAGGTATGTTTCATATAAACATTCCGAAATGGTTGTCTCAAGTTGAATCCTCAGAAATACATCAGTTACGATCCAATATATCAACTTGTAAATTTCACAGAGAAATTATCTGTCGAAATTATACGCATATAAATCCGCAATACTTATTTGATTAATTCCACCCCAAAATTGGGACGTGCATTATGACTTAAAAGTAAAAACTTCGTCGTAGAGAGGGAAGTGATTCTTACCTTCTCAGCTGAGATTTATCTTTCTCAAGTGCCCTACATTTTATCCTCCCCCCTGTCTGCCGGAATAATCAAAATTTCATGAAGTTCCTTCATTTTTGGCTCGAGGATATCGATCCTTGAGGGATCTGCTAATGATTTCCATTTGACTTTCAAATTAACCACGCCGGCGGTAACGTGCTCCCCATGAGGGAAGTTATCCCATGGCCGCTGCGGATATCGCGAAAGCTGCGCGGTGAACCCACTCAGCTCATCCTCAGCTCTCATCTACGCCTCCTTATAGAATTGTGGTATTCCTTAATCTCAAAGGTTCATCCCACACATCCGAGGTGACTAATCAGATGGTTCCATCCGAGTGACGCGTAGCGTAGCTTCCGCGGGGAAACGGACGTAGCATCGAATAGGTTGCCACTGGGAGTAATTAAATCACTCTCGAATTCTACTACTGCAAAAACTAAAATGGCAAGGGTTAAGGGTTTTTGAAAAACTGGGCTCTGACACCACCACGAGGCACGGAACCAAGAGTTGGAGTCAAGGAATTATGAAACTTATGTAGTTAACAGTAGCATCTCAAGGTACACAGTCTACATGCAGTTTTGACGAGTTGAAAACTAGTGTTTTGTAGGGAAAAATGTTGATCCCTCATTCAATTTCAACTGTAAAGAAATGTAAAAGGAAAAAAAGGAAAAAAAGGAAATGTTTCTCATTAAATTTAAAACTTTTATGGCTCTAGTATCTCACCTAATTATATTTTTGGATATTTAGGCTTGAGTAAATAAAAAAATATAAAATTTCACATGCGTAATTTTGTAAAATGGCTTCCGCGAGAAAACTAAGAGGCATAAAATGTTTTAAAACGTTGCGATAAACGGTCAATACATATGCGTACAAAGAATGATTTTTTTTTAAAATGGACATGGAACCAATTTACTCTTCAATGGACCAATTGACATGGAATGGCCCCAATATCTGTGGCTGTGAAAAAGGCTTTGAAACTGACATAAATAATTATCGACCGATTTCACCGCTGTCGGTGTTCTCGAAGATAATCGAAAAGATTGTGAAGAAACGTTTGCTAGGTTTCTTTTCTAAAAATAGTTATTTCTCAAGTAACCAATTTGGTTTTGTGGAAGGGAAGTCCACTGAAGATTCTTTGTTAAAATTTTGTACCGAGCTATTTAAGGGGCTGAACAATCGGTTGTGCTGTAATCTGGTATCTTTGTGGACATTACAAAAGCATTTGATTCTCTGGATCATCCCATTCTGTTAAGTAGGCTGGGGACGTAGGTAACGGAAAGGATAATTTATAATAAGGGGAAACGGAGGGAGAACGGAAAAGAGTGGAGAAAAATAAACAATCATTGATATAAGGTTGCTCTTTACGAAATGCACTATTTGCGGTCCACATTTTAATTTCCCATACCACAGGAGGATTTCTGCAATTGAATTGCTCTCTACGTAGCACTCAGGTAGGAATTCCATTATAAATCCCCACCACTGCCGGTATTACAGTCCGAGCCCTCCAGGTCAGATGACGGTGCTACAGTGAAACATAAATTGTTCTCGGGTTAAACACTAGGTTAGGCCCTCCATCTCAGTCGACGTTTCGACGTGTCACTTTCTAATCGTCTTCAGGCCTTATCGTGGAAATTGACTGACTTGTTTCCTGTGAGGTCAGGTGCTCACTGATTGGTCAATAGCTCCTCCCCAAGTGATTATCCTGACCATTTTTATGGTCTGGAGAATATGGTTACATTTATTAGTAAGCTGGAAGCCATAGTTCATAGCATATTTTCAATAGGGACCAGAAGACCAGCTCGGAAAACACTAGATTGATTTCCCATTTTAAAAGCTATTAGGATCATCTCACGAAAGAAGCAATCAAGACCCGACTTTACAATAGACATTTTTAAGGCGTCAGAAGCCTTGAGGACGATGAGTGAGACATCGAAGCGTTGGTGGAAGTGGAGGCCATGACCAACCCAAAATTAACCATTCGTCAGAGGAGAATCAGTTCGTACATCGTATTATAGTTTGCACACTAACCCTAGTAAAACTGACAACCAAGGCATTGCTTATCACCTCCGCACGCAATGAAGATATATGTTAGCTATCCTGGTAATATTCTTCACATCGGTAATTAAGTTTAGGTGCATATGGAAAAATTAGGCACTGAAGTTTTCTACATGAGGAATTAGCTGACGATTTGAGCGAAGTATTACACTTCATATCAATTAGCTCGTTATACCGTGAATGCAAGGCACAAAACGGCGAGTCCGCTTTTCCTCATTGACCCTCCCAAGACCACGCCCAAAAACTTGGCGTTCCAATGAAAAAAATGTTTTCTTTTTTTTATTCTTCTTAATTAGATCACTTCGCGCATATCATTTTCCAAATGAAAGAATTCCTCGACGGCATCGAGATATTATATCCCAGGTCCATCAGCGGAACTTTAAATGATAGAATTAAGCGCTATAGAGCGTAATATAGAGCGGCGATTAAGGCCTGCGAAAAGAGTGAAGAGGGCTAGCAAAGGAAGGATGACGCACTGCACTGTCTCCATTTTAATAATCTCAGACGACAAAACTATCAAAAAAGTTCGTTACAAAACTACAGTTCATTTTTTACATAGCAGGACCATACGGCAATAAATTACAATTAATTTGCTGAAAAATTATAATCTGTTTTGAATTTGAATGAAGTTTTTTATCTTATAATTTTAACGTCCCCTTAGTCAAAAGTATTGTTGTCGATTCATAAAGATTGGCAATATTTAATGCAAATCCATTCTCATTGCTTGTCATTAATTACAAATGGGATATGTGTTCACCATAAAAAAACATTACTTCCTGGAAGCGTATATAATACTATGAAGCGATAACCAATTTAATTTGATTTTACAAATCTCAAGGCCAGAAAACTTTGGTTCGGCATTAGAAACAAAAGATGCTACAGTCGCAAACTTACTCTTCCTTCAACCAACAGAAGTTTTGGCAAATGTAAGCTATGATTATAAGCTCAATAAAGGCGTCGATAAAAAACACTGAAGAAACCAATCTCACGGCTATAAAAATATAAACCCGCATTCACATGAATAACCTTACCGTCAAAAAACTCAAAATTGCTAAATGTACTTAATCCATTTTCACGATTTTATCCTTTCGAAGAAATCAAAGAAGAATTCGGATATTCATTTTTTCGTTCGTGATGGTGGTCCGCGTGACTCGGAGCCCCAGATTGTTACCGAGATAAATAATGTGGAACTAATTCAACTGCGAAATGAATTAAATAAATACGCAGATTTTAGTTTTCATTTGCAATATTTCTCTTTTAAAATAGTTTGTTTTAAATTTGAATGTTTGATCCGAAGTTTTCATTTCTGCTTCGTTTCGGTTTTAGTTAATCTAATTGTGATCCGAACCATGGATATTTGTTCCAGTACAAGTAATTCAGCTTCGTTTGGACATTTCGCCTTGCACTTGAATTGAGAGGTGACACACTGGTAGTCCCGGCTTCAAATCCTAGGATCATTAGACATGTATAGTTGACATACATAGTTGATAGATAAGATACTTTGGTGATCTGAGGCTCAGGTTGCGTATCACGAGAGCAATCATGGCCTCACAGTTACTCTTCAGCATCGTGGAAATGGGGCCGAAATAAATTGATCATTCTCCAGATGCACTAGCAAGCTTCCCAGGGCAACTAACTAAGTGCAGGAGAGTATAGAGGCTACTGAACTGCGCAGTCAACCACATTGATTGGATCAGTTATGCGGTAAATAAACCGAAGTATTCATCGCTACGATTTCAGGGGAAAATAAATGCTTACCTAATAAGGTGAGAGCTGAAGATCATTTAGAGAAATTGGCGTTTTATATAACTACTAGTTAAGGTTCCCGCTGAATATCAACGGGAATAATATTATCATTTACACTGATTTTAATAAACCATTCATATCTTATTTAGTGCAAAGAATCATTGAGTTAATGTATATATACGCGGAATCTCGACTTAAACAATAAGCATGGTCGTCATGGGGACGATGACTCAAAAACACTAAAATGTTGCGAAAAATCGTTATGTTTTAGCGAATATTTTGGAATTTTGACTAGAATACAAAATTCAATTGAAAGAATGAGAATCTTTATTTTATTTTCTATCTATTGGTACCTTTTTAATAACAAAAAACCACCACTTCTAATTTAATTTTGCAAATAATAAAAGGTCTGCAGCACAAATGAAGACTTAAGTTCACGTGTATTTTCTCATGTGAAAGTTACTGAAATATATATAATACACATTAGTGATTATTATAGTAGATACCAGATAACCATAGAGTTAGTAAGACTCAGACCCAGACGGTTATACAGGCCATTGTTAGTCATTCTTTTAAATGCACGCACCATGAAATTTAAGGCCCGGTTTTTAAAAGCCCATGGTTAGAAAAATAAAAAGGACATTGTTTTCACCGTTTCTAGACCTGTCCTGTCGAAGTTATGAAGGCACAGTTTCGAAATTTAATGGTAAACAGGGGAAAGGTTGGGGGAGATAATATTTACTGGAAGAGTGCGAATGGCGGACGGCATACCTTACTTGTATTTTGATTCAAATTTGCGGCATAATGCCACCAGGGTGGAAATGTCATTAAACTTCAAGTTTGACTGAAGTCAATGGATTAACATTTTACACAACATTATACAAGCTTACATTAATTGTTCTGAAAGCTGAGAAACCTTCGGCAATGGTAAGTGTATTAATACACTGTTTCCGTCAAATTTAATATTTTTGCTTCTTTTTTGTAGTTGAACTAGTATGACCTTCATATTTAAGCTGATATACGTTACGCCTTGCGTTGCACGTTCAACGTGAGGAAAAGGGCTTTTCATCAAGAGAAAACTAGTAAAATGATTTATTAAATTCGTTTTACCCTCGGATAAATAATGGTTACTGGCTAAATACTGGATACAAAACTTTGACAGTAGGACCTCATGGAACTATGTAAAGCTTCCAAATCATTTGAGAAATTACGATATTCATGCATGAATATCGGCATTTTATGAGCTTTCGGTGTCAACACAGATCCATTATTTTCAATGAGACCAGAAAAATTACCCCTTGATTAAAGAAAAGAATGGCTCGCGGAAAAAATAATAACAAGGAGATAAAAATAAAAAGAAGAGAAGAAATTTATGCGTGAGGACCTTTTAATAGACTATAAATTCTTGTTTTAAGCGAGCCGATTTCGAGTCCCGTGCGCTATGCTTACCTCTTCATTTATCGATCAATACAGCGAGAATTAATGTTTTTTATCAAGAGGATTTAGCTCACGGTTTTTATCACGTAGGGATACGAGTGTTTTGCAGCTTGTATTTATGGGAAATCCTCGGTAATAACAGCTGAAAAGAGACAATTAATTTTTTGCAATAATTCTTCCCGTAAACCCGGAATTCTACCACAAACAGCCACCAAAACAACCATTTAATAGTAAATGGATTTCAGTCGTATTTTTATGTAACGTCGTGCCTTCACCATAAAAGCTTGGAGCAGCGAAAATATTATTCTACTCTCTCCATCGTTGCGTGAAAAACAATTTTGGTGTAGGGATGAAGGAATGGTGTTTAAAATACTCGATTTACACTCAATTTACACTACGTCAGATGACCCATTGCACAAGCAGTCGATCCAGCTCCAATTTGATCAGAAATTATTGCGATAACCTTATTTATGAAACAATCATAAGATAAGGAAAGGACCATATATTTTGGGGAAACGATTTTTATTTTTTCTTGATTGGACAGAACAAACTTTACATGGTGAACACGTATATTTTTAAAAAATGAACGAAAAGAAAATGAACAATTTGGGAGGGAGCAAATTTCAAAGTATCCGTAGTAAGAATACCATTGTTTAAATTTGACTGTTTCAGGCTTGACTTCGTGGAAGTGATAGATATCCATTTTGAATTAAAAAAAGTACAAGGTTTATTTTCAAAAAAGGTACCTACCTTCATTTACCTTTTACCTTTAGTCTGAAAATGGAAATGACTCGTATATTTTCTATTCTTTTAAAAAATCTCACATTAATGGTCTCGATCACCAGTTTATGATTAATTTCCGGGATGCGGTTTCACAATTTACATTTTAAATGCACTCGAAGGAAGAAGAGCATTGGCCATTAAGAAGAAGAAGAAGCTCTTTATTCTAGGTACAAGCGCGTAATGACTGATGCAACATGAGAATTTTTCCTGTAGATAAAATATTAACTAATTGCAGGCACTGGTCCGAATTAGCGCAATTATTTCACACAAAGTGCCTTAGACGTGCATGCGGTGACTCTTTTGTTTTACAAAATTGCTACCAAAGAAATTTTCAGCGCCTTCCTTTCAACTGACGTGTTTAACCTTCTTCGTGTATTCTACCGCAAGGGCATTCTAATTATGAGAGCCGTTCACTTTATATTTACAATCAAAACTTGGATTTCAAAAAAATTATTTTGACTCACGATTTTGACAGCCAAACCTGTTTGTTTTTGAAAACTTTTTCAATAAGAAAGATATCACCTTTAACACACAGAAAAAAGGAATAGTTCCCGTAACCGGATATATGGCTCTCCCAACCGTAGACTATTGAAATATTTCAGCCACCCATAACTATGTCTACTGTAACCATAGCCTATTGCTAAACACCTATTGGTGCTGCAGGAATCCACTATGGCTGTGGCAGCCATAGTTACAGCTGAGCTCTGTTGGTGTGCTAGCCCCAGATATGGCTGGGTCAGCCATAGTGATTGGAGAGGATGCCTAAAATATACTCATGTAGAAATGTTTTGCTCTGTAACTGGGATGGAAATGGGGTGTAACTGGTCTGCATTAAGAACTCTGTAACGAGAGTGGAACTGGGAATGAATTGAAACAAGCTCCGACCGAGTTGCACCCCCACTACAGAACAGCTGGGATGGAACTGGGGTATCATGCCCTTGTAAAACGTTTGCCTTACTTCAAAACATTGATCATCAAATCAGAAAATCCTTTAATCTTCGGCTATGAAATTTTATTACGGGGGCAAAATTATAACCATCGAAAGAATTTCCTTTCTTGGATCATAAAATAAAAATGTTATTAATATGCCACAAATGCAGAATCAATTTATCAACATACAATATATTTCGATTCGTACTGCCAATTATCAAATTCAACATGCGATATTAATTACCTAGCCGACCGTATAGTTAGACTCATATCTCATATCTACCTATATCATGCCTACCTATGTCATGTCCAACTAGAGACTGAATATCACATTTCAAGAAAGTCGTATATATGTGGCCATTCCCGTACGTGCGCGAGACTGCGCGAACTAATTTTTAAATGTCAATGCCGTGATATAGTTTGAGGAAATACCATCCAATCACGATAACAATTATCAGGCATTAATTAATTGAAACCTATGTTGCCACATGATGAATGGTGAGACACATACGCACAGGATTAATATAAAGTCAATATTAATGAGAATAAACAAGATATTTTCCAATTATAGGACGTTTTTGCTTGTCACTGTGGCTGCGACTGCTATAACTATATCCATGCAGCAGCCAGAGGGAATTAATTGTCAGCCGAGCAGCAGAATATGGCTGGGAAGACCAGAGTGACACGGTGTGGGCGAAGGGACAACTACTCTAGCTGCTGCTGCCATATTGTTCGTAGCAATGCACTATGGTCGTCACAGCCATAGCGTCTAGCAGCTGTATCACAGCATATTGTTCTCACATCTCTTATACTTGTTACTGCACCAATACTGACACTATCAATAGTAATATGGCTCCCCCTACCATAGTTTTTTCTCCGTGCGGAAAATTCTCGGCGCGCTAAGGGGTCGACGCTCAAATGATTGCCCTGTGGCAAACCATGGTTAAAGAAAAAAAAACCACTGTCGTGAAAAATAGAGCCAATAGTGGAATCATCATTGACATCTACCTGTTGACGTTCTCCTGCAACAGATCCATGACCGTAGAATATAAAAGCAGTAGTGGAAATAATCAGTGTTTTCCTTACTATATTATTCTTTATACCAAAACTGCATGCAATTTTAGCAAAAATAACAGACACCATATTCGTTAAATGTGCACAATATTGTACACGGTAATTTGTACAAATAGCACTATATTTTAGAGTTATGAGATAATTACTGCCCTGATAGATAGCATGATGCTTTAGTTTGGCGGGCATGGCGTGGTAGTGGACTTCTGAGCGGGAAAGAGTTCTCTCTAAATTTATACTCATCAACTGGAGTTCAATTTTCGCAATTATTTTGAGTATTTAATGCTGAATGTCACCCAACAGTGAAAGTTGAACATTTCGAACGGTATTAATAAAACCGTTGTTTTTACGAATCCGCTTGAATCAGACATTTGAGAGCCCAACTTCTTGAAACAACTCTCTTATTATAAAATCCATTTATGTGTACGAGAGACGGTCCCTTTAAAGTTAGCTCAAGATCATACGCTCAAATGAGTGCCCTCGAACATAAAAAAAGAGGAGAGAACGAAACACAGGCTCATGCGCAGGAATTAAAATTTTTATTTCCTCGAAAAAGTTTCAACTCTCTCTATCTTTCCGTCAAAAAAAAATTCCCTTTGAGGATCCTCGCAAAATTGAGAGAGTCCCTGAAAAATAAAAGTAATTACAAAAAAAAACTTTCCCTTTCTTACGACCTCCACGGAGACTGTCGAACCTCCTCTCCGGATCTTTTGACGCCAATTTGTTCCGGCGGCTCCCTCGAGTCGGGTGCATCCCCATGGGAGAGAACCGAAAAGGGTTACGGTTAGGGAAAAGGGAAAGATATAGAATTGAAGAGAAAGGGAATGGCTCAGGAGAGACCGAGGAGAGAAGATGCTGGAGAGGATGGCGCCCTTATGCCATTCGACAATCCGGAACTCGAGTCGGGCCATGTGTTCGGAACGCGAACGTCTTTTGTTCGAGCGTTGGTTCATCCTCCTCCTCCTCTCTGGTGGGAGGGGGGAAGTCCGCAAAAGAAGAAAGAGACTCTTTCTTTCCTTTCACCTCCAACCAACTCTTCCAACTGCGACCCCACCACGGTGTCGACGTGGAGAGCGGTGACAAAAGCACCCCTTAACGTTGACGCGGTACCAACATCTTGTCGACGTCGCGAGGTCGCTCTTCGACTGTCGCCCCAGCGAGGCGAGCCCCATTCAACCAAGTACCAAATCCATTCAATATAGTGGCCCATTCAGCAACTTTGTTTTTAATTTTTTTTCGCCATGGTAACCAGCGGAACAATCAAAACTACCCACCTACTTTCTTACTTTCGCCCTAAGGTTCAACCCCCAATCCCCTTCTCAAGACAAGTCCTTATAAAGGTTGTGGCATCGTAAATGGCCGCTTTTCTTCAAGAGCCAGTCTCAAACGTTATTAAAAACATTTAAAAAAAAGCTTTCCTTTCATAGCGGGGAATCCGCGAATCCATGGAATCCGAGAGGCCATTCCAGATGTCGCGATGCTTTCACAGCACGCCGAATGAACAAGCCTGCCCTAAATCATTCTTCTTCAAATGGTGATTCGCCTCCTTCAAGAATGTGAAAAAATATAGAAATTATTACTTACAACCAATTGCGTCTAGGATCAAGGTTCCTAGGCAGGATGATACTCTTGGTTTTTTTTCGTGCCACAATGTACAGACCTGTGACTGCTTGTGGGAAAAATGTGCCGGGCTAAAATTCCAGTCTCCATTTGTTGGTACCTACATCAATACTAACAATTGTATAAAATAGCCCTCCAATATCCCTTAAATACATTATTCATTTCCTTAGATCTTCGCAATTTTTTCACACACCTCTCTACGCCCCACGAAAATGCAATCGCCCTGTATTCTCCTCTTAAGGAATTATAGTTCTATTTTCTTCTCCCTTAAGGTAGTTTGAGAGCGAAAAATCACTTCACCTAAAACTTGATGAATTTGGCCTCATTTTAAAGATACAACTATCATCTTTCCAATGATATAAAAATATCCACCCCTTGCCGAGCAATTTTCCTGTAAATATAAGTTGTTTTACATGGGATAGATTATGGCTGAGCGTTCCAGAGGGAGAATATTGAAGGAAATAGGAATTTATAACGCCTAGATTTCGTCAAAAAAAGTGTGTATAGATTGAATGTTTTCTCAACTATTTATAAAAAATAATATATTAGTCACCACAGTAACTTTTACAAAATCGCAAAAAAACCTGCCGTTTTAAGGGTTTTCAGCCGTACGGCGGGAAAAAATGAGTCAAGTTAGAAACTTATGCAGCTTTATTTATTTTATTACTGAGAATATTGGTCATATATAACTATATATTTTCGCCATTAATATTACAATATTTATTTCGTACTTCATACAGACGCTGAAAGCAAAGAATAAAATTTGAATATGGTCTCCACTATGACTAGGGATCTATCTCGCTCCAACCACCTTAATTTAAAAAGAACAATACCATCAGAGATCGGGTGGGTGTGGTGGCTAGGGTACTTGCTTTCCATTCAGAAGGTCCGGGTTCAAATCCCAGTGGTGGTAGAAAATTTTCAGTGCAATTCCCATCCCTCCTTGAGTGCCCCATGTGAATCTAGTACAGTACTCCGTCCGCTAGATGGGACGTTACACGCTGCACTCAATAGAGCCTTACGCTAAGAGCAGCATAACGCCGGCGCCAGCTCTTCTTTATTCCAGCTAGTAATCTCTCCACCCTAGTAATCCTTTCCATACTAAGCGACGCCCCAGTCCTTAATTGCGCAAATGACCTCAGTTTGTGTTCGCCTTCCTAAATAACCAACCAACTAAGCAGCCAAGGCCGTCCTTGCCAAGCGATTGCTCAATAAACCCCGCTTTCCTCAATTACCCGTTGATCCTTTCCAATCTTTCTTCTTCTACTCATCCCAATGTTTTGTACAATTCCATTTCGTTCTCTATTTAATCGTCTGCATCCGCCTTAGGCACTGAGTTTCAAAATATTACATTTTTCTCTGCCCGGCCTTAGGGATAGCCCGACACTCAGACTCAAAAAGTGCCGCGTTACACACAAGTTTGTCCTGATACAGCATACTTGGATCCAATCGACTCGATTTTGAGCAGAAAAGAGATTGCATAGTGTTTATAAGAAGAGAATAATGGTAACACGTAATAATCAATTGAAACTAAAGTAAATTAAATTCAATATCAATTGCCTGAATTCATCTTTACAATACTCTGCGATAGTAAGAGCAGTAACAAACGTAAGTGATTGCTAAAACCACAAAAACAAATTGTTCAAGAAGTCTACCGTGAATACCAGCATTCATTGTTACACAGAGTGAGGGTGAAACAGCGATGTGATTCCAGTAATTCTTAGATGATAAAAAATCGTACATACCGTTAGATAACTTTCCAGCATACTTCACAAGGAAAATCAGCTCTGCTTCATCAGAGCATTAAAAGACTACATTCTGCTGCGTGAAACATAATACGTATTCCACTCGAAAGTATATTTGAGGGAATCAGAGAATTTTGAAAATATCGATGGAAGCGATTTATATTTATAATAACTTCTACGTGTGTGTGTGTGTGAGAAGTGATAGCAGATAACAATCTGTGCACAGCTGGTGACATCGTGCACGGGGTTTTAAACCTTTTTTCTATTGCAAATATCTCGAAAAAAAGGCATAATGAACGCTTTTCCCATAATATGTCTTTAAATTTTGGTTATCTTTCAGCCTGCGAAGTTTGATCTTGATCTTTCCATTTGGTGTCTTCCTTTGCGAGTACATATTATATATCCACGCTTAAAATTTATTACCGGCCATGCCTTCAGCTAATAAATCTCATTTTAAAATTACAGGTAATGTGCAAATTTTTTATGCATATAAATTGGCCAGCAAGGAGGGACGCGGAAGGCCTTAGAGCATATAGCTAAGTAGAGGTGGCGTGGTGATCGTTAGGTGAAGCCATTTCCAACATATCGAGAATCCCTAGAGTGAATACCGTAAGAATGAGATCGTGAGACCGGACGGATATTCCAACGATGAACTCTTGTGTTTCCTGCTTTAACGTGATATACATAAGGTTCGTAAAAACGTCGGTTCTTTTAAATTAATTGTACAATTTATTGTAAAGAGCAATGCGAGCAATAAATTTTAAATATTACTGAAATGGTAATGTTACCTTTATATCCTGATCACTTTCGGTGTTTCATTATTTTTAATTTGGAAGACGCTACGTATAGCACAGGCGCTAAAGAGAAGACGATATGGTTTTCATTGTTCCTACTTCCACATTTCTTCTTAATAAAACATGTTATGTACAGCAAGCGTATCGATAAATATGTTCCGGTCTAAATACGCTAAAGGTAAATCACGGACAATCAATATGACGGAAGCCGCTTCACCTTCGCTTGGCCGAGCACACACAGCACCACCTCCGGCACTTTCATAACTCTAAGGTGAAGGTAGGTGAGGTGACAGGGAATCAGGGAAAGACAGAGAGTAGCCGACGTCAATAAATCACTCCCTTACTTTCGTAGGGAGAATGATTGACGCTGGAGAAGAATAAGCAATGAGCATCTAGCAAATGGCCATAAACCAGAGATCCTTTGGACGAGTTAATGATTCCAAATATTTCTAAAAAAATTCAATTTCAGACCTTGGACTTTCATAAATAATACTTTTGGAACAAAATAACTATGATGTCCACAACATAATAATTTTTTTACTGAATTGGAAGTCACATCCTATTTTTCAAAACACTCCTTCATACTCATCGCCTCTATTTCTCATAAATCATAATATTCCGATGGATGAAGCAGGGTAATTTATACAAAATGGAGTTTTTTTTGACCCTAGGATATCAATAACAAGGCGAAAAAAATGTATTAAGGTCTCTGGTATATATTTCTCGGGTTTTCCACCGGGTTAATGCCTCCATATCTAATGGCCGACGTTTCAATAGGATACCTTCCGGTCATCCTTTGGCTGTTCAGGCCAGTCTGAGGCTCTCATCAACAGACCTGAGGATGACAGGAAAGTCTCCTATCGAAACGTCGGCCATTAGATATGGAGGCGTTGGCCCGGTGAGAAACCCGAGAAAAATTTACCAGAGTCACTCGCCGGGAAACCATTAAAAGTCACTATTATCCGTGTCCCGATCACGGTGGATATTCCTGACGTCTCTACACGTGTTTCATTCAGCTTTCAGACGTGGATAATGATTTCGGATTTCATACAGCGTCAGGTGTGGATAATGCATTTTATCTTCAACTCACATAGGTATTCACGGAACAACTATATGCTCACAGTGCGACAAAATGAACCACTGCTAAGCATGGAAAAATCTAATTCATGACGCAATTTATGTTTTTACCTTAGCTTTCGTATTTACTTAGTTTTTTAACAGTCCAATTTGGCCATAAAGAACAATTCCTCGGATGATTTGAACTTAATTTTACTTGACTTTGAATCATTGGTTCATTTTGACACTCCAGTTACCGTTCGTTTTGAACTTCTACAGCTCAAAGTTCGAATTCAAGTTGTCGAATTTTCGGATAATTCGAAAAATATAATTTACGTGTAATCCGCCTTCGTGACGGAAGAACAAGAGGAAATGACGAGTGCTCTGAAGTACATACTCCCAGATATCTGCGTAGGTAAGTTTAATGGTACAGTTTTTTTTAATGAGTAAGTTCCTTACCTTGCGGTAGCTTTGAAGGGATCTTGTGCATTTAAAATATTAGCTACTTTATTTTTTTATCATCAAGTAGCCCCGCCGAACTCGTTTGTAGTGTACATGCACATGTTCTATAATTTGCCGGTATGTGAAGTGCTATAATCAAGTAACTGTACTGATGTGCTTCGCATTATTATTACTCTTTGCTAGTTATAATATCCTACCGTGAATCTGAATGATGGGATACGCATTAATATGAATGCACGGCGTGAGGTTAATGGCTAGATAAGTCTGGGAATAGGTAGTATACGCCTATTTTTTAATTTGTTTATACTTTTCCGTGGTCTGCATCGATGTCCGATCAGAGTCAGACAAAGTCGGCCCTGCCATGATGATAAGCCAACTTCTTCCTAGGCCTGCACAAGTCTGATAGTTACTGAATTGGTGAATCTACTCGTTGCGTCATCACAGAAATCTCTCATTGCATTTTACGTTACGATCAAACTAACTGTTGAATCACAGAATTCGCAATGCACGTAAAAAGTAAGGAGAGATATCAGTGTTTGCACCTCACGGCGACTAAATTCAAGATCACTCGGTGGAAACGCTCCCATTTGAATAACCGTAAATGTGTCTATACGATTTCGCGGAACGTAAATTAAAAGTTTCACAATGGTCCGTGTCTCTAAATAGATGGAATTGTT
Organism: Pyrrhosoma nymphula; assembly: GCA_963573305.1. NCBI lineage: Eukaryota > Metazoa > Arthropoda > Insecta > Odonata > Coenagrionidae > Pyrrhosoma > Pyrrhosoma nymphula. Next base: position 5,749,730 of record OY754335.1, on the reverse strand, counting down.
CGTCTCGGGTTTAAAATACACAAGAGGGTAAACAAAATACGGAATTACGCTAAAAGAAAATGTTGGTGTAACTATTTTGTAAAATTTATCTCTCAGCTCAGTATTTAATTATGAAAACATATCCATATAAGCATCGATTTGTTGCGAACAGAAGAGAATAGTTTTAATTTTTAAATGGAGAAAGCAATAATTTAAAAATTAACTTACCTTTTACCTGTCTGTATGAGTTTACAGGAGCAAATGGTCATCATAATGTAAAGTTAAGATTCTATTCACATCCACGCTGTAAGCTGCGAGGCGAAATTCCATTATCCAATTAAGTATCCGAGTAAGTACCCGCGTAGCTATTTGTTTTCAAGCAACTGAACCTTACACTCATGATTCAGGAATCGATTGATAACTTTAAAATATAATATTTAAATGAACGATATAATCTGTTATTGCTCAAAAAGAGAAGTCTATCCGATTACAACTCACAAGCACTTCGAGCCAAGTCGCCACTTGTATCATGCATCGATCTCCTCTTCTCCACGACGCAAGCATCCAGAGCAGGAGACCTTCCAGAGAAAATTCGGAGAATGCAAAGTAAGTAGATATTAAGGCGTGGCCTTAATGATGCTGAAGGCGGTGAATGAGGGCAGAATTTCAAGTAGGCCGAAGATTGGGAGGGAGAGGATATGAAATCGTAAGGCATGAATAAGGCAATTAATTAAAAGGAGCTGAGGCTGGCAGTAACGAGTGTTCCTTCTCTCGCTCGAAATATCTCATAAGAATGAATGGCTATGCGTACACTAAATTTCAGCTGTCACGTCATCTTAAACAAAAAAAACAAGAGCCTACACTCGGGTGATTGAAAAAATAAAATAATGACGAGGAAATTGATTTAATCGTTTTGACATCATTCGGAATTTTTAATGCAAAATATGCAAGTAATTTCAGTCGAAGCAATGTTACTTTTAAATCTACATTAAACTATCCTAAATTACTATTAAAATACGAGATTTATATTACAAAAACAAAGCTCTTACTTAATTACTTATAAAAAACAATCTAATACAGGAATAAAGTGTATTTATTTATGATAAAAATACCCATGCTAAAACAAAAATCGACTTCGTTAAGGTTTTTTTCCCATCCGTTTCGAGTGCCATATCCACCACAAACCTCTCACTATTTATCAAGAATAAATCTCACTTATAGTACATACAATAAATGAGTTTGTATCGATTTTCCACTAGTCTTATGTTCAACAAAAAAACTACAAAATTAATTATCGAGTAAAAAAGTCTCTTTAACAAATAGCAGATGGCGGATGTCTAATTACTTCTAGTTGGGCTGCTCTATCTGACTTCCTAAACCTGTATTCATTTTGAAACCGCGAGATGAAAATTCATGAAGCAAGGTAGGGGCGTGAATGGGATCTTCGTCCGTCGGCAAATGCATTTATCTTACTTAGTGAATTTTCATTTTTCCGATTTCTGAAATCCTAGTTCCGCCAGAAGGAAGTTGGTTCCCGTCATAATGCGATTACCGCGACACCTGTTCTTGAACGAATCAACCGTCTCGCTCGAGGGCCTAAATTTACATCGCATAGTTACGATTTTACTGACTTACACCGAACGTTTTCATCATACGCAGTTATACATAGGAAATACCTAAACTGTGTTTTTACTATTATTATCATTTGAAAAGAGCGGAGAGGACTATCATAGATAATGGCTGATCACTAAGGACGCAAATGCTTAAAAAATGTCTCCTGATGCATAATTGCAAATCTAGGCATTCAATTTCACTTTTAAATTATGATTCTCGAAACCTGGAGAAGCCGATATGCGGAGTTCCTTCCTAACCACTGATGATAAAATAAACAAACACGTTTTCAAAGCTTCAACTGCCTTCACTGATGCGAAAGAGTGGATATTACAGTTTTACCTCTATTATGTTCTCGTAACTATGGCTGGCTCGATACAATTTATATTTTTATAAAAAGATTTTTCTTTCGTGGTTGCTGGTTCTGGTTTCACTGCACCTTGATTTGTCGCCTCGGTGACGGAAGGACCTAAGTCTTCGCCTGCTATCCCTGAGGTCCCGGGGTCGAGTCCTGCCTCATCCAGGGTCCAGGACATGGATTCATAAAGCCTTCGCTTTTTCATAAAGGCTTTCAAAAATATCACACTTATAAAGCCTGTATGAAATTCACAGTTGAAAATCTCTCCTGGGTATCTTTATTTCTTAAGGCTTATGGCTTAATATACCTAACGGCTAAATATGTTGGCTTGGGTGCAAATTTCAGGTCATGGAAATTAATATTTCACTGTGAATTTCTCGAACTCAAATAATCTGCATAAGATGAATCTGAATACGCTACTCGCACGGTTGGGACTAGCCTTTGAAAAACTAAGGCAATGTAGCACGAACCTAAAAAAAATATCAATCCCGATTACCATGGAAACACAGTTGACGCATCAATCAAAATACAAAAATATTTAACAATCCAGTTTGATGACATTTTATTATTTTATACCCGATAATGGCTATGTTATGGCGAAATTTGATTTTTATAAATGCATGGACAAAATTTATCATCCGGCAGAAAAAAAAATTTACGACTGTCTGGTTTCCTGAGAAGAAATATACACACGGAAGAATACAAAAGACTGGAAATAGAATTTTTCTTTTCCGGCATTGTTTTAAGATGAGATGTTTTAAGAGAGATGGTCCGTTCAGTGATGAGCGGTCTGAAAGAATATATCCCAGTCACCTGAGCAGAAAAAACGCATTCACTACAAGAATTATACGTAACGACACATAAAGCGTCGAGGAAACATTTTGGCAGTCTCGGTGTTTTCACATTATTCTTTTTGAAAAATGAGTAACCCTTTCACTTGTATTTTTTAAATCATTAAATGTTAAGGAAACGAAAAATATCACAAGTTGGCAATTAATAAGGTTCCACCGCGAATGTTTGAGCCAAACAAATACTAAATTCCTATTTTTTTGCTTGCGTTGCTTAAATATTCTGCTTTTGTTGACGGAATGAGTTACCTTATGAAAACCAAAATAAAGACACAAAATATATGCAAATTATTTCACAAATATATATTATCACATTTTTCCACCCATATGAGCCGACTTCAGCGTCATTTTTATGGAAATACCGTGTTTTGACGTCAATTATCACAGCAATTAACATACAACTGAGAAAACAAGGAGTAAGATGTTTATATCTTATTTTTATTCAAATTTTTGGGAGTTTTCCTTTCTTACACACAGTTTACCACGAATATGCCTTTATAGTACCAATATTAAAAATACTATTTTTCCTTAAGTTTCTCCCATACTTCCATTTTTTTCATGCACCTATCTTCACTCTATGCTCCACGAAAATGTAATCGTCCAGTGTTCTCCTCTAAGGAGTTATAGTTCTATTTTCTTCTCCCTTAATTTAAAAAGATCAATGCCATCGGAGATCGGGTGGTTGTGGAGGCTAGGGTATTGGCTCTCCATTCCGAAGGTCCGACCGAAGGGTATACTTCACAAGAGAAATCTGCTTCATCAGAGCATTTAAAGGCAACATTAAGAGCTGTGTCAAACATAATACGAATTCCACTCGAAAGCATATTTCATCTACATCTACATATTACCCCGCAACCCGCCTCAATAGGCGTGTGGCGGGGGGTGTTAGGACACCAGCCGTTTACATATAAAAAGGAAACGCTCCAATGAAATTACGCCTAGCATTTATTAAAGTCCCTTATTGTTCGGGGGAAAAACGAATTCCCATACCTATCCGTTCGGCAAAATATCTCTCTTAATTTATCGTTTCTGTCGGACCTGGAAATATAGCGGGGTTCTAATATGATGTTCTCCGTGTTGCTCTTAAAGATATCTATTCTTAATTGCTCAAGTAATCTAAGCCTAGCGCGCAGCCTCCGAGTCTCTAGCGGCTCCCAGCCTAATTCGTTTAACATCTGTGTAACGCTGTCTGTACGCCCGTAGCAGTTTTTGACGAATCGCGCAGCTTTCCTTTGTATTTTGTTAAGTTCCCGGATTAAGTTTTTCTGCACCGGATCCCATATGCTCGCTGCATATTCAAGGTGTGGCCGGACGAGTGCGAAATAGCACCTCTCTTTTACTTTTTCATCCGAAAATCTTCCCACAATACGCTTGACGAATCCTAGATTCTTCAGAGCTCTGCCACAAATATTTCTTATATGTGCTCCCCACGATAGGTCCGCAGTTATCGTAACTCCCAGATACTTCACTTCATCTGTCGCCTTTATGTTAACACCATCCACAGCATATACATGGGAATAGTTGGACGACCTCCGCAAGAAATGTACCGCCGTGTATTTGCTCAGATTAAGTTCGAGTCCCCACTCTTGGCTCCACACATGAACGTTGTTTAAAATAAATACTTGAGGGAATCGGAGAATTTAGGAAATACCGATGGAAGCGAGTTATAACTATATTTGTTAATGACAAAGATGACCACCATATTAACATCCTGTGTTAGAAGGAAAGTAGTTAAAGGTAGGAGTTATTAAATGCATTGTATTATTGTGGTGAACTTCTACGTGTGTCTGTGTGAGAAGTGATAACAGATGGAAATCCGTGCACAGCGGGTGGCATCGTGCACGGGGTTTTAAATATTTTTTTCCATCGCAACTATCTTGAAAAAAAAGGGCATCATGAACGATTTTCCCATGACACATATATGTCTTTGAATTTCGGTTTTCTTTCAGCCTACGAAGATTGATCATGATCCGGGTATTTGATGCCTTCCTTTGTTAGTACATATTATTTATCCACACTTAAAATTCTAATTAAAAACACTATTTTTCCCTACGTTTCTCCCATACGTCCATATACCACCATGTAATTTCAAGTTCAGTTCACGAGAAAAATAGCGTTGAAAGGTAAGATTTTCATATCCGAAAGATGAATTTTTTTTTCTACATTTAGCCAGAATATGAATGAAATGACACTAAAGTCACTTTACGGTGGAACCACCTCAAGTGACTTTTAGGCTGACAAGACTGGGCTCCGTTTACATTATCTGCAGAAATGACTCCAAAATATAAAAAATAATATTGCGAGGTTCAAGACGCAAAACAAATCTTCTACCCATTAGTTTTGAACGACTGGGAAAATCTTCATCTTCATAATTAAAACGCTCAAGTCCTATGTTTCTGTAAAATGATTCCGAAATACTAAACCGTTTCCCTCCTTTAGTTTTCCTTAAATGGATACTTCAAATACCCGGGTTTATGGTGCAAGTTCTGAGACTAGACATTGATATAACATAATCTGTTTATGGTTGTACTTTTTGAACTAAAGTCATTGTAAATAAATTAATAACTTTGTAATATTCCACGAAAGTTTTCGCCATCCTACAGGTTTCAAGGCTACAGTGTCATTATTGAAATGAACTGAAATTGTATTTGATAGAACGCACTACAGACTTCCAAACCCATTGATGCATTCGAACAATATTTGGCAAACCTATTTCCTAGGACCTAGAGGAATTAATAGGCTGTATAAAAAAGGCCCAAAGGCCCCTCGTTCAACCAACGTTTACTTCCGTAAGAAAACCATTGAGTTCGGGATAGAGGTTTCTTTTTGTTTACTATTTTTTAATTACTTGCACTCATGATATAGCATAGACTTGAAATTGTTAGTACCGGAGGGCTGAAAGAATTCATGCTTTAATTTTTGCATTCAACTATTGTATTCACTTTGTGTTTATCTAAAATTGAGTTTTTTCCCTAAAATTGTATATTTTTGCACTATTTCAACGACAGAAATTTTTATTTCGTTGGCAACCACTGCATAGCCTCTCCACGTACTCAGGTGTCAATTGACAATGTTCTCCAGTGGCAGGGGTCTGGCGATAAGGCAGGATAATAAGCTCTGTAGTGCAACCCACTCGACACTTGGCAATGAATGTCACAGGTAGTGAAATGCGCATGCCAGAATCTCTATGAATCCGTCAAAATTCCCAAAAATGGCATAAATGGTCGTCTCCACTGAAATTATTACCTGAAACAATGCCCAAGAATAATACTATTCCTTAACCAACGCCGTTCAAAAATGTGACATTCACCGATATCGAGAAAATCAATATTGAGAATGAGTAATAGAGTCACAGCCTGGACATATATATATTTGTAAGAGACAAGTTCTCTTAAACCAAGCCATCTGAACCGTCTGTAGCTCCTTCGCTATTTAGATAGCTAACGCATTCTGTCCACATAAACTGCCGTAGTTCACTAATGACTCGAAAACGATGACATAATCTATGCCTTATTCTTTAGTGCCCTTAATATCTACTTAAACTGTGCTAAAACCAAAGCCATTATCATAGGCTCCTCAAAGCTTGTAAATAAGATCGATTTTGATTAAATTCCTAATGTCAAGCTGAGAAATATTAATGTTCCTTTCTCAAGCAAAGCACTAAAAAATCTTGGAGTGACAATGTCAACTAATCTCTCCTGGCTAAATCATGTCCATGACACCTCGAATAAAGTCAGCAAAATTGTGTATCAATGAAAACTAAATAAAGAACTGTTACCTGTTGAAACCAGGAAACTGTTAATATCCTTCATTGTTTTTCCGCATTTTGATTGCTGTTATTTAGTTTATAATGATATCTCAGGTGATCATGATTTAAAACCTAAGCGCTTACTAAATTCCTGTGTAAGATTTGTGTTCAACTTACGATGAGATGTTCATATATCGCCATACCTCAACGAAATCGGATGGCTTTCTACTAATAAACGACGGAAATATTACCTAGCTGCTTTCCTTTACGCATTGTTTCTTTATAAAAAGCCTGAATATTTATATACTCTATTCAAATTAAGCCAAAAACTACTACTGTTACTACAAGAGCAGATGTAAACTTCATCTACTCTCCCGCTCATCCTACAACTTCTTTCCAGAAATCATTCAAGGTTGTAGGATCCAATCTCTGGAATAATCTACCAGATGAAGTAAAATATATTCGGGCTTTGAAATCGATTAAGGCAAAGGTTTATAATTTATTGCTGACCGCCTCATTATAAATCATCGGTGATGTGAACAAAAATGTATATTTCTTATATTTATTTGATTGTTTGTTCTTATCTTAATGTAACTTCAAGCTGTTCCAATAATTTCTTCTGACAATTGGTTCTGCTCTGTGTGATTTATCGCTAAGTAACTGATGGGCTGTAATGTTGTTAATAGTTTCAATGATGGAACTTATTAAAATTTTTTGGAATATTGTGTATGATATGTTTTTCTTTTTTTTTGAACTTTGTGTAATGGAACTCTTTTGTTGCATTGGCTTGTTGCATTGGTTTATCGCTCACAACGAGTGAGTTGATTTAATAACTCTATTTTTGTACTGTAAATTGTTTTTGTTCTTAGAGGACATATGTCATAGAGCAATAAATACCTTTTTCTACTTCTACTTATTAATAGCAATGCAAAAAAAAACATTTTACTTTTTTAAACAAAATTGACTTACTTTTCTTTATTTTTGACATTTTACTTAGTATTGAATAATCAATCCTCGTAGCTAAAATGTACGTTCATCGATGTCGTAGCTCGCGATCCGGAACTTGATGGAAAGCTTCCGGTATAATTATAAATATATTGACTTGTTTGATTTTTAAAAGTACCTAAAGATAACGATTGCTGTGCAGTCGAAACCTGGGTCGGCAATAAACCATTTTTATAGTGTGGAATATACTGAGATAAGATGTGAAGTCGTGTGGACTGAAGTCTCTTTACCCTCCGGTAAACTTTCTAAGTCTATAAAAACTTTTATTGGCTGTTTCTATCGTTTCCCTGCCGATCTTACCGTCTTGGAAAACTGCCTTGATTCTGTGATGAGAGCCATAAGTCTTGGCCCTATCATCCTATTTGGCGACTTCAACCTCTCAATTCATTGGGAGTCTCCAACGAGTGGGTGTCCATCTGACGCCCATGATGAGTATTTCATACAAAAGTTTATAAACGCCCTTCAACTATCCCAGTTCTGCACCGAAGGGAGTTACCCGAAAGTGCACATGCATACGAAAATTCCAAAGAGAAAAATCTATTGCCTTGACCTGGACTAGTACCTGGATCCCTCCATATCGATGCCACTGATGAAAAGGAAGCTTTAAATGCTTCAATGGCTATAGCACTTAACGCGATAACGCGGTCAAGGTGGATGATTTTTTCTCTGCGGCATTTTCTCGATGAACTATCCATCTTCCGTTTGCCTCAGGAGGCGGTCCGGGCAGTAAACGCTTTGAGCCAGCGTGTGTCTCACCTCTCGTTGCTGCACCAAGACTACATTCGCTCGCGCATAATTCCTCTCACTTCTTCTCCTGCCCTTTTAAATCCTTTGTCCACTCACCTTTGAACGTTCGCTTCCACATTCTCCGCGTGATGTTCTCGCCGTCCCGGATCGTTCCGTTCGCCTCGAGCGTCTCGTTGAGCGCCAAAGCGTACAAGATGACGGCGTCGTAGAACGCCGTGACGAAAGTGGAGACGGGAGCCGCTTCTTCTTCCTCCTCCTCCTCCTCTCCGCCAACCTTGGAGCGAACCTACGAGAGAGAGAGAGGAAGGAAAAAATGGATTAAAAAATGGTCTGTTTACTCGCGAAAGGCACTATGGATTAGGGATGTGCAAAAAAATACCAGTATTCGGCAGTACCGATACTATCATTTTAAATCCGTTAGTACCGACCAGTATTTGAAATCGGTACTACCGACGGTACCGGTAGATACTAAAATTAGCGGTATTTAGACAGCGCTTCCAACTTGCGTCACTAACGGAACAAACTACGAACATTTACTAACTAAATTAAATTTTCAAATGTTCTCGTTCTCGTCTTCCTTTCTTGCTTACGTAACCGTGAAATTGAGATATGTTTGCTATAATTATTGATATCATAAGTAAGCATACATTTTCGACGCATGCCGAACACCAGACAATCGATGATTTTGAACCATATAAATACAAATATTTATTCCTCTAAGTTAAAAGTCTGTGCGACTGCTAGGATTGATCGCTGTAGCAGGGGATTTTACCTGAACACAACATTAAAGCAATGCCGATCGTTCTTCATGTGATATAAAATCATTTCAACAAAAAGCGACGAGCGCAAACGCATAGCGTAAAATCAAAACTATTTACTGAATAGCCACGATGTATATTCCCGATGAATGTTTATCAAAAATGCCAATGGATGGAGATTTTTGTGTATCTTTTTGAACTTATATTCTAATTTGCCGAAATATAGGAAAATTAAGGTGAAACTTATTTTAATTTTTAAATAATTTATACATTAAATGAATCTCATAAACACCGGTATTTATGTGATTGCTTTTTAATACTCGCAAAAAAATACCTGTACTGTTGTGAGTACCGCCCATCCCTACTAGGGATGAATAATGTCCACCTCTCAGCGCTAAAATCCACAGAGGAAAAATCATTCGCCTTAACCGGGGACTCTAGCAAGGATCCCTCGATATCGCACAGAGGTTTTTTTAACCAGTTAAGCTACCGAGGATTTAAAAAAAAATTGCGATGTACGAACCAATACCGCAGGCCCAGTAATGAACTCCACGGCATCAAAAAATGAGATTTAAATTAATTTTGAAATTTAGCTTTAAAAACATCTTGCGGAAGATAATTTCCCCATTTATAGGTCGTTTCAAGGTTGTAGGAAAACAATTGTTTTCTGGACAGTTGGGGAGAAAGCAATGTCACTGAGCCTTTACCTTCAAGCTACCAACTAACTTACCTTCAAGCTAAATATGAACAAGTAAAATAATGAGTTCCTCGTAACTTTAAGCATTAAAACAGTAACAAAGAATCTCAAGATTTTATGCTTGATTCAAGAGGAAAAGCGATACACTTTTTCATAGCTACCCATTTCATTCAGACATCAGCAATTTTTCATTCAATCAGAATTTTCGGCCATAGATTCCTTCCGTTTGTAAAGGCAAAGTGTCCTCTTTAAAAGCCTTTTTAATTGAAAACTCAATCTGAGATGAGTATGGGCTATTGTTGCAGTCTAGTGTTAATATAATTACAGAGTTGGTGAGTAATTATCAAAATTTGAGGCTAGAATAAATATCTTATATATAAATATTTGAGGCTAGAATAAAAAAACTTTCCTTTCAATTAGACATTAAAATTTAACTACCAATTTGTTACATTAATATTTAATTATCGTAGGCCATCCTAGCTCATTAGTTAATTACTAAATAAAATTCAAAATATTTTGCCAACACAGAAAAAAACAAGTTGATTAGAAAAGGATGTAAAACAAACAGAAAAAATATATATTTACATGGAAGAATTGGTTAGATTTTTTCATTTGCTTGAATTATTTCAAATACATGACATATAGGAAATTTACATTAATAATACATTGCATATATGTGCACACAGCTTCACAAGTCTGGGTGAGCATTACTACTCAAAAGTGGAGTGCAAAGCTCTGTTTATGAAAAATTTTAAACTATTTTATAAGAATCCAACAACAATTATTAAAAGTTATGACATTTGCGTCTACACAAATGACGAACAACTTAACCTATTGGCAGCTATAAAGGTCATCATGACCAATCTTACTCACTCTCTGGAGAAATCTTTGTCAAAACGAAGTGGCAAATGAGCAAAAGTATATATCACACTCCTTCTCATTCTCATAGTGACCATAGTAGTGAAAAGTAAATTTCAATTGGTCTTACCCCGCTCTCCTCCGTCTTATTCCCCGAGACGTTCGGGGTGGTAACGTAGTAGTTCTTGTCCCCTGCCGCCCCCTTCGTGCCGGCTTTCCCGGCGTCCTTCTCCTTGGCCATCCTGTTCACTTCCTTCGAGAACCTGCCAGCAAGAATGACGACCCTCTTTAAGCAAGTGTTAATTTTCACGGTAAACTTTCTTCCATCGGCGTTAGGGCTCATCATATTCAAATACTGCTCTTCTAAATGAAAACATTTCTACTATTTTCGGACTGAAAATAATATGAGAGTTCATAACTATGAGAATTTATTGAACTGAATTGGAATGCTTGACAAAACAATGAGAAAACAAATGCGATACTAAGTCTCTCAAGAGAAAACAGCAAAGCGCAGAAGTCAATGGCGTATGAAATTTGAAATTAAATTGATCGACATTATATATCTCTTCAAGTGGCTAAATATTTTGTTATTCATAACTTCAGGCTTCACTATGTGGAACCTTTCCATATTGGAAAGTGAAAATCACACTTCGTAATGGCCCACTAAATTGATTTATTTCTTACCATTCGGGTTTCATCTCAAAGTGACATCTTCATCTACCTGAAGATGTCACTGTAAGATGAAATCAGGGTCGTAAGAAATCAATTTAGTGGGCCATTACGAAGTGTAATTCTTATATCCTAAACATTTATGTCATTTAGTAAATGAAACCAAATGACATGCATAAAGTACGCAGTTCGTCTTTCAAGATTCCCTCCGCGTTGCGTAGACATTTGATCCCGACAGTATCTCCATCCATTCCGCTGGCATATTCAAGTCAGAAGTTTTCTTCTGACCTGGATACGGCAGCAGGATCGCTGGAGATATTGTTGGGATCAAAAGACAACGCAACGTGGAGGGAATCCCGATGGGCGAACTGCGTACTTTGAGACGCCACCGCGGATTCCAGAGAACCGACTCGAATGAAGATAAATATGGTTAAACATGATTTCCAAGCCCAACCAACGTTTCATTTCACCGTTTCACCAATAAAAATCATTCAGAACCTTTATATAAATTAAAGTCGATCAAAGACAATGAAGAAATATTATAAGTGCTTCAAGGGCAGACTTTTGCGCTTTTACATTTCAATTTTCACTATTTTTCCTGAAAATTTTTGAGAGCATCTTGCAGTGGAGCCATTTTTCTCGACATCCAAGAGAGCTTTCATCAATATTTAACAGCTGTAAAATAAAGATGTTGCTACACTAAAGTACCCTTACCGCTACTGTTGAAAGTAATTATTTTACTTTCAGGATAATTATGGCAAAAATCTATACAAACTGGCAAATGTTTAGTCTGACAGCGGTACAAAAAATGCTTGTGTCGAGAGCATTTAGATGATATACATGGCATGACAAAATTTACACGTTTCAAAAAAAGGCAATAGTTAGTCAATGTCGTAGAATGCACTCGAAAATCAGCTTATATTCTCGTGATTATTCACACCACTCGAATTTATACTGCAATTAAAGACTAGGAGACCGTCTTCCAAATAGTATTCACACTACTATTTACACACACTTCTTACAAATAGTATTCGTCAACAGGGTCCGTTTGTCTTCAAGACGAATTCATTTTTTAAAGCCTACACAAGCAGAGGAACAAAATCTATCCATCTAAAAGAGGAAGGTGGGTGGCAGGGACTAAGTAAGACTAAGGAAAAAATGCCTCCACTCAATTTGAGTACGCCCCGTCGGGGGACCCAAGGGAAGCACATTTGTAGATGACGATTGCGACGAGCTCTAAACCGCAAAGCGACTCCGTCCCAAAAGCGTTCTCCTCGCGTCATAATTTTCGCCGGATGAGTCATTGCATTGCATGGGCCAGGTGGCGCCGGGACGGGAAATCCCTTCCCTTTGTCACACGGCCATTCGCGCGCAACGGTAAAGTTGCTTAGTGGCCGTTCACCACTTCTCACTCGATTCGTTATTCTACTCTCGCGGTTGCCTCGTGGACGGATACGGAAGAGCGTGTTTTAGGACTAGGGCCTTTAATTACTCCGTGGTTGCGGGGCGTTATGTAGTTGTTTCGCGGGGAGCTCGTGAAAATCAAAGGGTAAAGGTGAGAACAGAATCTTTAAGTCATGTAATTTGGGGCACTTCCCCTTTGAAATGTAGGCCGTCAGGCGACTTTAAACATTGACATCTGCCAGTACGGCCCATATTTTTTTTCATCAGGAGCAGTTTAATCTGCCAATCTAACTTAGGGGAATTATATAAATACATTATCTGGAAACTTCTCAAAGTCTCATTCAACCTTAAGAGGTATCGTTCAAAGAAGAACTACCAAAAAACGTGAGAATTTTATAAATTTTTGGTAATGGCTCATACTCCTGTGTATCGGAAAGTTTATTCATCGTAAACCGTGATGGATAATTGGATTGAGTTACAATTAAGGCATAAAATGTATCAGTGCGCGAGTGATGGTCTTGAATGAACGAAAAATAGGGTGGACATGCTGAAACACTTAGTAAATTTCCACAAACAGTTCATTTTACCGAACTAGGTGTCAGCAAAACATTGTCATTACCAAGTTTACCTTGATAATGGCAATGTTTTGCTGAAACCTAGCTCGGTAAAATAAACTGGTTGTGGAAATTTACTGAGTGTTTCTGTGATAATGCGGTCTGTCACACATTTCCACAAATTGAATCGCCTGGTACTTTAAAATCTGAAAAATAGGGTTTTTTATAGTTATCTCATGCTAGAAAACCGTACACCCGGGATCGTTCTTAGGTTCATTTTTCCTTAATTGGAGGAACTCACATCTTTTACCCCTTGTTCCTATAAAACCATTGAAAAATTCGCTGCATAAGACTCAACTCCATGGAATTGTTCTAAATTTTGCATCAACAAAAATCTGCCATTGAAGGTACTCTAATATTAGTATATTCATTGTTATGCTGCGACCACTCAGTTATTTTCGAACTTTTTGAGTGAAATGGCTGTTTAAATTTCTCCATTTCATGAATTCTACAAGCGTTTTCCCCACGGCATGATGGGTGAGGAGACGAAACTGCCATAGGAGGTTAGGAAGATGCAGAGTTGGAATGGGTAATGAGGTGCGAGGGGCTGCCGACGCCTGTAACAAATTGGATGATGTTGGATGGGGAAGAAAGAGAATAGGCTTTAATGGATGGGGCGGAGAGAGATAGGACGTGGGCCGCGCTGAAGAATTAAATCACATAAGAGGACAGGAGGCTGTGCCTACTAAAGTCTCGAATATTTTTACTCTCTTCCATTTTTACCTTCCTGAACCGGTAGATTACCCAAAGAATAATAATAATGCAGACTTAATATGCTATTGTGCATTACAAATGTTCTTTTCGTCAAGGACAATCATCAATGATTAATTAGCTGTCGGAAAGTTCTCTCATGATTTAAGGCAGGGTTGTTACTAAGTTCTGGGAAAGATATTCCCTGACATTTCCCTGGCAAAAATTGTCATTTTCCCTGACATTCTGCTTAAGCAGCATGACGTTCAGAGAGCAGTGAAAATTTTAAGTGCAAATTAAAGTTGAGAAAAATGTTACTTTTACTCATCAAATTTATTTACAAATTTACGAAACGAAGACAAAAGCAGAAGATGGAACATCGACTCCGACAACAGCGAAAGAACATGTAGTTGGGGTGCGTCGGCTACTGACCAATTCATCGACCTTCGCCCTCATCCAATTTTTCCCTGACAGCTCGACGATATTCCCTGACATTTCCCTGATGGGTTTAAAATTCCCTGACATTTCATTGATTTCCCTGACTTGTAACATCCCTGTAATAGTTTATTGTTTTTAAAATCCAAGAGATATCAGCTTTGATAATAATTAAGAAATTTAAGAAGACCCGTGCAAAGGTAAACAAAATCAACAAGCTATTTATACCATATTCATTCCTTTACTCTTAAATTGGTATACCTATAGTATTCACCCAAATTTATTGACAGTTTGAAAGACATACGTCGTATGGGTGGTACCTGGATTCTTTCGAAGTGACGTGATTAACTTTAATGAGCCTCGCTTACCTCTTGTACTCCGAGTCGTTGGGTGTCCTCGCGGTGACCGTGAGCAGCGCCTCGTACGCCTTCCTCGCCCGCATGTTCCCCTCCTCCGTGTCTGAAGGGTCCCTCCAAGGCTTGTCACCCGGGCGGAGGCTATTCAGCCGGGAGGAGATAGAAAACACAGACATGGATATGGTTGATGAGCGGAAATCCTTCACCCAGCGTAATAGTGCATCTACATCTACAAAATACCCTGCAAGCCACCTCAGGGGTGTGTGGTAGGGGGTGAGTATTCACTAACATGCATTAAACTATACCCAAAAGTTAGTGTAACTACGATTAATTATGCATTAGCATAAATCGCTAATGCTTGTCACGAGATGAAGCCTCACAAGCATGCACTACTACACTACAGATATTATCACAATGGAGAGGGACCATATATATATATATATATATATATATATATATATATATATATATATATATATATATATATATATATATGTATTTTGCAACTACACAAATGGACAGAGACTCAAGACTTATGTAGAAAACATGCACGGCGTCCTGTTAGTACTAGGTAACAGATAAGGATTCAAGTATTACAGAGTACTACTACTACTAAGAGCTACACTACTAATCGACAAACCTAGATAAAGGTCTCATTGGCAGCTGTTATGGTCCCTTATCATTCGTGGGAAAAATGACATCATAAATCTGTCCGTTCTGCAGTATAGTTTCCTAATTTTATTCTCATGATCTGATCTACCGTAGTATGTCGGATTTCGTAAAATATTATCAACGTCGTCAGAGAATAAACTGGTTTGGAACTTACTTAATATATTGAGACTAAAGTTTAATCGACGGTCTGAAAGCGTTTCCCATCCCAGTTGCTGAAATGAGGTTTAAGCCTCCAGCCAATCAACAACCTACTTCATAGCTAGTTAACAAGCCTCAACTTAACCGTACTACGGTGGTCCATTATGGTACCTACCACCAAAAAATTTATTTCAAAATTTATTTATACCAGGGGCGCGATCACGGTTCTCCATAACACGTGCACTCGTGTTATTGTAATAATTAAAAACGTGCTTATGAGAGCGAAAACGTTCTTTCTGTTATTCAAATTTTTGTCTTGTGCTTTATATCACTAGTGTTAATTGATGGAGTGCGTTCTTAGGAACGTATTTGTGAGCATTGCCCTTATAGAGGAGTTTGCATTTTGAATGACGATGACGACAAGGCGAAGGAAGGAATCGTAACACAACCCCAGGCCATTCATTTGGTCACAATGATAGTTTTTCTGCCATTTGATGCAAGTACACCTCATAGAAGCCTATTAAATATACCAAAGAGAACATTGAAGTTTTCGTCGCATTCGCTAAATGTATACGTGCGTCAGCTTTGATAATGTTCCAACGCCCTGGGTAAAAAATATGGACAATTCCCACTGTAAATGGTACGAAATTATGCGCCAGCAGTGTATTAATTCTTAAGAGCAGCTTTTAGGTTGTATCCTGTGCTGAGGTTATAATAAAATCTTAAAATCTTATAAGCGCGATAAAAATGAATTATCTTCGTTATTTAAGAAAATATTTGCACCAATGTAATTTTTATTGTGATACGTCTAATTGTACCTCGTTTAATTAAGAATTCCAAAATAGGAAGATGCCACTTGTCGCCAGAAGTCTCGTCGTTGCTTAGTAGTACATTTCAGATTAAATTTATGATTCAACAGCCTGGTAATTGAAATATTTATTTGTTTTTAATCGTTTTGAATTCTCAACAGGAAGAGACGAAGTTAGCTCATATTTTTGTTTAAATTCATGAAAACTTAATAAAAAGAGAATTAGACTATTGACAGTAGCAAATGTAAATTTTGTTTAGGAAAAATATGAGATGAGCTTACCCATAAGTTCGATCGTATTTCAATACAGTGTAGCTGCGAAAAGATTCAGAAATGTTTTACGAGATAAAGTAAGAAAACCTTCATCTCATTCATGCGTCGTGAACACACTAGTACACAAAAAATACAAACAACTTATGCTTTCAAAAAGATAGCATGAACTTCTAGCATAACTGCGGATTAAAAGTAAAATCAGCGAATTCATTTACAATGTAATGCTGCACCCAAAATTGAGAGGTAGGGGCTTTGTTGGACAGTTGATCTTCCAGTTTCCAAGTTTTATTCTTCAATTTCAAGTTTCAATATTGTGGAATATATTGTGATGGCTATTCAGGAGGGTTCTTCAATTACAGTTATTAATCATGTCAGTTATTAGTTAATAGTTTAAGAATAAAGGACCTTTATATAAAAAATTACAAGTATTAGTCCTAACATCCAAACACGGAGTCGGCATTTTCTACCCTCAACGGAACGCGCCCAGAGGTGTACAGTTATAAACGCTCCATCCGACGGACGGAGACTAAGCTGCTATCCTCCTTCAAACAACCTTGTACAACCAAACAAGTATACTACCTTTTTGTAAAAAAAGTTATGCGAATGGTTTTTATGATTAAAATTTAATCTTCCAATAGTTATCCTCTTGAAAATGACACTAGGACTAAAATAACAGGAGGGAACCGGTCAGGGTGTCACACAATGAAACAAGGGAGGAATCAACAAATTCTACTCAATTTAAGTTAAACGACAGGGGAAAGTTCATAAACGATTAAGTATTAATTATGCTCGAGTAGGGAATCAAACCAGAACTCTCCAGTTAGCAGGTGGTGGCATTCCCAATGGCCGGTCTGTCATAAAACCATTTTGATTTCGAGGTAAGTCGTGATTAACGATGGGAATCAGGCGAAAGCCCACAATCCGAGCCGTCGCTTCTTCCCCCAATTTGCCCACGCAGCAAATCATTAATTTTCCGCATCTCTGCAGCGACTGAGCTCTCGCCCACGTCGCTCGCGTCCCCCGGACATCTGTGTCCATTCCAATCAAACCTTTCAGGCGGTCCCCTTTGTCTCAAACGACACTCAAAACTCACCTCGAGAACAGCTCGATGTTGAAGAAGACGTACTCTCCGCTGCTAACCATTTGGAGCTCCTCGGCCGCCAACAGTATCTCCCGCACCTTGGATGGATTGGCGCAGATGACGATTACTGCGGAAGAGAGAAAGAGCAGATTTGGAGAGCGTTAGAAGGCATCTGACAAACAGCAGCAAAACAAATGGGAATTAGGAAGGATGGGGTACAGCAAATGGGGGAAGTATATAAAATTAAAATTGGATTAATGCCAAAATACTTTGACAAAATTCTCATTGCCAACAATGAATTTCATAATTACAACACTAGAATAAATAGTAATCTCCACCCACCGATGAGAAAGAAGACATCATCACAGGCCTTTACTCTTTTATACGGGATTGTTATTATACAACGCGATGACCTCAGAACTAAAAACAATTAAAAATCTGGATATTTTTATAAGAAGGGTAAAAAAAATGGTTGCTACACGTAAAACACTGAGATTCAGGTGCAAAATGTTTCGTGTAATGAATTCATAAGAAGAAAATGTAAAAAAATGTATTGGAAGATTTTGTATTTGAAGATTTTATTGGAAGATGTATTGTATCTTCAAACAGAAAATGTATACAATTTTCTGTTTGAAGATAATGTAACATTATTTTTTTTCAATTGGAATATTGTCATTTGGAAAAAATGTATTTGTAATGTACACTGTAATTATTTGAATAGCTACTACTAAATAAACGCTATTATAATTATATTATTAAATGCGGTTTGCAAAAGGACCACTTTCAGCAGCATTCTATCACCAATTCAAGATGTCTTAATAATGCGTAATGATGTTCATGAGTCTATGAATCTTTAAATCATAATGTAAACACCGTTTAAGAATTTCAGACATGGTGGGTGTACATAGGCGTATCCAGGGGGGTGGGTTTGGGGGGTTGTAACCCCCCCACATTGATAAAAAAGCGTAAAATTGATATGTTTCACACATGCTAATAGTACACCTATGGATCACCTTCCACAACATAATAGAACACCTTCAAAACGTCACTTTAAGATGTACATTTATCAAAATTCCAGAACCCCCCGTTTTACATGGGGGATATTCCATATCCCCTATGTAAACCCCCCCCCCCCCCCCCCCCCGGTGGTGACTAACCCTTTCAGACGCTTCTAGATACGCCTATGTGGATGCATAGCTTTCAGTACAATAAACAAAATCGACCAGCATCAGAAGTCATACTTCAGGTATTTTACATTTAAAAATTAAAGGTAAAATAATTCCATTTCGGTGATGTATATATCATTCACAGATTCAAAATGAAAGTTTTACCCCTTATTACTATTAAAAATTCACAAAATGCGTATTATGACTTTGTATCTGATGATTCCATTACAGTCTAACGTTGCATTTTCTTAAATTTATTTTTATGTGGAAACTTATGAAATCCGCAATAATGCATTAACTTCACTTCCGGAATTGGATGCTTAAACAACATCATAAAAGCTCATTGAAACCAAAATTAAGCGTTGAAACCCGGGTCATGCAGTTTGTGCATTTTTGTCGCTTTTAAAATATTTAGCACAAAAATAAATAAAGCGATGGAATACCACATAGTTTCCAAATAATGTGTTGTCTATATGTATAAATTTTTTAGTGTGTCAGTCAGTCATTCTGTTCATCCATTTTGTTTATTTCTCTCTCAAGTTTTGAGCTAGAGAAATGAGGTTTGGTGCATTAAATGTGGATTCTCTGTGCCTGTATGATTTGGTAGTAGTTTTGGATTTTTAACAGTTGGTGGTGAAAACAAAAATGCAAAAAACCGTGGTTTTTTAGAGTTTAAATTTAGTTAGATACCGGGGACTTAAGTTTTTCGGGACTCCCGGGTTCACTTTTTCAGAGCGAGTCTATCTTTCTCGGGTTCACATAAATAGGTCTCTAAGTGTGATAGGAGGCGGAATTTTTACTCTCATATTTTATGCTATGACTAATCAATCGTCGGAGTGACTGTATCTCAAAAAAATGTTTACTTATGTTTCAAAAACTATTCTCAATGTTTTTTTTAAATTTATTGGAAACATATATGGTACTCATTTAGCCACAGTTCCCACTGCTTCCACTTGAGTGGTGCCAAAAAAAAAGGAAAAACACCAACTTAACCTCAAGAGTACACCCGACAGAGACTGCCTGCAAATCAGCCACCAGGTCTGCTAGTCTTTTTATTGATTTATTTACTCCTCATTCATTGGTAGTTCAATCCTAAGTTTGTTTGACTCCAGCCCTCTTGTTAGCAGATCTCTTTATGCACTTTCCACTTCATTTGGTCCATGTGTTTATTCCTCGGCCTTCCTCACGGGATTTTCCCTTCTATTTTTCCTTCAATTATATTCTTCACAAACTCATTGTGCCTCAGGGCATCCATCTGGGTCTTCTTTTCTTCATAGTGTTCCATTTTTTATTTTACTCTTCTGTCCTTACTCCTACTCCCATTTAAAACAGCTCCACCTCCACAGAGAATTGCATAAAATTATAAGTCCGCATAAGGTCATAATCAGCTTCACAGGCTTCACATGCTTTATTACCAGCTGTACGCTTTCGCTTACTTATTACTAAGGATGACTCGATTCTCAATTCCACCGATTCTCAGGCTTAGAATCGGTATCGAGAATCGATCGCCTAAAGTCGATTCCGATTCCATCGATTCCAGATAGATAAATATTTTAAACATAGTCTATAAGCTGAGGATATATTTGCTAATTGCCATTAAATACACTTTTTGAGCGACTTAATTGTCTTTGCTATTTTATTCCAGCCAGTACTTGAATTTAAATAATAGTCCAACGCCGCTGGTATATTAATATTCCACCTGTTATTAGCAATAAGAATCGATGGAATCGGAATCGAGAATCGGGAATCGACTTGAAAGAATCGGAATCGAAAAGAAGTGGAATCGACTCATCCCTACTTACTACCATAAAGTGAGATCCTCTTTCATTGGTAGTTCAATCCTAGATCCAAATCAATCCTAGGGAGTAGATCTCAATTTATTTTGTATCGAGATTGCATATCTGTCATGCTTTATTCGAGAAATTCGAATAAATATCTGGCTCACATGAAAGGAAACACTTTTCCCTGGGTCAACGCAGAATATCCCAAATCCAGAGATAATCGTATTGACTTTCCGTTTGGACTCCCGTCCTCTACTTCCCATTTGAATGAAATCCCTGAAAGTGCTCGAGCGATCATTGTATTATTTAAAAAAAAAATAACTCTTTCGTCAGAGTGTGAAACCGAAAGCGTAGGTACCAACCGAGTGGATAAATATAGCTATTTCCAGTTCGTGAAATTCATGCTTTCATTTTTTTCAAACCAAACGCTTCCACTTTATTTATATCTATTCATGAATCAGTAAGGCCATTTGGGAGGAGGATTCAGTCAACTGCTTCCAATGAAAATACCATTTCTCACCAACAATCCCTCGCGGTCGGAGTTATTCACATCAGAGGGGTAAAGCGTTTTTTTTATGAAAACATCCACTCTTTCAGTGAGAAGGGAAAATAATTAGGCTTTCGCATTACTTTTTCATTCGTGGTCTCATTTTCAAGGATGAAAATCAATTTCACTTGCAAAACTCAATTTCTACGTAATCGCCAGAATTCAAATGCATTCAAATAATTTTTTATACCTGAAATTCGGAAGCATGTTATCCTCGGTTATTTCAAGTACAGTAACAGTAATTATTCTCCTTCATGCTCTGTTATCCCCATTTCTATCACGGCATTGAGAATCCCATTTTTTCATGATATGTTCTCTGCCCGCAAAGGTAGCCCTGAGCTTCAATCAAGAAATAATTCTTCGTTCGTGTATTTTTCGCATCATTTATATCATTTGAAATCGTCGTGCTAAATTCACCGCAAGATCCTCAAGTTAATATTGTAGCCAAGCCAAGCAATATAATTGTCAGGTGGAATTCCATGCGTGATGCACAGCGGCTAGCTCAAACATTCAAACATTCTCACCTGGCATCACATTCTGTTTGATACCATCGAGCACAATATACATCGCAATCTCCCGCATAAGTTGTCATATTACCAAGAATTTTAATGATCAAAATGGCCCTGTTTGGCTCTAACGTTTTACATGCCAAAAATAATTTTTATGTTCACCCAGATAGGCAGCATACCACCAACTATCAATTTTTCTCATTTTGAAATTAAGCCAGTTCATCCATATACCACGGGGGGGCATTTTTAAACGTGGTTAATCACCCTGCGCCGTTTATAAATGGCAAACACACAGGGTACGGGTAATCTATGCTTTGAATCGTGGATCCTATGGATTAGTGCCCGATGCAGATTAGATGGAAGGGAACTACTTCGAGATCCCCTGAACCTTTGTCACGCGGAGTGAATCAGGAGGGCGTCTGCGTTAATTAGTTTTGTTGGCTGTTAATCCTGAAACTTCAGGCCTCCTTCTCCCCTTCGTTCATTTGTGCTTCCGACGCCGAGGTTGGAGAATCAATCCTATGGATAAAGATGCGCTGGTATTTGGATGCCCATATATTGGATTTGTTTAGCTTAAGTGATTGTAGTTTGGAAAGCATAAAAAGCGGATGATTTGGGAAATAAGTTCTGAGTTACTTTAAAAGCTAATTACTTGAGAGCCAGAAAAAAAAATGCCGTTAATAAAGAAAATTCGGGACGCGTAACAGACTGAAAATTGAAAAATGACGCGAAAGGGCATTAAAATAGCTTAAATCAGGGGTCTCCAAAGTACGGCCCGCGGGCCACATCTGGCCCGCAAGATGATTTTATATCCGGCCCGCAGAAGAATTACTATGCGGAAATGCGCGCCGCATAATTTTTGCTTGGATGGTCGCTACTTGTAAGTAATTAGTGTTTCAAAATTTAAATCTCAGTTTAATATAGATTTAAAAGCACAAACCCAGTAACATCATTCATATTTATGGTTTTGAGATGAAAATATGAGAGTTAGCTAATAGTGTTCGTCGTCATCAATATACGATAATTTAATTTAAGGTACTCTGTAATTAGTTTATGAAATTTTATGATTTCAATAAAACTCATACCTAAAGTTCATAATTTATTTAATACGGCCCGCTGAAAAGTGTTTAAGTGCCCATTGTGGCCCTCGTTACGATATGTTTGGAAACCCTTGGCTTAAATGACCGAGAAAAGTATGCAAAAAATAATCTTATCTTCAATTATCTTGTTCCGAGGTGCATCTCCCACTAATCCTTCTTACGTCCGTCTTTTCAACTTAATAACGAAAATAAATAAAGCAACATTGCGCGAAACCATTGCATCATGTAAAATACACATTTCACACTCAACAAAGTATGGAATACGGCTAGCAGTGATTTTTTTCTTTCATTATAAAAAATGAACAATAATGATGACGAATCTAAATACATATTTTGTCCGTCCGAGCAAACAGGTAATCAGAGAAATTTAAGGCATCAAGAAAACTATGATGGCATTAATATTCTGATGTATTTATCGTTGTGACAAGATTATATTGTAATAAAAATATTATATTTAAAAATTCAATGTTAGTTTCACACATTTCGGCGAAACTGAGCATAACATTTTCATTCTGATCAAGTATGAAATCCTGCTTAATTATAATAAATGAATTGAAACGTAAACTGCTTTTATTGTTGACGATAGATGGCAGAGTTTTAAAAAAATCTGCAGAGTGTTCTACATGTAGATATGAGCATTTAGGAATGTAGATGACTCTATCATTCTGTAACCACCGTTCTCATAACAACAAATATTTAAATTTGCTTGTCATTATAATTGATCAAAGACAGACACTAAGTTTTCAATCGAAACTATGAATCTTTTTATACAAAGTGTTAAGTAGAAAACAAGAATTTTTAATAAGACCTGTGTCATTGGATTGAATTGTCAAACAAACATTTAAAGTGAAATACTGTGCATAAGAGGCGCATAGAGTTTAGAAATTTAACCAACGATATTAACGTTTAAAGATTTTCAGCTACCACTTTGATGGAGCGGAACTCTGATATTCCAGTCATTTCCTTAACTGAGACTGCTACTTGTCAGTATCTGTGATTAATAAACTTTTACATACGCTGATTTTTTAAACCCCGGAGATTAATGTCCATAAAACCAAAGAAAGAATATGCGCGTAAAACATTTGCCTGGTCATATTTTTCATTCGATGTCAATTTATCTTCCAAAGAAATCACGCATTTATGCGTTTAACTTTTGATATTGCACTGGAATTTAACAGGGATTTATATCTTGAAAATATTTTTGAATATTTCTCGACTAACACTATCTATTTTTTGCCAAAAATAACATAAAGACTTTCTTCAATGATTGGACATAATAATAACATAAAGGCTTTCTTAAATAATTGCATTAAATAGCAGAAATTGGCTTGAAGAATTTCACTAAATAACATAAAGAATTGCATTAAATAACATAAAAAATTGCATTAAATAACATAAAAAATTGCATTAAATAACATAAAGAATTGCATTAAATAACATAAAAAATTGCATTAAATAACATAAAGAATTGCATTAAATAACATAAAAAATTGCATTAAATAACATAAAGAATTGCATTAAATAACATAAAAAATTGCATTAAATAACATAAAAAATTGCTTAATAAATTGCACTAAATAAAATATTTAAAAACTTGCTTGAAGAATAGCATTAAATTACATAGACTTAAAAAATAACATTTACAAAAATAATATTTTCCCTTTGGCAAAATCGATAAATACGATTAGGATAGATATGGTACATCACTATAGTGATGGCGTTATATATACATGAACATTAAGCAAAATCCACTCTTTGATTCATGTTTTCTCTTCAGGGTTTAATTTTTTCCATGTATAGGTATGTACTTATAATTCGAATTTAAGAACAATTTGCGTTCAGCACGTGTGCTACGCGATATACTCGTTCAATACCTCGGATCTAACATTAATGCGGAAAGTATAAAAAAGTACCCCAGTTAAATTACAAATTGTGCAAATATCAACCATTTTTGTACCTATGTAAAAACTACAAGGAGTCAGCCAAGACAGTACAAATTTCAGATGGCATAAACGTGCGACTATAGTTTTCAAAAATGCTATCACAAATATTCTCACTGGCTTTTATTGTTATAAATATTCGAACATGGCAGGATGTGCCTTGACGAAGACGGCAGGGTCACAGTAGAATGTTTTGAAATCATATGTTTTTTCAAGTTCGTTGTCGACGTCTTGTACGAAAGTTTACATAAGTTGCAAGACACAATTTCTCCATTTAGCACTGAGAGAATGTTTCAAATTTCGCTAAAGTTTCTTCTTTTCTCCATTTGGAATCGACCTCACCGCCAAATCGCACGGATCACGCAGACAAGTCAGAGAAGCTCACGCTTATACTACTAACTGCTACCGAGGCTTCGTCGATCACGTTCAATCACGGTTAATTCGCAGTAGCAGGGTAGCATTGTAGCAGTATTGGAGTTGGTAGCAGTGTGATCACAATCACAGTGATTTTGGATATTAACTCACAGGTTGTGATTGCTACTTTTCAGTATCAGTGATTCAATCACAGTTAGCGATATATCGCTCATCACTACCTCACATTTATCAAACTTGTAACTTAAATTGCACTGCGAATATTGATGAGATAAAAAAATCCCATTAATACCCAGTCAGTTATAATTCTCTACTTGACACGATGCTTAATTCACGGCAGCGAGGAGAAAATTAAAAATGGATATTATCATAAATGGTTTCAGGCTTTCCCGGGGAATGGACTGGATGAAGGCTTCTCGGGTTTCGTAGCGTAGCGTAGCGTACACTGCTACCGTCATCAGGGTGATCGTAGACCCTGATGACGGTAGCAGTATACGCTGCCGGAACGTCAGTCATGGACCCAATCACCCGGATGAAAACCCGAGAAGCCTTCATCCTGGATATTATCACTTCGTGAAGACTGCCATTTGGGTTGAAAGAAATAACAAAAATATCAATACGCCGGTACTAAAATGGCTCGTGAGATAAAATATATTCAAATATGACCGTCAAAACCGTTAAAACCATATGTGTGTTGGCATAAAATGAAAGAGTTTCGGTGCATCTCTATATCCGCGGATTCGTTACAATAAAACCATATGTTGTCGAAGATTGAAAGGCACTGCTACACAGAGAAACTCACACAAAACGTTTATAATTAGATTCCCTGGAGCCTATCCAAACGCCATTGTGGCTCGGGAACTGACGTGCTCCTGGGTCGTTAGGACCTCGTTGTAGAGAGCATGGGAATTTCGGAGTCAATTACTGCAAAAATAAACGTTTTCCCTCAGTAATAGAGTGAGTGCAATCGGAAATTGCACGGGGAAGAATGAAGCTGGAGAGGTGGTGGGCGGGAGATTACAACTGACCTAGGGAGGCGATTCTATTTCCTGTACTTCATATTTTCCTCTAATGGTTGAGTTGTTTGTCCACTAAGAGGCGATACCGGTTCATATTTTTATTCAACCCCAAAATACTTCTTTTAAACCGTATTTTTCTAAATAAAACAACGCAGATATGGCATTCTGACCTACTGCAAAATGTCCTACTCGCATGAGAAAACTAATTGACTGTATGAATGGTAGTTTGAATGTATAACCTGAAACGGTTATTTTTGCACTTCATCAGTCCCATTTCAGATTTTAATTAGAGAATATCCTTAGAGTGAGATTACAAGTGTCTTATTTCAATTACCTGAATAAATATTAAGCCAGTTTCTAAAAAAATAACCTTAAACACCCGAGTGACTCTTCTGTTTTTCTGATCGAATTACATTTATGACATTCATTATCTCGGTACATCTTGTGAATTTAACTATGGCAACAATAGCTCTTTCACAATTATTTCTTTTTATATAGCATATCATACCTTAGCCTTTAGAAATATATCTTAGCAGTATGGCTAAATTAATTGATGTCACACCTCTTCATATATTCGATAAAATCTTTTCAAGAATATCTCGTTATGCGACCGAGAAAAATTGCATCAGACAATTTTTAACGGAGTCAAGAGTTACATGAAAAATGAAGCTAATACGTTCTCCTATACATAACGCTGACGTCAAATAACCAGCAGTCATATGTGATAATCAAAACTCAATCTCTCGGTTAAAATTAAGTTAACGTAAATTACACATAATCTTGCCAGTAACGTTAAACAGGCACCACAAATCTGTGCTTTAATGCCACAGGGTATTCACTAATTCCGTACTCGTCGGCCTTTTTTTTAGTATTTACTTTATGATAATATTAATCAAAGCCAGCATTAAAAAAATCAATAAAAATGTGATGGAAAACAGAAGTTTATAGAAAAATCAGATTCATTGATAAAGAGCTTAGAATACTCGTCTCTAAATGTCATCTCATATGATTACCGTGCCAAATTTTTGTGAACGTACATGAGGAATTTAAATTGTAAAAATAAAAGTTCATTTGCCGCAGAGTATACAGAAAATGCTTTTATCGCACTGAAGGCGAACGCGTTGGACATTAATTCCCCGAGTCTTGCAGTATTAGGCACGACTACGGACCTCACAAGGTTAAAATGGACGAGATTATTCGTTTTCCTCGTTACAGCAATAAAGCGAAGTTCTCTCGGAGTAAGTTGGTAGCTCGTTTGAGCCAAATACGGTCAGAAAATTCGACAAATCTCTTCCCTAACGGAGTTAAAAAACATACACTTCTATTTTACTCTGCTTGCGCACTGTTATTGCAATTTCCTCGGCACAATTCGAGGGAAATGCTTACCCAGGAGTTTAGCTTGTGTACGAGTCGGTTGTGTGCGGGTTTTAGTGCCACGGTGATTCCTTTGATTCTATAGAATAGGGAGAATAGGGGGAGGCAACGCTCTAACGAAGCTTTTACCCTTCGAGGTTATTACAAGAAAGGATTCGGGGTCTCACGGATGAAATAACGCCATTGTGACTATTCTGTTCCGAGTTTTTAACAGCGGCGTTCAGTCGATAGAATATTAGTTCAAACGAGATGCTCACCAGGGCACGATATAGCCAGGGTCCACCCTCGAGCCCAAACTCAGCTCCTGGGGGGCTGTTCTGTATTTTCTCGGAATTTCCGAGCCTCGGAAGTGACGAAATATTTACGTCACGGCCTCTAAAATTCCATTCAATAGGACCATTTCCAAACAAATAGGACCATTCAATACTTTCGATTTGTCGGGGCCTGTGACGTCAAATCATCGGATTTTCCGAGGTTCGACCGTGTCGAGTCCTTCCTGAATAAGGCCCCTGAGCTCTGGTCCTCATTTTCCTCCTAATTGCCGAGCGGAACGCGTATCTACTGAATTTACCTTAGTCCTGGATTCATCACAAAAATGATAAGTGGCAGGGATGATAAATAAGTAAGCATATATCGCGACATGATAGTAATCACGCATGGAGACAGTATGAGGTACCCATTATGTCATCGGCATCCAATGTGAAATAAGATGTTTCCAGAAAAAGGTTTCATCGCGGCCATGCGTTAATCAAAACAAAATCATTCGGGTAATCAAAAACAAAACAGAATAAATGACGAAGAAAAATATGATTATACGAAAAAATCAATTCAAGCAGTTTTAAGAGAAAGACAACAACCTTTCAAAATAAGCTGATCAAGATATCTGCCGAAGATTACTTTTTCGTTTCCGAGAAAAACACAACAGCGTCATAAAAACCTGTAGCTAAAGCGTTACGTTTGGAACAACGTCGTCAGCGTCGCAAAAATTAAAAAAAATATTTCATTTGTGAAAAATTAATTAATTATGGAAAAACTTATACGGGCTAGTGACTGCACTTTACGCTTTAAACGTTTAGATTCCTCGAAAAAATACGCATATTACTTGAGTTTTTTCACAAGGGAAACAAAAACACCAGACAACCGATAAAGATGTATCCTATACATTCCAATTTTACATGAAAACTTCAATGTTGATTTTTGGAAACGAAATAGGACCGGAAGCAAGAAATATCTTTACACATCTCGTCTGATGATTGTTTTATATTATACTTCAGGTATAAAAAAATGCATTTTACATTTTACAAACCACCTCTTTCAGGTAAAAAGACAAAAGGGTAAGAGAGTAATTTGTGTGTAAGATGTGTAATTTTTGGTAATTTGGAGCAAAATGCATGTAGAAATGCAGTTGGCAAAATGTTTAATTACCAACAGAGAGAGGTCCGGATTTGGAGTCAGGCAGTCATTAATGACCCTCAGTCTGAATACTCCGTCATTATATCGGGTACATATTCCCATGGGACGCAGCGAACGGCAAAATTGAATCAACAAAAGGCGTAGGTAGACACTGCACACACCGTTATAGGCTTAGCTAAGGGTGAACGACACCTTATAACAGTTTAGTAAAACCCGTCAGCCCAGGGACAGACGGAGACCCTCATCACCATTCAGTATTTTAACACGTTTTTATTGATTCGGTTTCCGTCATGTCTGTCTGTCTGTCCGGGTGGAATGTTGCAACCGAGTTTAAACTAACTTCCCGACCATCTTGAGACTTGAAATTTTAATCATAGCTCAGAAGTTGATGACAATGCAATATTAGCTATCTATTATAACAATAAATTGATTAATCAATTAAAAATTTATAAATTAACATATTTCCTGATGTGCTAGTAGAGGCTTGTAATTTTAACCATAGCTCAGAAGTGGATGACAATGCAATGCTAGCTACATGTTATAACAATTCATTAATTAATAAACGATTAATTAATTATTTCAATTCCACACTGTCAGCTGAACAAAATCTGAAATTTATCGGGAATTTCCAATGTGTCCCTGTCAGAGTCTCATCAAGATGTATATCATCGATTGGAAACTTTCACCCGGGCATTAGACTAAAAAGTAGAAAATAATTAATTAAAAAAATGTTTTTAATATACCACATTTTTAAAAGGAACTAAAAAGTATAAAATAATTTTCCCTGGGCCGTTCTAAATTTTTGAGGGCGAATATTTAGTAGATATGGAGATATTTGTAAGACTAGAAGAGAAAAACGTGGGGTAGTAGATAATAGAAGTAGATAATAATCCGGATGAATTCACAACCGATTTCAGTGCATTGCAAATGGTATTAATTGTGGGAGTTTGCTCAACGACACCTGGTCCCTTTACTCCTCCTTAATTATCATGGGTTGCCTGCGCCCCACGTTTTTCTCTTCAAGTCTTACAAATATCTCCATAGCTACTAAATATTCACCCTCAAAAAGGGATCGGGGAAAATTATTTCATACTTTTTAGTCCGTTTTAAAAAACTTGGTATATTAATTTTTTTTGTTTAATTAATTATATATTCTAATATTGGTTAGCCGAATCAACCTTATCCAAAGCTGTTTTTCTCACAGCGTGCTGACGTCATCTTTTCCCCCACTCCGTTCCTAATCATCGCTACTCACAACGTTCTGAGATTTTCCTCGACGAACTCTCACTCCTTCTAGCATTTCATATAATCCAACATTCTCCCCCATCAAAACCTGTTTCTTTTACACCCTGATTATTCATCTCTCCTTCATCCCTGCTTACTGCATCTTAAATAAATTTCTAGACGGGCTTTCTCTTCCATTACATTTCGAACAAATATCTCACTACGGCCCTTAGATTTTCAACGTGATATACTTCAATTAAATTTTAAAGTGTAGGAAGAAGCGAGAAGTGTTTTAAAATGACAGGAATCAAGCTCAGGGGAGATGAGAAAAATGCCGTCGACGATAATGAGCAACAGGTTACGCCAATTCCATTTGAATATAAAATTAGATATAATAGGAAATAATTGATTCAAGACGAAAGTATAGTCTCACTGTCATTGCACCATGGGAGGATTGATTTAGAATAAAGAAAATATATG
This sequence comes from Pyrrhosoma nymphula, assembly GCA_963573305.1. NCBI lineage: Eukaryota > Metazoa > Arthropoda > Insecta > Odonata > Coenagrionidae > Pyrrhosoma > Pyrrhosoma nymphula. The sequence continues at coordinate 5,719,056 of OY754335.1, read as the reverse complement.
GAATGCCAGTGAACAGGAATACGTTCAGACGAGTTTCAGTGCATTCAACTTCCTCACATCTACGATTCGACATAATATCAAGCATGTTGATTTCTGATTGCATGCCGATTCGTGATCACATTCAGCATTTTAAAACTGCTGAGACTACATCATCAAGATGATAGATATCATCACGATGGTATGATCATAGATAAGATCGTGTACCTACTCTTGGCTGGGATATTTTACTTCCTCACGACGCGGCGAAGCCGTTAACTGCAGGACCTTTAAAATAGCTGCATCTGTGAAGTGCCTCTTTAGGAGAAATACGGTCTGGGTCGCTCTCTTCGGGACATAAACATATTCCCTTTCTGCTCATTAAGTGAGATGGTCACTTGAGAATTCTGGACGCAAGTTGCTCTTCTACGAGCCAAGGGAAAAATGCAGTTTACGTAACCACCCCGAAATAACCAATATATCAACAGTTGACTAATATACTCTTGTAATTATATTGTAAGGAATATTTTATCCTTTCGTGAGTTTTGTCCTTGAGCATAGTCAATAAAAGCACAAACTAGAAATAACTGTTTTTTAAATTTTGTATTTAGCGTAAATTGCAGAATAATCTATGCTAGTAACATGCAATGTGCGTGGGGAGGAGGCGAAATGGATAATAAAACGGTTGATCTGATGTAGTGTGTTTGGGTGACATTTTTGAAGTGGAACACTTCTTATAAATAGGGGTAATTTTGCGAAAGCCTAGCGTCACGCGACACCCGACTACCGGACGGATCGACTGTGGATTCGTTGCGTAGTTACGTATGTTCAAGCGCTTGGAATTAATTCGCAATATTTTATCCAGAGGGATATATAGTGTAATTTCATGTGAATATTTTAAGACTATGTGTATTTCATGTAATTATCATTAACCCATTAAGTCCCAAGCCCTAAATAATTACTTTTCCGTTGAAATATTTGGTGAATTCAATTGCATGAGTCCCAATTATGGTTAAAAATATGTTTTTAATTTTTTAACATTTTCTTTTAAAACAATATAAAATGTTGCGTTTTCGCAACGTTGGGAATTAGGGTTAGCAGAAATAGAGTGCAGCAGGTTTTTCAATTTTTTTTATTTTTTTTTCAGTTTTTTGACCACTTTAATAATGTACATATTTATTTAACATATAACCATATTTTGAAATACAACTACTTAATGTTTAAACTTATTTCTTTATCTGTGGGAAAATATGTCGTTACATTTTATATCACTGATTTTTATGAAAATCTTCAAATTAATTTGTGTGTACAGGCACTTAACAGTTTTTGCACTGGTATACTGTTTGTGAACGACACATTTTACACCTCTTCATTTTAAATTCATCAGTACGCACTATTATGTGTCCTATATTGTCCAATCTTACAGATATTGGTAGATGTCCCTGTGATAGTCTTCCCAAAAACAGCTGTTCGACGTTTTCTGTTTCTAATTCCGTATCTCCGTTATCAGTTATTGCAGGTTTTCCTCTCTCACTTTGCAACAAAGAAAAAACCAAAATTGATCTATAACTCACCAGGGAAATGTCAGATTCAGTAGATATTTTCTAAATTTTCCATGAATTCCACACTGCGCTATCCAGTGTGTTTGTAAATAGGGGCCACCACCACTTTTTTCCTTTGATTTTAATTCCATAATTCGATAGTGCATTATCATGAAGGTCTACACCTCCAATCCTTTTGTTGTAGTCACTAATTACATTTGGCTGGGGTACATAATCCATTTTTTTCTTTTTCCGGTTATACCATTTTGTTTTTACTAAAGAATATAGCGTTCCCACATTAGTTGCCACTTTGGCTACGGCATTGTCATTCCATCGTATCAAGAATATCTTGTTCGATTCGTCAAGCGCTGAGTCATACGAGCCTTTTTTGTCAAATCTCACGTCTTTGGTTGCTTTCAAGGGACAATCGGAAATACAGTTCTCTCGTACAGTCCCAGTGGCAAAAGAAACCCTTTTGTGGAAGGATTGACAGTAGTGCATGTCTAGTAAAGAAATTATCAAAATATATTTAGTGATCCTTTAGATTTTTAACAACGCTTAGAAAATGTTTTACCACTATTTCTCCAATACTAAGGCCATCATTAGGCTTAGGAATTGTGCCAGAGTATAGATGTAATTGGTAGAGAAAGCCACACGAATATGCCAACCACCACAGCTTAAATCCAAATCTAATAGGCTTCCCACAAATAAACATTTTACATAAATGACGTCCAAAATAAGTTACCACGAGCTCATCTATTGAGATGTATGTGAAAAGATTCCGAATTGGATGAAATTTTAATTTATTTTTTCAAATAGTGGCTGAACCTTTGCAAACTTATCATTCAAATCAAGGGTGTCATTGTCAGAAAAATGAATGTACTTATTTATTTCTTGAAATATATTACAGGATAAAGTTTCTCTGACGAATTTGACTTTATTAGGGTCTCTGCTTCAATAAAATCGGTACTAATATAGCGTTTGATACCTCGTCAAAAGGTGAGTGCCATAAAACTTTCTGATTGTTACGGTTAATTTAAAAATTATGGTTGTTTTATCCCAAGACTATTTAATAGAATAGGATATTATCATATCCATCACCATGTCATGAAATAAACAACTGAAAGGATTCAATTGGGGTCAGATTGCCTAATGAATATATATTTTAACTTCTTTCGAGATTCTACTTCGTTGCACTGAGTGAATGATTCATACTAAGGCATACTTCTCACCCATTTTGGAGGCTCTTTCTCCAAGACCGGAGCTTCCGAATCGTTCTCTGTGAATGTCTGAGTCACTTCATGAACTAAGTCAATGCTGTGGTGCAGTTCAATTGTCCCCGCTACATCACTCTGAAGCTCACCGGCTCTGTCATCAAGATCCATTTCGTTGTCGTCTATGTATTCTGCATCAGTGAAGGGATCTACTGCTGTTGGGATGATCACAGTATCAGGAAAACTTCCTCCTTCCAAATTATCTGAGCTTAGTTCCTCGGGTATCGATAAAATGTCAGTTGCTTGTTTTTCATGGGCATTCAGAATGAGAAGATAAATTGTAAATAAGTTCCAACTAAAGTGAAAGGTAAAACGTGTCTCCAAGCGCAGATGTAGTACTAAATATATATGTTCAACATCTGAGAATGAATACTTGCTGCTATACTTGACATCAATGTGACAAAAGTTACGTTCTCTTTTGAAATACTCACTCCGCAAAGCTATTGAAGATTCCTATGTAGCTATGTCCCAAAATTCACTGTTATGGGAAACGAATACATATTTGTACACCCTAAGGCCCAACGTTGCGTTTTCGCAACATTAACGCGCAAGTAAGAAAATATAGTTTTAGATAAAAAATAATTACTTCATCTCGTGACTGAACCTCGATGATACATTGTTGTGTTATTTAATCACCTCAACGATTAAATATCTCTAAAATATTGGAAGAAAAAAAATAATGAAAACGCTCATCGGAAAACGCACAGGAATGAACAAGTTGCCAAGGAAATAAAAAAGTCACTGATTGGGAAAAATTGTGCAAAAAAAATATTATAAGAAGTAATAACATCTATTTAAGTGTAACAATGAAAATAATTTACCATAAATATATAAGAACTGATGTAAAAAAATTCGCAAACAAAATGTTGCGTTTTCGCAACTTTGGGACGAAATGGGTTAATGTATAAATATAATTTTCATATTCATGTTTTCATAAATATTGATTAAATCATTTATGTTTATTTATATATAATACTGTGTAGGTACTCCCCACTTCCAGTAATATCCAGACTCAGTGTTTCACTTCTTTTGGCCGTACCGCGACGGCTACGCCATTTTATTTGTTTAGTTCACATATATAGTACGTTTAGCCTTTTGAATTCCCTCCGGCTGCCTGGTGTTGGGAGGGATGGGGGGAGATGCCCATTGCACATTCGCTGTGCTTAGTCAGTTCCCTCCGTTCCCTCGTTCCGAGTCTGCCTGTCATATAATGCAGCTAGCGCCCGACCGCTTGTTATTATACAGTCCACTTTGTTCTGGAAAATAAAGGCAGTGTTCTGGAATTGACCCAACTGACCCCTATTATGCCCAACAAGTAAATTTGCCTGGAAAAATCCCAGAATTTCCAATATGATCCAAATAAATTGTAAATTAGAAAAAATAAACACACCTTTACTCAAACTCCCATGTTAAATTCGTTTAAAGCCTATGTTAAATTTGCATATAAACCACGTGGCTACTATCAAAAACGTTTCACTTTAGCAAAGATGCTTATTTTATGTAAACACCAGTGACGACCTCCAGATATGAGGTTATTAACAGTGAAATAACCTACGCAAAACATCTATAAATAAAATCTGTACTATAAAGATTTGAATGGCCGGGTGTTTTGCCCGTCATTTTCGACGAGTTATCAGCACGTAATGCGTGAATGTTAGTGATAATGAGCCAACCTCGCGAATACAATATATTAATATACTTACTCTCGTTAAAACACCAATATGTAAATGGCAATGGATTCGCCACCTCCTTCCATGGTTTTCCCTTAATTGTGCATTGTGCAATAAAATTGATGCGACGCCAACCTAAGCTCCAAACACGTTCTACAATTCATTCCGCTTGACAAGCATACAAAGCAACCGTCAGCGGTAATTCACTTGACTCGGACTAATTCCGCCGGAGGCCAAAAAGGATTTCCACGTCGTTACGGCAGGTGAAGTTTGTTCGCTTGGATTACCAATTGAAGCACCAATCAATCCGTACTCTGATGGATAATAATGGGCAGGTGCAAATTGACTCGCGCGCCTCCCCCCACGGAATCAGTTGCCACAAATTCGGTTATTTGGTCCATGCATGTACACAATTAAAATGTCACCTTGGTTTTTCATTGTGAATTTACCATCAGGCGCTTTCGGGGTTGCTGACATTTTACTCTGAAATCGATTAAAATTAGTTTTTAATCGATTTTTCAATAGCCGGCAAAAATTGGAGTTGTGTAAATTAAACAAATAACCTGCAAATGGATGAGTTATGTAGGTGCTATAATAAATCAATACACATAAAATTGTATCTTCTAATGTTCCAATGCGTGATTTCCTTCAATGGCAATTCTTTTGTTTTTCTATCCTTTATCACTCCTGCCTAACTTTTTTTTTACTATTTTTTGAAATTCTTCTACTTTTAACCCTGTTACTTGGCAAAAGATATAAGGTGTTTTTGCTATTTTTTCGTAACTTATTGTCATTTTACCTCTGCTAAATTCTTTAAATTTATTTAGGTTGCCTCAACCATAGAGAATTATTTACGGAATAATTATAAAAACTTTGTTAACTCTACTAATTATTTAATAACACGACCCATCTTCAGGTCTTCTTGTCAAGTGTTGAAACCCGGGTCGTGTTATTAAATAATTAGTGGAGTTGACAAAGTTATTATAATTATTCCGTGTTGGATAAATTCCACAAGGTCAAGCCAACAACCGTTTCCTTTGAGAATTTTCAGATTAAAGTGGTAGCCAATCATGGTGGCAGTCACAACTAACATGAGGCGTGACTTGAAAGAGGGGAAGACTCGCGTGGATGGGGTCGGATAAGGAACGGAGGGCAGCACGTGGTAGACACCAACGCTGCCAACATAACTGCATTTTACTTGAGAGGGAGGGAAAGTGGCAGTAGCGCGTCCCACGACAATGTTTACGATCCTGATAATCCTGAATCTAAATACTCTGGCGAAGTCACCGCCCATATAAAACGACCAGATAAGAGAGCTATAATGTTTAGGTGAAAAAATATATTTCGAAAAGAAAAAAAAGAAGAAAGAATTTTGAAATTGGTTATTTTGACTTTGGGAACCTCTGTTGTCAATCGCGGAGACTATCGTACTAACCATTGCGGGGCCAGCAGGGGTTTTGTGTAACTCCCCCTAACGACAATTCGTCGATGCAAAACATGACCACCGCTTGTAGATAGCAAACAATTAAACGAGAGGCGCCCACGGGTGAGGCTAGAATTTTGGACCAATCACAGTGCAGAGATTTTTCATGCTGTAGCTGAATCCAGAGTCACCTACATGGCCGCCACGAGAACTACTAAGTACTACTTTGTAGCTCTCGTGGCGGCCATGAAGGTGACTCTGAGCTGAATCATGAGACAGTCGCCAAAAAAAAACAAATGAGATAACATATAACGAGTACACCGGTGGATTACGAGTTTGTTAAGTGATGGACAACATGGAGAAAACTAATGAGTAAGTATTTTTGGTAGTTTGTGCCAGTGATCTTTATGCTATATTTAAAATATGTATGCTAATAATTCGCCAATATAAACTTGATAACCGATTTCATTAAATAATAGTGCGACGTGATATCAACTGCGTTCGTACTTATTGTTGATTGAATAAAATAAGGTATTTGGCCGTAGATTCACTGTAACTATTTAAACTATAATATTTTATGACAAACATGCTATCAATTTCAACAAAAATTGCCGTAACGAAGTCAATATAACGAAATTGGGAAATAGCTTCATAACACTAATGACAAATTCGTAAGTTAATACGACCTAATGTTTGGAAATAAAACTTCCTAAACAGAACTATTAAATATTTCAATGGAACCGGTTTCTGAAGATTGTTGTATTGCCATGCACATACAGTGTCTATACGCAATAAATAATAATAATATTAAATAGACTTCAATCGCTGTACTTGAGTTAGTCATAAAACATGCAAACAATCAATAGTAATTCATTTACCTTAAGGAAATATTGAAAATTCTCGTCGTGCCGTGTTTGTGCCTTTCAAACGTAAACAAATCCGTATCAACAACACGATTCGGGCGAGGGTAAGCTTATCGGCGGGGTCTGAATTCCCCGATATCTTACCGAAAGTTTATGTTAATGCTATCGACAAACTTCGATAAAAATTGCTTGTTAAAGAACACCAATTATCGTTAGTTTGGGTTTTCGGTAAGTTATCGATGTAGCAACGTGGATAAGACTAACTATCGAGTTACAGAAAACCCCGAAAGTTCTTAGGCTATGGTTGTCTCTATTTGAGGCATACTTAAAAACTGAAGTAACTACGAATGGCTGGAATTTTAAAATACTATGATTCCTCAGTCAATTTCTGTGCTATAACACCTTTGCTCACTAGCTTCATTCCATTGGTAAGGGTCTTCTGCACAAGTGCTATTATGTTTGCTTACCACTATACTATACTATTCAATTGAAGTAACTCTTAATTAAAAACATTCTGAATGGTCCTGCAACCCGATACGTCGGATTTTCCTTCTCCGCAACATTTGACTTTTCTCTCTCTCTCCCTCCTACGACGTATTTTTCTTATTTCGTTTATTTTTTTCTGTCCGTCTTTCTACGCTCATCGCTTTCTTCTCTCACCCTCTAACTCCCTTCGTTATTTTTTTATTTATTTCCCCATCCCCTAGTTTCGCCATCTTCATCGTTATTTACATCCTAAATTTTGTATTGTTAGCCCTCGAAAATACCTACCATTTACATCGCTACTTAAACCAAAAAACGCCATACTACAACGGCAATCGCGGAACATCGACCAAGCTTATGGACGTTGGGTTACAGTCCAAATCATTCAACCATGATTTTACCATGGTATTATTTGATCGACGTTAACCCTCGGACCAGCCTCTTAGTTTTAATGCAATCGCAAACATATCTCAAAACTCGAGATAAAATCAATTCAAACGAAATCAGTGAGAAATTGAATCGCAGGGTTGTTATAAAAACATCCTATTTGAGTTACGCACAGACTTATTTCTCAGTTTTTTTGGCAAGAAAACGAATATTTGGAGAAAAGTGTTAGCTAAATGGTTCATCTAAAAAATTGGAAGCTAGAAGGAACAAATACAAAAGGGCTTAAAAACGTCATCATCTATGCGATTGGTAATCATTCATTCCTCTTTATTATGAAGATATTTTAGCAGGGTCGGAGGAAAGAGGGACCAAGCTAGATTAATCATCTCCGTTTGATTCACTTTTCATAATTTGCATATTATGCCCAGAAACGAAAGATAATATCAAGCCCCACTCAGTTTGAAGTGCACCTAGGAATGATAGAACGAATTTTCCATTTTTACTAGCCATAAGAACTTTTGAATATTCCACACGTAGCCATATTCGCGTTCATTGGCATTGATATCTAAATGCATTTAAAAATATCACGTGAACTACTGGAAGTTTTCTGGATTAAGGCCATAATTCTATACATCCTACTTTTCGCTGCATTGGTAATGATGTGAGTTCCCACTTTAGATTATTTCAACAGTATATAACTATAGACAGGAAACCCATGTGTAGTGGTAAGCGGAAAAAGAGATGGTAGGTTTTTAGCACTGAGCTGAAATAAAATTAGTGTAAAGCGCAAGTCGAAGCAAAATAGCGTTTTCAAAGACTCTTTCAAAGCAATTCATAAGAGAAATACTATTTTTTGTACATCAGATCCATCTCCAACCAATGGAGTGGTCCTATGTAAGGCTAGAGATACATAGTTGAATCTGGAATCCGTTATTCTCCCTTTTACCTCGAATTTTTGTAAGTTGCGGTGATCAGTTTCTTATATTTTTGCCCAACAATTCAATACGATATGAATTTCAAAAAGAAGATAGGCGGACAGGAAATCAAATAAACAATAGTTGCATGTGGTATGTGAGGAAAGAAAGCCGATGGGAGAAATTTAAAGGTAACTTTTAAAGGTAAACTTTTTTTTAACTAATATTATTTTGCGTCGAGGCACACTTTAAACTGAAGTATCAATGGCTAAAACTTTAAAAGACTATGATTTCTGAGTAAATTTCTGTGCACCTAACATCTTCACTCACTAGTTTACAATTGAGGAGTTATGGGAAGTATGTACATGAAATACCTGGGGTGCCTCAGTGAACAATTGTACCAAGTAGCAGGGGAAGAGGGAAATTTACAAATCGCGAAAGATAGCAGGCGTAATAGACGTCAGATAAAACCAAAGCACTCAGCCCTTGCACTAATGCACTCCAAATGACGTCCATAAAGAACGATCCCTAAGTGGGTTTGGTAATGCGAAAAGATATTAGAAGGCTCTACACCGCTTCCACAATTTCCAGCTCGCTTCCTCAATGGATGGAGGATGGTTTAACTTGGTTGTGTTCATTGCTGAGTTCTCCGATACTTTTTCCCAGAGGGATATCCACCGAAATTCCGCTCCCCTTAAAAAGCCCTCATCAGCGAGGTACAAGGAATTTTTCCATCATTCCACGGTAGCTCACGAAAGAAAAACTAAACGGAGTACAATGTACAACGTCCAGCCCCGAAAGCCTGCATTCCATTGGAGGGTGACCTAATTTTTTCTCACTGAATTTTTGTCCAAAAATGAAGACATATATAGCATGGTCTACTGTTGGAGAATTGTCTCAATGTTTTCGTGCGCTTTAGATTCCGTAGGGAAAAGAATTTCGCGCCAAAATGAAACAATAAAAATGACTGAGAAGGCCAGAAAAAGAAAGAAAACTCAAGCGTCAAATAAAAACTAACGTTGGATTGATTCTCAATAGTGATACAGTACTTTATCATTCTTATAAAGTTTGAATTTTGTAACCAAGAACTTTTAAAACCAAATAATCTTATTATAGAGAGAGAGAAAACTAAAAATAATAACGCATTTTGATCAAAGGTAAATTTCTTTGGAACTTCACAAAAAAAATGGAGAAGGGCAGAAAAAACGGAAATTTTTCAAACTATAACATTGAGTGAGTGGATAAACATAAGATGAAAGTTTTAATTGAAATAGGTATGGAATACTGTATTTATTCAGTCCAAATGTTCAAATAAATAATTTACTGGCATAAATCTATATTACAACGGGAGAGAACTAGAAAGAATATGATATGTCTGAACAAGATATTCTTTCTAGTCCTCTACAACTCAACAATTTTTTAACAACTGCCAACAAACTTCTTCTTCAGTTTATGATGTACCAGACAAATTAAACTTCCTTTTAGAATTTCTCCGGAAAATCATAATTATTTTATTGCTAGATAATATACTTATGGAATCGTGCTTCCGACGATTTTGCAATCCATTACAAATTACAGTTTGAAAGCTCACCGATGGCTGTTGAAAATTATGGAATTCTTGGCTTGTATTATTAAGAGACATACCGCGCAATGCTCTTTTTTATTTCGCAGTTAACCATTGCTTTCAATTATGAATTGATGAATAGGGTCTGAAGCTCTCAAAGCTATTTCATACCCGGGAAAAGTATCAAATTATGAACTATTCAATATTGTTTTGATTAACATGGCGTTTTTCAGGGAATACTAAGAGTCTTCATCTGCCAAACTGTCAGCAGGATTTCTGATTAACTTTCCAAATGTGTTTTGTAATAAATTTATTTGAAATGGAATCAATTAACACGAACAAATCTCATTCTCCTAGCTCTCCAATGCTGAAATATCCTAAGCCCCTCTCAAAGCTTCCCTGATAAGTTTGCGTGTACATTCACGTTCCTTTGGGAGTTCCGTGTTCAATCCTTAGAGCATCCAAACGTAACATCGTCGATCCACTGACGATTTTCCGCCTTGACTTCTGAACGCCTGGCTCTTTTGATGCGTAGCATTCAACAGCGTCTACCTTTGATTGGATCGTTCAGCGCAGAAATAACTTAAAATTAAGGGGTTCTTAGAACTATATATATATATATATATACATGCACTATCACGCACAAGTTCACAGCTTCTCGTGCAATTCGTAATGCGCTCTCAACGATTCTTCATCCGAATGCGGGTGAAATTTAGCGAATGTCTTGCAGTGATACAAATAACACCTCTTTTAACACCTTTTTTACAAAAGATATTATATTTAAAATCAACAGAAAACTATTGCAACAGCCTAGGAAGACGCCAACTATCAGGGAAAGTACGAAACATTGGAACGATGGTAGCTACGGCTCGTATAGCCCACTTCTGGCTTTGATTCCCGTCTCGCGGTCTCGCGGTTGAAATTTGTTAAACTGGTTTGTGCTCAAAGTGTGCTCTCTTCATCCTTTATCAGTTATTTTCGTGACTAATCATATCATTTTTACATTTCATCCATCACATCCACGTCTTCAACCTTTCCTTACATTTGTTTTTCCCTTCTCCCATCACCTTGGCCTTATCATCACTGACGCTCACCCGTCCCTTTTCTTGCCTCTCCTGCTGCCTTTTCACCCATAATTTTCATATCACCCTGCTCCTACATTTCATTTAATTTCACATATCATTTCATTAATTGTATCACCCATTGCTGTGTGTGGTCTACCTCGTGTGGGTTTTGCTCACGTTGACGGCGAGACAACATGGAGAGTGAACATTTTAAGTTTTCCCCGAGAAAGACTACTTCGAAATGTAACTGCTCTGTACTCCAGCGCTCGTTCGTGGAAAATCGTAACTCCACTTTGAGGTTCCATGCCTTTCCTTCGTAAGGGGAGTTTGTGTACGTAACAAGCAAGTTAAACATTAGAGAGACATTTGACCGTAGAAGAGCTTGGATTTAAGCCCTTATGCGCAATGCGTAAAGTGTTTATGCGCAATTTGGTTGGCCGAGTGATAAGTTAGGAAATGGTGGTGAAAAAATTTACCACAGTCTTAAAAACAAGAAAATCACAATGAACACTGCCGCATCGAGTTGGAAGAAAATCTATGGGAAAATGGGAAATAAACAAAGAAAATTTAAGCGCACAGAGAGAAGAAGACGAATTGAAAGGTGAGATGAATAGAGATCGCGGATTGAGAGTAACGAACTCTATTGTAAAAAAAAAATTCTGTAAGACATTTGGATATTGGCGGAGGTTAGGTATGGCATATATATTGACACATTCCTTTCGTATTCTGGCCATGCTATGGTATTCAAACATAGAAATATAATTCTTACTAGAGCATGAAGTATGGCAAGAGGCAATAAGAAAATAAGTTACTTGCAACCACTTAATCGACGTCATTTCAAAAAGATGGAAAAAACGCCAACGTTTAAAGACCATGAATCTGAGTTCTAACCCTTGAATATTTAAGAAGACCTTGCGCTAACAATCTTGCGCATTTATACTTGGAAGACGAACAACAAGTAATGAATATCACGCGCTCAACAATCGGGGATTCAATTTAATTCGTTCATTTAGCTAAACTCGAAAAGGACTTCCCCTCCGCGAATAACTCGCAAGGAACATCGGAACACTGCAAACAATAATCACAAAAAAATTTCGCAAAAAATCTTGAAGTGAAATTCAAAAAGTAGATGGGGAATTGCTATAATGGATGAAGGCATGACGCGAGTGCATGTTGAAGCAGAAGTAGTAAAATTTCTTTCAAGTCACGTCAATGTAAACGCCGGTTAAAATGACTCCTCGTGACTCATAAAAAACATTTGAGAAGGTACACCAATTCAAATAAACTACAATAGAAACATAAAAAAAGATGTTAAAAATGCATTGTATGTTTTTTCGAACAATCACAACAAGAGGGAAAAAAATATCAAAAGCGCTGCTCATATTTCCTGGAGCGCAATCGTACGTCACAAAACGCGCATCATTTTCAGAGCTCAAAGGAAAAAGTATTCACTTTTAATATTCCTTGCGTTCCTATCGGCCGTGTCCCATCCATTTTGCGGAGAGTACCTCGAGATTCCTTTAGAGATTTACATAATTGTTTTCCCTCGAAAGCGCGAGAATGCTCTTTGAGACCTCACGCACGACAAAAGGTCTTTAATTCTTTTAATTGGTGTACCGGCAAAAGGGAAAGGAATCTCAAACGGAGGACAACAATTAAAAGAGGGTCCTTGTATCCGTCGTCTTTCATCAAGGGATTTTAAAACTGAAGCGGAGGCGTCGTCAAAAGAATATCTCTTCGTCATCTCCCCTCACATAACAGGATGAAAGACCTTTGTGGTATTGTGTTACGCGGAAGTATTATGCGTTTATTTACATGCTACTTCAAATTGTGGAGAATGCCATTTAGTAGACATTGCATACATTTAAAAACACCATGATGGAATGGAGCTACTATTCACATCTCTTACGCTATGGACACATAGACGAGTTATTCAATGGAAAACTCGCCTCGTTTGACATTAATCCGACGCAAACGACAATAATTCTGATTTAATTGAGAGATATGTATCAGAATATGAAATCATCATGCTGGAACGGATAATGTAGAGCACATTCCATGGTGAAACTGCCATGCGACATATGTTTCCAATAACTTAGGTTGAAAAAGTGTTAAATTGCGTTATCAACCAATATAAATAATATTTTCAACGATTAATAAAATATGGCCAATTTGTATAAATTAGTTTAGATTTTAAGCGGAAAGTGCGCTAGTATATCAGTGGGGGAACAATCATAAATGATCCCAAGTTCTCCTCAGGGCACCCTTCAAAGACATTAGCATGAATATCTTTCCTTATTTTGTAGTGTTAACGTGCTTTTTTTTACTGCCCCAGCTAGCCAGTTACTTAAAATGCTTTGTTTTCTTGAATAACTACGGAAGAGAATATGACGAGTTGAAACCTACGATGGAATTTTATGACTTTTTCATGAAAATTGATATTTTGAACATCCGATTGATTAAAAAAAGACGCGTTTTTCTCATTTTATGCCTGGGAGATGTAGAGAGTATATGCTGCACTCTCTACACTAACCAATCGAACGTCTAAACTTTATTTTTACAATCTTTATTTTAAACAAGTTTATTTCAAAGACCTCTTGTCTTTAAAATAAAGTTGTGAGCTTAGACGTGGTCTAATAAGAGTCAAAAGGCCTGCATTCAGCCGATAGAATTGAAAGAATACTCTAAATATGGTCGCGTCTTCACCACTCCCAAAATGGTTGAAAAGTAATCGTAGGTTGAATTTTTAATTTGTAGCCCAAAGCCACCCTTCAATTACTTCACTTCTCTAATCATTGACACCAATACTTCATGATATTTGGCCGATGCTAACATGAATCCTGCAATAAAACTCGATCGTTACCCTAAAGGTACGTTTTCATGTGGCCGTTTTTGCGTTGACGCACACTGCGCGGCCAATCAGAAGCGAGATACTCAACGCAGATTGCGTTGACGCAGAAGTTGCCCATCTTTTATCTTTTGACGCAGCCTGCGTTGACGCAGTTGCGTCGGGGAGGGAGGACCCACGCTTGCTGCCTGTCATTTGTTGATCACTTGATTTTTTCCCGAGGATTGTGGGTCATCTTCAGATAGTTGAACTTTGGCGGGACCGTGGTTTGTGATGGTACTAATACCCTGAGAGGTTAAATTGCAACAATAAACAATTATATATTTATTAAATAATATCATACCTTACGAGGTGCTGCGGGGTATTTGTTTACCGCACAACGCAACGACGCAAAAACGGCCACATGAAAACGTAGCTTTTAACGTGGCCCTAGATTGCGTAGAAATTTTCATCCGTATATAAAGGAAAAATACAGAAAGGCGTCGAACCCGACCTACAAAAGGGAACTAACTGGTTGGAAAGCAATAGCGAGAGTTTTTGTATTCATTCGTCTGTGTGTCAAGAACGGTCATTAAGCGTCAAAAGCGCTGCAACCAAAGCGTTCATTACTCGTCAAAGGCGCAGCACCCCGAGCGTTCATTAAGCACCTTCTGCACACGGAATTAAGTTCTTCCTGAAGTGGCGCCCGATTTCCTAACGCTGCTGCGACTTCCATCGCACTTGGCGCTTGTAAATTTGATTTTAAAAACACCTTTACAAGGTTCAAGAGAAATAATGTTGCTCAACAACACAAACGCAAAAGTAATTTTTGATAAACATGTAGAGTATGTAAGACATTACACGTTCATCGCATTCTTCTTCCGTTCTGTTCTGTTTGGTCCTTGTTAGGCTACTCTTATTATTTATTTGTTTATTACTATCATTTGTTATCTATCACTCTTTATTTGTTTTTAATAATGTTGTTATTACACCAATTTAATTGGCTTTGAGCCATTTTGGACGTGATTAATTAATAAATTATTGAAAGTAACTGTTTTGTCTTGTAAATGACGCTTTAGTCGTCGAAACCGGTCGACAGCATTAAAAATAATTAGTGGAGTTTCGTACTCTGTTTATGTAACAATGAGTTCTATTGAAAGTAACATTATGTGGAGTAGCTACTCAAAACATTATTGTGTGAAATTCACATTGAAAATATCATTCGCCTGGACTGGGATTCTAACCCAGACCCCCCGATTTCGCGCCGAGTTAAGCTCTACCAGTTAAGCTACCCAGGCGTCAACGCTCATTGTGAATTTTATGGAGGCTTTAAGGAGCGTTACTGCGCGGCCAGTTCCGCAGTTATTTGAATAATTAAAACATTTTATGAATATTGTAACGAATCCGTGCTCCCGAGACTCGCCCGGATGAGTCCTGAAGGCACAAACCGACATACATTAAAAAATTTGAAAAAAATAAAGATTTTGGGGGGTTCCCCGACTCGTGTTCAGCTAGTCAAAAAGGAAAACGTAATTCAATCTAGGAGAAAGTGGGCTCAGCATCAGGCATGAGAACGAGTAAGCACAATTACTCAAGACTTTCATTTAAACAATATATTGTTCGATTAAATTACAACACAAAAAAAACACTAATAAGTTGCCCTGGTGGGGGGAGCTTCTCTTCGTATAGACCATCTAGGACCACTGATCACTTGGAGGGGGGGGGAGAATGGCAGTGGGTGAATCTGGCCGCCGCGGACCCTGGTCGCCTTTCCTGCGTCCCGCGGGTCCTCGTCAGATTCCCCGTTTCTCTCCTCCGTCCTGGTGATCAGATCACTTGGAGGTGGGGGGAGAATGGCAGTGGGTGAATCTGGCCGCCGCAGATCCTGGTCGCTTTTCCTGGATGCCGCGGGTCCTCCCAGATTCCCCGTTTCTCTCCTCCGCCCTGGTGAACTGCCCAGCTCCGCCTCCCGTCTTCTCGTGCACAGAGTCCCTGGCTTCGTCTCCCCTTGCGCAGTACAGTGACGGCGAGTAGTCTTAGCTCCTACTCCGTCACGCGCCAGTATCAAGATAGTCCTCCCGTTCCTCACCTCGGGCCTTTTTATACCCGGGTGAAGAGGGGAGGGGGGGGGGGGTCACACAATTTGACGGTCGACTGGGATGTAGCGGTGGCACTTAACTGGGGTCGCCGATACCTCCTTAGGTCCCACTCGACTCTGCGACTTCGAACAACACTAGTCCCATGCACTCACACATACACGCACACATTGAGCCGTCGTCGAACTCATGCCTGATGTGGAGGCCAACAAAGGGAAATACACAAAAAAAAAACTGCGATGGCCGCAGACCATCACATTGTGGTCTGCGGCCGTATGTGGGGCCCCCTATCCCGAATCCCCGAACAGGGACGCGACTAGTTATTTGAATAATTAAAACATTTTATGAATATAGACCATTTTCTCTGAATATATTGTGCAACAATATTACCAAAAATATTTTCTCTCACAAGTGGCTGTTATTTTTTGAAGAGACAACGAATTTCAATGGACATTGGGATGGAAGCAGTAGAGCTTAACGAGAATTTCTCCTCGGAGAAAAATACGGCAACAATAGAGAAATGAAGACCTCCTCAAGCTCAAGTAGTTCCTACGTTGGTATTTTTATTTTTAAGTGAAAAAGCCTCCGTCGAAGATCGTACGACAGGACTCTTATCCCCAAAGAATAACTATGTCATCGCCGGAGTACCCCTGGAGATCCTCTCGTCCAACAGTTTTCGCAAGTTTAAGAGGAGTGCCGGATTTTCAAATTTCCTCTTTAATTGAAGCGCTCTTGCTCGATCAAGTTGCGGGCATGTCGGACGTCAAAAGTTTCTTTCGCTAATAGATTAAAAAGCCTCCCGGCGCTACTCCGGAGAAAAATACGGCAACAAAAAAAAAATATATTTGCGAGGAATTGATGCACTGGCATGAAGCGATCATGAGTCTCGATCGTTACTTTGAGCATAATTTTGTTTTCAAAATAATTCATACCACAACAGGAGTTTAAAACATTGAGCGTATCTTTTTAGAATAATGAATAAAAAAGAGTCCTTAAGGTTAAAAATCCATAATAGATACTATAATCTAGTCGGATAAACCTTACATCACGATAAGGTTATTGAGAGCATTACCGAAGATATAGTAAATATATGATACAAAAGGTATGGTAGAAATGGATAGACTCACAAATTTTTACTTGAGATCTGGCTGGAAAGAAATAATTTCACTCGGGATAACGGATATTCACTGAGTAATACCTAGAAGCCAGTACTGAAAACCACTCAGGAGATGAGGGAAAACAGGCTCTAAAATTACATTCAGTCATGTGGCACCTGGCCTCCGGTCGATGGTACATGTAACGACCGTTTTCACTATCATTCTGCCAGTACCCCTAATGACGAGAGACATGTCGGGCCTCTAAACTTCGCAAGAAATGGAACTTCTGACCCAGATAAAGACCTGAAAAGACTTTAATGAGTACCAGATCCATCTTATTGGTAGAAAGAAGAAACGGCCAAGGATGACCTGGCTATCACACTTTCAAGAAATTAATAACGACGTGAGGTCCAATTGATTAAATGCAGCGTTTAAAGAAAAATACAGAGAAAAGATGCAAATGACATGCTGATTCAAACCAACCTCAGGAAAATCATTCTGCAGAATTGGGACATACAGCAAGTGTGCAATATATTTCCCAACAACAAACGAAAGACATGAGAATGAAAGTCGGAAATTTTGATAATGCTGGTAAATATTTTATATTTTTGATTGTTGTTGTCTCTCCTTAAAACATATCCTAAACAAAGGGAAAGAAAAAAGGCAGGTGCTAATGTCACTACACGGAAGACGGAGTTCTAAAAAAAATAAACAAAAACATTTCCATACACTTAATGGTTGAGGCCTTTACCTTGTAGAAATCCATTCTAAAGAAGGAAATTGAAATACTTTGCTTTTGGTAGAAAATTGGTAGAAAAAGCAAAGTATTTCAATTTCCTTCTTTAAAACATTTCCAAGTGATCAACGGATTGAAAACCAGGTGAAGGTGAATATTACTGTGAAATGAATGTACGTTAAACTTGAAGTGATGGGCATTAGAACTTAATAGCTGATCGTTTAGCCTATCATAACCACGGAGTGCGGTTTATTGGGTGGAATACTCATTATGTATGATGTAGCTTCTGCAAACTAAAGAACTTAGAACATGACTGTTTTTTAATCATATTTTTTATGGAATTTAACATTTAAATACAAGGGATCCATGGACGCTTCCTTGAATGAGCGAGTTTTGATTTGTTTTATTTCAAAAGTGAAATTTCCGTTCATCAACCCTTCCTTTTCAATACGGATTGAAGTGAATTACATATTTATTTTATTATTTACACCTTCTTACACTTCAAAATTTTCTTGAATTGTTTGCTACCGAATCAATTGGAGAATTGAGTGTCTAGTTGAGACACAAGCAAGGATAAGGAACAAATTAAATATCGTCTATAGTCCCGGTTAGTGCCTTTTGTAGTCTGATTCGCTCACATTATCTGTTTGGATAATGTGTTGCTCTTTGTCCACTAACCCACTTTCTAAAGGAGCTCACTGGCGTGGCGTGGCATTAGTGCTTTTATGGATGGGGATGTTCCAAATTCTCCTTTACAAGGCCTAGTTCTGCTTTACTCGCTATCTAGGCAGAGATAGTATTCCTTGGAACATTTTTATTATACTTAAGGTACCCAAAGGCGTGTTATAACGAAAGGGTGCATCACCATATGTGCTAACTAAAAAAATGTAGGTTTTTTGAGTCCCTGCTTGAAAAATCTCCCCATAATGGCTTAATCACAGTCTGTGGTCTTGAATCACGCGATACAACAAAAATTTTCGCTTGCAAATCCATGATATATTTCACCTTCTACGTTACAGGAATAAATCCGTATCCTTTTTCAACTTTACCCACTCTTAAGCATTCCATCGTAAAACGCTTCGTTTGCTCTGCATCAAGTCGCCTGTAAGCTCATATACGAAGACTCTCATCATACTGTATAATTAGTAAATATTCTTTCCTCAGCTACCCTGTGGTGATTAACACTTCTCCCCCCCATAAAAGAATCAGCGGTGAAATGGGGAGAAATCGGGAATAGGAAGAGAACAAAAATTAATTGCACTTTAACAAAGTCTCTCTGCTTCTCGTTCTGTTTTTACTGTAGTCATCAATGGTGTTTGGGAAGAAAAACATTTTATCGTTTTTTTTCTTGAATTTGGCCGAATATCGCTCTTATTTTGTCACTTCTAGCAGTTCTGGAGATATACCGCGGGGTTATAATGACATCCACCGTGTCACCCTGAGTCTCATGTAATCTAAAATTTTGTCTGGATGTAGACCTCTCCTTTCCTTCAATCCCGGAGGAGTTAGAGCTTGAGAATAAAGCCGACAAAGTTTCCTTGTCGCTATTCTCTCGGATTTCCAAAGCCAATGAGTGTCAGAGGAAGATGAACAGAGAAAGAGAGGGAATGTGATAGTGGAAGAGAGCATGGAAGATGATGATGACTCGACAACACGGAGCTAAGATCAAGGGCGTCATCAGGCTACACATTCGCGAAACACGTACTAGACACGTTTATCCTTATTTCCGCAAAAGGACGCTCCTTGAGAGGATGTCCTCCCATGAGTAGGATGATGTGACATACGCACATCAGAGCGCGTGCCGTGAGGCCAAAAAACTTCAAGACTCATTCTCTCGCTTTCTCTTGCTCTCTCGACTCCACGAGTCTCTTGAGAAAGTGGAGGAGGGAAGACGGTGGAGGTGAGGAGAGGCTTGTGGCCCTGGGAAACTAGCGCCACTCACCCTAGGACCCGGAGCTGCTGGGCGTGTCTCCCGGATTTGCCTCGAGACGAACAGGCGAATGTCTTTGCGAAAGCGAGAGAAACGGAATGCGGTTACAGCTTGAGCGGGAAATCGAGGCCTAATCGAGAATTCCAACGTCTACAAGGAGAATGTTCGGTGAACTTGGCTAATATTTTCATATGATTTGAGTGACACTGTCGGATTCCGCCCCATTCTGTGCCTGATTAATTCCTTTATTTTTAAGCCATTTGCCCATTTATGAATGCTAGGTTCGAAGTTTAACAATAATATACAACAACAGAAATTAAACAACTTATTTTATCAACAAACGGAGTCTCATTCGAGTAGTACTTAGCCTCGAAAATGTCGTGGGCGTTACCTTACAGCCTAAAACAATCTAAACATTTGAAATCAAATAATTGAAATATTTCGAGCATGTTAACGTGGTAATACCGTCAAGGCTTAAATTTCCAAAGCCTTCCTAAATAGGGCCTAAAACTCTTGAAACCCACACTTTTTCCGCGGAATTTAAGGCCAATTGGAGCATATGAAGAGAGAAGTACTACGAGGGAATAGTAATTGGCAAGTTCTTCACTTTATAACCAAACATAGAGACGTTCTTTCACCATACATGAAACAATCGCTCACGTACAGAAGTGCCACCTCCTGGAGGTGAGAAATGTCGTAAAATATGAGTAATCGTAGTAATGAAATGAGAAACCCCATCTCGTTAATGGCTAAACTTTATTGTGTACGAAAATTGGTTAGATGATAACGTCTAATATGTATTAATTTTGTTTTGAAATTGCCTCTGAAGACGACTGATGAAGAAGCAGACCACAAGTTTCAAAAATCCTTCAAAATCGTGACTCTTTAGGGTATCGGTCGAATCCAAGACGGTTCAGTCACAATATCGTTTACTCTATCGCAGTTAAGCTGTCCAATAAAAGCCGCAGAAATACGCCTCACTAAAGACAATGCAGGAACACCATGTTTCTTTGATTTCAGCTATATATTCCGTAATATGGGTACGTTAAAGAGGAAAAACACTCCATTTTCACAGAAAAAGAACAATAAAAATATGTAGATGATTCATTTTCATGACCTCCTTTATTATTATTTATTTTCTTCTTC
The DNA here is from genome assembly GCA_963573305.1 of Pyrrhosoma nymphula. Taxonomy (NCBI): domain Eukaryota; kingdom Metazoa; phylum Arthropoda; class Insecta; order Odonata; family Coenagrionidae; genus Pyrrhosoma; species Pyrrhosoma nymphula. The sequence continues at coordinate 5,698,065 of OY754335.1, read as the reverse complement.
TTTCAAGAGATATAGGTCAGTTAAGTAGGAATTTTTTTTACTATTTATTACTCTTTGCTGTCATTTCGCATTTCTATCTATATGCTTCAATCAGGGCTAAAATGAAAATATGTGGCGTTTTTACATCTATGGAATATAGTTTACAATGTTTTGTACACATTTATGTTAAAACGTATATAAACATTTTATTTTTCTACTTACCTCAGAGAATGTTCCTTCCAAATTAATTGCTTGATTATATCTTCGTTGCTATTTATTGTTTGTTTCAATTGTTCTATAATTAGGTTGTTCTTTTCTGTAACTCGATAGCGTATTGTCGATAGCAAGCTGCTAACGAAAGTCCTCTCTTGTATCGAATCCTCTTATCGAGATTGCGTTTCTGTAACTCCCCCTAACGACAATTCGTCGATGGAAAACATGACCACCGCTTGTCGATAGCAAACATTTAAACGAGAGGCGCCTGCGGGTGAGGCTAGAATTTTTGTTAAAAAAATTGATGTAAAAACGCCCAATATTTTCATTGTATGAATTGTATTCGCCCTGATGAAGCATATAGATAAAAATACGAAACGTTGGCAATGAGTAATAAATAATAAAAAATTCAACTTATTTGACCTATATCTCCTGAAAAAAGATAAAAATATAGTTAAATATATCTATAGTTACTTATAGTTAAATATATCTATTTTTATCTATTTTCTTCTTATATAAAAATATAAGAAGAAAATAGATAAAAATATGCACAATATGAATAGTAGGTAATTTTATACATAAATTTCACAAAAAATACACTTCAGATTACGATGCCGCAAACACAATGACGCCCAAATATAATCCAGAGATTTTCCCATGGATTTGGAGAATTGACACGCTTTTCCAAAAAAATCAAAACGACAGGTAAATTCTCACTTGGAATTGACGTAACAAGTAAGCAGAATATTTGGCTTCTTAGAAACGTCAAAAATGTCTTAGGTCTGACAATTCGCCCGAAAGAGAAGAAAACCACAGACCTCACGCACAGGAATGGAATTAGGGATTGACGGATTACTTACACAAAAATGCCACTCAAGAAGGTTCTCATGACTTATGCGCCATTACCCGTTCTATTATTCCAAAAACTTCGCAGAAAAAGCCCTCAAGTTGAGGATTGCCTCGTGATATGCGTTTCCGGATGTCTGTCACTTTTTAAATGGGGGAGACGTCTTGAAAAATCGCTGCAGTGGATTTCCAGGATGATGTACGAAAAAGTTGACATACCTATTCGCTGGGGCTCTTTAATGAAGGCTAAAAAATGTAGGAAACTTGTGACAAATAGAAAGTCAACTTAGCTCAACTAGCTGTTATTCACGACTACTTTCGACCATGACTAATGCCTTAGTTAGTCTCAAAAATTGTTCGTACCTTAACAGTATCAACGATGGTCTGCTACAGTTTTTACAAAAGCTTTCTTACTTCACTTTTCAAGAATGCAGCACATAACCGTGACGGTTTGGATAAAAATTAAGGAAAATTAAGACAATAAATCTGGATAATATTAAGCTGAAATGAAATTTATATATAATAGTGGACATTCTAATTCTAACTGCAAACTGTTTCAGACGAATATTATTTCATGTGCAGAAAGTAATTACTAAAGCATCACAGGTGTGGAATGCCATATTAAATATGTAGCACAGCAGACTACGTTAGATTTACAGCTAACAGGGACGAATTTAAACAACACACAACAATTACGACAGTCACAGGTTTCAATCTGTGGCTATTTATGCCACTTAATGTTACGTAAACTCTATGCTTTGCATTTAGATTAATCTTGCAATTCAACATACGAGTGATATCCGGAAAGTAACGATGGAAGTCTTATACAGTAGCAGTGAAGGTTACTTTATAGCGATTGCGAAGGAAGTGACTGTTGCGTAAATACATAGCCCACTCGGCCGAAAATGTTGACTGAGGAATGCAAGGAAAATAGAGTAGTTAAGGCGCGCAGGCGATAAACTTCTACGAAGTGGGATTTTAAAAACTCGTTCCAAGGCTCACTAAATACATTAAAATGCGAAAAGGTAATTTCGTGGAAAGTAATCATAAATGCGTTTAAAAGCCACTATGAGTAGAATTGATGTCTTTCGTAAGATACGATACCAGATATCCCGCGTAGCTATTTGAAATCCGGTAGTCTAGATCTTTCTTAGAATAAAACAACTTTGAGTGGGAGATGACCGGATAAAATAGAAATTGTTAGATTAAATAACTGTGGTTTCTTAATTGTGTGCTAGTCTTCAACTGGCGTCTGTTCACAATGGTGATATTATCAAAGCAACCAGAATAGAAGGCATCTACGATTCTTTGTTACAACGTAGTGTAGTATAAGACGGATACATAATATAGTATAGTGTACGACGATTCTATGTTACGTATATGTCTTTCAAGAAATTCCATTTCAATATGAAAAATACAATTTTTTAAAGGAGTTAAGGTACCATTAAATATTTCATGCAAATACTTTCTAACATCAGAAGTTTGGTATCCTAGGCGTTATGTTGGGTCAATTCAAAACATTATAAGGTAAAATTCTATCAGAAGATGATGGAAAATATAAGTTTAAAACACCAGAACAAAATTACAGGCCAAACCCTTGCATTTAAATGCAGCGTATTCTATCTGACTTCGTATCCTTTAAGAATGTCGATTCCTTTTTCCATAAGTTGAAATCAAACTCAGGCAGAAAAAAAATTGAAATAAAAAAGGATGATCCTTCCAAGAATACGAATTTGTTTCTCTATGCCTATGGAAAGTAATATTTTTACTGAGTCGGTGACTTCGGTGCCTCTCACTATTTCTTCCAGTCCAAAGAAATACATTTGAGATCCCCGATTCTGCGATGAAGATCACAGATTCAAATAAACTGGAAAAAATTCAAAAACTAAATTTAAGAAAATATGCTCCTTTTCTCCGATATTATTCATTCAGTATAATATTTTTCCGGATAGTGAGATCTCATGTAAAAAAGGCACGTTCACGCAGAAAAGACTATAAAATCTATAGAGCAAAATATTTCAGGAACTGGGCGCAAAGCTTATTTTTACGGCAATGTTAACACTAGAAGCCCCGGAATTCTTGTGATACCTAGAAGCCCCGCGTTGGGTCAATTGACCCACCTTTGTTTTTTTAGCGTTTTGTTTCTCCTATCTATTACTGGTCAATGATTATTGAGTAATATGATATTATTAGCATTTTATTCGATTGCAGGTAATGTTATAAATAACAGCAATGTGATTTCCTATGGCCGTAACATGGAGTGGGTCAATTGACCCACCCCGGAGCTTCTAGGTATATTTTTAATTATTAAAGAAACTAATAAAGATATCACTATGAAAATTTGGTACAACGAGTACATATAAATTGTATTGAAAGTCATAAAAGGAATTTATGATCCGTTGAAAATTAACGGCGTAACGTAAGCGCAAATTTCAAAATGGGTCAATTGACCCACCCCTGGGCTTCTAGTGTTAAGATAAAACTGTACCGTAGGGAATATGAGTAGCTTCTTTATAGCCTTTTGTTATGAGCTGCTTAAATGTGGCCAGTTTTTCTCACATAAATAAACTTTTACCGGAAAAGTTAGCTAATTAAGATTTGAGCGATTGCTTCAGAACAAAAAGAGAGTTTGTGTGGTATCAGCACTACATACGATTATCAGGATTGCGATTAATCAGTGTCCTTGTGCTGTCTGAGTTTATTCCCGTTTCAATCTAGATTTCCGACAACGACAAGGAAAAATTATCCACAAATCCTTTCAGCTTACGATAAACGTATCCTCATTAACTGTGTATCTTACAATCTATTGCGACGAGAAAGAAATTTAAGCCTACGGTGTATCATTAATATCCATTCACCTGCCTCTGAGCCACACAATTTCACCACCATGGGAATAGGAGCAGCCTCGTAAGATACTGATGTAATCCATCGGTGTTATGTATGGGACAGAAAATGAGTCCGTTTATTAATGTTCTTCTTGGGATAAAGAACATCCAGAGAAAATGTGCTTCTTCCCATCATAGTAAAATGCCATCATAGTACTGGGAATAAATAGAGTTTCGTAGAACAGACATTTGCTGATTATTTGCAAAACATGGTGAAATTACTAAGCACGAAAAATGCCTCAATTTTGTTGAATAATTTCAACGGGAGCCAATCCAAACACAAGACGCAAGAAAGCATTGACGCAACAAAAACACCGCTCGAGTACACCGCTGAAATTGCAGTTCTCTCCTTTTCTCGGAAGACTGAGAATTAACTTTTCAAAGGAGAGCGAAAGTTGGATTTTTAAGGTTGTTTTGTAACTGTTTACAAATCTGACGGCCGTAATCATGGTCTTTATTTTGCTGTGGACGCCTAAAAGCACCTGTTTCCGACATGGTCACACATTTTCATGTGTTGTACACTGGTAGACTCATAGGTCGATGACTACAGAATACAGAACGAGCCCTCCGCTTACACTTCAACTTGAAGCGTTATCTCATATTGGCCTCACCGCAGGGGAAACAGTTGGATACCCTCAGGCAATTATGATCACGATTACCATGAAAACTCGTGCGTCAACTGTGCGCTCCCGGACAGAATATCGTTGATCATTCTGGATAATCGAAGGCAGATCTCTTATGTGGGGGAGTTTTCTTACTCCCGTGGCCCAAAAATAGTCATATCAGAGAGCATAAGTAGACATATATCTATCAAAACATTCTCAACCTCAGCGGGCATAAACCTCTTATGCAAAATGAAAGGGATGTTATTATCATCATAGGTATTGATTCATTTAGCAAGTAAGTAAATGGTGTATTGACATAAATGTTATCAATAATCCCGTGCTTTATTGCAAATTATTTCCATTCCACAATTGTGCAATCAAATCACTACGGTACCACGACTTTTCTAATACTTAAACACGAGAGCTCGCTGAAATGCTATGGAGACATTGCTTTCTTTCCGTGTATATGTGCGCAAATGTACCAGCAATTATAACGCTTTAAATAATGTGAATTTTAATTAGAAAACTGAATTGATCATACACTTTCCTATGATTTTTATTGCAATAAAAACTGATTCAATAAATTCGAAGTGCGTTGCCAGGGGCCGAAATTCCATGAAACGATTATGATCAATAGAGAATACAGGTATGAATATACTATTGATAATCGTACCATGTAGCCTCAGCTGCTAACTTTAATAAAAGAAATATTTCATGGTAGTAATTGAATAGAAAATAAAACAATAGTTCTAGATATTGCAGGCGGTTCTGATTAATATTTGTACAAAAGGTATTGCTAACTTCTGGGGTAAATTGTCTTCAAGAAAACCTCAGCTAATTTTCAGTTTTCTTACCCTCTCTTACTTCCTAGTCAGCATCAATGTAAGTACCATAAAATGTTTGTTTTTAAAAACTATTCGGACAACAAGTACTCAACTGACAGTGGCCTGGGAAAATGAGCAAACAGACACAAATTCAACATTGTGTTCTTAGGAACTGCAATACATTACTCGTACTTAATTTAAAAGAATGAATCACGCTAACCGTTGAAGGTTTAGACTTCTGAAAATCCGACGTAGCAACATAAAGCTCCTCTCCTTATTCCTCGTCCAAGAGGTATGTGTAGAAAGAAAGAGAATTATCAGAGGGAGAAAATATAGAGAAAAAATTGGGTCTTCAAACAATGAAAATCTCCACTTCCGGCCTTAAGAAGAGCGACGACTTCCGAGAGGAGGCAAGGATATTTTTTGCCAGGATGTCCTGTTTGCCTCCATGTACCGGTTGCCTCGTTTTTCTTTTCCTCATATTCCTTTATTCCAGGAGGAAGTTCCCGTTCTTGATCTTTTGACCTAAGGCGTGACAACTGTTTCCTCTATTGATCCATTTTTATTCAAACAACTATTTAAACCAGTCTGATTAAGGATTACTCAATATGTATAAGCAACACTCTAAAGACTAGTACTCGATTATATTCTTGGATAACAGTAAAAACGTTAACTTTTGAAACATTAAGCAGGGAGGCCAATATATGACGCAAATAGCTAACTATAAAAAGAGATTTCACTACGAGTTAAAATACTGTTTTCCAGTGAGTGGAATTTTTGACTCCATATTTCTTGTTCTCTTAACGATTCATGCGCCAACCAGCGAGAGTTTAGGCATTGGCCTTATTAATTTACTTTTTTATTTACCTTCAATTTGAAATACAAAGAATACCACCAAATATATATATATATTGGTTCTCAACAGTTCACGATTATCTACTGTATTTAGAAATGACTGAAAAATAAGATTTACCAGCAGTAAAGACAACTAAACAATTTTTTCCCTGATTGTAATTATGGTATTGCTTTATGCGATGGTTTTCGGGTGAACGTTGAAGGAATTCTTTATCACTGAAATAAAGTACATTCAGAGCATCTTCCACCACATTCACCCGTGACTCTCTCGGTCTTACTAAGTGTATTATTATTATCTAACACCATTCACTCCTCAGTATACTAATTATTCGATTCTCATCCATTCTCTCGACGTGACCAAACCTAAGAAGCACGCTCCAAGCATGCATGTTTCATTAAAGGGGCATTCATTTCACATTCTATCATCACCCACTCAATCCTAACCCTATCCCTTGCACTTTTATTGCAAGCGTTTCTCAGATACACCATACCCACGCGAAGAGATCGTTAAGAGCGTGGTCCGATGCTGCATGTGTCCAAGCGTGAGCTCACAAACTACTACGTTCATGCAATCCATGATAATTTTTATCTTCATTACATACAACGCACACATAATATAGCTGACCAACAATTAAAATAATCAAGTCTGAATTGCAGTCATAAGAGTAAAAAGTCATTAGTTTCTACCGCTAGATGCGTATTTTGGCATGTAGTTCTAAATAAGAACAAACTCTGTAGTTGCCATTGAACTCATTACGGGCAGGATGCATATTTTTCCATAACTATTTTTAAATTGCTATGCCGCAATATGGCTATATGCAAGTCGCGTCTGTAAAACAATTTCTGTAAAAAAACTACGTTTGTTCTTTATGAATATATGAGTGATCATCGTTTTCTCGAAGTCAGAACATATTCGACCAATTTAAGTACCAGTAACTTTAAACTCAACCGCATTCTCTTTTGATCTGTGTAAGAAGGGTTATTTCACTATCAGTGCTATACCAGCTTTCTATTGCCAGAGGCAAGATGTAAAAGAGATGGGTATCGGTTACAGACTTAAATATTTATTGTTGCTCCGGGGAAAGCTGAGTGAGTGAGAGTGTAGCATCATCATATTGAGGAGGCTGCGCTTATTAACATCGGCTATCTCAGTAGAACATTGGCCGCTATATCTATTGCGGGAAGGGCATTGGGAAGGGTTTATACGGCCTCAAATCACGCCTGAGGCGCGGTCGCTGTGTAAACTCCTCGTAACTGGATGAATACAAGCCAATGAAGAAGGCTTTTTTGGCGATGCCTCGACTTTGTGGAGTCGTCCGGGCCGGCAAACAAAAGTACCGGGGGTGTTAACTCAAAAACCCCAGCATCGTAAGGCCTTTTTCTCAGTTTATGAATTTTGTTCGTGTAAGATTAGATTAAATTACTTTTTTAAAGGAAATCTCATCAATTGGTATATATTCATGAAAATGAGACGAAAAAGTAAAATAAACAAAGCCTGGAGGGTTCTTTTTAATTTACATACAAGTGGTTATGAGGACCGCCTAATTCAATATGCATCTAGCTTCAGAAATCGGCGTGATACTTATATTTTTTTCAAACGATTGCCAGTGAAAAACAACACTTGACCAGTCAAAATCCACGTAGAAAATGAAAAAGAGAATAATAAAAAAGGCTCCATAAATGATATAAACAGAATAATGTGACTTTGCTCGGGGCACTGAATATTTAATCCAATATGCTTCGAGCATCGGAAATCGGCGGGATGTAAAAAGGTTTCGTAAAAAAACTGCTACGAAACTGCAAAGAGTCAAACACAAAAAAAGTATACCTCCTTATTTCCATCCCCCGAAATGGACATACACAACTCAAATAAACGGATATACACAATAAAGTTTAATAGATGGTATACTTAACAATTTTCTCCGTAGTTTTGTGCAGGATACGTGCTTGTATGTACCTCCATGTTAATTTTCAATTACTTTGCTGTCTTGCGAACAGAGGTAAAATCCTTTGGGTTTGGCTGTAGATCCAGGCGTGTATGTCCATTTCGAGAAATAGAAATTTGCGGCCAAATTAATGTCTGTATTCGACAAATCGACCTCCAATCATGAAAGGGATAAGTTTATAGAGTTAAGGTCAGAAACAATCCACCAAGGCTATTCTTTACCAACGTTTAGGAACATACTTTATTCCATCTTCATGGCTTAGAATAAAAATATTACAATCATCAAATATCACATCACAAAGCACACCTTGTAACATCGCTTTGGATTACCATGGAACCCATGATTATAAGCACCATGATTAGATTAATTTAGAAAAATTAAAATGATAATCGGCCGCTGCCTGACATTTTAATGATTTCCAATGAAAATTGAAGAATTCATTGGAAATTGATTTTGACAGAACAGTCATCGGCGCACTATCCGAAATGTCCGAAAGTTTTTGGTTTAAATTTTACTGGAGAAAATTTTTTTCTTCAGTCATTCTAAATTTCAAACAAATTGAGAATTTCAACCACTAATTTGGCCCATGAAATCATTGCAAACATTGGCTGACACTAATTGTACCCTGCTCGTCAAGGTGAAACTCGATTGAAACTACGGAAGAGAGCTCAAAAGCCAGGGTAAATGCAATTTAACCCCTTTCTGAAAAAAACTGCTTCCAGTTTTAGGATTGGTTTACGGCTTTGGGTTCGAAATCAACCTGTACTTAACTTATACTTAAACTGATACTAAACCTTCTAATCTTAGGGCTTCTGACAAATAAAGTGGCACAATTCATCCAAAAGATTGAACACTACTAATATCCTGCAGTCGGTCGTTCTCATAGATACTGAAAACTCGTGAAACAAGCGGTGACGTACTTAACCAGCCTCCGCAATCCGTCTTCTACAGCAGTGCTAACCACGGAACTAATTCGACGTTAAGAAACTTCTATCTGCTTTATTTTCATCATATTGGAGAAATCTCAGACGTAACTGAGTCAATTTGTTTTGCATTAAGAATTTCCTCGATAATATTACATTTTCTCTAATCTGGCTTCATTTTAGATTGGTGATGATGTTCAACAGTATAAACAGCAGTTGAAAATCATTCTCACTGTGAAAATGGCATTGTCATGATTTCCTTGAGCCTTGGACGGTTTACTTAGCATTATAAATTACAAAATGCCACCTATAGTTAGTCTGCCTATAGTCAGTCGGATAAGTGTTTTGGTAACACACCAAATATGCACAATTCTATCGATAAATGTTAAAGCATTAAAGACTACCTTATTATTAAGACTATCTCACTCTTATTCTTTTGTATTTCTTTCGATTGCTTACATCATCCATTTTTCCTTGGCAGAGTTCAGTTGGAATTCTATGAAAAAAACTGAAATGATTGGACCTCTTTCCTATAAAAACTAACAAAAATGTCAATGTTATGGAGTTACTATTCGTAATGAATTCATAAATGTATAAATAATTTCATCTTGTAAAGAAATTTGGTGGCATTTTTTATTTTGGTGACAGGAACGTTTAGGATAAACTTTCTTCCAAATACATGAGCTTTCTGCAATCAATGAGTCAACAATTTTTATTGGTTTACGTAATAGAATACATCATAGTGATCCTTCGTCATAATACTGAAAAGCGATTCTCTCTAAGCTTTCAAGGAGAACATTTTGATAAACTGTTTTTTCTGATTCTGATTGCAGTACTTCTGCACTAGGTCATTATAAATTTGACGTTCTTGGATGTAAATTAATCATAACTTCATAAAATTTTATATTCATTATATATTAGAGAGAGACAAAATTGTTTTACAAGCAGATAAATTTGTGGTGTAAACAGTTTCCTCTCTCAGTATAATCATGTCCTGCACTATTTCAATCATTCATGAACAAATTTGAAAATGGGGGTACGTTATTTAAGAATATGAATGCCAATCTTTCAAAATAAGACAATAATTTTATCATTTTTTGAGCAAGATTGTAACGTTGAAGCACAAAAGCCGACTTATTTTCTACGTAATTTCATCACAAAGAAATCCTGTGTGAATACCCGGAAATGCAACGTTAACATATGCATTAGAATAATGCAGATCATACATGTCATAGTGGATTAAAAATGTAGTCAGTCGGTCAGATTACATTAAGGGTATACATTAAAATCAGTTGGGGTAGAGAGTTTTTCATTTAAAAAACTCTCCCACTTCTGTAAAACAAATGCATAACAATGCATTTTCTATGTCGAAGCACCTTAAACAAAAATACTATTACTACTGTATTTTCTGGCAACGGTCTGCCACGATGGAAACACCGGTTCCCGATCAGTCACCGAAGTTAAGCATCGTTGGGCTCGGCTCGAGTTTGGATACGGGTGATCCTCCGATTCATCCGAGTGCTGTTGCCCCTGTCTGCACGTGGCAGACAGTATGGGCGAAATGACCTCAGCCGTCTCGAAGCACGTTAAACCAATATACTACTAGTATTTTCTAAGCGTCTAAATACAAAATATTCTAAAAATTAAGCAAAAAGAATCCAACTCAATAGGAAAATAGATTCACTTTTATGTATAATATAGCTTCGCTGGAACTGTGGTATTTTTTCAAGCATTTCACAAACGACATCACTCCCCCTATCACTGAATATCATTTTTAGTGTATTTTTTTAAGGTTAGGACAGTCATCTCATTAAATAGAGCGATATTTAATCTCCCAGCGGGAATCGGCTGCCATATCCGGAGGCAGGTGGAAAGTGAGACGGGACGGGAATACAGCAAAAGAGATATCAAGTCGGCCCCTGGAGGGAAGTTCATTCCATTTCAATTTCAAAACCTTTTTTCTCAACAATTAACCCGGACGACAATCAGTCCCAGGCCGACCGCAGGGGTAAATGAGGTCCGAAATTGGGATTCCAGGAACGGGAAAGGACAGGGAGCAAGGTCTAAAATATCAAATTTACGGCTAGTCATCGCTTGAGAGCCGGGGGACAGCTCAGTCGACCTTCGGAGCAGCGGATGAAGATCCCTGATGGAGTAGAATGGACGGGAACGGGGAAAGATTACAAAAACTATAACGAGTACCCTACCCAAGGCCAGGATCCGGGATCTTAAAGCTGACAGTCAGTTTGAGACTCTTCGCAGATTATAGTTGAGACTCCGCAGATTACCAACCATATCACTAGCGCGATTTAAAAACTTTTGACGCATTGCTAGGGATAAGCAGTTAAATAGTATCGATAAAATAACTTTGTGATTTCCACCCAATTTTCTTAAACTCTCCCTGACCTGCTTAAAAACCACGGCGCGATTATTAATGGCACCAAATATCAGCTGATACCAATGATGATCAATAGCATCAATAACCAATGCTAATCTACAGTCAATAGTATGAAGAAGTTGAAAGCTGATGTTTTTGCCAATAAAATTTTCATGATGTCGATATATTTATTCCATTTTAGATAGTGCAAGATTTTCCGAGGATTTCTGCAGCATTGCACCAGAAAGCTGCGAGTTAGTCTGAGACTTTGCACTAACTATAGTTTGAAACCTTAATAGTACCTATTACCAATCATATCTCAAGTGCGATTTAAAAACTTTGACGAATTTGAATTTGAATTTGAAAAACTTTGGCATTGCTAAAATAACTTCATGATTTCCACCAACTTCCTAAAACCCTTTTCCTGACTAGTTTATAAACTACGGTGCGATTATTTATGGCACCGATTATCAATGATTATTACCGTCACTTTTATGTTAACATCGATGGTTGATGTCTTTGCCGCTTATATTTTCATGCCACCGACAGATTTATTCCAAGCTAAAGAGCGTAGTGTTTTCCGGGGATTTCCAATACGTTGCGTCAGGCTTTATTTGACAACGCTTATGAATGAGATCTTGACAAAACGCAGTGATAATCCCGGAAAACCTAGCATTGTCATCTGAGTCATGCAGCCAAAACGTACATTAATGACATTATTTCTATGGTTTCCCACTGAATACGAATTCAAATCAGGATCGTGAAAGCTATGAAACATAAATTTATGCCAAGATTACGGAATACTATGTGGTCTCCTGAAAACAAAGCGAGATAAACGAGATAATAAAGCAATGGATCTGTAAAATCATTGGGAGAAAAGATAAAATAACGGAGAAGGAGGGAGTAGAAGAAGGGATAAGGAGAGTGGAAAAATGAAAATCAAAAACAGATAGACGACGTCAAGGGAGGAAGATTCAAAAAGGCCAACAAACAAGCCTGTTAGAGTACAGAATGAAGACAGCGGTGATGCAGAGATCCTGTCACTCTCCAAAATACCAAATGATAATGATGAAGTTCTACAACACAAAAAGAACTCAACCCTTTCAAAACCAACGGGACGAACTTGCCCTAGTGATGTGTGACTAGCGGATAGTCTGTGTGACTAGCGGAGCAGGTATGACCGAAAACATCGATCAATGTACATTCAAATTCACAGGAATAAAATGTAAGAAACACAATTTAAAAGAACGATGAATTTATTGAGGGATAATTACGAGTCAACTGCTTTACTAACAATAAGCTATGTACCTTTTCAATACTAGTGGTACATTGGCGTGCCAAACGAAAAGTCTACTAGGAAAAGTCCCAGTCTTAAGTTTAAAACGACGAAAAAGTATCAGAGTAAATGATTAATGCACAAGGTAGGAACGAAAATTCACAGAAAATATGTACCATCATGTTAAACATGCCAGAAAAAATATGATGTTTTGTCAGGAAAGATTGATGAAGATAATGGGGGGAAAGAGGGTATGGCCCTTATAAAAGCTCAGCAGTCCTACCGATAGTACCGGTAATACCGATAGTAGACTTGGATTATTTAACTGGTACGTTATCTTACCATGACCGTAGGTCTCGGACAAACCATACACCATAGACATTATAAAAGCACAACATCGATGACAGAGGTGGGATTCGAACCCGCGGCAAGACGTCGCGTTACCATTCACGATAAAATGGTCGGCTTCAATTGGTAGGACATAAAATTTAAATGTCACAACATGCTAATTTCAGCGGAGCATTGAAAAAAAACAAATACTGTTAAAAATAATAACCTTTTCACCCATAAAGTTAGTATCGGAGAAATGGATTCCCGTGTGAAGAAAAAAAACAAATTGAAGCTTGGACGGCAGCAAAGGGGGATGAAATGCGGGGAGGAGCACGTAATTTTTCTCCATTTCCCATCCCTCCATTAGGTCTCCATGGCAATATTTAAGGAGCAGAGGAGGCTGAGGGCTGCTTCTTCCTCTCTCCCCAGACGAAGGAGAAGAAGAAGAAGCCATCCTTCTAAATCCTCCGCACCGCCCCAAGTCTTCTTAATCTCATTCCGCCGTTTCCTCGCCCTCTCTCTCTAAATTCTTATCTTCCACCTTGAATGTAATCGAGGTGGAAGGAGGCGTGGGCCTTCAGCGTCTTCGAGCGGGTTCCTCCCCCCCTCAACCCCCTCGTCAAAAATTGCATCGAAAGTGGGAGCAAAAAAAAGGGTCTTCGCTTTGGCTCCCGATGGGAAAAAAAGAAAGGGAGAGTGTGGTTGTGAGTCTTCTTCCTACGACGTGGAAGCCCCCGGATCCTCTCTCTTGGCGAGATCGATTTCTTTTGTGGGGTCAAGGCGATCCACGGGTTGGTATAGTGATAGCATTGATTACGCTCATGCACTCGGAAGTCATCTTTCTTGGCAGGGTTAATCGGATCGTTCCCCTCACGTCTACAAGATACTCATGGAGGTCAGAAGACTCCATCATTTAATCATTACATTTGATGATCAAACACAGTTAACTAACTAACAGATCGCGATATCTCTGAACCTATGACGAAGAGATTTACCGCACATCTCCGTCGTTATGCCTTTGGACGAAATCGTTGGATCGGCCAAGGTGACAGCGCCACGAGAGGTGACTTTCGTGACACCATTAAAATGCGCGGATTTTGGCAACACCTACCTGGGGAAATACGAAAATTCTGCGTTAAGAATTCATGAGTTTCACGAGACTATCAGAGGCGGTGGAACGGATGCCCTAGCATGCAGAGGTTGGGAGGAGGAGCCTGTTCAGGATTCGAGATATTACCATATGTTCCCTGACCTGGTGAAGATAAGGGATTAGGGATAAGGGCCCGTAGTCTCATTCTCTTGAGTAACAAGTCTGACGCCAAGTTGTTTTGTTTCTCTCTTCACCCAATCAACTAGTCTTACAATTAGTATCCTTATTTCTCCAAATTCATGCAGAATTCGAAAATCAAGTGATTTTATTTAACTCATCAGCTCGTACCTTTTCACCTCAATCTCAGAATTAGGTTGAGAATAGGGCACTGTGCCCTCACCTACTCTTACCTCTTCACAGAAGAGAAGATTCCACCACATTGTGAGGATTGCGACTCTCCCATTACTGTGAGGCATTTCCTGACAGAGTGTGATAGCTACCGTGTTGTGCGCGACCGGCTAAACACCAGGGGGGACCTGGGACATGTCCTAGGCGACGACCCTGATTGTGTCAGCCGGGTAGTTTTGTTTTTAAAAGAGACTGGGCTTTTAAAATACATGTGACGAACCAATATCTGGTGTTTCATTTTAATGTTGCCCATTTTAACTTGTAATGTTGTTTATATTTATTCATTTATTATTTTAATAAAATTTTGACGAAGTGATGATATTTTATTGAGGTGCAAATGACCTTCCTCGTCGAGGCACCCCGCAAAACCTTTTCACCAGTATTTAAAACTAAAACAAGAGTCGGTCTGCCGCGAATCTTTATATGCCGCGAATCATTATCTGCCGCAAATTAGGTTGGAAACTTAATCGCACATAATACAGACCCTTATTATTAGACCCCAATAGCTATGAGTTACAACATATAATAATAATTCTAATCAATATTGGCGGCCGACGGGGTGCTTGCGATGACGTTTGCGGCTCGTACCGCGATGAATTTCTGACATCTCCGAGGCCGTCTTACCAGTTCATTCACGTTATTATTGCTACTGATCGTTAGCTTATTAGACAGATCTTAACGAAATCTTTCGTTTGGAACCAAATTCAGTGCACAAATCCGTCATAGTCGCGAGATTTGCTTCGACGAAATTTGTGGCCACATTTCAACATGGCCACAAGTAGCCGCGTATCCCCACTTTCAATTTTACGGCGTCCACGCAAGGTCAGGCACGCATTGTAGTCATCATGCATTTAATCTTATGATACCAAATTTATCTCAATTGTGTTATTAGCCAACAAGCTATAGAGTCAATAAAACTAATCACCCTGAAAACGTTACAATTCCTTTTTCGTTCTACTGCTCCATTGTCGGAATGATTTAATGGACGTATTTACGTCAAAAAGAGGTGACATTCTGTGGGTTATAGCTTCGATCGGGTTTTGCTTAAAGAGCGTTCCACACTCAACTGACAGCATGGGCCCTATCGAGATCGCTGTTGCGAAAATTGGACTCCCTGCGCTCACATCTAGGCCACCAAGGCTACCGTTTCCAGAACAGCGCAAAGTTTAAGCAAGTTATTTTAGAGATTAATATTTCAAAATCAAGATGACACAATAACCGTCAAACTTAGACAACAAAACCTTGCGCAAGCTGAAAATTTTTGTTGTCTGGGAAGCAGGATCACCAGTGATGAAAGAAGCAAGAAAGACATAATGAGGAGAATAGCCCAAGCAAAGAATGCATTCTACCAGAAATCGAGTCTGCTGTCAGCTGGTAACCTAAGTCTTAAATTAGGAAGTATGCTATTAAAACATGTGTATGTTGGAGGATGCTCTTATATGGCCAAGAAGTCTGGACAATAACAGCAAAGGAGAATGGAAGCAACGGAGGTGTGGTGTTACCGAAGGATGATGAAGATCAAATGGACGGAGAGAATCACTAACAAAGAAGCTCTTCAAAGAGCAGAAAGGAAAAGAAGCAAGATAAAAACTCTGAGTAGAAGTAGAGATAAACTTATTGAACACACTTTGTGACAAAACAGTCTAATGAAAACAATATTGGGAGGAGAAATAAATGGGAATAATTATAGAAGAAGACCAAGAATGGAATACATCAAGCAAAACATTAAGGACGTCAAAGTAAATAACTATACGTAGAAATGAAGCGGATGACAGAGAGGAGAGCCGGTGAAAAACAAATCTTCGGATTAATGACTACTAATTAAGACGACTGGAAGTCTCCTATATGTGCATTTAATAATCTGCATAGCACTATGTTCATTTTCTTTCTGCATTCGGCAACATCGCACTTCCGGCCTCATGAAGATTAAGGTAGTACGTATCTTTTCACAGGAGTGCATCTCTTGTTTGTCCACAGATGTGGTGCGGGAATGAAACAAAATCCTCCAGGTAGACAGTGAAATAGTGTAACCTGCATCTATTCAGTAACCTTTGAATTGCGCGTGACCTCTATCATGTCCCAACCCCGTCGTTATTATAGTTGCCGTATCACACATCCTGTGGTGGTACAGCGCCACAGCTTCCCGAGAAAGATCTCTAAGGCAGCGATTAACAACCATTTTTTATTTACGTACCCCTTATTCATACATTCCCCAAATTCGTATTCTTTACATAAGGAAAGTGTTTATCATTTACATTTTTACTGCCATTTCAACCTCAAATCCGCCATTATTCAGGATTCATCGCGTGCCCCTTGAAACGTCAAACACGTTCTCCACTCGCGGTTAGAGTCGCGGAGTGGACGATGACCTGAAAAGGAACATGTCACGGTGGAATGCGCATTAGAGAAATAAATGGCCGCGAATTCGAAGATATTAACAATTCATGGACGGATATGAAAGGTTAGGCCTATTTAATTCACAAGGCGAAGGTGATTTAAAAAATTGAATTTCAAACCAAAGAAGTAGCACTATAACAGAAAGAAAAATGTATACATGGTAAAATTAGGAAATCTGTGTTTTGGAGTATATCTCAGGAAAAGTAATGCCTAAAGTAAAACTTTGAATCTTTCCCTATTTGTACATCCAGATATAAACTTTAAAAATACCTGTGTTTTGAAAAAATACATTTTGTTTTGAAAGAAATACTTTAATATTTATATCCTCATTTTTCAGAAATGCAGAGAAATCCTTGGAAACAACATGTGCTTAAAAAGAAAATATCCCCTGAAATGTAAGCAAATTAGTGGAATTCAATGTATTAATTTATTTGACGTGCAGGGATAACCTTCAAAGAAACCTGCATATATTACGCAAATATAAAAATGAAGGAGAGCAAATTAGGTCCATCTGGATACTTTGCATTGCATCGTCAGAGACACGGAAATAACATTCGAAGCAAGCAGTGCACATTTTTTCCTGTGAAAACAATACCATTTAAAATATAAACAAATGGGTAAACTTAAATTATTCTCCCAATCACATAGGGATATCACTTCAAGGAACTTTTCATTTTACGGGAAAATTGCTTTCAAAACTCAAAGAAGTTGGTTACACTAAATTTCTCTGAGTTACAGTAACATTATACCAAGCTACCTGCCTTTATGGAGTAAACTATAACACGAAAGATAAATATAGGCATAATAACCAGTAACTTTACATACGTTCACTACGTAATACGGTTGTTTCAAAAGTACGTCGGATGTATCTCGGATGAAGGAAACTATCAAAGTCGACCAATGTTTTGTTTCTTACGATATTTCATTTTTTAAGCTGAAGGTTTTCCCAAAATATGAGATGAAGTTAAGTTATAAAGTTTCCTATTTGTATAAGTATAATTGGATGTTTTCGTCACTAAGCACAGGTTGCTTCGAAAGTTATCTGAAGGTTGTAATATTCGTAAAATAAAGTCCCATTTTCATTTGCGTTGAAGGATGAGATAAATCGAAGTTAATCCCTTGATTTATATTTTATATAATGTTTAAATGCAATAAAAGTATCACGGGTTGCTATCATTCCACGCACTTTTTTGCAGGTTGCTTGGGAAACCGGTTACCCTCAGTTCATTAATCCGACGTCACTCTCGCACGAAATACGGGCGTCATTACTCCCACGGTCTTACCCCAATGATGATTTTTTCAGCGTAAACAAATTACACATTTTAAATATCGATCACTAGCGCTTGATGATGCGAGCGGCTAAACGCTGAACAATCGGAGGCGAATGATTTTAGAAACTGTTAAGTTTCATTGTTTTTTTTTCCATTTCGGGAGGACAACAAGTCAATGTCCCATAGTCCAATGTTATTCGATGATGAATGAGACGTGACATGTAATCCGAGAAAAGTTCATATTTAGTACTCGCCGGGAAAGATTTAAGTCTTACAAAACCACTACCCTAGTTTGTGAAGACCATTTTCAGAGATAAAATTTGTGAGCAAAACAGGTCTCGGATTATGAAAACGTCTGACACAAATATCAATGTAATGCCTGATTCACAAGATCATTTTTTTCCGTCCCTTTTCAGGGATAGCTCCAATGATAGCTCAAGTGATAGCTCAAATGATGGCTCAAAATGAAGGTTTTTGCAATCACTTTCAGGGATAGGGATCCCTGTCACTTTTTTCATCATTTGAGCGGTCCCTTTTTCCGTCCCTCGAGCCGTCCCTGACTCCGTCTCATTTAGCCAATCGGAGTGCATGGCAAAGCAAATCGCCCATTTTTTCTTCTCGTAAACTAGAACTGCACTGAAAATCTCGGGTGCGAAAATGATGTTCTCAGGGAGGACGCAAGTGATCGTGTGAATTAACAAAATGATAGCTTGAGTGACCACTCTCCCTATCATCATTTGAGCGATCGCGGAAAGCGTCCCTAAAGTGAACCCTGCCGAGGGACGGAAAAAATGATGGTGTAAATCAGGCTTGACTCGGGCATGAATGGCTGAAAACTGAAAACATTTTAGCCATAGAGGGTGAAATCATACTGATATTCAGCTAATAGAAACGAGTGTTCAAGGGGAGGATGCACAAAAATTCTGCCATAAAACATATACCGAGGTGTGTAGAACACTCGCAACGAGTAACACTGGGCTAAAGAAGCGATGAGCGAGGCATGAAGTCCCGCAGTTCGAAACGTAACTGTTGGAAGGTGCAATTATTAGGTTGCTCGCGAGGTTATCCCTCTCAAAGTTCTGTAAGACCCGCTGGGCAGAGTTCGTATCACATGTAGGGAACCGCTTCTCCACGGGAATCCGCTGTCTCAAAGAGTTTCGGAAACCATGCAAGAGAAAAAGAAAGCTATAACCCGACCCATCTTAATCACATTAAAAAAAGCCTGCGGTATTGGTTCGGCAGCGAAAGTCGTCTTAACCATTTATCACTCCAAGGGGAATTACCGCAAGAGCGAATGATTTCTTTTTCCCTTCGAGCCACCGAAAGATATTGACTCCACCAACTGATAACTCGAACAGACTTTAAGCCTCTCTCATATCCCATTATACCTTGAAAAGCTTGGGTACTCTCTTACGGATAGTATTTGAGTCCTTTATCTACTTTTATGCGAGATGCATTTAAAAAGAAAGGTTCAATTGAAATTAAACAAAAAGTATACTTTTAAAATTATTTATTTTCGTATATCATCACCATCAACTCACCTTTGATTAAAAGGCTAGAAATTAGACCACGTAAAATTATTCATGACCATAAATACTCTCCATATGACAGTTTTTGTTTGCAAAAGGCATATTAGTGAATATTATTGAGTGAAGAAAAAAACTACATATTTACTAAGAGGCGGATGGCCTAAAATGGAGGTGGAAAATGACTGATGGAATTAAAACAAGTGAATACTAGCAAGTACGTATAGGTGTAGAAAAACTTGGTGGCACTCGCTCGTACAGAAAATGGCGTCAGGGTGAGGAGAGCCTACAAGAGAGGAGGGATACAAGATGCTTAGGTTAGCTCTAGGAGTCCCCAAATGAGCCATTCGGTAACTTTGCCCACTCATCAATGCTTAATTCGTCGTCAGTGACTTTAAACTCTCCGCTAGCGAGTGCCATCAAGTTTCGCTATACCTATACTAGTAAATGTTGAAGACTCCTTGGACTTGAATTGATCACGGAACAAAGAGGTGAAATTTGACTCCATTCGGATATAAGCAGCAATGTTACCTTAAATAACACAAAAATATAAGAATACATCGTGGGTTCAGATCCTCCCAAATACTCGCAGAACAGATGCTAAGTACATGCGTGTTACATGCTTAAGGGTTTGAAGATGCCATTATTTTAGTCTTTGCCCATCAAACTGGCCTCAAGGTACAAAAAAGTCTTTATTTCTTTTTCTGGATTTGGGTTTTGAACTACATGCACTAAACTATTTTCTCCTAATAATAACAATAATATAACGTGCTCCTCCAAACATACTCGAAGTATGAAATACTTAAAAAGTATGAAGGCAGGTCATTCTCCATGGCTAAAGCATTGCCATGCATTTAAGTTTTCCCAGTTAATTACATATTTATATCCAGATAGGTGCGATATCACCCTTCCAAAACAAATGCTCACATTTATAATTTGCCATAATCATCGCACCATCTCGTAGTAAATCAATTTGATGAAAATAGTAATTTGAAGGAATTTTGATGAAGAAAGTATTACCGCGGAAAACTCAGAGGATAGAAATTTTATTTAAATACTTTCTAATTCCATCCTACCCGTCCACTATTTTCTGATTTAAGGGCATGTTTATTTATTGTCGCTACCTGGTAGCTGCAATGACTCAGACACCGAGTCAAATAAACAAAAGTTACCGGAGTCCAAAAAGTTATGAAATTTGCTTGGATGATAAATCGCAAACTTTAACAGGACCGATCGATTTGTGGATGCGTCCAACCCAGGGAATGAAGTCGGATGGTCCATTTGAGAAAATCCGGATGATGATGGTAGGCGAAATGAGGAAAAGCATCGGTTTGAGGGGATTTATCGGACACTTGTTCGGACGTCGCCACTAGCTCGGTAACTCACGTCGGAATTTGTGGCTCAACGACGAATTGCGCATTACCACCAGTTGCTCACTTTGCGGAGGCTGTAAAATCCCTCTCTCCCGCGGTGAATTTGACCTTCTCCCATGCCGTAACACCACGAAACACTTCTCGAAGTCGTGCTGTAAAACGGATCGTCATTTCGTGGAGCCGGCTGTTCTTAAGACGCCAAACAGAACACCGCGAATGTGGGTTTGCGAAGACTAGCGTCGCACTTGAACGACCCATCTTAAACACATTAAGAAAGCTTGCGCTGGCACTAAAAACTTCCTTGTTTCTCTTTATAACACGTACAAATGAAAAAGCTAACGTATGAGTTGATTGCACAAGTAACAATCCCGAAACTTTGTTCGGAAAAAATCAATCCTACAGATAACAGCTTAAAATGACGACAAATCGGAACTGTGAGAGAGAATAGGAAAAATCTTCCGCAAAATGTTATGCAAAGAAATTTTAAATAAGGGGAGGTTATTGCGGCCTATCGTGGAAAAATAATGGCAATGAAATGGTGGGACAAAAGGGATGTGTGTGTATTGAGAAGCATACATTATCACACGATGGTGAGTGCTCCAAGCAGAGTAGAAGAAACCAAAATAAAACCTCTGGCGTACGTTGATTACAACGATGCGATGGGAGTGTATTTGTCCAATAAATGCATCGTGACTTACAATACCGAGCGAAAAAGATTGAAAAAGTATTATCAAAAGATGTTTAGGCACATGTTAGACGTAACGGTGTTCATTTATTTTATTATATACAAAAAACAAGGAGGTGGTCTCTCACAACTTGATTTCCACATGAATCTTATTGAGGATCTGTTTCTAAAATACGGGAAATCAACAGCAGACAAGGAAGAAAAAGAGAAAGAAGGGCAGTAGTTCAAACCCCAGGATGACTCATAGGGCGACGTTTCACTGACCATAATTCACCTACAGGGAAGAGAAAACAAGGAGTATAACGATGTGTTGTGTGCCTTGCTAATGGACAAAGGAAGGAAACAAATCACAATTTTCTGGTTTCCGTGTGTAAACATACAATCAGCTTCCAGGGTTTAAATTAATTGTTCTCTAATTTCCCGCATTTCGAAGTGAGAAAGACCAACGGAGAAACAAGCATCTAATTCACTCATACTGTTCGGAATTGTTATGAATTTGAGAAGTAGAAATACAAAACATTTATACCAACGCAAACGAAATTCAATTAAGCCAAGCCTCCTGGCTAGCTTGTGCTTTTCTCTTATCGCGATTCAATAAAGTCCGAAGTTCAGAAACCAACTCTTTATATAAAATAGTATTCATATAGACGTCATATAACCTCTCTACTGTGCTACCTATTAAGAGATGAGGTCAATATCCTCGGTGACAACTGGCATTAATAGGGGTCTCAGAAATGTCGTTGGTTTGTGATGAAAGTACACCGAGTCATAACCGCCAGGGATGCTTATATTGAGAATCATTATCACTCAATCTCGAGATATAACCTCATCACATTATTTTGTTGCTTAATAATCCCCAAGGATAATAATGGTGGAGTATGTGGTTTAATGGTCCAGATCTAGATTGACCAGGTTCAATCTCTTCCAAATTTAGATAAAAATATTTTCAATGCATCTTTGGCTGATAAAAAAGGAAATTGATAGCATGGCGCTAGTAAAAAGTTAATGCACAACTGCTACGGAAGCTGCTAACTAGGCAAGTAGAATATTAGGTACAAAAAATCTGCTCGGGCGTTCAAATGGGCGATTCAATTTATGAAAGACAGGGAACTTCCTCATGAGTAACCCACACTATTTTACGTGAAATGCATTGCTCTAATAGTGATCAAACCAAAGGTTGGTTTGGTACTTTTGCCAAAACACTTGGGTATTTTGCCTAAGATATTAATAAATAGTAGTGGTGATTTAGGGAGGCTATCGTCAGCTGAGATCTTTGGCGCAATTAATAATTGGGGAGCTAGTTAGTAAGAGAGTGATTATTTGGTCGATGGAACGTCGAACATCCGAGTTTGGCGTAGGTATTAGGCTACTTTTGACGAACATTGCTTACGGGTCCAATATTTCACGTCCCATTCAACAGAGAGATCCACTTAGAATGGAGGCTGTTTACGTACGAAGAGCAAAATGAAAGAAAAGGCACCTTATCTTAACTGATTCGATATACTGATCTCGAATATCATTCATATGCAAACAGCGTAATTTCTAAGATAGACGTAGTTAATCTTTTAAGGAGGTTCAATGGTTTCGTTCAACTGAAGAGAAATCAATGAAACTTGCTGGAACCATTACTTTTGTTTTTTTAAACCTACCAAATTTTTTCAGCTATTATTTGCCGCAGATTTCTTAAGATATTTGAACAAGAAGTGGGCATGAAATTACATGGGTTCTCATGGGAACGCAAGGCTTTATTCATCAGAAAGAACCTTTTATAATTACTAAATGTATAATTATTTATATCATCGATAGAAAAATGTACACAAAATTATACTCCGAGCGCTTGAAGAAACCCCTCGCGCGCGTAGCGGACGATGTGAAATTAGCACCACGAGTAATGAGTACTTGAACGTGGATGCATAACTTATAGGATACCAGAAGAAAAGGCATAAGAACCAGTGTTATGTCATGCCCAATTCTCGAACAAATATCTTAAGAAACTTGCGGAAAATAATTCTGAAAATTTGAAAGTAGCTTCAGAACAATATTATTAATACTTTCAGGGAGTTTCATTGAATTCTCTAAAGTTGAGTGAAACCACAGAACCTTCTTAAGCTACTCCCTCAC
Source organism: Pyrrhosoma nymphula (assembly GCA_963573305.1). Taxonomy (NCBI): domain Eukaryota; kingdom Metazoa; phylum Arthropoda; class Insecta; order Odonata; family Coenagrionidae; genus Pyrrhosoma; species Pyrrhosoma nymphula. The sequence continues at coordinate 5,674,135 of OY754335.1, read as the reverse complement.
TCACGCCACCAAGCGGAAAACACTTTGAACATGTTAGAAGTGCGTGTCTTACAATAAACAAAGACAGTAATAAAGAATAAAATGACTCAAAAAGTAAGAATGTTCACATAATATGGTTATATATAGTTCAAGCAGTTTGAATAGATTCCGTTGTCTCGGGCGTGACTTTGTGGAATTTGTTTAGCATTGTAAAATGATAAGTATGACTTAGTTATTCCATATAGATTTATTAAAACAAGACGTCCTAGGTTTCGACGAAGCTCATCATCATCAGGTCAACCTGATGACGAAGACCTTCAGCCAACCGGATTGACGACCAACATCACCTGATGATGACGAGCTTCGTCGAGTTCTACACACACACACACATGGCTTTATTACAAAAACACGACCTAAGTCGAATCCAATAAACAGGATCCCTAATGCTTGTTTGCTATGTTTAGAGTACTTTAAGGCTTGGTTTTAAAATGCATGGTTAAAGTTAACCACCATATGGCGTAGCATTCGTCTCAAATCGAGTGTTAACTGCAATTTCTGATTTGGTACTTGGCATCAGACATTGGTTATTTGTCGCGAGGTTTATCGATGGGAGAACTTTTTAACTTTCGTCTTCGTGCCTGAAAATATTTGACCAAAGATTATAAAGCAACCTTTCGTTATATCAAGGCTCATTCTGACGCCAGGTTTCTCCATTGCCTTCATCCGTGGCGCAAATAATACTCCTTCCTAAACCAATCTTCCCACCTATCCTAAATGGCGAATGCGACCTCAGCTGCTGGTCACCGCTCCTTTTAAACCAGCCAACGTAGCCATTGAACGTTTTTAGATAGCTACGTGAAGGTGGGACTTTTAAGATAGAGGATAAAGGTTGGGGAATCAGTCAGTGTTAGGTTACCCTGTTGAAGGAGGAGGCACCACGAGGGACCACAGCTTCCTTCCTGACCACATACTCTTAAGCATTCTTTCCTCTTCCCGACTCATCCTTTCAAAACTCTCACATTCCACCTTCGACCCATCAACCCATCCCAGCACGAGGGCGAAGGAGCGACCCGATTCCACCATCTCAGACAGCTCAACAAGACATAGAGAGAGATGAAGAACACGAGTATACACGCGTAGCAGAATGACATAAGGGGATATATGAAAAAGCCTAAAATGTATCTGATTTGACATATACTGTTAACAATTAAAATTATGGCTGTAATAATACTAAGAAGAGAAAGAAATAAAGTATAAAAATTACATTCAAACTGCATGAAACAAATTCGTTATTATAACCACACTTTGTATGCCAAAATTACTATTTTTTTTAACGGTTATGTAATTATTTATTGTTTGTCTCTGCTCATTCATCATTCATGATACGCAATTTAATTGTTCTATGCTTGAAGTATTCTCTAATAGGTGGTGTGAGTGAGAGATTAGCTGAATATCATCACCTTAAACTACGTTCACCTCAGAAAGTTCACAATTTGAATATGAACGACTATCAGGTTCGTGATCAGAATATAGATTTTTCAAGATAATGTGCCTTTTCTTTCATTTGTCTTTCTCAGTACCATAATCGTGTCAGTTGCACGTGGAGTTTTCTGAATAGAACTGAATACAATGGACTATCGGCTCGAAAATCGAGTACAGAAATCTACGCTAGTTCTGTGGTCGTATGCAATGGAATTAAACTTTCCGTTAGGGCGAAATCACGGGAAAATATATTTATTTATCAAGTAATCGTGACCCACCATTGGCACACGGCAACTGCGGGGCCGATGGCTCACAGCTGAGTCACGCCGTCGTAAACGTGTTAAAATGGTAGTTCGAATAGGCAATAATTAATTCAATGACGAAAAACCTCTTAAAACTCAATTTTCGGCCATCAAGGTGACCATCATCCGGAAGAATCAACTGAGAAATGTACTGCTCGCGTGAAAATTCTTGTTTATATGATACTGTCCGTGATCATGAGATAACTGTGATTTCCATCACAGAATTCTTGATAATTTCCTACCGTGCTCAAGATCTTGAAGCGCTTTTCCCTCAAATTTTGCATCTTTTCCACCGAATTTTTTTTTTTCTGTTTATTAGAGAAAGCGACTGAAAACTTGGTCATTTGCACAATACAGGTAAAGGATTTGTTGGGAGGACAATAGGTAAAGGAAATTTAAGTCGTCGATGTAAACGTGCGTTTAACGAAAGGCGCCAAGTTTTCCTCCGCAAATCATCCAAGTAAGGATCGGGATTCAAATGATAAATCACCATCACTACAGGGAATCAATCCTCGAACCCCGAGTATGTGACATAAGCAATGCTATCACGTGGTTTAGCGAATGCAGAATAGTTGAGCGGTCACATTCTGCCCGCATGTCATACTTACAGCATGAATTATGTTAAGTGATGGTGTAGCATGCGATACTTTGACACAACCATGCGATAATATTTTATTTTCGCATGTGACAATTATCACGGAACGAGATGTTTGGCCCCATGATTTAAACCTGAGGCCAGATTTAAGGCTTCCACTACAACACCAAAACAAATCCTAAAACATCTGAATTGGGGTTTTTCTGAATCTAATTTCCCAATAGCCTTCTCCCGATTCAAGGAGACGAGATGGAGGTAGAAAATAGGTGGATTTGTTAGTGGGTGGTAGGGGACAAGAAGTGACGCCCATCCATCCACTCCTTGCACATCCTTAATTCCCCGTGGATGAGCCCGGGCCGAATATCGAGGTCTATCCTCCAGAGGGCATACCAAGCAGTCGAGGGACGACACAACGGGTCCTCTTCACAGCGTCGTCCCCTACGCCCGCTCTTCTACTCTGAGATCGACATTCCCTCACAACCCATCACAGAGCAAACACGTTGTCTTTGACCCTTGACGCCCACAGATGTAAAATACCCGAATATGTAAGGGTATACACCCCCCCGCGAGCTATTTGGCTGTGACCTACTTCCCACCCCCGGGGGCAGAAAAATAGAAGCCCATGAATGAGCAATAAGACTGGTTTCACTGTGCATGATTTCGTCTCATTTACTTACCGATTATTTTTATCTTATATATTTTCTTTTTTTCCACACATGGAAAATACTTGCTAAAGAAATCTAAAGCTATTGATTGATTCTGAAAATTCTGACTGAGACACAGATTTATGGCAAAGTTCAATTTAATTGAAATTCTAGAAATGGAATTTTTGAACTAACGAAAATCATGTAAAATATATTCTACAAAGGATGGTACACCCATTACTTCACTTTACTATTTTCCGTCTACGTTTTTACCATTGAATGCCAAGAATGATGAGTTTGATTATAACTGGTAAATACCCATTGCGGTTGAATGAAATCAGTTGCTAAAATAAATTGAATAATTTAAAACATTAAGAGCAAAATACTTTGCCGGCAGCATTTGTTAAGCCATGGTTTATTATTTGAGAATACGGAGGTTTTGGGGAAACCTAAATCCTGCCATAAGATTAATGACAACATTACCTTGTATTTTATCATAAGGGTTGATAGTTTCCGCTATTTAGTTCCAGTATGGTTATTCAGAATTTCAGCATGAGTTTCAGACCTTCAAATTTAGAGTATTTTCATAATGCAGAACGATTTTATGAGAACACCAAATTAATAGCAGAAGAATGACTCAGGTTTTGACAGTTATGACGTCAATACAAATCAAGATATTGACACTAATATCACCGTGATGCATGGCGGTATTTTCACGGCAATACATGTTATTGCCGTGAAAACTTTAATCGCTTCATAAATGTTTTTTTAACTCGTAAAATCGTCCACAACCACTTAATCGTCACTCAGACGTCACTTTCAGACTCCTGATCGAGGTAGAAGCGGACGCGGAGATGATTATGGACGATCATCATAAAATCAAAAAGTACAGAATTCAGTTACATTTCCGTAGGTAACTTCTCCAACGTGTCTCGCCAGGAGCAGGAAATTTCGTGCGAATGGCTCCCACCACACTTTTCGGTGCCACTCATCGATATATATTGCAATCTCTCAACATCAGTGCCAGGACTTCCAAATGTGGCCGAAAATAATCCACTAAATGGACGAGGAATTAATGGGGCCCGCTCCTTCTTTTCCCAACGATCTGCTTTTCACGGGGATATTCCTTCAGCTGGCGAGCGGAAATCTGGGACAATGACTAACCGTAGCTACGGAGGACGACAGTAGCACCCTGAGATCGTTAAGGAGGATGATACTCAAGGAATGGAGACACTATAGTGTTTACCTTCCAAAATTCAAATCTCTTTCCTCTTCGCAAATCAGTTTTCCGGGGGCGATTCGCATAGTTAGCCATTAAGCAGCAAATAATATTAATATTTTTCCACCTTAAACGCATAAAAATAATTCAAGAAAACAAGTCAATATCTAAACAAGAGTTTTAGGCAATTTTCTGAAGGTTGGTTTCTCTTAAAAAAACAAAAATATTGCCTAATAACATGAGTAATTATATAATTGAATGTATCATTAGTTTAAAAATATAATTAAATACAGAACTAAAGTAATGGAAAAATCAAATCAATGATGGAATTTTTGATCAATCGATTTTCAACGTAACTTAAATATCGACTATTTAAATATTGAATTTTTCAGTTGAAGAAATTATTGAGTACTACAGTTTTTCAAGCAGCATAGATTATGGGATGCAATGAAATGATAGACTTTTGGGATAATTTAAAATAGGGTAATCGGATATTAGGAACTATTTGAATAAATTTCTTTTGGTTTTCTGCGGTATAATTACTTTAAAAAGCCTGAGGAAGTCGGCAGAATAGCATGGCGAAATGTTTTCTCAAAAAAGTAATTATATACCGCAGACCACCAAAATAAATTTATTCAAATTAAAATTTACTACGAAAATCTACGAAAAAAGTTTATTATTAGCTGTTATTTTTTTCGATCAATGGTTTACTAACCTATGAAAGCCAATCTTCGGGTTGAAACACTTGTGAGTCATATTGGTAACCTCACACACTGTCATCTCCATGAATCTTAACTTATGCAAAGCAGATGTCACAACACAAGGGCTAAAAATACTGCCAACGGTGGCTATAAAACTTTTGACATAAAAATATAAAACCATTGGTCTGTTTGTAAAAGTTAGATGGAAGGATAATACGATGAATTGCCTAGTTAGGGCATGTACTACACAAAAATTAGCAGCATACATCTTATCCGGAGAGTTTGGAGGCCTGGAATTGTCAATGGCAAACTCAAATAAAAAGTATTCATTCCATTTTGATGTCAAGTCCAAACTTCAAGATCCAAAATTCACTAAAATATAGTAATCAGAACTCAAAACCTCTAAACAAATTGGAAAGAATTACTTACGTGATGTTTGTTATGTTACGTTATTGATTCAAAAATTCGCACAATTTCCAGGTAATTGTCCTATCAAAATTGATGCTGTTTCTGTGGCCTGGGCGTATCATCTCATCAGCCAATGAACCTAAGCCCAGAAGCATGCAAGCAACAGGCTCATCTTTCTCAGCCTTGACTCGAGACGTTAAAGAAGACATAAGTGTAGATAAGATACCTTTCCGCAGCAGAAATGGGTGATAATTTACATATATATTGAAGAATGCCAAGTAACATACGTTGTTCAAAGTTTCCTCGGGAGATTTTCAAATAATAACGCTTCACCTTTCACATAACTTGACAACTGGATCAAGATAATGTTTTTCATGTCAATCACTCAAAGGAAGAAATAAAAACCTTATAAAGGCATAAGTTATTACAAAATACCTGATTCATCAAAGAAGAGGTATCTTTTTTCAACAAGCTATTATTTTTAAACTAATGAAACTGTCAACTACCGAATATTACCGATTTATTTCGTTGTCTCCAGGACCTAAAAAGTGAACGTAATTCTTCAATTCGAGAGAGGCTTAATATTATGATGTGAAAATAACAGTGATGATGCTGATAACTGGTCACGTAATTCATAAGCGCTAAATGGACTTTCTCAACACTGGAACAAAAATTGCTTTCCTGATAAGGTGAGTTATGTAGTGCACTTCGTGAGGTGCTTAATGTACAAAGGCGCTATTAATGCTATTACAATTCATTCCATGAAATCAAATATTGATTCAACTGACAACTAAGTAATTCAGCGAATTCTCATTCATGGACTATATAATGTGCTAATATAAAGTTGCCGTTAGCATAATCGGTCTCCTTCGGCCACATTAACATTCCTCCTTCAAGAAATGAGTATTCCTCGAGATAAAATTTGCTCCTTTCGTCCGAGCAAATGTAATGGCGTTTATTCCGACAAATTAGAACCGTCGTATCGGTCCTCATGAACGCGCGCTTATTACATACATATTTGCTTCCTAATCCATAAGAGGTAGATTAGCTTTGGTGGTTTGGGGATTTGTATATTTATTAAAGCTCAAAAAAGCAACTAAAGCCACAAACTAATGAGCAGAATTAGCCATATATAGCCATGAAATCAAATCATAGCAGAAATTCCATGCATAATTTGTAATTAATGTCTAAGGCTACTTTTACAGAAATTAAAATTAATATTCATCCCCTTTACCCTTAATAGTGAAGCCGTCCCTGTAACATAAAAGGTTCGAGTATGCGGTATGTTTCTTTAGTCCATTCCTATATTTTGCTATTTAAATTTTCAATATTTTTTCTCAAAGACTATAAAAGATAGATAGCGGCTTGGTGGAGGAATGAAAATCCAGTTAGTTTGTTTGGTATGATCCACGCAACATTATTATCCTGCGAAAACTTTTCAGTGCTACTGTGAACTTTTTTTTATAAATAGTTCAATATATATATATTGAATGAGCACATATTGCTAAAACATTTTATCCATTGGAATATTTGCTGGAATACAGTTGAACGTTAGTTGGAGTAATGCTTCAATATATGGGCAAGTAGGCAAACATACATAGGGACAGTTTTATTTGACAGAATGTTTTATGAAAAAAGGTCTTACGGAAATAATTAGTCGTTTTTAAGCTCAGTTTGGCAAATTTAAAGGTTTTACAAGTTGAGAGATGTGGTACCGTTTTATACATTCTGTACATTCCATTACAGCACCATATTTACATTATTCTCGGGATTACAACCGGGGTGACTATTAGAACCCATAGATTTCTTGATATGGGGGAGATCTCAAGAAGAATTAAAACAATTTTAAAGCAAATTTTGTAATACTCTTGACGAAAATTTTTACTGTAATTAACATGCATTATCATTAGAAGTGATCAAACGGTTATGATAGAAGGAGTAAAATATATCCAAGAATTCTACAGCTGCAAGGCCATAGACACCTTGAAGGATTCCCTTTTCAGCTAGGCACCCGTATTAACCTCTTTCATCCCATTTCTCTATTATCATCTTTCTTGCTTACCCAGCATCTACCCTTCTAGCACGGCCTTCAGCATTCCTTTGCCTGTCATTAGCCGTTCTAATCACCTACTCTTCCTCCTCCTAATCTCTTCTAACACCTGCATCTCCTCACCCACCATTCCATGCACTTCTTCGTTCGTCTCCCTTCTCATCCATCGCACCTTCTCGATTCTCTTCCATAATCACATCTCAAAAGCCTGGAGGGCCAGCGTTCCTGAATAATACAACGTTGCACACCATTGTAGGCTCTACGCCATTGTTTTCTTTAGACTCGCACATATTTCCCCTGTCATCAGCTCTCTACGAGTGAACGCTTCCTTTGCTGTCACTTATCCTCCTAATTTCTAACTACTACACCAATTTTCATTCAATGTACTACCCAAGCATAGTGAGTTGTTCTACCTGCTCCAGTTTGTGCAAAAGGAATTAGGTTTTTCCAACTTTTTGGCACAGTATTTTTTATCTTACGAAGGCTTTCATCGCATGGTGCATTGCGTGTAGAAGAAAACCGCGCTCAACACTTATTTCCATACGCATGCTTGCTAACCGCTCATCGCTGTAACACACCCGCAGATGCCCGACAATGTTCTCCCACCCTTTTCTTCCCACACCACCGAAGCGTGCGAACTCCTCCCGCGTGTGTCCCTTCCCCAAACCCCCCCGCTCATGCTCATCCCTCCGAGAAACACACTCAAACACACACAGACCACCACACCCGGCTTCACCACCGTAACCTGCCTGGGCCGACCCATTTCCTGCTCCGCGACCGCTCCTCTTAGCGTTGCCAGGCAACCACCCCGGGCTCCCCCCTCCCTCCCCCTCTCTATCTCCCCCCCACGCGAAATACGCCAGCACACAAGCATATCCTCTCACTCATCCCAGGCTCACGCAAGAGGGAAGGATATTTTTTACCCGGCTTACCTTCATCTGCGTGGGTTGAGCGATGTTCGAGTTTAAAACGTTTTATTGGGCTGAGTAGGTATCGCGTATCAAATTCGGTGACAATTACAGATCCTATAACAGTTAAGAACATCGTTGGGTACGAAAAATTTCCTTTCTTATTCACACTTTTTAATTATATTCTCAAAACTTAGGTTTCTGTAATTAGGTGTCACTATCTTAAGCATTGGTCGTTCAATACTAAGATTGGTTGACTGCAGCCTTCCATCCTCCCTAATCTAATAATACTACTCCCCTTACTCCCTCTGGTAGTTCTTCTTACGTTCCTTCCTCTGTATTTGGTCCATGTATTCATCCCTTTGCCTTCCTCTTGGGACTCTTCCCTCTTATTTATAATTCAATTGTATTCTTCACAAACCCATTGTGCCTCAGAGTTGATTGTTTTCACTTCCATTGTTGGAGGCGTCGTCAGGTAAAGTATTAATTAAAGTACTTTACATCAAAGTTACGCTGTGAAAAAATCAACAAAACGCGATGGATCCCGGAAGTAATAAATGGCAAGATAACGTAGCCTTAATGTTATCTTTAAATTAAGGAGTTTGTACTGCGACGTAACGAGTCAAAAGAAATACTGAATTCCACCTTATCCTTTGAATAGTAATTTGTTGATAATATGCATGAACTATTAGAAAATAAATTTAGATACAAAATATGCAGGTTACTCGACATAGTATGTAAATGAAAAAAGTGACATTTATATGTTAAATCTACGAATTTTCAATTCAATTATTGAAGTAATTTACTAATTCGCGAAAAATGTCTATTAGATAGAGACTATTTTTTCCATTGTTTCTCCAACTCATTCATTAAAGCCAAGTAATTCCAAGCTCAGTTGGTGAAATAAATAAGTGAATAAAAGTAGGATGCAATAGTAAATTTCAAACAGAGGATACATTTTTTTACCAGTAGCTTGAATACGAATATAACGTAATTTGTGTAATTTTACGTAAAAAGCACCTAAAAACTTGAGCATGGCACATATATCGAAACCTTGGTCTCTAAATATATAGTAAAAAGCGTGAAAAAAGACAAATGTTTCTCACAAATAGCAGTATCATATTTCCACACAGCAATGCACGAGAATTTTACTACACAATATTTACGGATTCGCAAGGAATTCGTATGGTATATTTGCACTTAAACTTTCCATTCATAAATTACAACGAGGAATGTACGAAGTCACCATTGTGTTTTTGTTTCTTTTACATTCAATATTCAGTCATTACTACCTAAGCAATGGTACGTTCCAATGATCAATTAGGATCAGCTACCTTAATTATTGGTGCAGCCTGTTGCTCACGGTAGAAATGCTCGGTAAAAGAGTTGGATAAAAACTTCTCTCAATAATTTAAAAAAATCGATTTAGTGACAATCGAGATGCTCCATTCCAGAAAATGGCAAATAAAAATGTTTTACCGCTAATTTCTCTTTGAGCAAGAGGCGTAATTTAAGTGCAATAAACCTATCTATTTGCGCACAGAGTAATGTTCGTCAAATGTTTCGTAAATTTCACCTTTAGTGATTTTCAAGTTTCCCTTCGACTTAAGAGGGCTACCTGATATTTGAATTTGAATATCACGGCAAAAAAATGGTAGAAAAAATGCACTCGATACTCAATATTTGCCCCTGCATCATTTGCGACTAATAATTGAAAGATTTATGGCTTTCCCGGATAATTGAATTGTTCTGACAAATTCTTCTCGGGCTCCATGATGGGTAATTGATGGCCGATGTTTCGATGGAAGAATTAACCATCAACCACCCTAGGATGATACGAAAGAATTGCAGTCGGCCATCATGCTGGCATTAACCCGGCGGGAAGCCATAGAAGAATAGTATTCATTCCTTCCCTTCCACAATATCTTTTCCTCATTCACTGCATTTTTATGGCTAGTGTCCTAACACCACCTCCCTCAACTCCTGCGTCGGTTTGCTGGTAAATGTTTCGGATCCATAATTTTTCTTCTATATTTTGTTATAACTGATGTATTTGTTTGTATTTTAGGTTGTTAGGAGAAGTTTAAGGATATAAATAAATGGGGAGTCCGCTATTAAATCAAGTCGAAGGACCCCCCCAGTGAATATGTTCATTTCCGTGAAACCCTGACTACCCGCAACACAGAAGGGCGTTACAGTAGGCAGATGTAAGTAAATTCAGATACCTTTCCACTTATCCTCCTTACCCTCATTCGTATTCCTATACTTACATATTACCTCCTCCTCCAGGATATTAATTCTTCATAACTCCTGAAGCAGTGAGAATCCTCATTTCTTTCCGGATACATTGGGTAATCGAAAAATTGAGACCAGTGAGCGCTTTCTGTCCCCCTCCCACAGCATCCGAACGTTTCATTATGGGGCACCGTGTTTGTTTTTTTTAATTCCTACTCTCTTCATCAAACACACCGCCGGCGAGCACTCGGACGGTTTGTGTATGTTTGAGGTATTCGGATGTAATCCAGAGGTAGTAGGAATTCCCTGAATGTTGCATCACGAGGGATGGGGAATTGCCTCCGGAGTATTTTTTCAGCTCAGCCGATTGGCAAATGAGATGCGCAGATCTACAATCGCGATGAGAGTGAAATGTAAATAGCTTCATCGTCGGAAAAATAATTAATATTCCACTACCCCAGGTTCATTCACAGAGGGAATACCAATCTACACAATCAGGGAAAAATAATTTACGAAAGACATTTTCCAATAGGGGTAATTTTAAAGAAGATATTTCGAGACGGAATATAAGTCGCTTCTTATATTTCGTGACATTTTTGTGATCATGGCTGCGACAGATTAAGATTTATGACGCGATATACTGTGGCTAAAATAAGTGCCATACGCAGAGATTATTCAGCAGGCCAAAAATTCCATTGAAGGACCTGGTTTAATGTTTAACATTAATTAAAATAACTTGGCATTTTTAGTAGAACAATGAGTATGTCAAGTGGTTGTGGTAGAAGAGGCACCTGCTGTCATATATATGACTTATCAGGTGGTCTAAAAAATGCATGTTCTTTCAACAACTTCTTTCAAAATGGAAATGCTCAGGTGTATGGGTCACCCATCAGGTGTGTTGTATCATTCTTGTTTGTTTCGAGCGAGCAAAAATTACATCACATTAGATTTTCCCAGTTGTTTTATAGGTTTCATTTTAAATTTAATTAAGATATGAATGATTTTGTTCGTCATTTCTAAAATAGTACTGATTTGAGAGCATTAGAAAAATAAAAAAAATAATTTTTGTGCCGATATTCATGAAAAATGAACTACGTATTTTAATTCTGCTCATTGTGAATCCCATGACTGAAATATTGCTTCTCTAAGCCAACTACGGAGCAAACTTTTCCGGCCATAACTTGTAGACAGAATGTGGTAGCTAAGCATTATTTCAGCTATCTCTTTTACCCTCAAAATAACGTAAAGCAGTATCCCTTCATGAAGCTTCAACTACAGCTTCATGCTGAGGTAGAAACAAGCCTCAAATGTTATGAAATATTTTGGCGCTGCAAACAAACGGTACATTTGCTATATTATCATTCAAATTTTGGGGTGGTTGCTCTTAGTATGTATGAATGACTAATCCTTGTCCAAAACCTGAATACGCCAAAAGGAAATTTACATCAAAATCTAGCTTCTGACAGTTACAAACATACCTAATTAGCAATGCATTAGGTGATTAATAATAAAAGTTACGTGAAAATCGTGCTTCTTTAGGTATTATTTACCACTAATAAGCCATAAATTAAAGGCTCCCCAAAACTTATGGATAGAATAAATGGATATATACTTAAGTAGATAGTCTTAGCTAATAGCCGTTGGAGCATTCGGTATGTCATACGATTAGTATAAGAGTAAATTTAGTTGAATCTGCGTGACTTCACAGATTTTGCTCAGCATTTTGAATGAGAAGAGTAACACTGTAATTCCGCATAGATTTATTACTCACATAACTTAGGTCTCAACGTAGCACGCCATCATCAGGTCTACCTGGAATCAGGTAGACCTGATGACGTGCATCAGGTTGACTTGATGATAATGTGCCACCTCGAAACCTGAGGCGAGTGTGAAATAAATTTATGTGGCGTTACACATTTACTCTTCCCACTCAAAATAAATTTAATTACTTCAGTTTTTAAAAACATATTTGGAAATGAAGCATTGCGATCATTCAATGGTTTCGATTATCGTGATTCGTCACTTAAAATTTACTACTCGACCAATCGCTACACAGAACTTGGAAGACTAACCAATTCATGAAAGCCCTTTGAAATGTGATGGAACACAATGACGACAGCAAGAACATGCCACATCGCCGGCGTGCCTTGTCAACCTCATTTCTATTGTCTAAACCCTCAAACCCTTGTCTTTGTTCTGGCAGAGCTTTGGCAAAATCTGTTCCCAGGGGGATCTTTCCTCCAAAGAACTGGGGCTTAAGTCGATTAGCGAACGAGCTCACATCCGGGGATAATCGGAAGAGCCAACAGCGTTGGATTCCCGCGTTGAATCATCATTTGGGTGTTGTCTCATTTTCGCTGTTTCCTCTGCACGTCAAAGAGAGACCACCCTCTAATGACGTCATCATGCCTTTAGAGATATTTTATCATCCGTTCCAAACCCCCATGACATCTAATTTCACCGGCTCCTTGGAGACGTCACATTTCCAATTATATCGGTTCGGTGACACTAATTATTAATATGATTTTGTACAGCAATGACAGAAATTGTTTTTAACATAAAAAAACTTCTTTCTACCAGCTAGGCTTCAGTACTGAATCATTATCAGGTTATAAGTCGAACCACAGATTGTAGAACAAAGAAAATTTGTGGATAATTCCTGGATATTTTCCAACCACAATTGAGTAGAGCAACCAGCGGTTTAGAGTAGAGTAGGATAATGTCAGTGATGATGGGCATTACTCAAGAATAAAACTTAAGGATATTTCAGATACGCAAAATATAATATAACATTATTACTATTCTCAACAGCGTTTTCAGCGATCTACAATTAACAATCCCCATCGAATTTCATCCAATGACATTATAAAACAAATCGACTTGGCTTGATTTTGAGAAAATGTTCCTTCAAAGAAAAGTTCCATTCAAAGAAAAACTCACGGGTAGTTAAATTCCATACTTAATTCGGCCTTGGAAATGCATTCTGAGCTTTTAAAACCATAATTTCTCAACAACTGCTGATTGCTAATTATTAGGAAGAAATAGAGAAGTTAGAAGAAGAAGAAAACGAAGCGGTGAAATGAAATGAAACGTCTTCATCCTTCGGAAATCTCTGTATTGCTGACAAGTAGCCATAATAAAAACCCATCTGGGCCGGTAAATGAATCACGGAATTTCGGCTATCCAGGAATATGCACAAATCACTACGCTATCCAGGCTTCCTGTATCTTGAGGAAATTTTAATAAGTTTTATGGGAACTAGATCTTTAATCCTTAGCACGGCCAATCAAAAATGTACGAGAGAAATAAGGGCTTCGATAAAGCTAAAACCCGAGGGGTTATATCTTAAATCATCACTGACCGTAATCGACAACGTAAATAAGGCTCTTGGTTCCTTCCGAAAATAACGGCAGTAAAATACGCAGATCTTTGGATGGATAACTGATTAGCTGTCAAAAATCAGAAATGGTCAATGAAATCGATCAAGACTCTATCTAGCAGAAAGTTATCCTCTACAATTAAATCATATGTAGGGAGTATAAAATGCTAGGACGCAATAAATATAATGTGTTGGCCAGCAGTGCCCAGCGGATATGTTTGACACATCGCTTAGCCACGAATAGTCCTCCATTCTTTCACTAACTCAGTCAACTTCTTTTTTTTAACTCCCCACACACTGGGTGAAGAGGTCTCCAGATGACCCCCATCATCTAAAAGTGCGTCTGGTATAGTTCGAGACCTCAAAAGGTCAGAACCATCGACACAGAGGTGCCCGCTGAGCTGAAAAAGGGTCACCGCTCGGCGACGCGCTTCGTCGAACCCAGGAACCCCTAGAGTTTCGGATACCACTCAAATCTCTCCGCGGTCCCCGACTTCCGTTTTTTTTTACTTCGGAAGGAAAGAAAAAAGGATTGACTCGTGTAGTTGAGAGGTTGGGAGCTGGGTGAAAAGGTCGTATTTATTTATTTCGTTAAAACGTTCATGTCGCCCGGCCAACGAGAGGAAATGGAGTCGAGTTAGAGCTGTGACGTCAGTGTAAGAACGAAGTACATACAAGGGGATTGAGATCACGCAACACGACTATGGATGGGCAGTAGCACGCGAAATTTCCTCCCACGCATTCGCAGAGGATTGGACCGATAAATGGCTCCATTTTGCCCCCTTTCCTCCGAGGATGATTCGCGGCTCACGGTTCCCTAACAAGCCGCTCAGAGGATGATGGTCCATTCCCCCGCAGCATCTCAATTGACCTCCAGTGCGTTTCTGCGCTATTGCCTGGATTCTCAATCTCCAAGTCTCTGCTACCGTGTTTTGCGAAGTGCTTAACGTATTTATACTGCCTATACATTCCCGAATAAAACGCCTTCGTGTCACCTTGTAACAGTCTTGAAGGTTTTTGCGTCAGAAAACTGACATGATATTTGCTAAGCGCCTCTTGGAAGAAGAACACATTAGTAACTTCTGCCCCTTAGTGCAATGCACCTGAAAAATAAGGGCTGTAAATTGGATTTAAGTGGAATTTAAAATAAATTGTGAAAAGTCATGTGAAATTCCAAACTACGAATGCTGCCAGCTATAAAATGACCATGTCATCCTGGAAAATTCTTCGTTAATATCAATTGTGCTCCTGATCCATACGGGAATTGTTTTCGTTTTGTTTAAAACAACCTTCCATCCTCCACTTTCCCTCTTCCTTGCTTTCCCCAACCGCCTTTTTCTAATGCTCCATCACCATGATGATGACCTACATGACAGCCGTTTTACACTCAGCATATTTAATTCAAACCTACACATATGGTAGAAACGATAACAAGCATAAAAGTAAGACAATGAATTGCAAAACTTATATATTTAAAATTACATTTTTTTTTTCGAGGACATCAAGGGACATTAATAGATCTTTTCTATAAAATTATCACTCTCGCAAGGTACACTAGACAAGGCACTCGTGTGCAATAATTATCACTAGTATTACCAGCTCACCAGCTGCATGACATTTCACGTATGATTTGGTTTTCTGCATAGTTCGTATCCCATGGTATTCATTTATTCACGAATATATTGAATACATAAGTGGTAAATTAAATTAAATCCCATGGTATTTATGAATTTATTGAATTAATAAGTGTAATCAGCATTAGCGTCTTAACCTGCGTATTGCATTTATGCATGTTTTTCAATGTAGCAATATCCTATAGTCTACGGTTTAGCCGTGCATTGTTCTAATGGCCGCTTTTTGTCTACGTTTAGGAATTCACGCTCAGGGTTTCGACCTTGAACTGTGACGAGAAGAGTGAACAGATTGTTTAAGTGACAGCTACCCTAAACCAATTTAACCCCCAACGTTGAACTACAACAATACGTAACTACTAAAAATTGGCATTATGTGGGGCAGAAAAGCTATTCGGTTCATAATTTTATTCAAATTCTTAGAATCATTTGTACAGTTCACATCATATTTATACTGATCAAAAACTGTTTTCATATCCGGTGCCAAGTTCAAGCAGTATTAAAGCTTATGGCATTGGAATTTATACGCGGAGTAGCGAAACGGAGAAATAATTGGAAAATACAATATATCATTCTATGTTTCAATCATATTTAAATACTATTTGCGAAAGTCTTTTCGGCTTCCATGGCTTGAAGAAAGGACGGAAAAAAATGAGTCTTAGAAAGTTGTAAGTCCCCCGAAATAAACTAAGCATTGTTCACACTAGAAGCCCTGGAATGCTTGTGATACCTAGAAGCCCCGCGTTGGGTCAATTGACCCTCCTTTGTTTTTTTAGCGTTTTGTTCCTCCTATCTATTACTGGTCAATGATTTTTGAGTTGTATGATATTATTAGCATTTTATTGTATTGCAGGTAATGTTATAAATAACAAAAATGTTATTTCCTATGGCCGTAACATGGAGTGGGTCAATTGACCCACCCCGGAGCTTCTAGGTATATTTTTAATTATTAAAGAAACTAATAAAGGTAGCACTATGAAAATTTGGTACAACGAGCATGTATAAATTGTATTAAAAGTCAAAAAAGGAATTTATGATCCGTTGAAAATTAACGGCGTAACGTAAGCGCAAATTTCCAAATGGGTCAATTGACCAACCCCGGGGCTTCGAGTGTTAACCTACAATTTAAGCAGTAATGGTGCCAACATCGTGAAGCGGTTGTCCCAGAGAGTTATTGACAAGGAAATATGAATGATAATGAAATGAATCATTAATACAATCCATTCATATAAGCTACCTCCCAGAAACGAATATAAACACTATCCTACTTGAACTAAACTTATCCCTCAAATATAACTACGTTTTTCATAGCCAACTACTTAAAGGGTTTCTTTTCGGCGCCCATTCGTCATTACGCCTGCAGGTGAAGTTTTCGATCGGAATAGACATCCTACCGGGAGGGGGCAGAGATATCCTCCTCACCGCAGTGGATCCCGTCTCCTCAACTCACATCCGATATCTATATTTTTTTTCCTTCTCTTCTCCTCGGACGGAAATGGCAAAAAAATATCCAATACGCAAGCAGGAGTGGCAGATGGGGCAGGGGAAGGGAAAGGCTTGCGTACAGGGGGGGGGGTGCGAGGAGAAAGAAAGGGGGTGTGGCCAGGGGTTGTGCGGTCTCATCCAGGGGTCTGAACGAGGAGGGGGAGGGGGGTTTGCGGAAAGGAAAATGCCCTTAAACACGATGGGATAACCATTCAGCCATGTGCTGAGGAAGAAGATGGAGGATTCCCCGTCCCTTGAGCGTTCGGCCCGAAATTTAACCGCCCATAAACTTTTGACAACCGCCGAAAGGGACGTACTCATCTGGAGGCAAGGAAACGTGCCCGTTAGCGGTTCTGCTTTGAGTGTTGCTGCATGTATTTTGCCTCCTCGTCCGAGTGGAATGTTTACTTTGCTTCAGAGGTATCTCTTAATGGTGAACGAACATTCTTGTTACCTTAAGTTTCTTTTATGCAGACGCACAAGTCAAAATATCCTTGCCTATGTTGCAATTTGATTGCTAACGCGCTTAAGTTGTTATCCTCTGCCATTGCTATATTTCACCGGACATAAATTGATTTTTATTCAGCTCAGAAACACAGTCTCAACAATATGGTGAGATCAGATTGAAAAACAAAATTGTCAAATACCTGATATTGATTTACTACAGAATTACTCAAGAATGTTCAGTGAAAAACAATTCTTAAGCCCAAATTGTGATTCTGAATATTAGCAAAAAGTTTCATTTCATAATGAACTTGGCAAAAGTGTGAAAGATAATGAGGCACCGTATTCATTCAATGGCATGATATGTAAAAGCCATGGTTTTTATTTGAAATAAGAAAAGCTGAAAATGTGTAATATACTTGATACACCGGTCGTAGATACTACGAAGTTTATTGTGGCGTAAACTTTATTTATCGTTCAAACAAAATACATTAGATTTAGTGGGGAAGAAAAAAGAGGAAATGTTATGTATGTTCGGTGAGGAGAGGAAACTTCAGGGAGACATTAGGAGGAGGTAGAGTAGGTGTTTAGAATAGGTGTTGATGGGCGAAGGGATGCAAAAGGCCTTGATAGATAGGGCAGGATGTTGGGTAAGCTGGGAAGGGGAAGAAAGAGACAAGGTTTTATGGAAAAGAAGAAGAGAGCTGAGACACATGCTGAACTTAAGAAAGAAAGTGTCGGTAGTCCTCTTCCATTTAATCTTACCATAACCGGTTGATCATCCTGATAATAATAATGTAGAGTTAATACACTAAACTATACACTAGTGTATAACAAACTTTCCTTACGTCTAAGAGCCATATAATTCATATAATTCGTTGCACTGTATTCTCATTCTCTAAAACATTCCTTTTCAAGTCCGAGTAATAATTGGAGATACGATAAACTGTGGAGGGAAATTTAGCGACGAGTACTTGAAAAAGTCGATTAGAGTAGTAGCAATGATCCATTCATTGAAAACGACGCAGATCAATAGAACCTCAATGTTATTAAATTATGATTAGGTTCAGGGAGGGTGTCTCAACACTTGACCGACAAAATTGAATCTACATAACCATTTATGTATTACGCTTAAGTGCAAACTAACAAAAAATGAGAAATACCCGATTACTGCCACCAATGAAACCGATAAAACACGTTGTTGGGAAATAAAGGTTTGGGCAGCGGAGGTAAAACAAATTACTAAACACAAGCACATGGAATCATACCACCGACGATTTTTCATCAAGAAAATGCTTGATAAAAAATCAACTCCGCTGAAAAGGATAATTTTGAGTTACGCTATATTATTGAGGATTGATAGCCCATTTATAGTTGGAAATACACCGAGATTTTTTTAAATGTGCCACTGTTATCAATTATAGATAGGTCAAAAAAATAAAAAGTTAAGGTATTCAAGGAAATAAATTTAGGGAATATTTTTCAGATTCAGACCTTTAGTCGAACAACTTGCAATTCAACAAGAATGATCTGGAATATAGATTCTTTCTATGCAAAAAGACCGCGAGAACCATAATTCCACATAGTTAATAATGACGTAAAAACATTCAGAAATTAGATAACGCTTTATTACGCACAATTAATGCAAATTTAACCCCATACTCTTTCGTGGAAAAATGCATTCTTCGCCGCGATCTGCGTTCAAACCTACGTGTTC
This sequence comes from Pyrrhosoma nymphula, assembly GCA_963573305.1. Taxonomy (NCBI): domain Eukaryota; kingdom Metazoa; phylum Arthropoda; class Insecta; order Odonata; family Coenagrionidae; genus Pyrrhosoma; species Pyrrhosoma nymphula. The sequence goes on along the minus strand of OY754335.1, from coordinate 5,654,956 downwards.
ACCCTCGCAGCAGGCAAAAGAACACTCTGAACTATTTGTTTTCGAGCCAAAGCGATAATGGAAGAAAATAAAGGTCCCCTTAAGGCAAAGGGAATACATGGCTCGTGGGGAAGGTCCGTAAACAGAGAGAAAAACAGGGTGAAGTCTGAGGGAGTTCCCGAAACAAGCGAAAACTCCCAGTTTCCACTGGAGACGAAAGCGGCAAGCGAAAGGATACCGCTCCCTTTTGTTTATCTTAGCCGACCTGTCGTCTTAGAAGGGGACCATTCTTAAAGAAGAGAGTGGGCGCCTTGTCTGGGAGTGGCAGACCGTCCCGCTGGGCTGTTTTCAATTGTTTTAAAATCTTCTTGCTTAGGCATAGCTCTTGGAGTCGAGCAAGCGGAGAGACCCTTGCGTTGGGCGAAGGAGGATATTTATGGAGTCGGGTGCGAATTTCGGACAAACTCAATCCTTTTAGCTGCAGACGGAAACTTTGCATTTTTCTCCGATTCAGAGAGCAAGTAAAGAATGCAAAACTAAGCAACTTAAATCTATCGTCAATCTGTATCATTGAATGGAAATGAAATTGAAAAAAAAATAATGTAAAATTCATGAGTAAAAACATATAACACATGTTAAAGCCTTTCATATTTTTCATTATACGGAACCAGGTTACCATAATGAAGTCATTTTTTTAGAATAAGTCGAAATATGAATCAACAAAGGAAAATTATTAGTTATTTAAAATATACATTCTTTCCCCGACGGAGAAGGTGCAATATAATAATGTACGAAAAGATTAAGTAGGTTAAATACGGCAAAACTATGATTATTAAAGTACTTAAGGGTTAAGGCCAGAGGGTATAGGGCTTCAGTCGATAATATGTGGTACTGAAAATATGCATTCAAACGAGTTAACACAACTATGCAAAAATGATGAAGATGATAAATCGTAATCGTTTGCACTAATACGCTGGGATATGATCATTTTAACTCATTAATGCTTCCAGTAAGCTCACACCACAGATTATTATTCGTAAGTTAACATATTAATACTTATAATTCGTAATGCAAAATGATTCGGCTACAGTGACAGTGGTACCATGCACTTTCCAATGATGGTAGACGGTTGGAAAATACCGAAAAATTATTGCACTGAAACATTTAAATATTCTTTAAAACAGGCAGCATGCACTTACTAATATGTCAGTTTCACTATAATTTATAAGTATACGAAACGTCAATGTTTTAACATTATTTGATACAATGAAGTCCATAGAGAATTATGGGATACTTCTCAGTGTTGATCCCATGATGACACCATGGAATACAATTTTTAATTGAGTTGACCATCTAGTCTATGCATTAACAAGTGTTATATGTTTTTACTCATGAATTTTACGTTATTTTTTTCAATTTCATTTCCATTCAATGATACAGTTTAACGATAGATTTAAAGTGCTTTATTTTGCACTCTTTAATTGCTCTCAGTTAATTGTAATTGACTAAATGATTAAACTATGTATAATTTCATAGATTAAAAATTCTTCCCTTGTAGATTTCTAGACTACATTTCATAGACTAACCTTCATTGAAACCCTTGAAGGGCGATCACATGAATACACCAAGGAATACGATTAATGCGTTAATAAATAAAAACAATATGCATTTTTCATACATTAACTTTCATTGTCCGGTTTCATCGCGTAAGTGACATCATCAGGTTTTGACTGTCATCTATGTGATGAAATCGGTCTATGAAAGTTAACCTATGAAAATATTCATGTATGTTTAATTTGAAATACATAATAGACTTCAACGAGTAATTTATTTATTTCCACCGTCGAATAAAATGATTAAGTAGGAACATGCAGGCATTGTATGCACATAAGAGGTGAAAACATGAAAGCAATGGTGACGTTTCATTTTAATTTTGAGTGAGATTAAAACTTTGAAGTAATTAGTGTTTTGGTGAGTTTGAGTTAGCAATAAAATTCGTGTTACATCGGTGTATTCAAGGGGTAACATCGAATCGATCATCTCTACTCAATCATCCGGTTATAACGTCATTAAAGCGTGCAAGGCTTATCCTCTTGTGGAGGAAGAGGTTGGGATGGTAAAGGAGAGGAACGTGCCACGTATTCCATATATTCTTAGGGAATAACTCTTTTGCGGTTTCCTTGACAACTTTCCCTCCCGAATATCAGTCGCTGGAGTGCTTCCAACAGGAAATTGAAGTACGAGCGGCGGAACATTCTCGGAAAGATTCTCCCTCTCATCGGGAGCCGAAACTTTCCCACCCTTCAAAAACTTTAGCAGGGAAAGTACTCGATTGGAAAGGTAGTAAAAGCGCTTTAATATAGTCTTGGAGACGCATCATGTATAAAGTGATGACCATACGTTTTTCGAAAAATAATGATAAAATTAAAGATATTTCCGGCACGCATGCCAATTAATTGCTAACATATCAACGGTACCCAGCATGAGGGACGTGTACACAATGGGATACTTGCTAGGTGGAAAAATGGATACGTGAAATAATTAAAATAGCGAATTATAGGTAGAAATTGCAGTTATAATGCAAATATTTTATTTCGGAAATTATGTGACTAAGGGGTAGAATTAATCGTTGGCGACGTAACATTGTGATATAAACAGTTTAACGACCCGTTTGACTGACCAGTTTGAGTACCAGAAGTGCTCTCTGCATGGTTCCCAAGTGGAGATCGGGATTTCATTTAAAAATCTCCGCCACTGTCAGAATCCAAACCCGGACCCTCAGGATGGGAAGCCAATACGCTAGCTGTGAAACCGTCCCGATCCCCGAAAATGACCTAAATTGTAGATTAAATCCCTTAATTGAACCGTTGAGAGCAAAAGTGGCGTTGGCTCGTGTTTTCTAAACTTAAATCAAGTGCACAAAAGCATTTCTCTGCGTGTATTCCGTTTTGAAAACGAGTGGCGTTGAGTCTATCTTCAGTATTTTTCCACTATAAAACAGCACTTTGGGTTTAGTTCTTTACTTATTTCACTAAAAGATTAATTCCCTAAAGAGTTACTTTTTTGAATGACGCCAGCTTTGCTCTCAATGGCACAATTATCACTACGAGTACTTTTTGCATAAATATCTTTTTTTTAATGAGTTCACGGAGTCCAAGTAGCGATGTATGCACTTTTGAATGTCCCAGGGGTTACGCCCCGCAGAACTTAAGCGCGGAAAAGGGCAAACGGCACGAGAAAAATGCTATTGACTTGGCAAACCCTCCCATCTTCTCTTCCACTTTACTCATGCGAGAAAGCCTAAGTAACCCTTCCATGGTCGACTTTCCACAGAAAAGGGCTACTTAGGGACGGGTGCCTTCCGACACGTGTGCACATAGAGGTGAAAAAAAATCGCGGGCCGCCGGGAATTGCTCGCACCATTCGTTTTGAGAGGATTTCCACTCCCGCCCGTATAGTGGCTACACACACACAGCGCCAACTTCATCCTTTTCGGAAGACCAGAGAGGGGGAGAGATGTGAGGGGAGGGGTTAAGACGTGGTGATCTCCCCAAAGGGAGTATCTTTCAACGCCACTCTTCGTCCCGGCAGCGGAGAGGTGTTAAAAGGTGAGGTGGGAGAGAAACCCTCCCGCCTTGCCCTTAAATGATGCGGTTTGCCAGGGTTCACCCCCGGAGAATATGCGGTGGCGGCAGCTATGAGTGGAACCGCGAAGTACACCATCCATCTACACGGGGCGTGCGTGTGGAAAATGATTCGGCCTCAAGAGCTCTCAGGGTATAAAAGGAGTGGACCCCTGGGGAGGAGGATAAGGTGAGGGCACTGCCAAAGGGGCAGTAACTCCTTAGCCTCCGTAAACAAATAACCCGGGGGTGTTAAAAACTTTCTTCCAAATTATAGAATGTTCATTTAATAATGACACAAAGTCTACGAACGAGTTTGTGTCACAAACCAAAATGGTTATTCATACCCGGTGGTATTACTTGGTATATCCAAATGTTTTTATAATTTTCATTGTTTGGTAATTAAGACGAAAGAACGTACAAGACGTCTTGAGAAGGAAGGCAAGCCGTCATTCTTAGCGGACCTTAGCGGACCTAGCGGCACTCATAGCTGACCACTCAACGTTCTAATGTTTGCGCGAAGGCAAAACGTTCGATATCCTAGAGGTATGTAGAATTAAGTAGGTTACTCAGTAGTCTTGGCCCAATTATTTTATGTAGTTAACGAATTCTTCAAACTACATGCATTACACGGTAAGAATTTAACCACACAGTAACTATATTCTTTCTCCATTGTAACCTCGGCATGGTATATACTCCTTTCTGAAGCATCCCCAGCGTAAGGAGACAATATGGTCTGCAATGAACCAACGACACCACTTTTTAGCTAAGAAATGTAATATGTCCTAAGTTTCGATGTATTGCTTTACTTCAGGTGAAGAATTGGGGGTTAGTGTCATCTTAAATTACGGTTTTAAACCTGAGAGAGATGGAGGAGGGTTTTAAGGGGGATGAAAATGCGAAGGGATGAAGCGTGGAGAAAGGGAATGAGAGGCGATTGGAGAAAATAGTTTAGGGGAATGACAAAACAATACTGAAAACAAATAGGACATCAGTTCTAATCCGACAAAGTTTGCCTTGGAATAGTGCATGATCAGAGTCCTGCGGCGAAGCGACATCTACGGCAATAACCCTAATTTTTCACCTAAAAATTATATATTACATGGAACACCAAGAATCAATTCGAACCTGAAGAAGTAGACTGGACCGCATGCGAAACATGTCGTCCACCAGGATAAAACACACGCAGAAGAAGACCTTTGTTCATTCAATACACTCCACGGCAGCCTTATTTCCTGCACCAAAGATGCTAAAATATATTTATTTAAGTGGAAAATTTCAATACTTTGGTCCGCTCATGAACACTCCTTAACCACCAAATCACGCCTGAATCTTCGCAATGTAGACGAAGTGGTATTTTACTGTGACCAAAAAATCGCTATTTTATTCGGGAAGTCGCCAGATGGGCCCCCCCGAAATAATATACTTGGGCTCTCCTTCGCACGCCGGCAGCGACTATGAGCTGAACCGCGAGAGAGTAAAGCTTTCAATCCACGTGAGACGTGCGTGCGGAAAATGATTCGGTCTGGAAGAGTGAGAGAGCTCCCAGGATATAAAAGGTGAGTTGGGGGCGCCTTGCGGATGGAGAAACCCTGGGTGTGAAAAGGTTAGGGTGTTATCACGGGGGGGTGGAAGGGTAAGCGGTGAAGAGAAGGATAGAGAGGGGAAAGAAAGATCCCTATGGCAGAGGGTCGAAGGAAATTCGGACGGGATATATGAGAGGGGTTTTTGTGCGAGCGAAATTGAGATCGGAAATGAAATAACATTCACCCCAAAAGTGCGTGTGGGGAGGAAATGGAAGCCAAAGTAATGTGGGTGGAATAAGATGATAAAAGGAAGCGCTCTATAGCTTTTTAACTTCTTCCGTGCCATCTTCTCCGACGGCATACCTGATACTCGGCGTTGAGGATATACCATATATAAGTCTCTTCGAATTTTTTGTTGCCATAAAATCGCTTGAGGGGATTGTTACGCGAAGGTATACATATATGCAATTTCATATAATATCCTTATTGGTTACAGCCATCGCCAATCACGACCGACTTATTATAGTTACTACATATAGTTCATTTAGACTAAGACAAAACCATGCTCTGGGTGGTGAACAGACCTAACAGGCGAGATTCAAAGATTCAAACCCGTAACCACCGTGTTGGTTGACGAGGACGCCACAACCGAGGCCAACATTATCTATAATTCTAATAAAAAAATTATGTTTCTTTATATTTAAGCTTGCAAAAATTTAAACGCACTTGAAGAAAAGGATTTTTTCCAGTATATTATGGAAAAAATAATTCTCACTGTAGAAATTTAGTCATTTAAAGAACACTACGGAAACATTTTAAATACTGCAATCCTGAATTCTGTGTTAAAGTGCCCGGTCGAGGAAGAAAAATCTATATAATTTAATGTCATCTGTTACATTAGCCATTTGTTTTAGATGAACTCTTTCATAACCACAAGATTATCCCCAATGTCTGCAGAATATTCCAGGCCTTTGGTCCGTTCGTCCATTGCTCTTAAAGCTACGCGGAGGATGAAAGCTCACTAATAGTTGTACTCCTTCGTTGAAACATCATCCTATATCGTCAGATGACCACATTTTACAGATTTACTTTTAGCTTCTTCTTAGGACATAAGTAAAACTGAAACATAATTATGTCCAAACTATTAGTTTTATTCAGAGTCTACATTCCAAAAATTCATAATGGGGACCCAACATTCTAGTGCCTTGTGGAATGGATGCAACGTGATCCGTCATTTGTGGAACTTAACTTTCCTTACTTTTTCAAGAGGTAATTTCGAGCAAAACTTACAGGTTTATCACATGAAAATAATTCGCATTCAATATTATGGAAAATTGCATTAATTTGTCGCAACCATCTCACCGATTAAAATGATTTAAAATAATAGAAGGCCCAGAGAGACTGCAGTGATCCATAATTACTGCTATTGAACTGACAAAAAATGTTTTACGTACATTAAGATGTACCTCTTAACATTTAAAACAATTAAAAACCTTGGGTATAGGAATGCATAGTTTATTTTTAATTTCCGCAAAATTAATCTCCAACTATGCGGCATTAGAGAACTTGAAATTTCTCAGAAACCACCTCCGAAAACACTTTGAAAAAGGAAGACAATGGGAATTGAAGAAGCATGTCCTCCTAGAATACAAGGCAGAGAGAAGCTCGCTCACGCACCACCATGGCGATCGACTGACCTCCCTAGAGACGTGCCACGCGGACAAAGGTCAGACGTGTTACGGACGCGGCCATTGAAGTGGGATCGTCTCGTAAACACTACAAAACCGACGGGAAAGGAAGAGACAGTAAAATAGCATTCTTGTGATCCGTAAGGAGAAAGAGGGGGAGGGTGGGAGAGTTAGACAAGGGAAGAAGGGGGAAGGGAAAAGGGTTTTCTCGAGTGAAAGCAGGGAGGGTTAAGGGGAGGGTTGGAAGGAGGTCGGTTAGCGAGAGAGCGTCACAGCTCTCTGTCACTCGCCGGAAGGATCTCTGAGGACAACATGGGAACCACAATTTGATTTAGAATATATAAAGAAGTCGAAAGGCCTCGTTCATATGCAACGTGCCCTTAAATCTCTCCAACACACACTCCTTCTCCATTATCCCTTCGCTTCCTCCGTCTTCCAACAGACACTCAAGACAAATGGTTCACTTTCAAAAACACAACCCCATGTTGTACAACCCAATGAGAAACGTAGTCGGGAACCAAGAGTGCAAATCACTGAGAGGCATTCGATTAAAACATCCAGCATAAATCCCTTCCTTCATTGTTGTTACGTCTCGTAATTACTTCAAGGGGTCCATTGTATAATTTTCTCAGAGAGTATTCCTACAGGGTGACGCGAACATATTAGGAAGGAGGACAATAATCACATACCACTGAGTTATTTTGAATGAGAAAATTTACCCGCACATGGTAATATGAACGGCATTTCAAACTTTTCAGGAACGAATGCTAAGCGAGTTTACGTTTTTTTAAGTTTCATGGTCATCATTGGTTCACAAATAAAGTACCATTTCACGAGCTACGATAATTAAAATTGGCAACGGATTGGCACGATTCAGTGTTCCTTCTCACGCGTCACGTGAGGGCCCATGTCATTTATTCTTTTTCCTTATTCGTTTATCATCTTCTCCCATTTGTCATTGAAAATGCTCTCACAACTCGCGTCTTAGGATATAGCGGCCGCTAGCTAGCTATATAGAGTTAGGTGGCCTATGCTTTCACTTCATTTAGTGTTTATATTATAATTTAATGATAATAGGAAGAAAAAAACACTGGTCATCGGAAAACTGAAACTTTGATTAAAAAGTAATAAAAAATATATTCTTTCGACTTTAAGCACAGCTAATAACCCCATAAAACGAAATAGTTCTTCTAAAAAGACACGATGTGACAGACAAGAGGCCATGTTAATGATGCATACGTTTGATGCGTCAATATAAAATGCATCACACGTGATACGAGTTACTGAAAAAAATAATAAATTAGCGCTTAAAATAACGATGGATAAAACTTGCACAAGAAAACGGAGAGAAATGAAATATAATCACGTGAACAAGGTGCGCTAGGCACAAGAGGGTATGAATTCAATAATGTTGATAAATGCGACGGCAGACTTCATAGGGGATTTTCTAATCGTCAGCCTCGTCCAATTCTCAATTTATTGCCGCTCTCGGACGTGATATTCCCAGTCCATCGTTGCATCACGAACACCCAGCAGTTTGCGACTAGAAGTTACAAAGCAATGTTCAGGGAAACTTAGAGGAGGACTTCGTGAGAGGTCACAGTAAGAAGTTCTCACGAGTGGGAGCACGGGAAGTTCAACCAGACCGCAGATCCGGATGGATCCGAAGTTTCATCCTTTACTTCTTCACGTACAGATCCAGGGTTTTTCCGTGTTTGGAGTTTTTTCCCAATCCAATCCCTTTTCTACCGCGTGGGCACGCAGCGTCGGCATCAGGCAAGGTGGCTCTTTGACTTTTCTGATACTAGGGTAGGATATAGGACAAGGGCAAGATTCCCTTAGGGGTCATTCTAGAGAAACTCGGGTACGATGTTTTTTCGGAGAGGAAGGTGTGGAACCCTTAGCATTGTCACGTAGTGTACACTTTTTATTTTTATCTCGACTCAGGTTTCAACGGTTATTTTCATAGTAATATATGATAGTGAAGTGAATGGTGTGGGTGGATGTTTAGTGAGAGAGCTATGATTGAATGTGGTGAAAGAGCATCTTAACAGAAGGAATATTAGGAGTCTATTAATAACAGGAGAGCGTACATGATGCAATGCATGAGCGCAAGCGTAGCGAAAGAGATAGGGTAGTATGGAGTAAGGTAATGAAAGAGAGCCGGTTTCAAAGAACATTGACTTTGAGGAAGGGAATTTTAGTGTGATGAGTATGTAAGTATTTTTGTAATAATATTAATAATAATAATAGTCTTTATTCATCTCATAAAATGCATAGCATACACTATGACAGATGTTGGCAATTTATAAAAGCACATAAAACTACCGCACTACATGCAATTTAAAAGGAACCACAGATGGGTAAAATGCAATGCACGTTAAAATTTTACACAGGAGAAGTCAAGATCAAAATACTCTTTCAATGAGTATAGGGCCTTAGTGATGAGCCATTCATGAAGGACCCTCCTGAACACATTGTTGGAGACGGTTTTAGCCGAACTGGGCAGCATATTAAAACATTTGAGTGGTAAATTCTCAAATTTATGACTACCGCTTAATCTACATAATGGTTAATCAATACAGGTTTTACCTCTGGTATTATAATTGTGCACATCGCCCTTGTGGAATACATGTACAGATTTTCTTTAAAGTACCAACGAGTAAAATAGAAATGTGTTATACACTGTCAATATTCTTAAATTATAAAAAAGAGGTCTACAGTGCTCAAGTGGATTTGCATTGGATAAGATACGGACTGCCTTTTTTGCAACAAGAGTAATATTTTTTTCATCAGATGCATGCCCCCAGAGTCTAATACCATAAGTGATATGCGAGTGAAAGAATGCATAGTAAGCATTTACTGAGTAATCATCGCTTACATACAATTTTAGCTTCCTGATAAAAATAAGGCTCGGGCTAGTTTTTTTTCTCCTGATAGGCAGTACATGAACACTCCAAGTTAATTTACGATCTAGAGCAGTGGTTCCCAAAGTGGGCGTTACCGTCCCTAAGGGGGCGGTGCCATAATCTAGGGGGGTGATAAGTAACAAGAGGCGGCATGGCGGCGCTGGAGGATGGATCCTGAACGAATGGTACCATACATGTCCTGGGATCAATAAAATATCAATCTATTGTATTTGAAATAAGTATTAACTTAATCATAATTGTTTTAAATTTATTTTTATAATCTTCTTGATTTTGTCAGGTAGTCTAGTATGATTTTTGAGCCCACGGTTGGGGGGGCGTTGTGGGGCGTTTTGTAGAACCAAGGGCGGTGACTCGAAAAAGTTTGGGAAACACTAATCTAGATGGAATCCTAGTAATTTAACGGAAGCACTGTCAATTACAACTAACTTCAATGAATAAAGAAGAACCTGAGTTTTATTTGGATTCAATAAAAGATTGTTGGCAGTAAGCCATTCGTTAGCTTTTTCAAAGATGACTGGATATCTGTTTACAGCTTCATTGTAATTAGATGATGCATGCAGGAATGTAGTATGATCAGCGTACAGGACACATTCAGTGGTCATATTAGGACACAGATCATTGATCATAATAAGGAAGAGAAGAGGACCAAGAACAGAGCCTTTAAGTACTCCTTATTTGACATTAATCGATTTTGACTGTTTGCCATTCTCATGGACCACTTGTTTGCGCTCACATAAATAGTAAATCAGAAATTATAATTAAGCATCTTGGAAGCAGTAGAATTTCAACTTATATACAAGAATTGTGTGGTCCACACAATCAAAAGCTGAAGATATTGCAAAGTGTAAGTGTCAAGTATTGTTTTTCCTCATAAGCTTTTATTATATGTTGTATGACATATTCAACAGCTTGAGTTGTACATTTACCAGGGCGAATTCCAAACTGAGTTGGTGTAAAAAGGTTTAATGATTCAAAGTGATCATGGGTTTGAGAATAAGCAATGGCTTCAAAAACGTTTGCTATTGCAGAAATGATTCTAATCGGGCAGTATTTGTTAGGAGAGCAAGCATCACCACGCTTGAGGGCAGGTATAACCTTGGAGAACTTCAGAGAATATGGATAGTAACCAGACTGAAGGCATGAATCAATTACATTGGCAGAGTGAGTATTCTATGTAAAAATGGCAAATATCCGTATAGTTCATATCTTATGATTGAACTGTAATTTTCAATTTGGTCATTTAGTCAACAGATAGTTTACAAATTATAACAATTGTCTAGCTATAAATATGTATGTGAAGTACAAGAGTTCAGTCAAAATATCTACTTATTTCATGATGACAATATAGTCATTTGTCAATTCCAGGGTTATATTTGTTGAAGGTTAAATGTACTTTGATACCTGGGACGATAAAAATAATAAGGTTACCCAGCAAAAAAAATACGTGACGCGTTCTAAAACCTTACTCTCTAACATCACTAAAATTTAGAGCGAACGGAAAACTTCGTGACATCTTACTTTGTCTTACATGAGGGTCATGGGAGAGACAATTTAAGTTTTTTATTTTCCTTGTTGGAACCTGGGTCGGTAAGATTAAAATGGTGTCGAAACCGCAGACGTCCAATAAATGATCGTGAGGAAATACCGAGTATGACTATTTAAATTAAAATGCTTAAAAAAGTTAAATTTAGAGATGAAGGAGGGAATTGTGAAGTCTTTTAAAGAATGTTTCGCTTTGTCTTACATCTGAGAGGGGAAAAACTTAAATTTGCAATTCAGAGAAAAGGAAAAACTTAACGAAGTCTCACCTGACCTTACGTTTGAGGGGGTACGAAATGTGGCCAAAATCGCAATTACATAATACCTGAATGGTAATTCTTGAAAAGAGTTTCCTGCTTCGAGGAAAACAAGGAGATGCGACGAAGGGTTGAAGGGTGGAATGGGTCAGGATACAGAGAGAGAGAGTGTGGGGGACACCGAACCCCTAAATCTCGGCGAGAACTACGATCTGCCACGTCCCATCCATCTAAACCCTCCTACTTCGTCCTAAAACGCTTTATTCTTCTCCACCCCCAACCGTTCACAGAATTCCCTCTGGATTTTCTATCTCTCCCTCTCTCTCTACTTACTTCAACCTTCGCAGCATCTTCTCTAACTATTCCCTATCTTGCGGAGAAAAAAATTCAAGAGTCCTTTCCTATCGTGGTGATATATAGTTAATATAGAGAACGATGTTGCTACGAGCTACGATGCCAACTGCGGTACAAGCCTTCTGAGTACCATGTACAACTCTTTCAATCTAAAAATTGGTTTACCATAGTTCTCCATTACTCCAAGGTGATTCCTTTCCTTTTTTTCGTTTATAATTTTTGATTTTCTAGATTTCAGTTCTCCGTCGTCAGATCCCTTGAAACAATCGAAGCTACCATCGCTTGCACGCACAAATCGGTGCGTGGAAAGATGGCTTCAAAATTTTGACCGCAAAAATGATGTGCCCTATCCGTTTACTTTGTGCCACCATGGTTTCCATTATTCGCCGGTCACGAAATCCTTCCAGACTCAGCTCAGTGCACACCCCTTCTACTAGGCATCTTTAGCAAAAAAACATACCACCACTCAGATACCGTACCCTATTCCGGGCCCCCACCCGAGAAGGCTTTTCACCCTTGCTGCAACCCCGCCTATTTCCATCTCTTTAACCCTGGCCCCTCTCTTGGACGCTTTAACCTTCCCCGTGCTCTCACATCCTGACCCTATCTCCCAGGCGTCGTCCCCTTCCTTTCTCCCAAAACTACGAATACCCTGAGCTCCACTAGCCTCCCTCCTTAGCCTTTCCTTTTTCCTCATCCAGGGGCTTTTCCTTGGGAACGCTGTTTTCCCTACCCTGTTGGGCAAGCGAGGAGGGAGGGGGAGGCTTACCACAGAATCCCTGAGTTGCTTTCGTATTTTTTCCGTTCATTTTTTTTCTTCCTCATCTCCTTCTTATTTGAAGCTTCTTGCTTCAAAGTTTGGAGCCCACCCGATGGGTAGTGAGAAGTCGAAAGTCTTGCTGCTTCATTTCTAGATACCGTGGATGAGAATATCGGCCTGTTATACAATATGAATACATACATACACATATGTATATATACAATATATATTTGAATCAAGACTGTTAGTAGTTGTGTTATTTAAGCGGCGTAAATGGGGTTTCCGCATAAGTGCGTACACCCTTTATTTCAAACTGTAATGCTTTTCAAGTTTCTTCTTAGTCATTGTTATTTTACTTCTATTTTTACATATTTATGTATTTTTATAATATTTCATTTTAATGCCCTATAAGTATGCATTTTTACTCCTGCTTATTTGAAGAACATTTTTACTTTATTCATTGTTATTGATTTGTACCGTTATTTCATAGGACACATAATTATTTTGTTTGAGCTTTATTGCATTTTCCACCATTGTAAAATTATTATTGATAATTTGTTCACCATTTATTATTTTAACTTTTTCTACCCAAAACTACCATCAGAATATTATATTTAACCTTTTAATTGTTTTAACTTGTTTTTTCTCTTTTTCATTGAAATTTTCCATGATAATTATGAGAAAGTGTATGTATTTATTAACTTTGATTCAGTTGGTTTTTTCAGATTTGTTTGCTCATCCCCTCCTGTGCGGGTGTTTTCCTGCAGCGGTTGTTTTCGTAATGGATACCACTCTGTCATCGTTACATTTTTCCCATTCGAGTACATGTCTCTCAAGCAACTGTGGTTTAGTATATCTACTCTTAAGAATGTTTTTACATACCATATTTTCAATTATTAGCCATCAAAATATTTCACGGATATATTTGACGAGAGGTTAGGTGGAAGAAGGGATCAGAAGTATTGATTTTTCCTCAATAAAGCCGTCGATCTATCTGTATATCATTAATGATTAGTTTTCCACCGATTTAATGGTAGGTTTCTTGGATACTCTTTACTAAGCAATGTCTCGGTTATCTTCAAACGTTCTCAAACATAACTGCACTATTTTTCGCCAGTAAGAATTTCTCGTTAACTCTTTACACATTCCACCTTCCCTCTAACCATGCAAAAGCCCCACTCTTCTTTTTTCCACGTCAAACAAATATTATCTCATCCGTCATTCCCTTAAAATTTCATTTCCTCTCACTTTGCATGGGAAACGTTTCAAGTAGTAGTTTGTAGTTTTTTAAAAGTAGATTTCTTTTTGTGGATATCCTATCATTTTAAAACTCAGACCAGTTAAAACATAAGCAAAGACACTCTCAACTACAGGATTCTGAAACTAAAACGGGGCCACATCACCAAACTACAGGAGAACTTGCGATTACTTAAATTAAAACGTCGTCTTACATAAAATAAGCCATATTCATAGACCATAGTATATTTGAACGGTCATCATAATTGGGAACAATATAAACTGCAGAATATACGTTTGGGCTTCCCAATAATTTAGACGTCATTATTCCACACTACAGATTCATTCAAAAAATGAGAACCAACGAGGTGAATACCAGACATTTGGGGATAATTTAATGAAAACAATGAGTACATGCCCTAGTTGCAGGTGATAAAAATGAGGTTAATAATATTTGGATGTATGAATTTATACATCCAAATACGTTTATCCTAAGACATATGCTACTTCAACTGCATCACTCACTGCAATTGCATAACATCAAGGATGTCTAGGCAATCACAACGAAAAGCAAATTACAGAATTCTTTGATAGCGTCCTTTTAATGAAATATTCCTCATGAGTTAGTTCCTCCGCCTAATATTAACAATTTGATGCAAATAAAAATGAGAGAAGATATCAAATCAACTTTATGTAAAAATAATTGCAAGCTTATTATTTGCCAGTAAAATAAAATTGCCAATGACAAATATTTTAACCCTTCAAGCCCGGAGGAAATTTAAATGGATGTAGCGCAGTCGCCGGAAGAGATGTTAGAGATTTGTCGTCCTTCGTGAAGTAGCATGTAGTAATGAATATCTCTGCAAATAATTTTTGAACGCTTTCGAAACTTTTGTGCTATGTTTAGGAACTATTTTTTAATCTTTCGCATATATTTGTCAACAACTTAAATATGTAGATTCTACTCGTAAAGTCGAAACTTATAAAAACAGTAAAATATTAAAAAACTTTTACCCGAATATTATTTATTTTCGTACAGATGTGAGTGGTAAGTTTGTTTAGCACTGGACAGTATTACACATACACAAATACTTCATTATACAACTGCAAAAAGTGCACTCTTATGGTTTAAAAGACCCAGACCTTCAAACATGTCGTTTCTGCATTCGACTTCCGTTGATAGGTCTCCAAGGCTAATCTCACGTCCAATATCGGGTAGCACAAATAGATATTTAAACATTTTCAACCCTTTGTGATACTGTCTGTTGAAAAAGGAAGATCAAACAAAAAATGCCATGCAAATATTTTGCATATGATAGATAAGAGAATAAGCATAATCTTCACAAAAACAAATCCGCTTGATGTTGTTATTTTTGAAGTAATCGAAGTACATTCCGGCGTGACAAGGTTCGGACCAGTTAAGTTTCTTTCCAAATCCCGTGTTTCACACAGAATATGGAGATTCTTTGTGGTCTGACCATCTTGTCTCTAGGAGGTATCCTCCTCTATAATTGCTCGTGAGTTTAGATTAGATTGTTTGTAGGGGGGCCTTCGACAGGAGCCCGGACACTTAGACCTTTCTTGGTCCATTGTGCCAACCCCATGCCTGTCTGCCACATGCAGACAGGGGACGAGAGCGCCACGGTGAAGTTATGTACGTTCACCCATCCAACCCCCGTCCGGGCCCAACATTGCTTAATTTCGGTGATCTTACGGGAACCGGTGTCTCAATGTGGCTGGGCCCTTGCCCTTGCTCGTCAGTCAGTATAGGAAGCGTAATTTGCTTATGAACGGCGACCTGACACACTAAATTGCAATACTGTATTTTAAAAAGCGGCTTTCTACTTATTGGATTCTGAACGAGAAATAATAGATATTTTACCAGTTTTTACGATATATTATCATAACATTTAGCACTTTATTATTTGAAAGTCCGCGAAACGTTTTCCTATTCCATCGGTTGCTCCTCCACAGACCATTTGATCCAAAGTAAAAATTCTAATGGAAACCTAACACATTAATAATCCTCGATTTGCAGCAGTTGCAGCTCAAGATTTTTTTATACAAAGCACCCAGGAACGATGCAAAACGCATTCTAAGGTTGAGGACCGGAGGGTCCATAATGGGAAACAAAAGCGGATCCTTACTTATTAGCAAGCAACTGCACCGGTGACGTAAAACAATAGCTCCCACACATGCGAGACACTCTAAGACTGCCTCATCCTCGCACCTTCTCCGTCCTCCTACATTACGTGCTCTCGTGACTCCTGACCGCTCCTTCCATTGGGCCCTTCGAAAGGAGCCCTCTGTCCCACATGGACCTTCTAATCATACATTCCTTCTGGGAAATTACTTATCGCGCGATAAGTATTAAGAGATATAGCTTGGTGGACCCTAGTGACCGCTGGAAGGTCCTTCCCCTCTCCTCACTCACCCCACCTTCCTCAAAACCAGGGCTCTCTTATCTCAAAGTCCATCCCTCACATGAGTCTCTCATCGAAGGATTTGGTTAAATAGAACACTCCAGTTGCTGGTGTCATTTGAAGGGCAAGGCAAACGAGGCACAGACGAGAGAAAGAGATGTAAGAAACTCTATTCTTTGTTCCAGATGACAGTGACCATGGTAGATGAGCCGTGTTGACTCTTCCTTTCTCACCACAATTGACTAACCCGTACGTAATTTTCTACTCAGGTCTGTGGGGTCCATAATCTTTCGATATAATAATTTCAGTCTGAGAGACCTGCTTTGACTTCCAACGCCCTTCTGCCATCAAAAGGCGCAAGAAAGAATGTCCATGGCCAAATAAGATAATATACTGGAGTAATTAGAAAGTAAGTGAAAACATCATAACTCTCGTCCGCCCTTCTAAAACTTCGTGGTCATCATTCCAAACCGAAATGTAGCTCATCCCACTGAATGCCTTGAAGAAAACCGTCAACGAGAGGACGTGTTTATGCTGGCAGATGCGGCAAGAAGTCGCCATATTACCATCCAAGCCCGAATATGCTCTCGCTAACACTTTAAATTTGACATTGAAATCCTGTCATCGTAACTTTGAGATATCAAGGTAAGGTTAAAAGGCATTTCTTATTTAACGAGGAAGGAAAATAAATGCACAAGAGAGCGATTCAAAGTCTTCAGAAAAACATTTTTAATTAAATATAATTCTTTTAATACAAATCTAATTAAATTCAAAGTAATATAAAAAACTATGAAGCAGATCTTATTCTTATTTTATTATAAAAGTGTTTGTGTTCGGTGTTGGTGCAGAGCTCGTACAACGGAAACATGGGAGGTTTAAAGGGGTCGGTGCATAGAGCACTTAGGACGGCGTTGAAAGGTTAAGAGATACATAATTCATGCTCTTTAACTGAAGATATTCAATTGGCAAAAGCGTAAAAAATAGTAGGTACGAATAATAAATAAAAAAACTCTTTTAAGTACAACGGCAAATTGTAACGGAAGAAAAACGGAAGAATAAAAAAGTACATTATGAATGGCAAAGGCAGCCTTTGAAGTTTCTCTCTGATTTTTATCTTAACCAATTGAAACTATAATCATGTTCAAATTGAGACATCGCCCATTAATTAAGGAGTACGTAAAATGATACAAAAATGTTTATTTAGCCAATATTACGATTTAATTTTGAAAACAATTTTTTTAAATTACTACATTTTTAAGGAACTGGGCAAAATCAATAAGAGAAAGATTGAATATAAGTATACAAAAATGAACATCCATTAGGATTACTACGGCATCTTCAAATGACCATAAAATAATATATTTATACTCTATATGTATTTTTCAATGAAATAGATTGGAATATATGTTTAGAAAAGAAATTACAACACCAGATCAAGAAAATTACGCTTAAACTTTCCTCATCCATGGCTGCAAAATGTATGAATCAAAAATTAGTGTCAAAGCATAAATGTATCAATGCTGGAGTCAAACATTATTGTTGTAATTCAAACTAACCGTATATCTCGCGTTTTAACGTTCCCCTTGATCATAAATTGAGAAAAAGGAAATTTACCTTGCGATGACTATAACTCAACTATTATTTCCTTGCGATAACTGGGGCTCTTATCATTTTTTCTCCAAAGACACATCAGCACTAATACATATTAATGCATTTGCTGTTCAAAGTACCTGCTAATATAACCGATAATGGAACTGTATACCTTTTATCCATTGACTTTGTCAATGGCTAATGGAATATTTGTCTATGCATGAGTTCGGAGAGCAAATATGAAACTCGAAAGAATGTGGTAAACTCAGCTAGACCTATCCAGCCTTTTCAAATATCAGGAAGATCCGTAGGAGGCCGCTGGCGTGAGCCTTACATCCACACGCTTATTTACTCAGGGAATGAATACTCGTGAGGTCAGCTACACCCGACCAATGTGTCAACACGTCCGGCCGTATGCTGAGAGTGAGAATAGGAGGGGGGGAAGAGCTGCGAGGATATACGCAGAAATTAGTCCTCAGCACGACCTTAAGTTGTTGACCAGCAAGCGGTATAAACCAAGGCTATTTTGGGATACAGCGAAAGGATGGATGAAGTTACTTTCTCCATTAAGTGAGGTGGTGTAGGATTTGTGAGAATGGAATTATGGTAAGACCAGTTTTAATATTAATCCTGCTGTTGTTGAAAGATGGACATGAATCAACAGTCCCTTATGACAGACGAAGAACTACACTGAAACTGCTCTTCGCATCACATTCACAAGGACTGATTCTGCAGATTCAATATTCAGTCTCAGAAAGTCGTATCTTCACGAAGTGTGAAAAGCAAGAAAAAACTATGGAATCATAAAAAAATACTGAAATGTCGTTAAAGTACGGATCAGTACATTGAAAATTAAGTAACACATTAGTCGAATTTAATACTTTTCAGCATGAATAACGTTCAAAAATTAGAATTTATTCTTTGTATTTCTTTTCCTTATCTGGAATAGTAATCCAAAAACTCCTTAAAGAAGACTTATTTAAATACTTATTTTTCTTATTGTGAATGTTTATACGTATTGAATCATAGTGCACGCGCAAAAGTACAAGTGATGAGCGCGAAAACAAGTTATGAAAGTCACTCTTTATGTGAACTATTTTTAATATGGTTTCAGCTGGATTAAGTGGTTTCAATAACTTGATCTTATAAATATTTACTAGCTGACTATACTGCAACATAATGACACTTCCTGCAGGTAGGATAATTTGTCACGAATTCAACATCATTAAATGACATGCAAAATCAAAGCAAATACAAGGTATTTTAATAACTAAATGAGCGATTCTTGACTATTTTGTATTACTGATTTTTTTATCCAATACCAGGCGCTATGCCATAGTAGATTTACATTTTAAAGGATCATCGAAATATTGAGCTAAGAATTTTCTCTCTACCCTTACCTTCATTAATCAGAGCAAATTTCTAAGAATTTTACCATGGATGTGGGTCATTAAAATATACTCCACGTATGGCCAACAAAACACAGTCACAGAGAAGATACTACTGGACTAACTTCCGAAGAGTACTTCTGGGGAGATATCAAGAGTTGAATCGATCCCCGTCGAGGAAAACAAACGCAGAAAAGGTTGGATGAGTAGGCGGAAGGAGCTCATCCGTCGTCGTATCTTTTAATGGTCTCGTTGGATGCTCCCCACCCATGACCTTTGGTTGAGGGCCACTCTCTGAAAACGTTGTACCGTACACACGCAGACGCAACAGATACGTGGGTGTATCCTGAAGGGCCACTCTGACTCCCGAATCGTAATGTTCTGGTATATAATCATGCTAATCTTAGAGTTCAATCAGACTTACTCACTTCTCCCCTCAAGAACTAAGCAGGAAAAATACAAATGTAATTAAAATGTGACGAGAAGAATCTTTCCCTCTTCAAAATATACTTATTGCGCTACGCAAAAAAGTCTCCAGAGAAAATGTCCACACAGTCCTTCAAAGAACCTTAAACAATCACATTCCTTTGACCTTGTCTTTTTTATATTATTTAGATAACACTCTTCCATTTGCTCACAATAAGGATAGTACCACAGTTTCAATCAGGTCTTACTTTATAAATACTACTAGCGAACATACCCGTTGATTCTCAACGGGAGAGAAAAAAATTGAAAATAATGTAGTAGTGCTGTTTCTACAAAAGGGAAATGATTTCGAGTAGAAAACATTTTCTGAAATCACTTTTAAATTTATGTCAAAAAGATCATAAATCTAAAACCGAATAATGATATGCTGATAATACATATATGATGATTTATAATTCAATCGAAACGTACTGGAAAGCGGAAGATACCCGTTGAAATTCAACGCGTGTGAAAAACATCGAACTTATTTTATAAGAAAACCACAAATTCTGAAGAATAGTGTCAGCGTGGTCATTTAAGGAGTTTGTAACCTATCTTGTACGTTGTGTTCATTGTAGTAGACACATTGACCATTGTCCAGGTGCACGGAGAGCTGAGTTGCCGTTGGTCCTCTTTCATGACGGGAAACCCAAGAAAACCCACGCAGACTCATTACTACTTAAATAGCACCCAGATTGATCGATGGTCACCCCGTCCCTCCGGTTCTCTTGAGCCGTCTTCTGAGTGATTGACGGCTTCATCGCTTCCTTTGTATGCATACATATACATGCATTCAATGACTTAATTGAGAAGTGCTATTCAACTTTGATATGCGCGTTTAGTATCTTAATCAGGATTGGATAGTAGGTACAATTCAGCGGTTGACTACGTCAAAAGGAACATTTGTAGCGGCAGCCATGTTTATTTGACCTATCAATCTACCGTCACCTGGACTGCGCCTTCGGTGTAAAGAGTAGCCATTGTCATTGGTTACGATTGCTAAATAAAAAAAAATTATATATAGATTTAAAGTTCTTAGTTAAGTTATCTTTTCGTATTTAATGCCAGTCCATGGGAGTGTGAGGACGCAAAGATACTTTATAAAAACGCACCTTGCAAACGAGTCAGTGCATATTTTCCTTAGAGTACTGTAGCTCATTTCATGACATTTATTAAATGTGCATTGGATCTTGTTCCAGGGATAAAAATCAGCTTCGTAAAACAGGTACAGTATATGTTTATTAACACCACACAACAAAGTCTTTTGAAGATTTGTAACCTTCGAAAATACCTGAAAAAATATTTTTCATTTTAATTGGAACCAGCAATCTAGATATTCTTACTTTGTAATTAATACAATAAGTCAAAATTGACTGCCGACACATTTCCCATGACATAACATAGCGGCAACTGGACAATTGGGTATTTTCCACGTACTTCAAACTACCGATATTCTGATGCTGTTACTTGAACTTATTGCATTGGCTAAAGGTTTTCTTATCAAATTGTATGAATTTCGGTTTTAAAAGCTAAAGAAAGTTCAAGGTTACGAATGCTCCCGAGCACGCTCCGAAAACAACCGAATGACCTGTGACGTCATTTTCGCTGTTTACATTTAGACCCAGGAGTTTTCTTATGCTTACGGTGGAAACTGGTGCGGTGAAATTAGTTTGGACGTTTTTCTGTGTTTGATGTGACTTTAAATGGCATATGTAGATGGTTTTTTGTGCCACAATGTACGAATACATCGGTGAAAACACCGAACAAGAAATGCATTCACGCAATTACGACATTGAATGTTTGAAATGTCTTCCTTGGATTCCTCAATATCCACCTGCACAATGTATGCTTTGCTTCGCACTTTGTGTTCTGGACATATTCTTGCAATGACTGTTCACAGTGGTCCATCTCTCTTCACTTAGACGTATCCTATAGCTTTACCACAATAACTCTCTAGAGAATCTTTATAATAAAGCAACACTTAAATTAAAATTTGAATAGACATTTAGGAGACGAGAATCTATTTTTAGACATTTCAATAGCAGAGAAGCCACTTATAGAAACCTCTACAAACAATAACAAATTAACGTTATAATTGTGTTAAGTATTTGCAGCGTAAATATTTGGCAAGTACTGTGTTATGTTGATATGTTACTAAGGTACTGTTTGTTTACTGTTGAATGGACTGGTATGGAATTTGAGAAATAAAGAAGAAATATTATAATGATTATGAGTGTATTGGAAAAACAATTAATAAAGCTCATACACCAAATACATAATTGTATGCATTAAAATGATAAACAACAGTAATGACGATTTTGACGACAAGCAAACTTTATGCTTACATTTTTTGGACTTAATCTCCACGAATTTCGGAAGCAGTAAATCGCTCGTCCTTCTTTATAAAAACACCTACCATAAACATATATACTTTGGGTAAATTATCTGATGTGGTTTTAATAAAACCATTGCACGCCATAGCCTTTGTTTTCAATGAAAACTCTTTAAATATACGGTCTCTTCTACAGTCCTTCACTTTCTCCCTCACAGCTGTCTATCGCTCAGCGAAAATGACGTCAAGCCAATCAGATTTCGTTTCGCAGCCGCGTAAAAAAATTTGAAATTTCGACTATTTTAATCTTAAATATCTCAATTAATATTGAATCAATTTTAAAACTATTTTCACTCCGCAAACTTATTTGAGTTAAAGTAACATATAAAGACCCGTTTACTTAAATTTAAAATTTTGGAAAATACCCAATTATGCCCGTTTCACAAACGTAAGGAGAACTTAAACCATTAGAGAGATCAGGGTTTATTATTCACCTTCACACTGTCGGTTAGCTGACGCGAGTATAAGCAGTAGCGCATCTACATCGGAAAGCAAAACATACCAATGAAAAAGCCTAAAAGAACATTGTATGACTGTTTCTCAGTAAAGTTCAAGAGAACGTGAGGAGACTTGAGGAAAATGACCATTTCTAACTTCAGTTCCTAGCGGTTGCGAAACGAATATATAGGCTCGGGTCAAGTGTACCCTCCATCAGAGGACTCACTCAGTGGCCGGCGACGTGATTGGTTCAGGCATAAAAGATTCCGCCTCAGTGGTTCTGAAAACGAGAGAGAGAGAAAGCGAGGCCATTTGGAAGACCCAGGCCGATGTTGTCCAGCTTAAGTGTTTGCCCTCGGGCCACGGGCAGACCGGAGGTCAACAAGTAGGAGAGCATTAATGAGAGGAGCGTCGATGGGGTACGGGTTCCGAATTTCACTGCCAGTACCAACATTCTACCAATTTATACCATTCTACCAGTGCCAACCAAAAAGTGGTAGGTAGGAAGAGGGTTTATTACCTAGACCAGTGACTCCCCAATGCAATCCGTTTCTGGTACGTCAATCGATAAATTGTCACAAATCACTTTGAGTAGTTATTTGTGTTACTATTCAGGGCATTTTTATAGCATTGCTGTATTATTATCATCAATGCAAAACGCGATATTGAACCACTCTATCTATTACATTTGTAGCAAACTTTTTTCCGATAAATAACTAATTTTACGAGTAATATTTTTACAAGTGGAATAACAATTTATGTATGTTTGCATAGAAGATAACAAAATTATTCTAAATTTATTCAGGCGAAGGCACTTATTTTCTAGCACCATTTCTTTCTTTATCTCAGCAGGCGTCCTACCTCTCTTCAGCCCATCCCGAAAACCTATTATCTTTCCTCCCCTTCCAGGCTTACATAACATCCTCCCCTTTATCACGGCTTTCAGCATCCCTTAGACCCTTATTACCTCCTCCAACCACCTACTCTTGCCTCCTCATAGCCTTTTAGTGGATCAAATCAATATCAAAGTGGCATTTTTATGTGCAGCAGCTGTTCTCAGATTTCCCACAGGGATGACAGAGCTCCATACACTGGCCGACGACGTTTCGACGCTTTTCTCGGTCACCTTTTCGAGTCAGATGTTTTGCCGCCGGGTCAGGTGTCACGTGACTGGTTGGCGCGGAGGAGGGAGCTCTGGATATTTCCTTACTTTCTGGAAAGTTGCCGTTTTTGGCATATTTTTGCCAATATTTATTTCCAGCCGTAGAGGTGAGAGATAAGTATGAATGCCGAAAACGGCCTGGCGAGAACAATATATGAGGCGACAAAACCTCGGACTCGGCACTCAGCTGCTCTGAACACGATATACTAGTCTGACGCCGAAACGTTGACCAGTATGTAGCGTTTTACCCTGTGGGAAACCAGAATAAGACTCCTGTATCTTATTCACCAGAAATTGCCAGATCTGGTACTTTGCCAATTGATTTCTGGGTCCTTGGACCGTGGCGATTTAATATTCTCGATGTCGCTTTCATTTTCAACGTCACCTCCATAAAAATATCTATTTCCGGATATTAAATTTATTTAAAAAGCCAAGTATCTCCAGCACCCCTTTCATACCATCGTAAACTCAAATTCCTCTCCCGTCTCCACTTCGCTTTCAAAACACTTTTCGTTATGTCGCTCTTGTTAACATATCGGTACCATTCAGTGTGTCCTCTGCCCTACTTTTCTACCTCCTTCGCACTTCTCTGATATTCTTTCTCTCTCATCCCCTTCCATATTTAAGACTTCCCCGTATGATTTTCATTTCATGCTGTTCTCTCTTTGCTTCCCCTCCCAAACTCAAATCTACAAATCCTCAAAATATAATCTCATCCTCCAACCCCCTTTGGCCCAGTATCTGAACCATGTTACGGCCATAGATTATACTATTAACCCCTACTTCCTGTCTTGACTCTAATTTTCCCTCACCAGTTCCCTCCTTGTCAGAAATGCTTCGATTGCTGGGGCCATAATATCGTAACTACCATTCTCATGCAGAGTACTACACCCCAGGAGTGTAAGCTATTCCCCGCTTCCTGTAGATTTAGCACTCCGACCTTAATCAACCACCCGATCCCCTGAAAACACCAGCATGAGATTCTTCATTCCTACTCCTTACGAGGCAGTGGTACGTTTCTCACTGTTGTCTCTCTGAAGATTAACGTGAGGTCAAGTACATTCCGTGGGTGCACATTCTTAGCAATGGTGCCAATGTCATGAGTTTAGGTCAAATAATATTATTTTTAAAAACTTATTTCCAACGTTTCGGATTTTTATTTATCCATCTTCACGGCTATAAACAAATGATACATGACTTTAAATGTTTGTCAATTCTTTTTTTATTACATAATCGTTAATTTATAGTCATTAAATATAAAAATAGGATCTCGCAACATAAAACATCAATTAAGACTAAAGTTCAACTTTGTGCATTAGCAAATCATGCAATTTCAAATAGTCACTCATTTAATTTCGAAGAAGCCAAAATTTTAGACTCAGAACCGAATTTATCAAAAAGATTATTCAAAGAAATGTACCATATATCCAGAAATAAAAAAAGATTAAAAATAAAAGAACAGACATTACTTATCTAAGCAATATTTATCATAATTTAATAAATGACGCATAATTTTTCAACAAAGAAATGGATCCAAGCAACCAAATTAAAATTGTAAATAAAAACAGCACCTAACTTTAAAGGTAACGATCTTGAATTGTCTATGTATTTTTATGTTAAACGACTGTAAATTAACCATTATGTAATCAAAAAAGATTTGTCAAATATTTAACATCATGTATCAATTGTTTTTAGCCCTGAAGATGGATAAATGAAAATCCGAAACGTCGGGAAAAAGCAAAAAATAAATAATATTTGACCTTAACTCATGATATTTGCACGATAAATAAAAAGAGGTCGAGAATAAATACCATTTGAATTTTTAGCAATAGCACATAATCATTAGAGTAGTTCGATACGTGGGTTAAAAAAAACAGGAGAGAGGGGTAATCCATAAATGTGGAAGCATAGTAGTCCGTCCATATAGCTTCGATCTCTCACATTGTTTACTTTATCACCCCCCCCCACCCCCCTCACTCCACTCCGCAGTAATTTTGAAACACTCCCGCCCGGTGGCGCCACAGGTCACAATTAACGACGTCGCTCAGCGAGGAGAAAGGAAAGGCCACTCACTTACGTGCGGTCGCGTAAAAATGTCGCCGAAATCAAAAGAGAGTGAGTCCCAGACCACCCCACCCTCTGTACATTGCGCCTCGACGCCATAACTCTCCTCCCACCATCATCGCCCGTTCCCGCTACACCTTTGCTATTCCTTGCTACCAAGGTCACCGTCAATACCACTGCCATTGAACAAAACCCTATGCGATACTGCAACCTCAGAAGAATAGGCACCGCCGCATTTTTCGAAAAACAACAAAGCAGATTCGCAAACAATACTACGAGGCCATCTTCTTAACGACTACATAAGAAGTTTGTGCCAAAACACAATTAAAATTAAGGCAGCACATTTTATTGCAATGAAATCACTAGGTTCATTTTGAAATGCATTAAGACTAACCAGACCGTAGTTTCGACATTTTGTGTCATCTTTTCATGTGTCATCTCTCAAATTTTCGAAACCATCGTCGCTTGTAAATAAAATACATAGAGTGAAACTAAGAAAGTTTATTCATTTCTGTAGAATATATCTCACTATTAGAAAACTACTCAACATGAATTTTATCTTGGCATTGCTTAACTAAAATTAAATATGATTTGCAAATTTTTTTCTCGCTATTCAGCTGCAGCTATCTCTTGAATGCAGCTATCTTTTGTGGATACCAATGTCTAGAATCGGCAGGAATGACATGGTCGGTGTATGTTGGTTTTCGAAAAATGGAGAATTTGTGGTGACCGTTCTCAATGGATATGGAGAGATCAAGATAATTTAGCGTGCGATTTGACTCCTTTTCACAGGAAAAGAAAATATTCTGATGGAACTGATTCAGGAACAAGGTAAAAGAGTCTAATTGACGATCTGTGCCAGTCCAGAGTACTAAAATATCGTCCACATATCTGTGCCAGTATAAAATGGACCCTAAAAGCTTATTCCCGGTATCCACAAAAGATAGCTGCATTCAATTCCCTAATTCACCGCCTGTTAAACGTACCCCTGTCAAAAGACGACTTCAATAAGGAAGTCAGTATCATTAAACAGATCGCTAGGAATAACGGGTACACGAACAAATTAATAGAGAAATTAATTTATAATAAACAAAAGAAATTGGCACTCGAGTCTGTTTATCCCACCAAAAGCTTGCTAAGTAACAAAAAACGGTGGTGCTCGTTAAGATACCTTGGTGACATCACACATAGATTGGCTAAAATATTCCCTACAGAAATGTATAACATCTCCTATAGAACTCCTGTAACGTTAAAAACATTATTTGTTAAGTGTAAAGACCCAGTGGACTCCAAGGAGAGAAGTGGGGTATATGCTCTACAGTGTGGTGAATGCGATGGAGTGTATGTGGGCCAAACTCTCAGAAATTTTAACACTAGAGGTAAAGAACATTTTAGAGCTTTTAAACATAACAATGACGACAAGAGCAACTTCGCTAAGCATCTTTTAGTTTGTGACCATACTAGTGATTTTATTGTTAAAATTTTACATTTGTCTAACAACAGAAGGGAGTTGAACTCACTGGAGCAATTGGAGATTTTAAAAGCGTATAATGACCCGAATGTTTCCGTAATAAACGAATATTTGTACCCTGCCTCCTCCCCTATCCTTGACGCAGTCGCTGCTTCCGCTCCTCCCTCATTCTACTCAAGGTCCGCTACCAGCCCTGCACGTCACCGCTTATCTCCCCATCATCCACCACTACCCACAGTTCAATCCGTGTCCACCCCCTAACTACTACATCCCCCACCCACTCAACCCACCCCCTTCCTCCAGTGTGGTATATATACAGGTTGCTTGTATTGCTTTTCACCTGATGATGGTGCTTAGCGCCGAAACCCGGGTCGTGTTTGTACGAATATTTCTCTGTGGTTTGTAAAAGTTTTTTTAATAAATACGTTTTACATTATGGAATACCACCAAGTTACCAACGAGCTTATTTTATTTATACGTGGGGAAAGATTTCCTAAGATGGCTATGGATATGACAATAGAAGGAAGGAGACCAGTGGGGAGACCTCGCAAGAGATGGATAGATGGAGTAAGGGAAGACTTGCAACAGCTAGGAAACCTGGCCGAACTGGCGGAACATAGCAGAGGACAGAAGAGAATGGAAAGCCTTAGTTGTATCATCGCGCGGTCCTCTGGGCCTGATCGCGTAAAGTAAAGTAAGTAATTCATGACCCACGACGTGAAATTTTGCGAAAAATCAATAAGAAACTAAGCCCCCTAAGCTAAGATATTTTGAATGACTACACCTTTGAAGTAAATGTATTTTAGTTTGACCATTAAGAATTAGGTATGAAGGCACTTTATAAATCTGTACATGTGTACCATGGTTCACTTTTCTTCGTATTTTATCACTTCTTTTTTGCTGTCTTTTTTAACATTCGCCCCATTAGTTTATTGTCGTGTTGAGGGATTAATGACGCTATCTGCCCATCTGGCGCTTGACCTTAAGGATGATACGGGAGGTTAAAGACAAATCGAAGGGATTTTTAGGAGGGTTGAGAGCGTGGGAGACATGGGATCGACTCTGGGATGGGGTTCATACTTCACACCCACAAAAATTGGACTCCTGGATGATTTTGACTCCGCAATTTCTCATCGCGTGACAAATTGCCTCACCTCAATCCTTTTGGCGTAGATTTAAACTTCCTCGTTAAAAATGGCTAGATTTATCCCTCAGGTCGGCAGAACATAATGAAGAAATCGTCCACGTGACTTTATTCTAAGTTATCAAGATGGCTGCGGTTATTTTGACAAATCGCTGGTATTTTCGATAAGTTTGCGGTTAAATCCTGAACAATTCTTGTTGGGTTGAAATGTTATGGCCTGAAGATGACGGATGGATGGATGGAGAAATTGTTGTCACCAATGGACAACAGCAAACGGAGAAAGGCCTAAAAGTGGTTTAACCCTTAAGCTGTTGCAGCTAGAGCGCATGTCGTCCACCCTGTGCGGGAAATATCTATTCGGACGGAGCCTGTCCCTCCTTCCCACGGGTCGAGGCCGGGCAGTAATATGACCCATGTAATCCCATCCCGACCCTTTTCTCGGGATCCCAGCGGGTGGGCACCGGAACTTGTTAAGGGATCAGTGGGACTTTGAAAAAATTTTGAAAATTTTTTTATAGGTGTAATTGTTAAAAATAAATATGACAACACTTTTTTCTGGCAATTTTCTGTTTAGTTTGATACCAAAGAAATCCGTTGATAATTGAGCCGGGCGCGAACATAAGACAACTAACTTTTGAGACAACCATAACCCATTGAGCGTGCAATCGGAAAAAAGGGTCGTGTTTCATTGCGGTGGTATAATGCGACCCCTAAAGAGGGTGGGAAGGGAGTGGTTTGGGTGAAAAGGGTGGAATCCCAAATGTCCACCGCTGGAAAGAAAGAGATCGGGTCATAAAAATATGAAAGGGCTGAGGGAGCAGGTAGACAGAGAGGGTCGAACGTACAAGAACGTTTTTCCCGCAGTTGCCGGTACACACGTACATGTACGTTTCCCGCAGTCTATGGGTTAACTTCAAATTCAGAATTTTTATGTGTATACTAGAGAAAGTGCCCGTCGAATATCAACGGGAAGGAAATAAATCTACACTGCGCGTGACTGCGAACTCCGTCAAATTTTTCGATGAAATTTACTAAACATTTTACCATTTAATAGCAAAATAAAATTTCGATTTATCATTTAAAATATTATTATTTATATGGATTTTAATAAACCATTCATATCATATTTAGTGCAAAGAATCATTTAGTAAATGGATATGCACGGAATCTCGACTTAAACAATGAGCATGGTCGTTATGGGAACGATGACTCAAACACGCTGAAGTATTGCGAAAAATCGTTACGTTTCTAGCAAACATTCGGAATTTCGTTCGAAATACAAAATTCTATTGAAGAAATTAGAATGTTTATTATATTTTCTCTCTATTGGTACCTTTTCTAATAACAAAAAAACCACTATTTCTAATTTAATATTGCAAATAAAAAAGGTCTGAAGCCAAATTAAGATTCAGCTTCACGTGTATATCTTATGTAAAAGTTACTGACATATGTATACACACATAGGTGATAATAATAGTAGTGGCTGGACTCGTGGACTCCTATGAGTCCACGAGTCCAGCCACATTAATAAAACCTAATGAATATGTGTGATCTAAGAAGTGGGAAAAAGCACAATGTACTATGAAGCCAAAAAAACACTATGTGTTCAACAATATTACCGAGAATTTTTTCGTTTTTGGTAGCTTCACAATTATGCTAAGCTTAAACTTTCTCCGACATTGGCCAATACATTGTCCAATTGTCATCTCAAGCACGGTAAATAGATGCTTTTTATTGATGGGTTTTAAGTTGAGATTTGATCAAAACATTGGCATCAACGCCTATAATCAGCTTTCAAGTTAGATGACAGCACCTTCGAGACTAATTTTTAGACCAACAGAAACTTTATTCACAAGATTGAATTCCAACTAAGAAGTCACTCAAACTAGAAATCAAAGACTCTAATTAGTGGTGCCTTCTGAGAGGCTTGAAAAAGTTTGACTGACAGGAGAAGAAGCAGACATTTATATTACATTTTAAATGAACAAGATGCGGTTACATTAATTGGGTCCCTGCTCAAATATTCTGGGTCTATTCTCAAAATTTTATATTTAATATATTATTTTAATTAAAAATTTTATAATTACACTAAAAGTTAAGGCTGAAATAGCAAAACTGATACCAGACGGAAGAGAATAATACGTTGAGAACTTTAGGCAAAATCATGCCTAAGCATTTAACGATGAATATTTTTGGAAAAGTTTGCAATTTAATTAAAAGATTCTAGATTGCACTCAAAAGCATGCACTTCCGGTAAAAATCTGATTTAACAATACTATTTAAACACTAGAAGATTGATCCTTGAAAGTAGTAACTCATTACGATCAGGTACCTTACAATTTAGCTGCTTCAAAACAACCTTTACAAATGCATGAATGGGAATCACGGAATTTCGCTAGCCAGAACTATCACAAAAGTAGATAAACTGGGTCCTATCTCCATCAAAATCTAGAAATGGTGAGCTATATCTTCCACTTTTAATGTAGGCATTAGCAATAAACTACTTTTTACGTCATTTATCGACTTTTTCCTCTTTCAATTTAATGTATTCACAGAAAAATGGTAACAAGATACTTTTCATTTTAAATACCTCTCAGAGCCATCAGCAGAAAATACCAAGAGATTTCACGTATGTTAAGCTTAAATTAATACTCACCTAATTTAACTTTTTAATATAATCTAGGTATTCGTCAGAGCGTTAGTTTATAGACGATCAAAATTAACACTACCAGGGTGCAACGCCTTAATATTAATAGCAGTGGAAAATGGGTGTAAAGGACCATCTAAATAAGTAGAGCGCATGACGATAGTGGGACTTTAGTCCCGATACGGTGGTGTCACATTTTTAATACCCCCTGACGGAGCGAATGCATTCATGGGAGATCAGTTTTTTGGCCGACTTTTTTCGACCAAGTTTTATTCGACAAGTTTCCAACTTCGCACTGCACTGGGCATTCTTTTCATTCAATTTAATGACAGATTTTTTCAAGGGAAAAATACCCACTGTGAAATAACACCCACTGGCATTCATATTCGAAGGCGTGGAACATATTCTGATGAATTTCCAATCACATAAAGTTCGTGATGTGCAAAGGATGCCAGGCACAAAAATTAATACAATGTTCTCGCTAGAGATATTTTTACCTTAAATGACAGGTAGGGCTTTCCTTCTCACTCGCCTTGCCCATATTCACTGATTTAGCAAAAAACGAGAAACTGAGACTCATTAAATCACTATAATTCGACGAAACTGAACCGATGGAATGAAGTTAATGCTTCGTTAAATAAAACCCTGGCACAACTATTTTCTTCATCCATTCATCATTATATGCATACTATAATCAAAAGAAAAACATTAACACTCTTCCGATAATAGACGTAGAGAATCCTTTCAAGTTACGTTTAGATAGCATGAGTATTTCACTGGAAAAACGATTCCAAGCAGCAATTAAATATAACATGCAGCAGTAACTACATACAGACTACTGTGAATATCATACTAATGCGAATGCGGACTGCTAAAACTCAATTTTCTAAATGTTTTCACAATTTACAAAAGATTTCATCAGGTTTTTGATTTGCAGTGATATATAAAATTATTTTTAAATCTTTAACTTTTATTTTCCACGTTTTAGATTTAAAATGCTATAGTAGAGGTAATTTAAGATAGTTTAAAGTGCAGGAGAGTCTTTTAGGATGTTATTGCAAAATTATATTTTCATACATAGGTATACCTATTTCAAATAAAAGGTCCGGGACGGACAGTAAGGGACTGTCTCAATCATGAGTGATTCTTCGCTACCAATTCCCGCGTTTTCTCCGCTGTTTTTATATTAACGTATTTCTTCCACTTTCTCATCCCACACCTCTTTCCGCCTCTCCCTCTCTCCATGCACTCCAGCTAAAGAGTATTTACTGGAATAGCTATGCCACTGTATATAGTGTGAAGCACCCAGTGGCGGATGCAGAAAAAACTCAAGGGGGGGGGGGGGGCGCAAGTTATCGCGACAATTGTAGCTTTCAAACTGACTGCCTGGCAGCGACTCTGCTTCCCTTATATATATAGCTCGGTTGTTTCGAGAACATTTGGTGCCAGAATGTTCGCTTCCAGACTTTTAAGGAGTGTGAACAAATACAAACAGTAGAATATTCGCGACTTTTCTCGAACAAATGCCAGACAGAATAACGTATCGAGATCACTAGAATGGCCGCGACTTTTCTCGTAGGTTAGCTATCTATGTGCCAGACAGAAAGTATAAAATACGATGACGCGGACGCGCGCGCGTGCTACATAAGAAAGTACAACTACTCGATAACTCGACTCAGAATCGACTGACGAAAGACACGAACGAATAGCGTGCGGGCTGACTGGCGGGGGCGGCGCGGCCGCCCCCGCCGTTGGCTTGTGTTTTGATTTTCAGTTTTTTTTTATTTTTCCAGAAAATTCTGGGCCAACTGGGCACTGCACCTTTGTGATAGACTATGTACGTTGGTGGTTTTCCAGATCATCTAGTTTCCCTAGCAGTTTTGAAAACTTTAACTGCTCTGTAATGAGGGATTTTAACTGCAAATTTGTACCCCAAGCTGCCGTTGATTGGTAAAAAAGGGCAATACCTACAAAAACGTCCATTCATTGAGGGAGAAACCACGAGGTACTTTTCAAGATGTTCTATCCTCACGTAACGACGCTCTTCCGCGGTTCCCTTTCTATGAGTTGAAAAGGGATAGGTACTTGTAGTCACTTGTGGATGTCCAAGGGCTTTCCAAAAGTTCTGCTATTTTCCTATCATCAGGTCTTTCCTTTCCTGGTACATTGAAGAGACCTACGTCACAGTTGAAATTTTCAGCCAAAGGAAGTGAATAAATTGAAGCTTCAGTCGATGTTTCGTGGCTGCGTGGAGGGGATTGTAAACGGACCATGGACTCAGCTTGAGTCTCATTGTCAGTTGTGCAGCATGAAGGCATGGTGTTAACAAATTGTGTATTTCCTCCTGCTGCTTCTGGCGTCTTTTGTTTTTGGACGCGAGAGAAAAAGCTTCGAAGGTCCGCAGAGGCACTATTAGTTTTCCGCTTTGTACCAGGCCTACTAGAAGAAGACGCCTGTAAACAAAAGTAAACCTTAGCTATTCCTTCTGCGACGAGTTGCAAAAAACATTATAAGCATATCTTTTTCTCACCCTATAGCGTAATACTTGAAAGTTATTTTGCTTTAATTAGAAAGTCCTCAATTTTACTGCTACCAAAAGGAGAGGGGACAAAACTACGGTGGGTGGACCTCTTACAGCATTTCTATGATAACACAATGAAAATGAAAGTCCAGTAAAATAGGTGGGTGTTCAATTCCTTGATCAAAAAGCAGTTAAATAGCAATGGAGGCTAATGTGGGCCCGAGCTTGAAGCCGGAGGTCCGACCCTAATGGCGAGAGTGAGAAAGCGCAAATAAGTTATGTCGTTGTAATTAACTAAGTGAACTTACCATCTCTGGCTGAAAGGTCGTTCTGCACGTCAGGTATATCACAGAATAAAGGAAAAAGGACACAGGGTCCTAAACATGAGAAGAACTCTTGAACTTGTCACTAACTACAACTGAAACAATACACTCGCTAGAGCCGGGCAACTGATATGTCGCGACGAGCACGAGAGCGGAGGGTGTCGCATAGTAGGCAATGCTGAAGAAGGCCGTGGACACTGTATTCCCCTCTCGCAGACGCACTACGGCTCAACTGCCCAAACTCGCAGCACTATTCTCTGCATACATAGTAAATAGGTGTATATAGATCTGCATACTTAGTATAATATCTTATAACTGTTCCGTTACGGCACCAAAGCTTTCACAACACTTCATCAAAAGATCTACAAAAGTACAATTGCGAACATCGAGGATACTGTGTCTGTTTAGACAAGTGGCTTTTAGATAATTTCCAATTATCTTTACACATTGTGTATTTAGCTGGTGAAGTAAAAACTTGCATTGGAGAACCACCTTAATGACTACTATCTTTTCCATTTTCCCGGGAATTACGGGGTGCGGCCGCCCCCCCCCCCCTTAATCTGCCCCTGGGCGCGGGCGGCAATGCGGGCGGCCCCGCAAGGGGGGGCGCGCGCCCCCCGCATGTATCCGCCACTGGAAGCACCTCATGATGACACTAAATCATTGAAACCACTACAGCTTTAACGTTTGTGGTTTGTAAATGAAATGAAGAAGTGACAACTTAAGATTAATCCACAACAGTTAATAATTATTTCACGGCAGTTTTCCACAACAATGATTGTACTGAGGGAATATTGGACTAATTCACTTATGTAAATGGGACATAATAAAGAAAAATAATAATACTTTGAATAGTCCAAACTTTATTGAGTACCGTGAACGGATGCGAACGCTGTGCTTCGCTACGACTTAGTTGTAAATCTCTTGATAACGGAGCGAACGTAGCGACAAATACGGCTGTGGTACTAAATAAAGTGTGGAATATACCATGTAAATACTATTATTTTGATTAGAAATGAATGTACCTGATGATACCCTAGCAAGTGAAACTGACTGTGCTGTACTAATAAACTCTTATGGAGTTCAACAACAAAACTAGTGATGTAATTACACAAGGATATTGAAGAACGTGTTTCATTTCTAGGCGATGGATATCTCCTCTGAAAGCTCTTTTTCCGAACATAAGAAATTGGTGCCAAAACACAATTAAAATTAAGGCAGCACAATTGTGGGCAGAATGTGAGAGATACTATATTTCTGTTTCCGCAGTGATGTGAAATAAGTATTGAACTCGAAGAAGCTATTTCAGTTTTCCAATTATAATTAGTGCAAGTCCCACAACGCTTAATATTGAATCGAAAAACATTTTCCAGCAGTTTCCATAAAGCCTCGGCCCGATACGGGAAATTCACACTGCACGCACAGTTCCATGGTTTTCCTACACAGCAACACAAAACAATATCCTAGCTTTAACGCTACTTTTTCGTTTATTCTGAATGCGAGTTGCTGTTAAATAATTTAATGAACATGTACTGAAACATTTCAGCTTCAGTGGGAATTTACAGCAGGTATCCACATTTTATCCCATACAGCAAGCGACGAAAAATTACGATTAAAAGCCAATTCAGTTCTAAGCGTGGTAAAAGTTACATACAAAACTTATCGAAACCTTGAAAGTATCCTTTTTGAGTCCAATTGTTTGTCCACATTACAACAAATATAGGGATTTTCTGAAATTAATTTCAGGTTCTGCTGCGTCTTTGGTTGTTGAATTTGATCTTTCGCGCTCTTGAAGATGCTAATTCCTGAATTTCTTATTCTAATTACTCAATAGATTAATAGCTTGTTTCTGAACATGCTGCCAGCATTAATGATGGCAAAAGCTCGAGATCAACAGTGACATCGCTGCGAAAGTAGTGGTATATTAGCTAACGCTCAAAAGACTTACTCCTCGAAGACTTGGACACCTCCAGCAGCAATTCCCTCAGCTCACTGGGCTTGACCCGTGCCTCGTCGAACGACTTGTGCGGGCCCTTCCGGCCCATCGCCTCGTAGACGGCGCCCATCGCGAAGTGACAGCGGGAGTTGCCGGCCGGAGTGGTCGAGGTGCTGCTCGTTGACGAGGCGTCCCTCGCGTGGTTGTGGTACAGCAGTCCGGTTCGGTTCCAGCCGAAGCGGTCCCAGAGGAACGTCCTCATGGCGTCCCCGACGCCGGAGTAAGGGCCCGCGACGCACGTGAGCGTCGCGTACGAGGGGTCCTTGTGGCGGAAGGCGTCGGCCCGACCGCCCGCCGTGATGACCGGCAGGTGCCATATGGTCGCGTAGCGGGCGACCGGAGCCAGGGCGTACTCACATATGGGGCCCAGGAAGAGATCTTGATTGGTTGGGGGGGGAGAGGTTGTAATGTTTATATGTGGATAAAGACAGAAATAAAAGGGGGTAAGGAGGAACGTCAATATGGCACAAGTGGCATAAGAGAAAAATGTATATATTTAAAAAGACACGAAAATTGAAACGAGATAGAAGAAAATCGGATTTACAGCACAAGGGCACAAAAAAGTGGGGTTTTAGTCATGCAGGAGTGTACGAAGGATGTGTCTCTTTCCATGACCGTCATAAAGGGTATCCAAATTGGGGATTTTGAGATATTAAAACATACCGAAAACTTGAAAATAGAGAAGATAAATACACCCTCTCGAACACTTGGAAGACGATATTCAAAGAGATAGATAATCAATAAGTCACCCGCCGAATTGACCCACCAATCAGGAGCTACGTTCGACTCGGTCACCCCCATATAAGGCGGACCGGAAAATTGCATCCGCACTACTGAAGACGCCAGCAGAATGGCCGGAGAAACTGTTGACATCAAAAGACATCACAACGCGACTTAGGGAATCCCGAAAGCCGAGCTGCATACTGTAATGGAGGATAGTTATGATCGTGTCACAGGTCACTGAGGCCAGGGCGTACTCACATATGGTGTCATTGTGGGCAAGCCTATTAATTTTTTTGCCAGTAGACATATGTCAATTTTCTCCTCTGCGGTCTTAATCGACATTAATGAGTCTTTAAATATAATATTTATTGACGGTCAGCAATTTCAGCGACGCACCGTCGTCGTGAGAAATGAGGAATGCAGACTCACTTATTTAGATAAATACCACTAAGGAGTCAATTTACGTTAGTTGACCGGCCAAAAAAATTACAGAAAGCCCCACCGGATGAAATGTGACTTGTGTAAGACTCGGCCGAAGGAAATATGACACCGCTAAGCTAATGTCAACGCTCAAAGGATAACATTGATATCAGAAGAAATGAATAACGATATAAATACGATTCGTATAATAGTATACCTCTCATGCTCATCAAGCAGTGATAGAAACCAATGTTGGGAAGACTTCGAGAATAGTATTCAGGATATGTCTTGCAAAGGATTTTATTTCTACAAGTAAAATCGCAGATAAAGGCCAATGGGTGAATGTAATCGTGGTATGATCCTATATGTATAGGAATAAATAATAAAAATATAGCATAGACTTACGGAGGCATTTCAAAATGTAGATCTACAAATGGGAAGCAATGTTGCCAAAATATTCCAACAATTTATTTAATCCAACCAACTCCATAACTTAATTCTTATAAAACATTTACATAGTATCCGGCGACTTTAAATGTCTCTCAACAATACTTTGGCTGACATTGAATCAAATAGCACGAAACTAAGGATAGTATCTCTGCTATCAAAGAGGAAAGCCAGATGTTGCTTCAATAATTAAAAGGAAAAAAACAATGAACTAACTAGCTACGATGAGTACTATGAGCACATCCGGCTACGGAGAGATGGTTCTAAACTAAGACGATTCAAAGGAAAGACGTTCAGGCTTAATAATTGAGGCATTACATATATCTCCTTGGGACCTTTTTCATGCATGAGACCCTGAAGAAATCAACCTGAGTCGTGGAGAAGGATTACTTCCAGCCAGGGAAGTGCCCTTTGCCGTACCAAGAGGGAAATTCTAAGATATTAAACTGAATTTTACTCTTGATAGTCGTTCTATATATGCCATCAATCTCACGGTCGCGTGAATATCAGCAATTATCACATAGGTCTGAGACAGCGGCGTAACTTCAATCTTAGTCACCCCTGGTGCTGCGGTCTGCATATCGCCGCTCTTCCTTTAGGAATTACTTAATAGATATACTCGGGCATAAAACTGCTAAATGCAAATCGAAAAACATTTTGACGAGAACATTTTTTCTTTCACTAATAAATTAAAATAAAGAATTGAAAATGCATTTCTTACTTTTCTACTTCAAAATAATTTATGATACTATCAAAATCTATTAGAAGGATATCTACATATTATGTAAATAGGGAAAAATGTATGTATATATTAGGTAAAGGTGTCGTTGCCATATTTTTATGATGTCGTGAAACCCGCTGAAAAGTCCTTGAGACTTAGCGGGGCCTAAATTGTTGTGTAAATGGCATTAATATGTATTAAATGTAAAATATTAAATTTAAAAAAAGGAAGGAATGAAAAAATAACTATGTAAAATTCCACAAATTATTAAATTTGGACATAGATTTTGTCATGCTACGCCATTACAACTTGGGTCGAAATAACTTATATTTTCCAAAGTCAAATTTAACATGGTTGTTTGTCATTGAAAAATGAAAAACAATTATGGAGAAACTACACATAGTTAGGCCTGTGACCGTTCATTTCGTAAAAAATATTTCGTTTGTTGATTTTCTGTAGATAGTTTTAAATATTCCATAATTTTAATCTGTATTCATTTGTAGTTGTAACTTTTGTTATAGATTTTTCATTTATTTAGGTATATTTTATTGAAAAGTACTTAAATTTTTGTATACATTCCGCCCAATAAATTTCCCCCGGGGCAGACCGCATCGCCCGCTGCTCCATAGCGGTGCCATGGGTACGATGTCAATTAAATTAAATATTCTTTAGCTCTGCGCGATCACTTATCAACGATGACGATATGACACATTCTCGGGAAAATACATGGGATGGTGGCATAAAAATGAGGTACGATTCACTAATAATCAGAAATTCCAAAATGTTTCTCCCATACGCGAGCAGGTGAATATTTCACTTTTTTGTTTTACTAGATTTTAAGTAATTCCTCAAAACTTTCGCATCCGAAATTCAACAGGCAAAGAGATGACCAAAGCAGTCAAGGAGTTTCTTGGAAGGAAAAAAAACTTAGATTGCGAAAAAGAAATGATATCAATGCTCGAGGAAAAATAATGACGCCCTTAATTACAAAACTTTGAATTGAGATCGGTGTTTGAGACGGAAAATGTGAGAGGCCGGAGATTATACGGTTTTCAATGGGGGTTCCACGGGAAAAAAAAGACATTAATTTTTCCTCCTCCTTCCACAAAAAGTTAATCAGAAAACGGGGATCATAAAATAACTAACTCATCGAAGGGCCAAGGCAACAAGAAGATCAGATAAATGGATAGCCGAGCTGAAATATTTGGATTCCGAAATATTCCTGGCTTTTCAACTGGAGGACCTCACGTGTGACGAGAATGTTAAATAAAATTTAGAAATATCCTACCGAGCTTTTTCTCACTAAAATCATAACCATGACATTACGTAACATAATCACAAAGCCATATAACCAATACCTCCAAATACGCAAGGTGTATTTCATAGATTTTATTAGAGATTTCAGAAATATTTAAAAGGACAGCAGCAATTCCTCATGAAGATTATATTTTTATATATTTTAATTCCGTTTTTTTATATGTAAAAAGTCCGTTTTCGTTTCAAGGCTAAATTTTACCCAAAATTATTTCAGCGAGAGTTGGATTATTTTGATATCCACAACTATTAAGCAATTAACATTTTTTATTCACACAATGTCACCTAACCGAAGTATTACGTTTTAACTCACTATATTATTTATCCAGACACGAAGCATAAGTACGAATGCAAAAACTTCGAGATTTCCACAAATAAGCGTGTTCTAAGGCCACCAAATCTTGTTTTGTAGAAAAAGCATAAATATTTTCATACTTTTTCCTTGTTTCGACCACATGAGTCAAAGTCTTAGCATTAGAATGAGATTTATCCCACGAACAAGTTATAGTGATTTTCTAAGTTTAAGACGAAGTTCATTCAAAAAGGTCGATATAGGACCGAATACACACAATACGGCAGATTTTTCGAAGACCAGAAGAAAGAGTGAAAAAGTACTTTCATGAGATTTCAGGCGAAACTCAGAAGCAAACGGAATTGTCAAACATCTTCTCGACGAGGGCGAGAAACTTGTGTCAGTGGGAGCGTGACTTACTGAATGAGACTCAAGATATATACTTATTTCTATATTGACCATAGCTTTTCGCCAACTACAGCCAATTTAATTAGATGGTCACACCCAACCATCCCCTCGACGGTAAAGAAGCAAACAGGTGGAATTTGAACCCACGACCTCCGATTAGCTAGAATGGACGCCGAATGATCCTACGATAAGCATTTAATTATTTAACGATAATATACGAAAAAAATAATTTAAATGGTACACATAGAGTTCTGTTTAACTTAACAACACTGGTTCAAATAATAAATGCGTTTATCACGACATGAACTCAAAATAGCTACCAATATTGAGAAATGCATAATAAACTGCTTTTATAAGAGAGTATATTTTTAACTGAACAGCTATCATCTTTCCAACGGTGAATTTTATAGCGGTTCACTGCATACGAATTTCAAATAGCATTAATGGAAGATTAACTATTATAAGTATTTGCACGAAAATAAAAAAAACACACTTATATAAAATACAACAAAATTACAATATTTCATCCAAGAGCATATTTATCCTGAAGGGTGAAATTTTCAGCGCATACTGTGCTTGCAACGCTGAACTTATGGGCCTGCGTGTTGTGTCCACTTCAAGCAAATAATTCACGCGCAAACATTTTATATCAAATTTGCAATCAAGCTTTGGCACCTTGAATGTGAAAGTTCAAATGTATGCCACTTTCAGAGAATCTAGAATGTGGTAGCCATATTTAGCAGAGGGTTTGCAACAAGGTGAATTCAGCATTATAATAGGACCACTCCAATGGCTAGAATATTTATGAATCTTTATGGTCATCACGCCGAATATTTCACGATTCCTAGTGTAATTTCCCCATTTAATGCCACTTTTCTTCAACGAGTGTTTCAATATGCACTCCGTAATAGTTCCAATTTTTCTTATTTAAGATTCGTGCAGGCCAACGGTCAAAAATTCAGCATTACACGGTAGTTGAAAGCATATACAATGCTAAGATGTGCAAAACTTAACGCACGCATTAGATGCGTGTCGATTTCGTGATCTACAAAAGCGATATAGGAGGATATAGAAGGCCCAGGAAGAATATTACAATAAAATGGAAACGTCGAAGGATATATGAAGGAGTCTTTTAAAAGGATGTTAGGAGGAAAAAGGTTGCATTCACATGGACTCATGCCCAAAAGCGCACACAGGAAAAATATCTCCATGGGGATTCGCCAAACACACTTTCGGGATTACCCCAACTAGTCCTGTGTACAAGTCGCTGGAGGCCGTTCTATTTCCAGCCGCGAAAGCGCATGATGATACACGTCGCTAATCTCGGAAGATGCCCGTCATTGACCGGAGGTTTAAGTCGAGGCTTAGCTCTCGTTTGTGACAGCACGGGAATGGCAAACTTCAGCCGGCGGCTTCGCGACACATCTGATTGCATGGAGCTTGTTTCATGCGGTTGAGAGCGAATGCTCTTTCGAGCGCTAAAATGCACGCGTGGATTGAGGCTGTAAAAGACACTGACAAAAGAGGAATAGAGGGCGACCATTTGCGAACCTTTCCAGGCATTGCGGCTCACGGAAGATCGTAATGGATCGTATCAGGCGAAGCAGTCGTTAAAAGGGAAGGAGAAGTACAAAGTAGGTCGCAAATAGGTCAGGGAGAATAGGGAGGGGAGGGAATGCGTAGGCTATGACTTATTTATGAGTTTTGGAAAATATATTAAAGCATCGTAGTATACAGATCATACCGTATTAGCGATGGTTTATCGGAGTCATATCGTGACGTATTATATACCTAATTTCCAGCTGGAAACATAAACTGCCACATTTGCAAAGAATGTATGTAACAATTACGACGCATTCACATCAAATTTGCACCGCATATTACATCTTGATCCTATCGCATAAAATAAGAAATAATACAGCAAAGTCATGCATTGCGCTTTGTTAGGGCTATGTTGATACAAACAAATTATTGTCGCACAGCTTTATGGATAGATAAAAGGTTAAAATCTGGATAGTTTTCATAACGAATTTATATCTCAAATGGCATAGAAGAGCTATATTATTTTGCTTGAGGAAATATATTAAATAATAATTTTAATTGCTATTTTAAATTTATTTTCTTTAAAAATCGATACTATGTGGATATTACATGTTTAAATTTCATTAATATCGCATGTGTAAGGTAATAAATCGATATATCGCAGAGCACACCCTCGCAGAAAGGGAAATGACATGCCCTGAAACTTTAAAATCACCGAAACACAAATATTGGGTTTTGATTCAAGTGCCATGAGTTACAAAATCCACATAGAAACACTAAAATGGCTGTTCCATTAATGGGAATGAACTAATTACGATTAATCTGAAAATTAATGGAATCATTTTTTAAGAGTGCTTAAAGACTATGCTGGTCCTTATTTCCGTGCACATTATTTGAAAATAGTAAAATCTATTGGATACATTCAATGTAAGGTTATCGCACTCTCCACACGAATATCATTTGCAATTTCAGACTTGGACTTTGGATCGAAATACATTTCCTCAGGAAACACGAAAAGGACGTTAAACGATGTTTGGGTGTGTGAGGCCAACATGCGTCCGCATGTTCTACATAAATTTCCGAGATGAAGCATCTTTCCCTATAAAATATAGGCACATAAAACTTCCAAGCATGATGTATGGTTTTCCGATATTTTATGCGAGAGGATGTAATGGTATTCGGACAGTCAGGCGGTGGAAAAAATGTGCGAGCAATACTGGTCGAGAAGGAATCTCGCGCTGTATGCAAAGATACGACACAGCAGGGAAGGAGGCGTAGAAGGCCACTTCCTCCTTCTTCGATGCATGAATCCGTTTTCCTTCCGATGTCTCCCAGCAACTCATAAATAATGAGGGTGTGTGTTGGGTTATGCATCAACAGGGTTTCCGAGTTCCCGACATTTTAAAACCTGCGGGAATCGAGACCAGGGAATTGCATCACTAAATTCATCGAAACTCCGCACTTACATACAAAACTTATTCATTAAGTGCACCACACGTTACAGCTCAATATCTCATCATCTGCTACAGAAAATATATTGTTTACAATTTCCCAAATATGTGGATATGCGCTTCGCAGACACAGGCTGATATTCATGTTCGGCACAGAACAGAATATAATAATTCCTGATCATTGCACTGAATGTTTCAAAATAAGCCATGACGGCGTGTAGTCACCTATGGTGCTGGTGTATATACGTGTATGGTTTAAAAGAGGTACCTTCTGAATACCTAATAAAAAGAGGACGAGATTTAATTATGTCGGCTGTCGGACGAAACTGATGGTTCTAAAAAGAGTTTATGTACATCTTACAAACATTTTTATTACGCTATCTACCAAACGTTTCACAAATCGGAGGCTGAAAAAATCGAGTAACTTAGAACAGTTTGAAGGTTTTCAACACAAATTAAGGTCGTAAATGAAAAGGAAAACTTTTTTATATTCCACCAATTTATTTTCAGGTACTACTAGTTTCGACGCAGCGGCGTCATCTTCAGAAGATGACGCCGCTGCGTCGAAACTAGTAGTAACTGAAAATAAATTGGTGGAATAAGACATACTTTTCCTTTTCATTTATAAAATGAACTTCCACAAGGTTGAGCCTGAGACGATGGAGATAAACAAATTAAGGTGTTTTTGGACAAACAAACTTTCTCTAATCCTTACTCCCTCATCGCCATCCAGTTTCGAAAACCCACTCTTAATAGCATGACTCGGACATTCCAAACTATTGTGACATAATTTCGATATATACCGATGAAACGACCACGACTAAAATTACATAATAATCCCCCAGGATGCGCGCATACTTTTACAGGGTGAAGATAAACTACATGATCTTGGCCCAAAATGACAAAAGACGAGACAAAATTTCCAAGAGCTAAAAAGATTTCTGTTGGAATTTCATGACCAGTGCATCTCTTGCACAGGACACTAAATGGGGCCATTTTGGCTACGATGTCATCATTAGTCATTCAATCATGAAATTGGTTGAATGCAGCTCACCTTTATACCCTGTCACGGGATAAGTTCATAAAGCCCTTGCATTTATTGTTTTGTGTCCAGTTTTAGCTGGCCTATAGGTATACGTATTAGTAATTTTGGCTTTGTTTCTGCTGTATTGGAAGTTTTCTTAAAATATGAAGAATATAAGGATTGGGTTTGTGTGGTGGCCAGTGTAGCACCGGCTTCCCAAGGGGTTGAGTTCAAATCCTGGAAGTGGCTAGGATTTTTCAGTAGAACCCCGATCCTTACTTGGATGACATGTGGAGATCGCCTATGCGCTAGAGAGATGGCGCGATAAACTTTGGCCCCCTAGGTGCCTTTAGCTAATAGTTGACTGGTTCCCACGCCAGGTTTCACTCCACTCTTCCTCCGTTCCTTTTTCTACCGACCTAATTCACTTATCCTGAATTCAACTCAAACGGACTCAGTTGTCAGTCTCCTATCCAAATAACCAACCACTCAACCAGCATATCATATGTTTCAATTGTTTGGTTCAAGGAGCATTTTTTTCAATATTCTGCACCATTGCCTTAGAAAATAATACTACTGGACTATAAATAGGGAGAAAATAAATGTTTCATTACCGCTATATATAGTTACACATATATTTAGAAAAATCACTTTAGACTTACATATGATGGATGATATTAGGACTAAAAATAGTGATAAAAATTCCTTTAGTGACTATGAATA
Source organism: Pyrrhosoma nymphula (assembly GCA_963573305.1). NCBI lineage: Eukaryota > Metazoa > Arthropoda > Insecta > Odonata > Coenagrionidae > Pyrrhosoma > Pyrrhosoma nymphula. Next base: position 5,609,975 of record OY754335.1, on the reverse strand, counting down.
TTTCTAATTGCCATAGAAATTGATATCATTACTAATATAAATATCCTATATAGTCGTATAATAATCATAATATATATTACTATATGATCCTCTTATCACCATTATATATTCCAATAGTGATTGTTCTAAAAAACTGTAGAGATAATATAGTGGTTGTGAAACATTCCTACGAACACGCCCTATAATATGTTTTCTAAGGGAATTTTTTCGTGATCCGGGATAGAGAAACCGTGAAGATTCCCGGTAAAGGTCGGGAGGGAATTTCGCCAACGGGAACACTGCACATCGCTAGGAGATGAAGAACGTTGTCCCGAAATGGAAACGACGAGGAATCTCGCGTTACGGTCCAGAGCCCTGAGGAGAGGACATCATTTAAATATTTGCACGGCTCAACGCAGATGATGATTCATTTTCAAAATGCTTCATTTCCAGGAAGGGAAATTAATTGGAGACAAATCCATCTTCTCCTCCTACGTCGAGTCATTCCAGCCGAGTTGAAGTCCAATGGGCGGAGGAGTCCCTATTTGCATTCGCTAGATTAGAATAAAAACGTAGCGAGCGAAAGGAAGAATGAATGGGACCACAGCTGAGAAGTGGTAATACTCTGGGTCTCTGAGACTCTGCCTTGATTTATCGTCAATTTAATCACGAAATATCATGCATTTAAGAATAGGGCATGTGTGATTTCTGGAGTGTAAGACTACCAATTCCGTTCAAATACCGGTAGTTTTGGTTATAATATGAAGGAATACTAATGTGTCATGCTCAGAGCATTTCCAAGTTTAGTGCTGTAGGATAGGGATACTTTTCACCTTAAGGGGATAATTTTCATCAAATTGAAAAAGAAAGATTAATTGTATTCTATGGCTCAGGTTTATAATAAGGCTAATAAAGCGCAATATTGAGCACAAGTATTATGATATCGAAAGCAGCTTGCAACACGTTTGTGCCGTGAGATGGTGGTATATTTAAACAATGTTTTTAAAAGTTATAACCTCTGAGGGTTATATAGGGAATTGAATGCGTAAAAAATGCGCTGTTTCAATAGTTGGAGCAGAGAACTGCATGTCATGAGAATCCCCCTGCCATCTGGCACACTTGCTCCACCAAACTTCACCTAGAGTCCCAATATTGTAATTATGGAAGCCACTCGGGCTAACTTTGCATTAACTCATTTTCTTCTAGGGAATAAAAATGCGATGCCAAGTTACCCGCATCAGGCTATACTTTTAATCACAGATAAAATAAATTAGTAATATTTCTAACGATATCTGCTTGAGGCTTTCGCAGCGCTGTTGTGCTGGTATCTCAATGTTTTCCCGGTAAAGCTGCATCGGTGTACCTTGACGATGACGTTTTGTAGCCAATGCAGACCACATCTTCAGATCAAGTCCCAATGACTTTACAGCTTTACAGCTTTTCCTTGAAAAAGAAACACTAAAAGTAATTCAAAGTATTCCTATTCCACAGTGCATCGCCCTTCAGATGTGAAGTCAAAGCAGATGACACCTAAGCGTCTTTTGTTTAAAGCAGGCCAACTTCTATATCCGGTTCCTCTCTTATACTTCCTATTACTCAAGTAACACTTCCCTAGCCATCCTAACATGGCATTTTTCCTTAGCTACGCAAATGACCTGAATTCGACCGACCGACCCAGTATCACTACTATTAATCAGGAAGGACTGGAGTTTTCGACTTCTTCCTCACAGTACCCTTTAATGAAACCGCGTGTTTTTTTTAGTGTTGCTCTTGGCATCTTGGATATTCTCAGGGGAGCAATTCAAGTATATTGGTAATCGACATTCCGACATGACTAGTGGTGATCGACTTAATAACAACTCAAATAGCTCTAAAAATAAACATTAGAGTAAAATAGCTCCAATTAACGATATACCTACTTCATCTGAAACATAAGCTTCAATCTGGTCCTCAATTAAATAAATAGCTTATTTAAAAAGGAAATAGTTAAGTAAGAGTAGTACATACATGGCCATCACGCAGTTACCTTTCAGGATAGCCACAGTGTAAAACTTTTAGTTACTTTGAAGTTTCATTTGACAAAGTTTAAAAGTTTGAAAATGATTAATTTTATTTGGTTTTACAATGATTAAAGTACTTGAATGTTTCAAATCACTTATATATTTTTAACCGATAGTGTTTTACATAATTAATGTATTTCCCACTCTACGTCTCTCATGCTCAACAGTATAGTTGATGGAGCTCACGGCATCGCTGCCGGAAAAGCAACGAATGGAAATGAGGGGTAAGGAGATGCAGAAAGAGGAGGAGAGGTGGGAGAGGTGAGAAGATGCAAAGGGACGAGGATATAGAATAGAAAGAGAGAGAGAGAGAGGAGGAGCATATTTCTGCGGAGGAGAAAGGAAGACGGCGCCGAGGGAGGAGGGTTACCTATATCCTTTTTCGCGAAGGGCATGATCGCTCAAGCAGAAGGAGCCCGGCTTAGAAAGGGACGGAGAGCTAAATAACACGAAAATTGCTTCGGTAGAGAAAGAATGTTTGGACCTATTTCTGCGAGATAAGGGAATGGGAAATCAATTGAGGGTCTGAGACCATAAAAATATATATTCAAAACGTTCAGCGGAAATTTTTCAAAAATATGGCGTTCTCTACGTAAAAAGTCTTGGATGATAGATTATAAAAAGTTATTAGGCAAGTGGGAAGGAGAAGAAAATAAGAAGCCCAAAAGTAGAATATTTGGGTTTAATATTACAAATAGTGGCAATATTTAAGGGAATATAAAACTAAACTAACTATTTAGCATTGAGAAACTGAAAACTAAGAAGCAGGGAAGAAAAAAAGGGATTTATGTCTACCTATCTAGGAACTAAGCACAACCTTGCTATCCACAACCGTACTACTGGCTCACCAAAATACCATACTCTACTTAAATGAAATGGTTATCATTTTTCGGCATGATGCATTGAAGTGAAATAGGCATTAGGATATTTCGACAAATGAGCGACAGTGAAGTTAGGCTTCAGTTTCCGTGGTCCCCGTGATATATTATTGCTGTGTCCATCTCAAATTAGTACAATAGTGATTAGATGCCGTATGTCATATGAAATCTACCTACAAATGCGTACCTTAACAGTAAATTTAGTGAAAATGCTAAAAGCAGTGTGGTCTTCTGTTTTACAGTTATTGCATGCCAGGTGTAGTCACCTTCTGCCACACATCCTTGACGTGGTTCGCAGGGTACTACGTAGATGTAGATTTAGTGTTAGTTTCATTTATCAAATAACACGAATTATTAATCAATATTATTGGCACTCGTCTTTCTTTTTTCCTCTTACTTGCTAAATATAAAAAAACAACTGTACAGATATTTTACTCTTTTAAATCACTAATTTAGAATTCATCCAGATCTGTTGTTGCCATAACCATACCGAGTGAGAAACCACCAAAAAACCTAAGGGGTGGACATAAAAGGGAAATGTTTAAAAATATTGCCAACAGAGCAATCCGCAGTACAAATAACTCAAAATGGTCTCACCAATCTCGAAATATAATGAGCGACGCTAACCACGCAAACCGCGATCGGTTTAAACCTCATATAAGCAACGTTACCAAAATGGTTTAAGCTCCAGCATTAAAAGATGACTCCAGACCCAATGTGCTCCAACCACCCTAAAAAAAATGCCGAGAAATTGTTTTTAAACATCTATGAAATATTCATTCTCTCTAACATCCTGCTCAATGTCACCTATATAACTGATACCAAGTGAAGCTCATGCGTTTCATTAAGTACCGTTGTATCACAAGAGATCAGAAGTTCAAAACATTTGACTAAAAATAGCGGAGATAAGCAGGTTTTGGAGAAAAACGAAGGAAGAGGTGTTAAATATTGTAGAGGAAGGAAGGAGGTAGGTGGGGAAAATTCGGAGGAGGCAGAATAATTGGTTAAAGTACGCAAAGGGCTATTGAAGGTAGTGATGGAGGGAAGAATGTTGGGCAAGAAGGAAAGAGGTACAAGGAGAGTGGAGATTTTGATCGCCAGTGAAAGAGGCCGGACTAGTTAAGAGTCTAAGAAGAGTACAATAGTAGACAGAGGATATATTTTTAGCAGTTCGAGACAGGATTGGATTTGCAATGAACCGATGATATGGGATAGGGGAGATAGGTCTAATCTTAGGGCCAATTTATTATGGTAGACCACGCATATAAATGCTTCAAGGGAAAAATGGTTCAAGCATCGCCAGCGACATTTATTTCCTAGCAAAGTTCGGACGGAGTCTATTCAAGTCATATGAATGAAAATACTCTAATTGACCATGAGGAAAAATGAAGTTCCTGAATACCAAATTAAAAACACATAATTTGGCAATAAATGACAAAACCTAATTCATTCCAGTTATATTAATCGATTGTGACGACACTTGGAGGAAATTATTGATATAATTCATGATGAGAAAAAAAACAGTACAATTTCCACTATTTTTTGCTGCTGTCAACCGGTTTTGACGTCTAAAGCGTCATAATGAAGACAAACTGTTTGTCTTGATAATGACGCTTTAGACATCGCAACCGGTCGACAAAAATAAAACAATGGCGAACTTTGTACTGTGTTTTTTCTCAACATGAATTCCAATCCTAGTTATTTTTCTTTTACGAACTAAGTCACGGAATTTCATAGTTTCCTGGAAGTAATTATTCATGTATCCATGTATAGGTGTAGGTAGAACATCTACCATGATATAAAACAGTCGGTAAAGAAGAACCACATCGAATTCTCTGAAAACGCGTAGTAGACCAAAAGGCCCCAGATGTCTGGGTTCTTCCGATGACTCGTGACAATTCCAGCATCAGCCCACATCTTGTCGTACGAAAGGGTAATGGGTGGGTAGGGGACTGGAGGAGGAAGTTTGAAATACGAAAGTGAGGGATTTAAAAAAATGAGGTTCGACGCCTCCCATGGGAACGAAGGGGGTGGAGAGGGGTTTATAAGGAAAGGGTGTAACGGGGGGGGAGGAAGGAAGGAAGGGATGCGACAATCTACCGTCCCGGCCGTTTCATTTCATCCATCTTCTTCAAAGTTTTACGAGCGCGCTTGCCGAACAAGGCGACACTTTCTCTCCAGAGCGCAACTTATCACCTGCGCACGGCGACATCCTGTTCCTCGGGTCTTCATCACAAACCCCCTATCATCTACCCCTACCAGCTGCACCCCCCCCCCCCTCTAACCCTACCCCCACCCGCCGTCTTTGCTACATGAGGTGTAACCTTGTCTTAGGGAAGTGTTCGCGCGAGGGATCGGGGAGCAGCTCCTGGGATATCTGGGTGACAAACACCGCCAATGCGTCAGACAAGGGAGAAGCTTTAGAAGAGCAGTTCCCTTCCGTCTTTCGCGGCCCGCATCCCACATCCAAAAGGAAAGAAGGTGTAATAAACTGCAGACGCCAACCGAGTCAAAAATGGCGCAATTTTTCCGCGTCGCAAGGACGAGAGATCTCGCTGGCGGGCCATTTTTCGTCACCCCAAACAAAAGTCGGTCTCGCCTCTCGGTCGCAAGCGGTACACTTGGTAGAGCGGTAAGGGTTGAACAAATTGGAGTTTTTGCGATGAAACGTGTTTTCAAACTATATTTTGGCTGGTTTTTGGCGGCGTTGCGAATTCATTTCTCTCTTCCTTCCGGGTTGTTACAGCGTGGGCTAATGTCAGTACATAAGTTTTCTTTCTCAAGAGTCACTTGGTGGAATCGTTTTGAGTCAAACATGATGCATAGCAAGACTAGGTTATGTTCCACAATTTTAACTCATTCATAATCCACCATGGCCAAGATACTTTGTACCATTTTCGAGGTAAGGCCTATTAATATACCCATATTCCAATTTGGTAAAAATAGGCCAGCTAATTGTAGTGATAAATACCTTTGAATCGGCACATCGTGTCAAAACCATGGTCGGTTATTAGGGATTTAAAATAGTGGACATATAACCTATACTTCTTATTTATTCAAAGAACTTGCCGCACAGTGATAGACTGAAGACAGCTGATAGTTTTAACCGCGCAGTAACTTTAACGGAGTCACCCGCTGATGGTCACACTATTGTGTGAAATTCACAGTGAATAAGTCATTCGCCTGGACTGGGATATGAACCCAGACCCCACGATTTCGCGCCCAGTGCTCCACCAGTTAAGCTACCCAGGCGTCATCTTTCACTGTTAATTTCATTTATATCTACAAAATACCCTGCAAGCCACCTCAAGGGTGTATGGCAGGGGGTGAGTAGTCACCAACATGCATTACACTGAACCCTAAAGTTGGTGTATCTACGACTAATGATGCACTAGCATACATCGCTAATGCCTGTCTCGAGGCGAAGCCTCACAAGCTTGCACTACGGCACAGATATACTACCAATGTTAGAGGGACCGTTAGTATTTATGCATATTGCAACTATAAATATGGAAAGAGATTCAAGAGTTATAGCGAAAGCATACACAGCATGCTGTAAGTAGTAGGTGGCAGACAAGGATATAGGTATTTGAGAGAACTACTACTACTACTACAAAGAGCTAAGTCTCCACTCATGGAGGCTTTAAAGAGCGAGATGTCTTCACTGGTACCGTGCCATGCCATTGAGTAACCGTGTGTGCGAGCGCAAAGCGCCACTGTCCATGAGGTGAAGCCAAGCTTTAAACACAAAGGTGTTTTTTGACAAATTCAAAGAACTGCGGAACTGGCCGCGCAGTAACATAAACGGAATCACCCGCTGATGGTCACACAATATTGTAAAATTCACAGTGAAAAAATCCTGAAATCGGGGGGTCTGGGTTCGAATCCCAGTCCAGGCGAATGTTTTTTTCACTGTGAATTTCACACAATTGTGTTCTTATTTATAATGCTTGACAAAACTTTCGCCGACATTCCAGTCAATATATTTGGCCGCCATCGCATAGAGAGCTACGTCAATGTGACTGTTTGCTTACCGGGATACTATTTCCCACGCTTTCTTTTTTTGTAAATTTGATTCTTGTTTCTTCTTGTTAAATTTGCTTATATATGTCCTCAAATGTATGTATTGTTACCTGGCTACTGTACAAATGGCACCCCGCTGTATGTGGTTATCTTTCTTTGAAAAAAAATAAAATAAAAATAAAAAATGTGGAGATTCTGTCGTTTCCATCGTGATTATATGCCGTTTTTTTACCGTTGTTATGGAGTCCATAATGAGTCGGGTATAATAATCTTACTTCTTGGCCATCACTTCGGCTTCTTCGAATAAAATATCACGGCCAAATTCGCTCCACGTAAGCCTGAAGACAGCTGATAGTTTTAACTGCTTGCTCCTAACTCCTCTCCGATGTTCCTCCAAGGGAACTTTCATCGGTCTATTCTTACTTTCTCTGATATGTGGTTTGCCACATTAATTGGTACACTCATTTGTACAAACTTTGTGGAATTTTTCTTCAGGCTCAAGAAGTGCGCTTGCTACTTTCTTTACGATATTCTTCAAATTTTAACGAAATGCTAGCATATTAATGGGTCACACACGACGCTTCAGTCATTTAATGTTTCAGTTACAGTTTCTCCGGCGATTCGTAATAAATTGTTCTATTTGCATTTAGTACCATTTGCTTAGAAAATATTAGAAGTATAATCAAAGAGATACGAATAAGTGCCACATAAAACCCAAGCTAAAATTAATTTTTGCGAAAGAATTAAGCGCGACATAATTATAATACTAAGCGTATATTTAGTTTAATATGTTCAATAATTACTAACTCGCCATCACTACTGACTGAGCTTAAAGCTTCATATTTGCCTTTAATTCCGCTGTCAAATTAACACTTCAACTCCCACAAAGAACTAGTTTCACACACCCAGCACACAAATCTTTTTTTCCCCGTGTAACAAGGTTGTCACCATTCGACAAGCGCCTCTGAACCGCGACATAGGTGACGGAAGCCTGAACATGACAAACTCTCGTGAGTTGCCACGGCAAAATCAAGTCGCTTAAGTCAATTTGATCAACGGGTTGAGAATTAATTATTCACGCAAAGGAACACTAGGTGGGAACGTTAACGCTCTCTGCCTTCATATCTTTGGCGGCAATGCCTTCCGTCATCATCACCACCATTTTCAGGCATCCCACGAATAAACTGGTATGGTTACGGATTTTCCCTTGATTTATTCCACTGCGGGGTAATGTGTAAAACTTCCTGAAAAACACTCGACATATGCGTAGCGTCGAGTCTCTTTTTTAGCTTCTCATGCTTTCTGCTTTCCTCAGAGTCAATCAAAAGTTCTTATTCTCTTCCTTCCGTCAATACCAAATATTCCACCCTCGATCACTCTATTTGACTCACTGTTATCTCTTAGCATATTCATAATTAACATTTGCTGCCCCAAACAAATTTTCTTTCCTCTCAAACAATCTTCAGCACGTCTTAGTTTGTCTATCTCACTACCTAAGTTACATTGCCCATGGTTCTCCACCATCGATTCTGAGATTCCAACCAGCCAACGCAAAGTCTCTTTTTAGGCAAAACATTCGAATCATACAACAATATGCTTCATATTAAAGGTATGCCGAGTCTTTTCTTGACATGCTTGCTAACATTCATCCTCAACTCCTCTTAAATGTTTTCTTAACTAACACAGTTCTTCCACGGTTTAGAATCACGTGTTTTCAATGTACTGCCTGGATAAGTGAGTCATTCCTGCTTCTATATTTTATTCCCTCCAACCTTTACGTCCAGTGAAGCCATTCTAGTTCTGGAAAATTTCACTAACATCGTCTTGAAGGATCATCACCACCTTCTACATTTCCAAAAATCGGTTCAGCAGGCCTTTGTCCTTGAGAGGAACGGTAATGGATAGTTTGCTGGTAGTATTCATATTTGCTAATTGCAAATGTTTTGTTCAAAATAAATGTTAAAAAATAAATGGTGGGTTTCCACAAACACTAGGAGTCTCCACCAATATTTCTTTCGAAAAATTATTTATTTTCCAATAGCAAATCCATTTGAATCCAATCCATCTTCATTTCTTTTTCTCCTCTGCCTAAGATTCCGTTTTCCCACGCTTGCCAAATATACTTCTCTAGTACCCACATTTGCAAGACACGCTCAAACTAAATTTTCATTATCACTTTTCTACTAATTATAATATTTCTGCCTGTTCCACTTTTTATGATAAATTCTTCCTCCCGGTAACACTGCTAGTGTTTTTATTAAAGCGCAAGCTTTGCTGATCCTTCTGCCGGCTTATTAAGGCAATAGGTAATAGCGAACTGACGCTATTAGTGTTACCAGAAAGAAGAGTTTGATAAAAGATTTCCTAGTTTGCTAATGATTTATCACTATTTTTAACAAACCATGTCACGACAGATTTCGGAGGGTCGAGCCCTTCGTGTGGGAACGAACAGCGGAGCAAAGAGCCACAACAAGCATCGGCAACACGCGGGATCCTTTTCGGTTTGCTTATTATTTTATCCATTTATCCTAGCGGTGGGAGGCCATAAAAACTGCGGAACATCCCTGCGGAGGGTGAAAATTATGCCCCCGCATCGACTGGAGGGTTTACCCTTTTATTTTTGCAGTAAGGAGTGGTGGTGTGAGCGTGCGCGTTTGTGTGAAGGCACAAGGAGGCGTTCGCGGCGTGGCATATAATGTCGCAACCACTTTGGCTCCCCTGAGGATCATAACGCGCCCCGGTGAGCTTCGAAAACGCGGCTCAACGAAATTGCGAACCCTTACCCACGCCTGCTCTTCCAATTCTCGACTAAAGAAAAGACCTCTTAAGAAATTTTCAGGGCCCTTGATAACAGGTAGCACCGTTCTATCTCCGCTCCTTAAAAAAGAGAATAGTTTTCACCAAAAGGCAACTGTAACAATTCTTACAAAGATGAATTAGTTTACGAGTCCTAGATTCCATGGCTCGGCACAGCAGAAGAGACGGCAATAGAGGAGGCACGGGTTCGCAGCCCGGTCACGTTTAATATTTTCAAAGAAAAAATACAAAATTAATTATTATGCCTCAATAGGATTATTTCCAATCACCCAATCCTCTAATTCAAGATACATATGACTCTCATCTTTATCAGAATGTATCTCATAGTACGTACATACGTGTTTAAACTAACGAATCGTTATCAGCAATTATCATTTGTAGAAAATGAATTGTCGATCAGAAACATCTCATAATTCCCATTCCACCAAAATTGCAAGAATTAGCATATGTACTTAACGGGAAGAACAGAAAATCGCGTATTGTTTTTTGTGTATATGTGAGGGAGCTGCCAAAACTATTCCACCATCGTACGCTTCTGATAGAGGGTATAATGAGGTTGCTTTAAAATTTATATGCAAATTTATATGAGAACACGGGACGGAGCTGAGTATTCGAGGTCCATTGCGTTGTAAAAACTAAATGGAGCACCCTTAACGGCAAAACTACCAATTAAAAATATAATAAATGACTGGACATCATTGCTAGGAATTATTAAAACTTCTACTCGCCGATAGTTTTACTATAGCCAACACTTGAATATCGTTCAAGAACACAATAAAATCTGTAAAATAAGATCTCGAGGCATCATCGTAAACCCCCACAAATCAATGCTCAATTATTTTGCAAATAAATTAATTTTAGTTAAAGAAGGCAATATATCGAAATGATGAAGCTACGAATTGGAAGTTTCCGAAATGGATTTCCTTGGCCAAATTCCGAGGAAGGAGAAAAATTAAAATTGATTTGGAAATAACGAAAGGCTGCCGCACAGTAATTGTCAAATGAAAGCACAGAACATTATTTTATTCTCTAGCAACTTTAATGGCACGAGGAAGACAATAAAAGGCACGGCAGATTTAAAAGGCACATGCATAAAGATCGGGAAGTAATAAGAAACCCAAAGTCGCGAATTCATGTTTCTACCACATTTAAGACGATAAAGAGCTGTTTCTAAAAATAAAGTGCCACACACATGAAAATGAAGATGAATGAAGGAAGCTAAAACTTGTATAGCACTAATATAATAACAAAAACCTGGGTCATTGGACGTAAAATGTACTTGAGAAACACATAAGCAGATTTCCAATTTAATGGCAGAAAACAATAAGTTCTCAGGACTGATGTGGGGGAACCGGTGCCTAACGGAAGGAGAAATATTGGCAGCTTTCCACTGAGAAATATTTTATGCGACCGTTTTCGATGTTTCACACCATTACCAATGGTTTCATCGGCATCAGTGTCTTCACAGTGTTGTAAAATATCGTAGCTAGTGTCATAAAACATGTATCATTAGTCAACTGCAAAGAACTCTTCTTACAATAATTTAAAAGGAAAACTTAGACTTATTCCAACATTTTATTTTCCGGTACCTGAAGATGACGCCGCTGCGTCGAAACTGTTAGTGCCATAAAATAAATTGGTGGAATAAGACAAAGTTTTCCTTTTCATTTATAAAATGATTTTCCGAAAAGTTGAGCCTAAGGCGATTGAGATAATTCTTCTTACGTTAAAGAGTACTGGCAAAAAGCGGTTCATTTTTTGCGAAATCCACGTTCTTCATGCATGGTATGTTTATGTTTTTCCGATCAGTTCATACGTGTTTACCATTTAGTAACATAGCTACGTCTCAGGAACTGGGGAACATTAAATTTTATCTTCACCATCACAATGAAAAAGTTAATACCGTACTCTTAGTTCAGAGTATCTACGGAAATATTAGGCATATAATATCATATATTGGGAAAATCCTTATGATTATGTCACCTAAAGGAACGATCTGGTGAGTCGACATTTCCTCCCCTGTATCATGATGACGCAGGTGATTTTCAAAAATTCATTATGTACATCCAGGCACCATATATATCCCTTTTCAGATAACACCTATAGATATCTGGGAGCATCGAACTCGTTAGTCATTGTGAAAAGACGAGAAAATTTACGATCCTGATCCGGCGGCTCCAAAGGACACGCTTAACTGGAGGTGCTGACGCTATCGGAAACTGAAGCTACGAGTCTAGGAATCGGGCGTGCTATGCAAATCCTCGGGAAATTGCAACGACTCAGCTATGCGGAGAATTAGCGCAGAGGGAGGCCCCCGTGAAACTTCCTCATTCGAAGCAGCGCGCGTGCAGGAAGAGAAGAGGGAAAGGCCCTAGGGTGCCGCTTGGCCAACACCCAGGGCCTTTTTAGGGTTAAGGGTTTAGGGTTGCCCAAGCCCTAAATTCACATTTTCTTGTCTGGATGCCTCCAGGACATTCTCCGCGACGATCAAGGCGTGCCTCCTTTTTTGGTCGATTACCTCCTTCGTGCGCAGAATTGGAGGGAATCCTGATGCGGAACACGTGTACGTGTGAAGGAGGTAAAGGGAACTGACGATCTCAATTCTGGATTGAATGAGTTCCGCCAATCCAGTTTTAAATATGTCCTATTCCACGAGTGCTACACTCACCTCATTCATTACCTTTATTTGTTCTAACGGGTTCTGAGATGAAAGAGGAGGAGGCTGTAGGCCGTGAAAGAAGGGAGGAAGATGTAGAGAGATCGAGGAAGAGGAAGGAAAAGAGTAGGCCTTGTGTAAGGGATGAAGAAAGGTAGGGCCAAATTAAATGGGGAAAATATCCCCCAGGCTGTAAAAAATTACCTAGCATATGTATTCCTTTAGGCCGTTTTACACGGAACATAACACCATAAAAACGAATGTACAAACAAATGTACAATCAAGTGTACAAGAAAACATTGTATGAACGACTGAATCAGACTGAATATCGCTTTACACGATGAGTGCAAACGCACAACTTTCCATGCAACTTAGAGGTAAAAATCGATCGACTTCGCGAGTGTTTTGTTTATCATGTTTAAATACTCACGTATTTGGCACCTTGAAAAGCTAATCACCTGAAATTCAGAACCTCGACTCGACCATCAGCTACTACTGATAATTCTCCAGCGGTTTAGACAAAGCTCTCTTGGACTCTTCTCTCTGGCTTTATTTCCGACCTTTGCATCGTTTCGTTTTTTCTCAACTGGATTTTAGTACGACAAGTCATTTCTCGCCGGATCTCCACTCCTGATAGACTCATTTCGTAGGTTTATTTTGTGTGTGTGTGTGACGAAGTGATATTATCAAGTGGTATAGCAGAACACGCGACCTTTCTTTAGTCCCTCCCAATTTCTCTCCCTTGTATTTGTACCAGTGTTTTAATGTATTTTTTGACGATTTCTATGTTACTAGCTAACCAACAGATATAACTACTATTATTATATCATGCGAGATATCAAGAACTCTACTTTAGGGCGAGACCAGTCATAATTTTGGGTGAAAAGGACACAAACCCAAAGATCGCGATTACACTGAAAAACCAGAACACCAAATAACACGACGAAATGATGATGTAAACATTTGAGCAACTTTGAGTTAACTCTTCTCGGGTTCTCGACTGGTTCAAACTATTCATAATTGCCGACGTGTAATTAATTCTTACCTTAAGAATGAGTGACGAGTCGTCTCTCGAAACGTCAACAATTATGAATAGTGTAAATCGTCGGAGAGCCCGAGAAGAGTTTACTCATTAAATATTAAATTCACAGGATAATAGTTACTCAGATTATTCGACGGGAAAGTGTTAATCCTTTATATACACAACTTTGTTTTCAATCGTAACACAGGCACCACAGTTTTCACCATATCTGCGCCATCTGTTGAATAAAACCTGATCGAAATTGTATGATTGTCAGAATGGAATTCGAACAGGTTCTATTTTCCGTTCAGTCATTCATACATTCGCACAAACATGCGCACAATTTGCCGTTTTACACGGTACAATATCCTGATACATGCGTTCGCACGATAGATTGTACAAAAAATGTACCGTGTAAAACGGCCTTTATCCATCAAAACCTAAGTTAAACGGTAGAACACCTCTAGCAATAAAAAAAATTGATTTTAGCCTATGTGCATTTTCGGCCAACTCACGATTTTTCGAGCGACTTATAAAGAGACAAAAACGAACAACAATGGACTCCGTGGCATTAAAACTTGGCGCCGACTTAACTTTTTTCACGTACCACGCTGCTATTACGACAAACATGTAAGTTCATAACTGAGGCGAGAGTCATGCGGCCTTCGGCTGGTTTATGAACGACTTAGCCAATACGACCAGCAGCATAGTTACGTAACGCCTGCCATAGGTATGCGTACGATATGCGTTAACTCCTAGTTGCAAACATTTTGAGGATAAGCGTATACGATTGTTTACAATATTTATTATTCATATTTCATTTGAATTAAGACATTTAAAAATAAAGCTGTTAATTATTCTCTCTGTTTTATTATTATATTAGCCTGTCATTGTTGGTTTAATCGTCCACTATGACTCCAAAGGGTTTGTGTCAAACAAAGATGAAAAAACTTATTATTGCAAACTCCAGGGCAGAAAATTTTCAGCTGTATATTGGATGTTTTCGCGCGTTCGAATGTTTATGCCAACATCTTCTCTTTCTACAGCAACCACTCATGTTTTTGTGGTTCATAGATCATAAACGATATGGGAATATTTGGAATACATTATGTAGTAATGTAGTACCAATTCCAGGAACACAATCCATTGAAAGTCGCTTATGGTGCGGAACAAAGTGCGCCTTTATTTTGGTCACAAGTCCATAGATGAGCCGAAAACAAAAATCAAAGTGACTCAGCGAATGACAGAACTCAATTTCTTTCGCATTGTGAGGCACTTATCATTGCAAAATTGAATTTAAACTTATTCACATTAAAAAATAAATGCATTCATACCAAAATGCGCTTCGTTTACTAGTTTCTAATAGATGAATGAAACCGTTCGTTTTAATTCGCTTTCCATTAAACAACTGATTGTAATACAAACATAATTTCAATACAACAATTTGGAAAAATTTATTTTGCTCGAGTAGCTCGAGTAGCACTAACATCATAAAAAAAGACTTCGTTCACGATCAGTGGATACCGGATAGCCATTTCCGCTAGGCAATCACATTTGTACAATGGTTCACATACATTTTCACATACAATGCTTTAGATTATTTGCTCAAAAAATATGCACTTTATTTGGAAACATTTGCCAGGGCTATACGGACATCGGGTCGGTGTAGTGTCTAGAGCACTGGCTTTCATTTCTGAAGGACCGCTTTCGAATTTCAATGCCTTTCATAAACAATGTTTCTCTGCAAACCAACTTTCCCACATTTGAACTCTCCATATAGAATGCAGCTCTTAGGTAACAGTTTCTTTCAGGTCCCTACCACACCAGAAGTTGTACGAAAGTTCATGACGGCTGTCCTCATGAAATGTCTAAATTAACATTTTACTGCCTAAATAGAATCATCTTTGAGATCAAGTTTCTCGGAACATTTTTCGCGAAGCATTAAAACTTTGTCTCCAAGTATTTTTCAAGTTCTAGAAGAATTTATTCTCATAAAACTTTAATAATTATCTTCAAGACAGAAAAAAAACTTAGAAAGGCAAGGCCGGCAAGCATAACTGTCCCACGGGTATTTTCAAGTAAAAAAGTTAGTGGCTCCAGAAAGTTTTCCGCTTTAATTAATTCATTTCACAGAAGAGCCCTACTAAACTATGTAGGTATCCTTAGATTTTTTCCCACACGCATGTAAATTTGAGAAAATATATTGAACGTTAGAAAATTTTAAGTGAATTCTTTCTTAGATCAATCTGAGGACTCCGGATGTTTTTGTGTGCAGCGTTTGAGCAGGAATTAGAATTTTGTGAGCGTCGCCCAAGCCCTGAATCTACATTATTTGTTCCTCGTTTATCTGTTATTTTTTAAAATCAGTATTGAGATTTCACAAAATCTCATCTTATAATGTGTTACTACTGTTTACCAGGATGTTCTTGGCCGTTCCTAATTATATAATACTATCAATATGATATTAATTTGTGTTATTTATAAAAAAATAGTATAAATTTTTACTATTTTAAATCCACCGTTATTAACCAACAGTTTAAACATGAAAATAGTAATAATTTAGCACATTTTATGTATAATTAACAAAACAGGTATTAAATAAGGAATGGAGTTCATTTGTACTCCACGCAGGTACCCAAATGCTGAGATGTCACGCGAGGGATGGAGAGTCCAAGGGGAAACTAGTTTTTTATTGATTCAAATAACACTCAAGAAAAATAGGACCGAAAAAATCGCAGATGGTAAAGTTTTACACATACCATATGAAGGAACAAATATGTTGGGCTTCATTCTCCGGAACTTTTTTAGACAACCTTGAATCTCCGGACTCTTCGGACTGTTTCATTCGACCATGATGTTTACAGGCTAAGAAGAGTGATGCATAATGTTTTTGACGGTCCATGCCTAGTATCTGACGCAAATAGCTGAAAACGCTCGAGGTAGTTTGCCAGCCTTCCACAGAAGGTAGTTCATACTACTGCAAACGGCCTCAGGAATCTACTACCCACGTGAATGCATTGACGTGGGTACATTGGTAATATATCGTAGTATTCTATCCGTTGAGCGTCGAAATGCAGCCCGAGGAGCCTCCAGCGGGGCATGAGGCGTGGGTGTATATCGTAAGGAGAAGATGAAGGCAAAAAAGTAGTAATTGCTCAATCACTAAAAAGAATGAATGTATAATATTGTTCATCCCTTCCAAACGCTGTTTTCCTAACGTCGCAATAGATCTCCAACCTCAAATCCATCTTTATTCAGCGAACATATGCGTATGCCCCTCCGACTCTTTCCTCGGAACTTCCGCTCCGTAAGCCCTCTCTCAGATCCCTAATGCATCTTCAGTCGCGTCAACCTTAACCACCTCGTACGCAGATCGACGGACAGATCACTTGAGTTGAAATATGACAAACGTTTAGGCGCATATGGAGCGTAATTCAGCAAATATATACTGTACAACGAATTGAGTACAACCACACAGAAAAACACAACACACCACGAAAGATATGGCAAGTACTCAGGAATATAAAACCCACAGTGAAAGGAATGGAGCACACCCAGATAAACACTATAGATCCATACTTAAATTCTTGAGATATATTAGTCGGTCTGTGTTTCAATAGACAATTTATGCAATAATTTTCCACTTTTTAGCGTACCTTAGGAAGGTCGGGTAGTATCGGACTCTTTAAGTTTTTTCGAATTTATAAAAAAACTATGGTTCAATTTAAATATTATCTACTCTACTGAAAAGTATAACATGTTTTTTCAATACATTTAAAAGTTCTTTTCCCTTAGAGTCTTCTTTATTGGTTTTTCTTTGACTTTTTGTAAACCTTACATTTTGACCTTTCTGATCTGTGGAGGGTTGTCTCGGACATGGTGTTGTGCTTGAAAAAATGTAGTTTTCTGCTTTATAAACAACCTTGCCATTACAATCCTCCCGTTCATCATTGAATGTCCTCGGAAAGGCCTTAAAATTCCCTAAACATGGCTTAATATCCACTTCTTTTCCTTCCGCAAAAGCTTTAAGTCTATCAACTAACATACCTTTAGGTACACAATATCTCACACTGGCTTCCCTGATTGTCATTTCATGAAGTCGGACTTTTTATAAAGCTTCCTTCATGTTATTCATATCTCACTTATGACATTTTTCCTCCATTCTACAAAATAAAATAAAAGGAAACTATAAGACTTTACCTTTTTAAACCTGTAAACTGTGTCCGATACAACTCTCCGATCGTTTGTCCGATACAACCCGAACGCTGCACTCCAACGCTTTGATTATCACATGTGTATTGCCAGTTCTATACATATTTACTTATTCATCATTCATTGCAGTAGTCTACCGGTTAGAGGTAGGTTGTGATGAAAGTCAGAGAATATCCAACGAACTCTTACACGTGCCGTGCCCTTTCTACCTCTAGTATTTCTACTACTTACAGTATAAAGAATAGTAACTCAAACATCTAATAAAACACTATAAACATTATTGTACTTGCATTCAGACGAGCTACGTAGCTTCAATTTTATCTCCGTACACTGAAAAACTCGCAAAAAACAAATAACTGACTCACTTGTATACGCACAGACTGCTCGGTCCAATATGGCGAGAGCGGCTTCCTAATGCCTTAGTACACACGACAGTGGTGTGACAAGTGATGCTACCAGCTTCCAAAGCTTGAAACACTCCTTGTACGATACAACCCACTACTACCGATACTACTACCCGAGCTTCCCCTATCCAACATTATTTCTCTCTTTAGCTCCGAATCACTCCTAAACCACTTTATCTCAACATGAACGTCGACCATTCTTTTCTCTCCTTCGCAAAACCGGCTTATTATTTTCCACTGCTTAGAATAAAGGAATTAAGGAATAAGGAAGAAGATTTAGGCGGTTGGTTTGTCATTTAAGGAAGATAACAGAGGCCATTTGCGCCACTAAGACTAGGTGGGAAATGTCGGCAAGGGAAGAATTACTTAGGGAATGGAGGAAGGATGTAAAGAAACCTGGCGCTGGCACAAGCACACTCTTAAAGAAAGGCGCCAAGAGGACCAAGGTCTAACGTCCCATCCGACGGACCGAGAGCTGCACTCGAAGTGCTCTTAATGCAGCACACAATTAGGGATCACATGAATATTAACTCCAACTGCTGGAACTCGAAACCGAGCTCACAGGAAAACCAATTCTCTAATCATCATACGAGCCTTATCGTGATTTAAATGAATTTCAAAATAGCCGACAGAGACAGGAAAGAAATATAGGGATGCAGCAGACCAAACATATGATTGAAGTAGGATTTAAGTCTTTCTCGGCGAATGCTTAGGATGAATAGTTCTCGGGTTTACAGACGAGTTATGGTGAGAAACTGCATCGACGTTTTAACGCACCGTAGAAACACGCCTGAAGGAACACGAAAGGTGCATCAGACTTTTCCATCCGGAAAAAATCGGCGGTGGCGGAACACAGCCTGGAAAATGGCCATAGAAACGACTTTGCCAACAACAAAGTGCTTTGCAAAACAAAGGACTATTGGGATCGCACTGTGAAAGAAGCTGTGGAGATTAGACTGGAAAGTAAAAACTTGAATCGAGACAAAGGTTTCCAACTCAGCATTGCTTGGAAACCTACTCTGAGAACGCTAAAAGAAAGGAGGGAAAAAACTGACGAATCAGGAAAAACCTAATCAAAATGTGACACTATAAATATATGGCAAAAATCATTAACCCTGAAGACGATGGCAGACTACGCCATTGAAACGTCGGTGCAGTTAAACACCATTACCCGCTGCTGGAAACCCGAGAACTATTCATCCCATATGATTGAAGGTTGGATGGCAACGCGCCGACCTTATTGTGTATAGATCGTCAAAAATTCAAAGATGGAGAGTTCGGATCCCGACTTTGACATGGCTGATGAGTCTATCCCAGGATTGAGATCGTAGGTTAAGAGAACGGTTGTGTAATCTTAGCACCGGCAGCACTAAAAGCAAACGTCTAATGAATGAAACGCTGATAACTAGGAAATAAAGTGGTGATGGAAAAAAAAAGTGGAAATGAAATATTCTGGAGTTCAACGCTAAGGTGAAAACACGTTAACATGGCACAGTTAGGTAAATAAGCGCTAATTTAAAAACATTACAGGGAATATGCCATCCAGTTCAGTATAAATTACTATTATCCCTCCTTTAAAGAAAACAATTTTTGAAAAAAAAAAACTGTAAGGATTTGTTAACATTTCGAAACAATGGGCGTCGTGTGTCACGGATGACGGAGCCCAAGCGGAACAATGACACGCAGTCAACAAACTGACAACTGTTTGAAACATGCTCGCGGATTTTCTAATGGGAATTGGCCCTATTCGAAAGGACAGGAATTATTTGTTTTCGAAAAAAAATACATTCCCATTTACATGTTTCTGTGCAACTAAAACCATTGTATAGCGCAAAACATACAGCGGTAACCATTGATCCTCAAAATAATATCGTTAAAAATCACGCAAAACCGATAATATCTTCACAAAAAGCATCTCTTACGCATTTTCCGATAACACAAATTCTAAAATCTGTTTTTCGAGGAACATATTCTACATTCCATCCTATCGTCCACTGTACATATTCATTAGCAATTGGCAAATGTTTGCTCTGCGGAAATCTTACAGATGACGCTTGGAATAAATGCCTTCATATATTATGCTGGAAGATTCTCGAGCCTGTGGAGCAATACCTACATCGCAGAGACGACTAACACGTGAAGAAATTGCAATCCCATTGAGCTGGGACGCCAATGATCGGTCCAAAGCAGGAATACAACCATGTGCATTACAAATTCATTTAGCATAAAATAAAAACAGTAGGCAGGTCCTCAGACAAATTATTAAATCCTGTACTCGTTTATGAGAGGGAATTGACTTCAAGGAGGACTAATTTCTTTATTTTAATTTGGAATGCCTGATTTATGGCTTTATAAAGCCGTCCAAAGTAAGACACATTTTCTAATAATAAACCGTTTAATTTATTCATAAAAATACTGCCAAATATTTCACCTGGCGTACATTGCCCCTTGGCAATGAGAGTTGGATTATGGGGTAGAGAGACTTCATGGGGATAGGCGAAATGTGGATGAGTAAATAAATAATGAGGATAAGGATGAAAATAAGTACCACGAATGTGTAGGTTGAACAGATAATTGAAAAGAGGAATTTTATGATAGAAATTTAAAAAAATGAAGTTTTGTTTCAGGTATTTCAAACATATAGATAATCAAGTAATATTATACCAAGAGAATATTTAGGATAAGTAGGTACAATGACAGGAAGTAATAGAAAGGCCATGGAAAAGTATTTCAGCCGGAAAAAGAAACAAGTAGTGAGATCGGGATTCACGTATGTCCGCAGAAAGTAACTGAACGTATCTGGTTGCATTTATGGAGGTTCCGCCGCGACTGTGTGAGTCAAAACAAATACTAAATTACATGTTTTTTTATATTTTGTCAAAAAAACCTGCTTTCTCTTATGAAATGCGTTACCTATAGAAAACCAAAAGTAAAGTAGAAAAAATTAAGATTATTCCACGAATTTATTTTAAATGAGCACTTTTTTCCAGCCATAGGAGCCGACCGCAGCGCCATTTCCTACGAATTACCGCATTTTGACTTCAATTACGGCAGTAATTCCCTAATAACTAAAAAAATAAGATGGTAAGATGCCTATATTTTATTTTTATTCTATTTATCAGGATTATTTCCTTCATATAAATAGTTTTCCGCGAAAATAGCATTTATATTTTATGGAAAAATACTATTTTCCCCGTGTTTCTCTCATTCCCCCATTGAACGCAATGTAATTTCAAGTTCAATTCTAGAATAAAATTGCGTGGAAAAGTATTATTTTGTTGTTAATATCAGATAGAGGACAAGTTTTTTTTACAAGTAGACAGAATATGAATAAAATGACATTTAAGTCATTTTACGGTGGAACTACCTTAATTGACCCAAAAGAAGAACATCAGATGCGCGGAAAATACCAGCAGCCCTTTTCCAAGCTGACGCTCTGGGTGTTCAAAATCCAGGAGTATTTGCGCATCAACACTCTCCTTGATCTTCCTCTCACTGCAAAAATATCAAGATGTCATGTAAAAAAATAAATTATGCCAGTGTAATCTTAGAGCGAACAGGAAATATTCGCCCTGCTGCGTGCGTGATTGGCACATTTTGCCTTTCTCCAGCCTCTTTCATCTTGCCTTGAGAAAATCGGTGCTTTGAAAGCCTTGAGGGGGCCTTGAGGAGCCGATGCGAAGACCTTCCAACGCCAGAATGCATCGCAAATCCTCCTCCTTCAGCCAAGTGGCTTACTACAAGCATGAAAGTAAAACGGAATTTCTACTCGTGTTCACTGGGGTCGAAGCATAATATTTGGGTTTTGCGGACTAAAAGATTACATTTTTGTCATTTCATTAAATCCTCATCTGTTAAGGCCACGTCCCAACTGGAATGAATATATACACCAGCTCGAACAAGACAGCGTCCTATTCGACTTGCATGCAGCTTTTCTTGCAACATTGTTTCCAAGAATACAGCTCGGACGCAATTGAACACCCGCGATTTTAATTGGAAACAATCTAAATAGTTATTTTCTGTTAGGTTGGGTTAATTGCTTTGTGTATACACTTAGAAAAGTTAAACTTGTCAACAAAGACACCACGGTGCAGTTTTATATTGTCGAGTTAAAACATTTTCTTCGTACAATATCCTATGCGATTAGGCTCACCCACTGATAACAGCCCTGTCAACTATACAAGAGTGTGGTATATATCGTAAAACTATAAGTCAGTTAATAGCACATTGCGTTGGCTGTTAAATAGCAAATATTGAAATCGTGGCACTGAAGATCATGGAAAATGAATCTCCTGCCAAAAATACGCGCTAAACACCGAATAATCGAATTTCTTTGTGACAACCAAGGAATATCCACGCTATCCTAGAGTTTAGTTCCAATAATAATTCCAAGAAGCCGTGCCCGCATTTGGTCGGCTATTGCATAAGACTATCGGAGAATTATCGAGCCAGGTCGAACGTATTTCCTTCAAGTTCTCGCACGATTTACCTACTACGTCAATGAAAATTCACTAATATTTGTCTGGGAGTGATATGAAAATACTAGTAGTGTGTAATATGGCTCTTGATGATATGGAAAATTCTCTTTAGACAGTATTATAATTGGTAGATGTATACATTTTCTTTATCCCATTTTATTCCACCAGATAGAGTCAAAATATATATTTTTTTTATCCGCAAGGGCACCCGACACATTTTATTTATTTCCTCTGGGCTCAGCAGGTGGCCCAAAAATGCTTCCTAAACAAATCAAAAGAAGTGGACGGAAAAAAGAAGTTTTCCACAGAAGAAAAATGTGACCTTTCGCTGACCCAAACTCTTCTTTTTTTGGGGGGATTTCTCAACATTTTTACGAGTCCAGCGTCTGGGGTTTTGCCCACTTCTCACTCCGGCGAGGACTTGGAAAACTGTGTCACCGGACTGATTTCCGTGAAAAAGGAGGAAATATAAATCGGATTCCAGGCTTTTAAACCTTCGTCTCCTACCGCCATCCGTCACCATTCTTAAATTTAGAGCGCAATGTCAGCTGGTGCACGTCGTAAAAATATAATGTTTTCTCCAACCAATGTCAAGGGGCGAAGAAGAAGCGTTTAAGAACTTATTTCTCCCTAGAGGATAAGGGTTTAAGGGTCGTGCTGATGGTTGCACTAAACACGTTGCGCGCGCAATTTCGTATTGGT
This sequence comes from Pyrrhosoma nymphula, assembly GCA_963573305.1. Taxonomy (NCBI): domain Eukaryota; kingdom Metazoa; phylum Arthropoda; class Insecta; order Odonata; family Coenagrionidae; genus Pyrrhosoma; species Pyrrhosoma nymphula. Next base: position 5,586,745 of record OY754335.1, on the reverse strand, counting down.
CCGTGTTTTTGCCGCCGTAAAGGGTTCGACGAATCCAAGGGCTTGGCCCATCAATTTCAATCCGTCAATAAACACGGGGGCGAGGGACTATCAGGGTGCCAGGTGGGACGACGAAGCCGCGGAAGTAGAACGCTTTAAGTTCCACGTCCCGGTCCCAGAATATCATATAGTGCACCGTTAACCTAAATTCTTTATTCTACACCATTCTGATCAACGTAAGTGGTAGTGAGGTGTTAAATGAGGGGCGAGAGATTAACAAAGACCGGGAGAATGATGGATAAGCGAGGAAGGGAAAGAAAACAAATGGCTTTATCGTAAGGAAGAAGAGTAGAAGAACGCATACAGAGACGAAGAATGAAATCGCGTCAGGAGACAAACCCCTGCTGCGATATTAAAAAACTGGTGTTAGGCATTCCTACTTCCATAAAAATTTAAATTGACTGGTAGATCACCTCTAATACATATTTCCCTTTTGATTGTTGGTGTTCCCTAACAACCCGCCTTCCCCTAAACAACCTTTTTTTAGGTTAGTGGGTATTACCATAGAGTAAGTATATATTTCCATTTTTTCACCAAAAATACATTTATAGTTTTCACTAAATTTCATACACAGCATATATGGACCTATATGGTAAGATACGAAAGTTAGCGGGCGATTTTACCTTGCAAAATTCCAGATTTTTCGTCCAAAAGATATATAAACAAATATAACAACGTTGAAACTGAGTTGAGCACAAATTAAAGTTCACTAGTATGGAAAAAAATGTACAATAAACGTTTCCTGCAATTTTCAACTTAATACTGTGAACAGTCTCTCGGCAACCGGATTAGGAATATAAACTCGGAAGAGCCAGGTTACTACCCGAAATTCAAGGAAATATTTTTTATAACTCTTGTTATGAACAAAATCGACTAACTATTGTCACCACTAAACGTAGCGACCCTTTCTGCTTCAGGATATATTTTCAGGCTTGTGTAACAAGCAATTTCATAATTTTTCAGAATTTCTTCCAACGCCATCTACGATATCCCTCCCGAAATACATCAAAAATATATACTATTTTTGCGCGTGCGGTGAAACATCTATAATATACTTACTCTATGGTATTACGTAGATGCAGGAGTAAGATCGTAGAATTCTCCCCATTGGAATAACCGTAGGCATTCTACCAATCATATGGTTGGTCCAAGGACAGTCCCATCTCCAAATTTGTTGACCGCAGTGTCTCCCCCAGTATTTTCTTCGCAAAATTATCTGTTTTTTTTCAACATTATCTACCCTCCCCGTACATCGTCATCATCAGTTGTCATCAGTCCGAAGATAGGTTTGCAGCAGCTCTCCAATCCACTCTCCTCTCTGCCACCAGCTTCATTCCTACATACTTATTTACTTTGACGTCCTTCGTGATTTGCTTGATGTATTCCATTCTTGGTTTTTCTCTACAATTCTTCCCATTTATTTCCACTTCCAGTATCGTTTTCATTAGACTGTTGGGTCGCAAAATGCGTCGAATTAATTTGCCCCTCCTTCTTCGCAGAGCTATCATTGTAGTTACGCATACAGTCTCTCCAGCTCTTTGTAGGATTTCTTCGTAAGTGATTATCTCCGTCCATTTAATCTTCAACAATCTTCGGTAACACCACATCTCTATTGTTTCTAATCTCATTTGATCAGTTGCTGTTATTGTCTACAATTCATTGCCATATAAGATCATGCTGATAATACATGTTTTAATGAAGTCCTTCGGATTCCAGATATGTGTTTCCAGCTGTTAGTCGACTCCTCTTTTAGCAGAATACCTTTTTTGTTCGGAATATTCTACTCCGTTGTTGTTCCGTCCACCTTTGTTTTTAAATAAAATTCTTATTCTCTGATTTCCGCGGGACAAAAAGGTTAAAACACCTGGATTGTCGTAAGTTTCTCTTTAATTTAAAAAGGAAAATTATTCCCGCAACAGAAAAGAAACGTATTAAGCACATTCATTTCAACGTGAATAGTCCATTTTCTTTCTTTACCCGCTGCCAAAACTACTTAATAATTCACTTGTCCCTCTCTAAACTACAGTCTGAAGATGTTTGGAGACTCAAATGACATAACTATTAAATAGATAAATTTATCCATTACCCCATAAAAAGACATTGGAGGAGCAGGCTTCAGTATGAATATTAGAACAGCTGAGAATATCGGGGATGACTTGGTAGTGGCCCTAATCCTTGTAGTCTAAAACAGTGAAATTGGCCTGTTTACAGGAACAAAAAGTATTTTCAATTGCTCCAGAAAACGGTCTGTTGAGTTATTCATAAAATCTCCAAGAACACCTGGAGCCACAGAACTCAAAGCAAAGGAGGTACTGATGATTCTGGAGTCAAAGAGGCAACTATACATTTTTCAGCACTTTTCAAAATGGAATTGCAGAGAGTTTCATTTCTATCAGATTTAAATATGCTACATCCGTCACTTGGATAATTTTCTTGTTTAATTTCATATCGCTTTTTGATTGCACTCAAGTGGAAAAGATGGTTGAGGGATACCATATCTCATAAATAAATAAAGCCAAAAAATTATGGAAACTCGGCATTTGCATTTGAAAACGTCAAGGTATGAAAATAACGTATGAACGTGTTATTCGTACGAAAGAATATGTACATATATATATTTTTTTTGACACATCATAACACTCCCTTGAGAAATCCATTTTTTGCGTCAAACCGCGCTGGGCGCCACAGAATACCGCAATGCCTCCCACCCTCGGATGGAAGTTTCACCAGATCCATAAAAACAGAAAGGTGCCCAATTTATTATTTGGGCGCCATATCTCAACAGAATGGAAAGAATAAAAGAAGCTAAACACGTATTTTAAATGCCTCATAGTCATGCAGACATGACGGTTCCAGCAAAATTTTGTTTCGCCTTATTGCCATTAATGTAACATTACATCTTGAAAACAATATAAGCATTTTTCAGCCAAAACCCTTGCCTCTCCTCTTGTTAAAGTTAGAATCCATTAACATTATTCAGTAACTTGATCTTAAAGGAAATTATTATTAATCGGCTACAATTATCTCAATATTTCTATACCACAAGAACACATACCTGCCTCCTCCTATTATATAAAGTACAAGAAATAAATCGTATTGCAACCTGAGGCTTCCTCCTTTCACTTAAAGACACCGTCGAATTAAACATATTGCTAATTTATTTCATCCCCGGACATGTCACGCACGTAGGTATGCCACTTGCCCAGGCATAAGAGAGAAAGAAAACAGAGTTGCATTACCTTTGAGGATCCTCCTTCCACTTAAAGACCCCGCCACTGTTTTGCCTCCTCCCGCCGCATATGTTGCTAATTTGTCTCTGGTTCGGACTTATCATTTTCGGGAATCTGAATCCTTGACAAATTTAATCCGAAATTCGTGCACTATAGCACACAGGAGATAAATGCCAACACCAAGTATCCACATCTGCTCCATCAAATTATCCACATCGACCCGGCAGCAAAGGTGAGAAAAAATTGACATCACACTGACGTATGGTCATATCTCTCTCATTGCCACGAAATCGTCGTAATAAGCAAGCCTTTGCCGAGAGCTTGACGTGCACATTTTGCGGGAGGGCGTAAAACGCAAGCGGCGCAAGTGTGTGCTCGTGTTTTTGAGGCCTTAAGACCTTGTAGGATTAATATAATCGAGACCGTGACGGATCGGGCGAGATGAGCTTAATGCCCTCGGATGATCTCTCTCCCCGCGAATGTCTCGCGAGCAACGAAAGGTCCTTGTGTGTGGTAATGCGAGTGAAGGGGTCGGGTTTATCGATTGAGGGTTAACGTGCGAGTATACCATTCGGGGGATCTGGCAGGGAACGGGAGAAGAGTGGGAAGATATGAGGGAGCGAGGCGCGAAGCAGAAGCCCGAGGGAATGACAGGAGGAGGAGGAGAGGGATAAGGAAGAGAAGAGCGGATCGTGTAAGGGGAAGAGAGAAATGTGGGTCGGAAACATGAGATTACCCAAAGGAATATATAACATCTTGGAGCGATACAGCGAAATGTATTTACACACGTGGCCAAATAAAAATATCTATTGTGCGTACTCTCAAGAGTTATCATTAGAGGTAATCTACGGTTAAGATTGGTTTAAATTGAAGAAAGAAAAACAAACTAATCTTTCACTGGTGCAAGCTCAATCCCGCCTGCTAAACATCCTCCCCTCTATTACGAACCTCAGCACCCTCTCGCCTCTCGTTACCTGTTCCAACCAACTACTTTACCTCCTTCTAATCTACTCCTCTTCTCTCCCATCATGCCCGGCACTTTTTCTTCTTCTTTTCTGTCCATCACACCTTCTATATTCTCCTCCACAGCCACATCATAATCGCCTGCAGCCTATTCTAATCCTCCGACCTCAGAGTCCACGTTTTTGCACCATAAAGTGATACATACATACTTCATTCTATACGCTAACAGAGGGTAAAAGCTATGATAAGTGGATGCTTTTTTAGAGAAATACGGGTGTGAGTTAAAGCAGACGATTGATGGAAAATTGTGAGTTTTTAATTTGGGTAGGTCTTGGTGTGATTTATTATTATTTCAGTGTGCACCATGTTTTCCGGTCGAAGCATGTTACTTGAACTAGAGAAAATTGGCAATTTTCTTCAATTATTAAATTCCACCATATCACGCCTGAAACGATTCTTTTTAGGAGCATGCTTCCTCACAATCCTAAACCCCGAAACATCTTATACTACAAGTTGTGACATTTTCAACTTTTTGACAAACAGTGTATAAAACAAATATAGGAAAAGGTAACGAAATTTCGTTCAATAAACACTCGGAATTAAAAACGTAACATTTTCAAAAAAATAGCTAATTACTTTTGTTTGGTAGGAATTCGGATTTTTTAGAACGGTCTCCTTTTATAAGAACTTCGTGCCTAAAAAGGATATGACAGTGAAGCCTGGAAGATAAACAGCAGCTGAGCAAAGAAGATAAGAGGCAATGAAAATGTGGTGCAGTCGAAGAATGATGAAGGAGATCAAATGGATGGAGAAAATCACCAACGCAAAGGTCTTACGCAAAGATTGAGAGAAAAAAGGTACACTGAAAAGTAGGTTAAGAAGAAGACAGATTCATTGAGCACATATTTCCACTCTAAAGCCTCTTGAAAATAATAATAGAAGGAGAATTGAATGAGGAGTACAACCGAGGAAGACCCAAGGATGGATTAAATCAGACAAAATATGAGGGATGTCACAGTGAAGACTTGCATAGAATTGAAACAGTTTGCTGACTTGAGAGTGGAGCGAAGAGTGCTGCACCAACTTAATCTTCGGAGTGATGAATGATGATAATGGTGATGCGAAGGAGACACAGGTTGAGTTCGGAGAGTAAATTAAGTAAACCCCGACTTTTTGTAACCAATATATGGCAATTGTGGATAGCATCAGTTAATATCCCTGTCATTTATCTACAAACGCCCACAGCCTAACTCTATACTTCAAAAGGGTGGCTAGGTAGATGAATGTACCGGACGTTCGCCTACATATTCAGGGCTGAAACCATGTGGATCCTCTTCAGGATATCCAAGCCTAAAAGCCACCTGGGTCGATTTTCCGGTTGCCAGAACTTTGTGGGGAACCGCATGCGGCCAGAGGAAATGAACAGCATTCCCTGCCCTGATTGTGTGAATTTTAAGAGCCCATCGCTTAGTACGTGGGATTCTCAACCTTAATCCATCACACTAACCGTTGGATCTATCATAGAGAATACTATCAACCTTTATTTATCCTATCTAAACTGGTAAACTATTTTTACCCATTCCCAAAATAACATAAAATACATTCTATATTTCCAGCAGACAACAAACCTTATTCATCAACTTCATTCAAGCATTCCGTCTCTTTCTCTTTTCCTCATGCGACTTACTTCATTTCCTAACAATTTCTAGCTCTTAACCGCTAACCTTTCATTCTGTACATGTTAACTCTACCCATTTCTGAGTGAAAACTCATAAGTTTCTAGCATATTCTACTGAAGGGGAAATCCAAGTTGCGAAACCATACAGCGACTTTCTTCATGAGAATAAAACGTAGTCTTCGGAAACTTTGTGGTATTCCGTGCATCCATCCATGCAACGACTGTGAATGCGTCTACGTGGGGCAGACTTAAAGAAGTTTCCAGACCAAAACGAAAGAACATTATAGTGCATTTAAAAATCACCATGAAGAAAAGAGTCATTTTGCCAAACACCTTTTAACTTGTGACCATGAAAGTGATTTTAAAGTTAAAGTACTGCATTTTAATGATAACCAACGTGAGCTAAATGCATTTGAACAGCTCGAAAATTTTAAAACGAAATGTTGACCCAGATGTTAATCTTTTATATGAACATTTGCTTCCAGCCAATTCCCCTATCCTTTCCTCTTTTGTTGACCATTCCCGTTTCCCCCTCTCCCCACTATCCCTCTCCCCCAACTGACTGATAGTATATAAGGGATTACTTTACATTGATGAGCACCTGATGATGACGCTCAGCCGTCGAAACCCGGGTCGTGGTTGTGTGTAATTTTTATGTGGTTTAGTAAAAGTTTCCTCAATTTAATAAAGAAATTCTTCATATCCAAGACAAAATGTTTTTGCTTTACATATATACATGTATACTCCATTCATTACCTCCTCCCATCAGTCAATTATTTTCGCTAACGTAATTATTCAAAAAAACAGAGCATTGATTCCATATATTAGAAGAATTTATCATTGAATCGCTACAATTACAACCAATACCTCCGATTCTGATGCGTTAACTAGTAATCAACTGTAGAGGGCATTAACTTGAGAAAATGAAAGAACCATATCGTAAATTAAAAATGTACCTTTGCCATCATTTCCCACGCCGTTAACATTTATTTAAATATCCACCACAGGCGCTGTCAGCGGTGTTTAATTTTGAGCATTCAAAGAAAGTGTATCGGCTTAAATATCAATCCCAGGGTGCATTTTTAGCTAAGCATGGCCAGGGTACCCCACTTATCAAGGAATATTTAAATGTAAACTAGAGTACGCTGAAAGAAAATCGGCTTCTTAGCAAGAATATTACAAGGAAAATAGCGTTAGCGAAGGAGTCTGTTCAGCAAAGGAGAGAGCTGATCAAGGGGACCTCGAGAATCAATGTAAAGAAAAGGCTGGCTGAGAGTTTTAATAAAGTTTAGTGTTTTATGATGTTGAAACCTTGACTGAGAGGAAAGAGCGATAAAAGACTGAGGAAGGTGTTTGAGATGTGGGCAGGAAGGAGGAGGAGGGAGAAAGTGCGTTGGGCGGACAGGAAAACGAACGAGGGAGTGCTTGGTACGGTGGGTGAGGAGAGAGTGAACTTATGGAGGTTATTAGGAGGAGGCAGAGAAAGTGGTAGGGAGGGGTTAATGAAGGACGAAGGGATGCTGAATGCGGTGATAAAGGGGAGGACGTTATGTAAGCGAATAAGGGGAAGAAAGAGACTTTACGGACGGGATGAGAAGAGAAAGGACGAACACTGAGGTGAAGACAAACATTGTGTATGACGATGGGGGCATGCGACAATAAAAGTTCAAAATGTTTACTCTCCCATTGCAACCCACCAAAAGAGGAGGATAACTCACATAATAAGCCCTTTAAAGGTTAATTAGGAATCCAAAGTTTAAAAAATTTAATTTTAATGAAAACGAGGCTACCTTTATAGACCACTGTCGATTTTTAGGTAAAGTGTGAAAAGGGATAGGGAGTTTCTGACTGAAATTTGAATAAATTGTCAATCTAAGATGGCGTATTGGCTTCTCTTGTCGTTCACTATCGCACCGCATGGTCCCGTTCATGGCGTTATTAAACCCACGACCGGAGAACGTTGAGGGGTGCTAGAAAAGGGACGGTCTGAGCTCGTCTGAGGCTGGGGGAGGGTGCCTCCGAGAGTTGGAAGTGTGTGATAGGGGTATATATATCTACGGGGAGAGAGAGGACGAAAGTGTCAGGGGAATGGGAATGAATGGGAACCGCGAGAGAATGCAGAGAGGAATGGTGAAGGGACTAGGGAAAGGGGTGGAGAGATTTTCAAGGGTTCAGGGGTTTGCTCGGAGGTGTGGGGCTAAAGGTTCGAGGGGGTGAAAACACGGTGGCAGGTGGGGGAGGATATGTATGAGGTTGGCGGAGGGAATTTAGCGGGAAGAAGAGAAGGGGTTAGAGGCAGGTGTTGGAGGAGATTGGTGGGGTAGCCTTAGAAAGGGTGTTTTCTGGGAGCAGGGTAAAGTGGGGGAGGGAGAGAGAATGGAAGGGTTCTTTTTTTCGAGGGCTGGGATCGCGAAGGGGTTAAAGGAGCACGACCCCCAAAAGCAGTACAAGGGTTCCTCTATATCTCTTCCGGCCGGAAGGGTGCGCCTGCAGGCGGTTAGTGGTGTACTTGTGGTTCTGTCAATGAACCAAAGTCCGTCTGGGTGGGGGATATGGGTTAAGGGGGTGATTATAAATTATTATCGAAGATCACAACTTCAATTTTTTCTGGAGCGCAGTAGCTTATTTAATATTAAGCTATCAACCATTTTGAATAGATTTTTAATGATTTGCAACTACAATATATCACGCAGATTACAATTACCTATTATAAAAGACATAGACGCACATTATTGGAAGTAATTCTTTACCGACGAATTTCATCTTCTCCTCTCTTGGGTGCTACAACTAGGGATGTATGGTATATAAAAATATACCGATATATCGGAATCCGGTATTTTTTAAATATACCGATTAGCCGATAGGTATATCGTGAAAAATATACCGGTATATCGGCACTATTTATATGATATACAATTATGTTACTATTTTTGCTGGCATTTGCTAACTACTTCTACCTACTTACATACTATCGTTCGCTAATCTTATTTAGTTCTCAGAATGCTAGAAAGCGAAGTAACATTGTGTAAACTATTAAGAATATTTAGGAAACGAGCAATAAATAGGCAATTTACATTTTTATTAAAATGTATATTTATTATAAAATATTTCCGAGGAAATATTTTTCAATATTTTTGTTCGATTCATTGTTTTTTTCCAGTCCAAGAATAGACAGAATAAATGAACAACTATTATATGCTAAACTTGCTTTTATCATGTTCAATTTTTTAAAGACATTTTTTATGCTGAAAGCACATACTCTGATAATTACCAAATGCTATTTTCAGCATTCTCAGTTAGGCTACAGTTTTACATGCGCGATAGATTATATAAAAATACAAAAATAGACTTAGGAGTAAGCCTAAAACAACTTCATCTTCGTATAATAACAGATTATGACGATATTAGCTGTTATCAAGGTAAATACATACAGTGCTCAGGTATCAAAAAGTATTCATAGTTAATATATGCCATGCATTGATACAATATTTCCAGGAGTGTGGTTATGGCTTAACACATTCCTAGCTTGGCTGATGATGTAGTGACAAGGCGAATGCGATTGATATCAAATGGAAATTAATTGGAAAAACCCATATTTTTTCCAATTGATCCCAAAAGCACCAGCTGGTTATTTGGTCGCAAGTCATTCGGGTCCGATCATCAGATGCAACATTTTTTGACCAAAAAACCACTCCGGCTAAAGCAGGGAAAGCCGTTCTACTGTTCTGCCTAAGCTTCAGAGGGTTCATTGCTCTTGAGTGTTAACGCCTGGCTGAGATATAATTGCAGCTCATTCGGTATTGAATGTGTTGTGATATATTCGCTCTCTTGTCCCATAATCAGAGCTTTTTCATAATGATTCGCCGAAATGGATGTAGACGCTTCCTCATCACTTATAACTGGGTTTTCATGAAGACCCTCTGGGAGTGATGAGACTTGACCAAGGCGATGAAGGTCGGCGTTTACTTCTATACTTATGTCAGCTATGGCGCGCCATGTACAGAATTATGTACAGAAAATGGATAATCATCCAGAGCCTTGATAATGGCAGGAAACTCTTCTGCCGAAACGCCAGTGATCCTGGATAGCCTAACCCGGTGGGAAACCCGAGAAGAACATATCAGCAATGCAAAATAATAACATAAATAAATTTGTTTGCGTGTATGGGTCTTCTCCCTTTAACTAGCTTGATTCTAGACAACATGCTCCGATAACTGCTGGTTAGCCGAAAAGGCAGTAAGCGATTGGATTCGCATTTCTTGTGTTCGCCTCTATCTCCCCGAAGCAGAGTGCGGTATCCTGGGGAGAGTGGTTTGCACGACGTTCTTTCATTGGATCAAAGAGGAGTTGGGTGTGGCGGACACGACTGGGGAGACCTGTCAATTATCCGCCATCGGACTGCGATCGGAGGTGAATGGGGGATGGTCGCTGGCTTTGACGCATCTTTTGGAGGTTAATTTTAACAACACACGAACCAATTACCCCTAAAAATTCCTTCCTGGACTGACAATCAATAATTATCTAATTATGAGATCTATCCTGACTATGTAATCCTATCCAACGTATCCCAATGCCTACGATGAAAACATATGCATTTTAATTCAATATGTACAGGCAACACGAGGAGGATGTCCAGAGGAATCTGAGTTCAGGAAGAATTGTCTTTTTCGACGGTCAAAAATCTTGATCCACTCAGATTAAAAAAAAAATATAAACGATACAGCTTTAATTGTCCCTCACATTTGAAATGCTTTGTATATTTCTTGCAAAATACTTCCCAACCAATGAAAATAAATTACAAAAAAATTACGAATGCGTAAATACTCAAGAACTGGTGACAGCAAGGAACATCAAGATGGATATTAGGAAAAGATTTGCAAAATGCTTTATATGGAGCATTGTGTTTTATGGATGCGAAACGTGGACGTTGAAGAAGAGAGAATAAAAGTACTTCGAAAGCTTTGAAATGTGGCTATGGCGACGAATGGAGAAGATTGGATGGAAAGATAAGATCACGAATGAAGAAGTGCAAAGGAGGATTGGAGAAGAAAGAAGTATACTGAGAGAAATTAAAAAGAGAAAGGCAAAATGGATTGGGCATATTTTAAGGAATAACAGCCTACAGAAATTAATAATAGAAGGGAAGAGAGGAAGAGGAAGGAGGAGGCACGGAATGCTGAGGGATATAAAAGAAGGAAGGAGTTATGCAGAGATGAAGAGAGAGGCCCAGGACAGAATGCTGTGGAGACAACGCTACCGTTGAAACCTGTCTGCGGACAGAAGCACCAATGATGATGATGAAATACTCAATGAGTAATTATTGCGTTTAGAAAAACCACCGAGTGTGAATTCCTTTTGAAATAATTTTCTCTCGTGACCAGGAATTATGAATGCAGACTTTTCAGTTGCTAGTGAGGTGTGTGTAAGTCAGTTCCACCTTTCATGCTACCTAAATTCATTGGCAAATGTTCTTTGTATTTTTCGTCGGCGAGATAGTTCTCGGAATCGCATTCTCTAAATTACCTGATTACCCACCTGATAAAAAGCAGAAATGGAATGCGGATCACTACAGTCTTTAAATCAGGCAAGTGTGTCCACCACTTCAGCTTCTTTAAGATAGACTCGCGGACACTGGGATGTAGAAGGAATTTTGCCGTCCACCATAATTTTGGGAGACTAGTCACAAAAGAACACTTATCACAGTTACGCGCGATTGCACAAGTAAATGTATAAGGGCACAACAGCTGGGAAGTTCATCATTAGGCTCATATTTGATGACGAAAAGTAAATTATACGTCACGCTTTGACTGTGGAGTTGCACGGACCGACTATATGAGGATATATCTTCTTATCCATCGTAAATTATCATGCATAGCAAACTTTCTTGCGCATCGCAATTCATAATTTATAAATATAACAAACATATTTGCCTCAACGTAAAATTACTCGGAAATTAAGTTGACAGCGCACCACACCTCCAATTCGCAACATCGAAATCGTGTGCGTACTGATTCGAATGATTCTATTTAGTTGAGTTGGATATTGACCACTTTAATTAGTGTATAAACTCTTTAATATTTATATGATTATAACTAACACTTACTGTTTTCCTTACATTGTGTTATGGCACAAAAGATGCTTTAATTAAAGAGAGAAACGTTAAAAAAAAGGAAGTTGAGATTTTTTAAAAGACATTGACCAACTCTCAGTAAATACACATACGATGATTTTATTCAATGACTAATTACTTCATTCCATTATTACGGGGTTGCGTACCACGATTAAACCACCGTGAAATGAGCTCCATTGAGTGACTCTATATTCTCCAATATTTAAATACACAAATTGGCAATAGCGTTAAAAAATCAAATGAGTGCTAAATTAGAATCCGATGAATTCCGCACTCTATATTGCACTCGAAGAGACGAGTCAGGGAAGAGCAAAGCCGAGCAACGAAAACCAATTCCTTCAAATTGGGTAACCCTTTGATGTTATTAGTTTTTCGAGATGATTCTTCTTAATGACCTCTTTTTTAATAATTCAACATATATATTTTTTTCTTCGGGAGACATAGGTCAAAAATTTGAAAGATATATTTTCTTATTGCTGAAGAAGCATGTATACACATACATACATGCGAAACTTCGGCAATCAGAAATTATATCTTTCAAATTATTGACCTATATCTCCCGAAGAAAAAAATATATATGTTAAATTATTATTTTTTCGTATGTATTATTCCAATTTTACATTTTATGTGAAATTTATAGCCAGTATTTGCAAGGGAAAAGTTGACTAATCAACACCTATGGAATATTCACCTTGAATCGCGTTGTATCCAATATTTGCAATCATTTCACAGCCCATAATTTTATCAAAAAAATGAATTTATGAACAAAGCCATTTTCGAATTTTTCATGAGATAATTTTTAAGAGAAATCCAAAAGCAAAGGTTCTGCCGCACACTGTCACTTGTAGTCATAAAACACACTCTACTTATGAGTGGGCATCGCCGCGAATAAAACCCTTAGAGCTAGGAGTCCAACTTGGTTAGAGAAATTGTTGAATTGATAAGTTCTTTTTTTATTCTTCTGCACTTCAAAGTGATCATACTCATCGTAAGAATAATAGAGCGTGAATAATGACCATGCTGCTATAATTAGCACCACCTGGATCTTTTAACATGGTTAGTATTTAAAAATCATAAAATAATACCGAGGAAAAATTGGACTAGGACTTTTCGAACCTTCATATCGTTCAGAGGAATCCAATCAACTTTTATTTTCACGGAGCTTTTACAGTGACTCACTCCGTAAATATCCTGGAATTTTCATGAATTTTAACAAACATCCCCGTGTCCCGATTTCATCGAGTTTTCAAGCATTTACCATTTCCAAGAATTGAAGCAACACGAAGCCAGCTACGCTGCCTCTCATTTTTTTTGGGTCGCACAAACAGCGTCGAATTTTTGGGCAGCGGCAGAAAGTTTAAAAAGAAATTAACTGCGGCCTTAGTGCGCGGAACAGTTGAAATTGGTGAGGGAACGAACGAGCTTGTGGTTTTTGGTTTCGCCATAGAATTAAAGAGTATGGAGATAGGAAGTAAATAAGAGAGGTCATGAAGAAATGAATGAACCAGTGGGTATTTGTATACATCCTCTGACCCGGGTCGCCCGAAAACTGCATGAAAGGTAACTCAAGCGGTAGCAGCACTGGAGTAAGCATGAATATACATATGGATCCTAAACTTGCCCCCAGTTGGTGTTGCCAAACATTCCGCATGCACCAAAAAATCAGGACCAAGCAGATTGTAGCGCCGCCACTCTATAGAAGGTGGTTCTAATAAGAAAAAGCCGTGATTCAAATGGAGATACTGGAAATAAAGGCACCATAATCGGTCTCCCAATTAAACCGGCCGTTTTTGGCACACTCGATCGAACTATGCCGAAGGAAAGGCCGTGGTTCAAATGGAGATACTGGAAATAAAGGTACCGGAATTGACCTCCCTTTTAACAAAGACCATTTTTTGACACACACAAGCGAACCATGCCGATTGCAGAGCCGTGGAAAGCTAGGCAACACTACTGCCCGTACAGTGGCGCCGAAGATTTAGATCCATATGTGTATTCATGGTAGTAAGGGTGCAACCGTTGAAGGCACTAATAATAATGTGGTTCACGGAGGAAGAGCGCCCTAAAAGGCGAAAAGAGCACGGGGACAAGGGATTGCGAGTATATAGATGCGTGGATGTTTTTCTCCGAATGGACGAGAAGGATGGATATGAGGAGACCGTCACATCCGTGTTTATTTCCGTACGTCTCGCCGCACACCGTTCCGAAGTGAAAAGTTGGAACAATCGGTTCTGAATGCGGTACGAGGAACGCGGAAAAATCAGCGACGAGAATGTACAAGGCATTTATGCGTCAATACAAATGCAGTCTCATGAGGAAACTTCAAAGCAAGACTCAGCGGAGCAGGTGTGGGCAAATAGTGTTGCAGGCTATCACAAAAACTTGCGTTGGAGCGAATAAAAAAAGAAATGAAAAATACCCTTGGGAAAAATGTTGCTATGAGCAGCATCGGCACCGACCACGAGATATAAGCAAACGCAGTTGGGGCCGTTCAAGTATTACGAGAGACGATTTATGCCATTTTTGACCCCCCCCCCCACTCCCCTATGTAAGACAATGTAAGATTTTCCCAACCCCCCCTCTCCCTCTCAGTCTTACGTAAGACGTTAGATATTTGTATCCACTGTTCGTTAAATGCTCGCTTTCTGCAGTTTCATCTTTCCATAGAAGCCATCGTACAGCTTTGAGCAATGGATATCGTATAATTATGCAGTGTTCGTGTACCACATTCATTGAGCATGGAGGTGTAATGAAGCTAGCCAGTCAGGCGACAGAATAGGAGATATTGGTGTATTGGCGGTGAGATCACGGAAAATACGCCATTAACGAACGGATGCTCCACGTCACTGCTAAATTTCATTCGGAAACAATACAACGTTTTAAGACGGGCAAAATCTTACGTACACTGGTTCCAGACCCCCTACCCTATTTAGATAAGTCAATGTACCTCCCTAAACAACCCTCCCACCCCCAAAAACGTCTTACGTGATACTTGAATGGCAAAACGTAAACATCTTTCATGAAATATATTCTTTACTTCATTGTTTGAAAAGAAACAACCAATAACGATAAGCACAAAGATTGTTTACAAGGATAGTGGCCGATAAAAATAGAACTACGGCCAACCCTAGAAAGTAGAAAGAAGCGTAATCTCAGTGTTTAGCGGAGAATCAACGTCACTTACTCAGGTGGATTGGATTGCACTATGAAAATTCAGATGAACATAAAAGCATCCGCAAATAAAATGCAGTACAAAGAAGAAAGTAAAATAAGATAAGGGCTAATTAATCTCAGATTCCGAGGTCGAGGAGCTTCAGAAAATAAATGGTGGATATCATACTACGTTATTTGATTTTCTTGAGAACGTCTCCATGAACAGAGTAATTGGGATAATAGGACTCATTGCTTCAAGCAAGTTTTCGCTAAACAATATTTTCACAAATATTAGTGATGCATTCACAAAGGATTCACCAGAGCAGCTGCAATTGATATCGTATCGTTTGTGCAAACCACGAAATATATTCAACTATATCTGAAACTGATGGTTGAGGAAAATATCTAAATCAGTGATTGTTTATCCTCGCCAAGCTGTGTGTCGCAGAAACACGGTGACAAGCAGATCACCACTTTCCATAGAAGCTAGCTAGCTAGCCATAGCTCTCGCAAAAGTTTCTGGCGCTACGCAGTGGAATACTTCGGGAACATGGGCTACGAAACTTTCAAAGTCCGGCGAAACAGGGAGGAAGGCTGCTTAGAGTCCGCCCGAGATAATAACGCAGTTGAAATATATACTGATTCGGCTTAGAATGAAATGATAAGTAAACAAAATTTTTCACGATCACATGACTCAAACAAAGGATTCTTCGGTCACGTGATTCCCTTCCACAAACGGCATTGGATGTGTTTGCTGGCTGCATTTCCGACTGTCAACTGCGTCTTGGTCGCATTCTTGAGAGGCGGAAAGTTCGCTAGCGCTTCGAAAAGTGGAATGACTCACCTCTACCTGCCGTCCCGTTTCCACTCGTTCCACAAAGAGACCTCAACATATAGTCCCTGGTAACTTCATAGCAATGGGTGATTTCAATCCCTAGCCGTCTGGGCCTCGTGCCTTTATCGCGAAGACGTTTGATTCCCAAGCCTCACTTTCTCTCCCTCTTGTTCCCTCCCCCTCTTCCCCTTCCTTTTTCCATTCACACCTTCCACTTCAACCTCCCCTCCTTGCCACCCAGGTCTGCACCACGAACTTCTGCGGCAGCTGTATATACCATTTTATACGTAACGTTAAGAAGGTGTTTCAAGACTATGGACTATGGAGTGTAATTAGCCGATCTAATTTCACGTGACATACCAGAGAGACGACGGAAGGCGGGGAACACCTATAAAGTGAATAAATTGATCCTTCATTTCGTTTCATCACGTTAAAGGATTTCAAAGTCAAACTAAGCCAAGAAATAATACACAACACATAATTAAAACAATGCTTCGGGGAATAGTGCAAGGGATATTGTAGGAAGCCACAATTGAAACAAATAGGCCCAATCCTGATTAAATATTTTCTCGGTACGAAAACCGAGGAAAATAGGCTTTCCTACTAAATAGCTTTTCTCCAACTAACAGTCTGATGCAATGTAAAAAAAACACTGTCAGTAAACGTTAACTCATCTAAAAGGCTACGTCATCCTGTGGTTAACGTTAACTAGACATAAAACTGGGCCACGACGCGAGTCAAATCCCACTTCAGTTAACTTTTTCGAATTGAAATACCTCACATTGGTATTCCAACAAAGAAAAAGACTGTGAATATGAGAGAAATTATGCGAGAGTTAGTTTTCTTACTCGCCCCCCATGCAAAGAGCCACAATTCGAATCCCGATGGAGTCGAATTTTCCGGAATTAGTCCAATTTGTATCCGGGTTCCCTGAGGAGAGAACTTGACACGCAGTAGCTCCTTTGTCCTTCGGGTTGAATTGTAGCTCCCTCGGCGGCTTCCCTTATCTGGTTGAGTAACGACGCACAGTGGTCCCAAATCGAAAAAAGCTGGCCAAAAGTCATGTTTTCGAATTTTTTTCAAGGAATATTTGAATGTTGTATTCGGATTCTACAGGATATGGTCTACAAAATACGCTACTTATTTGGTATTTTCGTTGATCAGAGCGGCTACATGGACCCGTCAAACATGGAGCATTCAGCGTAAAAATGACAGTTGCGTGAAATCGGTCGATTTCGAAGAAGTTCAGCTTCATGGAGGACAAACTTGACATAATATAATTAGCAATAAAACATTTTTAACTACAAATATAAACGTTAACGCATGTTATAAAATACATTTTATTCGGGTTTTATTATGTTTACTATTTTATATATTTTTTTCAACTTTTAGCGTTTTTTACCCGAATTTTCAAATAAAATGTACAATATCGTTTAGAGCGTCACTTTCCGTCGCGACGTCTTTTGCATGAATACGAAGGAGATAGTATATGCAACGTAACAGTGAAGAAAACTTTTGCTTATATTTGCTACTCCGACCTCAGCATTGATTTAACTACAATGATGCAATGCGCTGACGCGGGCGGCGGCCGGGCTGGCGCGTGGTAGGGTTCGAGGAAATCCAATATTTATGGGTATTGTTCAATGTTGTTGCATATTTTATTTTGTATAACAAATATTTACCTCATAAATAAACATCTCTTCTCATAAGTATTTCATTTTTGCGTCTATAAATGGTTTCCAGTTGACCTTACTTATTATTTACGCGTGCCGATGTTCTCCTAAAAATAATTTAAGAACTCCAGCGGAAGAAAATAATTGCGGAACGAAAGTATGCAGCTTGACATATAGTAATCTACAAAAACTTTAACGCAATCAGAAAAAAATCCCTCAAAAAGCTACTCCACCCTGTCCTTCCGTTAGACGGATTAGTTTTCGTGCTCACGCGGCACATTAACCCTCTGTCGCCTCCGTAGCGGCCTCCTCAACCACATGCAGGGCAATCGACTGCCGAAAAGGCCTAAGCTATTTATTGCGCCCACCGGGAAAACCCAACCACCGCTCTCTGTACACTAGTAATGAATTGCACTTCGGCCATCGAGGATGAACGGAGTAAGCCTTTTCGCCCTTCACATGTGAAGTTTCTTGGAAAATTGAGATAATAGGATTACGAACCTCACCCTATGTAAAACCCAAATTACTTTTAGACATAGCTTGTCCGAATTTTTTTCGCTAAAATTCAGTTTTTCTCAGAGTTTGCCCAAAGAAAGACGTGAAAGTGAGTTTCTTCAAGCGTGGAAGAGGTCGAGTATTCTCGAAGTTTTGAAAAGACTGCAGGATTGAAGAAAAGAGGCCATAGTGTTTTGGTGTAGTGTAGTTCAATACCCCTTTACAATTCTGTAATTATTTTTGGTGCAATAAGAGTATTTGATTTAGTTATCGTTGCTTTTACCTTAAAACCACTCGGGATAAGAGCTCAGTGGATATGAGAAATTTCACGCGTCTTGAGATGCATGATAAATTTCTGGAAAGTGGAAAAGGATCTATGTCGTTTAAGAAACAATACGTATTGGACTACTTAAACAACAAGCTAAAGTTAGATGTGGACGTTAATGCAAAAATTATCTTAAAAAGCTTTGTGTAAAAGTGTTTTTTCTCAAATTATCTTCGCCGGTGGAAGGAAAGCAACAGAAATGACAGTTTTTGTAGAAGAAAGTTCGCTGATTGGCTAAATTAGAAGTTGAAATTTCCTCCACGCTTATTTAAATGTCTTCCCAGTACATCCGGTAAGTATATAATGCGGGATTTGTGACGAGTTTAGAGCGATATCCATATTCCATGGATCAGCCATCGCCAAAGCAGCTGCCCATCGTATTGGCCACTTGTCCGAGGAGGCAATGGAGGCGAGGAATAAGGATTTAAGAAGATTCAGGGAGCACCATGCCAGGAAATTTCCCAGGATCGCAACAAATGAAGACCTGTTTAGAAGATTACTCCTAACTTCAGACCCCTTGATATCTAGTATTTCAAAGGTTCGAAGAACGAAATTACTTCCATTACCTGCTGAGGTAAAGATTTTACTAATCCAGGAAGAATTGAGTGAGCAGAGTGAGGATGAAAGTTGTAAGGGGAGGGTTTGTCAGATAATGATTATGAGTGTATTTAGAGTTTTTCTTAACAATGACTGTGAAAGATAAGGATAAATGTTAATTTATTTCTTTGACGGTTAAACAAACACAAATGAATGGAAAATCTCATTAAAATTTTCGTACCAAATTATGTGCCCGGTAATTTGATCCCCCCCCGCGAAAAGAGCTTTTTCCAATCGGAACAATAAATTTGGCGTTTAACTTGAATTCATAGGCGTTATGAAATATTGTTTAACACATTTCAATGCTTGTATTAATGCCTCCATTGAAAATTGTCAAAGAAGGGACCCAGTTTAAAAATGATTCCAAATCCATTGTCCCGTTTCAAGGAACTATAAAATTGACTGCGTCTACTTAATTAGAATTAGTTGTAATTGTTTTAAACAGTTAATGCAGTACAATAATATTAATCATAGACTTATTCTATATACTTCCAAATCAGGTTAGCTTAGTATAAAATACAATCAAACATATGAGAAAGTAGAAAATGTTCTCTTGGTTCATTCACAATTAATTGTTCAAAGATTATCCAAAACTAAACAATAAAATTCATTAAATATATGCTTTTAAATGTCTAATTCAGTTTTATAATATGTGTAATTTGTATATACTATCGCGGAAGTAATCTTAAATTCCATAGGGTTTTTTGAATTAATTGTTTAAACAAAATGTGAAATAACAATAAAAGTATTGCAAATACAAAATAAATAGGTAAAAATCCAGAATTAGCGGATCAAAAACTATGGAAACATACCTTTGCATTAAATATATACGTAATAATAACAGCGTTATTAATTTTGGCCAGCTTTTTTCGATTTGGGACCACTGTGCGACGGCATTAGTCCTACCGTGTAGGTCAACTTTGTGGCTGGGCTCTTCTCTCTCTCTCCATTCCTCCTCTTCTAAAATATATCCCCAAAATACTTTAGTTCCTAGAGGTGTTAATGGCTTTTTTCGGCTGGCTTCTGCCCCTAATAAACATGACCTACCGTTTACGGAAGCGCGAATGAAATACTTAAAGAATAGAATACCCTCCTGCTATCTGGGTCAAATCCACGGCACACTTGGGAACATCATGAATTTTTGTACTCATCAGAGGAAAGAGATGATGAAAAAGAAGACGATAACGTATAAAGTATTGCGCAAACATTTCCGTGAGGAAAAAAAGTCGGGTTGGCTATGTCGGGGGAATAATTGCGGGTCATAAGTGAATGAATATGTCTGCTTTAGCGGGGTAATTTTTGACAGGCGTCGCTAGCGGCGTGAGCCGTGACGACTTCTCACCGTTCCCGAAGTCGTCTAAAATATTCTGTCTCACGTAGCGGTACTGATTAATCATCTAATTCTCGATCTAATTAAACCAATGAGCTGCGTTCACCTGGCTTCTCTCTCTGGGGTTTTAACGACGAGTATGGGCAGACATCTGAAATTTTACTGGCAATCTCATCACCTATTTTTTTTATTTCTTACCACCAGAAAATGCGTTGCAAAAAGTCGTATTTTTAGATTAACAAGACGGAAGGAGATGAGATGTTTCGTTTTCCATGAGAATAAACGCGCTTGCTCATCTAAGTCGCGAGACGTACCTCGCGAAAAATTCCGCTTCCGTGGCTAAAATAGTTTCCGCTCGCCAACGCCCACTCCACGGGCATACACGGCGCCAACTCGAAGTCATATATCCGCATGCCATACGCCCGATCGAATGAGACCGCATATATGTATTCAAATCGTTAAGTCAGTCACGGTGTACATTGTGACTAATCATGATATTATTCGCGTATTAAATCGCATCGTATACCTCTAGGATGGATGATGGATCACCCTGAAAACTTTGCGTCGCCTTTTCCGTCCAGGTATCCCATTATCGGACTGATTTCAATGACGTATTCACGTCAATCAATACACTATGACAGAATATACATGCATACATATACATGTTTAGAACTACGGACTTTCGGCCCAGCCAGAAAAATGTTTGTTTCCCAGTACCTACTGGTGGATTTTTTCTCATGGCAAGTTCTACGTGTTTCATGGCTTAATTTTTCGGATAAGGTGCCTTTCGGACCGTAAGCGCACGCTTTTTGTATTTGTAATTTGTAAGGTCAGGCAGATTGGTACAGAAAAACTCTTACGATTAAGGTAAAAAGGTAACTTAGTAATTGAATGATCTTGAATAGGGAGGCCACGAAAAGCAAAGACGGCAAGTATGATGAGGACTCATAGAAATGGCACAGGTACCACGAGTTCATTCCTTATATCGAAGAGATTATTTGGGTCTCCCACAAAATTTTATGGTAATCATTAGACCTAAACTCAGTTGATCAATTCCACAACATTCAAATAACATCCTAAGTAAATACTTGTAAATTTCCACAGAATATTTATCAAAGGGGCCTAAGTTTCGGCAACTTGTGCCGTTATCTACGTATCTTGATAGTGACACAAGCTACCAAAACCTAGGTCGCTTCAGGAAATATTCTGTGAAAACTTTTTCGTATTTTCTTTAAGATGGTACCAGTCACTCGTTACCACAAGTTAACGTCGGATATTTCCACAGCTTTTTTTCAGAAAAATTACGAGAGATATTATATGACACTTGGAAAAACTAGAAAAACCACCGGGCAAACTGAATTTTACTCCGAAATTGTCTGCGTAGGTCACTCGGTCAGTGTTAAGTCGGCAGAAACGGCGTTCAAAGACTCCTCATCGTTACGCTTATCCCTTGCGGGATCGGAATGTAGGCAAGGAGAGGTGAACGGAAGCCGTTGGGGCATTTCAAGGCGGGAACGGCTCAAGTCGTGGTGCGGTTTGGCGGGAGGAGACGGCGGGGGAATGGTGCCGGGGGAAAGCCGGGGACGGCCGAAGAATGATAGGCGCAGCGTCGTAGGACTCGAAGGCACGATTGAACCGACGCGGAAGAGTGCCCGGGAATGCAGGGTGACCAAGGCGTCCTATTGGGGGTTTATTCGACGAACGAGTAAGTTGCAAGCGCGGTGACCTTGCCAGGGGCGAACGGTAAGACTTATACGCGAGGTGAGACTACTTGGATGATGAAAACATCGTTCTTTTTTCTCACAAGGGAAGATTACAGTCGGTCATGGCCGCTATAATTTTTGAACACAGACGATGTAGCCGGAAAGACACGTTGATGTATTGGGAGATAGGTAGATTTAGGTTTTCAAGGTGCTTCCGCTGCGTATATGGTCATTCCGCAATACTCCTAACCTGTAGCTTAAAGACATATATTTATAAATGTACCATCAGCCCACTCCTTCCTCTTTGAGGATATGAAAAGATGCCATTTCTCTGTGATGAGCGCGACTCTTCTTTCCTCCTGACGGAGTATCGCATATAGATAATTATAATCCCGCAATTTGCGGTCAGTGTACGCTATGGATATGCTCTTGAGAACGAACAACGATCGCCCAATCGTCGTCATAAGCCTAGGTGTTTAGACCTCAAACTGTGATCAAGGTCTCACGGACCACTATGACCAATTGTTTTTTTATTTATTTTCTCAGGCCTTCAGTAATTTCATAGTTATTTGAAAGGAACGTTCTTCCAACGTGGAAAAACTAAAAAAAATTTCTGAGTTCTTGGTCTGAGAGACCAGCCTTAGGTGGGTTCTATTTTTAATCATCGAAAACTCTGAAATATAAGTTGGGATCATTATTACAGGAAAGGGAAAAAAATTGAGTTTTTAACGCCGACGCACATTTTACTCAGTTTGAACTCTGTAATTATTATAATATGGTGAGACAAAGGATACCTCACAGGAAAATTGACTCAGGGCATAATAACTGAGATAAAGGATCTGATACTTCCCCGGTGGATTGTATCAGTAAATTTTTCTCGGTTTCCAACCGGTACAGGAGTTTACGAACCGACGTTTCCATGACTAATTCTGCCACCATCTTCAGAGGGTTGATGACATGAATAGATTTTTCCGGAAAAACACATTACTGAATTTATGTCAGGACATCACCGATTAGCTGTCGAGAGAAGAATCTTTGGCGCCAAAAAAAAACGTATTTTCTCTTGCTGACTTCATTCAATCTGTTATATAAATTAATGAAGGGTCGTAGTTATCCCATCACTCGGAATGAAAAAAATGTATCTTGCGATATTTACGATGTTTCATAGCAAGCGATGGGGAAGTAAACGCTGGAATCATACTTAATTAATCTCGTATGCACAACATCCACTATGTAAACATGCATTAATTCAAGTATTCTACCAACTGATTGGTAGGTTCCTGGACAGTCCCCATCCTGCATCCCAATTTCTGAGACAGTGTGTCGCTTCTGTCCTAAGGATGTCCCGCTATTAGATCCCTCTTCAATTCTTCATATCTTCTACCTCCTCTTATTTCTTCCAAAATTCCTATCCTCTTCCACGCTTCCCCAGTGTTCTTCCCTCTATCACCCTCTTCAGCATTCCCCCTCTTCTCAATACCTCCTCCATCCATCTCTTCTGCCTTCTCCGAACCTCTGCCACAAACTTCCTCTCATCTCCAACCATATTCAATCAACCTCGTTCGTCTTCGTCACCATCCAGCTAACCTTCTCCATCCTTCTCCAAACCCACATCTCAAACGCCTCAAGTCTACGCACATCCTCCCTTTGCAATGACCAAGTTTCCGACCCATATAGCGCCACGCTCCATATTGAAGTTTTCACCAGCCTCTTCTTTGCGTCTCTTCTCAGACCCCCCCTCATCAATTCCCTTCCTTTCGAAAATGCTTCTTTAAGGGCAATAGTTACTACAAATTATAAAAATATACCGCAAGGCACTATTTTTTAACGTATTCCTTCGTAACATAATGTTCTTGGAACCAAATTAAAAGGCTCAGCGAATTGTATGCGACTATTGAACATTCTAAAGAAAACAATAAATTACTATGATGAACTTGATTTTTAAGTAACCAGAGGTAAAAGACAGCGAAACTTTGACTTAAGCTTTCGGAATGGATAAAAACTTACCTATTCAAAGGTTTAACCGTTCAAAACTCAGCAGCTATGAGGAGATAGACCTCCTCATAGCTCGACCTCACCTCGACAGAAATGTTGTATCGTGGTACTTCATTCAAACATTATCGCCACGTACATGTTGAAATAGAGCTCACGTAGCACAGATAGAAGGGCAGAAGGCGGGGGAAGCTGAAGTAAGGTGATCGAAGCTCTCCATCAAGAAAAGAGCACTTATGACTGAGAAGGCATATCTACCGAGCACAGCGAACGGAGGGTTTTGCCCGTCATTAAGCTCGCTTACGTGATCCACTTAATGTGCACGTCGCATGAACAGAATGTTATTCTCTTCAAAGACTGCGATGAAGACATATTTTTTTTAATTGACGGAAATTTAGAGACAGTGTGAAATAACTCCAGAACATCTTTGTTAATGGTGGTGTTAATTCAGAGTTTAGTGAACATTTATGTACAAATAACCATTTTAGTTATTTTATCCCGTAGATTTCACATGTCACTGACAATGGCTTTAAGCTAAATGTTTAGAGCATTTTGAAATTGTAAATAGCCGGCATAGTTTATGCAATGACCATATGCTCCATACCCATTCTCCCCTCCTTAACGTAAGACGACCTCTTTCCATAACAGACCACCGTCCTAGTCAACAAAACTGTTCTCGTTTAATCTCCTCCGCGCAAAACTCCGTTCAATCCAACCTGACTCAACCTTCTTCCTCCTTCTGCGTCACCTCTACCAGCAATACGCCATTCATAATATGCTAATAGTGTTCGCATCTCATCGAAGAAGCCCAACTAAACAATTAGAACAAGAGCAATGGAGAGAGAGAGAGAAAGTTGACGTCAATAACAGACTGAGTGTTTTGACGTTGGCAACGACGTCTTGCGACCTCGGGAACTCTGGTGGTCAAACGCGGAGATTGCCCAGCTCCTCCGTACGAAGCCCCTTCGTGGGGAATGGGCTCTTACAACTATATTCTATGCCACTGAAAACACGCTCCTCTACCACTGTACGGTAGGTTTTAAAACTGCGAAATAATTAATAAAAAAATATCGTACTTTATCTTCATGCTTGGCCATTGCATCCTTTCCCTTTCCTCCTCTCTTCTTGGCTTCCCTCAATCTGCTTTCATGTCTCTTTTCTCTTTATGGGTTCTCTCTACGCAAATTTACCTTATCGTTCGCTCTACATCATGTTTTAATCTTCGCAGATTAAGCCTCCTAGGGTCTTCGGGACTCTTCTACTGGAAAGGTTCTTATGCGAAAATGCCACTCTGTTTCACTACCACTATAACTTTGAAATAAACCGACTTATCTCAAGGAGGTTAGGAAAGAAATGGAGGCGACATACTACTTGATTCTTGAAGCCAATTCCGCCATTGCAGTCGGCACAGTTTAGACCTTCCTCTGGCTTACGTGTCCGGCGGTCGCGTTCGATTTTCGTCAAGTGTAATGTCAATGGAGGCAGGCGATACTTTGTGGAATTTAGTTGCACTGAACATGTTAAATGAAAGATTTTGTACTATTCCACAATATGATGTATATACATACATATATATTTTTTCCCAATCGATTTCATCGTCTTAGCGTCATTGTCAAGGTATACATCTCTGTATACCTTGACAATGACGCTAAGACGTTGAAATCGATTGGGAAAAAAATATATACATCATATTGTGGAATAGTACAAAGTCTTTCATTTAACATGTTCAGTCAAATGTAAGTTAAAAACCACAGACAAGGCGATGTTTTGTGACTGTTTTGGCAACACCTACTCGGCACAAAATCCTTCCCAAGCACACCTATTCTTGCTTCACATTCACTCATTAGCGTTCACGGTCATACCTCCTCCATTTCATTTTAATCTCCATGCCTATACCGACGATAATATTCGTAAAATTTCCCCTGTTTAGTTAGTTCGGTTAAGTTGCGATCGCAAAAAGTTGGCGCCGGGATGGCCTAGCCTGGAGGAGGCGGTTCTTCAGCGTCGCGCCATGAGAGGAAGAGGCAGTATACGCTTCCGAAGATAAGCCATCGTGATCGGGACACCAAAGACACTCTATTGAGGGATGGCTGCTTGGTAGGATTAGGCGGAAGGACGTGGTAATAGCTCAAAAGGGATACGACGAAGAGGGTTCCCCGCGATTGCAGGATTAAGGGAAAATGTGGATGTAAGCGATAAGGGGGAGCGTGTTAGTCAGAGATGGAAAGGGCTGCTCATGTTGTAATTGAGCAAGGGTTTTCATTCGGTGAGAGAGCAGCGTTCGTTCGATAAGGTTCAAAACGGAAGATCCGCAGGATTCGTCAAAACTTGTTAAGGGGGGAGGGGGAAGAAAAGTCGCACGCGGGGTTATTACCACTAAGAGGAAAAAGAGTGCGTGAGCTTCCGCAGAAGTAATGAGAAGGGCGGAGCTTGATAAGACCCGTGAAACGGCGCAAGAACACTGGATTAACCTCATGAACAGAAAGAGAAAAAACTTCAGGACTCACTCATATATATCGGAGATCGTGCCAACCGGATAGAGTAACAGTATCAACTCTCCTGCAAAGGTCGAATCCTCGTTCTCAATAACAAAACAAATCGTGGTACAACAAAAAAAGAGATGAAACATCAAACTTCGGATTCCTTCCATTCGTATTTAGTGCGTGGCACACGTGGCAACACAAAGCAAATTTGATCTCCGCATGTAGGCAACGCACTTCAAAACAGATCGGAGGCAGAGTTGGAGTTAGTACGCTTGGAGATGAAAAAACATCGATAATCACCTCCGCGATTGTCATTATTTGTGTTGAATTTCAGTTTAGGCGTCAAACATGGATAATATAAAGTTTTTACTCAAATCGAGGAAAAAATGTGCACTTTAAACAATGTAGTCTAAAAAACTGGTTGACTATAAACATAAAATTAGACCGCTACCATTAATAAAAATTAAATTCTACCTACTGGAAAGATGTAGAACGTTTAGACAGCTCATACCGTGCATTTCATCGTTGTCCGAGTACGCTGAAGTGCGCTGACGCGTTCTGACCTGCGCCATCTTCAATTGCTTGAAGGAAAAGTTCCCAATGATTCTGTTGAAATGTGCTCTTATCCTTTCACGACTATCGATAAATATAGCCCTAGAATACAAATCACGTGATCCACGAGTATATTAATTATTACGAAAGGTTGCAAAGAACTGGAGAACTATCAATAGTACGAGTACTTATGTAAATATAACCACAGATTTTACTTCTATACGAGATATAAATGCGAGGGAAAAGTGACCAGATCTATATAAGAAAAAAGGTTTTTCAAGTTGAGATAATCAAAGCTCTGCCAAAGGTTATATTCAGTAAAGTAACAGTTACTTCCCCATTAATTTTTAATCAATTTTTTTTCCAAGCGGAGAACAAGAAAACTATTTTTACATTGATGTAGGATTTGGTTCTTTCCCAGCATATTCTGTCAGTTAAGTTTCCTCGGAACATCCACCACTACTTGGTTTCCAACGTTTCGATGACGCCATCGTCTTGAGGGTTTCAGGGCTACATAGCCCTAAAGACGATGGCGGAGGCAGTCATCGAAACGTCGGCAACCTAATACTTGACATGGTGGGAGACCCGAGAAGACTCCACTATTTTTTCAATCAATCTAGAATCGATCTACAATATCGCTATCGACAAAACATGTCCTATAAATACTTATCCAACGTTTTAAGTGAAATTAAAACGCGAAGTAATTGAAAAATTATTTATTTTCCGAGAAAAGGTTTCTGTCACCAAATTCTGTCCCCGGTTAAGAGAGGTGTATCCGCAAACAAAATGAAACAATGTTTAAAATAAAACTAATATACATTAAAGGTAATATAAATCAAAATGCTAAATGTACTCTGAAGTTTCACAGTCCACAGCTTACAATACTTTATTTTTCCACAGAAATAACAAAAATTGAAAGATCATTTTTTCCCAAAATAAAGAGTTATCTTAAAACAAGGCCTCATCACGTAACGGTCATCCGGTAATTTCAATCTTTTACTAGCCCATATTTAAAAACATTTACAATTACTACGTGAGAGTCACATATTTTTAGGCTGGCAAATGAGGAGAATAGCGAAAGGGAAGTACAGCAAAAGGAGAGAGCTACTTACAAGAGAATATAAGCAAAAGACTTGCTAATGGTCTATTATGGAGCGAAGCGGAGTTTGTTGCTGGAACCAAGACTCAGACGGAGGAGGATAAAAATACACTTTCGGCGTTAGAGATGCGGGTATGAAGGAGAATGAAATCGATGGACGGGAATGAAGACAAACGACGAAGTACTTGAAATGGTGGGTGAGGAGAGGAAGCTTCTGGAGGAAATCAGGAAAAGGCAGTGTAAAAGGCGATGGACAAGGCGATGTGGGTTGCTGAAGGCCGTGAATAGAGGGGAGCGGAATTTTCAAGATTCATCGGATCTTTTGGGCTGTCTTTCTCATTTGTCGGCTATGTTGGTGCGACAGTTTCGCCGGCGTTGCAGCTTGTATCTTCAGGTCAGTGAAGTGAATGCACTGGTCCATACTTCCCCGTCTCATAAACATAATCCGTTGGAGGCAGGTGCGCTGTGATAGGTTGCTTTCAAAACGCTTAACTTTCATTGACCTCAAGAAGCCGACTGCAGCACCTGTAAAACTTTCAGCATAACGGAGATGTACTCGGAAGACCTGTATCTTCATATTCGTTTCGCCTCGAAATCAGGGAAGGGGTAGAAAGAGAATAAGGCTTTACGGGTGGGATGATGAAAGAAATAATTAAGCAGAGTTGAATAAAATAAGGGCAACGGCCTGCCGCGATCGAAACACCGGCTCCCGATCAGTCGCCGAAGTTAAGCTCAAATTTGGAGGGGTGATCGTCCGCTTCATCCGAGTGCTGTTGCTCCTGCCCTGCGACAGTGACAGTATGAATAAAATGACCGTAACCGTTGAATCACGTGAAACTTAAGACTTGAAGAAAGTAATAATTGTAAGAGATAAGGTCATGCTGTTATTAGAAATATTGGTTTATGTAATATGGTCTCCATGTGCGTCTCTCTTTTGAAATTCCTTCAGGAGAAAAAATTGTATTCGAACTTCATGTCGTCGACATTATTCATCCAGCATAACCGGTAATAGTATTTCTAAGCATGAGAGATGTGTAGACAAGAGCTCCTACCTGAAGTAAATCGCAGAGAACCTGAGGTAAAGTACGTACGCGAGCTGATATTCACGGAAGGAAGGGATCGAATGAGAGTTGGGAGGAAGAGACAAAGAGAGCCAAAGGGACCCTTTAAATGGGTAGGAAGTCGAGGAATGGATCCGGGGATTGGGTAATAATGGGAACGGCTTGCCGGGAAAGACTGACTTGTGGGAAGAGAGAGAGAGAGGGTATTCGGGTTTCAGTGGTCCAGGACCGAGAACGGAACCTTGAGGTATGTCGGGGGATGGAGTTCGGGGAGCGTGTAGGTGGGACAAATTGAGGAGGTGGAATAAATGGAGGTGGGGTCTCGACAGGGGTTTGGGAATCGAAGAGAAAAGGGCCAAGGGTGAACGCGAGTAAAATTAGGTTCATAGAAACAATAACGCTAAATTAACTCAAGCACTTAACGTGAAATTTATCAGTACTGGGACGGGACAGTGTTAGGGCACAGCATCGCAGTGGTAATGACAGCGTTTCGGTCAGTTTTTTTCTGGTTAACACTCACGTGCTCCATGGAAGGATTACATTAAGATAGGAAATATAAAAAAGCGTAGCCAATCACCAAAGAACCAATTTTCAGAATAACCAGGGCGATATACGCCGGATTGGCCTTAAATTCATTAAGGAGGTTCCGCCGCGACTGTGTGAGTCAAAACAAATACTAAATTCCACATTTTTTATATTTAGTCCGCAAAATCCTGATTTCGCTTATGAAATGCGTTACCTACAGAAAACCAAAAGTAAAGGAGAAAAAATACAGATTATTTCACGAATGTATTTTAAATGAGCACTTTTTCCAGCCATTGGAGCCGACTGCAGCGCTATTTCCTACGAATTACCGCATTTTGACTTCAATTACGGCAGTAAATCCCTAATAACTAAAAAAATAAGGTGGTAAGAGGCTTATATTTTATTTTTATTAAATATCTCTGGAATATTTCCTTCTTATAAACAGTTTTACGCAAAAATGGCTTTTATATTTTATGGAAAAATACTATTTTTCCCCGTGTTTCTCACATTCCTCCATTGAATATCATGTAATTTCAAGTTCAATTATAGAATAAAATTGCGTGGAAAGGTATTATTTTGTTTTTCATATCAAATAGAGGACAACTTTTTCTATAAGTAGACAGAATATGAAAAAAATGAAATTTAAGTAATTTTACGGTGGAACCATCTTAATTGCACAGGATCAAGGTTTAGCATGCAAGCAGTAATTACAGTGATCAGTAATTGCAGCGTATTTGGACATGATTTCAAGTATGATATTTTTAAAGTTAAAAAACGATCCTTGCCTATTTACATCAAAGGGATACTATCTTTTCTCACTATATATCCCAAAAAATAATATTTTAATTGCAATAACTACAACATAGACGAAATACTGTTAAAAGACGCGAAATACAACCAGAAAACAAATCGCTACGTAAATTACGGTACCAACTTATTACAGTTTTACTGTCATTAGCGAAATACTGCGTTTATTGCAGAATAAACGCGACCAACGTAAATAGCGTCGCGATTGGATAACTGAGCTGAAAAAAATTACACCGGAAAAAAAATAAGTCTCAATCGATCAACTATTTTCTTGATGGATTGAACATGAATTTTGCGGAAGAAATTTTCTTCCGGTACCGAAAGAAATTACACAGGTCCAAGAATTTCACAGACTTGATTTTGTACAATGAAATTCATTTATTATTTTCCTTTCAATGGGTGACCTCCATAAAGTTTCTTTGGCAACACCTCCCGCAAAAACTTTGAGGAAGTTGGAAAGTTGTACTTTTTACTACGGACGCATTTGTTTTTGCCCTTGAGATTTTAATAAATCTGCTCTATTGGAACTAAATCATCGATTTTCTACGGATTTGAGATGATTTTTGGAAGGACAATTAAAAGATACGGATATTTTACTTATGATTCCTCTTTCATACTCCAATTTCATTCCACGTGCTAGTACACCTGTTCCAATTTAAAGGAACTGCGGAACTGACCACGCAGTAACTTTTTACGGAGTCACCCGCTGATGGACACACAATTGTGTGAAACTCACTTTGAAAAAAGCATTCACCTGGACTGGGATACGAACCCAGACCCCACGATTTCGCGCCGAGTGCTCTAACCAGTTAAGCTACTTAGGATTCATCTCTCACTGCGAATTTCATGGAGGCTTTAAGGAGCGAGATGTCTTCACAGGTACCGTGGATACAACGCCATGGAGTACTAGAGTGGGAGCGGTTATGGCTAAAGTTAAAGTTACTGCGAGGCCAGTTCCGCAGTTCTTTGAAACGCCTGGGTAGTTAGTAGAGGTAGTAGTACCTCTCTTTATTCCGGTTAAAATTGAACACATTTCCCTCATACTCACTCGTTACCCTAACGTTCAATATTAAATCACTTCCATTGAATTTATCTTTAGTATCTCATTACAATTCACTTTTTACTCTATCCACGAATTCAATTATCTTCGGAAATCCTCCAATCCCTACCACTTAATCACTGGTACTGCTATTGTACACCGTTATTTTTACCTCTATAGTATTAGGATGAGAACATGACGAGGTACTGTAGCCTCATGACTTTCGTAAGATGTCTTCATTCAGCTTTCTTTGTGACCAGCTTATTTCCTTCACCCTTTCCCACGCCATCCATCCATCTAACGATCCTCTCATCCAATTTCATCTCCTTACCTCAAAATCCAGGCAATGTTCCATTTAACCTCCTTTTTCCAGGAAAATCTCATTTCCTTCGATATCTTATGATTACTCCTTATCCCGTATCCCTGATAATGGTGCTGTTCTGCCTTTAACAATGTCTCTTCTTCCCCCATCCTAATTCCTCGAAGAACAGGCCCTTGAAGCATACAAAGCCTCGACCCATGTCAGACATCAATCTTAAGCAACCTTTTCGTAATATTTTTCCTGAGGATTCCAAGTTCACCAAAAAAGAAGAATACCAAATACATATATCCAATCAGTTAATCCCGTTTCGTACATTTTATATTAAATAGCGTATACTGCGTTTTGCATTGGTAGTGACAGGCGAATGAGGCTGAATCCTGATAGTATTAATTATAAATTAAGAGGTTCAAATAGTTTAACATATTTTTTGATAAGAGTAAAAAAATTGTTACTTAATATAGAAAATTCAGATTTATTTTTTTGTTAATAGTACGGTTAATACTCAATATATTTTGTATGCACGACAGGTTGAGATTAAACAACAAATTGTTATCTTTTCATGCATTTATTTATGTTTCGTATCTGATCTCAGTTTACTTACTTTTTCAATTATTCGTTTTGTAATTTTCCTTGAGGTATCCCAATACAGGCAATGCCTAAAAGGGATTCCTAATTTATCCTTGTTTATTTGAAATGTAAAATATGCTTGTAATGTTGATTCCACGGATAAAAAAATATATATATAAAAATATATTATATACTTATTAATTACTGAAACTCTTACTTCCAATATCCTCGCAAAGTAAACATTATCCTCAACCAATTCAAACGTAAGCCGTGAGGGAAGTTAGCTTCACTTGAAAACACTAAGTAGGCTTTTCGTTCAGTCAAATTGAAACTGGATGCGAAAGAAAGAAATGCGTGCAGAATATCGTGGAGATATTTCTTTTTTACCATTAATTTTGCTTCAGAATCAGGTGCCCCACGAAAGAGCTAGATATCACTAATGGGGGATGCAATTTCTCTCAAAACATTCTCCAAACTGTGATATGCCATTATTTAGCGTGCGGTATCTAAGTTACCCTCAGATTCAGAAGTATATTATAGCTTCCTTCCCACCCTCCTTTAACTTTTCAAGTCAATGATCCACTTTGAGACCGGTATTTCTCACTTCTTAGTACATATATTATATACGTTTAACCTTTGCTTTCTCCTCGAAGAAATGTTCGATAAAGTCAGCGAATAAACTTTCGACGGACTTTTTTCTTAATCATCACTTTCTCGGAAAATACCCATATTTTTTTCTCTCAAGCAATCTTACCTCAGAGGTTTTTTGCATAACACCCGCAAATCCCATCGATAAAAAAAAAGTTTTTTTAAAGAATCTTCTTGTCCTGTTCCCCGTGAGGAATTGGGAAGGAGGAGAGACTCGTTAGCACTTCACTTGCTGCGACTTATTTAATTAAGATAATCTCTTTCACTTTGAAATGCAACGCCGTGTTTCTCATTATCTTTCACCAATATTGCCCATTCATTGCCCAGAGGGAAAATTCAAGCCTTTACTAATCCAACACGTCGGAAACAGTCGATATCCCGTCACATTAAGTTTGCATGGACTTGACCCGCTTCTATACTCGTTCGTTTTATGCTATATTTTAATATATTTTAGCAAATAATTAACGCTTTTTTATGGGACAACCGGCCATTGACGTATTTGCCGGAAAAGAAACCTTTTTGCACTTCCATAACAAATACCAAAATGACGCCAGCCTACTTTGAGATCATCCTGAACTAAATGTCTCAGGATGTCTGCCACGAAATTTTCGTTTAACAATAATAATAATATAATTGCGTAAATAGCAAGGAATACGGCCATGAGTTAGGTTTAGCGGCATAACCTTAGGATTCAGAGCCAATACCTTCAACTACCACGAAGCAATGAGAGTGCCGGATAATAACCATCGATGAAAATATTTACTGCAACCTCCACTGCAAGAGTCCTGCTTCCATAGATTTTAGAATTTCACCTTTTGAGTACATAATCTTAACGCCGTATTCTAGCAGGCATTTCTTTAATGTAAATGAGAAAGAAATGAAAATTGCCAAATTTTGATTAATAATAAGTATTTAATAGGTCGCATATCTCAACCAAATACCTCAGATGAGAGCATTTCCCTCTATTCCGCGGATGTCTACACTGCAGTCCATCAGCTAAAATATATATATTTTTAAATTTTATGCTGCACCTTGCTCATCATTCAGAAACCCTCGTATTTTGTTTACGGACCATAACTTAATTATTACGAACAATTCTGCCAATGTAACCGAGTTAAAATAACCGATGGAGAATCTTTGGGGCTGCGAAGAATCTCCCGAGGAACCTGGGTTGAATTATAAGAGGACTGAGATTTTTATGGAGGTCCATGGGAAGAGACGTGAGAGACAAATAGTGACGTACATAGATAGGATAAAGAGAATATAATGGGTCAAATGTACGGGAGATGCCTGGTACGACGTTCATCCGTAATCTTTTTAACAAGCCAATTATTTTCAAACATGTAAACTGACGGATCACTTCCCAAATGCTAGTAACATCTCTGATAGGAACGGAATTGAATTCAAAAGTAAACCCAATGACTATTATGACAGTATTAAGAGAGAGAGACACACACATAATGAGAATAGGAACATGTCAGGATAAAAGAATGAATTCACAAATTGTATAAAAAAGAAAGACTTAGCGTAACATGCATTTTGAGAAGACATTCGTGTCTAAAATTTACAAAAATATTGAAAAATAAAATTAACGTTACCAGTTAAGGCCAATACTACAGTATCTTAGTAGATCTGAGTTGACACTTTAAATTGACTAAGAGACCAGATGGACGGTCATTGGAAAAGGACAGATATAAGAGGGACGATAATGAAGGAGAAAAAGAAAACTCAATACGTGAAGAGAATAGAAAAATTTTCCAAGCATCATGTGAATTATCCGCTTAGAAGGCTCATAATAACATAAACCATAATGATTTACATTAATTGTTTAAAGGAAGCATAAAAAATATAAAAGTCCTCTAGCATTGAAGAGAACCATTAACGGTAAAATAAGACAATATTGAAGATGACGTATAGTGAGATCTTGCCCCTGATCAAGGAAGGACTCAACATTATAGAACTTCAATGATTCTTGACCATCGTGTCACATCCTCGAAAAAACTAATTTTTCATGATAATTATTTGAAATTTACTAATAAAGATTTCATTTTTTGAACGTGTTATAGTGAAATGTCGTAATTCTGCGTATCAACTCCTTGAGTAAGGGCCGTTATAGAGAATTGAGAGTGTATCAAGAGAACAAGTGTAACGGACATTGGAAAGAGACGAGAAAAGAATTTAGAGTTCAGGAGGACAGGAGAGCATACAGATTGTAACAGTCAAAAAAGATGAGAAAGAAGTTCCACCGGCCGGTTTACCTGCGCTCCGCTGAACGTAGAGCTCGAAGGCGGCCAGAGGGCCGTACGTGGACGAGCAACGCGTGTCCCTGGCGATCACCTGGAAACCCAACCCCGGCAGGGTCACGGGCATCGGCAGGTCGCTCAACGACCCCCTCCGAGTACGGTTACGGGCACCCGGAGACCTCAGCGGGACTGAAAGGCCCGTGGAACTCTGGGAGGTCGAGGCTGAGGCCTGAGCCAGCCTCTGGACGGCCAGCATGATGGGCCCCAGGACCTTGGCGAGTGACTGCTCGTGGTCTGGATCCTTTGGGGCGAGTACGGCGATCCGAACGAGGGGTCCACCGTCCGGACCGTAGCGGTGCGGGAGGAACTTGGAGTCCTCTTCATCGTCAGGCCCGTAGGCCTCGCGAGGACGCCTGGGTGAGTCCTGGTGTTGAGGCGGAGGTGTTGAGGAATGTGCCGTGAGGCGCACATCGTCCCTGATGAGCGCAGATGGCGACGAGAGGTGCGGAAGGAGCAGAAAGAGGAGCAGGGAGCAGAGGAAAGGGAGCAGGGCGGGGATGGGCGGCTTGATTGCCGCTGGCGGGGGACTCATCCCCGGCGAAGGCCCATGGAAGGTGGGGCTGCTTCGCGTCCGGGCGACCCCTGGAGTCCGAAGAAGAGGGGGGGGGACTCACGTGCACCCCCTTCCCCTGCTCAGTCCGGGCCCTCCGCTTCCTTCGTCCTCGTCGGAAGCACCCTCTCCATGTCTCCTGACGACCCGGCGACCTTTAGGCCACGAGCGAAAAGCACATGATAAGAGGGATCCAACAGATAGGGTACATATTTATATAAATAACATTTCTCGGAAAAGGAAAGGGAGGAATGGATTGGAGCGTAGGAGTTTTATAGGGAAGGAGTAAGAGGGGAGTGGTATTTGAAGTTCGATAAAGAGGATTTACCTCGAGACCGGTCGTCGATGAAGTGCGACAGTGCCACTGAGTGATCGCACGGCATATGGCGCCGTTTCTCATGCGATTTGAAATCCATTGAGGGATTTCGAGCGATTAAGATTTACGAAAATACAGTGACGCGAAGCAGGAATCAGAGGAATTCCATTGCTTAACTACGGAGAAAAACAGTACCAGCAGACCCATACATGCTGGAAGAAGTAATAATGTTGCAAAATATCCACAAGCAATTTATAAAACGCTCAAGTTTCAACAGTTTTGATGTTGTATAATGCAAAAAATAGATGCAATGACTGTATTATAATTGAAATATGGGTGAACAGTAGATTGTACACATACAACTGGTAGTATTTTTTCTTCAAGGATGCAGTCAAACCATATAACGCCGGTTAGAGTCTAGTTTGTAGACTCATTTATCTAGTTGTACACTCTTCGTATGATCTCGATATGCAAGAGTGGATTGAAGTATGAAGTCTCACGAGAGAAATTAAATGAAGTATGAGGCAAGCTATATGACAAGCATTGCAGAATTTGCCACTAGGAAATCTTTCGATGAAGTGCAAGTGACTGACTTAGTCATTGCGCGGTATTTTCTCCAACCTATAGTACTGCTTCTCCATTGTGTGATTTAACGTTCTTTCATGCGCCTTAATTACATGAAAGGGAACGATCACACAAAGGATGAATTTAAAAAATGACTTTGATGGAGTAAAACAGTCGCATTACAATCGCTCATGCTTTCTATAAGAAAGTAAATCATTTTATATATTCCGTAAAACAATTTGTTAACTACCCAAGTTTCATACATTGCAATGTATACATACATATCAAGGAATTATTAAAAAATAATTGCACGATTGTTTGAATCGGGGTGGGTACACAATGTTTGCAGGCAAATAGAAGAATTTCAAATCCCTCAATTATGAAGTTCAACCCGTTGCGCCTCAAAGTGTCTTTTCATATGAGTACCCTTATGTCCCATACACCCTTCTCACCGTTTTCCTTCCACGTGTAGGAGTAAATCAGAGAGTGGGATTTTTTGGGAAAGGGATAGAAGGTGGGTGTAGCAGGTTATCTGAAGAGCTATAGCTGATTCGTGGATGGCCTTCAATGAAGGACATGTGTACTACAAGATGATTGAGCTACAGGTCTCTTACATTACAATTCTCATGCCGCGTGACTTAAAATACATTCATTTGACCATGCATTCGTTTATTATTTTAGAGAAAAAATTCTCAAAGAGTTAACATGAAGAAGTAGTCAGAGTTTGTACATTTCCCAGGAGTAAAACAGGAAAAACTGCTGTGTTCATAGATGTGTAGTTAATTCAGGTTAATAAGATACCTCATAAGTCTAAGTCTAAGTGAAGTTTCATGAGGGAATACATATATTCGCATTCGTCACAAAGTTAAACAAACCAGCCTGATAAAGGTTGTGCTCAAAGTGTTTTTGTGTGCTCTGAGAATGTTATTTTATTTGCTTCGTTCGGCCATATCGTTCACGATAGGTCATATACTTCTGTCCGCCACTTGCCGATAGGTCCAAAACGGACGATCGCCCATCCAAAGTCGAGCCGAGGCCGACGATGCTCTAAGCCAGTGATAGAGCGGGAAGCGGTGTTTCCCATCATGGTAAGCCTTTTCTTTCCACCCCAATATGGAAGAGAAGTATGTAAGGAAAAGAGGAAGGGAGTCAAGTGAATGTGAACAAAGCAACACAGCGAAAAGGACCTTACAATTCCATTCCGGATGGTTTCGGAAATTGGAATCGTCCACTTCAAGTCACAGAGTGCTGGCCTCCGTAAATGGAGGGCCAAGAATCTGGACCAAGGGCAGAAAGTCCAAAAATCACCACCACAGGTTCTCAATCCAGTGATTGATTTGAAGCTGTTATCTATTCCAGGAGATGTTCCACTAGTCTATTTAGGTCAGTGAAGGATCGATATCCTAGGTTCTCAGCTATCTGACCCTCGCACTTTCTTTTACGTCTTTTTCTCGCGTTGTTCCCTGATAAATGGGTTGTTCGTTAGGTAGACTTATTGGTTAATTCAATGTAGAAAGCTAAACTAACAGCACGTATAGAGTAATTTTTGTACTTTCGGTACTTATTATAGCCAAGTCAAATTAGATCCAAAAATCTGTTTTGAGGAATTAATCCCAGCAAGCTGGAAATAGTTTCAATACCTTTATTTGGCCCTGAAAAGATGTGATCTGAGTTTGCACTATCCCAAGAGGTAAGCTTATCTAATGGGAGCCCAATAAACATTAAATTTTTACACTTTTTTCAGTTCTTTGCTCGTAGCTCGAAAACAGTGCGACGGACGGAGAATGACATCCTATTCAATGTTAAAGAGGGTTAAATTCTGCGTAGAATTAGTATATAAATATTAAAATTTTGGTCAATAGTATAGCCTAAATCAAAAGTTAGAAACCGGGAAGTTTTCTTATTTCAGTGCAAACTTACATTTTGTGACTTTTCAAGACCACATATCTTTGAAACAGATACTCCTATTAAATTCAACAGATTCAGGTGGGGGGGAGACAGTGATGGAAAAGCAAGTTGGGCGGATTTACACATCGTGCTACGACGAAGGTTCCGAGGAAACAGGTGAACGAATGGCGGAACACCCTCCCTTTCCGCCTCCGCTGTAATATCTCATCTCGATGCCAAAAACATCTGGCGACCCCTCGGAAATGGAAAAATAATCACCAATGCATACATTTTTTCCTCGAGTCTCAAACGGATCCAACAGACGTGCGCACGAATGCACGAGAACTCATCGGAAAACTCACGTAGACAAAAATTTCTACTAATTTGAAAATTATGAGGAATTTCCTGAGTGGTAACTGACCTGATGTAAACTACAGTAAATGAAAAAATAGGTCACATTGCCAGTTCTCAAAATACCGTGATGGCTGCCAAATGAAATACATTCATCTGAACAGGAAAATA
The DNA here is from genome assembly GCA_963573305.1 of Pyrrhosoma nymphula. Lineage (NCBI taxonomy): Eukaryota > Metazoa > Arthropoda > Insecta > Odonata > Coenagrionidae > Pyrrhosoma > Pyrrhosoma nymphula. The sequence continues at coordinate 5,547,357 of OY754335.1, read as the reverse complement.
AATGTATAAGAAATGAAAAAGTATCGTTTTTGTCACAGAGTGATGTTAAACAGTTGCTAAATTCGTTAAATTCTCTGTTTACTATTAATTCTTTATGTATTTCATGAAAGAACACATTTTTTTGAGTGTAAATATTCCAAATTATGTGTTTTTATTCATTGAATTCCCCTGCCGAACTCTTCGTTCATAATCAAGGATGGGCCACATCTTTACAAGAATTATGATTTATGGGGTGCCCAATTTAACTCATTTCTCGTTGGTAATTCTTTAGTATAATGAGTAGAGTGAAATAAAAGCTATTTGTATTATTTCTAGTGCATTGAGAAAAAAACCAACCATCGCATGATAGTACAATGAGGTTAACATGGCTGGCTGACCACTTGGGGTAGGTGACCGGCAATTGAGGTAACTTGCGCCTTGAAGGACACTTGAGTAGGTTGGTAAGGGAAGGATCATCTGGGGAATTTGATTCGGAAAGATATGTTACATGTTTTCCACTAGCAGCACTTACATATTCGCTCTGCTCTTTGGTACAACCACCTTGCCAATGATTTTGGGTAAAATCCGTGGTCGCCAAGTTTAGATTTTTTTAGGACAACACCACGTACGTAGAAATCGCCTTAGGAAAAAAATGCCTTTTTCCCTAAGGAATTTTCTAAGTAATTTTACTAATAAAACCGGTTTTGCCACACATGAAACATCTTCAAAAACTACTTTCACTGATTTTTATAAAATGGAGGACCACAAAATGATGCCTAATAGCATCAAGTCATTGAATGGTGTAGTCGATCCAATACTGTCGAGTCACCTCAAGTCCGAACGCGATACTGGTATTGCATGGTAAGCATCGGCTGGACGTATATCAAGCGATTAATCCGCGAAGCCCCGCAAAATACTTTTATTATTGCATTCAACAACTATTTGAATATTTTTTTAATATTTGATTTTCGAAAATTGGCACTTAGGAGATTTAAGTCTCACGCCGGCAAAGGTGGCAAAGTTGGCAGCACCGGTTTGGAAGCAAGTAAAAATGTGCCAGAATGAAGTGAGCATAAGGCTACTGTAATGTACAGTATCTTGTCTTGACTTAGAAAGAGAAAGTCAAAAGGCAAGCAGAGGGCCAGTGATTTAAAGCAAGGGAAAGTGAGCGCAGAGCTGAGACTATATTCCACTAGGTGTCTATTAGCTACTCGGAATTTCGCGTTGCTCTAGAGAGTCGACGGACCTCTATTACATTACACACATTACTATAATCTTGTTTTTCTAGTCAAACGTCAAACACTTAAGACTTTCAACTTAAAATTATCAAATTTTGTGAGCTTAAAAGTAATTATTTTCCTCAGTTTGGTTCGCATTCAAGATGTTTCCTTTATATCTATTGACTTTTTCGATGCCCACTGTACACGTTTACGTAGCCAGAGATGGAGGAATTAAAATTGAACTGAGTTGGTACTCTAAATTACAGCTTGGTAATTGGGGCGAGAATCACCAGAGGCTCAAATGTAAAAAAAGAATCAAATTTTCACTAAAATTAACTCACGTACAGTACACACGTTCAAAGTATGCTAGCACATGGATATTTTCAAAGCCTCACATCGTATTAGTAGGCCAGATATTCCACTGATAAGTACGTATGAGATGTAATTTTCCCACACATTATTTAAGACAACAAACTAAGAAGACTAGGCAATAAGACATTTTAAAATTCATTAATACCTATTTTCCTCCCTTATTACTTCTTGTTTCATTTATTTCAATAAAGCTTTGTACTTTTCTACACTTTTAAAAAAGTGTAGAAAAGTACAAAACTATATTGAAATTAATATTAACAGTTTCTACAAAGTAGAGCCTGTAGTAGAAGCTGTGGATTTTACTTTTTGTTTTCTTCAATGTTTTCATCATAGGTGTCCTAATCTCCCAGACACACTCCTTTACGGCGGCTAATAGCATCCAGATGTAGATAAATGGTAATATTCAGTGGTCGATTAATATACTTATCCGATAAAAACATATTCCTATTTAATTTAAACATTTTCACCAAACTATATTCTAAGTTATTCAAACAATCCTTTCCTGTCAACAAGGTGACTGACACAGTCTATTAGCATGACATATAAACATACTGCGACGAGGTTTTCATTGTCTAAAAAAAGCGATGTTGTCTTTTCGCAAGGTTGGCCCTGAAAAATATGATTCTTTTGCAAATGTGAGCGAATTCAATCAATATTATCAGCCATGCGCACCTCCTCAATTGCGACAAAGATGGATGCGATGCGGAACCCCTTGTTTTCATTTCAATATTTTTTCGGGGTTGTCCTTCAGGGAGTTCCTTTCGTCGCATTCAATCAGGAATTACGAGAGATAACTCCCGCCGACCTTTCTCACTTTCATCACGTGGCTGTGTTCCAGCCTCGAAGCATTTCTCTGCGAGTTCTCCATTCATCGATTCGCAGCGTCCTACCCACCCCCCGCTGGTTAAACGGGAGTCACTTTCATTTCACGTCAATTCAGCGCTTCTCTCTCCCCTGTCAGTCTAAAGTCGTCGGCTCGACATCGGTACAGCCATAAGATGACGAGTATTAATCGGCTCCCCATTGGTCTTGATTTGCTCCTGATTGATTCCGCTGATAATTTACGCGCGAAAGCGTTTAGCGCTTAGGTATCGGGTCAAATATTACATACAATTTATTGCAATTCTAAGACAAAGTCTCCGGCTTCACCTTGTGGAAATTCCTTATGTCACACATAATAAAATAATTCGTTCTTTTCCACACTGTGGTTGCCCTTTTAAATGGCTCCAATTCCCTCTAGTCCCTCTTTCCTATAACCTCCCAGCCACTCACCTTCCCCCCTCCTTCACAAACATATTCTGTGACCGTTAGAATACTAAACCTCCCTCCTCTCCAATCCCCTTTCCCCCCCCCCCCCCCACCTCTTGTTGTTGAAGTATATAAGGCAAACGTGAACCTATTTCGGAACCTGAAGGTGACACAAGTTTGTCGAAACCATGGTCGTATCGTAATAAAAAGTGTGTAAAAGAAAGAAGTATTTTATTATGGGTGACGTTATTGCAATTCGATGATTTTACTCGCACATCCGAAATTGCTTACTTCAAGGCCTAAGTTCTTTTCATTTTGTGATTTCCAATCAACGGTAAAGTTCAGGCATAATAATTTCCCAACAATAGCTAAGAGATCACATGCTGGGATTTTCCTTTAAATAGTCTAGCCCCTTCTATACGCTTTCCTATAACCAGTGTAGTTTCTAGCAAAACGAACGATGCCAGGGTGACATTTTTCCACGATGGAAAAAAGAACAAACTTTGCAAATTTTAATATTTAGTTTTTTATTCATAACCCAGGATTCGACAGTTGATGTCATCTTCAAGTGACTGTCGAAACCCGGATCGTGAATAAAAAACTAAAAGGTGAAATTTGCAAAGCTTGTTCTTTTTTCCAGTATAGTTTTTACTTCACAAATTCTCCTCAACAAGTTTACATCACCATAGGGTCGAATTGAAGTTAAACGCACACGATAAATATCGCAATTACCATCATTAATTAATAAAATCACCTCAGCTCACACAATCACCACACACGGAATAATAATCAGGTGATAGTCAGGGAAGTGCTTCAGCGTGATTGCGGATAGCATGAACGCTCCGAAACTAATACATTTCCTACGATACGCGAACTAATTTCATTCGATGAGTTTTCTTAAAATTGACTTGAGTTCTTCGAGGACCGACATAACCCTATCGAAAAAAATGGAATAGACGAAAGGCCCTTGACCTCAATTGTTAACCAAGAAACGAGGATAATCAAATAAGAGGCGAATTGAAATCGGATGGATCGTATTGAACTCTTATGTTATCACTGAGCTCAAAATCGAATATAGCGATCATGTGGGCGAACTTCCAATCTAAGTATCTATATATTCAACGAAAGACATCGTTGGGATTTGAGCGAGGTCTTGCCAATACTTTTTGAAGTTATCAGGCTGAATGAAATATAGAAGAATAAATTATGATTAACCCGAAAGATATTCGTCATTGCATGGAAGAAAATGCATTCACCGGAGTGACTCATAGCCATCGGAGTCGCGATGGTGCGGCCCTGGATGGGGCCCTGGATGGGGTCGGCCACGAAAAATACTAGAAGAGTGTAAATGGGTTGGAAAAAGGTAAGTGAGAGAGGGATGAGAGAGGGAGGAGGAGAAAAGTGCGTCTGGACCGTCGTGTAACGTGTCACTGGTGACCTCCACTTAATAACTCCCCCCGCATCCTCCTCTACGCGCTCTGAGAGCCCGGACTAAGCACGAATAATGGCTGCGCTCCCGTGTGTGACCGCGGCCGACTGCGCGCCGTGTTTTTGGCGACCGGAAGCATTCTCTTTTTTTTCAAGAAAATCCCATTGTTCCCATGAAAGTCCGACGCAACAAGGGATTTGTTTATTTATCACTTTCATTTTTTTAAACAACAAAGGTCCATGAACGAGCAAACCCGTCATGGGGGTCATATCTAAAATTCAAATTTAAGTAAAGTAGAGCCTTCCTTTCACGCGGAATACGTAACCCTAGGTATCTCTATTAGTTAATCAGTAGATTATATTCCCTAGCGTCCAACATTGTTAAAGATGTAGATAATGTTAACATTGCATTAAACACATACGGAATTCAGATCTATACTATGGGTCTCATACCCGGAGAAAACTACAGAGGTACAAGAAAAATATATGACAATACAGTGTCTTCTTGAACTAGCATCATATTATATTTCAAAACACATCATGCATTAACGAGTGAAAAATTAATTTTCCAGAACAGGAATCCGAACCCAAATACACAAAATATATACTAGGTTCTCAATGTGTCATATTCATAAATTATTATTTGCCAATTAATTCCTGAGAACTTCTCTGGACATACTAGAACAATTGCAAAGTGAGATATTATCTTAAAGCATGTAAATCCGCATCGGGTCCTCGAACATTTTAGTTACAGAGTCAAAGTATAGTTTACCTCTTCCAGAAGAGGTAGGTACGCACTGACTTAGTTCATATTTCTGCATTTGGGTGTAAGTTTCAGTTGAAATTTGCCCATTTCTGGGCTTTATCGATATTAATATTGCGACACCTTGATTCCTAGCATCGACTGCGAAGAACATCCTTCTATCATCATTTTCAGACTGTCTTCGCGTCCCAGCTGAACAGACTCATTACACCACACGCCTGCTCCTCAGTTATTACTTACAGTTATTGCTTATCAGTTATCCTTAGATTATGGAGCGTTTTTTTGTCTATTTACAGACTTGCGTGAAACTTAGCGCACGAGTTTTGTTAAATTATATCTATAGATAACAGTGAAAAAGTTTCATTTTACCGATTTGGTTTTTCAGCAATAAAATGCGATTTTTACACATAGGCACTTAAGGCACATGAGATATATTTCGTAACAATTCGATTACATATGTGCAAACTTTCTTCTACATGCGAAGTAATACATTTAATATTATTATGATATCTAATTGCTAAGAAATATCAAGAAATCATGACCGACTCAAAGATTCGAAAAAACATAATTAAATATACATTTCGCCAGAATTTCGAACACAGCACCGAAAACTCATGTCATAAACATGTTTTAATTGATGCCAAAAATGTAAAATATATTTTCCTGTAACATTTACATTACTTCATGCGTGGTTAGTTACACCGAGACATGTGGTTACGCCACATAAACAGTTGTGCGTATATTAAATGTGGCCCTAGAATATTTTTTGAGCTTACTTGAAAATGTATTAAAATGTGAACTCATTGATCCACGATCGGCGATCCAGTCATCTTAAATTTTTGATCTTCTTCCGTCTTTCCTACCCATAATAAATTCACTCCCTGTTGACAGTGATCCCTTTTCCTACAACTTCTTAAACTCAACCAACTTGGCCACAGCACGTATTTTCGTAATTTATCAGACACACTACGCTCACTTTCTTGATTCTAGCGCTGTTCTCTTATTCGTTAATGTAGTATTCGTATGCGGGGGGCGTGGTAGCCTAGTGGGTAGAGCGCTTGGCTACTGATCGAAGGGTCCCGGGTTCAAATCCGGTTGAGTCCTTTGGACTCCCTCGAACAAAAAATCCTCAGAGTGCGAGGTGGCCCAGGGAAAGGAACTGGTCCCCCTTTCCTGAATGTGTGAAATTTACACGCCTGTGGCTTAGTCCGGGTTGAACTCTACCCTCAACTATCCAAACCAACCTTCGGGTTGAATCACTGGGTGAGTGAGTGAATGTATTATGTGGTAACCTCGTATGATATTGTCCCATGTTTATGTTCGTTTTGAGTGTACTGTGAATTGGCAATGTTGCTGTATAGACACAACTTTCTTTAAAAAAAATACAAATAAAAATAAACAGACGGAAGTAAACACTCACGGATGCCTGGCTGCAAAATAGCCAACTCTATTAAAGTGAATTTCGCATATCATCGCCATCTTATCACAGGCATGGCTATTACTTAATGCCATTAAAATTTATTTTCTACTTATAGGTCATGTCCATTAGTATAACAAACCAGAGGAGTGTCCCGTTCTGAAAATTTTAGGGAATTTGACGAATTTTTTTAAATTTATTTTTTCACTGTCCTTTCACATCCGACGATGTTCGCCTCAAGATTAAAAAGCTTAATGACTTTCTCATAAGATTCCCTTGAGGGGCCAACGTCACTACGAATCAACTTAATGAGGTTTTCGTCGCCATGCAAACGGCGTATTATGTTTCCAAAAAGGGATTACGTGCTCCGACTTCGAAAACGCCCTCTCGTTCGTATATTAAAGGGAAAATTCTCATCGGAGAGAATCTCGTGTTTCACCCTTGGAATACAAGAGCCTGCTGCTGGCACATTCTCAAGAGGATTGCTCGCCTAATGAACGCCTTCATGCGACTGATATGGCCAAGGCAACTATGGAGAATCAAAGAAAAAGAAGACAAGAATACGATTGATCCAGGATTGAAAGCACTTGCAACATTACATAAAATAGTCAAAATGTTTAATAACGAGGAATAGACAGGTTTAATTTGGATCCGAGTACTGGGTGTTTCTTCGTGTTACCTGGAGTATTACAAGATTTTGTATTAAAGGTGCATAGAAGCGGATTAACTTATTGATTATCCATAGAAGATTAAAAGTCAGAGATAAAGTCAAGATCAAGGATCCGATGTGCAAACTGCACCACTGAATGCTCAAGGCAAAAACATAATTTCAATGAAATCACCTTTATTGGCCCAATATTTACCGAGAGCACATTGAGGCGAATACTTATTAAGCGTGAAACACAAAGTAAATAATATCCATAAAGATTATAAATATGCGAACAAATTAAAAAAATCAAGCAAAGGTTTTCTCGCGTTATTAAGAGCTCAATTTGTGAGCCAACTACGACACTCACGATTAATTTCAAATTAAGTCATTGATGCATTCTCAAGATTTTTCGGGCACGTACGGCGTTGATTTGCAATAGGATTAAGGTGGATAAACATAATGGGGTGATTAAAAATTGAAGATAATTAAATTTATAAGGGGGGGAGAAATAAGTGACAAGCCATTACCTTAAAATAATTAAGAAAAGAACGTAACACTGCGTAACGGATTTTGAACTCAACAAATTATCGTAAATTATGCCTGAAACCCTAATATGCCTCAACATTAGAAAAAACGTTGTCGCAAAAAAATAGGGAAGAAATCATGATTTTGCTCCTCTCATAACATGTTTACGGTTATGGCGACGAAGATGTCAAACCCCCTCGGTAGATTTTTTATACTTCGCCGCATTCAAAGGCTGTCGAATCCAGAGGCGATCAGAGCAACCCCATCAATTGTTGGGGAGGATCGCTCACAAAAAAACATGGGGTCGAAAGGCGAGCGATTTGAGTCACCAGAGGGGAGACGGTGGTTCCTGGACGGCGGCGGTCCTCCTCCATCATCCTCCCTTTTATATTTTTGACCTCGGAACAGTTCTCGCAGGGTCACCGGAGCCCGCGGGACCTCGGAGCGATGGGTCTACAGGGGATTTCCGCCTTGTCACGGTCGCCAACTACACCATCCGTCCTCCTCCTCCGATACAATTCGACATCTACATCTACTCTGCACCCAAGGAGCCGCGACTAACTGCGAGTGGCGGAGTGTGTTGACGCACCAGCCAGTTTTTAGTTTATTTGAATTAAAAAGTGTCACAGGGAAATGCGATCGATTTGTGTTAAAATATATGGGTGACTGTTTGTGAACACGTGCTGTGCGAGCGGAAAAAGATTAATTTCAAACCATTGTGGTTGCACAAATGATGTGACTATACTCTTAATGATTGAATGTACTCCCATCTATTTGTTGTCTCATACATTGTTTCTGTATGTATGCCTGTCAATCATAATGCTATTCATATTTTTTGTTGTAAATATTGTACTACGGTACTATTCTTGAATACTTATATTTATAAGTTCCAATACTTATTTTTGGTTACCTACGTTCCTCAATTATCTCTGTAAACTACTATTGCAACGTTTCAATATTTTGTTATATTTTCATTTCTATGTTGTTATTACAATTCATTGTGTCATGTCTTAGCGACCAATACAATCAGTGTCATGTCTTAGTGTCCAACACAAAATGCTGTCAAACTATTATATCTACTCATCTAATTATTCATAAATATATGATATACATAATTGTTATGTTAGATGTTGCACATGTTAAACTTAGAATTCCTGCTAAATTTTCTTTTTATATCATTTGGAATAACGTCTCTTGCATATTATTGTTTCATATTTATCAAATTGTTTTGGCTATTCATTCTCCGCTGTACCTATTCAGTTCGGTTAATTATGTTCTCCATTGTAAAACCACAGAGACCATTGAATGTATGTATGGAATACATGTTCCATAGGACAAACGTCCTAGAACAATAAATTTATATTTATTTATTTATTTTATAACATCAACAGTAGCTCAATCCAAACACTGGCTCACCGCAGTTTGTTTGTCATGTTTCTTCCAATGCGATGAGAACCCTCTTACACATTGATAGTTTGCTCACCAAGCATACCTCTTCATTCCGTACATTTACGCATCGTATCTCTTCCTAGAGTTTCCTCGGGGTTTACCTTCTATTTATTCGTCGATTATATTCCCACTCGTTTTTTCCCGTGGCGATGCTCGCAATATAACTCTTCCTATTATCATACTCATGAAAAACCACTCAGATTTAATTGGACAATAGAAACAAGTACAGTCAACTAAGCTAATCAAGCCGCAGCAAATATGGGTGAGAAATAGATAAAATGGGTGGTTTTCACTTTTTTTGTAAATGAAAGTCCTACAGTGATCTTTACTCACGATAACAGGTAATTTTTTGGAACAACACTCTTAAAACCATGCAAGGAATGTAAGATTTGTAACATATTTGAAATAATAGTTAAATACATATTTAATCTGAAAAGGAGCGGAGGAAAGTTGGGGTAAGGTTTTTTTTTAATAAGATTGTAGTAGAGATGTTGTACTTCATGTGGCATAAGTACTTCAGTGTCATTATGTGTCTTTCATAAAGTTTTTGTAAACATTATAAGAAAATCAGGACATAACAGGGTATTTTAATTGTTGAATAATTATCAACAAAAAATTAAAACTAAAACGACTGCGTATTATCTTTTAAAAAGATACCTACTTATCATGAATACTTTTAAAATAACCGTACTTGCTTTCAGATGGCCATACGAGTAGAGAGAATACACGAGATTTCGCGAAAAATCTGCTTAGTAAAATTTTGACAATTTTTTGTCAACTTTAACGGGCTCTGCTGATCTAAAAAAGGCTCATAAATTAAAACAGTTTGGGTTCTTTGCAGCGTAGATGTTGTAAATACAAACTGGGGTTTCAATTTAGAAGTCAAAAGTTTGAATTTTGGCCAGCTTTTTATTATTTCAGCCCACTGTGCGCCGTGGCTAAGTCCTCGACTGTTAATCCTGGGTTGGTGGCGGGCTCGAGTCCCACCTGGGTTGGTTTTTCTCCGCTGAAGGCATTTCTGTTTGTTCGGCCCATGAGAAATCTGATGAGAAACCTGACAACCCGCAACGGGCTTATTGCAATGGCAGGAACATACTGACCAACAGACTCGACCGAAAGGAATGAAAAAGCCTCACGGGTGCGAAAGGCACGCACGGAACGAAAGTCACACAATCGCACCAATGCTTTAAGAGAATAGTAGCTAATAAAACATTCGAAATAGTATAAGGAACAAGATTTTAACGACCGGGAATTGAAGCACGGCCTTTCTGTTTCTCGGGCAGAAGCTCAGACCATCAGGAATTCCTATTCCGAAGGCAATTTCTTTTTATAACGTTTTTATTAGTTCGGTTTCCGCCATGTCTGTCCGGGTGGAAGATTGCAACCGAGTTTAAACTAACTTCCCGATCAGCTAGAGACTTTAAATTTTAATCATAGCTCAGAAGAAGATGACAATGCAATATTAGTTATATATTAAAACAATTAATTAATTGATTAAGTAATTATAAATTAATTAATTAACATATTTCCTGATGTGCTAGTAGAGGCTTGTAATTTTAACCATAGTTCAGAAGTGGATGACAATGCAATGTTAGCTACATCTTATAACAATTCATTAATTAATTATTTCAATTCCACACGCTGTCAACTAAACAGAATCTGAAATATATCGGAAATTTCCTATGTGTTCTTGTCAGAGTCTCATCAAGATTTTTAAAATCGATTGGAAACTTTCACCATAACTTTCATAGGGCATAAGACTAAAAAGTAGAAAATAATTAACTAAATAAATTTTTTTAAATATACTACGTTTTTAAAATGGACTAAAACGTTGGTATAAAATAATTTTCCCTGGGCCCTTCTAAATTTTTGAGGGCAAATATTTAGTGGATATGGAGATATTTGTGAGACCTGAAGAGAAAAACGTGGGGCGCAGGCAGTAGATATAATAGAAGTAGATAATAATCCGGATGAATTCACAACCAATTTCAGTGCATTGCAAATGGTATTAATTGTGGGAGTTTTTCTCAACGACACCTGGTCCCTTTACTCCTCCTTAATTATCATGGGTTGCCTGCGCCCCACGTTTTTCTCTTCAAGTCTTACAAATATCTCCATAGCCACTAAAAATTCACCCTCAAAAATTTAGAAGGGCCCAGGTGAAAACTATTTTATACTTTTTGTCCGTTTTAAAAACGTGGTATGTTAAAAAAATTATTTAATTAATATTTAAGAATTAGCTCAAGGCAAGGTCCATCAAGGATTACGCACCGAAGCTTGTTCACATCTTGCTTTAGAGCCATTGCACACGAATACGGATTCAATGAACTCTCACGATGCGAGGCAAGCTGGTTGGACAAAAAACAAAAGGTGCTTAAGGCTGGGGTTTAATGAAAAAAGTCATGATTGAGTTTCTCAACAGGAACATAATTGGAGTTACAGAGACAAAAATGAATGAGTGCAAAATGTATGAGTGCTAGAGACGCGAAAGAAGTATATACATATAGAAATGTGGTAAAGATATAGAAATCAGGCATGTTTTCGAGCTTGTTTTTCAGGAATACCTCCCCCTGAAAGTAACTGTTTTACAGAGAATATGCATACTGATTAGAACGAAGATCGTCATATGGATCGCTAAACGATTGCCTTATGAATGTATTGATATTGGAAAAATTAATACGATTACGGTGCAAATATCATGAGTTCTATCAGGAGTCAAATAATATATATTTTTTTTCAACTTCTTCTACCTCTTATTATCCGAGCCTTCTTTCTTACCACTCGTCACAACATTTTATTTCCACCATTTCATTAACAATTCAAAGAATTGTTCCATAGCTCCAGAAACAAAAAGGTTTGCAATAAAAGGACAGACATGTCTCATCTAAGTAAAATTTACCATAATTTAATAAATTAAATAAAATTTTTCAACAAATAAATAAAACCAAGCAACCAAATTATAATTATAAATAAAACTTCAAAAACTTGAATGGTAACATAATCTTGAATATGTCCATATATTTTTCTTCTTAATGACTGTTAACTATATATTTAAATCATTTGGCCATCAAAGAAGGATCGTAAAAAACATTTTTCATTATTTATTATTCAATTATAGCCCTGAATATGAATACATAAATATCCGATTCGGTGGCAGGAGTTTGAAAAAAAAATTATTATTTGACCTAAAACTCCTTATATTTGCACCGTATAATGTAAGAGGTCGAGAAAACATATCATTTGAATTACCAATAAGAATGTAATGTATGATTTCCTGTTAAAAACATTTTAAATGGAATCGCCGAGCAACTTGATAAGGACAAAATTCGATTCCTGTAAAACAACTCCACCTGATTCGCTTATCTCTTTCAGTCAATATATGGAATTTATGGCGCCGTGATGAACGATCAAGAGGGATCAAGCAATTTATACGACGCGAAGGATGAATATATAACGCGATTCTGCAAATCAAAGTCATGCTACGTTGACTGCAAGCCTAATTAATGGAGTAATAAATTAGGAAGACTGCCACTATATTAGGTGAGTGAAGCAAAGCACTTTAACCTTTCCACTAAATAAATAGCTTGCTCAACGCGAATGTGAACTGATGACATAACGAGCGACATCACAACCGCCTTGAATTATTTACTTTGGCGAATGTTGGCCTACCAGCTATTAGAGGATTTCGTTTGCTGAGCATGATTTTAGGAAAGGAAACTGGTTACAGTGTTTCAATTAATACTAAATTTTCGCTAAGAGGAATGAGACGTTTTTACACATCAATATAGTCGACCTTCCCTATTCGAAGTCAAGAGTAAGAAGATTTAATGTGAGTCATCAATATGATAACCGGCTTCTTTAGAATGGAATTGGAGCTTGAGCAATATGTAACTATATATTACAGCTAAGAAGCATAAAACAAAATGTACGCCATTTATATCATCCAATTATTATCTTCCAAGCCCTAGTCAAATTCCTTAACCGTTAAGAGTTTCACGGCGTAGAAACTATACAAAATAGAGGCCACCAACAGAGCCTCAGATATCATTTCAGGGCAGACGCGAAAACATTATAAAATATAAATAAAAAAAATAAAGCTAAATAATTCTAAAGCTATCAACATAGGAGATTATCTTCTACAAAGTTTTCTTCACAAAACTTCGTCAACTTTTCCAAGTAAAATCTCTATTAATCCAACGGCTTTTTAGCGTGAAATGGATAAAAAATCGGAATAAACCAGTCGTGGCAATAATTAAACAAAAACGTGGGTCACACACATGGGTCACGTCAAATTCCCAACTGAAAGGAGGTTGTTAATTCGACTGAAAGAATACATTTTAAGGATTCTTCACTTTTCGCGCTCTCACGCAAGAGAAAATGATGAGACACAAGTTAAAATTCAACGAATCCTTTTGTAAATTGTGAAAATGGAAACTGTATTTTTATCTCCCCACTCTCAACCAGCTGCTATTTTTCCATTGCCAAATCACTCGGGCGCAATTTCATTCACTCAGCGCAGGGGAGCTGACGGATTTTCCAGGACATACCTCTCTCAAAAGCGTAAAATTACGTGAAAGAAAATACATATTCACCCGTGGGCGGATTTGAAGCCACGACCTTCGATTTAAGGCAGCTGGCTTGAATATTTACCCGAACTAAACTCAATGTCAAGTCACTTTCCCAGTACTTCCTTCGTTTAGTCTGATAGCTGGGTGGGAGGGTGGAACGCTACCACTGTAAAAATAGCGTCCAAGTGAGGACCTCTTTGTCGGCACGGTGAACGGAAAGTAAACTCTTCTGGATTCTTTTCAACTGGACGGACAACATTTTTTCTATTCAATCCTTCAAAGGTTTGAAACTTTTCGTCGAGTGAAAGGAAAACGAAATGAGAAAATTATCTCGGACATGTACATCCCAATTTTTTTCAACTCGGATTTAATGAGAAGGCACGCCTAAGTCCTTGACAGACAGGGATAGGGAGGGTAAGGGAAAGAGAGTTGATGACGGCCGTGGGGACGGGCAAATGAAGATGAAAAGAGCAACAAATCATCTCTTGGGCGACAGGCGGAGGACTACGTGAAATTAGGACGGCCATGCAATTTTACCCCCCCATCACTTCCTTTACCCTTATTCATTTTTCTAATTTTTTTTTAAATTATCAGAATCAGAAGAGGAAGTGAGCAGATAGGTGGCTTTTTAGATGCATAGGCGACGAAGAATGGAGAGGGGAAGCTAGATATAAGTTAAGATGAAGAGGTGACTGTAATACAAAAGAATAACTGGGATTAGTATTTGAAGACAAAAAATACGAAGGAAGCGAAATATTTTCCAACTTCCCAGAGCAGACGATAAATTTTATCATGACGTACTTGTATTTATATTAATCCTTGCCCATTCCAAACTTGCCTTTGTCAAAGATAAGTAAGTATATCATCCATATTTTATGCGAAGAAGACAGCGATGGCTTTTCTTTAAAAATATGTCAACACTGAAATTTCTTCTCTGAGCTACAAAACGGTCTTTCTTTACTTTCTTTTGAAAAAAATGCCGAATGCGCCCAAATAATGAATATATGTTCCCATTGGAAAACGCGAAATAAAATACTATTTAATATGATGGGCACTGTTTTAAAATCGCTTCAGCCATTTCCAAAATACCGGGCTTCTAACTCGGGTGACGGAATTTCTAAACGCACAGTAGGACTATTGGGAAGAGCAATGATATTATTGACTGGGATCCGGTCGGAGAAGCAAGGATGATTGGAGGATGTTAAAAGAAGTGAGCTCCACAAAAACGTTTGTGGAGCGCGGACGGGGGATGTGAACTTTGGAAGACGTATGGGGAGGCGTAAGATATGGGTAACGTGAGAAAAAGTTAGCAATGGGGACTAAGAGAGTAAGTAATAGAGCATTAAATATGTTTCTAAACAGGGGAAGTTAAGGTAAGGACTGTTCAAAAGCCGACAAATTTGAAAGTAGAATATCGCACGAACAGTTGTAACAGTAATTCTGACAGGTGACCTATAAATAATGTCACCACGGCCAAAAAGGAAGGGTGTTGAGGTAGATAAAGATTGGATTATATGACGAAGGGAGGAATACAGGAGAGAAAATCGGAGTCAGCATAAGCTTACTCTTGACAAAAATGCCAACGCGTCCACAGTTTTTGTTCTTATCTGACTACACATCAAGTCTCCTCCGCAAGGCATAACAGTAGGGATTGGAATTCCACTAAAAAATGTCCGCTGTGGACGGGAGTAGAACCCGGATCCTAGGGATAGGCAGTCCCGGATCCTAGGGATACAGTAGAGTCCATGCGGACGCTATACATTAGCCGTTTCTTATTCCCAAATTACGTATTTAGGTGATGTTGGGCGAAGCAACTTAATATAATTTTGATATGTTAAAGAATGAACCACTTGGTAATATTCCACACTAGTTTTAATACACTAACCGGTTTTTAAGTCCGTTAATGATGTCACAACATCGAAACCTGTTCATGTATTAACCCGTTGACTGAAATAGACGGTGGTTTCCCGGCTCGTTAGACGAGCGTATGTATTGCAAAGACGGCAATATTCCGGTTTAGGACAGTTTTATCTATTTAATTCCATAATTAATTAATAATTTAGAAAATAATTAATAATTTAATACATATTGGGAAAATGCGCTCAGAAGTGATACTACTTTGATCAAAAATGACCAGCATTAATAATTTTTAGAATAAAAATATATTACAAACAAGAGCAAAGATTTTATGAAATAAATAATTAATCCAGGGATGGGGAATCACTCAATAATACGATGCAAATGAGTTCAAAGGATTCAAGTTTCTTGGTGTAGTGGAAGGAATCCCTATTTAATCAAACACAATTTGCACTTTTTCACCAAATTTTAAATTTCGCTACGCGTTTCGACTCACAGCATCATCTTGTCTTGCACCTGAAGATGACTCTGTGAGTTGAAACGCGTAATAGAATTAAAATCCTGCGGATAAGTCCAATTTGTGTTTGATTTAATATTCTACTAAGCCCATGGGTTAAGGAGAGCGTGGGATTTTACCAAGTGGGCGATCCTTAGATCCGAAATGTCGATTATTCTCATTGGAGCGAATGACCTCAGTGTTGTCGGTCGCCTCCCCAAGCAACCAACCGACTAAGAAGTAATGCAGCCCCCCCTCGCCTGCCTATTGGGACAAAAAAACAAATGAGGAAGACATCCACGGAAGAATTCTGCGAGTGAGCAGCGGTCGAGGAATTTCGCACTTCTCTTATTGAGTCGCATTCCGCCAGCGCGCGAGTTGCGCCTCCAAGCGGAGGAATTAAGAGGTCTCGAGAGGGGAGTGTGAGGGCTGCTCCGCGCTCGACAGCTCCCGCTTTAACTCCCACACTTGTACCCCTAAAAAGGCATCCCCGTCTTCCTCTTCTCAACCCACGATAACGCTGGATCAAAAATTTATGATTGAAGTCCGAGCCTTTGTTGCGAAATTGGAGAGACCGGTCCATTGCGACTCATGACGTGAACAAAATAGACAACATAGATCACTTCGACCTGAAGACGCCTCCAGTAACGGGTGAGAAACTGTCGTCATGAAAATTGACCCACGCAGCTGTTCCGGAAAACCTAACTCCATCATGATTAGCCACTGCGGAAGCCTTCGCCCCAACTATCATAGCCCATAATAGCCGCCTTTGAGACTTTATAATTAGGTTTACCGATAGATCATGTAGCTGATTATTTGATTTGCTCTATAATGATTGCTTCTTAATCTGATACTTAGTTCCAAGGCACTATTTCAGGGGACTAGTTTTCAAATAATATGTATAACTCTCGTATCTCTCTGCATTTATGTAAATGCAAAATACTCCAATACTCATATCTATAGTGTAGTGAATGTTGGTGAAATTTCACCCCTTGACAGGTATTTGCAGGTATTTAATAATGCATCAAATACTTGTAGTTTCATTAAATTTAGTAGGATACACTGTAAAGAATGTTGGTGAAAACACCCCCTGATTAGGCTTGCAGGGTACTATTTTTACGTAGATACTTGGGTTTTTTCGTGGAAATACTTACGTAAGAGTTTTACGTTAGGGCTAGTTAAGTCTTTAGAGTTATAATTTTTTTCCGCTACGACCTCAGTAGGACAACGGGTAGTTCCCAAAATGTCTGAACCAAGGAGAATGATTACTACGGCCGCCAAGAGCGCCCAATAGGACCGCAGTCCCTGTGGAATATTCTGAAACTTTTGTCGCCACTAAACAAAATTTAATTGCCTCCCGTGCGGCCGTCATTGACATTGGCGAATTCTAGTGAACCTCATCTTCCTCGATGGTAGACGGTTTTGGCAACGTTAAGGGCCACAATGCACAGTTGCTTGAACTGGGTAGGCAATTTTACAAAAAAATATTAGGCGACCAAATTTGTTCAAGATATAATAGTTGATATTGGACGGAAATAAAGTGAGACAAGGAAGTAACGGTAGGTGAAGAGATTCCATTCCAAGATGAGAGTAGCAGGAGACAGCGTAGGTGGTTGGAACAGATAACGAGGGGAGAAAGGATGCTGATGTCGTTCGAGACAAACGTTCGCGTTCGTACCTATAGGTGAGAAGGTTAGTATAGGAAGGATTTTCATGGGTAGTATATGTAAGGTTGGAGAGAAACCCGGTGTCGTTATCAGCCTACTTTTAAATAAAGGCACCTATGTGACCACGGTTTAGCCTCCCATCCGACGTAATTGAAGTATTCGCCACACCTAGTAGGATGAGGAATTACTTTGAAAAATCTCCTATACCGCCGTGATTTGAACCCGCACCCTTGGAATAGAAAGCCAGTACTCTAGCCCCCACAACAATTCGATCGCACACCTCAACTCATTCCACAGCATCCCGATCTTCCTCCATTCTCCAACCACGCCTACGTCTCTTTGCGGATTCCGAATGGATCGAACGTATATGAAGAAAAAATAAGGAAATATCAGGGTTGTTGGGGGTGGGCTGTGGTTGAGGGGAAGGGGAAAACCACGCCATCCCATTCGCCGCAATCTTTTTTATCACCCACGTCATCGCTGCCGCGCTGTTTAATTCATGCGACGAAACAGGTGGCACCATCCACAGGAGGGGAGCTGGCGGAATCGAAGGCGAAGCGTTGAAGCAGGCCTCGCCTCGCGCGAGAACAACGCTGATCCCTGGGAATTGAGTCGATGAGCATTCGTTATTAACGCGGTGCATCTGAATTCGCGCCTTCATCACGTGAGAGAAATACTAGCGACGGCAGGAATCCTAAGTGGGGGACATCGAAAACAGATTAGGCGCGCTCTATTCTGGAAAGGACTCGGAATTTTCGAGCCACGATATCGAAGAACGTTTGACGTCAGCATCTAGAGAAATTCAAATGATGCCCTAATAAAATTTGAGATTTGTCGCGGATGACATCAAAGATATTTTATAGGTTCAACAATGTCGAGTCCTTAATTGATTTTTAACCCGATGTGATTACGATCTCTATTTCTTCAGGGTTGAAGATAAAATGGATGGAGAGAATCACCAACTAAGAAGCCCTAAGAAGAGCTGGAGACAAAAGAAGCATAAAGAAAACTCTACAAAGACCGAGGGGAAATCTTATTGGACACATTTTGCAACAACCTAATATAAACAATATTAAAATGAGAAATAAATGGGAAGAATTATAGAGGAAGACCGAGAATGGAATACATCAAGCAAATCATGAAGGACATCAAAGTAAATAATTATGAAGGAATGAAGCTGGTGGCAGAGAGGAGAGTGGATTGGAGAGGTGCTGCAAACCAATCTTCGGACTGATGACTACTGAAAGAATTTTAGGGGTCATGCAATTCCCTGGGGGAATTTAGAGGCGTTCAGGTTAGGGATTGGGACCACTATCTATTCATCAAATGAGATGTTCTGTAGATTATACTCAATCTGTATTGAATTGCAGCTTGTTTTAATTCATTATGTGGCGCTCAATTAATGGTTTACTTAATGCCACAGATTAAAATCAATTCTTCAACATGTGCATTATTTTCATTTGCGGAATAAAATTATGATTATAATTCATATTGGAAGGGGAAATGATATTTTTAGCTGTGGTGAATAAGGGATATGATCCAAAAAAGTTTGGGAACCACTACTTTAAGTATACCATGCACAACATAGAAATAAATAATTTACACTGAATTGAATGGCTACATGCTTTTTACATTCTGGATCTTCTTGCGGTTTTAAAATTGCCTAATTATTGGGCCATCTCCGGTTTCAATTCATATCAGGAAAAAGGCTCTCCGATATTTATCCACCACTTGGATTTCAGCGATACTCAAATGATAATAAAATCGCTTTATGTGGGTTTGTCACAGTCTTCACGAGTCTTAAATTTCCGAAAACTAAGGTACCTAACCTCATTATTGTGATATCGTGTATCAAAGAAACTTATCTCTATCATAAGTAAATCATTTCTCTCGTATTTGGAATTTATATAAATTGAATATATTTGAGATCACTTTATGACCCAAGACGAGTCATAAAAGGTTTATAACCGATATAATCCAGACAGTGATAGCAGATATTATTTGCCTCGCCGGAAGTTAGAAAACTCTCACGAGGAAAAGGACTGCGCGACAAAATATTGGTTTTTATATCTTCTACCTGCTTAACCTCAATTGTATTGGATGAATAACTAACGCATATTGGCATGAAATGAGACCCTAGACGGCAGGCATATAGCATCACAAATAATAAGTAACTCTGTTCATCGTTACATTTTTAGGGAAACGATAATTAATGCATTAATTTCACCAAGTGCAGAACCTAGCTGTTAATAGCCTAGCTTCTGTTAAGAGCCTAGCTGTTAATAACCTAGTAAATAGCCTAGCTTCATAAAGTTTTCGAGCATATTTTCATCACATATGATTGCAAAAACTGTTTCCGGTTACAAATCTAAAGAGCTGATTCATGTAATAACATGCTAAGATACAATTAACGAAGAAAACTTAACCGTGAAGGTGACTGCCGAGGAAGATGAGCAGAAAACACATACACGAATTATTTCCTGCGATGAGGAGGAACTTTATTGTATTACTTCTGTAAAATTTCACCATCGGACTAATCCCAATACCAATGACGTAAGAAATATCTTTGTGTTACTTAATTATAACTACTGATGATAAAGTTGATATTTATCAAAGTAACGAGGGAGTAATTTTACTATGAATTTTTTATACTTTGAATCACTTACCTAAAACGCAAGAATAAAGGGTCCTGTGCATTTTTTTCCTCGATTCCACACATTTCTATGACGACCATTCATATGAGTTTCTAGCTCTTTTAAAAATTTCGTCCATTTCCATTTCAGAAGAAATTTGAGTTTTGTTTTGACGTTTCATTTTTATCTGACGTCATTTTCATGGAGTAACGTAAATGACGTTTTTTTATCGATATCTATTATTCTGATTGCCATCAGACGGCACACAGGTATTCAACCGCAACTAATGCCCTACCCTATCCTTTAAAAAACCCATACCCTATCCTTTAAAAATAATAATATAATAGCAGGATCAAAGAGCTTTTCGGCCATTGAAATTAGTTCATTACTGATTCGTTATTTTTGTCTTAGCTAAGACATAACTGGAATGTAATTTTAAGCATTACGATCAACAATCAAAACGATGAGAATTTCATTAAAATTTCAAGTGTATCACACGATTCGCCGATTGACCAGTGCATTTGTGGGTCACTAGGATTCGGTATTTGAAACTAAAAATAACCTAGTATATGCAACGAAAAAAGCTAACTATATGCAATCATTTAAGCGAACTAATATTTGGTGAGCGGAGATGCTTGCCCTCATTGATAATTCTTGTGAACTTTTTTTTATTGAGAGGCTACCAATTTTGGTACTTTTGGTTGGTTGCAGAAATGCAATCTGATCTTGCGTGGCCGCAAGAACCTTGACATCCGCATATATTATCCGCACATATTATCCGCATCTTAAGGCCGGCACGATTCTTAAGTCCCCTCATCTCATCTGGAAAGCCTATTTTATTTCATCAACATCCCTGAATGCCCAGCATCCTCTCCTGTATCAAAGACAACCTCCCCTGTAATATTTCTCTGTTCATTATTGCGTACCTACTCAAACCTCTTTTTTACTCCTTGCAAATCTTGCTCCTCCTTTTTAACTGCAGCTGTTTTCTCTCCTCACTCACCATGCCATTATAATATTGTTTTCCTATACGTCCATCTCACATTCTCTTTTCCATTTCACTCCACACACATAGCCCTTTCCAAAACGCCTCCAATCCACACCCAATCTCTCTTATAATCGTTTTGCTTTCATCCATCAGGCTTGGTTTCTTATCAGTTTTCGGTTTCCTTTTCTTAATATATTTCGGATAAGTCCTGTGATCATGCTCTTCTATAAGATTACGCCACTTTAGCCAATTTAGTACTTAAAGCAACCTTTATTTACGCTAACTTCTCTTCAACATTATATCCATGTAAATATATTCCTCAAATCCTTCTACTCGTGCCCTACCATTTGCAACTTTGACCTAGCATTCCATATTTCTCATGTGGAAAAATTCATTACTTTGGTTTCGTTATGTTCAATTATTCCTGTATTTTTCACGCAATTTATTGCTGGAACCATCAAAGATGTCCTATAAATATTCACTGGTTTTATTTATTGGTTATACGTTCTCGCCGAGTATCCAACCCACGAATGACCGGTCTATTATCTATGTCACGAATTAATCACGAAATATATATCACACTAGCTGAAATTCCCGTATGTAAACAGTAGAAAAGAAATAAACAGTATAGTAGTTTTTGAATGATTCTTCTCGGGTTTCCAACCTCGGGTTAAAATCTCCATTGTGGCCGACGTTTCGATGCCCGACTCGCGCATCGTCATCAGGGCTGTAGATTGTCGCTCTGTTCATCCTTATATACTACTCTCGCCGGTTTCAAGTTCCTCTGAAGGCTTTTTTCGCTTCTTTTACCAGGCGATCCCAATGGCCACGTGAACGGGCCACTATCCTGGTGTCTTCAAAATGAGTGGTTATTGGAAAGGCAATGTTCGGCGATAGCTGACTTACTTTGGCACCTGAGACTGGGGCAAGAAAGCAAGTCAGCTATCGCCCAACATTGCCTTTCCAATAACCATCCATTTCGAAGACACCAGGATAGTGGCCCGTTCACGTGGCTATCAGGATCGCCTGGTAAAAGAAGCGATTGAAATCCGGCTGGAAGACAAAAACTTTAACAGGGGTTCAGGTTTCCAACTCAGTAACGCCTGGAAACCAGTATTGAGGAACATCAAAGAATAAAGGAGGGAAAGAAATAATGAGACTCCCGCCTTCAGAGGAACTTGAACCCGGCGAGAGTAGTAAGTATATAATGATGACCACTTGACGAGAACGACAATCCACAGCCCTGATGACGATGCACACGAGTCGGGCATCGAAACGTCGTCGGCCACAATGGAGATTTTAAACCCGAGGTTGGAAACCCGAGAAGAGTTCATTCATGAGCTGCGCCGGGAAAGCACCAGATCATACAGTATAGTAGTTTAATTCATACAGAAGAGAATCTGATATTGTCATTAGTCATCTTCGTTTTTTACAAATTGGAAATTGCCCGTTATGTCGCATTATGATGCATAGTATTTAGCTATTTAACTGAAATTGTTTATTTTTTTAAACAGTAAAACTAAAAACGTATTCCAGTTTGACGAGATGGGCGTGGGGTAGATGGCTATAAATTTCGAGCATATTTTTCCCGAAGTGAGTTTTTTTACATCACTTAATTCAAATTTTGCGTCCTTATTCTAACCCACATCATAAGAGACTTCAATTTAAATTCATCCCCTTCCTCAAAGACTAAGTTTGGCAACTTTACAACACCACATTCCATACTCTTCGCCAATATTTACTACATTATATTACTTACGGAACCCCTCATCCTAATTAGACATTCTATCGGTAAACTAACCTTTGCTCAGAGATATACTCCTTTTCGTTTGTTAACTGTAGGCAAGGCTTTTTTTACCTTTGAAAAAATACATGAGGGTAATGCTAAAAGGTAAAATGTGTAAATAGTTTGGTAATGGGAACAGATATTGAATTATAATCTCTCAATTAGTCTATCAATTCCTCATTAATTAGCCTTTAATCATCAATCATCTTTTTCTCGGTAAATTCATATTTGGTTGGCTATATTCTTTTTTACGTTAGTTTTAATCATAGGTAAGGCTTTTGCTAGCTTAAAAAAAATTCTTGAAGGGAATGCGAAAGTTAAAATATGAAGTTGGCTTATAAAACGGAATGGTAATTGAATTTGGACCGCTTGGATCCCGGAAACGTTGGTCAGGGAATAAATAACAGAAAGCAACGACGTCTTCCGAGCGGTGAATTAGCGCCTCAGAGTCGATGGAAGGAACGGCAAGAGAGAGAGATATATTTATGCGCGTGGAATTCAAAATGGCAGGACGTAAATACACTCTCATTCCCCTGAGCTGGGACGTCCCGTATCGTCGAAAGAAATAGATTCGCCACCGGCTCTGAACTGGGATGGTGGACCGCTTAAGCCATCCATTAATCGAAGAAATAATAACAGGATGAAAAAAAGAGTAGCTGGACCGCTCGCTCGGCAAGAATTATTTATGAGCCGAGGGGAATCTCGGCTCTCCGAAAAAGAAAAAAAAAGAACTCACCGATCGATTCCTTGAGAGAGAGCGGGAACCATGTGCCCCCACCACAAACGGTGAAAGGGTCTCGGGTGATCGAAAAAAAAGAGGAGCAAAATAAAAAAGAGGGGTATACTACGATAAACGTTCCCGCAAAATTTATACCCACAAGAAAGACCCCCCCGCCTCCTATTCCTCCTCTTTCCGCAGAGAACCCTTCCAGATTACGGACTCAAGCACGAGGGATATCGTCGCAGAAAAATTCGAACATCGGAATTCCATTTTGCCGCGAACCTGCTTTATCCGTAAATACCATCTCCGCCCGTCGATTTTCACTTTAACGGCCGAATTCGTGAATTCGGTAATGCGGATTCACTTAGAGAGACAACCCCTTCCCCCCCAGGGACCCGGCCCTTGTTCCTTTTCAAAGATTGGTAAGGGAAACTTGAACTGTTGGATATACTGGGAGGTTATGAGTGATATACAATGGAGATGCCGCATCTCACCACAAAACTGCTCTTTACGTAGCGAATGAAAGAGACGATAAGTAAAGATTTCTAATTTAATGGAAAATTACGTAAATAGGTAAGTAAAGAAAAGAATAAATACGTGAAATAAATATTTATCAGAAGGAATATGAAGTATTTTAATGTTATTATTCATCAGATGACAGTCTCATATGTGGTGCATTCCAACGAAGTCCTGGGCTTGAGTAATGAAATAAATAGTGGAAATTGCTTTTGCATACAATAATTCTTAATTATTCATCAGGTCCTGATATATCATTAAAATAATAAGATTTAACTGGATTATATTTCTTTTTATTATTTTCTTGAATAGGCAGCTGCTGTCAGGGAAACAAAATTACGTTTTGATTTTAGATCTCATTCTTCCCTGGTGTCACACTCCATGTGACATTGAATCATCACTTTATACGTGATTAAATAGGATATTTAACTGGTCACCAAGATTGAATTTAGTAATAAATTGAAGGGGTAAGATTCATTCCCAAAGGTAGCTTTACAATGATTCCCAACAAATACGAAATATCTTTAACTGCCCATTGATAGGCACAAATTGGTCAAAAACTTGTTTATCACTCATATTTTATGATGCTACAAAGGATTTATGACAATAATATATCAATTATTTTGTTTTCGCCCATTAATCTGATCACACATAAAGTGGTTTATCTAGTTAAATTTTAGATCCAGCAATGTACAGACAAGACATGGCATTTGCATGTTACTATTTTTTGCACGTATTTTAGTATGTGCGCTAAATTAACTTTTTTCTACGCAACTAAAAATCTTTAAACTTTGCCTCATAAGGGATACATATATTCCTCAAAAAGACCTTAAATTTTATTTTATGTGGGTGCATATTTAAAATGAGTGTTAGTGTATTATTTCAATACGCGTTAAAATTTGCGATATTCCCGACAAGATTCCTAAGAGCTTGTATCTTTTCCGCATCTGCATGTCCAATAATCGCGATCACGTTTATTTTTTCTTTCAAACAAACCTCCATGCAAGTTCTGCATATTTGAGTATCCGTATCACATTTTGCTCAACGGAACCAAATGCCTCTTTATTTGCAGATCCCATTATTACCTTTGCAATGAAGATTAAAATATGTATTATTATTATTATTGATTATATTCTTCCCCGTGAGTGCTTCAACTCGATATCCAAATATCTTTTTATGAGAGGTTAGAACCCTAAAATTATATTTCTTGAAACATTGGATAATGGTTGTCCATCGACACATAATTGGGCAGCTTAAAAGTGCTCCGAACTTAAGAATGATTAATATTTTCCCATTCAAAGCCTTTCAAGCACCCACCTTATGGAATAGACTTATGCGTCTCCTTGATCAATGGTTAGACCTGCGATAAAGAAAGGATGAGCACCTATTGTTTGGACTACACAGTTGCTATGATATTCCAACGATCATCATCAATGCAAGGAAGAAACTGGATTATAAAAAAAACCGAAATGATGAACTGATATGCAGTCAGTCGATGAAATCTTTGACTCTTCGCGAATAAACGCGACGATTTCCTCTCGGAGCCGCGAAGAAATTATTCCATTAAAATAGTTGCATTTAATTTCCCGGGTCTGTGTTATAATGGCTATATGGCTTGACGTCGTGCAGGAGGCGTTCCGTGTACTGACAAGGCTCATAGCATAGTGACTGTTAGGCTCCTCGCGTATCTCGCGATGCGGATATTGCATCGCAGCTCATTGACCTAAATGGATTCCAGCCAGCAACAAGTTCCATCATTCAAGAAAGGCATTTGATTTCGATAAATGGTTTCCAAAAGTGAAGCCGAACGTTTCCCAATACGAAATAATTAGCCGGTGTCATTTGAACGCTGAAAGTTTTATCATGCACGGTAAATGCAACCGGTGAAATCTTAAAATGACTGCAGTCATTCAAAAGCAGGATTCAAAGCCGCTGTATTGTTCTGGACTAGAATTTACGGAAGAGTATTTTCGTCAACCCTTCAGTCCATAATGAAGATATAGGTAAATAGATATTTATGATTTTCATCTAGTTTTTTAAGGCGAAAAATGAATCGTTACAAACCTTCCTTGGCTTTATTTTCAAAGCCAGTTTTGCAAAAACCAAAGCACTGGATATGTTTATAAAGTACGGAGGCTCTTCTATTAGAGTAGTGATACCGAAATACCCGTACCGAAAAAGTTCGATATTCCACAGGAGCAAAATCATTCGCCTTGACCGGGATTCGAACCCGGATCCCTCGATTTCGCGCCGAGTCCTTAAACCAGTTAAGCTATCGAGGCGTCCTTCTCCCCTATGGAATATTTGGTCGAAATCGAGGGATCCGGGTTCGAATCCCGGTCAAGGCGAATGATTTTTCTCCTGTGGAATATCGCACTTATGTGCACTTGCGGGTGACTCCGTAAAGGTTACTACCGTGGCTAGTCCCGGTTACCTCAAAATCGTACCGAAAAAGCCTTGCTCAGGAAGCCTACGAACAGAAGAGATTAACCGTAACTTACAAGGTGACCTTAGAAATTACGGTTGCCCATTAAAAAAGCCTAGGACGTCGTGTTTAAAATAGGATGGATATATACTATTTTTCATTTATTACGAAAATAAAAAAACTTTCACAGAGTGAAGTCCGAATTATTTTGTTTATTAGCAAAATTTTATCAAACTCTGAAATATGTACGGAAATTTCACAATTTCCCAATAATAATGCGTTATGCATCCTAAAGATTTGACAGCTGTTAGCGTCATGCACCCAATAATAATTGGGAGGCAACCCATTTAAGATAGTGTTTTGTTACGACCGGCTCCGCCCGACGTAATCGTTTCAAATGCTCGAAACACCAACCGCCACTTTTTCTCCTTCCCCACCCGTTCCTGAACTCCTAACCCTCACCCCACCCCAGCCGCAGCGACGCGAACCCTTATTGGCTGCTGCGGTCACGTGGGCACCCTCGGGGTTTGGGATATAAGGAGCGCCCCTGAGCGTGAATCCCCCACCCTAGCCCAGTGCCAACCCAGTGAAGTGAATTATTTTGAAACCCAAAGACTATTTAAAATTATTTTTCAAAATATATATATTTATATTATGTTAAATCTCAAAATTATATCTCAGTTACTATTTATTCTAAACTCAATGTTTATTTTTTTCATTCAGTTTATCTTCGTTGTTGTTTGTTACGACCTGATGACGGTTTTTGTGGGTTTCCCGTCGTCCTTGGGCAAATGCCACGTCAAGCCTCCCCCGCACATTTATCCAGTGAAAACATTCCAGTGAAAGGTGATACCTGCCCTGAAGAGGCGAAAGCCTACACCAGGGTCCACATTTGTGTTGTTATATCTGTATTTGTTATTTTGTTTTGTTATACTCTTCTATTTCCTGTAATTTGTTTGCAAATGTGAAATGAAACCCTTTTTGAACTTGAACTTGCCGGAAAAGACAAAACGGGGCGGGCGGAGCGAGGAGTAACCCCCCCCCCCCCCCCCCCCCCCCGGGGCCGCCCCCCACAGAAAGAACGAGACGCAGGGCCAGACGCTAGCAGAGGCGGCGCACGCTGAACTTTCGGACATGGCTCCGCGAGGCATGTCGGCCGCCCCCACAAGGTGATGAGCCCTCTAAAGGAGGTCGCCCACACCGAGAACCAGGGGCCTCCTGCCGTCGGAACGCCGAAGGGAGCCATCAGCTTCCGCTCAGCCGGGCGGAGAGTCCCACGTCTACCTTACCACCTTACCGCTCCAGAGGCGCCCGTCGACTCGTAATACTCGCCGCTGATACCACGGCTCCGAGTCCGTCGACGCCAGAGCAGTGGCCCAGAGGGAGGAGGACCAAGGACACCGTCGCATGGGAGTCATCACGCCCCGCCCGAGCTGTTTTCCCCTTGACCTCTCCCCCTATACCTTATCCGGCTTACAGTATTTTTGAAGGAAATAAAAACCAAAAACTTGAAACACTTCTTCTTATTCCGAATCCCTAATGGACCCCGCACCCAACGTCAACCTCTCCACCCTCGGCATCCAGCTCCCGAACGACACCTGATCAGTACTCAACCTGACTCTTTCAAACCCACTGTGACAGTTTATGCATCGGCCAATTAGGTTTATGGATCGGCCGTAAAATATTTTAAAAAATCACGAGTCTTATTCATGAATAGCACTAATTCATTCCATGGAAAAACACGATCTCAGTCAGGCCGTTACCCTCAAACCTCGAACCAGGTATCTCCATATTACCACGCCAATGTGCAGACCACTAACCCATTGAGAATGTCTGATTTCGACGGCTATTTTTAAATATTTGATGCGAACTATTTCTCATGCGCCATTCTGATACCCAAAGAATGAGACTTAGAAAAGCAGAGAAGCCTAATAATAAATAAAAAGATCTATCTTAAAACATAATATAGTCTAGCAACAAGCATTATAATAAGCCAATAAGGCTCACTGCTTTAGGGCAAAAATCATATGTTGCCGAAGGAAAGCCTAATTAGAGCTTCACTGAATTAATTATCATCAAATTTCGGTTCAAATTTGAATCTTTTCATGCTTGCATGAATTCGTATAAAATTTCTTACATGACAAAATTTCCCTCAAAAACTAATTTAATTCATTCACCTATCGCAAACATTAACATTTGCCTTTCAACAGGGGATAAAAATTAGAAAAAGTCACGTGATGTGAAACGGTGTTCCAACGGTTATGACATCAGCGCACGGTATCGCCTCTCTAATCGACATTAATTCAACGTGAAGCATCAAGTCATTTTAGTTCATTGCCTTCCACAAAGAAAATTAAACGATATTTTCGTCAAATTACGAAAAAACCCCGAAATTCATAGAGAAATATGTAGCAGTGCTGTAAGCAATACCGTTCCGTGCCGCCAACCCCAGGTTCCCGATGACTTAGTGTTTCCACGCCTAGAAGTGCGCATAATTGTAGAGAAGAAATATTTACAAAAAACACAGCATTTTTTTTCGATCAAATTCATATTTTGTATACAAGATTTAAGGTTTTCCCGGCGAACGCTTAGAATTTAGACCTCTCGGGTTTCCAAAAGGGTGAATTTTTGTGAGTGTACCAACGTTTCGAAGGCGTATAGATATAGCGAAATTTGGTGGCACTTACCAGCGGAGGATTAGAGGACACTGACCGTAAACCAAGCGTTGATGAGCGGGCAAAGTTATCGCAGGGACTCCAACCGGGTCCTCTGGAAAAAAGCTCTGCTGCTTCATCCCACATCCTGTATGTATGCATTCCTCTCCTTTGCATCATGATCTTCACAATCGAGTGCCACCAATTTTTGCTGCATCTATTGTCTGCCATCATCCTCAGGGTGAGTGAGTGACTCACCAACATCACCCGGTTGGAAACTCGATATCTCTACATTCATGTACTGTATATTTAAGAACACGAACTACGAATACATAAACAGTTTTTTTTTAACTATGCCTGTCCCCCGTTCCGGTCGGGAAAGAAAGAGGAGTGTGAACATACAAGTTTCAACAGCATTTTAGAGCGTTGATTCCTTCCGAAAATATGCCCGAGGTGCTGAACTAATGTCTCTGGATCAACGTGGATTCTCGCACTCGCCTCCCATTCTGCCAAGAGACCGACGAAGCGCGGCCACCCAACCGTTGCATGTCTCCCGTGGCCCGAAACCGCAAAATATACAAAAAGCATTTCTTTTTCTAAATCCCGCACATTTGCGAAAAATGTTTACATCCGCCCAAATGCGGAAGGAGTTATCAGGGTCACTCCACGTACGCGATGCCCCGCCACCTCCTCGAGGGAGCTTTCCCCCAGGGTCGACCCTTCGGGCGGGGCCAGAGTTAATGGCGCGTGCAAAACCCTAGGTCTCACTCCCAGAGCTCCCACTTCAGTCGCTATTTTTAGGTTCTCCGACACCGCCGTCGGCAGGGCGCGCCGAAATGCACGCAGCAGTACATGTACATATACGAGAGCGACAGCGTCGACGTTGGGAAAAAAAGAAAATATTACTACGCTACCACATCGTACATGTACTGCATCTTGTACCTATCTCACCAGTCTCGGCACAGTTTTTCAAGTAACGAAGTCATTTTAGGAGACAACAATTTAGAGGAGGAGGACAAAGCAAGCTGCAACAACCCTCGAAATTCTCGGGTGCCCGTGTACCGCGTTCAAAACTTTATATCCTCCGCATACTTTTCGCGGCGGTCACCAAACACAAGAACATGCTAGACAAACCATCCACCAACAATTTACTCGCATAGTTCAGTCTACCAAAACTCCCGTCAGCTTCTTCGTGAATGTTTATCAGGAAAAAATGTAGCTTGCCTCAAAAAATTTTACGGTACAAAAAAGAACTTTGTCAAAATAACTTCAAGGAAAGACAAATGCCTATGCTATCAGCTTTCGAATATTTCTTACCAACCTTTTCCATGCAAAAGCCTGAGATGGGTTTACGAATACTCATATATATAGAAAAACTCGATTCACAAAATATGTAAGATGATAGATTTTCAATAAAATATTTTCCAGATAAAATTAATTTTCGAAGACATTCATATCCTATGGATACACTGAAATGTTACCGCCGAGGCTAATCAATAAATACATTAAAATTCCATTTAATATTAACTTCATAAACCTGATAGCTGTTGTTATAATAGCAAACCGCGAAAAATTCATAATTGGATATAAAACTATACGCACTTGTATCTTTAGTGAAAAATGTATTAACTAGATCGGTAATATTTCGCTCACATACCTCAAGAATCAAAGGCACTGATTGAAAGGTGGTTCAAATGTGGCGGAAGTTCTATTTTAATCCTAACTTCACGTATTCGTTTGCAAACACCTTCACCAACTTTGACTTACATCCATAGCGTTAACTCATTTTTGCAAGAAATTTCCTTTTGGTGGCTTCCTTAACATTCAAAACATTCCCTTTGTCTACTTATGAAAAAAATTCCGTAAGTTCACCAATAGTTTCTTAATCTTTTTACTACATTTTAAACATAGATGCACGAATGGCACAAATGAACAAGGCTGTCCCCTTAATCGAAGACTGCCCAAATTCCAGGAGTAAAAACCCGGGAGTTTCGCATCTACATAAGAAATACGCGAAAAATTTTACCAATTGTCACCTAGAGGGAAGCAGTCGAAAGCACCGAAAGAATAAAAAAAACAAGAAACTCCACTTCATCTACGAAATGACCATCGTTCCATTAAAGCCATCGGAAAACAACATTCCGATGGAGAAGGGACTCGAGAGTCTCGTTTTCACAGTCAATGAAAACGAAAAAAATAAGAGAGAGCGAATTAAAACAAACATTGGGAATGTCTTGGGCCACGAGAGTGATGGAGACGGTCGCTAATTCGCACTGAAATCGGGGTCGAGACAGACCCCGATTGGGCCGTGGAGAGGAGGACGGCGTTGGGTTAAAAACTATTTCGACCTCCCCCAACGAAGAGCGGATGGATATGGAAGAAGATGGGCCGAACAACCCAACCCTTATGTCTCCCACGCCCAGATTCAACCGAATCACGTCCGCTCAAAGCACCACCCAGAGGTGTAGGAGGAGAAGGACGAGTCCATGCCATTCTTTTTGCACGCGAATACAATTTCCAAAAAAGCGAAGAGGGAGAGATAGAAGGTATTCAAATGGAAAGCTGTCGATTTCGGAACCCTTGGACCCTTTCCGATCGAATGAGTCCCCTTCCCTCAACTGCATCGTCCCTGAACCCTTTCTCTACCACCCCTATATGCCTTCCCAGGTTCCCCTCTCCCCGCTTTGCACGGAACCCTACTCTTTCAAATCCGTTCGCAATTCCTCTCCTTTCTTTCTTTCTTTCCCAAGCACTGTGAGTACTTTTCCACGCACTCCCCTCCATCCTCCTCTTTTATGAACGTAACGTTTGAATACAAATGAGTTCGCTCTATTCCAATTTTCCTTTCGCTCCTCTCTTCCCAGCATTCGTGCCAATCTCCCAAAACTCTCATCCTTTCTCCCGTCACGCGTGCTTTCCGTCGCAAGTTTTTTCGGTAACCTAACGAAACAAACTTGCTCACTTTTATTGAAATTTAACTTTGTTGAATTGGTTATTGGCCACTTTAATTAATGTATGCGTTTATACTATGGAGAGTTGGTCATGTGATTTTTAATAAATTCTACTTATTCAACTTCCTTTTTTCCAACATTTCGCCTTTCAATTAAAGTATCATCAGCAGGCTTAAGGTGAGATCAACTTTCCCGCTATGACAATGGCAACAAACATTTCCTCTTGGTAACGAAATCAACACCAATAAAAAAAAGCCGAAATGGAAATCCATGCTAAAATTTTGATTAAAAAATATAATAAGTAAAAATAAAAATATTTAAAAATGAATAGTAAAAATAAGAGAAAAAGCAATTCTGGATATAGTAACCTCAAATTTTGAATATATATTACATTCTTTACGAAAATACAAAACATATCCGTATTGGTACTGATATTTTGGAGAACAGTATTTAACACATAGAAGAAAAAACTTTAGTTATGTGAGATCAAATTATGATATATTTATTATTATGAAAAATTGTTATGTTATTATTATGATATATTGGCAAAAAGGAAGTGGAGATTTTTTTTTAAAAACATATGACCAACTCTGCGTAACATAAACGCATACATCGAAATTAAAGGGACCAAACGTTGAGGTCGTCAGAAAAAAATCCATAAAATAGTTTTTGGTATTTATGTAAAGGCCGAGACATATGAAAAGTAAAGTATTACAAGTAATGCTTAAGCTGCAATTGTAGGAAAATTTACCGCTACATCATGATTTGAACACTTATGTTTGACACCTTTGTAACTGAACTTGATGAAAAGAAATATCGACCTTGGCCTTCCCGAACAACTCAAAAGAATAGTTTTAGGCCCTACTTAGGAGTACTGTTTCTTTGTCAAAGCAAAATAGAGACATGTTAATAGTGTTTGTCTACAATGAAGTTTTATTTAGCTGATCCATTGTTTAGACAGGTGAAACGTCACTTTCAAGGATATAAAATTCCCCAAAAATGCACCATAATAAAATATCCCACGATGGAGGTTATAAAAGCGTTTTCCATGACGAGGTTAGTTCGGTAAACTTGTTCTGCTGTATGCGAGTCAGATACAGCTTGCAACGGCAGAATGTTTCCTTGAAAATCACTTCAAGAACTTAGGCATCACACAGTAGCATGCACCTTACTAACGATCGCCCTGGGAGCTTCATCCATCCACAGAGGAATTCTTAAGGTTTAAAAAGACTCCTGAACATTTACACCTTTTCCTTAACCGAGGGCATTGACATAATCATTTGTAAATAATAAATAAGAAAGACCAAATGAGACAATAAAAACGGTTTTAATGCACATACGGTTTATTGCAAAATATATATTATAAAATAATGTAAAACTCACACTTTTTCTATTCATCCATTATTCAAGAAACTTGAATATATTTTCAAGAACCTTTTTTTTTTTAGTTTTCACCATAAACATTTAAAATCTCTATGATTATGGGATTTTGGTACAAAATTAAGAAATCCTTGTCGACGCATAATACATTTTCAGGAAGTTCGTCAAGATTTCGACAAAGTTCGATTGTAGAAATAGATTTATCATTATTTAATTACATTTCAATTGACTGATTTCATCAATGAAAACATTTTATACAATTACCCACGATCATGATAATTAGTTGCTTAAGCAATTGTTTTTTAAACAAACGACACTCAGGTAAAATATAAATAATTTCATTTCTACCAAAAATTCATAATCATATAGAATGTAAAATATATTTCGCAAAGACGTTCTGCATCTCAATCTGAGAGTGACTCTATGCACGAAAAATTGGTAGTTATGCCATGCAATGTTTTAGATGACCGCAAAAATGAGTCCAGATTCGACCTATCCTAGAATTTAGCATTCAATTGTTAAAACACTAAAATAATTTAAGCATCTGAAAAGCTTTTCTGACATCAAAGTACACAAAGAGTGTTATCTTACGGTAAATCTTTTTCTTCATGACATATCTAACGCTCCAATCCCTTGGCTTCTCATGTGACAATTCGTCGGTAAAATATGCCCCACATTTGCTGGTTGGAAATTAGCGGCTCTCTTCACTGCAAGGTGTACAATGCGTCGCGATAAACCATTTTGTGATTCATCAAAATACACATCCGCTATAATAAGGCAGGGCCTAGCATAGAAAGCCAAGGGGGTCCTAGCCACTCCTATTTTTCTCTGTCGAACACATCTTCCGCTAGGTTGTCCACGGCCCTGAATGGCACCCGATACACAAATCGATTCATCATTTGGCCTATCAATCTTAGTCCCGCAGTCTCGTCCCATACCTGCAACCTCATTTCTCATTCCTATTCTTCCAACCACTGCTTAGAGAATAAAAAAAACCTATATAATCGTCTACATTCACCTATATCACCTGGAGATAAAATAAAAAAATAAAATGTCATTCAAAAATACCCATGATTTATCCTTAGTTGTAGATGATCATACAGGTAATCGTACCCAAACGCCCATCAAAGAATTAACCTTTCACGGGAGTAATCATTGAGTGCGAAATTCCACAGAGGAAAAATCATTCGCCTTGACCGGGACTCGAGCCCCGATCCCTCAATATCGCACCGAGTGCTTTAGCCAGTTAAAATAAAGAAGTATCCTCCTCCTCTGAGGATTTTTGTTCATGTCCTGGTCAAGGCGAATGATTTTTCCCCTTGGAATTTCGCACATACATTCACATTGCGGGTGACTCCCTCAAGGTGGCTACCGTGGCTAGTCCCAGTATCCTCAACATTAGTTACATTTGAGTCTGGAGTTGGTACCAGCCGAATAAAACATTACGCTTTTCAATTCAAGTGCTCTTAAACTCTATGCTCCATAAATGATTTTTAAGTTTATTTATATATGTATTGACTATTCATATGTGGCTACACTCCAGTACGACGTACATTTGAATAACTAATAAAACCGTACTATTCAAACTAAAAGTGTTAGTAGCTGTGACAACTGTAAGATCATAAAAAATTAAAGCTAAAATTTGCCAAATTAATCACCCTATAATTTATTTAGGCCCTTTTTACTTCATAATTAAATGTATTAAGGATCTTTCAAGCGTATGTCAAGACAGTTTTTCGATCGAATCTAAACCAAGAGTAACATTTAAGAGAGAGAGATACCACTTTGCAGTATTCCACTCTTATCATTATTAGGCCCGACTAGTTTCAGTGATTACAATTCGTCATTATATGGAAGTCCACATTCTGGTACACAGGCGGGTCTAATAGCCTTGGTAAGCGGAAGAGAGGGTGCGGGGGTAGGTAGGGTCAGTTGTTTGGGATGGATAAGCTTACGGAAGGGAGCGTGGTGGCCTAGTGGGTAGAGCGCTTGGCTACTGATCGAAGGGTCCCGGGTTCAAGTCCGGGTGAAGCCTTTGGACGCTCCCGAGCAAAAATTCCTCGGAGTTCGAGTTGGCCCAGGGAAAGGAACTGGCCCCCCCACCCTGAATGTGTGAAATTCACTCGCCTGTGGCTTAGTCCGGGGTGAGCGCTACCCTCAACTATCCACACCAACCTTCGGGTTGAATCACTGAGTGAGTGAAGCGTACGGAAGGAAAATAATAGCCAAAACAGGAAAGGCGCGTTCGTTAAAATGTAACCATTGGAAGAGGACTGAAAACAGTTCATTGGGGTGGACAATGAGGACAACAAACACCGAGTTTAATAAAAAATGAGCGGGTGTGACTGCGTCGATTTCCCAACGCTCCCGAAGCTGTCTCATCCATTTAGTCACCAACATATTGGTAACTACTGATAGATGGGTTCGTAAGACGCCCGACGCTCTTCAATGAGACGCGTTTATTTGATTTTTCTCTGAGATTTTCGGCGAGCGTGAGCTGTCATCAGAAACTTTACTACAAATTCAATTACCTATTTTTTACAGCACGTCTTTAAAATAATGATAGTACAAGGCAAGTGAATGGCCGTTAGTATACAGATATATAGCAAAAGTATTTCGTTTGGCGACTAAATCAGTACTCTAATCACATTGTACTCGCAAGACGTGGTGCGCGGACATTTTCGCCCACGCCCGAATTGGATTTTAGTCGCCAGGAGTCCTCCACTCACGTTTCGCGCATGCGCGGCGCCGATTGTATGTCATGCTCGAATCGTAGCGTATACCCGATGAAATGAAACCACATTTTTTCCAATCACGTCATTACTCTAAAAGTTATAAGAGGCCGGATGGATCACCCTGCAAATGCTACATCGTCGTTGTCGTCCAGGTACCCCGCTGTCGGTGTGATTTTGAAAAAAAAATTCATGTAAAAAGTGAGTTGACATTAAATATGATAAATTAACCGACTGCTCTCCCACGCATCTCGGTTCCCCAAGAGTCCGTTTCCCATCACTCCAACTCTCTTCCTGTTCTTATTTGCTCTTCCTTTTTATTGCCCTTCTCTTCCCTGTTAAAGCAGAACACAATACAGGGCTCCCTAATGGTTCCATTTTCTCTTTCATCGTACGAATGCGACCCCTTCCAGTCCAGCCCCATAAGGAGTTCGCTTATGCACCCTTTTCTTCCCACTCATCATCTTATTCCTCCTCCTTCTCCGCTCTTAGATTCCCTCCTTCTTAAGGACCATTCCTCTCTTCCCTGGGCGTCGACTTTTTCCCTTCCTCCTCAAGGATCTCTCAGTTTGTTCTCCCCCACGTCGCGTCGGCCGTTCCACTTCACCATTTCCATCCGGCTTTTTATACGGAAAACCTCCATCGTTTCCTTCTTCCACTTCTTCTTCTTCTTCTTCCTCACGGTCTCCCTTCAGCTGCCTCTCACTACCTCCTTTTGGTGTTTCGCCACTTTCCCACGGCTATCCATTTGTCGGCAGCACTTAGCCCGCTACTCACTCTCCCTCTTCTCCTTTTCTCTTAGGCAGGGGGAGGAGAGTTGGGTTGGTAGAGTGGGAGGTAGTTGGTAGGAGGTGGGATTCGGCGAAAAGTGTGGAGAGTGCGAAGGGATGGTAGCTTGGTGGAAGAGAAAGGAACGATGAATGATACCCACATCGATATAATACTTAAATGGTAAAATTCGATTTTTGCTCACTCATACACGTTATACGTTATATCATAGAGTAATCAGTTATATTTAAACACTGAATTCGGTCGATTACCGAAATTTTTACACACCACGCGTATGTGAGCAGACAAAAAAGTCCACAACTTGACGCTGGCGTTTCTTTCGATTATTGTCCGAAACGAATTGCAACACTTTGTGAGCTAACGCATTTTTCCGCAAAAAACAAAGGGGAAACTAAGGGTTGATTGGCGCACTATTTACTTCATATTTTTTCAGATGCAATATCCAGCTTATATGACACAATTTTATGTCAAAACATTTACTGTTACCTTGATTGATATTAAATACTTTTGTTTGCCTAATATTCTGTAGTTTTCATGCACAATTTTTATTTACTTAATACACGTGCGCCAACCTACCCTAATTCCGGGGCTGGTTGGCGCAGTACATGCGGTAATTTGGCAAATATTTTTACTTTTATTAACATTGTAGGGATGCTTTCATAAAAAATAGATGGAAGTAAACATTAAAGATTCTTGGTGAATTGGTCATTAACCACTTTAATTAATATATGTGTTCATATTATAGAGAGTTTGTCATGTGTTTTTTTTTTTAATCTCAACTTCCTGTTTACCAGCGTTTCGCCTTTTAATTAAAGCATCCTTGTTGTAGTCCTGATGATGCTTTAATTAATTGGCGAAATGTTGGCCATAGTCACTCCACAAAATGGATGTCATTAGGATTTTAGTTTAAAATTGTGCCTTCAAAAATATTGTGAATGCTGAAAATAAGAAATAACTTTTACGGTGTTGAGTATATATGCATAACATAGCTTAGAATCTGAAGGACCAGATAATTGATGTTTTATTTTCAACCTTGACACCGGCCTATTAATTCCAGTATTTTGGATTTTCTCGCGAAGTATCTTCTTGTTTTTTGGACTATTACCTTCAGACTTCAGCCGTTTTTAAGTACAAAGTGTACAATATTAAGCATCGAAACTAACTTCCCCCGAACGAAAGTCACCAAAAAAAAGCGACACCTGGAGTACTGCCCTGAAACTATCTCCAGGTGGCATCCAAGTTGGGATCGGAATTTAACTGAAAAATCTTCCTATTAGAATATCAACCTTCTCATAAAAAGGAATTCCTAATGGAGGCTTCGGGAAGGGGATACTCGGAAGATAATCTAAAGCGAATAGACATACTGTACATAATAAAGTAAAACAGTGATATTTGGCTTAGGTTTTCAGAGGTTTTTGAAAGAAATTGACCAATATTGACGCATAGTTTATTAATTTACTAGCATAAAGACCCGTTGATTATCAACAGGAGAGATAAAAGTTAGAAATAATATAATTTTTCTATTCATGTAAAAGAGAATCGTTCTCATTTCTCTTCTTAGTTTTTTTACTGAGTGGAAATTGCCCGGTTTTTCGCTTAATGATGCATTATATTAGCCTATTTTACAACAATTGTTAATTTTTAAAACAATAAAACTAAAAAAGGAATTCAAGCTTTGCGAAGAGGGCGTGGGGTAGATTGCCATAAACTTTGAGCATATTTTCTCATGAGTGAAAAGAATTATTTCCAGTACTAATAGAGGCTTTTTTACAATTTTTATTTGAAATTAAGCATCTGTAAGAACCATTACGCAGGTACATATTTTAATATCAATGACGCAAAACAGTGTATGGCTCTATATATTCTCGTTCTTGAGATTTGTTTTTTGCGCAAAGGGAACATTGCCCTTACCCTTGCAGATCTATGAGAAAGATTACTTTCTTTTCTCTTAAGCGTCTTCGTTTTGTAATGAAAATATTATTAATAAAATAATTATGTGGGAAAAACCTCAATTAAACCAATGTTTCCTTAGGAGAACTTTAAAAAGGCTCAAAGTCACCTCTACTAACAGCAACAATTTTCCGCGTAAAAATAAATATTTACAGAGTAACAACTTGAAAAAATTGGAAATTAGTTTTGAAGTTGTAAAAATTTTCAAAACGGCAATAGCCCTATTTTTCAACCAGCTCAATTGGTTCAGTAATAGGTAGTCTAAAAGTTTTTCTTTCCCCCAAAGTTTTTTTCTTTTCAATCAGGTAGCCTAATTTAAAACCTGGTTCTTCTTGATTGGAGTGAACATGTGTTCCGTGTGATTGAGACGAGTCAAATTGCTATGTACACCGAAGGCATTCTTTCAGTTTTATTGAAACTACCTCAACGAAAGAATTAGATTTCCATTCTTTCAATCGTGAAAAAATACATCCGTTTCCTCGATGTCAATTTTCATGCAAAAGAACCTCCTTTTACACGATAGATAACCATATAATTGAAAGCCGAAAAGTACTGAAATGAAGTCACTTTCTGATAAGTCTACCAATAGGCAAAATCACACCGATGCCTTTCTAATTTCGTCCACGGCTGCTGTTGGGGGAAGGGCCGAGCAATACTTGGCCAGCGTAGGAAGGTGAAATGGCGATACGGAAGGAGAAGCCAAGTCATTAGCCAGGGGGCGCCATTAGACACGACTGCGTGGAGCAAAGGGGCGAGGGGTTGAGGGGAGCGTGGAAGAGGAGGAGAGACGGCGAGGGGAAGAAATACGACGTGGGGCAAAAGGTGAGGAAGAGGAGGAGGAGGGATGAATGATACGCGCTTGCAGAGAGAGGCGGGGAGGAAGAAGAACAGTGGGGTGTTGGGGAGTGTGAGTGGTCAGGGATGTGGGCCAGAAATGAGGAAACAAAAGTGCAGGGTGGACGGCCAGGGGTGTTATCCAGGGTTTAAGGAAGAAAGACACCGGCCTGGAGAAGAAAAGAAAGGGAAGTAATATATTTATATATATATATATATATATATATATATATATATATATATATATATATATATATATATATATATATATAAATAAATACACTTGACAGGGGGTGGGGAAATAAAAGTAAAAGACTTACAGGGAACGTTTCGGGCATGTAAGCCCTTCCTCAGCTATAGAAAAAGTACCCCTGGAACGAACCCCCTGGGGCAGAGAAAATATATTAAGTTATCATATCAGTACGGAAGAATAGCAAGTGCCCCATAGAACAGATATGAAACATTAAAATTCTGGAAAAAAGGGCCACAAAATAGCGGAAGCTAACTAGACACAATGACACTGTAATACATTACTGAATACATATACCTAGATCAACTTGTTAGTTATCAACTAGAGTTATGTTTATGATAAAAAGACAGTCGTTCCATTGCGGATACATAGGAAAATTACTGGAGTAGGTATTAAATTAACCAAAGGGAAGGAAACAAAATTGTTAGCAGAATTGAGTGAATGAGGCCTACGTTTTTTACTTCATTATCAATTTCTCATAACTCTAAAGTTGACAAATTTGTCTGTGAAATATAATATATCACACGCAATTAGAATTTCATCACAGTACCACGGGTATCATAATACATATTATGAAACGCTGATATAATGTGTTGAAAGACAAAGATAAGAATTTTGCTAGTTACTTTTTTATGAAGAGCTTCAGATTACCCCGGAGTTATGTAGATCCTCAATGTTTCCCATTAATTGATAATTATCACGATATTGATGGCGTGATACCCCAGGGGATATTAATTTCAGCTCTTAAGGTGGTGGTATCGGATTCAAATCCGGGTGAGGCCTCTTTAGACACGAGCTGCTTAACCCTGAGTAGTATAATTGCCAGGGTACCTACCAGAGGTTTCTGGAAGACTACAGGATGCATAGGGCAAGGTCTTTCTAGCATGTGTGATTGAGGGTAATGCATAAATGTATTTCTAATATTTTAGTCGTGCACATAAAATCAAATATTCCTCCTCTTAATATTCTCTTCCACCACTTTTGTATTCAAGCATTTCCTCCAACCCTATTCACTCTACTACCATATACAAGAGCATACCACTCTACTTGTACATATCTGTTTTATTGCATTGATCACATCCATTCTCTCAACATGGCCAAACCAACGAAGCAAACTCTTTTAATATACTTACATTACTGGAGCATTCAACCCGCATTCTTTCACATAACCCACTTCTGCTTACCCTGGCATACCCAGGCTTCACTGAAATATAGTAATGCCGGGAGAAGAACACTTTTGTAAACAGCGATTTTCGCTTCTCTAGACTAACACTCACTTCTTGATATGGTCCACATACACACTACTCACGACCTACCCTCCAGCACTACTCACCTTATAATCTCTTCACCAATCCTTTCATGTTTGGCAAATGTTCGGCTAAGATACACAAAATCGTGTACTTCCTCAATTATTTCATCATTTGCCCTCATCATAAAATCATTCTTCCCACTCTCCCTATCAATAACAACTAATTTGGTTTTTCGGCAATTTCTAACTAGGAGAAGGGGTTTTTGGAAGGCGTGAGTGGGTTAAGGCCGGCCCAGGTAGTGAGAGAACAGAGTGGCTCCCAGCCCCTCGCTCTTGACCGCGAATCTAGGTCCTTATCTCTCACCCAAAAAAGCCTTTCACCCGAAAACGACCTTCCATTCTTCTCCCCTCCTCTCCACTCCTCCCATCTCTCTTCCACTCCGGGACCTGGTTTATCTCCCCCCTTTCAACTCCCACACACATCTCACGTCGTCATCGCCCGTGTTATCCGCTTCGCACCTCCGTAAGGCGACTGACTTTATCGCCATCGGGAGTGGAACGTGGAAGTTGGAGGTGTTTCAAGAAAGCCACGGAGGCTTTTTTCTCCCTTCCTCTCGCTACAACGCGTATATTCCGTGTTCGGCTTTAGCCCCACACCCAAAGTAGGACGGGTGAGAGTATAAGACTGGATTTTTTGCATAAAAAATCTCATTTATCGAAGAGTAGAGTATGTACAGGATACATGTATATCGATAGTTCCGAGAATTAGAACGCTAGGGAATTAAAGCCTAACACGCTACAGGGTAGTATCAATGAAGTCTAGCGTTTTCTAAAAAAAAGTGGTCCATGGCTGGTTGCACAAACCACAGTCTATGGGATCGATAGTTATGAGATCCATAAGTTTATCGGACCTCTTTACTAAATTGGGGTGGTAAAAACGATTGCTTTCACAGCATATCCCCCGATAGATATTTTTTCGAATGTTAGGCCTAC
Source organism: Pyrrhosoma nymphula (assembly GCA_963573305.1). Classification (NCBI taxonomy): domain Eukaryota; kingdom Metazoa; phylum Arthropoda; class Insecta; order Odonata; family Coenagrionidae; genus Pyrrhosoma; species Pyrrhosoma nymphula. Next base: position 5,504,868 of record OY754335.1, on the reverse strand, counting down.
TCTCTTATCGCTAGATAAATGTATGAATACTATCTGATCATATGAAAACACTTATGCAGATTATAAATAGTCAACATGAGAGATTGACTTACATAATAACACTCCGTGACTTATCACATAATAACTCTCATATCTAGTATGCATGCCTCCGAGCGATTTACTGCACATTCCGGACCTTGGAACTCATACAAATTTAGCTCAATTCCATCATGCCAAATGAGTTATGAGACCATTTATGGAGCAAATAAAAGCAGCATATATTGAATTAATTCCTTTACGTATCAATTCCAATACTCTTTCGGATACATATGTGTAGTCTCTGCAACTGGTCATTAGTTGCTGAAAAAGTTGAATTTTGAGCACGTAGTTTCAGATAATGCTTCACATAATGTGACAAAAACTCTTACCACTGTACGAGAGTAACTACGTTAGTTCAGGTTGTGGCAGGCGCAGACAACATGTGAACCGGGGGGATTATTAAAAAGAGCCATTTAAGAATCGCAACTGAACGACGATACGTATGCGAGGCGGAATACTTCATGTAACTCTTACCCACCACACCTTTGCCCCATGCAGCTACCACTTCTCGGAGTTGTACAGCTCTGATGATATATAAATACTGCTGAATACGGTTTAAGTATATCGGCTGCTGGATCAAATTAAATCACTTGATATGCGATTAATACATAAATCCAAACGAATTAGATTGTTAAGTCTCTATGGTGGATGAACAGAGTGTCATGAACACGTGAGGTCATACAATCAGTTATACATATTCAAGAGAACGAAAAAGCAGGCAAGTCTATGCTTCTAATTACGCCAGGGTACACAAGATAATAAGTCGACTCTATAAAACAGATAGTATGAACCTCCAACTCGCGTAAGCTCAGGAAATCCGTTCCGCAGCGTCAAGCAGTCTCATTCAACTTCAGGAACACCAGGTTATCCCAACGCCGCGCCGGCATCTTAGTCATTGTCCAAACAAAGTATGTTTTACGGTAGAATTTTATAACTTTGTTAACTCCACTAGTAATTTATTACCACGACCGGGGTTTAAACACTTGGTGACATTTTCAGGTGAAAATACGATTTTGGTTAGGGTATGTATACAAAATCATGGTAGGGGAAGGGAAAGGATCGAACTAGGAAGGGTGGGGTGAGAATTTGGTTCCTCGTTCGATCCTTTCCCCTCCCCTACCATGATTTTGTATACATACCCTATTCAAAATCGTATTTTCACCTGAAAATGTCACCAAGTTTTTAAACCCGGGTCGTGGTAATAAAATATTAGTGGAGTTAACAAAGTTATTAAATTCTTCCGCAATGGATAAATTCCGCAAGATTAAGCCTACAACAGTTTCCTTTGTGAATGTATATTTTATTCGGAAATATACATTCACAATAAATAATGAGTCTTTAAAATTATTGCTAACTAAGCTTTTTTAACTTCTGAGAATGGTTCACGGATTAAGAATAATTCTTCAATGTTTTCGTTAAAATGGTATAACTATTAAAATCAACTGAAATACTTTACAAAATGAAAAAGGGCCGACTCAAGCATAGGAGAAAAGTTTCTATGCTGATTTTTTGGTTCCATTACCATTTTGGATTTTCTAGTTTTTTGTATGCGTACCGGAATGTATATGTCGAGTCGGTACCACCCTCGATTTTGTATCTTAGTATCCGTAGCTTCCAGAATCATTATTTTCCCAGGAACGGTGGTAGCGAGGATAGCGATGGGCACCCAGTAACCTAATTTCGCAGGAAGCTCGCATTCCCCGGCAAACACGAAGACGTGACCTTGTGCCAACGCAGTTCTATAGTAACAATATCAAACTACGCCATGGTTACACACCGTGGCGCTCTAAACATAGAAGGACGCGTCGGCGCCAGGTATTTTAAAAAGAAGCAGGATCGAGAGATGATATTCTTGTGGAAAAGCCAAAGGGCGAAGGAAAAATATAATAGACGGTGGTACATAGTTGGGAATTCTGTGCCGAAGAACTTCATCGATTCACGTTAATCAAACACTCCCAAAGGACAACTATCTGTCAAACTATTTAGCGCTATTGAAAGATTAAAAAAAAAACATACCCACATTTGAAATTGATGTGTCTTTGGCATTAAAAGAAAATGTATTGAAATGAAAACTTTCTATCTCAAGTTTAATTTTTTTGCATCAGATATTAGAAGACGATTCTACGCAATCATGTCCAAATATCCGAGAAATGTTGGGTTGCCTCATCAACCCGCAGAAGTCGTTTTTGTATTCACTGAAGCTTTCTGATTTCCCAAAAAAACGTTCAGGCCGATTATTTGGCCAGCCGTCGTACGCAAGTAAATTGAACATATCATTCAATTATTGCAAAATTTGCGACAATTGACAGAGAAAATGCTAAAAACTAATGTGCTTACTTGCAACATCCATTGGAAATTTATAAAAAGTCCACATAGAATAATCTGTGCAAAGAAATATACGTATGCGAGATACTTATTAGATTAGTTCTTATAACCTTTGTCAGAACAACACTATTGTGAAACAACGGTTTAATTTAATTAAAAACCGATTTATAACCGCTCATTAAAGTCACAGACGTTTTGATACGTGTATTTATATTTCGGACAATGTCGTAACTGGTGGAACTGATGACTGATTTATATTATGACTTTACTGCTCCATACATGCTTTTATCGCAAGTAGAATGAACATCATTCAATAATTCCAAACCCTAAAACTCATTAGCGGCTGATCCTAGCAGAACAATCGACATCCAAGATAGCAAAGGAAAAAATATTAAGTCTGAAAAAAGTAAACAGACGGAGACCTATTTTCTAAGGATGTTATCGGGTGAAGTCAGATTGGATAAAAAAGGGTGAATATTCTTTGAAACCGTAACCAACATTCCCATACGCAGAAAAAACATCGGAAAAGTAATCAGGAACCCACTTTTTTTTTATCCCTGCGGGCTCTTAGATAAGCCTTTCCTTGGCTTCAAGAATAGCGTGGGTGGCTTCACTGGGAATGGAATGCGTGAAAATGGAGATAGCGCTGCGGTTTCTTCGGCGTGTCTCAAATAATCCTGCTTCAAATAATGCCTCAGATTATCGACCTCACATTCAACCAACCCTTTTATTTATTAATTGTTCTATCCACCTTTTCTGTCATCGCCCAACCTAAGGTTGTAATATTTTAGCTTCCACCAAAAAACGATGAACTCCCTTGTTTTCCCTCATGTCCCATTTTTTAGAATCTTCTTATTCCTTCTCCGCATCCATTTCTCAAACAACTGCAATTCCTACTTATCTTCTCCACAATGAGACCACTTTTTACTTCGCATAAACGAATCGCTCAATATTAATCAAAATGCAATCCACGGAAAAAGTAGACGGTAGAATGATTGACAATCGAAACATTTTTCTAGCAGCCAATTCGGCATATTAAGATTCAGGCAAATTTCACAAGTATACCACATACCAGAATAATTTGCAAACTTCGTCACAATAGCTCGTTTTAAACATATCATCTCACGCATCCCAGAGGTGGATGCAAATAAACATTCATATTTGTACAATAAAGACGTAAAGAGTGAGTATAATTATTCGGCATAGTTTAGGGCTGGCATCTTAAATGATCCCGCCGTGTAACCAAATTTTGAGAGTTATCACCGATACAATATCCTTAAGTGTGAGTGCTTTAGTCTAAAAGAATCACATTTCTAAATTACTGATTCTACTTAATCCTGGGTAATTGTCTTTATAATTCTTAACACAATTAGCAGGTATCGAGAAAACCGAATTATAAAGTTTATTTATTTTCTGCGAAAGCAGGCATGGTTTGTCGCTTCTCTTAACTCCTAAAGAATAAATTCATCAATTAAAAGATTCACATTATTGGAAGTGCATTGTCTATTGAAAATTCAAGCTCGAAACAGGAATGGTATGCTCTTTGTTCAGGCTTTCGCGGTGATCAACTTGTGATAGGTTTGCAGGATTTCTACCGCGTGTGTCCATTGTGTAGACAAACATTTAGCCATGAAGTTCTGATTCTTGAGGAAAAGTTAAGTTAATTTACATGACACGAGCAGTAGAGAATATTCCATCAGTGGTTGGTAATGAAAACAACTTATGGTTAAAAAAAATGTTGGGATCCAATCAAATTTCCGCTCGCAACTCAAAATTAATAGTGGCATTTTCTTCACCATAATTCAATATATAAGGGCCAGACGCAGATACACTAGGCATTAGAATAATTATGACCTGAATGAGGTCGTAATACTCGCTTACCTGACCCGAAGAGATAGTACTTATTCCAAAATAAGTCACACATCTTACGGTATCATCAACCGTGTATACCGTGTATATACCTCAGCATGTCAAGTTGCAAAAAACAGCCGATAAAGGTGGGAGTATTTTTATAAAAAATGCTCCCACATACAGGTCATATAAAAAATGCTCCCACATACAGGTCATTTAAAAAACGACATTAGAAGCATCATTGCCAATGATTCGTAACCTTTTAAAATGATAAATAAATAGAATACTAAGAAATAAAGCAACCTAAATCATCAATATTACTTTGACATAAAGTTTACAAAAATATGAGTCGGTATTGCCCATTTTGATCCCTGGAAAAGACAGTTTGAATGTGATATGCGTTAATAAGAGTATCTAAAATACGGAGAACATCGATCGAACTACGTTAGGCGAAACTACTAAAACCTTTTTCTCTTTTTTTTGCTTCTTGCGGTAACATCGACACACGATCACAGACCAATCGGTCGGAAATTTAATCATCCCGTGGCAATATCCTCCAGGGAAAAGGTTCTTTTGCTTTTTGTAGTGGTGGCTCGTGCTTGACCCGATACCCACCTTTTCATCCTTTAGCTCAATACTCTTCCCCGGGAAGATCGAAGCCGGTCAATGCATGGGTCACCTTTTATCCACGCACGTTTTAGATAAAATCCCCGTTACATGCTATGATGACGCCAGTTGTTAGGTATTATCCAATTTGCTTTGTAACCTAACGTTATAATTAAAAAGCTTATATGCATTTAAAAGTCCGTCGCAAAAAAAGGCAATTTCTACAAATCTATGTTTTTATAAATAATTTTCTTGTGCGATTAGGAACCACAATAGCTTTGATCGATACCGCTAATAATGCCATGGTAACGTTAAATAACGTTGTTTTTAAGCTCGATTTAATTTTTTTTACTATTTCTATATGGGATGCTAATTAGTCTTATGAGTTATGAGTTCGTGATTTTGTAAAAATATTTTACATGTAGCATAACCGAACTCTAAAAAATATTCCCTGAGATGTTTGAGTCCAGTGTTTATCTCTCATAGTAGTGTGATGGTTATAAGCCATATTTGTAATTGAAATAATTTGTTAACCTTATTATATATTTTGTTAAAAATAAAAAATTTCATTAAAAAAGGCTCAAATAGGGTTTCTCGAAAATAAAAAGCTATATTATTTTCCACTCATTCATACATATTTTAAAAATATATAAAAAATAACTTTACCATACAGCACTTACGCGTACGTAAACATATAGTAAAACTTTACAAGTTAAATTTTCCCGGATGATGCCAGGCATGATTTGGTGACAATATTGGCGATAGTTTCGCCAGTTCCTCTTCTCGTTTCCATGCGTCAAGGATTTCGCGAGCAAAGCTTCGGCCCTCTCCATTGGCGACGAAAAAATTATTCCCGTTCTCTGTACATTTTACCTTTTCCATTTGCCAACAGAGGATCTTGCTATCGATGCCAATGACATCGCTCCAGCGCGTAATAATGAATTGATGGGAATTTAGTCTCGGCAACTTGGAGACGGGAAATACTGCAATTTATTGTTCTTTATAATCTTTTTACGTTTTGATGTGAATGAGCACCTCATGGTTCCTTCTCGGTGTTCATGTAAGGTTTTGCCGCGACCAATATTTGTGTACTTTCGAGGTCCTCGTGTGCAAAAACTATAAGTATTACAGAATATCTAAAACTATTATGAGTGGATATCCCGTTTTGTCGATTACCGGAAATGGTTTATCGCGAGCTGAGGGGGGGGTTGCGAGGTGACGTCACAGGGCTGCGCATGGGGGTTCTAAATTTGGGCTTGTGTTGCGCACGGCGCGCGATCAGTTCAGTTGTACCTCCGGAACGAGTTGGTCGATTTTAGTGATCGAGGTGTCTATACGAAGAGCTTAGAACGTGAGTTGAACGTTTATAATACAATAAATATGAAACTAACATTGGAAAGCTGAAAATATTAGTTACCATCGACCAATTGTTCATAGGTTAGCCATTTGTACTAATGATTTCGATGAATAAATATAATGAACTTATAGCGTAATTTTCTTTCTTTCATTTCAACTTTCGTTCTGACAAACAAGGCAAAAGAATCTCATAATAACGAGAGTAACGTATTTAATTTCGCATTCACGATATAAAGATCCGACTGATGTATCAAGAGTACTCCCTGTATTTTTTTTGTTAGTGAATTTAGTACTATATAGGAGTAGACCTGATGAGTTACATCACTGGCTTAAATTATTTTACTATATTTGGTGTTATTTTGTTCTATTTTCTGTTTTTGAACGGAAGCTTCCTCTTCTGACAACTAGGTAGCTCTTATCGCTCAGCGGTGTCGAATCACCCACCTTGCTACACACCCGTGAGGTGCCTTGAAATGTACCGAGTAGACGTTGACTCAATTAAGGGGAATCATTACGGGGTAACACGACATTAACGCCACAGGCGTCATGATCAAAGGAAAACGAAGACGGAAGCGGAGCGAAGATTGGTCCAAGGTCCTTATCAACCCCAGGGAAGAGATTAAAATTAATTAAATTTTACTATTTTAAATCGGAAAAAGGATGGATCATCGATACTGAAATATTTTAATTAAAATGTTGAAATAAACGTTTTCCGTTTCGAGCATTTAATTTAAGAGAAAAGGAATTAGGACATGAGGAGCAATGAATAAAGAAAGGTTTGGAATTCGATTAAAAAGGGATAAGGAGTGTGGCCCATCCTTTGGTGAGCTGCTGAAAGCCTGAAAGGATGTCAACACTTTTTTCTAATTCATTGACCTCAAAATTACCAGCACGGATTAACGAAATGGCTTCGAATGAATTCCCTGAGAGGTGACAGATACGGTCCCAGTCGCATTTTATGCGGGATTTCTCCCACGCGAAAAAAAACACTGGGCAAAAATCGGAAACTTTTACTGGATTTCTAAAGATTAATTTGTCTGGAAAAACACGAGAGAATATATAAAGCCAATGGACCGAATCCAAAAGATTACCTGAAATAAAAATTGTGTTAAATCCTAGGGAGTTTTCAGAAATTCCTTAAAACTGTGGAGTATTATGAAATGAATAAATTATTTCATCAAAGCGAGATACTTATTCCCAGAGTATATTTATAACCGCTAGCTTTAAGATACGTTAACGTACTCCTCAGCGAAAAAGAACTGCACAAAAACGTTCGACCCATTAAGTAACATATCTCTACATTTTTTACTTTTCTTCTAGCTTATATGTGCACGTATTCTGTCACATATGTCAATCTAGTGCTTGTCATGATCAGTATAATACAAAATACGAATCAACTACCTATTTTCCCGCTAATTTTCACACCGACACTAACTGGAATCAGTAAAAAAATTTTAAAAACCAAGAGCAACTTTATATGGCTTATAATGAGCTTTGGCTTGTAATTTGAGTTAAACTTAGCCTAAAGTTTAAAAAAATTCAGAAAGAGGAATCAGGAATCCATACTTAAAAATTATTGTATTTCCATTTTCCAAAATTTCTCGTGCATTATCACGAACGACAATTTTAATATAAGTCTCTCATATTTCCTTCCAATTTTGAGTATATATTCAACGTTCGCGCGTTTTCACCCAAATAAATGCAAACTCCCTCGTTAAAACTCAGTAAAAAAACACGAGAGATAGTAAAACGGCAGGTATTCATCATCCAATTCATCCGAATGGTCGCGCCACCATTGGGCACCCGAGGCATCACGACATACGGCAGTGATGGCCTTCATTTATGACTGGGTTAAGCCGTATTATTATTTTTTTAAATACTTAATTTCGAGCCGATTTCGGCCGGCTGAATTGCATAACAAGTGCCTATGAGGGAGAGAGAGGATGAGGAAATTGCGAGAGGAGAGATGAGAGATGGAGCAGAAGGGATCGCATGCGCATGCTTGAGTGAGATTTATGACCTCTTTTTTTAAGATTAGCAGGAATTTTGACGCAGGTGTGAGAGGCAGGTGCCTTACTCTCTTGCCGAGCAAGAGGTCGCAAGGAAGCACCACGTGGTGCTTAACCCGTCGACCTCCCTGCAGAGCAATTAAAATGGCGAGGTCAGGAGAGCCAGAGCGAGGAAGAGAAGGGAATGTTCGTATTAAACGGACATCATAATTTTAACATATTCAGGCATACCCATCACACCGTTCCCTTCCGAAGTTGGCAAAGTCAAATTGTTTTCAGGCATTGTCAGCTGACTTAACTTCAATGATTTTCTCCATTTTTCCCTAATTTTGCATTACACTTTTCCACAATTTAACTCTCATTATACTTAACTCCATGCACGCCCTTCTGTTCATAAAGGAAGCCTTAATCGGTCAATAATTTTGATCAAAAGCTGGAGTCGATTGAATCAAGCATGATTGACCGTCTAGGAACCCGTTTGACGCTCTAGCCAAGCGTTGACGGAGATTGATAGAACGCTTGAATGGATCAAGTGGTTGGCGAGGGTGCTATTGACCGCCTATTTAGCTGGACTGGCCAATTTTGATCCAGCATTGCGTCAGCCACTCACCGGCAACCATGGAGGACACATCACTCCCTCAAAACGCGGAAACTGAATCTCAAAATTTTGAAAATTCGCAAAAAAGCAATGTATTGTAACTTCTGAAAGTTTGGAGCGCGAGTTTATCAGCCTGCTGATAGAGTTATAGAGGGATTGCCCTGAGCTGTGGAAAGTAAAAAACATAGACTGTAACTTTGGACTACGATGCAGAACGTTGAGTAAATGTTCATGAGTGAAGCGGTTTCTCATTTTATACCACTCCTTGGACCGACGTAGTTTTCTCTTATTTTTTCTATTCATAATTAATAAAACACTTGGTAATCTTTCACAGGTTTATCTGTTTAAACTTAAATGTTGTAGAAAAGTACTAAGCGATGTCAATTATGAGTTGGTGTAGGTACGAGTACTTACCGCCCAAGAGTGACTTAATACTACTAAGCCCCTATTCATCTAGAATACTCCCTAGGCACGTATACTGATCCTCCTATTCTAGTTTATGCCCTCCGATCGTAACCGCCTTCTTACTTCGGGAGAATTTTATCTAACATTCTAATACATCTTATTAGCTTCCTTCGCTATCCTACGATTTATAACAATTCCTAATCTGATTTTATTTTCATCTAGTTCACTTTTTACATCTTTCTCCAAATCTAATTGCGTTACCCACGCTACCAAGAAACCATTTTTAAATTGGTAAAAACCATGACGATACTGGAAATGGAACTTTTTTCCGAAATATCTTCGCTTGCCGTACTTCTCCTCAAGTATTTATTTCCGACTCAGCGCGTTTATTTCTTTCATCTTGGGCTCCGTAAATTTCCCTTATTCAATTAAAGTATTCAATAAAATGAAACTATTTACGCAAAATGTGCAATTCGGCAAACTGAAGCGAATCATTTTGTGCCGCAATCATCGAAATAAATAAGCGAACTAAAACAAATACTTTTTGGAAATGATCTCTGCAGCGCCGATACTTTCACCATTTTGTCAATTTTTCACATCCATTAGTATAAAATGGGAAGTTGTAAAGGAAATACATTAAGCAATCAGTGATAAGCAAAAACAATAGCGTCAGAATTGCTTAAAGAGTACCACATAATCGTTACAAGTATGATTTAATACAAGGATTCCATTTAAATATTTATCACACCCATTAAATATACCTACCCTTCCAAACTGCTTACACTGTCAAAGTAGACGACGAGGAATCAGGTAATTTAATCTGGGAGTCGATTTGCTAATTTAAAATGGACCCTAGTTGATTTTAGGCCAGTTCCTTCGCTGTACTTGAATCTGTTAGCCAATTATTTATTCATACATAAATCTTCTCCTTAAATAACTAAATATATCATTGCTCGAATATTGATACATCACGAGGAAATGTCACGTAATGGTAATCCATGTCACAACTTCACCACAAAAAATGCAAAAGTAACTACTTGAAACATCATGAACATGACTAATCGTAAGAAAATAGTCAATAGATACTGCAGCATTACTTACTCAATAAGGTAAGTCTGTATTTGGAGTACTATAAATTAAATGTAAGCGTTATCACGAAAAAATCTTTAAATAGAGTGTTTTTTCATATCCAATCCTTTTTCCCTTGTAATTTTACTTATATATTTTACACATGTGTATATATATTTTTTCAATAATTTGTGTAAAAAACAATTGTTAATACTTAGATTATATGTCACCGTTGTTAGCCCTGAAGAAGAAACAATAAAGTTTTACAACGTTAGCAAGAGAAGAAAAGTGACATGTTTTAATAACCAATTCTCCATAAAACATTTAATATAAAATAATGTAATTATACTGCATAAACCATTTAGCTCTTTTGATAATTACGGAATGCCTTTTCTTTGAAAGTATTCTTAAAAAATATTTCTCCTACTTTAGCTCTTACCCAATAATGCTTTATATCATACTTGAATTTGTCCTGGGGAAGCCGGACATAATCGAAAAAGATTGAGGAGAGAGGTGATAAATAACAGTACAATGAGATAGATGACTATTTTTCAAGAAAGACGGTATAGAGAAAGGTTATTCAATGACTCGCTGAGAGGGAATTCAAGACCTATTCCAAGTTGGAAGATATCCAGCAAAGAGACAAGACCAAGAGAAATAACAAGCATAATAAACTGGGAAACGTTTAACCTGTCAGAGAACCAAAACCGCCCATTCCTCAAACACAGTTGCTTAAAAATATACCCTCCTGCATACAATTCCATTGATGGCGTAACTAATATGAGGCACAGGAAAAATATGGCGTCTATGTATTTCTTCTACTTAATTTAATATAATGCAGAATACTCAGAGGCAGCATAAGAGAAAGGCTAAGCAGTAAGATTATCATTATATCTCGGTAAACTTAAATTCAAAATAATCCTCGATAAAATCTAAGGGTAGGCGAATGACAGCTGGTTAATGCGATCCAAGTTGAAGTTCTCACGCTCAGAAAAATCCCACAGCAAGCATGGATACAAGTTTAAGTGGAAGCATACCGTGGCTTTAATCCATGTTACTCAACGCAGAGGGAATCTTTATTTTATCCTTAGTTACTACTCCTAAAATAATTTATTTTAATGCTGCACTACATTGGCTGCTTCATTTAAATAATGAAACCACTAAAATATTATCCCGTACGGTAATCAGAAGCTAGAAACTTAGTCCCTTTTTAAAGCGTATGAGGTCGATTTGTGGGAAGGCATTTTTTTAAATACCTAACGACTTTTGCTAATCAAAGGTTTTGGCTTTGTCATAATAAAAATCATAATTTTGTTAAGTAATTGAAACTTGATGAAATTCGGCTCTTAGCACTATTTATCCTAAAAAAGAAATTAATCTATTTACAAAAGTGGAAATCAGTATTCATTTTGACTCATGGAGCCGCGGGGAACCCCTTAAAAGGCTTCTCTTTCTGTCATAAAAGTGAAGCAACCGCATGACAAAATGCACAGTAAGATCTCATCCCAAAGCAACTCCGCCTGATAAGCCTCGCCCGTGATTAATGAACTTCGCGACAAAGCGCCCTCAGTCTTTCCGGTGGGAAGCGCGTCAAACAGGCGAATAGACACTCGCTCTGTCGATGCAATTTGAACGCCCACTGATACTGCGGCGGGGGATGAGGGGCAGGGGATTCTAGCGTCGAAGGAGCCACGCTTGCGAACGATACGCTTCGATAAAGAGAGAAGGTGGAACACGGTGGAGTCTGCGGTAACCCTAATTGGCGCGAATGCCAAATGGCCCTCCTCCTCCTACCCCTCGACACCCTCTTGAGGCGACAACCACGTCGAGCTGCCTCTTTCGACTCCCCGAGCCTCTAACCTCCAAACAGAGAAGCATACAAGACGCTCTTCATCCTCACCCGCCTCTCTTCATCAAGTTGACGTGGATCCCCCTTCAGTCCTCCATTTCAGACGAAAAATTCCGAGCTAGAAGCGCGCACGTCAAATAATTTGATCAACAAGTCACCTAACCACCGCAAGCGTCGATCATTTAGAATTTTTCGATTAACTGACAATAAAAGCCGGTAAAATAAGTGAGCTACCGCAGTGAAAAGAAAAAGAACTATGCCACAAAAGAGACAAAATAAACAACCATCCCACATTGGTATTGAATATGTTATAGTGTACAAAGTTTGATGACTCATTGAGACTTTATTCCATTTAAAAAATTTGCATAGAAAAGAAATATGTACTATATGGTATTTGCTAGGATTAACGTGCATAGCATTAATCATCCAAAATATTAGCAAAATTAAATATTTAAGACATTTAATCGTATAACAGCACGTGTTACATTTACTTATTATTCTTAGCATGGGAAATGGACAATGTAATGGTGTATCTTTACTTGAGAAACATAGCACCCACTTTGAGCTACTAAAGAACAAACACTTAGAAGAAATTAAAATACAAGAACCAGGAGTAAGCGCATATATTTAAATACGTATTACTGAAAAAACACTACTGTAACCACAGCACAAACAGTTCGGAATAACTAATAAAAAGTGGCATAAAATAGTCGTGTAGTGCTTTCGTCAAAATGCATATGCATAGTGGTTTTATCAAAATGCATATTAAGTCGAATAAAGCCATTCGCAGACAACATAATTGATGAATATCAGGGGGGTTTTCGACAAGGTAAATCTACCACTGATAATATATTTTTTATTAAGCAATTATGTGAAAAAATGTATGAGTACAATCGTAGCCTTCATCTCCTCTTCGTGGATTTTAAGAAAGCGTATGACAGTGTACATAGAGAAAGTTTGTTCAAGATATTGACTGAGTTCTGCATACCAAAGAAACTTGTTAGCCTGACAGAAATGTGTCTCAATGAAACAGAAGCTAAAATAAAACTGGGAAATGAAGTAACAGAAAGTTTTATGATTAGGACAGGTTTGAGGCAGGGAGACGGTCTATCTCCAATTTTTTTTAATTTTGTTATAGAGAAAATTAAGAGGGAAATTGACAAATATGATATGGGAGGTTTTATGATGAATGGGAGAAGAATTTCATTTTTAGCATATGCAGATGACTGTGTTATCATTGGCGAGTCAAAGGCAGAGTTAAGACGAGTAATGCAATTAGTAGAAGCAGTAGCAAGAAAAGTGGGATTGTTGGTCAATCCTTCAAAAACTGAATATTTAATTGTTAGAAGGGGAATAAATCATGATAGAAACATTACAGTTGGCAATAATGACTACAAGAGAGTACAAGAAGTTAAATATCTAGGTACCATTTTGACAGAAAACTCCTCAAGTGAAACGGAAATAAAATCCAGACTGCAAACAGCAAATAGAAGCCTCTATGCACTTAATAAAATACTAAGCTCAAGAAGCGTTTCCCGGGAACTTAAAATAAGATTATACAAAACACTGATACGTCCCGTTCTCTTGTATGGATGCCAATCATGGAGCACACGGAAAATAGACCTGAACCGATTAGCGATATTTGAAAGAAGAGTACTAAGGAAGGTTTTTGGTCCAGTCCTTGATTTAGAAACAGGAGAATGGAGAAGACGACATAATGAAGAATTGTACAATCTGTATCAAGAACCAAATATTATAGGAGTGTTAAGGAGTAGGAGATTGGAATGGGCTGGACATGTGGTTAGAATGAGTGGCGAAAGATTTCCTAAGATGGCTATGGATATGACAATAGAAGGAAGGAGACCAGTGGGGAGACCTCGCAAGAGATGGATAGATGGAGTAAGGGAAGACTTGCAACAGCTAGAAACCTGGCCGAACTGGCGGAACATAGCAGAGGACAGAAGAGAATGGAAGGCCTTAGTTGTATCATCGCGCGGTCCTCTGGGCCTGATCGCGTAAAGTAAAGTAAAGTAAGTAGTGCTTTCATTACTCGGAGGAGTAAAATTTGAAAATTAAAAACGACCCATTTCTGAATACCCAGCCGAAAGAGAAAAAAACTGGTTCAAGCTCTGCCCAAAAAATAAAAAAGGAGAGCAGGCATGACACAAAATAAAATGAAAAAATGTTACTGACAGCTTAAAAGCAAAAACAGCATTCCTTAAAACGATCGATGAATTATTCGCCTAGCAAAGAATATAATGTACGGCGCTTTCCAAAATAGAAACAGGATTTTTCTAAAGAATACCGCAGATAATATCGCAAGCTCAAACAAGTATCTGCCCCCACACATCAAACTTAAACTTTCACTCAGATTTAGAGAAAGTAGGCTGAAAAAAACAACTCTGAGATAATGCTTTTCCGATAATCATTCTGCCTCTGAAAATGAGTTCCGTAAGATAAATTCATAAAATGTACTGCACGCTCTATTCGGTAATTTACCTCGAGAGATGTTCGTAAACAGGCCAGTGGTAATAACTTGTAACTACATGAGCTTGATTTATATTCGACATTACAATTTTTCAGTTTGCTACAAAGAAGTTTAGGTACGAAGCTAACCACACTTGACACTTCATGAAATATTGAAGCTGGCGATCAACTCTGTCAGATGGTGGGCCTAGTCGCTTTCATATTCAATGCAAGTGAATAATGCAACAGCGGACAGCACACGACGTCATTCGTCGGTTTATCCTGTCTGGTCATTCGTTCGCTGTGTGGTTACCATCATTTTACAGCGCTGGAAAACGTAAAAATAACGTAGAGCGTAAAAATGTTAATTAGTGCCACGATTGGCAAAATAATCCTCTAATCAACACCATTTGATAAAAGCAAACTCCATCGTTAGTTTATTTATTTTCTGGTCGTAGTATTCGATAATTTGGCACATTGTAATGTCTTGTTGGCTAGCTCATAGATTACTCCAAAAAAATGTAAATCACTCACTTACTTTGCTCATGCGAAAGACAGACGGTGGATGGAGAGATTCCTTAGCTCATTTTCAAATATACTGAAAGAATCATCAAAGGAAATATTCCACGAAGATTTGGAGAGCAAACAAGTTTGATAAAAACTCTAAAAACGAATAAATAAATGGGAATAATTACATAGGCAGACCTAGAATGGAATATGTACATTAGAGCGAATAATTACGGACTTCAACGTGAAGAAAGCACGTAGGCATGAAGCGGTAAGATGATAGTAGAAGGGAGGAAAGAGCTTCTGCAAACCAATCTTAGGGTTACTGAGAACTAATGATAAAGATGATAATTATTTTATCATTATTCATTTCAATAATGGAGTGTATTCTAAACGGACGGACTATATTCCAAATCAAGACTAAGGAAGTAATCATTTTCTGAATTTAATTAGTTGCGCAAAAAAATACATTCATTCCACAAAAAAGCATAAAAGAGTACAACGTAATTGGCGACGGAATAAAATAATCTAGGTGGCGCGACGCGTTGCGACAGCGACGTAGCGCCACTAACCCGGTATTTGTACTCGCAACAATCGGATGAGCTGGGAAGGGCGTTACTCTCTGAGCTAAGGAATTTATTGCTTTCTGGAGGCGAAAGCCGATCCAGCACACAATTTAGCTAGCGACTTAACAAGAATAAAACACATTGTTAACCTTACACAATGAATTTATTGTATCCGACCTGTTTACTCACATTAAGAAAGTCTCGGAGAGCAACAACTAACAATAAATTAACTATGAAATGTCAACGACTTTTTCCTCGAGCTTAATTCTATCAGAAACCTGAAAATAATAAACTCCCAGTAACTACTATAATATTACTACCTATAAACGGCATTCTGCTCCAAATAAATTACGGAAAACATATTTAAATCAGATGACTAAACACCAATACTAGCTATGATTCTCGTGAAAATTTGACGAATATTGAAAGCAGTGTGACTGCTTCAAAAGGATTGTCTGCTGCCTGATCACTTGAAAAGAAAGCCAATGGATGAAGATTCAACCTATGGTAGAGCCAAGTTATAACACTCAGTTCTGCCATAAAACTTCCATTTTTCTCCGTCAAGATGATGATTGATTGCAGACATTTTTTATTTCAGTTCGAGATACCGTAGAGGTATAAGAAATGAATTGCGACCGATCGAAGGGACTGTGCACCCAGAACATTCAAGGGGATGTATTTAAGATTTTAATAGCTACGGACATGGGAGAATATGCAAATGGAATGGATAACAGCAGTATTGTAATGAGATAGTTAGAATCACTCTATAATCACATACTCACAAAAATAACAGTGCGACCATGATGTCTCCTAATTATTATCCGATTCAATTATGGTGTTGTTGCATAACGTGATTATTCGTTTGGGAAGAAGTATTTTCCAAAATAACCTAATTTTAGCTGGAATAGTTCGATTCGATTCTATGAAAGTGGCGTTTTGAAACACGATTCTTTTTCTCATGCCACTTCAAGGGGCCTGCACCTTTCTTTAAGTCAGTCTATTGGGGATTTCCGCTTTGTCTAACGAATGTATAGCTCATATCTTCCGATTGCTTCACCTTCCCACAAGTTTCCACCATTTTTACATTCTTTTATGCCATTCAAGATCAACTCAATATCCGCTTCAAAGTAAAACTATAATCGAGAAAAGGGGCTTGTCAAAACTTAAAAAAAAAATATTTATTTTAATCATCCTTCCAAATGATATTCTTTTGGAAGCTATCTAATTCTCACTGGCCAGATATATACCTGAATTAAACATGACAATACATCCATCTTTGTGTAAAATTAGCAGTTTCATAAATATACTAAGTTCTCGAAACTTCTTCATGATTGACATTAGGAGGCACAAACGAAGGTTAGGTTTTTAATGGGCAATCGGTAGCATTAGTAGAGGAGGTACAAAGCTTCTCTCTGGTAATATCAAATATTCAACGGATTCATTCATACAATTTAAAGGCCGCGAACGGAGATTGAATTAATTCAATTGTTCAACTTTGGAAAAGTGATAATTATGAATTTATCAAACATTTTAATGCAATGCGGTTAATAGATAGCCTAAAACAATGAGCATGGATTTTTTAAAATATTAATTAAATGAACTTTACCCGGGAGGCCTGAAAAAGAGAGAGTCTTTATTCCTGTGACACTTTCCTTCCTGAATATGTTTACAATTTAATTTTTATTTATGACGTCGAATGTGAATCGATGTCAGTGCCTGCACTCATTCTGATTTTTTTATTAATGCAGACTGTGAAAATAAATTTGTTTTTCAACAGGAAAACGTAATTGATTCATTTACATTCTTAGTGAAGTTGCCATCAGACTTATTTCAACAAAAATAGCCAGTTCTCTAATATTTAGCCTGATCATGGAATTGACGGGAACCACTCTAAGTCACGAATAAGGAACATTATTGATATATAATTGAAAAGTATTTAAAGCTTCAAATATGCCCTGAAATATACCGTTGAAACAGATTATAATTGCGAAAGGTTTCATTTAATCTGGACTTCAATTGTGACCATAGATTAGTTTTTCAACAGAAAAACGTTCTTGGTCCATTTACATTCATACAGTGAAGTTACCATCCTTGGATGTTTCTTTCGGAAGGTGCCATCATCTTAAATTATTTGAAAAACTACATTGAGAGTACGAAAGCGAAAATGAATATCCCCCTAACTGGTTTTATGGAAATATTTGTCCACAATGTGTGTTTTAGTGAATATATGATTTGGCTGCAGTCACCAAGTTGGCCCAAAGAATCTTTTCAGCATTTCACCAGAAGACTAAAATGTCCAGGAAACCAATCAATGATGTATATTCACGCTTTGTTTAGGCATTCATTCATTCTAAGTTTGGCAATGTTTTTTTATTATTTTGTCGACTATTGTGATACAATGTTTTCAAGAAATCTTAGCCTATTCCTAAGATTTCTTGAAAACCCTTGCCCCACCTCGTTACCATTCCTTTCAACGAGGAGGAGGAAAATAACGAGTCATAGAGAAAAATAAAATGATAAACCTTTTCCACTCACTGATAACAACATTATGAACGGCTTTAACGACATTATTATTATCCAAACGGCTGGTGTCCTAACACCCCCCGCCACACGCCTATTGAGGCGGCTTGCGGGGTAGTATGTAGATGTCGATGAACATTCTAAAACACCTTGGCTTCGGGCATGAGGATGCCACCGAAGGAATACATTCGCTAAAATAATTATATAAAATCAATATTCCTGAATGAATCCTGCACTCTCTGTTCAGTAAATCCTTATCGGTGAGACAAGGCAAGTTTTCCGATAGAAACATACGTCGTGAACCCTGGAAATTTCAACCGGACAAGTACTACGAGATCACAGGGATGTTGGTTCCTTAATTTATCTATTAATGCAAACTAAGCTCCAAAATTTTCGATAAAGGCACCAATTTAAATTCACCTAATTCACCTAAGTGTTTCACCATTAAATCATTTCAATTTCAAATTTTCAAAATCTTCACATTCGCAATGAGCAAATTTGCCTCCACACTGAATTACGGTCTGGAACACAGGTGTCACGCTCGCAAGTGGTATATGAGCATTCATATCCCATGGGGCTTCAGGAAGCGGCCCAAAGGTGTTTGCAGAAATGTAGCCAGCAGCATGACATTAGTTCAGAGGGTACCACATGCAGCCACTGGGTGTAGTAATAGAAGAAAATATTAAACGGAAACAACGCGTAGCAGGATGCTCAGGTGTCGCTCACTCCGTGCAATTTCTTGAGCACTCAATTAATGTTATTCTAAATCGACATCATAAGCCCCGAAAAATCAAAAGAATATTGAGGTTAAAGTGCAATTTTGTCAAAGCAAGGGCTGAGCAAGTTAATGCTTCAAAGTATTGAAACCGGTTCTGTGGTTCATTTGCTGGCATTTCGATAGCTAGCTCCGCCATCGCCTTCAAGAGGGTTGAAGACAATAGCAGAGTTAAGTCATCGAAACGCCGTCGTGTCGGTACCTGTACATTTGATCAGGCATGAAACCCAGGAAGAATTTACTCATAAATTACAGAAAATCACCGGAAAGCATCTGACCCTTCCTGCTATTCGATCTTTGGAAATTTAAATTTTTCTCTTTCTCGCACAGTAATCCTTTTTAGGCTGGACAGAGAAGCAAAATCATGAGTCATAGCGTGGAGAATGTTTAGGCTGAAAAAGGCCAAAATACACATACTTTTGTAGCTTAAAGGCTGTTTTCAGTAGGTATGTGGTGGGGAACCTCACCTTGTGCTATGCCCTACTTATGTTAGAGCTTTAAATGTTCGTGGGGATTTCCAGCGTAGACCAATGATAAACGCACTCGTCGCCATAACCAACGTCTAATGATCGAGATAATAGGCATAGGCCCTAAGACAGATATGATGCTACTAACATGCTCTTCCTCACTAAGATCGAACTAAGTTTAGTGCAACTACATCGAGCGTGAACGCCCCGGAGTAGAGCGTACGGATCTCGAAAGCACGATATTGTTTATTTAACAATAAAAAAATGAAATGTAGTAAAATTTGTGTGGACCAACGAACTCCCGATTCCCGCAAGGGAATTTAATGCAAGAATTTATAAATTTTACAGATCTCACACCGACATTCCAAACGCATTGCATAAAATTCCATAAAATATTCAGACTGATACGCTGATAAACGTATGCTATTATTATTATTAGTGTAATTTCCTGGTTAAATTAGGTATGAATGGAGCAGAGTAAGAATTATCTACATTTTTACAGGCGCATACCTCAACCCTCTACACGATTTCTTTCTTCATCTCAGCATATGTCCTCCACGCCTTCATTCTGTCCATAAAATCTATTCTATTTCTTCCTGTTACCTGCTTTTCCTACCACGGACTTTAGCATCCCGTTTCCTTTTACTGCCTGTTCAAATCACCTTCTCTGCCTTATCCCAATCTCCTCCTTAGATTTCTTTTAGGGAGGGGCCTTCGATAGGAGCCAGGGCACTTAGACCTTCTTGGTCCATTGTGCAAACCCCTTGCCTGTTTGCTACATGCAGACAGGGGACAAGAGCGCCACGGTGAAGGTATGCATGGATCCAACCCCCGTCCGGGCCCAACATTGTTTAACTTGGGTGATCTTACGGGAACCGGTGCGTCAATGTGGCTTGCCCCAATCTCCTCCTTAAGTATTCTTTCTTCATAACACGTACGAAATAATTCCTCGTTCGTCTTCCTTTCCGTCCATCGCACTTTCTACAATCTCCTATACAAAACATTTCCAAAGCATTCTCTTCATTCTCGTCCACTTTTCCACTAAATGCTCCGACACACTAGATATTAAAATGTAAGCATACATTATACTTAAATTCTTATCCTAGATAACCGCCAATATCTCCCTCAACCGCTACCGTAAATCTCCTTTTCAAATTTCTCTAATACTACACCCATTTTCCTCCAACATACAATCTAAGTAACTGAAATGCAAAAGAGAAACTAAGCTTTATTAAAAATACCCAGTTATCTGTTTCAGTCAGTTTTACAGCAGCTTCAAATTTCGGTAATCTTCCAATATTTTTAAAGTAGTGATCCCGTAATTCATGCGCACGCTGGCAAGACATGACACCGATCAGAAGAGAATTGCTACGGAAAAAATGAACAAAACACGATCCGATTTTAATGGTGATTTTTAAAATGTTGGCATTATTATTATTATTTTTCTAAAATCCTCTTAGTGATGACTTTTCGACCGGTGACGTGTCCAGTAGAAGAAATGGCGTCAGGTTTTGAAGTGTTACCATTAGTCAGAGCGTAAAAAATTCCATATTTTTTTCTCACCTCCCACCCACCACCACCAACTGTTTCAAATTCCCAAACATTTTCCAGTCCACGGGCACTCAGGAACTCTTTATTTTTAAGTGTCCTCGTCCCGGTCGCAGCCCGCTTCGGTTGCCGAACGCCACGCATTAAACCAGAAGCGACGAAGAATTTCATTTCATTCACTTCATTTCCACTCGCAATTTTTCGGAATCGATAGAGACGGACTGCCGGATTTTCACATTCGGGTTCGGGAGGAGGATGCAGGACAAAAAGTGGGGATGGTTCGGATGTGTGTCGGAAGCGCGGGGGCATCGTTCGGCATGGTGCGGACGGAGGCGCGGCAAAAGAGCCGGAGGAGAACGGAGGGTGTGGCGGGGTTGAATGGGGTGAAAGTGGGAAGCTATAGCGATCGATTGTGCTCCCCACGCACGCACTCCAACATACATACGCAATAATTCTCACGCAGACACACATGTGAGTGCTGGGAACAAGCATCGTGCCAACGAAAAAATATATCGAAACTACGTACATGGATCGCAAGGATTTGATACTTGTCTATGACTAAATCCTGAAAAAAGAAGCATTTAACATAACAAGGAAGAAAAAGTTGGTCTCCGGATGTTGTAATTTAGCCCCTGATTACGAAAATTCCTGTTACCAGTTCGTAATCTTAACCGGATATGAGATAATCAAGATGGCGTCAAAGATGACGGCGCACTTAAAAGCTTGTTTTATTTTAAATACGGGCGTAAATTTATGATAGAAAACAACTTAGTGTTAATCCACACAATTGATTGCATACGACCCGGGTTTCAGCAACTTACACTTCGTGCTATCATCTTCAGGTCAGACCTGAAGTAAGTTGCTGAAACCCGGGTCGTATGCAATCAATTGTGTGGATTAACACTAAGTTGTTTTCTATCATGGATGTTACCAAATTCCACAAAGTTAAGCCTGAAACGATAACTGGCGTAAATTGTTTATATCGACGGCTATTCTTATGTTTTTTGTCGTCAGCGACACGAACCTTTGGCCAGGAGTGACGTTTGAGTAGTATTTTTAAGGTGATTTGAAATTTGAAGATTTTTTTTTCAATTTAATCAAATGTTTTAAAAATACAAAACAATCACGCCGTTCCCTTTCGGGGTAGGTATTGCCAAAATGGCTAAAACCTCTAGTTAAACTTGAAAAATCTGGCTTCGATTTCAACGAAAATCCTCCATTCTTACCTATCCTGGTAAACCTCATTTGCCGTTGTCATATTCTTGCACGCTCTCCTACTCTTAAGAATCCTAACATATTTCCTCTTTAAGAGTCTCGTCCATAGATTTTGACAGATAGCATTGTGTATTACCCTGCAAAAAGATGCGATTGCTTAATCCTTGCAACTTATACTAAAATACCAAATAATAATGCGCTTACTGAACAGTAACAAGATTTTTAAAAGGCCGTTACGACAATTTTATCAATGATATAGGACTCCAATTGCAGACAATAGACAATTTTTAAATATGGTACTGGGGACAAATGCTGAAGATCAAATTGATGAATAATCAAAAATATGAAAGTAAACAGAAGAGTAGAAGAGGAGAAAACCACCTGGAGCTAAATCAGGAAAACAAGATCCAAGTGCACGCGCCGCACTTTGAAACACAACGAATTAGTAAGTAATATGAAACAAGGAAAAGTCCCACGAGGAAGATCGATAGGATAAAGCATGAGCCAGCTTAAATGAGATATGTAAAATAAGATCTGAAAGGGCATAAAAGAATAAGCAAGGAACAGGGTAGAATGGATGGATTAAATCAACCAATCTTAAGATGTAATGGCTAATGATGATTACTTATTGCATGCACATGTGTATCATATCACTGATATGCAACTGTAAAATTACAATAAAACAATATTAACGACAATCCATATAAAAATATGCAATATAGCATTAAATAAGTTATGAGCAGATCTTATTTCATCACAAAAAACCTATGGCTCCGCTTGAACTTGGAGGGTTAATCCGATTCGTTCAGAATGAATCTTTCCCCTTCTCTACGACGAAGACCACCAAGAATCAAGCAAATCTGTTGGGCAACTGCATCTACCAAAGATCATATATCTTTCAAAAATATATTATACCTATCATCTATTTGCCTCATGACTTCTTCAACATTTCGCAAATTCAAGCTTGCTACGGGTTCCTAAATCAATAATAATAAGGAAATTTTTTACGAAGAAAAAGTTCACAAACAAGATTTTCGCAGTTCATTTTAATTTTGGTAAGTTTCTTTTGGATTTCTGAGATATAATCATACCTTTTAGCAACATTTTCGCCATGCTATTCTATCGGCTTCGTCAGGCTTTAATATATCAGTCTTTTATATATAATTATATCGCAGAAATTTAAAAGAAACTTTCAAAAATTTCACAAACAGTTCGTTTGCTTCGCAAATGAACAGAAAACCATGATAATTAATATTCCAGATTCTAAGAGCAATTTTAGGAATACTTAAGTGAGCTAATTAACTGTCCAGCACAGCAGGAACAAATTGGCTTCATTGTCCCACTAGTATTGCTAAGGAAAAAAGAATCAATTTTGTACTAACAGACACTGAAAACACTATGGAAATAACATACCACTTGATGGAACCATGGCTCTTTGTAATAGATACAATGTCATTTAATGTACTTCAATGCACCGATTTAATAAATCTTTGCCTAAATGCTTTGGATGATCGACAAAATGATAGCGCATAACAGTTTGCCCATACCTGTCTTGTACACCTTAATCTAAATGCTTTTGTACAGTCAAACTGTGATTACATGTATCCCTCAATCTCAAACATGCACTGATTTTACATTTTATGACATTTACTTTATTCAGTCTCATTGTAAAATAACGTGCTCGCCTATTTCTCGCTTGAAATATAATATGTATTTTCACTGTTTTCCTTATCAGCCACTGTGCAAATGGTAACTTATACCAGTAAATAAGTTTATTAATGCATTTATAAAAAATCATACATTTATTAATGCTAGTAGTCCATCAAGACTGGCACTCATAAGTCACTTCCCACGAGGTTTAATTCTATTCTATTTCCTGTCGTGATAAGGAAAATGAAGTGCCTCCTGCGATGGCTCGAGGGGAAAATGAATAAAGCGATTCAGACAGCGAATAAACAAGCAAATTATTGATATATTAGTATGTCGCTGTTTCTGTTGTCTTGAAAGTTTCTTGGATAGAAGGTATTCTTACGCTCATCTTTTAGACCGTGAATGTACTATATTTTGCATCTATTGTCTGGCCTACGGCTGTATTTTGGAGGGAAAATTAAACTTCTCGTCAAAAGATTCGCCAACACCACTCGCAACCCCATTACCTCGATAGAGACAGTTACTGTGGAAACGATGGTCAAGAATAAAAGGGTGTGGGGAATAAAACTACACTATACACTTTTCTTCGATGCTGGTCGAGTAACTACAACAACCACAGTAATATAAATACTTCCGGCCCAGACCTCGTTACGAAGCTCAAATGCCTAATATATCACGGCCTGCGTACGAATGGAACAGGGTGGTGTGTTAGAGGCGAGAGCCAAGTGATGAGATGGCTCGTTTGGTTTCCCGGAGTGTTTGATTTCCTGGATGGATTTCCCTTCCTCTCTCACTGTCCCTCCACGTCTTCCGGGTGGAGAGCATTCGTCTTCAACTGAGAAATAATTCACCAATGGCTTAATGCCATCGGGCGCCCTTTTCAACTCAAAGTGGGGAGGAGGTTTCATCTGCCACGGAGCCTCGCCCGCTAAAGGCGTTACACAAGGGAGACAGAATAGGGGTGAGGCGAAACCCTACACTTTACAGAAGGGTCTAGCCAAAGGTTTAGGGTCGCACCAAAGGGAAAATTCTGTCCGGAAGATCCAAAGCCGCAGGTCGCACACCAAAGGGAGAATTCTGAGCGGAATATCCAAAGGTTATCACTCACTGCGCGGACCGCATATAAGCGCGATATGCGAATCATAGAGAGATGCCGGTCGGACATTTGTCCTTGCTCATGAATTTTTTTCAGACTATCCATCCATTTCCGTCAGTGAGAGCAAAACCTGAATAAATTGGATCCAGTTAAAATTATTTATTCACTTTCACCTATTTCTTACGAGAAAGTTTAGGCGGTAAAGAAGTTTTTAAAAAGTAAATACTTTTTAATAAGGTAAAGTATTAATCTCAGTCGCAAACGACAGTCTGTGATTAGATCACGGGTTCAAGCCTACGTTTTTAAATTATAAGTTAGTTTTCACTATTTGTCCATCTCGTTAATTAATTGCCTTAATTTTTGCCATAGTTAAACAGCATCATTTATGCAGCTCATGAGAAAAATGTGACGGATATTACCTCTTTGAAGGTTAAAAGAACGGCGAAACTGCCCGCGAGGTAATTTTATCGGAGTCATTCTCTAGTTTTTCACAAATGTGAGAAATGCAAAGAGAACGTATCATTCTCCTGTACTGACGTGTTCCGCAGTTCTTTGCATTTGTCAACAGCGAGTACCTACGTGTTTAAAGTTGATTTAATTCGTGGACAGTGGCGTTAAGCGCACGAGGACGGGTAAGTTTTCTTGCATCACGTGCACGGTATCTTGCGAAAACACCTCGCTCTTTAACGCCTCCATGACGTAAGAGGACGCTTGAGTAGCTTAGCTGTTTCGGGAAATCCCAATCCAAGCGAATCGCAAATAAATTGTCTTTGTGGCACGATTGCAAATAAATTCTCTTTAAAGGTCTTTCCCTCCTATGCGTGCCATCTTTGATTGACCTTAAAAGCAAGATATCTACGTAAACAAATATCTAGTTAATGCTTGTGATATTTCCTTAAAAGGCCTGCGTAGCGTGATGGTACGCATATATATATATATATATATATATATATATATATATATATATATATATAAAACTTCCAGGTGAATCACTCGGGTGATAAATATACAGTATGCCAAGAGGGTGGCCGATAAAAAATATACACACGGAAAAAAGAACACTTACACATAAAAACTTCCGATATTTCGGTGAAGACCAGCTCCACCTTTCTCAAGGTTTAAAGTAGGAATGAAGAAAAGGAGAGAGATTGAGGTATGGGAGGGGAAAGAGGGGGAGACGAAGGTGTAAGAGGGGAAGGAGGGGAAAGAGGGAGAGAGGAAGGTGTACGAGGGGAAGGAGGGGAAAGACGAAGAGCGGGGAGAGGGCGTGGAGGAAGCAGGGAGAGATGAGATGAGGGGGAGGGAGAAACTAGTGTGATTTATTGAGTCCGGGGGGCGAGAAAGCCTGGTGGATTAAAATACAAGAAGATTCAAGATCTTTGAGCTGAAGGGGAGAGGAAGAAGGGGGAAGGGAAGCAAGTAGACCGACTTTAAAAGTGTTATTGAAAGTGGAGTTGTGGGAGGAGACGTGAATGGCGACAGGGAGAGAAACAGAGAGGGAGGGGCAATCGTTACAAGACGAGCGGTGCCCATTCATTCTAATATTGAGAGGAGTGGTGGATAAGCCAATATAGAAAGAAGGGCAGTATTGGCAGAGGAGGATGTAGACAATGTTAGGCGTGGTGCAGGAGGGTGAGAGGACAGAAGGGAGGGGAAAAGCGAGGAACTTGTCCGGCAAGGGCTGGGTGATGAGGATGGGGCAAGTTTTACATCGCGGGCGGTTGCAAGGGGTGGGAAGGGATTTGGTGGGTTTGAGTGATTTGGACAGGGGTTTGGTAATATTGAAAATGGCGGATAGATTGGGGGGGCGTCTGAAGCTGAGAGAGGGACATTGGGGGAATATTTTAGAAGTGGTTAGGTTGTCCAACAGGATAGGGTAGAGGTTTTTAATAATACGCCTAATAGAGTCCACACCTGGGAAGTAGGTGGTACAGAGGGAGATATTGTGTTGGGAAATGCTATTAGTAGGAGGCAGTTTGGGGGAGTGTGGTTTTTTGAGGATTTTTTTATTGAGAAGTTGCTCTGGATAGCCTCTGCGAAGAAGAGATTGATGGAGGTTAGTAAGGAATTTATCAAGGGAGTCAGGGTTGTTGCAAATTCGGTGGCCACGAATAGAAAGGGAGTAGGGGAGGGAACGTTTAGTATGGGAGGGGTGGCAGCTGTTATAATGGAGGTATTGTTGTTGGTTGGTGGGCTTGATATGCACGGAAGTGCTAAATTTGCGGTCAGAGAGGGAGACGTTTACGTCCAGAAAGACGACGTTAGAGGCAGAGATGTTAGAAGTAAAGGAGAGGGGAGAGGAGGCGTTGAGGGAGGAAATAAAAGAGTTGAGAGAATGAATACCATGTGGCCATAAAAGGAAGATGTCGTCAATGTAACGAAGCCAGAGAAGAGGTTTTAGTGAGCATGAAGATAGAAAAGATTGTTCAAAAAGTCCAAGGAAAAGGTTGGCGTAGGAAGGACTGAAGCGACTACCCATAGCGCATCCTTTAATTTGAAGAAAGAATTTGTTATTGAAAGAGAAAGCGTTGTGGGTTAGGATGAAATTGGAAAGATCAAGAAGGAACTCAGAGCTGGGAATATGAGGAGCAGGGCGTTTAGTGATGAAATGGCGGATGGCAGAAAGTCCTTCAGAATGAGGAATGTTGGTATATAGGGAAGTGACATCAATAGTGGCCATTAAGATATCACAGTTAGAGGGGAGTGGAGTAGAATGGAGGCGTTCAAGAAAATGATAAGTGTCTTTGATATAGGAGGGCAGGGAGTGGACAATGGGTTGTAGGTAGTAGTCAACAAATGCGGACATGCGTTCGGTGGGTGAGTTATAAGAGGAGACAATGGGGCGGCCAGGGTTGTCAGGTTTGTGGATTTTGGGTAGAATATAGAAGTTTGGGGTGCGTGGGTGTGACGGAGAAAGAAGGGTGATATCTTGTTTAGATAGGCCTTCATCAGGGCCTTTGATTTGAAGGAAGGAGATTATTTCATCCAAAAATTCAGGATTAGGGTCATGGGACAAAGGCTGATATGAGGAAGTGTCAGAAAGTTGCCGGTTGGCTTCATCGAGGTAGTCAGAAGAGTTGAGGATGACTACTGTGGAGCCTTTGTCAGAAGGAGTGATGGCAATATCTGGATTTAGAGTAAGTTTTCTGAGGGCCGAGATTTCAGAAGGAGATAGATTGGGTTTTGGTTTAAGGGAGTTGAAAAAAGATGGCTCAGAGAGTTTTGATAGGAGAAGGTGGGTGAAGATTTCAAGGGGGTGATTGGAAAGAAGTGGTTTTGGTTCATGTGAAGAAGGAGGTTTGAATTTGGAGAGAGCGGTGTGGGGGGGGAGGTGGGAGACGGAGGAGTGGGACGCGTTTCCCAGAAAAATTTCCATTTCAGTCGTCGGCAGAAAAGAAGGGCGTCAGAGAGGATTTTAACAGGGTTTATTTTAGGGGTAGGTGAAAAACTAAGGTGTGCCTGTGTTTTAAAAGTATATTTATATTTGTGTTTTTATTCGCCGAGTGCGTTTTCTCAGAAGACATTTTATATATATATATATATATATATATATATATATATATATATATATATATATATATACACGTAACGAAAATTTCGCCAATAGGCCACAATATAATAAAAACACTTGACAGGGGGTGGGGAAAGAAAAGTAAAAAGAGAGAGAGGACTTACTAGACGTTTCGGGCATGTATGCCCTTCTTCAGCTGTATATACATATATATATATATATATATATATATATATATATATGCCCAGGCATATATATATATATATATATATGCCCAGAAAACAAGCGGTCCTTGGTTCGAATACCAATCCAGGTATAATTTTTCTAGGCATTTCTTTTAAAATCATGGACTTAATAGAGTTTATATATGAAAAGAGAAAATATGTATAGATAATTACAAAGTATTTTCATTTCTATTTTATCATTAGTACATGAATTAAACAATACTAACGGTGGCATTCAGCTGTTTCCTCATTCCCCTCAAGGAATTGAGATGTTATAAATCACGGAAAACCACTCATCATTCCGAAATTTTTCCAAGATAACATTAACTGCCCAACTGGAAGTACGTAACCACCCAATTAACTGCCCAACCGGAAGTACGTAAAGTAAGTGAGTCAGCTCTCGTTGTGAACGCACGTATTTGTCAGTCACTCCTGCTGCGGAATGCCGACTGCCTGTGCTAAATGTGGTGTGGCCATCAAACGGCATTTAAAAGTTGTATCTTGTGGCAAGTGCCGGGAGGTGTATCATCTGGCTTGCACCGAGGTTACCGAGGTTGAGCTGAGTGTCCTTGAGGAACAGCAGCGATCCTGGTGTTGTGCTTCCTGTGCTGTCGATGCGAGGTCTTCCAGACGGGATGACACCCCAGTGAGACCTTCGTTCTACAACCCGGAGGCCCAAAAGGAGGGCACTGATTCGCTGCTGAGGGAGCTGTTAGCACGAGTGAAAGAAATCCAGGATGAGCAGGGCGAGGTAAAAAAAACCTTGTTGTGGTGCAAAGAATCGGTCGAGGAAAACACCAAGGCAGTTAAGGAACTGCAAGCTGCCATTCCAATCATAAATGAGCGTGTAGATAGTCTAACGGGTGATGTTGTCCGCGTTAATTCTCGGGTGAGTCAGCTAGAATCACGTCTACACCAGATTGAGCAAGACTCACTAAGAAACGTAGTGGAAATCCACGGTGCTCCTCGAACAAATAGTGAATCACTCACTGCCCTTATCTGTCAAATCGGTGTGGCGCTTGGTGTCACGGTGAACTGTGCAGACATTGATTATGTTTATGCTATTCCCTCGCGTCGCGACACCTCGCAGACTCCCACGATAATTGTACGCTTCGTAAGACAATGCGTTGCAAAAGACATCGTAAATGGCAGAAGAGTAAAGCGGGACAACTTTACAACAAGGAACCTGGGACTATCTAATGAAACTCATCGTCCAATTTACGTCAACGAGTCTCTCACTCAATTCTACAGAAAACTTTATGCTCAAGCAAGGGAACTAAAGAGGGTAAACAAATTTAAATATCTTTGGATAAGAGGTGGCAGAATATATATCCTAAAAGGCGATGATCGAACTGGAAGAGTAGGTGGTGGTGTTTGTGCTTACGTCCTGAACTCCCTTACCTGTCGAATACTAAATGCCCCCGAAAGTGTTCCACTCAAACCCGAATACATGTTTGCTGAGCTTGTGAGTGAGTATGGAAAGGTTCTGCTCGGGGTAGTCTATCGCCCTCCGAAGTGTGGTCATCTAAGTGAAGGCTTTGAGGTAGCTCTGCTGACCTTCTTACCAATTTACACACATGTCATAGTGTGCGGAGATTTTAACTGTGTATGCTAAAAAAATCTTATGACAGTGCTTATATGAATGATTTGATTTTTTCCTGTAATCTGTCGCTGGTTCCTTTTAAACCTACTCATAATTTAGCAAATAGCAGTACATTTATTGATCTGTTTATTGTGGATGATATTTATAATGTATTAGAATATGATCAAAATCCAGTGTCCTTTCTTTCCGAACATGACTTGATATACATTAAGTACCAGTTCAAGCTGAATTCTTATATTCCTATCTAGTTGTTTTCTCGTGATATCATGCATATTGATCACTGTAAATTCAAAGAAGATTTCTTAAAGTTGAACTGGGCTGAATTTTTTAATTCCAATCATGTTGATACCAAAGTTGAAATTTTTAATGATAACGTGAAACAAATACTCGATCTTCATGCCCCACTGCGTAAGCGGAAATATAAAAGACCCCCGGCTCCCTGGATAACTGAAAATATTAGACTCTTGATGACGCAAAGAGATAGCTTACGGCGAAAATTCTATAGAACCCGTCTTCCTGACCTTCACGAACAGTACAAATCACTTAGAAATAGGGTAAAACAGCTGCTACGAAATGCAAAACAAAAATATTATTATTATTGTTTTAAAGATAAATGGGATGCTCGGTCAACCTGGCAAGAACTAAGACGCCTGGGTCTTGGGAAAAATAGGAAAAATATTTGCAGTGTGAATTTGCACCTTGACGAGCTCAATACATTTTTCTTGAACATTTCTCCCGTCGTAGAAGATCAGGATGTAGAAAATGCGCCTTTTGCCATAACGCTAGAAGATACTAGTTCCTATAATAATAAACTAGAATACACATCATTAAATGATTTCAACTGCGATAGATTTTACTTGCCGCACTATACGCCAGAAGCACTGCTTCGAAATTTTAAAAGAAACAAAACGAATTCCACTGGTGTTGATGGGATTAATAACAAAGTTCTTCAAATTTTACTCCCAGTTGCTTTGCCTGTGATACTAGATATCTTCAACTGTTCATTAAATAATTCCACTTTTCCAACTCTCTGGAAGACTGCACACATACAACCTATTTCAAAAGTAGCCCATCCTAAAGAAATGTCTGATTTCCGACCTATTTCCCTTCTTAGTACGCTGTCAAAACCACTTGAACGATTTGTTCACGATGCCACCTTGGAACACCTCTCAAAAAATAATCTTTTAGATCAATATCAGTCAGGATTCAGAAAAGGATATAGTACCCAGTCTGCCCTTTTAAAAGTCACAGACGATATTAGATATTCAATTGAGCAAAAGAAGTTAACTGTGTTGGTTCTATTAGACTTTAGCAAAGCCTTCGATTCGGTGAATCATAAGATCCTACTAAAGCGTTTGAATGACCTCGGACTATCTACTTCAGCCATGCTCTGGTTCAAGTCATACCTTTCAGATAGAAAACAGGCAGTTAGAGGACCTAAAGGTGAACTATCAAATTACTCTGAAGTTAACAAAGGAGTACCACAGGGGTCGATTCTTGGGCCGCTCCTGTTTTCAATATATATTAATGACCTTTCTAAAGTCATATCTAACTGAAAATACCACATGTATGCAGATGATCTTCAGATCTATATCGACTGTAACCCCACAGAAGTTATTGATACCATTTCCAAGGTTAATGATGACATTGAAAACATATGTAAATGGTCAATGGAAAATTGTCTGCGGCTCAATCCTAACAAGACGAAAATTATTATTATTGGCAGTAATATTTATGTTAATAGAATTATATTTGATAATTTGCCAAAAATAACTGTAAAAAGTGTCCAAATTGAATTTTCTGAGAGTGTAAGGAATCTAGAAATTACTATAAATAAAACCCTATCATGGAACGAACATATAAAAGCCATTTCACATAAGGTATTCAAGACTGTATATCAGTTAAAACAATTTAGACACCTTATTCCGACTTCCCTTCGCCAGAAATTAGTAGACAGTCTTGTTTTCCCGCATATCGATTACTGCTGTGTGGTATACTCCGACCTAACAAAAGAACTGAATTTAAAACTTCAGAGGATTTAGAACTCCTGCGTGAGGTATGTCTTTGACATCAAATATTATGAACACGTGACACCATATTTTGAAAAACTCGGGTGGTTAAAAATACAAAACAGGCGCTTACTCAATAAGACAACTTTTATATACAAAATAATAACTACAAAATTCCCCACATACTTGTATCAAAATGTATTGTACAATGCTGCGACAAATAAACGCCCAACGCGCCACATGGAAGAACTCTATGTACCCCTATGTCGTTCATCTGTCTATGCAAATTCTTTCTATGTCACCTCTTGTGATATATGGAACCACTTACCCGAAGATATTAAAAAATGTAAGAATGCTAACAGGTGTAAAAATGAATATTATAAAATGTTGTTTAATATGCGTTAATGGATGTGCTACTTCGTGTAACACCTACAATGTATTATTTATAGTGTTTTTTTTTCTTTCTTGATGTTCTGCTTATTGCATTCCAATAGTATTGTAATATTGTAACAAAACTCAGTCCCAATTCAATTGAATATTGTTTTCTGCAACACCTATGAGGTTTTTTTTTTAAATTGCTTTTTCTTTTTCTTGTATTTAGTATTCTATGGCAATAATGCCAAATGTGTATTATTAATTTTGCTAATCACCTATGTATTCAATGATATATTCCTTGAAATTGAGGGTCTGACTCCAAATTATGTAAACATTTTATGTTCCTAAGGGACATTTTGTCCCGGAATAATAAATTTCATTTCTATTCTATTCTAACCGTCATTGTTAAAGACACATACACGAAACAAAATCACAAGGAATAATAAAAGGGTATTCCGATAAGGACGGTTAAGCCGACCAATAAACACTGTAGCAGAATATTACAAACTTTCTCTTTGGTTTATACTCTTAATTTAGAGGATAATTAAGAGATTGAAAACTCAATTGCTTACCAAAATGGAGGTATTATTCCCCTTTGATGTTAATCATGATTCCCCAAATACATTATTCACAATATCCCTTTTCATTCTCTAGATTTATCTCTATGTGCAATCCCGGAAAATAAGAAAATTCAACTCGATTAAAATTTGAAATCCCCGCGATTACATAAAATTGAGTCGCAAAATGAAAGAACAAATAGCATATTTTCCGGTGAATTGAGCTTTTATATCAACCGCATGGCAATTTAAATATCGAGGCTGATCAATAAAATGTACAGAATCAATGTAGTATCAGGTTTATTTATAAGCAACGAGTGTTACTCCGAACTAAAA
The DNA here is from genome assembly GCA_963573305.1 of Pyrrhosoma nymphula. Lineage (NCBI taxonomy): Eukaryota > Metazoa > Arthropoda > Insecta > Odonata > Coenagrionidae > Pyrrhosoma > Pyrrhosoma nymphula. Next base: position 5,471,298 of record OY754335.1, on the reverse strand, counting down.
TAACGTTAATTTTCGCCATTGCTCGTTGTATTTAAGTGATTTAAAGATATATCATTTGCTATCACTGTCTCTAATGCAATCATTCTTCACACTTGTAAAGATAATTGCTTTAATATACACACTTTTGAAGAACAAGAACAAAGTTTTTTACTTATGTCTATTTGAATGGTAGTATGTGTTACCAAAGTTAAATATGCACGAATATGCTAAAAGCCTGTATAAGTAATAAGTTAGCACTGAAAATGAATCAGTGATCAAATTTAAACCTACGTGGAGAGTTACCGACAGTTAAACAATGAAGAGAGATTACATGGATGGATAAGGTTGGAGAATCACCATAGGATTGACAATAAGGGCTTACTATGCATTGTTTTGTCGGATAGAATGCTAGGCTACAGTTTAGTTCATCAGGCCCTTCACTTACAGAACATGCAACCAGCTTTTCTTTTTAAAAATCAGAGCAGTAACCCGCGAATGCATGCATACATTTACTACAGCCAAGAAATTATAATTCATTACAAATTAATAGACTCCACCTAAGAATCAGTTAATTAGTAGATAAAATGAATACGCGCACGGAATTTAATACATAAGTATTCGGAAATTGCCACATATTGCCAAAAACACCTCGTTTATATGAAATAATCACCAAATGTAACGAAAATTGAAAGGCAATAGGTAGGGTACAGTTCCGCACATTCTTGTCATCGGTATTTCTGCGTCATTAAATTCTTTCATTCGCTAGAATGAAAAATATTATAAAACACAAAGATATTTCACTGCGGCCACACAATGAGAGTCGAAAAGATATTTGACAATGAAACGGCACTTGAAAGGTGATTTTTTTCGTCATGTTTTGGTTACTAATTCAATATTATTTCTTGCTTAGAACGTTGTAACACTAATTAGGATCTTCCCTCTCCAAGATATCTTTCTTCTTGCCTGGACCTTCCTGAGTCGTGAAAAAAATGGAAAAATACGTAGAACTGCTGTAATTGAATACCACTAAGCATTAACGAAATAATAATTAAAATATGAGCTCGTTGGAAGAAACAGACTTCCAGATATTATTTAGACCGATAAAGTGCAGCTTTGAAAAAGGGAAATACAGCCAGCGTTCGGTTAAATGAGGGATTCATATGGAATTTCCTCAAGGCTATTTATATCCTTAAACCCTCGAGTCTTGTGAGAGCGAGGAAGTTTAAGAGAATATACGTTTCTCTAGCACCGCTTTCTTGTGTTTTTTCCTTATCCTAAAACTTTTCCAGAACTTTCTACCGCAGCGACTTGGATCAGATTAAGAACTTGGACCCAGAAACCATTAAACCACATTACTTTTATAAATGTTTCGCTCAAGATAAGAATAAATTTCCAACGATTCTCTCACTATACGACGACCGGAAAAACATTCTCCCGCAAACTGTTTATTAACTTGACGACGAATATGCGATCATGCATTTCGCGCAGAAAAGGGAGCCAAAGAAAAACTAAAAAAAAGAAGGAATATGATGACACGGAGAATAAGGGATAACAGAGAAATAAACTCATCATCGGCAGTCATCACACCGAAGATTAGTTTGCTTACAGCTCTCCAATACACTCTAGAAATCAGTTAACCGTCCTACATAAGTCTTCACTCGATTTCCTTCATAATTTGCCTGATTTATTCCACCCTTTGTCATTCTCGACAACTTTTCCTATGCATTTTATCTTCCCATAGTGTTTGAAGAGGGTTTTGCTTCGAAAATGTGTCCAATTTGCCTATACTTCGTTTCAGATTGTTATCTAAACATCTTTGATGGTACTTTATCACTTGAATGAGGCCAGTTAACCAACCCAACATTGTAAGAAAGGGTTTCCGGCGTAACTTTGCTGAAGTCTTTCAAAGTAGGAAAGTTGGATGAATATTCAGCACAGCTTTTTCCACATTTTCTTTTATTTATCACGACCATGGTTTCGTTTCAGAGTAATATCTTCAGTTGGTAGACCTGAAGATGTTACTCGGCAACGAAACCATGGCACATCCATAGATTAAAGAAAAGTGCAGATGGCGTCTTGACGTAATAAAGTGAAACTTATTTTTTCATAAAAAAAGATACACCTAAAAAGGCCATCGCGCGTAATTCGCCCATGAATTTCATGAATAAATCAGTTAGTTTATGGAAATTATGTCCATTTTGCATTTTCATTCATTTCGGTACCGTGACAATTCAGTTACTAACACACAAGTTTCCGGCATACTAAGTGCGCAGCAGATTCATTCAATATTGCCTACTGCGCATTTTAATGGTTCAATATACCCCTGTGCCCTCGTACCATATGACCTCATCTATTCTCTTCTATGATCTCTGGGCCCATAGATTAATCTCCTACTTTTATCTCAAGCCTTGTGCTGAGTGCCAGATCTCAGGGTGTTAGCCTATAACCCACAAAAGAGGAAGGTGGCATGAGGCAAGTGCACATAGGGTTACGTGAGTGGCAACGATAGGGACGAGACAGCACTATTATAGGACAAGACCTAGCATGAACCCGCTGCCCATATATCCTACCAATATCGGCGATACAACTGTGATGAAAAACTTTCCTCGTCATTTAGCGACATAATGGATATTCCCACGGCGCAAAAAAAGGGGAAGGACACTGATTAGGAGGGAAAGAGGGATGTTTAATCGGCAATCTGCTCGCTTAGGGAGCGAAGAACTGACAAACGCACACATAAACAAAGAAACAAGCGAAAACAATCGAGGGGTGGTCGGGGAGGCACAAGTTAGCGCTGATGCCGCGACGATGGAGAAAGGGTAAGAGGGGGGTTTGTTGGGCAAACAAACCGAATCGACTGTTGTGATTGGCTGCGGTCGCGTTCGGCAGGTTGCGGGGCGTGTTGGAAGAACGGGAGGGGGGGTCGGTAGAGCGTGGGAGCAACTCATTTGTATTGGGCACACTTCCCCCCCCCCCCCCATCCTCCCTGCCTATCCCTGGAAACGACACCCCCACCCTGCCTATCTGACGACATCCTGTGTGCATTTCCCTTTCTCCTGGATACCCCAAAACCAATCCCATCCAATCCACCTTAACCCCCCCACCCCCCCAACCCCTAACCGAGAACCCTCTCTGTAGTTGCGTTCAATTCCACCGGGAAACGGGATAGAGATAGGCGATATTCATATTTAAAGGTGAGATATCGCGAATTTCATTACTGAGTTTTGAATAGAGCTCTGTAATAAATTTCTTACGTCGAAAAGTACGCGAAACATATTATATCGAACGAATAAACTGATCGAAAATCGGTTATTATTAAAACAATACGAATAGAATGTGGCGTAAAGGTGAACAATCGAATACCATATGTTCTCGAGGGACAAAAGAATATGCCGCTGACGCTCACAAAACAAGGCTGAATTCAGAAATAAATAAAAAATAACTGAGAGCGGCAACATTTGTAAAAAGCTGTTATGGTGGACAGCAATGTGACCGAATCGTCAGATAAATTAGGGTAGGAATGTCTAACAAATCGAAGGGAAAAATTTAGTTGAATCTATATGTAAGTCAGACATTTTTCGTGGATACGTTCAGATCAGGTTACTAACGCCAACGTACTATGACAGGTACTATGAACGTACAACCTTGAAACGAAGGAATTAGATTTCAGAACGGATAGATTTAGTGCCATTTTTGGAACCCAAATTGTTGCGATATATGTTGTCTACGAATTTACCACTCCCATTACGCTAGACTAGATTTCCTAATTGTGAGATAACTTCTTAGTATTATCAAAAACGCATCACCTCGCATGACTTAGTACCTCATAGTATCCATGAGTCATGAGTATTAATGATCATTATCAGTATCTAAACCCTACAATCATGTCTATTGATTCTCCTAGTATTAGAGCTAGCCTTGCATTGTTTTCCAGACTACTTTTTGGTCCTCACTTAGCAGCCAAGGGAGCGAGTAGGTTTCGACCTTGAAGCAGGAGGAGTATTGCATGTCTGGTGCGGAATCACGCCGCGGCGTTCACAAAATATTGATCCATGGAGCAAACGTGATAGAAAACATGATTTTACCTATTGGGCAGTTGTCTGAAGACGTGCAAGAGGCCAGACATAAGGAGTGGAGAACTTAGCGTGAAAATCATATTAGAAAAACTTCAAGAATTGACACTAACCAAGACTTGATGAATCAATTATTAGTGAGACCCTTTTATATCAAATATTAGAAAATTACCAACAAAGAAGTGTAGTCATCTCTATAGTGAAGTGCTATGCTTACTTAAAACTCCTGAATTTGTGTGTAATGATATGGATGAGTCAATGGATAGTGACTAAATGTATTTTTTTAATATAAAATTTTTATAGCATTGTATTATGAACTTTTTTGTCGTTTACATCCATTTTCCTCATTACAATCGTTTTATGTATTATGTGTTTATATTTAACATTCATTTCCTTACAAATTGATTACTGTTCATGCGAAAAGAAAAATCTTTATCTAGGTATCTTGGTTTTTTAAGTGGGCACTTGTTACGCCATTTTGTAAAAATAAATTTAATTAATAAATAATATAAGATTTTGTTGCATTTTTATTTATTATTACTACTAAAATGCATACATTCTGACTTTCTGGCAAAAATAAAAACAATAATAGAAAATAATAATTTTGTCCCTCTCAATCACTCAAATCGACCACTGTGCGCCGTTGCAAACACAGTGGAGGTGGTATGCAAGGTACTTCGTAGAAATAGATTAAGATCACATAATATTTCGAAAAATACCCCATCGCGTGATATCGCATGCCTTAAATTATATTAAAAAAGGACATAATGGTCTCCCTGATGTAGTGAAAAATTAGAAAATGCTTTCGCCTTAATCACTAATTTATGGTAATGTCTTGAGGAATGGAGCTATTTAAAAAAAAGATTCAACGATTTAGTCATACATATTTTTAAAAATTATACCTCCTCTTCTACTAACATGTTTTAAGGCATTATTCAAGGTTCGACTATATCACTAATTGTGACTAACTTACAGGACCTAAGAGGTCATTCATTTATCATCTTCATGCAATGGAATCGCTATCGCATGGCCGAAAAACCTGGAAACTGAGAAAGAAAGATGATATTTTCTAGCAGGCAATTGGTATATGCGAGAGGAGGATGGAAAATATGAGATAGACTGAGAGTAAAGCAAAGAGAGAAGGGCTGTGCATTTAAGGAAGTCGGACACTGCAACGAAGTGCACCGGGCAATGCCAATAATCGCAATCGATAGAAATAACAGTTCGATACATCGCGATTCGATATTTACGGTACGGTGCATTAGATACATCGGTGTATCGTTCAGCCCAATGCGAACGGTCCTTGATCGAAACCTCACAACGCACCTTCCCATTCCCAAGCCTCTTACCCTTTCACTCACAAACCAGTCAGCTTGCCTTTGAGTCTCGAAATCAGGAGGGAGGGCAGGTGGTGTGGGGAATATAGCGGGAGTGGGCTAGCAATCCCCGTTGACGGCTGACTGTTCGGGGAGGGCGCATTGTACTCTCTCGACCGGAGGTTAAAAAGGGGGCTTGTTGAGGTCGGGAGGTTGCTGCTGAGGTGGGGGTTAGAGGGAGTGTGAGGGGGGGGGAAGAGGAACTGGCGCTCCGGAACAAAGGCAATGGAGAGAGAGGGATGAGAGTCTAACAAAAGGAGTGAAGCTCTCTCTCGTTTAAAGAGATTGCAGATGGGGAGATGAGGCTGGTGGTGATCGATGCGGAGAAAGCGATTTCACCGCAGCAGGGTGAAAGACCCTGTGCAGAGAAGCAGTTACCGAGGGACAGAAAAAGTATTCAATTTGGTTTTATTTTTGCTCCCCAACGATTCTGGTGGTCCGTATGCCCCTGAAATCCCGATAAGCCATTTGCTTGTCTTCAGGTTTTTCAGGGGCCGAACCACCAGAACTTGACAAACAGTCACACCCTGGGAAAGTGAAAAACCGACCCAGGCGGGACTCGAACCCGCGACCCTCGGATTAGCAGGCGAGGACTTTACTCCGCAGCCACCGGGGCCGGCTTTGTTACAATGAGACTCTGGTAGGAATCCTTGAACAGCACAACTTGAACGGTTTTCGAGTTGTTTCGTGGAATTCTGTAGACATACTTTTAATTTAATGCTTGCACATACCACACTGTTTTCAGGTTGAAACCATTCGCGGTGTGCTATAAAATGTAATCTCAAGAACAAACTTCTAATATAGTGAGTGACGTTCTCGCTGATAGATGTTTTAAACAGTTCGCAGTCTAGCGTTCTTATTTTAAATGGTGGCAAGAAAGAACACAGTAACTTCGCGTTATTATTTATCGCGAATATTTGTGCATATCGTTGTTCTGCTGTGCATCTGCTATATTCAACAAGGTTGCGTACACAAAGGAAAGTGCAGAATATATTAAGTTAATTCATTTAAAAATTCTACAAAGAGGATAAAGAATATACGATTTAAGTTTTTCCCGGTGAATAATATTTAGGTATTGTTCTTGGGCTCTGCACCAGGTAATTGGCTTCATATTGGCCAATATGAAGCCAATTACCTGGTGCAGAGCCCGAGAACAATACCTAAATAGAATAAAGAATGCTTACTCTCTTATGCTCTTTAAAGGTTAGAATAGGCTACAGGATTTTGAGACGTGGGTATGGAAGTAAATGAAGGTGTAATGGACGGAAAGATAGACGAACGAGAAAGAGTAATGCATGGTGGGCGAAAAAGCTAGTGGAGGAGATTAATAGTAGGTGTAGTAGTAGGTGGTTGGAAGAAAGGGGAAGGAAGGGGCGAGGGGATGTTAAAGGCCGTGATGGAGGGGAGTATGTTGTGTAAGCGGTGAAGTCATTTCATTACAAAAAAATAAGGAATCCTAATGATTTCGTACGATATTTAAAAAAGAAAACTGATGATTTTATCTCGAAAAGCGACAGGTTCTTTGGGAAATTTCAACTATAGGCATGAATTGATGATGATTCAGTATAGCCAGGCGTTAGCCACAGCAACTTTAAAAAGTTATGGGTAATGATGTATTGAACCCTTTGAATTAACTCCACCCCTTCAAAATGATGGCTATTTAGCTGAATCCTCTTACAACACACTTTCTGTATACATGTATTAATTAACCGCAACATAGGTAATTAAAAAAATTCTGTTCTGCTGTACAGTGTGTTCGGGGTATGTAGCAGAAATATGAAATGAGCGTTTTGAATTAGCGAAATAAAATCAAGTAAGTGAGTATTTTGCGATGCAAAAGAGTCAAAAACTTCAATTGCAAGACACCAATGGCGAACCTCGAAAAGGATTAAAATTTGATTTTTTTTCGCTGTCCTTTTTCACAGGATATATGATGCAGAATTATTCCAACGCTTGTGTGTTGGCGTTAAAATGGTTTTAGGGGGGTTGGTGCATAAATAACAAATGAGATGGTCACGAGAAAAATGCCTTGAATTGAATCACACATTTTTCATTACCTGACCATCCAGGAGGAAGAGCGAAAGATGAACAATACATCCAGTAGCATATTCAAAAGAAACCCCTCCCTTGTGAATTTTAAGCCATGGAAAATGCAAGAGACCAGGAGCTGCGAACACAGCAGCTTAAGTGAAGAGATGGAGGTGAAAAAGATGAGAGCAAACATGAAAAAGCACACATTTTTTTACGGCGGAACGCGGCATTGAAATTCCAGAGCCCTCTTCAGCGAAAGGGTCCTGGATTCAGAGAAGCGGAAAAAAGAGGTCATTTACACGCAAACACGGACAACCACTCCTCACCAGCAATCCTGCTTGGCTCACGTTTTTCATTGCTATTCTTTTTCTTCTTTTTTTTCACCTCACTTCCGAATTCTTTCGCCTTTAATTCCTCCACGCTGAACCCTTAGTTAAAAACCATTTGAAAAACCATTACAGGGAAAGTGAGATAACCAGGGGAATTGAATCCCAAATGGTACGAAAAAATCTTCAAAAAATACCACGTTATTTCTTCCTCTGTATCCACGAAGTTTGAATCCTTTCTCTACCTTAAGATGGAAAACAATTATTTCTCCAGCTCAATGCACAATTTCTATCTACGAGTGTGAACAAAAAAGAATTTAAACTTCCGGAAATACTACTCCCAGCAGAATCAGAATCATAGCAGTTACAGAGAGACACAAATAAACGGTTCTAGAGAGTGAACTGGAACATCACTCACTCACCCTTCCGAATCAGCTGTTGCAGTTCAATGGATGGCTCAATTGCCCGTGACCTCTTCGCCCAATAAAACGGAAAACGACTGTAGCCGAAGGAATGCTCTCTTCGACGGGGAAAATTTATAAGGAGACGTCAACATATAAGAATTTCAAAACACTGAATGTTGAAGCAAATACTTTTAACAAAAAAATGAAAGACTCATTTGGACTGGAATAACTAACGTTTTTAACTGCAATATAATTTTTTTAAGAGATTAAAATTAAACGTATGGACCAGATACACAGAAAATACGTGCATATGTGTTCCACATGTTCCCTCTATGGACTCAAAGGGAACACTGTAGTATTATTTATGTTTTTTTCCTCCAAAAGATACCCGTGACCCTACCACTTTTTTGTGTGTTCATCATACGGGATAGAAAATATTGTGACGCAAGGTAGTAGAGCCGTATTGTTTGTAAAAAAAAATAATCCATCCACTACGGAATTCGGAATTAGTTTGTTCAGCAGTGTTTCACGCACTTCTATTTTTATAAATTATTTACATGTCGCGTATATTTAGACAAGTCGTCACGTTTTGCAAAATATTTCAGTTATGACGGTTTTAATCGTATAAGTTACATAAATGATCCTTTATATATAGTTATAAGCGCAATTTAATGGCTTTTCATGCATCAACATGAGTTGGGCCATCTACTTATTTTTCATTTAATATTGTTGACATTAATCCAATATACCCCATTATTCATGAATATACCAATAGCAAAATTCACGGTAATAGCTGTAATATATAAATACTCATTCTAATAAGCACATGAGCACCCCATTCAAACTGATAGCCATTTTCCATGATTCAATTTACAAACTATACAAACCTCTATAAAAGTAGCAAGTAAATTTAATAACATGGAGCAGTAAAACTTTATATGAGCTTGTATAAAGATTTTTAAACTTTGAGAGATAAACCAATAACAGTGATACTGACAAAAAGCTGTTCTTGAACATCCGTGTGTTATAATATAGTACAGGAATTGCACCCTTTATTGAGCACTACATTCATAGATTTGATGAAATGAAATCATCTCCCATGATGAAAATACAGTGCAGGCGAAAGAGCGGAAAATGGGTTTTCAGATGCACAGAGATGAGAAGGGATAGAGTAGCAATCCTTATTCAAAAGATAAAAAGAAGCAAAATCCACTTTCCGATCAAGAAACTTTTCGCGAGAGAATTCCCAACTATTTTACGACCCGAAAAGTTTTGAAAATAAAAATATCGATGCGAGATTTCTTGGAAATGAATGTCGACGGATCGTCAAACAGACCGGGGAAACTTGTTTCCATTCGAGTTCCCAAGTTCTAAGAATACACAAATTTCTCAAAACTTGCCCGCTCTATACGCCGAGAGTACCTAGTTCGTGCAAAAACCATTACGAGAACAGGGTTGCAAGAAATGATTATTCCCTGGGATTCTAGCCAGCAGTTTAGAAATGACTAACCGAGCGAACTAGAAGAAAATCCTAAACGCCAATTTAATTGCACTTTCAAGCGATAAAATATTTCGAGTTCGTTCGCTGCGCAGCATATTCAGTACTCTCCTTAAATGTCCATGGTGAGCACCGAGCTAAAAAAAACATTTCACATGACAAGTATTTACAAATCTATGAAGCGACATTCGCTGAGCAAATAATTTCACTGAAGAAATTAAAAGACAAAAACAGTGATAATACGTCATCAAGAACAGTTCTTTCACAGAAACATTTTAAAGTTTTTATAACTATTTATAAAAATATTATAATTCAGCCTATAATGGTCACGTCAATGAGTCAATATAAAATCCATTTTGGTAGCACTGCTCTAACACGAGAAACATGGGAACTATTAAGGACTTCCTGGCAACAATAGATAGAGTGCCTGATCTAACCCCTGAGGAAATATATTCCCAGCTCCAAAAGCACTGGTCATGAAAGTAAAACGTCCTTGTAAACGCATTCAATTCAAAATTGGTATCGCAGCGAATCAAAGTATCCCACAGCAGCAAGAGAGAGGGCACTCCTAGCTGGTCTTGACAGAATGTTTTATTAGACCAATTACCTCTCGGCATGTGGCGAACCAAGATAATACCATACGGGTTACACTGTCGTACAAGGGGAAGTTTACAAGATAATCTACAGCCTGGTCCAACTGCGATACCTAACTATAGAACATAAAAAATACTTCTCCCACTAAATTAAAAACTATCATCATATCGCATTTTCAAAAACAACTACCATGGAATCGGAAAGGAAAACACCTCTAACCTAGTTCAAAGTTTAATAGAATTTGGGTTAAAACTATGAGAGTCGATACTGGAGGCCAGGAATGTATTGAGTCGGCTTGTTAACTCTTTAGATAAGAGTTCGAATCCTTAAAAAGGTATGGATGATGTTTTCCTCGGATTAAGGCCATATGCTTGGACGATGCGATTCATCCTGAGCAGCAGGAACGTACAAAAGGCAGTTTTATACATTTATTTAAGTACTAGTACTGAAAATCGAACTGAGATGAGCGTACTCAACATTGGATACCAAAAGTCTCGGATGAACAACGATTGAGATTTTAAGGCGATCCAACTCTTCCGTTTCGATTTCTATAGAGCGCATGCGCGAAGGCTTCTTATGCTTGTTTACATTGTTCATGCATTCATGATTAAATCTTCTCGTAGCTATCCTGGCCCTGGAGCATATTTTCAAGTACTTACAAAATTAAACATATACGATATCACGCATCTTCGTTATGAATAAATCGTTTAGTTTATTCTAGCCTGCGAGTGGTAGTTGAATGAGAGACTCGAAAGATAATTTATTTTTTTTAAACTCTGGTTTTCAATACTTGCTGAAAATTGAATTCAGCTCACTCATCGAATACGATTTTGCCCTTATATACGAGATGATTTTGAGAATATTGTAATCGCTTTGTTTTTCTGTACTCAAAAAAGTGTCGCGTAAAATAGCCTCAAAACCCAAATTGATTAAAGAAGACAATAGATAGAACCATACGGAGGGATAGCATAGAGGAATCCTTTACATACATATAACTTAATTGCCCATTTAAGCAGAGAATACTATAAAAGTACCGGCATTGGCTACGTCCTACTTCTACGGAGGACCTTAGCGTAGAACATCACTCCACTTCCCGAGTTGGAAATGTCGTGATATTTCCATAAATTTTACCGACGGTTACAATTCGCGACTTGAAAACGGGACATTGGAAACCGGCTTCTCTTCGGAATAGCATTACGAGATGAAGATTAGGAAGAGCGACACTCCTGCTCCCGGCTGCTCGACATTCCTGGATTGCCTTGAATTCTCAACATGGCAGACATCTCCGGTCTAATGGACATGTTGGCGTCATTGCAGAAATCCCTGAAACACGCTAACTCCTGAGGAGGATCATGAGGATTAGTTGACGCAGCCAATTGCTCGCATGTACATACATATCCACATTCTCGCGACCGAACTTGAAGGCACAACGTTTTCACGCCATTCACGAACGTGACAAATTGAAGCAGGAGTTCCACCTCAATATATCAACGTCAGTAACGAATGACTGTGTAGGCAGATATCGAGCGAGGACATTTTTCTAACGCTCGACGAAGCAGCCAATCACACTCTACGAACATTTCATACAATGATTCTCATTTTTAAAGCTGAGTTTTCATTGACTATCATATTCACGATTATTGTTACATCACAGTGTTCCTTCATCACCAAACCCAAGCGTTTTCGACATTATCGGCACAATTAATTATATTCACCCATGAATCACCTCATGGATAACACTTCAATTGCTCATTAATAAATACCATTCAGGTTTAAATGATAACAAGCAGACCTGCTGCCTGATTTGCAGGCAGTCTCTGTCTTGGTGTGCTCTTGCAACCAGGCCAGCTGTTTATTCTGCCAAGTAGCCACAGTGGCAGTCCTTGGAACGGCCCGATATGGTCGGCCTAATCTTATTATTATAAAATATTTTTTTTTCTTTTATTTTTTTTATACATTTACCTGCAATTCCAAGTGGCCAGAGATACTTCAATTGTTTCTCCCTCGTCAAACGGCTTCGGATCGACCTGACATTGTTGCGCGCGTGTTTCACCTCAAGGCTCATCAAATGCTTCGTCACATCACTGTGGGCAAAATGTTCGGCACTGTGGTCGCATTCACATACTCAATGAAGTTTCAAAAGCGTGAGCTCCCTCACATGCATCTATTTCAGTGCTAACCTATCAAAGTGAACCCGGGAGTCCCGAGAAACTTTATTACCCGGAATCTAACTAAATTTAAACTCTCAAAAAACCACGGTTTTTTGCATTTTTCTTTGCACCACCAACTGCTAAAAATCCAAAACTACGACCAAATCATACAGACAGAGAATCCACATTTAATGCACCAAACCTCATTTCTCTATCTCGAAACTTGAGAGAGAAATAAACAAAATGGATACAGAATGACTGACTGACTGACACGCTACAAATTTAAAAATATAGATAATGCATGAATGACTCAACCTACTCATAGTCATCCTACTGAGTCAGTCAAGCATTTATTCTCAGTCTACTTGTAAAAATAGGCAGAGTAAAAAATTGTATTTTCCGTGTTTTATTACAGGGAAATTTTTATCTTTATGCATCATTCAATCCAAGCTGATAAGTACCCCTTATCCACTAGACATACTGCAATAAAATTCGATCAAAAGTTAAAAGATAATCATCTAAAATGAACTCGTTATTCAACATTTTTCTCGTACCATCTATTGGGAGTACGAGTAGTCATTAACTACATTTCTTCCACAAAATTCACAAAAATGGGTATATTTAAAAAAAAATTAAAAAGGGGAAAAATCGAACTCAAAATACGAAGTAAAAAATTTGAATCAAATTGAAGTCAATGTTTTAAAAAAAATTATAATTTCTCTTTCCGTTTTCAACGCCCACGAATTTCGGTTTCGAAGCGTCAATATTCAATCAACTCGTGCGTTCTTAGTAAATAATTCTTTACTCTCGGAAAATCCCCCTTTAATTGCAATGAGTTTACGGCAACACTCGTTACGGTTCCCGATTAATTAATTAGTAAGCGCGCCGGAATAATCCAGTAGATATATAAAAAAGTGATCGTTTTTAATGAATGTGGGCGTTGATCGCCCAGACAGGAGAATAATTATTCCGTAATTGTTAATGCTCCGGCAGGCCGGGCAGCGGATGCTGCTATTAACGGAAGTGGGATTACGCCGCTATAGGGTAGCGACAGCGTTGGGTGTCCATGAATTCGCTTTATGACGAAAGAAAACTACCGAAATCGCAATAATGTATGCATTGGATGATTCCATGGCCACCAAAATGAACCTAACGATTTTAGCGTTTCCAGAAAGTACTGCACATATTCAAAAGATTCCTGAGTTAAAATGAGCTTGGAGGATAAAGATTATTTTCTAAGAATACTAGTACCTACAGATAACTAAAACTCATTTTGTTGCTTCCAAATATTTTACATTTACAGATAAAGATGTGTTGAATATTTATTTAAGAATACAGCATTCTAATTTCAACCACAGAACTATAAATTTCTTCAAATCATATCATTATTAAAAATCGATATGTGCTTGCTTTGGAAAATACACAAAAACAGTGATAGTTAGAAAATTTTATCTTATATTATTTATGTATTATATATTGGAAAAAATACATCAATTTTCTATATCAATTCACGTTAAAAATTTAATTACTCTACGTGCATTCCTAATTTTACGTGTTTAGATCTCACAAGGAAACAAAGCAAAACATTGTTTAAATTATGTACAATTTAAGCGTCGATTCATAGTACATGAGATGTACATGTTTTTATGTGAAACAAGATTATTAAAAGATGAGGGAATCAATCGTTACTATTTTTCGAAATGTAAGCTGAGTAATAAAATTATTACAGAATAGATACGTTTAAAAGATAGGAATTGCACTATATTCACAACAATTAACTACAATGAAAATGACAATGTAACCATACAACTTATTATGCTTGCTTGCATTAATTTCTAGTGCTGACATCGCTCAGATAAGTAATCAATAGTTTTGTGAAGCAATACGAAGCTCTCTTTAGTTCACCACTGCAGTTAGTACCTCGAGGTGAGAGGTAATATTTATTAATTCCGAAAATTTGCACCTGTAGAGCACTGCTCGTTTCGCAACTCGAGAAGAATATCAGAGGGGAATTGTTTTTAATAGCACATTATAACTAACGCGATTCTCAAGGGTTTTTGACAACTTTAATCGCAATCCGATTCCTAACAAGAACGAGATGGAAAGCAGGAAGAAGTGGAGGCGGCTTTATAAGCGGATATATGTACAGTGATGCAAAAGCAAGCGACGGGCAAGACGGAGATGGGGGACAAGAAGAACCATCAGCAGAAAGAACCAACGATGTCACATTACGCACGCATGCCTCTTCCCTGAAGAGGCAATTCTGCTCTAGTACGATGAGTTCGACTCAACCTCTTATTATAAGGCACTCCCTAGCGGCGTGTGACAAATACCGATTTGCACGCGAAAGGTAAGATATTAGTGGAGACATATTAACCATTATAGATGACGATCCGGACAGAATAACCATTATTTTAAAATAATCCAGTGAGCTTGAACTTCTGAGCAACTTGAAAGAGGCTGAGACCATTTAAAAAGCATCTCGTTTCCATAGTCTTCACAATTTAAATTAAATATTTACGTACATCAATATATACACCCGTCATCCCTTTCCCTTTTCGGGGTATTCACTGTCAAACGACCTTAATTCTTGGCGTTTGATGTAGAAAACTAGCATCGATATTAATAATTTCCTCCATACCACCCTATTCCCACAAACTTTCTTTGCTTTTGCCACAGTCCTTCACGATTTCTTAGAAATTCTCATTTTTTTAAGACTCCTAATATTCCCACTTTCTTAAGAGTATCTTCCACCATATTTACCAAACAAACTTAAAATGAGTGTTCATAAAACGAAATATATATGTTTTAATGTTTGTAATCGTTTTACATTTAATTGGAACTTGAAATATCATGACATAAACTGTAATCCTGATACATGCTGTGATCCCATTGTAATTGAACGTGTAAATAGTATAACTTATCTAGGAGTAACCCTAGATCAAGGTTTGAAGTGGACACAACATATAGACTCTGTAACTAAAGTATTGCGGTATGCCCTAGCTAAATTTTATCTGCTTCGTAACAAATGTTCGCTAGATAATCTGAGGTTATATTACAATGCATTAGTAAACTCTAAATTGACTTATGGTATAATTGCATGGGGTGGAGCTTATCTGAACTCTATTATACCAGCTATAACCCTGCAGAAGAGGATTATTCGGGTGATGCTAAAAGAGAATTACTATGAGTCGTCCTTTCCGCTCTTTAAAAATTTAAAATTAAATAAAGTACTTAACTCTTTTTACTGAGGAGTGGAGCAAAAGTACCGGTGTCAAATAGGCCGGGCAAATGGAATTTTCGTAGGGAGTTGACACCCTTACCGAGGCCCAAATTGTCACTGTTCAGAAAAGGTTTCTCATACATTGGGCCAAAAGTCTACAACTTATTACCATCTGAGTACAAAAGGGCGGTAAATCTTTATATTTTTCTAAAAAATGTAAAAAATTGGCTGTTTACTTAACCTAAAATTGAAGAAATACTTTGTTCAATCAAATTTGAAATTATAATAATATATTTAGTTAAAGATATTATTTTTTGTTAATGTTGGTACATGTCCTTTTTCCACTATTTATAAACCAATGCATGGAAGATTATTATATGATGATGGTAACCTTAAAACAGGTTCGCCTTTTAGGTTACCTAAAGCTCCGTACATGTTGTAAGTATATGTATTTGTTTGTAAAAGGTTTTGGAGTAATAAACATTATTATTATATTTCATTCTTTCTATCGCGTAAATATTTAATGTACTTAATTATTTTATTCTCGAATGCAATCATGTTTTATTTAATTTAACGTAATTTTTTAACCGCTATATAGTGGTGCAGAATGATTCTGGCTACGCAAGCACTCTATAAGACCACCACACGCGGTCAACTTGAAGGGATGCTGCGGCATAGAGTTATAGACGATGGAAAAGTTATATTTATTCCCATGCATCCTTTTCCTCCTCCCTTCGTTTATCCCTTCCTTCTCCCCACGTCCCTCTTCACACACATCTTCCTCGACGAAATCTCACACACACCATAACGGGTCACCCACCCACCCCCCCTCATAACAGCAACCATCTGACACTTCTCTGCCTCCGGCACCTCCACTCACTTCATTTCCGGGACGACGTCAGAATTACCTCCTCCTCCGGAGCCGTCCAAAAGTCACTTCATTCCACCTAGTCTCCCCAAATTCTTTACTCTCCCACCCCCCGCCCAGGGCTGCCAACCCTCCCTCTTCACACGGGATGGCAAGGATTTACGCACTCTATGCGTCACTTTATTTGGTCTCCTTCATTCCCACAAGATGGCACTCTTTTGCATCCCATCTCTCCATTCCCCCCACGTCCATGGACAATGGAATCGTTCGGCCGCGGGTAAGAACGCCTATCAAATACGGAGGCTAATGCTTTAGAGGAAAATGATATACAAAGAGCTATAGAGGCACCAGGGACTACATTTAATTAAGTAGAGATGAAGGGGTATCTCTGGCGATAAATTAGTGTGTTTAGATGTAATACACACGAGAGGTAATTAGTAATATTCCATTCAGCATTTAATGAACACTAAAGGGTTTTGACGTTGACATAACTTCATTAAAGAAACAATTTGTCAAGTGTTTTGTATAACCTACATCTACTTCTACGAGGTACCGTATAAGACACCTCCCGAGTGCTGAGTCACGGAGTGATTCTACACTAGGCATACAATACTAGAGTCAGTTCAAGGTTAAACCCCAGACGCTCCTTTGAACCCCGAAGAAGAATGCATGGTTTAATAATAAGCTTTGAGAGTGCTATGTTGACAAGCAATTGATAAAAAACAACAAATGTACAAATAATACATGGTAAGTTATAATAATAACAATTTATAGCAATATTAATGAAATACCTGGATGCCGATCCTAGATCAGAATTGATTTTTTTCATTTAGGCAGTTTCATAATGAAATCACATCCACCGAACAGATTCATTTTTGAAACGTCGTAGAAAATCTTCAGACCACAATTCCACCAATGGCTCACTTCTACGGCTACAACAAGCGTCATCCTTCTTCGTAAGTAAACAGACAATAACGGCTGTAGCCTTGATGCAAATCTTGTCAGGGCAATAAAAAACGCTCAGAGACTGATTTTAACCTTAATTATCTTAATTTATATTCCAGTAAATTATAATCGAGCTCTGGAAAATTAAATTTTATATTTCTCGCACTATTTATTTCAATTCTCACTGACTTAAATGTACATAGATAATGATATTTTAATGTAGCAAATAAATAATCATATCGTGAAATCTACGTTGATTCCCATACCTTTCACCCAAAAGTCTTTCCTGGACTAAAAATAGGTCCGTTTACGAATTAATCCGAAGATCAGACCAAGCCCCATAAACGTCTGATACCTAAAACCCTCTATATCCAATGCCTCGAAAAAATCGTCTGAGCCGTATTCGAGATAACTTTTACATACATATGTACTACATACAATTATTTCTCATTTAAGATTGCATATAAGATAGTTTAAAGTTATATAAATACTGAGTAATATGACAATTTAAGTGTAATATTAAGAGGTCTTCTTCCTTCAAGAACGTTAAAGTTCTACCAATTCTCCCAAAATGACGTTCGGTAATCATGAGTCCGCGAAAATACTTCGCTAACGTCATTTTCATTTTGCTTACGTGCCATTTTTTCATGGTTCGTTTGGCAAGAGGACGAATTACGAGTCAATTCACGCTGTACCTACTTCTTACGGTAAGAAATGGGTGTTTCAGGAGGAAGTGGCAATACTTCTGGAGGAGGTTGGGGACGTGATTTTAAGCATTTTTTGTCCTATGAACATGGGGTCGCAACTCATTAGTTACCGAGCTATGGCAACGCAAACATTTTGTCACAAGCATTCTGCAGTTACCATGAAAACCCCCAAAATCAGTGGCATTCAGCAATACTTACAAAGAAAAACTGGTCTAAATTGTACTTAAAGTTTGTATCTTTCTTTTTCTGCCAAAATTTACGCATATTGCTCACATTTTCTGAAGTGGTAACTGAAATTGTCAACATTTTTCTTCTTCAAACAATTATTTTTTAGAATAACTTTTTTATTTTGAAGTATACGAAAAGGTTAATAGAGTCATAAAAATTGGAAAATTTAATTTAATTTCCATAACTGGTAACATTATTTTTATATCTTAATTTTTAGCGAAGATATGGCATTTTAAACGGTACCGTTACATGAGCACATTATTCGACAGCTCTCTTCCATGCATGGAACTGATATTGATTTACCGATAAAGACAATTACCTTCACCAATCTAAGCTTGAGTACATATTTTTAAACGTTGTGAAAAGAATAACCAACCAATGAAACCCAAATTTAGGTGTTTTTGTGAACCAAATGAAGTAAACAATCAAGCGGCAACAAAGATCTCAAGTGGAGATAATCTCCATGGATTAATTGTCGATCACTGGCGCTGAGATTCATTGTTTAAGAAGCTTTTTCAACTTATAAGATCTTATAAGGATATTTCATGAATTGTATATCTTATTTATAGGTAAACTATCGATGTGATATGAGATTAAGACAATAGGCATCACATCAGAATCAATTAGAATTTTTTAAGAATTAATAAATGTTAATTAGTATCATATGCCTTACATTTGGTTGGACAATAAGGGTTTAGAAAAAAAGGAAAAATGTTAGAGTCACCTATTGTACATTTGTAATAAACTTACAACATAGGTACTCCAACAACATCGATGTAATTTCTTATTTGATAGTCTGCCCCTTGCGTTGCTTATCTAGGTTATTGCGGTTTTCTTTTATGGGATTATTGCGTTCAGTATTCAAAGTAGATATGCATACCATGTTTAAACTTTACTGGTGTACCCAAGGCCTTTAATTCAACCGTAGGAGTAAAACTCTTAAAGTTTATATGTCGGCAAAACTCGTAGACTAGTTATAAACAGAGCTAAGACCAATAAAACGCTCAGGTAACCTTTAATTTTGTTAGTTGACTACGACGAGGGAACGATGACTTTCACTTTGTCAGTAGGTACATCTGCTGTCTCGTACCTAACGACACATTCCCTTTCAGTAAAGTCATGCGTTTTTAAAAAATGGAAGGTACAACTCTTTTATTAGACATCATCATAAAATAATTGCACAGAGTACCTGAAACCTGAGTATTTCAAATAAAACGTTTATTTAGAAACACTGTTAAAAGCTGCTTTCGATAGTGCCACGGGGGTTTTCTATTGACCAGAATAAGAATACAATCTGTATTCCCACCGTCTCTTTGGAACCGAGCTCCGTCGATAAATGAGATGTATCTGCAAAAATGGACATTTCCATACGACCATTCACGAAGCAATGCAGCTGTCTGGCAAGTTGTCTCCATGGAGGAAGTAGGAATTGCCGCATATGAAATGGCTGTATGCCTTCATTAAGCAACATTCTTTATAGTTTTGTCCGTGAATCCTTAGAAACATGCTTATTCTTCTTGAACTTGCTATAGGACTACGCTATGACTACGGAGATTTCCCACTTCTCGTTCTGCTCTAGGGGACCAAATGCTCGTAAGACATGCGAGCGCAGGGAAATGAGCCTGTATGACCATGGTGTTGAAAACCCAAAAAATCACTTGTCTCCACTTGAGATCTTTGTTGCCGCTTGATTGTTTACTCATTTGGTTCACAAAAACACCTAAATTTGGGTTTCATTGGTTGGTTATTCTTTTCACAACGTTTAAAAATAAGTACTCAAGCTTAGATTGGTGAAGGTAATTGTCTTTATCGGTAAATCAATATCAGTTCCATGCATGGAAGAGAGCTGTCGAATAATGTGCTCATGTAACGGTACCGTTTAAAATGCCATATCTTCGCTAAAAATTAAGATATAAAAATAATGTTACCAGTTATGGAAATTAAATTAAATTTTCCAATTTTTATGACTCTATTAACCTTTTCGTATACTTCAAAATAAAAAAGTTATTCTAAAAAATAATTGTTTGAAGAAGAAAAATGTTGACAATTTCAGTTACCACTTCAGAAAATGTGAGCAATATGCGTAAATTTTGGCAGAAAAAGAAAGATACAAACTTTAAGTACAATTTAGACCAGTTTTTCTTTGTAAGTATTGCTGAATGCCACTGATTTTGGGGGTTTTCATGGTAACTGCAGAATGCTTGTGACAAAATGTTTGCGTTGCCATAGCTCGGTAACTAATGAGTTGCGACCCCATGTTCATAGGACAAAAAATGCTTAAAATCACGTCCCCAACCTCCTCCAGAAGTATTGCCACTTCCTCCTGAAACACCCTGTATAAAAAAGTAATTCGATCATCATTTTCCCGTGAATTTTCCCTCCCATGAGATTGGTGGCTGCAACTGATAAAGATTTGTAACGCGCTTTGGATTCAAGTGAGTCCAATGATGAGATGCAGCGAGAGCGCACCCAGATGCTTTGGGTTAAGTTGTCTCAAATGAGGAAAATGTAGTGGGAAGGGGAAGTGGGATGGATAAGACTAAGGATTGGGTTGCGGAAAAAGACGCAGTGTTTCAAATACGTTGGCGAAAGAAAAGGAATTCGGGAAGAATACATATTTAGCGGGATAGAGCGCAAGAGAGATGTAGCATACAACAGCCTCTCAACTGATGTACTAACAAATCTTGGAATAACCCGGTCTTGGTGTGGTAGCTGTTATACCGGCCACACATAACGGTCTACTGCTGTTTAATCAATCTCGTGATATGTCGTCTAGATTTTTTCAGGCGCAGACTCATATACACCTACACAATATCTATCTTCATCTCAGCTCCTACCTCACTTCATCCCTTCCTTAAAACCTTTTATTTTTCTTTCCCTATCCTGCTTACCCAGCGTCCCCCTCTATCAAGGCTTTCAGTAACCTTACGCCCCTCGTTATCCAATTTTCCCTAAGGGTTCCTCTTCTCCTGTGCTACCAAGTCAATTTTCATCTAACGTAATAACCAAGTAATTATATAGCTCTACTAGCTCCAGTTTCTGCATTCCTACTTTTATGACCAGCGTGAATTTCTTTGTCCTAGGAAAAGGCATAAATCAAGTTTTCTTATGATATATTCCATAGTTTCTATTCTTTAAATCTCATTATTTCATTAGAAATATCCTGCCAACAAAACTTAAAAATTAAAATGCTCTCGTTGTTTTAAGGAGCTTTAGGCATGGGAATGAGTCTAACTTTTTAAAGAAGACTACGAAATAGAGACATGTGGTAAGGGACTATCCAAACATCTACCAAAAAAATTGGAGGGTTACCAAATGATAATGAGTGTTATAAGTCCCTTAGGTATTAACGATGAAGTAAATTTACAGTGAAGTTTTCACCTAAGAAAAATAGAATAAAAAATGAAATATCGAATCACAACTCATTCTCATAGGTTTTGAACATTAGATGAGTGATACCGAAGTGAAGGAAGTAGATAATTATTTAAAAAAAAAAGAAATTAGTTTTACGCGATTGAACTTTGTATTGACTGATAATCGTGCTGGCAGTTATCGTGTCAGACGGTGCTCATTATACTTACACAATTCTGCATAAATCCAGGCATAAAGACAATTGACAGAGGTTGTTTTAAATATGGTTTCCAGTCATTCTTATTCCATAAATGTCTTTTTCGCAACTATTTATTAAAATGACCCGCGAAGCAATGTAACACCACTAATGAGTGCATATTATCAGGGGTGTGGTCACTTTGTATTCATTATTTTGGAAAAAATTAATCTTTAGGAACGCGCAGGCGATAACGCAGAGGGGATGGATGATGAGGTCACAGCTGAAACATATTTCTGCGGTTGGTTGACAGAATCCATGTTTTACGAAGAATTACCCGATTTATTCCGTGCGACAGTTGTTAAATTGGTCGGGCAAACAAAGCTCCACGTCAAACGCGTTTCTCCTCGTTTTCTGTCCACTCAACAGCGACATGTTTACGGATTTGAATCTCGATCAGGCATTTTTTGACACATCCGCTCATTCGTCCTTTTATTTTGAAATCAACGAGTCGATTCAAGTCATCAATTTTTCCACGATCAAGTTTTTTTCACAACCCACAAGGAAAATAATCAACGAATTGAGATCAATAACTTCGCAGGCCTGTATAAAATATTTCTAGGTGAAATCAATTATTTTACAATATCCCTTTCAGTACTATCGATTTAAGTGGTACAGTTGAGAAGCATCTGAGAAAACGTTCACACAAATATCTACGAAATACCGTGCAAGCTACCTCCAGGGTGTATGGAACCGGGTGATTCCACTTCAAGCTTCGCTCTTCGATCTTCGCTCGCTCCCCCGGCCGCTAAGTGAGGACCAGGAAGCAGTCGCGAGAACAATGCAAGGCCAAACCGGAAACCATGGGAGTGCTATGTTTATAAACATGCTGCTAGGACGCAGCAGCACACAGGTCAATCAATATGCCACCATCGATAAGTACCACTAACACTTCCAATCCATAGACACCACGGAATACCAATCCGTGCAGAGAATGAAATTATGTTTTCAAATCATTGACTTGAAGAGTATCTCTTGAGAAATTAATAGAACTCGGTGCAAATATTATGAAATATAAATCTGGAGTTTAAATTTGTGAACTCGATAATGAAAATCCTATTCCCCGCCCCCTTCCCCAGAACCAGCAAAAAATAGATCATAATTTGTTACAAAGATTGAATTTACGAAATGTACATGAGCCAATATATCGGCCCTTGGCACATAGATGGTTAATTCATTCAAGCTCCGAATCCAAAATCTTCGTCATGAATCACTATCACCTTAGATCAACCTGTTGAACTTTATCATTCTTACCATAGAGGTACCAGGCATAGGAAGGGACTGATAAATATATGAGCTAGTTCCTTTGTCATCATATTTATATTAAAATTAGGTTATTGTCAAAACTAAAGTTATTATCTAGGCTAACTTAATCGAGAGATAGAAGTCTAATAACTTTTGATATTTTCGTGATGTTATCAGATTTAAACTCCTGGTTCTTCAGACACAACGTTATATTTTTTCCTTCAAGAAAATGTCTCCAAGTCCATATATTTCCCGTGAAACAAGACCAATATTCCATCCAAATTAGACATTTTAGGATAACATTAGGCCACTTACAAATTTTAGGATACATGTGTTACCTTCCATCGCCATGTAAATCATCTAGTTAACAAACCATACTGAATAAATCTTTTCTTTTTGCTTGATTAGACTGGGAAATTGGTTAAATAAACACTGCCCATTCCCACTCTTCCTCGAATTTGGAGAATAGGGGACGATGTGAGCCCAGTGGACTCTGAGTTTGACAGATATAAACGCCTACCCGTTTCCACCTCGCATATATCAAAATCCCGATAAATGAGTTTAAATACTCCTTCCTTCATTCTTGACGCTTTCACGCACGTCTTCGTCAACTGGTTCAGTGATATATCATTCACATGTTCCCCTGATGATAATATCTTTGTATATGAGCAAACTTTTCTCATTTTGATTCTTTTACTCACGTCTATGAAAAACCCTGGTAACAATACAAGAAACTAAACCGGCAGATGGTTTTGGCATTCCGTTTCCTCTATTGATTAACATGTCTTGGCTAACAAACACAAATATATTCAAATTAATACTATTATTACCCTATAATGGCGATTGGCAGAATCGCTTCGTATTTTTATACTTACCGCCCACATGTTGCAAAACATGATATACCTAATTTGTAGCAGAGAATTTAATCAGAATAAATATTTTGACGCCTTTTAAATCAGATCGACAATGGTGTATCAGGTCGTGGAAAAAAAATTAATATTTTACATATTTGTTATTTTTTATTAAGGTAATGGTAACGTTTTTCAGGAAATATTACAATATATATACATTTTTTCCTTAACTTGTCAAGTATCAATGCGCTGCAAGCGATTTCACGAATTTCTAGAAGCAAATGTAAACGAAAATTTGTAGTTAAAATCTTTACAAAAAATTCAATTTTGCAATGCAAAAACTCGGCAAATTTCCGTGAGATAGTAATTACCTCCTGCGGATGAGCCATAAAAGTTATCTAACATCAAAAATAGAAATCACAATTTGAATGAGAATTGGATAAGTGAAAATACCAGACTGACTGAATTTGGGAACTTTTCGGCAACACACAACCAGTTCGCGGTTAATAAAGCTGCATAATTTCGGTATAAATGAAGCACGCCAATGCCTTGTTCGTGACAGCTTGTGCATGGCATTTAATTAGTGATTTATGCACTTTCGGTACTCGGTTAATTCACCTCACCATCTTTCTTGATGAATGCACGAGCGACACACGTATGTCCCCGCATTTACGCGGAACGTCGTGGATAGGTCGCTGCGAGCACGAATAGACGACCAATAAAAGATCCCAGTCTATAATATCGTCAGGGATATCATCTACAAGTACTGAGTAAAGAGATTGTCACCACGCCAAGTAAGACAAGGGATGTCAGTTCCATTTTCGCGTTTCTCTGGACTAAAATAGTGTTTGATGTACAGTTAATTATGTAGTAATTATTGATTTGTGGGGGCTTTTTCGCTGTTCTTTTGAATTATTCAATGTGCAATGAAAACTTAATATTCATGCCCTTCAGCCCACGCAATTGACCTTCACATTATTTTCCAGTAGTCGAATTAATAAATTAAGTTTGGGACACTATAAAGTCGTCAGCGTCAAGACTAAAAAGCGAGTCCTCTGAACACCTTTATAAGTCGCAATTCCTCCGACTCCCTCTGTACATGAAAGAATTCCCACTCAGTCTAATAAAAAAACAAGTAAACTTTACTAAATTACGTAGCTATTAAAATTCAGGGCTATGAGAAATATAAAACATCATCTAATTCCATGGTATACACTTTCTCCAACGGATCTCAAACTCCAGGTGCATATATTAAGCGCGAGGATGTTCTACATACTACCCTGCGAGCCAGCGCAGCAAGGTGTGGCAGGGGGTGTTGGTGACACCAAGCATGGGAATGGAGAATTAGTTAAAAGGAGGAGGTAGAGGACAGAAGTGAATTGTAAGATAAAAATGTGTCTTCAGATTGTGTCACGCTGTTCTTGGTATTTTAACTAACTAGAGAAGGAGCCCGTTGAATATCAATGGGAAGGAAAAAATCAACAATAATACATAGGATTAAAAATATCCTTTCAATGTGACGCTTGAAATTCACCTACCATGCAGGAGTCATTAACCTCGCGAAACTAAAAAAAAACGTCTGTGACTTTTAAACACCAAAGGATGAAAATCGCCATGAAAAAAATCATTTGACTTGACCAGGAATCGAACCGAGATCTCTAAAAAAGGCAATTGGGAGATCCGGGTTCGAATCCCGGTCAAGTCAAATGAATGGTCATGGGGAATTTCATCCTTTGGTGCATTAATCTTGGCACCGCGCGCGTGACTGCGCACTAAGTAATTGTGAAAATGCACTGAATTGATAGATTTGTTACTTTAATTTAGAAGATCTTTTATAAAAAATTTTCTGGTGAATATTTTATTTCCGTATAAATTATCTTGTGTTTCGGCGTTGTCTGTTAATAAGAATTAAACTCGTTTTTGTTCCTAGTCCTCATTCAATTTTTAGATGGCGCAGTTCAAAATAAAATCAGAACCTATATTACCTGATAGAAATGTGGCTTAACCAGAGCAAACTAGCATCTCTCTTTCACCTATTCATCCGAAAGTCTCCCTAACATACGCTTGATAATTCACAGTTCAATTAATGCAGCTCCGCGGATGTTTTTCATGAGTTCCCTCCCGTTATGTCAGAAGTCAGAAGTGATTCCCAGTTATTTGACTTCATCTGACTCCTATATATTAACCACTCCGACTTAATACATATAGTTTTGGTGTGATTTCTCGAGCGAGAAGTGTACTGCAGTGCATTTTATAAGGTTCAGATGGAGCCCTAACTCAAGACGCATCGTGGAAATGGAAGAAAAACATTTCCCGGAAAAATTACGATTCAGAATTCCGTGGGAGGGAAGGAAGGTATACATACGGATCCCCTCCGTCGTATTTTATGAGGGCATAACCGGGTGACTTGCCACCACGCCGTCCTGTCACCCATAAAATCCGCCAGGTATTCTAGGGTCAGTTCTCCATGCCATTCGACGACCCTGCTCCTCGCCCTGCTCCTTCCCGGCCTCCAAATCCTTCAACAGGTTGGCGAGAGGGAGACAATGGGAGTTGACGCACTAATTCCTTCATCTCTCATATCCCCGCGACCTTCTAATGCGTCGAGACGCTCTCGCATTATATATATCCACCCTCCTGCTAACTCCATCTCTCCCCAGCGAGGGCGTTCACGACGTCAATTGCAATTAAAGCGAAGCGCGAATACCTGAGAAGTCAACTCGCAAAACGGAGCTTCATCCCAAAACACGCGAGCCTTGTGCCAATTCCCTCTGTACTCGCTAAACCAACCGATAAGTGGATTTCGTGGTACTTTCCACCACAACGTGTCCCAATGGATGCAAAGACGGACGCTAAAAATAGGTTTCACGTCATCTAAGAAAACTCATGACCATAAAAAATGAGAATATTTATTTCTAAGTGAGCATTTCATAGCAGAAAAGGGAAAGGACAATATTGCTCTTGCAACGCACACATAGTGAATATATTCTTACATTACACCTTTGACTGCTGTCGATTAGCGAAGCATTTAGGAATAGAGGCCAAAGTATCGTGGAAGTGATTAACTAAACTGAATTTAAAATTAATTAAATAAAGAACAATCGACTCTGATATATAATTTAAGGGCTTCGCAATTAAAGTATTACAAAATTTGGTACATAGCATTAGCATAATTTGAATTAAGACTTCACTTTCAAAATATCGCATTTCAATGCGATATTCCATTCAAATCGCACATTGAATCATATCAACAATCGGCGTGCGTGGTAATTATGTTGATAATGCACCAACATTCCTGGCACCTAACTGTCGCGGGATTAAAATCCACTTTTTATGATAATGTTGTGTTTCACATAGGTTTGTGTGTGGGTCATCACCTTGGCAGTTGCAACATTAAAACAATCTAAGTCCAAGATATGGATTATAGCAATTTGTCCACAGGAACGTCCTTTCCTCCTCTACTATGCTTCGAATTTATTAATTCTTTTTATTTTCCTACTCATGAATTTTCTATATTCCGCTTTTGGGCACTGTATACATTCTATACTAAAGGGGTAACGTATAAATGCATCGAATTAAGTAAAATATATGGGAACCACCACAATTTGAGACAGAAAACCCATAAGATAAATTTTCGACGCCGCATTAAAGATACTAGGATGTATCTAGCCAATATTAGAAAGGTCCTTGGAAGTGAAAGACAGAAGTTACGTCGTGCAAGTTAGGCCACATCTCGAGTATGTCACCAGCATTCGTGAACCAAGGAAGAAGGATTTACCACGCGATATGAACCAGATTTAAAACGTTTCGTTATCACCTCAGCAGTTAAAGAAAAACCCAAAAGCCAAATTCTGCGATACCGATAATCGTAATTTACTTCTGCAACTAACTTTTTTCTCTCCACTAACATACCTATCATAAATTTTCCGATTGTCTTCCTCTCCGTCCACCGCATTTTCTACATCCCTCTTCCAGACACGGCATTCGTCATAAAGTGGATATATATTCCAGGATTGCTCAGTGTTTTACAATTGAAGAATAAAATTGCAGTCATTTGAACGTAACTTATTTCCGTAACTAACCTGCTTCTCTCCCATAAATATCCCACTGTATACTTGGTAATGTCTTCTTTTCCGTTCATCGCATGTTCACTTTACCTCTTCCCGGCACGGTATACTCATTACAGTTGATAGGTATATACATAAAGGGCAGTATTTTGCAGTATTTTACAATTGAAGAATAAAATTTCAATCATTGAGCGTAATTTTCTTCCACAACTAACTTACTTCTCTCCCCTAACATACCCAGCTTTATGTTTTGAAATGTCTTCTTTTCCGTCCACCGCATTTTCACTTTACCTCTTCCCGACACGAAAACGCATGAAAGTAGATATACTTAATGTACATATACGGCAGGATTGCGCAGTCTTTTACCATTGAAGAATAAAATTGCTATCATTGAATAAGCACGACGTCATTATTATTAACGGTCCAGAGTACGTGAAGCCACAAACTTTTTTCCGGGAGAGCACTTACACGTCCGGTGACAGCTGTCATCTCCTCTTGGATTTCGCCAACGCAGAAACCCCTCTCATTCCTTTAGACGTTGAGCAACGGTTCTCAGAAATAAAAAAAATAAAAGACATAAATAAAGGGAACGCGAGGCATGCCGGGAAGGAGCCGTACGCCCTTATCCGCTCCGCCACACATCTTCTCCGGGAGCCTTCCCCGATGCCTGGAGGAATGGAAGTTTTACCGGCTCGGCGGGCAGACTATGTACCATCTCCACTCCGGTCTGAGTGACGCCGCCCGCCGTATATCTCTGGTCTCCGCCCGAAGCGAGAAAACGACTCCAGGGGTTCGCACTCACCCAAAGGGTTTACCGGAGCGAGGCCGCTAAAATACGGGTGGATGAGAGACGCGGGGAGTGAAGTTGTGAGCAAATAGGAACGTCGTCTAAAATCCATTCACGGATATCTCAAAATACTCGAAAATAGAACTGAACCCATATGTCCCGTGGTCAAAATACTGTACGAAAGGAATCTACGAAACAGGTTTGAGAGTTGTGTAGCCTGGAGAATTCGAAGAAAGTGCATTTCTTATACACGCATACATTCCAATCGCGCAATTTCCATTCGGGGTAGGCATAGTAAAAAAACTTAATTATTGCAGCCAGCCCTAGAAAACTTGCTCTCTTTTAATAACTCCATTCACATATATCCCAATTCTTCAATGCCTCTTTCACTTATCTCACATCAATGCATTGATTTATTGGAAATGGGTTAAATATGTCATTTGATTCAAATAATTTGATTGCATGATTGAAGACATGGAATCAAAATACATTTTCTTCAAACTTCTGCCTATCACACAATGCTCACGAGCTTTGGGTAAAAATATTTGTCAAAATATTAAACCGTGGGACATTGACTTCCACATCCATAACCAATGTAAACTTGGGTTTTCGCAAGAGGTACTGTTTGACAAGTGTATATTATATGTAGACTCAGATGCACGTGATATTATAAAGGCTCAGCCTTTTGCTAAAAATTCTTATTTACATTGCATCATAATCACGGTTTTCAAATTTCTGGTAGGTTTGGATTTTTAATTTTTATTTATTTAAGTTTTCATACTTTTGTTCGAATTTTGATTGAATTGTTTAAGGTATAGTAGAAAAAAGTACCATCATCACTCAATAAAGTGTGATAAAGCTACTAATACAATTTTGTTGCAACAATTCTCATATCAATTCCACCGTTTTCAGCTTATTGATAGAGCAAAGGACCCACTCAATATAACCAACTGCGCCTTTAATGCCATCAATCTCCTTCGGTGGTAATATACGTTTAATTTCCATCCATTATGCCCTTAAATATATGGGGCCAGCAAAACTATAGGACAAGAGTAGGGACATCAGACAAGATTTTAAGGATCAAGGATCTAGTTCGTGCATCGCACGATACTAGGTAGGAGGTTAGGAGAACTGAATCTGCTGCACCTACTCTTCCGATTTTAATATTTGGATTTTTTTGTCATCCCGATTAAAGGTCGAAGGCAAGAAAAAACCAATTAAACCCCCACAGGTTGCTGAAAAATAATGGGAAACCTAAATACCGTCGAACTTACGTACGGTAGCATACAGATTATTTTGGGAATTTAAAATCGCACCGCCGGCCGTAAAAAAGAGGTGTTATCAATGTACGAGACAGCAAGTAGAGCGCGATAGCAATTTTATGCGCCACAGAATTATTGTCCGACGGTATTTCTGCGCCAGTTCCTAAAAACGAATGCCAGAGAGAAATTATGTAATGCTGATACCAAAGACGTTATTACTCGCGTAGGGAGTGGTTTGTTTTCATCACGACTCCTCGTATAATCGGGTGTATTTATTTTTAAATTATTAAATGTAAAAATTCCATTGTATTTATAAGATCAATATGTATATAATAAGGACAAAAAAAGCGAATGACTAGAAATAATTCGAACTTAATAATACCATGCCATAGAACAACTACTTACAATAAATCATTTTATGTAACATCTTGTAAATTGTGGAATTCTCTTCCTCAGAATTTAAAGACACTGACATCAGTGTATGTATTCAAGAGAGCTCTGAAAGAGTATTTATGTTCTAAATATTAGTATATAAAATGTAACATTTACTTATTTATTTGTTTTATATTTTGTAAATTATGTAATATTAGTGGCTGTTTATACAAAGCATTGTAAGTGTGTGCCTTCAATCTTTTTATGTAATGTAATCCTTTTATGTAATACCAACCTCTAATATTATGTCTCCTGCACGTCATTATGTAGCTATTACTTTATTACTTTACGTTGTTTGTAAATCTTTTCAGCAGATTAAAATATAAATAAATGTAAATGCCATGTACTTATGATCCATGGGATTATATAGTCCCAGAGTAAATTACTTTATCTTATCTTATATGACTCGCATGCATTCATCCTTTGGCGTTATTCCGGCAGATTTGCCCAACCCACGAGTGGGATGGAATAATGTGACTGCGATTAACTACTACAGCATAGGCATCGACTTAAATTAATTCCACAAACTAATGCAGAGAGTAATGCAGATCCGTACATTTGTCTTTCATCGTTCAAAGTCTGAAGTAAATACCGCACACTTCAGCCCGGAAGTAGCCTTGATCGGTGAAGATGGAGCTCACTAAGAACTGTAGTCCAACACTAATGTGACCTCTAATAGTTTATATGAGCCTCTCCGATTGCTTACGAACACACTGATCTAGCTTTGAATGGACCTGAAATACTGGCGTGAAACGCGGTGATAACTCTTCCACGCCCTCTCGAGTTAAATGCAGTTACCACCCGCTGTTCTCTCCCTTCAGCCCCATAGCCGTCCCCTTCCCCATAATCCTTCCTCTCCAAGACGTCACGGTCCGCTCAGGTGACTGCCATCAAGTTTGGCTACCACTTCATTTTTCCATGAATAATTTTGTACATGGAAAACCTCACTCCTCGTATTTAGCTAATATTTAACAGATACCTCACCCAATTTCAGGACTGAGAACTCCGTTAAGCAAACTAACGATCCCATCTCGCTAACTCGCTGTCTCGCTTATATCTACGCATTTATCAATTCTATAATTAGTTTTTTAGTTAAATGCGTAATTATCTAGAAATAAAACACTATTAATATTTCTATAATAATTAAATCCCACGCAGAAGTCACATACACATGATGACAATCCAAAAGGTCGAAGTTCACTCAACAAACTTTCACCTAACTGTAAAACAAGATGCCATAATTCTGTTCAAGGACGCGCAAAAGAGAGTGGTATGACAACAGCCATAAAAAAATGAATATTTTGTTTATGAATTAGCAAATTGAAAGAGAGAAAAACTTTGACCTTTTAGACTTTCATTTGAATTTTTGCAACTTTTCCGGCCTTTGCACATTTTCAGGTCATCGCGTCGTTATCTAAATTATTGTTTTTCCATTTTTGTCCATGGTTTAAATGCCTCATGTCGCTTAAACATCAATATGGAAATATGCTTAAGGGGGAAGGTTGGTAGGCCAGGTGCCTTACAATAGTATTTAGATACAGGACAGTTCACTGGACCAAATTTCCCTGAGGCTCCATTTCAGATGAGAATAGGAGAATTCTGCCACAAACACAAGTTATTACATCAAAGCATATCACATCACACAAGCCTCAGTAAGATACTCCAGGAAGATTTTTAAATGAAAAACAAGCGTTATGTAACCGCGTTTGGTAGTAACAAAACATTATTAATATTATTATTTATGATGAATGATTACCATTATTGTTGCGTGTATAGTGGCAAGTTGTGTCACAACATATTTTATGAAGGCTATTTCGTTGTTTCTTTTCTCTTCCAAATATTGCAAAAAAATCGTCCATCTGGAATAGCCAAACCAAAAACTTGCCATTTACTAACACTGCTCAACTAAGGTCATCTTTTTCAGTTCCCAATATAAACGAAAAATATTTTAAACTTGTTTCCAGTTCAAAACATACAATACCTTAAGTATTACAGCGATAACACATAACTATCTGGGGCAAAGGTAAACCACGAAACAGGAAATAAAATTGGATGTCACAAGGTAATATTTACTCATATCGGTTTTGTTCAT
This sequence comes from Pyrrhosoma nymphula, assembly GCA_963573305.1. Lineage (NCBI taxonomy): Eukaryota > Metazoa > Arthropoda > Insecta > Odonata > Coenagrionidae > Pyrrhosoma > Pyrrhosoma nymphula. The sequence goes on along the minus strand of OY754335.1, from coordinate 5,438,553 downwards.
GCACGGACTATGATGCTGCGTCCAAAAAACTAATGCGAGCGACGTTTTCTTCGTTTCAATTACCGCTGCTAGACGTCGCACCATCTCGCACTTTTATTCCACTTCACCCATTACTGCATGGGCGGACGAATTCATGTGGATAATGTGGCTTTCTTCCTATCCCTTCTCCAGCTGCCCATCTCACCCACGAAGACGGAAATTCGCGTCCCGGCAACCAATTTTCTCCCCCCATTGTTTCATTTCCGTCGAATTCTCACGCTCGACCTGCAAAACCAACATCCCTCTCCCCACCCCCAAACATCCCTCTCCATCCCCCGACACGGCGCTCTTCGCACTCGACCTGCCACCGTTGACCCGACCTGTCTGGTGAACCCGTTGACCTGTCTGGTGAAAAGACAGGGGTTTGGGTCTCCGTTGAACTCTCCGTCCGGAATACCACGCTTAAATCAAAACTCCCATTGCGTTTCTCTGATCTCGAGAGAAAAAAATATGTTCGGTGTCACTCCATCTAATAGAACAACATCTGAGAAGATCAATCCATTACAGCCAAATGTATAAATAATAACAATACGTAAAATATTGCTGGAGCAATTTACCTCGCCATATCGTGCCCGATACAATTATGTATTAACTTGTCCACAAAAAATTTTCAGGAATTGTACACACACAATTTTGAAAATCGTTTTGAAAGTTTAATAAATAAAATTTGCGCAACAATCATTGTTCGGCATTAGATTTCTCGAGTGACTGGCATTCTGGTGCTTAAGAAAAAAAAGAGCTAACTCCTGACTTCGCTAGTTCGTCTCCCTTCCATTCGCCTTGTGAAGAGGAACAAATTAGTCGGAAAAATGTTTTGGGCAGAAGATGAGAAGAACAAGGAATAAAGGCTTCGTTAAGGTTGACCATTGATATTAAACCAGAATTTAAGGAGAGACGATAAAAATCAGAATTTAATAAGCCCCGATGGACATAGTTGGTGTGGTTGTTGAGGGAATGCTTTCTTGGTGAGCTGAGGTTGGGCGGAAAGAACCTCGACACAAGCATTTTTACCTCTAAGCGAACCGCGCCTAGCCACAGTGAAAAAAGGAAAACGAATTCAGTGGATTTTGATGTGCAGGTGTCTAAGAATGTAAAGCGGAGAGAAGATTAAGCTCTTAGGCTAGACAGTGATTTACCCTAATGAAATTAATGACCTCAGCTGTCGGGACATTTTAAAATCCATATTTATGGATGCCCTACCTTATTTCCTAAAAATCATATTCATTTGGTAACTTCCTTCAGCATCCACTTCATCGCCAAATTCTTGTAGTTCCATGCAATAATAAAGCTTGGGTTTTAGAAAAATGAATCTTAAAAGCAAGGTTAATTACGGCTGGTACTCAACCATGTAAATATTGCATTTATCATCATGTTTTGATCGCCTTTGATAACACCCAATAACATTCTACAAGTCACGGGGAGAGAGAATTTGGTAGTCCGGAGATGCTTTCGGATAAATTCCTCGGCAGAACGCACAACTGCACCAAGCCGTCGACCGTCGGGAGGGACTCAAGCGCCCATTGGGATCGGGTTAACTCGATTAGCGGAGGCGCGAGGGTTGAAAACCAATTGGGTTAATTCAACTGTGATGGAGGATATATATAGCGAGAGAGGGGTCCAATTCCGATTCCTTGGCTCTTCCGCGTGAGGCACGCGCTCAACGTGAGGCTGTAAATTGAGGTACCGCAGGATGCGATGATGTTGGCGGCCTCGGAATTAAAATCGACTAGGCTGCGGGCCACACCGCGCGAAAGAAAGAATGAGTCAATGGGACATATATCGCAGAGAGGATTTAGGGCAAATTGAGGTGAAAATTACTAACTGTTTACTAACTTTAAAAAAGATTATTCTTGACCACTTTATTTATAATTGAATGTTTTTTTTTTCCTTTTTGTTGCATTGGTCTACAATTCAATTTAAAAACCCACCACTTAACCAACGTTTCGCTTTTTATTAAAGCTTCATCAGGGCTAAAATTGAACATGTAAGTCATACATCAAACATTAGCAAATATATATACGCAAATAATTAATAACTAGACAGTACATACCTTCAGGTGAAATAAGAAAAAGAGAATTTAAGAGGTTTATCCCAGTATGGTTAGTAAAATTTAAAAATAAACGTTTTTCTTCTTGGAAACAAAAATTTTGTATCAATAAATATTAAACGAACAAACAACATTTTTTTTAACGTAGCAAAATATAAAATAAAGATTATTTCTTAAAAAATATGAGTAATAATTAAAAATTAATTTCGATGGTTTTGAATTCAAAATTATATTACGAATATGTCTTGTATATTCGTCGAATAAATAAATAATAAAACAAATATCTAGACGTTTTTTTAAATTTAATATTTAATTTCATTTTTTTAAGAATATTTATTTGATATTTTATGGAAAAAAATTTTGTCCTTTCGTATAATATTTGTTGATACAAAAGTTTTGTTTCAAAGAAGAAGAACATTGTTGTTAAATATTGCTAACCATATTGGGATAAACTTAAGTTTCTTATAATTAGTTATGGAGACATCAAAGTTACACCTGAGTGCATTAAGTGTACATTAGTTTTTTTTATTTCAATACATATTTATAGACGTTCTTCCGTTACTATCCTCGCTTCTTCATAATGACATGAAGACGTCGTAATCAGTAAGTAGTCAGTGGAATGCATTAAATAGTTGGTGACATTCAGTATACTTTATTTGAACGATGCCAGCCTCGGTGGCGGCGGGGTAAATTCCTCGCCTGCCAAATCGAAGGTCGCGGGTTCGAATCCCGCCTGGGGAGGAAATTTACACCTCCCAGGGCATGGTTGTGAGTGTTCGTCGATTTAATATATACTTAGTAATTGGCTTTGGCAGTTAAGTATATAAAGATTATTATTATTATTATGCAGCAAACTCTTTTAGGCTTTTGCGGCGACAACAAACTCATATATTTCAATGGAGGTTTCAGTAAATCTGCTGAGTTTCTGGTCAAAGCATCAAAAAAGTGTCAAAAACTTTTCTTTTTCTTATGAAACATTTTTTATTTAAACTCAAGGTTTCGTATAGCTTATTTAAAATTACCTCGCCGATATTAAAGAGTTCACGTGGGATGCACGATTCTCTCAGGCTATTGAATAGCCTCTCTTCTTATATACTCACATATATTGCGTACGCTCGGTTAAACATTCCATTACGTGGTTCGCCGCAAGTTCATTTCTTTTTCCTGATAGCGCACAACCAAGGATTCACTGTATCACGAGTATTTTGCAATGTATCCCGCGTTTGCGGTGGACCAAGAAGATCAAACTAGACGAAGCGAGGGAAAACACACGGCAGGGTACAAAGGGGAGAAGTGCCGTTGACGTGTATCTCCACGGTGTCAGTGGATGCGAATGAAAGCAAGGAAGGGGTTTGCGTCGGCGACTGAAATATGTGTGGAGACAGGCAAGAGGTGAGGTGAGACCGCAGTGCGTCGTCTGTGTGTGCTCATTGGTCTGTCTCCGCGTGAGTGTATTTGTGAACAAGGGGGGGTGGGTGGGTCCGCGAGACGCCACAAGGCGACAAGGGGATCGGGAGAAGGGACGGCGTACTCGAGAACACACACACACACACAGAGTGTAAGGGGTGAAGACCTTGACATATATTGATCCCGACCAAAATGGAGAAAGAGGGTGATGACTGGGGTGGGAGGTTCAACGCGCGTTGTAAGCCGCGGCGGCGATAGAACAAGGGGGTTGATGGGAAAGAAGCATGGGATGACACGTGGTGTGATACTCATCGCCATTTTGGTGATTTATTTATTTTTATGCGGCGAATTTATTTATTTTTTGTTACTCATTTTATCCTACATTCTCACCCCTTTAGTAAGAGAGGGAGGAGATAGATGGGGGAATAAATATTAGGAGGCCAGCTGATAACGTCGGTGAGATTCGTGGACGACCGGACGTTGGTTAGCCAATCATACAAGGGATTGCTAGCATTGATAGGTAGTGCATTAAAAAAACAAGTGCGGAAAATACGGAATGAAAATAAATAATTAAAAAAAAAACAAAAGTAATACTGACATTTTAGGACAAAGAAAGCGGAGCAGGTCATAAAAGTAGAAAGGAGCAAATAGAGCAGTTTCATTACCTGGGTAGTACGTTATTGTAAAAATGGGAACATGAGCAAATACACTGGCAGGAATGCGGCGCTAGCGGAAGAAGCTTTTAGCAATACGAAGGATATTATGATGGGGACATTGTGTAAGGATATAAATAAGAGGCTGGCAAAGAGTTTAATGCAGAGTGTAGAGTTGTGTGGGGCACAAACGAGGACTCAGAGAGTGGAAGACGCGAATAGGCGATTGAGATGTGGGTGCATAGGAGAATGAAGTAAAAACTTCGGCGAAAGTTTAAATGTTTGTTACTCCATAAGCTGTATGATAAACAGCCGGTTACTCATATATTTTTAAATTACAGATAAGCCATAACAAATTATTTTGAATATTAATGAAAAGTCTTGTGAAAAGCCTAAAGATGGTTCCACCGTAAAATGACTAAAATGTCATTTTGTTCATATTATATCTACTTGTAGAAAACGTTGTCCTCTGTCTGATTCGAACAACAAAATAATACCTTTCCACGCTATTTTATTCTATAATTGAACTTGAATTTACATGGTGTTCAATGGGGGAATGAAAGAAACACGGGGTAAAATAGTATTTTTCCATAAAATATAAATGCAATTTTTGCGAAAAACTATTAGTAAGAAATAAATAATCAAGAGAAATATAATAAAAATAAAATATAGGCATCTTACCACCTTATTATTTGTTATTTGGGAATTAATGCCGTAATTGAAGTCAAAATGCGGTAATTCGTAGGAAATGGCGCTGCAGTCGGCTCCTATGGCTGGAAGAAAGTGCTCATTTAAAATACATTCGTGGAATAATAATCTGCATATTTTGTCTACTTTACTTTTGGGCTTCCATAGGTAACACATTTCATCATTTAAAACAGGATGTTTTGGACAAAATATAAAAAATGTGGAATTTAGTATTTGTTTTGACTCACACAGTCGCGGCGGAACCTCCTTAAGAATATATTAAGCCAGTTGTTCCATTAACACTATCTATTCGCTCTTTGTTTATAAACTTGACATTCCATTGCTTATCACTGTTGTGCAAAAATATTTAGATTTCAATATTGCTCTGTTACTTGGTTATTTACATCTAGTTTGCAGCTCGTTGAGCATGGAGATACTGTCATTCTTCTTTGTTTTCTCAGAAGATACTTTGCAAGCCCTTTCCATGATTTATTAAACAAGATATTTCGGAGATCGTCTTCACTTTCTGTTCCTAATAGTGATTTATGCACTTAGTATATGATATTGGTATTACGCTTGCTCATTTCTTATGAATCCATACCTTGGATTTTTGCACCATTTAATCCATCATTAAATTGAACAGTAATAGACTTAAGGAATCTCCCTTGACAAATATTGATCCCGACCGAAAGGCATAGATCAAGAAATAAAGAGTGGTAGAGTGAGTATTGTGAGGTTCAACGCGGTATTGTACAGGAGGTCGGGAAGGCCTGGGATGACACATGGTGTGAAATTCCTCACCCCAGTGATTAATTAATTTTTTGCCGTGAAGGTGATGTTGTCGAGCTTTCGGAGCATGAGCGAGGATCTTGTACACAACGGGCGAACATCAACACTCCTCGCTTCCTAGGAGGGGACGAAATTATCGTCGTATAAATACCACACACGACAACTGGTGAATTTGACTACTTCTTTTACACTGGAAAAAAGTCAACCGTGATTGGCGTTCATTGGTGGGACAGACTTATAAAATAATGCAAAGGGGCTTATTATCCTCCACTAATTAAAATTAATAGGAATTATGGACTTTTTAAAGGAATTTAACAACGTTCATCATAATGAAAAAACACTAGGTACGAATCCACTCAATTGTCATGTTGGCCGATCACTTTCGACGTCTAGTTTTTCGAGACTCTGAACACTATTGTTGATCCCAATGCTACCTTAATAATGACGGAACAGACGTTGAAACTGAACGGTCAATAAAACGAAATTGATGGGCCAAGAGTGTGAAATTGTATTAATTATTGGTTTTCCATCGTAATGAATTCCTCCCATTTATGTAAATTGTGAATGAAAAAGTAAAGCATTTTTTCCCACATAAATTAGACATGGTACGACCATGTTTTCGACTTTACGTCATCTTCAGATACAGATTCGAAAACGTCCACTCTTACGTACATTGTTGGGCGGAGGGAGGAAGGGGGGAATGGGTAGTACAGGTGGGGGGGGGGGAGGAAGCATGTGGAGGGGAGGTGGGTATGTCGGGATGGGTGGGGATGGCCTACTGTGGACGTTTTTGAATCTGTACCTGAAGATGACGTCAAGTAGAAACCATGGTCGTACTCTATAAAATTTATGTGAAGAAACAAATCATTACTTTTTCATTCACAATAGTCAGTAAATTTCAATAAGTCACGCCAGAAACCACCAACTACATTTATGTAAAGAAAGCTTTAAAAAGAGTGTCAACGCTTTTGCGACATCATCGAGTGCTATGTCACAGCTTACCTGTCGATAACGCTAGAGCACAGAAACGCAGGTTTCTCTAAAGAAATTATTGGACAGTAATAATGCCTGTAGCTCACTGTAAAATTTTCGGTAAAACATTTTATAAAATCGACTAATTTTATAAAAAAGAGCTTGCTAACCATAAATCCGTTTAATCAAACCTAGTTTTATAAAACATTTTACGGATTAGGATAGGTTCTTTTTCCAGAAAACCGTTTTATGCAACAACCCCTTGAGATGTTCCGCTCATCACGTTGATAATCTCGTATCCATGGGAAGCCAAACAAGGAAAATGTAAATAAACATTGCTGGAAGATCATGGAACGTAAGCATATTAAGAACAATAAGAGAGTAGACGTATAAAATAAGCCTTGGCGCCGTTGAGGGTGGTCAGAAAGTAAGTTAATAAACAATAAACATAATTTTAACCAAATAGTCATCCAAAAGAATGTGCATTTAATACTTTACGTGTTCGCTAAGCGTCTCATAGATGGCAGATTGGTCAACATTATGGTTTTACGAATAGTTTTACCGTGAGCAAGCAAGTACGTTTTACGTACGATTCATAAAAGTTTCAATAATTTTTTTTATAAAACTCTTTTATAGAAAATTTTATCGTGAGCAACAGGCATAAGGCAGGTTTCATTTTTCTCTGAAACCGTGAGGGTTTTACATGAAAAAAACTAATCGACTACGATAATAACAACATCTACCTGAAATAAGGATCGAAATACAGGGAAATCGCTCTCCCATCAATTCCACATTCCGGGCTTAAAAACTCATTCTCGTCAGAAAGATATTTTTTCCACTTTCTACGATGGAGAACAGCCACGGAATTGAGTATCTGATCTCACCTGAGACAGGATTGCAAATAGAAACAAATCACTTAACTTTGCTGAAACGCCTCTTTAACCAATCCCATAGACATATACATCGAAATAGCCAGCTTTAAATCCGCTATTAGGTACAGTAAAGAATACACTATTGAAAACGACAGAAACACAAAGCCAGAGACAACTTTACAACAAACGATGACAATGACTAACATTCTATATGGCTCTGAAACATGGGCATTAACATCAAGCCAAATCAGGAGGATAAAAGCAGCAGAAAATAATTTTCTAAGACCCTTGGCTCGCTAAACTATCCGCAACCACAAACGCTCAGAGCTAAACGTGATAACGCATATACGGTATATGAGTAACAATCATATAAATGATAAATAAGTACATATATTGCGCGTCCCTTGGAGAGACAGACTGCGTCACATTGGAAATACCTATCAGGGTAAATAGAGCCCCGTAATCTTCGGTTGATCCGGGCAACTGTCCACAGATCTGTTTACATAGCGTTACCAAGAGACAACATGCTACTTTGGAAGTGGCTTACGTCAAAGAAGGAACAGATTTGGCCCGGAAGAAGATTAATGGATTTTTATGTATTGTGTCCATTCTCCCAAGGGAAGTCTGCGGCAACATATTTATGACCAGCTATCAAAGAGGTGGCTAAACAAAGAGTATCTGGGCTTTGAGAAAAGCTAGAAAACTTGAAAAAAATCCATAACCCAAAGTAGTACATGGTTTTATTGCTTTAACTGAATAATAGCCGTATTGAATGGGTATTTAGTTTGGGCACTTGAAGCAAAAGAATTTTTGTTGGCAGTCATTGGCAGCAGTGCAAAGATTTTATGAGTCAAGATGGAGAAGATTGAGCAAAGTGTTGGGGCACAATGCAGTAAAAAAATCAATACAGACACTTTCAGAAACTTGAAGTAGACTCGACTGTTGGGATCTCTTAGCCTTTTGGTTTCAAGACAAGTGAGAGAAGGTCAATGTAAAAGTAAATGTAATTCAATGCCCATCAACAAAATAGGACTTCCATGACCGTTATCTATTTCCATAGATTTTCCCGGCGTTTTCAATGGAAAGTTCGAAAATTAATTATTTAGAACGATTTAATGACTCAATTATCAGACTTTTTAAATATATTGTTTTACAAAAGAAAAACAAACGCGGAATGAATCCCGAAAAAAGAAATAACCAATCAGATATTTATTTGGGTACCTCAAAACATCACTTAGCAACATAAGGTATAAAAGTCATTAACTGTTTAATACTATTATTCGTTTCAGCGATAATCAAATTAATAAGTCAACACTTTCACAGCCATTCATTGCTATATGACAATTAGTTCTTCAATTCGATGAAGGGTTGGAGATATTTCGTACGGAAAATTTAGTAAACAAAACTTGGCTAGAGACACAGCTCTGGTTGACTTTCCAACTTTCCAAGTTTTTCTTGGCTCAGAGCTCCCAGAATAGCTTTGAATGAGTTTATACGTACGAGTTGATAACGGAATTTTCCGCTCATCATCAATTCTGATCTTCTCACACTGTTAAAGCCCCACTGTATCGTTTTGAGACATTAACAGTGACATTTACGTATCCCTTTTGATTACTTTCCGCAGACGCTAAGATATGTAAACACCCTCAAGGAAACCAACCAGATGGAAAAGGACTCCCTTGACACTGTAGACACGATCTCTCTCGCAGGAGAGCTATTGCATGACGAACGATACGCCGAGCCGCGTGGCTTTGCGGTTGACGCGTTGTGTACATAACTTGATAGCTGTGCAAGTGAGCGACTGACCATCAGCCGTCAACATCCTGTCCTCTTAAGCAAATCCTTACCGACGTAATAATTGCCTACTTTTCAACTTACAACTCATGATATTGCCTACTTTACGACTACCTACGCTTCGAGTAGGTAACAGAAAAAATGTCCCCATTCTAAGAAAAAGTTTCTTATATCACAGGCCAGAAAAGGTATTACCCTCTCCTAGCACCCAGGGTCCATGAAAGTTGTGGCTTAAGCACCCAATTCTTCACCTAGAGCCTATCTTAAGTAGTGCATCGGTTGCTAACGTTTAATGAAGTTATAAAGCAGTAATTAAAACAAAAGTACACTTACATTTTTCTAAAGTAATTACTAAAATACACACAACCAATCACAGATATCAATAATTATTAGGAAAGGCAATGCGGAATTCCTGCAGTAAATTAGCTTAGGAAGAAGAAATATGAACTTTGAGTGTCTGGGAGACACGGAGGGCATCATTTAATCGCAAACATAGTTAATATGTTTAGAACTGATAGAGGTGTCAAAATAGACAAGATACACTGCAAACAGAGTTAGACACTAAGGCTGTTCATATAAATTTTGTCGTATCCATATTCCTATTTCTTATTTCCCCCCTTATTCATTGTTGGTGTCCTAATCCCCCACCCCTAACATACGCCCCGTCAACGATTTGCAGTGTAGTACGTAGATGAAGATGAATGGCATGGTCCTTGAAACAAAGTTGATTCTAGGTACTTTAGCACATGGACCCGATTTCTCTCTCGGCGCAATGAATTGAATCTTTCAATTTGCTAATGTTCATGTTTCAACAAAGTACCCCGTCACAAACATCCTTCCGAAACCCATGGAATTTACATTCGAGGCAAATAAAAACCACGCCCACATTCAAGCACTTTTGTTGCTGTGAAAATGCCATTTCATGACGCGAGTGGGTTGGACGCTAATTAGCAAGGCCAACAAATACTACGGATGGTTTTGAGTTCGCTACATTTTAGATCTCAGGGTAACTTTTGGAGCAATAAGGAACAGATTAAAACCCTTGGCAGAGAAGGACACCATTATCACTTATGTCAGATTCATATGTCTCCGCATTCCCGAGGCCTTCCGACCTAAGGAATGATATCGGGATATATTTTTTAACACATGGTAAGATGTTCTTAAATAGTCCTTTGGTCCGTTGACCTGAAAACCATGCAACTTTTTTATTGAATTGAGCATTGTATTTTTTATCTAAATCGCCATATAAATGCTTCATAGAAAAACCTCTTTTCTAACTATAGGTTAATAAAATTTACTTTATTGTCTTCGCGTAAAGATTTTGTAACGGGTTTGATGTTTTATATGGTTCACGTAACATTTCACCGGTTATCACGCTCAAAATCCACCATAATTTAAAATAACGTCAAAACATAATGCTTTATTTGAAATCGATCTTTTAGAAAGAAGATGAAAAATAAAAGCACCGAAACATTACTATTTGAAGATTGCGCAGTCATTCTCAGATTAAATTCGCATGGTGACGATGACACTGGAAATATATTATTTTAAGGAACGTCTTGATAGGAAACATTGCTCACTTAAACATTAAACACGGGCTAAAGCAGATAAATAAATTGCACTCCGCTCGCAAATAAGTTGGAGAATCAACTCCAACTTTCGTTTTTTTTTGTATCAAGCAGCGAAACATCAATCAAAATTACACTCCTTTCCGGAGGCATGGAAAATTTTCCTTTTTTGTAATAGTGGTGCATTTTGTGTCATATTGATTTTTTTAAAGGTTAAATTTCGAGTAAATGAAAAATCAAAGCAAGAAGTTATATCAATAGTTCTGCACGCATTCCACCGATACCAATATAACAAAATCCAATCAAATTTCGAGCAACAAAAATTATTTAAAAAACCCATACTAATGTTTAACATTGGCACTGATTACTACAGCATCCGTGTAATAGTACACTAAGTAAACTAATTAGTTCCATTATATATGTACGAAGATGTATAGAATTTAAACATTTCGAGTAATACGATTTACAAAGTTAAACGATTATATTTATTTTTCGATTTTGAAAGCCGGCAATTTCTCATAAGACACTTGAATTCACTAAGAAATGAAACCGAATAAAGTTGACAAAGTCCACAAAGAAAATTTCCGTTTTGTGAGAATCGGAAAGCACTTGAAGTTTCGAATGTCTTAATGACTAAGGGAATTTTTAAATCTAGTTTTTCAAGTAGTTTTCCTCCGTGAGAGCATCGAAAGGCACTCAACGATTACCAGTTAGTTCAGTTTTTGCAGTTTTTACCCGTTTTTCAGTTTTCCGCAACTCATTACTTGAAAAAATTTTTAGAATATTTATAATTTACGTTCCCACTTTGTGCCTCAGTTTCAATCTGGAGACCAAATATCTAGGAGAGAGACAGAGGGACCAGGAGAATCCGTTTTTCACGTCACACACTGTTGACCTCGGCCTTTTTAGTACCGCTCTAAAGGAATCCGACCCTATATTCTCTTTACTACGTCATAAATCCAACCGCTGACCTTCGATTCCCACTTACTTTAATCAATATCGCGATCTTCACCGAGGAATCCCATTCTGCCAAACATAGCGAAGTGTTCCTCTATTCCCCATATTTTCGTGTTTTTTGCCACCACTAAAAGCACATATAATTTTTCAAATAGTTATAATTCATTTGGCAATTTTATTTACATGTTAAATTATTTTCTGCCATTATAAACCACTAGAAGACACTGTATCAATTGAAAGAGGTAGTCTGCCAATTAATAAATGTGTAGATGGCTTTGTAATTATATACACCTACACCCTGAATACCAACTCTTTTACTCCCAAAGGCTCGTTGGTTAAAACAATTTCCTTGTTGGGATGAGTTTCAAAAAATTCATTGTTCTTTTGACGTGCCAGCTGTCAATATTTTTCAGTTGTTTTAAAAATCGATATAAATGTAGTACTATCACTCCAATGAGACAGCATGAATCACTTATATATTTGCTCAGGGATATCAGAATTTCGTTGCGGCTCTCACTTAGTATCATAGGTTATGTAACTGCTATTCGTACACTCGGGGAAGCAATTACCTACTTTGAAGAGATCTTCGAGATGTAATAAAATTTGAAAGTGAGTAAATAAAATTCCACAGAAAATTCTCGAAAAATAATTCAAGAGGAAGTATTCTAAAGATATTGCATCGCCAAGCGTTGAAAACGGCTTTGATTCACACCGGCTATGTGAACCTTCACGTTATCCGTGACCCCAGTAAGACATTGTACCTCACTGAGTAAGACTCGAATATTATTGAAACCCTTGCGGTCAGGGGCGGATTTAACATTAGTCGACTCTCCCGCGAAATTTTTGTGTGTTTTTTGGACTTTTAGTAGCCTATATTTCATAGTTTTTCTTTTTCATAAAGAATAAAGATGTTTCTACGATTATATTGTAAATGAACGCTTTTTCCAGACAAAGGAGCCTACTGCAGCGCCTTTTCCATTAATTAAACGCATTTGAACTTTGAACTTTCACTTCATGTAATTTTTACACTTCAAAAACAAGAAGGAACAGCACCATACAATTCCCGGGGATAATTTTCTTCTTACAATAAGTTTTTTGAAAATGACATTTATATTAGATAGTAAAACACTCTATTCCCTGTATTTCACCAAATCTCTCGCTCAAGGCCTTGTGATTGGCAGTGTAATTTGCGCAAGTATAGCTTGATCAGTCAGGATTTTCTTGTTCCTGTCATACTGGATATGTTTTTATCAGTAAGTAGCCATGATAGAATTAAAATACAGGCAATTCGTTTTACGGTGGACAAGCCATAGGCTTGAACAGTTGTTGCTGAGGGGTAGCATAAGGTCAAGAATAAATAGTTCTCATTAAATTCCCTCCTCTCCCTCCGAAAAATTACCTATAATTTGAGATGGCTTGATGGCGTAACTGGCTAACACAGCAAACCAGCAGTTGGAGGAGACCCGAAGTCCGAAACACGGCCGAGTCGAATGATTTTATCTCGGCATCCCTTTTGTTCCGTAGTTTGCATAATGTTAATAAGACTGCAAAACCTGAGTTGATAATTATTTTTATGATTTTTTCAACCCAAAGGAAAATCACGCATCTCCGTGCACTGAATTCGAAATCACCACACCTCCACGAAACGGGATCGTCGGCACAGGAAGAAAAAAAAAGCCGCCGTTCGGGCCGAAATTGCCTGCAGCGCCGCGCCGGCACATCGCCGTATCCACAGTGCGTACGGCTGATTCGCGCCATTCGCTCCTCCAGGCTCACTAAACAACCGTCTCTTTAACGGTGTCGTATCAGTTTTTCAAGGGGATCCAATTGGGAGGAGGGGGGCGATGCAAGCGAGGGAGGGACAGCCGGCAGGAAAACAAAAGAATAGGACGGAGGAAATTGGAGGAACTTTATCATTAGGACGCGAGGCGACTGCGTTCGCGACCGGTGAAGTACGTGTATTCATGAAGAAAGATCAAACACACACACACAATACCTACGCATTTACATGGCGAGCACGTTTTCAGAGCTTTAATTAAATTCAAAGGATCTAATTCTCTCCATTAGTACCCCCTATTTACATCTTCCATTTCCCCGGTCATCCTCACACTTCTCCGTTACGTTCCACTATAAGCCCTTACGCGGAAGAAGCCCTTACCATTTTCTCATCCCCAAATACGAGCGCTGCCCTCATTTCAAGATCTTTCCACCATTCATAGCCGCGCATGAATATGGAATCCTTCAGCGTCACTAGCGAGAAAATAGTGCAATCTATCTGGAATTTCTTTTTCTCGACTTCTATTCACAGCCCATATGTCCAGCCGCATCCTAATTCCTTGGGTTAAGGAAACGACCATGTTTCTTGAAAGGTTCTCGAATTTCTCGACGACTAAATATTGATACTTGGTGACAGCTGATGGGAAGAATATTAACACCACTACCAGACACGTAGCGAGGGGGACTTGAGGGGCTTCAGCCCCCTCTGAAATTTCAAATCATATTGTTAGTTTAGTTTTACCATGTATTATATTGGTTGGAAAATACAAGGGTTTGAAAGGGAAAAAAAGGTAATAACACAGCCGTTTCATATAAAAAAGTATCCATAAATAAACTGCAATAACGAATGAAATTGTACCAAGAGAAAAGCCCCCCAGGCTTTAGATTAACCCCCCCCCCCAAACCTGGAAACGTCACTGCCCACTACACACAATGCGTGATCAAGCATGTCAGCCGGTACTTGATGTTGAGTACAGAATCCAATATGATTAGTGCCATCCTAGGTGGTTTCACTCCATCACTAAACATTCACTGGCGAGGAAGCGGTATTTCCTTTCATATCGAATCGTTTGCCTACCATCATTCACAATGATCAACTAGTACCAGTAGGCGAGCAGAATAACAGAGGGACGTTTTCATCTATATTGCTAATTTCAAGGACAGGAAAGTACTAAATAGCCGGAAGGAGGTGTGGATGGCACTAATTTGAAATAGAGAAGATCGCTCGGATACTGTAAAAGCTAAATTGATTGATCGACTGATAATCGTACTCAAAGCGAGTAACAATCAAGTAAAAATAGAGACAAGCAAGTGAGTAGCAATCAATTATGAAGTCAAGTTATTCAGCGGACATGACAGCGATCATGGCATTTAGTCAGATTATACTGCTTTAGAATCACACTATCCTGGAAAGCAATTAAGCTAGCAAGCATCCTTGGAAATGAGCTCGATCAAGTGGTTATCGTGGGAAATGGGCTTTAATTTTATACATAGATTAAATAAATCCACATCCGACGATGGATTTTGCCATCCGAATAATATTTCTGGATACATCGTTTTAAGCCACTCTTTTTGCACTTATATGCTATATGCGGTGATTTTAATTTTATAAAATAAGCTAGTAAAATGTTGTCTGCATTCATTGGTACATATTCCAAGATGGCGTCGTAAAGGGATACACTTGTCGCTCCATTCGCAACAATAGATGACTGAAATTGGCAAACTTATGGCTCCTACAATGTTACTCACTTAACATATTGCTCCGAATATGGTTCGGACTGTCTAAATGGTTTCTACCCTCTGAGGTAAGCAATTAGGCTACTAATTGATAAATTCGGACGTGCCTTAACAAACGAATTCTGCATCTTTTCCGAGAGACATGGTGAGGTGATATTAGGTTGCTATTTATTTCAAGCCTTTGATACAATCTTCAGGTTTCCATCAGAAACCAATATTGGATTTGAGCCAATAATATATGAGCTTGAAATACAGATGTTTTGAGTACAATTTACCATAGGATACAAACTATAAGTCACATATCTACACGTTGATAAGAACGATTTTTGCATATCTTCAATCACCCAACTCTCACATTGACAATTATTTGGTAATGCTGTAGATTTTCTTCGAGGTATATAAATTTGAGCGAAAAGGCTATATTTATTATTCTCACTTAACAAATAAAGGACAAACCTTGAGATAAAGCCATACTCTCGAGCATTTCAACCCTGTAACCAAGAATCCTTATCAAACTCCAGCGTCTTAAAAATATCAAAAATGGAGTTGATAAGTCCGATGACCAAAGAATTAAATAACATGGTGAGAATTGTATATGAGAAATGTAGCACTTCTGATTAGGTATGAGAATTAAGTGATAATTTTCAAATACATGCATTTAATCAACATCACAAGATTAATTTACGAAATGCATTTGCACAACTACATTCAACATCGTTCTAAATAAATTTGATTGTTTCAGGCTAGACTTCGTGGGAGTGATAGATATGCATTTTGAATAATAAACTTTGTACTTTTCCACACTATATTTAAAGAAACTAAGACCGACTTCGCCGTAATATGAAGCCAGACCGCCAGAAGATGCTTTATTAACGTGAAACCGGTCGCAGTTCTAAAATAAAGTATGGAAAAGTACAAAGTGTTTTATTCAAAATGGATGTCGTTCTAAATGTTGATTCGTTTAGGAGTTAAAAGTATGGGATTCCATCTGTCAACTAAGCATAGCACAAAGAAATTATCTGGTAATGTTGAATAGAAATGATTACTGTACTTTTTATAAATAATAGACACGAGTTCATAATTACAAAAAACAAAGAGTTTTTGGCAATGGCTCACCGAGAGGTCTACGATAACTTGAGGAACATTTCCCTATCCTGAGTACTGAGAAAATTGCTACATCAAGCATAATCACTAAACTCCAAATACCAGACTCTTTATCCTTGTCCTCAACTCTGATCTCAGCCCTTAACTCCCCCCCCCCCACTCGAATTCATGCGGAAACTCTTTCATTGACGACGGTATTCCAAACCAAATAGACAGTTGCCCGTTTTATGAACGCCGGAAACAGCAGAAATCCTTTCCTCAAACTTCAATCTGTCGTTCAAACCCCACTCTTATCTGAATAACCTTCCCGCAGCGCCGTTCAAAACCCCAGTCCACAAACATGTTTCCAGAGACCGACGCCATCCGCAAAATTGTTCCCACCCGCAGCACTACACTCTCGTTCCGAAACCCACACACCTCTCCCGATTCCTCTCCCGACCACACTCCATCCTTCACCCTCCATCAACTCTTCCCATTCCATCCTGTCTCTCTCTCCCCAACAACCAACTCCTCCGCTAACCACCCACGCATCTTGTGTCTCCCGTTTCCAGTCGCGCGACGAATTCCGATCCCATCCGACCTTTTGCCTTCTCTCTTTCGCGGCTTTTCTCCCAACATCTCTCCCATCCCATCCTGAAGCACACATCGTCGCCGACTGATTGGCACCGATCCCTAAAGGAATACGTTTCCTCTTCCTTTCGTTCCTTACCAAACGCACAGTTGGCATAGCGGGATAAAATGGCATAATTTTCCTTTAAAAATAGTCTTTGTACATTGTGTTGAGGTGTTGAATCGCATTTAACTCTAAGTGCACAGCTAGAGGAATAAGCTATTACGGTCTTCACGCCAATCATTGTAAAGTGAAAGCAATTCTTCCTGCCTCGAAGAAAACAGCAAACTCTTTTATGGCAAGGACCATTGATGACAAGGACAATTTTTCCCATATATTCAGGGTATTCCCTACATGCATCTAAGTGCTTCAATAAAGTATCTGTGCCTAATGGAAATGGAAAATAATGCGTTTATCATTCATTTAACTCCTTTTAGTATTAATATATCTGGATTTTCAAAAGCTTGTCTATGAATGATTTTCAGCCTATTGGTCAACTCCCCTTTTCCACGAAAAATGCAAAATTCCATTTGCAACTGCAATAAATTCAATTTAAAAAATACCCTTGGAGCCGGATTAACCTTTTTAGGCAATTGTAAATATAATGGATTCGTGAAATGAATAGTATTAATCAAAACCAGAATAGTGCTCGCGTGCTGAGCCATATGGTTTTCGATGGTTAAAAATAAACGATAAACATTGAATTTAATTTTAAAAATTTTCATTTTCACAATTATTTACAGATAATACGAGAGTTTTGGATATAAAGTGCTCCTCCGGTTAAGGGTACATTTTTTTGGGCCATTTCTTCTCCTTCTTCCATTCTCAAATCTTCTTCTTCCCAAGCAAATTTTCAACCGCTCTTCATCCCGTCAAAAAGCCTACAATTTTCCTCCGACTTAACAACTTATAACGACATCATTCTCCACAACTGTATCATAGTTTTTTAAATTAACAATCACGGCATTTATTGTTTATTTCCCTATGCTGAATTTTGGTTAAAATTGATAGTACCTCAAACGGCTAGCAAGTATTACTAACCCGCCATTATGCGCTGCTAAGAAAATTCATTAGGGTAAAGGAGCGAAAAATTCATTCTAGTATAAAGAAACTTCCATTCCTTAAAAACAGGCATTTTAGAATAATACCAAGTTGGAAAATTTCACTACAAATTCTTATTTTTCCTCCCCCACACACTCGCGCATTGCGATGAAACGATATCAATTAGCCAATATTTCAATTTACTTCCAATCCTCTCATCCAAGGCTTCATCTTTCGTTGCTAAAACTGTCGATCTTAACTCATTTCGTACACTTGGTTAAAGTCTTTCCTTAGCCATAAAATTAATTTTCTGTACGTTATGGTCGATAAGCATCGTCTGTCTCTTTATATCCCATGTGGTCAACATCGCCGGCCTCGGTGGCGGTGGGGTTAAGTGCCTTCCTGCCAACCTTAACAGGGTAGCGGCCTCACTTCCCAGGGTATGGCTGTCTTTTTCAGATGTTACCAGTTAACAATTAAATGGCTCCTGAGGCTGTTTTCAGGATGATGTTTAATGATTAAAAATAAGAAGTTAGAAGTTAAATGGGACGATACAAAACTTCTTCGGCGTTCAGAAAATGTAAGGGATCGATTAACTAAAGATCGACATTGAGATTCGGATGGAGGATAAAAAATTTTAATCGCGATTCCGGTTATAACATCAGCAATGCTTGGAATCATAATAATTAAAAAGAATAATAATACTAAAAGAAATTAATACCAAATAAATAAATAAATACCTTTTACCATTAACAATAGCTACAAAAAAAATGGAAACATAAAAAGCCTGTTATTTTAGAGTTAGTTTGTTGTCGCAATCCCCTTGCCTATCCACCAGTCACCACTCCAGCTCCAAACGACCCCCATCCTTACCACTCTAAATATTTCCTCCCTCTTGTTCATACATTTAATTAAGAATACAACACAGCTGTAGAGGGCTCGCACCCGTGGCAGCTTGAAAGGTTTACTTATAATTGGACTGGACTGGAATCCGATTTTAAAAAGAATTAAGAGCGCAAGAACTAAGCCTCCGCTGTATAACGATCTCCGGAGTTAACAATCGGTTTTTTTTGACCACTCAAGTAATACCTAGCCGTAGTACTTAACCTGGCCAAAATTTTAGATTAGCGACATTCTTGCCTTAAGAATGAGTAACGAGTCGTCTTTCGAAACGTCCGCAATTATGAACAGTTTAAACCGGTGGAGAGTGTACGAGAAGAGTGTACTCATATTATTCGCCGGGAAAGAGTTTGATCCTTTTTCAAGAAGTTAGACGGTTGGAGTCTTAAGAGTCTCTATCTCGTCCCACAAAATAATATCATTTATCTATCCCAGACGTTCTTTTTTTGACTACTTATACACTAAATTATACTACCCCAGTAAATTCTCCACCTCGACTAGTTTCCCTCACACAATATTCGACCATTTCCTATTTTCTCCTCGAGTAATAATATTCCTATTACTTCACATCCTCTACCCCTTTTTACCAACTCAGCTTTTTCCTCCACGAAAACATCTCCAAGTGCCACAAATAACTGTGAGAAGGTGATTGACCGCCATGGCCCTCCATTGGCTACCCCGTTCCCTCGTGAGCGACTTTCCATCCCCTTTTAAACCTTCTGTCTTCTGTGAGAAAGGGAGAGTGGTAGGAATTCAGGGGCGGTGGCATCCATTTTCGGCCCTAATGGGCTCCGGAGTTTTCCCACGTCTGTGGAGGGGTCGGGTGTGTCGGAAGTGTCCCCGCGGTGGTAAATGGCCAAGTTGAGGAAGATTCGTGTCCCCGATTCCAACCGCCTTCCCCTTAATCCCCCCCTCCCCCGTCTTCCCCCCCAACGGGGAGAAGTTCCCCACCCGGCCGAAACTGTCACAATTCCCCGTCGCGAGTACACCTCCAACGCCCTCCCGCGGGTGGATTTTCAAATAGCTGGGGGTTAACGTGTCTTGATTGCTCTATGGCACAATAAAATTCCTTAACCATTCCATTCCACTGAATGGCCCTTAAAATCTCGTCTCGTAAGGACGGAGAACTCACAATGCGAGGTGTGATTGAAAAATAACGGGAATTTTTAAATTTAGTGTACTTCACAATTCTGATTTTCAATAATTCCGAGTTCCTGCCACATGATCGTACGGTCAATAAGGAATTCTACCCGGAAGTTATGCGCCGTTTGCGTGAAGCAATCCCATTAAAACTAATATAAGATACTGTCAATATAAGACACTGTCTCACGGCGTTACTCTGTGGAAGGCCTTCATTTTAATAATAATAAACACTTGGTTGTTATTCCACATTTTATTGGAAACAAAACGACCCGGGTTTCATGGCATGATATACTGAAACCCGGGTCGTTTTGTTTCCAATAAAATGTGGATTAACAACTGATGAAAACGCCTAGAATTGTGGCAAAACAACTCGTGGAAATTGCACCACGATTATGCTCCCGCTCATACCTCACTGCTTATTCGTGATTTTTGGGTAAAAAACAAAGCGTTATTTTGCCTCACCCACCGTATTCGCCGGACATGCCTCCCTGTGACTTCTTTCTATTCCCGAAGCTGAAGAGAACCACGAAAGGAGGACGACGTTTTGCCACCATTGATGAGATAAAAACAGAACCGCTGAAGGAGCTGAACTCTAAACCGAAAAGTGAGTTCCAGAAGTGCTTCCAAGATTGGAAAAACCGCTGGCACAAGTGTATAAGTTCTAAGGAGGATTACTTGGAACGGGACAAAATTGATATTGATTAATAAATAAATATTCTCTAAGAAAAACGCAAATTCCCGTTACTTTTTTATCACACCTCGAAAACACATTTTGTTAATTTATTGCCATGAGGGTAATATTTATTGAATTAATTCACCATTGCAATCACTCACATATGTTATATGGCGTGCACTGATAAGTTTCAATGTCGGATATTAAACTATTATTCTCGCAGCAAAGTTCAAGATCTGATCCTAGAAACATTATACCTATTAAAATTCATCCACATATTACCCTCAAAGTCGCCGCAATTACAATTACAAACAAATGGTAGAAAAGTCCTTTGATGAAAAAGCGAAATAGAGATATATGTAAGTACTACCTCCCTTTCGTTAGGCGTAATCTTGAGAGTATCGAATTATTTTTTCCTTGAGATTGTTAGATCTTAAGATGTGTCGTGGGGCCAAGAAATAATAATTTTTAAGTTTGTCGCTTACATAATACACGCTTAATATTTCCCATCAATGTTTTAAAAAATATTTCTTTTATAATGTGTTGTTTTCCCGGCGTACGATACGAGTGAACACACCATAGATTTTTCAACGGGTCAGACGTTCGGCAACCGAAGTTTTGGTGATTAACTCGGCCATCGTTTCCAGAGCTTTCATGACGGGGCATGATTTCTGCCGCATACAAAATTAACTGGTACGGGTTATGTCACCTCCAATCAGCTAGTCAGAAAAGATTTGAGACTATGAAGCGGCAGAAAACCACGACAACGTCCTAAACACGAGGGAGGAGTTAATCATCGAAACTTCTTTGGCGGAACTCCTGACTCGGTGAAATATCCGTAGTGAATCAAAATCATTTTCCTTTCCCGTCTCCAAATGTTCCAAAGCAGATAATAGAGTCATTTGTAACACTTCGTACTCATTTTATTCAGGTAACTTTGAACAAATTGCACGTGATACTACCACCGATGCACTTAAAACATTTATCTCACTGTTGCGTTCGTTCCAACAAGATTTAGTCAAATATTTCACTTCCCAATGTTTAACTAAACACTTGAGAGGGATTAAGTACAGAAACACACATAGAATGCGCCACCACCATTTTTTTCCATCCCGATCCATCTTGCACGACGTTCAAGATCTCACTTTCATTTAATTGAACAAAGGTCCGATTTTGTTTTTTCATTTGTTTGAGCTAACACTCAGGGTATATCAAAGGTTTAAACGAATGTTCATTGAGGAGAAACCACGGCATGATATTTTAAACACTTTATTAGTTACGTGACCCAAGTTAGGTAATCCAAGAATAAAGAAGAGTAAGCGGGCAAAGAATTGAGGGGAAAACATTTTAAATGAAAATTGTACGACGCAGTGGAGACAAACTAAGGCACGATCTGAGGCATAACAGCCTCTTGAAAACAATAATGGAAGCGATAGTAAATCGGAATATATTTGCCGAGGAAGACCAAGGATGGATTACAACAGGAAAGTTAAGAGGGAATGTTCAAATATAGACTTATGAATGGATAAAACATCAAGCAGAGTGGGGAAAGGAGTAAGGAGCTGCAGCAAACCAGTCTTCGGTTAGATGTCGGAAGATTATCACTTATTTGTTGCAACATTAGCTAATTTCCTCCAATGAATACTCCAAACGAGGAAATAGTTAAAAAATAAACACTCTTGTTAGAACTTTATATGACAAGAGCCCAAGAATTAATATTACCTGTGGTAAAAACTGTGTATTTCCACCACCATATTAGCCATTTTAACCACATCTAAAGCCCCCGAACAACCAATAATACCTTTAATCTAACTCCCGCACTCCGGAGTATTTTTTCGAGCAGGTAACTCAGCAATAAGCCACCATTGCTCTCCTCTTTCTTTACAGAGCCCTGAGGAATCGTCTCCGATTGGGATTCATGAGATACTGCTGCGTCGATACGGCGGCAACGCTCCAGCCACCGGCAATGGATTCCCCCCAATCCCAGGCACTCACCCTATCAACCCCGTGTTTGCCAAACCTCGCCTTTCCTTTCCAAAAATAAAACTGAATCTTCCGATTGAGAACGCTGGCGACCTTTTAAATTCTCGAGGAGGGGAATGAACTCTCGGATGGTATCAGAGCGACGGAAACCCTTTTTGAGATCGAAAACCGGAGAAAGAAAATCATTTCACGACATCAAGAAAACAAAACCAAACAGAGATCGTACTCAATTGGCAGAAGAAATAACGACGTTCACTGCATTTCAAATCTGATGGAAATTAATAATGGGGAGGTTATTTGCATCCCTACCCCTCCCGTCTGTACGTGATATCGTTTCCAAAGGTTTAGCCGAAGAAGAAATCAAATAGGGTTTTGTATACCTAATAAAGATTAATTAAACAGGTGCTCCTAAAACTTCCATGAAATTGTAACTACGTGCATGCATGAAAACTACACGTAACAACATATAATTTCGCACAAAAATCCCATATCACATAATCTACATATCTACGCCCAAATATGCATCTTGTCGAAGAGGGCATGGTCAACAAAGCTTAATTTTTAGTGTTTGCCCAATGCTTTGTTTCACCATTGATTTATCATTCCACCCCTTTCAAAGCTACTCTATTAAATGTTTTTCTGTCCCTCATACTCCTGATATCAATCGACTTTCAGGTCTGCCCTGCGAAACCACATCATCGTAGTTTATTTGTCACTTACGTTGGTGTTGCACATCAGTTATACTTGTTTTACACAATATCTCTCGCTTTTGCGAATTCTGAATAATTATTTCTTTATTCCCGCTTGAAAAAGGTCTTGAAGTCTGTGTTTCGAACCGAGAAATGAATCCTTTGCTTTACTTACCTCATATTTAATTCATTTACCGATTAATATTTCTTTGTACTCTTTCTTTAAAAACCATTCACAAACATACATCCATACCGTGATTAGACTCTGATCCATTCTTTCGACTGGCTATGCCAACAAAGCAGGCAGCTCTCAAACTAAGTCTATTACTGGAACATCCAATGCACACGGAGTCCCCATTTCAATCCGGACAACCCATCTCATCCTTTTGCAAACACCACGTCATTTTACTTTCCCAACCAACGGAAAAATTCCAGATTATCAACTGAGGTAAGAAAGGGGGGGATGTTTTGGTCGATGACCGCTCAATCCCCATTAGTGAGGTGGTAAGGGCGCTGGACCTCTTCTCCTGGGGCCCGGGTTCGAATATTGGCAGATTATATTTATATAGAATCCCCGTCTCTGCTTGGGCACTATGCGAAGATCAGTTCAAAAGCATTGCCTCCCGTCAGTCACATAGGGGAACCGCTCTCGGACTGATGCTCGGGGCTATCCAACAGCCTATAACCTGTCTCCTATCCTTAAGGGTGAGCGAATGCCCCACGGAGTTCATATTCAACCCTGCTTCGTTAAAAAAAAATACTTCCCTTCCCAATCAACCCAAAAAACATAATTTTTATTCTATCATTGAAATAAAATAAAATTAATGAGCTGGTATGAATCACCGTAACAGCAGTGAATATATGGCGGGGATCGTAAGGAAAGATACGAATAAAAGATCAATAAAGAGTTAGATGCAGCGTGAGCCTTTGCATGGCGCTGAAACCGAGTCGTGACTGTTGCCTCCGCTTACCTTCCCACCTACCGAAGAAATCATTTGCATCCCACGTGCCTTAGAATTCCCGAAAACGATTCTCCCAAGAATACACCGTAAGGGTCAGATACGTGGGCTTGGAGTAGGAGAGGAAGAGGGAGTAAGATCTTTCAGGTGAGCAGAAGTGTTAGGTATGCTTCCTTTACATTTACGCACTACCCTGCGAGTCACCGTAAGGGTGTGAGGCAAGGGGTGTTAGGACTCATGGCATGAAAATGAAAGGGAATGGAAAATATGTTGGAATAGGAAAAGGATGATTAGTGAGGCGATTTTTTTTTATAGAATTAGTGTGTTTGGAACTGCTTTCGCAGCAGTCGTGGTGAGGAAGACAGGCCGAGGAAAAATAATCCAAAAGGAGACAGAGTAGTACCAGAGATATAGAAGGACCAGTTAATGGACCAGACTAGAATTGGAGCCAACGGATTAGTGAGGGTTGTGATGCTAAACCCTTTCGCTCCCACGGCAACTGACCTTTTTTAATCCTGATCTGAATGTTTATTGCTCTGAATGTTTTAAAATTTCAACAAATTTATTCAAGTGTTTTCTGAAAGTGTATTTTTTGTAAGAAGTGTATCCATATTTCTACAAACGGTTTATGATAAAATGCTGTTTAAATAAATGGCTAATGCGAGATTAAGCAAATTAAATTTAATTTCATTAAATTAAATTAAAGCCCACGCAAAAATGTTTGATAACTTCCACTCTTCCTTGAGCTGTCCACTGCATGAACGAGTGCTCCAGAGGCCTTCCTCCCTTGGCAAGGTTCGTAAACATTAACGCGAGTCTTTTTTTCGCTTAGCGTATCTAAATTTTTACTGAATGTTAGTAAGATAATGCAGTTTAAATTTAAAAAGTTACTTTTTTTTTGAAATTTATTGATTTTTCATAAAACCAAGTTTTAACAGAAAAAATTCCGCATAAGCCGACATAAGCGGCACCATTACTGTTTTAAGGCGACCTAATGATGCCGATACATCGGTACTAAGAGGATGGCATTGGGTGACCGGCGCAAATGATCTCAGTCGCCTCCACAAATAACCGACAAACCAGCTTCCAACCCATTTCCTCACGATTGGACGACCAACCCACTCATGGATTTACCGCTCGACACCCAAGTGGCAATTATTCTGGAAGACAAAGCGCAAAGGTTCAATAACGAATCGACCACGTGGGGACGGTCGTCATCAGAACGAAAAGAGAACGGGAATCGTTTTCTGAATGTCCCAACATGCAACGCGAGGAACAAAACATTTCGCCGAGAGATGGGACGAGGAAAGAGGTGAAAGTGGTCGTTGCTGAGAGCGGACATGACAAACGATGCCATTAAACAGAAGAGGGCGGACCGGCGGAACTATTGCTGACGCAGTCCTAGTAGACGACGTGATTTCTTCCACTACCCCTATGGCCGTGCGATATTCGAATTCAGGTATCGTATCGTGGTAATTATTCCACATCGCATACTGCACGATGCATTTCTAACATCTTACGGTCAACTCCAGAGTTTCATTGCATTTTTTAAACTTTGGCATATTGTTATTCACGTCACAGTCGATCACGAAGATTCATTTTTCAAATCATTTGCAAATAATAGAGAATGTTCCAGGCACTTGGTGAAAATGTTTAGCATTCAGCATTTATAGAGTTCGGGAAAAGACTTGGTAATTGTATCATGTAAAGTTCTTAGTTATTGTATTATGAATAAATACCTACCATATGGCATTCATTTTCTGATCTTATTCAAAATAATTTAAAAAAGGCACGTAAAGGTCCGATTTTAAAACCTCTGGTTAAATACTTTCTCGGCATGAATATCAATACGTTCGCCCATCGATAACGCCCAAGTCCACCAACCGACAGTCTGATGATGTTACATACAAAACACATGCTTTCATTGAACATCAAGGTAACATAAAGTCTGAGAAATCATGTGGTTAAAGTTAACCGGACAATATAAAACTGGGCCTGAGAGCCTAACATAAGAGTACAAGGTTATGTGGTTCAGAAACCTGGACACTGAGGAAGGAGAATGAGAGCATATTTGGAGGGCGTCTGAGAAGTGAGTGTGAAGGAAAATGGAGAGGAGGGCGATGGACATAAAAGAAGGCGAATGGAGAAGCGTTGGGCATCGTGGGTGAGGAGAGGAAACTTCAGAAGAAGATTAGGAGGGAGAGTAAGGAGATGAAATAGGTGATAATGAGCGAGTAGATGCTGAAGGTCGTGATAGCAGAGAAGATTCTAGGTAATCGGAGAAGCGGAGATAAGAAACGGGCTTCGTGGGTAGAAAGAAGAAAGGTAGGACGCAATGAAGAACCTAAGAAAAATACGGTGTTAAAAATTACGGCTCCCGGCGTTGCAAAATATTAGTAGAGGTGATATTATCTCCATCTACACCAACCATTCCCAGTTAACCAACTTCAATAAATGAAGATATCGAATTCAAATCGGATAGGGCACATCACGGAATGTCACGTGATATCGCAAGGCATTTCATCGATTATTCTGGTTGCTCAAAATGGCAATACGATGTCTTGTAAACATTTCACATCGCTATCTATACATCGAAACATCGAACGCGGGTCAATTTTCGAAACGTCGTGATACTTATCGCACATGATACTGACAGATTGTCGCAGGTTTCGTTGAAGAATCACATCCTATCACACCCCTCATTATATTTCCATTAGTGCCACATGCGGACAGGCAGTGACAACTAAACAATACTGAAACGGCGAAATCATGCTGTAGAATCGTTATTTGCGAATGTTATAATCATCACGGCTATTCGAAAACTGGACCCCGAGGTTCCACGAGGTACAAAGAGCTTCAGAGAATGTTCCCTTTCCTCCCTCCCGCCTACAAGAAGGCCCATCGGCTCGTGGACGACATGTAAAACGACACTGGAAAAAAGAGGGTACCTACGCTCCAACTATGTCGGCATTCCCTCGTTGCCTTATTCATCGACGCGAGCATGAATAAGCAATATCACACGACTCGTCACTTCTCTTCTTCTCCCACGCACACATACACTTGTCCCGTGTCTCCCCGGCTCAACCTTTGCAAATGGCTTCCGCAAACTGTTTCTTCGCTTTGCATGCCCATTTTTATTCTCTACTTTATCTCCCAAAGGGTTCCCAAATTTCTCTCCCCAGACCCTCGACGCTTGCCAGCGAAATTTCTTTTGAGTCTTTCCGACAACTTTCGCTTCCTTCTTTTGTGTCTCACACTACATTTTTTCCGCAATGTTCCTAGCGGGACCATGCGAGTTGGGTGTGGGTTTATTTTTTCCCTCTCCCTTTCACAACCTGTTATGTGTCGCACGAGTCCTTTCCCCGCGATTTGTCGCTGATTTTCCACGGTGCCTCGTCGCGTGCGTTGGACATGAGTGAAGTCCATGCCATTGACAGCGCTTAGCCATTAGGTACATTAGGCCTATAAACTAGCAGCCATATTTATAAAATATAATTCAAGCATGTGATTAGGTGGTAATAAGTTTTGTATTTAGTGATGACATTCCATTGGGACAAATAGTCGTTATCCTGCTCCGTTACGAGTGTACATTCATCGGCAAAGCGGCACGTCGTAGACGTAGCACTGCCAGGAATCATGCCAGTCAGCGCTGCAAAGAAGAACTGAGAGCGGGTTTGACAGAAGTTCTGGGAGAACTTCCTTATAACATCATTGCTAGAGAGACCATGAGTTGGTTTATTTTTCCTTTTTTTAGTAATCCCACCATTATCTTTGCGTTGCACGAGCAGCTCCATTCTCTACGATTTGTCTAAGGCATATCACGGCGATTTACTACGGGTGCTTGACAGAAGTGATTTCCATGTCCTCAACAGGGATTTACTATATAATCTTTCTTAAGACTCCAGAAGTCCGACAGCAATCCTGAATACATGCTCAAAATCTCGAAAATAAATTCCTGTATTATAACGAATAACGTGGTTAGAGTATGCTGCAGAATAAATCACGAAAAACACAGATATTATAT
This sequence comes from Pyrrhosoma nymphula, assembly GCA_963573305.1. Lineage (NCBI taxonomy): Eukaryota > Metazoa > Arthropoda > Insecta > Odonata > Coenagrionidae > Pyrrhosoma > Pyrrhosoma nymphula. The sequence continues at coordinate 5,410,129 of OY754335.1, read as the reverse complement.
CTGCAGATAGTAACATGAAACATGGCTTCTGGCGCAATGAAAGAAGAATTACGCTCCTCGTAAGAAATTACACTTAGTTAAATTTCTGGGTTGAAATACTATTCAAAGGTTTAATGTTAACCAATTTGAATGATATACTTCTTATGAATTGAGCTAAGGCTACTACCGGGACAGCGCCAATAACATCCGAGCTGCACCCAAGGCTTTGCACGTAATAAGAAGTGATGCCCTACTCAATTGCTAGTACTTACTTAGTAAGTAAGCAAAAATACAGAACTAATTGAACAAAGATATTGTGAAACTGAAGAAATCCAGGAGTTTATCCACCACATAATGCTATTGTTCATTTGTTCATAACTTCAAATTTCTATTGCGGTGAATAATCCATTCACCAATTATAACGTGCAGGATGAGTAGGACTATCAATTGTTAGCGAAAAACTTCCGAATCTCAAACTAACTTGCAACGTAGTGGCTTTAGAATCACATCTTGAAAACGCAAGAAGACCACTTTTTAGTGTTGGACAGTCTTTTTCAAGATAACTACTGAAATAAGCGCTCTAATGAAAAGTAAAAATGGTAAGCTTCATTCTTTTTACCTTCACCTATTCTTGAAAATACGACCGTACAAATATTTAAAAATAAAAGTCAGTTTTTCAATATTTTCTCCTCATCGCCATAATAATAACCAAATAATCGCCGTCTTTTTGGTGATTACTTCTGAAAATAAAGGAACGCTCACGTAAAATAAATACAAAAAAGGACTGGACCACCCTTCATCCTCTTTTTTTGTTTACGTTCAATGTTTTCCTCATCCGACAGCACCTCATTTTTTCCAAAAAAAAGGCCAAATTCGCTCTCGTACCAATAATTTCTTCCTCTCTCCTTTTCTGCGAATCGTAATACGTCTCTCTCTCTCTATCTCTTTCCTTCCATTTTTTCCTTCTACTCGCAAAAGCGAACACGGAATAAAAATGCCATGAAAAAGCTTCCTTCCTCAGAACGACAAACAAACCCGTTTCTTATTAGTGAGTTCCGCTCTCCACTATTTTTTGTAAACATGCAAATATTATTTGTCTCCGCACTTCCGGAGACTGCTTCAAGGGCAACTCCCAGTGTTTCTTATTATATTCCACAACCCATGCTATCTGGGAAGCAGGATCACCATTGAAAGAAAAAGGAAGATACAGTGAAAGCAGAGCAGCACATGCATGTAACGTATTATATCAGAAGAAGAGTATAATAACAACTAGCGACACAAGCTTATAAGGTAGGTAGCACTTCATCAAAACATAACTACGTATGCTGTTAATTAGAGGGAAGTTTAGGCGATGACAGTAGTATAACAGAGAAAATCGAAAGTTTTCAAAGAACTTCGGAACTGGCCGCGCAATAACTTTAGCGGGGTCACACGCTAGCGTTCACACTATTGAGTGAAAATCACAGCGAAAAAAATCATTCGGTGAATTTGAGCACTCGGCACGGAATCGAGGGTTCAGGGGTTCGCATCTCAATCCAGGCCATTCACAGCAAACTTCACCCAAGTGTGTGCAAATTGAAAGTGAACATCCACTCAACAAGTTATCCTCTGATCTCAGATGTCGGCCACCTCCGAAAATAGCCAACCAAAGATCTCATGATCTCATCCTTTTTCGCCCATCTTTTTCCTTACATTTTTTTTACTTTCCCTCGCGAAATAAAGGAAATCCACATAGCTGACTAATATTGGCAAAAAGAGAGTGTAACAAAGCTTATGGAAGGACATGGCTGGGAGTTGCTATGGACTCGGAGGCTATAGGTATAGCGAAACTTGGTGGCACTCACCAGCGGAGCGTTTAAGGTCCCTGAGGACGAATTAAGCGTTGATAAGCTGGGAAAGTTACAGAAGGGAGTTATCACTGACTTGTTTGGGACCTCTAGAGAGAACATAAGGATCCCTCCTCTCTTGTATGGTCTCCTCTCCTTGACGTCATTTTCTGAACGAGCGAGTGCCACCAAGTTTTGCTACACCTATACACGATAGCCTAAGTTTATTTTAAAAATTCAGATCACACAAGTTTCATGGTGACACCGAGAATATCATTTTAACCCCGCACTACCTCTCTACGGCTGACATGAGTGAAAAAATATAGATACACCGCCTAAATGATTGGTAGGTACATACAAAGAATCCTTCGCACCAATACTGGCTTCAACGAAAACAGAGCGAGACACATAGACGCTCGTAGTGAAGTCTATTCGGGATCTCCATTCGGGGTAAAATTCCGCATAACTGCCGACGTTTCGAAGGCCGAGTCGTCCATTATCTTCAGGGCTAAAATCATGGAGATCACCATTCACTCTCGAGTCATCACATCCGAATAAATAACCATTCAGCCCTGAAGACGATGGACGACTCGGCCATTGAAACGTTGGCAGCAAAGCAGAATTATTACCCAGCGGAGATCCCGATCCCAGCGGAGATCCCGAATAGACTCCACCTCCACCACACGTCGGGAAAGCATAAGATATTTCTTCATTAAAACAGTCCGTCTATATAAAATTCCGTTTCCTAGTTCCCTTTTCCAATTCCTTTTTCCTATTCCCTCCCTTTTTCGTGACTGGTGCCTCCACAGGGTAGCTGGCTTCAAAAAGATTCTTATCGTTGCGTTAAATTATTTAATTATTATTATAGGATTTAAACTTTTAGTTATATGGCAATTGATGAAGCGCGTATATACTAGTATAAACTAATAAAGAACACTTTTATTATTTGCTTACAAAACATATTTTTAAAGCTTATTAGTTTTATTTATACCTAATGTTATCTCAAGTTATTACATTTTATTATTTGGTGAATAATATAAAATAAAAAGTATACAATTGTAATAAATTGTCCTGCAATAATATATGGATCATCTACCGGACGTGCCTCAATTCAATTTAGTAAAATAACTGTATGCTTACGATTACTAGGTATAATAGTGCCTATGTGTAAGTGGATAAGGAGCGATTATTCACTAACCGACCAACACAGCATTCTCCTCAATGTCGCAAATTACCGAGATTCTCGGAAGACTCCCCAAATGCAAACCAAGGATCTGATGATCCTGTTTGATGATCCTGTTCTCTCTCTATCTCCGCCTTTTCCTTTCCCTTCTCTTCCCCCGTTCACTTTCCAACTCCCACATTCTTCTTCCTGTTTTCCGCCGTCTCATTTTCACGTGCGAGGACACAAACCCTCCGGTCCCCAACCGAATCTGAATCCCTGACGATGGAAAAAGGGGCACTTCAAGTTGTCACGAGGGTACGCGTGTCGGGTAGGTCACCCTTGGGAAATGGAGGGGAGGAGATATGAGGCGGGTTTTGAGGGGGGGGGAGAGACAGAGAGCGGAAGTATAGGTTCGGGAAGGGAAACACAGAGAAAAGGTTTTCGACGGTAACCTGGGCCGCCGACGCCGCCTCTACGTGGACAAATACTCGAGAAAGTCAAAGAGAAAAGAAGAGGTAGGAGAAGGACATCTTCCGCGAAAATGCCAACCGTGGAGAGATGAATCCCTGAATCCTGACCTGAGAAAACCCGTTTGTGTAAATATACGAGCAGTAGCGAATTCATCTTATGCGTTAGCTCACGTCTTCTGTCGATCCATTCAATCATTAAAGTGAGTGAAACATAGACATGGGCAGGAGAGAAAATTTAGATAACCATTTTTACGGATGTCATTTGAAGATAAATCGTTATTACTGGAAATCATTTGCGACAATTGTTTAAGAAATTATAAATACAATAACAAAATATTTAAACAGAAATGTTTTAATCGTTTGTCTATTGCTTGTAAAGTTTTTTTTATACTCCGTGGCTTCTTATATTCCACCTGATGGTAATTCATATAAAAATATACTGGTGGTAACCTCAACACAGGCAGCCTACAAGTCTGAAAAATGCTTCCATTCAATTTATTTCATTTATGCACCTGATTACGAGAAGTAACGAACACGACCATCATTTTATTCCTGCGAGAAAAAGGTTTAATAAAATGTCCATTCATCTAAGAGGATTCCACACAATTCTGAATATGTTATCAAGAAAATAGATTTACTAATTCTTTACGCTTATATACATACACATATACTTTTATTCTGTGAATATATTCACATACTTTATTAGTACCGCGTATAAGGAATTAGACATATGGGTGTGCTTAAGGACGGAGATACGTCGATTACTGAAAAGAAAGAGAAACTAATAAGTACAAGCCACGATACGCGAGGAAAGGTGCTAGCTGCGAAAAAGTGGTTGGAGCAAGTTCGTTGAGATGAAGGAACGTAGAAGACGGTGACTAAAGACAGAATGGTAGGAATCGGGAAGGAGGAAGGTAAAAGTTTTGAGACGTGTTAAATAGTACAGAAAATATAGTAAATATAATGAGCTAAAAAAAGAGATTATACAAGTGAAGAGGCTCTTTTAAAATCGAGAAGCGAAGTGGAATCGATGCATCGATGATCAAAAACAGTCTCAACCGCTGGAACAAAATCAACAACAACGTGCGAATACTTTAACGTCACAATAGCGTACTGGTTTTTGCTCTCCAAACGATTGGTGGTCCATGTGGCCCTGAAATCCTGATAAGCCACATTTTACTTGTGATCAGGTTTCTGAGGGGTTTCCTAGTGAAGTTACCACAAAACACCCTTGCTCTGGGTGGAGATAAACCAACCCAGGCGGGACTTGAACAAATGACCCCAGAAATAGCAAGCGAAGACTTCAATCCACCACCACGAAGGCCGGCTAATTTAATCTTTTTTGTCGCCAATATATAATGAGCATGGTATTAAATTATATTTTTGCATCAACCATTAATTCCAATTATGGTCAACACCTTTAAACAAATATATTGTACCCATTATTTCTTGTTTTCTTTTAAGCAATGATGCAATCAATCTTGGCAGTTGATGAATGTTATCCTCGTTATAATGAAAAGCAAATACAATATGAAAACCCTTTCACGAAAGAGCTTACTTCAGCACATTCTGAAACCATCACATATAGAAAGTCTTTTTCTCACGCGAAGCGAAAAGCAATTCGCTGAATCTAGTTCGCTTACGTGAAAATCACATTAATTCATATCGCAATGCTGGCGGACAGCCCGAATTATTCAATGATTACCTCCGAGGAGTGTTATTCTGAAGTACGATATTCCACAGAGGAAATATTATTCGCCTTGACCGAGGTTGACAGTTAATTCTGTGAAGGACTTCTTATTAACCCAATATATCCATAAAATACGTCTGAAGAGCCAAATTTCAAAAGCTTCTTCTACATGGCCTCTGTCATATTCCAGGCCTCTACACCGTACAGTAAAGTCGAAAAGAAGAAAGCCGTTTTAATGACACGATAACATCTCTCCCTGCAAACAGAGGCTTCGTAGATGTACATTGTACATTCAGTGTGTTTTTCTTCCACCAATCCCAGAGTCAACCACATCGTAACGGATGATGAACACAAGCGCACATTCAATTCGACGACTGGAACGATCTGCGTGGAGGGGCTTACAACATGGCAGAACTATATTCAATTTATTTAAAGATGATTTCAGACTCATATATTGAAAAACAAAAGTTAGAATCATTATTAATTTTTTCTAGTAGTCATCACAACCTTCTGAGTTACAGAGATATTCCAGTTTCTACTGCTACAAATTTCCCGGACATCAAGAGTTTTGTCAGCTGGTACACATGCAAACAAAGTCGATCTAACGGTAAATATAATAATGAATCCGATTAGCGCAGATGAAGTCAGAAATTTCATAGGAACATTCTCAACGATAGACAGATTGCGGAAGGTTGGCGCAGATGCTTGATTGGAAATTACTCTCAGCCAAACTTAGCCCAGACAAATCCTGATACGTATTTTAAATGTAAGACTAGTGATTCCTTTTTGAAGCGGTGCGGTGTAAGGCTGGGCGGCATTTAAATCCCAATATCAATATCCCATATCTTAAAATATTGAAAATGGGCCAATATCAATAGCCTGTATTGGAATTGGCTGCCTGTGTTAACTATGCAAGAGTCTGTTGACAAAACAAGAAAAGCAATGTAAGCTTCTTTTCCCCAGTTATTGCTGTGAATAATGATGGAAAAGAAAGCAAGGGCTCTGCACTGAGTGCTGCCACGGGCGCCGTCTGTTTTGAAAAAGATTAGGGCGCTCTCTCCGACCACCCAATGCACCGGGTTCCAATATTTATTCAATACTTGAATTTTTAACATTGGTAATCCATTATTCAATATTCCAATTGGAAATATTGGTTCTTCAATATTCAATATTCAAATTACAAATATTGGTTATATCGACCGCCATTATCCAATAAAGGATATTGGTATTGGTCGTTCAAAAATTGTGATTTTGGCATCTCAATATTTAAAATTATTGATATTGGAACCCATATATTGAAAAAACCGCCCAGCCCTAGTGCGGTGACGTCATAATTTCGAGGCTCGAAAATATCTAGGGGTTTCCTCAAATAAAAAATCCAAACGAGAAGAAAAAATCGCGAACCTTTGGAAAGCGTTCCTCCCCTGAGTCTCCAAGCCACCCCTGAAATGCTTTGCATAGCTTGCGGTCAGCGGAGAAATATGTCTTCGAGATGAAAAAAATAGCGGCATGAGGGAGAATTTTCGAATCCCTCACGAGCAGCGTACGCAGTTGGACGGAAAGAAAGATGTTTAGGTTCCACTCCTACGACGAGGTCTCGCAAAATTAAATCCTTGCGGAGGACGTCTACCCAGATGTCGACTGTGAACTCGACCGGCGTCCGGAAAATGCTGACCTCGGATGAAAAAAATTAGATGAGTCCCATAAAAAAGATAGCATGATATTTTTTTCGTAATAAACCGCAAAACTTATTTCCTTTTCTAACGACCCGAGAGGATTGGATATGGTCTCTTTAGCAATTTTTTAATATTCCTAGAATTACCTCCACACTTTCGTAAAAAATGCACGCAAATTGTCGACGTATTTTCTACTAACAATAAGTAATTCTCCGATAGGATGGAAATTTTTTATTCTATCTGAACAGAAACTGAAAGATAACAGGTATTCTTTCCATCGTAAAGAGGCTAGAAATAGGCAATATGCTAGACGGTAGCATGCATATTAAATAACATAAGGAATTCAAATTAGTCTAAAAAAATACTATGAAATCATTCTTGGTCAACATGTTTAGTGAGAAACAAATGATTGGTTCGGTTCGAATTTTAGGGATAATATAATCATCTAATGCGATTTTTTTAGTTATTTTGATTTGGAATACACAAGTAAGCTGTAAAAGTATTAGAAACAGCCAAACCTTTACACGTAAATATGCAATAAATAAGAATATATGAGGCAATTGTGAATGTTAAAACATTTTAAAAAACTAGTTACGACCAGGGAAAAAATGGAAGATGAAAAGCGAAAGGATTATTGTGCAAATATATAAGAAGTTATGAAAACCAATAAAAATTTAGTAAAAATCTAACAGGTCCTTTATGGAGTGCTTGAAATGAGAAACGCAAAGAAGAAGCAAACTGTATGAAAAGGTATATTTATTATGGACACACATCGAATCACGTCAGCGCATGTAAGGCCTCAACTGTTGGGTCCACAGCAGTGAAGAATGTAAACGGATGGAAAAGTTTACATTTCAAGTTATAAGTGATGGACCATTGCAGAGCCAGGAACTAAGAGAGACTGCAGAGATATGGAGAGACGAAGTATCTTTTGGAGAGCTGCCTTGATCCAAACCAAGGCTGATAATAAATGAAAACGACAAAATAAAATGAATTGGGTAAACAGAGGAAAAAGTCAATATTCTGGAATGTAGCCAAGGCGCGCGCTGTTTTCCAAGAGCAAGGAAAAAAAGACAAGCAAACCTATTCGCGTATTACTGGAGCGCTTCCGAGTGTTTTCGGCGATCTTTAATTTCGGACACATCCATGTTTCTACGTCAATTGGTGCAATTTGAGGGAAACAAATGACCCCACTAGCGTTGCCTCTCCGTCATCGAATTGGTCGAGATAAGGGAATATTCAGCGAGCAACTTATTTGGATAATGGACCACTTTCGGGGTATACCTACTCGTACAACAGAGAGCAAATAAAATATTCAAATGATAGGGTCAGTGAGTCAAATAGATCATTGGCTTCTCATCCCGAAGATATTGATAAGATTTCTGGCGATGGCGGAGATTTCTAAGTAGAATCCTGATTTCTGCTTGGGTGGTGCGAGGATAGTACTTCCGGTGCAGTAGTCCGACCTTCGAACTTTATTCGGGCGCCTTGAATCAAATAAATCGCCTAAAACTGAGAGTGAGCCGAAAGATGCCTTGCATCGAGCAATTACACATCGCTACACACGCTTCTAACATGGAAGTCAACTTTCGTGCCCGAAGCCACCTTTCAAAATCATGTTACGTATGAAGAATTATTGTCAATGCTTAATTTTCATAAGCTTAGTGATAGAAAAATATTAAATGATTTGTTGTTCCAACGTGATGTAATTAATAAAGGAGAGAGCTCTAACTTTTTATGCAAATTAAATATGCCTATTCCAAATAACAAAAGTAGGCTCAAGAGGACATTTTACATAATGAATGTAAGTAGTAACTATTGTAAAAATGCTCCCATTAATAGTATGTGCACTACGTTTAATAGTGTGCGTAATGACTTGAATTTATTTGAGAAGAGGAAAACTTTTTACAGAAAAGCGTGTAATAAATTGTCAGCATTCAATTTGTAAAATTCTAAATCATAAAAATGTATATGTTAGTATAATGTATTTTTTAGCCAGCTTGACTAAGTTCTTGTATTTATAGCAATTGTAAACATTTGCATTTGTTGTTGTTCACCTTTTTATGATATTTATATGTTGGGAGAACTTTAAACTCAATAAATAAATTAAACGGTAGGTACGATTTTCAGCACAGAAACAAAGCATCTTGTAAAAAGACCTTAATACGTGAATCGGACAAGATGAGGAATACGTAGTAGTAGTACCTGAACATGGCTTTTATCCAGGTCTTTAAGTGTAGGGACACCGAAGGGAACTAGAAAGGGTGAAGTACGAGCTGTTGGATATGTGCTCTTCGACCAAAAGGGCGAGCGTTTTGGGGGGAACTGGTGGTAGGGGTTTTAAGGAAGATGGATGTCTGAGTGAGGAATTGAATCGAGGTAGAGTGAAGTGCCGAGGGATATGCATTACTGCATTGACAGTGGATTTGGGCGGGGATGTCAATGAGGGTGAAGTGCATGGGAATCCTTGCCATTTTACGTGGGCGTAGTCTTAGAGGTCTCGATGGAGAAATGGGAGGAAAGGATTCCACTCCCCGAGCCTAGTTTCCTAGTTGGTTCACGCATATATGGTCCTCCCTCCTCCATAGATGGGTTTGGGATTCCCACGGCCCGTCCGACTTTATTGAACTCGACTATCCGGAGTGACAACGAGCAGAGAGAGCCTCATTTTCTCACCCGTCGTGCCCCCTCACCAGGCGACGTGAGTCCGGGAGAGAGATACAGAGAGAGGAAAGAACTCGTCGCGGAATAATAATAAAAAAATGAGAATTGCGTTGACGGGCGAGGGAGGCATGGGTGGCTGACGTCGGAGGACAAATATCGATGCGCGACTTTTCGATGTTTTTCTTTACCTCCGAGCATGTATACAACGGAGAGGTTGCATATATATGGTATACCCGTTGCCCTAACCTTGCGCTAGCCAGAGATGAATGTGACGTCGGACATGGTGTATCCATGAAAGTGTTTACACTCTCGAGGCCGGAGACCTTTTTATTCGGCTATTTTCATCCCAAGCATGTTTCATACACATATCTAATGGATGCATAATAGTGAACTCGTTAGACTTTGTTAATTGGGAAAAATATTTTGGTTCAATGTTATTCTTTGGCCGGTTAACTTTCGCCAAGTGCTTTCTCGTTAAAAAAATAGCATAAAAAATGGATTGTAGCCCATATTCATCATCAATACTTTTGTGTAATATATCACACTACCAGCTACAATAACTAAAAAAATTACCAGCATTCGTTATAAATTTCAAAAATTCACATTAGTTACGCAAGAGACGAGATTTATTGAAAAAAACAAAAGATTCTACTTCCGCGTAGGCTTTCAGCCGTGTCTGGCGTCGCTCATCTGCGGGTTGTCCTGGAGACAGCTTTCCCCGCCAACAGCGTCCCTTTTGTATACACGCTCGAAGGTTTTTTCGACTTTTTTTTTAGATTTGACGGAAGGATAGCGGCCGCGGGATGAAATGAAGAGACTATCGAGTCGTTGGTGTGACTGGAGTACTGGCATCCCTTCCCGAGTGCCGGGGTTCGAATCAAAGCAAAGGATTTTTCTTTGGAATCCCGGTCTCTTCCTGAGTACTATGTGGTGGCTACACATCCAAGTGTAGTGCTTCGTCCGTTGGATTGATCGTTTTAGGTGGTTTGAGCGAGATAGTTCCCTAGTCATAATGGAGACCATATTCAAATTTTATTTTTTGATGTCAGCATCTGTAAGAAGTATGAAATAAATATTGTAATATTAATGGCGCAAAGATATAGTTACATATGACCAAAATTCTCAGTCATTAAATAAATAAATCTATAGAAGTCTCTAACTTGACTCATTTTTTCCCGCCGTACGGCTGAAAACCCTTCAAAACAACAGGTTTTTGCGATTCAGTAAAAAGTACTGGGGTGAGTTATAGATTATTTTTATAAATAGGTGAGAAAGCATGCGATCTACACACCATTCGTTTTTTGACGAAATCTAGGTGTTATAAATTCCTATTTCCTTTAATATTCTCCCTCTGGAGCGCACAGCCATAATCTATCCCATGTAAAACAGCTTATATCAATTAGGCAAATTGCTCGAAAAGTAGTTCGGAAACGGGTTGATATTTTGATATCATTGGAAAGATGAGAGTTTTTTATAGAAAATGAGGCCAAATTCCAGGTGAAGTGATTTGTCACTCAAACTACCTTAAAATGTGGATCCTACCTTTAGTTGAGAGAGGGCAGTGGCTTCAAGAGGTAGTATAGAAGGTTCTCACAACGTGATGAGAGTTATATTGATTCTTACTTTAAATTCTGTCGTTCAACTGGAGTGCGATCGTTTTTCTTTTCCATTTGGAAAAGAATTCCCTTTGCCGTTAAAATAATGGAAGTTCAGCGTATATCCTTAAGTGGTGGGCTTTCGTTCACACCATATGTCGATACAAGAGGAGCTACACCCATAACCATTACCCAAACGTTCTCTTAGATTAATGATGATGGGACCCTTACGTTTTCTTTAACGAGAAATGATTCAAACACAGAGGCATTCGAAGAAAGTGACAAGCAGGATGAAAATAAGCACATCATTCTCAAACACATTTTTACGAATATTCATCGATACAAGATCTCTACTGGCTATGAGGAGACAAATGCGAGGGAGTTGTGCTATCAATTTACAATCATTCACCATGGTGATTGGTTCATCTCCGACCTCTCTTAATTCCTTCTCATTTTCAGAGTTTTTACAGGAAATGTGAATCGTGGGAAAAAAGGCGGCAACCTAACAATCAACCAACTTCCTCTTTGAGGATTAACCTTATCTCTCTGATTCCAATACTATACTGAGCTAAAGTAAGAGGGAGACTTAATGCGAAGCGAACAGATACTTTTGAGGAGATATTTAAGAGGTGAACATGCAAAAGATTTAATTAAGGTAGGATGTTTATAAAGGCCTACTTTATTGGTAGTAAACCAAACGATGATGCTATTCAGCTGCCTATAAAAGCACATATATATTCAATAAAACAGTACGTGATATATTTACTGAATTCACTCGATAAGCTATAAACAATTTCCGCAATACCATAACAGGCTAGAAGACGAAATTTTTAAGAACAGAGTCGGCATGCCATAGTTTAGAGTAACGACAATATGATTACCATGAGATTAACGAAGAAAAACTTGCCCTTGAAATTGATTTGAAGATGATTGAAAGGATTTACATAAATTATTTCGACGAAATAAGCAATCTTCTTTCACAAACGTCCTACATTATAGCAGCACTCAAGTTCCTTGAAATTAACCGAGCAACTCAAGGTGCTTAATGTGTTTTCACGTCTATAATGAAGATTTACTGGATAAACGCGAAGGTTTTGCGAAGATAAAGCCATTTAGCGTCGATATCTTCATCATTTCGCCGATAAAGGCATACAATTAGAATCAAAATGTAATCTAAAATGTTCAGCATTGAGGAATATTCTTTATAAATTATCATTGACATTACCACCTTACATGAATAATCATGATGACACTTTCCTTACACTCTAAGAAAGGAAAGGTAGCTATTAAAGACAGTAAAAACCTAAATATCTGCGAAATATTCGAAGCAAGATTTCACGTAGACTAAATAAAATTAAGCACATGAATTGGTAAGACATCTCACACATAAATATATACCTTTTTATGGAATTAAAATTTATTAGGATGGTAATACTAACTTTCAGATCATTACTTGTTTTTAAATAATTCTAATCGGTAGTAGAAATCCTAATTACAAATTAGATATAGATACAAACTCCAAGTACATATTCTCATTTTACAAATGAATCCTGATGAGATTTTAAAAAGCGTCTTAATCGTTAGCTTCACATTACACTGAGATATAAAAATTTAAAGTAAGGGGTCTAATGAAGTCTTTATGGGTCTTCCATCAGGTCAGGTATTGAGATGCCACCGTTAGACGGATAATCTGACCACCCTGATGACGATGGCAGAGTCAACAGTCGATAAGTCGCCAGCCCACAACCTGATCGTGTAGAAAACCCGTGAAGATTTCATTCAAATCATATGCGGGGAAAAAACTAAATCTTTCAAGATGGATAATTCTTGGAAATTAATTTCAAATTATTACAGTAAATGTAATAAATGTAATAAAACAGCACAAGAAGAAGTCGTCCTCAAACATAGTATATGGATGGTAAGGTAATGATTGCCATTTGCTTTCTCAATCGTATTGAGTTCGGCTGTGAAGTTAGAATACCACGTTTTCAAGAACTGAAGATGGTAACGATTTCCCTGCATACACCGTTTTACTACTTGGATTCTAAATGTAAAATACTTAAGTTTTTCACTCTTTCCGGCGAACGAGACGTTAAACTTTCTCTATATGGGGATCCCTAGATGTCTTTTCATTAGATAAGACTACTTCCGACGCCGGGTTTCCCTCCATTATCGAAGTACGTGAGTCTTCCTACTCGCAAATCATCCGAGCCTAAGGTGGACTCCCTCATTTCCTGATGATGACAAAATGATAGATTCAGCGAGATATATAAGAATATGAGTTAATGACATTATCTCTTTTGGTCTTTACCATGAGAATTTTGAAGCAAACTCCGGATTACCCTTAACCCGTCTTTTCACCACAAATGAAGCAATTTCTACCCACCTAGCCTTCATGTTGCAAATCAAAGCAGTGGTCAATCGTCTCAACACACTCACAAAGAGTACCACTCAGGATTGGCCCATTATTTGAATTTTACGTTATTTAATGTCAAAGTTTTACAGAGGCGCTTGAAAGAGTGGCTTCGCCCTTAAAATTACCTCTTTCATTCCCATTCAACCCACCCTTTCCCGATCGGATACCAACCCCCAAACCAGCCTATCGCCTTTTCTATTTCTTCTCACATTCTTTTATTCCTCCTCCGTCCCACTCAGTGTTATAAAGGGCGGAAGAGAGAGTAAGAGAGAGTCCAATAGGGAGAGAGAGGGAGAGAGGAGGGCGAAAGGCCCTGAACAACCCTCCTTTAGCCCTCGCCTCACATAAACGCACACAACAGCACGGCGCAGTAGTCGTCCCGCCCACCCTGTGACCTCAGAGCGCACAACCAGAACAAACTGCCTCAGCGCCTCAGTGGCGGAAGGAGGAGGAGGAGGAGGCAGAGAGAGAGAGATCCCTCCTTCCCGCCTCACTCGAGGCTTTTCTCGCGCACGCACTTGGATCCAGGGACGCGCGTGCGAGCAACCAACAGCATACCAAACCCACCACAGCGGCACGCGAAAAACCCACAAACTCTCTCTCTCTCTCCTCTCACTCTACTGTGTCTCTCTCTAGGGGGTGCAAAAGAAAGCAAGCCCTCCGCAAACTATCCCTTCATCCTCCCTTTCCACCTCCAGCCACACTTGGGATGAGCGATGTATCGATTTCGATTTGCAAAATTCGAGTAATATGCTGCGATAATAGGATATAATTCTAAAATATCACGTAGATACGTGGAGTAAACATATTCGAGAAATTACCGGTCAAGCTAATCGTAAATTGGGATTTGCTAAAAGAGTACTTGGCAAGTGCGACGATAAAGTTAGGGAAATTAGCTACTTCTCTCTCGTTAGACCGCACTTGAAATATGCTGCCAGTATTTGGGATCCTTATGAGATAGGCCTGGAAACTGAGTTAGAACGCGTGCAGCGAAGATAGGCAAGATACGTTAAATGCCGTTATGATAATCTCGTTAGTGTTACTGACCTTTTGCAGCAACTGGGATGGGAAACGCTTTCAGACCGTCGATTAAAATTTGGACTTAGATTAGATTGTTGATTAGATTGTTGTTGGGGGGGCCTTCGTCAGGAGCCCGGGCACTTAGACCTTTCTTGGTCCATTGTGCCAACCCCATAACTGTCTGCCACTTGCAGACAGGGGACAAGAGCACCTCGGTAGAGGTATGGAGGATTGGCCTCCCCCTGCCTCACCCCAGTACCAGGTATAGAGGATGTTCTCCCTCCAACCGGCCCGGTTTGGCCTGGCCTCTCAGGCCTGCCGGTATAGGTATGAAGGGAGTATCATCTCTCCATCCATGCCTGGTTGAGGTATGGAGGAGGGTCACCCATCCAACCACTGTCCGGGCCCAACGTTGCTTAACTTCGGTGTTCTGATGGGAACCTGTGTTTCAACGTGGCTAGGCCCTTGCCAAAATTTGGACTTAATCTATTATGTAAGTACCAAACCGGTCTATTCTCTGACGACGTTGATAATATTTTACGAAATCCGATACACTACGGTAGATAAGATCATGAGAATAAAATTAGGGAACTAGACTGCAGAACGGACAGATTTAAAATGTCATTTTTCCCACGAACGATAATGGACCATAACAGCGGCCAGTGAGACTTTTATCTAGATTTGTCGTTAGGTAGTGTAGCTCTTAGTAGTAGTACTCCCTAATACTTTAATCCTTTTCTGTTACCTAGTACTAACAGCACGCCGTGCATGTTTTCTACATAAGTCTTGAGTCTCTGTCCATTTGTGTAGTTGCAAAATACATATATATTAATGGTCCCTCTCCATTGTGATAAAATCTGTAGTGTAGTAGTGCATGCTTGTGAGACTTCGCCTCGTGGCAAGCATTAGCGATTTATGCTAATGCATAATTAGTCGTCGTTACACTAACTTTAGGGTATAGTGTAATGCATGTTGGTGAACTCACCCCCTGCCACACACTCTTGAGGTAGTTGGCAGGATATTTTGTAGATGTAGATGTAGATATGATATTGAAAAATTAAGGATATGACATACAAAAAAATTAACTCCGTTGCCTCAGGCGTGACTTGATGGAATTTGCTTAGCATTGTGAATGAGAAGCAGTAGGTAACTTTGTAATTCAACATGTATTTATTAGAAACAACCTAGGTTTCGACGTTGCACGTTATCATCATTACAAAGTTACTGCTTCACATTCACAATAGAAAAAATGGGAATAACATTGATGAAACATGGGAATAACATGGATTCAACATGTAAGTATATCGAAATGAAACACATCGATGATTCGGTAAAACGCGATATTGTAACTTCATATTGAAAATACCCTCTTGTTATGCTACATCATGTAAAACTAATGTTAGGGATGATATCATGTATTTCGACATAAATCGATTTTAATGTCCCTCTCCGAAAGTACACTTATGCATATACTCTTTGTATCCCAGTGTTACATAAAATATAATTCTCATTGTAATATGCAACATGATTCATTATGTGATTGACAGACGTTAACTGAAAGTTACGTTTGATGCTTAGGTAAATAGCTAATCATCTAACTGAGCGATTTCACTTGATGCCACGTCATGTCACAAACTATTACTATTTCACAGTGTTAGTGTAGTGATTATTAATGCTAAATTTATATTGTCTTCAATAACGCCAAAGGGAGGCCTCAAATCATCTACATCGGGGAATGTAAAAAGGCTACGCTCACAGACTCCTAAGTGACAAATTCACCAATAGAGGGTTTCAATCCGAGAACTACTGATTATTAGGAGAGAACTTCGCCACCGAGGTATATTGCCTTTGCGTCCCTATCCCAACATCCACCAGTTCCAATACATTAACCCTTTACGATGTGTGAGCACGCTCAATTCGGAATATAGGCGATTGTGATTGATTCAAGATGCATATGATTGAATTCGATACGTGACATCAAGCGAAATCGCTGTGTTAGTTGTTTATCAATTTACCTTTCTCGCAAAATGGACGCATCGAAAATAATGCGACCTATCCTTCACATCTCGACTCTACACTCAAGTCTTCTGACACCCTTAACACCCTTTCTCCACTCAGTTCAAACTTCTTTCCCTCCAACCCTTACACCAAAAACTCTTTCTAGGCCTTCTATCCTCCTTGCAAAACCCTGGGTCTTTCCCAGAACCTTCTCTCGTATCCTTACTCTCTCTCAACCCCCCGCTCCTCGGGTGGTAGAGGAAGGGTCTTGCTGCGGTCTTTGAGAGGAAGAGAGAATAGTGAAACGAACAGCACAAAAGACGATCGAGAATCGTAGATGAGAAGAGTGGGATGTTGTGGTGTGGGTAGAGGAGACAGACCGTAGCGGCGTGGGAAGACGTGAGCGACTGACGATTGGGTGTAATAAGAGAAAGGGCTCTTCTTGATTGTCCCGGGGAAATGTCTCCTTAACTGCAACAAGAGGGGGAACAAACGACCCTTGTTTGGACATTATGAAGAATGGATGACCCTTAGGCCCCTTCCGCATCAATTATACACATATGTAGGACACTCCGAAGGCGTCTCCGTTGAAAACGTTTTTGATGTTCCAATTGGGAATGACGCGCTCTGAAACGACCGTTGGGAAAATACGAGGGAAGCCCGGAGCATAAATCGAACGAATTTAAGTGGATCCACCTTTTAAGGTTTCCATTACTATTCAACATGGCTTAAAATTAATATTACGTCTTCATTTACGTTGTGCCCAGAGGCAAAGGATCAAGGAGTTGTGGGTGTAAGGAAACCGTGCATCATTAACAAATTAGAGAATAAAACAAGAGGCTAGAGAGTGAAAAACTAACACTATTTCATTAAAATAATAAAAAATTATACAGAGGTACCTCAACTTACGAACCACTCAACATGCAAACTTTATCATATTACATTTCAGCCACTAGATACGAAATTATTCTCGAGATAAAAACCATGATACTTTTCTCACGCAGCGTGCCAGAGACTAGTGAATGCGATGAAAAATGGAAAAAAATGTTTCAAGGGCACACTTTTTCAGTAAAATAAATGCATTTCTGATTTTTTAAATTTCTGAATCTGGGAACGGATTCATTGATCAACTATCAGACAAAAGAGAAAAATTAGGTTTCGAGATACGATCCGCGGGCAGGAACGAATTAAGTACAGAACTATATGTATTCCTGCACACGTTTTCGGTGTATGGGTTTTGATGCTTCCACCCGGACTAATGTGAACGGAGCAGAGGCTGAGTATATACATCTACAAAATACCCTGCAAGCCACCTCAGGGGTGTGTGGTAGGGGGTGAGTATTCAACAACAAGCATTACACTATACCCTAAAGTTAGTGTAACTAAGACTAATTATGCATTAGCATAAATTGCTAATGCTTGTCACGAGGCGAAGCCTCACAAGCATGCACTACTACACTACAGATATTCTCACAATGGAGAGGGACCGTTAATATATATGTATTTTGCAACTACAAAAATGGACAAAGACTCAAGACTTATGTAGAAAACATGCGCGGCGTGCTGCTAGTACTAGGTAACAGATTAGGATTCAAGTATTAGGGAGTATGACTACAACTAAGATCTACACTACCTATCGAAAAACCTAGATAAAAGTATAATTGGTCAAAAGTATAAACCACCCGCCTTGATGGTACCTTACCTTAAAGGATTACTTAAACGAATTACCTTTATATCACAGCGAACGTCATGTCTACGATTACGTTAATCCCATCAAAAAGGAGTGTGACTTAGGGTGCACGGACAACGGTCATCATAAACGTTTTTTTGGAATAACCAAAGTAGTTCGTGAGGTATCTATAATATTGGCTTTTCATTCCAAAGCCCTGTGTTTGTATTCCAGCGCTGAAGGGGATCTTCAGTGGTACCCCTGATTGGATTCTTTGAAGACAGCACTTCAAGTGCACCACTCCGTCCGTCGGAATAGGACGCTAAACTGTGATCCCCTTGGCGCCTTTTGTTAAAAGAATAGTCTAAAACCGACAGCGGTTTTCTCTTCTCCCGTTCTCCATTTCAAAGTAGTCCTTCCCTTGCAGCTTCAATCGCACAATCGCTCTCAGATTTTGGTCACCTCCCCAAAACAATCAACCAGTCATTTAAATAAGGCAAAAAAGTTAACGTAAACAGCTGTATAATATTTGGGTGCCAATTCGTGGTTCTTTCATGCTCACAGACAAAGCGAGAGTATATGAAGCGCATAAATAAATCGGTCCAATGGTGCACATTTCCCTAATAGAAAGGGAGTGTACCCTAGCTTATCAAGCACATCCAAGCCGCATGCGTGACAGTTTGATACACCGTATGAGTAGACACGGGGATATATTTTTCGCATAGATCCACGAGGATGGGCGCGATAGATAAGTATGGCTCGGTGTTGTAACTTGACTACGCACATGATCGCCAATTAAGGGGATTTAGGTTACAATCCCAATTGAGTAAAACGATTTTTTCGAGATGAAACTACACTGTTTGGAAGAACGTAAGATGTAAAATACAGAATCCATCGACAATATGAGTGTATTAAATATTTCTCTACCCTACAGTTGTAAAGGACCTATCGATAATTGGCAAAACGTTCACCAAATGGACAATGGGCAATATGCCGGAGCGAATATGGCCTGACCAACAGCCATGCTCTGTTGTGGGAAACAATTCCATTTACAAGCACCGTTGAAATTAATAAAAAACTATTGATGGCATCACAGAGCTCAAAATATTTACACTAACTTTTATATTTAATGTAGCTTTCTCAATTCGGATGCTCTAATAAGCTCGCCTTTCGTTCATTCAGGCAGAGGTAAATTACAATTTTTGACGTTTCCCAAAAACCCGCGTGGTCACGTGACACAAAAATGCCATTCTACCCGTCCATTATTGGACGTAAAAATAACTGATGCATAGACCAAACCCGATATCGTTTCACTCAACCTATCGATCACTCCCGTCGTTTTTGTGGTCGAGTTTCCTTCGCAGGCGGAATCGATCATGGCTGAAAAGATGTTCGGGGAAAGAGACATGAAAATAAGATCAGCAGAGTCAACTCAAGGAAAACGAAAGTTTGTTCGGGATTCTCAGTGAATAAGATAAGGCCTTATCGTAACGGTGGTGTGTACGGTGGAGTCAAAGGGCTCATTCATGGTCAAGTGCATTCCAGCATACGAGACGGGTAGAGTGGATTCACTTGGAGCAAGAATGCAAGGTTCTCTATCGGTCCATCCTCCATCTGCTCCGAATGTTTGACCCGATGGCTAGGTCATCTCTTTCCCGACGAAGGTGCAAAAGACGAATTTACGCATTTCCCCCTTCCAGGGAAAAATACCACCGTCGAATGTAACCCATTGATAATTGTTATGAGAGATAGAACTCCGATTGTAAGCCAAGGGGAGTTTTAGAATGAAATTCTATTCTAAATGGATTTTTTGTCTTCCATCTATGTATTGATTTCCGAATTACTTCTCAGCGTTTTCTTGAAAGAGAACAAGCTACAACTTCCTCATATTTAATGTCAATTTCCATAAATGGTCATTCTCCATTGGTTAAGTTTCGCCGATACGTATAATATTATAGTTGGTTTCCAAAATCTTTCACTTCAATCTCTGGTCAAATAAATCATTAGCCAAGCTACGAAGCAAAACACAACACCGATATCAGTTGCATTTTCCGCATGATACTTTGATATTTTTTAGAATCATTCCATCCATACCTGTCTTTCCAATTATCCTCGTCAGCTTTACCCATTTCAATGTCAATTCCTTTCCACGGAAAGATATGCTATTGGTCTTAAAATGTTTTTATTTTCCCTTCCATTTTCCTCCACATACGCCAATCGGGTAAGAATCATCACCAATAAATCTATTAACTCAGGATTGTCCCTTAAAAAAAGTCCCCTTTTCTATATTGGAAAGCATATGAAAATGTCATCATTGCAATAACTGTCGAGGGTTTGGTCCAAATTTATTCAACGGTTTACCAGTTTCTACCGTTTAGGTTTTAATTTCAAATCATTCTCAGGGCAACAAAAGATGATCTATAAATATAATTTAAACGTCGGCAACTGCCATGGGGTTTATTTCATTTGGATCATACCCCGGGAAATTTCTATTATCAAAAATAAATTAGCGTGCCAAAGAAGAAAGAAAATTTGAAATTTTATAAAGTCAATTGTTTGCATTCTTCGCGGGATAATCAAGAAGCCATTTTATTTCCGTTCCAACTTTTTACCTTTCTACTTCACTCTCACAGCCCAGACTGTTGGCATTTCGATTGCTTCTCATTTGAATGGTCAATAACGCAAACAAACGAATCAAGAGGAGGCGCATTTCTGTGCGCTGTTCCCGTGGGTGTGTTATACAGAGGAGGAGACGAAATGAAAATCCTCTTCGGAACTCGGGTAATGCGTCTAAAGAACCAAAAACACGTGAGAACTATCGAAAGAAAAAAATAAATAACAAAAATACACCACTCGTCACCGAAGTTGTTTCGGGTGATAATTTCGTCACAGTCAACGTCACAGCCGGATGGTTGGTTGATGAGAACAGGGAACTTCCCGGGACACTGTTTTGTTTTTTTCCAGTTTCTCGCTTCCGTTCATCGCGTCCTCTTATTTTTTAACGGCGAGCAAACACAAGAGAAATGATGCGAAAGCGTAAGAGGAAGGAGAAAGGAAGACTTTTGCTCGACGTGAGGTTTTTGCCATCGAAAACTCGCGGTGGGTTTCCTTTATTATGGAGGAGAGATCGCTCAAAGGTAGAAGAATACGCACCCGAAAGAAGAGGAACTACTACGTCAATGGATGCTCAGGGAACACTCTTTTTCATCCTATTGATCGCTGATGGAAAGAGAGGAAAGCATGAGATGGAGAACGGAGCGGTTGCAAAGGAAGTGACTGAAGCTGGGAAGAACAGACTTGAGTTTCGGTGAGGTTGTTGAGTAGTGATGGATTGAATACGCTTGTATTTCCATTAATCTCTACAAACGCTAATAAAGCATTTTCTGATGACGTATTTATAGCGTTTTAATAACATTTGTTTTTATTTTTACAACAAAAGCAAAATTTTGAAAGTGACGGTTTCAGTAGAGAGGTTATGGAAACCCACTGTAAATAATTAGGACGGTTAAGTGTGGTCAGGGTGACCAAACGCCGTTTACCATGTTTTCAGAAAGTGAATGATAGAGTCAATAATACATTTAAAAATATAGATCAAACGCCAGTTAAAGACTATTTTTACTAGGAGTACAAATCCATGTTATCACAATTTCCTTGTTTTTACTTTTCTTACTGTGAGAAATTTTTAAAATTTACTGTTTCAGACGAGATTTTTTAACTGTACATTAGATCCTGAATTGGTCAGAACTCCCAATATGGAAAGAAAGCCAATGACTGCACGGAGGTTACGGTTTAGTGGAAGAAGCCATGCTAGTGGACGTGTGGAGAGAGACGCATGGCAGGGAGAGAAGGTACACTTATACCACCTACAAAACTCCGCCATCATCAATTCGACTAGACCGTGTATATATATATATATATATATATCTAGAGAACCGGTAGCGGCAATCAAGGGTGCTATGATGTTACCGTCCTTTTCAGATCATATGGCCTTTCAGTGCACCATCAACAGAATTGAAAGGAAAAGTTATCCTTTTTGGTGACTTCCAACTGAATGGTTATCGAATACGCACTACATTAAAATGATTGAGGCGACCGCCTTGAGGTATTTCAAGAAAGCACCACTGAAGGAGACGCAGTTGAAATGTAGGAAGTTCTGAAGGATGAAATTAGAGCCTCCAGTGTATCATACTTAAATATCAAGCGGATTGTGGAATATGAGGACCTGGAAGACCTCGAACGGCAGGTGGAGAGACTGGAGCAATCCAAGCGAGGTGAACGAGTGGAAGTAACGAAAACGAAAGTTAAAGAGAGGTATTCGAGAGAGGCAGCAAAGGCAGCAGCGAGAATAGGATGGGGAGACGCAATGGCAAACGACGACCCTGCTGGTACCCGATTGTCCAGGCTAGCTAGGATAATGACCTCAGCACCCTTAAATGCCATTAGAACGCCAAATGGTATCGTGACGGACAACAAGAGGCTCTGTGTGTATATACAAAGATACTTTACAGATAAATATAAACCCAACGCCCGACAGACGGAAGACCAAACTTGTGGCCTTAACATTGAAAGGATCTGTGGAAGAAGTGAGTGTGAAACGTACTGAACATGTTAATGTTATGTTTTGCCTCATTATTCATTTCTTGTAGTACTTTTTCCTGACATTCCATCAAAATACTAATTGAAAATGCATAATTTTGAAGAAAGATTTCTTTCAAATGTATTCCATCTCTAACATTGATGTCTAACCTCCTCGTACTCTTGTCGCTAAAATTCCAAAGACAGAAAAGCATTTGTCATCATCGGACATCGACACCAATATTGATTAGCTCTGAAGCTCTCCACGCTACTCTCTGCTATCAAATAGACCAGACTCAGTTCCTTTATTCCATCCCTCATGTTTTAGTGGTGTATTTCGTCCTTACGTCTTCCTCGGCAGTTTTTCCCATTCGCGGTATCTTACATTATTGTTTTCAGAATGCTCTTTTTTTCCGAATGTGTCATTTATTCTACTGAATTAACTGGATAATTAATCTTGTAGTGGGTTTTAAAAAGGGAAAAACGTTTAATACAATGGAGATCTGAGTTCTTTATTACACACCATGTTGGTCTCGCCTTATGAAATGTGTAAATAAAGATATCAAGGTGTTCTGTTGATATCAGTACTCATTTTCTGATTTTTTTAAATAAATAGCTTCTGCCCACTCGCTACTGAAATCCAATTTGATATTCCATGCGAGCTTAAATGAAAAGACATTTGAACTATGCACTCAAATAATAATTTTACCGGTACCCACGCATTTATATTTCAACCAGTTAGCGATCTCTAACTCTCGCGGTTTCCCTCACACAATTTCACTCTGCTTTCGGATCAAACAAAACGTGATAGAGTTTGAAACCCCAATGCACCCACGCGTAAAAAAGAGCACAGTAAAAAGTGGCAAGATGTTCATAATACCCAGCGATTCTCAGTGAGAGCACTGTGCTGTAGAGCTCACGTAATTTCTTCGGGTAGTAAATTCTGAATTTTAGTCCTATCCCTTTAAGTTGCTCTCTGGTTTTCAAATACACCCAACTCCGACTGACGGAATAGTTTCTAGTGAGGTTTTTTTAAAGAGATCAAAACTTTAAGACTAAGGACAGGATTAAAACAAAGAAGCCTTCGTTCGGTCGGGAATGCCACTTCGACCAGAGTATAACCTTGAATAGGTGCATAAGCGAGGGCAACAATATCAGCGCAGCACATCTAGCGACTACGGTGAGCTAGCGGATGTACTTTGATTACGAACAAAATAAACCGTCTACATGTCGAGTTAGGGCGGGATTACGATCGACGTTTTCTGAAGCGACGATAACGAACGGTGGCGTTCAGTATTCCGTCGTCTTCCCGTGAAGTAGGAATGTGTTGCGATCGACGGGAGTATCAACGCACATAGTTTACCGTTTGTGCAAAAGAAGTTATGAACGGTTAAAGAAGGTTAATTACGTTTAACTGTAAAGTTAAAAAGTCTAGGACAGTCTAGGAATGGAATTGAGTAAAAATTGAAAAAAGCTCTCCTCCAAATGGCTGCTGGTAACGTAGAGTGGCGGAAATGGTGGATATAAAAAAGGTTCACTCATCAGGTTAGCTCGTAGGCTTCCGCGGATGTAGTGTTGACTGTTTAATCTTTCGGGATTCATTCCGCGATGCTTAAATTTGCAAAAAACAATATTTCGCTGGTCCTCCTGCCAGCTTCATCAGGTTAACTGAACTGATTCCTTAGTCTCGCTCGTCTTTATATATCTGAGTGAGGACTCCCATTGTTGCCGGAATTTTAAAATTTGAAAAATTCGTTTAAGCTTTCTACTCAACGTGTAACCGTCTTCTCGGTTGACGTTCTCCTGTCTCTTCGCAATTTCCATAGCCTCCCTGATTAATCTTGGGTAATAGCGTACCTCCCTTGATATTAATTTTGTCTCCTCAAAGTTTAAATTATGAGTGGGGCTGCTCAGATGGTGTTCTGCTATTGCAGAAATGCGGTAATTATTATTTTTAATTGCCCGTTGATGCTCTTGGAGGCGTATTTTTAGGGTTCTGCATGTCTGGCCTACATATGGATGTCCACAGCTGCACAAAACTTCATATATTCCTCCGTAGAGGTTCCGGGGAAGCGGGTCTTTGGCTTTCAGAAGTACGTCCCGTGTCTTCGTCGCGCATGTGAATCTGCTCACTACGTTGTACTTCGATCGAATTCTGGAGATTTTCATAATTTTAAACATCGCGGAATGAATCCCGAAAAAGGAAACAGTCAGGTTCACTCATCGTCCGTTGACGGCGCCGTCGACTTCCGGTCATCGTAATAGCATCCACTGCATCACAATCAACTAACTTCCAAAACTCTATGGTCTGTTTCCGTCACGTCAGAAAACGTTGATCGTAATCCCACCCTTGAGCAAAAAAACTGACTTCGTATATATATACGTCTAAGCAAATGAATGCATCTCTTGGGAAGGGGCGTCTAATTGGTCATCGATCGGTATCGCTATGTGGCATCCACGTGGTGGTGGTGGTCGACTTTCCGACGCTCCCAGAGACGTCTCCGGGAGCGTCGGAAAGTCGAGGCGGCGCAAGTCTGAAAGGATGGCGCTCTGCACCTCGAGGGGCGCTAACTATACCCCGCTGACGTATTCGAATTTACCCGCAGCTAACGTGTTCCGTATCTCCGTCATGGCTACGCCTAATTTCCATTCAGCGCTCAATGAGTCATCCCGCCACATAATTGGATGAGCAACTCACTAGCGATGGCATAAAAAAACGAGGTTTGTTGATGACATCACTAAAGTGAGAAATCCTTATTACCAGTGATTAAACTCTGATTCGCAAGCAAATCCAAGAAAAGAGAAAAATTATGGAATTCATTCCAACAATCAAGATAAACAGTTTGTTAACCACAATCACCATTATCTACTTTGAAGTTTAGAGGTATTATCAACCTATTATTTTTTTTAAATACCTCTCATATGGCAGGTGAAATCTTTCATGTGATTTATGAATAATTATACACAGCTCGTAGAATAAATAAACGCAAAAATTCATTTAATTCCACTAAACTCAAAATAAACTAAATTGCTCCGGGGAATTTAAAAATTCAAACGCGGCACATTTAAAAGGAAATTATGGCGAATTAATTGCTATTTTCTTTTCAACTTGCAATGGAATCGTATTGAGTAACATGTTGCCATATAATACGAGTATCTATATATTGTTACACTAAGTTAAAGCTAAAACGTTTTCATTTTACCAATCAAAGTTAGTTAACAAGCTTCAAGAGGATGAGTAATTCAAACAAAAAGCCACGACCGAAATTGAAAAAGGAACAAATAAAAACGAGACTACAAAGTGACGGGAGAAAAAGCAAAGAGACGGTTGATGGATGAAAAAAGCCTCCGAAGAATCGGAAGGAAAAGTAGAAAACGTCCACAGCTCGAGAACGAACGAACCTAACCAAGGAAGCCATTCCGAGGAAAGTGAAAAGACGAAGCTACTAGTTTGGTAAGAGGGATGCGTAGAAGGGAAGCAAAGATCAAAAGGAAGAAGGGATCCACTAAAACACCAGGTTGGGTGGAGGCATACGCACGAGTAGCCCGGGGGACGGAAGCGACAGGGAAGAGGAAGGGGAACTGCAAGAGTAGGAAAGGTCGATATGCATCCAACATGAGTATGTATCGATACTTCTGATACGTCACTCGTTTCATAATTATCGCAAATTACGTTTACAGCTTCAATAGGCAATCGATAATTGATTTGACGCGAAACTTTGATCGAATCTCGCAAGAAATACTCGCACGACACAAGAGGTGAATTTACTAAACATTAGAGATACTAGAGTAAATATAAAGGGAGTCAGAATTAACCACTAAGAACCTGTGAAATCATTCCTATGTGTTGGAAAAACCTGTAATGATAAATATAGCAAATATATGCTTCGGCCAGGAGAAGACCTACTTAGTACCAGTTGAAGAATCGACCTCAACGTATATAGCGTCACTGTTAAGGTATAACGCCTAATAATAACCATGATAGTTTCGGTATAGACATATAGATCGATCGGCCCTTTAAACAGGAGTTCGATTGTACAGAGTGTTTCTTTTCATCGTGATGAACATCATTAAGTTCCACAAAGTTACACCTGGGCCCAGCAATGTATTCTGGAGAAGAAAGAAAGAGGGGATAAGAAGAGTGAAGGGGAGACCTAAAGAAACACTGAATGCAATGAAGTTTTTATTCTTAAATCATAACTTTTAATGCGATAATTTCACAGAAGAAAAATAAAAGCTGTCTCGACTGGGAATCGGACCCGGATCCCTCCTCAATGTCACTCCAAGTACTATGGTCAATCAAACTACCGAGGTTCTCTCTCGTGGATTTTGGCACTTGCAATGGGAGCCCCGTAAAAGCAAATACCTTTGCTAGTTCTAGGTATCCTAAAAAAACAGCACTTGTAATGTCCGTAACATTTAACATTGTAACGGAGAGATATCTATCACTCTCCGTTGTAGAAGTGAAAAATTCATTGGGCATATTCTGAGACTTAACAGCCCCCATGAAAATCATAAATAAAGGAGAACGAATGGGAAGAGTTAACGTGGCACACAAAGGATGCCAAATTATGATGGATATCAAACTGAGGATTGATAAAGGAGTTAAGCGTGCATCTGTACCTATCAATGAAAGGCTAATACCGCTGGGTCACTGAATGTTCGCGATATCTCTGTAACCATTATATATAGACAACGTGTTGCAATGATGTTTGCCACACAGCTCCGTCTTAAGCCCTTGATGCTCACTAAAAAATCTTTTAAAATAATGGTAACGAGACTATTGCGGTCAATTAAGAAAAGGGAAAATTGCAAGCCAACATATTACCTCATATATATTGCTTTACTCATATTCAGTACATCCTTATTGGATTTTAAGTGTGCTCCCACAAAAAATCCCTGTTATCAGAGGAAAAGCACTACAGAATTTTCATTTTAAAAAAGTGAAAAACGTTACAATTCACTCAACTTTGGGACAACATGATTGGCTCAGTTGATTGCGCTTTTTTTTCATTGGTATCGGGGTGTATTCACACTTTATCTGCTGTGCAGAATACAAATATGGACACCACCTCTCACGGTGTTTCTCAGCTAACGCTTACAGCCACCTAAATACTATAGCAAAACTCTGATCCCCTTAACAAATGGAGAGAGGGGCGAGTGAAAATCGGGCAACGAAGCATTTTAATAAGAGATCGGGAAGGATTAAAATTCTAACGTAGCCAAGGGTAAACAGGCTTGAAATAAAATGGATTTGAGAGGTGCAATAAAACAATCTTTGGGCTGATGACAACTGTTTGGTGATAAACATCTTCTACATCACAGCATCGACAGACTTCTGCCATTTCGATGAAACTACATCGATATTTTTGACTTTATTGCTCATAGATATGATGGAGCAGGTTGCGGGTGGAACACGTGTGACCAGGAGGGAGCCCTGCGTGGCAGAGACAGATGTACCGCTTTTGGGGGCGGAGGAGCGGGGGTGGAGGAGCGGGGGTGGAGGAGCGGGGGCGGAGAAACGGCTTTATTTGCCGAGTGGGGTGGGTTGGCGAAGGGAAGGGAAGAGGAAATTGAGATCACGAGAGGGAGTTGAGGGCGCTCTCGCTCTCTGAGGCCTCCAGCCAGCCAGAGCCAGCTCACACTTCAACCCTTAACTGAGTGGAGAGGAATGCCCGCGAGAGGGTTGAGAGAGTGTGTGTGACTGATGGCAAGAGAGGCGAGGGGGGGCACACTGAGGGAAGTCGTCTTGGAGTGTGGCACGTGGAGGAAAAGATTGGTTGGGTTCTCCGCGGAGTGGTGTGAAGGGTGGTGGATAGGAATGAGAGTTCGTGTGGAGGAACCGAAAACATTTTGAGAAGAAGAAACAGGCTGCGCTTTCGGACGATCCGCTTCAATTTCGGGAATTTTCCATAGGTATTGATATCGGTGGTGATTTTTGACGGATATAAGACACCTGCACACACTGAACCGTAAAGGAAGGGAGCCAAAGTCTCACGATTTATCATCATAGAGTGAAATTTTAAAGGCAATATTCTTTTGTAAGTTGAAATAAACGCTTCACTTTTTATGGCAAAACGTATATGAAAATGAAAATTTATTTTTCCCTGTGACAATTTATGGGACCGAGCCAACCTTAACAAATATCTTCTCTTCGCAAATGCCGTCTTAACTGAGACTGAGCATATCTTTTAAATTTATTTCAGAGTAAAAATAGAAACTATGCTTTTCCATGTGTGGCCATTTATTGGAAACAATTCAGGCGAGATATTGATACAGCGCATTGTACTATATTGCCTTCTGTGATCAACTTTCCAGTACTTTGGGGGATCATTGTGACTGGAACCCAGCACGTCATACTTTCTCGTCAATACATGCTTCTTAAATGTAAGTTAATCCTTGAAAGGCAGCCAGTATGTGCTTGCCAAATTATAAATAAATTATTCCTTCTACATTTTTATGTATTTCATAAATTATTGCTAACAGTAATAACATAATTTATCCATTACCTCAGCCACCAAAGATAATCTACATACATTCTACCAGAAACCGCCGGGGTTTTCCGAGTAACCACTTTTGGGATTATTCAATGGGCCATTTAGAATATAAGTAAACGAATCTCCCTAGATAATTTATGGCACGGGATTTCGGAACATTATTTATGCTTTTCTAGAGTTACTATCTTCAGGAAAGTCAGTTCAAACTATTCTTGTTACTTTAGAAAGCGGTAGTGCACGCGATATTTTCACCTCACCACGCAAAGCTTACAATCTATTTTTTCCCATTATTTAAATATATGTGCTATTCCCCACTTACATACTTAAATAACAATTTTCCCTATCAGAAAGCACGATATAACTCAAGTCCTAAATTACCTAACAGGATATTTTATCACGCTCAGTACGAATCAGTTTTTATTCTTTTCACACCAAATCTGCATCAACCCCTAGTCATGTAAACAACGAGAGAACTGCATCCCAAGAGTAGAAACTTGTGTACTAAATGAGACAGTCAGTTTTCATTTGTCTTCAACGTGAAAGCGTGGAATCTAACTTAAATCTTATCGTTCAAATAATGGGCTCAATGCAGGACCACGTTCATGTAATGGGCTTTCCCATTTCTCTGGCTTGATATTCCATCTCTCATTGAATTAGCGTTTATATAATAACATCAATTCTGCGAGAAATGACTTTCTAACAAATGCACTTTTGTTTGGTGGAACAGAAATATTTGATTCTCAAACACGTACACATGAATGCGCAATGAAATATTTTTCAAGAGAGAATGAAAAAAAAACATAAAGATGTGAAACAATTTTTACAAAATATTTCGGCTCTAGAACTACGAATGATAATCGTAAATGACATTGCCTTGTGTTGGTCAGTTGAAGGTCCTTCTATACCACAGGAATCCGAGTCGATCATCATAATTAATTAAGTATTGCTAAAGGTGATCTTGATCAAGTTGACGGTTTTTCAAACAAAAACACCCCGGTTTCTTTTCATAAACATACGCTCGAAAAGGAGTATTATTGACCCTTTGTAAAAAAGATAACCAATTTAATGTGTTTATAGGCTCACCAGAGACAGGTTACACGATGAAAATATTATTCCAGAAAGGTCACTAGTTAAATCTCACGACCTCATGACGATCAATCGATGAATTAATAAAATGTAGCATTTAAATCAATGCTGGAATAAGCTTTTAAAACTTGAAAAAAGTTTAAAAACTAAAAATGAAAATTTCAGAGAAAAGACATTAAAATGTTTATGCTTTCCTCTTACTCTTTATCCAGTTCAGTTAAAAGCGAGCCATTCAGTATGGGCTAAGCAATGCGAGGAAGGAGGCAAAAACGAGAATGAATAGGGACGGGAGAAAATAATTACATCATGTTTATGGCTTTCAGGTCTGCAGGAGAGACGAGGAGAATGGACAAAGAGGCTTGGGAAAGGCACTTCCCTTTGGGCGCTAGGTCAGTTTAGGGTACTACCGTGCTCTTCGGTGACTACATGACCTGAAAGGGAAGGGAGATTTAATTTTATCACGTCCTGGTGATAAATATTATCGTTGAGCGTAAGCGTACCACGCTCGTCCTCACGCCAAGAGACTCAATCGATAAATAGTCGCTTCCCCGCCCTTTGTTTCCTTAATATATTAGTCTAGAAAGCTAGAAGCCGATCATATATATATGCACGGCCTTTACATAGCCCCCTATGAGCCACTATAAGGTAGTGTGGAAGACGGTGCTGAAGTATCAGCTGGTTTATATGTTACTTAAAATGAAAAGTGTTTCACGAACGTAAGATGGTGGTCCTCTGGGTGCTCAAATGTACGATATTGTGAAGGAGACAAATAATCTCGCTGGTGTCAGAGTTAAACCTGCCTTTCTATGTAAAACCCAATGTCTCTAGATTTATTTTTGCTCGGAAGAGCTTTCATTCTATCTCATCGTCCATTTCCTCCTGAATGCCGCTGTCCAAGTTCTTAGATGACATTCAGCGACGACGAAAAGCTGGGCAAACGAATTTAACGTCCCACCAAATGTGCAACAAACTCGATTGAAATCAACCGATTATAGAAAGAGGGAGCCTGGGATTCGGTCAAAAGTACACAGTGCTGTAAAAAGGATCGAAAAAAGTATTTTGTGATCCGAAATGCGAAAAAAAGCTCCTGCGTGTCCTGACAAAAAGTATTTCTGTGATCCTAAATGAGTAAAAAAAAGCCATAGTCGCCCAAATCCTTTCGCTTAATTAATCTGAGAGAGAGAGAGAGATATAGAGAGAGAGAGAGATTTCGCGGGAGGAAAATTCCCTGGTAGGTATTTGCGAAACAATCGAGAGTTTCAAGTTTCCCCCGTAACAAGAGTTTCTGAGAGAAGGGAACAACTAAGTTGGAAGAAATGCATGAAGAATGGAAGAAGGAAGTATTTAGAAGGGTGGAAAGGAAGCTGAAAGGTGGGGGAGTGGAGAGGGTGAAGGGGAAGAATATGCGAGAGGAGGAGAGAGGGAAGGTTAAAGGAAGAAAAGAGAGAGAGAGGGGAAGAAAAGGAGACAGGGGAGAGAAAGTGATTGATTGCTGTGCTTAAGGATGCATCACTCGTAGTGCCTTGTTTAGAGGGGAAGTCTAAGCTGACGGAAGTTTAGAAGATCCCTTCCTGTAAACATTGTTATTCATATTACGCGTGTAAT
This sequence comes from Pyrrhosoma nymphula, assembly GCA_963573305.1. Lineage (NCBI taxonomy): Eukaryota > Metazoa > Arthropoda > Insecta > Odonata > Coenagrionidae > Pyrrhosoma > Pyrrhosoma nymphula. The sequence continues at coordinate 5,378,198 of OY754335.1, read as the reverse complement.
GACTGATCATTACATAATATCCGCATTCATTTTAGAAACCGACAAATTCCCATGAGCTGTCGAGGAACTACACCGCTCTGGGAGCGCATTATTTTCATCTCGGCATGGCCTTCCAGGCGAGTGAAAATAAATCGACGAACGCGTTCCGTTGGGAGGTTTACAAATGTTGGAAGTAGCAATATATCACACCTCAGTAATTCCAAGATATTTTCTTATTAATAGTTAGTAATTTATTTTTTTACCAACAATTGTATTTGTTGTTATTACGTTAAAAGGAGTTCATAGTTACCCGCTTAGGAAGAAAGGTTTAGAGACATAAAACTCCAAAGTAAACGATTATTTCGAGAATAAAAGTCATTTACACGAACCCCAAACTTACTAAACCTTCCCAGCAAACAACGTAAATCATTATATACGCAAAATGACTGATAATCACATGATTTCCGCACGTATTACAGAGATTTAAATCAAATTCCATTGCGCTATATAGGAGCAATACCGCCTTGAACTCGTATGGTTTTCGTGCCGGCATGACTTCGTAGGCAAGTGATATAAATCAAAGATGACGTTTCGCCAGTCGGATTAGGTACCGGAATTTGTGTTATTCAACACACGAAACGAGTTTAATTGCATTATCTCGAAGGGGTCCAAAACGACTCGAATTCAGCTCTTCTATCACCTTCCTCCTTTCTCAGGGAATAACTCAGGCAACATTTTAAGCTCACGATTTGAAATTAAAGCAATCATTACGATTGGCCGATATTGGTTGGTGTAAATCGGCCTGGAATCGGGAATAAAACCATGGACCTTTGGATTTCCGGGTCAGTGAGCGCACGACCACTACGCTGCCCAAACTTCCTACTTCTCGTGGCAATTACATCTACATCAACAAAATACCCTGCAAGCCACCTCAGGGGTGTGTGGCAGGGGGTGAGTATTCACCAACATGCATTACACTATACCCTAAAGTTAGTGTAACTACGACTAATTATGCATTAGCATAAATCGCTAATGCTTGTCACGAGGCGAAGCCTCACAAGCATGCACTACTACACTACAGATATTATCACAATGGAGAGGGACCATTAATATATATGTATTTTGCAACTACACAAATGGACAGAGACTCAAGATTTATGTAGAAAACATGCACGGCCTGCTGTTAGTACTAGGTAACAGATAAGGATTCAAGTATTAGGGAGTACTACTACTACTAAGAGCTACACTACCTAACGACAAACCTAGATAAAAGTCTCATTGGCAGCTGTTATAATTACGTAGGTTACAAGAAAACTAGGTTCGATTCTAAGTCCAGGCCGATTTTTTCCTCATGGCAATTTTCTCGTATTTAGTCGCCATAATTCGGTAGGGTGAACATCATCATGAAACACACTTATCTCTAATGGCATAAATGACCTCTGAATGCAAGTCGTCTACCGATAAATAACCAACCAATCTAAGCCCGGATAAGAAGCCAGGGTATTTCTGGTGGGATGATGAAGCAGATTTAGAAGAGACGAAGACAAGAGGAGGGAAAGAGAAACCGTATTCAGACTTGAACTTCCTCGCAGCATCACATGGGAAGGAGATTTAAGGACAGAAGAGAGAGGGAGAGCAGGGGTGTAAGGATGGGTTGGTGCGGGAAGACGGGGATGCATTGAAGACGTGATGCGGGAGAGAGATTGAACGGAGAGACTAAGGCGTTTGGAAGGGAAGGCGCGTAACAGAATCGTGCCGAGCTATCTTAGTACCTGAGGCAAGAATGAAAAACTGCGCCATGCAATACGATATTTTATAACAATATGTAGCTTATTTCTGCGATAGTATTTCTTTTTGATATTGTAACAAAACATCTATCCAGAGGCCCGGAAATAGTTAATATTTAATAAAATGATAAATTAATATAGAAAATTACAACTAAGCAATAAAACCAAGGGCGTGGAGGTAAATAAATATTGAGAGAAACCGAAAATAAGCAACGGGAAAGATAAATAAGGAAGAGATATGATTGTTGAAAAGAAAGGAAGGAGAATGTGCACGAAAAGAGATATCCTGGAGTAAAAACCGGAGTAAAGTGATAGGTGCAGAAGGCAGAAAGTAATAAAACACACACAGAGTGCTGGGAGTGAGCGAAAAAAGGAGAAAGGCAGAAAGAGTGAGTGTTATTTGGAGCATTTCGAGAGAGACCAGGAAAATAATTAAATAGGAGAGCTTACGCCAGCGGACACATCTAAGATCACGATCAGAGAAATTATTATTAATTCCATGGAACTGATTGAAAATTAAAAGATATAAACAGTATCATAAATATTTAAATAGTTAAATCTGAAAACGAAAGTAATTACATTTGTAAATTAGATCCAACATTATTACTTGAGGAAACATTGGGCAAACATATATATAATACATTTATTATGGGGCAAGTATTAGACACAACAACCCAAATAACCAATGTTTCCTCAAGTAATAATGTTGGATCTAATTTACAAATGTAATTACTTAAGTTTCCATTCATCATCATATATTTCTGTGGTTATCATAAATAAATAAATATATATATATATATATATATATATATATATATATATATATATATATATACATATATATATATTTATGATAACCACAGAAATATATGATGATGAATGGGGGGAAAGGTTACAATATCAACATAAGGATGACACAAAATAAAGTACAAACCTGTTTAAATTGATTTATATTCTTATAAGCAGTATCAATTATATCTTCATGTTATTTACAAAAGCTCTACACAAGAGTAGAAAAGGAAGATACTGTATGGAGAACTACACAGAAAAGAGGAACGAAATGGATTGGACACAGTAATCACCATTTTACACGTATTTTACCTTAAAAAATAATGATATCACGGCCGAAACATTCAATTTCTTTGTGACTTTGAGAAATTGTACATTATTGAAGACACTTTCAGTTTGAAAAGTATTGCTAGCATTGATTTTGAACGCTATAAAATATACATTCTATGATGATGAAGAATATGATGATTTGAATATTAAAGCAGCCAAAAATAAGTCCTGAATTAAACTTAATCAATCTGTTACCATTTGCATCACAGCTGAAACTTCGCAATAACGAAAAAGCCGCCATTTCAAGTTCACCGGGTTGCAGACCAAAATCTCCGGATGGAGAAGATCTTACAGTTAGTAACCCTACCAGTAGCTGCCGTTCACGCTACAGAGACAACGGAAGGCGGCTCTATAAGAGAAGGGGCGCCCAGTAGGGTAACAGATAAGAAGAGGGATCAGATATAGGGAGAAAGATGAGATAAAGTAATGGAAAAGAGAAAACGCACGACTCAATCCTCCAAAGGCTCAATCGAGACAAATGGGGTCCTTACATTCCCATCTTAATGCAAATCCATTTCCGCTCGTTCAGCTTCTTTCCAGACGGCAGATCCCTTGGGAATAACCATTACACGGTGTTTTAGGATTGGCGCCCATGTACCATTTACGTGCAATTCCCTGAAAGTAACAAGTCGAGGGTAGCACTCAGGACGTATCGAACCGGTTCCCAAGATCGACATTTTTACAAGGTCTTCTACCAATCAATGCTGGTTCGTTCGAGAACATTTCTCACCTGGCTTCAAAACCTCCGAATCATACGTATAATCTACGTACGTTCTAATCCAGTTCTTTGAAGAATCACTATTGAGCAATATTTTTATAAGAAAATGAGGAAGAGCTAGCTCCCAGGCAGCAACAAAAACTTTAATAAGGAAACAATATAAATCATTTCATCGTAACAATGACACTAAATTAAAACTCTTACGATGACAGCATTGCCTCTTTTGCCAAAATGATTTATATAAAAATATAACAACTGAATTGAGGAAGAATAGGACGGATCTTGACGAAAACTAACACTTCCTATGAGAACACAACAACCTCTATGATATCAATTGGTAAGGATTACTCTAGAAATACTTAAAAACAGAAAAAAATTACCACTCACAAAAATAGCAAATACATAGTAAAAATAATGAATTCGATTGACCATGGCAAATACAATATATAGATAATAAAATTTTAAAAACAAAGAAAAATCCGCCATTATGCGATAGAAATTGTAATAATTCTATTTTTTCCACACAGCTACAAAGGATTGTAATAGGCTTTTCAAAACACCATGGTTAACATTTGGAATATAAGCAAAATATTGTTATATTATTTGCTAGTACATCAATCCCTGTTATGCATGGCACGACTAATACAAGGTAGGTCGTTGCGAATCGCTTGGATTGAACGCTGCGACGTAGTTTGAATTAAATCTAGCGCTAGCTAGATGGGTACTGAGCGCATTGTGTATGTGATACTTGTTTGGTGTTTGGATACAACAGCAATGCGAGGAAATATATGAGGGAAGATAAAATGTTTTTTAGATATCCCACAGACACGAGTGAAACGGGTCCAAGTTAGCCGGAGTCAAGACAACTTTAATGTTGAAAATAATAGTAAGAGTTTCAACTTTAATTTGTAAATAAATTGTTGATTGGGTTATTTCCGCTGTACAAGATAGTATTCTCAAACTACACATTTACAATTTATAATCGAGCGAATATGTTGAATATCAGGGCTTAAGATTGCAAATATGTACTTGGCTCCATCCCATCGTAGCTACTTAAAAACCTAATTATCGGAGTTTTAATCCATGACTCCTATTTCCTAATTCATCAGTCGTCTGCTGTTCGTTGCATCCAGATGACGTCATGCGCAGAACGGACTCATTTCGGTCACGCAATCTTCTTAGCTTGTATTAGTATTATCATGTCTGATACCGACTGATATACTTACTATACGGTACATTATATAGCTATTCCGAATGTTAAGTATGGGATTTTGGTAAACCTGTAACTACCCTTTGTAGCCCTAATGAAGATACGTATTATATAATGGGTTGATGACCATTTTAAGATACATTCTTATACTTTAAGGGATTGATGTAATGGCAAATAATGTAACAACCTTATGTTCGATATTTTGACTATTAAGCATGGTGTTTTGGTAAATCTGTCACTATCCTTTTTAGCCCTAATGAAGATTTAAAAGTATAATCGAAACGTTGATAACTTGGCATATGAGTTGAGTTTTTTTCGATCAAATCCTCAACAATTAATATTACGGATTTTTAACAAAGTGGTCGACAGCAGAACTGAATTTCCATCATCATCATCAATAAGGGATCTCACCAGCTGGATGCTAAGTTTTTGGAAGGTTCTGTAAATGATATCCCCCAAACAGGCAGACTTTTCTCAAACGTTTCCTTCGCTAAACTTAATCAATTTCGCAGGCCTTCGTTGTAAAGGCTGCTTTTGAAATAATTTGGAACGAAATTCATGTATTAAATTTAACTTTCATGCATCATGATTAAAAAGGCAATATTTCTGGCAAGCATTTCTTCAAGGCAACCTCATGAAGGGTTCGGTAGGAAAGCTGCGGTAAGCAGGAGGCACAGGGGGGGATGGGAAGAGCAAGAGGAAGACGAAGAGGCGATGAGGAAGGTAGGTGGGGAAGTGTGTAATGGCAGAGGTCAGAATCAGGGAGTAGACGGCCTATAGCGAAGGACAGGAGGGGTCTGGCCAATGAGCGAGACAGTCCCTCGGCTGTGGACAGGGAAAAGGTGAGACGAAGGGAATGCGTAATGAGGCGGAAAACAGGTTGCGGCCATGGGGAACACGAGGAGGAGAAATTCCATTAAATAGAAGGTGTGTGGGGTGGGGGGGGGACATGTGGGAATGTTGGAAGAGGAAGGGAAATGGAGGGGGGGGTGGAAAAGGGTATAAATGAGGAAAAAGGATGTCCCTGTGTGAGTATGCTGCTCTCGTTGGGACGTTAAAAAAAAGGGTAACAGGTTGCGTAAGGGGGAAAGAGGACGACGCGATTTTGTGGTTCAGGAGAAGAGGCAATGAATGTGCCTTCTCTCATCACACAGAATAAAAGGCGACAGAGAGGGAGAGAGAGGGGAGTAATGGCTTCGGAGAGACTCTAGGTAGAGGGAACAAGTGGTCGGGACGAGAGAAAATTATGGTCCACTCCAGCGGTTCCTCTACCTCTTTGTCATTCCTCTTTAAAATTTCGTTTTCGGTGACGTGAGTTGGATGGACGACGCTGAATTAGTGTTTCGGGAAGATTGAAATTTCATGTAATTACGTTTGCAAGTGTGATGGCACCAATGTGGCTGGCTTGAGACCATTTGGTGGTCTGCAGCTAACCTGCGATGACTACCGGCAAGTAGTCATCGCAGGATAGTGCGAAACAACGTATGCGGAATTTAATTTTTGACAAAGAAAGTAGAGTTTGCAATACTATGACACAGCCATGGTATGTACAACTCATGTCGTGCCGCGAAAGAGATTCTGCTTAAACTACATAGTTGTTCATTAAATAGAAAAACTATGCATGTTTTCATACGATTATTTTAACGTTCGACCGGTTTCGTCACATAGGCGACTACATCACACCTGATGGTGTGGCCTACGTGATAAAACTGGTCGTATATAAAATTAATCTCTTGAATAAATTCATTGTTTATTCATTTAGTATCCATTTCCAAGACGCTGAGCCCGAAACAATAGAATTTATCTGAGTTTGGTATTTTTTCCGTAGGGATATTCATCGTTTCCGCCAATTCAGGCCTGATGTCATCAACCAGTTATGCGCATGCGGAAATCTCTCACGGAAGAAGACGATCGAAATTAGTAAATAAATATCTGTGAACTTAATAGCCGTTGTTATCTTTTGAAAGAAAGGTAAGAGGTGGGGTGGAGAGATAATTATGGTTCACGCCTGTGGTTTCTATACTCCTCGCCATTCTTCGTTAGATTTTCGAGGGTGGGATGCTCGCTGCGATGAACCACAACGAGTGTTTCGGGGGTGACAAATGTTTGATTTCATTACTTTTGCACGAAAGCAATATAACCCCAGTGGGGGACTGTTTGAAATGGAACAAGATGGTATCTATCTACTACGTTACTAAGGAGTCACGCGGTACGATTAAGGGTAGTTAATGGTTTGCGGTCCATCAGATCTGCTTTTAACGATAAATTAGTGCATTTATTTTACCGGATCTTCTCCCGCGCTGGTTGGTGGAAACAGTTTCGCTGGCACTTCTGCTGGCGTCTTTAGGCCGATCGAATGCATTCAACGATATCTCGAATCCATCTAATCGGAACTATTATCGTTAAGGGATTGCTACTTGAGTTTTAAACTCGTCACCCAGAGGAAACGATTCCGAATTAATAATACGTATGAGTAAAAATAATTTATCTTGGTTTTCCGTGCTCCAACTCCTAGAGGTTAGATCTTTAGGTCACCTGTGACAAAGTAACAAATTAAACCCAAGGCGTTATTAGCACCTAGTGAGTTGCCCTTCCGTCTACTGCGGTCTGCAAGAAATATTTACGAATTAAAGCATACTTCGTATTTTATATTTTACCCGCAATTCCCACACAACAGTTGTTTGGTAAATTGGTGATAATGAATCGATTGTCCATTCATTACCCTTACTATCACCAAAACTGCTGGCACTTACTCAAAAGTGGACCTTTCAAACCAAGTAGGCTACCTGGTGGCTAGCATGCCAGTTCTGTCCACGCAGCGAAGACCAATCACATTGTTGATACGATATTTATTGTGTTGAGCAAAGTTCTGTATCATGTCAACATGGACATGATCCTGGAATTAGATTGAAAATTATAGGAACAATCTATTTGGTTAAGCTACGCTGCCAGAACGGTGGTCGTCAAGCAATAATTAATAACAGAAAACCTACTCAGAAATCTCTCTCTGTTCTCATGATAGCTCAAAATCGACGATTGAAAATAAACAGTGGTGAGTTGATGCATAACTGTCACCCTTGACACCATGTTCATGACCTGCATGACATATCGAATATGCAACTTCTTTTGCGCACGCATACAATGATGGCATATGAGTCCCTGTAAAAAGTTATGCTAAGTGCTAGGAAAAATGCTTTGAGTAGCGAATTGAAAGCCATATATCGCATCATTTTGCAGCCAAAATTTTGAAACTGAGCGAAAATATGGAAGAATAGGTGAAATTGGAAGGATAGTGGCGGAAGAACAAATATCCTTAGAAAGTTTGCGAATGTATGAAGGAAATGCGTGGAAGAAGAGTTGGAGCGAACAAGTAATCCCAGCAGGAATTAAATAATCAGCAAACACGTGGCTAACAGACCTTGTCATCCGTTAAATGCTCCCTTGCTTAATTACATATTTGTGTTTCATTAGCACGAGTGGAGCGGTATTGACTAACCTTCAGGATGTGAACTTAACTAATTCGACAAACTAGGACACATTACGACTAAAAACACTCATCGAAACATAAATAAAAGAAAAGAATGCAAATAAAAAATATATTGAGGAATACAACTGAAAATCTTAATGCTTTGAAAGCATATCATTTGAATTAAGTGTATGTAAGTAAGTACTATAAATATGTATAAAAAGGTGAAATTGAAGCATGACTTAGCCAATTAAATCGCGAAGAAGCTTATGCAAGCTGGACGTTAAGCATATAAATATCATGAAATTATTTTTTGCATTTTAAATTCCACACTTTTTTACTATCGCCGATTACGGCTTAGGCAAATATTATGTGTTTATAAAGTATTATAGGCAAATATTATGTACTATAAAGTATTTATGCCGAATATTGTAATTCTTGCGATTGGAATTGTAATCCAATGGAATGTAGAAGGTATGGAGCCATACTATCAAGGAATATCTAAGGCATAGGTCGACAATTATAAAAAGGAATGGGAGATTTACAAAGCGATTAATCAAAGATTGACAAGCGATTCAGTTCCACATGAAAATATGTGGTTCAAAGAAAGAAAGAAAACATGTGATTCAGTTCCACAAAGTAAAGCCTGAAATATCAACTCGTAAGTCAACCGTCCGTCGGAAACAAGATTCAGAAACAAGGTTTCTTTCTGCGAATCGACAATCAACGTTTGTTAAGGTAGGTAAAAAGAATATCTTCCTCCTAGTCTGGACCTCTTCGTCTGAGAAAGTTAAAAGGGAAATAACTGAGCAGTGAATTGCAACCATTTTTTGAATTAAACGCATCTGCAAACAGTTGAAAAGAAAAAAGATTGTTATTTTTTTAGAAATTTTCTTTCCCAACACGAGGTTTGTTCAAAAAGGAACAGAACTTCCAAAGTAGTCCAACGAGGAGACTATGCTAGCTCTTCTGCATCAAAGTGACGCGAAGAGGGATTTTGACAAAGTAATATGCTGTTTATTGCACCACTGCACGCTGTTTAGTTTTCAGTCCACAAGCGTTTTGGTGAAGTACTATTTTGTTGTTCTGGCGATTTTTCTGTGGAGTACAATTAAGATACCTACTCGAAGAGCCACGCGAGTGCATCAAATTTTGTTTTAAAATGTGAAAGGCGTTTAGAAAAAAACCAAAAATGTTGCAATATTGTTATGGAGATGAATGTAAGAGCGGTACAATGCTATGAGTGGTATCAGCGGTTCAAAGCAGGCGATGCAAAACCTGGGCGCGGCCATCATCATTGTGAGTGACGATGTTATTGCTGAGGATGTCCGGGTAGCAACACGAAAACATCTTCAGTTGACCATACGTGACATAGCTGTAGAATCATAAATTGGCAAACGATTGTGTCACATCTTCTGGCGTTCCACAAGGAAACGTGCTTGTACCTCTATTGTTTTTAATATACGCAAATGATATCTCCAAATATATCAACAGCAGAGTCGGAATGTTTGCAGATCACTGCGTTTTTACCGAGTTATTGAGAGTAGCAAAGACTTCTTTGCTACTCTCTTACTTAACTAGTGCTGCCAAGCGACTTACTACGTTAGAATACTGGGTAAAAAACAAATAAATTCGTTATAAATATAAAAAAGAACAAACATCATAAGGTTTTGTAGGACACAAAAAATTTGTAGAAAGTAAATATACCCTTGGGGGTGTATTAATAAAGGAAAATAAAATTTGTTTAATACTTGGGAGTTACTTTGACATCAGACTTAAATTGGGGACCGAAGGTGGAAAGAGTTACAACTAAATCGTCCAAGATTTGGAATATTGTTATGCGGACTTTAAGCAAAAGTACACGTGACACAAAAGACTTCGCATATAAAAAACATTTGTGCGTCCCATTTTAGAGTAGGTACCCACGGGGCGGAGGTCTGGGACCCACATCGTTCGGGGAAGATTAAGGCCATTGAAACGGTTCAAAGGAGGGTGGCCAGATTCGTGATGGGAAATTTTAACAGAGAAACCAGCGTGGGTGCAATTGTCGCTAAATTAGGATGGGAATCCCTATGAGAGAGAGGAGGAATATCTCGTGAGTGAAGGCCATATGTAAAGCGTATGTTAGGGAAACTTCCTGGGTCTCTGCGAGGATAAGATATCCGGCTTACTTCTCTAGGAAGAAGGACCACGAATACAAACTCGAGCCCCCTCAAACAAAGAACTAACTGAGGAAAGTTCTCATTTTTTAATAGAGGGGTGTGGGAAATGTTTTAAATCCATTCCCTAATAATGCATGGTGCTTTAAGAAAAGACTGACATTCTAACAATGTAAAAGTATTTGCCTATTTTGAACTAGGAGATGATTAAAAGTAACTGAGGCAGGCGAGATATAGTGGAATGACATCCTGATTTAATGAAAAGAGAGATGGCACTTTTCCACAAATTTATTGAAGTACAACGCGTTTCGACCGTTAGGTCATTTTCAAGTACACTGAGTGGTTTTGGAAAATAGGAGCTGTATTTATACAGGTCGGATGAGTGGGGGTGGGAAGTGGAAAAGGGTGGATGAGGAAGGGGGGGATGTGTCAGCCACATGACACATCCCCCCCCCCTTCCTCATCCACCCTTTTCCACTTCCCACCCCCACTCATCCGACCTGTATAAATACAGCTCCTATTTTCCAAAACCACTCAGTGTACTTGAAAATGACCTAACGGTTGAAACGCGTTGTACTTCAATAAATTTGTGGAAAAGTGCCATCTCTCTTTTCATTAAATTAGGAGATGATTATTGTAAAATCTTTTTATGAATTAGGTAAGAAAGTTACCGCCTGACCACTTGGTTAACTTGTAACTGATTTTCCAAATAATTAAAATAAATAATAATAAATAATTATAAATAATAATATGATTTTGACTGAAAAAACTGAACATGCATCGGGTAGTATAATTCATTCAACGGTTTGTCACAGGAATGTGTGTTGAGATCTGTCAAGACCTTCTCAATCGATTAAATGAAGACGATAGTATCCTGAGGAACCTCATGACAAGTGATGAGATCTGGGTGGCATAAGTTTCATCCCAGCCACCCATTTTTGCATGGTTTTTCACCAGCAGACTTCTTTTTGTTTCTCAAGTTGAAATCCACCCTTAGAACACGCCGTATCCAGCTCATAGAAGAGATTGAGGAAAATTCGCTACGGGATCTGAATGCTACTACACAAAACGCGTTCCCCAACACATTTCAACTGCGGAAGAAGTGCTAGGAGCGATGTATTATCTGCGAAGGAAACCTCTTCGAAGATAGCATTACCACAAAAACACTTTTTAAAAATGTCCACAACAAGATTTATTCTACCGACCTAGGTTTCGGCAAACATTGCCATTATGAAGATTAGTTTTGATGTTTGCAAAGTTTTTCCGTGGTAATGCTGCCTGTCACACATGTCCATAAATTGTTGCCTGATACTTTAAAATCTGCTCTTCAAAGATGATACATCGGATAAAGCTGTAAAAAAATAAGTTAAAATTATTTGGGAAAAGTTCGGTTTCCTTTTGGAAAAACCTCGTCTAGTTTTGGGAAATATTTTAGCTATTCATCTTCAACATCGTTCCGTGGTCAGCAAAGAATTATACCTCGATGCCATTTGCGAATATTCTCAGGTTCAGCCAGTCACTCGAGAAAAACTCCCTCAAAAGTTCCATAAGCCGCCCTGAATTTCAGAAGCTTAACAGTTTGAGAGCACACGCTTCATCCTCATCATCACCAGATTAAACTATAAAGTAGGATAAGTCGTCTTTCGGCAAGTTTTACAGCGGAGACATAGTGTAAAGCACTTAGTCGGACGACACTTGATAAGATGGCAAGGAATTACGAAATTAGTTAAAATTTAACTCCACCTCATCAAGTGACCATGGAAGTGAACTATATTAGGCCCTAATTATATACGAATTGCAACGATAACTAATCGTCGCCTAATTAGCCGGCTAATTTCGAGAACGGCGTGCAGGAGGAGGTGGGCGAAAAACTAAAATCTTCTTGTGGCTTAATGAGTGTGGTTCCTTTTATTTTCATAATTTTTAAAGGGGACGAGATTTCGCGCTGGAGAGTGAGCTTGTTGGACGGTCGGACTAGGATTAACTTCCACGTTGGAGAGCACGAGAGAGACAGAGGGAGCGAGAAGGAAAATTGGCGGAGGGCATCCAGAAAGTGATAAACACAGAATGAGAGAAACCAAGAGAATAGAAGAACAAGGGAAATGATACAACGCCATAGGACTAAGATGAAGTGTAATAACTTATTATCCAACACCATAAGATGGTTTATCGTTGGATTTTTAAGGTAATGATAATAAAATTGGGATACGGGAAAAAAATACAATTGGTGCAGAGAATTCAAGGAATCCTCCCAAAATGATGTGCAAAATGTAATACCTAACATGTATCAGTCATTGGCCAACAATTGGAGAGGTTTGGGGAGAAAAAATACATGTCACTGCAATTCTGTATGATTGATAATTTAAACTAAGCCATGGGTGCCTTGGGCTTAATTTCCCGTTTTAAATATATCCTGTGGTTGCAAAGTAAGTAAATAAATAAGGGAAAGGATAGAATGGCTGAGGAGTAAGATTATAATTGGTCGTTGAATCCAAATATTAGTTATCCAATGCGTACATGAATATGCCACAGGGTGGTGAAACGCGCGTCGTGCCAGCGGAATTAAGTTCGTAGAAATTACAATTTTAGTTTTTCTCAACATGGATAACCAATATTTCCACGATATCAGACCTGATGCCATCAAATATTGGTTCACTGCAACCCTCCATGCTTCCCTAACTAATGCTAGTTCTCTTAATCCCAGGTAATTCTTCTTATATGCACTTTCCCCTTTAATTGGTGCACGTATTTATCCGTTGGTCTTCCTCTTGGGACTTTTCCCTCTAATTTTCCTTCAATTATATTGAATGCATTACAAAACGTTACGTCTTCAATAGTTGATTTTATCTCAATATAATTCCAAAAATCGCAACCTCTCTACAAGTCTCTGAAACCTAACTATTTGCCTACTTCGAATCTCCGCCACCTACTTACTTTCCTCCCCTGCCATCAGAAAAATTTCTTCGCTTGTCTTCCTCTCCCCCTAGGTTATCCTATCACATTCTCAAAAGTAACATGCAGAAGGTACATATCAGCAATTTATTTCCAAACCTACCACACAGAATATTTTGAGTCGTGGTTCTGTTCCATAATAATTGCCAAATTCCGTTAACAATGATAAAAGAATTCATAGTTCCGCATACTGCCTGATACTACTGCATGTAATATAGTGTGAATGATGTTGAAGGCGAGACTTTGAAAAAGTCTGTGAAAGAGCATGTATATATATTCCTCAAATTGAAGGAGGGGGGCTGGGATGGGAAATTCCATAAAGTTTTCTCACTCAGAAGGAGATGGCTTGATTAAGGGGGAAGGTGTGTGTTTGTGTAGAGCCGTTGAGGATCGGCACCACTCGGGCGAAATTGGAGCCTCAGGGTCTCTCCCCTGCTCGGAATCCGCCAACCCTCCGTTCGTGCCAATTCGCCCCCAGGGTCCTTAAATAAAGGAGGAGGGATAATACGTGTGCCGGAAGGGCTCAGGGCCTCAGGTCGTCGACTGAATGATGGGCCAATCCAAAAAACAAAGTGATCCCCCTTCCGCCTCTACTCTTCCTCTCTCCTCTCAATTTATGCAAAAAACATCTCCTCCACCTTTTGTTCCCTTGTGTTTTGCGCCGCTTTCACCTGTCATGCAAACACCCACGGTCAGTTTCAAGCAAGAGCTTGGAATACACAAGGGATATTACACCATAGAACAAAACAAATGCTGTTTTTAGATACTTGCTGAGCTTGCACTCAGAAACTAGGAAAAAATAGAGAAATAGAAGAGGAGAAAACTACATAGAGCACGATGAGGAATGGATAGGCGACACATTGAGACAGTTAATTTTTGAAAGAATATAATAGAAGGTAAATTCCCACGAGGGAGTCACAGGGTCTAGCACACAGGTCAAGTAATACGGGATATGAAACAGGAGAGGTAAAAGGAGCAAAGGAGCAGGGGACAGGGTAGAATGAAGCGCTGCAGTCAAACAATGTTAGAATAAAATGACTCATGAAGGTGAGTGAGCCGAACATAAAAGTTTAATTTCACAGATGGAAAAACGTGTCCTTCATCTTCTAACGTCAAAAAAAAGCCAATCATTACGCATTTTATGAGCAAATTAAAATTGAAATTGCATGGTCTAAATAAACAGACAATGGTTTCAGCGGAAGGACGTTTTTAATATACCGTCTACAAAACTTTCCCAATAATTGTAGAAAAATGCGCACGGTACATGGCAACGTCCACAAACATAATCTTGTCACCATATTTAGCTCCATAATAAAAACTGAAAAGTACCCTCGGGCTGTAAACAATTAAAATATTAAATACACTGTATTAAACATATAAAATACTAAGCTCAAGAAGCGTTTCCAGTGAACTTAAAATAAGATTTTACAAAACACTGATCCGTCCCGTTCTTTTGTATGGATGCCAATCATGGAGCACACGGAACATAGACCTGAACCGATTAAAGCGATATTTGAAAGAAGAGTACTAAGGAAGGTTTTTGGCCCAGTCCTTGATTTAGAAACAGGAGAATGGAGAAGACGACAAAATGAAGAATTGTACAATCTGTATCAAGAACCGAATATTATAGGAGTGTTAAGGAGTAGGAGATTGGAATGGGTTGGACATTTGGTTAGAATGAGTGGGGAAAGATTTCCTAAGATGGCTATGGATATGACAATAGAAGGATGGAGACCAGTGGGGAGACCTCGCAAGAGATGGATAGATGGAGTAAGGGAAGACTTGCAACAGCTAGGAAACCTGGCCGAACTGGTGGAACATAGCAGAGGACAGAAGAGGATGGAAAGCCTTAGTTGTATCATCGCGCGGTCCTCTGGGCCTGATCGCGTAAAGTAAAATAAAGTAAGTAAGTATTAAACATATAAACTCACCGAAGAATCTCCCTCTTGCTTTCAGTTAATTAAGTAATAACACCAATGAGAAATACTTTTAATTAAACAACAGGGATGAGAAAATTTGGTATTTCTCGTACGTTTAGACTCACAAACGAACCTCCTCAGTACATGAACGTAATCCGGCGAAAAACGTGGAATGAATTTATGGACTTAAAATTTTTAAAAGCATTTTCTTCGGCAAAAAAATCTCTCGGGAAGAGAAGAAGAAGGGGGAGCTCAACTCCGGGCAAGAGTTTCATTTACTTAGGGTTAGGCAGGAGAGGGGGGAAGGTGAAGAGGGGGGGGGGGTGAAGAGGGGGGAGGGTGGTCGGGAGGAAAATTGGTGTGTTCGACGAAGGGTGTCAGATTGGGTGCGGTTATGCCACGGAGAGATTCACGCATCTCAGAATGAGTGGATGGGAGAGCCGTAAAGGCACAGGGCGACTTCGTTACCCGTAAATAAACACCGGGGATGGTGATCAATAGAAAGCATAGGAATAACAACTAAGAATGGTCACAACAAAATAATAATAATATAATATATTTAGACAAAATATGATAATGATAATAATATAATTATGCTGAAAAAATAAAATGCATACATACATAAATACTAAGAATGTCTTTTGTGTTTTTGACAACTTTTTTAGCAATAATGAAGGCAGTAAGGAGATTTGGCCAGTGTTTATAGAAGAAACTTAAGATGGTTCCACCGTATAATCACTTAAATGTCATTTCATTCATATTCTGTCTACTTATAGAAAAACCTGTCCTCTATCTGATGTGAGCAACAAAATGTTACCTTTCCACGCTAATTTATTCTATAATTGAACTTGAAATTACATGGTGTTCAATGGGGGAATGAGAGAAACACGGGGAATAAAATAGTATTTTTCCATAAAATATAAATGGCATTTTCGCGAAAAACTGTTTATAAGAAGGAAATTATCCAGAGAAGTTGGCTAAAAATAAAATATAGGCATCTTACCACCTTATTGTTTTTAGTTATTAGGGAATAAGTGCCGTAATTGAAGTCAAAATGCGGTAATTCGTAGGCGCTGCAGTCGGCTCCTATGGTTGGAAAAAAATGCTCATTTAAAATACATTCGAGGAATAATCTGCATTTTTACTATCTTACTTTTACTTTTCCATAGGTAACGCATTCCATCAGGGAAATCAGGATTTTTTGTACAAAATATCAAAAATGTGGAATTTAGCATTTGATTTGACTCACACAGTCGCGATGGAACCTCCTTAACTTGTTGTCGCCAATGTTTCGTCAATTTTATTGACTACCTCAGGGCTAAAAAAAATTAAGACGACGCACGAACGGTAACCGGGGGAATATAATACTAATTTGAGTTCATAGCAGTAGCATACATAAAAAATGTCCATTGTCTTCATCTTCTGTGGCATGAACATGAAATGATTACACAAAATTCGGAGCAATCATTTGAATCATAACTTATTTAAATGGAAGAGTGATGAGAAAAATTTAACAGAGTAACAAAACAACTTGTCTGCAAAAATTGTAACAAAGGTTAACACGTACCTATTAGAAATACAGTTTTATTAAAAATTTTATGAAATCTATAAAATGACGATTAATAATTTGTCTATTTTTTATTTAATTTTTTCGGATGCTATGTAACGCCATTTAACAACGATGGCACCTAAATTGCTTTACAGTGAACCTTTTAAGCTTAATTAGAACAGGAAAATGTTTAGCTACAACGTAGAAAACTCAACAGGTACTTTTAAAACTTAAGAAAATTGTAAATTTGATTCGTGGAACTCAAAAAAAACCATTAGAATCGTTTTGCATATCCAAATTTGGTGGAGAGTTGCTTTTGAAATGTTTCTGAACTAGAGTCATTCTATGCCGGGCATCTGGCAACGTTTTAACACTAGGACGCCCGGACTTCTCGACATCATTCAACGCCCAAACGTGGTCATTTTGACCCACGGTATTAAATGAATATATTTCTCACGAGGCATGCACATGTTTATATTTTTTTAGTTTTTCTACTAACTAGTGCCCCAGTTCTTCACATTCATTGATGTCTTCAGTTTGTTATTTTAATTTTTTTCTCAATATAATTATTTATTGAAATATCTACTTTGAGTGTTGGCATAATTTTCTCGTTTTCTTTAGTTTTATTTTTTTATCGCGTAAAATTGTGACACATAATTATGAACAAATATCATCCACTGTATTGAAAATTTTTATTTATCGCTTTTTTAGTTTTGTTGCAGTTAACATACTCGTAATATTTATTTCTGTATCTAAGGAGGAATTTTCCGAAAAATCAAAAGCGACTGGTTGATTATTTTTAATTTTTGTAATAAAAACTGTAAAAATATATTACTGCAGTACATTATCATAAACTTTTATTAAATATTTTGTATTTAAGGTCATACTCAGTCAGATAGTAAAAAAGTAATGGCTTTCAAGAAATACGTGTACAACCTACATGTAATTCATTCACACGCAAAGTGTAGCAATTGTATAACTTGAAAAACTTACGTTTAACCTTCATTCACGACGTCCACCTTATACTATTTCAGAAGCCCAATCGAGCATGCAAAAGGCTGTGCTTTTGAAAGAGACGAGAGCCCAAAAATATAGAAATGAAGACCGCCACTTCATGTTTATTTCTTCTAGGTAACCCGAGTCAACCCACGAGTTGTCGTCTCGAAGAATCTCACCCTTCTCCTTCGGGATACAAACTATGAAAAAGGAAGGGGATAAAATTCCACGAAGCTCTCTTTTCAGACGGCGACATTACCCCTCTGACCGTTAGTCGAGTCTCTTTTGTCGGGGAAGAATGAAATTTCGGCGATAGGATTGTTGCGGGGGTAACGTGCTAAAGGAATGGAGCACAAAAGCTTTCAAATTATAACAAAAAAAGAAGAACATCCCACGAGGCGGATTCCACCACGCGTAGTTAAACAAGAGAAGAAAGAGCCAACAATTTGGCTTTAAAATATTTTTTTTGCAAACAGGATGTACGAAGGATCCCAAAGCGAGCTCGCATTACACGTGTTCTCATTCTCCTTTGCTTGAGCGGCGTTTTCCCACTGTTTTTGCATCCATTTCCTTCCCACTTCTCATCCCCGCGGGATTAGCTCCAAAGATTCCACAATGGCCGAAAAAAAACGAGAGATTCTAGAAAGGACAGAGTCTGGCATGGTGAGTGAGCCATGGCTTTCCAAGCGCTCGAAACGGCACTACAAACTTTCAGTCAGATAGTAAACAAGTAATGACTTTCAAGAAATACGTGTAAAACGTACATGTAATTCAACCACACGCAAAATGTAGCAATTCTTTAACATGAAAAATATACACTTCACCTTCATTCACGACGTCCACCTTTTACTATTTTAGGGTTTGTAATATCCGGCATAATAAGTGACTCATAAATCCACGCTCAATTTTTAGTTTTATTGACAATTATTTAGCATCTGAACCCTATCTCATCATAGTTATAGCATTCGAGTTCCTTTAGAACGAGAACGTAAGAACATAAAATCCAGAATGAAGGCCGGGACAGGGGTCATAGTTTAAATATCGCAGTCCATGGAAAGCACCGTTTAGTTCGAGTACGTTCTGCATAAATAGACGCTTTCTAAAGGGTGAAAGGCTATATTTAAGATTTTTTACTGTTGCATCAGGGAGAGTGTAAGAAGAGAAGCCATATGCGGGCATTAGTAGGCTCTCATAGATAGCAAAAGGAATAATGGTTTACCGTAGAATCCAAAAGAGAACGCACGGCATTTAAGTGCTCTATCCTTAGAACCCGAGTAGGCATCTGAGTACCAATACAACTCTCCGCCACCACTGGGTTCGAACTGTGCCCATTATATCTGGAAGTCAGTACTCTCTCCCCGAAGCTATTGCTACATTCATTTTTTTCATAGTTCATGAGGCTATAAAGGTTTTACTCAACAACATAAAATCTCTTATCTAGAAGAACACTATCTATCTTTTAAAGGAGAAAAGAAAAATTTCAGTAGCTACTTAAATATTTTTTAAACAAAACATTTGAATGGAAATTTTTCCCAAATCAATGCGGTAATTGTTTCCGGAGTTCTCCATTAAATCCAAGTTAGGAAAAAACTAGTCGATTCGAGATCAGTGCTGTCTCCTTCACGGTCACATGCATGAGAAACCAGAGTCCTACAACAGTGTGAGACAGGAAAGGACTTATTAATCAAGAAGTGTGAAGGAGGAAAGCTCAATAAAACTAGATTTCAAGACAATAGGAATGATATACCGTTAAAAGTACTTATTGCAAAAATTAATTAATTAATGAATAATCAGTATTGGAATATACAAATAAGCTTACTTTGACTTGGAGAAGTCTCACGCATAAGTAAATCAAGATAGGAGGGAGTGTATAAGGTTAAACAACTGAATACGTATCCACCAAGCGCTAAATATGTACTCCGACAATGACCCTGAACCAAGATCTGAAACGAATACGGAGACGCTGTTACATTAATCGCAACAATCTCCAGCAAATCTGGAGGCATTACACAATACATTCTTAATGCCACGATTGAAAAGGGCCTCTGTAGAGTTCCCCCACCTGCATGCACATTTAAAATACCTGTCTTTTAAATGTAGACTGCAACAAATAATTTGCTCATGCTTACTGCACCAGAAGAAATCCCAGAGGTGAATGGCAAGCGTTAAAAAATAAAAATACGCAATTAGAAAATAATTATTAGGTAATTACAGGAAGGCAACCACTGACGACATGAGTTAAGTTTTTGAAAGCACTGAACACGTTTGGAATAATCTAGCCTTACGTATCCAAGCCTAAATATCCTACTAATTGCAAAAAATATCGCCCATAGTGAAAATGTAAAAATAAGGATTTATTAAAGAACTGAACGATTAGCTGAAAAGAGAATGGCATTTGTTCTGATGGCTTCATCAAATCGATTTTCCGATTCATGACTACTGATGACGATGGCCTGACCCAGTTTTAGAATTCCGTGACCTAGCTTTTGATTCTGGAACTGCTCGCCTTATATATGATAAATAAAATTCATTACCATCAATTGATATTCTTAAGTTGCCATAACCCCATAAGATGATCACACTCCATTGCATGCGACTAAAGCGAAAATCTCCGGCGCACCTTATTATAAAAATTTTTATTTTTCCTTAACTTTTTAATCACCTTTTATTTCCGCGTCACTGCGTATTTTCCGTGCTTCATTCGAAACTTCTTAAATTTAAGACGCCGCGCGCGTGAAATCTTAAAAAAGTTTTAATTAAAAGGCAAGCGGTGGCAAACATTTCCTATCATGAAGAAGATGGAGGGTTAGACGCCATTGCTCTTTTTTTTTAAACCCCCACCCCACTGCCCCTATTCCGCATTCATTGATTCACCCGCGCGCAGTAATCCGGAATCCTTTCTGTCGGAATCCTCAAGACTTTAAAGGGAAGGGGACTGAGAAATTAGAGCGAGAGAAGTGCTGAAGAGGAAATGCACGTGCTCCCATCACCAGTGAATCCCAGACGCCGCCTTCTCCAAAGGACGAGCGAATCATAAGATTCCGTTGGGATCGGCCTCTCTCCACGCCTCTAAAAACTTCGACTCATTTCGCGAAAAATGCAAAACCGACCCAATTAAGAGGAAAAGTTCACCACGAAAAAACTAATTGATCATCGCCGCTACAAACCCTTATCAAGAACGCCTACATATTACACCCCTTAATTCCCCGCAGGGGCATATGGGCAACGGCCCTCTCACGAGAAGAAATTCGAACT
Organism: Pyrrhosoma nymphula; assembly: GCA_963573305.1. Classification (NCBI taxonomy): domain Eukaryota; kingdom Metazoa; phylum Arthropoda; class Insecta; order Odonata; family Coenagrionidae; genus Pyrrhosoma; species Pyrrhosoma nymphula. Next base: position 5,357,089 of record OY754335.1, on the reverse strand, counting down.
GTATTCAGTATGCTTAAAATAGCACCGTGAAAACGATGTTATTGTATCCGGTGAAATTAAAGGAATCGATTATCAACTCTGAAAACTGATATAAGTACGATACTATTTTTTCATCCGACTTTTTGATCCAACAACGAATCACAGGGAAGCAGGAGAATCGACTTTCTCGAGAGAATAGCGCTGGTGGTGGGGCTGGATATTTACCAGAATAATCTTCCGAGAAACTGTGGAACTGAAATCGAGAACAAATGCTCGTGGGCTTTTGGAAGTGGTTTGCTAAAACTTTATTAGAATGTTTTGTAAGCACTATAGCACATATTCCAAAACAATACGGCGCAGTTTCTGTATGTTGCGTATTTTGGCAAGTGCTTGGGCAGCACCACTGAGAATTGAAGTTAGCATCGTATAAACACGGGCTCGGATGCATCCAATTCGAATAAGTTCCAAATTTGGTTCCGAGTTTTCTGCGACAATTTCAGCAATGATTTCAGCGCTGCCCTAAGTGTCGCGTGAAACGGTCTGTAGGGCTCCAGCCATAATGGAGAGAGGGGAAATTGCAAAAAGAAATTCGAAAGACCTAGATGCGGAAAAAGTAATTAAGAGAGTTGAAAGAGTAACTTTTATCTCGCTTTGCAGTTGTCGTGACAACTAGTGGTGCGTAGGGAGGTCGAATGCAGGGCACCTGCATTTTCGCCTGTGCATGACTTATTTTCCCGCTTGTCGTAGTTTTATTTTCCAGTAGAGAGAGGCTAAAATAATATCCATCACTTCACCTGGAAAATCACTTGATCTGAATTTTCAGCAAGTAATATTATTGCTTAGGACATCGACACCTTGAGCTCTACTTCGTTGAGCGAAGAAGGAAAACCTACCAACTTAGAGGAAAACATTTACTGTAACAAAGCCAACTGATAACCAAAAGCACAATATTTTATCTATTACATATTTGTGTCATCATATGTACTCTAACAATAGTGCTTTGCCCTTGGTCAGTTTTTGGCAACATTTTTTATCATCGCCGAACAACTTTTTGCATTTTCATCACTTAAAAATACGCTTTTCCTACTTTACGGTTGTTCCGCCGCGACTGTGTGAAGCAAAACACAGACACTTGATTCCACCTTTTCGTTTGTATTGCTCAAAAAATACTGTCGGCACGCCTAAGTCAAAGAAAAAACATTAAGATACAAAACATTAAGATTAAACGAAGCAAATATTTTGAATGAACACTTTTCCGACCATGGGAGCCAACTACAGTGCCATTAAATTGTCGCCTTTTGGCTTAAATGATTGTAGGAAATTTCTTATAACTCAAATATATGAGGGGCAGGTGCCTTCATTTTATAGCTAGTCCACTTCTTGGGAGAATACTCTTCTTTTGCATTAGTTTTTTTTTGCGAAAACGACAATGCCAATATATAAAAAATACTATTTTCCACCATCATTCACCTAGTGTTGTATTTGACACCATGTATTTTCAAGTTCGTTTAGCGAAACAAATGGCGCAGAAAGAAACATTTTTTTATTACTTTCAAACAGAGGACATATTTTCCCACAGGTAGGCAGAATATGGATTAAATAACTTTGAATTAATTTTATGCTGCAACTACCTTTACATCATCTGGATTAAGACCATCTAAATTGCTCTTTCTAAAATCCGCGTATCTCTATCTCTAGTTAACAATGCTTTATTTGTCAATTTCAAAGTATATAAACTTTTAAAACGCAACTGTAACCAAGTTACCACGCCTATGATATGAAATATGTGAAAATCTTGTAATGACTGCCTTTTAAATGACATACGTAACAGACATAGATTACTTCTCTAGCAGTTTTCATTTGGTAACAGTGTAAGCATTCAAAGGTTCTTTGGGTATGTTTCGGGGTTTGACTCATACGCGCTGGTCAGGAATCAATTTGCCTAAAATTCCAAAATATTAGACAATTAGATTCTTCCGAGTAACACAGTAAGAATTGGGCCAAATAAATACACGTTTCTAACGCAGCTCACTTCAATCGGTGCGATTAGATTGAGAATAAATGTGGGACAAAGGAGGAGAAAGGATCAATTGTATCACATACCAGCGATTAATGTTTTATTCTAAAACAACATTTACCAAGCGAAAGATATCGCATATCTTAACACTGGTTTATTCAAACGGAATGGAGCACCTTTCCGATTGAAGAACTTTCTGAAGTTTCACTTTAACCCTCCACTGCCGCACTTTATTCAGCAAGAACGTAAATGCTTTTATAACATTAATATTTCTTTTTTTTGGCTAAGTAAATGCGTGTTTAACATTTTTGCCACTTTTGATACTGCAACTGGGAAAGAAGGTTCGCTTGGGAATAGAGCAGAGTAAATATGGTAAATTAGCGATAGGGAAAGAGTGGATGAAATCGTGCACCTGGAATTTAGAGGGCAACTAGTAAAAATAAATGCGGAACTGTTGGCTATGCTCCGGACGTGAACTAAAGTGGACATCAAGATGCGAGCAATTGGATGGTGGTACATCCCGTTTAAGCGAGATAACTCAACAAACTCGTATCCGGCGAGCTTCCAAAACAGATCCGAGTATCCACATATCGCCACCTATCTCCAACTCACGTGTCACTCCCGCTCGGTGAAAAGCATGCCGAGCGAAACACATGTCGTCCGACTCATGTGGGAATCAGGGACTTGTATCGTGTCTTGCGAGTGGTGCATGCGTCGTGCAGCCTCGTGATGATGTGCGCCGAGAGATAACATTCTCATGACCGCGATTCATCTCGCAACCTACGCAACCAGGCCGGGGAGAACGAACGGAGCGGAACGGTCCTTGAGGATTCACGCGATAAGGGATTCACAAATCCTATCCAAATTTCATTCCCTGGATATTTTTTCAAGTATGCATTTGCTTTCACAGTTTTACGGGATTTCTCTCCGAGATTTACTAAATCGCGTTTTCTTTAACCCTCTCGTTGCGAATCCCAACAACCACCTTGATTTAAAAAACTTCACAATAATGCGGCTAACGTCAATTGACGTATTTCATGATGTCTCCAACATACTACAGCAACTTTTTTAAATTAAAAATATGATTTTAAAATAGGAAATTGAATGTTCTTCGTTTACATTTTAAAGGTTTTGTTTAGTTACAAACCAATAGGTATAAAAAGTGTTTCAATATGGACTTTGCGAATTCAAAGTACTGCGGAACTGGCCGCGCAGTAACTTTAACGGAATCACCCGCTAGTGGACTCACAATTGTGTGAAATTCACAGTGAAAAAATCATACACCTGGACTGGGATTCGAACCCAGACCCCCCGATAAAATATTAAAATTCACAGTGAGACATGACGCCTGGGTAGCTTAACTGGTAGAGCACTCGGTCTGGGTTCGAATCCCAGTCCAGGCGAATGATTTGTTAATCACTGTGAATTTCACACAAGTGTGGAGTTTGCGACTTTAAAATTATGTAAAATTCGTTCACGTAATTTTCAAATACAACAAATGTGTCTTGGTGCCGCCACCAATTGCGCTAACACCACTGCAGTTCAAAATCACTTTCTTCACGGGTGCGGAATGCACTCCCTGAGTGTTTTGGCTTCACGAAACAAACGGTTCTTTACGACACAATAATTGATTTGCATATTCTTTAAAAGTTAACTCCTTATTTAAACACTCTATATTGGAGATTATAATGTCTTTAGGCATATATGTACGATTTTCTTCGGTACAGTTGGTTTTCTATCTTGTAATCACCTAAAATGCTCAACATTCTTTGGAATTAATCAAACTTAATAATTTACAGAGAGAATGTTAAAGCATTTAATTTTCCCTATTCGTCTCGTTTACTTTCTTTTGGATTAGTATTTCCAAAAATGGTTGGATAATTACAGCGTGGAGTGATTTTCATCGAGGAGATTATATGTATCGCATCTCGAGAATGCAAGACAGACATTGTTTCAATCATTGGTGCTAAGAATTCTTACTAATTCGCGAGAATATTAGCAGATACATTGTGATACCCCCAACGTATCTTATCGTATCCTTCGGCTAAACAAAAATTTTCACCGGCAATCCTAGCTCTGATACTCTAACCCCGGCGTAGAACGCTCTCGTGAAAGCAGGAACCCCTGGCACCAGTCATAATTCAATTGCGTTCCCTAATGGAAACGTGGGTGAATCAAATTGGGTTCTTGTTCAACGAAAAATACCACCGGCAGTTGGACTGCTTTGCTATGTGCTCTCCGCTCTCCCCTATCTGGCTGAACAAAATATGGATTATTTTTAACAGCAATTGTTTTCATTGAACCATCCCCTCACAAAAAATGTGCTCCACGCATGGCACAGATATGTGGACGACGTGTTCTGCGCGTGGACTTGAACGAAGAGACAAATTAACTTTATTAAATTCACAAGATAAGAAGATACAATTCTCCAGTGAATTATAAAGCGCATCTGTCAATCAAAATCACGGACAAGAAGTTCGATTTTTCAATTTTTAGGAAAAAATTGCTACACAGACCAAGTGATATATTCTCATTCAAGACACCACAACACAGAAATTAGCAGCTTTCCACTGCATGATACACAGACTCTGCAGCAATCCTATGTCAGAATCGAACAAAAACAAGGAACTCAGTACCATAAAACATATAGCTATCAACGTTGGCGATATATTAATAGGTACACTCTACAGACGAAAACAAACATAGTTAGCTAGAAAGGCTATATTCAATGGGATAAAGGATAAGAACGACGGTCCCAAGTGGCGCAGGAGACCTTTTATAGGGAATATATCCTTAAATCTTCAAAGGGAGCTACCAAAAGACAAAATTAGAGGCGCCTTTTATAATAGGCACAAATTACAGAATATACTTGGGTCCAAAAACGACAGAGCTGAGATAATGCAACAAAGTGGGGTCTACGAACTCCGTTGCAACGACTGCATAGCCATATATATTGGGCAGACTGGTAGATATATCCAAACTAGGAATAAAGAGCACCATGCTTCTTTATCAAACCATAGAAAAAGTTCCCAGTTTGTTAAGCATTTACTATTGCACAAGCACAACAGTGATTTTACACCCAACATATTATACGTACAAAATAAAGGACTATGGCTAGACGCGCTGGACCAGTTAGGGATATTGCGTCGCGAACATGCCGTGACTTTTATTCTTCCAAATGAAATATTATATCTCACCCGTTCTCCCCTTCTTCACATTCTTAGTCCCCTCCCCCTCCTCTACGTGAATTTAACCCCCCTCCCCCTAGGAGTGGACCCCCCCTCCACCTCAGTTCCCAAACACACATTCCCCCTTCCACTGCCTGCACCTAACCACCACCTAAGGATTGCCCTTGACGTGACTCCTGACTTCTCCCTCCCACCCTTCCCTCCTCCTAACCCTCAACGGTTTTCCTTCTTGCACTTTTCCCTCACTCTCTCCACTTACTTGCGCTGGTATTAATAATTTATTTTTTCAACTTCAGGGCTAAGAACAGTAGAATAATATAAGTATTAACAATTGTTTTTTTTAACACAAATTATTGACAATAAATATATATAATCACTCAAATATGAGTAAAAACTTTTGCTTACACTTACTTCTGCTGAACTTTTTGGTGTGTCAATTACATTCTCCATGTTAATTAACTTGATGAGAGTTGTTTATGGACCACTATTTTATATTGTGATGTTTTATGGAGAATTGGTCATGAAAAAAATCTCACTTTTCTTCTCTTGGCAACGTTTCGAAGCTTTATTGTTTCATCTTCAGGGCTAACAACAGTGACATATAATATAAGTATTAACAATTGTTTTTTACACAAATTATTGTAAAAATATATTACAGTGAAATATATTATACTATAGATATACTGAAAAAATATTGAATGTGTAAAAAAACAATTGTTAATACTTATATTGTACGTTACTGTTGTTAGCCCTGAAGATGAAACAATAAAGTTTGGAAACGTTAGCATGAGAAGAAAAGTGGTATTAATAGGTACTGATATTTGTAATGTCACCTGAAGATGCACAGCAGCAAAACCTGGGTCGTGAAATTAAATGTTTTTCGTGGAATAGCAGAGTTATTTTCCTCTCTTCTCAATATGGAAAGATTCCAAGAAGTCAAGCCTGAGACTCCTTTATTTCAATCAATTGTAAAACTATATCACTTGAATGGTTGGGAGTGAATCATGCACTAATCTCTGTTGCTTTTCCTTGAGTTACCTACCAATACCACCAGTTTCAAACCCAGTTTCAAAAGTAACAACAATAATGTTTCTGTTGAAAATGACAAATTGTATCCATCCCACTCCTTCCCAATACTCTCCATTCTCCTTGACCGAAATTTGAATCCGTCATCTTCCTGACGATTGCACGACCACCACTTAAGGTAGTTTGAGAGCGAAAAATCACTTCACCTAGAATTTGATGAATTTAGCTTAATTTTGAAGAAAAAACTCTCATCTTTCCAATGATATAAAATATCAACACCTTTCAGAACTACTTTTTGAGCTATTTTACTACAAATATAGGCTGTTTTACATGGGATAGATTATGGCTATGCGCTTCAGATGGAGAATAATTAAAAAATTAGGAACTTCTAGCACCTAGATTTCGTCAAAAAACTAACGATGTGTACAATGTCAATGGAGGCAGGCGATACTTTGAGGAATTTAGTTGCACTGAACACGTTAAATGAAAGACTTTGTACTATTCCACGATATGATGTATATTAAATATACATCATATCGTGGAATAGTACAAAGTCTTTCATTTAACATGTAACGATGTGTAGATTGCATGTTTTCTCAAGCTTTATTTATTTAATTACTGAGTATTTAGGTCATACATAACTATATCTTTGCGCCATTAAAACTACAATATTTATTTCATACTTCTTACAGACGCTAAAATCAAAAAAATAAAATTTGGATATGATCTCCATTACGACTAGGGAACTATCTCGCTCAAACCATCTTAAATCCTAACCGTCAACCTCCCTGTAAAGAAAACCCCGCCCTCTTAATCCCGTTGCGTCTTGGTCTTCCCCCTCCTTCCCCACTTCAGTCGCCTCTCCTCTCCCACCCCCTCCCTCCATCCCATACCCATATATAAGACTCGCTAACCTGTTACTTCACCTCAATAATGGCAATGTTTGCCGAAACCTAGGTCGGTAAAATAAAAATTTGTGTGGAAATTTTTACTTAGTGTTTGTGTGATAATGCTGAGTTTCAAACCCGACCACATTCCCCTCCACTTCGTCGACGTCATCAAAGCTACGCTCCTATTCCTAGTACGTCATCATGAACCAATGACTTCAACGCATATATTCGACAGTAATGACGTCGCAATCAATCACCTCAATGAAGAAGTAGGCCTCAAAATTAGCCATTTCACAGTTTGTTTGAATTTTGAAGAATACCTTAACAAACCTTAAAAAATCAAATGAAAATATTTGTGGAACGAGTATGAATCGGTACACCGATTACTAATAAAAACTGACAAAATCCTGATGAAACAAATATATTTTCAGGAAAGATTAGGATGTTGTTAACACTTGACACACATATTATCTTTACAAACAAGCTCCAGCGAGTATGGAATTAAAGAAGAAACGTAGCAAAATATTCCGGGAAATGCTATCGAAATCCATACCTCGACTTTCACTCCCTAAAAGAAATGAGGCTGCATTTTCGAAGTTTTGAAGGCTTTCCAAGTCGAGGGTGCCTATACTAACAAGCTCACCGTGTAGAGGTTTTGCCCAGAGGAAACTGTGGCAATAATTCATCTTCATGTATTCATTTTTTAACCTACTCAGACAACGGGGAGGAGCAACGGAATGCGTACCGATCCTTGGCAAAGGGTCTGTACCCTGGGGGAAATGCAAAAGGGATAGGGAGGACGGGTGGGTCAGAATAAGGTGATCTAAGGGTTTTGATGAGGGTCGGAAAAGTGATAACCCACGGGTAAAGGATTTTGCAGTGAATTGTGATATCGGGGGCTGAGGTGGGGAGTTGTGAAGCAGTATATCAGGGGTGGGCGGCAGTCTACCTCGGTTAAGGGGCCCAAATATGGTCCCTAGAGAGACGATGCGGGATATTAATAGAATATTAGCCTGCTTTGTTCATGCGTTCCTTGACACACCCATTTTAACCCGAGATAAATAAGCGATAAATCGATTAGGAAGTGAAAATGCAAACAAAGACCCTGACCTCATCACGCTTCGATTATTCGATAGCTCGAACCACCGAAGAAACATGCAACCACTTGATTTTGACTCACAAAAACTATTCTTTCCTTCGATTACACAGTAGAACATTCGACAATTCGTGTCAATTCAGAGACCCTAAATGAAGTTCCCTACAATTTGACTAAACTTAAACCAATACCCTAGCCATACCCTTCATTGCTTCGGACTATCGAACCAACTTGACGTTATGTACGCCATCCTCTTATAATCATCAGCATTTTAACCGTTCATTCCATGGTTAGGGTAGTGGTGCGGACTCTTTTTCTCATTCATTCGATTACAACTACGTTTGCCGTAGGCTAAGAAATTTTTTTAACAGTAAAATTAAACAGTAATTTTTCCTAGAACTCGGGTGTTGGATCCATTGAGAGTACGCGGGGAGATTTCATGCTAACAAAGAAATATATTTTACAACACAAAGCGACCATATCCAACACATTTATCTGCCATGATGGGCCGTGCAAGAAGAAGAGAATTAATTATTAATTTTAAGTTACCACAATGAATAATACAATCTCAGTTTTCTCGTTGCCATCCGGCGTATTGTCCACTTTCAAAATGCTCAATACATATGAATAAAATCAATAATAAAATAATGAAGAAAATACTGAGATAACTATTGAGAGAAACACTCTGCAGCAAACTAAAAGCAATTGAAATGCGACTCGCAACATGACGGGCAGCCGATTGGGTGATTCCACGCTCACTCAACCAAGGCCGTGGCTCGACCATCTTCGATTCTCACGGATTTTGGCACAAAGGAAGAATACAACAAGGAAAGACAATTTACTAAATATTATCTCTAAATCATTACAAATGTAAAAGTTATGACACTTCGAATATCACAAGTTAGCGCAAAATGGCGCGCCGCAGCTCTGAACTATCACTGCAGTACATGTCGATCTAACCGTCAGATTCCAAATATAATATAAGTTTCGAAATGAAAAGATTACAATCTCCGCTTTCCATTAACTTTTGCCTACATAGATATTTATTCTGAACTTTAAGATGACTTTAATTTGGCCTTTTTTAAAATTTTGATCCATGTTTAGGGTCTACTAACTCCTAAACTAATTCTTAGAATGAGTCAAGGTTACTTACGTCGAACTGACAAGACGTAGGACTGTACGTAGACTTCATAAAGTATTTTTTGGTGGCACACAACCAATGGAGCAACAAAAACGGAAAGGTGAAATGTTTGCTACTTTTGCTGCTTAAAAAAAGCTATGCTTGACATCTTATTATTCGATAAAATGTATATTTTACAGCAGTTCAAACCTATTACTTTGAAAAACAAAAATGAAATTGGTCAATGGTTATTTAGTCAAACCTAATGGCCTGGAACGCGCGCGTCTGCTTTGAAGATGGCACGTTAGGAGGCAGTGCGAGCGGTCTGCGCATGCGTCGAATATCTATGTAAGTGAAACGATACGTGACCTCCTAATCACCACTTTCTGCCAAAAACGAAAATTTACCTTTAACCATGAACGGAGGTGGGAGGAGAAGTATTTCTTCTGCTCACCATCTGTCGTGATAGTCCCCGAAGACGAAACTTAATTCGAAGTACTATATATGATTGCCGATATTAATATGAATGCCCCACCTTTTTCTATAGCTGCCCAACTATGCGAACTGCTCTGATTTTAGCTGAAGTTAATTCATGGTGGTCTTCCAAAGAACTCATTTATGGTTACATGAGATGCCAGAATACAAGTACATATAAAAAGTCGTCTTTTTGGTCAAGTGTTATGCTTCCTAATTCCCTCAATTTTACGTTTTTCGAATTAATCATTACTTATTTAGTAGTGCAATCATGGTATGACATGAGAATGATACTTGTGATATTTATGTATTTATTATTTCCTGCGTTTTTGCAATAATTTCCCAATATTACAATAGTCAGCAAACTGTTTCATAATAATGTTTAACAGGTAGGGTGCTTAAATGAACTAGGACCGAAATGTGAGCAAAGCGATCAACGAAGGATCGGGTCTTGTATTCGCAGTGTTTTCATTTTAATTTAAAAAAAACACAGCTATACCCACTCCTAACTTCTGTAGAATGCCTCCAGAAACACAGCTCCATTATTGCTACTAATGCATAGTGCTTTTTTGTTCATTAAGATTCGGCGAAAAACTGAGAACCATTGCATTTATGTACAACGCTGGATTGTCAAGCCAAGAGCGATTTAGTGCCTTGTTTTGTAAATCCCATGCCCCAACCATGCACTTCCATCATATTCCTCACTAGCACTCACAGAATTCTCGCCATTTCTACAGAAATGTAACAGAATGTCTCCTCGAGTTAGCAATCTTTTATCTCTCGACCGTCCAAGTTTACCCGTAAATATAAAAAATAATGGGGAAATCTCTGGCGAAGGCATTGGAATGAACGTTGGTACATAGATAATACTTTCTGCTACAATAAAAATGTTTTTGGTCATAAATACGTGTTAACGTGCTTGAGACCATATCCATAGGAGTTCCATTCTCGATGTATACAGCGCGATAAGGCGGCCAAGGGTTGTTTGCGAAAAGTTGTAGCCGACGCGGCAACAGCCAAAGCCGGAAAAATCTAGGCTAGTGTATGGCGCGTAGGTACATATTTCACCTGCAGCTGACTGCAGGTAAAACTCGCACGAACTCGAGATAACCTTTCGCATTTCATCTGTTGCTTCAATGCACGATTGAGTACTATTTTGAGGGACAAATCAAACAATGCAAATCCCAATCGAATGTGCTCTCTGCCAGCATGAAATTCACGACGAATACAGCTGATCAGTCATTCAACTGTTTCGAGCTGAGATAATAAGGAACTTTTCACGAAGTTACAACCTTAAAGCCACCTGGCACGGAACCAAAATCAAAGCAGATTTCTTATTTTCAGTTTCAAATGTGTGCAGATGATGGCTACCGTCGCATGACATGTTATATAAAGATTAATGCAGAGAATAATAATACGCTCGTCATAATTAAATTTGCGGTGGAAAGTTAGGTTTTTCCAGCGAGAGAGGAAGAAAAAGTTTCGAATAGTTGAATTGAAAAGTCTTGCTCAGTCTATCCCTTTCAGGCAAGAGAATGCATAAAAGTCTTTTTCTGGAACTTGCAAAAGAAAAATAAACAAGACATTTTGCTGTGGATTCAAGCTCTTTAAGTGGCTTCCCTTAGCTCGGCATTCTTCCGACGTAAACATTTGGAGACACTTAAATTAGCTCGGAAGCAGACGTTTAGGACCGAACAAATCCCGAAAGTTCCACTGGGAAGACAGAATATCGGAGATTATCGGAACGATGGTCCCCACTGCACACGGTGAATGTAAAACGACTTCATTAATCCCACGGTTGGAGGGCATGATATCGACTTGTTCAACTTTCTATGGAAATGGAATGAATTGGCAAGAATGGTTCAACAAAGGGTTAGGTCTATTTTCCAGACCATTCCCTCAATGCAGCATGATGTGATCAGATTAAAATAAATACTCCAGTTGCGAATATAATAATTAATCTATTTCATGACCACTTATGATTAATTTCTTCTTTTTATTTACTTGAGTTTTGGTCAATTAAAAGTAATTATTTCACCAACAACGTTTCAGCAAATTTATTGCCATTCTCTCAGGGCTGTGAATTTTAAATAGTTATGGTTAAAGAGATGTCAACCATTCGAATTTACAGGAATTGTTGACATCTCTTTAAAAACCTTGTTAATGTAGCTAAAATTCACAGCCCTGAGAGGATGGCAATAAATTTGCTGAAACGTTGTTGGTGAAATAATGATTTTTAATTGACCAAAACTCAAGAAAATAAAAAGAAGATATTAATATAATATCAAATGAAAATTTATACGCGAGAAAATTGCAAAAAGAAGGGGAAAGAAGAGGGGAAAGAACTCTGTTTGGGACAACCTAAAAAATAATGTGTTGAACGACTAGGATATAGTTGATATGAAGGAGATATGAAGGAGGCTGAAAAGTGTATACAAATCAAAACAAAAAAAAAACAGATTAAAAACAGATGGAAGTAAAATATCATAAAAACTTAAGAAACCGAGCTAATTTAGTATTTTTAATTTATTTACATTCATTTTAGCTGTCTATGGGCTGGAGCTACACTACTTCCCTCACTTTCTAACGTTCTTTTCTCTTTCACCAGTATTCCTTCATTCTTGGTCGTCCTCTCTTCTAAGAATATCCTTATGATCCATGGTTTCTCTCCGCCCAGATGATTCGTCCCCGCAATATTTGTTTTCAAACATATTCTTTCAATTTTACGATGTAAACTAAACATTATTAATGGTATTTTTCACTCTCAAATATTTAATGCCGAACATGGTTTTTTAAAACCTGTGTTTACATGGAAAATATTATTTACAATTTAAGAACCAACACTTCAAAGCGATGAACATTCTCTGGAGATGTCCCATTGATCACAACCAATGTATATGCCATCACTACAATATCGGAAAGAATAAAAAGAGTCGTTTCAGGCAGGATTACGTGGAATATCATAATTAATTAAATAATATCGGCAGTTTTCCACAATATAATGCGCTCGGTGTCGATGCACTGCATCATCACCAGGCTTTGTTAATTAATGATTAGTTTACCTTACTAGACAATAAAGAAAGGTATAGTATTCGAAATCACTGCGGCAAGTATAAATAACTCCAGATGTATAGAGAGTCTGGAAGGATTATTTAGTGAATGCTAGCGAACTCCAGAGAAGAAAATGCAATTCTAAAAAATGATTTTCCCGCATGCATGCCATAAAAGTTATACATTTGACGCTCTACTAAGATACGCGAAGAAGAAGAAGAGGGTAGCAAATGGTCCAGTATTATGAATGGCCACTAATTCAGACATGAAATTATGGAGTGGAGCGTAAATAACAGTCTCTAGAAAATCAGCAAAATACTCCGCTGGTCGGGATATATTAGCCAATTATTCCTTTTTTTACATTCAATTAATTGATAATTTATTCCCTTAGCTCTCAGGTGATTAGATCATCACAATTAAGAAAATAATCATTACAACTAAAAATTTTGTTCTATTAAACAGAGACATAAAACTAGGCTTTTACACATGAGCTTGGATGATTCAGTATTACGAAGATGCTGAAGATAACATCCTTCCGTTAATTTTAATTCCTGCTGGACCAAAGCCAGCGGCTTTCACCAAGATTAAGTGGAAGTAAACAAAGATCGCACAGAGAAATTCAAATGCATTACAGAAACACGAGTCCTAGCGGAATGATTTACGGGCCATATAAAGTCACGTCGTCTAAATTAGGACTAACATGCATTGCCATAAAATGACAAGAGGACTGATAACATTTGAGACGAGAGAGAGGCATCCGTGGGAGACATCTCTAGGAGGGAAATTGGTTTAACACTCGGAAGACATAACTGGTGGAGCGGCAGCAAGAAGGCAGTGGTCACGGATTTATGGCGCAGAAATAAGCATAAATAGCTCACAGGGTAATTCTGAGATATTAGGCATTCACGTGATAACACTTTGGGCATTAAAGCCTAGGTGCACTATCTCTGCGACTTGCAGGCTGAACTCACTAGAGTGACATTAACTGAAAAAATTAAGCATAAGGATTCTACAGAACAACTTTCAGGGTTCATGGTTATCACCAGGTAGCACGCTCTGCCGTCTCATTAAACTTCATATATGTAACACTAAACGACCACTTCAACATCAATATATTTACGTAGTGAAGCATTCTAAGTAGGAGTGTGTGATAATTATCATGGTGACTGGACAAGTTTCAGGGAAAAACAAATACTTAGTATGATAAGGGGTAGTTGTCAAGGATAATCCAGAAACAAACAAGCATGATATTCAATGCAACATGAGATTTTGAGGGGACAGGAAAAGTTGAATACATTAAGTAGGTAATGAGAGTATATTGATAAGAAGTAAGGTTGAAGGGATTGTCAGAGGAGAGAATGCTGATTACGCGCAGGAGAGAAAAAAATAAATGCAATTTTAGGCGAAATATGAGAAAGCAGGACGCATGAACAGCTAGAGAGAAACTCAATGTCAAGCAAATAGGTAGTTGTTTTTCGTGAGAAAAGGGACTGTAGTACTTGTATTCCTCTCCACATTATTTTATTGTACCGGGCCAGATTTCAATGGATAAGCGCCATTATCAAGGTAAAGAAAACCACAAATTCCCTGCTAGATATATAGGTCTGTCAGACGAAGGAGGGGGCGAGAGCTGCTGGTAAATAATGCCATTGGTGATATGAAAAAAGGTGTATAATAACAAGTACTATTTATATTTTGCTAAGAAATGAAAATTGTCCACAAAGTTAAGCCAGAGAAAATTTGATTTAATAGATGGTTGTTTCAGAAACACTTGGAGACAGCTACCCCATGAGGAGATAAATGAAAGCAGTGATTGTCCAAAAGTAAACAACCATTCAGTGGGTAGAATAACATATGATGAGAGGATTGGGTTGGTGAGGTAGTGAGTGTACTGCCTTCCAATCCCGAGGACCAGGGTTTGATTCCCAGCGGTGGAGGAGATCTTTCAGGGGAATCCCGATCTATACTCGGGTGTTGTGTGGACAGCACTTAGGAGTACAGTATTCCGTCCATCGAATGGGGCGGTAAAACCGAGGTCGCTTTGGTACTTTTCGTTAAGAGAGCAGGCTAACGCCGACTCCGCTATCCTCACCACCTTCCCTTCATCCCCCTCATTAGCCTATCCCTACCTGACCACCTAACTATCCTTAATAGAGAGAATTACCTCAAATGTCTGTCCCCTTCCAAAGAAAAAACCAACCAACCAAATTATAATGATGATTTTTATTGCTGATTGCCTGTATAACATAGGTTGTCAGATGAGAGACGGTGGATACGGTTGAAGCAATAGAACTGACATAATTTCGACTTTGTGATTACCAATTTCAGTTAGTATTTATTCGAGCACATCTATTTGCAAAAGACGATGGCTAAATGGCTTAAACCTGCCGTACATAGTGATGACGAAAAAGAAATAAATCCACTCACTATGTTGATCAGAGTGCTAAAACTCGAGTACCAAATACATGGTGTCTACTAATATATGAAAAAGAAATTCAAGACTTTTTCAAGACTTTTTCAAGACTTTTCAAGACTTTTCACAAACAATTGGATCACTTAAAAACCATCACATATCAAAATTATTCACTGACAAAATAAAACATTTATTAAACATACCAACAAAACCGACCTCTTCCGACCCGGCACATACGGCGTCATCGGCGACGACGTGATATTATGTTTTTACTTTCCAGGGGCGGATTTCTGTTCTTTCATTACGACCTAATGCTTACGTTATGGCGTAATAAAGCAACAGAATTCAATGGCAAATGCAAACAACATAATGGCAAACAGTAAATTTTACGGTATGAAATTCCTTCATGATGAGGGTGGAATAAAACGCTGCAATTCCACAGTATGTTTAATTTATTCCACTCGAGGATGATGCGCAGCATACAAAACTTAGGACGTGATGGTATAAATATCACATATCTAGTGGAATTCAACAGAGTTGCACCCTCAGAGACATGGCAAAATGGAAAATGTCACTATCGTACTATAGTACGATCTATAGATCGATTGAATCTTTGGTAGCGTTGTAATAACCGCGGTATAAGTCATTGTTTCGAAATAATCATTCATGGCCAGGAGGGAAGTATACCATCTTCAGCCTGCTACCGACCGAGCCGATTTGTCGCGCATGGCGGCATGCAGAAAACGGTGTACACGTCTAGTACAAGCAAACGACGAAAGTCGCAAACTCACACATACTGACCAGAGAGGTTTAATTTAAAAGAACACCTCCTAGATAGGTACTGACAGATAGACAACAAGGGAAACAGAATATCTATTTTCGTAATACTATGTCTGCCTTTTCATTTTTTACCGCGACGATTTTCAAGCAGCCATCACTTACCTATCCTATTCCCAAATTTTGATCATTTTTCAGCGACTTTTTCCAGATTTTATCCCGATATCACTAAATTCCCGACTTTTGCCCGGATTCCCGACTTTTCCCGATTGGTAGACACCCTGCAATAGCATTTTCTTCCAGTGTAGCAATTAACCGACTTTTTATTTAAAAAAAAAAGCAAATTTTCTGCTGACTAAAGTCATTCATCAATGGATACCAATGGATACATCGCAGTGTGTATCCGCTGCCATCATTATTCAAATCCCTGCCTTCCCTGAAATAAAAAACCTCATGGAAATTAGGTTTTGGAGAGAAATAAATGGCCATTTTTCCCCGAGAACAATACGCTGGATGGAAATCGAGGGAATAATACGTGAGCAGCATATACGTACTACATTGGCCAACGTTTGCTTGCATGTCGTGTGGTCCAATGGAGGATCTCGGTGGCAATGATTTTGGTTTTATTAGGCTCATTGTTTCACCGTACCCACCACAAAGATCCCCAAAAAGATTTGATTTCGGGCATTAAAAATGACAATATGAATGCTCGTGCAAAAGAAACGGCTCTTCCGCCAGCGGGAATGAATGTAGAGAAAGCACAATAACTGTAGCAATCCCCCGGGATAAAAATCATGAATCAATAATGTCCGCAAACCCCATGAGATGTTTTGCCTTCAAATTTGAATGAACAGCGCGGCCGCAATACTTTAATTAAAACCGCTGTTCCTAACTGAAATATAACATGCCAATCATTTCAATCGCAAATGGTGATCTGGCATTCAGTATCTATAAAATTGCTATTAGAGGGTACTGAACGCGCGTGCTAATGATAGGATTACTATCAATGTCATTCATTATTATTTGAGTCGAGGATGGTTGCACACCAACTTGATTAATTGAGGAGGATGAGGTTAAGGAAAACATATTTTTTCATGTTCCGTAAAGAAACACGGATAAGTTTGGTGTGTTTAAACCCGTTGTTTTAATTACATGAACAAACTCGCTAAAAGCATGATGCAAATTTTCATTCCGCAGTTTGTGTGCTCTTGACAACTGAAATTTTCATACGGAAGACGATTTAACGGTTTTCCTTGTTTCATCTTCGAAGCTTACTACATTCCATTGCAACCGTTTTTATTCCGAATGTTGACATGGCCGTGAAAGTTCCCAAACTGGATCAAATTACTAACCTAAGACACTTGAGTACTGAAAGCAATATTTCCAACTATCGCGAGAGAGAAAAACAATTGAATTTCTAGTTTTTAATTGCGTTGAAACTTTGCAGAAAGACAACTCCTCAGCAACAAGATTTATTAAGAAAATACGAGGAAACGATTGATCTCCACTCAAACCTCGCGGTTTTCCCAACATCACACAGTAAAATTGAACGAGACGGAGTGATAGGTTTAGAGCTACGTCTCCACGATAGTAGAATAGGACAGGATGTAAGATCTAGAATCAAATGTATAGAAACAAATCCGATTCATTAATTATCTATATTATGTGGAACATTACCAATTTTTCTGTTTTATAAAGATAAAGGAGGAAGGGGAGTTGTTGGAGGAGAGTGGGCTATTGGGGCATGCAATCAGAAGCGAGGGGTACAAGCTAAGACTGTGATAAAAGTTTGAATACAGGGAGTAGAGGGAAAAGGTGGAGCATGTTGGACGAAATGGACTCAATAAGATACACCTGAATAGAAAACTAACATCAAGAAAGAGGCATTGGTTAGAAAAGCTAAGTAAGAACGTGTCAATTAAAGAACTAACCCGATATTTATGGAATATTATCAATATTTTACTTTGTGTGAAATTCACAGTGAAAAAATAATTCCCCTGGACTGGAACTCGAACCCACATCCCCCAATTTCGCGCCGAGTGCTCTACCAGTTAAGCTACCCAGGCGTCATCTCTCACTGGCTTTAAGGAGCTTATTATTATTTTATGGAGGCTTTAAAATTCACAGTGAGAGATGACGCCTGGGTAGCTTAACTGGTAGAGCACTCGGCGCGGGGGTCTGGGTTCGAATCCCAGTCCAGGCGAATGACTTGTTAATCACTGTGAATTTCACACAATTGTGTGACCACTAACGGGTGACTCCGTTAAAGTTACTGCGCGGCCAGTTCCGCAGTTCTTTGAAATATTTTACTTTCGCTGAGTAAATGGAAAAGTGAATCTCAAGTATGAAAAAAGGTAAAAATAAAATGAATGCTACGATAAGGAAAAGTCGCTAATAGTTTTGAAATATTTTTTTTCTTTAGACCCCAACGAGTACCTCGATACACTCGGCGGGCACTCGACCACAAAAAACAACGGAGAGGCAAAACATTTACGCGGATCGAGATAAGTCTGCAAATTCAACTTCCCCGTCCCGAGAATATCTTTTTTTTTCATTTTAACATCAGGATGTAATCTTGCCACTGCATCAAAATACCTACGAGGAAATTGAGGATAAAATAAATGAACAAAGTGTGGCCAGTACAAGGGAGGAGTGACCTGGATGTCCATTTACGTGGAAAGTGGCCAAAAATAAAAATACGCAAGGAGGCATACGACGGTCCAAAATTCTGCTCAAAATGCGTCTCCTCCGTGATGATTCAAAAAAAGGACAATTTATGAAATTCATTTCAAATTTTTTTCGGGGCGGCGGCGAACTTACAATACAAAACCTAGATTGAATAAATGCTACCGTTTTCCAGCATTGACTCCAAATTCGTTGCCAAAAATTTAAAAAATGAGATGAACCAGCAGGCATCTCCTGACATCTTAGGCATGTTGACACCCCACAAATAAGAAGTACTTTTGCCACGATGCATTCACAAAAAGTGACAAACGATGCTTCAAACTCGGAAATTCTACTCACTTCTCTCATGGGAAAAGCTAACCTCTAAAACCAAAATTCTTTCTTGGTCACTGCGTGTCATCTCTGGAACACCCTGCCCAAAAACATAAAAAATTGTTCTTCTGTTGCTAGTTTTAAGATGAAATATTAAAATATGTTACTTTCAGACCACTAAATGTTGTTATTATTTTGCATATTGTTGTAATTGCTTGTAGTTGTGTTTGCGTATTTAATAATAGTATTTAAGTGCTGTTATTCTGTTGTTAACATTAAAAAAATGCATGCAGATGAATTTGTTATACGATATGATCTCCAAAATACTTGTTGCATTCAGCATTGTAAAAATGGTATTAATTTATATTTAATTTTTTCATTATGTTACTGTCCGAATTGTTGATTTTTCTCTTTATGTTGCTCAAAACAATGTAAATTGCTTATGTTCTTAACGGGTATATCCCCAGGACAATTAATAAATTATTCATTCATTCATACCTCTATGCCTTTCTATATGAAATAGAAGAACTCCAATTAGAGGAGTACCTTTAGTTTATAAAGAAAGGAATCACTTCGCAATTTCCAACAAAAAGATTTATTGTTCTCGAAAGTAGAAAAAAAAATTAAATTGAAACTATATTAAAAATATAACCCGCAAAATACAAAATTGTTTTCATTTATTTTAGCCTTCAAAATGGCACTGAGTTGCCGAAATCACACGTGTACACCAAATAAATCTATGAACGGAACCGTGCAAAGTAAATCTTTACATTATGAAGCAGCTCAAGTCAAAAAATAAATTGTATGCCCATACCATATTAACTCCTCCTTTGATAGACCCAAGGCCACAGGCGATAAACAACGGAGATATGGAAAACTAACCCATATAGTCAATTCCCATCCAAAGACTTGCAATGCAGCTAAGGCAATTACTTCTTAATCCTACACAAATGAAATAGCCGTGGGAATTGAAAAATAAACTGGGAAGTTGTTGTTTAGTTTTGAATTCCCACCGCTATTTTATTAAAGCAGCAATGAACGCGTGTTGAAATCAGTCAACTGCCTCATTAACGTACAACGGGGACCACACCAGGTGCATAAGGCATCAAAAAAAAACAATACCTATGAAAACATGGTGTGTAATCCGACAAATGCATTAGGGATTTAATCGTCCATCTGCAATTCCCTGAGCGCCATCACAATCTTCATCCCACCTCAAACACACTCTTCTCGTAGGAAGAAAAGGCTGGCGAGACTTTTGGAGAAGAGTGGATATATTTATCGATGGATTTGGGGTGTGGGGAGAATTATATTTGTCTCCCTCCGAACTCCTCCGAAATGTTAAAACCTCCTTCGATTTTCGTTTGCGGAGTCTGTCCGGTGTCGGTCGCAATTCAAATAGTTAATGGCTTTCATCAATTCTGGGGGTCCCTCACGTCTCCCCAATCCTTTCCTTCTCTAAATCCTTCCCAAAACGTTCTGACGCGTCTAACCGGATGCTGGGCTCTCAATATCCACTCCTCTCGGACCATCGTCCCAATTCATCCTCCGGTAATCCTTTCCCGGATGAATAGGGGAACCATTCCCCTCCTCCATCCCTTCCTTTCCTCCCCTATGGACCTTTCACAAAACTCTTCCACACCCCTCAACATGCGAGAAATCTCCGTTCCTTTACATCCCGGGGTTTTCTTTCCCTCTTCTCTTGTCTCCCAGCAGGACGCCATCCCATTATCTCTTTCTCCCGAATATCCCACGGGAGACCACCCTCTCCCAATCCATTCTCCATGTTCCCCCCATAGTCGTCCTCCTTTCAGGTCCGCCCACGCTCAACAGTATACATCTGTTGCGATTCGGTGAAGTTGCTCTCATCTCTCGCGTATTCTACGGACAAAAATATGAGTCTCCTCGGGCATTAATAACTAAATATATCTATTCCCAAATCGAGAAGTTTTACTTTAAACGAGGTACCTATTTCCTTCCTGCCTGCCGTTATAGACATTGACAAACCAAGTATCACCCAATATCGTTGTTAGTAACTTATAACTGTATCTATTCGCGATTATCAAAGATACGTTTGGTTGGACATCAATAGCTACATCAATTTCTGAACTATTTTCATGATAGAGAAAATGTGATCCATCGCTTTGTCCTAGAAAGCATTATTCTACTTCAAAGCACAATTAACGCATGCAGTATGAACGAGATGCGAGTGCAATATTACACGTCATGGGCGAAACCTTATGCTATCAATTAAAACTGGTAATAACTCATTTTAGCGCAACGAAGTTATTAGTCAAGTCACCAAACCTTTTCCTAACGATCACCAAACTGTAACTACGACTTATTTACACCTCTCAACATGATCAAAGTTGCCATTATAATTAAACGAACATATTTTCCTCTGAAAACAAAGAGCGATATCCGGAATAACATTATCCTCATCAGGGATATTACAAAGACTCACCGTAGATAATGACATTCTAGCGACAACCCCAGGTTTACTTAAAAATACCGAGTAGAAATAAGAAGTCCTTATTTTATACAATTTTTAAATTAGTTGGAACACAGCGTTGAATCTTTGAGGAAAAACATTATTTCGACCAAATATCGTTCTTCGCAAAGACAATGAACCATATATTTTCGTACTTTCAACAGTTTCAACCGGAGTAGAAAAACCCTAATTCTAATGTTTACTCCAAATATACATGTTCTCCATTCACAGCAGTTAAACCCTCCGTCTAGTAGGTAACGTCCTCATTTGATTCTTGGTTCAGAATAATGCGAGCTATTTTTTCCGCCCTTTTGAGTATTCTTCGCCGAGGTGCTGCTGCAAATGAAATATACTGTAATCGTTAATTCATTCGTTCCCTTTCTCCAATATTGGTTTTTCCCTTCCGTTCTTCTCTCTCCCCAGCCGACTTCCCCCTCCCCCAAGCCCGCCACCCTCGAAATATTTAATCGCATTTACTTGAACACTCCCTACCTCCCCCGTCGGACGTCGTACTCCCACTACTGATGGAAAACGCTATAATCACGTGGATAATTTAAAACGCCGGTAAAAACTTTTCCTTCACACGTTAATATTAGAGGTAATATACATGCTAAGGTAGGGTTAGATGGAAAAAGGGTAACGCCCTACTCAACTACGTATTGCACATTTTATCCCTCGTCTTACCTTCTGCTCTCTCTCTCTCGCCGTTGAAATTTTTAAATTACTTCTCTCTCTAACTCTTCTTATCCTCTTGACCAACAATCTATAATACATTTTTTCATCGCCCTCCTCAAAAGCCAGTTGCCTCTCAACGTGCCATTCTACCGCATCATCCAATTCTTTAGAATCTTCCCCACTTAAATTTCTTTCTTCCACCTCCATACTTCTTATTCTTCCTCGCTAACCAGATTTACCTCTTAATCCTCCTTCAATCAGACATACCAAATTGCGGCAAATGTGTGCTCATCATCGTAAAAAAATTAATCGTCGATGGGCTTACTTTGTGGAGCTTTTCCATGTTTGGAAAGAAACAAACTTTGTAGTTTTCCACACGTTTTTATTTTTCCCCTTATAAAAGAACCGATTTGAAGGAATAACCCGTCATTTTCAAGAGGTTAATAAACCACGACGCGATCAGTCTTTCACATTTGTACCATTGACCAAAGGAGGGGTGGAAGCAAGGAGAGGGTGGGAGGGGGAGGGGTTAGGAAGAAGGTGAATACCAAGGTTCTTAGAGTAAGAACCTTGGGTGAATACGAGCTTACTCCGAGGGGGCAAGGTCAGTGTTTGCGGGCAAGGGCGAAAAGGGCAAGGTCAGTGATGATTGTGGAGGTAGGGGGGAGGGGGGACTCTTACAGTGAGGAGAGGTGAGTTTATTGGAACCACCTCATTTACCAGTTTATCATTATAAAATTTGTGAAATGTCCTTATTTCAAAGTGTTCCAAAAAATCCAACTTGCACCTTTGTCCCCATAATGTAACACATTAAGATTGAGGGGAAAGGGGACAAATATAAACGAGTGGAAAACTACAGAGTTTATTTCTTTCCAAACTCATCACCATATCCCACAGGCCCACACGCAGAAAAACGGTTGGTTTGGGTAACCTGTAAAATTGGTGGTAACGTGGTTGTAAGTTGATGAAACAATTGCAGTTGGTCACCCTAATTATCTATTGGCCACTGTAACTATCCGAGCTGGGTAATCATTACCAGCACGTCTGGTCGACTCGCTCACGGTTACAGTGGCTATGCGGCTGGTAACGGGAACCATCTTTTCAAAGTTGGTGCGCCATGGCAGCCAGTTGCCGGCACACCACAACCAAGTCGAGGAAGCTCGAGGAACCCGTTGGAGTGGTAAGGGGGAGCAACGTGGTAGGAGTGATGGCGCGCATGCGCATGGAGCGGGTATTGGAAAATATCTTGTTTATTCTCAGTAATATTGCATTTATATTCATACTATGTGGCAAAATAGGTTTCCATTAATTAATGCCAAATAACTGTCATCGTGATGTAATGGCATTTCCTCAGAATATCACGGAATTGCCATTTAAAAATTAGTTCTCGAAGTTACATTAATCCTCGGAAGTGGCCATATATATAAGACTTTATTGGCTTTGGTTAATTAATATCGGGTGTTAAAATATGCGCGATGAGTCGTGGGGAAGATGATCCATGCGAGTTAGAGAATGTGTCGTTGGATAGAATAGGATAATGATTTAAAATAATGTATGCCACAGCGTTATCATTACATATTCATAGTATATGAAATATATGTTTTTCATGTATATATTTTAAGAGGGCAAGGGAGTCTCAACAGAAAATTTCAAGAGTGTCTCAACAGAGACTGTGTTGGATTCATATTTCAATTTTCAACACAAATTCAAGAGAGATTCAAGGCAGCCATTTCAAGATGGTTTCAACACAGATCCTTCCACTAGAGCATGGTAACGAGACTATTTTACTAAATAACTCAGACAATGAGAGATGTCTATCAAATCTATGGGTCTGGTTAAGGCATAAACCTCCTTTTGGTTCTGGTTACCAGTACGACGCGGTGACGGCAACCCACGCAAGGTATCCAAGTGAGATGGTAATCGTTACTATCTTCTTGGTTAAACGAAAATTAACCTTCTGGTCGTGGTTACCAGCTTGTGAGTTCATGAAAACACCCACTTCTCTGCGTGCAGTTTCTGAAACATGCAACGCCACCCGTGAATATATGGCTGCGTTTCAACTTCAGAGACAGTTGAATGTGAACGGCGGTAAAACGATAAAAAATTAGCATTCAGTATTCAATTACACTCTGGAAAACAAGGTCATAATTTCATGGCACTTGTGTAGAAGAAATTACTGATGGACGAATTCCGGAATGAGTTCCATAACCGATAGAAGATACTTCGAATAACCGGAAAAAAATATCTAAATCAATAAAACGTCACCCGCTAATTTTGTTTTCTAAAAAGTCAATGTAATTATATCTGTATGGCACTTCCAAATTTTGCGTTTATTCAAGACTTTCAAAGCAGAGGTTCATAACAGCAAATCACATAAGTTCATTATAGAAGTTTCACAACACCATCAGTTAAGCCATTATTACTCGCGTAACTAAATAAAAAATAGCAGGTATATAATGAGGCTCTCATCGTGACTAAGTGAAATAAAAAACATCGATGACGTCAACAGCCATGCTTATATTTCCCATCAAAGCAAGACGAGAAATCACAAGGCGAGAGATTCTCTTGCTTCCTAAAAATGACCTCTGTGGGACGTATGGAGGGACGACGCTATCTCGTTAATAATCTCCTGTCCTCTTTTCTTTCACTTATAGTTTTTAGCGTGTCGCATTCCGCTGGAACAGAAAAGCCGAGGAAATATCAAAGCCCATCGTTGGGCACTTGGCACTTGCTGTAGACGCCAAAACGGAATGAGCCAAAAGTTGTACTTGCTACTGTGGTGTTAGCCGAATGGCGGTGACAGTCACTACAGCAGAGCCATCCTCTAACGTGAGGCACAAACGGGCTTACAATGGTAAATATATAATGCTGGGATTCGAATCCAGACCAGTGGATTCGCGCTCCATCTCATTAAGATGTTTACGAAGCTAAAATTGCCAGCAGAAGATGTTTATCGCGAATTACCACGCTACAAAGAATTCCTAATTCTCTTAAAGTTAGAGAAATCGATGGAATAACGTGTTTAGCCCTAAAATATTCATCAATGAAGGTGAGCAACTAGACTCCATTGGTCTTCAAGGAAGTCATTTGTGTCGTAGTACGATCCTAATTAGTTTCCAAACGCAAAAATAAAATACCATTCAACCAAGCTTATAAAGATGAAAGGGGAACATTACTGTCGTTCAAACATGTTTTATTCCGCTTTTTAGCCCGGCAACAATCCGCGTAATGGCGAAAATGATATTAAATTAATTCCTTATTTACATTAGCAGGCATTTTACTCCAACAACAGCCTTATCAATGACTCAATGCTGAAATAAGTTGACCTTGTTCAGGCATAGTTTATGATATGTGTTCCGTGTGAGTGTTAATATGCGTTCAACAAATATATGAAAAGAGGTTTTACTTGAGTTTAATTATCGCTATAATTGTTGGATGCCATCTAGAGTTATGCTTACCATAAATGATAAAAAATACTATCACTTCGAGTTTAATGTTGAAGAAGAGTGAAGAAGTGAGGGATGGTAAGTAGGGAATACAACAAAATTAATTGTATTGAGAGAAGAGGAACATGAATGGACTTCAAGAGAAATGTGGCGAAAAAGTAGGTGGAGCGAGTGCGCTTGGCAGCCATTCCATTTTAAAAAGAGCCCAAATATGGAAACAAATAAAAAAAGTGTTATAGTTCTACAATATAAAATGTTGACTTAGCCAGGTTTAATATAGCTTAATTAATCAAATATACTGAGCCATTACCAAAATTTGAAGAAAAAAAATTGAATTTCACTCATAATGGAGAGTAGAAAGAGTAATTAATTAGATCACACCCAGAAATTTACCATGTCACACCCCGAACTTATTAAAAATATTCATAACTAGAAAAATAATGCTTTTGGATATTTCACCATTAGTTTAAACTAAAGAACAATTATTACTCTTATCTTACTGATACTAATATCAATACTTAATTTCTAAGCTATTCACAGAGTTTACAGGTTAAAGTATTCTATTTAAAGTAGTCTTATGTTATAGAGTGTCATTTGTATGATTCACACCCGGAACCACAGTTTTATTCCAATTACAACGGCGCTAGTTAATTTTTTAAATTGCAATTTAAGTTGTAAATTATCTTCTTTTATGGCTAACTAAAGGTGTACTCCAGTATAGTTCAGTTGAAGTATTTTATGTGAAAATTTAAAATTATACGCTCATAAGTCACACCCGGGACCAATGGAATGGCTGTTGACTAAATCAAGGTGGTCTCAAAATATTAATGGGAAAAAACTGGGAAATTCTCCAATGTGTACATTAGAGAATCGAGGCGTACATGTCATTAATTCCAAAAGACACTATGCATATTTACAAAAGCAGGAAAGTTAACACAAAATGCAGTACAATACCTAAGCTACTACTGATTCATGATCGGCATTGTTACGCTGATGAAATTAATCGTCGAAGGTCTTACTTTGTGGAACTTTTCCATGTTTGGAAAGAAATAAACTTTGTAATTTTTCACGTTTATATTTTTTCCCCAAAAAAATATAAATGTGTGGAAAACTACAAAGTTTATTTTATTTGGGGAGTTTATTGGGAGGAAAATATTTTACTTGAGGAATATTTAAAATTAAATATTTTATTTATATAAAAATATTTTACCTATTAATTTATTTTATTTGGGGAGTTTATTAAGGGGAAAAATAAAAACGTGTGGAAAGCTACAAAGTATATTTCCTTCCAAACTTATTACGCTCATCCCATTGCTCAATGGTAGATTCAACTTTCACAATGAAGGTGAGTCAACCGAAAGCTGATATCATAAAACAATGAATCTAAGAAGGAATTTGAGGAAACTGGACGATTCAGAGAATAATAATTGATACAATACAATTAAGGTGGTCCCTAACTACTAGTTAACCGCCCCATGGAATACATGATTTGAAATCGTATCCGTCTCACAAGAGGCCTGCATTTGCATTCAATTATTCACTAACACTTTTTCCAATAAGAATAACTGAAGAGATTTATAGGAGATTCAGAGAAGAAAGATGTCATCAATAAAATAAAGAGTGGTGTACGCTAACTATCGATTGATTGACCCATGGAGTACATATCATTTTATACCGTATCCATCACACAGAGACCTGCACTTACACTCAACTGTTTGCTCACATTTTTTCCAATAAGAATTTCTGGAGTGATTTTTTTAGAAGAGGATAATGAAATACTGTGCGAGAAATGAAATGAATGATTAAAGAGGTTAAAGGGGACATTAAAAGAAAGGAGCAAGCAGAATAAAAGCTTCCACCGATTAAGTTACAAAGCTCTTCGTAATAAACTTGCGACGGCATATCCAATTCACTCAAGGAAAGTGGCCTTCTTATTAACCCCCAGCAGCCTCCTTTGTATTTCCGGAAAGAATGATTTCAAAGGATTTTTTTTTTCAATTTCAATCCATCGAGGAATGGCAGTTGGCTCCATAAAGAGATTACTAGTCAAGACTTTTATCTTAGCGTGTCTTTTACAAGTCAAGAGTTTTTAACATTTTCAATACCTTTTCTGGATTAGCTGACATTAAAATATTTTCAAATATTTTTTATTTCGGCCATTTAAAACAACCCAAAGCGCAAGGGAAATTAATGATACATTTCATTTCGCTCAAAGTCATTAAAAATTCTCTTATGCTCATTGCTCGAAAGGACTTCCGATCTAGTTCTTTATCTCGAAATATCAGGTAGAATTATTGTAGAGACTAATATAAGTTGAATTTTATAAGTTAACTTTTTAAAAGTAGTAACGAGAAATATCAATGTAGGTCGTTGTTTTCTCTAAAATAAAAACGATTCAGACTTGTCCTTTTGACAAAAATAAACCTTCTGAATGCAATTCGTTCAATTAATATTTGAAGAAATAATATGAAGGACATTTGAATAACAGGCTGTATCTTCACATACTGAGAGCTCATATATACGCCTTGTTTGTAATGGCGATATTATTTAATGGCATTTACGAAATAATGCCGGGACAAAGGAAGAGGGAGGAAAAGGATAAGTATTCTTGATGTTTTGGAGAGAGGTATTAAGTACATCGAACTGAAGAGAGATCGCCCGAAGATACCATGCAACCCTATAAAAGGAAATCGGAAAAGAGCAACGTTAAATCCAAAACCAAATCCTAACCGGAAAATAACCACATCAAGGTAATTTTAAAAGGTGGCATAGGCGTAGTGAAAGTTCTTGGCACTCACTTGTGGATAAAATGATGCAAAGGAGAGGAAAACACACAAGAGATGTGGGATAAAGTATTAGAATCTCTCTCCAGAGGTCCCTCGGGGTCTTCCTTCGGTGTCTTTGCCCGCTCATAACGCTTGATTCACCCTCTGTGACCTCTGATTCTCTGCTGGTGCGTGCCGCCAATTTCCATTTATGTTCATCAAAGAGGGCTCAATCCTACCAACTTAATCGGATTAAAGCATAGTCTGCATAATGAAGGATAGGAATGAGATATCGACGCGGTTACCACCATAGCATAATGGCTTGCAAACAACTTTTTCTTCGCGGCTGACCCAGCCACCCGAAAGGCTGGAGGCTGCGCAAAGTCTCTTTTCACGTCTCCATCCGCGAGAAGCACCTCGGGACGACCGCGTGAAATTTTAAAGGTGGCAATCCAACTCCTCATGGGGAGGAAATCTTTCCCCGGAGCGCGAAAATGTTTCCCGGTAATGGGGACCGATGCCTCCCCATTATTTTTTATTCAAATCGTCCTCCTCGCGGTCTCATCCCGAAAAGTACTCCTCAGCCATTCTTCGCACAACCATATTCCCGAAAAGAAGCCGCGCATTTGTGATTCACGGTGTAACCTCCTTTCCTCCAAGCTCGGTCACGGGGACTGAGAAAACGTTCCCGGAGTAGGAGCCGAACCCCCCGAAGGAGATCTGAATAAAGCAGAGGGCCTCGCGCCTCGATCGTGCGTGTGTTTGGATATACTTCAGAAGGTTTCCAGTTCAGGTATTAGAAGGGGTTCATTTGGTCTGCAAACAGTGCGCCGAGAGAGTTTGACGTAACGAAGTATCAGGTGAGCTCCATTCAATAGTGTGGGGCGCAAATCAGAAGAACGCTCGGGATGGTATTAAAGATGCTTCTTCCTTCATTGTTTTTTAAATGTGTGATACTTATGGCAAAGTAATATTTTTCATTATTTTTGTTTCACTGTTTTGATAATTTAATCGATGTCATTATATTTATTTCTCTTCTTTTTTGTTATAAGTTTTAAATTGCATGAATTATTATATTTAAATGAGTGTACGATATTTGTAAAATTCCGCTTTATGTGATTTTTTGGAACGTTCTGACAAGCCATGCGGCTTAGAAGGACCACAATGTATACACGCAATAAAGGCATACTATCTGCAAAAAAAAATTACAATGCAGATGGTGGATGGGAAAAAATACGACGACGAGGTAAATACAATGTCCCTATGACATTCGCGATACGTAAACCGGCTCATGAAAAGAATACTAGAAGAACATATTTTTGAGAAAAATAAAATGGGAAGACAGTGATTATAAAAGCATACCAGAAGTTAAATAATAAAAGATACCAAATTATGAGGTTACTTAAAACAAAGCATTATGGAGATACATAGCGGTTAACTGACAAGAAGTTGAAATTGTATTGTAATGCAGTGTTGCGGCAAAATAGGCACAATTTCGCACACAGCCGTTTTTTTTTAATGGAAAAAAATTACTAAGTTTGACTAGAGCCACTTACTTTTCGATGAAAAAAGTTCACGGATTCAAAAATGTACTTTGTTGAATAACTGATTACTTAATAACTCAAGTAGAATTTAAGAAAATACCACATATTAAATCAGATTAGCTTTCGGTGACCCCTTGGCATTACTAAAGATGTGTTGATCTACGAAAAAAAACACAGTCCTTATACGTCCAATTACCATGGTATACCATATGGGCTTTAAATAGACAAAAGGAAGAATTTGACCAAATTTGCTCAAAAAGCTTGTTTAATAGAGTACGTCCTGCAACACAGCCTCAAACGACAAAATGAAGGGACAAATCAAGTCAAGGGATTATTTTTCAAGTAACAATGTACTAGAAATACAATGAGGCAGTATGCGTACTGGGACCTGTACCTACTTTCGTTACCATTCCCTTATTCTTCTCTTTTCCACGCGCAATGTTTTCCAATCTACATTGAAGAAAACGGACGCGTCTAGTCCTGCTTTTGATTTATGCAAACGAGATATGAGTCCGCCATGCGGGGATGTCCAGTCCGATCGGAGGAAGGCCAAGGAAGTAAAAAACAGGAGGCCGGGCATGAATTTTTTATGACCTCATGCCTCACATATTCCTTCCATCGCGACAGTGCGACCTATGGAGGCGTCCACGGCCCGCGAACTTCCAGGTCGCGCATTTGGACACGCCGCTTCGGGGCTTCTACGGGAGGAGTTTGATGGGTAAGGCCTCATATGACCCCTCCGCTGCCCTCGAGGGTGCAACTACTACCTACCCCACGACCCAGTGGGTGACCCAGGGGACGGACGATACTTGAGCTGCGCCAACTGCTTCGGGCTATGCAGCCACAGCATTGCGAAGACTATTTGGCGTTCATATGCGGACAAAGTACTTGAGAAGTAAAAGAAAAAGTCAGCAAAAGAGACTTTTTTTGATCAAAGAATGACGAAAAATCTAGTGAAAAGACGAAAATGAAAAATATTCTAGGAAAAAGTCTACTACGCCAAACATAGGGAAAAAACAGCCTTAAGAAGAGATGGAGGATCAAATTAGTTAATTGGTCTGAATTTGGGTCCAAGTGTACGTGGAGTAATGGGTAAAAAGATGATAAACGCATCAGAAAAAAATATGGCTGGTAATGATGCAAAAACATTTTCGATAAAACTAAATCTAAATTCAGCATAAAAGCAGCATGGCATTAAAAAGAGGTGGACCAATTTTTTTTCATCGCCAGCATTTTTTATTTGACTGGATGACACAATCGATGCACGATATTGTTGCAGTTGTCTAAAGAGTCCTTCACTAAAGAGGGAAATCTGTTGACACGGAAAGCGAAACAATCAACAGAAATATTTACATTTTTATCTCCGTGTGGCGAAGATGCTGCCGTCACGCACGCAAAAAAAAGAAATGCAATGATGTGGCACAAAAAAAAAACATGAAAAACTTGATACAACTAAGGGCATGCGATCTTCAAATTAAAATCAACATTCTTGCAATCTTGACCATGAAATGTTGTAGCTGATAATAAACCTGACCGACGTCACGACATCAGTGGCGCGATATTAATTTATATCTTCGATTTCAAATACTACATTATCTAAGGATTGCGCAACACGATATGAAAATAAACTTTTGGTATGGAATGTAATCCTCAACACGGTATTAAGTATCTTGAGTTCTATGTTCCGCGATGGATATGACTTATTCCTTTAATAGGTATGTTATCGACACTTAAACAGTACCCAATTCATATCTTCCTGCGATACGTAAAGTCGATCGTTGGATCTCCCTTGTCCTTCTCACCGCTACACCACCGACCGAACGCCTTTCCAATCGCCGGCAACGACGGCTAGAACAAGGAGGCGGAAATTTCGACGGCTCCTTTCTTTTCGCAGAAGCGCTTAAATGAGGACATTCCAGGAAGAATATAAAAATTCAGATTCGTCGTTAGATCGATCCCCCATCTTCCCCCTCGTTCCCCATCATTCGTATCGTTTGAATCCACCTCGGAGCTATGAAACGGGAGTCGTTTGCAAGATTCTAGCCGAGGGAGGATGAAGAAAAGATAAAAGGAAGCTCATTGGGTAACCGTCAAAAATCTGATATAGTCACGAGAAATATTTTTTATCTACGAGATAAAAGAGTCCTTCACCCAAGTTTACCATTTTATCTTTAGAGCCATATCGTAATCGTGCATATATCTTCCTGCATGCTCCGAGCCATACGTTAGTGAAGGCTTTACCGAGTGCCGTAGGAAAAAGATTCTAGATTATCATCGCTCGTGTTTTACCGTTCAAAGATAGGTTTTATGAAACACATCTACATTTTATGTCCCTTTAAACACCTATATCCTCGCTATATTTTATTATTAATATGGAAGAATATAACGCACTTTTATGGAAAAATATTACGGAAGCGGTCTTCGGTGGCATTTTGTCTGAGTTACTTAAACTTGAAATAAATCATAGAATATTCGTTTGAGAACGTTCACAGACGCTGAATTTGAAGTTAATCCTCCACGATAGAGGCATCACAATTACTGAAGATTTGGCAAGAAACAGCTGCACCAGCGACCTCTTTTAAAGAGTGTATATAATTTTACTAGGATGGAACAAATGTAATTGCTGCTCTATTTAATAAAAAAAAATATTTTTTAACTTTCCTATTACATTAATTTTTACGCAATGTGAGACCACTGTTAATCCCTAATCTTTATGAAGAAAAACAATAATGTGAAAAATTTACAATGACACCGTCCTTCGAAAGGGCAGGTTAAAAAAAAATGTATATATATATATATTAATTTCCATACTTTGTCCTTAAGCAATTTCGCTCTATAAATCTAGGAGTAGATGCAAACGTCATGAGATTATTTTTTGCCCATCTATAAACGCGTATCTCTTCGAAAACTTACAGATTACCCTTCGCATAAACATCACCATTCACGTAAAATTCATGATAGGTACATCAAATACGAGAGAGAAAATCATCAGGCCTTTATCTTCCTGCGTTTCCTATTCGGTTTTTCATGCTAGTCATACGGAGAAACGTTTATCAGGATTCATAAAAATAAATGGTAACGAGATAATACTTCATTAGTTTGACTTACGCATATTCTCACCATTGTGGGCATGAATTTCAGAGCGACGACAAAACCGTGAATAATGTCAGATGCCACAACGGCTTCTTTCTCTTCGCAATGAAACTTTGTTTCTCACCCATCTCCTTGAAATTGGAGTGTTATCCCCGACAGGATTATTGTTAGCTTCTTCCGCGCAACTCTCGTTGGTTGGGAGGATCTACAAGCTGAAACTCGATATCTCATTCCGACCTTCAAGCCACTTCATCTGCATTTGTTTCTTCGCGGACGTAATTATTCGTCCCGGAGATTAAGAGATGACTCCCGGATTGGTTTCTTTGATTCACTCCCTCGTCATGTTCCCCCAAATACCCCAACTATATTAGTTCAAGAGAAGGTCCCAGCCTTAAAAAAGGACGAAATAATCTCCCGGTATAGAACTTCACAGAGAGGCAATTATCTAGTCGCGTTACTTACAATCTTCCGAAGCAATAATTAGGAAGGTGCTTCATCGTCAAACTAGTTGAAATACCTGCTGAAAGAGGCTAAAATATTTACGAAATAGCCAAAAAGTAATGAACTATTTAAATTTTTTAACTGATACGTGCATTTTGAAAAATTTATACGTCCGCGCCACGTGTCAGCTAGTGGAGAAAGTACATGGGAGCTCGCTTGCCATCTATTGGCGCACATCTGAATCACTACGCCTAGTAACTTCATCATACGTCAGTACGCGTAGCCTTAAAAATAGTAGATTAGTGTCTCAATCTGCTGTATTCGTTAATAGAGCGCGGAGAGAAATAAATGATTAAATCATCCGTTTGATGTTTAATCTCATATTTTTCGCATAAGGATGTCTGTTACATACATTTAGCGAGGGGTTAAAGTAATAATTCCCGTGCCTACCACAAATTTCTGAGACAATTTATCTAGATATCGTTTGACTTGGGAGGAGCTGATGGTTCAATACCTTTTTCTAACCAATGGCCCTCCATTTCTTGTTTCTTCCATAGGTTTGAAATTCTTTGTCCGAGGGAGCATAGAACTATTTTGACGGACGGAGATTTTGCCAATGTTGGGTGAAAAAGCCTGCTTCTTCTACCCAATGCCATTTGTTCCTAATGCATACTTACAGAGCGTTAAATCGCATTGAAACCATTTATCGCATGATTTAGTAAATTCTGTGGTTCGACCTTGCTCCATTTCCCGAAATCAAGCGAACTGATGCCGATTAGAATATTTATATGTTTGTCATGGTTTGGCAAGCGAGTGCATCGTACTCAATTAAGCACAGACGGACGCGCCGGATATGACGGATGAGCTAGCAAGCTTGAGCGAGATTTTTAAACAATCATAATGGAGACAATATTTGAATTTTATTATAACATTTTAGCAGTTGCTAAGAAGTATTAAGTAAATTAATCATTACCAACGACGCAAAAACTTTGTGTTAAACAATGAAATTCCCAGGAATGAACTAGGCATACAATTTGATGAAGGTATTCATAACTGCCGAAACTGAAGCGGTGAAATATGTAGAAATTACCACAAGAAAAAGTCGGCCTGTAGCGGCTTCAGAACTTCGGCTTGCCGAAACGATATTCTTGTATCGTCCAAAACTGCCATGGGGAAATAGGGCGTCTAGGTAGCGTGGTGATTTGTCCATTGGGTCATTGGGTACTATGGTGAGTAATGAATTAATTTTTAAAATGATCGACAAAACATACGAACCACTCCTTGTTTCATTTCTGACTCCCTTCTTGTGTCAGACCTTCCTCATTTTTTTGTCTCATTGGATACCACAGCCGTACCATGGAAACCATGGAAAACGTCATCTATTTTTTGTCAAATATCTCGAAAAGTATCACTATAAATGGCTAATATTTTGATACCAACAGAAAGATGGTATATTTTTCTTAATTACAAGGCCAAATACATGCATACAGAATATCTCGCTTAAAGTGCAAGCGATAGCTACGCGGAGCAGTTGATAACGTCAGTGTTCTGGAGATCCAGGCGGAAAACTAAAAATGACCCTACATGAAAATAACATGCTAAATAAAATGTAAAATTATTAATTACATTAATGAACGAATACGATAATTAGATTCATATAAGGAACTTTCATGCATGCTAAATTTTAGTTATAATTTTTTTATTAAACACTTAGTGAAAAGTGATAGCAATAATATAAACAACGGTATTTATATAATTCGATCGTTTTTTTGATAACGTACAAAGATTAACTTGAATATAAATAAAAATCACGGAGTCAAGTCACACTTATAAAATCGCAAGCAAGCATTGCGATCCTGCGTGTTAAATTCATGCGGGGGACTCGAAAAAAATTAAGATTTGTCAAGTAAAAAATTAATCTGCGATTAATATTTTAATACCTTGACTTGAAATTCCGTTGGCCCCGGGCGCCCGCCCAATCCGCCACTGAAGTGGAGTCAACAGAAAGCGACAAGTACACAGCAATTAATTTTCTCCTATCGAACTTTTATTGGCGAAATGAATTGACTAATGGCGGCCATCAGCGAGGACCCTCATAAATTCGCAATCCTTTGAACCATGAGAGCCTCACTGAATTCGGAATTTGGCAACGCTTCATAGGGGTGGACGGACAAATGGGAAGGTGATGGGACTCCGAATGCTAATGGTGGGAGTAGGAGCTCCTAATTCCTTCTACACGGGCGACGAAAACGCGGCCCGTGAATCTTGTCCAAATTCGCTCAAAAACCAGGAGAGCCCATTTCGATCGCGTTCCGTCCTTAGAATGCGAAACACCTCTAAGCTATCTCGCGGAGTGGAACGGTTCGGTTCAGACGTCGAAAGACCGACCTTATGTCTCCATTTGACCTTAACTTCCCATTTATATTCAGGGCTGAACGCTGATTGTGGAAGTGGAATCTGTTAAACGTGGCATTTGTAACATGAAGGTATGAGAGGGTTTGAGCCACCGATGCTTGAGCGTCAGCATCAAAAGCGAAGACAGCGTTCGGAACCGTTGATTGTCCACAGCCGAATTGTTTTTGCGCTCGAAGAAGTTCTAAAATTATTTAAAGAAAGCTTGGTTTCAGCGAATTATTCTCGGACTTCCGATCGGGTCAGGTTCTCCATCTTCGCCAACGCGGAAGGCTTTTCTATCGTCTTCACGAAGACGATGAACAAGTCTTCCATCTAAACGTCGCAAAACCCCACTTTAGACGGACAAAAGTCCAAAAATGAAAGTTTGAATTAGGGTTTCTGAAATATTAGGTTTTGTAACCTGATGTTTGAACTACTTAATGGTGTATTTCATAGGTTGGTAAGTATGCACCTGAGCGTAGAAATGAGTGTCAAAGTGAGAGAAGAGCGGAGCACTGGTCCCACGGACGCAGACGCCGGATTGGACGGTCGATTTGAAACTATTAGTACAGCACACTGGTGTCCTCTATTTCATTTTTTAAACTTTCAATCGATTGAAATAAGCAAGTAGAGTGTGGATATGATTTTAAAATTTATTCTTTAAGAAAATACGCGTGGAGTAATTAATTATCACGAATTAAAATTTATTGATTTTCAAAATGAAAAGTTTTAATTATTTAGAGAAAAGTTATGTAATCGGACGGAATCATATCGTAATTTTGAGATATATTATTCATTTAAGTATGAGCTAGAGATTGTAAAAGAAATCAACTGCCATTGAGTTGCAAAAGGACTGTTACGATATAAAAGTTATTATTAACGAGAGGCGTCGCGTCGGCGGAGATGGAGAACCTAACCCGATTGGAAGACCGAGGAGAATTCACTGCAATTCATCACCGGGAAAGCACTAACTCCTACATCAAATCATTTTAAGGATCGCCGGACTTATTATGAAACCAATTTTGATTGCATCTTAAATCTGCTGTAAAAACTGTTATCATGGCTTTGTTCACTGAGTTAACGTAACTTAACTGTGCAGAAGAATATGAGAGGTAAAAACAACATACGGTAACATAACAACGTAGGCTATTTTTGTTAAGGATTGAAGGAGACGAAAAGGTACGCCACGTTGAGAACGGGCACGTGGCGAGTATGCAATAATCAGGAGCGGGGATAACATCACAAGCCAATAGGAAAAGCGTGGCAATAATAAGAACAACAAACACATAGTAACGAGGGGCAGCTTTTAAAGAAATTTTGGGGGAGTCAGTCGGAGTAATCCACGTCGTCAGGATGCGTTCCGAATACTTAGCGTATCGGCGAAAGAATTAAACCCGCTGGAGGAGTTAAGGTGGTCCCACCGTAAAATGACTTAAATGTCATTTTATTTATATTCTGTCTACTTGTAGAAAAGTCCTACTGTCTACTTGTGTTCAATGGGGGAATGAGAGAAACACGGGGAAAAATAGTATTTTTCCATAAAATATAAATGCCATGTTTGCGTAAAACTATTTATAAAAAGGAAAAATCGAGATAAATTGAATAAAATTAAAATATAGGCCTCTTACCACCTTATTTTTAATGTTATGGAAGAATGAATTTCATAATTGAAGTCAAAATGCGGTAATTCGTAGGCAATGGCGCTGTAGTCGGCTCCTATGGCTGGAAAAAAGTGCTCATTTAAAATATATTCGAGGAATAATCTGAATATATGTTGTACCTTACTAGTGTGTTTCTATAGGTAACGCATTTCATCAGCGCAAGCAGGAATTATTGGGCAAAATATAAAAAATGTGGAATTTAGTATTTGTTTTGACTGTCGCGGCGAAACCTCCTTAAACAGAGTAGCTTCACTAGGATATATATTCTCAGATTAATTTGGGAGCAGCGTGGAATCAGGAGCAGGAACGCGCGTAAGAGCGGCCACCCTGCTCTTTTTCTGTGAAGAGAAAAGAAAGTGACCACGGAGAAGCGCCTGACAAGGAACTGCAGCGTTGCAGCAGCACCTACTGTGACGTCGGGATCCCTCAAATAATATAAACGTTCTTAAAACTCATTAGGGCATTGCCCCATCTTTATTCCACGTCCTTTTTCTTTTTTTTTCAATCTCTCCAACAATCCCCTCCCTTTATCAACGATCCATAGCAACCTCTCTCCAAACAAAACAATAAACAACTTAAAACATTAACATACAAATCATTACCATCAAAAACAAAACAACGAACGAAACCAAATACACAAAGCCAAACAAAACAAATAAAAATGGAGCCCGACAAGGCACGACGCTGCACGACGTTACACTACCTGTGCGTCCGCATAGCTGGTTAATGTATATACTACGTATTCTTGTTTCTCTGTTTCGATAAGTGAAAAGTAATTATTTTGAAAAGTGAATGTATTATATGTTTTGTGAAGTGGAATGGCTCAAAGTCCGCACAGAAGTGCGATGGCCGAGAGCCGAGAAGAATGAGCCGAGAAGAATGAAGGCATGACAAGTGAAGGGAAATGTGTTATAAGATGGAATATCTTACAAATGTGTGTTATATTCATATATAAAATTTAAGTCTCATGCTCCACTGAGAAATAAATACTCATAGTGTGGGAGTTTAGCATAAATTGAGCTACATTTCTTTATTTAAGGTAATACCAAGGGCAAGTGTAATTATTTAGAAATACATATTACGTAAATCGCTTCTGACGGGGGGCAAAATAAAAGTGAAGTCCAATCCCTTTTTAAATATTAAGTAAATGATACCCAATGTGGGGCAAATAAATATTCCCTTTTTAAATATTACAATACGGATCGCTAACATGCTGAAAATGTTCAGATAAAGATGCCGTACTTTGAAATAAAACGAAATCGCACGGAACATGATGAAAGCGGAAATTGAAGAGAATGCCCTGCAAGTAAGACTGAGAGACAAATAAACACGCCAATTTAAAACGGGACGAGAAACAAAAGAAACAAGGATATAAAGGAGTGTTCGGGGGACAGAGTCGAATGGAGGGCTTCATTCAAAGAATCTTAGGATTGAATTAAAGATTATGTCGAGGCTATGAAAAAAGGGTATTATTGCTGAAGAGAAACACGGAATATCCACATTTGCACTGCCTATTGTCTTTCTTTAGACATTCTGAGCCATTATAAACACATTCAAAACGTCAATGAAAATGCCAGGTAAAGCAACATACTGCTCTAAAGGCCGTTTTACACGGTACATTTGTTTGTACAAACTCTTCCGTGAACTCTTGCATGAGGCAAAATGTATCGTGTAAAGCGGCAAATTGTATGAACGCTTGTGCGAATGTCTCAATGCCTGAACGGGAAATAGAACCTGTTCTAATTTCGTTGAGACAAATGTACAATCTCACGTACATTCGTTTGTACAAAATCTTTCATCGTGTAAAGCGGCCTTAAGAACGCTGTATCTAAATATTATAAAAAGTAAATGGGTAGCCTAGAGGCTTCAAAGATGTTAAAAATAATCGTTTGTTATAAGACATTCTGTTATAAGTTATAAGACTCTTTATTGTATTTATAATAATTGTAAAAATTTATATTTGTTATTATTGTTCACCCTTTAATTATATTTATATGTTGGGTGAACATTAAATTTAAAAAAATTCAATTCAAGATATGATTAACTGCCTCAGCATCATAGAAGTATCAGTCGAATGTTTTGTTTCATTTAGCCGATTCTAAAATTTCGTCCCATTAATTTTATCCCATAAATTTTCAATTACAGTAGATGGAAAATTATTAATAAGGGCATGATTTGATAGCAAGGATTTTTACATACTACAAGGAATCTATTTACCTACTCCAGGAAGGAATTTCGTTTAATGGAAAAATTCAGCTTTCTCCTCTCCACATGGTGCTACCAAAAAGCAAACTTAAAAAAGAAATTCGTCACATGCAAGACTCTGAGTGCAGCTTCTTTTTACTCGACCCCCTCCATTCTACGCACTTTGATCTACTATAGATGCGCGAGTTCCATGGACGATTACGTCATAGTTGGGCGAAGTAACTCTCCAAACTTTAGGCACTTGGAACAATCCCACACCTATTTTCATTTATTACTGGTGTCCATTCTAAAATTGTGACATAGTCTAGGAATGTTAACTAAATTCCAAGACTGTCAACGTCTTTCGAGACGATTGGTATTTCCGGGGTGTTCATTTTTCCCACGTACAATAAGGGAACATAATAGTTGCGATAGATCAATCATATGAAACTCCCACCCTCAATAGGCAGAGTAGAATCTTCAATTGTGTTTAATAACATGGCACCATAACTAACACTTCACACCGCTTGATATGTCCGGCATTATATTATTTTGTTCTCTGCATGAAGTAGCATCTCGTAGCATTCATAAATTAACAGTATTAGTAATATGAACCACTTAATGTGTCTATAGCATTGTTTTGCATGTTTGCATGTTCATTTACGTATCACTCTCCCAGTTTCCGGTTGGACTACGCACTGTTCTCCTGACTGCTTTTTGGTGTCTGCGCCTAGCGCCAGGGGGAGCGTGCGAGGTTTTGATTTGTGCTGGGACGAGTGCTGTATGCCTGGTGTGGAATCACCCCGTGCCACACACCCTAGTGGTGGCTTGCACGGTAATTCGTAGATGTAGATTATTTTATCAACAACGCTATGGCAATACTACCAAACTTTTAACTCGGGTTCATTAGTAGTAAATTCACACTTTTGATCACTATTTACTTGCGACAATTAAGATAAATATTGTGCCATAGTTTCAATCGTTGTTCGTTAAATCCGTTTCCTTAAGAAAATTCGCAAAAGAAATATACATAAAGCAAATTCTTATGAACGTTTAGAATATTCTCTGCGGGGGCTTCAGCTATAGACAGCGCACAGTAACTCTACGGTAGTGAGCTGCATTCAAAATCTTATGGTCATTGTGTAGCAGATGAATCAAACATAAACGGGATTAATATCTATACGATGTGTTAAAATTCAATAAACCTACAAATGAATATTTCGTTAATCCTGGGATAAATTATCTGACAGAGCACCAAACTCTCAATTGCAGCTCCCAATTAGCCGACAGCAGTTAGCGAGCGAGATGTCCTCCAATTTCGTCATTTAAACCGTTCCATACTAATTTCGCAATTAGGACGAAACTTTTCGCATTTCGCAGAAAGAAGCTTGACATTTTTTTCACTTAACGAAGGAGCGCACATTCTGAAATTGCCCCGCTGCCGCAAACTTGTCGAAAAGGGTATTACTTTGGGTTTAAAGAACCTCCTGTGCACACACGCACGCATAAGTACATTCAATCCACTTCAAAGTTCATATATTTATTTCGCGCCCATCACAGACATTTTCGCAAAGTTGAAGGCCCGCCTTGGCGTCCAATTTTGTATTTCCACTTCCCCGAGCAGAAAGGACTGGCAAAAAGGGCCACCGCATTATGCCTATCCGAAAACTAGGACCACCCAGCCAGCCCTTTTTGGGGAGAAATCCTTGCCTTTCCTTTTCAAATCGTTCTTCACGATCCATTTTCCAACTTCCCAGCCTTTCCCAAGGGGGAGGTCTCGCGCCCTTTTGGTATACTTAGTATGTACTACACTTGCTCACTTGTTTATATATGTACGCTTATTTGTAATATGTGCGCATACGTAGAAATACTTACTTACATATGTACGCTTGTTTTCTCATATACTAATAACCAGGGGCGGCGTGGGTGCTCAGGGGCCCGGGCCGCTGCACGTCCAGAGGGGCCCGGTTTTTGTTACCCCCCGCTCCCCCCTTATGAAATAATGTGTGCGTTAAAAACGCGTTAAACTACAATTTCATAGGTATTTATGTGCAGTATGACAAAGTTGTACTTTCACTCAGAGATGTTTCAAAGTTCGGAGCCCGGCCCGCCGGGCCCTTCGGACCGGACCTAGTGCGTGGCCCGGGGCCCGGGCGGGAATCCTGGCCACGCCGCCCCTGCTAATAACAGTAAGATACCTTTTTACTTATTTTCACTAGCTGGCTTATAAGTGTGCAAACTTGGTTTGTACATGTGAACTCGGTTGTATATTTACGTTCGCTGGTTTGCTCTCACATAAACAACATTCGTTTAGAGGCTTAATGGACACTAGCCAGAAATATATTTTACACTAGCTAGCGCATTTCAAAACAATTTCTTTTTATGCATAGATACTACCCCATAGTTACACGCTCCTTTCGCTAGTGCAATTCCCCTGCTAATTTCTTTGCTACTAAGTCCATTTTCTGAGTACGTACTAGCCTAGTAATTAAATTGCTCTACTTGCTACAGTTTGCCCCCTCCAACTTTTATGACCAGCCATGCCATCTTCGTCCTAGAAAATCTAAATAATAATTTCGCATTCTTATTGTTACCATTAATTCCGTATTTCACGAACTGATTTTCTAACAGTACATATACCAATGCCAGGAGTTACATGCATGATCAACTAACGCCTGGTCGTC
Source organism: Pyrrhosoma nymphula (assembly GCA_963573305.1). NCBI lineage: Eukaryota > Metazoa > Arthropoda > Insecta > Odonata > Coenagrionidae > Pyrrhosoma > Pyrrhosoma nymphula. Next base: position 5,314,683 of record OY754335.1, on the reverse strand, counting down.
AGCGATTCTAAACGGCTTTATCAGCTGTCCTCCTACTTTTATTCTCACATCTATTTCTTTCCATCCCTCTTTTACCATTTCTGCGGCGTAAATGTTAAAAAGCAGCGAGGCCACAAAAGGTAGCCTTGCCTTACTCGCGACCTATAACTAACTCCCAACCCTCACCTGTGTCGCGTGGGCCACATAAAAGTTTCAAATCAGTCTTTTCTTTCTCCAGTCTTTCGTCTTTATTCGTATCTTAATTTTTTTTCTGTCCAATTAACTCTATGAGACGCCGTTTCGAAATCGACGCGACAAGTAAATATTTCCTATTCATTATTATAAAGTTTTGTACTTTTCTACACTTTTTATTGTTGTAAACAAACTACTACACCTGACGATGACATAAAATTGGTGAAACGCGTAGTGTGTTTAAAAAATAAAAAGTGTAGAGAAGCACAAAACATTATTATAATGAACATTAAAAGTTTCTACAAAGTAGAGCCTGAATCTGTGAATTTTAAATATTTCCAGATTACACCCAAGGTTCTTCTCTATATTTGTTCTCATCACCGTAATTACACCACACGCGGCCTTTTCCTTCCTAACGTCAAACTAATCGTCAACTAAGTAGTGGTTTGCTCCAGTCTCCAACTTCTTGTTAATGATTCTAATTTTTTTCTTTTACAAAAAATTGCGATATTAAAGTCATTGCTCTAATGGTTCTCGGTTTTCTGAAAATGTTTCATGAGGGCTTCCACGTAACGGAAGTATGTGCGATGGTTCACTTTGCTAATGTACTACTCGCTTTCTTATTCATTTGCCTTCGCTCGCACATTTCGTGAACACGGACACTCCGCAGCCCCTTAATGGTGTCATTTCATCCCTCTCTCTCTCTCTCCCTCTTACCACGCGGCCGTAAATGTCTCGCCTCAGCGATCCGACCTCATCCGGCGAGGCGGTCTCCTTAATTAAATCACGGATTCGTTGCCGTAATTGCCCGAGGAGATGGCGACGAGTCCCCCCCCCCCCAAGCCTCCTCCTCCACCCTCCTCCTCGACCACCACCACACACATATATGCGTACTCTCCCATCCACCTGCTTATCTTTTTTCTTATTTCCAAAAGGCCCTCCGCAAGCCTCACAAACCCCACCACACTCCACCACCTCCTCAACCGCTTCGAGCAGATTTCTTCCAGCGTGCAACGAGCCAACGATTGGTTAATCTTCTTTTACGGTCTCCCGCGCTTGTCAACAACCCTCAGAACGATTTCATGATGGCTTCAATCTCCTCGGATTGACTGTGATTGGGAAATATGAAGAGGAAAAAAATGAACAGGGTGATTGGTATAGCATTGCTTCGGCGATTAAAACGATATGCTTTTTTTCCGACTGCGATTATCCAGGAAATATTTATTTCCATGGGGGACTATGAATCGTGATTTAGCGAAAGGCAGACACCGTGACGAGAAAACGACGATATCGGAGTCGATTAATATATGGTGGGATCGAGATTTCTTTCCACCCTTCTCTCTTCATTTTTCATTTAGTACTATGTCCACTGTCTTCGCCTACCAGTTACTACCTCTCGTCTTCCCCGTGTCACGTCTTAGCCTACAACGCAATACGCCTTGCTCTACTACTAACTACGTATTCGCCTACTACGTACAACGCCTTACTATGCTACACACTGTCTTTATTAAGGTAACACACACCCAAAATACAAGAGTGAAATGAACGCTGGACAACGTATTCATTTGTTTCATAGTCATCACTTAAGACTCAATTCGTTAACAATTTATACAAGTAAATAAATTCATCAATTTCAAGAGGCATGTATTCAATCACGCCTTACTTTTCCCTTTGCCGAGTTTGAGGTCGGTTTCCATGACTGCATACACATTTAACTACTACGTGCGAAAGAGTAACATCAAAATAGCGATCTGAATACCTTGCATAGCACTGGATGCATTTTAACTGGTCACAGCCAATAAAGGAGAAAGCATACCGATGATGGACGTGCATTGCTACTCGTCCTAACGATTTTAGGGCATAGTATTGAATTTGAAAGGAAATTATGGCGAATATAATTAAATATCTACTTATAAAAAATAAAAAAAACTAATTGAATAATGAGTAAATGAAAGGGTAAACATTAGCTAGAAAGACCCATTTTAACTATTATAGGGCTTCTTTTCCATATTTTGCTTTCAGACATTCTGTTGCTACGAATAACACTATCTGAAATACCATTATTGTGTCGTTATGACGAGGTTAATAATGGCAAGTAGCGTTAGGAGACAATTAAATGGATCCATGCTGCTAATTTTATTAAGTGGTGTACTTCTTATAATGAAATACTAGACCCACGAGATGCACCAAACTTGGGTCCAATTCCTTATGACTCAGATGGCATCAACTGGTGAAGTAACACAAAAGAAGATGGATTTTGATGAATTCGTATATGGCTTAGAAAATGGCCTTAGAAGGGTGATTAGGAATTTTCTTGTTTCATATTAGGAATTTTCTTGTTTCATATTAGGAATTTTCTTGTTTCATATCTTACCCATTTGTAATATGAAGTATTTGCTACCTGTTGGCTAAAGTAATGTTATGTTGTACGTAAATAAAACTGCAGTATATTGTACTGACCACTTATATTTAAAAATTATTATTATTAAAATATATTATTATTTTTAAAATATTACACTACACGTGTTTTAAAGCTCAGGGCGTCATCACCAGGTATACCTGATGAAGACGCCCTAAGTAACGTCGAAACACGTGTAGTGCAATATTTTACATTAATTATGAGTGGACATTACAACTAACTGCAGTTTTATGTAAGCACTAAAATGCTGTTCCACCACGTAACGCCAGATACTGTCAAATTTATGTTATGTTGGTTGGATAAAGTTATTGTAACCATCATACGTTTACCCAGAAACTGGCTAAGAAGTTGGAATTAGGAATATTGGAATAAGACCATTTGACAATTCTATTCCAAAGGAATTGCAGCAAAAATAAAATGAAAACATTAGTCGAAGACCAACGAAGTTGTCCCTTATTTTTTTTAACTGTCCCGAATTTAACGCAATTAAAGCGTACGACGTCCTGTTTACGGTGTTCAGAATTAAATTTCCACTTAAACTAAAATAAAAATAAAATAAAAAATAAAATTACAACTATTAAAATAATAAAAAAAGGTTAACGATTCTGCGAACGTAGCATATATATATATATATATATATATATATATATATATATATATATATATATATATATATATATATATATATATAATAAAAACACTTGACAGGGGGTGGGGAAAGAAAAGTAAAAAGAGAGAGAGGACTCTCTCTCTTTTTACTTTTCTTTCCCCACCCCCTGTCAAGTGTTTTTATTATATTGTGGCCTATTGGCGAAATTTTCGTTACGTATATATATATATATATATATATATTTGTGATTAAAATTGGCCACATATATGAATTCATCTTTTGCGTTTCGTTAAAGTGAAATATTGCTCTTTCAATGGCTTCATTGTTTACAGCCACTAATTAGTTTAATCATACAATGTTTTACAAAACGAATGTGTTTGAATAAGCCCATTAGCGAACGTCAATATTTAGAGCAGAAAGCTAAACATTTGAAATGCTAAACACTCACGGATGAGGTGCGACGTATTTAAATGAGCTGGCCAAATTTACTGGCAATGAGAGGTACATTAAAACTGAAAATCTGCCAAATTGCAGACCCTTACTTCCGAAAGTTGTGAGAAATCTCAATTCAGTAGGGAATCAATCATGAGAAATGGAAACGGAGATCATACTCGCTCCAGCATATTTCCAAATCCCCTCAAAATGCCACTGAAGCCCAATACTAATGCATCGTAAATGATAGGTAACGCACTCACGAAGACTCGGATTCCAAGTCAAACAAATCATGAATTCATTGTACTAGGGTCATTTTAAAAGTAAGAACTGTTTGCGCACCAGGCAGGTCATTTAACGGAGCCGTCTCAAGATGCTCTCCCTAGGGTCCCCAGGACCACATCCACAGTGTGTGCCGAGGGTTTGAGTGAGTTGGTTGATTTTTCACAGTGCTTACTAAAGAACCATGTCAATCACTGATACCGCCGATTGTGAAGTGCGTTCGGTGAATAGATTTTTGAACGCGAAAACAATTCGCCCAGCCGAAATCCATCGGCAGCTTGTGGAAGTGTGAATGGAGAAGGTGTGTATATGAACGAGGGGAATGTGTGACAGTGACGTCGTTTGTTTAATGGTGAAAGGACAAATGTTCACGGTGACCCGCGCGATTTGGTCGCCATCTGTCGATAAGGACTTGAAAAACAGGATCAACTCTGAACATCACCTTCAACTCTGAAATTCATTGCCACCGTTTTTTGGGACTGTAAAGGCATTCTTTTGGTAGACTTCTTGCCTCAATGGAGAGGTCATCAATGGAAAATCATATTGCGCAACATTGACAAAGTTACGGCGTACTATCCAAAAGTGCCGACGGAGCCTACTCACTAGAGGGGAGTGCGTCTGCTTCATGACAATGCACCACCGCATGATGCACGGAAAACGCATGCATTGTTGGAGAAATTTCATGTTGTAACCCTCTCGATCATCCTCTCTACAGCCCTGACCTGACACCTTCGGAATTCCACCTTTTTACAAAACTGAAGGAGTATTTGGGTGGAAAGCGGATGGGAACTGACGAAGAAGTGAAATAAACTATTGTGGGTTGTTTGGATGGAAAGACAGTCGACTTCTATGATGAGGGGATCGTAAAGCTCGAGCCACGTCTGAACAAATGTCTGAATCTCTTTGGGGGCTATGTAGAAAAATAAACGAATGTTATAAATAGTAGTAGTTATAATATTATTTGGATGCATACATTTTTTTAGCAAAACGGTTCTTACTTTAAAAATGACCCTCGTATTATTACTCTATGTTATCAAAGCACGAAATATTTCATCAAGAAACTTAAATACTGCAGGAAGACACAAACTTTGCACTGCACTTCTTGCGTGTTATTCGCAGTTTATTTAGAATGTTTGAATTTTTCACCCAAGTACAGCCTCAAACTATACAATGGAATACAAATTCCATGAAGCTCATTACCGTCCCATCAGAGAGAAGAAAAGAAACTCTCCTTAATATCATTTGCCTCTGTATCAATAAAAAATTTATTATCTCCACATAATCTATTATCCGCGGAACAACAAGGAGTACCATTATGATAACATGTTCTCGTAGAAGCTTTTAAAATCTTAAGTAGTTTTGCTATCAAACGAAATTTTTGAGATTGAATATAGAAAGGCATATTCTCTTCCAACACTAATAATAATAATTTCTCTGTTGACAACAGCCAAAGCCAATTACTGCCAACTTGACGAACTGCCAACTTCCTGCCAAACTGCCACTTGACGAACCATGCCATGTGAAGCGTAAATGTTCTACCCAGGCAGGCGGGATTCGAACCCGCGACCTTTGGATCGGCAGGCGAGGACTTTACCCCACCGCCACCTATGTTATCAATTAAAGTTGATACCTTTTGTGCAAGATATACTAATATACTGAGTAACTTTACTCCACCAATGAGAGCCTCAAAATAGCAAAAACTACAATTACACCCGTGGTAGGAAAAAGCAAAAAGTTTGACTTCCTGTGGAACACTTTACTGAATCACTTCCTTTACCACTATATAATTGGACGCCACGTACAACATTTCCAGCGGTCATGAGAAGTGCTGGAAATATTAAAATTAAAATGGAAAATAATCATATGTTCATGATGAGGCCAAAGAAATGAGCAGAGGAAAACGAACTTCCTGTACCTCTCCCTTAAGGCCGTTTTACACGGTACATTTGTTTGTACAAACTCTTCCGTGAACTCTTGCATGAGGCAAAATGTACCGTGTAAAGCGGCAAATTGTATGAACGCTTGTGCGAATGTCTCAATGCCTGCACGGGAAATAGAACCTGTTCTAATTTCGTTGAGACAAACGTACAATCTCACGTACATTCGTTTGTACAAAATCTTTCATCGTATAAAACGGCCTTTAGAAAGTCTATTTTTCATATCTTGCCTTTCATTCAAATGTATCGTACCTTCAGATTAAGGAAGGGCCAATATTGTACACTGCGTGCTTAACACTTCATACGATTGAACATATTACTTCAGGCCGTATCCGAATGATGACAAATGACCCATGGATACCCCTACAATTTTAGCAAACACTCGGCAAATATAATAACCGAAGGATAATGACATTAATAACCTTTGTATATTCCACACAAATGTTTACTGGTATAAACCCCGAGCTGTTTCAACATTTTCGTGTCATTATCAAGGGATAGTACATATTATGTTGTTATAATTTTTTCTTCGTGCTCGTGAAGGTTTGAAAAAATTTCGGGAAAAAACTTTTAGTGTTTCGTTTCCAGATCGTATGCAACGCAGGAGAGATCGTGAGTTCATAATGAAATAAATAAACTTTTTATGTTCCACACAAATATTTAATTGCATAAACCCCGATCGGTTTATACACTTTCATGTCATTTTCAAGGGATAATACTTGTATAAGTATTATCCCTTGAAAATTACATGAAAGTGTTGAAACCGGTCGGGGTTTATACCAGTAAACATTTGTGTGGAATATAAAAAAGTTTATTTATTTCATTATGAACTCGAAGTTCCACAAAGTTCACTCGCGAACCATGGAAGATATAATCGAAGGATGTAATCCAAACAGTTTCAAACGGTAATTTCACGAAAATTGCCCATAGGCAACACACTTGCGGTTCCTTAAATAAATAGGTCATGTAAAGTATAGTCACAATGACAGAGACATGAAAATGCATTGGGTAAATTAAACATCCATGCACGATTGGTCGGCGAGAACATTTCCAAGAGATAATTGAATACTCAAGCGCTTACGAAGATCCTTTTCCAAGAGAAACCTTTCCGTCCTTTAATTTCTCCTCGCCCGTTCAAAGCTTCCAGAGTTGAGAAAACACCAAATAAAATCACATAAAAGCCAACTGACGCCATTCCCCCAAGGAGTCGATTCAACCAAGGAAAGCAAGTGGTTAAATTTAAGCTGCAACTTGTTGACCCTTGGCCGCCCTTTGGGTAGCGTCTGGTACTTACTCTCTGAGCAAAACATTTTATCATTAACTTGGATCCCGAGACGAGTTTTGCAGCCATTTCTCGAACGAAGGACCCTACGTCGCTCTTCGGGAAATAAATTCCTCAGGAGGAGTGACTACTGCTGTAAATTCAACGATTGAGGCTACTTTGTGAGAAACGGAACCTTAGAATGGGTGTGGACTTTAAAGAGATAGATATAGAGAGATAGATGAAAATGGAGAATATGATTGGTGGGATAGGGAAATAGAAATCCACAGGTTTACGGGAGCTATAAGACCGCCGTCAGGATATATTTTTAATCCATCGTCTACGGAGTATTTTTCAAACATACTTTGCAGGGTAATTGGTAAAAAAAACCTGAATTTCCCTACTTGAGTAAGTCTTTTCAGTAATTGAAGAGATGGATAAAGAGCATTTAAGACAAAATATGAACAATTAACGATTTTACTTATCTCTTTCGTTGTTATTAACGTGTACATGCCCTGGCGCGTCTTTCAAGCTAACTTAGTATGCAAAAAAGTATGCGTTCGCATGAAAAAGCTCTTTGCTTGGTTACCAATTGCAATTTAATAAAAGTACACCACAAAAAATTTGCGTGGTCGCTGAAATATTTGGTCATAAGTTATACCTTTTTTATTAAAGAGTGATATTTCAAGTAAACGCTGAATAGCTTATCGCGGAAATAATTTGGAGAAAAAAATGTGGAGTAAGCCTTTGAGAGCTACTCAACGACACAGTCTCACGCATTATCACTTCCCTATGAAGATTTCGACATGAAACAATAATATCTTAATTTTAACTTGCCTACAAAGCACGCGTTCATTTTATAAACAAGAAGAATTCGTGTTTTCATCTTATTATTTTTAATATATTTATAATTACTAATTGATGACTAATTACTAATTGATTATTTTACTTCTTCTGTTTATAAATAATATATTTAACGTTTTATAAAGGTTTTAATCATTTCCTCTAACAATTCATTCACAATTCTAAAAATAAAATATGTATTTGATACTATTCTGATGAATCAAATTTTTATTTAACAACCTCGCCATTTTGTGTAAAAAATGGCTCCAAAAGGGCCTTTCGACTCAGCATAGCTAATTTTATGTTAATGAGCCTATCAATTAATTATTGGAAATATATCGTTGCTCTAAATTTAAAATATATGGAAGAAATGAACTTTGGCCAGCTTTTTCTTATTTCAGCGCACTGTGAGGCGTATGCAAGACGAAACCTGACATGAGAAAAGACAGTTCGTCAAAAATAGAAAATTAAAGTTAGATAATCAGCTTTAGATATCATTTTAACAATGTGTTAAACAAACATATATTTACTTCTACCAACAACGCCAGTAGGTATGGTTCGAAAATCCCAATCGCAAAGGTTGAGCAGTAAAAAAAAACGCGAGAGCGCTCAGATGAAAATTGGAGCTACATCCGCTGGCTTTTCCAAGTTTATTTGTAGCTACAGCGATAGATGGCTCTGCTCACGAGCGACTGCAAACAATACAACACCGTCCGAATCAATTCTAAAGCGTTGAGCGGAACTTTTTATTCACGCCCGACCACACAACCGATTGGGGTCGTCGACTGTGGCGAGGTCGAGTTTCTGACGCGGCTAGCCGCGGATTTGTAGTGAGTGCTCTTCTTTCCCCTCGGATCGGTAAATAAAAGGGGGAAGGTAAATGAAGGAAGTTTGCCGGCGTCTGTTTAACCCCACGACGTGAATGGGTCTGGAATTTTTTTTTAAATGGGTCACGGGGATCGCGAATCAATCGATAAAGAGATGTGAAAGGATAGATGACAGACGTGTCAGAAGTACAGCGTGAAAAGCATGGGATGAACTTTTAACCATAAAAAAACAAAGGTGAAGTGATCTCCCTAAAGAAAGAAGCGAGAGTAAGATTTAACTCGTATAAAGATAATCTTGACCACTTTAATTATGACTTATTTGTTTTTTCGAGAGCTTTGGTCTAAAATTCAATTAAAAATTTCCCCAACGCCTTTCCAATTTCCAAAGGAGGTAGGCTGTGGTGAATTTGGTAAAGAATCGATTATAGATAGCTTCGTATTTTATTTGTTGTTTACCAATCTGTACACTGGTCATCGCGTGCAAAGCTATTGGTTTTACCAGCATGAGTAATGTTCGAGACAAATATTGCTTGGTACCAGGTTGCCGAAGTCCGACCTTTATATCTCCAAAGAAATAATTTCTTTGTTCATCGAAGGAGAGGAAAATGCGGCGCTTGTTGCTGAAGACTATCAGAAGAAATCCCGGAGACATTTCGAGAAAAACATTGGGATTCGTGTGTGGAGATCATAATATCATGCGTTACTTGCCTAATTCCAAGTTAGTGATACTATTGAATTATTCGCAATGAATATTTTACTTTTAACTCGGTACACAAAAATTGATCATAAGCCGAAGCATGGGTCATAGATACCCAATCCGCTATAATCCTCCGTAAGAGCCAAATTAACTATTAGGTAGCACAAATGTTTGTTACTAAATAAACTAAACTGAAAAGAGTTCATGTTATTCAATACATATGTGGCTGATAATAATGCTTACGATTGTATAAAAACGGTCTAGGGCCAGCAAGTGGTCCGGTGATTGAAACAAGGTGGTCAATGTTATATCAACAACATCGAACCCCGATTTCGTTTAATTTTTTTAACAGGATTATTTTCAGAGTACGTTTCCTGAGTTAACACCTATTCCAGCATCAATTAAAACTATAGTTTTTGTAGTAGTCTAACTGATATATCCGATAGTTTGCGGTTTTTAATTGCACTCTCGAGTTGACTCATGAAACAACTTGGGTACTCAGAAAGATTCAATAGGATATGCGCACCTAATTACACTTAAAATATCCATGATTATCCAATAAAAATCACCATTTGAATGGAGAATGTTGGTGCTGTTCTAAGCATTGGTCTCTCAGACCAATAGAACTTGAAGACTAACATAATGTCACTAAATTATGCTTCGACTAGGAGTTCAGCACAGAGGCCCTTCAACAAATAATGCAAATGGGAAAAGGTACACCGATGGAGCAATCGAGCGACATTCAGTTCAAATATTTCTTGGAACTAGTTGGTCGAAGTACGACGTACATAGCTCTAAAAAAACATTACTTTGTTCACCGAACGAGAGAAAAACGGAGTTGTATTTGAAAAGTATGAGAAAAAATCCCGGGGGGATATTTCAAGATAAAGTTGTCTAGATGTTGTCTATATGTTGTCTAAAGCCGCTACAAAGGAAGCGTTCAGGAATGCATTCACGAATTTTAAAAGGAAAACACTTGTAGAGCAGTTACGGGATGACCCAAAAGCATTTTGGTCTTATGTTAGGGTAGTTCAAGGTAAAAGATCTACCGTTTGTTCGCTAAGAAACGACAATGGAGATGTGTTAACAAACAGTTCCGATAAAGCCAATTTATTAAATTCCTACTTCAAGAGCGTGTTCACCGAGTCATCTGAGAATTCATCCGTGGCGGTTGATAATCACTGCATACGAAAGATACCTCCCCTTGATATTAGTGCTCACGGAATAGAAATTTTATTGAAATTGCTCAGTCCAAATAAGTCACCTGGTCCAGACGAAATCCCTTCTCGCGTGTATAAAGAACTAGCGTCAGAAATTGCCCCCTACTTGCAGCTAATATTCACAAAATCCATAAAGCAACACGGAGTACCAAATGACTGGAAAATTGCCAATGTAACGCCCATATTCAAAAGTGGAGACAAGGAACAGCCATGTAATTACAGACCGATATCTTTAACGTCCATTTCATGCAAAATCCTTGAACACATTGTTGTCAGCTCAGTAGTGAAACACCTAGACACGCATAACTTGTTAATGAGAACTCAACACGGATTCAGGAAAGGTAGATCATGCGAAACTCAGTTAGCGCTGTTTGCCCACGATATTTTAGTCTCCGGAGAGGACAACATTCCAGTGGACGCGATTTTTCTTGATTTCAAAAAAGCATTTGATAAAGTGCCCCACGGAAAGTTATTAGTAAAACTAAAATCATACGGCCTAGACGATGATGTAATTTCCTGGATCAAAGAACTTTTGAGCGATCGCGTGCAAAGAGTAGTATTAGACGGCGTAGCCTCCAACGAAGTTAGAGTCACTTCTGGCGTCCCTCAGGGTAGTGTCATAGGCCCACTCCTCTTCCTACTCTATATCAACGATATTGGTGAAATAATAGACAGTAAACTTCGATTATTTGCAGACGACGCTGTAGTATACAGAGAAATCCGTAACAGTGAAGATAAGGATAAACTAACGAACGACCTTACTGCAATCCAAGCATGGTGCGATGCGTGGCAGCTAGAGTTAAATTTGAAAAAATGCGTAGTAATGAAATTCTGGGGGAAAAATAACTCCCCACAACAGAGCTATTTCATTCAGGATACCCAATTAGAGACGGTAGAATCCGTAAAATATCTCGGAGTTAGGCTCAATAATGATCTATCGTGGAATAAACATATCCGGGAAATAACAGGTCAAGCTAATCGTAAATTGGGATTTGTTAAAAGAATTCTAGGCAAGTGCGACGACAAAGTGAGAGAAATAAGCTACTTCTCCCTCGTTAGACCCCATTTAGAATATGCTTCCAGTGTTTGGGATCCTCATGAAACAGGCTTAAAAACAGAGTTAGAACGTGTACAGAGAAGAGCAGCCAGGTACGTGAAAAGCCGTTACGATAGTCTTGTTAGTGTTACTGACCTCTTAGAACAACTCGGATGGGAATCACTGTCAGACCGTAGATTGAAAACAAGACTAAATCTATTATGTAAATTCAAGAGTAGTTTATTTTCCGACGAAGATGATCATATTTTACGACCGCCAACGTACTATGGTAGATTAGATCATAAAAATAAAATAAGAGAGATAGACTGTAGAACAGATAGATTTAAAATGTCGTTTTTTCCGCGAGCGATAAGAGACTATAACGGCTGTGTAAGGACTTAGAAATAGATTAGTTGACTGGTAGTGTAGCTTACTAACTTATGTATTTCTTAAAGCATGTTTACGGAGTTTTATGGTGTTTCTTACAGCATGTTTTGCATGTTCTAGCTTCATAGGCAGATTGCCCTCTTAAGTAGCATGTAGAATATTATGTGTCATCGTACATGTGTGGCGTGCATGTGGGGATTATCTTACATGCTGCAGGATGGTTTTTAGTTAATGATGGAATTGGTTAGTATCCTTTATATTCATGACCGTGCGGTGTGCATTTGGCGGTCCGCTTGCATGCTGCATTTTGGTGACTTGTCACCCCCTGCCAAACACCCTAGAGGTGGCTCGCAGGGTAATATGTAGATGTGGATAAAGTGTTGAATTCGTAGGTGAGGATCACTTCAAGTTAGGTTAAACATTACGCCACACTTCACTAATTAAAGTTATGGATATTATTGTGAAATGTGGGATGTATTGATAATGGTGAATGAGTGTTATTTTTAAACTTCATTTCGTTTAATCAAAATTAATCATTTAAGTTTATCGTAATTATAATAATTAATCATTTATGTACAGCTTAACTTTCTTCGCATTAAGGTGATTTTCATACTTTCCTCGACCTTATAGAATCACAATAAAGTGTTATGTACAAATAATCTGAAGATGAATTAATGATTGAATTCTCTTCAGAACTCAAAAGAAAAGGAGGGACAACCTAATACGGCATACAGGCAACCTGTAGTTTAAGATAAAAGTATCTAATGAAGACAGCCAAAGAAAAAATTTCTTAAGTATGTGAGGTAAGGCTTTCAAAGATAAGATGATGTTTCTTCAGACATTCGAGTTCTTATACTCCAACAAAAATGGAAATAAGGGCACTTAATGGACCAGAGATTCTGTTGTTCATTCCAATTTGATTTTACTGACTCGTGCTGAAGGTTATTATCACTTGGGAGTGGCTAGCAAGGAATTACCTGTACATACACAATTTGAGGAGAAACAAATATTTCATAATCCTCAGCAATCCTGAGTGTACAAAATAAGACCTGAAAGTTAATTTTAGGCGCATTTAACTAATTGACAAAGACCAAATAAGAGCTCCCAGTGCCTCATTTAGGCAAGGTACTAAAAGCACTAAGCCACACACACGCAGAATGCGCCTCAGATGGTACTGCTCACTTAATTAAAATAAACAGGTTTTGAGTTGGTTAAGCAAATTTCCAGGTCAGTTCTCATTTTTCCTGACTTTTCCTGGTATTCCAGAGCCATTTTCAATTTCCCTGACTTTTCCAGGTATTCCAGGTTTTCCAGGTCTGTAGCAACCCAGGCCATTCATGAGTTCGAATGCATACGTTGATGACGGGTTTGACGGTGAAAGAAAGGAAAGCTGATGTGCTCGGATGAATACCTGGAATTGCTTGGGATAAGTGGATCCTCTTGGCTACGCGGAGGGAGACCAAAAGACTATCGGACCGCGCAACCCCAAATTGCTCTTCGTGATGAAATTGCCCGTTTTATCTGCGGAGCAGATTCACCCGTGAGGCACTGGAATGAAACAACATCGCACACTTTTCCGCAACGATAAAGTCTCCCGTATTCTCTCCTGATACTGCTCCACGAGATTGCATCTCCTTTAAATCTATCGGCAGAGATGATGAACGAGCTCCAATGCTCTCTGCAGGACATAAAAAGTACCTTCTCCCCGCAGGCGTTCTCCTTATAAGTAAGTACGCAGATAGCCGTCCTAACTAATATGGAAGCTAATGACACAGTATTTACATTGTGCCCTTAAAAACCCGTAGGCCACAGTCTTTAACCCTCAACACAGCTTTAAGATAGCCAGCATTGTATGCAGTATGCCCAAGATAAATTGGTGGACACTCAAAAGCCTACTTCACTGAAGGAATGAGTAGATTTTACAAAATAGGGGAGGTGCGATCTTTCACTTGAGGGAAAAACAATTTCATTAATGAAGAACAAGCTGGTTGATGCGAACAACGGCTTCCTCTCATGCGCACGATTGTGAAAAGAAACGGCATATTTACAAACACGAAACCTCTAAAAGATAGAAAACAATCAAATCCTATGCAACCCCGATCGGAGTGTCAGGAGTATCACGCGGGTGTCCAATTTGTTAAATTTTCTGATGCCTCGAGGAGGCAGGCATTTTGGAATAGAACATAAACATTTTCAAATATATACTCATCAGAAAAGGTTGTCATTACATTTCTTACCCGGTGAGATATTTAACTCGACAAAATGACTAGTTTTATCGGAGTATATTTCCAGATTTTAGGCAAATTTTCAACATTCAATCAGACGTTGTAAGCTGGGTTTGGCATATTTTCATTTCTTTACAACTTCAGCATCCTTTAATAACACCCAAAAAGGCGACTATTCTCCTCTTATGCGTTTAAAACTTCAAAAATATAATATATCAACCCTAGAAAACATTCCCAATCAATCAATCATGAAGGCCATGGGCCAAGTTAATGCGGCCAGACGAAAGTCCAACCAAGATTTGTTTCTAACTATCTTGCATACGTATATCCTCAATTCTCCTTATGTAATTTAACTGAGATGGAACATTCATTTTTCCTCCACACGTGGTTTAAAAAAATGAGGTTAATTTATGCAGCATCACTAGAAGGTACCATAGATGATTGAGCACACATAAAATGACAATCTGCATACATTTAGAAGCATCGTGCATAAAAGCATTTACATCGATTCCACCTTAGAATTAAACTCAAAGATTTAATAGCATTTGAACTATTTGTATATTTTGTTTCCATCTAATTAGTCGCAGCACACCGCAAAAATAAAGCAACCACAGACGTCACGCGGGAACATTCGTCCTTTTATTCCTTTACATTCGCTCAGAGACCCAACGGTCTGATTCGACACTCCTAAACTTACAGGACGCCGCGATTTCAACTGAGGTGAGCAGAAGATATGCATGCACATTGCTCTTTTTATGTCAGCCGTAAAGTTTTCAATCCAAAGGTCCATTAGAGGATAACCGCTTGGATGACACTGTTAAGACATTTTATAGTCAGGGGCGGATGGATACAACAGACAACACTCATAAAATCTTACATTTAAAGGGCAAAACCATTTGGTGCAATCACCCATTATGACTTGCATGAACAAATTGCAATCTTCTACAAGGTACGAACATTAAGGAGGTTCCGCCGCGACTTCGTGAGTCAAAACAAATACTAAATTCCACATTTTTTATAATTTGTCCAAAAAAATTCTGCTTTCGCTGATGAAATGCGTTACCTTTAGAAACCCAAAAGTAAGGTACAAAATATAACCAGATTATTCCACAAATGTATTTTAAATGAGCTCTTTTTTCCAGCCATAGGAGCCGACTGCAGCGCCATTTTCTACGAATTACCGAATTTTTAATTCAATTACGGCATTAATTCTTCAATAACTAAAAATGTAAGGTGACAAGATGCCTATATTTATTTTTTTTCAAATTCTCTGGATTATTTCCATCTCATAAATTTCTATATATTTCTCTAAATAGTTTTCCGCAAAAATGGCATTTATATTTTATGGAAAATACTATTTTTCCCCGTGTTTCTCTCATTCCCCCATTGAACACAATGTAATTTCAAGTTCAATTATAGAATAAAATAGCGTGGAAAGGTATTATATTGTTGCTCACATCAGATAGAGGACAACTTTTTCTCAACCAGTAGACCGAATATGAATAAAATGACATTTAAGTCATTTTACGGTGGAACCACCTTAAATATTATATTTTCACGAAGAAAGAAAGAAACGGCAAACTCATTGCAATAAGACACAAACATCACAAAGCTCATGTTACTTGCA
The DNA here is from genome assembly GCA_963573305.1 of Pyrrhosoma nymphula. NCBI lineage: Eukaryota > Metazoa > Arthropoda > Insecta > Odonata > Coenagrionidae > Pyrrhosoma > Pyrrhosoma nymphula. The sequence goes on along the minus strand of OY754335.1, from coordinate 5,298,709 downwards.
CAGCTCATGCAATATACGACAGGACTGGTTTTAGCGACAAACAAACTCACAAAGACGGAATCTTTTAGGGGCTAGATCAAAATTTGAGAGAATCCAAATGAATGGTACTTCTAAAGAGGAAAGTTAACGCGCCCTAGCGAAACGCTTCATGACCAAAAAGGAAAAACTCGTCACTTAAACTCCTCATTTTAGCCCCGATCCCGGTTAACTATACGAAAGGCTAGGGCAAGTCACTTTTTGCCGTTTTAACTCTCTAAAATGGTCACAAACACGATTCACGGATCACCAATTTGTAATATGTCCTTTTTTTATCGGATCTTGCTAAATTGTTGGCAGAAAACGTAACAATGACTAAGGGATTCAAGCGGTTCCTCATTTTCTAAGTAAACAACATTGCGCGATTTATCGAACTGAATCGATCGGAGGACCAATTTGTCAGAATATGACACAGAAACATTGAGGAAAGAATTGAAGTCATTGCCAAATTTACACGTTCGTATTTCAACGATTTTGAGGGAGAAAATTATGCATTTTCAGACAGTAATTGGTCATTAAGGACTTAGAAAACTTATGCATAAAACAGCAGAATTACAATTCTTCAACCAGAGTAGTTATAATGCATCCAACTGCTGGTGCTGAAAGCTGCATCTTTCCAAAACTGCAGTTCTTTACTTGCAAGTTCTTAGATTTGGAAGTGGAACTGAAACTAATGAATCAGATGTAGTAATGGAAATGGCAGTGGACATCTTGCAGCTCAGGGGTGATGGTAATAGAACTATCTGAACTGGATTCAGATGATTTTGTTAAAGCAGCACAAGTATCCACGTCTTCTTCCAGCCTCCTCCACCTTCATGGTAAGGGTAAGTGAATATGCATCACTTCAGCGCACGTGAAAAACAATGCATGGTAAGATGTGCGCAGAGATAAGTTACGCAGACGTTCAGTAGCAATCTGCAGGAAAACAAGTCACGGCTGAAATTTCTGTTAATATTTTACAAATTCGATACAGCTACATACTTAGAAACGCATGGGCTTTTTACCACAAAACAATCTAGAACATTCAATATTCATATTTAAAGCCTTTACCGAAAATAATCGCATAAAAAACGATTATTGAGGTGATTACCGAAGCTCTTTTCTTCTCGAACACACAACAAATATTCTTGCAACTCGTTAACGGAGTTGGGTTCGTTGTTTTTGTGTGGATTTAATGGGAACCACTGCGATGGAAAGCCGTTTTAACCAAACAATTTGCTTTGTGAAAGGCTCTTAAGTTTGGATCAGCGCTCTGCACCTTCATTTGGCGCAGTCAGGGGAAAAGTAATTTATTTCGCGTACGTATACAAACGCTATACAATACGAACACACAAAATGCGTTATTTCAATGAAAATGGCGCCGCAGTCGGGCTGGAAAAAGTAAAAGAATATATATTCGACGAATAATAACCTAAAATATCTAAAAGTGTTGCACCGTAATTTTATATAATTGCTGACGCATGACATCAGTAAAAATCAGTATTTTTCAAAGAAATACAAACGAACACGAGGAATATCGTATTTATTTTGACTCACACAGTCGCGGTGGGACCTCTTCTACACCTAAAAAATACCCTTTCATCCACCTCAAGGGTGTGTGGCAGGGTCCAACTTAAAAGGTTGCAATGGGACTTCATAGAGACTTCTAATCCACTCCTTTCGAAAAAACACTGCGTTAGTTTTAGCGCGAGAAGAAATCGTTCTGTGAGGGCACCCACGAAATTGGCCATATTCTCTTGGCGTAACATTTTTCTCTTCCACACGATCAAGACAAAACACTGAAATTGGACGCATTTTGAACGGACTGATGGAATATCAGGAACGAGTGATGCGGGCAGCAACGCCGAATACGATTCCACGAATTTCACCGCTAAAGCTTCAATAAAAAGACGAACGAGAAAACCCGATTCGGATTATTTTTTCCCAAAAGCTTTTTATTCCGCAGCGGAACGCCGTTGCTATTTGCAACACGGCACGCATTACATTTTAATTGCACCGACTTCGCGAATGCTAAAGTAGTGCTCTAAGTAATCCTAGTCAGTGGTCAAATCATTCAGTACCTTAAAATTACTTACTTCAACATTCTAATGTATATAGATAGGTTTAAATTAACTATTTCTTTTTTCTATCATAGGCATCAATCATCATTTTCCCGTTTCAGTTCAGCTGCCCTTCCGGAAGATGTTGGAATCGACGCTTCTCCTTCACATTCATTTGCTAATGAAAAGTAAAGAAAAATTTGTAATTCCACATAAATATTTAATGTACGACCTAGGTTTCGACGTGTCACGTCATCATCTGGTGGCACGTCATCACCAGATGATGACGTGACACGTCGAAACCTAGGTCGTACATTAAATATCTATGTGGAATTACAAATTTTTATTCACTTTTCATTATGTTAAGTCGATTCCATGAAGTCACGCCCGAGACAACGAATTATTCATTTGCTAAGTTGTCAAATTTCCACTCAGAGAGGCCAATATTAGTGCAGTACTGTATTCTTATCCCGGTACGCATACAATTACAAATTATTCGAGTAAATAATACATAAATTACATTCTATTATTGCTAATAATCTAACTAATTACCACCTTTCTGCATTGTATTCTGTTTAATCTTTTCCCTCCATCTTTTCTGCTTGTCTAACACTGTCTTTGCGTTACGATCTCCAATCTTCTCTCTTCGCCTCCTCCACTTATATTCCTACATCCGACGTCTTCTTCCAGCCTCCGATTCCCTCCACCAGTCTTCTTATGCGTCAGATAATAGCGGCGCACGTTCCTTCATTTAACTCCAACTGATGATAAGCAATGATAGCAAGGCCCAGCTTTTAAATGTCTGCTGAACGTCATCCGCACAATGATATCGCTTCTACGTTAACTAGACGTTAACTTACAGTTTTGGGTTTTGTATTTTACGCTTTATTGATGGGAGAATGAATGTATTGGCATTGATTTTCATTCCGAGAAAATATTCAACCAGATAATATAAAACTGGGTGTAGGCGTAGTAGAGTAATACGCTAACAATTCTTGCTAAACCCATCTGAATAATAATTACGCTCATGTGACTAAACGCCATTTCTGTATCAATTGTGACAACGCTACTCAATTTTCATTCGCGACACAATACCCGTTTTAAAAAAACAAAGTCTCGGACTAGTCCCGAGTCATAATAAATTCACAGTATCGACCTCAACACAGTTTCACTAAAATAGCTGAGGCAACACATCGGCAAAAAACATAGACACGCTTCGCTGTTTAAAATCTCCATGTAGATCTCCTGTCTAACATCATAATCTTTTCATTGCATAACCAGAGTGTATAATTTTAAACTCTTGACAATAACAAAAGGTTTTAAAAATGTACGAAACTACAGAGAGGTTAAAAAAATATTTTTTGTTTCCATGGTGATAAAAGTAATTTTATGCACGTCATTCAACAACACAGTCATAATATATGTGCCAACATACTCGTCTCTATTAGCTTACAGCACTCTAAAAATTAAAAAGAAAACGCTTAAACGACTGACGCGTAAGTCTTGAAACCCCAGGAGGCAAGAGGAAACTTTAAACATCCGCAAAAAAAACGTCTCCAGGAATTTGTTTTTCAGCGTTACACACTGTGGGAAGTCACGTGGCTTAATCACAGCTGCATCGTCGAAACGCACGTTTTCCTCGCCATCTTTTCTTCAGTTCTCCTTCCATAATTTGACGGAAGAGGCGCTGGAGGGCGAAGGCGCGCCCCAGAAGGAAGGACGCCCCATTTCGCTTCATCTCGCTTTTTAGGCGAAGTAGCGGAAGAGAGCGGAGCATGTTAAAATGATAAAAAGGAAATAAAAGACGAGTAGTTGCTCTAGTATCATACGAGTAGGCGGGGAAACAACATAAGAGGAGGAGATGTAATGAAGACTGGGGGAGAGACAGAGGCGCCATCTATTTTCCACCGGCATGGGGAAGACGTCATCGACGTGCGCTCAGCTTCCTTCATCTGTTTACACTTTTTTTACTCTCCATTTTTTTGCCATTTCGGAATAGCAAGGCAAATTTTCCGGCCGTCTCATGAATGAGAAGATGATGTTTACGTAATAGGCACGCGCGTGTAAGCGCAAATGCGTGCTTGAGTGAGTGCATAGGATGCATAATATAACTATATATGAATTTCCTCCGCATGAGCAAGTTTTTCCAGGCACTTGCTAATCTACGATTCAACATTTTCCTCAAAAAAAGCACTTGCTATTCGATGATACAATATTTTTCATCACAAAAAGTTCTTTTAGAATGTGAGAGAGCTTCTATGCAGTGCATATATACGTTCATACAAACGGAAGAGAGCCAAAAAATACGTCAGCAAAAACTGAATTAATTCCAGAGTGACCTAAAAGCTATAAGGGATGAACTCGAGTATTCATTAACATTATTATTATTAAAAAAATTAACATGTTCCATCTTCCGCTCTCTTCCGCTTCGTCTAAAACGCGAGATGAACTCGAGCCTCTCTTCAATTATTTAATTACCGAAAAAGAAGAGAAAGTGCCACATGTGTACCACAGAAAATAGTTAAGGAGCCAAGAATCTCAAACTTTAAACGTATGACAGGAGTTCCTCGAAATATAAAAATCGCAGTACAATAAGGCAAGCACAAAAGTTATGACATCGTACACCACTTTGTTATTGTCGGAAAAATTGAGAAGCTACAAACAGATTGAACATTTTGAAGACACTCATTTTAACTTGAAGAGTTATTGACTACGAGTGTAGAAAAATCAAGGAACGAAATTCGGAGAAGAACAAGGGAATCTGTCGCATCGAAGAACACTTTCTCCTCCTCTCCGTAATATAGAATGCATATATATGAATTTCCTCCGCATGAGCAAGTTTTCTAGGCACTTGCTAATCTACGATTCTGAGAGACTGCAAAAAAAGAAATTTCCGTTCTAAATTGCCGGTGTCCTAATAACCACCCCATGACCATTCCACTCTCCATGGGTCGCGTTTCAGGGCATCACGTAGAGAAGAAGATCCTCCGCTGCGACCTTTACGAGCTGAAGGAAACAGAGTGGGAGGGGAGGAGGGGGGGTTCTCTACGAAATGACGAAAGAGTGCAAACGTGACGCAATGCACGCTGATGGAAATGCGTGTATACATTTATATTTCCTCTCTCCTCCGCTCCTCCGGCTCTTTCGATTACAAGCCTCGCTCCCGGCGTGCTATAGAAGGAGTGTGGAAGCAAGCAATCCTCCACATGCATCACCCCCCGGGGCGCTAGAGAAACGAGGCCGGGCGCCGCGCCACCGGGCGAGAGAAAGCATAAGGTGTGCAAGTACGCAGGGATTAAACGCCACGAAGGAAAAGAGACGGATGTGAATGCGTAAGCAAGAATATAGGGAAAGGACGAATTTCAACTGAGGAAAATTCATTTTCCTTGACCGGGATTCGAACCTAGATCCCACGATATCGCACCGAGTGGTATAACCAGTTGAACTACCGAGGCATCTTCCTCCACTGTTGATTTTTTTGGGTTTTAAGGTAGTTTGAGCGAAAAATCACTTCACCTAGAATTTGATGAAATTGGCCTCATTTTTAAAGAAAAAATTCTCATCTTTCCAATGATATGAAAATATCAACCCCTTACTGAACTACTTTTCGAGCAATTTGCCTGAAAATATAAGCTGTTTTACATGGGATAGATTACGGCTCTGCGCTCCAGAGGGAGAATATTGAAACAATTAGTAATTTATAACACCTAGATTTCGTCAAAAAACTAACGATGCGTAGTTTATATGTTTTCTCATCTATTTATAAAAATCAATCTATTATTCACCACAGTAATTTTAACGGAATCGCAAAAAAAACCTGCTGTTTTGAAGGGATTTCAGGCGTACGACGGGAAAAAATTAGTCAAGTTATAGACTTATGCAGCTTTATTTATTTAATTACAGAGAATTTTAATCTATTAATAACTATATATTTGCACCATTAATATTAAAATATTTATTTCAGTCTTCTTACAGATGCTAGAGTCAAAAAATAAAATTATAATATGGTCTCTATTATGACTAGGGAACTATCTCGCTCAAACCATCTTAAAGGAACAATATCTTCAAGGCTGCCAGGCATACAATGTAAAGCGTGCCACTTACATACCATACATAATACCAAAGCGTGCTCTTAGCGCCTCATTCTGCGAGTTTAAGGCCACACTTTGAACACAGAGAAGTGTTCGCTCTTCTTGACAAATGTTGAGGATACCGGGACAAGCCACGGTTTTACCATTACGGAGTCACACGATAGTTAAACTGGCTAAAAGTAATATCGAGGGATCCGGGTCCGAGTCCCGGTCAAGACGAATGATTTTTTCCTCTGTAGAATTTCGCACTTATGTGCACTTGCGGGTGACTCCGTTGAAGGTAACACGTTGGCTAGTCCCGTTATTCCTCAAAATTTGGGAAAGAGGGCGATGTTAATTTGGGGGGAGTGGTCGTGACTGTTTTAAGGTGTGGCTTCACCTTAATATGATTAAATTTTCATTTAAGTCATCTTCTGAACAACACAATCTTACCTTTCTTTTGCTCCTCAGAATTTGTTATGACGCAGACATTCGCAAAGGAACCACCACCATCGATCTTAAGTTTGGAGCAGCGCTGTGCAGCGCCAGTTTGCGCAGTCAGGGTAGAAGTAATGCATTTAGTGAATGAATACGAACGTTATACAATACGAACACAAAATGCGTCAATTCAATGGAAATGACGCTGCGGTCGACTCCTACCGATTGAAAAAGTGAAAAAATATAATTGACGACAAATCTACATGTGTTGCACCGTAATTTTCTTCAAATTGCTGACAAAAAGTGTGGTTGACATCATCGTAGTTTCAAAATACATATATATTAACAGTCCACCTCCATTGTGATAATATCTGTAGGTAAGTGAATGCTGTGAGGCTTCGCCTTGTGACAAGCATTATCGATTTACGCTAATGCATAACTAGTCGTAGTTACACTAACTTTAGGGTATAGTGTAATGCATGTTGGTGACTACTCACCCCCTGCCACACACCCCTGAGGTGACTTACAGGGTATTTTGTAGATGTAGATGAAAATCGGTTATTTTTTTAAGCAAAATAAAATAAAATGTGGAATATAGAATGTGTTTGACTCACACAGTCGTGGAGGAACCTCTTTAAAAGTTTGCAAAGGGATGTAGAAGAAAGAGACTGAGGAGAGAAGAAGAAAGATAAGAGAGGGGAGGAGCAGGAGGTAGGATGAGGAAGACATACTAACAGGAAGAAGGGTGTCAAAAGCAAGGGAAGGGGAGAAAGTCTCCCCTCCACTACGCTCCAATCCCTTTCATCATCACCCCTGAGCCTCACTTTGAGAGGATGTTGTTTTTTTTACTGCGCATACACAACGGATGGCTGTCGAATACGGATCAACGCCCGTCTGCTTCCCCCTTTTGGGGCACCGCAGTTTGGGATACATGACGCATCTGCAGTCTTTGATACAAGGGACGACGACGTGAGACAACGCGAGCCAATTCCCGTTTTTTTGTAATCGTCACCTCGTGAACTGACTCACGATTTTCCATAAAAAATTTCAATTCTTGATTATTTTATAAATATTTTCTGAAAAAATAAACGGGTTCAAGAATTTTTTGCTGAGGTGGGTTTACACTGGCAAGTTTATAGCACAAGCTTTCAGCTAGCGACTTTTGACGTGAATTGCAGGTGTAAACGGCTCCGCAAGTCCGCTTGCTGCACTTTTCCAAGTTTCGGCAAGTCGCTTACAGAAGCGCATTGTTGCCAGCGTAAACGACAACCAATCAACCTCTGCACATACAAGTGGAAATTCCCACGCAAGCTCTTGCAGAAGAAACTTACGGACTTAACTTGCCACTGCAAACCCACCCTTAACTATGAGTAAATTGACCGTTTTTGGCAAACAAGTAATTCATTTTCGTACTAGGCTCAGGAAGTTGGAAACACTTGGAAGGTTGAGTTGCGCAACCAACTATGCGTTGCGGTTTAATTTATCGCTGTGGAGCGTATCTCCCGATACATCGGCTGGCAGACCGACATATCGAGCCGCCACTTGTCTCTCGGATAAGACCGAGTTATTCTAGGTGGGGAGTTTTCCATAATTTTTAGTTACTGAACACTTGAGCACAAAAGCAAGAACAACTTCGGACTGAAACGATAAAGAATGGATTTATTCAGTCGTCACACCACCAATGCCTTCATCTCCACACCTATCGCCGCCCGTGGGAATATATCTCCCGATATCGGGTACCGAGAAGATTGGATGGAAAGATAAGATCACGAATGAAGAAGTGCAAAGGAGGATTGGAGAAGAAAGAAGTATACTGAGAGAAATTAAAAAGAGAAAGGCAAAATGGATTGGACATATTTTAAGGAATAACAGCCGACAGAAATTAATAATAGAAGGGAAAATAGAAGGGAAGAGAGGAAGAGGAAGGAGGAGGCACGGAATGCTGAGGGATATAAAAGAAGGAAGGAGTTAAGCGGGGATGAAGAGAGAGGCCCAGGACAGAATGCTGTGGAGACAACGCTACCGTTGAAACCTGTCTGCGAACATTAGCACCAACGATTACGATGATGATCGGGTACCCGATATGACGGAGCCAAAGCGGTACGAACCTCACAAGCGCGATTTAGAACCATGGTCCTGCCAATATACTTTAATGTTTTACGGCAGTTCCTACCAAGCTTCCACTCCCAAAATCATCAGTTCACGATTGTGTCTCACACCACTGCATATGTCCTTCACTACCCCCGTCCCAAACTATTCAGACCTCCAACCCTCCTCCCGCACGGCGTCCAAAATCCCCACTCCTCATCTGCCTAGTCCCCTCTAACCTAACATTATCCATTCTATCATCCTCTTGCACAGCTTCTATTACACCATCCCACCATTTATTTTGCCTCCCTTGATTCTCCCCTACCCACAACCCCCTTTTTTAACACTTCTCCGTTTTCCCACAATTCAACTCATCCTCTCCATCCTTCTCCAGGCCCAAATATCAAAACCTCCAAAAAACGACCGTCCTCCTTCCTCATAGACCAAAGAAACCATTTTTAAATTAACAATTCAATACTGAATTGGTGGAACAGTTCAGCAAAGAAGGAAAAAAACAGATGTTATAGCTTTCCACTAATAAGTTTATTTCACGGACAGTTTCAACGTACTACGTCATTATCAACCACGCTAATCTAATTTCTTTGGACAAAAAAACTGAATTTAAGTTACGTATGCCTGCTACAACTTATGTTTCACATTATTAATATATTTCGTATCATACTTAAATCTCAACAAATAATTATTGAATTTTATAGATTTTTGGCCATTCATGATGCTGGAACACTTCATCTTGAATTCTTCTTTAATTATTTCAAGAACTTCTGTTTGATCATAGCAGAATATCCGCGTGTTTGATTAATAATAGAGTATTTGCGTAAGTGAGGTATTTTGTTGAAATTTATTATAGCGAGCAGTGTTTGGTTTCGAAATGCCACGTACGAAATACCAAGGTATAATTCCAACTAATTAATTTAAATAAACAGCTTTTAATATGCATTGTTTTAGCATCGAAATTGCCTAGGTCTAAACGCCCAACCATTGGTTCTTCGTAGTGTGACGTCATATCCCATATTAGCAGAAGCGAAATAGCCCAGCTGTGCGTTGAGAGTGAAATAGTATTTGCCTTTTCGAAGTTATTTCGATATTTGCTAATTAATAGCTAAAGTTTCGTCCTAAGACTACACAGTCACACAACCTCCAAATCAACAAATGGTCGACTATGGGAGATGACGTCAGAGCCTAAAAACATGGTGGACCAGTGTTTCGGCGCAATAATAATTTATTAGATTTTATTAGCTAATAAAAAATTAACGAAAAGCCTCTAGAGCGTCAGAATGAAAATTTAGTTTCTGAAGTATCGATAGATTTTTTATGTCACTTCCCAAAAGTGTGCAAATACTCTATTGATGACATAAGAATCCAGCCATAATGTTAGATTTGGTAATGAAGCTTGGTCTCAAATTCGTAGTCTTAAAGGCTTGTTGGTTAAATGGTACTAAGCCTTGAGAGGATTTTTCACGTGACTTTTGCTTTTATTTAATGAAAAAAATGCATTTTAATTGAACCTGGGAATACATATCGACGTAAAGAGAGGTAATTAAAACCCACTATACTCTCCTTGCCTCTTATTTCACTTTAGCGCACATTCCATTTTGTAATGACAAACATGCCCAAAGTAAATGAGTGTCCAACCCAATTTCTACCTTCATTATCTCCATGGCGATTTGGCTCGAACTTAACGCCAGTCAAGCTAAATTAATCTTTCTAAAGGTTTCCCATCTAGGGCCAAGTTCGTCACTCTAAGAAGATCCATTTGGTCTCACGTTCTGCAAAGATAATCTATAAGCAAGATGGCTTGTTTTCCACCGAAGACGGAAGACTGCTTAATACCATCATTTAAGAGAGTTATGGCTATTCATGAAATCAATTCTGAGAACCTGAGTCATCCGAGATTCCCCGTTGAACTCATTATTTAAAAATTAAATATCTTATGTTTCCAAAAGCGTTATAGCCAGAAAATATTTCAAGATGTATCGAGTGAAAGTCTGTTACGCAAAGGCTATCATTAACTCACAAAAAAGGTAGTAGTTCACACGATTTCAGGCAGAAGACTGAAATTAATGACGAGATTAAGTAACTTGAGATCAAAAAAAGGTCTCCGGCTTCAAAATTCCCTTCTCCTCTCATAAATGAAGTCTCGCATTCTCAGTATATATTTATCAAGATAAAACATGTTTGGGCAAGAAGTCGACTGGCGAAATATATCAAGCAGTTTATGATTAATTTGTTCTGCTAAAAATGTTTTTCTTCTGAGGTGGAGCTTCTGGGAAAAGATGTGGTTAATTTATAGAACCTACTATGCTTCGAATAGCCCCTCTTTGCCCGCGGCAACTTGCTATCATCGGCAGCAATACAATCTTGCACTATAGTCTTGCTAGCTAATCTTACCTCTATATAGGCATAAAATCACTAAAATATGCCTCGAAATCTCTTTCGCACAAAATTCCTTGACCTCAGAGGCATTTTCCATTATAAATACGTTCCCAGGAGATAGTGGAATGTAAAAAAAATTGAGGAGAGAATTGGCGCATTTGAAGCAAATATTAGGCGATTTATGAGGAAGGCGTACCTACGTCGGTGAGGCATTTAGTATCGAACCAGCATCTTATCGTCTCGGCAAAGAAAATTAAATTACCTATAGAAAGGGACAGCATTGCTAAGCTTTCCACTAGGAGAAAATATAATTGAAATAGCATTTATTCATACCGTGCAAACGATTAAACGCGACAAATCCTAGCCATAAGATGAAAATATAATCCTTCATATAATTTAAGTACCTTTCTCTTACCGAAAATATTCAATTTTAAATTCAATATAGCAATAGTCTTGATATCTATCACAATTCACCGTTAACTATTGGCAAAATAGGATAAGACATTCATCAGTATCATCGAGCCATTTGCGTAAATGCTCGATGCAGGCAGCTTCTACTAGGGACGTTGATGTGGCGCTTTCTCCGTTGTCTTCCACATCGTAGTATAGGCATAGCAAAACTTGTTGGCAGTCTCTCGCAGAGAGTTTGAGGCCAGTGAGGGTGAATTTGCTGAGCGGGAGGATTTATCGAAGGAATCCCGCGGGGTCGTTAAAATGAACTCTCGACCCCCTAGTCTCAACAACATTCTACGTTTTCTTCCCCCTGACCTCACACTCCAAACAAATAAGTGCTACCGAATTTTTCTACCCCCCCTGTACCGTTTATAAATTCCATGAATTTCCAACTGCCACTCACAGCAGTGACATTTGATCACCGGACCAAACTCCTTGACTCATGTCATTATTGCCTCCTCGTCAGCAGCCAATGCAGTGCTCTCGTTTCGAAGGAACTTTCCCGGTGAATTGATTGGAGGAAGAGATACCGGATGCCACCGGGCAGCAGCACCGTTGTCTCGAAGTTTCGAGGCAGTTGTCTGTCATCGTCTTCAGAGTGAATGCTAGAATACTAAAGGCAAATCCTGGCTCCATTATTCACACTGAAGACTATGGCAGACTTAGCCCTCGAAACAACGGTGCTGAATAACACTGTTACCCGGTGGAAAACACGAGATCGATACCTCTAACCTCTTCATAGTTCGATGTCTCATTCGTTCGACACTCCCCCCGAGGCTCGAAGTTTTGGACTTAATGTAGCTTACAGTGTCACTCTTAATAGTTAGACAGTTTTGGAGCTTCCTCTCCCAATATTACTATAGCTACAAGAACTAAATGTCCACAAGTTAAAAAAAAACCATTTACAATCGTAAAAAACAAACAAAAATGGATGATTTCTTTCCTAAATTAAGCAATCGATTTCAGTAAAATCATATCTTTCTCTTTGTATTTTTGGACGTACTTAATACTGTTAATTGATTCAAAGCCGAGTTATTTTCCAAAGAAGCCTATTTCATTAAAATAAATAGCAAGGAATCATTTAACTTTAAAAATATATCGTTTGTATTATTTTACACTTTGTTCCACAAGTGGTATTAAAAATTCATTTTTCTGCATTACCAATTAGTTTTCATAACATGTTCGACAGCCTTACTGGGTCCTCATTCAGAAAGGACTTGACTTCGACATTGGACGCGATGTCACAGTCCCGACATAACTACACTTTTATATGGAAGGTTTTAACGTCAAAATTCCGTCACTGACGAGCTCGATAATTCCGATACCTCACTAAATAGAGCACCGGATGGCAGTGGGACTATTAGGAGAGAACGGTAGGTAGTTGAAGTAGTTATTTTACGTCATTAGGATTCAAACCAGAGGCTAGGCAGGGTGGAGTCAAGCCGAGCACTCTCTCCCCATGCAACATGTCCAAACATTCCGTGAGGACAGTACTTCCTAGACTTATCTGTGATGAGTGATGTCCGTTTGGACATCAGTGGGCAAGGGGACGTGTCAGTATTAACGCGGCATCCACTCGGATTGCGTGCCGGCCTGAGGAGGAGAGGTGAGAGAGTCCCATGAGAATAGTAGGTTGGCCGAAAGCGCCAACGTCCTGGACATACACCGCCTGCCGTGTCAGAAAGTGAAAAGGCCTGGAAGGGGATCAGGCTCCACTTTGGACTCTGGAGAAGTAATTGCTTAGAGGGGCTGGAGGAAAAAGGATTCGGGAGGAGATGAGGCCGGAGAAAACAGGAAGAGGAAGGAGTGCTACAAAAGCTTTGAATGCCATACGTCCAGAAAAAGCGGAGTTGCACTGAATATTCGCACATAAAAACGGCCATCTGACTGATATTATTATGAATTGCACTCAATTGAAATATAATATGTAGAGTAACGACTTTGCTGGCTTTATTTCATTTTTTATTTGATTATGCAAGTTATGTACATATATTAATTTTGTAGCGTGTCAGTCAGTCAGTCATTCTGTATCCGTTTTGTTTATTTCTCTCCGCAATTCTTGATCTAGGTTAGCTACGGTTAAGTTTAAACAAACAGTACTCATTAAATTACAATCAGTTACAAACCGTATGGGCATATAAACGTTGTTAATTTATCTTTTTGAGGTAAATGTTGATTGCACTATGATATCAGTATTACTTTATTTTCATTACTTTTATTTCCCTTGATATATAGCTACTTTTACGCGAATGAAGTTATTTAGTGAAGATATTTAGAAATTATCCAGGTGAATGTTTAAATGTATGCCACTCCAAAACAATAAGGTTCATGTCAAATTACCGTACACTCAACGTTAATATAATCAATTAAGTGCTTTGATATAGCCGTTCCCTTCATTTGGTTTTATTGCATAAGATATACGATTAGCTAGCGTAAGTGAAATGATCCTCAAAAGTTTTCCATGCATTAAATTGTCTGGATAAATACCAAAGGTCATAAACGTTTCAATATATTTGCGTGTGCCGCTGTCACAATATTGGTACAAACTTCACGTCGAAAGTTTAGAAGTATTACTTATACCATTACTAATGCTATATGAATGTGCAATAAACTGACCTTGGAGATAATTCATTACCAGTCTTTGTTAATGTATGTCAAATATTGCTCCCGTTCTTGCTGTTTTGGGGAAGTAAAATTGCCAGTGGGGGGGTTAGTAAGAGGTGAAGTGAGGATGTCTATAGAGAGATAAGCAAGGGTTAGATAGGTTTGGACGGAATGACAGCCACGGAAGGGCTAAAAAGAAAAGAGAAGGAAAGGCCAAGGCCGAAGAACAGATAGTAAAAGAGTTTCAGTAGAGGACTTGGGGCAGAACAGGAATGGGAGAGCTTAATTGAATGAACTTTTGTTTATTCCACAATATTTAATTTATCACTGGTATGCTAAACACAACCTGGACCGGTTTCAACATTTTGGCATATTTTTAAAGAGGGATTACAAAAGAAGTAATCCCACTTCAAAATAACGCGAAAGCGTAGACACCGGTTGGAGACTTCGTGAAATAAAACAGTCAAATGTACAAAAATAATTCATTTATGCACGTCGTCAAAATTCCAAAAAGCCAACTCACAAACGATTTAATAAACGGGGAGCCAGAGCAGGAAGCTGGAATTTAAAAAAATAAACTAAAGTAAAGAAGAGCAGTTGAACTCCATCTACCAATCCGCTCCTGCTCCACCATGTGTGGTTCTAGGTATTAGCCTACTTTTTTGTTCGTAATTCATAAAATGCTCATTTATATTTTGATTTGATCAATGATAGAAGAGGTTGGCCACAGGGTATCATAATTTGTCCAACCAATTTATTTTGAGTATATTTATAGACTCTAACAACAGACACTACAGCGTTAGGACGTATAAATGCTTTCTTTCCTGACAAAATATTTGATTACCATACATAAAGTCCCTCAAACCCTCAGAATCTTCTCATGTCGTTTTAAGTTCTTATTATCTGTCTTCCATTCCACATTTACCAACGATTTACTCCTTAAATAAAACTGCAGCAATGTAAAATATAAGTGGACAGTACAACTACTGCAGTTTTATTTAAGTACTACAATGCTGTTCCACCACGTAACGCCAGGTACAGTCGAATTTATTAAAGATTTACTCCTCCATGACTGTAGTCTATCCCTCGTTCCCAGTGGCGTACGCAGGATTGACTTCTTGGGGGGGGTTATGACTTTTGGGGGGAGGGGGTTTGGCCACGGGGGAGGGGGTGGTTTCATAAATGTTTATTTGCATTATCATAAAATGATATTTAAATTATTATTCACTAAAAAATAATAAATTAGCATCTCTTTTCGTGAAGACAATTCAACTATTCAGCCCAATAAGCTACATTCTAAACGCTAGTTCAGGTGAACGAACGTAAACGAATTCAGGTAAGCATGTTTTGGCGGGGGGGGGATTAAACCCTAAACCCCTCCCCCCGTCCGTACGCCACTGGTCGTTTCCCTTGTCAACTTCATCCAACCTTTTTTACTGCCTTCTCCGAATTAACGCGAGTAATCTACCTTTCTCTCCCTCCCAAACTAGCATTTCCTCGTTCACCCTCCTCGCTAACCGACCCTCCTTCTCCATTCTTCTCCACACCTATATCTCAAAAGTCTTCAGTTTTTGAAACAACCTCTATTTGCAAAGACCACGTTTCTGATCCACACAGTGCAACGATGCATGTTGGAGTTTTCACTTAAGGTGGTGTGAGCGAGATAGTTCCCTAGTCATAGTGGAGACCATATTCAAATTGTATTCTTTGATTTCAGCGTCTGTAAGAAGTACGAAATAAATATTATAATACTAATTGTGCAAATATATAGATATATATCCCCAAAAGTCTCAGTAATTAAATAAATAAAGCTACATAAGTCTCTAACTTGACTCATTTTTTCCCGCCGTACGGCTGAAAACCCTTCAAAACAGTAGGATTTTTTTACGATTCTGTAAAAGTTACTGTGGTGAGTAATAGATTATTTCTTATAAATAGTTGAAAAAACATGCAATCTATACACCGTTAGTTTTTTGACGAAATTTACGTGTTATAAATTACTATTTCCTTCAATATTCTCCCTCTGGAGCGCTCAGCCATAATCTATCCCATGTAAAACAGCTTATATTTACAGGCAAATAGCTCGAAAAGTAGTTCGGCAAGGGGTTGATATTTTGATATAATTGGAAAGATGGGAGTTTTTTCTTTAAAATGAGGCAAAATTCATCAAATTCTAGGTGAAGTGATTTTTCGCTCAAACTACCTTAAGTCTACGCTCGGAGGTCCCCATGATCATTTCAGATATTGACAAATCGGGAGAGAGAGGGATCAGCCCCCCTCGGACGACGGAAATGAAATTGGATGTTTAGGGATGAAGGAGAAAAGAATGAGGAGAGAAAGAGAGAGAGGTAGAGAATGGGGGGGGGGGAAGAGGATCATCCAGACAAACCACCGCCGGCCGTCAGAAAGTGAAAGAAGCCCCACTACGGGGGCACGGGAGAAGAAATTGAATGGAAGGGTGTGGAAGGAAGATTCAGGAAGGAGAGAGACCGGAGGAGGAGAATCAGGCGAGATGAGTGGAATAGGCGAGGGAAGGTGTCAACGGGGAAGGCAGCAGTGAAGTGGACACGGAAATGACAGGCACGGAAATGAAAGGAGGAGGACGAAGGAGAGATGATAACATTTCTTAATAAAGTAATATATAAGAAACAAGGGTGGGAAGTAATATTCTACACCATGTTTTCCACCAGGGAGACCAAGAATACGCTGGAGCGACTATGTGAAGAAGGACCTGAAAAAACGGGAGCTCAACTCGACACAGCAGAGGACAGAAGGGCATGGAGGCGAGTGGTTGGCGAGGACAAGGACCATTTAGGTTTCCAATGGCGACAGGAGTATGAGTAAGTATGTTTTCCACTGACCGACTTGCTTCGATGATTATAAATCAGCATCACAGCTACATGAATCGTACGTAGAAAACGTGGAGTCTACTTATTAATTTTATCACTTTAAAGTAATTTTTTTTTAATAACCTTGATGATGTTTAATTTTGAGGATACCGGGACTAGCCACGGTAGTTACCTTCCACGGAGTCACCCGCAAGTGCACAAAAGTGCGATATTCCACAGAGGAAAAATCATTCGTCTTGACCGGGATTCGAACCCGGATCCCTCGATTTCGCGCCGAGTGCTTGAACCAGTACCGAGGCGTCCTTCTTCCCTGAGGAATGATGTTGATGATGTTTGTTTTTGCTAAATATTTCCACCCCGATCTCATTCTCCAGGTTTAAACCATCGATTTTACACATACGTAGCAAAAGAGAAAAGCAGTTATTTGTTTACAAAATTTAAAAATCGTTTATGTGTCACAAATACAAAGGCATATTCTTTTCAATTACTACATCGTACGTGTAAACCACGTTCCCCCTTTTTCCCGTTCCTATCCTCTTATATCCTTCTCACCACTGACTTAGTTCTCATAACACACTAGCATAGTACCCAGTTTTAAAATACGATACGACTAGCGAGAGAAGTCAAATACCATCAAATATTCATAAGCAAAGCAATTGAAATTGAAAAACGTCCACATGATTTCAACCTCGAAGACTGATACAACTGGGATACACCTGTAAAAATCTCTTTCGAAAAATAACGGCCAGGCCATGAAATTTGAAGAAGGGGAAGACTACAATGCATAACGCCCAACAACATCATAGGATATGATAAGTACAGACCACCGAAATTCACTTCATTGCTTAAAAAGCGCCCATCATAGGATGCGAAACATTGAAAGATATTTTTAAAAAGAAGCCGAAAACATACCTTAAAACATGAATGTTAAATCCTGTGAAAACCTTAAAAAAGTAAATTGAAGACGTCCAAGAGCTCCAGGTGAAGAACATGAAAATTGTTGGGTGGTCTAGCCAATTAACACAATACATTATTGACTATTGATTGCCATGTCAGCAGGGATATACGCTATATTACGCAATAGTTGCCCATGATTAATCTTATAAGTGGTTACATGTCACCACGCACATCGTGGTTGGTAACCAAGTGTCATTTTTACTTGTGTGGTATTGGTGTTAAGTAATAGCTCTGTAAAAGTCTGAATATAGCAATTTGGAAATAAGGACGGATTCTATGAGAACAGTAACACTTTAGAAGAAGTCATCAATTCATGATTTATCACTACGTTTAACTTTAATTCCAATGCCCACTACTCGATCGAGTTTATTTAGTTCCGAATTCACAATCCACCCCAGCAAGTTCCCATAGTTCGGGATATAATATATAAACTGCTAATAATTATTCAGTAAATAAATGGAATTCCCTCAAACTATCCTCCTGCCAAATTAAAGTCCTCCATTACGTTTCGGCGAAATCCAACGCTGAAATTTCAATTAATCGGGAAACGAGGTTTTTACATAGCCTTCACTTTAGCATCACTAAAAACGTACAAAACAAACCTTATTCCACGGCTTATTTCAAAAGTGAGTACACATTTCCACTATATTTATACTTGAGCCTTCAACGTTGTCGGTCTTAAAGCTAGAAGTTTGGGCACGACGATAAAAATTGGTTATTTGGATGAGTAATGTGCCGGAAGCATCAAAGAAATAAGCCTGCCTTTTAAAAGAATGAAAAAACTCCTCCCACCAATTCATATATAAAAACGAGATGGGACATGGAATGGGACTGTTTGTATTCGCGCTTTTAATAAAAGTCAATACACGCTTTAAAGTTGCACCAAAAAGAACTCCGTTTGGGCTGATGGTGGAAAATAGCTCACGGCAGTATTCCACTCTGTTTGTGCCTCCTACCTTGGGAAAACCAATTACCTTTGAGTGATTCCGAGCAGGCACTCAAGTTCGTTAGGGGCAATGCCTATAGTGCCTCATGTAGGTTTTGTAGCCCAGACGTTCCATCAATGAAGTTGGAGGCAAAAAGAGAGAGTAGCTTAAGTTAAAAGCTCATTATTTCCCTTTCAAACCTTTAATTAACTAAACAGAGGTTTATTCAAACATTTTTTTGGACCAAACGGGAAATTCCACCGGTAAAAATATAAGTACTTTTCACTGTAATCTGTCGAAATATTAAATCTTCACTAGTGCAGTAATTGTACAAGCTGGAAAAAGCCTGTCGCTTCTTAAAAAATAAACGATAACAAAGACTAAAGATGGATAGTTTAGCCAATTTTCAGCTTTGGACATGGAAAAACTGGCGTAAAATTATTTAAGCTTGTTCAATAATAAACCTTTTGACGTGAACATTAGCCATTTCATTATTCAATATGAAACAGTATTCTAAAGCAATACATCAGACGTCAATTTGCCAGAGCCTTTAAATACCATCTAGAATCACGGTAGCATATCGTCATTTACGCCCAGGTTCAGTGGATACTTTGAAAGAAAAGATAAACAGCGTCACGAAATGAATGCGGATCATTTGACCTCGGGAAAGGTATGCCAGTATTTACTTTGACGTGCCCGTTGGAGGAACAATGCTCGCGCATACCAGAATATTCAATCTTAATTAATGCCAGTATAAGCCGGCATAGGTCAGCAACCATCAATTTGAGTGGTGATGCTGCCGTATCTCAGATTAACTCGTAAAGAGCAGTGTCTCAGATTAAAAATTCCAGAGGAGTCACGAGGGCCAAATTTAACTGGACAAGAATCATACATACGCCATTAAACATCCATTTAAAACAGGAATGCTTGCAACATGAATAGCTATTAATTGGGATCTCACAATCTATATCTCCATATGTGACAAAAGCAATATTCCACAAGCCAAGTTAGATGCAATGAACATTTTGTCAGCAAATGTTTATGCTAAAAAGAGATTCGACTAATCTAAAACTCCGCAGTGTTAAATAAATCCCACTGATATACCATTTTAATGCAAATTTATAAATTGAAATACATAAATCATCATTTGCTTACCCCAGTAGGAGCAAACAAGATGAACCAAATTTTGAATATGGACTAACACCTCACTGTAAACTGATTATTGACAAAATTCTGAATAAATATTTAAACTACTCTCGCCGCAAAAAAGGTAGAACGCTGAACTTAAAGCATTTGTACGAAATTCCGCCGGAACTCCAAAGAGCCGTGTAATATATCATTTTACTCCTTGTCTATTGGACTACAAAATGCATTCATTGAAAAGTGATTAAATGTAAACGTTTAGCTCCTAAGGTCGAAAGAATGAAGAAAAACACGCGAAAAACTAGGAGAACGGCGAAACGGTCGTATTCTTCATCTCGTCACGGCCAAAATATTTAATTGGTGCCCTTCATTATTTTTTTTACTAGCATTGGCCCGGCATCCAAATGTCCGAGGTTTAATTTCCGCTCAAGGTTTAATTTCAATAACGTTTCTCTCGGCAATTAATTCGTATGTCATCTCCATTGTTTGAGGCATAAGTAACAGTTGTAATACACAATCTAGTTTCATCGCCACCAGCGAGATACGGACATACCCCCACCCCCCCCCCCTCCACCATCCGTACCGATTTTAAAGACGTGTCACGTCGAAAGCCTTGCTTCAGCACACACACGACTTCATCCGGCAAGACTAGAACAACGACGGATATGGGAACACGAGGGGACATTCTGAGCGGCCGCGGCGCGCATTGTATGCGGCGGTTCAAAACACCGTTCGAACCACCGGCGACGCCTCTCAATATACACGTACGAGGGGAGGAGTTGTTTGGCCCGGATCACCAACACGCCTTCCCCCTCCGGTTAACGCAAACAGTGCTCTCGCTAATCGATGAAAAGGGGTTTGCAGCTCACTTCATTGGGGGTCTCTCTTTCTCATCTTCCATTCACTCTAAGCGGGGCATCGTTCTCCATCGCGTCGGAAGCAATATCATCGGGCCAAGTACGCGAGAGCGGTCGCACGGGGGCGCCGGCGCCGCGGCGCCTGGAAACGCGGAAATCACGGAAGCCGGTCGACTTGACTGTACGCCATTACCGGCTTGTCATTAGACTCGCAACGGTGTAAACTTCATATCCCACCGGCCGCGTTGGCTTCAACATGCGGTGGTACGAAGTTCCTTGCTATTAAATGGGCAAAAGAGAAATTCAAGCTCATTCCTTAAGATCTTCATCATCACCATCAGCAGTCATAAAAAAAGTATTTGAGGCATATAATTCACGTTCATTACCATGATTATACCAACTAGAAAAACATGTGAAATATGAAGAACCACTATTAATGTTTAATTTTCAAAAACTATGGGGCAGGAGAGTATTCAATAGCTCATTATTTTTCCATGATAATGTCAACAAAGGAGATATTAGCACCTTGATAAGCAGACTGGATGTGCTTGTTATAACTAGCAATACGCTTAGGAGGACATTTTATATAATGAATGCTAGCCGTGACTATTGTAAGCATGCTTCCTAAATTAGGATATACTCTCTGGCATTTTTGAGCGTTGATGATGCGTTTAGCCAACTGTAAGACTTGCCTTCGCAATTTTAGGCCCGGAGGTTATTTTAGGAGCCATTGAAAAAAGTGCGTCCTTTACGCCGTAAAATACGGTCAACCACGAGAATACAACTGATTCTAGAAGGCTTAACTTTGTGAAATTGTTCAATGATATAGACGAAACAGATAGTAATGCTGTACACTTCATGTTTAAGTACTAGCCGGTTTCAATATATAAATGCCACTTTCAAGGCATGCTGAAGAATGAAGTGCTTCTACATACTTATATATAAGTATCTCGCGAGTGACGGAAGTGAGAGGGGGGGGGGAGGGAAACGATGGGATTTAAGAATGACAGATTCTCAAGTACAAATAGTTTGGGTAAGAGACGTCACAATACACGGGTCAACCTCCATTTCGAGTGGGAAGGGCAATGGATGACAACATGGAATGTTGATCAAATAAATGGTCATTTAACAAAACTCCACTGTCGCTTTAACGATTTCAAACATCGCCATGAAGTCCAATAGTACAAATTTACATTCCTAATGCATTACATCAGGTTCGAAGTATCAGACATGATTATTATAAGAGACTTGCTCAGTAAATTCGGAGGGCACATCGCATTTTTCCCAATACTTGAAAATGATATTCATACATTAAAACCGGTCGTTACCTCATAATAAAGGGCGGAACATCGCAAACATTTCGCACTCGTCCGGCCACACCTTGAATATGCAGCGAGCATATGGGATCCGGTGCAGAAAGACTTAATTCGGGAACTTAAAGAATAAAATACAAAGAAAAGCTGCGCGATTCGTCAAAAACTGCTACGGGCGTACAGACAGCGTTACACAGATGCTAAACGAATTAGGTTGGGAGCCGCTAGAGACTCGGAGGCTGCGCGCTAGGCTTAGATTACTTGAGCAATTAAGAATAAATATCTTTAAGAGAGACACGGAGAACATCATATTAGAACCCCACTATATTTCCAGATCCGACAGAAACGATAAATTAAGAGAGATATTTTGCCGAACGGATAGCTATGGGAATTTGTTTTTCCCCCGAACAATAAGGGACTTTAATAAATTCTAGGCGTAATTTCATTAGAGCGTTTCCTTTTTATATTTAAACGTCTGGCGTCCTAACACCCCCCGCCACACGCCTATTGAGGCGGTTTGCGGGGTAGTATGTAGATGATGTTTTGTTTCCATTAGGGTAGAACCCCCCAGAGACTGACTTTAACGACACGTCTACGTCCAAGAAACTAACGAAAAGCTCGAGCATAATGAAACGACAGCTGCTTTGAGAAAGAATGAGATGGATCTCTTCGCCGCAACTAATGGACACATTTCGCAAGGGGTCATCGCAGGTTTCCTGAAAACCCATCCTATTTACGTCAAACGCGAGTGAAATATTCGACCGTCCGAGATCCCCTTTAAAGGCTCCACAAACCCCTTCTGTTCTGTTCATAAATACGGAATCAGTCCGGTCGCCAGAGCCGTGAAGAGACTCTGCGTCGTGAGGCTACTGGCCCTGGCTTATATCTATTGCTTCCAGTCTAAAAGATTAATCATCCACCTCCTCCAGAGATTAGTTATCTTTTCTGTTCCCTCATCACGTTCGTTGCGCCTTTGTCTTCTCTAAATCTCCCGAGATTTCCAGGCGAGATCATTTTTTTTAAAGCTCCCTCATTCGTTAAGTTCATTTTTCATGATTTTCTCCCCCCCCCCCTGCCTTTGATGAATCACTGGTTGTGGACACCGAAGACATATTTTAGCTGCAACAAGTATCTGAGTGGATTTGAACGGAATTATGCTGGAATTATTTAACGACAAATGAGAAAATAACGGATAAATTCACTAAATAGGATGTGGGCGACTCTGATATTCTCTATTTTTTTAATGAAAAAAAAATTTGAACAAAAATAGTCCATGCAAATCAGCTGGAAAACCAAAATTAGCTCACACCAGGATTTATAAGGCAACGATAAAGCCAAACTTCGGTATCAATATCGTATCCTAATGGAAAGAATGCAGAAAAGAGTTAGTCAAGAGTCCCTATTTTCTATTTAACAACCAGGGAACATATAAGTTCATTAAAGAGGGCAGGTTGAGAGTAATCAACACGTCTCCAACGCACTTGAAGGCATAGTAAAATCTTTCTTCGAAATGCCGTCTTTCGTGATGGAGGCATTGACCTTGATATGAAAAATTTGAATAAGCTATCACCATCCACCAATGCTATCATTCCGTTAATGAGATACATAACCGCAGTATTGACAAAAGAATAGACAAACCTGCCCATTGCCTTTTGTTCGACCGACACAGTTCACTTAACAACATATGCAACTTAAGATCACAATTGATATGAAAAAATTGTAGGTACACCTTATGTAAACAATGCGTTTTAATTATGCTCCTCTCTCGGATTAAAATTTGAATTAAAGGAGAATGAGTCAGTTAACATTTATTTTTAATTACCACTCTCCTTGTCCACATCCGAGGGGTAAACACATTCGGAAAATTACTGGCCAAGCTAATCGTAAATTAGGGTTCATTAAAAAGGCCAACTGCGACGATAAAGTTAGGGAACTTTGCTACTTCACCCTTTCAGGGTTCATGTGGAACACCATATGAGACACGCAGCCAGTGTTTGGGGATTCCCACGAGATAGGCTTTAAAAAAATGTTTGAACGTATGCAGCAAAGATTCGAAAGATGAATAAAAGGCATTTAAGATAATTTTTACGACAAATCTACTACAAAAACTAGAATTGGAATCACTATCGTGTAGGTTAAAATTTAGCCTAAATCTTTTAAGTAGGTAACTTCAAAGTCGAGGCGCATTATCTTACAACATTAAATAATTTTTTCCGAACCCTGGCTTACTTCGGTCGATTAGATCATCAGCGAATTATGAGGAATAAGCTGCATAACTAAGATAAAAAACATAATATCTGCCATAAATACTTAGTAATTAGGTATTCCGACGGGTAGTGCAGCTAAAAGGCCAATTTTATTTGTAATTATGTTTTGATAACACGCTAAATAGAACTAACAGCAAGTTTAGCAAACTTGCTATGTGTTATCTGTGTGCGCATGTGTTTGAATAGCGTATTAATACTTGTAGTT
This sequence comes from Pyrrhosoma nymphula, assembly GCA_963573305.1. Taxonomy (NCBI): domain Eukaryota; kingdom Metazoa; phylum Arthropoda; class Insecta; order Odonata; family Coenagrionidae; genus Pyrrhosoma; species Pyrrhosoma nymphula. The sequence goes on along the minus strand of OY754335.1, from coordinate 5,274,070 downwards.
CAAAAGGCTTTCGCAGTTTATAGTGTAGAGTATGTTTGTTGGAACTTAACCCTCTGCCACACACTTGAAAATGTCTTGCGTGTATATGCAGACTTCCAGGATGAATTCTCCATCCAACCACAGTAGCAGGACGCTAATCTAAGGTCACTTAAGAAACACAGAACCGGTCCGATTGCAATAGCGTAACTTATAGATGGAAATCATCCCTTCCAACTGAAGCTATTTTTAATTGGATGAAAGAAAATGGAAATCACCGGTCTAATTTTTTCCGACTTTTCCTTTCACGTGTCTCGTGCGTCAGATAAACTCATGCCCGACAAAAAAACTTGGGAAATTATTTATTCCGAAATTAAGCAATAGGCGGAAAAACATACCTACGTATGGCGTCGAGCGTAACCTTGAGAAAGTCTTAGATTGTATAAAAACGAAAATATTAAAGCCTCATTTAAGAAAAGGGAACGAGTTGTGGCGATGGAAGGAGAAGGATTTTTGGGATCGGTGTGTGCTCTGTGCATGAGGAAGAAGGCCCTTCCAAGATGGCGGTCTCGGGAGTGATTTAGACGACCCAGGTGGACAGGAAAGGGTTGTAGAGTGAGATTTTAAGGGCTTGCAATTAAGGAAGGATCCCGCAACGACCGTCCCTGAAAGAGTTTGCCTCCAGGAAACCGCCGTGCGCTCGAGCTCGACCGGTCAAGTCTTGGGAGGTCGGTAATAATCTGAAGCGTAACCGGAGGATTTAAATGAGAATTTTCTGAGGAGGAACGAGGGTGAACCCTTAAAAGGCCCGGAATTTTAATAGGGATCCAATTGAGTCCCAGGGAAAAATTTTCAGTCTCCATTGAAGGCTTTCCTCATACCCAAACTCCTCACCCAAAGAACTCAGTCAAAACGAAATCCCAGTGGTCTACACTTGTTTTCAGAAGATTGACCAAAACCTTCTGGTTGAACTTAAAAAAAAAATTAATTAAAAATTAAAAATGAAACATTTTCGGAATCCGAGGAAAAATTTTACGAAAGGCAAACCCAAATGTTATTTTATTTTCAAATAAAAGTAGCAATTACTATCATTTCTTCCATAATATCAGCTCGGTATTCTGTTTAATAAAGTTTTAAGACAATATCCTGCTTCTTACGCACAAACCTAATTTATTAATCGCATTTAAAAGGAAAGTCTCAATACTATTTGAACCCGAATCCAAGCGGAAAAATCTGAATGTTGTCGATTGTTATTACCTACTCAATACGCCTGAACGCCCGGCCGTCAAAGCCAATAACTTGAGCTTGTGTAAGGTGGGGTTTCACTCACAGCATATGAAAAGACCGTCAAGAAATTTGAGAAGGAGAGCTTGAATAATAATAAAAATAATATATTAATTTATCCGTAGAATCAACATTACAAGCATATTTTACATTTCAAATAAACAGGGATAAATTATGAATCCCTTTTAGGCATTGCCTGTATTGGGATACCTCAAGAGAAATTACAATACGAATAATTGAAAAAATAAGTAAACTAGACCAGATACGAAACATAAATGAATGCATGAAAATTTAACAATTTGTTGTTCAATCTCTACCTGTCGTCCATACAGTTTACAGTGAATATTAACCTTACCATTAACAAAAAAATACATCTGGATTTTCTACATTAAGTAACCATTTTTTTACTCTTTTCAAAAAAGATGTTAAACTATTTGAACCTCTTATATTATATGACAATCTAGAAAATAATTTTGGCTCTACATAGATAAATGAGCGTTTGAACAGGGCCAAATTTGGGTTGGGCAAAATATACATTATTGTAGATCTTAGGTTGTACACATTGGTTTTTCGTTCTTCTTTAGGTTTATTACCACTCCTGAGGTAGAACAATTTCAATACTTTTTAAACGTAAAGATGACGTTACGCTACTATATATTTTGACTACAAGCAGAATTCATTTCTCCAATTATAATTTTTCGTGAATAGTGGAACGACCTCATGAGCAAAAAATTCCTGAGAATTGCCGTTAATGAAAATGCGGATTTTAAAGAGTTCTCCTATCTCAAATCATGCCGGCACGGAAAATGACATAAAAAAACGACTTCCTTCGCATTTATCAATTTTTATGTCGAATTTAGATTTTCGCTGTGAAGTCTCGTGAAACCTGAAATGATCCACTAGAATATTCGAAATCATTTGGTGATTTTGGATACACTATACTTATAAATAAAAGCAGAGAGCGAATGATCAAACGACCACGATGAAGCTCGTACACTAATTAGCGGCTAAGCTCTCAATGAGTTATTAATCCATTGCAACAAAACGCTTTCTGCTCTCTGCTCAAATCAGTCTGGGCATAAAAACACTTTTAAAAAATTGATGACTGTAATTATTAGCTGTCAAATTATGTTTACATTTTAAACCCCGAATCACTTGGTCCATCCCCATTATAATTACAACTAACATTTTCCGCCTACTTACAAATATTTATCTGATTAAGGAGGTTTCGCCGCGACTGTGTGAGTCAAAACAAATACTAAATTCCTCATTTTTGATGTTTTGTCCAAAAAATCCTGCTTTCACTGATGAAATGCCTTTCCTACAGAAAACCAAAAGTAAAGTAGAAAAAATGCAGATTATTCCACGAATGTATTTTAAATGAGCACTTTTTTCCAGCCATAGGAGCCGACCGCAGCGCCATTTTCCTACGAATTACCGCATTTTGACTTCAATTACGGCAATAATTGTTCAATAACTAAAATAATAAGGTGGTAAGATGCCTATATTTTATTTAAATTCAATTTCTCTGGATTATTTCCTTCTTAGATATAGTTTTCCACGAAAATTGCATTTGTATTTTATGGAAAAATACTATTTTATTCCCCGTGTTTCTCTCATTCCCCCACTGAACACCATGTAAATTCAAGTTCAATTATAGAATAAAATATCGTGGAAAGGTATTATTTTGTTGTTCATATCAGATGGAAGACTACTTTTTCTACAAGTAGACAGAATATGAATAAAATGACATTTAAGTCATTTTACGGTGGAAGAACCATAAACTTGTTACATTAAATCTGGTTAGGCATTGTGAAGAGCTTTTGGCGTGACCGACTTGCCGAACAGATATGAGGTAAAATATCCGATGACCCTAAACATATATTCAATCACAAATTCAAGCAGAGCAGTCTTTTCCGAGGAAATGGTTAAAAGTTACTGAAAGTGCATAGCATATAATATTACGCCTAGGTGGGAAGCGATTGCTATGATTAACATTAAAGATATAACCTCTTTTTATAACCTATATAAGCCTCTTTTTTCCCAACTTGAAATTATGACGGTGTATAGCTAATATGTATTTATAGCACTTCTCTATGAGAAGGACAATTTGGAGACTTTTGCCTCCATATCTACTATACACAATTATATTACGAGGCATAGAGATAATTTGAATGTTGATTATTGTAGATTGTCATTAAATTATAAATACTTTCACAAGGTAAATGTCAGAATGTAGAACATGTTACCAACCCACATTAGAGAAGAAGGTCCTATTCAATTTAGGAAGAGGCTAAGAGATTGGTTGATAAGGTATTCAATTGAACAGATGTATAATTGTAATCTCATTGAAATCTAAGACTGAAATAGGTATGTATGTATATTATGAATGTCATTTCTATATGTATGTCGTATGCATGGATGTATTAAGAGACGACACCTAATATGGTTCGTACCATTTTTTAAGGTGAATAAATATTCAAATATTCAAACAAAAATACATGCACAATTAAATTTGCGAAATGCAAAGATGTTTTTGTTAGCGTAAATCTCTATATTAAGTCTCAAATATTTGAACGTTTTTAAGAAAGAATATTAAGATTATGGTAAGCAAAATGAGTCCATCGATAACATAGGCGTGTGATTTCATAAAAATTACAATCGGCACCTCAAAAAAAGAGGTAATTTTCCGAATTTCATTATCGTTATTGTGGATACATTTCGCCAAATTTCATTCAGTGAATTTTCTCATTTTCCATCTTCAGGTTCTATTTTTGCCTGAAAGTGCGCCTCAGATATGTGTAGAATAAGATTCCCAACAAAATTAAATTCGACACAAATGGCTTCGAAGTGGGGAAACGAGATTATGCTCGAAATCCTTTTCCGCGCATTCTTCAAATTCGGAGAGACGGCCGACATCATCCCATAATAAATCCCATGACTTTATCCACTTAATTCCGATACGACTCAGCGTAAATATAAACTCCAGGTAAAAGGAGAAATAACGATACAGTGACTTCCTACGAGCTATCCGACTGCTTGCTCTATTGGAAAGACGGCGCAAGAGAAATTTCGGGTTCCAAATATAGTTAGATTAAAAAACGAAGAAAAGAGCACAGGATTAATTTTTTTTCCTTCTTCAAATTTTTAAAAGCGTTCAGGGGCCATAACAAGGGTCTGACACTCATATTACTCCCATGGTTATATACATTTCACCCAGAGTACTCTAGCGGTCAGGCGCTAACTATCAGAGCGACAGGTATACTCTTGAATTGAATATCTTGCAGATTTAAGTGGGATATTTCCTGAATCTAAGTTTCTACTGAGATAAACCTGAGAAAACCACCTTTGTTATTTCCACAACCTTTCTTACGCTGGCACGACGCGCGTTTCACCACACTGTGGCATACTAATTGCTTATGTGCCGCAGTGTGGTGAAACGCGCGTCGTGCCAGCGTAAGAAAGTTTGTGGAGATAACAAAGGTGGTTTTCTCATCATGGATATCCATAATTTTCACGAGGTCAGGCCTGAGATCATCAGTTTTAAGGATATTACCTATTTATTTCTCAGAGGAAACATAAAAAGGTTATTGTATAATAAATTCTGCATCATGAAAAATTCTGGAACCAGATTGCAGCGATAATAATGCCGTCCAGTCCTTCTCTTGGCGTTTTCGCAGTGTACTTTCTCGGCCATCTTCCTTGTTTACTTACGGTTGCGATGGCGATGTCTCGTGTGGTCCCAGGCGTATTTCGAATGGACGCTGATAAACGTCTTACGACAAAAGGAATAATTACAGCATTTTTTCACAAAAAAATAAAAGATTTATGGCAAAAGCATACACTCTTTATCTTTTTCACGCATACGTATTTTTCCATTTGCGCCTGAAACAATTGGCGCTAGTAGTAATCCATACGAGATGTCGCAATTCCGTCATCCGACCCTAGGGCCATAATATATGCCATTGTTGAGGAGCACTCACCGGGGTAACGGAATCAACATTAAGGGAATGGGTGCCCTTCTTGGCTAAAGGAAGAAGGCCGGTGGGGGTGAGGGGGGGGGGGTTGAAGATTGCAGAGAGAATAGGAGCTGGAGACAGGAGGTGTGGCAGGGGGTGAGCAAGGGGTTGGTAGCCGAGTGTAATGGAAAATTAATAGCTGCAAGGAACGTGGGGGAGGCTTGGTGGTGAATTATTGTCCACGAGAAGGACTGAAAACAAAAAAAAGATATATGTACACTAGGGTGTCCCTTATTTTCCGACTTCGAAATTTTTGAATGCTCACCCTCCAATTTTGTTCGAATGACTCTAAAACATGCATTTACAAAATTTTGTTGTGATCGGAGCATTCTAACCCGTGCCGACTTGAGCGCGAACTCGAATGAAGAACAAGTCTGGATTTTCCACCCAGCGCTGAGGCCTGAGCCTGTCCTTAGGGGTCGTGTAGAAACTACGATACCAACTTAGGGGGGCGAGGGGGTCGCCTAAAAACCTACGGTGGGTAACGATGGGGAGGGTTCACTCAAAGTACCGTAGCTGTTACAATGTGTCTATTTACGTTTCTTACTCGTCAACATCGCGTCAACAATACTAGAGAGTTGGACATGGGGAAAGGCGCGCGGGGTGATTCTTACACGCCAACCTTCTACTTTAACTTGATGTAACTGAACCAATTGTTTCAAGTCTTCTTTCCACCAAATTTCCTACATTTTATTCTTCTTGCGGGTTAAATAGTGACCTCGTGACAGCACTTTTCAAGGCAGCAGTCAGAAATGTGGGGAGGGGAGAGAACAAAGTAGATGAAAGTCACCGAAAACGGTAACGCAGTTTATGCACGACTCCTTACGTGCATTGTAGGCAGTTAATTTTTTGTTATCCTTCGTGTCACACGTGTTTTCGGGTCGCTAATCTAAAATAATGTCACATCAATTACGCAGTCCCAGGGAACGTGTGTTTTTAATAGGAGATATTAAACACCAAATAATTGGACACAAATTACCATCAAATAGACAAGTGCTTGAAGTTTTTTTTTATAACATACGGGAGGTAAACTTAACTGTCAGTGTAAGTGCTAATCTTGTGGTTCGTGAGTGCATGATATTTTGGGAGAAAGCAAGAGTTCCGACAAGAGCTATTCAGCATTGTTCACAAAAACTTATTAACTTGCATTCGGAGTGGAGAAAATTGCAAAAAAAATGCAAACAAGTGTGAAGATATTTTTAAGCATCGTGAAGAAGAGTTTACAAATAACTTGGAAAATCTATTTGATATTGCACATGCCAATGCTCTTCAAATGATCAAGTTGGAAGACAGGATGTTTTTACTTCGGCAGCGAGAGCCAGGACGTAAAGGCTACCTTGCAGGAGTAGACCAAAAGCTCTCGGATAAAGAAGAAAGGGCGAGGCAAAGAAAATTAGAAGAAGAGAAAAGGAAAGAGAAACAACTGTGTGCAGAGTTTACATCTTCTGCTGTACCTCCTTCTTCATCATCTGAAGATTCAGATATCGCACATCCAAGTTCAGGTGAAATCAACGTTGGTAAATTTTTCGGAGAGACTTCTGAGAGTACATCAATGCAGACTGCGACAAGGCGTGGTACGAAAGATTTTATCACTCCTAAATTAGTGGCTGCCTTGGATAGATGCCAGCTGAGTGTGAGAGATTCTGTATATATCCTTCAGGCGACAGCAGAGGCACTTGGCCATAATACCGAAGAACTCTCTATTAATAAATCTTCTATTCATCGAATCAGACAGAAGAAGAGAAGAGAACGTTCCGAAACAATTAGATCTGCTTTCAATAATGATATACCTGCAATTCTTACTGTTCATTGGGATGGTAAACTGTTGCCTGCATTAAATGTCAGGGACCCAAAAGAAGAAAGACTTCCAGTTGTAGTTACATTTGGGGACAGTGAGCAGCTCATCGGGGTTCCAAAATTACAGCATTCTTCTGGTAAAGAGCAAGCGAACGCTGTTTGGAACGCATTATGGTATTGGGGTATAGAAGACAATGTACAAATTCTCTGCTGTGACACAACTGCATCAAACACTGGACGTTTTAATGGAGCATGTGTCTTACTTGAGCAAAAATTGGACAGGAAATTGTTGTTTTTTCCGTGCCGTCATCACATATATGAACTTATTTTACGATGTGCATTTGAATGTAAAGTACGTGATGTAACCAGCAGTCCTGACATACCACTTTTTAAACATTTTAGGGAAAGCTGGGAAAGTGTCAATGCCAATAATTTTCAAAGTGGCAAAGAGAACGTGGAAATGTTTTTTAGTGAGTCGGAAATCAAAGAAATGCTAGACTTTTATGAAATTGAATTAGATAAACTAACTCAGAGAGGTGATTATCGTGAACTCATGGAGCTCTCTCTAATGTTTTTGGGAGGAGACTCTGAAAAAAAACTAAAAATACGCCCTCCTGGGGCGATGCATCAAGCTCGATGGATGGCAGGAGCTATTTATTGTTTAAAAATGTTTCTGCTAAGATCACAACTTAAATTATCCAGTTTAAATAAAAATGCCTTAAGAGATGTATCTCTATTCATTGTAACTATTTATGTCAAACCGTGGCTTCAGTGCAGTGCAGCCGTAAAAGCTCCTTATCAAGATCTCCGCTTCTTAAAAGTTCCAAAATTATATGACAAGATAGATTCCACAATTTCAAAAGCAGCACTAAAAAAATTTAGTCACCATATGTGGTATTTATCAGAAGAGTTGTCTGTCCTATCACTCTTTGATGATGAAGTAGACGTACAAATCAAAATCAAAATGGTAGCAAATTTAGCCAGAGAGAATCTACACATGGAAAAGAGATATATTCCTCTATGTAGAGAATTGGATGGACAATTATATGGTAAGTTTAATTTTATACTGATTACCATTCTTTAATTTTTAATTCGTTAATATACATCTCCTAATTCAGTCTTATCTTTATTTCAGTGAAAACTATAGGCGACTTTGTGTCATCGAAAAGCAGAGATCTGTTCTCTTGCCTGAAGTTGGACATTAGTTTTATTCAAGAATGTCCTTCGACTTGGACGAGCAACACTTCATATTTAGAAGCTCAAAGGATAGTTATGAAGTTGAAAGCTATGACTGACAGTGCTGAAAGGGGTGTTAAATTAATGCAAGATTTTCATGGACTACTGACGGTAGATGAAGAACAAAAGCAATTTGTTTTGTGTTCAGTTCAATTTGTTTTGTGTGTACCCAGATTGCAAGAAAGTAACACTGAAAAGAAAATATCCACATAATACTAAAAACTAAAGAATACTGAAAACATTAACAGTCTAAAGAGTGAAAATGTATTAAATTGTAACATAAAATTAAATATGTAACATGTATCAATAGCTTTTTCCCTGACTTTAACCTACAAAACCTATTATTCCTAATATTCAAATTTCAAGCTCAAGTCGGCACGGGTTATTATAGGCCTATTGAGATGAAATTTTGTTATTGAGTACATCTGACCCAATGGAAAATATTTAGGGGGTGAACCCAAAAAAATTCGCAGATTTTTTTTTTGCAAAATAAGGGACACCCTAATGTACACACACTAATAAACATGCATATATATATATTTTCGTACGTACTATAAAAAATGTTCCTCCCTCTTTATACGCATCAAATTATTCCAAAAGTAAATTTACTAGGAAAAGATCAAAGGCGATCAAAACACTAGAACATGATGAACTATTTGTAGATTCATATGGTGGCACCACGGTTTCTTCTTTCGCGTTGTCGCTATCGTTATCCAAAATGCGAATCCCTCTAGATGGAAAATACTCAGTTACTGTCCGAATAACGCACTCAATCAATTGAGACTATTGATTTAAAGCACCAGACAACGTTTTAAGAACGACAAGCAGGTTTCCGCTCTCACACGCGCAATTTAAAAATAAAGATAACGCGAAAGAACGCGTTATGGACGACCGTGATCACGCCCCAGTTTCGATTACCGGTCTAGTAAAAAGTTTTTCTCTTTAGTATAGTTTTACTCCCAACTTATCCACCAAACTTTGCGCAAGTTCATTTTAAACATGCTTTCCCTATTCCTTTCCTCGCTCTTTTGTTGGAATGTAATGCGTTAGAGTATGCGAGTATATATCGGTAGGAATTTCCGCAGGAAGGATTGAGGAATCGAGAGAGGTTTGCGGTCGCGGCCAAAGTTTTTTTTTCTCAGTAAGAGAGGGTTTTCAGGATGGATTCCAGGAAAGGGAAGAAGCTCCACGGTGATGGTTGAAAGGAGCAGAAGAAGAAGGAGGGATAGCAGGAGGCGTAGGGAAAGAGATTGAAGGGGCAAGCGTCCATGAATAAAGTATCCGCATGGTATTCCCTAGTGGACAGCATCCAATCCTCAAAAGCAAGCCCTTGTATTCCGCAGTGCACCCCAAATGTCAACGTTGACAGAAAAAATTGCAGACGAGTAGCGATGCAGCAATACTAGCGCTGAAATGCCACTGCAGTACGCCTCATGCATAAACATTTTACTTTAAAAATGTTGAATCAAAAATATATCATGAAAATTGAATACAAAATATTATTTTGTAACTCATATCGTAACCCCGCATTCAACAGCGAGTCTCCAAAGCTAAGACGATGGAAAATCATCGCAAATTAATTGTTAAGTACAGTTCATTACACCCTATAACTGTGTAGTAAAAGAGGATAAGGTTATAATGACGACCGAATTAACCATGTACCTAATAAAATACAACGGTGGTTCATTTTAACATTAATATTCACAGAATGATGATGCCTGCACGAGCAAAAGAGGAATCACCTGTATCCATTTTAAAACATACCTATGAGATAAATCATCATTTGCGAGGTGAAACCTGGACAAGATGGTTGAAGAGGGTCTGAAAGAGATATGACGAAAATAACTCTTCACTTGAGAGCTCCAGCGCAACACAAGAGCGGAGCCTCGAAAACCTAAATTGAGTTCAAATGCGGAAACAAAAACAAGGAGGAACACATGACACCACAACTACATAGTCCTAATTTTCCACTAATACAGAGTCAACAGTGGAAACATTTAGACAAACGTGGATATTTTTTAAATCAATTGTGAGATAAGAGAGAAAATAAGAAATAAAAAAAGAAAATCCGTTATTGCTGTCATTTCACGAAAGATGGTGAAGAAAACACTGCAACGGCTTCCAGTATGACCTTCGTCTGACGGAAGCGCAAAGTGTTTTACAAGATATCATAGTCACATCATGCGATAGCGAAATTAATGCACAATAGTTTTTTAAATTATTATCTAATTTACAGTGATGATTTGCCGAACAAGAATACAAAGAAGTCTAGCTGAGTTGGTAGCACAATGGACTTCCGACTGCACAAAATTTCCACACCACACAGCAGCAAAATAAAAGTGAAAAACTGATAATATATTTTAGCCCCCAGGACAGTTTAGTAGAGCGTGTAATTGAAGGGACACCAAGGAGAAGAGGAAGGAGGCCAAGGGCAAAGAGCAGCAAGAAATGAAAAAGACGTCAGCAGCCAGGAGCTGTAAAGAAATGAAGAGATTCGAATGGAATAGGATGGATCCGTGTGGGCGGCAACTGATCAATCCCTGGATCGATAATCTGTTATGTTGAGTACCAACTAAATTGCCCCCACAACGAGAGAAAAAATGGGACTCCGAAGTCACTCTTAAACCTTCGTCCGAATTCATTGAAGCATCAGCCACCAACTGGGCGAATTCCATTAACCATTAGAAGGTACCCTGAAGAGCCATTCGGCGACATCTTTCCGTTCTTCTATTCGGATTTTTGAGAGACTCCTTTTGAGAATCCTGAAGAAATATCGAAAAGAATGACGCAATCACTGTTAGCTGAAGATGTGTCCGTAATGCGAAATATGAAAAACGTGGACCATGAGAACCTGTCAAACTGGAGTCGATCGATAAATAACTCCCTAAGTTACGAAGGCTACAGTTTTACACGGGGGTATTTTGGCGTGGATACGCCTTAAACATAAAATCCGACAATGCGGTGCCTGGATGTAATTGGCGATGTAACATTTGCAGGGTGATCCATTTTGATTCTATAACTTCATAAATACAAGCCCGATTGAAATGCATGTAATTCTGTTCGTTCGAAGGAATACGAATAAAATGCGTCTCTTGAGCAGGCGACTACACACGCACGAGGCTCGAGTGAGGGCCGCTCAGGCGACTTAAAACCCTTAGGCGACTTAGAACCCTTATGCGACTTGGAACACCCTTTATGGTCGCGGGCGAAAATTTCGACGTTTAGCACATCTCGCGACTCAAACGTGCTAGCGCGTTAATTTAAGTGTCTTAAGTCAAAATATCTCATTTAGTTCCGTCCAGTCCAGGAAACTTCGGTTAGTTGGTTAAAGCACACGGCGCGAATCGCGTGGATGTTGGTTCCAATTTCAGTCAAGACAAATTATTTTGTCATTGTGAATTTCGCACATTTGTCAAGCAATGTTTGTCATCTCTCACATAAACAAATAACTTAGCCCACCTTCGGTGACGGCATTCGACATTATGTTTCGTGCTTCCAAAGTATCATCAAAATTCTCTGCTATGCTGCAAAAGCAAAAATCACTGCTCCAAGCTAAACAACATGCATCCGCCAGGGTAAAAATGTAAAAAAGAAAGTTATCTTTTTTATCCTTTGCCTCCCACCATGTACCGTCCATGATTTGTATCCTTCTCCATCCTCTTCCACGCTCATCCTACACTCTTCCCTTCATCACCCTCTTCAGCATGTCGTTGTTACCCCTCAGCAAATCCTCCGACCACATTCGCTGCCTCCTTATTTCTCTTATCAGCTTCCTTTACTTTCCTTACATGTTTTTTTCCTCTCCTCGCAGATAACACTTCCATTTCATTCCCACGCCCCAATCTGAAAAGTTTCCAGTGTACACAATAGCATCTGCTCCTAAATACTTTTACGATGAACAGAACACTTTCTGATCCATTGCAATTTCCGATTTAGATAGAATTCGTCATGACAAAAACACAGTACCAATTCCATTGATTATTTTAATGCTGTCGACCGGTTTCGACTTCTAAACCGTCATTTACAAGACAAAACAGAAGGAAATATTGCTACTGCTGTTGATGAATGTGATTGTTTTGTTACAAACCCACCCCTCGCTTGCATCTTACCACCACCCGACCTTACTCCCGCCCCCCCCCCTTTACCCCACGTGACTTAGTCTTACCCCCGATCCGTCCTCCATTCAACCAACCGTCAATTCCTGACCTCCCCTCTTTTCTCCATGTTCCCACCCCCCTTTCTTTATTATATAAGACTAGCAGTAGCAATATTTTCTTCTGTTTTGTCTTGTAAATGACACTTTAGACGTTGAAACCAATCAACAGCATTAAAATAATTAGTGGAATTGGTACTGTGTTTTTGTCATAATGAATTCTATCTTCAACTTCCACGAAGTATCGCCACGATCGATTAATCCGATTTAGATATTTCCGTTATTGAAAATGAACCTCCATTGATTTACCAGTAGAAGTCACGATCTTTGACGACACATTTCAATTGATTGTTAACATTATGATAAATTGTTAAAAATAATGAACATACCATAAAAATAACGGGAGACCTCTGGAACTATTTCATACAGCGCCTGCCAAAAGCATATTTTGTGCGCTGTTGTCAGTTCGTGCTTAAATGTAGTGATCGTGATTAAACACATTTCGCCGCTCGCAGATGTGTGTGGCACTGCAGTGGCACACCCTACCCGGTCTCCATAGGTCAGGAATGAAATTAATATTCTAATACCTGACTCATTTTGGATGCTGAAATAACTGTTGAGCTCACCCTAGTAGCAATAACAGTTGAGGGCTCCCGTTCTGTGCGTCAGATATTCACTGGAGGCTGCATTTCCACTCCATTTCTAGACAACTGGAGTACATGGAACAAACAGTTTTTTTTTCACATTCGCTGCATAAATTGAAATCGCCCACTCATACTCACGCGTTGATAGCAGAGCTCTGCTTAATAGCACATGCTGGCTCATCATTAATTACGATGGAGCGCTTCCCGGAAAACTGATATCATTGCAACTCAAGACTTTGCAAGCCAATGGCATATTAGCGCGTTTTCACGACTCTTTGAGTTGCACATAATTGCGAACCGACTTATTGAAAATCATATTCGTGTGAATTTGCAGTACAGCAAACAGGCGGGGAAGATATGAACGAGGAAGGATTGCCAATTAATATCCAATTATAAACATGGTTAAATTTAATTATGGTAGTTTAATCAACGTAAAATGCGAATTTGCGCTAAAACCTGCACGGAGAAAAGCTAAGAGAAATTCATACAAGGCATTAAAATACGGCACTGAGTAAAAGCGTTCTTACCAGTTCAATGAACGTCTACCCAGGCGAACGCTACAAAGAGTGTAAACCAAACAGGGGCTCAGGGATGAGATAAAAAAATACGTTATTTTATTTAAATATAATTTTAATTAAATATTTGTAATGCGAATGTATGCGTTTTCTTGAAGCATAGGAAAGTTTTGGCGTTTTACTGAGATACATTACTAAACATTTATCAAGCAGAATGGTCAATATTCTCGATTTCAACAAAATGGCTTTTTAATCACGAAATTAAGGCATTTCAAATGGGTACTCCAAAAATTGCTGAACTCACTTCTGCAGCAGAAAGTCATTTTCCTTGTTTTTTGTTTTTAAAAAAAAAGAAAACTAGCTCGCTGCGTATCCCGAGCTTTGGTAAGCAACGGATTAGAGTATTGACACAATTCTCATCAAAACTAACAGCATTCCAGGACAACATAGCGGGGAAACACAAAAAAAAATTGCCACAGTTGAAACTAAAACGACCGGATCGTAAAATGTAATTGTGAGGGAATGATTTTCCATTGGGTCGACCAATTACGGTCTCGTTTCCTATTAGTCTGCTCTGCGGAGATAATGGAAACCAAACATGAACTGTTTCTCGGAACTTTTTCAAATACTCACGGCGAAAAAAAAAGAAACGCATCGATAGAAAAACTAAAGAGGAGAGAGACATACGTTAAAAAAAACTCAAAATATTGAAGAGGCCGCTAGAGGCCACTGACAGTTGAGGTCACGTGCACACAGGACATGAGGACAGATTGAACAGTCAGTCAAACATTAATTGAAAACAAGGAAAAAGTGCGTAGGAAAATAATGCGTCGGAAATGGCGAACTTTTAGCGACAATGACCGACGCGCCACACAGTGGGCCAAAATCCAAAAAAGCTGGCCAAAAGTCGAAAAATGAAGTTCACGCAAACCAACCAAAAACAGTTGATATATATTATTAAGCATATACTCTTTGAGATAGGGTACTATACAGAGCATGGAATACGCCATGAAAATTTTTAGAGCTGGTCAAAGTTGAGCTTGTCAGGGTGATTTTGGCGACCGAATTTTTTCCGTGGAAAATAGCTAGATATAAAGCTTTATTAAAGAGTCGTTATTTATAATGTTGGTTTTAAAGTATTTTGATCCCCAAAATTGATATTTATTGCATGAATGAAGATAAAGTTTGTTCCGTTTTATTTGTATTTTTATAATTTTTCAAAAATTGTGCTGTTTTTTCATTAAATTTTATGTTTAACGTTAATTATCGTTTTTATCGACATCAGGCTACACGGAGTTATTTGTACTGTGTGGTAGAGGAAAGCATATAGAACAATATTCAGAAGGAAATTTTTGCGATAACTTGCGATTCTAATTTCAAAAACCATTTTTATGTAAAACCACCCCGGCCACTCGGGCCACAGTGGCGGCCACTAATGGTGTCTAAGCGAAGCAAGTGTACAATTTCCGAGCATAAAGACGATGGAATGCCAGTTCAATGACATTGGTAATTTAAATACATATTTTATGAATAACTTTTCATATTGATTTTTTCACATTCTACTTAAATGACTAAATGCAATGTAAATCTTGTCACAAATTGCAACTTCTCGCTACGCTCGAGACTGGCGATTCCTCGAGGAGGTCGTTGGGAAGTTTTTCAGCAGAGTTATGGGCTAAAATATCTTTGAAAGGATTTTCCATGAATTGTGGATTACCCTCAGGCATGTTGAGCAGGCTGTGGTCGAGGGATTTAGGGGAAGGCTCGTGGTCATGCACGTGCAGCGGCATGCGCCCGCGCCAGCTGGTTGAGGACTTGCGTCCCTCCATGCTTGCTGGCCCCACAATGCTGATTTTCCAACCTTGCCAATAATGACTCTTTTCTACTTCCCCTAATCTATTGGTAGCTATTTCAAGTTATACTTTTTACACCTTTTTTGCCTCTTTTTGCAGACTCTTGCCGCCACTTGTTCCGCCAAACGGAATGCTTAGTTAGTTTCCTTAGGAGTTTTCTGGTTGTTTTCGCGTACCACATGCATTAGTTGTCCTAGAGAGCGTCGAGTGAACATCCACTGTAAGTGACTGTGCTGTGCAACACTGGGTTGATCTGTTCAACGTTAGAACCGTTTCAAATGAGGATATAGTTACTTACTTGTATGTAACATTAGGAAACCAAAGTCTCCTTGCACCCATCTCCGTTTCGTCGTACCTTCACTATGTGTACGTCGCATCCATTGAGGAAAATTTTGTTTTCCAATCATACGAGAAGGAGTTTGGTAAGAAAAATTTTAATTTTTAAAATGGATTCCGAGTTCCGAATGGAGTCAGTAATTTGTTTTTTGCTACCCATGTAAGAATGATGATAGTAAGGCTGTCGATGGAAGTTATTACCTGCTATTTTTTATTTCGTTTTGTAGTGTTTTATACTTAATTTGTGAGAAACCATGGAGAGTAGAGAAGTGACAGGGTTCCAGCTTCATTAAAAAATTGTAGAGAAAAAAATATTACGGCACGTGAGAAAAAATGTAGAGTTTTTGATTGAAAAATTTCAATTGAATGGAGATATCGATGCGAAAGGTATTTTGACTAAGTGCCTACAAACATGCTTTTTCACTAGATATTTTGAGAAATGGAGCAAGGCGCAGCGAAGGGAGAGCTACTTCAGAGTTAATAATAGTAATTGGCTTGAAGAAAATTGGCCTGATAATAGATGTACCAAAACCAGGATATGGCACCACAAACGATGGTAACACAGACGCTGTTTTTCGGACCCTAAATTATCAGCTAATATTACCGGTAAGAGAAACTGACAACTATTTCAAATTAAAGAAAACATCGCTGCTGAAGTTTAGTGAGATTTTTAGTTAATTTAATATTTTTCAGGGTTTCATAAACAACTAATTTCAAGGTTTGAAAATATTTTGAAAGTATTTTCAAGCAGTCGATCACTCAATCACAATGAGTTCAGAAAATACTGTCTAGCAACAGCGAAATTATACGTGAAGCAATACCCTTGGTATTATATGCCACCAACGGTGCACAAGCTTCTGATTCATGGTGCAGATATATCCAAGAAAGCAATTAGCTTCCAGAAGATGCCTTGGAATCAAGGATTAAGGAAATTAGGAAATTCCGGCATCACAATACGCGGAGGATATCAAGAGAGGCTACTAATAAATATATATTTCGGAGATTGCTGTTCACCTCTGATCCCTTGATATCTTCAATTTCATTTCAAAATAGTCAATCGAAGGAAGATTTAGATCCAGAAGTGAAAAAACTAATTGACTATGGGAATGACGAATGTGAAGATGAGAGTGATGACGAGTCATCAGAGGATGAGTGACACTTTTTATCAATATTATTATTCGAAATATTTATTCAAGTTTTTGATAATAATATTATTGAAAAATATTTGTTTAATATTAAAATTTAAATAATAAATTATCATGGTCTATACATGTTTACATGGGCTTGCATTTATGTTGAATCCTGATCCCATTAGTGTGACAAAAGTACAGCAAAATAAAATTGACTGGAACATAGCCAATTTCAAACTAATTTTGCAATAAAAAATGAATTAAATATTTATTTTTTTGTGAAAATGTAATCTACGTAAGCAATAGCTTTAACAACTTATTTATTTAACATTTTAACTTGATGCAAGTTCCTTTTCAACGAGAAACATATTTTCAATTCCTCCCATTCCGTTGCAGTAGTCATAATTTGTTAAAATGTATTATGCATTAAAATTTTGCTTGGACAATTTTTTTACGGATTTTATAGCTCCTAGCATTATTAATTACAGTATTTTGATAGTTATCACAGGATATTTTGAGTTTTAACTAGACCACTCAACCATCGAAATTAAGCTTTGTCATTGCATATTTAATGTTTATGCAATTAATAGTGCTGTATCCGTAAGATATATTGAAAAAATAATGATAAAAACATGTTTATCAGCCCAAAATACCTTAGAAATGCATTTCATGTTGCATATGGACTGGTAATTATTAGAGTTATTAATTTTGGCCAGCTTTTTTTCAGTTTGGCCCACTGTGCGCCAGTTCGAGAGCGATATAGTTCCCTAGTCATAATGGAGACCATATTCAAATTTTATTTTTTAATTTCAGCGTCTGTAAGAAGTTTTGGTGAAAAGAATTACTATGATGAGTAATGGATTGATTTTAATAAATAGTTGAGAAAACATATAAACTACGCATCGTTAGTTTTTTGACGAAATCTAGGCGCTAGAACTTCCTAATTTGTTTAATATTCTCCCTCTGGAGCGCACAGCCGTAATCTATTCTATCCCATGTAAAACAGCTTGCATTTTTAAGTAAATTACTCGAAAAGTAGTTCGGCAAGGGGTTGATATTTTGATATAATTGGAAAGATGAAGAGTTTTTTCTTTAAAAAGAGGCCAAATTCATCAAATTCCAGGCGAAGTTATTTTTCGCTCAAACTACCTTAATCTGCTCTCCACACGGCCCTCAATGAAGTATATATCTCCAATCAATTACGCGCTAAATTAATATACGCCCAAAATATAAATCACCACTACCAAGATTCAAACTCAGGCCTTCGGGATAGGAACCCGGTACTTTAGCTATTACACCCACACGACCCCCGAATGCGTCGTTCTACGCCATTCTGATTGCATTAATTTTCGGTCCTTCCGAGAATATTGTGAGGTAAAATCCTCCGGGATACATACTGACCAATCATTGGTTTGTTTAAACTAACATTAATTCCTCCAATTACTCAGTGGATTTTCCTTACGCAAGAGTATTTTCTAAAATTGGAGACCCACGATCTCATGGTTCGTGAGTGAACTTTGTGGAACTTCGAGTTCAAAATGAAATAAATTAATTTTGTATATTCCACACAAGTATTTAATGGTATAAACCCGACCGGTTTCCACAATTTCGTGTCATTTTCAAGGGATACTACTTGTTTATAAGTATTATCCCTTGCAAATGACATGAAATTGTTGAAACCGGTCGGGGTTTATACCATTAAATATTTGTGTGGAATATACAAAATTAATTTATTTCGTTATGAACTCATGATCTCTCCTGCGTTGGATACGATCTGGAAACGAAACCCTGAAAGTTTTTCCCGTACTGTTTTCAAACCTTCACAAGCACGAAGAAAAAATTTAACATGTGGAAATGGATGGGGTACTAAATAAAAAAAAGAAACAATAACAGATTTGCATTCATGGGATGATGACATTCTAAACGTTCAGAAACGAGACGCGGAGAAGGGAAAAATAGTAGCATCGGATTGGAAATGGATTTCTGGGTGGTTTTTTGGGAGATCACTGGGAGGACTCTGAGAGATTGAAGAGAATGGGAAAAGGGCCCTTATTCTTTTGTCGAGGGTTTGGGCGAAGTCGGAGAGGTTGCAAAGGGAATCCGTGAAAGCACAGCGCGAAAAGAGGAAGAATACATGAGGAGTGTTCGTACGCGGGTTTTATAGAAGGGCTGTGCTGCGGGAGACTACTGGGATGAGATTGTGTACGTGTGGCTACGGAGGGAGGAGAAGGGGTTTCGTTGCATGGGGTGTGCAATAACAGTTCCGTCGTGTTGGAGAAGGGTTAAAAGGGTTGGAGAAGTGACGGAAGGAGTAAATTTGCTCGAGAGAAATTGAGACGCCTGAGCAGCTGATAAGGCGTCGTCATGATTGCGGCCGTAACAAAGCGATAAATAATACTGGGGAATCGACGACTGTTGGCGCTAGACAAGCGCCACGACAACGGATGGGAAAATAAAGTGCCAGGAGAAACAGATGACAGGCGAACACGTTAGCTCTTTCCGCTTTATTCCAAGTCAAAAACCAGAAAGAAAAATTTCAGTACATATTTAGCTCAATCAGTGAACAAAAAATCAAGCCTAGTGTATCAATACGAAAGAATGAAAATAAAATCCGTATAAACTAGCACTAGCGTTAAAATGCATTCGGTTCAAAAATATATTGCTTTTATTTATATCGGTGAATAATGCCCGTTTTTAAGTCTGGTTAAATATGTTTTAGGTTCAACATCCGATAATTGATTTTATTATTTTTTAAATTTCGTCTATTCTCTGTCCCTACATACTACGCTATTTTTCGGCAATTCTTACGTCCAATAGGCATGGCATAAATTACTATAAAGCCCGACCTATGATTTCAAAGAATATAATAAGACAACTAGATACTACTGTGTCTTATGTGTTATGAAAAACCACCAAATACGTCTGATTAATATGGTTTCAAAAGTCAATGTGTATGTGTCAAGTGTAAGTCAAAGTTTTAAAACGTTGTTCATCACCATCCATTAAGATGTTAACCCACCACATCACGAAGCCTACATCATTCGGATTTACATCACAGATTCAGTGTATAAATAAGGTTTCAAATACTATGGTTAGGAATCCATCCCAAGTGAAAGACAAGGTTTTCAAAAACTTAATTATTTGTCAAGTACTTCTCAATGAGATGGTGACGAAGAAACTAGCGGAAACAAATGTTTTTCTCATATCCCATTGCAGGAATTTCTTCTGTAAAATAACATCCGCCGAGATGAAAAATTGAAGGACTAAATTGCAAAATCTACTGCCCGTAAGTAAAAGTCTAGTCCATCGAGTTTAATGAGCTATATCTTCAAGGTGAGTCAATCGATTTTTACAAAATAAAATGCAACTGATAGAACGTTTTTTTTCTTTTTTCATTCATTTGCTCTTAGATTTTTTTCCTCTGTACCTTTACTTTTACTATATTTTGTCTGAAAAAAGCAAATTGTTTTGCACTAAAAATTTGGCGGTCCAACGTTCACTAGTCGTGATTTTGATTTAAGCAATCCCATATTCCAGATCCCATATTCCAGAAATGAGCCAACAATATTTTGTTGATCAATTAATTCTATGCGATTCTACAACCTCTGTCACAGAATACGTTAATGATTTGTTCGAATATCAAGGGCAGACGCTAAAATTATGGGCAGCGGCGCAACTCTGAGCACAGAGTGTTCATCTGCTGACTGGAGTATCCCAGATTCGGTCCAACCGGGTTAACTGACTGATGCTCCAGAACATTCTCAATCTAAATCCAAAACCGTATAATGTTTTGAGAAATCGTGGATGAAACACAAAAAGAATAGCGCTACACCACTCTGAATGCATTATTGACCATCCTTCCCAGAATGTGTAACGCAAGTTCCACCCTGATACAAGTTGCCAACCTTAGGTTTGTTTAAGCTAACGTCCAACGGCTCAATTTTTCAGAGACTTTCCCTTACACTAGATTATTTCCTAAATTTTGGAGACTTATCATCATTAGTCATACAATCTTAGGATTGGTTGACTGTGGCCCTCCATTCTGCTCAACCCTCTACTCACTCCATTATGTCCATTTGGCTCTTCCATTTCATATTCCGTTGCATGAATTTTTGTCGGTCTCTCCACTGGGTTAGGTTCTCCATACTGACCGAAGTTTCGATGCACGAGTCGAGCATCGAAACGTCGGCCATAATGGAGAGTCTAACGCGGTTGGAAACCCGAGAACAATTCATTCATCAAGTGCGCCGGGAAAGCACCAGATCAAACATATCCCGTCGCAGTTGGCCTATGCAATTGTACCTCGGTCTTCCTAATAGGGCTTTCCCTTCTATTATCTAGGTTATCTACAAATTCGTTGCCTCAAGAGTGTGGCCGATCCATCTGGACCTCACCTCTCTGATATTGCTCCATCTGCTTTGCACCTCTTCCATTCCTTTGCGCTTTACCTCGTTCAAAATCCTATCAGTCCATTTAATCTTCAGCATCTGCCTCCAAAACCAAGCTTCAAAATCCTCCATTCTCTTCCATCCCCTCTCTCCAATGATCCAAGTTTCTGAGCCGCAAGGCGAAAGGAGACTACGGCGACATTTTGAAGATTATCGTATAATCATCGAATGAGTTCTCGTACGCAATGTTCGATATTATACTAGGCTCTAACTAACTTTTCTCGTGAGAGATTTAAGCGACGACCAATCAGAAATGAGGAGACTCAGCGCTGCACGCGTGAAGGAATAAAACGTATGACAAAAAACCTTCCGCCATTATTTCACAGTAATTCCTTGTGACTCATATCTTGCGCGGCTAAGTTCTCCGTGAACGCGTTTGGCAATCTTTGCAAAGAAGTTCCTCTTTCAGCATTCATATTTTGTTTTTCAGTGAAGCTTCGAAATCATCTTCATTTCACATTCATCAATTTATTCCTCGGAGAAAACAACACCACGCAAGCCTTACATCACTTCCCGCATGGATGGGAGCTATTTTCACCCTTGCGTTAATTTGTTGTTTAGAAAATTTGACGATCAGTGCGATGCAGTACTCCTCGACGAGGATTACTCGAATCGTGGAAACGCATGACATATTGAGCGATAAACAGTTGCAGAGAACGTCACAGAGAAACTTGTGCCTTGAGGCAAATCGTAGGTAAAGTGATTTACCCTTCGGTAATGCACGCAATGGTTATGCAAGTCAGTAAAAAGTATACAAGTAAAATCAAAGGAGCGCGTGGAGCATTGTGAAGATGCCACGGGCGGAATTGAAAACCCACTTTTATTCAAAATGGTGGGATGCCGCGAGTAAACAACGTTGGCGTGTCAACATGCAAAAATAAACAAAAGCGACAGCAGTGGGTTAGTGATACGAGCGCTAAAGGCGAAATATAAAGTAAGCTGAGAATGCAAAGCAGCTCCCCATCCATACGGGAAGTGAGATAAGGTCTGTTTTGTGTTGGTTGTTTTCTCACGAAACGATATATAAAAATGGGAAATGAAGATGATTTTGAAGTTCTCGGAGGAAGAAGGTTAAAAAACAAAAGAAATGGTAAATGCGAATGCGTGAAGGAGAAAGGAATTGAGTGTCAGACGGAAAAAGCGACCAGTCGGAGATAAAAGGGTGTCATCTGTCACATAACGTTCGATAAAAAAGTCGACTGCATTTGCGGGAAATGTTATTTTCTCCTTCTCAACGGGAAGTAACAGCAAGCCCTCCTCGAGAACGTGGCCTTGTTCATGTTCACCTGAGAGCCACACACCTGTTCCGCATGGGATGAAAAGAAGTCTATCGTCGTTAAGCGCATCCATCTTCGTTTAACAGCACACGCAGAACAGATTTAAAAAAATGAGAAACGCAAGCCTTAATCAGACTACAACAATTGATTGGTCAATAAGAAGAGATTGTTATGAAAAATTTCAAAATAATGGCATTGAAGGAAGGTTTCGATCACTCAATTCCTAGTAAGGATTGATGGAAATGGATGCATTTATGAATCCACTTACCGTATCTATGGGGATAGGGTTGGGGTTGTGACTGGCGCCGGCTTTCCATCCCCAGGGTCCGGGTTCAAATCCCGGCTGAGGCGGAGATTTTAGGGGAAAACCGATCCTTGCATTGGGAAGTAAAAACTGTGGAACCCTTGGTGCCTTTAATCAACAGCACGCTAATGTCTAAGCCGAGTTTCTCTCCACCTTGACTACCATTCTCCAACTCTCCTGCCTACCAATCCTAATAGCGCAAATGTCCATAGTTGCCATTCGCCACACTAACCAACCTACCACCTATCTCTACCCCTACTTACTTCTAAAAACTGTCCTACCATAAAAATTAAATTACCAATATCTAAACTGCTAATTAAGCTGCATTATATTCATCGTTAATGCCACACCTAAATTGAACTCGTAAGTAAACCTTTAAATACAATGATGTGAACTCGTTAACAGCGACATTTTTCACCATGTTATTAATTTCGCCAACTTTAGGATAAGATGTATTATTGTACGATAGGAATTGGATCAAAAAATAGAAATGGGAGGCCAGCTTTTCGGGAAAATCTTTTGCCTGCGTCGTACAGCGTGCATGCATGTACAAACATCATACGTACATATCCACTACACCGTTCCCTTTCAGGGCAACTGCGGTTAAAATTAATTGTTGGTATTAAGCCGAGGAAGTTGGCTCTGTTTCAATAATTTAATCAACAATGCCCATTCTTCGTATTCCTCCTTCGCTTCTGTCATATTCATGCTTTGCTTCACACACGCTCCCTCGATCTTTAGACTCAAGTGCTGCCAAATATTCCTCCTTTTCAGAATCTCTTCCATCACATTCATCACTTTCTTGGACTGCCCCTTCTTATCACACACATAAGATCTCTTTCATAAACATTTTTCTTACTATGTTTAACTGTAACTTATCGCCTACTATGACAATAAACCAAATATTAAGATGACGTCGAACATCAGAAATGCCCTCGCAAATAATATGGTATGAAATTGACTCCTCCGGGGTTAAAAACCTAAACTAACTCGCTAGCAAAGGGCTTGATCAAGATAATGGGACTAAGATGACTAGCACTATCCCAGTTTTTATCGCTTAGGTATTTTAAATGCTTCCAAACCGACAAATCCAAGATAATGAACTCTAATAGCCCAGAGTAAATTCACTAAGAAGAAACACTTTCACGGGAATGAGATTCGTAAATTGTATCTTATCATTGTTTTGGAAACCTATAACGTCAGGTGCACCAGTTGCACCTCCGTTCAATTTCCTGGCAATTCGCCACGAACGACTAAGCTGCCTAAATGGTGAGGATATCCGGCCGGAAAATTGGATTTTCGCTGTTTGAATCCAATTGCAGAATTATTGTTCACTGCGAATATATTCCCACATGGAAGAATGATTGAAAACATTCTCCACGAGATACACTAGCGAAGTCAATTAATTATCTGCCACTAAACACCGGAAAAGCAAATCCGTTTACTCCAGAGTTGGTGAGCACCAACCACAAGGACGATCACGATAACAGTGTCATACAAAGCCAAAGTTAATGACAAGTCTTTAGATGATCAACCTGTAATTTAACTTAGCGGAACTGTGGAATAGTTTTCCATTGCATTTATTTTTTTTAAGAACTGTGGTTTCTTAATCACTGCGGTATCTTTAGGTGGCAAATAATTTCCCTTTTCTAACAAAATAGAGTATCTACGCTTTCCGCGCCGGACATCATAATAATACAGACAGCTAGAAAAGGTCACGGGAATTGGTAAACTCCAGAATAAGGAGTAGAAAATAGGATGAAATTAGCTATCGGTGATTCTGGTGAAAGTTTTACGAAACGAAATTGCAAATTGCAGTAGCGAAAGATTAACCCTAGCCTCTTATCACTCGGGAGAATCCCCACTCCTGTTAAGCCTGTTCAACCTGGTTTTTTAGTCCATCTGGGATAATTAAACGACACGGAACGGAAGCAATAAAATCGCGAGAACAAGTCCTTTGCGTTGCCGTCAACTTTCTCGAACATAACCCTTCATTATATAATAAAAAAATAGCGTCCTCAACATGGAATGGGGTGATAGTCGGGGGAAGAAAGAAAGGAGAGGGTCACTTCCATAAAAAAGGGTCGGGATGGTACCTACCAGGCCACACAAATTTTGGCAAATCCTAGCCTGCGTAGGAATACAAGAGAGATTAACTGCGTGGAGAAGGGAAAAGAACTCTCTCTCTCATTCCTAAATATATCTTGGCACCCGTTATAACTTCGGGGCCTCTCGATTGAAAAAGGCGCCCGGAGAATGATGAAGGGAGATGTCCCTTTGCGGGCGGGAAAGAGATGCGAAAATAGGGGTGAAATGGGTTAGTGAGTGTACACTTATTACCCTAAGAACCGCAACAAGGGATTTCAAGCCACCAGCTATGAGGAAGGGATGGAATAGAGAAAAAAAGGAATTCGGAGAAAGATTACAACATGTGATATGCGTTTTGTTAAACTATTAAGTTTCATCGCATGGGAAGAAAGGATACTTTTATCTATCCGTTCAACTTAAAATATTAGCCCTGAGCAGTCGGTTTCATGTAAGAGACTAGTAAAAGTTAGATATATTTAGGATAATTTTATAGATCAGTTCTATTGGATATATCTCCCTTATGCTGTTGGATTTACGCTAGAGATTAATAAAAGAAGTTTGCATTTTTCAATCAAAGAAATAATTTATGAAACTCTAACCTTAAACGCATGGTCGATAAGGAAAAGTTGTGAGCCTTCACTATATTGCACCATTGCACCATTCCACCTTTCCTAGCTGAAATGCATTCACGGGTGGTAGAGAAAAAGTAAAATCCACACAGAGGTGTTTGAAACAATCATAATGGAATAGTACTTGATTTCGAGGGATATTTAATGTTACGATTATTTCAAAACTTAAATTATGCAGAAATCTAATCTAATTTTAATAACAAGGGTCACCATAAGTTTGGTCTGGGACGATAGGACGATAAAAATACGAAAACCTTGCGTTATAGATAAGAGTAATATTAAATTTGACCATTACATGAAAATCGATCGCATATCAAAAATTTGATCTCTCAGCCATAATTAAGACGAAGTGGTAGCGGGACAAAACTATTCCACAAATCAAATTTTTAAGCTAGAAGGCAAACCGTAAGTTCCCAAATATTCACATTAATTTTGCATATTTTGGCTCTACTACACATACACAACAGTGAGTGCTAACCCAGATATAACTTCATATGTATCCATAAAATACACAAAGGAGCTAAAATAATTTTCCTCTGTTTCAACGTGATTCTCTTGTAATCTATTTCTTTTGGTAATCTTAAAGCCCGTTTTTTCCTTAGTATAATCCTTCCTTGCTACTTCTACACGGGGCAGGATACATCTACGCACCATGGCGCCGTCAGAGAGGAATGTGGCAGGGTTTGTTAGAGAGCCAGCCAAAAGGGATAGAATAAAAAAGGAATTGGCAAACGAAGGGGACGAATAGGATGGAAGAACAATGAAGAATTCTCAGAACTATCAATTCGACAGTACATCTCTCTCCATAGGTCGCTTTTTTCCCGGTTAATGAGATGTGGTGTGAAGCTTATACTTAGTAATATTTCTTCGTGTCAACCCGAAACTTGTGTTATCTGAATTTCTCAAGTGACCTTTGCGTTGGAGTCGGGCGAGGGCGGGAAAAGATGGCGGGGAAAGGCGGAGTCTGTTGGCAATGTGAAGATCGTGTCCCGTGCATCATAAAATAGTTCCCTGAGGAGGAGGAAGAAGCTCTTTTCGGCCGGGCTATGCGTAACGATTTGACCTTCGATCACGATCGGGATTCTGGCACCCCCACGCCCTCCATTGAGCCGGATGTGTATGCCACGATGGGCCAAACATTTCTGGTTTCCCAGAAGTCGCATGGTCGGCTGTGATATTGACACTGGAGACCCGAGAGCCCTTTGAGATAACCGGCCTCCAACGACCATTACAGTCTTCCCCCGATGTTATCCACTACACGCAATACGCACGAGGGTTCACTATCATGATCATGGTTATTCACGTCAAAGTCACCTTCATTCGCTAAATTGTGTCCGGTTGACATGATAAGCGCCAAGATAATTCCTGATCCTAGGCCTGAATTTGAGTAGCCAGAGATAAGGACGCATTACTTGGCCAAACAGTAGAGGCATTAAAAAGGAACAATTAATTTCAGCATGAAGTTATTATTTCATATATTGCAAGAATAGACCCCATTCCATAAATACGATATGTGAGAAATAAAATAAAAAGTTACAGAAACGATTGCTAGAGTTTAATTTTTCTAGTTATCATTAATTATTTCCAAAAGAAATCATGGGGTCTACACCCAGAAATTCATGTAGGAATGACGTTTTCAGGAATTCCTACTCATTCATCACCAGAATAACCTTTATACTTGTTTCTTACCACCACCGGAGGTCTCTCACAGAATTAACGTCGATTTAGATGCATTTAAGTAAAACGTAGCACTGAAAAATGCCCTTTGGGTTCCAGTGGAATAAAATGAAAGCAAGAGTTGGAACTTTCTTTGGTGGAGGGGATGAATACAAATAGAGAAAGGGCACATTTTAATTGCTAAAACAATAATAACTCATTCTTCTCCTTCCCATTCTGCAACAATACAAGGGAGCTTCCCTTCTCCAAGAATTATTATCACCTTCTTCTTCGGGATTATTCGGCATTATCGGCTTCGGGAATAAATTTCATTTTTGCATTTTCGCGCAGCACCGCAGGGAAACCGAATGTTTTGTATACGCTCCCTACAACGTGAAAACATTGCGGCCTCGCAGACCGGCCTGAGGTAAGGATAGGGATTCAGATGAGAGCGAGGTGAAATGAAGAGGATATGAACCACGGCAAATGCCGGCAACAATCACAAAACATGATTCCGGCAAGGAGAAGGAAAACAACAAGATGCATCGCTCAGCGACGAAACCAATAGATAAAAACACTCTTATAAGACACATTTATCCCTACGAGTTGGCCTGTTCAACAAGAAGCGATGGTCCAACCGAAAAATAAAAAAGCTTATAAAGGTGACATTCATCACATTAGAATTCTGAAAACATGGAATTCAAGAACTGCATTACCGTTCCCTGAAATATTTATAGAAAGGCACGTTAAAATTAACCTCTTCCCTAAAGTATGTATCGTGCTATTTCTTGAATATTAGGCTCTTAGGCAGTGAAACCGAAGTTTAGTCAACCGAATGCAGATCTCTTGATTATTTCCATGTTTCCTTATATAACTACAGCAATAAAGATAGGAATCAAATCTCTGTAAAATTTCCAGCAAAATATTTTGATTGTGAAACTGTGTGAAGACTGAAATGTAAGCTTAGGTAGGCTGGATCATAATTTAAGAGGCAATTCATTGAGCTTAATACGGGGGCAGTACGCGGGCTAGGACAGAGGTGGGGAACCATCATTCCATCGGGAATTCAAATTTTAATCCTCATTTGAGACAAATTCGATCTTAAAAAGTGGCTCGGATTGCACATAACTGCACCATAATTATCACTAATTAAAAATAAAGCTGTGAGGTTGAAAAAAAAGTATCAGCAATTTTGCATCATCCCAATCCTTCATAAAAGCC
Organism: Pyrrhosoma nymphula; assembly: GCA_963573305.1. NCBI lineage: Eukaryota > Metazoa > Arthropoda > Insecta > Odonata > Coenagrionidae > Pyrrhosoma > Pyrrhosoma nymphula. Next base: position 5,245,504 of record OY754335.1, on the reverse strand, counting down.
ACTTTCTTCAAAAAAGCACTTGCAGGTTAATGAAAAGAGTAGACAAAAATAATATACGACGGGCAATTTCATGCAAATACACAACAAGCAAAACTCTTTCAGAATATATCCCCCAGATGATTTGAAGGTCCACCACCCCTGCGCCAGCGTAAAACACTCTCTTGCGTAGTCTTAAAACGACGGGCCAACTCGTAGGTGGACGATGAGATCAAGAAACATTGCGAAAAAGTATTTTTCGGGACTTATACGCGAGGAGGTTTTAGAAGGAGTAAAAACAGGGAACAAGGGGTGTGGTGCGAATTGACACTCAAGGCGAAACGGTTGGGGAAGGACAACACTTTGACTGTTCTCTCACCGTGCTTGCCAATCAGACCAATCAATCAATCAATCAGCCAGACGGGGACACCGGGGGCGTAGTCCTTTGGGCGTCGAGACGTCGCTTGCTTTCCCGCCGGTGACAGGAAAAGAGACACGTTGTTGGGTTAAGGAGGAGAGATGCAGGGAAGTGGGGGAATAAAGTTGTTTCAGCTGTCGATGGTGTTGTCGTGCGAAGGGAAACGAAACCACCTCTTCTTCCCCTTCTTCTTCCCCTATCCTTACTTCGACGACAAATCCCTTCCCGTTATCACCAAAGAGAGAGATAAATCACGTCCACAAACTGTGAGGAACTGAAAACGTCTACTGAACGAAGAATTGGGATGTGTGTGCGTTTTACAACCGTAGATTTATTCCAACTCATAAATGCACAAAGGAGTGTGGTCCAGTCCTTACTTTATCCCACAGCAAAATGTAGAGCATCAAGAACTTAGTCCAGCCGTCGCTTTCTTGCACATTTAAATAACCATTTAAACAAAATCCATTCGTTAAGTTTTGTAGACAAAAGAAGATAGTCCAGTCGTTCCTTTCTTCCACGAAAAATATAAGTATACGTAAACAAAAGAACGTAGCCAAGTCTTCCAAGCAGCAAAATAAACAAACAAGAAATCCACAACAGGAAACCGACAGGTTCTGAGCGCGAACTGTTTCAGACTCCGCTGAGGACAACCGTCCCCGACCGAGTGTCGGAGAGCAACTGAACTGTTGAGGGCGACAAGGAGAGATGAGATGGAGGGAGAGGGATCGAGATAACAGGGGGGGGGGGGAGGAAAGGGTAAAAGGGGAGACGAGAAGGGGTTAGGAGCTAACCCTCTCTCCCTCCCGAACGGGGAGAGTGAGGGGCGGCAGGACCGGCCGGCCCTGACGGCGATGTACCGAAGGGATGGATGGTTTGTCGGGCGACGGAGACCGGCGGCGTTGCTCACGCTGAGGGAGTCGGTGGCGGACTGGGCTCGCGAAGATCCGAGACCGCTCAACACTGGGTGTGTGAGAGGGGAAGGGATACAGAGGAGGGGACAGGCGGGGGATGCTCCTCCCCCCGGTAAGGAAGGGTAGGCGGGTGAAGAGGGGGGAGGAGGGAAGAGAAAGTTTACGGACGGCGGGAAAGGGTGGAGAGAAAAGGGAGGAGAAGGAACGAAAGATAAGAAGAGGTGGATACCTGAAGGAAACAACACCACTCCCCCTTGATGCGTGCTCGCCTCGGTGTTTTTTTGGGACGGGTCCGTGAGATATATTTCGGGTTTTCAGTATTTCCCAGCGATATACCTTTAGTAACGTAAAAGACGCGATCCATCGCATGATCTGTAGCAGTAAATATAAGTGTAGAAGGCCAATCCCGAGGTCGTTTGAAGACATGTGGGTATTCAGCCATTGACTTCGGGATGGTTAAACACCATTGAAGCAAGAAATAGGGGAGCCAATCCTTGAGATATTAGAGTGTGCCTAGATCTATGAGCTCATTATACTCTTAAGCCACCTGAAGTGCGTGCGATAGAAGTTGAAAGAAATCAGCCAAAAAAAGGAGGGGATACTGAATAGGAATTGAGTTAGGGAGGAGAAGAGTGATGTATTTTGATGGATTGATTCCTATCATAGGCTTAATTGTACGTGCAGTGAATTGTGCGCGGAAAGAGGTAATTTTTATGCCTAGCCATCCATACAGTGTGTCTCTCTTCTTTAGAAGTATAATCTTCGAGCCGACCTGAAACTCAGAGGACCTTCAACTGCTTAGTAGCATTAGCCCTGCGTATAACCTCCGAATCCCACGAGGTTTCCAACCCAGTACTTCCGATTGCCATGATTTATAATGAAGAGTGTAAAATATAATCACGTCTCACGAAATGACCTCTATGACTACATCATGTATTGCAGTATGTTGCATATTCAATGACGTAGCCAATGGTATGATATGGTAAGGTATAATATCCCGTGGCTTACACTCCTTCGGGTTAACTTGGTGGTAAAGACATTCCTCATTAAAAAGTCCATATACTTTCCCCTACAATACTTAATTAGGCACCGTAATAGCTATAATGATGATTTTTTTCTCCTGCCTAGGTGAACAGCGATGAAATTTATAGAACATGCCGCGAGAAAAAATCGAATTTTTTTCCCATGGTATTAAAAGATTGATTTTTTTCTCCTGTCAGCTTCTATGCCTTCCATCGCCGTTCAGAGAAGCAAGATTGAAACTCGCTGTACGTAGCTAAGCACGACAAAAAAGCTATCACAGAATGTAACGTCATGGGTTGCGGCTTCTTTGAAGTCCACTTTTCCCTTGCGCTACCAGCTTTGCTGGACCGCAAGGGCACGAAATCTAATTCCCTTTGACACCTTGAAAACACTGACACTGTAGAATTAAGGAGGAGGCTGAGTAGAGTAGAGCGGTCTGCATTTGAAGTGGTTCGATTTCAAGCCCAGGCAGATTTTTCCTCAAGGTAATTTCTACGCATAGTTAAAATATTTTTAATCTAAAAAAAGTTGAAACATAACAGGGCTAAATTACACATTAGCACAATGTTGACTTCAATAATGATTGCATATTCCACGGCACTTAACTCACATGATGTTATGGATCGCATTGTATCGCAGAGCGAAATCTTAAATGGAAAAATCAGAATAAAAATATCGCGAATCTAAGCCAAATCTTTAGTACTTAAATAAAACTGCAGTAGTTGTACTGTCAACTTAAATTTTAATGTAAAATAATACACAACACGTGTTTCGACGCTTAGGATGTCATCATCAGGTCTGCACAAGTTATTACGCCAATGGGAATATTTATGCATAAGCAAAATATAAAGAGGGGAGAATGGTTTATTACAATCAATGTAAATGATAAATATTCTTCCTGTTAATATTCAACGGGAACCTTCTCCAACATGGAATAGAAACTTATGTCAAGGCATTTAAGCCTCACGTCAAATCATCAATCAACGACAATCAACGGTATTTTCGCTAATAGTAAAAGTCCAGCGCGTAGTCTCCCCCATTATCTGGCGGTTCTCAGCGTAGTCCTTCCGTCAGCTGTTTCTCTTTCCCTTCGCTCGTCGTGGGTTTTAACGAAGCGTGCGTCTTTTGTTTTCTCATTTAATTCGCGAATATAATATTTCTGCGTGCAGGGTCCAGGGTTTCCAGGGGGATGGCAAAGCAGACGGGAAGAGGCTTTGGGGTGGGGGGAGGGCAAGGTGTGAAAATGGGGATGAAGCAAAGAGGAACGAGAAGGGAGAAGGTCTGTCTGTGTGTGTGTTTAAGGTGGTCCCACGGTGTGGGTTGGTTAGGTGAGTGGACGGAGGAGCAGTGGTGTTCGGGGAATTTGGTCGATAGTGGGCGAGTGGAGAAAGGCGAGAGCGTAATTGCCACATTAGCAGTAGTTGTTAAAGGAAGGGGGAGGCTCTACCCAGGAGACACTTGCGGCTTGAAGGGGTTGAACAAACACGAGAAGGTGAAAGACAAGACGGAGGAGAGAGAAAGCAGCTTGGACTGCTTGGAGGCTGAGGACTGAGGACGCGAGCTCTCGGAAGACAGATCTCTCGACGCATGACAAAGATTGCTGACTCTTAAGGCTCGTTCACAACATCTTAACTTGGCGTAACATGACTTATTCTCTCATCGAAGGCGAACCAGTGCGCGAAATTTCTAACCAATCACAACCCACCACTGCCAAATTCGATCTTACAATCGATTGATGAGGCCTATCGATAGTGTGAGTTTCGAGAGTTATAGTAAGCTCCCCCGAAACAGCTCTGTTGATATGTGAAGTATTAATTGTAAAGAGTGAGTTGAACTATAGAAGTATTAAAATGAAAAGTTTGTTGAACATGTGATGTTTATTTAGCACTGGCTCGATCAACTTATCCGCATCCATTTTCGCTTAAACGTATCCACATACGACTTCACAAGAAAATCACTTTTTCAATATGGCTGCTCGAGGAGATATCGAGAGTAGCAATCGATTGCTGCCAGACTATCGATAGTAGAGCCATGCCATGCTATTGGCTGGAATTAAGAGAACGTTGAGCTAAGCTCAACTCCAGGCTACGCCAAGTCGAGTTACGCTGCTTAAAGTCGTTGTGAACTAGTAGACGCTATTCTCAAGGTCTCATCTCTCGGGTTGCGCCGAGTTAAGCCAAGATACGCCAAGTTAATTTGTTGTGAACGAGCCTTTATGGAGATTATTCCAAGAAAACTCCGTTCCAAGAGTAAGAAATTCCGAGAGATTCATGAAGATGAAGTTAAAAAGAAAGTTATAACTACTCTTGAGAAGTTACTTTAACTATGAAGATTATATTTATTGAATTAAATGACTTCTCACATTACAAATTCCACACATTTTCTATTATTTTCACCGACCATGGTTTCAGCATCAAGATCTTCACCATGATATTGTGAATGCAAAAGATAAATACTTTGTAACATTTCAAAGATTTTTAATGGGCATTTTGATCCAACAGTGGAAACCACCTGATGACGTCCAGTGAAGGATGAAACCGGTCGTTTATTAAAAAATCTGTGAAATTTTACTGAGTAGGTATTGATCTTTTGTCTGACCATTTAATTTCACAAAGTTGAGCCAGACCTTATCGTATTTATGATATTCTGTCTCGAAACCATGGTTGATGACAATCTAGAAGCGTGGAATTCACAAAAAGGGAAATTATTTTCTTTGATTTAGTTCCTAAAATTAAAGCTTGTCACATTAACTTGTGACTGTAAGAAGGTATTTTAGTATCCAAAATACACAAATGAAAATATATGAGGCACTCATTTGATCAGTTTCAACCAATAGAGGTGATGCATTGACAATTACAAAAAAGTAGGCAATAAGAGCTGAAGACATTTTAAGCAAAGGCTTGACAAGATAAAGAAAATGAAAAATGGGGTAAAAGATACAACCAGGGAAAAGATAAAACCTTAAAACAGGAGGATATCTTATGATTAATAAAATCTCAATGAACGCCATGGTTAGGCCATGTGGAAATGATGGATGAGCAAAGAATGCCAAAGAAAATCCTGAAGGCGCAGGCCTAAAAATCAGAAAGAGGGGTCATACTGAAAGAAGATCCATAGAAGATATGTGAGACGTCCGTATAAGGATGAGTGTGATGCGGTATGAAGAGATGGTGGAGGGTAGGAAACACAGGGGAAATAATGTTGGAGGCTAAAGCAACAATCATGAAAAAGATAACTACCATTAAATGTTGACTGTTTAATCTTTCGGGATTCATTCCGCGATGTTTAAAAATGCAAAAAAACAATATTTCGCTGGTCCTCCTGCCAGCTTCATCAGGTTAACTGAACTGATTCTTTACTCTCGCTCGTCTTTATATATATAAGTGAGGACTCCCAATGTTGCCGGAATTTTTAAAATTGAAAAATTCGTTTAAGATTTCTACTCAATGTGTAACCGTCTTCTCGGTTGACGTTCTCCGGTCTCTTCGCAATTTCTATAGCCTCCCTGATTAATCTTGGGTAATAGCGTACTTCCTTTGATATTAAATTGCGTAGAGACCGGAGAACGTCAACCGAGAAGACGGTTACACGTTAAGTATAAATATTAAACGAATTTTTCAAATTTAAAAATTCCGGCAACAATGGGAGTCCTCACTCATATATATAAAGACGAGCGAGACTAAAGAATCAGTTCAGTTAACCTGATGAAGCTGGCAGGAGGACCAGCGAAATATTGTTTTTGCAATTTTAAACATCGCGGAATGAATCCCGAAAGATTAAACAGTCAACACTACATCCGCGGAAGCCTACGAGCTAATACCATTAAATGTGTACACTCAATAGCTGATCAGCATGTTTTCTACAATTTGACCCCTACAGAAATAGTTCTACAGAAGTAATTTCAATTGCGAAGCCTTTGCCATCATGAACCAATCATTTAAATTACGAAATATTGGGATATAGCTCTCACAAAAATTCCTCGCAGTGGAAGAATAAGGGACATGAGCTGCGGAACTCTCAAAATCCTCCGAAACGGAGGAGGAAGAATGTTTAGTGTGAAGGGTAAGAACACCTTTCTAATTGCTGCCAATTCAAGCGCTTAGAGAAGTGGGATGACTCACCACTATCTGCCGTCCCGTTTCAATTGATCTCGCCATGAGACCTCAAGATGTCATTGACTTATGACTTAACCCTGAGTAATCACAATGACTTAACCCTGGTAAAGACATTGTGATTGGTGATTTTTACCACTTGCCTCGTAGTCTTGCACGTGTGTGCTTCGTGCCTTTCATGTGAATTAGTTTGGTTACCAGCCTCACTGTCTCTCGTTGCCTCCATCTATTCCCCCTCCATCCTTAACCCTTCGCCCCCTACCACGTCCTTGAAGTGCTGGTCTGCGCCAGGAACTTTATCGGGAGCTATGCAAGTAATGTTGGTAATAGTTAACACGCGAACAAAAATTAATAAACTGCAGGAAACGATAAAAATGGATATAATACTTAATAAATAATTACATGAATTTAAAACGAAAATAAAACACGCCTCTAACCGGTAGACCGGGACGGATGTTTAAAACCATTGCCCAATTCCGGAATTCCTTCGCGGGGAAACCGGTATAAAATGCTGTTTTATGCTTTGAAGTAAAACTCTGAGGTGTAACGTCAGACAACAGACTAAAAAAATGTTTAGTAGGTAGAATAGAATAAGCGAAAAACCGACTTGGGCAATGGTTCGATTAAAATTGAACATAATTAAAAACTAAATAATGCTTGTTTCGCAGAAGCTGAAAAAAGACAGATAACTGCATTATCTTCCGTGATGAGGTCGAAGTCTCATATTTAACATTACCTCTAGACCAATACGTATGAATAATTGATATTATGATGCTTAATTACTTGAAGTGAAACTTGGATAGGGGTCATTTTAATGATACTTAAGATTCAGATAGTGAAAACAAAAATATCGTTTCAACGCATGAAATTCTGAGGGGACTATATTGAACTCATCAGTTATATTTGCTCCGGAAAAGTTCATAAGAACAGCCAAAATAGCTAAGAGATAGAAAAATGAGGAAAATAAAAACACGTATAACTATTTTAACACATTTTCCGTCTAAGTTGAATAGATTTTCTAGTTTAAGAGCAACCCCCAACTTCAAAATAAAAAGAATCATCACAAAATATACTCCATTCTACCAGAAACATAATTGGCTTATCCTATTCGGAAAGATTATCTTTATTTTTAAGGATGCAAACGTCGAGTGCATTTTTTAATACAGCTACATTTCGTCCAATGGCGTCGATAAAACCATCAACGCGGAAGTTTCCATTGAGAGCCAATTTCAAAGTCCTGAGATTTTCCTTTTTCGTGAAATTTTGTCATAGAAATACTTTTTTTCCGAAGTAATTGGAATATTTGGAGGCTCAACACCTCAATGACTGATTCGGAATAGGACCTGGACAACTATTATCACTCACACAATCCAATTAAGGAAATTGAATTAAAAATGAAAGCTACTTAATTTTGTTGACGTCTTAGGCACTTCTATAAATATTCCTTCTGTCTAAAAACGTCCGCATAATTGCAGGCTTTTGCCAATTTGTATTTATACATTGATTTAATTTAAAATTAGATGAGTTAAAGGGCTGATATGATTAAAATTAAAAAAAACTTCAGTTTTAATAGTATGGAAACACGTAATTGCTTTTAAAAATGCCGAACTAATACGATTATTTTTCCGGGTATAAGACATTTGAAAAGGAGTAGATATCAATTTGATTGAGTTTTCGCCAAACTAGCAAATTAGAGATACAATAGCCGGAAAAATTAGGAAAGACGCAATATAAGGAATTTTTGGCTTTGGAAATAATCACAGATTGATCTGATTTTTAATCGCGTTTACTTTAATAGTTCGTTAGTAGTTTGGTTGTTCAACAGTTTAGTGTATTGACTGTGAGAGCAAAATTTATTCAACGAAGAAAATAAAAATGAGGCAATGGATGCTTTTAGGCTTTCCCAAAGAATAGATTGAATATAGTTTTCACGGGTTTCACTGCGAGTTAAATCATTATGAACCAAAGTCTCGTTAGCTTAATCAGCCATCGTAATCGGGGATAAGTCTGAGAGAGCTAGGAAACTAACGATTACGTATACATACATAAGGGGGTCCATTTTTGATTTTGATGTAATTTGAACGGCATCGATGACTGGTTTACCAAGTGTTACTTCAGTAGAAGTCATGGTCTTCGTTGTAGTTATGTTCTTCAATTCTAATGTCGATGGTTTATTGATTGATCCTAGCAATATAGAGTCATTTTAACCCTGGAGTGGTCGCTAAGCTACCTATCACGCGAGCTGTCGCGTGTGAGACTTTTTCTCACACTCAGATGTGCCATTGATTATCTATCATAGAGCGTATATATTACACTATTTTTAGATATAAATTGTTTCTCTAAATGTTCATTTGAAACTATGATTTCCACAGATACACAATTACTGATACAATTACGTAATCATTACTAATTTTACTGACGATGATATCATTGGGTATAAATGAAGAAAATTATCATTCTCATGAAGAAATATTTATTTGTGAGGACATACATTCTTATGACTCATTAATTTGCATTAAAACATATGCTCTCCACGAAATTAATCAACTTTGCTCGCATGCTGCGGGAGTGTAACGGAACTGAGTGATGAAAAAGCGCTAACGTCAGTGGTCGCGCGATGAGAAAAAGTCTCACATTTTGTAGCCGACGGTATCAGACATATCATTACACAGCTTCGGACGCTTCATTTACACTTTTTGAAACGGTCGGTCAATAGGAAGAGATAAAAAGTCAGCTGGAAGGACAGGAAACTTATTCTAACTCATGATTATAAAGTGAGCACAAGTTTAAATTTGGTGTGATAGAAAATCTCATTGAGCGACCAATGGCGGGTTAAGATCCCGCGAATGTCGAGGGTGACACAAGCAACTCGTCAAAAGCCACAGGCGGCTGGTCGTAGTGGCGGCCAGTCTGCGATATAATAACGGAGACAGGAAGAAAGAAAATCTAAAAATGTTACTAACTTCCAGCAAGCATTTTTAACCAAAATGTTCTATCCTATATCGTAAAAGTGACTAACTTTTAAAACCAAAATCAACAAAGATCACAAATAAACTTAGGACAAACAATTTCCTTCAACAGTATTCTTGTCGCCAACCCATTGAAACGGTATGTGGTTGAAATTCCACCACAATTTACAGTTGCAATTACGCCCACCCTCAAGAAGTAGGTAGGTAAATAATCCCGCTAAATACCTAACCTCGTAAAAGCTTCCAACTTGCCTCCAACTTACAGATTTAAAAATTGAGTTCCTGGCTGGAAAGTTACCTCAATTCCACCCTCAAACTGACTCGCGGTTTGAGGGAAATCACAAACAGTAGATAAATTCTTTGATAGAGAGGGGAGGGGCAAATAAAGTGCTGCCCACACTTGTAAAAAATCTTGGAACGGCACTGTACACGGGGGATACAATTTCAATAACCCAGTACTAAACATCTTTAGAATTGAGAGAAGCGACTCTTCCAATATAATATAGGTAGAAATATTTCATCTTCCCAACACCATTTAACGAGGTATTTATTTTTTTTTACTCTGGCACACAGACTCAAGCGAGCATGAGAAGAAATGGTAAGGACCCGGTACTCGAACCCCAATGCCCTCTTCTTAAAGGAAGTTCAATCGTGACTCTGTTAGTTAAAATTCATAATGCATACCACCTTTTGGCTATTTTCTTTGAAAAATACTGCTAAAACTAATGATATTCCTTAGGCCTTTAAAAAAAATTAAGGTACAAAATATGCAGATTATTCAACTAACATATGTATTTTCACTTTTTTCCAGCCCTTTTCATCAGAATTTCTATGGAAACACCGCATTTATGCTTCAAACACTGCTATAAATTCCTGATCGCTACAATAATTAGATGGTAAGGGACCTACACTTTAATTTTACATAATTCCCTGGGACTTTTCGCTTCTTTTAAATAGCTGAGCGCAATAATGGCATACATTAGACTAGCAAAGGCGCCTGTTGATTATCAACGGTAAGAATGTTATCATTTGCACATATTTGTAATAAATCATCCATACCTGATTTAATGCAAAGAATCATTTATATGGTCGTCATGGGGACGTCACTCAAAAACGCTAAAATATTGCGAAAAATCGTTACGTTTTAGCAAATATTTAGGAATTTCGACCGGGATACAAAATTTGATTAAAGGAATAAGAAATTTCATTTTATTTTCATTCTGTTGGTATCTTTCCCAATAACAGAGAACCACTATTTCTAATTTAGTTTTGCAAATAAAAAGAGGTCTGCAGCCAAATGAAGATTCAGCTTCCCGTGTATTCCTTGTGTGAAAGTTACTGACACATTTATATATACACATTGGTGATTATTTTAGTAGAAGATAAGAAACTACTATTTTCATCCCATTCCTGCATTCAAGGCCATGTAATTCCATGTTCAGTTTCAAATTTAAAAAAGGGGAAATTATGTGTTCTTCATGCTGAAAGGAGTTTCTCATTATTTTACAAATAATTTTAAATTTTCACTATATTTTGAGTCTATTGTTATTGTTGCATAGGTATGGTTATATTTATTTTATTTTGCTGAGTTTTGGAACGCTGAAAAATGAATGTCATTGTAAGAATTTCTCAATATTTAGTGAGTATTTTTTGCTAAATATATCATAACGACAGTTCATACGAAATATAGGGTATATTTCTTTTATCTTAACCGAGATGTTAATAAAGTTTCAATTAAGGATTTTACGGTAGACCCCGCGTTAAGTCCCGCGCCCCGATCACATCGGCATGAGCGATAACGAACTGGGAAGAAATAAGGGAAACGACAGAGGGAAAAATGGATAAAATCAGCGTCGACAAACAATCATGATCCACTGGGATCCACTGGGAGGAGGGGCGAACGAACGGTTAACGAAGGAGGCATGCTTCGGGGGTTGTAGGGATTTTAACAAAGGGTGATTGGAGTTCGGAAAGGGTTAACAGAGGGGTTCGGAAAACGGAAGCAGGGGAGGGGATTGTGGGAAGACAAGCCGGCGAGGATTCATTCTGTTTTTCGAAAAATCTCAGAGACGAAAGGTTGAGATAAAAAACAGCAACTGTTATTCGTCTTGGAGACGCTTCTTCGCATGCGTAATTCTCCAAGTCTTTCGGAAGAATTAGCAGGATTTCCCGGCAGAATATCAAAAAGTTCATCCCCACCAAACTGACCCACATTTGCCCCTAATTTTCATTCTGATACTCGCTTTTATGGGAGAGAGGTATTAAGGCTCGGGCCTATAGTTTTATCTGATTCTTCTAAAACAGAGGAAACAGGAACTTGGGATTTAATTTTCTAAGATCCATCTAAAAACAAAGGAACTAAGTTATGCGCATATGATAGTTTCCAAAGTACCTACAGGGTTTCCACGCAGAATTCTGGATAGAAATATGAAAAATATGACTCGCCAGACCAAAGGTTACAGAGAATGTTTTTCCACATGAAATGAATGAATACAAACTTATTTTCTAATATTTCAACAATGAACGGTAACGTAAAGACAGATGGAGTATATTTCAAGGCCTTGGGCGATTTGCTACAAGCTTTAAGAAAGGCCCCGAAAATATTTACTAATTACCAAAAATTATATTATTTTTGGAAATAAGTTCTGAATCCCCGCTGAACAAATAATTCCACCGATAAAAAAGTGTTTAAATTTAACCCGTAGATTTTTTTGGAAAAATACGATTAAATTATTTTAAGATCGTTCATCTACTAGAACACCACAGAATTCCATCGATATTCCCCGTCATGCTCGATAATGAATCACGTTTTATTGATAGCATAACATTATAATTGACACATTATTTACGCAACAATACTGATTAACGAATTATCATGAGCGGCTTCTTCAATAAAAAAACAACCGTAAATTATTCATTAAAACCCGAAAATGTGCCTCAAAGAACTCACACGAGAACTGTCATTTTGTGGTTACGATCCATGATAAAATGGCAATATTCTATAATATTTTTCAACTTCAATTACGTAATGCCAACAACGTTTCAACCATCTACCGTTATTTTCCAGAAACTGTAAATTAGCCACAGCAGAGTTAGTTATAAACATAAAGTATCTATTAACTATTGGATTTATTCAACCACTGCTGGACTTAATACGCTAAAACTACATTTTCTCTGAGCCCTAACAAAATCAAAATATGAAAGCTTTGGGACATGGGAGAGCATCACATCATAGCATATGTTCATTAAAATATGTAACGAGAAATTCTCAGTATAAAAAATATTTTACAGCAATGCAGACCCTCAAAGTCATTTCAACGCTTCAGGCACTGAGAAGGTGGATCCAACAATCGTAAACAACCATTTTAGGCCTAGAACATTTACAAAACGAATGATAAAACGAAAATATATTTATTTTATAGAGACGAATTCTCATTAATAATATAAATTTGCCTTAAATGTTCATCCATTTGAGTTATTTATTCTTCGAATGCATCCATGATGTACATTCCAGGCTGGGAAGGACTATTTAACTTTAAGCACTGTGATGTGATTTACAATCTCCATCACCGTGAAAAACCTTCGAGGCGTGGGCTTATCGAAATGGGGAAAATAAGCACGGATATATTTTCATTCGCTTCATGACCTGCATACGTTACCGATAATGACGGCAAAATTCTTCCACATGACGGGCAAACGTGACGGAATATCGTAAGGCTCCCGGATCACAGGAATGCAAATTCCTCACGCTTTAACACGTCTTATTTCGATTTGGATGGAGAGAAGACGGAAGGTCGGCGCACGCTATCTACCCTGCGTGGGCATGCGATTGGCTCAGAGCCTTTATAGACGCCAAGAAAATGGATCAAATGGATCGATTGAGAATAATTAGGGTTGAAACAGCTTGTGACACCTTTAGAATTCAGTGTATACGGCTGTTCATGTTTAAATGCGTATTAATTCATCAAAAATGAAGTATAATATGCCTGTCGAATTCAGTGAATACGGCTGTTCATGTTTAAATACGTCTTAATTCATCAACAATGAAGTATAATACGCCTGTCGAATTCAGTGAATACGGCTGTTCATGTTTAAATACGTATTAATTCATCAAAAATGAAGTTAAATACATTTAAAATAATTAAAATTAAGTCACTACACGCAAAGCTATATTCCCGTGAGGCAAGTATTTTTTTATGATTAAATTTCTAACGGGTGACCCCAGGTTAAGCAGAAGAGGGCTCTTTCTCGCCACCACAGATTGATTATTTAATTTATTCTTCACGCTCTAATAACTCTAGGCAATCAAAATATAAATTTTCAGCGAATTCAATGTGCTTTAATATTATCGTTGTAAAAACATTCATGACGAGCGAGGAACTTAATGAATCGGAAACTTGCAGTGCACTGGAAATGCAGACCAGAAAAAATTATGAACTATCGAAGCAGCTTGTGTTTTAAGGCGTGTTTTGAAGATGAAATGGACGGCTAAAATAAAAAATGAGGAAGTATACAAAAGGGTGGAAGAGACCTACATACAACACTGAACAGAAAAGAAGAGACAAATGGATTAGGGGCAAACTCTAGAGGCACAATGGGTTTGTGAGGAGTATGATTGAAGGAGGAAAAAAATAGAGGGAAAAGTACCAAGAGTAACTTGAATGACATGAATACCAAGACATAAAATGAATACCAAGGCATAAATAAATAGATCAAAGGTAGTGGTATTTTTGTTTAACGTGCTTCGACGGCTAAGGTCATTTCGCACACACAGTCTGCCACGTGCAGACAGGGACAACAGCACTCGGGACGAATCGGAGGATCACCCCTCCAAACTCGAGCCGAGCCCAACGATGCTTAACTTCGGTGACTGATCGGGAACCGGTGTTTCCATCGTGGCAGGCTGTTGCCCAAATAGATCAAATAATGAGGAAAGTTCATAAGGAGAACTATCAGTAAGTAAGGGAACTATCATTGGCTAGGGATGGATGGATTGCTCAAGTCAACCAATCTTAGTCTGAATCAATAATAACATAGTCATTTCCACCATGGTTTTTATTTCAAGACGCCCAGTTTCATCGAACAGGTGATATCCTATGCGATGAATTAAAATTAAAAACCCACAGCCAAAAGCACAGTAAAAGTCTTGAATTAAAAACCACAGCGAAAATCACAAAGTCACCATTGATTCAGTCATATTGCATTCTCACAAAGTTACGCCTGAAAATATCGAGTTCATTTAAGCAATCTTAGGTTTGAACGACCTGACTAGCGTGCCATGGTAATGGCAAGATGTCGAAAAGCATGGAACTAAGTCGGGCATGAGTCCAAGGTCAAATGGGCACACATGCGATCGAGGGAAGGAGACCTGGAGCTTCGAAGAAAATGACAGCGTAGGAGTGAAGGAGACGGCGTTAGAGAGACAAACTTGTATCGGAGTTCTGCACGACCGAACGCGAGGATAGATTGGTAGTTTGTTAATGGAAACACAAGGGTTGCCTCAACGAATGAGGGTAGGCAGCTAGACCTTCCCCCCCCCAACTCCCAGAGAACTGTGGTATGTCGTTAGATACGAGCGTTCGGGCTGGCGTCTCGATTTCGAACGCCTAACTTGAATTTCGCAAATTCGACCTCCCTAGCATTAGGATCAATCAAAACACCGGTGACAGTAAGAGAATAATTTGCGCTCGGTACCAGAATATGTGGGTGAGGCAATCACACTCGGAACAAATAGTGATTTGACGAGCACCTGCAGGATATGAAGGAAAACTTTAGAGGATAGAGTACATGGATTTCGACACGAGTCTCGGGAGTTTCTGGACCAGTTAATATATACAGGAATTGTACGTTGGAAGGAAGCAACAGGATTATTTAAAAACCAAACGTGAGCACGGTAACCAAGCACCATTTGGTAGTGATCTACTTAAAAAATAGTTGTATCAAAGTAAAATTAAAAGAATAAGTAACAAAAACAATGTGAACAGTAATTTATACCCTTATTTATAACTGTACTTCCCATGACCGTCACAACTATATTATCATGTCCTTCGTTTATTGCTATAATCACAATATGCTATCTCTCCATAACGTAAAGCAACATTTTCCACTGTTATGACTGAGTATACCCTAGATTTATTCGTAATATTCATTCAAAATTTCAGGCAATGTCTATTCAGTATTTCTGCAAAAGTTAAGTTTGTGTTGTTAGAATGCATGGTGATGTGTTCCTTTATGGTATCCTATTATGTTCTCTTATTCATCAATATAATTATGCCCGTTCCTATTAAATTCTATCGCTCATAGAACATCCTTATGAATGAAATTATTAGATAAACATTTTTGACGAGAGCCAATTTATTCAAAGCTCGAAAGTATCATTGCTAACAACGGACCTTTTGGCTAATAGTTATGCAGTCATTTGTCGCCCATAGCTGTCAATTCTAATATAAATTTGAAAAAGTCCTCGAGTCAAATCCCCTAGAATCTGCAAAGACAATATCGTCAAAACAATTTACATAAGTCACCACTTCAAATCGGTTAGTAAGCTATTTTAAGAAGGCAACTGTGGCCATTTGCGTCATAACGGGTGCGGTGGTTAAATCGGATAAAGGAAGGATTTCTTGGTGTTATGCAGTAAGTATGGCAAGCAACCTGGTCTCGGCAGTGTCCTTCTCTTAACGAACAGCTCCAAAGTATTCACAATTTCACGTCCATCCGGCATATAATACTGCAACTGATGTGTTCTGCAAATAATAACCAAGAAGGGGTTAAAAATTCCACCGACAAATCTTCGCCAATACCAGAAATTGGTAACGGATCCTTGCGATGTGAGGCCAGAACTCTAGTTACCACTTTTTTTATAGATGCCGACTTCAGCGCTATTTCTATGGAATTAGCTAATAACTCAAAAAAATGAGGTAACATGCATCTGTTTTATTTTTAATCAATTTTCCGGAGTTTTCCCTTCTTAATAAACAGTTTCACGTGAAAATGGCTTTTATGTTAGACAGAAAAACTATACTTTCCTGTGATTTCCCCCATTCAGCACCATTTAATTTCACGTTCAATTTAGGAGGAGGGAAATAGCGAGGAAAGGAAACATTTTATTGTTCATATCAGATAGAGGACTTGTTTTTCTACAAGTATCCAGAATACGAATTACATTACATTTTTATCCTTTTACGGTGAGACTACCTTTATAGTATGATATGGGACGTGAAAAAATCATGATCCACTCGGTGCCTACCGTTAACAGCACGCTAAAGCCGACGCCGGGTTTCTCTCCGTCCTTGCACCTTTCCCTATCCTTCACCTATCCTTGATGGCGAAAACTACCTAAGTTGTCGGAAGCCACCATTAAAAATCCAACCCCACCAACGTAGACGTATAGATATAGACGCCTTCCTCTTGATCGAATAGTTCGAATCCGAGAAATAAAATACCAACTCACTCCTTAGCTAAGGGATTCCACCCTTTGGTTAAGAGTTCATTTTAGTGGCGACGCCCCCTTGTGGATCTTGAGGCATTCGAGAGAGAGGCTTATGCTAACTCCCCCTCCCCTCCTTCCTCCCATCCCCTCCCTCCTCCTTCTCAGCCTCGTCTTCGATCTTCCAATCATGAATCCTTTCCCCCTCTTGTCCCTCTCTCTCACTTCTCCTTCCTCCCCCGCTGTCAAAATGAGAGCGTCGTAATTATAGTTCAGCCCATTACACGCCGAAGAGAGTTAAATTTACTCATAAAGGATTGCTCTAGCATTAAAAAAAAAAACAATCGGGGTTGGTAATTTTTAATAGGGCACTCAGCGTTGATGGAAACTCAATTTGAAAGGAGAGAACTGAAGAAAATTACTATAGTGCACATGCATTTGTGAAAGAGAAAGACAGTGAACAGCAAATATTTATGCATAAACTATCTTTTATTGTACAGAATCCTTCAGTTTGTTTTGCTAATTTACGGTTAAGACGTACAGAAAATGTCTACTGACATAGAAGAAATAAAAAAATAGTTCCATTCTGTAATATAAGTTTGGAAAGTTACCTCGATAAAATGTTTTAACATATTAATACTTCAATAAAATAACAATAGTATTCCAGAGTTCTTTGAATAAAAAACATTTTCTGATAGACTATGCAAAACTTAGGAACTTACGAAAAACCAGTAAAAGAAAAGAGAGCATTAAATTCTAAACTACGGACACGAATGGAATCATGTGCACTGAGTGTACCAAATCACAAACCTCAACGGACTCACAAAACAGAGCTTTCCCCTTTAAAAAGATGGAAAGAAATTATGAAATCGTTACATCCTGAATAAGTTGGCAATTACAGTGGAATGGAGAAGATCAGTGGACTCCCTTTACATTGCCAATCAGTAACGCAATGAAATACGTGGGCTAAGTAATGGAAGATGTCCATTTTGCAATTGTAAACATAACAACTGATTGAAAGCCATTTGAGTAATCTTTTCCCGCTGCAATCATGTTTTATTAAATCTAACCCCGTTCGAATTAATTCATCCAGATTGAGGTCCATGATCGAAAGTCACATGCTCATGTGATCAAGAGGTCTGCATCAATTCCTCTCCGGCATCCTCTTCCTTTCTCCATACGCCTTCGAGACGAAGGTACCTTGTCCTCAGTGAAACCTTCCGCCAACGAGATGGCTTTCTTTCCATAACTCAAGACAGTTTACAGATTAAATAATAGAATAGGTGGAGATGGTTATGGAGATTTCTTTGTGAGAGTTCCAATTCTCATGGCTAACGCTCGGAAGCGGTCCAGAAACGGTGAAAAAATATCTTGAATTTTTTGTGAGTCAGTTTCTGTTCATGTGTTCCATGAAAAATCACCTTGATATTCTTTTTGTCAATAATTTTAGGCCTATTAAGTGCGTAACTAATTCATTCTATTTGACCGATAACTCACTTTAATAGCTCTAATATTCTCCAGGGCCATCCTTTCTTACTTTGGTTTCAGCGCGTTACCAACCTGGTAACAGTAGTAAACCTCTTAATATACTTTTCCACGGACAATGTCTTACGTCTATTATAAAAATATTCTTTGTCCCAAGAATAATAAAAATAAATTATCTTTCTCTAGTATCCATTCGCTAACTATCTTCGTTTAATCCAGGTAATTCAACTGCGGTTATTGGAAAAATCAGGATTCTATCGCCGTAACATCGTAGAAGACACTTCATCGCAGATGTTTCGCAATTATTTTCATGTAAATCACCAAATGTTCAATCTACTTCCAAACCTTAATCCTCCGCTCTTTCTCTCTCCCTCTCCCCCTTCAAATGCTAAACCCACCAACGTGCTCAAGGGAAGGATTAAAAGGATGTTAGAGGACGCAGAGAAAAAGAGATGTGTAGATACATCGCAGAGTATGTAAAGGGATCCGGAACGTTGAGGGATAAATAAGGTGGGAGCCGCTGAGTTTGATAAGGACGGCCAGACGTCACGGAGTGCGAGAGTTAAGAGGAAGTTGGAAGAGTGGAGACGCGAGAGAGAGAGAAAGAGACAGAAGAGATGAGACGACGGGAGATAAGAGAAAGGGCTGAAGGGGAAGAAGGACAAAGGAGAGAAGAGGACAGGAGAGTTAGTCGCGTGAAGTGAAGGAGAGAGGGACGCTGCGAAGATGTTGAAGAGTGTGCACGAGGGTAAGATCTGAGATAAGAGGAAAGCGAGGGGGAGATAGTTGCGATGTTTTAATTACGACGATGCCGACCACACCTGCGAAAATGGTCCTCCAGAAAAGAAAACTTTTAACTTCCATCACATTGAAATTACGTCATTTCAAATCACTATTCATCAGTAGCCATTGCTGAGTCAATACACATGCAATGCACGGTGGTGTAGATTGGAAAGAAACTTCTAAAAAGTGGCCAAAGAGAAACACTTTCTTGAAAAGAAAAGGCGTATTCCAGAATAAGCATATACTAATCGCGGTGGTTATAGAGACTCTCATAAATGCTCCCGATACAAGTAGGATGGAGAGGGTTTGGAAAAAAGAGGCATTCCAAGAGGAGTATCCTGGATTACTCTCCAGCTTTCTCCCATTCTTGATGATTCCCCCATCAACCCACCCACCCATACAAACCCTGCACCTCATGTCAGTATGAATTATTTCCAGTGTCATGGCGCCTATTTCAACGCGATGCGCCAGCAGGGGTCAGCGGTGATTGGCGGCATTCTGGAGTGGGCGAAGATTTACGCGTAGTACAATTCGCGAATCAAAGTGCGCTAGCGCTAAGAGAAAATGGCCTCAGTTTCCGGTCATCTCCCTAAAGAATAAACCAAACAATAGATTGGAGCATACAACCTCCTGGCGCACATTTCTTCATTTCAATTTCCACATGGGCGATTTAAGGCTCTCCTTTGAATGCACATACGCGGAGTGGGCTTAAATGTAGTAGGGGATAAAATAGATACAAGATAGGGTAGAGAATATCAATAAATGGGTAAACGGGTGAAAGTAGGAATAGAATGGTTATAAATATAGAATGGAGTGTGGAAGAAAAGTTAGCATTGCCAAAGATAAGCTTCCAGGTGGAAGAAAAGGTGTGGGCGGACCGACGAAAAGATGAAAGGACAATGTATAGAGATGGTAAAATCTGAGCATTTGCTGAAGGAAACAGGCGCAAGCATAGGAAGAAATTGGGAAGGATGAGACGATGAGGCTAGCAATATCGGTAGAAGCATGCAGAGAGACAATATTGGAAGAATTTTTGGAAACATTTCTTTTTTGAACGAATATGAGGACGTTATATAGTCTCCAATACCGTGGTTAACATCTGACTGATCCACATTTTTTTATAACGGGAGATTCGAAAGTAAAAGAATGTCTGAACTCATGGAAAAAATCTTTTTAAAAAATCGAAGATTGCACGTTCTTTCGCACAGTCCGATTTGTAAGGCTTGCACAGCAAGAAGAATTCCTCCTAGTAAGAACCTGTAAAGGTTTAGAATATCTACATCTACATTCTACCCCGCAAGCCGCCTCAATAGGCGTGTGGCAGGGGGTGTTAGGACACCAGCCGTTTACATATAAAAAAGGAAACGCTCTAATGAAATAACGCCTAGCATTTATTAAAGTCTCTTATTGTTCGGGGGAAAAACGAATTCCCATACCTATCCGTTCGGCAAAATATCTCTCTTAATTTATCGTGTCTGTCGGACCTGGAAATATAGTGGGGTTCTAATATGATGTTCTCCGTGTCGAATAATGCCAGCATGGCTGATTCTTAGCCGATATGTATTGTTTACTTGCAAAATTTCCAAGGAAAAAGAGCCATATAAATGTAGCGTCATGCAAATAAAACGCATTTGAATTCGAAAATTCATATCTTCGGCTGTAGCAAGGCCTTCGGCTATTATCCTGAGGTTTAGTGGCATGCTATTAGAAGAAATGTAAGCTGTTACATAGCGATAAACCCAGCCACGAAGTTTACGGATTATTTTAATCTTATTCGTAAACATGCCCAAATAAAGGATAGGAACAAATATGAAAATTCTCTGAGAAAAAAAATTTTCCCGGAACTGAGAATCAAATATCTGTGGAAGTTCCATTGCTCCCCCAATCCAGTAACATGATTTTCTTCGTCCGAACTTCTACGTGTTTTAAATGAACGCAATCGGTTGAAGGAATGGATAGTAGACTAGAATCTTGGCGGATATAGTAAATTGTGCAGAGTCCAAAGGCCCGGGAACAAATTCAATTACAAATAAAACGCTCTCAAGTTCATTTGCCACAATTGTTCACAGCACACAGTAAACATAGTCTTCCTTGGTCAACGTATTTCAGTTGATACCGCAACGGCATTCAAATTTTCTTGACAGCTGAACTATGGTATGAGTACTAGTGCAGGCGTTAGTAACATCATTATGATCAATATCAAGTACGCACGAGGTGGTTACCTTTACCCTAACTGCTGTTCGACAATCTCTCCGCCAAAACAATAGCAGTATAAGGACTAAAAGTCCCAAATAAAATTAAGCGAGACTAAGCTTTAAAAACAAAACTTCAGTTGTTTTTTTTACTAGGAATGTGGTGAATAATATGGCTGGGATTCGGAGAAGTGGGAAATTTCTAGTTTCAAAATTAATTCAAGAGACGGTAAAGGTAAATGAGATTCAAATAAATTGATACATCCAAAGACTCGCCAACAAGATTGGAATCCACTAATTAGGCCGTTCCAATATTATTCCTGAACGGAGTAGATAAAGGAATGTTCAGTCACTATTTCCACTGGGAGAAAAGCTATAATTTGCATTGGAAAGGTCAGATACGATCCCCGAAACTCATTGAAATGGATGGATTCCACACACCTCTTGTGTGGAATCCATTCATTTCAATGAGTTTTGGTGATCTTTTCTTTTTTGAACCTTTTTGGAATTAAATAAGGCATTTTAATGAACATGATGAACCAACTGGCTATTATGCATAACAAGGAGAAAAAATGTTAACGTCTCGGATGCTTCTGTTTCACTACCGTTATTCATAAAATACAGAAGCAGGTTAGTCCTTCATCTTATGAGAGGATGTTATAAACAGAAAAAATGAACAAATATTATGCATCAGATATCAGCAATCTCGAAACATTAAATGTATTTTTCTGCTCATAAAATCCGTCTTTTTTTTTCAGAAAACTTAGCTCTTTCCTGATTTATTTTTCGCCGCAGTTTCAAAAAGATATTCCGCCACCGAAAAAAATGTGTTTGATATAATTTAAGGTTAAACTAGCATTAATTTCTAACATCATTAAGTTGACACAAGTATCCAATAGAAACTTATGCGGGAATAGGCGAGAAAAATATTTTCTTACGAAAATAAAGAGAAAGAGTTGGTACATTACTTTATTCGGCATAAAAAGCTGACCAGACTTCCTGTTGACCATGACTTAACATAAAGGCAACATAGTCGCGGCTAAACAAGATCGCAAAAAAAATAATTATGTCGTACAGAAAGTCTCCTTGGTTATATGAATAGAACTACATAAGTCTCTAATTTGACTCATTTTTTCACGCCGTACTGGTTGTTTTGTTTGTTTGTAACATAAGTTTTTGTCAGCGTTTCTTTAAAAAAGACTGGTGTGAGGATTTGATTAATTTTTATCAATAGTTGAGAAAACATACAAAATATACACCGTTATTTTTTACGAAATCTAGTTGCTATTAATTCCTAATTAAAAAGGGGGTGTAATGAAAGAAGCCACTCCTCCCATTGAATGTTTCATGCTCATAAAAAAATAAACCTTTTAGAACTTGTCCACAGTGAGGAGTGTGCTGAATTAATCATGGAAGAAACGTTAAAATAGTCGCATTCAAAGTTTATAGCGCCCATTCGCCCTTAGCTTGATGCTGTGAAACTTGGGAGTATAAAGACCTCGTGGGAATAAGGGCGCTAATTAGACTACATTGCCCTTGCTGGGACAGCAGATGTCCCTTAAGGAAGCGGATTAACTTCTTTATTCCCCACTCTGACCCTACCGTTGACTGCAATCGCTTCTTGCTCATCCTCTTTTTTATTAAAAAATAAATCAAGAAGGAACTTGTTAAAACTGCGACTATATTATACGAATATTTATACGCCTTGTGGGGTAAGCAAAATGAGAATTCCTGTCGCAGGTGGCCATAGATTGATCCCAGTCTTAATTGTACAGTGATATAATGAAAGAAGAATAGTATTTTAACTGAATAAATATATTTTATCAACAAAATATTTCAAACACACATTAAAAACAAATAAAATCCCTTATGCTTTAAAAATGTTAAATTAAAAACAAAATAATTACTATAAACTGATTGCATATTTTTTACCCTCAATAATTATCTAATAACTCTACATAATACCCTGAAAGCCACCGTCAGGGTAAGTGGCAGGAGGTGAATTATTACCAACATGTACTGGTGGTGTACATGTACTCCACTGTACCACAATAAAGTTACCACCATTGATGCAAAAGGAAAAAACACGCAAATACTTGTCAGAATGTGGCATTTCGCAAACATACTACATGCAGGCATGTCAACAATGCTAGAGAAACTATTTGTATTGATATATTTTGCAATTAAATAAATGGACAAGGATACAAGAGATAAAATATCTTAGGCTTTCCCGGCGAATAATATTAGTAAAATCTTCTCGGGTTTGCCACCGGGTAAGGCATTTAAAGGTTACAACGTTTCGACGAGTGACTCCCTCATTGTCATCAGGGATGAGACTGATTGCCGAGTTGGTCTATCGGGCAAAAATGGTTCCGGATGCAGAAGGTTCTAAATTGGAACATCTGAAAACTACGTTCAAACGCAATGGATATAGTGACAGGGGTTTTCATTGTCCTTGAAAAGAACCGTTGGAATAAATATGCGGCCGAAAAAAGACCATGAAAAGCCGTTGGGAAGAGCCTCAATTCCCTATATATCCACTATCTCGGGAAAAATAGGAAGAATTTCACAAAAATACAACATTCAGACGATCCATAGACCTCCAGGGAAAATTCGTGATCGGCTCGTAAGAGTGAAGGACAACCTCGGCCTCAGAGTGTCTGGAGTGTATAGCATCCCTTGTGAGTGTGGCCTCGCCTACATTGGAGAGACTGCACGCACGGTGGAAACCAGAATTAAGGAACACAAGAGCCATATATGACTATTTCAACCCCAAAAATCGGCCTTGGCAGAGCATAGTCTAGAAAATGCGCACTCCATCAATTTTAACGGCGCCAAAATCCTCTGTCGTTCAAATGGATACTGGAATGGTTTAATGAAAGAGGCTATCGAGATAAGCCTGGAGGAGAAGAAGTTAAATCGAGACTCTGGTGGCAGTACATCAGCCAAATATGGAGACCGCTACTCATTAAAATCAAACGGTCGCGGTTACAATTCAAATTCAAACCGCCTTGAACGAGCCGATCAACAATGGGTTTTCAACCGCCCCCTTGGCCAGCTATAAAAGCCCGGCATGGACCAACTCGGTAATCAGTCTCAGCCCTGATGACGATGAGGGAGTCACTCGTCGAAACGTTGGCCTTTAAAAGCCTCACCCGGTGGCAAACCCGAGAAGATTTTACCGATACAAGAGATATATCTACCGGACACTTACACGGCGTGCTCTTAGTACTACGTAGCATATGAGGATACAAGCATTAGGGAGAAAATCAAATAACTAGCCTATTGACATAACTATTGACAAACCTGGTTAAAAGTCTCATTCGCAGCTGACCTCTTTTCTCCCGAGAGAAAAATGAATTTGAAACATGTCCGTTCTGTGGTCTCGTTCCCTAATTTTATTCTTATGATGTAATTTACAATAGCATGTCGGATTTCGTAAAACATTATTACGTCGTCAGAAAATAAATTGATTTGGAACTTACATTGAAGATTAAGTCTAAATTTTATTCGACGATCTGAAAGCGATTCCCATCCCAGTTTATGCAAAAGTCAGCAACACTAACGAGCTTATCATAACGGCCTTTAAAGTCTAAAAGACATTCGCTGCACGTGTTCTAACTCGGTATTTAAGCCTACCTCATACGGGTCCCAAATACTGGCAGCGTATTCCAAGTGGGGTCTAACAAGGGAGGAGTAGATGATTTCCCAACTTCATCGTCGCACACTCCAAGTACTCCTTTAACAAATCCCAACTCGCGGTTAGCTTGTTCGGTTATTTCCCGAATATGTTTACCTCGCAAAGGATCATATGTCAGTTTAACTCCGAGATATTTAACCGATACTTAAGTTTCTATTTGGCTACGCAGTATGCAATAGCTGTAATGAGGAGAGCTTTTCTATTTCCAGAAATTCTTTGCAATACATTTTTTCCACCAATTTTTAGGATACCGGGACTAGCCACGGTAGTTACCTTTACAGAGTTACCCGCCAGTGCACATAAGTGCGATATTCCACAGAGGAAAAATCATTCGCCTTGGTCAAAGCGATCCCGGTCAAGGCCAATGATTTTTCCTCTTCTGTGGAATATCGCACTTATGTAATTTTTTCAGGTTTAATTCTAGCTGCCATGCATTGCACCACTCGTGTATTGCCTCGAGGTCCTTAGCGCTTTCTTATCATTAAGGCTACGGATTTCCCTATACACCACTGCGTCGTCTGCAAGTAATCTAAGCTTACTTTTAACTACTTCACCGATATCGTTTATTTCCAAAAGGAACAAAAGTGGGCCTATGAGAATCCACTGTGGGACACCCGATGTTACTTTAGCTTCATTAGAGAAGGCGCCGTCTAATGCAACTCTTTGCACGCGATTGGCTTAAGAATTCTCTCACCCAAGAAATTACGCCATCGTGTAACCCGAAAGATTTTAATTTTACAAGGAACTTTCTGTGGGGCAATTTATCAAATGCGTTTTTAAAGTAAAGAAAAATAGCGTCAACGGGAACGTTATCTTTATCCGAGGCTAAAATATCGTGGGCAAAAAGTGCTAATTGGGTATAGCAAGATCTTCCCTTTCTGAATCTGTATTGCGTTTTAATTAGCAAGTTCTGCATATCGAGGTGTCTCACAACGGAACTTACATATATGTTCAAGGACTTTTCACGAGATAGATGTAAGGGATATCGGTCGGTAATTCAATGGCTATTCCTACTCACCGCTTTTAAATAAATGAGTGACATTTGCAATTTCCCAGTTCTTGGGTACTGTGTGTTCCTTGATGGATTTACTAACTATTTTCTTCTAGTAGGGAGCTACTTTGAAGCAAATTCTCCATACACGCGGGCAGGAATTTCTTTAAGATCTGATCATTTCTTTGGACTTAGCGATTTTGACACCTTTTCTATTCCGTGAGCACAAATATCGAAAGGCGCTTTGCTCGCCGGCAACGGTTATTTACCGAGACGGGTGTATTCTGTGATGACTTAGTGAACACCCTTTGAAAATGGGAGTTTAATAAATTAGCTTTGTCCGAACTGCTGGATAATACTTCACCCTTTTAGTATCTTAGTGGATTAACTGTACATCTATTACGTTGAACTTCCCTTACGAATGACCAAGTTGCTTTTGGGTTGTACTGTAACCGTTACACAAGTGATTTTTTTTATCCATGAAGGCATTCCGAAACGATTTCCTTACTTTCGCAATGTACCATTCTGCTCCTCTCTTTTTTGACTTTACTAGGGATATACCATTTTATTCTCGAATTCAAGATCGAAATAAAATCTATCCAAGTAACCTCCGTGTCAAACTTTACGCTTGATTCTTGGAAGATGGGAAAAAAAATGTCTTAGATGATTCTTGAAATCATGGAAATCAGTTTTTTTTAATGTAGAATTTTTTCTTTTGTTTAGCACTTTTAATGACATTGAAAGAAAACAGCGGTAACTACTCTATGGCTACTAATGTCCTCAACAGTGTCAAACTTAATCACTTGTTGTGGAATATTTGTTGCTAATAAATCAAGAATAATATCCCCTCTACTAGGTGTCGCACCTAGCTGAAGTTGGGCATTAGATGAGAAAGTGTACAGCATTAAAGGTCAATGAACATCAAACATTGATCGATCACCGAGGTCATTTACAAATAAAGGATAGCTAAAGGACAGCTGGCAATGGGAAGGGTTTGTGTGGGGAATAAAATGGTGGTGCAAAACATGGCACAGGCGTTTATCACTTACTTAAAAACAAAGAAGTCCACAGCTATACGCATAATCCGATGGACGTGCAATAGTGCTGAAAGAGCTCATTCATGCAGCACCCAAGGTGAAGATTCCCGAGTAAAAATCCACATCTCACTCAACACAACAATTTTCCAGTTTGAACCCCGGCTCTAAGGATGAGGAAAGAGTATTCCAAACACCAAACCACATCGATCTCCACCTATTTTGAGACTGCATCATCATTCTCCTCTCATGGTGATGCCACACAAAAATAAGCAATCTAGATGATTAGAAATGTTTCCATTCGGCACACCGTCCTATGGGACCCCTTTTTCTTCGCATTTCCCAGATGCTTAATCATGGGCTACGCCACAGGTCCTAATTTCCAGCTTCCACCCCCTCTTTACAAGGCTCTCACCAGGACCCTTGAGAAATGAAACTTTCCCTACCCCAACGGGAGGATCCCAGGGCTGATTCTTTCCTCACGAGACGACGGCACTGAAACCCCCCAGATGGATTAAAAGAGGACAATGGAAATAATTTCACGAAATCTCGAAATTGAGACGCTTCTGGAATGGAAGAGACGGCGGGGGTGGCGAGGGGACGGGGAGAAAGAAGCAGGGGGGAGAAGGTAGCGGGATGAGGAAGCGGGTGGGCAGGAGGATAGGGGGAAGTCCCTGGCAGTGTGCCCGGAGTGGGGGGGGGGACGCTTTGGGGCAAGGGATCCTCGAAGAGGTAGGAGTGTCGGGTAGTGGGTGGGTGGCTTTGCAAAAAAAATACGCGTCGAAACCAATTTTTTCATATGAAATTTACGGAAATTCTTTTTATAAAAAAATAAATAAATAGCTATTTCTTCAATTATTATCATCAGTTCTCAAAAAGAAGACTGGTTTGCTCCAATCCACTCTCCTCTTGGCCAAACACTTAATTCCTATATATTATTCTTTCCTTTGACGTCCTTCGAAATTTGCCTTATGCATTCAATTCTTAGTCATTCCATTTCTACACTCATTTCTCCTTTCATCATTGTTTGCAATAGACAATTGTGTCGCACAATAAATTCAATAAGTTTGTATTCTCATCTTCTCGGAGCTAGCATTTTGCTTCTATGCCCACCAGCTCTTCTTCGTACGACTTCTTCGCTCGTGGTTCTCTCCTTCCAGTTGATATTCATCATTCTTCGCCAAAACCACATTTCCAATTTTCTTCTTCATCTTTTTCTTCAAATGTGGTGAAAAATAACAATGGCCTGCAGATGAACTTCACACCGGACCCAAACTCTACACCACAGCCGACGTTTTGATGGTCGAATGGTCCATCATCTTTAGCCCTGTAGACTAAGAACCACTCCGCCCCCGTAACGTCGGCAAAGATGGAGATTTTGATCCGGAGAATATTCCGAGTATAATAAAGTGAATACTTTCCGTGCGTATGCTGGTAGTGAATTCACCCACTAGTATGCGCAGAAATAGCATAAGATACTTCTCCAGGGTTGTAACAACATTCCCCAATTCAAATTCCCTGACTTATCCCTGGCAAAAATCTTCATTTACCCTGACTTTTTCGCACTCTCCTTTCGATCATTACATAACATTTTTAAAGGGTAAGAGTCAATAAAATACAAAATTCTTTAAAAAAATAAATTTAAATTATTTTTAAAACGTATTTCTTTGCAATTAACACACAGAAAAAACAGTAACTTGTAAACTTAATTACAGTCAAAATATAGTGTCAAATTGAAATTGACACATCAAACAAAAAGTATTTACAATGAACACATAACAAAACAGTAACTTTGTAAACTTAATTACGGTGAAAACAGGAAATTTTAAACATAATTACAGTCAAATGAAAGTAAAAATATGGTGTCAAATTTAAATTGACACATCAAATACAAAGTCTACATTCAGGGATGTGGACGTAGAACATACCTAACCAAAACATCACAGAAATGCTGTACACGGCCACATAGTGCTCTCAGCCTCTCGTCGATAGCGTCGCACTCCAACTGGTTCTCTAGCAAAAGTTTGGTTTTCTTAGCTCTCAATTCTTTAGCTTCTTCCCCAATCATTCTTTCATCTTTTCTCTTCTGTTTCTTTTCCTTTCTTCTTCTTTTGCTATCTCCCTTCGCGCCTCTTCATACTCTGCGCGCGCATGTTGCACTCTTGAAATCATTTTGTCATTAATTTCCGCATTAAGAATTCCGCCGGCCATATTCACGGCATGTCTTTGCATGACCAGTATGTGTGAGAGTTGGTTTTCGATAATAACTTCTTTGTTTATGGAAAACACACACCCTCTCCACAAAGGCATTTCCAATGGATCAATATTAAAATAACGTGGATCAAATCTACCATTAATTCTGAGCACTTCTGAAACATTAAAATGCACCTCCAAAAGTGATCAAGTTGAGTGTGGTTTCAGTAATATTCTTTCAAGCACACCGAGACAGCAGATTTGTAAATTGAAGTCTTGAACTCAGCTTCTAGCAAGCCGAACTCTAAAGCAGAGAACCACTGCCTTAGCTGGAGCAATGAGAGACAGTTTAAGGAAGCGAGCAAGAGCTGCATCTTCGGATTTCACCATCAACTCCGGATCACAAAACGTGATAGCCTACTAAATCTTGTACTGAAGTGGAGACTTTCCTAATACCTTGGACACCAATACTTTTAAAAAAATGCTAGTAATGGCTAGCAACGCTCCTTAGCTCGGCGGAGCGTTGAGCGACGGAAAGACGAACTAGTTTGGCGCCCGGCTGACCCAGGCCAGCTCAGCCAGCCGACGGCACAGTGGTTCTTTTGAATCACGTGACTTGATTATCCCTGACCCCATGTACGAGATTCCCTGACTTTTCCCTGATTTCCCTGACCCATTTCAAATTCCCTGAATTTTCCCTGATTCTCCTGACCAGTAACAACCCTGTTCTCCACAAATTGATTTGTTTCCGGCGTACTGTTGTGGGACTCCTCTATTGTGAAATAAAAATAGATAACTTACCACCAGTTTCATTATATCTGATTAACGTTAACCATCAGGCAACTTTGCCTTGACGTTAATGTGATGTTGACTGTGATTTTACGTCATGTGATGAACTTAATACTGATGTCTATACTTTGCAAGCATTATCGATTGAAGTGCGTAAGTTTTTCGTACAGCATGCCTCGCAAAATTTTAACAAGATATTATAAAATCAGGCGATGGTGTTCATACTTCAATTTTACTTTTCACGATCTAGCATTCGTGCCCTAAAAACAATATATACAAATAGTAGTGCAATCATACTCAGACACGCGATGGATGCAAGAAAAATCGTCAGTGCTATTCGCCATGAAAAAACTATTCGATTACGAATTATTGCACAAGTAATTAGTCATTCGTAAGGGAAAATTTGAGTATATTCTCCGGAGAATGTGGCTTAGAAAACACGACCAGAGTAAACAGCAGGCGAGGAAATCTATTTCGATTTAAATCCCTGGAAAAATTCGTCTTGAACTAAGGGGTATAGACTATGTAACTGGTAGACAAACCGACCTACCTACGGAACCTACAGAAATATGGATACCAGTAAGGTCAAATGATAAATTTATTTCAGAATTCCACACGTAGTGATAACTTAACTCAAGCTCATTAATTTATGCATTGTTCACTCCTGAAAATGACAAATAAATTATTGTTTCAACTAATGATCTTAATAAGTAGAGAAGCATCTAATAGATTTTAAAAAGAAGTCAAGCTACCCCCTAAATGACCATATGTGGTAGACTCATGTGGATAATGAATTTCTTGGATTATGTAAATTGTAATAGGCTCTGAAATTTCTAACTAAGTTTTAAGTTTCATTCCTAAACTTGAATTTGCTTGGAAACAGTGTAAATAATTTGAGAAGAAAATACAGTTTATTTGGCAAAAAAAGGTTATTTAATCGAACGGAATAAGGCTAGACAAAAGGCATGCTTAAAACTTTTTAAATGATTTTTATGAAAGAAATTTTGTTTTAATAAAAAAGTTTTTTTTTAAGACTGAAACAAATAACGTTGCATAGCGTAATAAAATCCTGTGCAGCTTCCCTGTTGGTTTCATTCGGAAGACGGACTTGTTAAGAGAAACAATAATACTTAAAACGAAAAAAGGACTTCTTCTTATCAATCAGTAGCGTTGAGAGACACTTTTTTAAAGGGGCAGTTCTAGGAGAGAGAGAGGGAGAGATAGGGTGGCATGGGTAGGTTGGCGATGGTGGCGCTTCAGGGGGTGGGCGGGGTGTGTAGGAAGGAGAGAGCCAACCGAGGACGGAAAAGCAAGAGTGAGGCGAAGTGGAGTTGATGTGGTGAGGAGAAAGGATCTGACGGGGAGCGAGGAAGTCTTGAAAAAGGGTTTTTCTCGGGCTCCGAAAGAGAAACCCTGGTGGAAAGAGGGAAGGAGAGAGAGAGAGAGAAATAGGTAGAGTAGGAAAGTGGTGAATCATTGTAACGTAGCTTCTGCAATGCAAAATTTTAACAAAGAGGTAAAAAACGGATTCATCTGCTCAAAGGGGTCATCTTGGACAGTTAGGATAGCAGGATTAGTTAGGGGAAGGATCATTTGGGGTGTGGAGAATGGCAGGAGAGACACCCAGCATCGCAGCATCTCTCAGAATGGTCCACGGTTAAAGTCCCATCTGACGGACACATTCAACTACACTTGTAGTTCTCCAAACTAGGCAGAACGGGTCTGAAAATTCTACAACAATGACCGGAATTCATGCCCGAACTTCCCTCTTAGTACCCCCTACCTAACATCCTCAACGTCTCGAAAATGACCTCAGTAACTGTCTGCCTCTCCGCTTAAACAAATCAATTTTTCTCCTCCGAATAAATTGTACTGCGATAACTATCTACTGTTAATGCGTACGCCATTTTGATAATGGACGGAAACATGCCAGAAAAAATGCAAGGATCTAGGAGCATTGACTAGGAAAAAATGGAGAGCTCGCGACGCGATTCCCGGCACATTAGCGGAGAACTGGAGAACATCATTTCTTTGTTTTGGCGTTCATCAAAGGCTGCATTGGGGCTATTTATGTGATATAGAGTAGTTTTTTGATTCTGTAGCAACAGTTGCATAAATATTGTGTATGCTCGAAAATCAATGCCGGCAGGTGTTCGTTCTGCAAAACAGTCGAAGAGGTGTAGCTCCACAGCAATTAAACATTGGACACATGTTGAAACAAATTTTTAAAATAAAAACTGACCCTGCTGTCCAATTCTGAAATAAAAAAATAAGAGTTCCCATTAAAAAATATCAACTTGACCTTGAAATGACCTCTTAAGGGCAGTCTCAACGTCAAAGTCAAGGTCATTGTTGGGTGCCTCCCTTCAAACCCCACAACTTTTGCAATAAACATTTTTATCTATCTCGCTTATTTTAAGAAATATTTAGGTGCGTCTTTTAAAATGGCACACCCTGTATATCAACTTGAAGGCACATTTTGCGAAAATATGAGCACCCTATTTGTATACCGTCAGAGTAAAAACGTTCGAAAATTAAAATCTTGCCAATAACATAAAAATGAGAAAAAAATATCAGAGCGTACGACGCACAATTCCCATAGAGGGTTCGATAATACGCGAAATGTCATTGGTCTTATGATTAATTTAAGTTCAATTGGGGAAATTGTTTTAAATAAATATATTAAGAATTACAAGACCTTAAAATTCCAAAATACAAAATGATTATGAATATACTCAAAGTAAATACAAGGTAGCTCAAATATTTTGGGGTCATTTTAGGTTACCCAGGTAGGGTTTAAAAAAACTAGGGACGCTTGATAAAAGAGAAGGGTAACCAAGGGAAACTGGTGGAAATGCATAATATTGAAGGGGTTGTGGAGATGGAAATTGACTTGAGCAAGCAGAATGCTTCATGAAATCAGAAAAAATAACTGATTAAAATGGGCTGCGAAAATATTTGATCATGATAAAAATAACGTAAACGTAAAAATGGATTCGCACCAAGTACGGACCCGACTGCCAAGTGTATGAGTAGGGTTTAAAAGACATTATTATCAAGTCAAGGCCTTAATACCGAGCCAAGAAGTATTATGGCTGAGAAAATTGGTAGATGTTTACGATGACGGGCGACCACTGGGATCTTAGGGACATGAGTTCGGAAGAGGAAAGAGAATATATAATCGGATGAGGACAAAAAAAAGGAAAGTAATGCGAAAAAATGTTTCTACGAAAATGCGGAGATCGGAAAATTGGACGGAAGGAAAGCCAACAAGAGGGACGCTGAAGGATGATATAGATGGGGAAATGTTTTGTAAGCGAAGGGAGAAGGAAGAAATAAGATCTCTTGAATTTTGTGAAAGGGATTGAAATTGTGTGACTCCTTAAGGAACTTGGCGCAGGGAAAGTTATTCTCATCCTTCCCAGAAGTGTTTTTTTAAACTTACATTGGCATTCAGCGGCTATTGAATATTTCAAGCATTTCACAAAAATTCGTTCACAAATAATGTGGATAACAATATACCTACGCATTCATTTTACGATGACGACGCAGACTTATCCTCCGTGATATTCCATATCAAATGTCTGTCTCGAATAAAAAAATATATTGAGGGAAAATTCCGAGCAAACAGTGCAACGCTATCGTCAAATCTCATATCGACAGCCTTCAAAGGGAGACGTGAGGGCACAGAGAACCATTGAAGCACAATAAAGGGCCCCCATGTCACAGCTCAAGTGTCAATCTGCGATTCAAAACGTGATATCACACGATGGCATCTTGAGATAACGACCGACTGAAAATACTGCTGCTACCAATTTAAACGACACAACTATGCATACATTCCGACATCACGGCGGCAATGTTGTAAATGCATGAGGGAACATTCCTTCACGGGTTAACGTTGCTTTTGAACGTTTTACCATAAACTTAAATTTTTATATCTATACTAGTAGACAAAGCGTCCCATAAATATTTATGTCTATAGCATCTCAGCCTCCCCCGCCTTTTGTTACACAAATTATATGTGAAATTGAACTGATTAATGGCCAATGAAGATTTAATGCACTGGGCGTCAGACGATGAAAGATTTCAATTTTCATAGTAAGCTTTTTTTATTTCTTTTGCCTTTTGTTTTCTAAACACATCGAAATGTATTTTTGGGAGTTTAAGGGGTACGAGAGTTAGAAAAATAAATAAATGGAGTTGTGCTGAACGAAGTCACCGGAGTTATAAATCCAAGGAGCTAATTACCCTATGCCTACAAATTATCATCAGCAATCATCAACTCAAAGATTGGTTTGCAGCAGCTCTCTGATCCACTCTCCGTCAACTACTACATTCCTGTAGGTATAAGTATTCAGTTTGACGTCCTTCGCGTCCTGATACATATTATTCCCTTCTTGATCATCTTCTTTAAGTATTTCCATTCAACGCTCCTTCCAATATCATTTTCAATAGGCTATTGTGTCGCATAATGTGCTGGCGTACTGGCGATGATACCACTGGGTATCAATGAAGGAAATTACCATTCTCAAGAAGAAATATTTATTTATGAGGACATACATTCTCATGACTCATAAATTTGCATTAACATATCTGCTCTCCTCGAAATGAATCAACTTTGCCCGCATGTTGCGAAAGTGTAACTCAACTCAGTGATACAAAAACACTAACGTCAGTGGTCGCTCGATGAGAAAAGTGTCACACCTTGTAGCCAACAGTATCAGACATATCATTACACAGCTGCGGACGCTTCATTTATACTTTATAAGACGGTTGGTCAGTAGGAAGAGATAAAAAGTCAGCTAGAAGGAAAGGGAACTTATCCTAACTTATGATAACAAAGTGAGCACAAGTTTAAATTTGGTGGGAGAGAAAATCTCATTGCGCGACCAATGGCGGGTTAAGTTAATGGCAACAACCAGAAAA
The DNA here is from genome assembly GCA_963573305.1 of Pyrrhosoma nymphula. Taxonomy (NCBI): domain Eukaryota; kingdom Metazoa; phylum Arthropoda; class Insecta; order Odonata; family Coenagrionidae; genus Pyrrhosoma; species Pyrrhosoma nymphula. The sequence continues at coordinate 5,210,573 of OY754335.1, read as the reverse complement.
GAGGTATTCCTAACTTTTTTTTGTATCCTGAAGCCTGCGAAAGAACCTTCTCAAATTTTGAAAAAAGGAATGACAGAGGAAAATGTTAGGGAGAGAATGGGATGAGTGCCAACTCTGGGCCACATCGCATCGGAATACTTCGCCTTTTCGTTCTGCCGCGCGGACCTGCCCCGCAAACTTCTGAAGAACTCTTCCCGTGTCCCTCGCCAGTTACGTGACCCAACGGGGACTTCTGCAAGAACCTGCGCTGTATTTTCCCAGATGTTTCCGCAAAATTCCAGCTGCAAACATTCTCAATCCTCCGGAAACTGACGCCATACTTCCAGTTGACCTTAACCGTGTGGCAATGCGGCTACCCTTATGTAACTCTTTGTCCGCATTTCCAGGCAACCTCTCACATTCCCAAGCTATGTCAACGATCAAGGACTGAAATAATAACTTGAATATGACCTCCCTTATCTCAGAAAAAATAAATACATGATCCATCAATATTACTCTCACATACTCCATCAAACAACACGAATAAATACGTATTCGGCGAATTTTAAGTATGATAATTCTTGCCATGAGAACATTTAGCAAATTCTCAAAATTCCGCGATTATTATTTCATTCAAAAGAAAAGATTTTACTGCACGGTATCATGAATTTTGTGATCTCAAGTTTCGACATAATGTCCCCATGCAACAATCATTGCATGATAATTATCAGGGAGGTGTGTAGCAAATAATATTTAAACAAAAACATGTGTCAGTAATTTATTCAATCAGCTGTTACAATTTAATCTACCCAGGATAAAGATTGCCATGACCCAGCTGACCCCCCAGGTACACGGCTATGACGAGTCGCATAGCCTCAATACCGAAAGAAATATTTGTCTTCTCGTCAATTCGAGCATTTTTAGCATTTACGAATTCAAATGCCACTTGAATTTCGAAGAATAAGCACCGCATCAATCAGCAGATGCGTTGTTGAGAAAAGATAATACCCTCAATGACAATCGGGAAGTGATTGGGTATATATTACTTCTTCGCTTTGGTTTTGATATGCTTGAGAATGATGTGCGTAACTTAAACCTATTCGGTGTAATGTTCTGACTTCCGTACCCATAGTTTATTGGGAAACAAATGAATTCCTACATCACAGTCGGGCGGAATGCTAGAACCAAGCTATTTTGTAACATTTCCGCGCAAAATTTCGAAATCCAATCCGTTGACAACCGAATTTATATTTCTGATTCAAATACGGAAAGTCACAGAACATCCCCCACGTACATGTTCAATAGTTCACCTATTTATTTAGCCGCAAACAACTAACATAAACATGGAGCGGGTGGCCAGGGTGTTGTTATATGTACATGATGCCTCTGATATACCTTCCTCCTCGGCCCCCATGACTCATCCTCACTCACCCTCTCTCTCATAGGCGAACCGGCGGCGGAAGGGAAAATGAGCTTAATTGGTTGGACGCCCGGTGCCACGCCCAATTTCGGATGACGAAGGGCCGCCGGTGATTAAGGGAGGATTGTGCGCGAGGGGGCGGATGGGAAGGTGGAAATAGAACGGAGGATTTAAGGAAGAAAGAAGCAGAAGAAGAGGAGAGCGAAGAGGAAGAGGGAGGGAGAAAGATAAAAAGGTAAAAAGATCGGAAATAAATAAAGTCCCGATTCCACAAGGGATAACTCATTTCACTACTAACATTTTTAAAGTTAAAGTTTAAGAGTTAAAAAAACTCAACCCCGGTTTCTCAGGCTGTGGCGACATCAATGTACATTAATGGCCGGTGAAACCGGTTTATTAACAGATTCATTTTTTTTTAATCGTGCGGATTTTACACAACGAGTGCGTTTTTACTCTAACATTAGATAAATAAGTTAGTGAGCTCTATTAATATTCAATTCGTTCATAAGACGTTAAACGACAAAGTTCAATTCTTTCCGCTACACTTCAGCATCTCCAGGAACGTCTTCAGAATCTCCAGAAGGTGTTATTTTTAGAGTCGGAGAAAGGATGCAGGCTGCTGGGTTAAATAAAATCATTTATGATGCGAACAAATAATTAATTCAACGGAATAAGATTACTAAACCTTAAATAAGGGATTAGGAGACAATCAAAACCTCTTGCCGTCAGACACACTCATTGAAATTCAAGTGAACGAGAATATAGGCAAGGACACGCTTTACACCTGGCCAAGTCACACGTAACAGCAGTATTTAGACCACAGAGCAGGCAGCATGGACCAAAAATTGGCGCATACTTGTGGCGTCTGTTCCACCGCGTCGAATATTCATGTGAAACTCCACGAGTAGTAGACGTTAAACCTTACGCCGACATCCCAATGGACCCTAAATTCTATCCTGCTCCTTACACTGTAAAGCAATAAATCATGCAAACCTAATATGTTCTTGTTCAGGGGAATCGCTAAGGTCTTTGATTTCGTTTTAAGTCCACAATGTCATTCCACAAAACATCCGCGTACAAAATACTCACCCGATGAAATAAGTAGATATTGAAAGAGAATAGAATACCTGAGGGAGATTCAAAGATGCCCATACTCACAAGGATGAATCCTGGTTTAACCCTTTCTCTGCGACATGGTCGATTACAGAATCGTATTCCAGGTGCTGAATACGGACTACACTGGCGGAGAATTTTCACCCCACCCGTCAAACTTTGCTTACTAGTCTTAGTTGAAACTGTTTTATCGATCATTCATTTACAAATTCAGGCTTTCGACCGACAGTTTAGGTTTATATAATTTTATACTTTTATTTTCCTCCTGGCGTGTACATACGCCCATTGTAGTGAAAGGGATAGTTCTTGATTCTTATTACATCACTCACAGAGATATAATAGGACCAGGTGAGTTGAACATCTGTTGTTCGATTCTCTGTCCACGTGGACTTTTTGTTGGGGAGCTAAGTATACCTAAGCAATTCACAGTCTTGATTCTCTGCACGGCCAGTAGTCTTGAGTATGAGTAGCATTTCATGGAAATGTAAACAATAGTATGCAGTCTCGAGGGGAGTCTCTCCATGTCTAGTCTACTATAGTTTACTTAAATCCTGGCAAAGGAACCCTAAATAGCGTAGTGATCTGGCTAAGACTAGCTTAAGGTCAACGGTATCATTCACGTTCCTCGTGGTTATTATCTCGAGGACATTTTTACGCATTTCGTTGCCGCAATTTTCAACAGACATAGAAACACCTTCACTCATATAGCTTGAGGGTGAATGTTGGAAAGTGAAAAGGGGAATGAAGAGTGCGAAGTAGAGGAGGATATAAGTGTAAAGGAAGAGCAGATAAAGAGAAGTCTCCGAGGTCCTGGGGAAAAAATAAGGCAGGAGGGGGAGGAGTGTGTGCATAGACTCCGGAAGGCGAGAGGAGGAGAATAGCGGGAGTGAAAGGTCAAACAATTACGAGAGAGCAACCCTTGGGTAAATGTGTTTAGAAAAGGGATTTCACGGCTGCTAACTGAATGGAAAATTCGCCCTTAATTATGTGAGAGGGGGGGAGAGAAGAGGAGAGGAGGATATTGGGGAGGGGAATATGCACACTGGTCGCGCAAGGCGGAGAAAAAGCGCCAACCATCGCTATCTTAATGAAGTATTTATTTTACACCTCCCTAACGAAAAAAGAGAGAGAGCAATAAGATTTTTACTAAGCTTTTGAAGATTAATGCCAGCGACCGAGGTGCTTTAAGAACTCGAGCGTTGAACGGAGCTGTTTCACAAAAATTATTACGAGATATTAAGCACTCTCGGGCTTAGCGTAATGTATTTTTTTAAAGAAATAAGTAGAAATTTCCATAGGTTTAAAAGAGGCATATCTGAAATTTTCAGCTAACTCGAACAAGCCCTCGAGGAAAGTTAGAATAATTACGTCACCTGAAATCCATACATGTTAGTCTCTCCCTATGTTTTCCAAGGTCAGCTTAAATCAACGTTGTCCGATATATCGTATATCAATTAACATAAAGCAAACTTTAACGCACCAAAACCTCGAATTGCAAAGTTATTGGTTTCGGGGGAATATTTTTGGAAGAGAAAAATCCCTGAAGTAAATAATTATGAGGCGTTGCTTCAAATTTCTTCAACAGTGAATATGCCAGCGGATTCACATTAAAATATCGAACAGAATATACTCTGTGTGAAAGAAAAAGGTTGGCAATTTTCCACAAGAATAAGGTTTTACTCGACCGGTTTCGGTATACAACACCACCACCTGATGATGGTGTTGTACACCGAAACCGGTCGAGTCAAACCTTATTCATGTGGAAAATTGCCAACCTTTTTCTTTCATTATGATATTCCACCAAATTAAGCCTGAAACAACAACTTTTATTAAATAGAATATACTCTGTCAAGGCAAAAACAGCCCTGGTGTCTTTGTTCGGCTCGAATAATGTTTGTTAATCTCGCACTTACCTAATTTTGATTGATTCATTTGCAGCAAGAAGGTGGTGATATATGCGCCTCGACGGCGTCCTCTAGAGAAAACATTTCTTTAAATGCTTCTTTTACCCTATACCAATTCCTTCGAGTGTGTCACCGACCGGACGTCAAGGCGAACGCATAACCCTCGGAGCGAGCTAGTCCTCCCCACGGTCGAGGCAGCCGAGTTGATTTCAATCATGCATATCAACAACTGAAGCAATATTTCTTTGATTGTATGATTAAATTCCACTTCCATTTTGTTTTTCCTCAGGTTTTGGCCAATTAAGAACATATAATAAATGTATTTCTCATATCTAAGTAGCGTAAACGAAAAACTATTTCCTCAATAACTCAAATATAAAACCTGAATGCATATTCGTCAACTACAGACATAAATAATTGCCTCTCAAAATTACATATAAATAAATAAAAACCACGTGATCTTTAAAGGCATCTGGGATGCTTGGCGTCACAGCATGGTATAGCTTCTTCTCCTCATCACATTCATTTCAACAGGAAAGGATCATTTCATCCTAGTGTATTGTTTTCCCCATAGAAAATGAAAGCGATAATTTCGTCAAATTACGAAAAACAAGCAGAACTTCACATGAAAATAAGCTGTATTGCGATATTACAGCGATACCGTTTCGTGACGTCATCCCCCAACCAATGATGTAGTGTTTCCTTGCATCCAAGCGCAAGGAAATATTTTTAAGAAGAAATATTTCCACGTTACATTTTTATCGATAACATTCATGCTATGAATATTTAAGAATGTTTCGTTCAAATACATATAGTTAAAAAAATAATGAATGCTCCTCACTGTGGTACGAAAAGTGAGAAAGCCCTTTACGGGAACAAAAAAACTTGAAATTTAAATAAAATACTTCTGGCTAATTGAGAAGTAGATACTTGCACCATTGGGTTATTACTTAAGCAGTGCAAGTGTGTCAGAACAACCGCCAGAAGAAACATCGCTGTTTTTTTAAGACATAAAAATATAAAAATTGTCAAAGCAGGCATCACATTCGTTCATTTTTTTTCCCACAGTAGGATGACTGCAGTATTCGTCGACATGTCCAACAGGCCTCCGTGCTACTTATGCTGAATATTTGATCGAGTTATCCCCCTGGGAGAACATGAGAAAACCCTCTCACATGGCAATGCCTCAAGGGTTCTCAGGGTCTTCACAAGATGACGTTGAGGACATGCTTGATTCAACAAATAATTCACGCTACACGGTCCCACTAGTGCTTGCCTCTATTTTTTAACAAAGACCTAACACACCCTTTTTGAACATTCACAGCCAATGGCGAATATTAAAGTTGATGGCCTATGGCTGCTGCAAGCTGAAGGTTGCTTAGGGTGTCAGTTAGAAAGCAGTAGGGAGAACATAAATAACTACCACTGGTTTAGGAACAGGATATTTTTTTCTTGCGTGCAATATCGACATTATGGTACACCTTACAATACTTGAATTTCAAGTAAAATTAGAGATCGACCACTTCATGATTGCATCACTATCACTGCAATGTAATTGCCAATGGACACATAAAATACAATAATCAAGTATTTCACTCTATTCCTTAAAGGAGGACATTAGATTATTTTAAAACAGAGGGTTAAGATAAGAAGACGTTCACATTAAATTGAGCACAAAATTCGAGACTTTCCTTAAAAATCAAACTTAGGGTAATCACGAGCGTGAAAAGTCTGAGAAAAAGGAAATGCCATTTAGAATTGCAATGCTGATGAAATTTTGAAGATGATACAAAGTGAATTTAGAAAAAAGGAGCATAAGTATGTTGGAGAGTATTTTAGACCATTAAATGGGAGAATTCTAAAATATTGTTAAACTAAATAGAATTATTATGTAAGCACCTGATTACACGCCGGTGTTGTTGAATTGAAAGAACCTTGGACAAACGAAAACGTACTTGGCACAATGGGGTGATAAAAGTAGTTTCTGGACAAGATAAAGATGGGCCAGAGATGGGATTGAACAAGTAATTTTGAGGCTATGGGTAGTTGAATGTATTCATTTAATGAACGGAAACCGCCTCCAATAAAACAATTGCCGTCTAAATAGGTTAACAATGCCAATTACTAAGTTGCTGAATTAATATTCGATTGATATTATGGTGAAGTTTTATAAAAATGCCCTAAATAGAGCACACAGATACCGGGAGCCGTTTTTAAATAAGGTGGGAGATAGGTTGAAGAAATATAAACTTACGACACATGAGAATAAAAACGGTTCATCGAAACTAACCCAACCAAAATAATTATAAAAAAATATGAGACTGCAAACTTATTCACCTTGCGAGCTTATTCACCTCAATTCCGGTCGATGAGACTTTAGTTACAGCCAGAAACCACCTCCAATTTTCTCGTCCGCAACGATAAACTGTGCACTGTATACTGTACTATACTCATACTGTTATCGGACGAGAACCGGTGTTGACAACGTGGTATGGCCGTTGGTTGGGCAGCTTACACTTCTCATTCACCAATTGATAGTGGATATAAGGGAATCAGAGCAGATGCCCAAGGAATGGAGTCTGGCTATTATTTGACCAATTCATAAGAAAAAGGATAAAGCCAATTGTGAAAACTACCGTGGCATAGCTCTGTTAAGTGTGGTCTATAAAGTCTTGGCCAAAATCTTGGCTAGGAGACTTAACCCATTGGTGGAACAGATACTTGGAGACTACCAATGTGGCTTCAGACAGGGTAGATCAACGACTGACCATATCTTCATAGTTAGACAGATAATGGAAAAGTGTTATGAATACAATGTGGATGTGCACCAATTGTTTGTAGATTTTCGGCAAGCGTACGATAGTGTTAAGAGAAATAAGCTGTTTCAGACTATGGTGAAAATAGAATTCCCAGCCAAATTAATCAGATTGATACAAATGACCATAAAGAATACAATATGTAAGGTCAAAATAGAAGAAAACCTCACCAGAGAATTTGAAATTGATAAGAGCTTGCGACAAGGAGATGTGCTATCCGCCATGCTCTTCAATGTGGTCCTGGAGCGGGTGAAGAGAAAAGCAGAAGTCAGCAACCCAGGTGGTACTTTGTTCAACCGTATATCGCAAAACCTAGCCTATGCTGATGATGTCGATATGATATCAAGAAGACTCAAAGATCTCGAGGAAGGACCGGAGAGATTAGAAATGGAGGCAGGAAAATTTGAGCTAAAAGTGAACTGTGCCAAAACTCAGTACCTTTTCTCTTCCAGGAAAAGTACGACTGTAAAAGATAAATCTATAGAATTGAATGGAAAGAAATATGAGAGATGTAACAACTTCAAGTATTTGGGAGTGCTGGTGACAAAAGATAATGAAATGCAAGAAGAAATAAAAGCTAGGATTGCAGCAGGCAATAGGGCTTATCGAGCTTTGTTGAAGGTACTCAATACACGGAACCTCAGTCGGAACTTGAAAATAAAGGTTTATCGAACAGTGATTAGACCTGTGGTTATGTATGGTTCAGAAACATGGACCATGACTATTGCAGAAGAAGAGCTATTAAAAAGATGGGAAAGGAAAGAGCTAAGAAAGATTTTTGGTGCAGTGAAGGAAGACGGACAGTGGAGAATACGGAGGAATAGAGAACTGGAGGAACTCTACAAGCATCCTAACATAGCGGCAGAAATTAAGAGAAACAGGATAAGGTGGTTAGGGCATGTTAAGAGAATGCCTGAGGATAGGATGGTGAAAAAGATATACCTTGGACATCCTAGTGGCAGAAGATTGAGAGGAAGAGCTAGGAAAAGATGGTTGGATGATGTAGAAGATGATCTAAGAAAGATGAGAATAAGAAGATGGAGAACTCATGCAGGATATCGTGACGTCTGGGCTAACATTGTCAGAGAGGTCTAGGCCCTACAAGGGCTGTAGCGCTGAGGAGTAAGTAAGTACACATACTGTACAGTCTGTTGGAATTATTTTCAGTTTAATAATTTTCTTTTAAAACAAAAGGAAGGACTAGCATTTTTTCGTCACCGTCACCTCTGCTCTTCGACATCTTCTTGGACTCTCTCCAAAAAGATTTTTTTTAAATTTCAACTCCCCTCAGATGAAAAACCTTTTTACTAGTTACGATAGCATGAAAAATGATTATCAATATGAATTTCTACTACAGCACACCTGGAAACGTCAATTTCCAAAAGTCTTTTCTCTGTTTCATGGGGTTTTTTTAAATAAACAAAAGGGAGGACTTGAAACTGGTTCGCACTGTTAATACCAATCTTCAAAATCTTCAAGGACTCTCTCGAAGAAAACGTTTTCGAATCCAAATTTCCTCTTGTGAAAAACATTTTTTATTGATTATGACATCGTGAAAAAATAATTATAAGCATGCACCCTATCCTCCCTTTCCAACTTTCTGTACTCCAAAAAAATGCCACTACTCCAACTCATATAATGAACTAACTTTCAAAGGCCTAACGTACACAAATTAACTTTTGAGCGGAGGATATCATGGACGTTTTTAAATCCCGACGTCTTTTAATCTCCAAGAGAGAACCGGAGAATACGGCAGATATTGTCGCCTTAATTTTCATCCTAGAGGGAGCCACCCACGTCTGGAGGAATAGTGCAACCTCTGCTCTTGTAAGCACTTTGCTAACTCGCTGGACAAACATTCTGGGCATGAACACGAGGGTGTCTTAATAAGTAAGTTAGGGTCAAGTAAAACATGACAACCATGAGATGGTAGGATGTGCAATTCTGTTATAAGTGTGTATTAAGGTCAACTCCCAAGGAGTTAAGCACAGCCTATTTACTCTAAGTTTATCGCAGGGGGGCACACCTCCCATACTATCGACCTCGTAGCAAGGACCCAAGGGGAAGGAGTAACTTCGAGTTCAAGGGCTAAAGAGACACAGTAAGAGAAGGCGTGGTAAATTAACTGACACCGAATGAAAAACTTTTCAATGTATCTGTAATACTAAGCGTCGTCAACTGCTTAACCGCTTCAATTTTGATTTCGGTAACGTCCCAGAGTTTATATCTCTGCAAGCTAAAGCTTGATTAAAATACGTATTTAAGCCGCATATGCATATAACATTTAGTGTTAATTTAAAACACACAAAATGAATCTTGGAGGTACACCTTGGTAAAAACGCGGCAAAATTAACATTTTTCAATTATAGTCTGCCTCCAAATACGACAATTCTTTTGACTAAGTTTAAATAACTGAAGTTGAAGCACACTAAAATATTGCTATTCACAGAATTTCAAAACAAGTGAAAAAAATCGATTCCAGCGAAATAATTAATAATTACAGGTTATTGCTCACTTCACGTATGGAACGAAAATTGAAGATGGGAATGAATAAGTTACGACCTTATTTTTATATAAGTATATATGCACTATGTAAGTTTAAAATACTTCCGGAACACGGAGACGCGGAAGACTGTTCACTGTGAGTTCACCGCCTCACGCTACACGCATGGTAGGTGTCGCAAATAATCTTTTACGTCGAGTTCTTATCAGAGCTGGTGGGATTTTGGACAATTATTCAAGAATTTCCCATTAGGAGCCATTCAGGTATTACGTAAGACGTTTTGGGGGGGGGGAGGATTGGGATCATCTTACATTGTCTTATGTAGGAAGGGAGGGGGTCTGGAACCAATTTACGTAGGATTTTTGTACGTCTTGAAAGAGTTGCATCGTTTCCGAATGAAATTTAGCAGTGACATGGAGCATCCGCTCGTTAATGGCGTATTTTCCGTGGTCTCACCGCTACAACAATGCTCCTATTCTGTCGCCTGACTGGCTAGCTTCATCACACCTCCATGCTCAATGAATGTGGTACTCCAACACTACATAATTGTACGATATCCATTGCTCAAAGCTGTACGATGACTTCTATGGAAAGATGAAACTGCAGAAAGCGAGCATTTAACGTAGATTAGATACAAATATCTAACGGCTTACGTAAGACTGAGAGGGAGGGGGGGGTTAGGAAAATCTTACATAGAGGATTGGGGGGGGGGGGTCAAAAATGGCAAAAATCGTCTTACGTAATACTTGAACGGCCCCTTATGAGCTGGGGGAGAATTTGAAGCAAAGACGTCATGAAATGCATGAGCCGTGAGGTGAAAGGAACGACGAAGCGTAGATGAGCCACTCTACGACCGCTGCGCCATCCATCGGAGATTAGGAGAAAGGTGCCTTTTCTGTAAAGGCCGTTTCACACGGTACATTTTTTTGTACAATCTATCGTGCGAATGTATGCGTCACGAAATTGTACCGTGTAAAACGGCAAATTGTGCGAACGCTTGTGCGAATTTATGAATGACTGAACGGAAAATAGAACCTGTTCCAATTCCATTCAGATAATCATAAAATTTCGATCTGGTTTTATTCAACAGATAGAGCAGATATGGCGAAAACTATGAAGCCTACGTTAAGATTGAAAATAAAGTTTTTTATAAAAAGGATTAACACTTTCCCGTCGAATAATATGAGAAATAATTATAATGTGAATAGGAAGTAAGTAAACTCTCCTCGGGCTCTTCACCGGTTTAAACTATTCATAATTGTCGACGTTTCGAGAGACGACTCGTCACTCATTCTCAAGGCAAGAATTAATTACGTCGCCAATTATGAATAGTTTGAACCAGTGGAGAACCCGAGAAGAGTTAACTCAAAGTTGCTCAAATGTTTACATCGTCATTTCGTCGTGTTATTTGGTGTTATGGTTTTTCAGTGTAATCGCGATCTTTGGGTTTATGTCCTTTTCACCCAAAATTATGACTGGTCGCGTCCTCAAGTAAAGTTCCTGATACCTCGCATGATATAATAATAATAATTTTATTTCTGTTGGTTAGTAAGTAACAGAAATCTTAAAAAAAAGACATTAAAACACCGGTACAAATACAAGGGAGGGAAATTAGGAGGGACTAAAGAAACGTCTTCCGCTATACCACTTGCAAGGTTCCGAATTTCAGCTTTTCAAGGTGTCAAATACATGAGTGAAACATGTGTCCATTAGTGAAACATGTGTCCATGAGTGAAACTTAAACAACATAAATATAATAAACAAAACACTCTCGAATTCCGATCGATTTCTACCGCTAAATTGCATGGAAAATTGTACATTTACACTCATCGTGTAAAGCAACATTCAGTCTGATTCAGTCGTTCGTACAATATTTTCTTGCACACTTGATTGTACATGCGTTCGCACGATAGATTGTACAAATAAACGTACCGTGTAAAACGGCCTTAACCCTTAACCAGTGACGTGCAATTTTTGTTACACAACCAGTGACGCGCGGTCTGGGATACCGCAATAAATCAATTATTCATAAAATGTTGCAACGCCATTTTTATTGCTTCGTTAAATGTTTCTTTATCTGCTTAACTATTCTAAAACTTATATTTAATTTTATGCATTACCAATACGAACCAATTTTTAGGTAAAAATAGTTGTTTGAAACAGGATCAAAAAACTGATGTCAAAAACACTTGAGTTATTATTATCGTTTTAAAGTACCAATATTTCGCCTGATATACAAAAAGGCCTTAAATGTTAAAGTAGGAAGGCTAAGTAATAAGAAACAGTTGATATTATCTCGTTTATTCCTTTTCTTGATGCATTCTGCAGGCGAATAAAATTACATTTTTTCACTATAGCTCTCATATCTCCGTTTCCACACAGTCTACAAATTGTCTTCGTGCATTTCAAGCACACAGCCTTTTTGCATCGGAAACCTAAGAAAGAGGTTTTCCGTTTTTTACTTGGCGGGCACAGTCTATGTTGTCCGCTTCTCGAGCATTTCAACTTCTTCAGCCTCTTCCAACGGTAGATGGACAATTTGCGCAATACTTAATAATCTTACTTGTCTCGGGAGTCTAAGATTTGACATTCTCCTTCTCATATGGGGTCAAACAAGATCTGCAGTTATCGATGTAATGAAATAAAATCGTGTTATATCTTTCTCATCTTTCGCAGACTGCTGAAGCACAAAGGAGTTGACAAGGGAAATATCTAATATTCTGAAAAATACTGCCATTGGCCACCTCCTCCTCCTTCGGCCGGGTGTGTAGCTACAGCACATTTTGTCTAAAATATCTACGCCACCCTTAGTCGTGTTGTAAAATGAAATAACCTCTGGTCTCCCTGACTCTATATCATCACTCACCCTGTAGTGCATTGATGAAACTAAGCAAACAGCCTTATTTATTTTGGGGACATGGGATACTAGAGTTATGTTGGCCGAGAATCCATAAAGTGAAGAGCCCACTATAAGCCCTTTGGATGGCGCAAAATCATTAGGTATTTCCCTTTTATTTTTTCTGATTGTACCAACGTACGTCAGCCCTTTTTCTTTTAATTTTTCTACCAGTTCAATAGATGTGAACCAATTATCCGCTGTGATATTCCTGTGGGACCCCATGGTTGGCTCAGAGAGACGAAGAACTGACTGGATTGTATTTGATAGCTTCTTGTCTTTCTCTGACAAACCTATCCCATCTGTGTCTTTCCCTGCGTACAAATATGCGTTAAACAGATAACTGTTTTCGGCGTCAGTCAAACACATCATTTTCAAACCATTCTTGGTGGCCTTGCTAGGAATATACATTTTGAAACGGCAACGGCCCCTGAATGCAATTAATATTTAATCAATGCAAGTTACAGTTCCCAATGAATAGCAGCATTGGTATTTTTTACTAGAGAGCAAAATAACTCAGAAATTGGAGTTACTGGGTCAGTTTTGTATCGGGTCATTCGATCCGCAGGGTTCTCAAAACGTAGACCCGTGTAAAGTAAACCGCTGTCCTGACATTACTGATCGGAAAATTTCCCTGCCAGTGCCATCTGAGGCAAATATGGTGCAAATGTCTTCATCATTAGATTTGAAAATCGCAGAATACGCCAAAAGACCAAGAAAGGCTTTTAACTCCATCAAATCTACGTTTTGTAGCTGCGGCCTGCTATCCCTTTTTTTCTCTCTTGTTGCATTAAGCTTCGTGTTTGTCCACTGCAAAATCAAATGCAACATTCGCTCATCAAAAACCAGAGACCAATAATCAAGAGGCTCAACATCCTTACCTAGCGATGTAATGCAATCCTTCAAACCAGGTTTCTGAGTAACAATGTTATGGAAGGGTGTACGAATTCTCCTCTTTGGCTCACTTGATGACCACTTATTGCGATTTCTCCCGCCCTTCTATAGCCCTTTTTATTTCTCCTGGCGATAAAACTCGACGCTTAGATGTTCTGTCCCCAAATACTTAAAGGGAGACCGACTGCCAAAAGAAAGGCACAAATGAATGTTGCACTCCAGGCGTGGGCGCGCGAAATTTCGGGGTTCAATGGGTTCCATCATTTTTACAAAATACATTGCATGCGTACTGCCTGCAAGGGGTACGAGAAATTAACCAAGGTTTTATTGTAATTATTTATAAAATCTAAAAGAAGCTTAACATTTAAAGAACAAAATGCGTGATATTTCCAATAAAAACCGGATTTCATTTGTTTTGCGCTCGCCTTCAGCAACGACTTGAATAGTCATTTATCATTACTTAATGTATTTTAGAAAAATTAAGTACTTTATTATCCACTTTGTGCAACTAAAAATGCTTCCTAACTAATTATTAATTATTATTATACTTGAAAAATCACAACGAATTGTTTTTAACAACTTTTTGTATCATGTCCACCAGCATTACGTTTATTGATTTTTCCAATTTAGTGACGTGAGGTCTCTCAGACCGCTAATTGAATTCAGTTGCTATTTCACAGAAATCAATAGTAAAAACATTAAATTTTAAGAGTGTTATATCCTTATTATACAAAAATATGAAGCTAACGAGAATTATAGACATTTTAAAATAGTCATTTTGAAAATATTCATAATTTTAAAAACGCAGCGGTCTCTCAGACCGCACGTCACCGGTTAAGGGTTAAGATGGTGGACACCGGATAATACACTTTCCAGGTTTGACAATTTACAATTCCCATAGTTATGGTGTTATTGGAACAATGTTACGTTTCCACAAGTTCGCTGGTTGTGCTTAATATGTGCACTTATTTTGGTGTAAATCAAACCGTTTTAAGTGAGTTAAGAGCGGGGAAAAAGCACTCATTAACCTAGTCTAGTATTTAATGGGATGTATTATAACAGTGCATTTCAAATTCAGATGATTTAATGGAATTTCGAAAAAGTTTCAAAACATCCTGACTATTTTGAAATAAGGCAACAAAAAAGATGACTAACCTAGATGAAACTTGGGAAAGTATTTTCTTTTTAATGTTATTTTTATTTTGAAGAGAGAAGCCAGCATGAGAAGAAAAATAAAATACCCAATAGTAAAAAGAAATGCAGTGTGACGTTATCATTTCCATAGAATGTTTTTTTGCTCACCAAGCAAATCGCAAGAACACTGTACGAACTCAAGCGATATATTTTGCGTAAAAATCGCATTAAAGTAAGGATACTCATGTAATGAAGTATCTCGTGCTTTCCCGTCGTAATATGAAAGTCCTCTGGAGGCAATGAACACCGTCCCTGAGGAAGATGGCAGTGTCGGCCACTGAAACGCCACGTGACCCGGTGGGATCCGGAGAGAAATTCACAATGCCTAAGCAAGTGTTATTTTTTTAACGCTCAAGTTTCTGCGTGAGAATGAGAATTGAACTTAGCGCATGCAATATACTAAAAACAGTATGTTTACAGATACGTTAAACCGGGATTATAGCCAAACCTAGCCTTACGATCAGTCTAGACGGTTCGGGAACAAGAGGAATGAACATGGATCCATGTCCGTTTGCAACATTTTGTAATTAATCTGCGGCAAGCGATTCAATCAAGGATTCTGTGGGATTTACCGCGTACGATTGAGAAGTTAATGGAAATGTTGCCGTTTCCGCAACGAAAGAGCATCGTCCACTGAGAGGTTGTTTAATCAACCTGCGTAGCACAACATCCAGTGAAACTCTAAACGCCATTCAATTCAGCGAGTTCTTTCGATGAATAAATTAAAGTAACTTTTTTTCAAATCCATATCGCTTACAGATAGTCGTGTGTTCCCATCAGGCTACCCAAAATATTAAATAGTTGGAAACTTATCATGCATTTTTTCAAACATGAAAACGATATGAGGTCCAAGAAATTTCAGAAATACGAGTATGCCCGATATTTGAGGGTCATTTCAATTGATTCCGACTTTTAAAAAAAACCAAACGCCTAACTAGTTGAAACTGCAGATGAAGTCATTTTTTCTTGTGATCAACGGCTGTAAAAATTTATTTTCATTTGCAATACAATTCAAACGGTTTTCTGCTCGGTGGTGATCTTTCATCAGACACGCTAAATTCATTTTGATTCGTAGGATTTATCAACTTTGAAAAATAAACATTCAGGACAGCATACTACGCGCTAAAGAGCACCATTTCACTCCATTGAGTTTTGTAGGTATTAGGTGGGAGAATTAATTAGCATGAATTGACCAGGTAAACCGAAATTGCTTGTTTTATCAACCGCTCGCTGCTTCTGGCGATATGCAAACAACGCCGTCTGATTATCCCTACACCATTGCATCAATGAAATACAAACTGAACAAAACAAACATTCGTTCTATAGTCGAAGATTTCATAACCGCCACTCAGAAAAACTCACTCCTTGTTCGTTGTATTTTTAAATTCCAAAGCTTTCGAGTTATGTGAAATTGAGTAGCAGTCCTAATTCCATTTAGAACCAAAATTAAATTCGTGAATATATATACACACATATATATATATATATATATATATATATATATATATATATATATATATATATATATATATATATCGTATCCCGGCTAAGGTGAAATTTTTTCTGTCTGGATTTGACTCATTTTCATCTTCCCCACCAAACCCTGTGTTCGTCCTTTTATGTGTACCTATCCATTTCCATTTTCCTATGAATGTTTGAATATATATATATATATATAGATATAATTAAGAAACTTTTATTTTGGATATTTAGCGATAGTGGAGAAGGATGGATACATGTCGCATTATAGCTATTGGCACTAAATCGTCGATGGCAAGTCATGGGCGAGCTCTAAACGTGATAAAATAGGTTTGCATCGCTGAATTACTTACTGCTTTGGTTATTACCCGCTGTTTATGTTCTTCAATCCGGCATAACTTGACCAAGTCCAAGTAGTAATCCAAAATACCCATATGATTCCATGGTATTCTCTGTTCACCATTCCCTTGCTATACTCTCCTATCGATAATGGCTATAATCATTCTATTTCCTCTCATCAGCTGCATACCACTCTCCTGGTTTCATTTAAATTTTCTCCACATCCTTCGTTTCTAGAGGGTTGAACTTAATGATAACGGAATTCGATCAACAACACCACCAGGCGGGGAACCCAAGAACACTTCATCCCAAGTATTGGCCGCTAGGGCCAAACATCTTTCTCGTCATGACTTAAATTCAGTCCAAACCTGCTTTTTGAGCCATGGGAAGAAGTTCTTAAGATTAAAATGTATGCGTGAACTGATCTCCAGGGAAGATGATTGTTTTAAGTGACTATTGTGAAAGAGTAAAGTAAAGAGTCTTTAGTGAGTTTAGGCAGAACAAAGACCAGCATCACTGGTATTATGATGGTAGTTGTTAATTCACAACACTAATGATATTCACTACACTATGGATATATTGGTAGTTAATTGGCTCTTCGAAATTCGTAAAAAAATGTATTCATTTAATAGCGTTATTTCCGCTACCATTCACTTTCTTGTTTCCATTCCATTTATCATCTATCTTTGCTCAAAACCACATTTGCAATCGGTCTCCAATCTGTTCCTTATAAAGATGAAAGACGAACGAAGAGGAAGTTCAAATGGGCTTTCTTTCACATTTTCTCAAATGGAAACGTTAAAATAAAAAATATTCCACCCCGATCCTCACCCTTCAATCCTTTTCTTTTATTATTTTCATCCCTGAGGAGGACAGTAATTTCGCTCCAATCGGAATTCCAATTTCCCAAATCGACTGAAAATGTTTTTTATTTTCGGAGGACAAAATGAAGCTCCCTACCGGAAGGTAGCTCTCCCTCACACTCGGTTCGTCGCATCCGCGTGAATTATTATTATTCGGAGCGCCAATCATAATTTCTCGTCCCATCGCCCAACACCGCAATCATTTTCGCAAAACAAGCGTGAAAGGGGAATTTCGGGATGGCCGACCTGTCGAATCGGAGATGATGTTGGATTCAGATCGGCGGCGACGCGTTTGGAAGCGACGGAGTGCAAAGGACTGTGGGAAATTTGGAGGGATCCAAAGAAAAGAAAGACACTAGTAGTTTGCGGTTTTTTTTTCATTTCTACGCTCTGAAAATTCACGTCTCGCAGAACCGTGCACGCTTCAATGTGGATACTTACGTTCAGCCCTTCAGATTCAATTACATCGACAAGTATCTATGCAATACTCTGCGAACTAGGTACCGCGTAACTAAATGAAGAACGGATGAAAATTCTAAGAGATAATATTATATCTCAGCTGATAACGAAAACTGTAAATGAACGAGAGAACGTATACATGTATTGTACATTCACTCAACAGAGTCTTCATTCGTATTCGTAAAATATTACTCTACAATCTTCTTTACCCGTCATTGGTCGCGCTATGACATTTTCTCTCCCACCAAATTTAAACTTGTCCTCACTTTGTAATCATGAGTTAGAATACGTTTCCTTTCCTTCTAGCTGACTTTTTATCTCTTCCTATTGACCAACCGTCTCATTAAGTAAAAATGAAACGTCCGCAGCTGTGTAATGATATGTCTGATACCCTCGGCTGCAAGGTGTGTGATATTTTCTCATCGCGCGACCACTGACGTTGAAGTTTTTTTATCACTCAGTTTCGTTACACTCTCGCAGCATGCGGGAAAAGTTGATACATTTCGTGGAGAGCAGATATTTTAATGTAAATTTATGATTCACAAGAATGTATGCCCTCAAATAAATATTTCTTCATAAGAATGGTAATTTTCTTCATTTATACCCAATGATATCATCGCCAGTAAAATTAGCAATGATTACGTAATAGTATCAGTAATTGTGTATCTGTGGAAATCATTGTTTCACATGAAAATTTAGCGAAATAAATTAAATCTATACATAGTGTAATATATTGCCAATAAAAACTCTATTCTAGATAATCAATGATACATTTGAGTGTGAGAAAAAGTCTCACACGGGACCGCTCGCGTGATATAGTGTAGCTTAGCGACCACTCCCGGGTTAAGGATTCTCAAATACTGCCGTAGTTGATGCTGACCACGGATTACTGTGCGACACAACTCGACGAATCAGTTATCATAGGCATTACTCTACGAGCGGCTGCATGTGCATGTGGCAGAGGGTGTTAGAGGACACCAGTCATAGAGAAGGAAGGGAGTAAGTAAAAGGAATTTGCAGAGGGATGGGGTAACAAGAGAGGTTTTTTAATGGTCTACCGCTCTGTTTCCGGTTGTGCTCGGAAAGAAGGATTTTTAACCCTTTGTTTCACAGCTTAGTTCTCTCATGCTGTCGATTTTTTTATATTATATTTCAAGTAAATACCAGTAGAGGGGAGCTGTAACCCTAAAATTCAAGGTTGTTCGTTGCCGTACGGTTGTTATGTATTTTATTGTTGGGTTGGGTTTGAATGGGTTGGAATTTTTGTTATTATTGAGAGATTTCGAGAGAGAGAATGGCCGAGTAGTGGAACGGAAATACATTGTTATAATTATTTACTCTCCACCGTTGTGGGGAAAATACAGCAAACAAAGTCTGTTTTCCAATATCATTTAGCACTACCAAACGACAAGGCACCACAGAGATAAAATAATATATTCTACGATTCAATTTGAGTCAAGCCAAAATAAATCGGGTAACATCTACACAACTACCTAACCTGCAGTACCTGATGATGACGCCGTAGCGTTGAAACTGGTAGTACTACTTAAAACTCTGTGGATTTAAACATAGTTGTCATTTTCTTTATTCATAATGGACTTTCACAAAGTTACGCCAGAAAGAATTGAAAATATATTTCGTGCTGCCTTTGCATTTTGCGTGGATGTTGCTTTGGGAAAGAGCTCTTTCAAGGCCTCGTTCAGGGAATTTTTGCCGAAGACGAAGACGCTAGTGAAACGGTATTGTATCCCCGAAGCACCACCGAAAGTAGAGAGAGGAGCGACACGCTGGAGTTTTGCCCAGAGTTGTTTCCGAAACTTTGTGGGCACCTCCCTCTCTTTTTTCTCTCTTTCTTCCCCAACCTTCACTTGCGCGCAAAAACAAATCCTAGGCACACGAAACCTACAAAACGACGAGTAAGGAGAAGGAAAGTTTAGCATCAAGACTCCTTCACCTCCATCTTTCATTGGATGAGAGCCACGGTGTCGCCATGGAAATATCCATGGCGTCACCTCAAAGCATGAAATTAACCCAGAGCTCGTCGTCGTGCTTAAAACGCCGCAAAGTAGCCAACAATAGCCCATAAGAGCGGAGAGTACGTCACGACGAGGAGCATCTGAGACCACATACTAACTCGTCTACTCATCAAAGATACGACAGACGGGAGGGGTGGGGGGGTTTTCTCATGAGTAATATTTTCAGTGATGGAGGTTTGGAAATGGCTGAGCTGGGAGAAGAGTAACCTTGTTGACATCATGAATGTGAAGCAAAAATCTGTATTTACATTTGTCCATTCTTACAAGTCACTGCGGCTGCAGGCCTTTGTTTGTATTTCAAGGCTGCAGGCAGGTAACTTGAATGATATCCACGGAATGATAATGATATCCACGGAATGGATCTTAGGTGCTAGTTCACGAGAAGAGGAAAAATAAATTGACCATTGTACGTAATTGAGGTAGATAAAATAAAATATGTGAGTAAAAAATGTGTTAACTTTTTGTATGTATGTAATTTTACGCACAAAACTTAAGAGGTTAGCCGTAATAATGAATTCTATGAATAGGGCTTTTCAACTTCCAACAATTGTCAGGCGAACAATTCCAATTCTTCTGAGAATCAATCGTGGACACTCTGCGGTATTCTTGATTCCCGAAACGTTAATGCGGATGTATCTACTGCAGGCCACATCTAACTGTAACTCTTCAATGGCATCACTTTTAATTTTGAAGAAATTAATGGTATCGGCGTCAACAAGTACTCGTATGAAAAGAGTATCGTGCCAAAGCGACTCCCTTTAATATCCCTCAGCACTTTTTCTTTTCTTCATGCAATCAATTTTTATTCACAAGTACTGATACAGTTTCAAATACAGTTTCATTTTAACTTCTCTATCTTCCTCTAAGATGTCCTCTAGATCCCAGTCCCAACACTCACTTATTTATTTCATTTTTTATCACTATGACAATAACTCAAAAAGGTTAATAAAAAAAATTAAATTCAATGTTATAAAAATAAATAAATACATGCAATAGATTCTGGTTATCAATTAATTAAACATTTTTACACTTGACATGCGTCAAGAGTTCGTTGAAACTTGTAAAACTCACCTAATAAATTCTAGTCAAAAAATTACAAAGTAGGTTTTACTTCGGTTTTCCCGTTCCTCCTTTCACCACATGCAGGCAGTTGGTATCGACAAGCTAGCGACTTTTACAAGTCTCCGACGACAATGTATAAGTTTTACCGCCTAACGACAAATCTAACCACTTTTCAGGAAAGATTTTTATCCGACGACAGCAAAAGAGATTAAAAGCATTTTTTATTTTTCTTTAAAACTGGTTGCATTACACCATCGTCACTTTTAACATAATACTGGTTATTTGTTCGTCAGTTTTGGCCTTGCTACCTTGGTACAACTAAGGGGTCCCCCCCCCCCCCGCTGCTGTCTGCACTAGTGAATAGGATGAGAGAGGATGAGGGAGTTGGAACCTAACCTAATTTCAACCCCGAATTTTTTAAATGTTGTTCTTCCAGGATACTTAATTATCTTGAAGGATTCGAAAAAATACCTGTACTTAAGTAAGTTATGACGTGTTAGTGAAAATCGAAACAATATATTTGCAAAATCAATAAATTTATACTATCAATGCAATACATATAAAAAATCACGAAAGAAAACAAAAACATTAAACGCTTTTCTATGGCTCGCTGTTGTTTAGTTCAAGTTAAAATGAATTTATTATGTTTAAAATATATATTTTGTTCATTTCCATCCTGCGAAAAAACTGGTGAATATTTACTTGAAGTTAGCGCCTGAATCCGATTTTAAGTTGGCAATACTGCAAACAAGACGCATGGCAAGATTGCGGTAGCCATTAAGACAAAGTACTGTCAAGTACAAAACTTCAAGGGCGTCTGTGTTCCTAGATATAGCAAATAGTGTCAAATAACAATTATCTACGGCTGGTATCTGCCAGTCTAATATTAGGATAAGTGTTAGAAGGTAATCCCAATTCAGGTATTTCTAAAATGTGCCTATATTCTATATTCACGGGCCACGAGCTACAAACGAATTAATATTGGCTAAACCTGAAGTGATAATGAAAATATTTCAGAAAGATAACTATTTTCATTCATCTTCATCTTCCTTTAAAAAGATTTAAGAGGTTGTTGAGGATGGGTGGGTAGAATGAGTAGCAGGTAGAAAACTAGCTTCTGATTCCAAGGGCCCTGGTTCGATTCCCGGCACTAGCATATGTATCTTTATTAAAATCCCCTCTCTTCTTGGTTGTCACAAGAAATGCTCACCAAGTGCGGTAATCCACACGTCGCGTCGGATCGTTAAAATATATAACCCCTTATGAGCCATGAACTAAGGAAAGTTCAATGTGGACGCTTTCTTTCTCCCCGCTCAACCAAAATAATTCTAGCATAACCATGCCACCACCTATCTCATATCGTCAAAATGACCTTGATGCTAACCTCTCACAATAACTTCAATTATAGATATTTCCACCGATGTGATCCCAAACACTTCTCACATTTCAGATATCGACGTTGGGTTTCTCCCTTGAAGTCGTTCCACTGCTATGTAATGAAATGATCACCTATGAGTTAGGGATGGTCTAAAAATACCGGTATGCGGTAGTACCGATACTATTTTTTTAATCCGGTAGTACCGATTTTAAATACTGTATCGCTATCGGTACTAAAATACCGGTATTTAGACAGCGCTGCCATCTTGCAATAACTAACTAACTACGGAATAACTTTCTTGACTAACGGAACTAACTACGAATTTACTAACTACAGTAATTTTCAAATGTTCTCGTAATATGTTCCTCGACTTTTTCCATATTTAAATTCCCGAGAAGTTGAGATATGTTTTTTATCATTATTGATGTATTAGATAAATATACATTTTTGAGGCATGCCGAACACCAGAGAATCGATGCTTTTGAACCGTATGTATACAAATATTTATTCCAATAGCTTAAACTTTAGTGCGACCACGCAAGGATTGATAATTATGACAGGGGATTTTACCTGACCACAACATTATAACAATACCGATCGTTCTTTAAATTATTTAAAATCATTCCAAAAAAAAGCGACGAGCGCAAACATACAGCGTAAAATAAAAAGTATTCACTGAAAAGTCTCTGTATGAATGCTCATAACAATGAATGTTCATTAAAAATGCCGACGGATGGAAATTTCTGTGTATCATTCTAGACTGATGTTCTAATTTTCCGAAATACCGGACAATCAGGGCGAAACGTATATTTCAATTGTAATTAATACAAATATTCAATCAAACACATAAACACCGGTATTTTTCTTCGGTACTACCGGGTGAATTGTATTATTGCTTTTTAATACTCACCAAAACAATACGCGGTGTCTTTTTGAGTACCTTGGTTAATCTATGGAGGTTTGGTCGAATGTCTTTTTTAATAAGAAACTCAACTTCCTTTTTCCGCCAAGACGTTTCGCCTTTTTATTAATGAGGCTTCTTCAGGGCATATACAGTACAATGCAAGGAATACAGTTAATAATAATTATAATACAACAAAGGCAAAAAAGTTTTCAATCATAAATTTAGTACCTCAAAGGATAAACTTTCTTACTGCGTAATATAATTATTATCAACTGCATTCCTTGCATCGTACTGTAGCCTCATTAATAAAAAGGCGAAACGTTGGGAGAAGAAGGAAGCTGAGTTTATTAAAAAAGACATTCGACCAAACCTGCATAAATTAACCAATGCATTACTAAAGTGGTCAATAGCCAATCAAATAAGTTTTTGAGTACCACCGCCCATCCCTTCTACGAATCAACTACAGCACCATGTGATTTTGATATTTCAAGTAGCTTAACTTATTCATGTTGTCTTATTATCTCTGGAGGCTGTAAGACGCTCCGTGCATCTTTCGGTCGCTCGAAATGGAACTACTCCAGCATTGAAATCCCCACTTAGCGATGGAGTGGTATTTGGCCTCATAGACCAATAGAAGGAAAGTTTCTCAACACACTGAGTCTGAGGTGAGACGCGAACGAGGCGTCAATCGTAAATATAACGGGCAACAGAATCGAGCTGAATCGTAACCCTCCCATAACACTGCTACTTTATGTGTAATTTATTTCATTCACGGCTGCACGTTTTATCAAGGCTATAAGGGACTTCGAATGGAAGGGACCTTTCGCCATAATATTGGGAACCCCTGGCAGTTAAAAAAAAGACGTGCAATGGAATTATTTCTGGTCTCTTCCATACCCTGATACGTGATTAGAATTCTTACAATGCGGGCAGAGAAGACGCTTCACAACTCGAAAGATTTTATTTTTTTCGCGTATGTTTTCTTCATGCGACCGAGTCCTCGCCCTCAAGGTGGGTCACATACGAGAAAAGGACCCCCTGCCACTCACACTGCGAACCCCTCCTCCTCCTCTAGCGTCCCAATCTTTTCCCCCTTATCCAAACCGCCACGCTTTCGGCATTTGAAATTTGAGTGCGTGTGGGAGGGCAACGAGGATCTCTTGGCACGAAATACAGCCGTCTCCCATCTCAGCGAAGACAAAGTTCCCCGAGGGGAAAGATACGAACGAGGATGACATTCAAGAAAGACGGCGAAGGTTGGTCGAATCCTCTCGCAGATCGCAAAATGCCGACAGGATACTAAACCCCTTTTTTCGCCAAACTCCTGATATTATCCTTGAACTAGCGTGCCTTCACTTGGCATCTTAATATTAGATTAAATGACTCAACTGTGATCCCCATGGGCTTAGTGCCAGTATGGGCTAAGAAAGTGTACTTAGGTATTAGCAAAATGTCAAATATTAATCATACAAAAAATTTCCTATATATCCTATATTGTTGAGTGAGAGCAAAAATTTAAACTGAGAATCACAGGTGTGATTAAAATCTAACAGGTGTTGGGCAAAAATAGAAGTGGTATTCCCAGCTAAGTAGCACTTTTTATGTTCTTGAATGCGAGTAGAAAAATTCCGACCGGTCTGCCCAACATAACACGCTAGGCATTGACAGGTTATTTCGTACGAACAGCACCGCTTTACTTTTTCAATGGTGTCTTTATTCAAGCATAGAGCTTTTGACAAAGTTAAGGGTGTATAAAAAGAGACTCGGAGCTTGTCCTTTGGGAAGAAATCGGCTATTCTATAGGATAGGGAATTCAACAAAGGCCGTAAATTAGACGCAATGCAGCATCTAGAAATCATCCAACGGAGAAAAAAGGAGTTCCCCCTCCTGAACGATGTACAGTTTTACTATTCCCCCTCCCCCTCCTCCTGTAAATTACCTTCCCTTAGTGCGTGAGTGTGCACCCTGCAACTAAGTGTGTCAAATTTCCCTGTGCTCTGACTCCCCCCCCCCTTTCCCGCTGTTGCATGGGAGCATATTGGTCGGGCTCCAGGCATCACGAAGACTGACCACACGCCGCGCCGTGGGACATTCCACAAAGAACCCTTTTGGTTTTATACATAGTGTCTTCTACTGTTGTGTACCCAGTGAAAAATTCCCCAGTAACCAGTGACAAAGTGTCTATTTTTTCCAATGCTTGTCCCTCCCCCCCCCCTCCCCCTCGACGCGCCGCGGGACATCACCTCCACGAACTTATGGTTTTTTCAAATTTCAAATGTTAACGATATTCTTGTGTAAATAACACTCCCTCCCCCATTGAAATTTTTCCCCTTCCCCACTCCCTCCCTCCACTTTCCTCCTAACCTCCCTCACCCACCTTCTCTTGTATATATACAAATCCTAAATGTATGTACCTGATGATGATGCAGTGCATCGAAACCGGGGTCGAATTAAATTTTTATCTGTGGAAAATCGCATCTTTTAAGTTCTTACTATAATTTTAAATCGAACCATAGAAAAAATTAAATATGTTGTCTTTGGTCGAGAATCAGCTTATAATAATTAGTAAATATAACGAACTTTAAATTTAGAGATATTGTTGTGGATATTTTTTTAATATCATCATGGTTTTCATTATGTTACATATTGCAAGCAAAGGTTCTTTCCTCTCAAAACTAAATGAACTAATACCTTCCATAATAATCTTCACACATAATAAAATTTTATTTTTTAATCAATGATTTGTTTTCATTTTAATTGGCATAAATTAATGTTGGCCATGTTAATTTATAAAATTTAACGTAATTAGTTCATATTCCACTCTGGAAGAAAAGAATGACCTGCACAATATAATGCAAGCAATGTGTGTTCAATGGTTGTTGCTTGACGAAATATAAATGTAGTTAATTGGTAAAAGTTTACTATACGATAATTTATGCGATAAAAATGGGAAAAGGTTGTAAAAAAAAACTTCTTCGGGATATATGAATGGAGTACATTCTTCCAAGACAGTGAGGCCAGACGATAACGGATAAATTATGAGATTGCACTCGCTCGCGACTTAGTCCTTCTCTAAAACTTGTGTATCTATAAAAATGAACTAGGATAGAGTTGATTCCCTAAATATACAAGAGACATTAAATTACAAAAATAAGGTTATAAATTATTTGTCGTAAAACATTATCGCGAGCAACTGGAAAACTCCATCCCAACCCAAGTTTGGATATGAGGAGGCGATTATTTTCAAAGCTTTTATTATTCCAAACTGTTTTTAATTATTTGCCTTTCCTGGCATATTTCGTCGGTGACACCCCATGCGTGTGTAACATGCCTCGAGTGGCAATTGTTTTACTTTTTTATCCTTTCTTTATCATCATCCTTCACAACCAAAATCCCTTTGTGAGGGAATCAAACCATTCAGGCGAAGAAATAACTTTTGCGGTCATAGAGTTAGAGTGACAACACCGACGCTTTTTTAACGCCAAATTTAATACTTGGGTAATTTTTCTACAACCCCTCCCGCAAGGCCCTCAGAAAGTTGCTGCATTAACCTTGGAAGAATACGAGTGTGTCTTAATCAGATGATCTAGTAAAACACGGTTACCTTGAGAGTAAAGGTCAGCGGGATGGAAACGTCTGCTAGGAGAGAACACTCAGATTAGAACTTAAAATTCACGATCAGATCTTCACACGGTCCACTCCAAGTTCACCGATCCCAAAACCCATTAACCATATTTCTAAATGGGTTTCAAACTTTAACTTATCTTTAATGACATTTAATATAAATAAATTTGAAACTTCAAAGCTAGCAATGATACGAAATATTGAGAGAACCACTGCATTCATGAATCTAGAATAATTGGAGGCATAAACACCAAGAGAGCCTCCTTAGAGAAATTTCTCCTTTAGGGGATGAACCGAATACCTCATGTATTGCTTCTCTTCACTCATTCATTATGCCATCGAGGTGGTTTCCTATGGTAGTTGCGAAGAAAGTTTATTTGCATTTCATGCTACAAATTTAATTAATAATTCAACTAAAAATATTTTTCTCCTTGTACCTCAAAATAAATATCTATATCTCTCCTCTGCAGAGAAAAATATCGATCAATGTGAATGTACTTCCTTACTTATCACACACAGCAATTGTTCCGGATGAGTTTTAAACTCTCTGAGCCTCAGTGAAAGGCGCAAAGTTGAGAAGTATATTACGGTTTCAATGCCACGATTATTAAGGATTTTCCATGTTCAATATGCCACAAAAATATGCCATGCCATCCTATGATTACATAACGTACTGTGAAAATGAGTTGACCCAAAACTTCTTTTGATACTTAAGACAGTGGCGGTTAAACTCTCAAGTAAACCAATAACTCTAAAAGCTGCAGAGTACAAATAAACAAAAGTGAACCTAAGTTAACACTTTTAAATAAATTAAAATAACTGACATTATAAACAATGGTGTTTTAGAATTGGAAAAGTGTCTTACTCTCGAACATATATGGCACTTAAAAGAAAAAAGACGTTTACAAAGTAAAACACCGCAAATCAATTTCAATTCTGAATATTCATAAACTTTTACAAAGAGTTTTGCCTTACGTCTGAGAAAGCTGAATAACATCCTCAGTGAATGAACTTCCTCCTTGGTTCACTCAGTGAATTGAATTCCCCTGAAACCATGGGTTAACTATGTAATGACAGTAAAGGCATCACATATATTGATTGTAGACGATGGAATCTGTCGATAAATTCATTTTTGGTAAGTCAATCAGGATGTTTTCATAAGCAACTTTTTTTATCTTTATAAACAAATTAGGAGTTATAAGCTTTGCAAAAGATACAGATCGGAAATATATTTCTCGGTCCATTATTTCTCTGAAGGACCATTTTGTTCCATCCTCAAGTATCTGCTAAGGACTAGCTACTGGTAAAATCAATACATCTTTGGAATAAAACGCTTACCTTTCCCGAGATAGTCTCCCTTTAATTACCGTATAGGTTAATTTCCAAATTTAAGGTAATACAAATTCGAACACAAGCTCTTAAACAATTTATAATCTGTACTATTCCGCAATTTTTAAATCTTAAAAATGGAATTTGAACGGGTATGATCCTGAATGCCCTGAGAAAACTCAACTCTACAGGGTTTCATTACATTAACG
Organism: Pyrrhosoma nymphula; assembly: GCA_963573305.1. Classification (NCBI taxonomy): domain Eukaryota; kingdom Metazoa; phylum Arthropoda; class Insecta; order Odonata; family Coenagrionidae; genus Pyrrhosoma; species Pyrrhosoma nymphula. Next base: position 5,182,172 of record OY754335.1, on the reverse strand, counting down.
CTTTTAACCCTGTGAATCCTCTTGATGCGGAAGAGATTTGACAAACATTTAGCAGCCGTAGCTTTAGATTCACGTTGTGAGGAGGAATTCGAGCGGCCATATGGGAAAATATTCAAAAGAGATACGGCAGCCGATAATAAGCTCAGCTCTTATGAAATGAGAAAGGAAAAAACTTCGACGCAGTGATGTTGAGCGGGATTCTCCCAACAGGACGAGATCAACCAATGAAAAGATAGCGGCCGAGTTTTCATGGGGCCTTATCGGATATTGGCAGCATATGATAGCTCTTCGACGTATCGACGTAGGCCACCCATCGGGACCAAATATCGATTCATTATACTCAAAGCAACCGATGGTGCATCATATTGGAATGGTATTACTAGTCCAGTGATGAATTTCAAAAATAAGGTGGTCGATGACCTTCTTGGTCCCTGAATCCGGTCTGTTCTCGTCTCTAAATAAAATTCGAATGGGCTTAGGAAGTCCCTTTTGGATTCAACTAGGAATCGTAAAGCGAATTATGGCATGATCACGGTACATAAAAATGGTACATAAAAAGGACATGACGCGGCCGTAATCGAAACTGCGGAAGTTTTTCTTTTAATATAAATTCAAACCTTAGGTATTCGGATAATTTTCTCCCGCAACAAACTTTATCACTTTATGCTTTATGAGTAAATAATCGAAAACCATTACCATAATTCCATCTCCGTTTATCCTTCCCAGTATTTCGGAGAACTTCTTTCGCTGTCGATTTGGGTGAAAATGAATAAAACCTAAAGGGCATGGGTACCCGATGAAACCAAGGTTTGCAGCTCATGAATTCCAAGGCCCTGTTCAATAATTCAGAGATTTTCGGAATTTCCCTAACGTCCTCCGGGAAGGCATTCGGAACTCAATACAAATGACATATGCAGTAACCATGTCGATTTCAGTGCAAAATGCTTTTGGATATATATATAAAACGACACCCTTCTCGGATGACGTATTACATTTCACACATCTATGCACCAAACAGGCCAGTGTGTATGCATGTGTCTCTTACATGAAAAGATTACTTAAATATATTTTTTGAATTTTCCGAACTGTTCTCATTTGATGTCCAGAAGTTGAAGGGTATTCGTTTGGCCATTAGCATTTACGATTGTAAAGGCCTGGTAACACGGTACATGAGAATGTACAAGTTTCTGTACATTTGTGTGAATGGTTTCATGTACAGATTCTTGTACATTCTCATGGACAAGATCTATGAATAGGTGGCTACACGGTACATTTTTTCGGACAGATTTTCGTACATTTTCTGATGCACATTATGCGTTTTCGTTTGTTTTTCCTCATTTTAAACCGTTGGCGCGTTTTTTAAACCATTTTTTTTCCATGGAAACGACACATTCAGTTGTCATTTGGCTTTGGTTGGTGGTTTGTTTGGTTTCGTGCGCTCGAATTGTTTTTGGATTTTGACCTCTTGCTCGTTGCTTGTAACAATGAAAGCCGCCAACACAAGCCAGATGACAACTGAATGTGTCAATTGCGTCGTCTGCCACCAGGTGTCTCTGTAATGAGGTCAACTTGTACGATTGTCTGAACGAAATTAGAACTGGTTCTATTTTCTGTTCAGACATTCATACAATCGTACATTTTGGTGTGGTTACTACACGGTGAATTTTCGCGTTCATTCAGACATTCACACATTTTCTTGTACATTCTCATGTACCGTGTAACCAGGCCTTTACACACCTCAAAACTCCAGTACCTTCATTCAGTATTCGCTCAAAGTGAGTACACGAATGACATTATTTCACTACAATCACTCAGATAGCCAATATCTATACCTACACCAAATGTTAATTGCGTTAAGGTACAAGGCCTGAAAGAGTATTTACACCACAATAAAGATAAAATATATACATATTGTTTCTAACCTTTCTTCAAAACAAGCGAATTAAAGATACGATTCATGTAAGATTACGAGATAATATTTATGAAAAGCTAAATACTTAAAAAAACTAAAAACTTAAAAAAAATAAAAAAAACTAAAAACTTAAATCCTTTCATCCACAGCACAAGTCATCCAGTAATCCCTTCTTATCTCAAGAAACGAGTTTTATGTGGCACTTAAAACACATGATTTATAAGATGTGTTAAGTCTATAGTCCTCCATATTTAATCAAATATCATGTGATTTCATTAACCATAGAGCTACAATAACAGAGTTGCATTGCACTTTGAGCCCAGATTTAGAAAATTTCCCTTGATGATTTTTCCAAACCAGCCATTTTAACGGTATCTTCTGTAGGTAAAATATATATTCCACAAATCATAAACAGACTTTTTAAGATGGTCATGTCAAGAATAGAAACTTAAAACAAATATTTTTTTATAATCAAGACCTTATTAAAATCTTGCAAGTAAGATAAACTAGAATCTGACATAAAAACTTAAAAAATCCCTTTCCTACGCTATGATGATCACAAATGCCCAATGAACCTCAGGGTGTGAAACCATGCAAGCACGCAGTGTAACAAAGAGGATATTTAACTTCCAAATATGATTGTGGTAGCATTGATGTATTTCAATTTCAATATCTAAGAAGTTGTCTGCAAATCTCATGATATACTCGTAAATAGGCGTTGAAATAGCCAAAATAATATATAATAGTGATTATCAAGGGCAAAAAGAAGTGATGATTCTCTTAAGGTTCTACGTCCAACTAAGTTTCTAAGTTGGTAAAAACTGGGATTTATCACGAGAAGATCTCAGCAAAGGTCCCAAAGATGGGCGTTCTTCACCGACATAAGAACGATAAAAACCGTTAAGGAAGGTACTAGCGAGAGAAAAAAAATTCCATCAACTTTTCTCCCCCTTACCCGACCATCATTACCGAGTTGAAAATTGGTTCTCCAAAAGATTGTCAAGAGTCCTCCGAGGTTACTTGAACGGACGGACGGAAGAGACTCAAAGTGAGGCAAGTCAGCGTCTTCATTGGCGCAGCGAAGTACACCTGAATCACTCTCTGTCTCTTCAAATAGACGAAATTCGCAGCGAGTGCGACTGAAGTTCGCGCGGACCCTCGCGAATCATTAGAGCGAAGGTTTCAGGCGGTGACGCAACAGAAACAAACGAGCCACACACTGCGCACTCTATTATATAGGGCGACGAGGCATTTGGAGTGCCACGCCCTTGGAAGTCTGAACGAGTCTGTTACCCACATTACCAAGAGGAAACGTCGCGGGAACTCGGTTCCCAAGTGACGACCGCGGGACGAAGGAAGAGTTGTTAGATTATTATCGCGGTTGACCATAAGGGTTCACTTCAGGGAGTAGGGGAGAGCATGTGCAGTTTACCACTCCAGTTTCAAATGTCCATGCTCCCGTTAACCAATAAAATTTTACGCATACGAAAACATTTCTTATGCCTAGCATGAGTTCATCATCATCAAGGTAGATCTGTCCTGAGACAGGTTCCAGCTGAACTGCTCCAAACTTCTCTATTTTATGCCAACAATTTCATCTCTTGATAATTCCTATTCTCCCTCAAATCTGTCAACATATCAAATTTTCTTCTTCTGTTTTCCTTACACTTTTCCTTCCATTATCTCACTCAGGAGGCAGTCATGCCTCATGATGTGGCCTAACCAGTTTGCCTTCCTTCTTTTTATTGCATTCATGATTGATTGACCTTTTCTCGTCAATCCATTCGAAAACTTGGTGATTCCTCAGCATGATTTATGGAGGCTAAACTCTGGAAACTGCTACCCAATGTCTTACTTGAAACTCAATGAAAGTTCTTAGTACCATTTAACTGAATCATAAATATCACGATGACGCCATTAAATTTAAATTTAGACGTCAATAAACATTTTCAACATACTAAGATGATATTTTACGATTAAAAATCATTTTTAAAACATCTCATGCACTTAAACTCTCGTCAATGAGGAACAGTCAATCGATCTTATTACGCGATTCATTGGAGAGTTTGATGAATTACTCCAGGGAATGTTTCTACGATTTTACTCTAAAGTGCAGCCTTATTTCAAGAGCACAGCGATAATAATCCTGATTATAAGATCTAGGACCTTAATACACTTTTTCTTATAACCTAACGCTTTCAACTATGTAAATAGAATAGATGCAAACTTATATAACATCAAGTGTTAACGAGCACAAAATAATATCAAAATTGTTACGATTTGAGCTTCATTCTTCTTCATATTAACCATTTTCACCTCAAAAAGAGGAAAAAGGGTCCTATTACCCTGTATTCTTTGCTTGTGTGCAGAACTGTAGGATATTAATGCAAATTTTTTTGTCATACGTATCTTCTAATTTATCCCAAGCTCAAATGTAATTATTGTATAATAATAAAATTTAACTATTAGGAAACTCTCGTACACAACTCGTAGTATTAGTATTTTTGTTTAACGTGCTTCGACGGCTAAGGTAATTTCGCACATACTGTCTGCCACTTGCATACAGGGGCAACAGCACTCGGACGAATCGGAGGATCACCCCTCCAAACTCGAGCCGAGGCCAACGATGCTTAACTTCGGTGACTGATCGGGAACCGGTGTTTCTATCGTGACAGACCGTTGCCCGTTTACAACTCGTATATATTCTCTGTGCTTATGCACGTTTACCAAGATTCGCAAGCGTTATCTCGAGGATACGATGACAGCGAGAGTATATATTAAATTAATGGTAGGTACTTACTGTTTCTGTTGGCCTCTGGTCACCCACCCACGGGGGATGAAGAAACATACCGAGTTAGTGAATATTGGTACTCACCTGCGAAATAAAAACAGAAATTTGTATTAACAAAATATTTGCTTTTACTTTTAAACACGCAAAATAAAAAATGTCCATTGGTAAAAATTTCCATGCATGCATAGATTTATCATTCAGAGGTAATTTCCATTGCTGTTTGCGTGACATTTAACATTTTATTACTTGCACTAGAAAAATATTTTTTTAATGTTTTAAAGAAATATGACCTTGATATTTCACTGCAAAACACAAAAATAGAGATATCTTAGGTAAATTATTCCTCCAATACGTTAGATCACTCAAATCTTGTTTAAAACACGGAAAACACGTAAAAGATTATTAATTTTAAATTAATTAATTTAAATTTAAATTAATTAATTATTTATTTATTTAAATTTAAATTAATTAATAATTAATTTAATAATTTAATATAAATAACACGATTTTTAATATGTTAATCACAGTTTTGGAAAATAATGAGCAACGAAAATAATGACAACAACAAAAAGGTACCAAGCATAACCTCTAACATATTCCACACCACAATTGAAAGATATAATTTTTTTTACATTTCAATGTGAAATTACTACTTTCTCATGGGCTGGATGGCTTAAATCACAATCTATATTAACCTAAATAACATTTGTACAAATGGCTGTCATGTGGTAATAAATGCGAGTATGTGTTCCCTTCGAGGTGAATACCTAAGTGGTTCTGGGGAAGGAGTCTCTAGGTTATATTATATTTTCTACAGGGATTCGAAGCAAAAAAACATCCGCTCTATACATTTCCGATGTCAAGTGTCAGTTAGCATTTCAATCCATAGCTCAAAATCGAACGAGGAGTAACCCAATCAGATCAACCCCGGCTTTCGAATAATCCTGCCCTAGAACAACAATCTTAAGTCTCGGCCACGATATGAGCGGCGGCAAGCGGCAGAGCAGAATGGCGGCGGAGCGGCAGGGCGGCAGTGGCCACGATACGAGCGGTGATTCGCCCTAAGATTTGTTCAGAAGCAGAAATGGCGTCAACGGAGGAGGTCGTCCAACTCCTGCTCTCAAGTGAGAACACTTTTCTGAGAAGACGCGTGTTAAATAGGGTTCGGGATAGGAAGTATGGGGTTCACCCTTTTTTTATAAGTGTATAACAAGGTTTGGTGAACGTCACCATCTGTTTCTTGGTCTTAGGACAGATGAAATACGTTTTTTCGAGTACACAAGAATGTCAATAGGAACTTTAGACTACATTCTAAGCAAGATAAGCCATCTTTTGGAGAAGAAAAAAGTGAGACTGAGCAGAACGGTAGAGCGGCACAAGACAAATTCAATGTTTGGGATTGGCGGCGAGGGGCAGTGGAGCATCACCTAGCCGTGCCTCGTTGCCGCTCACGTCTATCATGGCTGGGTTCGAGCGATTTCCATATCAAACATTATAAACAAAATTCATCGTTGCCGCTCTGTCGTTCTACCGCTCGCCTCCCGCCGCCCGTCCGCGCCGCTCGTATTGAGCGGCGGGCGGCGATACGAGTCACGATACGGCCACGATACGAGCGCGCTCGTATCGTGGCCGAGGCCTTAGTCTCAGGAAGTAGACTTCAATCCTGGGGTTTATGCGCCCGGCGAAACTCACAGGAGAAAACAGGTTGAGAGCATTTTAGGCGCGAGTGACCACATATTTGATGGTAACAGTGTGAGCGTAAAATTTCAATATGGCATGTAGATACGTCTTTTGCATCGCCAAAGATTTGGTACATCGATTCATAATATGATCATATGATATCGTAAATTGTTTCATATCCCTTGATATTGTATACTGTGTTATATCACATATCGCAAATGAAGTCATATCGGAAACCACACTATGAGGCCTATTCTGAATGAAAATAAGGCCGAGCTATTCGTCAGAATAGCGCGAAAAGCGGCTATTTTCACGATTCTGGAGACCCAGTGGCTATTCGGTATTCTGAATGATGAAATAACCACAGGAAGTGGATATTCTAAAGACGACAACAGCGCGGTGGCTATTCGGTATTCTGAACGGCGGATAGCACCGGTCAGGTTCGAAATATTATTGCTCGGCCTTTGATACCGAGCTATTCTCAATAGCTCGACCCCATCTCACGTACGGCGGAGAGCGAAAATGGCACTTCTCCGGCTTGACACATTTCTATTTCAGGAGAAATGGGTTAATTCGGAGAGTGAAAAGATTTTATAAATGCGAATTCTTGTCATGATGACTGACATGGATTTTATGACATTACGTTAGTTTTAACTGGGTGAAAAAGACGTTTAGGCTGGTGTGACGAAAGCGGATATTAACCTCGATAGTTTAGACTGTGACTCCGCTACATAATCAAATATATTTACAAGCATATATGTACGCACAAGTATACTAGGGTTTAATTTAAAACAGCACGCTATATTTATTCAAACGTCATTTGCATAGACGAATCGTAATGGTAAATTTAAGTAAAAGTCAACTCAAACAAGTACAATTTCACCCCATGAAAATGGTAAAAATTCACTTAAATGGGTTCTTCTTTAGAGAAAAAGATGTATTGAGTTGCCATTACCCACTAAAACCCTTAGTTGTTTACGCAATAGCTAATCTTCAACAATGAATAAGGTACTAAAATTGTTTCTACATTATTTCAATGGAGACCGATATCTTTGCGATGAGAGAACTATCGTCTATCTGCCCTCCAGTTGCGGATTATTTCCCATTTTATGAATTGAACGTATTATATAATTGCTACTGGCCTCAGGGTAACATTATAATATAAGATAATAATTTCATACTCCGTAATGAAATTTGCCAGCACAAACGCATGTTTCCCATCGCTTATTCTTTCTATGAACACTACAAAAATCTTGGTTATAATCTTAGAATTTCCCAAGCATATGTACAATCAAGTATACTAGAGTTGAATTAATGAGCACACCACTTTCGTGTATCGTTATGGTAAACTTAAGTAAAAATCAACTCAAACAAGTCCAATGTCGCCCCGTGAAACATCACGTAAATGGGGTCTTCTTAAGGTAAAATAATTCATAAACTTTTCATTACCCACTAAAACCTCAGGTGTTTACTAAATAGCTAATCCTCGACAATTATAGAGGCAGTAAAATTATTTCTGTATCATTTCAACTGAGACCGATATTAACATTTTTCTATGCCCATCTCTCGCTTACATTTACCTTCGCATCAATGCCACTACAAACTTAAACAACAGTCAATGGGAGCTCCCAGGGCATTACTGCCAGTTGAATAAGAAATCACAGAGTAGAATAACGTGGATTACAATATTGATAGTTCTCGACCGAATGACTACTTGTGGTACTTTCATGTCAAAACAGTCAGTCACAAATGTACAAATGTTAACATGAGATATTCGACTCGCCGATAGCTAATGAAGTTCACGACTTTCACAAAATTGGTGAAGGGAAAAAGGAAACTCCATAGATTAATTAATACTTGGGATTGCAGGCATTATTTGCGTAAATAACTTTAAAAATGTAATGAAAAAATCTTATTACAGCAGAAGACTCATATTAGCATTCACCGCTCCGCCATAATATTATCGTTAGTCATTTTATAGAATATGTGGAATATATTGCTTCGAGCATATAAGTTACATATTATAGCTTATTATGCATAAAATGTTTTATAATTTAATAATAAAAGTGGTGGCCTAGTGGGTAGAGCGCTTGGCTACTGATCGGAGAGTCCCGGTTTCAAATCCGGTTGAAGCATTTGGACGCCCCGAACAAAAAAAATCCTCGGAGTGCGAGGTGGCCCAGGGAAAGGAACTGCCCCCCCACCTAACCTGAATGTGTGATATTCACACGCCTGCGGCTTTGTCCGGGGTGAGCTCTACCCTCAACTATCCAAACCAATCTTCAGGTTGAACCACTGAGAGAGAAATTTATAATTTTATCTATTTACGAGGTTAAATAATTCATAGGTTACATGAGGGAATGAATATTTCATCGAAGGTACAACGCCAGCTTGCTTCTCATTGGCTGCTGAAATATAAAATTACCGTTCTGAAAATTTTTCATACCGGAAGAAGCGGGCAAAGACAATATCATCACAAACACTAGTTTTCCCGAGCTATTTATTCCCCTGCTTGATTCAGAATACGGACATGAGATTCATTCACATGCCACGATAAATGCAAACCTTATTCATGTAACTTATCACAAAAAACGTATTACATAAAATAACCCAATGGTTATGGGTGCAAAAATATGAAATTCGTTAACTGTTAGTGTGAATAATGCTACGTCAATGGAAAATTTAGAAAACAATGTTGAAAAATGTTTCTCTTGGCCAAGTGTTACTACAATGTTCAGGAATTTTTAAAGTGACGATTTATAATTTGGAAACAGTGTACTTAAGGAAAGGGAACTTTGCATGTTAAAAAAAATGTTTTCAGTATAACCTGTATTTTAAATGTATATATGTAAATATTATGTCTAGGTTTTTATCTGTAAACTGACGAATCCTATACCAACAAATCTTTGTATGATCCTTGGAAAATAAAATAATAATAATCGTGCATCGCGTTCTGTTGAATTACGCATGCTATGGCAAATTATAACATGTCAGAAATGGAAACCAATATTGATATACACTCATGCCTTAGCACTACTGACTATAAAGGGGAACGGTCACTCCGATAAAGCCGATTGTCCACAGGTACCAACACTAAGGTTAGGTTACGTTAGGAGTGGTCAATATCAACAATTAAATTACGAAATACAGAGGAATAAATACAGTAGTGTACTTTAAATCAAGTACACTATCCAATCTGACAGTGTAAAATACCTGAAAAATTAAAATATACATAATAATACAGCTCCATGAGTAGCGCGCAGAACTTTTAAATAAGAGTCGGTAGCTCCAGATGTAGTCCACTCCTTCCAAAATCCATGATAGGGAGGTCCGTAGTAACCAAGTATGAGTGTATGATATTGCATGACTCATGATACGCAATATCACATCACATCGCAGTGTATCAATGTCTTCCCAAAGCAATAAGACAGCAAATGTATGTAACCTAACTCTTATTTCCAGCTCCAGCCCCTTAGATTACAGAGAACCAATATTCGTATCTTCGTAATATCGCTCAGCAGCAGCATGTTTCTGTGAGTGTGCTTCAGCAAGGCGGGAACATCACCCAATTTAAATTTCATTTCACTGCCAAATCGCTTTAGTGTCGCAATGAAACGAACCCCTAACGCTTCTCGGAGAGCACTCGAGTAGGTACCTTAGGCAGCTAGGTAGATACGGATGACCGAGTTTCCGGGTGTGTAAAATAACATGCAGTATAGTTTACGTAAGTTTCAAGGAGGCTGTTTCTCCAAAACCGTTCGACATATTTCACAAGCTCCAACGTATCATGGGAATGACCACAAGCTGGAAGGAAGTATGTAGATTGCACAACATAGATATTTAAATGTCACTTTTCCGTGAACAATAATGGAACTGGTTACGATATATAGCGTCTAGAAAATTATTTTTCTCACAAAACAGAATTTACTTTAATTTTATTACGAGCACCTCGCTCTGTATAAATTAGCGCCCCAAATTATTCACCTTTCCGAAAATGCTAGTTTCCCTTATTAATCAGGGCTAACTTAATTAACACAAGTATATTTATTATTCCCACTAAACAGACAATACCTGGAACATGTGATTAATAACCTCCAACTACAATTACGAACACCTCGCTCTATGCATGAACGTTATCCCCGATGCTAGCCCCACATAATTTGTTATTCTAAAAGTATTGGTTCCCTTTATTAATCAAGGCTTACTTAATTAGAATAAATATACCTGTGCATGCAATTTTAACTACCTTAAACTCTTCCAGTTTATCATATAGCCTTGCATTGTTTTCCCGAAAGAATTTTAGTCCGCACAAAGTAACAGGGGTGTTATTAAGGGGTTTTACCTTCAACTGGGGCTAATGTTGGATGCATGGGGTAGAATCAACCCGTGCCAAACACGCTGTTGGTGGCTTCCACGGCGCTTCGAGAAAGTAGGAAGCTTTTTTAAACCTAAAAATAGCAGAGCACGCCTCCGTATGGCACAAACACAAAATCCTTCTCTTTGGCCTGATTTCGGATCAGCTTTTCATTTTTTTTCATTTTCATTTTTTTCACTCCGATTTTCACCAATTTTTTCATCCACCGAGCCATTTAAAAAAGAGCGCCACTCCGAGGACTTCACTTAGGGATTCCCCTTCTGAAATTGATTTGAAAGAGGCTGAAAGCAATTTCATTATCCGGCAATTCGTCAGTGACTTTCCCCTTCCATGGATCTCCCTTCCCGAATGTCCAGTTTGTTTAGGAATGCCTTCGTATTACTAGTATGTATAAGCAAAAAATACATACACATTCGAGTGCAATTTTATCAATTGCGGGTATAACTAATTTTACGTAATTATGACTTTATCAATGCCACTTGGCCAAGATTTAACTATTTATGCACCAATGACTCTCTCTAATCGACGTTCAACACCAAAATTATTGGCCAAAAACTTTACAATACTTCAATAAACTATCAAAACATCAAACTTCATTCAATATATCCAAAGCGCATATTCATTTCCTTTGTTCCCGTAAACACCTCGTGTTCTATTCAGTCACGGCCTTCTATATATTTTCTATCACCTCCCATTTTGTAACACTAGAAACACCTGTATTTGCACTTATTTTCTTCAAACTTATTACTCTTCTCTTAACAAACGCTTCTTCATATCAATGTTCTTAAACCCTCCAAACTTTTTTTTTCTGTTTCTGGTATACATCCCCTCATTCTGCGGAGTATCCTTTCCTTGACGCAATTCTCCACCCCTACTAACACTCTTATCTCAGAATAAGGTACATATCAATAAATACTTAAATATTAGAAAGCAAGGCCAATTCCCCGAATACCAAGAAATTCATCAACCGTAATTTAAAAGGAAAGGTCCATCGCTCTAACACTCCAATATTTGCTAAAATGAATATTCTCTTTTGCCACCGGGTAATAATAACCCATTCAGGAATCCAACAGAAAGTGCCTATTCACTAAATGCAATCAACCATATTTCATCCTCAAATTAGTGTTTAACAACTTGAATTTCTTTATTTTTCCATTTTTCCATGATTTATGGAGGTGATATTCCATTATATACCAGCCTGAATAAATAATTTTCCACCGATATATGAGGCAATTGAGACATCCAGATAGAGATCAAAAGCACGATATGGTTCTTTTATAACCCATTACCAACCCCTGTTGGTAAAGGGTTGATCTGTTTTGTTAATATCTTCTAGAAATGGCAAGTATTGTCATAATAAATTCGACATCATTAGGATTGTATGCAATAAATGGGTTCAGAAAAATGATCCATTCTCCCCTTGCACTCACCAATATCACTGAGGTAGTTCAAGTTCAGGGGTGACAACCTGAAAATTTCAACGTCTGCATGAAAAGTAATTTTCTTTAAACGTCATTCCAGGCAAAGATATTTTCCAGAAAAAAAATTCCAACGATCTCAAAATGTATTTCCTCTTTGTATAAAAAAATCGAGTAAAATAGTTTTGTAAAACTTAGTAGTGGTTACCATTGAAGGTTTTAATTTTATTCTCATAACATAAGGTGCATTTTTAAGTGCTGACAGAAAGTCATGCAGTATGGTGAGAGGAACACAACGGTAATAATTAATAAAAAATAAATTTCATGCCAACAGTGAAAATTGTATCACATTGACACATATAAGGGTTAATACGTTTCAAATTTGCATCTAAAAAAATCAAAATCAGCGGTACGACTTAACCGATAGTAACAGAGTGCACTTTTTGAACTCGATAAATTTCGATTGGTGCACTTAAATTTTGCGGTTACTAAATTTTTCAGAGTGAATAATGAGCAAACTTATAAAAAATCTTTTAAGTTACAAATTATTAATTTTATTGAGCTAGCCTATATTTACAAGAGAACACAAAACATTTAAAATGAAGGTAAAAAAAGAGTTTGAAGGAGAAAAACTACAACGTTTTAAAACCTTTTCTCACATTTCGATTCGAGTTCTATTTCAACCGTGCTAGTTTGTGCCAGAGAGGAACAAATTCTGCAAGGGCTCAGCAGGAATTTTAGAGCGATTGAGGGAAGAAGAATGGAGTCCATTCGTTCTTAATATACGATATGAAATGTGACGACTTGATACCTTCTTCGATGCGTAGGCAATGTTTTAAGTCCACGAAGGAACCATTAGAAAACTCAAAAATGGCCTGGTGAACTTATTCCAAAAGATATAAACCAAAACATTCTCAAAAGTGTCTTTATTTTGGAGGTTTTTCACAAACGAGCACTTTTATTTTATGGCCTCTTTTGGCCAAATCGAGGCTCAATTGTGAAAGCCATTGCAAAAAAAAATCAAAATATATTATATTGCTCCTAGCACATCAAGTATAATTTCTTCCGATGCATTCTCTACTTTACAGGAAATAATTAAAGTCTTATCTTGTGCGAATTGATAACCACATTTTTTTCTCGACGTTTTAAGAAACTTAGCAATGACGAGATGGCGAAATAATAATGAAAAAAATCAGAACCAAATCCGTACGATATTTTGCGAAAACTATTTCCATTACACTTCATCAAGCGCACTGTGAAATTATTTTTTATTTAAAGACATGTTTTTTTCTTAGAAAACTTGAGATATGAAAACAACAGGAGTCACATTGTTGAACCATGGGTAACGAATTATTAACCCTTAGACTGCGAGAAACGTACATGTACGTGTGTACCGGCAGCTGCGGGAAAAACGTTCTTGTACGTTCGACCCTCTCTGTTTACCTGCTCCCTCAGCCCTTTCATATTTTTATGACCCGAACTCTTTCTTTCCAGCGGTGGACAATTGGGAATCCACCCTTTTTATCCAAACCACTCCCTTCCCACGCTCTTTAGGGATCGCATACCACCGCAATTTGAGGCACGACCCTTTCTTCCGATTGCTCGCTCAATGGGTTATGGTTGTCTCAAAAGTTAGTTGTCTTATGCTCGCGCCCGGCTCAGTTACCAACGGATTTCTTTGGTATCAAACTAAACAGAAAATTGCCAGAAAAAAGTGTTGCCATATTTATTTATAACAATTACGCCTATAAACAAATTTTCAAAATTTGTTAAAAGTCCCACTATTCCCTTAACAAGTTCCGCTGCCCACCCCCTGGGATCCCAAGAAAAGTGTCGGGCGGTGATTAAATGGGTCATATAAACTGCCCGACCACGGCCCGTAGGAAGGAGGGACAGGCTCCGTCCGAATAGATATTTCCCGCACAGGGTGGACGACATGCGTTCTAGATGCATCAGCTTAAGGGCTAGGAGAAATGAAATCTCTTCTCAGAGTGTCCACTAAGCTTCACTTACTATCTCATTTCTCAAATTCAAGTTTTCCCCGTCGTAATTAATAATAGCTTTCACGAAGTGCATCTTGGGTTCACGGAGTTGATGCCTATAATTTTGCGTACGTATAAATATTTGACCGGCCAAATGCAGAGAGTGCAACTTGGAGTGCATTAATATCTGCTAACCAGGAAAATTTCAAATCATTCAGACAATTATGGCCCAGCATATTCGACAGTGAAATGTAATTTAAAGAAACTTTCTAGAGTAAGTAATTTATGAAATGCAGCATGCAAGTCTACAGCCGAAATCAACATGTCGTGTACGGTCTACAGGAAATGTTTTCCTCTTAAAATAGAATGCATTGTTTTTTCACGCTTTTGATGGAAATGCGCGATTGAAACGCAGGTTATAATTAATTATTATTTAATTGCCTAAATTCTCGAGTATTTTTCCCTAATACTTTATCCTAAACCAACACTCCCGAAAGATTTTTTTCAATATTGTAATAAATAAAAAAATATCAGATTAAACTTTTTCTAAATTTTGTTTTGTTTGGCTTGTTTGTAAAAAATGTTTTGAATTTCAGGATTGCCTGAGTGAAATTTAAGTTTTTTGTGTGAAATTATCTCAATGGATAATTCAGAAAGAGTTGACAATAGATAAATAATCGATGGGTACATATATAAACAATATCATTTTCGAATAATGGCGAAACCTGTCGGGATTAGAAAATTTTAAATCCATACGGCATATAAATGGTCTTAGATGATGATTTGTACGAAAATAACTAAATAAAAATTGAAAATGGCGAAACAAAACTGTCTGGGTTTAATGATATTTGATAAAAAATGCATTCGGTTAAATAGATTCGGGATACTTTTTCTCGGAAAAATTCGAGCCAAAAAAAAAAGAAAACCATATAAAAAAATTGGTAGAACACTAAAACGACGATGAGATGGGCTATGTGGGGGTGGAGAACGCAAAAAAAAGACGAGGAATTGGCAGCTGCGAAAATTTGAGAATGTGTACAGAAATACGCTCTCCAGAGCCGAAAGCGCGTCATGATTGAATTATCCGTTCGTGTTCATCCTTCCTTTTTCGCCTCAATTATCGCAACCGAATAAAACTGTTCCCCTCAGCTTTAGCTTCTCTCTCTCTCCTCCCATATGCCGGCTGCCTGTTCTCCCATTTTTCCCTCCTTCCTTAACCCCCCCAAAGGCCCCTGCCACACTCCAAATATCATCGCTCTAATAATTCTCTTCCTGCTTGTCTCCTCCCCTTCCGCCTTCCCTTCACGCGCTCCAACGATTCAACGCTTTCGCCAAACCAGCATGCTTTCTCCTCCGACGCCTAACTACTACCTCCCCTCCCCTTCTCCTCCTCCTCGCCCGGATAACTCGAGGGGAAGAGTTCGTTTCGGGAGATAAACAGTGAAAAATTACTACCGATGACATGTTCTTGAACAAAAACTTGAAAACTGGCACGGAACCGTGAACCTAGCACTAAAGACATTTGAACGTGTGCAAAGGTCGACCTTCTGACGCTAGCTGAACTATTATAATTGAAAAAAGGTGATGACTAAAAATCACACATTAGGGTGGGTTAAATGGTTTTCGCAATCAGAAACCACTTTAGTATTTTAAGATTTTCAGCATTTGGTATACGATCGTTAAGAAGTAACGTTTTTTAAGGTTTAAAGTAAAGGTTTTTAACCTCTTGTTAAGAAGTAACAAACACACATAATTGCAAAGTTGGAACAGCCTCCAAGTGGGTGAGTTTGGAATTTCGTTAAGCTAGCTTTGACAATCGTATGGTTTTTCATTCATATTAAGAGAAATTGATGTCTCACGATCAAGAGGATTATTTAGTAGATATGTTCATTTAATCAATATCCCCTAAAACGAAAATGGCTCTCTACTCACACGGGTTCATGGAACATAAATTGACTGATATTTTTTTCAAATTCCAA
Source organism: Pyrrhosoma nymphula (assembly GCA_963573305.1). Classification (NCBI taxonomy): domain Eukaryota; kingdom Metazoa; phylum Arthropoda; class Insecta; order Odonata; family Coenagrionidae; genus Pyrrhosoma; species Pyrrhosoma nymphula. Next base: position 5,166,035 of record OY754335.1, on the reverse strand, counting down.
TATCTTTATTGCGAATTATCAAAAGGAAAGTTATCAAAAGTAAATTAAAAACACAGGAACAATAGTACAAATACAGAAAACAATCGTTCAAATACAGAAAAACAATTGTGTAATACAAGCGCAAAATAAAAATGATCCAAGAGAAGTAGAAAGAAAAGAATAAACATTAACACATTAGAAGTCCTCCTGAGCAAAATGCTCGTCAAAAGGTGCTTACTTCAGCATACTCTTATAGATCTGATGCACATCAAGAGTAAATCTGTACCAGAGTAAATATGTAACCAGAATAAATCTGTACCAGATCATCACACTTTTCACTTAAAAATGACAAGCTTTTACTAATACTAGCAAGATCATCACCATGTCCAGATTTTTCTTCCTCTGATTGATGATTACAAGAATCCTTCCTTCCTTCTGCTGGTGATTTTCCAGATCGGCAACCGGGGCACTTCCACGCATCTCGAGTTTTCTTGGACATTCCACGATATGTGGAATCACGTAGCCCCGAGCATTCGTAATGAAGCTGACCACCACATGATTTGCAGGTGACAAAATCACCGTCACCCGGTAATTTTTCACTACATCTGTTACACACCATCATAAGGACCAAAACACTCGTATTTCACGTTCAACTTTCTTGAGAAACATACTGTCTGTAGGTTTGCAAACAAGTACAGACTTGCTCTAAAGATTATATCAACGATTCATGAAGAATCAAAGACTCCACTTAACAGAAAACTTATGATTTTTTAGAAAATTATATGCACTCAAAGCAGTCACCAACTACACATTGCGCATCGCGATCGTCCACCTATTTATAGTAATATTTATAATACCAGGCTTTGCAGTAAAATTTTCTCAATAACAAAGGCGAGATATTACAATTTATCATTTGCGAGTAAAGGCACATTCACGTTCACCGGACTAAGAGATTATTTTGTGAAGAATTACAACTGTCGTGCTAACTAATGCGAAGGCTTACGGATTAATATAATCGATGTGGCCTCAATGGTGGGAAGTTTTACTTAAAAGATCATCACTCTTGTCCTTTTTGGACTGAAAAAACATTCAATGACGATCACATGGCATACGCATTTTTAAAAAAGCAAAAACATGAGGTATGCGTATAAATCACTCATGTAAGAAGCTGCATTCAGCAATGGGTAAGTAGTAACAATCACAGAATCGAACATTTGAGCAATTTTACTAAAGGCGTAATAAAATTTGCCACGACTGTTGCCTTCGTTTGACAATAAATATACATCTATCTTTTCAGTATTAGGTATCCTTTACGCAGGAGGGCACCAGCGCCCCTATGTTCCGATATACACTCTTTTACCTTCGTATCCAAATAATTTACAGCTTTAATCTAATATCATACACCTCCCAACCTTGAACTAGGATGCATATGAACAATGACCCTGGGCTCGATTTCTGTCACAAATATGGAGTATATTCCGTAATGCAATTAAAGAATCTGATTCTACCCCGCCATCTTAGCATCTTAAGAACTGACATGAGTGTAGCTTTTTCAATTGCTTTCCATCATTTCTTTCTTTTCCTCTTTTCTTTCTCAGAGGTATTCTCATCTCCCGTCCACTGCAAATTCTCCACAGCCTTACCCTGTCGCCCCTTCTCGTATCCAGATCAATCATCTTCTCATCTTCCACCTCTTATTCCCTCCCCTAATCCCTAAGATTAAAGAGGAACACAAGAAGGCCTTTTAGAGTCATTCCTGCTTTAATGAAGAATATTATCAATCGATTCCCCATTCTCCACCAAAGCCAATCACCAACCTTGTATTTCATCATTTCCTCCTCCTGCGTCTTTCCTCCGACGCCCAGGCGTTGCTATGACGAGGCCGCTTCATCATCATTTGCTTCCGTCACTTTCTTTCGTGCACCAAACGTTTCATCACTTCTAACATTTTTAAATAACTAATCGAGAAGGTTTCCATATATCTTTACAACTATTTTTGGGCGTACGGAGCACAAACCTTCGTATTTATTCAAATTTTACGAAATATGCCCAATATAGTACAGCAGAGATATTTTCGGCCCTGTTAGGGTAGAGCTGACTATTCCGATCACTTGAACAAATAAAAAATGAATACGAATATCATAAATAGTATTATTGTGCCCATGTACTTTTTTTTAGTTGATCAATAAGTGTATTATTAACACAAATGACTTTTGGAAAAATATTAAAGATATGCATTCTTTAAATTTAAAGCTTTCAGATGAAATTCCATATTTCCACAAATAGCAAAAAGTTGTGTAATTGCGATCAATGATGTGGTAGTTTTGATCAGATGGAGTTATTCAGAAAAATCGCTTTTCAATTATCTTCAACATATATCTAAGAAAACCATGCTTTACACGAGTGGAATCTAATCCGGTCATCTTGTTGCGCACCAAACACGGGTCATCATCGCCATTAATTGGAGAGCTCTAGTCATCCTCGGAACAGTCATTATGGAACAGTCTTTCCAATAGGGACGCCTTTATTTTTTATAACTTTATTCATTTTGCTTTCAAGTTGATTATGATGGTTTTTTCTGAAGCAGTCTTCCCATAGGAGATGACGGGACTATGCTAAATAGTATAACTTTGGATTAAATTCGAACGCTTAAAATTAAAAACAGATTTTTCAGCTAATTTTGGCAGGATGACTACAGGTCCCAGGCTAAGTGCTACGATGTGATTATGGGTCTCAGGTTTTTGCCGGCGAATGTATCAAAAGAAGAGATATCGGGTTTCACACAGGATAGCAGGAATGTTCACCACCGAAGTTTCGAAGGCTAAGTCTGTCACCGTCTTCAGGGTTACTATGAAGCGAATTTCGTTCACTAACGTATGGAAATAAAGAAATACTACTTTTGTAAAGAGCATGTAGAAAAAGACAAAAACGAGCTGCACCAAAACATAGATATAATTGTGTACAACATGCGGAAAAGGAGATATACGTATACTTGACCTTGGTGAGAATGGAAGAGACGAAATCAACAAGTAGCATAAGGAAGTACTTCTTAGATAAATAGACAAAGGGTTCATGGTTTGTGAACGTAGAAAAATACCTACATATGAATGGGATTAACTTGAGTGAGCATGAAAGTATTTAAGAGCAAAGTCGCCGATTTCCGGAGCTGTGAAGAGATAAAATCGAAGACGGGGCAGAAATGAACAGAAGATGGGAAACGGTAAAACAACAAAAAATGAAGGATCATTGGAAGATCAAAAAGAAGACAGCTAAAAGAAAATCAGTAGAACCATCGCAGACCGCAGTTGGACAATTCGAAAGAGAAAGAAGAATTTACCGTTAAATGAAACACATACACTAGCCGTTCTCGCTACGATGGTATACGCGGTCGATTTGGGACGAAAGCAAGGCATCCGGTTTCCTCCCACGCATGTTCATCTTGAGTGACAACAATACTAATCCCAGTCAAAATCTTCTGGCCCAAAATCGGCATATATTTGGAGGACTTGAAGATATCGACTGTAACACTGGTGATGCTGCTGCCATCGTCATTCGAGATGCACCAACGCGAGAGGAACCCGGAGGCCTTTCCGAGGAAAAGTCGTACCCCTTCTCCGAGTCCTGATCAGAGGGAATGCACTTGGAACTTCTTCCTTAGAGGATCTCCACGTTCAACTACTTGGAATTTTGGATATGAATGTTGCATCGCAAAGGAGAGTCGAGTTCCCTAATTTGAGGTTCATTGAACGAAGCCCATTGAAATCTTTATGGCTCAAGAAAGGCATTAATCAGAGTCAAGCCACATGCCAATATTCCAAGGATAGAAATAGGTACTTGTAAATTTAAAGTAAGCGATTGCGATTTATTCATACATATTTATACAGATTCACCGTCGAAACATCCCAAAGAGTTTTAGTGAATGTCCTTTTCCTTTATTTCTTTTTAGTGCTTGTGTTTTTTATCACATTCAATATTTATGTGTGCATTAATCGTCGAGAGCGTTTTTCTGGAATACACGAAGTATTAAAACAAGTAATGGTTTTCCCTTATCTAGTTCACTAACGCTACACAGTCGTAGTTCACATCCCGCCACAAGCCTGTTGTCCGCTATCGAGGTAAGGAGAGAAACTTCACGTTGTACTCAGCGTACATGAGACATCCTTTCGGAATTCCAGGGACAAACAAATACCTTTTCAATTCGAAAGAACGTTTTCCATTTGATTGCAGAGCAACCACTTCGTCAATCATGCAGCTGCCATGGAAAATAATACTTCAATAATGGCAGAGACTTATAAACTCCTTAATTAAACAGACTCAGCCAGAGTAAAACGAAATGTTTACTAGTGCGGTATAAGATTAAAATCTCGCTGCTCCTCTTATGAACTGAGAAAATGGAAACCTCGTACCTCTAAGAGAGGCTCCACCATGTTCCAGGCCAACACACTCATTCCAACTTTAATGCTCTTATGTTCTTAATTTCACTTTGCCTTCCTTTGACGCCCTTCATATTCCCTACATCCTTTCACTCTTTTGAGCTCATTAGAATCCTCATTCAGGCTTTCATCCCAGCAACCACTCTTCTCTCGTTACAATTACTAACCATTTTTTAAAATCTCATTAATATTACTGGCGCTCCTCTAGTCTTGTGTCCATCTAGCATAGGCTCAAAACGTTTTAGTGTAATATTCCCATTTCATTTAATTAAAATGTCTTTATGGAACATGAATACGGCCGTAAAAAAATGAAAAATTGCAGCAGCACAACATATGTAATTGAAAGCAATGGAAATGTGAAATAATAATAAGGATTTATGAATGGAATGAATCACCAGTGAAGTAAGTTATATGAGGAGCTAGAGAGAAAAGTTGTTTGATGAAAACTCGGTTAAGGCATAAACTTACAGAGCACATCCTGCAGCATTAAAAGGCTTCTCTGAACAACAATTCAAGAATAATTCGACGTAAAGAATGACCGAGGAAGGCCAAAAGATCGTGAAAGAGTATTTGGAAAGAGTTAAATTACGGTGGATGTTAAAATTAAGGCTTATTAATAAAAAAAACAGGTTTATGAAAAGAGAATATAGAGAGGTACAGAAAACGTCCCGCAGATCATTTAACTACCATTCACTGTTATAAATAAATGCTTCCAATTTGCCTTTCTCACTGTTTTTTTCTGGACTCTTCGTAAGTTAGACAGCGAGCATATATTTTATAAGCAAATTAAAAACTCCATAAGTCACGTACATGATAACGAGCCTATAATAAGCTTGCAGGAAGTAGTGAATTTTTGACAAATTGATACGAGTGAAAATCGCAAGTTACGAATGAAACAGTGAAAACGGCAGAACATGGGATCTCTGTCTGAGGCTCATACGGATAATTTAAACCGCGCAACTCCGGAGTCACGAATCACGAATGGTTCTAAATTTCAATCGGCTGATGATAAAGTAACATGATTTTTTCGTATTGAGTATCACTCCTCCAGAAAATGCTGATTAAGCAATCAAAACGACACCCTAGGGCCATTTCAACGGCATTTCCATGAAGAGATATGAGGGAATTAGTTGGCATAAACGGGTTCTGTGTGACTACTATAATACTTAAGGAGGTTCCGCCGCGACTGTGTGAGTCAAAACAAATACTAAATTCCGCATTTTTTTATATTTTGTCCAAAAAATCCTGCTTTCGCTGATGAAATGCGTTACCTACAGAAAACCAAAAGTAAAGTAGAAAAAATGCAGATTATTATTCCAGGAATATATTTAAAATTAACACTTTTTTCCGGCCATAGGAGCCGACTGCAGCGATATTTCCTACGATTTACCGCATTTTTACTTCAATTGCAGCAGTAATTCCTTAATAACTAGAAAAATAAGGTGGTAAGGTGACTGTATTTTATTTTTTTTTCTATTTCTCTGGATTATTTCCTTCTTAGAGACAGTTTTACACGAAAATGGCATTTTTATTTTATGGAAAAATAGTATTTTTCCCCGTGTTTCTCTCATTCCCCCATTGAACACAATGTAAATTCAAGTTCAATTATAGAATAAAATTGCGTGGAAAGGTATTTTTTTGTTGCTCATATCAGATAGAGGACAACTTTTTCTACAAGTAGACAGAATATGAATAAAATGACATTTGAGTAATTTTTACGGTGGAACCACCTAAAATATCTGATTTACAGAAGTGTTGATTACATGAGTCCCGATTGACCGAGATTTTTTATTATCCGAGTTACAATTCTAAAAGTTGTGGTAGTGCCAAGCCAATTGAGCTCATGCCAACGAGTGTCAGAACTCAAGTATCAATTTGATCTCCAAATAAGAGGTGGTTCACTAAAATATTTTATCCCAGACATTTAAAAAATTTAAACACAGCAAAGCATAGAAATATATATTTTTGTCGCAACACGTTCTCGCACATAACCCTATCGTATCATCCGAGTTTTTCATTACTCAAGGAGGCCTCACATTGCATCGGGAAATCGAGACTTCACTGTACACATTCGGGTTAGGCACAGTCAAAAGATCTTAAGGTGGTTCTGCCACGACTGTGTGAGTCAAAACAAAAACTAAATGGTCTAAACTAAAACCTCTTGGTTTATTTGTTTTAAAAACTCTGCTTCCGGTGGATACATATGCGTTACCTATTGAGAACCAAAGTTAAAATGATAAAAAATATGCAGATTATTCCACAAATACATTTTTAATGATCACTTTTTTCAAGCCATAGGTGCCGACTGCAGAGCCACTTCTACGGAATTACCGCATTATGACTTCAAGCATCGCAATTATTGGCCAATAACTCACAAAATAAGGCGTTCAGATTCCTCTATTTTATTTTTATTAAATTTGTCGAGGTTTCATCCTTCCTAGTAACAGTTTTCCACGAAAATGTCATCTATATTATGTGAATAAATATTATTCTTCCCCGTGTTTATCCCATTCCCTCATTTTCCACCATGTATTTTCAACACCAAAGACGGTTACATTCGCCATGAAAAAAGCAGTTGACTTGAACGGGATTCGAACCCGGATCTCCCAATTGCCGGTCATAAGTGTTAGTCAGTTACACTGCCAAGCCATCATAATTCAAGGCGAATGTCAGCGTCCCGTGCCTTAAACCGTCGCACCCGTGAGCGTGACTGCGTACCACATAATTTGCGTAAATGCAATGAATTGAAAAATGTAATTTCAAGTTCTATTTGTGAGAAAATAGCACGGAAAGGTGACATTTGTTTGTTCATATCAGATAGAGGACGCGTTTTTCTATATTCAGCCAGAATACGAGTAGAGTGACATTTAAGTCATTTTACGGGGAAACCACCTTAATTCACGACATTAGATCTAGAAATCTTCTATTTAATTAGTTCCATCCAAACTATTCTATCCTTACATCCTCGTTTGATCAATCATGCATTACTTTACAGCCACTTTCTTGTTCGTAAGATTGCTAATATTCCTCCAATCACAAGAGTCTCTTCCACCACATTACATCATAATGAGTTTCTCGATCTACACCTAACTATCACGCCACTCACTTCACATACATCATATATCTCTGTTTATTAGCGCTCTGCATTTTCGGGTTCCCCGTCTGGGTTCGTTGACTTTGGATGACAACGGTTTCTATGGCCATCCTGCTATCGTCTTCAGGTCGAAGGTGGGAATTGGCCGCCTTATACAAGGCTGCACTCATACATGGAACATAAATTGATTTATATAAATAGTAATATTTATAATACCAAGCTTTGCAGTAAAATGTTCTCAATAACAATGGCGAGACATTACAAATTATCATTTGCGATTGAAGGCACATTCCCGTTCATTAGAATAAGAGATTATTTTGGGCAGAATTACCTACTACTGTCATGCCAACTAATGCAAGGGCTTACGGATTAACATAATCGATGTGGTCTCAATGGTTGGAAGTATTACTTAAAAGATCATAACTCTTGTCCTTTTTGGATTGCAAGAACATTCAATGACGATCAAATAAAATAGGCACTTTAAATAATGCAAAAACATGAAGTTATTCTTATAAATCGCTCATGTAAGATGCTGAAGTCAGCAATGGTTAAGTAGTTATAATCATAATATCGAACATTTGAGCAATTTTACTACAGGTGCAATAAAATTTGCCACAACTGTTGCCTTCATTTGGCAATAAATATACAACTATCTTTTCAGTATTAGGTATCCTTTACGCAGGAGGGCACCAGCGCCCCTCTTTTCCGACACACACTCTTTTACCTTCGTATGCAAATAATTGACAGCTTAATATAGGGCTGGTCGTCACCTTCAACCTGAAGACGATAGCAGGATGGCTATGGAAACCGTTGTCAGCCAAAGTCAACGAACGCGGACGGAGAACCCGAAAATGCGGAACACTGATGGACAATGCCACGAAAAGCAACGCAAGAATATCTCTGTTCAGTTATTCGGCTCTCATCTATTCTCCCATCATAGCCAAACCTGCAAAGCTATACTGTTACATTTATTTTTGAATAAGAGTATACATCTCATCACAGAAGGTACATAGGTTGATAGGTTAGGGCAAGGGCTAAGACAAGAACATATTAAAAACATACTTTCAAACGATAGCTTGCATAATAGAGATGGCTTTATTTTAGATAATTTGAATGTTGCCAGTAAAATTCGAATGCTTGCTTAAACATATAACTGAACGTATTAATGACGAGTCACTGTAATTCCTTGACGAGGTATTCCATTAAGTCATATATAGTTCAAATACCCGTTACTTTTTAATATCCGAATAAACAATGCGCATAGGAAATCATGATTTTTTATTATTTAAGGAAAATAATGCCTTTTTCATGTGCCACGCCAATAAGACGGTATAAAACTTGTGCACGTATCAGAAAAGATTTCAGTGGACTTAATATATAAAATGGCACAACAGTGACGGTTAAAATTAATTTTACCTGCCGACGCATTCACAGAGGTCGTTGATGACTATGAATGTTCTCTCTAAGTCATTTTCCCAAGGTGGTGAATCTGAGAAGCATTAATTATATCCATTAGAGAAGCGAGAGTCCCTGCTGCCTATTAATTCCTAAAATAATATCATTATATCTCCTTCATTAACCACCAGGTGCTCATTATTCCTCCCTTTTCTAATCTCTAATTTTCTTAATCACACCTTGCGCCGAACGTTAATTTCTAGACGATTAGCAGTAGTATTTTAGTTATAAGGAGATTTGATCTAAAGCAGGTTTCAAATATATACGTATATCTCCTAACAAACAACACCTTGAACAGGAATTCCTAGAAAGACCTTAAATGAAATTAATTACGTCTTTGTCACATGGTGGTCCTTTTCTATTATCATCTGTTTCCTTTTCTCTATATTTAAGAACAATTTCATACTTCTTTTGTTTGGTTGCTTATTTTCCCTACATTGGCATCGCCGTCTTTAAGTCCTATTCACAACTATTAACTTACTCTTCCCACACAATCCAACTCTCGAGCGCTGGCATTTTCAGATTTTAAACTTCATAATTCATGCATAGTGATTGTCTCTCGGGGAAAATTTCACGGCGGCCGCGTGGTTGCGGACATTTTTGCGTTTGGACAATTTGAAAGCGTTATTACTCCTTTCTCACACCTCCTACATGTTGTGCCACCTTTGTTTTCCATTATTTTTTCGCCTCATTCAAACAAAAAACACCTCCGCTTGCAGAAAAGAGATGAAGCAACCCAAGTAAAATCTTACCCCGAGGGAGGGAGGGTTCTCCGAGAGAAAATAAGCGTAAATTAATTCCAGGCACCCGAGCCGATGAGAGGAGGCGTCTTTTCACCGCAAAAAAATTGTTCCTCTTCCACGGAGCGTCCTCTACGTAAATACATGCATCGTTGGTTGATACGCCATTCCTTTACTTCCATTTTTCACCTTTCTCTCGTATTGGCCCAAGAATTCTCTCTGCTTTGTTGATTCTCCTTGCATCCAATTCCTTCACTCTTGTCAATTCATAATCCACGACTCGGTATTCTCGAGTAGCGAGGAAGTAGCTAGGACGTAGCGAGTAGCGAGGGAGTAGCAAGGAAGACGAACGAGGGAGTATGAGATATTAAATGGAAGGAAGGAAAAGGATCGAGCTGGCGAGGTACCCTTAGAGCGTTTCACATTTATTTGACAGTATGGGCCTAATACAGAACGATGTCGCCAAACCTACGTATGCCTGCTGAACGCTAAGATGCTCCGCAAAGATTTCTAGAGTTTCAGATATTATACTGCATATCCACTATGTCAATGTTTTGCTGCTATTGGAAACACCGCACGTCCGGACTTATGGTGATTTATACAGGTAACAATCTCCATAATTTCCCATATTGACAGCAAAATTTGGAACATAACACCCAATAGAGTTCTGGCTTCTCATTCCGCGTGGTATAAGTTCTAAACTTGTAAATGCCGGAGAATCTTTAGTATTAGAATCAAATCCCTAATTTGCCAAGAGTAAGAATATAAATGTTTGGCGAGTAGTCGAATATGGGAGGATTTAGATAGGTGCATAAATATTGGCTCTGAGAAAAGAACACGAGGATATGCTGTAGGCATTGAGATGTGGGTTTGGAGGAGAATAGAGAAGGCGAAATGGACAGAAAGGGATCATTACATACCAATTAAACACAGTGATTTAACCTCATCATCTCACATTTCCGTGAAATTTTTCAAGGCACTAAATCCTCCCTTTTTCTTCTCCAATCTCTTTCCAAACACTCTTTCAAGGAAGCATAATTGTGAGTGTCTTGGCTTAAGAAGTGCAGATGATAGAAGCATTGATGAGGAGATTATGAGGCTAGAGAATGCTAAAAGGAATATCTTAGGTAGGACAGGGAATATATCACGCAATGAATATTTGTCGAAGGAAGCCTAAATTGCAACATGATAAAAGGCACTGCTTAACATTTTCCTGTATGGCTAGGAAATTTGGATATGCAAGGATAAGCATGAGTGTATGGTAAATGCAGTGGGCATGGGATACTTGAGAAGATTTTGCGGCAAAGAAATGTGGAATGGATATTCGATTAATGAATATAAATAGAGGAGATTAATGGAGAAAATAGAATAGATTCCAATAATTAAAACAGCTTTAATAATAAAGGTGTAAATTGTGTTTGAGAAAGAGGAAAAACGATAAAATCGGCAAAACAGATTCTTTAGAGGAGATATATAAATATCATTAAGAGCATGAGAGCGTGCATGAAGCATTGCATGAGTTTAACAGTATCACGAGAGACAATGTGAAAGAGAATATAAAAAAGTTTCCTTAGCTTAACACCAATAAATAAACTCTTTAGCCTACCCTGAAAGGGAATGGCGTGTTAGGTTCATAAGCACGCTAGCACTTCATTGACTACGCACAGCAAAACGAAGATGAAATACCTTCACGCTCATTTCAGAGTCGTAGAGTCCACGAGACCTATCCAAGATAAGAGCGCAGCTGGCAGAAATGTAGCCAATCATTAAACACGTCCAATGCCGTGTGGGGAAGGGAATCACGTGACCGAATAACTCATGACTTTGTTTAAATCATATGATCTTGAACAAATTATTCACCAATTATTTCTTTCTAAGCCAAATCAGTGTACTTCAACTGCGCTATTAACTTGGACGGACTCTAGAACCATTAAACAAAGTGGACAGCCATCATTTGCCAAAAATACATCTAAATGCATGATCTGTATGATTATTTCATTCTCATACTCTCTACAAATGAACTATCCCACGATGCGAATTCCTTTCACTATCTCCATTTCCCAAAACCCAATCAAAATTCTTTCACAACCCATCCATCCCTTACCGCAACTCCCTCGCTATTACTGCAAGCATTTCAACCACGAATCAATGCTGCTGGATGAACTTCATCTTGGTACTTGTCTCTAATTCCTAGGCATAATTTCCGTCTAAAAGGTTAAAGTATTGGGGGAGAATAACCATTTATAAATCCCCATCTATGATTCACTAGGCAAGCATTAGATTTTAGATACATATTCCATAAAAACGCTGCCAACTCCGTTCCCTCCAGCATCCACACTCCTTTTAATCTCTTCATCCATCCTAACGTCTTTCAAAACAGCATCCTTTATCCTTTTTATCTTTCATCCTATTGCTTCTCACCGACTTTCACTACCTTTTGTGCTCTCTCTTCACCCAAATCTCTCTCTCTCTTCATCCGAAGGCTTCCCCTTCTCTCCCTTTCTCTCATTCCCAGAAAACCTTCTCCCATCTGATATATATCCCATCTCCCGCACACACGGCCCACAACGCCCAGAGCCAACTCACACACACCAAAATGTCCTTTACGCTCGGCCGACCTCACTCCCTTTCCGATTCGCGGGGGGCGGGGCACACCCTTTCCCCATCACTGCCCCCTGGCGGCGCGGCGGTGATGTCAGAACAGTGGCGTTTGTCCGAGGCGTTGGAGCGGCTTTTAGGGAAGGAATATATGGGCTGTGGTTGGGAATTGCCAACCCAAAAAAAGTTGGATCTCAGGGGTCTTCCAAGTAGAAAATTCCGGGTGGTTCCGGAAGATTTGATTGCGAAATAAATTTATGACCATACTATGTAGAATGCGTATACCGCATAAATGACAGGACAATTGAGCAAACGCTCATTTTTTATGTCAAAACCTAAGAAAATTGAAGTATAATTGTAGAACAATTAACCTGTAATAATGGCAGTGGGGATCGCATTGGTGTCGTGGCTAAAGACTTTCTATTCTTACCACCTGAGTTCCAATCCAGTCTTTAGCGCAGATTTATAGAGGAACCCCGACCTTCACTTGGGTACTATGTTTTAACATCAAATTAAATATGGAACTCATTGCCAGTAAATGTTTAAAATACTAAATCATTTGGAAATTTTAAAAGTAAAACTTACGATTTATTTCTAAATATGCAATAGCACTCTTGTCGTAATCTATATATAAATATACTGTTTGATTATTCTTATTTTGTCATATATGAACATGTATGTATGTACGCAAATGTTTGTATTTTTTGCACTTAAGGGCCTTTACACAGAGCGATCAATAAAGTATTTATTATTTACTGCTACTACTACTATGCGGAGATCACTTTAAGTTTAGTATTCCGTCCATCGGACGGGACGTTAACCTTTAGTCCCCTTGACGCCTTTCGTTAACAGTTGGCAAATTCCTACGTCGAGTTTCTTTCTACGATTTCTCCACTTCCCCAAATAATCTAATTACCACCCTACCCATCTTTCTTTAACGGTTCAAATGACCTGTCAGTCGCAAATGCAATTAGCCCTCGGTCACCTCCACCAAATAACTAACCGAACTATTTATGGTTGTCTTGGTTAATAATAATTTTGAATGCTTAATTCGTTGGCGCCTTCGCCAATGACTACATATTTAATATATTTAGAGGAGCATACTAAACCAAGCCCTGAGACGTGAAAACCACCCAGGCGGGACTTGAACCCGCGAGGCCTTCGGGTTGATAAGCGAGGACATTACACCATGACACCACAGATTTTGTTATTAAGGTGGGGCTCTATACCGGGGCTAAGAAGTTTATTTCAGACGTTTCCCTCAAACCCAGTAACGGCTTTGCCGTGACAGCTGGAGACTTGCAATTCATGTCTTCTGTAGATGAAGAGTCATTTGTTGATTTAAGTGGAGTAACTTTATCATGAAGTGGTTGTGTTTTTTTATAAAAAAAGCAAAACTTAGGGTTTTCACGAAATGTTTTGGTTATATTCCGGGTCACGTTGCGAAGGCTACATTCCGAAATGAGAATTTTCAGCCCACTTAAATCAAAGAATCGTCTTTCATATACGAACAAAAGAAACAACCATTGATGCTTTTTTTTCGTATTAAGGAGGTAGGATCGAAAAATGAAAAATATGTCATTTTTTTCATATTTGGGGTACCTATAGCAAAAAATGTCCTCCATCTATATCAGTCAAAAGATACCCATCATGCCACACTACATTTTCCATAAATTGCAGTTGAAATTACATACGCTTAATGGACAGAATGGGAGTCACCTTGGAAAAAGCTCTGTTTTCATACCGCAAACATATGTCATTTTTTCAAAAAACTGATATTATGTGGGTATATTTCCGGGAAGTAAAATGGTCATAGCTGAACTTTGGTCCGACTGAATGGTCCGACTTTATTTCAAATCCCGAGCGTAAAAAAACCGTTGTGACTAAAATATTTTATAGTAACCAATGAAGGACCGAATCTTTACACCTTGAGCTCGGAGTCAAGAACACTACCAATTAGTCTACGAAAAATGTAAGTAGTGAAGGGGACACATGGCATAATGTTATCTAACTCTGGCGTGGCCACGGCATGACACTACAATCTTGCCTCCGATTTGAGTTATTTTTGGAGTATATGAAGCTTTATAATGTTCCCGAGGGTCTTATTTACACGCGAAAACTATCATTGTTTATGTATATAAAGTCAGGCTTCATAATTTGGGAGGACACTGGCACAGAAATTGCAAATTATGATATATATATATATATATATATATACTTGGAACGTTTATGAGTTTCCCTTTCCCCCTGGAAGTTTGTGAGGGAAATTTGTACATTTAGTTCTTATTATGCGAACAATTGACGTTAGATAAATACCAGACACGGTATCAATGATTTACTGGAATGTTAAAATCATCAATATACGCCAAAATACGCTGTTGAAATTTATTTAGAAAATACGAAGTGAGGGATTTTCCTTCCATCACTAGATATTTCTTTCACTTTCATCGCATCGGCGTTGCCAGATTATTTTACATATATGAATAAAGTAATAATGAAAGATATTTTAAGTTGGATCCGAATGAATATTCTATTTTAATATGTAATATTTACATAATGACTGGCAGTGTCAGCATAATATAAGTTCATTTATACTTGAAGCATAATCATTATTTTGACTCCAACTCCAGGCTGAGAAAAGTATTTTTTTAAACACTTTTCCATGATTACTGTGGATCTTTAGTGCATTACTTTTCCTTTTCGATAGCTTAGGCATTTTTTAAGAGAGCGGAGTATTTGGTTTAAAAGCGTGTACAAGCGTGTCAAGAGAAGTAAAGTTACTCTTCGGTTTTGACTCACACGGTCGCGAGTCAACCTCCTCAAGGCAATAGAGCAATGTTAAGTGTTCAATCCTGCATTGACAACGGAGTAGATCTTTTTTTCCATCCCCACTCCCAAGGATAATCGTTCCCCACTCCATTTTTGTCAGTGCCCCCTTCACAGTTGGGCTTCTACCACCACCCCTAGTAGGCAACCACAGGCAGTGACCGTTAACTTGAGTTGGCTTGGAAGTATAGACCCATCTTGAGGCTTAAAAATTTTCGTATTTTGTTTTATAATACTAGTTATTTACACGGAATAATAGCTTTAGCTTTAAAAGAAAATTAGAATAAATTTTTAAGCGTGTGTGTCATAAATATTTTATAACTAAGTCTAATTGCTATCAAGAAGCTATTTCGGAATATTCGACACAAAACGAATTATAATACAAGTACATTAAAAAAATAAATACCAATATTACTAACTGAATTAACATTGATTTATACTTTTCTCGGAGAGTTTATTTTCATTTTCAGATGCTGAGATGCATTGACATATTAAAGTATACAAGTAGAAAGAACAAAGTTAATTGTAGCAAACGGGAGTAATGAAACGATATTTCATAAATTATTGTTAAAAATTAAATAGGGAGGGAAAGCCGTGAGTTCGGAGTTATTTAAGATCCTAGGAGGAATATCACCGAGAATACGGAAGAGTTGGCGACCCTAGTTGTGGCTCACAACTCCTACCCTCTCTATCAGTATAGGTTCCCGTCCATTCCCTCTCCTCAAGTGTTCCGCTCAGGTTCCCATAAAGATACATGTATCCTTCTGGTCTACTACTTGGGTTCATCCCGTTCCCATGGTGTCACTTTACGGATGCTGGCACGGGGCCGAGGATAGAGGATTGGAATCCCGACTATCCGTGAACATCCCTGGCTTCTAAACCATTGCCTCCAAGTGTAAACATGCGTGCTCCTCTGAGTAAAAGCATCGTCGAGTATTCTCCATGATATTGCACGAGAATAATCATCCAGTGCGTTCAGTACTCGCCAGATTAGTTTATTACAGGAGGTACGTAATCCGTTTCAACGCTGATGCTGAATTTAAAATAAGAACATTGACATAGAAAATATACGCTTAAGAAAAATTTTAAAGATATTTAAGATAGATTAAGATGGCTCGGACGTGAACTGACATCCACAGCCACTTTTTGAGGCACGCGAGGGCGTTTAACACGCGATGAAAGACACATGGGTGTAAATTCTCGAAACGACATGATAATTATCGCATTTAAGATTAACAGTTTACCACATAACATTTTCCATTGATTTTTCTCGAGTATATATATGCCGTCTGCATCATACAATTTATTAGGTAGGGGGTCACTTTTTCTAAAAAAGTTTTTCTAATGATAAGTTTTCTAAAATTTTATTTTTCTAAAAAAAGTTTTTTCTAATAACAGTTTTTATAAGATAATATATATCTAAAACAATTTTATTCTAATAAATTTTACATTGTTATATAATGAGATAGTTTACGAAGATAGGTCGAAATATCATTGTTTTCAACAAATTCGTCATATCGAGAGACTACATTAAAAATTCTATCTTCTGCTTGTTTCCTTTTTTGATTCATTGGTCGTTTGACCCGTTGACCCAAATTAACCTTATGGTATTCATTATCTTCTGGGCCTTGATAAGCAATCACATTTTCTCTCGCAGTAGATGTAATAGCTCGTGCCTGACAATTTTGCTGATTTCGGCATTTCCAATAAGTTCTGTTTCCGCTTTCTCTTACGTAATAATAAACGCATCCCTCAATATGTAAATAAACTCTTTTGCGTGCTTTTATATATTCCACAACCATGTTTCAATACTAAAATTTGAACACTGAATACTTGAAATTTTGAAATTATACTTGTAGTTAGTCTCAAAAGTATCTACGTTGTTGTTATTGCCGAATTTAACCGATTTCATTGTTATTTGTTCGTTGCTATATAGAAGAGTATATATATTTATATATTTATAGAAATACATAATCTTTCGAAGAATGGATTTTAGAAAAATAAAATTTAGAACATGATTACTTATAGAAAAAAAAATTTTAGAAAAACTGTTTTTATAAAACCTTTTTTAGAAAAACTGTACCCCAACCGCAATAATGGTTAATATCGAATGTGTAGGTTGCAAGCGATACTTCAACAAAATCGTGCCATAAACTGCTATATTCGCATACGATAACTAACACGGAGTTTCGATAAAATCAACCCGGTGATCGTGACTGCTGAGTCCATGAAAAAGAGCATCTCGGGACTTTAAAAAAGAACCACCTATGATGTGACTCAGATGGTAATGTGGGCAACCGGCAAGATTCGTAGTGAACGTTTAAGGACCCTGGGAAAATTTTCCATACCCTTTTAAGGTTATTAAATTCTTCCCTGACGACGTGATTTGCTTAAATTAAGAACACCACTCACTTCTGTTTCAAGTGAGGAATTAAAATTCGTTCTAAGGCCTATATAGTCCGTACATTCACAAACCCACGAGTCATGAAATAAGACGGCCAATTTGATTTTTTCCCTTTGATGCAAACACAACGAACGCGAAATTTGGAGTCAATTAACTTCAGGCAACCCCTGCCGCAGGGGTGCCAAATTTGCAATTTTAGAGGATCAGAAATGTTTTTTTTTCTATACACTCCGTTATAAATTGCAACAATATGGCTTGGCACGCGGAAAAAAGTTTGTCCCAGAGTTTTGGCCGATTTTGACATGCACTCTCAAAAAGGTTGACCACCCCTGGCATAGGGCATTGCTTACATCAAATTGCCAAATGTGTCATGTGGCTTGGGGTTTCATTGACACAGGTTGAAGGTACACGACCTGGTCTCATGGTTCTGACTCAGGCTAAATGACACGACAAGACTTGCTGACTCGATAGCGACCTTTTACAATTCTCTTCATGCTTTGACGTGGGGATTGCTTACATTTTGAAGCAGTACGAAGCCCTCGCCACCCAAAGGGTCTTATTAACAGCACCTGGGGTCAAAAAGTGTATGCCTCTTGGAGGATCTCTCCAATAAGAGCTCCAAGATCTCTTGGCTGTGCCTACTTAAACTATTTACGATTAATATTGTAATATTTTAAATATAAATATTACAAATATTTTAAACCACTCGTCCTGCAACGATTCACTAAGTAACTGGAACTTACACCTATTTAACATATTATACACCGAGATATTGTCTCAGTTTTGCCTTTCAAATCAAAGTAAATTTCTGAATCTGTATGTCCCGTCGAAAATTGTTTTTTTTTTATTACCGGCCACTGTTTCGTAAACTCGACTCAGAGTCGACTGACGAAAGACACGAACGAATAGCGTGCGGGCTGACTGGCGGGGGCGGCGCGGGCGGCAATGCGGGCAGCCCCGCAAGGGGGGGGCGCGCGCCCCCCGCGCCCCCCATATGTATCCGCCACTGATTAGATGCGGTGGTATTGGTGCACACAGCTTTGAATATTTAGCACCCAATTGCTAAGTAAACACGCATTACAACGATAACCTAAAAACAAACATAAATGACACCACCATATGCTATGTGAATTCAATGTATTAGATGCGGTAGTATTGGCGCACACAGTTTAACAGGATAGATAATTCTTTAGTATTATTGCAGCAATTTTGGTATAGCTAAAGCAATTAATGAACTATGTCCAGATTCCAGAGTGAGAATCTCCAAAATCTATTTAAAAATCTCCTCGGGCTTTAGCCCAACACGCTTGTACTTCCTTCACAATTTCATGTGCAGCAAGAAACACTCTCTCCTTCATTTGCCGAATGTGGCACAATAGCCGTCGAAGTGCTTGACCTCTTAGAAGGAACATCATTCCCATTAACTTCTTATCAACGCTGCCAACCAAAAACAACAAGCTTTCCTCTAATTCCTTCCTCTGATTATTTCCAGTAATCAAATTGGACTTGCCTTCCTCTGATCCCAATGATGAGAATACCCATAACTACTTCAATATCAATCGAAACTCTTGAATCAAGTAAATCTGGAATGTCTAGTAGAGAAGTGCAAGGAATCAGGAAGATCTCCTTCTCGCGACGCAAGAGGTCTAATTGTAAGTTGCAAATACTTCAATGACTACTCCAAAAATTACTTCGACTAAGCAAAAGTGCCACCATGTACAATATACTCAGACATATACCTCAGATGCGGTGTTGCAAAGTGTGCTTTAGTGAATAAACGTTTAGTAGGTAAGCCATAGTAAGGGAGAAAGCCAGCATTGTAGCGCATTGAAAACTTTTTAACGTTTTGTCATCGAAATGTCTTGGTTAATCTTTAATGTGCGGAAGATCTTCTTAATACCTTAGAAACTTTATTAAGATGCATTATTCTGTTTAATTATATTTTACTGTTTATTCAAAAGATGGAAAACTCAAAGGATAATGATTGAGTCATGAAATAGCATGAACACGAAATCATTTCAACATTTTAACTCATTTTGTAGATTTTCACAGCTCATACTTGCTATTCAGGCTTTTGGTTCTGCGAGAAATTATTTAATATTTTGCGCAACAGTTTCGCCGTGCTATGCTTCCGGCTTCGTCGGGCTTTTAAGAACAACAATGGTCTTTTTTCAAAAAGTAAATAAACAATTCCAGCAGTTGATGATTTTGAGAAGTAAAAACTTAATTTCGAATAAGTCTCTTCCTCCAGGTATAAGGGAGTTTATAAATATCCTCTCTATTGATATTATTTGGTATTTTTTCTATTTCAATCGCCTCCCTTATGAGGGGCGGAATGTAACTGCAATCTTTGTGTAGTACTCTTGCCGTCTCAAGATGTCAATGGCGTGACCTTCCTCTAACGTAGTGTGCTCAGCCACGGCAGAGTGATACCAGTCTTTCTTCCGGATTGCACGTTCATGTTCTTTTAATCATCAACTCCAAATCATCAACTGCCGGAATTGTTTATTTATTTTTGAAAAAAGACCATTTTTGTTCTTAAAAGCCCGACGAAGCCGGCAGCATAGGACGTCGAAACTGTTGCACAAAATATTTACTAATTACTCGCAGAACCAAAATCCTAGTAGCACCATGAAATCATGTCCATTGTGTTTCCTAGCCATTAGGGGCCGGCAATTTACTTGTAAATAACCATTATATAGCTGATGATTATGGCAATTTACTAATTTTCAAAACTCTCAAAATGTGCATAACAGAAGAATACACCTATCAGAGGGGAAAAAAATCGATATTTGCAATTTGTAACAGAGTATAAAGAAATTCCATTTCTCACCCTCCGAGATTGCAAATTTGACACCCCCTACGGAATTGATTGACTCCTAATTTCGCATAAGTTATGCTTGCATAAAAAAAATAATTTAAGCTTCAAGACGTTAACATTTCTACGATTTCAAATTTTTGCCCACCCTTATGTACGACAGCTGAGTCGTATTGAAGTATTGCTGAATTCACTCAATTAGTCCTCAACTGGAAAATATTTTAGAAACTAAGTACATTGATAAACTACTGAAAATAACATGATCGGCAAAAAAATACTCTGTTAATGTGAAAAAAACATTAAATCAAATGATGCAACGAGAGTAAGACGAAATTTCACAACACTAAAGGCTAAGCATTGCAAAATGAGAAAATATAGCAAACAAAATTTGTAAATGAGCAATGTAAACAAAAATGTAAATTCTTTCCTATGATACTATCAGGGCAACTATGACTCATCGATTAAATGATGTGACATTGCAATGAGGAATATTTACAAAGGATGTCCAAATAAACGAAGCCACAATCGCAAGCCGTGATAGTTTCATTCACTTATCCACTCCCCTAAGATAAATATTGATTCCTGATGTGCTCATTTATCAGATACTCCCACACTGAGCACACACAACATTCCTTATGAGGGAACCACGAAAAAACGACACTTTTCAGCAAGAACGCTATCTTTTGCCTCAAAAGATTACTAAAATAACAAATAACATGTTGATTATTCTCCAACCCTAAGGTACTCAAACGCCCTTCGCACATTAATTACAAATTAAATCCGGAATGTTAAACGGGATTTTGTTAACTGAAAACCAAAATGTGAACAGCTTGAGCTGATTCAGTTGGTATGATTTCTGAACGCTAAATTTAGAAACTCCTTCTCTTGTCCCATTGTTACGTTAATGATATTTCCCTGGATCTTGGGCACACGGCATAATACGCCAAGCCATAATTAAATTAACCAGCTGTTATTCCGCTTTTAATCTTCGCCATCGTACGGAAATGACGAAAGGGAAGGAAATCG
Source organism: Pyrrhosoma nymphula (assembly GCA_963573305.1). Lineage (NCBI taxonomy): Eukaryota > Metazoa > Arthropoda > Insecta > Odonata > Coenagrionidae > Pyrrhosoma > Pyrrhosoma nymphula. Next base: position 5,144,662 of record OY754335.1, on the reverse strand, counting down.
CGAAGGGATTCGCAAAACAGGATAAATGGGTGCCTCCTGTCACAAAGCTAAGGAAGGAAATTTGGGTCCTACTCAGCAACGCTGTCCCAAAATGTTTCCTCGAGTAAGATGTGTTGTTTTTGCTGGAATATTCCATGCCTTCCCATTCGATAAACAAACACTACCTGAGCTCCGTTGGGGATATGTACCCAATTTTTTAATTTAACGAAGAATAATAGCGAGATAAAGGCTTTCGGAAAGGTATAGGGCACCAAAGTCCACTTATGTCCCCCAGGAGGTCATCTAAACGCCAGTGCTATATCAGCAAGTTTAATCCGATAGGCATAGACGAGGAAAAAGACTATAAGTTATAGTATTAAGTACCTGCACAAGTTTTTGTCTGCATATGCTGTGGATGGCACGAACGATAATGTGGAAATAATTAAACATGCACTCTTTTAGCCCCCTTTCAACAGTTATCAATTTATAACATAAGATTAATAATCATCTTCTTCATCACTTCATGGGTTAGTCTATTCATGAAACCATACTAGGTCGACCAACACAGCGATAACCACTAAACTTATATTCCAAGGAAAGCCTGGGGAGACGGTTCTGCTGCATCCTTACTTAATGATTGAACCATTTGGCTTCTTATTGTTATGAAGGCTTTCGAAGAAAAGGCCCTTTCATCCGCCTCCTTGAAGCCTGAAGCCCAAGTGCTTTTACCGGTGTGTGGACGACACCTTCATTGTTTGGTGACATGGGAGAGAGAACTGGCAACGTTTCCTGAGCCATATGAACAGTCAACACCCAAGCATACTCTTCACCATGGAAACAGAGAAGGACGACCAGATCCTGTTCCTGGACATCTTGATTCACCGGAGGAAGGACGGTAGGCTTGGACACAGTGTCTACCGCAAGCCGACCAACACGGATTTGTACCTGAACGAGCCCAGCCATCACCATCCTCCCCAGAGAAGAGCGATTTTGTCCACCTTGTTACATCGGGCGAAGGCCATTGCTGACAAAGAAAGCCTCCCAAAAGATATTAGACATTTTAAGAGGACCTTCAGACAAAATGGCTACGGTGAAGAGAAAATACGTGTGGCCCTTAAAAGGACCTTCAACCATAAAGATACCGGAAGTGCAGAATAAAGACCTGAACCTATAGCCAGGGCCGGACTACGTTATGTCTCAACGGTTTCCGGTAAAATCTCGAGGATCCTCAGTATACACAGAATTGACACTTTCTTTCGACCCTGCTCCAAACTTAAAGACCAGTTGTTGAGAGCAAAGGACCCCTGTGGCCTCGCAACTCCGGGTGTCTACCAGGTAGCCTGTGGATGTGGGCAGGTTTACGTAGGCGAAACCGGAAGAACCATCGCAACGATGATGAAGGAGCATCAGAGGAACTTGAGGCTCTGCCAACCCGAAAAATCCGCGGTGGCGGAACATGCGATCAACTTGGATCATGCCATCCATTGGGACCGGTTGAAAATCCTATGCCGTTCTGTTCTATAAAGAAGACCCTATAAAGTTCTGGGAAAGATTGACGAAGGAGTACAACGAGATCCGGCTTGCAGAGAAGAACTTCAATCGTGACGCGGGCTATGTACTCGGTAACGCTTGGAAATCGACCCTGAGGAGGATTCGGTTGGCCAAAGAAAGGCGAGAACCAACCGACCAATCACGAAGGACCTGACGCCCGGATTATGACTATATATTCTAGCCATTCCCACCCATTCAGCATCAGCCCTGAAGGGTGGATCTCGACTTGAGTTCCGAAACGTCGGCAACAATGAGAGAAGTGGCCCGGTGGCAAACCCGAATAGATTTCCATGACGCTATACGCCGAGAAAACACAAGACTTTACTTCTTTTTGCTAGTTTTTTATTCTAAATTAAAAAAGTTAAACATTTCTCCAATGATTTAGTCTATAATCCTAACTTGTAATGTTTATCATCTTCTATTCATATGAATTTCATTTTAGCTGACATGATTTTCTTTATGTCTCTCTTTGACAGGGAACCCATCTCGCACAACTGTTCACTGCACAATACTGCCGGAACTACCGTTTTCAAAACCTTCAATTTAGTTTAGCGTACATTATTCGCGGGATTTCCACCGGGTTAAATTGGCAAATAGTGCCGACATGTCATCCATCATCTTCAGGGTAAATGTCGTTGAATTAAATTACGGCAAGTTTATAATCTGAGTCCCACAATCAGGTGACTCCTGGTGGTTCGGAGGGTTTAATTTGAAAATTACGACAGCGGAAATGAGGAGTCTTCGTTCAATTATTCTGAATTGTCTTAAAAATGGAATTCCAAGAGTCTCTGATACGAAAAACAGCATCACGATTAAATGTTTTTCTTTTTTAGCCTGATCTCAATGACTTCCTTTGCCAGTTTATCTCAATAACTGTTGTGAAAGCAAATAATTTTGGCGCTATTCCATTTAATTCTGTGGTAAAAACTAATGTGTTCAGCAACAGCACATTTTTCGGGTTTTTTTTAAGAGTTGGTCTCTATGTTGTTGGAAGTTTTTCTATAGGCTTAAGAAAACGTCGGTACACTATGCCAATTTCACCCGGTGGAAATCCCGAGAAGAATATATGCTAAGCATAAGCCGGGAAAGAATTAAACCTTTTTTCAATAACGCTTCTTTCCTGATTTATTTTTTTAGCGTGTCATTTACTGTCCCACAGAGGTTTATGAATTTTTCAAGTATTATACGACATCATGATCTATTAACAGGGGATATTTCACATTACGATAATTAACTTATAATTAAATAAACTGGACACTTGCTCAAGGAATAATTTAATAATGGACATTTTCAAAGCCTTATCGGGTTTTTACTAAAACAAAGCCATTGCCTTTAATATTAATGGTTGAAGGCGTAACTTTGTGGAACTTTGTCACAGGCATGACGAAAGAAAAATCATTTTAGTATATTCCACGCTGAAAAAGGTTTACTGCCGACCCAGGTTTCGACTGCACAGCAATCATTATCAAGGTACATTTAAAATTTGGCGAAGAGGGAAGGGGGAAGAGGGGAAGAAGTGAAGGTAGTCAATTACGTCAGAGATGTGCGTCACGGTCAGGTTCGGTCAATGGGAGGGAGTGGGGAATGGAATAGATTATAGGGGGAAACAGGAAGAAAAAACACATTCATTAAGAAGGTTTACATTTTTGTTGGTAGCGGCATTCAATATTTCAAATTGTTCCAAGAAGTCCAATTAGGCCCCTTTTGTCTCAATACGGAGCAATTCAGGCACAGAAACACTTTGGTGGTACTCGATTGAGTGTTTGGCCAAAGATGAAGAGAAATTTCCCATCAACCAACACGTTTATTGTGTTCCCGAGCCCTAATATTGATGGCTCGACCACTTTGACCAATATACGTGGAAGTGCAATTGGAAGTGGAGCACTTTAGCTATATACACCATTCCTGTTTATCCGTGTCACTTCGTCATTCAAGTTGAATAATCATTCGCCCAAGGTTTTCAGGGTTTAAAAAGAAACATTGAACTTATTCTGGGGGAAGGCGTCAATTAATTTATAATAATTTTCCCAAGAAAGGGAAGCTCACACCATCGTTTGGATGCCTCGTCATGTATTTTCGTATTTGAGTGAGGTAATAAACTTAACAGTATCTTTCTTGGTTACAAGGATTAAAATCCGTGTAACCAAGAAAGATTTTAATCCGTGATTTAACACGTTCAACGCGGCATATATTTTGCAAACTCTTGCCGGTGACTGAATTTTTTTTTCGCTAATTCTTATGTAAAATACTAAGTTAATATGGGATACGTTAATATTTTTCGTTTTTTTCATTCAAAATATTGTGCAAAAAAGGATTTTGTGAAGGGCTTCATTTGACGTCCGCCGCCATCGGATAGAACACGGATACTATATATATAGTATCCGTGGGATAGAACTTTAAAATTATGTTGCGGGTTGCGTTGCAGCCCCTTGAAACTGCAAGCATTTAATTTTTTTTTCTCGTCAAGGTTTTATAACTATTTTCTTTAAATTTTAAGGATTAATCCTTGTTATTTCTTGGGGAATATACCTATAAAAATGTACTACATGCTGGCGAAATTTATCAACGTTCGCTGTTCAAGTTTCTGCATGCGAAAAAGTTCTTATGATATGATATGAACTGATATGATTATCGTTCATCGTAGTGAAGATTCTTCTCGCATATTTTTCACATACGTAATATCTCAGTACACATACTCCACATACATGTGTCAAGGACATAAACAAACTTTCACATAAAACTCATATGATGAAGTGTTTTGAATCTTAAAATCTTGACCGAAAATAACGAAAAACGGGGACGAAACGTGTAGCACATTATCGGAGTGAGTCTAGAAAGTCTGATGTATGTATATATATATATATATATTATTTAACTATTTATTTATTTATTACGAATGTTTGCGTTTATATTTTGCTCCTTAGAAAATTGTGGAGGAAATCTCTTTTCAGTGGAGTAGGAAATAGTATAATACAAAATGTACAACAGCCATCTCATCTCTATACTTTGTCTTTCTCCGCGCATTACTATCAATAGTGTTCTGTAATGTCTTTCTTTACCGACCTCAATACATACTCCCAATCTCTGTCCCTAAATCTGAGGACAATTCTTTCGTTCTCCCTTGCCCCGTTGATCCCATGCACGATACTTTCTTTCTCTTGCCTACCCCACTTCCCAACCTGCGGCAACCGAAACTTACCACTGTTTCGAAGATCTAGTATTTGTTGAAAAATATACTGATACCTGAAACGCTGCAACTTAAGCCATCCGTAATGAAAAGCATCTTTTAATTTTCCGCATCGTTGAAACTATGCAACTGGAAATGAATATATTCCCTACCCCCCTCCCCCGGCCCAAAATTACCGTGGAAGTATATCATACTTCGGAAGTCATGCTTTCTTTTCTATAACATCATATTTCGGATTCCCTTTTAAGTTAAAATAAATTGAACTCACAATGAAACAATAAAAAAATTCAGTAATTAATACTTTCATTTTGATTTTCACTAATTTAATAAGTAAATAAATGCGATTGAGTTTTTTATATTTACTACGAGATAATATTTTTTCGTGAAACGATATTTAAAGTTTTTAGACGTAATTTGACGCCTGCCAAAAAAGAGAAGGCTAGGATATGGTTATGCATAATTTCAACCAAATTGAAATCGCACTGTTTTTTTTTAATTGTTTACTTTACAAGAGAGCATATTTATATTCTGCAGAACATATATGGTAGAATTTTCAGATAAATTTCACAGATTTGAAATTTTAGACACAATAAAAGCAAGTCAAAGTTACATAATTTACATTAAAATCAATTTCTGTGAACAATAATGATGACCATAACAAAATATTTAAATAAATTACAACAAAATTAACGTACAATAAAGTTAAATAAAACATAAATTACAACCTATTTTTTTTAATAACAAAGAACCCTCAGATTTAATTTCAAGTATTCACGCTACACTGACTATATTAGCGTAATTTTTCCTTCTTCATTAGCCTAATTTAACATTCTAATACATACAATTTCTTGTTGTTTAAAAATTACAAAATGTATATACATAAACAACAAAGTATCTATTTATTTACATGATATGCTCTAAAACATTTTGATAGGCAAAGATAAGGAGTTCCTTCGCAGGCAGGGCAAAAATATGTTGTGTCCTTTCGTATTCCCTTGGAAGCGCATTCTTTACACTTACTCTGGCTAGCCCGTTTCTGTCCGGGCTGTTTTGGGATTGTATTAGGGAAGTGCTTTGAAAAATCTACGGTCCTGCGGAGTGGAGAGGGATTGGGAGGAAGTGAGGCTTTGTAAGATGGTAGAAGAAGAGATTTTATCACGGAAAATCTAAAGTCATGCAAGTAATTGAAATTTAAATGATAAGAAATAATACATTTTAACTCACCTAAAATCTATGCTCAATGCACTTGCACAACGCCACACTTGCGCAGTCCGAAATCTTCGCACAGTCGCGCAGCGAATACAAAAGCCACACGCTACACGATATGAAGAGGACACTGAACTTCAAACACGGTATGGACAGAATGTGGAGTGAAAGACAACTGAGGCCAGAGAAGAAAGTGTGGGAGGTATAGGCAAGAGTGGCACCCTACCCCTACCCTAAGGATACCCCCTCCGATTTACAGTTACAAAGAAGGACAGGGTCATAGTACTAATACATTGTACAATGTGTTAGTACCATGGACAGGGTGTTGAAACTTCGGAGGGCAGAAAATCGGGAAATTGTGAATTTTGGAATCTCTTGTAGAAAAATGGAAATACATATTTCGCGACAGGGACGGGGAAAAATTCTTTGCTTTGCCAGTACGGAGCTTTCACTACTCTGGGATCTTTTCAGGTACCTATTTCCCCAACTTGGGTCGGGGCCTAGAGGGGTGTTGAACCTTTTTCTCGACCACCGGGCGGAGATAATCTCCTCCCTTTTCTACTTGGGGTGCCCATTACGGCATGCGGTCGCGGTCAACTATTTTTTTATGCGATGGTTTTTCTAAAAAAAATTGTTGTTACAGGATCGATATTTATTTATACTGAAATGAATTATTTTGGTTTTACAATGCCTTTACAGCTTTTAAACGAAATTCTACCGTTAATATTAAGCTCTCCAGCAACAAAAATCGTATAAATGCTTAAATAAATAATTTCGTCATTGTATTTTGCACTCAGAAATGATTTTTACGAGAATTAACGTAAAAAATACAATAAATTTAAAATGTCCTTATATAAGATATTGGCATCTTCAGTGCGCGAATCAAAGAATCGGTACTTAGAAATTTTCCCCGTGTTAATTCATGAGATGTACGGTCTACGGAACTCTTGTTTTTGGAAATATATGCACATATCACATTCATCAAGTACAGATATATAGATTATGTAACAATTTCGGTATTTCGGTAGTATTTCCTCACATTTGTAGCTATTTATGATAACTATGTACAAAAAAATTAAAATACTATAATAATTAGAAAAAATTGTAGAGTGTCTCGAAATTTATAATTTTCCTTCGCATAATGAACAAAATAATCAACAAAGAAAGACGCAAAATAGGAATATAAATGTTCAGAATGATATAAAGTAAATACAAAGGAATATAGAATTGTAATTATTCTTAAAAGAATTTTGAATGCTCACTTCAAGAGAAAATAAATCAGAAAAATAAAAATTTTACAGAAAAAAACGTATGATAGCTATTTCAAAACGGCAAAAAGGACTACAAAGACCGGGTGCTATTTGATGACTAAAAGGCAGGAGGGAGGCACTTACAGATGGCTCAGCGAAACCCAAGGCCATTGAAAAAGAAGCGGAGCAAGACTTCAATTGACGTCCTCAGTCAGTCAATAGCATGGCGTAGGACGTCAATTGACGTCCTCAGCGTTGAAAGGGTGAACCAAGAATCGGATCTACGTAAGTGGTGAGTTTTTAAGGTTATATACTCATCATGAACTCACATCATAATCAATTGGAATCGGTTGACATGACCTCTATATATGAAAATAAAATCTTACGATCGCTATTTCATTAAACTACCTATCTTTTCATTTAGGAGGATCATACATGGACATGTGATTTGTATCTTAAAGAGTACCAACGCATTTGAATCAAAAACTCCTAGACTTATGAACAGAAACGCATTTCAGCAGACAAACATAACCGACACAATGGAAAGATAGCACCTACATATTTAATGAAGGGCTAGAATCATTTGAGAGTAGCACCTAAGCTGCATCGAGTTCCACCTTTAAATACCACGCTACGTATTCCATTGGGCTCTAAAGTTAAGAGCATTTGTATGAAAATTGAGCCAAGCAATGGATTTAATTTTTTTCTTTAAAGGTAGTATCACAAAAACAATCCCATGCGCTAATTAAATTTCCGTTGAATCACGAACTTTTTCCAGTGTCGCGTACATGCAAAGGTGATGGCGACGTTTCCAACGGTCTTCTGTTTAAATTAAAAACGGAATTTTCTCGTGACTTCTCCCACTGCGACAGGAGACTTTACGTGTCACTTCCTTAAGGGAAATAAAAAGAGACCTTTTCCGGGCAGCTGGTGAGATTAAACTGGAGGGCTTGTTGGAGCATATCACAGGAACGACAAAAAAAATCGCACCATCCTCCACTCTTATTTTTTATCGTGCGCAATTCCTAGTCAGCAATTATCGGATAGGAATAAAATAATTTAAATGCGTGGATTTAATCAAAATGAACTTGATCCCAATGCAGTTGATGGTCATCAAATTAATCATTGAACTCCAATTTCTGCTCCAGAGACGGAAAATCTTGTTCGTTTACTGTCGAATGGAGTCAATCATTGAATAATGAACACAAGAGAGATAAAATGAAAAGTAATCCGTTTAACACTACCCATCTTCGCGTGAATTTATTATTATATTATTTAATTTTTCTACTGGACATTATTATAAAACTATTTGTGAAATCTACAGTGCAAATTTTCAATTTTACATCAGCAAAAGATAATTTTATTCACTCTCAGTAGAAACGTACAGCTTCTACAAAATTTTTAATAGGCATATAAAATCATGCCCATACGCGCACTAATTTCCTTGGAGTTTACCGAGAATTTGCCAAGTTAATGCCGTAGGATTTTCGTTACTTACTGTTCACATGTTTCTGTATGTACCTCCGCGTTCATTAATTACCACAGTCCCTGAGTCCAACTCAAGCGATCAAATGCAAGGAGTATTTGTGATATTTCCTAATTATCCTTTTCAAGCCGTCGGCAGAATATCCCTGAGAGGTTCAAACCAGGTAGTGCCGACCTCTTTTGTTAAAGAATCGGAAGTTTCTGGCTGGTGTACTCGTATCGTGCATTTGTAGGGCGGGTTCCAACATTATTTTCAGAGAGTAACCCGTGAATGTCTTTATGTATGGTACGATGGCGCTGCGAGCAACAGAAAGTATGACACATGATAACAAGGCCACTAGGATCTTTTTTCATGGTAGGATATGGACTTTTCGTGCTGGAAGTTCAAACGATGGCCATAGGCCATGAAATACACGATTTACGCAATGGAGTAATGATGGTAACGGAAGGCAAATTAGAAGATAGAAATTATTCTTGGCACTTGGACTCCTATATTCTATTTGGAAAACTAATTTTTCTTGTAGCTTACCGTTGGTGCCTTAAGGAAAATCAAAATGCGAGACCTTGAGTTAATGCAGGGGTCAAGTTATAACTAATGCTCGAATTTCCCAATAACAGATAGCTCAAATATTTTAAAAGAAATTAATTAAGCTAGTATTAAGTAAAATTTCTCTACCCATCATCCTCCCCTTCACCTGTTAATCGTTTCAAGATTTTTAATATGTTAGGTTCGCCTCTTTATACTCGTATTAAAATATATCGGTGCATGATTTCAAAAGTGACTAAGAGAAATGATTTCAAAACACGTATCCTAACAATATTATCATCGCGATATTCCACAGAGGAAAAATCATTCATCTTGACCGGGACTCGAACCCGGATACCTCGATTAAGTTACCAAGGCGCCCTTCTCCCCCATTGAGGGATTTACACGAACAAGGAAAGAACAAGGACTACTGGACATGTGCACTTGCGGGTAATACCGTGGTCCCTAGTCCCGGTATCCTCAACATTCATATCATCATCGATTCGCTATTCGTTTGAATTGTTAACACAATTTATAATTAAGACTTAGTTTCGCATGAATCTAACACGAACAGCAATTTGCACTCTCAGGGAGACAAGGCGATAAGTGCACTGGTTCTAAATAGTTACTGAGAGGGATTTCATAATCCAACAGGATAAGGAAAGGGAATGGGCTACTTTTAATGTAATGAAGGGAAGTATTTATAATTATCTTGGTAATTAGTAAAGAGTAATTGTCAGTATGGCAGAAAATGAAAAATAACAAGCCGTTTAAAATTTCAAGGGGTGAGTTTCCATAATTGATCGGTTGAAAAAAAAACAATTCAACAAATTGCGGACCATTAAAACTTTAAAAGCTACTAAACACCCGAGATGAAGGAAAGGTAGATTCTTCCTGGAAATTAAACGAGAATCAAAATAGTTACCTGAGTAAATATTGATAGCAAAGTCAAAACCAAATCATTACTGATATATGGTCAGAGAAAACTCCGAGATATATGGTATGATATGGCCCAAGTCAATTTAAATATCAAGTAGCAGTGCTTAACATAATTAATTATTAGAGGTGTCTTATACTCAAAATATGGTGCTTTTACACGTTGTTTAATTAAGTCGACCAAAGTTTCAGTGTTATATCTTCTTTGCCAAAACAGAATGTGCTGATGTGCAGTTTTGGTAATGTTAGTATAAATATATTCTTAATCACAAAATTAGAATTCAAATTTCAAATATGTTCACATTCCAAAAGGTAAAATCTAATACTTCTGAATACATTAATAAACTGGCTACTTAGATGTCACAATGATGTATCAGGGACGACCACGTAGAGTAGGAAAATGCTCAAAAATCACATTAAAATGAAATCATGATCAACATTACGCACAGCATTCATTTCTACGGAACCTGTTGGTCCTTGATTTGAATTCTTCTCGTGAATCAAGCCCTCTTTGATGGGTTTCGACATCCAACATGAATAATGACGACACGAATGTTCCAGACCAGAGGCAAAGCGTTGCGATACCATATCAGAAAACTGACGCCCACGTCGAGAGCTAATCGGAAATTATTATGTGCAACGGATTCGACGTGATGCCACTGGAGACGGGAAGTAAACTATTGGACACTAAGTGCACCTTGAAATGGAGAGACAGATGACATTTTAGATCGCATAAAACATTTACCATGGTTTAAACCTTTACCAACCTGAATTTAAAACTTCAAAGGATTCAGAACTCCTGTGTGAGGTATGTCTTTGACATCAAATATTACGAACACGTGACACCATATTTTGAAAAACTCGGGTGGTTAAAAATACAAAACAGGCGCTTACTCAATAAGACAACTTTTATGTACAAAATAATAACTACAAAATTACCCACATACTTGTATCAGAATGTATTGTACAATGCTGCGACAAATAAACGCCCAACGCGCCACATGGAAGGACTCTATGTACCCCAATACCGTTCATCTGTCTATGCAAATTCTTTCTATGTCACCTCTTGTGATATATGGAACCACTTACCCGAAGATATTAAAAAATGTAAGAATGCCAACAGGTGTAAAAATGAATATTATAAAATGTTGTTTAATATGCGTTAATGGATGTGCTACTTCGTGTAACACCTACAATGTATTATTTATAGTGTTTTTTTCTTGATGTCTCTGCTTATTGCATTCCAATAGTATTGTAATATTGTAACAAAACGCTGTCTCAATTCAATTGAATATTGTTTTCTGCAACACCTATGAGGTGTATTTTTTCATTGCTTTTTCATTTTCTTGTATTGACTATTTACATTCTATGGCAATAATGCCAAATGTGTATTATTAATTTTGTATCACCTATGTATTCAATGATATGATATATTCCTTGTAATTGAGAGTCTGACTCTAAATTATGTACACCAATTATGTTCCTAAGGGAGATTTTGTCCCGGAATAATAAATCTCATTTCTATATTCTATTCTATTCTACCATTGCGAATAGAAAGAATGTAGAGTGCTAGCGAAAAGATTTGTCCATGTAAATGAGGTAAGCTTTGTATAGTCTAACATAAATGTTTCGTTAAACTTGCCGACCAAGGTATCGACTAATTAAGTCACTTTTCCAAATGGCTTACAACTTAATGAGTCAAAACTTTGGCCAGTAAGGGACATCGAAATTTACAGTGGATTACACAAAATTTACCTCATTTCATTCAAGTAATTAAGCATGACAAACCTACGCCAGAAAACAGTGAGATTGCATTTTTTATTACATGCTTTACCTCCTGTTTACTATAACAAACGTTCATGATCACTTTCACATTATTTTTCAAGGACACGATAATGCTCCTCAAGAGATTTTCAAACCCGAAATTGTGTTAACTCTTTACTAATTTCTGTCATTTACATATTTGTAACAAACACAACCCGTAGCACCACTAAATTTAATATTTAAAAAATAAGAAAACAATAAAATTATTGTTTCTTTAAAATGAAAAGAACGGGAAAGCATGTTGATCAGGTTTCATTGTAGAGAATTTTTTTTTACTTTTCATTATTGTTCTTTCGGAATTTAACAGTCAAAATGCATCCATAAACGTTGTTTGAGCGAGACATCACTTCTTACAATATTAAATGAATATGGCCTCATTAAAAAGATCCCATTTTCAACGTCACAAAGACATCAATCACTTATCACACCACCTTTAGCGATATTTACCAAAATATACACGCCATTTTAATTAGATTTGTCACGCATGAGCGCTTATGAGATATCACGTGCAAAACTTGGAAGTTCTGATGCACAGATAGCGTCATGAATGCAAAGGTGTGTAGTTTTTTATGTTTTCTTAATTATGTTTAAGTATAAAAACACCGCCATTAGTGAAATCGCAAAAGAAACCTTCGGTTGCTAAGGCATTTTCAGCGTAGGGTGCGGTAGGGTGTGAAAAAACTTAATTGAAATATCAAATATGTATATTTGGTGGAATACTGAAGATTTTAACCATAAAACCCGACCTAAAATAAAATAAAAAACTAAAAATTATTAAAATTAGTCTCTATGATGACAAGAGGGAGTTCTCACACAACTACCTCAAATATAAAAATTAACAAGAAGTTCCACTCTTCAGAAACGAAATTTAAATGACATTCTTTAATCCAAAATACCAATCACTTTTTGGACCAGCTCTAGAGAAAGGCATTCTTTCTTTCGCATTTTAAGTTGTACCACATCGGCCACGGGACAATATCAGGCACTCTATAACTTCATTGACTACTTTCAAATTCGTCACATCAACAGTAATATGTCAGTTGGCGATATTATGATAGTTTGGAGATTATGTATATTACGAAATATTGTGCACCACAACACGACATCAATTATGAAATGAAATAAGTTTCAAGCAATGACGTCGAGTTGGCGATGATAAGAGAGTTCATATAGAATTCTAGGCTAGCAATGTTTTCATCGGATATTCCACACATTTGTTTAATTTCGTTCTCTGGGTTTTAAAACGAAATCCGTAGGTCACAATTTCTATCACACTAGTTCATCAAATTCAGGCTATACATGGTGGAGATAATCCATATTTAATCACAAAAAACTGCACTTTTCCACAGGATATTTTAATATTACAACGCGTTTCAACACACACAAGAGTCCTCTTCACTTCAATGATTCGTCTTGTACCTCTGGGTGACTCAGTGAGTTGAAACTCGTACTATTTAATACTAAAATATCCCGTAGAAAAGTGCAATTGCTGTGTGATTTAATATTCTGTCACACCGCTTGGTAGGCTCGTTATCTAGATGCGATAGTACACACACACAATTCACTAATGATTCACTTCAAAATCCGACCCACTCAACGACGATTCCCATTGGCCAGGCTCGTGAATACAAGTAGCTATCGGAAAGGCGAAAATAAAACAGAGGGCGAAGAGATCATTTTATCGCCAGCGTCTTCATTTCCGCTTCACCGACAGCCGCTGTGTGTGTGTGTGTCAACAGAGATGTAGAGATAGAGAGAAAGAGGAAGAAAAGAATTACGGTACCAACCTCCTCTCTAACTCCTGTCGCTAATATTGCGTGGAAAATCATTTATGCGTAGCCTTGTGGTTCATAGTGTTATCCGTTTGAAAAAGCTTTAATTGAAGAATTTTAAATACCTTTCTACAATACCGAGCCGAGTTCCTGGAATTTCTGGGTTACAGGAAAAATAGTGAGAGTATTATGTTAAATAAGTTCACTAAATTCACCGGAAATATACTTCTTCAGACTTCGTGTCCTTGTTCTGTTATTTCAGCGAAATCTAGCGGTTAAAGAATATGTAGCTTTATTTACTTAATTACTGAGAATTTTTGTAATATATAACTATATCTTTGCGCCATTAATATTACAATATTCCAGAATGAATAAAAAAAATAATGAATGCGCCTTCTGCGAGCGACGTGAAGTATGGCGCCGTCGGACACGACACGCGCACAGTGGCGCCCTCAGTCGTTCTGTGCCTCGAGCTTGAAACTCTTCACGCTCGAGGGCTCTGTGGCGAGCGACTGCGTCACGCACGCACCTTCGCTCGACACTCAACGCACGCACAAATGCGTGAGTGAGTGCGTCCGTTTGAGGGGAGGGGAAAGAGAAAGAGGGGGGGGAGAAAAGCAAAAGAGGGGAGGGAGAGAAAGACGCTGACGCGAATAATAAAACGAAAAAAAAAAAGAGAAAATCACCCATAGCACAGCACCACGCGTTATTCTTCTTTTGTTTATATATATATTATGCCTCCAGCACCGCAGATAAGTTAAAGATGAGTTTATAATACACAGCCTCAGGCTCTAATTTGTGGAAACTTTTAACATTCATAATAATAAAGTTTGGTACTTTCTACACTTTTTATTTTTTTGAACACACTACGCGTTTCACCAATTTTATGGCATACCTGGCATCACCTGGCGATGCCATAAAATTGGTGAAACGCGTAGTGTGTTCAAAAAAATAAAAAGTGTAGAAAGTACCAAACTTTATTATTATGAATAAAGATGAGTTTTCTTCATCTAAAGGTATAGCAAACTTTGATTGCACTCACCAGCGGAGAATTAAGGCGGTTCCACCGTAAAACGACAAAAATGTAATTTTACTCAAATTCTGTCTACTTGCAGAAATACTTGTCTATCTGATATGAAAAACAAAATGTTACCTTTCCACGCTATATTCTTCTATGATTTAACTCAAAATTGTGTGGTGTTCAACCGGAGTATTGCATAAACACGGGGAAATTAGTATTTTTACATAAAATATGAATGTGCCATTTTCGTCGAAAACTATTTAAAAGAAAGAAAAAATCCTGTTAAATTGAATAAAAGTAAAATATAGGCACTTATAACCGTCTTATTTCACGAGTTATTAACCACTACTGCAATACTTTAAGTCAAAATGCGGTAATTAGATAGATATGGCGCTATGATCGGTCCCCATTGGCTGAAAAAATAAATAAATCGCGGAAAAAACTGCATATTTTATGCTGTTATTGGTTTCCAACGCATTCAATTAATTTTGATTTGGTTTAAGGTAATAACGCAGGTCATCACCGAAATCAAAGTAGGTTTTCAGTCAAATAAACATAAAAGGTGGAATTAAGATTTGTTTTGACTCACAGAGTCGCAGTGAAACCTTTTTAAAGGTTACTGAGGGGGAATCAAGCGTTGATAAGCGGGGAAATGTTTTGAAGAACTCCCGGAGAGTAAAAAACCTCCAGAGTGACCTTCCTATCCCTCTATCTCTTTAACGTTCTCCCGTCCCTTGCATCATGCTCTTCACAGGCGAGTGCCACCAAGTTTCGCTACCCCTATACGCACAAGCTATACTGGCAGCGAAACTTGGTGGCAGTCGCCTGCGCGAAGCGTGATGTCAAGGAGAGGAAGGCCCCTGTGGAAGGAGTCTGCTTTAAGAGTTAGTACGCAAGGCCAGTGAAGTGGTATTTAGCTTGAGAGAAAGGGTCTATAAGCAAGTTGTGCGTTTCATAAAAATGTTTACGATCTGGATCTGGAAGCTGGATCAAAACACTTTGATATTATTCTAAACCCAACGTAAAAGTCGATCGAAACTATTGGAATGAGAGCCACAGAGAGAAATAACGTTGATTGTGATAACAGATTGAGTTTTTTCAGAATAGCACCTCTTTACTCACAAATTTCTATTAAGAACATTAAATGTTCATAAAATATTTTCACACAAATTTAGATTCCAAAAAGTTAGTACAAGTATAATAATTTTATCTATAAATTAATGTTTTAAGTCTGTGAATATTTTCAGTTTTCTTGCGAATCGAGAGCTATATATTTCAAGCAGTCCGAATATTCGATTATAAAGTTTTGCTCTTGCTGGGGGATAAATAAACAAATAATATCATAAACCAAAATATAACTTCAACAGAGGGATTGGAATATCGTAATCTTTAAAAACCTTGGCCCTTATTATCGACTGTAGGAGACTCCACTTTTTGGAATTCTTCCATGGCAGAAACGTCACAATTAGTCATATTCCACTCTTTATTTTGAGATACCGATAAGATTCAACATTTTTTAAGGTTTTCAAGGAGTGCATGTGCTCTCATACATGTAGGAGGTCATGTACACATTTTTAAATGTGCCTTGAAAATTATATTTATGTGTTGATAATAGTCGGTATCTCAAAATAAATATAGAGTGGAACACTACTATTTGTTTCGTTCCTATTATCTTTGTCTGCTAACTACACTGAGAGGGAGATGTTTATATGTACACCGAACATCAACAACAAATTATTTTCTCTACGTGCTCATCCTTAAAATAAATAAGTAACCATTAACCACAACAACAGGAAATATATCTCAAAATACAGGGTGTTTCAAAAAGGACTTTACAACTTTGAATATCGGTACGGTTTCAAATGCAAGCGTTTTCTCAACACACGCCAAACCGTCGTAAGTGGGACTTGCAGCTCACGAGGTGCACGCCGGGTCGATTTCGTATAGGGCTATTGACAAAACTTTGTCTCACTTGTCAACGACTTCGTCAGATGTGCTTGGACGACCTGAGGATTTGTTATGTTTTACTGAGCACTCTGTTTCTACAAAACACCTATGCCACTCATAAATTGTAGGCCTACTAGGAGGATCTTTAGCGTACTTGGTACGAAAATTACGCTGAACTGTTGTCGCCGACTTCGATTCTTCAAACCAAAACACACAGCTAGCACGCTCGGGTCCAGTGAAGGCAGCCATCTTTAACGCAACTGCCGCTAGTGCTTATGCGGCGTGATTGGGCACTAGCGGACTACGCGAGTCAAAACTTGTTGTGTTTCCCTTTAAAACAACACTAAAACGAGTTCTGTACCTTTTTGGAATAATTTTATATGAATTTTCAAAGTTGTAAAGTCCTTTTTGAAATACCTTTTGTATAATTTCAATGGGGGAGAAAACATATGATTACTACCATCGAATCTCGAAAACCCAACGTTCTCGCGACTTTCACATTGTTTCGTTTATACTATTATAATCGTAGATGTATTTTCCTTTCATCTCTTCTACCCAGCGATTCCTCGATGTTGTTCAGTCGACTCCTGTTGAGTTCGATAATTGATAGTCGGTGAACGAAATAAGGGCGAAAGTATAATTTTCCCACGTAGCCCAGGGTACGTTCTCCCTCTCGTCTCCCTTGAGAGAAGATGAAGTAGGTAGGCGGGGAAAAGAACGATGGACCGCGATGGATGAGAGGGGAAATCACGAGGAGACGGACAGAGAAGTGGAGAAGACTTCAGCAGTGAAGGAATGGAAAGAATATGTGACGCGTGAGAAGGTTAGGAGGAGACGTCGATGGAAGAATATCAGCTATCGAGAAACCCTACGCCGCCGCCTCAGGCAACAACTACGTGATCTAGGACGCCTAGTAGGGATACAGCCGGGTGCACACAACATGGGTCCTCGAGGATATCACGGAAAATATATCACGAGGCATATAAATCGCTTTGCAAGTGTTACTATGTGTTGTATACCCGACGTATATCGCAATACAATGTGTAATATTTACACTTCTGCGCATTACAACTGTCCGATCAGCAACAGCTTATTGCGTCTGGCGGATTGATACGGAAACAGCGAACTATTTTCCTCTCCCCTGATCACTAAAGACATTTTACACGAAAAAAAATTTGCTAGGTGTTTAATAGATTCATTTCGAATTTATATAACATTTACAAAAAAAATTATGATTGCACTTCATTCCTATGAAAGGGAACAGGTAGCGTTCTGACATGACGCCTGAAAATGAAGCCTATTTTAAGTTAAATGAATTTCAAAATTTTTGTCAGTTGAAAAAGTATTCAAACTTGTTTAGAAAACGCTACTTTCATTAGAATATGTAGATATTTCGCCGAGGTATCGGAATCTATTTTAGCTAATACCTCTGTTTGCAGCGCAATGACGGCATAACTGGTACATTTAATTAGGTTATATCCTCATTTTAACGACTACAAAATTCTCCTGCGCTAACGTGTAGCAAGGTCCCATCTATCAAGTCCTATGATCTATGGTTCATCCCGCATGTTTGCGAAGTCGTCGATATGAGATGGAAAGGTTTCGATAACTTTCTCCTACTGACTGATATTCGAAAATTCTGACCAGGCCGTTATAAATTAGTGCCATTTTGTAACATGGAATCATACTCGTCGTGGTTTCGTTGGAAGATTTTTCCATCATCTTCAGGACTATAAATTCCGGGCGTCAACGTTGCCGAGTCATTATACACGAGACAATAATACTTCGCCGGGAAAGCGTAAAATCATTCATCGCTTATCTATATTTGTTTTCCAATTTTACTTAACAGCATTCTCTTCATTTTATGAGGGCCATTTACAGATAAAACTAATAATTACAGACTTGAGGTTTATGAACGTCATTTTTACTACAGGGCAAGATGCACACAGTGTTAAGAATTTAAAAAATAAAAAAACGAGCTGTAGTAGTAGGCTTATTTAGTATTCGATTTCAGACCCCCACGCAGTTCGATGAGAAAATTCATCAATCATTTCTTTAAGGTATGCAGTACATGACCAACCGAACAATTTACTCAAGTAATCCTGCCAAATTGAGAAAACATGAAATCTTAGGAATTTTTACAAATAAGGAGTGAAATTTGACACAAAAAAGGCATAAAGTTGATAAAAAAATAAGTATAGCATAACATTTTCTGCGATGAAAAGGTCAAAAAATGTGTCCAACAAAATTTGCTACCTACAAAAAGCAGCGAGAGGGTATTTCGCTCCGTGGTTAAGGGATCCAAATCATTAATTTCCCTAGCTACGCTAAATTTGCTGTCACAACAAGGCGAAACGATTACCTGGAAAACGTTTTCAGTCATGTAAAGTATGCTCGAGTATTTTTCTTTCTAAGTTCCAGCGTTTTTCCAACGTTTTAAAGAAATATTACAAAAACGTTTTCATAGTTTCGCCTTTCACAGAAGTGGTATTAATTCAAAGCATTCCTTCCGAGCAGGACTGACAAATGAAATAGCCAAAGCCACTTTTGAACTTCACCACGTTTGATTAAATTTTTCTTTATTAACAAACGTGAGAAGATGAATTCCCAACAAAATTCAGCGCAATATCTCTCCCATACATTCCAAAAATGAACTTTTCACGAAAAAGGCACGGCCAAGCGTTGACGTAAAAAACGTAAATTATGCCTTTCTTATGTACCACTCGTGCTGTGACGAGATAAACGGGAAGACTGTGAGACAACGGTAGTAGCGAACACCCCAACTTGGTGGCAGAAGGGTCACGGGTTCGAATCTCACCTCGAACTTGGAAATTTAAATGCCAAGATAACGCTACCACATCAGTCGTAGTACCTAAAATGCTAGTAAATAAAATCTTTCATTCGGCATGCTCCTGACATTAAACCCTAGACTAAATGTGAATTTTTCTCACGCATATTAACTATTATCTCACGGATTACCAAGGACTCGAGCCTATTTTTATCGCTATACTAGACGGAAGCTGGTGTACTATGGCTGGGTAAATACTGGAAACTTTTCTCATAAAAAGCATATATGGAAGGAAAAAATGTTTGAGAAATGAATTACGAATGAATGAATGAAGTCTTTGTCGCTTCTTCATAGCGAATAAAAATTGGATATTAACCTGTTACCTTCCTGTTCTGCGGCGGTAAATGCCTTAATCTTCCAATATCCGCTAGGGGTAGCCTGCCGATTTATGAAAGGACTAAAAAAACTGGAGGGATTTCGTATGGATTTCTACTTTTTTTTTAAATTTTGTACGATAATCTCACTAGCTGTCATAGATGGTGAATCCTAGCACAATATGTGGAAAAGTGTGAGCGAGAATTTAATTCACACAAAATTAAACTTATTTAGCATCATCATAAAGAAAAATATGTCACCTTTATAATAACATTATATTATCACCCACTTACTGATTTACTTTTCGATATAATTGCAAAAAATAGAAACCGTTTTATACGGAATATGATGAACTACAGACAGACATAATTTTAAACAATTAGCAAGTTATGACACACATTGAGTAAGAAATGAACTGAGTGTGGCCCTTAGGTTTCTTTAAAAATGTACATCTCACCGTAATACTCCTTATACATCGCAAAAACAACCTTCGGATGTGAAGGAGTTTTCAACGTACGGCGAGGCGTAAGACTAATAAGTCAATATTTACGAAGTTAGATAGAGATAAGTTAAATCATATAAAACGAATTTTTTGCGCCATTAATATCACTACATTTAATTCATGCTTCTGATAGCGGCTTTAAAATAAAATTTAAACATGGTCTCTATTATATCTATGGGAAAAATGCCGCTTCAATGATGAAAACTTCGATAATTGCTGAAGCTAAGTGCATTAAAATAAATTCATGTCGCTGGGAGAACGTTTAATTTCTATGAAAAACTCCCAGCAGCATTTTCACAACCTTTATTCCAAGGTGCAAAAAGAGTGCTACAGCAACCGTCAACTATGGCCGCCACATTACTCTTACAGATGATGCATCAGCATTTAGGTATTTATGCATACGAGGCTAACAAATTATTGCATGACCAAGCGCAGCTGGACCCACTTTCCCTCAATACGTACACCTAAGTAAGTCCAAAGGCCTTACATACTTAGACATATTTACACATTACATTAGCGAGCATATTGAATGATTCTAATATCGAAGGCCAAACCTAAGCCTTGCACATGTTAAGCCGAAAAAGTATGTTGCAATTATGTGGCTCTACCCTCACCCGTATGAAATTCGTTTGCGTGCCCTTTTCGTTAAACTCGGCTCCGTAAAAGGCACCTGCCCCGATCGGGTGTCGCGCGCTATCATTAACGCGAAAATCGAGATAAGTAGGAACACATAGAACAGTGGTGTGCGCTGACGGAAGGGATGATTTGTGACATTGAAAGCCTGGAAAGAGGAAGGGATGAAAAGGAAAGCGTAGCACACAGACTGGGAAGACTTAGCAGCAGCGAGGGGAGTGTACGGGCGTCGGATTGGCTGCGACGAACGCTCCGTGGCCAAGGGGGAGAGGCTCTGGATTTAACTCAATCAGGGTCTCGAGAATAAAGGGGGGGGTGAACAGGTAGGTAGGGCGAAGGGATAATAAGAGGGTTGAATAGGGAGGGGTGAAGCGGGAGGGAGGGTTGGGGAGGATGAAGAGATAAGTATTAGCGAAACAGCGGCACATCGATTGCGATACCAACGAAAAAATCGTAATTTCAGCCCGAGCCGCCACCTGGTGGCATTTTACGCCCTGTCAAATACATCAGGTGTAAACATCAAAAGTTCTTGATATGAAGACAATATTTTACATTTACGTGTAGGCCCAGTTTTATAATTTTAAGCTAAATATTATCTCGGTATGAAAGTCGAAGCTTACTCGTTTCCCCATCCATAACGCTCACGTCAACTAACCGACAGTCTGATGCAATATAATAATCCCGAACTCTCAGTTAACATCAAGGGATGTTAACAACATGGCTATGCCGGCTGTTAACGAAAATCAGACATTGTAAAACCGAGCCATTATTTGATATGCCGTTTTTTTTATACCAATTCCAAATGTGACATAACGCGGTACGAATTAAAACATTAAAATAATAAAATTGTTAAAAAATTTAAAAAAAACACCAAAAATATAAAAACGAGATTGATTTTCGCTTCGTTGAATAAATATTCATTAATATCTGTTGATAATGTTTTATTACGAATTGGTGTCCATCTGCGACCACATCTGTCACTTGGTATGCCTTTTATCGATTGGGTAATTTTCACCTTCGATTAAAGTTTTCAATGCAGTCGGGGGCTGTCTGTATATATTTGTTATGCTAAACTTTCTAAACAGCCCCCGACTGCATTGAAAACTTTCCCGCCCTCTATGTTTAAATGAAGATATGCTAGCAACGCTGCCTGCCATGAACTGTCCTCTTATTCCAACTAATTTCTTCACCACAATGCCACGTGTAATTTCACTAATACTACTAAACACTAAAAACATACGAAAGCTTTTCATTCGAACTTCTGTAGCACAAGCTCCATCCAAGAAGTGGCGCAAGCAGAACTTCTAATATATGCTTTTGCTGTTGACTGTACATCCATTATTGACGACGCGTTTAAGCGTCTAAAAACTCGTAATTGCAAATACCTTATTACCTAGTCCACCTGCGACTCTTGTAACCGCGTTTTTTATAAAAAGCACTAACAACATTCGGTGATTTATCATGTAAAATTATTTGGCTCAATCTCGGTCTAAGTGGTTGGCGCAAGCAAGCCTCCCACATTCACTTCTGCGATACATCGATTATTAGCGATGCGTGAAGCGGCTAGATATTCGACTTTGCACTGACTACACGCCTTCCTCAACCTCCGACTCGTCTTATCGCATGTGCTTCCAAAAGCACTACCAACCGGCATACAAAAATTCTTCATGCGAACTTATGCGGTTGAAACTCGATCTGCGCAAGCAGAGCTTCCAATAATTACTCTTGCTTTTGACTGTTTATCCATTAATTATGAAGCATTTAAGCACATTACAATTCGAATTCACACATCGTCTTCTTCACTTCCTGCTCCTCATCAGACTCCTCTTACCGCGTCCACCTGCAAAATCACTACAAACACACTACAGTTTTTCATACACACTGATGTGGTTCAAGCTCGGTCCGAGTGGTAGCTCAAGCAGACCTCACGTTAACTTTTGCTGTTCGCTTTTGATATGATTATTATTGACGATGCGTTTGAAGCATCCAGCCATTCCGATTCGCAGAGGCTTTTTAAAGTACGTCTGCTACTGGAGGGTTGGGTGGAGAGATGAACGGCAAGAGTGGATTGAAGTGGATTAAGGGAGGGTGGGTGGAAAGGGTGTGAGGATCGATGGAAGAGGGTGCGAAGGAGTGGATTGGGGAGGGAGTGGGGGGTGCGGGGGAGGGGTAGTTGTGGAAACTGGTGATGAAAAGGAACACGGCGGATCGAAATGAGAACGTCCAACTGGAGTAGGGGTAGAAAGGTAGATGGGAGAAAAGGGCTGCGAGGGACGGGGTAGACTTTATATTTTATACATCAGAGGATGGAATTGAGACAACTGGGTGTCTCCTCCCTCCCTTCCTCTCCCTTTCCCTTTCTCTCTCTCTCCTCACATACACACACACATTCATTCGCCCACCGGGAATCTTCAGAGTCGCCCACGCCCAGGAAAGGGAGCGACGTCAGGGAGGGAAAGTCCCATCCCTGCCAAAAAAAATGTGAAGCCCTCAAAGCCAAAGGGAGGGAACCGAAAATGAAACCCCCACAAGTCCACAAATGCCTCGTTCCCTCCCCCCTCTCTACATTAAGGACACTGAGGGAAATCCCTTGGGCCTTCGAAACCACAAGGAGGGTGTGCAGATTGTCTATTCTGGGATTCTGGAGGGTACCTAGGTCTTACTGATGGTCTTAAGCCGAGATTACGATCGGCGTTTTCCGACGTGACGATGACGTCCGCGAAGCATGGTGATTGCGCTACAGTGGAGCCTATTACGATGGACGGACATTGACATTGCCGTCGACGGGAGAAGAGCGAACCTTATAAAAGTATAACTTCACCGTCACGCTACGTCAACGGCAGCCAATCAGAGAAAAGAACTGCTTTTTTTTTCAATATTAAAAAAAATTCTTTTCCAGATAGTAAATCTTAATTTTCAAATGTTTCTCCCTCCTACGCTCTTCTGCCCTCTTCCAATAAATCTTCCTCAGCAGCCAACTGTACATCCACAAATACCGTTTACCGTCTCTCGTGCAATTTCTGCCCGGCATTTTACGTTGGCGAGTGTACTATCCCGCTTTCCATACGAATGAATGGGCACCGCCACTCCACCACATGTCCTCCCTTCATTCATCCCATTCCTAAACATTATATAACGTATAAAAAGAAAATTATGTATAATTAAAATTAAGCAGAGTCAAAAGCTTGGATTACGTAAATGATTTGAGTGCATAAAGGTGAAATCGTAGGTATTCAAAGAGCTTTTATTTCCTTGCCCGCAGAGTTTTATATCATGACAGCCTCTCAGGAGTTATATCACCTATTTTAATATTTTTAGACAAAGTTTTGCAGACACATGTATTGAAAATGACCCACTGCTTTTTTGACCAATTTTACCAGGAATGTATAAGAGACCCAGACAAATATTATCTGGTGTTAAACAACATCTATGAAAAAATTATACCGTAATGATTATCAGCGTTCAATCAGTCACGTTAATTATAGAGGTTAGAGCAGGTTAAGACAATCGTGATTATAAGCATTTGAGTTTCCATTGCTTGGTTTTCAGGCATTCCAATTCACTACATTATGACTTTTCAGACTATTAAAGTTATTATTCTGTAATGTGACTATTATGTAAGTTCCGTATTTGTTCATAGGTGGCTTGTCATATAAATATTAAACTGTTATTACTTTTTTACAGTGGTGGTAGGAATGAAGAGAGGATGAGCGTATACCCGAATTAATAACTTATTTTTAACAAATCCTAGTAAATTGCATCTATAGCAACATCTAATTATTGTGCATACGTAACAATGATCTCGACAAGTAAAAGGCGAAGTTTTCAGAGAATAAGATGACATTCAACCCTTTTCAAGCAATTTCCGATAGACAGCTGTATCTTAGAATCTGAACCTAGATTTTTACACAAATTTCAAGCAAAATTACACAAGTGACTAAGCATATACTCGCAACAAAAATTGAGTCCATGACTATGTTAATATATTCTCCTTTAATGGCATGAAATACTGATGTACCAGAGAATTCAACCAGTATAAGAGGGCTGAATTATGTAATTGTCCTTATATACTTCGTGAAAACCTTCAAGCAGGGCGAGAATAGCAATGTGGATACTACTAATGCCTGTAATTAAAAGGTCCGATTGCCGTAAAACGATTTCCAAAATCAACTGTACTCGGCACATTAACTGGGTGTGCTCCCATAAACTCTTCTCATAAAAACGGGTTTTAAAATGATATATTGAATACAGCTAGCTCTAATTTCAAACAATCTTCTACTCTTTTTTCCTGACTTTCACGAAAAACTTCACCATGAGCAGCAGACAACAAAATTACCTCTAGATGACAAAAAAGTCAAATGCTTTTCCAGGAACAGCTATATATTTATTTTGTATTGATGGTTTATCCAAAAGAGAAAGACAAACAGTCACCACACAAGCAGAAAGGCGATCTCTAATATCACCAATGATATATTCAGGCATTTAAAATAGATCCATGATTGGATTAAGGAGGTTCCGCCGCGACTGTGTGAGTCAAAACAAATACTAAATTCCACATTTTTTATATTTCGTCCAAAAATCCTGCTTTCGCTGAATGAAATGCGTTACTTAGAGAAAACAAAAAGTGAAGTAGAAAAAATACAGATTATTCCACGAATGTATTTTAAATTAGCACTTTTTTCCAGCCATAGGAGCCGACTGCAGCGCCATTTCCTAAGAATTACCGCATTTTGACTTCAATTACGGCATTAATTCCCTAATAACTAAAAATAAAAAGGTGGTAAGATGCCTATGTTTTATTTTTATTCAATTTCTCTGGATTATTTCCTTCATATAAATAGTTTTCCGCGTAAATGGCATTTGTATTTTATGAAAAAATGCTATTTTTCCCCGTGTTTCTCTCATTCCCCCATTGAACTCCATGTAATTTCAAGTTCAATTATAGAATAAAATAGCGTGGAAAGGTATTATTTTGTTGTACATTTCAGATAGAGGTCAACTTTTTCTACAAGTAGACAGAATATGAATAAAATGACATTTCAGTCATTTTACGGTGGAACCACCTTAACGCCAATAGAAACCTTTCCAGAGAATACAGCATTGAGAATTTCATAAGCTAAGTCTAGAATGAAACAAACGTAAGCATAAAGTCATCACTTAAAAATAGATTCAAATTTCTGATCTTAAATTCCAAAACAAACACATTGTTCCAATAGTCAAAGATCTTCATCAAGATAAAAATTTGTTAATATGAGCGTAATTTATCGTTCACCAATACATTTAAATATTACCGTACAAGCCAGTTCCGAATACAACTACGGAACCCTGTTTCTTGTGCTAAAATACATTCGCTGTAAAGGTGCCCAAAAGACGTGGAAAAACCCCTTCTTTTAGAAATATGGAATGATATAGAATGGAGGCTTTTGAAATGAAGGCAAGGAGACGGATGGAATGATCAAAGTGGACAGCCCTGGAAAACGAGAGAAAAAGTATTGCCTTGGGCATAGAAAGCTGAAAAAATGGCGAGCAAAATCGAAAAGTCAAGAGAAACTGGACAGCGGAAAAGAGGAGGAGGTAAGCGTAGAAGAGAAGGGGAACAATTATCGCTTTAAACAAAATGTTACAGAATGGGAAATATGGAAGGAACTTCTATTTAAAAAAAGAAAACTGTAGGGGAAGAACGACGTAAATGACCAAGGAGATGTTTGATATTTTTTTAAGAAATTAAAATATATTCTATAATTATCCATGGAAATGTGGCGTTATCAAAGTAAATAGAATATTAAATGGAGACACCATGTATGAAGATTTCGAAGGAGTATGAAGACAGAGAGGATCACAAGTAAAGGAGTGCTACGAAGAACAAGGAATATGTCATATTCGATGACGACAGTGCAGCGGGAAAAATATATACGAATTTATTCAACACATGTTTTCGTCGTAGAACGCCAGAAATAAACATATGATGAAGAGCGCATCAATTAGCTCGCTGCCGCAAAGCAATCTCCGGCAAAAGTACGGCGATGGGTATCTCTGACGTCAACGCGAAATGGGATGAATGAAAACATAGCTTTAACCCACGGTCTATAAAACAAAGGCCGATGTTGACATTCATTTTTAGAAATAAATATGTGTTTTTTGAGCCGGGAAGTACGGAATGTAAAAACGATCATTCAAAACCTACGACAACCAGTGGAATACTAGTGATAATCAGAAATATAAGAGGCTACGCGTACGTACTATACGTATGATTCAGTTACTAGGCGTAGAGATTCAAATGTGCGCCAATAGATGGCAAGCGAGATTCCACACACGCTCTACTAACTGAAGCATGGGGAGGGCGTCGGCATTTTTCCAATTACGCGTATCATTTTTCAAAACAATAAATACATTTTGATAGTTCTCTCCGTCATAAAACTGTCAAGGAGATTTTAAAATTATTTTAATGATTAATTTAAAGGATTACTACCCACGTAGACAAGTGTTTATATTTAATTATTTACTCCATTCATTAATTTTAGTCAATTTAGCCAACGTTTAAACCTGCTTCAGCAGGCTTTTCAGCTATTAATAGAATAAAACGCCTTATACGTGCGTCCGTAAAACGGAAGCATGCACCAGGGACAATCACGGATCTCAATTCTAAACAATATATCAATGGATGCGGGCGGTTATGCCCTAAGCCACAGAGCGGCGGTGAGGACATAATTTATCGCCACAGCCCCGGATTTTCGGCTTCCTCCCGTCAATTTAACCACTAGTACTTATCCTCTTTATTCTACACAACCGCAGATAATTCTCCCCTGAAGGTTCTTACGCACTCGGAAGACCACAAAGACCTCTCCAATCCTCTTTAATGTCGCGGGCGGAGACTTGACATGGGCCGGCTGATCTACCCACCCGCGCAGAGCGAGACTTAAGACTCTTGTGGATTCGCCGTAATTCCGTCGATATCTCCGATCTGCCCTCTAGTGGGGGGCGGGGGGGGGGGGAGCCGATGGGCTGATGGAGACGCGAAGGAGATGGCGCTAGCCTACGGGGAGTAACCCCTGGGAAGCAAATAAGGATGCGAAGGACAGTAGCCGGTAATACGGGGAACAATCTAATTTCTTAAAAAAAATTAAAAAAAGCAAATGTCCAGGATATTAATTAACGCTGTAGAATTCACAATAAATTAACTTCAGGTAACTTGAGGAATGTATCACTAAGTATGGCATTCGACGAATTTGGCTCCATCAAAAAGAAACGTTTCACATCTTTGTTATGATACGAAAATATCAATCACATGTTGCAATACTTTTCGAGGTAATTGCTAAAAATAGAAGCAGTTCACCATGGAATATGGTATAGCTGTCCGTCCCAGCGGGAGATTTATTTTAAATAAATGAGCAGATATGTAAAAGTTGTGAAGGCATTTTCAACATACGGTGTGAAACAAATAAGTCAACTTAAACTCTGTATATTGAAGTAAAATACTGAATAGCTCAGTCATAAGAACTAAGCAACAAATAAAATAGTTTCAGTTAGTTCTACGAGTAGGGAAACGATTCTCAACGGGGCAAAATCAAATGGGGCGAAAATTAACCAGCCGTTTGGGGGGCGCAAATATGATAAGACTACAATCAGGGTTCTCTAAAAAATAAAACTCGTAGGCAAAAGAAATAAATAGATTAAATGTTATATATATTCCGGAGATGATGCTTAATTTAAATTGACTGACATCACCGAATATTGAACTCCCAGCTTAGAGGCATCTGAAACAAGGATCCCACTAAATAAAGACAGTAAGTATAATAAATATTTCTCGTTTAAAATATTATTAGGAAATTAATTAAATGGAATTAGAAAAACATTAGCCTAATAACCCCGAAAAAGGTGGAGCAATAGGATATAAAGGTAGAGAAAACCGGGGTAGAGACAAAACTCAATAGCTATGTATTTATAGAGTACTAATCAAATTCACACGGAGCATAAATATTAACAATGTTCTTAGCTTTCAGATATTATTTTGCATCAATTCAGTTATCTTTTGCGTCTAAAAAAAGTTAAAATGACAAATTCATTCTGAATTACATATCGTTTTTTTACCCAAAATAAGCTAGATTTAATTGACTCGATGTAGAAAAAATATTATTTATAGGTACACATTCCTATCGGTAAATTGACCAAATTGTTAATAACAAAAGATCTCGGTAGGAATAATTCTCACGTCGTGAAAGCGAAAAACCTGACATTAATGCACCGAAAGTCCGAAAAAATTAAACCATTATGAATTTATTCCATTTTTAAGGATTCTCTTTCAGTTTTTAGTGCATTTTACCAGTAACTTAGTAGTAGTTAAGCAGATATATATTAGTATACAGTTATATATTAGTAAATAAGCAGTTATATTAGTGTAACTGACGTAGGAGTTACCCTGGATACACAAGCGCCATGATCGAACAATCATCTTTAAAGTTTGTCAACGCTTGCGTGAGGATTTATTTCTTATTAGCATGTTTGTTCCCGAATGCTCTCTCCAAGAATCAAGGTGAAAGACTCGCAAAGAGAATAACTAACTTTGCCTCGAGTTCCCAAAAAAAAATATCGTTGAACCTTGACATTGATTAGACGGGAAGTTTTCCTGACATTGATTAGACGGGAAGTTTTCCTGCTGATACAACATTGAAGCGTGTCTCAAGGGAATCAGGCTATTCTGGCTCAAGACCAAGGGTATTTAGCACCAATGAGACCAAAAGGATGCTTCGCAACAAACTTAAGTCTTCAACAGATGCTGAAGAAGTACTCCTTGAAGCCATAGGTATCGTATATGAGTAATTTCTCCGACGAGATTAGGATCGCGTTCTTGAAAATGGTGACAAACGATTAGTCTCTTCAATATAACTAAATATAAAAAAATCTACCATACATTTGATATTTTTTATGTTAAATCTACTATCTATTACAGCGGCCAATGAGACTATTATCTAGGTTTGTCGATAAGTAGTGTAGCTCTTAGTAGTAGTCCCTAATACTTGAATCCTTATCTGTTACCTAGTACTAGCAGCACGCCGTGCATGTTTTCTACATAAGTCTTGAATCTCTGTTCATTTGTGTAGTTACAAAATACATATATATTAGCGGTCCTTCTCCATTGTGATAATATGTGTAGTGTAGTGCATGCTTGTGAGGCTTCGCCTCGTGACAAGCATTAGCGATTTTTTCTAATGCATAATTAGTCGTAATTACATTAACTTTAGGGCATAGTGTAATGCATGTTGGTGAATACTCACCCCCTGCCACACTCCCCTGAGGTGGCTTGCAGGGTATTTTGTAGATATAGATACCATATATGGTAAGTCCGGTATGTGTATAAATACAGCAGCTTTCCACTCCAGGTGTAATAGAATCTTTCCGAAAGTACCAATGCACAAATGAACGACAGATATTTGTATCACTCTATTTGTCTATTATTTTAAGGAGTGGTGACGAAATCCCCGTAGAGGAGATGACTTACTCAGCCAGTCAACGAAGGGAATTATTACCCTTGCCCAAGCCTAGAATAACACTGTTCAGGCGAAGAGTCTAGTGTGTTGGGCCAAAAGTGTTTAATATTCTTTAATAATATGGTTGTAAATAGACATTAAGCCGGACTTCTTTCTAAAAAGTATAAAAAATTGGCTGTTTAGTTGCATGGATATAGATTACAAGCTTTTTATAAACATGCACATAATCAAATTGATATTTTTATTGCGTGGGTATATTTATTTCATGATAATCTCACTACGTGTCTATCCTACGAGTATACTTTAATTCCGCTGAATTTTCCTTTCTTGTTTCCTATTTTTTTCATATTTTTCCCATTTGAGCGGTTATATATACGTCATTTATATTTATTATTTATTTGATGCATTTGAGATCAAAGTGTATTCAATATAAATTCTTCCCACGATTCGGGTCCATTAAAAAAAATAACAATTCGGATTTGAATAGAATTGCGGAAATCCTACTCGATTCATTGGAGGAAACCAATGATGCAACCGTATCTATTGCAAAAGGGAAGACCCTTATCGGAGACAAACAAGCCCCCGTTACCCCTTTTGCATTTAAGAGAGACGTTTCCGTGCGTCTTTCCCCTCCCTTCGATTCCATCGACCGACGAAGACGTTAGCGATGGATAAACAAAAGCAGAGTGAAATCCGCAAAACAAGTCCCGCCAGTCCGTGAGGCTCGGTGAGTTGAATCGACACATGATAATCGCGCGAAAAAAACAAAAGAGTGTCGGAATAAATTCATTGGACCGAGAGGAACGTCCGGGAGAGACGCATCGGTTGGGGGAGGAAAAAACAAGTGAGGGTTGAATTGGTGGGAGGGGACGGGAGGGGTTGTCGAGGACGTGCCAAGAACGCCTGCGTGCCTTCTTCTTTTTCTCTTTCTTTCTTTCTTCGGGAAGACTTCCCCATCTCGGAAGGGACTGACATGTGATAACACACCCAGCGCCTTCAAGGTGTTTGCGACATTGAATGTGTGTGTGTTTTTGTGCGGGGATGAAGAAGAGGATGATGAAGATCTTAAAAGAGGTTCCACCGCGACTGTGTGAGTCAAAACAAACACTAAAAAAAATCTTACGCTTGTATTGTTGAAACAATATTGCTTTCACTGTTGAGACAACCTTTAGCTATTCAAAAAAATATTCTTAGATATTCGTGTGTAGAGTTTTCGACGATTATATTATTTTCTAGTTTCTCACGCGTTCCAATGCATTAAGTTATGACTTTAGTGACTATTACAGTGATTTATCTGCTATATGATTATTCTACATGCTCTGTAATTGTTCTTAGATGGCTTGTCATGCATCAATAAATTATTATTGCTATTTTTACAGTGGTGGCAGGCATATAAAGGAAGAGAGGCTGAGAGATAGATATTCGTATGTAGATTATTCGACGATTATAGCTTCAATGTACACATTTTTTCCGGCCATATGAGCCAACTACAATGCAATTACTATTGAATTATCGCGTGTTTACTTCAGTTTCAGTACCTATTCGCTAATTACTCTGAAACTAAGATGAATTGGTAACCAAATTTACATAACATAATGAAATTTCAAGTTCAATTTGCGACGAAATAGCATGGAAAAGTAGAATTTTGTTACCCATGTCGATCAAAGGACATTTTTGTCTACTAGTAGCAAGAATAATATTAATCACATGAATCTCTTTACGTTAATTTGAAGTCACTTTACGTTTGAACCACCTGTAAGGAGAGTGGCTCGCGACTTTTACATACATAATACTATTTTTTACATAGAATAAGATAATTTTTTTGGATTAGGTTTGTTAGATGTTGGTACATCTCTAGCGTAAAGAAAACCCTACAATTCCACAAAATTATGCATTTGACATGAGTATACAATTTTGTGGAATTGCCGTCTTTTCTATTTCCTAATTTTGTAGGTTTTTTAGATCAGAGATAAGCCGGCGTCGGCATTAACATGGTCTTAACGAAAGAAGCGAAGGGGATCTCAAGATTAATGCCCGATCCGACGCGACGGACGGAATACAACACTCCAAAAATCACCTAAGCAGAGATTTCAAATGAAAATCTCTGCTTGTGCCGAGATACGCACCCGGGCCTTAGAGAGAACCACTACACCAACCCGATCCCCAGGTGTTAAGGTGGTTTGAGCGAGATAGTTCCCTAGTCATAATGGAGACCATATTCAAATTTAATTTTTTTTATTTCAGCGTCTGTAAGAAGTATGAAATTAATATTGTAATATTAATGGCGAAAAAATATAGTTATACATGACAACAATTCTGAGTAATTAAATAAATATATCCACATAAGTCTCTAACTTGACTCATTTTTTCCCGCCGTACGGCTAAAAACCCTTCAAAACAGCAGGTTTTTTGCAATTATGTAAAAATTACTGTGGTGAGTAATAGATTATTTTTTATAAATAGTTGAGAAAACATGCAATCTACACACCGTTAGTTTTTTGACGAGGTGCGAGAAGTTCCTATTTTTTTTTTTTAATATTCTCCCTCTGGAGCGCACAGCCATAATCTATCCCATGTAAAACAGCTTATATTCATTGGCAAATTGCTCGAAAAGTAGTTCGGCAAGGTGTTGATATTTTGATATTATTGGAAAGAAGAGAGTTTTTTCTTAAAAATTAAACCAAATTCACTAACTTCTAGGTGACGTGATTTTTCGCTCAAACTACCTTAACTAACGGAAGAAACCGATGACTTCGTCCTCTTAATGCGAAGGTTGTTCGGATGTGAAGATGGGACCGGTGTAGTCCGATATAAAGAGTTGCGTTGCGCGGGCCAGAAATGTAAGCGAAAAAGAAAAAAACAGAACGGTTCTAAGGAGTACCGCGTATTTTTCACCATCGTTCCAAGCTTAACGGAAGGAGTCCAATTCCTTTCAACTCGAGCCGTTCCTCTTCGCTGTCCTCCCGTTACGTAAATAAAATGCAACTTGGCGCACGATAAAGGAGAAAAGTGAGAATGGAGGGTGAATGGAAAGGATAGGTCGCGATGTGTAGTACGTGACCTAGAAGGTTATTTCGTTATAAGGTTGAGCGGGGGGTCGTTGTGTGTGAGAGAGAATTAATAATCCACACGTGGACGACACCGCGCGACTTTTACGCCGAGGAAACACAACCCGGTTCGAAGAGCGAGCTCATCGGGCGTTGGGGAAAAAAGTCGTTTTCCTTTCTTTTACTCTCAAAGGCTTCACGTGCAAGCTGGCGCTGCTGGGCCAGCCGTCCATGCGTGTTGCCGATAATGTATGTCTCAGCGGCTAGATAACCTGTTTCGCAACAGCAGTGGTGCGTCGCCGTGGGAACCGGAGGATGGGACTGCCCCTTTCAAAACCTTCAAACTTACTTAGTTTACTTTACGCGATCAGGCCCAGAGGACCGCGCGATGATACAACTAAGGCTTTCCATTCTCTTCTGTCCTCTGCTATGTTCCGCCAGTTCGGCCAGGTTTCCTAGCTGTTGCAAGTCTTCCCTTACTCCATCTATCCATCTCTTGCGAGGTCTCCCCACTGGTCTCCTTCCTTCTATTGTCATATCCATAGCCATCTTAGGAAATCTTTCCCTACTCATTCTAACCACATGTCCAGCCCATTCCAATCTCCTACTCCTTAACACTCCTATAATATTCGGTTCTTGATACAGATTGTATAATTCTTCATTATGTCGTCTTCTCTTCATAGGTTTCAAAATTTCAGGATGGCCGAGTCCTATGGAACTCCATGAGTTGAGGGGAATTCCGAAATTCGAGCGGATTGGATACCTATCCGATAGTCAATTGTTGTGTTCGTCCACCTGGGACGTCTAATTGTGAAGGACTACTAGATGCTTACTCGTTTACGTATCACCCTTTGGAAAAAACGCCACATCAGGGGGGCTATTCTGTATGTTCTCGTAATTTCCGAACCTCGAAAGTGCAACTGTTGCCCAACTTTCTCGTCCACCCTAAATCTCCAGATTAGAAAAGTAATGGTGAGCACCTATGAACTATAGGTCGCGAGAACCAATGCACGAAACCCAATACCAATAGCGTAGACCACCAAAGGGCCCCTTTTTTTGGACATTTTGGGGCCCTGAGATTTTTTAAAATAACCTTTAATTTTCCTCATGTCTTGAACAATTAGTTCTGCAGAATTTCAGAACGATCGGAGTAAAACTGTAGATTTGTATAAAAAACAAACAGACAAACATTGTATAAATAGATTAAGAGGCAGTTGAAATATAAAAAATATGCTGAACTTGGGCGCTGGTTGAAATACTATTATAGTTCAGCGCGAATTCCTAAACACCGGAGCAAGTAGATGCCGAATTTCTGCTTGAAATCTGGAACCATGTTTACATTATGCTGCATAAGATTCGTTAGTCATTTGAACCTGAAATTGGCTGTCAGCAACCCTACATTCTAACCTGTCCTCTGCTAATTCCCTTTATGTCCTTATTGATCCTTTGTTTCACATCTTATTTCACTTGGATTAAGTATTAATCCATCGGGGATTTCATCAGGGATAAATGATATCGAATTATTTTCCTTATTATTACGCTCCCAAAAATTCGTTTCGTCTCTACGTCTGGCCCTATCTATCTGGATATTCTCTTCAAGGTAGAGCTATGCAAGGTTTTCTACTCTTTAATTCTCCTGTAAAATTCCTCATTTTAGATCCTTGTTGACTATATCATGATCTTCAACATCCGTCTCCAGCGTCAACCTTCGAAAGCTTCAAATTTCTTCTGTTCCAGATTTCCAATGGTCCATGTCTCCGAGTCATATAGCACAACCCTCCAAACAATTGTTTACAGATACCGCTCCCTGATAGGTAATCCTATTTCCTTTTAACACAGCAGCTGCTTTTTGTAGTTGAATGCAGTCCACTCCATAAACATTACCCATCAGTACCACACGGGAAGATATTCTCTTAACTTATTGTCGTTGAATACTTCCCCCACTGCTCCCGGGACGGGGTCCACATTTACTTTAATGCCTGAACCCCGGCGAGGATAATCTCTGGGACCATTAAGAGAGAAGGTTTGAGTGGAAATGTGGGTGTCCCATCCGGGGGCGGTATGGCGTAAGGGACCCGAGATGGACCTCTCTAGGTCATCAAATGACACTGCTCGATGGGGGAGAGGGCGTTTTTTTAAAAAAGGTGTATGCGAGGGAACTTTCCGTAAGGAGGGGTTTGATGCACGGGGGAGGAGGTTAAGCGGCTTTTCGGTCAAAGTACAGATGGTATCAGCGATAAGGGAAAGATATCTCGTAGACTATCTCATCCTTGAAGTGGCTATGGGTAATGCTCGCCAGATTGGTAATATATAACAACAGAAGAACGGATAGCGACATCGCGAGGGTAACGTAACTTAGGATTTTATATTGAAACATATGCACAAAACAACGCAATCATAAGCGCGATATTTTGTACGCATGAAATCACTCAAACTATCATTTTATGAGCAATTTCTAACATGCATGCATAGAACGCCTCTTTTGCTTAGCAGGACCTAAATGGTATTATTATTTATTTTTTCTCTGACTAACTTCATTATTGTATCACTAAATTATGGATATCATTATATATGTAATTTTCTCATTCAAATTCTAATTTTAATCATCGCGATGTACAGATACATAAAACCAAATTATACCAACGTGATGAAAGACCAATGTTACCAATACTATTTTGGTTTTGATCATACAATGTAAATTTTGGAATTTTTGTAAAAACATTTGGAAAAGAATTTTTTTGAAAAATAAACTTTTTCATCTTTATAAAAATGAAATAAATAAATATTAACAAGTATAAACACATGTATACATCAGAGATTCAAATTCAATACAATTTAGTAATAAACGCAATGTGTTTGATTTGTTAAAGAGAAACCGTTCCAATAGCCCTGGACACGAAGTAGCGTGGCATTGAATGAGAAAAGGAGGTATAAACGCTTGACTGGTAATGCAATTCAAGCAACTTTCAAATGGCGTTTACAAAATAACGATGAATGCGATTAGTGTAAACGGTAGAAGAAATAAAAGGAAAAAGCAAAACTAGGAACTAGCATGGAGAGCAGAGGATTGCGTTAGAGACACTGAGATCGAAAAAGACTAAGAGTGGCTTAATCAGAGACACGGCAATGGATAATATCGTGGGATCAATACTAGAACTAGGTAATTAAAAAATTTACTCTTTTAAGATAGTGAAGGTTTTTACACTTGCACACTTACAACATGTCATCTCCCTGCGTTGGGTAACGGGAAGTTGGTGGGTAAGTGACTCTAGGTGCATCGTTTAATTCACTTGTAGCATTTGAAAGCTTACTACTAGGGTAACTCATAGATGTAGATAACACAAAACCGATAAAATTTGAATTACCTAGTTAAAGTATTGGACTCACGATATGTGACTACAAGACGATGCCCTTTGATTTTCAACGGGAAGAAGAAAAGTAAATTGCAGCTTAGGGTTACAAAAGGAATCCTCCCAATGTGAAATTCCATCATTCATATACTACGTGGCAATCATTAACAACACATGGAGAAGTTGGAGTGAATAATAACCTAACTAAAAACTCATTTGAATTCTTTATATGCATTATTATTTAACGTGCGGCGCAAGTGCCTAGAGCATATGTACCCATTTTATTCCCACGCTCCGGTTTCCAAGTAAATAAATAATTCTATCGTTGTAATAATGAAAAAAACACGATTTGGAGCCAAAAACTAAAATGTTTGAAAATAACTAAGCGTAAACGAAAAGCACCCAGGGGAAGATGGAATACCAATTTGAAGCCCTGAAGTGCGGGGGGGAAAACATTACCAGAAGAGATTCACACACTTTTCTTGAGAATTTGGAAAAAAGAAAAGTTGCCGGAAGAATGGAAGGTAGCAGTTGTAGTACCAATACACAAAAAGGGAGACAAACAGAACTGTAAAAACTATAGGGGAATATCTCTAATCAATACTACATACAAAATCGTATCCAAAATTATATGCAAGAAGCTAACATGTAACTCAGAAGAAACACTAGGGGGAACATCAAGCTGGATTTAGAAGAGGTAAATCCACAATGGACCAATTATTCATTTTGAAACAAGTACATGCATCCACGTCAAAAGATTCGAACTTCTTTTTGGAAGTAAGAACGGAAGTGGTCAGTCAAAAATGAAAACACATCTTTTAAACTCTGATCGCTTTTTTATTTTCATCATGCTTGATGATTACCACTACGCTAATTCCGATAGTGAACGCAAGGGGGCTTTGATGCTTGGGTACGCCCCAAATTATTCAGTTTTCATTTCTTTTTGCACACAATATTTTCAACTTGAACCTTTAGCGATTAGCGGATTCGCCATGCATGGCGTCTGGTCATATGCGTCAACATGTTTCTTCTTCGACACGAACAATTACAATTCCCGGAAAAAATTACATGGAATCGTAAAGTGACATTCTCTAATGAGTTTTCGAAGTTCCACAGCACTCAACAAGGCTGTGCTTTTGATTAAGGCAAAAAATGGGTAGAATGCCATTTTTCGACGATTGAAAGAGAAAAAATGACGAACTGTTACTAAATAGCCCAACGCTGACTTTGAATTTTTACTCAATTTTTTTTAGCATATTTAGAAGCTCTGACAGGTCGACTAGTGAAAAATCACTGAGCATATAAGCTTATGATCATCAGTCACAGGGGGTCAGATATTCATATTATATTGATATTTTTTTTTATTTATTTATTGTTTTTTAATGTTTACCTACCATATAAATATAATTAGAGGGTAAACCATGAATAATTGAACAAAAAAAAATATTATTAACATTGGTCATAGCTGGTCAAATACTATCATATCTTTAAATGCATATATACATTATTTAGTCTACATTTCGACAACATTACTTCACTATTTTTTAAATAATCTCTTTTTAAAATTTGTTTCTATCTTTATACATAATAAGGTCGTTAAAATATTTGTTATATGTAATACACAAACTGTTAATGGGAGACTTTTTACAGTATTCTATTTCTTTTCTCTTTCGTTATCTCTTATGCTTATTTATTTGCAATAAGTTCATTTTCAATGCCCCTGCAAAACATTCTGAGACACAATGACTCGGGTATTAAACTAACAACGCAGAAAAATCGGTGAGAAATCAACTTACTTTCGGTAGAGGCTTCAAAGCAATTTACAAATGAAAAACCTTTTAAAAAAATAGCGCTTAAATGTGCCAGTGTGGCGTCTGATGCCGTGAAAGAAATGAAAGTACTTGTTTCACATCATTTAATCGGTACATTTCGAAGAATAAACAAAATGCATCATCATTTATTATTTTAACAACGGATTGGTAGGCTTCCTGCGATTTTCTACTTTAACTTAGCTCATTGATGTCACTAGATTTCTTCTTGTCGTTGATGCTTCTCTATAAATTCAATCTTATTCATTTTATAGTCGCTCAAACAATAATTATATAAAATACAATATTTATACAAACAATACAATTGCTTCAAGCCAAATTTGTGGAATTTATCCATACTAAATTGAAAGATGTGATAGTCCGCAGTAATTTTCAACTTAAAGTTTTACATCGAAAACAATGAGGTTCATTTCAATAATTGAGAACCTAAGGGATTGCATAACTACTTGGACATAATAATAAACAAGCATGGAGCGTTGGAGCATGATAAAAGGAAGAAACCGACGACGAGAAGCTATTTAGGGAGGAATACGCTATCCGGAGATAATGAGACATTAAACAGAAGAACTACCAAGGCGTACAAATAGTAAGAAAGGGGCAGATATGAGTGGAGGGATGCAGTCATCCAATCTTACGGTTGAATAACTTATGATGATGAATATTATTTTATTTAGACGCATTTAGACGTTACGTTATGTAACTAAGGAGGATGTAGTTTCGTTGAAATCGTTGCGATGAAGTAATTAAAGTGGAAAATTACCACAGGCTATCAATTTATTACCAAGATACTGGGAATTTTGCAACAACCATTTTTATTCCCTACCACCTGCATATTTTTCCTGCATTTCATTCTTTAGGCAAACCAAATCCCCAGGACCTTATATCTTCACATGATTTCCTTCTCAAGCTTGGCATACGTCTTGCCTTTCTTCTTTCTGTCAATAAAATATATTCTCTTTCTTCCCCTTCCCTTCCCACCCACTATTTTTCATCCTATCACCGCCTTCAGCTATCCCTCCCACCTCATTGCCCGTTACTAACACCTACTCGGCCTCCTATTATCCTCGAGAATGTTCCTTCCCCCGACCATCATGGCCAGCAGTTCCTTATTCGTCTTCCTTTCCATCAATCGCACCTTCTCAATCCTTCTCCACACCCACATCCCAAACGCTATTCTCGTCCTCTTTACTTTGAGTCCATGTGTCTGCGCTAAGCACCGCTTCACTCCATATTAGACTGCTCGCCAATCTTTTCTTTACAGTCTGACTTAAGGTCACCGTCATCCGATCCCTCCTATCGCAGAACGCCTCCTTTGCTAATGCTGTTCCTATTCTAATACCATTTACCACCATCCTCATTTTCCTCCGACGTACTACAAGTAATTTTATTTTTTTTAATTGGAATACAGCCTCCCCCACAGGTCTGTGACCTTTGAGGCTGCCTAAATCCCCATATTATTTGTTAAAATATCTACTCTATGATAATTGTGGAGAATTTAATACTTATTATTGTTCAGAAAGTTCAATTTTGTTTTTGTATTTTGCGCCCATTATGTATCGACTCTACTAACTGTCGAGGCGGTCGAGTATGCAAGTCAATTCGACTGTGGAGTCTACTCGGGTTGGTCAGTGTTGCTCGGCCGCCAGTACTCCGCTAACGTTGGCGAAGGTAGCTTCACGTAGATCTGTAGGTCCGATCACAAGTTCTGGTTGTAATCTCGGCACCAAGGAGAGAATATATCAAATTTAATTAACAACTTCGATTTTTCATTTATCGTAGTCTCCTACATTTTTTCGCAACAGTTATTATTCAATGGTATTCATTTCTCGACTTCTTAAAACTATACGGTTGCTATTACCAGGATATTTTAGCTCAAAGAATATATATTTTTTTCAAATTTCTTTCCAACGTTTCGGATACTTATTGATCCATATTGAGGGCTATAAATATATGATACATGATCGTGAAAAATGTTTTTAAAATCCTTTTAATTTAATAAATGACATATAATTTATCAACAAAGAAATGAATTCTAGCAACCAAATTA
Organism: Pyrrhosoma nymphula; assembly: GCA_963573305.1. Taxonomy (NCBI): domain Eukaryota; kingdom Metazoa; phylum Arthropoda; class Insecta; order Odonata; family Coenagrionidae; genus Pyrrhosoma; species Pyrrhosoma nymphula. Next base: position 5,103,922 of record OY754335.1, on the reverse strand, counting down.
AAATCGTAAATAACAACAGTAACAAACTTGAAAGGTGACAATCTTGAATATGTCCATGTATTTTTCTTTTCAATGACTGTAAATTATATATTTTAACCATTTTGTAATAAAAAAAGGATTGTAAAAAACATTTTTTCACGATCATGCAACATCTATTTATAGCAACATCTGATGATGGATCAATAAAGATCCGAAACTTTGGCAGAAGTTTGAAAAAATAATATATTATTTGACCTAAAATCTCCTGATAATAGCAACCGTAAAATTATTATTACAAATTTCCTACTTACTCCTGGGTTCACCCTTTAACTTCCGTTCTTCAAGGCCCTTTGCAAGTTTCCTTTTCATTCACACAAAAAATAAAAGGAAAATACGAAACGGAGTTACGTTTCATAAATCTCTCGCTTAAATTTTAGTTGTTTAGTACCTGTGGCACGAGAGGCAATCACCACGACGAGGCCCCTTGGAAATAGTTTCAAATTAGTGAAGTTTCATTCCATCCACCCCCGCGCCATCCGCGCTCGTAGGCTGAACCCTTGCCCGTCTTAATCCGACCCCAGGTATTCCATACTTCCCTGTGTATATGTATATCTTGAGACGGTGAAGATTCTTAACCTCATATACCTCTCCCCCGAAGAGGAGAAGCTGGAGCTTCCGTGGAATTACAGCCGAAAACTTTCGTAACGCTCCGGTTTATCGTCGAGGAGCGCCATATTCCGGGAGGTGCGGTGCCTTCTTCTATAAAACCAACCCTAGATGCCGAGGAAGATTTTTTTATCGCCAAGGCGAGGAGATGCATTGGAAGTAGCGGGGGAGATAAAGTGGATTCGGCAAGAGAATGAGGGAAACAAATGCTGCAAGAGAAGCGCTGAGGAAGGAAAATTCAAAAGGAAGAAGAAAAACAAAACCTATGTTTGCAATGAATTCCTTTGCGGAATCGACAGGGTGTGTTTTCTTTGCAGGGGTGAAGTTTCGGCGCGTTCATTATTGTCTCAAAAGCTTCAGTTTAACATGAGGGGCAGTTCGTTCTCGGCACTCAGGAGCATAACTATTTGAAAACATTATTATTGGCGAGAAATATAAATGCGACGAAAATACTTTAAAATTAAAAAATAATACAAATTTAAGCATCAATTAATTTAGCTGTAAGAATTTTAAGGCTACCCTACGTTACATCCGCATAAGACCCTACAAACCACCACAAGGGTGTGTGGTAGAGGGTGAGTTATCAGCAGCATGAACTACACCATACCCTAATAAGGTTAATAACGGTACGAATACTAATACACTGACAAAAACCTGCAAATTACTGTCAGGAGGTGACAATCCACAAACATGCACTACATTACAGGTATGTCACCAAAGTTAGAGAAACTATTTATGTTTATGCATTTAGCAACTACAAAGAATTCTCATAAATACAAGAGTTATACTGGAAAATTATTAGAGGTCTTGCTAGTACTACGTAGTAGATTTGGAAACAGGCATTTGGGAGAAAATCAGTTCATTAGCTACAGTACATATCGACAAGCCTAGTAAAAAGTCTCATTGGCAGGTATTGCTGTCTCATATCGTTCACGGGAAAAATTATAATTCAAACCTGTCTGTTCTGCGGTCAATTTCACTAATTTTATTCCCATGATACAATCTACCGTAGTATTTCAGGATTCGTAAAACATTATTCGCTTATAAAGTCGTCAGAAAATATACCGGCTTGAAACTTGCATAAAATATTAAGGCTAAATTGTAACCGACGCGACGCGACAGTTTGAAAGCGATTCCCATCCCTGTTGTTCCAGAGGGCTAGTAGCGCCAACGAAATAATCATAACGGCCTTTTACATGCCTTGCCGATCTTCTTTGCACCAATTATAACTCGGTTTTTAAGGCAATAGTGTAAAATTCACAATTAAATAATCATTCTCCTGGACTGGGATTCCGCGCCGAGTGCTCTAACCAGTTACGCTACCCAGGCGTCATCTATCACTGTGAATTTGATGGAGGTAGAGGACAGTAGTGCTTAGGGCTGGCACACGGGTACTCCATGGCATTGTATGAACGGTGCCACAACTCGCTCCTTAAAGCCTCCATGAATTTCACACTGAGAGAGGACGCCTGGGTAGCTTATTTGGTTAGAGCACTCGGCGAGAAATCAAGGGGTCCGGGTTCGAATCCCAGTTCAGGCGAATGATTTTACCACTGTGAATTTCACACAATTTTGTGATAATTAGCCGTGACTCCGTTAAAATTACTCCTTGGCCAGTTTCGCAGTTATTTGAAAATTGGTTTTTAAGCCTACTTCATGAGGATCCCTAATTCTGGCAGCGTATTCCAAGTGGAGTCTAACAAGGGAGAAGTAGCTAATTCCCCTAAGTTTATCGTCGCATATCCCAAGTACTCTTTGAACAAATCCCAATTCACGATTAGCTTCACCAGTTATTTCCCGAATATATTTATCTCAAAAAAGGTCCGTATCCTTTCTCATATCTTTCTGAGATAACCTTGACAGGATTCTTCGCACTATAGCATCTTCCCCTCGAGATCGCCAAAGGAAATACTCAAACCGTACACCGACACCTATGTTTAGCAGTAGGCGGCAGAGAAAGGTCCCGAAGTTCGACGTTCTTCAAGAACGTAAACAGTTTTGAAGTTAAAAAACAAGTACCGGAGACTAAGTTTTGGCTTTGGTCTGGACCGAGATGGTGTACACCAATCTTTCCCGTATTTCGCGGAAGGAGAGTGTGTGCGTGATCGCAAGGGATTCCATCTCCCCACACACCGTCTGGGAGGAGAGAAGCGAAGAGAACGGATTCCAAAAACCCATAAATCTCACTGCACGGGATCACATAGCTCCCAACGCTCCCTCCCTTTTCCCAGACGGAATCCGTTCGACAGCATCCTTCCTGACGCTCGTAAACACAATGGTAATCATAGACTCATCACCGAGGCAGAACTTCCCTAAGGGTGTTATACACTGTGATAGATCAGTTTAACGTGCCTAAATAGATTATCGGGGGAAAATGGCTTAAGCGGTAGGTAGCGGATACCGCTTGCTTTTACAGAATGAGCTACTCAGCCCAGCTGCTTTACGCACTGCGCGTGACTTGGAGATATTTATGTTCGGCCCACTTTTTTCATCGTGGATTTTGAGAAGTTAGCGTGCGTCTCCTCAGCGGCTGGATCTGTTTAAGTTACCGCAGCGTCAAATTCCGTAGTGCTTCCTGAAAAAACAACCTTTACAATTGTAAACGACGATAAAATTGGAATAAAAATCATACTTGAAAACGTGGGCAAGAATCGGTGAAAATCTTAGCACAGTGGCTATTCAACATTCATGCAGCCCTAAATGTATCTTCAATAGAATTGATATCGATTCATTTCAATTTGTCCGAAAAAATACTAAAAATACTAAAAATAAAAAATACTACTAAAAAAAAATACTACTAAAGTAATCTAAATAAGATTACTTTATACATTCACGCGGATTTTCTCAGCGATCCTTGCCAACGGCGATTGATACCAATGGAGAAGCAAATATCATCTTTAAACAAAACAAGTATTCTGAGCACGCTCCAACATTTATCTATCACGAGCTGAGGAAACGCTAACCTTCCTTCCTAATGATTTATTGGAGCATTCTCCTTTAGCCAATGACGTTTTTGTCGGACGGCTAGAAAACAAACCCTTAACCCTTTCTCCTGAAAACGTATGAAGCTCGACACAACGTTTTTGTCAATCTTTCGGCAATATTTACAAGTATATACCAATATTTAAACACATAGAGGTTTTTGTTCCTGATTCCGTCTACGTTCCAAAGTTCTTTCAATTCGTCATAGTTAAGAGTTAAACAATCCAGCAACTCTAAGCTAATCCTTTTTATGTACTCAGTTATTCAATGAAGGATTAAGATCTTCAGACAATCCGTTAGACAGTGACGCAGATTCGGATACATATATATATATATATATAACCCACAAGCGATCGGTAGGAAAGTTGATAACAAAAACCCCATTCGACGACGATGAGGCTAAAAGGGAACGATTGTTGGAGAAGTATGGGAAGGGTGGGAAAGATTGGATAGAGGAGTACTTTGGATGCGAGGAAGGGTGTGCCAGATTGGTGCTCAGGAGCCCCTGCTAAATGAAGCGAGGAGATTGGGGAAGAGGGGTGGCCGGGGGGGAGATGAGGGCATGGACGGGGTAGCATCAGGCAGGGGGGCATGAGGAGGATCTAACGGGAGGCGTGGATGATGCGAGGGCCCCACCCAATAACCCCAATAACACAATTACACCGTGCACCGCGGCTCTTCCGCCAAACCCGTCAACGCGGTCGGATTAGACCCGAGAGCCAGGGGGAGGGAGGGATGGGATAGGGTGAGGCATAGAGGGGGGATTAAGGGGCGTTGCCGAGCTACGTGTCTCACCCGGCGGCAGCACGAGGAAACCATAGTGGTTGTGTATGAACCACTCAAGATAATTCCAATCAAGTAACTAAGGAGTCACGTGGTACATACAATCACGAATGGTTCGAGATTTTGATGTATTTCAGTCACATGTAAAAATCTCACCTAATCTTCCCGATCCAGTTTTTCCTACTGGGACATTGTAGATTGGAGTCGAATGTTATCCCGATCAGAAACGCAATAAACAACATATCAGAGGCTAATTTAATTCATCCGAGTGGTTCAAACACAAACCGTTTGAAATTGTAAACCGTGATCCCTTAGTTACCTGATCGGGATTATCTCCAACGGTTCAAAAACAGCCCCAGGTAGCAGGAAATGAAATAAGACCTTAAAAATATTCAAGGCAAAAATCTTCTCAATAAAAAAATCACATCAATGATGTGCACCATCAAGTTGGTTGGTTGGTTGCTAAAGGAAGGGATGGACAAGGTTTGGGAGCGGCTAGACACTCGGAGACGCTCACCTTACATCATTCAAAAAGTTCAGATCAGGTTAGTTTCAGTGCGAGACGGAGGATATTATTTTGACTTCGCAATCTATCTCTAGAGTTCATGGAAGCGACAAAATTAGAGAGAGATACACTGCCGAACGGATATGCACAAAAATTCCTTCTTTCCACGCACCATTAGTGATTATAAAAAAAATAGCGCGGCAATTACATAAGACACATCATTGAAATTTACCTCTGTTCTCTACCTCCTCATTTCCCCTTATTCCCTCCCCTTTCTTGGCTGGTGTCCTGACACCCCCTGCCGCACGCCTGGGAGCGGAAGATGGGTGGAGAGAAACCCGGCTTTGGCATTAGTCTCCTGCTCTTAACGAAAGGCATCAAGGAGTCCCATCCGACCGACGTACTTCAGCACTTAAACTGATCTCCAAAAGACACCCAAGAAAGGATCAGGATTACACAGCAGTGGTCCCCTATCATCATTCATCTGATAGAATGTTTGCAAAAACTATTGATTGTGCGTAGGTTTTCCAGGGTTTTTAAGCGCAAACGATTGGCAAACATAAATTTAATGACAGTGACAATATTAATTAACTTCCATCCTTTGCACAGCTTTAGTATTAAAGCTACTCACATGCACGGGATCATGCGTGATTAACACATACATTTTATCAGCTGAAATAATTCTTGGAAAAAAAGTTTCATTTGATCATCCCGTGTTCATGGTGTTGATTTATTGTCCAACAACTTTACATTTAAATTATAAAATTTGATGAGGAAAAAATAATTAATTCGCGGGAAGTTTATCACGCACGGTATTATAAATAAATTGAGGAGCTAATAAAACCAGCCAATTTTAACAGTTTGAACTGGGAAGCCATAGATTGCTATGTAAATAAAGAATTAAACCAAATTGAAGTAAACATTCATTAAATTGTTATTGCTAAGAATCGGAGGAGATTTTCATTCAGCTAACGGGTAACGGTGAGGAACAATAAGGTGGGTAACATAGGAACAGGCTGTATTCAAATGGAATTCAAGCATTATATCCTCCACATTTCTCCAACCAAACTCGAATGATAAAGCTGAATGTTAGCTCTACTACGCTTTATGCAGCACAAAGAATAGTAATACACTCCTATTTGCGATAAAAATTCGACGCATCACAACATCAAGCTCCTTTAAATTTATCGTCTAGGACCGTCTGGAGTATACCGAGAGAGTTTGGGATCCAACAATAAAATATATAATAATAAAATAAATATACTTCCGCAACTAAAGAAAACACAAGAGATTAAACGGTATGTTTATCTGATAATCCAAACGATGGAAAAAAATAAAGGTTAGAGGGCGGTTCGAGACACTGGTAACCAACCAGAAAAACAGCAGAGCTACTATAAAAGTGATAGAATGAAGCGACAAGAAAAATTCTATTTACATATTTTTTAGACTGACCTGGAGGCTGAAATACCTGGAGGAAATGGAGGTTTCAGATCCTAAGCCAGGAATAACTTACTCTATACGAGTAAAAAAATATGCGAACAGATAGGCTCAAGAATTGTTTTCCCCAGAGTGCCTGACCGAACTTAAGCCTGACCAAAAATCGCAAAACTTTGAAACAACAAAAACCGCCCTTCTTGAGACATGCAGGTAGAGAATGATTCATTAAAATTGATAATTAACGTCATCCACGGTGGAAAATAAGACGGAGTAGGACTGAGACCAGCTGTAAAATTATTCTTAAACAAATTAAATATATTTTAAAGTAATCCTTCAAAATTTTTATCATTCTACGTATTTGAAAAGCTACTAAGATAACTTATATAAAAAATGTAATGGCATCATTGATCAGGCAAACACATAGCTAATGCTGAACTTAAAATGGCATTGAATCAATATAATCTGTTGCGCATTGTCATAATCTCATATAGAGTAAATTCTAATTTATAGCATCAATAATTAAAAATTAAATACATTTAATGTATACATAAAATAAAAATGTAAACGATAGACTTTTACTTTATATTTGCTTTGATTACTTTAATTAATGAATTCATTACACTAATTTTTAAATAAATTCTGTGGTGTGTGACTACTAATGTCAGAAAACATATATCGAGTGAACTAAGGATTTTCATCGCATGATTACACGCTTTGAATTCATATCACAATTGAACATTTTTCACCATTTCTTGACCAATTGGCCTAATATTACGACAAGGATACGACAAAGTCAATCGATGAAAACGAGTACAGCCAACATACAGGCACTGGTCGACCTACATTTTTCCGCCTAACTGTTGATCGATATACAAGCAAAAGGATGGCTTACCTGTTCTTCAATTCGTGCGCTAAATTTATCCCTTAACCAGCTTTGAGTTTTCTTCAACTTAATTTTCTTCTGAAAGCAGGCATCTCGCAATTGCCTAGCAGGAAGAATTAAGGTAATTTCCGACACAGCGCCGGAGTATAACTTGATCAAAAGTTTAAGTGAGGGATGAAATAAGCGAGGAAAGAGGGGAGACTCAATTTGTAGGAGCTTCTGCTTTATAGCAATAGGAGGCATCAAATAACAAGTGAAGTCGAAATGGCAAAAAAATGGAAATAATTATTTCATGGATGGCCCCTTACGTACGCAAACATTGGAGAAGTTTTGCGTTAACATATCATCTTGAGAGTCGACGTAGGCGTCGTGCCTTAGATTATATAGGTCACGAGCCAGGAAAAAGAGCATTGAGCAAGATAAAGCAGTTAAACGGCTAATTTGAGTAAAAAATCACTCGATTCATATTTTCATACCAGGTTAGACATTATTTTTTTTTACCTTTTACATTTTCTCAAAAATAATTTTAAAGCATCCCAAAATGTTATTCACTAGAATTACTACGAAATTGTCTAAATTGGTGGAAAACAAGTGCATCTTCTAAATTAGCGCTTATTATTTTTTTATTCTTTTAATGATCAAATTTCACAACTTCTTTCAATGCTGTCAATCAAACGAGTCCGCATTCACAAGGATAACACCCACCAAACCACAGCAAGAGCATGAGTGGTACAAAGGTTATAGGTCACCAGCCACGAAAAAAATGGAGAGGATGAAGTAAACAAAAGCTTTGTTTACTGTTTGGGGACAGAATGGCGTGAGGAGAAAAAAAAACAAATCTTTAGGTCAATCTGCTCAATTTGCCTCTTCTATTTCACCCTGCCGATTCGGAGTGGCAAAAAAATTGCACTATCACACACCATTTCACGAAAGCACTCTATTGGTATCCATGAAATAAGATTCTGGCACTGATTTCTTGCGATTGAGAGAAAATGTTTCACATGCAAGCTCAGCTAAGTTGATGATTCAAGTTCGTTGGATACATTCTGACGTAGGACCTTTGTAAAACAATAATGGATCGAGAAAGAAATGGAAATAATCGCCTAAGAAGACCAAGGATGAAAAAGGTACGTGAAACAAATCATGAGAGATGCGCAACGAAAGAATGATAAAGGAATTACGTGACCTGAAAAGAGAATATAACGGAGAGCTGCAGAAAAACAATAAATTCAGACTTACGACTGCTCACACTGATTTAGGATTCACACAAGCTTGCGGAAAGGGTTGTGTAAAAAGTTCAGTTAATCCGGATAAACGTGTCTTTGCCGGTACACCTGCCACTTACACACAATGCTGATTTTGAGACAGGGTGATGGGCAGAGAGTCTCTGAGCTGATTGGCTTTTGTATGCATGCTGCCTGATGTTTATGAATCGTATCCTAGAAGTTAGTTTCCGGATAGGAATCGTTTTCATTTGAATCATTCAAACCAAATGCATAGAGCCGTCTCAGTGTGAACGGTTCACTAAGCAGTGATCAAAGACATCCCTTTATTGTCCTTTCCGATCTGAACTTTCACAATGACCTTCGCGCACGTCATTAGGTTTCAACTAATAACTTAAATCGAACAAACAGAGATAATCACCAATAAAAAACTCGTGCAACGAGAAGGGGAGAAAAGGCGTTTGATATAAATTCTGCGAAGTAAAAGAGACAAACATGTTGGACACATTATTAGTCTCAAGTAGACTATAAAAAAGTAGCAACGAAGGGAAAGAATAAACTAGAAAGACCAAGGAAGTAATACACGAAGCAAACTTCGATGTCAAGTAATGGATTGTGAAGCGGTTAGCTGTGATAATAATGTGTCGGAGAGAGTAAACCAGTCTTCAAACTGATGACTGCTGGTAAAGAGAAATTGTCTTGATTTATAATCATTCTCAATTCTATAGAGAGTAAGCGATTGATGGAATGAAAGACGAACGAGAAAGTGCTTGGTATGGTGGACGAGAGGAGGAAACTGCTGAAGGAAATTAGGAGAATGCAGGTTGGAACAGGTAATGACGGACGAAGAGATGCTGAAGGCCCTGAGATGAGATGAGATGGGAGGACGTTGGGTAAGCGGGGAAGGAAGAGAAAAGGTGGTTAAAAGACTGTGTAAGTCAAAACAAATACTAAATTCCACATTTTTTATATATTTTGACAAAGAAATCCTGCTTTCACTGATGAAATGCGTTACCTATAGAAACCCAAAAGTAAGGAACAAAATATGCAGATTATTCCACAAATGTATTTTAAAGTAGCACTTTTTTACAGCCATAGGAGCCGACTGCAGCGCCATTTCCTACGAATTACCGCATTTTGACTTCAATTACGGCATTAATTCTTCAATGTCTAGAATAATAAGGTGGTAAGATGTCTGTATTTTATTTTTATTCTATTTCTCTGGATTATTTCCTTCTTATAAATAGTTTTCCGCAATAATGGCATTTATATTTTATGGAAAAATACTATTTTATTCCCCGTGTTTCTCTCATTCCCCCATTGAACACCATGTAATTTCAAGTTCAATTATAGAATAAAATAGCGTGGAAAGGTGTTATTTTGTTGTTCATATCTGATGGAGGATAACTTTTTCTACAAGTAGACAGAATATGAATGAAATGACATTTGAGTTTTTTACGGTGGACGCACCTTAAAGCATGGGACGAGAGTAGTCTGGGCTGGGATGAAGAAAGAAATAGTGAGAGGAATTATGGGCCTGAGCCTGAAAAAATCTAGAGGATACTTTCTTCCATTCAAACCTCCCTCAACCGGTAGTCCACCCTATAACTTATAATATATAAGAACCTCTTCTTTTTTCGACCACGGATAGTATGTTTAAGGATATAGTTCCACATATTGTCACCAAAATTCACGGTCGGCTTAATTAATATAGTTATTCCTACTATTTGATACTTTGTTTATTTAGATGAGCTACTTTTTTATAAATGAATGGATTTTAAAAATAATATTGTATTTGAGTATATTTATTGTATATTCCTGGCAAAAGTACAAAAACAAAAAATAACAAGGATGTAAAAAAAGGAATGATTAAACTTAGTTAACGCCCTAAGTGTTTTTTTGGTCATTGTATATTGATTTTTTAAATTTTTTATCTTTCAATTAAGTAGCGTAGTCTTTTTTTAATCCAAATGTACTATTTTTTCTATCACAAGGGTTTTTTGATACAATGTGTATTTAAATGAGGACCTTTTTTATGTGAATGTATTTTTTTTAATATTGTATTTGAGTGAATTCATTGTAAAGAATTGTTATAGGGATTATATCCCGTTTAATAAATCTATAATAATTATTATTATCACCTCAACCTACCTTCACCGGTAGATTGCCTCTGATAAGTATCTGGAGGCTGATATTCGCTTGGCTTGTAATTTTCATTCAGGTGAATTCTTAAAGAAACCACTATATTTGAGCAAATTTTGGGTGGGTGAGAGCTTGGAATCCCGATGGAAACGCATCGCAAGTCCACCAATCGCTCACTTCTCCGTCTTCAGCATGTTTCATCCTCCTCTTCCGTAAATTAACCAACAACAACTTCTATGTGCGATATTCCACAGAGGAAAATTCATTCGCCTTGACCGGGATTCGAACCCGGATCCCTCGATTTCGCGCCGAGTGCTTTAACCAGTTAAGCTACCGAGGCGTCCTTCTCCCCTGTGGAATATTTGGTGGCTTTATAGGAGCATGGTGGTCAGGACTGCTAGACATATGATGTCATTAGAAGTCCAAGTCGTGCGCTAAGCGCCACAGTCCGCGAGGATAAAGCTATACATAGAATACGATGAGGTGTTCACTCTTTTGACCAATTTTTAGGTAACCGGGACTAACCACGGTATATACCTTTACGGAGTCACCCAAAAGAACACAAAAGTGCAATATACCACAGGAGAAAATTCATTCGCCTCCGGGTCGCCGGGTCGGTCGCCGGGTCCCGGACCCGGTCATGGCGAATGATTTTTATCCTGTGGAATATCGCACTTACGTGCACTTGCGGGTGACTCCGTAAAGGTTACTACCGTGGCTAGTCCCGGTTACCTCAAATATTGAACAACATCTTTAACCCAGAGCTAATCTTGAAAAGGGCGAAAAAATACAAAAATAGTTAGTTTGATCTTCATTTTGTAATACCTTAGGCCTAAACGTCCAAATTGAATGATATGAAAATAAAATTTCAACTTTCTCGCGCAAGGTCGCAAACGTCTCAGACACTTAATTGTATTTCAACATATTTGAAAGTCGTAAAATGTAATACTCTACCTTGAAGTCCAATTGATTCCCTCGCTTTTCATGAATTGGACCGGAAATTTATTCTTGATTCCAATTCTAATTCCATCGTCGAATTTACCAGAAAAACAGACCGAACACAATAAATTTCTCACACCCTAAAACCCCCTATTTTTGATGTCTCATCAAAATCGTTTTCGAGACACATTTTACATACATACAATTTTTACTCGTTAAAGAGTATAAGATACGTATTTCACCAATTCTTGCACATCGAACCGTATCTGACTGAATGATAGGTACTCAAAGGCGATGAAAGACCTCTCTTACCACTCTCACTATCTTTTCCGAGCTTTCACTACAGCCTGCGTGGATTTGACAGTGTTCGGAACTAATAACTAGACAAGGAAGAGTGCTAGGTCTCTGTCATCCTCGTCCGAAACGACTGCCCCAGTCGATCTGTCTTCTCGCGCGTTGGCCACTGAGTGAACAGAAGGGCCACACATCATCGCCCAGGACAGGATCGAATCCCATTGGGTCCCGTTTAGCCGTTTAGCGCGCGCTGTCATCTGTCGCACAGGCTCCACCACTTTCACTCTCCCCTGAGGGAACCCCGCTCGTAGCAGATTGGTCGATATTATTGGACTACCCCCATGTACGCATTGTGATTTCTGGACGCCGCTCATAGGGATAGGGGTTCTGGACAGGGGGCAAGGGGCTATTTGCGTCGACACCCTGGGATTCCATTATCCCTTCGAGCGTCACTCCCTGAATGGAGGCGAGGCCTTGCGCCAAGGGTTACGCGCGAATGAGCAAGGATGGCAATTTCGTTTATCGCAAGTTCACACGGAAAGAGCGAACTTCCAGAAGATGGATTGGTGATTCATCTACCACGGTCCGAATGTATCCTTACGTGGATATTCGTTCCCGAACACATCCTGTGGGAATAACTTTAGACGGAGAACTACAAGTTCCACAGAACAATTGACAAACGAACACTCACGCACGAAAAAGTATCAGGAGTTACTCTGTAAAAATTACTCATAATATCACGCTTCGGAAACTTTCACACAGATGCATACGCTGCCAACCATTGTTTCGACACGTTGGGGCACCACCAAGGTCACCTTGAAGTTTTCATTTGGCTGTGAAAATTCACCAAGTGCCTTATTCATCATGAAATTACAATAAGATGAATCCTCAGAATTACGTCACCCATATCCTTAAAGTGATCACAAGAGGATTTTTACGACTTCAAAATAACAGCATAGTCCGTAGAAAAAATCACGGTGAAAGGTTAACTTATTATTGAAGGGACAATAAAAGTCTCATTCTCGGGATTCGTATCTAATGCATGAGAAGAAAACACCGAAGTAACATTGAGATATTTCTTGGAAATTCGACGCTAAGGATTCGATGAATATATTCCAATAAGATTCCAAGTAAGAGAGCGAAGAACCTCACTGGTATAATAGCAAAAAGAGACAAGAACCCAGGAGGCAAAGGAATTTATATCTACAATATGCTTTTTTTTAAACACCAAATATGGTGACTAATCGCACAATGGTTCAGATCCGGAATAAGGCGGACAAAAGTCATTATTTCGACTTACTTGAAACTTTGAACATTTGGGTTTTGTAGTATAAAGCCTGGGTCGTCATTCGGAATGATTAGTTTAGCATGAAATACATTATCAAGTTAAATGCATTGCGTCAAATTAGCAGCATATTTCATTTTTTAAACGCGTTTTATAATTTTTTTAAACAAGCATCTTAGAAAATATTTTTTAGACAACCGGTATATTCCGTAATTAAAATAGAAAAAAATTACAGTGAACCAAATTAATCCACATCACAAAAACCGATTTTTCACTATCGGAAAAAGTGTATTTCAATCATTCTGTGATTGTGGTGCTCGTTGAAGGAGTTTGAGAAGAGCGGTCAACATTTCTAAATATTTCGTATAACTTTCAACGTAATACTTCGTTGGATTACAAAAAAAAATAAACACCGAGTAGCACGGAGATTTTTATGGCGGGATGAGTGGACTGTATAAGAAATATAATAATGTATATAAATCATCTGCCTGTACTTGTCTAAACGCCATTGACAATGTCTTAAGTGACGCTCTGTCACGTACGCGAGCGTCGGCACCCAAGAGTAAGTATGGAAACATGTTGTAAATTAGTTATGCTCTGTATCCAATGTATCAGTAATTAGATTCGTATCAATTACGATTAATACTCGTCCCTAATCTATTCTACCCTTCTTCAAACTTACTTTAGAAAGGTTAAAAGAGAGAAAATTAGCCATCGATACTTAGAGGAATGGTTGACATAAAGTGGAGAAAAGGAACCTTCTTCGATCTCTTCTTCTCAGAACGATTCCGATATATATTAATATATTTCGTTAAAATTGCTTGCAGCTGTACGTAACTTCTAGAAAAAAGTGCTACACACACAACGATTATATTCGAACGGAGATGAAAACTCAGCCATTTCCATGATCTACGGACAATCATCCGGTCGCCAAGCAGGGGCGGATTAAGGGGGGGGGCGGGGGAGGCGGCCGCCCCCCGTAATTCCCCCATAGAAAAGATGGTAATCATTACGGTGGTTCTCCAATGAAAGTTTTTATTTCACCAGCTCAATATACAATGTTTAAATACAATTGGAATGTGGTGTAAAACCCGGTAGACCTGCATCTTCACAAGAATGGCATTCTTTACATCGTTTGTTAACGTTTTTCAAATTTGATTGGAGAGATTTACTCAATAATTTATCACATCTACTTTATAATATAGCCACACCAAAACTACGTTCCAAGTGCATCATTTATTTTAACTTTCCGAGGGAGGTCCGCCCGGACCCCCGTTTCGTTGAGAGGTATTGCATACCCCCAGGCGTCGCGGAAGGTAGTGAACCGCCCCCCCAAAACAACGACCTTAATCCGCCCCTGTCGCCAAGCAGATTTCTAGTCTGTTGCCATCATCTACATCTACAAAATACCCTGCAAGCCACCACAGGGGTGTGTGGCAGGGGGTGAGTATTCACCGACATGCATTACACTATACCCTTAAGTTAGTGTAACTACGACTAATTATGCATTAGCATAAATCGCTAATGCTTGTCACGAGACCAAGCCTCACAAGCATGCACTACTACACTACAGATATTATCACAATGGAGAGGGATCGATAATATATATGTATTTTGCAACTACACAAACATAGTGTATCATACAAAACATAGAAACATAGACATAGAATATAGAAACATAAGCATAGAAACATCATGTGTCAGTACTAGTAATTGTGCCTAGGAATGTACCACCCAAAGTCACAACAAGGGAAAAACATCTGTACGGTAATGCGTGACAGCACCAAATGAAGTTTATGCCTTCGTAATTACAATATCATGGAATATTGTGTTACGCAGCAACTGGTCAACAGTTTTTCTTATAATTGAAGTCGCGTATAGGGGCCAAGTACGTATCGCATTTTCATTAACACTCAATCAGTCTGAGAGTCGTAAATCCGAGTTACAACGCAAATTTTGTCACGTTCTTAATCGAATCGCAATAATTATAATACGACATTCATTAGTGAAAACGGGTCAAGTGCCATTGAAATTTTAATTAACAATTTCGAGGAAGACCTTTCTCATGCCTGCATTCAAGCACGACATTTAACGAGCAATAATATCCCATAGCCATTTTAGCGCAATCGTTCAGCGTCGCGGTATTGAAGATGCTTGAACCCGAATTCCGGATTCCTACCGTTGCTATGGCAACAATTAAGGCCCCAGTGACTATATCTCGAATCGATAAATGCCTAAAGTGGGCTGTTTCCCGAATTTAATTGACAACAAATTTTTTCTTACCTTTTAAGTCATCAAATAAACTACACGACGGAAGTCTGAAACCTGCCTTTCTAAAACATTTCAATTATCATCATAATTTCAGCTCCCCCACGCAATATACCACTCAAATATTATGCCTCTATCGCAGAGGCGAGCAGGCAATAAGCGTTGAGAGAGCTAGCCGTCAATATTAACCTTGAAACTCAGTGCTTTTACTTTGACGGAGAAACAGCCAACTGAAGGATAAATATTACGGATTCCTCGCGGCCATTGCTGACAAAATTGGCAATGGATACACCAAACGAAATCATTACAGAATTCAGTTTAACTAAATTAGCATAGAAGTGAGGCCTTGTGAATACAGTGAAGGTACAAGGTGGAAAAAGTGGTGTATCCAGCATTCTCCAGAGTGCGGGGTTGCTTCCCGAACCGGAGTGTTAAAGTTCGTTGGAGCCAGATCTTTACCGAGTCATATTAGAGACCATATGGGTCATTCCACCTCAATTCAACAAACGTTTGTCCCTTAAGATCTCAGATTTTTATAAAAATTGGTGTATGGGTACAATATCAACTCAAACTGAATACCCTCAAACCGTTTTGTGAAAAAAAATTCTGAGCGAATTATGCATATTTTAATTTTTTCGCATTTTTAGCAAAAATCCGAGTCTTAAATCATATCTCCGCCTGTAATTGTTATACAGCAACGATAAATAGCTCTTATTACAGCGAAATCTTTATTGAATGCAAATATATCAATAAAAAATTATTTTATTCTATACCCTATTGTTGTTAATTACTAATGTTTAAGACAATGTTAATAAACTTTTAACAAAGGCTACATCTCATAATCGGCCGAAACGTTTTTTCCATAATCTAAACATACCCAGCTAACTATTCCTAAATAAAATTTAATGGAAAGTCATAAATAAATGCGTTTTTTTATAAATATTTAAACATTTACAATTTTCTCTCGCGCGGCCCGTCGGCTCCCCCATTTAGAATACATGCAGCAGACACGCGTTGTAAGCCTATAAATTTCCTAATCGCTCAAAATCGTGGCTTTATGAGATAAAAATATACTATAAACTATAAATGTTAACAACAATTGTTATTTGTTCTGTTAAATGGATGTCCAATTTTTGTAAAAATCTTTTTTTGCGATTCTGTTAAATATTTCTGCTGAGAGTAATTTATTTAATTAAAAAAGTTGAGAAAGCATACGCACTGTTAAATTTCTGACTAAATCAATACGTTAGAAATTCCTCATTTTTTAAGTAAAGTCTCTCTGGAGTCCACACGCGTATCATTTCTCATGGAAAATGGCTGGTATATTTTGGCAAACAACTCGCAAAGCATATTGGTAAGTGGCTAGTATTTTTTTCTCATTGCAAAGATAAGATATTTTTCTTTTAAAGGAGGCCCAATTCATCCAATTTTATTTGAAGTGATATCTTGCTCAGACCTTAAAGAAGGGTTTACACATGGAAGTTGATTTCTATAGAAGTAGCGATGTCTCTCCTATTGGCGTTGGTACTCGCAGGGCATCGTTGTACTCATTCACGTTAATCACTGTTTTTTTTCAGAAAGAAACGAATGACGGAATTAAGCAATGAATATGATAATTACGATGCTCACCAAATTTCGGCAACCCCATGTGTTTGCACAACTCACTGTTTGATTTCCACATGCATTCATGGATGTTATAAGTTTGTATGAATAGCAATTTAAAAAAAATATACACACACACACACGCTTCTCATAAGCGCTTGTAGTACGATAATAATAATAATTATTATTCAATACTATAATGGTCACAATTCTTACCTTTGTGTTCTCCGTAATATTAACAAGCATGCCAAGGTGCAAATTAACATTTCAACAGGTAACATATCACAATAAGGTGTGCCGGGGCGGCATAATGGGTAGAGTGTTCGACTCTCAATCTGAGTGTCGCAAATTCGAGACCTTTCAAGTGACGGAATTTCACCGTTCAGGAAAAAATATATTTATGGAAAAAATCTGGAAATGAACAACGAAATTTTTCTACGCCTAACATGATGCACCAACCTGCCCGGCTCCACTGCTGAGAGGCAGTAGTCTCAGCAGAAGGCAGCGATTGGGTTAGTTCAAGAAGATTGGTCCGGCATCCGACTGCCACAGGTTCGGGCGAGAGTGTAATTCACGGAAACAACCACGGAGTACTACGATGTAGAAGGCAAGGGGAAACTAGGTAGCACATTAGCGTCCCTAAAATATGCAGCCATGCATTCACTAAATATACGACGTGATGACATTTCTCCTGGGAAAATATTCCGAAAGAAAATTATACCTCAATAGGATCTCCTTGGAGGGTAGCATCAGCATCTGAGTGGACAAATGCAAATATGTTACAATAATTCTAATAAGCTGCGTAAAAAAAGGTAAAGGAAAAAAGATCATGGAAATCTGTTGAAGAGAGGGATTTCTAAATGAATATTTAATTTGAAAAAAGATGAGGGAAGGGTAAAACAACTATCAAGGAGATTGTAGACAATGAAAAAGAGAGATTTTAAGGAGCATCCAGGTGAGGGATAAAAGAAAGTTCATTTCAGACGTTACCATGGTACCGCGCAAGGACAATGTATACCTATACAAAAACGGGAGGCACGTGACTCAATTGCGTAAAAGTTCATTAGAAAACCAGGGTGTGTGTGATGTGGAAGGATAAATTGTGATTTCAACAACCACTCTTTTTAAAATGGGCGTCCAAGCTTTCACTCACGTTTTCCCAGAATTAACTCTGGAAAATTTTCCATGAAAAGAGAAAAATTTGTGTTTATGCAACAACTGCCATTTTCGCAAACAAGCGTCATTTTCAAGACAGCCTTGTCTTGAGAATGACGCGTCATCAGCGTTGAAACCGCGGTCGGCAAAATAAATAATCGTGTGGAGATACAAAGTGCTCTTTTGTCACAATACTGAAATTCCGCAAACTAGGTAAAGCCTTTGAATTAATTTCGAAAAATACACCGAATATTTTCCAAAGTTTCATCCAAAGCCATCGTCTGCTGTTATTTAAAACATTCTTCCAGCCGTCTCCCACAGAGGGCACGAGAAAGGTATTAAAACTTTGATATTCCTCAAGGTATGGAGAGATTTATGGGCGGCTATCAGGGCGGCAGGGATGGTATTAAAGGGTTAATGGGCGGAAATCAGATTTTCCCGAGACCGCGGTGTTGTATCATAATTCTTCTTCCCCGTGGTTGCAACCAACTCTCAGTAACTCAATTTGAAGTTTTCCGGTCGAACTCTCAGTGGCCAGTCGCGTTGCGAAGAGAAACTAGAAGGGATGGATTTCATCCCCGCGTGAAATACGAGGCCCAAGAGAAACATTCCCAAGCGGTAATCACGCACAGTTTCCAGCAGCCAGAAGATAAAAGGGCATTACTCATGATACCTTCACATCACGCACGCGAACCCTGATGCACTTCGAAATGGATTCCGGAGAGATTATTATTATGGAAGCATATCTCGCAAATCATTGTTTTCCAACTTTTTAAAAAATGCTTCCGAGAAAGGTAGACCGCCAGTTAAACTGGGGAACGCCGAGATAGGAACCCCCAAGAAAGTCACCAGTGAATGTGGTGGAAGACACTTTTAAGAGGAGGAGTTTTAGGACTCTTAAGAATAGGATTGTGTGCATGAAGCAGTACATGAATGCGACAGACGTGAAAGAGCTTTGCAAGGATAAGGCATTATGCTGGAAAATATTAAAATCGAAAGCAGTTATCTAACGCCGAGAATTAAGCTCTTTTGGCAATGCTTACCCCGAAAGGGAAAGGTGTCTGGGTTACGTTAGGTGTTCTCGAGATTCACACCGGGTTAGGTACTTGGCTACTGCCAAGGTGTGTCGGGTATGTTTAAACTTTTATGTCCGACTATTGACACAGAAGGCAAGGGGCGTAAATGCAGCCGCAGATTCATCTATGTACCAACATGTGAGTTGCCACAGGGCTATGTGACAGGGACTGCTCGGAAACCAGTAATGAAATGGAGAGTGGATATGGAAAATAAATAGGAAGAGGGAGAAGATGACAGTGAATTATGCATCAATGGAATGTACAATTGTCTCAATCAGTTTTTGTTATCAGCTCGACAGTGAATCTCTCTTCTTTTCTCACTTCTGTCAGATCCAAAGATGTGGTCCAGGGTTAAAACAACATGCTTCGCGTCGTACTGAAATTCGCCTGATCTCAACTGTCAAAGTAATCTAACGCCTGGGGTGTAGTCTCCGAGTCACTAGCGGCTCCAAACTTAGTCATTCAAACTTCTATTCATCTGAAATTTTCATCAATCAACAATTCTATTTTTTTTTATTTTTACACTCAAAAACACGCATTTCCACTATGTGTACTTACTAACCTTTCCTTAATCATATCGCCATTTCACCAGAATTCTTCCACTTAGGGTTGATTCTGCCCGAAAGCACGTTTTAGTCAAACACGTACGAATTTATTCATTAATCCCTTAACGGCTTTAGCTAGCTTCACGAAGTCAAAATTCCCAGAAAAATAAGCTAGCAGAGATCATTTCAGAGGAACTCAATGTCTTTTAATACATGCCTATTTAAATATACTATGCTAATCACCTCGCGTTTTTGCCACCATATATTATCGTACTTCAGTGAAATATAAGTAGCTTTGTTGATAGGCAATAGCCTAAAAAGCTGACAACTACCAACATTAGGGAAGCGGTTTATGGCCTATCACCACTAGAGTACAGTTTCAATAAAAGGCCACTTACTCTTCTATTTTTCCCGAACAAAGCCTCTTATATAAGTGATTGTGCAATTACTAAGTGCGTATTTTTCTCTCGTTGTATTCGCATGTTTATGACTTCGCTAATTAGCACAAAATTATATTGCAAAACAATGAACGCCAATAATTGAGCCTGGCTATGCAGTTTTGGACGGACACTTTATCCCTTGTCTAGATTAATGGAAATAACACACCAATTACGTGAATGAATAAAAATTACATAACAGAAACGTTAAGCATTGAGAATAATGAATCTTGTTAATGTATGCAATCGGAGGAATTAGGCTCTTAAAAGAATACGACTCAATTCAGGCATTTATTATCCGATGCCGTTGCTGTACTGAACCTTTTACCCTTAAATAAACTAATCATTTCAATATTTTTTTTATCTCCGATAAAATCGAATTGCGATAACGGGAACCGTAGGATAATCGACGATCCGACGAGGGAGTTCAATGGCAAAAATACTATTAACACTATTTTTCTGGTACGGAGAGTACGATGAGAGATTGGCGTTCAATTTCATGGAAAACTGGGTCAGCGGTTAATGCATTCGCTTTTCGCGCGACATTCATCATGAATATAAATATATTTTTAAAGCTAAGGTTCGTCATCATACAGCATACAGCGTAATTACAATCCAGCAGAAGATCAGGTTTTTTTAGAATCGCCCTCGAAGCAATCAAAAAGAAATTCGTCCTAAGCTCTTGGATTTCACGACTTGGATCGTTGCTCACAATAGTTGCTTCGTTACACCCACTCCCGAGTTTTTAGCGCCACCTGTAATGAGTAGGATTCGCGCTTCAGGGCGACATGCCGTGCGCTCTACTCTCAGTCGTAATTACGACTTCAATCAACTTTGTAACCATGTCAAATTTAGATATATCCAAGAATAAACTGCTTTATAACAATCAAACGTAAATTGCTCATGCAAAAATTAAACATGCAAAGTACATCACATGATTTATGCCGTCACCAATTGAAACATCGCTTCACGAGAAAATTAAGAATATATCCTGCGTTTTACTTGTTAACTGTAGTGAGGGGACTACCATATTAATTTTCTCAGTGGAACTGCATACCTAAAGCGACAAAAGCTATACGATCAAAGAAACAAGTTTATGATAAGATTTATTAATTAGCAAGATAAAGATCAGCACCAAACGTTCAAATTAAAAATATCTCCTGCGCTTTTGACTACTTTTTCAATAATAACGAAGGCTGTACGGAGATTGAAGAAACGTTGGTAACATCAGCTTAAGTTTCTTTTCTAAATCTCCATACTGCATTCATTATTGTTCATATTAAATAACTTGACTTTTCAAAATTTCCTGTGGTCATTTATTTTCTAATTCATAAGGTGTGGATATAAAATTAGCACTCTTGCAATGGTGTTTTATAACAGACCCTCCAATCACCGTCCAATGACCTTTTTATCACGGGTTCTTGCGTACTTGAAAACCTCTCACGAAATCATGGCACTGATATCTGACGCACCAAGTGAATGACCTCAATGATGAAATATGTTACGAAACGCAAAGTAGCTAAAAGTACACAAAACGTTTTTGACAACTATATTCACGCCCAAAAAGCGTACGAAAGAATTGGAAAAGCGAAGAGTTACCAAATACCAACGCGGGGATCTTTTCCCCCTTTTCTATTACTAAAGCATTCATTCCCTTAACATACACTTCAAAGTATTTCAGGGCTATAAGTGTGCCAAGAATGTTTTATTTTTCGTAAATTGATTTATTTTAGAACTTTTACAAACCACAGAATAGGCCACAGAAGTTTTATTATTCTCTTACTAAGAGGAAAGCAGAGTATTGTTCTATAATTTGTAATACTTATTATTACTTTACTCACAAAACTATTATTATTATTACCTAACTCACAAAAGCTATGCGACGGGAGGATAAGACAGGAGGAGAAATTAAAAATTGAGGTTGGTCGAATTGAAGACGAACGAGGAAGTTTTTGGTATAGTGGGTGGGGAAGGAAAACTTCTGGAGAAGATTAGGAGGGAAAGTAGGTGGTTGGAACTGGTAACGAGGGGTGACGGGATGCTGAAGACCGTGATGGAGGGTATGATGTTGGGCAAGCGGATAAGAAGAAGAAAGATAATATGCTTTACGAAAGAGACGAAAAAAGGTAGGATGTATTTTGAGGGGAAGAACAAAATCATGTTTGGAGATTAAAGACTGCGTCCGTGAGTATCAAGACATTTTTATAATTTGGCGGCAGACAATATCCTAACTCGGATGGATTCCCGAGAACAATTGATGTATATAATTCGCCGAGAAAGAAAAAAATCTTATATCTTAACCTGTATATTACCCTAATAATAAAAAAAGGAGTGTGATTACTTGATAAGTAGAATGAATGTGTTAGTTTGACTAAATTAGGCATGAGAGGACATTTCATATTCTGAATGTTGACAGTTACTTCTGCGAAAATGCTCCTTGAAACAGAATTTGTACGATATAATACATGTAATGACCGTATTACGACGATAGAAAACATTTCGCAAAAAAGTCATTATCAAATGTCAAAGAACCGTAATCTTTAAGGCTAAATTCAGAAAATGTGCATATGTAATGTCTTTTGACCAACTTAAACTCTTTTATATTGTATTAGTGATTTTTTCCTTTATTAAAATTCACCCTTTAATTATACATTAACGTAATCGAACGTAAAAAACAATGAAAATTAAAAAAAATAATTAAACATCCTAACCACATAGTGACTTTCGTTTTCGGTTGCCATCCGATATGTTTTCGTGGTTACAACCATCATGTACTAATATTGCCGTAAAATACAGGTACTTTCTGGTACCCCCAATGAGCCTAGTTCAAAGAGTGTCAGAATACCCAGAGAGTACTGTAACCCATCCCTAGGAATATCCACCTGCACTGCTTGAACTTTTGCCGACTTTTAACAAACCACTACCGCAACCGAGACCTATAGGTAAATATCTTTTCCTCAAATGACTTCTTCGCAGCGGTAAATCGCTTGTTTTCTCGTCGCCAGCATGCCGGGGCGGGTTTCAATTTCGCATTGGTAAATTATGATATTGACTTACGACACCTCTACAAGGTAATCTTTCGAATACTAATCCGCATTAGGCGTCGTAGAAGTCGTATTGGCGGCAATATCAAACAGCTGTAACTTTCTGTCCGCTGTTTTGTACCGCGTCGTCATTTTCAAGAAGAGTTTGTTTACAAAACATTCGCAAAACTTTGGAAACTCAACGGGGGATTTTCATCTTGCAGGTAGCTTACGATGACTAAATTTATGACTCTAATGAATCCTTCATACACGCATCGGATCTCGAAGTTAGGGAATAATGCTAGCATCTAAAATCTACGTTCAGCAATTACTAGCCTCAACGGGGTGGATAGCAGACGCGAGTAGAGGAAATTCTTCGCAAGAAGAATATAGGCTGCTTTTTCACCCGGCCTTCAAACATCGCTGAAGTGCCTCTGACACCAGTGTCAATTCCTTCCATCACTTAAAGACTAGAGCAGCGAAGGCCAGGAGCGGAGAGCGGGGGGGAAGAGGGAACCAACACCTCTAAAGTTCACGTAAGGTTCTCGATCTCCAGCCCAACCTTTTGACGTCTGCGGGGTATACAATAGTATTGATGAGCCACAAAGCCAGAAAATGAGTCTAGAACTCGGCTACAGTCAAATCTGTCTTTCTTATCCCTGATGACGTGGCCTGCAATCGACGTGTAAGGTTGGAATACCAAGCTCCACGCTCAGCAGGTTCCGCTGAAATTGACAACAGGAAATAATCCTCGCTGCGAAAATCTACGGTCAAGCATCAGAGAGTGAATTCGAGTGATATGTTTATACGTGTTGTGACCCATTATCGGTGACAGCGAGTGGAACGAAAGTCTAGTTCAAAATTCAAGGATATTTCAAGGTTTTCAGAGATAAAAAAGACCAATTTTCAAGGATGTTTCAAAATAAATGTGAGCTATATTCCAACAAAAATTATACTTTTTCTATAAGTTATCAAATAAAAAAGTGCTTTTTAAAACATTGAAAAAGTATTTATATTGCTTTTGAAGCACTTTTCTTTACTTATTTGAACATTACGAATGCCCCATGCTGCATGCATAGCATCACGAACACCAATGGAACCAAATACCAACCAATACCGGAACCAAATACTATGATACCAATCAAGCTATCTTCGAGCAAAGTTTCCAAAAAATTCCTTTATTAAACGAAAAGCTTCAGTCAACTGCTGAATTGGCATGAAATAGTATAAATATACTAATCAAAAAGTTTTTAAAAGCATCGTTTTCTTATGAAAGCAAATTAATTAAAAATGTGTCGAGTCTGTTCTTTTTTGTATCAAATTCTCTTAATTTTATTTTCACCGAATCTAAATAAATAAAAGATTTATTTTCTCTTTTAACACGATCGAAATCGATTGCGTTCATTATATTTTATCAACCAAATGGCAGAGTGCAGCATCCACTCGTTTTCGAATGTTTTCTAATGCCATTACGTATCTTGAAGTACAACTTACACCACGCAAAAGATTTTTATGAAAGAGGAGACTTTCCTTTCAGTTTTTGATGCATATGTAAAATAAAATTTTGGAATTCAATTTAAAATTACAATTTCTCAAAAGCTTTTACATCTTTCAATTTATGTATAAACGTAGAAGCTCCAAATCCAATATCCACGGAGTCTGCAAGATATGAAAAATCTTTATCAGCTAAATCAATTTTTAAAATATCAGGTACGGACTTATTTACATTTGTCATTACTTTCTTCTGAATAATTCTATTCATGAAACTCTAAAATAAATTTAAATAATCATTTCTCGTGAAGGGTATCATGCGGCGGTCTGTTTGATATCTACCCAAAAATTGCTCTATTTGCAACACTGAAATTATAATATTAACATTTATTTTTAAAAATTATCATTTACGATTTTTTAATTATTTTCATATTTTTCTGACTTATTGTTGGAGGGTTTTATCTGCAGCTTTCTAATACTTTTCTAAATGCACTATAATTTCAAGAGATTTTTTATGACTGCAGAATTGAAGGGCGAGAAGTGAAAAACATTCCGAGTCTTGAACAAATGAGCAAGAGCTAAGTTGGAGATAAAGCGAAGGGAGGTGGAGATGGGTCTCATGTTTTTGTTAAGGCCAAATTGGGTCAATACGAGTCTAATTCGAATATGGTGCATTCAACGGCATTGGCTTCCTCTTTATTGGCTTTTGTTTTTTTTTCTTTTTGTCTCTTGAGTAGTTATAGCTAGTTATTATATCACAATTATTTCATAACAAACTTGGCAAGTATGTGAACGCGTTTACTATCAAAATGGCAACAAATATGGTTGCATTAGTTAGCTGCACATTGGTTGACAATTCTATGCTTTCATGGTTAATAAAAAAAACATGGTCAAATATAGTAAGTTTCAGAAAATAAATTAGCAGCAGACATTGCGTTATTCGTCGTTGGAGTTACATACTGAAAATCTACACTTCCAGAAAAATCGTGTTATCATTATAAATAGTGATAAATGAGGGAAAATTTATAAGGGAAAAAATGTAGTAGTAGCTGACAAAAGTTTCATCAACGCTGGTACTCGCCAAACAGATTTTAATTTGAATTCCGAAAGGATCATAGCGTTTAAAATGGACGAAACTTTTAATTTGAAATTTAACGAAAGCTCAAATCGCAGAAAAGATATTGCACTGCTTTTAGAACACGTTTAAATTACTTGCATGGTCACAATTCAGTAAATGCTTAGCAAACGTGGAAAAAAAACATCACTAGTTATGGAGCACATTTTGTTTTTTTTTTAATTCTAATAACAAATTTGCGATCATTTTTTGCCAACGTACCTAGCACTGCACAATCTACAACGTAACGCGTCGACTCCACTCATATCTAAATGGTCAAATTTACTTTCAATAATAAATATAATTTTACTTATGGTCACGGAATTATAAAACGCCAAGTTCAAATTCTTCACAGGCACGACTTTTATGATCCTGTACGTCAATGTTCCTTATGATAGCAGCTTACACCAACGTGATGGCTCGTCCTTGGTTGTAATTAAGGAAGAGTCGTCAAAGAGCGAGTGGCTGTTTATGCTTACGGTCTAAAATATTAAAAATAGCATCCTTACTACAGTCAATTCTAATCGCATCTTCATAATAACCATATTCTTCTAATTATATCCCGAACTGTTTTTCCAGCATCATATTCTTTCGCCAATCTATGCGGATACTCCATTTTCATTCTTCGTATAAATTCAAGGTTTATTTAGCATTGGAAAGCACGACTTTCTTCTATTTTTAAGGGAGAGGGGATACCGTTTTACAAGGACATAAAACTACAGCAGAACTGATTGCCGATGTAGCCAGAGAAAAAACAACCGACCAGTGAAATACGGCCAGGATTTCAATTCGTAATTTGAAAGCAATGAAAATAATGCTATATGTGATAAATAAATTGTTTTGCGCATAGTAATGCTTCACTTATATTGATTACCTAAATTAATGTTTGCTCGTCATAGAAGAGTTAGATTTAGGAATTGTCCGGGCTATTTGGTGTGGAAGCAATGATAGGATAGTTAGGTCAATGAAAAATGTTCGTATTTAAACAAATGAGAATTTACAAAGAAACAAATGATAGTGGAACTAATTATGAATAGTTGCGTATGCGCAATAAATAAGACTAAAGAATAAAAGCTACAGTAAATTTCGGAACTGATAATACCACTAAGAATTCAGTATGACTAACTCTAAGACGCTGTTTAAAAGTGCAAGCAATTTCCTTGATTTTGTAATGATAATAAAAACAACTTTACTCAAAGCACAGGTATTCTAAAACTTACAATTTATACATCGCAGTTCGAAAAAGCATTTATTTTTTTCTATACGATTGGAATATTATCGCAATGTTGAGGTGTAGGGTGGAGAGAGTAGCAGGGATAATCCGCAAACAGTATAATCTCTACACAGATAACCGAGTTTACTGTACTGGATAGTTAATTTCAATTCTCTCGTACAATTGTTGTCGGCTGTAGAATAAAAGCATTCTGATGATTCCTTAGAGGGAATACTATTGAAAGGCTGATTGCTTTACCAATATAAATATGATTAAGATTGGTAAAACTTGAGTCTTCTTAGATAAAACTGAAAAACTCTATTAATTCTGGTTTCATAAATGGTAATTTTTTTGTGAATTCTATTTGGGCTCTCCTATGGGTGAATACCAATGCCAATACCAATGTCAAAACCAAGGGGCCAATACCAATATAAATATGATTGGTAATAGTTGAGTCTTCTTAGATAAAACTGAAGAACTCTATTAATTCTGGTTTCATAAATGGTAATTTTTTTGTGAATTCTATTTGGGCTCTCCTATGGGTGAATACCAATGCCAATACCACTGTCAACACCAAGGGGCCAATACCAATATAAATATGATTGGTAATAGTTGAGTCTTCTTAGATAAAACTGAAGAACTCTATTAATTCTGATTTCATAAATGGTAAATGTTTTGTGAATTCTTTTTGGACTCTCCAATGGGTCAATAACTGCATTACCGCCGACGTTTCAAAGGACCCAGAAGACGATGTCGAAACGTCGGCAGAAAAGCATAGTTGGATCCAGTGGTGAACCCAAACAGATTTCACTATCAGCATACGACGGGAAAGAATCAGATCTTTTTCGTAGCCGTTAACTTTGCATTTATGCAGGAACCTGAGATAAAAGGTCATATCATGGTTTTCTGCATCTGTTGCTAAATAGGTTTAAATTTCTCTTCAGGGAGTGAGTCGCTTTTATCCTCTTTATTTGGGTTATTCTATCGTCGTAAAAATATAGGTCATCACAAAAATTATATCATGCAAATTCTGTTTCTAGGAGTATTTCCACACAAGTAGCTGTTAACATTCATTGCATGAAATGTCCTCCTATGTCCATATTTGAAGGCTTAACTGAAAAGCAACAGAGAAACTGTACGCAGTTATCGAATTCGTTCAAATTAAAAACGTTATCTTTTTACAAAGGAGCAACTCTCAAACTCTTTAAGTCACTACATATCTTTGTTTGATGCCTTTACGATAAATCGACATAGACCAATAATCGCGGATGTGATTATCAAAGTTTTTTTTATTGTATAACGCTAATTAACTCTAATCGAGTCCATTATGTCCCATCGTCATGTGCTGCGTCTTTCTTGTATTTTAGGTAAGACCCGATTTCGCACGTTCATGTTTCTCCTCACGGTTTTAAGTTTCACTACTTTGAATTCCGTCTTCAGTGGACGCCAGTTCATTTATATTAAGAGTCCTCAACCTCCTCATGAACTGTGACGACATGCGAACCAAGGTAGGCTCTTCTCGACATTCTATGCCAGGGACTCGTGAGAGAGTGTCCCGTTGCTCTAAAGCCTCTCTGAGATTCGAAGTAGAAGAAGGATGCCGGAGCACCTTAGCACCGGGTAAGGCAGGAGTAAAACTTGGGGATGAAACTTAACCGGGAGTAAAACTACTCCGGAAGAAAGCTAAACGTAAGCCAACATGTGAAACTAAGTTTGGCTCGAAACGAAATGAAGTCCAAGGAACGAAATTAAATTTAGTCGTAAAATATTCCTCGGTGCTTTTATTATGATTAACGTAGAACGATAATCGTACGACGATTATCGTGGAGTGATAATTGGGGGTGTACTATTTTGCTCGGTGCGTCTACATCTATGCGATTTTCGACCAGACTGCCTTTTTGTTCGCCGGTCATATGGTAGAAGTATCCCATGTTGGAAGGTAGAGTCGCGAAAACATGGACCTGAGTAAATTGGGAAGGAGTAGAAAATTGATATTAAAATACCTTGTGATGGGACAGGTATAACCATTAAGTTTTAATGCGGTCACGTTGGTCAGAGGGGAAGGGCATTATTAGGTTGGTATCGTTAACCGATCATTAGGAGAATAAGAGGGCGGCAATAATTGAGAAATGCGTGTGGAGGGAGTTTTTTTGTAGGACAGGGGGAAATTAGGGAGTGGGCATTGAGAGTGAGCGGTCGGCCTTTACGCACTCAGTATTGAGCATCCGGCTGACAGTAGGTATTGAAAGGGTGCAGTGATTCATAAAAAAAAAGTGATTCATTCGCGGAGGACATTACAGCCAATTGCTGATAGTTGGGCAGCCTGAGGACTACACGACTGCGAGCAGAGCGAGTTGTTCTACAGGATCGGGACAGAACCATCCTCGAGTTAATACACCAGACGTCTGCCGTAAATATATCCACTTGTGCTGTCAAAATAAGTCCTAAAGGACAGTTTATCTGTATTATAAATAGAATTAAGAAATACATATAAGTAAAAGTGAATTAGATTGTTGTAATAGGTAGTTAATAGAAGGATATTAATTGAAAAAAGGAGAAGCCGGTAAAGTTGTTAAAATTGTGTTAAAATTGCCATTGGATATAAAGTTTGTTTTTTTTTATGTCTTAACTTGGTTAATAATTAAATGTTCATTGTAACTAAGTGTATGTCTAACGACAATTACTTTACCATATGAGCAGCCAGGGCAAAAATAAAAGAGAATAGTAAAATTAAAAGTTTTCAACCTTCTAGTTGAAGGGATGGAAGATGATGAACATCTTCTCCAAATGTACGGGGAAAAAGGCTAAAAGACACCACATGTTTGCTTTGAGGAATGAAGAAGGATTATTTCATAAGCTGGTTGCAAACCATTTGCGTAAAGAAAGCAAAAAAAAACTTGCCGAATATTTACGTCTTTCACTCGCTGGTCCATGTATTTTGGGATGTGAGAGCTGCCACAACTAGAGATGGATGATTCGCAACTTCCTCCACAAGGATCTCATCCTGTTCTTCGGAAAAATTGGGAGTCATGACGACGAGGACACTACTTCCAAGTCAAATGATCGCTTGCGACTACGATTCGATATTCACCCTCTCACCCAACCGTGTGTGACTAGTCAAAGAGTTGCACCGTTAGCGACTCTGTTTAGCAGTCACTCGGAGCAAAACACAGCACCATTCATAAACAAAGAAGTAGTGCTTCAAAAATAGTCAAACAATCATCGTTGAACCCTGGACGATCATCTGTGAGCGATAATCGCACCGAGTAAATCGTATATTGTAGCACGGTTCAGTTTAACGCATCGAAATGCAGGAAATGATGTAGTAGCTGCGAGTTATAACTTTGGTAGAGAGACGACCTCTAATTGGAGTAACTTCGATGGGAACTACAGTCAGTAACAGTTCGTTTCGTCTCACAAAATTTACTTGCGAAACAATTAGAAAGTTTACTCTCTCGATATCTTGGTTTCGACCCGAGTTTAAACTAATCTACCAAGAGTCGTTTCAGAGTCGATTACGACGCTTTGGTCAGGGGGAAAACTTAAATAGTTGATACTCAACTTGGGCTGTTTAGTTCCGACCTCTACTGCAACTAAACCACATGGCGTTCCACATTCAGTTAGCAGTATGGGCTCCTATGGAGATTCATTTTCCGTGTAAATCTCCATAAGGTCGGGGGGAACGAATAAGCCAATAGCAGCACGAAAATTAAAATTGTACTATGCAGCATATACTAACTGAAATTCACGTGTGTTTCAATATGCAAATATTATTCGCTAAAGTAACTTACGAAAATGTATCGCATTGTTGGAAATTGTTGCTTACGCGGCATAGATTCCGGCATACGAAGTTTGGCAGCAGTGTCCTCCATTAAGGACCACTCAGTACACATTGTCATCTGTCATGAAATTAATCATAAATATGTAGCGAATATTCTTTAAAACTCTATCTGCTTCTTAGCTATCTTTCTGATAGGTTTTCAATACCTGACATGTAGACAACACGAGCTCTTTGCAACAATATGATTGGATTTTTAAAATATATCTATATGCGTTGAGGTGAGTTTACACTGGTAAGTTTATTGCGCAAATTTCTAGCAGCAAGCGAATTGTAACGTACATTCCACGTGTAAGTGGCTCTGCAAGTCCGCTTGCAGAGCTTTTAAAAGTTTCGGCAAGTCGCTCACAGAAGCACATTGTTGCCAATGTTAACAGTAGGTAACCAATCTGTCTCTGCAATAACTTGTGAAGAACATTTCGTCAGATTTAAATTACCCGCAAGCTCTTGCAGAAGAAACTTGCCAGTGCAAACCCCCCCCCTCCCTCCGCCATCTCTCCTTTAAACCTAATCCCTGCTCTGGATCATTACATTGCACAGCAAGGGAGGAATTTTTCCCGGATCACAGCGACATTAAGCCTTAGTTTCCATTTGGTTCTCTCATAAGCGAGTGGAAACGAAAAGGATAACGTATAACCTATCTCCCATCCCACTCGCAGACTACGTTGAATAATAACACTCTCGCAAATGATAACTTGTTATGCAAATGAGCATTAAAGGGTGATAATAAGAAAAGGAAGACAACCATAGTTCGCGAGAAAGAGGCCAGCTCTAATTCTTTTCACGACAAACGACCTGGATGTCGACTTGAATAATTTCAAGCGTGAAATATACTCTTGCTTTCGCCATTATCCTCTCATAGTCCCCAGCTCTCATAGTTTAAAAATGATTCTTTTTTTACCGCAGGCCAAATTTATGGCACTGGGAAATAATCTAGAACTCTTAGCACTACTGAATCAAGGTGAAGGGCTTTATGAATTACCTGGTTCAGCAAAGCACATCTACCTGGTATAGGAAAAATACTGAATACGAGGGTTTGGTTACCGCTTAGGCATAGGAGTACTGTGCATGAATCGAAGACGGGAGAAAGGTCTTAAAAAATATCATTTTTCTTCTAATACAAAAAGGGCAAGCCACACCACATATTTAAACACGAGGAGTAAGCAAGGAACCTGTAATGTCTTCAAGGTAATGAATCGAACAACTTTATTATTAGATAGGTTTCAGGTAGGTTTATAAAGAAAGGAATAAAAATCTCCCAAACTGTTTTAGGCGCAGGGACCTTACTCCTTAAACGATTTCATTCTTAAACTCGGCACATGTCCAACCTCTCTTCAGCATGTCCATTATCCTAATCTATATCTTCCCCGCTTTCTCGATATTATCTCCTCTTGTCACAGCCTAAACCATCCCCTGATCCCTCATTACTCGTTGCGACCGCCTACTCTACCTCCTTCTAATCTCTTCCAGCAATTTTCATTTCCTCTGCCCCATTTCGAGCACTTCCTTGTTCGTCTCCTTCCCGTCAATCATACTTACATTCTCCTACAAGCTCACATTTAAAACGCCTGCAAACTCAACAAATAAATATTAATATTCGACCCTATTTTAAAGCATCAATGCTTCATTTATTAATCATTTAATAAATGATGTTAGATCCTGATGTGGCTTAAATTATAAATAATTTTATTTCACCTACGCCGAAGCTCATATTAATCACTGAATGCAAAACTACATTTTTATTCTAATTATTTAGGTTTCCTATTTAAATCAATTCAGGAGCATAAAACGCAAATTAAAAAGTAATTGGGATCAAGAAAATGTTTTAAAACGCACAGGAATTTATACATACCTTCTCTACGTGGATCTCTTAGCCAAGAGCAAAGCACTATACCAAAGCACAAAGCATTTATAGAACTAGAACTTGTTTTTTTATGCGTGCATAAGCATTTGTAATTGCTTCGAGCATAAAACATACGTATGCTAGATTATTCTTTCATTCAAGAAGAAGGAGAACAGAATTATCAATTGTGGTTCTCATTTCAAATGTTAATTTCGTCCATTTGAATGCAAATGCTACATATAACTGCTAAAATATACGACTGAGATGAATCCTAAAGCGCTTGTCATATTTTCTTGGAGTATGTAGACCAGATACGGTTCTTGACCCGTAATGAAATTGGTGTTTTCCCACAATTTAGCTCCAAAACAATGCACAAGAAAAAAAACCGGATCTCTTTTACCCTCCGTTTTGTGTGCACTTTAGAATCGTAACAAATTCTCTGCGTTTTTGAGCGTAATGTCTAGCTTCGGCACAAAAAGCTTTTGAGGACGATAAAATCACTTCTGGCAACGGCAGAGGAAACAGATTGCATGCTAATGCGATTGCCAATCGCGTAAAGAGGACGAAATTTTCGTTCTCCGTCAATTTCGGGGTCGTTTCCCTGGCTTTTTTGTGGGTTTACTCTTCGGCAACGTCCGTCGTATACATGTGGCTTCTTATGACAACATCACGACGATTTTAATGATGAAAAGCTTCACAATATTTTAGAAATATCGAGAGTTAAAATTACCTTCCATCTAGAGAGTATAGCTAGCCACGCAAAGCGGCTTTTAAACAACACTTCCGCTAAGTTGCACGTTTGATACATTCACGAGATTCCACTTTTTCCAGAAAAGGATCTAAGATTTGCTTCTCTCTAAGAATGCTATCAAAGAGTTGGCAGAGCATTAAGTAATCCAGAGTACATAGGTAACATGACAATTGTAGTATCTTATGCATGTATTTAGTACCTCATGGGTTAGGTGGTTCAAGGGACTTTTTAAGTCTCAATCTCACCCCAATAAAGACGTTTCTATCTTATCTAATGACTAATATTTAATACGTAGATTTACAGATCACTTTCAATTTAGGTAATTTTTAAAGGACATTCCAAATTACAGATTTTCCAGCGTTAACGCCTTCCGAGCTCGTTTACTATGAATGAATTATGCATATGGCATTTCAAAAGAACAAATAAGAAACTCAGCACTAAAGAAAAAAGGCCAAATTGTAATGTGGAGGGATAAAACATGCCTATACCTACAATAAAAGGGAAACGGAACAACGGTCATTTGAAGGGGTATAAGACACTAATTATCCATGGTGTTTATACTCACGCTTTTAAAACAATTGAATTGTATTCTTTGGTGCGCCAAAACTAATTTCCAAGGAATAAGTAAAATAAGTTGTTTTTTTTCAGGAAAGAGATTGAAGCTTAAATAATATCCTCAAGTATAATCACCATTTGCAACTCTAAAAAGATCATAATAGAACATTCTAATTCCCTAAGACTTTCAGCCTTCGAATTTCTCATCTTGGTAATTAGATTGCTGCTTTTATATAGAATTCTTTAGCTATTGATGCATAAACTCAAATCATTTAACAAACGAATAAAATATACCATACTTCCAATTTCACAAAACAGATATCAATATAACGTCTTTCAAAATATTTGGGTCCTTCGACCCTTTTTGGATGAGTTACATAAAACCACTTCGCTAATAATAAGCACGATAAAAATATCCTCTACGAAATGAAAATACCGTCTGATATCTTTTTCAATGATAAAGGATCAAAAACGTATAGACCTAATGGATTTTCCATCAACAAAGCATTTGGCAATGTCTACGGAAACTTAAAATTAATGAAACTCAGAAACTGATTCACAGTGACTATGCATATGAAGATGGGGACGAGGGAATATTAAAAAAATCGTCTAGAGCATCCCAGTAAAAGGAATTAAATATTAATAAGATATTAAAATATTAAAACACGACGATAAATTTCGCTTCCCCTGCAATTCCTTCCACTCCTTTTATATTCGCGCAGCGGCAATCTCGCCTTCCATTCTTCGCGAAGCTTTTATGCCTTGCACTGGTGTAAAAGGCTAATTAACTGCTCATCTCCATATACTACGTAGTAGCTTATCGGATGCTGAAAAGTTCAAACTAAAGTTGAAGGGACGTTAAAATAAAAGGCCTATATAGGGGTCCATTGTGCCCTAGGGCCATTCTCATATAGACTATTAAGCCTTCTACGTCCTAAGGAACATGTGTTCCACATTTTGTTCAAATCCGTCCACAGGGTTTTAGCGTTCAAAATAACGAAAGTTCGGTTTTGTCGATATATGCAGATTAACACCTACCCCCGCGTGATTTAGCTTTATTACAAACACAAACACCTCTGCCCACACGAAATAGTGTTCCGAAAGACTCGGTTTCCCACCCGCGTAGGCATCCCTTGTTAATAGGACCTGTTTTCTACATGCACGTTTCAGCACGTTACATAACTTTTCACGGTTATAGCCTAGACCAGCATGTTCTTCTGAAAACATTTAGATCCTTGCTCAATGGTGCGAGGCCAAGGATGCGAACGGGTTTTGACCTTGAACTGGGGCTAGTATTGCGCGCCTGGTGTGGAATCAACCCGTGTCACACATCAAATATAGTGGTAGGGAATCATGGTGGCAATTGAGCTGAAATTGATTAATTACTGGAAGAGTCCGTTCTCTACGAACGGTCTTCGTTGCCAACTTTGAAATGCTCAATATGTTATTGGTATCGACTATCTAGCTCAGTACGGCTCTTCATCCAATTGCATACATGAATTTCTCCGATGGTCTGGGAACAATTTCTGTGTATTTTGATCCAGCTTAGTTTGGATCGTAAACATTTCACACGATCTCTGGTGAGCGCGCTCACGGGAGCTGAGGCGACCGGCAGGGATTGAGCCGCTGTGAAAGTTGACGTGAGCCAGACCCTTTCAAGACGAGTCCATATGATCCGCGGTCGGAGGCTCTGGAGCCGGCGGCATGCGGCTCAACCCAGCGACCGGGTGGGGAGCTTTTCGAAGTCCAATTGCATATATACGCCTTTCACACAAGGCTCAGGAGAGCTGCCATTGCAAGAAGACCAGCTTCCTCTTACAAATCCAGCATCCTGTGTGTTAGCAACAGACTTAGAACGAAGGGACCTGAGGAGCATCGCCGGAGCAAGTGGCGTTGTGGTGAATCGGAGCCTGTTCACCCACGGCTCACGTGAGCTTGTTGCATTTCCTTCCCGCTCTCTCTCAATCCGCTCTCGTGAACGCGCTCACGAGAACTCGTGTGAAAGAGGTCTTTCTGTCGTGAAACACGCAGCTAACATTCTCCCTCCTCCTCGAGTTAAATGGAGTTACGGTGGCATCGTTCCCTACTAAGCCGTCTCGTCCGGTCCATCAGCCAACCCCTTCCACACAAGCCATCCCCCCTTGACGTCACTCTCCGCCTAAGCGACTTCCACCAAGTTTCGCTAACACTGTGCACAGGTACTACCTAGCAGGGTATTTCGCAGATTTTTTCATTCTCGATTTTGGCAATTGACAAGAACCCACACGACCATCGTGCATCGCAACTACTTGCCGAGAAAGGGATCCTCTGATCCTAAAAAAAAGGTAGCCACGAAATGTGCTTTACGTCATCTTTACGTTTACAAAGTATTGAAATTTTTCTACCTCCAGAAGTGGTAATAAACCTAAAGAAGAACGAAAAACCAATGCATACAACCTAAGATGTACAAAAATGTATATTTTGACAAGCCAAATTTGGCCCCGTTCAAACGCTCAGAAATCTATGAAGGGCCAAAATTATTTCCTAGATTGTCATATAGTATAAGAGGTTCAAATAGTTTAACATCTTTTTTGAAAAGAGTGAAAAAATTGTTACTTAATGTAGAAAATCCAGATGTATTTTTTTTTGTTAATAGTACGGTTAACACTCAATATATTTTGTATGCACGACAGGTTAAGATTAAACAACAAATTGTTATATTTTCATGCATTTATTTATGTTTCGTATCTGGTCTCAGTTTACTTATTTTTTCAATTATTCTTATTGTAATTTGTCTTGAGGTATCCCAATACAGGCAATGCCTAAATGGGATTCCTAATTTATCCTTATTTATTTGAAATGTAAAATATGCTTTTATTGTTGATTCCACGGATAAATAAATATATTTTTTGAACAATACCAACAATAACATCCAATGAGGGTGGATTACTGAAGGAGAGACCAAGGAGAGCCCTGAATGAGGGGAGACGAAGCAGCGGCGGCGGGGGGAAATATAATTTAATCGCGAACACAAGAGTGGCTCGTCGGGAAGAGAGAGGAAAACGAGTATAGAGAGAGAGAGAAACAAAAGAGAGGCGATAAAGCGTTCGGAATTGGACGTGTTGTTCCGCACGCGAACTTTGAATGGCGATGGGGATGATATTATTATTAAAGGGAGATGGAATGGGAAAGATGGATTCAGAACGTTTCCACGGTGTGGGGGTGAGCGGTGAAAAAATGACACGGCGACTTCCAGGTGGATGAGATCGGGATGGAGTTATGACGGGGGCAGGAATGTAAGGGAGAGAGAGAGAGAGAGAGAGAACTGGAATGCGGCGAAAGGAGCGGCTCGGAAAGAGGGCGGCATGAAAGGAAGCAGATTGGCGTAATAAGAGCGGCATTATCGCGGGAAGAGGGGTTTGGGGGGGAGGAGGAAAAAACGTAGAAAATGAAAGAAAGAAAAAACAAGAATTAGAGTGGGGGGAAAGGATGAAATTAAGCATCATATACACGCACGGAGAAAAACTCCGTTTAAAAAATTGCATAAAATTTATTTAAAATTTCGCGCCAAAGTATGCGTCAAATTTATCCTCAAATATCTTGAAAGAGATTTTGTGTATAATGACGTCATAATCGCGGCCATAGCAGGATAGTTTCGTAAAAGAGTTTTCAGTGTCAACAGAAAGAAAACGAGATAAACCAAACGATCAAATATTTTGGCCTCTCCATTTGGATGATGAAAACTCGGCGTCTAAACTGATTTTACTTAATAAATAAAATTAGTTTAAAATTATGGATACAGACACCCCTAAAGGCGGATTATTCCAAAGTGAGAAAATTCGATTTGCAGGTACTTAATGAGCGATTTCCTAATCTCCCTAAAAGCTATAATTAACTTCAAAACTTTCCGCATCATGGCTCCATAATGTATCACGTATTTTCATGCTGTTTTCTGCTGAAATAACTTCAATGTAAACATGCAAACAGCAGTAGAAGGGATATCTACCTAAACAAAGGCTTCTCAACCAGCAGGAAATTCGTCCTGGGAGGAATTTAGAAGGTATAGGGAGGAATTGGGACCGCAATTCATCAAATTTTAATGCTCTGTAGATATTGTAAAATCTGAAAAAATGAAGCTTGTATTTATTTATTCCGTGTCGATCATAACTTTAATTTATTGTCTAAAAAAGAAATGCCAAGGCCGATGTTAGACTATCTTAGGTAGAAGGGAGGATATTCTGAACTACGGGGAATAGAGAAAAAAAAAGGTTGAGAACCACTGACCAAAATCAAATATTCTTTGTCGGAGTGAAAACTTCGTATTATTAGTGTTTCACCTCTTGGACTCAAACCACATGAAATCTGTGAACTGCGTTCAAGAGTTCTGCGATCGATATTTCTCGTCAAAGCTTCATCACACCGCGTGAAGTGTGCTTCAGAGCAATAACGGGGAAACGGAAGCGTTGGAGGGTAATGAGATTTTTGAAACGGGAAGGGCGAACGGGATTGGCGGACGAAGGGAGAATGAATGACAAGGGCTTACGAGTGGCATGAAGAGCAATGGCAAGAGGGAGGAATATCCATGGGAGGGAGGGAAAAGAGAAGTTGAATACGAGGTGTGAGAAGGATAGTTAAAGCGTTTCTTTCTCGAGTTTTGAACGCTATCGGATTAACCCAAATTTCATGGAAAACCATCAAAAAGTATTCTATATAGTATTGGTGGTTTCCGGCGTGACTTTGTGGAATTTACTGATCATTGTCAATGACAAAGTAATGCTTTGTTTTTCCACATACATTTAATATAGTAATAATATATATAATAACATAGTGTCGACTTTACGTCATCTTCGACGTCGTAGATGTCGTCGAAGATGACGTCAAGTCGACACCTAGGCCGTACTATATTAAATGTATGTAAAAACAAAGCATTACTTTTTCATTCACAAATCTATGTACATTTAAAATAAGCACCTAAAAACACCGAGCACGCTTAATAAATGGCAGATGAAGCTTAAAAATTTCAAAAAATAACCTATTGGAAAACAAACAAAATACCATAAGTAATCGTTTCAGGCCTAACTTTGTGGAAGTTGGTAACATCCATGGTAGAACAACTTGGTTTGAATCCACACAATTTATTTCAGTCGACCCAGGTTTCAGCAACTTACATTTTTTGCCATCATCAGGTCCTGCCAACTTACATTTTGTGCCATGATGGCACAAAATGTAAGTTGCTGAAACCCGGGTCGTCTGAAATAAATTGTGTGGATTAAAGCCAAGTTGTTCTATCATGGATAAACAAAACAATAACTTCACACCACAATTTTCACAGACAGGTAGCAGAAAAGACGCAAATTTTATGTTTTGTAAAAGCTAGAAACTTTGCATTTTTTAAATTTTCAAAGATTGTCATGGTGTAAACGATTGTGTGCACCCCTCCTTTCTCCTCACCTTACACTTCTGAAGTGGATCCGTTACTCCTCTGTTGCCCTCTCTTTCCCTCCTCCCCTGCTGACCCTACCAAACCGGCAGGTGGTGGGAAAATGTAAAAATAGCCATTAAGTTATGTTGACCACAACAACCATCCTTCGCCCTCACCCCATGCAGCCCATGCGCGTAGGAAGTTACTGCGTAAACCAAAATTCTCCGAAGCAATTCCTCTATCCCTCGCCCTATCTACCAATCTTCTAAACCGATGGATTAAAAATGTCATTTTTCCCACGTACAATAAAGGATCATAAAAGTTGCGATAGATATATCATATGAAACTCTCACCCTCACTAGGTAGAGTAGAATTTTCACTTGTGTTTAATAACATAGCATCATGACTAACACTTCACACGGCTTCATATGTCCGTCATTAATTTGTTCTTTGCATGAAGTAGTATCTCGTAGCATTCATAAATTAATAGTATTAGTAATATTAACCACTAGATGTCTTTTTAACAGTGTGCGGCATGTTTGCATGTTCATTTACGTAGCACTCTCCCAGTTTCCGGTTGGACTGCGCACTGTTCTCCTGACTGCTTTTTGGCCTGCGCCTAGCGCCAGGGGGAGCGTGCGAGGTTCTGATTTGTGCTGGGACGAGTGCCTGGGCATGCCTATTCTCAATCACTCCGTGCCACACACCCTAGTGGTAGCTTGCATGGTATGTCGTAGATGTAGAATCAAACCTTTCACCCTTCCCTTGAAAATCTATGTATATAGGGACCTTCGAGTGACGTATCGTCACATGAGAATAAAATTTGAGAACTAGACTGCAGAACGGACAGATTTAAAATGTCATTTTTCCCGCGAACGATAAGAGACCATAACTGCTGCCAATGAGAATTTTAGCTAGGTTTGTCAATAGTTAGTGTAGCTCTTAGTAGTAGTAGTTCTCCCTAAAACTTGTATCCTTATCTGCTACCTAGTACTTACAGTATGCTGTGTATGTTTTCGCTATAACTCTTGAATCTCTGCCCGTATTTGCAGTTGCAATATGCATAAATACTAACGGTCCCTCAAGCATTGGTAGTATATCTGTGGCGTAGTGCATGCTTGTGAGGCTTCGCCTCGTGACAGACATTAGCGATGTATGCTAGTGCATCATTAGTCGTAGATACACTAACTTTAGGGTATTGTGTAATGCATGTTGGTGACTACTCACCCCTGCCATACACCCTTGAGGTGGCTTGCAGGGTATTTTGTAGATGTAGATATATACCAGCACTAAATAGGTGAAATTCACCAAGAAAGAATTATTGGACTTGACCGTGATCCAATTCCGGATATCCCAATTGCCGGTCGGGTGCGTCGGCCAATTACACCACCACAGGTCACCACAGGCCAGTTACATCACCACTCATCTAAAAGTTTACAAATATCCTATTCCTAATCACGCCGTCCAAAAACCCTAACATGCCGATCTGGCTTCCGAGTCTTGCTGTGCTTGGAGCATATTTGGCTCAACGTTTCTTTCGCGTTGCAGCGACCTACTTCAGGACGTGCGAAGTGAGTGCCGCTGAGGACTTGGTCGTCTTACTTGCGCATGTTTTGGCCGTCGAGTGACGACGAGATCTTTCACGACCGTTGGGAATGCTTTCTCGGCAACACTCACTTCACTCCTAAACACCCTCGCTGCAAAGCGAGAAAAACGCTGAGCCAACGGTTCTCCAACCGCAGCGAGATGCTCCAAAAAAACTACATCATCATTGAACATCCACATCCCCCTGCCACACGCCCCTGAGGTGGCTTGCAGGGTATTTTGTAGATGTAGATCCGCGAGAGCCGACATCCAAAACTCCTATTATTTAAACTCACAATAAAATACACGAGGGAGGCGAGTAAATCAGTGATTCGGAGTGCATCCTAATGAGAGGAAAGAGACGCACCCTCTCAGGGTAATGACTGGA
This sequence comes from Pyrrhosoma nymphula, assembly GCA_963573305.1. NCBI lineage: Eukaryota > Metazoa > Arthropoda > Insecta > Odonata > Coenagrionidae > Pyrrhosoma > Pyrrhosoma nymphula. Next base: position 5,062,520 of record OY754335.1, on the reverse strand, counting down.
AAAATGCTTTGTTCTTAGCGGATGTTTCAAAAAAGGCTATAAAAATTATTTAGAAACAAAATTGTTTTTTTTTCATTTACCTTAGCAATTAAATTTAAATGTTCCTTGAAACTCTGCAGCAGATGTAATTGAAGATATAATAGAGAGCATAAAAGAGCCGAAATCATTTCAATTAAGTTAGAACTAGTAAATTAATAATGTCAGGAGAAGGCAAGAGAGGGACAAGTTTAGATTGGATTGAGGAAAATCTACCGGTTAATGGAGGTATAAATAGAAGATAGTTAAAAAGTTAAAATCCTAAGCATACTTGACAAGCGCGAGCCCATCTCCTTAGACGATTTCTTTGTTCATCTCAGCGGGCGACCTTCCTTTCCTGATCCCGTGCATTAAAACTATTCTCATTCTTCGCTTCCCCGCTTACCCAACATCCTTGTCTCTATCACGGCCTCCACCTTCGCCCCTCATTACCTCCTCCAACCACCTACTCTACCTCCTCCTAATCTTCTCCAGAAGTTTTATTTCCTCACTCACCATATCAAGCACTTTCTCGTTCGTCTTCCTTTCCGTTCACCATGCACTTTCCTTTCACCTACTAGCCCACATTTCAAACGCCTGCAGCCAATTCTCGTCCTCTTTATCTTACCATACAACGCCACACTCAATTTTCAAGATTAAAGTCTTAACTGAAAATGAATCTGTAACTGTCTAAAACATGGTCATTTCGACATGCTGTTCGAAAAAACTTGTTTCCTTTACAATGAATTGATTCCACAAAATTAAGTACATATGAATGTTTATCAACATGTTCTTTACTTTTGAAATTTAAAAAATTGATAATTGATGACGATTGAACACTCACTACAGACAGTTTTGGTTAAACACATTACCAAACGATGGAGTAACATTAGATTGCATATACATTATGAAAGTTAATCTGCCATTCTTTCACGATCGGTGATGGAATAAAGGACTTTTCCAGAACATCCTGAGGAGTTGAGTTTAAAATCACGTATTTTCGACAGAACTGTACCTTCCTTTCAGCGTATCTCAGTTGAGACTACATTTCCAAAATTAACAGGCCACCAGCTTACGTAGGTGTATCGGATAAAGTGGTACTAAGACGGAGGAACCCCGAACCATCGACTCACCGGCCAGTATGGAAGTGGATTGCTCGTTGGCTCGAGGCCAAAGTCCCAACTTTGCTACTACGGTTGAGGTTGAGTGTAGACACTAGATGAGATTGTAAGCAACAAATTAATTGACCTTCCAGCGCTACTAATTAAAAAATCCTCCCTAGGAAGCCCTCGAGAATGCAGACTCACCCACCACCTTGAGAATTCCTTCCAGCACTGCCGTATTGGGGATCTTAATAACTTTCTCTTCGGTAGTCATCGGTAATTTCACGCATCCTGAACCCTGTAAAAATCCTAAGGCCTTTTCGGTGTCTGCGCGGAAGTTCACGGCCTCTTGCACGGATTAGTTTAATAACTACGACATTTCATTTTTATCTTTAAACACTTTTTTTAAACCTATTTTTATCCACTTTTTACCATGGAACAAACAATATGAAAAAATGAAAGTCACCTCAATGGTGTACGGCAGGAAAAGAAAATTCACCAACTCTGCACTAACTAACATGCTGCGAAAGATTAAGGAGTAAACATCTTACTTTACTTGAGTTTATGAACTATGTACGTACACCCGCGCAATAGAATAATATTATGTGAAGTTCGCCCGTTCGGCATTCTTATTCTCTAATCTGTGTTTGCTTCCAAGTAATCGACAGTTGCAAGCCGTATTTTGCAAAAATACATTTTGACGTTAGAAAATAGATCGGTTTGGAACTCACTTAAAACATTAAGTTTTAAACAACGGCCTTATAGTGGTTTCCATATTTGCTGTTGTGGTAGGCTTGTGACACTAATTAAATAATCGCTTGGCCTCATATATGTGTTGCCGCATTAATATTTTATCAAACTGACAGCCTATACGAAAGAGAATTTAAAATCTTGGTGATGGGACACGGGCAGATTTGGTAGTGTCAGGAAAAACATTCATATTATGAAAACAAAAAAATCACTGCCACACTGACGTTCAGTGAGCTGACTTAGGATTTGCTGTCTATCCGCTCATCCTGCTCTTTATACAGCTTACTTTTTGCTCGTTTTCGTTGCTATGGTAAAATAAAGTATGGAATAAAAACGGTGAGGCACACGACATTTTCATATCCCGGTGGTTTAGGGTATTTCTATAAAAAGAGTTTTAAAAACGATGTAATGGTGGTTTTCTCCCATTTGTAAAGATTGATTTGCTTATTTCGTGCCAATTTCAACTTTAAGGATACAAACATAGATGTATGGCATATTGAATGACATACAAAAATATTGAAAGTGCTTATAATGCCACTTTCTAATATAATATTTAATCTTCTCCGAGTTATTATGGTCCAGGGAATAAAATGCCATATTTTGAGTGCCAAATGAGAAAGATGTGTAAAAATAATTGCGGAGCATCTTATCAAAACAATAAGTTACAAAGTTTACTGTTCTGAAGTGTACGTCATCCACATGAAAAACTGTTCCAAGGTATTCGCAGAGAAGGCTAATCCTCAGCTTTGTTGGCTTTAGCTCAAAGGTGCTGACAGCCCAACACGATACATGATGAGCTCCCTTTCACCAAAGCTTAAAACATACATATCTACATAACGGACTTACAGGGTTCTGTTTTTCACATACGTTCACATTCAACTGGACAGTCTTGACACATACTAAGGCCAATGCGGGAATCATTACACTTGTTTTCCGAAGTTGTACATGACTGATGGAGCATATACATATACCAGCGTCATTTTGAATACTTTATTGAATAACTATTAATTTTCTAAATTTCGTGAATACAACAGAAATCACGGATGTCTACATCATCTCTTTCTCCGAACAGTTACACTCCTTAAGGCTAAACAGTTAAACTGACATTGACAGCGGAAGAACATTCTTAATTATATCCACAGTTCCATGGAAGAGTTTCATGCATTCCGCAAACACATCGAAGGTGTAAACTGAACCAGAAGTAGGCTGTCATGTGTCATTTCTTTAGAAATTTTCACATAAGCTTGTAGGCATGATCGTTCTTCACAGTAGTAAATATATTCCTACAGTTGGAAGGTAATTTTTTCCAGCAAAAACAAGCGACAAGCTTGATAGTCCCAACAGAGGTGAGAATTAGAAACTTCATACAAACTTACACTTTGAACATGTTTTAAAATGTAACTACTCCCCAAAGTTATATTTCTAAACATGTTTGACAAGGCAATAGCAATTAAGCACTTCATATCGCCGTTTTCAGAAGGGAGATATGAGTGGATTATTTTCGTGACAACGGGGGTGCGATTAGCAGTAAAGTACACGTGTTCCCCGAAGCACTTTATTTTTTTCACCCTCTTCACCTGAAAGGTCAATAGTTCATAGGGGTCAGAGGTTACGAAGATTGTTACAAGAAAACACGCCTCCCAGGCTCCTATCACCGGATAGCAGGAATCTACTGCCGCCAGGGTTTTTCCTGCCTCCTTGCGTCCACGCGGCGACGTCTGTGCTCATTAGAGAATGTATACCAGGAAAGGAAGCGGGATAAACCGTTTTTACTCCTCCCGAACATACTTGATAAAGGTCGGATGAGAAAAAAAAGAAGCCTCCTCGACGCTAGGATTATCTGAAACTTCGACGAAGTCAAGTAGAGCGTGGAATTTATACAATAACACAGCATTCCTCAGCCGCCTACGCAGGTACCTTATCATGTTTTTATGCTACAAACCCAAGGCGCAAAAACATTTCATGGCCAAAAACGTGAAAAAATACAATTTGCTAATGCCAGTAAATTTTTAACTGCTCTGTTGCTCATATAAGGGATTTACAGATCTCTTGCAACAGGTTATGTGACATGTGTCTATGAGGATTTGTATATTATTATGATATATTTTATACTAGCACATCTTGATATTACGGTATTGGTTCTATTATTATTGTGTTAAATGTGTTTATTTTTGTGATATTATGAATTTATATCCGAAGTGTGTATCCTATGGTATGGTTCATGAATAGAGTCAGATTGAATTGTGGTATTTTGAATTTAGATGAGATTGTGTTTTGGTTTGATGATATTTTTCATGTGCGAGTTGGTGTATCCATTTTTGTTAATGTGTTTTATGTTCCTTTCATATCTGTAGGTATATATTTTTTTTGTTTTGATACAGTATATGTTTTTGATGGTGTAATTGTGGAAATATGGGCGACTTGCCTGTAAATGCTAATAAATAAATAATTAAATATGAAAATTCACTCTCGCAACCCAACAGTTTAAAAACTTTGCAAGACATGTTCCGAATTGCACTGACTGCACTGCGAAGAAAACCCTCAACTGGTCTGCTTAGTGCAGTGACACTCTTCCCCATTTCCTTTAATAATTACTTTAGCTTTCGTTTAAAAATACTTGAACTGTAGGCCGTAAATTTCACTATGGCAAATGCAACACTTTTACGTTCTATTGTTTTTACTGCGGCAATGTACGCACTTTTGTCTCACGTGAAAATTAGTGTAGTATATTTCGCAAAAATGGCGCAATCAATAAAATTCGATATTCTCAGGCTAAATATGGTGAAAACTCATGATGATTGGATCTGTATAATAAGTCTGTAGCATGTGCTGATGTCGCCTGTGAGTTGAAACCGGGAGACAGCTTATAAAATTACAACAATACAAATTTTGAACGTTACCAAGCTTTCATACTAATTCAGTCGACAGTCAGCTAGCTTATTTACTTAAATTTGGTCTCCATATTCTTAAAGAAATATCTAAATGAGTTTTCATCCTTAGTGTTGCTAACTGACGGAGAAATAGCCTGCTTTGAAGCATAGCCTCCAATGATGGAAGATTTAAGATTTACGGAGCGCAACGGAATAATAGAATTCGCCGTTGCGATTGAGTATTTGGAAAAATCATAGATAAAACAAATGACCTCATTTTTTTGTAATTTCCCAACTAACTACTTCCGCTTGCACTTTTGGCGATTTGGAACATTTGGCGAATTGCCATGGTAGTAATTACCCCTAGTTGTATAAAACTATCCTTACTGGGGCAATTCATACAATTCAAATTCAATTTAATTTCCCCCCGCCCCCTCGCCTCCATCCCGTGGTATATATGGTGGTGTTTCTGAGAAAGTTGTACCTTGATAATGGCATTACGTGCCGAAACCTTGTTCGGTGGTGTATTTTAACTGTGTTTTTATAAAATACTGTGTGGGAAATTACCAATATTGTTTCATTTGAAATGGTCATACAATTCAGTCTTTGCTAAAATGAATACGGTACATTTCGCATAAAATTACAATGACTGCATGTCCTTAAAGAGGTTCCAATTCTATTTAAAGGGTCTTTAGTTACTTTTCCTCTGGTTTGTTCTAGTATGGTAGACAATGCCCATCAGCAATAACATTTGAATACTTATTTTCCCAAGAAGAAGTACGCCTCTACTTTAAAATCACAGTTACCTAGGAAGACCTCCTTCTAGCTGGCAGCGGACGAGTGGGATAGAAAAAATTCAGAAAAACACGGGCGAGAAAGAAGCACGGGCAATGTACAAAAAAAGGAAGGAGAACAGGGAAGAAGACATTTTCGCGAGCGTGTCGACCGGAAGGCGAGTAATATAAGGAGGTGCAAAACCTAATTCTTTAAGAAGGTTGAGGTCTGAGAATAACTGAAATAAACAATCTTGCTCCGCGTATTTTTATTCATGTAGAAAAGTACCACTAACATAATTACATCAAAATAATTCAACCTTTACGCGCCATATTTTTTTCCGGAGGACCACTTGAAAATACAAAAACCATTACTATTACTGCATCAAAAAAACCGCGATAATTTTGTGAATACACCTCATTCCAAAACCACAGGTAAATGGGGATCGGTTTAGATCAATGGCTTCCCAACCTAACGGTCCGGATTCCAATCCCGTCAAAGGCGGAGATGTTTCGTAGTCCCGATCCCAACTTATGTCAGCGCTTGGTACGGAGTATTTCAAGCGCAGTACGTCGATTGAAAAGTTAAGCCTTGATACCTTCCAATAATAAGTCCAAACAAATTACAACATTAGGCTTCCCTCCAGCCTACCTTCATTATAGGAATTCCAATCTGATTTTTAATAATGGTGGTAAACAACAGTTCAAAATCCACGCTACATTTAATCAAGAGTTAATAGTGGCTAAAATACAATTGATTTTTTTTTAATCGTTCGCCATTTAACCCTTTTAGGGCCACGAGTCGATATATATCGGCTTCAGAGTCTCGAGCGCAAAATGCCGAGGGCTGATATATCGGCTTATGCATATATTAATTTACGTTATATGTATAAATATTTATTACTAAATACGCCTATTTTTTGTAGTCTCCGTTATGAAACTAACGGGTACACTTAACAGTTACACAAATATTAGGCAGTAGAAGTAAACCTCACCTTGATATTTCAAAGAATAACCAAATGCGGTTATTTCCTGAAAGGTGACTTATTATTTATAAGTTGTCCTCGGTATTTCTAAAAAGTGTCGTCGAGAAAAAATTGCACAAAAAAGGTTAAGTGAGCGCATATAAGGAGCCACGGCAAAATAGCCCTCAATAGATTACAAAAGTACCATGAAGATTATTCAACTAGCATATGAGCTGAGGCAAAAATTTACAACCTGACAAGACGAGACATGTCACGCTTTATCTTGAAAACACCGGGAATAAACTAATAGTAAAGCCGTTAGATAGCTTAACAAGCACGCCAAAGCTACCTTTTCCGAACAATTCAATTTTGCATTATTAATAAATCACGTTATTTAAAAGAATACCTCCGAATATAATTTCTCACGTCCATTCACTCAGGTCGAGCATTCGCAAGCCATTCGAAAACATTTAGTGATCACAATCTCTGTAGAAGCAAAATTTAAGCATGTCATTTAAGATATTTACCACAATATTTGGATCGCCGAAATATTTTCAACCAACTAGTAAATTTGTTTGTACGAATTACATCTGTGCGTCGGAATTCCGGATGACATGAAATAAACTGTTTGTCGATGAATATCTATGTTACTAATACCACTTTTATTTAAATTAAGCGACCCGGGTTTCAGTGAATAATCGCCATCATCAGGCATTAATTGAGATCTGTTTATCCTATTGTTTCCGTAGTTACGTGACGGAAGGGGAGAAGAAGTTTGAAACGGAGGCCAGAATAGGGGAATATTAAGGGTATAAAGGTATTCGTCATAATGAGGGTGTTGTCGTGGTTATTCAAAATGTTTAAAATTTCCAACTGCTGCTCTCTTGAATCTAATTCATAAGCAGTCGTTGCATAATTTTAGGATATATTCATTATTGTAAAATCACTCCTGTTTAAACTACATATTAAGTGTTTAGCAAAATTACTTTTATCCTCTTAGATGTTTTATATAAGCACTTAAAGTGTTCTTTTCTCCTGACACAGAAGCTTCTGCCTGGCTGCCCCACGTAGACACCATTGCAATCGCTGCATTTCAATGAATATACTCCTCATCGGTCTAATTGCTCTAACGGGTTCTTACATTTTACTAGCAGCTTTCGGAGAGTGGCATTAGGTCTATAAGCCATGCGGAATTCGTCTCTAAATAAAAGTGGTATTAGTAACAGATATAAAATATAAACTTTTTTTTGTTTGAAGGCGTTCGCAGCTTTCTGATGCTTTCGGGCAACGCTGCGTTTTGTTCATTTTGAAAAACTCAAACAACTCAAACAAAATGCAGCATTGCCCACTAGCATCATCCTACATAAAAAAACTGTCTTTCCCCGAAATATAGATCGAATCGTGCACGTAACTTCGTACAATATTCGCATGTTGTACTTACAGCTATCTCCGAACACAGGAAAGGTCCAAGGATCAGTTCAGGGCGGACAAATAATTTCGCGGTGAAAATCGGTCATTTATCCATCATGATGCATTAAAATATTATCACATATTCTTTTCATTTCTGTAATTATCTTGTTATGGCACATCTTCATATTAACAACATTTGACTGTTCAGATAAAATAGGGAAAATTTGTATATAGGGATTGATTTATTTAAAATCCCCTTTACACCTCGCTCAATTCGTGGCCACAACAGAACTACAAACAGAGAATGTACAAACAATTTAAATGTAACATAATTAGGTACATCTACACGGAAATTTTAATTTTGCATTAAAAATATAAAGGTATTCTAGCAGCCCCTTGCGGTGGCTTTGCGAATATTTAGGTAAACGTTATAAGTAAACGAGTATATCCTCAAAAATCCATGAAAATTAAATGCTGGAACAACGAAAAAAAGAACTCGGAGAACTATGGTAATTACATTTTATAATGCATATGCATTTAAGGTAGTTTGACCGAAAAATCACTTCACCTAAAATTTAATGAATTTTACCTCATTTTCAAGAAAAAAACTCCCCTTTCCAATTATGTGAAAATATTAAATCTTTGACGAACTACTTTTCGAGCTATTCGAGCCTGAAAATACAAGCTGTTTTACATGGGATAGATTATGATTGGGCGCACAAGAGGTAGAATACTGAATAAAATAAGGAATTTTTTAACTCCTAGCTTTCGTCAAAAAACTGTGTGTAGTTTGTATGTTTTCTCAACTATTTATAATAATTAACCTCTTAATCACCTTAGTAATTTTTACAGAATCGCCAAAAAAAACCTGCCGTATTGGAGGCTTTTTAGCCGTGCGGCGTGAAAAAAATGAGTCAAGTTAGAGACTTATGTGGATATATTTATTTAATTAATGAGAATTTTGGTCATATATAACTATATCTTTGCGCCATTAATATTACAGTATTTACTTCACACTTCATACGGACGCTGAAATTAAAATATAAAATTGGAATATGAGCTCCATTATGACTAGGGGAGGGATCTCGCTCAAACTACCTTAAGATAATTCGATAAGGAATACTACTAACACCTTCAAAATAAAGGTGAAATAATACCTTGCTGAAAGATGTACATACAACAACAAAAGACGGGATTGCGACGAGCAATTAGAAGTATTTTTTATCAAGTCTGTTTTATCATTAAAAAAATATTTCCAAGATAAACATTTTTCCTGAAATTTCCTATGCCTACTTACGCAAGTCTTTTGAAAGAATAAACATAGCTAAACACGCATAAATAACGCTATTAAAAAGTTTAATCCGAGTGACCTAATACTATGTCAGGAGGGAAAGATCCCTCTCTAAAGATTCCCCTCTACAGTTGAGCAATATTTAAGCAACAAAAAAAGTACGCATTAAGCTCTTCGGAGGCTCGGTTTTCTTCCCGGTCCCATCCAATGGTTTTCCTTCAACCACTCCTTTCATTTCAAGGATTCAAGAGGACTGCCAGGGGGACACCCTTTTCAGGGTGTGCTCTCAGCACCAGGAAGCGTGGGTGGGCGTGAAGCAAAGAGTGGACAAAGGACTGAGGAAAGGGAAGGAAGGAAGGACGGGAGAGTGAAGGTCGAATTGGGGACCGACCGACCCCCTCCCCCTTTGCACATTACGCGGAAGCTGGGAGCAGGAACATAAAGGGAGATTGAAGAGAGAGACGAGACGAGAAGGACGACATCCACCCAGTTGCATCTGAGTCGTACGCAGGAAGGGGATTGTAATCCACGCAGGGAGACTCTGACAATGGCTCCAAAGCCGGAGCGTCATTTCCGAGGGGAGTGGCGATGGACGAACGAAGTCACACGTCGACAAGAAGGGCGGAAGGCGAGAGAAGGTTAAAAAAAAAACATTTGATACATATTTTTGACGAAAACATCTAGGTATTTCAAATTTTAGAAATTTTCAACACAAACAGGAAGAGTAAAATCAGAACAGTGAAAGATTTTTATATGAGACTACGGGCAAGCAATATTATAATATATTAATTTAGAAAAAGAAACGAATAGAAGTTGACTTTTAAATACTTATTCAAAAAGACGTTAGCAGTAGGTATGGTATTGAACGTCGTTTGGACACATATGTAACTTTTTTTAAAATTTCAAAATTTTAAACGATTCTGGATTTACTATGCGTGGAATTTTTGAAGAAATAAAGAACCAAAAGAAAGACGAATAAAATAGGAGATAACATACAAGAAACATTAGTATATGCAAATGCAGAACTCAATCCATATTTCAATGCCTTAAAAAAAACGTATGGATTAGAATTATGTATTTATTAATGCTCAAATACGTATTTTCTTCAAAATCTTTCAAATCTTTAAATGATTGAGAAATTGGCGAAAAAGGTAACACTTTTACTTGTTCACTAGCTAAGGATAAATGGCTTTGCAACATGGATCCTACACTTGGACTTGGAGAAAGTAAAATGTGAAGAAATTGGTTGCTTTAAAGACGTGGGTTTTTAGAATAAATTAATAAACAAAAGAAAGACCAGCGAAAAAGTTACTTTTATAGTTGTTGCAGCGGTTCTAACTCGTGCCTGTATCTCAAACATCAAAGTCTCAGTACCATCGTCCATCATGGGTCATCTCTTTATTCTAAATATTCAGCGCTGATTCTGTAGAACGTCCATTTCCATCCAACCGTCAGGAGAACAAAGTTTTAGCAAAGTTAATTTTCTCTCTGAATGCACAGAGAAATAGTCAATTCCAAAGAAGGCATACTTTCCTACAACATTATATAATCCACAAGGGAGGAGGTAAGCTAAAGAAAAGACAGAAGGGCTTGTACAGGATACGTTGTGGAGAGTGTGGAAGATGGCCGACCTGGTTGACTCACTGTGCGACATTGAGGGTGGATAATGGGGTCAGAGAGCATGGATGGTCACGGGTTCGAGGACACTCTCCACAGATGGGTGCCGTATACGAGGTATCCGGCCAAAATGTTGTTCCCTTCAACGGGCCAGAGAAATGCTCTCATCGGTGCGGATGCGTCAAGCCCCGACTACGTCGTTGTATAATTCACGAAGTGTGCTGTAGCAACAAAAGCTATGCAGGGCAAACAGCGTCGGTATCATCGAAAACATTCTGGATATCTGCAAAAACGTCCGAGAACGAATCCATAAGACAACTTTTAACTATCTATCCCTAACACGCTACTTCCGACCGCTTATTTTACGTACAACCGCTAACTTTGATCGAGCGCTTTAACGCCGACGTCGCCAAAACTGTCGATCGTCGAAGAATATGAGGTTTACAGACTAGCTGATGGAGATAAAGGCCACTGGAGAGGGAAATACCCTTTTTTTAAGGTCGACAAAAGTTAGTCTTGTCTCCCATATCCGAAGTCAACGAATAAACTGTCGATTGTTGAGAGAGATATGAGGTAAACAGACTCACCGATGTCGATCAAGGCCACGTGAGAGACAATTAGCTTTTGTCGAAGGTCGACAAAGTTTACAGTCTTGCCCCCGATCTTCCCATTCAGATTCCACCAATACGGATACAGATTCCCTCGATCTCTCGTGGAAGAAGTCAAAAGCAATGTTTGAGACAATTTATTTAACGCAAATAGCCTGCGCCGAAGATATCTATTGTAGACGTTTTCCATTGCATCCGTTAATATTAGCCGCTGGAAAAAATCATTCGACATCATTCAGATCCCCCTAATTCTTGTAGATTGCTTTAATCAGTCACGGTCCCCAGGCATCATTTTTCACATTGAATTTCAGAAAGGCATTGAAGGCACTAAAACCCGGTTTCAAAATCCCCGTTTCAATAATTTCTCGGCATGAAAACCGGGGATAATACTGATAAAGTTCACGTCAGCTAACCTGATGTAAAATACAAAACTACAACTACAACGAGTCTGATGTAAAAACCCAATTTAAAACCCAAACTCGCAGCTAACCCAAAGTTTACACGAAGGCTATGTCATCTTGCGGTTAGCGTAAACCAAACATTATAAAACCGGTAAAATGTGACAATAAAAGCCGAGCATTCAATGCTAAATCAGTTAAAGCAGTCGGCACGGATTCAAAAGGGTTCTGGGTTCCATTTCCAGTCCAGCCAAATAATTTTTTTTCATTGTGCCTTCCGCATGTCCGCGGATCTCCAACGCATTTGACGCCCGTTGAAATTATACTACTATCAAGTTGTAGGAAAACAATAATACATCTACATAATACCCTGCAAGCCACCTCAAGGGTGTGTGGTTGGGGGTGAGTAGTCACCAACATGCATTACACTATACCCTAAAGGTAGTGTAACAACGACTAATTTTGCATTAGCATAAATCGCTAATGCTTGTCACGAGGAGCCTCACAAAAGCATGTACTGCATACTAGATATGCTGCCATTGTTGAAGGGACCGTTAGTATTTATGTATTTTGCAACTACTTAAACGGACAGAGATTCAGGAGTTATAGCTATAACATACACGGTAAGCTGTACGTACTAGGAAGCACATAAGGATAAAAGTATTAGGAATGACTACTACTACTAAGAGCTACACTAACTATCGACAAACCTAGCTAAAAGTCTCGTTGGCCCATGTTATGGTCCCTTATAGTTCGTGGGAAAAATGGCATTTTAAATCTGTCCGTTCTGCAGTTTAGTTCCCTAATTTTATTCTCATGATCTGATCTACCGTAATTTATCGAATTTCGTAAAATATTATTAACGTCGTCAGGGAATAACTCGGTCTAGAACTTATATAATATTTTTAGTCTAAATTATAATTGTGGGTCTGAAAGCGATAAAATAATGCAAAACGAATCCCAGAAAGCAGGAACATAGGTAAAAGAATCAAGGTTTTCGAAACTTGTAACGGGAGGCGGATGCTGAAGATAAAATGGAAGGATGGTATCATAAACGAGGATGTGCACAGAATAGGTAATAGAAGAATTGCGCTATCAGGAAGAGAAGGTCCACATGGATAGGCAACACTTAGAGAATACGAATTTGCAATGATCATAACAGAAGGGAAAATAGATGGGAAATCCCCGCTATGAAGACCGAAGAACGAATGCCTAAAGCCAGCTAAAAACGGGATATGAAACAGCACAGCTGTAAGGGCATAAAGGAGAAAGCAGGTGACGGAATAGAATGGAGGGCTTCAGTTAACAAATTTCAGGATTGTATTACTAATGATGGTTGATGACAACTATTCTCAGAGCACGCTATCGAAAGTTCCCGCGCAAGAAATGTGAATATTCGTGCTCGAATTAATACGCCATTAGTGAGCGGTTGGATTCAACTAATTTAAGGTCTCAAAGAGGTTTCAAATTACGTTCATAGTAGTTCCCCGTGAGTTGTGGTCAATGCTTCTTCCGTGGCTCGCAGATTCCAGCTCTTTTTTTACGTAAGGAGGTTGCTTTTTAGTACTACAGTTGTCTTGAAAAAATGAGTCAAAGTGAAGCCAATGATACTCTCCGGGTAACACCAACATGTTTTATCGCCTTGAGTTGATTTACGATCAGATTTAAAATCAATCAACCGGGAGACATAAAAGCCTTCAACATCATAAATATCGATACTGCTGGCATATCGAAATCAGTTTCGTTGACTTATCTTATATTCCTTAATATCTCAAGGTGACATCTACATCTACAAAATACCCTGCACGCAACCTCTGGGGTGTGTGACAGGGGGTGTGTATTCACCATCATGCATTACACTATACCCTAAAGTTAGTGTAACTAAGACTAACTAAGTGTGACAAGCATTAGCATACATCGCTAATGCTTGTAACGAGGCGAAGCCTCACAAGCATGCACTACACTACAGATATTATCACAATGAAGAGGGACCGTAAATATATGTCTTTTGCAACTACACAAATGGACAGAGACTCAAGACTTATGTAGAAAACATGCACGGCGTGCTGCTAGTACTAGGTATCAGATAAGGATTCAAGTATTAGGGAGTACTACTACTACTACTGAGAGCTACACTACCTATCGACAAACCTAGATAAAATAGGAAAACCTAGATAGACCTCTATGCTTTCGCCAAACCCGTTAGCCTCAGTGCGAATAATTTTACTATTCCGAATGTAAGGGTGGCGTCGCCACGGTCCATAATGATGCAATGCCACATTCTTCTTCGTTCATATTGCTCATCAATTGAATTGCTTTTCTTCACCGTTGCCGCTTGCCTTTTTCAGACATGGTCGTTTTTAGCCCGACTACGAGCACTCAATTTGATTTCATAAATATAAAATGGTAGTAAAAAGTCCAACATGTATGAATTCTCGATGCCTACATCCATTCAACACGTTTCACGAGCAGCACCTCAATGGACATGAATGCCATGAGTGCTGGCCGGTAATGTAATTATTAATACGACAGAAAACCATTTTTATAGGTTTCTTTCAATATACCTTTAGGTTTCTATCAATGTCACAACCTTGAAGACGAAATATCCAGCCATAAATATTATTACCAATCAATATCCTTTCACGTCTACTCCTTTATATGTTTCTCATCCAGGACAAGTTGACCGAACTGATTTATTTTTCCTGGAAATACCATTCAGGCACTTTATTACCGCTCCACATTCGCTAATGCATCACTCGGCCACCCTTCGTTGCCTTTCACGCCATCCACTTCCCACTTCAATTGCATCTGTTAACATCAGATATTCCTCTCTCTCTCTCCTTCATCCGATCATGCACGTATTCATTGCCTTCACAGACTGTCACAGAAAAAAAACATCAGATAGAATATTCACCAATTATCGAGGACAGGGATTGAGAGAGGAGGACATGAATTAATATCAAAGCATCAATTCTGGACATGGACTGAACACGTTATCTCACATTAAAACCCATTCATTGCACGAAAAACTCCATCAACAGGCGCAAAAGCTACGTAATCTCTTTCAATGAACAAAATTCTCCCAAACCCTCGTGTTAGCCAAAACGATGTTATAACAACGATACCCTTTTTGGACGATATAAGCGTGGTAACAATAAAATTTCCAAAATAGCGATAACTCAAGAATCTAGAGATTATTGGATGAAGATTTGGCCTGTAATTTCCAATAAACTACAGCAGTAGCAGTTTCTTCAATCACTCTAACAGGTAGAAGAATACGGCGAAAATATTTTATAGAGTAACAAGGATGAATATGAATGTTTCAATGATGTAATGCGCACAACAAGCTCTTGAAGTAATAATTATAGTTATGACCAAATCAGCTGGAGAAATTTGGCATCAGCGATATTTCGAATGATTTGACACAATGGATTGTATGCACTGTCTGTAGAATTTTCACAAAATGAGTTGGTGTCCCTAGTGGTAAAATACAGTATAAGGAAGAAAAAGGAAGGGAAGGAAAGAAAAAGGAAAGAAGGAAAAACGGCCATTTTAATATTTCATATAAAATTATGGATCAAGATGAAAGTCTAAAGAATTGGTTCGAACAAAATCATATTCATTGCGCGCGCTAATAGCCTGCACGGCACAAAACTGCAAAAAAACTGCAGTGCATAGGAAAACCAGCATCAAAACTACAAATAGACTAAACCATCGTAGATAAGATTATATCGCTCTCAAGACTTTCACTGAAAAAGCGGATTACTCACTTGATCCAATTGATGAACGGCGCTTAAAGCTTAAGAAATAAAATAAAAATGTAATCACACGTAGAACGCCGTTAGTGAGAGTGTTTAATTTCCTAAGTAGGAAAAGGAGCGCGGAAATGGAATTCGACGTTTTAATCTATGGAAGTTAAACTGGATGGATACGAAAAGTCGACTTGACTTTTGAAAAGTTGCCAATTGCTGCTTTAAGACCTTTTTGTTTCAATACAAAACGATAACATAACCTATGGAATAAACATTGCAAAGTACTGCATTGTGACACATTAATAAAAATGTGAACATTGCCCTTCTTTCGATTGACAGTAAGTGGATGGCAGTAGCGATGAGCCATAGTTCCATCTCAACCTGTTTAGGCTAGTAAAGCCAATTAACGATATACCATTTCCGTGGCCATATATTTAACGAGAGATTTTAGGATAGGAGATTCTTATTCAACGCCCATTAATTACGAATAATCTGTCGATCTCTCCTTCTCACCGAGTCCCGTTAATGACCATATCTAAATTACGCAAGAGGTAAGTCATAGGAGTAGCCTTTAATCTTATCCTTCGGTCCTGGGCTCAAGCAATAATGTTTAACGAAAGTTTTTAAAATTCCCAAATCACTAATTTACTCAGTGACGTCACTAGACTTATAATGGAATAATTGGTGCTCTGTAGTGTATGCAATATACATAGTACCTCAGGAGGAATCTCCGTAACTTTAAGAGTGCTCTGCATGCGGAGCTATTGGAAGAGCTAGGTGAGGAACTAATTATCTCTGTTGATTAATTTTCGATCACAGGTTCTTAGATTCAACTTAGAAAGAGCTGGTTTAATTAGTTGATCCTTATAACCATAAACAACAAACTGCATTCATAATTCTTGAGTATGCTGTAAATGCGATGAGATATTTAGACTAGAGTAAACATATCAGACTCATTAAAAATTTTTCATGAATATAATTGCTGAATGAAATAAAAACATTAAAGAGACAAGTACAATTAACCTTTAATTTTCTTTTTTGCACGAGGGAAAAATTGGCAGAGTCACATATCGTACATTTATACTAAATCAACAAAACTTCATTCTTCCAACAAGATGCATTCTGGCGTTTGAGTGTGAGGCCCCTTACGTTTCTCTTCTAGATTCATTACCCCTAACTTTAATGTGGGTCAGAGCATTAAGTATACGAAGTGAAAATTCGCACCATGTTTAGACTTAAGTTTGGCACGCAAGGTCTGTCATCCAACCGCAGGATTACACTGTTAAGAATTTCAATCCGGAGAACTCGGATAAATTATAAGCACAACCGCAACCAATCCCACTCCCAGGGAACCGTTCATTCAGTTGGTTGAATACGGAGAGGGAACGATGAGGAGGAGGCCACCATACTGCTGAAAGTAGGTACATTAGTTACCTCGTTGCCAACAACACATCCTCTTGCAGTAAAGGCAAATTGTTTTGTAAAAATTGAAGTAACCTCTCCTGTTAGACAACCCTCTTAAAGTAATGGCACCTAGTACCTGCTAGCAGAAGCTTCCAAATCAAACGCTTGCTTAGAACCCCTGTTAAAAGTTACTTTTCGGGTAGGCATGGGGGCTTATCTATTGACCAAAAAATAAGAATTTAGTCTGTATGCCCACCGTCTCTTGTGAACTTAGCTCCGTCGGTAAATAAGATGCATCGGAAAAAATGGCAATTTCCATATACAGCTATTCGCAAATTTCCAACTGTGGAACATTGCTAAGAGGAATTCGCTGCACACAAAAGGATGCATGCCTTCCTCAATGCAATTGTTCCAGTAGTTATGACTGCGAAACCCTTAGACATGTGCTTGTCCTCTTTTAACTCTCTCAAGGACTGCGCCACGACTGCGGCAATGTCCTCTTGCTCATTCACGCCAGGAGGACCAAATGCTCGTCAGATATGCGAGCGCAGGGATATGAACCGGTGTCATAATGGTTATGAAAAACTCGAGATTACACTTGCTGACTCGGAAACCTTCACGTCTGAAAACGACGGCAGGTTTCGGTAACAGTATTCTCATTGCAAAACCCACTCTGCTCTGTGTACCCTATAGGCAAAGCGTTTTTTCACATTCGATACTAGTAAAATTGGGTTTCACTTGAACGTACCACAGTGCTAAGAAACTGTTCAATCTTACCCCAATTGCATTTCACCGACTCACTGCACCAACATAATATCAAAGACTTATGAAAACAGTTCATTTATTTAGGTCATAATGATTAAGTCCTTAATTCAGCTCTTTAAGGATTGAATATCAACGCCTATGATCAACAATGAATACATGGAGATCAATCATCCACGCTTGAAGACTCCGTTGCCGCTCGACAGTTTACTTTCGTTACTCCTGAAGAAGAACTTCATCCGTCAGTGGTCAATTATTACTTTTGGTACGTGTAAAAAAAGATTCGTAACCTTGGATCCATAAAATAAATTGTCTTTTTCGGTAAATAAATGCAAGTTCCAAGCATGGAAAAGAGCCGTCTATCAATGGGCTCATGAAACGGATCCATATTAAATACCATACCTCCGCTAAAACTTAGGGTAGGAAAGTAGTTTTACCAAATTTAGATAAAAAATTAAATTTTTCAATACTTTTTGCTCCCAAAATTTTTTTCGTATCTATTAAATCAAAAAATCAATTTTAAAAAACATTTTTTGCAAAATGCTGACAATTTCCGTTGCGATTTTGGAAATTGGAAGCAATAAGCATTAACTTCAGCAGGAAAAGAAATATCTTAGGTAGGTATTACTAAGGCCAGTTTTTTTCGTTGGTATTGGTGGACGCCACTGCTTTTTGGAGCTTTCATGATAACTGCAAAATGCTTGAAAAAATGTTTGCGTTGCTATAGCTCGGTCACTAAAGAGTTGCGACCTCATGTTCATAGCACAAAAATGCTTAAAAATCACCTCCTCTAACTCCTCTACAAGTTACAAATATTCCTCCTGAAATACCTTAGGTATAGAGTATTTAAGCCTACCAAAGCTGCACATAGAATACGTTGTACATTTATTGGAAAATAAGTATGGGGATTAGGTTCACCATCAATAACCTGCCAATAAACGTGTTCTTGATTAGTGCATACAATTTTGATTCGTAGCAATTCGATCGACAACAAAGAGTGAAAGGCTATCCAAATAAAAAATTAAGGACAACGCAATTGTGGACATAAATATGTAGTGCGTCGAGAATATTAAGGGAGCAAGAGAAAAAGTACTGACTACGTATCTAAAGACGCGTGAATCGATTGTTTTCTTGTATCTCTTGATAAATAAATAAATAAATAAATAAATAAATAAATAAATAAATAAATAAATAAATAAATAAATAAATAAATAAATAAATAAATAAATAAATAAATAAATAAATAAATATAAATAAATAAATAAATAAATAAATAAATAAATAAATAAATACAAAAATGACTGTAATATTTCAAGTCCATCAATGGCAAAAATCTGTGGGCAAAATCATGACTTACAGCATCCAAAAAAATGACATTTAAGATGTTTTTTAACAAAATTTGGGAAAATATGAGCAAACTGATACTAGCGTTTTTAAAATTAGTCTTGGACGATTGTACAAAACACACTCAAAACCATGTATCATGAAATAACTATATAATCCATTTCCATGCAAACAAAATTCAGGGACATCCAGAGTTTGAGCAAAAGGCGAAAGGGGCGAGGACGGATTTGGCAAAAAATAGGTGACGTATAGTGAAGGGTGTAGGAGAGGGTGGGATGGAAGAATATGTCTCTATGCTGCATGCGTGGGATTCTATCAGAAAAAGGTGCGAATATCCGTAAAGTAATATTCAGGATCTTCCTGCAGGGGAAAAGTGACAACTAGAGTTATAGGTAAGTATATGAGAATTTTACTATCTCATAGGAAAGTCTTTCACCGGTTAAATGGTTCTGTATTCGTCAAACAATCGATTTGTTATTCATAATAATTATCTATATATCTAGAGAATAATTAAAATGGCCATACATTTTCTAGCTTTAAAGAGTAAATACTGACATACTTAAAGTATTTCTCGCTTAATACACGTCCAAATGAGAATAGAGATGTTAAATATAGTTCCCCAAAGATTTATGTATCCTAGTTACCATTTTTAGAGCAAGTTGGCATACTTTATCACTGCAATAAAATAAAATTACATATTGCCGACAAAACTAGCATAACTCAGCAGATTTGAACATTATTTGTCATAATGCATCCCGTATATTTGATTAAATCTCTAAATTCCAAGTAATTACGATTTTTCTGAATGTATGACAGAAAGATAATCTTTTTGCTACCTTACTGTCAGTTAAAAACATACCCTATTTTCATGCTCATGCATAATGAGAAGCGCAGAACATTCTTTATTGAACATACAGATGGACAGATGAAGAATGTATTTCGGACGGAGGAAAGTTCCTCACCACGCAATTGGGATCAATAAATATTAGTGATAGAAAATTACTGAGATATTCTTTTATCTACATTACTAACTGGAATCGGAAGAAGTCCTTGGAGAGAAAATAAAAACTTTAAGAAGGAAGTCCCTTTGAGGTGAAATTGAGAGAATTTATTCAAGAGAACATTGATGCCCGAGCTCAAACGACAACACAAATAAAATAATGTAAAACGCGAGAGATTCGCCAATCGAGCATAGAAGGTATTTTCGTCATTCACTGATCCATTCAGCCAGGCAGCAGCAGGTCGTAGCACGGCTGTTTCATCTCATTCATACTCCCCGACGCAGAAATGAACCGTATTGGATCCCCGCATCGATGAATATTACACGGGGCACTGCGATACCCACCTCTTTCTTGCTCGAGTCGAAAATCCCCTTTTGGAAGCGGGAGCCCGTGAAAATGATTCCTCGCCTTTCGCTTCTCCTTCCAAACCTATTGGTGCCGAAAAGCTTACACCCTTCAGTTCAAGCGTATCACATTCGATAAATTTGTTTTTTTGTATAAAAACCCGTGATTCCTTGCATCGCTTTCTATGAGGCCACGATATCATTATAGAATACGATACAATCCGCACTAACGCGATAAAGGATGACAAAATGAAAGAACGAATATATATCGTACTGTAGAAAGAGTGAATTTGTAGTCACAGACGTTTCGAAGGCTACATCTTCCATCGTTATTTAAGTGGCTTGGTGCTTTAGTGGTTTATTCCAAGGTAGTTTTTAAAGATTGTTTTCGGCTCCTGTTCCAAGTGATCATACCCCGATGAAGATGGCAGACTCAGCCTTTGAAACGTGCGTCAGTGACAACCAACGCAGAGCGGGTATTAAGGATGGTTTAGAGGGTGACAAGACGGTTGACAAGAGAGTGAAACTGTGATTAAGCTGCGGAGAGAGTCACAGGGGGAATTCGGTGGGGGAAGAAAAAGGGTGGACACAGTGGTGCCATATTAACAGTGTTAATTGCGCGTGTTAACAGTGTGTTTATAAATGAAAGGTGTCAAGTTGGTGTGGTAGTTAAAGCACTGGTATCCTATACCATGGGTATAAGACTAAAGCCCAGCAGTTTTGGATGTTTCGCGGTTGACCCCCGATCCAATCCATACCAGGGAGTAGGTGGGGAGGGCACTTCAAGTTCATTATTGCGTAAAGCCGTAATACTATGCACCCTTTGCCGTGTTTCATTAAGGGTATGCTGAATTCAACGCCGGTTTTATCTCCACCCTTCCTCCTATAAATCATTCTTCAATCAAAAACAATACTTTCCTTACCGCCCCAACTACCTATCCTAAATGGAACAAATGTCACGTTTTGGGTCATATCCCCAAATTGACAAACAATACAAGAGTATGGAAACTGATTTTTCACGATTTAAACTGAGATTGAAAGACCCTCATAGTGCCACGGGCCGAAATATCGGCTTTCGGATCTCAGCGACAAGTGCCGCGGGCCCATATATCGGACCGCGGCAATATGTATTGTTCATGATTACAACACTGCAGTATTTATGTGTATAGTTCAAGTGATTTAAAAAATTGCACAAATAAAAAGTATTGCCTTTTTGGTAAAATAAAAAACTGCTGGTTGATATTTTCAAAAATTGCTTCACCAGGGTGTCCGGTGAATCACAATTTCTTTTTTCCCTGAGTTTTCCAGGTTTTCCAAGCAAATGTTTTGCATTTTCCAGGGTCTTGCTGCACTTTGTTTCTAACATATTTTTAATGAATTTCTAATAAAATCGGCATAATTTTGCCAACATGAAAAAACGAGAAATTTTGGTCCCTACTTGAGTTAAAAACGTAAGAGTATACAAAGAATGTGGAGTATTACGGGTTTTATTTCAACCAACAAATAAACAAAAACGGTTAACTGACAACAAAATTCTGTGTCAGGTGCACTTTGAACACAAAAAAGTAGATTCAGACTAGTTTGATAAAGAACATGTAAATAAAAGAAACTGGTGTGACATTTTTTAATGAGTGCACTTCCGATTCAATTTCAGCAAAAAATTTCTCGGCTTTTCAAGAAATTACGTTATTTTGGTTTGCAGCTCTTGAACCTTTTGCAGTATGTACCTCTTTCTTATTCTTTTTCTCTTGAGGTCTTGGTACCTTTCCTCTTCTCCCAAAAGGCTTCACTGTAGTTTACATGAACATTTCGGAAACTGTAAATTAATTGCTTTGTGATAGGTACGGATCTAACGCCTAAAAAAATTCAATTATGTAAAACAAAATTGTATTTGTTGGACAATTCACGAATTTTAATTAGGTTGGATTGCCCCTGTACAGTGGCCCTGTCGACTACGAACCCAAGGGCCGTGATTTCTATACGCAGTGACCGCAAAATGTATTTCCGCTCCTTCAAAAACATTTCTGCAAACATTAAAACGAGGAGGGTGGAGATTATTGGGAAGGGATTATCAATTACGTATATAACAATACCCAATTATCCATTTAGGGTTGCCGGCCGAATGGTTTTCGCATAATGCGGGAAATGCCACTGCGCATGCTCAGACGTTTAGATTTATCGTAAATTTGGCCACACCAAGAATTCCATTCGTACGGCTCTTCTAACAGAATCTTGATTTCCGCGTGAAATTCTGTTTCCGGTGACAGATTTCGGCATCAATTCCGATTCCATTCGTAGCGGCCATTTTACATGGGAATTATTCCGTGTGGAATTTGCCTTGTTATGCAATCGGCCCCTTAGACTGCGCATAGGGAGAGTGGGGTGGGATGACGAAGCACAAGCTGAGAGCGGGCGCACAGCTATGAAAAGAGTGTGAAATGAACAGGGAGTGCAAGGCTACGCTGAGCCGAGAGCATAATGTAAGCAAAGGCGCAGGTTAAACCTCTCTCTCTGTCTTAATGGAAATCGGCTGCCATGCATTTTCCAGGGTTTTTCGGAAAAATACAAAAATTCCCTGAGTATTCCCTGAGTTTTCCAGAACAAATTATTTCCCTGAGTTTTCCCGGTTTTCAAGGTTTTCCAGGTCGCCGGACACCCTGTTCACACATTTTTTTGCTTTGGTGTTACATTATATTTAAATGCACTTGACAAGTCTCGCCACTGTTGACCACTCAGAGTAGGCGGCACTAACAGGGTTAAGAAGGGTTTTTTTATAACAATTCTAATGAATGAATGCCATTATGTATGTCATTCTGGTTCTCTATATATCATTCTGTTCATGATTCATGTTTTTTAGAACAAAGCCCTGAATATTTCAATAAAAAATGAGAAACGTTGGTGATGAGAAATGTTGTTGATGATTATTTAAAAGAAAAAGGCCAGTACTCCAAAAATTATATTCTTCTAATTCTAATGAAGTATTATTTTTAATTTTTACGACGAAAAGTTTTATTAAGCGTGTCCTAATTGACAATGGAGATGGAAACAACCCCTTTATCTTACAACCCTGAGTTGATAAAGGGAGGGAGAAGGGACTGAGCGAGAGACAGGAGATAAAAGATTTCAGTCGCAAGAGAAATCCCACAAAAGGGACGCCTACTTAGGCAATATTCAAATTGCAATGTGGAGGGGATAAGTCAGAGTAAATCTAAGAAATTGTACCAGGCTTTACTTTGTGTAAGTCACAAGTATTCCTCATTAAATATTATTTTGTTTTAATCCACACTTTATTTTAATTTTTAATCACGAGAGTAAAGCTAGACGACTGAGCCGATAAGAGGTTGGGTTGGGGAAAAATGAGAAAATAGAGATAAATAGTCCAGGCACACCGAGTACGTAACATCTAGTTAATCATTTTCCCAGAAGGTTTCACTACATTCTCGATCACTAAAATTGACTTTTAAACCATGAAAATGGTATAACACTAAATACCGATAGCATAATGAATAATTTTGAGGGAAATCAAGGGTCTAGAAAAGTGTAAAGCATTTGTTGAAATCATGCTCTTGGCATTAACACTGTGCATAGAAATGTTAATGCTTAATAACAGCATTTTAACACATAAAACGATAGATGAAAATTTACCAAACTGATTTTTTTCATTTTCACGTTTTTAACTGAGAGTTAACTGCAATTGTCTAAAAAGATATTCCTTAGTTGTAGTCGGACATGTTATCGGAGCTTGCAAAATACGTTCATTCTAAGAAAACAATATGACCCATCGTCATTGAATAATTAATAAACTTTTCAAATAAAAATAAGTTTAAACAGATTCAAGCATGTTTTTTTTTAAATACTCAATATTCTAACCCCAGAATGGATGTGAAAGAACGATAGGATGAAAGATTTCAGCCGCAGGAGATGTCCAATACAAGAGTCGTCTCCTACGATATTATTCAAAGCTGTTATACGGGGATAGAGAACAGCAGAGCGAGAGGATTCATCGGATTATAGATTGGGTGGGGAAGATGATTGAGGAAATTGGAGTAAAATATTCCAGAGAAAAAGAGTACGTATGGAGACTAAACATACAGTTCATCAATTTCCCAACTGGTTTCACTTCATCCTCCACCACTACAATATTTATTTATTTTATTACCACCGAAAACGGCACATATTGGCCTTTACATCGGGGTATTTTAACAATCAACAACGGACAAGCACAAACAACCATGTCCTGGGAAGTGAAAAATCCTCCCCAGGCGGGATTCGAACCCGCGACCTTTGGGTTAGCAGGCGAGGACGCTACCCCGCCGCCACCGAGGCCGACAAAATGGGAAATATGTTGGTAACAATGGGAATGTACAGGACTAAATAACTGATATCATAACGTACGATTCCAAGCTCAATGACGGGTCTAGAAAAGGTTAAACGTGAGTTGAAAATATGCTCTCAACATTACCACTGTGAATAAAAAATTAAAGTCTCTAGAACAGCATTTTAACATGTACATACAACGACTGATCAAGACAGTTGCTTAAATATTTTGTTTATTTTCATTTTAAAAAAAAGAGCCAACAGAAAATGTGTACAAATTGATTCCTCAGTTCTACAGGTAAACTATTAGAACTATTTACATGCAGTTCATTATAAAATAACCAATATAATCCCCCTTGATTAAAAAAAATACCTTGAAAACAGCTTCAAACATGTTTGACAGTTTTTATTATAACACTACGTTTTCTGACCCCGAGATGAAAAGTGAAAGAGTGATAGGGTTAATTTCAGTCGCAGGAGAGGGAAACCAATACAAGGGGCGCCTCCTAAGATGTTATTCAAAGCAAAGTGGAGAAGATAAACCGAGAGTAGGTCTCAGTGGATAAGAGGTGAGACGGGGAAGAGAGGCTGAAGGAAAATGGAGTGGAAAGGAAGCGGACAAAGAGGAGGAGGATATCTACTGAGAGCACAGAGGAACGGGAGGGTGGTATAGGAAGAGGAGGAGTAAGTATGAAGGGGGAGAATATCTCACCCTCGGGAAAAGGTGCGCGGCAGAGGGTGAAAGTTACGAGACGGATGGATTGGTGAGATGCTCTTTTTATATATTGGGGTGGGGGATGGAGAGACTACTCAACCTCTTTCCTTTTTCCAATGCGGGCGGTCCTTGTCTCGTCTCAAGAATTCGCCTCCAGCATAAATTACCATCGCATCGACACACGGAATAGGAATGGATCGGCAGTACAGGCGGCCGGGAAATATTTTATGCAGATCTTTCCAAAAAGGGGGGAATGCGAGTTAAATTTTGCGAAAAACTTCAGCCTAATGCTCCCCCGCCTTCCATAAGAATTTATTCTACGAATAATCCTAAGAAGCAGCCGCGAACCGATTCCAACACCATTCCATCTCGATCTGGTCCACGCTACGTTTTTTGTGGCTCGGCGTCTAAAAGCAGACGAGGAGAAAATTACCAGCAACCCAAAATACTTCTTTATACAATTTGTTCGTGGGATACCCTTCACGTTGATCATGTAACGCGTTCAGCATTGACTGCAGTCCCTTAGCCGACTGACTAACTGGATCAACTAACGATTTGTCACCTTCTGGAGGTACAAATGAGTAGAAAGTAAGCGGACAGAAACAGGTCGGCAAGGGATTTAGATGTTGTGTATACGTTAGTGTACTGGCTTCCCATTCCGAGAGCTCGGGTTCGTATCCCGGAATTGGCGGGTATTTTCCAATTTGGAAATTTCGATCCCACCTTGAGCGCGGTATGTGGATAGCATTTCAAGTGTAGAACTCCGTCCGTCGTATGGAACATTTGACTGTCGACTACAGTGTTGGTTATTTTCCAATTTTCCACCGACATTCAATTTCAACCTCTCAAATATTGCTAAAGGACTTACCAATGAGCTTCTAAAACGTTCAGCTCGATTAATTAATTGCTAGAGGCCACTCAACTCAAGAGAAATAATATTAATAATATACTATGGACCACTTGGCACCCCTCACTAAGAGCTTATAGGAGCACAGGAGAAAAATAAATTATGTCATCAGCTTGGAGTCATGGAATTACTTAGGAGATGAAATGTTCTAAACTAAAATACCCCAGAGACATCTACTTACCAGGGAGTCCGCAGGATTTAGGATTTTCAATTCCATGACTTTTCCAGGTTTTCCAGTCAAATTACAATTTTCATCCGTCATAATTTATACTATTTGTATTCAACAAGGCGAGATGTTTCCCGTCCCAAAGTTAACCTCGTGACTCTCAGCATCTCAAATGCTGCGATGGAATTTAACGGAAAGTTCTTTGGAACAATTTACGAGGAGAAATTACAGCACAGGTACTAATGTTTAACTTTGAAAAATGCAGGATGCGTCAGGAAGCATTTGCAGAACTTCTGGAGGTGATAGGGGTGGTGATTTTAAGCTTTATTTGTCCTCTGAACTTGGGATCGCAACTTCCAACTACGGAGCTATGGTAAAGCCAACATTTTGTCCAATGCACTCTGAAGTTAACATTACAATGCCAAAAAGCAGCAAATTCCACTAATACTAACGAAGAAAAACTAAACTAAGATTTGTATCTTTCTTTTCCAGCCGAAACTTGAGCTAATTGCTTTCAATTGCTAAGATAGTCACCGAAATTGTAAAAAGTGTTCTTCTTGAAAAAATTAATTTTTAAAATACTTTACAGAAAACTTTTATCCAACATATATTCAGAAACTGAAATATAACTTCTGTCACTCTCACTCACTCAGTGATTCAACTGGTAGGTTGGTTTGGATAGTTGATGGTAGAGCTCACCCCGGACTAAGCCACAGGCGTGTGAATTTCAAATATTCAGGGTAGGGGGGCCAGTTCCTTTCCCTGGGCCACCCCGCACTCCGAGGATTTTTTTGTTCGGGGGCGTCCAAAGGCTTCACCCGGATTTGAACCCGGGACCCTTCGAGCAGTAGCCAAGCGCTCTACCCTCTAGATTAATTTCTGTACTAGGTAATATTGTTTTTCTACCTCCATATTCTTGAACGATACTTTTACATGAGTACGATCGACGGCTCTCTCATGCAAGCAACTGGCATTCATTCACCGAAAAATATTACTAACATCAACGATTTAACACTATGCATGTCTTTTTACGTGTATCAAAAAGAATATCTAACCACTGAAACGAAGATGAAAGCCATTTTGTGAGTTAAATGGACTGAACAATCAAGGGGCGACAAAGTTCATCAATCGGGGATTATCGCTATGATTTGCTGTCAATCACATGCGTTGAGATCCATTGTTTAAGAATCTAATTAACAAGCTTGAAAATAGGGCGGATTTGTGCCATGACAATCTAATTCCACCTCACGAATGAGAATGCCACCTTGGTTGTGACGAATGCGACCCTGAAGGATTGTGACATATATCATGAATTGGGCGACTAGCTGAGGATCAGCGGAGGCACAGAATCAGATGTAGGCGCCGAATAAATTTTCGACGGCGGATGCGCCAACCATTTGACAACCCGACGGCGCATACGCCGCAGTCGGCGTCTTCTTTTTAACAGCTAACTCAAAATAAATAAAGTACAAGGAGTATTCTGGATACTCCCGTCTGATCTTTATTTCGTGAATGCGAAAATTATATGAGTTACTCTCGTTATTGGGAGATTCCTTTGTTTTGTTTGTCAGAAAGAAAGTTGAAATGAAAGAAAGAAAATTACGCCATAAATAACATTTATTCATCGGAATCATTAGTACAAATGGCTAACCTATGAGCAATTGGTCGATGGTAACTAACATTTTCTGCTTTCCAATGTTATTTTCATATTTATTGTGTTATTAACATCTAACTCACGTTCTCAGCTCTCCGTTAATACCTCGATCATTAAAATCGACCAACTCGTTCCGGAGATACAACTTGAACTGAGCGCGCGCCCAGTGTCCACACAAGCCCAAATTTAGAACCCCCACGCGCAGCGCTGTGACGTCACCTCGCAACTCCTCACTCCGCACGCGACAAACCATTTCCGGTAGTCAACGAAACGGGTTATCCATTCATAGTTTTAGATATTCTTTAATTCTTATAGTTTTTTTAACAAGAAGCCCTCGAAAGTACACAAATATTGGTCGCGGCAAAATCTTAAATGACACTGAGACCAAGCCATACAATGTTCATTCGCATTCACATCAAAGGTGCAGGGCTTCAATAACATACAAATCGTACAAAATTTGTTGTTAGAGAGAGGAACACATAATGAAGAGAGGAAGACTTCGATGAAGAACAATTATACAAGCTTTATCACATTTGGGAAATACTTCCATGGAGGTTAACAATGCAATTTTAAATATTGTACGTCTAATGATGGGTATTCTTGAATTTTTTCACATCAATTAGGTCAACAGTTCAAAATCCAGTTACATCGGCTTCAGGAAGATGAATGACAGCTGTATTTTAACAGATAGATGGCTTGAGTATATTAAAATTTGCAGTATAAAAATCCTTTGAATTAAGACCTTTAATATATATACAGCAAAGAAAACCTCGGTAGTCGTTCTCTATCCTCAGGTTTCACTTATAAACCAACGGAGATAATATTTCTGGCAACAATATTTCTAAGATTAGATAATCGAGGGTGCTGACAGTAAATATAGTGGGACTGTAACTCATTCAAAGAACATTCCAAAAATACTTAAAAGGACCGGGATTGAGTTACATTGCTAATGCTTGAAGTTTCCAACGTCTGGGACAGACTTTTCAATTAATCTAAAGCAGTCAACTTAACAGGGTTAAAGGTCACTGGTGCAATCGAAAATTCATTCTCATTTAAAGCTTGGAGTGAATATTCTCTTGAAAATTCAGTATCACGTCTTTGCATAAGAGTCGAAGTAACTTCATGTTGTGTTCTAAAACAGAGAATGTACGCAGGATCTTCTTAAGAGTGGCAGACAAATAAAAGACGGAATTTTAAGAGGGATACTCGTAGAATTTAGAATTTGTAATTCGGGGAAAATTTTTAAGAGAGCCCCCGATTCATAAAGAACAGGACACTGAGAGAGAGAGATAGAGAGAGAGTACCATTTTCATGGAATGTGAGACTTAAAGAACGGCGTTCATCATTGGATCAATGGTGGAGACACTGAATCGGAAATAGTTGCATTCCATTGTCATGGGCGACGGAGAGATATTCTTTAGCTCCATTTAGAGGAAGGAATTTGTAATGGAAATAGTAGAGTAGGCTTTCTTCATCTAGGTCGCCTTACTCCCCTGTATAGGCTTCCTTAAATATCTTTCTTTGTCTTTAAGGTTTACTTTTCTCTGTCTCTTCTTGAGCTACGTCAAAAAAACAAAAAAGTTGTACTCGGCATCAAAGCCGTTAATCATTCTGTTAACACACGATACCTCCGGATAATTCATAGCATTTACGCCACCATTTCCTTCTCTTAAAATGCAGTAGAAACTCTACAACTTGAATCTTCACTTCGCAAGTGATCATAATGCTAATTTTAACCAATGCTAGCACCCTTCCATATGGTATTTTAGGATATAAATCTTTTCGCCTCATTATTGTATTAGCATAAACGCTTAACTTTACCTCACATTGTTACCCAATGTTGTGTAGAACCTTCCGTTAATATCAATAACATGTTTATCTAATTTACTCAACATAATTGAAGGGAGTCTGTGTTTGTTCGCACTCGCGTGTTGCAGGCATTACAAAATATTCTCTACGAATGCAAGCTTTCATTATTCTAACAAAGGTTTCCCTCTTCGTTTAATTTCAACACCTCAAAAGAGGGGTGAATCGATGCAAATATTTGCATATAGCTATAGAAATCATGCCTACATTACAAAGAGCGTAAACATATTCTTGTATTGACATTCACGATCCAAATTCATCCAAATTTAAGCTAAACACTGAAATTGATTAAAACCGATTCAAGCTAATGTTCAATGGTCAATCTTCCAATTAGTCTGTAGAGACATTTTTTCCCTACCAAGTCGCTTAATTTATACCATCCAACAACTTCCAAACAAAAGGTGTTACGGTGTGATTTTGAAATACTCTTCGAATATGTTGTTCCCATACTTTCATCCATGTGCAGTCTACGCACTTCATTTTAATGACGGATACTTATAAAACGACGATATACTTAGATATTTCGTACATACCAAACGAATTACTACTACTAATAAACTTCATAACCCTAACCTGTCGTAGATTTCCATGTGCGTTATTTGGGATACATGATATCAAGAAGATGAGACCAGGATAAGTCAATCAAATAAATTTTTCATGCAAAAACAGATTTCCCCCTAAAAAGAACTGATGTCCCAATTTCTTTAATTGGAGAACCCAATGAAGGCTCGACGAAGACTTCTATCGGAAATGAAATTTCTCTGAAATCTAGTCTTATACGATAGAGGATGACGTAATCGGTGGAGCTATAAAAAATAAACTTAAAGGGACCAACTCACGATGAAATTTTGAACGGGATGCCTGAAGATGAGATTAAAAATTAGTAGTGGCATAGTGAATGCTATTGTAGATAGCAGTGAGCATGAAGAGTGAGAAAAATATAACTCCTGAAGAAACGACATAATATGCCTACCAGTAAAACTGACCTTTTCCTTACTAAAGTGGATTGAGGGAACTTTTTAATAAAAGCACTGATTTTGACGGAATGACCTCCACCGTTTCGTTTGAACCTTCTCAGTAACAATGAGTATTCTTTCTTGCGTTCAATGCATGAAATATTTCGTAAAATACTTTTGAACTGTGAAAACGTGCATAAATTTCCTAAATAAAAAATAAATGTATAGATACTGTTACTATTTCATGGAATGGCATGCCACGTGAATAATGCACATGGGCTACATAAGCCTCAGATGGTGAACTTCCGGGCTTCTGTGGAATCATATTATCCCTTCTCTTTCTTTATGCAATATTCCCTTGAAATTATACATTTTCAGTCACAAATATGTCCTCATAAAAGCATATGCTACAAAAGGTCCTTCAATCATAAAAATTTAACTTCAACACAGAGAAATAATTTCAATTCATAAAACTTTCCAATTCGTCCCAACCAATGGTCTATCCCGGTAGACGGGACATTCTACACAAAATATTCGATCATTCAATCTTCACCAAAGAAATGTGTTTTCCAAATGTGACTTATAAGTACCAACATCGCTCTTTATTGAAGATATCTATTTGCACCATTTTACCGCAAGCAACGAATTGGCTTTTTATTGCCTTCTTTTTCTCGACCTCGCAAGCAACTTATGCAGATAATGGTCCCTGTTTCATCTTATGCACACCTGGCACCCATAAAAAATGGCTCAACAACTTCAAAGATGACATTTCTCGGTACCATCGAGGGAGTTCCCGTCACTTGTCATGCCGCGAAAACAGGAATGATGGAAGTTTGAGAGCAATGGTGACATTCTTACAGGATCGATGTCGCCGTACCGAACGCTTTTTGTGCAATACCTTATCGATTTTCTCCTGAAATATGCGTGAGTGTTCTCGCTTTTTCAACCATGGTGGCTCAGCCGGATCTCGATAAATATCATTGGAGCAAAATCTCGTACAACTCCGTATAATAGACCAGAAAATTCCGATTAAGAATTCGAAGTTCACTAGGCGGTATTTCCTTCTCATAATTCTCACAAGACCTTGAAGTTATTTTCGCACAGTCTTATTTTCTTCTCAATATCTTAGGGTGCTTTCCATTCTAATAGTTCTCCGATCCTTTCGCAGTACAATGAATATGTTGCTTCCCACTTGTTTCAGGCTATACAGAGGATAACACATATCAGAAGCGTAATTGATATTCGATTCTGGGATTATTTTTTAAATTTTTATCACTAGTAAATGCGTTTTACATGTATAACGCAAATATTTTGATGAGTGTGCGGTAAAAAGGCCGATACAAGATCACCAAATGGGACTTCAAATTTGAAACCATAAACAATTTTACCTCCATACTTTTAAACAATTTGGCCTCCAATGAAAGTGATAAAACCATAGAATAAAAAAAAGAATAGATGCAGCAAACCTTCTTCTGATGCCAACTATGATATCCATAAATGTACACGGGAAAACCAAGATTCGACTGTACTGAACTGCACAGTACTGTCATACGACAGTGAAACGTGGACAGCATAAACAGCTAAACCAGCAGAGCTGCTGGACAGATCTGAGAGAAAGGTACTACGGCGAGTCTACGAGCCTGTGAACTGGGAAGGAACTTTGAGAATCCATAGCAACAACAAATTTCTTCTGACTGTGCTTTAATAATTTCCTCCCAACTGCCCCATTGTTGCATATCTCTTTTGCTTGAACAGTCACACTCATACATTGCTTCATACAAGACCTCGTGTTCTAAAGACGCCCAATATTCCTTGTCTTAAGAGTCTCTTCCAACACGTTCACCAATGACTTTCTCACTCTACCACCTCCAATAATATAAGCAATGATAATGAAAAAACAACAAGAAAGTTCATCATTGCATCATTCGAAATGAGTAATTTTTGGTTCGCGTTGTCTCCTATGAACACCTCCTTTCAGTTCCAACCCGTCCTGTTGAAAAAAAGAAAGAATTGCTCACAACTTCACTCGCTATTCCTTCAAGGAACCACTCAAGGGTTGGTTGATTAGCGAAGAGTGAAAGTGGGCATCATCTGCAAGCCCCTTGCCAATGAGTGTACGAGGAGAAAAGACGAATAGGATAAACGGAATGGAGGGACTGGAGTTTTAAATAAAGTAATAAGGTTTCCTCGGAGAGGCGTCGGGTACGGTTGAGCGAAGGGACGAAGATGAGAAAGCTGAGCGACTTAATGAAAAGAAAACGGTCGGACTGAATAAACAGGGGGGGGGGGGGGGGGGGAGAGAGAAGTTTACGCGGAGCACGGGTATATACTGACGAAGATAAAAGCGAAGAGGAATGGAAAGAAAAGCGATAAGAGGAAAGAAGAAATGAAGGAGAGTTTGAGCAGAACGACAACACTTCAAATTATAAAAAAACTGATTGTTGTCCCTGCTTGGTGGGGTAAAATAAACACCACTGTTTAAGACCTAACTTGTTTTTTTTAAATGGAATTACGCCTTCTTTTCTCCTCCTTAAAGCCTTTCATCCTACTCCTGAAAAGGTTTTGGGGATTAAAATAAATCATATCGTTACCGGAAGATACAGAGAAAGAGAGAAAAAATGACTACAAACTTGGGTTAGCGGAGTGAAAGAAAACGGACATTTGCACAGGTTTAGCATAAAGCTTGCGGAAAAGTGTTTATTTTTCTCATTTCACTTCTTGAAGAAACGTCTTGAAAGGAGCTTCCGGTGAGGCCGACCTTAAGAAAGAGCGTTTTCCCCTTTCGTTCCAAGACTCGTTTGGCGTCTCTCTGTGCTAGGAGGATTCAAGTCTTTCAACTTAAACCACCGGTCTCTCCCTCCCCCTCTCACTATTCTCCACTAACTTTCTCAGTTTCCGAATCTCTTTCTTGGATCCCATCAAGAATCAATTTCACTGCTTTTTCTCCTTCTTCTCGTTTTCTGCAGGTGTATTTTTTTAATCCACTTTTAGCGGCTGATCCTTTCGCCACATTTGTGTGTTGCTATTCCTTTTCATTTCATCTGCGCATACATTTTCTTGGGGAATACGCTCATTTAGTTAATAAGATGGCCGTACCCACCGTATCACCCCTCACGATGCCCACGAGTAGAATGTTCTGGAATTTTCTTATATTTCCTCCGAAACTCGCAACCACACCCTTTCTTACTTCTCTGACCTCTTCCGCCATCCAACATCCCAATTAAAATATTCTCCCGCCCTCTTTCTCAGTCTTCCTTTTTGCATTTCCCACTTTCATTTTACTTCATCCGTCTCCACTAAGACTGATCTTTCCATCACAATGCATGCATGCAAAATTTCACTTAACCTCTGCTCAAAGCCTTAAAAATTCAAGCTCAATTTATATGAAACGAAACTAAGTGTACTATGCCCATTTCAAATAAAACAAAATTGGTAAAATTTCCACACAGTATATTATAAACCACAGTTAGAATACACCACCGACCAAGGTGTCGGCACGTAATGCCATTATCAAGGTACATCTTTCTCAAAAACTCCGCCATATATACCCCGGGATGGAGACCAGGGGGTGGGGGGGGGAATTAAGTCACAGAGGGGGAACACAAGAGGAAAGGGTAGAACACAGAAGAGCCGTTGGTGGTGAAGGTCAGGAGTCATGGTCATCATATTGTCGGACGGGAGGGAGAACAAGGTTTAACAGAGGCGATCGATCATAAAAAACAACATCAGAACATAACTTAGCCGTTAGTAGTAAGTGTACTATATCTTGAACGGAACCTAAGTCTGCCCTTAAGGACGTGTGATCCGTACTTAGAGTGTTTTATTCATTTACAATTCTATAGCGGATTTATGGTCTCTTGATTGTTAAAAACTTATGATAGAAATTTTATTGTGCCTTCACTTCCACCTTAGCTTAAGGTAGTTTGAGCGAAAAACCACTTCACCTATAATTTGATGAATTTGGCCTCACTTTAAAGAACAAACTATTATATTTCCAATGATATCCAAATATTACTCTATATATTACTAATATATTATTAATCTATTACTCACCACAGTTATTTTTACAGAATCGCAAAAAAACCCTGCTCCTTTGAAGGGTTTTCAGCCGTACGGCGGGAAAAAATGAGTCAAGTTAGAGACTTAAGTAGATATATTTATTTAATTACTGAGAATTTTGGCCATACATAACTATATCTTTGCGCCATTAATATTACAATATTTATTTCATACTTCTTACAGACGCTGAAATAAAAAAATAACATTTGAATATGGTATCCATTATGACTAGGGAACTATCTCGCTCAAACCGCCTTTCTAAAAAGCGGCAAAAAACAATATAGCTAGCTCTAAGGGTGAACAGGGAAATTATTTAAACCACTAATTGATACACTATCAGCCATTTAAAATCCAACAGGCTTTGTAAAAATATTCAAACTTTTGAGTCTGACCGAAAGTATGTACCTGATACATAAGGAGCAGACTTACAGCATTTTTCATTCATGAGCCATTTCAATCAAAGCTAAAGTTAACACTGATATGATGCTAGTCTGATTCAACAATTGTTCTTGTTACTTTTATGCAGAACAATATGATAAATCTACGAGCACATATTATTATATTACTTCTTTTTATTTGCACTAACTTATTTAAGTCAAATGTAATAGATAGAGGGCATAATGAGCGTGAATTAACGACGTGGGTCTTATCACGTACGGGCATAAACTGGAATGTACCAAAATGTTAATTTCGATAATGGCAAATATAATTAAATTATACAGAGTTAAGGAATATGAAAATGAAAAAAAAGACTATCCAAATCATCAGGTATTAAGGCCGTTTTACACGCGGGGCACGAAATTGCACAACTTCAAACTGCATGTTTTTCTCAATCTAGGCGTGCAATCATTTTCGAATTAGAGCAGGGGGGCTATTTTGCCATCTCGCGTTCGTGCATTCGCGCATGCGTACTCGCAATTGACGGCTTTGCACGACGTAATTTAAACTGCACATTCGTACGCACATCAGATTTAGCAATTACGTGCCTCGTGTAAAACGGGCTTTATAGCAATAAAATCAAGCAAATGAAAGACGGAATTGTCTTTCTGATAAAAATGGTAAAAGCAGAGGGTTTTAATCAAGCTCTTGACGCCAAAAATCTTAAAACTAGCATAGCCTATATATTAAAGCGATAAATATTCAATACTTTTTCTTCGAATTCAATCATAAATAAATTTTAATCTCCTTGAAGATCTGTGTTATCGGCTTTATTTAAAACAGCCAATCTAGTCACGGTTACCAGATGAGCGTTGCATAGCTTCACCAGGAATTTAAAAAAGAAAACCTTTTCAACCATAAACGTGTGTTTAAGAATGATGTTAGTGGATGATTAGACAATGGACGGCAGTACACAAAATCCACGGCGAGGCGACATCCCTTGCTGGGAAAGACATGTTTATCAATTTCTTTAAAGTAATAGCTTCATCTATAGCTACGTGATAACCTTCAAGCCACCATTAGGGTGGGTGATAGGGGGTGATTTCTCACCAGGCAAGATAACCATTAATCACACTATCATTACATTATTACCTCTTATACCAATTGTACTGTTCTGATGCGTTTGTTTGGAGATGCCACATGCAAAACCGTGTCTAACTGTTAATTTACTCATGCGGGATGAGGTCTGTAGTCATACACCACAATGACAATCAGTTACAGCTTAGTTATGCTTTCTCCGTTGACTCCACACCTGGCCACATCACTGCGAGTGCATTCTAAGGGAATTGAATCTTCCTCTCATAAGGGTCTTCCCCTCATATGCCACCATGTTTCCCTACCACTACACTGCTCCTGCCGTGCTCTCCACATGGCACCCTCAGTAGGATTCAGGATAACGCTGAAAATTCGCCACAACTGCCGGGATTAGAACCCTGGCCCTCGGGATGAGAGACGATCCCAAGTCTAAGCATCACACCAATCTGGCATTTGACAGCCGGATATGGCTACACAGCGGACGGGACACAAAAAAACGCGACCAATACGCGACATTGAATGCTCCACCTATTTCTCGATAGGATTAGCAATACGCCGCAGACTGAAGCGGCCCTCTTCGATTCTCACGTTTTTTATATCAATAAAAACAACAAGTTGTACTGCCCGCTTGTTTTAATTATTACAAAGCTTTTCAACGCCTGAGCGTTATCTTCAGGTAACTCGTTGTTTTATTGATATAAGATGCGGTTCCACCACGTCTCGCCGAATACAGTTGAGCTTATTCACGTTGATAAACTACCATCCTTAGGAAAATTTATTTTACGTTATGAAAAGTTACTTTACCCACCTGGTGATTCGGCTAAAAGATATCTTCTTCTAAAGTAAATACGAATTTAGAGCAAAACCCTAATGTAGAGATTTTATGCAAAATCACGAAGATTAGCAAGCCTTGTCGGAGACATGTGTCGTGTCATTGGTGGTTCTTCGAGTTTCCGACCGGATCAAACTCTGCTCCATTTCTGCCGACGTTTCGATGAACGAGTCGTTCATCATCCTCAGGATCAGGAACGAAATCATGACCGTGCGGAGGATGAAAGAATCGTTCATCGAAACGTCGGCAGAAATAAAGTAGAGTTTGACCCGGTTGGAAACCCGAACAACCACCAATATCGCTACACGCCGGGGAAGCTTTCTTTCGCGAAATCTTTCATCACGTGTCGTGTCGTTATACTTGAGTCTCAGTGGTAACTTATAGGAAATCTTTCATCTTTGGCTTTGGAACGGAGAGTGAACTCAATAAACAGCAATTTTCACCAACTGTTTTATTGCTGACGAAAATGGTTTTATTGCAAAGAATCACCTGATGATGTCGCTTTTCAACGAAACCATGACCGTCAACGATAAAAGCCAGCGAAAACTGCAAGGCTTTAAATTCCTCTGTCGCTCTTAGCGAGTGGTGATTCCTACTAGTATTTTTATTTCTGACAACCATAATTTCGTTGCAAGGAATCTCCTAAAGAGGTCACTTTGCGACATCAAAACCATGGTCGTGAACGATAAAAGAGTGAGTGGAATTTGAAGGTCTTGAACTTCACCTTCAGTTTCACGTGCGTCGTAATTCGTAGTTATACCTTCTTCCATCGTAACACAGTGAGACGTTTAATATAGGGTTTCCTGAGAAACGTAATCCGCTATAACTGATTGGGAAAATAGAGAAAGGGATTAAAATACGACCGAAATAGCTCCAAGTGGCTCTTTTTTCCTAACCTAGGTGTCATGGATAAAAACCCCGATCAGAACGTTTTGACGTTCCTTCAGACGCACGGTGCATTTCAATCCAACCAAATGAGGAAAGAAAAACAACTTCACCCTCGATTAAAGGGTGCCATTTCGGGGTGAAAAAAAACCTCATTCCGTCACCCATAGTCTCCAAAGGCAGCACCGTAAAACCGAACGAAATGGAACACACCTTTTTTTTTTAATATACGACCCTTAGGGTACCAGGGTAGGGCGAGGAAGGTGGAGATTAATCGCTTGCGACGCTCTCACGTCCAGAGCACCTTTCGAAATTTCGACCTGATTGAAAAAGGCCACGAGTGGGAGGTGGGGAAATAATCACAAGAGAGAAGACGACAGAGAGAGAGAGAGAGTGTAAGTAAGTATCTCCTCTTTTACGTTCGCTGGAAAAATACGGCCATGGCAACCGTCGACACATTGTTTTTTGCACCTGAGGATAAAACTCCGTTGATCGTAGTGGGGGGCTGAGAAGAAGGCTGGGAATAAATGGGAGTTTGGTAGGGGAACGATAAAAATAGGCACCATTGGGAGAATTGCCGTGCCCTTCTGGATAAGGGAAGATAAGTGTTACGAAGTGAGTCCGATGGCCGTCAGCAATATTGCATTCGTATGCACATTCGTCGTTTTCGTGGGTCTAGCATCGAGTTCGGCAAAGATTTGAGACGGAAGAGCCAAATCTGTCCCTCACAGAAGTGTAACAATTAATCGAGGGCCTAAAATGCATTTTTGGAAATAATGAAAATTTAAAGTAATAGTATTACAAATTATAATATGAACTATTTCATTATTAGGCGAAGAAAAAATCATTTTCATATTATTATTATCCTTTAAAAATATCATACGGTCAAATGTTTTCTACAATAAGTTATTCTTTCTTTGGCAAAAGCAAAGTACTGCGGATGAGTGAATAAATTA
The DNA here is from genome assembly GCA_963573305.1 of Pyrrhosoma nymphula. Classification (NCBI taxonomy): domain Eukaryota; kingdom Metazoa; phylum Arthropoda; class Insecta; order Odonata; family Coenagrionidae; genus Pyrrhosoma; species Pyrrhosoma nymphula. Next base: position 5,023,327 of record OY754335.1, on the reverse strand, counting down.
GTAAATGACGTAATCAGATAGTTAATTAGCTAGATTATTAAAATTAGAAAATTAGGAAAGAAATTATCTATCGCATTATTTTTCAGTTTTACTTCAGAGCTACTTTAAAGTAACTGAAGAGCCGCGTTTGGCTCGCGAGCCGCAGTATCCCGACCCCTGGTCCAGCATCACTGGTGCTAGTGACCGCGTGCGGTGTACCTTTATGCATTTCGAAAATACCCTACTGTTTTTTAAGATTTGGTTTTTTCCCGGCGTATAATAGAATTCACTATGAAACTTTTGATTGAAGATTTAGCTTTTTTCCCTGCGTCAAACAATAACTTATTTATAAAATGCACAAAGTTATATTACACGTAGGCAGTTTCAAATTGACATTTGCGATATTTGGTATTTTTTTGCCCTCGGACGATTCTGCTGGTTCGTATGTCCCTGTGATCCCGATAAGCCATTGGCTTGTCGTCAGGATTCTCAGGGGCCGAACCACCAGAACTTGACAGAAACACCCATGCCCTGTGCAGGCAATAAACGGACCCAGGCGGGACTCGAACCCGCGACCCTCGGATTAGCAAGCAAGGACTTTACCCGGGGCCGGCTAATGAACTAATTGATATTATTAGATTTCGTATTGATTAAGAAGCATTTCAAAAATTAGTTTTTGTTTGAATATTTAACTTTTCAAGGTGTATGGTGTGAGTGAAATCTTCACGCGTTTTCCACTAGGTGTCAGTTATTCATTGGGCTACCGATCTTGCGATAGCTGACTCTCCCATTGTCATCAGGGATGTTCCGGGTCAATTTCTGTCGGGTGTAGATATATACCTGCTCTACTGCTTTGGTCAGAAGGAAATTATAAAGAGGAACTACAACTCAACAAAGGGAGAAAACCCGTGCTCCGCAAAATTAAGCCGGAAAGAAAAAGAAACATAAAATTAGCAGCAACTGACCGAAGCCGCGGAGTACATCGACGCGACCGCAATTGGTCCAGCACATCACCGATGGCAATGGCTGAGTCAGATATCTAAACGACGCGACGGCAGTCCGACACGTATATGACCTAATGAAAAATCCGTGAAGACTTCACTCAAAAGGTTTTATAAATAAGTAAGTTGCCAAAAGGATAAATTGGAGGGTTTATCCTCCCTCCACCATTGATTAACCACGACCGCCATAGTATAAGGCAGGCGTGAATATCTAGTTCGCACGAACTCCATCCGAAATCTAACACTTATAAGCACAAATCACGGTCAAGCCATATTGTATTTCTAGGCGACTTTCCACATATTGGTTCTACAATTTACTAACACGCCTTACTAATTGTTCATAGTGAATTTGTCCATAGTAAGTCTAAAGAATCTTAAGTAAAGGAGTCTTAAGATATACTACCGAGTTAGAAAATGGTCAATTATTAGATTACGTTTCTGTAAGCATTTTAACATTATTGATCCTAGCCGGCATTTTGAATCGGCTTCTCCTCACTGTGATCAATTAAGAGCGAGGCAAAGGGAGCCCCGGCGAGCACCTTAAGGCCATAGTCTACTTTGCTGTTCTTTTAATTTCACAGTTCCAAATATTTCGCGACAAAATCAGCAGTCAACGTTTTCAACAAACTGTTGGTTTTGTAAAAAACTTCATAATCGATCATCAATTACAGTAATTAGTAACTACCAAACAGTGATGTAAAAGTATTACAAGCATAATTACAGCTTCATAGCAACTTGAAGCTCAAACTTTAAAAAAATACTGTAACAACTGTGAACGCTTTGGAATTCGAAATGAAAAAATAAATAACCATTGCACGCAGAGAGACGGCAACGTAATCATGCATTCAACTCACGAGACCACGGAGGAAAAGCACAATGGAACGCAACTTGTCCAAGGCATCAGAAAATATTAAATAGATGCGTGAATTTGCAATAGGGAGCCCGCTGGGAATCCGTAAATACTGTCGATATTGGAAACGACTCGAGGACACCAGGTGGGAACTAGAAGGAGAGAGGCACATATGGGGGAGGAATAAAAGGTTACACCACGCCCCCCTTTCACTTCCCAGCACATGCGCGACCCCCCCGGAGAGCGAAGAACCCTCGCAGGGTTCGATTAAAGGAGGGCAAGGAGCAGGAGTTTCTATGTAGGGTGGGCAGGCGCCCATGGGAGGAAAGAGGTCAGGTCGGCAATTTATGGAGCAAGAAGGTCGAAGGGCAGAGAGAGGGATGAAAGGAGGAGCAGGTTACCCCTCTTTGGGGGGGGAGGAGAGGGCGAAATAAGGGCACACTCCGCTAGAAACAGTTCCTATTACCGACTGCACCCGACTCCTTCCTTATCCATCGCGAGCCAACACAAAATTGAAGGAAAAAAAACAAGATTTTCAAAGCGAACGCCAGAAAGATTATTACAGCCTCTAACTCGGCGGATTTCGTAGTGCGTTGGTCGAAGAGCGTGCCCAGATCTGAGAATGGTCACACATTACGCACAACATTGGTCGCAATCCCTTGTCGAGCAAAGGGCTGAACAAACCCAACATCGTCTCCACGGTTAGTAATTTCGCAATGGATGGAGTACGAGGTAAGCAGGTTTACACGAAGAATTGAAAATAAAAAAATGGAAAACAAAAAATTGAGAAATATTTAAAACAGGGCCGCTCAAAGCAAAAGTAAGAAATATATTAGATTTTCCCTCGCCAACTTTGTCTATCGTGGCTTGGAGGAACGCCCAGTTCGGGAAAGGGTCATACGTAATAGCCATGCATTGTATTCATCATGTCTTGTCGAGTTAAACGTTGCATTAACCTTCCTCGACTCCACAGTTTATAATGTCCGCTGAGTATGCTGCATGAGTCAAAGGACGACGGGCCAGAAAGCCAAAGTGTCCATGGTTCAACTTTCTGATCAGTCGGACTTCCTGCTGTCTTTCGAGACTTTTCTTCCAAACCAACTGTTTGTTGATCATTATTTATTTTTCATCCTTTTCCATTGCTATTACACTTCGTGTTCATATATTTTTTATGCTAAACAACTATCAGCTAACAGCCCAAACGAAGAACTGAGGGAGAGTGAAGGTGGGTCGAAGATAACTGAAGGTCGGGTTTATATTATAAGTAGCATCAATACTGACAGCAAGCCAGGCAGAGAGTTCAAAGACTTTTCTTATTTTTCGCAATAGAGCTCTGCCCGCGACTTGGTAGACACAGTCACGTCTTTTATTGAGGATAATGGGATCGAAAAAAAATCGAGATGAACCACATAAAACGTCAAATAAATCGCTGGTCATAACAGAATAAGCAAAAACAAAATTAACACTGGGTGCCATCCAATCAACACGAATGACCGGGAAACAGCTATGAAAGCGGAAGTTTCAAATAGTGCTATGCGACTAGTCTTTCCTGTATCCGATTTTAATGATATATTTAACGCAAATAATTTCCCAACCAAATTAAACAAAATTAAGGGGATGTCCCAATCACTTGGAAACTTATAAAAAAATGTCTTGGCCTATAAAGGCTGATAAAAAAAGAATGATTACATTAGACCCCAAACTTAAGGAAAAAGGTAAGGGAATAATTAGTAAGAATGAGTAGCGTAGTGGTCTTCGCATTGGATTCCGTCAAGCCAAAGCTCCATGGTTCGATTCCCCGTCCACGGCGATTTTTTCCCGTGGCACTTTTGTACGTAATTTCATCGCCATATTTATATCGCCGTGAGCATATCTTCATTCATGTGTCTTATACTTAACCATTCAGCCAGTGGGAAGTACACAAGCTCTTGTACTATCCTAACCACGCAACGATTCATACCGAAACGATAAAAACCACACTTAACACTCAAGACGGATAGATGAAAAACTTACATAGGCATTTCTGAGACATATTAACAGTGTCCCTTCATCCACTAAGTTTTTTAACCTGTAAACTATCCGCAACAATGAGCGTACGGCAACATACGCCCGGCGATGAGAAAAAAATAAACACCACTCCCTAATTATATTTGATAGACTATTGACTACTGAACTACTAAAAATTGATTATTGAAAACTAAGTAATTAACACTATAAAATCTCATTCATTCATGGCCTTTAATTTTCAAAAATCTCCCTTCTCACGTAATGTTTGATTCACAAAGCTTAGAAGCCAGCCAAGTCGAATCTTTTCCTGGGCAGAAACTAGTTTACCACCAATAGTATATAAAGGCATACAGCGAACCCTAAATACGGGAAAAGCTAAAAGAAGAAGTATATAAAAGAATAAGTATGTAAGAAATAAAAAATAAGAAGTATATAAAGGCATTGCGTACATGTATTTCACCTAAGCATTGAGCTATAGACTACCATTTTAAACCTGGCTAAAAAAATATAGCTAGACAAAATGAGATTTCCATGCCAGGAAATTGCATTTCATCACATCTGCTCGCTTTTGTTCCGCCATTTGGAATTCCGAGTAGTATATATAGGGACGCATTTGCGACAGGTATTGAAGAGTAACAAGGCCATCCTTTATGATCTCACCACCTACTGCTGTGATTACTTCACACAAAAGTAAAGTTACGAAGCCATGACAGATAGTCACATGATATTTCCATCAAAAGGTAGATACTTAAATGAGCTACACGCATCTATGCTATGCCATCAGAATAAAAAGGTCATGAGAATTAAATCTCGCGGACAAGATTTTTGCATTAGCAAAATATTAAAAATCTGGATGATTAAAATTGAATTTACCCATTTTGAAAAAGGGTAAAAGCAGGAATCGGGAGTGTAAACTGAGGATATCTGCCATATCCTATTTCATGAATATCAAATGAAAATTGAATACTAAAGGTTTGGAGACCCAAGCCAAAACCTCTATTTTCACTCGTAGCAGAGTAACTTGTAGAAAAAACGCGTCCTTTTTCATATGAATAACAGAATTATACCTATCCATTATATCTTTTGAGCAAATTGAACCAAATATTATGTAGAGTAAAATGCGAGAATGGAGGAAACATGAGGAAAATAGTGTTTCCATATGTATTATAAATGTAGTTTCGGGAAAAACTGTTTGTAAGAAGTAAATAATCACAGGGAATTGAATGGTTATAAAATATTGGAACCAATCTAATTTATTGGTAATAGAATATAGGAACAAATCCATAATTGATTTTGAGTTATTAGAAAATAACTAAAAGAACTGACTCAAAATGCGCGAATTCAATAGAAGTGGCGCGACAATCGGCTTATATTATACCCGAAAAAGAGAGATTATTCAAAATTTAATCGTCAAATGTATATTTTGTACATTAATCTTATTCCTGATATCTAAGGACTGCCATCAGGGAGATTATATTTGTTGAGCATTACCTGGAAAAAAGTGGAATTCAGCATTTGTGTTGACTTATTTAGTCACAGCAGATCCGCCTAAATGTGGTTAGCAAAAAAATCCTTCGACGGAGGAAGATGTGTTCTGACCGGAAAAGACTAAGTATTTCGAGGTATGTAGGAGAAATGTTCGTGAATACATCAATATTACTTGCAAGAAAACCTTGAATGAACAAATAGTATATGTGATTTACCAATAATCCAACTTTTCTCAAAAGCACTTACAATAAATTTACAGCTCCAACTAAGGATTTATTTCAGATCGAAATTGTCACAACTTCTTCGAGTAAATGTTTTTTTAAATGAACACTATGTTTATCGCATATTTATTTCTACCTGAGTACGTGCCTTTAAGTTAATCTAGAAGTGCTAATCGTCCTTGAATAAACTGCAGGAGATATTGGGACATTCGAGCCTAATAAAGAGCCTTCAAAAATAAAATTTTCTAATCCGCACTACGAAAGATAAAAACTCACTGATTCTAGAACTTCATAAGGATTCGACCCGAAGTCCGAAAATTATATTTTTTTATGAGTCATCAAGCCATAAACAGTTTAACATGATGTAGTCTTAAATAATTGGAATACACAGTAAGCTATTTGCTACACACATTGATGAGCACTAATATAAAATTTATTTAGTAACAGAATGCGGTCAAAAACTTGGCGTTGCTATTCATAAAATATAATTCTCTTAGAGGTTATCGATATAGTTTGCAATGGCTGAAGTCGTGGTTTAGCCGTGAGAGTTCGCGTTTGAAATCCTGCGGGAAAATATTTTATTGAAAAAGAAGATTCTACCACATTCACACATGACTTTTGCGGCCCAGCCCTTAATCTCACAACATTCACTCTACGATGATATTATACGTGTTTCGTCATTCGACTCCCTTCCATTCTCTCTACGTAGCCATGCCAACGAAGCATACTTCTTTCATAAATGTATCCATCACTGGAGAATCCAACACACACTCTCTCATGACCCACTCATTCCTAGCTCTTATCCATCCAACTTTTCCCGCGAATACATTCCCACTGCGTTTATCCTGCTCTTATGCTTTTCCTGGGGGGAGCGTGGTGGCCTAGTGGGCAGAGTGCTAGGCTACTGATCGAAGGGTCCCGGGTTCAAAATCCAGGTGAAGCCTTTTGACGCCCCAGAACAAGAAAAGGTGGCCCAGGGAAAGGATCTGACCCCCTATACCCTGAATGTGTGGAATTCACACGCCTGTGGCTTAGTCTGGGGGTAAGCTCTACCCACAACTAATGTTCAAATGTCAATCTAATGGTCAAATCAAATGATTTTTTTCACCCCTTCGATGTATATCATTGCACCCGTGCGCGTAGCCACGTACCATATCATTTGTGCATTTGGCAGTCATGGAAAAAATTATCAAAACTACTTTTACTCATTTCATAATACCAAAAAAAAAAGAACGCTCCCATAACCCTTCCTACAACTTTTTTAAATAACCTCTGACATTGTTTTGATATATCCAATAATTATATGATTTCGTTCTTATCTGGCGTATGATGTAGTATATGTATTATCTCATGGACCTTGGAGGTCTACGATAATAAAAACGATTATCTATCTATCTATCTATGATACTGATGAAGGTTTCTCGGGTTTCCCACCAGGTTAGGTCAGGTCAGGTACTTGTTGGCCAACAAGTACCTGACCCGGTGGGGAACTCGAGAATCCTTCATCACCCAATAAAGATGTTTCCACACGAAGCAAATGGGAAATCACGCAAGTGGTTTCAATCTCATCCGTTGAAAAACTACCGTCGAATCGCTGACTAATCTATCACAGTCGGTGCATCATGTACATTTTCAGTGACAGCGACTAGAAAAAGGACGTGGAAGAGCAAGTTTCGATGGATCACTACTTCTCCAATACCGACCTTGTAAGGGTTGCACAACTGCTTCACGGCCTGTCTTTTTATTTTAAGCATGCTTGCGATTCCTCTTCATCGCATCCAAAATGCCTAACATTTTTCCTCATCTTCCCCTTTTTTACAGCATTTAAAACAAAAAAGCGGTCCATTATATACACTAAGCCTTAATCATTTACCCCATTCGGCATAATGATTTCCTCTAACATATTTTTGTCGCCTCCAACCCTATCAATGACCTATTCTTTCGGCTCCCATTGCTAGATTTCCAATTTCTTCTTCCTCTACCACAGTAAAATCTCCGCCGCCTCCATTTTTTCCATTTTTTCACACAGGTACTCCTGATAGTCCTCTCATATTTCTGATTGGTCGTCATCGAAAGAATATCTTAATATCGGACACTGAGCAAGAGATTGTATGCGATTGCTATGTCATCATCTCAAAATGTCTCCATAGTCTCACTGCGCTTTATGGCTCGGAGACGTGGACCATCATAAAACTAGAACAAAATGGAATTGAGGCCTTCGAAACTTGGCACAAGGGGGCGGGAGCTTGAGATCAGATGGATGGATAGGAACAGAAAATTGGAAGTGTACAGATGAATAGAAGAGGAGAATACCATATGGAGGACTATCAGGATGGCATGGTCCAGATGGATAGACCGCACTTAGAGACACAAGGAATTTGTAAGGATCATAATTGAAGGAAAAATAGAAAGGAAAAGTTCTACGAGAAAGATCAAGGAAAAAATACAAAATCCAGGTGAAACGGGACATAATCGATTTTAAAGGGGAAAAGACAGATGCAACCAACCAAAAATAAGGATTAAAACGACTAATGATGATGATGGTGAACTCAGCCAAACTCAGCCAATTTCCCAGATTCGATCAAGAAAAAGTTGGATGAACGGGATCAGGCTAACTTAAAATACACTTATCGCATGGGACTCATGTTTAGGGTAGAGAGAAATTGGAAAGTCAACCGCCATTGTAAAACTAAGAAAGAATCGACAGTGAAGACAACTCGCAGGAACGAGAGTAGCGCGTGGGTGGGAAAAAAAAGAAGGAACCCCCCCCCCCCGGACTACTACGATAGCTCAAAAAAGCGGATGCCGGAGGTATAAACGAGAAAGGTTGGGAGTATTCTTCTATTTTTCCCCCACAACCGTATCGCGTGGGTGGGAGGAAGGAGAAGCACAAGCGGAGAGAAGAGATAGTACAGGGACGACGTGATCATTATTTTTTTTAAACACGTAGAGTTTCGCGGATGTCCACTCCACCTTTTTGCATCGTAATGAGTCCAGCCGCGATGATGTAGGCGTGCCATCTGCGGGTTTTTTATTTTATTTTTCTTCTTTTTTATGCATAACAGTTTTTATTTCGGAGACCACCCAACACGCGTGTCGTGTTCGCTCTCTATCTCTCTAAGAGGGAGGAGTGAAAACGCTGCGTTTTTTAACCCTTGGGTACGTAGATGAAGAGAGAGAGAATGGGAAGGTCAAAACAAAAGAATGAAGTAGGCGCGCGCACACTCCCGCGTCCCTTGTTATATCATTTGCATCCTTTGGCCTTTCGCAGCGCGTAAATCTCTATTAAAAGTCTTGCACGCCGCGCGACCGTCATGACGACGCGTCTCTCTCATATATTTACGTTCATAATGCGACACGACCTCGTCTCAACTGTTCGGCATGTGGGAGTAACGTATTCCGTCTAATGAAGCTACACATAATTACCATTGTGCATGGCTGTCAATCAGCATTGCGACTAGCGGCGCTTCGATCGAGAATTCAAGGATATTGAAAGTGAATTTCATTTAAATATTTTATTTATTTATTATTGTGAACATAAATCAAAACTCGAAAACTTCGTAATAGACTATATTTTTATACAACTCGGTTGTATGTAAAACTTTTTTTTGCGAGAAAGGTGCAATTCTCGTCAAATTTGGCAATTTTCTTTTTTTCTTTTGTTAATTTATGCCTCATAAGAGTCTCAGATGAAAAATGTTCACGTATTTGTTTTGAAAAACATTATTGTACCTAATTGAAGGAGTTAAATCTAAACATTATATATATTTACAATGATGCTAAAGGTTATCAATACACGCATTCCATTTTGCTTTGCTTAAATATGTTTTACTGTACTTGGTCGAGTTGTTTATTTAAAAAGTAAAACTTTTTACAGCACGAAAGGTACGATAATCGCCATATTGCTTCTTTATTATGTATCATCTGATTGTATTTAGTTTAGCAAGTTTTTTCTTTCGTCAATTTCTTTCGATGCATAAAATTGTACATGTTACACAGGACTAGGTCCTATAACAGCAATAAATTTATTTATTCATCTATATTTTATTCCAAATAGTTTGTCTTTTATTCTAAAAATATAGAAAAATAAATATTCTGCGAGATATGGATATATGGATATTTATATTGGTTACCACTTTGCAATGAACAATATATTCATAAATTTAATGAATAAATTGCCTACACATACATTTAACGCTTCATTATAATTAAAAATAGTAAAGTTTTAGCACTGATAATAATCAAATTCGATTATTTCGTCGGATATGATAACACCTTTTAAATGGCCCGATCTGAATAAAACCTACTGAATTCAGTTCGATTGTCAGCACTGAAGTAAGCATCGTGCAAAAGGGCCTCGATAAAGAAAACAGAATTGAAAACTCGTTAAAATGTGATTTAGGGAAGAGAGAAGACAAAAAAATGGAAAAAGTGACAGATAGAATATCACAAATGCAATTCGTCAAACCGAAAAGGGGATTCAAAAAGAATTGAAGAGATGTTGACTCGAAAAGAAACAAAGTAGACGAGCGTAGCGCACATTAATCTTCGCATGTCGATGAACGCTGGTCACGATCGATGTTCTCGGTTAACGCTGGGCGTTCTTCTTTTGTCGTTTTCCCCTCTTCGACACACGCAAATATCTTTTCCGTTTTTTTATTTCCCTTCCGAGGAAAACAAATGGAAGTGAAAGTCATTCTAGACTTCGTAAAATCCCTCTAACGGAATTATTACGAAATTAAGCCATTGCGGACTCGAGGTAGGCACTGCAAACAGATAAAAACATACAAATATAAACAAACAAACATAACAATAAAAACATACAAAATTTATCAAGTCATGATGCCACCCACCATGGACCACTACGTCAGCTTGCAGCGTAGCGCATTTGATCACGATCCATTTGTATTCAAAATATAAAGAGATTTTGAAAATGAGAAGCCGCAAGTCATACAAGACCAATCGCTAGAAGCACATTTTTGGGGGATGATAATTTCAACAACGGCAATGTTCTCGGCTACTGACCAGAGGATCAAAGGCTCAAATCCCAATTATCCGATGTAACCCGACTATCCGAGCTGAACCCAAACATATTCCGGTCTTATAGGAAGCAAATCCTATCTTTAATATTACCTGTGGAGCATAAGGCGTAAAAATCGAAGTACCGGGTCAATCATATGTAACAACTTATCTTTGACATCATGGGCATTCGAAAAAAAATTTCCTTTAAAAAATTTACGACTGAATAAATCTCAGATCGAACGGAGGCGAAGGGTTGCGGAAGAAAGGTGGATGTTGGTAGAAATTAAAGTTTGAGCAACATTTTTCACAAATCATTTCATGAACGATATTCGAAATTATGCAAATCCCATTGTAAATATTTTTCAGTTTGAAATGTAGAAAGGAGTTGTAAGAATCGTGAAGTTAACATAGCAACATTAATGACGCATAAACTTTGTTTAAAACGACTGAAATCTCTCACTAATTGGGTTACTAAATGTACTTACTTCCTGATTTTTTTGTCTTACACCGTACGCTTAACACACCCTCACAATAGGAGGCTTTCTTGCGATTCCTTAATAAGAGTATAGCAGTGAGAAATTGATTTATTTATTTTATAAGCGAGAATACAAATGAACTACAATCCGTTCCATTTCTGACACGATCCGTCCGTCAGAACTTCCTCATATTTTTAAACAATGTCCCCGGAGTGCACAGCCGCCGTACCAAATCCCATTGGTAAACTGTGTATGATTTTTGCTGATGGCCGTGAGAGAGGGGAGAATCCTGGATATACAGAGAAGAGGGAGTAAACACAGATCAGTGGTCCTCAATCGGAAGATTGACTTCCTGCAGATCTCCGCTCCACTCTTCAATCAGCCAACCACTTCAAAACTTAATAATTATTCACATTTCAACATATTTTCAAAGTACGTATTCCATACATTTGTCATCCTCTGTAATTCCTCCTATTAATTTCTCCTTCCTAGATTGTTTTCAAATTGGCTATTGTGCCACTAGATGCGACCAGTAAGTCTTATCTCTCCACATTCGCAGAGTTTTCTAAACACTCTTTATCTTCCAAAGTATTCGTATGACTTCTTCGGTAGTAATTATCTCCGTCCATTCTTCGGTTAAAAATGATGTTGGAGATTAAATGAGCCGGAGAGAATCACTAACGAAGAAGTCTTACGAAGAGTTGGAGTAAACGGATATTAAATTCAAATTACATTAAAAGAGTGAATTTAAAATGAGGGATAAATGAAATAATTAGAGGAGGGAACAAACAGGAGCACGCTATTTAAACTCAACGATAAGTTTCTTTTTTCAGGACTGTGGTTTAGTTTTTTGACGTCCACCAATACTTTCATAAACGGTGAGTGAAAATATATTTTATCATGATGTTACTCAAACATCAGGTCTTTTAGCGGAATCATTATTTCACATAGCTCTTCTTCGTAAAAGTCCTACGCGGAAATCCCACGTACCACAAATATCATAGCTAGGGACCATTACCGCTGTTTTTTCCCCGAGGCTAAATCTTTAGCATGATTATTCTTGCGTGTATACTGTGCTTCGCTGAACAACGACAAAAGAACAAACGCACCTCGCGTGGACGTTATGTAATATCCAGTTGTTCATTTCCAAGAAAAGCCCTGGAAAGAAAGAAAGCCCTGCAGAAGGCTTCACCCAAAATATTCTAGGAATTTCACGAAAAGCAGACTTAGGTACTACCTCTCTTAAATCCCACGCAGGGTGTCTTCTTACGCTTAAAATAGTCCGGAGCGTCGCCCACAAAGTTAGGGCTCAAGGGGAAGATGAAAATTCCCACAAAACTACTAGCTGCGAGCAGAGAATTCTCTCTTGGTAATGAAAAGACTGGCAGGGATAATTTTACTGGACTTTCCTTTGCAACAAGATGTGAAATACTAGCTTCTTTCACGGAAACACTACTCATTCAGAGGCTTGGTTGACCCCAAAACCACACATTCCCCCTTATGACCCCACGTTTAATTATTCATATGTTTAAAATAGAATAGGTAATCAATTACCATGAAGGCCAAAAATAACATTTAAATAGTTACCACACATTTGAGAAATCAAATATGAGCCTCGAAAACCAGATGTTCTGGGGCCGAAATTCGCATATTTAAATCACTCTGGAGGTCCACGTTTTGGTTTAATGCGCATTGAAAAGTATCAATACCATATAAAACGATAATAAGTTCAAATGATGAAAGAGTAAGAAAATGTGTCGCGCCACAAATTTATGTCACGGCCTCGGGTCAAGACTTTTTGTTTGCCTATTATTTATTTATTTTATTTATTTCAAACATTGTTCACATACAGAAGTAGCACCAATTTATAGTGAAACATTTAACAATAATCTTCAAAGAGGACAGATCCTCAATAACAACATAAAAATCAACAACGCAGAGCCCAACATGGAAAGGGGAAATATTTAATTTGTTGACAGGTGGGACATAGCTTGGGTGGTGAAATAGTTACATGATAAATGAAAAGGATCGACAGTGTGAGGGAGTGAATTAAGAAGGGAGGAGAGGCGAAATAATGGTGAGCGCTGGGTGAGTGATATCCTAGTGGGAATAGCCAAAAACGATTGTAGCATCAGAATCTTCCAGGAAAAAGAGAGCATATTCCACAAATGACGGGCATGTTCAAACCCTAAGGCCGGGTGCACACGAGCGGTTAAGTACGCCGAGTTTAAGCCGCGTCAGTAAAGGCACGGCAGTGCACACGGCAGCGTCCGCAGCGCGTTGACGCCGACTGGAAGCAATACATTTCCATGCCAGGGATGACAAAGGATGACGTGTATGTAAAAAATAACTTTCTTAAATAAATCTTTTATGCACTTGAATGTAGCTAAACTTCAATCCACAAAACATGAAGGAGAGTTAATTTTTAAACTTCTGCGAATAATTTTACCCACATGTTCCGAACGACCTTTAATACCGATGTATCGACCATTGATATTCCTCAGAAGATAAAGTTAGCTCACTTTGAGGTAGATGAGATACCTAACGACAAACTACATTGAGATTTTAAAACTCCTACTCAAGTGACTTAACCTGGATCCCACATTCATGCATGAGTGCACGCAAATAACAAGACAATAGTTCATTGCATCACATAATTAGATGGCACAGTACATCCTCACGCAAGTCTTGAAGCGAACTCGACCTGAGTACCCGCAATGCGAATATTCTGATCTCCTCAGCCGAGAGAGGCTACTATGCGATACTATTATTCCCTTGTAAATAAATGTGTGCGCACTCATGTATCTGGGAGTACGGATCCGAGGGTCTCTCCGACTTAAAAAGTCAATATTTATCTACTTTTTTTCTGGTGGCAACAATGGCACAGACCCCAAAGGCGAAATAGCCCGGCCTTTTTAGACTTCCATTTCCGGACCAGGCAGCAGTCGGGGCCTCGGGGTTGTAGTAAATCTGGTATCGCTAGGCCGACCTCAGGAAGAGTGGAGATGGGAGATGGGTGATGGGAGGGATGGGGGGGAGGGAGATTGAAAGAAGAAAGCAGAGAGAGAGGGAGGGCGATTGAAGTTCGATGCTAATGGGATACAAGAAGGGCTTATCGACTCTCGGATAAATTTCCCTTCATGGCGCCGCCACAACCAGTTTGGCCGTCCACCGCAGTCTTTTTTTTCCTCCGTCGTCCCTGCCCTGCGACATTCCCTTGGGGTCATCTTACAAGAGCAAGCCAAAGGGGACAATGCAACATCTTTTTATCAGACAGGCAGGAAGGTGGTCAAATCCCTTATCACCGGACGTATAAAAAAAATACGTCGTCGTCCTTAAGCCGTTTAGGGAAATTTCTCTGACCGCGTCCTACAAAATGAGTGCAAAGGAGGTATATATAGGGGAACCAAACATTTGTGACGATACACTACTTTTTTCTTTTTTGTACTGAAAAAAAAAACAATTGCCAAACAGTCTTTTTTGCCGCTATCTCCATTTCTGTTCCTTGAAACGAGAAATGCAAACGATGTCATGCATTTCTGGGAGAAGCCGTAACGGCCAGAAGTCTAAAAATGTGTTCAAGCGATGGATATTGTGGAGATGATATATCAGAATCATTGAAATGAAGCAGAGAGCTAGATCAGATGTCGATCACCGAACTCACTAAGAGGGGGAGCCATCGTCCCTGAGCCTAAGATCGCGTTTTCAAATATCGCCTCGGTAATATGTCGGCGTCCAGAGAACACCTTAACTTGATCATCTAAGTATACGACATAGAATCTAATTTCTTCCTTTAATTTCTAGAGTTTTGGTTAATTAAAGGTGATTATTTCACTGCCAACCTTTCGGCAAATGTATTGCCATATCCTCAGGGATAATTGACAATCATGAAACAAAATTAACAACATAAACAGGTATAAACAGATCAATGGTAGACGAGTTCACTTTGTGGAAGTTCATCTTGATTCAGATAAAGAGAACTTAAGTAAATTTTCCACACTATTTTATTGTTCACTCAACCGGTTTCAACGAACTGATCACGTCAATCTCAAGAGCTGAGTACTCCGCTCTTGAGATTGACGTGATCAGTACGTTGAAACTGGATGAATGAACAATAAAATAGAGTGGAAAATTACTAACTTCTCTTTATTTATATTCAGGTAGAAACAGATAAAAATAACAATTGTCATAACAACTTTGGTGATAATTAAACTGCATATTTTTTTTATCGGGAACACAATGTTAACAAATATTAACAAACCAGTTAAATTTTAATTACACTAACAAGATGGTTAAAGAGATGTCAACCATTCCAATTTTTCAGGATTAATATAAAAAGTTATAATCTAAAGGTATTATTTTTCATATATATTAATATATTTTTTATTCATAAATTAATTTATTATATGCATTTTAATAGTTTTTTGCAGAAACTAAATGTGATAAATGTTTGGTTTTTTTAAATGATGTTATTGTTATCTTTACATTTATACAAAGTAATTGTCATGATTTTTTCTAAATTAACGTGTTAATAATTTTTGGTGTAATCTGGTGTGTTTTCTTGTTGCCAAGAAGATGTTTATATTAATCCTGTAAATTGGAATGGTTGACATCTCTTTAACCATCTTGTTAGTGTATTTAATATTTCACAGATTAGTTGATATTTGTGAAATTAGTGTACCCGGTATAAAAACATGTACAGTGTAGTTATCACCAAAGTTGTTATAACAATTAATTTTCTGTTTCTACCTGTTTATATGTTGTTAATTTTGTTTTATGGTTTTCAATTAGCCCTGAAGATGGCGATAAATTTGCCGAAACGTTGGCAGTGATATAAAATAATTTTAATTGACCGAAAATTCAAAAAATTAAATCAAGAAATTATTTATAAGTGGTCATAAAACGCATTAATTAAGTAGAATCTAATTGCTGGAAGCAGCGATCAATTATAATGTCTATGAGGTATCGTCAAAAATGTAAATGAGTATCGTCAAAAAAATTTATTTCCCAATCATTTTCAATTACGTATTTAACGACCGTTTACAAAATTTCTAAGAATTAGTCAGATCACATTCACCTCTCTCATAATCACTCGTAAGAATTGTTTAAAAAAATTGGAAATGATGCAGAGTGATGATTTAATGCGGAAGGACATAAACGATTTTAAACAAGCCAGCCAAATTCACTTTTACATTTCGGGAACTTTTAAAGACGTCATATACGAGAGATGTGTATTACTGGCCGAGTGTACTAAGGTACTACCCACATTTGAAAAAGGTCATAAGCGCACATTAAGTGATAGCCAATATAATATCCGCTAAGTGGATACCCAAAATATTCATAATTTCTGATAATTCTCTAAGGTATGGAGAAGTAAAAAAGATGTATTTATTCATTATTTTGGCAGCTATTTAAATTTTCATGCATAAAAATCCAGTAAATTTGCAGTATATATTGATATCATGAGTTCGACTAATATCGACTACGAATAAATTAACCTACTCCACGAATCTGCACATTATTTTCGAAGTTATAATTTTAGTAAACTGCATTCATGCATGCATCCAACTTATTATTATGCCTACAGTGATAACTCCATAATTCTTCATTAAAGCTACACTATTGGTTTTTTTTATTTAATGAATAATTGTGGTTTTTCAACCCCAGAACGCCTTAACTGGTATTACGTGAGATTATCAGGTCATCGTCCGATTGCATGATTTCGAAATAACTCCAAAATGAGAGTGACATTAATATTCATCAAAAAAAATTCAACGCTAATGGAAGGGCGATTGAATATTTTATATAAGATCATGTTGAAACGTATCGGAGTTTCCAATAATTAGCAATGATCAGAATTAATTAGGATACTCATCCCATCATATCCATGGCGGTGACATAGTTGCCCTTACTTTAAATTTATTATGCATTAATAAAGCCAATGACGACATGCTAGCTTAAAAACGATGGTTTAGAAGCCACGGATAATGAAAAAGTGCACTTTCGCCCTATTCTGTGGATCCATAACCATTTGCATAGAGGCTTAATACCACTAAAGAATAGTGAGATTTTGAAAGGAATGATAAAAAGTATGAAAAATTTCATATTAAATGCTCGTAGGAAATTCAGGGATAAAATAGCTTATGAGGATAGAGTGAACAGAGAAAATAAAATAACAGGACCTAGTTTTTACAAGACCGTAACCAACTTAACTTATACATTATATAACTGTGCCTACTATGGATGTCAATGGCAATTAATGAGATTACTGATGTTTTCAGACTTCATTAACAGACTTTTCAAGGTATGCAGTAATTTTTTCTCACAATAGAGCCTTATATTAGAGTCAAATAGTGATCCTTGCAACAGCTTAAAATTTGTAAAATTTTCACATCTGTTTTTACCCACCTATCTGCTTCAGCCCAGCATTCCCTCTGAGAGAATAACGCAATTTTGTTTATTTTTTCCATCTAAATTTAATTATAAAAAAACTCAAAATAATCAGTTGAAAGATTTAAAATGTCAATTTAGCTATAGAACGCTTTCAAAGAACAACAACACTGGCGGTGTGCTGAAAAAGGCACGCCACCATGTTCAGTTTGATATTGACGTCACTAGGCAGTAAATACCGTACTTAATCATTTGAAATATTAACTTTCTACCAATTGTATGTTGATTCGCTCCTAAAATTTCGCTCCTGCTAAGTTCAACAGTCAAAGCATTTAGAACTCCGTTACCATGCGTCTTCCTCACTTATTTACTCCGTTTCGTTTCGGAATAATAAAAGTGGCCTTTCCCTTCCAACAGTTCACTTTTCTTGAAGAAACTCTCCCAATGTCTCGTGAAATTATTTGCCCATTGCGCGGGACCGCTTTTTCGGCGACCTCGTTGTAAAGGTGGTCTGAGCGAGATAGTTCCCTAGTCATAATGGAGACCATATTCAAATTTTATTTTTTGATTTCTGCGTCTGTAAGAAGTAAGAAATAAATATTGTAATATTAATGGCGCAAAGATGTAGTTTATATATAACCAAAATTCTCAGTGATTAAACAAATAAAGCTACATAAGTTTCTAACTTGACTAATTTTTTCCCGCCGTACGGCTGAAAACCCTTCAAACCGGCAGGTTTATTTTGCGATTCTGTAAAAATTACTGAGGTGAGTAATAGATTATTTTTCATAAATAGTTGAGAAAATATGCGATCTATACACTTAGCTTTTTGACGAAATCTAGGTGTTTTAAACTGCTATTTCCTTCAATATTCTCCCTCTGGAGCGCACAGCCGTAATCTATCCCATGTAAAACAGCTTACATTTGTAGGCAAATAGCTCAAAAAATAGTTCGGCAAGGTGCTGATAATTTGATATCATTGGAAAGAAGAGAGTTTTTTCTTTAAAATTAAACCAAATTCCTCAAATTCTAGGTTCAGTGATTTTTCGATCAAACTACCTTAATTCCTACTAATTTCGATCAAACTACTCCGAGATTATGCTTGTTACGTCAACAAACAAGAAACTCGATTTTTCAACGTGATACTCTTGGAAAGCCCAGCAATTTTTTTTCTTGTGCATGAAGTGTTTCACGCATACAGAGTTACGATTAAATGCGTAACTAGACACAACATTTCCATCTATAACCCTAATTACAAGCAAATTAATAACGGGTCCACAAGCTTTTAACCAAGTACTTCAATCACGTTCTCCGAAGAAACTTAAGCATTCGTTGCAATAACCTCTATCACGCCAACTTGCGAGTTTCAACTGCCATCCTTTGTACACCGTAACTGTCCTACTCACCCTCCGTGATCAATGCTATTCCACATAGTACTGGTAAATCTTCATATTTTATTTATTTCACTATTTCCTGAATACGGCCACAAAGGCATTTTAATTCAGGCATTCTAACAGGTAACAACGGACAAATACTCATAACTCACATCCCTGGGAGGTGAAAATCCTACCCAGCCGGGATTCGAAACCGCGATCCATTGGTTGGTAGGCACCCCACCACCGACCACAGACTTTTTGAAATTTTCTCTTGAAACCCTAACTTTTACGCACATTTACTGCAAAAACAAATCTGCAGTTCCAGAGAAGTTTCTCTCTGATATTTTATTCATAAGATGGCATGAAATTGAATACTTAATCATAGCTTAATTAACCCTTAGCATTTAAAGTGCATTTTAAATTTAATTACACATTTTCGAAAGAGGGGTACACAAAACTTTCAACCTTCCAACCATCTCACTAAGTACCGAAAAGGTCAAAAGTAAGATTTCATAAACAGACTAGACGTCCCGCCGAAGATTCCAGTCTTTCCCTCTCTCGTTATAACCCTCATAACTCCAAAGCACCGCAGAGAAACATGGTCCTTCTTCCAGGCTCCTTCCTCTTCCGTCGCTAATTAGACTCTAAAGGCTCGGAGACACAAGGACGGTTACCCTTAACAGTCTCTTAAGGGAACACCAAAATCGAGGGTTGACTTGCCCGTGGCCCGAATCCCAAGGGCCCGGCGACCGAAGTAGGCACACCATCCAAAAATCCACGCCTTTTGAGGCAACGCTCGAATTCATGACTTCTAAAGGTTAATTGTTGCCCTCGCTACCCTCATGGCCAATTAGTCTAAGGGAGGCTGCGACTCAAAGGAGCATCAGATGAACTTCAACTAAGGCCTTTCTCGGTACTTTTTTAAAGAATTTTCAACGGGTAAATCTTGAGATGGGATGAGTTTTCTCGGGGTAAGGTCGGAAAAACATATACCACTGCCATTCTTCATCAACGCTTCGGACCATCTTCAACGCTTCACCGATTCAAAGCTTCACCAACGGTTCTCAAACACGGACATGAGTTCAATGCACATAATGGTGCTAATAATCATGGCTTCTACGGTAATCCGAAACAATGTTACAAAATGTAGTTTGTGAATTTAAGTTTAATGATTTTAATATTTTTATTCCAAGGTAATTGACATGTTGATATGTTTTGATGACAACCATGTTGAAATGTTTTGACATAATATCTAGTAGAGTGTATGAGGTGCGACATTGTTGATGTTGACCTTCAGTGTATATTTCTAGCGGTGATGATGGAATGTAATAGATTCCGAAACGTTGGTGAAAATAGCAGTGGTTTGTTTTTCCGACATTACCTCGAGGAAACTCATCCCATTTATAATGGAGATCGATATGTTGAATACAAATCTTGAGATGCCATGAAAAACAAAATACCAAACGGAAGTCTTACACCGGAAGAATTTTCTTTACATCTACGTAACACCTGGATGGCCGCTTCAAGGGCGGGTGGCAAGGCATGTCAATAGGCATATGGAAGAATGATAGAGCATGAAAACGGATAGGAGAGGAAAGGGAATACATTCACATCACTAACAACGGAGGTATCCAGTTTCTCAAGGATTTTGGCAAACTTTGGTAGTCAAGTGATCCTAGAACATTCTCCCTTGTGTCTCGGGCGCGACTTCGTGGAATTTTCTTAGCATTGTAAATGGTAAGTATTGCTTAGTTATTCAACATAGATTTATCAAAAAAATACGATCTAGGTATCGACGAAGCTCGTCATCATCAGGTGACCATCATCACCTGATGATGACGAGCTTCGTCGAAACCTAGGCCGTCTTGTTTTGATAAATCTATGTGGAAAAACTAAGCAATACTTATCATTTACAATAATCCTAGAACATCTAGACGATTCCCCTTCAAGACCTCTTTTTTATATGCTTTTTTCTTCTGGAGCTTTAAATTATTACCAATTAGATAATGTTACCAATTATTTAAATGGTAATAATTTCTTCAATAATTACTTTAATAATAATTCCAAAAATTAATACCATTTAAATTAAACCCATTAAATAAAAATAAAATAATTTATCAATAAATGGAACTAAACGTCCAGAAAAAAAACTATTATAATCCTAGGATATTGATAAACAAACCACTTATAGGAGTAATAACCACTCCTATAAGTGGTTTATTTAAAGAATTTAAACAAAAACTAATTATACCCAAGAATTTAAACAAAAGATAGAATACGCAGATACCCAAGAATTTAAACAAAAAACTAAACATATTTTACTGACACCTTAAACCATTGAGCTAAGTGTAAGAGATATGAGGAAGTGGTCCAGGATCATAAACCCTCGGATTATAATCATTTAAACCGTCAAAATACAGCTTTCTTGCCGAGGGAAATCCAGCTTTTCTTGAATCGGTGACAGTACCTATCGTGAGGATGCGCAGCTGTCACTTTACACACTCCTCTCAATTTAAATGTAGTTATGCTGGCAGCATTGCCTGTCCATTAACATTGCTGTCCTTTCCCATCCACTCCATAGCCTACACCTTCCAAATGACCCTTCTCCTCCTTGACCCCACACTTCATTCAGGTGACTGTCACCAAGTTTCAATATCACTATACCCATCACTCAACTCCCTTACGGTGCAGGACTCCTCAAAGAGGACTTAGCTTGCTTAGATACGGCTTCTCCTCCGATGATGGGTCGCAAACACTATTCACCGTATTTTGAAGTAGCTTTCTTTTGATCGAGAAAATTGCCGCGTAACGCCCTGCTGAAAATTGCCCGTCCTCTCTCAGGTGATTTCTATTATGTTGGCATCATTAAATGCTGCCAACTGATAAATGTTGCTGAGGCGTGCACTCTCTCCTCTGTCATCCGCTCCTTTGCCGACCCCTCCCACATGAGCCTTCCCCCTCCTTGACGTCACGCTTCGAGCAGGCGACTGCCACTAAGTTTCGCTACCACTTTACATAGCCAAATCAACGAAAAACGCTCCTTTCAATCATAACTGCAGCGGGGATGGTTGGGTGCTGAGGAAATATTTCTATCGGTCCCTGTAGCAGAGATTTATGCTCCGAATATTGGTCAAGAATTCACTTCAGAGTAAAGCCCTTGCCCCAAGGTAAATTTATTTCCTAAATGTATTCATTAAATCCATATTCATGAAACAAGTTCACGAACGTGCATGCCACGCGAGCAGGAAAAAAATCATGAATTTGGCGCTGATTGGATGACGGTCTGAACGAAAGTGTTTTTGTTGGGAAGACATCAATAGCGCATAATCGGAACGAAAAGGACAAATAGTGCAGAGTTATTCACAGAGTATACGAAGATAAGTATAGTAATAGTAAGGAAATAATTATTGCTTGGAGTATCAATTTAATGAATGCATGAACAAACATACTGGTTCATGTTAATGCATATTTAAATATGATGCTAAATTGCTATTGAAATATGAGAGAACTGCAATGTGAACAAAGCACATAGCAGTTCCCTGATAAAAAGGTATTATTTATTGATCATATTACAACAGCAGGTTTTAGCGACAGATGCTTACACAACATAATTCTGCTTCTGTCATACAATGAAAAAATCTCGACAATTAGCTCAAACATACGACGACGAAAATAATACCTCTTTACCTTATTTCAAATTGTGGTAAATATGGCGTACTTCAATGACGTTTCCTTCTCAATTAGTCGAATTAGTCTCTAGCAATGGTATGGTCGAAGCACATGTTAGCAGAAAAACCAACGACTGGTCGTATTTAGTGAAGAATTTACAGAGTAATCTCATGCACAGAAATCCACAGAATATTGACACGCACATTCGCAGTTCATTTCAGAGAGATTTCATGAATTATTCATGAAAACATTTACCGTGGGACACCGGCTTAAAGAAGTACCGCAGTTGCAATCGGTTGGCAGGCCTGGTGTCTCTCTCGCGCGGGGTTTATATGTACTGTGTACTCTAATCTATCCGCTCTGGTGCGCCAGTGGATCAGATCCTCCGTCGAATCATCTCCGCGTCGTCGCTGCTCGGCTTACAGTCAGCGCCGCGCTCCGGGAAGTCTCCGTGCAGCGAACCAAATCCGACGTACGCTACTCTATTTGCCACATTGACTTCAGACCCTAACAAGGGGGATATACATACGAAATATTTGCGGCGTAGGTAGCATTCAAGAAACTAGGATTTATCAAGCGAATAGTGGGAAGGTCCTCTTATGACAGAGCGAAAGAGAGATTCTACTGTACTCTCCCTGATGGAAATGTCCCCAAGGGAACATGGGGTATCCCCTTGGGATTAGGTGGTGCCCCCTTGGGGGGCCCGTAGGTGTCGCCTCGGGGACATGAGGTGTCCCCTTGGGGACATGGGGTATCCGTTTGGGGACATGAGGTGGGACACCTTGGGGACAGTAGGCGTCCTCTTCCGGACATGAGGTGTCCCCTTAGGGATATTGGGTGTTTCATAGGAGACATAGGGTATCTGAGACCTGCCAGATCAAGCCAGGCAGATGTGGAAAAGCGCCTGAGTGAGGCATTATTAAATCGCTACTTAAAGGATAAAATAAAAACTGTAACTAGAAGTCTGGCTGGTAGAGGAGAATACATTTTGAAAGAAACATTTTTCCTGTAATCTTGTGTTATTCTAATCTGTTCTACCTATCTGATCCCCTTGTCCCCATGAAGACAGGCAATGGGGACCCCCAATTGTCACCATGGGGACATTTCCAGCAGGGCTGGTTAAGTCACATCTCGAATAAGCCTCGAACATTTGGGACTCAGTTCAGAAAGATTTAATTCGCGAAGTAAAAAAAATGCAAAGCAAAGCCTTGTTAAAAATGCTGCGAGCGTACAGGAAGAGTCATAGAGTTGATGGTAGGATTAGTTAGGGAACCGTTAGTTAGGGACCCAGAAGCTACTAGCTAGGCATATGTTACTGGAAAAACTCAGATCAGGCGGGTTTAGTACGACACGGAGAATATTATTTTATCCCCTATCTCTAGAACTGACAGGTGTGAGAACAAAATAAGAAACATAAACTGAATATGTGCGCATTTATTTTAAAAACTACATATTTTTGTTGAAATAAAAACTTTACTTGCCATTTTGACGATAAAGTTAGGGAAATCAGCTATTTCTCCCTCGTTAGTCCCCACTTGGAATATGCTGCCAGCATTTGGGATCCTTATGAGATAGGCTTGGAAACTGAGTTAGAACGCGTGCAGCGAAGATCGGCAAGATAAGTTAAATGCCGTTACGATAATCTCGTTAGTGTTACTGACCTTCTGCAGCAACTGGGATGGGAAACGCTTTCAGACCGTCGACTAAATTTAGACTCAATCTATTATGTAAGTTCCACACCGGTCTATTCTCTGACGACGTTGATAATATTTTACGAAATCCGACATACTACGGTAGATCAGATCATGAGAATAAAGTTAGGGAACTAGACTGCAGAACGGACAGATTTAAAATGTCATTTTTCCCACGAACTATAAGGGACCATTAGAGCGGCCAATGAGACTTTAATCAAGGTTTGTCGATAAGTAGTGTAGCTCTTAGTAGTAGTCCCTAATACTTGAATCCTTATCTGTTACCTAGTACTAACAGCACGCCGTGCATGTTTTCTACACAAGTCTTGAGTCTCTGTCCATTTGTGTAGTTGAAAAATACATATATATTAATGGTCCCTCGTGACAAGCATTAGCAATTTATGCTAATGCATAATTAGTCGTAGTTACACTAACTTTAGGGTATAGTGTAATGCATATTGGTGAATACTCACCCGCTGCCACACACCCCTGAGGTGGCTTGCAGGGTATTTTGTAGATGTAGATACGTGGCAGTGCTCTTTCTATTATGTCTCATGAATTCCATATACCGATTATCTTTCGTCCAAAGAACGTAGACACGAAAACCTTTATGAACGTAATATTAAGAACTTCGATGTTTTTTTTATTTTAATGCCCAATCGTGAATCCTGAGCAACCTGAACCGGAAAAAATCTAATTCTTGAGAGAAACCGCTAAAAGCAGTCTTCATTGAGATAATATTGGACGACCTGAAAATTCAAGTGGGAAGTGGGGGAAGGGAAAATTCACAGGCTGTGGGAAACATCAAACAAACAGCAATTTGCCTGTGCCTTACTTAAAAAAACTTATAGCGAGCACATTTGAGCCAACGTAGATGATACTGCGAGATTACTATAAACCGGTTAAAAATTGATTTTATAATTTGGATTAACTATGGTTATTGTATTACAACACCGCTGTAAAGAGCTTTAAAACTAAACCAAGATTAAGTTTCCAGGAAAATGTACTACCAAGAAAAAGTTGTTCTATAAAATTGTTAACAACCTATTATCGCAAATTATGAAGATCTTAAATTTAAAATTAACATTTTAAAATTTTCTTTACTGTATAATTATTTCATTAAGATTGAATGTCAAGATTCTGCTTTATGATAGGTCAAAGAGCGCTGAGAAAACGCCAAGAAAAACTTGCACTTTTTTGGTTCTCATCACGATAAAAATCAAAGGTGTGTTATAAAAACTATCGGTAAGCATGATTAAACGCAAAAAAATAAGCAAATGTTTAACGTAAAATTCACTCGTTTAGGTACTATTGTTCATTTTTAATCAGTATCCAATTTCGAGTCTACATAATTTTTGCACCGACAGTAGCCACGGAGTAGTATTACCTAAACGGAGTCACACGCAAAATTACATAAGTTCGAAAATTGCGCTGAGCCTACCTCAGAAGCCCTAAATACTCCACGGAGGGAAAGGACGCCTCATACTCGGCGCGAAGTTAAAAGGTACCCGGATTTGAGCCCTGTAAAAAGCGAATGGTTTTGCCTCAATTATCTCATTTCAGCGTTGAAATTGCGGTAGTTAAGTCAAATATTGCAATATGTAAAGTTTGTGAACCGACAGGTCTTGGGTTAGTAACTCAAATCACTTTCATTTATTTATTTCTTGACACATTTTGTCACTTTTGTTCAATTATTTGCCAAAATATTTTGCCATTCGATTGTAATCGAGTTCTTCTTTCCCTGGTGATGTGTTTGAAAAAGAGCATTGTTACTCGAGGAGACGTGCGTGCAATATCGGAACCTCCTTCTCCGATATCGAAACGGTGTAGAACCTCCGATTTCGTATCTAAATTGATTGCTTTGTTTACTCACTTCATGTAGGTTTATCATCCATATTTATGGAATGCCGGTAATCTATTGCATTTAAAAATCACTTTTTATATCTCAACTCAACTTCGTTACGAGGACGCGGAATTTCGTGCAGCAAACAAACGATTCCGAGATAAATCCGAGTGACTCAATTCTTGCCTCAAGAATATATTCATTAACAGCTTCGGAACGATGACCAACGAAATGCTTATTGCACTTATTTTATGATAATGGATCCTTTACTCGCAGGTCAAGGAGGGAGGTGAGCACACGGGATGTTTGTTGGATCAAATATCACTCTCTTCCTCAAGCTCATACCATGTATTTTCTGTCACCACTTTCTGTCACCACTGTAGCTTACAGAGAAGACCCAAGACTGATACATCCGGCTAAAGTGCCAAACAGATGAAGGCCGCACGTCGCTCGCTCGGAAGGACGAACGTCGCTCGTCAGCAGTACGGAACGAGTAAATTTTTCCAAGAGGGTTATCTCATAGCAGGATTAACCTACATAAATAAAGAAACGAAATTATTTTATGATTATCACGCAACTGAAGAGGTGATCATGACATGAACAAAGCATTTTTTGTGTTTATTTATATGTTTTTAAATTAGCCATAATTTTTTTTTCAATTTCATCGGGAAATACTTTCCGACGGCTCTTGCTAGCTAGCATGGATGCAACATCGAATCAGACGTAAATTGGAACGACGCAAATCGAGGACTTAAATTTAAATATGTTGTGCCCTGAGATATTTCGATCGATCGCATTTCCCTCACTTTTCGGCACATTCAACGGTGTTTACCGAGGCCATTGTTACCCACAACACACAGCAAAGCAAACGCACGTTGATAGGTCGAACCACATTCACTCCGCCACATTGTCTACCTCTCCATTAGGTGAAAGCGCCAGGGAAATAGGAGGAGGAAGACTGAGTCGATAGAAGAGAAAAGGAGCGACCTCGCGCATGGCAAAATGCCTCCTCACCTGATGACTCTCCGAACTCAAGTTCCCGACCCAAGTGACCTCCTCCATCAATATGGAGGGGATCAAAGAACTCCCCCTGATGAGAGCTGCTTTCGGATGAACCCTTCTCCCCCGCCCCTTAATCTCC
Organism: Pyrrhosoma nymphula; assembly: GCA_963573305.1. NCBI lineage: Eukaryota > Metazoa > Arthropoda > Insecta > Odonata > Coenagrionidae > Pyrrhosoma > Pyrrhosoma nymphula. The sequence goes on along the minus strand of OY754335.1, from coordinate 4,996,173 downwards.
CCCCCCCTGTCCTCCCGGGGGACGAACCCTCGAGACCGAAGGCAATACGTTGCCTGGAGCCGAGTTCCGATGTCGGTAGAGACCCCTAAAAGTTTCGAGGAACAGGGTCAATTAACGAAGGGAGTTGACGCACCCACAGGCACCTACCACCTTGGATCTCAACCCTCAAAACTAGCCCCAAACTAACTCAATGATATCGACATAATCCGATGAAAATGTGACTCCGTCTTCATCCACATTATTCATCCTTTACTCGTGCCCAAACGCTGTCAATTCTTTACAAGAAGAACATGTGCATGGCGGTATCAGAAAAGAAAAAATAATACCCAGGGCTGTATTATCCAAGGGGTAGTGGGATATGAGCAAGGAAGGTCAAAATGGATTGATCATATAAACCTAAGATCTACAAACCTATCTCAACCTATGGTTACAAAAATGTTTATATTGCCCAAGCTAAATTTGGCCCTGTTCAAACGCTCTATGCAGGGCCAAAATTATTTCCTATATTGTCAGATAGTATGATAGGTTCAAAAAGTTTAACATCTTTTTTGAAAAGAGTACAAAAATGGTTACTTAATATAGAAAACAAAGAGAAGTTGTATGAAGAAAGGCAGTGGGGTGGAACAAGGCACAATTATTCAATCACTTGGGCTTGTGAAAGTAATTGTGCTTCGCTTTGCACTCTCTTTTCTTGCGTTACACCGTTTCCCTTAGTTTTTGAGAATCCTTAGTTTAACTTCCCTTTCTCGCTTACATGAGCCTCCTTAAAGATTACGGCCTAGGGCTTCTCCTTCCATTGCTTTCAATGCCGTACATGACGTTGTCTTTAATGGCAACTTTCTTAAACAGAGCACATTCTCTAAGATTATGGGCACTATAAGCAAAATCGTGGCGAATGATATGAAACAACTGATTCAAAATTTGTTACTCTTATACCCAAGATGAATGTCTCATAAAATTTGGAGCAAGTATTTTAGATGGATTTATTAAAAAATTGGTGACAAAAATAAAGAGCTTGGTGAGGCGCAGGGACAAAAAATGTGCCGAATATGACTGTCACGCAGAAGATATTGCAGGTATCGTCAGGTACTTATTGAAATGATGAAACCTCAAGTCTTGAAACCATGTAATTTTCCACAGTGCATTTAATGTATTTTCATTGCTTACCTGAGCCTAATTCTCGAGGTTGCGGATGCCTAGACTTCATGGTTTATTGGAATTGAGATGGGAAATGGGACTAAAGGAAAACGGATGAATTGAAAATAACACAATGGCCACTCGACTAACAAAGTACCGGAGTTACAGTGGTACTCCACTGAGGAAAGGTATTTCACTGAAAAATACCAGTCGCTTCCGGAATTCAAACTCGACCCACTGCAACGGGAAGCCACCACACCTGTTCAATCCCTGTCGACACCTGTCGTCAAATAATTCAAAAGAGTGGAGCGTTGACAAACGTGATTGTTCCTGATAAATTGGCTGTCGAGACTGCTGCTCATACTTCACACTCTGCCATCGAAACGTCAGCCATGGCTGAACAACTGACCCGGTGGAAAACGCGCTAAGACTTCACTCACATTTTACGCCAGGAAATCACTAAGGCTTACGTTTACCCAGGCATTTTAAGACAGTTATTGCAAGCGTAATTTACCGGTTAAGGTAGGTCCAAATAGAATTGAACAAAAATCCTCTAGATTCTTAAATGCGCAAGGCCCTATCACCTAATGCAATTTATTTCTTCGTCACAGCCCACGTCCCACCTCTCTTCAACCCGTCCATGAAGCCAATTCTCTTTCTTCCCCTTCTTCGCTTACCCAGCATCCTCCCCTCCACCACGGCCTACTCCTCACACTACCAACTCCAACCATCTACTGTACAACACACAGTAAAAGACAGTCTCATATGTCGCCATTTCAATTATTTGTTTATGGATTCGACGTTCCTGTCACCGGAACATTGGGAAATAAGGAAATGGAAAAGAAAGATGGAAAGAAACAGGAATAAAGAATTGTTTGGCATCATTGGTAACGCGAGCCACTTGCCGGAGGAGGTTACGAAGAACACGGAAAAAAGAGAAAGAATTGGGACACTTACAAGGAGACATCGAGTGACTTATGTTCGGGATCTAAACGAGGCAATTATTTTCTTAAACTATAGAGAAAATGCGGGAAAAGTGTCAACAAGTGATTTTTTTAATTTTCAGCCTATTTGCTGGATTTTCAATCAACCTCCTTGGGAGACTTTCGAAGCTAATTTAGGGATTCTTATTTGGCCGAAAAGAGGCTACACATTCTGACGGACCTAATATGTTTAGATTTTGAAAATACAAGGATACTTCCGTGAATAGGATGGACTTTGATTGGTCGTGGGTCTTTCTCACGGCCGTATACAATGAACGGATTATTACTTTTTAATTAGCAACGATGTACTCTCTTAAAATTTCCCAGGAGCCGCGCTCGAGTAATGACATTTGTCATCCGAAAGTATGCAATTCCACGCCATGAATTAAAAGTTAAATTCCTTCAATTGAAATAAAGATGAGGTGGTAAAAGAAATAGTGTTATCATTACGTGATATATTTTTGTGATGGAATATCTTCCTATCCCCCACGATACAGGGTTCGCTTCAATATAATGTGTTGCTCCGCAATAAAGGTCATAGCAAAATTTTTTTACATAACCTCAGAAACAGTTACCATCTCTTTTTTACCTATATCATGTTCACTATTGAACAACAAATAGAGTTACAGAGATGAAGAATTGGGATACTTAGAGGTAAAGTTAAGTAAATGCCATTGAAGCCGGAAAAAGAATATCAGACTAGGGCGGAGTAAAATGGTTTGGAGATTCAAATGGCATTTTAGCATGAATAAAGGAGGTATTCTTAAATTAATAAAAGTATGATAGTGATTAATTCCCTACTTATGGACCACGATCTTGGAGGAATTGCTTTCGCTCACCGAGGATCCCCGGAACTCAACTGACGGGAGCATAGATGATTGCTCCGGTTAGGGCCGCCATTTTGCAAATAGGTCAAAGGGGAGGATATAGACGAATGCTAGTTAGCGCGGCATCTGTTCCTCAGCGAGACGGTTGAAATTTTACAACTCCCTTGAGGAGGCGTCTTAACTGATGGTGTCACGTAAGAAACTATTTAGGAAGGCAACGGGGAAGTAATCCAATTACCATTCTTTTAATACATCAGTGAGACTGTTTTTCCATCCCAATATGAGAACACCTTGTAAAGAACCAAATAATATTTTAGCAAGGTTATTTTATTTCCCGATATGAAATATATTTCACTCTGTTATTAAATTTTATCGTCAGAAACCTTTGAATTCATTAGCGTCGGCTAAGACTATCGCTTCTAAGCCCGCAGGCTAAACAATTGAACGATCGATCTAGTGTCACATTCTTTTAATTATTTACGGAGAATAAGAGGAAATGAATAGCGTTTTGAATTCTCAGGAGCACAAAATAACATGTCGTGCAAAAAGAAAAAAAGTTTTGTAATCGGACACGGCAGGAAGGCAGCAAGGCAGGCTCTAAAATATTAGCGGACAATTGGTGATTCACACCAAAAACTACTACAAAGATTCATGTATCTTCAGATTGAAATGGTAAGAATGTAGTGGTAGTCACAGTTCAGTCAAGACTTTGCAAAACTGGTGAAGGAAAATTCTGTTATTAAAATTAATCAAATTGACTAATACCAATAATTATGCGTACAAGTTAATTCCACGAGTCCCCTTATAGTTGCTTCGATGAGCATTACGCAAGGAGTTATAAAATAGTAAGACAACACACTACTGCCAAGTAATGCAATTTGCTTTCTAGGAAAGAGTATATTCGTAATACGAAGCTTGTTAAAAGAATTATACCTATAAGGACATCGTACTAAAACAGTGAAATAGCTAGATATCCGTTTAAGCACATATATAAAGTTTGATGAGTTCTTATCCCCGTGGAAAAAGGTTTATGATGTGACAATGTTAATTATATATGATATTTTGGTAATTTTGCTGATACTTTTGAATGTTTACACAATAAACAATACAAATTCCAAAAAAAATTGCGAGGCGTCATACTTTCTCGAACTTTTTTATCTATATTTCATTTTTTCCATATCGTGAAACAATTGAGAAGGTATTTACATAGGCCAAACATCTCAGAACCTTAAAAATAGAATCTCCCACCATACAGCTTCAATATAATCAAGAATTCAACAATGTGAAAACCGTCCGATCATGCAATAAAAACAACATAATATTTAATTTTAAACACAAAAAATAGATACTGAACATGACTAATCAAAAAGATTATTAAAAGAAATGTTACGCATAACTAAACTACGGCGGCATGCAATAAAAAATATTTATCTCAAAACTAATCAAATTTTACTATTAATTTAAATGATTTTAACATCACTAAAACGTTAATCTTTGAAATTACCGAAAATATTTATATTTCATTAAAATATCTCAGTAACCAAAACAAGAAAAAGAATGACAAATATACTCCGCACAGAATTTACAGAAGGAGCTATCCAAAAAATAACCACATTCACTTTCCAAAAAATACTCAAAGTCAAATGTTTTCTGCATTTAATTTTGATGAAATACTGATTCGATTGTAAATTTCTATTTTTTCGGTTAATGATGTGAATTTCCGATTGATTTATTTCCCAAGACCAATCTCCCTAAGAAAAAATTAATCTGTTGTAAAACTCACCTAGGTTGTGTAGTGCTTGACGATGATAATCCCCGAGTTAACTCGTCCTTTTAAATGGACGTACCCAGAACAAGGTCATATTTCATCCACTTTCTAAGTCGCATACAATTTTACGCAGACTTTAACGACCTTATCGATATGCCATTTTGAAATGAATTTACGACTCCGAGTACCGCCATATCACACACACGGCATGTGGAACTGACGCTTGGTTGGTATATGCAATGTGGCATCGCACCTCATCTGACCGCGCATACGAATGCCGGTCCATTCAGATACCAGAATTCCAATACACCGAAAGCGGTAGGACCACGGATTCCACACGAATCGCACTCCATCACAACCCGTCCGAATTAGTCATTCCGTTTCGGTCCAAGGCATGCGTTCGTTCTCTTCAGATGGGCTCTGCGATTTCGCGCATCAAATGGGCAGACGATGAAATCCTGCGAAAGCAGGGTGGCCAGCGGATTGTTAATTATACCAGGGGTTCTCAACTAGTGGGTGAATCCCCCTCTGGGTGGAATGGGGACCACTATTTCATGACAAAATTTCTGGGCTTATATATTCATGAGTCACTATCCTGGGAATTCCATTAAGATAAACTCTACTCAAAAGTAGCTAGTGGAAGCTACCTCCTCCGAAGAATTGTGTTCCTTGTAGATACTGCCACTGCACTTTCTGTTTACTATGATTTTATTCATAGTCGTTTGACTTATGGAATTGCAGTCATTAATACCACTCGGTTCGTCTTTTTAGAATACAGAAATGGGCCATTAGAATTATCAAAAAGGATAGCGGGAAAGGAAAGTAGATCACATTTTAAATCCCTAAAAGTTCTTACTTTACCATGATTATACATTTTTCATGCTATTATCTTTGTGTACAAAAATAAAATTTCTTATAACATTAGAACACATAATAATGTCCACAATTATAACACAAGGGGGTGTGATGATCTTAGGGTTATAACCCACAACACCACTCTGTTCAGCAAGAACCCCATATATGCTGGTATAAAATTTCTGAATCATTTACCCAGGAAGTTAAAACTAATGGATAAATTTCCGCAGTTCCGATATCATCTTTATCAATATCTTTATGACCACCCATGCTACTCAGTAGATGAGTTTATGTCTTTATAACACGTGTTCTGATTATATTATGTATTTTCCTATTTAGGTATTTATGTGTCTGTGGATAATGCTGGACTGTTTAACTTTTTTTATAATTACTTTGGATTTAATTCTGATAATATGATGTTGGTATTTGTAAGATGATTTGATTGTATATCTATTTTAATTCTTTGAATTGATGTTTGTGATCTGTTCCATATATGATGAGACATGTCTTTTGGGAAAAAATAAATATATTATTATATATTATTATTATTATTCAGAAAAATGTTTGTTCTGGAGATTATGAATGTTCTCTAAAATATTACTCTGTTCTAATTTATTCCATTTCGTTCAATAAAAATATTTGAATGCCACAAATTAAATTCGATTCTTTAACATGCGCATTCTTATGCATCTTATTCCTCTTGAGTAGTACAATCCTGGGAGGTGGGGAATGGTATTCTAAGCTATGACGAAAGGGAGGATTAGTGCAACGAAGTTTGAGTATCACCGCTTTAGGAGAAATATATTTCCTGGGCAGCTACTAACGCAATCTATCAGGCCAAAATCGGGCATTCTGAAACTAAATGACTTTTATTAGCGTCAATAAATTGGTGTAGCAAATGCCTTGCGGTAGATCTTTTGAATTAATCTATCTTGAAAAGAGGGATTAATATTCTGAACTATGGTTGAAGGGGGAATGGAGCAAAAAAATTGGAAATTGCTGATTTAGACGAAATTCAAAGCAGGTAAACTTAAGCACACGACAACCAAAGCGAATCCTTGGTGGTATAAAATGCACGGTACCTCGTGAGAAAATAAAGAAACTAAAAAGCCTTTCTGAAATTTGTAAGAAAGGAGGATGATGCTTGAGTAGCTTAATTGGTCAAAGCAACCGGCGCAAGTTGGGAGGACCAGAAAGGCAAGCAGGAAACCTTTTTCGCCCCCCTGACGAACGTCTCCTTAGAGGATTTAAGCGACGTCGGTTAGTCTATACACCTCACGCTCATCAACGGTTGAAAATATTAACAACGACGACAGCTAAACTCTTGATCTGGCAAAGAGTTTGTATGCAAAATAAGCGACCATATTCACTTGTTTAGGAGTAGACATCGCCAAAATCTGTCAACAGCTGAATAAAATGATCCGCCGGCTACAATAAATACCGCAGGGTAGACAATGTTTTACAACAGGCGATGAAATCTACAAAATTGCCCCTCTGGATTCAAATGATATATTTTCCAGTTCAAGGTGAAATACTTTTCAAGGAGAATTTTAAACATCTGTGGCCACTAGATTTCCATTTTCAAAATCAAGTAGTGTTCCCTGTATTCAACGAGAACAACCGCGTTTTTTTTCGAGGAGGTTGAAATTTATTTTGAATTGAATTGTTGGCATGTGTTTTTGTATTTCCTCATTTATTTCCCTGCATTCCTGAATCATCCCGAGTATGGTGTTTCATTCCGATTACACTGAAAGGAAGTGAATTAGATATATGTGAATGAGAAAAAAATGAACGATGGAAATGTTCACTTTTAACCAGCCCCATTGCCAAGTTCATTGCGCTTTCATTGTTTTTTTTGTTAGATTTTTTGAATCCGCTCGATAGGTGGCAATAGTGAGGTTTCTGATGGAGTTTGTTTACGTTTTGTCACTATTTTTACGTATGGCGGGATGGCGGCTTGTAAGGAATTTCAATTGTTAGTATAGAAAAAGATTTATTACTCGACTAAAAATGGGTAAGAGATCTTACTTTGTTCCTGGATGCTCCATATTGTATTCCGTAACCGTAAGAAAGAACATAACTTTAGGTGCGAAGAACAGAAAGCTTGTTTAAGGCTAATGTAAGTACTCTGTCTTATTCTTCACGTTACCTTATAGCAAAGTATGGTCGATACTGATGATTACCTATGTATCAATTGCTCCTCCTCTTATTAATTTGACAGATTTTGGTTTTTCTTCTCTATGTGATGTAAAGTATGTATTAACGAATTAAAGTTCTCGTGAAGTACGCTCATTACCCATACCGACGCTAGATTTTGTTTAATCGGATTTGACGGATAAATCATTAGTTGCTTCCTATAACTAGCCGTAATTTCCCTCAGTTCTAAATGGAAAAAAGCGAAACTACGTTTGTTTACATTGGGATCGTCTGATTCCATCACTGGCGAATAGTGGCGCCGCGGTTGGCAGCTTCAAAAAAGGTATCACGTCGAAGTTGAGAGTCTGCTATCCTTAAATTCTAGTATCCTTACTTTCAACCATAATTGTTTACAATTCCATTGACTTGGCAACTCTGCATAATGGTGTGACAAAATGTGATGCAAGCAAAGCAAAAATGAGAGCTATCACGATGATCACAGAATAGATAAATACGTCATTTCTGAAGAAAATTCAATGAACATGGGTCACAGTAGGTAACGATTTCTAAATCATACTTGAAACAGAATGGTGATGCTCTCAAAAGCCTTACACAGGGTTAAGTTGGAGATTATAAAATTACTTCGGTAATATTCCACACCGAAACAGAATCTACATTTATTTAACATCTACAGTCACAGGGGCATGTGACAGGGGGTGTTTGGACACCATCCATGAAAAGAGGAGGGGAAATAAAAAGAAGACTTGGAAGAGAGAAAGAGCGAAATGAAATGTATATATCAGCAGAGTGACATTGTTTCTCTCTCTGTCTCTGTCCTTGCTATAGTCATTAATGGTAAGGTGACCATCCGTCCTCCTTTAGGGAGGACAGTCTTTCTTTTGTAAGTTCTGTCCTCCCTCGAAATGTGTCCTCCTACATGTCCTCCTTTTCGATATTTGAAGACTAATCTGTAAATCTCTGTATTCGATCGATGCCAAGCCGATGGTCCACGGTTACACGTGATGTGACGTATATATGTACTTGATGTGACGATTCGTCAAGGCTCGGTACTAGGTCCAGTGCGGCGAGACGCAATCAACATGTCGAAATGAACAGGTTGAATGGGAAAATCAACATGTTGAAATTGATCAAAGGTGGGTGGAAATATTCAGCCATTTCAAACATAACAATATTTCATGTGAACATTTATTTGTTCTTGTTCAATTTATGTTGTGCTGCCCTGGAACTAATGCAGCAGTTGAAAGTTTTTTTTCAATTGCTAATGATTTTTCGGCAAGTGAAAAATCGAAATTGAATGTTGATACTCCATAGCTGTAGCACTTGCCGTAAAATTCGATATGAAAGATAATTTTTGTTCAGATATTTCCAATATATTGTTAGAAGATAATACATTGATTAAAAATATTCATTCAATGGAAAAGTACTCATTTAAATAATAATTAATATGTATGTAAGCATAATCACAATATAAACGGTCACAAATGTTTTTATTATGCATTTATCATATTTTATGTAGTGTATTATTGTTTCAATGAATGAAATGTTTCTTTTATTTACGATATTTGTATTTTTTTATTTGCGTCCTCCTTTTCATTGTAAAAAATAATTTTGTCCTCCTTTTCACTGTAAAAAAGTTGGTCACCTTATAATAATGGTGAGGGGCAACGGCCTGCCACGATGGAAACACCGGTTCCCGATCAGTCACCGAAGTTAAGCATCGTTGGGCTCGGCTCGGAGTTTGGATACGGGTGATCCTCCGATTCGTCCGAGTGCCGTTGCCCCTGTCTGCACGTGGCAGACAGCATGTGCGAAATGACCGCAGCCGTCGAAGCACGTTAAACAAAAAAATACTACCCCAATAATGGTGAGTGAAAATTAGGAGTTTTAAAAGTCTTTCAGTTCGTCATTGAATGTCTCTTATTTTGTCACTTCTATCGGCAAATACTGCATGCAAATTCTTAGCTAGTTTTTACAGACGGGTTTGAACATATGGAGAGATTCTGTAAAAAGCTTAGCTACACAAACATCGATTGAGACACTGCTATCACCTTGCATGAGAATGCGTCAAAGGAGAGTATAGCACACTATTTTACGACGATCAAGGATAAGTCCCGGATTTTTCTAGGAGGCAGTTTGTGGGAGGTCACCATCATTGTTTTCAATCCGATGAATGGTGACTCTTAAGCCCTCCATTCTTCTCCACATATGGCTGAAGCCATCACCCATCACCATCACCATGGTTCCCCTCTCTTGTTTCCCTCGTTACACGGCCTTCATACTTCTCCCTTGGTTTTCTTATTTAGATCGTTTCTTCCATTCTTCCATAAATATTTATTTTTTAGCAAAACCGTTTAGTATTGGGTCGTACAGCTCATTCTACTTTGTCTAAAACATTCCAAATACAACACTATGTCCTCATATTCGATTATAGAAGCATTTGTGTTCTATCATTAGGGACGCTCATTTTTCTCAACAAGATACTTAGTCTCAAATTCAGTGACGGAAGGAAATGCCTTCTAGGAATTTCCTACTTAATTTATCCCCCTTCTTATTACCTCTCCATAATGTTTAAGGTAAGGTTTCACTTCACCCAGAAGACTTTCAGTACGGATCTGTTTCTTATTACCCTTAATTCCTATCTTTATATATATAAAAGTCAATGTATGTATGTATGTATGTATGTATGTATGTATGTTCCACATCTCCTTCTAAACCACAAGACCGATTTTGATGAAATTTGGAACACGAGTTTGTCACTGATAGACAAAAAACACTGTAGGGTTCAATTAACCGAATCCCTATTTTTTCAGGGTTAAGGGTGTGATCCTTACTAATATGTATAAAAATGTAATGATCCCTGTCTGTCTGTTGCTCCATCACGCAAAAACTACTGGACCGATTGAGCTAAAATTTGGCATGCAGATTGAAGACATATCTGGTTGTAACATATGCTATATCAAAAAGCCCTCAGGGCCCCCAAAGGCCCCCTGAAGGTCCCCCCTGGTGGTCCATGCTAAGCATTGTGTTTGGTGCAGTGGTTTCATTTTTTGCTTTTTAAAAGTACATTCACTCAAGATATAGGGCTGGAATTTTTTTTATCGGATGGCTGAATAAATATAATTTTTAATTTTTTCAATCGATTTTCTTCTACGCTCCGTATTTGTCTGAAATTCATGTTTTCAGTTGAAAAATCTCACATTTTTCCCTGAAATCAACAATAACATATTTCCTTGACAACCACAGATTTGATTTTCAAAGGATATACACGCCTCTTAACTATTAAATATCATGTTTTCCTGCACGCCCATGATAGTACGTAGAATGCAAATCCGTATAAGAAGGGCCCAGAGTCCCAAGGGCCCCATGGTAGATTGCTTCAGGTGTTAATCGATAAATTCAATGCATATTTACAACAAGTATACTTTTCAACGTCTTTCTCAAAGTAGCTCTCAAAGGGGAAAATATATGGGAGAACACTTACGTGGTAAACGTTACACATAAAGGAATTAATAGACTACACACTTAAAAGAATATATACGTGCAGCGAATATCAATGGTAATAATGCCTCTGTTGCTACAACAAACACGGCGTTGTTTATTATCGTTTAGTACTCAGGTGTATTACACATAGTGAAACCGTCTGCCTCTCAGTACATTCGCGAACTGTTTTTAGACCAATTCCCACATCAGTAACGTCACGAATTATTTATACGTTTAAAAGTGTTAATGTGCAGTTAACTTAGGTACATTCACTCAATCATCGAGTTGCCTATTCTAGACTCTCACTTGCCGCTATGTTTCCGTTTCTTGGACTTAAAAATATATCCATCAACATGCCTAATAGAAAAAAGAGTAACCTTTCGAAAAAATCTTTTAAGACAAAATGAATGTCTTATTTGCGAGAAAATGAACCCTTTAAAGACAAACGACAAAGGTTAGATTTGGATGGTCAAAAACATGCCCAGCAGCGATCTCATGAGATTCTCCCCGTGGTGTTTCTCGGGTTACGCTAAGATCCGCACAAATTTCATCCTTAGCCAACATACAGACGGGTAACCAGCTCTAAATCTGGTTCAAATACAGACCCATCTGTTTCAAACCTTCAATCTGCTTTAAGATGGCGGAAATTATAATGACGTTACTACAAGCTTCTTATCCGAAATAAGAACGGAAATTCTGCGCAATTAACGACATCTGTGCATGAAAATCGACAAGTGCACTAAGAATCACCATAAATTTTTTATTTAGCAACCGAAACCAATGATTATGGCTATGCCGAAGGCGCAGTCCCATTGATGGAGGATTCATAGGTCAAATAAACATGGCTTCTGCTGCCATTACTCCTCTTGACGTGTCAACCGCTGGATTGTACTCTACTGTCCAATCCTGATTAAGATAATCAACGCACATATCAACGTTGAATAGTTGAATTAAGTCATGGAATGCAAATATATGTATTTACACAAGGGAAGCGATCAAGCTGTTAATCACTCAGAAGACGGCTCAAGAGGACCGGAGGGACGAGGTGACCATCTATCAACCTTTGCTGTTTAAGTAGTAATGAGTCTGCGAGGCCGATTTTTGGGTTTCCCGTGCAAGAAAGTGAACCAATACCCGTTGAATTTCAACGGGTATCTTCCGCTCGTAAATCATAAATACCAAAGGTATGTACTTATAATCACCACACCTTATCTAAAGAACATTTTGTCCATATTAAATTCCAGTGTTCCATAAACACATTTCAAGATAACTTAAACGTGACTTTACAATGATATAACGTTCCTGTAATTTTCCAAAGTAATAACTCTTCCACCGTTCTGTTTCTCTGTACCTGTAAACAAAATTGTTTCTACTTTTGAACTTTACAAATGCATGCTCATGATGTATCCAGCTCAATTATAATGTTAAAATTTTATTTACACCTGAATTCGATCTAAAAATTATATACAAATCAAAATAAAGAAATATCCTCCACTTTTATATTTTACTTTACTTCACATACCCACTTAATTTTCCATATTACTTACGCAATTGATCTTCAATCATTTTTATCATGTATTATGCCTAAATCAAGGCGAATAATCAGGTTTTTCAATTACAAAGAGTTATTCTATTTACAAGGATTGGAAATAGGGGTGTGCGCTATGAAAATATTACCCATAGGGCAGAGGGAAGGAGGAATAGTTGATGCAGTTAGAGATCGGACGTTTTCCCGCAATATGTAAGAAGGGTAGTGGGGAAGAAGGAGGCTCTGGGAGGCCCAGACCGACCGAGGACAAATGTCGAGATATTCCTCGCGCCTCACCCACCCTCAACCCAGAGTGACAAATCGCCATGACAACATGACAGGCTGGCTAAATTCGGCGGCGAGCGGCGAGAAATATGAATTTACCCGCCGCCTTATCGATTTCCAACGGCGATCCAGTAGTTTATTGGCCGGTACATAGGCGACGCTCCGAGCAGGGCGCTCGGTATGACCGCGCTGCTAAAGAATCAACTGGCGGCAGAGGAGGCAGACTACAGCCGAGAGAGGCGTGCAGTTAAACGGATGCCAAATTTTTAAAAAGAAAAATTAACTTAGCCACAAAAAATAAGGACTTCGGAGGACGCCTTTCCCAACAACATTGTCCAATTTCGGAAATATGTATCATGAACTTCACATTGAAATTTTAAAGTGTAAGAAGTTTTATTTAAACTTTAGTTAAAACCTTTTTTAAATTGTTAAAAACATTATACCCTAAAAACATAGTTTGCTTTTTTCTTTTCTTTTTTTATGTCATCAACACAGAGTTACTATTTGTCCCACCTTAAACAGTTCAGTTTCTAATTCAATCCAATTTGAAACAATGCGTTATATTTTTTGCCAAATTCTTTAAGGCATGATTTACATAAGTCATGAAATATCCCTAGATTATTCATAAAAATGGCTATTTTTATCCTTTTCTTCGCGTAGCAGGGCACTTTGTGAACTGAAACGCACAAAAAACGAAGGGTTTTAAGAGACTAGAATGAAACTCAAGAGATTTATTCGATTTTTTCTGTTGAAAAAGAAGATTAGGTCATAAATATCTTTCAGAAATCTCACTTAAATGCACCATATGCCATCGACAAACGCTTCAAAATCACTAAGTTTTCTAGCATAAAGAAAAGAATAAGATATTTTAAAAATTGAGTTTTAAATGCTCTGCTTAACAGTGAGACTGACTGCCGATTACAAACAAAAACACAAAAAGCATAAAGAATCAACGAAGTATATTTGGATGGTAACGGCTTAGTCGCTGTGCTCTGTGGTCAAGTTGACATTTATGATATGAGGCAATACCACAAAATACATTGTCGGGATGACATATACCAGGGAGAAGGAAATGTACTCATTCCACTTCTTAGAAACGCATTAAAAAATCAAGAGTAAAATGTGACAATGAAGTTGTTATTGAAGCTATAATATGTCATAAAAATAATCATAGTAAAAAAAATTAAGGGACGGATGATTGCCAACTATAAATTTAATAAAATAAAAAACGTTTTCTTCACCTTTTCAATCATTATTGTTTTAAATTCGAGCTTTAAAAATGTTTTTTTTTCTTCACTTTTCCAATTGCATCACTATACGAGAACAAACAGAATATTAATAACGGCAGGAGTTGAGTCAATAGCGGCAGTAAGAATAAAAATATTCAAGTCTCATGAGTGGGAAAAACGTGAACTAGGTAAAAAGAGAGAACTTTGTAATTTTCCACACGATTTTATTCTTCAACTCAACCGATTTCAACGTATCTCGCGTCATTTAAAGAGTTGACTTTTTTAACGCTAAGAATCAGAATTATCTGATTAATATCAACATAAGTAACTTTCATCTTCAATTTCAGGATACATGAAATGAGTGAAATAATGTACTTTGCAATATTCCACTTAGATTTATTTACTCGACCGGTTTCAACGCTTGTGCGTCATTATCCAGGGTACAGTCTCCCAAGGGAGTACTCTAACCTGGGACAAACGTCATATTTTTTCCAAATTCTTTAAGGCATGATGTACGTAAGTCATGAAATATCCCTAGATTATTCATAAAAATGGCTCTTTTATTATCTTCTTCGCGTGGCAGGTCACTTTGTGAACTGCCACACTACAGGCTCCCAAGGAAGGCTGTACCCTGGATAATGACGCACAAGCGTTGAAACCGGTCGGGTAAATAAATCTAAGTGGAATATTACAAAGTAAATTATTTCTCCCATTGTTTCGTTATTCAACAAAGTAGAGCCTTCAACAGTTGAAGTAATGAAATGAGTGTTTTTCAAAACATATTTTTTTCTCAAGAAATTCACCAGAAACTGCACCCTATCGCGGATCCTCTTACCGTCAGTCCTGTAACTTTTTCCCACATAAAAACGATCACGTTTCTTTGCATTGAATGGCACGAGAACAAAGTCACCCACGTTTAGGGTGCTAGATAATTCCATGTCATTAGAAGTCAGCTCTTGAAAATGACGCGAAATACGTTGGAACCGGTTGAGTGAAGAATTAAATCGTGTGGAAAATTCCAAACTTCTCACCTTTTTGTTAAGATGAATTTCCACGACGTGAACTCGTCTACCGTTGATCTTATACGTGAACTAGGGATTCGAGAAACAAAACGGTTTGGTAACAAGCTTAACAACATCATAGGTATTCTACCAAATAAATTGTAGGTTGATGGACAGGCTACCAACAATTTCTCTCTGCGTCTCTGGATCAACTATCTCCAATTAATGCATATCTAATTATAAGATTTATGCATTTTAAGACCCAAAATTTCGCCAAGACGAAATTTTTACAGCCAACACATAGGGCCACTATCTTCGGGAAATAGTATTTTCCGAGAATTCCGGGGTTCGAATTTTTTATTGATTCTTTATACATCATCAGTGAATACAAAATTTGAGTATGAAATTAGAGAAGAAATCGCTAGCAATACTAAACAGAGTAATAACTTTACATGGTAGCTAAGCCTTTATAGAGTGCGGAGAAACAGGAAAAAGCAGCCAATAGGATACGCAAACAGTCCTGTAGAACGGCGGAGATGTTCCTATTAAAAAGGTTGACGCTAAGAAAAAATATGACAAGCAAGAAACTCCACCCAGTTAACTCGTGATGCATCAAAAGTTATGATATGCCTAGGAAAATGAAGACTGTTAGTAGCTCCGGGCAAACACATTGTTGCGACCTCCCAACATCTCTCTTGTTTCTATTCCCAGCCAAAAGATGCATTCTCTCTCATGCACTCTTCTCCATCTCCCCACAGAATGACGCGTGTGTGCCCAGGAAACTCGGGAATTTGGAAATGCCGCTTTGCGTCGTAACTATGATCGACTTAGAAGATTGTGCGGAATGTGACGAGGTGTGAACATTGTGTCCCGAACGCAATTTCCTTTCCGTCATCTAGCAAGAGATTTAGTCTAAATTCCAACACTAGACTCGTCTCTTAGCCAGTATCACCCACATCAATTTTTAACGCTAAGAATTAAGGTTAGAAATTTATAATTAAAAAAAAATTGTCATCAACTTACGAGAATTTATAACCTTGTTTCAAAACATTGTGTGAAATTGTATTTACGATACCAGCTATTATTCTCTTTTCTGTTGTCAAAATATTTATGAAATGTACACTAAATTGTACATTTGATAGTTGTTATCTATTGCATAATGTAAAATTTAAAATTATAAAATATTACACCAGCATCAAAGGCAAAATTGATGTGTTTTAAGAAAAAGCAAAGTCATTTCACAGAATTGTTATTGTATTAATTGATGACCTCGTCGTTAACCCCAAAACAGGCGTTCTCCCAAGGGTTACCTATATACCAATAGACATAGGATTAATGTAGCTCCGCTTTTGTATAAGATGTATATGATGTAATTCCACATTATTATTAATAGTTGGGTATTTTCAATAATTTTCCTTCGTTCATTTCATCATATGGTCGCCAAAAAAGTGTATTTTTTAAATTTCATGTGTATGTTGAGGGGGCTAAGACGACGGAAGGGAACCTAAATAGTCTCACTCTCTCCCAGATAAAATCGACTTATAAAAGTGTTAAGCTAAGATTACCGTAAATACAGTTTGGAATGTTTAACAAAAGTCCAACCGCTTCCCTTAATACGTATATTTTAAGTGCCTTTTCAACCAAAATCTTACTCGGCTATTTTAAAATGGTTTAAAAATGAATAAGACATTCATTTACACGTAATGCATTGATAAAAATTGAGTTATGAGAAATAGTCATAGACTCTCCAGGCCATGTAATAATTTAGACGTGAAAAAAATAGGAAATGCGAATTTCGCAAAATTATGTCACGGCGTGCCCTAATTAATTATGAGAATATCAAAATGTTTAAACGATTTTAAAAACTTGACAGAGCGGAAGAAATCTTCAAGCATGAAGAGGCTATAATCACAACACGATGATCCAACTTTTTGGAATATTTTCATTATTATAAGTAATACACAGCTTTAGGTTTTCCACCGATTTGTATCAATACAAACATAAAATGGGTGACTTAAACGCTAAAATAATATAAAATGCTAATTTCGTCAAATTATGTCACGGCGTGCTCTAATTATGAGAAAATAAAACTTTATCGTCGGTTTATAAAAATTTGACAGGAGGTGTAGACATTTTTAGGCTTAGAATACGATTGAGTGGAAGCAGATCAAAAGGATATATTATCCATATTTAGCTAGAGTTCAAGAAAGAAAAATGCCGTCAATCATTGCAAGTAAAATAAGAATCAATATTGCAGCATTCTGGCGTCTATTTCTCAAACCGCTTAAAACATGCTAAATGAATTTAAGTTTATTTTCCTTCAAGCAGCTCATACTTTCAGTGTCCTTAACTTTCTGGCTCAACTAATGTACAGACTTCAATGCTTTCTTAGATAGATACCCAGATGCAAAAATGCCTTCAAACTATATGGTTAATTACTTAATTCATTTATCTTGCTGGCTCCCAATACATTTTAATTAGTATTACTAAAATAAAATACTTGCCAATTTTCATAATTTAAGCGAAATGATGAAAATTCACTAAGAAAGCTCGGTTATAAATTTTTGAGACATCCAAATCTTTTGTCTCCGCTTAAAATAATTTTAATGGAAATATTACAAGAAATTATCTTTGGATGATATATTATGTTTTGAAAATAACCGCTTATTACACATCTTGTTCTTGGGACTGGTAATTGACTCCGAATATTTATGAAGCAGCAGGCTAGTAGTCTTCATAGATTTGTAATTCGGGATATAAGAGTATCAAGGGGGTGTCCAATTGAAGAGCAAGTGAGTTATCAAGCAAAGGAGATTTTTTTAAAACTGAAAACTCAAGACATATTACAGACACTGCGTCGATTCAGAAGTACTTCCCCAGAGGTCGCTTCATGGTGTATTTTTGGTATCAGAATTGTCTTTATGAGAACAGGCAAGTCATACTTCGTGCGAGAATTATAACCTATAGTAGCCGCACCGTAGGCCTTGCACCAATATATAATTCGAATAACTAGAAAAATAGAAAAAAGATGCCAGCAACTCCAACCTCTTTTTAGGGAGGAAAATTTGTACTAGCAACGTCTTGATGCATGAATATTATTTTCGAAAAAAGTTAATTTACACCACATATTTAAACAATTAATTTCTTAGAATAAAGAGATATGTGTTTCGTTAATCACGAAAACCCCGGCACGACCCTTTACAGTGATAAAAACAAATTATTTACCAATTTAAATACATAATGCTAAAGCAACTTTAGTAAAGAACCTACTTTTTCAAGGCAAAATTATGATAACTGGTGGTAAAATAAATTCATTTTTGACTTAAATGGACTACTTTCTGGAGGAAGGTCAAGCCCATCGGGCATCTTAAGTAGTTTCAGAACTTCCACCAACGATATTTCGTAACCTTATTTCACGGAGAGTCTTAACTATAAGAAATTGAAAAATGTTTCCACGATAAGAAAAATTGGTTTTCGACTACACAAACTGAGTTTTTTGTGGAGAATGTAGTCATCTGAATTCCTATATGAGCCCATCCTTAAAGTAACAGATACGATAAAATAGTTTGCCTAGACGTAGCTCTGACAATATGAAATAAAGCAATAATGAAAATGATGTGGAGCGACATGTTGACATAGCATAAAAAGTCTCACATAATTCACCGGTCAAAAATGAAGAAATTATCAGCTATAATGACAATAATAGAAACTGATAAATCGCAGCTAAGCCACAGTGGGTTGAGATGTGGGTTTGGAGAATGATGGAGAGGGTGAGCTCGGTGGTGAGAAACACGAACGAGGAAGTATTGGATATGGTCGGAGAGGAGAGGAAGCTTGTGGCAGAGGTTCGGAGAAGGCAGACGGAGGAGGTTTTGAGAGGAGAGGGCATGTTGAAGAGAGTGATGGTGGGGAGAACACTGGGGAAGCAGCGTGGGAGAGGAAGGAAGAGGATAGGAATTCTGGACGAAATAAGAGGTAGAAGATATGAAGAATTGAAGAGGGATCTAATAACGGGCCATCCTTAGGAGGGAAAGCGAGACAATGTCTATGAGGTTGGGATGCAGAATGGGGACTGTCCAAGAACCTACCAATCCGCAGGAGTGGAATACTCAAATGAGAGACACAGCTGAGGGCAGAGCAGCCAGAGCCCGTGACCAATAGAGTGCACGGGCAGTCTTTTTTGAAGGACGGAGACTCTCTCAAACCCTCGAACGCCCATGCCATATGGCATTAGCGCACACACCATTCTGGTTTCATTCCAAGAATCCAATACCTTTACAAGTGCTTCCACCCCATGCTTCGTGTGCTAGGAAAAAAAAATATGGCCAATGCTCCTCAATTCTCGGGGTTTTCACCGCGTTGTTTGTTTCTTTTTTTTTTTCAAGACAATATTTTCGCCCGTATTCCAACTTTCGCTCACCTGAAGATGCCCTTGGGAATCAAAGGGCGAAACCTTGAAAAATTAACCAACGCGTCGAGGAATCCTAGAACGGAGGATCTTTCCCTTCAAAGCCACGGAAATTTACGAGGGAACAAAAACACGGCCAGTCCTTTGGTACCTACAGTTCGTTCCAAGTGGTTACATTAAAACTGAAAATATATGACAAAATTTATTCCAGCTTTCTTGGGAATGTTGACGCAAAATTAGTTACTACGCGTCAAAAGTTCCTTCATAGTGCACCTCAGACGCTTCTACATAGGAGTTGGACGGAAATTTCATGACTATTTAGTGCATCTCTTGCCAAGTACGCTGCGCAGTACGGCTCTCATAATCACAGTAATTTTGACTTGGTTTCAGTTATTTTTTTAGTGTTTCATAAAATTCCATTTAAAATGAGCCCAAATACGGAAAAAATAAAAATAAATAAAGTGTTTTTGTTCGACAATTTTGAATTTCGACTTAGCCAGGTTAATTTGAGCTTAATTAATCAAATGTACTGAGCCATTACCAAAATTTGAAGAAAGAAAATTTAACTTTACTCATAATGGAAAGCAGAAAGAGTAATTAGGTCACACCCAGAAGATTACCATGTCACACCCGGAACTTATTAAAAATATTCATAACTAGAAAAATAATGCTTTTGGATGTTTCACCGTTAGTTTAAACTAAAGAACAATTACCCTTATCTTAGTGATATTAATATCAATGTTAAATGTTAAAGCTATTCACAGAATTTACAGTTTTAAGTCGTCATTAAAAAGTGTCATTTGTGTGATTCACACACGGAACCACAGTTTTACTCCAATTACAACGGCGCTAGTTAATTTTTTAAATTGCAATTTAAGTTGTAAATTACCTTCTTCTATGGCTAACTATATATATATATATATATTCTAGTATATTTTAGTTGCAGTATTTTATGAGAAAATTAAAAATTATACGCTCATAAGTCACACTCGGAACCAATGGAATGGCTGTGCTAACACTAACATCATTATCAGGCTCAAGGATATTTTTTTCGGTTTCCTATGAGTAATTTTTCTTGAGGAAACGAGGAATCCTGAAAATTCCTAGGAATGGACGGGGGAAAGAATCCCCATCGGGAAATTATTGCTCAGCATTTAGACGAGGCGAGACAAGAGGAGAACACGCATATAACAATCTTTCTACTCACCGGCGTAGTTGAATCCAACTTGGGTTCGGAGTGTGTTCACCATGGTCTCGCCGGATCCCGCGCTGTTGTCCATGTCGTAGACGCCGTATTGCAGTTTGCTGTTCTTGAGGTCCTCCGCCAGAGAGGACATCATGTTCTTGCAAGTCTGCTGTCCGCTCACTTGCTTGTATCCATCGACGTTGTACATGAGGAACACCCTACGCCACGAAAACCTGACGGAAACGGAACATCACACCCACATATCATTAAACGTTTCAAGCCCTTATTACAACGATCCACTTCTCAGTTCTATAATGCCAGATTATATCACCTTAATAGGGTTCTGTAAAAGTAACAAGGTATTGGACTTCATCATCAAAGTTCTAATAGTAATTAACCCTCTCAGTACTGTATACTTTCAGGGAAACCTTTGAGAAATGCCAATGCCAATTTTTGAATAAAATATAACTTTTGATCAAGTAACAAAAAATGTAGACTAACTAATCTTTTGAAATATTAATCTTCAGTTTACATCTACTGCCTTTAATTTGTTCAAATATTAATAACAAACTTATTTTTTATCACAAGAACAACAAAAAGCAAAGCAAAGTGCACTACGTAGGTAGAATTCACCATTGCTATACACATTAACCGATATCTCGGCCAACGGGACGTTTCTTTTGAGACGCTGGTGCAAATATATTGGCAAAAGTAAAGTAAAAATGATCAAGGAAACGTTAGTTTGTCAGTCGGTAATTTTGGGGGAGGCGATGGACAGCTAAGGACACATTAGGAGGTGAACACAGACTTAATTAATACTGGTGTTTTTATTTTTTTGTGACACCTCATTCCCTGGTTGAATTTTACGTCATATAGCCTCGTTCCGGAAAAATTAACATAAGTTCGTCGCAGAAAAATATGATTTTTCCTTTGTATCATATATTACCACCACTAGCGAGGAGTCCTCACGAGAATGTCAATAGCCACGATGAAACCTTTTTGATGCGAAATTAGACTTTATTAATGTAACGCCTCGCTCCTTAAATTCATCGTACTTCGGTATTTTGTATTTATGGTTGATATGATTTTATTGTTCATGTTTGATTTTTTTAACGATTTGGAAATGTTATTGTTGAGAGAGCTCGAAGGAAGACATAAGTGTAGCGGAACGAAAAGATATTCTATTATAATATCCTCTCCACCAAAAATAGAGAAAATAAGCAAAAACTACAAATCTGTTTACAAAATATCATTTAGCGCCACCAAACGACAAGGCGTAAAAATAGGACTACGGTAGAACGGATTTTGGCTCCATTTTCCCAGTTTAGAGAGGAAAAAAGGGTATAACACACTAGAAAATACTCACCGGTCATTTCAAATCAAGTGGTCTAAGGCTCTCTCCACGACCATCTCGGATTTCGCAGAAATCATATGTGGAGTTCTTTTCACTACCTATGTCCCAAACGAACTTTGGAAAAATCTTATGATCGGAGGTGACAGTACGCCTGTGACATTTCCCAACTTCTTTCTTAACTCTTTGGAGCCAACTTTAGTTCCTAAACTCTTGTCGGTCTATTGGATTTGCAGATCTTCGTTTCCATTTCCTCTATCGGATCAACATAATCTTCACATAACTTGCATTGAGCAGACAGACGGGATTTGCCAATATCTTCAGTTTCTACTCCAATGGCAGTCGTTATTTTATCCACTGCACCCTTCGGTACACGCTCGTTTATTTTTGTTTCACATGACCAATTTTACCTGTCACTATAACCCTTCGGATATATAATAGGGAGCTGCCCAATGCAGTCAAACTTGTCTTGATGGTGACCGTTATGGCCATGGGACCCCGAAATCATGAGAAGAAGGGTCGGCTTTCGTCTATACCATTGAAAGGTTGCAAGCTTAGCTTAGGAAAAATGTTCTGACCCGAAAATTGAAAGTGATTTTTTCCTAGATTGTAAAAACGGGATTGAGCTTAGCATTTAAGCAGAGTTTCTAACCTGGCTTCACACGTATTTTCAAAACTTTGTCTGGATCATCCAACATCACCAGATCAACTTCTAGCAACCCGCTTTTGACAATGTAGTTTTATTTTATGAATGCGTAACAACATAACTTTAGCGCCGTTACGTACTTTTCAAGATACATGGCTTCATTTTCCAAACAGATATGATCATGCTCCAGAAGCTAAATTTCTAATCTGCGATCGATGAGTAGTTTTTTTTTATAAGCCGACAAGCTGCAAACGGGAACGAATCCGATTTCTTTGCAATAGTATAAACTATGGCACCTCAATGAAAATTTTCGTCATATAACGCGCTCTGAAGCGGATGAGGAATGTACCACCGATGTGTTAGCACTCATTTTGGAATCGAATTAAATAATGATGATTATTGGAAACTGCGTTTAACATTTATGAATATTTTCAGCGCTCCGCATGTGGACTCTTGACGTCAGATACCCAGAAACCCCAGAAAACAGTAGAATAACAATACGCACAGAGGCTGAAATGGCGTCTGCGGGCAGCATACCGGGACTTTTCCGCAACCACCTTGCTTAAAATTGGCTAAGGTGGATTTCCGCGTTTCGCACCCATTAAGGATCCATGTGAACACCGCTTAAGACATGGGCAAGAACCTTATAAGATGACGTTTATCTCCTACTTCGGTCGTGTTATCAACGGCCGCGAAAGAAATCAAGTTCCAACTAGAGGGGCTGCAACCGCGAGGGAGGCCAAGAATTTCTAGTCTTAAAATGATTGCGTTAAATGGCTGTTGCGGAGTGAGTTTGAGTGAAAGGAGGGAAGAAACTGTGTAGGAGAGGTGTGTAGAGGCTAGAGAAGCAACTGCTCGATCGCTGCGCCACGTACAGTGGATAAGAGGAAACGGCATTTTTTCACAAGATGGCGGAGAGGAAAAATCGCACTTCTCAGGTTTGAAAGTTTCCCATTCCTAGAGTAAATGATGCATTGTTGTGTTGAAAGTATTTTACAAATGCGCAAGGTTTGCATAATAAGTGAGGTGAATTTGGTTCCGATATCTCTGTTAAAAGTGGGTGAAATTACGGAAACTCTGGAGGGACGAAAGCTCACATTTACCGAGGCCTCCCTCGCAACACCAGCGCATTAACTGGCGACCCGTAATTTGAGCAAATGACGATCGGAAGCGCACCAAGATTTCCGTCCTCATTGTAAGGTTCTTGGACATGGGTACTTATGCGGTACATGTACGTTGCAGAAAAACTATTGACAATCTAAAAGATCGAAAATTGAATGTGTAATTTCTGACGTAGGTTTTCGCGGCGTTCAGGTTTGTAGTTAGGCAGGTTTTTTGGGTTTCGTCCGCTTTGTATCCTCCTCAGGCCAGGCGTCTTAAATAGGCGTCTCCCGGCCAGGCTGAACTTTCTCTCTTCAGCCTGGCCTGAGGACGCCTATGGCACAGTAGGAGAAAACGTCACCATCAAGAAGGATGAAGACAAAGTGGACGAAACCCGAAAACGTGCCTAACTGCGAACATTGAATGCGTAAGCATACAGCGTCGCCGTGGCAATTACGCCCTGCTTTGCCCCTGATTTTAGGGCCTTATATGTCCGCGTTGAAACATATATCCCACTTTTTAACGGGGTTGAAAACATGTTCTTTCTATTGAAATAGGTTTCTAAAAGTTCCTGGATGACTCATTTACAAAATCGCGTTGAAAATACCCTATTTTTGGCTACTATTACAAATCACAAACTTTACACTCGATTTGTAAGCTTTCATGAGTAGTTAGGAAGTTAAAACTTCAAATTCAAACACTCATTTATACAGAGATACTATGTGCAAACTCCCCTGGACGTCGCTTATCCACAGCCTTAGTTGTGTAAGATTAAAGTTTACATTTTTTCAGAAAAACAATATTTTTGGCCAACTTTGAAGCACACCACCCTTTTTGGGTGCAAAGTATAAAACGTTTAATAAATTTCATTTAAATAGAGCCCATAAAGTTCTACAAGTTAGAAAAATTTCATGCGTTTTGAAAAACTTGTGAATGAGATATTGAGATTTAAAGTTGCAAAATCTCACAGGCCATTGCCATCAGTTTCAGTATGGGGTCGAACAAAGCGCTGTAGCTCCATATTAGAATATTCCACCGAACCAAACTTTCTCCAAAGTTCATTTGGGACGTAGTGGGTCCTCCACACAGCTTCAGCGAAATCCGAGATGGTCGCGCGGGGCACTTTTTAAAAATTAGACCACATGACATGGAAAGACCCTTAAGTCTAATATTATCTCTAATCTTTTCTATGTAAGGCAAATACACCCACAACCCTAGCCCATGTAATTTTAGATGAATTTGTGAAAAATGAGAGGGCAGGTAAGATTTTTTGACGTCGTCAGATATAGGGTACGAATTTTATATA
This sequence comes from Pyrrhosoma nymphula, assembly GCA_963573305.1. Classification (NCBI taxonomy): domain Eukaryota; kingdom Metazoa; phylum Arthropoda; class Insecta; order Odonata; family Coenagrionidae; genus Pyrrhosoma; species Pyrrhosoma nymphula. The sequence goes on along the minus strand of OY754335.1, from coordinate 4,970,925 downwards.
CAGGTAACAAAAATATGAAAGAATAATGGTTGATATCCATTCGACTTAGAGCACAGAAAAAAGTGCATTTGCTTTCCATTTCCTTCAGACCCTGCGCATTAGGCAGCGTATTCCTAAATAGTTAGGGAGCTAAATTGATGCGTGTAGTTGAGGTCTTGCGAAGAAAATAACTTCCAAAAATAAATGATAAAGGTGCTGATAAATCATCAATGTATGGACAATATTAAGTTTGTAATTAGTTTGACGTAAAAAGCTTACGTTTTCAAGCACTTAGTTGAAACGACTTCGTGAACTATTTTAGAAGTATTGTGGACGTTACAATTGCGCAGGTAGAAAGTATTACCTTTCGGCAGGCTATCAAAAGTTTCACATGAGGACATCGTTTCATTCATTGTCGTTTGTGTGCGCTTAATGTAGGTGGAGCGAGATATCATTTTGAATAAAATTCAATGAAATTGGCCTCATATTGTAACGAAAAATATCTAATCTTTAAAAAGATAACAAAACAACATCCGCTTACCGGGAAATGGTACGGTTACTCACTCCAAGGGGCTTTGTTTGAAAATAAATTAGGACTTAATAACGCATAGGTCTCTTCAGAAATTTAACTGTTTTGTTTTTATTCAATCTTAATTTTTTTTTAATTATTACTCAATGCAGTAATTTTTAGAGAATCGTAAAAACATCTTCGGTTGAGACGGCGTGAAAAAAAGTGATTCAATTGAAAGATTTATGTCTGCATATTTAGTAAATTTCGGAGGATTTCAGTCATTAAAAAAACAATACTTTTGCGCCCTTAATACATATTACAATGCTTTCTTCATATTTCTTAAAGCTGACGAATTTAAAAAAATTAATTTGGAATATGGTCTCTAGTATGACTAGGGAAAAATCTCGCTAAAACACCGTAAGTGCACATACGTGTTTCGATCCACTTTGATTGGAAAACTCCCAATATATATATATATATATATATATATATATATATATATATATATATATATATATATATATATATATGCATCTGTCAATTTACTCACTTGTCCATCGTTTTCATGAGAGTGACCGCAATGTCCCTGAAGCTCAAACCGACCCTCACCATCATGTAGAACTCGTCACCTGGCTCGGTCTTGGTCTTGGTGAAGTCGAAGGTGAGGCCGCCGGCCGTGAGCAGCGGGATGTTCCAGAACTGCACCATTCGTCCCGCACACGCTGTCCACGGAGAAGGAAAAGGAAAAACACAACGATTACTTTACCATTCCAAGCTTTAAAAATAACCGCCTCTAAAATAAGGAAATCGCCAAAATTACCACAAAACTAGTAGCACAACTAATTATCTGAGTTTATTACCACTGACTTTCAAAGCTGATCACAGTTTTCAAAAGAAAATATGCGGCCGCAAGGGATGAATTATAATTAGTGTGATCAACTGGCCAAAGCAGGTTAAAATGGAAGAGTGTAAACATTCTCTAGCTTTCAACGGGCACAGGCAATAAAAAGCTAACAGTAGGTAACGGGGGACGCTGGGGAGATCAACAGTTAACGATAAGGAGAGAAGTGAACTTTTTTAAATTAAAAGTGTTGAGTGTTGTTTAAAATGTTATATGAAGTGTTTTATTTGTATGTGTTTATGTTCTAATCACCCTTGAATCCCATTCGGAAAGGAGGTAAACATCTAAATATTTTTCTTTACCCACGTAGGACATAATTTTATTAATTATAAAAGAAAGTGTGACCGAGTGAGGTTAAAGGTAACCGAACAACCACACTAAATCAGGAAATAAGGAATAATTTAAATAAATAATAGAATCATCTTAAGAAATCACGTAAAAACAATAGAAAACCTCTTTGATTTTCATTTCAGCATACATCCTGCCTCCCACATCCCGCCCATGAGGCTTCCCCTTCCCTTTCTTCCCCTTTTTCCGCTCCTAACCCGCGTAAATAAGCATAAATACGGTTTACGGGGGGTGAAGCAAGGGTGGAAAGAAAACAGGTGTCAGCTTAAGCGTATTGTCAACGAAAGGCATTAATTGGTCCACAGCAAAATAGCTCAATTCGATGAACGGAGTACTGAACCAGAAGTGAGTGCTCTCAGGTATAGATCACACTGAAAAGAAAGATGCAAGTCTTGTAAACAGCTTAGACAAGTATTTATTTTTTAATTTCGATGAGTGCACGCCGCTGCTTTTTATCGTTTTCATACTAACTGCGAAATACTTCGGACAAATTGTTTGCGTCGCTAGTGCTTGGTGACTAAGGAGTTGCGACCCCATGTTTATAACGCCAAGAATGCCTCAAATCACCTCTCCTACCACCTCCAGAAGTCACGCCGATTCTTCTAGAAACACCGTGTATACTTATAGATTGAAGTTGAAAACACGCGTTGTAAAAGGTGAAGAGATTAAACATAATGAATTCACAAATCTATTTCCACACTGTTTTAATCAACCGACCATGGTTTCCATTTTAAAGGTACACAGCTATGGGTGGCAGCCTATATGAACATGGGAGAGGGATGTTTCAATGGGAGAGGGATGGGGTAGAGTTACTGGATTTGGGGAGGGGGGGGTTTGGGGGTGGATTCACTTGAGGGTTTAGGCAAGGTCATGGGAGTGAGGGATGACGTCAACGGGCGATGGGTGGGAGGTAGGGTGATGTGCAGGAGAGGCGAGTGGAATGGGAACATATGATCATTACATAATTTAAAATTAGCGGGGCATGTTTCCGCCCCTTGTTATGTACATGTAAAATTTTTGGATCGAAATTGCACCAGTGGTGTTCTTCATTCAAGTGTTTAGCTATTCCAGAGGAGTTGTCATAATTTAAAAAACATCGTCTATGTTCACGCATTCTCGTTCTAAAACCATGGTCGGTTGATTAAAACAGTGTGGAAATAGACTTGTGAATTCATTATGTTTAATATCAAAGATTTCCACCGAATTACGCTGGAAACTGTATTTTTAGGTGAAGAGATGTGAAACATGAGTAAAAAGGGAATGTAAAAGACACAATTTGTAAGTACTTAAGTATTATAAATATATGATGTTTGCGAAAAATTATAAATAAGAAGCGAAATCCCTTTGGAAATGGAATAAAAATTAAATGTAGGTACCTTACCATCTTATTTCTTATCATTAGAAAATTATTGCAATTATTTAAGTCAAAATGCGGTCATTGAAATAGAAATGGCGTTGTAGTCGGTCCTTATGCTAGAGAATGTTATATTAACTGCTTTCAATTCTCAATACGGCCACCGAAATTGTGAACATTTTTCTTCTTGAAAAACTTATTATTTGGAATAATTTTTTATTTCGATAGATACGAAAATATTAGACAAAATTTTTAGAATCAAAATAATTAGACAATTTAATGTTCTTTCTAAACTTTGTGATATTAGTGCCCTATCTACATTTTTGGCGGAGACATGGCATCTTATACAATACCGTTTCAAGAGCAACATTGATCGATGGCTCTCTCATGTGAGGAACTGGCATCATTTGCCGAAAAATACTACTGACTTCATATACGTAATTTATTTTTATGTGCATCGAAGAGAATAATCAACCACTGAAACAGGGAAAGAGGTATTTTTTTGTGGTCTAAATAAAGTTCAAAATCAAGCGGCAACAAAGTCCTCAACGGGGATATGGACCGATTGTCGATCACATGCATTGGCATTCATTATTTAAGAATCTGAATGAACTAACTAACCTTTCTAACATATTCTAAATAATGCTCCTGGTCCAGCGTAATCGGTATCCAAAATTTAATTAAAACTTCTTTCGATCTGATCTCTATTGCAGATAAAATTGATCGAGATGTAAATTTGATAGAAGCTCGAAGAAACAACTTACCACCGTCCGTCAAACCGTCCGTCAAACCGTCCGCCCCACGGACCGTTTGGGTAGGGATGGGAAAATTACTGTAATTTTCATCTGAGGTAAATTATACCACGTGGTAAATTACGGTAATTTTCGAAAATTACCGTAATTTTCCAGTATTTTTCAGTAAAAACAGATTTCCCACTGTCCAAAAAAAATGAAAAAAATACGCAGGGTGCTTGTGAATTTTAACCTGAAGACCTTTATGAGTCTCGTTATGAGTCTTTTTTTATAATTGAATTAATTTAATAAATTGTTTGTTTGTTGAAAGCAATAAATTTTGCTAAATATGTAAACTATATCTGATCTGATTGGGATACACACTCCAGCGAGACTTTATTTAGTAAAATGACGAATTTCTAAGCCACAGATCTCGCAAGAAATTTAAGTGTATAGTTCGTATTACAGCTCAACTACTTTTTAAAAATAAAAAAATTACTCACCGCAGTAATTTTTATGGAATTGCATAAATATCTTCGGCTGTGATGGAGTTTTCACAGCACGGCGTGAAAACAATGAGTCAAGTTAACGACTTACGAATGCATATTTCGTTAATTACTGAGAATTTCAGTCATATAAAATAATACTTTTGCACCATTTATATTTCAATATTTACTTCGTTCTTCTTAGAGCAGCTGAACTTAAAAAATAAAATTCGAATATTGTCTCTATTATGACTGAAGAAAAATCTCGCTAAACTTACCTTAATTCATTTCCAACCAAGGAACCTCCACGAAGCGCGGTTCACACAAACACCAATTACAACTGGTTACAACTACTCTAATTACTGAAGTAATGGTGATCGGCTTCCGGTGTTCCACCGTGTTGTTAGTCTTGAAATGATGACAGTTTCGTCCTCGTTCCAGAGGACATCTTCAGGTCGAAGTGTGACATGCACATGTTCAGCGCCAAGCCTAGACATGGTCCCCGGTGTAGGCTGGCGCCTCTTCAGGGTAGGCTTGCACCTCGCTAGTAGCACACCTCAGACACCTCAACCGACAACACAGCAAGTGATGGACTGAGGAGGAGCCAAACCCGTCGCAGGGATCCCAGACAACTCCGAAAAACATCAAGCCGGCCACCCGCCGACCGGCGCACCGAAGAGGATCCGAAGGCACACTCCCGCCCACGGGGAGAGACGCTCTACTAAAACCCTCCTTAACTCCTTTCCAGTGGTCATCCGAGGAGTGGACCTGGAGACGTCAGAGGATGACATTAGAGAGGGACTCCGGTTCGCTGACCTCCGGATCGAAAATGTCTACCGCATCACGGCACGACGCACAGGGCGACCCACCATCCTCCTCAGCTTAGTCATCACCAGGAGGACCAGGAGACCGCCCGGGCCCGCCGCCTGCTCCACGAGGGTGTCGTTTCATAAAAGGAAGCGATATCGCGTGGAGTCCTCACGCTCACCTGGCTCCCAGCCCGCTCAATGCCGCAGGTGTCATGGTTTCGACCATAAGACACACGAGTGCAAGAAGGGCCTCCTCTGCGCACGATGCGGGACTAGCCATAGGACCGCGGAGTGCAAGGCGGCGGCCCTGAAATGCGCCAACTGCGGCGGCGAGCACCACGCCGGCGACTTCCGGTGCCCTGTGCGCCTTAAGGAACCGACGGGGCTGGGCAAGGCGACGCCGGTGACATCTTGCCCTGTTCTATCACCCACAGGTGCAGAGGCGATACATTGTCACGGAGGATACGGTCAGCCGACGGGATCTCCTGAGTCTGTTGCTGGCCAACCTTCACCCGGAGGAAAGGGCAACGGCTGCGGAGACCCTTGACGCAGCAGCCCGTGAAATCCTTGGATACTCCGTCCAGGCGGTGTATTCCTGGAACCAGCAGCTCGCGGTGGTGGAGAGAGTGACAACCGCCTAGACATCAGGCTATGGACTTTTCTTATAATTTGACAATGCCCTTCAGGCAATAATAAAAAGCTGAAATATGCAGTTGTGAATAAGTTTAATATGATATATCTCTAATATATTGACATTGCCCGTTAATAAATATTACACGACAAGAGCTACCATAGCTATCAACCTCCTTGCATATAGACCTTGGGCTTAAACTGTAAATAATTCTACATAATAATTCTATCTACTTTAGTAATACCTGATTGACATTCTTATGTAATATAATACATAAATACGTATAGTAATCCTGCCTTATTCTACAGAAACAAGAGAACATCAAGCATAGAACTTCCTCCTCATCAGAACCACCGGCCTAAACATCAAGCCGACGCACGAGTGTAGGAACGAGAAGCAGCGACACCACATCATTACTCCAGCACTCCTGCGCTAGCAACAGAATCTTCCAACATCCACACGGCGACCTGCGAGTGAGGTTTTGCCGGTTTCCCTCACGCCTCGGGTGAATGCCAGGTCATTATTAAGGCATCGATAGGAAGAAAAAAGAGTTCCAGCAACTATAAATAATCTAGTACACGCCTATGTACAAAGTTTAAATATACATTAATGCTATATGACAAACCCTTGAAGAGGATAATTTCCTAAAACAAGAACTTTTTAAATGCGTAAATTTTTTTGTGTATATATATTTATGTATGTGTATGTATGTATATATTATATGTATATATATATATATATATATATATATATATATATATATATATATATATAATTTTTTTCACTTGGAATCGGCCATCATTCCATCTTCACATCACCATTGTGTCATCACATTTTATGTGTTTCCTATACTCTTTCTTTCACCACCTGTTTGAACGAAATATTAATTATTTACGCCTGTGAGCGGTTTGAGTGAATGAATGAATGGTTGTATGGCCGGAATGGCTCATTTCTACTTCTTGGGCTCTGCGTGCCCCGAAACGCCTGTTCTGTATCTTTACCACTGTCTGTGTGCCTGATTCAAACTTTGCTTTCCTCTTCTGTGTACGTAATTTCTTCTCTGCCGGTGAGTGAAAATGTCCTAACTCTCCTTTTCTCCTACGCCCAAAGTCAATCCCATTAATATTCTTACTGATGTCCTTAATTTTTGTCGAAACTTAAAATGGAAAGTATTCTGGAACTCCCAACCTTTACCCCAAATCAGTGCAAACTCCCTTCACCCTGCACTTACCAATTTCAAACCTCCCTCATCCTTTGAACCCAAGCCTCTTCCTTCAAATCACCCTGTCGAAATTTTCACCAAACAATTACTTTCTAAAATTTCCAATCGATCCTATATTAACTCCCTAAAACCCAAACCCAATCTTTCCACAGAAGAAATTTCGGCCCTTAAGCAACTCATCCGAAATCCCGAAATAGTCATTACCCAGGCAGATAAAGGTTCCACGGTGGTCGTGGTTAACACAAGTGACTATATTAATGAAGTCAATAGACAACTTTCGGATTCCTCCTCCTACATTCCTGTCCCCTCCGATCCCACCCTTGATTTTTCAGATGAGCTAGCCTCGCTCCTCCTTAGCAAAGGTCAGTCAGAAGGCCTAACAAAAAAAGACATTTCCATCCTCTCCATTCCTCACCCCAAAACCCCTCATTTCTACATCCTTCCCAAAATCCACAAACCTAACATCCCTGGCCGTCCTATTGTTTCTTCGTGCTTTTCTCCAACAGAACGCATATCGGCTTTTGTGGACCATTACCTGCAGCCCCACGTGCACACCCTACCCTCGTACATTAAAGATACGTACCATTTTTTGAACCTCCTCAATTCCATTTCACTTCCCCATAACACACCACTTCTCATGGCCACAATAGACGTAACTTCACTTTATACTTCCATTCCCCACTCAGAAGGTCTACAATCAGTCCGCCATTTTCTAAGTCAACGTCCCACTCCTCACGTACCTAGTACTGATTTCCTGGTAGAACTCTCCAACTTTATTCTTACCCATAATGCCTTCTCTTTCAATGATCTTCATTACCTCCAAACCAAGGGCTGTGCCATGGGCAGTAGATTCAGTCCCTCTTACGCCAACCTTTTCCTCGGTCTTCTCGAACAGAACTTCCTCTCTCAAAACCTTTTAAAACCTCTCCTCTGGCTCCGATACATAGATGATATTTTCCTACTTTGGCCACATGGCATTGACTCTCTAAATTCTTTCATTTCCTCTCTCAATGCATCATCCTCTGTATCTTTCACCTCTAATATCTCCTCCACCCAAATAACTTTCCTAGATGTCGACATCTCTTTATCCAACTGTAAATTTAGTACCTCTGTCCATATTAAACCCACAAATAAACAGCAATACCTTCACTTTAGCAGCTGTCACCCCTCTCATACAAAGCGTTCTCTCCCATACTCTCTTTCCATCAGAGGTCATCGAATTTGTAATAATCCGGAGTCCCTTGACCATTTCCTATCCAACCTACACCAGTCTCTTCTCCGCAGAGGATATCCTGATACCCTTTTGTATAAAAAAATACTCAGAAAATCTTACCAACCTAAACTAACATCAGATTCAAACCCTAAAAATCTTTCCATCTGCACCACATTCTTCCCAGGCATACAGTCCCTAAAGCACCTCCTTAAAGAATTATTTCCCATCCTTTCGAATAACCCAACAACTACTAATTTATTCCCTAAATGTCCATCCGTTACTTATAAGCGTCCCCCCAACCTATCAAACTTATTTAAGGCCACGAAACCTCTCAAAAAATCAGTTATTCAATCCAAAACTCCAGCCACCCCTTGTAACCGTCCTAGATGCAAAACATGCTTATTATTTACCACGAACCGACTCCCGAATAAATTCATAAATTCTCATCTTCCTTCCGTTTCCTCATCCTCCTGTACCACCTCTAACATTGTGTATATACTTCTTTGTAAGCTATGCCCGGCCTTTTATATTGGACTTTGTAGTACACCACTTAATATCAGGATAAATAATCACCGTGCCTCATGCAACCCATCCTCCCAAAACTTCTCTCACGCTGTCCCTACTCATGCCGCTTCCCATACCACTAAATTTGATAATTGCTACAATGTAGCTGTTCTGGCCTCTCTACCCCCCACAGCCACTCCAATTACTTTGAGAACATTAGAGCAAGCTTGTATATTTTATTTTAACGCTCTCCAGCCACCTGGCCTCAACCGGTCCCATTAATTTGTAAACATCCTCCCCTCCCCCAACCTTCAACATTGTACTTATAATTTTGTAACATCTTCTCCCCTCCCAACCTTCAACTTTGTATCTTTCTGTCTCTTAACTTGGTCATGGCAACTTCACCATTTCGTCTTTTCCATTTCCCTTACCTCCATTCCACCCCTCCTTTACTTTTCACCTTTCCCCTCCTCACTGCTCTCTTCCCCTCACCATCCCAAACATTTCCTCTTCATTCTTCCTATACCTTTCGCTGAAGAAGGTGGCGGCGATCCACCGAAAAATTTACAACCCGTGTGAGTGTCTTTTTTATGTGTTCTCATTTTAGTCACACTTGTGACAAAGTTTTTATATATTTGTGTTCACGCTCGTGAAAGCTTCCAATGATTATATATGTATATATATGTATGTGTGTGTGTATATATATATATATATATATATAAATAAACTATGCCACAGGTGGGGCGGAATGAAATATAAACACATAAAAAAGAACACTCACACTATTGTGACACTAGTGTGAGTGTTCTTCTTTTTTATGTGTTTATATTTCATTCCGCCCCACCTGTGGCATAGTTTATTTATATATATATATATATATATATATATATATATATATATATATATATATGCATTAGCAATAAACACCTTTTGAACTTGAATTGAACGAAGTTATTGGAGGCGGCCGATACATTGTGGCCGATTGCCGATACAGACGATTCAGTCCTGATGATGCTGCAGTGCAGAGAAACATGTTGGCTCAATAAATTATATTCTCCAGTGGAATAGTGCAAAGTAATTTATCCTTTTCCTTCCTTGAATTGAACCTCTGGAACGAAGAGGAAGCTGTCGTCATTTCAAGACAAACAACGCGATGGAACACCGGAAGCCATCCAACATTACTTCATGATGAAACACCTCGGAAGCCTACGTCAGAATACATTAATTACTAACTGGGTGGCAATTACAAAAACACACTTAAACGAATGCTTCGACTCACCGACGGCGAATTCGCACGAGGGCCCGAACATGACGTGGGCGCAATCCTTGGCGTAGGCGTCGACTGCTCCCACACATCCCTGCGTCGGACTGCACTTCGAATCCCTCTCGATCAACTTGAACTCCTTGCCCCGCACTCCGTTACCTGCCGAAAGAATGACATTAAGAAGCACATTCATGTGAAATAAGGCGGATTAATAATCATTTATATGCAATGAAACCACCCACTTCCAAAGACAAATACATAATAAAAAAGGTAAACATTTATCAAAAACGGATAATGCAAAAAATTGCATGGTTCAGCCAGGCTGCTATTCTTTCACCATGCCTCATAAATCTATACAAATAAATAAATATACATATAACAAATAACAAAGGTTAACGCATGGGTTACTCCATGTTAAATGATACTAAGACAATTAATTGGTAGCATGACCATTTTTTTTAAATCCAGTTCCTGCACCCCAATAACCACAAAATATTGGCAATTTATTGCGATGATTTTACAAATTTTATCCCTCCTCGTTTTCTCGCGGCAGCCATTTTTCCAAGATGGCGCATGAGAATTTTTGATAACTTTGATGATTGCGTTATCCTAAATATCTCAAGGACTAATTAAGATAGAGGAAAGGCACTGACACCACACAATTTTTGCATAATTAATAACATTCTCTTCACATTCCTAAAATTAAGGAAATTAAAGGACAAATTAAATAAATGTTTCCAATTTTTTGTAGAATAGTATGGTGTCATTACCTTACTTAATTAATAATTATTGCGCTCCCTTCCTTAATTATCCAAGAATAGATATTCTTGAGGAATTAAGGACAACGTAAACATCAAAATTCTTAAAAAGCTGCATCTGCCGCCATCTTAAAAAATGGCAGACGTAAGAAAAGGAGGTGGAATGAAATTTCTAAAATCATCGCATTCAACTACCGATATATTTAGGTATGGGCGCGCAGGAAATGGATTTTTTTTAAATGGCCATGCACCCATAATTTGATCATTTTTCATGGAATGACCCATATGAAAGTTACTTTAGTGACATAAGCCTTATAAGCTGCTTGCAAGCGTTACAATACGCGGATTTATAAAGCAGTAGGGGTCGATAGCGGTAGTAATCAACCGTGGCTCGCTCCTGCATGGAAAAAAGACTGGCTCTTGGTTTCCCAGCAAGTATTATTTCGAATATGCTGTAAAAAATAGCACCCGGCGAAATCCTGACTACACGACTCAGAGCGGGGATTTGAAAATGTAAACAAAAAATTAATATCCCAGAGGAGGAAGTATTGTAAAGGTGGGTTTTACTCTGGCAAGTTTATTGTGCAAGATAATTGCAGCAAGCGACTTTGGGCGTAAATTGTATGTGTAAACGACTCTGCAAGTCCGCTTGCAGAACTTTAAAAAGTTTCGGCAAGTCGCTGGCAGAAGCGTATTGTTGCCAATGTAAGCAGCATAAACTCTTCTCGGGTTACACACACTGGATTATTATTTCCATTGGATAAAATGTATATGTTAACACGTTGTGTACCCGAGAAAGGTTTACTAGCAGTATTCGCCAGGAAATCAATAGTTCTTACAGAAACCACTCTGTCTCCGCACTAACTTGTAAAAACATTTGCGTCAGAATTAAAATCACCCCTGCAAGCAGTTGCAGAAGAAACTTGCGAGGGTAACTTGCCATTGTAAACCCACCTTTTGAAATAAGTTTTATTTTTACCTTGAATTCTTTTTTATAGTTAGACGTTATACAAAGGTAAGAATTACGACAGCCCTACTATTGAGTAATAATGAACGTAGCGATTCTCATACTAGTAGATACCTCCACTTCTTCAAGCCATTCCAGTGTGTTAAGGTTGTAGTCCAAAGGGTTTATTGATGCGCACATAAATATAATATAATTTATACAAATGTATTTAATCCACGAATGTCTGTGCACAAACACATTCATTGCCGGAATGAGGCAATTTTTAGACATGACATTTATTAATTTGTTTACTTCCGTCATTCATTTAATAAGGGAATAAAACCGTAAGCAATGTACAGAACATGTATACACAGAACGATTCCCTACAAGTAGCGAAAAGAAATCGTGATATCGCTACGCTCTCTGCTTTCATAGAAGTCAACTTCCATTTTCAAAGCCGCCTTGAGCTCGCACATCATTTCACCATGCACGTAGCCATTACACAAGGAACAAAGAAAACTTTCTAAACCCTACAAATAGTTAAACACTTTATGTTAAAGTCCACAATGCGTTTCACCTAAGATTATCAATAAATTGCCACATATATTCATGGAAGCCTTTAGAGATGAAGATTATACGTTGTAACTAATTCCTACAGTAACTAAACTTTTTGTACTGTATTTTCCTATAATTTCTAGCTATTATTGTAATTACAAGGAATCTGTGACAAAGCACCAATTTATAAGCAGATTGATTCGCAAGCATGTAAATATAATGCGCTAGTGCCGGATTACCAATAAGGCAAAGTAGGCAGTTGCCTTTGGGCCCCGAGGCATTGGTGGCCCCGGAGGGGCCCTGTAAATTCTTTTCCCCTTTCTTCTCTTGCGACTTGTTTATTATCGTTTACCCCAGTTTCTTGTACTGCCTACAAGTCCCCAAGTGTGTTAATTCGTCACTGAATGCGCAAATAAAACTAGCATTTTATTTTATTGAGAAGCGGTGGGAAAAGAGAATTCCCGAATGTAAAGAAACAAATGCTCTCCAAAACGGCCTCCCAACAATTCTCCCGAAACTCTTTTCAATTTCTCTCCTCGATCTCCTTCCAACCCTTCCCAAATACAACGGCGTGTCCGTCGACTACCCCGTGGCAACGGCCTGACCCAGCATGTTCACGTACTACATCTACATACTACCCTTCGAGCTGCTTCAAGGGCGTGTGCTGTTAGGACACCAGTCATGTAAAGGGAAGGGAAAAGGAATGAGGAGAGGTCAGAGGTGAACTCTATGTTATGCAGCGTCTTATTGACACACTCCGTTAATGCTCTATTCATTAATGGTTTGTGGAAAGAGGGAATTATTTTTGCTATCATTTCGGCAGTGTGCCTCTCTTACTATGTTCGTCCTGTCAGTTGTAGAGCGTCCCATCATATGTAGAGCGGGTTTGAAGTAATGGGAGTTTTCCATTCGCTCTAAAGTGCTAAACACTGCAAAACACAACATCGTACCTGCCTTCCATTCGTGATTCAGACCCTGCGCACTAGGTAGCGCACTTCTAAATAGATGAGGAGCACGGTTGATGTGCACTAAACAACAAAAGAACGCCGATAATTGCATCATCGATAATTTTTTTGTGTTGATTCACCGTAAAGACGTCAAGCACGTATAATTTACAGTTTTTATTACTCCGTTGTATGAAGCATACGTTTTTAAATACTAATTTTTAATGAATACAATATCTATGTACAAAACATTCAGCCGTGACTGTTGCACACCCACAGAATGCCACCTATCGGTAAGTTACAAAATATTTCGCCAGCGCACATTGTTCCATTCATCGTTCAGAGTTATATTTCAAATTTTCGCCTAAATAAAAGCATTGTTTTGACTTGGATTTTCGGCGCGAAATTCGAAGTTTACGAGAAAATCATATCTAAATACGCTATTATTATGCTACGCTATATTGCGCTAACTTCAACGCAATGGATGGCAAGCTCCCAATATCCTCCGAGTCATCCTGAGACTCACCTGATCTGAATTTGTCACTTCATCTAAGCCTAGTTAGTTGAGTCTCTAGCGGCTCCTAGCCTGGTCCTTCAATGAGCAGTATTACTCTGTTGCTTGCGGGCATTAGAAATGTACCCACCAAAAAACTATAACCTCATAAAAACAAAGTTTATATTACACTCCCTTTATTTTCATATGCGTTACGTCACGTTTAAATGTCTCATATTCTCAGTGCATTTTATTTTATTTTTCATTGTTTTATGGTATCTTTGCCATAAAATATTCTATCATCACATTGTTAATAAGTTTAATTCGAGAAAGGAAATCATTCTATCTTCACTGATATGTCAAATTATTCAGATATTCGACAACCATTAGGAACATAAGTAATTCGATATATGACATTAATATTTATTGTTGAACATTCAATAGCGATGATCACAGTTGTTGGCTCACCACGCAGTCCATCTCCCACAACGTCCAAAGGATAAGTGCTAGTAGCTTTGATCGCCGTCATTAATGAATAATTAGCGAGTAAAATATTGCAAAAAAAAGTTTAGAGGGCAATGCGATGATGAAAACAAAATTTCTAAAGATGTAAGTGAAAACGGCTATGAAGAAAAAAAAAACAATATCCCCAGCAGAGAATCGAACACCACACCTTCCGCTCCAATGGATTTATACGTACACAGACAAGCATACAGATAGTGTGAGCTAAAATAAATTGAGAAAAAATAGGTATTCTTCCTATTTGTGCCAATGACACCCGTAAGGTTACTGGTACGCACGCTGAAACCGACCGCTAACCCTATTAGGCTTGGTCTTATGATGTACAGTTTAAGTTAAAGTTATTTAAAAAATGTCGTTGCCTTTTCATAAACTTAATGTTAACTTAGAGTTCGGGGTTTGTATATTGCAGCAGAAGGTCAGTAAGTTGACGTGAGCGTTATTGATGGAAGAACGTTTTTAACTTCGGTTTCCGCAACAAGAAAATATTTAATCAAAGATCAATTATCTTATATAATATTTATCGGGCCTTACTGCACAAGCGTTCAGATGTTATACCATCGCTTGAGTGATCCTGATGCTACCCATTCGATTTTCGCTGAACTGTACAGTCATTTAAGTGTACCCTAATACTAATGTCATCGCTCGCATCTAAAATAATGTATGCATAACAACAGTAAAATTTAATTTTCTAATAGAAAAAATTCACTCGCCTCAAAATAACTTGCAGCGTTGGGCTTGAGGTAGCTTTAACTATCCAGAGGAAGGATGCGAATAGGTCCATTGTGACTGGACAGCCCTAACTGTAATTTTCCCAACCTCATACGTTTCCAGCATATCTATCCATTTTCCAATTTTAAATATCTTTTGAACGATTCCTATCCCTTGAACTACTAATTCCATCCAAGTTTCCTATCCTTCTCCTAAGCTTACCCAACACATACCCGCGTGTTTTAAACACACGAGACATTTTAATATTACTCCACGATGTTTGTCCGTGGCTAAAAATTCTATTTATCCAAAGGTTTAAAAACTATTTATGCGCGTAGAGCAAGATAAAACCTCCTGGGCATCCAATTTAAAATATCCTTGATAAATTGGGAATCCGTATTCCAAAGATCTTCTCACAGAATATTTTAAAGAGAGAGTATCTCTTAGATCCTTATTTTGCAAATTGCAGACGTTTCCGATGAACTTCACAACGAACATCATAAATCTGCTCTAAAGAAATATGGAAGATACGGGCCTGCATGGGTCAGTGTGGAGAGAGAGAACGCCCATGGACTGAAAGGCATTTAAGATTTGGCTTTGGAGGAGAATGGAGAAGGTGAGCTGGGTAGCAAGAATGACGAACGCAGAAGTTTAGGATATGGTAAAAAAGGAAATCTATTATGTAAGTTCCTAACCGGTCTATTTTCTGACGAGCTTGATAATATTTCACGAAATCCGACATACTACGGTAGATCAGATCATGAGAATAAAATTAGGGAACTAAACTGCAGAACGGACAGATTTAAAATGTCATTTTCCCACGAACTATAAGGGACCATAACAGCGGCCAATGAGACTTTTATCTAGGTTTGTCGATAGGTAATGTAGCTCTTAGTAGTAGTAGTAGTACTCCCTAATACTTGAATCCTTATGTTACCTAGTACTAGCTGTGCATGATATATACATTGGTCTTGAGTCTCTGTCCATTCGTGTAGTTGCAAAATACATATTATATTAACGGTCCCTCTCCATTGTGATAATATCTGTAGTGTAGTAGTGCATGCTTGTGAGACTTCATCTCGTGACAAGCATTAGCGATTTATGCTAATGCATAATTAGTCGTTGTTACACTAACTTTAGTGTATAGTATAATGCATGTTGGCGAATACTCACCCCCTGCCACACACCCCTGAGGTGGCTTGCAGGGTTTTTTGTAGATGAAGATGAAAGGAAGTTGGTGGCTGAGATTTGGAGAAGACAATAAAGGATGGTTTTTAGGACGGCTAGATAGGTGGAGGCATTTTGATGCTAGTGATAGGTGGGAGAACGATCGGGGAAACGTGGACGAGGATGAACGAGGACAGAGGTTTTGAAAGAAAGAAGAAAATGCAGAGGGTATTCGAAACTCAAAGAGAAACCCGACTGCGGGCAATTTATATGCGGGAAAGAGAGGATACAGCCCAAAAATGGGAAAAGGGAAAGGACTGTCTAAAAACCTACCAATCAGCTAGAAGAATATCCAATTATGTTGATTACTAAAGAAGAATTACTTTAGATATTACGAAGTACTTCAACTCCTATAGGTACCATCCCATCCCTCAGATCTGAAGCCGAGGACACTAGGAATTATAAGCACATTTCTTGACATGTATTGATCCAGACAGATCCAAAAATAACTCCAACTGTGACTACGCATATGTAACTTAGGATGGAAAAATGGCAAATCTTAGGGGACACTACACAATGTAGTATTTATACGGCGGAGTTAGTAGCGATTAAGATTACAAATTTGCTTCCGTAAGAGCGAACATATCCCATCATTTTATCATTTTCATCACGTGACCTTCCAGCAGTTCCAAGCTTTTCGCCAAATGGCACGATTATTCAGGAATCAAACTTAATTTTTTTTTAAATCAAGTTAATCAAACTCGGTGTCACATTTTAATGGGCTCGAGGTAATGTAGGCATCGCTGGAAATGAGAATGGTGACTCTCAGCAAAAGAAACCCATAAGAAGACGTGGAAATTATTCCTGCAACTATTCAAGTCACAATTATGGAGAACCAGAAGAGCTTCAATAGATGGAACTCAGCTAACAAATACCGAAAAATGGAATACATACAAGAGGATAATAAATGAAATTACGAACAGAACCTGGCAGGCAGAATAGAATTCAACAGAAAAAGGAAGACTTACATTTAAGTTCTTCCCCAGCATTGAAAATCAAATAAAATGTAAAATCAAAATGGACAGATACCTAACCGAAATCCTAACGGGACATGGAGGACTCAAGACCTATCTTAAGAAAATAGGAAAGGAAGAAAATGAAGAATGCGACTGCAACCTAGGACCAGACGATGTACAGCATAGGTTGTACGATTGTCCGAAATACGCAGAAGAAAGAACTGAGCTTAAGAAGATCTTCGGAAACTGGCCAGTCACACTGGAAGAGGTAGGAAAAGGACTGGGGAATTGAAAAGCAGCCGAAGCAGTTTCAAACTTCACAAGACCGCGAGAAGGAGAAGGGACGTAGAAGAAATCAAGACAAGAAAAGGAAAGGAGGAGAGAAGAAAGAAAAGAAAAAAGAAGTGTAAGGAATGGTGAGAATGCTGAGAAGGAGGAAGAAGAAAGAAGACTACCTTGTGATAGAAATACTAAGAATAAAATGACAAATGTAAAGCAAGCAAAGAAAATCGAAAGACACCCGATGAAGAAATCAAAGGAGAAAACCAAATAATTTTTTTTAATAGTAATACACTTTGTAAAATTAAATGTAATTAAAAAAACATTGAAACTTGAAGTACACTAGAAAAATATGAACCAATTGTTAAAAAAAGTAAAATGTAGAAAATTGTGGGTTTAATAATGGGTACCCCAAATATTATTGTAATTGACACAATAAAGAGGAACTCCGCTCTGCCCTTTCAAGGGAAGACGGAGTGGGAGGGAATTGGTGTTCCAATTCTCTCCCTTTTAATAATAAAAAATTAAAAAAAATAAAAAACTATTCAAGATGTTACAAGTATGTTATGGAACATAGGTGTACATAGAAAATGCTAAGATTAAGGATACGGTCGCGAATTAGTCCACCAGGAATAGCCAGCGAAAAGAATGAGTGATAAGGAAGTTTAGGCTAGATCATAGTGTCTCGGCCGACTCCTGCCTAATTAGGCCCATTAATCAAAGCAATGGCAGTAATATTCACATCACTATAATATAGGCATGAATCTGATGCTGGAGTGTGAATCTTCGATGCCAGAAATCTCTGGACGAAAGAATGAAAAAGGAATGAGATAAATATCCATCCAATGAAAAAAAAAAATGAGAATGCAGAAAGACATACTGAGAAATTATTTAAAAACGAACCTGAGAGAAAAAATACTAATTGAATTGGAGTGATAAAATTTCGCGTAAAAAGGGCATGCTCGGCATTCATTTTAAAAAGTTTTCTTATTTCTTTTGTATCTACTGGAATTGGCTATGCTAGGACGATTCACAAATAACTAACTAATGGAGCTACGAATGTTTAAAAGTCGATTCAAGGTGAAAACACAAAAACTCACCAACACAGCGCCATTCCGCATGGCTATATAGAACAGGCAAACGTCGTTAATTGGGACATAACGGTAGCGTTTACACTGAACGTACCGTATCCCCTTACACCGGCTAATTTTAACCTGGATTTTCTGAACGGGGAAAGAAACCGGCCTTGAAATAAACCCAAAATCATTAATCTGAAGGATGTACGGATATAAAGGTCACGTTCGCCTCGCATTTAGTCCAAGGGTGTGGAAAGTGAGATACAGGCATTCAGAACAGAGCAACAGGCCCTTTTCTCTCCAACCCAGTGGCTTCTGAGACAAATTGAAGAGTTCAACATCAAACTCGGATAAATACATGCATGACTAGCACCTAGTCACCTGATATTCTTTTTACACGATACATTGGAACTTAAACAATAAATATGTAAACTATTGAATGAAATATGCGATGGCGTACGGTCTACCTGAACCCAGTGGCTTAAAAGTGACCGGAGTCGTTCCAATGGTCTGGGCATGTTTGATAAGGACAGTTAGATGATTTAGCCAATAAACGCAAGACGATTGGTTTGATTCTGATGATATCGAATCGAATAATAAGAAACAACTGCATTTTGCAAAAAAAAAATACCCATCGATGCCAAAATTTCAACAAATGCTAGGTGCAGCTAATTATTATTCCCATGTGGCCGTTCAAGTTTCTTTTCCTTAACAATAAATCTTAACTTAAAATTATAAATCGCACGAGAGGCACCGCCTCTCGTTCATGAATTATAGAATACAATATATGAAGCCATACGCTAAGATGGCATAGGGCTAAAATGGCATAGGAGTTGAAGCCATTAAAATGCGCAATCGCCCATATTCAATTGATCGCTTTTGCAGTTAATACGTCTAAGATATAAGTATTAGCAGCAGAATTTTCGCGATACTGTAATGAGTTTTTCAGATAAATGCAAAGAGGAAATAATTTTAAAAATTCATAAAATTAATGGACGAATGGCGCGCATAAGCCAAGGGAGATGATTTTTCGCTGAAGGCTTCACTTTCGCGTCTCAAGAAGTGATGTATATATATACTCTCTCTTCTTTGAGCCAGGTTCATTTTTCAATCAGAAAAGTTGAGAATAGCAGCGCACGTTGTGCGACCATGAACTTTGATTGAATTTGAAATACCGCTCTAGAAATTTCTCGTGCAACATAAACCTATGCGCCCACGAAGTGTATGTACTGTCAAGGTATGTACTAACCAGGGCAGAACATCGTCTCGTTTGTTTAAAAAAAAAGCCTCAGCCAGAGCATCTGAAATGTGAATACTATTTTCTCGCAAAAGGGTATGGGAAACTCTATAGTAAATATACATGAGATGGCGATTTGGGGAGGCAACCAACATTTGAGGTCATTCGCGCATTTCTCTTCGATAGTTGAGTAGAGTAAGTCGGGGAGGGAAAGGCTACTTGGGGAGTGGAAAGAAAGGTGGAAAGAAACTTGGCGCCGGTATTTCGCTGCTCTCAACGAAATATGCAAAGGGGACAAAAGTTAAACGTCCCATCCGACTCTCGGAGTATTTCACTTGAATTGCCCCCAATATAGCACCTCTGGAGGGATAGAGATTTTACCGAAAAAGCCTCGCAACTTCTTGGTTTCGAACCCAGGTCATTCGGTATGGGAAGCCAGTATTCTGTCCACGAAGAATTATGACCGTGTAAAGCGGTTACGAGAAAGTAGAGTGGAATGGAGACATGTAGCAAACCAATTTTCGGATTGATTATGTGAATTCTTCTCGGGCCGAGTAAGGTTCCGACGTTTAGAAGGAAAAGTCTTCTGTCAAAACGTCGGAGGAGATGAAGAAACAAACCCGGTCGGAAGCCTGAAGAGATTACACATTAATTATTCACCGGGAAAGCGTGAAATCTTTCATTCTGATTGATGACTGATGATAATGACTGAAAAAAATAAGAAAGTTGCATTTTTCCAACCTTTTATATTGGGCACAACGCGTTTTTCTGTCTAAATCAGAGGTTCCCAACTTTTTTTTTTCAAAATTATCATATTCCAAAATACTTCAATTATCATTTCCCCCTTCCCAACATAATCTAACTCAAAAGACAAAGCACTTAAAATAATATGCGCAAGTTTAACAATCGATTTTAATCTGAGGCATTCCATTTACTTAATTGAACGCCACAAAATACATTTAAGCAAGCTCCCATTTTTATAGATTTTTCACTATCTAAATAACGTCACATATTTCTGAACATTAGTCCCAATTACCCTTTAAACTCCCTTAACTACCCCAGGAGGGGAAATTACCCCCTGGATGAGAACCAGTGGTCTAAATTGATAAATAGGTGAGGCATTGGATTGGTATCATACGTATGATGATGCCGCAAGACGACAAAATGAAATTTCGTCCCAAATAAAGAATTGTGGAAAAGTACAGTTGCTTTACTCCTCATCATGGTCAGTGTCAGTCCAATGACTGGGTAACGTGGGCCACAGGTGGTCCTTGGCGGGGGTGGCCAGTCTGCGAATTATAAATGACAGCAAAAAGGCGACAGAGAGTATGTGAACCGGAAAATGTGACTTACTTCCAGCATGTAATTCTAACCAAACTGACCTTCTTTAGCACATAATTAAATGAATGGCCCTCACTGCTGTCTTCAACAAAGAGCAGGATGAAACCTATGGACTAACAGCTTCCGGTAATTAGCATTCTGGTCGCCCAACCCATTTAAAGGAATTGTGGCTAAATTGCACTACAATTCACACTAAAGGTGGTTCCACAGTTCATTCATATTCTGTCTTCTTGTAGAAAAAGGTTGCCCTCTATCTTATATGAAAAACAAAATAATACCTTTCCATGCTATTTTATTCTCTAATTGAACTTGAAATTTAATGGTGTTCAATGGGGGAATGAGAGAAACACGGGGAAAATAGTATTTTTCCATAATATATAAATGCCATTTTGCGGAAAACTGTTTATAAAAAGAAAATTATCCAGAGAAATTTAATAAAAATAAAATATAGGCCTCTTACCACATTATTTTTTTAATTATTAGGGAGTTACTGCCGTAATTTAAGTCAAAATGCGGTAATTCGTTGGAAATAGCGCTGCAGTCGGCTCCTATGGCTGGAAAAAAGTGCTAATTTAAAATACATTTGTGAAATAATCAGCATTTTTTCTACCTTACTTTTTGGTTTCTAATGGTAACGCATTTCATCAGCGAAAGTAGGATTTTTTGGACAAAGTATCAAAAATGTGGAATTTAGTATTTGTTTTGACTCACACAGTCGCGGCGGAACCACCTTAAAATTGAATCCACCATCCTCCATAAGTAGGCAAAATGTAAATAATCCATATAAAAACACTTTTACGAGTTAAACTCTAAGCTTGGAGACAACTTATTGAATTAAAAAATGAATTCCTGGAGGGAAAGGAAACGATAATCTAAAGAGGATCGTTCAGTAACCAAATTCATCAAATGAACGCGCGTTTTAATAAATCAGAATTGCTAAATAAAATTTTCGCAGGGGGCGGTCAAATACAACTTCGTCTACGCTTGTAAAATAGCTTGGGCCGGCACTGATCGTGGGTGCTATTATTCTCGTAGGTGCCCTATTTTATTCCCCTTTTCGATACTCACCAGTTCCGATGCCATCTCCGGGAGGTAGTATCTGCATCCTCCTGGCGTCAAGGATGGCCTTCTTCAGGGCCGGCACGACGCGGCTCAGCGACGGCTCGTAGAAGTCATCCGCGGGCAATATGACCGTCGCCCTGATCCACGGTTCGTCCGCCTCCTCCTCTCCATCCCCGGCCGTTGGGTCCCCGGCCCAAGTCCCATGGTCCTCCCCAGGATGCGAACTGGCTTCCTCCCACGTCTCATCGCAGGGTCTCCAAGCGGGATCCTCTTTCCCCGTGGCCGGATGACAAAGGGTGCTGCCCGACCCCCTTGCCGTCCTCCTGTCCCCCATCGCCTTGCCGGTAGAATAATGCCCTCGGGAAGCGACCCTGGAAACTTGCACTTGCCGCATGGGCAAGATCCTGTTGTGGTTATCCCCGATGGCGACCGGGTCATCTTCGCGCAGCTCCGCTATGGTCGGCCATTCCTCCGATAAGGTGTCGCTCGGAGCTCCGGAGTCTATGTGAGGCTTCGAGGCTACCTGAGCTCGGATCACCGGGTAAGGGGTGGTCGAGATGGTTCTGTGGGGGTGCTCTTGAGGCGACAGTGACCAGGGGTTGTGATGTTTATGCGTGGAGAGAGGAGCGGGGAGGAGAAGGGAGACGAATATGACGGATATGAGGCGGGAGGGAGAAAGCATACCGTCTACTGGAGGGATTTTCACTGACACACGACTTTTTTTATCTAGATCACCATCCATGAACTTGATAATGGATACTTCTGTTCAATAAGTTCACACAAACGATAAAACACTATACCCAAGACATCATTATAGGCCTAGAGATCTTATGAATGTTCAGAGGTAGGACTCGTGTGATGGTATAGCTTCCCACCAGAAGTAACACCGTACCAATAAATGTCAAAAAGGCAACAAAACGAAGGAGACAGATGCAGGAAAAAGTTGAAAAATGTGAATTCAGCAGCTATAAGTTCCTCCAAAATGAGACATGTAATATTCACAGCCAAATAAAAAGGGCGCAAACAGCGTGGCAAAGCTCTTAAGGAAATATTAAGTAATATCCTGTGCGTTGCGCTGAGAAAGATATAGGAGGTATTAAGAAATGGTTCTCTGGATCAATTAGGAACACACTGGAATGAAACAGCAGTGTGTATATATATATATAAGACGATGAAATGATATAACATCAACAGTTGTGACAGGAGAGAGCAAAGATTAGTAGACTGAGAAACTGGGACAAAGAGAGTCACTGAGTATGCTGGTGCAACTGCAATAACCAACGAAGACTTTCACTGAAAAACTTATCAGCCTCCGTCTTCTCCCAATGGAAATCCTTTCTGTCACTCGCGATTCTGCTCGAGGGTAACACTATCCGTCGCGAAATAAAATTCCAGAACGTTCCACACGAATGTCACGAAAACACTTCAGGACACGATGCGAATGAACGACAACTCACCAATAAACTCACAAACACATACACACGAAACATACGCAGGCGCTCACTAACAGTCGCAAGATGAGATCAATTCAGCAACGGTGTAGCGCACTGCGACTCTGTCGGCACTTGATTAAGTCGGCCCGGCCCCCCGTTGTTTATCTTCTCATCGGGGCACTCCAAAATAAAAATCGCGAAGTACACAACACACCACACACCCTCCAGCTGTTCGGTCGACGGAACGCAATCCGACCGAAGACCACGGAATCGAATCTCGGCGCTAAATGAAAGAATCCGGGTGACAATCGAAATTCTCCAGCACGCGATGGAAGGATGGCGATATTTGTCTTCGCCAAAGTGGATAGAGCCAGTCTGGCTCAGCCGTGCGACGACGCATCTCCATTTCCATGGGAACCAGGTGGTGTCGTGTCCACCTCCTGTGGCCTCCCCGTGTTCACGAATGGCACTAGAAAAAAAAGTGACACTATGTTTACTTTTGTTCCGAAGGAAAAGATCAACCCACACATTTTTCACCACTTTACCGTCATATCACACAATATAATACTGAAATGAGGTCAGAAAATGATATTGAGAGGATCAGAATAGACTATCTACAAATGGTAAAGTTCCTATTATCAGGAAAATCCAGTAAGCAAGACATCGATATCACAAAAACAAAACCCAGGCATTTCGGACATGGCAATCATGAACATGAAACACTTATTGTTGTAGAACATGTTGTTAAACAAGCTAAAATGTTCTAATATCTTTGGACTCCTATCAGTACCCAATAAAGAGACAATTTTAAGATGCAAAGCAATAAAAACAGCAAATAAAAGTCTATAAGCTATAAACAGTTAACTTCGAAGTTATTATCATTCCATTTAATACTCGAATTCCACTGTACCACGAACAAATCAGTTGTTTCTTATGTAGCCGAAACAAGGATAATAGATAAAAGGGCAAATAAATAAGAATAATACCCTGAGAAAACAAAGTCTAGAGAAAGATATTTGGACTAACAAAGGAAGGAAACAGAAGGATTAGGTACAATAGTGAGATAAGATAATGAGGGTATGTTTAGCGCATACACGATAGCAGAAATAAGAAGTAGAAGGCTAAGATAGGCAGGTCACGCAATGAGAAGCAATAACAGCAGTATAATAAAGCAGACCTGGAAATAAAAACCTAGTAGGGAGAAGTTCACGGGAAAGGCCCAGAAAAAGTTGTAAAAACCAAGTTAAGCTAGACAATGGCCAAGATGAGGTGGGGGTGGGGGGCACTAAAAAAGATGCTGACGACTGGAAGAAATAGAGGCTGACTGTTCACGAGGCCATACATACAGGGGTGAGTTCGTTGCATGTGATACATTTCTCATAGAGGCGCACAATAGCATATTCTAAATTGACAATTTATTTTTAAATTGGGTGCAATACAAGTATTTAGTTATTTAGTACATTAGAATGAGTAATGTGATGTACAATGAACATAGCGATCTTCAGATCACCCTAAGTGTGTGTTGGCGGGGGTGAATTTTCGCCTAAGTAAGTGCAAACTTTGAATATATGAGTGATTACTCCAAGGGAATCTCAACTATTAGACCATTATCCGCCACATATATTTGTCTAAACTTCTGACAAGGAAATCACCCGTGTCCAATTACATTTTGACAATGGAACATAAAACAAATGAGCGCAGTTTATTGTATCTGATATCCGTAATTCGTCGCATTGGCCAGCCCGGAAAATTATTCAATACAAATCCGCATAAAATGAATGTCTCCATAGATAAAAAGATTTATTTGATAAAGCTCTTCACATAAGTCACGAGCGAAATCTAAGAGTTGCTTGGAGTATTTTATGCTTCATCAAGAAAATTACATTTATGTGCGAGATTTTGCAAAAGATCACAGCTGAATAAGATTGCCTCAAGAGAGGAAAGAAAAAGGCGAAATTTATCTCTTGTCTAAACAGTACCTTTGAAAAATGTCGCAAAAATGAACTTCTTCAAAGCCAACAATACGGATATTTAATATAGTGGTAGCGAAATACGGTGACCGTTGCATAGAAGCTTGGTTGAGCTAATATCGTAAACGTTGTAGTGATTACGCGCTGCTGACATCGCCCTTCTCCCAGGTTAAACGCAGTTATGTTGGCAGCGTTGTCTACCCCGTACTATCCTCTCCCCTCTGCTCCTAAGTGGACCTCTTCCCACAAGATCTTTCCCCTCCTTAACGCCACTCTTCGCGCAGGCGACTGCCACCATATTTCGCTACCACAGCACGCGTTCCACGCCAATGACTTCCCAACGCTTTAAAGGCCTCGGTTTTTCAGGCTCTCTACACCCTGAGGTTATATAGCACTGTCGGACCTAAGACCTCAGACAAGCACTTTTGAATCCCAGCCAATCGTGGGATTCAAACCCGCGGCCTTCTTTACAGTTTATTAGGCTCCGGGCATAAGTGAGATTTCCCCAAAATCAACAGGTCAGCACATTCAAAATTGTACGCAACTTTGGTAATTACGTTATTTTCATGAGGTTCGGCGCTTACCACATTAATCCTCGAATATCACACCGAAAACACAAGTCATAACCTGTTTTCATTATGGTAAAAAAAATGTTAAATACAATTCTTACATATTTACCATTATTGCCTGTTTGGTGAGTTCCACCGCATGAACAGACTGACTTAGATGAAATGTGGTCCTACACTTTTTTCCGACTCACTTGAAAAATTATTTGAATACGCACTCAATAATTCACGATTACCGCTCCAGCCATCTGAATTACTTATTTCATGATTTATGCGGAACTAGTTTTCTACTAGTTTCCACTAGGACCCAAGTAGTCGTCGAGCAATCGCGTTAGCTATTACAGTCGCTGTGTTATCTTAACTTTCTGAAATTAGCGCCACCTTAACGTCCTTGCGGATATTATTAAATTAATGGCCGCGGAATGAAAAATAAATAAAAAAAATGTCACGACAGTTGTTTAGTTCGCCTGCTGCCATATATTTTTTAATTTAAAATTATAGCAGAACTTTTCCATAGAAAGGCTCAAGATACACCTTCATCGACAGAACACGTTCAAATATCGTGTGAAACATTCGAGGACGGCTCCAATATTACCGGATTCCGTCCTCAATATCAAGTACCGGATAGCATCTTACGTCTTATGCTGGATCAGGGTATGAAACAGGCTTCGGGATTGAAGAAAGGATGACTGGAGTCCATTGAATTCGCTAAGAACTAAAGAGAAGAACTGACCAGTTTAAGGAAGGGGAGTAAACCTTCGTATATGTCAGCAAATGTATCGTTTTCCTCCTTGATAATCAATTTTAAAAAGCATTGGCTGTGATTGCTGACTCTGGTTCGTAACCGACAACAGATAACCTCGCGTGAAATGTATTTTTAGACCGTGTTTACCTTGAATTTCAAAATCGCGATGCCAATGATAGTGATATCACCGGACGAGAATTATCTGAAACGTTGAGCATTCAATCCACGTGCACCGCAGCAGGAAAATCGCCGTGTCCCGTCGTCGTCCCGAATCAGCCAAGCCTCAAGCCAAGGAAACGGTGACGCAATCGCCCACGACCTATCTCCCGATCACGTGACACGCAAATAGCTGCGAGAGTTACTCCTGCCAGGAACAATAAATCGAATTAGCTGATTTCGACCTTATTAGCTAGTTCTCATTTGGCTCACAGGGTGGCAGTTGACATTTCTTCTGTGACCCCGAAAGTAACTTAACCCACACAATAGGATTGAAAAACAATTATGATATAGAGGAGGACAAACGATGTGGTGTGGAACATGGTGGGAAGGTGGTATAAGAAGTGTTAGAGGGTTTAATAAAGAGTATAGAGGTTGCGAAACATGGAGCATTTGCGCAGTGGGGTCCTTTTAAGCAATGAGGTCATTTCCTTCAAATTGGCTCAGCACGAGGTACTCGGGAAAATTTATCTAATGACTATAAGAGTTCCCTTGGTTGCAAACTTTCGTAGTTAACTGCAAAATTATTATTACCGAACGGTTTTCAAATCAACTTACTAGAAGTCAATGGCCCCTAATATAATGGTTTGAATGGGGTCCTTCGATAGGTTGCAAGCAGGATCGGTGTAAGTTGATCCTGCTTTGTTCGCATCGTAAACGTTTGCGTGCGCAGCTAACGCTTACCTGCCCTCTCAAGTGTCAAACGCTGTTATGTTGGCAGTATTATCTATCATGTGTTGTTCTCTGCCATCCGCACTAGAGGTGAGCGGAACTGTGATATTCCAATCACTTCCTTACCTGTGACTTACTCGTATCTGTGATTGAGATCGCAGGTAAGAATCACAGATAAAAATACGCCGTCGTTTGATATTAACGGCGCTGCGGATCCCGATTACGAGCTCGAAATGTCCATTTGCGTACTTTTGCTCTTGTACACACGTTGATTTTTTGACAAATAAACGTCGAAGATTAATGTCCATAAAACCAACGAAAGAATATGCGCGTAAAACATTCACCTGATCATATTATTTATTCGATGTCAATTTACATTCCAAAGAAATTATGCGTTTGTTAAACTTATGATATTGCACTGGACTCGTTCTTGAACTACGACCTCGACGTGGTGGAAGGGCTTGTGCGTTCCAATGACCCCTAGAGCTGGACTGGCAGGAGCAAGTACTATTGCTCATGGTAGGGCCACCCTATGCCAGATAGTTCGAAGGGTAGGAGCCAGACGAAAGGTAGTTCCGTGATGGTGTCACGTTAAAAATACCGTTGAGTGGCGTGGGAATACCTCTCAACTATCACTTCCCAGAACATGAAAGTCATTCAAAGAGAATTGATTCCTGGCAACTACGGGACGCCGCCCACTAGGGCGGGTGTGTTGTACGAAAGTTTACATAAGTTGCAAGACACTATTTCTCCATTTACCGCTGACAATGAGAAAAAGTTCCAAATTTCGCTAAATTTTCTTCTTTTTTTCCATTTGGAATAGACCTCACCGCCAAATCGCACGGATCACGCAGAGAAGTCATAGAAGCGCACGCTTATGCTACCAACTGCTACCGTGGCTCCGTCGATCACGTTCAATCACAGTTAATTCGCAGTATCAGGGTAGAATTGTAGCAGTATTGGAGTTGGTAGCAGTGTGATCACAATCACATTGATTTCGGATATTAAGTCACAGGTTGTGATTGCTACTTTTCAGTATCAGTGATTCAATCACAGTTAGAGATATATCGCTCATTACTAGTTTGGCGACTAATTCCACACGAGTCTTCCCCTCCTCGACAACATGCAAGGGACTGCCACCAAGTTCAGCGACCACTGTAATGGATTGTTGAAAAGAACGGTGGAGAGGAGAATGTAGGGGAAGTGGTAAGCAAAGTATTGGTTTGCCAAACGCCGTGAAGGATATAGGAGGTAGAAAGAGTTTAGGGGCCATTCAAGTATTACGATAGACGTTTTTGGGGGTGGAGGGGTTGGGATCATCTTACATTGTCCTATTTAGGGGAGACAGGGGGCCTGGAACCAATTTACGTAAGATTTTTGTCCGTCTTGAAACATTGTATCTATCGTTTCCGAATGAAATTTGTCAGTGACATGGAGCGTTCGCTCGAAGAAGCCGTATTTTCTGTAATCTCACCGCTACACCAATTCTCCTATTCTGTCTCCTGACTGGCTAACTACATTACACCTCCATGCTCAATGACTGTGGCACTCCAACACTGAATAATTATGCAATATACAGTACTCATAGCTGTACGATGGCTTCTATGGAAAGATGAACCTGCAGGTAGCGAGCATTTAACGTAGAGTAGATACAAAATATCTAATTTCTTACGTAAGACTGAGAGGGAAAGGGGGGGGGGGAGAGTTGGGAAAATCTTACAATGTCTTACATAGGGGGAGGGTGGTCAAACATGGCATAAATCGTCTTACGTAATACTTGAACGGCCCCTGACGATTGGGACAAGTTAGCACATTTCATGACGTAATTAGATTTGAATGGACCAATGAGTCTGAAGGATGGGAATGAGAAATATACACTAGGTCAGTTGTTCAGCCAAGGCCGACGTTTCGATGGCTGACCCGGTGGCCAATGTCCTCAGGGCGTTGAGTGCCGGGTCAAAATTCGTCCGGGTTTATATATATACTCCGGCCGTGGGTCAGGTCAGACGATGGCAGAGTCAGCCATCGAAACGTCGGCCTTGGCTGAACAACTGACCCGTGGTGGGAACCCCGCGATGACTTTATTAATGGATAAGTCTTACATGAGAAAAATACAGTCCTAAAAGAATAAAACCATCTATTTGAAGGACGCTTTGAATGATAATTCTTTTAAATCATCACAAGCCCAACTGAAATCCTTACCAGCATAATTACAATCGTTTTTTTAAGATAAAATCTTAATTAATGTGGTAGTGGCACGAGAGGAAGGAGTTGACCAAAAAACCCATGGGTGAAAGTGGTGGAAGAGATTCTTAAAGATGAGGAATGATAGGAACCTTAAGAATAGGAAAGCGTGCATGAAGCAACGCATGAATGTGATCGAAATAAAACAGGCATGAAAGAATAAGGCAATATGGAGTAATTGGTAAAGTGAAGCTATTGAAAGAGAGCCATTTTCCTAGGTCTAAAAGCAATAACTAAGAGTTCTTTGACTTTGCCTCTCCCGAAATGGAAAGGCGTGATGAGTATGCATGCATGATTTATGATGGAATCATGTTGTGAATTTTAGATACAAAAAATGATTCATCTACTCAACTTTTCGTGCATCATTGTAGTAGGTATTGATTGCAGCGTGAAAAGGAGCAAAGGGAGTGGGGGCATGTTGGAAAAACAATGTTGGCGACATAGCCTGGTGCATTCTGGTATATCGAGGGAAGAAGCGATAGTGGCAGTGACTAGGCAGGAAAAAAAACCATGGTCAACACACGGTCAATTCATTAATTCCGGGAAAGTGGTTTGTCCTCACTTTTCGCGTCACTTCCCGTGATATTTAAAAGAAACCTCTTCGGCACGCCTCTGTTTTATCTTTGCCCACCTCTCTCTCTCTCTCTACAAGGGGATTGATAACTGCCAGGTAGTAGGGGGGGAAGGTGGGCGCCATTGATAACGAAGGTGAACAAGTGGTGGGCTTTTCGGCTCCAGCGTCCTACATCGTCCCACCTCCAAAGTCAAATGCGCCATATGGACGACGGGTGCCATTAGATACACACCGCCAATGCGATCTGAAAGATACGCCTTATTGAATTCTCGATTGCCGAGGACAGTATGAAATAAAACCTCAATGAGTCGGGGCTGATTGGAAAGCATGCATAAGGTGCATCGAAATTGGGTTGCATATTTTTTTCCTACTCTTTCAGTCTCTCTCTCTCTTCGTCCGATAAGTTTCGCGGAACGCGCCGGCTGGAATTACAGAGACATCTACGGCCTCTGATAGGCACACTGCGCAGTTTGTTCTCACCACACACACACACCAAGAGTCAGATCACGTGATAATCTTGCGTTTCCGATCTACTCAATGCACCCAGGTCTAGGCCTGTGCGATTTTTTGATTACTAGAATCGTCGATTCAATTATTTTTGCAATTAATCCATTATTTCAGCACATCGATGTCGATTGCGGTAATTGACTCGATTGTCAATGTTTTCAGGTGTCAATTGTTATTCACAACTGTCAATTGTTATTCAAATCACAATTATTGTCCGTTAAGTAATAGATTAATTGAAGATTATTAATTCGCTATAGATTGCATATTGTGCACGTTTAAATTTGTTCGCTTTTGATCGACGCTGGCCGATGCTGCTGATGCTTGCTGTTGTTCAGATGCACTTTTCTCGATCCACGCTACAAGAATGATCCCATCTGCCTGTCTTCAAATAGCGATCTATTCCTTTAAATAATTAATACAAGCTAACTGATTGAATTATTTTGTTGTGTTACAAATTAGTTCTTTCCTTCTTCTGAATGCCAAAGGAAAGCCTTTGAAAAGCACGATACAATTGAGTCCCGTCAAGTAATTGATTGATGTCAATTAACTGAACATTTGCAATTAATTGGCACCCATTTCGAGGTCAATTAATGGGCCTTTGTCAATTAATTGAATTACTTCAATTAATTGTCATTTCTTCAATTCCCGACCATTGAATCGACCACATTTCCAATTACTCTTATAATTGATCGATATAGATTTTTTTCGATATCGCACAGGCCTACCTAGGCACATCTCGGCAATTCTCAACCATCTGTGCCGTTAGATTAGCATAACCTTAGTGAATTCACTGCAGTGTATTTCCTACAAAAAACACCCCCAATGAAATGGCATCTATGAAGTAGGGAGAGTATATATTAATGTCATAGTTGAAAAAAATACCTGGGAACCACCATAACTTCAGATATATCGAAAGGTTAAAAAATCCGGTACATTTACGCCACTGAATTAAGAGATTGGGGTTCATATTGTGGATAGCTGGAAGCACCTCGGACGAAAAATTGAAGGAGAGACGTTCTCACTGAAAAAAGAGAAAGCGAGGTGATCTCACACTCACTACAGTGGTAGTGATACATAGTGCCAGTTGCGCAGATGGACCTTTTCAATGGAAGAGTTCATTGCCAATGAACTGGCACCGCATGTGGGATTAAAACAGTCTCCACGTTTGCCAACCAGAAATCCCACGGCTGCAAATATTCATTGATGCTCAATCTGCCATTAACAGCAGTGCGAGCATTACCAACATATTTTTATGTAGTTTTGTTCGGATCATAAGAAATGTCGTAGAACGTGCTATTGACACTTTCCCTCCATCTCAAGTTAAATGCAGTTATGCTGGCAGCGTTGCCTACCATATGCTGTCCTCTTCCCTATGCTCCTTAGCCGGCCCCTTCCAAAATATTTGCGTAGGCAACTGCCACTAAATTTCTCTACACTATAAGACTGTAGGACAGAAAAAGAGACATTATAAATGTACTATCGAACAGATAGGTTAAAGAATTCTTCCATCCTCCCACAAGAAGATCAGAACGAAACAATAATTCGTCGGGTCGTCACTATAAACACCGATTTTCTCCCTTTATTACATTTCCCCCTTATACCTCCTACTCATCCTTACTATTATGGCTGATGTCATCACAGCTCCTGCCACACACCCGCCCTTGCGCAGACGTAGAAGTCTAAATCATTTCACAGCTGGGAATAAAAAAAACTTGGAACTCTAACATGCCGTCTTGTCACACGAAAATGAAATCCATTTATTTTTGCTAAAATTAGGCCACCCAGAATGGTCATCGTACGCACTTTGCCGAAGAATGTTTTATGAAAAAGGCAACTTTTTGTCGTTGCCTCGTATGTTTAGGTATTTTCCTATTTAAATTTTTAAAGATTAGAATTTCATATACCAACTTCTCAGAGGTTCGATCGTCGTCCGATAAGTTTCGCGTAACGTTGGGTGAAATACCGACATGCTGTTCGGCCTACAGTAAAGAGCCTAGTAACCACCTAAGGTGCGCGATACCAAAAATTAATAACACATGATAAGGCAATTTGAATTCACAAAGAAGCTTAAATCTTTTGAGAACATCTTCATGAGACCGTTCAATTACAATGTATGACCCAGCAAAGCAAACGGTAAAGAATTCGTATAATAACAAAACAAGCATACTAAAAAAAATCTTTAAATCAATTCCAGTGATTGATTACTTAAAAATACCCTTTAAATAACATCTTTAATTTGTTGCGCGCCATATAAAGGATATATTTAATCACTCCGGTATTTGAGGAAGTATTACAACCGCAGTTAAGTAAATATTTTTCGACGATAAACCTGATAGCGAAATAACTCGATTAAGAAAAATCTTCCTGCTTGGGCTGAAAGTATTGGTCTTCAACGATTAAGAGATTCGAAGCTTGTTCGGGCATTTTTGAAGTGTTTACTTTTCTTGTCGCCTTTTCCCGCTCACTAATAAAACATTGGCAAGTTTTAGTGACTTAATCGTTTCTTTGAGAGCTTCCCCAGATCCTATAGTAATTGCTGAAAACTAATTAATACGTTTGTGTGTCGACAGAAATATATCTGGATCATAACTGGAATATCTTGGAAAAACTATCTGTAGCTAGAAAAATCCAGACTTAACTAGATGGGAGTAGGAAACCATCTATTAGCACAACATAAAACTGTATAAATAGCCCATCTTCTCTGATAAAGCAAGAAAACTTTCAGCATCTTTGATAGCACGAAGCAACCTAAACCTTAACAATCACGATCACCCCAGCATCTTTGTTTAACGTAGCATATATCGGAAAGAAATATAGAATAGTGGATATCGATATATTTATGGATAATATTAAAAGTATAAATATTCACATTCAACATATCCAAGTGAAAATATCGAATGTGATAGGTGGAATACGATTAATAGTGGTGAAGGCGGTGTGAGTAAAAATATGAAGCATCATAGAAATGTCTGCTTAAATAGGTTCGAAAGACCCAGCGGTATTTTAAACGTGAAAATTTGTCAGGCTCCTACTCCTCGACCTATCAGTCAAGGGTGGTCTTAAGGTGGTGGCCTTAAGGGTGTCACATGTTACACATGGAAGTTGACTTCTATGGAAGTAGCGAGTGCAGCAAAGTATCGATTTGTATCGCTACTTGCAGGGCATAGCTCTGCTTACACATTACTTCCGGCTTATCCGCAAATAAATGAATAGCAGTTAACTAAGGAGGCGAAAGGAGGTAAAAATAAAAACAACCAATGAATCATTAAATCAAAACCCTGTGTTGAACGCAGAATGCCAGTTTGGTTTGCGCCCCCGCCATTCATTTGTTTTGTGTTTCTTTTCCCCACAAGAGGGCGGGGTGTAGCCCGGCCGCACAGAGCGGAGTCACGCTGCACAAGGCGAGTCTGTCTGTCAACGGCAATGAGGTGGGTCGTTTTCACCTCTCTTGACTGGTTATAGCGTCACGACATTCCCGTGTGTGGGACATTTAGTATTTTCGTGTGTGTCTGTGTAACTACTGAACGGAAATAAAGTTCATGTGCCAAAGGAATATTCTCGCAGTCTTGTCTTTTTATGGTTGCTCCGGCAGATAATGCCAATCGGTGATATGCCGTCAACACCCTGCATGTAGGTACTACAATCGTATATTAATACGGAAATGATATCATATAATTGTAAAACAGTATTATTATACTAATTTCTATATTTCATTTTGGGTTAAATATTTGTTGATTATATCTTTGTTGACTTCAGGACGTAATAAATTATGCGAAATATGTTGTTTTCATCAACATACATAATTATCTATTGAGTTTTATTAATCTAAGCTTATCAAATCAACTCATGGGTTTATGTAAACAAATTTTCTCTCCATGACAACTCTATTGTTTTTCAAATATTAATTTATATTAACATTTTGATAACTAATTTAGTACTTTAGCATGGATAAATTTCAATCTTAAGAAAATTTTATATAACTCTGGTTTTTCAACTGAAATGAACCAGGCAAAATATTTCACCGGATGTTTTGCAATACCTATTATCGCTGAGTCGAAATGCTACTTGCACGGAAAATAGAAGCCAGTCTATTTTCCTTGCAAGTGCGAACCGCGGTCGATTAGTTCCGCTATTGACTCCTACTGCCATGGAAGTACGTGCTTACACATCGAAGTACCACTTGCAAGCAACTTGCAAGGCTACTGTCATGGAAGTAACTCTCATGAGTAAAGCCGCCTTTATACCAGGAGCAATAATTATACCTCCCACCAGTTCATCTCTAAGAGGTCACTGGAACGCTCAAGCTCTTCCGCCACGTCTAGGCTGCAGTCCAAAAGGAAGGGCAGCTCAATATGCTTCCCTACTATATTTTAATAAAGCCATCTGCATGTTCCCGACATTTTCCGGTGTGAATACTTTTCAATATTCACATCGATATGAAAGCTAAACAATATTTTCTCGAAAAGTATCAAATATTCGATACATCGATATATGGTGAACGCTTCAGCATTCTTGGCCACATTCGCTGGCCTCATCGAGGATAGACAGCGTGACGGAAAACTTAGACTTCGACAAGGTTCGCGCATCGCCCGTTCAACGTCCGGCCATCGTAATATGTTCCGCTGCATCGTAAAGCTTTGAAAACGCCAGCAAGTCGCGTCAGGAAACGTCACCTCGTAATCCCTCCCTAATTGTGGCCAGAATTTCATGCGCAGTACTTCATATGCCTGATGTTAGTCCAAATGTGGACCTATTGGCACCATACTTTAAGGGTAGGTAGGCAAATACCTTAGTTGAGTTTCTTTCCACTACACCCCAAATAACCAACCAACTGATATTCTACAAAATCAGTCGTGAAAGTAAGTTAAATTTAAATGACAGAGTCAACTTAAGACTAATCCTATCAGATTTGAGGAGCAGAACTGGATCTATTTTCAAAAAAATTATTTAATAACATTTATAAAATGTATTTTAGAATACTCTCCAAGGGTAGCGTTTCACCAAGAGTAATCTTCACTACATCTGGCTACGATTCGTAGATCTACTTAGTATCTATAATTGGAATCAACATCACCTGTACTTTTCTACAAACGTTTCATATTTGTGCAACACGTTTTTCCAGCTATTTAATTAAATGCATCAGGAAAAAAGCTATTTTGAAAATAATTTATTTAAAAAACTGTCTCTCCTGTAAAAATCTCCCCATCATCCACCACTACCCCCACAGTACAATGCGTGTCCACCCCCTAATTACTACATCCCCCACCCACCCAACCCACCCCCTCCCTCCAGTGTGGTATATATATACAGGTTGTTCGCATTGCTTCATCATCTGATGATGGTGCTCAGCGCCGAAACCCGTGTCGTGTTTGTGTGAGAGAGTGCATATTTTTCTGTGGTTTGTAAAAGTTTTTTGAATAAATCGTTTTACATAATGGAATACCACAAAGTGAGCTCATTTTATTTATATTTTGAAAATGTTTTTTTTTTAGGACTTGATAATACATAGTGTCTATGATCCATAGCACACACATGTAACATATCATACAGCCGGATGCTATTCCTGTCCAATCTCCTTCTACGAGCCTCTCTATCCTGGGCTGTTCCTTCCTCTAGCTCCCTATTTCAAATAGCTCAGATAATTCAGAAAATGTTTTGTACAAAAAATTCTCTGAATAATTGATGATGCCGTAAGTCGGCGAAATGCGTGGTACAGATATGAAAAAATTGTAAAACGTTCAATTACCCTTTATTCCAATCATGTTTAAGAGAAGCCGAAATGAGACATCAAATGTTAAAAGTTCAGCAAAACCGTTTCGTCGACTCAATAGTATCTACTCTCCGACACAATTATGTAACGTGATAAAATATATCTTCAATGCCAAAATTAATTTATATCATTCAGGCATTAGTTCAAAATTGTTATCTTTTCCACAAATATATCCAGATATTCACATCAATACGCTGATATCCTTGGCTCAATTGCCACAACATCATCGATGAATACTCGATGAAGTATGCCTGTAACCTAATAAGAGTTACATAAAAACTTTCGCACCGACAACATATTATTTTAAATCAGTCAGATTATTATCCATTTTCCATTTGTCTAAATATTTTTATGATCCTAAGAAAAGATTTTTTATTTGCTCTATTGTCATAATATTACAGCTGAATAATTTATGAGATATTATTTCCAACCTATATTGAAGAAAAATTTAAGCAAATAATAATTCATCACACTCACAATTTGGCTATGTTTCCTTCCAGAGAAACACAGTGGTTTGATTCTAAACCATACGGAGTATGTACCTCGTTTATCATTGAATATGGAAAATATTTTTTTTTTAACCCTTTACCTCTTCAAGAAAACTGATATTTAATATCCACCGTTGCAATAAGGACAGCATGCTTTAGATTGTGGAAAGAGAATGGTGGAATTTCCAAAAAGGAAAAACTTCATAGAATATGGGTCACTAATCTGAGGAGGATGAATTGATTTGATCGGAAGAATATTATATTTCCTGAAAATTTTCCATTCTGTTCAATTAATTCGAATCCAAATCGACAGAAGGACTTGCGGCTTTTTCAATTATCACTTATGGGGAAAACATCTGTCTTCCACCTCATAAAACCAGAGCGCTATGTAATTTCGAACTACATAAGAGCAATTCAGGCAAAAGCATTCATTCATTCATTACAGTAATCTACCGGTTAGAGATAAGTTATGATGAAAGTCAGAGAATATCCGACGAACTCTTACACGTGCCGTGCCCTTTCTACCTCCAGTATTTCTTTCTTCATCTCAGCATAAGTCCTACCTTTCTTCATCCCGTCCATAAAACATATCCTCTTCCTTCCCCTTCCCCGCTTACCCAACATCCTTCCCTCTATCACGGCCTTCAGCAAACCATCGTCCCTCATTACTCCTTCCAGCCACCTACCCTGTCTTCCCCTAATCTCATCTATAAGTTTCCTCTCCTCGCCCACCATGCCAAGCACTTCCTCATTTGTGGCCATGCCAGGAA
This sequence comes from Pyrrhosoma nymphula, assembly GCA_963573305.1. Taxonomy (NCBI): domain Eukaryota; kingdom Metazoa; phylum Arthropoda; class Insecta; order Odonata; family Coenagrionidae; genus Pyrrhosoma; species Pyrrhosoma nymphula. The sequence goes on along the minus strand of OY754335.1, from coordinate 4,932,914 downwards.
AGACCGTGGAAATTGCCAGTAGAATTGCCCAAGCGAAAAGGGCATTTTACCAGAAGAAGATCCTGCTTACAGCTGCAAATACAAGCGTGGAAGTGAGAAAACATTTCATTAGAGCATACTTCTGGAGCATTCTACTATATGGCAGCGAAGCATGGACAATGACAGCAGCAGAGAAGTCCAGGCTGGAAGAATTTGAAATGTGGTGCTACCGAAGAATGATGAAGATAAAATGGATCGACCGAGTGGCAAACGAAGAAGTCTTAAGAAGAGAGGGAGAAAAGAGATGTCTACTGAAATCCTTAAAAAGGAGACGGGACAACTTAGTAGGCCACATCTTAAGACACGACGGCCTGATGAAGACAATCGTCGTGGGAAAAGTGAACGGGAAGAATGGAAAAGGCAGCACGCCTCGCATGAGATATATATGGAGTAAGTTGTGAAGGATGTAAATGAGAGGAGTTTACGTCAATAGGAAGAGGTTGGCAGATAGAAGAAGAATTGAGTGGAGAGGGCTGCACGTCAAACCAATCCTAGGATTGTTGACCGATGATGATGATGATGATTGTCTTTTCTGTTACACATTTCCAACGGTCCACGCTTTTGATCCTTAGATAGCCCAAACAAAGATTCTCACATACCCCTATCCCGTCCCAAATACACTGTCTCGAGTAGAAAGACAACAAACTTAGAGCCCTACTAGATTAACACTGATTTTTTTTATTTCTATCATGTGTCTCAACGGTGGTACGTCCTTAATGACTCTTGTCCTGATTAATTGTCGAATTTCATGCTTGATTCATCACATTTCCTGTCATTCCCTACTCTCTCTACGTCTCAATCAGTAGATATCCTGCCCTTCTCTTTTGTTACACGAGTCTATGGAAGCAACACCCTCGTCAATAATCTAATGATTGAGCATAGGAAGACTACTCCATAAAAAAATTCATAATCACATTTTATGAAGGATGAAGAAATCCTTTTCCCAAGCGATTTTTTAAAATTCTACCTAAGTATTTCAGGACTCATTGGATCATGCAAACACAAAATTAAAAAGTTATATTCTTAAGTAAGTCATCTATACCGGCAAAGACCGCTTTAATTTTTTTTAAAGTTAATTAAGAGTTAACTTATCGTGAATCATATGAGGAATTTCACTTTCTCTATAAAGAGCGCTAGGTAATTGCAGCATTGATCCCATTTTTTTATCCAGTAAGTATGAACAATATTCGAATTTTTACGAGTCTATCGCACTTCAATCAAACCACTTATTTATTAATTAATGCATTAAAATACTTTAATCAATTGCTTCTAGCGGCGAATGAGGGAAAAATTGGGATATGTGCCCAAATATGTCGTCACCCTTCCGTCAAGAGCAGCACTAGGCTCGCCCGTCTCAAGAAGAATAAGAAAAATTAAATTTCTCAGGGGAAATTTGGGCGAAGCTTGGATAACCGCATTCAGGAACTAATCTGATTTCCTTCACAAATGATTCTTTTTCGAGTCATTCCAACCCGCACACCTCTCTCTTTCCGGCTTTCACGGAATATGATACGCTTGAAAACAAGTGAGGAGTGTTAAGGGGAGGACACTAGGAAGGGTGTCTAGGAAATAAGGAAGACGTGGCGACGCGTGGAGGAAGAGAAAAGGTAGATGTCTTGTTCGATTAGGGCCATGGGTGGTGGTGGCACTGATGGATCACCGGAAGCACTTAAAACATGGGAAGGTAATGAGGCAAGCACAAAAACGAACCACCACCCCTCCACATTCTACACCAGCACGCAGTCCATCTCATACACCAATCGATCCCACCGAATTGAATTCCGGTGGTCAGGTGTGATCAACCAGGGCACGGAATACGCAAAGATATATTCCATGAAAAAAAATTGAAAAGAAGAGAAAAACTGAATAAATACAAGGATTAAAGGCACCAAATTCTGAGTAAAAGGAGCGATACCTTCATACAATTTCGAAATAGGACGTGTAAAACCACAAATATGGTTTAAAGACCTCATCAAGAAGATATGCAAAGAATATGAGGGCAAAGGAAAAGGGTCGGTGAAATAAGAGTAAATGTTCGACGTCCTACGTTTAAAACATCTCTCCCTATCTAGTCGAAACCAGACCGCTCAATACGATAGTCGCAGCTGTCATTCCTCAGCGCAGTTAAGTCTTAGTAAACTGGCTGTGCTTACAAGTAGGATGCTTAAAAAAGGAAAGGCAAATATGAGTCGGTAAAGGTCGGAGGATTCTTTAGCCATTATATCAGCTTAAAGAAAAGAGCACTGCGGATATGGATAAGATCGTAGAAATCAACTAAATATAAAACAAACAACATGAAAAAATTATAAATAGATAACTGAATGAGACTCCGATAAAATTCTACCGAAATGAAGGAAAGGACAATTGGGAAGGAGTAGTTCGCAATCGTAGACATGACGGAACAAGGCTGGACTTGGGCGAAGGCTGTCTTTAATACACAATAAAGGACAAATATAACATGTAATCAATTGCGCGATACTATTTCCAGCATTGTAGCATTTACAGTGATTGAGGCTAGGCTATATTTTGACAATATTGTCAGTAGCATACAATGGCATACCGGAGGAGATTTTTTCTACTGAAAGGATACAAATATGTAGTGGCAAAACATTTTTCAATACGGGATGGAATACTAAAGTGAAGTTCAAAAATATTGATAAACCTTTCCAGAAAAATATCCATGCCAAACGTATCCGTTGATATTTAAAACGCCATGTATTTACATTACAAATAGGCATCACGATTGTCACATAAAAGTATGAAAATATTCGGAAATATCAATAATACCTTGATTTCAACATTAATATACGACAGCGGAGCAGTTGTAAATTACGAAGAGCTGAACTCTACACCACTACACAAGGCGTGAACGCCATTGTAAAATTAAATATGTGCATTCACAAAACCTTCAAAAGGTGAAGGACATTTCACGAGGGAATCAAAAAGCTGGAAAAATTATGAAAGATTAGCATAATAATACGAAAGTGGCTAAAAACCGATAAAAGTCTTCAATTCAGAGTTGAGTATTAGCTAATTTATTTACATCTAGAAGATGAGGCCAATTGACTTTCAACAGGAAGGAGTTGATTAAGCTAGTTTACAAAAATAAACTTGTTGCGTAGGATAGTAACCCTCTTTTTACCACGCCCCACCTTTCCCCACTCCCCCTTCGAATTATGCATTATATTGAGCAGTCTTGGAGTGCATTTGTATGGCTTCTGACATCTTGAAAATGACTCATTTAACTTCGAAACCTGGGCCGGTAAAATACAACTTACGTGCGGATGAACACAGCTGATAATTTTTTCTTTTATTGTGAAAACATTCCTACTAAGATTAAAAGGAACGTTTTATCCAAAAACAGATTCAATATTCATTCCCTACGCGAGATTCAAACACATGGACTAAGTTGCTAGGCTGGCTGTAGCGGCCGGGAGGATAAATCAACATGATTTAGAGCCATTGCCACAGCACATGGAATCTGAGCGATGAAAACCCGGACAAGATGAATAGTTATTCTTCATGAAACTCAGCAAACCCGCTGGATTCTCTCACTCTCAAAAGATGACGCACGTGTAGCTTCCTTCGGGGCCCTTGGCAACTACATTGTTCAGACGCCAGGAGGCTCATAGCCTTCTAGGCTTCATCTTCTCAAATAAGCGATAAAAACAGAGCAGCTAATGCCGCAGAGCCAAACAGTCTACAACAAGCGGATGGGCATAGCTTGGGTACTTAATAGCTGCTCGCTGTTGACAGCTAAGGAACTTGGAGACTGTCAGGCAAAACTTACGGCGTTTGCTTCTAATAATCTGGCGAGCAAAGCAGAGGCGGTCAAGGTACGGGGAAACAAAGGCACACTTAAGGTCAAAGAGCTCGTAAATAACTGAAGAGATGATGAAAATAAAACAGAAAGTGAGGTTGGAATAACCAAAGGCCTTTGGTAGCTAACCACAGGTCTACGTCTACGTCGCACCTTGCAAGCAACCGGAAGGGTGTCTGGCAGGAGTTGATTCCACATCAGGCACTCACATACCGTAAAGCATATTGTCACACTGCTTTATCAATTTTACGAAATATATTTTTATATTAAATTACAAAATTAGAGACACTTAAAACATAACATGGATTAGCATCCGAAGAAGATATTGAAAAAATAAATAAAATAAGATCATAAAAACAACGCTACCTTTCGCTACCATTAACATTATTGGCGTATATATTTATACAAAACTATTTTGGTACCTAGTCGATCGCGGAAAAAATTACATTTAAATATCCATCCATCCCGCGTTCCATCTCTAATTTTATGTACGTTGTCGGACCTATCACAGTAGCACTGAGTTCTTAACATGTTTGTTATTTATCGGGGAAGTAACTCGCCTGAAATTTACTCTAAGGAGATTTATCCTATTCTTTCACTTACGCTGAGATTGCGATGCAGGTACTCTTCCTATTTGTGTTCGAGTCAATGACATCTCCCCATTTTGTTCACTTTCATCATCATTTTCACTCCTCACATCAATAAATTATAAAGAAAAACAACATTCATAGACATTTATGCAGTCTGTACGTCGGATTACCAGAATCAATTGTGAAGTATTGGCGGAGTCCGTCGTCTCATCAAATATGATAAAAATATTTCTGATTTCTGAATATTAGCAAATAAGCCTTCTGTTATAACTTCACCGCAGCATTCAATCGAATCATTTTGAGTCCCACTGCTTATTAAAGTTGTCTGGGTGTCGCTGTAGCGGATAGAGTCCAATCCTGCTACTCGAATCGGCTCGAGGCAATTGATCTAACAAAAGACTATAAGTGCAGGGAGTTTTTGTACCACAAGAAAGCGTTAATTACGTAGGCACGTATGAACAATCCAAATAAACGCAATGTTTTCTGCGCATGCGCCGGTCACTCCGGCCGTTCGAAAATCAAAACGGAGAGTTGGATCGGATGAAAGGATTTATCCAAGACTTTCATTAATCAATTTTCAGTACATTGAATTGAGTTCAGTATTTTCAATATTGAGTAAGTGTCGTGTTAAACGGCTTCAAAGGGTAGCGAGCAAGGGTCTGACGGAATTGCGATATCTCGTATGGATTACTACTAGCGCCAATTGTTTCAGGCGCAAATGGAAAAATACGTATGCGTGAAAAAGATAAAGATTGTATGGTTTTGCCATAAATCTTTTATTTTTTGTGAAAAAATGCTGTAATTATTCCTTTTGTTGTAAGACGTTTATCAGGGTCCATTTAAAATACGCCTGGGACCAAACAAGACATCGCCATCGCAACCGTAAGTAAACAAAGAAGATGGCCGAGAAAGTACACTGCGTAAACGCCAAGAGAAGGACTGGACGGCATTATTATCGCTGCAATCTGGTTCCAGAATTTTATAGGTGATTTCCCACTTGAATCTGCCAGATATTCAATTAAAGAGTATACCTGTCGATCTGATAGTTAGCGCCTGACCGCTAGAAGGCTCTGGGTGAAATGTATACAACCATTGGAGTAATGTGAGTGTCCCTTGACCCTTGGGCTGAACCTCCATTCGGTGACGCAATGGAATACAATTATCTTTTCACCCAAGTCCTTAGGTAACAATGGCGTCCGGATATCCTTCGCTTCAGGCGTTCCTCATTCCCTGATCGGAAGAGAATGAAGACTGAAGTTACGCTTTCAGGGAGGGACGGGTTTCTTCCCAGGCGCGGGAAAAGATTTACGACTCCTTTTTTTACGATTTCGTCTTGAAGCGAAGAATAGACAGATGGGGGGTGGAAGAGCATAAAAGGTGAGCTGGGAGATTGAGGGGAATGGGGGAAGGGAGGGTTCTAGAAGAATGGAGGGGAGGGGGGGTGTTTGAAGGCTGGATGAGGGGAGGGAGAGGGAAGATGCAGAAGGAATAGAACACCAGTCGATCAACGGACGTTGGAAGAAATAGTTTGGAGAGGGAATGAAACCGAGTAGGAAGAGAATGCGGAGTGTTACGACCTAGGTTAAAGGTTTAGTTTGGAGGAGCCGAGAGAAAGTAGGTCGATATTTATATCAGAGAGAACGAGATATTGACTGCGACATAGGTAGGTATATAAGATAATATGGCATCACAGTGTAATATAAATACCGCAAAATTTTGCTAGCTAACCTTTTTGAAATATGCTGTAACGTGAATAGTTAATACCTACAATATAACGACAAGGATTTTAGTCGATTACGCAAGATATTGACTTCAACATATGTGATAGGTGCTGATGAAATGTCGCAATCCGATATTGATACGGCAGCCGATGCATGTATTATATCGCTGGGCGATGTAGTACTATTTGCGCTATCATACAGTGTACCTATTACCACCTCATGAGATAGCATAAGTGATATCATACAATATCGGATATCAAATTATTAGCTGTTCCTAAGCGAACTTGCCTCCTTTACCTACACCGCGATGTCAATATATTCGCGCTTTCGGGATATAAAATGTCCATTGCTATACGACATCCAAATCCGTACATAATACAGTCACATTAGGATCGACGGTTTGGTTCCGATCAAGCCTCGTATCATAATTTCTCCTTGGCTGTTACCAAATTCCCTTCCGCTCACGTCAAAACTTACGATCCCCAGCCTTCAAGGTGATGGTCGGTTCGATACGCGATGGATTGATAGACAAACGCCTTCATTGGGGCGAGTTTGAGACTTAGAAAGCTCCTTCTTCCATTGAACCACTGGAAGAGATCCTTAAGCGACGAGATCCCATGGACGAGGTCCTCAAGCGACAGTCGTTAGTGGAAACGACCGATAGCTACGCCAATGGAGAGTTGTGGTTGGTTTCAGTTTCAGTATAGGCGGGACATAGTATAAGGCGGCTGGATACTAAAAGTGAAAGCGATGAGATTTTTTTTCATATTTCAGATTCTCTTAGAAAAAAAAATCCACCTACTACTTAAAAAAATGTCCACCTACTAACGATAAGAGAGATCTACAATTCTGCAATACCTGTTAATTGCAAATTCAAATCAAATCACGTAGGCTTAATGAGATTGTGAGTAAGGTAAGGAATATCAATTTTGGTAGCATAGTATTACGTCCTTGTCGAAAAGAATTTAATATTATGCCGGTAAGTTTAATTTTCCAAGATAAAATGAATTAATAAAAGGATGACGCCATCCATCTAATTCCCTGCACTGCTTAGAGTCATTAGCATGTCACTGCTATGATTGCAAGCATTGCACAGAGTAAGAACCCTGCAGTTCTCTCTCCTAACAGATATTAGAATCCGATAAAATAATAACCTTAATTAGACGCTCTATCACTTGACTGTATGTTTTCTGCAAAGCCCCTTCCTCAATTTCCTCAACTGCAGGATTATCTCATTTTACTGACAGAACTACGCACTTATCCAATATTCTCCCTCCACCACCCTCTTCAACGAACCATACCCTATATATGTATTTGCAACCGTTACCATGACCTCGTCTGGAAAATCTATCGATCAGCACATCCTCTCCCGGAAAAGGCCAAGTTACGGAACCATGGAAAGCTCGTCTCCACATTAAAGTAGGTATCCATAGTTTAAGAACAAATTCTCTTGCTTCCACAGACGAAACAAGTTTAGTTCTTTTAATCATGGGTTTTCATCTCTTCCCATACTTCAGACTTAATTATGCAAATTATAGTGACATAATAATTTTAGCTAATCTTTTCTTTACGTCACTACGCAGATTCCCACTCAACTCCGTTTTCATCGAATATATGTTCTTCAATGATTGCACTAAATGCAGAGGAAATTGGGAACCTGAGAAGTGCTTGCGGTAAAAGTAGGCTGAATGGAGTTGGCAATGCGTGGGTGAAGAAAGAAAGTGGATCGGATGCTCAAGTAAAAGGAGTGTGCGTCGTTATGGTTTGCACATGTCTAGAGAATGGAAGATAGTCGAATTACGAAACAGATTAATATGATAGTAGATTGCATGGTGTAAGAGGAAGAAGCACACCTCAAAAGTTACGGGTTAATGTGGTAGAAGAGACACTTAAGAGGAAAATGTTGGGAGTCTTAAGAATAGGAGAGCGTGTGTGAAGCAATGCATGAACGTCAGTGACTAGGCGAAAGAGGTTTGCAAGGACAGCGTATTATAGAGGATTTTATCAAAAGGGAGCCAGTTTACTAGGCCTAACAGCAATAACTATGTGCCAAGGCACCTTGCCTAACCCGAAAGTAAATGGTGTCCTGGGTATGCATTCTTCAATGACGATCAAATTAACAACAAGGCGCGTAATAAGGAAATCTCGTCCTCTTTTCAACAGCATAGGCTTTCGAAAGCATATTTTTGACTGATTCCTTAGAGAGTGACCTTGGTCCTTCGCTTGGAATTCTGCATTCGCTACAAGGATGAGGAGTAACATACTATATTCAATAACCAACCACAATATATCAGAACGAGAAATTCCTCGCCAGACGCTAGATAAGAGCATCTTCAAAGTCGCAAGGCGAAATAATTCTCTCTCTCTCTTACATTTACCCCCACTTCAACGCACGGACGGTAACTACGGCTTACGGAGTAAATTTAACCAGGGTGTCCGATAGATTTCATCATATTATTTACATGACTTTTTCAGGTTTTCATGGTTACAATAAGATATTTCCTGACACAAGTAATACTCTCTGAATTCCGTTATGCGCGTATTTTTGCTATCCCAAGATTTGAACAGTGCGCTAGCCCGAGCAATTGCGATTTCCGGTCGGAAAATATACAAATTCACACACAATAACAGAAAAACTCTACCCCACAAATGAAAATGATAACTTGGTTTTATTCGACCAATTTATTTTACGGTACGACTAGTTTCGTCGCAGCGGCGTCATCTTCAGGTACAAAGTGTAAAGACAAAATCGTGATGCATATATTCCATCCAGGGTTATATATATATGCATCACGATTTTGCCTTTAGTCTTTGTACCTGAAGATGATACCGCTGCGTCGAAACTTGCCGCACCGTAAAATAAATTGCTGGAATAAATCAAAGAGTTTTGGTGCAAATTTCATGAGTATAGGTCAAATGATTTTTTATTTTTAAACTTTTGCCGACGTTTCGGATGTTTATTCATCCATCTTCTGGGCTATAAACAATGACGTATGATGTTAAATGATTGACAGTTCTGTTTCGATTACATAATGGTTAATTTACAGACATTATATATAAAAAATACATACACATAGACATTTAAGATTTTCACCTTTAAATTTTGGTGCTGTTTTTATTTATTTACAATTTTAATTTGGTTGCTTGGATATATTTCTTTGTTGAAAAGCTATGTGTTTCTTAAATTATGATAAATTTTGCTTAGATAAGTAATGTCTGTTCTTTTATTGCAACTTCTTTTATTTCTGGATGTATGGTACATTTCTTTGAATAATATTTTTGATACATTTTGTTCCGAGTCTAAAATTTTGGCTTCTTCGAAATTAAATGAGTGGCTATTTGTAATTGCATGATTCGCTAATGCACAAAGTTGAACTTTAGTCTTAATTGATGCTTTATGTTGCGAGATCCTATTTTTTAAATATGGGGATGTTTGGCCTATATAGCTACTTTCACAGTCTTTACATGGAATAGAATAAATTATATTGCTTCTTAGCTGTATAGGGGTATCTGACTTAAGTTTAGAATATACAAGTTTATGCTGCGTTTTATGGTTTTTATGTGCAATGTTATAAATTTTTTTTTTGAATACCTTGGTAATTTGCTCTGATAATCCATTTATATAAATCATTCCCCGATATTGGTCTGTATTAGTGTTAAATACATTTGTTGTATTTATTGAATTGTGAGTATGTGAAGATGATTTTTTATTTGAGTAAACTATGGTATTGATTAATTTTTTTGGAAAGTGGTTTTTTTCTAAAATATATTCAAAGAGTTATCTTTTTCAATTGTGGAAATGAACTTCCACAGTGTTAAGCCTGAAACCACTGAAAGAAAAACTTATTCTAAAATATTGAAAACATTGCAAACCAACTTCCCCAGGGACCCACCAAACTTTTCCTCACCCAATGAGCCAAATATGACAACAACGGATATTGCTGAAACTTTGAAAAAGAAAAAAAGGCCGGGAAAATCCTCAAACCAAAATATATCAGGATACGAGTTCGATGCAAATAACCTTGAACGTTGTGTGTGTCAATAAAATTACATTCTACATAATCTTCCTTCAATTTGAAAATGATGCAGGGTATTCCAAATTTTAATTAACTGAAAAATCTGTTTACCAAAACGATTCCAACAAAGAAATGATACCCGGAGATAAAAATGCTGTAACTGAGAATATAAATGAAAGGAAATGTTCCATAATTCATCCAAAATCAAAGGTACACATTTAGCAAGATCAATTATATATTAACACCATTGTGACATTCTATTATCGGTTTCCATCGTGTTTTGTTGCTTCTGAGTCAATATTACACCTCTCATTCAGGAAGCATCTTCAGGTCGAAGTTTTCTCGTTTCAAATCGGCAGCTTCTTTTTTCTAACTACGACCGCCTTTCAAAATGTTTCTCAGCAATCACCTATCCGTTTATATAGCGGTCAAAATGCAACGAAAATGCTTCCGCCTGATGACGTCTCAAGGTTTGAGTTGAAACGTAACATAAGGCAACAAAGCACGATGAAACACGACAATAGAATGAATTAAATTATCATATTTCACGAAAATAAATCCGAAAAATGATCGTGTCATAGAATTCAAATAATATGTTTCTTGAGGAAAATAAAGCCTTTAAAACGAAATGAATGCAAAATAAAAAGCAAGACTCAGAAAACATTCCCATTCACGAGACTTCACGGTAGCGTAATTTTCTCCGGCATGCATGGATGCTGGTATAAAAAAATAAAAAAATAATCAGGTGTTACGCATGGAGTGGAGGAAGGACCCAATTCAACTTGTCATTATATACTACGGTTCATTTATAATCCTTTTTTTGGTAGTCTTTACTTCTCAGAACGCACGATCGAAATACTGTGCATTTCAGCTTCCATTACTTGTGAATCTATTTACAATTTGAAGGACTATGTTGGTTAGATTCATATTTGTAATGGTACACCAGTTTTGAAATAAATGTCTTTATTGAATGCTTGAATAACTTGAATTGAAAATTATTTTTATCTATCTATCTATCGCTTGAATTGAATATTTTTTTCAATATTGTGAGATAAAATCTGAAATACGTCCCGTGGACAGACATTGACTGACGGAACTGTTATCTAAAAATTGTTAAATAAAAATACGAAAAACTCCCCACGATATCTACCTTACTTCTTCCATCCCTGGTGAGCCTGCATTCTGGACAGCAAAAGTCTTCAAGAGGAAGAATTTTACCATCTAGGAAGCAGGATCACCACGGTTGGCATAAGCAAGAAAGATATTGCAGCGGAGGAATCTTCAAGAGCCTTGGCAACGGTGGTTATTGACGAGAGACAGGAATAAACAAAGGACGATTCGGGAAATGGTGTGTTTGTGACTTGAATGTTAAGGCGTGTACCAAGGGTCTGACGGAATTGCGATATCTCGTATGGATTACTACTAGCGCCAATTGTTTCAGGCGCAATGGAAAAATAAGTATGCGGGAAAAATATAAATATTGCATGTTTTTGCCATAAATCTTTTATTTTTTGTGAAAAGATGCTGTAATTATTCCTTTTGTTGCAAGACGTTTATCAGCCTACATTTAAAATACGCCTGGGGCCACACGAGACATCGCCATCGCAACCGTAAGTAAACAAATAAGATGGCCGAGAAAGTACACTGCGAAAACGCCAAGAGAAGGACTGGACGGCATTATTATCGCTGCAATCTGGTTCCAGAATTTTTCAGGATGCAGAATTGATTATACAATTACCTTTATAAGTTTCCCCTGAGAAATAAATAGGTAATTATTTTCTACTTAAATCTGCTAGATATTCAATTAAAGAGTATACCTGTCGTGCTATTGCACTGATAGTTAGCGCCTGACCGCTAGAGTCCTCTGGTTGAAATGAATAACCATTGGAGTAATGTGAGTGTCAGACCCTTGGTGTGTACATTTTTAGGGAAATAAATGTGTTTAAAGTGTTCCAGAAATAAGAATAGTCATTTTTGCACCCACGCACGTAACAATGTTATGGGCAGAATAGCTCAAAGAAGACATTCTGCCAGATGAGGAGTCTGTTGAAAGCTAACAACAAAAGCCTAGAAGTAAGGAAGCACTTCATTAAAATATATATCTCATATATAGGTTGGCCATCACAGCTGCAGTGCAAACGAGATTGAAGATATTGGAGATCAAATGAATTGAGAGAAACACCAAGAATAAGTCCAAACAATAGTTGGAATGAGAAGAAGCATAACGAAAACTCTGAGCAGAAAGATCTTGACGAAGTAATTGGACACAACAGCCTATTGTAGACAACAATGGGAGGAGAAATGAATTGTAAGAATTACAGAGTGAGAACAAATATATATATGGCGTCGGGAATGGGGTGCTTGTATGAACCCCCGTCGAATTCCGCAGTAAACTGAGTAACCTGGCTGGTGTAACTGGTAGCATGCCTGGCCGAAAATCGGGAGATCCGGGTTCGAATAATCCCGGGTCAGGTCGTCAATGTGAATAATTAAGTAGGTATGAAGTGGTTTTAGGACAGGAGGAGATTGGATGGGAGATCTGCTGCAAACCAATCTTCGGATTGATGACGAAGAATGAAAAAAACTTGGAAAAGGGAAAGTTGAAAATGTCTGCGATCAAACGGAAAATTCGAGAGAGGAAGTGCTGTCGATCACATACACAAAAAAAAAGAGAGAGGAGGTAATTTTGCAAGTAGAACCTCTTGAAGGGCAAGTGTTTCGACTCCCACCTTATATAAGAGCGGATCAAAAAAAGGTGCCTTTGAACCCGTAATACTCACTCGCTACGAATAATATGTCAGAAGAACTACAAAGCACATGATTGAGAAGTGGTGGAAAAATACATACCGTTGGTTTCAAAGAGAGATGTCATGTTTCATCCAACGTTTAATGGACGAGTCGAGAATAGGCGGAGCTTCAGTAGTTGCAGTTTTTACCACTAGGGTACTCCCTCCGGTTGTGGGATAAACCCGGTTGCTGTCCCACGTTAATGTGTGGGAAATAAATCCGTGTGATATTTCATTATTACTTGATGATACAAGTTCCTTGTTGCATGAAAATTATTTTGTATGAATTGGATTGGAGGAAGGAAAACTTTCTGTCTCTTGGACGAAGTCACTGGAAAGCTTGAAGCATTTTAACATAAGTTCCGGCTTCAAGTTTGCGGGAAGTTGCGGTAGCGCGAGGCTTTCCTAGGAAGGAAATCCATCTGTTTATTTCGTCCTACTACAAGGAGGTATGGACAGGAATAACTGAGGATGATACTGTTTTTGTGATGGCGTATTGCTTTACCAGGCAAAGAAAGAATGAGCCCGCTCGATTATTCTAATTTGAAGGACGCAATAAAGATGAAAGCTTTGAGATAAGATCCTCGAAATGTGCATGCAAAGCAGCGTAGGTAATAATACAAGTAATACAAATCCAGGAATTAGTCATGCAATATTTTAAATGACGTTGCATATATATGACGACATCATTTTCTGGTACATCGTGTTATAATGATGTATGTACATCGTCGCAGTGAAAATAATAGTTTCACCTACGAACTAAGTACCTACGCATGATGTAATAATTAGTTAGTTGATTTGTTTCCGCTGCGACGATGTATTTACTTACATTTATTTTGATATGAACTTGATGCAATCACCACATACCACTACAGCACCTCTACTTTCACTGATTATCTGCCCTAAAATAAAAGTCTATAAATGATACCATAACAGTTTTTCTCGCTGACAAGTGGTACCCGAGAACACGGTCGCAAAGTTCGTGGAAGATATAGGTAATCGAGACGAGTCGATACTTGAACCGAAGCTGATGAATATAGAAAATGAAATACCTTTGACTGGATGAAAACGTTTACCTATTGCCGTACTAGCATATTGTTCCACAACGTCCGTATTTATATCAAAAACGCTGTTGTGGCTGTGATCCGTACAGCTCACAGAACACAATGTTTTGCTTGATATAGTTATAATGTGAAGCACAAGCTCTGCAAGTTTGTTATTTCCCATTTTAGACTCGGAAAATTAGTGCACGCTTTTGGGTTCTTTTACCTCCTCCACCATTTAATTTCGACGGGGCTGAAGGATATTATACCGGTAGAGGTGTCTTGTACATTCGAGGCTTGTCCGGAAAGTAAGTACCGTTTGGGAAAAAAACTAATAAAAGAATTTTTTTCAAGGCAAGATTTATTTTTACATGAAAGAGCATATCTTACACTATTTCTCCCACATAGTTGCCACCATTGTTTAGACATTTGTCATAACGGGAAACCAACTTTTCTATGCCCTCTTCATAGAAAGATGTCGCTAGGGAAGACAACCATTGCTGAACACCGTTCTTTGCGTCGTCATCGCTGTCAACGCGCCTTCCTCCAAAATCACGCTTCAAATTCAAGAATAAATGATAGTCAGAAGGTGCGAGATAGGGGCTATGAGGCGGGTGTTCGAACTGCTCCCAACCGAATTGCTGAATAAGTTCTTGAGTGACACCAGGCATCATTGACAGCAGAAGGCAGCCCACTCCGTGCTTCATCGTGAACGCTGGTTCGTCCATCATTGAATTTTCTAACCCACTTTCTCACCATCCCATCAGTCATTACACTTTCACCAGAAATCTGTACAAGTTGACGATGAATTTCAGCTGGCTTAACATTCTTTGCATTCAAAAACCGTGTTACAGAACGCACTTCACAGTCGGCGGGATCAGCTATTGTTTTAAACATTATAAACGATCACTAACAAATGAAAACAAAACACAATCCGGCATTAATAGCGTCAGTCGAAAGACAATGAACCATAGAGACGGGTAAACATGCGTGGAACTGCGACACTAGCGTTGCAGCGGCAGTAGAACGAAACGGTACTTACTTTCCGGACATGCCTTGTACATCCATGGAAATGAAATGGCATAAGCCCAAGGGAAAGAAAATTGAACCTGATTCATTAATGAATGCTGTATTTACCATGCCAAGCCTGAAAAGAAAAAGGCAACTTCCAACATTCTAGTATTGCGTTGATCCTAATGCGATTCCTTCACCAGTACAGGTGCAAACATTGCAAATTGAACTAAAAAGTCTAAAAACATCTCTTCAAAATCAAAAACTTTCTTCCACACAAGACTTCTTTGTAATCCCCGGGTAAAAAATGTCGGGAGCACAAACGCATGGAATACGATTTTTTTAATTTTCTTCCATCCGGTCGTATTTTTACTGCCCACAGTTTAAAAAACTTGCTTCCGCTGTAAATTTGTGGAATAATATACCCCTGGTGTTTCAATACGAACTTTTGCAATAAGGAACATCACAGTATTGCACCATTTCTCGAAATAAGTGTAAAATTGCTGTGGATCACAATTAACGGCAACAAGGAACTCGGCCAATGTATCCCACAACACGGCTCGCTTGTGTTTTTGTCACGTGACCGTGTGACGTATTCGCTCGACTCGTTCATTCGTAGTTGATAGGTTGCATCGGAACAATGGCCATTTTGTCATTATACTGAACCAGGGGTGGGATCACGGTTCCTTCTATACGAGTTGTCGTCATCCTAAACTTAATTCGCACTAGAAAGGCAATACTCACTATTGCTGTCCTATAAACGCGCTCCATCAAAAATCCGGTGATTTAAAGCAACTGGTAATTTTTTTAAGAATGACGATCGCCTTTTCGCTATTTAATGAGCGCAGTTGAAAATAGCGATAAAGCAAACACGCGCGTCATGACATTACCGTGATATTACCCAAGGTCCTTTTGACCTGACGAGGAGACTGATGCAGACATGGAGCCGAAAATTCCGGCATCAGCATTTTTGTGGAAAATTGAACTTCGACCCCTATTTCAAGGATCTCACTTTCAGCCATTTCCACATCCACCCCTATTTATTTCCTCACCACCACCCACCACCCCCATTTCTCTAGAGTGCACTCCCCTGTCGGGAAAACCCTTGAGAGAGAGAAACCCTTAAAAGCCCTTTCCACTAGCCATAAAGGGATAAAGCCTCGGGTGTCCCTTCCCACGAAGCCGTTAAAGACAAAATTCTTCTATCCAAGGAATACGTAAACGAGAGTAAACATTCTCAACCTTCCAGTTGCCCCCCTCATGCATTTAGCTGATGGTAGATGTCACGTAGTGCGTCCTCGTTGCTTTCTCCCGCAGGGAGCCAATCCAACAATTTAGCAATCCTTGTATCCTCATCTTACACATTAACAAGCATCAAAAGAAGATACATACATCTTGGCTACAATCCCGACAACTCACTTAGAACATAATGCATAAACATTTGCGAACGACATACCATTTTTTCTGAGAAAGAAAAGATTTTTAGCCATAAGAGCGCTTTGTTACTTTATTGAGGCTGTTGTACTGCTTTCACTATCAAGCCATTCAAGGCTTTGCATATTTCCCTTAGATCGCAATCTTATGAGTTAATTTGCACCCAAGGTAATTGTTTACTACTTAGTCATAAAGGCCAATATATTTCTGTCAACACACGCAAAAAAGTATTTACCCTTAATTATTTACGCTGCTCTTTTGTTTGAATAATTCAAATGTGTCTTGGGATGTTTTCTGAAAAGAGTGAGCATGAGGCAAAATCTATGGAACTTAATTCTTCAGTGCATTGCTATATTTCTCATAATTTGAACAAAAATTTATTTGAGATAAATCTCTCTAGTTACGGATTTAAGGATATTTGCAATCTTGCAGAGGTAACTGATATATTTACATAATCTTCAGCAGATGGCACTGACAGCCTGTACCAAACCGTCCTGTATCAGGACGAAATCGACAGTACCTACTATTCTTCGGAAAGAATGAACTTAAACCGTTCAGAAAACCTAAAAAAAAGTTCAAGTCGCAGTTCCAGACGGAAAAGAGGCCAAATATCCAGCTAATTTCGGAGAAGAAAAATGATGATGGCCTTGAATAATTCAAGCTCTAAACCTCGACGTCAAGTGAAGTAATTAATTATTAGGCAAAAGAGAAAACAGATTCGTTCGTCAGACTCGTTGAGGGGGAAATTTAGATAACATACGAGCATCGAATGACAGGGTAAGATATGTGACGCAAGCTTAAAGAAATAGACATAGAGTAGACTCATGAGAGAGATCGCGTTCCGTTTTCAAAGGGAGAAATGCAGCACGAATGTTTGATAATTTTTCTTTGTACAAGGTTTATCTAGCGAGTAGTAAGAATGTCCTCGGTTGACAAAGCGAAGGATTGATGTTTCCTCTCTCCTTAAAAAATAACACACATTAAAGTCGCAAAAAGCATTTAGAACCATTTATAAAAAGATTTAATAATCGAACTGAACAACAAAATCCGGAAAGACGCACGCTTCGTTCATAACTGTGACAAACGAACCGAGAATGTGTAACATCGTCGATGGGACTATTCTGGGGAGTCACTAGCCTAGGAGGTTAAATACTAGACGAGATTAGGAAATTGAGAGAACTTTTACAAAATATTCCAAAATTATGGTAAAATTCAGTCACTCATGGAAAAGCTTCTCATATCAGCGATGCCATTGTTAAGGAATGTAAAGGGGGGGAAACGGGCAAAAAAAGATGAATGGAGAAATCAATTGTATCGCCTGCATACTCAAATTTCTTTTGCAAAAATAAATTAGAAAGAATGGTCCAAACAAAATCACCAAGAACATAAGAGAGAAAATTCAATATTTATTTTCTATTGTGATTAAACCACCTGAATCAAACCGTAAGTTGTAATTGCAGCGTGATAGTTAAGGAGATTAAGGAAGGATTAAGATACTTGGTGGAAATTATTGATAGAATTCATGATGAGAAAATACATAGAACGAATTTCAATATTTTTTATATCAAGATAAACAGCTGTTTGTCTTGATAATGACGCTTTATGCGTCGAATCCGGTCGACAGCAATAAAAGAAATTGTGGAATTTGTACTGTTCTTTTTATCATCATGAATTCTCAAAAAATGCATTTCAGAAGTACAGATAGGTATAGGTCGCAGTCCGCAAACAGCCTGTATGTATATCGCATACGACATGCCTCCTACTACTACCAGAGGAGGAGGAATACGAGGAGACGGGAGCAAAAGAAGAGGGATTCCCCCAAAAAGACGGGTGTCGAGTGGCCGCGGGCGTCGTTCTATTTTTAGACACGGGCGCGAGCGGCGGACCTCAATCAGCGCTCCTGGGAAACACACGCACCCCCTGCCACACCCCCAATTCCCCTTCTGCCTCCTACGTCTGCCCCCCCGACTATCATCCCCTCTGGTGGGCAGAGTCCGAAACGCGCGCCGATCAGATCTGCCGAGGACGATTCATTCCCCTTTAGCATGAAAGTAATGTTATGATTCAAGGTAGTTTGAGCGATATGTATCGCTCCCTACACATGTAAGCCGTTTTACACGAGACATTCTGCTGCACAGATGGATGAGCGGTGAAAATGTCGTCACGTAAAGCGGGGACTTGCTACAATGGCTGCGCGAACGCATGAACAAAAACCTTGAAAATAGCTCCTGCTTTTAAACGCGTACCATCGTTCTCGCAATGTCTATGCGTCATACTGCGCAATCAAGTGCTCCGTGTAAAAGCACTTTTAAAAATGTTACCGGTTTATAAAAGAAAATGATCTACTACTTTTTATGATGAAAAAATATCGGTTATTTGTCGCACTGCTTTTCAAGATATTTGCCAAAAACAGAAGCCGTTTTCCACAAGTATGGCTGAGAGACATTATTTAAAAATTAGAGAAAGTTCTGTAACACAGATCACGTCTTAAATATAACGACGTGTCGTTCCCGTGTTATCTTAATCATTAAGAAATATTACTCTCGTTAATAATCTTCAAAACAAGCAAAGGAATCTTCGGTTGAGAGGGCGTTTTCAACGCACGATGCGAACAAATAAGTCATGTTTAAGTTCCAAATATGTACAACTAGTCAATTTCTGAGAATATCAGTTATAAAAACAATGTTTTTGCGTTCATATATTACTATATCTACACGATGCGTCTTGCAACTGCTTAAACTTCAAAATAAAATTCGAATATGGTCTCCATTGTCACTCGGGAAATATCTCGATCAAACTACGAGATGAGCTATGTCAATAACTAAAACATTTTGGGGTAGGATACATTCTAATACAACTCTTTCAGATCGTAATACATCTCACTGCTTTAAATTTATACGAATGAAACTGGAGAACTGAAGGATTCATTATGAAAAGGATCAGTATGCCCTGAATGATCAGGATTACGTTGGGAACCGTTAGACTGGCAGGCTACATGCTAGACTTGGGATATTTGAAAAACTTCTATCAGGTGGGTTTCAGTACGAAACGGAGGATGCTATTTCAATACCGCACTATTTCTCTATAATTGATAGAAGCGACGAAATAAGAGAGATGCACTATCGAAAGGACTGGTACAAAAATGCTTTCTTTCCACGTACCATTAGTGATAATAACAAAAACAGCGCGACACTGACTTAAAACACGTCGTTCACACACACAAATCACCTCTGTCCACTCCTCCCTCCTTTTCCCTATCTATGGCTGGCGTCCTATCACCCCCTACCACACACCTCTACGACAGCTCGCAGGGTAGCACGTAAATCTATAAGTCAAGGAAAGTATTTATTTATAACATGCTACCTTAAAAAAGCAAGAGTATTTCTAGAAATCAGTGGAGAGAATTAACTAGGATTGCAAGGGATTTGAGAGCATCTAGAGGTCCAAATTGTAGAACTAATAAATACATAATTAGTGTCAACACATAACTCAGTTCTGAGTGCATGAACATTACGCCAAGAAATTGCCTCTAATAATGTGCAGCGATATTAGTTAGAATGATATCACTTCGAATTTTGTACTTTATGTAACCGATACTAAAATGATACCCGCTGATGTAATTTATTCGGAAAGTTTTCTCTCTAATTTACATCATGTCAATAATGTTTTTTAAAAACTTCTTAGTTCGTTTCTTCAGTTCATTGCAGCCCCTTTCCTTTTTCGATTGCGTATTTATTTGTATGTACCTTACATTTTATTATTCTACAGATATATCCCAATGTGATCATTATATTATATCTTCATTAGAACTAACTTCCCTAACGCATATCACAGGAGTCAGTGACCAGCGGCAATGATGAACACCCAAAAGTGTGCGGTAAAACAGGAAACTTAGACAATCTGCGTTTAAACGGCTAACTTTACACTAGAGTAGAACTTAGCAGTGGGGGAATTTAGTGGAGCTAGCGAGGCATTAGTGACAATTGGCATCGAATTTACTTTAGTCACGAGAAAGCATCTTCGAAGCAGTAATTCAAGCCTTGGAGTTGGATCACAGGAACCATGAGAAGGGGCATTAAACAGAAAAAAATCGAACACAAGAAAAAACAGAAGCGATCTTTCCTCTACCTCAGAAAAAAAAAGAAGACGTAAAAAAGCAGGGAGAGAGAGAGAGAGAGAAGGAAGGAAGAGGAATATCTGGCGTCCCGTAAACAAAAGAGCGAACATTTTCGCACCAAGGGGAAACACAAAAGACGAAAAAAATCCCTCGGAAACGTGTGTGTTATGTATTTAGAAGGGGCGTATACTATCTTTAGGGGCGGGAAGGAGAATATTCTTATTCGCAGGTCCGGAAATACTCCCTCTGCCTCTCCCACTGCCACTGTTCCTCTCTCGCCATCACGGTTTTTCTGCACGAGGGCAAAATATTTTGGCGAAACCGACAAGTGATTCTTGGCCTAAATTTCCACCGCTATACGAGAGACCAAGACGTTATATTCCCGTAACGAGATGACTCATTATTAAACCAATACAAGTTAATGTTTCAAGGAAGGGATCACGGTTTCTCAATTTCATTGTCCTTATCCAAAACGTAAACCGCTCTAGATGCTTAATACTCATTGTTACTGTCCTGAGAACTCACTTCATCAGTTAAAACTATTGATTTAAAGTACGTACCTGACTGAAAAATATTGAAAAAAAATGACGATCTCGTTTTCGCTCTCACGAGCTCAAATTAAATATAACGATAACGCGACCAACCGCGTTATGGAGAATCGTAATGGGTACCCCATCAGAAGATCACGACGACATCAGATCACGCGACAATAGATCACGATATACAAAAAACGCTGTATTTAAATAAGTGAAAGTTAGAATAAACCTAATAACACGGGTTTCACTTCATCAGATATATTTCACTGTTATAATTCCTAATAGCATGATACAAATCACACTTACACACTTTATTATCATTTAGGGTTATCTCCCAATTACACATCTGCGGCAAAATATCCGCAAAATATTGAAGGAAAATATATTACAAAGTAATTTTCCCATTTTAATCGTGATTTAGTGTCACGTGATCTGTTGTCGCGTGATCTGTTGTCGCGTGATCTGTTGTCGCGTGATCTAATGTCATGGATCCACCGTAATGGCGCCCTAGGCTTTTCTTTTTGGAAGTGACTAACATGAATTGATTTCCGACTTTGTAATTGAAAAGAAAAACTTTGTGAGTTCCAATAAATAGATTTTTATTACGACATAGGTTTCGTTGCTGAGCGACATCATCAGGTTATGATGATGTCGTTCGAGACCTGATGACGTCGTTCAGTGACGAAACCTAAGTCGTCAATAAAAATCTATTTATGTGGAACTCACTAAGTTTTTCTTTTGAATTGCCATAAAGTTACGCCTACTTCCAACTTTGCGAAATTAAAACCTGTGGAATTTATGAATAAAGAGAAATCATTCCAGACCATTTGCCGTTTTTTATGAATCGAACAATTAGATACAAGACGGTGTAAACGGTCGATTCTGTCGTTCAATCACTTTGGAAGCACTTCCTTCGGTCGGAAAAACAGTGCGTCCAATTTAGATTATTTGGGGAAGCGCTTCCGTATGACTGGATTTGATACACATGCCAATGAAAAAGTTGAATTCCAATTGCAGGAGAATCGGTGAATTGACGGATCTCAAGAAGAATGTCGAGAGTAAATGTAGTACGACCTAGAAACTATGGTATTTTGGTTCTAAAGTTCATTCAATACAGCAATATTGAAGTTGATGGTTTCCGGCATATCTTATTAAGAAACTTAGCGGCAGTTTTATTACATCCCTTCTTCTCTCTGTTTTGCCAGCCGTCTTTACCAGACTCTCTCTCTCTCACATTGATTGGCCTCTTCTTGTTAAATCCTCTATTCTTTTTTTTCTGGTATCCAATTAAAACACACTTTTGGAAACCTGCACTCAGACATCCTCATCATATGCCCTACCAAAACATTTTATTCGGTCTATGCTTTCAGTCAATGTCTTAAGCATAGGTACCCATCTTTACCCTCAGTTCACTATTTCGAGAATGATCCATAAAGAGCTACGCCCCAGCATCTCCTCCAGGATCCAGTTTCCACTGCGTACAGCCTCCTTTTCATATCCTCTGTCATCGTCCACACTTCTGAACCATAAGTGACGCAACTTTCTACCGGTGATGAAAACGTTCTTCTTTTTTAATTGTTGGATATTTCAAATTTATTGGGATATCGAAAATACAATTTTATGCTTAAACAACTAAAATTCACCACTGACATACACTTGCCTCGCGCTTAAAATTTCTCCAGTGATTTGATGAGAGATTGAGGAAACGTTAATTGTAAGTTATTGTGACATCCAGCATATGCTGATGACGATTGAAATATATTTAGCGCGGATAACCAATAGCAATCACACGTATTGTTACGGCGAGCAAGCCTGGAATGTTCTAGAGCAGTGATGGGCAAACATTTTAACGAGGGAGCCAAAGGAAAGGAAAAAAAACTTTAGGCGGGCCAATATAATGTATTTAAAAAAATATAAATGATACATTTTACAAAATTTTTGTGTTTTTTGTGATACTAAGTCCTATTAATGACTGAAAGATTATGAAGGAGAATGTGATGAATGTGTGGCTGTGACTGCATTTCTAAAAGTTTCTCATAATTTGGATCGAACTGGGATGGGATCTGGAACTGGGATCGAACTATTCATAGAAGAGAAGTTAAATGCTCATCTTTCAGTCTGTTTCAAAGGCAATTCTTTCGAAGTTTTACTGTAAAAAATACCTGTTCACATATATATGATGATGCAAACGTAGCAGTAACCTTCTGGACATGTGATATCAGATTTGGGAAATTGGATTTCGACAAGGACTTGTAGAACTATAATTTTGGAACATTAAGAAACAACTGTTTGAGTTGAGCGTCACATTCTAATTCAATCAATTCCAGTTGCAAGTCCGATTTCACTGTTTCACAGTTCAGAAATTTCAGTCTTTTTCAATGACACTTAAGTCTTCAAATCTTCGTTCAAATTCACCATGGAATCTTAGCAGACTTTTTTTCATAACTCTTAAGCTTTTCCTTCATCGCCGGGGGATATTGAATTCAACCTCGGGGAGTGAGACAAGTCATTCATAGCAAGCTGATTCGCGAATAGAACAAGTTGCAGTTTAAAAACTTTTAGATGGCCACAGATATCATCAATCAATTGATTTTTGCCTTGCATATTGACATTCGACTTGTTCATGTGGCAGAGAAGATCCGTAAAAAAGTAGAGTCCGAAAGCCATGCAGTATCTCCCAGGATTTTATGCTCTACAGATCCCTGTTTCTCAAGGACCGCTCGCTGAAGAGAAGTATGCATAGGTAGAATTTTGGCGCGAAGTTCAATTGGCGAGTTACGCCGCAAATTTGCAGTGATTAAGACATAATAGGGGACATCCTTGATGCTCTGCCATAGAGGAGTTGTTCTCATTTATGAGAGAAGAATGTCACTATTTCGTCTTTCAGCTGCCAAACTCGCTCGAAGACGCGTCCTGCGCTAAGCTACCTTACTTTCGAGTAGTACATGATACTATCAGGGTACTCAGATTGCATGGATTCTAGAAACTCCCGAATTTGTCTGTGAGCAAGCCCTCGAGATCGAATTGCATTAACCAGCTTCACAATAACGTCAAGCACAGGTTTCATATCCAAAGCAGATTTACACAGGGATTCTTCATGTATGATGCAATGCAGAAATATAACATTGTTCTCTGGCTATTTTTCATCAAACATCCCAACAAATCCAGATTTTCCCCATGTCATATTTCTCGCTCCATCTGTTGTTAAATTACATACGCAATTTATAAGTACTTTCAAAGTTGAAATTCCGTCCATAAATTCATGAAAAATATCTGACCCTGTTGTAGTTCCCTTCAACGACCTCATGCGTGCTAGTTCCTCTGTAATACAGAAGTTTTCGTCAAAACCTCTTATAAATAATATCAAGAGTGCAGTATCATTTATATCAGATCTTTCATCCATAGTAATCAAGTTTTCTTTCTTCTACGGTCATGGCTCTAATCTTGACATTGTTGTGCTCAGAGTTGAAGTGTCGTGGAATGTTGTATTCTTTGTAGACTGCTACAGTTTTGTTGCAGATGCTCACTGTGAATCAAGAAACGTGTTTCAATATCTAGCCGCGGTGGAGGGGGTAGCTATCGCAAGGAGGCTACGTTGCCAGTTTTACTCTTCGCCACAAAGGTCGCGTTCCGAAATTCACTGCCAGTGCTGCCATACCGTTCCGAAATCATCTGGCAGTACTGCACAGTGACCAATGACGTCAGCCAATTGATGACGTTTCTCACTGTGAATACTACTGCCGCTACTGCTGCCCTCGGGCTGCTGCAGGGGCAGTAAAGCCGTTGCCATGATAGCCATTACAAACAAATGGCGGAAAAATTAAATTTACAACATGTCTACAACGCTAATAAATAACATCTGAGGAGATTAGAGAAAATGGTGCGAACATTTTAATGTTTATATCGGCGAGAGAGAAAAGTCTCGATGCACTTAAACAGCTAAAAGCAGCTGATTAGCGTATAATAATTTATAAAAAGCATTTATTTTTCAATTATGTAAGTTAATGAAGTGCCATGGTACTTCAGGTGCATCTAATCGTACCGGTGAAAATTTCACTAGAACAAAAGCGTTAATGAAATGATGAGGGAGTGTATAACATCACAAGTGATACAAGTAGAGAATCAATTATATTTGCGAATGAAAGCGACTAGTGAAATTACCAAAAGTTATTTTAGTGTCATGAATAATGTGGTACATGTAATTATACAGCCTCTTACTACAGAGGTAACTTAGTATAATACCGGCATGCATGATGGGAATATATCGGTAAACTTAATTTGCTGCACAAATTTAACTGTAAGTGAAAATATTCTACGCTGCAACCCTCAACAACCCGCATATCTTGAAATAAATTTCGATATCACTCTTGGAAACGCTTCGTACAACTGGCCATGAAGAAAATCAGGGCTTGACAAATATATTCCAACTTTTTAATAAGCCCAAGATTAAAAAGGCTTATTTAAAATTCGATAATGTTAATTATAACGGAGATTCGTTTAATAAAACAGGGTTTTATTCTCCATACTCGCATACTCGACGCGAATTCGTTTTATTATCATCTGAGAAAGTTACCAATAAGTATAAAGTAGCATTAAGTGGCAAGGCAATGAAAATTAGCATTTAATTAGAATGTTCTTTATCAATGCCATTACGATTAGCATTAAGAATTAACGCATTGAAAGATCACTTACAATAAATCACCACGCAATTCGGCAATATTGCATTTCAAGCCACTGCCGACCGTTCCAAAATTCATGCTACTGCAGCAGCGGCTTGAACGGTTTTTCTTTCTCACGGCTTTCGCGCCGGCGAATTTCGGATCGCACCCAAAGTTGCCAGCAGCCAGTGCCTCTCACTCACAACATTACATTCCAATATCTACGATAAGTCAATAAATGCGTATGTCGTCACTGATATAAAACAAAAGAGAAGAAAAAAGAGGAAAATATTTATTTTTCATATGACCTGTATTGTTTTTTATTCGTCAGATTAGGAATAATGCAGCGCGGGACGGATAGAACATTTCAGGGGGCCATTTCATCTGGCCCGCGGGCCGTAGTTTGCCCATCACTGTTCTAGAGAGAAACAGGAGAACTATCAGAGAATCAAAAAGGACTCTAGATAAGGGGAGTTGAGTGCGCGATGGGAGACAAGTTATTGAACGGACGGTCTACAACGAATAAATCGTACGGAAGAGTAAAGTGCAGCGTTAAATAAAGTTTGAGCATTGGATTCATTTTGTATTCTGCCTTGAAATATCAACGAACGCAAGAACGGTATAAATTTGAAAATTATTCCCGTAGGTCGGGGTTCTTAGCCTGTGTCTCGCGTGCCTAAAAGTGAAAAATCTTGGTAGTTCAACGGTATGGGGAAATATTTCAACAACCGTCGGATTAAGTTATCAGTGGTAGAGTTGAGAGTATGAAAGAAAATCATTTTTCTATTACAAGAGGTGAATTTTGGGAAATGGACGACCAAGGATTAAGCGAATCAAAAGAGGTTGGGAGCCGCTGTCTTATGTGGTTGACAGCTGAGACGTGGAGACAGTGGGTGAGGAGTGGGTAAGATTAACGTCAACTGAGGGAGGCAAACAAGGAAGTGTTAGGAATAGGAGGAGAGTAAATTGACGGCGGATGCCCGGATGAGACATCTGCTGTCTCATCCGGACAGTCTTTTAAATGGAGAGCTATCAAGATTGGAGGAAGACGAGGGTGACAGGTAGGTACGTCTTAAGACCAGGGCGACACGGCCGACCGCCCAGGGCGCCGTGATTTTGAGAAAATATTTTTTTACTACAACGTTTAACTGGTGAATAGGTTTGATAAGCGGGGGGGGGGAATACTCTCTCCCCCGGGTGAAAATTTTGTCTTAAGCCGGTCCTGGTGACAGGACAACATTCGTTAAGCAAGTAAGAGGAATGATAAGATAAAACGAAATTTGGGAAACGACATGTGGGGAAGACAAAACATTTGTAAGCATTCAGAGGAAATAAAATGCAGGAAGTTGTTGGTTAGGATGAGGTTTTCGGGTGAGAGGAACACTACGGGGCACGCTTCACCATACTCAAACCTATTTATTCGTACATATATGGTTTTCAGTTAAAACAAATTTTAGCACAAAAAATATTGCCAATTTATATTACTACCAGGGTGCTATCCCTCTGACAACCCTCACTCCACCCCACTCATGCTAAGGAAGAAAAAAATGATAACGTTCAAATTCTAAAGAGTACGTGCGTACGTACGAGCTTTATTAATTTTTTAAATAATGTAAGTAATATCATTAAAACGTTTTAATTGATATTCCTAATAATATTATTAGCATTTTCAGAACTTTAATTTTCAGATAAATTACTCCGTACCTAATTAGAACTTTCAATTTAACATTCACGCCACAATTACAACTTACAATTACAAGTGGTTTAATCGCAATAGAAAGTAAATATTTATTTTTAATTTCTTGCGGCACACTTTGCGATTTTGTCGGACCGTTCTTTCTAATAAATATTTACAAAAGAAATAAAAGTCTCCTGGCTTTAAAATTGACATATATCCATTGATTCCTTTTGGACGTTTCTCTCCATACATATACAATCTTGAACTAAGACATGGGTTGGTAAGGTGACGCTTTTCAAAAAAGGCTGAGTTTTGGGCTGAATACATCGAACTCGATTCTTTGTCTATGTTACTAAGAATACGGAAATAATCATTCTCCCACCCCAAGCTCACAAGAAGAGTCTCTGCTCGTAATATTCCAGAGAGAAAGTGTCTCACACCCCTTGATTTAGGTTTTTGTGAGTTTTTAAAGTATGGCTTTCATTTTTATGCAATCAAATTCGGTGCATGACACGGGCCTTACGCTTTATCTCCTTCGCTTTTTTTCCAAATGCACTTACGGAGTTATACCTTAACTCTCCGTCTGTAGAAATACATCATTTATTACGTTATATTACCGTAGTTAATTATATCATGCGTTCACAAACCTTTATCTTTACTAAATAGTACCCATAAATGAGAGTAAGTAATATTGTTGACAAGGTGCCTTTAACTATATTATGCGTCAAAAATGAACAATATATAATACATACCCAATAATTGACCCAATTGACCAATAAATACCCAATCGACCGAAATTATTCTGTCCCTATCGTACATTTTTTCGCCAAAATTAAAATGGACGGAAGCATGTCTCTCCCATTCAAACTCGTAGGACTTAAATGACTTGATATGCATGAGGTGTCTTATATAATCTTGTCTCTGAAATATTTGAAGCCATACCCCTCCCGCTCTTTACAAAATTGTTGATCTTCATTTATACGTTACTTAAGGTGATGTGCTCGACTCGACATCTACGCCTTCCGCGCTATACGCAGTCCTTTGATCAATATTTTTTCATATCACCTATCCCGACTTAAGTGAACCCAGAACCATTCTTCGCCCTCTAGATAATATTTCTGGTAGTTTCTCTCGTACATCACACTGTCGTGTTGTAAGTTCCACTTTATATCTATGCTCATCGCCGCATTCGCAACACGTAAATTTTTATATTTCCCAGTTACCAGTCGGCGGAAATAAGAATCCAAACATTCCTCTGCTCGCCTAAAAAAATATTCTTAAGCCTAATTCTACAATTTCGTTAATATCATATGACAAATTGAAAGCTTGCCAAATTCCACGCCATTATCTTGGCATAGATTAAATTGCTCTTTATTTTTCCCGTTGTTCTGGCCAACATATCAGACGTACTATAAGGGAGGGCATTGGTTCCTAGCCCCACCTTCTACGCCGCAACGATGGCTCGCAGGTTCTTCTCAGCACACTGATAGAAAAAGGTTATCTACCCCGGCGTTACACTTGCTACGATCAGTCAATGACGAAAAATAGTCGACGAACGCTGCTGACGCGCAATACGCTAGAGCAACTGCCACCTAACATTTCCGAAATGTACGAGGAGACCTGGATGGGAGAAAAATAACTGAGGATGGTCGAGCAACGTTGCCAATGGTGGAGGTCAGATATGGAGTATTACGAAATGTGGTATACAGGGAGGTGATATATATGCTGCGAGCAGCACCAGTCCACCCGGGATTGTCCTGAACTAAATATATACCATCTTCGCTCATATGGCTATCAAAATGGCGTCCATACAAATCAACGGATTGTGTGTCTTCTACATGCGGTAAGAAACCGAGTTAAGGTAGTTTGAGCGAAAAATCACTTCACCTAAAATTTGATGAATTCCGCCTCATTTTAAAGAAAAAACTCTCATCTTTCCAATTAAATCAAAATATCAACTCCTTGCCAAACTACTTTTCGAGCAATTTGCCTGTAAATATAAGCCGTTTTATATGGGATAGATAACGGCTGTGCTCTCCAGAGGGAGAATATTAAACAAATTGGTAACCTCTAGCACCTAGATTTCGTCAAAAAACTAACGATGTGTAGATTGCATGTTTTCTCAACTATTTATAAAAAATAATCTATTATTCACCACTGTAATTTTTACATAATTGCAAAAAACTTGCTGTTTTGAAGGGTTTTCAGCCGTACGGCGGGAAAATATGAGTCAAGTTAGAGACTTATGTAGCTTTATTTATTTAATTACTGAGAACTTTGGTCGTATATAACTATATCTTTGCGCTATTAATGTTACAATATTCATTTCATACTTCTTACAGACGCTGAAATAAAAAAATTCAATTTGAATATAGTCTCAATTATGACTAGGAAACTATCTCGCTCAAACTACCTTAACTGATTTTATTAAGGTCGTTTTACACGGGACACGAAATTGCACACTTTCAAACTGCATGTTTTTCTCAATCAGGCGTGCAATAATTTTCGAATTAGTGCAGGGGGGCTATTTTGCCATATATCGCGTTCATGCATTCGTGCATGCGTTCTTGCAATTGACGGCTTTACACGATGCAATTTAAAATGCACGTTTGTACGTACATCAGATGGTGCAATTACGTGCCCCGTGTAAAACAGGCTTTAAGGTTGTTAACTGGCATCTGATATACGGGCTCCAAATTTCAATCAGGCACCAGATTCAATGCAACGTACGGAGATTCAAATCGGCACAGAGAAAAATGTTAGTTATTTCGAAGGTACAAATTGTTTTTGTTCAGATCTCCTCGCCCATATATTTGTAAAGGTTACACTTTGCTCTCTCACTCATTGCAGTGAGTTAGTTCTTCGTTTCCCACGTGACATCTGCGAGATCCAGAAAACTCAAAAACTAACCGCAATAAGTGAATAATTAGCGTATGATTACACATCATCACTCAGATCAAATGTATGTCATGCTTTCAGTTCGTAAAGTGCGCCAATGAATCGGAACCTTCCAAATGCTCTACATCCATTGAGCAGTCCCAACGCCGCGGGACACAGGATAATACAGGGTATTTTGTTTAGAAGTATATAGCTTCGAAACTTCTTAAGTCGTTAAATAAGCGACCCATAGCCGCTCCACAGCACACACGAATGGACAGAAAAAATGTAGTTACGCACAGGGTTTGGCAACCTACAAAAATATTTGAAGCTAGCTCCTTTTAAGCTACTTCCTCGAAAAAAGTAGCAGCTACTAATTGCAAAACAGTAGCAGCTACATCAACTCATCAAAACGGCTGGTGTCCTAACACCCCCCGCCACACGCCTATTGAGGCGGCTTGCGGGGTAGTATGTAGATGTAGATGAACTCATAAAAAGTACCTGTCAGTTACTTCCAGCTATTGTTGGTTTACACTCACTTGTTTAAAAATGAAAAAAAAGTTCGATATTTTTCTTTAACTACTGACAATGAGATGTAGTTGAGCCGTAAGCTATAGAAGTTTAAAATATTGAATTAAAAACAGAGTTTAACATAGAACATTGTTTAACTATCCTGTATGATTATGCTAGATATACAGCACTTTTAGATGATACTACTAACCAATTCCTTAATGTGAACGTTCTGCGGTAGGCAACATGAGTATTCCTCACGGTTGTAAATGTCTTGATTTCGGAAAGAACTTCTTATGATTATTTGCTTAAAAAATTACAACATTTGTTTCCACAGCCACGACACCTATATTGGGCAAAAGGAAACAGTAAAATAAAGAGTAGTTCCGCCTTTCTTGCAGTAACATTCATTAAACGTGACGTATAAAAGCACCGACATCTTATAAATCCCTTTGAAAAAATCTATTTTATATCAATTCCATGCTGTTACATCACAGGATAGGTAATAGTATAAAATGTTATATAAGCATAAGTATATTTGCGCGTGAAATGAACGACCTCCACCTCGACAGAAAAATCCAAATTACTGTAGACAAGGCATATTATATAAATGATTCAAGTGTCGATAATGTAATGTGAGAAAGCCTTTTGCAAATGAGGACATGCTGTTGCATCACATGAGAATACATGACATTGTTCTAACTCCTAATGAATCGAGTGGAGTGCGTGGTTTTGCAATGTACAAGACTAAACACGACACGAAAGAGTTTTAGTTTGTTGTAGTTGTAGTTTCTGATCGTGAAATACGATTTTCTAGTTATGGCGCAGCTCCCTCTGATGCCCGTCTTAATTAATCGTATTATAGGTTGGGTCTTCAACAGTCAACATTCAATAAATTAATTTCAATTTAAACTGTTTACCTTTATTTTGAGAAATCTACGATGCAAAGTTCATGCTAAGAAACATTAGAGATTTTTTACCACCAAAACAGGTTTTCAGATCATTGTGTACCGAGTTCCAGCATTATAGTAGATGTAATTTTAAACTGTGAATCCCTCACGAAGGAGGGAATGTTTCCAATAATCCTTCACCTCGCATTTCCTCTGACTCTGGCATGACGGCTTCTCCTCAACTGTTCTCCTCAAGACCTGTTCGTAAGGTCAACATTTACCACCCACGAAGCTTTCCTAACCCCCCGGAAAGCCAAAGATTACACAATTTCCCGGCAAACTGCCTATTCTTTTTTTTTCTCCGTCCGACTCTTCGAGCGGTGCATAAACCAGGTCTGAATTTTCCAACATAAGCCACTTGAGCAAGAGAAAGAAACACAACCAAAGGGAAAACTGAGTAACTGGGAGCTTTTCATTCGAGGAGTTGAAGTTAACACAGATCGGAACACATCCACGAACACGAACGACAACGAATTGAATTGAATTACGCGCGCAGTCCAAAGGTTTTCGTAGCCTTCCCATAAGAAGTATTCTTCTGTGTGTACACAATGTTTGGCCGATGTTTTGGTAAAAGGGCAAAATATTAACAAACGTAACTTTTAAATGTCCGGCTTGATTTTGTCGCATAAAAGCTTAATTTTGAAATGTCCACCCCGCTTTAAATGTCCGTCATGATTTTCTTTTCAGCATGAATTGGTGTCTCGTAGTATTCATAAATAAATAGTAATATTGCGTGCAGTGTACTACATGTTATCATATTCTTCTACATAGCACTCTACTGGTTTCTGGTTTGACTGCCCGTCGTTCTCCTGACTGCTTTTTGGTGTCTGCGCCTAGCGGCCGGGGGAACGCGTGGGGTTCTGATTTGAACTGGGACGAGTGCTGCATGCCTGGCGTGGAATCACCCCGTGCCACTCACCCTAGCGGTGGCTTGCACGATATTTCGACGATGTAGATGTTAGCTTTTTACCACAGAGTGATCAAAACCTTACATTATCCACGTTTGACGTCTTTACTGGTAACCAACACAAAATAATAACCGCGGATGATTTATAAAAGCTCTTCTATTGTCTAGCGCAAATATCAACTCTGCTCCCGATCTGTTTTGAAGTGCGCTGCCTAATTCAAAGTGTCCGTAACAAGCGGAAGGGTACTGCACTGCTACTGTGTACAGCGAACTAGAGCATCAAATAAAGCTCCCACTGCCTCACATTCGCTGATGCTCAGGCCACTCAATATAAAACGCCAAATTTCAAGGTACAGGAGACAGACCGTAGATAATGGCGCGGCATACGCCATGGCATTATTATTTTCTTTATATAGAAAATCAAACTTCGCGATTCCGAAGGTTCCAGAAGAGGGAAATAATAAGAATGATTCAGCGACAAGGATGCACACCTTGTCGCTACCACCTCAAGGTTAACCACCTAACCATAACCATAACGCCAAATTGCTACAGTGTTATGTTCTTCAAAAAATTCAGTGCACCGGCGCTTTTTCCTACAGCCTTAAGTATTTTTAATAAGGTGTAGCGCCTCTCATATAATATAAATGAATCCCTATACTCTCTTGTTTCAATAAAAAAAAGAAAAAAAACAACACCGTATGCGTACAAACAAAAGGTTATCCACAAACAATGGTTTTTCACAAAAAATAGAACTACAAAATATGTTTACAATCTTTCAGTTCAGGGTGTTAAAAAAACTGTTTTTAATGCATGTTCAACAAATGCACAGGGACTCTCCCACGAATTTTAACGGTAAAAAATGAACGCGCAATTATTACATTTAATTTTCAACGTTAAATTGGCATTTTCTATATATGTTTTCGGTTTAACCGGCCACTCCTTGAGCTGGCCAACGGTTCGGTCCGATAGCGGCCGAATACGTTGGAGCCTACGGTATTCGGAATATTTTAAATATATCCAATTCCCACCATGATATCAAAATCAATAAGAAGACACGTTTTTATCTCCATTACGAAACACGAGGAAGAAACTACGTGTGACGCATTACGCCAAAAATTTAGCTTTTTGGTGATTTTCAACCGTGCATCTGCGTACAGCTGTTTCAGCTCACGCCGAATCACATCCGTTAAACCCATCTGCGAGGAGCTCAATAAAATGGATCGACTAACCGGACATCTGCGCTATTACGCGCCTCGGAATAACACGCATCTGATAGTCAGGGAATAGGTAAAAAGTTTACAAGCGAAAGCCATAGTTTCTGCATTGCCAACATAATACAGCCACTACAGAAAGAAGTAAAACTATCATCGCATGCGATCTCTTTCCTCCTATGTAAATCCTATGTGCATCAAATGCCATTTTCCCTATAGTCACCACTCCTCGTTGATGTGAATGAATGAATGTAACAATGGACAGGTGATGGAGCGAATATGGTTTGAACTTTCTCCGAGCGCTGTGTGTTTGTTTTTACTAGTCAGGGAACTCAATATAGTAAAAACAATAGACGAGTCGAGCGAATACGTCACACGGTCACGTGACAACAACAAGCTAGACGTGTTGTGGGATACATTGGCCGAGTTCCTCGTTGCCGTGCATTGTGATCCACAGCAATTTAACATTTATTGCGAGAAATGGTGCAATACTGTGATGTTCCTTATTGCAAAAGTTCGTACTGAAACACCAGGGGTATATTAATACACAAATTTCCAGAGAAAGGAAGCATGTTTAAACCATGGACAGTCAAAATACGACGGGATGAAAGAAAATCATAGATTTCGTCTTATTTGCGTGTGTGCTCCCGACATTGTCTACCCAGTGATTACATATAAGTCTTGTGTGGAACAAAGTTTTTAATATTTAAGAGATTTTTAAGTAATCTTTAAGTAAAGCGACGCAATACTGGAATGTTGGTGGTTCCCTTTTTCTTTTCAGGCTTGGCTTGGCAAAATTCATTACTGTATCAGGTTCAATTTTCTTTCCCCTGGGCTTATGCCATTTCTTTTCCACGGATGTATGCACAAGACACGTCTACCGGTATTATCCTTCAGCCCCGTCGAAATTAAATGGTGGAGGAGGTAAAAGAACCCAAAAGCGTGCACGCATTTTCCGAGTCTAAAATGGGAAAGAACAAATTAGCAGAGCTTGTACTTCACATGATAACGATATCGAACAACACATTTGTTCTGTGAGCTGAAAGGATCACACATAATCTATAGTTCTAACAACTACTGGGATAAGCTTGCTAATTGAGACAAAGCTAAAAAAAAACAACAATTTTAACCGAGACACGGATTTTAGCAAGTCTTGGAACACGATTTTAAAGAAAATTAAGTAAGATCCTCCTTTCTATCGCAATTTTGAAGATCCTTCCGGCCAATCAGGAGTCAAATGATTGTTGTGCCCGATTAAGGCCAACATTATTTATACTCAACAACATTAATTCACCCTGATGACGATGGACCGTTGAAACGTCGCA
Organism: Pyrrhosoma nymphula; assembly: GCA_963573305.1. Taxonomy (NCBI): domain Eukaryota; kingdom Metazoa; phylum Arthropoda; class Insecta; order Odonata; family Coenagrionidae; genus Pyrrhosoma; species Pyrrhosoma nymphula. The sequence goes on along the minus strand of OY754335.1, from coordinate 4,897,685 downwards.
GTGGGCTAAAATCGAAAAAAACTGGACAAAATTCCAGAAAATGGCTTTTTTGGAGATAGAATCATGAAAATTTGTACCAATACTCACAATTGATTGATAACCAAGGATTGGCATGCCATTTGTCATGTTCTGTCGCTGTTGCCGAGATACAGGGGCTCAAACATAGCCAAAATTCCACTATTACACCCAACTTCAGTTTTATACGTAAATCTTCCCATTTAAGTTGAGAGTGACGCTATGGGAGGAATTTGGTCGGATAAAAAACTATTAGGTCTGTTAAAACCACTATTTTACTTTACTGCGCTTAACTTTGGGAGTTTTTTTTCCAACATTTAGGTGATATTACGTTACAAAATGGCGGACGCTATTTTCACGCAAAATTTCATATGATGTCGTAAATATCTAGCGTTTTACAAAAGTGCCTGACAAGTAACTCATATTTAATCAATCATTGAAGCTATCTTAAGGTAGATCTGTTATTAAATTGAAAATTCGTTTGCGACGCTAAAAATTACATATGATTTTTCGTACGCGCGTCGGAGCCTGAGACGCGCGCCGGGAGCTGGAAATGTCGTGACCCGAGTAAGTTTTTTCAAGCCATAAGGAACATTGGACTTCTTATTCGTCTTTTTTAATTTGTGTGCATTTCTATCGATCTCCACAGGATCTACACGCATAAAAGAGTGGGGGATATTGAATAATTAACGTATTTAAAAGTACGCGAAATGGCGTTCAAAGTTTATCCTCTCAAAAGTAAACTTCTCATTCACGCCCTCAAAGCCTTAAAACTCCTGTATTTTTCCAACGAAATATTATTTTACCTTCCAGAGAGACACTATTAAGGATTTCTTTTCATTTCTTTGGCCCTTCGCCCCAGCAGTCCAAGCCTTTGACCCTACCGGGAGGTTCATGCTGAAAGATAGTTCATTTTGGACACCGCGGAGCTTTTGGTTGTTCAACGAGAATTTCTACTCAAATCTTTCATCTACCCTGTGTTTAAATAAAAACATCCCTGATTTATACGTCACATTAGACTTAGATTCATCTAGCAAAACTTGAGTTTCTACTTTACTTGAATTACGCACACAGGAAGGAAACAAATTATCGAAAATAGCTTAATATTGTGGAACAACCAAATAAATCCTGTTCGTCAAAACCCTTAACTTACATTATTATTACTCACTTCCCTGCTGTTATGTTTTATGAAGAGAATTGTAGTGAAAGCAAAGTTTAGTAGAAGTTAATACTCTTTCCATTCATTTTAATTGGGAGGTAATATAAAAATCTCTTCATCGCTCTACTGTGGTCCACGGCGCGACAATTAGTTTCATTTCAGCTGAACCACTAATTACAATTTTATTTCGAGGCAGTATTGTAGCCACTTAACAAAAAGCAATTATACCTATAAGTACACAATTCATTTTATTTTGAACACTTGTTTTACATTGTTCTAATATTGTATCAAAGTCCCTCCAACGAATCGTCATCACTACTTGAGTCCGTTGATTCCTCACTTATTTCTTCCAAAACCAATAATTCCTTAAATTCTTCTGGTATTTTCTTACTTCTCCATGTTTTGGGAGTTTGCTAAAGGAAATATGTGGATCTGACGTTAACATAAGCCTTTTTAATATATCCTCATTTTTGGCCACTCTGGAGTACTTCCTAGTAAATCTCTCTCAAAATTTCCGATTTTCCATTGTCTTTAAGCCTTCGATCTGTTTTTGAAGGTCATTTTTCTCGGTTTCTAAATTTTCTTTGTCTCTTGGGTCCACTGAACGCAAATGGGCCGGCAAAACCTCGTTGGAGAAAGACGAGGATTTTTCCAGATTATCTCACTTAAATTTAAGTTAAGTAGGTATCAGTGCAACATTTACAAATGGGTATATTAGGAAAACAAAGAGAAAAGAGCAAAGTATGGAAAGTGTAGCCTGTAGCAACGTTTATCAAGCGAAGCGGAACTGTAGCGCTCATAAATACAAAATTATCAGATCCATCCCCTCGTTGCCGCATTTGTTTATATTTCGAGTGCCCCGAACTGCCATCAAATCTATACTTACAAATTAATGTGCATTTGGTTTCATTTCCGAACGGCTTATTGGTGGAGACGCATGCCAGGATTCTCAAGGCAGTGTGGTTTCAATGAGTGCTTGCAGTTACACCGCGCACATACTCATGGTTACTATTTATGTCTTCCGGGTATGCCGCAATTTTAGCTCTTCGTACGCGCTCCTAGCTTGGCTATAAATTATGTCCATGGCTTAAAGCCGTGCTTCTCAGGGTTTTATACTGACATTAGGTCAGCTCTGTAGAGATCATCAGAGACAGAACTTTCTCTACAGACATCTCTGGTTGAATTACAACACTCTTCCGCCATTTGGATAAGACTCTCCTGGCCCTAGAAGGTGTTGTGGTTGTGATTTCAGTCACTAATTTATCAGCCGCAATATCTCCTTCCTCCTTCAAAGTCATAGAGGCTGCTAACGTAAGCACGGCAGTGGAGGCAGATGTCCTAAGAAATTCAATTTTACGTTTTCTAGTTTTTTTCAGGTGTAACGTGAAACTCTTTTTCTGGTGTTCCGGGTGCTCCCATTGAAATTTCATCTAATATTGAAATTCAAGGCTCAAAAGTGACTATTTATGTGGTAAAAAGACGATGGTCAGATAAGAAACCTAAAAAACCTTTTCTCGATGTACTTAGTGAAAACATCATTACAATTTCAGAAAAATCCATACACTCATTCAGCCAATTTTTGTTTTTAATCAGAAAGCTCTCCTTATATCGAGAGAGCTTTCTTCTCACCGCTTCAGGTACGGAACGAAAAACCCCTTGCGCGAATTATCCTGGATAGCTTTTTGGCATCGGAATTTGATTTTATATTCAATCTTCTGCATAAATAATTAATTATACAAGCACTCTTTCTTATCAGTCACAGACGTGGTCTTTGCCGCTATTACTTGCTCATGGAGCTTAAGTCGAGTTACTTTACAGCGTGATGTATCTCAAAAAGTGACTCTAGAAACCTGTGCAAAATTTCAGAAGGGTTAAGAAAACGATGATTAAATCTGATTTTGGCAACTAAATACGAAAACGGCGAGGTAATGGATGAAAGAACTAGGGCTCAACAATGATCACATACAGAACTATAAAATACATTGCAATGAAAATATTTAAAGATAGCATTTAGAAAAAAATAATCGAAGGCAAGAAGATAATAATAAAGAGCATGCCTTTTTAAAACTGAGGAATTGACAGGTAAAACATTTTCAATGGCCGCATTAAATCCAACGCCTTAAAGAAAATGCGGAAGGCCCCTATGTTAGAGGCGGAGAGCAAAAGGGTTCCGCCACGGCAGGAAAAAACCCTAAGGTCGGCGACCGGAGCGGGTGGCTATTGTTCCCCACGCCTCGCTGTACAGGGCAAGGACGTAGCCCGAACATAAAGTGAATGCAAAGAACCTTCTACTTAGCTTTGCGTTCTCTTAAATTCTCTCAATCAAACATAACAGCTAGGAAGTGAGTAAAAATCATGTTAATAAGAGTTTTGACGAAAAGGATTTACTTTGTTGTGCCTCAATAGTAAGCTTTTTTCGATATATTGTTCCCTTCCTGTGTACATATATATGCGATTTTATACGTGCAGAGCCAGGATGGACCAGGCCAGTGTTAAGCCAGTTTAAAGGCCAGGCCAGTTTAAAGTGCCAGGATGGACCATCTACCGTGCGGATAGGCCCTCGCTTCGTCGAGCCGGTGGAGCGGTCGTCCTTGTACACCGATCTGTCATCCACCGTGTGTGTCGTGCGCACACAACTCCACCGGCAGAATCAGTATCGGTGGAAGTAAAGTGCAGAGGCAAGTGGTTCAGGATAACTTCTATGTACTACCGTCCTGCAAGCCCATGGAACGAGGACGTGTTTCAACCGCTCCTGGAGGAGCCGTCCCAACCCAGCATCATCCTTGGAGACCTGAATGCCAAACATACTGATTGGCATTCTCGGGTCTCCAACGAAAGAGGCAAACTGCTGAAGCGCCTAGCCGTCAGCGAAGGTCTGCAAGTAGTGGCTCCGACGACGGCGACGCACGAGCTGGGGGGAATTCTAGACATTGCCGTCACACGCAATGTCAGAGAATCCCTCAGCATGCACGCGTGCACAGACTTGTCATCTGACCACTACCCAACGCTACCCATCCTTGGAGCCTCCGTGGACAACGTAGCACCGAGAACAGTGAGATTACTCTCCAACGCCTGCTGGGAGACATTCCGGAAGTCCATCGCCAGGGAACTGCCGAGGGATCCACCACAGCCGACGGACACAGAGACGGCCGACCGAATGGTCGCACATCTCACGGCCACAGTGAACACTGCCATCGACGCCTCCATACCAACGAAAGTTGTTCCTCCGCCGCAGGTGAGAATTCCCCTGCCCACCAGCGTGCGACGTCTCATCCAGGCAAGGAACAACTTGAGGAGGAGGTGGCAGCGAGTTCGTACTCAGGATCTCCGGCAGGAGCTGAACAGGATGAACGAGGACGTGCGTTCCGCGCTGCGGGACGTTCGTCGGGATTCCTGGGAGGCACACCTGGCGAGGGTCATGGAGGATACGGAGAGCGACCGGCTCATCTGGCGGGTCGTCAGTCAGCTGAAGGGCTCCAGCAGGCGAGATCCACTCGTCGTCCACGAAGGAGGGGTCGCTTCATCTCCCGAAGAAAAGGCTGCGGTCCTGGTGGAATATCTCTCAGGAGTCTTCACGCCGAACCCGGCCACCAGAGATTCTGCTGCCGCTGAGATGGAGATAACAACATGCATATCTTTGCTGGATGATGACACCATGGAGGTGGACATTCCACATCTCAGCGAGGAGGACGTCAAAGGGGAAATACGCCGCCTGCACCTTCGGAAGGCGCCGGGCTCGGATGGCATCTCCAACGCCATCACCCGGCAACTACCGAGGGCAGCAGCGGTGTACCTGACCAGCATCTTCAACGGCTGTGTCAGGATTTCCTACTTCCCGTCTGCCTGGAAGAGGGCGAGGATCACATGTCTGCCGAAGTCACCACGGAACGAGCTTGGTCCGGAACGTTTCCGGCCCATCTCACTCCTAGATGGCTTCGGCAAGATCTTCGAGCGACTGCTGCAGAAACCGATCTGCGACTTCATCCAGGAGGCTGGAGTTCTCCCACATGAGCAGTTTGGTTTCCGCAAAGGGCACTCCACGGTCCAGCAGCTGGCACGCACCACGGACTTCATCACCGATGCCTTCAACAGGAAACACTCGGTCGCCGGAGCCTTCTTCGACATCTCGAAGGCTTTCGACCGAGTGTGGCACCAACGCCTCCTGTTGAAGATGAGCCGACTCCACTTCCCGGTTTGGATCACCATACTCATCCGGGACTATCTGAGTGACAGGACGTTCACCGTGTGTTGGCACGGGGTGGAATCCGGCACCAAGCACATCTGCGCTGGCGTGCCACAGGGTTCTGTCCTCGGGCCAATACTCTTCAACATCTTCACCTATGACATCCCTCGAGGTCATGGGTGTAGAACAATCCTGTCACTCTATGCAGATGACGCGGCGCTCTTGACCAGATCCAGGAAGGGATGGAAAGCAGCGGAAGACCTTCAGAGAGCCATCTGCGATATCACTAGCTGGTACCGTAGATGGCGCATCAAAGTCAACGTCTCCAAAACGAAGGCCATTATGTTCCATCCCTCCCAAGGAGCGCCGCATGGAGTCGGCCGTCTGGTAGTGAATGATGTCCGCATCCCGTGGGAATCCGAGGTCCTCTACCTCGGAGTGCTGCTGGACCAGAAGCTGCGGTGGAAGCCGCAAGCTGAGCGTGTCCGTCCTCAGGCGCTAGCGGCACTTCATCGGCTCCGGCCGATTTTGCAACCGCCGGTACTGAGCATGGACACCAAGAGACGGCTATACAGGAGCTGCGTGCTGCCCGTCATCACGTATGCGGCTCCTGTATGGTCAAGAGTGCCCAAGTCCACCCTCCTAAGAATCCAGGTAGTGCAGAACTCTGCACTCCGGTGGATCCTCGGACGCTGTATTCTTGACAGCACCAGCAGGATGCACCGGGACGGGAAGCTGGAGCCCCTTGACGTCCTCCTGCCGAAGATGGCGAAGGAATTCTTCAGCAGAGCAGCAGAATCCGAGCACAGGGAGATAAGCAACCTTGCCGAGATCGTCGTGAGGCCATGGGACCGCCACAAGCGCCCCATTGTCAGCACTGACACCTCCAACAATCTTCCTCCAAGGAAGCGGCCCAGGCTGCTTCACTAAACTGCGCTGCCACCGGCGCAAACGACACCGTGAAAAACTAATGTGAGGAGAGAATAGTACGCCTTAGAAGCGCAATGCGCTGGCAAGGCGGCAAGTTCCCGGCGAGAGAGAACCCGGGGAACAATTCGACTACGTGCAGAGCCTGTGGAGATCGATAGCAATGCAAACACATTAAAAAGACGAATAAGAAGTGCTATGTTCCTTATGGCTTGAATAAACTTACTCGGGTCACGGCATTTCCAGCTCCCGGCGCGAGTCTCAGGCTCCGGACGCGCGTACGAAAAATCATATGTAATTTTCAGCGTCGCAAACGAATTTTCAATCTTATTTCAGATCTACCTTAAGAAAGCTTCAATAATTGATTTAATATGAGTCACTTAACAGGCAAATTTGTAAAACGCTAGATATTTACGACATCATATGAAATTTTGCATGAAAATAGCATCCGCCATTTTGTAACGTAATATCACCTAAATGTTGGAAAAAAAACTCCCAATGTTAAGCGCAGTAAAGTAAAAGAGTGGTTTTAACAGACCTTATAGTTTTTTATTCGACCAAATTCCTCCAACAGCGTCACCCTCAACTTCAATATGAAGATTTTCGTAGAAAACTGAAGTAGGGTGTAATTTTGGAATTTTGGCTGTTTGAGCCCCTGTATCTCGGCAACGGCGACAGAACATGACAAATGGCATGCTAATCCTTGGTTATCAATCAATTGTGAGTATTGGTACAAAGTTTCATGATTCTATCTCCAAAAAAGCCATTTTCTGGAATTTTATCCAGCTTTTTTCGATTTCAGCCCACTGTGCGTCGGTGCTGTTTACAAATTTAACCCGGGGGAATTCCCGAGAAAATTTTACAAGAACCAGTAGCTAACTTTGTAAAAGGGAAAATCCCGGACCTACCCTTATATAAAATGAGTAGTCATAAATGGCTCCAGGCCATCCCGGTTAATACATCTGATATATGTTTCCCGGGTAAACACATACCCGATCCCATAAACATATAGGTATCCCAGGTAAACACGCTACGGCAACTTTCTCTGCTGTCCTCTTCAGTTAGTTTCTAACGTAGTATGCATGCATTGGAACTCGAATGAAAGTACTCCCCATATGAAGCGGGCTACAGCTATAAGGATAGGTACGTTCCGTGAGAAGGCCACGCTTTATCTACGTACTGTAAGCTTATTTCTTCATAATATTTGGTAGAAAAAAATTTAATGAAATGATGATATAAGTGCTATTCCATCTAAAAAAAAACTTTCCCTTTCGGCATTGGCCTACAGGCGCAGGTAGATGTCGAAGCTCATATGTTTATTGAAGACTAGTGAACAACACGAGTAGCTGAATTGCACTCTGATGAAGTAATATACGATTCTCATATCTCGTAACGAAATCATAAATGCATTCAGTTTGTAGAGCGTTCCTCCGATACTCGTTTAAATCAGGTTCATATACTTTCACGGAATGCGTGATCGTATGCAGCTTACAGCTGTTAGCGGCGTTCGCAGCATTACCTAGCGGCAGGGAGAAAAGTCACATCATTACGTCAAACCGTAAATTTACCCGGCATGCAATAATTTGCCGTCGCGTTTTCGCGCCGTTGCAAATTTTAAATTTTCAATTAATCACGAATAATAGTTTACGTCATTTTTCAATGAAACGGCTTGAAGTACGTACTCAATAGGTTATGAACTTTCGATTAAAACATTAAAATAATAGGAAACTATTCTATTCGCACCAATTTCACTCTAGGTTTGTCTATTGAAAAAACATTTTAACAGTTATCAGTGACTCCAATATCCGATGACTATATTTAACAGTAACATATTTCGCGGAGAATTCGATGAAATTTTTGTGTCAAGCTTCTCATAATTATACGTATTATAGCAAAGCAAGCCATTTAGACATATTTGTTTTATGAATTCCTTTATGATCGCTCTTCAAAATCACCGCAAACAATAATAATAAACGGTAATAGACAGGTAATTCATTTTTTTCCAAAGATGCTGCCAATACCAGGGTACGTTTTATATGACCGTGCGTCTCATATGACCTTACGTCTTAAAAACAGAAAAATACGGTGCTTAAAAAATTATTCCTGAACCTTTATTTTTATCCGTTGACAAAGACGGTAAACACATTCTTTCTTATCATATCTGGACCCGGAATAAAAGAGATTAGATAGAGCACACTGAGTTAACTCGAGACTAGCTCATTAATATTCTCTTCTGGACATACATTGTGTTTCAGCATGCAAAATTAACTGCAGGACATTTCAGATCAGACGATTGTTATCTTCATTTAGCCAATTACTTTCCGGAGACTTTCCGGAGGACCTCCTTTCCTTTCCAGGGACTTTCCGGAGGGTTACTTTCCGGAGATAATAACCGATAAATAAGCATGTCCCCTCCAGCGAGGCCAGACACTTTTAGAAGTCAACACTTCGGGGGACAGAATGAGAACATTCAAAATTGGAAAGTGTTCCGATGTATTTAATTTAAGTAAACGTCTTAACGTGGAGAGTGCTAGTGTGATCGTTATGTACGTCGTAAAACTCGGCGATTAAGACGCAAACCGCGAACACCAATAATACAGAGGAAAAAGTACAAGTCATATGTAAATTATTTAAGTACTAATGACATCAAGACGAAATTTTGAATAAAATTTTAACATAAATGTTTTTAGATTGCATTACGCAAATGGTATATTTCCATTGGATTTTTTTGACGTGTAAGCAAATGTCGAGAACACTTGAGGCTTATCATTCTAAGCAATCCGCTGTTAGAACACTCGTTTTTCTCAAAAGTAGAAAATGTCTCATGAGTAAGCTGAGGACATTTTGAGGACTAAAAATGAAGAAATAGGCAGCCTAAATAGGCACTAAAAATAGGTGCTTAAAACATTTTTTTTATCGAAGATATGAAAACAAAAATTAAAAAACCGATAAATCAACGAAAGTTCATTTTCATTAACTTTGGCCCCAAAGAGTTGGTCGATACCAGTAACAGCTGTCACTATTCTAGAAGCACCTCTAGTGGAATAACGGATTCATTAAGATGAAATTTGAAGAATCCAAGAAAATAATAAATGGCATCTCTCACAATTAAAAAAACTCGAAGTCACACCATACAGAACGGCCACAAGGCCACGACTTAGCCCAAGTCTCTAATATAGTCTCCTTACCCAAGTATAAAAAAAAAACATATGAGCTTCGGCTTGGGAACTTAAGGCTTTGGAACCTAGAATAAACTGCCTAACCTTTGGCTTTGGAACCAGACAGATACCCACACAAGGATTTGGAACCTTGCCGAAGAAACCAAATTGCAGGTTTGGGATCCTCAATCAAGAAACCCACCCGTGGCCGGTATTGCACGGCAATTGGGCAGTACCCTTATGGCGATGGGGTTAGTGGTCCAAATACCTGAACTGGTAGTGACAATGTCACCATGGACCAACGCAATATACTAAAAATGTCTACATAAAACAAACAGGACGACAAACAACAGAATGAATTTGGCACCACCATAACAACGTTCTCAACGTTGTTCATACTTATAGGGCCATATGTTGTCGCGATGAAAAACCAGATGTACTTTTTTAAGAGGTTTGAAACATTCTCTTTCAAATGAAAATGGTTCAAAATAGTATCCAGAAGGTCTTTCTTTTGTAAGAGCGGGGAGGTAATGCCCTATTTTTGGCGTTTTCACGAAAAGTGTCAAATTTTGACTCGATTTTTAAAATAATGGAAAGCACTAGGAAAATAAAATATTATATTCATAAACTATGCATTGATATGTTATCATTCTCAAAGTTTCACGTTGATTATACCTTTACTTCCTGAAATATAAAGAGCCAAAATTTTAATTTCTTATCGATCCGCAATTTTTCGAGCCAGTTTCGCCCTGAATTTTCTACAAGGAGGTCGCATTTACAATTATTTTTATTATTTTGTTTAATAGAGCTCAAAACGTACCAGATAGCCAATTTTTGTTTCTCTTATCAAAATATCTCCTGAGATACTATGCCTCAAAATTACCGAAATCTCATAGTCATACTAAAGAAGGCTGCGGCACGGGGTCAAACAAATTACTATATATCAGAAAGTATACCATCGGTGAACGTAAAACTTTACAAATGTTATTGGGGATATGTGTGAATGTTCATAAAAAATTTAATTGAAATCCGTGATGGTCGAGCGGGGACCACTTGGCATGGAATGACTCAATAGTGTACCTTTAAGTGGGTGAAAAAGACGTTTGAACTGATGTATCGGAGGTTCACATTATTCCTGTCACATACCACACATATTTCAATAATTTTATCTGCAGAGTATAGTGCAGTATTTAGCCATGTTCCCCATCATATAAATCCTGGCCATAGTTGTTTTGTACTCTTTATATACAAATACTTTGGATTATTTTTCTTTATGCATGATTAATGACATTATTTCAACCTTGATAGATTAAAAAAGAAACTGAAATAACAGACAAGCTCTGCACTAAAGAGAAGTTTGGTGATGTTGAGAAGAATATTGCTTTTTTAGGCCCTTAAATAAGCTATATCAGCAGAAGAGGGCATAAACAGATAAAAAAGGCATTTTTAGGCAGTAACAAATCGCTTTAATTTCGCAATAAATGATCCTAAATGAACATATAACTTCATGAAATTGGTTTCCTAAGTAAAAGAAAAAATAGGCATTTCAGGCAATGTCCTCGGCTTACTCATGAGCTATTTTCTACGCCATTAATTATTCATTTAAAACCCTTGTCTTTCAGTCTGTCCTATTCGCGAATACAAAACTATATCTCACTTTCCGGACGCCATTCTTGTCAAAATGCCACTTACCAACAAACCCATTTTCGTCCAAAACCTTTCCAAAGCTGGAGTGGTTTCTCACGAACCCTAACTTAAGAACCCTCTACATTTGATTATTTTTATATCCGACCTATCCCTCAAAAATCTCATCTTTCCCTTTCCTTCCGTTATTATTTTTCATCCAATTTCTCCTGCGGTCGTTCCACAAATCGTTCAGCAATATCTCCAACCCCTTGGCCAATCGTATAATCCACGATAAGTCCTTTCATCACTCTTTCCCCGTCTGCACTTTTATAGCGAAATGTTGTCAGTGGCAATGCCCTCCCTGCTCTGCCAAAAACCCTATTGAATCATGGGGCGGCGGCAGGGTGGTGCACTTACATCCTGTGTGCCTCTTGGGAAATTGAAAAATATTGGGGAAAATCTTATCTGAAAATTGCGTTTTTTTAGGGGCAACAAGTATTTCCACTCAATTATCGATTTAAAAAAAATAAAATGGGCGTGGCACTACAAACAATTTTCGCGTTTTTTGTTGGGAGCGAACCAGTATGTGAAACCCCGCTTTCTGTTCTTTTATTTTTTCTGCCGGTGTCAAGGTACTGAATATTCAAGAAGATGCGACTAAAAAACATGAAAGAGAATTCAAAGTATTTGTGCTGAGCTTGGCTCAATGCGGAGAAGTGAGGTGTGAATACCCTTGGAAAAAGTAACAAGATGAATTAAATAGGAAATTAGGAAGTTTAAACAATAGTGAAATAGAAGAGAAAAACACGGAGAACCACAAGGGTAGGAATAAACAAAAGGATAATGGGAACCCGAGACATAATAGATCCCTTTCAACTACAACAGAGGACAATAGAGAAGGAAAGGACCCTAAAAGGCAGCCGAGAGTCAGATAAATTGGACCAAATAAAGAGCAATCACTTCTGCAAGGTGGCAACTTGGTGATATTCCATAATTAGAGGGAGAAAAATGTGACGATGATGTCAATCCGCGTCGAAACCCGGGTCGAGTTTAAATACATTTATCGAAGTGGTATTAGTAAAAGTTACCATTTTCTCCCTCTGACAAAATTGAGGGAAATAAATGTAAGACAGGTACACTTGCCCCACCCATACGTACGATTTGATGATACGAATTTGATGATTATCTTCAAATTCTACCACAGTAACCTTAAAGCTCTCACGCTAAACCATAAAATGTCCACAGAGGAATTGTCACTTACATTACACGATTGAAAAAAGTATTTTTTCAGTCATAAGTAAAAATGTAAAGTTAAATATATTTATTCTAGGAAAAACAAAAATATTATTCAGTGTAAGGTTAAGGTGTTAAAGGTGGACACTGAAAAGGAAGGACTGGAGGGATTCAGTGAACCAATCTTCAAGTCAAACAACTTGTTCGACGGTTATTTAAGGTAGTTTGAGCGATATATATATCAATTCGCCTAGTATTTGATGAATTTCACGACATTTAAGGTGATTTGAGCGAGATAGTTCCCTAATTATAATGGAGACCATATTCAAATTTTATTTTTTTTATTTAGGCGTCTGTAAGAAGTACGAAATAAATATTATAATATTAATAGCGCAAAGATATAGTTATATATGACCAAAATTCTCAGTAATTAAATAAATAAAGCTACATAAGTCTCTAGCTTGACTCATTTTTTCCCGCCGTACGGCTGAAAACCCTTCAAACAGCTGGTTTATTTGCGATTCTGTAAAAAATTACTGCGGTGAGTAATAGATTATTTTTTATAAATAGTTGAGAAAACATGCAATCGACACACCGTTAGCTTTTTGACGAAATCTAGGTGCTACAAGTTCCTATTTCCTTCAATATTCTCCCTCTGGAGCGCACAACCATAATCTATCCCATGTTTAAACAGTTTGTATATTGTTCAGGCAAATTGCTCGAAAAGTAGTTCGGCAAGGGGTTGATATTTTGATATATAATTGAAAAGATGAGTTTTTTTTTAATGAGGCCAAATTCATCAAATTCTAGGTGAAGCAATTTTTCGCTCAAACTACCTTAAAAAAGAAAATTATCATCTTTCCAATGATATCAAAATATCTACCCCTTGTCGCTAGTTTTCGAGCAATTTGTCTGAAAATGCAAGCTGTTTTTATACATGGGATAGATTATGGCTGTGCGCTCCAGAGGGAGAATATTGAAGGAAATAGCAATTTAAAAAGCCTAGATTTCGTCAAAAAACTAATGGTGTGTAGATTGCATGCTTTCTCAACTTTCTATAAAAAATAATGAATTACTCACCCAACTATATTTTACAGAATCGCAAAAACCCTTCTATTTTGAAGGCAATTTCAGCCGTACGGCGTGAAAAAATGAGTCAAGTTAGAGACTTATGTAGCTTTATTTATTTAATTACTGAGAATTTTCGTCAAATATAAGTATATTGTTGCACCATTAATATTTCAATATATACTTAATAGTTATTGCAGACGCTGAAATAAAAAAATAAAATTCTAGCATGGTCTCCATTTCGACTAGGGAACCAAAGCAACTTAAGAAAGCAAAAGCATATGATTTTCACTCGTGGTACATTTCTGATTTAATGGCCTCTCAAATCAGCATTTTAAATTCTCAAGATTATTCTCAATTCTCATTATAAGTAGCAAGAGAGAGAGAGTGAATACAATTCCCCTTTAAAAATATAAAAGCATGCCTCACCATAAGTTGTTAATTTGAAACGCCCTCTCTGAAACGCTTCTCAACCTCGAGCGCTTTTCTCAACTTATCCCATCGTTGGGAAAGCGAGAAGGAAGAATTCGTTCTTCAAAAAAAACTTACGCCATATTGGAAAAGTTTGCTAATAAAGGAGTTTTTTCGCAGCAGCGAGAACGTCAAAAAGTTTGATTAAATCAAGAACCAACTGTGAAGTAAAAAAAATTGAAATCGCCCCCAGATTCACATTCAGCCTTTCTGCTGAGCTGCCATCACAATCGGTCATATACCGTGTTGGATCGAGTGGATATAATTTGGTGCAAATTTCGTGAGTTATAATAATTTAATATTAATTTAATGGGGTCAAATAATTTTTTTATTTTTAAACTTTTGCCGACGTTTCGGATTTTTATTCATCCATCTTCATGGCCATAAACAAATTATAAATGATGTTCAGTTCTGATGATTCAGTGATGATTGACAGTTCTGTTGTGGTTACATACTTGTAAATTTACAGACATTAAATATAAAAATACATAGACAATTCAAGATCGTTACCTTTAAAGTTTGGTGCTGTTTTTATTTATTTACAATTTTAATTTGGTTGCTTAGATCTATTTCTTTGCTGAAAAGTTATTTGTCATTTATTAAGTTATGATAAATATTGCTTAGATAAGTAGTGTTTGTTCTTTTATTGCAACTTTTTATATTTCTGGATACATGATACATTTCTTTGAATAATCTTTTTGATATATTTGGTTCCGAGTCTAAAATTTTGGCTCCTTCGAAATTAAATGAGTGACTATTTGAAATTGCATGATTTGACCTACACTCATGAAATTTGCACCATATATAAAAAAAAAAGGTCGAGAATAAATACAATTTGAAGTAGATATTATCGGTAGTTGCTATTAAACGGAGGTGAAAGTGATTTGCGAGTGCCTGCCTCCCCGGCGCAACGCATGCAAGCCCGAATGAAAATCGCCATTGAAAAAATACATCTTTACTTCTATTTATTTGAGAGTATGTACTTGAATCGTAGTCACGAGATCACGACAAAGATTGCGGTGAAACGCCACCTAACCTCTTCTCTCCACGCAGTGAGATCTGATATAAAGATGTTGCACGAATATTAACTAAATTAACACCATCAAAACAAATGTAGAAACAACTCTGAAGTTTGAATAAAACGCTAACAAAAGTTGGAGTATTATTGTGTTGAAATTCAACGGTAAACGAAGACAGTATTTGTATTGTATTACCCAAATATTTGTGTATTTATTGCTTTCCAGAGGAACAGAAATGAGATCTTCTTCTCTTTTACGACCGGAGAACAAACCTACAACGTAGTTGAATAAATGTTTGGTAGTAACAATTTAACTTGGACTGAAACAAACTTAAATGTTTGTGTCTGTTTCCTGAAAATCGGCCCAGACGTTCTCTGGATTTTAAGTCTGAAACTAAGGGCACATGCGCCGACCAGAGGAAGCGGACGATAATGTGGATTATTTGCGAAATGAAGGATATATGAGTAAGTTAATGAGGGAAGAATTATTAGGGAATGGTGGAGTTGTTAGTGGCGTCAGGCTGTTATTACGGAAAAGCGCAGATGTGCGCCACAGTTTTACCACGCATCCCGCGGACAGAGTACCGTGCTACAATGATAAGGAATCATGGTGGCAGTCTCCTGCGCACAATGTAATCATTGGGAAGTTTCACCCAGACAGAGTGACAAAACAATACTAAATTCCGATTTTCTGTGTAATAGGTTTTTCGAAAATCCTGTTTTCGTTGATGAGGCGCGTTAGCAACTGAAAACTAGATTTATGTGCAAATTTAACAGATTATTCCACGAATATATTTTTTTAAATGAAAACTAATGCGCATTTCTGTGAAATAACATCTATTTAAGAATTAAATAAATTCAATAAATTGGAGAAATTCATTTATTTAGTTACAAAACACATTAGTACAAATACTTTTTCCTAACTTTGGTGGCACACCTATAACGATGTGCAAGTCTTTATAGGTTTTTGCAAATGCACCAACATATACATGCATATAGGCATTTTATCCTCTATCGAGCAGAAACATCTTTCACACTTCGCTTATATATTGGCCAGTGATCAAAAGAGCATAAAAGGCTAGCCGCGGCTATTGATTCAAAGCAGCGTTACACCAAGTATATTCCCCGGGGCTCTATATCCCATTTTTTTCAACTGGCGCTGTATGCAATCGGCCGGAAATGCAATCTCATGGCTATCGAGTAATGGCAGTCCCTTGATAGGCGTCTTGGAAACTTTAAAGCACTCTCTTTGAGCTAAATCGTTCGGTTGCTCAATTGAAATGCAATCGCTATTCGGGCCACGACATCACCATGATTGGCAGAGCAACTAAAACTATAAACCGATGTGCGAATCACTGTTTCCTGCCCTCCAATGAAATTTTGGAAGTAATTCCTGAATGCAAATCGAATTGAATTCTTGAAGTATTATTCGAATTTCTCAAGGGACACATAATAATAATCCACTGGCGCGCCTGTCCTTGTATATAAAGCCATTTTCCTAAGCATGATCCAACGAATAAATTAATGTCACGATTAATCATTTTTTATCCCAATAGAATATACATGGTGTTAGAAATCAAGTAAAATATCTCAATTGAACCATGCTATTATTGCAATATGTTTTTTTAAGGAGATATAGGTCTATTAATTTGAAAGATATTAATTTTCTTTGCCGACTTATGCATGAGTATGCATGCTTCTTCAGTAAAGACTGTACAATTTTGGTACATAGTTATTTAAAAAAAATATATGCATATAATTTTTTAAGCTGCCTCATATAGAGTTCTTTCTGAATTGTTTGGTGATAACTTCGTTGCTAATTATTATTTGTTTGGCAATTGTAGTAAATTAAGGTGACATTTTTCATTTAAGTCCTGAAGAAGCAATCATACACATGCGAAACTTCGGCAAAGAAAATAAATATCTTTCAAATTTATAGACCAATATCTCCTTAAAAAATATATATATTGCATCATTAAAAGAGGTCATGAAGAAGAATCATCTTGATATGTTATTATTTTAATAATCAAGGGAGAAGTCTCTCATACAGTTTTAAGACTCTATAAATATTATTACAATGAATTGGTCACAGTGATCAGATGCAAAATCAGATCCAACAAAATTTGGATTAAGTTTACTCCTGTATTAATGATGGAGAGACAACGTGTTTTCCGAAAACTAGGCATTGAATTTACGTTTGAAGGTTCTTCATTTGCATAAGCATCATCGAAATATTTTAAAACAAAATGGTCCTATGATCTCGCTCTATTTATATCGCAAAACTAGTTTAATTATTAACTTCTTTCGCATATTTTCGCAGTTCATTTTAATTTCTGTAGTTGAGGAAAATCATATGTTGGCCAAATAAAGGTAGCCATAGGATGCAGACTGAAGGAACACGAACGGGCTATTCGGAAGAAAGATTGGTATCACTCTCTGCCGTGGCTGAGCACACACTTTTAGAAGGACACAGTATTGACATCAAAATGGCGAAAGTTTTATGTAAAGAAATCAGCTACTATCCACGGATCATCAGGGAAGCCATTGAAACAGAGAAAAAAGACCTAACAACCTAAACAGAGAAGATGGCTACAAACTTCCTTATACGTGGAAAAGAATTTTGTAAAACTCAAGTACTAATTAACCATGCTGTACATAATAACCGCTTAAGTTTGTTTATTTATTTTTCATTGTTGATTTAGAATGCCTGACGAAGCCGGCAGAATGGCACGGCGAAACTGTTGCTAAAATGAAGTTTAGTTTAATCGCAGAAATCCAAAACAAACTTACCAAAATTAGTATAATTATTACTTATTTTTTAATTTTTAAAACGAAAGATTCGTGAGAGATATTCCTGGAAGGAGGATACAGTAAGTTTCCAATTAAAGTTGAAAAGAAGCTGACATGTGTAGTTCATGTGAAGTTTGTCTTCATACGATGAGGCTCCGGGGCTGGAACATTTCTTCAATGAAACACTCATTACCTGAAGTCCATTTGCGTATGGGTAAAAAAGTACTGTCCCCTCAATAATTATTTAATGCAGTAGACAGCAGCTCCAATTCATTTTGATTCACTAATTCCCCACAATTAAAGTTACGAACAATACTCCTTCTTTCAAATTGCTCGTGAATTAACGTGATAGAAAATAAAAAATCTTACATGTTTCTATCAACGATTCAACACTCGCATACCATGGCTACCCAGATTCCTTCGCTAAGTGCATATTTATGCTATAAATAAATTGGGAGGGCGAGGAAAAAGACTTGTTTTGACATTGTTTTTATTTGACTTAAGGGGATTCCGCCGCGACTGTGTGAGTCAAAACAAATACTAAATTCCACATTTTTTATATTTTGTCAAAAAAATCCTGCTATTAATTGATGAAATGCAATGCCTATAGAAACTCAAAAGTATAAAGGTACAAAATATATGCAGATTATTATTCCACGAATGTATTTTAAATGAGCACTTTCTTCCAGCCATAGGAGCAGACTGCAGCGCCATTTCCTACGAATTACCGCATTTTGACTTCAATTACGGCATTAATTCTTCCATAACATTAAAAATAAGGTGGTAGGATGCCTGTATTTTATTTTTATCCAATTTCTCTGGATTACTTCATTCTTAGAGAAAGTTTTCCACGAAAATGACATGTATATTTTATGGAAAAAATACAATATTTCCCCGTGTTTCTCCCATTTCCCCCATTGAACACAATATGTAATTTCAAGTTCAATTATAGACGAAATTCTGATGGAATGGGGACAACTAAGGGCTTTAGGCATTTGCGTGACGTCGTTATATGAAAATATTAACCTATAGACACATTTTATATGCAAGAAAACATTAAAATAAGGGTAATGTTATAATATAAATCATAAAAAATAAAGCATTGCAAAATAAAATACCGGGAGAAAACAATAACTCCAGAAATATTCGTATTTACGCTTTTCGCCAAAACACGGTAGTGCAAGCGCCTAGCGGTACCATATGGTACCACCAAAATTCTTCGCATCATAACTTCCTAGTTATTATGCCCACATCAAAAAACCATGCTTTATATGAAATTTGCATGTTATAACAATCATACTTACATCTTTGTAATATAAGTATATAAGGCGTAAGTAAAGAAAATCTTAAGGCCTGCACTAAAAATTCCGTTTTTTTCGGATGATTGAAAATTGTCGATTTTCAAACGGCTGAAAATGCGTTAAATATATATTTAAAAGAGCAAACTTTTTGAAAAAATGTAAATACATTCGTGCTCATCAATTTGAAACTGTCAAATATCCAAATACATTAGGACAAATAACAAAAAACCAACGTTTAGTTTTGCCCTACCGCCTGGTACCATATGGTACCGCTAGGCGTTAACGGGTTAACTAGATACATTTGGTTCGTGGGTCCACCGCGCAGGGTACGCCACTCCCCCCGGCCTCAAGTCTGCGCTTATTATAAGCGTTAAAGGAGTTAGCGTAGAGAGAGTTTACGTGGCGTAGGAAGGAAAAAAGAATAGAAATATGACGGGAATGGGAAGCACTCGAACCCAAAGTCATGAATAGATTAAAGGGCTGACGAGCGGTGAAACAAAACCTATTTTCCATGGCGTTTGCTACGTCGAATCCTATTAAGGAGGTTCCGCTGCTTCTATGAGAAGAGCATCACCATCCATTGAGAATATAAACAAATACTAAATTCCACATTTTGATATTTTGACCAAAAGATCCTGCTTTCACTGATGCAATGCGTTACTTATAGAAAACCAAAAGTAAAGGTACAAAATATATGCAGATTATTCCGCGAAAGTATTTTAAATGAGCACTTTATTCTAGTGTTGGGCAAAAATTTTCAGTAATCGATTAATCGTATCATATGATAAAATTGAGGCATAATCGATTCAGGAAAAAAATCGGGTTGAAATAATCGGTTATGTAAATAATCGGTGAATAATCGTATGATTCTTGAGAATCGGTGAACAAACATACGGCTCTTGAAAATCATACGATTATTATACGATTATTTTGTGAGCTAAATAATCGGGTGATGAACGAAATGCGCACCGATTCTCGGTATAATCGACGAGGTTATGTCATGAGTTGAGAATCGGCAAAGATTCATACGATTAATATGACGCATACGATTCTTTTCGGATTATTGGAGCAGAATAAAATGATTTGAAATAATCGTGTCGTGAACTTCGACAATGCGCAACAGAAATCGGCGTGAGTTGATTGTCGGCAATAATCGACGCTCGTGGATCATGGAATATGTGAAAAGAATCTGTAAATAATCGTATGATTCTTTGAGCTGAATAGCAGGGATTTAAACAATCGTGTTTTGAAGGTTGTTGGTGCGAAACGTCAAGCGATGAGCGTCTATTCCTGTGTATAATCGACGCTTGTGGGGTTGATTGATCTTAATTATTACGTGTTATTTTATTTCTATTGGTCACAGTGGTAAAAAGTGGTTTTTTCCACATGTCTTAATGCTTTTAAAACATATTCGACAGGATGCAGTCCCCTCGTTCGAATTTCTCTGAAAATACTTCCACAAATGGCTTTTTATAGGAGGCATGTCACTTTGAGTCTCACTAAATATTATAATGTGAGCATCTTGCCAACAATATAATCCAGAGATCAAGTGTTGAGAAGTAATTTTTGCAGAGTAATTGTTTGCGATCAACTGTCTATAAAGAGTAAAAAAAATGTATAACTCCATAACTCAGTCATTATGCAATCTTGTCTTTGCAATTATAATGGTAATACTTCCACAAACGGTCAATACATGGAGCCATACCAATCTAACATTTTTTTCTAAACATTTTTGCGAAGAAATATCACGAAAAATGTCCCGGGATCCACAGTGTTCGAGAAATTATTGGATGTCAATTGATCAGTTGATTTAGTTCATTGTTGGCTATCATAAAGATTCGTCGACGGAGTCGGCAAAAAGTTGTCTTTCATAAACCTTTTCCTCGACGAATTGAACGGACGCCGATCACGCTGATTCTTCATTAATTATACTTTTAATCATATATATTTTCTCATATTTTTTAATCCTTCCCATTACTAATAAGAATAGTTTTTCAGAGAATATATCAGTGTATGAGTACGCAAACTTTTGGTTTGTTTCTTCTCCCGCCGATTCCATTCAAATAATCGATTATACCATAATATCGGATGTACATAATCGATCCAATAATCGGAAGCAAATAATCGATTATGACGAAGAATCGATTATTTTACCCATCACTACTTTATTCCAGTCATCGGAGCCGACTGCATAGCCATTTTTAACGAATTACCGCATTTTTACCTCAATTACAGCAATTATTCTTCAATAACTAAAATAATAAGGTGGTAAGATGCCTATATTTTATTTTTATTCAATTTCTCTGGATTATTTCCTTCCTAGAGACATTTTTCAACGAAAAAGACATTTAGGTATATATTTTATGTAAAAATACTATTATTCCCCGTGTTTCTCTCATTCCCCCATTGAACACAATGTAATTTCAAGTTCAATTATAGAATAAAATAGCGTGGAAAGGTTTTTTTTCATTCAAAGAGGACAACTTTTTCTACAAGTAGACAGAATTAGAATAAAATGACATCTAAGTCATTTTACGGTGAAACCACCTTAAACTTAGAGACGTATTTCCATGAATAATTACGCTAATCTGTAGTTATTGCCGTACGCGATTAGGCTTCAAAAATATTTTCCCTCAAAAAACTTCAATAGCCATGCTGCTGTCCTAGATGACTCTTGCTCCCTCTCATGATCCTTCTCTTCAGTTATAACCCCCTCCGGTATGCCCATCCTTTCTCCTAGAGTTTTAAATCAACACCAACGCTGTACGAAATTTTAATCTGCAATCTATAAGTAAAAAAATGTTATTTTGGTGAAGTTAGTGCGTGCTATAATTTTTCAAGGTATTAGCAAGAGGACAGCAACATTAATGTACACGTAATTCATTTTTAATACTTCGGCCCTTCGTGCATGTAAGCAATAAAGACGTTGTCGGCGGGGAAAGATTTCTTCTGAGCCATATGTTCACTTGTGAGGGGTCAGACGAAGGTACTACTAACGCTCGACATCGAAAATGCTAGAGCTAAACGGACTTACCGAGACGTTGGCAAGGGAAGACGCTTGCTCCTCAGCAACCCCCAAGTATGTTGCGTCTGACACGGAAATGCAGTCATGAATGCCTATAAAAGCTATTCCAAAGAGGCATATTTATTTTGTAAATATATTTCGTCCCTGTCGTGTTTGCTGTGAACTGGAAATTCTAAACAGATACGGGAGTTTATAGAAAAGGGTTACTGATTGAGAAGGCTCATTTAGCGATTACTTAAGCTTGTTTTTTTTAAGGGAAAGCAACATGGACGATCCTTGCCAACATGAGATCAACTTTACCTTAAAAAAGAAAACGTTTTTCCAAATAACAAAGTTTAATAAATCCGCCATCATCATTTATCCTTTGTGTGGATGAAACCAGCCTGGGATGAAAACCTTCTCATAAAAGACGCAATCTCCAGGCTACAGTGTTGAAACATCTCATAGTCCATGAATTACCATGCCTGACGTCAATATACAGCTTGCTCTGGCCCCATTATCGATGCATTTCAAGGATAACGCCCGCGCACCCTATATTGTTTGCACATTCGAACTTCGAGCGAAAATCGAGTAGATGGAAGCAGTATCAACCGGCACATGTCATCCGCGTACCGGTCATAGTTGGGATTAACTATTTTTTAAATAAACGATTAAAATTAAATGTGAAAAATGTAATTAACTATTTAACTTAACCGTTACCTTTTTGGAAGAGTTAACTTAACTTTTAGTCGTTAAAATTAAACATAAACTGATACAAAACTAACTTCGGTTAATGTTTTTCGTTAAATTTTGACGAATGTCGACCTGTTCGAATTTGGGCGCAAAGCTGGCTAAGTAGTCAAAGGGGGAAATAAAACGGTATCTTAAGAATGCAATATAGCTGGGTGTAGTCGTGCAAGAATGCAATGAATAGACCCAGTCGAATACATCCAAACAAAAGCGGGGTTGAGTGTCGAGTGAACGCCAAAGTTTAGGAAAGGAGAGGAAAGGATGTCCGATACACATTTTGAAATTAGAATGTTATTAAAGTTTAATGACTTTATAAGTAAAAGCTAAATAAATTTTTCTTGAATTTGAAGTTTGTTTAAATTTATTTTTAACCCAATTGCGAAACACAACTTTTAAAAGTTACTTTTTAAAAGTTTCTTAAAAGTAACTGAAAAAGTAACTTTTAACGTAAAAGTTACTTTTTTTAATTTTAACCTGTTACTTTTTCAGAAAAGTAACTTTTAAGTTTAACTAGTTACTTTTTACCGAGATTAACTTTAACTATAATTTATTTTGTAACTTTACCAACTATGGTTCCGGTACACTGTGGTCAGTTTTGGCATGCGTGCCAGTGCGCTTACTTGTGCGAATGGGTTGAGGTAGTTCCTCTGCTACTGTCTGAGTCAAAATGTCCTTCCACTGGCGGCAACCCTATATGTTTTTAGAAAACTAAATTATAACACGGAATATGCTGATCATTCGAAGATATTCGCTTATTCCAGCCATGAGTGCCAACTGCAGTGCCCTTTTGTAATGAATTAACTCATTTTGACTTCGTTTCGTTTAGTTATTCTCTAATTATTCAAACACCAAGATGGATCGATGCCATTAATTGTAATCACTAAATCATTTCTCTGCTCCTTGTGAATAGTTTTTCGCGGACATGCCATTGAAACTTGGTGGAAAGTATAATGTTTTCATTGTTTCGCCCATCCTCGAGTTTCACACCAATTAATTTCAAGTTCAATTTTCGAAAAGAAAATGGAGCTTAAAAAGGTAGGACTTTGTTGATCACGTCAAACAGAGACTAATTTTTCCTGTAAGTAGCTGGAATACGGATTAAATGGTATTGGAGTCATTTTACGGTGTAACTGCCTTAAAGCATACTTCCTGTCTCTCTCTTTATCGTCATCAATAATACGATCATTCCATCTGTTTTGCCTGTTCTTTTCATCTTCACGGCGGGAAGCCCAAGAAGTAGACCCCTTCGTCGCGTCTTTGGTCGTCCGCAATCTCTTTTTCCATATGGTCTGTAAATTGATATATCTAATAATAATTTATTTTATTACTCCAAAATAATACATACTAACATTAATATTGAACAATTTAAGAGTAACTTTAGGTAGCCTTGAACCTGTTTTAAGGCTAACAGCAATTTTTTTTGGATATGCTTTATAACTCATATACATACAGCACATGTTAAATACGTTTCAAAATTACTCCCAGTTTACATAAAACAATAAAATGATTAAGTCAAATTTCACACGGTTACAATAAATCCTCTAGATTTTCTTTAGTTATAAGCCAAGGCTACATTTTTGGATATTGTATTCACTATCTCAGGGGTAACCAGCTGTTTGACATCCTTTAGACGAACCCTCATAGCAGGAGATCGTAATCTTCCAGGAGCACAGTGGAATGGAAATGTTAAATGTATTGGTAAGGTTCAAACTCTTGTAAATAGGTAATTCTTGAAGAGGGTTTCGAGCAGCTCGTGAATGGACCAACGAGAGGTAATAACATACTGGATGTCTTCCTTCTAAGGCCATTTAAGGGTGACCATACCTTAGAGATAATACCTTGGTTAAGTGATCACTCTGCAGTCTCAATTGAACTGGAATGGTCATCGCGAATATCACAGAAAAAAAGGATAAATTTTGCTAGAATTATAAAAAAGGGAACGTGGTTGGGTTTAAAAATATGCTAAGAGAAAACTTTCCCAAATAGGCAGGGCAAGGTGCTACTCCAGATGAAATTTGGGACTGTTTTAAGAATATTTTGTCCGCGGGAATAGAAACATTTGTTCCGAGGAAAAGACTGAAACACAACGGCGATGCTGAGTATTAAAACACAAAAATAAGAAGAATTAAGAGGAAAGTGAGGCGCACGTATAAACTAAGAAATTTAAATATCAGATATCTTGTAAAATATAAAACCCTAATCAGTAGATTAAACACTGAAAAACGGAAAGCCCGGGAAAGCTATCTATTGAATATACTTGACCAGAAAAATACTAATAAATTCTATAACAGGGTGTCCGGTGAATCTCAATTTCTTTTTTCCCTGAGTTTTCCAGGTTTTCCAGGCAAATTTTTGCATTTTCAAGGGTCTTGCTGCACTTTGTTTCTAACATATTTTTAATAAATTTCTAATAAAATCGGCATAATTTTGCCAACATGAAAAATATGAGAAAAGTCGGTCCCTACTTTTTGAGTTAAATATGTAAGAGTATACAAGGAATGTGGAGTATTACAGGTTTTATTCCAACCAACAATTAAACAAATACGGTTAATTGACAACAAAATTTTGAGTCACGTGCAATTTGAACACAATAAACAAGATTCAGACTAGTTTGATAAAGAACATTCAAATAAAAGAAACTGGTGTGACATTTTACAATGAGTGCATTTCCGATTCAACTTCAGTAGCAAATTTATCGGCTTTTCAAGACATTACTTTATTTTGGTTTGCAGCTCTTAGAACATTTTGCAGTAAGTACCTTATTCTTTTTCTTTTGAGGCCTTGGTACCTTTCCTCTTCTCCCCAAAGGATTCACTGTACTTTACATGAGCATTTCGGAAACTGTGAATTAATTGCTTTGTGATAGGTTACGGATCCGACACCCGACATCTGACATTCAATTACGTAGAACAAAATTGTATTTGTTGGACAATACACGAATTTTAATTAGCTTGGATTGCCCCTGTACAGTGGCCCTGTCGACTACGAACCCGAGGGCCATGATTTCCATACGCAGTGACCGCAAAATGTATTTCCGCTCCTTCAAATTTCTGCAAACATTAAAACTAGGATGGTGGAGATACATAATTGGGAGAGGATCATCAATTATATAAAAATGCACCAATTATCCATTTAGGTTGCCGGCCAAATGGTTTTCATATAATTGTGTGAAAAGTCAATGCACATGCTCAGACGTTTAGATTTCTCGTAAATTTGGCAACACTAAGAATTCCATTTGTACGGCTATTCGAACGGAATCAAGATTTCCGTGTGGAATTCTGTTTCCGCTGACGGATATATACTACAATCGCATTTCGGCATCAACTCCGATTCCGTTCATAGCAACCATTTTACATGGGAATTATTCCGTGTGGAATATGCCTTCTTATACAATCAGCTCCCTGGACTACGCGAAGGGAGATGGGGTGACGAAGCACAAGCTGCGAGCGGGCGCACAGCTATGATAAGAGTACGAAATGACCAGGGAACTCAAGGCTACGCTGAACCGAGAGCATAATGCAAGCAAAGGCGCAGACTTGCGGACGGTTAAAACTCTTGAAGACCTAAACCTAAAGACTGCAGGTTAACCTCTCTCTCTCTCTGCCTTTATGAAAATCGGCTGCCGTGTGTTTTCCAGGGTTTTTCGGAAAAATACAAAAAGTCCCTGAGCATTCCCTAAGTTTTCCAGGACAAAATATTTCCCTGAGTTTCCCAGGTTTTCAAGGTTTTCCAGGTCGCCGGACACCCTGTAAAAATATATTAGGAAGAAAAGGGACAATAAAAATGACATATCAATGCTTGTTAGGGAATATGGAAAACTTATTTTAGGAAACAAGGTCAAGGCGGACGAGCTAAATAAATGGTACGCCAGCAGCTATAAGGAAAAGGCTGAAAAAAATAAGTTCGTTTTTACTACTAATAATGATTACAATGATAGCATGTTATTAACTGGCAGTGTCGAGTACAATTTTGACCATATTAGTGCGTCGGATAGTGAGATATTAAAATTAATACGCAAACAGCGGGGAAATAAATCAGCGGGACCAGATAATGTATCCACAGATGCATTAAAACTAGGTGATGAAGCAATAGTTCCTTACATAAAAAGACTTTTCCTCGTGACTTTAGATAATGGAAGCTTGTCTTTCGACTGGAAATTGGCAACCGTCATATCCATCTTCAAGGAGGGAGATAAAACTAGAGTAGAAAATCATCTGTAGTGTGTAAATTAATTGAAAAAACCATTGCTAGGTACTTGCGCGAGTTCTGGGACAAAACTAACTGGCTATTCAAATGCCAACATGGATTCAGGAAAGGCTTTTCGTGTGAAACCCAATTGCTAGGATTATGCCAAGATATTGCTGAAGTCCTAGACCAAGGTTGTGAAATTGATGCGGTGATAATTGATTTCAAAAAAGCTTTTGACACGGTACTACACCTTAATTTGATAGAAAAAATAGAGAGGTTACAAATAGATGGCAGGGTAAAAATATGGATTAGAGAATTTTAGAAAGGAAGGTCGCAGAGAGTATTAAGAGTCGGTGAATAATTCTCCGGTGATACTGAAGTAACATCTGGAGTTCCCCAAAGAAGCGTTTTGGGTCCGTTATTGTTTTTTATTTACATAAATGACATACATGTAGAAGTTGACTCCAGAATTCGTCCTTTTGCAGATGACTGTATTATATATAGAAAGATAAATGACATGGAGGATCAGTGTACCCTTCAAAATGATCTAGACAAGTTGTTCTCGTGGATAACAGCAAATAAAATGGAAGTAAACATGAATAAATGCAAAAAAATAACATTCACGTGAAGGAAATATAAAGAAAATAGGTCATATATTCTGCTCGGAGAAAATATTGACAATTGTAACGATTGTAAATACCTGGGTGTTAATTTTACGTCAAAACTCGATTGGGGAATACACATCGATAAGGTTGTAAGAAAAGCTTTTAAATCTCTGCATTGGGTGATAAGAAATATTAAGGAGAGTAATAAAGAAACCAAAGAAATGGCCTACTATAGTATGGCCTATGGCCTACTATGGAAAGACTATGGTTCGTCCGGTATGAGAATATGCAACTGTAGTGTGGGATCCTCATAAAAAACATATTTTCAAGTTGGAGAAAGTACAAAGGAAGGCAGCCAGGTATGTTTTAGGCAGTCACAAAAGGTGTGACAGTGTCACAGCCATACTGGGGTATCTGGGTTGAAAACCGTTGGAATTAAGGAGGAACATAAACAGGTTATGCGGTATATACAAAGTAATTACAAAAGAATGGGCTTGGGAGGAAATAAATCAAAGGCTACATAGGAAAAATTCTCACCCTGCTACATAGGAAAAAATGACCACAAGTACAAAATTAAATGTAGAAAGCAGAGAACGGATATCTTGAAGCAATCTTTCTTAAATAGAGGTATAAAGGAGTGGAATGAGTTACCTGAAGTAATTTTTGAGATCTTTCCCGCTAACGTTAAAATTTTTAAAAATAAGTGTTCCTCGATTCTATAATGGTTTGTTTCGAAGTGTTTTGAAAATTTCATGTGTATTTTCTTATGTTTATGTTAATGTTACCTCCAGGTGATTGCCTACTTGAAACGTTTTGAAATTAAATGAAATAAATAAATAAAATTAAATATGCTATTAGCAGTTATACCGGTATTTTCTAATAATTTCGGCGAGGGTGGTATTTTCTTAGCTCTGAGCGGATGTCTTCATTTCGTTAATGGTCTTAGAGGGTATAGCCAACCAATGGCCTTAGTTATTTCATTTCAGCTGCTTATATCCGTCTGATTTGGCTTGATGTTGATGCCCTTGTTTCAGAGCTATATAAGAACGTAGGGAATTGCCATAATTTAATATAATTTAAAAACTGTCTATGGACGTAATTTTTTAAAATATTGTATTATTTATTGTTCCTGCCAACTGTTGAAATGTGACTATTTTGACGCATATGTCTCTTTGTGAAAGAGAGACGCTGCAGCCTAGTCTCTCTGTATAAGATCCCAAATGTCTTTTCTCCTTATTCCTAACCAGCGTTCTATCCTCCCATACGGTTCTTAGTGCCCTATGTCCTTTCAATTACTTTACTCCATCCATCTCCTTGGCCTCTTCTCGATTCCATCTAGAAACATCTAGTAACTAAAATATCCCTGTCTGATATCGCAAATGCCATTTCATCACGAACTAGTCAAGTTCTCTTTTGCCCACATTTTTTTCACTACCTACCATTCCTACCATTCATTTCACAGATAAAATTTTATTTTAAAAAGAGGGTGTAGATAGAGCTCCGATTATCTAAGACACGATATGACCTATGATCCACACTTACTACAGTGACCCAGTATCAGATAAAAATAGGATTAGATAAAAATATCAGATGACTTCTTGTTTTTCATATTGCGTAGTTATCACTTTAGTCAAAATCCTTTTGGGTTTTCTCTGGCAACATTTCTAACAGAAAAGAGCGAACAAGAGACAGAATCGAAACTGGACACAGAGCTGTCAAAGACTTTTTTGCGGAAGTCAACAGCAATCCAAAGAGATAAGGTAAATGAAACCTTTCAGGATTCAGAGGCAACAATCTATTTTCTTGATATAGTGTCTCGCTTTGAAACGAAATTGTTTCCTGTGGAATTGTGAATATTTTTGGCATCTATTCCACCAGTACGGAGATAGGTATTCTACAAGGTATGAGTCCAACATGGAAGGTGCATCCATGTTAGGTGGATAATTTTTCCGCAAAAAAAAACAGGCTCCGCTTTCGTGCGTCAAGACGCCATCCACTTTAATCTATAGGTTATCCAAATGTTTCGCATCACTTGAAATCGACGAGAGTATGCGATTCCTCGAATTCATTCCTCAATTTTTCCTTTCGACCTGTCCACGGGGCTCGCCTGCGTATCAGTGATCGGACGATAGGATGACGTTCCGTTCATGTATATTCATGGTTCCGTTTCTGCACATTCGGCGCGCTCACGTTCTGCTTTTGTTTTCTCTCGGCCGTCGCGAAAGTGCGCCGGATTAATCGCGTTTGTCTCCTTCCCCTCCACACTCCTGCGTCTGGCTAAGGGGGCGATTCACCTCTTTACTCGGCTGTCAGCTGGAGGAGATGAGTCAGGAGGAGGAGTGTCAGCGAGCGAGCGAGATGAGGGGCTTTCGACCGACGCGACTCGTCCGCGCTCTTCAACCGGTGATCCCTCAATCGCCCCACGGCCTCGAACTCCTATCGCTAATCATTTTTATCGCCGTTCCTTCTCGAGATAACGCGTCATCACCCACTTTGGGGCATTCAAATTGATCGTCCGCCCACCGATCTTTATTTGTAAAATCCTTGTGCTCTACCAAAGGATGGCACACCTTTGAAATGTTCCCAAGCATTCTGGAAAGGAAGAAATTAAAGGTTAAGCATACAAAAGCTGTGGCTCAAGTAATATCTGGCCACGGAGAATGCAAAAAACATATTAAGAAGATTGGAAAAAGCCAGGATGGAAAATGCAATGAATATGTGATGAAGAAGATTCCTTTAGGCATCGCATTGAGAAGTGCATCCGCTTTGAAACATGGCGAACTAAACTGAGTTTATAAATGGAAGTCAGATCCGAAAACTGTAAGGATCTAATAACCTTCTGCCTGAACAATGGGAGGTTCAAAGAAATGGAGAGACTCTGCATCAAGCCCCAAGAAGACCACTGATCACAGTGGTAACAAAAAGGACAGAGGAAGAAGAGGGAGAAGAAATTAATTAAGAGATAAAAGAAGACCTCGGCGAAAGGAGGAGGAGATAAGGGCCGAAGAAAAAACAAGCAGTCCCAAAATAAGAATGAAGACCTCGGAAAGAAAGGAGAAGATCAGGGTCGGAGAAAGAAAGGAGAAGAAGACGACGAACGAAAGAAGAGAAGGTGATGGCCCCTCATGTGCTGGCATCTATCCGCGTAAAAAACAGATGTATGCACAATTTAAATCTAAATCACAATTGCATAAAGTCTCATGAATATAAAAAGTTAAATTACAATATGTATTAAAATGTAAAATCAAATGTATTGATAATAATGCAGATTAAAGAGGGGTTACCGAGAGTACATAACCTCAGAAATAATGTTCAAAAAAGCACTATTTGCTTACTTACGTTTCATATTGCTCCCCCAATGCATTCTATGTCAGCCCCAACTATTCTTAAATCTGTTCAGAATGTAACTCATTTGGTTCACAAAATAGCAAAACATAAGTGTCCCCTATTTCCTAAAAGTATCCTCAGATGTTATCTCGTATTTGCTACACATATTTCCAATCTTCATAATCACCGGCATACAATAGGAATAAAAAACCCATTCTTAACACTCCTAACTTTGGCTGTCCTGGAGTGGGGATTCCTTCTCTCTCAACGCCATTATCGCTGTCCAAAAAACCAAACCGCTCCAGAAGGGCAATACTCATAGTTAATGCTCTAAGAACGCACTCTTATCAATAAACACTCGTGATTTGAACCACCTCACAAATTTTGAAGAATGACGATCGCGTTTTCGCTATTTAATGAGGGCAATTGAAAAATACCGATAACGCGAACGCACGCGTTATGGAGAGCCGTGATTGCACGCATGAACTGCCTTCTCTCATCAATATTCCAGAGCACCGATCGGGCCTCGTACCCGTACACACACTCATACCTTCATATAGGACTGTGCGATTATCGAAAATAATCGGTATCGATCAGTTATAAGAATAATTGGAAATGTGGTCGATACAATTGTCGGGAAATAAAGAAATGATAATCAATTGAAGTAATTCAATTAATTGACATCGAAATGTGCGTCAATTAATTGTCATCGCTCAATTAATTGACATCAATCAATTAATTGACAGGACTCAATTGGATCGTGCTTTTCAAAGGCTTTCCTTTGGCAATGAGAAGAATGAAAGAACTAATTTATAATAATGGAACTATTAAACAACAAAATAATTAAAGGAATGGATCGATATTTGAAGAAGATGAGAACCTCAGCGTGTTCATCCGACAGACACTGGCGTGTGTGTTGGAGCAGCAAGCGTCCAGGGTCGATATATTTGCATCATCGAAAAGGCAACGAATCGAGATATCTATCGACCTTGGCAAGCGTCAGCAGCGTCGACCATCTGCCGGCGTCGAGCAAAAGCGAACAAGTTTAAACGTTCAATATGCAACCCATAGCGAATCAATAATCGTCAATTAATCGCTTACCGGACAATTATTGTGAATTGAATAGCAATAGACAGTTGCACAGAAATTGACACTTGAAAAAATTTACAATCGAGTCAATTACCGCAATCAACATCGATGTGCTGAAATAATTGATCGTTTGTCTAAATAATTGAATGGACGATTCAATTATTCGAATAATCGCACAGGCCTACCCTCATATGTCTATTCCTAGACTGTCCCTGCTCAAGCGCTCACTTTGATAATACCTCTCCTCTTTGCTTAACTCCCGTTCCAGCCACATCGATTCTTTACCTCCATCATGCAACATCTACACCACCCAAGACTTCATCCCAACTCTCCACAAAAATGAACTCGAGCACTTCCCATGTTGGGCGATATTATGTTAACTGTTGTTGCTGATGCGTCCTCATACGTTTTTCATATGTGCCACTTTATGAATACATGCATTGTTGACGTAAGAGGGAAATTTTCAGTTAATGAAAGGTTTAATCTTGAGCAATCTAAATTACAAATGTTTCAACGGTTTTAATATCAGCTTTATATAATGTTTTACGTTGAATCATGCGTGAGAAACAGACAGACTATTCAACCGATCCTCTGTCGCATTGCCTCAAAATCATCGAGAATCTACTATTCTTCAAATACGTCTCCTTGCTCTAACGGTGGATAGCTCCTTGAAGAGGTCTTTGTCATGTAGAAATTTGACCACAATAGGTACTAATTTCCTTGTGCTTTGGCTTATTTGGATTATTTCCTTCCTAGAGACATTTTTCAACGAAAAAGACATTTATATATTTTATGTAAAAATACTATTTTTCGCCGTGTTTCTCCCATTCCCCCATTGAACACAATTTAATTTCAAGTTCAATTTTAGAATAAAATAGCGTAGAAAGATATAATTTTGTTGTTCATATCAGATACAGGAGAAGGCTTTCTACAAGTAGACAGAATATGAATAAAATGACATTTAAGTCATTTTACGGTGGAACCACCTTAAGGAGGAAACAACAGAGTCGCAGCCGGTCGTCCAGGGCCCGGTCCACCCGGTGTTACTAGAAACAGTTCTACGATTACCTTGA
This sequence comes from Pyrrhosoma nymphula, assembly GCA_963573305.1. Taxonomy (NCBI): domain Eukaryota; kingdom Metazoa; phylum Arthropoda; class Insecta; order Odonata; family Coenagrionidae; genus Pyrrhosoma; species Pyrrhosoma nymphula. Next base: position 4,864,700 of record OY754335.1, on the reverse strand, counting down.
AACTACGTGACATTTTCATGTTCATCTTAGACAGCATATTTTGATATGTTCAATAATATTTCCCTCCGCCGCTCTTCAGTCCCCTCTTTACAGAAGCAAAGAGTTCGGCCTTACTAAGGTGACCAGAGCGGCTGGCTTCCCAGTCCCGTGGGTCTGAGTTCGAATCTCGGCAGTGCAGGGTGATTTTCGGTCAAATTTAGGTTAAATTTCTTCTCGAGTGCTATGAGGGGATATTAAAAGTGCAGTACACTCCGTTCGTTGGATGGGGTTTTATAAACTGAAGACAACGAGGCGCATCTTATTAACAAAGGTACGTAAATGCCAATGCCCTTTCACCTTTATTCCATTTCACAAATAATTCTTCCAATACTAACCAACCCACCCATCTTTTAGTGGAACCAATAATCTGAGTTTCCACTCTTTTGTCGTGATCAAGGGTCTGACGACGGAATTGCGATATCTCGTATGGATTACTACTAGCGCCAATTGTTTCAGGCGCAAATGGAAAAATAAGTATGCGTGAAAAAGATAAAGGTTGTATGGTTTTGCCATAAATATTTTATTTTTTGTGAAAAAAATGCAGTAGTTATTCCTTTTGTTGTAAGACGTTTATCAGCGTCCATTTAAAATACGTCTGGGACCACACGAGACATCGCCATCGCAACCGTAAGTAAACAAGGAAGATGGCCGAGAAAGTACACTGCGAAAACGCCAAGAGAAGGACTAGATGCCATTATTATTGCTGCAATCTGGTTCCAGAATTTTTCAGGATACAGAATTGATTATACAATTGCCTTTTTAAGTTTCCCCTGAGAAATAAATAGGTAATTTCCTACTTAAATCTGCAAGATATTCAATGAAAGAGTATACCTGTTGTGCTGTTGCGCTTATAGTTAGCGCCTTACCGCTAGAGTGCTCTGGTTGAAATGTACAACCATTGGAGTAATGTGAGCGTCAGACTCTTGGACGTGATAATCAATCGACGTTAGAGGTGTATAGTACACATAATAATCGTGCCAAGCGTCTGGAAGATTCTCGTATTATTTTCCTGGAAATTCAGCGTCATTAAACTAATTAAAAAGATGGTCCAAGTTAGCAGTATGCCAGGTGGTCACATGCATTTTAAACTGCGCCAACATTCAAATAAACAAGAAATGTACGAACATAATACATTATGAGCGTTTTGAAAATGTTAGTAGTTTTAGATTTTTACTGCTCTTTAATCTTTGACACAAACTTTTCTTGGAAAAGGCCGAAATACTTTTAATAAAGCTACAACATTTTGAAATTATTATAAGGGACCCAGTTTCCTCGGGCTAACGGCAATAACTAAAAATTGAATTGCATACCTCGAAAGGGAATGGCATCATGGTTATGTATTAAATGTACAACGTTTTACCGAATTCAGGCCAAAACTCAATTTACTCTCATCTCATAGTGTATTTCTTATCCTGAAGAATTTAGGGAAACAGTTCGAGAACTGCGCACAATGATCTTTTCATGATTTCATTTTTCTCTTTCGACAACTCCTCCTGACACCCATTATTCAAGTCCCTCACAATTCCTAAAGGATCTTAGTTATAAATAGAAATTATAAACCATTTAATAAATATGAGAGTGAAAAAACAACCCCAGTAATCAAGTCTTTTATACTATTCTCAAAAAAGGGGGAACAATATCTATTAAACAAATTTGTAGAGCAAATTTGGCTCAATAAAGTGGGCAGTACAATATCATTCACAAACTAGTAAAGTGATACATATAGAGTGTGGCACTATATGGGGCGGAAACTTGGGCAGTTAAGAAGGAAGATGAAATAAGACTGGAAACCTTGGAGATGTGGACATGGAGGAAGATGGAAAAAGTTTGTTGGAAGGATAAATTAAGAAACGAGTAGGTACTGAAGAGAGTGGGCGAGGAAAGGACTCTGATGGAAACGATTAGAAGAAGAAGAAAGAGGAATTGGATTTGATATTCCCTGCGAAGACATTGTCTGCTGACGATGGCAATGGAAGTAATGGTGGAAAGAAAGCGGGGAAGGAAAAGGAAGCTCAGGTTAGTCAACACAAGAATAGGTGCCTGAGGCACATGGCGCCTGGATGAGAGAAGAGTGGAGTGGAGGAGGAGCCACCATGAGAAAACCTGCCATCTGGAGCAGGAAAACATAAATGAATATCTATTGTGAAATTTTGAAAGTAATCTTTTAAATAGTCGTAAAAAAATAGAGTTCAAAACTAAAAGGAACCAAAACAGTTCGCGCGGTGGGAGAAAGGGATTTCCAACAAGGTTAACTGGGTCGACAAACCAAAGGATTCGGATTACCCCTCTGGAATGCTTTCAATGTTTGGTCTAGTTGGGAGAAAATTCCAATCAAGGCGAGTTTCGGAAAATCACGGCTGCGATGACCACCCCAAAACTTTGTAACATATTTGTATTTCATTTCTAAAACAAAAAGATGCTGAGACTTGAGGAAAAAAGATTTTTTTCCTAAATAAGCCGGTACTGAAACTACGTACAGTGAATTAAGGGAAAATTTGGGTTTCTCTTATAATGTTCTCTAAAACGACAGAAATAATGTATCCTGCCTATATGGAAAATCTGGATCCACGTATGAATCATTGTATCAGGCCCGTTACCACGGATTCGAAGCTAATTTCCATGTCATTGTAAAATGGTGGGATACGACATATTGGTGATAAGGTATCCCAGTGGTTTACGCGATGACGTTTCTTAAAATTTGACCTAGATATTTTTGTCAACTTATCTCTCTGTTGACAAAGGAGAACGTATAAATTGCCCCGAAACGTAATTTCTTATGGCGATGGCTTGCCAAGCAGGTTCTACCTATGCTTGTTTAAAGTGTCATTGTTTTAGCAGGTAATTAAATGTTGAGGTTTTGAGAAATGTTCGTCCGATGAAGAGTAAAGAATCAATCGGTTCATAGAAAGAACTCGGACATGTATGACCTTCTCTCAAGCGGAAAATTTTAAAATATCGATTCTCCAAAGTCAATGCGAAATCTATATGGAAGTAGATTTTCGTCCGACTCCGAAAAAGAAAACGGTGATGGCAATGATGCTCAATGTATCTAATCACACTTGTGAAAGATTACGAATGGTGATTAATAACGTTAACAAATTCCCATTCATTGGATACTGCTCACAAAAGAAGCCCTAATGTAGTAAAAATGAGTCCATCATTGGTACATTACAATTTTTGTACCTAACTTGATACAGTTATACGATTAAACTGAGACCTCGTGGCATCCTTCTGATTTCCTTAGACAGTGACATTTACTTGTTAGTGAACAAGTCTTCAAAGTAACTCGAAATTGTCATTGATAACATATAAGCCCATCTTTAAAGTGAATTTTCAATGCTTTTGTAATGTAAAATTATGCAGCAAGTTTGGCTCATATACTTGCTTCTTTTTTTGTCGTAACATGAGCCATTGTATACAATTCAGCTGACATAATTTCCATGATTAGAGCAACAAGTTTACAAAACAACACCAAGTTATAATTAAAACTCTGACTCATGCTTTAATGAAATTTTACTTTATGGGATCCACACCAAAATTCAGGTAAACGTGAGTTTACCTGAATGAGAATAATAAAGAGTTTTTTTTACGTGGTTGTGCCAGGTTTTCCCGAAATTGTGGCTTTCGCTTTCCAAACATGGATATCAACACATCCTTAGCGTCAGAATAACTCGCCTCTTTGTTTACCTCCCTGTTTGGAGTTAGGGTAATCACACCAGCTCATGGCCTTGGCGAATGAAAACCACGTCTTGTGGTGCAAGTTGATCGAAATGTTAACTGTGTAAATATTTTCCGCGTATCAACGGGCTACTTCCCAGATTCAATTTTGACCCTAGGCATTATCAATCAAGGAAATACGCCGAGTTTCAAGTGGTAGCTTCCACTTATAGCTTTCCTACTTTTTTTTCTTTCAAATAGGCAGTATTATGAAATGGGGAAACTCGGCTATTTCCTCCAGTTGTTTACAAAACCCCTCCCGGCTGTCATAGTAGCCTCTTAAAAATGAATTCTAAATGTTTATAAACTAAATAGTTTCTGAGTAAATATCCGATTGATCCTTTTAACCTCACGGGTTTTTGTGAAAGTAACTTTTATTTTAATTCAAGTCATCATCAGTGATATATTTTCTAATATTGCTAAAGTACGAACTATAATCACCATCAATCATATTCGAATACCGCTTGGTTCTATCTAATTTCACATCAAAATCTCCCAATGCGTGTCAGAATTCGTCAGTTAGATGCCTCGATAATCCCGTGGAAGGAGTCATAAGTCATCTTGAAGGATGCCAGCACTCATTTTGCATCAATTGCTCGCCGATATTAGTCAACCATTTCTTTCGTCAGTGATGGAAGAAACGATTGTATCTGAATAAGGGGAGTCCTGTCTTGGGTAGGGGAGCACGTGTACTGACTGGCATAACGACCCACGGTTAGTACTTTAATAAGGGAGATTGAGCGGAATATCGTTTCACATATTTCGATGACTTTGGCCTCATTATAAATAATAATATGTCATCATTTCAATAATAACAAAATATTAGCCACTCCCCATTATGCTTTTCAAGATATTTGCCTAGAAATCCCAGCTATTTTCAAAGGAAATCGGTACGGGTATGCACCCCAGGGATACATTATTTTGTTAAAAATGAGGACGTTCTAACCCATAGATCTCCTCAGTGATGTAACAGTGAGTAAATTGTGCGTTTTCTCAACTTTTTTTTTTCAAATAAATCGAATACTCACCGAAGTATTTTTTTTATAGAATCACAAAACCACATACCAGTTGTTACGGCGTTTAGAGCGATACTAGAATACAAGAAAATCTGCAAAACCGACAATTTTTAAAGGTGACGCAATTTTTTTTTTGTTTTCTTTACGTGAGGAAATGTGAAGGAAATATTGCAGTTAATTCATTACCTCAGTTCACTCGTTCAAATATCTAGCGTATCGCCGCTTTTTCCATCGCTGAACTTGCTTCTTCCGTTGAAGTCGATAATTATTTTGATCAGACTCGAAAACGTGAAACTTTGACATGGTGTTCACGTTGGACATCACTTCCGAGCATGTGGAAGCATTTTTACGCTCTGAACTTGACCGAAAGAATATTATGTGTACCTATAAATCACCAGGAAAAGGTAATTTGTGGAGGCTACGCCATATGACTCGTGTACGCCATACGACTACGCCATACGACTACTTTCATAGAATAATATTGACCACTCTCAACCGCACCTTTCGAGGGCACCAGAGAATGGTTTTGAGAATTGTTGTCTAGGAGAATCTGAGATATTCAACGTGATATCCATCGGCCTACTTCATCGTAGCAAAGCGGCCTTTCCATGTTTACCAGCAGACTTAAGTCGGAGCTGTTTGGCCCCACGTCAGTCACTAAAGCGGAACTCTTCCGGTATATCGTTCCCATCGGTGGGCTAATTTCATCGCCAGTTGTATTTCTCGGCTTCCTCCTCCCAGCATTTCCAGCTGCTGGAGGCTGGTCGCGAGGAAAACCAGCGGCTTTTCATAAAAGGAGGCCAATTTTAGGACGCCATTATAAACTCAGTATTAATATTTCACCGTTATAAACTCAGGAATCGTTGGTATTTAATGTCCAACTCGAGCACAAAGCCACAGATATTTTTCGGTATCTGAAAGTTGAGGGCAGCTGCTCATAATATAAGTATAAATAGGGTTGCCAACCGTCCGGAATTTCTCCGGACAGTCCGGATTTTGATGCATCTGTTCGGAAAGACGAATTGCCTCATTCCGGACGACACTTTGTCCGGAATTTGTGAAAAAGTCACATTTGCACTGCATTGTATTAAATTGAAGAGTATTTATCGTCATTTAGTAATTAGTTATGGTTCATCAAAATATAAAATCAGTTAGAAATTGACAAATTGGATAACGTTAAACTGGATTTTAGCTTTTACAACTATATTTCATCTTTCCGAAATATTTTTACGGAGCGTGCTTGTATGTGTTTTATATTAAAATTAAACAAAGTTCTAGGATTATATTCTTAGCTATGCTATTATTATTTATATTTAATGTATAAGTTGATCCCAGTTTCCAATCCAACAATATATCTAAGTCATTTAATCCTTAAATTACGTGTCCGGCTGTTATGAAGGCTCCAAAAGGGTAAAAAAAAATGTTCGCCTTGTATGCCGGCGAAATCAGCGCTTTGTCCGGAATTCCAGTTGAACCAAGTTGGTAATCCTAAATAATTTAAAGCTGCAAGCTTCATTATACACAGTCACGGGCGAGCAGAGAGTCGTAGCACAGCTGATGGAAGGACTGGGAGTCGCTACAGACACGGAGGTTTAACGCTAGACTTAGATTGTTCGCACTTTTAGATCATTTGAGTTTCAGGGTGACAAAAAGGGTATTATCTTGACCCCAAGATAGAATGTTAAACTCCGCATTATATCTTTAGTACTGAAAGAAGCCTAAAAATAAGAGAGATACACTGCCGAAGTGACAGGTAGCACAAATATTTTTCACGTACCATTAGTGACAGAAAAAACTGTGGTACTGTGGTACAAATATACTCGTCGAAATGAAAGTAAAAAAGGAATCATTACTATAAATATTATTCTACTATTTTTTCAAGTTTTAACTTTGTGAAAATCTATTGTCACTGATCAATGAAACTATAATTTTCACAATGGTTTATCGTAAGTCGACCGGTTACATCGGATCTTGATCCAATCGACTTAAGATAAACCATTGAGAAGATTCCAGTTTTATTAATCAAGCTTATTATGTTATCGTCGTATCACAGACGAACTGCTACGAACTGAGTCTACGTCTGCAGTCCCTCACTAGGCCCTGAGGCAGTGGGTTTTTCGGTGGTTCCACCGTAAAATGACTTAAATGTCATTTCATCCATATTCTGTCTACTTGTAGAACAATTTGTCCTCTATTTGATATGAACAACAAAATAATACCTTTCCCCGCTATTTAATTCTATAATAATTGAACTTGAAATTACGTTGTGTTCAATGGGGGAATGAGAGAAACACGGGGAAAAATAGTATTTTTCCATAAAACACAAATGCCATTTTCGTAGAAAACTGTCTCTAAGATGGAAAGTATCCAGAGAAATAGAATAAAAATAAAACACAGGCATCTTACCACCATATTTTTCTAGTTATTGAAGAATTAATGCCGTAATTGAAGTCAAAATGCGGTAATTCGTAGGAAATGTCGCTGCATTGGCTCTTCTATGGCTAGAAAAAAGTGCTCATTTAAAATACATTCGTGGAATAATCTGAATATATTTTGTTCCTTACTTTTGGGTGTCTATAGGTAACGCATTGCATCAGTGAAAGCAGGATTTTTTTGACAAAATATTTATATACCGATTCTGAACATTTGAACTGGATGGTAAAAATGAACCACAGAAGATAAGTGAATATGAAAGGGTTTTCTGATAAATTAATTCATCCTTTGGCAATAAATCATCCTTCTTGTCTATCCCACAGTCTCTGATTTCAAATTTTGTTGGTTTCGTCTGTCCATAAGTTTTGGTGTTGGAATTATGTCCTTGTTCCTAAAATTCCTGCCATTCTCAAATTCCAATTTGAATTTTTCTAAGAACCCAATCCTCATAGATGATTGGGTTTTTAGACAATACTTAAATAATTCATAGTATTTTGGAAAGCGAAGGTCTTCGGATGAGATAGTGAAGGAGAGATTAATCCAGTAAGGCCACAGCCAAGAACACGGCGCGACAATTTTGCACCCTGGACAAAAAGACTCGATGAATATGAGATTTATGTAAGATTGAAAAGAAAAACTTTGTGAGTTCCACATAAATAGATCTTTTTTATTACGACCTAGGTTTCGTTGCCGAGCGACATCATCGCAGGTAGGAGACTGCATTGGGGACCGTCAAGAGACTCGCAGGCCACACGGAGCTACGCCACGAGGTGACTTTTAAAAATTCACTTCACTCTACTTGCGCGACGACAAGGATTAACACCGCGCCATATCCTATATCTATATCTCTAGAGCTGAAAGATGCGAAAAAAATAAGAGAGACTCACTGCCGAATTGCTATAGTAGTAGTTAAAACATTTCCTCCTTGCCACGCGCCAAGAGTGACTGCGATGATAAGCGGAGGGAAGGACAATCCCTCGACTGCAAGTGAAGGAATCCACTCCCTCCCAATCCCCCCCCTCCTCCGCCCGTGTCCAGCAGTCCACCCATGATGCCATACCACTCCAGCCACTGACTGGTACCTCGGCCCACCCACCCAACCCTCTCCTCACGTATAACTTTTATTCCCTTTGCGTGCATTCCCTTAAAGGTTACGTCAGGCAAGCGCTCTTAACCATTTTGGATATAAAAAAAACTCCTTTTCCACACTTTATTTAAAAACTGCGACCGATTTCACATTAATTTGGCATTTTCTTATTTTGTCCGCGAGGAATACCCAAAAATCATAGAAGTGGTCATAATCATATCAATGTACTGCATATGGCTTTCACGTTTTTTATCTTTCATTCAAATGTAACGTTGTTTCCTCGTGTTTCCATCAAATGTTTGTTTTGAATCATGGGAACTTAAGCATCAATTTATTTTTAATATCAATATTTAATCTTAGTTACCTCGGTACTAATTTAAACTGTAAGAACTCAATGACAGAAGAGATCAACAAGAGGATAATGGCTGGAAATAGGGCTTACTTTGCTAATATTAAGCTCCTGAAGTCAACCCTGTTATCTAAGGAGATGAAAGTCAAGATCTATAAGACACTTATCAGACCGGTCGTGACGTACGGAGCGGAAACGTGGGCCATGATCTCTGCTGGAAATGAGCAAGCTCTGCGGATATTTGAACGTAAGATTTTGCGAAGGATATATGGCCCCGTGACAGATGGGATAACATGGAGGATAAGAACAAACAGAGAAATAGAAAATATTATCAGAGGTGAAGACATAGTGAGAAATGTGAAGGCCCAACGGTTAGCTTGGCTAGTTCATGTAGAAAGAATGAGTGAGGAAAGGATGCCTAAGAAGCTGCTACATGGAAATATGGATGGAAAGAGAAAAAGAGGAAGACCAAGGAAAAGATGGATGCAGGATTTGGAAGAGACATAAAGGCTATGAGGATCGTAAGATGGTGGGAGAGAAAGTGCAGAACAGGAGAGGATGGATAGAGGCGTCTTGAGGGAGGCCAAAGCCCATACTGGGCTGTAGTGCCGAGGAAGTAAGTAAGTAATTTAATCTTAGAATGCAAGTTTCTGGATAAGTGGCAAAGTTGTGATTAAAACTAAATAATAGTTCTTCTCTTTTTGTAACTAATCCCTAATTGTCATTTGTTTTCTTATTCATAATCGACGCAATTACAAGAGTCACAACATCCAATGGTCTAGTAGTTTCTAAAACGTCCTATTCGGCGGAATTCCTATTCGTGACATTCTGCATATTACAAATCAAATTGCGATCCACATCTTCGTAATATTATGTATATTAAAATGACTATATTATTTACATCTAGAAAATGTCCTACTATGCCATGATGTTTCTAAAATTTGAATTCAAATTAAATGGAGCACAGCCGGTAATTAGTTTCCTTTGTATAAGCGTAATACTGCAGATACTCTGTGAATATTAATGTGTGTACTAATATGGATACGTTTTAAGCCTTTAAGTGTTATAATTCTTTCAAGCATACCTACTATATCTATTTTACCACGAAGTGAAACATGAGATGTATTGCGACTCGAAAATTACTTTGGACGCCGCGTATATATTTGCGTACACTTTCCCTTTGGACAAATTTGGCCTTTGTCATTTGAAAATATTTTCAGGGAATTAGCCAATAAAAAAATAAATGTCGCTTTTTAAAATTATAATCAACGGGGAATGAAATGCCGCATTCAGACCCAAATAACATCCCTCTACGCACATTTTTCGTGGAGATTATGCGTTAAATTATTATGCTGTTTTTCCTCGTTGCCTTGTGCTCTAACCTAATTTAAGACGAAAATATCTCCAAAAACTGGAGAACGAATTTAAGTATTCGAATACACCCAGTATAATCCCCGACTACCGGATGTATTGCAAAGTTTGAGAATGATGGGGGTATAAACGAGAAAAATATTTGTGTTTTTGTTTCCAACATTTACCATAAATGGATACGTATTTTCGGAAAATAAGGCGGCTCTCCATAATTTACATTATTTAAAACTTAGCAGATCCATATTTTTACATATATACATACAATTACAAATTCCTATATATTTTTTTCGAGTATAAACATGGTATGCAAAGACTTTTGCCATGGTTATTCAAATAATAATCGAGCTATGTTTGGAGAAGCTAATATCAGAGTGGCCACTCACCCGCGATATCTGGTAAAACCCCTGGAATTTCGTCGAGTTTCCAGGAAGGATGTTAACTCGGTAAGCTTTAAAGGAATCAAAACCTTCATGCATTTTCTAATTCCTAGGTTGTAAATTATGTGCAGAAACCTGGCTGTAATTATTAAAGTTATAACAAAAAATATTTTCAATTCATAAAAATAAGTGCGATATAACCGTGGCTAGTCCAGGTATCCTCAAAATTAATCATAAAAATAAATTAAACATATTTTCTCACGAGAAAAAACAAATTGGTGTGCTTAAGACCACACGGGAGAAGAGTGAACTTCTATGGCGATATTCTGATAAATATGTATAAAAAATATTACGGAAAGTATTTTTGGTATAAAAGAAATACATACAGCATCAGCACTGCGCGCTCTTCCGCGCTCATGCTATAGCTAATACACATATATGCATACCCACTATTACCACAGAGTATATATTTACTCTGTGCTATTACTATATATATAGGCGAGCGTCACGTGAGAAAAAGAGCGTGACGTTTAGGAGCGTGACGCCCAGGATCCGATTTACCGCCTACAGAAGCTTCTGTTCGTGGTGCGCCTATAGAAGTTTACACTTCAAAAACTTTAAGATTCTTACAATTCATGTAACCCCTCATCTTGTCAAAATGTTATTTACAAGCAGAACTGAGCCAGGAGTAATTAGTGCATGCACGAGACACCATTGACGTTCTGATTATGAGAAATCGGGGTCGTATAAGCTTCCTAGCTTTGGTTTTCTTTAATGCTCACCAAACAAATGCATTTTAAATTTGTTTTCGATTCCGAGATAACGTTGAAATTCAACGGGCCGCTTATAATGAGTGTATGTCTATTGAAGCAAAAAGCGCTTCACAGATTGACGCATGTATTATTCATATAGAGCATAATACTTAAAACAGGGAAAAAATACGTAAGATCGGGTGTTTTCCTAAGAATTACAAATGTTAGGTGTTCTCGGGATTCACACTGAGTTAGGTAATTGGCAATTAATTACTTGAGAGAAAATTGTTTAGCACTACGAATACACTTATGTGGATACGTACCGACGGTTTCCCCGATAAACTGAAAAGGCTCACAATCAGCCCTTTCTTTGAGCATATCGTACGTTGAATTCGTCGAAAATTAATTTTCTGAGAGATTTAAGGAATTTGAAAACGATCTTAGCTATGCTCCACACACCGTTCATTATTTTCCCAACCACGATTTCAATATCTTGGCCCATCTTCTGCCAGTGATAGAGTTATATTATATATCTAGTTTTCATTAAGGGTATAGGGTACAGTTACAGGTGGTGAATAATGTTACTCTTGACAGCGACGCAGAGACGTTGAAACCACGACCAGGATAACAATATAAATTGACGTTATTCACAGCTATTCAGCTGTCTCCGAGGTTGAATAAAATGTAGTAGAGCAATACGTTTTCAATATTTTTGGAGACCTTTTGTTCCTATGGCTCTCATACCCTCGCCGGTATTTGTCCATAAATTTTAATTAACATTGATATTTACATGTACGTATCGAGATCATTCCACTGCGAAGGCTCATTTATGTTATTTACCGAGAATGTAGCAGATTCCGTAACTGGATAGTTATTCCCAGTAAAAGTTTAATTTATACCTGAAAATAAATCTCAGGGACGAATTCATTTGTAACAATTCATGGTAACCATCGTTCACCCTAAGTTTAAAAAGCTCTTATAGAACAAAATAGGTATAATATAAGCTTATAGGGATACATACATATATAAAATATACCTAAAAGCAATACAAGCTTATAGAGATCGTTTCCTGAAACAGGTAGGACACAACGGACGACCAAGAATGAGATGGCGTGAAATAAAATTGTCAGCCAAAAAAAAAACGACCACCTGAATCTACCACGAATGATACATTATTTAGGCAAACAAATTGATGGAATGGAACTGGATTCCAGAATCCCTGAAGATGATGAGTGAGTCGTAAGTCTTAACTTCGGAAGAAATGGAGAACCTGACCCGGTGGAAAACCTTTCGAGATTTTAAACCATTAGATTCTCTGGAAAGCTTGATGTCATACATTAGCTGCCGCAGCTCTATAACAACATTACCTGCCAATAAGTGGAAAATCAAAAGTAACAAGCATTTTTAGTATTTCTGCAAATGTTTCTGCATTTTCTACTTTCTCTTAGAGAGGTATAGTCTAATGATGAACATTGATAAGGGCTGCAAAGGTGCAATTCTAATAGACCGATAAACAATCTTCGGTATATACTCTCTGACCTCCGGAATGCATAGTGCCGTGGAAACCCGGGGAGGGTCGCTCGAGTCGCCGTCAGCGAATGTCACCGAAGGACGCCCTCCGTTCCAATCAATTGCGGACGCTAATTATAAACATTAGGTGTACACGGTGGTGTGTGGACGAAAATGAGCAACTAATGTCCAAAATTATAAACAATAAGAATATTTGATACCTAACGCGTGGAATAGGTGGTTCACGTTTGATGTTTCTAAGCCCATATCGATGTTCATGAAATACAATCGTCGTTTACGGCGACTTTTTATTTTCCTTTTACGATCCGTCGAAAAAAATAAAACTCTTGAAAAACCAAAAAAAGGGATCTTCTGCGCCCCCCCACACCCCCCTTCCCCCGCACACCTCGTAGGTCCGGGGACTTTTAGTATGTTTACCTCCTATCAACCCAAAAACACATCCATGAAGTTTGGTCTCAGTCCTCTTTGTCCATGCCCTCTACAACCCTTTTTTGAGCTTTCATTGACTGAACTAAATAGACAGTAATGCATAGAAACTGATTGCGAAAGAGCCGAAGGGAAAAATAAAACAGAAGTACTCAGGAAAACCGGGAAAACCCCGGGAATTTTATTTCTGCAACCCAGCGGCCACCCTTTTGTGTTCTCATTCTATTCAACGAATTGTATTACATATTTGGAGTGGACTTTAAAGCAGGCGTAATGTTTGTAATGGAATCGATAAAGATTTTATCAAAAATATTTTAAACTTAAAGTAGAGATTACTTTTTTGATATATTTTTTTTGTACTAGTGAAGTTTAGTTTGCTACCTCAATACATTTTTAAGCAGTTCTTATACCCTTTGGTTACGTATGACGGGTATGTGTCATGATGGTTTTTCTTCGTGTTGTTCATCTCTAATATTATACATGCACATTGGATTGCCGGCTCTCGTATCAACGTGGTGTATGACAAAGCATTGGTATTTCATTAACTGGTAGGATAATTTTTTATTGAATGAGAGGATCCAGAAAAAACCCACTCTATCCGGTATCCAAATAGTAAAACTAATAATGACTTGTTTTCGCCATATTATTGACTGCCTTACTTTCGCAGATGACATCGTCCTGAAGGCAGCTGATCTCATCACCGCCAGAACTCAAGTTCTGAAACTTGGCAGTGGCAGAAATCATAAGTCTCCAGATATCCTTCTCGGAAAAAACATAAATGATGATGTCTGAACTTCATAACCCTACCAAATTTTTTTATATCAAGAAAGAGAATATCACAAGTTTCAGTCACTTCTACTACCTAGGAGAGATGATTTCCTTCAATTCATGCAAAAAAGAAGCCCTAAGATATCGAGTCGCCTGCATGAAAACAGCTCTTCATCTCTGAAAAACCACTTATCAGTCCAATTCAATCTCATGGCCAAATATAGCCAATACACCACCGTAATCATATATATTATTACAGAAAGGTCTTTTTCTGTCATTCCGTATATGCTCCGTTAATACTGCACCTACAGTGATAAATGAGGTAACATTTTAAACGTTGAATCACCGGCTTCTGACGAAAAATACAATCTCAATCTCAAATTTCACTATTTACCCATTACTTTGACTTAAAAGTTTCGATAAACTCTCTTGCATGTATTGTATTCATATGTTTTGTGTATTTTTGCAAGAAAACAAGTATAAAGAAAGTACTTTATGATACACCTTCTTCTCTATTTGAAACCCAATTACACCGTTTCCTTAGCATACTTATTCCCTGATAGCGTGAAAGTGCGAAATTTTCGCACGGGTTACCTAGTAACCCCTTAAGCCCTTTAAGTCTCGAATGCTTGGCCCTCATCCACCACGGAGAGACAGACAGATGTCCTTACATAGGAAGGGAAAGTATTTATAAAGATTCTAGGCCCCCCATCAAAATTCTAACGGCGACTATCAACTCAGACCAAATGTCGAACTCTACACTAAATTTTATAAACTGTCTCTTTCTACGAAGAAACATCGTCTTTGCTAGGCCCCATTGCTAGTATGTCTAACACAGGGATATCTCACAATATTCTTGATTTAACCATGTCTTGGTAATGTACTGCTTCTTGGGTAAGTGCTCTGAAAGAGGATCTGGCCGAAGCCTCACAAGCGATATTCAGGAGTGAAATTAGTTCAAGACATGAGTACGCGAGATGAAGAATAAATCCCAGAAAATAATAGAAATAAACTGTTGCTAAATTGGCTGAAGAGCGGAAAGCTGCCTTCTTAACCAAAATAAAGGATTATTGGATATCTAGAAAGGCAGCAATGGGTAAAACTGGTCCAAAGTGGTACAAACGAAAGTTAAATAAGGATTATTAAACGTATCGTGCGTCATAAATCCACAACATCATCAAAACCGAGATAAAAGACCTTGGTGTGTGGTTTGACTCATCTCTGTCGTTCAACCTACATGTATAGAAAAAGCAATCAATAAAGGCCTACACAACTGTTAGGTTTTATTATGAGAAACCCCCGTAATTTTAATCGGATTTCTTCACTCACAACTCTATACTTACATTTGGTTATGCTCCATTTAGAATATGCTTCTATTGTCTGGTCACCATTTTATAACGTTCATTATAATTTAATTGAAAGGGTCCAGAAGAAATTTATAAATGTTGTAAGATATAGATTTGGTTTAACAGAGATTTCATATGAAGAGGCACTTTCCACTCTAAAATTAAGTACACTCCAGCACAGACGAACAGTTTCCGATTTATTGGTCCTTTTTAAAATTGTTAATAACTTATTTGATTGCCCTGAATTACTGTCTGACATTAGCTTTCGTATTCCTTGTCATTACACTAGATCAAAGGTTACATTTCTTGTGGATATTTGTACAAAAAACTTCTTGTATAATGCCCCTTTGAACAGAATCCAAAGGCTTGCTATTATTTTTCTAAATGATAATGACATATTTAATACTAACATTAAGAAAATGAAAGAAGCAGTGAATACATATAAATCCAAAACTAGTCATGCTCACTATCAAATCCTCCCGGCCAATTCTTCTCTGACATTCTGGCCTGTAAAATATTTGTGCAAGGAGTGGCTACTTAGATGATGTAATTTCTGGTTATAGTAATCCAATTTATGTAATTAATTTCAAAATATTATTTATTCCTCTTTTGGTTATTCATTGGAATTGCTAGAAAACTAAAAAGTCTATTAATTCCAATGAATTAGAATTGATGCGTTGCATAAATTTATATTCTAAATTGTTAGACTTATTTTGGGAAACCTATGTCACCAGGTGATGTCCATTCAGCAAAATTTGTGTGGAGCATGTAATTTTCATCATGTTTTTTTTTTTAATTCACATTATTTTGAGTTAAGTTTTATTGTGCAGTTATTTTGTGTAATTCAAATGCGTTACTCGTTTAAAAGGACATCCAGCCCGTTAATAAATAAATAAATAATAAAAAAATAATAAAACGGATTAAACTGAAAGAATATTTCATAATTTCTGGAGAGATCGGTAATAAATCATCAATTTCGTTCCAGGACCCGACCAAGGCAGCGATTAGATCAAATACATCCCTTGGGCACACCTTGTATCGCCATTCCGAGTCAGGGTATATCAAGGGTTTCGTAGATGAGGTGGTGAGGTTGTTTGCTTGGCATTCTGTTTCCCGCCTGAAGAGGAATATTTTTTGCCCGTGGATACACGAACGAAAACATATTATCCACGAATACGACATTGATAAATAAGGGGCGATATTAGACACTTCACAAGGATATGGGAACGAGAAATGACCCAGAGACACGAAAACAAAAACACGCCAAAAAAAAGAAACACCGAGGAGAACGGAGAAAGTAAATCCACGACGCGTGGAACCGAGATGCTTCCGAGAGGAACACACACATCCCCCCCTTGAAGATATATTGTGAATTACACATTAAAACAGGTACACACACACACTGCGGGGACCGTACCTAATAGAGAAGCCAAGACAAAAAGAATTCAGCCATTAATACATAAATTCCGATTTCTCATGGTTTTTACTTCTTAAGTTGTATATTACCTCACCTACGGTTTTACAAAGGGTTGTTATTTTAAAACCGTTTAAAAAAATATGATTCATCAGATGAAAATGAAGAGAACTACCGCAAAATAAGGTTGTCAAATTAGAAAAAATATCGAATAATGCGTGTTCACATTTTAGCACCTCTGCTTGATAATTTTTGCCTTAATGCACACAATTCACCACAAGCATTTATAGAAAGTCAACAGTAAAGATTTAAAGGAAGTCAGAAAAGGGAAACCCAGATTGGTTTGCGGTAACGCGTTATATAGGTAGGGCAATATAGAACAAATAGTAGGTAGGCCCTCGGATGAAAAAGTGAAAATGAAATGCTACTTTGCTTCAGTAAGGCCATATCTGGAGACCATTCAAGACCCTATGCATAAAGATTTGACACGTGAAATAAACAAAATAATAAGTTTTTTGCACGCTCCCTTAAAAGCTGCAACAAGCGAAGAGTAACACAATAAACGGAAGGATTAGGCAGGGAACATATTGACTAGGGAGTCACAAACAAGACTACGATTAATGGACTAAGTCAGATCAGATCAGGCGACTTTCAGGATGACATGGAAGATATTGCTTCACCTCAACACTGCATCTGCAGAACATCAAAAAGGGAAATAATAATAGTAGATGGTTTACTTCTGAATTGATGCGTACAAAAATTTTTGTTCCACCGCATCATTAATAAATGGAACGAAAACAGATCGAGACCCTATTCCCTCCAAAAAAAAACATCCCCTGTTCTTCCTCTTGTCTACCAGTTTCTTATTAATCTTCCCTTCCTTCTTCATGACTTGTTTTAACCTAGACCTTTCGGTGGCTCGAAGAGTAGTAATTACAAGTACATAGATGGTATGAAAACCGGAGAAAAAATTTCGATGGAATAAAATCGATATTAGGATCAACAGTGTCTATAAATTAAAAGGAAAACTTTGTCTTATTCCACCAATTTATTTTACGGTACTACTACTTTCGACGCAGCGGCGTCATCTTCAGGTACAAGGAGTGAAGACAAAAACATGATCCATATATACCATCCAGGGTAGGTATTGGGGAAAGGAGGGGAGGGGGGAGGGTGGAAAACCCCAAGGATACAATGTAGTGTTGTGATTGTGTTTTTATCTTTACTCTTTGTACCTGAAGATGACGCCGCTGCGTCGAATCTAGTAGTACCGGAAAATAAATTGCTGGAATAAGACAAAGTTTTCCTTTTTTCATTTATAAAATGAACTTCCACAAATTTGAGCCTGAGACGATTGAGATATCAACAGTGTCGTTTTTTTATAACTATCCCCCATCTCATCTCTAAAGCCGGCATCGCACAGGATGTTATTCTACCTGCTCTATTCCTCGCGTGCAGCCCCGCGTCGTGACTAACTGTGGGTCTATTACGAAAATATATTATAGAATTTCTGCACAGTTCCCTGCACTTTCTCCTTTTACTAAAAATGTACTTACGTCTTGTGATGGTGTGGTAGCCATAAGAGTAAACATTAAGCGATTCAGCGCGTCAGTTCGTCGCAAATTCATAAAAATGAAATAAAGATTTGTTTTCAGATATTTATGATTTTCACATCAAATAAAATATATTTATAATACTTATCTGAATATTATGTACCATAATTTTTTCTACTAAAAGCTAATGCATGCAGTGGAGGATGAAGGGGGGGGGGAGCCTCTCGCCTGTAATTCCTGGTGCAATAGAGGAAATGGTGGTCATAAAGTATTCCACAACGCCCAGACCCCCTGAAAGTATCATCCCAGACCCCCCCCCCCCCCCATCCTCCTCCTCCTCCTCCAAAACCTTATCCGCCACTGAATTCAGATCCAATTGGTTTAATACTTTACTGGTAACAACGGTTTTAGGCACAATATTTCATTCAAAATCAGTTATTCTTTTCGACTTTCAAATACAAGCTCTTAAGACAAATAGAAAATACAATGTAATTCAAAATGTATGTGTAATACATTTACTTAATAATAATGTAAAACAAAAGTCAAACAGTCGGTTAGTTGATGCAATGCAGAAAAAAGAAGTATAAAAATGTCCTGGACCTCATAAGCCAAGGGCTTGTCTTAAGCTGACAAGTTAGTAAATCTTTTAAGTTGAAAATGAATGTTCTGCCTATACATAAGATACATTACACCGTAGGAGTATAACTATGATAGACAAATTAATGTTTATACATTTACATACACGCGTATATACCCTATTATGTTTTATTTAAGTTCCTTTTTGTTCAAACAAAGATAAATTATTACGACCATTAAGGTGAGATTTATTAAATCGTTTCCCCTCCTGTTGTTATTAGCCATGGTTAAATCTTTCCTTTAACTTCAGATAAGAATTTCAAATTTTCAAGAGTTTGTGTAAGATTATTAAGAATTATTGGTACAATTGCAAAGAGTTGCTTATCACCGTATTTGATAGAACAAAAATAATATTTTTAAACAATGCATACACGAAAATATGGAAATATTCAGTAATTGTATTGACTCACAAGAGTCAAAGATGAGCCTCCTTACATCGTGCACAAAAAAATAGCATTAACCCGAGTCTGATTAGAAGCGACAGCCACTCACTCAGCTGTGTTGTCTAAGTGTTATCACTCCACACGATGGCCACGTCACCGCAGAGAGGAAAAAAGAAAAAGAGGGAGTGTTTGGAAGAAAAAAAAGGACGACGCATTTGGGGAAAGACTAAACATTCCAGGCATTCTGAGGAAAAACATCTTGACGGTGAAATCAAAAGAAATTGAATGCGAACGGGCCGTGCTGGAGCGGCAACGCCACGGAACACATCAAGCAAGATAATTACACGAGGTAGAGATTACAACGATTTAAAAAAAATAGGTGAGCAGCACTGGGAAATATATCAGTCAATTAAACACGCTATGGCTCGGTTTCATAATGTATAACAACGTGAAAAGCAAGACGACGTAGCCTTTACGTTAACCTGGTGCTAAATGTGAGATGGGGTTTTGTGTATTACATCAAACAATCGGTTAGTTGATGTAAGCATTGTCCATGAGAGAACATATTAGTTGGTACTAGATCCATTAAATACGGTCACTCGCTCACTTTAATGGCTTCATCATTCCCCTGTGCCCTCGTCTGTAAACTTCGATCAATACTATTCTTAAATCCATAATACGTGCCCGGTGAATACCAACGGGAAGAATATTATCATTTACATTGATTCTAATAAACCATTCATATCTTATTTAGTTCAAAGAATCATTTGAGTTAATGGATATATATGAACACGGAATCTCGACTTAAACAATGAGTACAATGGTCGTCATGGGGACGATGACTCAAAAACACTAAAATGTTGCGAAAAATCGTCACGTTTTGCAAATATTTCGGAATTTTGACCGGAGTACAAAATTCGATTCAAGTAATAAGAATCTTTATTTTTTATCTATTGGTACCTTTTCCAATAACAGGAAACCACAATTTCTAATTTAATTTTGAAAATAAAAAATGGTCTGCAGCCAAATGAAGATTCAGCTTAACGTGTATTCCTTATGTGAACGTTACTGACACATATATACGTGTACACACATCGGTGATTATTTTACTAAGGTAATATCAAAATCAAGGGTCTGACGGAATTGCGATATCTCGTATGGATTACTACTAGCGCCAATTGCTTCAGGCGCAAATGGAAAAAAAGGTATGCGTTAAAAACATAAAGATTGTATGCTTTTGCCATAAATATTTTATTTCTTGTGAAAAAATGCAGTAGTTATTCCTTTTGTTGTAAAACGTTTATCAGCTTCCATTAAAAATACGCCTGGGACCACACGAGACATCGCCATGGCAACCGTAAGTAAACAAAGAAGATGGCCGAGAAAGTACACTGCAAAAACGCCAAGAGAAGGACTGGACGGCATTATTATCGCTGCAATCTGGTTCCAGAATTTTTCAGGATGCAGAATTGATTATACAATTGGGTATTTTCCACGTATTTCAAACTATCGATATTCTGATTCAGTTACTTGAACTTATTGCATTGGCTAAAAATTTTCTTATTAAATTGTATGAATTTCGGTTTTAAAAGCTAAAGAAAGTAGAAGGTTACGAAAGCTCCCGAGCACACTCCGAAAACAACCGAATGGCCTGTGACGTCATTTTCGCTGTTTACATTTAAACCCAGGCGTTTCCTTATGCTTACAGTGGTAACAAATGCGGCGAAATTAATTTCTGACGTGTTCGTGTTTCTAGATATGCCTTTAAATGGCATCTAAGAAAGGAATATAGATGGTGTGTTGTGCTAAAATGTACGAATACATCGGTTGAAACACCGAACAAGAAATTTATTCACGCAATCACGACATTGAATGATTGAAATTTCTTCCTTGGATTCCTCAACGTCCACCCGTAAAAATGTATACGTTACTCCGCACTTTGTGTTCTGGACATATTCTTGCAATGACTGTGCACAGTGGTCCATCTCTCTTTACTTGGACGTATCCTATAGCATTATCACCATAACTCTCACGAGAAGCTTTATAATATAACAACACTTAAATTAAACTTTGAATAGACATTTAGGAGATGCGAATCTATTTTTAGGCATTTCTACAGCAGATAAGCCACTTCTCGAAACCTCCTCTACAAACAATCACTAATTAGCAAATAAAAAATTAAAGTTTTAGGTGTGTCGAGTATTGGCAGCGCAAACATTTGGCGAGTACTGTGTTATGTTGATATGTTACTAAGATACTGTTTGTTTACTGTTGCATGGACTGATATGGACTTCGATAAAGAAAGAAGTATCATAATGATTATGAGTGTATTGGAAAAACAGTTAATAAAGTTCATACACCAAATACATAATTATATCTATCAAAAATGATATAAAACAGTAATGACGGTTTTAAACGCAAACCTTAGGCTTACATTTTTTGGACTTAAGCTCAACGAATTTCCGCAGCATTAAATCGCTCGTCCTTCTTCATTAAAAAGCCTACCATAAACATATCCACTTTGGGTAAATTATCTTATGTGGTTTAATAAAACCATTGCACGCCATAGTCTTTGTTTTCAATGAAAAATCTTTAAATATACGGTAGATCTTCTACAGTTACTCACTTTCTCCCTCACATCCGTCTATCGCTCAGCGAAAATGACGTCAAGCCAATCAGATTTCGTTTCGCAGCGGCGTAAAAAAATTTGAAATTTCGACTATTTTAATCTTAAATATCTCAATTAATATTGAATCAATTTTATAACTACTTTCACTCCGCAAGCTTGTTCGAGTTTAAGTAACATATAAAGATCCGTAAACTTAAATTTAAAATTTTGGAAAATACCCAATTACCTTTTTAAGTTTCCCCTGAGAAATAAATAAATAGGTGATTTCCCTCTTAAATCTGCTAGATATTCAATGAAAGAGTATACATGTCGTGCTGATAGTTAGTGCCTGCCCGCTAGAGTGCTCTGGGTGAAATGTGTATAACCATTGGAGTAATAAATAAATAAATATTTAAATGCGAGTGTCTGACCCTTGGTCATAATCAAATGTCTTGTCGTTCACGCACAATTTTACATACGTAGAACATATTGCAATATGGTTCGTAGACCCAATAAATGACATTAAATTAAGCCTGCTCACGATTAGACCTTTCCGTGAAATCTGATTTCACATAACTTTACATAGTATAGAGGTATTACTACTTAAATATAAAATCCTTCATCCATGAAATCGACATGCAATCCATAAAATCCATCAATAAAATGTTTTTTTACGAGCCAATTTACGGAAAACTAAGCCAAGTGCCAAAGAAGCAAAACTACGCAGGGAGCCCAGTTGACTGATTCACCACTTACTTTCTTACTTACTTACTATGCAAACTAGTACTGCATTCACAAATGATGATATTCACATAGGGGCCATTCAAATATTTCGTACGACGATTTTGGACACTTTTTGACTCCCTCCCCCTCTATATAATACAACTTAACATTTCATGAACTGCCTCCGCCCATATCAACTCCCAACATTACGTAAGTTAACGTCGATACGCATTTATTAAGTTACCGAAGGACTATGTTTGGTGCAATTTATTGATATATTTCACATTCAGAAGATGCTGTGAATACGCCAGGTAATTTATTATATTTATTACATATGCGCCAGAAACACACGCTCACCACGATAGTGCTGCTCACCACGAAAAGATTGGATTTTTTTAAATATCAAAATCCCCGTCGGCATTTCTGCTATCGGAGAAACTTGATTTAGTAACCACCGCTTTTGGTTTAACTTCTCAATACTTGAACTGGATATATACTCACTACACGTAATTGAGGAAACTACGCAATGTTTCCAGTACTAAAAACTAAGATTTTTCGTCCGGCAATTATAAAAACGTTACACAAATACGATCTCAATAGTATATCTAATCTTACATAAAATGTTATCGGATCCCCAAAATCCCCCAAGTAAGACAGTGTAGGAAGAGCTCATTCTACATCCCACTATAATGTCTTACTTAACACTTGAATGACCACTTACGACACGTAAGAAATAAGTGCGTTCTAATGTCCATTTTGGATGCCTTAGACATTGTAATGACAAGATTAAGCGTCAGGATGGTCGAGCTTTCTTCGACTTTTCGATTATTCTTGGCTTTTCTGTGCAGGTTACTTATTAATTCTGATCCTCGTAAGATTCGAAACCCACTCCTGAAAATTATTTTTGCCGGCCTGGTCCCGACCCGAGAGGTGGAGTCATCGCCTGGTAACCCTAGGGTGGAGGGTACGAATCCTGCCAGGGTGAATTTTTCACCACCCCAGGGCATGGGTGCTTGTTCGCGTATTTCCTTGTATGTAATAGAATTTTATGTAATAATAATAATAATAATATTTATTAGACATAAAACAAGATACAATTTGCATTGTGGAACGCCTTCAGTGTAGCTGCATTCTGCAGTGGTAGCTGAAAATCAATAACACCAAGAAATCAGAACGTTTTCCTCGCTGATTGGCACGGCACGTCGCCATGATGACGTAACTGACGAAAATTTAGAGATGAAACTGCGATATTTCTATTCGCGGCGTTGAAGTCAGAGCACAGTTCGGAAAACAATGGCGCACTACAGTGCGCACCAACGACGAAAAGCTCGGTGACCAGCCGCTAAGAAATATTATGTAGGTAAAAAAATATTTATGCATGAGTTTTTTTGTAAATAAGAAACTTATACGTTCGACATAAATACTTTATAAAAAAGGTAAGAATTTTCCCACTAAAATTCCGTTATTTCCGATTTTTATGACGCAACATCGTTTTGGCCACAGAAATAGAAAAAATGATGCTTAATTAACCTTGCCATTACCACTTGATGTTATATTTAAGTGGAAATGCGAAGTAATCTTTTGCTGAATTATGAAAACAAATTATTATGGTGGCACGGCGTGGTTCAAGATGTCATCGTGCAACGTTTTACAAACACCTATTTTTGTGAGATTCGTATCACATATATTTAAACAAATTTGCGTCTAAAAACATTACGTTTTCCGGGTCACGCCACGTCGCCATATTTGTTCTCAAAAGATCGCTTCTCCATTAAACCATTAACAATATCGAATTAAATTACAAAAATGGCGACATGGCGTGATCCGGAAAACGTCGTCATCGTGCTTATTTTTACTGCCGTCTCATTGTAAGATTCGCATACATCAGATATACAACAAAAAAAAACATTTCCATGAAACCTTGACGCTGATCTAGTAAGACGCACGACGTAGTTTTCGTGGATTTCTACGAGAAGAAAGTGCATCTTATAATCCGGTAAATATGGCAATTAAAAACTTTACATCATCAATGTATGGCACTTTAAGGATGTTCCGCCGCGACTGTGGTAGTCAAAACAAATACTAAATTCCACATTTTTTATATTTTGTCCAAAAAATCCTGCTTTCACTGATGAAATGCGTTACCTACAGAAAACCAAAAGTAAAGTAAAAAAACGCAGATTATTGCACGAATGTATTTTAAAGGAGCACTTTTTTCCAGCCATAGAAGCCCACTGCAGCGCCATTTCCTACGAATTACCGCATTTTGACTTCAATTACGGCATTAGTTCTTCAATAACTAGAAAAATAAGTTGGTAAGATGCGTTTATATTTCATTTTTATTCAATTTCTCTGGATTATTTCCTTTTTATAAATAGTTTTCCACGAAAATGGCATTTGTATTTTATGGAAAAATACTATTTTTCCCCGTGTTTCTCTCATTCCCCCATTGAACACCATGTAATTTCAAGTTCAATTACAGAATAAAATAGCGCGGAAAGGTTTTATTTTGTTGTTCATATCAGATAAGAGGACAACTTTTTCTACAAGTAGACAGAATATGAATAAAATGACATTTAAGTCATTTTACGGTGGAACCACCTTAATTGAAAATAAACAGAGCGACAATAATCGGGGATGCATTTATCGAAGTTCTTATCTTCTCAGGCGCTTCTCACTTCAACTCGCAATCAATTAAACCTTCCGATCTCTGTCTTGTGAAGTGCGCTTCTTCATAACTGCGCGTGGACGGAGGGGGTCTGAAACGAGAGCGACAATCGACCACGGTATCGAGTTGAGAAGTGAGCAGTGCACTGAAGTGAACGCCACTATAAACAGTACGCACCTACTTAAAAAAAATACAATGCTGCTGGCATCATGGCGGCCACAGCGGTGCCACTCAAACTTCAATCAACTTCATTATTTTCGACTTTAACAGCAGCTCGTTTAAATTTCGACACATAACAAATGTCTCCCTTTTATAAATATGTTAATTTATTCTTAACTTTTATCAAAATCGCAAATTATTACCTTGAAAATCAAGGTAGTGGAAACAATTTAAAAGCTGGTCCATCGGATTCTGGATCATGTTTTCCAATAAAATATCGCTTAAGAACAGGTTACGCGAGAAAAAAACGTCTACGCACATTAATAAAGTGAAAATGAATATATACCATCAGATACTTTATATTTCGCAAAAATCTGTTCGCCCTTCTTGATGATATAGCCACTTGCAATAAAGAGACTCGAATTGTATTTAAATTGACATTAAGTCTCAACAACAGGTTTACCTTTTTGCAGACTGTATTCTCCGATTTCCACCGCGGAAAGCCGATAATTAATTCAGCCATTACATTCTACACGCCTAAAAAGCATTTGTACATCCTTAGATTCCATTTTTAAACGAAAAATTAACGAAGTGAACATCACAAAATACAAGGTAAGCCAATCAGTATGCTAAAAAAAATGCGATCAAATCGAATGGAAAGCGTGAAAAAGCAATTGGAAGGACAGGGGATGAGAGCGGGGCTAGAGACACGGAAGCTACGCTATAAAGCTAAGGAAGACAGGAAAATGCAATTCGCGCGATCTTAAGTTTAACACGGAGGATATTTCATATCCACACACACACATCTGCAGAAAAGAAAAAAGGTGCGAAGTAATCGACATACACACCGTTGAGAACAAGAAGCCCTCCTCACGTGCCATACATGACTATCCACAATAAGAAACAGCGATAAACTAATCCAATAAGATAGAAAGTAATCGATGTAGTACGTCCACTTTATTTAAAAATACACTGCACGTGTTTCGGCTCTTATCTCTAAGTCATCTTAAGGTAGTACGATTACCTTAATTATTAGTAATTGTACCTGAGTATGGCTTACAGTGAAAAGCCGAAACACGTGTAGTGAATTTTTTAAATAAAGTGGACGTAATACATCGATTACTTTCTTTATTGATACGATGTTCCACCACATCTCGCCTGCCACACCGTTGATTTGATTAATCCAACAGAAGGCATCTTACTTATCATCCTTTTCAATTCCTTTGTCTTCTTCCCTCACTTTGAAAAATGGTTCGTCCTACTCCACGCTGTGAATGAGCAGATTCGTATTTATTACTCAGGACACTTCCAGATTCTCTTTTTAAATAATATGATTATTTATTATCATTGCTCATTTTTATTGTGGCGTGCGTAGAAAACTACATTAAAGCGCCACTCAGTTGTTTGCTCGTGAGTTGCGTTGGAGATGGAGATATAAATATAAAAAAATAGTAGTTGGTGGTTTGGAGTGTGGAAAGCTGTTTGAAAAAGAAAGGGATTATGTTTTTCGCATTCTGTGAATAATAAACGAGGATTTCACAGTTATAGAGTCATTTATAACTCCTCGTCTCTAGATAATATTAGTTTGTTAACTCAATTATTCATTCAAAGCTATAATATGGTTTTACTGTCAGAGAGGAACATATATTCTTGACTTAAATCTAGTCATAAAAAACAAAAGAAAATGATAAATTGATAACGGGTGTTAAAAAATCACGCAATTCTTTTTCTTTTGCAAAATGCTGAAAATTTTACGTTTGAGATTTTAAATTGCTTATTGACACTTACGAATATTCTATGTCAAGAGAGGGAAAGCAGCTGGAAATGAGAATATGTCATGCCACGAGCTACGGTTACAAAAACCATTCAGTGATCTCATTTTCCTATTGTGCGACAAAGTGTTTAAATCAGATAATATTACAAATTTCCTCCCAAAGGGGACTTAAAAAATAGCTTTTTCCGTCGAAAATATTGAAAATAAAATATAAATTCTTTGTTTTCCTTCTCCAGGAGGTCTTATTCCTCAGAAAAATGTTATAATACCAAAAGATCCAAACACTATGGTCACAGAAAAAAAAGTTTGCTGGCGATACTTAGTACTTTGCCCCAAATTTATGTATTTCCTATTATTTGTATTTTTTGCTGTTGATATATCATTGTTATCTAATGAACACATCATGTTAATATAAATATAAATGATCGTTCTGATTATTTGGTATACGTTAAAAAAAATATTGTAACCACTTTACAAATATTGGGAAAAGTAGTAGGTACATTGTAACCCTATCTCAGTTTTTCTTAAGACGTACCACATCAGTTAATTTATACTTGTTAAACGTGAAAATTAATCCTCTAAAAAAATTGAATTATTTACGACAATAAATCCTTACGAACTCTCCACTATTATCGACTTTGGAACACGCACCAGTCGCCATCCCGCGGTTAATCAGAAACAAAAAAATGTCACAGTAGCCCGACACTTGCGCGAAAACAATGATACAGAAACATCTGAATCTTCCGTAAGACGCCATCGGTCCTTGTTTGATTGGCCACCAGAAGGCCAAGAACGAACAAGACCCAGATAACTCCATCTCCCCCAATCCCATAGGAATAGCGTATATGAATAGCAATCTATCAGATAGGACGACACCTCGTCGATGTTTAAGAGATATCACTATCACGGCCAAACACAGACTGCCGGACATCGCAACGAGGGGGGCGGGGGGGGGGGATTGGGGGGGGAAGGGGAGAGGAGGGGAATGTGACGTAAGGACACTCCTTCCTCGCCCGTGAGATGAACGAAGAAAAAGTCGGACAAAGGCCGGGGACTAATAAATAAATAAAAAAAAAAGAATCACCCGATTGTCCCGATTCGGCATTCGATTAAGGTTATAATTATTTGAAGAGGCGACCGACAAATGAGGTGATTTGCGCTTATTTTAGAATTTCATGTACATCTACATACTACCCTAAAAAGCTACCTCAAGGATGTGTGGCAGGGGGTGACTCCACACCAAACGGCATGCACTAAATTTCAAGCACACGAACATTCTGCTATTAGAACTTTTACAAAAATATCCTGTTAGGAAATGCCAGAGCTAAAGCAGCAAGCTGATATAAAGTAGGATGGAATTTAAGTTAGGAATGAGTGGGTGACGTAAGAACGTGGGTTGGATGCTCCAGTAATGGATACATATATGAAAGGAGTGTGCTTCGTTGCTTTGGTCATGTTGAAAGAATGGGAGAGAATCGAATAAGGAAACACGTTTGATATGATAAGTAGAGTGAATGGTGTGAGAGGAAAAGGTAGACCTCGAAAGTCATGGGTGGATACGGTAGAAGAGACTCTTAAAGAGGAGGAATATTAGAGGAGTCTCAAGAATACAAGAGCGTGTATGCAGCAATGAATAAGAATAAGAGAAGCAGAATTGATTCGTAAGGATAGGGCATTGTGGAGGAATTAATTGAAGGGAGCCAGTTTTCTTGGGCTAACGGCAATAACAAGATTCTTTGGCTTTGCCTACCACGAAAGGGAATGGTGTGGCTGGTATGTATGTATTTATGCATGTACCGTTAAGTAACTTGCGTGCAATGAGAATTCCCTCGCAATACGGCTTCTGACTGACATTTTGCTCTAGCAGGATAGACACCTCACTCATGAATCACGGGGAACATCAGTCCCAAGTTCAGTTATTCTAATATGCAAACTATGCATAATGGTACAAACATAACAAGCAAATAAAACATAAATAGTTAAATTATCATCCTATACAGATGTGGAAAAAAATAGAATATGAAGTGTAAAAAAACAACACTAACTATTTATCATTACTATTTGATTCACTGGCGGCTTCGATCACAGCACTTTTGGTCCCTAATCATCGTCCCTAATACGCGGAAAAAAACGACTATTTAAATCTTCCCGCCTTCTAACTTCAGGCATTGTGATTTGAGATGTGATGATTTGTGAATTGGATGGAGAGTGAAGAATTATTTGGTCGACGAAGGATAAAGAGGAACCCAGAGACGCATTCGCGGACATGAACAAAATATGCCAAGGGGGCAGAAGTTTAACATCCCTTTCAATGGGTGGATTATTGAATTCTGATAAAGGTTATTTAAGGAGGCGATCAAGATTCGAGATGACTTTACACGACCTTATAGATGGAACGATATGACGCCCAAGAAAGAATAACTCTCGCAACGACTTACACACATCGCACTCACACCAATGTTTGGCTATGGATCTTAGTAACAATGTACGACACTTACTGTGAAGAGAATTTTTGGCGGCCAAATAGTTCCATTTTTTTGTTGTTTCCTTTCCAAGGAGTTGGTTTTTTTACCAATCATTTTGTTTCAACAGCATCAAACAATTAACAAACGTATTGCGAGGGAATTCTCCTCGCACACAAGTTACTCAACAGTACATGCATAAGTACATACATACTAATCACGGCATTCTCTTTCGGGGTACGCAAAGCCAAAGAATTTAGTTACTGCCGTTGGCCCTAGAAGGGTGATTCGCGAGGAACCTGCAATGCTATAGGAGGTGATATAAGAGGTGATTTTAAGCTATTTTAGCTCTGTAGAAATGGGGTAGCATTAACCATGAAAACGCCAAAAAAACACTGGATTAGACAAAGAGTTATTAAGTAAAACCTGTCTAAGTTGTACTTAAGATTATTATCCTTCGCTTCCAGTCACTTTTTATGCTTATTGCTTTTTTGTTTTCAGAGATACGAAAAAACTAATACGGAATTGAAGTTTAGTAAATTTATTCGTCTATTTACTTTTGGTAAAATTGTTTTATTATATAATTATCTTAATTTTTAAAGGTGACATTGCTTATTAAGTGATATTCTTACGTGAGCTTTCCCCAACGCATGTAACTGGCATTTGTATACCGGAAAAGACAATTATGCTAACCGATCGAAGCTTACGTACTTCGTTTAAAATGGTTCTAAAGAATCAACCAATGAAACTGGGATGGATGTTTATTTGTGGGTTTAAAGAAAGTAAAAAATTAAGCTGCATTTATTAAGCAAGCTCGAAGAAGAAACAAGCTTCAAATAAAATAATGTTTAATACGTTGAGTTCTTGGAACATTTATTATTTGATTTAACTGACTCTACCAATCACTCGGGTATTGGAGGAAAGATGGAGAGAAACATGTCTTAGACAAATAGCCTAGTCGTGAAGAAAGACGCATATGCGTCCACAGTTTTGCGGTCCAATGCGACCGACGGACACTGCACATGAAATGCTTTCCACATGTCATCCACAACTAGTGAACTAGGGATTACACGTTGTAATCTCTCTCCCAATGACTGAATTCGAACCCACACCCAAGGGATGAGAAGCCAGTACTTTACAACCCGATCAACATCAAACTTGAAAACCGAGAAGACTATGAATATGGCACGTAAAAATGTTGTTTTACCCCCACACTTGTTCCACTTTGAAGAGAAAAGTGAAAACAATACACAGAGTATACAGGAATCCCTTAATCCAACGTACAATTCACGGCCACAACACAGAGCGAGACCCTCAAAACACACATAATCTTTACTTCCTTCTTTTGTCTCAATTCCTTTAATTCATTCCCTCCTTATTTCGTGGAGGGTTTCCTGACATCCCCCTGCAGCCTTAGTCCTTAACTACAGCTCACACGGTAGGTAGTAGGAATTCGAATGAGAATCCTTCGGCCGGAAGAAGACGGCACATACAGTTAGTTCCCTCCGAGAGGCGGGGAGGTTGTGGTGGCGGGGAAGGAAAAACAACGCAGAACAAAAGAAAATCGGGAAACCGATACTCACGTGCGCTCATCCCACACTGCACCGGCTTCGGACGGCCCAATGACCGCCAACTCCAAGGCAAGCCCCCCGCATTATCTACGGCGGCGCCTCGACGCTACGTTATTTCCCACTGTATAATCTCCGGGTGGAAAAATAGCGTCTCGACGCTAAGTTGCACTATCTCCCGGAGCGTCGGCGGCAACTCGGCGCCATATAGCTCCACTGCATTATCTCCGGTTACTGTAATAGCGTCTTGCCGCTTTTTTGTGCTACCTTCGTGCGCTATGAAGGCACTTCCACGCTATGATACACCTCCACTGTTTTAACTCCAGGTGCTATAATAAGCGTCTCGACGCTATGTTATATCCCCACAAATTTTATCTACGGGCACAATAATGGGGTCTCGACGCTATGATATACCCCCACTGTTTTAACTCCAGGTGCTATTATAGCGTCTCAACGCTATGTTATATCACCACTATTTTATCTCCGGGCACTATAATGGCGTATTGACGCTATGTTATATCACCACTTTCATATCTCTCGACGCTATAATAGCGTCTCGACGATATTTTGCACTCTCTCCGGGCGCTATAAGACGACACCTCTGCGTTGTGTTTGATTTCCACAAACTATATAACACCTTCGGCACCGCGAACAGCGTGGCTGGCCTTCCTTTCTAGCGGTGACGTCTCACACACAGAAACACGAAAACTGCCTGGTCCTTCTCTATAGCAGTGGTTTCGGGCTGTCCCTCGCCCACGATCTCGGGAAAGGAAATAATGTTCCCGTGTGTGCGGGAACGAACGGAGGCGCTAGCAGGAGGAGGAGAATGTCCGCCCCTCCCTCGGTGTGGGTGGATGCGTATAAGGGGGTAGGTGGGAGGGGAGGTTGCAGCCGAGCCGAGGGGGAGGGAGGGTTGTTTGGGGAGAGAGAGAGAGATAGTTCTCGCAGGAGGGAGGAAGACGAGAAAATGAGTTTTTTTCAAAGGGATAAAGTCGTTCCCCTTTTTGCAGGTGGAGACGGCAACCCAAAAAAATAAATTAGCACACGTATAGGCACCACAGTGTTCGACCAATATGTTACGTTTGATCTACGGGGTCAAAGATCAAAATGTGGTCCCAAAGGCAATCCACACATAGGTATATAGAATGAAGGGGTAGGAGAGATAGATTTTCCTGCGCCACCGGTATCTTCCAAGTAAGAACTTGAGCACGCAGACAGCTTGAGTTTCGGTGACTGAAGAGGGCTCACTCACACACGATTTTTATCCATGGGATATTCCTTCGTTGCCTTTCACTTAGGAACAGAAACAATGAAAAATAGCACACGTATAGCTAGCTCCACAGTCTTGAGTCAAGTTTCTCGTTTGTATGGGTGAGGTTTAAAGCTCAATAAATTCTAACCCTATTTGCAACTGAAATCCACACATCAGGGCCGGGGTACCAGTTCCTTTCCCTGATTGGGCAGTGGTTTCCCATGGAGACAAAGTAAATAATGAAACCACACAATTCTGGTTAATAAGGAGATGGTATCTAAAGAAGCGACTAAGCAGGATCTACAAGTTTAAAGCTCACCAAGTTATAATTCCATCCACGTTGAAATATTCACTCACCAGAGGAGGTTAGTACCTTTCCCTGAGCTGCAAATCATTCCCTTGGCACATCTGGTTTACAAAATGTCACCCATTTTTAGTTTGGTAGGGGGCGTTTGAAGAGGATTCCTCCAAATTTGAAACCGGAACTTAAAACGTCAGTAGGCCAGCACACTATATAGGAATCTCCACTAGTACCCTTCCCACTAGGGGGGGGGGGGGGAACAAAATTACTCACACACTTGAAGTATGTCAGTCTTCGACTCGAAGATCAAATTTACCAGCGAAGATAAACCTCAACATGTGCTAATCCCAACGGTTGGTGAAATTCACACGTCAGGGAATGGGGGAGAAATTCCTTTACCCTGCGCCGCCCGTAGTTACCTAAGGGATATCTATAACTCAGAAAACCACACCAATGGGGTTTAGGTAGAGGTGTCTACTGAGGCCATTGGATGATAGGGAATCAGAACCTCCAACCTTGTAAGCGGAAACGGAATGAAACAAATATTGACACACGTATAAGTTATCACAATCTTCAACACGAAATTAAGTTCTATTGGCGATGTGTGGGCCACCAAGTTTTAATTCACACGTCAGTATTGGGGAAATATCATACTCTTCCTCCTGTTTCTAGTATCCCAGAATGAATATGGTGCCGAAAATCATTAACGAGATTAATGTTTACGTAGGACGAGTCCCATAGAGATCTCAACTATATTTGAACCGAAGCCTTGAATCAGTAGTCCTCAACACTATTCACTGAGCCATAACGCCCTCACACCTATAAAAACATAAAGACGGAAAATCAGGGAAGACAACCAAATATTTAAGCTAAACACGCAAGCACACAGCGATTGATGACTTAAGATGATAACGCGAACGGCTCCTCGTCTCGAATAGGATGACGTCACACAACGCGAGGGTGGACCACTTCCTTTCACTGAGTCAACAGTAGTCTCCCACGAATATCTGGAATCAAAATCTTTCACTATCAGATTGGGTTTGGCCGGAATTGTCAAGGGAGGCCTCACGAGGATTTAAACCCAGGACCCCTCTCGTCCACAGCAGCCCACAATCACACACATGATCGTATGAGCCACAATGTTGACTCTCACACACAGTTAAATGGAGGCAACGCCGCCGTGAGGAAACCCAAACATGTAAACATGTACACTCACACACACTCACTTATACAAATATAGCATGACCGGTTTCTGGTCTCGTACTGCTTGACGTCACACGCATATGACTCGAAAGTTTTGACGAAAACCGAATACGTAGACCTGTCATACATATGCACTACAACACATACATTTATGCGCACGAGAAGTCGAAGGCGTCGCGGACCGTATACCGGATCACACTTATTCAGAACATATAACGACCGGAAAGTCGAAAGTAAAAATCTAACAGCAAATGCAGCCAGCCCTATCGCACTCACAAACTCATAAAAAAACTACGCGGATGGACGCGATTGTTCTTCTCAGGGCAGGATGGGGTACCGAAGACACGCAAAGACGATCTTTTCTCCTCCTCGTCGGCGCGGCGCCGGAATAGTCCCGGTTTCGTCCTTGGGGCAGGATCTGTGCTCGTGCGATCCGACCGATGACGGGTGAAACGCGAAGGGCAGTGAGCGAGCACACGCCTGACCGCGATTTCGCACGCGTCTCGGCACGCGAAGAGTGTCGGCGGACAGCAGAGATAGGAAGCGAAGAAATAACACCGTCTTGACGATGGAGAGAGAGAGAAAGAGGATAGGTCTCGGTCGGTGGCAAGTCCATCCCCATCCCATTGTAAACGGAGGGGAGGGGTAAAGGGGGGAGAGAAGGTGGTAATGGAAAAGGAACGAAATTGGAGGGGGGGCGTGTGGGAGGGTATTGGGGGGGGGAGGGGAAGAAGGCCTCGGAATCTGTGGAGATAGGGATCAGATAAGGGCGAGAGAGAGAAGGGGAAGGAGGAGGGAGAGATAGGAGTCCGCGGACATGCGGGATCAAGAGACCGGCGTAGGAAGAGTGGGTTGGCTCATGAGTGAGGAGGAGCTGATTGGACGCTGGATGGTTTTCCGTCGGTGGGCACCCGAAACATTTCGGCTCAACCAACCGGCGGCTTGGAGAAAACCACACGTTAATTAATCGCATTACGGAAAGATCCCCACCACAGGTCCGAACTTAACTCGACCGATACCCAGGCCAAAAGAAACAACCGATTGTTTTCGAAAGGTGTACCACAGAAGAAGCTCAATCGCTTGATCTTTCTATACGATAGAAAACTGCACCAGAATGACCGAAACCTTTCGGATAAATCAATCGCAGACTTGGAGAACTACACGTTTATATATCGGATTACGGTAAGACTCCGCTTGTCCGAACATCCCTCGACCTAAAGGGCAAAAAGAAAACAGTCGATTGTTTCCGAAATGCCACAGAATAAATATATCAGCTTTCTAT
Source organism: Pyrrhosoma nymphula (assembly GCA_963573305.1). NCBI lineage: Eukaryota > Metazoa > Arthropoda > Insecta > Odonata > Coenagrionidae > Pyrrhosoma > Pyrrhosoma nymphula. The sequence goes on along the minus strand of OY754335.1, from coordinate 4,829,503 downwards.
AATATAGACAATCGAAATATATTGATATTGATTTATAGGTAGCAGTTAACCGAGATCCAGAATTACCAAAACATTTTGACTTAATCAATCGGAAACATGGAAAAACGAACGTTTAATATCGCATTATAGAACGTTTTTTCTTATCCGGACTGAGCTCAGCCGATATCCATATTCACCGAAACATATCGGCACAACTTGAGACCAGCAGGACCATGTATATCTGGACTCACTTCGAACAATATCTAGGTTAAGCAAATTATTTCGTCTAAAATCAAAAGGCGACTTGAGGAACACAGTCTAGCTACTAGGGTTACACGGCCTATCTACTAGGGTGAACTAGGAGATATGTAACGCATTATCGTTGGACTCCACTTATCTGAATTTCACTCGGCCCAAATCCATGCTAAACGAAACAGCCAACTGTTTTCGAAATGCCACAGAAAAAGCTCAGTAGTTTTTCATGCGTTAAAACATTGCACTATATTGAGCTGATGAAGAGAAATTGACGGAGATCCAGAATGACAGACACATTCCGGCTTAATCAATCAAAAGACTATGTGAACACGGCCGTACAACGTGAACCACATGTTGAATATCGCAATACAGTACGATACCGCTTATCCAAACACCGTTCGATCGAGATCCAGAGTGACCGAAACAACCGAGTGTTTCGATACACGATATAAAAACTTAAAAATATTTCCAAGCGGTTGGAAATTGCTGTGCATTGACTAGAAGATCGGTTGGAGTTAAACCTTTTCCCAATTTATAGAATCTAAAGGAATTTAGATTTGAATGGGAATTGTATGACCTGGGACCCTAAAGGGAAAGATGTTCACGACAATAATGAAAGATGAAAAATTTGCAGAGCAACGAAAAAGATGTTCAAAAGCAAAGAGCTAAAGAAGGGCATTAATTTAAGACGACGTCCAGATAAGATTAGAGTATAAATTGAAACGCAGCAAGATGATAAATGGCTCCGAAGAGCGATTCAAGGAAAGGAAGCAGCTGGAGTAAATTAAGAGAAGGTGGAGCAGATGGATGGATCAGGCAATTAGACACAGCCGACTGAAGACGGCAGCGATAGAAGGAATAATATTGGGTAAGCTGGGAGGATAGACATCTTAAATGAGGTCATTATCAGTAATAAGAAAAAAAAAGTAGGATGAACCAGAGAAAAAAGTACAAGAGAAAAAGTTTCGGATAAATCGGATCACCTACGAATGATTTTAAACCAATCCAAAAACCACATTCTCATTGGAAGAATGCCAATTAAGTAATTAAACACCTGAGTACGTTACGGAAACTTAAACTACCCCAGAATCATCTACATATCGACTCTTTGGCAACTAATATTTTTCAAACAAAATTATTTATACAAGTATTTATGGTAATAATGGCAAGCGTTTTGAAAGTAACATTTTTTACGATCTGTAATCTAATTACTAAACTAATCCAAAATTCATTCCACTGGAATATCTGAATAAGTACTCACTTTTAATCACGTATATATGTAAATGAACATTCCCATAGCTTTCCCAGAGATGTTTCAATGCGGTAACACACCACGTACCCAGCATCAATACACATGGAAGAGACATTATTACTCAGACAAAAGACAACTAACTTTTCTTTTTCTGAAATTTCTGGAATCGAGCCTATTTTTTATTTTTGAAGTGATAACTTCTTTTGGCCCGTTGGGCACTTTTGGCATGGGGGAAAAAGAGCACTCGCGTCACGTACCGTACCGAACTTTTTGCTTCGGCAACTAATAGTTATAATATATATATATAATTAATAATATAGTTCCAATACTATCCTCAGATAGCAGCACCGCCTTGCTAACAGTGCGCATAACTGCCACCAGATGGTAGGACAAGCGGTAAGCGGGAAAAATTACACCGTTTAAAACGCGTACCATATTTCCCTGATCGTATTCTTTACCGAATCTTGAAATTCAAAGGTTATTAGTTACTTTAGTTATCAAATGCCAATAGTTTTATTCCTAGAATTCTGTAGAAATAATAAAGAAAATCAGTCAAATTATTCATAATGAGAATAATGAAAACAACATGCGAGAAAATGATGAAAATGAGGAAATGGTGATTGAAGATGTAACCAATGGTGATGAGAATTGTTAATTTGAATAGAAATATAATTAACATAAGATAGATATAAATGAGTGTTATACTATTCAGATGCACGTACATAACCTATTTTTCAGATAAATACCTATTTTGTCAACACAAAATAAAATTGGCATAAATGGAATATTCATTTTTTTAAATTATTTTACCTTATTCTCCTTTTTTATTCAGATTTATTTGGGAATATATAAATCGGTCAAAGAAGTTTTCACTTCCAGCGTGTGTGGTCCTAAATAACACCCAATTTATTTTTACTAGCATGTATGTTTCTATTGCAAGCAGCGAATAGAGAACGATCGCAGGTGCAATACAAACACATCGATTCGTTAAATCTAACAAAAAAAATTGCCTGTACGTGTGCCATTGATCATTTACCCAAAAATGAGGGTGATAAACTTGTTTTTTTTTAATATAGCAGATTTGTTCAAGGTTTGAATTCAAGCCATCACATTCCGTCTGCATTACAATACTACTTAACCCAATGGAATAGATTATTTTGGAAAATGATCTGCAACTGTGCAACTGCAAGTGCAACTGTGACTTAATAAACGCTGGAAAAAACTTTCCATCAGTCACACTGACTTTCATTAGCCGACGGCAGGCAAGACTCAAAGTGAAACAATACACACTTTATCCTGCTTTAATTGAATCAGAGAAAATATTACACATTCTAATAAGTATATATTTCAACATGCTACCATGCGAGCCTGCCAATCGCATAGGCGTTCGGCAGGGGGTGTTAGAACACCAGCGATGAGGAAGGGATACAATATGCGAAAAGAAATTGGAAGCAGAACATTACGAAAAACGAGATATAGCATAGGGGTTGAGATAGATAAGAATGTGACGTTATTTTTATCTGATTGTGGTAGTAAGAAAATGACGACGTCACAGTTACTTACCGGTTGAGACGTTCCGCTGCGAAGACCAAACGAAGGAGAGCTTGATCGAAAAATCGTCCAACGGAGAGAGTCCAATCCACCCGAACACACGCCAATGTAGATCAACATGTTAACGAAGTTTGAAAGTGTGGGAGAACAAATAATTTCCTCTCTTCAAATGCCTTGTACCTCAGGCTCTGCGAAAGGAAAATTAAGTTGGTTGAGATCAACGAACTGATAATGAATTCTCGAATACATCAGAAAGAAGAGAAAGGAGAAAACAGCCGTCGTTTAAAATAACATGACCTTAGAAAAGTAAACTTTTATTTCCCTTCCTTCAAGCTCCTCGGAAATTAGATTTCCCGTTTCCTGTAATCTTTCTCAATTTTTAATTTTCTACTTTGTTTTGAGCATAAAAAAACAACAATCTTGGGTCCAATAGGCTGATTAGACTAAGAAAATTAAAATTAGAATAGAATAGAATAATGTGTTTATTAGAACCTAGTCCAAAGGACTCTAGGTTCAACAAAAAGATACAATGAATGGTACACTCTCCCATAATACAGATCAGGTCTGGTATATACCCTTGGGGTGGGGGATAGGCCGGGGCAACATAAACCTACACCCTTCTTCACCTGCCACCATCATACCCACCACCACCCACCCGGGCATTTCCTTACCATCAGCCTGGTTCACATATTCAGTTTTAATATAATCACAAAATTTTATTATTTATCTCATTAACAATTATCCCATTACACAATTTGCCTCTTGCAGATCTTTAGTTCATGTACAATATTTCTACTAACAAAAAAAAAGTCATAGTTTAGTATGATTTTCTTTTCTTCCAAAAAATAAACTGCGGATGATATTCATTCAGAGGGTGGCGGGTTGGCCGGGGCAACAAATACCTACATCCCTCATCGCCTGCCACAACCGTACCAACCCCCACCCCCGGGTTACAGCTCCATCCAATTTACATGTCCCGATATTGATATTGACCATATGCTTAGTAATTATATTATTCTGAAAAAGGGTAAAATCACTTTAATTTATAGACGTAGTTAAATATTTTAGTTTTGAACACATTTTCGGATGCGTTCCTAATTTCAATGGGTACCGCATTCCATCACCTTGCTGCCTGTACTGTGAAGGAGTTGCTGTACGCTGTAGATCTGTGGCTAGGTGTGTACAATTGTTCTAGTGGTGCTCGGGTTACTCTTTGCTTGATTTCTCGGGAAAATTAAAAGAGGTTAAACAAGTATTCTGGTGTTTTGGTAGTTAAAATTTTCCGTGTCAGATTTATGATGAAGTAAGTTCTTCTCTGTTTGGTAGTAAGGAGTTTTGCCTTCCTGTAATATGAGCTTATATGGTCGTATTTAGGGACATTGTATATGAATCTGACACAAGCATTCATTGTCCTCTGTAGCTTAAGGTCCAGCTCTTCAATTATGTCGTTGTATACTACGCAGCAATAGTCAAAGTAAGGTAACACCAGTGAGGTGACCAATTGAAGTCGGATTTTTGGGGGTAGGCTCTTTCGGTTTCTTTTCAATCTGGATAGCGTTCTGAACGTCTTATTACATATTTCGTTAACATGTTCTTTCCAAGAGAGCGTGTCATCTATCTTCATTCCCAAATCAAGCACTGACTTGGAAAATTCAATGTTGCAGTTTTGCACCCTAATATTCGGACCTATGTTTCTCAAGTTATTCATGTATTTCGAGCTACCTATAATAATCGCATTAGTTTTCAATGGATTAATAAAAATTTTATTGTCATTGGCCCATATGCATATTCTATTTATGTCCTCATTCACTTTGCCGATCGTTACAGAGTTTACAGAAATTACAGAGTTTTATTCGGAGGAAAGCGCACAAAGCGATTGATTACATACCAACCATACCCAATTTGAACCAAGTCATCTTTGGCCATACGCACAAATAAATCAACCTTTTTCTATCGTTTCTTGTGGCTTAAGCCATACTAATGATTGCAAGAGATAACTTTAAGTAACTAAAAATTGAAGCATCTACGATAGTAAAATAAATATGATGAATAGTAGGAGAAAACATAATGGGGATGAAGACTACAATAATAAAGGAATTTGAATTGCATAGTTTTTTCTTTTGCTATTGTCGAGACCACTTTTTTTAATAAGTACAGTATCCATATGTATCTATAATGGCGTCGAGTTTCTCCAAGTAAAATCCGCATAAAACATTCAATAACATTTTAAAATCGACCTTTAATCCTATATTCGGTTTTTTTTTAATATTACGGAGTGCACGAAACTATTTACAATATTTGGCGTTCTCCGGTAAAAAAAAAGCCGCCCAAATGGAAATTCATAGCCAGCTTACTTTACATTTAAAGTAGTCGAACCCAGTCCCGCAGACAAATTATCGGAATAAATTCGAATTTGTTGGAGCTTGAGTTGACATTATTCTCTCTGTTTGTTGGAACAAAGACTTAAATTAATGAACGGAAGGGTTCCAACTTGGGGAAAAGAATAATCGATGTAAAACAGCAAACGGAGTGGAATGAAATGTATTTGCAAAGGATGGGAGAAGAGATCGAGAGGAAGTTGTTCGGGCACCCTAATTATCGCAAATTACAAATATGCTTAAAGCTTGACATAAACTGCCACTGAGAAGGAAAACACAAAAACAAAAACTTACAGATCAAATTTCCATCTTGTAATACGGGTTGCCATTAAGAACACACGAAGGGGAAATAAAGGATGCCTTTTTTTCTCATAACCACCCTTATATAATTAAGTTCACTTCAATCAAAATAAGGCACAGATGGACAAATAATGAATTAAAATACCTTTATCCCACATGTACTTGCATCAAATTCAAGAAAACATATTTTATGCGGTCCCAACATATTATATTAATTCTTTTATTAAGTATCTGTACCAAATTTACTTATCGAGTCCATTAAAGCATTTTTCACTTACATGGAAGTGAGTAATGCCATAAAATTATCAAGTATAATATATTTTATGATCAAATTCAAAAGTAAAATTGATAACTTCTGCGATGGTGGGTGGCGTAACATGGTGGAACTCCTTCATGATGCACAAAGGGTAAGAAAAAAGACTTTGCTGTTCCACAAAATAAAATATATTTGCGACCGGTTTCGATACGGCGTATCATCATCTGGTGTATCAGATGATGATACGCCGTATCGAAACCGGTCGCAAATATATTTTATTTTGTGGAACAGCAAAGTCTTTTTTCTTACCCTTTGTGCATTGATAACTTCTGTAATTTTTCCATTGTAAAAATAATTTCTACTTGTTTTAGCTCACTTTGAGAAAGAAAATTCTCAAACACTTTTATAACATATTCAATGTCACTACCAATACATTCCAATTACCATAAGAAACATTCATACTCATTAAACTCGAGCACTACGATAAGATTGAGCGAAATTTTAGAACTACGAAAACCTTATTTGTGTGAACATTTTCCATTCCAAAGAGTATTATTCTTCTTCCTTTCCATGTTTAGGCAATTTACCTGTTCCGGCTTCACCATCGTAATCCCAACCCAACCCAACACTTCTCCTCCCTAAAGGCTTATACTCTAAAACTATTCTGGGAATCCTTTCTAGAGACATGCGCTCAACATGTTCTTTCTATCTTTCTTTATAATTTGTTGCTACCTCTGTCACTTGTTGTACTTCTAATTCTTTCCTTATGTCTTCATTTTTTATATGGTCCAGGCACAGCCTTTCACTGCCTGGTGTACAGCCTTTCACAGATCTAAGGAATTTCATTTCTGACGTTTCAATTTGTTTTAAGTCTTTTTTTTTTTTTAAGTGTCCAAGCTTCTGATCCGTACGGTAATGTGGGGACAGCCATTATTTTGTAAACTTTTACTTGAGTTTCTTTTGCAGTTTTTCCCTTCAGTGCCATTCCAAAGTGTATATCGATTAAACCCGTGTAACAAAAGCACACTTCACAAGTGCGATAAAATATAAAACTGTGTGCCTAAAATACATAATGACTAAATAAAATGCTACCGAGATGAAAAGATAAGAAAGGCTTCATATGTCTCGAAGGGCGTGCGCTCATGATTCGAAGGTCCAGCTGTAGGTAGTCTCGAAAGGAAAGGCACGAAACTTTAACAACAAACATTTACCCCCAACAAACATTTTCTTACATAGGTGTCGAACACAGTTTTTAAAAAAGTTCTGAATTTACATTACGAGCCAACAGTCATCCTGAAGCTTGACCTGGTATCCCCAATCCTAAAACATATTTCCCTATATAATCAATTTTGACCGATATAATAAATAAGGATAGAAAAATCTCTTTGAATCGCATAGGAATAATGACGAGGATACTCCATTCTGCACAGAGATAAAAGATTAACCCTTCCTCTTGAGGTTTATTGCACCGTTTGAGAAAGGTTACACTAAGCTGGGAAAAGGGCAAGATGTTTACATATGCTGATGCGGGCAGGATCGCCCAACGTTAGCGCCTTAAGGAAATGGTTTGCAGAGTACCTCGCCGTGTTTAAAATAGGGAGGAAGTTTACTTCTCGCATTAAAAAGACACGAGAGGAACGGTATTTCATAGCGCCAAAGGGATACATGAGCGTTTCCACGTCGCGCCAATTGCACTGCAAACTCTTTTCTGAAAATTGTTCAAATAGTCCCACTCCAGGGGAAAGAACTTGCACTTTGGATTTTGAAGAGAGGAAAGAGAGTGAAGTCATTGCTCAAACTGCGGTTTTGGATGTGACAAAAAAAAAAAACAAAGCAGAAACATGGTCGTACACACGTCGTGGAAGAACGTTCTGCGTATATATTTGGCGAACACGTGTCTCGCTCCGAAAACGTCGCAGCCAAGCCGAAACAATTCTTATACTCATCCGTTCTACATGGTATCACGCTAATTTCGTCATTTTCGTCTGTTCTATAGAGATCCATCTTAATAACAAAACTTTGTACTTTTCCACAAAAACAGAAAAAATGATAAACAACTTACAAACATGCATACCGATCACGCCGCGGCCGTTCACTTTCGGGTAAAGCAATGTTAGTTAAGTTAATTCTCGGTGATGGATCTGTAAATATGACTATACTTTAATAATTCCCTCCATACTGCCCTACCCTTACATACCTCCTTTGATTCAGTTACTCTCATACATTGCTTCATACATGCCCTCCTACTCTTACGACTCCTAATATTATTTCCCTTGAAGAGTCTCTTTCATCACTCTTACTCATGGCTTCTATTCTCATCCATAAACCGGTTTTAGAGACGTAATGCGGGGGTTAAAATAATATCATCCATACCAACCCAAAACTCATTTAGTACACAATTTCCTTGTTGTCCCTAAGCCATGCGTACAACCCCAGACATTCGTAAAAAATAAAGGTATTTGGAAGAAAATTGCGTTGGAAAAAGAGGCGTTCATTGTTTGGTGAGAAATATATATTATCATCTTAAATATGAACAACAAATAAATCTGAACCAGGTTTCCAATGAAAGCATTGGTGAAGACGAATGGTAACATGGAGAGTGGTGATACGTTGAAGAGAAACGTGGACCATGGGGATAGAACAGAAGATAGATAGAGAATGAGAACAGATTGCAGGAGTTTGAGAAGAGAGATGAGGAAATTTCGAAGGACGCAAATGAAGAAAAACTAATACGCATTGTGAACGGATAAATAGGTAAATAAGTTACCGAAGATTATTAGTAGGAGCCGTAGAAGGTACTCAGAACATGATGTACTCAGAAACCAAAATTTGTTGAAGACGGTCATTGAAGGCAGAATGTTAGGAAAAAGGGGAAGAGGGAAGAAAAGGAAGGAACGCTTATGCTGGTTTTCTATCAGCGTCAATTTGGACTTCAACATCAACAACGAGTTCAATGTAGTGGCGACTACAGAGGCGATTACTATAGCGTGAAATCATTCACCTTCAACTTCAAAGTTCCAACCATTCCAACGTTCACGGTTGACGCCACTGGATGCGAAGTACGTGCTTTGTATATCGTTATTCATACGTTACTCGTGTCTCCTTAAATTTCTCCCGTTTCCATAGGTAGTGTGCCAAAAATAAGCGGCTGATATTTTATAATGGATTAAAGCAGCGTGATTATTCCCGTCCACTCCGCTGCATGAATGCATATCGAAATACACAAAAATTAGAATATTGGCATTGCATTTACACTCACAGCGATTTATGTTCACGTGACTTTATGCAGCCGAAGATAAACGAAGATGGACGATGAATGATCGACACAATTCCAGGTTGACAGGCCATCGTAAACGGATACCGTGAAGGTGATACTCTAATTCACGGTCAACTGTTCAAGTTGATTTCAATGGTAAACTAGGCTTTAGACGGAGCGAAGGCAGATAGAAAATTTGTAGAATAATAATAGAGATAAATGGAGTAAGGAACGAGTCATTTGATGATGTAAAAAGATAATATAATCGAACCATTGAAAGCTGCCCAAACCGGTAGAGTAAAAAGACAATTAGTAATAAACCTAGCCTAGTGCCTCGCAGGAATTAAGGAAGGCGAGATGGCCGGAGGAAATAACCTGACGATTAGCTCATCAAGGATAGAGTTCATCTTTTATTTTTTTCCTTGCGGCATGTTTTGATTCTGAGGGCCAAAGCCGTTCCCGTTCTTTGTGCGTGTGTACTCTTTTGAGTTCCCCATCTAAAATCTCATCCAGAAAATACGGCCACTTAAATTAATAACAGCGGGTCTGTCCAGGCTTTAGTAGCTGGGAGGCCTATGAGCAGCATCGACCAGAGGAACCGGGAGTTAATTTAACACTCCACCCCCTCAGGGCGCTGCCATTAATCCAACCTCTTGTTTGCATAATGGATGAGGAATCGGGACGTCAACGCTTAAAAGTGAATATGAGAAAACGTTTCCGGCGTAACTCTGTGGAAATGTTTAATATGCATATTGAAAAATCACTTGGTAAAATTCCGCACTTTTAGACGAAAGAACACAGAAACTGTTTTATAAATGGGAATGGTAATTCAAACTTTGCAGAACATTTATGTTTAAACAACCATTTTACCAATTTTGATTATGAAATTGTACATACAGTTGACAAGGGCTATAAGCTGGATTTTTTAGAGCAATTTGAAATGGTTAACTGCCAAAGCATTTTATGTAATGAACACATGTTCTCCACCCATTCTCCTCTACTAAAAATCAGTATCCCCCCCTTCCCACAACCTCCTACCCTCGTAGTCACCAACAATCGTCCTTCACCCTGTTGTTCTCACTTCTCCACAAAAAGAACCACAGATTGACTCATCCCTCACGCTTCTTTCTTTCCAATTTCCCAGGATTACCCTAACCCCCTCCCCCACCAACTCCCGGCTTTGCACCTCCCACTCCTTTTACCTCCCTACCCCTGAACCCTATAATGTATATATACTCGGCCACCACACGATCAGATACCTTGAAAATGGCACTGAGTTGCCGAAACCTGGGTCGGTTTTTTCGTAAATAAAGTGTGGAGTTTTACCAAGTGATTTTTCAATATGCACTTAAAGGTGATTTTGTGAACTAACTCAGTTCCATCTAAATCTCTAATCTCCTTAGCATAGAATAAAAATCGCTAGATAAGACTTTTTTTCTCCTGCACAGTCTGGCGTAAGAATGGATGAGCATTGGAAATTGGGTCGCGTAATGGCGGTGGACTGCCAGGAAAATTGCGCAAATACATGAACCGAGAGATAAGAAAAATAAGGCCCTGTTCTAATTCCGAAACTGCTTTTTCGCAATTTCTGTAGGTACATCAAAATTCGCTATTTAGTGCTATTAGTTTAAGACAGCCTCAAAGAATAATATCCAGTTGATAAAAAAAACTTGGATTGCTTTTACACAAATAATTAATTTAAAGTATCCGAATCTGAAGCCATCAACAATCAACAAACATTTTCAATGGAGCTTCCACTCGGATTACACTTTCTTCGGTTGCCTGCTTTTGAGTTCTAATCACCGAGGGAAAAAAAAGAACAAACATAACAGGCTACACACACGGTTTTCTTCACCATAGCCATAGAATTAGAAGAAAAAGAACGGATGAGTATGAAAACCGCAACACTCCTTTTTTTATTTTTCAAAATAGGTTGCATTCGGACAAACCAGAAGAATGAAGAAAAATAAATTTGAAATTGCGAAACTTATTATTAACTGGATGGTTGCAACGTTGAGGTAGATGGAAAGGGCATGATGTCATCAAACTGAAACCAAAAATATCCACCATATTGCTTCCCCCTGTCCCCTTTCCTTGCTTGCCTTTGGATAGCAAGGACAAGTGAATGCCAATATTAAGCAGCAACATCAATCTTCTGTTGAAAATTTAAGACAAGTAACTCTTATTTAACCTGCTCTGCGGTTAATGATTAATGAGTATGACTCAAAACCAGAAGCAAAGTTCATTTCGTAATTATGAGACCAAAACAATTGAATATTTGATGCATGTTCAAGTGAACCATCGTGTCCATTTTATGTAACGTGAATTGCCTAATGTCTTTAGCTCACGGTAAAATTTTCCATAAAAGAGTTTTATAAAATTTTTTTTTAAGGTTTTATGAATCGTACGTAAAACGTACTTGCTTGCTCACGGTAAAACTGTTCATAAAACCGCAATGTCCTGCCATCTATGAGACGCTTTGCGAACACGTGAAGTGATAAATGATGATAGATGATAAATAGATAAGTGATGACTGTATGTGGCTCTTTTGGATGACTGTTAGGTTAATAACTATATATGTATTGTTTATTTACTTACTTTCTGATCACACTCAACGGTGCTAAGGCTCTCTAACGCATTCTCCTAACAACAAGAAGGATACTGCCTCAACAATCCATGAACTTCAGCCATGTTTGTTTTTCGTTTTCCTTGTTTGGCGTCCCATGAACACGATATTATTATCAACGCGATGAGCGGAACGTCTCATTGGTTGTTGCATCAAACGGTTTTATGGAAATATAGCCTGTCCTATTCCGTAAAACGTTTTATAAAACAAGGTTTTATAAAACGGTTTTATCGTTAGCAAGATCATTTTTATAAAATTAGTCGATTTTATAAAACGTTTTACCGAATATTTTACCGTGAGCAACGCAGGCATAAGGTTGAAATTCAATGTTATGGGCATAAATGAAATAATAATTACAGAGACATGGAATTGATGCCTCTCCAACACATGCAAAAAAACAAAACCTGGCACGTTATTTTTAAATTGAGTGCAATAAAAGGGTTTAATCAAAAGGAAATATGAATGTGTAACTTGTGTTGCCATGGACAAGCCCGTCATCACCTTGGCCTCAATCGTTGGCACAATGGACTGGTAAAGCATGACGTCACGATCGCTTTGTTTCCAAGGTATTCTTTTCCAAATATACGGGAAAATGTTGTTTGGAAAACGAATTTACCAGCCCATAGTTTCATTGCAATGAATAACGAAGTTGAAATTATTCCTTGGGTGCCTCGCATATTATTAGCCAAAATGTTGCATACAATAATATCTCGTACGCAAGAATTCGAAGTCACTCTTCCAAACAAGAGTTATCTTCAGCGCCTTGCCTCTTTTCACTCGAAGACGACTGACTTCTAACGTTGATTTCCAAAGGACTTTGACCCCGTGAAATCTGCAGACAATGGATTTCGACCCTCACTACGCACCGGTGAAGTGTGAAGCATAAATTCGAGGGGTAAGCAAAAATAATGGGGGAGGGATAAACATTTAAACATGGTTGAATAACAGAATCGGCGAGCACTTACGATAGTTCCGACGCGACGTCCGGCATCTCCAAATATACTTCCAAGAATCGCTCAAACATATATTCATGGCCGTAGACATGAATCAAGCTGTGTAAATATGTCCAGGAAGGGAAAATATGGAATAATTTTCCATCCAAAGAGCTTCTTAAGAGTGGAAGGATACCAGATTGAATCGATAAAAAAGCAATTCACGCAACATCATAAAAAATAAAGAGGTTTCGGCGCATTCCGTAGTCCGTCCACTTCCACCCTAAAAGAAAGTATCCTTACAGATTTACGCAATAAAGAAAGCCTGTTTGAGTAGGTCTGTCTTGTAGTATATCAGATTTTAGTGTACTTGTTAACATATGCGGTCATGCGTTTTCATACACATCCAACGGAACTGATGTCTCTCAGGTCAGAGAAAAGATATCTCGTTCAAAGGAAACACTGACATGAGTCAGGAATATGCAAATAATGCAAATTCAGTATTCTTCCCTTAGGTAGATAAAGCTTGGTAAAAAAGTCTTCACCTGAAGAAAATGATAAGCTAGAGGCATTGCTTTCTCTAGGCAGAGGAGTGAGTAACTATTATGATCACAGATATTAAGCCATGCCAATACTGGTATATTTTGGGATTGTTAATACCTAGTGCCCAACTTTCTAATCATCGGTCTAACCTGAGTCAATCGTGTCACGAATTACACATGCCAAGGGTCGGACGGAATTGCGATATCTCGTATGGATGACTACTAGCGCCAATTGCTTCAGGCGCAAATGGAAAAATAAGTATGCGTAAAAAAGATAAATATTGTCTGTTTTTGCCATAAATCTTTTATTTTTTTGTTAAAAAATGCAGTAGTTATTCCTTTTGTTGTAAGACGTCCATCAGCTTCCATTTAAAATACGCCTGGGACCACACGAGACATCGCCATCTAACCGTAAGTAAACGAAGAAGATGGCCGAGAAAGTACACTACGAAAACGCCAAGAGAAGGACTGGGCGGCATTATTATCGCAATCTGGTTCCAGAATTTTTCAGGATGCAGAATTGATTATACAATTACTTTATTAAGTTTCCCCTGAGAAATAAATAGGTAATTTCCCACTTAAATTTCCCACTTTCCCACTGCAAGATATTCAATTAAAGAGTATACCTGTCGCGCTGTTGCGCTGATAGTTAGCACCTGACCGCTAGAGTGCTCTGGGTGAAATGTATATAACCATTGGAGTAATATGAGTGTCAGACCCTTGACACATGCCCTATAGTAATCCAATCGCCAACTCTCCGTAACCCCTTACAGTATTTCACACCGTCAAAAACTCCCTTTCTTTTCCTATCTATTCCTCTTTGACCCAATATTCTCCTTCTCATTACCGTGAGCCTCTTCATCAACCCGTTCACCTCTCAATAACCCCACCAACCACTTCTACTGCCTCCTTTGAGTTTCCCTAACCAACATTCTCTCCTCCTCTTACGACGACACATTTTATGCCTCGTTCTCAGTACTAGGGTTAAATAATTGATAACGCGGCGACTAACCAACTTGCGTTGACGCGATTTCCCTTTTATCGTAGTAGAGATGCTAGTGACCTCTAGTTGAGATTTAACAAATCGCTAAAAACAATTAAACAACCTATTTGTTTGTAGCACTACCGTGGTCACCATGGATTCATGGGAGAAAGAACGCTGACAGAAAGAGAGGATGGATATTTCTTTTCCCTAAAACTTAGCTAATTCCAGTATTAACTAATACCCCACAATCATTAAGACAGCATTGTTGTACAGCAAATTGCAGTATTGAGTTATTATTGCAGTAATTACGAGGGTAATTCACATTTCATACATGCATGGAATGTTAATTTAATGAGTACTTCCTTCTCTAAACAAGACTCGCCGATTCGATTTAAGTCGAGGAGAACTTAAATTTCCTCTTCAGAGTAATGCAGCCCCGTCTTTCTACTTGCCCATACATTCCCTCATTCGTATTCCGACCCCAAATTCCATTCCCATCCATTTCAAATTCCAGTATAATCAGTGCCAACGCTAGTAACTCTTATCGTGGTTAAAATGCTTGGTAAAGTTAGGGCTAACGTTTCGCTAGCGTCCGATATACCAACGTAGAAAACTAGTATGGTAAACGGGGTGTAACATTCTCGTACATCTTCCACTGCACTCAAGCTCATCCTCTCAAACAGAAATTTCAAAAGTCTACTATCTACACTCATCCCCTTTTTCACATAGACCAAGTTTCGTAACTCTCACATAGCAATGTTCAGTGAACACTGCAGTGAGCACTGTTCACACTTCTCCATTTTTTTCAACACGTTTCCACCAGTAGTACCTCTTGTTAGAATGAGACCGGCAATCTGTACGGTCTTTTTCGTTTCACTACCATTGCTGGCCAAGAAATTTACAGTGGTCCATTCCATACACTTTCTGCGTAAAGTCCCGCCTGAATGTGGGGAAATGAAGTATGCCCATCAAAATGACGTCTGACGCAGCCCCAGTGACAAACGCTTGGTGTGTGAGGCCACGCATCCATAAAAGAAGAAAACGTGCGCATAATTTCCTGGAGCTAGACGGGAATTCTGTTGATGGAATTCACTCATTTTCAGAGACCACCAGGGAATTTTCTTGATGGAATCCATCCATCATCTGGGAGAATCAGGAAATTATGCTGGAGGACTTCACCAACTCACGAGACACCACGATGAATGCAATTCTTCGTAAAGTATGAAACAGAAAAATGTTGCTGCTCCGGGGTGATGAACAAAATATGTTGATGACTAAGTTTTCGTGTTGATTTACCGTTTTAAATCACATAAATGGTGGAATTCTGTGAACAGTTTGCCATATAATTAGGACCAAAACATGAGGACAACGACTCAAGAGTTAACTAGCAACCGCACAAACTTTGGATGAGCGTAGGGGCATCAAGAGAAAGCTGTTGACGTCAAATGGACGTCAACGTCGACGGATAATTACGTGGGAAGCAGGAATCCTGGGTAGCTCCGTGGCCAGTGTATTGACCTGGCAATCCGAAGTTCGAGCCCCGATCCATGTGTTATTTTTTCCCAAATCAATTTACACATATTTACCTGCTGTAGATTTCGGATTTTTTAACAATGACTAATTAATTGATCGTAGCTGGCTAGTGGGAAAAAGTAGATCAAAGTAATGTGATTGGGAAATGTTTTTGGAATTATATCAGAACCAGTATTCTTCCCGATAGCTTGAATTTCTTATAGCCAAGCGATACACCTTTTCTGAGCACGCAACTAATCAATTACATGCTAGTTATGGCATAAATAAATACTAATGTCCATAGCTAACTGATTGGACACTATAAAGCCCGGTTTTATAATGCCTGGTTAACGCTAACCACAAGATAACGTACCCGTAAACTTGATGTCCACTGATAGTTTGGGTTGTGTATATTACATAGCTGACGGATAGCTGACGTGAGAGAGTTAACGTTGGGAGAACGTATTACCTTCTGTTTTCTTTTTGAGAAAATATTTAATCAGAGACTATGAAACCGGGCCTAAATGTAATATAGAATCAAAAAATGCAAACAATATTTTTATAACCGCGACTTTTGGCTGTCTCAAAATAACTGAGTTTTTTTCGTAGAATTTCGCAGTTCATTTTAATTTTGGTAAGTATCTTATACTTGGAAAAGACTTTTGAAAAACTAAAGTATTAGTTAATCATGCTGTAAATAATAACCGCTTAAGTTTGTTTATTTATTTTTCATTGTTGATTTAGAATGCCTGACGAAGACGGAAAAATAGAAAAATAGCACGGCGAAACTGTTGCTAAAAAAGTTTAGTTTAATCGCAGAAAACATAAATAAACTTACCAAAATAGAATAAAGTAGTTGTATGAAGCAAACGCTTGTGTGTAAGAGAAGCGAAATAGGTATGCAAGGAAGAGGGCGTTACGGAGGAAATCATCATCTCCATCATCAAAAGAGAGCCAATTTTTATTGGCCTAGAAACAATAATCAAGTTCTTTGAATTTGCCTATCTCTAAAAGGGAGTGGCGTGATGGATACGCATGCATGTATGTACATTGGAATTGAGTATGCAGAGCTTGACAGTGATAAAAATGATCATTTTCTTCGATCGTTCGGCATTTCTAATAGCCATGTGGTATATACTTACTTTCCGGGCGTCCACAACGAATTAGTTACAAGCTTCAGGTCCACATAAAAACAAGATGAGGACGCGCAGGGGTATGTTTATTAAATGGAATGGACACGAGGAGGAGCAAAGAGGTTTGGGGGAGGGGTTCCCTTGTGATGGTGGGCGGGAGTCGTGGGTACACTTAGCCGAGAGTGGCCTGTGGGTGCAGACATGGGGGGGAGGGACAGGGTGAGAGGGGGAGGGGGAGGGAGGGAATAGAGCAATAGAAAGGGCGATAATGTGACAGGCGGAGGAAGGACAAACACAAGGGGAGGAGGGAGGGAAGAAGAAGAGGGTAGAGTACCGGGAATGGTGGCAAAAGCGATCCGCTTTAGATGGTGCGCGTCGTCGGGAGTTTTAAAGGGTCTTTCCCAGTATTACCAACTGCCCCACTTTCTGAAAGGTCTACTCTTCAACACTCCTCCGATATACTCCACTCCTTAGAATGCACTCGAGACAGGACAGGGGGGTGAAACTGGGTCTAGGCCAATCGTCGTAGGTGCGGTATCGGAGCTTAGAGAACGGGATGAACCTATCGATTCCACGCTGGCCTAATTGAAGTAATTACTCAGCTTCTGTACTCGCATTTGAAGTAAAAGGAAGACACATTCGGAAGATTCTGGCGATAATGTGTGGAACTTCAACATAACGATTGAATAATAATCAGCAACTTTCTACAAATAAGTGTCTTTCTTGGGAAAACTTCAAATCTTTATTTTATTTTTTTATTTATTTATTGTCATCCTGATAACTGCCTCAAGGGCCTTTTACATCTAGCATTGCAACTCAATAACAATGGACTAGCATGGACAACTATGCCCTAGTAGGTGAAAAATCCTCCCCATGCGGGACTCGAATCCGTGACCTTCGGGTCAGCAGGCGAGGACGTTACCCCACCGCCACCGAGGCCGGTGATTCAATTAAAACCAAAGAAAATTATCCAATAAAGTAAATTATTGAACAAAAACATTCGGAGTCACAACGTTTGCCTACTTCGGAATCTACCACGGGTTTCCAACGAAAACACACGATCTGACCGCGGTGGCTGTACATACTACAGGCCACACCTTCTCTCGATCGCGTCTCAGTTTACCAATACGTGCACACCACTTACAGAGGGGGCTGGTGAGCAGAATGAGTATATTGAACCGAAATAATTCAGAGAACCAAACAGGTATACTCGAACTGATCTCACTGAAAATCTCAGAGCTGATTACATTTTTTGCATAAACAGACACACCAGAAGCAGTTTTCCTGAAAGAACAATTTAATATCATAACTCTAATTGAGAATTCAATCAGAAAGTACCTAATAATTGTAGCTTTACGACAATATTTCCTTACAACTAACGTAAATTTCAATTTTCGACAGGTAGAGCCGACGCGTTAGAAATTAGTTCACCAGAATTTCACCAGTCTACTAACCATGTCACGACAACTTTTTTTAATTTTCCCAAAAATGACTTCTTACACTATAAACAGGTGATTTTGGTGAATAGCGGCAGAAAAATCCAAATTCCCTACGGCTTGTAAGGGTACTTCAATGATTTCCTAGATTTCTGCAATTTCAGATTAGGATATTTTACTAAAAACCCGCGCATAAATAATATACCAACAAATGTGTCATTTGGGAAACAAAAATTGATAAAAGCTTTTTAATACTGTTTCAGCACTGATGTGGTGGAACTTATGTAAATATAAATTTTTATATAACATTTATAATAAGAAAGGTCCAATAGTTGAAAAAATGAGAAAAATTAAATGTGAAGAACTTCAAAAGTTTCAACTTTTAATTGTTTAACATTAAATTGTTACAAATTATCATTTTATCGCTATTTTTACGGCAATTAGAGATTTTTCAAATAATTTTAATTGGAAATGAGCCATCGAGTGCTTTTTTACCTAGTTTTTTTTCCCCGAGATATAAGATAACGAAAATTTCGAGACATCGAAAACAGCCATTTTGTAAAATGTCCGTCATTCATCTGTTTTTTTTTATTTTCGCAAAACGATTGAAATTGTATTTCTTATTTGGTGAGGCAAACATATTCACCAATTTTCATCAAAATCTGAGAGGTCAAGGGTCAACTCCTGTCCGAAGTGGCGTGGAATGACCCATTACATGAAAAAAGATTAACTCATCGCAGTTTTCTACAGATAAATATTTAATACGACCGGTTTCGACGTTACATGTAATTGATGATGTAAAACATTGTAACCAATTGCATTATAACTTCTTACCGGGAAAATGCAAAGAGCTATTTTATTGTTTATAAATGCTACATAACGAAGTATTTTCGATCTTTGAAAAAGAATGAACAAAAATTTGAACCAGAAATTGAGGTTTGTTTATTACCAACAAAAGCAAGTATTAATCGGACATTTCCGCACTCATAATTCGAAGAAAAAAAACTCCGTGAAGCATATCCTACAACGAGTAACTCAATTTGTTTACTGTGCTCAAGGAAAACAAAAGAATAGCAAATGCACTTTCGGAAATGAATCCCAAGGAAACATAACCGTTTCAATAAATAAAAGCGAGTTGATCTTTTAAAAGGGGAAAGAAGGGGAGGCTTCCTCAGGGAGAGTTACAATGAGAGGCAATTAGAAGCGCCGCACCTCACTCGGGCCAAGAACCACGAAATGAGAAAATTTAGCAAAGAGGCTTACAAAATCAATTAGCCACAGGAAACAGTCGACGTTATTGACTTACAAGGAGACATCGCGTGAGTGATGTTAGGGACCCAAATGACGCAATTATTTTCTGAAACTAGAGAGAGAATGCGGGAAAAGTGTCACGGCTTTTTTCCATTTGAACTCTAATTAAAGAGAAAAACGCAACTAAAGAATTTCCTTCCCTATAAATACTTTTACAAGCAAATTTAATCAACAGAAACCGTAGCCGAGCGGTTAGAGGCGTTAGACCAGTAATCTCCCGGGCTGTGGCGCGGGTTCGAATCCCAGTTTATTCATTTTTTTTCTTTCAAATATTTTACGGAGTCACTGTACATTACCCATTGCCATACATTTTTTGCAGTAACAACAATATTTTTTTTTTAATTTTCCACCTATTTTCTGGATTTTCAGTCAGCCCACTTGGGAGACTTTCGGAGCTAATTTCACATGCCGAGAGGCCTAAAATGTGTAGATTTTGAAAATAAAAGTATATTTCCGTGAATAGGATGGGCTTCGAATGGTCGTGGCTCTTTCTCAAGGCGGTAAACAATGAACGGATTATTACTTTTTAATATACAGCGATGCATGCACTTCAAATTTCCCAGGAACTGCGTTCGAATAATGACTTTTGTGACTCAATTTTTTGTTCAATAGCGAACATGATATAAGTAGAAAAGAGATGGTAACTGTTTACGAAGAAATGTAAAAAATATTTGCAATGACCTTTTTGCGGAGCAACATATTATATTGAAGGGAAGGAGTTCAAATGGAAAAAAGCCGTGACACTTTTCCCGCATTCTCTCTCTAGTTTCAGAAAATAATTGCGTCATTTGGGTCCCTAACATCACTCATGCGATGTCTCCTTGTTAGCAATCATTCATCATGGCACGTCTTGTGAGAAGAACTAGTGGAACAATACTATTTATTCACTAGGCCTGCCTTGTTGATGTGCTCAAACACACACAATGATGATCTACATCTACATATTACCCTGCAAGCCGCCTCAATAGGCGTGTGGCGGGGGGTGTTAGGACACCAGCCGTTTAAAGATAAAAAGGAAACGCTCTAATGAAATTACGCCTAGCATTTATTGAAGTCCCTTATTGTTCGGGGGAAAAACGAATTCCCATACCTATCCGTTCGGCAAAATATCTCTCTTAATTTATCGTTTCTGTCGGACCTGGAAATATAGTGGGGTTCTAATATGATGTTCTCCGTGTCGCTCTGAAAGATATCTATTCTCAATTGTTCAAGCAATCTAAGCCTAGCGCGCAGCCTCCGAGTCTCTAGCGGTTCCCAGCCTAATTCGTTTAACATCTGTGTAACGCTGTCAGTACGCCCGTAGCTGTTTTTGACGAATCGCGCAGCTTTCCTTTGTATTTTATTAAGTTACCGGACTAAGTCTTTCTGCACCGGATCCCATATGCTCGCTGCATATTCAAGGTGTGGCCGGACGAGTGCGAAATAGCACCTCTCTTTTACTTTTTCATCCGAAAATCTTCCCACAATACGCTTGACGAATCCTAGCTTCTTCAGAGCTCTGCCACAAATATTTCTTATATGTGCTCCCCACGATAGGTCCGAAGTTATCGTAACTCCTAGATACTTCACTTCATCTGTCGCCTTTATGTTAACACCATCCACAGCATATACTTGGGAATAGTTGGACGACTTCCGAAAGAAATGTACCGCCGTGCATTTGCTCAGATTAAGTTCGAGTCCCCACTCTTGGCTCCACACATGAACGTTGTTTAAATCCGATGATAAGAGTTTTAAAGTCAGAGTGATCACTAATTTCACGATAGATGACAGCGTCGTCGGCAAATAAACGTATTTTACTGCTAATTCGAGAGCATAGATCATTTATGTATATAATGAACAAAAGGGGTCCGATCACGCTTCCTTGCGGGACACCTGATGTCACTTTAACGACATCAGAGCTAATTCCGTCAAGAACTACCTTTTGCTTACGATCACTCAGAAAGTCGCGTATCCAGTTTACTACTGTTTCGTTTAGGCCGCATGACTGTAATTTGTATAAAAGTTTGTTATGAGGTACCGTGTCGAAAGCTTTCTTAAAATCTAGAAATAATGCGTCAACTTGTCTTTTCGATTCACCAGATTTGAGAACGTCATGAAGAAAGAGCGCGAGTTGTGTTTCACATGATCTACCTTTCCGGAAGCCGTGCTGACAGCCATGGAGGACGTTACGACTGTCCAGGAACGTCATGATATTGCTAACGACGATATGTTCGAGTATCTTGCCTATAATCGACGTTAATGAAATTGGTCGATAGTTCCCTGGGTCGTGTCTGTTTCCCTTTTTGAATATCGGTGTAACGTTTGCAATTTTCCAGTCTAATGGTATCTTTCCTTCAGACAATGACTTCTTGAATATTATGTCTACGAACGGTGCGATCTGTGGCGCTAACTCCTTGAGGACACGCGCGGGTATTCCCTCCGGACCCGGAGATTTACTATTTTTTATCGACTGTAGCTGTTTAGTTATCCCACCACGTTGAATAGTGATTTCTTTCATCGGTTCCTCAGTGAATTGTATTTCAAAGTTACATGCAGTATCGTCTGTGGTGAATACACTTTTGAAGTGGGAATTTAACGTGTTAGCTTTGTCAATATTTTCGGTGACAAGTTTGCCATCTTTATCAAATAACGAATCTACGGTTGAAGATTTTCCCTGAAGCTCTCTCGCATATGACCAAAAAGATTTCGGATTTTCTTCGAGTAATTCACCAAGTACTTTTTTCTTGAAATTTAGCAATGCAGAACGCATTGATTTCTTAGTTTTTGAGCGTTGCGCAGCGTAACTTTCTTTTGCTTCAAGTTCCTTCGATTTGTCACCTACCGTAGTGAACTTTTTAACCAACCATGATGTGTCATATCTCACTATTTCAATCTTAATGATGCTGGTATTGAAATCGCAAAGTGAGTAAGGGCGTTATCAGTTGCTTTAAAAATATATGTTTACATGCCAACCCAATAGAGCAAAGAGCAAACGTAAGAAGAGTCCATTCTCCCCGTTCCCAAAACTACTGACGCCACAATGAGAAACATGCATTACCTTTAAAAAATATATTTACACGTAAACCATGAATTCCTTCATATGCAGGCAAAACTTCGTGATGATAAACAAATATTTTTATAAATATGTATATATTTCTCGTTTGAAATTACCCTCACTTAGCGACGTCATGACGCGGACAACATCCAACAAACAACGCCACGGATCGGTATCGATAACATTAATTCGACGCATATTTTTCAGATTTAATTCTGCTGGTTCGTCCTTATTTGACAAAAGTATTTGCTCCTATTTCCTTGACAAGAGAAAATGGACTAGTATGATTTTATTCTACCAGTTAAAATATATATTTAGAGCAGATAAACGATACAGTGTGCTGTCGTCAAGCCATAAAAGACAAAAATATTTCAGGTTTTCCCGGCGAATTGTTCTGGTCAACAGCCCCGAGGATGATGGGAAATTCTTCAATCGAAACGTCGGCCATTAACCCGATGGAAAGCCTGAGAAGAACTCACCATTGCTATGAAATTTTGGTTTAAATGACTTTTTTCAAATTTTTATGCACTTTTAAAAGACAATTATTAAAAGTTCTCCGATTGACGCATATATATTCGGATAACATAGTTGAGGTCTTTATAAATTATTTTATTTACAATCATGTAAACTACACAAATATAAGGAATACATTTGAAGCATGCATGACTTCGAGCTTTCCTGACGAATCTGATGATTGAAAAGCTCTCGGGTTTTCCACCGGTTAGGAGTTCTCTATTACTTCCAACGTTTCGACAGGCGACTCAGCCGTCGTCATCAGGGATCATGGAATCCAATGATCGCAGGATCACGCGTGACGATGGGTGAGCCACCTTTCGAAACGTTGGAAGTGATGGAGAACCTTACCCAATCGGTTTCCAGGAGCCCTGATGACGATGGGCGAGAGAAACGTTGGAAGTAATGAAGAACCTTAGCTGGTGGAAAACCTGAGAGCTTTCTTCAATCATTTGATGCACGTTCCCCAGCACGTTCGAACAGTTCCCTGCCGCGAAAGGGACCACCGGTGTGAAATGAACGCTGGCGCCGACACTTTTTCCATGATATCCTTACTCCGTCTTCAAAACCTCTTCTCCCGTGGCTCTAAAATGTTTGGGTTCATATTTCTTTCCTCTCACTTACAGAACAGAACACTATCTGCCCCAATACACTCATCGACAAACCACGTAGCTCCCCCAATATCTCTTTTTCTCAATGTCGTCTCGACCCCCACATTCTCCTCCGTCCGCCTATAATATCATCCGCCAGCCGCCTTCACCCACACCAACTCACTCGCTCTTAAAATCCAACACTTTCATTCTTTCCTTTCTCCGTCCACTTCACTCCCACGCCCATCTTCTAAGCACTCTCAGTTCGATAGCCTCATATCTTCGATCATACGCCTTCTTTTAGTCCCCAAGTTACCGTGCCACAAAGCGCTAACACCCCAAAATTGATGCCTTAATTGGTCATTCAACCTTAAGACAGCCCTCTTATATAAGGAGGGCTCAGTGTTAAAGTGGAACAAGTCCATATAGAAGAGAATTTTGAAGAAAAACGGGTTAAAAGTTCAATTTATTCTTCCCGTAAATCAGCTGTACTCAGTGCTCTCGAGAAAAGCAGCACTGTAGAGGCAAATATTCGAACTTTGGACTTAATTCTCTCTTGGACTAAAGCATACACGATTCTAGCCACCCTAAACGTGTGTTAGTTAAGAAATGAACATATGAACTTGGCCCACGTATACTACGCTGAGGCCTCCATATCTTAAAACAGTGGGATTTTTGGGATGACTTCCGCGAGATTTATATCTTAATCGACGATAGTTTCGTCAACGTTGCAGCTGGTGCCTTCAGGTCTGAAGTGTACCTACTTTGCAGGTTTTGGCCCATCTTATACGGGACTATGGTAAAACTGGTTGTGTCCAGATTGGTGAGTTTCCGGAACAGGCAATTTTCTGGAATCAGGATACACCTAGTCTAACCGGAGTTACAATTAAACGCAGAGATCAAACCCTGCAAGATACCCTTCAGACCTGGAGGGAGACAACTGCCTCAAGGTCGGCGAAACTGCCGTCGATTAAGATAATACCACGCGGAAGAGATCCCGGAAATTTCACTGCTTCAATACGATTACTCTGCGGAAGCCTTCATATAGGTACACTTTATTCTACCTCGTCCCCTGTCAACTATTTAATACCCTTTTAGCTCTTCCATTTCTCAACCCGTTTTAGCTGGGCTGTATTCATGCGCAACCTGTTTTAGCCGGGCAGATTTACATTGACTGCAAACCAAATGAAATAGAATATGCCGTAGATAAAATTAACAAAGACATTATAACAGTACGTAACTGGATATCGGCGAATAATTTTAGACTCAACCCAACAAAAACTAAGGCAATAACTATAGGCAGTACTAAATATATAAATGGTCTCAGTTTCAATGATATTCCAAAAATAATCGTTCGAAATACAAAAATTGACTACCCTATTTAAACAATCATGGTATCATAATAAATAGGACACTGACGTGAAAAGATCATGTAAGCCACATATCAAACAAAATATGCAAAACCCTGTATCCATTGAAGCACTTTAGACATTTAATTTCCATTAGATTACGGCAGAAAATTGTACATGTGCTATTATTTCCGTATTTTGACTATTGTTCAATAGTGTATTCTGATATACCTGGTGACTTAAATCAGAAACTACAACGAATTCAAAATGCCTGTATTCGCTTTGTTTTCGATGTCAACTATGGTGAGCATGTCACGCCATATCATAAATTATTGAAATGGCCAAGACTAGAGCAAATGCGAGATGTAATGGAAGCAACTTTCATGCATAAAATGCTCAAAACTCAATTACCGTCGTACTTATTCATACAGTCAATTAAAATTCAATGTTAAGTCTGAAAAACGCATCCCTCGAAAGACTGAGAGTATTTATGCACCACCTGTTCGGACTATAATGTATGAAAATGCATTCACAATTTCTTCATGCAAAATATGAAACTCATTGACAATCAGTCTAAAATCTGTAAGAAGTGTCAAGTTGTTTAAATCAAAATTATCTGAAATTATTTTGACTGATTTTTAAACTAATTTCCCTTTTATTTTAAACCCTCTGTATTTTTATGACTTGTTGTAAAATGCATGTTTATGCAATGTTTGTAATAGTTGTCGAACCAATTCTTCTGTCATTTTATGCAATAATCTGCCGCCAATGTCCTGTAAAAGACTGTGACCAATTGAACGAATTTGTGTATATATGTTCATCATGCTCCACGGGACAGAATTTTCCCAGAGTAAATAAAGATTATTATTATTTTTAATAATCGACCCTCGGTTTTCCTAGTGAGACTTTCCTTCCATTTTCTGCTGCATTATGTCCCTGACAAACTTGTTATTTCTCTAAGCGTGGCCTATTCTCTGGAGCTATTTTTCTGATAGTGTTCCACATGGTTTTCATCTCTTCTATTCTTCTGTGCACTTCCTAGTTTCTGATCATATCTGTCCATTTGCTCTTCATCATCCGCCTCCAGCACCAACTTTCGAAAGCCTTTAATTAATCTCTTTTGTTCAAGCTCTCCGATGATTCGTGTCTCCGAGCCTTATGTAGTGCAAAACTCTACAAGAATAATGACCTACTATTAGTTTTTATCCGTTTTTCATGGTCTCAGCAGAAAAATACTCTCTTATTCACACATGTTCCTTGTTTTATGCAGTCATCCCCCTGACGCTCCTACAGATTTCCTAAACATTTTCCCCAAAAATGAGGAGCCACTATCCAAATCAATACAAAAAATTGATTGATTGGAGTAACCCATTACCCATCTCAGACTCAAATGATGATAGGAGCCCCAGCTTAATCTTGTTCGAGCTGCAACAGCACGGAAAATGTATGGAATACTCCCGTTACGACTATGATGACAATACCTCGGGATAAACGCGAAGTCGAATGCTGTGCTAGACTTTTGCTAGAACAAAGTGTTTCGCTACAAGTGGTTTTAAAGCCTGAATAATTCGTTCTGAGTGATTACTGAAAGCCTTCGTCACAGGAAGATTTGTACAGAGTGGAAACATAGCCAAGACTAATTTATGTTCCAGGGTCGCCATACTAAAAATCCTAGAGAACACAGGATTTCTTTCATAATTTAAGTTTAAACAAACACCTTGAGGCAATACATTAAAATAAGCACTTTGGCGGCAAATTATAAAAGGCTATACTGCTGTAATAGTTCTCACGTTTTTAAAACCTTATTTTGGAGCACAAGAATTGAACTGGATAGTGCATTAAACCTTTTCTTAAGATTTTTTTGGAAGATAAACTAAAATTACTGTTCGTCTATAGCATTTATAAGCATTTTAATATCGCTACATGACCTAAATTTATTTAGGAATTTTATTTAATGGATTACCAAGCGTTTTTGAAAACTCATTATGCTCATATCTTCTGCAAAAAATATCTCATATCATTTTAGGAGCATTGCATAACAAGGATGCTCAGATTGAAAGTTTAAAACGGAAAATCGTCTTATTTGTACTGCTAATTCATTAATGATTATTTATTGTAAAAATCCCCTTTTCTACATAAATAAGAGCGAAGGGAAAAACTTAACCCAAAAATAGTCTATGGCTATTATGGATACGAACTATGAAGAACATCAGTCACGCAGATACACGCAGGCAGATTGGAAAAGTTTCGAATTTACGCAAATTTTAACCTTTAAAACTTAATTAGTATTCATTGCGTAGTCTGACTTGATTAAGATGATTCAAAATTTCGCCAGAAGTTTGGAATGGTTTCTGTAACTGTACTGTAACTTCAAACTAATATTTCACCCCAACTTTAGGCTGCAATTTTATTATTCAGCAACTGACAACAAAATACACTTATTCTGCTGAAAATGTTGTTGTTTGCCTTCAATATGTAAAATTCAGCCTTACTGTGTTAGGTACGTAATTTCATCAATAAGTTTAAATTAGAATTTGCAAGCTATTCGCTCATAGCGTTAAATTCTCAGCGTTTAAGTTTTCACTATGACGAATGGTTATCATATGTAAGTAAGCCATAATATTTGACACACATGATGCAATGAAAACAGTCGCATGGTGTCAACCCATATGAAACGTCACGACAAAATCAACTCTCTGAGCGATTGAAAGAAACTTCAACAGCGAGAAATATATTTTGACCTCATAAATGTTCATGGAATTAGGCTTTATGTGGCGTTACGACCACACTCGAGGACTAAAACCAACACCGTGACATTTATCTTAACGCATATTCCTACCCTCTTGAATAACCCGATCACTCCTTTAGACGTCTTGAACGAGTCAGGAAAATGGGATTGCAAATTATTTAAGATCCACTGATTCAGATAGTACATCTCTTTCGTACATAATAGTTTTCCCTGCTGTCGCGACAAGAGTGCAAGCACCCGACCCGATTGAATGCTCGCTTGAAATGGCGATGTTTACTGAACCACCTAACCCCAGACTGGGGGCTTCCCCAAATATTTGAACAATCCAGAGACATGGAGATGGATTCTACAGTTTGCAAACAGACCGATATTGGCTATTATTGCAACGGATCTCTTCGGTGATTCCATTATAATGAAATGTATACATCGAAGCCGCTACGATTACACAGAATCAATGATGTCCTCCAATCTTAAGAAAAAAGTGTGAGAAGAGCACACACGCCATAAAAGCGAAAGAAAAATGGCACTTGAAGTTAGCCCAACGGCATATGTATACTAAAGACGGGAAAATTAACGTAATTTTCATCTGAGGTAAATTACCACCGTAAATTACGGTAGTTTTCCAAAATTAACGTAATTTTCCTGTATTTTTTTAGTTTTAAGTATTAAATAGCAAATGTATGGTTAAATAAGAAAGCCAATAGGAAGGGAAGAGCCATGTTTAAACCATACCTTATACAGCATTTATGTATTATAAATTTTTTAAATTGTAAAAAGAACTACGGCAATCTGGCTTTCATTTGTCAAAGTATGAGAAATTTTCAAGAAGAATATTCTAAAGCTTTAATCTTATAATGTTATAATTTAAGTAAAATATGCCAAAAATGAGTTGCACATGCCTCAATTTATTATTAAACACGTAGTAAATGTGGACTTGGCTTAAAAGAACATGTTGGGAATTTATCTGTATGAAAAATTATCTCAAAAATAGGTGAATTATCTAGAAAATTACGGTAATTTACAAGGGAAGCGGTAAATTACGAAAAATACCGCGGTAATTTTCAGAGTGGCCCGTCTCTACATATGGCAGCTTTAATTTCCAGCATTACTTCATTATTGCACTTCATTGAGTTCATCCGATTCAAACGGCCAACTGCGAGCTAAGAGTTCAGTCACACCACACCCTCTTTCGGCTGGGATTAACGTCAACGTTTTTTTGGCGTAAACGGATGGTAGCAATGGAGACTGCGGCGAATGCATGCCTTTTAAGGAATTATTATTACGATCGAATAGAATCCAGAGGTGACTCACACGGCACTATACAGCTGTAGATCAGTGCCACGTGATGATTATTGATCAAATCAGCGCAGTCAGATTACGCTACCGGTAGGCTATGTGTCTATCTTAGACTGATTTCACCAATACTCATGCGCGTTGCTTTCAACCTGTAAGTTTTTTGCAAATCGCTCGCGATAAAACATTTATCGTATAATAAAGTGTAACCCAAACAAAGGATTGATTGATTTACTTACGGGTAACCCAGTCGCAATATCTGTACCGTCTAAAACAAAAGGTACAATATAAAAACAACATGAAAAATATTTCAACTTCAATATACAAAAATTCAAAATCACAAATGATAGGATAAAAAACAAAGACGTTTCAATGTCTGACGTGACAGATAGACGCGAAGTGATTCATGGGAAAGTTAACTACCCTGGAGGCAAACGGATCGGAAACGCGTTGGAATAGCAACCGAATGGTCGTCGCAGCACCAAAAACTAAATTCAACCACTAACACAGAAGAGCTAGATTTCCAATAGGTTCCTTTGGCGTTGTATAATGGCAACGACAACGTTTGCTCGTCACTAAACGTTACACTATTTTCATAAAAGAAAATATCTCGAATGCTGGGAATATTTTTAATGGAAATCAGTTCAATAGTTAGGACATACTATCATCATCAGCTGTAAGCAATCCGAAGAATGGCTTGCTGCAGCTTAACCGCTTCATTCTTACACGATTCTGTATTTTAACGCCCCTCAAAATTTCCCAGATGTATTCTATTCTTGGTCTTCCTCCGTAATTCTTCCCATTCATTTCTCTTTCCGGTTTTGTTTTCATTGCATTATTGTATCACTGACTAAGTTTGTCTCTTCCGCTTCTCGGAGTTTTCATTACAAATCTTTTTTCGCCAACTCTTGGTAGAGCTTCTTCATTAAGTGATCCTCTCCGTTCATTTGGTCTTCATCATTGACATTAAGAAAACAAATGCATGGCCAAGGAAATGTTTACGAATAGAAGAGAACTGATGAGGAAGACTCTTAAGCATTGACAAATTTCATTATATCGTTGTAGTGCACACACACACAGTCCGACCGTTGTGAAATGAGGATCAGCGTTATCAAGATGCTCTTGCGATGTGGGTGCGAGGGAAGAGGGTAAGATAAAATAGCAAAGAAAACGACCAAGGAGGTTTTAAATAAGGTAGGAAAAGAAATAAAAACAAGAGTCAAAGATTCATATTCAGAGATAATGAAGCACGAAGACGGATTTTAGCATTTGTGTTACACAAATGCTAAAAATACTGGAATGGGAGAAGTCACAAAATAGGAGAGAAAAAGAAGCAGGCTTCGTGGATTATTCCGCATACTAAGGGGAGGAAAAGCATGCGGAGAACTATGAGAGGAAAGAGCAAACCGGAATTATAAATGGAGGAATGATCATCAACACAAAGTTTAAATACCGGTCACAAAAGGCCTTCTGCAAAACAAATTTCATTCCTGCCTGCAGAACTCTTTGAGCTCTTTCAATGAAATGTCAATATTTGTTGAATTCTTCTTTTAGATTTAAGAAACTAGTTCTTCAGTACACCCACATACATCTTTATTTCAGTTACTTTCTTACAACAATGCCCCAACAACTTATTTAC
Organism: Pyrrhosoma nymphula; assembly: GCA_963573305.1. Lineage (NCBI taxonomy): Eukaryota > Metazoa > Arthropoda > Insecta > Odonata > Coenagrionidae > Pyrrhosoma > Pyrrhosoma nymphula. The sequence goes on along the minus strand of OY754335.1, from coordinate 4,798,632 downwards.
GTTTTGGTTTATAAACTCTTACGTGCCGATGGCATATTCCTAGTATTCTTTTAATGTCAACAAGGACAAGGATGATTAGAGCACATCTCGAATCCGACCCTTTCCAATGGCTTGGTTAGCAGGTCAGCTAGCTGGTTAGTCCCGTTGATCATCCTTGTCCTTGATAATAGGAGGTCCAGCCATGCACAACACATAATCTCCACTTGCCATCATCCATTCTGGTTTCTTCTTTTCACGTTTCCTTCTACGTTTCTCTTCATTTTTTCCATTACTTCCTCTCTTTTACCTAATATCAACAATATTTTAAAGTATAAATTCGACAGTGTCGGGCGATATATGGTGGAACAGAATTTTAGTCCTTAAATAAAACTACAGTAATTGAACTGTCCACTTAAATTTTAATGTAATTACTACACAACACGTGTTTCAACGTTCCTTAGGCCGTCATCATCAGGTCTCAGGTAGATAGGTAGTCTCAGGTAGACCTGATGATGATGCCCTAAGGAAAGTTGAAACACGAGTTGAGTATTAATTAAATTAAAATTTAAGTGGACAGTACAATTACTGTAGTTTTAATTAAGGACTAATATTTTTAAGAAAAGGTGAAAAAAAATATTTCGCATTACTGTTTCTATAATAATGTTTTTGTTTCTTTATCGTAAATTTGCTCACTCCAGCTTTGCAACTAGGGAGGTTCACTTTTGATCAATAGTCCACTTTTCTCGTTGAATTTTGTTGACAATCTATTTGCATGTTACCACCTAGCATATTGCATATTCCTTGCAGCATTTTCTTAATAATAATATTAATTCGTGGAGAGGTAAAGAACGTTAACGGAGGACTCGTCGAGGGGGAGCGGACGGTGAAGAGAGAGCGATGGAAGAAAGAATGTTGCGGAAGATAAGATGGAAGAGAATAAATATTGCAGACGACATGATGGGGCGGCAGATGATATGAAGAGTTTAAGAGGGACTTGAGTCCAGGCTAATAAATATCTTACAGAGAGAGAAATGTTAGAAGATAACTCTCAGATGTTGGAATCAAATGGCGGATAATACTGCCCAAGAATCCACCTGCCAAACGGTAGAGCACCAAAGGAAGACAAATGACGATGAACAGCAAGATACGAGGTTCCCAAATGTCAAATGTAAGTTACGCCCGAAAACATAGTAATCCCAATCTTAGACTACCACAATATCCACATAAAAGCGGGGATTAGAAGGCAATGGAACTCAGTTCCCGTGGCATATCGCGGAATAAAGTCTCCCTTGTCGCGGGTGGAGTTGATTATTTCCTAGCGGATTCATCGTTAATAGTAATTTCTCGCCGGATTCTGGCAAAATAGACCCGTGCGTCTGAGCCATGCACTGATTCCAAAGCATCAAATTCAATCTAAAGTCAGAAAGTAATAACAGTTAGTCGTTAATTGATTCGGCCAAAACTTAGCGGAATTCCATCGTTATTTTGGAAGAGGAATGTGATAAAAGGAACTTAGCAATCCAAGGATTTATATAAATTTATTTCTAAATAACTATTTATAAAAGAGTGGATAACTATGTTTCAACTATCATGAATGGAGTGAGAATAGCTTCGTGAAGTCCCCACTTGAGATATTAAGTGTGGAGTTTACGAAGATCTTTTCATTTCACTTGTAATGCAGTTCAACCAAGTCACGCATCAAAACAGTAAGTTTATTCAATCATCACGCCCTCCTTTGAAAATACTAACAGTTCTACAGCCAACTGGTTACGGGATAATTCTATAGGAGGTATAAGGGACCATAAGTTGGACTTCACAGCATTATCAATACACCCCTTTACGAAAGCATTGAATTTTCACTAAAATGTTTCTTAAATCGGATATTTTATTCCATTTCAATGTGAACAAAATGAACTGTGCGCAGAAGCTTTTAATATAATTGTAACACTCGTAGCCGCGTCAAAAAATGAATCAGGCCAGCAATTTTGCGGGAAATGAACATTCAAGGAATACAAACTCTCTAGCGAAACTCGAATCACATAACAATACGGTTTCCTCACTGAAATACTTCATACCACACCTTCCCAAATGAAAAGTTTCATGCGATGACTTAACAACAATATTGTCTGATCATCAATCTTCACCAATGCCATCATTGACTCCCAACATTCAGATACTTGAAGTAAATTGTTCACGGGTTTCCGTCGGGGTTACTGGCTCCATCTGCTCCTCTGCTATTCGCCGGGAGACAATCAAACCCTACATATTCAGATACTTATTTCGTAGTGTTATATTCTCTTGCGATATCAGTCTAATGATGACTGGATGAGATTTCGTCTAATCAGAGTTGCCTTACTTCAGGATGTATATATAATATTGTATATCGAGCATCCACACACCAGTACACATTCACACCAGGATCCATTAATTTGCCACGGATAATTAGAAAAAATACATTAAATTGCGCCGTAGCTATAATAATAATGGCGAGACTACACTATATCAATTGACGGACTTAATCAATTTTAAAAATAAAATGCTATTGTGTGGCAATTTAAATATTTGAAATTTTATATGTCCTTAACAATAATTTTGTCTGAAAGAGAATGAATTTCATCAATAACAATATGCTTCTTCCAGAAAACAAAAGGAAGAGATAGGTGTAGATATCACAAATAGGTAAGCATAACCCTAATTGGAGAGTCTTTTGAAAACTGAATACACCACAGTGCTAAAATAACCAGGGTGTTGAATAATTAGCAGAGACTCAATGATAATGAAGACTGGTTAATTGCTAGCGGGCCTTAGCTGCTTTGATAATTTAAAAGGTTTTACTTTTTTATTAAGGTTATTTTTTTAAATTTAAAGGTTACTAAAAAAATACTGCTAATATTGTGCGGAAAAAACCGTCTACATTACAACGAATGGAACGACACAAAAGTAAAAAAAAAATGCATTCACTTCTTTCCATTCCTTCGTTTCATTACGATTATGATGAGCATGATTATATAGTTTAACAGTCTTTATATATAAAACACCTTCCATGAGACTAATAACGATAATGGCTCACCACCAGAATTTACCGTTTTCTGGTGATATATATGGTTGACTGGGAGCCGGATTAATTGAGTTCAAACTTATTCGACTGTGCTCCTTAGATAACCAAGACCGAGTACGATCTTGTTTGACATTGCTCTGACGGCTGTTAGGAGTCTGTAAAATATGGAAATATCAAATATTATGTGAATATATATTCTCCACGGGTTTCCCACCGGGTGAGATGTTCAGCCAGAGTCGACGTTTCAATGGCTAACTCTGCCGTCGTTCTCAGGGCGTTGAGTAAACTTGAGGACGATGGCAGAGTTAGCCATCTAAACATCGGCCTTGGCTGAACAACTTACCTGGTGGGAAACCCGTGGAGAATTCATTCACATCGTACGCCAGGAAAGCACCAAGTCTTAAATCAAATATTATCTTTGATATGTGATGGGAAGAAAAGATAATTTCAGTTACAAACGATGATAAATTCATATTTCTCAAAAACTTTTCCACTTCTACGTCGAAAAATTACGCATAAAAAATCCGCTAAATTTCGAGATCAAGAATCCCAGTGTCGACATCGCGAAACAAATAAGATATCAAAAATCCACGGAAAAAATATTCACCGAGTAGATTTCCGAGAATTCCCACGGTTAAAACAAGAACGATAACAGCGATAATTCATGGTGAGTGAAAGGGTATTACGAGTTCATTTGTTCGTTAAAGGTTTCATATCAAGTATTTGCAAAAGTTAAGAACCTGGTTTTCCTGTATCTTTTTCTCTTTACCATATTTAATTTTCACTGCCATCGCATCATTCTCTCTATACCCTTCAAAATAATTGTGATCTTGAAAATAGGTTTTTTCTCAGCAAATATAGCATACTCAGGCATTCCAATTCATAGCAGACAAGTTATGCTGTTATGCTATGGTGAGTCACAAAATAATAGGCAAGTAAAAAATGTGGAAGGCTAAAAGTTTCACAAAAGCCGAAACGAAATACGCAAAGCGAGTTACACGTAAATATGGTGAAAAGTAGAGGAAAAAGTTTTAACAACCTTTCCCCGCTAGTACCTATAACTATCGGGTAGCTACCGACTTCTAAAGGACGGTGTTCGTCTAAAATACAATCAAAATGCACGTTTAAGTTTTAATCATGGAAATTAGAAAACTATCCTGTGAACATCAATAAAGCAATATATTTTGAAGGCGTTATTTGTAGTAACTCCTAAAAAGATATTGATGAAGATCAACATATCAATGGCGTATACCGATGAATCTCTTTTTAATGAGAAACGGAAACACATTATCATTACAACTGCTCAACACGCTGACAGTACATATTTGGGATCCTTACAAAGGTAGGCTATAGTATCAGAACGTGAGAACTGAAAATCGTAAATATACGTTTAAGGTCGTTGCTATGGTTTTATTACCGCCGCAATTCTATTCAAGAGCAACTTTAATGGTGGGATGTATGACAATAGGATGGGAAGCACAGGCAAACTTTATCTGAAATATTGGCCAAACTTTATAAGAAATTTCGAAGACAGTCTTTTTATCCCATATGGCACCAAAACATTCTGCGAAAAGTGATGAAGTGTTATGCAAGGCAGGAGAAGAAAGAAAGCTGAATGGAGTAATTCGAAGGGATAGCAAAAGAAGCTAGCTCATTTAATTATAGATAGTGTTATTATGAAGTGGGCAGCAAGGACGGACAACATGGAGGAAGCGTGAAAGAAGAATGACAAGAGTATAAATTTTCGACGGCATAAAAGGAGGAAAAATAAACGAATATACAAGGAATATGAAAAACAGGACGCTCAAAAAAGATTGGACTACGAACGACGAAACTATAAGTAAAAGCATTCGTGTGGAGGGAAGCACTCTATGGGTTAGAAGTATGGACCAATGGAAAAGCAGACCAGAAAAGATTAGGAGCATTCGAAGCCTGGTGTTGGAAGAGGATGCTGAAGATCAAACGAATGTATAAAATTAGAAAGGAAGAAGTATACAAAAGAGTAGACGAGGAATGGACCATAATGAATACTTTACGGAAAACATGTAGCCAGATTGGACACACCCTGAGGCACAATTGGTTTGTGAAGAATATAATTGAAGGAAAGACAGAAGTAAAAGTCCCAAGAGGAAGGCAAAGGGATAAATACATAAGAGCAGCTTAAGAGCATAAGAAGATCTATCACGGAGAAGACAACTAGCATGAGAAAGGGAAGGTTAGAGGGCTGCAGTCAACCAATCGTAGGATTGAAAGACAAATGAATGAGTGACGAAATATGATATGAAGATTAATCATAACCAAAGTAATGAGGATGTAAGGTTTTCCCGGAGAATAATATGAGTGAAAGTTTCCCGGGTTTCACACCGGGTAAGATTATTTAAATGTATCAACGTTTCGATGGTTGACTCAGCCATCGTCATCAGGATAATGAGTCGAGCGAGGATGCTGGCGGTTATACATATATAGCCACAGATGCCCCATTGTTGTGGGAGCCGTTACGAGTTCTTTGAATTTCATCAATTACTGGGCGCCAAGTCCTACTTAAGTTGAAGCCGTTGTCTTTATTTGATGTTATTTTGCTCCAACTGTATCAGTATCGCTTCTTTCGTTATTCTTTCCCAATATTGGTCGAAAAGTTGATACATTTAAATAATCTTACCCGGTGTGAAACCCGAGAAACTTTCACTCAAAAGTAATGAGAATTTTCCAATCATTGCGATTGCACAAACGATGTGGTACCTACGCAGTTACGCGCGTACGGGTGCGAAGTTATACACCGAAGACGGTGAAATTGGCCATGAAAAAATCATTTGACTTGACCGGGATTCGAACACGAATTTCCCAAATGCCGGTTAGGGGTGTTAGCCAGTTACACTGTGTGTTACAGGTGTGTCAGCCGGTTCTTCATGGCGAATTTCACCGTCCTTGGTGTATAAAAGCAATGAGATTTTCTAGGGCAAAGAAAGCGAGGCTGGTCATCAAAGCAGGATGGAACACACTTGAAGCAAGTAGTACGATTTAACCACTACGCTGGAGGCAGAAAAATGGGAGAAATAGCATCAAGTACATACATAAGAAGGAAAAATGTAATGTCAAAAAGAGCGTTTAGCAGTAGGGGGCATGGAAAGGGATTCAAACTCAAAAGGAATGCAAAAGAAAGGTTGGCGATGAGTTTAATTTGGATTGTAGCGCTGCAGGGCGCAGAACCCAAGAGTCTGAGAAAATAAGACAAGAATATGCAGCAGGCGTTTAAGATGTGGGTGAGGAGGAGGATTTTGAAATTGCGGGTGACGGAAAGGAAGACAAACGAGGAAGTGCTTGGGATACGATGGATGCGGAGGGGAAATATTTTGAGGAGATGAAATAAATCGTTTGAGGAGACACGGGCTAGGAAGATGCCTGCGAAATTCAGGAGGATATTCACTCTCTCCCACTTGTACATACAGTAAACAGTACCCTAATAATTAAATAATATTCGAAAAAGGGTAATTTCATGATGGAAACTAGAGAGAAAATTCCCCAACGTCGGGGAAACAAATAGGCAGGGCTGACTGTTCGGAGACCACCTACCATTTATTCGATAAACTAGCAAAGGTGAGGCAAGCGTAAAGACGCAATTAACGCTTATCCCTTCCTAAGGTTTGGACACGTAAGAGGACTAACTGACTAAGGCGGAAAACAAACACTTCCTTCCTGTAGGCACTCCTGAATTAATTCCGCACCTGTCTCGCCCATCCTTAATTAACGAGGTGTTCCCACGAAAGGAGGGTTTGACTGCCTGCCTCCCAACTCCACTGACCAACAGAAGGCAAAGTTATTTCTAGGGATATCCTCCTCCGGCCAGTCCGTTCCAGGCAATGGGGTAGTGAACTAATATTTTCCTCCGGCCATTATTAAGGGGGCTACACTCCCACTGTGTGAGTCAACGCAAAAACTGAATTCCACCTCTTCGAATGCATTGTTTTGAATATAATGTATTCACTGATGACATGCCTTAAATATTGGAGAACAAAATTGAGGAACAAAACACCCGCAGATTAATCAACGAATATATTCATGATGAACACTTTATCGAGCCAAGGGAGCCGACCGCAGCGCCATGTCTTTTTAATTGTTGAGATCGAGGATTGCATAATTTATTAATAGATCAAAAAATAAGACGGACAGATTCCTAAACATAACTGCCATTCGATGTTTTTAGGAGAATGCACTTCTGAAAAACAGATACCTACACGCGAAAATGGCGCATTTATTTCAGGAATAAAAAATATATGTTCCTGATATTTCACCCATTTAACATTACGTGATTTCAAGTTCAATTTCCGAGAAATGAAAGATTGGAAAGGCATGATTTCGTCGCTCATGTCAAACGAATAACATGTCAATAGTATGGTTTAAATGACATTTAGATCATTTTACGGTGAGACACTTTTTATGTGGTTACGCTAGTTTATGACAAACAGTGCATTCCACATTTTATTCAAGGTATCCCACTACTCAATACTGGTTGGCTCAACAACAGTTCCCATCTAACTCCTCGACATCACATATTTCTCGTTCACAACGTATTCACAACTTAAACACGAGACTAGGATAACTTAACCTTTAAAAAATGTGTAAATAATATCGTATTAGGTACTTGACGACTACCAAACAACAATCTTCCCCAAATTGACTAATACAAATATTTAATTTCTTATTTCTACTTTATTTATGACGAGATGACGAATCTTACGGATGGATAAGCCTTTCCCAAATTCTGTAAATAAATTCTATTGTGCATATACTTATTTTATAAACTTATAAATGGAACTAATTTTGCTTTAGTGCACAAATAAAATATTGTAATGAATTTTTTCCAAAATTTTTATAATTATAACTATACAGTACTCCAATGCTACATGCACTACTTCTTCCAAGGACACTACCGGCGCAAACTAGCAGAAAAGGATGCATCACGAACACCTTTGGCGCGAGGCAGGACAAGAGAAATCACCAGCTACAGGACACCAAACCGACCTGGACAACAGAAAACATCGAAGCGAGAGAGGAAAACACAACACACGTTCATCACTTGGCGCGACACCTCGACACAGCAACCAACCGATAAACATATCTACCGAACACCTGAACTTCATCACAACGGAACTAAGACATAACAACATAATACACGGTGGTCTGTGTGGGGTTTCGCCGGTTTCTCCCATGCCTATGGTGAATGCCAGGACATAGCCACTCCGGACGAAAAAAAACAAAACAATGAAATACACCTCAAATTCAATTTTTGAGTTATTTTTTATATTTTCAATCTACAACAGCCGCTAACTCTGTATATATATAATTAATGTTAATCAGGCCCTGAAGAGGAGGAACTCCTAAAATAGGGATCTCGTGACCATGTTAATATTATAAATGTAAATACTGTATCTATAAATGTATATATGCCATGAGAAAATAGAAATATTTGACTTTACTAGACTAGGATAAGCGCCAGGAGGATAAAATGAGATATTGCCGAGTACTAGGAGACAATCGTTAATCTTTCGGTAAACAGAATATGGTCGAGGTCCTTCGTGCAGGTCGTGTAAGAGGAAAATTGCCCACCTCTTGAACTACTCACGTGACTGAGACCGGCATAATTTCGGTACGACAGTTTAATTTCAAATACACTTCAAGTTTTAATTCAACATTGATTCAAAGAACTGCGGAGCTGGCGGCGCAGTAACTTTAACGGAGTCACCCGCTAGTGGTCACACAATTGTGTCAACATTGATTAATAATGATGGATACAACATGAAGAGTAACGGGAAGACAACGAAAATCGTAGTGTGTGGAAGAGAGAAGCTGAAGGTACACGTTACGCTACAAGTATATATATACTACAGGAGCTTGAATTAGAGGAATCCTTCACCTACCTTGGAAGCTGCATGGCTTGAGATGGATGAAGTTCAACGGACATTAAATGAAGAGGAGCAAAAGACAGGAAAGCATTCATGATGACATAAAAACCTGATGCTCTCCAAGAAAAAAGGGATTACCATCAGGAATTAGCACCTGAAAACATTGGTGTGGAGTTCTTCGTTACGTGGCTCAGGTACGTGGACCATTGGAAATCTGGAATAAAAGAATAGAGGCTCTTAAAAATTGGTCCTGGAGACAAGTGCTGAAGATGAACACGACGGACAGGATCAGAAACGAGGAAGTGTACAAAAGAATACAACATGAGAAAAAGATTTCGAGCACAATCAGCGTAAACAAGAACCAGATTGAGAGGCCACGCTGTGAGACACAGAGAATCCACAGCACCATAATAGACGCCTAAGCACCACGAGTATACATCTAAGGACAAATGCATGGGCCAATTAAAACGAGACATGAAACAGAAGAGCTACAAGTACGTTTTTGCAGAGGACACTGGGAAGACACGGGACAGGTTAGAATGATGGGCTGCAGTCACTCAATCTTAGAACTGAATGACTAATGATTAAAGAATTATCAAAAAAGCTGGAAATCGCCGTAATTTCATAATTAAAAGCGTGGTCGTCACTTCACTCCAGTGTGGCCACATTTCGAGTGCGTCGCGAGAATATGAGACCCTGCTCAAATAAAAATAAAACGCAAAGAAAAATACAAAAGGAAACCACACACTTCGCGAAAAACTGCTACAAGAGAACAGATAAGAGTGCCAGACAGCCGCCCGGTGTAAGTACTACGTTGGCAGCCGCTGTAATTAACTCAGGAGACTACGAGCTGGACTTTTTTTTTACTTGAAAAGAGCAGATCAATTGAGTTTCAGGATTACATGTTATTTGAAATAAGTACAATATCTTTTGACGTTACAGGTAAGGTTGGCTGACGGAGAATCGGGCAGATAAGGCGTTGTCGCCTTTGCATTTCGTCATTTATGCCGAGGAAACGGTACAAGTGGCATGCATGGGAAGACCTATATGCGGGAACAAAAGTAGGGAGGACGCCTGATAAAGTCGATTGTATTCGCTGACCACCAGGCGTTAATTAGTCGATTATATCCAAGGAATTGCAGACATCGGTAGATTTATTAGACAATTAACGTGAAATGCGCAAGAATATTGCGTCGCATGTCAAGTTTGTGAACTGACCTTTCATGGGTCAATTAAGTTATTCTATTTGCGTTATGAACTCGCGAGTGAATTCTTAACGAATAGAAATTTTCATTTTGGTTGATTTTGATAAATGGCAGGTGGTATGAACCTGAAATTTTTCGTTATCGTTTCCCTGTCCCTGTATATGTCCCATAAATAATGAATGGCTACGCAACGGTTTTTTTATTCAGTACCAAGCGAATATTTTCATTCAGGAAATAAGTGTACGCTCGAGAGTTTATGCGGAGATGGGTTGACATTTTTTATTAGTTTTGTGTATAATTTGAGCAATTTACATGCTTAGTCAATTAAATTTTCCTCAATAAAATTTTCTTCATTTTTAGCTAAAGGTGTGGCTATCCAGGTAATGTTTTTTAAAGACGGGGTGACAACATATTACAAGGATGCTTATGGAACTCCTTCTTAATACTTATGTGACACAAAAATGCCTCAGGGAGTGCATTTTCCTAGTTTATTTTTACATGTTCGTATTCGCTACACGTGTGAGCCGTTGAGAGCAAAATTGCGGTTTGACCAAATTGACAGTTTTGAGAAATTGAGACTTAAATTAAAACAAATTTGGGACCTCTAGGTCAAACCCTAGACCCTCGCGCCGTGGCCATTTATGGGGAGGGGGGCTGAAAATGGAAAAGGTCATTCTTTTAAAACGGTTCCCCATGGATTTTACAGAGTTGCGACCCTTTAGAACTAAAATTTCGTCCATTTGGACGTAGCTGCAGCCATTAAGCCACAAATTGTCTTTTTTGAGTGCGCGGCCGCGCGTAATTATGCAACGCCCACGCAGCGTCGCGACGCGTCGCAGCGCAACGGGCAGCTGGCCGCTCGTGCCTCCTGCCGGCTCGCGTCTCCTGCCCGCTCGCCGCGAATGCAGCAAAACTCAATATCTATGCGTGTTCCGTCGTTGGTCTAACTAATATTAGATAATTAAACATAATGTCCAGGGAATAACAATTACGGAAGAATTATTTGAAATTAATATAACACTTCTAAATTGCCTCAGGTGGCTTATGGCGTGTACTAAGCGCTGACAATGTATGTGTACATATTCTGTTGCCTTAGTTTGTTAACCCTGGTAAAACTCCCTATGCCCACCCCTTCTCCTCGCTGTCATCCTTCGGTTTTCCCTCTCATCGCCTCTCCTTTCTCCCTTCCTTCCCCTACCGCCTCCAAAATATGTATATATTGTCAGCGCTTAGCACCATTTCATTTAGTGGAAAATTGCACCTTGCTATTTCAGTGAGCATATACAGTGCTTGCAGTTCGCTAATAGGCATTTAGTGAAGTCGTGCTTTCTCTAGGCGTTCTCCCTGTTGGTCAGTGCTGCCAGGTAGTCATTTTTGGTGAGAATTTGGAAATAAGTGCGCCGCTCTTCAAGCCAAATCCCTTAGTGATTTGAATATTTTAACTGTGCGATGATTTGGACTTGGAAAATGCCAAAAATAAAGAATGCGTAGTGAGGAAAAATGTCCCTTTTTACCACGTTCATATTAGTTCGGTTTCCGTCATGTCTGTCTGTCTGTCCGGGTGAAATCTTGCAACCGAGTTTAAACTAACTTCCCGATCAGCTAGAGACTTGAAATTTTAACCATAGCTCAGAAGTGGATGACTATGCAATGTTAACTACATTTTATAACAATTAATTAATTAATTAACAGCTAAATAATAAACAATTTTACTGATGTGGTAGGAGAGGTTCGAAACTTGAACCGTCGCTCGGAACTGGATGCCAATGTTACATTTGCTATATGTTACAATAATTAATTGAATAATTAATTAACGATCAATTAATTAACAAATTTCCTGATTTTCTAGTGGAGCCTTGAAACTTTAACCATAGCTCCGCGCTCTTGGACGACCCTTGCTGAATGTATTCGACTCGAACGAAATCATGTGCCATAACGGCCAAGGTGCATAAATAACTATTTCACCACAGTCACGCGCATTCAGGGTATTACTGACTCAGTTCTCAGTATGGTATAAGGTCTGAATATGTGCTAGTCTCTCGCTTGACAGATAATTATACTCAGCCGATACAGAAGTACTTCTCGACATAATAAGGACGGCGTATAGAGCTGTACACGCCACGCTTTTACTAGAGCGTATACAGATCTAACAGTTGATAGTTCCTCATGCGCATGACTCAGGGTAATAAGACTAAAAAGCAGAAAATAATTGATTAAATAAAAATAATTTTTTAATATATACCACGTTTTTAAAACGGACTAAAAAGTATAAAATAATCATCCCTGGGTCCTTCTGAATTTTTGAGGGTGAATTTTTAGTGGCTATGGAGATATTTGTAAGACTTGAAGAGAAAAACGTGGGGCGCAGGCAGTAGATAATAAAAGTAGATAATTCGAATGAATTCACAACCAATTTCAGTGCATTGCAAATGGTATTAATTGTGGGAGTTTGCTCAAAGACACCTGGTCCCTTTACTCCTCCTTAATTATCATGGGTTGCCTACGCCCCACGTTTTTCTCTTCAAGCCTTACAAATACAACCATAGCCACTAAAAATTCACCCTCAAAAATTTAGAAGGGCCCAGGGATAATTATTACATACTTATTAGTCCGTTTTAAAAACGTGGTATATTAAAAACTATTTTTATTTAATTAATCATTTGGTGCCACGTCGATATCAAACGAATTGACGTTACCAACTTTTTAAGAAGTGATAATATATTTTTTTTAATATTCGCGACATATTTGAGTTCCGAAAATCCAGGCAGGGAGCCTACGGTTTATCAAGTACCTAGTTTAGTGAGGAAAAAAGTGACCGAACTTTGGGACGCGCCTCTATTCCAAACATTCCGGAACGAGGTGTGATTAAAATGATTTCACGGTACGGTCATAAGACGTACTACGGCTTGAGACAAAGTGCAAGCAAGCCTACGAAAGTGTCAAATTGACAAATTAATCAATACATTTTTTAATGAACCTCAGAAACTATGTGATATTTGTGCGTGTAAGTGCAAAAGAATCAACGAGTGTAAATGTAAGAAGGAGGATAATGTTCCCCTAAATGAAGTGGCATTTTTTAGGGCTCAAAGGACAAAACAAAAGATGGTATCCGGTGGATTGGATACATGAGAAACTCGACGATTGAAGAAAGAACTCAAAAGAGGATCGTCGGAGAGCGTCGAGTCAAAATCATTCATTCTTGAAGAGGAAGCAAGTGAACATCAAGAATTTTCTTCCTCAACATCCCGAGAAAATTCAACCGACGAGGAATCAGCCGACTTGGACCTCAACGTTCCTCATACGATTAGGAATGAAAATCAACCTGGACCTTCTTCGGGGCAAATGCGTCTTCAACTGACAACTGTGGCGGATGTATGTGCATTAACCGGCATATCCCTCAGAGCAGCAGAAAGGACGAATCATCCGTTTACTGGAAGCACAGCTCTTCCCTTAAAGTGGTCTATTTGCCAATTACACTTGATTGAATTAACGCTGCGGAATTTGGTAGAATAGACGGTCAAACTAAGGGTCCAAATTTGTTTGCAGAACCTATTGGCTCCGCCCTTCAAGACTGCCACACTCTAGATATCATACGATTCGAGCAAATTCCAACAAAATTGTCCCACAAAGTAGACTTGACTTTGCGGAGCACTGACCAGCAGTATCTTTTGGAAATTTCCTATGCTGTGTCGATAGGATTTTCCACGGAAAATTTGGCCAGGAAAACTCCAGGGAAAGTGGCTCATTCTCGCTGGCTCACTACGGCCAACCAATTACTGAGGCTATACGTGTCCACTGAAAATCCAAGCGCTAATTTACAAAATCTAGTGTCATTCATTCAAAAAGTATACGCACCTGTCTGGTTTTCAGTGAAGCGACGCCATTGTATACACGACGTTGCTGTAAATTTATGGAAACTAATAAATTGGTCGAGATATCTACCGGAAAATCTTAAAAAAGTCATTGATCCTGTTATTCAGAGAAACGGGTTTTTCAGGTACCCAGAAAATTTACCCCTCTCAATAATTCCTGACCATCGAGAGGAAGTGCGAAGAGATGCGTGGAAAAAATCTTAAGAGGCACGAAGAAATACACGTGTGACCAAAAATTTAAGAACTTTCGAACTACCAGATTTTAATTTTGATGCAGAAGACTACACGCTGCTGATCAAATGGGACGAGAACACAGACCACCTGACCACTGTTCTATTGAATCTCACGTCTGAAGAAATTCGATAATAACTTAAGCAATGCTCAACTTTAAAACTCAATTTTCCCTACCATACGCAAGCAGTGGAAAGATTAGTGAAAGAGGTAACCCAAGCTTCATTGACATCCGCAACAGACGAGGAGAGACAATTAGAAATGCTGAAAATACTAGAAAGCAGAACCAAAATGCCGACCTTCGAAACCAAGTCTCAGTTCATGCTGAGATAGGGTGAGTAAGTTTTACATTTATCTGCCTGACTTCAAAAATAAATAAATCCATAATGACCTATAGTGTTCAACGAAAATAATTTTTAAAGACGAATACTTACACACAGATAAACCGATTGGTCTACAAAATAACCAATTGCTTATTTTTTCAGATAGCATCTAATCTGATAAAGGAAATGCGTTCCTCAATTTTATTTGAGTGGGTGGGTGGGCGGGGAAGCTCATAGTGCAGGTACCTCGACGTGGTGAGCTTTGGTAATTATTTTCTCATTCCTTCCCCATGCTGAAAAAGAATCGCAAAAGTAGACTAAATCCTGCACAATCAGGGAGTTTTTCTCTACTCCCTGAATGATGAGTGTATTATATTAATTTCAAATAATTCTTCCGTAATTGCTCTTCCGTGGAAATTGTTTAATTATCTAATATTAGTTAGTCCAACGATGGAAGACGCATGCATGATGAGTTTTGCTGTGCTCGCGGCGAGCGGGCAGGAGACGCGAGCCGGCAGGAGGCGCGAGCGGCCTGCAGACCGTTTCACTGCGACGCGTCGCGACGCTGCGTGGGCGCTGCATAATTACGCGCGGCCGCGCACTCAAAAAAAGACAATTTGTGGCTCAATGGCTGCAGCTTCGTCCAAATGGACGAAATTTTAGCCCTCAAGTATCGCAACTCGGCAAAATCCATGGGGAACCGCTATAAAAATATGACTTTATCCATTTTCAGCCCCCCTTCCCATAAATGGCTACGGCGCGAGGGTCTAGGGTTGACCTAGAAGTCCCAAATTTTTCTGGCCTTATTTTGAGTCACCTTGACAACTTTTTTTAGAGGGCCAGGTTTCTCCGCGTAAAATCGATTTTTCCGATCCGCCCTACTGTACATGCATCGCCGAAGATCTTAACTTTTCCGGCGAGATGCGAACCTGCAACCTTTCAGAATCGCGGAAGGCGAGTTACTAGCCTGGCTACCGAAGACAACCCGCAGCCCTAAGAAGGTAACAACATCGACTTTTGGGACCGGTTTTACGAAGCCCCATCCTCACTTGAGATTATTTCTCGCTGGCATCGGCTTGGTTCATGATCGAAACTGATTTCATACGTCATACAGTGAAGAACCGCGTTGCGCTATCTTATTCCCCTTCCCCTCCAAATCCCAATCACCGTCATGTACCGTCCACTACTTCAGTCCACTAGGTAGGTGTAATACAGCCACTGTCTCTCATTCCCATCTCTCTCTCGGTAACCCGGCCTGCAACCTGAAGGCATAGACGCTTATCTTATCTCCTCGAGTGACAAGTGTCCATGACTGTCACTCGTGAGACAACAAACCCCCTTCTCCTCCTCCATATCTCATTCCCCCCCCCCCGGTAGTGGCCTCACCCCTCCAAACAGCCACTCACCCAACTGGGAAACACTTTGCCTCGGTACATCCCGTAAAGGTCAACTTCCCGGCTAGGTAAAGCATAAATCCTCTTCCGTCCCAACGGTTTGGTATCGCAGAGAAATCTTTCGAAGGTCCTTTGGCAAAAAAAACTAAAGAGAGATGGAAATTTTGCCCGAGGCAAGGCCTTTCTCGCAAGTACGCCGAGGGACAGTAAACGCATTCAGCACATCTTCAAAAAGTGCTCAACCAATTCTGGATACACAAAAATACATCAAAACTAAAAATAAGTCTACTTAAGTTGGACCACCATAAAAGTCACGCCTGACATTACCAGCTCTGGATGGTTCTAACGTGATTCCCACTGTGCTCCTTGTCCCAAATTATCGATGTACCTACCTTTTCCCGATCCTGATAAGCATCACCTCAATCATTCGTTCGGATTTTTCTACCGTTAAAGTAGGTTTTGATGGAAATGTAAAACTGAAGGAAACCTTTGGATGAAGCTTTCTTTGGTTTCCCACCACGCTGATCGGCACCAATGCGTTTCGACGGCGCGCCGTGGCGTAGTCTACCTTCACCATCTTCATCATCATCTGGGAAATAGCGACGCCCAGTGTCGTCAAAGTCTAACGTCCAAACTGAAAAAAAGCGTTTTTGCAATTTTGGCCAACATTTTTCGATTTCATCCCACAATGCGCCGGGTTTCACTCCATTTTTAGTGCATTCCCCAAGTAATCTTTACCTACCAACAACCCTAACTAGCGCATATGACCTCAGTTGTAAGCTGCCTCCCTTAAAAACCAACCAACCAACTTAAAAATCAAATGCATAAAATAAAGCGGATTCCGAGCTTCGAATGAAAGGGATAAGCGTACTTCGGCATTTCATCATTATGGCCCCAAGAGCAGAGAGGTAATCCGATTACGAAGACCAACAGAACATTTAGTGGAACAAAAAGCTGTTTTTTTTATCGCAAGCACAGCGACCAACGTGAGCGGTGGTTGAGGTCAAAACTCCGCGGGATTCCAAAGCGGATGATTTAATTAAGAGAAACTTATAATAAAAACTTTGCGATTCTTCGGGGTATGTTTGTGTTATTTCAAAAATGTTCTCGCCATACAGGTACCATCTTCACTTTCATTATACATATAATAAAAATGGGACTATGAATCGCAAAGGTTTTATTTTAATTTTCTCACCATTTCAAAGTGACCAAGTCTTACAATTCTATTGTAAGATTTAGTAACTATATTGAACACATACTGTTACAAGAATAAGAGAGGAAATATATACCGCATCGTCTTTGTTTCATTCATTCGAGTGTTCTACCGATTGGTGGGTCTACGGACAGTAGGTCTGTGGATCGAAAAACCGTTTTTTTTCGAAATCGGTCTGCGGCTAGTGCTTTAAGTTTGTGGTCGGGTTTAACAGGGTTGAAATTTATATTATTGCATAGCTGAAAGAATTAAGAATTGAACAAAAATATAGTTAAAACATGAAACAACAATTGAAGGGGTTATTTTTACCCATTATTTGTTAGCTTTTAGCCCCACAATAAAAGCATTTAACTATTTCCATTTAGTTTGAATGGTTTTTATTTTTTTTCCTTTTTTTAATTACTTGCGTTCAAGATATAAGGTTGAAACTTTCACTGACCAGTGGCTAAAAGAATGCAGTTTTAAGGTCTTACATTCGATTTTTCTATACGCTTCGCTCCGGTCTGCAACTTGTATTTTTGGCTCCAAGGTAATCCATTTTTTTCACTATTTCACGAATATAAATAATTTTATTATATCCTTGGCAACCACAGCATTGACTTTAAATAGGAACTTGCGCACGAGGCCTCCATGACTTAGGTTATGTGATCAATATGAGTTTTAAAGGGAGATTTTCGTCGGGGTATCTTTCACCCCATCCTCTCCTTGGGGGGTTAATGAATTATATATAGTATCCTCAATGGTGTATCCAATTTTCACATCACAGTAGGGGATTCTTTTATTCCTATGAAAAAGATTTAATTTTTTCTTATTTCCGTTGAATTTCAACAGGCACTCTCTCCTAATTGTAAAAATTATTCTAATTTAACTAATAAACAGCATATCAATCCTAATGGAGACCCAGGAATTGATCAAGGCCAGGGAAACCAGCAGTACAACCTTAATATGGCGACTCCTGTATTGGAGTACCCAATAGGTTACAACCGAATGAAAAATTAATTATGACTAAATTTTCAAATGAAATTAACATTATTTACTATAAAATAATATCCAATACACTGATTTATAACAAAGCCAATTTTGACAATGTAAACGAAGGAGGGGGCGCCGAAAAGTAATCTAGTCCGGATGAAAAATATTTCCTTGACCCCCCCCCCCCGAGGGTACCAGTCCTCAGTACCTCAGAGTATAAGGATATAACAAAAAGCACTTGAAACTTTTGCAATGATTTTTGTTGGTTAAAAAATACAATATAGTGATATGGACCTCTTTAACCATGTCATTATTATTGTTTATAGTGTAGCGTGCGATTACTTCACGAGCGAGAAACCTCAATGAAAGTAGTAGTTTCAATAAATTTGCGCCCACTAAACAGTTTCCCAAAATTTAGTTATTCCTCGAGAAAAATTTGCTTTTTCTTTTCACGAAATACGGTTCAAATAATATAAAATAAGTGGATTCAAAAGTTACCTTTAATAATTTTCGCAACATTTTTTCCTTCACAAAAAAAGAACAAACGCGTAGTTACCATAAAATCGGTGGTGTACTCAATCAATAAATATTTCCACTTACCCCACATTCTTTATCGACCAGACCACGCACGTGAAATATCGATTTCTTTTGTTCCAATGCTTTCAGTCACGATTCAAAGAAAACTCACGAACTTTCAACCCTCCAGCTAAAGATCAAACGCAACATCACAATGTTTTACTACGCAATACCAATAGGATAATTATGGATAGGATAATTACTACCAATTACCAAATAGGATAATTATGCTTGTACAAATATGTGGACACCGTTAAAGAAAATCTTTGAATTAAATGATAGAAATACGTCTTGTTTCAGTAGTGATCTACGATAGGTAAGCACGTACAAAGATGAGAACCTTTGCACCACCGCTTGACTTGACGGCCCAAGCAAGGCTATCCATGACTCAACAAACATCCTCCGCTTACCACAACCAAGAAACCTTTATTCAACAAGAGAGTATACCGACTGCGATGAGTTCTCAGAGGCATTCGATTTGGAATATGGTAAGACGCTGTGAATTTCACCGATGGTTAGAATCCGCTTTTCAAGCGAGCAACCTAGACAACTCAAAAAATAAATACAGGGCGTATTCTTTATATTCCCGTCGAATCTCTAATTCGTGAATGCGAAATTATATGCGTTACTCTCGTTGTTGGGAGATGATTCTTATGTTTTGTTTGTCAGAAAGAAAGTTGAAATGAAAGAAAGAAAATTACGCCATAAATAACATTTATTCATCGAAATAATTAGTACAAATGGCTAGCCTACGAAAACTTAGTCGATCGTAACTAATATTTTCTGCTTTTTAATGTTAATTTTATATTTCTTGTGTTATTAACGTCTAACTCACGTTCTCAGCTCTCCGTTAATACCTCGATCATTAAAATCGAATGACTCGTTCCGGAGATACAACTGAACTGAATGCGCGCCGTGCGCAACACAATCCCAAATTTAGACGAAGTTATTGGTGGCGGTACCCCACATTCATTGTGGAATTCCATTGTAGGAAAAGGATAAATTACTTTACTTAAAAGATAGTTAACCCTCAATATATTGAGGGTTAACTATCTTGTATTCAGTCCTGATGATGCTGCAGTGCAGTGAAACATGTCGGCTTAATAAATAATATTTCTCCAGTGGAATTTGTGCAAAGTAATTTATCCTTTTCCCAAATTTAGACTCCTACGCTCAGCGCTGTGACGTCACCTTGAAACCCCCCCCCTCGTGACAAACCATTTCCGGTAGGCGACAAAACGGGCTAACCAGTCATAGTTTTAGATATTCTGTAATTCTTATAGTTTTTGCACACAAGGCCCAAGGAAAGTACACAAATATTGGTCGCGGCAAAACCTTACATGACAGACACCGAGAAGGAAACATATAAGATGTTCATTCGCATTCACATCAAAATGAACACTACTCCTCACGAAAATGACAGCTTTCGCGAAAGCTAGTGACACACTGGTGCGCAAAGCGATTCGCCACTGGGGGAGTCTGTCTAGTGCAAGGATACCAAGTGAGAAAGGACAGAGAAGAAAGTGATGAGTGGACGTAAAAAACGTTGTTACCTATAAAAAATCTCATTATTCTAATAATTATAATGTTGCGCTCATTTGACGTACGGCAGTGAAATGTAAACGAAGGTACAAGCTACTACCCATTCACCTTCAATGACTGGTTTACAAGAAAATAGACCCCTTCAATCATTAAAATTGTCCACTGCGCATCTTTCACAAGAGTTTTCGGCGGGCCGTAGATAAAATCAACAAACGGCCACAAAATCATCATAGTGGTTTGGATATTTTTGGGAGACGCCAAACAACCTGTGCCATTGGCACCATTAAGCATAGGTGAGAACGACAGCATTACTTGGGGTACGGAGGAAGGGTGGAGAGGAACCTGAGGTCGGCATTATCCTGCTCTTATCGGAATGTGCACCAAGGGGTTTAACGTTATATCCGACGGACGGAATACTGCACTATCTCAAATGGTATTTATTCTCGACCTCTTCCAATACACGGCGCAAACATCACGAGTTTAGGTCAATTGATATATATATATATATATATATATATACTATATAAAAAATATTAATGACTTCCTTCCTTCCTTAATTACATACACCTTCCATGTAAAGACTGTGACAGTAGCTATATAGGCCAAACATCCCAATATTAAAAAAAAATAGGATCTCGCAACATAAAGCATCAATTAAGACTAAAGTTCAACTTTGTGCATAAGCAAATCATGCAATTACAAATAGTCACTCATTTAATTTCGAAGAAGCCAACATTTTAGACTCATAAGAACAAAATTTATCAAAAACATTATTCAAAGAAATGTAAATACCATATATCCAGAAATAGAAAATATTGCAAAAAAAGAACAGACATTACTTATCTAAGCAAAATTTATCATAATTTAATAAACGACACATACAACTTTTCAACAAAGAAATATATCCAAGCAACCAAATTAAATTTTTAAATAAAACAGCACTAAACTTTAAAGGTAACAATCTTGAATATGTCTATGTATTTTTATGTTAAACGACTGTAACTTAACCATTTTGTAATGAAAAAATAATTGTAAAACATATTCAACATCATGTATCATTTGTTTATAGCCCTGAAGTTGGATCAATAAAGGTCCGAAACGTCGGCAAAAGTTTAAAATATGTATATATATATATTAATTTACCTAAACTCGTGCTGTTTGCGCCGTGTACTGCACTATGTATAAACACTCTCCACATATGTCAGTCACGCACACAAGAATTTGGATTCCCCCGCTGGGATTCGGAGGTCAGCCGATTGCACAGAAACTTGGGCGTTAGATAAACTAAACTTTCCGGTCACAAAAATACCACCTTTTGCGATTAAACCACCAAAGATCATGGCGTATGGCGGAGAGCTGCAGGTGGCTGTTATTTGATAACATGATAAAATTGCGTGATGGACCCAAGCTCAGCAGTTAAATTCTGCCACACGGATTGTTTTTAAATCGGTAGTGCTTTATTTTTCGCTAATTTAACTGTGAAGAACTTAAAATTTCAATTCCATTGATGTTCAATTTTTTCGTTCCTCGGAAGTGAAATCCCACCTTGGCATCTATTTTTTACATCTTGTAGAATTTTGCCATTCCCACTCGATTCTCCATAAACTAATGCATTTCATTTTTTTATTTTCCCATCCGCAATAGTAAAAATTATTATTAAGCAACTAAAAAATATTGTTTTTGTATTTGGAGCTATGTGCAAAACTCTACTTCCCACAGACACATTTTCTTTTTTACTAGGCCTTCAGAAAAAATCGTCGAGTTCTCGTTGCAATCAAATTTCCCTGCGTTCCACAATGTTGTAGCAAACCACACATTGAAAAGAATCAGTTTAAATACCAATGCAGATAAAATATTGCGGCTACCCCTCTGTCACCGCTGCCCCGAAAACCCAACCATGATCATCCAGTCATTAGAAATAAAATGGATACCCGAGTGAAAACAGAATGTGGTAACACAGTTTTTTCAAGCAATTGTATCCAACATTAATCATCATCAGTTGTCATAAATCCGAGGATTGGTTCACTGTAGCTCTCCACTCCACTCATGTCATGTCAGCCAACCTGCTTCACTCCTACGTCCACTTTGAAGCCCTTCATAATTTGTCTGATGTATTCCATTCTTGGTTTCCTCTGTCATTTTTCCCATTCGTTTCTCCTTCCATTACTGCTTTCAACAGACCATTGTGTCGCAAAATGTGTCCAACAAGGTTGCCTCTTCTTCTTCTTCTCAAAGTTTATATCATAATTCTTTCCTCTCCAACTTTTCGCACGGCTTCTTCATTGGTAATTCTCTCCTTCCATTTAGTCTTCATCATTCTTCAAATACACCACGTCTCCATTCCTTTCAATATCTTCAATCAATGCTCTGCAGCTGTTACTGTCCAGGTTTCACTGCCCTAGATAAGCATGCTCCAAAATACGTGTGTTTAAAAAAAAAGTGTTTCCTTGCTTCCAGTTAATAGGTGTCAGCAGACACCTCTTTTGGTAGGAACCTTCTTTGCTTGGGATATCCTGCTCTCAGAATATCTTATCTTATTCTTGCGTCTTCCATCGGCGGTATCCTCTCAAAATCTCGATTCTTCATCCTATCTAGCCCCGCCTCCACGCTTTACATCTACATCTACATTTAAACCACACGACGCGACGTGAGTCCGCTCTGTCACGATAAAACCCCACCCCGCACACACGTTTGATCTTTCGAGAGCGAAAAGAGACACTTAACAACGAACGCTTAGAGAGATATCCGGTGGCACTCACATTTAACACAACCTGCTGTACCAGCCACACGTCGGTCGAGAGGGTGATGGGGTGGAGGATGTGTGGGTTAGTGTGCAAACTCGAGGGGAAGGGTTGTTGCCGCCGGAGCGAGAGACACGTCCGTCGGGAAGCTTTAGACTTAGACGGGTGCTGATGGAATAAAAAACAAAAAAAAAGGAAGCGGCGAGATGTTTCGCGGACAGGAGCGACGACAGCTACCTTTCGCTAGGCATGTATTTTTTCCTTCCCGCTCTGATAGTTTTAAGCGAGGGGCATGATGGGAAGTGCACGGATTTGAGCGCGTCACGTCTTGCCGTTCAGTCAACGGGTTCCCAGAGAGAGATCCGAGCGAAGAGCGTCAGTGACAGAACAAGTGCTGCCACACTTACACCATGAGAGAGAGAGAGTCAAAGGGCTTCGTATTTTTAACATGGAGCGTTGACGGACTGTCGGTTCGATCTCTTTCGGTCTGACGGGTTAGAAGAATTCCGAAGGAACGTTCCAACGCCATGGATTAAATAAGATAATAGATGGGTAGACCATACGGTACGATAATAGCACAGGGAAATTTTGATGCGATAAAAATCTGCCGTATTTCATGGATCGGTAGTGAAGTTACAACGCCTAAAACATAAGTATCAGTACTGGAATTGTCGCGGTACCGCAATGATTATATCTACAAAAAAATACAAATTGCATGTAATTTCCACATTCAAAAAATTTATCGGAAAATTGCGCGCGATAGACATATTATGGGTATCATTTTTCGCGAAAAAACTGACTTCATATTCGTGCGACAAAACACCATGTAAGTTCTTCTTGAACCTATACTTCAACAAGAATAACTTTCACCTCTCTGTACTCGCTTGGGACGGAGAACACTTTGTCAGCAACAGTTATAGACTTAAGTTTCTAGATGCTACAACTACTAAGGTTATACCACAGCGTCTAGCTTGTGGTGTTAATCAAAAGACAATCACAATATCCCATCCCGTTGCGGGATTCCATAAGTACCTACTTCCAGGCCGGTGCGTTACCAACTTCGGAACTGCGGTCGGAATAATTCCATTAAATATCACAACTTGAATCAACCAGGAGAACCAATCGTAATTCCCATTGAGATCCCCATCTACCTCAATGGTAATTCCTCTTCGTCCCACTTTAAACGTCATCGTTTTCATAGCGTCATAGAGATACGATATTTTTGGACGAAAGGAATACTGCTACGGCAGTAGAGAATTAAATTACGAGTCAACAAAATAAAATGATAGTGCAAAAAATTAAAAAAGGCGTTCATATCCCTAAAAAACGACGAAGGGAACGGTTTTCACATCAGATAGGTGATCACCAAGATCAAATTACTAAAGTACCGAGTTAGTAACAGTGAAAAATCAAAAATTGATTACAATATTGGATGTATGAATGAAAAGTTAAAGGAATACGGTGCAACAGATAAAACTGGATGAGGTGAGACATTTTTTTCCACGTGAAATAAACTCACCATTTCGTTAAGGATGAAGAGGGAAGTATTTCTACAACACTTTATTAACCGCGTTAACGCGAAAATGCGTTACATTTCATCGATTCTTACACAGTGTAGCTCGTTCAATAGGCACACAACTTCTTTCGAAATTACACCCGTCAATTTGCACATCAAACGAGTCCAACTGTTAGCCTTCTTTGTTGTGCGCCTCACAGACGAGGATCAATTATGGCGAGGAGAATCTGAAAACTGGATCAAATGACCATCCCGTGGAAGTCATAATTGCCCTTACAGCCTCCCATGTGAGGGAGTTGAAGGAAAGGTGAAAATGAACCCCAAATCTGAAGATTTTTTCACCAATTCGCCAAACAGAATCTCATAAATGTATCCATCTGAAATCGCGACATGCATCATTAAAAAAAAACTTTTTGTTCTTGAATTACGTACTCTTAAATATACAGGTCGTGAATGTTATCGAAATTTAATTGTGTACTTTTGAAAAATATTTCTTTTTCTTTCCTCTCTTCTTCCTTTTCTTCGAAATTTGACGAAATAGTTTTCATTTCCTTTTCGGAAGACAATAAACTAGTATGATTATTTCTTTCACCTTGAAACACATGAATAACAAAAAAGCGATACCGTGGGACGACATCAAGCCACCGAGATACCGTTTTGGATCACGTGAGTTTTTAAAATATTTCTATACGCTTCTGAAAGGCAATTATAAATGCTTGCGGTTGACACATACATACAAGAGATTTTACATATTTGAGTTATTGAGGAAATTGTGTGCCATGCACACTACTTCAATATAATAAATAAATTTTACACATGTTCCCCAATGTAAGTCCACAATAGTTCTTAAGAACACATGAACGTTCTTCACTCGTAAGGTGTCTTCAATCAACGCATTGGCCGTATGCTTACGTAGACAGCTCGTTCTTTGAGCTGGGTGAAACCAAAGTGACAAGTGTAACCAGAAGTTAATAGTTACGCAAAACCATTTCCCTGGTGATGACATGCAACGTCGAAACCTTGGTCGTTTCTATTAAATATACGTGGAATTAAAGTTACTGCTTCTCAGTCACAACAAAACCATTTCATTTCATTGACTGGTTATATGGTCAATCATCAATCCGGCTAGAGATAGAAGTGTTCGAGCCAATTATTAAAGGAAAACACAAGTCCGGTAGTGATTGTGTCCTGGAGACGTTAATTTCATCTGAAGAAAACACTCCATTTTTCCATTTGTCATTTTTGAAACTTTCAACTTTAGTTCTTCCCGTTCCTTCTAATCATGTATGTTTTCATCGATAGACTACAGCGAAACTAACACAAAAATTAGCGAATTAGTTTTGGGATTAAATATTCTTCACCATCATCGGTTGTTTTACTCCACCAAAACCTGTTTCCATTCCGTTGAGCAACTCTTCTCCATAACTCTTCCGAAAGAAACATATGAGCCGACCACGGTAGTCAGATTTGCAATGCACCCCAGATTGACTTCGCAACTAAAAGTTCGCACGTTCAAACATTGCCACATCAAAGATATTATATTTGTCTTATGTTGAATGTCTTAGGTTAGATAGAAGACACAACATTACGGGTCAGAAAACCAAAACCTCAAGTCATACATCAATAAATAGAGGGTGAAATTTATCGCTTTTCCGAGGAGAAAGTTAACGTGTCGGCAATATATAGAATTATAAACATTTGAGTATTCGAGTTTTCTAAGCCATTTCCGACGCCACCCAAAACAGAAACCTTTCCCCACCCTAATCTTTCAAAGTTATTAACATTTTAATGCACATTTTCAAAACGCAATAACGCCTTCGAAAAAACCACCATAACTCAACTCGAGAAAAGCAAAACACGAAAAGATTAACACACCATGGTGTTATTTCCGACGCCGCGCACGGCGGCGCCCTGCATCAATGGACTGCATTGTTGCGGCTGGCACCCTTCAGAAGGAAATTATCTCGTTGCGTGAACCGGGCAGCCACATGCGCAAAAATCTTCATTTTTTATTTTAAACATACACAGCATTTGATGTGCTTCGCAAAGAAGGAAAGAATCCGGAGAGCGTACTACAAGGGCGTGAAATCGCGTGGGCGTCGAGACGGTGGAGATGGATCTGGGAAGGTTCAGAATCGCGGCCAAGGTTCCGTTTGTCGGCGCTGGGGGGGCGCGAGCGACCGGCCCCGCCGGCCTCTTGAGAAGACTCATATCAAAGGGAACGGTGGATGGGTTTGCAGCGGGGGAATGGCAATCCTCTAAGGGCGTTGACGGGCCAGCGGTCTTCTCCTCCGGCGCACAAGGGCGAGTTATTATTATCGGCATGCGTAGCCTTGGGATGGGAACCACGGAAACCTTTTGGTATGTAATTTGGCCCCGGAGGTGTGTTTGTTTTTCTCCAAGCAACAACAAAGCAACAAAGCGGCACATTCCGATTGTGTGGTTTGTAACACGGCTGTCTTAAGATTGAGCTGCCCCACGACGGATTCACTTACCACCAGTTATTACAAAACACTTTCATGACGCGAAAATATGAGCGCGAGCTCCATCAAGCAGCAGAAGTCAACCAATCCAACAGGTAAAAGAAATTGAGTATTTATCATATTCCGACAAGGGATTACTAAATATGGCATAAGTATGAGGTATTCTCTTATATGGAAGAGAAGCTTTGTTTTTCTCCCGGCAACATCCAAGCAAGAAACTAGTACATTACGATTGTTACGTTTGTAACACAGCTGTCTCATGTTTGACCTGCCTCCCTTCGAGCACGTATTCAATGAGCGATGTTCATTGTAGTTCGCTTAACAGAGTAGTCCATAGTAGATCACCAATTTGAATAATTCAATTGGACAATTCACCGTTGCGTTGGTTTCTCGTGATTTAGGGGCAAATGTTAAATACGTGTCGTGTCTTTATCATAGAGAAGGGTAAGATTGCACCGGCAGGTGTTGTTCGTCACTTTTAGGAAGGTATAGACTCATTGAAACTGCGGAGTTTCGTTTAATTTTCCCTTAAAAGTCATTTTCCATCAATTACTAAGGGTTAAGTGTGTTGCGATATATTTAAAATTGCTCAACATCTTCAAACTTTGTTATTTTTGCCAAAATCTTTATACGAACTTGACTCACTGTATCATGCAGTGATAAGACTCCCCAAGAAAGATTCATTCCTCTATCACGATGGGGTGTTTATGACATCACCCCTCCTAATAAAAATACAGGGCGTCTCATAATGAATATCGGGGTTTTAAGGCTTTGTAGTATTTATACCATTTGACTCATAATTACAAAAGATACATCAAATGAAAGACCAACTCACACAGTTTTTGTTTTATCTGCAAGTGTTCAATGTGAGCACCATTCGTCACACGGCACACATCCGGTCGATAGACGAGTTCTTCCCATTTACCTTGATCAGTGTGTCTGGAGTAATTGGTGCAACAACTGATTCTATCCTGTTTCTTAGATCGGGTAGGTCAGCTGGTAGCGGAGGCACATACACATGATCCTTTATGAACCCCCCTCAAAGATAAAAATCGCACGGCATCAGATCGGGTGAACGTGGAGGCCATGCGAAACAAGCCCCGTCACCTGGACCCCTCGCGGCCAATCCAGCGGTTGGGTACAACGCTATTTAACCAATCTATACTACTAGCACTTTCTAACGGAAGATAGAGGAAACACTGAATGCGTACAAGTGTACAATGAAACTGATTGAGTTGCTCTGTCATTTGACGTATAATTTATAATCATAAATCAAATAGTATAAATACTACATAGCCTCGAAACTCCGATATTCATTTAGAAACACCCTGTATCATCAGAGGCCTGACCTTAATTTCAAATTTCAGCTACCACTGCTCACATCTGCTGCGTATCCTGACCAATGACTTTTGTTTCTTGTAACTTATTTACTTATTGCTAGAAAATATCCGAAATAATATCTAAGAATCGCGTACCTAGCCTAGTGCCTAGTAAATTAACCCATAGCTCCGCTTTCATGTTTTCAGTCGTTTCATAGTAATGCAATGTATCTTATACATTCTAAAGAAGCATTTTTCAATGCTAATTGCGGAAATAATGTTTTTTTTTAATTTGATAAATTTTCAAATTATCTTTCTAAGTCACAAAAAGCTTTAAATTTTCTATTTAAGTAAGTTCCTAATCGCAACTACAATCCTCATTGTTTTCATAATCGCCCGAAATTTTTAAAGTAAAAACTATGTTTCTTACATATCACGGACTGTTGCGCAGTTTACGGTACTGGCTTAGA
Organism: Pyrrhosoma nymphula; assembly: GCA_963573305.1. NCBI lineage: Eukaryota > Metazoa > Arthropoda > Insecta > Odonata > Coenagrionidae > Pyrrhosoma > Pyrrhosoma nymphula. Next base: position 4,769,838 of record OY754335.1, on the reverse strand, counting down.
CGCAGATACGATGAAATGGCCTTTCTACCCCTCCCTCAATGTCACATGATCAGAACCTCAAATTCATCAGATGTTGTGAATATGACTAACTAAGTTATCTGTCGTACGATATTATTATTACGTCACTCGCCAATAGAAATTCTGCCCGTGATTGGAATGTTGGTCTTCATGGACAGCATATTTTCCATACTCTTTCACTTTATCGCTTTGGTCAGTTGTGAAGTGTCCACTTCACGACACAACTAATTCCTTCTCTTTGTCCCATTTCTTCGACATAATTATTAATGATGGTTAAAAACATTCAGATATGCCAGCATAACGAGTCATAACCAGTTGAACGATCTAATATTGGTGCAATCTGTCGGTGAACTAGATGGTCTCATCAATCGCAAACTATTCGCTGAAAGAACTAAAACTGGCGCCACCTGACGGCGGACTATATGGTTTCAACGTTCACGAACTATTAACTGAACTAAAAGTGGTTCTTCCTGATCGCGAACTAGATGTTCCCATCGTTCGCTAACTATTCAATAAACTGTTTTCACGGGGCGACGAGCTAAAACGAAAAGGCATTACAATTTGATGGAGTTTGAGATGGATAATGGAGTTTTTAATGATAATAATTGATGAGCGAGAACCTTAGAGTTAAGTAGAGGAGACTTAGGGTATCCAGAAAAATTCCATAATACACTATCAATGCTGAACCCACCAAATATGGGTATTTTTATAACGGAAAAAAGCGTTAAAGAGTCACGCAGCCGCGGCCAATCAGGTGCCTAGTTGTGTGTCGAGTGATGCCTACATTCACGGATACAACGCGCCTAATTTCACGCAAGTCAAAGTAATTCCCGAATCCCAATGTCGATATAGGGGTTTGAATGTAGGAGATGCAAAAAGCCTTGGCTGTGCAAATAGCAATGTTATCTCATGGTTTCGTTAATTCAGTATTGTTGAGTTGCCACATCCTGACCGCATGCGATAATTATCGCATGACACCTTTATGGCGCTGGTCACATGTTATATGATGCATGTGATAGTTATTGCGTGAAAAATGTCTAGTGGTGGTGTAGCAAGCGATACTTCAACGCAACCGAGTGAGAATCTTATTTTAGTATGCGATATTTATCACGACATTTCCAGACATGACCCACAGGACTATTTGACTACAAATATCCTTGGGCGTGCCAGTTACAGCACCGTTACCCAGTGATTCCTACTTAAATAGTACAGAATGAATAGAGTAAGCGACATTAAGACAGAGAACAGAGACAAAGAAGCCACATCCTCATTATCTTGCTATATTTACGTCTATGTTTGACACCAGTGGGAAAGCGAGCACCCACCACCCCTACATTCGAGAAGGTGTACCACGGGATACTTATTAACTTACACTCAATTGATAAGGAGATCAGCTACACCCAAAAGGAAAGCAGTGCCAACACGTATATGGACTAAATTATTTTATTACGTCATTTTACAATGTATGCACACGATAATCAGTGCAAGGGAAATTTTCGAAGTGATGGTAAGGCTCGAGCAACATCGAAAAATCAATTTATGCTTTTTTTATTTGCCTAGGCAGCTACGCATTTTGATCCATTTGAATACCTACATGTTATGAGAAATATATTAAATAAATTTTCTTGGTTAAATTAAGTGAAACTGGGTTTCAATTTTTTAAAACAAAAGAAGGGCAATATTCCAAATTATCCACATGCTCCAGTGCTCATTCACCACATAACCACTCAAAATCTTCCACAACTTATTTCTAATTGCCTAGTCGAGTTCCTTCTCCAACTCCACAAATGCGCAATAATAATCCTGCCTTCGGGTTTCTCATTACACCGCGCACATTATACATAAACGGTATTAAAGTAAGTGCTATCAGAAGGAACCCATGCTCGACTGGAAAAGTGAAATAGGGCCTAAGTTATCATTAGGCTTCCATCTCTCTCATGGCATACTAGTCAAATTATGCCAAAACTGACCGTTTCCGGGACGCAACCAGTTAAATCTGCACGTGTCACGGTTTGCTGCAAAGGTTGGTTATGTTGCGTGCTCATAATCACTGATGGCTGTCCAACAGTAGCCTCGGAAGGATGATAGGATAGTGTTAGTGTTATTGGGTGCTCCGGCGGTAATGGTCACTTTCACCACGTGCGGTGTGTATTGATCCCTGATTAATTAAACTTCCGCTTTCAAATATAATTATTCTCAGACTCTTTCGTCACAGAAATATACAATCTGCTTAAAATTAGTTAGCAATCAAAATTAGTAGTTATTAGTAGTTGGCTATACAGTCCCGCTAGCTTTAAAAAAACCTGCAGGTTAGGTTTAATTTAGCAATATGACCAGTAAGCTAGCTCCCGATGGATGAATGATTTCTCAGTTCTCCGTATTTGGCGCATTCCACTATTGTGTGTTACACTGTAAGAGGGGTATCGCATGATTCACACTTGAGTTTGGGATTCCTCCTCAGTGAAGAGGCACCTCTAAGGGTCAGTGCAAAACTGCTAAGTGACAGATTCTAAGGCAAGTGATAGTAACTTTACGATCGTTTCTCTCTCATGGAAGGCCACAGAGTAACGTCACTTGAACCACGATGCGCGGCGGAAGCTGCGTTTGCGAAATTCACAACGCAATAAATCACTCTCCTTGACTGCGATTCGAGCCCATAATATTGTCATTGTTCAGCCCAAGTGCTTCAATATGTTCCATTTTTAGCTCGCATTAAAGGGATCTCGGTTCGAATCCCGTGCCGGACGAACGATTTTTACTATCGTGAATGTCGCACGATCGTGATCATGGTCAGCGACTGACTCCGCTTAGTTACTGCCGCTCGTAGCCCACGAGTAATTTTCATTCAAAGAGAACAGAATTCAAAGAATTTAGTGCCAACAAAGAAACTAAACACCTGATAAATTCTTCCGAAACATATAGCCCCCCCTTCATCACGAAAACTTGGAAAATTAAACCCGCAAAAAGATCCGACGCGCGCCAGATAGATGATTATGCCACTATCATCACTAGGACAACTGAGTGAATTTCATGGATTCAAAAGAAAAGGAACAAAAGGCGTGGAAATGGAACCGTTACTTAAAAGACATCTACCTTCGGTCAAATAGAAGCCCTACCCCTCTGATGTTAGAAGGAGTAAACATGATACAATCCAGCTGTAGAAAAGAGTATGTAGGGATATTGGACATACGAAATGTTCCGTCAAAAGTAGAATAATTGAAAATACAAGGGCATATGAGAACTAAGGCAGGAATCAGCCAACGCAGAGCACAGTATCTCTACTCTTGATCAGCATGCTCAGTTTGAAAGCACGAAACTACCAGCGAGAGAAGGCCCATCAAAGACCGATAAGAGAAGCGATAGAAAATGAAAAGCACCCGAATAATTTCAACCGCGAAGACGAATACAAACTGAGCTACTCAAGGAAAAATAGTTTTCACAACAAAAATAACGGTCAAGCATTGATCATGCCGGAGTGAATTTGGAAGACGAAAGACACAAAAATGGTCAAACGGCTTGCTAGGATGTGACACATTAATGTATGCAGTACATCGTACCTTAATGAACTTCATTCCTGACGAAGCGCACATTAGAGAACGCGAAACGTTGAACATTAGTTCAAAATACAAAGAGACACCGAAGTATTTATAAAAAAAGAAAAGAAAATCATGAAAAAACCTTAAAAGCATATAAACTGAGCCTTCACAATCGATGTGCATGATCAAGAGAAGCGATTCAGAGCGCAGAAGTTTAAAATAACTGTCGATGGCGCAACCAATAAAGAACATTGGGCAATGGTTAATACGCGGGCAAAAAGGTTGTTCGGTTGGTTAATCGGGGAAGCGACCAACAGTTTAGGCCATTGGCGTCATTTATCACACGTGGATAGAAGGCTAAGGAATGTAAGGGGAGTGGAGAGAAATCCAGCGTCTGCATTAGCCTACGAAATGCGCCCAGGGTGGTCCACCGTTTAATGCACCACCCGACGACGGACGGAATATTGCACTTGAAGTTCTCTCCCCCCATGGCACCCAACTAAAGATGGGAGTTCCACTGAAAAATCTCCGCCACCACCGGAATTTGAACCCAGGCCCTCTCGGATGGGAAGCCAGTATGTAGGTACTCCAGCCTCCACACCAACCCAATGTCCAAGCGTGAAGGAACACGCTCCTTCGAAAATTAAGTCACAAAATCAAACGTCGGAGCTAGCTCCAAAACGACATTAGGATTTCTCCAGAGAGCAAAAATATGATTTACGAATGTATACACGCCACGCTCAAAGCTGTTGCTTTCACACGTATTCGCCAGAGGCGTCTCGGGGAATACAGAAGGTGGCAGCTGGGACTATGTGTAATGGGTGGCACAGGAATCTGGGAAGCTTAAAAGACACCGGAAATGGTGATGGCAAAGGTGCGAGTGCCTACTAAATGAGCTCGGGCGCCCGAGAGCGTACAACCGCGAGTCGACGGTTCGTCACTGATCTCGGTTATTACCAAATGCTTAAAATAATCCGCGAGAAGGGAGGAGGGGTGGAGGACGAAAAAACCTAGGCCATGTGGTGAGTGTCAACACGTCCCGTTGGACAGGGGATCGATGGAAGGAAAAGGGAGAAGAGAAATCGGTGAGAAACTGAGAAAGCAAGGGATTAGGAGGCGAGGACTCTAAGGGGAGGTTGGGTGGAGAAAACTCGACATTTTTATGAAAAGAAAACGTTACAGTTAACGGAAATGGAGATAAACCGAAGGCTAGACCAAGCATATTTCCACCACACGCCTTTTTAAGCGTTTAATATTTATTGGTCGTTTGAAAATACGCCCCCGGCTCGAGGGACACATGTATCGTGAGGGAAAGTAACGGATTCCCAAGCGTGTCATCCATCATCCGCCACGTATTCAAAAGTTCAAAGGATTGCGCCGATAAACAGATGGCACGTAGCGGCTTATTATGGAGGCCGGGGAACCCGCTTCCAACGACGAAGGTCTGGGTTCGAACCCCGAAGTTACGGAGCAATAGAATACCGATCCCATCTTGGCTGCTACATGGAAACTACTTCAAATGCAGTACTCCGCCCGTCGGATGGGACGCAAAATTGGAGCCTCTTCAATGGTGCAGATCCCGGGGGCTTATTTCCCTCAACCGGTACTTACGTTTCCACCGTTTGTCAACGGCGCAAATTACCTCAGCAGTATTACTACGCCACCTAATTACTAATACTACCACTACCGAAAGCATTGCAATCAGAATACTCGCTCCTGCTGGGAAAAACCTTGCCGTAAAAAAGGTTCGAATGCGACTGGAAAACATTTTCTGAATTACTTCCTCATTGAATGATCACCATAATTAATAATCTATAATTGCAGATAATTACCATTAACCGCAAGATGGCATGGGCTTATCCTAAACTTGTATTTAACTTAGAGTTCCCGTTTTGTAAATCACGTCAGTCTCTCGGTTAGGTGATGCGAACGTATCTGTCGAGAACCTTTAACTTTGGTTTTATGGCGAGAAAATATTTAATCAGAGATTGTGAAGCCAGACCTCAAGCCACGCCAAATGTAAAATGTACGTAAGAGTTGGAAATCATTTGTTCACTTTTATGAAGAAAAATTAGAGTAATTATCACTATGGTAATCACATTTGGTATGGTAATCAAAGTTGATTATGTCTGAAGCAACTAAATGGTTCTCTGCCAATGGCCTTGTTTTAAACAATGACAAAACCCAATCACTTGCTTTCTCCTTATGTGATACAGCATGCTCAAATGATACTATCAAGCTGCTCGGCTTTGAACTGGACTACAAATTAAGCTGGGAACCCCATTTATTAGCCACTTTAGGTAAACTATCAAAGGCAGTGTACATGCTACGCAAAATTAAAGCACTAATCCCAAAAGAATACATTACCCCAGCATATTTTGCCTTATTTCACTGCCATATAAACTATGGCATCGAGCTATGGGGCCATTCTTCATCCTCCTTAAGCCTATTTAAAATGCAAAAAAAGGCAGTTAGAGTAGTTTCTTGTGCCCAGCCCAGGGATCACTGTAAGCCACTCTTCACCAAGCTCGGCATTTTGACCCTGTACTGTATGTATATAATGAAGTGTCTTTGTGACGTAAAGGCAAATCTTAACTCCTTGGAGACAAGAGGAAATGTGCACAACCAAAGAAACAGAGATATCCTTAATGTTCCCTATTGCCGACTATCCAAAACTTGTAAATCATTCCACATAATTAAGTTGCACTTGTATAATAGTTTACCTGCCGAAGCCAAACTTGTCAGTCTTGAAAAATTTAAAAGAGTTGTGTATGCCTGGCTCATAAAAAAGGCCTTTTACCCCATTGAGGAATTCATCGATAGCGACAAGGATGATATGATTTTCTTGTAATTTAACATCTTCTGTATTTGTACTAATAATATTTATTATTTTTTCTGTATTTGTAATAATATGTTGGTAATTCTGTATATTAATATGACGAAGACCAATGCAAATTGTATCTTGTTTTATGTCTAATAAATATTATTATTATTATTGACTCCATGGAGTACGCAGATATTTAAAAAATGGCAGCTCTATTTTGAGTTACATATTTGGTAGTTCTTCACAAAGTTTGTTATACAAACGTGTGAGACTTTAGGGTAACAGACGGCACTGAAATTTAACTAGAGCATTCAAAGTTGAGTAACGACATGCTTTCATTCCTAATGCTTTTCAGCAAATGAAGGCTTGAAGTGGTTACTAATCTAAGAGGCCGAGAGAATTTTTTATTCAATTCAGAAACGGAAAAAAATTCAGCAAACTTTGCTAAAATTTATGGCAAGAATGATTGCTGAATCCTCACTGGCAAGGTGGTGAAGAACTAAAATAATTGGTATTTGATCTAAATTCGACATTTTGATGAAATATACATAAACAATGATTATTATTTTATAGTGACCAAAATATTTTTCATTTACTCATCTATACTTGAAGGTGACAGTAATAAGCACTCAGAGCAAAAGAAATCATCCTGCATAGTGAAAAAGAGAATGTTTGGCCGGCCGTGCTTTGCTTGGACAGGGTTCTCAGCACTTCTAGATACAAACATATATTTTTGATGGAAGGGAGTGCGATGTGGTTTCAAGGTGTCCTACATGAAGCAGGTAACCAACCCTTTCAATAACCCTTGCCATCCCCGACTGTGCAGACCCTGGGTAAGAAGACTAAGATGCTGGTCGAACTGGCCAGAGAGAAGGGGAATTGTGAGCTGATTATACTTATCGTACTGCTTTTAAGCAGCCGTTGTTTGTTCCTTGAGACAACCCTTTGAGGAGGGGGGTATAAGACAACAGACTTGTGGAGGGTACTAGTCCCCACCCCCACGGCCCAGCTCTATGAGATGAAGATGAGATGACATGATTACCAGAGGGACTGCACATGTAGGGATAAATACTCTCACATGCTAGGACATTGCACTGATTTGAGAAATACATAGTACGATCAAGTTTCCGACTCGGGTCTTCCTTTCTACAAGAAGGATAAAGAGACGAGATAAAAAAGGAAGATCTTGCCTCTCCTCTTGCCTCTGCAATATTGTGTAGCATAAGAAAAAGTCAGCATACATAGTTTAGAATTGTGAGATGGTGATTCACAGAAAATTTCTCAATATGAGCTAATAAAAATGGCTAATATTTCAAAAACCCCCCTAAATAAAAATACAGGGTAAGTATCTCCCTTATAAGATAATCTCACTGCATTTATACATTGGAAAAACGTCTATTTAATTAATTACTCAGTTAACTGCAGTTTCAGTTATCTGCAGGTCTGAGAACATATATACCATGGGTACTGGGGTCCTATTGAATCTATATTTCATGCAATGGGATATTTAAATACTAATGTCATATGTTATCAGCATTAATTTGATGAGATACTAAGGGAAACAAATAGCTATATAAGTTAACTCATTAAAAACTAAAATAAAATACCTACACAAGGTGTCCGACACCCAGCAACTAAAATCACATTCACAAAATAGGCATCCATGCTGAATGGTTAAAAAAGAAACAATGTACATAGTTGAAGGGTAAAACATGAAACAATTAGCTATCTACTGATGCACCTGCTTTATGTTTAACCCTTAACCGGTGACGTGCGGTCTCAGAGACCGCTGCGTTTTTAAAATTATGGATATTTTCAAAATGACTATTTTAAAATGTCTATAATTCTTGTTAGCTTCATATTTTTGTATAATAAGGATATAACACTCCTAAAATTTAATGTTTTTATTTTTTATTTCTGTAAATTTGCAACTGAATTCGATCAGCGGTCTGAGAGACCTCACGTCACTAAATTGGAAAAATCAATAAACGTAATGCTGGTGGGCATGATACAAAAAGTTGTTAAAAACAATTCGTAGTGATTTTTCAAGAATAAGATTAATTAATAATTTGTTAGGAAGCATTTTTAGTTACACAATGTGGATAAGAAAGTACTTAATTTTTCTAAAATACATTAAGTAAGAATAAATGACTATTCAAGTCGTTGCTGAAGGCGAACGCAAAACAAATGAAATCCTGTTTTTATTGGAAATATCTCGCATTTTGTTCTTTAAATGTTAAGCTTATTGTAGATTTTATAAATAATTACAATAAAACAGTGGTTAACTTCTCGTAACCCTTGCAGGCAGTACGCATGTAATGTATTTTGTAAAAATGATGGAACCCATTGAACCCCGAAATTTCGCACGCCCACGCCTGGAGTGCAACATTCATTTGTGCCTTTCTTTTGGCAGTCGGTCTCCCTTTAAGTGTATGGGGACAGAACATCTAAGCATCGAGTTTTATCGCCAGGAGAAATAAAAAGGGCCTGGGAAACACCAAGAGTAAAACGTCGAAATGCAAGTAACCTTAAGTCTACATATGCCCGAAGCGTATTTTTCACTGTTTTTGTCGGCTATTTTTGTTTAAAGCAACCAGAAAAACACTTGAGTGCGTAGTTTTTGAAGTAGTGCGAAAACCTGTTGACTCCCGCCGTCCTCTGTTTGTTGACCATACCAGTGATTGCGCCGGCCGGCTCTCATTCTTCAACCAGCTCTCGAAGGGTGAGGTTGTGTCTACTGAGCGCTCCTGAAACCGGTTTCTTTTCTGACCGGCAGCGATCACCTATTTGACTCCCTGTTTGACCAGCAGCGGCACCGATCACCTAGATTTCTGCAGCAGTGATTTTAGTGTGTTATTTTTTGAAATCGCATTTTGCGAAGTAGTATTGTGAAGTGAAGTAGTGTTGTGAAGTGAAGTAGTGTTGTGATGTGAAGTAGTGTTGTGAAGCAGCCTGGTCCTGCAGCTGACGGTGTAACGGATAAGTAGTCGCTGACCATCTTATTTTCTTTAATTTATTTTCCTTTATTCAAGTGTCTTACTAGTTTGTCGTGATTGCTTAGTTATAATTTGTCTTGCTTTTGTGGTTAAGTAGTATTATAGAACTTAAAATTATTAATAGTTCCTAGGTATTAATATTGACTCTTAATAATCATTTGATCCCATACGTGCGTGCGTGTTCTAGTAACTGATCCATCGCATTTTTGTTCTTTAACCGTCTAACTACTTTGCTAGAAAGTACTTCTTACGCAACCTTGCGTATCGTGCTTGATTCGCTTATACCCGCCTTATACATTTAGAGGACTTAGTGTAAATTCACATCGTTTAAGTGCTAAAGCCTGTAGAATAGTATGGCCGGCCCTAGTTCCTCTGTAGCGAACCTCAAGAGCAAGGTGAAGAGCGACCTCCTCGAGGCACGTGTCGCCGAACTTGAGAGGTTGGTTGCGGAGATGCACGCCCGGGTTGCGGGTTGTGGGGGGTTCTCGGGATCCGGTGGTCGTAGTGTTTCTCCCGGGACCTTGCACAGCACCAAGGTGGTGTCCCGGGCATGCTCGGGGGCGAAAGCAAGTGCGATTGCCCTGGGGAAGACGGTGCGGTCTTCGGGTCGGGGGATGACTCACAGCCTGGGGCCCGGGTGGGTGGTTGTGCCCCAAGGGCGGGGGGCGGTGGCTCGGCCGAGTCGGGGAGTGGGGGAAGCGGAGGCTAATCCCATCCCCGTTCGCAACAGCTTCGCGGTTTTGTCGGAGGACAATTCTGGGGGGCCAGTTAGCGAGGTCAGGAACGAACCCCCCGTTGCAAGGGACTCAACTTCGAACGGCAGCCGGGCTGGGAGGGCAGGGATAGTATTGTTAGGGAGTTCAAACGTCCGGCGGATTTTCCCCCAGTTAGAGAAGAGGGCAAGGAGAGACGGAGCGGACCAACGGGTCACCTCCTGGTGTATACCAGGGGGAATCGTACCCAATTCTACGGCGGTGGTAAAAGCAGCGGTGAAGGACACGGGCTGCTCTAGACTGCGGGTGGTGGCCCATGTCGGCACCAATGATGCTTCCGAGCGTAGAGCCGATGAGATCTTGGATTCCTTTAGGGATCTAAACTCGGAGGTGGAACGCGTTCGGAGGGGCACTGGTGTCGATCTGCGACTATCCATCTGCAGCATTGTTCCACGGACTGACTGCGGCCCTCGAGTTTGGGACAGGATTGCCTGGATCAACAAGAGGCTGTGGAAATTCTGTGTGAGCATTGGGGCAGAGTTCGTGGATCTTCGGCCGGTGCTTAGATCGTGCCGGGCTCCCCTCAACTCGTCTGGGGTGCATTATTCCAACGAGGCGTCTGAACGGGTGGCTCGTAGGATTTTTGAGCACTGTAGATATTTTTTAGACTAGAGGGTAGGTCATCTAGTGGGATTTGTAAAGATTTAACCGAACGTAGCCTCCGAGGAAGTCCGCATTGCGAAAATGTTCACATCCAAGTAAACTTAGGACTAAAGCCGGAAAATAGCGACAATATTCCCAAAACGCGTACTCCAGCGAAAGAAATTATATCAAATGTAATAAGCATTTCCAGTGAAATTCGCCCACCTAATACCCATAAGCGTGGAAAAGAACCAACCGACACTCAATCTACAAAATATGACATTAACTTTGTAGTAGTTAATTGCCGTAGCGTTAAAAACAAGCGCGCTGAAATCGAGCATATATTTCAGGACGCAGACGTGGTCATAGGAACGGAGAGCTGGCTTACAGAGGATATAAGTGACAGTGAAGTTTTTCCTCCAGGATATAAAATCTACAGATGCGATCGAAGCGATAGGACAGGAGGCGGAGTTTTTATAGCAGTTAAATCACATTTACACAGCACCGCCCATGAAATAACTGATAATGAAATAGAAAGCGTATGGTGTACAATTAAACAACGAAACAAAAGGAGTATACATGTTTGCTCTTTTTATAGACCTCCAAACTCCGAAGCTGATATTATTTACCAATTAGAAAATCAAATATCCGCATTTACTTTGAGAGACAGTAAAAGTGTAATCATTATTGGGGGAGATTTTAATCTGCCATCTATAAATTGGGATTCTTACACTGTAAAGCCAAATTCAAGGAATAGGGAAATCAGCGAGATCTTACTCAACACACTTACTAAGCACTCACTCGCCCAAGTAGTTGACAAGCCTACGAGAGGAAATAAAATATTAGACCTTTTTGCAGTAAGCCATCCTAGGTTGATAAAACAACTCGATATTATTGATGGCATAAGTGATCACAGAGTAATTTTTGCAGCCTTAAAACTTGAAGTAGAGTCAGCTGTAAAACCGAAACGCAATATTTATTTATTTGATAAATGCAACTTTATAAAATTTGGCGAGATGCTTAATGATTCGTACACTGACTTCGTAGCTAAAACAGAGGACAAAAGCACTGATGCATCATGGAAATATTTCTTAGAAATTCTACGCCAGGGAATCAACGAATATATTCCGCGAAAATTGAAATGTGATAGTAAAGAACCTCGCTGGTATAACAATGATGTTAGGAGGGACCTTAAGAGACAGAGAAAACTGTACAACTTATTCAAAAAGTCCATTACGTTAGGTGACAAATCGAAGGAACTTGAAGCAAAAGAAAGTTACGCTGCACAACGCTCAAAAACCAAGAAATCAATGCGTACTGCATTGCGAAATTTCAAGAAAAAAGTACTTGGTGAATTACTCGAAGAAAATCCGAAATCTTTTTGGTCATATGCGAGAGAGCTTCAGGGAAAATCTTCAACCGTAGATTCGTTATTTGATAAAGATGGCAAACTTGTCACCGATAATATTGACAAAGCTAACACGTTAAATTCCCACTTCGAAAGTGTATACACTACAGACGATACTCCATGTTATTTCGACATTTCATTCACTGAGGAACCGATGAAAGAAATCACTATTCAATGTGATGGGATAACTAAACAGCTACAGTCGATCAAAAATAGTAAATCTCCTGGTCCGGAGGGAATACCCGCGCGTGTCCTCAAGGAATTAGCGCCACAGATCGCACCGTTCTTAGACATAATATTCAAGAAGTCATTGTCTGAAGGAAAGATACCAATAGACTGGAAAATTGCAAACGTTACACCGATATTCAAAAAGGGAAACAGACATGACCCAGGGAACTATCGACCAATTTCATTAACGTCTATTATAGGCAAGATACTCGAACATATCGTCGTTAGCAATATCATGACGTTCCTGGACAGTCGTAACTTCCTTCATGGCTGTCAGCACGGCTTTCGGAAAGGTAGATCATGTGAAACACAGCTCGCGCTCTTTCTTCATGACGTTCTCAAATCTGGTGAATCGAAAACACAAGTGGACGCATTATTCCTAGATTTTAAGAAAGCTTTCGACACGGTACCTCACAACAAACTTTTATACAAATTACAGTCATGCGGCCTAAACGAAACAGTAGTAAACTGGATACGCGACTTTCTGAGTGATCGTAAGCAAAAAGTAGTTCTTGACGGAATTAGCTCTGATGCAGTTCAAGTGACATCAGGTGTCCCACAAGGAAGCGTAATCGGCCCCCTTTTGTTCATTATATACATAAATGATCTATGCTCTCGAATTAGCAGTAAAATACGTTTATTTGCTGACGACGCTGTCATCTATCGCGAAATTAATGATCACTCTGACTTTGAAATTCTATCATCGGATTTAAACAACGTTCATGTGTGGAGCCAAGAGTGGGGACTAGAACTTAATCTGAGCAAATGTGCGGCGGTACATTTCTTGCGGAGGTCGTCCAACTATCCCCGTGTATATGCTGTGGATGGCGTTAAGATAAAGGCGACAGATGAAGTTAAGTATCTGGGAGTTACGATAACCTCAAACCTATCGTGGGGAACACATATAAGAAATATTTGTGGCAGAGCTCTGAAGAAGCTAGGATTCGTCAAGCGTATTGTGGGAAGATTCTCAGATGAAAAAGTAAAAGAGAGGTGCTATTTCGCACTCGTCCGGCCACACCTTGAATATGCAGCAAGCATATGGGATCCGGTGCAGAAAGAATTAATTCGGGAACTTAATAAAATACAAAGGAAAGCTGCGCGATTCGTCAAAAACTGCTACGGGCGTACAGACAGCGTTACGCAGATGTTAAACGAATTAGGCTGGGAGCCGCTAGAGACTCGGAGGCTGCGCGCTAGGCTTAGATTACTTGAGCAATTGAGAATAGATATCTTTCAGAGCGACACGGAGAACATCATATTAGAACCCCACTATATTTCCAGGTCCGACAGAAACGATAAATTAAGAGAGATATTTTGCCGAACGGATAGGTATGGGAATTCGTTTTTCCCCCGAACAATAAGGGACTTTAATAAATGCAAGGCGTAATTTCATAGAGCGTTTCCTTTTTATATGTAAACGGCTGGTGTCCTAACACCCCCCGCCACACGCCTATTGAGGCGGCTTGCGGGGTAGTATGTAGATGTAGATGTAGATGTAGATGTAGATGATGTCAACTCCCTTTCGAGCCCACCGTCGCGGTTATAACGGTAACTTGCATTGATGAAATGTTAATTGCCTTCAGGGGCCGATGCCGTTTCTAACTGTATATTCCTAGCAACCCCACCAAGTATGGTTTAAAAATGATGTGTTTGACTGACGCCGAAAACAGTTATCTGTTTAACGCATATTTGTACGCAGGGAAAGACACAGATGGGATAGGTTTGTCAGAGAAAGACAAGAAGCTATCAAATACAACCCAGTCAGTTCTTCGTCTCTCTGAGCAAATCATGGGGTCCCACAGGAATATCACAGCGGATAATTGGTTCACATCTATTGAACTGGTAGAAAAATTAAAAGAAAAAGGGCTGACGTACGTTGGTACAATCAGAAAAAATAAAAGGGAAATACCTAATGATTTTGCACCATCCAAAGGGTGCATAGTGGGCTCTTCACTTTACGGATTCTTGGCCAACATGACTCTAGTATCCCATGTCCCCAAAAGAAATAAGGCTGTTTGCTTAGTTTCATCAATGCACTACAGGGTGAGTGACGATATAGAGTCAGGGTTATTGCATTTTACAACGTGACTAAGGGTGGCATAGATACTTTAGACAAAATGTGCTGTAGCTACACATCCGGAGGACAAGGAGGTGGCCAATGGCAGTATTTTTCAGAATATTAGATATTTCTTTTGTCAACTCCTTTGTGCTTCAGCAGTCTGCGAAAGATGAGAAAGATATAACATGATTTTATTTCATTACATCGATAACTGCAGATCTTGTTAGACCCCATATGAGAAGAAGAATGTCAAATCTTAGACTCCCGAGACAGGTACGATTAAGTATTGCGCAAATTCTCCATCTACCGTTGGAAGAGACTGAAGAAGTTGAAAGGCTCGAGAAGCAGACAACATGTAGACTGTGCCCGCCATACAAAAAACGGAAAACCTCTTTCTTATGTGTCCGATGCAAAAAGCCTGTGTTCTTGGAATGCACGAAGAAAATTTGTAAAGACTGTGTGGAAACGGAGATATGAGAGCTATTGTGAAAAAATGTAATTATAATCGCCTGCAGAATGAATCAAGAAAAGGAATAAACGAGATAATATCAACTGTTTCTTATTACTTAGCCTTCCTACTTTAACATTTAAGGCCTTATTTTTAAATCTGGCGAAATATTGATACTTAAAAACGATAATAATAACTCAAGTGTTTTTGACATCAGTTTTTCGATCCTGTTTCAAATAACTATTTTTACCGAAAAATTGGTTCGTATTGGTAATGCATAAAATTAAATATAAGTTTTAGAATAATTAAGCTGATAAAGAAACATTAAACTAAGCAATAAAAATGGCGTTGCAACATTTTATGAATATCTGATTTATTGCGGTCTCCCAGACTGCACGTCACTGGTTGTGTAACAAAAATTGCACGTCACTGGTTAAGGGTTAACCATGCTCACTATGTCAAGCATTCTGACTGAACTTTGCCCAACATATAAAGCTGAGATTCAACAGACCATTGTTCCATCTCCACAGCGATCCAAACAACAATTTGTATTTATTGGCATATGGCTTCGAGAAACCAAAACAATTGTTTTACCCAAAGTGATATTTGTTCCAATGCATCTTGAGAGGTGAGTTATTATAATTTGCTGGCATATTTTAAAGCACCTCATATGTCATCAAGTGTGCACATGGCATGATTTTCAGTTATGATTACAATGATTTGACACTAAGCAAGCAGTCGAAAAACAAAGTTACCTGAACTAAATTTTTAGAACTTAGTTAAGTTTCACTTACAAACAGTTCAGGTCGTCAATAACTAGGGTACAGCTCATGCAATACTTGCATTCCTCATCAATTGAAACTAATGTGCGTTACACAGCTGCGCATGTGTGCAGATGGTGTATTTTCATTTCAATGTCCCCTGTTCAAGTGCATATAATACTCGTGCTTGCTCCGCAAGCTGGTAAAGCCAAGGTAAGCCAATAATTTCACCATACATACATGTCACCAAAGAAGTCATCCATAGAACTGACAGCTAATGCCACTCTTGAAGGAAACAAGAGTCATCCATATTTGTAATAAGTGACCTAAATTCAGATGCCAATAAATCTTAATTGGTGACGTGAAGTCGCCAGACCTCATTGTAACTTGATAGTCTCAAGTGGAAAGGATACAAACAAATACACCGAATATAAAAATGTTGAAGATGAATTATATTAGAGCTGTACTTAAAAAAAATAATATGTAATGCTTCTCATAAGATTAGGAAGAAGTCAATGCTAATGAAAATAATTGAATTCTGATGAAGATAACGGCAAATTTTATTCAAATCACTAGACGAGTAAATGGCTAAATTTTAAATATAATATTACTACAAAGACATCATTGAAAATTCTCAAAAAGTTTTCTTGATCACTGATTCTTCCTTTTAATACTATGCCTTTCACTAATAGTCATAAAAAATTCCAAGTAATTTCTCATAAATACATGGGCAGTAGTAGTTTTGCAAAATGCTTCCCACAGACTTTTGTAAAACTTTTATGAAAATACATCAAAATTTCAAGAATTGATTCCATTTCCATTCTGTATAATAGTAAAGCCTAAAAAATAATTCAGCAATGGTCACTCAAATAAATTTGCTGACAATTTATGAATTATGAATTAAAATTATGGAAAATATTTACATGCTGTTAACTTCATCACATATAAGCAGTTAGCACCTAAATATTCTAAAGTGAGTATTCACTTCACACTCAGGTTACCAACAGAACACACACAGTTCTACAGTTTATTAGTATTTTTGTTAGCTACTCTAACTGGAAGATGCCTTTTCAAAGGCTTACTTTCAAGCTCTTCTGAAGGCAGACGTTTGCAGAACGATGGCTAGATGGCTCTTTCTCCCTCTCCCAAGTCTGGCAGGCCCTCTCCGCTCTTGGAACATCCTTTCCTCACAACTGACATCTTCCGGAAGAATGGAAAAAGTATGGAATGAGCATAATAATTTCACCAAGAGACAGCCAGTCATATGACTGTTTATCTTATGTCAAATTACATTCATGTACCATAATATCACTTAGGTACATTTAAACTTATTCATGACATCAAACGTTATGTGATACTGGAAGATATTTTTATCACCCCTCTTAAAAGCATTTTGAAATATTTCTTGTTCTGACCTGTTCCTCAACCACAACTTCTACACTGCAGTTCTTTATCAAGAGAATTTCTTCAACAGATATGAAGCACCATATTTCCAAACCCATAAGATGCACTTTTTTACTCGAAAATTTGTTCTAAAATCTCTCATCTCTCTCCTCTCCATCCTAAAGAATCCTCCCTTTTCCTGAATCCCTCCCTTCCCATGAGTGCAAGTTCCCAAACTCCGCCTGCCACGTACACCTCTGCGGTGGCTCGCAGGGTAGCATGTAGAAATAGATAGCAAAGAGTAAAGCTAATTGTTCATGCATCCTATTTTGTGTTTCCATCAAAGGTGCCAAACTCAACTTTCACCTCACACTTCACTGTGGCAGCGAGTTAAACTCCACTCTCCATCAAGCATTCTTTTCTGAGACTACACAACAAATAACTTATATACAGTGGCTATTTTTTGAAGTTGACCCTTTTCTTCCTATAAATTTTTGACTCTAATGCATGTCCATAATAATTTTTTCTTCTAAAATCCAACCCAAAAAGTCAGTGCCCCGTGGGTCAGTGCATCCTATGGGCAGGGAAACAGTATAGATTCTCAAATATTATCAATTTTATGAATCACATGCAACACATATGACACTAAATCTGTGGTAAGATGACTAAATATGATGTCATATTTTGAAATTTTTGCAGGAGAGCAATTTTAAAGTTTAGTACACTCTGAAAAATCAGAATCTCAAAGTTTAGGTCTTACTTTTTCGTAATAGATATATATACCTATGTATAAAACTGTAGTTATCATATTTTTTTAACTTTCCAAATCCAACGGCATAAGCACTACGAATCCAACGGTATGCATAACTCATTTTTAGCCATATTACCACAGAAATGATGTGCCAAAAATATTCCAGACAATGCATTTCCATTAAATATTCATTTATATTCATATGGTTCCTGTGGACTATGCATATTAAGTTTCTTTCAAATTAATCGATTGTGGCGATACTTGGAGGAAATTAAAGATAGAATTCATGATAAGAAAAAACACAGTACAAATTCGACTATTTTTTTATTGCTGTCAAAAAAATAGTGGAATTTGAGCTGTTTTTTCTCATCATGAATTCTAAGTGTCTTTCATTCAATAATGGTGTACCACAACATTACGCCTGAAAACATTAAGTCTATCCAAAGGACCATATTTGTTTTCACTCATGCTCCCCAGGGGAGGCAGATCATTAAAATAGACTAACTCAGGCAGGTTTTTTTAAAACTTTTATACCGATTCCTTCTAGGGTAAAAATAGCGATTTACACAACAGCCCAGCAGATTGCCAATTCCATCTTATTTAGAAACTCCCAGACAATAAATTTTCCAAATCCAAAATGTTAGTAACCAAATCTATTTTTCGATTTGAATCCTAAGAGATTAAGAATAAGGCCCCAAGTCAATAACAAGTTTCTGCTAAGGGCCACTAGCTCTCATGCAAGTTCCACTTTATTGCATTTTTCACAAACACTGTCAAAACACTATCACTTTGACCCCATTCATTCTTTCACTAAGAAGTGAATACATTTCAATCAAGACTAAAACAGACAACTGCTCTCATTAGTGTCATCTCTCAAAAGATTTAGAGCCTTTTGTTCTTGACATGAAAGTACAGGTGGTCCTCGACTTTCGTACAATTCGCACGTTCGTACGCTCCTAATTGATACCTTTTACTTGACTTTCGGACATTAAATTCAAACTTTCGGACATTTGTCAAACAGTATTTTTGAATTTCCCGCGAAATTTTGAATTACCCGCGATGGTGCATGGCGCATCACGGCATTCAGTTGTTACATCTGGCGTTCTCGATCGCTAGTATACGCGACCGTGGGCATGCTGACTTAGAGCAAGGTATAACTTGTTTATTTACTGAATTCAATTAATATCGTATGATTAGAATGAGTGGAAAATGAAAATATGATGTGCCTGAAAAGATAGTTGGGAATTATTAGACGTGCTGAACTGGGAGGATCTTTTGCTGCGATCGGACGATCATTGAATTTAAGCTGTTCAACTGTGTGTTCTATAGTAAAGGGGAAAGATAAAATTATAGACCATGAATGAAATGCTGGGAAGTGCATGCGACCTTAACGAAGTTTTTTATGGCCTGTCCCTACGAATCGTCATTCTATTTTCGTTTGCCTTTTGTCCGATTTAGGAAATTGCGAAATTTTGTTGCTTCTTTAGTTGTAATAATCTAAATTAAATCGAGTTTAAGGGTCCATAAATTAAATGTCGTGATGCTTCTTGTTTTGTGTCTTTATAGTTATAGTGGACGTTATCAGTGAAATGTTAATTTCTGATTGGGAAAAATTAGAAATGCGTATATTTACTCAGTACACAACGGAATTCTTTTAGAACCGTTTATCAAGACTACGTAGTTTTTAAAGTAATTACGCATTGTTTTAAATATAATTAATGTATTTTTAAACTTTTGCATTAAAAATAAAATTCCCTTACAATTGATTTGAGGTTTTACTATGTATATGGGTGATTCTCTGAAAATGGGGTACTTTCATGAAACTTTAGAATATCTCCTTAACTATTAGTTTAAATATTAAAATCAAAATTGTATAAAGTTTAACGAAATGTAAGTAACTTGGCCCCAAACAGTTAAAGAAACAAATAAATTTGAAAATACTGAAAATAATGTCTCAAAGGATTCAAAAGTCCACTCCGAAGCCTGCAACTAGCACGGTTTCACTTATAAATGGTGTTATATATAAGAGAAAAAGTAAAATAAATTGTCTTCAAGTAGGTTAAATTAATTCACAAAACCTTCCTGATTAATGCTCCTGGTTGTTATTTTGACATATTTTCTTTCCTTAACAATTATTTTGAACCAAGGTTTGCAACCAGGTTCAAGCATCCACTCCGAAGCCAAAGAGAAATAGTGAAAAATCTCAAAAGTTGGTATAACTGCTAAATTCCTACTGGTAGGCCTGAAGAAAGTTAGCCATCTTTCTTGCAACTGAATGAGTGACATGCAGATTCAGCTACCATCAGTGAAAGAATAACCTACAACAACTCTGAATTGAGGTTAATATGTTTATTGGTTGTATACTCCGTGGCTTCTGTAAAATCTAAAATATGTTACTGCATGTGTTGTATTTTTGATATGAGGTGGTATTCAGGGAAAATGATTCAATTGCATAAGATGTACCCCATAACCTCAAAATCATTGTCTTGGCCTGGCTGAAGATGTGATTTGTGTACTCCGAAGCCGTCCACTCCGAAGCCAAAATTGGCTTCGGAGTAGATGCCAAGAGCTACGGAGTGGACTCCAAGCACTGATTTTCCTGAAATCGGTTGAAAATTTATGAAATATTTACAAATATAATTTACTGGGCTGCTTTTTTCCCCTTTTTTAACTAATTTTACATAAAATAAATTTTTTTTTAATTTTAAATTTTTTTTTAAATTATGGTGATACATGCATTTTAGTGGGCAGATTTTGTGTGCAATTACCTTTAAAGTATAAATATATATGATTGTCAACATTGAAGCTACTGACATAGCTCAAACTCTTAAAAAATTAAAATATGTGACCTCCGGTCCACTCCGATGACAGCAAAAACTAAATTTCCTAAAATACTGGAAAATAATCACTCTTGATCTCTGCTGCACTCTGGTACATATTATAACTAATTTAAGGAACCTGATAAATATATTCTTATTTGAATTTGAATTTTTTTATTTAAAAAAATATCCAACTTCAAAAGTCCAAGTTTTCAGAGAATCACCCATATTTAACTCTCCGGGAACGTAACCCCTAATTAGTATGGGACTCTATTGTTCAACTTTTGTACATTCGACTTTTGTACACGTTTTCAGGAACGCATTGTGTACGAAAGTCGAGGACTGCCTGTACATAGAAAATATTCTACACCCTCTTTCCACTCACCTTTGAAAGATAAGAATGCTCCAGAGTATTGGGTAGATTTGACATCACGCATACACTGAGGGCACTCCTGTTTAGGTTCATCTGAGATGCATGACTCCACTTGCCTGTTTGATCATCAAAGAACTCAACCAATGGAATAGTAGTGCAACCTGTTGAGCAGAAAAAAATTGTCATTTACACAAGGACTGGGTTGGGTGCCACTGGAGACTTTGAGGCTGCTTGCTACTTGCTAAGACTACTCAAGAGATTTCTGCCATCCCAACACTGGCTGGATTCATCAGTGCTTTTCACTCTCCCACTCTATTTTCCCTCCCCTCTAAGCCAAAGTATATTTGACGATGTCCACCAAGAGCTCCCCCCTCCCATCATCTGTCCTATCCGTCACGGAGGTGATCGGACTGGAGTGTAAACACACAAAGCTCAACCACAAAAACATATGAAATATGATCTGGGGCAAAACCAAACTTTTCTCGATATCAATTTAAAATCCAAATCCTAAAAGGTCTCATGCATCTTGAACTTTTTAAAATCTTTAATAAGTGATAACAAGAAGAAAATAGAAAATAAAACTTTTACTAAGTATTAAAAGTTTGGACGAAAGGAAATTGGAAATATGCTTTCATCAAAAAACAAGTTTTAAATAAAAAAAATACTTTTTAAAAAACCAGGTTTATGTTCAGGTGCACTTATCTGTGAAAAATTTTTCACATAGAGAATTAATTAATTATTCGCTACTAACTGATTAACTAATTGATATATCTGATTACTAATTAATTTATTATCATCAAAATACATTTGTGTCTAGTATACACTTATTCTGTACTTTCTAGTCTTTATATTACTTGTGCAACGGTTATTTGAAATTTAAATTATTTACATTTCTTCTCACTATAAATGCGGAAATGATGGTTGCAATAAATTGCAACAGCGCTGACTGTGAGTACACAATGTGATGTGGGTTTCGTCATGTTAGAATAAATAAAATATAAGCAATTTAATTTTAGCAGATTAACTCGGTAATTAATGCATTTAATGACTGACTCATTGGTTGTCACCGAAAGTAAGTAAGTGTGCCAAATTTCAGCTAGATTGAACATTAGGAAGTTGGTTAGATTTCGATTACAAGAACCCATCCAGACAAACAACAAACAAACAGGGCAAGTTCAAATAAGCGTGGTGAAAATAATCCTCCGTTCAATCAGAATATATGTACATACATGCATAAAAAATTAATTAAAAGAAACGCTGAATCAAAATCTAATTTTTTTCAGAGAATCTAGAAAACTTCCTCAATTTTTTCAAATCAAAGTTTCAAATTACTGTTTTTTTTTATTTAAAAAAATTCAAAAAACTTTTCCAATGGGTATCAATAAAGCTATTCTTTCTAGAGTTGTATTTTTGAATGTTAAAGATTTCCATTCAGTTGAAATCACATAGAAAGATTCCTACAACCAAAAATTGTGCATAGTTTCAAGTTTTCTAGTCTATTTTTTCAAAGATTCATGTGATTTGAGGAAATAACCCAAGAAATGTGCATAATTCCTCCAAAGTTCTTCTCTTTTCATATGCATGTCCAGGGTCGGACTGGCCATAAGAGCATTTGTTTTTTTTTTCAAGTAATCTATGCCTAGCGTTCCATCGACTGCGAGTGAATACATAAAATGAATTCAATACGTGAATTTCCTAATGGGAATTTGTGGACAGACAGAGAAATTTTGATTTTTAAATTAATGATTACATTTGAAATGCTTTCTACATAGCATTTCAGGGTAGAGTCTTGGGGGCATATCTATTTAACCTCTTCATTGATGACCTTTCCTCCCTTGTTTCTCCCTCTCAAGCTAATACTCTACTTTATGCTCATGACTGCAAAATTTTTAAGCAAATTCACGCTACCTCGGACTGCCAAGACCTTCAGAATGCCCTAGATTTGACTGCTAAATGGTGCAATACCTGGAAGCTCAACTTGAATTCCAGGAAATGCAATTCTATTTCCATCTCTCTCAAAAAATCCCCCATCAAATTTGACTATTCCATTAATTCTGAGCCTCTTCGACATGTTTCGGCTGTGAAGGATTTAGGTGTCTTAACAGACAGTAAAATTAACTTCTCGGACCACATTAACTCAGTCAAGAGCAAAGCCATGTCTCTATTAGGCCTCCTCTACCGCTACACGGAAATCACTGATCCCCAAGCTCTGAAATCATACTTCACAGCATTTGTCCTTCCAATCACTGGATATTGCTCTCCTATATGGTCCGTCGCAGCTCCAACTAATCTCGCCTGTCTTAACAGTATCACTAGCTTCTTCGCCAGAATTGTAAAACACAGGGTTGCAGACTGCCGCAACATGCCTACTTGTTCAATCCTATCTTCTCTCTCAATCCCTGATCTCTCCCATCAAGGAATTAAAACCGATTTAAAATTTATTTACAATATTCTAAACTCATTCATTGATTGTCCTGAATTGCTTTCCTCCATAAACGTCAGAGTCCCTTGTCGATCCACACGTACTCATTCCTTACTCCATATGCCTATCCCCAGACTATCCCTTGTCAAGCGCTCACTTCCCTACCGCCTCTCCTCCCTACTGAATTCTTTGCCTAATAATATAGATCCATTTTTTCTCTCTTCGGACTCATTTATCAATCTCGCTATGTCCCATTTTCCCATGAATAAATAATACCTCTCCCATTTACCTCCCTTCCTTCCTACGTTTTATTTGTATTTTTTATTATTCTCACCGCATACCAATTGTTTTCATTGATTGTTATTGTTTTTATTTAAAGTCTGTTACTGTTTCACTCTAAATTGGCAGAAATGCTGTATGTGAACAATTAAATAAATAAATATAAGTAGGGATAAGGATTCCATTGTATAATCTGCACGTCATCCATGGTTTGCACAAGGCACTTGGGTTGAGAAGCCAGGGAACAAGTTACCTTGACAACCCAATCACCGGTAGCTGAAAGTTATCATATCTCGATAGAGAGATGACTACCAGATAGGTTGAATCACTAACCAGTGCAATTCATTCATAAGTAGCTCTGCATTCACCACACACTAATATATACTCATAACAGCATATGCAAGGTTTGTTTCATGAAATACTTGAGATGATAGGAAACAAAAATAGGAGAGAAATGGACAAGATTCCTCTGGCAAGGAAAGAGAGAAGTGTCCATTTCTGATTATGCTTAGTAATTAGAAGGCTATATAATTAAATTGAGGGCTGAAAATGGTCTTACCATTAAATCCACCAACAACGAAAAGCAAGTTGTCCAGCACAACTGCCGAAAAGTTACTCCTCGGAGTAAACATTTCCGGAATGTCCACCCAATGGTGATGCTCCCCAGGACAAATCTTTTCCACTGAAAAGTAATGCAAAATGATACTGCATTATGATGTATTTTTCATAATAAGCATCTAAACATTTTACTACAGAATGTAGGTGATGTCACATTATTTCAAGAATGTAATCCCCACAATTGCAGAGCTATGTGAAACCTCACGTAGAATCACTCTCCGGGGCAAATAATAAGCTTCAAAGTAAATTTCATCATACCAGGCCTGACAAAATGGATGGCATCCATTGCAAAGGAAGATATTATTGTACTCTATAATTTTATAAAGTCAAAAATGCACATAATGCATCATACCAGGCCTGACAAAATGGATGGCATCCATTGCAAAGGAAGATATTATTGTACTCTATAATTTTATAAAGTCAAAAATGCACATAATGCATTGTGAAATAGTTTACAAATTGAAAAAATAATATCTTTCTTTATTTTACTTACTCTTTAATAACTTTATTCTGATCAAATTAACTTCTTAATAAACATCCTACGGCGGTACACACCCCCCAGGCTCCCATCCCCTCATATACAATATATTTTAACCTTCCCCCTTCCCTCCACAAATTTCCTGAAATCCTGGGTTTCTCAATGCCAAAAATTATTTTTTGCCACACCTAAAAAGAAAGTTTGTTTCTCTGCCCTATTTTGTGGGAAGAAAGTGCCACTTAAGATCCCTCTTTTATTCATGTTACATCGTGTTTGCTTACCCGAGCAATGACTATTTTACACTACTGAAAGTCTTGCCGTATCGAAATATTCATTCCTGACTGTTAAAATATGTAAAATTGAACAATTAATAATCAATAATAAGCGATGAATTTTATGCATTAATTATTATTTCTTGTTATTCAATAACCTGTTGAGTATGTACTGAATTTTGTGCAAAAATAAACATATATCTTAAATATATATGTAGTGTCATGATTTCAACTTCATTTACAATTACATATGTATCTGCATATTTAAAATAGGTGATAAATGATCATAATTCATGACACAGTTGATACATAAATGCTTATTGAAAATGGTTAAAAACATAATCGTATGTTGCTTCCATCATATGTGAAGCATTGACAGAGTGAATAATGATACAGTCAGTCATGAAAGAAGAATATTTTTACAAACTTTCCATTCGGATGTGGAAAAAAAATCGCATCTGTAACATGGGAAAGAAGTAGGACATCACAACCTGCTTTAATATTGCCACCGCTCTTAGCAATATTAATATCACACGGGTGGCTAAATCCCAATTCCCTCCCTAGTTATGCAATATACTATGCATTTATGATGCACTGGGTGCCATGACCCCCTTTTGTGGGAAACACTGTCATCCTGAGACATAAATATGTATTTATTTCTTCTTGTTTACTTAAATTGACTTGGGTTGTAATTTCATGTGCATAAATTATAGAAGTGAGGAAGAAGACCGCAGTAAAAAAGTAAGTCAGGAATAAAAGGGGTAGTGAAAGGATTTAGG
This sequence comes from Pyrrhosoma nymphula, assembly GCA_963573305.1. NCBI lineage: Eukaryota > Metazoa > Arthropoda > Insecta > Odonata > Coenagrionidae > Pyrrhosoma > Pyrrhosoma nymphula. The sequence goes on along the minus strand of OY754335.1, from coordinate 4,744,028 downwards.
AAAGTGATGGAAAGGAGAACTTGAATTAACTGAAGTTCGGAATCACATTGGTGAAGCCATGCTAAGATAAAAAAATGAAAACATTGTTCAATGTAGTATTGGTGCACTTTTTGGTTTGTAGCTCATGGTTTTCTATAGGAAGTAAATTCTTTTCTTATACATACATAAATGAAAAAGGATAAACGATCAATCAAAAAGACCAAGAGAGGAAGTAAATGAGAGATATAATGTGCACCAAGTGATGTCATGAAAAATGAGCACTATAACCTTTACAAGGACAATTGCAAAAACCCATTTTCTCATACATTGTGATTACATAGGAAGTGGGAGACAAAAGGAATAAAATATTTTAATGAATAATTTAAACAAGGAACAAGAATTTTTCATTTTGCAAATGATACTTTACACTGCATTGTGTCCAATTCTTGGGCCCACCAAGTCACGTGTGGCCAATGCCTACCCTAGGAGAATATAGTATTATGCAAGCAATATGTATTTAATACTCACCAGACGTCAGGCGATTTGTGCCATCAAACCCTCCAATGGCATACAAGTAGTTGTGGTATGCCACCAAACACACTCCTGATCTTGGTAACCTCAGATCTTTTAAATAAGTCCACTGATTAGTCTTCGGGTCATAGACCTCACTTGTGTCCAAAACTGTATTCCCATCAAATCCACCCACTATGTACACCTATATGGGGATATAAATGATGTCCAAAATTGATATTCACAAGTATGTCACAAGTCAGTGATGCCCAAATTTTGAAAGTTTCATTTGGGTGTGACAAAAGACCTCGCATAAAATTTCTAACACATCTGCCTTAGTCCTTAAAATATGCTTTTCATCCATCAGGATATTGCTCGACAGCCTTCCTAAGTTTCAATTAAACCCCGGATTCGTATGTAGGCCAAACGCCACCCCATGTTTCCCCAATGCAATGGAGGGTGGGTGGAGAGAAACCTGCTGTCGGCAATGTCAACTATATAATAAGCACCGAGGGGTCCTCAGTTTTATGACCCAACTAACGGACTGAGTACTGAACTTAAAGTGCTCTCCACATAGCACTTAAGTAAGGATCAGGATTCAACTGGAAAATGTCTGACAATGTTGGTAATATTCTTAATTTCCGTTAAAAGGTATTTTAAAATCATAACAATTAACCATTTAACAATTTCATCAAATTAATGCCAAATTTTGAAGGAACATCAACTAATACGTTATGTGATAGTCTGGTGTGTTTTATAGCTTTAGTAGTTTTTCATGTTAACGTGATTAAATTGGTAAAATAATAAAATAGCAATAACATGGAGAACCACAGGAAGAGATGGGGGTGGCAATAAATGAGGTGGACAGCATATGAAGTCTGTTAGAATTTCAGATAATTCAGTAAACTCATTTTCATTCACACTATTCCAGCGTGCTCTTTACCTTGCCATTTAAGGCTGCTGCACCAGCATCAGACCTCCTTGCATGCATTGGAGCTATAATTTCCCACTGGTTGTTCAAAGGACTGTAACGTTCTGCAGATTTTAGCCTGTCTTGGCCATCATAACCACCCAATGCATAAATCTGCCCATCTAAATTAAAGAGTGGAAGAGACCATAATAATTACAAGCTCGTGACTGTGACTGCTTTCTGAAGGATAACAAATATTTTATAAATGATTGCTCAGTTATAATTTTGCCATAAAAGGAAACTGTGTGCATACTTAGGACACAGGTGCTGACGTAGCAGCGTGCAGTGTACATGCACGCACGGTCATTCCATGTTTTCAGGGCTGGGTTATACTGGCGCATGGTGTTGTAGTAATTATTGCCATTGAAACCACCAACCATGTATATACAGCCATTCAATGCCACCACACTATGATAAGCTCTAGGAGTACTATCCACAGTTAGTGACAAAAACCATCTGTCAGATCTAAAAGAAGAACCATTCACCAAATATTACACAAGTGAATTCAAAACAGCATAATAGAATGTGAGATAACACGAAAAAGAAGCTGAGGCTTTCATTGGAGGAATACTCATTTCTTTAAAGAAAAATTACACATGTTCATAAAAAAGTTTAATTCAGGCAGTACCTAATATAGCAAATGAAAGAATATAAAAGATTATGGTATGTATTTACATTCAAGTTTTTCCCAATTTAGGGTAATTGTTCTCAAAGGCTTATGCATATAGTGGTTTTTTAACCTACCCAGCAGAGTTCTATAAATCACTACCAAAATCAACTACAATTAGTGATTTCAACACTAGTGAGGCATACCATAGGCCAATAGATTATTCCTCCAATTACCTAATTGGAGGAAAAATCTATTTTTCTTTTTTATAGGAGTAATACATAAGTATATGTAACTATGTATATGTACTTAAATATTTTTGGGTACAAAAATCTGAATGTAAATATCATAAAAAGCCAAGTATTATTCATAAATCACAAAATTAAGCTATCATTTTCATTCATTCAAGTATTCTACCAGCTGATTGGTAGGTTCTTGGACAGTCCCCATTCTGTATCCCAACCTCATAGAAATTGCCTCGCTTTCCCTCCTAAGGATGGCCCGTTATTAGATCCCTCTTCAATTCTTCATATCTTCTACCTCCTCTTATTTCGTCCAGAATTCCTATCCTCTTCCTTCCTCTTCCACGCTTCCCCAGTGTTTTCCCCTCTATCACTCTCTTCAACATGCCCTCTCCTCTCAAAACCTCCTCCATTTCCATCTCTTCTGCCTTCTCCGAACCTCTGCCACAAGCTTCCTCTCCTCTCCAACCATATCCAATACCTCCTCGTTCATCTTCCTCGCCATCCAGCTCACCTTCTCCATCCTTCTCCAAACCCACATCTCAAACGCCTCAAGTCTACGCACATCCTCCCTGCGCAATGACCAAGTTTCCGACCCATATAGCGCGACGCTCCATATTAAAGTTTTCACCAGCCTTTTCTTTACGTCTCTTCTCAGACCCCCCTCATCAATTCCCTTCTCTTCGAAAATGCTATCAGGGACGTTTTAATAAAGTATACTTTACACCTCTTATGGAAAGAGCATGAAGCACCAATATTGCCACTCATGCATAATGAAACAACACAAGCAAATGCCAATCAAAGTGCTGCAAATTTATAAAAAGTAAACTATACACTACTTTGAGATAAGTTGTCTTGAATAATCGCAAGCTATGATATGCTGAATATGAGTTACATAATTGCATATTTATGAAATCAATGGAGAAGAATTATTTCTATAGTCTAATATCAAAATCATAAGGTATATCACTCCTCCCTAAGTCACTTAATCAGGAAGTACAGATGGATTTTCAAGGTAACACATATTTTAAAATCATTGGTCAGTTACGTAGGCAGTAACGTTTTTTCATTTAAAATTTTTTTCTCGATTATTTGATATTTAGAGTTTTAAATCTAAGCTTTGAAACAAAAAAGTACACATTTCCTTCCTTCCTTCCTTCCTTAATACCTTCTTGACAAAATTTATATTTTATGGTATAAACAGAACCCAACAAACACATATAACCTACCTGATGTCATAGGTTTCAATGAAACTTGTTGGGTTCCCAGAGCTCCATCCCCCAATTGCAAAGAGTATTTCATTTGGTATTCTAGGCTTTGCCAAATGGTGGTTGAGATCCATAGCCAGAGAAGTACTCGACGCTACGGGAGACTTTGCTTTCAGGGCTTCTATTCTGCTGAGCAAAGCTGCTGCCTCAGCTAATATTAGTTTGCATTCCTGTAAATAACAAAGTGAAACATAGAATTTGGTAATAGTACTGAATATAATTTGATTCATACAATTATAAAACAAGAGGACAAGCACGTAATAATCTATAGGAACAGAATAAAAAAGGGGCTACAGTTTCCACTTTATAAATAAAGTAAGACATCTTTCGGCTTGGCCCAAATTATTGGAGTTGACCCCCTACTTTAAGAGCTGTTGCCTCCATCAGCAAGTGGCCGACTACGAAAGTGAATTGAAATTTGCAATTAAAGCATGTTAAACTGAAATAGAACCACTTCAAGATAAATAAACATGCATTAAAGTTCATCCAAGATAATAGCGCAGTTGACAGAAATGAAGCCAATCAATAAACAAAACTAAATATGATAATATCCAATGCCGTTTGGCGAAGGGAACCACATGACTGGAGAATCCAAGATAATTATAGCCTTTCTTTAAATCATACGATTGTGAAAAAATTGTTTGCTTTCCATTTCTTTCTCAGCCAAATCAGTATATTTCAACTGCGCTATTATCTTGGACGGACTACTACAGACATAACGCAAAAAAAATGCCATAAATCTAAATCCATAAAATTAATAAATCAGACAAAAGATCAAATAAATTATCAAATGCCAAAAAGATTTCTTTTTATTATTACATCGACACTATCACCCCACATAGCATGCAAGATTGCGGCAAGCTTGCTTGAGTTTTGCCTACGGCTTGCCAAGATTGGCAATATTGATGCAAGCCTGCTGCAAACTTGCCAATATTGTCACGCTCAGTGCAAGCAGAAGGCTGGTTGCACTCAACCTGCATGGAGTGTGCCAACCTTGCCAACTTTGCTGCAGGACTCTGGCAACTTGGCAGTATTTGATTTTGACGATAGAGGGATAGAGCCGGGTGCATTTTGATGCTCATTTTTTTGTTGTTAGCGAAGTTAGTAGGAGCCGTTGGTGTGTTTTGTGTCGTTTGTTTATTTGTGATATTTACAACTAATTAGTAGTTGGATTGCGGTATATTACGTAAATTTGTTTGCATTGTCTGCAAGAAGAATGAATGGAAGGAAATAAATTCACAGGTATGATTTAACAATCGTGGTTCATTAAGAATCTAAGTTCTAAAAACATCCTTTGTACCACATTAAATATTTCGTATCACCTTTCTGTCCATGGACTTTGTGATACTCCATTGAAGTTCTGGAATACTTTTAGGAGCCAAAGGACGATGTTTTTCCATCTTAAAATGACCTATTTCAATCAGAAATTTCATGGGAAGCCTACCGTGTAATCAGTGGAACAAGGGTGTAACCTACGAAAAGTGTGAGCGAAGTCTTGAAAGACGGACGCCACCGATTTCTGGTAAGACAAAACATCAATCCTCTCCTGTTCTTTTAAGCATCGTTAATTTAACTTGTAAGCTTTGTTTGGTATAGAAAATTCATGCGGGATTCTTTGCGTATGAAATCGTAAGATCATCATTCCTACTTTTCAGAATAAGTGTTGTAGCGAGGCTCACGGCTATAAGGATGGAACCGCAGCAGGAACCCTTTTTATAATTTGGGAGAGAATTCGCGGTGCCATAAAAACCTATTACTACTTCATTTCAAGAGGTAATAATGTAAACAAACTACCCTTGAATGTGCTGTGAAATTAGCAAAATGAACTGTTCTCATTCGTATGGTGTTTGTTTTTGTGGTGTGCAGCAGTTGAAGGAAAGCATCATATGACTCAACTTTAATTTAATTTGTAAAGTATTTTACATTTGTGATTTTTATGTATGTTATCCAAGCATTAAGAGGAATAAAAGTTGTAAATTTTTAATTAAAGTTTACAATTATTTTAAGTCCAACAATGCAGTCTCTGCATTCTCAAAGTTAGGCAATGCCTCAGCAGCAGGACCGATTTTGCTTTTTGATACATCGGAAAATATGGCGGCCGACTGGAAATATTGTCAAATTTGTTAATTGTAGTAATAGCTGACTTCCACGTCAACTTTTGCTGGTGTTAGTGATACCTACTTTTGTTGGTGTTAGTGAAACGTGTGCTTCAATTAAACATTAATTGGCCCAATTGGCCCAGGTTTGTCTTGCATGAAGATTGCACAGGCCTTGCATGCAACTTGCAGTTCAAAATAGCAGCAGGCTTGCTGCAGGGTTGCAGCAAGCTTGCAGCAGGTGTAGTTGTCAGATTGCTGCAAGGTTGCAGTAGTCTGATTGCAGCAAGCTTGCTGCAGGGTTGCAGCAAGCTTGCAGCAGGTGTAGTTGTCAGATTGCTGCAAGCTTGCCATTGAGAGATTGCTGCAATTTTGCTACAAGCTTGCTGCAGGCTTGCAGCAAGCTTGCGTGCAACCTTGCAGCAAGCTTGAGGCAAGTGCAGTAGTCGGATTGCAGCAAGCTTGCTGCAAGCTTTAATTTTGCCAATGCAAGCTTGCTGCAAGCTTGCTATCTTGCAATGACAAGCTTGCTGCAAGGTTGCAGCAAGCTTGCTTTGCTATGTGGGACAATTGCAGAATGGAATTATAATGCTACCGTAAACGAGGGCTACTTTGGCCCACTTTTTAGAAATTTTAAGTTCAACTGCAAATAAATCTGCAACTTTTACTAGTCTATCTCCGGTAACCTCTTTAACACAACTTAACTATCATAAATTTCATTTATCAAGAGACTTTTATGTTTATTAAAGTCGGCTATGAAAAATTTTTTTTTCAATTGGGCCATGTTACCCTTATGTTAGGGCAACTTTGGCCCAACTTGCTTCTACCTACTTTGAAGCTTTGTACAAAGAGCTATGGCCAAAGAAAGCCTGCCCAGGGCTGCTGCTTAGAAAAAACTACCAAAACTAGTTTGAAATATGGTTTCTGAAGGTCATTAAAGAACGTTTTGTTGTTTTTTATTTTGGGCCAAAGAAGGACCCCGGGGCCAAAGTAGCCCATGTTTACTCGGTACTCTAAAGGCCAAAAAAAAAAAAACAGGCTAAAATTTTTTAGAGATCTTATCAACAGGTCTTGAAGATAGAACATGATCTAGGTATTTGTATTTCCAAATGAAATATCAAAAAATATTAGGCTCTAAAAGGTTTTTAATGCCCACTTCACCGTCATTGATCATGACAATGGCATGAAATGGCCATTTTTTTTGTTTTAGTAAGAATATAAAACTAGATCAGATCAAAGAGAGCATTTTTGCCACGCTTTACTGGCATCAATGTTGCTTGGGCAGCAGTGCAACAGGTGCTCAAGGGATGCCAGAGACCAGACAGACAAGCTGGCAAGCAAACCTTCTGTAAGCCACAGTTTAAGATCTATTCCATCAACACCACCAAAACCAATGATTGAGCATAGAATGTATTCCTTCCGATACATACTTATAATATCCTTAGCTACCTAAAATGGACGTTGCACCAACTTAGGTTAAGAAAAAGATCATCTAGGACTCAGAATGACAAATTGTCCAATTCTTCCCTTAATCAGGGAAAAAGAGCCTATGCTTCAGGAGAACAGTTTGCCCAACTTCAAAGCATCAGAAATCTGGTCACCTTAGCAGAGGACATTGCACCCAAATCCTAAGACAATCAAAATCGATATCCAACGCAGAATCTCAACCCAAGACCGGTGGATTGCCAGGCTGATTAATTACAGACTTGGCTACCACAGTCAATCTACATTTCTCATTTTAAATAATGCTTAAGGTAAGAAGATATTAAAGTTTGAGCTAAAATTCATGGAATTATATTAATTCCTCCAAGTCAGTATAAGAACTGTAAAAAAAAAGTGGAAGCTTTAGGGGATCTATCACTACGTTGATGTTTTGAAAGAGAGGAACAACTTCTTCAAGTAATTAATTTTTCATAGTATTTAACCCTTTCAGTGTGGAAGACTCACACGTGTTAGTCATAAATGTATGCTTTCCAGGGGCGGATGACTCACATCTACATCTACAAAATACCCTGCAAGCCACCTCAGGGGTGTGTGGCAGGGGGTGAGTATTCACCAACATGCATTACACTATACCCTAAAGTTAGTGTAACTACGACTAATTATGCATTAGCATAAATCGGTAAGGCTGGTCGGCACTAAACAGCGTGAGTCAAGCTTGTAATGGTAAATAATGCCTTTTTTATTATTCTGGCACCCACAGAAACACTCTTTGAAAAGTAATTATGCATTGAAAGGGTTAATGAATGATTCATCTATGTAAAAAAAATAGTCATCAAAACTGACTAGCCCATGAATGAAAAGAAATGTGGAATTGTTCTAGTAATTCTTTCAATCATGATCAGTATAAAGTTCCACAAAGTAACACCTGATTCCAACATTCATTCTATAGCTATTTGCAATACACATGAATTTAAGGATACCTTATGTTCACCAAGCAAATCCCATTTCATGACAGTGTTGTCAAAGAAACTCTTCTTCATCAAACCAAAGCGGATACATTGCAGCAGTTTTGGTAAATGTGGGTGACGAGATTCAATGTTTCCCTCGATCCAAATCTTGACAGCCAAAAAGGCCATTTCTTCATGACGGACATTTAATCGGTCTTCCAAAAGAATTTTCTGTAGAAGTTCTTTATTAATTCCCACCAGTTCACCACTCCTATACACCATGTCCTATTTTAAAAATCAGAAAATAATCTCAACACATGGCAAAAATGAACAGATGTAAGACCATTATATGAAATGCCAAACAAATAGCACACTAAGGATAGTATGTACCAGTCAGAGAATACAAGAATAGGTAATCCTAAAAAGAAGACACTGTTAACTATAGTTGATTGAATGGGTCAGTTTTCCCATACATTTCACCTCAGAAAGAAAATTTTATTCAGTTCACAGGGATAGAACTTTGGAATATCTTAAAAAGAATATTTTACATGAAACATTTGACTCACACCATCATTGGATAATGAATATAAAAATATTATTCCTCCCTGGTTCTAATCTAAAACAAATTTCATCAAAAATTTGAAATCGAGTAGCTGGTACTTCTTTCTTTTTTCACACAGACTTCATTTCCAGGCATTAATAAAGCCCTTAGCCCCCAGTGGATATGCGGAGTGGGGTCAAGGGGGCTCACAAGAAGTGAAATATGTAGGTGGTTGCAGGTAAACGGAAATCGGTGGATTCAAGGATTACGCAGACTGGACGCTTCGACAGAAATACTAAATTCATGAATATTGCTAAATAATCCCAACATACTAATAGGTAGTCGGAAAATAACTCCATACCTCAGTAAGTATGTTCATGCCTATTTCATGCATAGCGACCTGAGCAACTTTCCCTATGAATCACCAGCCAAATATCGTAAACAGAGTTCAATTTACTCCCTAAATTCGCCACATTTCAAGACTATTTTGACTTCTTAATTCCATCCCATGAAGAATACCAGACAAGTCGTCCATAAAAAATTTCTACCATCTGTGTGGGCGGCTATACAGTGTAGGTGGCCACACAGTGTAGAAATTTGACTCAGCACACCACCTCTGCTTCCTAGACCGGGAATTGGTTCTGGATATGGACTTTCAGTACCAACATACACTAGAAGTTACGCCAGCTGGCGTAACTTCTAGTGTATGGTGTAGCCTAGTGTATGGTAGTAGCCTAGGCTACATCGAATGAGCACCACGAATCAATATGTGGTAGACCCAATCTTACGCCGATAATTGGGAATTTACTTCACATCCACCTCCCTTTTTTACGGTGAGGAAGGCAATTACCTCGCCACGACAGGTAGTGCCGTTCACATTAAAATTAAATGTAGTTCCCTTTGGACCCTACAAGACAATTGATTAGACTTATTGATCCATTACGCCAATAGGTAGGCCTTTAATGACAATAATGCAACTTCCTCTACGCCTCTGCATGCCTATGAAAGTATAAGAAGCACATAATTTGGTCAACGGTCGAAGCTCGAGATAGAGCTCTATAGTCATGATCATGATTATAGAACACAAGAGAAAGCAGTAATATCTTCCATTCAATCGTTACACCCGCATCTAAATGAGTGTAAAGGAGTATTATGCGTTTTAATTCGTTTATTTAAGCAATTTACCATCATTCACCGAGTCATCTTCAATCATACCTCATTCAAGCCGACTTCCGGCGCCGAGTAGTCAGGTCTCGATGAAAAGGAGGACATAGGGGAATTTTTATGGCAAAAACCGCATATCTTACGAAATAAAGCACAGCACAATTCACAGATTGAGCACGATCAAAAATCTTCTAAACTCCCGCAGGAGTTCCCCAATTTCATTACACTCCGACGGTCATCATGGCCACCAACGATTCATCCTTGTTACATTTTCGCGCCAAAATCGATACACTCAATGCGCAACAGTTACCCGCAAAATTTAAAGGCTACGAGTAAAAGGAACCAGTTAGAGTCCTTAGCTACGAGAATATAGATGTTTGTGAAGCAATCAATTACTTAAATTATAATGCAAACATCCATAGAAATTTATTTAAGGTTATTGAATTGCGTAATTACAATTTTGTAGCTCGAATATATTAAATAATCCAAGACAAACCCTAGGTCATGGATTATTTCAAAGAGGCAACGCACCAATGCACTTAAAAGGCTGTAATTGTGACCAGGAAATAATTTTCTAATCAATCGCACTAAGTGGTTCACGAAGTCTCTTTGATGAAAAGGGGGGCAAAAAGTATGATGAAAGATCTTAGGCTTTCCCGGCTTATGGCGATGTTGGTGGTTGTTCAGGTTTCCGACCGGGTAAAACTCTTCATTTCTGCCGAAGTTTCGATGAACGAGTCGTTCCCGAACAACCACCAACGAGGCAAAAAGTATACTTTCGTTACTGCGGAAATAAACATTGAACGTCAAAACAAAACATCATCGTGGTGTGAGGTAATCAATGTAATGGTACCCAGTTGCGTCAAGTTTGGCCATTTTCCAGCGCCATCCGCGTCTATTCCGCTTCTCAAACACATAACCTTTCTCAGGTTACAACTCTATTGTTTATTTATTCAGAAATAACCTGTGAGGTTAAAAGATCGAAAACAACCCCCCCTCCTTATTCCCAGCAAGACCTCGTAAAATAGTAAAAATGGCAATCATAAGATATTCCATACTAGGCCTGTGCGATTATCGAAAAAATCCATCAATTATGAATAATTGGAAATGTGGTCGATTCCATTGTCGGGAATTGAAGAAATGACAATTAATTGAAGTCATTCAATTATTTGACAAAGGCCAATTAATTGACATCGAAATGGGTGTTTTACATTGAATACATTTTTATCTTTGTCTTTAGAACATATTAATTTACATTATGGGTGGACATTGAATACATTTTCATCATTGAGTGTCAATTAATTGCCATTGCTCAATTAATTGACATCAACCAATTAATTGACAGGACTCATTTGGATAGTGCTTTTCAAAGGCTTTCCTTTAAAGGCAATTGGCAATGAAAAGAATGCAAGAACTAATTTGAAAAACTACAAAATAATTCAATCAGTTAGCTTTTATTAATTAATTAAAGGAATAGATGGCTATTTGAATACAGGCACATGAGATCCTCAACGTGTTCATCCAACAGACATTGACGTATGTCGATGACTGTTCCCACCGAGACTGAACAACCTCTCGGACGCAGTGCTAGTTGCCGGGATATAGCTAGATATCTTCTTGCTAACCTTTGGAAGGAGGGGTAGGTGGTGGCCCCCTCTCCCGCCACCACGGTGACCTCCATCCTCACGTTTGGAATACCCCTGAACCTAGCCATTTCCTCCCTGAAGATCTCATGTGCGGTTGCAGGAGATCGAGCGAGCGCGTCATGCTTGAAGCATAAAAACGTTTTAAAATGGAAATGTGCTGTGTGGGTAGTGGTTTCCGAGAAGGATCAGAGCCCGAGAAAATCACAGGTTGGCCTGAAATGGACGCACCGAGAGGCTGTACGTCAGATCAGTTACCGAGGGATTTCCTACATTGTCGGCTCAAATTGATGCCGTTTTATTTTATAGCAAGAGCCCGATAATTGGCTCTCGTAATACTAGAGGACTAATAAAAGAGGCCAACACAATTCTAAACGCCAAAAATCTAGTGTAAGTAGTTATCAATTATAGGGCATTATAGAGGAAATTATTTAAAGGGAGCCAGTTTCCTTGGGCTAGCAGCAATAACTTTGACCTTGCCTACCCCGAGAGGGAATGGCGCGATTCTGATAAGTTCTTCTCGGGTCTCTCACCTCTCAAGTTAGGCTCTCCATGATCGCCGACGTTTCGGCAAAGATTTTCCTGCCATTATCAAGGCTCTGGAGGGGCGATATCATATATATCTAATGGCGCGATGCGTTTGTATGTAACATTATCTGCTTATTTCGTGTCAGATTATAGAGAACTAAGGTCTTAAATATTGTGAGACAAAGTGATAAATGAATTCATTGGTAGGAAAAGGTGAAGTTGATATGCTGATTTTTGCATTTTTCTCCAGGTCTCCGTCCGTGTATGCCCGCTTAGATGACAACATTTATCTTTACCAGCGTATTCAAGTCGAAGGGCCTTAAGAGACTTTTTACTGTTTCTTTCGAAAAAAAAGGGAATTTTCAAAAAGTGAAACCCAAAACAGCAAACTTAGAAAGGTATAGACGAAGCAAAACTTGGTGGCACTCGCCTTTGAAGAACGTGACAGAAAAGCAAGCAAGATTTATGGGACAAAAAGACCTCTAGAAAACTCTCCGCCGTGGGCCGCGTCCTCTGGTGGCTCAACCACGCTTGATTCACTCTCTGTAACCCCAAACTCTCCGATGAAAACTGCCGTCAAGTTCCAACATGCCTATATATGGACTCGGTGTGCAGTAAGAGGTTCAGAAGCTCGCAATTACTGCACATTAAATGGGATCTAGAGGACACCTTAACAAACCTCATACCAAAGTTATGTTTAAGATTGATAGTTGAACCGGTAAATGTGAGCTTTCGTCTCGCCAGCGTAAACCCGATTTTCACCCACTTTCAACCCTAGTCAATTACGCCAGTTTCCTTCTTTTTAAAAAAATGTTATCCGTGCGGGACGAAAGCTCACCTTTACCAGTTGGGCCATTCAAACATAAGGCATACTTATTTTCTGGAGCTTAAATTTTTTCATTGAGTCATTTAGAGATTTTTTATCGAATCAGATTTATTACTTTTTTATCGATTCATATTAAGGAATCTTAATAGTGTAGGGTTACCTACACTAATTTAGGGTCTATACAGTACTAGATGGATTATTATTTTACTTGCCATGAAATTAAGGAGTATGTAGTCCCATCCAGCATTTTTCAGTTCTTTGCAGGAATAACAAAGAGCAAATGCAAATATACCCAGGCAATTTTCCGGCTGAAGCTCCTGGAGTAGGAATTCACAGCACAGCTGAATGACTCCTAATACTTCAAATAGGTCTGCCGCGGGCAGCAACTTCTCAACATTATCTTGAGTGACCGCGCAAGTTCCAGTGTATGCGTAATCAAGAATCAGCTTTAGAGCTTCAGCAGGAACATTATCAACATAGACTTCGCTCACTTCAGGGTTTCCTCCATTAAGGCTATTCGTGAAAAGAGCACGAAAATATGGACTGACTGCGGAGACGATAGCACGGTGGACTCGAAAAATTACATTCCCATCGGTGCATTTTACTAATCCATCGCAAAGCTGCCCATTCTCACGAAGTTCATTCCATACTCGAGGAAACTCGACATTTGAACGAGTGATGACAAAACATGAGCACCTCCTTCTCTTTAAACACCTTGCTCGAGACAATGATTTGGTTTTAACGTTAACTCCATGATTTAAACGATGCCTTGAAATTCTCAGAGTTCTCATGTTGTTGTCCATTCCCACATGTCCAAAGTAACTTTTCAATTCAATTCCTCAGAAATTGTTTTTATTGTTGCGCATCTGTAACAAATTTCGTCAGCGTCTTGCAGTTAGTTACCAAAATTACGCGCAGGATGTGGCGGACTCATGCTGGTCGGTACAACTACGAATAAAAAAAGCACATTACCCGACGATAGAAGAAAATTATCATGTCCTTTTTTGCCACTTTTTTATACCCCGAGCATCTTTTTTCCTATCATTTAATACATCTCCTCTCGAAAAAAGTCACTGGGCATTATGTGGCAAAATATTCCAATATTTATAATCACAAGTTTCCAATTCCAATCTTTATAGTGACAATTTTCCACATTTAAAAAAAGAGAATTTTTTTATTTTACCCCTATTTTTTACCAATATTTGTTAAAAATGTTAATAGGTTTACGTTAACCAAATACGTTCCAGCTCGACAGCCCTATTTTCTCAGAATTGGTTATTTCAGCGATGGCCTCCATACATTTCTAGTCACATATGTTTAGCATAATTGCTGCTACCCACATTACGTCAGCATTTTCTTCTTGTAACTACTTAAGAATTCCTGGCGTATTTTCAGTAGTTCAGAAGTATCATTAAATCTTTATTACAGCAAATTTTCCGCAAAATCTGATGCGTATACTTTCTTCTCCACTTTATTCTTCCCGCTTCTCACACTAATGAAACACCGGAAGCTCGCTTCAAACCAGCGCATCTTCCGATGCGCGGATTTCTGATAAATACATTTGTTTCGATCTGTTTACATGCGTGGTGATTAGCGTGTATTTGTCTGTGATGTGTCGTTCGCAGTTATTAATATTTTGAGTACTTATCGTTATCACTGACAAAATGGTTACGTAATTTCAATTATCAATTTGTTGCTTGAGCTGTCGAATTGATAAAAGTATATTCGTATTTACTTATCCAGTATTATTATTGTTCGCCGATTTATACAGATAAAATGAATTTCGGCGGAACTGTAAGACTTAACCCACTCGGAGTATGCATACTTATAGGTTCTTGCATTTTGTTATTTGTGTACATGAATTCAGGATCAAATGATGACAGTCGGAAAGACATATCCTCGGGTACTTCAATAAATTTGAAAAAGTTATTGCTGAAAGCTATAGATGCTGCGGTGAAGGGTGGATGGGAAGTTAGCAAATTTAAAAATGATAACAATTTTCACGAACAGAGCAAGGGAAAGACTAAAGAGGGGGCGAATGATCCTGTTACAGACGCAGATTTTATGTCCCATTGTGCTATGTATCAGACGCTGATTCAAGCCTTTCCTAACATTAAGGTGAGTTTACCACTCTGAAATCCTGTGTTCTGACCTCTTCTGTTCAAAACGGTGTTCATTTGACTGAAAATGAGGTCTAATATTCCCATTAATGTATATAATCAATAAGTAGTTTAGCCTCGATACAAATACCGAAGGTAGTTAAACAATAAATGAATAAAAGGAAAATAAATAGATTGCTACCTCAGAAGCTGCGTTCATTCACTGGTCGTTCAATCCTTAGTTTGGTTGACTATAGCCCTCCATTCTTCCCTAACTCACTGATAGTTCTTCTTATGTACTCTCCGTTTTATTTAGTCCATGTATTTATCCCTTGACCTTCCTCTGGTGACTTTTCCCTATATTTTTCTTTCAATTATATTCCCCACGGACCCATTGTGACTCAAGAGTGTGCCCAATCCATCTGGTTCTTCTTTTCTGTAGTGTTCCACATGGTAAAGTTGCACCTTGGGTAAAGCAGTCTTTCTGCAACTTTCATTCAACATAAAACCTACTAATTAGGTGTATTTTTTTAGATTAATTTTGTCAAGGTTTGCGCCATTATTGAACTGTGACAATTTTTACCCCTCTCCTTTCATCTTGACAGTTTTGTGCATTCACTGGATGTACTATCTATAAATCCAGTTCTTTTATAGGTAACACTGCTTGCACTAATTGTTCATGTGCTTTGGAAGTTGACATACTGGACGCCAGTCACAAGGTACCAAGTTACACTAACCTATAGCCAAAACCATCTTTACCATAAGGGCACACGGGGCCCCCGAAATGCTGATATATTTGCTTAGACAAAAAAAGGCGCTTTTATGTAATAACGAATCTACCTAAGTTCCATTTCTTAAAACGTTCAATAGCATGATTTGACTTTTGCCAAAAAAGCATAATAAATTTAAAAATATAACAAAAATATTTTTTTCTTGTCATTCACTTTTTTCACTTTCCAACGGGGCCCCAACTTTTTGTGTGCCCAGCAGCCCCGGCATGACCTAAGATGGCCCTGCCTATAGCACCACACTTAGTGTTGGCTTTTGAGGGCAGACTAAGTACCTTTGACTGAGAGGAAAACTGGATTTTGTTTATGAAATACTTCAATATGCACCCAATGTGCATGTACAAATAGCAAATCAGGGACAACCATATATCTATACTAACTAAGACACGCAATGTGTGCCCGACTGGTGGAATGTTTGATCAAGAGATGTGTATTATTTATTAATGTATAGTCACTTTGTGTGTAAACATTAATGGATAAACTATACTCAGTATAAAACTGAGGACTTGGTCTATTTAATGTGTCCATTTGCTAAACATTTCAAATGGAGTTCCACAAGGATATCTTCAAATTGCATTCGATTTTATGGAACACACAAGCTTACCAGACGGTTTAATTTGCCATCAGGCTGCATGAGATAGGGGAAGTTGAGGATGCTAAATTTGTGGGAAATGTTCAAGAAGCATGAACTACTCTTCTAAGGTCTACCCCAAAACTATAACTCTCCAGAATGAAGTTGATGGTCGATGAGTTAACTTTGTGGAAGTTGATGAGATTCATGGCGATTGAAACATTTTGTACTTTTGCACACTTTTATTTCGCTCCACTAGAACCAGTTTTGACGTTCCACATAATTTTCAAGAATGTAGTACAATTTAAGAGCATGGTGAAGGTGGCCGGGTTATATAGTCTGCAAGGAAGCAGGTCAAGGGTGGGGAGGGGAGAGATAACATAATTTGTGTGTGGAGAAGTAGCCTTAGACAACTGGATCAATTTGTGAACCTTCTGAACGCTCTACACGACTCCATAGTTTTTACTGGTGAAGTGAGCTTAAGACTGTTAAAACCTTTTAAATCTAACTATTTCTATAAAAGAGGACAGACATGTGTTCTTCATTTTCCGGAAAAGTACTTTTTCTGACATGGTTATTCCTTACGACTCAAATCATCACTGTTCCCATGAGCTGGTGTCCTTCCATTCCATGATCCACAGACTTACCTCCATTCCCCTGGTAGAAACATTTTCAAAAGAAGTAACCTTCATCAAACGAATTGCCACTAACAATAGGTACAATGCCTCCCTCATAGACAAACTAATTGACCGGAAAGGATGCAATCAAGCAATCTCTTCCGTCTCTAGCCTCGTACAGACCCCCCCCCCTCCAAATGAGATGGAGCAAGATAGTTTGAGTTGTTCAGGGCCTATCTTATAAAATTGCTCGCACTCTTAATCGGGACAAATTTGAAGTGTTTTTACAGTAATATGACAATATGTAAAATTATTTTTAATGCTAAAGACTAAGTTAACCTTTATTCGCCAAATTTAAATCCCAGTCTTTTTGCCTAGATGCCGGATTTAAATGGATGCATACCCAGAGCTGGGATGTTTTGGGCACTCACGGCATCTATCAAAAACATTTAAAGGGACTTTCTGGGCACGTTAGGTGTTTAAAGGTTATTGCTTTAGACAAGAGTGGTGTCTATCTTCTGTGATGTAGCACCCTGGAATGCAATTTGTGATGTTGACCAGACTAGAAGAAAAATGAAAACAAGAGCCAGAGAATATTTTAATTCTTTTTTAAACTGTGACTACAAATTTGTGTTTGCAAAACATGTATGTGAATTTTCCCATGCGACAGATTTTGAACCTAAGATTTTAAATGTAATTGACAGGGGCCATAAAATAAATATTTTGAAATAGTGTCATACTCTAATTAGTCTTACTTAAGTCTTTCGGTCAACACTTGTTAAATGAGATTGTACCCACTCACCTGTCACCCCTTCGCAATATTGACCTCCCCCCACTCCTGATCCACTGCCTCACAGACTACATAACCCGGCCTCCTCCACCATGCTCTTAAATTACACTACTTGAAAATGACATAAATCGGTTTCAGCGGAAAGAAGTAAAAGTATGTAATAAGTGTTTTAATCGCCATGAGTCTCCAGAATAAGGCCGTGTTCCATTTCACTATTATGCGCCCTTCGCACTCTTTTCCGCTCTTTACGATCGTCACTTTTCTGTCGTGACGTCACGTAGTGCTGTTCCATTCCGTAGGGTGAATTGTGAGAAGAGCGCAAGGGCGTAGATCAGGAAAGAGTTCCACCATGCTCCCTTATGCGCCCTTAACCATTGAACTACGCTGGATCGGGACTATAACAGCTATAATTAAGAGTTTTTTTTAAAGCTTATACCGCGGAATGGAAGTAGAGAAGGAGTTTACTTCTTATTACGAATCCTATTTAAACAATACATTTTATGAATATTTATGTATCGTTAATTTTTCCATGTAAAAATTCGAAAAAGTTTTATCTTAAATCATAGGTATATTGTAAGAAAGTTTGTGCTGGGATATATGGTGGGAAGTTGCCATATGGTATAGGAGAATAAAACTTATTATTTCTTCGTACCTATAATAGTTTTCTTTGTGGAGGTAGGTATTAATTTATTGGTAAGTCAAGTATTTTTAATTTTAAAAGGTCCTTCCTCGGAAGATGTCTTGTGTTTTATGGGTTTCCGTTACGTTGGGACGTTATGGGAGCACATAGGTTTTATGGCTTCATTGGACTTAAGATGGATATTTTAACGATTACAATGTAATGAAACTAAGCGGTCACTCCACAGGCGATACCCTGTGATTTAGTTAACTGGGAATTGCTTGGTTTTCATTAGCCTGCGATTTGTATATGCGGATGCAGTACATTGTGAGAGTGAATATAGACAACGTAGTGAGAATATATTTATTTTGTGAGTGATATTTCGTTATTAGGGGATGGCGAGTGAAGCTTACGGTGAAATAATGGAAATATTGCTTAAAATGGTATATTTCTTAATAATTTATTGAATTCAAGCTAGTTTTCCCGCTGAAAAACATTCAATGGATATAACTGAATCTGTATTTTTGAATTTAGGTATAGTTTTGTTGACTAGAGATAGAATAAATAGGTAGCAGAAGGAAATAGCCATCTGATTTCAGAACGCCGTTGACTCTCTTGGCTTTAAGGTATATGAGTTAGCATGTGTTTAGGTCTATGAGTTAGCATACGATTAATTAAATATTTAAATGGACTACAATAGGTAATTTTAAATAATAATAATGCGAAAACTCATCGTCTTGTTTCCCGAATTAATAGCAATAATCTCTCAGTTACAGCGTTCAACCAACAGTTGGTCCAACGCTAACGCATGCTGGCGAAGGGCAGGAAAATCTCATTTGTCCGTATTTGACTGACATATCACCTTCTAAATTATCATCCAAACACCTCTCAAGCATTCGTCAATACATGCTATATCGAACGTATTCAACAAAAGTTATGCATGGTATTCATGCACCTACTTTAGTGACCACGGAATGCGTACATCAATTATTCATAGTTGTCAACTCTGCCAATCGAAGACTCTGGCGCCACCTACTGAAAAGAGCAGATAAGAGCGTAGGGCATTTAAGAGCACAAGGGCGTAGAGCGTAGATTGCACCCTACTTGTAATGGAACACGGCCTAAGTCAATCCAATGGTCTTAAGTGCTCATCTGCCATGATAGAATGGGTAATTTTTTTCTCTTATCCATCTAAAATAACTTTTTGATTCAGGTTCAAGAATTTCCATAATGGTCCAAGCATCTCCACTTCCTTGGGGAGGGGGGATTAGACGGGGGATGGGAACACTTGCTAGACATTGGCAAATGTACTAAGACACAGAGAGGGGAAGAGCAAAAGGCACAACTGTCTCCAGTTGGGTCAAATAAAAGGACGGCTGGGACCTCTGCACTATGCATGGTCAAGGCCACTGGAAATGATTGCATGTTGAAGAGATGGTTAAGAGGAGAGAATGTGAGACAAGATAACAAAGATGATAAGAGAACAGAAAAGGGCTTTTGGACAACATAAATGAAGGCATAAACAGGGATTGATAACGAAAGTAGAAGTAGAAATTAATGTTGGAATAAAATGGTTGTCTGGTAGGAGAGCAGAGAGGAGAGCTGCAGCAAACCTATCATTGGATTGATGACTGCTGACGATGAAAGAGCAAGGAGCTAAAATGAGACGTAGTGAGGGGCAAAGAATTAATGTTGTCAGGAAAGGTTAGAGATGGCCTTATACTGGAGAAAATATAGGCAGGGCATATCCAAGACATACCCATCAATTGGTGAGTTATAAAATAGAATTGGAGTTACCGGTTGTTGCTCCTTCAATTGGTTCAATGGAGATACTGTTGGAATCCTGGTGTTTACTCTCATCATCTCTACTCATAAGTACCCTATCATTCCAACACTCCCCACTGCCCTTCCATCTCACTTCACACTACCCAATGACATTATTATTATATGTGTACCGCATTCCCTTTTCTTCACTCCTGATTTTGTTTTCCTTGTTCCTATTTTTACTGTTTGCTTTCATTTCAGTGTTCTTCATTGTACTTGTATCAGCTGTTGAGCAAATACATACAGGGTGCTGTCCAATTATACATCTGCACTAGAGTATCTACCTGTTTAGTGCACATTGTTGGTTACTGTATCCGCTAAACATCAAAATAAATATTTGCTGTAGTTCATCTGTGCTAATGTGCGCTAACAGACGATGCCTATGAAGGCAGAAAAGTTTTATTAAGTTGAAATGGGAGTACTATGATTTCCGAGATACATACGTAATTGCAATAGTCTCTCAATATAAAGCCGTAATTTTATTCATCATGTTGACATTTTTTTTAGATGAGAGTTAATTTCCACGATTTCTCGCATTTGACTACCATTGCCAAAATCTTATTTTCCATGTTGAAAGCAGATTGATGCTGATCATTTCAATTGACACCATGAGAGTGCCCTTGTTTCAGTCTGTCAGTAAAACTACTTCTGTGCCAGGTGACTGGAAAGCGCCCATTGTGATCACTGACAACTGTAGAGGCCATGCCTTTCTCCCTGGTGTAGTCCTGTAGTTGTTTGCAGCCAACCCACTTGAGGGTTGAACACTAGGCCCGATCGTCAGGAGGTCGATATCGAAATTCGATTTTCGACATACGGGAAAATGTAGCCCGTTCTACCAGATGAACCACGGAAGAAAAAATTTTTTTTCGGACAATATCTAGGGGTGCCGCCGGGGCCGTTTATACTGAGAGTAGGCAACCCGCAACACCCGCTCTGATTTGCCCCCTTTTAAGCCATTTCAGAGACTCTGGTGCAGTTTCTTCGGGTCGTTATGACTGATATGGCTCGGGTAGATGCTGAGGTAGGCCGGACAGGTCAGTGGGTCACGTGGTACGCCATCAGTGCCTTAGAAAAGGTAAAAAAATAGTCAATTTCTTCAAAAAAAGGGTTGTAAGTGACGTAAAATCGTAATTTTTGGGATATGTGGGACAGTTACTTCGTCCAATTAGTTCCCCCCTCCTCCCTCACCATCCCCCTTCCGCCCCCCCTCATGCACGTCAAAGAAAACTTCGTTTTTCGGACAATATCTAGGGTTGCCGTTTATGCTGAAGTAGGCAACCCGCAACACCCGCTCTGATTTGCATCCTTTTAAGCCATTTCAGAGACTCTGGTGCGGTTTCTTCATGTCGTTATGACTGATATGGCTCGGCTAGATGCGGAGATAGGCCCAACAGGTCAGCGGGTCACGTTATACGCCATCAAAGCTGTAGAAAAGGTAATAAATTAGTCAATGTCGTCAAAAATGCGTTGTAAGTGACGTAAACTCGTAATTAATGGGATATGTGGGACAGTTACTTCGTCCAATTAGTTCCCCCCTCCTCCCTCACCATCCCCTTCCCCCACCCACGCTCGTTGAAGAAAACTTCGTTTTCGGCAGCAGCTGGGCTGGATGCTAGAATTGTTTGTTATCTCGAAATGGTTTGCAGAAACGCGTTGTTAGGAGTCTGGTGGCGATGTAGTCTCATTGATGTTGACTCGAGGCCTGTCGGCCGGTGACTGAGCGACAGTCTGCCACCCGACCAACACAGTCGGCAGGGATGTGGCGGAAGGGGGGAGGAGGTGAGGTAAGTGCCGAAGCGACTGAAGAACTCCTCGGTCGCAGCGGTGGATACGGGCAGAAATAACTAGCTGAGTAGGCGTTTGTTCTCGTTTTCTCGTTAAAGAAAACTTGGAAAAACGAAGTTTTCTTTAACGAGCATGGAGGGGGGGAAGGGGGATGGTGAGGGAGGAGGGGGGAACTAATTGGACGAAGTAACTGTCCCACTTATCCAAATAATTACGATTTTACGTCACTTACAACGCATTTTTGACGACATTGACTATTTTATTACCTTTTCTACAGCTTTGATGGCGTATAACGTGACCCGCTGACCTATTGGGCCTATCTCCGCATCTAGCCGAGCCATATCAGTCATAACGACCAGAAGAAACCGCACCCGAGTCTCTGAAATGGCTTAAAAGGATGCAAATCAGAGCGGGTGTTGCGGGTTGCCTACTTCAGCATAAACGGCAACCCTAGATATTGTCCGAAAAACGAAGTTTTCTTTGACGTGCATGAGGGGGGGCGGAAGGGGGATGGTGAGGGAGGAGGGGGGAATTAATTGGACGAAGTAACTGTCCCACATATCCCAATAATTACGATTTTACGTCACTTACAACCCTTTTTTTGAAGAAATTGACTATTTTTTTACCTTTTCTAAGGCACTGATGGCGTACCACGTGACCCACTGACCTGTCCGGCCTACCTCAGCATCTACCCGAGCCATATCAGTCATAACGACCCGAAGAAACTGCACCAGAGTCTCTGAAATGGCTTAAAAGGGGGCAAATCAGAGCGGGTGTTGCGGGTTGCCTACTCTCAGTATAAACGGCCCCGGCGGCACCCCTAGATATTGTCCGAAAAAAAAATTTTTCTTCCGTTGTTCATCTGGTAGAACGGGCTACATTTTCCCGTATGTCGAAAATCGAATTTCGATATCGACCTCCTGACGATCGGGCCTATTGAACACTGCACAGACTATGTGGCTTTCATGTGGCTCCAACCCCTTGACCTATTGGCAGAGGTGGCCCCGTCAGGAGCAATGTTAATAGCCCCTGCCTCTCTAGCTGTAGGGGTAATTGGAGTGAGCCATCACTTCTATCACCTCAAGGTGGTGTTGAAAAGAATACTAAGAATGCCCTACAAATATTTTGTTAACAATTATAAGCTAAGCCTCCACTGAGAAACGATCTCCGGAGTCAACAATCGGCTTCTGACCAATCAAGAAAGACCTAGCGTTAGTATATAAATTGACTGAAATTTAACATTTGTTACCTTCTTGCCTTGGGAATGAGTGACGAGTTCTCTCGAAACGTTGGCAGCTATGAATACTTTCAACCGGTGGAGAATCCGAGAGGAGCGTACACAAATTATTCCACTGTCTTGGATATCTATGGTGTAAACTTACGCTAACATGTGTGTAGGTGTTTGCATAACTGGAATAGAGGATTATGATCTATCCCACATTTCAGGTTATTTCTGAAGAAAAGCCGCATAAAAAATGTGACCAGCTACCTCCCCAAGGTTTAACTATTACGGATATTGAAAGCTACATCATACTTAAGGATGTAGATGTCAATGCTGAAGATATTACAGTGTGGATAGACCCCTTAGATGCCACACAAGAGTTCACTGGTAAGTCATAATAGTTGATGTAACTTTTCATACGTCATTTGAGAGTCAATGATTGACCAATCATTTTTCATTGCATGAAAGAAAGCCTTCATCAGTATGTCACAACAATGGTGTGCGTAGCTGTCAAAGGAGCTCCTGTTATTGGTGTGATTCACCAACCATTTATTGACAAAACAACTTGGGGTTGGGTTGGCCAGGGTACTTCACCCAATCCAATGAAGAGCCAGGTAAAATTTGAGAATCAATAATATATGTATGTCTAGATTTATAGAGGTAAATAAGTTTTTTTGAACTCCATCCTTCTGGCTATGCTGCAATATTCTAACAGACGTGACGCCACTCAGAATTCAGAACTCACGTGACCCCAGGCAGAATCCAGAATTAACTATGGATGAAGTCTTCTCGGGTGTAGCACTGGGTTAAGACTTTCCATAGCCGACTTTTCGACGAGCAACTCTCTTATCTTCCTCAGGGCAAAACTGAGAGCCACACCCAATAAGACTTCATCCATATCATCCACCAGAAAAGCCTATGGTCTTGCAGAATTGACAAAAATCATCTAAATGTGCTAAAACCCTCTACAGAATATATAGTGTCCACTTGCACTTAGGAATCTACATTTTGTAAAAGACTTGAGAATAAATAATGGGACATTGACCATAGATTTTTGCAAGAATATGATAGGGAATTCTTCTGGATACTGCTACCTTTCTGGCAGGGTGCAGGTTGAACTTTTCCTCCTGCTTCAGGGAAGGAATTCATAAAAACGATCTTAATTACAAAAATCCACTGTCTCCTACATTAAAAGAATATGTTCAAGCAACATCAGTTGAACTGACCATGCAACAGCTATGGAAGACTTACACAATTGCAGATGGGAAATGATATTTTTGAACTTTAATCACATCTACTGATCAGAAGTTGGCATGAAAATCTCTGAGTATTCTGCATATTTAGCAATATTTCCAATTTCCTGCTCACTCATCCTTAAGTTTACACATAAGTGCATTACATTGATATATAATGGAGAAGTTATAGCATAAAGTTTCTGCTGACAAATTTTAGATCCCTTGCATAACACATGGTTATTCCTGCTTCCTGAGTTTTAGGAAAATGCGGGTTTATGAACAAACATTTTTGGGTATCTACAGTACCAATTTCATCGCTTTGTCGAATACTTGAAAAAACCTAATTTTCGTAGTTTCTACCCATGTGTGCTGCATTGTTTGATAGGGAACAATATTTTACTTTTCAACACATTCAAACCAGTGTAGCTCATAGTCTGTTTTGCCACTAGGCACTGTCAACCACAACCAAATCAGTGTTTATGGTGGTGTGACCCGCAGGTAGGTCATGCTGTTCTTAGATTCATGAACAATATTTGAGGAGCCTTTGAATTGACTTGATGACTTGTCCCTTGCCTAGTACATAAATGTAAAATTTATCATTACACTGCCACCCGATACATACATAGTATTTTTTGCCCTCCGAGGCATTTAAAAGCATGCCAGGTTGAACATATGTAAACCATTAGAAAACATTCCTAGCTGCCTAGCATGATTCCCCCTCCCATAAAGTTTGCATGGGTTGTTGGAGCATTGCTCCTAAAATTTCAGAAGTGTGTAGATTTTAATTTCAACATAAAAATCTTCGTTCAGCAAAAATATTTTTGTTGTGTTCGACATTTGATACATCCAATATTCTCCTCAGCAATGATATTCAGCATTCTTGCCTTTAGCAGATACCCTAATCTAAGACTTCATTGTGCATATAGGGATTCAAAATACAATTTGCATTATGATAATTGTTAAAATTTGTATTCACAGAAGATTCAGGAAAAGGAAATCATTGTGTCCAGATCCCATGCTGGAGAGGTCAAAAACATCACCCGTCTAGCTTATGGAAGTGACTATAATGTGACTCATGCTGGAGGAGCAGGTAAATATTGACATGGAACAGATCAACTGAGTACTGATTGCATCAACTGGAATTTAAAATGCATGAATATTCAAAATTCTTACTATCTGTTGCTTTAGGGCTGCCATTTTTACAATTTAATTCTTTCTTGGGCATTGAAATAGGTATCCACTATCCAGTACAAGCTTTTTACATTTCCTAAGCCAATGAGTAGTTACTTTAAAATAAATTATTTTAGATGCTCCAAAGCTTATGTACGAGGGCGAATCAGGAAGTGTTTGCCCCTATTTTTTATGACATTAAACCTTCCTGTACTTTAAGGACCCGTGAATTATTGTCGTAAACACTCCCATACGAAATGCCAAGTTCCCGGGAAATGCCCCTGAGGTGCAAACGCCAATCTGCATCCACCACCATTGCATATCCACGCGGGAAATGTCGTCTGTCAGCAATGAGTGCAGCCTCCCCAAATACTCATTGTCATGCAAGTCTTCACCGCCTTGTGCGAACTCACAACACCACCACCTCACACTTCTCAAAGCGAGACACTTTTCCCCTTCTTATGTGGGCGCTGCATTTCTCTGTGGATTTCAATGGGCATTGGTCCCTTGCTCCATAGAAAACGAATCACACTTTGTTGCTCGTAGTTCGTATTGGACGTGTGAAGCGCGACCGCCATCTTTAAAAACTGGCAGAAGCGCCGTGCCACGGAACTACCGGCAGATACTGCCGGGCCAGTCCAAGAAAGGTCCACAGCTGGGAATGGATATGTTAACTTTTTATTTACAGCCATAATTTGCCTAATAAAAAATAGGGGCAAAGACTCTGATTAGCCCTCGTATTTCAAATGTTAGTCTAATGTTTCAAAAGATGTAAAATTCATGTAATGGATCTTTAGAATCTGCCAATAAGCAACTAAAGGGCACCAGGATAATATAATGTGATAATTTGACTTTGTGAAGATACTTGAAGTTACAGACATATTGATTTATAATGGAGAGAAAAAGGTTAGGGGGTTGATTACAGCAATAGGTGTAAGCAAAATGGTTAGATCACCTCAGCAATTCTTTCACAGAATGGTGGTTTCCTATTTTATGTAAGACCTTACAGTAAAAGTATGACATTTCCCAAGCAAGTAATCTTATATTTATTCAAAATAAGTATTTTAGAAATCTTATTTATAGTAAGTGACTGCTGAAATAATCACCCAAGCTATTTTGGTGATGGAAATAATTTTTGGGATTGCCTTGAAAGTTTCCGATTATATGATTAATTAACACGTTCCGTGTGGAGAGTCGCACATGCCACTCACGTTGATCCTACCCTATGGCTGAGAGCGGCATATGGCACGCTTGTTGAATTTCTTTTGTATAGGGTTTGACAGAGGCCAGTTGTGCGCAGGCCACTTTCGGGGATTATAGCCGCCACCATTTTGCTCCCAATCCCTGACCGAATGCACCGAAACCAGCAGACCGGCTGCATAAGTTCCAACCCCTCATTGACCTGTTCCACTCCGCTGTAAACAATATCCTTATCCCAACCAGAGAACTGTGCATAGATGAGTCTATGGTACTTTGGAGGGGGCGGTTAACATTCCGCATCTATATGAAGAGGAAGAGACATAGATACGGAATAAAGCTATACATGTTGAGTGAACCTTCTAGTTTAGTTTTGAGATTCATCGTGTACACTGGGGCTGGTGATGTTGAATTAGGGGGTTCTGGACATGCCAGCAACATTGCCCATAAATTGATGGAAGGAAATTTAGATACGGGCCATTCACTTTTTATGGACAACTACTATAAGTGTTGACTACTTGAACGACAGACCTACTGTACAGGGACACTCAAGACCAAATCAGAAAGGCAACCCTCCACATGTGATAGCCAAAAGACTAAGAAGGGGTGAAGTTGTGGATTCTTTTTCTGATGACAGCATTTGTGTTCTAAGTGGATAGACAAAAGGGATGTGCTGATGATCAGCTCTGAATTTGGGAGTAACGTGGTGAATGTTCTTCGCTGAAGAAGAGCAGGAGATGTTTCCTTACCGGAAGCTGTTGTCAATGACAACAGGTCAATGGGTGGAATCGATCACTTAGATCAGATGATGGCTTATTATCTCATGCAAAGAAAAGGCCTGAAATGGTACAAAAATTGGGAATCCACATTCTTCACCTCATCTTAGTCAACGGCTATTTCCTGAAGTTGAAGTCCTCAAAAATCGCACGTTTTTAGATCCCTCCCCCATTCTGCTCTCGGGCCGTCAACCCTAAACCTACATCCAAACAAAAATTACCCACCCATTCTCAACACCACTCCGGACAAAAAGAGAAAAATACAAAAACGATGCCGTTTATGCCAATCAAATAAAATCAGGAAGGAGACTGCCTCTTCATCTGTACCCAGTGCCAAGGATGTCCTCTCTATCTTGAATGCTTCCTCCCATTTCACAAAAACATATAAATTTGTGAAAATGTCAAAATTTTGTAATGACCTCCGTCGATAATTCTGCAATTAGTATGATATTTTTTTACAAATTTTTAATTATATGTATGAGTGAATATTAGTATTTTTTATCATTTGTAGTGCCACTTTTTAAACAACTGTTGCAACAATAGTAAAAATAAAACGTTTACAACAATTGTTCTATTATTATTACAAAATCATATTTCACAAACATTGTCGCAAATTAAAAAGCAAACTATATATTTATTTTTGTGGATTTATTTTATGATGGTTTATCAAGTGAACTCTAATTTAAATTTTATTTTGAAAAAAATTTTAAAAATTTTGTGGAATTCATGTGTCAAAATCTGTAAACAAAACCAGTTATCAGCAGCTAACATGTACCCTAGGTTGGAGTAAGGTTTCATTATCTGTAACACTGATGACTGACTATAAGGACCTTCACTTGCTGCTTCTAGTTTCTTACCGGTGTGAACTGTAATCTGCATGTAGTTATCTGAGGAACTTTTATATTTTTTTTTTAATTTAATGCCAAAACGAGCTCCCTAGTCAGGATTGTATTGACTGACACTTAGTCTCCCAAGAACCTTCATTACGCTTTCTTCTACAGCAAGATTTTGTGGAGTATTATATATCGACTGAAATTTTTGATTCACGATATGAACGATGGGAGATATCGTTCTTAGAATGTCACATTCATCAAGATTTGCTTTGTCAGCAAAATGTTAATTCTTGGTTAGCAAATGAAAACGTCTGTATGGCATTACTTTACCAAAGTACTGAGTTTCAATGACCACTCGCAAACTTCAGTATTTCTGAATTTTATTTTTCTTCAATTGTTCCAGCAAAACGCTCATCGCAAAATACAACAATCTCTTCAGCAGATGTAGAGAACCATTTCTCCATATAACTACTTCCGTGTCTCCTAGCTGCATTTAAAAACGACAGTGCATATCGGTTAGTCTTCTTGCAGATTGATCCAATGGCAAACTTGCTCCAAATCTATCAGAAAACAATAACAAAATAATTTCTTTCCGTGCATCGCTGTTCACAGGAAGATGATGCCATATCATCTGGTGCATCTCTTATCTCGGAAAACAAACAAGGGTTTCGTCCTTAAAAACTGATGATGATCACTATTACAAAATTATAACGTGACCCATACAGCACAGGTTAAGTCATGCATAATGTATTTATGACGTATACTGATGTATATTTTACACTGTGTATTTTTTCTTGTTATATTGATGTATAACAGCAGTATTCTGCCTCTATTTACATTATGTAAAATAATGTATCTTGTACAGCAAGCATACACAAAACTAGAATCACGCTAACAACCGTAATTTTAAAATTTCAACCTAATGAATCAATAATATGATTAGAAAAATTTCTTTCATGGATTTTAATGTACCCTGGAAAATGATGATGCGCCTGTGGCAGATAATTGAATTTAAAGAAGCCACTCTAAATATTGTAATTGACTAACATTGTATTTCCTCTGTTCCACCATTACTTGTTTTGGAAAGCAGAGAAAAAGTCGTGCGGGGAAGTTATGCGACCTAAATTGTGTTTCTAGTGTTCGCTCACTTACGAATTGTAATATTTGTTGGCCATCTCAAAGTAATAATTAAGGTGCGTTAACTGCAGAGTATTTTGAATGACAGTAATATTACGTCGAACGATGAATACTGGTTGTAAAACTATGGCTATGAGAATCAGGCCCCCAGAATTGGCTGTGTCACCCCGGCAGAAGGAAGGGTTCTTCAAATTTGTATTTGCCTGACACTGAATAAAGATCTTCTTTTACCACATTAATTTTATGCATTATTGATATGGTTTTATATATGTTTATATATATTATTAATATGCATTTACTTTAATCCTATCTTTAATATTTATCG
Organism: Pyrrhosoma nymphula; assembly: GCA_963573305.1. Lineage (NCBI taxonomy): Eukaryota > Metazoa > Arthropoda > Insecta > Odonata > Coenagrionidae > Pyrrhosoma > Pyrrhosoma nymphula. The sequence goes on along the minus strand of OY754335.1, from coordinate 4,714,276 downwards.
CCTAACTATCCGTGGCTATTTTATTTACGGGTTATGATTGGTTTGATTTCAATGTTGGGGAATAGTTTAATTTCAGGTGGCTCAGTATTCATCTATAACGTCCAAATTCATATAACGTTCAAAGTTGATCTACTTAAATTTGGTACTCCGTTGAGTTATGGATCGACAGCCGTGAACTTAGGTGCAATTCCTTCATTTATTGAAAATTGTTTCTGAGGTGCTGAAATTGATCATAAGGTTGCTCATAAGTGATAGTAATGCTTCATTTAAATGAAATAAGTTATTAGATAATTTCCAATATCACATAACCGTTGTTTGCACAATCTTTAATATCCAATATTCTTTCATAGCATGTGTGTTAATTAATTGAAATGATGAAACCTTTTGCAAACAATATTTACATGAAATTGGGGAACAGTAAAAGGTATTGGGAAAGGGGAATAGATTTTCATGAATAATACATGATGCTACATAATGTAATTTTCATGTATAAAATACACGATTGTACAATATGTATTACATTGTATTATATATGTATAAGAGGACATATGAAGCAAAAATACAAAATTGATGGTTTCAGGCGATACTATGTGGAACTTGGAATTCATCTTGAATAACTTTAAACTTTGTATTTCCACATGAAATTTATTTTTCTACGACCATGGTTTCGACGTCAGGGCGTCATCATCAGGTGCATAATACAGAAAATTGTTCACTTATATACAAAAAAGTTGTGGGGGTGGAGGTTCAGATGCACACATGAGCGGGGGGAGGGAAGAAGATGGAAGGGGTGGGGTGGCTGAGTCAAGTGGAGGGGCATTGGAAGAAGAAGGGGCACTGGTAATGGGATTTTTGGGTGACGTGAACGGGTGACGAGAGTCATGGGTAGGGAAAGAAGGGGGGCGGTGGGATGGGGGCAGGTAGAAGTAAAACCTTTAGCGCTAACTACCCCCGGGCGGAATGATCCTTCTTCTTCCAATGCCCCCTTCACTTGACTTACCCACCCCACCCCTTCCATCTTCTTCCCTCCCCCCGCTCATGTGTGGATCTGAACCTCCACCCCCACAACTTTTTTGTATATAAGTGAACAATTTTCTGTAATATGCACCTGATGATGACGCCCTGACGTCGAAAACCATGGTCATAAATTTCAAGTGGAAATTCAAAGTTTAAAAGTTATTCAAGAAGCATAAATACAGTTGAAGTACACAGAAAATACAGCTGTAAGACACTTAAAAAAAGCATCCAGTCGTGGTGTATTTTGGCTGCATTACAGCTGTAATAATTATATAATACACTTGTGTGGGGACAGAACACTAGTAAAATTGTTATTTTTTTATTTCTGATTCTCATAAATCTTTGGAATGATCATAATGCATTATTATTTTTAATGATGATAGATCACCAGGGTGTCCGGTGAATTTCAATTGCTTTTCTCCCCGAGTTTTCCAGGCAAATTATTGAATTTTCCAGGGTCTTGTTAACTTCGATCATTTTTAACATATTTATAATGAATTTCTAATAAAATAGGCTTAGGTATAATTTGCCAAAATGAAAAATACAAGAAATGACAGTACCTACTTTGAGTTAAATAATGGAGTGTAAGTTCAAGGATGGACTATTACTGGTTTTATTTCAACCAACAAATAAACAAAAACAGTTTACTGACAGCAAATTTTAGTCGTGCAATTTAACACAATAAATTAGATACAGGATAGTTTTATAAAGAACTTGCAAATAAAAGAAACTGGTGTAATTTTTTTCAATGAGGGCATTTCCGATTCAACTTCAGCAACAAATTTCTCTGCTTTTCAATAAATTTCGTGTTTTTGGTTCGCAGCTCTTGAAATTTTTTCTGTACTTCTTTCTTATTCTTTTTCCCTTGAAACCTTGGTACCTTTCTTCTTGTTCGCTAAGGCTTCACTGTACTTTGCATGGGCTATTCAGAAACTGTGAATTAATTGCTTAGTGATATGTACGGATCTAACACCCGAAAGAATTCAATTAGAACAAAATTGTATTTTTTTATAATATATGAATTATAATTAGCCTGGCTATCCCCTGTACAGTGGCCCTGTCGACTCCGAACCTGAGGGCCGTGATTTCAACACGCAGTGACCGCAACATTTATTTCCACTCCTTCAAAAACATTTCTGCAAACATAACGAGGAGGGTTGAGATTATTGGGAGAGGATTATCAATTACATAACAATGCCCAATTATCCATTTAAGTTGCTGGCCGAATGGTTTTCGTATAACTGCGGGAAATGCCACCTTGCATGTGCCGATGTTTAGATTTCTCGTAAATTTGGCAACACCAATATTTCTATTCATACGGCTCTTCGAACGGAATCAAGATTTCAGTGTAGAATCCGTTTCCGCTGACAGAGATATAGAATCGCATTTTGGTATAAATTCTGATTCCATTCATAGTGGCCATTTTACATGGTAATTATTCCGTGTGGAATTTGCCTTGTTATGAAATCGGCCCCCTGGACTGTGAGAAGGGAGGGGTGACAAAGCACAAGCTGCGAGCAGGCACACAGCTACGAAAAGAGTATGAAATGAACAGGGAGTGCGAGGCTACGCTGATTGAGAGCCGAGCATAATGCAATCAAATGCGCAGGTTAAACCTCTCTCTCTGCCTTAATAGACATTGGCTGCCGTACATTTTCCAGGTTTTTTTTTGGAAAAATACAAAAATTACCTGAGTTTTCCAGGTCGCCGGACACCCTGATCACAAAAATACTTATTTTAACCTCATACTTCTGTATCTAATGTATTCCGCCACGGGATATCAACCAATGAAAATCGGCCCTGCACGGAACGAGTAGAAAACAAATAAACCACAACTATTTCATTATATATAAATGCATTACAAACATATCATGAGAAACCCACTCTTGCATGTAGAAGATATATCCAGTTCTTTGGTGCCTTTATATTTGTTTGACTGGCCCAGGAAGTCTGTCAAAGAGTATAATTATGACCTTCAACATTGAGGGAAAGGCAAAAAGGTTGGCAAAGACATTATCGAAACTGCCAAAGGCCCTGTGAATTTTTGTGTGCAAATTATGTCCCTTACCTCACTTGTACATTGCTACTTGTGATTTAAGCAGTTCCTACCACTCAAACATAAATTTACGATTCTTTTATTACAACTTGGCCTTCACAATCCTATGATAACTTAAAACAGAAATTGGTATCAAAAGTAATTGGGAAAGACTACTTATGTTGTCTTGCTCACTTGTCTTTTGAGTTTTTCCACAAACTACTTGGAAATGTACCTACTTGAATTATTTTTCCTTCTCATTAGGTTTTAAAGTCTTGGAAGTTTTGAATGGGAATGCAGCAGCATATGTCCACATCACAGCAATCAAGAAATGGGATGTATGTGCTGGTGATGCACTCTTGAGAAGCCTTGATGGGCAGATGACAACTATTGCAGGAGATCATCTTAACTATAGCATCAGCTCATCAGTAGTGAATAATGATGGTATTGTTGCTGCCCTTCAAAGACAAGAGTGGTTTAGGGAGCAGCTTCAACGGGTTTTCCCAAGACATTAGTAACTCTTTAAAATATTGATGTTATTCTGTAACTTTTGTTAATGCAATAAATTTAAATAATTGAAACCATTTATTAATATAATTCTTCAATAAGTTGTACATTTGCGAATTTAATGATATGTATTGACACAATACCTACTTGCCATCAACTCCTTATCTTGACATAAAATATATAAAACAGCCTTTAAAACAATTACATTCAGCTATTTGTCTTCACATTGCAAAGCTTTTTTCATTGACCTTGTCACACGCATGCATGGAGTGAAGTCTTTCACACTAACAGGTCTAGGTGAGGCTTCTGGAATATCCTTGTTCCTGGAAGCTTCTGCAACAATAGACGGCATGGAATCAAAGCAAAGTCTGCAGAAAATACATGAGTAGGAAATGTATGCCGCTGCACCTACCTTTCCTAACCCTTGGAGGACTCCTTACAGAGAAGAAAACCGGAACTTCGAATATGTTCGATTCCGTTTCACTAGAACAATTCTTCATTTTCCTTTTTGCTTCTTCCAATCTCTTTTTTGCTGCAATTCTGTGAGCATCAGAATTTTCTACACGAGGTTTGACGTTCTTGACTTTTAAGGGGACCCGCTGAAATAGAAACAAATGAAATACATGAATGCAAATCACGATTTGAATTCTATCCTGTAATAAATAGATATCAGTCACTACCTGCACTGGCTGAATTTGTTGATCTATTTCCGCCCAGCCGTTTTCCTTCAATTTCACAAGCGATGAGAACGTATTATCCACGTCTGAAATCTGAAAACGGCCGTTTCAGTGTTATGGCGAACAGAGACATATAACAAAAAAAAGGCATTGAGATTACCTCCAGTGAGACCAAATCCCAGAATCCTTGAAGATCGGAAACCGTGACCACATTCTCATCCGAACCACTGGTACTAACGTCTATTAATCGACTGAACTGCTTCAATTTTCCATTCATGAGTAGCTGAGCTTTACCTGAAAGAGAGTAAAATTCACAATTAATTCTGCCTTTTGCGGATAAGAAGCGCACAAAGTATGAATCTAATAGTGCACCTATTGCAGATCTAATCAACCCATTAGCATGTTCCGGTACGTCACTTAGAACATCTTTCTCCCAATCAACGCAAGTTTCTCTCAATTTCTTTATCTCGCTATGGAGCACGGTTCTAAACAAGTTTATTTCAGACATAGTGGCATGAGATCACTACACCAATGTTCTTTGGAACTGATGATTAAGCACAGCGATAACAGGAATCAGAAAACACATACGATACACATTTGACAGGCGACTGACAATGAGTTCGCTGGAGTCACTTTCACAACAAGAGTTTTCCCGCTAATTCGAGCCAACCGCAAAGGATCATGGAAATATCATGTAGCCAAATTATAAATGTTACACTTCTTTTGCTGTGAAATGAGACCACTGAATCTACGGTTAATCAACACTTTTTTTTTAAGAATTAATGCCTTCTAAAATGGTATGCCTTAAAATAGAAAGCAATTATATAGCTTGAATATGCAACCCCAAGATTAAACTGGAAAATTTGCACCATCGTTCACTTATATTACTGTCTTGTAAAGAGAAATGAAGCTAATTTGATTTTAGTTTTACCGCTAGATCAAATTCTTCAATGTATCTTAATAGTAACATTCAATCTTAATAGAAGAATATCAAATAAGGATGAATTTTAATAACATTTATAAAAACTACATTTTATAACATTTTCATACATTGGTGTTGCTCTGTGGTGTTGCTGAATACCCGCAAACTTGTATGCTTTTATTTTTTAAAAAGTCACTGATGAAATTCGCATTAGCCCATGTTGTGGTTCGAGAGGGTCGTGCTTTCGGTGTTAATTTGCTTTATTGTGAATCATAGTTTCTGAAGTGACAACCAAGAAAAAAGGATTGTTAAAAAAATGGGGAAAAAGAAGAAAGAATCGAAAAGTTTGGGGAGAGCGCTGATCAAAGATAGATTTTCCGGGAGAAGAACTGGTGGAAATGACTCAATGGTTCGTATTTCTAGGTCGTAGTTATGTTATCATTGCTATAATAATGCCCTGCGAGTAATAATGTTTCTCAATACAGCTGCATACAGCAGATATCGCCGATGGATATGATTGGGGAAGGTTAAACCTACAGTCAGTGACTGAGGAAAGTTCATTTCAAGAGTTTTTATCGACGGCTGTGCTTGCTGGCACCGAATTTCAGGTGAGATATGTCGCAGTTGTTAGCGGTTTTACGTAATTTATTCTTGACCAAGTGTACGGCCTGGGTCGATCGGAATGTACACATGGCTAATTACAATTTATTTCATTCTCTTTTAGGCTGAGAAACTGAACATTGCATTCGTCAATACAGTGACTCAAGTTGGGTTGCTATCGGATGCGGAGAAGAGGAGAATTGAAGATGTGCAAGAAAAAAACAAGCAATTTCTCCAGATACCCAGAAGGTTATTTAACACTTTTACGTAATGCTCGGGGAATGATAAAAGAAACAATTTACTCCTAATTTTAGAAGTAAAGTTTTTTTCACCATCATGTTTTTAATTAAAGGACTGAGTAATATCTATTACGTTCTGTCGTAAAGTGTGTCTAATTATTAGATTCGGTGTATAAAGGGTTCACCTTCAACACTGTATTTATTTATCATCATTTAGTGATTAATACTTCAAAAAGAATCTATATATACTTGCTGGATAAATAAAATTTGGAATCAGTCGTGAAAATGAGCTGATATTCCATTGGTGTGGCAATCGTTTCGTCTCTCCAGCTCAAACGTCTTTTTCACCCGGTTAGCACTGACATGACATTATAAGAGAGAATCCCTTTCAAAAACAGATCGGTGTCCAATGGGGTTCTTGGTATTATTTGTAAGTAATAGTCAAACAGGCTTCATTTAAAATTATGTATTGAGTACACAGAAGTCCTTAAATGTGATCTAAATCCAGCTCAGCCTCTCGAGCTCTCTCTCTTGCCAACCTGTCTGGAACCATCCTATCCAACAGTGCTGCCAACCCATATATATGAATAACATCTCACCATTTTTCAGTACATTGCGTATAGGTAACAATCAAAAGAAACCCCACTTTGCAAGCAGTGCACAATGCAATGTACAAACAGCATAATTGAACGAAAAACTCTGAAAACCTCACTTTTGCATTTGAATACCAGCTTTATCAATAGCCATTACAATTTTACGGAGGTTGCAATCAGCATACAATTCAATGAAAATAAAACCTACAGAAATTCACACTTCAATTATAATTCTATGAGCAGGTACTCCTACATTAGTAAAACTTTGATTCACTATACCTAGCCGGTCTTTTAATTATCCTACCTGACCGCATTTAAACTGCAGGTAGTCGTTGTCTTTGGTATTTAGGCAACTCTGGTCTTGTTTAAGGAATATTGTTCTGGGACTCGCTCATGCTGTCACCCGAGTCTTAAAGTTCCCCTTGGACAAGGCTGTATGGATTCATATTCTCTTTTAAAAGGACTCAATTCATTCTTACCACCCGATGATGTGAATTTTTCACAAGGTACGGCCTACTATCCGTTGCAAAATTCCGTCTCCCGAGTTTGAAGACTAATATCTCACAGACGACTCAATCAATTTCATATTGAAGTACATCACATTGAAGCTTGTTTATTTCTGCATTCATTGATGGCAAACAAAACTTTTCACAGTGTATATTGATTTCAGTGTGTGCTTAAAAACAGAATTTTAGTGCATTTTTCTGGGAACCGGATGGATGCATTGCATTTATGGCTTCGTAATAACAACACGGATCAAGATATCGAAATATCCGTTTCATATATTGTAGTAAAGATCACTCTTAACGATTATACCAAGTTTCATACTATTTAATGCATTAGTGTTTTAGTTATAGGTGCAAACGCAAGGCTATGTTATTTTCCGTTCCGTGCATCCCTGAACACTGCTGTTTGGACCATCTTCAAGCTCTGGAGTTCATCATCATGAATCCACTTATAAAATCTTAATGGAATTCGTTGGTTAATCAATATCGATTAACATTTATTTTGGAAAAAGAGCGCGTTGAACTGCCAGGAGCATACCCAGAAGAGAAAGGGAGAGGCGCACGCTGTTGCCCCGTCAGAGGGTTGTTCGTAATGCGAGCGAGGAATTGCCTACTGCAAGCATTTAACGGGGAGGGAAAACTACTTCGCTTGTAATAACATACTCTAGTAAACGATAAAAATTGCTGTACTCACCAAAATATAATCAGGGCCATTTTTTCACCACTTCCCATCAACTTTTCCATGAGGGCTGCAGTTTTAAAAATGATTACTGCTCTTCACTGCTGCTCCTGCGAGTGTCATTTACAAACACAACAAATCTAGCTCATTGCCATCTAGCCTAAAATTGCGCGATCTTCCCAAAAAGTTTTCCCTATTCTTAGATGCTATTTTCTTCACAGCGTGAAGGGTTATGCCAAGGCACTCAGAAACATAATGATATGTGGGATATCTTTTGTCACCACATTTCTCGGCTTCTCGATGAAAGAAACAAATAGTGCTTAAAACCATCCTTAGCTCTGTCTCCGAAAATTTGGCTTAGGGAGGCATATTGGTGGTATGTACCCACACAGATCTCAAATGACAATGATGACCATTCTTAAAAATGACCCTTTCTGCCTCTATTTACAGAGTCCAAATGACTCATGCACAGAGATAGGACAACTGGTTTTCCCTCGCCGTTAAATGCTTGCAGTAGGCAATTCCTCGCACGCTTTACCGACAACCCTCTGACTGGGCAACAGCGTGCAACTCTCCGTTTCTCTTCCGGACATGCTCCTGGCAGTTCACGCGCTCTTTTTCCGAAATAAATGTTAATCGATATTGATTAACCAACGAATTCCTTTAAGATTTTATAAGTGAATTCATGATGATGAACTCAAGAGCTTGAAGATGGTCCAAACGGCAGTGTTCAGGGATGCGCAGAACAGAAAATAACGCAGTCTTGCGTTTGCACCTATAACTAAAATACTAATGCATTAAATAATTTGAAACTTGGTATAATCGTTAAGAAGGATCTTTACTACAATATTTAAAATGGATATTTTGATATTCTTATCCATATTGTTATTACGAAGACGTAAATGCGAAGCATCCATCCGGTTCCCAGAAAAATGCACTAAAATTCTGTTTTTAAGCACACACTGAAATCAATATACACTGTGAAAAGTTTTGTTTGCCATCAATGAATGCAGAAATAAACAAGCTTCAATGTGATGTACTTCAATTTAAAATCGATTGAGCCATCTATGAGATATTAGTCTTCAAACTCAGGTGACGGAATTTTGCAACAGATAGTAGGGGTCTCAGCTTTACCTGTTATCAAGCCTGGCTCCCAAATTCTACCATTCCTTAGCAACACGCTATCCCCAGGTTTCAACGGCTTCAATTCTTTTGCCTCATTGTCGTACCAGAACTTAGACTTCTAAAGTAAACTTACTTTTAAGCGTGCATCTGAACCTAACAAGGGCTCACAGTCAACGTCAACAACAGCAAAGTTAATTATTTGGTCATTCACGTTCTTTGAGGAGCATAATACGTCAACTGACCATCTGGGGACAACTCTGTGGTTACCAAATGTTATCAAAACTGAGTGAGTGTCCATGAAAGTTAATTTGTTATAGCGCTGGAGATTTTTAAGTACGCGAATCAGCAACACAGTTACTTGTGCGCCAGTATCTAATTTAAACCTCACCAGCTCACCGTACAACTCAACATTTTCAGCCCAACTGTTAGTTAAAATATATACATTCTTTTCACTGAATTTCTCATGTACATGCAAGCTTCTCTCTCCTCCAATGCTCTCCCCACCTCATGATTGGTTTCCCCCTGCCACTCATCCTCACAAGCACCTCACAGGGCAGTAGTACGTTGATGGAGACTCTTTCTCGTATTGGGTTGTTGCGGTGGCTAGTGGCAACTGGCTTCCCATCCTGAGGGCCCAGGTTTGAATCGCAGCAGTGGCAGAGATAATTCACGTGAAATCCTTACTTGTGTGCTGTGTAGAGAGATATTCAATTGCAGTATGTACTCTGTCCGTCGAAAGAGACATAAAACTATGGTCCCTTGGTATTTATGTTGAGAGAAGGCTATTTCCAATGCCAGGTTTCTCTCCATTCTTCCTCCATTCTCCAAATAAGCCTTCCCTAGACTAATCTACCCACCTATCCTATATGGTGCAGATTACTTAAGTCGTTAGTTGTCTCTTCAAGTGACGGAACCAAAACCTCTTCCTTGTGCCTGGAAATCATCATCTGGTAGCAGTGAAGGATTTTAAAATTATTCTTAGCAAACCTGTTTATCTTTATTTTAGAACTGACCAAGTACTAACTAGGTTACTGCAGCTGGTAATTTATGTAGATTTTCTTAATTTTCAGGCCCAGATGGGATTCTGACACGACCCCAGAAGAACTTCATTCACATGAACGAGATGCTTTCCTTGATTGGCGGAGAAAACTAGCTTTATTTCAAGAGGAAAATTCCAATAATGGCATCATTCTGACCCCATATGAAAAGAATATTGAGTTTTGGAGGCAGCTTTGGAGGGTGGTTGAGAAAAGGTATTATTTGCTCCAATTGCTGTAACAGAAATATTTAGTCTGTTTATGTGTGGGAGACAAATTATTGCAAGAACTGTTGTTCAAGAATTTGCCCTCATGATTATTTTGAAATTTTTAATGAATTAATAATGAGTTAATGTGCTGTCAGTGCATATGGTATGGTATGGCTAAGTACGAGTGCTAAATGACAGTTTCCTCTCTCCTTCCACTTCATTGTTGAAGTTAATCAAAATTAATATGTAATCTCAGTATACATTTGACCACAATTAATCAGAAAGAAAGATTTTTGAAAGTTTTTAACAACCTATGGTATCTCAAATTTCTATTTTATATTTTGCTTTACCTAGCAAATATTTGGTGCGTTGAAAAAATGGTGCAAGCTTTTCGTCCTTTGCGGCTATTAACTGAGGAAGAATACACATTTCCAGGAAAATTAATTATTATTTGTTAGATATTTCAGAAATAACTGTGATAAGATGGAAAAGAGGTGACTCGGTAGATGTTGAAGTAACTTCCCAGAATTGTTTTTGGCAAGTGTGCATTAATCACTCTTCACCTTTACTACCTTATCTTTTTTTGACATCCTTAACATGGATTATTTGAAAGCATTCATTAAAGAAAATGGCTGTTCAGTCACTTACTAGCCTTCATCAATAATTTTTTAGGTTAAAAATAAAATACTATTTTTGGATCTTCGTGACCAATGAGAGAATGTTTGATTCATGTCATGTTTCTCCTTTTGTCTTGTTAGTGATATTGTGGTCCAAATCGTAGATGCCAGAAATCCACTTCTTTTTCGATGTGAAGATCTTGAGAAGTATGTTGAAGAAGTAGCCTCACATCAAGGTCGAGGGAAAACAAATTTCATCTTGGTTAACAAAGCAGATTTTCTATCAGAGAAGCAAAGAGAACTGTGGGCTGAATTTTTCAACGAACAAAAAATTCACATGGCATTCTTTTCTGCAATTAAGCCAGGTCTAGACGATGCAGAACTGAAAGAAGGTGAAGAAGAAGATGACCAAAACGCAGACTCAGAAACTAGTGACAGTGATGGGGATGAAGAGGAGACAATCGAGAAATCAGTAGAATCAAATGTATCTGCATCCTTGTCAGATAGTGTGGACAGTGTTGGTCCTAGCAATGTCGTTAAACCAGTGGGCAGTCCAGAAGGTGAAGCTTCTCCTCATAGTGAAGTGCCAGTAGTAGAGGAAGAGCATAGTGGCACTCAAATAGGGGAAGTGGGCAAAAATACTGTCGGGGATGATAAGGAGGGAAAGTGCGGTGAAGGTGATGAAGAAATCAGGAATTCTGCAAAGGTGTTAAATCGGAAAGAACTTATAGACCTATTCAAAAATCTTAAAGTTTGTGAGTCCAAAAACCCTACTGAGAAAGGTGTCCGGACAGTGGGACTTGTGGGCTATCCAAATGTTGGCAAGAGTTCAACCATTAATTGTGTTATGGAAGAGAAAAAGGTTTCAGTGTCAGCAACTCCTGGGAAGACAAAGCATTTTCAGGTTTGTTGAAACTTAACCCATGTATGACTTTGAGTGACAAAACTTTTTACTAATCTGGTTGCTAATCATTAAGCTTAATGGTGTTGACTGTTTATTTGTCTTTATTTCTCCTCTAACATCTCTTCTTTGGAGGAAATATATCTCATCTCTCTCTCTTTCGAGTACTAGATATCTTTCATATATTTTTTAGCCATGCATTTTTCAATCAATTTAATCCTTATCCACTAATTCTTTTTAATATGTATTATTTTGAGAAATATTTTGATTGATTAATTATCAGTATATGTTGGTGCTACAATATTTCTGTGATTGGTGCCGCTATATAATGTGCTTCCTTTTATGCATTAGTATGTAGTTAAGTTGAATAACTACATGCTAATGCATGAAATCCACAACATTTCATCTAAGTCCAAAGTATGTAATTGTCATTTTTTTCCTCTATTTGAGTGGTCCAAAATATTATGCATGCTTGCTTGTTGTGAATATTTTTGGCCCACATGTGTATAGGTAGCACATCATGGAAGCAGGGGCGGGTTAAGGTCGATTTTTTGTGGGGGATGGACCCTCCAACCCCCTTGCACCCTCCCCCCACTGAATCCACCGCTGCATGTTAGTGTCTGCTAATGCCACTATTTTTAGCTCATTGGCCGAGTGATTTTTTGACTCAATATGGCGATTTTTGCATTTTTGTTGGATTCAACGCACCACTATACTGTATGGTTCTATTTATGTGCAGTTATTATATACTTTTACTATACTTAGTTATATACTTTTATATATACATACCTATATTTGCATTGTCTTATAGTAATGATGAATGCATATAACATTTTAAATTGGGCATATACCTGTAATAAACATTATTATTCATGAATCTTACGTTGATTTAGCTCAGTTTACATGCAGCGCATGTAATATATCAGTTGATATATTTTTGAATTGTCATTTTATCTTTATTTTCCATTCACTAAATGAAAAAATAGATTGATGGAAATCTAAAAGATTTTTCTTTGACACAATTGTATTGGAGATAACAAATTTTACCTAATTTTATTTGCCCAAGTTTTTTCACAATTTAATTATAAATGATAAGTTTGGAATATTGAAAAGGGGAAGGAGGATATATTGGGAGGAGTTGTTAAGGAAATAACACCAGTTGTGCTGGTGTGTTGACTTTGATGTAAGTACATACATATGTACAGTAAGTCTTCGACTTACACGGTTAATTCGTCCTAAAAATTTCCACGTAAGTTGAAATCCACGTTAGTCCAAACACAACAGCATACCTATCCATTTTTGAACCATTAGCGGTGCCGCTTTCACTGTAATTGGTGGCAATTGGCGATGATTACAGAAAACATCATCTTTTGAGAGGCCGTTAAGTTAACATAATACAAAAATTCCGAGAGTAACACAAATCCAATCTTTATTTCACTTATGATATTTAAATCTTAAAATAAGTATAATTACACAAAACATGAATGAATTGAAAATTTGTTATAATTATCATGTGCTCATGTGAATGCCTGTTCATAATTGTAAAAAGTTCTTAATACATACGTATTATACTGAAACGATTTTAATGATTTTATGAGAAAACTTTCTCAGATTTGATAAATAACGATCTCAAATATCAAATCACAACAGAAACACAAGTTTGTCTGTCTGCTGCATGAACGTGTTCTTTTTATGATGTGATGGACAACAGGCATCATCTATGGAGCATATAATTAACTACACGTCGACTTACGTGGGAAGGTCAAACTACGCCGAAGAAAGACGTTGATGCCGTGTAAAGGCCGAGCCACACTAGCGTTCGTCGGAGCGGTTAGCAGAAGCGGATGTTGGTTCCTCCAATCACACGGTGCAATGTGGTTGTCGGTGCCACACTCGTGTACTGCCTTGTACTCCTCTTGGAGAATGTTCTGATGGCAGGCGTGAACGTTACGAGTATGTTTGTGAAAGGCAGTTGTCACTTGTAAAAAACCAATGGAGAGGTTATGGTTTAATCGAAGGAATCAATGAAGAAAAAGTCTGAAGTTGGCTGCTTTGCTCGTAATAATTGCAGAATATTATAACAGCCCACCCGACAGCAGGATCTGGGTGCATCATTGGGTCGCCAGGCGAAGGGAACAAGGCTGTCATCACAATTTATTCAGCCATAAAACATTCTTTTTCAAGAGAAAACAAACCTTTGTCCTTTTTCAGCCCCATATTCTGTTTCACTCATGAACTATACCAGCGACCCAACAGGTCATTTTTGATAAAACAAAAACGCGTGCAACGCAGCAGATGACGTGGTTACGTGATTAAATCTGAGTCCGTGATTTGTTGCGGTTGCGATTCTCGGTCGGAAAAATAGAGGGTCGGCTATTCTCACACTCACTCACGGCAACCGCTGCCTTACTATTAGTTGATGAGTTAACCACACCCGTTCCCACTCCAACGAACGCTGTGATTCGGCCTTAAGGCCGGTTACAGGCTTATGTTTTCTTTGCGTTTCTGCCGCCGCAACTGCTAGTAAAAGGTCAAAGAAATAGATTCTTATGGAGCTGGCCATGCTTGCGACCAGTGACAGATTTGAAAGCACAGCATGTCGTGTTTATGGCGTGACCCGACAAATAGCCGATGTATGCTCCCCATACCGAGGACTGCCAGACTGGCGGACGTGTCGCTGCTTATCGCACCGTGATTGCGAGCTTGACAGTGAGTTGCGGGTCGTCACCTGGTGTATCTGTCACGGCAACAGAAACGTGGAGAAAACGCAAGCATGTTACCAACCTAACTGAACATCCGCGTAACTCCAGATCCGTGTAACTCGGATCCGCATAAGTAGAGGACTTACTGTATATGGATACATCATAAAATATATTCTGGAATATCAATGTGTATCTCTCATACTGGCCCTATAGCACAAATCAGGTTATCTAATGCTGTAATTTTTACTAGCCACAGAAGTTATCTGAAAAAATAAATGGGATTTTGTTTGCACATTTTGCTATTTTTCTTTCAATTTATTGGATATCATTGCTCATTATGGGTGCCTTCGTTCTGCATTTCATAAACTACCACCATTCATCAACCAATGAAAGGCTCTCAAAGAGAATATGTTAGGATAATACATTGTTCAGTGTAATATTTGTGTGATAGGTACATGGAATACATTTGTTTCTCCTTTATATCACATAGTTCTCATTTTGTGTAATTTCTCATGTGAAGAGAGGCATTCTCCATTTTTTGTTTTAATTTACGTCTACATACATACTGCCCTGTGAGCTTTTATAAAGGCATGTGGCAGGGGATGTTAGGACACCAGTCTAACACTCGGTAAATACAGGCTTGCTATTTGTAATGGTAACAGTTGATAAAAACATTTAGAACTCTTACAGAAGGGAGGGAATGGAGAAAAAAAATATGAGGGGAAGGATGTGAAGTGAACGTTTACAGAGTGCCGTAGTATCTTGTTATGTTTTTGTTTCTAATGGGGCATGCTGGGGAGGAAGGACTTCTGGTCCTTATCTGTTTGAGTTTATCCAACTGAATTCATGAGTTTGAACATCCTTCATTAATTTATGTTACTGCATACTCACCACACCATTCCCTTTCGAGGTGGGCACTGTCAAAAGAAGTTAATTCTTGGTGTTAGGTCTTGGAAACTGGCCATGTTGTAACAATTTCTTCCACACTGATCTATCCTTGTGTACCTCCTTTGCTTCTATCACCTTATTGTAATACTTTGTGCATGCTCTCTTGTTCTTAACCCCTTCGTTGGGGAGCAATTTTTTCTTATCTTTCACCTGGTGGGGAAGGAATCCACCAATTTGTTTGGGAGAAAGTGATATTTTTTTGTTTGTAGTGGAGAATAGAACAATATTCAGAACTTTTTTTGTTAATTTTCTAAAAAATAAAATTTTGCAATAAATAATGAGTTTTTGCTAATTTTTGCATCACAAAACTGTATTCATAACAAAATAAACATACATGAGGTCATAGTTACATTGGATTTCAATTATTTAACATTAATTTTGCTTTATCATTTTGAGAAAGTTTTTCATCAAGCATTTACAATGATTGTTTTTTAATTTCACAGTAATTAGCGCAATAAAATACAGATTTGATAATTTTATTACCCCAGGTATTTAAAATTAGAAATACACGTAATGGATTCAAATAAAATGAATTATACAAGTGCAATATAATTTTAAAATGTAATTCCTATACAAATATGTAATTTTTAAAATTTTTAATGTTTAAAATTTAAAAGTTTATATTTTTTTACAAATTTTTTTGTAATTTTTCGACATTTGGGATACAAAAATGGGTGAATATTGTCCTTCTAGGGGTTTTCATGCGTTTTAACATTTTTTAACCATATTTTTTGCGGCATAATTTGTTACCATACGGCATTTTATGGAGTACTCGAGGTATTTATGGCTCATTTTCAAAACTTTTTGCTGAACCAAATGCAATTTTGGTAACATAAACGTATGTCACGTGTTACTTAGAAAAACCTATAATTATTTTAACCCTAAATGTTAAGAATTTTAAATTTAAACAATTTTATTGCCACTCTCAATATTTTCACAAAAATGTTTATATTGTTTGAAAAATCAATAATTTGGTAATGTATGATACAATCGAAAACACGGTGCTGCACATAGTGGGGCATCACACTCGTTGCAATAAAATATTGTCTCTTTTCTTTGCCCCTTAGCCTTGCAAACGACACATCTCTTCACGCCATGTTTTCTCGCGCCTGATGGTGGGTTGAGATTTGGAAAGTGTCGGCCTGTGAGTCTTCCAGGTGTTTGTATTTTGGAACTTTTTTCCCTAATCATTGACTCTTATTCTGCTGCGGCTTTGCCATATTTCAGGAACAGGTCCTCAATAAGTTTCATCCTGAACTCGAGTTGTGACAAACCACCCCCTTGTTTTTTTGTATATAACAAATGAATTGAATACTGTTATAGCTAATAGGTGCCTAAATATCTTTTGATAATATTTTTTTAGTCTCTTTCGGGCCGCACTGTACGTTACTATGCACTGATCTGATAAATCCACTCCTCCCATCGCATCGTTGTAATCAACGCAAGCCTGGGGTTTTTGTTTTGTTCCTTCTCCTCTACTTGGGACATCTACCATCATGCAAAGTACTCAAGATGCACACATCCCTTTTATCCCGCCACTTCATTGCCATAAATTTCCCTCGATAGGCTGCAGTTACTTCACCTTTTTTTAGCACCTTTTGCATAACATCTTTAGGGACGTTTTTCCTGTTCTTTCGTACTGTTCCAATTGCGTCAGTCTCAAATTTTATCAAAAAATCAAAAAGTTCAGGGCTACTGAAGTAATTATTTATTCCTATTGTATACCCTTGCGAAAGCAAATCTTGAGAGAGAGTGAGTACTAATTTGGAAGGTCTTGTAAAACCTGAAACATCAATGCCTTTCACTATTTCAGCGAGTTCAGTGTCCCTTCCCGTATACACAAGCATGTTCCACACATACCCGGTTTTGGAGTCACACAATTTAAAGGATTGCATGCCAAATCTTGACCGTTTCTTTGGAATGTATACTTTCCAACCGAGGCGACCTTTCAACAGCAATAAACTTTCGTCAACAGATAGCAGCCCCTCAGGAGTGTAACTTTCCTTAAATTTTGAGACCAAATTGTCCATGATAGGTTTTATTTTATAAAGTTTTGGGGAAACTTGAGCATCGGACTGGTATTCCTCATTGTTGGCAAAGTGCAAAAACTTCAGCAGCAAAAAAAATCTTTTCTCTGTAATCATTTCATAAAATATAGGCGTAGCCAGTAATCTATTGTGAGAAAAATACTGCCCTAATTTCGGATTTTGTATTATTCCCTGCAAAAGGAGAATGCCAAAAAAAAATTTCACTTCCTCCTTGTCAGTTTCAACCCAGTCTTGTTCACGACTTCTTCTTTTCATCTGTTTCCTCCTACTTTTTTCACCAATTTGCTGATTTGCATAAATATTTGTTTGTACGGCAATAGAATCACATAAAATGTCATCAAAAAAGTGTTCAAAAATATCAATTGGATTTTTCTTACTCAAAAGTTCATCACTCAGGCCTGGAGAATATTTTGCCCGAAATTGTGGTCGAGGTCCACCTTGTTCACTCCACTCCGGATCCAAAATCTCCTCCTGCACTAATTCATCATCGCTGCTCTCCTCCTCTGAATCCGCACCAGAAGACTCGTGCAGCTCCACTGCCTTCCGTCTTACAGCGGGTTCAACTCTACATGGACCTTGTTCACTCCACTCCGGATCCAAAATCTCCTCCTGCACTAATTCATCATCGCTGCTCTCCTCCTCTGAATCCGCACCAGAAGACTCGTGCAGCTCCACTGCCTTCCGTCTTACAGCGGGTTCAACTCTACTTGGACCAGCTACTCCTTCGGCAGACACCAAAATCTCTTCCTCACTCTCATCACTGTCGTCACTATCACCACTAAGATTTAACATCTCTGCAATGTCAATTTCAACAAGCCTTTTTTTTGCCATGAATAACTATGATTCTCACGAAAAAATAAAGGAACTTGGTAACTCTTGGTAACTAGCAAATGTTCCGCATGTGTCTGCTCGCGACCACGAAAGGAAACAAACTGTTTGAGGATAAGAAAAAGTGGTGAGAATAGTTTTCTGCAAGGGCTTTTCGGAAGTAACCTTTCCCTTTTATTGGGGTCCCCAGTCGCAGGCACTGAGTGTTAGCGGTCATAACGGAATAACTCCAACTCTTGGGTGGTTCACCCTTCCCAACGCAAACAAAGCGAAGAGAGCCGAACACATTCGCACATACATTGGGATGAACCAGGCCCCGAATATTCCAAGAACAGCAGCAAAGGGACCGCATGCGGTCAACGCTGGTCTTTCCTCCAAAGCATAAGATACCAGGGAGGGATTTCCTGATAGACACGTGCGTCAGTTCCTCGACCATCTCCCACCTTTTTCAGTGGCACCCTTCCTTAGAAGGAGAAAAAAAGGATGTGGGGGAGGAAGGGACACGTGCGTCAGTCCTTCGACCATCTCACAACTTTTTGGGTGACACCCTCCCCTAGAAGGAGGAAAAAGGGAAGTGGAGGAGGGAAGGGAAACTCAACACATCCATCCCCTGTCCCGTGAGTGATGAAAACGAGGCTAGTTTTCAAAATAATACGCTTGAATATTGAAAGCTCACTTCACGGCGATTGAAACAAAAACCAGGAGGAATTTACCGTGAACGGCAAGAAAAGCTAAACAGCAAGAATGATCCAATAGTTTATCAAGTGATGTAATGTGGAATAAGAAATGAGCGAATTTCTCGTACGCGTCAGCCAGGAATTCGGAACAACGCAGCATTATTCAATATCAAAATCATAAAGAATTTCACGAGAAGAATCGCCATGAATATTATAAACTTCAGTAATAATAAGTGCAGTAATAATAAGTGCATAGTGATAGAAACAATAATTATATGTGAATATCATCTGATCACGATCTGGATGGCTTGGATAAAGAACTACGCGAAGGGGGTTTATTCGAAAAAAAAAAGAAGCTGAACGTCAAAAGGTTCCCCATTTACAATTTGAATTTCTTCATCAAACAGACTGTAAAATAGGTATTGTTTAAAAAAAATTTCAAATAATTATTGCAATACATAATAGGAAAAAGGAAAAAATCATTTACAACCTCTTATATAGCACGGAGATAAATGAGCAAGTAGTAAAAGATACAAAAGAAAATATTTTACGAAATTCGAATTTATTTTCAGAAATAAATAAAAGCATAAAACTATTTCGTAATATAAATAATATTATATGCCAGTTAAAATTTCAAGTGTCAATTATGTGTCCAAATAAATATCAAGTGATGGGATCAAATACAATTCATAGCCTCATGACAGAACAGAGCGAAAATATAGCGATACACTATTCAAATGTAAATAAATTCATGTTATGAGTAAACCAACATAAAAGAAATATATGGTTCACTTAAGAAGCACATAAGTTAAAGAAAGGAAAACATGACAGACCAGAGTCTCATAGCATACATTAGGAACGCGGCAGGCGAATATATTTGCCTTCCCCAGCAAGATAGAGATAAGTACGCAGTGAGCGACTATAGTTGCACACCCCACCTGGGATGAGATAATGGCTCGCGACTATAGTCGCTTACCCCAGTTAAGGGGTTAAGACTCGTAATGTTCCTCCTCTTCAGAGTCTCTTCCACCACACATCCACTTCCCATGACTTCCTCAGTTTACTCCTTCCTCTAATAAAAGCCACTCCTCCATCGTATATACCTCATCATTTGACTCGCATCCATTCTTTCACAACTCACTTATTCCTTATGCTATTTCTCATAATTTTACTGCAAAAACACTTCTCATATACCTCATGCCCACTGCATGTGAACTACTCCCATGATTGTCATGGCAATCTCAAGTTTCCCTGCAATAAAGTGGGGAGGAGTACCCTGGTATATATTCTAGGTTACATAGAATAACAAATTAATAGAAGAAGAATAAATAATTCATTGCACCGTTTACTTCTTACAGACTTTGTTTGTGGACAGTGACCTCCTCCTATGCGATTGCCCTGGTTTGGTGATGCCCTCTTTTGTTTCAACGCAAGCAGATATGGTCATATGGGGCATCTTGCCTGTTGACCGCTTGAGGGATCACGTACCTTCCGTCTCCTTGCTGGCATCCCTCATTCCAAGGACCGCACTAGAAAACCAGTATGGGATAATGCTGCCTCGGCCAGCAGAAGGCGAGGATCCTGACAGGCCTCCATCCTCTGAAGAACTTCTGAATGCATATGGCTGTACGTTATCATAAGTATCTGCTGCACATTTGTCTCCATGCCCCTTTGCTTCTTGGTAAGCGTAAAGGAAGCACTGAAATTCCACACAAAACTATAACCTCTGCTAACCAAGGTTTCAATGCTATGCATCATCACACCTGAGCATGATGCAAGGCATTGAAACTATGGTCGGGAGAGATTAAATATATGACGAGTTGTGATAAAAAATAACGGAAATTTTCGTTTTTCTTAAAGAATATTTATTTATTAATCAATATCAATTTTGTCCCCTTCAAAGTAATAATACACTATAAAGTTAGATATAGGTAATACACTTGTGCCAGTGGTTTTTCCAATCTTGGAAGCACTTCTGGGAACTCACTTTTTGGTATAAAGTTCAGCCCCTTAAGCGATTCTGTTTTTTCATCATTGGTTGCAAAACGTCAACCTTTCGTGGTTCTCTTCAGCCTCAGGAATAGAAAGAAGTCACGGGAGGCCATGTCCGGCGAATACAGTGGCTGAGGAAAAATAACGGTTAGTTTTTTTACCAAAAAAGTGTGTGTGCAGGTGTGAGCGGGAGCATAATCGTGGTGCAATTTCCACGAGTTTTTTTGCCACAATTCTGGGTGTTTTCGTCGGATTGCTTCACGCAAATGGCACATAACTTCGATGTGGTATTTCTTATTGACCATACGACCATATGGCAAATAAATACAATTAATGAAAATCGGAATTATAAAGGAATAAATACATTTAAAACTTCCTGTTATTTTTTTTATCACACCTCATATATGAATATTTTTTGTGGAATTGAAGTATTTCTTGATGAAGGAATTTCACCTAATTGTGCCTGAGACCTTTGCCTCTTGGTGTACAGGGAGTGCATCAGCGACTTCTCTTACGTGCACTCAATGATTTTACCTCATTTCCACTGTGTTCAAGAAGAAACAGACTGATGGGGAAAAGTTTTCTGAGATTTTATTCAAGATTGGTGCTGTTACTGTGTATATTAAGATAACTATCACTTTTGGAAAACCATTTTCTGGATCTAGGAGCTTGAGAAAAATAGTCTATGTGTTGTAATCACCTCCACTCTTTGAATAATTTTGTTTTCATTATTATGCTTGATTGCTAAAGTCTAAGAACTAGCCAATCTTTGTACTGAATACGCTGATGAATAAATTGTAATTCAGCCACTATAAATTTTCCTTGATTCAAGGCAGAAATGTTCTTCCTGGTAACCTTAAGCATCATTTTCTGAACTAGTTTGCATCAAATATTATCTGTAAAAAAATGAACATCTTTTGACTCAGAAGATGGTCATGTGTGGTGAGAAATGTGCATATGCTTGCTCTTGAATATCTGTTTGAAATTGCATGTGCAAAATGTTAGTGAGATACTTAAGAATATGTTTTAGTACAAAGGCCTTTTGCTTATGCCATGGTCATTACTTATGGTGCATACATATCCACCTGGTTCTTTTTTGTAAGTGTCTCAGTCATAAATGCTTTCATATTTGTTGGTGGTGACCCTTTGTGGTGGATGTTTCAGACACATTTTTTATGACTGTAATGGTTTTAAATAGTGCTGTTATTGGTATAAAACTTAGTTTCCATAATATTCTTTGTCCTCATCTTCGGCTGTAGATATTCGTGGCTTCATGACACAAAGGGGCCTTCCTGATAACCCTAGGACTGCTCGCTATGTTCTCAAGGATTTCATCAATGGCAAACTGCTGTACTGTCAAGCACCCCCTGGTCAGAATCAAAAAGAGTTTCATGAATTTGACGGCTCCAAAAAGAAGAATAAAATTTCATCAGCATCTGGTACCATGCAGGTGACACCTCAAATGAAAATTGTTCGTGTAAGTATAGTCCGTTTCATACTTTATTCAGACTCTTGTATGTAGTAAGCTATGCATTATGCATCAGGGTGTTCTTTGTGTGTTAAATTGTCAGATGATTTTTCAAAAAGCAGTTTTGTGTGCCATGGTCAATTCATGCCTACCATAAATTGATGAATACAGTAAGTCCTCGACATACGAACGAGATGCGTTCCGTGAACTTGTTCGTAAGTTGAATTTGTTCGTAAGTTGAAAAACGTTAGCCAGGCATCGAAAATTGTAGTTACCGTATTTCCTGGCCCATAAGACGCACTTTTTTCCTCCAAAATGTGCTCTTAAATTGTTCGTTCGTCCTCTAAGACGCAAGCTGATTCGCCGGGAAATACTATTAAGGGATGGTCAGATCGGATCTAAAGATCCACAGGTATTACGTTTCTCCGGATACTGAAATCGGATCCTAATTCATTTTAAAAAATCGGATCTGGATCAGATAAAAAAAATCACACTAGGGGAGTGGATACCATTAAAATCGCCCTAAATAACGGTCATCCTGTGTTGCGGCCGATTTTGGAACTAGTTGGAACCATGGAAGTTGGCTGCTGATGCTCTCGAAAGGATGTCTATAGGATGTCCTCGAAAGGATGTCCTAACTAGTGGAAACCACCTGAGATGTTAAGGCGGGTATGCGATGAGTGAAATGTGATACGTTTGGTTCGCGGTCATATCTGATAAGGGACTCCCAACGGGCGACGCCCTCCTCCCCCCAACTTTTGGAAGCCACTTGTGAAGTTAGGGCGTGGGAAAGCGATGAATGAAATGTGATACTTATGATGAAATGTGATGCGGTCTCAAGAAAAAATATCACTTTACTCCGACCCCTTAACTATGAGCGCCGAGCCGAGGGTGGGAGGAGAGAGAGAGAGGTGGAGGGAGGAGGAAGAGGCAGGCAAAGGACGCGTAGCCGTTCGCTGCGGAAGCGCCAGCGCTCGGCGTGAAGGCCTGTGGGAAAAAGCACTGGACATCTTCTTTGCTTTACACGACTACAGTAATTGCATAAAACTTGCATACCAACTTGAGGAGTATCCGCATTGAAAGATAAACGATGCAGCTAGAACTTATATCAAAGCTCATTTTCGTATCACTTCTCATAGCCGAGTATCATTTCCGCAAAATGATCGATTTTAGGCAAGTTAACTAATTTTTTCTCCGATGCGGTTGATATCAAGTATGCACAGGTATGTATCAAACCCTATGAAATAAGTTCTAGCAACATCCTTCCTGCGCCAAACGGTGAAAATATAATTTCTTTATCTATTAGCATGGCGATGTAAAAGTCAACGGTCTGAAAATGGATTTCCTAGCGTGATATCCACTTCCATAAGTGAATGATGCTTCCTATTAAAGGAAGTAAAAATAGATTAGAGTTCCGATTCTCTCTTCGCATGCGCCGATGCACTACGTTAATTATCCCATTGATGCGATTATGCGTTTCAAAGCTCTCTCGGGCGCTACTCAACAGAATTTCAGGTTCTGGAAAAATCATGAAGGAGTGCGAAGTCAACCTCACAGCTACCACCGGGGTAAGGTTACAATTTGAATCGACCGAAATAACGGCTCCCTCGTTCGATCATCGGCCGTATCAACCTAGTGTTGGCTGCCGAGGCCGCTGAAAGGAGGCCCAACCCCTCCCCCACTAGTGAAAGCCACCTGGGTAAAAGCGAAACTGGGTGAGGGTAGATAATAACAGATAAGGTGAAGGAGTGATCCTCTCGGGTTACCCCCTTCTCTTTCTCGCTGAATGAGTCCCTCGCAGATGAATGTCGTCACGCCCAGGAATAAGGAACAAAGAACTTTTTTCTTGAGGGGTCTTCTGGGAAAAACCAGTATAGACGCTTCAGATTCGACTGAGGTATCACCCTAAAATCTGACAGCTTTAATGTATTGAGTGCTGAGTGATTGAGAGGGATAGCTGGATGGAAGAACTGCTCGTCAGGCAATTTCCAAATACCCTGGAAAGGATATTTTACCATTCATCACGATAGCCCGAATCGAGCCTCGTATTGCCGGTAATAATAATTTTTAATCACAAAACAAATGAGTGAATGGAATAATGCCTCTATTTGATGCGAAGGTAGCTTGACACACGGAAGTCGATTTCCATTGAAATGTCAAGAGTAGCAATATCTCCAAATATACGATGTCAAACTTAAAAGTAAGGTCTCCAATTTTTTTTTTCATTAAAATGACAATTATTCACATTGTTGGATACATCGTGGGAAAGGTCATGGCTTCAGCTATTTTTCGATGTAGTCACCCTGGCGCTCGATGACTTACCTCATCCGCACGATGAACTTTTGTATCCCGTCGTCATACCAGCTTCCGTCCACGGTGCGAAGATAGGCGTTGACCTCCTCTTGCAGCTCGTCGTCCGTCGCGATCTTCATCCCTCCTAGGTGTTTCTTCAGGGCGAGAAACATGTGAAAATCACTGGGTACGACGACGGGGCTGTACGGAGGGTGCCCGATCACTTACCACCCAAACTTCGAGATCAGCTCCTGCGTCTGATTAGCCGTATGCGGGCGTGCGTTGTCGTGATGAAATGAGACCCCCTTCGTCAGCATTCCTGGACCACAAGAGGCAACGCGTGGGATGTGCGGAAGAAGTTGTGCGCCGTTTTTTGAACCTTATCGTAACGGGTGATGAAACATGGGTTCACCACTATACCCCCGAGACGAAGCAACAGTCTAAACAATGGCACCACCTGGCGGCGTCTCCAAAACCGAAAAAGGTCAAACAAACAGCCGGGAAGGTCATGGAAACAGTGTTTTGGGACCGAAAGGGAGTATTGTTGGTGGATTTCATGCCCCATGGAACCACTATCAATAAGGAAAGATACTGCCACAAACTACAAAAGCTTCGGCGCGCCATCAAGAACAAACGTTCAGGAATGCTGACGAAAATGGTCTCATTTCATCACAACGCGCGCCCGCATACGGCTAATCAGACGCAGGAGCTAATCTCGAAGTTTGGGTGAGAAGTGATCGGGCACCCTCCGTACAGCCCCGTCGTCGTACCCAGTGATTTTCACATGTTTCTCGCCCTGAAGAAACACCTAGGAGGGATGAAGATCGCGACGGACGACGAGCTGCAAGAGGAGGTCAACGCCTATCTTCGCACCGTGGACGGAAGCTGGTATGACGACGGGATACAAAAGTTCATCGTGCGGATGAGGTAAGTCATCGAGCGCCAGGGTGACTACATCGAAAAATAGCTGTAGCCATGACCTTTCCAACGATGTATCCAACAATGTGAATAATTGTCATTTTCTAAAAAAAAAAAATTGGAGACCTTACTTTTAAGTTTGCCCTCGTATCACTACTTGCAGGGCATCTTTCGGCTTTCGTCTTACTTCCCAATTATCCGTAAAAATTTATGACGCAAGTAAACAATAAGCATTGCATATTGATATATCGAGATAATATTGTTAAAATTCGTCACGGCAAAGAGGGGAAGTACCAATCCGCGAGTTGCTTACCGCCGCACCGCCAGCTGCAACGGCCAAATAACTTATCCGGTGGCGCCAAATTTGAAATTCCTTCACGCGTTTGAATTTTTCGATTGGATATGTATGTTCGTATCTTTGAAAGTTCGTAAGTAGGATGTTCGTAAGTCGAGGACTTACTGTATACCTTTGAAGAAGTAATCAATTTACATTTCTTCATTTTCTTAAAATCTACAGTTATCCATTGCAGATAATTTTCACTAATCTTCAAGATGTACAATTTTCCACAAGTAAAGTTAATGTCTTGGTTAAAATTTTTATGTTATTGACTCTTCTGCTCTAAAAGCCATGAAGTAGAGCTAAATATTTATTCATAATTTTACGTAGTCATAATTTCATAAAGTCTGTATATGCCTTTTGTTTCATTTTGGTGACAAGACTGTTTATTCCTATACTTAATCTCATTTTGCAGGGTAAAGTTGTTTCAGAGGAATTGGATAAAGCCTTTTTCAGACAGGCTACAGTTGGTGTGCACAGCAAAGGTGTTAAACCTGTGGGCATTGGAGGGTCATTACCAGGATCTTCATCAGCCAGTGGGAGGTAAATTATTTTCCATAGGGTCTTTCAAAAAAATCCATTTCTCTTCCCAAAAAAATTGATATGAATAAATGATAATGTTTGACTGAATCATTAATAACTTTGTAACTTCCACAATGGTTTTATCTCTGGACGACCAGTTTCATTGCATAGGCGGCATCCTCAGGTGAGATGTCGCCTGAGGATGTTGCCTAAGCGATGAAACTGGTCGTCTAAAAATATAACCAATGTGAAAATTACAAAGTTATTATTGATTCAGTCATAATGTATTTTCACAAAGTTGTGCCTGAAAATATCAAGTTCTTCAAATGATAATGTCTGCTTTTTGGATGCTAGACGTGCATCTATAAGCCCTTGCAAGTGAACTCATAGCTTCCTTAAGCCTTGCCCACTAATACTCATTGACATTGAATTCAAAACCATGATCTTTTGGTTGCCAAATCATTTCATTATTATCCTTGTTACCACAGTTAACTCCATCCTTCTAAAGTTTCTAACGAAAATGGGAAATGGAGTTTTTATTCCATTCTAGCTCTCAAATTCTAAACTCGCCATGCATATCATTGTGTATATATAACCAGTGGCGTACGGACAGGTTCAGGGTTTAAATCCCCCCAAAAACATGTTTACCTGTATTCGTTTTTGTTTTTTTTTATATCTGAACTGGCGTTTAGAAATTTGCTTTTTGGGCTGAAAAACATAGTTGATTTGTCTTCACGAAAGGAGTATGTTAATTTTTTATTGTTTTAGGGAATAACAATCTAAATATCATTTTATGATGGTGCACATAAATATTAATGAAACCCCCCAGAAGTCAATCCTGCGTACGCCACTGTATATAACATAATAATAATTTATAGCTCATAGAGTTGGTGAGTTTTGAATATGAACTTAGAAGTACAGGGTGGCGATTGTCAGGGAACACCAGGAAAACCTGGAGTTGTCTGGGAATTTTGAATTTCTGGAAAAGTCAGGGAATTCTTGTAACAGTCAGGGAGAAACTGGGATAGGAAATTCTCGTTATTTTTTTACCATTACGTATATCGGCCAGTCATTCCCGCCATTTATTTCACCAAAACATTTCTCCAACTAAAATTAATATCCGTCGCTGATGTGCATGGAATAAAGGCCCCATTAAAGAATTCATTAAACATTCAGTGGTGAATCTTATTAGTTGTACATCTTAATTATTTAGTTGTGAAACAGACGTACAATGTATTTCTTTTGTATATTCTTAATGCGATATTTGCCTATAAGTGTTAAAATTCATGATCACAATGTATTACGCTCATCACAAGGAATCCGAGGCTATGTCAATCGGAAAAGTTTAACGTGTTTTTTTTTTCCTTCCGAGACTCAGGTCGAGAGGTAGCTGGAGCACACTAGCTCGTAGTAAATACATGCTTGCAGTTCTAAAAATATGAGAGGATGATTATTAAAATGGTAATACAAGTACGATCTCACGTGTAAACAAAATCTTATTCAAGATCGTCTTCGATTCTCATATCCCCCTTCCTGATACAGTAAGAAGAGCCCTCCTCCCCTCCCCACCTCTCACGCTCGACGTAATTATTGAATGGCCCCCTTAAGCTCCCTCTCGAAGCAATTTAGTCAGGTCATAAACCACCTCAAATTAGATATTCCAGCAAATATGATGCTGCCGTTGCTAATTGCCTCCTGTTGTCCTCGCTCGCAGTGGCATGCTTACGTTTTGTTTTTTTTTAACCAAATATTTTTAAATTTTGGTTCCCTCTTGCAATCAAAGGGGTTGCAACCAATTTAATCAAATTTTTATTCTCTTCTGAAGGTCACTCGCACAATCCCTTTTTGATCGAGTCCAACAACTTGACTTAGGTTTGTATTTTTCGCGCACCTTAGTGATACCTGTGCCGGAGTCCGCCAGTAATTTGGGCATTAACTTTCCCTTCGATGCCTTTTCAGTAATTTGAAACTTCCCAGAACTACCACGACGCGCTACCTCTTTCTTGAAGAATTTGTAATTTTTACCGAAGAAAACATACATGGCCACGGAAATACGATACACGGCCACGGAAATACGATACATGACCGCGGTCACACGGCCGCGGAAGCAATATAAGCTCGCTTGCCTGGATCACCCCAATGGTTCAGGGGACTCAGCATAATGCAACACTGTTATATGCATAATTCAATAATCTGCTGGAAAAAAAAACCTTTTGTGTAGGGAAATGTTGCAATTTTTTAGACAATAAAACGGCAGCTGCAACGGCGCACAGTGGTTGGATATTGAAAAAAGCCAGACAAAAGTCCAAAATTGCTTTTTTTTTTAGATTAAGACTTAAAACTTGGCACTTACACTCACCAATGATTACTTACTATGAAATAGTAAGTAATTCTTCATAGGTCCTACCCATTACTTATATTATAAACGGAGGCTCAAACATGACCAGCATTCCAAAAAAACACCCGTTTAGATTTTTCTTCAAAATTCTTGCAAGTTATGCAGATAGTGGAGTTGTGGAAGGATTTTAATGAAATAAAAAACAATACCATCTGTGATATTGGTACTTTTCCTATCCTATGCATAAGGTTAAGAGGTTATGGTCAATATTTGGGTGCTATTACGTCACAAAATGGCAGATGCTTTTTTTATGCAAAATTTCACATAAAGTAGTCATTTTAATCGGTTTCACGAATATTTGCTCGGAGATATTCGTACAGAGTATTAATTTAAGACTTCTTTTTTGAGGTTATTCTGAGAAAATCTTCGATAAATGTAAGCATCTTTGGGGTAGCGGGTGGGGTGAGATAGTAGTGTCCTTCGCCTTGCCAGAGCATTTGCGGGTATGAATGGACCCTCCTTGGTGTTTTTTTCTTTAGGATGTATACTTGTAGCTTTTAATGTATTGATTTCAGCTTTTAACATTTTCTGAGTTTTGAAGAAAATTTAATTCAGCAGAAAAAATAAAATAAAAAAATATTCCAATAATAGGTGACCTTTTTGCAATCGCTCAGGGAAATTGGTGAATCCATCAGGGAAAAGTCAGGGAATTCAAAAATTGGATATCAGTAGCCACCCTGAAGTAACTCATGGATAAAATGTTAAGAAAGGCTATTATTTTAATTAAAGACTCCTGCAAATGAACTGAAATCTCATGTGGTCAATGAATTAATATACCTAGGATGAGTAACTCAAGACTGAAATATATGCACTGTATTTAAGCTGTAAATGTCCTTGTTTTATGGAGTGAGATTTATCGAGTTACGCGGATATGCATCCTAGCCGGACTTAAATGCCGCTATGCCAAATCGAGAGTAACGTAAAATCAAGGTTTTACTGTAGTCAAATGTGACTGTTTATGTAGATCCTATGTCACTAAAGGATATCAATCACAGGAAAGGCCCTAACTCATTTGCTTGTGGCCCTTCTGTCTTCACTTGCCTATAGTGAGCTCATTTGGTTGATGCCTACTGTTTGTATTGCATTATACTTGTCAATTAAGAAGTGGCAGTATTGCTATGTATGAAATA
Source organism: Pyrrhosoma nymphula (assembly GCA_963573305.1). NCBI lineage: Eukaryota > Metazoa > Arthropoda > Insecta > Odonata > Coenagrionidae > Pyrrhosoma > Pyrrhosoma nymphula. Next base: position 4,684,352 of record OY754335.1, on the reverse strand, counting down.
ATCAGTGGATATAACTACAAACCTGTGTTGCCTTTTATTTGCTTGTGTTTTTATTGGTGATTGATTGATTGGTGATATTTATGATCATTCTGTCATTTACTTATCTTTCAGTTCAGGAAATCCAGGAAAGCCGTGGAAGAAACATAACAACAAGAACAAAAGGGAGAAGTTGCGACGTGTGTACTCACATTTGGATGAATAATTGGCGTAATCAGTAACTTAACTATGCAGATGATGCTTTTGAAATTACATAACTGATGACTTTATTTTGGGGAAATCATCACATTTTTCTTGTTGATATCATTGTGGATCACTGTACTGTGTTGGTGACAGCTTAAGCCAACATTGACAATGAACTTTTCCTTTTTTTTATGTTGAACCAAATCAAAACATTCTTATAAAATTTTTATGAATTGTGCTTAGGAGTCATGAGGCTGTTGTTCATGTGAAATAATCTGTTTTGGATTTTTATAAATTTTGGAGATGAATATATTTGGTATTCACCATATGGTTATGGAAGACTACCTATATTCAGTTTTCTTGGTTGCGAATATGTAGTTGGTCTTTTATTTTCATCTGTACCAAACGTTTTCTGTCTCAAAACAAGGTAGCATGGTTCCAAAAGAAATATAGAAACCACAGTTATATAGGTCCTGGAGCTGCTTTATCATAATGCTGGAGCTGCTTAATCATAATGCTGGAGCTGCTTAATCATAATGCTGGAGCTGCTTGATCATAATTCCCAGGCCATTAAAATGCTTGGGTTGTTCCCAAGTTGTGTGATAACAGTATCAGAACTTGATAAGAAGCAACAAGTGGCTTAGGAAAATGAGACTACTTTTCAGTTGTCTGAATGTTCAACTTCCACACCCTGTCAGATCAGTACAAGATATGAAGCCATTCTCACACTCAATAACCCAACTCCTGGGCTCAAGACAAATTACCTTTCAGTTGTCTGAATGTGCAACTTTGACACCCTATTAGATCAGTACAAGTTGAATCCATTCTCATGCATTATAACCAACTCCTGGGCTCAAGCCAGAGGGCATGGTTCAAGTGACATGAATGTCTTTTAAGGAAGGCCTGGAAGGAATGTGTTAATTGACTTTGCTATGCAAATTCTCTTAAAAATGTGGCCCAAATGTATTTGCTCCACTTGCTTAAAATATTAGTACATACAATCATCATCTGCATTCATCAATCAGAAGATGGGTTTGCTGCAGCTCTCCACTCAATGCTTTTTTCTTCAAAGTTTTATATTCCTTCTTAAGTCTTCATTGAGAATTTGCAATAATGAAAAAAAGGTTTACAATGACACGATAGCCCAGCCTCACAATCCCTCGGATGAAAGTGATGCACCTTCCAAAACAAAAGTAAAACACCCTTGACTCTAGTAAAACACCCTTGACTCTATAGGATGTAGGTATCTCACAGTTAGAGATGGGCCACTGAAAATAAGCATGGTAGTTTTCATAAATTGACATGGCATTTTTCGTAATTTAAATGATAAACCCCTGAAAATGACTGTAATTTACAGGATAATTCACCAATTTTACGTTCTTGCTTTTGGTTACCCTGATTGTATTTTTTAATAAAGCAAAAGGTTTCACTGACCCTTCTGCTAGCTTCGTCTTAATCTGCTGGACCATATATATATATATCTCAACTTAGGCGTGACAAGCTAAAATATTGGCACACACAAAAAAAGAAACACGGAAGTCTGTTTTTAAATTTTCGTCGGCATGATGTCCATCTTCCGAACTAGAGAGAGTAATGGATGAAGGGATGGGTTTGGGGAGAAGGGAGGGAGTTTAATGAAATACATTGATGCCCGGAGGTTGGAAGACTTTATATAACCAGATAAAAGGTAATTCCACTGATTTCAGTTCCAGTGGGGGAACATTTGGGGGGAGGGAAAAGAGAATTGAAACATTGTAGCTGTGACTAATTTTGAGGATACTGGGACTAGCCACGGTAGTTGCCTTTACGGAGTCACCCGCAAGTGCACATAAGTGTGAAATTCCACATAGGAAAAATCATTTGCCTCGACCGGGATTGGAACCTGGATCATCATGTTCCTATAAAGTCACCTAAGTAATCCACAGGGGAGAAGGACGCCTCGGTAGCTTAACTGGTTAAAACACTCGGCGCGAAATCGAGGGATTCGGGTTCAAATCCCGGTTAAGGCGAATGATTTTTTCTCTTTGAAATATTGCAATTGTAGCTGTGGTTGAAGGATTTTTCGTAGAGCAAGAGTGTGAAGAAGGGTTCTTACAATTAGAGCGGTGATTATTGATGCGTATGTTGAGGGGAATTGAGGATTTTCCAATACAAGAAGCCAGGCAGTTTAAATTGTTTGTGGTAGACCACATTACTGGTGATGCAAGAGGAGGGGGTGAGGCAAAGATAGGACATAGTTTGCATCTAGCATGATTACAGGGGGAGGAAGTGGGTTTGGAAGCAACAGGGGTTTTGGAGAGGGGCTTGGTGGATTTGAAAATATGGGACAAGTTGGCAGGCCGCCTATAGGTGATTGAGGGAGGCTTGGAGAAAGTTTGGCAGTGGAAGCTTGGTTTTTAAGGATGGGATAGAGGTCTTTCAAAATGCAATTAAGGGACTGTAAGCCTGGGAAATAGGTGGTACATACAAATGGAGAGGATGTGGGAGTCGGTATGGTGGAGTAGGAATTTTTCTGATTTTTTTTATGAAGAAGGGATTCTCGGTAACCACACTTGATGAGGGAGTGGTGAAGGTTGGTGAGAAATTTATCGAGGTAATCTCGGTTGTTGCAAATACGGTGGCCATGGAGAGGTAGGTAGTAGATATATGTATGTATTCGAATTCATAGCTAGCTAGCTGCTGACCTTATACTAAGATCATTTGGTTCATATAGTAACAGTATTATGTATATTTTGAAGTTTATTACCTCACAGAAATAGATCTACCTTCACTTTGCAAAAACCTGCTGTGAGAATCATGACATAAATCCTTATTGATATACTTCTTGACCAATATTTGAACAGTTAAATTGACTGCAATTATCTTGAGTATGTTTACTCAAATTACATATAGGTATATACATACATCTAAATGTTGCCCTATGTCATTGCTTTATGTGCCCAATGCATTTTAGCCTGTACCTAGAGATGGGAAAATTACCGTAATTTTCATCTGAGGTAAATTACGGTAATTTTCGAAAATTACCATGGTAAATTACGGTAATTTTCCAGTATTTTTCAGTTTTAAGCATTAAACAGAAAATGTATGGTTAAATAAGAATGCCAATAGCAAAAGGGAGAGGATACGATGTTTAAACCATACCTAATGCAACATTAATCTATTAGAAATTCTCAAAATTGTAAAAAGAAATACGGCAGCAACACGCAGTCTGGCTTTTTTTTTGTCAAAGTATGAGAAATTTTAAAGAAGTAAAGTAAGTAAGTAAAATATGCCAAAATGAGTTGAACTTTCCTCAATTTATAATTAAACACGTGAGAAATGTGGACTTGGCTTAAAAGAACATGTTGGGAATTTATATGTATGAAAAATTATCTCAAAAATCGGTGAATTATCTAGAAAATTACCGAAAATTATGGTAATTTTCAAGGGGCGCGGTAAATTACGAAAAATACCATGGTAATTTACGAAAATTACCGTGGTAATTTTCAAAGTGACCCATCTCTACCTGTACCATTGATTAGTTTTGTTTTAATGCACCAGCTTCATTAACATGACTAATATATTTTCTAATTGTTAGCTTTAAACAGAAGTCAAAATTATTATTTTTATATAAAGTTGCTTACTCCCAGGGAAAGAACATTTTGCCCATGCCCTAGGATATTTATTTCACTACATTTAAACAGGTTCAGTACTCTAAACACCAGAAGTTTGCACATGAAAATAAGAATTCTGCAGTAAAATTGGAAAAGCAAGTCATGAAAAATTGATTCAAGTTTGATCCATTCCACTGCTCTCAGCTGAAATTTTCCTTGTGGAGATTACCTTTGCATTTTTCATCACTCATTGTGACTCAATCCAGAAAGTGGAGACAGGTTTGTTGATAATGAATTGATGTAACTCCTAATTCTCCATACAAATCTGAATTAAGCTTGCTATGTGATGTATTTTTCCCACAATATGCTACGTAATGAAACCTGAATTATATTCTCAACTCCTCGTGTATCTCAGGAGTAATTACCAAAAAGAAACTCAACCTCCAATCCATTGTTACTTTCCTAAAGCCACACAATCACTGTTTCATGGAAGTGAAACTAGATACCTTTAGTGGTATTTATAAAACTAATTTTTGGATGTCCTCTTACAAATTCCTTCGGCCAGCCTCGTTGGCGGCGGGGTTAAGTCCTGGCCTGCCAAACCAAAGGTTGTGGGTTCGAATCCCGCCTGGGGAGGAAATTTACACCTCCCTGGGCATGGTTGTGTGTTCGTCCAACGAGATGTGTGGAAGAGAGGACTATTAAGTCCTAATATCGCTCGATGCATGACCCCAAAAAAAAATCTGAACCTTGTGGATTTTATGTTAAAGCAGTGGTGATACTAGCATTCCCCTGTCATATGCTTGTTAAACGTGTTACAAAAATGAAGAGCATTTCCCAGCCACCAAACAATATTGTTAAAAGAAAATTTCACTACAAGTGGTAAATGAAGTTGAAAGCAATTGCTTGGCGCTACACACGGGCCATTTAGGAAAGATGAACACAGGAACTCTTCAGTGTAGGGATGCCAAGTAAAGAAATATGAGAAGTAAAGTTAAAGAATTATTTCTTGTTGAGATATCGAGGATCACGTAGGAGTGCACACTCGGGTTATGAACTGAGTTTATTAAATGTCAAAACTCTTAATTCGTTCCACCCCCATGACTTTGAGTGGCGCTGTGACTATTCTGACCACAGATTTTTCTGTTGATGTGCTACAACAAAGCTCTCTGTTACTGCATTCCCTTTCCAGAGGGCATAAGTTTTTTGAAACTAAAGTAACGTCATGTTCCATGAGAAGTCACACCTAAAGGCAGATTAACCCAACCGAACATTAGTTGAAGAAACTCCCCAATGAGTTGTGGATAGAGAATAGGTCATGAGTAGGGATTAGACCTAGGATAGGTATCCACGTCATCATGCATATTTTTAAACCTAATATGGCCACAAAATATGAGGCATGGAATGAGGAGGGGTCAGGAATTAAAGTCAGCCAGAATATTTGTGGATGATAATGTCACAAAGGATGACTGTAGTGAAGTTGGATGCACGTCAAAGGATACCATGATGAAACCAATGTTTTTACCATTTCATAGTCAAATGGAAAAGAATGAAAGGAATTTTGAGAAAAGAATTTAGTCATTACAATGGTCACAGAGGACAGAAATGTAACCTTTATCCACCTTCACTTTTGTTCCCACCTAAAAATGGGACCTAGTATACCTATATGGGGCATGGGAACTTGGTCATGTTAATCAAAATTAAATGCCCAGAAAAATTCCAGCCAGCAGGTCTGTCAGTGATAATTCAAATGCCGGCTGTTAAAGGTTACTTGGTGATGTCAATATTCAGGGGAGGGCATTAAGTAGAAAAATAAGGGTGTATGTGTATGGATTCGGCAAAAGAAGGGAGAGGAAAGATAATTATAGGTTAGGAAATATGTGAAAATAATTGATTTGTGATAGTATGGTTCAAGAGCTACAAAAGAACCCAGTGTTTAAAAAAAAAGGAGTTAAGGAGAAATAAGAGGTTTTGGATCTATGACTTGGACATGGTTGGACGGAAGAAATATGGAAATTCAAAAATAGCGATCATATATATCAAGGAGTACAAAAGGAATGGTACAAAACCAAGTTGTCAAAAAATGAACAAAAAGCAATGAAATATTGTCATATTGGGAATGCTTTTGTGAGATGGGTAATGCAAGAGCAGAGAGCTGTCATAACCGTTTCCTTTTACATATGTTGCTTTATATATATTAGTGTGGAATTTGTGAGCTATTCAGCCAACGTTGAGGTGCCGAGTTTTCCATGAAGTGAAACTGAAGCCATGAGTGACACAAATTCTAGCTAAACTATTACCTACCATTAATAACTGACTTTATGAGTATTCTTCCCCAATAGGAAGATGAGATTTTTCCTATGAGAAAGGAATGATGACTATGTATATAAGTTGGGCAAGCAGATATGAATGTAGTAAATGAAGTCCTGGGCATTGTTATTTCATGGGCTATAATACCAGGGCATCGACATTACCTAAGCTCAAGTTTGGCGAAAAGATATCCACAACTTTTAAGATATGATATCAAAGAGATTGGGGTTCATAAAGCAAGCACATATATGTAGTTGGAAGGATCTCAGATTGTAAAGGTAAAGGAGAGATGTTATCTCACTCCTGTAAGGCTTTAACATGAGTATGCCGCTAGTATCCGAAAAACATGGCTGAGAGATTAATCAATGAATAACAAGTTAAGGATAACACATTTTGTAAAAAACGAGCCACAAGAAAATCAGAAAGTATGGCAAAACTGTAAACACTCGTTAGACTAGAGACTCTTTACCAGAATAATCCAAATCTCACAAGTTTCAGGTCAAAACAGGGAATATTATTTCATCCCCACACAAAATTTATAGGGCAAACGAGAGAAATTTACTCTTGCATAGACACATTCAAGAATGTTCTTCTTGTGGGCAATTTATTGCCACAAGATCATTTACACACACTACTTTCAGCAGAACACACCTCACTACTCATCGCCTCCTTCCCCAAATTCTTCTTCCCTTCTACTCCTCCAGCGATTTATTTCTTGCACCTTTCCCCACCTCTTTACGACTGACATTCTAACATGGGGCAACATGTCCACCTGAGGCAGCGGTGGCGTAAGGGTATCAAGTCTCGACTTCTGATCCAAAGGTCTTAGGTTTGATGCTCAGGAATGGAACACACTTTTCAGCCTTTCGCAAAATAAATTTATTTTTGAATTTTCCAGAAAAAAAGACCACTTCATGGATCACCATTGGTGAAAGGCAGCAATTTCACCAGAAGGCTGCGATGGTGCAGAACAAGAAGATTGATCTGGTACCATCTACCATACCTGCACGCGAGAGTAAAATTCATGGAAATTCCCACAGCACTGTATTGTGGAAGGCAGCAAGAAACCAACACATTAATCCTCCATAGCAAATGCAGCAGGGTCTCATGAAGAGTGAGAGGATATTGGAGAATGCGAAGATGGAGAGGATATAAATATACATCCTTGGAGTCAGCAAAATAAAGTGGGCTGGGGCACGGAAGACTTCTGGAGCAACAGATACATGCATTCATATGCTAAGGATACAACTAGAGCATAACAGGAGTAGGCATCGTACTGAAGGACGAATGGGGAAGAAGAGTGAAATCATATTGGCAGTACGACAAGAGAATCCTGATAGCAAAGCTAGGAGAGCCTATATGGACACATTCGTAGCTCAGGTCAACATCAAACCATACAGAAGAAGAAATAGAAGTACACATATGAACAACTAGAAGTCCTCAGCTCAGTGATGGGAAAGGAGATTCTAATCATCATGGGTGATTGGAATGCGATGATGGGCGAGGGCAAGGAGGGAAGCATCGTAGGGCAGTTTGGGCTCAAGAAATGAAATGGCACAAGTCTAGCAGAGTTCAGCAATGTGAAGAACATGGTTGTGGTGAACATCTTTTTGAGCAACATTAGCATAGATCCACATGAGATTCCAGAGACAAAGCACTATATGGTTCAGAGCCATGGACCATTAGAAAGCTGGTACAGAAGGGAATAGAGGCTTTTGAAAATTGGTGCTTGAGGCAGATGATAAAGATTAAATGGACAAACAGGATCAGAAACGAGGGAGTGTATGGAAGACTATGAGAGAACACCATACAGAGAACTATCAGGAAGACAAGGTGCAGATGGATAGGTCATACTTTGAGACAGTGAATTTTAAGGAACTTAATGGAGGGGACAGCCCCACAAGAAAGACCAAGGAACAAATAAATAGGCCAGTTAAGGCAGGATATGACACAGAAGAGCTAAAAGGACATAAGGAAGTTAGCTAAGTGAAGAGTAGAATTAAGGGCTGCAGTCAACCATTCTCACAATTGAATCACTAATGATAATGCCTCAACACCCTCTTCCATGTAACTTTGCAGCAGTTTACAGGATGGCATGTAGGTTAAATGTTCCCTACGGTTATTGTTCTTTAATAATTGATTCAAGCTTAGCTTTTGTGGACCATTTTGCTATAATATAAATGACTATTTCCCCATCCAATTCTGGAGGCTTCTTTAAGGTTAAAGCTTTAATCTTGAAGAAGACTCCAGCACATGTTGGTCTTATTTTATTGACTTGTGGAGTGGATATTGCCCCAAATCTTCTTTATCAAAACTTTTGTGTTATTGCCAAGTGTGCCTGCAGGCACCTGGCACACAATCTATCGAGGTACTATTGAGAGCTGTCCCTAGAAGTAAGTCTTTGGAGACTCATCCCATTGATGCCACCAAGAGTATCATGTTGCACATTATAATATAATGACTAACTGTAAGTGCTAACTAGCCTGTTCTTGAGGCCGTTTTAACCAAGGTACTTTATTGCACAATCTGATGTATGGATGTGCATTGAAAATTGCACCGTGCAAAGCAGTGAATTGCTACAATGCATGCACGAATGCATAAACGACAGGTGGGATAATAGCCCCTGCTCTCGTTCACGCAATAACTGTAAATCAACTTGTGCAATAAAAAGCCTAATGTAAAAACAGCCTTTACAGCGCAGATTCTATAAATAATGAATTACATAACTTTAAATGGGCTTACAAATACTATACTATAACTGCTTACAAATGCTATAACTGCTTACAAATGACCCATTTCATCTTTTCCAGACCAGTGGGTAAAGTCAAAACTACCACCACAGAGTAATTATGATTACTCTATGCTACCACTAAGTAACAACAGAGAGTAAAAAGTTAAGACAAATGTGAACTATGTAATTGTAGGAAGTATTCTTGAGTTTTCCACTTGGTCTTAGGGTTGACTTGGACTGACCTTATGATGACTAAGACTGCCACTGCGTCTTCAGGGTCTGAAAATGGCAGTCTTAGTTGACATAAACTTGGTGATAATTATAATCTGCGACTCGGAGGGGAAACCCCAGAATGCTTCTAACAACACAGTAGTAGTATTTTTGATTAATGTGCTTTGACGGCTAAAGTCAGTTCACCCATACTGTCTGCCACGAGCAGACAGGTGCAACAGCACTCGGACGACCACCCCTCCAAACTTGAGCCAAGCCCAATGATGCTTAACTTCGATGACAGATCGAGAGCCGGTGTTTCCATTGTGGCAGGCCGTTGCCTTCCAACAATGTATTCACCATGAAAACTAGAGAACCTTCAATAAGACCTGATGCCATGAAATGAGTGATGAAGATGTAATTTCAGTGGAAAATGTTTTTTGTGGAAAATACCTAGACAAGATAAATTCTACTTTATTTTAAGAAACCATATCCCATGTAAACATAAACAGTAACAACACTTGCTACCTAAAAATAGAAGCAATTGATGTAGACACATGATTTTTACCATCAAGAAAAATGAATGCACTGAAAAATGCAGGCATTAAATGTGAAACAGTAGATGTATTATAATAACTAAAAATATCAAACAACATGGTGACACATGTACTTGGGTTTCACTGAGAAATGGACATATACATCATTCCTATGAAGAAATTTATTACAATTTTAGTGTTTCTCTGGCTAATCATTGACACAGATTTGTTGTTCAGATGCTTTGTTCACTCAAAGCATGGATATTAAAAAATGCAGATGTATTATAAATTCCACAAGTATATTATAGTGAATACAACCCAAGAGTCATATATTTATATATACTGTACAACATGTATTAAATACTTAATACCAGCAAAAAAATGCATATCTTATTTAAATTTGATAAATTATACTGAGTGATTGCATTAGAAGGGGCTCCACCAAAAAAAGAAAAAGGCTCAAAAAATAAATATTTTTCACACCGATGAAAATTCGCTTAAGCAACATTTATAATAACATAACCAGGCATAGATTAATCAGTTAACTGAAAGTTAATTCTAACTTGAATTACATCCAGGAAGCACTTTGATTTTTCAAGGAGCAATATGAAACTCCATTTATGTGGAAAGATACATTAATAGAACCTCTCGTAACTACAAGAACCTTAACCACTTAACTGCATTTAGCCAATTAGGTCTAAACGTTAACATTTCTGGATGAGTACAAGGAATCAAGCTAGAAAAAATAAGGTTAAAAATTATTGACATTAATAAAACAAAACACAATGAAGTACAGCTCGCTGACACTTTGCTTCGAAATCCTGGAGAAGTTCATCCACATCATTATCAAGATCGTCACTGTCCGACATCTGAAAAATGAGATAAGATTTTACCAACAGAAATACGCAAATGAGATGTTGTCATTACCCACTGAATACAGTAACATTAATTAGTCTTTATAATCAAGTACTTTAACTGAATCATGTTAATTTCAACTAAGACGCCTCACCAACAAGCCACTACGTTATCAACTAACATGCACTTTAATGGTTGCACTGGGGTTTCGTGCAAGAACAAACATTTCAAATCCGAAATGCAGTCAAAATCTTTTACCAAAGTCACTAATTCGCATATCAGAAATGCGCCAATTGTAGCTTCTTCATGGTTATCTTGAATGTCGATGTTTACCACATGAACAGGAGTATTTTCTTCGGGTATACGCGCTTCAAGACCTAAAAACAATAGCAATTAGTTAATCGATGAGAAAAAACTGAGATCACCAGTATCAGCGGGCATAATTGTGAGACTTACATTCGATAACTTGGTCATAAACCCTCTCTTCACACGTAATAACAACGTCAAATTTATCTTTGCAAGCTTGAAACCTTTCTGGGCGAGCTTTAATTCTCCTGTTTCGATCTAACATATGAAGCAACCCATTTTGAGTGTAGCTAGATCAGGGTTAAGGATAGTACGTATTGCATTACTTCGACTGCAACTGCTGCAGTTTATTTCGATGTTTTTTAAAAGGATACAGTGCTTTGTCTTTAGCAAGAAGGTCCTGATATATATCCTCGTAGGACACTCCAAATTCATAGCAGTTGGGCCTGTCAGGGGCTGGTCCGGGCAATTTAACTTTATCTCCCGTACCAAAAGATTTCACATCAAATCCTTTTTTACTACAATTAAAATGCATATTTCGTTAATTAATTCCTTAGCGGGGATAAGAGTAAACAGAAATATTAAGCGTTACGGTAACGGCACTTTAATTTCAAGTTCTTCCAAACCTTAAAAAAGCATGGGCTTCCATACTCCGATTCATATTACTCGAACATGTTACTGCGATCTTCATTTTACGATTAAACGGCATTACTTTCATTCAATTACTCTAGTTTACATCCTATTTTCATCAAATATAACCTACACTTCGAAACGGATTGTGCGACCTCCACTGTCATTCAGGTTGCACAACTTACGAACTTCACAAGCTAAAATCAGAAAATATTGTAATTTAACCGACTTGCACTCAAGTATAACAGAGAATATTCGAAAACAGAAAGAAGCAGTCAGCCAAAAATGAAATTTTAACGAAGATTTGGCGAAATATGTCACTTGGATGGTAACTCTGGCATAATTCGGCGAAACCGTGACATTTGTGATGACAATTGAGCAACTATTTTTTACTCCGCAATGCGACCATGCCCGTGGCCCACGTAGCGCAAACCCATGAATATAGAAACCAATTCTGAATGAATTGATGAAGTTGTGTGAATAGCCTAATTTTATGTGAATGGGACTAAATGAAACAGTTTTTCCCGATTTTGCAAGTATTAGTTTTGTTTAGAAAACCTCAAAGTGTGTTCCACATTAAAGCCAGGAGTATTTTAACAGAGAAATCAATTCTTTACCGAGTTAAGAATCCGTGGGGAACCAACAAAAAACATCGCAGTGTTAAATTAAATTTTCCTACATACACAATGGCAGATCCGAAAATTGAGGAAATATTAGCTCCACTCCGAGCAGCAGTCAAGGAACAGGTGAGTTAGTGATAGATCTTGTACCAATCATTCTTGATTCCTTCGTTATTTCTTTCGCAAATTATGAATTAAGCTATGACATCACAGTAATTTTTTATTTCCATGGTACTCCCTTGACGTTTTTTACTATATAAGTCAGCAAATATTTTAAATACATCATAACCCTGGCATTGTTTTAGGGGGATTTGGTCCGGACCTTAAAAGCTAATGGAGCCCCGGAGTTAGATGTAAAGAAAGCAGTTGCAGAGCTTAAAGTAAGGAAGAAAATTCTGGAAGACAAGGAAATTACTCTTGCTCCATCATCTGCAACCTTCGACCGGTCAAAAATGGAAGATTTATTAAAGAGAAGGTTTTTCTATGACCAGTCATTCGCCATATATGGCGGTAAGTAGCACAGAGGATTAAAATTTTCTGGTTGAATACATCCTTGACACCACATTTTCGTGGACCTAAATCGACACTATGTTCAAACCAGGTATCACTGGGCAGTATGACTTCGGACCAATGGGTTGTGCCTTGAAGGCTAACATTCTAAATGCCTGGAGAAAGTTTTTCATCTTGGAAGAGCAAATGTTGGAAGTTGACTGTTCTATTCTAACTCCCGAGCCTGTCTTGAAGTAAGTAGAAGCTCTACCAAGGAGCATTATATGTTTTATCAAGCTTTTCTTCCATTGCTTTTTGGCAGTCCTTGCTGTTTCATTAATGCTCCCAGGAGCGATAGATTGTTGTGGATTATGGAAATGTTGAATAGAATATATATTCAGTAGCCTCCACTCCTTTTATTCCATGTCGCTGGAACATTTTTTAAAATGTGAGATTTCGCAGGGATTCAAAGATGCTGGGAGGCTTTTGGGTTTGGCTGTGTGGTAAATATGTTTAGGGGCTCAACATTTGAGTGCTTTCACTCCAGAGGTTGCTTGCTGCAATGTGAGACAAACTGTGAAATCCCAAAAATAGGTGAACTGCAGTTTGTTTGCTTACTGGCTACCTGCTGCTCTCAGCACCACAAGTCCTAGCTGGTAGTATGAGTAAAAGCAGGTTGCAGCCACATGATTAGCCAGCAAGGATTTTCCCTTACACCACTGACGCTGGTAACTTCATAGAAACATCGACCTACCAGCCCAAACCAATTTGGTAAACAGCCAAAAATAACTGTTCTCTTATTACAGTGAAATTTACAGTGTGGATAATCTAATAACAGCTGCTGAAATCTGCTCTTACAATGTCCTTTTTCATTTGATTACATTCCATTTGATACACTTGATACAGGCTCATGCTAGTTGGAGCTGGTAGCTGTAAGGAGGAAACCTGCTTTCTTTGTAGTGGTGCCCTAATTCTGAAGCTTCTCCACACCTTTCCAGGACCTTTAGTCAATACTATTGAGAGGCAACAAAGTACTCCTTTGATGATAGTAAAAGAAGTTCAATTGTTGGTGTCCCAAATGGGGAACTGCAGGAGCAGGACCCTATGGGCCATTAAATTCACTTCAATATATGATCCTCACGGTTAGGTACTCAATACTTACATGCTCTAAATTAGGATTCATCTTAGCACATTCTCTTTTTTTATTAGATTAGGTCTTGTTAACAGAAATAATATAGCCTCAGCGGGAAATCTCTGGGAAGCATGTATTACCTTGAAGGTTTATCAGCTAGAGTCAGAAGTAAAATCTTGTGTGAAGATCCACAGATGCCTGAGACAGGTGCCCACATATTTCATGAAATTTGCGATCATATGAGAAACAAGTGGTAAAGACCTTGGAAAAAACATTGGAGGGAGATTTTCAGACATCATTCTTGTTGGACCATATCTGAAATGCTCTGCCTAGCATTTGGGACCCTGCACAGAAACATTTGACTGGTGAAATACACAACTTACTAAGCAAACCTGCACACTTTTTTCAAAATTGCTGCAATTAAAGTAGGAGTGTTACACTGCTTATGAAATTACCTACATAGTTGGGAGCCCCTGGAGACTTGGAAGGCATCACGCTAGGCTAAATTCCTTGAAAATTCATATTACGTACATCATATTACATCACATTACATAATCCTACATTTGGTTTTCCCCTGAGTTTGACGAGTTCTATTACCTCAGTTTAACTTTTGTTTCGGGTAGAGCTTGTGGCACGCCGGCATCACCATGCGAAAGTACGTGCATAATGCTAGAAGGTAGAATAAGAGGGCGAAAGCCATTGCTGAATCTTGGGAATCACCAATAAGTCATAGGACTTTCAAAATGCAGTCCCATAGTAAAATAGCAAGCCGAGTTACCGAAAAAAATAGCCAAGTTTGTTGCTATGTTTTTTTCAATATGGATTCAAATTTCCGTTGTCTGCAGTCAATCGCATGTTACTTGAAGCCTCTTGATATTGTTGAATATTCTGATGACTTCGTCCCGATAATAATAATCGTCACTACGGGAAAGATAAATCCTCTCGATTTCTTTGAATGGAGGTGATGTTAAAAATTTATCTTGTGCCTAACTTGTTGTATGTGGTATGGTAACTATTATCCTTTAGCTAATGCCTATCCAAACCTTAGCAAGATTCATACCCATTGCAATGGAAAACCATAAACGATGAGCAAGTGGAAGGACCCTTACTTCCTTTCCAAGCCTACTAATTCTTTGGCGAGATTTATCTGCCTGCCCGGATCGCTGAGAGCAATAAAATACGAGGAGGTGGATGTCATCCATGTGGGAAATGAAATTGTCGGGTCATTCCATGCCAAATCATCACAGAAAAGTAGACTTTTCAACCCGACCATCTCAGATTTACTTGAAATTTGGTAGGAAGTAAAAGTATGTGAAGCAGTACTCACACACAAAATTTTAGCCCTCAGCTATTCACAATATTCATACAGCAGGGTTGCAAACATGACAAAAAATGCAAAATATTCCCTCGCATGCTCTACAAAAATAAATCATTACTTAGCTTCTAATTGTGATAGAACCTTCATGTTGGTCTTATTTTAAAGCTAAAGGAACATAGTTTCTATTAAAAATAGTTAGATTTTAAAATACTGTTATTTTTATTCCGAGGTCACAATATGTGACCTTTCACCTGGATTATCTAAAAAAATGTATCTTGAATTTTATTAGGAAAAAGATATGTAAAACAGTTAAATGCATTCTATCTTTGGTATAAATTTCATTTTGGGATGGCTTTGGGAACAGGAGTAAAAAAAATTATGAAAACATCATACTTCACATTCAATGGAATAACTTAGCATTTATTAATGGAAATTACCAGATAGAAAAATGAAAAATGCTCTATAAATCACTCAGGAAAATATATAATCAAATTACATATAAGTAATACTAGTTCGTGCCTCCTCCTCTTAAGTGCTTCTTCTGAACTCTGAGTGTCCAAAGCTGTTAATGTGTAAGTTCGCCCAGTTGCAGTACATGGATCGACCTTAGCGAGAACTTGTTCACTTGGAATATTAAGTATGTCTGGCTGGTGAGGATACACATATGATGTTGATGGCCCTTTGGGATGTAGGAAACTGATCAAAACTTCCTGTGAGGGTACATTCACACTCATGACACAGCCTAATCACCAGGCATCACTATAGACACTTAAGTCACAAAACCTTTTATTTCCTCCAAAGACAATGTTTCTTGTGGGATATTTGTTTCCTACACTTCACAGGTTGTGTCTGTTGAAAACTTCTTTATTATTAATTCATTCCTTATTCCTGGAATGAAAGTATGAAATGTTTGAGTTCCAGGTATTGGTCTTGCTTCTTCATGTCGTCTGTGTAGCATCCTCCCATTTTCCATTATTTCTTTTTGACACGCATAAGCGAAGGTCTCATTCTTGATATTGTCCGCCGCCTAGACAAACCATTGTCTTGGAGTCATAATTTGATTAGTATGCATATTTGTGATATAATCCACTGTTTGAAGTTAATATTTTCTTGTCTTCTAGTACGTTTTCCAATATTGTCTTAACATTATTAGATCCTGCACATTCACCACATTGTTGGAACCAAAACTGTACTTTGGGTGGATTGCACATCATATTTGCCAGATAGTGGTTATAAGTGGACAAATTAATACTGTGGTCTTCATTTAGCATGTTTAATTTACACCCATCCATTAATAATTTCACATTCTAATGTAAAGAACAAATACATAGTGTGTGTGTGTACCACTTGCTCCAACAAGAACACAATGTTTAGGCCGCAGAGAGGCTAATTTTGAAAAGCCTATATTCACACCAGGATATGACTGTTTGAAATGAACATACACTTCTGCAAGGTTGTTTAAAATTAGCCTCTTTTCTGTGTGTTCTTTCATACCACCCATTCTAACACTCAGTCTTTCTTGCCAGGCATAATTCTGCTGACATCATCATTGCAGTAAATATTCTTCACAGTCTGAGCAACATCTGGATCCAAGATCCTTCCTGGTTTAGGATTTGTTGTTGACAAAATCCCTCGTTCTTTCACTAATTGCTTAGATTTACATCTCATGTTGTTACTTGCAAGAGGAAATTCTTGCTCTTCTTCTTGATAGGTGATGCACCAACAGTACTCAGACTTTCATTTAATGTCTGTACTGTCTTTCAGTCCTGTATGTGTCCAATTCCATATCACTTTCTTCATAAACTGATGTCCTTGGTTCTTCCTCAGGAACATAATCAATTGTTAATTTTCTTCCTACAGTTGTCACAAATCATTTGTTCTCTTTTCACATATGGCAGTTTTTCTATCATCCATGGTAGCACCTTCCTTAATTGTTTTCTACTGCTCTTGCACCCTTACACATCAAAAGGGTTGGACACATGGGACTGTCTCCATATACTTCTTATCCATTACCACATACTTTTTCAAGTTATCAATTCATATAAGCACTAGTCTCTTGAATCACCTGCGAACGCCACAGAAGCTCAAGCAAGACTGAGCTTGCTTACCAGACTAGCAGTACACTTAGAGAAAGGGAGCCCTTGAGACAAGTTTGAACTTGTGTGATGCATGTTTGGTGCACAGGTGGTGCCGGTGGTGCACTGGCACCACCGGCCAGTAAATAATTAGATTAAACATAAACTAGTAAATTAAATCAAATATATGTATTTTTTCCTCTGTCTTATTGACAACCAGCATTTACAATTCAATGTAGCTGGCTGACTGGCAGTGCAAATAAAGTTTTGCATTTCTTACATTGTACCAAGCGTTTGCAGAAGTAACAACATGTTTGCGGTGGTGTGTTAAGAGTAAGTTATTCAATAAACATTACTATACAATAACGAAGCAGAATAACTTCATTCGTCGCTTTTATCTTTAGGCTCTACAAGAACCGCTTTTAATAAGTGGTTACTCCTTGACAACAGATCAAAATTGTTGTTTGAGTTCCAATGTGCTTTGAAATATTCTCAATAATACCTGTAACCGGTGCCAGTTGTGTAAAGTCGTTTTCCCAATCTAGCAATTGTCAAGAGTAAACTAAGCACGACAACGTCTTAAGATCACCGCGAGTGCCTAAAAAAACCATTCATAGAGCAAGAGAGTGCAATAAATGTTAACTAAATGGATGCCATTGAAGAGTTCTTATTCCCGGTGAGAGGAGAATGTTGCTCAAAAGAAAGTTTATTGAGTTTGATTTTATATCAATTAGGTTAAGATTGATAGTGTGTTTGGTTTCATACTCGCAAAACTTTCAAGACATTACATTTCTTTGCGAAACATACGTACATAAATTTTTATTTTTATTACCCTAATGTTGTTTGATCGACTGTTATTATTCATATTTGCAAACATGATCCAAATTTCTTTGATGCAATTTTTAACTGCTAGTTTTGATAATCAACAAAATTCCAGGCACCACCTAATAAAAAGGTCTGCGCCTGCCTTTGGAGCTCACCATTATTTACACTCATAAATAATTTTTTTACTCCTGTTCCCAAAGCCATCCCAAAATGAAATTTATACCAAAGATAGAATGCATTTAACTGTTTTACATATCTTTTTCCTAATAAAATTCAAGATACATTTTTTTAGATAATCCAGGTGAAAGGTCACATATTGTGACCTCGGAATAAAAATAACAGTATTTTAAAATCTAACTATTTTTAATAGAAACTATGTTCCTTTAGCTTTAAAATAAGACCAACATGAAGGTTCTATCACAATTAGAAGCTAAGTAATGATTTATTTTTGTAGAGCATGCGAGGGAATATTTTGCATTTTTTGTCATGTTTGCAACCCTGCTGTATGAATATTGTGAATAGCTGAGGGCTAAAATTTTGTGTGTGAGTACTGCTTCACATACTTTTACTTCCTACCAAATTTCAAGTAAATCTGAGATGGTCGGGTTGGGAGCTGTGATGATTTGACATGGAATGACCCTGTCACTTTCTCCTTCCACCTGCAGTCCCTTCTAGGAAAAATGTACACAAGATATTCCACTAAAAATCGGAGTGAGAGTCTCCGAACCCGGTCAACCCTAGTGTCACCTTCAGAGGAAGAAACTTACTATGTACTCTCCAGGCAATAGCCCCTTAGTACCCATGCTCTGAGTGGAAGAATTCCCACCCACGGGTGAGACTCGAACCCTCAGCCTTTGGGTTAGCAGGCTAGGACTCTACCCCACCACCACCAAGGCTGGCTTATAGAAGTGACAAAATAAGAGATACATTGTTCAACAGATTGGTACAAAAATTCCTTCTCACTCATCATCACTGACATCAATGGAAACAGAGCGAAACAGTAAAGACACTCCTTTCACATACAATTCAGTTTCTTCCTTTCCCTCTTCCTATTCCCTTCAGTTTTCATGACCGATATCCCAAAATCCCCTTCCACTCACTCATACTTGACTTCATCTGCACTACATGACTTCCCCAATTTGAAAATGTGATGCTGATGTGATTCTTTCATAAGCGGCGTGCCACCCTGGATTTTTCAAGATTTAGGTTTTTTTAGGTACAAGACATCAAGGATTAATGTTGTTGTTTATATCCAGTGAAAGGATCCTTGAAGTCTGCCTTAATGTTAATTCCTTGGTAAATTACTGCATTGTCAGCAAATAATGTAACAGTGATCGTTATTCTAGAGTAAATATCATTGATATAAATGAGGAGTAATTGGTGGCTGGTTGCACTTCCTTGTGGGGTATCAGATGTCAGGCTTATCACGTTGGAACTAATTCCATTGATTACAACTTCATGTTAGCAGTCGCTGAGATATTTATGTTTCCCATGCACTACTTTGTCATTTGTCCCTCATCACTGCTGTTTGAATATTAGTTAATTGTGTGGAACCTTTTCATTCAATTTATTGAAATCCAAGAATATGTATAGCGTCTGCTTTTAAGATATCAAGGCCGATAAAACTAAGCTGGATTTTACGTGATCTACCTTTATGGAAGCCATGTCGACTGATGTGTGGGACATTTCGACAGTTGTGGAAGCTGTTGGTATTATTACAATGTTATGCTTAAGGATCTTGGAGAACAGGGATGCCACTGATATCAGGTGGTTATTTCCTGGATCTTGCTTATCACCACTTTAGAAGATTGGAGAGATATGTTGGAGTCGTTCTGTTGAGGGAACACCTCTAACACTAGCATGCTACAGTAAAGTGTACCTCACTCAAAATACTCCTAAGTAGATGCAAGTTGAATCCTATTGTAGGCAAGGGCATAACTAGAGCACAGTAACAAACATGAATTGCACAACATTATCGAATCGCAGCTATGAAGCCTAGGTAGTGTCAAGTTGATGTTAGATGAAATAACTTAACCATATTTAAAGCATAAGTAACTCTAACAGGAGTAACTCCACTGAGGAGGATATGCAAAATTAAGCTCTTATGAGTTCTAAAAGTGAACGACAAACTTATTCTCAATTATATTCTTAAATTATATCCATATGTGGACCAGTGAGTATTTTTTGAGTTGGCATAGAAAGAGCAGAATGTGTCTATTGATCAACTATGACTGGGGGTGTGATTTTAATGATTTAAGCAAAATAGTCTATGCAGCTATGCATGTACATACATATAATAGAAATTGTTGTACAGGATGGAAATGAGTTTGCGCCAACTTAAGTAAATTCCACTAAATATTGGTTTGTGGCAACTTAGGTTTCAACACTCTGTGTTATTTTCAGGTGTTGAAACCTGTGTCATAATAAACCGAAATTTTGTGGAATCAGCATAGTTGGTGCTCATTTCCCTCCTTGATGGACCGATTCCACATTGTTAACTTCTCTACGTGTTCCTTCACGAACTACACGACTGAATGAGCTATTTCATTGCACCTCACCACGTCTCCCTGTCTCCAAACAGTCTTTTATCTTCAGACTCCCATCTATGTGTAATGCTACATTGAAAAGTGTCCCTGAATTTGATCCATTCCATTCATACTGTATCTGTCGTACTCCTCCCTCATCCTAGATCTGCTCTCGTCTTTCGCTGTCAGTTTGGTCTTAATTTGCTTAGTGTTAAATGCTACTTTGTTATTAATTGATTTAATGTTGTTATTTGTCATATTTATTTGTGTAGTTGTTTCAGATTAATGTTGCTATTTGTCCAATGTAATTGGCCTTGAGCTGTTTTTGGACGTGAATAATAAATAAATAAGCCATTGATATGACCAAGTTTGTAATTTTTCATAAATATCTGCGGGAAAAGAAATTTCCTGTGTAGGTGTAGTCTTATAAAAAAGAAATTTGGGATGTAGGCATGGTGCTGATAAATTTTGTATTCCCCATTGAATTTTTTGCCTGAAATTTTAGAGCATCTGGCCATGTGGACCGTTTTGCGGATTTAATGGTGAAAGATACCGTCAACGGTGAGTGCTTCCGATTGGACCACCTTATTAAAGCTCATCTAGAGAAAGTGGCTGCAGACAAGAAAACATCCAATGAGACCAAGGAGGAATGTCAGGACATTGTTGTCAGAGTAAGTATAGCCATATATTGGTGGAAGGAATCCTAGCGACAATTTAAACCTGTTTCACACGACACTTGACCCAGCACAAGGTCTAGTATATACTCGCTAGTATGCTAGCTTTCCAGTATCGTGTGAACAGAACCAGTATATTGGCTAGCAAGCATGCTAGCTATGTAGTATACTCGCTGAGCTACTGGATTTCGCACTTGATGCAGGACTAGTTTGCTACTAAACCCAGTAGGACCCAGTGGCCATCTACCAATCACGTTCGCGTTACAGACACTGTGCGATCTTCTCTTTTTTAAATTAGCATGGAATCATATGGAATAACTGCTTAATAGCAAGCACAAGGTTGATGATCGTGTGAAACCTTCTAGTATGGTTTCTGTCATACTGGGTTTCGTCCTCAATATCAATTACCAGCTAGCATACTAGGTCTTGTGCTCGATCAAGATTCGTGTGAAACAGGCTTTAGCATTCCAGAATTTAAGCTGATAGCTTTAAGCTAAGTTTTGCTTGTTTCATAATTACACTCGATCCTTCAGCAGATGAATGCTCCCCATTATGGGACTGAATGTTTTATTAATATTTTGTAATGAGGTTAGAAAATGAGATTTAGGCAATTGAACCATTTGAAAATTGGCTTTCGTAAGAAGGGTATCATTATTGAAGCATCGAGTAGTGAATTCATTAATTGTGCATCAGACTTCGGAAAAAATTGTATTACATTTGTTATCGCAATTGTTGATTGGTTCCAGAAATGATGGTGTCATATTATGTAGTTAAATTTGGAAGAAGTAATAGTATAAAATTTTCATGTTAACAGATTCATGTTTGGAAACATCAGACTTAACACACTTATGGAAATACCCCATTCATATGTAATGTGCATCTTGAACTGTTGTTGGCTGTCTTGAATAGTCTAAATTTTATCCTGAATATGTACAATTCACAATGAAATAAATCATTTGCCAGGACTTGCATTCAAAATAAGAACCGTTGAATTCATTCTGAGTACTTTTAACAATGTAAGCTGTCCAGGTGTTCTCATCCTCTTGTATTTCAGGGAGACTGATAAAAGGAATTGGATGCATGTACGTAATGTGCAAACAATTCGAGGATGCATTCACATTAGTGAAAATGGTCTCCACGAGGTTAAAGCCAACTATAAACACATTAGGAGTGTTTATGATTAGCTTGAGATAAATTCATGGTATAATTTTAGCTTGCATCAACTGCTGAGAATATGTATACATACACAAATTTGTAAAATTGACAGTGAAAGATTTTAGTGGCTTTAATCTCATGGTCTGTGGTGCCATGCACACCAATGGGAGTATTTATTCATTGGTGCTATTTGACGGTTGTATGCTCAGAATGCTTGGGAATACTTAGTTCCTTTAAGGTCTCTTTGAAATTCACAGTGGACGAGGATGCCTGGATAGCATAATTGGTTAAAGCTGTCAGTGTGAATTTGGGGAATCTGTGCTATGTACTATCCAAATCAAAGGGAGACAGGGTGTAGAGCTCTCAGATTTCCAGCTGGGTGATGATGTTGAGTGGCACCAATTTTACGAAGGCATGGTCTGCCATTGTTCTTAGGGTGAACGGTGGCAGACTTTGCCTTCGAGACGTCGTTGCCACTCAACACTATCACCCTGCTGGAAACCCAAGAGCTCTACATCCTAAGCATTTGCCGGGAAATCCTCATATCTTCCAAGGGAGTCATCTTTTCCCCTGTGAATTTTGCAAATGCATGTCTTCAGAGGTTGATGTCCATTAAAATTATACTGTTTGAATTCGCATGATATGAATGATATTCACATCGCTGTAAAATTGAAATTGAGAAATGTTACCCATCTTGGCCATTCCATAGGTCGTGACGTATTAAAGGGTTTTATGCTGCTTGGAGGGTGTGTGTCTGGGAGGCTTAGTTGGTGATGGCTGTGTACAATGTATTTGAAACCCTTCTGTTTTGCATACATATGAGACCAGGGAAGGGGAGAGATCATTCCCTCTGCTATTCCGAGTGGCATGGGGAGTTCTCCAAATTACTGCTCAGCCATCTGTTCTTAGTCAGTGGAGAAATCCTTTTTATTTTACACAATCTTACATTTTTACTACAATTATATTGCCCCATAAAATGTTGGTGATTAGCAAGGAAGGATATTATTAAATGTTTTCAATGTGATGGTTCTCCTTAATCTGTGCACATTGTCATTTCTCTAGCTGGATGGTATGACTAAAGATGAAATGTCTGCTGTGATGGCCAAATTCTCCATTCTCTCTCCGTTAACTGGCAATAAATTGACTGAGCCCATTGAATTCAATCTCATGTTTGGAACACAGATTGGCCCCTCTGGTTTGGTCAAAGGGTAAGTCATTTCCTCTTGTGGAAATACATATGTACTTATCTTAATAATCTATCTTGATGAAACATATGCTCATACATCTAAGTACGTTCAAGGAGCCTCATTGTCATGTTAGTGGCTGAGAAAAAGTTTTGTTTGTAATGACCCCAGGGTAATATGTATAAAAAAATTAATCCTTATCTTTTAAGCTTTTGTGGATGAAATGTAATGGCTTATGAGCTTTTACTAAATTTTTCACGTGCCGTAATTAAAAATATTTTTCTCTGAAGTATACTTTCAAATGAAACATTGGAGTGCAGTATGTATCACAGGCAAAATATGTGTTACGTATTATTAAGGCTTTGGACTGTACTGGTTTAATAAAATAAGGAATCTATGACTATATTTAGTTACAGAAAAGGTTTATGGATGGCATTTTCATTAGAAGCATATTGCTAGCCTCTTGAGTGAATCCATCATACTTATTGTATGAGTCATCCATTACAAAAGAAATTTTATAGTTTTTTTGTGATCTAAAAATCATGTATGTATAATACTTTTTCAGGTTTCTTAGACCAGAAACTGCCCAGGGAATTTTCGTCAACTTCAAGCGTCTTTTGGAATTCAATCAAGGAAAGCTTCCTTTTGCTGCAGCCCAGATCGGAAATGCATTTAGGAATGAAATATCCCCTCGTTCTGGACTCATCAGAGTGAGGTGAGAGCCATCAAAAATAACCCCCGAGTTGTGTATTGAATGACTCGTGATAATCATGTGCAGCAGAGTCTTGATTATCCGAGTACCGAGGTTCCGTACGATTCGAGATACAGATCCTAATACTGTGGCTGTACAATACCAGCTTAGCTCAGGCAAACTAAAGTCAGAATCTAGCAATCAGTTCAGTATCCAAATAAAAGGCAATTCAAAGGAGTTTTTTATGCCCAACTATGTCAAAAATTGAAGTATGGCAAAGCATATAAATGTCCAATTTTCATCGCAATTTACTCTCGCACGTAAAAACTTCCACATCTGAGGTGATCTCAGTCCTCGTTACCTTGGATAATTGAAACTCCACTGTACCATATAATCCTGTGTACTATGTGCAGGTTTTTACCCTTTTCTATAGTGTCTATGGTGTGAAGGTGCTTCTTCACTCTGTGGTGGACAGTTCACAGCCTGACCATAATGTATCTATGTATGTACTCACATCCATTAGTGGTTTTCCATCCTCCGGCATTGCTGGAAATATGTAGTGGTGTTGGGCAGTAATTATTCTTGCAACAGCAGCAATGCTTTTTTTCTCTAAGCATTGCTGCAAAAAGCAATATTACTACAATCTCTTATACTCTAATTGTTGTTTTGCACTCTGATTTTGCGCCAGTCCTGGTGCTACCAGCAGTAGATTTCAGGATGCAGCCCGAATGAGTTGCCTGAGTTGGTGGCATGATGTCTTGTTTCTCAAGACTTTATTATATGGGATTTTTCAGGCTCTGGTGGCAATGCAATGCGGAGCTGTTTGCTTCCAATAGATGCATTTTTCCATAGAACAAATATACTCTTCTGAGCTGTTCTGCTGTCATTGACACTTAGCATTGAAAATCGGGGAAAAAAGTTGCAATCCTTTATGACATAAAACTGCAAGTGATGAAAGATGCCTTTGGTATGAGAAATATTGTGGTTGGACAAAAGTGCACATGGTGTGCTGGACTCCTGCTTGAGGAAATGGAGAAAAACAAGGTTGCTCTTCTTGATACCAATGTACACGGAAGTCTTCAGGGGTTAATCTGGCATCGGGTAGCTCCTGGTAGGAGAAAAATCTTTTTCTTGAAGCCGTTGCTCAAAAACAGGATGTCTGTCTTATACAGATGCACGTGGTATACTAGTCTAAATGGTATTTTTCTTAAAATTTCTCAGTCACGAGTCCTATAGTTCTTGATTCTTCATCAGTCCATGGCTAGAAAGAATGAAATTCTAATACAGCTTGTTGAAATGTGATTTTTGTGCAATGTTTTGGAGATGGGCCTAAAGTGCTGCTCTTCTATGTGGAGTATGGTGAGGTGTTAACTGAAATAATCTTTGTTGCCTTGTTCAATCATCCTAACCAGGGAGTTTACAATGGCGGAAATTGAACACTTCTGTGATCCCAGTGACAAGGATCACCCCAAATTTGAATCCATTCGAGATGTTAAACTGCAACTTTACTCTGCATGCAATCAAATGGATGGAAAATCTGCTGTTGGCGTAGCAATAGGAGATGCCGTTGACCAGGTGAGACTTTCATTCCTTGTATCCTCTGGAGATAATTTTGTCATTTGGACTGTTTCTTGAATTTTGAATCTTTGTGGCAAGGGTCTGACGCAATTGCGATATCTCGTATGGATTACTACTTGCGCCAATTGTTTCAGGTGCAAATGGAAAAATAAGTATGCGTGAAAAAGATAAAGACTGTATGTTTTTGCCATAAATCTTTTATTTTTTGTGAAAAAATGCAATAATTATTCCTTTTGTTGTATGACGTTTATCTGTGTCCATTTAAAATACGCCTGGGACCTCACGAGACTTCGCCATCGCAACCGTAAGTAAACAAAGGAGATGGCCGAGAAAGTACACTGCGAAAATGCCAAGAGAAGGACTAGATGCCATTATTATTGCTGCAATCTGATTCCAGAATTTTTCAGGATGCAGAATTGTTTATACAATTACCTTTTTAAGTTTACCCTGAGAAATTAATAGGTATTTTCCCACTTAAATCGGCAAGATATTCAATTAAATTATATACCTGTCTCGCTGTTGCGCTGATAGTTAGCGCCTGGCCGCTAGAGTGCTCTGGTTGAAATGTATATAACCATTGGAGTACTATGAGTGTCAGACCCTTGCTTTGTGGCATGTGTATTGGATTCTCTTCTCGAAAAATGGAAAAACTAGGAAATTGCTATTAAAAGCTCCCATGTATATAATTAAATTGATAATGTTTTCTACTGGAGTTCGCATTAATATGAAATTGAAAAATATCAATGCCAACAAGATATTTATGGGTAAAGTTTTTCAATATTACATAATAAGTAAAAATTTATAGTAATTTATCTTTTGTTGAAACAGTTTCTCATTTAGGTATCCAATTAGATGGATCTTTAAAGTGGCACTCACACATTGAGCTACTGTTGTCTAAATTAAGCAAAGTTATTTTTCAGTTGCGATTTTTAAGAGCTAATACTTGTCCTGATACTTTGAAATGTGTAAATTATTCAAATTTCCACTCCTAGTTGACATATGGTATTATGTATTATTTGGGGTGGCTCAAGCTAAAGTCAGTATGTTTTCAGAGTACAAAAGCGGGCTACCAGAATAATATTAAATTTACCCAGAAGAGAATCCTGTAGGAGGTCATTCTGCAATTTAAGTATACTGCCACTGCCGGCACTGTATATTTTTGAACTAATTTTGTTGACTGGAAAAAATATTTCAAATTAGAGCTAAATCAAGATATTCATGTTTATAATACTAGAACAAAATGTAATATCCATGTTCAACATAGAAGGTGTGAGCGCAACAGCAAAGGTCCTTATCATCATGTTGTGAAATTGTTTAATAGACTTCCTAACGTTATAAAAAATGTTGAATCAACTGGTATCTTTAAAAGTAAATTAAAATCATTTCTATTAGATACTCCAAATTAATCTCTTGATGAATTCTATGACCATTGTAGACACTTTGTTTAGTACTTTGTACATGAATTTGTACTTTTACTTAATGTTTGAATAGTTCTATGCCATTTGTATGACCTGATGGAACAATAAAAATATTATTATTAATGGGTAACATATTTGTCCCCAACCCTTAAAAAGAATAATCTTATATTTTTCAAAAAATGCCATTATACTTATTATAAAAGAGTATATGTATGAAAATGCTGGTCATTTTAATAAATATTGTTTATTGTGCCTATTGATATCTATTGCACATTTCTCCTTTCTCCTCTTAGGGCCTTGTGGCTAACCAGACACTTGGCTATTATATGGCCCGCATTCACCTCTTCCTTACGAAGATAGGTATTGATCCAACAAAGCTTAGATTCCGGCAGCACATGGGGAATGAAATGGCTCATTACGCTTGTGACTGTTGGGATGCAGAGTGCCTTACATCTTACGTGAGTTGAGCAATTATTATTTCTGTAGTTGAGTGATAGAATACTGCAATTTTTGAGTAATAATTTTGTGCCATGATTCTGATAAAATAACTAATTATTTTAGTATCTGAATACATAATTGATTTTTTACAATAATTGTGTGCTATTGTACTTGATCATATTAGTATTGGTTAGGCTATGAGTTTTGCATACTTTTGAACATGAATGCTTTGCATTTTGGGGCTTTGTGTAAACTATTTTTAAAAATTTGTTGCCAGTTTTTTTGTTGACCACCCCAGATAATTTGTGGGCCATATTCTGTAATTTGGGTGATGACTATCACCAGTGATGAACATCACCGAAAAACTTCACCCGTCATCACCATTTACGATTCTGTAGCCGGGGGTAGAAGTTCCACCACCCGGTGATGGCATGGTGATATGAGGTTATGGTAATACGTATGAAAACATCTTGGTACGATTCTCGCTAACTCGCGGTAGCCAATGACGGTGGACTCCTAAAACAAGACGATCTAATGTAAACAAAACAGCTGATTCGGGCTGCTGCAGACTGTAGTGTTTGTGAAGCTCACAATTGGGAAATGTGGTGGAAATTCTCTAAAAATGCATGCGGAATAAGAGTTACTCTCTATCTTAAGAGGAATTATCTTTCTACGGTAATAAAGCTGCTTGTATAGTGCACACGAACCTTGCGTGAACATATTGAGGATATTTAAATAGCATAACTGTGCATTTGCATTACTATTTCAAGTTCCTCTCCTAGGTTGTGTTTTACGATTTAGGTATTCAGTTTTCTCTGTTGCCAATTCTTCAGTGCTATAATTGACGAATCATTTGCTGTTACAAGTATGGCTGATTTATAAGAAAATATCTTGACTTATTCCCCACTGATATCTACTCCTCATGCCACAGACACTATCGGACACCGTTACCTTAACACTAGAAGCCCCGGGTGGGTCATTTTGACCCATCTCAAAGTTTCCATTGCTCCTGTTCGTGTTGTAATCATTGGAGAAAGAAATGCTTCCGTGACTTTTATTATTTTATGGATACATATAAACATATATCCTAATTCTCATTTGTGTTCCTTCTATAGTTTTTGAAATTTTAGACTTTTACCCTAGAAGCCCATGAAGCCCTTATCCTACCCTTACCCTAGCCCTTACCCTTACCCTAGAAGCCTTTATCATTTTGACCCACAAAGCCTTTGGCGGCATTTACTTGGGTTTTGTTTTCGCTGGCTAGTTTTTTTCGCTGAAATCACCCAAACCAACATTATTTTAGTTCTTTAAAATTATATAGTTTTTATATTTCCTTTCGTCCCACTATTTTTCACATTAGGTTAGGCTTTAGAAACTTTGTACCTGTTCTGAATTGCGTCCATGTATCTGTGAAATAGGAGTGACTCGCTCTCAAGGAAGGTTGAAGGGATTACACCATCTGTACGAGCCATTGCTGGCTTGGCCTGTCACGCTTTGGTAGTGCACAGCGTGAATGCAACGCTGAAGAGTGGAGGGGATACCAATAGTTTTAATTTCCCCACCGGTGCCACACTGCTTGGGGAGTGGAGTGGGGTCAGGGAGTGCGTCTCGCTCGGTCTCGGGAAAAGTGGCGGCTTTGCGCAGCGTCAGAAAGGATTGGCAATAAATGGCCTGTTGAGAAGTTGTCAACTCTTCAGTGCAAATAGTTTCAATTGATCACTTTCAATGCTCCAAGGACGCAGCCTCATTAAGGCTGAAATCGACATTTTCGTCAATATATCACCGACGCACGCCGAAGGAAGTGGCTCAGATTTATCCATCGAAGATTCAGGATACGAAGATTTTATTCCTGATCAGAGACAAATAGACTCTTATTTCATTGACTCGGATTCCTGTGAATCTAAAGAGTGCAGCAAAGAATCTGAAGTGTTCCTAGTCTATTGTAAGTAGTGCATTCGTCAAATGCCCAAGATTTCGCCCTCGTACCCTCTAACATGTAATGCTATATTCATGACCTACTGTAAGAATGACACATAACCCTCCGAATGAACAAGCAGATCGCCTGCAAGACGAACATGTGGAAAACGAGGGTGCAATGTGGCTCAGCTAAATCCATACTGAGCTGCAGCTGTATCAATCAATAATAACCACAGTATTGATTATCACATGTAAGTTTATTTCACTGGACTGTTACCGCCATACCAGTCGACTTCGTAGTATAACACTTGAGGAAAAAAGCGAAAAAGTAACCTGGGCTGTAAAAATTACCCATGAGTAAGGTTCCGCAGCTATTTCATTTTTCTTCTTTATTTTCCTTGGCTGCTATAAAATTTTAGTTGTAACAATTTTTCTTATGAGATCTATCTTCAAAAAAATTGAATTGCTAATTAAAAATTTTTTAATAATGTTTTTTTAAATTTTGACAGTAATTTCATCGTATATATGCAACCCTGATTCTTTTAATAAGTCACTGCACGACACAAAATATAAAATAAGTATAAGAAAGCATTAAATGACGCATATATAAGCAAAAATGACATATGGGTCATTTTTACCCACGCGGGGTCTTCTCTCCCCTCACATGCAGATATTACACTAATTACGTATGTAAGATTAACCATCAGCTGATGAAAATATCGGCGCTTCGATGCCATATTGGGAGGTGATGGTATAAGACTGGCTATTTTGGAAGTGATGTCGTTTCACCCCGTTTTGGGTGAAGAACATCACCTCCCTAGCATACAGAATCGCAAAGGCAGTGATGGGTGATGTGGTATTGTTGGCAGTCGCTCATCACCAGTGATACGAGTTACAGAATACTATTCAATTATTGTTGTAATTGTAGGCCGTTATATGTTTCTAAGAAAATGTTAATTAGAGAATAATAGAAATGATTGAATGGTTATCCAGTTGTTATTATGCATTAAGTTACTGGTGAATGTGGTAAATTATTTAACTGGATTGTTTTAGTTGGTTATTTGAATTGTAGTAGATTTTTTATCACCATAATAACGGTTCTTTGGTTCATTAGGTTTCTGCTGCCTTACTAAAGATTGCTTGATTGAACTCACGTGCCTCTAGTTATCTTGATTTACCCTATCATAGCCATTGCAGAGACCTGTATTTTAACAGTATTTTATCTTGATTTACCTTATCATATGTGAGTTGAAAATACTTAGCTTTTAAAATCGTTACATGGTACAGATTCAGGTCGTTCTCATCTTTTGAGGTTTTTTATCCAAAGCTATCCTTATCTCAATCCATTATCTATTTTTGTCTCCAATTTGGAGATGAGATTAGCAATGTGATTTGTGTGCTGCTTACTCTTGCTTAGGATGTGGGGTTTGTTTCCTTTGGTTCAGGTTGTCCTCGAGTAAACTCGTTTATTTCAATGCTATGTCTGATGTAGGCTTCTTCAAGTAGTGCAGGACCTTAACTTAAGGTAGTCTGAGCGAGATATCAATTCGCCTAGAATTTGACCACATTTTAAAGAAAAAAACCCATCTTGCCAATGATATCAAAATATTAACCCCTTGCCGAACTACAATTTTGTTGAAATCTGTTTAAGTAAGCTGTTTTACATGGAATAGATTATGGCTGTGCCCTCCAGAGGGAGAATATTGTAAAAATTAGGAATTTATAAACTTGGATTTTGTGTAAAAACTAACGGAGTCTAGTTTGTATGTTTTCTCAACTATTTGTAAAAAATAAACAGTTACCGCAGTAATTTTTACAGAATCGCAAAAAACCTTCTGTTGCAAAGGAGTTTTAACCAAAAGGCAGAGAAAATGAGTCTAGTTAGAGACTTATGTAGATATAACTATTTATTTCATTTTGAGAATTTTTGTCCCATTCTTGCACCATTAATATTACAATAATTACTTCATACTTCTTACAGACACTGAAAAATATAATTCAAATATGGTCTCTATTATGACGGGAAAAATCTCACTCAAATTGCCATAAGGATACTCACTTGCTGTAGATAATGTGAATACAAGGAATCAACAGTAAAAAAATCACGTGGCTTGAACCTAGATCCTCCAAAATTGAACCAAGTGCTTTGATCAATTAAAATATCTATGCAAATTCTTCCGAGGTGAGTTTCATTGGGGTTTTTAAGGGACAAGTTATTCTTGTGAGTTACTACATATGCATACAAAAGCCTTGAACTTCTTATTTTCAAGTGCTTTCCACTGTAGTTTACGAGTTTAAACACATGGTTTACACTTTTCAACACATGGGTTGTTACCATAAATGCAGCTCAAAGTTGTGCAGGACTTGCCATGACAGTAGCTTTAACGAGTGTCACTTGCTGCAGTTGATACAAATTTTTCAGAAATTCACTTCAAAAAAATATGAGAACCTACCCTTCCCTTAAAACCTCTATGAAATTCACAGAATGGTAAAATTGGCTGATTTGATATTACATTGGAGGATCTGGATTCGAGTCCCTGTTCTGGAAGATGATCTTTTTGCCATGATTTTCTCACATTGATGCATTTAAGCTTCTCCTCGTCCATTCTCTGTATTTGTTTTCCATTTGCAGACTCCAGGACGAAATTAGCTACAATGGGTAGTACCTCCTCCACTCCACACGACGTGAGATTTCTCCCCATTTGTATTCTCTTTATGTCTGAAATGTTTGATCAAATTTTTACTGATCCATGAATATTTTGTGTCTATAGGGTTGGGTGGAGTGTGTTGGTTGCGCTGATCGCTCAGCGTATGACTTAACTCAGCACAGCAAAGCCACAGGAGTAAGACTCGCTGCAGAGAAGAAATTAGAACAACCCAGAGTTGTGGATGTTGTTGGTTAGTTTCTTTTTTGTTCAAAATTTATTATTTTTGAGTAATTTAAGAAATAAAGTATGAAATTGATATTCTCAGGCATACGAGGGGAAAACTCATTGTGACTGAACCATTAATTTAACTTTGTTAATTGTCGCAATGATTTATACACAGACGACTGGTTTCATCCCAAAGGAAACATTTGTGATGAAACCAGTTGTCTGCAAATAAACTATTGTCAAAATTACGAAGTTAAATTAATGGTTCCGTCATTAAAAAGTATGTTTTTGTTTTCACTTAATAGCTAATGGATAGCATTTTACCAAACAAAAATATTCATTTTGACATTCATAATTATTTAAAACAGTTTGTCTAAGATAGTGCTTGTTGGCTTAAAAATTATTTGCCAGTATCCAGCTATTTGTCGTAGGGTGTTGAATAATGATAGGTTCCATGATTACAAGCAAGTAATATCCTGCATGACTACAGGCATTCCTGGAAAATGATGTGAATGAATAACTCTCGGGTTTCACACAATGGCACAATGTGAAGGCTCTCCATGACTTCCGACGTTTCAACAAGCAACACGCCCATCGTCTTCAGGGATCCAAGAAGCCAATTGGATCATTTTTCTTGGATCCCTGAGGATGATGGGCGAGTCGCTTGTCGAAATGTTGGAAGTTATAGAGAACCTGACCCATTGTGTGAAACCCGAAAACTCTCCATTCAAAAGTAATATCCTGGAGAACACCAAGTTCTGAATAATTTGAATTTCCAATTTTTGCTGGCTAATTCATTCATGTGTACTCCATGATTAAGAGCCAAGGATTTCTTTAAGGTTATAAGGACCTTGGCACCTTGCTGGAAGAATAATGTCCCCCTTGCAGGAATCTAAAAGAGTGGAATGCAAATTTATTGCCATCATTGACTAAATTGCATTTACATTGCCTTAAAAGTGTATATTTAACACTGAAGTCTAAAACAAAACCATTTCAAAAACTCTTAGATGGAGAAGTTTAGTGTTTACTATGTTCTATATTTTCATAGTTGGTTGAATGAACTCATACCTCTGTTGTGTTAAGATGGTCGTGCATCGTACAAATTTGAATACATTGATGAATAACCAGAGTGTATCCCTTAAGCCCATTACTCACCACTCAATTTTCCTAGAACAAGAAACATTGACAATGGAACCAAATGTCAAACGATATCAAATATGATTTGATACTGCAGTTTAAGAATGCTTGATCAATAATTGGAAGGACTGTCACTATGTCAAAGGAATGTTGATGCTCTGAATCTAGTAATCTGTAAAGACATTGCATCCTAAACCCATGATTGGTTACCAGTGAAATCAGTGATGTTGATATTCTTGTCTTGAAGCTAGCATATGTGCTCAGTTCTTTGTTTACTCTAAGCTCTTAAGGATGGAATAAACAAGGATTTGAATTATTGTTTAGTAGTATTTTTGCTAAAATATTTTGCAACTGGTTCTGTTAGCCATTTTTACTTTTTTGGAGTATTCAGTGACAAATATGTACCAAGCTTTTTTGGGCATATTTTTTAAATGTTATCTTTTTATTTTATTTCATCATCATGTTCCTTGTTGTAGAAGGATAATTTAAATCATGTTTGTGAAATCCCTTCTTGCCTTTCATTTTCTCCCAGAGCCTGCACCGAACAAAGGTGTCTTAGGAAAGGCATTCAGGAAGGAGGCCAAAGTTGTGATTGAAGCATTAGAGCGAATGGAGCCTGAGAAGGTTGAAGAGTTGGAGAAGCATTTGGCTGATAAAGGGTAAGCTATCAAATTTGTCACCTTCTTTGAGAGCTCATGGCCTATTCTCTCGTGTTGAAAATATATGTTATTTGTTTGAAAAATTTCAGGTCAAAAAAATCAGGTGCAGACCTCTTATTTCCAACAACTTGCAATTTCTATCATAGTTCATCTAAACTTATGATTTGCCTTCTTGTTGGTATTTATATTTTGTGAATTGTCAGTTGGTTAGGAATATAACAATTCAAAAGGGCTTATTTTACTCTCTAAAATCTAACAAACTGTACAAGACATTTTAATGGATAAAATTTTAACATCAGTGTTTTGCAAAGTTTTTCATTGTTGAATGGAAAATGTTTGTTATTCCACACCCTAATCAGCAACTTGTATTTAGCATGTGGCTCTAATGTGTTAGGAATTATGCAATATAAGAATTTGTAAATATTTTCTTATAATGTTTGCGTGGACATTTCAGTTCATACATCTTCTCTGCAAATGGATCCGATTATGAATTAAAGAAGGATATGGTCTCTGTAAAAAGGTACCAGAAGACTCTTCACGTGGAAGAGATAGTTCCTAGTGTTGTGGAGCCTTCTTTTGGAGTTGGTCGTGTCATGTATGCATTGTTTGAGCACAATTTCCGCACAAGAGAAGATGATGAGCAGAGAACGGTAGGTGTATTCCTTCTCAGTTGCGCAGTATCTTTTTAAACCCCAGAATTTATATTACCTCATTGTTTTAATGTTGATAATAATTTTTATTTTTGCGAGATAGTGTCTGTCTTTTGTGCTCCAAATACATATATGTATACCAATTATTATACCAATGTGAAGTAGAAGCAAATAAAATTTGTGAACACTTGATGAAATACATATACTGCATAGATGTACCAACCTTATTTTCCTGCTTCGAATAGTAAGATTCAGGAGTACATAGACACCCTGCTTTAGCTCCATGTTTTTGAAAAAAATAAATAGCATTTCTTTTACCCATTTAGTATATTGTTAGCAATGAACCTGAGGAGTTATCTTTTACAGAATAATTTGGATAAATATGGTGACATGGTGTAACCTGGGATTTTGTCATGCTTTTTTTTACTTACATCACTGTAGGTATATGTATTTATGAAATTCATATCACACGTTTCAACAAATTTTATTTGAAAAAAAGATGTCTGGTATTTTTATTGTCATATATTGTAATCACAGATAATTGTTGAAATGCTATTTCCATGGTAAATCTGAGGTAAAATTAACATAATTTCAGCTGATAATTTTCAGCATGAAGTCAACTGACATTGCATCACCGATTGCTCATTGCCATTAGTCTTCAGGTAAAAACGGACCTTGGAATTGATCATTTAAGTTAAAATGGCACACCCAGCAGTTGTATCTCTTTGTAAATGGTTCGTAGCTGACATTACACATCTCATTATCTCATTCGTGCCCAGTGTTGTCAATGGATAGTATCTGGTGTTGAAAGGCACAAATGGATATTAATATGTATCCATTTTGTCAATGGATGGTATCTAGATACGAATTAGATATGACTGAATCTGTGCTGCCTGGGTTAATTTAAGACAGCTAACTAGTATGATCATATCCATCCCGATGAAATGCATGTACCGGAGAGAAGGGATACCTTGCAGTAGCATCAGATGATTGAGATGTTGTTTTGGATCCTGTTACTCTTTAAAAATGTCATGCTCTTTTTGAAAGTAATTATTAATGCCTGTGGTTGACGCGAGTATAAGAAGGTTATATATTTGAGTTTGCTGGAAAATCTATCGTGTACGTTACTTTATGAGAAGTAAATTTAATGCATGCATTTAATTTAATGCAGTTGGCAGGATATCAATTTAGGTATGTACTTTGAAATTGGGTTGGTTCAATCCCTAACTTTGACGTTTTGTCTGTTTGAACTGTTTATAAGGGAAACTTGTTATTAAATGTTGTGTGTTAAGTTAATGGCAAATTGAGTTAATAATGTGTAAAAGCCAGTTCCCTGTACTGACCACCCATAGATTATTAGTCACCTTCCTAAATCCCTTTCTCATTAATTCATTGCTACAGTTTTGTGACCATTGCATTTATGAAACATGCTCAAGCAAGATCATAAAGTACATCAGGGTTGTTAACAAAATTCCCGAATTCAAATTCCCTGACTTTTCCCTGACCAAAATCTTCATTTCCCCTGACTTATTCGCACTCTCCTATCGATCATTATATAACATTTTTGAAGGGTAAGAGTCAATAAAATACTAAATTCTTTAAAAAAATATATTTAAATTCTATTTAAAACTTATTTCTTTACAATGAGCACACAGAAAAACAGTAACTTCTAAACTTAATTACATTCAAATAAAAGTCAAAATATGGTGTCAAATTTAAATTGACACATCAAACAAAAAGTATTTACAATGAACACTAAAAAACAGTAAATTTGTAAACTTAATTAAAGTAAAAAAACAGGAACTTGTAAACTTAATTGCGGTCAAATGAAAGTAAAAATATGGTGTCAAATTTAAATTGACACATCAAATAAAAAGTCTACATTCAGGGATGTGGACGTAGAACATACCTAACCACAACATCACAGAAATGTTGTACACGACCACATAGTGCTCTCAGCCTCTCGTCGATAGTGTCGCACTCCAACTGGTTCTCTAGCAAAAGTTTGGTTTTCTTGGCTCTTAATTCTTTAGCTTCTTCCCCAATCATTCTTTCATCTTTTCTCTTCTCTATCTTTTCCTTTCTTCTTCTTTTGCTATCTCCCTTCGCGCCTCTTCATACTCTGCGCGCGCATGTTGCACTCTTGAAATCATTTTGTCATTAATTTCCGCATTAAGAATTCCGCCGGCCATATTCACTGCGTCGTACACCTGTCTTTGCATTACCAGTGTGTGTGAGAGTTGGTTTTCGATAATAACTTCTTTGTTTATGGAAAACACACACCCTCTCCACAAAGGCATTTCCAATGGCTCAATATTAAAATAACGTGGATCAAATCTACCATTAATCCAGGAGCACACTTCTGTGACATTAAAATGCACCTCCAAAAGTGATCAAGACGGGTGTGGTCTCGGTATTATTCTTACAAGCACACAGATACAGCAGGTGTGTTAATTAAAGTCTTGAGCTCAGCTTCTAGCAAGTCGAACTCTAATGCAAAGAACCACTGCCTTAGCTGCAGCAATGGGGAACATGCACTATTTTTTATAACCACTTATATCCGAAGGACACTATCTAAAATGGATCTAGCGAAAATTTCACCGATGGCAAGCGGTTTTTTACTGAGATATTAGTCTTTAAAAATAATTCTTTCTCGCCAGCTTGAAAACACTACGTCATCGGGGAATGGACACGTGACGTCACGGAACGGTAACGCTAGAGATTGTTGTTTACCTTCAGACGAGAAAGTAGGCGGATGTTATTGATGGAACGAGCATTTGGCGTAAATGATTGCTTTTATTACATATTTACTGATATTCACTAATCTTACTTGATCATTTCATTTGAGCAGAATGTATCTAAACGAGAAAAAACCGGGAAAGGTAGAGAATCCTGCATCGTGCCTTGTTGCTCAAATACCTCAACTTCCACGCCGGAAAAGGTTTTAATTTACGTCCCGAAAGACTCGAAGAAGAGGAGAAAATGGTTGATTGCCTGCAGAAGAGACGGAAATTCTCTCTCCAAATTGTCGACGGCTTATTGCTGCGAGGATCATTTCAACGTATGTGCCGGTACCACGTATTGCAAACCTTATTTTTGTGAGGTAAAAAATGTTATAATTAAGCCACTATGTTATTGCCACGTGCTATAAGTTAGAAAGTGAAAAACTATCACATTAAAGGCAAAATATTATTTATGAACGGAAAGTTATGACTTGATTTCAACAAAAGTATTATTATTTAAGTATTCTACCACCTAAGGTACGTTTACATGGACCTTGCATACTTTCCTTTTTCAATTCATCCATATATATCCATAAATAGAATGAAAGGGAATAAACCTTATATGAATTGAAAAGGGAAGAATGTAAGATGAATTTAAACCTACCTAAATATATTTAATGCAACTTACGTCTCTAACGTCACAGGGAAAGTAAATTTCCAAGCTTTGAACGTTATTTATATGCGAGCAGTAACATTAATGGCTTTGAAAATCGTTAGATAACTCATGAAATACCTATTATATCTCACTATTAGTTAATGATTTGTCTGTTACACGTTTTAACCATTAGTTTGCAAACTATAACTGATAGAGAGTAAGGGTAGGCGTAAGGTTGTAGGCCTCGATGAGATCTATAAAACGCCGTCAACAGATTGGAGGTGAGAATGTTAGTTTAGAAGGTTTCGCCGAGAAACCGGGTCTTCGGAGTTGGGCAATCGCCGTCAATCATGAAAATTTAGGGAGTAAAATAAAGCAAAAAAAAAGTTTAAAAAGGTATTGCGATGATGAACCTAACATTTCGAAAGATGATAGAGAAACTTGCTATGAAAAAAAGAAGAAAAATAATTTCCCCATAATGGGTCCGTACTCCCGACCTACCACTCAAAAACCCACATCATTACCCCTAGGCCACTGATTCCTTGTGAGAAAGTGTGGAAAATTTGGCTTATATTCTACCTTTCTTATATCTGCCTATCATAATTCTCTATTTCAAATTATTGTTTTATGGTTATAGTGAGGTCTATGAAGAAGCGACAGGTATTAATCTTTAGGAAATTTTAATGGCTGCACAATGAAATAGTCGAAAAAGGACAGATACTAACCGTTTAGGAGTAATTGACGACTAACCGCAGGCTTGCGCGTCCCAGCGGACGAAAAATCCGAACTTAGGGGATTGCGAGGTAACTCTTCGGGATAGCAAAACGAAAAATACATCAAAATTTACGCCATTTCAATAGCTACTAGAGGAATTCCTAACATTGGAAATCCGTTTCATACTTTAATAACTACAGACTGAAAGCCGAAATCTACAATACAGCAAATATACTGCTTTGCCATGGACTTTCCTAATATAGTCTTCAATAAAAATGTAGGTAATACGAATAAAGATTTATATCTATTCAATAGAGGGGGAAACATTACGACTGCATGGGTTAAGTTTCGGTAATAAGGAAATTTGAAAATCAATAGATTCAGATTATGAGACACATTGAGTTTGCTACATATTAATGCAAAACTTAACATGCCGACTCGTATTTTTGGCGACTGAAGCCGTTGCGATAATTTAGAATTATTTAGACATTAATCATACTTGAAAGCTGCTGATACTACAAAGCAGCTGATATAAGAAAACCGCATAATGTGTCGCATGAAAAGTTAGGTATTAATAAAATTATGTGCAGATGATAATTTACCGCAGTCGGTGGATAGTTTATTATATTATAAAATAAACAATTATAAATATATTTATATATTAAAACAAAGTTTTTCTTATGCATATAATAGTTTGCTTCCTGCTCGCTTTTACTCCACGCATCTCGGCAGCGACAAAACAATCGCTGTTTTTTCAGGAAGGCGGCCACCATAAGTGAGTCAATCATCGGTAAATTATCCGACTGTGCCTTCTCGAATCCCACTTCAGTCATTTCTTCTATCGAGAAATTACCAGAATAATTTTAATAGCGAATTTGCTCCGATAACTTCAACGAGGCGCCTATCTCTGCAGCTGCGAGGACTTCAGTACCGTTCGGTGACGTCAAGCCAATGAGAAAGCGTTTCGAGTCACGTGACTTTCGTCGATTTTTGCTAACTTTTAATTATCATTTTATAGCATTTGTAATTGACGGAGACAGCTTTGGCTTACATATTCGGATTCGTGAGAAAATTCTCTATATTGTGGGATACAGTAACGGGAGAAACAAATTCCATGCATGTTCCCCATTAGAGGCAGTTAAGGAAGCGAGCAAGAGCTGCATTTTCAGATTTCACTATAAACTCCGCATCACAAAACATGATAGCCTTGCAAATCTTGTACTGAAGTGGAGATTTTTCTAATATCTTGGTCACCAATGCTTAAAAAAATGCTAGCAACTCTCCTCAGCTCGGCAGAGCGTTGAGGGACAGAGAGACGAACTAGTTTGGCGTCCGGCTGATCCAGGCCAGCTCAGCCAGCCGACAGTGCAGTGGTTCTATTTAATGGCTCGACATGACATACATTTTCCCTGATGCCATGGACGAGATTCCCTGACTTTTCCCTGACCTTTAACTGTTATATACTTGTTTATTGTCTCACATGTTACACAAGCGACCGTCCACACAAGACTGACAGCCGTGATTAGTGACACAGACACACACCACGTAATAAGTGGCAGCACATGTACAATATGACGACATGTACATAACATCTCCCTCCCTTTATTCAGACACAATAAATCATTACTACAATTGTGTCTGAATTATCAATTATTACAACTTTCCAACTGGCCATTTGATCTTGGAAAGTATGGGCTAGTAGTAATATGTTCTATTTCCCAATCAGAGATAAAAGGTTTACATTATGCTGAATTGAAAGGAGGGCCATTGTCACTCACCAAATAGATCGGAATACCATGGCGAGCAAAGATTGACTTGAGTTGAGTGACCACTAATGAGGCAGTATGTTCAGATGTTAACAATTCCAACTCAAAATACTTGGAATAGTAATCTCCAACCACTAAATATGTCGACCCTCGAAAGGTCAACAAATCAACTCCAACTCATTCCCAGGGAAATGAAGAAATAGGAAAATTAATTACTGGTTCATACGGATTATGACATCAAAATTTTGCACCAATTTCACATTGACTAATAATATTTTCCAAGTCAGAGTTAATGTTTGGCCAGTATATGATACCACAGACTAAATTCTTGGATTTAACTAATACTTTATGACCCTTGTGGACTTTTTGTAAAATTTCTTGACGTAAAGCAGTAGGGGCAACAAGACTAGAGCCTTTAAAAACTAAGTTACCTGCCTTACGTATTTCTGAATGCATACTCCAATAAGGTTTAGCACACGGTTCCACTTTATTCTTAGAACTTGGCCAGCTTTCAAAATAATATTTTTTTAGAATTGACAGTGTAGGATCATTATTAATGACAGCAATAAATTCTTGACACTTTTTCTCTGACATGGCTAAATTATTCAATAACAAATTAATATGAACTTCTGTTTCTTGTTCACTGTCTGTGACTGCAGTGTCCGAAAGCGGTGCCCTTGACCCTGTCACATATCACAACTAAAACAGTGAGAACTTAGACTCATTGTTTTGTCCTAAGTTTGTTCAGTTAGATATGGGATCTCCTAATAAAAATGGTGCTTTTATTTAAAAAAAAATGTAGCATTTGAGAAAGATTGTTCTTTATTTGTTAAATAACCAGCTTATACTTCCTATTGTTCCTAATGTGTGCAGCAGCGTATTTTGATGTGACATATAATAAGAGAAATTTCGTATATTCAAGGTTTCTATTGTTTTTTATCATGATTGAAGTTCTTTTGTTTATGTTCCCTTACAGTTTTTCTCCTTGCCTCCTGTGGTCGCTCCCCTTAAATGCTCCGTCTTGCCCCTCAGCAATAATCCACAGTTTCATCCTTTCATAAAGAAATTGTGTAAGTATCACTGTTTTTAAATCTAATGTTGAATTTTTTCAGGAAAATTTCCAGCCTGCTATTTTCATTACTTTGGGAGTAATGAGTCTACCATTTTAAATTACTTTTGATCCATAAGACTGATAATAATTAATGTTTTTTTTTTACAGGTAATCTAGTTGAGACCAAAGAGGCTTGTCTTCCAGGTGTTATTGTTTTTATGCATTAGTTTTTCATTTGTTGGCAGTGTTTCTTTTGTGGTTTGTCTTATACTGGATGGTAACTGTGTTTCTGCTTTCTTTATCATTGCAGTGTCAGTGTAATGCCTTTCTGAGGTAGTTATTTAACTTGTTCTATGCCAAACTTTGCTATACTTTTTTACTTCAATCTACACATGTCACTAATACTAGGTATATTGTGAAATTATTCAGCTTATCGTCTAAATCTGGAAATTTAATTATTTTAAATCTAAAAATAGCTTCACTCTCATTCAGAATCATTTGCATGCAGTAAATAGTTGATACCTTTTGTTGTTTTTTCTTTGCCAAGTATTGTGAACTATGTACCTATCTTTCTGTTGTCTAATGTGACTCTGACAGGTTAGAATATTCATCTGAATGTTGAGTTTTTTTCCCCAAGTGGCTTTATTCAGGGCTGTCTTTACGCCATGGGACTCTGCCAGCCTGCGGAAAGCTATGTAGGTGTGTGAATGTCATGGAGGAATTGTGGAGGCGATTGTATTCCTCTGCCCAGGGGCTCCCTATGCTGTTAAATTACAGAAATGAAGCTAACTACCTAGACTATTTTAGTTCTTATTCCTGTAATTATTGTACAATGTAACGTGAAGTAATCCAAACACTTGAGCGACTCTTCTGATGCTATAATTATTACGTTGTACATTTTGTTTATTATTTCAGCTGAAGAACTGACACGAGTTGATGTATCTCACAAAGTGGACGATTCAAGTGGATCTATAGGAAGGCGCTATGCTAGGACCGATGAAGTTGCAATTCCCTTTGGTATTACTGTCGACTTTGATAGTTTAAAAGAACCACACACTGCCACGCTGCGTGAAAGAGATTCCACGGGACAAGTTCGCATTCCAGTGAGTATTTCTGCTCAATAATTTCCTCACCATACACTGTAGTTTTAGGCTTCACTTCGTGGAAATATTTAGTATCCATACTAAGTGACCATAATTCTGTACCATGTTATTGGATGCTTGCCTTTCCTCTGATCTGCATGGTCAAATGATCAGGAATTTAGGAATAAACTGCTACAAACAAACAGGGTGTAGCACAAATGATGGATGGACTAATTTCGGAGCCACTAAAGACTCTTTGAGGCTATACTCTAGGCTAAGATTACAGGATAAATTTAGACCACAGGATGATATGGAGGATTTTGCATATTTAAACCACACACCGCTTATCTAAAACAACAGATGTGACCAAATGAACAAAATGTAGGATGATAGGACCAGTCTTGGACACGTAACAAGTAATGGACAGATTGACAATAATTTACTTATAATGAGAGTCTGATGTCACACTGCATTGGAATTCCATTTTGTGATAGTAGAGCTACTTATAAGCTCTATTTCCAAAAAATACCACCACGTATGTATGTAGCAGGAATTTCCAAAGGCTTGGATACATATGGTGGCAGGAAGAAGCATCTCTTTCTTTGAAGCAGGTGTAAACACTTGTGTGAGTAACACTTTGTAACATGTGAGTTTTAGAATACATGTTCATTACTGGTTGAATTTTTTCCATGATCTCCAGTAATTAACGTGGTGTGCTCATTATTAGATTTCATGAAATATTTGTGAGGTGGTTAGATACTGACGTCTATAGCTCAGTTTTTGTGTACATACCTACATAAGATGCTATTTGAATGATGAAATAAACTGAGCTTAAAATCTAGTAGTGGATGGGTGTGTCCATTATTGGCATTGTGAATGTCCATTACAGGATAAGAAATTAGACACTTAATGTTTCAGATATTGCCTTATTTCATCAAGAAAATGACTTCTATAGGAAAGAGACCCTTATTTAAATAGTGTAGACCCCTGCTGTATGATGCTAATCCGTTCCACAGGACCGTTTGTAATGTGACTTCTGTTGTAAAGTGAACCAGCATATTACCGGACGAGGGATCGGTTTAACTACATCAACACAAGTGAATTCAGTGGTACACAGTAGATTATAGGCAGGAAATATGGTATGGTGACAGCTGTATCCATTAAGGAATTATATCATTTTGTTAGTCGGTAATGCGCTCTAACAATAAGTTACTCTTCAGTGTAAATGTCCATATTTTGCCAAGGTGGTAAACAAAATGATGTCTCTATAGTGACTAATGAAAGCGTTATTCTGACTCATCATAGATGTGACCCTTATTATGCATGGAATGCTGCGTTCTCATTGGAGCTGATTGGAGTTAGTGCTAATCATCGCAACATTAGATCTAACACGCGAACAGCTCATTATGCATATCGTTAAATATGTAAATGTTGCTATGGTTGAAATTGCTGTACGTTAAGGAGTGAGGCTTTGAATGCTGAATGACTAACAAATTATGGGTGCAAAAAATCGTTGAAATGGAGAATTTAAAAGGGGACGCCCGAAATCAGCGCCCTTTAAAATTCCTAGCTTGTAGATCTTAAAGTGAATCTATCGTAAAGTGAACCCATCGTAAAGCGGGGGTCTACTGTAAATAGCTCCACTTCACACTTCCGACTCCCGGTATTTGACCAAAAATTCAGGACTTTTATTTGTACGTACACGGTAACACTTGATGGGAACTCCCTTTTCTGAATCTTTCCTTTTAAGCGTCCAGTGTTACACTATCTCCCCCTTGGTTCT
This sequence comes from Pyrrhosoma nymphula, assembly GCA_963573305.1. NCBI lineage: Eukaryota > Metazoa > Arthropoda > Insecta > Odonata > Coenagrionidae > Pyrrhosoma > Pyrrhosoma nymphula. Next base: position 4,639,869 of record OY754335.1, on the reverse strand, counting down.
CAATTTTTTTGTACTGCTCAGCTGAAGTGAATCTATTTACAGGGTTATGTATTCCACTTGAAGGGCGATGAAAATTATTTGATTATGCCAATGTATTTAAAGATGTTATTGTGCAATGTCAATCTAAAGTCATGTAAGCACATGAAGTTAGTGTATTTATAAAGAGATAAGAATTCATGGTAATTAGACTAGTGGTATTGGTTTTGCATGAAGTGGAATCACGGAGGAGATATTATTCTTGACAGTACATTTTCTAAGGGATAATGAGGTATTCTTGGCAGCATAAGTATGCCTAGTGTGTCTTGAATCAATTTGTTACTACAATACATATTACCAAGATGTTTTCTGGAGCTGCAAAGCAATTTAAAAAGTGTCAATTTGTTATGCGCTCTATATAATAACACATTCATAGGTGTTTAAGCTGCAAACCATTTCTGAAATGATTTACTTTTCTCAGTCAATCCTTTTCCCAGAAGAAAAAAGTAGGCAATGTATACTTATGGCCTTTGTTAACCTTTTTTCACATGTTATTGTGTTAAAAAACTTGTTAAAAATATGTGCTATATTTCCATACCAAACATACGTATGTATTTATTCCTCAAATACATAAATATTGTCTCTAATCTGTTCGTATAGAAATGTTGGAAAAGAAAATAATGAAGCAATGAGTATTCAAGATTGATAATACATTTTTCTGATGTGAAATCAGCTCTCGTCACAATTTAAATTGTTTCGTTTATAAGGTTCCATGCTACATTAATATTTTTTGTCTGAATTTCAGCTTGATGAGTTGCCATCAGTAGTGAGGGATCTGTCCAACGAAAAAACTACTTGGAGTGAGGTGGAGAAGAAATACCCTAAGTTCGAACAGCAAGAAAGTGTAGCTAAAGCTTAGAGATGAATCTCATTGTTACCCTAATTGAAATTAAATGAAGTCTTGCTACTTAAACCATGGTATTTCCTCCTACATTTTATTTATTGATGCATTTTACAAGCAAGAATTGCATGGGAAAAGGTTTTTCCAACTTTCAGATTTAGGGGTTTAATCTTTTAAGGAGAGGAAAAATGAAAACTCTTTAAGCTTTTTGCTGGAATTATGAACTGGGAGTAGGTAGGTGGCCACGCTATGAAGATATGCCTCAAACCTAAATAAATGGTAAAGATATCATGTTTTGTGAAAATTATCTTGCCTGTGTGAAGTTAACACCCAATAATGCATTTTATGATCTTTATTTATTCCATTGTCGAGTTCGTTTTTGAAACTTTTAATGGCTTTAAACATGAAGTGTTTACTGTTGAATACCTCTAATCATTAAAGATTTTACTTTTGATTTCTGGGTATGTCACGAATTGAACTTAGAGAATGTGGTTACCACAAGACAATAAAAGCAGTGCTGAATGAGATATTGGAATTTTTTCTTTCAAGTTTTTTCTGTTTCCCATCCTTCCAGGGGCAAGTATGAAACATTCAACAATGATTTATGTTATTCTCTTGAGTGGGGTCTCCTTATAATTTTGTTTTATACTTTTATCTTCAATGTAATGTGACGTTTCTTTAATGTTCACTAAACCACTTTAAATCAGAGAGCCCACTACACTGTGAATTTTGTATTGACAATGTTTTCTTCTTTTGTACTCACGAAACTCAAAACATCACCTATATTTCCTTGTCTACTGCCGTAAATCATATTTTATCAAATTGATTTCCTTTTAAGGAAATACTGTTGTTACGTATTTAGCTTTCGGTGACAAACTGGCATTAATTTCCAGGCATTTGTTTAGGCAGAGTCGTAGCTAGGATCACCAGCGCCCCTGGCAAAGATTTGAATTTTGCACCCCCCGCTATACTGACTATAACACTAGGCATCTAAAAATCAGAACGAATCAACTGTGGGGACTCCCCACACAGTGTTTTGCTACACTCGCTGGTCGTTCTCACGAAGTATGACCTGCCGACACCGCCGGTTTGGTGCCAGCACGCCGTGCCACCTGTCCGCTTTGGTCGGCATGTGCGTGCCGGAGAGTGGAAAAACACTATGTAATCTAATAATCAGAACGAACAAATTGTGGGGATTCCCCACACAGTGTTTTGCTACGCTCGTTGGTCGTTCTCACAAAGTATAGCCGGCCGACACAGCCGGTTTGGTGCCGGCTCGCCACGCCACCTGGCCGCTTTGGTTGGCGTGTGCCGGAGAGAGGAAAAACGGCCAATGTTAATGTACATATGAGTGTGACAAAATATTAGTTTGTGTGTAGTTTTTTATCTTTTATTTAGGGTTCGGTACAAATTTTGTGTTAAGTTAGGGGTGCTGTTCCTAAATTGTGTGGGTGCCTATCGTAATCAGGTGCGCTTTTTAAATGAGAGTTAGCATCATGTTTTAATTTTGTGTGCCTGTGTCCCAGCGGCCTGCAGGCTTTGGGTCTGCAAAGTGCACCCCCATGAGGCTTGCGCCCCTGGCAGCCGCCCACTTGGCCCTGTGTTTAGGCACTTAATTTAGTGGTGCATTTCCATGTCATTTTGTGTAGTACCATTAGCTGTCAAGCCTTCAGTGTTAACAGATATTAAGCTTTTTACTATCTAGTATCAGAAACATTTCCATGCCTTCGTATTTCCCTGGAATCTCCGCACCGAAAACAATCTTTCTTCTCCTCATCTGTTATTTTTCCCACAACTTCTAAAAACTGTATGGATAAATTATTTCCATTCAGTCATTTGTGTTTATAGCTTTTATTGATTAACATTGAATTACTGCACTTTTTTTTAAATTTCGTACCCAGGCACCTGGTCCCCGACTCAAACAGCCAGGCAGGTTGCATCATCTACCACTCTACCTCAAGGACTTGATTCCAAATTTGCGGCGATTTGTTCCTGATTGCCTTGCATTTATCAATTTTTTGTGTTGTGTTTAACCTTTATCCACGGGATTTTAATTCCTGTGTCAGGTCAGGCTGCCAGATTTAAATTTAAAAGTACATATTTTAAAAAAGTGGCTCACAATTACTTTAATATCTCATTATATATTGACTAAATTTTCATAAAACAATAAGTATTTTGCAGCACAAACATTGAAAAACTAATAATTTTGCCAAAACACGAACTGTAAAACTTAAAAATCAATTTTATAGTTGTGAGAAAGAATGAGAAAACAAAAAATATTAATATTGCCTAATTTACCAAATATTTTTGTAGTGAAGTCCCTCCTCACGTTCTGAAATACATCCACTAACAAGTGCACACCTAAAATCTTGCCTTCGTGTGGTAGGTCTCAAAACAAGAGACAATGCTGAGTCCAACGTAACATTTACAACACTTGAATGTTGTTCTAGAGCTGATCCCTTTTGACAAATTCATGTGACAACGTGAGTGTTTTCATTTCAGTGGCCTATGCGTGTTGTCTTTTAATTCCCAACAAACTAGATGTGCGACGCATTTTGCTGAAGCATCAACCAGTACTGGAACAAGGGGAACCACTGTGACCAGAGGGACGTTTTGGGTATGCACAGCAGTGAGCAGAAACATTTAAAGGGATTTTTCGAGCACAAATGGTGGATAAAGGTTAATGCATATTCAAAATGACTTATAGAAATAAATGAAAAAAAAACAGCCCAAGCAACAATAGGCTAATTTAGAAAACAATCATAATTATGATCCAACAGAGCCAGCAAATTAGTAACTAAATGAGCACTGCAGTATAAAATGATGAGAAAAGGATAAAAAATGATATGACATATTTAGCTGTTTCCCTTAGTTCTAATTTATCAGAAATGGAATTCACCACTTTATATTGGATGGCCTTTTGATACAAGGAATGGCTCACATGACTGATGAAAGTGTTCACATTTGAGAGGAAGATGTTCGCCTCATCAGGAGATTTTGCACTGCAGTACTGGCCACACTCCATATGTTCAAGAGCAGTGGTTGCCATACAGTGCTCTGTAGACCACTGATGGTCCATAGCTTTTTAGTTGTGGTCTGTGGAATTCAAAATTGTGAGTCAAGTAGTCCACTACGTCCAAATAGTTGGTGACCTCTTGTGCCAGAGGAGCACTTGAACAATTCATAAAATTATGGTGACTCGCCATTCAAAAAGGGCAGCATATATCAGAATTGAATTCCTGACTGGTCACACCATGAACACTTCACCGCGTGCGACCAAAATCCATCTAGCCAAACTACTTAGTGAGAATTTTCTCAAGAATTCCTGTCACTATTGTCTGTGACTTCATTTCACCAAGGTATTTTTCACCCTACGCTTGGTGAACTGGTTCATTTAAAAAATTGGTGTATACTAAACTCTGCATTAAATGGTATTCAAACGTACAATCTGGGTAATTCGTGAGATCATCCTTTTTACCAATAATATTTTCCTCAATGTTTTTGATACCAAAAAGCAAATAGGTTAAGAATTGTTGATGTCTATGATCAACACAACAGCTGAAGCATATCCAAAAATACTTTGTTGAAGTCTGAAGTCATCAAATCACCTCATTGAGGAATGTGGTGTAACAATGGTCAAGCCCAATCGCAAGTATCCATCAGGTTAGCTGAGAAATGAATGTTTTAAGAAAATTCACACAAATCAGCACTTTCATAGTGCATAACTAGCTTTTCTTCATGGCAGGAAAATGGAATAAAAAAGAAAAACTTGGAAAGCCTTTTAACAGGGGCAATTTAATTTGTCAGACAGAATATAGTCAACAACTGATTACACACTGTACCATAACATACAAGTATTTAAAAAAACGACCACGCAATACATAAGTGACTTCTCAGAAGTCATTGATTAGAGCATAGAGTGCACCAACAAGTTTCTCACAGATCGTCTTTCCGGTAAAGGGTTCGACAAACATGAGAAATATCCAAGTCACCAATGGGAGGGATGCCTTTATTGTGCTTGGATTTCGTTGCCAGCTGGATGGAATGACTGTCCCGGATGGTGCGCATGTCATCCGGGGCAGGTGTCAGGCTGAGATTGATTCCTGGATATATGAGGAATGCAAAAGTTGCCAGTGCAACGCATGCATGGATGGGGATGGCAACTGCCCAATAGGGCTGCGGAAGTTGGGATATATAGGGCAGAGATGCAACCGAAGGGGGCAACATGGGTAAAACAAAGCCCCATGACAAGTACAGCGCAAATGCAGTGCGAGATGCCAGGTGCAGGGCAAAACCGTAAACAGCTCGGGATGGTGTGGGAGCAGGGCTGTGCTCAGACATTGTCGTCAAGCACGTGCACAGTACACCACAATGGACAAGCTGCTTCACTTATGCTAAAAAGTAACAACAAAATCATTGTATCATGAGATTACATACAAATATTTAATATTTCTCTAATAAAGCTTAGTTTGCAGTTAAAAGGGTGGATACTGGATATCAAAGTTCAATATATTCTAGGAGGAGAATAAAATTTCTCAAGGAGTGATTGGTTGTAGAAATATCTTAATAATTTTTGAATCTATTAAAAAGCCTATACCTAACAATCCAGGGCATTGCGCAATTCCAATCACTTGGGTATGACTTTGAGATATATAAGTACAAAAGTTAGGTAGCTAAATTTTCTGCTAAAATGGGAAAAACTTTCAATTCTCCTGGAATGTAGGCTATTTCCATACTTATTTTCCTAATCAAGTGAAGCACTGGAAAACTTGTCACCAAGTTGTATTTGGGAATGAATATATGGTAAGCATTTATGAAATCAATAGAAAAATAAACCAAAGATTATTTCACATTCACATAAAAGGTAAATACTTGCTGTTCCACTTATATAGGAGATTATCATTACATGGGAAAAGAAACTTTGAAGACTGATACTAATTAGTATTTTTGTTTAGTCTTTTGGGAAAAACAATCCAACACCGGTGTTATTTTAATTCTTCCGTACCGGTACTGTCTCTTCCAAACCGGTATGTATGGTCACCTGGCTGGCTGAAGAAAGTGGTTCAAATCTATCATAGAAGTGAAAGCAGATTTATAATATTCTTGACTGAACAAACCTAAACGTTACTATGGAAAAATGGAATATGTACGTCCAAATAGAAAAAATTTAAAAGCTGAAGGAAAACTCTTACTGCCTTGAATATTCCTTTAAAAGTGACGAAGCTACAATCCTTACAACAAGAGAAGTCCCCGAAGTTGAAGTAAATCCATGCGTGGGCATTAGGCACAGCTTCTTCGCTACTTCCTTAAGGGTATCTTTCAAATTTATATCAGAAACCCATAACAGTAAAACGTGACGAAAATTTGGATAACTTATCCTGTCAATATAACCTAAGAATAGAGCGAATGGACAATCGCACCACGCATTAGCATCTATATCACAAGCAAAGTTCACCCAATTTACTACCTTGAAGAACTTACCAAGAGTTAACTCTTTAAATTACTTAGTAATGATATCGTCCTGAATAACATAATTTATGAATAAGGTCTCCCTAGGGAACATACAGCACCAATGAATCTTTACCTTTGGATTTAATGGATATTTCAGGGTTGTAAGTATCACTTCTGGGAGGTCCAAATTGTTGCATTGTTTGCGTCACAAGAACCAAGAATTCCATGAACGAATGCACAGCGACTCTTACTTGACGAGCTTCTTGGGCAGAGAATTCTCTGGAAAAGGGTAAAATCGAATAATATACATGAAACTAGAGGTGACATTTCAGGAGTAAATGCTGAAGGAGCGTCAAAATATAGGAGACCCTCTTCCTAATAGGGAATCATTGTTGGTTAAATTGCAATCCTATCAAAAGACATCATGTGGTAAATAAGACTTACTTACATTTTAAAAACATTGCGGTCAATGCTGAGTTTCTTTGATACACCACTTCTTCTCGGCTCTGCATCAACACGAAGCACATCATATGCGATAACTGCTTCTCGAATACTTGGAAATGGAATACTGAGACACCTGGCAGTAGTTAAGGATTAAAACTTTTGAGCGCTAAGAGTAATATCATCACATGACATCCATTTATATCGGAGTATGATAAAGGATACACTTTGAAATCATCGCTGCATTCCATTACTTCCATTTAAATTAAGAAATTTTCTCATATCCCTTAACTGTAGCGTTAAAAATGATCCACCACAACCCCAATAAAAGCTGATAAAGCCGACAATACCTCAATCCCCTGAATCGTTCGGAATTCGACATTCATCTTTTTGCAGCAAAATTTGACAACAGTTGTTGCGTGACGTCACATCCGTTGACCGATATTCTTCTCAATCCTCAATACTACTCGTTCTGCAGCCAGAAGCAGGCAGTGTGTCATTTACTTTCATTGGGAAAGTTCTCTGGCAGTGGCAAGTTCTCGCGGAGGTAGATGTATTGATGTTTAGGGTTTAAGTGTGGTAATTGCATTAAGGCAATATTTTCTCGTTCGTGTGTGTAGCATTTGTGATCTCCAAGTAGTGGGATCGACTTGTGTGTTAAGTGAATTACTGGAAGTGAAATATCGGTTAATTGAATCAGCTTAGAAGAACCAGGTGAGAAACAGTGCATTCCCGAGGCCAAAGTTTACTATAGTGCTCTCTGTACTCAACCCCTTTGTCATATTATTATTCAATCTATTGTACCTGTATGCAATTTATCGTTGATTTCTATGTTCTCGAAATTCGTATTGCTCGAATGGTACCGAAGTATTCTGTTCAGGTATCAAAAGATGGGTATCTCTTAAATATAAGAATAATAAACATCAAAATTCTTGTCTACTCATAGGATCTCACCTAGGAGTCTGAAGATGGGGCTCCTTTTCACCAAAATTTGGAGTTTGTTCGGAAACGAAGGTAAGGAGTTGTTTTAATTCCCGTAATATTCCATTTCTCAAAGCGGTTGAAGCTTGAGAGAATTAACTCACGATGTTTTCATCAGCACTGTTGCTAATCTATTATTGTCATAACGTATTTAGTGTCAACAGATTTTATAATTTTTTTGCGTTTTTCATCGTAGCACATCGTGAACGTTCTGAAAAGCTCTAATGCTTGCTGAGACTTAGTCAACTTCAGCCATAGTATCAGTAAAAAATGAGTGTGTTTATTTCAAGAAGCTGACAGAATGTTATTTAGTTTAACAATCGTGGAAACATACTCATTGGACTCATTTCGGTAGTATGTCCAATAAGGGTCGTTTTGGTATTGACCCCCATGCATAGCTGGGTTAATCAGGGCCTTAAGAATTTTGGTTTAATTTTTAGAAGTAGTATTATAAACCCACATACCTCATGTGCTTTGGGTGTGCCCTCATTCCGAAGATACAATTGGACTCTCACTTAATTCATCGATGTGTTTGTTTATCATAAGTGGCTAGCGCATAAAGTGGTTTTCGAGCCTTTTTTTGTTTGCACTTACAAGTTCAATGGCCATTGTGAGTCTGAGAGTGCATTCATTATTTGGTGAAATAAGCTGTCACTCAGTGTTCAGAGCAAGTGGGCGGCCTTAATGTCACTTGAATTAGTTTTCTGTTGTTGAGATAACTGGCAACATGATCAGGGCAGGATCGTCAGGGGCCAATTTCCGTAGCGTGAGTGAGCTTCTATATTCATAATGAGATGTGTATGCCCTCCGGTCTCTGGGGAATCGAGCGAGTGAATAATTTTCTATTTATTTTCTTGGGGGGAGCAGGGAAATCTGCCACTTCGGAGTCGCTATCTGCAGATCTAGGTGTCCCGTGCATAGTGAGCCAAGCCAAATGGGATAGATTTCGGGGTCCTATTTTTCCAGTAATGGGTAATTGTTCGATGAGAAGTGCTAACATATATCTATCGCAGTCACTAAGCCTGTGCGTGCGATATCCACCAACTCGGAAGTTCTGTTTTCTGACCAAATAATGTTGTAATTTTCTTAGTTTTTCTTGTGATAACTACGTTCAAATTTCAAAATGATTTTCCCTTCGTCATAGTAAGAAATTGCATATGGAATATTATTGTCTGATATAATCACCCATTACTGTTGCTAGAAAAAATATTATGAAGATAAAAATCAGATGATCAGCATACATTTGAGATGTGCTTTCGTGCCAGTAAACCCAAACGTTGCTACTTTTCTCTTTAGCATTATGCCGTTGATAACTCTCAATTTTAAGTAAATTCAATGCCCAAATAGGCATTGAATTTGAAAACACTTTCAAACCTAAAGGCGTAAGCCCAACGCTTCCTTAATTTGGCATAGTATGTTTTGTTGTAATTATGCGGAAATTACGATATTCCGACGTGTGGGAGAAATTATAATCATTTATTGTCTCCACTTGCAAAGTATGCAGGAAATGCTCACAGAATGAGTGCAAATCCTGTTGGAACAAACTGAAAAAACTCATTTCTCTATATATTATTTTTCCCCGTACTTTTTTCTCATGTTGTACGTACGTTTCAAGTTATAACATTACCTTTGCTTAGGTCAGTTTTTTGTTTTGCTTCTTAACATCTTCATTATGCTTTTTTGCTTAAAAAGTGCTTATTTTTGTTCCATGGTTGTAATAAACTACGGTGTTTGTTACGTAATATGAGTAAAGTATCAGTGACAGTTACATAATGTGAACTGCTCATCAACGGGGAATTAATTATATTTTTTAAAGATCTCCTGAAAGAATTACCGGGTCTCCGAATTGTGGTACTCGTAGGTGATTGAGTCACTTGCATATTTGTTTGTCGAATTATATTTGTCGTTTTATGTTGGGGTTTTTCAGGACGTGGAGCTCATGTCGAACTGAGATGGTTGTAATCTAGCGCGTCGAATATAGGGAAATGTTATTTATAAGGAAGGAGTTTATTTTTCGCTGTAATTAGTGCTCTCAATAAGTTAGCGGAGACCAGCTGATACGGTATATTGATTTCCGTCAGTAGAGAATGTGGTTTCTGTTGCAGTAATTCCTAATGAAAAGATTACCCTGTTTTAATTAACCCTATCTAGCTTTCGGATAGTCTATTTGAATGCTTGGGACAGACTGAGAGTGCATCCTAGTAATATTTATTATGGTAATTGTAGATCTTCGCCACGTTAATTGTGGAGACATTACTAAAATTCATTTGCACCGAATGATGATAATGCTGCATATTTGCGTGACTACTATACATCTATAGATGTGCGAATATATATGTATATGATACTCTGCGTCCCCCAATGTTTTACCTTGTATATACAATGGCTTCAAATTACTTCCGTATCCTGTCATTGCACGCTATGGGACGTGAATTTTGGTTAATTCATCTTGACACTTTCGCTTCTCTACGATAAGCGTACGTAGATCTGTTCCGCGATCATTGCGGAAATTCATTTGATTCTTCTCTAAATTAGACATTCTAAAACTGACCCATTTTATCCTCGCGCCGCGACAATACCCCTAGGGTTGATCCTATCCTCTAATGTCAGTATTTCTCCCGTATAACGTGTAAGACATTTAATTTTTTTAAACCCATATTGTTGCTCTGAATAGGAGATATTGAGAACAGTCCCCTGTAGCTCGTCTGGCAAGTTTAAGTGCCCATGGGTAATCGCTTTAATTATTAAACGTGTGGAGATATATCTATGAAGTGATTTTACTACGCAAATTACGGGAGTGTTTTCATTGATGGCCAAAGACGAATACAATATGTATTTGTTTTTGTTGACAGGCTATACTTCAAGGTAATCTTCGAAGCTTGGAACCACTGATGAACTTAAAACTGCATTTTGTACTAAATATGAGTGTTTTACTTCCCAATATTTTTATGCATACATATCAACGAAGTGCTACTTATGGATACATATAGTGCCCTCCACCCCCGTATAAATTGTACCCAGCATCTAGGGCGTGTGGCAGTAGGTGTCTGAACATCACCTGCCCTACAAAACATTGGTATCATGTTTGGCTGGTGAATAATATTTAACATTGAACTTTAGTATAAATCTTTCAAGGGACTGCATATCTGACTCTTTTTGGCGTCGGAAACTTTCGGACTACACCGGCATACTACTGTCTGTAAGGACGTCATAATGAAATTATACCACTGGACAGGCAGTTTCAATCGCTGCATTTTCCGCAAAGTATTAGTGATCGCCATTAGCTGTCAATGAGACAAGATTGATATATTGCTCGGCAGGTTGCCAAATTAATTGTTAAATCTTTTTTATTGCTGTGCTAACCGCTGTTTACATCTCGTCTTGCGTTTGTTTTTTTAATTCTTCAATCTCTATGCGTATGTGTAATCAATTAGCTCTTATTTACAACAGCATATGTTGCCGTAGCTTGTAACGTAGTGAATGTTTGGAAAATTCGTACATCCCTGATATGACTTTCTGGGTACTTAATCTCAAGTCATTAAATCCTATGATTGGTTGACAGCAGCCCTCCATTCTCCCCTGCCAACTCTTAACGCGCTCGTAGTTATTTTGTTTCATATCCCGTGGTATTGACCCTATGTTTTCATCCCTCTGCCTTCCTCGTGGGGTTTTCCCTTTTATCATATCCCTTACAAATTATTTGTCTCGACGTGTGGCCCATCCCCTGGACCGTGGTGTCCTGAAAGTGCACCATATGGTTTTCTCCTATTCTTTTGTACCCTTCCTCGTTTTGTTTATCCGTTCATTAGATCTTCAGCATCCGCTTCCATGACCAAGTTTCGAAGGGTACTAACAATAAGTGGCTGCAATTGAGGCGATGAACCCAGGAACTGTCCTCGGTGGTAGAAAATTGATTTTCGGAATTCGGTGAATTTTGGCTCAATTATGCGAAACCTCATGATACTATCAAAAGAAAAACCTCTGTAGATTTCACCGGATTTATTAAAATAAGACTGGTTTCATCGGATAGCCGACGTCATTGATTGATAACTGTCGTCCTCTGTAGATGACTGGCGTTAACTATTCAACGAAATTATTCGTGTAAGAACTATGCCATGAAATGCAGGTTTACAGAAGCTTTGAACCGTTGAGGTAGCACATTTCTTCTGCGCTGCCTTTCTTGAGTACCAGACCTTGGTCATCCCGCTTCCGCTGGGCGTGTTATCGTTCACGGAGTATTTTAAATAACAATTTAGGACAGTCGGCGGTCTTCGCGCGAAGGTCACGTAGGTGTCTGGTTCCAAGGTCGAGGGCGAATTCCGGGAGTGCGTCAGCACGGGAGTGACCTCCTCCGGGGGCAGCGGGGGAAGAAAGAAAGAAAGCTATGTGCCCGAATCGTATCGCCTCGCGTTCACGTGACCATCAGACTCATTACTAGAAAATCGTATGGTCGTCCGCGAAGTGGGTCTGACCATCGTGGGCCCTACTTGTCAAATGTGCCTTGAGGGAAGCGGAAGAGCGCTAATCTGTCGCGGCGACAGCGACGTGCTTAGGGTGGATGATTCCGAGCTGACTTATCATGCGGTGTGAAGTGTTATTAATGATGCTATGTTATGAAACACGAGTGAATATTCTCCTCTATCTATTGAGGGTGGGAGTTTCATATGATTGATCTATCGCAACTATTATGATCCCTTATTGGAATAAATTACATTTTAAATATATCGGTTCTGCAGTCTATTTCCTTTATCTTATTCCTGTGATCGCTTTTAACGTAGTACGTTGGCTCTGGCAATATATGTTGATCGTCCGGCAAAGAATTGTCTGCTTCGAACTTGCGCAAAAGATTTAACCTGTATTTCTCCCTTCGTTCAGTTAGAGATTCCCACCCTAATTCCTTCAAAAATTCTGTAACACTGCTAAGTTTATCGTAACAACTTTTTACAAATCTTGCTGCTCTCCGTTGTATTTGATCTATTTCTGAGATGAGTCCTACCTCGTAAGGGTCCCATATGCTAGCGGTAAACTCAAAGTGAGGTCTCACGATTGAAAAGTAACATCGAGCTCTTTAACCTTCTCGTCGTATTTTCCCAAGATTCTTTTAATGAATCTCAATTTGCAACTAGCCTGTCCGCATATTTCCCCAACGTGTTTCCCCCAAAGGCAGGTCCTGAGAAAGGGAGTCACACCTAAAAGGGTAGCATCTCGTAGCATTCATAACTTAATAGTATTAGTAATATTAACCTCTAGATGTCTCATTGGCAGTGTACTGCATGTTTGCATCTTCATTTACGTATCACTCTCCCAGTTTCCAATTGGACTGCGCACTGTTCTCCTGACTGCTTTTTGGTGTCTGCGCCTAGCGCCAGGGGGAACGTGCGAGGTTCTGATTTGTGCTGGGACGAGTGCTGCATGCCTGGTGTGGAATCACCCCGTGCCACCCACCCTAGTGGTGGCTTACACGGTGATGATTAGTAGTTTTGCAATAATAATATCCTTCGGTTTTAGGTGCCTACATTGCCTAAGTTATATCGTTCCGTCTAACCCATTATCTAAGTCCCAATCCAAACACGGCCTATAATTTCATTGAAGGAACTGGTAGAATCCTTTTGTTATTGTTTTTTCCCTTCCTGCGCTTTAGTCGTGAATATTTGGTTAGAGAAATGAAACATTTTGTCTGAAAATTGATCATTTGTTGCGACTTGAACGATGTTATGTCTGTTCTTTTATGTTTGCTAGAGGAATTTGTCTCATGTTTAGATTCGAAGCAGTTGTGCACGCATTTGGATTCTGCATCATTTGATGGAAGTCAAAATAAATGTAGGCAGGGAATTTTTACAGAGTGAGTGATTGTTGCTGAGGAGCGTGGCAAGGAATACAATGGTGCTTTTTAAGTTGTGCTACAATTCTATGCCTCACATGATTGAGGAAATATTTTGTGTATTGGACGCAAACCAAATGACTGAGGCTGATACATATTTTGCATGTTTATCTCGTGTCTTTGTGAGGTTTTGGTGGTTCAAGCCGGATCTTGCTTGCTGTTTTATTTCCTGCAGTCTGCGTTTCATTGGGTTGAAGGATGGGGAAAGGGAATACCTATTTGTTGCGCAAGAAAAGTACTATACGTAGGTTCTGGAATCATAAGAAAAATTTTTACTGAGAAATCAGAGAAAGCGTGGTTACCTAACCGAGATGTTGTTTTTTCGTGTATTGTGAAATGAGCGAAAGTAATAGAGCTGGAGGGGTTTGAAAAAAATTATGAAGATTGTCGTAACGCCGTTCCACACTATCTGCTCGAGGAACTGTTTCGTGATGAAATGGTTGCGTTGATGAGATCAGGATGAATAAATATATATAAATCTACAGAATACCCTACAAGCCACCTCAAGGGTGTGTGGCAGGGAGCGAGTAGTCACCTACATGCATTACACCCTTTTGCATTTAATGTAACTACGACTATTGATGTCTTAGCATAATTTGATAATGCTTGTGAGGAGGGGAATCCTCACAAGCACTCGGTACACCCAATGTATGCTATCAATGTTAGTGGGACTGTATGTATGTTAATGTATTTTGCAACTACATAAATTTGACTCGTATTATTCGAATTAAAGGATGGTAGTCTAAAGGGAGCGTGATGGCCTAGTGGGTAGAGCTACTGATCGAAGGGTCCCGGGTTCAAATCCGAGTGAAGCCTTTGGACGCCCCCAAACAAATCATCCCCGCCCCCTTCAAAAGACGCCCCCCAACGCCGGCAAAATCCTCGGAGTGCGAGGTGGCCCAGGGAAAAGGAACTCGGCCCCCCTTACCCTGAATGTGTGATAATCACACGCCCATTGGCTTATTCCGGGGTGAGCTCTACCCCCCCACCTACCCCAAATCAACCTTCGGGTTTGAATCACTGAGTGAGTGTAAAGTCAGCATGTTTAAGTATTTACGTAGAAGATGCCATCTTGGCTGACGTTTATTAGAGAAGGTGAAGTCCATGTTGTGTCCAGGAAGTATCATAATTGGAAAAGCTTCCTTAGCCGACAAATAACTTGAGAAAGTGCTGTTTTTTAAATGGGGGTCGGAGATTGGAACGAGCCCTATAGAGTCCTGTTAGGACTCAATACTGTTGTGTTTTAGGAAACTGCGGAGATACCTGTCTCATTGACTATTCGTCTTTCCTTTTTGTTTTTGAAACTATTTTCCTCACAAACGTTACCTTACTACTCCACGGTCAAATCGTCTCATTAATAAGGCACAAAATTGTAATATATTAATACATATCTGAATCAGTCTATAGAGTTTTGGCCGGAATCGGTATCAGTAATCATAGAGATGTTGTTAGTGGTCTAAAATTATAGGTGGTATTTGAAAATTTTATTATCGTTCGCTATTAGTAACCTAAATTATGTCCTAGATCCGGTCTTTCGGGCGAAAGATTGGATCTTTCCAAAGAAATACTCCGCGGAAGCATTAACAGCGAATAAAAAAATTGCCAGAAATCGGTGTACCCAGAGTTATGCGTTGTTCATGAATTCGCCAATAAATCATTGCCATTAGCTCTTTTGAGGCCAATCGAATTGAGTAAATTCAGGGCGCTTGAATATTTGTATTGCGTTCAAAATCAGCTGTAGGTACTTGCGATTGCTCTTGCTTGCAAAATAACCCCTTTCTCATTTGTTTTGGAATGAAAAGTTTAACTTTGTGATTTCTCATTGATTTTTTATTCGCACGACCCTGGTTTCGGCGTACAACGTCATCTTCAGGTGACATTGTCATCTGTGACTTCGCCTGTCACCTGAAGATGCCGTTGTACGTCGAAACCAGGGTCGTGTAAATAAAAAAATGTGTGTAATCACTTAAGTGTTTCATTCCAACATGAATCGATTTCACCAAGTCACGCCTGAATCCACCAACCCTTCATCTCCTTTCTCTCAATGGTTTCAGTTCGGAATTCAATACAGCATTCGTACTTCCTGTTGCATGCCTTAATGCCGTTCCGACTCTTATTTCGGAGCGAATATTCTAATGCTATTCATCATTCTCAAAATTGAATTCTGAATGTTTCATCCCATTTAAAATTATACCCTTCTATACGACACAAATCCCCGTTAATATTTATGACCGGCGGCGCTTGCGGAGGTGCTATTGAATTTGTTGACGTTGTTCATAGGTGCACCATTAACGCTTTTTGCGCAATCCAAAGGCTTCCTACTTTTTTATACTGGTCCATAAATTGTAAAGTAGCTTCCCTGTTACAGGAGAACATTTTACAAGTGTGCCCTGGAAAACACACCACACACGGAGGCACCCTGCTACATTGTGAAAACTATGTTTGGTTAATTCTAGCTTCATCCCAGATATTTCAGTAATATTGATTATGATATGGGATTGCATACGAGACTCGGACGAAGAAATAAATATTGTTGTTATGTCTGTTTTTGGGTTTGTAGATCTAATTCGGCACATCCATCGAATGCGATCGAGCCATTTAAACGACATGATTTTCAATATCCTGAATTTGGTTCTTTTTTTGTTTTTATACCCCATTCTCTGTACAAATAGCTTCTTACCATTGTATTGAACCTTCTTTGGCCATTATGCCATTCATAGGTGACCACCTCCACTGGGAGAGGTTTTTAATCCCATGAACAGGTGCGTGTAGCCCGAGGCTAAAAGATTTAGTGTTCCAAGAACACGGTCAACACCCTCGTATTCACGAAATAAAAAAATAACCTCATAAAAAACAAAGTTTTTATCATACTCCCTTTATTTTCATATGCATTACGTCACCATTTAATGTCTCATATTCTCAGTGCGTTATATTATATTTTCTTTCATTGTTTTATGGTATATTTGCCATTAAATATTCTATCATCACATTGCTGATAAATTTAATTCGAGAAAGGAAACCATTCTATCTTCACTGATAGGTCAAATTATTCAGACATTCGACAACCATTAGGAACATAAGTAATTCGATATTACATTTACTTTAATTGTTGTACATTCAATAGCGATAATCACAGTTGTTGGCTCACCACGCAGTCCATCTCCCACAACTTCCATGGGCTAAGTGCTAAGTGCTTTGATCGCCGTCGTTAATGAGTAATTAGCGAGTAAAATATTGCAAAAAAAGTTTAGAGGGTAATGCGACGATGAAAACAAAATTTCTAAAGATGTAAGTGAAAACGGGTATGAAAAAAGGAAAGAAATATTTCCCCAGCAGAGAATCGAACACCACACCTTCCGCTTTACAGTCCATTTCCTTACCCCTGAGCTACCGGTTGCTTGAAAGGAGAGAGGCAGATAACGGACCTTAAATGCTCTTTCATTTTCATACAGATACATTTTAATATAATTAAGTCAGTGTGTATTTCTGTGTGGGTGTGGGTTGTTAAAATTAATCGTTGAACACAAGAAGTCCAAATGGACCAAATTTCAGATCGATTGGATGAGAGGGGGGGGGGGGAATGGGTTTTGTGCGTTCATACACAGACAAGCAGACAGACAGAGTGAGCTATATATAAAGGGAGTAAAAAAAACCTCTCCCTGCTGATAAGTCACGTGGATGACCGAACTGCATGAATAAGAGTCTTATTTCCTCTGCTTCCACTGAAAATTTGGGTTAATCATTAATTTAATATACTTGTCAATTGCTATCTTCTTTAATTGGCATATACCACCTGTAGCGTGTGCCATATTTGTTTCTCAACATCTTCTCATCACTTCAATATAATGACATTAATTGAGTTCGTGACCATTGTTACTAAAGTGTTAATTCGGACGGTAGAAAACATCTCTGGGTAGATAGATTAATTTGGTAGGTGTTTTCTCGGGTAGAAAAAGTTACCTTGGTCGGCGTCAACCTAATGTTAGCATTTCTCTTTCCCTTGTTAATAGAATATACCATGGTAAATGGGATGGGGCATGTAAGAAGTGTCGTTGCGTGGAACGACCTCAAGAGTTCAACTTATCTCAGGGATGTTACAAGTCAGGGAAATGTCAAGGAAAATCGTCGAGCTGTCAGGGAAAAATTGGATGAGGGCGAAGGTATATAAATTGGTCAGTGGCCGACGTACCCCAACTACACGTTCGTTCGCTGTTGCAGGAGTTATGTCCCATCTTCTGATTTTGTCTTAGTTTCATAAATTTGTCAATAAATTTGATGAGTAAAATTAACATTGGTTTGTTTTCTCAACACTCATTTGCACTTGAAATTTTGGAAAATGTCGTTTGGAAAATGACAATTTACTGTCGGGGAAATGCCAGGGAATTTCTTTTCCCGAATGTTGTACAGCAACCCTGTATTTGCTGACTAGTCTCGTTTAAAACTTTGAAAAGGTGTGGATGACCGACCCTCCCAAGAAGTTCACTCCCTGCCGGAAGTCGTGCGAACGTTCGCTGTTATTCAAGCGACGAAAGATAACGACTTTCTCTTTCTCTTCACTTTTACTTTTTCGTCCGATCTGGTGCAACTTCCTATCGCGTCCTTTGAAAGGAGGCGTCGTATTTAGAATACGTTTTCGCGAAGCGGCGGGCACTTGCGCCAATGCCATCCTCGGGCGGCGATAAATTATTTTGTTGCGTGGGGTGGACGCTTTTCAGCGCATCCAACCTGCTGTAGGCAATGACTGTTTTCGTCCCCACTTATCTCCCTCGTGGAGAGTCATTATCACCTCCATTCATTCAATTGGGACTCATATAGAGACTCGGATGACTATGTCCTTCAGTTTGAATTATCTAAACCTTCATTGTACCCTGCGCAGGTGCGCAGAACGATACGTCACGGAGGGGGTTCGAAGCGTCCACAACATTATATATCGTGCGTATCCCTTATCGTCCCATTTTCTTAAATACACAGTACCTCATGTAGCTGGGTTCGGCGCTGCATTCAAATGTGTTCACAATACCCACCGTACCTCATCCTTGTTATTACTTTTATTCGCGTACCCTTGAACCATCAAACACGTACCCCTTAGGGTAAGAGTACTACCGGTCAGTATCCTCTGATCTATTGGAAGGGGTGGGAAGAAGGGGAATGGAGAGGAAGGTGAGGAGTGGGGTATTTAGTGCTTTTGCCGCTAATAGTCTGATGTGCTATATTCGCAGTCTCAAGGGTGTTATGGCGTTGAAACGGATGAAGCAACTCTTTAAGGTGAAAGATAGTTCTATTGAAGTGAATATCCTTTTCTCCTTAATTTATTTAATAACATTTCGACGTCTTTTTAGCTGCTGATGCTGTTTTTTAGGTTCCCTTTGTTGACTCCTTAGTTACATACATAACTACAAAAACGATCTTACAAAAACCGGCGTCGCAGCGCCATCTCTGGATCAAACTACGAACTAGGAAATTCAACTTGATTTTAACATTATAACTTCAACAAGTTCTCGTTGTACCAAACGATATATGATAACATGTTGCTTTGAAAATTTGACGAAGACAATTTCCCGAATTGTTGATGCATTAAAGTAGACCCCGGCTTCTTACTGTAGTACTAAATGTAAGTACTCGTCATACTTCCACCAGATTGAAATTTTAATCCAGACGATTGTCATTTTCTGCTAAAACATCCCGGCCGCTAGGTGAACGTGCATTTGATAATGGTTCGTCCTTTGATACGTCCCGTCCACCCTTTGATAATGGTTCCTCTCATCCCAGTTGTCGCAGCATTTTTGTGACAGTAATAAATTATCGTGAAGGGATTGTCGCAACACCACATTTAGACAGTGTCGGAAAGTTGGGTTGTTGTAGTTACGTAGCGGAATTAGGTACTGATTTCCGTCGTCACCGGTACGGCGTCGGATGTGTTGTCTCCTAATTTGGGGGGCGTATATTTGCTCGGATCTTCCGCATTGGGCAGTGTCCCTCCACGGCCGATTGAAGAGAGAGAGAGAACAGTGTATGTTGTTTGCCCGGAAACAACATCATCGGTCATCATTCAGTCGATATATAAGCGTGCGGCCAGATGGGATGTGCGCGATAACGGGATGCCCTCTTATCTGGCTCACGACGAGCGGCGAAAGGCTCGAATCTTACCTAAACTATTTCGAGATGGAGAGTGTAACCTCTATTGGCACATTGAGAAGAATATGCTCACTTGGTGGACTAGACTAGACACTTGTGTATGATTACTATAATTATTACTAACATGAGATGAAATTTGTCTGTGGTGCAACACTGTGGAACTATTATGTAACACTGTGGATGCGTTGGCTAGGTTACTGGCTTCAAATCCTTAGGGCCTGGGTTGGAATCCTGGCTGGGGAGGAGATTTTTTCATTGGAATCCCGGTCATTACTTGGGTGCCAATTCCCGAACAATCGATTTCAATGGCATTCACTAAACGTTAAAGGATTAATTAAAATGAAAGTTTCAATTATCGGTCATTATTTTTGTTCTCTGATTTGTAATCCAAATAGGTATACTATTTTTAAGGAGCTGCAATGAACTGTAGCAACACTTCGAATGCCTTAGGCTTTGGGAAGCTACGCGTCGCTCATCCATCGAATTTCGATTTATTGGAAGGTGCGCGAATTTTCCATTTTTTTTTTTAAACGAATTCTGCAACAACAAAATGAGTATCAATTTTTGTTAGGTAATTGTTTGATAATATGTTTGTTTATAGTTTGTTGAGACGTTTTAAATTTGAATTTTTCAAGAACCGTGAATCAGTCGTCTCCTATCTTCGCTTGTTCTCTTTCCTCAAATACAACTTGGGGACAGGCTTGGGGAAGCAATCACTTCTCATTTCTTGGTATCCTCCTTCTCTGTATCTTGCCCATGGAAGGTGATTGACTGACCAAAAGCACCCCAAATTTACATTTTTTAAGTTGATAAGATTAGGTAGACAAGATAAGACAAGTTCTGCTGAGACGTCGAAAATATTTGGAATTTATTGAAGAAAGGTTTAAGTAATTTAATAAAGTTCTTGGAGATTTGTTATAATAAAAAAGACATGTGGAAAGAACAGACCATAAAGAGTAACTAAGTAGTTCTAAGATTAGGATGGGATTACCTTCAGGATCTTACAAGTAAGCGAGATCAAGACTTATAGACCGGCACCATAGGGATTTGAGCGTGGTTCTAACCCCGACGGAATCGTTTGGCTCCTTCAGCCTATCGGCATATTCAAACACTAGTGGAGAAGTTACGGATATCGTCACAGCCGTTAGTTGATTTTCACTCTACTTTTTACCTGGCTTGACCATAAAAGAACCATGACTTAGCACCCAAGCTATTTGAAGCACAATAATAAAAATCTGGAATACATTACCTGCACTTTTGTTAACAAATCCGTTACAGTGGTGTCTTAGCGTCCCTTGATGAGAACTATTCTTGCGGATAGCGGACTAAAATTAGATATAAGACACTTGTCTCCGGCTTTACCCTGTGGAAGTCTTTGATATTCTTCAAATTGAAATAAGTAACTTGGTATGATTCTATATTGCTCCTCTAACCCACCCAGGTTTTGGCATATGCCATTTTCAAGGCATCAATTTTTCCTTGAAAATGGCGTACATTTCCGAAACCTGGGTCGAATATATCAATATAGAGTGGAATCATACCGAGTTACTTATTTGAATTGAAGAATAAACCGTAGATGTGCTAGCGGTACATCTTGAGGATCTACATCTAGCGGTACATCTTGAGGATCGGGGAAGATTGAGGTGGGAGACTGAAATCGTTCGAAAGAAGAAATACATTCGCTCACCTTTGTATCATCCCAAGACCTCAGTTGTGGGAGCAGTCACTTGAGTCAGCCTCTTTGTTGGAGAGCCGAGTGTGTTTTCCCCGGAACACTTCCCTTCCGCATCGCCATAATCGATACGACCTGTATGTCCGGCCATGTCCATATGCTTTTTTGTGTAAATTACTGTAGTATCTCCCCGTTATCGCCGTCGAGGCGTTCGTGTCTCTTGGTTATTTAAGAAATTTCGGTGTCGTCAGTGGATGAAGTGAGGTGAGCCGGGGATACTTTAATTTCCGCGGTTTAATAGACCTGAGGGCTATCGGTACGTGCAAATATGATGAACGATAAACATTGCGAGAACGTCTGCGAAAACGCGCAGCGACGGAATCCACGCATTTAGTCATTTTCCGGTAAAGTTCGGTCGTCACAACCACACGCAGACTCAATTTTCGTGTTTATCTCTATTTTGTAAATGTAAATATTCATCATGATATTCGGAAGCGGGATTAGAATAAGTTTTTGTAACAAAATGTAATGTATAACTGTTTCAGGCTGGATATGGTGGAAGTTCTCGATATTCATAATGATTAAAAACACTTGGTAATCTTCCACAGATTTATTTCTTTGGCACGACGCGTTTCACCACACTGTGGCACAATCATGTGCAGGGTTCTTCGGTTTAGGTCATGCATATATAGGTTTCCACCGAGGCGTTAGGGAGTGATGGGGAGGAGGCTAAGGGAGGAGCGGAGAGGGTGGGGGGGGGGCTGGGAATAAGGAGAGTGAAGCGGCGGGGTGAGGGGGAACTAAGGGTTTGAGTGGACAGAGGGCGGAAACACCTCAATCAAGCATTAGCGATTTATGCTAATGCATAATTAGTCGTAGTTACACTAACTTTAGGGTATAGTGTAATGCATGTTGGTGAATACTCACCCCCTGTCAGTCACCCCTGAGGTGGCTTTTAGGGTATTTTGTAGATGATGTAGATGTAGAAGACAGGAGAAACTGGCGCAGGGGTTGGGACTGGGTGATGATGGAGGCCTCCTTCCTTTGAGAACTCTGGATGGTGAGGCAAAGGAGGGGGGTCAAGAGGGTTTTAAACGGCCAGTGCACTGCCCACTCCAGAGCACTGGAGGAGAAGGGGGGGGGAAGGAAGTAGAGTGTGAAATATTTGGGGGCATATGGCAGGAGTCGGTTGGAAAGAAAACGGTTTTGGGGGGGGGGGGTGTTTTAGTCTGGGAAATATTTTGTGGCCAATAAAGGAGAAGGGTTGTGAAATACGAAATCATTACAAAGTTTGGTATCATGCTCAGCGTCAGAAGTGCCCTCACTCCCTAACGCCTCGGTGGAAACCTATATATGCATGACCTAAACCGAAGAACCCTGCACATGATTGTGCCACAGTGTGGTGAAACGCGTCGTGCCAAAGAAATAAATTTGTGGAAGATTACCAAGTGTTTTTATTCATTGTGAAAATTTAATGCTTTGATTTTGATAGTTTAACATGTGATTCGAACCGATTGCGTGGTAAAACTTTTTTTTTGTGTAAAACACTACGAGGGAAGAGTGAATCGAGCACTGCTATTGTAGCAAATGGGATGGTAGTACCTGCTATGGAAAAGTGTGTAATACGCTCGAATTAGATTTATAGATAAATTTATGTCGCATGAATTTGAGGCTTACACGAAAGACATTAGTCTTAACTTCCTATGGAGGTCAGGTAAAAACGGCAAAATATCAGGGGATAGACTCCTGAGTGATAGGCACAAGAATATCCCTCCCTCCTCCTTTCTTTGACGCAAGTAGCATAATTTGGATTAAAGGCTGTTAAATTTGAGAACAAATTATATTAAATATCGTGTATTCGCGATTCATTTTTACCTTCCATCCTTATGAATGAATGATGACCTCAACCTCTACCACACAGCCCCTTAGTCGGTTTGTGGGGGGGGGGGTAATATCGGTAGGAGTGGATTAAGGTGTGCAGCATTTGGAATCAGAGATGGAAGGAGAGAATCGCGAACGGAGAAGTCCTACGAAGAGTTAAAGAGAAACCATGCGCAATGAAAATTCTGCGAAGAAGGCGAGGCTAACTTATATCGGACATGTATTGCGACACAACAGTCAAATTGAGATGAGAATTGTGTGGGAAGAATCACAGAGGAAAACAAGAGTGGAATAAATCAAGAAAATTATGAAGGATGTCATTGATAATAGTTGTGAAGGAATCAAGCGGTTGGCGAAGAGAAGAGATGCAGATGCAAACTAATCGTCGGGTTGATGACAGTCGATGATGATTTGAGTTCACATTCCCAACTTAGCGGTCGTTGAAATGTGTAAAATTGTGGTTGTATCAAAATGTTCACAACCCTTGTGCGTCGAAGCGCCGCTCATTTGAATTTGGTTGACGAATTCCGGAAGAAGTTTCTTCGGGTCCGTCTTTCGTGCACCATTTCGGATTCCATTTGCATGCACGCCGCGGAGTCGAATCCGGTTCCTCAATCCCTATGAACTGTTCTCGCCGAGATTCTCGTCGCCATGATCCCCCGCGGAAGCGCCACCTTTCTCTCCACACAGTCACGTATTCCCTCCCCCCGTCCTCCTCCTCCTTTGCCACGATTTACGACGTACGAGACATTCCTTTTTTCCCCCTGATCTTTCCGCTTTTCCTCTTTCTTTCACTCGCCCGAGAGAGAGAGTATAGATCTGAGCGCTTTAAGATTAAAATGAAAAAAATTCCAGTTCTGAATTGAAGGTAGTTGGAGCGAGACATCGCTTCACATAAAATTCAGGAATTTTGCCTCATTCTCATGGAAACGATCTCATATTTCCAGGGACACCAGAATGTAAGCCTCGAACCAGGCTGCTTTTGAGATATTTACGAAAAAGTAAAAGCGCGTTTCCGTGGGATATTGTGCGGATGTGCGCTTTAAAGAGACTTTATTTACAAGATGGGGAAGCTCTGACGCATAGATCGCGTCAAGAATTTAACGGTCTGTCTTAACAATTTATAACAATGAATTCACCTACTCATCGTAATTCTTATTACAGATTAAGTCTTACCTGCATGCGCTACACTATATGTATGCTACTAATGTTAGAGGGACCGTTATTATTAATACATTTGTTAATTTATGGAGATTTGGGCATTTGTTTGTAAGAAAGTTAATCCTTTGAGCCCTGAAGAAGGCTTAATAAAAAGGCGAAACGTTGGCGGAAGAAGGAAGTTGAGTTTTTTTAAAAAGACATGACCAAAACCTCCATCAATTAACCAATTTATTATTAAAGTGGTCAATAAACATTCAAAGAAGTTATTAATAATGTATTTTGCTACTACAGAAGTGGGCAGAAATGCTAGAGTTATGCTGAAAACATGCTAGGCGTGCTGGTAGTACTAGGTTGCAGATATCAATACAAGTATTAGGGAGTAAATCGACTAACTAGCTACATTACCTACCTGTCGACAAACTTAGTTAATACATAATTTAGTTAAAGTCTCTTTAGAACCTATATAACCTACTTATGGTCTAATCAGTCATAATAATCTAGTTATAGTCTCATTGGCAGCTGTTTTGTTCTCTTATAGTTCGTGGGAAAAATGACATATTAAATCTGTCCGTTCAGCACTCTAGTTCCCTAATTTTACTCTCGTGACCTGATCTCCCGTAGTATGTCGGGTTTCGTAAAACGTCGTCGGAAAATAAATCGGTTTGGAGCTTACATAATAGATTGTCTCGATGTTAATCCACGGTCTGAAAGCGATTCCCATCCCTGTTGTCGCAAGCTCAGTATCTCTTAGAACATCATAACGGCCTTTAACGTATCTTGGCGATCTTCGCTGCACGCGTTCTAACTCGGTTTTAGCCTAATCATAACGATCCCCAAATACTAGCAGCGTATTCCAAGTGGGGTTTAACATGGGAGAAGTAGCTGATTTCCCAAACTTTACAGTCGCACTTGCCAAGTACTCTTTTAACAAATCCCAATTTTCGATTGTAACCGGTAATTTACGATTTACCGGTAATTTCCCCTAATTGTGTTTTCCCCATGAGATACCATTGGTCAGTTAAACTCCGAGGTATTTAACCGATTCTACAGTCTCCAATATGCTGTGCTGTATGCAATAGATGTGAAGAAGAGAGTTTTTCATTTTCCAAAAATTCAGTACAACACATTCTTTTTCAAATTTAATTCTAGATGCCACGCATCGCACCACTCGTGTGTTGCCTCGAGGTCCTTCGTTAGCGCTTGCTTATTTATCATGATGGCCACGGATTTCCCTGTACACTACTGCGTCTTCTGCAAATAATAAACGCTTGTGTAAACCTTTAAATAATAAACCTTTGTGTTCGTCCATTTTATGTTTACTAACCTTTTCTATCTCCTTCTGTTCGTAAGGTGAATATATCATACTAATATATGTGAATTATGAGTTACCCAATTTTTATTTTAAGTATTTATTTGCCGAGAAATCGGCCCGTGGATATTCCATCTACATGAGTCGAGCTAATGGACAGAGCCAATGTACTCCGCAGGATGAATTGTTTTCAGTGTGCGCTTGTAAGTGATCAAAGCTTGTCTCTCCGTCCTGATAGACTTTTCATTGAGGACCTACTAACTGCTTTTCATCTTCCTTCTCGTTTTTACCGTCTTCCGTGGGTCTAACCTATATCGTGTGCTAGATGAAACGAACTATTCACTACGCGATCTGTATACAATGCCTCGTTGATGATTCACCGCGGAAATAAAAATTCAAGCGGTCAGAGTGGAATTCAGGCCATGGGAGCACGATTGTTTTCCGTGAGCCTCAGATTCCTCTCGGCCTGTCCTCATTTAACCACGCAGTCAAAAAACGGAAACACACTTAGTGTATCATCTAACGTTGATAAGAAAAATATTTTTCGAGAGTCTCGCTCTCGTGGAATCACGTAATCAAGTATTCATTCTTTGCTAATTGAGTGCAGTCCTTAAAGGTGTGTCATTCGTATTTACTTGTGGAAATCTAGTGCAAAGTGATGGGATAGTACTAGTAATCTTATTATTTCTAACGTTTATTCGAGAAAAATCGCGAAAAAACCATGAGATCCGCGTTTGGCGAGTCGATTTCGTTTTACAGGTGACGGTTAAAACTTTTCGACGCAATGAATGCGCAATTGAAACATCATCATCAGTCATCGATTCGGAGATTTGTTCCCTTCAGTTCTTCACTTCCTTTTTTTTCTTTCTACAAACCGACTCAATCTTCTTAATTAACTATTTTAATGTCGCTCATAATGTTGAATGAATTGTAGGCGACGTTACCTGGTTGAATTCTCTTGTAGCGAGGATGAATAATGCTTAGTAATTTTCCACACTTTTTTTAATTTTTATCTTTATGATTTCTGATGTGGTAGTGAATTTGATAATTATTTAAAACATCGAAATCAGTCTGGAACCATTGATGTAGATGTGTAAAACAGGTATTGAAAATCCTCTTTAAATTAAAGATGATCCCAATTGTCAATAGAAGCCGAGGAATTTTGACTCTTATGCATGCATTTCGATCATCCACGTGACCATCTCCACTTGGAGAGGTTTCTAATCTCGTGAACACGCGTGTGTGTTTCACACGAGGGGCTAAAAGTGAACAGAAGTGTATTTTGTAGCCCACAGGCAACACACACGCGTTCAAAAGATCAGAAGAAACCTATCCCAGTGGAGATGGTCACCTGCATGACCGACATGCATGGGAGGAGCCTTCTTTCCTCTGCGTCTATTGACAGTTTGGCTTAATCATTAATTTAATGCACTTATCAATGGCACTCTTCTACACTTGTAAATCCCCGTCACCAATAATTTGTTGACTTTATTTTTTGCCCTTATCCTTTGCCTTCCTCAGCTATTCTTCCCATTCGTTGTTCCTTCCATTTTTGTTTTCAGGGGGCTTTTGCGCCCTGAGAGTTCTTTTTTCAATGGGCAACTTTGTCAGGAATTTTAAAGTACTTCTAGTATGACGAAGTCTGAAGAAGAAGTTTCCTGTCTGCGCGAGAGAAGATTGTTTGTGTGCTCGAGCGATGCGTTGGAAATTTTCGAGCTCGAAAGTAGTTCTTTTTTGTCCAAATGCTGCACGAATTGTAGTTTTATTAAATTCTCTGTCTGCAAATGCTTTCCGGACGAAGGAACGCATTTAAGTCTCTCGTTAGTGTTACTGACCTTTTGCAGCAACTGGGATGGGAAAAGCTTTCAGACCGTCGATTAAAATTTAGACTGAATCTATTATGTAAGTTCCAAACCGGTCTATTCTCTGACGACGTCGATAATATTTTACGAAATCCGACATACTACGGTAGATCAGATCATGAGAGTAAAATTAGGGAACTAGACTGCAGAACGGATAGATTTAAGATGTCATTTTTCCCACGAACGATAAGGGACCATAACAGCTGCCAATGAGACTTAAATCTAGGTTTGTCGTTAGGTAGTGTAGCTCTTAGTAGTGGTAGTACTCCTTATACTTGAATCCTTATCTGTTACCTAGTACATACTAACAGCACGCCTAGCATGTTTTCTACATGGGTCTTGAGTCCCTGTCCATCTGTGTAGTTGTAGAATGCATGTATATTGAGGTCACTCTCCATTTTGATGACATCTGTAGTGTTTGTTGCATGCTTGTGAGGCTTCGCCTCATGACAAGCATTAGCGATTTATGCTAATGCATAATTAGTCGTAGTTACACTAACTTTAGGGTATAGTGTAATGCATGTTGGTGATTACTCACCCCCTGCCACTCACCCCTGAGGTGGCTTGCAGGGTATTTTGTAGATGTAGATGTAGATGAAGTTGTTATGCATTAAAAGCCCTTGTGTTTTTAAAAACTAATTTCTCAAAGGTTCCTCGCGCCTTTTCTTTCGATGCGGCCCTATCGGAACTAAAGACGTTCCCGCAGCGGATCTCCTTCTGCGGCAGTATTCCTTTAAGAATGAATTAAAAATGGAGTCACATTATTTACGTTGGTGGTGGTGCACGCGCATTAAAATTCTCTGGCATGCGCCGGAAACTAGAAGTTTTTTATTTTTCATACGGATATAATTAAAAGAGGGGTTTAATCTGTCGGAGACATCGTGGTACTCGGGCTTTTTAATAACTTCTCTGTTGCGGGGTATGCATATTTATTTTTTGTAATGCAGATCAATTTAAAAGGGCTTTAATCTGCTTGTGGTTTAGTGTAGACAATGCAATTAATGCCCTTGTTCATTAGCAGAGTACGTAAGAGATATATTTTGAAGCAACTATCTGCTGAGCTAATTGCTCTGTGGTTTCCATTGCTCTTGTCTTGTCGTGTTTTCATAGCCAGGCAGTTAGTTCCGCGAGAGTTTTTTTCGTTACATGTGCTGCAGCCGTCCATTCAGTAGGTGCAATATCCATTTAGCGCTTATGACTTTAATGAGCGATATTTTATTCCCGGATAATTGCATTCCTGCATTCCCTTTGATTGTTTTTTATGGAGGTTCTGAAAAGTGAGGGATAACTTTTTCTCCAGCCTCACGTCATTCGACATTAAAGCAGTCGTGAGATTTCTGTCTTCTCGGAGACGCCGATTTATTTCCTTCGAGAGCATATTTATTCTGGTGCTCCAGCGAAACGATGACCCAACGATATTCGATGCAGACGAAAACACGCATATTCGATTCTCTCAACGATTCTCTGCGGCAGTATGTACGCATTATGGTGAATATGTGTATGCAAACGTCCTAATGAAACCTTAACTCCAATGTTCCAGAAGATATTCAGAAGGTAAACTATACGACTTCGTTGGATTCCATGAAAACCTTTGATCCACCGACTAAGTTCTCTCTCTCTCTTACGTTGTTTTCAAGGTGAGTTTCACCACGAGCCTCTTGTACACAAAATGTTATGGAAGGGATTGAACGAGAACTAGGAGTAGAAAGAGTGGGACGGGGAAGGAACAAAAGTCGTGTTATTTCCCGTCGTAATGTGGTTCCAAAGAGTTCATATGTGTGGTAATTAAAGTGGCAAATTAAGATACAAGATACACAGATTCTGTTGGCGTCTCCGACAAATGTAAAACAGCAAGAAAGTTCTGGACCAAGTGAATCGATCGTATTTTATTAAATGTATTGTCATACCCATGTAACCAACAAGGGGGTTAGAAAAGGATTTTTTTCAATTTTATCATTTTTACCTCCTTGAAAATCAATCGCTAATCACCGTTATTTGACGTAATTACAACGTTTGGTTTCGTACCGCTCGAAACTCACAACTATTCGTTTGCTTCCGCTTGCACTATGGGTAATTTTTAGCGTATGTAATCCATTCGAATGGTTCCGGCTTAATTCCATTTCCAGCCTTCGCGTGTAGTGCCAGCCGGATTCCTGCTGCGGGGCTTCTGTCGCGGCCGAATTCCCGCAATTCCCTTAATTTCCATGTTCTTACCTTGCGAACGCGGAACAAGGACTTCTTTTTCTTCCCCGAATGTGTCGCCTTCGAGCGATAGTGAAGGCCTCGCCAATCGAATGCTCCCGGATGTCCTTTGTCTTGATTCCCAAGCTGTATTAAGGGTGGGGCACACCCCTGCGGGAAGGTAATCTGACCGTGAAGTGGTCGCGAGTAGGTGTGCCTGTTTTATGCCAAACATTAATGGAAACGAGCGGAGTGGAGTGGCAACGAGCGGATTTTTTGATGTAGGTGATCGACTCGGAGGAGCTCTGCGTTTAGCAATTGGAACTTGAATGTTGGGAGTACGTCTCTGTTTCGTTATCAGCCGTCATTGCTGTAGGTACTCTAAAATTTAGAATAAGAAAGCCTTATGTCTATTGTCTAGTTATGTCTATTCATATGTCTACCAGTCCTGACCACCATGCTCCTATAAAGCCACCAAATAATCCACAGGGGAGAAGGACTCTGGTAGCAACTGGTTAAAGCACTCGGCGCGAAATCGAGGGATCCGGGTTCGAATCCCGGTCAAGGCGAATGATTTTTCTCTTCTGGAATATCGCACTTCTGTGCACTTGCGGGTGACTCCGTGGAAGGTAACTACCGTGGCTAGTCCCGGTTTCCTCAAAATTAAGAAAGTCTCGTTCCGCTATTAATAGCGTTATCCGAAACTTCGAGACACACAACACGGCCATTGACGTATTCCGCCAGGAGTCCTGCGAGCTGTTCAATGAAAGCACGGATCGACGTAGCAGCGAAAACAATTATTGATGATTGGGAGTAATGAGTCGTGAGCCATTTGTCATGTATCTACTAAGCCTCCTTTTCTTAGCTTTTCATCCGAAAAATGAACGCAGAACTGCCTGCCAGAACAGTAAGTGTGAAAAGAAAAGGCCATGAAAATTGAAAAACACGGAATCTCCTTGAAACGAAAGATCGTCAGGGATGGAGAATGTTTCCTTCCTTTGAGCCTCTATCTTGAATAATTACAACTTTGTATTTCCACATGAAATTTATTTAGCTACGACCATGGTTTCGACGTCAGGGCATCATCATCAGGTCAAATGATGACGCCCTGACGTCGAAACCATGGTCGTAGCTAAATAAATTTCATGTGGAAATACAAAGTTATAATTATTCAAGATGAATTCCAAGTTCCACAAAGTAACGCTTGAAACCAACAATTTTGAGCCTCTACTTTTGAATTCCTTTGATCTGGTCTTTTTCATTCCTTCCAGTTTATTCTGTCTAGTTTCTTATCCAATACCATCCGCATTAAATTATTGAGTTCGAAAGAATTAACTCCTAGTCAAACTTCCCGCCGCGGCGCGCCGTTTGTAAATCAAAGAAAATTTAAAGGATTTTTTCTGTGCCTACCCCCTATGTATTGTCGGTTTCTTAAACGCTCTTTGACAGCATCCGGTTCCCAATCTCCATGTATCAATATTCTAAGCCTCAAAGTTCTCCTCTTACTATCTTTCTTTGTTTTGTTGTTTCGTTCTGTATCTATACCGTGAATGGCGTGAGTGAGTGCATGGAAACCATTATAGGTACTGATAGATATATTTTACTATATGCATATGCATCTATTGCATTAAATTATAGCACCACAGAGAAATATGGACATGACAAGAATACAAAGTGATGAGTTGGAATGTTTTCTGAGGAAAGTCATGGATCTAAAAATCGCCGATTTGAGCGCATTTGATCGATTTCGCGATGGCTTTATCGAATCCGAGGAGTCTCAAAGCCGCGCCCGGCGTGGCGGAACTTCGGAGGAGGCGAAAAGGTCGAGATCGGCCCATGGCGATCGGGAGCGTGCAGCGAGCCAAAAACTGTGAACAAGACTCGTGTGATTTATTTTCCCCTTTTCCTTGCACTCGGCTGAGCTGTGATCCGAACGGGATGTGGTGATCTCACACGCGCCCTTATGCGACGACGACCGCTACCACTCGTGGTGCCTCATGGGCCGAAAATGACCTCGCTTTAGTAGTCACAGAGAGTGACTGAGATTTCTTGGCGGTCCTTGTTGTCCTCTAAAGAAAGTACTTTTTTGGCAGTTCTCTATCAGTGTTTAAAAGTTTAAATATGAATTCATCAAAGAGGCATATTGAAATCATGAGTATTTGCCGGAGAGTTGAAATCCTTTATTTCGCTACTTTTGAATTTCTTCGCTCTTCGAAATTTTAGCGAATTGATTATTGTCTTGCTCCGGTGTGGTAGGAAGTGTTCTCTCCTAGAGAGCTCGCAGATATGAGGAGTGATGATGGCGCTAAATGTCTTTAAACTTATTTATTTCCGATAAGTGAGTGCATATACAACCGTGGGTGAAATGAGATTTTAATTTAAACTGGGTATTTTACTTGCTTGATCTTTTTGTCTTCTCTGTATACATTTATCACCATAACAGCACATAATTAATGATTTTTCTTACTTTTTCTGTTTTGGAACTCTAACAATTATGCCATTGATTTCGATAGTCGAATGTTATATGATGTATGTATCGTTTTGAAATCGTCTGAATGATGTAAAACTTTTTTTGAGGTTCCGCATCTACGAGTTGTTGAAATTGTACATAGATGGTGAA
The DNA here is from genome assembly GCA_963573305.1 of Pyrrhosoma nymphula. Classification (NCBI taxonomy): domain Eukaryota; kingdom Metazoa; phylum Arthropoda; class Insecta; order Odonata; family Coenagrionidae; genus Pyrrhosoma; species Pyrrhosoma nymphula. The sequence continues at coordinate 4,607,417 of OY754335.1, read as the reverse complement.
GAACTTTTTTAACATAAGCGTAAAGTGAGTGTTCTACCTGTAATTCTTTCTTTGAAAAATTCCCAACCAGTGAGTCTGACAATGAGTGGTAATTTAGCTATATTTTTGCAATCAGTTGCGTTATCTGTTGCGATTCGCATGTGCCTCCAAATCTTACCTTTGACCTTGATAGCTGTTGTACCGATTCAAGTGCAGGTGTCACTTCTCAAAGTTTTTATTTTCACGTATTACTGAGGTAAGTGACATTCGGGGCGTATTTTGAGAAATATTTGACGTGAAATTGGAATGCATTCAAAGTTTATATTTGTATTTTTCTGTAACTACTCCGTAGCAAATGGCCACCACTGTCATTGTTTAGCGTTCATATTGGTTTTATCCCATCTGTTAATGTCATATCAGTAAAAGTGTCAACCTCATTCAAGCTTTATCATTGGAGCGCAATCATGCGTCACTTTTGTTAGTTCACCACCGATTGTTCAATAAACTAAACATTTTTACAGTCAATGTTGCGTCCAATGTTGCTCTCTCTTCTAATATGTGAGATGTTATCGAGTATCTACCACAATATTGTTGAATACATATCTTAATCTGTCTATGCATTTGGTCATCATTGATTGTTATACGCCTCCAGCCTTCTTTGGTCCAATACCTCTATTGATTGCGTTTAAAATCCATGTACTGCACATTCCAAGCAGATGGATGCTGGAAAAAACAAATTATAATATTTTATGCTGTGAGTATTGGAGCTACCAAGATTCTGGTTATCTAAATGTAGTTATCACTAGTGTTTGAGGGTCGCGAAGTGTTTTCTTCTTAATATCTTCTGAAGTATATGGAGGATTCCTATGTCATTGGTTATTGCGAGTGCCCAAACATGCCTCAATTAATATTGAGCTGAACGAAGATATTTTTTCTGAAGGAGTTAGGTAATTATATGGCAAGCTATTCTGTCATCTCTTATGTGACTGGGCGTTCCCGCAAGGTTTTTGTTGGGTCATTTCTATGTGCAATCCCTTATTCAGTCTCTTGGGATTCAAGCGCTATTAAGATAGTTAGAGCGAAAAATCACTTCACCTAGAATTTGATGAATTTAGCCTCATTTTAAAGAAAAACTCTGACCTTTCCAATGATATCAACATATCAGCCACTTGCCGAACTACTTTTCGTGCAGTTTGCCTGAAAATATTAGCTGTTTTACATGGGATAGATTACGGCTGAGCGTTCCAGAGGGAGAATATTTAACAAATTAAGAACTACTCGCACCTAAATTTCGTCAAAAAACTAACGGTGTATAGTTTGCATGTTTTCTTAACTATTTATAAAAATTAATCTATTACTCACCGAAGTAATTTTTACAGAATCGCAAAAAAACATGCTGTTTTGAAGGGTTTTCAGCCGTATGGCAGGAAAAAATGAGTCATGTTGGAGACTTATTTAGCTTTATTTATTTAATTACTGAGAATGTTGGTCATATATATAACTATATCTTTGCGTAATTATTACTACAATATTTATTTAATACTTCTTACAGACGCTGAAATAAAGAAATAAAATTTGAATATGGTCTCCATTATGACTAGGGAACTTACTCGCTCCAACCACCTTAAGCGTGGGGTGTGATCATTTTTTAAGTGTAAACTTCTAAATAGGTGCACCACGCACAGAAAATTCTGCAGGCGGTAAATATCGGATTCTGAGCGTCACGCTCTTTTTCTCACGTCACGCCTAGCATGCAGAATGTAAACTCAAGAGACCGCTCTCTCATTATAATAGAGAAAGATGGCGTAGTGGTTAGAGTCGTCGTCCCACGTACCGAAGGTCCCAGAATCGATTCCTAGTGGTGGAGGTTTTTTTATTTATTATATTTATCAGAATATCGCCATAGAAGTGTACACTTCGCGCGTGTGTGGTGGTCTTAAGCACACCATCTTCATGCCAGTCTCTCGCCCGCTGCTCACGAATACGGGAGTAATTTGTAGTTCGCTCGAGTGACTGCATAACAGTTACTTGGACCGTAGTCTGTTTTTTTATGTCTTCTCCTCTATGTTTTCCGCCGTTGACTTTCCCTCCGTTAAGAAGAGCGGACACGCGTGTCTCTGGCTTGAATTGCCGTTCGTGAATGATGCACTCTCACTATGATAAGCAAAAACATAACTGTTGTCGCGGACACTTAACGTGCGTCTTTCCTTACGCGATTGAAGGCCGTGAGAGAGTCGTGGGAAAGAAGGCAATGCCGTAGTAAACATGAAGTCGGGGAGACGCCTTTTTTAATCCATCGTTTTTTTTACTTATCCAAATACTTGTCTTTAAAATTGCATTAAAGTGAGCTGTGCAGTTGGTTACGGACGGAACAATCAGCGGGTGCCGTGTAGAGGAAATAGAAATACTGTCATTAAAAAATTAAATCCCTGAAAAATTTGCTTCGTATCTTACGTTAAATGCTGCCCAAATGTTTTGTTCCTTTCCCAAAAAGTTAGATAGATATTTATCATATGTACCGACGATTGATGATGTAAGTGATTAGGTTTTCTTTTCGAAAGATGAAATTTCTTAGTCGTACATTATTGAGGATTTGGCCCTGTCTGCAAGAAATACACACCTGAAAACGTTTCAATTTATAAATATTCTTCTGAACATTGGGTAACACGCATGTTGAAATTATATCACTTTCAGCCTATTTGTCTAGCTGTGCGTTTTCTTATGTTTTTTAATGTGAAGTTGTAATTTTGTTGTCTCGTCGAACATAAATGCCTGTTTTTTTAGTGTAAAAAATAATTTAGGATTTTTTTGCGTTGTATGTACCTGTGAGAAATATTTTATGTGTGTGCAACGACATTGTAACTTCACATTAAAAAGCATTGGAAAACTTTAAGGTTATCGAAAAAGTTATAAGTAATATAGTCGTCATATGATGCCAAATACCACTGCCCTGAAGAAAATTTATAAATAACTGGAAACTTAGACTGAGTTTTCTATAAATATGAGCAGATCCTCAATAAACTGTAATTGAGAAAATTCAATGTTGTTGATTAGCTGACAATATATGGGTTACGGAAGATAGTTTGGCGTCCACTTCTCTGTTGGTGTTGTTTTACTATTTTATGCCCCTGTCGGTATCGGTGTTATTATATAGTTTTATATCTCCTGGATTTTATATAGTTTTGATAATTTCATAAAACTCATGTTATCGAATCTAGATCTTGTTCTCTTGCGAAATAGAGAAAACGGGTAACAGTTTTGACTCATCTAAATCCACTCTTACACTCTTATATAACTGGTCAGTACTAATGGAAGCATATTATTCATTGAATGTTTACGACCTATTTTATAAAAGAGTGACTGCCGTGAACATATGAAGAGCATGGTAGCAGTTTCTAAAGCTATGCATTGTTTGTAACAATGTTGTCGTTCTTCTTTGAATTTCATCATTCTCAATTTGGTTTTAAATATAGATAAAATTATCGTACTATGTCTCAATTTGGCTTTCGCTACCTCTCCGTGATATGCTTTTTTATTTCACACGATAAAAAGAGGTTACGTCAGTTAGCGTAGCGTAGTAGCCAAGCGTGAAAACTTTGAGATGACCAATCCCATGAAAAATCTGGTTTCATTGCCTGCATTTTTTTCAACAAAGATTTCTTCTCTGCTCACTCGGGTATAAAAAGCTGAGATATCTGTCGATCAAGCTATTGAAGTCAGCTTCTTAACTCTCGACCAGCCTCTGCAAATGTCTGCGATCCACAACGCAGGTTAAGAAGGTAGACATGTTTTTGCCCTAGATTTAAGGAGGATCCGCCGCGACTGTGTGAGTCAAAACAAATAATAAATTCCACATTTTTTGATATTTTTCCAAAAAATCCTGCTTTCGCTTATGAAATGCGTTACTTAGAGAAAACAAAAAGTGAAGTAGAAAAAATGCAGATTATTCCACGAATGTATTTTAAATGAGCACTATTTCCAGCCATAGGAGCCGACTGCAGCACCATTTCCTACGAATTACCGCATTTTGACTTCAATTACGGCAGTAATTCCCTAATAGCAAAAAAAAATAAGGTAGTACGATGCCTTTATATTTCATTTTTATTCAATTTCTCTGGATTATTTCCTTCTAATAAATAGTTTTCCGCGAAAATGGCATTTATATTTTATGGAAAAATACTATTTTTCCCCGTGTTTCTTTCATTCCCCCATTGAACACAATGTTATTTCTAGTTCAATTATAGAATGAAATAGCGTGGAAATGTGTTATTTTGTTGTTCATATCAGATAGAGGACAAGATTGTTTACAAGTAGACAGAATATGAATAAAATGACATTTAAGTCATTTTACGGTGGAACCACCTTAATGGGCTCATCAACTTTTTATAATTATTTATTATACACTTTTTAAGTACATATTATGTTGCGAAGCCATTGTAATATCGTAATTTTTTAATCCTTAAATCATTTTCATGGCATTTCTGGTCGTCGAGACTCCCTTTTTTCCCCTGTCAGTTTGACTTGGTTGACGTCTTTGGTTGCTTGCACTTCGAAATGCATAAACATATTCTTCAACATAAACCAAGTGCGTACTAAGGAGTAACTGCAAAACACTATGACGATTAGATAGAATAAAGGGTACATTCAAGTAGGATGAAAGGAGTTTCCTTTTAGCGCTCTGTAGTGGTGTGGGGCTCCATCTAGAATCGCCTCAATATTGCATAAGAAAGCATTCTGCTCGCTCTGTTGTTTCCCGTTACTCCCGGCCTTCATCGGAGTTTCATAGCGGTTAATATGTTCGTCTGAGGAGAGGTGGTTGCCTCCTGTCCCTAGTCCCTAGGGAAACCTTACCTTTCGTGGTGGGAACAAATCTAAAAGCTGTTTCACTTAAAGGCAATCAATGGCGCCCATTATGAACCATTGATTCTCGCGGTTAATATGAAGAAATAAATCGTTTTTCCTTTGGACAATGCGAGTGCTATGTAAGTGCACCGACAGAGTCGACCGGTTGGCCATGGTGGACTTGAAGGTACATATTTTTAATTAATCATGATTGTTGTTCAACCAATATTAACTCGTTGAACGCTGACTGATGACAATTGTCGACCGCCGGGTGTTATCCGGTGACTGCGGTCGACAATTGTCGTCCAAGCTCGCTTTGCCTTTTTAAAGGTCATTTAATTCAGTCACCGGCAAAACTCGAAAAAAATGCCGCCGCGTTGAAAGTGTTAAAGTAGGGGTAGGTCTTTGGACTGGCTTTACCTTCTCAATAGCAGGGTGGTGTATACTCTTTCGCTACTTGCGCATAATGTCTCCTTTTACTTCCTCATACCCTCTTTCCCCTTTTCGTCGTCCAAAAAGTATCGAAAAATGGTTATTGAATTCCTTGATCGAACATTGGAAAGAATTGAAACTCATATTTGAACTACTAAGTGTGAACGAATTTCCTTTCCTGCCATCGACCATTTGTTGCTAGTGTCCATTCCCAGTACCACTAAGGGACGCATCCAAAGTCTATGCTTGTGCTACTTTCTTAATGACAGTGGTGATCTTATCGCTCTCCGTATCTGATTCCGGATCTTCCCTATGTTTTATTATTATTTATTTGTTCTTCGTCTAATCTCATACGCAACGTTAAAAATTACAAAGATTTCACAAAGATAGACATAGGTTCCCCTTAGAATAACATCCTATGTGGGGTTTATCGACTTCTTCGGATGGAATCTTCTTTGTCTAACAAAATTACATCAATGTAGAAAACGACAAAATCAGTCAATGTTCTGCATTACAACTCACTTTACAAATATTATTAGAGGATACAAAAAATATAAACAAAGAGAAAATGAAAATGGAAAAAATACATTGATAATGCCGGAACACACAGCAGAATCTGATTATAATAATTTCAATTTTCAAAGATAGTTATAGTTTTATATAATTATAATACATATACATTATGTGACATGAGCCTTTTTGCAGTAGAAGAATCTAAAGTGAGTTAATTGCAAGCAAGCATAACATGCACAATACATAATAAAATAGCGCTAGTATCGTCACTATCCAAACAAAAGACCTTTACTCATTCTTTAAAAAAAAAATTCCACCTCTCCTTTCTCGAATAACTATTCCTGAAAAGTTTTAAAAAAGTTCCTTTTTTATTAACATCAGTTATATTCAAAGGTAGGGAAACGAACAATTTAGGGCCAAGATAAAGAAATGATCGGCGAAAAATTTCATTTTTTTGGTTTAGGTATAATAGCAATGTGTAACGTTATCTTTTATATTTCTTCGCTTATCGGGCATTGTTAATTGTTTTCGTTATTATCGCTCATAAATGACTTTCATGCAACGAAATTATTCTTTTACGCGGCCCCAAACTCTATCTTCAGCTGGTTTATCTTCTTCCCCATATATCTTCTTCCACCCTTACACGTAATACATCACCCGTAGCAATTCTTCTCGCCTCGTTCTTACGCTCTTTTTATTTGTAAATTAGCCCACTTGGGTCAGAACTACTTCTATGCTTTATTCCTGTTTTCTTTTTGCCACTTGTGTGGCTGAACGCATGTGCATGTCTGCGAAATCAATTGTGTGGAAACAAAGTTTGTTCTACGTATTTCGATTTATATGTTTATCGTTTCCTTCAAGACTCATTCCATCAATGTTTGTAAATTTGTCTGTTACATTTCGATATAATTACAGCTGTTATGCACCATGAGTTATTACTATCAAAATGAGTTAACATTATCAAATTTTCGTTGATTCTTGTCGGGGGAACCATTTTCTTCAAGGGGTTACGTCCGGTCGTCGAGAAATTCCGTTGCTCACCCGCCTTGCCCTAGTGTAGTTTGCCCTAGTGTAGCTTAATGTGTGCACTGCCTTTGTTATGTCTGTCCCTTTAAAATGGGCCTTTATGGTCCCATTTGACTCCCTATTTGATTGCTTTCCAACACGAATGTGTTTCTCGAGCATGCTTCGCTTCGTTTTCCCACGGCCATTTTCCTCCTCCTTGTTCCACTAATTCACTCCAATTAAGTGTTCCTTCGTTCTCCTCGCTCGGGGCATTTCTTGGCCTGTCCGTGCGACCGTCGTCGTTTCCACAAGAACGCACCAGTCTTGCTTGTCCGCAGCTGTCCCCCGACCCTCAGAATAATCCTCTCTTTGTCTCGGAACTCTCATTCATCCCTCCCAACAATGCGCCCGCTGCTGCATGTACAGGCCCCGTCGCAGCCACCCTTCTTGCCCACAGATTATACTTTTACCTCCGCTTGGAAAAGTGCCTCTGTCAGGATGGCTCCTTCCAATTTTTTAGGCAGCCTATGTATTGGCGTTCGCATAAGGGGGTTCCACCAGGACTGTCTCGACACCGTGCATGTTTTACGTTCGACTCTTGTATCTCGGTCCATTTATGTAGTTGTAGATGTAGTTGCAAAATACATAAATACTAACGGTCCCTCTTAACGTTGGGAGCATACCTACAGTGTAGTGCATGCTTGTGAGGCTTAGCCTCGTGACAAGCATTAGCGATTTATACTAATGCATCAATAGTCGTAGTTACACTAACTTTAATAGGGTAAAGTGTAATCCATGTTGGTGACTACTCCTCCCCTGCCACACATCCTTTAGGTGACTTGCAGGGTATTTTATAGATGTTGATGCCTGTTGTGATTCACGGAAAATTCTTCAATCCTTCCTTAGCTGTTAAAAAAAATTAAGGAAGAAAATATGCAGATTTGTTGACTTAAATGTATTTTTAATGAACAACCATAGTAGCCGACTGCAGCGGCGTTTCAATTAAAGTAACACATTTTGACTTAAGTTCCTGTATTCATTTGCTAATCACTCAAAACCTAAAATGGATTTTTGCCTTAAGTTTGTTACCATTCGATTAGGAAAAATATATATTTTATAATCTGATTAGTTAGTGCTAGCATATGTGCTTTTCAGATGGCCTTCTCGGGGGAAATTTCGAGGCACAAAATAATGAACGTCATGTGTCATCACTCTGACCTAACAACAATGTCATTTGAGGCAGAAAATGATGATTTTTGAAACTTTGTTATCGGCGACAAATGGGCCAGTTACGCAATACCGTTCTTCCGTAAGATTGACAAAGTAATATCCGTTGTACAGCATATTTAAAAATCGGGAGTAGACTACTTGTTGTGTAGGTTTCGCCTTAGTTCATCCACTCGTTTACCGATATGTCTGTTTTCCAAGAACACCCTACATCTACATCTACAAAATACCCTGCAAGCCACCTCAGGGGTGTGTGGCAGGCAACCCTAATACCACCCTAAGCATTATAATAGAGACCTTAGGCCCATTCTCGATCTCATGGGTTGAATTTTCTCGGATAGTTTAAAATATTCATGAAATCACAGTTGTGGGAATTCCTCAAGTTCCGTTGCGTAGAAGTGTTTTGAGTTCTGAGTTGCCTCCAGCTACGCTACGCAGCTACGCCCCACCGGATAGTGTATTTCCTGGCGGTGTGACTGAACGGTAAAAACCTTTATTACTAGGGGAAACATGCTAAACGCGTTACCCAGCGGGTTCCGTTGGAGAATTGTGGTTCAACCCAGTGTGCAACCCAGTGTGTGATCTCTTACGAACTTTCCTCGACGTTCATATGAAGGCATTCTGGATTTTGGTTACATGTTTTCTTTCCGATGGCAAGTGTGGGATATCAACTCTTATCACGGGGTTAAGCTTATGAATTTCATTTTTGTTGTATCACTTTGCTGCTTGTCTTTTATAATAAGTGTGGCCTTGCAACGAAACATTGTCTTCCCATCATCATCTTCGGCTATCATTGATCCCAAGATTTGTTTGCCAGTGCTCTTCACCATTTAATTTTTCCCCGACCGATTTATTTCTTCGTAATTCCTTTTTAATATCACTTATAATTCTCCCGATGCATTCTCTTTCATTGATCTTCCTCGGTGATTCGTCCAGTTCTTTGATCCTTCTATGATAGTTTTACAGAAGCTCTTATATAGTTTTTCCATTTAAGTTTGTCTGCTCTACTTCGCAGAACTTTCATTAAACATCTTTCCTCCTTAACTTTTACAGGACGTCTTCTATGGCGGTGCTCTGCGTCCATTTTATCTTCATAATCCTTCTACAGGATGTTTCTTGAGGAATCTGCGTTTCTTCCGGAGGTGGTTAAGGATTTGATTTCAAGCATTATTTTGTCTAGTGGGCATATGAGTTCGCGTTTCCTTACTTACGGGGCTACGGAAACATAAACAGTTCATACAGACGTTTTGCAGTTGCCGTGAATACGCCGGATAACGGTGACGCGTACCGCTTTAAGAGAACGGAAACTTGTCTCACTGGTGCATAAGATAAGTAGGTATCGTTCTTTCAATGTTGTCTTTCATGCTTAAGGTCATTTGTTTTGAAGATGGCATCGGAATATTGGTTGGTTTTTTTTTTCAATTTCCAGTGCTTTCAAGAAGAGTTGCTTCCAGGACTCTCTATTTTCCAATATATTACCACCCTCTTTTAAAGTCTTCGTATACTTTTACTTCGTTTTCATAAATCTTCTTCTTTTCTTTGTTGTTATCGTATGGTATGCTCCCGAGTGTAAGAGCTGCTCACTGCCGCATGAGAGCATGCTTTGCTGCATTCGTTTCAATGAACTGCTTTCTTCCTCCATTGTTCAATTCGTCTTCAAAAATACAATGCACCTACGTCATAATCCATTCAAGTCGCGCGAAATGTGATAAGCAGCTGTGGATGAATGTTTATTTAAAAGTCTTGGCATTCAGTGTTTTTGGCTATTACGTTGGCTACTTAATTTATTTAGAAAGAATATTCGCGTCTTCTTACGTGGGCGGCGGGTGCGGTGGTGAAACTCGATTCTGTGGGCCGCCGCGCATGTCTCGAATTATTGTCTCCGCCAAACGTTTGATGTCGTTACTCCGTGAAGTTTTCTCGCAATATCCGCGTTATGTTAAGCCTACCTACTTTCACGGTATTCTCGGCAAAGTTGATACGTTCACTTGAAGTCCGTTTCTCATGTTTTTGGCGATGTAGGTTTCTTGCCCTTTCGGACTTGTCTTTGAATTCAAGCTCGCCGGTTTTGTGGGTTAACTTCGCATCCTTTTCCCAGTTGAATGCGATAATTGTTACTTTCTTTTTGAAGCCATCGTCGTCTTTTCCTTTCTGACTCCGTTCTCTTCCCTTTCACCATCATTTCATTTATTGGTCTCATTCCTTGGCTGTGTTGACGTGCGAGTTTTATTTCATCAATTTTCCCCGCCTATTGATTACTGGTGTTTTTCCCCAGTTGTCTTGATATTTTGTCGGCAATCAGGTTGGTTTTCTGGAGTTTCACCCTTAGAGTCCGGGATCGAATCCCGCCAGTTGTAGAAGGTTTTTCTTGTATCGCTCGTTTAAATCTCGATCCAAGCTTGGCCGCAGCACGGGCAGCATTTCAAGCGTGTAGTATTCCGTCCTTGACGTTTTAACTAGACGAGGACCCCTTGCCGCCTGTGGTTTGATTAGGCTATTGCCGAAGCAAGGTTTCGCTCCAACCTTACTCCTCCTCTACACAAACAATTCTTCCCGTGCTAACCTCTCCACCTGTCTTCAATTGAGCAATTGACCTGTTTTCGTCCGCCTACCACTAATAAGCAACCAACCTGATATCTCGTCTCTTTTCTTTCTATGGTGTACTACACTTTCATCTTATGCCGAATCATTTGGTTTTCGTATATTTATTCAAGTAGGTGTTACCAATGTCCGGATTGATGACTACTGATGTTGATGATGTCGTAAATTCGCCCGAAAAAGTATACCTTTTTTCATATGTAATATATTATATTCGTGCATTGCATTGTTTATTGGTTTAAATCACAATACAAGGAGGAAGGGGGGAAGTATTTAAGATTTTCTTTATTGATTCGGATGTGGTCCAATCCCATCTATGAATTTTCTCTACACAATCCTTCGTTATACGTGGACATCCTACAAACAGAATGGTTTTTTGCATATGATCCCAGAAGCATGCTCTCGGAATGTTCTTTTTTATGTCAGCCTCCCTAAAGCCTTCCCCTCCCCCCCCCCCCCACACATACACCCTGGTGGTGGCTTGAACGGTAACTCCGTAGATGAAAATAAATTCAACGAAATATTAACCAGAAGATCTGTTGAGCTTACTCAGTCCTGAGTGAAGATGAAATAACATTCGCTATGCTGCGTGCGTAGAAAATATCGGTGCATGCAAAGATATCATCCTTTTTCCACTTAATCCATCCACCATATGTGCTGCTGATGATTGGAATACTTGAGATGAGAATCACCGCGACATAATTTCTGCTTCAAGTTGTTTTCAGAAACACAGTTTCGGTGCTGAACAACTTCCGCACACTCAAGACCATTGTAATGACTTAGAGTTCGTGCCATCTTCCCAGAACATCCTTAATAACATAACGGCAGAGGCAGCTGCGGGATTCACTGGTTTTATGTGGGACTCACTAAACTTCGGAAAGAAGAAAATGCGCATTTTGGCCGTTCTCTTTAAGAGGACGTGGGACACCCCTATTTTGCCGACTCTTCTGCGTTCCGTTCTCAATCAGTCAATTTTGCTTATTTCAACTCAAGCTTTTTGAGTTATTAAAGTCAATGAGTGATATAAGGGGGCTACCTTTTTCAAAATTTTCTTAATCCAATATTGGAAGGCAGGTTTTATAACAAATATAGGCCTTTTGCACGAAATGTTGCAGAATGCCGATTCAAGGAACGCCATTTATGGCTAGGTAGCCCCCAAGAGTTACTTGTCTGTAATTGATACGCCGACTGCCGATGCGAAATTTTATCAAATAAATGTATAATTTAGGAAAAGCGAACGTGAGTTTTGATGAATTGCAGCGCAGTAATGGGCATTTATGATAGCTCCCACTACCGTCGCAGTTCTCCATTTTCTCGCCGCGAGCGCTCCATCAGAAATTGAACACACTATCTCAGATATGGTGTTTTCTCTGCTCGTCTGCGGGACGAGAGGCGAACAATGCGTGAGGGGAGCATGGTTGTCGCTCAAGAGCAGCAGCTATCGGTTTATTTTCTCTCGCATTCAGTTTTCCCTAACGCGCGCATTGGCCGCTTTAGGAGAAACTTTTCTACATTGAGGATTTCATTGCCTCTTACAGCATTGTTAGCTTACTACACTTGTATCTTCTATCATTTAAATGCCTCCTGATAAGCAGCGTATAAATAAGAGGCATAGTAGCATTAAATTGAATTTGTCTGCCGCGAGTAAAATATGGAAGGGAGAAAACTTAGCGCGATGGTGAGAGGAGCAAAGGTAAAAGCACATCCGTCGTACTTTTCAAAAACATATAACCATACATAAAAAAAATACCACCATACATAAAATTATTCGCCGATAACATTTTACGCTTAAGAATGGCGGTCATAAAAGCTGTCGAGTTTAGGAAATGCCAAAATGTAGCACTAGCGAAAAAAATTTAACTACTGCAACAGGATATCCTCAATAGGCCCAGCCATGTTTTTGGAGAAAATGAGCGATGTGTAGATTTAGGATATTTATATCATGGAAAAAACTCCCCGGGAAGAAAAAACAACATATGTACCAGCACTAAAAGAATGTCGGGTGTATGAAAAGTTGAAAACCTAGCACAAAACAATATTCGCCACAGCCGAAGCCTTATTCACGATAACAGTCCTTTAGAGCATTATAACGCTATCTTAGCAAAATTTATCGGCGGGAAATGAGTTAATTTTGCTCTTACCCGCTCATTAAGAGGAAGATGTGCCGGATCTGTGGTCAGCATTGACTCGGGAAATCCTTTGCATTCCCTTTACAAAAATGTTTGTAATTTGAGTCCCGGGTACTACTACAAAAGGTCACTCTAAAGAAGACAGCTGAAGGCAATTGCTACTTCCAACCGAAGGAAAAAACACCGACATCGAAGAGAAATATCTAAAATGAAATATTAATCCTAAATTCCCCCACCAGGTGATATTTAATTCTTCTTATGAATACAGTACTTAAGGGCGCAGGTTCCTCCTTAATCAACTGATTGGGACAAAGCCTGATTTCGATTACGGTCCCAATTCTGAAAGGCCTGATATGCCTATTGAGGAATTTAACATTGATTGTCAACTATTTAAGGAATCTCTAAAAGTGAATGAGGAAGAAATTAAAGAAATAGAGAGGAAAACGATACGACAGAAGGAAAGCGTGGAATGGGTTGCGATGCGTCAGAAGATGCTCACTGCCTCTGATTTTGGCCAGGTCTGTAAAATTCGTCCACACACAGGCTGCGAAAAATTAATCATGTACCGTTATTTCGATTCTCCTCACCTAGAGTACGGAAGGGTAAATGAGGACAAAGCTCGCGTGGCATTGGAAACAGCATAGTAGAGAAGTTTTTACCCTTTCCAAGGAGCAACTTCCGATGGAATAGTGGGGGATCGGAGAATTGTGGAAATAAAATGCCCATCATCGGCTGCAGAGATGAGTGTAGATGAAGCGATCGGAAATGGAAAAGTAGATTTTTGGATGAAGAATCACGGAATGAGAATAAACCGGAAGCATCATTACCACTCTCAGATACAAGGCCAGCTCCATATTTCTCAGCGAGACTTCTGCATCTTTGCTGTGTGGACGAAGAAGGGGTTGAAAGTGGAGAGGATCCTCAGGGACAATGGGTTCTGGGAGATATTCATGGTGGACAAATTATAACAATTCTATTTTGAATGCATGCTTCCGGAGTTAGGCGATGCGATATTTTCCCGGTCTATGCCGATTCGGAATTCCCCTAGTATTTTGGCAGCCCAAGAGAAGAGTCTTTCATACGTAAGGATGGGGAGAGGGATCAGAAAGGAAATTTGAAATGCAAAAAGCAAAAGAAATAAAACAATTATAACCAGCATGATGTGTTCTTTCAATAGCTCTTTCTGTATCCCATCATTGAGTGGAGCTCTGCTTAGATTGCACCACAGATGTTAGAGCCGAGGTGGTTCTAAGTTCTCGCTAGGAAGCTTGCTGACATCAATGCACGGACGGCTGTGGTTCCGGAATAATGTTTATATCGACTATTTAGCGCTTATTACAAATTTAATTAACCATTAACGTAGGACAAATCAAAATTTCATACTACAGAATATTATGTTGGATATTTCGTAAGTAGCTTTTTATGCTATGGACTTTTCTGTGAGGTTAATGCCGTGGGGCAATATTTTCCTTATAACTGTGCTGACTTACACTATAATAGTTAGTGTGGTCAACTCCTTCTGTACTTTTCTCCCAAGCTATTGTATGCAGCAATATTTTATGTTCATTGGGTTTATTTCATCGCAACTAATTGTCTATGGCCATGATCATTGAGTCGAGTTGGGAAAGTCCCCTCGTGAAAATAAATTATTTTCTTGTCCTATTCCTCTAAAAACTAAACTTTCATGAAACTAAATCGAATTTCTAATGCTATAAAGACATTCCTATTATTAGTTAACCGAAGGCTAGTGCAAATGGCGAAGTATTCATAAAGTGAGGATCAGTAAGAGGGCCAAATTTGTTTAGGAAAGGGATGAGCGCGCGATACTGTATCCTGGATTGGATGAAGTAAAAGACGTAATACGCATTCAGATATATTCAAGTTATGAAGGTATATGGAGGTGTGCACCATGAAAAATCTAGAGGACTTTTACTCTCTTCCATTTAAGCATACCTTAACCGTTAGATTACCGTAATTATACATATATGCTATTGAACCGCGCTATCCCTTATCCACAGGTAAGCGCGTCATTCGGCATGCCATCATTTCGGCATCGCACTACTACCGAGCTGCAAAAAATGACTGGTCCGCTGTTGCCATGCGGCCATCGGCCAAGTTAGTATCCATGAGCCAAGTCAAACTCACCCGCGCTGAAGTCACAACAGCGTGTCCGTTTAGACGTCCCAAAGAACGTGGTACAAAAACATTCCGAAGGAAGGGAGGGCTCGTGGTTTTCCCCTCCCCTACACGCAAAGTAAATGTACTTAGAGGCAACACTCGCGACAAATGCGGCGACTAGGTAGGCACTGACTTCGGTAGCTCTACTGGTCAATAAGAAAACTAACCTCACCCTCGGAGGAGGAAAAAAAATTATGTACTGCGTCCTCTTAAGGGCAGGAAGTGGTTGTCTTGCATCTGTGGCTACGTTGCTTCTGTGGCTACGCCATCGTGTGATTATTTGCGCCATTCTATTTTATGCGTTTAGGTTTCTCTCTACTTCGCTTGAGGCGCAATCAATCCCGTTTTTCTTGCTTTCCATCTGAAAAAAGTGCGCCCAATTCTTAGGCAGCGTAAAGCATTCAGCATTGTCGTTGAGAACGAGCATATTTTGAACTCTATGCGTCGGAAATTATAAGTATTGTCTTTTCTACGTCTACATCTACAAAACACCCTGCAAGCCACCTCAGGGGTGTGTGGCAGGGGGTGAGTATTCACCAACATGCATTACACTATACCCTAAAGTTAGTGTAACTACGACTAATTATGCATTAGCATAAATCGCTAATGCTAACTAACGAGGCGAAGCCTCTCAGGCATGCACTACTACACTACAGATATTATCAAAATGGAGAGGGACCGTTGATATATATGTATTTTGCAACTACACAAATGGACAGAGACTCGAGACTTATGTAGAAAACATGCACGGCGTGCTGTTAGTACTAGGTAACAGATAAGGATACAAGTATTAGGGAGTACTACTACTACTAAGAGCTACACTACCTAACGACAAACCTAGATAAAAGTCTCATTGGCAGCTTTTATGGTCCCTTATCGTCCGTGGGAAAAATGACATTTTAAATCTGTCCGTTCTGCAGTCTAGTTCCCTAATTTTATTCTCATGATCTGATCTACCGTAGTATGTCGGATTTCGTAATATATTATCAACGTCGTCAGAGAATAGACCGGTTTGGAGTTTACATAATAGATTGAGTCTAAATGCACTCAGGATTGCACTTTTCAGGATTGAACGGAACTCGGCGGTCGTTTTCATTCAGGATTCGTGTAATTCCTCACTCTGTATACACCTAGTTTGATGTCGAAAGAAGCAATGGAGAGAGAGTAGCGAGAGAGTAGCCTGATGGGTTACATCCCGGAGTGGTTTGCCCGAGTTGTTTTGGCTTGCAGTCGGGCATTCATGTGAGCATACAGTGTAGTGTAGCGCCTCCTAATTTCACCTCCCGACAAGTATTTAATATTTTTTATATAATTAATTACCAGTCGTAGTTTCATGAACTTCATTGGTGTATAGTGTAGTGCATGTTGGTGTCTTTGGATTTGAGATTCGACGTTATATGGACGCGACTTTAAAAGGGTAAACTTGTTGGCAGGGAACTCTTCGTCAAATGCGACTTGAGTGTTGTTTTGTTTGAGTTTGGCCATCCCAATAATACATACAGTCCTTTCACTCTTTCTCGGTGTTAAGAAAAGATTCCGCCATTAGCATGCAAGATGAGTACTCTGGCGAGTTTCGTTGGCGAGTGTCGCAACAGTTGGGGAAGGGAAGTGAAATGATTTCAGCGCAGCGGGTAATTATCCTTAACTAGTAAATCTCTTTCTGGTATGAAAAGCAAACATTTCGACGTTTGAGTTGTCCCGTGTTTCTCGCTGCCCTCGTGATGTGGGTTAATTAAATTTATGAATTTACACAATCCTTTACAATTACCCTTTCACATTTTTTCGCAACTCTCCCGGTTACTTTCTTTTGTTTCACCACGTTGTTATAGAGATACTTATATGTACAAAGTTTGTGTGTCTTTCGTTGATAAGTTTTAGCGCTTGTTAAATGAATTCACTACATTTCCCAGTGGTCACGATTCAAGATGTCCTAAGAAATAACTTAATTGCGTGTTTTCACATCTCTTCGCTCTTCTGTCTCGCTTAGTTTTTTTGTCCTGCATCCGTGTTGTTTTCCTCACAAGAATTCTTGCGGTCAACTTTTCTTTTCTTAAAAGTCTCCTCGCAGGTTTACTTGGGGGATGTGTGTAACTTTTGTCGACGAATGTTGTTTTCCCTTCGGCCTTTTATCGACATCGACGAGTCTTTAAACCTCATCTTTCTCGACTGTCGACAGTTAAGGGCGATGGCGACTTGGTAAGCAAATGCACGTAAACGTAATCTTCCAAAGTCGCCTCACCAAAACTGTTTACTTTCGAGAAATGTGTGGTTTATAGACTCGTCAATGTCGATAAAGGTTTCTCCGGTGAGTTTTATCGACGTTGGCGAGTCTATAAACTTTCGAGCATCTGTACAATAGAAGGCGCAAGCTATCCGTGCAATGCATTGCTTGTGGGGCCAGAGAAAGCCGATTGTTGTGACGCCAGTCACGGTAAGATTCGTGACTCTTGATTGGTAAAATCCCTTTACCTCGTGGAATATCCTAAACAAGTGACTCTCAGGGTATAGGAATAGTGTTATTGAAGCTAATATAAAATTCTGATTTTTTGTATAATATTTAATTTCCAATAGAAAGTGAAGGTAGACGTTCTTTTGTTTCACTACCACGAATGAATAATGTTTGCATTTTTTCTCCTTTCGGGCATCCATACTCAATGCATTAAGGAACCGGAGGAATCAAATCATTTTAGCCATTAATATGGCTCTTAAACGAAGGACATATGGGTCTCATATCGGCTGACTTCCCGTGGCTGACGTCATGTGCCTCGTAGTTGCTGTGGAGACAACCTCACCTGCTAAGGGCGTATCTAGCCCATGCATGATCTAAGCTATAAACCTTATCTTTCTAAACGGCCGACAGTGTTGGCGAAGCCGACCATTAATTTAGCGGTCCTTTACTCATTTATTTTACGAACAACCGCTTACCCAGATCAAGCGTTTAGTAGTCAACGTCGTCAATACTGTCGACCGTCGAGAAAGATGACTCGCTGGTGTTGTCAGAAGTCGCCGGGGAGTTAACGTTTGTTGACGGGCAACGTAAGTTACAAGCTTCCCCCTAGTCACACATCGCGGATTATCATAAAACTCACGCTCAAAAGTTTTTTTTTTTGCAAAGACGTAGGCGATGGGCTAAAAATATTGATGCAATTCCTTAATAAACGTTACATTTCATGGATTTCAATGCATTAAAATCTCCATCTTAAATTAACGCTCCAAAGTATTCATAAAACGTGGAGTGAAGAGTCTACACTTTACTCTTTGATAAAATGCATGTTCGATGGCGTTTCAGTTTAGTGCATGTTTTCGATGGCGTTTTGAGTAGAGTTCGCATCTTAATTGAGGACCTAAGTTGAACCTAGCAGTGTTGTCGTTAGATGCCGCGATGAGCTGAGGATCAGAAAAATCTCCATCTTAAATTAACGCTCCAAAGTATTCATAAAACGTGGAGTGAAGAGTCTACACTTTACTCTTTGATAAAATGCATGTTTTCGATGGCGTTTCAGTTTAGTGCATGTTTTCGATGGCGTTTGAGTAGAGTTCACATCTTAATTGAGGATCTAAGTTGAACCTAGCAGTGTTGTCGTTAGATGCCGCGATGAGCTGAGGATCAGAAAAATCTCCAAGGAATTGAAAAACTTAGAGGAAAACTCGGATAAAAGATGATGAAAAAGAGAAACCCGGTTCATTTCCTATCGTTGTCAATTGAGCAATCTGTTCCGAGATCAATGGATCATACACAATGCATTGACAAGGATCATTGTACCTTAAGAAGACCCTTGAGACGTCCATATCTACATCTGCAAAGTACCGTGCAAGCCACCACTAGGGTGTGTGGCACGGGGTGATTCCACACCAGGCATGCAGCAAGTCGTCCCAGCACAAATCGGGACCTCGCACGCTCCCCCGGCCGCTAGGCGCAGATCATATTGATTGGTTTGTGAGGTAAGAATGTAATTCAGCTGTATTGTCTCGTTTTCGCAAGCAATGTTTTGCGCATCGTTAAGTTTCTCAGAACAACGCCCGAGTCGATCAATCAAAACTTATGAAAACTCTAGAAATTAATGGCATTTCGCCGGAAAAAAGTCGTCGTGAGGTCCGGACCAATTTCGTCGTAAAGCAGGATGGGGAGGCTGTTTAATTTTGTCATCAGGTCGATGACCACCCGTGACTCGTTCGTAACCCGACGCAGGAAGCTCAGTATTTTCGAACGTGTTTTCGATTGTGGTTTTCACTGTGACCGTGTCAATCAAAACAAATACTGAACACCATCTTTTCGTTTTTATTGTTTAAAAAACACTGCTTGTACTGATGGCATGCCTTCGCTTTTAGAAAGCAAAAATAACTTACAAAATATGTATGCAGATGATTTGACACACACAGGTCACTTATTAACATTTTTCCGGGGATAGCGGTAGACTTCAGCGCCAATTCCGTTGGACTCGTGATTTTTAACTTCAATTATTGCAGTAATCTACTAATGGCTTAAAAATAGGTTGGGCTGGTACCTACATTTCATTCAGTTTCCCATGGGAATTCGCTTTTGATGAACAGATTTTCGTGCAAAAAGCATACATTTTCGAAAAAAAACTATTTTCGCCTATACTCGCTTGAACACCATGTAATTTCCTGTTCAATTCGAGAACAAAATAACTTGGAAAGGTATGATTTCGTTGTTCATTTCAGTCAGATCAGTCATTTCAGTCAGCCTTTCTACAAGTAGACAACAATCTGAATAAGATGACATTTAAGTCGTATATTGCATTTGAAACTCCTTTCAGTCGTGGGATATTCACGTGGAGTTGAAGTAGAGCACGAGGTCTGCGTGGTGGATTCTTTAGGCGCGCCGCCTCGACGTGGGATCTTCGTAGCGTGTTTATTCCGCGCATGCCCTATTGGGGGGGGATCCTCTCCCTCCCTAGCGCGCCCTGTGTGTCTTGTTTCTCTGGGTCCCCGGCACCCCCACGACTAGAAGTTCCACCTCTCTCTCTCACGGGTCGTTTCTACGTGATCTGGTTTGTCTTCGCTCTCCCCCCCCCCCCTCATCCCCCTTCACAAGCAGCGAAGGCTTCCACGGAATTCCCCTTCACTCTTCCGTCTGCCGTTTTATTTAGAAACCCGACAACTCTGGCAGACGCTTCCCTTCTTGTCCGGCGGGAAGGCGCGGGATTCAAAAAAGAACAAGGGGTTGAAGCATTTCGTGGAATCTGTGCAATGAGGGCGACGAGGGAAAGTTATTTACGGTGTGCTTAAAACGTTGTTCGTTCTTCTCATGCGTGGATATGAAGGAAGGGAGTTGGTGGAACCGTAACGGCGACGTTCGAGCAGGAATTAAGGATTGAAATGCACAATCTCCCATTTTTGTGGATAATTTGCGTTGTAATTAAGCTGTAAGCTGTGGAATTGCAGAGCTATTTCTTTCGATACGATGATTATTTGTTTAAACATTGGGTGACAGGAAAAAGTTTGCAGAAGCATTTGTGCAACGTAACTTGATATTTTTTGGGTGAAAGCCATTTTGAATTTATCATTTTTTTGCAAAAAAAGCTTGGAGCTATAAATAAAGTATTTAAGTCTCCTCGAAAGAAAGCTTTACTCACGTGCGCCTAGCGCTGTCAGGTCCCTCTTTTGATCTGGTGTTTTTTTTCGACTTCTATTTTATCTTTTGAGTAAGGTGGCCGTGAGCGAATAAAAGCATTTTATTCCACGTTTAAATCTTGGTAAGTTTTACGAATCGCGTCAAAGGTTGTTAGCTGCCGACTGTTAAGGTCACAAATAATTTTATAGTCGAATTTCTTGTTTCGTGAGAATGTAGTAACTAGTAAGGATAAGTTTCAATTCATAATTCGTCATGAATTGTCAAATTTCGTGCCTAAATTTGTCTTATTTATTCTGATATTTTTCGCTATCATTTCGGCTCGAGTATGAGTGGCAGTGATTACAATTCTTGCTCGTAATTTTTTAAATCTCCTAGCAGAGGCTACACGTTTAAATTGAACGGGAAGAAGAAAATTTTGAGATTTTCGCATTGAATTAAAAGTACCGTTCAATCGAAATGCGTATAATATGTAGCAGTCGTTAATAACATATTTCAAGTGTCTCTTATCATTTAGTCTTGTCATTACACTCTCCCCATGTTATAACTCCATTCATGAGGAATTCGGCTGCGGTCCAGACACCAAATTTATAGAGATGACCATATTCTGATTGCGTTTGGATATGGTTGTAAATCACCCAGTGGCAGGAGATATTTAGGTAGGTCCTAATGAATTATTTAGGAGCATGTCGTGTAATGGTCACGGAAACTTTATGGGAATCGCATTTCGCGTAAAGAATCTATTGAACACATGCCTAAAATCATAAATCTCCCCGTCTCAACCACCCACGTCTTTGATCCTCAACGATGTCCGAACTCATGAATTCCCTCCTCCAACTTATTTTAGTGAGCTGGGAAGAATTTGAAGTATTGAACGAGTTTTGTTCCGAGAGCATAAGCGAAGAAAATAATGAAAAATATGCCCTTGTGGATAAATAGTCTGGATCAGAAGTGGGAAGCCCGACAAGACTCTTCACCTCGTCGTGTGCCACTTTTTGTCCACGAGTACGGATCATTCGGGCCGAGTTGGACGGTAAAGTTTTCGTGGACTTTTATTTCCTGGACTTATTCTCGGAAATGGATGCGACGCTGGATAGATGTCCACACATCTCCGTGTTATTATAAGGGTTGCTTTTTTGGTGTGCTTACTTTTAAAAGTTAATGCCTTTCAGGCCCAGCCGGAATTATAAAAAAAATGTTCGGAAGAATTACATATGTTATAAATACAAGAAGATAAGAGTGGACGCTGAAGCCCACTTTTTCCTGAAATGTTCACTACCTTAGATCATGTTTTTTTGCCCAGTATTTAACACCTAGACGTCTGCGCAATATCCTGCAAGCCGCCGCGACGTCTGGCATGGGGTGTTAGGTCGCGCTACCCATAAAAGAGAGAAACGAGTGAAAAGAAGGAATTGGAAGCGGGAGGGAGGGAAGGGGAAAAAAGTGAGTTATGCTTCAGTGAATCAATGTCTTGTCCATTTTTTGTATTCGTGATTGGTGCGCGGGAAGAGAAGGGGTTATCGTCGGCTAACAGGCAAAGTGATTCTTTTATATTGTCGCTTTTGGTTGTTGTGCAGATTTAACGTTGGGCTAAAATAAATTATCCTCCGTGTCAGCATGGAACTCGTGAAATTTGAAAATGTTCTAGTCACCATAGCCTTGCGTTCCCTATCTTACCTTTGTGCATTTATACATGCCCATCGCTCAGTTATCTTTCGTTGTAGACACTGTCGATAAATGTATTTCCCGGTGTTCGAACTGTCTTCGTTTCTATAATTTCCTTAGAGCTGCCCTATCCTTGCTAACCTCCTTCGATTTTGCCACATTCATGCATGTCTTCGTTTTACGCTCACTTGTGCTTGAGACTCATAATATTCCTCCTCTTAAGAATGTCTTCCACCGCATTCACGCCCGACTTCCTGGGTCTACATCTTCCTCTCACACCATTCATTCCTCTATCGTAAATATAATTATTCGCCTCTCATCAATTCTCTCAACATGGCCGAACCAACGGAGCACGCTCCTTTCACATATGTCCGTGACCGGAGAGTCCATTTCATATTCTTTTATCACCCACGCATTCCAAAACCTATCCCTCTTACGTTAACCGCAAAAAACTTGACAGATAACCCGAATATCGGCAGCGTTTAGCCTAATATTATGCTTACCCTGGCTTACTCATGTTTTATAATTATAAAGTGGGGGAGGAGTACACTGCGATTTTTGATTCCTCCAACAAACATTCCCTTCCCGTCATTCGTTGTACTTGTGTGAATGTGAGGTACGAATGTGGGCGATTCCAAAGTGATCACTGTGCAGACATTATATTAACTCCGCGTTGCATCTCCAGTGCTGAACTCGGACGCGAGATCGTGATGTTTCCTAAACAGCGACGCGTACCGCGTTTGGCTTACGCAGCTACTAGAGGGGCAGGCCATCATCCTACGCTAAACAGTCGTGTCGGCGGAGACTTCTCATTAACAGCCTAAGGTCTCTCTCTGGGGTTAAGGTCGTGATCGTGGTGCTGATTACTCCTTATTGCGACGCGGAGGGCGGTTGGCTGACTGTTTACGCACTGGATCCATGGCAACAAGAGTGTCTTCACTTTTTCCAACTCGCCACCAAACGATTCGCAATGCCTATACGTCGGTGGAAAGCATGACGCATGCACCTATGCGAAATGTGGTTTTACTCAACGCTACAGGAAGTCCTTTTACAGACAAAACGTTCCTTCAGTGATGTTGCAGCATTGAAGTTTTTTTACTTCTGTTTTGGATACATGATGATACACTATGAAATCGAAATGAATCCTTATCAGGGTTTGTTCATGGCGCTAGGAGTTTTTTTTCTTGGGGAATATAGCTTAGATTAATCGCGTTCTTGTGTGTTGTTCCTCTGATTTCGTGGTGTTTTCTGTACTATTCCGTGTAGTGCGATCACTATCCTTTACCTCAATGTTATTTGTATGGTACTGGTTAATAGATTTGACCAAATTCGAATCCAAGGAGAATTGGAAAATCATCAATGGGCATGAGGGTAATATTATTTTTGTAAAGCTGAGTTTGATTAAATTTTTTATGCCCCCTTGATTTGAATTGGTTGTTTTTTTTTGTAGTTGGGAGAGTGGGGGGTGATATATTCCATTTCCTCGGCGGACATTCGCGATGTTTGAACTTCTTCGCGGACAAAACATGCGGTGATATTGGATTTTGTTTTCACACCTCATATCACGAGGCAGGAAATTTTCATCCTGTTCCACAAGTTTTTATCCGTCAAGCAGCACTTTTCAGTTGTATCAAATGTCGTAACAGGTAAAATCCGGTGGATCAGCAGCGCAGTGAAAGTCGAGCAGTCGTTTTGTAAAACTAACGAGTGAGTGGTCGTTTCGTTATTTACTCTATTTAAAGGACCAGAATATTCTAATCTTTATCGTCGTTCGTTCATACTTGATTTAAATGCAAATTCGATTTTTCCACAAATCTTAAACGTGAGCTGCGTAAGTTAAGAGAACCAAGGTGCATATGGCCATTATCTCACTCTTGCAACATTTTAATTATCCTCCCGTCTTCGTTATCGGGATTCGTCATGCCGTTTTTATACGGTTGCGGTTTTTCGTTGGCTATTCGCAGTGTTGATCTCTTGCCATTTCTCTGTAACTATCTTGTTTAGTTTTAGCATCAACTAAGTTGTGAAGTTTTTTATCGGTTAGTGTCGGTAGTAGGTTATGTTTTTGCTGTGTCCCGAACGTCGTATTTGTTATATAGGCTTCATATCTTGCCCTAGAGCAGGCTAGTCGTGAGAAACTCGACGAATTACATTCTTACGATCTTCACTTGCGATCATGATAGTGACGTTAAATATGTCGACACATCTTAAGGAGGTTCCGTCGCGACTGTGTGAGTCAAAACAAATACAAAATTCGACATTTTTGATATTTTGTCCAAAAAATTCTGCTTTCGCTGATGAAATGCGTTACCTATAGAAACCCAAAAGTAAGGTACAACACATGCAGATTATTCCACGAAAGTATTTTAAATGAGCACTTTTTTACAGCCGTAGGAGCCGACTGCAGCGCAATTTCCTACAAATTACCGCATTTTGACTTCAATTACGGCAGTAATTCCCTAATAACTAAAAAAATAAGGTGGTAAGATGCCTGTATTTTATTTTTATTTAATTTCTCTGGATTATTTCCTTCTTAGAGACAGTTTTCCACGAAAATGGCATTTCTATTTTATGGAAAAATACTGTTTACCCCATGTTTCTCTCATTCCACCATTGAACACCATGTAATTTCAAGTTCAATTATAGAATAAAATAGCGTGGAAAGGTATTATTTTGTTCTCCATATCAGATAGAGGACAAGTTTTTTTTACAGTTAGACAGAGTATGAATAAAATGCCATTTAAGTCATTTTACGGTGGAACCATCTTACATCTACATCTACGATGTACCGTGCAAGCCACCACTAGGGTGTGTGGCACGGGGTGATTCCACACCAGGCATGCAGCACTCGTGCCAGAACAAATCAGAACCTCGCACGCTCCCCCTGGCGCTAGGCGCAGGCCAAAAGCAGTCAGGAGAACAGTGCGCAGTCCAACCGGAAACTGGGAGAGTGATACGTAAGTGAACATGCGAACATTCAGAACAATGCTATACACACATCTAGTGGTTAATATTACTAATACTGTTAATCTATGAATGCTACGAGATGCTACTTCATGCAAAGAACAAAATAAAATAATGCCGTACAAATCGACCGGTGTGAAGTGTTATTGATGATGTGGTGTTATTAAGCACTAGTGAAGATTCTATTCTACCTAGTGAGGGTGGGAGTTTCATGTGATTGATCTATCGCAACTATTATGATCCCTTATTGTACGTGGGAATAAGGGATATCGTGTATCGGTTCGGCAGTCAGTTTCCTTTATCTTATTCATGTGATCGCTTCTACCGTAGTACGTTGAAGAGAGTTAAGAGTAGTAATCTTAAAAAGCATGCGCTTGCTGCTGTAGTCCTGGAATTGGATTGGGGGGAATTCTGGATCTTTTACTCTGCCGTGATTGATAACATTGATGACAAGGGAAATCGGACTTGATGTGCTCAGGTAATTCTCGAAAACTTTCGACGTGCGTGATTCGGCGAGTGCGTGCCACCGCGCTGAACCTGAAGCATATCGTGCCCCACCACCACCACGCTACTTCAAGTCACATGGGGTTATATTAACTGTGGGTGGCGTGATTTAGTCTGCTTCATTTGCAGCGCCAACTTTCTTTACGGGAATCTTTAATTTCCAGCAAATGGGAGGGTGATTTAATTCACCTTTCCCTCCCCATCTCTATCATGAGACTCTCTGTCGGAGCCAATGGCCAATATTTCGTGAAGTATTCCCGACTCGCGTAACAGAGTAAGAGGATGCAAAGGTGCGAAGTTATCGCTCTTCCAAATCGGAAAGAAAACTATCAAAGGGCGCTTCCAATCCGCTACGACACAGTGACTTGTTCTTACTGCAATATGCCGAGAATCGCAGATTGATTGCGCACGATTCGTTCGAATTGCATGTGTCTTACGCTCGCCATTCACACTTTTTTTGTTTTAATGTTGCTTCGGCGCTGTAAGCTCAAGAAGTAAATGGCATCTACAAAATACCCTGCAAGCCACATCAGGGGTGTGTGGCAGGGGGTGAGTATTCACCAACATGCATTACACTATACCCTTAAGTTGGTGTAACTACGACTAATTATGCATTAGCATAAATCGCTAATGCTTGTCACGATGCGAAGCCTCACAAGCATGCACTACTACACTACAGATATTATCACAATGGACAATAAACCGTTAATATATATATATACATATACTCATCCATTCGAAAATCAGACGCTCATAGGCGCGAATAAATTCATACAATCATAGGAAATAAAAAGGGATAGGAACACATAAAAGGACGAACACAGGGTTTGGTTGGGAAGATGAAAATGTGTCGAATCCAGACAGAAAAAATTTCACCTTACCCAGGAGTCGAACCTGGATCTCCCAATTCTGCTACTCAATTAACTGCTGAATTCGACGGGGTTTTATGTCACACCCACACCACACACACACCACATATATGTGTGTAAATATATAATAAATAATATCGTTCAAACAGGGTGAAAGAAAGAGGATAGGAAACACACAAAATTGTGAAGTCCAATGGTGGTGTGAAGATGGTATGATGGCCGATTCACAGTGAAAAAAATTCGTCTAGACCGGGAATTGAACCACGGACCTTCCGATTTTGCGCCGGATGTTCTGACCACTAAGCTATCTAGACTACTAAAGAAACACTGGAATCGGCGGGGGGTTTATATGAATCAAACAACCCCAAGACTAGCCCGTAAAGTTCACCGAGAGATGGCGACAGGGCGTTATTCACCCACCGGCAGAGAAGGAATTACGTTCACAGAAGAGGAAAGGAAAGGTTGACTCAGGCACACAGACAGTGGTAAAGATACAGTACAGGCGTTTCGGGGCACGCAGAGCCCAAGAAGTAGAAATGAGCCATTCCGGCCATACAACCATCCATTCACTCGCTCGAACCGCTCCGTGGCGTAAATAATAAATAATATCGTTCAAACAGAGGGTGAAAGAAAGAGGATAGGAAACACACAAAATTGTGATGTCCAATGGTGGTGTGAAGATGGTATGATGGTATGATTTTCCAATGGATGAGTATATATATATATATATATATAAATAGACTATGCCACAGGTGGGGCGGAATTAAATATAAACACATAAAAAAAGAACACTCGGCGTCCATGCCCTCAAAAAAATCATTAAAAACCTTTTCCCACTCCTTTCCGACAATCTCACTACCAAAAACACTTTCCCCATTTGTCCATCTCTCACCTTCAGGCGTCCCCCTAACCTCTCCAGCATCTTAAAAACCACCAAACCGTTGACTAAACCCTATACTAGCTCTAAAACCCCACCCAACCCCTGCCATCGCGCGAGATGCAAAACGTGCCCTATCCTTATCACCGACCCCCTCCCCGCTAAATTCCTCTCCCACCCTCTTCCTTCCGTCCCCTCTCGGTCATGCACTTCCCACAATGTGGTTTACATCCTCCTGTGCAACCTGTGCGATTCATATTACATTGGTCTTACCACTAACGCCCTCAGCGTTAGAATAACCGGCCACCGAGCCAGCTGCAAGCCGTCCTCGCCCAATGCCTCCTTCCCCGTCCCGATCCATGCTTCCTCCCACAATCTCATTTTTGATAAATGCTTCCGTGTAGGCGTATTGGCTTCCCTCCCTCCCTCTGCCTCTCCCCTTCAATTGCGTACGCTAGAAGGTGCCTGCATCTGGCTTTATTCCGCACACAATCCGCCCGGATTAAATCGCTCTCACTGACCTCTCCCGCCCCTTCTCCCCTTTCCCCTCCTTTAATCCCCTCCCGCCCCTCCCCTTTTCTCCTTTCCACATCCCTTTCTCCTCCTCTGAACCCCTCCCGCCTCTTCCCCTCCTTGCCCCTCCCTCTTCCTCTGACCCCCTCCCGCCCCTCCCCTCTTCTCCCTTCCTACCCCTCTCTCCTCCCATCTCACCCTACCTTCTGTTCCCTGCCTGTCCATCATTCTGTATCCGTCTTCCTTTGAGAAAGGTTCTAGCAACCGAAATATCAACTAATATTGTGAGTGTTCTTTTTTTATGTGTTTATATTTAATTCCGCCCCACCTGTGGCATAGTCTATTTACATTATCGCGTGTGTGATTTTCCACGAACTCGTATATATATATATATATAAATGTATTTTGCAACTAAACAAATGGACAGAGACTGAATACTTGTGTAGAAAACATGCACGGCGGTCTGCTAGTACATGGTAACGGATAAGGATTCAAGTATTAGGGAGTACTACTACTACTACTAGCTACACTA
Organism: Pyrrhosoma nymphula; assembly: GCA_963573305.1. NCBI lineage: Eukaryota > Metazoa > Arthropoda > Insecta > Odonata > Coenagrionidae > Pyrrhosoma > Pyrrhosoma nymphula. The sequence continues at coordinate 4,578,997 of OY754335.1, read as the reverse complement.
CCTATCGACAAACCTAGATAAAAGTCTCATTGGTCCCTTATAGTTACACATTGCTCTTATGCAACGTAGTGGATACCCTCCATTAATGCAGAGTGCGTACTTGTAATTCGAGTACGAACTTCTTCAATCAGTGGATGACAACAATGTCAGATTTTTTATGTTAAAAATGAAAACTAGGATAGTTTGTCTTGCGTTGAAATGTTATTTTTTTCTACAGCCTGTGTAAGGTTTGGATGAGCCGCTGAAACTAGTTTTGCCTGTTTTTTTCCATTTTGTTACTTGAGCGACGATAAAAGGGAGGAAACAAGGTAAAATGAACTCAGGTGAAAGGGCATTATCTCTTGAAAGGTCTTCCTTCTTCTTTTCCACTGTATACTCGGGGCGTCCCTTTTTCAAACCGTCCCCGTCGTTTCAGATAAAGCGAACAGCCATTCCATTGTGTGAGACTCGGAATTCCTCCTCCTGGAGACTTCTACAAGCGCAAACACACTCACATACGAGGGAAAAACACCTGCCCCTACAATAGTCGACTCAACATTCCATAGCATCTCTCTCTCGAGGCCTTGGAAAAAATCTTGCTATTCGTCGCGTGGATTGTTGAATAGATGATTGACCAGTCCATATTTCTATCCCCCCCCTTACTCCGGAATGCATCACGCCTTCGGAAGCTGTGAAGTGGTGAGTTTCCAGTAACTGGGATGTTATTGTGACGTAAGATGTCGGCGCTGCCGATCGGATGCCAGTCTTAAATACCCAGTACCCGGCTGGGAAATATTTATAGCCTATCGGATTTTGTGTTATATTTTCTCTTGGTTCAGTTCATTCATATTTATGTGCCGTTGAGAGTAATATAATGAATGGTGTGATTAATAAAACTCGAAACTTTGGAATACGAGGCTTAAGGAGGTTCGGTGGATTCACTCTCAAATTAAGAGAATTCGACGAAACATGCTGGAAGCATTACTTATGCTGTCTTAAATGTACTAGATTTTTTTCAGAATTATTTACCGCAGATTACTTGAGATATTTGATCGAGAATTGGACAAAAATTACATGGGTTCGTATGGGAACACAAGGTACGAGTAGCTTAATTCATCAAAAAGAACCTTTTTCTAGTCAAGAATAAGAGAAACAAAAATAATAAAAATAAAGTATATCAAATGATTTTCATACATTATTATATTGATGATTTAAATTTTTTTTTCTTATTCTTCAGAGTACTATGCTGTATACAGACATAGTATACACAGTAATATGCAGTATCTTAGAGTCTTCAAGCATTTGGATATTTTTCCTGAAGTAAATAAGCTATTGCATACAGCACACATAGTTAGAGACCGTAGAATCGGTTAAATACCTCCGAGTTAAACTGACTAATGATCTCTCGTGGGGTAAACATATTCGGGAAATAACTGGTCAAGCTAATCGTAAATTGAGATTAGTTAAAAGAATACTTGGCAAGTGCGACGATAAATTTTAAGGAAATAAGCTACTTCTCCGTCGTTAAACCTCACTTGGAACACGCTGCCAGTATTCGCGATCCTTATTAACAATATGACTAAAAACAGAGTTAGACCGCGTGCAGCGAAGATCGGCAAAATACGTTAAAAGGCCGTAACTATATTCTCTTTAGCGTTCGTGACCTTTTGCAACATCTGGAATGGGAATCGCTTTCAGACCGTAGATTAAAATCATGACTTACATATTATGTAAGCTCCTAACCGATTTACTTTCTGATTTTTTAGCGTTGTTTTACGAAATCCGACGTATTAAGGGAGATCAGATCACGAGAATAAAATGAGGGGACTAGACTGCAGAACGAGCAGATTTAAATTGTCATTTCTCCCGCGAACGATAAGAGACAGTAATAACTGCCAATGGGAATTTGTCGACAGGTAACGTAGCTATTTAGTTGATTTACCCCTTAATATGTAGATACTTGTATCCTTATCTCCTACGTAGCACTAACAGCACGCCGTGCATGTTTGAGATATAACTTTGTATCTGTCCATTTATGTGGTTGTAAAATACATTAATACATGCGGTCCCTCTAACATTGGTTGTGTACCTATGATGTTGTGTACACGTTTCGCCTAATGACAAGCATTAACGATTTATGCTAATGCATCAATAGTCGTAGTTACACTAACTTTATGTTATAGTGTAATGCATGTCGGTGGCAGCTCAACCCCTGCCAGACACCATTGAGGTGGCCTGCAGGTTATTTTGGTGTACTAAAATTTAGCGCGCTGTTAGAAATTATGTGCCTGTGTGATTTGTTTGAGGTGAGCACTTGGAGCGTAAGTTTGGCAACAGTGTTCTTCATAAGGTCTCTACTGTTAACTTAATGTGTAACGCTTTATAGCGCACGTATTCAGGGAAACACCTGCCCCCCCTCCCCCCAAGACTCAGGAATGCCACCACGTCCACACTCACTTTCGAGGCTGCGATAATATTGTCAATCCGATTCGTCGCGCGTATCATGAGAGATGAATAACCTAGTCGTCGCTGAGGTCTCTTCCCCCCCCCCCCCCCCCCCCCCCCCGACCTCGGTCAAGACTCTCGCCCTCCGGCTTATGCTGCTGCTGACCACAAAACGACGCGAGGCTGAATTACGGTCACACTCACCCCTCATCAATACGAGAGAGTTGGGTGGGATCCTTAAGGTGTGGGAACTAGAATAAACAAGGAAGGTCAGAGGAGGCGGCGGCAGCCAAGTGACGACGGCCTTCTGATGTCCGAGTGACCTCCTTCCTTCGAGTCAGGGACGACCTCCCTGTGGGCGTATGGTCGAGATCTGACTACTTTTAGCGCCAAATCGATCGCCATCCACAAAACTTTCCAAGACAGGGAGTCGTCCTTATGAATTCCTCCTTTTTATTCCTGACTTCGGTGGCGCATATTCAACCTTGTTGAACGAACACACTTGTTTTCCACTTGATTGCTTTTGATGCTAGTTTGTTCGCTGCATGAAGTAGTATCTCGTAGCATTCATAAATTAATAGTATTAGTAGTGATTGCTACTAGATATCTCTTTAGCAGTGCAATGCATGTTTGAATGTTCATGTACTTAGCTTTACTTACTTCCTCGGCGCTACAGCCCGGTATGGGCTTTGACCTCCGTTCATGTACGTATCACTCTCCTAGGGGAGTTATTTTCTAATCTCACTTTTTTAATGACTCTTTGCGGGAAGGCGGGAGATCCGTTTCGCTCTCTTAATGATCGGCTCACGATCGGCCAAGGTCCGATGGTGGCTCCATTTCACGTTCATAACGACATCTCAGCGATGGAAATAATGAAATGCGGAGCCAAATGAAACGGATCAAGGTTCGAAAGATGCGGATCAAGAGTCGAAAGAGCGGATGAATCAAATAAATAGACCGGCAGTTCACCATTTGATAGCCGAAGATGATCGCGCCGCCTGGGTGGCGGAGTTGAACTACGAAAAATGACGTAATTTTCCACATTTTATGACGTATTCTCACTTAAGCGAGATTATATAATAACCCTCCAGTTTCTGGTTGGACTGCGCACTGTTCTCCTGACTGCTTTTTGGTGTCTGCGCCTAGCGGCCGGGGGAGCGTGCGAGGTCCTGATTTGTACTGGGACGAGTGCTGCATGCCTGGTGTGGAATCACCCCGTGCCACACACCCTAGTGGTGGCTTGAACGGTACTTCGTTGACGTACATTGCTTAGCCAATGCTAGTTGCTCGTAGTAGAATTTTGCGTCAAATGTTTTTGCCAAATCAACTGTAAAAATTATAATTTTATGTTACGGAAATTTGTACCTCCCCGTGAAAACTCTGCATGCTGCTTACACGTTTTTATGGCATATAGTTTGCTAAATTAAGAAATTCGTGTTCTTAAATTTTAATAATTTACTCGGCAAAACATTTTTCTGCAAACACACAAGACCTAAGAAAACCTTGGTCCCTGAGGACAAGGATGGAAAAATGCATTTGTACCTAAACAAGGTTATACATTTTTTTTAGATGAGGTGGTAAAGGTGCATTTTCACACCTTGTTCCTAAATTTTATGGCCTTCGTCTAAATTTCATATTCAGTTAGGTAAGTGAAATATTCATCGCAATCTGAGTGATGGCTGTAGAATTTAACTTCCCTTCTTTCTCTATAGGGTGCATTGTGTTTTAAAGGAGTCTTCAACAACAAAAAAATCGCATTTTTTAAAAGATTACGAAATGGTTTCTAAGTGTATCCATCATTGAAGGTGCGCACTACCTTAGATTCTCGTATCTTCATGCGAGCCCGAGGCATGATAAGTTATTCGTCAAACATGGGACCTAAAGTTTCGATGACAAAAGCATGACATTGAATACAGCAAAAACATTGGAAAGAGGCAGCTCAATTACTTTCCGGAATAAACGTACCTAATATAAGTGCAGACTTGGCCGAACTAAAGATGTAGATAGTTTAATATAGTAGATGCCTCCATTTACGGAAGATCTTATGATAGTATTTCTATAAATGGCTCTAAACCTGTCCAAATTGTTTGACTACCTACGATCCAATCTTGATGATTATTTTACCATAACATCAATGCACTAATATTTATTTTTAAAAAACCAGGTTATTCAAGCGTGTCCGGAATAGATAGGAGTGCAGAGATATTCTGAATTGAAGATTTAAGTTTAAATTAGTCCCTATGGTTTCAGGGCGGATGGCAGTACTTCTATGTATGCATCCATACATGGTTCTTCTACATCTACGATGTACCGTGCAAGGCACCGCTAGGGTGTGTGGCACGGGGTGATTCCACACCAGGCATGCAGCACTCGTCCCAGAACAAATCAGAACCTCGCACGCTCCCCCTGGGGCTAGGCGCAGACACCAAAAAGCAGTCAAGAGAACAGTGCGCAGTCCAACCGGAAACTGGGAGAATGATACGTAAATGAACATGCAAACATGCAGTACACTGCTAAAGACACATCTAGTGGTTAATATTACTAATACTGTTAATTTATGAATGCTACGAGTTGCTACTTCATGCAGAGAACAAAATAAAATAATGCCGGACAAATCGACCGGTGTGAAGGGTTAGTGATGATGTTGTGTTATTAAGCACAAGTGAAGATTCTACTCTACCTATTGAGGATGGGAGTTTCATATGATTGATCTATCACGACTATTATGATCCCTTATTGTACGTGGGAATAAGGGATATCGTATATCGGTTCGGCAGTCAGTTTCCTTTATCTTATTCCTGTGATCGCATCTACCGTGGTACGTTGGCTCTAGCAGTTGGTTCAATCGGTGGAATGGGTGCTTCCGTTTGTGCATCAACTGGCGCAATTTCGTGCCTCGTGTGAACACGACTCGGAAGTAGGGAGATCCACGCAATCTTTGTTTTGGGGTGGTGGTGTCACTTGGTGGGTGCGCTCTTGTGGGTTTTATATTTCCTCCCGCGCGTTGTTTTCGAATTGCTTAACTTGCAGAGTGAATTTCGATGCCGCGGTGGTTGAGAATGGCGCCTGGCCTTTCCTTGTCAAGCCTCGCTTAATGTGATTTAGCGGGGTCGTGTTTTTGGCGCTGCTGCGGGGAGTGAATTGCCTGAGTGGATTAATCCGGCGAGGGGAAATGACGCCAGGGGGGCTCTCTCCCTGGGCTTCTCTCTCTTGCCCCTCGACTCACTGGGGGACGATAACTAGATTCCGTGGCGCCCATGGCCAAGTTTTATGAACCTACTCCCACCCAATTCCATTCGCTCGACCTGCGGGCCGAGTCTCTCCCTCCCCTTCCACCCTTGAGAGGATTAATTTTTTCAGGGTCGGGCATATGATAATAATTACTTTCGTTGATAACGTTGGCTATCTCACACCCGGGTCGTTTTAAATGGGAGAAGAATTAAGCGATAAAAATTAAGAACTGCGATTGGAAATAATTTTGTGGACGTGAGAATGAAATTGATCTTGTTAATCTATCTAGTTTTACTCGGTCTGGAAATTGGTTTAGTGAAATGAGGGAACAGGAGATGGCGCATTAGGGAGGAAAAGTTGAAAATTTTTGCACAAGTTTTGCCAATTTAAGAGAGTTATTGTTGCAGCAGGAACTTAAAAATCTATCCTGAGCATTGAACAGAAACTACTAAGTCAATCGCTCCAGGATGAGTCATCGATGCAACGTGGTACGTTTATATTTATGACCGTTAGATAATATTGTAAGCGTTATGTTGTTGTAAGGGACGGAATTCTGAAGAGAGAATGAACTCTTCAATGCATATTTAACATTCTATCTTTGCAAGATACAAGTTTGTTCAGGGTTACGCGTATGGAAAAAATAACTGTCGTTACTAATCTTAAATAACTAGTCTGGGTGGTGCGAATGAAGAAACAATGGCGCAACAAGTTGAAAACACTACGATTGGACGTAAATATACGTCCAATTGTAGTTTCCGGACGTATATTTGTACTGTTGCGTGAAATTTCCGCCACTATATCAATAAACTTTTACTATGGGTGAAATATGGTGATTGCGTGGATTACATGGGTGAAACATGGTGATTGCGAAGTGGGATAGGAAAGGTTATCAAGTTAATTTTTTTAAATTTCAAGTGTATTATATTGTCAACTGCATTAATATTTGGTTATCTGACAAATGAAGCATTCATTCATTCATTCATTAGAGTAATCTATGTTTATGATGAAAGTCAGAGAATATCCAACGAACTCTTACACGTGCCGTGTCCTTTCTACCTCTGGTATTTCTTTCTTCATCTCAGAATAAGTCCTACCTTTCTTCATCCCGTCCATAAAACTTATTCTCTTCCTTCCCCTTCCCCACTTGCCCAACATCCTACCCTCTATCACGGCCTTCAAGCAAACCACCGTCCCTCATTACCGCTTCCAGCCACCTACCCTTTCTTCCCCTGATCTCATCTATGAATTTCCTCTCCTCGCCCACCATGTCAAGCACTTCCTCATTTGTCTTCCTTTCCGTCCAACGCACCTTTTCCATCCTCCTCCACACCCACATCTCGAAAGCCTTCAGCCTACTTTCGTCTTCCTTTCTCAAGGTCCACGTTTCTGTCCCATCTGGAATTCTGGCACCTATCTGGCATGGGTGGCCCTACCAGGAGCAATAGTACTTGCTCCTGCCAGTCCAGCTCCAGAGGTCATTGGAACGCACAAGCCCTTCCTCCACGTCAAGGTCGTAGTTCAAGGAAGGGGTATATTACTTATGCCGTCGTAAATGTTTCATTATTTCTCCACCTCGGTTCCAATTCACTGCCATCAGCCCTGTCTAAAAATGTGCTCAAATGTTGCGCGTGAGTGATGCTTAAAAACTGTCGGATACTGGACGTACTTACTGTGTACACTGTATGCAAAGCGCATTAAGTTTGCGAAGGCCACCGGAGAGTTTAGGTCGGGAGGTGTTCATTTATGCTCCTTGATTGGTTTGTGTGTGTGTTGCGTGAGTTTCCGCGGCTTGACGGCTGTCAGGTGCCGTCAAGAGGGCGTGGGTGGAAGGGAAGGCGGTTCTAGGGTTCTTGGAAATCGTAGATCCAGATGTAGTAGGGAACGTCAGAAAACTTGAGTATAAAGTATAACAAAAAGCTCTTCTTGCTTCGTTCATAGTACACTAGTAGTGTACCTACTGTCCTCGTTAGCTCTGTTACTACTAGTCAACCTTCTGAATGTTAGTTCTTAGCTTCGTATCTCTCGACTTCTTTTGTTGGTTTACGTGCTGACGATCATCATTATAGTTACTATACCCATTGAGTAGTGGGTTTTATAACAGCCATTATTATCCTGCGTGGCTAGGTCACTTCTTATGTTTTCTTCATAAGGCTGCCCGTCTACTTTTCCAATCTGAAATCCCTTGTTATCTTAATAACAATGAATGACTTGTTGTATCTACAAAGACGTTATATTCACGACCCAGGTTTAGACGTAGTGCAACGTCATCAGGTGATGACGTTTTACTACACCTGATGCACGCCAACGAAGCCTAGTTCGGGAATAAAACATTTTATGGGGATATACTAAGTTAATTATTATTGTTAGCATGAAAAAATGCTGCAAAGTTGCGCCTCGAAAAATTTAGGTGCCCATTTTATCTCTTCGTATCTTCCGCCTCCCTCTTTATGTTATCCAAGATTCCTCTCATTCTCCTTCCTCTCCCTCTCTAAGGTAGTACTCAGCAATTCCCCCCTCTTCAGTATAAGTTAGCCTCCCGATATTCTCCATCCAATTTCCCTGCCCCATTGCGAATTGCTTTATTCGGCCTTTCCTCCTCCACCATTTTTAACACACCTCGTCATTTGTTTTCTCCGTTGCCCAGCTAACTCTTTCCACATTTTTCCAAAATTACTACAGGAAAGATTACTCTCTATAGTCGTTCTGCAACACCCAAGTGCTATAACCATCCAACTCTATGCTCGAATTCAAGTTTCATGGTACCATTGCTCCAATTTAGCCTCGTAAATCTCCACTTTTCCGTAAATACTTGGGCGATGCTTACCTTAATGCCCTTCTTTCTACATCCATTCTATTACTGAATACTCCGAAGATATAAGAATTGACGTGGCGATGTAATTTGTAAAAGAAATTCTTAAGGGCAGTTAAATAATGGTACAGTATGACGGAAATTCTTGATACTGTGATCATAAATCGGGTAATACCGTGGAAAGGTCCCAGCCAACCTGGTTAATTTAGGCGAAGCGCTGGCCTGATCGTCAACAAATGCAGTTACCTCTTTATCTAATGAAAGGACTTGGGCGACAATGGTCGCTATCGGCGATGGGCCGCAAGTAGTTTCACAAAACGTTTCATGAGAGTTATGGTCTCATATATCAGCTGAGAGTGTATTTTTTTAAATAATGAAGTAGAAATTCAAATGAAATCTGGGTTATGTCGGTGAATTAGATCTTCCAAATAATCGTAATGTTTCGAAGTAAGCGGATTCTAGCGGAAATGAGCGGATAGTTATTTTATTTACGGAAAGTTTTTTGATGGGGCAAACGAAGAAGTTTCTTTAATAGTTGTGGAGGAAAGGAAGATTCCGAAGACTAGGAGAGGGCAGTTAAATAATGTGCAGGTGGTTGGAACTGTTTATTGGAGGCGGAAGGTAATGGAAGATGGTTGTTGAATGTGAAATTGAACAGAGGGGTGAGGTAGGAATTGTATGCGCGTGTTACATGGGATTTAGGGACTACACGTTGAGTCGGACTGAGACACATAGTGCGAGGGAAGTTGTTTTTGAGATGCACTGCAAAAGAGGGAAACGTCCACCGAAACTAATCCTAATCGGTAGAATACTGGAGGGTTGTGTTTTTAAGCACTCGAGATAACATCGATCACGAAACTAAGGAGTCACGTGGTACAATAACAAACTGTTTTAGAGTTTGGTGTGTTCGAACCTTTCTGATGGACAATTTAAGATTGTAAGATTTGTATCTCGAGGATAGGTCACAAATTTACAAACTATAACTCCTTGCCGACGTTTCGGTGTCTTGTAATTGAGACACCATCTTCAGGGCTTCAATATTACGGTACAACAACATTATTAATGAAGTAACATAAAAAAAGTAACAAAAAATATATCACAAGTTTCACCTTACACCTTACCTTTCTCAGGTGAAACTTGTGATATTTTTTGTTACTTTTTTATGTTTCTTCATTAATAATGTTGTTGTACCGTAATATTGTAGCCCTGAACATGGTGTCTCAATTATACACCGAAACGTTGGCAAGGAGTTATAGTTTGTAAATTTTTGACCTATCCTCGAGATACAAATCTTACATTCCATGAAGAGGTTGATAATACAATACTTCAATTTAAGATTTCTAGATGGTCAAGATGTTATCTAATGGGGATTTTTAACACGATCGACAATATTCCGGTGATTATAGACACTTAATCGGGAAGGCTGCGTGAGAATTGAAGAGTGGTCCTAACGCGTAAAAATCTCGAACAGTTCGTTATCATACCACGTGACTCCTTAGTTACGTGATCGAAATTATCTCGAGCGTTTCAAAAACACAGACCCCCAGCTGGTTATGCTAATTTGTGTGTGGGTTTTGGGAGGGCCGAGTGTACCTATTCGGGCTCTCATTTTAATTCTGCAAAGTAGGCGGCGGTTGTGAGGCGTCGCAACTTAAAAGTGGTAACCTCAAACTGCGAATTTCTATTCGATACGCCCTGTAACTGAAAAAGAAATTGGCGAAAGGAGATGTTGGGGAGCGGTGGTGGTTTTTTTGAGTGGGAGTGTGCAGAGGGAGTCGTGTTGAACTGTGCCCGACGTGAGCGGCGGCGAGTGGAAAGAAATATGCCGTGGGTTTATAAAGTTTAAAGAGTGTGGGTTTTGATTTCAAACCAACCACACCCATTTCTTCTTCTGTCGCGTAGACAGTAATGATATGATGTTTTTGGCCCCTTAAGGTGGCTGGAGCGATTTTTGTATGTGTACAGATTTGCGTGAAACTTGCCATACGTGTCTTTATTAGTAATATCTATCGATAAAAGTGAAAAAAACTGCATGCTACCGATTTGGTTTCCTGGCAATTCAATGCTATTTTAACTAGTACTCTTATGGTACACGGCAAATATTTTGAAATAATTCGATTACAGATTTTCTCCTAAATGCGAACTAATACGTTTCATATTATTATAATAGCTGCTAACAAATATCAAGGTATCATGCCGAGTAAGAAAAGCGTATTTAGATATTATTTTCTCGTGAATTTCGAATTTCGCGCCGAAAATCCAAGTCAAAACAATGCTTTAATTAGGGCGAAAATTTGAAATATAACTCTTTCATCATATACATTACTGCATGGTTGGCGATTTCCAACGTATAAACTGGTTTACTTGAGTGAAATGTGGTTTAAGAATATTTTTTTCGACTTGCTTGAAAAGTTATAAGAATGTGCCTTCAACGACTCACGATTACCGCTCCAGCCACCTTAACTCGTTTTCGGCGTGTCTGTTTATGCACTAATGTGCCGCCTCTTCCAAATTATGCATCGCACCTGAAAATTGTAAACTACCTTAATAATATTAATATGTTATCTATATGACACAAATGTTAAAACGCCTTCGCCATAGTAACCTTTCAATTCCACTGTTCATAATGTCGAATTTGGCGACGCATACTTATAACATGCACTCATCTGCTAATAACTTGCCGGTGTTTTATGGTGTTTCATGTATTTTCTTGAGTCATTTTTCATAGGGATTCTATACCGATAAAAATTTCGCTACCAATGGAATTGAAAAGATTTGCTAATAAAATGCGTTTTACGTGTGACTACCTATTTCCCTGTGCTATGTCCTAAGGACTTCCTTCCTAGCGGTGCAGCCTCAAAGATATACCGGAAAGAATTTCTGGCTATAATTCTTGTTCAATTAATTATAAAAGGGTTAAGTTGATTCTAGGTAGGGAAGCATTTATATGTTCTGCAGACAATGAACTCCATCTATGCATGCATTCTTGTATACGTCCGTTTTTCCCCAACCATATCGAGCACCCGTCGTGTTTCATGTTGCTTTACCTAACTTCTCCATCCTTCTCGATTTCCTCATTTCAAAGGCCTCTATCGATTCTCATAATTTTCCCTCTGAGCTTCCAATGTTAACGATCGATCCAGCTTTTAATATCATGCGATAAGGAGACCATGAAATGTTAAGCGTGCGTTTCCTCGACTGCCTTCTCCGTACTGGTCTGAAGGACGTACTTGGGTTCAGGCCCAAGGCTATAAGTTTGGACGTGCTGTGCAATGTTTTTGCCTCGTGTGATAATTATATGGTATTCTGCTGTTCAGGGTCGGTTTTAATCAAGTGATTCTACTCTCACAAATATTCGGAATTCATGATAGCAAAAAATCATTCGCCTAGCGTGGGATTCACCTGCAATCCAATCCAGGAAATGATTTTTCTTCTGTGAATTTTATACAATGGTGTATTTTCTCAGCGGGTGCTTTTAAGTGTTGGCGGCTGGTTAAGGTTGTAAGCGGGTGAACCGTGTTGCTTTACATTCGTGTAAGGCAAACACTTAGGTATTTTAATATGAAAATAATGACGTGGACTTCGAAACGTGCCTTGCACATGAATGCAAGTACTTCGTGACATTATATACCGCGTACCTCGCGAGTACATCGACTAAAGAGTACTATTTGCTCAGTACTTAGTTCCTTTAGAGCCCCCCTATGTATGTCGCAGCGGAAGAGGACGCCTGGGTAGCTGTATCTGGGAAGGTTGTCGGTACATATTCTGGAGGTCTGCGTCCGGATTCCCGTCCAGGCGAATGATTTTTCGATCTAAATTGCGAAAGCGTATGCATTTCCTCAACCGGCGTCTCATTTTGAGTTTCTGATCCACCTATTCCCGCAGTGCTTTCAATATTCCTACTAAGGTGTTCCATCTTAAGACCTATTTTTTCTTACATTGTGTCTATCTTCAACTCAGCATGCTTCCTACCTCCCTTCATTCTATCCCTCTTAGAATTTTACCTTCAATATCAGTCTATGCATGAATTGTTCTCCACCTTGGTAATTCCCCGTGAAGAAGAAAAATAAATAAATACGATTGTGAATGACCCACGTCTGTGGTGGTTTTTAGTTCAGGATATACTTCTCTATGGAAGTGTCTATGAAGATTTTTTTCCTCAAATTATTGCTTGTTATTACCTTTCACTGGTAGACATTTATTCATCCAGTTCATCGAGTGTGTATCGATTGAATGCGGACTGCTATGTCGGAGCCCAGGCCTGAATTGTGGGTTGGTGATAATAGTCGTAAAATGGAAATTTATACCGGTGAAATGAGGTCCCCTTTCTTACACGTAACCAGTGATTATCACGAACAAAAAATCTTGCCTTCGGTGGAACTCGAATCTGTTAGCCGTTGGGTGTTTTGGCGATTGAGCTGTCAAGTAGACTGACCCGAACGAATCCTTCCCCGTATTGTAAATGTTCTAACGTGTGTGTTGTTATAAATGTTCGACAGTGGGTATTTCAAATTGTCTTGTAGCTAAATTCATTCCTAATGTTAATATCAGTTCCAAGTAAAGCAAAATATTTTTTCTCAAAATTGGCTGGGTTGCAAAAAGTGAAGTAGCGACTGTTAGTAGAATTCCATCCCTTAATACGGTCTATGACCCCGGTATAAAACTGATGAATACGCTTCAGTCCTCGTCGTGGTCTAATGCTTTGAATTGGTTATCTTGCAAATTACTCTTAAAATATTTTCATAATAGAATTTCATTTTGTTAATTCTGTGAGAATATAAAATTGGCCCCTATAGTGTACGATTGGGGAGCGAAGCAGCGGCTTGCTCTCCTGTTAGCTTTGTGATAGAATTGAAGCCATTAGAGTTCTATTTGTAAAATTTTAACGCCAATCTAATGGATGAGTAGACGTGCATTCATTCTCTCCACCCATTTCTCATTCGTTGATGGCACTGTCATATTTGATGGTTATCTGAATAGATATAAACGACGCTCTTTTTTGCCTTTCGTTGCTCGATCCCAAACGTCCACATTTCTTGTCGCGTTGCTTGCGTGCCATTTTTGTTATCTGACATTCGGTGACATCAGGGGCTTTCAGACGGCGTTCACCAATGGTATCCTCGATCCAAAACCTTTCTCTCTTGCTACATTTATTCTTCTCTCGTTCCTCTGTTTGGTCATTCGACTCTCGTGTGTTTTCTCACTCGTACACTGTACGTAGCAAGCACTCTTCTTTCGATGCTTCTCCATCACCCCACCACCTTAGCCTCTCGCGAGGGCCTGCGTTCCCCTTTCATGACTCACTCATTCTTCTCTCTATCACTTTTTTTTAAACCGTGAATACCTTCCAAAGGCTCTTGACCTCCGCATTCATCTGGAAGGTTTGCTTATCTTAGCGTGAGTATAAATGTTATTTTTTAAAAAGGTTTTCAGAAGTTCGTGCAAGAGAAATCGGAATTTTTTTCATAGAGAAATTAATCACTTTGGTGCACTAAGGAAGCATGCTATCTACGCACCAGTCTGAAGTACTCGAAACCTACCTTTGTCGTAGATGTTGAACTTTACCCTTCGTAGTTAATTATATTATAAGGAGTATGTATGTACTGTTTATGGTGCTACTGGTGTAATTTTGTTTTACAAACCTAAATATTCTCCATGCATGGTCTTTTTTTCTCTCCGTGTATTTGCATCGAATCATTCAGCAGTCTTGGGTAAGAAAAGTGTGATTGTGCATTAGATAGTGCACGTGCAAACTTCGTTTGTTAGTGAAATGGGAATTCCTCATGTTCCAATTTAGTTCTCACGAAATATTGGCCTTTTTATCCAGTTACACTGCGTTTGTTTGCATAAAGAGAATTGCTGAATGACTGGAGCTCACAGATGTAGTCGCAAATGGTGCGTGGGAAGGTTTTTTTATCCTTCATTTCGGCAGCGTCTTTCTCTTTATTTTTTGTACTCCTGTCAGTTTTAGAAATACAATGCGGAGTTTAAAAAGTCCACCATGAACGTACTGTGAGGCATAGTTGGATAGGTTGGATGGGATGCATTGCCGAAGCAGCTGTATTACAAAGTTAATACTCTGGATTTTTTTCCAATTCTTTGAATATATTTATCAACTTTTAATTTAGCCTTTTCAAGTAATACCTACTAAAATATTTGTCAAATATTAAAAACTCGATGCTACTTTTAATTGCACGTATATTAAGATACCTTCATATGGCCGTCAAAATTCATAGCTGCACTAGTTTTATTGCGCAGTTGCTCCTTGTTGGTTGTCTATAAATAATGTGCACTATAGAAATCCATGACAATTATCGAGTGGCGTTTGTTAATTGAAGCTTACCTTCACATAACTGAAGAAATTCAGATATTACGAAAACAGCAAATGCTTAAGTTTTGGTGATTTTTTTAAAACTGGTGAGGCATATTTATTGGCGTGGACTAATCCATGCGCAGGATACCGTGTGGGTCGCCGTGCGATCTGACTTCGTCATTTCGCAGGGAGGGATAAGAGTGGGAAGGGGGCGGGGCTGGTGGGGAGAGAGAGAGGAAGTGGGAGGAGGGGCTGGGTGAATGCCCTTTGGAATGACGCCCCCTTATATACTCCAGGCTCAACAACAGTATCCTGACCCCCGTCTCCACTTGGCCGTCGCTGACGCAAGTAGGTTGTCCGTAGCACACCCTCGCGGGCCCTAAAGCCGCTTTCAATGCCATGGCTGGTTTCCCATAAGCCACCGCCGTTCGAGCTTAATATCGGTGAGAGCCCACCGGTGTTCACGGCCCTCGATGGAAATGTGTGACGGCGGCCCAAAGTGCCGGATGGTGCCCAGGGTGTAAGATCACCCGGTGCCCTTGTGGAAGTGCAAAATGCGGGGATTTGGTTTTGTTCTCACGGTGAAATAAAAATTTGGAGGCACGTGTCGTTTTCCACCTAAGCCGTAGTTAATTGCGAACTGTAGTAGATGATGATGTGGTGCATGCCCGATAGACAAGCATTTCAAAGGAATGAGCCACAGAGGATAAAGAATAGGGCTTTTGGATGTAACGAGAGTAGGGAATAGATATCGGCGGCCGCATGTAGTGTGCTAACTTGTAGGAAAGAAGTCAAGACGTTAGATATACACTGGATTTAGCAATGCCTAGTATGTGACTATCTTACTTTTTGTTTCTCAAGCTACGCCCTACCTGGAGGAGATACTTGGCGTTCTCTCATGAGCTGTCCATTTCCGAGGACTGTCTTTAATCTGGTGATTTTAACAAAACATCCGAAGTAAATAATGAAGGGGTTGTCTTCAAGTCGGGAGGTGCGGTATGTTATGCTGCTGTTAATAAAAGATGTTTGCTCTTAACCTGCAATGCCGTGGATTCTTAATACTTGTTTGTAGCGTACCAAGAATTATCCATACCCTAATTAGTCGTCAGTGTCACGTAAGAGCGGAAATCAATGAATGTGACTGGTAGAATTTGAGGTCATCAATGAAGGGGATATCAACTGCTGTGCTAGACTCAGTTCTACTGATGGACCTAAAAGAGTGCCTTGAATGTTGATGTATACAAATAGTAGGTATATAATTGATACATGTATAATGTAGTAATTGGCGATGCTGCTGTTGGCATTCCGTTTAACGATTAATAATGTGCTATGTGGCCACCATGAACTGCCATTACTTGTTCAATTAATCTCAGTTTCAAAAACATACTAAGGGAGAGGAGAGGCCAATAGCCGAACCGTATGTAAATATGTACATTCTGTAACCTTTGTAAAGACTTAGTCGTAATCTTCCGAAACGCCTGCGTTTTGGGGTAGGCTGTAAGAGCTGACGGAATGCTTCCATGCGTGGGTTTAAAGGAGGATGTAGAAAATAAGCTGGCAAGAATGGGAGGTGAACGCGAAGGCATTTTAGGTGTGGTCAGTGGAGAAAGGTGCTTGGGATATAATAAGAGGCAGTGGGATATTGGAAGTTTTATTGGATGCGAGGAAGATGGATGGGTGTGAAGGAGAGGGGAATAAATACTTTCACATTGCTTGAAGGATGTTGGAAGTCTGCAGGGATAAAGACTGGAATGCAGTAAAGGAAAATCCTCTATACTCTCCTGTTATCTTTCTGTATTTAGCCTAAATGTTGGTTGTTTAAAAATGGAATGTATGTCGATCACCCTTATTTATCCAAATATCATACCTGTAAGCAAGGGGGAAGGCACTTTACGAAATTTGTCAATATTTCTCTTGTCGATCAATTGATACGTCAATCACATTTTCATCAATATTTATCGTAGTTTTCATCGGTTTTTTATTTTATATTATTTTCTTCATTTTAGAGTGTTTCAATCACTTTTTGAAACGTGACAATCCTGATCGTGGCAGTTGTGATAATTTGTAGAAATAATTGATGTGTTGATTTCATATGTTTCCATAACACTAATATTTCTTTTCATCACAACGGGTCAGAAGGCCTGACTTGTAACCATGCGATGTTTTTGTTGCCCCCGTGACTGTGTCCTCCCTGTGTTGACAGCTGTCGTGTTTGCCCCCTCACGACGACTCTCGGTGACGCGAGCGATGCTCTTTGCCGCGCGCGTGTCGTTTTCGAGAGCGTTGCGCAATTCGAGAGGGACGCAAATCAATTAAAGTCAAAGAGAAGCGTTTGCTCTCAAGCCGATGCTGTGTTGACATTTCCCTTTCGCATCCTTGCCGCGGGCAAACATTTCAAGACTTCGCTGCTATTCCTCCTCCAGATCCTTTTGAGCAGAGTCCGCGGGGTCTCTCTTTCGGCCCTCCCGACTGAGCGGCCTTGTGAAGGAACACCATTTGTAATGTGGCAGCTTCTCTTTATTCTCTCGACTTCTTGGCAAACAGCTTCATTACGTGAGGGACGGGACTACGCTTTGGGAGCGCCCGTTCATGATTTATTCCGGCGAGAACTTTGACCGGAAAAATATGTCGAGCGAGTTGCGACTTGGGAATTTCTGGTTTGGAGTCGGTGTAAATAGCGAAACTTGAGAGTGTTTCCCATCTCTGGATTTATTTGCCATCCGCGTTGTCAACACTGGCTGGCATTCTGGTCTTCGCAAATTTGGACAGGAGCAAATGACGAGCTAATACCGAAATACGAGGTCGGACGGTGTAATACTTTGTATGTGAGGCGGTTTCCCGAGTTATTTGTTGACTTGCGTGCTCCTTGGTAGTTCATTTCCCTAGATAGTAGCCAAAACAAAGAGACTTGGTGCAGTGTACGAGTAAGTTTAGCCAGATTGCTATTTGTTCGATATTTTTGCATATCCCTGAACCTTCAAGCACGTATCCAATGTGGGTATGCGTACTCTTGGTCGGAAACCGCAGATTTGAATGAATCTTGTGAGCTGAAATAGAAGCCATTCGAATAGCTCAGTAGAACGTGTATCGACGAGGTATTTTGATCGATCGATATTATGTGAGGTGTATCGGTAGTGAACATCTATAAAGTTTTGTGATGGAAGTCGCTCTTTTTACGGCCATTCGTGTTTTATACTACTTTCGATTAAATGAAGCCTTGGTTATTTTTAGCGCTCGTGATGTTTTTGGAAAAAGGCATTCATTGTCTATTTACGTATCTATACAGAATCCTTCCTTTCTACATTCTCCAGTAATCACACGGCAAATTTCATAACCTTAAACACAATAACGGGCGTCGTGATTGTGAAAATTAAAAAAAATATGATGTAAATTTTCCACCTCCTTAAATCAGTGTGAAGTTTAGTATCGAACTATTGACAACATCAGGATCCCTTGGAGCCCTTATCATTCTTTTCTCTCTTCATGCTGCCCAGACTTTTCACAGTTGCTGTTGACTAAAATATGCCCCATTCGAGTGATGGAAACGGTAGCCGTGTTTGCAATGAGTGACACTCATGATCCCGTTCGTGCTTGCGTAGTGCGCTGGAGACCTTTCACTTTTAAGAACACGTCCCCGCAGCCAGCATGAGCGTCGTAACTGTTAATAGCCGAATCGGAGCCATAAGCGAGTGGCAGGGGGATACTTGCGATGCGGGCTTGTCAGAGCACGCTTTCCGGTACGTATCGGTGGAAGCATGCAAAAAAAAAGATTCGGAGATGACCACTTCCCCCTGTCGTTCAGGGTGTTTTGTTTAGCGTTTCTGAAGTGGTGTAATTTGGCTTGTTCTATTTTTCTCCTCTTAATTTGACTGTTTTAATCACTCAATAATTTATATCGCTCTTATCCTCATAAGTATTCTACTAAATGGTTGTTAGAATAGGTACCGATAAGGATATGGTATCTGGTCTTATATCCTACTCCACTTATACACTCCTTATACCTATAATACTACACTTGCTTTTGACTATGAAGCAATTATGCGAAATCATATTTTTAAATGATTGCTGTGGTGGAAGGATGTTGTTTTTTTATTTGTTTCATCAACCTGAATACAACCTCGAGGACCATATGAGGTTCTTGATGTTACATCAGGCGTTGTAACAGTAACAAAGAACAACATACACAATCATGTCCTGGGAGGAGAAAAATCCTCCCCAGGCGGGACTCGAACCCGCGACCTTTGGGTTGGCAGGCGAGGACGTTACCCCGCCGCCACCGAGGCCGACGGGGTTTAAATTACCCCATGAATGCTTCGTAATTTTGTTTTCAACGGATACTGTTTCATTGAGATTTTTACCGAGTCTATAAAGATGCTGCTCATTGAAAAAATCCATGCTAAAGTAGTTGTTTATCGAAGTTGTGTCATGTATGTGTATTTGTGCGGAAAAACGTACCTTGCTTATAATAAAAAATTATCTTTTCAGGTAAGGACATCATATTGAATTCAACGCTTAGCAGTAACTGTATTGTGACGCCAGAAGGCGAAAGGTAGGCCTGTTAAGTGATGATCCCAGCTTCATTTAACTGATAATATTGCATGAATATGATGTGAATGAGTAAATCAACAACAAACAGCAATTCCCTTATGCTGGAAAAACGAAGATAGAGAGAGCTCATTTGAGCATTTAATAACTGTCATAGATTACTTAATATCAAATCCAATATAAACGTTATGCTTTTTCAAAGATTTGGTGCCCTGTGGTGCCATCAATAGTGTTTTATTTACTTATTTGTTGGTGTTTGTTGCGGGCTCAACTGGGCAGAGCAAACGTGCGGTCGAACCACATTTGCTCCCCCACGATGACCACTCATCAAAATTGACCCCGCTAAGCATTACAGGCTCCTTGAAAAACGTGATTTACCTCCTGTTAAACCTGCATTATGTAAATATGCCCCTATGCAAATTCGCACGGCAAAGAGACATTAGGATTGCGAAAGTAAAGAAAAGCGCGCGCAACGTGCAGTTAGGACTAGTTAGCATCTTAATATATAAGCATTTTCTAGTAAATTAAGTAGGTACAGTGCGCGTCTCAAAATCTATTTATTACGCCGTATAGTAGTCTCTACTCTTTGGTGGGAAAAATAAAATGGCAAAAATGTCCGTTCAAATGTATAACACCCAAATTTAATGCTTATAAAATTATTACTTGACTGCATAGTGTCGGGGTTCGCCAAATGTTTTTCTAGTTGCCATAAAATAGATAAAATAAACTTTTAGCTGCTATGGGCGTATATATATATATATATATACACGCCTTGAGGAATCTGTGCTCTCCATACTGGCGGCGTGTTTATGTGCCTGGCGTGAAAAAAGGCAATTGAAGAACAATTAGGTAACTATTTTAAATTAAAGTAAGGAAAATAAACATTTTTGAAAAATATTTGAAACTAAAAAAATATTATTTTTTACGCCAGTGACGGTGGTCGGTCGGTAGCCCTTATCGCAGAGGAATATGGATATAACAACGGATAAACGATTTAAAAAAAATGCTCCGTCAGAGTGTTCAGCCCCGGTAGAGGACGACTCATTCGTCGCGCATGCCGTAGAGAATGGGTTATCTAAGACTTGTATAAATTTTAATAGACTGTGTGAAGTAGTAGTTAGTGCATGGGAGTGACATAGGTTGTTAGGTAACCCTGACTGGCGGAGGATTTGGTTCACGGTGCCTTATATCTTGAGTGTGATCGAGAGAGGGCGTTGTGAATGCTGTCTCCTCCTCCTTCACGAGGTCGTCGCTGGCCATGTGTAACTCTCTCGACGCCCGCATCTGTCGCCTAATGAAGCGACTCCTCCTTCCGTTAATGGGCGCTAAAGCCTATTCGCGCCACTATCCCGCATATGCTACTACTATTGGGTGATACATCGGTAGTGAAAGGAGGTCGACGTTATTTTGCCGGAGCCTTTTTGACCTTTCGAATTGTCCTCTAAATAATTTCATTCCGATCTGCATTTGCCCTCCTATTGTTAATGTTTTTCCTTCCCTTAAGATTGACTTTTTCACTGATTTTATTCTCAGTGTGTTTCATGGCGATTGCAGATTTGTTTGGTTGCACAAATATTTTTTACCGCGACCATCGGTTAGAAGAGAGGAGAGTGGAATTGGAGAGCTGCAGCAAAACAATCCTCTCCTATTGATGACTACCGATGATGATGATGATGACCCAAGCGAATCTGTTACTTATATTATTATTTCAACAAAGCTTTCAATAATGACCATTTGTTCCTGACACAAGCCCTACATATTTTTTTAAAGATTTGAGTTGGCATTTGATTTTTAGTGCTGCTACTTAGGTGGTGGACAGACAGTAGAGCAAGTGGATTTGTTTGTTTTCACTTCCCATGCTTCATAGTCAAAACAGAAGTGTATCTTTAAAAGATATCAGCGTAACAGCCCCTATGGGAATTCGATGAAAAATTTATGAAGGTGAATTTTAATTCTATGAGTTATTGCATTCCTATCATGGACGAAATGATAATGATCCAAAATAATCATTGAATTCATACGAGTTTATGGTTATAATCCATGCGTCACTCTCCGTTTTCAAACCTGAGTTATTGATGCAGTGCAAGTTTTTTTGTTGTTGTGTCACACTGTTGGAGTTTGCTGGTTGTTAGGCTAACCAAATTTCCAAAACTTCTTAGTCACATGCACCAAACTACGTGCTTGAAAAATTACGGTGTGAAATGGGGCGAAATCTCAGGGCGGTGGTTACCATTTCTTTTGGTCACACTTGGTGTCAGTCTCAACTGCCACGCCTCGTGGATGAAATATCCGTTGGAGATAAAATCAAAATGAAATCGGATTCCTTTGTTGGTCGTGGGTGTATATGTATATATGTGCATTGCGAACCAGCGAGGGCGTGTCCAATTGGAACCCTCACTGTATACTATGGAAAAGTTTGACTCTCGTATTTACGTAATCGTCATCGGCAGTCAAATATCCAAAGATCAGTTTGCTGTGTGGCTCCATTCCTGTCCTTCTTCAGCTAAACGCTTAAATCCTTCGCTATCCTTCATTATTCACTGAATGTATTCCATCCTTGGGTTTTCCTCGGTAATTCTTCCCATTCGTTTCTATGTCCGTTAATAGTTTTCAGGAGGCTGCTATGTCTCGTTCGGTCTAATAATAGACAAATAAAATAAAATAATTGAAGAAGTATGCGGTGGTGATTAATTATTACAGATTTATTACTCAGTATTAAAACATATAGCTACGTTACATCTGAATAAAAACGATAGCTTATTGTTAGTGCCTACATATCCACACCTATAATTTGTTAACATGGTCTCAGTAACCTATTGCCATTGAACTTGATCATTATCTTGTTAATATCAATTATTTGCTGAAACTGGGGGGGAATGTTGGGGAATGTCTTTTCTTTGTAAATTTCGTACTTACGTAGTGGGTGTCGCCTATGGAAGTCATATTGCTTTGAATATTAATGTATAAAGGATAATTGGTAATCCTCTTGTATTTTCTCGTCACTAAATGAGATTCATCCATACCTGATATTCTTCTCCTAAATATATGTTTCCAACAAAAGATGCCTAATTCCCATGTGTTTATGCTGCAGTTGGCAGTTGGAAGACCCAGGTGTCGCAAGAGGTAACTCTTTCATGGTTCACCTTTTACGCGCCTGCGAGATTGTTCGTACACCATTCTACTCGTGCCCTGTTACTCGTGTGCTGCATCACGTGACTCTATTCAAAGTGGAGACGTGGTCGTCATATTTCAATGGGGAAAGTGCAAGGGGGAGGAAGGATGCAAATTATCCCATCCTACATATTCGAACAAGAGAGAAACTGCTGTACTGGAGGAGGATCGTGTGGAGGATAGCTAATTCGTATCTTCTTTTTTGTGGAAAATATATATTTGTCTCCAACGGACTATTCGGCCAGTTATCGCTTTCCAATTCAATGATTCGCGATCCGGAAGTACTCCTTTCTAAATAAATGTATCTCGTGTATATACTCCCTTCGTGCATCTTACTGAGTGAAATCCTTTCCTCGTGCACTACTTAACGAAGAGCATGGAAGCAGGTTTTCTCCTGTGCCTCACATAATTGCGCTATTAAGTTCTTGGTTCGCCAACCTGCATTATAAATGAAGGAGGCGGAAGTAAGTTAGTCTTGCTATGCGTGTGAGAGTACGTGCACACGCAGCCTCGAATCAACAAAATGTTAATCGCCACAGGGAGGTTTATCGAAAAAAATACCCCAAGTTAACTCAATCGTAGAATTTGCGTGAACTTCCTCTGCCTTGCCGGAAATGGTCCATGAACTTTGATAGAAGCCAGTGTTGTGTTGCAGAAAACATCAGCATTGGGTTTGGGATAATGTGAATTGTTTTTTAATGATATTGAAGGCGTAGTATTGGTGTAGTTTTTGTGTCGCTTTTTGTCAGTTCAATGTTGAATGTTTGGGTGTATCATTGGAGGAAGACATATAGAAAGGAAAGCAAAATACTATTTGCCAATCGCCTAACAACAATAATCGATTTTAATTACAATACGACTGAAATATGCCAAGCATATATCATTAATTACATGTGAATCGATCGCGTCTTAAGTATCTCTTGTACGCCTCTATGTCGTTACGATTATTTTTCATTAATTTATCTACAAACCAGCCGTACTCGAGCTGAGTAAAAGCCATTATAGACTGTCTGTTGAGACTTTTCGTCCGACTTGTAATTGAGTGAACCACATCACCTCCCCTTGAACGATCTTGTTCGATAGCTGCGTATCGTTGGCAGCCTGAAAGTTGACGCCCGTGATAGACAGTAGGTATTTGCTCTCTTTTGGACGTGCCTGGGGCATGGTTTTTCGCTTCCAAGGTTATAGAATTTTTGTGGACCTCGAGGCCAAGGATACATTCTTTGAAATGCATGACGGGGAAAGTTTCTAAAAACCAGAATCGTCGGGTTGTTTCTCTTCACCTCGGAGAGGCGATTGAATATTTAATTAGTCTCGGAAGAATTGCGGAAGTTAATCGTCAAGGGTATTTGATACCGCTCGTAGCCTTAGATGCCAGCCGCTACAATTGAAAATAGGTACGTGATGCGATAGTGTTATTTGAGAGTGGGTCCCTATCCATTTTCGATGAAATTACAACTCTTTTCAGCACCAATGGAAGTTAGGCTGCTTAATCTGTCTTCGGGGGCACACTTGTGGTAATATTTGGAAATCTCTGCACGGTTGTATCCCACTGACCCTCGGATTAGAAGCGGAGATCTACCTGCAGGACATGTCGTCTCCCCACTAGAACGTATCTATCCTGAAAACTCTTTCCTGAACGCAGCCTTGCATAAAGAATATTTCGCCAGTGTGGCCATGCTGTTCACATTGAGTACTCTATTACGAAAGAGGCAATTGGTGTACACTCGTCCTTTTAAGTTTAAAACGTCGTTTCCATATTTTATTAACTTTTTTCTGTAAATCATCATTACTGTATCAGCATGTTTACTGGCGTCCTATCGGCATATCATGTTTGAATTCCAGGTAGCATTCGTTTGAAAATGTTACCCTATTACCACCCAGTGCTCTCTCGCCACTATCAGTTAATCCATGTCGACATTACGGGTCCTGTGGAAATTTCGATGGATTGCCGCATCATCTGGAGCCATGGTCATCAGACGAAAATGTTTAAAATCACATCCGCTAGCATCTTCAAAGGTTACGCAGACATTTTCTGAAACACCGTGTTGCAATAGGTTATTCACTTCTCTATTCGACTAGTGTAGTGTCGACTACGCATAGACATCCTCAAACTCAATTTAAGTGCAGCTCATCAATCCTAAGTTTGTTTCTGCCTCCATTTTTCTCTGCTCTCTTGCGTATTCTGCCTCTTAATGGTGGCTCTCCTTTGCTATAAGTATCGTTTGCTATTTTCCCCTTCTATCCCCTGGCCTTCCTTTTGGGATCCCCCATTCTTTTATTTCTTTTAATAATATATCTATAACACATGCACTATATCATATAGGTGGTTAACCCCATTTAAGTGGTTCATCTATAACTCCTATCGGCTGTTTATTTCCTCCACTTCACAAACTACTAAAATTTGTCTAATGTGCTCCTTTTAGATATCTCAAACCGTTATTTGCACGAAAGAGCTCTCACAGCATGAATATTGATTTGTCTCGCTTTATCTCATGCCTAGGCGCGATATCCTTTGAAAAAGCACGGATATCCTATACGTGTGGAAGGCTTATTTTCACTCCTTCCTTTATATATATAGCTCACTCTGTCTGTCTGCTTGTCTGTGTATGAACGTACAAAACCCATTCCCCCCCCCCTCTCATCCAATCGATCTGAAATTTGGTCCATTTGGACTCCTTGTGACCAACTATTAATTTTAACGAACACACAAATACACACTGACTTAATTATATTAAAATTTATTTGTATGAAAATGAAAGAGCATTTAAAGCCCGTTATCTGCCTCTCTCCTTTCAAGCAACCGGCAGCCCAGGGTTAAGGTAGTGAGTGGACTGTGGAGCGAAAAGTGTGGTGTTTGATTCCCTGCTGGGGAAATATTTCTTTTCTTTTCTTTTTTCATAGCCGTTTTTGCTTACATCTTTAGGAATTTTGTTTTCATCGTCGCATTGCCCTCTAAACCTTTTATTGCAATATTTTACTCGCTAATTATTTATTAATGACGGCGATCAAAGCTAGCACTTATCCCTTGGACGTTGTGGGAGATGGACCGTGGTGAGCCAACAAATGTGATCATCGCTATTGAATGTTCAAAAATAAATATTAATGTCATATCGAATTACTTATGTTCCTAATGGTTGTCGAATATCTGAATAATTTGACATATCAGTGAAGATAGAATGATTTCCTTTCTCGAATTAAACTTATTAACAATGTGATGATAGAATATTTTATGTCAAAGATACCATAAAACAATGAAAAGAATATAAAATAAAATGCACTGAGAATATGAGAACTTAAAACGTGACGTAATACATATGAAAATAAAGGGAGTATGATAAAAACTTTGTTTTTATGAGGTTATTTTTTATTAAGTTTTTACGTGCGCAGTCTAAAGACAAATACATCGTGCGCACGAGTAAAAAACATAAATCTTATCCCTGGATTGTATTCTATAAACGTACGATCGCACATTTATTTCTTAGACTTGAAAGAAAGAAAACGCTAACTTTCTGCAAAACTAACGAAGGAGATACTGTTTTTTTAATATTTCAATTTACGGAAGAAGTATGTAAGAGAATACGAGGTTACTTCCTGCCTTTTAATTGGTTCAAACTTTTAAATGCTCGGCAACGCTGGAACAAAAATATGCGCAACAATGTCTGGGTGGAACTCCTTCGCGATGGAAGAAACACAGCTCTCCTTGTAGCTCTTTGAAATAAGCTTACTTTCACGACTTAGGTTTCAGCGATGTTCAGCCGACGAAGTAACGAAACCTTAGTTGTGCAATAAAGCTAATTACGTGTTATTGGAAAGAGTGGCGGCGTTCCAATGATCATGAAACAATATTTCAAGTTAATTTTTCACTCTAAATATGCAAGTGTGGCTTCCAGGATGTTTTGGTCAATGCTTTTAGGATTAAAAAATCACCGAATGGACCCCTAATCAGAGGGTTAATTACCCTAATCCCTCGCTCAGCCGACTGAGTTATCTGTCGCAACATACACCCTTCGATACTTAGTCTGATTCTCAGGGACATGCGAAACCCTAAAAAAAGCTAATTAACTTTCTCAGAAATTTGTATTTCATGCGGGGTATTTTTTTCAATGCTCAAAATATCAGAGAGGGATCTCATAAACATTCATGCTTTGGTATACGTCGATAAATTGAAGTTGAGGAAATGAAAGCGTCGGGAAGAATTTAGAGGCTAGGAAAATAATTGAACTTCTTGTTGTTTACAGAATAAAGTCTTCCGCACCATAATCCGAAAGCCACCTTGAGCGTAAAGGTACTTGATTTCTTGCTATGAAAGATTTACGAAGTAGGTGATAGTTAACTAATGTAAATGGATGAAGCACATATATTTCCATAGACATGGAGGAATTGGGATAAATATAGCCAACTTGAGTCTTATTGCTAGTAATAGTCAACTAGATTAAAATAAAACTTTATTTGAATATGCGTCTAACTATAGTACAGCCAATTATTCAGTGCTAATTACTGTTTTAACTTGCTCGCATTGTTAACGGAAGAAATCGCATCTTCAACCTGTTGGTTCATAGTCTCGTCCCTAATCTCATGTTTACGATTCAATCGATGGAGGTCGTCGGGTATTGAAACAAATATTTTAAAAATTGTCTTATTTTGCCGCTTAATTCATTTTTTCTCGTAGACGTGGCTGACAAGAGGGTACCATGAATATTAAAGTCAGATTTTAATTCTTCGAGGGCTGGAATACGGATTTGATGGTCGTCATTTGCCCTGGGAGTAAGAGGCTGTTTAGCCATCCGCAACGCTACAGAACTCACTTGTTGACGGGTTTAAGCGTTATGGTGTGTCCCTGTGGACGAGGAAGAAGTTCTACTTTGGAGCCTTGGGTGGTGAACAGTGAGAGATGTGGAATACGGCCGAGTGGAGAAACCCGACGAGGGCGTTTTACGTGTGGCGTTCATGAGATGGCGAAGGCCCCCGACCCACAAGGGCTCTTTGACGTCCCGAACGACGTATGGCGCGCAGAACACTTATAATGTTTCCACGGGACATCCAAGATGCCTGTATATGGTAGCCAGAGTAAAAGTGATTTAAAAAAAAACTGAAACCTCCAGGAGTTGTACTGGGTGCGTTAGAGAAGGCACTGGGATGGGATACATTGGCGACAACACTGACGCCAATCCCAGCTTCCGAACTACTCCACTGTTAAGGGCATCCTGAGATTCTACACCGTCGTCATCTTTCTGTTGGCAACGGCCAATCAACGGTCACATTCGCCGAGGCGCGACGCCCATTTCTCAGTTGAATTTGTCGTCGAGGAAGGCTGTTATACGTCACGAGAGGAGTTTAAAAAAACACAAGTTTCCATTCGAGATTCAAAAGAAGTGGGGAATATTTCCCGTCCTATTTCCGCGATGAACGTCATGGCTTAGAATGTAGTTGTAACTCGTGGATTATGAGGGAAATATTTATTATTATTATTATGGCATTGTTTATGATAAATATTCGTAATCGACTGTGGCGCATTAGCTTATTTTACTCGGAAAAACCCTTGAACTTAAAATTCTCATTCTGCTCAGTTTCATGCTATTCAATGAATTTAGATGAATAATGTGACAGGTGACGAATACTTTAATATGTAGCACGATAAAATTGTGGAATTAACAAAGCTAATTCAAGTTATAAACGAAATACATATGGGTATAACAATTAGCGACTTTTCAGTCAATATCTGCGTCAGTTGGATTAATAGCGAGAAATACGTCATAGGTTTCCAGACATGGTGCTCAGCCTAATTGTCCGTTTCCATGTCTGATGGCGATCTCGCCAGTTAAAGGGTAAGTGAGCAATATTAAGCAATTCTCAAGCTACATCCGATGCGATTGGTAATCCACGAAGGAGAGATCCTAATAAATTAAGAGACGACATGAACGGGACGGGGTCGTATAAATGACCATGATGATCTAATTGCATCGCTTTGCAATGCTCAAAACTCGACCACTTCACAGGTCCGCTCAGAGGAAACACGAAATTGCAGTTTTAAACTACGTTTCGATGGTTGGTGCCGAAACAATGAAAGCCCCGGTCCAAGGAGCACAACAAATTGTCGACTTCGACGCATCAAAAACTCGTCAAGAGAGGTCGCATCGCGCGAAAATGCTTTCGTGTGAAACTGGCTTCAAACTTGAGCACCACACAGCTTTCCACCGTCGTATGGAAAAAACATCCTATGACCATCCAATGGTTCCGTCTTCGAGCAGGTAAACAAAACACAAAGCGAAGGGAGAGAGAAAGTGGAGGAAGCGTTTGAATGTCCGCGGTCGCTGGGCAGTTGAGGAAGGCCTAAGAGGGTGAGAAGGATATGCGATGCGGGGGGCGATTGAGGCACATTTCGGAGAAGCTTTCACCCGAGAGGCGAAGGAGAGAGGCCAAGTGTGACGTCCTCTGGAAGCGAAGGTGGGGGGGACGGGTCCGCTCGCTACGTCAGAGGAAATCCCGGTTCGCGCGCACCCAACGACTCACCACCGGTGCGCTCAGAAACCGGACGCCTTTTCGGAGAATAAAGGAGAGTGAAGCCCGAGAGCGAAGAAGTTTCCCACTTGCGTGTTTTATTCCCCTCGTGCCGTTCCCAAATGTCCGGAGTTCGAATCCTCGTTGACCCTTTCCGGTCGAGACAGTTTTTTTCGAAATTCAAACCTTGATGACGGTCTCACAAACCACTATGTCCTATTGTGATTATTATTAGGATAATCTACCGGGTAGGTTGAAAGGAAATGAGAAAAATCCTATCGATTTTTACAACCGCAGAGCCCTATCACCGTACGAAATGTCTTCCTTCACCGCAGCATGGCCTACCATTCTTCATCCCGGCTATGAATTATAATATCCTCTTGTCTTCCCCATCCCCGCTTACCTTACCAT
This sequence comes from Pyrrhosoma nymphula, assembly GCA_963573305.1. Taxonomy (NCBI): domain Eukaryota; kingdom Metazoa; phylum Arthropoda; class Insecta; order Odonata; family Coenagrionidae; genus Pyrrhosoma; species Pyrrhosoma nymphula. The sequence goes on along the minus strand of OY754335.1, from coordinate 4,549,592 downwards.
CCTCCCCTGTATTATGGCCGTGAGCAACTCATCGCCCATTAAATCACTTACATTTCCTCCTCCGCAAATCCCTATTTATCTTCATTTTTATCCTCTCCTTTTTCGATGCATCTTGTTGCCCTTAAATACCTTCCGAATTCTTTTTAAGAAGCGTTTATCCGAAATGGAAAAAATCTGCAGTTCTTAGAATTTTTTTATGTTTTTTTTTCCTGGATATTTGGTCTAAGAGACAAACATCGCGGCTAAGGTAACTTCTTTTTGAATCATTGAAAATTCTGAAAAAAATAAGGCGGGAAGTGAGACCACAGGAGAAGGTAAATTAAAAATTTAAAAAATTATCTAAAAAAACACGTTTTTATTTAAACTAAAAAGAAGAAAATAAACCACCCTGCCTTGGCCCAAGATCCCAAGATTAAATTTTCCAGATAAAAAACTATATGTTCGAAACAAAAAACGTGGTGCACATGAATTTCTATATATCCATTTATTATGGAGCCCTTGATGATTAAGTGACTTCCCCAGAAGTAGCTTTAAGGAATCGAGTTGTCTGTTTTTTCTCTCGTGTTCATCTCCTGTCTCTATTAAAATCGTATTGTCGTAAAGGTATATGAAATTTCATAAGTATTAGAATTATGCTTCAACTCTGAAGCAAATTTTAAGACGCTTTACATTTGACAGTGAAGTGATATACATTCATCATCATATATTGGAGATTTTAGTTGTACTATTGATACGAATATTTACAGAGAAAGAATTTGATTCAGGATATTGAAATTGATGCGCACCACGTTTTTGGTTTTGAACATGTAGTCTTTTATCTGTAAAATTTAATCGTGGGACATTGGGCCAAGGCTGGGTGGTTGAATTTCTTCTTTTTAGTTTAAATAAAAACTTTGTTTTTTAGATTAAATTTTTAATCTATTGTATTCCATATTTTCCTTCTTTTTAGGCATCCGGAACCTCGTTCACTCGAGCTAAGAACTTTCGCTTTCGATCTTTAGCAAGTTGAGAAATTTGATCGCTTTCATTTCGATTTCGAGCAGCAGACGCCTTCCGCTCGCGATCTTTTTGTCGGGTGGCAAGTCGGAAGGACAAACGAACGGGAAAGCGAATTAATAAAAACGTGGTAAAATGGATCACTCAGTGCTTGAACCAGAAGGTTGGTTTGGGGTAGGTGAGGGTAGAGCTGACCTCAGGCTAAGCCAAAGGCGTGTGAGTTTCACACATTCAGGGTAGGGGGGGGGCAGTAATCCTTTCCCTGGGCCACCTCGCAACGCGAGAGGGAATGACTGTCAAATCAAACAGCTGAGCGATTAATACAAATGTAAACTGTCGAATATAGCGGCTCATATTGCCTCTGAAGAGCTAGATATAGCGTAAGAATGAAGAGCTATATATGGCGTCAGAATGCATTGTCATCTGTACCTGATCTGTTCTGAAATAATGAAGTCGATAGCTAATTGGGAAGTGGGTTTTATTTGAGTTGCAAGATTTTGCCCGGAAGGACAAACAAACAAACAAGAAAGCGACTTAGTAAAAACGTGGTAAAAATATTTTATAATTTCACGCTGGCGCCGTTTTTAATAGGCTAGAACTCTTGTTATCACTGTCATTTGGTGAGGCAAAGTATACTTTACAGGAGAATTAACCCTTTCAGTGCTATGCACGCATATATGCGTCTGGGGCGGAGCAGTGCCATCAGCGCTACGCACGCGTATATATGCGTTTTAAAAAGCAGGATTTTAAATACCAACAACGAAAGTATGCGCGTTGCGGTGAGCGCTCTCTTTCGGATGGAGCTTAGCACTTAAAAGGTTAATAGGACCAAATTCACTTCGACTATCGTGGACATGTTATATACTGTGCAGTGGAATGTCACCTGATTTGGAACATGGCCAAACACACGAACTTAGGCTTCCACGGAGCACACGCCACGTTTTGCTCTCGTTTTTTTTATGTCGCGTCCCTAAACGGTCCCAAGGCCCGTCAACCACCTTGCGCAGGATGCTTGAAACCCCCGAGAGAGCAGCAGATGGCGACGGGTGGCGAGGAAAGGTGTTCCACACAAACACCTTTCCTCGAAAACCAGTGACGGCCGGCGTATTGCCACTTGAGAGCAAGACGAAGATAAAATTTAAAAAAACTTAAAAAAAAACAGTTTTAGTAAAAATGTACTAAAAAGCATAGCTTAATTTTTGAGCTGTCACAACTGGCCTACAACAGGATACAAAAGACTTTACCATTACAATTGTAGGTTTTATTTTTAGTCACAAATAATCACGCTCTGCCTGTCGTAGGCCAGTTGTGACAGCTCAAAAATTAATTTATACTTTTTAGTACATTTTTACTAAAACCATGTTTTTTTAGTTTGTATCTATTTTATTGTTTTTAGTTTTTAATAATTTTGCATCAATTTTTTATTCAATTTTTGTAGTTATTCTATAGATAAATTATTGAAAAGTTGAGTGAAAATTTTGGTGATAACGAATGGAACGAACTTTTTTTGTGTCAAGTGAATGTTTAAAAGTTTTGTTTAAATCGAGAAACTATTGTACTGTCATCCAAAATATACATGTGGAAAAAGTGTCAAGAAAATCGAGATGGTGGAAGTGGGTGTAAAATTGATTTGAAGAATTTACGCAAGCAAACAAGAGGTGTGCCACGATAAATAAAACCTAGTAAGATGCTTTATTACCGGTGCAAATTTATGGGATCGGGAATCTTTGAGTTGTTTCCGAAGTGTGTTCGTCCGGAATAAATGCCGCATGGGAGAGCCTTGAACTGAAGACACTATTATATACATTTCTACAACCGCCGCCGTACCTCTCACGGTCACAGCGGTCCTTTGTTGATGTGGTGTAATGCAAAGCACTTGGACGGAACGAAATTCTATGGTAGCGAACCATGTCCTATGGGATAGAGAGAGCCGCGACACTTATATTGTAACGTTGCAGTGTCGTCGTAGGTGTGTGCCAAATTTAAAGGAAATCTGATGAGAGTAAGTGGGTGAAAAATCGGTTCACAGATTCCACCCAAACAAATGGACAACGTGAGTGATGTGAAACCATGTGAAAATGAAGGAACTCTCGTGGTGGGCAATGGAAATTCGAATCCTATGGAAAGCACGGTAACAAATTCCACTTATCGAATTTCAAGTGCGAGATTTGCAGAAAAAGGATTTCATCTCATTTCTTACTTCATTCGATTACGCAACACTTGCAATAATGACCGATTACGATGTCTTGCTGAATTCTAAATCTTAAAATATAGGCAATACTACATTGTCTGACTCATTGCATTGGATTACTACGTACTTCAGGAGAATACTTCAGTGCACTCATTGATAAAATGTTTGCTGTCATAGCTCCGTGAGGAAGGAGCTGCCACCCCATGTCCATCACGCAAAAATGTTGGAAATCAAATGCCCTATCACTTCATAGGTTCAGGAGATGACTTCTAAAACGTCCTGTAGGTATTATGATGATGGCGCCTGGTTGGAACTTTTCATACTCGCAGTTGATAATAAGTAGGTACAGCAACTTGAGGCAGATGAGGAGGGAGGCTGCTATGGTGGTCAATGCTTGGAAGCTGTGGCCGGTCCGTCATATTTGTTCCCCCCGATTTACCTCAATGCTTACGGGCTAACGCACTGATTTTGCTATTTTAATGTTTTCCATCGATATGTCACATGAAATCAGTATGTATTTAAGTTTTGAAAATGCATTCTTGGTACCTATACATTTTTATATTTCAATCAATAATAATCCGTATTCCCTGTGAAAACCATGTAAAATCAATATCTCCGAGTAGCTAATATATATTTCAAGAGTTACTCGTCTTAAATTTTCAACAGAAGGGGTGGGTATTTTTCTCTTCATATCCGGTAATGCGGCCACTCGTCCGTGCTGTGTCCAAAGGCGGTATGAAAAGGAAAGAAGAGTGGGAACCAAATAGAAGGTGGATATTTCGGTTGTCAGGTTGCAGTTTCACGACGTTATGCCATCTCCACACAGCTCAACTGTTTATGACTTTCTTCGGCGAAAATGATCAGGTAGAACGACCACGTCACATGTCACGTGACCGCACGTTTTGTGAGACTTAAGAGTTACAGCAATCCGCTTGCATCCGAATAATCGATGAGCGAGCTCATTTTGAGCGTAGATTTTGCAATAGTTCATTGAAATATCAAACCCTATCAGTTTATTGTCCATTGTGTAAATTACCGTGGTTATAGTTTATAGAGGGTTAGTTCAATTTATTGCATTCACTTATATACAACTATTGCCTACGTTTCAATTCATTTCTAAATATTTTTGAAGTGAAAACTTCTTATGTCGCGTTCAGCACTTTTGTAGATGGGTAAAATACATTGGACTCGCGTCACCGTCACCGCTACTACATATATGTATAATTATGTGTATTCTGTATATACACAGTATACTCGCTATATACACAGTACTTGTGGATGGGTAAAAACCATTGGACTCGCGACACCGTCACCGTCAAATAAACTATATTATAATTTTATTCATATTACATTATATATATCTAATATACGGTTTAGTTCATTCAATTTGGGTTGTTACAAATATTGTGCCGGATAAAATAATAGTCAATACTCGTGCAGGAGAGTGTACTCGATACAAGAATAGTGAAGGTTAGTACAATATAACTCAATTTCTTTTAATACGTTTAATTTGAGTAGCTTCTTCATATATACATAAACATAAACTTTGTAGACGATAAAAATCTACCATTGATTGAATTTTTAAATAGTGAGTTTGGTTTAACGATGTCTAATGATCGCAATCTTGGCACAACGAAATATAAAACTACTATTGATGCAGTATTTAAAAGACATTTAAGCAAATTCGAATCAAAATTATTCGTTTCTTACTTTAGTTACCATGAGCCTATTGTATCAGTTTTAGATATTGCCGATGATGATGGCGGAGATGATGAAAGAGTTGTTGAAATAATGGATGAAAGTTGATTATTCTGAAGTGTACAATTTTTATGTAAAATAATTGTGTACAATAGCGCAATAAATGAATATTTAATTTATTATATACATGAAACTACTTTCTACTGATTAATAAAACACTTCATTAGAAATTATTCCCTACATTCAAAAATGCTCACGTTATTTCAAGTTTTCACTTCTGTCGGCACTCCCGGAGTGCCTCTTTCTTTTTTTAAATTTATAAGTGTCCAGCATTAGTTGTTATTAGGTTAATTCTTTTATATTGTCTGTGATAGTGGTGTGGTATTTGTACATACAGACATTATAATCGATGTACGTGAATGTTATCTTGAATGATCTACGAGTGTGTTATGCGGTTTCTGTTATATTTTTCTATCCAAGAAGAAGGTATGAATAAATCGAAATGTTAGCAGCACATTGACCAAACCCTCAAAAAAATTGCCACTGCGCTTAAATATTAAAGGTAATGCAACTGTTGTTTATTGTTCATATTTCGTGTCTTGAGATTTTTAGTAGTCGATCTTGCACCGATAGAGATTTATTCACTTCAATGGTATTTTTTGAGGGAATTGTTTCCCAAAACCGAGCAGAGCAAATGCTCTTTGTGATTGGTCGAAACACATTCGCTCCGCCGCATGTTGTCTGCCCCTCCCCATTGAGATGATAAATTTCCTTGAGATTCTTTCCTTTCCTTTCTCTTCCAGATAATCCTCGAGTCTGAGTTCGCTCCTGGTGGGAAGGACAGAATTTCGAAGATTTTGAACGTGTGTGTTTACGAGATATATATATATATATATGTAGTGCTAAAAGGTGGTGTGAGTGTTTGTAGTGGTGTGAATGAAACACCTCAAAACATTTCGATTGTGAATTATATGTAGTGCGTTATAAAAGTACGGCTGACTTGTTTAGGTCTTTTAAGCTACAATGAATTCTCCTATAGTCGTTACTCACCCAATAATCAGCTGCATCCAGAAAATAGCAGTCTACGAGACGAAGGCGAGGTTTTATCTCATGGGATCAAATAATACCCAAACTAGGTTTAGAATTCTGAAGATCGATCGAACAGATCCAAAGGAACTGGTCATAATCGACGATAAATATGAATATAGCAAGGAACAGATCAAAGATTTAGTCAAAATGATTGATGTTGGGAACCGACCTAAGCCCGGACAAAGAGGTCCAACTGCTGTCATGTCTCCAGTGGTTTCAGCTTTTGGCATTGTTGGCTTTGTGAGGTTCTTGGAGGGTTACTACATGATTGTGGTGACGAAAAGGAGACGTGTTGCTATGGTCGGCCACCACACTATTTACAAAATTGTGGACACCAACATGATTTACATTCCGAATGATGGCGTAAGGCAACCTCATCCTGATGAACAAAAATATTATAGGATGTTTCAAAGTATTGATCTTTCCAGCAATTTCTACTTCAGCTACAGCTACGACATTACCCACACTCTGCAGAGCAACATGACGTTGCCACGCTGCCTGATTGAAAAAGGGGAGGATGAAAAACATTCAGATGAAGTGGAGGCAGATAGCAGCAGAGAGGATATTGGCAACATTGGGGAGAGGCACCCTACCAAGTTCGGCTACCCTGAGGAGATACAGGAATTTGGGGTGCGCAACGTCCCAAATAGGAAATTCGTATGGAATTCCTACTTACTCGCCCAAATTGAGGGACGGCTTCATCCTGATTGGATTCTTTATGTAGTTCATGGATTTGTTGGCCAGTCCAATGTCAGTGTTTTCGGTCGGCCAATATATGTCACACTCATTGCACGTCGTTCTAACAAATTTGCTGGGACGCGATTTCTGAAGAGAGGAGCAAACTTTGATGGTGATGTGGCCAATGAGGTAGAGACGGAGCAGATGGTCCATGACTCGGGTCTCTCCTCACTTGTGAAGTCACGCTTCAGTTCTTTTGTTCAGATGCGTGGCTCTGTACCTGCTTACTGGTGTCAAGATGTTAGCAAAATGGTCCCGAAGCCAGCTATATCCTTCAACATTAGTGATCCTTATGCTGAAACCGCTGGGAAGCACTTCAATGATGTACTCCGTCGCTATGGTTCCCCCATCATTGTCCTCAACTTGGTGAAGAAGAGGGAGAAGAAGCGACACGAGAGTGCCTTGAGCGAGAATCTGAAAACCTCGGTGGACTACCTGAATCAGTTTCTCCCTCCCCAGCACCACATTATCTACCTCAGCTTTGATATGGCCCGCATGAACAAAGTAAAGGAAGCAAATGTCATGGCTCATCTAGGGAAAAAAGCATATAAGGCAGTGTGTAAAGTGGGAATATTTCAGAGTCAGCCACCGTTAAAGAGGGGAGGAATATGGGAGACTCCAGGTTTTACCGCCTCCCCTGGGCACCATTCCACCATGACCATCCCCCTACTGCAAACTGGCATAGTCCGGGTCAACTGCGTTGATTGCTTAGATAGGACAAACACTGCTCAGTTTGCACTTGGTAAATGTGCTCTGGGTCTTCAGCTGTGTGCCCTGGGGATTTTGGATGATGGAAACTTAGAGTTTGACACAGACTGCGTCCGAATGTTAGAAAATCTCTACGAGGACCATGGGGACACCCTGGCACTTCAGTATGGTGGTTCTCAGCTGGTGCACAGAATACGGACCTATAGGAAGACTGCTCCATGGACATCTCAGGGCAATGATATCATGACCACCCTCAGTCGTTACTACAGAAACACTTTTTCTGATGCTGAAAAGCAACACACCATGAATCTATTTTTGGGACTATTTATTCCTGAGGAAGGAAAAATGCCTATATGGGAGCAGGTGACTGATTATTATCTGCATCACCCTCTGACTTACCCCTTAAAGAAGCTGGGCAGGTTGACCCAATGGTGGGATCGAAAAGTAGTTGATTGCTTACCTCGTGCCAGTGATGAGGTTTGGAAGGAATGTGCCCAAATTATGAAGCTTGCTTCATGGGTTGGTGACGACCAAGTGGATGCCTACCTGGATTACTATCGTCCACATGAATTTAGTGTTCTGTCTGATGACCCAGCTTACAAAATTAGCCATTCAGTCAGGGACTTCATGCCTCACTTCACCACCAACTTCAGTCCATTCACTGTGAGGGTAAGACCGGGAAGGCGAAGAGAAGAGAGCTCGGCCGGTGGAGAAAGGACCAAGAACCCTTCACTCACTGGCCAGAGCTCTACAAGTTCAACTAATTCAAGCGATGACAGCAGCACGAGTGGAACAAGTGAGTCTTCTGAGGAGGATGAGGACGGTGGGCGAGGAGGAGTTGCTCCTCCCGCCCTACACCCACCGTCATCAAGCAGCATGCCATTCTGCAGTCCAATGCTACCCATGGGCCATGAATATTGCTTGAAAGCAGGGGAGCCGTCAAAAGCGAACTTAACGCTTTATAAAAGGTACAGCACGTTTGGTCGGAGTACACCACTGCAGATGGAGGCACCTGGATCGAGCAACCAGCACCCGTTAGTTGCAGGAAAATTTTCTGCTGATTCTTCATCCTTCTCCACTCCCAAGCCCAAGGTGCATTGTGACTCTATAAATATCTACCATTCATACATTGCGAGGGGCATGTTGTCTAATGCTCTGTTTTCGGCCCAACTTCAACCTCATAAAAAAGATCTCGCTTTATACAAAAGATTTGTCTGTCATGAAATGTTAGTTGCTTCATAGGCAAAGTGTACTTCACCTCCATTACCAAGCCGTGGTTACTGTTTTCTCCAAGGCGCTTTGCTATGCTGTATTCCCTTATTGTGAATTGTGGGATAGGAATAAATATTCTGCATTCAAAAATGAATGTTCAATGTAAAAGTAAGAACGAGAGGTGAGAGACGTTAAATACTAAAGGAGAAAGCTTAGCATTGACAAAGTTAGTGTTATTGTATGGAATAAATATCCCAGTCTGCTCAGAGTGAGCATCATGTTCATTCCTTGAGCAAATACTATGTAAAAAAATACCTAACCCAATGTCGGAGACTCAAAGGAGCTCTAAGCTAAAGAAACAGCTACCCAGGGAAAACAATCTGTGATGTAACTGTGCTAGTGCTGCTCTCTAACACTGCTAACGGACTGTACTTAAATTGAAACACCACAGTGCAGTTGTCATAGCACAGCCATAGTGCAGTGACGATAGCCTCCCCTTACTTGACCCAGCCTTCTCATGTCACTATTTTACCACTCGAATCAAAAAACTTCTTGCCTCCTAATGTAACCTGTTTGTTCTCCCTAATCTTTGATTGTAGGTATGGGCCATCATTAGTGTTCTTTTTTCTAGATTATATTTTATTATTGTTTATTAGTTTATTTACTTGTTATATAGTCAATGTAAAAGGCCATTTGTTGCTGTTTATTAATATTTTCATTGATAAATAAAAATAAATAAATAAAATAATACAAAATAAAATTATATTCACGTACACTTTTATGTGCTTATACCCTGCTCCTGATAGTATTCCATCTCGCCCCGTAAGCCGTTGGCGTCACTTCTCTTGGCTTTGCGATTAAATTGAGCTGTCACTCCACTCAAAGCGATAATCTCGCCGTATATACATTCCAGTGATGCTATCATTTTGAGTTGTTCATATTCTTTCTCGAAAGTGTGGCATTGGCGTTGGTGGTTCCTCTGAAGGAGAACAATGCTTGGAATACTGGATGGATCAACTTTCAAAGTCCTCGTCTTCCAAAGACATATCAGGCATACCACCCATAACAGGATCTTTTAAGTTTCAAGCCACACGGAAAAGCGCAGTTAGTGATTGTTATCTTTGGAGATAAACGGTCTGCGCCTCCATATTTCTTTCTGCCTTCCTCCCTTTTTGTTTCTAATTAAGCTTGTCCAGACAGGTTATTGGTGGTGGAGGTCGGCTACCTGAGGATTGTGGTCCCGTCGCCGCCGCCGCGATAAACATTTCGTGCCCGTCTGACAGACTGGCGAGCATTGTGGCGTTTCAACTTGAGACGAGATAAGCGTGGGACGGAAAGAAACCTCTTTAAGCATTAAATATTGTGGTGGAAATGTTTAACAGTTGCCCTTGAGGGTCGCTGGCATTGATAAAAAAATCGATCTTTTTCCGGACGATTCACGAAGAAACTGCAATACTTCAGGATTAAATAAGAGAGGTGATTTCAAGAACTTTCTGTCGTGTGACCTTTTGGTCGAAACAACGTAGCTATGGCAACGCAAACATTGTTAGAAGCATTTTACAGTTTCCATGAAATCTCCGAAATACAGTGGCGTGCACTTGTAGTTATAAAGTAAAACTTATCTAAGTTGTACTTAAGATTTATATCTTTATTGTATTTCCTTAATTTATGCTTATTATTTCCTTATAAAATATGGTTACTGAAATTGGTAAAACATTTCTTTTTAAAACAATTGCTTTTTAAATTGCGTACCTACTTTATATTCTCAGGGATACGAAAAATATTACGAAGAATAAGACTTGTAAATTTTATTTTATTGCTACTCGTAGTAAAATTATTTCCCTATCTTAATATTTTGCGGCAATATTGCATCTTTGCATGTGGAGAAATTTTAAATTAAATATTAAAGAAGCAGCAAGGAGTTCTCAGCAAAAAGAAAATCCCCATAAAACCATGGTTTAATGAAAACTGTAGAAAGCTTGTAGAGGAAAGAAGAGCTGCTAAAAGGAAAGCATTGTCGGAAAAACCACAGAATGAAGAGAAAATTGCCAAAAAATCAATAAAGAAGTAAACAATTTTTTGAGAAAAGAGGAAAGAAAATATATCAATGACTTATTGGTTAAAGCGGAACATGATTGTACTCCCAAACAACTCTAGAGACTTTTAGAGGAAAATTATATTTTTCCAAAAGGGTTTTAAACCCGAAGTTCTGGAAATAAAAGATAGCGCAGGAAAGGTAACCAGTGAACCGGCTAAAGTCTTGGAAGTTTGGAAAAACTATTTCAAGGATTTAGCTAACGGTGCAGAAATCGCAACGGTAAATGAAGAAGAAGAGAGTAAGGACAAAGAAGAGGAGGAGGAAGGAGGTGGTTCACCTGAACCAAAAACTAAACGAAATCAAAGTCGTACTGAAGGCTTTTAAAAGTGGAAAGGCGCCGGGAATAGACTCATTACCGATAGAGCTGATTACAAATGGGACGAAAGAGGTAATCAACTACATATCTACATAAGCTAATAATTGAAATATAGAGAAAAGAAAGTATACCACAAGAATGGACAGAGGCTGTGATATTCCCTCTACACAAGAAAGGGGACAAATTGGAATGTAAAAACTATAAGAGGGATACCTCTATTAAACACCACGTATAAAATACTATCAAAGGTGTTATTAAATAGACTCAAACCAAAGGCTGAAAGTATTAAAGGAGACCACCAAGCAGGTTTTATGAAAGACATCAACAATCGACCAAATATTTATCATGAAGGAGCTGGCCTCGAAGTATTGGGAATTCAATAAAGATTTGTACATATTATTTGTAGACTTCAGTAAAGCTTATGACAGCATACACAGGAAAAAACTATGGAAGTTAATGGAACAATATAATATACCTAAGAAACTAATTAACTTGACAAAGGTATGTGTGAATTACTCCAAAGGAAGAGTAAAGGTTGACAAAGAATACACTGATATATTTGACATAAATACTGGAGTTAGGCAAGGGGATGGACTTTCTCCTCTACTATTCAAAATGGCAGTAGAAGAAGCACTAAAGAAAACGAGCGATTCCCTAGGAGGAACTTACCATCCAGAGGAAATCAACCTGTTAGCCTTTGCGGACGATGTAGCCATTATAACAGAGAAAAGAAGACCTGATAAAACTAACTAATCTACTCTTAAAAGAAGCGGCCAAAGTTGGTCTGCACGTTAATGGAAGCAAGACAAATTTCATTACGATAATCAGGCTTGAAGAACAGGAAGAAAATATGGCAGTCATGAATTATAAATAAAAAAGATCAATTCAAGTATTTGGGAGTAACCTTAGCACATGACAACAGGGAGGAGACAGAAATTTTAAACATAATAACAGCAGCAGACTGAACATACTGGAGTGTAATTAAGCTTTTTAAAAGTAAACTTTTGTCGAGGGATACGAATATATAAAACGATGGTATAGCCAGTATTGTTATATGGCTCGGAGGTTTAGACCCTTACAAAGGAGTCACAAAAGAAACTAATTACTTTTGAAAATAAAGTATTAAGAAGAATATTTGGCCCTACCCTATAAGGAGACTGCGAATAAAAAGAAACGGAGAAATAAGAGAGCTGTATAACAGGCCAGATATTTTATCAGTAGTCAGAAGCAAGAAACTAATATGGCTGTGCCATGTGCTGCGGAGGGATGAAAACTCGATGATAAAAAGAGCATAGGAAGGAGGACGTCAAGGAAGGAGACCAAGATTGAGGTGGAATGGACAAGTAGAGAAAGATGGGAGCAGAATTGGATATGGCAGAGGACAGAAGGGCTTGGAGAGACAGCTTGTTGGCGAGGCCAAAGACCTACTTGGTTGTCGATGGCCCCAGGAGTAAGAGTAAGTAAGTATTGCATATTTAGTGATACCTACATAAGCTTATTGTTCAACGGTTCTCCCTCATGATTGAATCTTATGTATTTTCTATTTCAATGTGTTGAAATGAATAATTTAGCCTCTGAAACCGGGTTGGAGGTCTCTTTGTGAGCCAATGAAAGGAAGTAACGAGCAAGCGGACACAATCTCCTCAAGAGGTGGTTGCTGGTCAAGTGATTTGATATAGTATTTGAGAAGTTGAGCTCCTCTATCCATCCAGCCTAAATCGATCTCAGTGGAGATGTTGATCTCTTGTCTTGCACACTTCCTTTGCCTCCTGTAAATATATTCTCCTCGCTTTGCTTCTACACCAATCGTAAGAAGTGAAATCTGAATGTGCCTCATGGTCTCTCGATTCCATTTCGCATTTTCCTTTTAAATGTGGTTGTGCGAATTACGCAAGAGAGAATCGTGGTATTCAAATCCATCATTTCGGGGCGAGCACTGTGGGTTAAACCTATCTCTTCATTTATATCTGGGCGATCCTTATCCGCGTATATAGGTCAAAGTCGTCGTTATTCCTTCTATGTTAAAAGGACTCGCCCTTTTCGTGACTGCTGTTTGCAGACTCTTTCTGATATTGGAGTTGGTAGGTCTGTCGGTCAACCCTGGATAATGTAGGAATCAAGCACTCATATGGGATTAGCATACTCGTTGCCGATGGGGAAGTAACTTGTCGACGGCTTATTGCCAGTGATCATGACTTTTGGGAGACAATACATTGAGCGGTCCCGTCATGGGATCTCATACCCTTAGTTTCCATTAATTAAAAAATAATTTTGTTGTATTTAAAACTGCGGAAGCATTAATGTGTAGAGGGGCTACGATGAGAGTATACAAAACTTCGTTATTTATACATTACACGTTATTAATTGGCATGTTTACTCTTAGCTGTCAATGTCCCTCTTGAGTGAATCTGTATGTACTTCATATATGGTTTGAATCACGGATTGACTTTCTCTGTATAAAAGCGGAATGACGGGGGTCGTTCCTTTGGATCGGCATCTTGCAGGTTGCTGAAGTGTACCTTTCATCGGTCTTATGTGCCACTTCCTTTGCCATGCAGTGTGCATTTCTACTTCGAAAATTCTGACTAAAATAATAAGATCACCTTGAGTGAATCAGTTTGAAAGCCAACATCGAAGCAGCCTTCTATCAGTTATCATTGAAATCTACTCATCTCTTTTAAAAAATCGTCGTATCTATTTTCAACCTCATTCATTCTTCAGCGTTGATTTTATTCTCTCTTTCTTGTTTATTACTTTGTTTCTTCTCACTTTCCTTAAATGTGTTGTTGTTTTGTGTCTGATGACCTTATGTTTTTACTCGCCAATTTTTGTCGTCTTGTTTAAAAATGTTTCACAGATTTCTGTTGAATTTCCTCGTTCCCATTTTCATCCCAGCTCACACACATTAAACACTCCTCATTAACTTAATCTTGATTAATATGTGATTTATCTTATTTATTTCCTTGATCGCTTTTCACCAATGGACGTGTAATGATCTAAAAGTATGACTCAATTTAATCAATTGTATTTGGTCAATGTTGTGTTGCCTGTCAATAGATGCTTCCTATGTTTTCAGCGTTTTCTTTATCTTCCTTTTCACCTGTTTTCGCGATTTATTAAGGCTTCCCCTGATAAGGACATTGTTTCACTCTTTTTAATCTTGAAATTAATTTCCAAGGCTAAAAATACGAGTTTCCAGAACCGATTCGTATTATTAAAAAAAAAAATTAATGAAAAAATGAAAGTGAAAAATAGTGTCAGCCTGTGTTTTTGGTATTGTACGGAATAATCAAGTCGGTCGATTAGACTTGGCAGTCTACCTCTGGTTGCCCCAACACAGGCTTAAATTTTCGAATTCAAATAAGTGTCAAATGACTTTGCTTTAAAATCGCTTCTTTCCTGTCGCTCGATCGGTTCAAAGCAGTTAGTCGAATGTGGGCGTCGTGATCTCCTAAACCTTCTCTTTCTGCGATGATAATTCTTCTCGTGCTGCAACGCCTTCCCTCAGTAATTGAAAGCGAAAATGGCCTTCATCTCTCCGTACTTTTCTATGCTTTCTCTCTCCGCTTTGAAAGTGATGTTATAATGATTTTTTTCACTTTTGGCATTCATCAAGGATAGTTGGGTGTCGCAATTTAGGAATACGTTGGGATGGGCAACATCTTTCCCAAATAAGGCTCTCTTGGTTCAGGACATGCAACGGGTTGCTGCATGAGACTCAGATCTGTCGCAAAACCTATGTCCTTGTCGTGCAATAGCTTTAAGTGGTCTTAAACTTAAAATCCTCTAATCACCCGAGAACTGTTGGTTGAATACCATCAATTGCCCGCTGATGAGATGTTTATTTTATGTGGATAAAATTTATATCGCTCAATCGTCAAGAGATTTTTTCCTGTACGATTTATATAGTTGTTGAGTATTTAAAACACCATAAAAAAGCAATTGGTGTGATATTTTCGCTTCTTAAAAGGATTCTTTTCCATTTCCATTACTTTAATCTTCATTTTTATTTTCAAATTAGTGGGAAATGGACCCGCTCTTTCAATTTTGTTTTAAAAATCATTACGTCATGAAACAGCCCTGAGGTAGAGGCTAATCATGTGTTGCCTGCATACCGCTTAACGTACATAACTCGAGTTTCTTGAAGGCGAATGTCAAATCTTAGGAAATTAATTTAGCTGACGCTTCTTTGTCACTCACTTAACTAGTTCAGTTCTAATAAATCTCATTGGACTTGAACTGTATTTAAAAGCACTGATTCATAGGTCACGTTTCGAATGTTTACAAAACTAATTGGTATGGGCGAAAGTGATCACCTCTTCGTGTATCCTCACTTTTTTTGCCTCCTCCTAAATCTGTACCCAACGTGAATCTTCCGCGTGAATTTCCGCGTGAACATCTCGGCATAATGCAAATTTTGACCTGGAAAATCGGCGAACGGTCACATTGCAGTTTCTCTCAGCATAGATGGCAGATACCGCGTTAATTACTCCCATTAATCAAAGCATTCATTATTTTTCACGTATCCTCGAGCTGAGTCTCTTCTCCCGGATGACTGCGAACTCCGGAAATCAAACGTGATGTTATGAGCGCGCGCGGGGCTTGGTCGTTTCCGAATTTGCGCCAAGCGCGCTTTCTAAAGGGACAAGACCTTTGTAATGCCAGAGCGTTGATTCCAACACCCCCCCCCCCTCTCTCCCACGCTCCTATTCCCCTAGGGGGGCGACCTACTTGGTGCCACGCGCTCTCCGCCCTATATTATTAAGTGGCCCAAGGCCACTTTGCCCTTCCCGTGACCTCTTTGCTTGGAACTCTGACGTCCGGATGCTTCAGGTATGCGACCTTTCTAACTCTCGACCTATGCTTGTTATTTTTCTCATGCGGAGATGGTCACGTTGTCACCTATCGTTGATGAATTCATCGAACTTCCCTATCGTTCATCAAGGGCTAAATTAATTCGGCATTACGCGATTGTGCATTGGAACAGCAAACTAGTAATGCTGTCGATGAATGATTGTATTGCTGTAACAAAATTACAGTTAATCTTCACCCAAATGTAATGGTAAAATGATCGTTCGCTGAAAATGAAACTAACGTAAGACGGCAAAAGAAATACATATTAGCAAACTGTTTCGATTCCTTTTTTTTTAAATTGATGCTTGTCGGAATAAAATAGTTTATGAGGATAACTGCTTAGATATCTTCGGTTTACGTCGGTTAATTTGCAATAAAAATGTAAATACGTAAAACTACGTAAGTTCAAAAAAATATTCAGCTGATTCATGTTGTTGACAAATGCTTTTCTCAACTTCAAATAATGCTACTTAGAAATCTTCCCTGACTATCTCCTCGCAATGGCATTGGCCGTGTGAGCTCTAATTGCTGAAAAACTGTTTCATGCGGAGATTATTTACTTAGTTAATCACCAGAATCACTCTTCCTCTTGTGGTTTGCATGTCATGACTTTTCAGTTTGCATTAAGTGTCCTACGTAGATCCCCATGGAATAGAGCTGGTGACAGAAGCTGTCCATCTCGTCATTACTGTGAGCTTAACAATCAGGGGGACCCTCATGTGCCCTTGTGCCACTTCTAATTGGCGTCCCGTATTGTTGTCCCCCTTGAGTATGTACTGGCTTTTAAGCTCATTGTTGCCCTTCCTCTATTGGGCCAGTTCCTCACTCGAGACGGCAGTGTTTTAGAGAAGGCTTCTTCGTTGAGTGTGCACACGCAGGTCTTAAGGTCAATGGCTCAACTTTAAGAGCTTGTGTGAGGATTCGATGGGTGCCCAAATTTCTGATAATTGTTTGGCGTTTTTTTCCGATTCGGTTGTAGCTGAAACTTCCATTTTGTATTTTCCCCTCGATTCTTGTGACATCTATACGTGCTGTTATACATCAGTTTGTATTTTTTTATTTTCCTGGTTTGCCTCGTAGCATAATGTGCTATGCACATTATTTATTTCCTTGTTTTCAGATAGCTATAGCGTCCAATTGAAAGTATTTAAGTGGAGTTACTTTAATTAGCTCAATTTACTTTTGTTTGCATTCCGTGTTAAAGAGTTGGAATTTTAATTAAAACTCATAAGTAATGGTCTATTTCGACAAAGGAAACGCTTCGTCAGGATCCTTCGGTATGGAATCCATATGTCTCTTGGTTTCAAACTCTGGCATGTTTTTTGTTTACATCACTTGAAGGGCTTTCCCACTCACTCACCGAAGTGCAAAGTGGAACACCAAGGAGAGGCGTGGCAACCTTGATGGTGTAATGGGGTCCTTCGGCGTGTGGCTGACTCGGTTTGACGGGGATCTTGTTGCAGCGGCACGTGGAACGGCCGTGGAGGCTAGCGACTACCTACTTCTCAATTTCAGACCGATAATGTTACGTCACCCGTACTTCTAAGCTTACCAACCTTTAACCGGTCCAAATACTGCATTCGTAACTTTCGATATTGAGTTAAGACACTTGCAAAGATGCGTTTCAATTTGCGCGTTCGTTGTCGGTGGTCTCGTTTTGGTTGCGATGCCAACCATTCATAATTTTCTTCACGCTGATTTGCGGCTTGTCGTCGTGCTCTTTACCCAAAAATAATTTTTTGAAATAAGTTTTTCGTACCGTCCACCTTTTACCTGAAATATAAAGATTCACGCACCATGATTTATTGATTTATGTAATTTCCAAGTTCGACATTTGAAAAAGACGTAAATCGTTGATACGCATTTTGTGAATCTTTAAATTTCAAATAACCGGTGGACGGTACCTACAAAAACTTTCTTTCATTAAAAAAATAGTGGGACTCCATATTGGAACCGTCCCGTGTTTATCGTGGCCGATATCGCTGTTTGCTTATTTTCTCAGAACTTGAAAAAATTGTATCTGGAAGATTTTACGCCCGGAACTCTGGCAATAAAACAAGTGCTTTTGGTCTAGTTCGAGAATCGTGCGCTGCTCTTTTAGGCCCGCCAGCCGTAAAATTGTGGTGCCTTTGCGTTATAAAAGAAGCTTTTGAGCGTACGCATCGTAAAAAAATAACTTTTTCGAGGTGACCATGATTACCAGTCATTGATATTACCGGCGAAGCCTGTGGTGTGGCGGTTGATTTCGCGACTGACAGATGGGAACCGACCTAAGGCTGATGTAGCGATGTTAAAGCCATGCATCAACCATGCTGTGCGTCATGTCGAAATGTGCTTCTGTCACTTATGATTGCCGAATCTCGAATTTAAGATTAAAACCAAATGCTCAGGCCTATGTATCCGGCGAGTATTGGGATACATTGAATAATGACAACTAAATTCCATTACATTTATTGTAAGAGCGTTTAATTGTTTAATTTGCAATGTCGCATTTTACGACAATTGAGGATAGTGTGCGAAAATTGCGACCACAGGCTTAACTATGTTGTCTCGACTATTGGGCAAAATGGAAATTTTACTTTATGAACTTGCAAGGGTTTTTAACTTGGGTATATAATTTCTTGAAACCGGGTGTTGAGTGTAGCGTCTTCCTTTTACCCTGCAAATAATCTTTCACCGCTATGGGAAGATGATATTCCTCTCCCGCTTCCTCCCTTATCCGAGTATGTCACAGCCTGCAGTGTATCCCATTGCCTCCAATATCCGCCAACTTTTTATCTCCTCTCAATTTCCCACCGCAATCTCATTTCTTCATCATTTCAATCAACCCTAATTCTTCTTCAAGTGCTTGCGTGGAAAGCATGAATGCGATGTGCATAATACTTCCAGAAAGCGACGACATCGAGCATTTTCAAAGCGACGTCCACGGCCCTAGTTAAGAGCTTTGGGACGTCACTCGCCTACTATTCATCCCCACCGAGCCTTCTCCTAGGTTTTTTCGTGAGATCCCATTAGTGTGGCGCTTTAATGACGCCCTTCGGTATTAGTGTTCCGTGTGCGGTTACGTCACTTCCCGGGCCGAGACCTTGATGACGTGGGGACGAAGCACAGGTTGCGCTTCGCGGTGTCGTTTTTTTATTTTAATTGTCCCCGTGGTGAGCCCCGTGAGTTCTTTGATCACATTAGTAGTGGTGCGTTGCCACTTAACGGGAGAACTGGGAGAGAGAGGAGGTGAAACGTGGTGGTGTGAAGATCGAGGCCTTCTTCACCTTGGTGGTGTGGCCATCGCGCCTAACTCTGTTAGGTCCGCTGTCACTCTGGGAATTGTTGTGATGTTTGAGTGTGTGTGTGTGTGTGTGTGGCAGAAGTGAGCTTCCGACTGCTCTCTGAGGGTTTTTGGAGAATGTCATCCAGTCCTCCTGGGTTCTATCTACAGTTCATCATCATCAGTGTGGTTCTGTGCAATGCTCTTCCATACTTCACTCTCTATCCTCTCTGCTCTCTGCTGCTTCTTCATTCCCACATAGTTATTCACTTTGTTATTCCTTCGTGATTTGCTTCATGTGTATTCCATTCTTGGCATTCATCTTAATTACTCTCATTCATTCCTCCTTCCTGTATTGTTTTCATTACTCTTTTGTGTCGCCAAACCTGTCAAATAAGTTTGTTTTTCCCTTCTACTTCTCATAGTTTTCATTAAACTTTAACGTCTCTCCTACTCTTCGCTAGGCAAAAAAATACCGGTATCCGGTAGTACCGATACTATTTGTTTTTCTAATCCAGTAGCGCTGACCAGTATTTAAAATCGGTACTACCGACGGTATTGTTGCTAAAAATACCGGTATTCAGACAGCGTTTGTTGTTCTTGGTTACGCGCCGCAAACTGTATGTTAGTAAATATACGTATTCAAAGGTAGGAGTTGAGAAGTAAATGCGATACGAATTGCGAGTCACCACCCAAATTAAAGTCCTTAACGTCCTTAAGTACAAGTCCCTCAAGTTCTGTAATCATCAGTGCTTCACTTCAACTTGTAATCTACACTAATTTTCAAATATTCTCGCTGTCTTTTTTTATATTTACTTAACCGTGAAGTTGAGATATGTTTGTTATCATTATTGATATAATAGGTAAGTATAAATTTTTGACGCATGCCGTACACCAGACAATGGATGATTTTGAACCGTTTATATATACAAATATTTATTCCTGTAAGTTAAGTGCGACCGCAAGGATTGATCACTACAACAGGGGTTTTACTTGACCACAACATTAAAACAATACCGATCGTTCTTCATGTTATATAATATCATTTCAACAAAAAGCGACGACCGCTAACAAACAGCGTAAAAGAGAAAATGTATATTTAGTGAATAGCCACGATGTATATTCCCGATGAAATTTCTGCGTATCTTTTTGGACTGATATTCTAATTTGCCGAAATACCGGAACATTTTGGTGGAATATACGTTACTTTGTAATTTATTAAAATATTTAATCAATCACGCATTTTCCGGTACACCGGTATTTTTTCGTCGGTACTACCGGGCGAGTGTTATTATTGCTTTTTAATACTCATCAAAAAAATAACGGTACTGTTTTGAGTACTGCCCATGCCTACTTCTTAGGATTTCTCCGTTATAGGTGTACCGAAACTTGGTGGCACTCACCAGCGGAGGATTAGAGGACTTTGACCTTAAACCAAGCGTTGATGGGCGGGCGGGCAAAGTTATCGAGGGACTCCCACATAGGGTCCTCTGGAAAAAGGCTCGGCCACTTCAACCCACCTGTCATGTATATGCATTCCTCTCCTTTGCGTCATGATCTTCAAAAGCGAGTGCCACCAAGTTTCGCTACACCTATACTGATTCTCTCCGTCCCTTTGATCTTCGTCATTTTCCGGCAACACACCACATAATCTCCATTGCTTCAAATATCTTTTTGCTCTGCACCTCTACTCCTCAATTTAAAATGCCTTGTTAAAGGTATATCCAATGCTATTTCAGATGTTGATTTACGCTCTCATACCGATAATTCTCGCATCGACACACACCGGGAGTCTAATGTAACATTGCAGAACAGACGCGGGTCTCATCGAAGACCGACACCAGAGTTCTCTTTCGCCATTGATTACAGGGGGGGGGGGTTTACGGGAGGGATTATTTGAGGAATAGAGGAAGGATGGAGAGACACCCGGTGTCGGAATCAATCTCATTAGCCGGGTTTCTCTCCACCTTTCCTCCATTTCCACTGTCATCCTTCTCTAACCAACCGTCTGATATGTTCATGTGCACATGACATCTGACTGCGGCACTCCCGTTGTCATATCGGCGTCGACTCGTCCAATGGCGGTATTCATCGGCACAACTCAAATCAGCCGTATGCATTGATTCCAATCAGGTTTCGTAGGATATTTTAGTCCAAGTGGAGATTCGAGTGGAATATAAAGTTGGAATTAGGTTCTGGCGCAAGTTTAAACCTATAAGTTTCAAGCCAGCGTGAAATAGGTTTATCTCTGTATCTAGACTAAACCTGCCACGACTGATGCTAACAAGCGCCTAAAATACGCTGTGACTATTTGTTTATTTGAAGCCACAAACGGATTTTCTTAAATGTGCCTTAGAATTGACCCAAAATATTTATGAATACTACTCTAGTTTTTTTTTCCTTTTTGACCGCTTTCCATATTTGATCGCTTTTTCATCATCATCTGGTATTCTGTCACACCAAAGCTGTCTCCAACTCGTCCTGTCCCTGAGCCTCTTCTCTGTTCCCTCGACTGCTGTCTTTAAAATTCCCTTCCCTCTTAAAATATGTCCATTTTCCCTTTCTCTTTTCACAAACTACTTAACTTTTCAGTGAAACTGGATGGATCGCTTTTTTATCATTAATTAAATCCGTATTTGGCTAAGTAGGTACCTAGCTTACAGTGTATTGGATTCTTATACTTACATCGAGCAGAGATTGTTGCTCGCTTTCAATTTTGCTTCATGCTTTCATATGAGGGCAGAGGTGTCTGATGCATATTGTTGGCCATTTGCTCTCAGTTGACGCTCAGCTTTCTGTTTTCGGATGCAGGGCTGAAGTGATGCGCCGAAAGCGAAATTGTTTAACTCATTGAATGTGGAAATCATGATTCGGAAAGAAAAACCGGACCTGTGCTTTCTCATTTCATATCCGTCTTTATTGTGTAGCTATAATAGTATTTAACGCTTGGTTTCGTGCATTATTTAATATACGAAATGGAAATCAGGCCTGTTTTTTTATTTTCGACTTCCTGCAGTGAAAATACATGTCTAAAAATATCTGCTGTCCTCAAGGGTGTCCGTATCTGTTATGCATCAACTGGCATTTTGAGTTTTTGGGAATATATGGTTTCCTTAGGTGAGGGAATCGACGGAAGTGAGTCCTTAAGCGACGCCAGTAATTCATGGTGAAAATTATGCCTTACGATCCTCTTTTTTTATGGGAAAAACACTGCAAGTGTTGCTGAAAAAGTACCTACATGTTGTTGTATAATAGAATTATAAATATCTGACTCGAGCGATAAAATATGACCCTCAAATGTAGAGCCCTAATTTTTTTTCAATGTTTACATTTATTGCTATAGAATTTGTGTGATTACATTTGATATCTAATGGATCATGACTAATTCCCAAACGCCATATTTTATTCAAACGTAAGCTTCAGTATTCTATCACATACTAGCTTCGGGTTTAAGCTATATTCAAGTACATTAGTACAGAAAATCTATTGTATTATTGTCGAAAGTTTGGTCCAAGAAATTCAACCCTTAACCAAGTTGCCCATGTATCGACGTTTGGACCAAATCCTCCTCAATTATATTACGTTAATTTTTTGACCAAATCCACGATAGTTTTATTATGGATTTTAACAACGTGGACAGCAAAAGGAAATGCCTTCACTCAATGCCATGTCATGATCCTTGTAAATGTACTTTACTCCATGATATTAATTAGACCTTTGGTATAATTCGGAGTAAGGTCCTAATGCTTCTTCAGTTTTTGAGTTTTCGACATGTTATTCTAAAATTGAATTGAATTTTTAGTTTTAACATACTGAATAATCGTGCTTGTTTGGTCAAAAAATTGGCCCCCAGTTCGCTGAAAGCAAAATCCTGGAGGGCATTTACATAGAATTGGGGATATGAGTGTTTTTGATGCCCCCATTTACAAAAACAACAAGGTCGTAAATGTGCGTCATCTCTTCGCGCAGCCTTCTAGATCGCATCTGTAATACCTGAGGATGAGTTCGGGGTCACTTTGCCTTTTCTCGATGAATTTCGGTTTAAAATTCCACGTGATCACCTTCGATTTCTCTGACAGTCGCTCTACAGGGGCGCGATCATGGTTCTTTATTTTTCGTTATCGCTATCGCTACCCATAACGCAATTTTTCCCTGTAGCGCATTCGCTGCGATCATGGTTCTCACGACTTGCGCTACAATGAGCGAAATTCGCGCTTGCGCTATGAAATACTTTTGAGTCGGCGCCCGCATACGAGGCTACAAGAATCGACCAATGAAATGCACGGAAAAACTTCGGCAAGCGGAAAACATTCGAAAGCGGTAATTATGGAATGTTTATAGCTACTATTTCCCGCGGAATTTCCTAATTATCAATAATATTGTAATAGTGTTCTGCGTAGAAGACGTATAAGCGTTGAAGATTATGTCTGAGTCGGAGATAAGTAGTTTCGCCAAATAAGTACCTTTAACATTTGCTCGAAGTTGATTTTTTATAATATGTATGAATTATCAGTGAATGTGGATTAAACTGTGGAAATGAATTGATCGCGACGCTAAAAGCGACTTCAAAAAATGTCAACGCACGATTTATTAGAAAAATATATACATTATTCTTCGCGAGAAATAATCAATAAGGTGTTGTTAATAAGCGCATATATATATTAAAATTAATTCTCACATTAAAATTTATTGGAACGGTTATTTGTACATCAAATTTGGTTGGTAGTGAGACAACTTATTATAAGTCATTAATGCCACTGCAGAAGCCGAGTAGGGGGAAAAACGCCATCACAAAGAGAATGTATGAATAAATATTTAACCATCCATCTATAAATTTTTTAGTATTAATTCTCTTGTCCATTCGGGAGGGTTACACTCAAAAATCTTAGGCAGATATTTGCTGATCAGGCAAATAAAAAAAGTTCCGACAAAAGATGTAATTCACTAGCAGAAGGTATGCTTATTTAAGATTCTCGACCCTTTTACATTAATGAATATAATGACATTCCTTGCCCTACAGAAACATAACATGACTACAACGATAATTCTAACAAAAAATGTCAGATTCAAATTTCGTATCCCTTAATTTTATATTCCCTCTTCATCTTATTACAACCATTTCGTAATGAAGAAATTCATTACATGCTTGAACAAGACTAAGTGGTTTCTTTAAGGTAACCTAAGGGCAATTTTTACCCAGAGAATTTCATTTGCATATCAATAATTTCCGTAACACCAAATAAATTATTTATTTTAACAATACCTAATATACGATTAGCAGTATATTTCATCCTGTCATTAATGAATATACTGTACTAATATGACTAAGACATTCCCCCTTACCTTACAATCCATAATCATCTACCAATACGAGGAATGTCTTAAATGTAAGCTTACCTCTGACAGGAGATATGATGTCGTCCGGACATTAAAGAAGACCAAAGTTGAAATACATTCTATTATTTGCAATGATAAAATATGAATTGAGACACTATCTATGATTCTCACAGAAATAGGTTATTCCAGTAAATTGGATCATAATATCATATTCCTTAACATCATAGATCATTATGTTAACTTTCAAAAAATATAAAAATTAGAAAGATCCAATAGCAGTGACAAAGTTTTGATTAGGTTGAAGATGAAGTGTTAAATATGCATTTACATCCCATGAATAATTATATCTTGTAATTTAATTTTTCCAAAAAGCTTGTCTACAACTTGCATTATCCTGGCCATAAAGATATGCTATGGATGACAGCAATTAAAAACAAACAAAATTATTTTATAATAAAAAATTCAATTTATTCATCAGCATAGATAGACATATTTTGCCTCTAGTTTGTATTTACAACTGCCAGAAATATATTCAAGTCACCATTCCTCTTCTCATCGCCAGAGTCGTCAACACTTGTTTTTATGACAAGTATATTTAAGGATTTATTTATTATAAAAAAAAATAAAATTAATATGAAACCTGAATTTGAAAGCCTAATGGGTATAGTCAGCTGTGCAGAAGGAACGTAAAATAGAGGCTGGTGAAGAGCTTGATATGAAGTGTGGCACTGTATGGGGCAGAAAGGAAGGCAAATGAGGAAGTGCTTGACATGGTGTGTGAGGAGAGGATTCTTTTGAATGAGATTAGGGGAAGACAGGGTAGGTGGCTGAAGGGGATAATGAGGGGTGATGGTTTGCTGAAGGCAGTGATAGAGGGAAGGATGTTGGGAAAGCCGGGAAGGGGAAGAAAGAGAATTGGTTTTATGGATGGGATGAAAAAGGTAGGGCTTATGCTGAGATGAAGAAAGAAATACTAGAAGTAGATAGGGCACAGCACGTGTAAGAGTCTGTTGGATATTCTCTGACTTTCATCATAACCTACCCCTAACCGGTAGATTACTCTGATGATGATGAATGGTAAACCCATTCATTGGTATTGGGTTGAGAAGTTAATGATATAGTTATTACGTTAAGCCTCCATCAACATTAATCCCGTTTGGTTTACTTTAGTTCCTCACAAGTTATATATCTCTGGATATTTTAATTACAGTTTCTTTAATCATGATTCACAATAGTAAAAGTGGAAATAACCCCGAATTTCATAAATCAATGCAACTAATAGTCTTTCCAAGAATATATTAGATTTTTAAGTCCTTCGGCTTTTAAATAAGGAGGGTTAACCTATCAAATACAGGCACACCCGCAATAACGTACTCCCGATATAACGTTTTCCTGCTTAAAATCTTAGTCCTATCCGACAACAGAAGTAGACGTTATATCGAGGGTAAATTGTACTAATTTTACCTTCTATTAGATTGATATGAAGAGGAGTGGAAGATTGAGTCAACTATATGATTACTAACTACTTAGGAGAAAAAGTCTAGTCAAATTTATCTACATTAATCAATACATAGATACAGAGGCATTGGTTGACAAAATGCCAAAGGAAGCTGAGTAAGTCATATGAATTTTCGTGGAACATGCTAACTCCCATGCAGTGTTTTCCCAAGCTACATTCCAAATACTTTTTTCAATTAAGCAGACGTAGGTAGGAAAGCATTGAGTTACAAGACATTATAATTACAAAGCGTGGATTAGTTATAGAGTGGCATAATGAATATAAATAAACTTCCAACAATACCAATAAAGATCAAATTATTCTCCCACTAAAATTAAGGTGGACCACAAATAAAATGCAATATTTTAAATGCTATCCAGTACTTTAACCGAGGATCATCATCTGTTACAGAAACTGGACCTAAAGATGAGAGAATGTTGAGGGAGGATCTATCTGAATCCATCATCTGGTGAGGAGTTAACAAGCTTAAAATGCAATTATCCAGAAAATTCTTGATGTTGTTAAAACTAAATAAGAAATTGAAATACTATTTCCAGTGAAAACGTTATGATTTATCCCAAAAAAATTATTTCTGATAAATTCTTCTTTTATTCAAAGACTTTCTGAACTTTATTTCACGAATAATGCAACTAACTAGAAATTAAAATTATTGGCATTCAACGATCTCCTAACATGGTAACCCTCTGCAATACGTGGCCGACCTTCAAGTAATTCTTCCTCCTCCGGTTTCATTACATTAAATCTCTCTGACAAAGTTAAGGCAGGTGGTAAAACTGTCGCATGTTATGCAACACAGCACAAGCCAACACCATTTTTCGAGCCTTGGTTGGGAAACATTCATTAGAACTCTCTGACGGGATAGGACCTTAAGCACCCCAAACAACCTTTCTACCACTGATCGAGCCTTGCAGTGGGAAATGAGAAGTCATGGCTCATTTGGGTACCCTAAATCACCTACATCAGTCACCACCATGCTAAGTAGATTTGGGATGTATTAGAGGCATAAGATATGTGCTTTATGAGCCTAATTTTCATCTATCGTCCATCCATGTCGTTTGATATCAATTTCTTTATGAACCCTTGGCACAAGGATGACAATTCAAGTGCAGTCAATAGCTGCCACTGCACCAGGGAAAGAATTGGTGGATAAACTGGAAGTTCTTTGTACCTTCCTTCTGTCTGCAAGTGTACTGGGAAATCTGATCCATTGCTGTACCAAATGCTGATTGATTGTATTCATTACACTAGTCATAGCCTTTGAAGTTGTGGGTTGGCTCATAGAAATTAAATAATCCTGCCCTACAGACCTCTGATACAATCCATTTGGCAAAAAACCCTGAGGGCACATAGAACCTATATTGATGCCAATTAAAATCAAATATGATATTGTCTAACTACTTTAAGATAATTATTGTTAATTAACATGATAATAATTGCATGCAATTCCACACTCAGACCATGAGACCATTCCCTTATAAGCCGAGGTCTTAAGTATTGCGCAGGTCTTGAGCCATCTCCTTCGACGCCCTGAATAGAACTAAAAATTGACAAAACTGCACCACCTCAAGGGCAAAATGATCCATAGTATCCCTTAATCTCCTTATTTTGAATACTCAAGTTGTTATTTTGGAGGTTTTCCTCCACAATATTGTCCAAAAAGATCATACTCTTAAGACATTTTAATTAAAATGCTAGCAAAACAATGGGTTGCTCAACAAATATGCACACAAGTCCAATGCTACATTTAGTGCCAAAATTCAAAGAGTCACTTATTCCATGAAAAAGTTGCAAATATATTTGTTTTTAAATCATTTACATAATTAACATGCAACCATTCCCTTCCTTCACTAATCATTACCATCCAAGATTTCATAAAACTTATTTGGTTTAACACAATCTCAAAACCAACAGCAGCTTTGCGTTTGATTCATCCAAAATAAACCCTGTTCATGAAGATACTGAAATGCATGGTAAGCTAAGAATCAACACTAACGTGGAGTAGATATGATTGGAAGTTCTGGCACAAGTGAAGCTTCTATTGAATCAGGGTTATATGTACTAAGTTTGTAAGAACAAAGCATAAACAAATTGCAGTGATAGATTGGCGAAGATAAACAACGTTAAAAGTGACAAGGATAAACACTTTAGCTACACTTCATTATACAAGTATTATCATTAATATAAAAAAGGATGTGTTGGCTAAATAGTACTATA
This sequence comes from Pyrrhosoma nymphula, assembly GCA_963573305.1. Taxonomy (NCBI): domain Eukaryota; kingdom Metazoa; phylum Arthropoda; class Insecta; order Odonata; family Coenagrionidae; genus Pyrrhosoma; species Pyrrhosoma nymphula. The sequence continues at coordinate 4,521,357 of OY754335.1, read as the reverse complement.
ATTACAAGGATAAAATTTGACTCGTACGCAAGTTGTATATTACCAAAGTTTTGGCAAATAATTTCTACACAAACTACACAATTTCTACTCCAGAGTATCGAGGAACTTACTTCCAAGTGTAAATTAGCAAATTAAAATGTATTGTGTTTTAATCAAATAAGCTTATAAATTAGAGTTAAACATTTCTTACGGCATTATTCAAATCATACAAGTTTATCTGCAAGGTGAGATATCTTTAAACGAAAAAGTAGCAAAATAGTTGTGATAATAGAAGGGAAAACTAGAATATCACTATCTCTACGTATTCAATCGTTAAACGACACATTCAAGGGATGTACAAGTTAATCCATTAGGCATAGGATAGATTAACGCTATCATTCTCTCAAAGAGTTCGTAATGCACATTATTTTTTGCTGATCAACTCCTATCACATAGGATACAACGCTTTGGTAACTGCTATCATAAGTAAAGAACACCACATATAAGGCACATACAGTATTAAACCATGAAAAACCAAAATTGCATGCAGCAGTTACATAAACAATCGTTATGCAAAATAGACATTACTTTGCAAGTAGTTGGGGGCACTTCCAAAGGTCCAACATTCACTATAAACATTGACTTCGTCTAACCATGAAATTACAACATACCTAGTAAAGATAAATAAACACACTATGGGAATACACAGATACCTACCCTTCAATTAGTAATTAACCTAATCACATACCGCATTTCCAAAGTCTGATGATAACAAAGTTAAAACTCATCATAATAAAGACGCTACAAGGCATTCTACTTTCAAGGATATTACATTTCATTTAGTCAGTTGCGAAAAAATCTACCAATTAAAATATGATGGAAATGATATTTAAGGATAAATAGTTTAAATGCACAGGACGTTACTTTATCAGCGTACAAAAACAATCATAACATTGCTCGACAAAATGCACTTAACCTTACCACAACAACGGCTGATGGACAACTAAACACATTTAGACTTGCTTTAGCTACCAATATACATTTTAGGGATTTATTAGAATCGTGCAATCATTTCATTAATAAAAATAAAGATTAATCATCGCCAAAGACCGAAATAAGTTCTAAATATAAAGATTCGTCTATTAAGTGGAATGCGCTTTCCGCCATGCTTTCTGATTTAGCGGAGTTCTCGGCCATAGCGCAAGCTATTCTATTTTCGCTTGGAAATCTCGCTATGGTAGCGGTAACGCGCGAGATTTGAAGAACCATGATCGCATGGTTCGCTATATAACGCATAATCCCTTGGTAGCGATAACGATAACGTAAAATAAAGAACCATGATCGCGCCCCAGGTCTCCCTAATCTATCGACTCGAACAAGATTGCAAGGAAACTGACATTCACCTGAACATCCCGGTGAATCTTAATTTGGCTGCAGAACATTTTTAATTTACAACATTAAATTAGAAATAATGGTTTTATGTTGTTTGAAAAGGTACCAATAGGAAGAAAATAAAATAAATATTCTAATCCCTTCAATCGAATTTTGTATTTCGGTCGAAATTCCGAAATATTTGCGAAAACTTAACGATTTTTCGCAATGTTATAGGGTTTTTGAGTCATCGTCCCCATGACGACCATATACTCATTGTTTTAAGTCGAAATTCCGTGTACATATATATCCATTAATAACTCAATGCACTAAATGCGAATACTGCACTAAGTACGTATGGTTTATTACAATGTATTAGTGTTGATTTTTTCCTTCCCGTTAATATTCAACGGGCACCTTCTCTAGTAGTATATAATTAATGTTTCACCACTTTATTGTTTATTTCCTTACCATTGATTCCCGTATGTACTTTTAACTTTCTATGTGGCGGTTGTGTATTAGAGAAATGGCTTCGCAAGACGTAAGTTTATAGGACGATTGCAATTATCCCCATAACATTGACATCTCGCCGTTTCAGTTACGCTACTCACTACCCTTGTTGCATGTATATTTAAAGAAGTGTATATTTCCATAAACCGCACGTCTTGGTATGTTTATAAAAAGGAGTTGTGAAGGCATTTAGATATCTCAGGAGAGCAGAACGGAGAAAATTAATGGAACAAGGTTTGGAGCTATAATAAGGAGAGAAGCACATGAGAGAGATTGAATCGGAGGAGAGAGCCGTTTTGAAAGGCGGACTCAAGGAAGAGTGCAAGGAGGACAGTAATAGTAGTGACAGCTATGTAGAACTGCCGTAGAATTAATCGGAATTGAGTAGGTAACAGTTCTACTGGGCCACATCATGGTTCAATCCTGTCAGTAAAAAGCAAATTCAGAAGCCCGTTTTTAGAATATCAAAAAAAAATAGCCCGTTGATTTTTCAGCAAAATACAAAGCAAAGTAAATGTAGCTATGGGTCACCCATGTGCGTTGCGTCCTCTGAGGGTCACTGTGGGGTATAGGTTTAGCGAAACTTGGTGGCACTCTACAGCGGAGGATTAGAGGACACTGACCGTAAACCAAGCGTTGACGAGTGGGTAGAAATATCGAAGGAGTCCCGCAGGGTCCTCTGGAAAAAAGGCTCGGTCGCTTCATCTCATGCATGCTTTCCTCACCTTTGCGTCATCATCTTCACAAGCGAGTGACACCAAGTTTCGCTACACCTATGTATCGATTTGTGGCCATCTGCTTGCCCACCAAGAGACGGAAAAGTAAATTTCGAATCTTTTGCTGGCTCGAGGTGGATTGGCCTTGAATCTAATTCGCGTTGCACTCGTTTAAGCGAATGTTTTCCTTCCGATTAATTGCCTTCTTACAGTAAGCGTCCGCATCCTTTGCTTTAGGGGTTAATGCGTCATAAATTGAGTGCAAATATTAATATGGAATCTCATTATGGATCTAGGGACTGTCGAAGTTGTTTCTCGAACTCCCGACAAATGAGTGACAAAAAGCGCTAGGAAGGATAGCTACGCCCTTGAATTAAAATCACGCTAATTTGATTATACCAAATTTTAATCAATTTTTTCCGTAACTTTACAATGGGTTTCAAGCTAAGATGTTCCATGAACGCCACAATTGCCAGCAAGGCACTAGATACTCTCACTTAGCCTACGCTAGCGTTAATTTGGCTTAAATGACGTAAAGCGAATTTTGAATTTTCTATCCACCGAAAACTCTATTTACTGAAGCTGTGGGTGTTGACTTGTGGTATCCTGTTTACAGTGGTAGCATTGTATGGCCTTGGTGCACTCCGCTGGTCCATCTTAAAGCGTTTCGTTCCTAAACTTTTTTCTATTAAAACGGGCCTTCAGATACCTAAACCTAAGGAAATGACTAATTGAAAGCAGTGTTTTCTCATTGTATCGTGAAACCAGAAATCCTAGAAAGTGATTTTAAATCTTCGATCGCTCATTAATTCTCGGGCCGGGGTTGATGACCTCCGTTTAACTCACCCTTGAATTCCATTTAAATGAGAAATATCGTGTGGAGGGAAGCGGAATACAAAATGTGAAGCAATCTCCGTTCCCTATCGCGGAGTCCACGCGGCGGCTCTGGAGATAGATACCCTCGCACGCAGCAGCCCCTCCCGCTCGACGCCAACCATTTTCCCTCCCTCCCCGAGACCCTAGGGTCTCCCGCACTCCTCCCTGGGCTGCGGCGCCTGGGGAGCCGAGAGCCGCGCTTGCGTGGTGTGTGTGTCATGCCGGGGGTTGTTGGGTGCCGTGTGTCGTCCGCTTCCCCAGGGATGCGCGGGTCGAGCTCTTCCCGTGCGACGTACATTCGTACTTCGAATCCATCGAATCGCGACTATCATTTTTCCATTATTACGGTGAATATGGGCAGTGCGACAACTGCCGAACTTTGAAAATCAAAGCATTTATGTTCACCACGCTTCTCGAGTTCCGCGCAAATTCGTGGAATTCATAAATTTGCATTAGTTAAATATAAAAATCATATATGCAGGATATTTTAGTTTTTTTACAATTATTTCATTCCGCACACTTCTAGGTATGAGCAGTCACAAATGCTTCTTTTTAAGTCATCTAGAACAATATAAAATCATTGTTTCTAACAGTAAGTCCTCCTCTGACCAAAATCAATCAACCATATAGATATATTTAATCCCGGCTCGTAGTCACGTGATCAGGATGTCACCGAATGTTTAGCGATATTATCACAAAATACGAGTCTATAGTCTGTTTTCCACGCGAGTGTGAAATTTGTTATATATAGTGTTATATTTGTATCATTCTTGTACGTTGCGCACCGTATTGAATATCGCACGATTATAGGTGTACACGCTATCTGTATCGCATTAGCGTGGCTTCTTACCTCAGTGCAGTCACCAATCCGAAGATTGCCTTTGCCTCACCTCTCCACTCCTTTATCCTCTCCGCCAACCGCTTTCATTGATTCAACCGCTTCACTTGGACGTAATTCGTGATTGACATAATTTTTCCATTCGTTTCTCCTTCCGTTACCATTTTTCAAGAGGCTGTTCAGTGTTGCGAATTCAGTAAGTTTGCTGCTACATGCATATTCTCAAACTCCAACTCTCGTTAGGGCGTCTTTCTTTATTGCTGGTTCTCTACGTTCCATTTTTGATTTTCGCCATTCTTCAATAGCATTTCCATTGTTTCTTAGTGTGTCACTTGAGAGCGTTTAATTTTAAATTTTCACATCAAATACTTCAAATAAAATATACTGGAGTACATTATTAGTTATGGGTTAGTATACTGGTTAATATACTGGAGTACATTGTTAGGAGTTAGTCATAGAAGAAGGTAATATACAACTTAATATGCAATTTAAAAAATTAACTAGCGCCGTTGTAATTGGAATAAAACTGTGGTTCCGTGTGTGAATCACACAAATGACACTTTTTAATGACGACTTAAAACTGTAAATTCTGTGAATAGCTTTAACATTTAACATTGATATTAATATCAGTAAGATTAGAGTAATTGTTCTTTAGTTTAAACTAATGGTGAAACATCCAAAAGCATTATTTTTCTAGTTATGAATATTTTTAATAAGTTCCGGGTGTGACATGGTAATCTTCTGGGTGTGACCTAATTACTCTTTCTGCTCTCCATTATGAGTAAAGTTAAATTTTCTTTCTTCAAATTTTGGTAATGGCTCAGTACATTTGATTAATTAAGCTCAATTCAACCTGGCTAAGTCGAAATTCAAAATTGTCGAACAAAAACACTTTATTTATTTTTATTTTTTCCGTATTTGGGCTCACCTTAAGGAAATGTTCTGTGGTTTTACTCAACTTGAAACAATTCGATGAAACTTGCTGGAAACATTGATTTGGTTGTCTTAAAGCTACCTGATTTTTTTCAGAATTATTTGCCGCAGATTTCTTGAGATATATGAACGAGAAGTGGGCATGAAAATACACGGGTTCTTTTGAGAACGCTAGGCTTTATTCATCAGAAAGAACCTTTTATAATTATTCAATGTATAATAATTTATATCATCGATTGAAAAATGTATATGTTTCAGATTTTTACTCCGAGCGTTTGAATAAATCCCTCGCGCGCGTTGCAGATCGTGTGGAATTGGCACCTATTGAGTAATGGTACACTTGAACGTTAGATGCATAACTTGCAGGATGTAGAAGAAAAGACATAAGAACGTGTCCAATTCTCGATCAAATATCCTTAAAAAACCTGCCGTCAATAATTCTGAAAATTTGCAGGTACCTTTAGAACGATATATTATTAATACTTTCAGGATGTTTCATTGAATTCTCTAAAGTTGAGTGAAACCACGGAACCTTCTTAAGTGGAATGTCTGAGTGATACGTTTCCATTGTTTACTATCTTCTTTGCTCTTTATCTGTTATCGTCCAGGCTTCACTGTCAAGCAAAAGAATGCTCCAAATGTGGGTGTCATTTTTATGAAGAGCCTCCTTACTTCCGTGCTCGTGTTACTGCCAGCTTTAAATTTAAGATTTATCCAAATATTTCAAATTGTCAATAAAAGCAAAGGAATTGACTCCTTTTGACTCCCATTGCATGCATATCTCTCATCCGGGTGGCCATCGACAGGGAGGACTTAAATATATTTTTTTTAAATGTTCTGGGAGGTTATTATAATTCCTCTGCTCTTATTGAGACGATTTGGATGAATGTTCAATTTAAATTTACCTGTCAATTGTTCTCTTTTTGAATTGCTGCTTGCTGGTGGCTCTTCTTGTGGTGGAATCTATCCTTTTTTGCTTTGGATATTCAGAGAAGAAAATCTTCATTGCTTCTTACATCACTGGTGATCCCACTTTCCAGATAGCAAAATTCTTCCGCTTGCGCAAGATATCGGTGACTCGGGTGTCTTCTTCATCTCTTCCATCTAGACCATTATTTCGCTTGTCTTCGTTCTTTAATGCTGTGATGAAATTGAAGGTGCCTCACCTTAAGTCCCGGTTTGACAGGGACACTCCCGGTTTGAAGACGCCTATCCCGGTGTCCCGCCCGGTTAACAAACTTGTCCCGCTATTGGTGCACGCGTGAATTACTCGTCGGGGCTAAGTAAGGCTCAGTCATCCCACTAGTAACGAGATGCGAACTCGGCACCCTTGTGTTTGGTGCTTAAAACAAGCCGCCGCATTTGCAAGTAATTATTGTAACAAGAAAGAAATAATTTGAAAGGACATAAAAAAACATGAAACCATTTGTTTAATAATTGTATATTGTCATTACAATCGAGGAATAAAATAATTAATTAAATAAAAATAATTTTTTATATACCACGTTTTTAAAACGGACTAAAAAGTATACAATAATTTTCCCTGGGCCCTTCTAAATTTTTGAGGGTGAATTTTTAGTGGCTATGGAGATATTTGTAAGACTTGAAGAGAAAAACGTGGGGTGCAGGCAGTAGATAATAGAAGTAGATAATAATCCGGATGAATTCACAACCGATTTCAGTGCATTGCAGATGGTATTAATTGTGGGAGTTTTTCTCAACGACACCTGGTCCCTTTACTCCTCCCTAATTATCATGGGTTGCTTGCGCCCCACGTTTTTCTCTTCAAGTCTTACGAATATCTCCATAGCCACTGAAAATTCACCCTCAAAAATTTAGAAGGGCCCAGGGATAATTATTATATACTTAATAGTCCGTTTTAAAAACGTGGTATATATTAAAAAATTATGTTTATTTTATTAATTATTTTCTGCTTTTTAGTCTTATTTCCATGAGTCATGCGCATGAGGAACTATAAAATGTTATATCTCTATACGTTCTAGTAAAAGCGTGGCGTATACAGCTCTATACGCCGTCCTTATTATGTCTAGAAGTACTTCTTTATCGGCTGAGTATGATTATCTGTCGAGCGAGAGACTATTCAGATCTTATGCCATACTGAGAACTGAGTCAGTAATACCCCGAATGCGTGTGACTGTGGTGAAATAGTTATGTATGAACCCTGGCCGTTATGGCACATGATTTCGTTCGAGTCGAATACATTCAGCAAGGGTCGTCAGAGAGCGCGGAGCTATGGTTAAAGTTTCAAGGCTCCACTAGAAAATTAGGAAATTTGTTAATTAATTGAACGTTAATTAATTAATTATTGTAACATCTAGCCAATTATGCATTGGCATCCAGTTCCGAGCGACGGTTAAAGTTTCGAGCCTCTCGAAGCACATAAGGAAATTTGTTTATTAATTGTTCGTTAATTAATTAATTGTTATAACATTTAGCTAACATTGCATTGTCATCCACTTCTGAACTGTGGTTAAAATTACAAGCCTCTACTAGCACATCAGGAAATATGTTGATTAATTAATCAATGAGTTGTTATAATAGATAGCTAATATTGCATTGTCATCCACTTCTGAGCTATGGTTAACATTTCAATTCTCTAGCTGATCGGGAAGTTAGTTTAAACTCGGTTGCAACATTCCACCCGGACAGACAGACATGACGGAAACCGAAGTTATAAAAACGTGATAATAACTGTACACCATTAACTTAGTTTTAATAAACAACCTCCCAATTTAAAGGATTTGGTTCTTTCTCGGCGAATGAATTGCTTTATTGCTCTGAGGACCATGGAGGAGTATTCCATTGAAACGTTAGCAAACCAAAACCTTACTCGGCTGGAAACCCGAGAATTATTTATTATTAACCTCCCAATTTTGTCCCGGTTTTAGTCTCCTCAAAACTAGATACGTTTTTGGGTCATCAGAGTGTGGTAACCGTATAAGCGCACGCTCCAAGTGTATGTTTAAATGAAGATCCTCCTCGCTTCCAAGTTTTGGTTGATTCATGTCAGGAGGCTTTCTCATTGCGATGAGTAATGAATACCGAATGTCGCGTACCGATGCTTTGCAATGCTGCCCCAAAGCCTTAGCCTTCCAATATATAATCTCAGCTGGGAGCTCTCGTCCCAGCTGAGTGTAGTGCACGACCACATGGGGAAGTAAGGCGCATTTATTCGCGTGGGAATGGGATGCATGGGGGGGGGGAGGGGATGGTGGCCGTGCTCGCCTCCCCTTTATATATACTCTGTGCGCTCGATGACGGCCTCGCAAAAGTGGTTTCCTCCTTCAACGAAAGGGCCCTGTGTCAACATCCCCCGAGGCCACAAATAATCCTCCTCTTCACCATCGTGTCGAGTAGACACTTGATGCACGGCTCTCCTCTTTCTAAAAGCTTTCGCCTCGTGGACGACTGAGTGAGATACCTTTGTATATGTAAAGGAGAAGGCGGATCACGTTGCGGTAGGGCTCGAGTTTGACCGTGAAAAGGGAATATTCTTATTATAATTATTATTGCAGTCGAACTTCGAAAAGCGTGAGCGTGGGCTAAATGCATGGGGGGGAATGGGGTACCTGCGCTGAGTTTTATTGCGATAAATGTGGAATGGGTGTGGTTAGAATTGAGTGGGGATAAATGTGAGGATGTGGATCGGATGCTCCAGTGGTAGATATAGGTACATGAAAGGAATATGCGTTGTTGGTAGAGAAGTGAATGGTGTGGGAGAAGTAGTTAGACAGAGAAAGCCATGGGCTGTGGTGTAAGGAGACTAGTACTACTAATAAGAGGAATATTAAGTGTCTCGATAATGGGAGTAGTTCGAAGCAATGCATGAATGAATGTATGAGAGGCATAAGATATATTCTAAGGGAATATCGTGATGTGTAGGTACGAGATGTTGGTAGTTTTGATAAGTAGTCGTATCTTGGCTCTGCTAATGCATGTTAGCATGATCGCCTACGTAGCACTCTCCTAGTTTCTGGTTTGTCTAGTTGTTCTCTTGGCTGCTTTTGGTTCGCGTCTAGTGGCCGGGGCGTCGTGCGGAGTTCGACCTGGGACGAGTGTTACGTCCCTGGCGTGGAATCACCCCATGCCACACACCCTGGGGGTGGCTTGCCTGGTATTTCGTTGATGGATGTGTGTATATATGTATATGCATGAACTACGATCAGCCTCGGGAACCGTAAAATTGGTAGAGCTATAGAACACTTTAAGTAAGAACAAAATGTTCTTACATCTACATTTACAAAATACCCTGCAATCCAGCTCAAGTGCGTGTAGCAGGGGGTGATTATTCACCGACATGCATTACCCTATTGAAGCTATTGTAACGACGACTATTTAACTTACTGTGCTAATAAAAAACTTAAACTTAGACTAAGCCTAAACCGTGCTTATATTGTGCGTAGCATCAACGTTAATCGAAATAGGCAAAACCATTGTAAATCAAATTTATTTCGATTTGCGTTAATGCTGGTAATCTCGCTTTTCTCGGAAATTGTTCTAAAAAAATTCGAACTACGGGAGTAATATATCTTTCACTGGTGTTCGCGGTCCGGAATGGGAGAACTGATTTTCGGGTTACTCATGCGGTCGCAGATTGAAGATCACACTTCGGGAGAAACTTGAAAAAAGAGCTCACCAATTAAACTGTGGTGTTCCGCAGTTAAAAGTAGGTTTTAATAGACCGTTTCTACTGGTCAAATCCATTTTTTAATGTCTCATTCTTCACAATATTTATGTCTTAGATTCGGTATAAACCTTTCTTATTTCATCCGTAAACTCCTCCTTTAATAATGCTATTCTCAGCCTGGTAATGCGAAAGGTAATATTTCTGATGTTAGTTCCGCCCAACTTGATGAAATTACGAAATTTGAATTTCAGGATTAGGTTCCATAAACTTACCGGTGTCACGGTGGATTCCATTGACTTCGAATACTTATTAATTGCATATGAGTTGAGTCTGGAACTATCTTTGATCACTTTTCAAGTGGTAAGGGAATGTATGTACTCATGTGTTAAAATAGTTAATTCGGGAGCGCAGAGAAATTAGCATCGCTCTAAGAATTACGTTTTTGATTTGAACGCAATTATTCTGTACCTCTGCTCGGCAGCATATTTTATTCCCTAGTTCTTCATCTGGTGCGTATCGTCATGCGTGAATTATTTCAGTATTACGAACTCAGTTTTTATTCCTTCGACTTATAATGCTAGATTGTTAATGTTTATATGCTTATCTGCGTCATCAATTGGGTAACCCATGCTTGCTGGGTGATTTCGTGTTGCATGTTCATCGTCGCCATTATCGGCTATTGCAATGGTTGTTTGTTTTTATCATCTATCCCAAGCTGTCCAGCCCTGTGTTGATCCCTCGTTTCTTAAGCATTGTGTGATAAAATAACCGTTGTTACATCCGTCGTGATTGGGTCTCCCATAGTAACAAAGCCCCTTTGTGATCGGCCTCGTATTATGATAATACAGATATTCTGAGAGCTGAAGCTATGCTCTTAACTTGACCTAATGCTGCGGACACGAAAGCTCATACTTTTATGATCGGCATCAGGGAGTGTACTCTTCACTCTGTGGGCTAGATAATGCATGCACTACGTATCTATCTATCGCCAGAATTAATAATTTTTACTTCAAAGTAACGTATAATGGGTGACATTTATTTTCATCCACTTTCGTCGTAATTTATATTCTCTTTGAAGATTTGAAACAAGTGCACTGTCGTGGATTGCAGAAATAAGTTTGGGATACGATATTCCTGACCATGCTATGGTGAGGAGTTTAAAGCAACTAATCCTAATAAAAAAAACTCTTCGAGTCTCACTTAATTCGTTGCTTAAACTCGCATTGGCACGAACTGAATACAGTTTCGGTGTGTCCAGCTATCTACATATCGCCGTTTTCCTTGTCAACTCTTAAAATATGTATCTGTTTTTCATATACCTACTTGTCGTTGACGATAGAATCTTGGGAGGTGAGAAGGGGTCAGTGCCCTGTCCTTAAAGATTTGACGCCAACCCAATACGTCTTTACTACTGACATTCAGCCCATCATTTGTTCACAGTGTTGGAAGTTACTTGGATGAAACTCATTTGATGAAGGAAAAGAGTGCGAATGTTTGAAGGCACTATGTTGGATACGAGATATGAAAGCCAAACATACTTTTAAAAATGGTTGAGTCTGGAAATTTTTAAGAAAACTTCGTGAAGAGATAAATAACGGCATACAGGCTGTAGATAGCCCCAATGCATACAGGTCAATTTGTGTTGACCTTATGTGATAATAATGTCAATGGAGGCAGGCGATACTTTGTGGAATTTAGTTGCACTGAACATGTTAAATGAAAGACTTTGTACTATTCCACAATATGTGATAATGATGGATATAGCTTCTTTTTGTCATTAAAAGGCATTTAAGTTAAAATTAAGTCGTGAAAGACGACTTGAATGGATGCGTTATTTATCTACGTCGTCATGCCATTCATTCGTTGGGTCTTCTACCAGCTGATTGGTGGGTTTCATGATAGAGTCCCTCCCCCTCACTCCTCCCCATTTCTGGGTCATCTCTTTTCACTTTCCTGCGCATTTCCACTTGCTCGCCTTGCCCCTCTGCCCCTCCTCAAGTCGTCCAACATTCCTCTTCCTTTCTCTTTGTGCATCTCCTCAAAAGCCCTTCTATTCGAAAATGCTTCCTTGGCTAGAGCGATTCTGCATCTGAACTGTTACTATTTTCCTCCGAAGTTCTAACTGTTAAATAGAGCAGGTATAACTGTTTACTTACGTAGTAGGTATGTACGTCAATTGTTATACTTGTTCAAATTATTGCGCTCCCTCCCGCGTACTCAGCCTCCGACTTATTACTTCTAGATAATTGTGTGCAAATGACATGGTGTTTATGACATCTGCCACTCACTTGTTCCCCATCTTTGGTATTTCTCATGTTTAGCAATATTTCGCGCTCGGTTTTAGAGCCAAAAAGTAAACTTGGCGTACTCGACGTGCTTTTCCGGTATTAAGTCGACTCGATCGAGTCTGCTCGCTCTTGTGGGTCACAATGGCTTCCGCCTTTAGTCCCGCGCGCCGGCACCTTTCGCATAGGCTTCCCCCCAGTGCATTTTTGGCCCAATTCCAAGCGAGATAGGAAGTTATTCAGTTCTCTCTCTCTCTCCATCTCCTCCCTCCCCCCCCCCCCCATTACCATAATTCAAGGCGCTTTTCTCGAGCAGTCGAGCGAAGCGGAATCAAACTCTTGAAAGACGTCAGTCCATGTGCATGTGTGCTATAACAGTGGAGCATATTGATCACTTTCTCCACTGCGCCCCCATCTCCTCATCTACGTCTGCATAGTGCCCTGGAATTAATAATGTGTGGCAAGGGGAGAATTGTCATTTTAAAAACATACAACACACTATTCCATGCCAATTCCATAATGTTTTGGAATCTACGAGTATTGACGGGAAAACATGCAAAAATGTGGCAGTGGACGAATTTTCAACTACATACACCACAGTTTAGGTATGCTGCCAATGTTATACAAAATATTAGTATTAATGCATTTTGCAACTACATAAATGCCATAAGATACTAGAGTTATGAAGGAAGCATGCGAGACGTGCTGGTAATGTACTACTTAGCGAATGAATTACGATAGAATTAGAGAGAAAATGAACTAATTACCTACACTACCTATCGAAAAGCCTAATTTAAAAACTCAGTGGAAGCCATTATGGTCTCCTATCTCTCGGGGAATAAGGACTTTTAAAGCTGTCCGTTCGGCTGTCTATGTCCTGAATTGTCTGTCCAATGGTGGATTACTACGACGCGTGGACAAGAGTACTCCGAAAATCACTCTTGTCGTTGTGGAAGGTTTGTGACTCGAATAAAATGTCTTAACGGCCTTTTACGTATCTTACCAATCTTCGCTGCGTCCGTTTTAATTCGGGTTTTCTCTCTCACTCGTACGCATCTCAAATAATGGCAGATTACTTCAAAGGAGTGCTGTCAAGTGAGAAGGAGGAGCGAAGCTTCTTACGTCTTATCGTATAGCATTTTCCCAGTACTCTTTTAACACTTCGCCGTGAGTCTCATCAATTGTTTTGAAAAGGCTCACCTCAAATGGCGCATTTGAATTTTCTAGTCCACGAGAGTTCACTGCCATTTTTTAAATAAAATATAATTTGAAAATACATCGTTTTATTTTTTGAACAAGTTATATCTTTTAAATAAAACATGCATTCCTATCACCATTTCCTTTCGGGGAAGGCATAGTCAAATAACTTATTGTTGTTAGGTCTAGGAAACTGGCTTTCTCTTAATAATTTCCTCCTTGCATACAGGGCCGGTTTAATACAAAATTTTCACCCGGGCGAGAGAGTATTCCGGCGCCCCCATCCCACGCTCATCACCGGTTAAACGTTGTAGTAAAAAAATATGTTTTCACAATCACGGCGCCCCGGGCAGTCGCCCCGGGCCTTAAGCCTTCTTGCATACCTCTTTCGCTTCACTCATGCATTGCTTCATTTACACTCTCCTATTCTGAAGGCTACAAATGCCAAATAATTGCCGTTGCAAAGTGGAGGAAATCTTTTCAGGAGTGCAGGCATGGCTTTTGTGGGTTTTAATAGTTGAATTATTTTCATCCTGAAATTTGCCTAAAGTGCTCGGTATTCAATAATTAGTGTGGGTAATAAGGTTCTAGCAACAGAAGAGTTAATGAATCGTTACGATCACCACTAACAGATGGCTTTACATGTATTCCTGTGTACCTGGTTGCAATTGAGTTTTTTGAAGACCATGTCGCCGCTTCCACAGCTCTTTCCCAACTCCACCAATACAAATGCGGCAAAGCCTTTTCTCTTCTCTTGCGAAGTTTCCTGCTGGAATAATAAAAAGGGATTGGGGAAGTCCCTTTCTAAACCCCCCAATGTGCCTTTCACCTAAATCCCATGTCCTTTTTTCGCGTGGTAGAATGGGGGGCACCTTGTATCTCCCTATTTATGGTAGCGGACGATTCCTCTCCTGAATATTGCATGAAGAAGCATTTGTAAGAATGGGTTCGAAGGATTTTAATCAAGTGCCTGTTTTTGCAGCATACTTTGCGCAGTTTTATTTGTAAATAATTTACCTTATAAATCCCCGCAAATTGTTAGTCTGGCTCATCAATTAGTGCTATTTACGGTATTAGAACGTAAAAAGATGTAATTCTCAGTCTCCAAAAAGTGTTCACTGTTGGTTTATTCAGGTGAACTTCTCTTCCATAAAAAGTATAGGACCTGTTAATATGTCGGTTGAAAATATGAGGGCGAAATTTTGCAATTTCAATTAAAAATCAACTTCTTTTTTTACATATGGTAAGAAATTAATATTTATTATTCCATAAATATTTATTGCTTCGTTATTCGTGAATATGGGTTGCGGGTATACCTTGAGTAAGCGTTTCTAAAACATGTACATCTAGACCGAGCGGCTTGCAGGCGTAGCATATAAAATATGGGGTTTCCATAATTGAAAACTGTCGTCTCGACACCCCGTGACTTACCCCCAGAATGTTGCCGGAAACGATGGTAGGTGAGTCGTATTGTTCGCCATTTTCGGCGTTCCTCCCTGTCCCTGTGCAAAGGCGATAAAAATACTTTATTAAATCTTCGCCGGTTCATTTCTCCTAGAAGTCGAGCGACTGCGTTGATCTCGAACCGCAAGGAGGCGACAGCTGCGCCGTATCGTTCGTACCTTCTTGCCTTCGTCATCCTTGTCAGCGGAAAAAAATGTCGATCCAGCGACCAGCCAGCTGTTGCACTCTTTTGCTCTCCTTTGGGTGCATAATATCGGTTTTCCACAGCTGCTCTTTAAACTTCCTGTTATCGGGAAGCGTTCAAGCTTTTGTCTTAGAGGTCTGGCCTCATACCTTCGCGTGTAAAAAATCTTTTGAGTCTTGTCAGAAAACGCGAAAAATGAATCCTATTAAACAATACACAATGCTAGGGTTATTACGTAAAACGATACGTAATGTCTAGAGATCTCATAAGATAGCTTTTATGAGATATAACTACACCAATTTTTGTATAATTAATTGAATAGAAATAATTCAAAGAATTTTACCTCCCAATATAGAGAAAAGATTTAATGTTTCTAATGATACTGATGCGTCATACACTTAACGCAGTACTTTTTGAGGTATTTGCTAAAAGAAATGGAGGCCATTTCCCTTGGGATCGGTCGGCCTATGCGCTCCAGAGAGAAGGAGATTGAATTATTGAAGTGTCGACGCACAGATAGCGTCAGAAATGTAACGATGTGTGTAGTTCGTATGTTTTTTCAATTGCATTCTATCAAAATAAATTTATTACTCACCGTAAAACTATCTAATAAATCGCAAAAGATCTTTCGCTTGTTAAGTTTTTCGGCGTACGTTGAGAGGCAAATGATTCAAGTTAAATCTCATAGCATATTTAGTTGATTACTGAGAAGTTCGGTCATTTAAACAAAGTTTTTGCGTCATTAATATTGTTATAGATACTTCATGCTTCTTATAACTGGTTACATTTTAAAATAAAATTCGATTATGGTGTGTAATATGGCTGGAGAAAAATCTCGCTCAAACCACCTTCAATGTTTCGTATTTTCTCAGTTCAGTATTCTTAATTGATGAGAATGTCTACTCGTTAATGAAGGTGTTTTGGTGAATTTATTTACTTATTTTCGACTTCTCTGACAATAGCCCATACCTCCATTGCAATGGTGAATTAATCCACCCGAGCGGGACTCCAACCTGCGGTTTCAGGGTTAGCTGGCCCCGCCGCCAACAAGGCCGGCAATCGGAGGGTAGTACTCGTAGTCAGGGCCGTCTTAGGAAATGTCGGGGACCCTGGGAACACAAAAATTTGGGGCCCCGTTGGAAAGTAAAAAAAGGGAATGACTAGAAAAAATATTTTTCTGTTATGATTTTATATTTATTATGCTTATGACGCAATTAATCAGTTTCACAAAATAGCAAATAATACGTATTTATTATTGTTAAAATGTTCACTGTTCACTCTCTGGAAAAAACTGAAAATCTGATGGTTATTTTTAGTAGGTATCTACTTGAAAACCGAAAAATAATTGAGCTCCTTTTTTTGTCTAAGCAAATATATCGGCATTGCGGTCGGGGTGAGGTCGGGGGCCCTGGGCACAGGCCCCGTGTGCCCTTATGGTAAAGACGGTATGTATTGCTCGTAGTCTTGAGATTTTCCCATGAGACTTGGAGTCATGCTACCACCGCTGTAACAGAGAGAAAAATCGCGCTCTATAAGTTCCTTAATCGCCTTCCTCGCGTTGGGTTGGGTTGGGCCCACGCCCTTATCGGTCAATGCTCCATACGAAGACGGGTGTCTTTTACGCGTGTCCTTAGTTTTGTGAAGGCCGGTATACTGCACGAGACGTTTCACTGCGCTGCTTGGAGCGGCGTGAAATACGTGCAGTCAATGGTGGAATGGTGTCTTTCAAGAAAGGATTTACGCAGCTTTCCGCGGTGCCCGTGAACGAGTATTTTTTTCAACCTGTCTTGCTGAGGCGTCATTTGGTGCAACGTACTTGAAGTCGTGAAAATAATTCCTATAATTCACGAGCAATGTTTTAATTCCAATGCTTCTGGACCGTTATAAGCACGTACTTTCATTTCTTCAAGGAGTGTTTGAGCATTTTATCGATACTAATAATGCTTGTCCTTGTTAAACTAGTGGTCCTCATCGTAGGTGTGCTCGGTGGAGTCAAGGGCTCGCTGCTTAATAACATCGAGTGCATTCCGTCCTTCGTGGCACAGGCGGAATAACTAGTTGCACGCATGCAGAAGGCCGTCATCCTGGGGTTACTCCGTCTACTGCGGACGCATGACCGACCGAAGCGTAGCCACACATCCGATGGGCGTCGGACGTGACAAAGATTACTGCTCAACCCCTCTCGAGTCTCTGGCCATTATGACGGCAATGAAACCTGATGCTTGCTGGGGACTCGGAAGGACATGTTACAACTGTAACAATTAAATAATAATAATGCCACTTTATTTTGAGCGAAATTAGGACTATAAAGTCCTTTCTTACATTTAAGTCATTAAATCACATACATTAACACCCATAGATCGGTTACGAAAACTAGAGGTATTCTTTTTACGTTGTAGGCTCTTTCGTGAGCGACGTTAATTTTACCTTGTTAAACACATCATTCGATTTCGGAGACGTGCGCAACAGCTATTACTGGGTCCCTTATTACTGTATTTTACTCTGCTGCAGTGGGAGTTGCGGTCATTATGACGCCAAAGTACGCAGATGTGATCTCAATGGACCCTAAATTGAAACAACGATTCTTCCACACCCGCTCCCATTACACCATGTGTTGGTGTATAAGTATTAAAGCCAAGCCACATCTCTTTGTTGTCATTCCATGTTTCCTCTCTCTCTCTATGTATACTTCATCCCGTGATGTCTCTTTTTCACGTCATCGTTCACGTTGCCTTCCCCTAGGTCGCTTCTCACATTATCTTATTCCCGAATTCTGAGGATTATTCTATCTTTCATTCTTGTTATGTGCCCCAGCCATCTTAATATATTGCCTTATCTCTTAAGCTACTGATTTAAAAATTGAGAAGTTAATGCGCCGAATTAGAATAGGGTCAACTATGACGTGTATGCACTCGCTTTTCCGTCAAGAGTGATTTTCCACTTTGTGCAGCGCGTCTACTGCGCGTTCGAAGGTGCATCGGATAACGCATTAGAATGCCTCGCAGTGTTTAATTTCCTCTAAAGCTTCGGCGTTTTATTTGTTTTTTTTTACACAAAGGAGCGATTTGAGTGAGCGGGTTCTTCTAGCCTCTTTTTCTTATCGCGTACGAGCGATTCGATGAATGGCCATTCCTCTTTCAAGAGGTCGCGGCCAAGGGTTCTTCTGCTCCTTCCGACTGGCGCTCCATTGCGATCTTTCCGATGGTCGGGTTTCTTATTTTATTCGAATGGAATCCTCGATTCTTAAGAGGCGCGAAGCCCTTGAGAGCTGCGAAATCTTTCGCGGAAAGGGCCGTTCCGGACTGGAATGAAGTGGATCGCGGGGAGGGGGGCTTTTTATTTATTCTCCCACTCGCTTCTTTGTTCGATTGAAAAGACGGCCGTTGGCCGAATGTTGGATGTGCGTGTTATGCTGTGGCCCGAGGACCGGAGGATTCACCAATTGATTAGGAGTGTATATGGTGGCACAGTGAGTGCTTGCTATATTCGGGTTGGTAATTTGAGGCCTGTGTAACTCTATCATTTTCGTCGTATTTAAGAGAATTTCTAGGTTTTCCGTTTGCTATTTATTTTCCGCGGCCTTAAATAGGTTCCGCCGCGACTGTGTGAGTCAAAACAAATACTTAATTCCACATTTTTTATATTTTGTACAAAAAATCCTGCTTTCACTGATGAAAGGCGTTAGAAACCCAAAAATAAGGAACACAATTTGCAGATTATTATTCCACGAATGTATTTTTAAATGAGCACTTTTTCCCAGCCATAGGAGCCGACTGGAGCGCCATTTCCTACGAATTACCGCATTTTGACTTCAATTACGGCAGTAATTCCCTAATAACTAAAAAACATAAGGTAGTAAGATGCCTATATTACTTTTTTATTCAATTTCTCTGGATTATTTCCTTCAAATAAATAGTTTGCCACGAAAATGGAATTTGTATTTTATGGAAAAATACTATTTTCCCCGTGTTTCTCTCATTTCCCCATTGAACACCATGTAATTTCAAGTTCAATTGTGGAATAAAATAGCGCCGAAAGGTATTATTTTGTTGTTCATATCAGATGGAGGACAACTTTTTCTACAAGTGGACAGAATATGAATAAAATGACATTTAAGTCATTTTACGGTGGAACCACCTTAACTGATACACTCAAAGACTCCTCATCATTAGCAGTCATCAGTCTTCGGTAATCAGTCATTCACAGAAGATGGGTTTGCTCTTACAGCTCTCGTACAGTATAAAGTTATGAATTATGTCCAAGGGAAAAGTTCAATCAACATATTTCCTGTGCGTTGGTGGGTTTAAATTTTGGCCTCTGCTGACAACCTGCGTCACACACCTTGCGTTCTCATTTCCTTGCATTGTTGTGTATTGCGGTGTGTCTTGTGCTGTCGTATCACTCCGCTTTTGAGTTTTACAGGCGCATATATAGCGTCTTTGAATTGGTTGAATTTTTTGCCGATTTGGGTGGAATCTCATTTCGGAATTTATTTTCATTTTTTTAAGGGTTGGTTGTATACCTTAAAACGAGGTTAAAGTGACACTAAGGGTAACTTTTACAGTTTTCGGGGCTACTTTAACGGACTAAATAAGTGTCTATAATAGTACCCTAAGTGTCTGATATTTCAAAAATAGATGGAATTAAGGTCACAAAAAAATTCCTCTAAAAACATCCAAAACCTGTTCAAAGTAAACATTTGAAAAAGCCCCATTCACGGTACCCCGTCGGTAAGGGTCGCCAGGGAAAATACCCGCTCTTGCGTTTTAATTTTTTTTAAGTGGTCTAAGTTATCTGGGAAGCTTTTTCCCGTGGCGGGTGAGATAATCTGACAAAATCGCCTGTTTATAACGTGGCGAGCGTAATTGTTTCTTGTGCGTGACACGACTGACACGAAAAACCCTTGCCAACAGTTTAAGAGAAGAAGTGAAACCTAGATTACGTATTTACGTATGAAGATGCTTAATGTTGTCTTAATTGCGTCTCGGAAAACTACGGAATTTATTAGCCTTTTTTTTACTTCGACAACGTCATTTTTTGGCCACAAGTAAGCTAAACCCAAGAAATTATCATTTCTGCCCTAGTCTGTAGATCTTCAGACAGTTTCCTTACCTCCCCAATAGTTAGTTAACTCTGACATTTAAAAAATGCGAAGACGCCAACAGTATCAGCATCCTCAGAAACTGCGAAATACATTTTAGACCGTAAACGTGACATTCAGGCTACATGCAATTAAGCTGAGCCTAAGAAATCATGTATTCAGCCTGCACCTTAAGGTTTTCGAGCTGTTTTTTTCAGTCCCCCATCTGTAACTATTTTGACACCTAACAAACCGTCTTCATTACATTAAGCCCCTCGTAATTTCTTAATACCTATATTCTGCTTTCCTTTTTACTAACCAAAATATTCTTGTTACCTTTTTACCGTCCAATATATCCTTTTATCCCTTCCCATTCCGCACTTCTGCAACAGTTTCTCATCCCTCACCCCTCTTAATAGCCTTGATGCGTTTCATTATCCTGTTTTATTACCTCATTTGAATTTTTCCCTGTATTCGCTTCCCAGCGTGCTCACTCAGTTCTTCTACTTATCCGCATTGGAAAATCCTCCCAATTTACACTGAGAACAGAGGGAATTGCGTAAAAACGTTTCCTTTGTGAAACGCATATTTGAAAATATGTAGGAGAATTTTGGCTGGGGGGGAATCCTGGAGTAGCCGGGGAAATTTTTGCATCATCCCACTTCTGTCTGCCAATCCGCAGTGGGTGGGGGAAGGGGTAGGGGTTTGCATATATATGTATACATATATATATATTCCTTTCACTTCGCGTGAGAGCCTCTAGGGTAGTGACGTTATTCCGCGAGGAATACGGTACAGGCGGATCTTTGGGTGCTGGAGAGAAGGGTCCCCCGCCTCCCTTTGATTAACTGAGAATTCCCATGTGGTAGGTGGGTGGGGTGCATTATCTCGCATTGACGACGGAAGTTCTTAAACTTCCCCGCCTACATCACCCATCTGCGAATACCGAGTGCGAGTGTGTTGTAGTTAGGGTGGTCTAGAAGCGTCGAGTAAGATGAAGAGAGACAACTTAGCCATTGCGCTGCTAAACTTATGTATTTATCAGAGAATTGCGAAGTTGCCTGATCACACGTTACCAGAGCCAATGCAGGACATCGCGAGTGGAGAGATTCATAGTGCATGAACAGGCATCGAAGAGTCATTCACAATCAGACGTCCCAGTTGGACGAACGCAACAGTTGACGATCGGATGAGTACCTATCCATACACTCGAAGTCAAGCGTTCAACTTAAAGATTTCCATCCATCACGTGTGCGGAGGGCGATGTGACGATATTTCGTATCGACTGCTCCACGAGATATTCACGGTGTATCACTTGGCGACATTGAGCCAATGATGAGCTGTGTGGTTAATTATTTCTTTGCGATATCATGCGATAGCATACGTCGTTGGATAGTGCGATATATTTGAAGTAGATGAGGTTATTCACGATTAAATGGGAGACTAAATGCAATGTGCCAAACGGACGCTATTCATTTTGTTTTAGAGTTGTCATGCCTGTGGCATCCAGCTTGTAAAATTTTAAATTATAGTTATGTGAACTAGTTAAAGGTGCTGGAGTGGAGCGTAATGAACCAAATAAATTGATTTTACCCGTCGCCTATTGCATATCGCCTTGGCTCGGGCGATGCGTATCGAGTTTGGTACGATTTAGGGCAATATCGTCCAGCGTGGGAAATTACGGTGTATGTGAAATCATATCTTATGATGTAAACCTTTTTTTGTGAGATGTCACGTTGTTATTCATGCCATATTTAATTCACATTGCGATACGTACTATGGGGGAAAAAAGTTTACCAACTAACGGAGCGCCGCCACTATCGCTCCGGAGAAAAATCGGCTTCCTCTCTTATGGTATATTGTTCCTAGGTTTCGGCAACGACGAGGGAAATTCGAGCACAGTAACGTGGTGGACTCATCGTCGAAGCGAGTGACGGCCGATTGCATTCCCGAGCGTTATTCGCGCTGGCTTCCAAATTGTGGTGCATTAGTCAGCCATGTATGCATTTGAAACGTATCATTGACCTCTCTCGTTCTCACCGTAGTTTCCTGTGCATTCTTTCTCTTTCCTTCTTTTTTCTTCTGGGCTTCGCTCCTCCTCTCGCACTCTGGCAAGGTCCTGGGATTCGCCCAGTGTCCACTTCTCCCCTTATAACTTACGGTACTTAACAGAACACCACCACGAAAAAGAGTTTCCTCTTTAAATCTTAAATACAAACGTATGTTTAATGTATCATTCAAGTATGGCGGTAGATTTTCAATGACTACGCAAATAAATAAGCTGTGAATGTGAAAATACTAATGAATTAATAAATACGCAAGCAAAAAAGAAAAAAACAGTTAGTAAGAAGGATATTACACTTTCCTACTACTACGTATTACTTTGCCCTTTGGTACTACTTCGTTGGGATGGGAGCGAAGAAAATATGAAGGATTCGGACGTAATCATCATACGTCTTTTGAAGTGGTATTCTTTATAACGGTCCCGGCACAGCAGCATTAATTGCTTCCCCAAAATGCATACATACATGCCCAGATAAATGTTTCCTTGTTATGCTTTATTGGGTGATACCTGTCAAACAGGAAGAATATTATTTTTTTGTTAATAGGGAAATGTTCTCAAGAGTAACATGAATTTCTTAAGTTATATTTACCGACAATTGCGTGTTTTTTATTGCTAAACACGTTCATACTCAACACTTCTAATGCTTAATCATCGATTCAAGTTACGATATTCCAACATGATTGGTCCATGTGTCGGTACGAATGAGCGAAATCTATCATAGCCGTTTAATTAGTTTCGTTTATTGCTGGCTTTGTTGTCGGTCTGCAATTCCTGATACCGGCAATGGAGGCGATTTCTCACTGTAAAGGTTCTTTTTAGTTTAATTTTCTCATCATCACTGCCGCCACGTCAATATTAATAGGATTTCCAGTAGGATGCTAACGAATGCTGCTATCATAATCTCGAGAGGTGCTTCTTGGTCTCCGCTTCTTTGTCGTGTTGCCACCGTTCATCCATCTCCCTGTTGCATATTAGTTAGTATATTGTCTTTCTATTCCAATCCATTTCCCTCGATATCTGGTGGACAGTTGACCCTGCCTCAAATATCCCATTGATTAATCCCCTCTCTCCTGGACTTTAAATTCTTGGACCTGGACTTCGGTAATTTTGCGAATATCCGTAGAGTCGTCACAGAGAAATAAAGTGTCTGCAAAGGCAAATGCATTGAAATCCACATCCCATCTAACCTACCGATCAACTACCATGAGTCTTTTAGCGATAGGCTGCCTAATGGTCTTACTTACCGAGTTTTGCCTCGGGAAAAATGTTTATTATTACCTGGTTTCGGTTGAGCCGTAGGAGAGAGTTCAATGGAACGTTTCAAATGCATACAAGGTTATTTAATGCGCCTCCGTTCTCCATGGGCAGCGCGAAACACGTTCGGAGCAGCCGAGCGGCCGACAATCCATCAGCGATTTGGACGATCAGTCCATCACCTTACTGGGTTTGAATTTCCCTCGTCATGGCCAAGACCTAAGAATATTATGCCATCAGAAAGGAAAGTGATTTTTCCCCGAGAGCGATAGTGGCGTCGCTCCGTTTGCTGGGAAACCTATTTCCCCCATAGTACATCCCCTTGCCTTACTTTATGGAACTACAAAAAGGGTTAAATTCTCTGTAAGATAGCTAAGGGCAAAACAGTGGTGAGCTGGTAGAAGAGTATTTAGCCTTGAAATGTCAAAATGTTTATTCCAGGGAGGAAGGATGAACACCCCATGACTTTTGACAGGTGACCTTTGTCGGCAAAATCAATGGAAAAGTTAGGTTTTTCTGAGAGGGAACTGAAGTCGTGCATATATTGAATACGAATTCAGAATAATCTATCACATCAATATGAGTGAGAAACATCTGGAGGATAGAAACATGAGCAAGAAAAAATAGATGATGTATAGTAACTGCCATGTTCACGGAATTAGATAGCTGTGTGGCCTTTCCAATGTCTTTATCAACGGTATTTTTAGCGTGACACAATAACATCAACTATCTCTCGTCTGTTACATACCCTTCGACCTATCTGGCATTTTGGGCCGTACCAAGAGTAATGATTACTAATTCTCAAGCCATTCCAGCTCTAGAGGTCATTGGAACGCGCAAGATCTTCACCGCGTCAAGGCCGTTAGTAAAACATTTGTATATGTATTCCTACCTGCGTATGTACCGAGATTTACCGGTATATCTCCTCCAATAGTAGTAATAGGGTAGCAAAAACTGTAGTAATTTATTGGACAAGATACAGTAAACTCATGCTCCTGGTTTTCAATTGAAAATTAAATTCATATATCGCTTATTAGCAAAATTAAATTAAATGTTGATAAGCTGACTCAGGGAGCAGAACTTGATCCGTATATAAATGTCTTTCGTTTCTTATGGACATTTTATTTTACGTTAGTGACTATTCAACAAACATACTTTTTTAGCATAGATTGGAGATTGACTACCAATATTTGTCGTAACATGATGAGGGACTGTCAAACCATGTTTTCTTACTCAGAATATGTTACTTGATCTGTATGTTGTCTTCCAAAAACACTCCTTTTTTAAAGTTGCCGAGCCATTTTGTATGGTAAGTGGCCATGGAATTACCCCAGTAGTATTGGTAGTACTCTAGTTAAACGTGCTTGTACCGTGAATTTCTATTGCACTTACTGCATGCGACTTGCAGACAAGGACAGCAGATCTCGGACGAACAGTTGGGGGTCACCCTGTCCCAATACGAGCCGAGCCATAGAATGTCCAACTAGGGCGATCCAGCAAAAACCGTGGCAGGGCGCAGGAATGAACCTTGTGGACTTTGTGAGAAGGCTTTCGACATCGTCAAGTGGAATAAAATATTTGCACCATGGAAAAAAGAAATTTGCGCGGGAGACGCCGGAAATTGGGCGGACACGTATCTTTCAGGGGTCCTCTTCCGTGGGGGACTTCCCATTTCGCATTGCAACAGGGTCCCGCGAGGGATTTGATGATGGAGGCATCCATTATGATGGCGGCGACGTCCTTCAGCCGAAGGAGTTCTTCTTCGCCGCAGAGTGGCGACGGGTTCTTGTCCGTCGGCGGCAATTGTTTGTTGTCCTCCGGAGTATCCGTCGCGAAATCACCACGTGAAGTCACGTTTCCTATGCATTGCGAATCCCGCAAACCCAGTCGGGGCTTGAAAGAGTCACTTCAAGTTGCACTACTACCTCTTTGAGCGTCAAAAAACAGGAATCGAGGAGAAATTTGTAAGTTTCCTGAGTTTGAAAAGAATTGCCTATTTCGGCCTGACGCTCCATGCTCCCGCGAAATTGTGAAAGCGAGAGGTGGAATGTTTCAATAAATTCTTATTTTTCTCACTTTAATTTGATTGTCAGATCTTGGACTGACATGCCGTACCCTGCATTAACTCTAACGCTTAACTTGCGTTGTACAAGGGTAACAAATATCCTAACAAGTACTTGGAGACAGGTTTCATACATTTATTAGTATATTTCT
Source organism: Pyrrhosoma nymphula (assembly GCA_963573305.1). Lineage (NCBI taxonomy): Eukaryota > Metazoa > Arthropoda > Insecta > Odonata > Coenagrionidae > Pyrrhosoma > Pyrrhosoma nymphula. The sequence goes on along the minus strand of OY754335.1, from coordinate 4,495,743 downwards.
TATGATCTATGTCATCTGTGTACCTTGCCGCCAAATACTACCTCCCAGTTAAAAAAACAAACGCTTTAAAGTGTATTGTTCCTCTTTTGTTCCTTGTGGTGTAAGGCCAAACTGGTTTCTCCCCTGTGTTCCCAAATCCACCTTTCCTCTCTTTTTTGTTTTTTCCCCGAACGCTCCCGGGCCCGAAAGTTAATTAAATATGTGAGTGTCGTGGCTCTCTTCGTGTTCTCTCTACCTCTCTCGTGGCAAGGAGACAGTGACGTCGTCAGAAAAACCTTGACGTAATTCTCCTCTCGGAGTGACGTAATGGTTTTCTGTTGTTATTTTCAATCTCCATCTTTCTCCATCAAAATGTTTACTTCCCATCTCGTCCTTATTCCCCCAGAACAATTTTGTTCGGAACTTTTGAGCTGGAGATGTTAAAATGGAATTTTTAACTGTTGAAAGCGTTCTAAGAATACGTTTTTTTTTTAATTCTACTAGTAGAAAACTTTAGTTGTTGTATTGAGCCTAGGAGTTAATCGTTCGCACACTTACTAGGTGGACATTCAAACGGAAATATTTATTTTTTTCTTCAGTTTTATTCATTACGCATTTCTTGATTTACTCTATTATCGAGTGTCACTTGGACACCGAAATGAGTCGTGAGTAAAAATTAAAAAGTGAAAAAAGGCCATTCAATTATCCAAAGTAAAACAATTTATGTACTAAAGGTGGAAACAGTGTTTCTTTTCTTTGAAATATTAGACATTTCCTATCAGTATTTCTGAGCCCAACGCTATCTCTGTTGCCAGCTGCTGAAGGTGGAAGGTGCAGGAAGAGGCTAACATTTTTAGGATGTTACAGGTTATGCCTTGAGACTAAATGAGTCAAAACAAATATTGAATTTCACCTTTTCGTGTGTATTGTTTACACAATTCTGCTTTCAATGGGTGACATGCCTAAAAAATCATCATCAGCAGTCATCAATCCGAAGATTGGTTTGCTGCAGCATTCACTCTCTCCTCTCTACCAACCGCTTCATATTCCCACGTAAGGACTCACTGCGAAGTCCTTAATTTCCCGATGCAAGGGCCCGATGTATTCCATTCTTGGTCTTCATGTGTAATACTTCCCAATCCCTTCCATTACAGTACATACAACATTAGGCACAACATAAATGCAGATTAATTGTTGACTAGATTTTTAGCGAGCATTTTGTTCCGGCCACAGTAGCCGCCTAGAGCACACTTTCCAATGAACTGACGCATTTTGACCTCAAGGTGATTTGAGAGCGAGATGGTTCCCTAGTCATAATAAGAAATAAGTATGAAATAAATATTGTAATATTAATGGCGCAAGGATATATGTAGTTATATATAACCGATATTCTCAGTAATTAAATAAAGATACATAAGTCTCATAACATGACTCATTTTTTCCCGCCGTACGGCTGCAAACCCTTCAAAACAGCAGGTTTTTTTTGCGATTCTGTAAAAATTACTGCGGTGAGTAATAGATTATTTTTTATAAATGGTTGATAAGACATGCAATCTACACATTCTTAGTATTTTGATGAATTATAGGTGTTCTAAATTCCTATTTCCTTCAATATTCTATCCCTCTGGAGCGCACAGCCATAATCTATCCCATGCGTAAAAACAGCTTACATATTTAGAGGCAAATTGCTCGAAAAGTAGTTCAGTTAGGGTTTAGTATTTTGATATATAAATGGAAAGATGAGAGTTTTTTATCTTTAAAAAGAGGCGGAATTCATCAAATTCTAGGTGAAGTGATTTTTCGCTCAAACTACCTAAATTATTGCTGTAATTTTCAAATAACTAAAAAATGTATTAAACGGGTGCCTGCGTTTTATTGCCATTCCTGGGGAAATTTGCGCTTCATAAACAGTTGTTCGCGAAAATAGCATAATATAGAAAAGCTCAGATTTAAAAAAAATTAAATAGAAAAATACTATTTTCTCGTGCTCCACCCATTCACGCATTGAACGCCTTGTAATGTCTGGTTAGTCTTGCGCAAAGAAATGGCGTGGAAAGGTACGGTTTTTATTGTTCTATCGCGCGATCAAATGGTCCTTTTTCCCTTTAGATTGCCGGAAAGTGAATAAAATTAAATCAGAGTCATTTTGCGGTGGAACGCACCTTATGCCCTAATAGAAATTATGTGTCATGGCGTGTGTGCCTCATATATATCCCGAGTGTGTCCCGTGCTTTTTAAATGTACGAGTTCCGCCCACAGATATTTCGAGGACGTGCGAATGAGAGCTGGCTTGTGCGTGATAAATGCGTGCGCGCTTAACGCTCGGGAATTCTGGGTATTTTTTGGGTGTGCACGTTTCTGAACTCTATTGAGTTGGGATGCCACGGAAAAATTTTATGACGCGAGAGTTTTGAGATTAATTTTTTTTGTAATTAGTGAAGGCGACCAATTGCTGCGGCCATGTGCAATGGAATGGAAAGAATTTTTATTGCTCTGGGTCCCTTTTTGAAATATGCAAGTGCCTTAAATTCCGTCTTATTTGATATATACACCCACACGAAAGGAAAAATAATGAAAAGACCAAAAGCTGTCAAATACGAAATACGATGGAAAGAATTTTTATTGCTCTGGCACTCTTGTTCCATGCAACATATAAATGTCAAGCCTTGGAGACCTGTTGTACTGTGCTTAAAATTCATAAAGCACTGGCGCAATGACGCTTGTACTGAGTTGTGTAAGCACAGGTTAAATAATAATTAGTGAAAGACAGACGTGATCAGTTGATTAATCAGTCGAGATGAGTAATTAATTATGCTGTTTTAATGTTGGTATGCTAAGAGGTATTTAGGTCGATAGTAATTAACTTAAAGTGACAGGTGAAAGTAATGTTCTTATTTCGATGTGGTATATTTGGTATTATGAAATTCTTCAGTTTGGCGAGTGAGTCTCGTGCCTAATGCTGCTGCCATTATGTAAACTTCCGTACTAGTTCCAAGGGAGGAAAATTGCTGCAAACTTTTAAACTGAGGTGCGTTTTTTGCTTGCTGGCGTTTCCGATGGTTTCCTGGTTCCTCCCTAGGGTCTCGATAATTCCTCGAATGTCATCTGGTGTCCACGGGATTTTGCAAATTCCATAGTACACACGTGGCAAGATCAGTGCCTTTGGCGGGCTTCGAATCCGCTACTTGATGACTGCTATCTGCGAGATCTCTATCGTATATTCACTCCTGTATTGCATTGATCAAGTTTCCTTAGGATAGATAATTATCTCCAAGATTATCACCCTAGAACGCTTTACTGTGGTAAGATTAACGTTTTACAAAAGCTGAGAAACATTTTACTCAATTAATAAGGGGCGTGATGTGCTGTATGGGTCGTAAACTTGGTCATTGCGGAAAGATGATGTACATAGACTGGTGGCATTTGAGATGTGGGTTTGAAGAATGGAGAGAGGGTGACTTGGGTAGTGTGGAAGACGAACGAAGAAGTGTTGGATATTGTGAGGGAGGAAAGGAAGTTGGCGGTGGAGATGGGTAGAAGGCAGGAAAGGTAGAGAAGGTTGGGGAAGCGTGGAAGGAAGAGGACATTTGGACGTCATAAGGAGAGATGCAGAGCGTACGAGTAATTCAAGAGAGGCCTAATGGCGATCAAGTTACGTGGGGAAAGTGACAGATGTCCAATAGATGTGGGTGTTAGGATAATGGGGGTGTCCAAACACCTACCTATCAGCTGGTACACCCAATGGTCTTGGAGTGAATGTGAATATCACGGTTGAAATTAGTCAATATTCGTCTGTTGGTATCGCGTCCTGCCTTAACAATTGCGTTACCCAATTTCCAACTTGGGCGTGATATAGATGGGTGCCAAGCTGATACTACGTAGTTTTTTTTTACCTGCATTGGAAAAGCTGAATTTTTGCTATATCTTTTACTTAATTTTTTTTTATTTATTATTCAAGTTTCCCTCGCCTCGACGGCATGCGTGGTGGATTTCTTGTCTGATAACAGTGGTCGCTCTGAATGATTCGTAAAATCAGTAATTCATATATCAACAGTTTCGTTAAGATTTTTTAAATCCCTGCTGATTAGTCCCAGATTAAACTTAAGGTGTTTCCGTACACGCGGTTCTCAGGAATTTGTCGAAAAATATTCAGCTCCTAGGTTTTGAGGGCCAACTCTTCGTTGATTTCCCATGCAAACTGTCTCCAGGAATCAAAAAATATTTACCGTGTTCTCGAACGATAGTCCTTTGCTTGAATCCAAAGTATCGATCTCACGCATTCCCCAGAAAAAAAGGCTATTCCATTCCATTATAAGTGTTGATAATAGTTTCCGAGGACTTCGAACTCTCTCGTCGTCATCTATCTTTATGAATATCTTCGTTTTTTGTACAAATGTTGATTACTAATTATCAAAACCATCCATAACGTTTGCGCAAAAGTTTTGTCTATATGTTGACTCAAGCTCTGATTGAATCTAATTTTTTTGTTTGACGGATGAAGTTGTCGTCCTCTGTGAGGAACGGTATATTTGAATTTCATGGATTTTGGACTTCACAAAAGGTCGATGTTGATTTTATTTATGGTGTAATAATTTTATTATATTTTATTATAGTAATTGTTGATAAGGAGGAGGAAAGACAGGTTTTTGTAGTGCATCGGAATTAGTTGTGAATGAGTTTGTTGACGAGTGCAAGACTGAAAATAATTAATTTTATTGCTGGATGTGTAAATTGATAGGAGGCCGAAGAATTGTTTGTAAGACGTTAAGCGGTTAGTTGAAGAGGGTGAGGCGTTGTGCCAGAGGGCTACAGGGGTAAAAGGTGATTGGGTATTTCGGACGTCATGCCAGAAAGTGGAAAAAATGGAGTGTTCATTAAAGGAATCGTTGAGGGCAGAAGAAAGCGATACGCTGTGGTACGTGTCAATATTAGTACAGTAGTTGGCCTGGAAAAAACTGCCCTAGAATCTTGCAGTGTTGGTTTGACACCTGGAAAGATTCTTTGAACTTTTTAAAATGATAAATCCCCCTTTGCCTTGCATCAAGTGCTACTCCCTTGAAACAAGCACATGGACACTTTTCTCGGCATTGCGCAACTCGGGCGCACTACCGCTTCTTATGTAAATCCGCGCTGACGCAAGTGACCTACACGGCAGCGTATGACCTGCTCCTCGCCGTTTCTGTAATCCGCGTTGAAAATCCCCTCTGGGAGTGGGATCAGAGGTGGTGGAAAAGGGGCCTTCTCGCGTGGGTATCGGAAAATGTCTCGCGAAGTCTTCATTATTAAGCGCCGGGGGGGACTTTCGCTCGGCGACTGGTTGAGCGTCTCGTGTCGTGTTCTGGGGGTTAATTCGAGAGGGAAGCAGTTTCGAAATGACATAAAAACTTACCGTTTGGCCGTTTTTATTTCATTTTGAAACTCAGCGAAATCGATTGGTGGCCGGGTTTGTTTTTTTTTACTTTTTTAAACTTGTTGTCTGTGAAATTACTTAGCAGTGCTTTTGATTCTCTTCCGGCGTCCAGTCGGACCATAAACACACACTTCTCATTTCACGGTACATTTTTATGAGGGAAGTCCGAGCCGTTCACAACGAGTAGTTTTTCCCACGCATTGATGGAATTCCGATCAAAGTCTTTTGAAGATATCTGCCGATAAAAATGAATGCAAACTCTGGAGAACCTTGTGCCAGATAACCAGAAAAGTAATAACACGTTCTTATCGTTATTTGTTGCAGCGCTGTGTTAACGATTGCGCCGTTCAAGGTTCAATGCTTTCGATGTTTGAATGTCACGGATTCCGTAATTTCTTTCTTGAAAATATATACATAAGTGTTGTCAAAGCGTTGATTCTCGATTATGCTAATTCCTCACGATAAATATTTGATTAATGCAAATTGTAAATATAAGCTAAATGAGACGAATTCTCCTAAATATTAAAGAAAAGCACACAATTTTTATTTCAATAGCGTTTAATTAAGTAGTGAATCTTAAGTGGGCGCTAAACGGTCATACGGAACCAAGAAGTGTATTTTTCGTCCTTGTGAAAGTATCATTCGCTGAAATATTATTAGTTCATGGTCGGAAGCATTTGTATGTAGCTGTTCTTAAAATAATGTATTATCAATTAGTGAGACACCAATCATGGTGTTCTGTCATCAATCCCAATATTTTTTTTACAATTTTGTTAACCTAAGTCAATTTTATTGGTACTTTTTAGTAAAAATTAGTTTTCATAATATTTGTTTTAATCTAACGTCATCTGATACCAATGAAACATTGTTATCATTCCAAATGGCTTCTGCTCTAATTGAATTCTCAATCGAAATCATTTTTGGGAAATGATAGCTGATGTTACGTTTTTCTTGCAGAACACAAGATTGTGATGGTTGGTCTGGACAATGCTGGAAAGACTACAATCCTCTACCAGTTCCTGATGAATGAAGTGGTGCACACTTCTCCAACGATAGGTTCAAATGTAGAAGAAGTGGTGTGGAAGAATACGCACTTCATCATGTGGGATCTTGGTGGACAGCAATCTCTTCGGACTGCATGGAGTACTTACTATAGTAACACGGAGGTAAGACCATTTTCTATTTATCTTACTATGAAAAGTCAATTGAACCTAGTGTTTCTTGGGGAGTTTCTAATGAAAAACAGCCCTATATATCACAAATGAAAAAGTAACTTGGTTTCCTTCCAAAGGTTTATTTTCTTGGTACGACATGTTTCGACACAGTGGTGTCATCATCAGGTACAAAATTTTAACAATTTTCAAGAGGTATATATACTCATAAGGGTCTTGGTGGAAGGTAGGAGAGGGGAGGAAAGGGGGTGTTGAGGAGGAGAAAAATACCGGGGGAGAGGTAAGGGGTGGCGTAGGAATCTAGAAAACACACGTGAAGGACACGTGTGTGGGAGAGGGGGGTGGGGATTGTTGGTGGGGGGTTGGGTTTCTTAGGTGTAGTTCTTCCTCGAGGGTTAGGGATTAAGGAAGCGGTGGGTTATCAGCAGGTGGGGAGTGGGGTGGGTCAGGGAGGGAGAAGAGGGAGGGAGGTTTGTTTTTCCGTGAGGGATAGAGAGACTTCTATGAGGGGGGAATGTTTTTCAATAAGGATGTCGTTGAGTAAAAGACATTTCTTCATGTTCCTTCTTATTTCCAGCTCCTCCCTTTTGTCCATCTTCCTTCCTTTTTTCTCTCGGTGTAATATCTCTGGTATGAAGTCGCTGTTATGGTTTTCTTCCCATAGATGTCTGGCGAAGTGGGACTGCGATAGATTACATTTCCGGAAACATCTCTTATGTTCTTCTATTCTTGTCTGGAAAGTGCGTCCTGTCTGTCCCACATATGCAGCACTGCAGTCTTTGCACTTTAATTTATATATTCCACTATTTTCTAATGGTTGAACTTCGTCTTTTGTGTTGTTCAGGAATGTTTTTATGATTGTCATTGTTATAAAATGCTATTCTAAACCGGTTTTTTAAGAAGAGGTTGCCTATTTTTTTCTGAAATCATCCCGTAATATGGCAATTTACACCACCGAATTTTTTCTCTCTCCGTTTTCCCTGGCGTGAAGAGTAGTTGTTGAGCCCTGATGGAGCGTTTTTTAAGGAGCATTTTGTCAATAATGCTCTTGTTGTAATCATTTGAGATGGCTATTGATTTAATAGTTTATAATTCCTGGTTGAATGCTTTTTTAGAGATAGGGATATCCATTAGTCTGTTACAAGGAAGTGAAAAATGGACAGCTTTTGCGATATGTGATGGCGGGAGTCAGAAGGGATGATGTGGTCCGTGGGGGTGGCTTTGTAGAAAATAGCAAAATGAAATTGTTTCTCCATTTTTGACTCTCACATCTAGGAAATTTAGTTTACCCTCTCTTTCTTTCTCACAAGTAAACCGTATGGTTTTGTGCTGGTTATTCAAAACCGTCAGAAAATTGTCCAATTGTCTATTCGTGCCAGTCCATACTACAAACACATCATCAACGTAGCGGAACCAGTAATACATATTATTGGTGCACACTGAGCTACAACTGAACAATTTTTCCTCGAAGCTGTCCATAAACAGTTCGGCTAAGAGTGGCGATAAAGGGGAACCCATTGCTAATCCTTCACTTAGTTTTTAATATTCACCATTGAATTTAAAATAATTCTGTTCCACGCACACTTTTAATAAAGACACAAAGTTCCTGATGACGGTTGATTCTGTTCCCACGTTTTCCAAAACTTTTTCTGCTACCTTCACTGCATCCAATGCTGGGATACTTGTAAACAGGTTCTCCACATCGAATGACACTAGCAGGTATTTGGAGGAGGATGGAGGAGTTTTCTTTGATAGTTGGTCTCAGAAATCTTTTGTGTTCTTGACTCCAAATCTTGGCTGGAAATTTGTTAACTCTCTAAAATGAGAATTCAACAGGGCCGCTAGTTTTCGGGATGGGGCTGCTACACTGAAAACGACTGGGCGAACAGGAATGTTCTCTTTGTGGATTTTGGGAATACCGAAGAAACTGGGGGCTCTTGGGTTCATGACTGTTTCTTTATACATCTCGTTAGATTTGAATATGTGTCAATAATATGACCAACTATCAAAGAAAACTCCCCTCCCTCGACTCGCCTCCCCTCCCCGACTCCCCTCAACATACGCATCAATAATCACCGTACTAATTGTAAGAATCCTTCCCAATCTGCTTCTCTTCCTGTTGCAATACACGCCTCGCCTCACAAAAAATCCTTCAACCATTGCTACAATGTTTCAATTCCTTTTTTCCTTCCCCCCTACTGTTCCCCCACTTGAACTGAAATCAGTCGAATTATCATTTATTTGGTTGTATAAAGCTTCCCACCCACCGGGCATCAATGTATTTCATTTAACTCCCTTCCCCTCTTCCCCCTCCATTCCCTTCCCTCCCTTTCTTCCCCTCCACTCCCCCCCCGCCTGCCCCTCCCTTCCTTTCTCCTCTCCTAACCCGTCCCTTCATCCATTACTCTATACAACTCGGAAGATGGCAGTCGTGCTGCCGAAATATCAAACAAACGTGTGAGTTTCCTTTTTTGTGTGCCTATATTTATTAGCTTGTCATGTCTGTGACGCCTTAGTTGTTATATATTTTCACCACGTGTGGTTCTTCATTGATAGAAAAAAAAAAAAAAAAAAAAATATATATATATATATATATATATATATGTATATATATGTATATATATATATATATATATGTATACAAGATTTGCTCGTTTAATAGTATAGTATTTAAAAGGTAATTGGAAACTCACTTGATGACTTGATATTTTAAACTAATCATTGTTTTTTAGATTAAATTATGTAAAAACCCAAATTGTTTCAGTTTTGATCATCTTTGATTTCTGTGTTGGATGAATTTCTTTTCCCTCACAAGGTGGTAATTGAATATCTTTTTTCTTCTAGTTTGTGATTCTTGTAGTAGATTCTACAGATCGGGAAAGACTCTCTGTAACCAGGGAAGAATTATATCGTATGCTGGCCCAGGAGGAATTATCAAAAGCAGCAGTTCTCATATTTGCCAACAAACAAGATGTCAAGGGTTCATTATCGGCAGCTGAAATTTCCCGACAGTTGGACCTGACATCAATCAAAGGACACAGATGGCAAATTCAGTCGTGCTGTGCACTCACTGGAGAAGGGTATGAGAGATTTTTTTATTTTTTCATTATTGGAGTGACTTTTTAAGGCATTAAGATCATAAGATCATTTAAACCTAGGAACATGGGCAAGTCCAAGGTGCATTGATTGGTTTTGGATTGTCAAAAATCAATTTGGTTGTCTTGAGTTGAACATCCCATTTAAGACATCATTGCTAGTGCGTTTGTCAAGGCAGATGGACTACACAGTTGTGGGCCTCGAAAAAACTGCTCTCAAGAAGCCTTTCACTGTCACTTTTCAGCTTGGCTTTATGTCCTCTATTCTTGATAAGAAAACAGCTCTCTCCTTTACTCTCACACTTGGGCCCAATTTTATAATGTCAGATTAAGTATTTCCTTTGTTCAATCGGCCTTAATGGAAACTCCTATTTTGGTCCAAAACTGACCCACAGTTTTAACAAATTTATGAAGCCAAAACTATCAGTTAATAGATATACATATTTAGCTATGTTATCTAGCTGTTAAAACTAACAAGACATTATGTGACTTGGCCAAAGTCCTAGTATCTTTTCTTCTATCTTATAATAAGCATTCCATTGTCTTTAACAGTCTGCCATATCAGTTTATTGTCTTCATTTTAATTACTGTGAAAACTTGCCATTTTTATTTAAATCCATGATTCTCTATGCAAAGGCCTTAATTCTGAGTGCATCCTCTTGAGGCTTTTTGAATCATGAAAATGCTCTATGGTCCACATAAAATAGATAAAATTTTTAGAAAGATAGAAGAAAAAGATATAATTTATTCCACATTGTTTACTTTTTAAATAGTCTCACATTACATTGTCTTTGACATCTCAAAATACTTGGAATATATCTCTAAAATCTAGTTTTTTCCACATTGGACTGGAGGCTTCTTCAGGTCTCGGCATTATTACTGACAAAAGCTATTATCCTCCTATTGGTTTAAAAATTATGACATCACAAAGACCGTAGAAAGCAAAAATGAGATTCATGTCAATCATCCCCAGGGATGTTTTAGAGGCAATGCATGCGGAGGTAAATTATTGTTCTCCTCCTCCCACTGGGGAATGTCCCCAATCCTAGTACATACGATTGATTCCTATTCAGACTCTTGCTCTTCTTGAATCTGTTGCCATCATGTGTTGTCCTTCTTATGCCCATATGCAAGCTTCTCAAAAGGTCCCATCTTGAAAACCTAGAAAACAAAAACATTGGTTAATATGTGCTTAGTATGTTGTTAACATGTAATCATACGGATGAACATCTTTGTCTGTGTGTGGAATTCAAAAACTAATATAGTTGATTGCTGCAGGAACAAAATAGAATCTCTAATTCTAAACTGGGTTAGGCTTTCCATGATTGCCGACGTTTCGGCAGGAGACTTTCCTGCCAAAATGTTGGTAATCCTGGAAAGCCTAACCCACTGGGAAACCCGAGAACAACTCATCAGTATCATTCGCCGAGAAAGCCTAAAATCATAAATCACTAATTCTAAAGTTTGGAAAATTTGCATTTACATAATATATAATAACCTTAGAACTTACACTATTTTAATGCAAAAATGATTATGATGAAAGGTAAATTTGAGTAAAACCTTTGGCTAGCATAATGTGTACATATATACCACAAGACTTGAGCATGTGCATCTAATTGTGGCAAAAAAAGTAGGATGTATGGATAAATTATTTAGGTAACACAAATTTAGAGCCACTTTAGAAAGCTATAGAGATGCAAAAGGGAAGTACATAGAAGGTTGAAATCTGGATGAAACTGGATGAGGATTTTACAAAAATATAAACAATATGTATGAGATGTTACAATGAAAGGTTTCACAGCTTCTTATCATATCCACCTCCTGGATATGAAAATAATTAATAAATTATGTATAGAGAACATTGAATTTCATCAGAGAAAATCATCATCATTTCTTAGCGAGGACTGTGGACTGTGGGTGGGTGAGGTAGAGTTGGTTAGTAGGATTTTTGAGGGTAAATGTATCGTTCTGACCAGCCAGGGAAAGGTTTTTTTGACAGAAGTGTAGGAAACTGAGAAAAATGACCTTAAACCACAAGATAGTGTAAGGAATGAGCATTTTGCAAATGTAAGGAAAAAACCCGTTGTGTACGTAGTTTTTGAGAAAATAACGATTGAAAATGACCAAATTTGTGAATATTTCGTAAGATTTTAACACCATATTGCGATGTTTTCCGAATTGCCAATAGGATACGACCAATTTCACGTCTAAAATATGGTCTTCCCCAACAAGGTTATGGAGTGAAACGGGGGTGTTGGATGGAACGCAGCCTGGAAATGGCCATTTTCAAACACGAAAAAGGCATTTCTGGGTGGTGAGGAAAGGCGAAATGCAGCAATAAAATCCCCCAAGTGGGTTGGTGACCGGAGGGAGGTGTACATGTATTGTGAGTAATGTAAATCGTATTTTCATAAGGAACAGAAAATCCCTCGAGGAAGTTGGTTATTGGTGGGCTGCAGTAGCGTACGCAGGATTGACTTCTGGGGGAGTTTCATTAATATTTATGTGCATCATCATAAAATGATATTTAGATTATTATTCACTAGAACAATAATTAAATTAACATTCAACTATATTTTTCAGCCCAATAAGCAAAATTCTACCTAAGCTAGTTCCAGTAAAAGAATGGAAACGAATTCAGGTAAACATGTTTTTGGGGAGGTTTAAACCCTAAACCCCATCCTTACGCCACTGGTGGGATGTGCAGTTGAAGTGTCAACAATGTTATAGCATATATATTTAAGGAATAAAATCCCCCCAAGTGGGTGGATGATTGGAGGGGGGGTTGTAGTGCCGGCAATGTTGTAGCGTATTTTTTTAAGGAGGAAAATTTACATTGCTCAATGACAAAAAAAGAAAATGATGCTGACTATTCTAAGAAACTTCAAGAATAGAATACTACGTAAATTACTAGATGAAGAAACTCAAGTTTTTCTAGTCCTATGCGAGAGATTTTCGGAGCAAATCTTATACTGTCGATTCTTTATTGGATAAAATGGCCAAGTAGGCACCAAACAGTTTCTATAAAGCTAACATATTAAACTACCAAACTTTTTTCGTAAATTTTCTGTTTATTTTAATTTTAATAAGTTTCTTTTGGTTTTCTGCAATATAGTTAATCGTAGAAAATCAAAAGAAAACTTATTGAAATATTGAACTGCCTACTACTTTGATAGTGTATACACTATGAACAAGACTACGTTAGGCCCGATCATGAAGCAACTTTTTTTTAAATTCTAAGTTCAACATACGGCAAAATGTAGCCCGCAGTACCCAAGGAACAGAGAAAAATTTCTAATTCGGTAGGATGACTTCCTACGGTGCCGCAGAGGTCATTTATGTTGAGGGTAGGCAACCCACAATGCACACCCACTTTATATGCTATTTCGGCTGTAAATGTCGCGATTCAAGCATTTTATTCAGTCGATGCTGTACCAGTCATGTCAGGAATTGCCGAACTAAGCCATAGAGATCGGATGATCACGTGTTTATACGATAACTGGTCTTAAAATGCAAAGAAACGTGAAAAACTGTGAAAATTGCTGAATTATTGACTTATTTTGTAATTTACCACACTCTTATGGGTATGACAGTACGTATACGGCCACTTACTTTCTCCTCTGGTCTCGAAAATCCTCCACTTCTCCTATACCCCGCCCACGAACTCATATCAACGACACTGTACTGGCTACAATGTCTACAACGAAGGGTTTTGTGTTCAAAATGATGCAGCTCTTTGCCCACCGTAAATGTCAACAATGAAGTCTCAGGCTACACCTTACGTAAAGATTTAAAATGTTACTCATGACAACAGCACAATTTGGAGCCATCTAGCGGAACAATTTATGCACCTCAACTACCCAAGAATATCGTTTGCTTAGCGCATATGGTCTGCCGAGGCTAGAATCGCGTGTCGGAGTGAATTATATTATTTTTTTGTGGAGTAGCAATTAAAAAGTGCGATGAAAGTGGCAACACTTTCGTCTTTGGAATGCAACAATTCTTTTGAGCACTCCTCAAAAGTTGTCTGGAATAAATCTGCCCAGATTTGAAGATGTTATGAAATACTAAAAGTGGGTGGAGATGAAAAAGCGGCAAGAGAGAGAAGGATTTGATCCATCGGCCCAGGAGATTACACAGGTTGTCGCCGACAGTGTGTAGCAAGTGTGGAACGACGCGTTTTGTACCAGCCATCTTAAACCGTGGCATCCTCACCTCAGTTTTGAGATATTATAAGAAATGTAGAAACATTATGAAGAGAGCAAAGAAGGAAAAGTCACCTGTTGTCCAAAAAGACTGAATATTTCTTAATGCAAGTATCTTCCAAAACTGGCCAAGTGCATCTGTAAGCCAAATATAGTATCTAAGAAAGAATAAATGCCATTCCTTTTGGACCAAAGATCAGCCAGGGAGCTTGTCATTGGGACCGTTGATTGGAAAACGACAGAAAAAACATAGAAAATAGTGTGTCTAAGAAGAAAGAAAAGTGGCAAAAATGAAGGAAACATTTAAAAAGAGAGCGTCAAAATCCTTTGCCCAGAAAATTGGATCTAAACTGAAGTCTTTGGGCATCAAAGTTCCAGATGGCACTCCGTCTGTGTTCGAAGATGAATGGCAGCCACCCTCCCACCCGTCCTCAAGTCGCTCGTCGCGCAACACCCTGGATGACCTGCAAATTGGCGGAGAGATACAACGTAGCCGGCGGTATTGCAGCAGCCCTCGTGACTGCAGCGTTTGAGGGTGTCGGCCAAGTTACACCTGAAGATAAATCAAAGGTTGTTGACCGGATGAAAATTGCGCACCAAAGGAAGAAATACAGAGAGCCGACGACTGCAGAGGATCTGCAAAAGCTAATAGACCAAATGTGGATAGCCTTGTACTTCGATGGGAGAAAAGACAACACGAAAGTCAGGGAATTGTGCAGCAACAATTACGTGCGTATCACGACTGCCACCGAAGAGCAGGTAGTTATTCTCGCAGAACCCGGCAGGGTTTATTTGGGAGATGCAACACCTTAAACAGGAAATGCTGAGAGCCTCGAAAACACTACCCTCGACTTTTTCGAAGCCGCTGAAACTGACGCGTCTCCCATACGGTGCATTGGTTGAAATGGTTGTCCAACGAGCACTGGCTGGAAGGGAGGTGCTATACGTTTTATCGAAGTGCGTCTGGGGTGTGCCTTACAGATTTCTTTGTGCCAGCTGCACGCAAACGAATTCCCCCTTCGACATATAATGGAGAAGTTTGATGTGCCGACGACCGGACCAAGTAGCTACAGTGGGCCAATAGGCCGCCAACTGAAGACCTGTGTGCAGCTGCCTGTGGTGAAATGTCAGACAGTTGATCTTGATCTGCCTGACCCTGAACTAGATTCATCACTCATCAGCACACACCAAAAATACTCGCTGGACATGGACTCGTGGTAATGCCAGTGGATGCATCCCACTAGAGCTGGCTGGTCGCAATCCTGGTGAAATTGATAACAGCAGGTGCGGAACGACGGCCAACAGCGTGATGTGCGTTTACATAGGAACAAGACAACCTACAGTGGCTTTGAAGACAATAACCCAGATTATCATAAAGCTCTATGTATCAATGTGGTTCAAAATAAAGAAAAATTGGATGATTACCGAATGAGCAAAATATGCGAGGGAAATGCTTCAGAGATCAAGACAATTCCCTAAAAAGTACAGAGAGGTTCTTGAGAATTTCATCCAGAGCAACACGTTCTTCGCTCATCCAGAGAACATCCTCATTGCAATGGTGAGTGATGAAAGGGCCGAAGTGCGAAGAGTCGACTTCCGGAGGATAGCCAGAAGAAGACTTCAAGGCTTTTCACAGCCCTCTAATAAACTTCAATGCATCTGACTACACCTATATCATCGGTTGGGAGTACACTAAAGTCACCGCACCACCTCTCCTGGATCACATCTCGACAGAGGAGCTTGAATCTATGCTGGCCGACCAGACGGAGGGAAGTTCACCCCGGATCAAAATCCCTGACTTACTCTGCCACACTCAAGCCGTCGAAAGACATGTGGAAATGGTGACAGAGGCATCGGGGAGCAAGAGCACAGCAGAGAAAAGGGATGGAAACATCCGTCAGAAAATCCAATCAAAGAAACAAATGCCAAAGTTTGGATCCAAAAAATATTACAGCGTGACTGGTAAGTTATAAGACTTGAAGGGTGGGTGGATACGGGAAGAAATCGAGTTGCAGCTACCTCCACGTGGTAAGTAATGGGTCACCCTGAGAGCCTAAGTGGCACCGGTCCACATGGTGGACAAAGAGCTGCAAAAGTTTGGAACACAGAACCGTTTTCGTATACGATGTAGCCATCGCAGTGCGTTGATAGGCGGGCCATAGTGAGAAGGAGAGATGGTTGCTTGAGAAAGCAAAAGGGTGTTGTTCTAGAGAAGGGGAAGCGTCATATGAGTGCTATCATGCCCATACGAGTACGGTAAATTACAATATAAGTCATTAATTAAGCAATTTTCACAGTTTTTCTAGTTTATTTGCATTTTAAGACTAGTTAATGCATAAACACGTGACCATCCGATCTCTGTGGCTTACCTCGACAATTCCTAACATGAATGGTTCAGCATCGACTGAAAAAAATGCTTGAATCGCAACCAAATAGCGTGGGCCACCTTGAAGCCAAAATAGCGTGGGCCTACTGTATGTGTTTCAGACATTCCTGTGATCAATCACCCGATGGCTGATGACATTATTCAATGTGATGGAATAACTAAACAACTATGTTCAATTAAAACTAATAAGTCCCCAGGTCCAGAGAGAATACCTGCACGCATGCTCGAGAACTTTGTGCCACAGATCGCATCATTCTAATAAGTCATATATAGCAAGTCATTTTCATATAGCAAGTCATTTTCCGAAGGCAAGTTACCCCAAGATTGGAAAACAACCAATGTTACTCAAATTTATAAAAGGAAGCAGTAATGACTCGGATACATTTATGTTATGCAAGATACTTGAGCACATTATTGTTAGCAATATTATGACCTTCTTGGACAATTAAACTTCTTACTCAGAAGTCAGCATGACTTCTGAATGGGTAGATTTTATGAGATTTTATCCCTTTCCAGTCCAATGCTGTGCAACTTCTTGACTTGACAACCTATTGTCATATGCATATGAGTACTGACATGTTTTCGAACTAAGTCTTTCACCAGTACAGCATCAAAATGTCATGTTTTTTCAGCCACAATCACCATTGTGATAGTATTGATTTAGTAAAATTTAAGATCATACAACTCCTTACGTAAACCATCAAAATTAACTAGGACCTGACTACAAGAACTGGGTCAAAAAAAGTCTTGAAAAGGTGGGACTTAGTCTCCCACCCCCAATTATTCTTGCATATCAGCAAGCTCTTATTAAGTTCCTCATACTTTCTATTATATATTCCTTGTGTTTTCCAAATTACTATCCTATCCTACACTTAACGTGTATTGAAACTATTGCTGTATGTTTCCTTCTTCATTCTTCTCCTCACCGTGATTTCTTGAGCCTCCAATCTGAGACAATTTCCTGCAAAAATCTAGTTTTGTTGCCGAATGACATTATGCTTCCCCATTTGTTTTAACTTTGTTTTTCTTTATGCCTTTGGAAAGAGGACCTCTCACCAATTCATTAATTAATTACCTGATGTAATTCTGCACACTTATTACATTTTATAATCTTCATGACCCTGCAATGTTGTACTTAACCGACTGTATTAAATCACTTTGTGAAAATATCATAGTCGGCCCAAAAAATATGAAACAAGAGGGTGTAAAATCTTGTCAACTAATTTAAAATGACTTATAAATAGTTGTAAAGTTTTACTCATTTTGAATACTAATTACATATTTGTGTTTTTCTTTGCAGCTTATACCAAGGATTAGAGTGGATGTGCAGCCATTTGAAAAAGAAATGACACCAAATTGGATAGGGAGGCTCTTCTATACCATTTACTTCCTTCTCATATAATGACAGCCTTTACCAAGGTGTTTGGCCTGAGCTATTTTAATCATGCAACTGCTGTATGGAGGGGGAAGGGTGAATGTTTGGAAGCTTGCAAGGCCAATATATCAACCGAGGACAAAGTTAGTGAGCATCGATTTTCGTCAAAGGATTCTCTCATATTGAGAGCCAACTAGACTGTCACTGAATACTTCAAGTTTGATTGAATCGTACGCTGTGTGGTCAGTCAGTGTGTGGTGTGTTTTAGCTCTCGTTTGCGTCGCTTAGGAGTGTGAAAGTGTAGTTGTGTGCAAGGATTGCGTGTGCTCTATATCCACGTGGAGTTATCATGTGTACATTTTAAAATATTTTGAACCTATTTAGCTTGCGGTGGTTATGCTTGGTCGATAAAATTCAGTCAAGTCACTTGCTGAGATAGCATGTTGTACAAATGCCTCGTATCACCAGAATTGCGTAGCTTTTGTATGTGCGTGATTTGCGAATTGGTGCAAGCTATTTCAGCTGTGAGGTCCTGAACCGAGTGAACTGAAGAAGAAGAATTGAGCATATGAATGTTGAAGAATTTAAAACTGCTTGTCCAACTGTCTCTCACATATGAGTAGGAGTATGATGTTGTTTTAATCTCTCATGTCCAGTATCCATTCCCTCACTCAAGCATCTTATTTGAAAGAATCATGTTTTTAATGGCTATTGGGACAAAATGGTTGTGATTAGGAAACAATTTAATCACATTTAATAACATCCCTTTATTTCTTTTTCAATTTGGCAATCAATTGTCACTTTAACCACCTGGCAGTGAGTTTTTTTTAATTTATGTCACATTGAGATCCTTAGGAAGATGAAATTTTGGACGCCAACTCATGGACTTCCATGATAATTGAACATTTACTGACCTGCCAGAATGTTTTTTATACAGTAGAATTTATTTTTTTCTATAGAATGAATTTTGGCTGTCGAGTTAAAATTTTTAGACATAATGTAATGAGAAATAAATATCTATTTTTAAATATTTAATGCTGCTATTAATTTCCTTGCAAACAACATTAACTAACTAGCGGATGATAATCTATAGAAGTGGAAACTTTTTCAGAGACTTCAAAATACTGAAAATTTCGGATTAATATTAGTTTTTGCAAATTAATAATATACATATATGATCATAAAATGGTTTATACTGTTGTTAAAAAAAGCAAATCTAGGTTGCTTCCAAATGTATTTTGTTAATAGATGTGGAATCCCACATCTCATGAAAGTCCTTCACCATTATTTGATGTATTATGCTTCACGGTCTTCATCTACATCTACAAAGTACCGTGCAAGCCACCACTAGGGTGTGTGGCACGGGGTGATTCCACACCAGGCATGCAGCACTCATCCCAGCACAAGTCAGAACCTCGAACGCTACCCCTGGCGCTAGGCACAGGCCAAAGCAGTCAGGAGAACAGTGCGCAGTCCAACCGGAAACTGGGAGAGTGATACGTAAATACGGTGTTTCAGTGTATGGCATAAATCTCTTACTTGAGTGCATTTGACTAATTGTGGGGGTTGCTGGCACTCTAAGCTGTCCTTTCTAACTGGATCCTAGCTCAAGTAGAATATTGAAAGTGGACCTTTGGTATTAGTGTTTAGGTCATTCTTGTGACCTATAGGTTTGGTTGATGGGTGACTTTTGGATTAGGTACCATACAAGCATGCAGGGAAAGCTGCACGAGGTGGCGGGAGTGCCATAAATTACTAGGTCGGTGTGAGAAGGGTTAATGAAAGTGGTTGCACCATTTGATAAAACCTCAAGTGAACGATATTGGTGAAAACTTGTTGAGTTTGTGATTGAAAAAAGGTTCCACATTTTGATAAACGTGGTTCTGACTTAATAAAATTAATTGAATGGGGGATCAATTGTAAGAGCATGATTGATTCCATTGTGTATGATGAGAGATAAGAGGCATCGGAAATGCAAGGGTAATGAGGGGTGCTGAGTATGGAAAAGATCACGGAGTGGTCTGGTGTGCCACTTGTGGTCTCTGAACTAGTTCTGGGTAGAAAGCAGACTCCAAGGAAAATTGGCACCCATAAGTAAATGAGAAGGCATGTGGAAAGTTTGTCAGATAAGTAGGCAGGAATGTTTTCTGGATTCATACTTTGAAGCGCTATCGGGAAGAGGGAAATAGTTTTCTCTTCGATATCTCCTGTGTAAAACAAATTCTTTCCAAGCTTGGGTGAGACAAATGAGGAAATTGAATGAAACACAAGTATTATCAATCAATAACTGAACTAGCAATATATGTTACACGTAAAACCAACCAAGTTACAAGAAAATTACCCACAGGTCGAGTGCCAGGCAACCGTAATGAAAGTTTCCACACAGAAAATGATTAAGATGTACAAGTACGAGAGGTTGAGCTTCTCTCTTAAGTACAAAATGACTGAAAATCAGCAGGTTCACACAAACTATGTTACTTGGTCGCCGTCTTGACTGTAAAAGACGGTGTTCTCAGGGGTGAGTCAGCTGAGGAGGGGGTTTGTCGGCAAGGACGAGGTGGAATGGGTTAGCTAAGGATATAGGCGATTGGTGACCGTGGAGGGGAGGAAATAATGGGATGGGTGACAGATGGTGTGGAAGTTTTCAATTGGAGCAACAGGAACTGTTTTCTGACTCTGGCCGCATTCTACAGGATCACAGCCTTTGTACCTTGGTCAGAATGACCGAATTTCTGGAACCCTTCTTCACATCAGGGGCTAATCCCTGAAGAATTAGCGAATTATAAGTTATTTCTCCCCCTATTCTAATAAAATAGATCGAACTAAAAAAAGGTATTTTCTCTACAGTTTGAAGCTCCTTTCTACCTAATTTACTCCTCTCCAACAAAGTACTCCATAGCACCCCAACCATACCAGCAGCAGATTAGCTAGGTGTTTGCAGGGATAGTTATTGCATTTGCTCTCGCTATTTTCACATGAAATCTAAGTGTGCATTGATTTGAATACATTTGTAAAGAAAAAAATCGGATGCAGCAAATGAATGTATTAATAGAAAGATTTCCAGCGAATGATTGTGGCATTCTAGTGAAAACCAAAATATTTAAACCCCATGTAGGAAATTGGATTTCAAGATGATGGGAAACCAAGCATCCCATATAGTATATAGAGAATATAGAATAGCGATATTTTTATGGTCTATATTGGTCGATGTTTTTAAATCTTGACCCAAATCGGTCTATATTTTGGGGCAGTTTCTATATTTTGGCCAAAGGTAAGCTACAATTTACACTGAAGCAGCCGGGACATCACTGCGAAGTTTGAAAATGTGCGCCACGGACAGGCACTGCTGCTTTCTTCGTCTGCTTCGTCTGGCTCCAGCGGTGTAGCTGAGGTGCTCGGCACTCGTCTCTGCGGAGGTACTATGTTACCCTATACAGAACCTCTAGTCTCTGACCGGCAGCGCGCTTGCCTGGCTGTTTCTTCCCCCCTCCCTTTCCACCCCACCCTTCCACCCACCGTGCCGGCTCGCCCGCTTCAACAGGCATCGACAGGATTGTTGTTTGTTTACATTGACACATGGTACTAACACATGCAAAGGAACGTAGGAAAATGATCAAAAAATTCTCACCACTCAGCAGATTTGAAACGGCTGTCTCCACTCACTCATCTCAATGGGAGTCGGACACGCTACCCACTCATCCATCAAACCTTGTTCAGGATCGAGTATTTATACAAATATATAGCTAATATATTCAGTCGGCGGTGAGGAATGAATGATATACTGTGAATACAAGTATGATTATTTCAATAAACAGGTCCAAAGAGAGATCATTGCCCTAAGATCTGTTCTGCATTTCTGTATTTGGTAGTATCTCCCATAGTTTTTAGCCTAAAACTTTGATGAAAGCAGTAGTGTTGATATCGTTATGAAAATTTTTTCTGCCGTCCATCCTGAAGTCAAATTAGGACCAGATATGTTGTACTCGCTGTACTGCAGCCCTGAATTAACAATTCAAGGTCTGGTCAGATCTATTTAGGTTAATCCTATGATATTTCGATGTTTTCATATTGCAAAACCTCCAAGATAGTTTTAACCAAATGACCATTCCACGTCTGCCAAAGTGTGTGCATTGCATCCTGCCTACAGAGATATTTATTTCCAAATACATTGATATGACTTTCCTTGCCTTCATTATATGTTATTATGAGTTTGTTTTAGCGAAGTGAGGTGAATTCAATATCAAAACAACCAAGATGGACGTACTAGCTCCTATCATGCGAGCAAAAATATAACATGTTCTAATTTTGATCGCATGATCATGCGCATGACCAAGAATTCGCCGAATTTCCAGATTCGTATGCCCGTGAAATCAGGATAAAAGCAAAGAATGTGCATATCAATTGTTTCATCTATTTTAATGATGTCTAAAGAATTTTAAATTCTAAAATATCGTATCTGCCTTCTATTGAAATTGATATTTCAATGCCGACTATGAATGTAGCACTCACTCAGTTTCAAATTTATACTGTAAGTTAGCAACAATCTCACTCACCGTACTACTTCTTGAACACAAGCTTTAAAGCTTGTGTTCAAGAAGTAGTTGCAATTGTGTTTTCATGCTCTCTTGAGTTTAAAAGCCGTTTTATCACTCAAGGTAACACAACAGCATAATTCTCAGCGTTATCAAAGTGACATAACATCTCCTAATGTCAAATAAGTTTTCATTAAGAAAACTCCATCGGCACCCGTTGGTATCTGGCGAATTCGTGTCGTTCAACGAACACCACATCATATTGAACATCAACGATGTTCAATGTTTTTTTAAGGTGTCATGCGATGACAGTTAAGTTATTTACTAGGTATTTTGCATGTGTTAAGAAGTTCCATAAAAGTGGTTTGGTTGACACCACCGGTTACGTGGAAAATCCCAGTTCCTTTTCAAATGCTCCGCCGCTGCTTGTCCTCCAGCGTACGTCACAGCGTTGGATGCGCAGAACGGACGCATTTTCGTTCACGGGAGCGACCTACCCATTGTATTAGTATGTACCATGCATTGACCATAGAGCTTACTGGAGGGGGCGCCCCCTATGCTCCGTACTGGCGGGGAGTGAAGCCAAGGGGGCGTGGCACAATTGCGCATTTAGCCATATTGTACAGCCCAGCTATAACACAGATTCTTACGGGGCAACGATCAATTTTTGCTCTTTACTCTTAAAGTAACGCCTTTGGGGATTTTTTGCGGCAGGTGCGCTGAAAGTAACTAGTAATACATGCTCAAATTAATTAATTGCTAGTGGATTAGAGACGTTGTGTCCCGCAGGAACGGGATTATTAACGGAGAAAGCGATGTTTTGTCAAACATAATTTACTCAATATTACTCGTAAAATAACAGCTGTCAATTCGAAAAATGCATTAATTTCAACTTTCTGAATCCTATTCCTGAAATTAAAGATGGATTGGAGATTGGATATGCAACCATCGTTTCTTCTGCGAATGTAATTTATCACCATTAAACTCGCCAAGAACTGCTACTGTACGATATAAATATTGACCAAATCCCAAGAGCCGTACTACCTCTCGTAATGCAAGTTTGTACTCAACTCGACAAAATGCGTATGACATATTACCGAATTACCTTTAAACTATATTTCCTATTTATATTATTACATTTTCACTATCAAAGCCCCTGGAAAAGAGCCGTGCTACCTCACGTAATGCACGTTTGTACTCGAGTGAACTCGAGTAAATGCGTGCTTCTAGATTTAACTTCACAAGAAGGGCGAAACATTTTGTTGGTCATTGAAAAAAAATTTCAAGCATAAACATTTAATTAAAGTGGCAAGTTACAAAAACATTAATTTACGATACAATTCAATTTTAAGATTGTTCAAGTACAAGGTTCTCCTTTGGCCGGTCAACATCAAATGTAAACATTTACAACGCATGAGTGAGGTCAAAAATGCAAAACCGAAGCATTGCGATTGCAATTCACAACTGTTCCAGTCAGTAACTGCAACACCTTATGCTTTAAGTCAGTAAAGTAAATGTCAAATGGTTTCCGGAAATTGCTTAATTAAAGGCCCAGCAAACTTGTAAGGATATCCTGAAAAAGGAAAAAAGAAAGGTTGCGTGACAAATAACAGGTACTTGTACAGAAAAAACAACATATTTCCTAACAGATAAATATTAATTTTGGAAATATACCAATACAAAATAAATGTTGCAATTGCTTAGGGAAAAACATCAAGATATGACAATTTCTTACCACAATGAACCACTTTCTTTCCCTTCAAGTAGATATTCTAGGAACATCAATGAAATAATGACCCGAGGTGTCTATCAAAAACATATCATAAACTCCAAATTTGATTCCAATACCACCGGATTAAAGGTCATCTATAACCTGAAAAAATAACATGCATTACCAAGTAGAAGAAAAATAGAAGAACTTCACATAATTCTACTTCTCCAATTTTAAAAATTACTAGAATCCGAAATTCGAGGAAAGAAGTAATATATGATATCCATACATGCCATGATATAAAAAATACCTAGGGTATACTTGTGAACACAAAAGAATGACCAAAGAGCCTGAGGACATGCTAATTTAACCCAAACGTAAACCACATATATGCACACATATACACACACAGAGAAATATTAAAGATAACACAAAGGAATTCAGCTCCAACAAGATGATGGAACCAAATACAATTGATTGCACTCAAGTAAGCAGCATACACATCTCATTTTTCAACATCAATACCCAGCATCAACAGTCTCTCTGTCAAGTTCATGATGAAACATAGAAAATTACATTCAACACTCTAATGTTGATAATTAAAGTCTGTTGACAGTGCCAGCAATTACATAGTGGAAGTAATGTGCAAAGGGTAAATAAAAATTAACTCAGCAATTAAATATCAGTTCCAATACCAATGCACTATATGTGGACCATAGAAATATTGCTTAGAACGAGACTGGCTTGATTTATGTTTAATTCATCAGATCCTCGTTATATGCTCTAACAATAAATAAGAAAACACACCTATCAAGTTCAAAATGGATTCACGAATAAGCATTTAAGGCATTCATACATAGGCAATTCATAAAAACTTGCCATAATGGATCTTCTGACATAGTTTTCTATGGTAGGAAAGTAATAGGTCATTTTCCCTCTCACCTCTGACACTAAAAGAGTTGCTTTAAGACAGCCTTCACGACCATGCACAATTATCATCGAGAGGAAGCCACAAATACTTCCAGTCAATACACCTTCCACAATATAACATACACACTAACACATTCGTGCATGGAAAAGTTAAACCGGCCGGATTCATTTTCTGGATGTTAGTGTGCATCCATCTGTGATCGAAAGTAACCTTACGTCTTTTGAAATACACTGTCACACACAACACAACAGCTTACTGATAACCTAGCACTCAAAACTAAAGCTTACACCTGCAAGAAATACAATGTGCACTTAACATCATTTCAGCATTTCCTCCCCTGATTGTCTATGCA
This sequence comes from Pyrrhosoma nymphula, assembly GCA_963573305.1. Classification (NCBI taxonomy): domain Eukaryota; kingdom Metazoa; phylum Arthropoda; class Insecta; order Odonata; family Coenagrionidae; genus Pyrrhosoma; species Pyrrhosoma nymphula. Next base: position 4,470,595 of record OY754335.1, on the reverse strand, counting down.
TTGTATACTTTCCTTTACTTCTTTGATTTAATACATAAAACTTCTAAAATCTAAAGAAAATCTAATGTCAGCATCTTATGGAAGAAGATCGTTTCGAATTAAAAATGACTAATTCACTTCACTGATAACTTACTACACGGGATATTAATAAACGTAAAGCGAGAAGTGATGAGCATTCACTCTCGCTATTCTCGCCTAATTCATAACAAAATACAAGGGTCGGTAACGGTTAATTGACCAGCTAAAGTTGATATTATATATTACAAAATGAACACACTTCCCTGCAAATATTTCTATACCAAGAACGTGATTCACAAACTTAGAATAACAAATCCCTCGTTGTCAAACTTTCTTTATCTCCGTTTTAAGCATAGAGTGCCGATGATACCAAAGGCACGTGAAGGCCACACTTTCCTAAGTTCTTTCCCTCTAATTGAAATAAATACTATTCCACACTTCTAACTCATCATAACGTCTATATTTTATTTAGGATTATTACTGTGAAATAGTGTAACATCATGCTTGGTTCCGCATAACATCTGCGTAATACCCTGCAAGCCATCATAAAGGTTTGTGGTAGGGCAAACATTTCAGTCGCATTATTTCCTACCGGTAATATTATACTCACATAACAAATTAGCTGAACATGCTACTAACTATGATAAAATAACATAATTACTGCGGTTTACGGGCAAAATATTATCAACTACTCACTTAATAATGCACCCGAAACACATGCAACATCGTAGGCAACAAATTCAATATTTATCTGTTGTAGCGTCCATTTCATACAATATTGCATTGGTATGACTATTTTATGAAGTTTTTTAACTTACCGGTGGAAGGTAAGACCAGTTATTCTTCTATCTGTGCGATTACTGCACCCGTAAGCAGAGCAGCAAACCATCTACGAATGCAAAGTTAACATAGCATATATCTGCCTGACGGCATGTTTTCGGATATAGATAATAATTTTCAGAAAAATACACACACTATTAAGTATTTACGTACCTTATATGACCTCTGTAGCCACTGGTTTCAGAAAAACTTAATATTTTCTTCGCACGTAGGCTTATGGCAAATCCACGAAGCTGGGCTGGACACTATGGCTAAATGCGCAAGAATACCGTTACGCCTGGCTTCACCCCTGAGAGCTTATGCCCCCTCCAGTAAGCTCTATGGCATTGACAGACAAGCCGCGCGTCGTACGTCACGCTGTGCTGGGGGGTTATCCGGGAATGTCGATAACGGTGACATTACGTCATCACTTCCCTCATTTTTAGAAATACGTCATCAACTCCCTCAAAGATTGCGCCCACGGCTCATTTCGCAGTTCTTCGTTTACGGACCGACTCAAAACCGAAGCTTCCGTGTCGACCGTAATTTTTCGGTGGACGGCGCTAGCGTCGCGACGGGAATTAAAGAGCATCATGGGAAATCCCCCCTCCCCGCCTCCGCAGCAGAGCTTTTCAAGCGCTTTCCGTTAGTGTTTTGTTTATTGTTATGGCGGTATTTGAGAGTCAAGTAAGTAATGCTTATTTACTTCTAACATATTTTCATAATTCGAGGTTGATTAATGACAATCCCGGCGTTTATACTTATAGAAATCCTCGTATTTAATCTATTTCATGCTTTTATAGTTGTATACCTAGTGGAAAATCAGTCTTCTTCGTAGAAATAATTATTATTGCCATGCTAATGGGTATGATCTACGTAATCAGAATATCACTCATCCAACAGTGATTTCATTTGAAAATACTATTTGGATGCCTTGCGTTTGAGTTACTTAAAAAGGAATTCCTTTCCCCATTGAGTTTCAAAGATATCTCAGCATGCCGTTGACGCTCATGTGATTCGAAGTTATTTTCGACTTGCACACATGTTGGACGCATATATTAAAAGAGTTTCGTACGAATTATTTTTCATGGATAACCTTCCATCCGTTAATATTTCATAGACATGGATGACTGGGCTTTGGAAGCTGCAATTGCGAGGCGGCATAGGAATGAGGAGGAAGAAATGGTGCAGATGGTGTCCTAGTTTTGGCGTCACACCGCCAGTCCCGCCATGACTGAAAAACCAGTTGTGTATCAATTACTTGTACTTGTCAAACAAATACAAAGGAAGTCTGCCTTTACAATAGAGAAAGATCCGTACGTATGTACATCTCATAATTGGAAAATCGATTTGCATATATAGAAGTAGCAATGTTTTGATAGTTTAGGAGTTGACAATTAATGATCACGAATATTTTGACACTTCATAGCAATTGTTATTTCAACTTACTCTCTCCCACTTGTCCGCCGTCTTCACTGCGCCCCCTTCGACGGCATTAAAGGACGCAGAGAGGTGCTATCACATCTGTCTTTTCGTGGTAGCCCTTCCGGGCCTTTACACAGGCCGACAGCAAGCGACCTATGCCTCTCCATATAGTTCAACAGGACTTCGCGCAATGTCACGTAACGGTTGCCTATGATTAATTAGAACTAAATGTATCTGCCTCGAACTAGTAAAACGGACGTCCAAAAATAAATATTACTACGGAACTGGATAATAATGATAACGTAATTAACAACCTCAACCGCCGTTAAATTATTAAATCCATGTATTCATGGCATAAAATATTGTTTAAATCTTCTAAGAAACACACAAATATAAATGCTAAATTACACATAAATCATAATCCTAGGTTAAAAACCCACAGCCTTCTGTGGGTTTTATTTTAGTTCATTTAATATACCGCCAAATTTCAATAAAAACAAATGCGAAACTCGTAGCGGTGCGCTAAAAATGGAACACAAAACTGAGCCAACGGCTCTGACATCAGCTCATAGATTCGTTCAAATTGTCGTTCGATTGGGTCTTTTTGCCGTTCATTGAATGCCTCAATGAATGAGTAACGACATTATGACCGACGACATTCCCGAATAACCCCCCTGGAGTCATGAATATAGAAACTGGCTGGAAAGCTGGCGCCAGCAGGCCAGTTTTTTCTTCAACCACTGTTTTCTTCATTGCCGAGTATACTGCTGTGGTGAGTGTGGTGTTAAATTATTAAGTGTGGTTCCCGCGGCGCTCCCATAGTGACAGCAAACCGGTGCATCTTGCGGATTACGTGATGACGCGTGGAGTGAAAAGGTAAGTTTCCAAATGAAATGACGCCGGCGTCTTGTGACGGGGAATCGGGATGATGTGAGCGTTTCATTCTGCAGATGAGGTTCTTTATTTCTTGTTTTCAATCAGTGGGATTGACACGGCTATGGTTTAGTTCGCTTCCAAGTTTCTTATTGCCTTTCGTATATTATCCGCATGTCGTTGCCGTTTCGAGTGTTGCATGTTCTTTGTTCCTCGTGTGTATCATTGTGGAAATGTGTATTCGTGTAATTTTCCTCGCTTTACGCTTTAAATGTTATGGCGTGCCCCCGCAGTGACCAATCTATCTGTGCAACTACACCTCCCGTCGCGCAACGCTAATAACAGCTGACCGCTGCGTGGCTGCCTGCATATTTCTCATTCGAAATGCATTTAACTCAGGATGGCGATCGCTGGGAAAACCTGGAATTGTCAGGGAATTTAGAATTTCTGGAAAAATCAGGGAAGCCTCTTATCATTCAGGGAGAAACTGGGATAGGAAATTCTCGTTATTTTTCTACCATTACGTTTGTCGGCCTATCTCTCCCGCCCCTTATTTCACCAAATAAAACTAATTTCCGTCGCTGACGTGCATGGAATAAGCTCCATACCTGTAAGCCGTAGTAATTCGTGGAGCATTCAGTTGTGAATCTTAGAGCTATTTAGTTGTGAATCAGACGTACAATCCCTTTTGTATATGTGTTGCGATACTTGCCTAGTTGTGTTCAAATTCATGATCACAATGTATTTCGCTCATCACAAAGAATCCGAGGCTATGTTGTTCTAAAAATTTTACCTCACTTTTTTTTAACTTCCGTGACTCAGGTCGAGAGGTAGCACACTAGTAGCTCGTATAGTAAATACATTCTTGCAGTTCTAAAAGCGCGATTATTATTAAATTGTTAATACAAGTATGATCTCATGTGTAAACATAATCTTACGCAAGATCATCTTCGATTCCCATACTCCCCTTCGTGAGACAGTATGAACTTCCATCCCCACCTTTCACGCTCATTGAATAACCCCCTTACCTCCCTCTCGAAGCAATTTAGTCAGGTCACAAACCACCTCAAATATGATGCTGCCGTTGATGCTTGCCTCCTGTCTTCACTTGCAGACTGATCAAACATCGCGCCTCGACAGCGCCGTAATAATTTTTCTTAAGATAAAAACGTTATAACTCCCTTCACGATTGAGATAAAGAAATGATTTTTTCACTAAAAACAACTTTATACTTTTCTTCACATTTCATATGCTGCATTAATGGACCGACAACGTCTAATACGTAAGAACGGTTTGCCGAGAATCGAGTGAAGAAAATAAATTGAAAAGGAACCGCGTTTCTAGCGGATGTTTAAGGAAATATTTTTTTAACTTTTTTATAAAATTTATCGAAAAACTATTGACACAACTAAATGAAACGTCTCTTTATGCATTGGGAAACAATTTTATACAGTGCAGAGTGCAATATTAATTTTCATGCTGCATTTGGCAACAGCGCACCTCCGCCCTTACGGAGATTAACATGGGAAACTTTCCATAAGCGACTTGCAAGGTTACTGTCATGGAAGTAACTTCCATGTGTAAAGCCGTCTTTAAGGGTCCGATTCATAGTCGACACTTTAGGCTTAAGTATACTTTAGATGGGCTAAAATGTCCTTCATGCGTTTCATAGACGTCACTATGCGAAATACCGCTAAAGTGTCACTTTATCCTAAAGTGCTCGCCGGAGCTCACTTTAGATGCTAAAGTGATGTTTATAGAGACAAACAAAAGTGGATGCGCTAGTTGTAAGCGGTCTTGAAATCCTTGTCCACTGGGTTGTGAAATGAAAATGCTTGTGAGAAACCGTCACCGGAGATGCATAGGGCGATATACACGGTAAATTTAATTTATTTTCACAATCTATAATTGCGTGAACGCTTGTATTAGGAAATTGCACCGTGTGTAAAATTGCAAATTGTGCGAACGCTTGTGCGATTGTATGAATGACAAAACGGAAAATAGAACCTGTGCTATTTTTTTCCAGACTAACACACAATTTCGTTCAGTTTCATACCTTCGTTTGAACAAAAAAAATCGCACCGTAACGGCCTTTGAGACATGGAGAATCCGGTTGAATATCTCCGGGAAGGTGAATTTAATCGTCGGTTTTCAAAGAATGTCTTTCGACTTTGTCGTTCGTTTTGTATTCAACTTCCATTATCCACCCAAAATAATGCTATGATAAAATGATAACTATGACAAAAACGCGATAATTAAACTTCCAAACTCAATATGACAGAAACGCGAATATTTAACTTACAAACCCAACATGTTTGCAAATTAATCTAAAAATAAATTGAAAACACGAGTGAATGAGAAGCAGTAGGTAACTTTGTAATTCCACAAATATTTATTAGAAAAACGACCTTTGGTTTCGACGTGGCACAACGTCATCATCAGGTTTCAAATTTCATTCCACTTTCATTCCATTCGGGTTTCACGTCATTTCTAAAAAGCATGTGTGGGATCACAAAGTCATGGGCACATATACACGGGGGTAGCACCCCCCTATCCTCCCGGGAAAAATAAAAAAGGGAAGGGAAAATTTAATTTATCTATTGTTTTTTCAGAATTAAATTAAAATTTATGCAACAAATGTAGAAACTTGTCATTCACCTTTAGATGTTCCAAAAATGTACTCCTGTGACCTCAATTTTACTAAAATTTCTGGGAGAGAGCTCCTCGGACCTTATTATACCTTATTGTCTTGGCCCCCCACTGGAAAATTTTGTATGGGCGCCCATGTGTCATTCGGGGTTGATCGAACGAAGACAGTGACGGACGCCATTTAACCCTGTGTCACATCATCATATGAAATATTAACGGTGACGAGATATGGCTTGGGGGTCTTTCGCAACCTCACTCCAAACCCTCAAAAAAAACTCCAGTCCCAAATTCCTTTGGATCTTACGTATCGTGGCGTTTTGAGGATTCTCTTTGCTCTCCCTCCCCCTCCTCATTCGAGGCAGCCCCCTCCCCTCCTTGTCTTTCGCCCGCCTGCTTGCATTCGCGAACGTCTTCAGCTGGAGGTGTGACGTCGAGGGGTGAGACTGACTTGCCTGATGGAGTAATGGACTTCCCATGGACGAAGTGTCCCGACAGCAGACGGTGACCAGGGACTCTTGTTTTTTATGAGTAAGTTTTGAGTGGCCATTATGACCTATAAATTACAATTACCTGCCTCGCTAATGGATTGCACTAATTTAATGCGTTAGCTGTTTGCGATTTAGTTAGCCACGCTGACGTCTATCCCCTGACAAGAAATCCCTCGGTATTTCAGTGATCAAACTCAATAATTGGTTTACGATGATTATATGTATAGTGTCGTAAGACTTGGTGCTTTCCTGGCGCACGATGTGAATGAATTCTTCACGGGATTCCCACCATGTTAGATGTTCAGCCAGTTGCAGCCGTTGAAGAGAGTTAGCCATTGAAACGTCGGCTTTGGCTGAACATCTAACCTGGTGGGAATCCCGTGAAGAATTCATTCACATATGTATAGTGTCGTTCCTCGAAAACATTGGAATAAATTGTTTAGGAGCAGTTTGCCAGGTTTGACGTGATTTTCAACGAGTGATTGATGTTTGCACTATTCTTTTGACTGCTGTTCTCGTCTCGTTTTCTGCGAACAAATGATTGCATAATTGCGTTGTCTAAAGCCGTGTTTACACGATGCATTTACCCGCGCAAGTACGTGGCTGGACAGATGCGTGAACACATTCACCAAATTAGAACGGGCTATTTTATGTCCACGCATTTGCGCAATTTTGAGTGTTTACACGGTGCAATTTTGATGGTGATTGTGTTCACGCACCTACCCGCGCGGGTACATGCATCGTGTAAACACGGCTTAATAGGCGAGTGGTATATTATTCGAGTTATCCATCAAAGAAACCCAGAAAAACAGGTTTTGAACGTTAAGTTAATTTTAGTTAATTTACTAGTGATTCGAGTGACATAGGTAGTTTTGCAGTTTCTGCGGAGATCAACTTCAGGCTCAGCTTAATTAACTAAACGGTCGTTGAGCTATTAGCGAGTTATTGAAGTTAACCGGCAGATTACCATAGCTACTTAAAAAATAATAACGGACATGTGGGTCGGTGGTGCCCACCCCCTAGGCTCAATTTATGTTTGTGTACCCGTATATAGTATTTTTTACCTCTCCCCCCTCCCCCAAATTTCCTGAAATCCCCCCTTACACCAAATTATATCTAATTAAGACGCACTTTTCGTCATGACGTTCTTATGCGACCATCTGTTCTGAAATCTTTTTATAGTGGATTCAGGAGTGTGTGTGTGGCAGATATTACTACTTATTTTTTAAAAGTTTTTTGTGCCAAACAAGCATAATTTGTAGAATAAATTTAATTTTTTCAAGCTGTCAATGTGGCATTTTGTTTCATCCATCTCATGTGTAGGTACAACTTAGTATATGCAAACTGAACGCAGAGCAAAAGGGTAGCTTGTGCATATGTGGAAATTGATTCAATCGAAAATTAGTGTTGGTGGAGTTCCCTATCGCTGGGTCCCAAGGCAACGGGGCGCCGCAAAGGAATGAGTGCCGTGATGGTGAAAAAATATTTTTAGTACAACGTTTAACTGGTGAATGGGTTTGATAAGCGGGAAGGGGAAGTGCCGGAATACTCTCTCGCCTGGGTGAAAATTTTGTCGGCCCTATCAAGGCACGTAGACCTTTTGGGCCATTGTGCCAACCATTTTTGTTTTTATCTCTGGAGTCCTACAGCTATGCTTGTGGCCTACCTATATGCTTTCTAAAGGGAAATCCGTTATGTCCTTTGATTTGTGTGGGAGGTGGGTACCAAGGTATTTCCTTACCTGGGCATCAAGGTGCTTAGACCTCTAGTTGGTCCATTGTGCCATTTACCTCATTGAGTTTTAACCATGGCGACCCTTAGCCTTCCCGAAGCCTTGAAAGTCTCCAATGGGTACTTACCATGTCGTTTGGTCCTGCAATGGGCATACTCTGGTACCGATTCCAGAGGTCTAGTGGTTGATAGACATTCATATAGTAGCATGTAGTCGTAAGGGGAGAATTCTTCCGGAACTCTCCCAATTTATTTTCTCAAATAAAATGTTTACTTTTGTGGGTTCCTTTAAATTTACCCCTCTTATACTCATTTTAATCTTTTTGTCTTATCTTAATGTTTTGGTAGAAAATTTTACAGAAAGTTTATTTCTCCTGCTTGTTTCTGCTTCTAGGCAGCTCCTCCCCGCTCCGTTGTCCCTTCGGCTCAGCTGTTCTCCGGCTACTCGCTCCTCTTTGTCCGCTGTTCCTTCTCATCCCCCATCTGCCTTGGCTGAGCTCCATCTGCTTCATACTCCTAGGCTCTCCTCCGGCTGCTCTCTCCACTCATTGGCTACTGATCGTCGGCTGCCCACTTCTCATCAGCTGCTCCTCTCCGTCTTTATGGGATAGGTGTTCTTCATCCTCTTCACACCATCTACTATCTTCAATTCCTTCTATGTGAAGATGATTCTTTGCTAAGTATTGGCCAGTTAACAGTTCCACTATTGTCCTTAAGATTAATTAATTTGCTTTATTAAATGATCAGAGGTTTTTTGCAAAACCAAATTTTGGTCCATCAATTAATCTCCTTGAAAAACTAGCAATACTAGTAAGTTGTTTAGCTGTAGCCCACCCCTTGATCTCAGACCGCATGATTAAAGGTATATTGTTCACCATTGGCTCTGTGCCAAAGGGATAACTGTGAACTTCTCTTTTTCCTAGCTGATCAGTCATTTCATTTTCAGTAATGCCTTCATGTCCAGGTACCTTAGTCTAATGGAAAGCCTGCAGCAGCATGCCCAGTTAAGTAACTCTATATTTTGTTTGTCAAAAGTTTTGTCAATTTGTCTATGGACATGTGGTCAATGTGATAACAGATCATTGACCTTAAGTAAATTTATTTTGTAAGCCATTAGCAGAAGTTCTGGTTTGCATACAAAGAGGTATGTTTGCTCTCTAGTCCTATAATTTAAAGTTAGTTATGTTCATGGGAAAAAATATGCAAGTATAATGTTGATGCACTTTCTAGAGCTCTTCCTGACACTGAAGTCACAGACTTAAAACATGAACCTGAAGTTCATATTCATTTGTCATTCACTAATTTTTCCATGTCTAAGGAGAGAAGCAAAAAGATTTCATTGATGGTAAAAATTTTATTATCCAGCATTCAGTTATAAAAAGTATGGATTTGAAGGTGTCATGTTCAAGTAATTAAGTGAAAGCATGTGGTTTAATTTAATGAGAATATGCAGTCAAAAATACACATTGCAGAGAGATTGGCTTTTAGAAGTTCTAGAATAATTGTTCCTGCTGCTTTGCATAAAGATATAAATGCTACCAAAGGCTATCAAAGGTCATCATTCATTGATTCAAATGAATTTGTCTATAGTAAACGAAAATACTCTTGTGCAGAATTTGACTAGTCTATTAAAAGGTTCATATTCATAATTTATTAAAAGTCTTCCTTAGTACCTTTCTACAATCTAACTTAGTAATCAATAATGCATCGTGCTATTAAAAGATTACAGAAAATTATGAAGAAGGTATTTCACATAAAAATAATACAAACATTCAGAACTTCTACAAAGTGAAGCCTGCCAAAGTAAATTTTGGGCAAGTCTCCATGCTATGATCTTCATGAACCAATAGTTATCATAAATCCTCATCTCAAAGGGAATAAATTTCTGTTAATTCCTATTTTTTTAGTGGTTAAACAACATAATTAAAAATATTTTTAGTGTTTAATTTTAAAAGAGTAAACATTACTATCATTAAAACATTCTACTTTGGGTCCAGAAGCAAGTGCATATCCCCTTCTTTCTTCTCTCCATCATAGAGCTACTACTATACCTAACTAAACTGCCTTCATCATCGAAAATTATGGACCATCACTTAAGATTTAATTTCAATTTCTTTAAAAACTTTGCAACCACTGTGTCAAGTCATTGTCAACAATTTTGGGCCATCCGTTAACATTTAATCATGCAATTTTATGTAAAACGTTTGCAGCCATAAATTGTCAATTTAAAGATTACAAAAGGCTAGTTCAACACATGTGTATGAAGACATGTATGCAAGTCAGAGAACAAAAGAATTGGCAGCATGGAAGGTTGGGGATGATGTTCATTTAAAAAAAACTCTGAATGATCAAGCAGCCAAAATAAAAAGCTGGAATGGATACCCTAGTCATGTTGTCTTAACCCATTCAATGCGGATGCCTTGAATTCAAGGCATCTCGTGCAAGCCAGAAGCGCGGAAGCCTTGAATTCAAGGCATCTGTCCCGTTACTTTTCTCGGTTTTCCCTAGTTCCCAAGCGTCGGAGCTGACACTTGCAACTTCCTTCAGTGTCTTAGTCTTGCTCTAGGCACACATGGATGAGTTTCGTACTTTGCTGGATGTTTTCGTTTTTTATAAATAAACGAAAAAAAAACCCTTCAGCGTGGGAATAAATGTCATGTCAACAGGTCAGCATTAAATGGGTTAAGACTGTGGCAGGAACAGTCTGTCGTAAAAATCGCAATCTTTGTGGGGGCATATGGGTAGTATTTTTCAAAATTCTCTTTGGATGCCTAATACCTACTGCATATTTGGTTGAATTCCCAATACCTAAGATGCTGTGGGAAAGTAGCAATGATAGCATATGGAAAGGACAAGAGTGAGGAATGAGATGTAATTACCACACCCCAGACCCAGTTCTCTGGTAGTCTTGTTAAGCCCCCTCGGAGATACTCTGATTTTCCTTGATGGTTTGCTCTCTATATATTTTGCCTTTTTTCATTGCCATCTAATTTATGGTATTAACCTCCGAGGGCATGCTTTGCGACAAAAGATTTATTCATCGTACAAAAAAAGGCAATCAGAATTATTTCTAATTCCCACACAAGGGGGAACTCTAAACCCCTCTTGAGGCATGACTCAGTATAGATTATATAATTTCAAATGCCTGTGTGATGTCAGAGTGAATATTAACCCTTTTGAAACAGGAGTTCTAGTCCATCATTACAACACAAGACATAAAGATAATCTGGTAATACCCACAGTAAAGTCTGTCCAAATCTTATGGATCATTCAATTTTCTCAAAATAAGGTTTTTTAACTTCTTGCCTCCCGAGGCTAGAACTGTATCAATTTCAAGGTTCAAAAATGTCTCCGCATATGGATTATTTTAAAAGGGTTTTATTCCTTTGAAGAATTTTTGGAATGTAATCCTATAGAGGTCAATTTGTAATGTTAGAGCGAAGGTTTCCGCGGTGATGGTGGTTTGATCCTTCGACCTGAAGACGTTGGCAGGATAGCCAGCGAAACTGTTGTCAATATAGCCAACTGACGCGGAAGATAACCCGGAAAATGCAGAGATCATCAATTTATAATTTTTGGTGTTAACTTCCATTTGATGACTACTGCAAATTGTATTTTGATTAAGGTTAAATAAACATCTATGTCCAGATAATGATTTTTTTATTGTTTTAACTGAAGTTTTGTTGAGGTCCTTGGAGTGTGAAAGCTTCATTCGTTGCTATCAGTCAGTCATGCTTGGTAGATCATATTCAGTGGTGTACGGATGGGGTTTTAGGGTTTAAACACCAACCCCCCCCCCCAAAACATGTTTACCTGAATTCATTTTAGTTTGTTTACCTGAACTAGCGTTTAGAATTTTGCTTATTGGGCTGAAAAATATAGTTGAATTGTCTTCACGAAAAGAAAATGTTAATTCAATTATAGTTTAAGTGAATAATTATCTAAATATCATTTTATGATGATTAACATAAATATTAATGAAACCCTCCCAGAAGTCAAACCCCCACCCACCCACCTAAAGGCAATCCTACGTACGCTACTGATCACATTGTCTTATAAATGAAAGAGTGAACGTGTACAATGTGGCAGCAAATTATTTTGAAGTTAAGGCATAGGTATTCAGTGCATCCTGCTGATCATAATTTATGTACTTTCAGGGGTTTCCGAGGTTTCGCTGCTGTGCTGCTGTTCAGTCATGGTCTTACCCACCGTCAGGAACTGTGCAGGAGTTAGTTGCTGGGGAAAGTGTTATCTTGGATGCAATTGTGACCATACTGGTTTTGATTTCTTAACCTCATTACAGTAATCTAACGGTTAGAGGTAGGTTGTGATGAAAGTCAGAGAATATCCGACGAACTCTTACACGTGCCGTGCCCTTTCTACCTCCAGTATTTCTTTCTTCATCTCAGCATAAGTCCTACCTTTCTTCATCCCGTCCATAAAATCTATTATCTTTCTTCCTCTTCCTCGCTTGCCCAACATCCTACCCTCTGTCACGACCTTCAGCAAACCATCGTCCCTCATTACCCCTTCCAGCCACCTACCCTGCCTTCCCCTAATCTCATCTATAAGGTTCCTCTCCTCGCCCACCATGTCAAGCACTTCCTCATTAGTCTTCCTTTCCGTCCAACGCACCTTCTCCATCCTCCTCCACACCCACATCTCGAAAGCCTTCAGCCTATTTTCGTCTTCCTTTCTCAAGGTCCACGTTTCTGCCCCATACAACGCCACACTCCATATCAAGCTCTTCAACAGCCTCTTTTTTACATCCTTACTTAAGGGCCCCGTCATCAGCTCCCTTCTATTATTGAACGCTTCCTTCCCTAGCGCTATTCTCCTCGTATGTCTTTGCTACTATGTCCTCTTTCTTCTAGCGTACTACCCAAGTAATTAAGTTGTTCTACTTGCTCCAGTTTGTGACTTCCTACTCTTATCACCAGCTTCGCTTTCTTTGTCCTACAGAATCTCATTACTTTTCTTAACCTATGAAGTTAAAATGGATTGTATCGCTGATATTCAGTGGACCAAAAGTAGCAATTTTACTTAAATTTTTTTTGTTTAAGCTGGTGGTTGGTTTTGGCGTATGGTATTTTGTAAAATTTGGTGGGGTTCCTCCCAAGGAGTCCCTGAGGCACTTAGAGCTATTGGTCCATTGTGCCAGTGTGATATATATCCGTAGTCTTGTGTAATAATATTTCGTTCAATTTGTGTTATGCTATTTCTGAAAGCTTTTAGGACCATGTCTCGCCCAGCTTGCCTTCAGAGATTCTCGAGACCTTCGTGGCAATCTCCCACTTCATCTATAAAGTCCTTCCAAGATAATAGCTCAGTTGAGCATTCAAACCTACGACCAATAGGGTACCAGCATGCAAATGCGTACATATAATACAGACATGACGTAGTCTCGATGCCATCATGGATGAGTAGCAGCGACACTATTTTCAATGAGTTTTTTAGTGTCATTTTATTCTCTGTCAAATGCCAATCATTTCACGATAAAACATTTAGAAACTCTTAAAACTAGATAATGAAAACTTTTATGGAAATTAGCAGAGACTAGTTAAAATCCCAGTTTCACCTATGTGTACTGTAAAATAAAAATTAAGTAGCAGCAAAAATATGACTAATAGCTGACGACAACACCTATTTAAAATACTATAATTTGATGATTTATACTGGTTTGAATTAGAATGTAATGAAAAGTAAAAACTTGATTCTTGATCATATGATGAAGCAAAAGTCAACATCTTGGATTCTTCGGTCATGTAATTCACTTCCCCAGAGGGCATTGAACATGTTTACTGTTTGGTTACATTTATAAGTGTCAACTGCGCTAATATCTTGGACAGACTAAGATCGGTAATCCCTCAATTACCTCGAGAGATACCTATTTGTCATTCACGTGGAGCCCTAAGCGATTTCTCTGTAACAAGGATATATTGGGCTTGTTAAAATTTTGATCGCTGGTATTCTACCAAACTAAGTCTTCTTGGCTTGCCATTTATTTCCATTGCCGCAGGGATCGTTCTGTAACATTTTCTATGTAAAAATATTACTTTATGTAATCCCTATTCAAAAGTTCATATCTTTTGTCCCCTTTGATGTCATCGGAACTCACTATTCTTCTCATCCCTCTCCCAAGCTTACCCAACTTTCTTTGCTCTTTCGCCCTCTTCAGCATGTTGCTGTTTTATCCCACGTCCACACTTCCTCCAGCCACTTCTGAGCACTCCTTGGAATTTCTCCCTCAAACCTCCTTTCCTCTGACTTTTTTTTGAAGTCTTTCTTCTCGCACACAATTTTTGAAGCCTTAAAGCTTCTTAAATATTAAATTTATTTTGAAACTCTTGAATTGATTCTGTTTTTCAGCTGTTGCTAGAACCACTGCTCCATTTCTGTGTGCTGGGGCTGCCTCCTGCACCCATTGATGCATTTTGGCACTCTCTGCAACATTTTATAGGGGGAGCTGTTAATGTGTCCACGTATCATTGAATAAACCAAACACCTGTTGGTAAAAGTAAAAAGTTCAAAATGTCCCAAGTGAGAAATTGTCTCAAAGAAAAAACCAAACGTAAGGTTGATGGAAGTTGCTCTTCAGGGAAAGGTCACTTGAAAATCAATTTTAAGTCTTTAATTTTGAGCCACTGTCATATTCCAAATCTGAAGTCATTCTAACTTCTGAAGCAAGTACAGTTAATGATAATTCTTAAGAGTCAAATATGAAAATATCTTAGATAGCTGAGAAACTTATCCTGTGACCATTGGTAAACTCCTTTTCAACTCCAAAGATCCGTATGACAATTTGGAAAGAAGTGGTGTGTACTCCCTGAAGTGTGATTCTCCCGGATGCAACTGTTTTTACGTCGGTCAAACTGGCAGCAAATTTAAGACAAGAATGTCCGAACATTTGAAATGTTTTTTTAAAAAATGACAACAGCTCTGTGTTTGCTAAGCACTTGAAATTTTAACCCCAATATATTACCTTTTTGTGACAAAGGTGCCAAATTGGATTTTTTAGAAAATTTTGAAATTGTTTTAGCTTTTAAAAAATCTAGTCATAGGGTCTTAAATGATTTTATTCTGGACAAATTGTCCCCCCTCTTTTTACCGTGCCTCTCCCTCCCCCTTTTAACTCTTGATACGCTGTTGGTTTTTTAATTTCCCGTAACCTTGCCCTGTCAACCCCCCTCTCGTTACTAACATCCCCCCCTCCCAATCCCAACCTCCTCCTCCTCACTTCCTTCCCTGGGAACCCAGTATATATATTCCAAGCCACCACCTCTGTACTTCGTAATTTTAGCCTCTGATGATGATGTGTGAACATTGAAACCGGTCAGGCTTGTACCATCAATAAAAACAGTGTGGAACATTGCAAAGTTTAAATTATTGCATCATGGAATATTTTGTAATTGGTAAGGTGGCTAACAAATAATGATTCAAGAGAGCCCTTCCTTAATTTGATCTCAGTTCTACAGCTGTATTATGTGGCCAAAAGTAATGAAAAACTCCAATAGTTGTAAAGTTTCATGGCTTGCCCAAGTTTTGTGGCCTTCAGCACCCCCTATCCCCTCATTACCTGTTCAAACCAGTGGCGGATACATATGGGGGGCGCGCCCCCCCCCTCCCTTGCGGGGCCACCCGCATTGCCGCCCCCACCAGTCAGCCCGCACGCTATTCGCTTGTGTCTTTCGTCAGTTGACTGAGTCGAGTTATCGAGTAGTTGTACTTTCTTATGTAGCACGCGCGTGCGTCCGCATTATCGTATTTTATACGTTTCTGTCTGGCACATAGATACATAGCTAACCTAAGCTAAGCTAAGTCGCGGCCATTCTAGTGATCTCGATACGTTATTCCGCCTGGCATTTGTTCGAGAAAAGTCGCGAATATTCTACTGTTTGCATTTGTTCACACTCCTTAAAAGTCGGGAAGTGAACATTCTGGCACCAAATGTTCTCGAAACAACCGAGCTAGGCAGAGGCAGAGACCGGAGGCAGAGTCGCTGCCAGGCAGTCAATTTGAAAACCACAATCGTCACGATAACTTGCGTTTTTTTTGAGTTTTTTCTGTATCCGCCACTGGTTCAAACCACCTCCTCTGCCTCCTCCTAATCTCTTCCAGCAGTTTCCTTTCTTCACTAACCATGCCGAGCACTTCCTCGTTTGTCTTCCTTTCTGACCACCACACCTGCTCCATCCCCGTCCCCATATCATTTTGTACCATGTATTTGAAAGTCTGCAGCCTAATCTCCTCTTTCCTAAGAGTTCATTTTATTGCTCCTTGCAATGCTACACTTCATGTTTATATTTTTTGATTGTCTTTTCTTCACATTGTAACTTAAGGTGCCAATTATTAATATTCTCCCACTGTTGAATGCCTTATTTGCTAGCTCAGCTCTCCTTCTAATGTCTCCTTCCAGTCCTCCTCCTAAAATCTTTGCTACTTGATATTATAATTTCATGTTGCTACGCATTTTTAAAATTAAATTTCCTGCTTAAGGAATTTTAATCCATAAGATAAAGATGAAAGCTATCTTGTCCCACTTTATTTTTACTTGGAATTTTGAATCTAACATCATATTTCGTAAGTATGCCCTAGATTATGGTCAGAATCTATATGTTCTCTTAACAAGATGTGTTAAGTTTTGAATCTGTTGCCTAACTTCTGCCTGAATATATTATAATCTATTTTATGCTTAACTTTCTCTCCCAGTCTTTTCCATGGTTGCCTTTGCCTCTGCTGATGTCATAACCATTTTTATTATATATTATGCTCGCTGTTATATATTAATTTATTTTTCCTGCAAAATTCCTAACCACAGACATTTCCTGTGCATGGGCCATATTCTCCCCCTTCATTTCTTTCCTTACTCCTCCTTTCCCCAACTACCAAAGGCCAATGGTGCCTGTTTGTTGGGTTTCTTCCTACCTGGATCTTCCCTTATTGTTTCTTGTAGTTGCCATATCTTCCACCTTGTGAATAGTTGTCGGTATGTAGGTATATAGATTCATTATCTTAGGTTTATCATTGAATTTGTACTAATTTCGTTTGTCCCAAGTACTTAATTGAAGGCATTTTGGAAGGGTGTAAAGCCCTGTTGATTGCTGCTTAAACTTTTTTATGTTAATTGTGTAGAAGGAGTGGTGGATGTTTGGGTGAATTTAACGGCCTGATCTGTTAGCAGCTGTTCATGAAGTTCATTATATTAACTGAGTGAAATTGGATAGTAGCATTGTCATCCCATAAATTCCTAGTTAAGATGATATTAATTTCTTGACACATTAAGAAATGCATTTTAATTTGATTTTTATATCACATTTTCCCAAATCTCTTTTAGGAAAAGGAAATATAGTGCAAGTCGGTGAAGACTAGAATCCAAGCAAATTAGCACCAAGGGTGATTCGTGTGATTGCTGGACAGCAGCTGCTCACTGATGCTGGAGGGCATAGCATTTGGGCAACTGGCTGACCCAAATCTTGGATATTTCAGAAAATGAAGTAAAAATATATTAATTTGTGGAAGAACCAACCTGGGTCCTTCTGGGACTCCTTACTCAATGTATAAATGTTCTCTTCAACCATTAAAAATGAGCTGAAAATAAATAATCTGTACATTTTCATTGACCCCTGGGTAATGTAGTTTTTCCTCATTGTGTTACCAATGGTGAAGATCGAAAAGAATGCCGATATCTAAATTTTGGCAATTTCAACATTAGTGATAATTTCCTTTTAAATAAAGATTCCTGTTTCGGAGGGTAATTGACCAATTCATAAAATTAAGTACATTCTTTGGTTGCACTGTGCATTCTCTTGAATTTAGCATTCATTCAAAGATTTTGGAAAATAAACTTCACTCAAGTTCTTTTAAAAATTTCCTATAACTGCCGAAAATATATCTTTGAACTGCCACCAATAATATCATAATATACTACAGATGGTCAGTACGTCGGAAATACGAGTGGTAGAATTTGGCCTGTGCCACCAAGTTCTGCGATGGTTCCTTAAAAAAGCTGGGTCTCAGAGCCGAGAGGAAATAGAGGGTGGAGGAACAAGGGAACTACTGTCGAGTGCCACCAAGTTCTGCGATGGTGCCACTCGTTCCTTAAAAAGCAGGGTCTCAGAGCCGATAGGAAATTGAGGGTGGAGGAACAAGGGGAATATTGTCGAGTGCCACTAAGTTTTGCGATTAATAATACTTCCCTGCTGAACCTTGGTCGGAGGCTGTATCTCGCCAATTCCGGTTAAGAAATGATGCTCAACCTTCACCGTACGGTATATGTCTCCTTCCTTATTAATGCTCCAATTACGTCTCTCACGGTTAAATCAGTTCAATGGCTCTCCTTTGCTCGCTCACTCGCCTTGGCAGCCATTGAACGATCCATTAAGCGTTCGCCCACGACATCGCGGTGTCTCTTCGGAGAAAGGAGAGCTCACCTGACTGTCATTGCAAAGCAAACGATTCGCGAAATCGCCCGAGCACAAAATTATTCCAAGTCCAGAGCCTCCCTCACAGAGAGAGAGAGAGAAGCATTGCCAATTGGGGTTGTTGCCCTGGCCTCGAGAACCTCGGAAGACACCTCGACCAAAATTTTCAGAAAAATGACCAAGTCCCCAATTTTGAAATTTAAGTACCAGTTTTGAGTCGCTATTCAACAAGAACCCCGGTAGCCTGGGGGATAAGTGTCAGGAACAGTTGATGAGAACATAGCGCTTGTTACATCGAATCCTTTTGCCGGCAATTTTTTTTTATTTCTCGATTTTTTTTTAAAATTAGCAATATATAGAAAAACTTCTCCTGGGGTTTTTACAATGTGTTCAGAACGACGTGAGACGTCCAGAAAACCTTAATTAGTTGACCATTTTTTGTAAATCCGCCGATTTTTTTCCGGCGGGCCGGCCGGGCGCCCGGAAAAAAATCGGCATTTTTACAAAAAATGGTCAACAATTAAAGGTTTTCTGGACTTCCCATGTTGTCCTGAACACAATATTAAAACCTGGAAATGCATTTATTATAAAAATGCTGGGGAGGGGGGGATTATTTGGGAGAACCCTAGTTCAATATTTGATCGATAGATGGCGTCCGCATGTAATAATTCGCTAAAGCGCTAATACAGAGCTTTAATAATTCGCCACAAGGTCGCTCTAACCCTTGCGTTAGAGCGACCTTAATTCGCCAAAGCACTTCCCGGAGACTGCTAGTTTAAATCTTGACCAACAGATGGGGAGTGCCTTCACTTTTCGCGAAGTCAGTTTATAAAAATTTGGCTCCCCTGATGACGAACGCGGGAAATTCAATTTCACGAATTCATAGGACGACCCCTTTTTCGGAATCGCTTCAGACAGTTGAAAGATATAAACAAAACACTGTCATAATTCCATTCGATTTAGCATGATTACTATGGTCTTTGCAGAATTATGCTATTCTTATGCCTCGGTGATTAACCAAATATAATCTTAGTGTTAAGGGGTCTTTTTAAAATGATTAGCTACCTACTGAGTGAATTGTGCTATATTAAAACCAGCGAGAACTTGTTTCAATTCTCTTCTTCCTTCGTGACACGGAATGCCAAAGACAGCTGAAGATCACTCTCACATTACCGCGTTCTCCGTCTGAAACACCAACCCAGCCGTGAATAAATTAACACAATTTTTCCTCAATATTTTTTATTTAATCAGTTTGTGCACAACGCGAAAAATCAGTATTTTAATGGATTATTATACATTGATGCACAGCACGCTTTATAACATTTCACAATGGCCATATAGTATCCAAATCTATGCTTCATCCATTTCGTAATTCCGTGACGTAGCCCACTTGCGAAGAAGTAGCAGGAAAGTATCTTTTTTCACGACCAAGATGGAAGTTAGTTCCACCATTGAATACAATATTTTCTCTGGTTTCTATTTCAAATTATGATTTACAACATTTCCGGACCCTTATGGCCGAAAAATTTAACTTTTAATAGCAATCATATTCGTCAAGTCTCCGTGAATCGAAATTAGTCCACTGTCTCGTATCCACCTAATTTTAATTAGTTCGGCTTCCGTCATGTCTGTCTGTCTGTCCGGGTGGAATATTGCAACCGAGTTTAAACTAACTTCCCGATCAGCTAGAGACTTTAAATTTTAACCATAGCTCAGAAGTGGATGACAATGCTAAATTAGCAACATGTTATAACAATTAATTAATTGACAGATTTCCTGATGCGCTTGGAGAGGCTCGAAACTTACCAGTCGCTCGGAACTGGATGCCAATGCATCATTTGCCATATGTTACAGTAATTAATTAAAGAGTTAAAGAATTTGGAATATTATAGGTAGGGAGAGGTAACATTTTTCAGTTGCACACACTTTCAGCTGAACAGAATCTGAAATACATCGGGAATTTCCTATGTGTCCCTGTCCGAGTCTCATCAAGCTGTATAAAATCGATTGGAAACTTTCACCCGGGCATTAGGCTAAGAAGCATAAAATAATTAAATAAAAATAATTTTTTTAACTTATCTCGTTTATAAAACTACTAAAAAGCATAAAATAATTATACTTGGGCCCTTCTAAATTTTTGAGGGTGAATTTTTAGTGGCTATGGAGATATTTGTAAGATTTGAAGAGAGAAACGTGGGGCGCAGGCAACCCATGATAATTAAGGAGGAGTAAAGGGACCAGGTGTCGTTGAGCAAACTCCCACAATTAGTACCATTTGCAATGCACTGAAATCGGTTGTGAATTCATCCGGATTATTATCTACTTCTATTATATCTACTGCCTGCGCCCCACGTTTTTCTCTTCAAGTCTTACAAATATCTCCATAGCCACTAAAAATTCACCCTAAAAAATTTAGAAGGGCACAGGGAAAAATATTTTATACTTTTTAGTACGTTTTAAAAACGTGGTGTATTGAAAAATTGTTTTTATTTTGTATTCATTTATATTGTTAGTTTCCTGTCGTACACGGATGAACAGTCCGGCAGCAGGATAATAAAAAATGGATAAAATACAATACACGACCTCACTATGCCAAGACAATGCAAAAGAAATCCAAACAATTTCATTGTTCAAACAAGTGTCAGTAGAGAGATAATAGGGGAAATCATTTTGAAAGTCTACTGAAGCCCTTAATAAATAAGCTGCCGGAAGAAATTCCCTAAGTAATAGAGAACATGGCAATGACCAAATATTATCATCGCGCAGTTAACCCACGTCTCTGCTTACGAGTAGCAATGAAACACCCTTGAGTAATTCAGACATCTAAAATGGTTCCTCGCATATCTCGATTGCGTTAAGTTTTGAAAAGACACTGATGAGAATTTAAAATTATTTTTTTAAAATCATGTATTCGCCACTTCCACCACTATGCACCATCGCACTGTGAACTAACTTTCATTTTATTTTCAACAAAATACGAATCACTGATGTAATCTAGCATGACAAGTTTCAAATTAAATGTCCACTAATTCCCAGAATGAGAGGTGACAACTGAAGAGTTTAAAATAAACAAAACGATCATGACTTTAATACTCACACCTCTGCACCTCAAAATATTTAAATGGATTACTAAATTATTACACTCGTCTCATAGCTTACCTTTCCATTTCTCTATCTTCTCTCTATAGCCATGTGTACTGTGATTGGCAGTTCTAAGGCGATTGAATGACTGGATATATATCAGCCCCAATGCAATTAACCAAAAGTAACAGTCGAAAAGTGGACAAGTTGGAAGATAATCTTTATTTTTTCTTTCCGCTCGAAATGAATCAAGTATGCATAGAAGGAAAATAGGACTGATATATAACCTATAAATAAGTAAAATATAAAAAATAACGAATATTAAAACCCTCCCTCAAAGAATAAATGCAAACTGAAAAATCAGGAAATTAGTCACGTTCCAACAAGGAAACCAATCGTTCTTGGTGACAATAAGAGAAAATAAAGACAACATCTTAAGTATGTTTAAGGTACATTCATTTACTTCAGTCTCGAGTTGGACTTAGAATTCCCATGCTATGGTCATACATAAAGCTTTTAGATATTTTCATAATGTGTTAACATATTTTTTGTAAGATCAAACACAGTAACAGTGGAATTCCTGATATATCAACTTAGGTTTTATCAAATTTGGTCGAGGTAGATTTTACTGTGTGTAGGTGCTGAATAGTTGACGGGAGAATTATTACTCACGGTATAAATTAACTATTTCAAATGAGACACCACTGCATGATGACTACATACCTCTGCAGTTCATAGGAAAAATATCCATTTATTGTGTTATCTGCTCAAAAAGTTTCAGATATTCACATAAGTATCTTTATGATACAATAAAAATCCAGGGAATGCATTAATATCTCGGCAGATCAGAAACTTGTAGTTCCCAATGACACGTAAATGCGTCATCTCTTAAATGAACTAAAAATATGAAAACAACACATTATGAAGAAAAACAAAGCAAATGGTGCAGTATTAAAAAAATGATTTTATAACTTAGAAATGTCAAAAACTTCCTATTAAAAGATTTAAAAGCAATTATATTTTGTAATTAGTATTTCCAAAGAATGTAGTAATTCCTGAACTAAATGTGCAACTAAAGGCATTTCACCCAAGTTCTGATCCCTAGAGACATATGTAAACGATAACTATAATTCTTACGGGAGGCCTCCCGTAAAAGGCAAAAGTTATAATTTTCTGACGCACGGCCATTGCATTTACTGAGGTTTTAGGCTTGTGGTTTGGGGAGAAGCCATGAAAGTTACTTGGAGGAGAAATTCATATCCTTGGCACTGTGCAGATACGTCAAAATGAAATTCAGTGACAAACTTATTTAGTCAGGACTTGAGCGAAATAACTCGAAAGAAAAAAATGCAAACCCTGAAGTGATATTGAGTGCATACAGACTTCGGTTAAAGAAACTAATTTCATGACCTCTCCTCTCAAAATTACACTGACTTTGCAAGGAATTTTGCCCGACGTTCACGAAGGGCCGTTAGATTTCCTGGTGGATGCACATGGGCGTTATCTCGGGTGTGACTCAGGGTTAGGTTTCCCATTGCCAAAGTTTCGATGAGTCACTCTCTGCCATCCGCCTCAGGCAGCCTGACCCAGTACAGCAGCCGAGAGAATTCCATACATAGCACACATTCCATATAAAGCACCAAAACCCCAAACATGAAATTCTAATCATAATCCCACCAACTTATACAATGGTATCAACAGTGTAGCATCTTCAATCCTTCGTCAAGAGGCTACTGTACCTTCCTCTCCAAGGTTCTGGTGTCTTAAAAAGATTACAACTAGAGGCTCCATCATGAATCAAGCAGGAGGAAAATGGTAAGTGACCGCAATGCTTGAGGAGGCATGCCATCCTGCTTGCACCGTCCACTCTTTCCCAGAGCTATTTCAACGATGCCTCACAGCATATCACCACCAGTTGGCGACGATTTGTCTTCCACTGACGAGTCTGCTGCTCCTCTCATCTCTGGACCAGGTCTAAAAGAATTTCCACCACATTACAGTTCATTACCATTTACTTTCCAAAAACACTCGGTACCAAGCAAATTCAACAGTGTGGTAGGTAATTTTATTACCATTTCCGATACGTGGATCCCAAGGGATAAGGTGAAATATATCCGTATAGGTGCATAGGGAGAATCGGAGCCTTTGACGCCTGCTTTTGATGGAAGATCTGAAAATAAAATGAAACGATAACATGAGAAAGTAGGGAGGGACAAAAGATTAGAAGACGATACTTTTGCATACTGCACCCAAAAAAACTAAACAAGAGGATTCTGGCACCACTGGAGATACGAAGAGCTATGCTAGGTGCACGAGGGAAATCGTGAAAAGGAAAAGTATGAATATTCACTCCATGGAGTTGTTATGAAGCTCCACATTCACTGCATCCATCCTGAGCAGTTAACTGCTCTTCATAAAGGCCTGTAAACTGCACGACATATTTCCCAAGGCGAGTAGATATATGAACACTTGAGAGAACACATGAACAAAATTATAAGGGGCTTCTAAAACTGAAACATGTAGTGTTTATGATTTTAAGAGGTGGAAAATATAGAATAAGGCCAGTCCCCACAAAAGGCGAGCAATAACAAAAAATTCATCATAAAAAGAATTGGGGAGGGGGAACCCACGATTTAATAAAATTTTGGGGATGAAAAAATATTGTACACATGGAGGAGAAGATCCATTGAACCTGGGGGGGAGGTGCAGCACTGAATAAGACTCTAATAAAAAGAAGCCTAGAATATGCCCAAGATGTTTTGAATTGCTTCTTAGAGAACGAGAGAGAGAGTTTGATAGACTGGATATGACGAAATTGGAGGAAGAGTTGAAGAATAGCGGTACATTGGAGAGACAGATGACCTATTAGTAATGTCTGCACAATGAACGTTAAGGGTAGCCGATGACGACTTGGAACAGGGCACGATAAGATGGTGAATGACGCAGGGATGCCCACTATCTTAGATCCTTTTAAACGCTTACTCGGAAAAAATAGTAACAGGAGGAAAAAAAATAGGAGATGGGAATAAAGGTGGGAGGGGAGGTGATAAAGTCATTCAGACTCACAGGTAACCGATCATTAGTCACCCAGCCAGCCAAGGGATTAGAGCCAATGATGAGCGCTCTAGAGGTGCATTAGGAAATGTATGGGATGAGAATAAATAAAGTACTTGAAAGGAACGTATTTTAGGTTCAGTGATAGGAACATCCGATGTAGAATTTCCCTGAGAAAGGAAACCTTTTCTTAATATTACTTTACACGAGGCACTTAATTGCGCAGTTTGATGCACAGGAATTGTGAGAACGCTGGCACGGAACTAGAGCAGGGCCTCTTTTCCTTTCTTTTGTTCATGCATTCGCGCAGTAATTCTAGCAAATCCTAGCTTCACACGTCGCAATTTTCACAGCGTATCCACCCATTCATCAGACATTGGATTAAAGTGCCTCAAAATATACTATTCATGAATTAAAATCATTGTTTGCGAGATTTGGATTGCCAGTCTCAATTCACAGCGATACCGGCCCACCGTTTAATTCAGATGAATTTAAAATATTCCTCGAATGTAATTGTATTAAACATACTACATCGGCACCCTATCTCCCTAAGTCTACCCTATCTATCACCCTAAGTCACATCAGTCTAATGGCCAGGCTGAAAACTCAAGTCAAGTATGCTAAGCAAAAATTAAAATGTGCATTTAAGGATAATGTAAATGATGTATCAGTTGCACTAAGTAGGATTTTATTTGACTATCGTAATTCTGTTCATGCAACCACTAATGAAACACCTATCGCTCCATTCGGTCCACAGTCAAGTCACAGTCTTAACTACTTTGTTGAGACTGTGGTCGAGTTGTACGGAATAATGTCTTTTTATTAATCCTCTTGATGGTACTTGTCCGTAGCATGCAGTACGCGTATCGGTGAAGGAGCGACATCGCACTCGCCACAGTAATTTTTACAGAATCGCAAAAAAAACCTGCTGTTTTGAAGACTTTTTTTAGCCGTACGGCGGGAAAAAACGTGTCAAGTTAGAGACTTATGTAGCTTTATTTATTTATTTTCTGAGAATTTTGGTCATGTATAACTATATTTTTGCTCCATTTATATTACAATATTTATATCATACTTCTTACAAATGCTAAAATAAAAAAAATTGAATATGGTCTCCATTATGACTAGGTGGAACTATCTCGCTCAAAACCACCTCTTAAATACGGGTATGAGGTGTCTCAAGACGTAGAAAAATGGAACCGAATACAATCTCATGTCTGGATCCCACCCTCCCGAACCTCTAGGAAGTATTTTCCCCAACTCCAAAACGTGCTTGATAAGATAGCGCGCACCCAGAGAAAATAATCGATTTAACCTCTACTGGCAAAGATTGACAATATGTCGTAATGCGTGACGATACTAAGAAAAGACTAGCGAGAAAACCGGAGCGTAGCGTTCTCCAATTGAATGGCAGCTTACTTACAAATTATACTTACGAAAGAAATCACTTTTAACATCACATCAATAAAAGGCTTTGGGTGTTGGTATGCATCATTCTAACTGATGCATAACCGCACGGGTCCCTTCTTCTCCCTCAGTACGTACACAGTTAATATAAATATAAATCAAATTTGACAATGCTGGAAATATTTTACTATATTGTCTTCCAGGTTCCCGTGACACTGGCATTCTAGAGCACACAACGGTCCCACTCAAGTATCAATCGCGACATTACCACAACCATTTGACAACCATTATTTTGACAACCGTTTGTGCAATAATTGTGAAACAAGCAAATAGTTTTCGTTAAACTGTTGACAAAAAAAAATCTGGCCGTCTTACTTTATAATCGCAAGTAATTCGAGTGAAAAGTAACAGAGTACCAAAGAGCTCAAAAACACTGGAAATCTATTTTTACTCGTCAAAAACCGTGACTGCAACTAAACATTTAGTAAAATCACAGCTAAGGTGACAAAATATTTTTGTCGCACATTGATAAGCATACAAATAAACAACCTTTCAGTTGTATTTTGTAGCACTACACGGCGTTTCCACGTTTAGAAGATAGCGAGGTTCTCAAACTCTGGTATCTCGACTTTTTTTGACAGTAAGTAGTTGTGTATGTACCTGCGGGCGCATCACCATGACTTCTGACCTATATCGAGGAGAAACTTTTTTCGGGAGATTTTTGTCTCTCTCTCTGCATCGAAGAGACTGGTACTCATTGAGTGAGTAGTTGGAAGGACCCCGAAAGAAAAATAATTTTAAAGGAAAATAATACGTTCTTTACGATAAAAACGTTGTTTTTTAACGTTTTAAATTTTACATTAATTATTATATTTTATTAAATTATTTATATATTGTATGAATCATATATAATGTATATTATATTGTAATATTTAATATATATATAGGTATACCATGTATAATATACAATATAACATATTATTGCATTGTCATCCAGTTCTGAGCTATTTTTAAGTTTCAAGTCTCTAGCTCATCGGGAAGATTTGTACCGAACAGACAGACAAACAGGAACTCACCCTGATAGATGCGTTTTAAAAATAAAAGAGTATTAAAAAAGAGAGGTACCGTCGTCTTACTTTCATATTGCGCCACGCACCTTGAGTACTACGCCTCAAACACCAGCGCGGAAAGATTTTCATCCACGAGATAAATAAAATACTGTCAAAGTGAAGAAGTGTGTGTTGTAGGAATAAAGCGGTTAGATGATAGGAGAGAGAGAGGGATAGAGATAGAGGAGTGGATAAGCTGCTGCAAACCAATCTTCAGGGTTGAGCTGATGATGATGAACTAAAATGCGAAGAATAAACCGCGCGTTTTCTTAAAAACTCCCACGAGCGAATAGGTTAAGTGAGACGGGACTAGAGGCCGTATTCAAGTATAGTACGTAAGACGATTACGGAAGGATGACACGAAGCAGATGCTATACAGACAAAAAGAGATGAGCAAAAGTCACCTTGGGGTGACAATCTCTATAAAACACAAAGACACATGATGTAAGACGATTCATTTAATTTTTGACCCCCCCCCCCCTCCCCCCTATGTAAGACAATGTCTGATTTTCCCAACCCGCCCCTCCCTCTCACTCTTACGTAAGACGTTAGGTATTTGTACCTACTCTTCGTTGAATTTTCGTTTTCTGCAGTTTCATCTTTCCGTAGAAGCCATCGTACAGCTTTGAGCAATGGATATCGTACAATTATGCAGTGTTGCAGTACCACATTCATTGAGCATGGAGGTGTAATGCAGCTAGCCAGTCAGGCGACAGAATAGGGGCATTGGTGTAGTGGTGAGATCACGGAAAATACGCCATTAACGAGCGGATGCTCCATGTCACTGCTAAATTTCAACCGGAAACGATACAACGATTAGAATGTTACTCGCATCCACTAGAACAAGTGCGTATCCAGTGGGGTGGGAGGAGGGGAAGCTGCCCCCCCCTCCTTCCAACATGGAAAGATTTCGTGTAATGTGTATGAAGAAAATTGGCATGAGGTACAGGAAGCACCAGACATCATTGAAGTTTAAAAGAGCGAATTGTTTTTCCATTGACCATGTAATGGTTTTCGCCGAATTAAAACATGGCCAACTACTGGTGATAATAGGTTAAATGGATTAGCAATGCCAAGCATTCACCGTCAATGGGTTTTGGCAAGCAAGGAGCAACTAGTGGAAGCTGTAATTAAAACATTCGCAGCTAATCCTAGCAAAGTATTGTTCAAGAATTAATTCTTCTTTATAATTGGTGTTCTTCCTTAAGTTACTGTGAATTATTGCATGGCAACATGGACCTCTACACAGGTGTTCAAAACTATTGTTCAAGAATTAATGTATTTTTTAATAAATATAGTTCATTGTTCTCCTTTTTGTTATTGTATATCATTGCATGTCACCCCCTCCCCACGAGGTTGAATTCAGAAAGCTGCCTTTCAGTCCTTTCAGTTTATAGCTTGATACGCCCTTGCAATAGAACTGTTTAGACGGGCTTCTGGGATATATCGCGAACACAATCAGCGTATTTTGATCCAGCATTGTTTGGATCGCACTTTGGACATTGTCGTGAAACGCGCCGCTAAACACTGTCTCGCCTCTTCCCGTCCTCTCTCTAGTTAAATGAAGTAACGTTAGGTGGGGTTGCCTACTATTTGCGGTCCTCTTCCTTCCCCTCCCTTAGCAGACCCCTTACACAAGAGCCTTCGACGTCACGCAAGCGACTCCCACCAAGTATCGCTACCACTATACACACCAGGCTAAGGTTACCAGAAAAATTCATTCATCACTAGCTTCAGATCGACACACAATTGATATTAATCAACGGTGGTAAACCAAACTACATCTCCAGGGCAGAAAACTAAATTGGCAAAATAGAAGAAACCTACTTACGGAGAAATGTTTAAGAAACCTTTCTTCCCACGCATTACAGATGACTAAAAACAAAATTGGCGGGAGACACTTAATTCGTCAAAAGGCGTCTTTTCCTGTTCCCCAATTCCTATAACATTCCTTTTTCATGGATTGTGTCTTTATACCCACTGCCACACTCCCCCCTGTGGTGGCTCTCAAAGAGTAGTCCGTAGATGTGTAGTAGAATATACCTTGGGAGATTCGAGTATTTCTAGAGGATTCGAGCCAATTGAAACCACTGTAAGAGTGACCATAATTAAGGTGACCAACTTTTTTACAATGAAAAGGACAGAAATTATTTTTTTTACAATGAAAAGGAGGATGCAAACAAAAAAATACAAATATCGTAAATAAAAGAAAAATTTCATTCATTGCAACAATAATACACTACATATAATATGATAAATGCATAATAAAAACATTTGTGACCGTTTATATTGTGATTATGCTTAGATACAAATTAAATATTATAAAAATGAGTACTTTTCCATTGAATGAATATTATTTTTCAGTGCATTATATTCTAACAATACATTGGAAATATCTGAACAAAAATTATCTTTCATATCGAATTTTACGGCAAGAGTATCAACATTCAATTTCTATTTTTCACTTGCCCAAAAATCATTAGCAATTGAAAAAAAAAACTTTCAACTGCTGCATTAGTTCCATAGGGCAGCACAACGTAAATTGAACAAGAACAAATAAATGTTCCCATGAAATATGATTATGTTTGAAATGGCTGAATATTTCCACCCATCTTTTATCAATTTCAACATGCTGACTTTCCCATTCAACCTGTTCATTTCGACATGTTGATTGCGTCTGTACCTCACTGTACCTAGTACCGAGCCTTGACGAATCGTCATATCAAAGTACATATACGTCACATCACGTGTAATGGACCGGCTTGGCATCGTTCGAATACAGTGATTTACAGATTAGTCTTCAAATATCGAAAAGGAGGACATGTAGGAGGACACATTTTGAGGGAGGACAGAACTTAACAAAAGAAGGACTGTCCTCCCTCAAGGAGGACGGATGGTCACGTTACCATTACGGACAGTAGGTCCGTATCACACACGTCACAATCTTCAGTACTTTCTACGTTTCCTGTACATGAGAAGTGTACAGAAAAGACTGCGGAATGTAAAAGGACCTAATATTGGGAAGAATGGCATGGCTACCCATAAACTAATTCAGTTATGGGAAGGGAGATGAAAAGAATGGAAAATTTCCGTAGTATATGTGAACGCGGTAGAGGAAAGGAAGGTTCTGTGAAGCACTAAGGGAAAATAAATACGTTGGAATAGACGTATCTGTATCTGGGACTATATCTAATGGGAAAGTAAAATGATCATTCCTACCTCATAGATGAATGCTCTTCTGTCACCTTCATAGTACTCGATGCAAAAGTGCTTGGTTGAACAATGTTGAACCATGATGTCAATGCCCAGCTGTGATGTCGGCAAGTAAGTCCTATTTCCCACGATGTGAACCTTTTATGGATTGAAGTAAATCAGCCATGACAATTTGAAGACTGCATCTTCCAGCATCTGCTAACTCATGGATGTTCACTGCAGCTAGATAATAACATTGTCGGAAGAGGCCGCCTGCTGCCACCAATCACGCGACAGGTAAGGGGTAAAAACCAAAGTATTCTGCAATTAAAAGACGCCGCCCTTAAAGATAAAAGCCAAATACATCTTAGACAATCTTTATGGTGACTTAAGCAACATGCAATAATCAGACAAAAACATAAGATGCCTGTGAATACTTAAGCCTTGACTATGATGATAATACTCCTAATATAATAACAATGAATTCGCTAACAGCGGCCTTAATCTTTCCAAGTTGCACAATTAATATAGCCTCAAGGCTCATGTGGCTATTAGCATTTTAAAAGCATGTCCAATTAATTTCCTCTTCCGGAAACACCTAAAAGGTATCTTATTTTTGAGGTCAATGAGTACTTGACGTTTTCCAATTTGAATTTCACTCACAGAGTGGAAAAACTTTTCAGGACAAGAAAGATATTGTGAAATATTGAGTGATTCAGAAAGAATTGAGAAAGTCAGCAACAAATATCAAAGCAGCCCTCTTGCTCGCACTTATAAATGCCTCACTCATAACGTAATGCGGTATTTCAGAGAAACTAGATTAACTTTCACTCCATAGGTAACAGTAAACTGTCAGGCATAACAAAGGTTTAAATGCATATCATCAGATTTCCCATGGACTTGAGTGATTTTTTCAATTCCGATTCCAATCCAATTCCCGTTGAATACTTGGAAAATTATAAGGTGGAAATCCGAGCAATGCATGAGGTTTACACCAATTTAGAGTCAGCTGTAGTGGGAGTTTAGAACAGCTGTTCGCCAGCCGACATCGATAACAGTCGACATTGTTTCGGCGGACCAATGGAGAAGGAAGTGTAGGTAAATATATGGAATCGAAATAAATGACAAGTTTGGCAAATATAGAGATGAAGTCAAGGTCTGGTAAAACCTAGTCGAGTAATAATAAGCTGAACGTGTATTATCACAACTTGGCAGACCACTGCAAATGTAAGGGTTTCAATTTCTTCATTTACCAAAGCCACCGAAACCAGCTCATACGGTCTTTTAAATCAGGGAAATTTACATTTCACAATAGACGAGTGTAAGTATACAACCATGCCCATTGGTGGTGAAAAATCCATCCAGGCCCCACCGGAAAATTTAAATCTATCCATATATAGGTATGAAAAACTAAATTGCAAACAAAAGCTAGAGAGCGATCCAAACGGAAACATTTCAAATGTCATCAAATTATAGCCACCCCGACAACTAAGGCATACGTAGAAAGTGATTCCGTACGCCGCCGATTACAAAATAAACCTCTCTGGTAAGAAACAGTGATGTTCACGCACATGACACCAGGGAAAAAGACGATTTTTTTGGGTATTAACACTTCATAAAAAAACCCTGAAATTGCAGTAAAAAAAAGATTTCTAATAATCTTTTCAATGAGTCGACAAATTTTTTTTCAAGAAAACAAATTAAAAATGTCAGAAGACTCTTTAAAAAAATAAACGCTTCTTAGAGCTTCAAGAAAACAGAAAGAAAAAAAAGCTGTTAAATACGTTGCATAAATCTTGTGTACATCCATCCCAATTCTAAGTTCACTTTTTCATGTCTGTAATATTGCTTTTAATCTCTGACCAAGTCCACAAAGTGCGCATTCCGTCTGGATGGTGAGTAAAGGTATCCAAATGCATGTCATTTCTCAAATCCGTATTCTAACAAATATTGTAAAACTGTATGCGAATTAATAATTAAACTGTGTTAATCTAGTTGGTGTGCGTGTAATAATTTTTTTTTAATATCAAACGATTTCCACAAAATGAGATGCCAACATTCACTCGTAGTTCGAATATAATGAGTTCAGGAGTAGATAGTAGGAGTAGCGTGGAATTATCCCATGCCACACACCCTGTCGGTGGTTTGAACGGTATTTCGTAGATTTAAATTAAAATTGCGCAGTTATAAGCACAGAAAATAGATTATTCTGATTATGAGCATTATTTATCGCGGTTCCAGGCGTTAAAACATCCGATCACGGATCTACTCCCGAGAGCAAATGACCAATGACCAAACAGGTAAAACAATTCTCAAGCGATATCGAAACCAGGATTTAAAAAATGCTGCCATGCAACAGAGTGCAACCGCTGCTGTCGTCACCACGAAGGATTTCCCTGGCGGGATGAAACGGAAGTCATTCGATGAATCAAAACACCTTATTCCACGAAAACACACATCGGTTATCATGAATTTCCTCTTTACCAATTCATTTCACAACTTTCCATTTTAATGCTGGTGGTCAGCTTAGTTCACATCACATGCCACACGCCCTTGAGGGAGTTACGTTAAGTCGATGAGTAAAATGATAATGCAGTAAAAGTTGGCACTTACCCATAGATTATTTTGGTAATCCACCATTGACGGCTGAAACTGTTCCGGACAGGAAATTACTACAGCCTTCCTGTTGTGAGTCGGTAGACATCTCTCAGTGACCGGGTAGCTGCGAAACCGAAGCTGCTTACTTCGCAACAAATGTGATGATATTTAACTTGTGAAGGGGTCTTCTCTTTTGTTGCACACTTTGCTCCGAAGTTGCACTGTTGCATACACCAAAGTGGCGGCCTGATCAGTCAAAGTTGAATGTCGTCTATAAGTCAAATGGGGGAAACTGGAGCCCAAGTTAACCAATGAGAAGTAAGAGCACTAAATCACGGCACCACACGATGGACGACCCAAATTGTATTGCACGAAAATTTGTTAATACCCAGAGCAAGAAGATTTGCAGTTCCCCGGCGGGAACTTCTCCAAGTTACTGTGACTCTCGTTGTGTGCCGTAGTGCAAGTAGAAAGCGTGCAGAGGTCTCTCATTCTGCACTGAAGACGAGGCCTGATTGGTGGAATTGGGAGGAGGGAGGGAATTATTGCGTATGGTGGGGAGGAGGGGAGGGGGTTGTAGAGGTGAAGGAATCGGCGGAAGGTGACCCATTGGCGAACGACCAAAACTTCGATCGTCTCTTCAGGGGGCCGATTCCATAACTTTACGTTCGATCGTTAAAGAGTCATTCCCGCTGGATTATGGGAATTCTATCGAGAACAATTGCCGATCGCGATTCTATAACTCACGTTCGAACGTTTTTTGCCTCACGCACGACTCCTCGGCTTCGACGTCAAAATACTTGTCGAAGCGGCCATGGTCGATCGAAGAACAGTTTGTTTTGGTTTTTCATTTGAATGATATTTGAAGAAGTATCGCAGTGTGATGTATTTTGTGAGCTACAAATCACTTGAAACATATTATTCTTGGACTTCAAATGTGAATTGTGGTATAGAATGCTGTGTGTCGTTATATTGGAAGATAGTTTCGAACGGACGTCTTGTGTTGTGTTTTTAGCTGTGGCGATTTAAAGAAAATTATCCCAGTGGAGCATTTAATTAAAAGTTTTAAGTGAAGTTTGCATCACTAAGGTTTCGATTTACAAGAAACAACCGTGTCATTTTTTGTGATAACTTTTAAACGAAGGTTTATCGAGTGTTTAGACTGTGTACATTGAGACATGCCAGTGGTGACAAGTGTTATTTATGTTCTGTGCTGGATTGCGTGTGTCTAAGTGGTGATATATTTACGTTAATTAGCTAGACTTGTTCTCTTTAAATAATGTGTTATGACATAAATGGTATTACAAATGTTGCAAATACGTAGTAAGTGTTGGAGAAGACGTAACAGCAATCATTTCGTTGTTTTCACATATTGACTAAATTAAGACGTGTAATCTATGTGAATTGAATTTGGTGACTCGTGGATTGCTCTTCACTTGTAAATGTGGTTGTTTACGTGTCAGTGAAAGGATAAACAGTGTAGTGTTTAATTATTCTTCATTCAGGGAGTTGTAGCACCCCAAGTGTCATCTTATTATTTCATTGCATTGTTGTGTTCAATGTGATTTTGTTGAAATAATTAATCCCTTTGCGTTTAAGGCAGGTAATGACTAATTAGCAATAGGCATTTTGATTTGTCCTGGGCAGGGATTACTGTGTTATTTTCAAGTATCTTAAAATGTGAGTGTGGTTGTTTACGTCCAGGTGAAAGGGTGATGATTGTTTTATCTACCTATGCAATGTATCTTGTTTCATTATGCTTCATTCAGTAAATTTTGCCATCTCAAAATGTATCTTTTCATTTACTCGACGTGATGTCATTAGCGAGTATTGTTCCTTTATTTGAGTTCTGCTGTGTGTGCCTGGAGAAATAGTGGAAGTTATTAAAAGCTGCCAATTGTATATCTCAAGGTAGGTTATCATATATGCTGCATGTAAGCTCTTGACAGACGGTGACCGGTCTTGTAAAAGTGAGTTATATAGTATTTCTATTCGATTTGATGGGAAGAAGGTTGTGTTTAAATGGTTTTGAAGGTTGAGTAGTACGTTAATTA
Organism: Pyrrhosoma nymphula; assembly: GCA_963573305.1. Classification (NCBI taxonomy): domain Eukaryota; kingdom Metazoa; phylum Arthropoda; class Insecta; order Odonata; family Coenagrionidae; genus Pyrrhosoma; species Pyrrhosoma nymphula. The sequence goes on along the minus strand of OY754335.1, from coordinate 4,435,676 downwards.
TGGGAACTAGCTAGAGGATAGTATTTAAGTACCAATGAATATCCTAATCAATTCATGTTCGAAGTTATATACCAAGGTGTAATACATACGTCTGAGTGTTGTTTTGGAACATTATCTTTGAAGTGAACCATAGAGCATTAATTTATTTAGATGACGAGAAGTTTCAGCCGTGATTTCGTGGACTTTCAACATAGTAAAGGCAGAAATTTAAATTTTCCACTAATAAAAATGCACTGGTCTGTCAGTGGATAATGTCAATTTCTGTCTTCATTATTTAGATAACTACTATTTATCTTTTAATCCGCGACAAGGTTCATTTACGAGAGAAAGCGTTGTATTTGTAGTGGAATACGAAATGTTTCGAACGAAAGGAGACCGATGTCATTGAAATACATTATTTTTTAGAATTTTGCTGATGATAAGCTTGTAAATTTTGATCACCCGTCTGAAATATATAGTGTTTCAGAATCCAGTAAAGACGATTGGAGTGTAATTGAAATATAAGAGGCAATTCAAGCAGACGTATATGCCAATCTAAGCAGACGACATTACATCCGTAGAAGTCATAGAATGACAAGTAATTAGGAAATAATGAATCCAATGAGAACGCATTTAAGGTGTTTATAGTACTCGTGAGGAAGTAAAGTTCAATTATTCAGACATTCCAATGCTTATTTAAATTAATATTTTTCAAAATTATTCAAAACAAGTGCAGTCACTCCAATTTCAGCTCATTGCGCATGCGTAGAAGAGAAACAAGTGCGAACTAAGCTGTAAATCCGACAACGCCGCAACGTTCGACGTTCTGCTGAACGATCGCCCTTATAGAATCGCTCGTTGGTCATCACTCGAATAAATTGAGCTCGACCGAAGGTGAACGGATCCCTAACGTTCGAACGTCAGCCAAGTTATAGAATCGGCCCCCAGGGGGCCGATTCCATAACTTTACGTTCGATCGTTAAAGAGTCATTCCCGCTGGATTATGGGAATTCTATCGAGAACAATTGCCGATCGCGATTCTATAACTCACGTTCGAACGTTTTTTGCCTCACGCACGACTCCTCGGCTTCGACGTCAAAATACTTGTCGAAGCGGCCATGGTCGATCGAAGAACAGTTTGTTTTGGTTTTTCATTTGAATGATATTTGAAGAAGTATCGCAGTGTGATGTATTTTGTGAGCTACAAATCACTTGAAACATATTATTCTTGGACTTCAAATGTGAATTGTGGTATAGAATGCTGTGTGTCGTTATATTGGAAGATAGTTTCGAACGGACGTCTTGTGTTGTGTTTTTAGCTGTGGCGATTTAAAGAAAATTATCCCAGTGGAGCATTTAATTTAAAGTTTTAAATGAAGTTTGCATCACTAAGGTTTCGATTTACAAGAAATAACCGTGTCATTTTTTTGTGATAACTTTTAAACGAAGGTTTATCGAGTGTTTAGACTGTGTACATTGAGACATGCCAGTGGTGACAAGTGTTATTTATGTTCTGCGTTGGATTGCGTGTGTCTAAGTGGTGATATGTTTACGTTAATTAGCTAGACTTGTTCTCTTTAAATAATGTGTTATGACAGAAATGGTATTACAAATGTTACAAATACGTAGTAAGTGTTGGAGAAGACGTAACAGCAATCATTTCGTTGTTTTCACTTATTGACTAAATTAAGACGTGTAATCTATGTGAATTGAATTTGGTGACTCGTGAATTTCTCTTAACTTGTAAATGTGGTTATTTACGTGTCAGTGAAAGGATAAACAGTGTAGTGTTTAATTATTCTTCATTCAGGGAATTGTAGCACCCCAAGTGTCATCTTATTATTTCATTGCATTGTTGTGTTCAATGTGATTTTGTTGAAATAATTAATCCCTTTGCGTGTAATGACTTTGTAAGGCATGATGTAAGGCAGGTAATGACTAATTAGCAATAGGCATTTTGATTTGCCCTGGGCAGGGATTACTGTTTTATTTTAGAGTATCTTAAATTGTGAGTGTAGTTGTTTACGTCCAAGTGATGATGAAAGGGTGATGATTGTTTTGTCTACTTATGCAATGTATCTTGTTTCATTAAGCTTCATTCAGTAAATTTTGCCATCTCAAAATTTATCTTTTCATTTACTCGACGTGATGTCATTGGCAAGTATTGTTCCTTTATTTGAGTTCTGATGTGTGTGCCTGGAGATCTCGAAATAGTGGAAGTGATTAAAAGCTGCCAATTGTATATCTCAAGGTAGGTAATAATATATGCTGCATGTAAGCTCTTGACAGACGGTGACCGGTCTTGTAAAAGTGAGTTATATAGTATTTCTATTCGATTTGATGGGAAGAAGGTTGTGTTTAAATGGTATTGAAGGTTGAGTAGTACGTTAATTATGGGAACTAGCTAGAGGATAGTATTTAAGTATCAATGAATATCCTAATCAATTCATGTCCGAAGTTATATACCAAGGTGTCATACATACGTCTGAGTGTTGTTTTGGAACATTATCTTTGAAGTGAACCATAGAGCATTAATTTATTTAGATGACGAGAAGTTTCAGCCGTGATTTCGTGGACTTTCAACATAGTAAAGGCAGAAATTGAAATTTTCCACTAATAAAAATGCACTGGTCTGTCAGTGGAAAATGTCAATTTCAGTCTTCATTATTTAGATAACTTCATTTATCTTTTAATCCGCGACAAGGTTCATTTGCGAGAGAAAGCGTTGTATTTGTAGTGGAATACGAAATGTTTCGAACGAAAGGAGACCGATGTCATTGAAATACATTATTTTTTAGAATTTTGCTGATGATAAGCTTGTAAATTTTGATCACCCGTCTGAAATATATCGTGTTTCAGAATCCAGTAAAGACGATTGGAGTGTAATTGAAATATAAGAGGCAATTCAAGCAGACGTCTATGCCAATCTAAGCAGACGACATTACATCCGTAGAAGTCATAGAATGACAAGAATTTAGGAAATAATTAATCCAATGAGAACGCATTTAGGGTGTTTATAGTACTCGTGAGGAAGTAATGTTCAATTATTCAGACATTGCAATGCTTATTTAAATTAATATTTTTCAAAATTATTCAAAACAAGTGCAGTCACTCCAATGTCAGCTCATTGCGCATGCGTAGAAGAGAAACAAGTGCGAACTATGCTGTAAATCCGACAACGCCGCAACGTTCGACGTTCTGCTGAACGATCGCCCTTATAGAATCGCTCGTTGGTCATCACTCGAATAAATTGAGCTCGACCGAAGGTGAACGGATCCCTAACGTTCGAACGTCAGCCAAGTTATAGAATCGGCCCCCAGAGTAAACAATGATTCATTCATCATCGCCGGAGGGATAACGTGCAGGCACACGATCCCATCAAGCAATTCACTTTCGAAGTAGGCACTAGTAGTAAGAGCTACTATAGGTTTTCGGTGTCAAGGGGCCATTCAAATATTACGTAAGACTTTTTTGGAGGTGGGATCATCAATTTTCAAGGAAACTAGTTAAAAATGTCAGAAGACTTTTTGAAAGATAAACGCTTCTTAGAACTTCAAGAAAACAGAAAGAAACAAAGCTGTTAAATACGTTACATAAATCTTGTGTACATCCATCCCAATTCTATGTTCACTTTTTCATGTCTGTAATCTTGCTTTTATTCTCCGACCAAGTCCACAAAGTGCGTATTACGTCTATAATGAATAAATGTATCTAAATGCATGTCATTTCTCAAATCCATATGATAACAAATATTGCAAAAATGTACGCGAATTAATAATTAAACTATGTGTTGGTATACTGAATAATTAAACCATCATCGGGGTATCATCTTACATTGTCTTTTGTAGGGGGGGCAGGGGGTCTGGAACCAATTTACGTAAGATTTTTGTCCGTCTTGAAACATTGTATCTATCAATAAATTTGATTGTTTCAGGCTTGACTTCGTGGAAGTGATAGATATCCATTTTTAATAAAAAAAACTTTGTACTTTTCCACACTTTTAAGAAAAGAGTGGAAAAAAGTTTGGACCTTGGAAAGAAAAAATAGTGGACTTAAAAGTGTGGAAAAGTACAAAGTCTTTTAAATAAAAATGGATTGTATAGCTATCGTTTCCGAATGAAATTTAGCAGTGACATGGCGTTAATGGCGTATTTTCCGTTATCTCACCGCTACATCAATGTTTATTCTCTCGCCTGACTGGTTATAGCTACATTACACCTCCATGCTCAATGAATGTGGAACTCCAACACTGCATAATTATACGATATCCAGTGCACAAAGTTGTACGATGGCTTCTATGGAAAGATGAAACTGCAGAAAGCGAGCATTTAAGGTAGAGTAGATACAAATATCCTACGTCAGGACACAAATACCTAACGTCTTACGCAAGTCTGAGAGGGAGGGGGTGTTGGGAAAATCAGACATTGTCTTACATAGGGGAGGCGGGGGGGTCAAAAATGGCATAAATTGTCTTTCGTAATACTTGAACGGGCCCCAGGAAACCATTTCTCTTTTAATAATGTCCTCCTTAATGCCATCTCCTTGTAGCATTCTTCTATCGCTTCTAACACATTCGTGCATTCCTTCACAGATAATTTCCAGCTCATAAAGGCTCTCAATAACCCTTAATTAAAAACCCTTAAGGCGGTTGCAGCGATTTTTGTTTATGCACAGACCTGCGTGGAACTTTTCATACGTGTTCTTATCAGTAATAATCTATAGATATATATTAGCGAAAAAATTGCACCGTATCGATATGGTTTCTTGGCAATTCAATGCTGTTTTAACACGTCTCCTAATTGCACATGACATATATATTTCGTAATAATTCGATTTCATACATAGGATGACAGATTTTCTTCCACAACGCGAAATAATACATTTCTTAAAAAACAATTGTTGCTAACAAATATCAAGGTGTCATGCCGAATCCAATGTCTGAAGAAATAAAAACATTTTAATATAATTTTGTCCACATTTCTAATACTGAGCCGCAAACTCGTAATCATAACATGCTTTATTTAAATAAAAATGTTTAAAACATAATTCTCGCTACGTTTCCATTACCTAACGTTGAGTGCCAACGCTGAAACCGATGAACATGAAATAAACGTGGTCCTAGTATTATTGTCGACTCAAAAATTATAGTAACGTGCACACTCAATGTGACCGACGCGTTCATCGCTCCAGCCATCCTTCTCCGAGAGGAGTCACTTCCAAAAATTAACCCACGACTTACTCAGTGTTTTACTAGTCTCGCATCAATCACTCCTCTATTATGAATCTATTTAGTTATTTGACTCTCATCAATTCTTTCAACATGACCAAACCAACGGAGCATACTCCCTTCCAACAATGTCTATAGACAAGAGTCCAGGGGCGAACCCAGGAATTTATTTCTTCGGGGGGAGGCACTATCATTTAAATTATATATATATATATATATATATATATATATATATATATATATATATATATATATATATATATATGTATGTAACATCTAGTTGTTAAAATTGTTTCGCAAAATCCAAAACTTTCGGAGGGTAGATGTATCTATCCCCTTTGTATCTCCTGGGTTTGCCACTGACAGTCTCTCTACGTCCTTGATTTCAAATACGTCATTTACAGGAGTATCCATACAACATTCAGCTCATATCTCACTCCATTCCAACTAGATAAGGGACCATAATAGCTGCCATGAGACTTTTATCTAGGTTTGTCGTTAGGTAGTGTAGCTCTTAGTAGTAGTAGTACTCCTAATACTTGAATCCTTATCTGTCACCTAGTACATACTAACAGCACGCCTAGCATGTTTTCTACATGGGTCTTGAGTCCCTGTCCATCTGTGTAGTTGTAGAATACATGTATATTGACGGTCACTCTCCATTTTGATGACATATGTAGTGTAGTGTTGCATGCTTGTGAGGCTTCGCCTCATGACAAGCATTAGCGATTTATGCTAATGCATAATTAGTCGTAGTTACAAACTTTAGGGTATAGTGTAATGCATGTTGGTGATTACTCACCCCCTGCCACACACCCCTGAGGTGGCTTGCAGGGTATTTTGTAGATGTAGATGTAGTTTTGCCACCAAAGCTTCTTATGTTTTTCCGGGCATAGCTAAAAGACGAAAAATATCCTTGGCAATTCCTTAAAAAAAAAATATTCCATGAGAACCGGAAGAAATGAGATAGGTTTTTGCACGCTTGGACATGGAATCGCCCATGTGATTTTCTGCAAGTCCACAGTTTCAAAAATATATGACAACTTACTTAAGATTGGGAGGAGGAGGTCCATGAAACCTTACGTTGCCTTACATGAGGGAGGAGGTTGGGGGGTGGGGGGGGGGTTAAAATGGCCAAAATCGCCTCATTTAATACTTGAACCCTGGCCCTAAGATGACAAAAGGCGGACTTCAAAATTCCCTTTCCCCGAGAGACGAAAGACTTCTAAGGTAGTTTGGGCGAGACTCATCTCCATTCATAATATATATTAAGTACTACATATTACGGAGAGTAGTAATTTTTTTATTAAAAAAGGAGTAAAAGTACGAACTATACGGCGTATGACTTTTGTCGCGGTCTGTGCGTCATAACTTTTTTATACGGTAATTTTTAATATTGTCTCACCGGAGCGTACAGCCGTGTCAAATCCCAAGGAAAACGGCTTCTAGTTCTTGGCAAGCACTTCGAAAAGTAGTGAGTTAAGTAGCTCACATATTGGTGTAAATTAAAAGATTAAATATTTTCATTTAGGCCAAATTCGTTAAAAATTTCGCTCATATTAACTTGAGGTAGTAACAGTCGAGGCCCATTGGAGATATATATAAATGTGACTGGAGATCCACGGTGTCTGGACCCCCTCCCGAAATTTTGAATTTGTTTAAATAAAGGGCACTAAGGGAAATTGTTATATTTGTTTTTCTTTAACTAATAATGTTGTATAGGTACATTAATTCTTTATTCTGATGTTTTTTCTGTTTATACGTTCGTAAAATTTCAACAAAATACCGTGGGCATTGTATTCTTTCAGAAATTTGCACAGCAATTAATGTTTAAAAATCGGCTGCTGCATCACAGCCGTAATTGCAATCTTAATAGCCTAAACACACAACTTTGTTCCTGATTTTCAAACACCTCTTACCCCAAATTCTTATACTCAAAATAAGTTCCCCCCCCCTTCCCCCCGAAATGAAATCCTGGCTACGTCACCGCATGGGGTCTCCATTGTGTGACTTACGTTCCGAGCGCACTAGAGTCAAATGGAGTTGTAATTGTTGTGAAATTCACGAGATACTCGGCGACCGTGTCCTGCAGCCAGAGATGTGATATGGTGCAAAATTTGAGGACATAATTACTTTTACGCTGTAAGCGAACGCGTCGAAAAGTTGAGGGTACATGAACTAAGCCCTAAATAACGCTCTCAGGTAGGATAATTACATTTGCATGGGGATACTTTGTTTAGACACGAGCGGAAGGTATACCCGTTGAAATTCAACGGGTGTGAAAAACATCCTCATTTGCGAAATCTGTGGAGTCCCACCTTTGGGAAGGGTCGTAATCCGAGACCCTTTCCCGAGCACTCACAATCAGGCCCAAATCTTGCCACTCTCCCCCCTCGACCCACGCGGTGGGGGGGGGGGGCAACCACAACAATGACTGACCTTACCCAGTATTATTTAAACTTTAGCAACTACGCCGTATTGCAACAAATATTATTTTCATCGTACTCATGATAATCCTGCGAGTACGTAATCGTCTTTTAATCGTCGTTCTACTATGAAAGATAACAGTTTTATAGATTTTGGTAAAAATCAAAACGGTCGTACGCGACGAGAACGACGTCGAGACGATCCCATCGAGGAATGTACCGTCTTTCATTGAGTCGCACTTGATTCTAGAGTGAAGGTCATAGATCGCGAACGACGGGATCGCAAGGAAATCGTGTCCCGTGTTACATGGCCTTAACAAATTCTTTCGTTCATTCCAAGTTACTTTTGTTCATAACAAGTTACAAGTTCCATACTGGCAGCATTGAAATTTAGACTCAATCTATAATTTAAGTTCCAAACCGGTCTATTCTCTGACGACGTTGATAATATTTTACGAAATACGACATACTACGGTAGATCAGATCATGAAAATAAAATTAGGGAACTAAACTGCAGAACGGACAGATTTATAATGTCATTTTTCCCACGAACTATAAAGGACCATAACAGCTGCCAATGAGACTTTTATCTAGGTTTGTCGATAGGTAGTGTAGCTCTTAGTAGTGGTAGTACTCCTAATACTTGAATCCTTATCTGTTACCTAGTACATATTAACAGCACGCCTTGCATGTTTTAAACATTGGTCTTTAGTCTCTGTACATCTGCGTAGTTGTAGAATGCATGTATATTGACGGTCCCTCTCCATTGTGATAATATCTGTAGTGTAGTAGTGCATGCTTGTGAGGCTTCGCCTCGTGACAAGCATTAGCAATTTATGCTAATGCATAATTAGCCGTAGTTACACTAAATTTAGGGTGTAGTGTAATGCATGCTGGTGAATACTCACCCCCTGCCACACACCCCTGTGGTGGCTTGCAGAGTATTTTGTAGATGTAGATGTAGAAGTTAAATTATGGTATAAATACTTGTGGATGAGCATATTTAGACTCGGTAAAACCTGCTGTACATATGCAAAAAAAAGAATAATTAGCGTAATTGTTAAAAAGACTCGTTAAGAACCTTCCTTTCCTTTATTCATAAACTCAAGGTTGCTCCATTTGAGGCACTTTCACTTTCATAAAGTGCTGGAACTTTTTTTCTATTTGAGGAATGTAAAAAAATCCCCGCAGCGACCACGCCTCACCTCTGGGCAGCTAAAGAAGGGAATTGGTTCATGTACATACATACCTTCGCCAAGCCACGACACGTGTTCAGGCGAAGTTTCTTGCATATTGAGCCAAAGGTGTTTATTACTCTACTCACTGTCTGTAAAAAGGTATTAAGTCAAATTTCATTTTTTAAGGGTAAAAACTGAGTGCTTACTTGTATGGTTTTAAAATTTATTTATATTTAGCGAACATGTATCCAATGAAATCAGAGGTATATTTTGTTTGTTATTCCCGCAATGCATTGATACATTTATTTGATGGTGATCTCACAACACGTCTTTACTTCGGCATTACCTCAAGTCCCTACTGAGTTACATTTTTCTTTTTCCATCCTTGAATGATGACGGGAGCTTATAAAAGATCATATTTACATTATGTGCATGAAGGCATTTTCAGCGTATGGTGTTAAATAAATAAGTCTAGTTGAAGCCTGAAATACTTATGTTTTTGGAATGAAAAAAAGATCCGGTTTGACTCGGTGGAATTCCATTTTACACAACGAAAATTAAACTTTTACAATCCACAATTGTTGGTCAAAACATGCACGCGCGCAATCCGCATTTCAATGCTTTTGCATCATTATCATCAGGTGCATGATTGACTTCCTTTCAATCAAGTTCCTGATGATGATGATTCAAAAGCATCGAAATCCGGATTGTGCGTACATGTTTTGACCAACAATTGTGGATTGTAAAAGTTTAATTTTCGTAATATGTATTTGTGTTTAATTAGAGAGAAATTCAGTCATGAAAACAAAGTTTGTGCGTCATTAACAAATCTATATTCACCTCATGCTTCTTAAAACTGCTTAAATATTCAAGATACAATTCGAATATGTTCTCTATTATGAATAGAGGATAACCGAGTTTAAACAACCTTGATAGGGGCGAGTAGGACGGCAAGGAAATGTTTATATGAGAAATACATAAGAGTTGGAATAAACCAAGCTTCGGCACAACCCTAATACTTACAACGAAAGACACCAAAGGAATTGGGAGTCCACACGTCCACCCGTTGCAACTCGAAGGACGGAGAAAGTGATGAGAGTGGTTTTATGGAATTGTGAATCCCAATCGAGTGCTCCTATCGCCTGAATTATCATATCCAGAGATCATAACAGCACTGCCAATGAGACTTTTAGCTAGGTTTGTCGATAGGTAATGAAGCTCTTAGTAGTAGTAGTTCTCCCTAATACTTGTATCCTTATCTGCTACCTAGTACTTACAGCATGCCGTGTATGTTTTCGCTATAACTCCTGAATCTCTGTCCGTTTATGTAGTTGCAAAATACATAAATACTAACGAACCCTCAAACAATGGTGCCACATTTCTGCCATTCAATTTTAAGTGAGCCCAATTGTGGAAAAAATGAAAAATGAGTGTTTTCGTTGTGCAATGTCAAATTTCAACAATGCCAGATTTAGTAGAACTAAATAAATCAAATATACGGAGCCATTACCAAAATATGAAAGAAAAATTTGAATTTTACTCATTATGGAGAGCAGAAAGAGCAATTAGGTCAAACCCGGGATTTCTTAAACAATTTATAACTACAAAAGTAATGTTTTTGGATACTTCTTCATTAGTTTAAACTAAAGAAAATTACTGTAATTTTACTGATATTAATATCAACACTAAATTTTTTTGCTATTCACAAAGTTTACAGGTTAAAGTAGTCTTATGTTATTGAGTGTCATTTGTCTGCGTCACACCCTGAACCACAGTTTTATTCCAATTACAACGGTGCTAGTTATTTTTTTAAATTGCGTATTAAGTTAATGGTTTGAGGCGTAACTTTATGGAACTCCTTCATGATTGAAAAGAAAAAACTTTGTTCAGTTCCACATGAAATAATTTTCATGACGATCTAGGTTTCGTCGCTGAGCGACATCATCATGGGGAATATTAAGTTGTAATTTTACCATCTTCAATGGCTTTGACTAAAGGTGTTCTCCAGTAAATTGTAGTTGAAGTATTTGATGTGAAAATTGAAAATCAAACGCTCTCAAAGTGACACCAACGGAACCAATGGCAATGGCTGATCTGTAGTGTAGTGTAGTGCATGCTTGTGAGGCTTCGTCTCGTGACTAGCATTATCGATTTATGCTAATGTATAATTAGTCGCAGTTACCCTAACTTTAGGGTATAGTGTAATGCATGTTGGTGAATACTCACCTCCTGCCACACACCCTTGAGGATGTTTGCAGGGTATTTTGTGGATGTAGATTCACTACGCAATGGGTATTACGGAAGAGTAGCGCGGTAAAAAAAATAAGTTATCTTAGCTGCTGTGATCTACATCTGCAAAGTACCGTGCAAGCCACCACCATTAGGGTGTGTGGCACGGGGTGATTCCACACCAGGCATGCAGCACTCGTCCACCCAGCACAAATCGGGACCTCGCACGCCCCCCCTGCCGCTATAGACGCAGACACCAAAAAGCAGTCACAGGAGAACAGTGCGCAGTCCAACCGGAAACTGCATACGTAAATGAACATGCAAACATGCAGAGAAATGCTATGGACACATCTAGTGGTTAATATTACTGATATCGTTAAAATATAAATGCTACGAGATGCTACTTCTTGCAGAGAACAAAATAAAATAATGCCGGACAAATCGACCGGTGTGAAGTGTTAGTAATGATATTGTGTAATTAAGCACAAGTGAAAATTCTACTCTACATATTGAGGGAGGGAGTTTTTTATGATTGATCTATCGCAACTATTATGATTCCTTATTGTACGTGGGAAAAATGACATTTTAAATCTATCGGCAGTCAATTTCCTTTATTTTATTCCTGTGATCGCTTCTACCGTGATTGGGGGAGGCAAATCATATTTACCTCACCCTACTTACAAAATGATTAAATATTCAGAAATTATTACAAAAATATTAGAAAAATTGCTAATATTAGAAAATTTTGGATATGGTCTCTATGATGACTTTTAGAGAAGGCTTGCTGAAACCACCTCGATAATACATATACATATCTGGATTAAAGCATCACCAGTATAAAGTCAGATTGAGGAGTTGTTTTTTTCTCCTTGCATAGGTTCCTTCGATGTCATACCGTTTCGGCCGTTGGTAAGCCGGACTCGCAAACCCTTCAGCAGTCCTTGTCGGAGTGGCCGTAGAATCAAGCGAATAAAGTGGACCCTACTTAGTTAAGAGTGGGATCGGAGGCTTTTACTCTGGCGGGACGAGGCGGACGGAACGAATGAGAATGGCTGTTGAATGCGTGCAGTGGCGACGTGCGCCGTGCGTGACTCACGAACAAGCAATCTGCACTCACAGAGGAGTAAACAACACCGCGCTCGAAGGTCAGCCAACACTGCCAACAATAGGTATACAACATATATATATGAGCAGGCGAACGATTTCAGTATCGATAACAGCGACGACGTCGTAAGTAGAGCCACTCTGAAAATTGCCTTGGTGATTTTCGTAAATTACCGTGGTTTTTTCGTAATTTACTGCATCCCTCGAAAATTACCGTAATTTTCTAGATATAATTCACCCATGTTTGAGATACTGTTTCATACAGATAAAGCCCCAACATGTTCTTTTAAGCCAAGTCCACATTTCCTAGGTATTTAATAATAAATTGAGACATGTGCAACTCATTTTTGGAATATTTTACTTAAATTATAACATTATAAGATTAAAGCATTAGAATATTCTTCTTGAAAATTTCTCATACTTTGACAAAAGAAAGCCAGATTGCGTGTTGCTGACGTAGTTCTTTCTACAATTTAAAAAATTTCTAATAGATTAATGTTGTATCAGGTATGGTTTAAACATGGTTATTCCCTTCTTATTGCTATTGGCTTTCCTATTTAACCATACGTTTGCTGTTGAATGCTTAAAACTAAAAAACACTGGAAAATTACGGTAATTTTCGAAAATTATCGTAATTTACCGTGGTGGTAATTTACCTCAGATGAAAATTACGTTAACTTTCCCATCTCTAGTCGTAAGGATAAGTTGTTTGTTTTCTTGCGGAAGCGACTGACAACTGGAGACCATTTGCGAGTTTGATGGGAGTGTGTGTGTGTATTATGATATGTGGTGCATACACATCATCAAATTCATTTATAGAATGGGGGTTGAATCACGATTTTTTCTTTTTTTTTACTTTATCGTGTACCGTGGGGGACCATGACAACATGATCATTCGCAAACCATCTCTCTTCAAAGATTCCAAAAGTTGTCCTTAAACGACCTTCCCATTTAACGGCCGTGACGTCATTTCCTCCATCGCTTCTTCACTATATTTCCCGATATACATTCTAAAAAAAATGTCTTAAAAAAAGGCTCTTGTGAAGATGTCCACTTCTATACCGGAAATACAACAGTATAAAGATTTAAAAAATACTTTGAAAAAAATATCCGTCTTCACCGGGAATCGGACCACGAGCCTTTGATCGATGGATGGAATGACGTCAGAGGTCGTTTAGCGGAAACAGAAAAAAGTGCAACTTTCTACGATTAGTTATTTTGTTATTGGGCCTAAAATGTTTCGAAGCAACTCCGCAAATCTATATGAAAACCTATGCAAGTTTGATTCCAAGGGCAATATCGGTATAAAAGCATACGAATGCTAATTCCACATTAATCCCTAGATGCCGCATACGATTTCCGAGAAAGTACATACAATAATAATGCGCCAATATAAGTTCTATTTTCTTTCATGACGCATTCTTCCAGTATTCTATTTTATCATGGCTGATGACTAGAGATGGGGTAGTTCTCAAACGAATGGCTCAAAATGAACCATTTACTTAATCGAACTTAGCGAACTATTCACTGCCTCAGACAGTGAACAGTTCAATTTGAACTAAAACTCCTGTATTCCCCCGGCTCTATCAATTTGAAATGCTTCTCTTCGTTTTAGCTCGCCGTCATGTAATAAACGGGTAGTTCAGAGAATAGTTCTAGAACGTTGAGGCCATCCAGTTCTCCACCAGGCAGTCACCACTTTTAGTTTGTTGTTCAGTTGAATAACTGGCGAGCAATAGTGAATGGCCCGCCGTTACGCCGGCATATCTCATTGTTGATTTAATCGGCATCATTAATAATCCCCTGCAGCATATTTATTTATTTAATTAATTGCTCACATACAGAATGTATGCCAATTTAAAGTGACGTAGTAACAAAAATTAAATAAAAACAAACAAAATCCATGAAAACAATTGGTATACGGTGAAAATAATAAAAAATACAAATAAAACGAAGGTGGAAATGGAGTTAAATGGGAGAGGTATTATTTATTCATGGTAAAATGGGACATGGCGATATTGACAAATGAGTCTGAACAGAGAGGAAAAAAATGGATCTATATTATTACGCAGGGTGGCCACACTAAGTTACAGAAATAAAATTCCCGACTTTTTCCCGAGAACATTTCTAATTTTTTCCTGTTTTTTTTTTTTTGCAATCAGTTTCTATACGTTTTCTATTCTACATATACACTACGTGGGGATAAGAGACAAAATTGGTAATGACCTTGAATTCAGCCCATTTCTAGTATGTAGATATAAATTATATAGTACGTATCTTTATACATCGATACGTTTCACAGTACGCCAACGTACACACGTTAAATTGGAGAAATCGGCCATTAAGTTTCATATTTTTTTTGTAATTATTTTTTGTTCGTTTATGCAGTATACCTACGCTTAAACTCCCACCCCTTAATTCCTCCTCTACTCCCCCCCCCATTCTTCTCTCCCTCCACTGCGGTGTAAACATGCCGCCATTAATAAAATATATCCTCATTCCTACTACCTTTGACAACGACGCGAAAAAAACCAAGAGCAAAATATTGGAGCCAAGCCACGCGGTAACAATTGAAGTCAATTAAATGCGAAATCGGCCGAAGTGCATGAGAATAACAAGTTATGCAGTTAATGTGTATGGAAGAAATAGAAAGTGGTCTAAGATTGTGGCATTGAGTAATAACATTCATCTCAAATATTAGAATAAGTGAGTTTATACCACTGTATTTTATTGAAGGCCGCCTGCGGTTTCGACACTCAAAGCGTCGTGAAACCTTGAACATGACACATAGCCTCGAATACACTGTCAGTCATCAATATAGCAATGGCAAATTATCAGAGATTTTTTTTACCGAGATGAACGCAGTTATTACACTGAAAACATAGGTATTAGTTGATACATCGTCACAATGTCATAATAATTAATCTGTCCACGCGCCGACCAAAAATAATCTCCGAAAACACACGAATTTATAAGTTGTAAATGGACTTATTTTTCGCCACAGCCATGTAGGATGGACCAACTATATATCATATTCTTGTTCCATAGGGACCACATTGTCTCTTATTTTATCTATAGTTGGGATGTTTTGAAGTAAATCCCTCCACTGATGGCTCAGAAGAAACCTCTGACTGGCTGTTTGTGGCTGGCTGGACAAACACGGGATACAGGGGAGCATAAGAGGTAGTAGAGGTAGAGTTTACGTGCACGCATTCGTCGAATCGATATTTCATCATCCGTAAGTGTTTTAATTTCGAGTGCGTATTTCAAATGCGAACCACAGACGTCAACCTCAAGTTCTTGCTCAAGGTTCACAGCGGTTCCCAAGCTTCATCGTCACGGGACCCGCTTTGAAGTTTTAAAAATTTTCGCGATCCACGTAATACGCATGTATATATATACCTACATATCACTACGCTTGCCTAGTTACGATGCCGACCGACTGTTAAACAATACATTAAATTTTCGCGACATACTTCTATACATTTTTTCGTGATTTTATTCTTCAAAGGAGTCTATTATCTGTGTTCTTCATGAATGATTAGCAGAAAAAAATTATAAATATATTTTTGTGGACCTGACTGGTAGTTACGCGACCAATTGTTTGGTAACCGCTGCTTTAGGGGCATTAACTCTCACGAGCGGTTCAAACAGAGTCTTCTCGTACCTTCTAGTTGGATGACTTTTCAAGAAAACAAATGACAACGCAAGGTCAATTGCGCCATGGGGAGAAGGACGGTAAGGAAAAGATTATAAGTAAAAAAGAGTGGAAAAAACCGGCGTCGTCACAAGCCAATACTTTCTGATTTAAAACACTTAATTGTAAGTAGGACTCCCCAGTCAACCGTGCAACCAGACGAATGCAGAACGAGTTGAAAGGTTTTATGGAATACAACCCCATCTAGTACTTTCATTACCTAAATTATCATAATCACAACACAATGATTACTAAGCATGTGTTGCGCAGTAAACAAAGAAATGCTAATATCTGTTGTCGTTTTGGGAGTCAGTCGACAGTTGAGGCTACTTGCGTCGCTGGGGATAGGAATGTAGGGAATAATTATTTAAGGAGTAAAATACACATAAAAGAGAAAACCGGCGTCAGGATTGTCCTTCATCAAACGAATGGGGAAAACAGTTCAGCGTCCCATCTGACAGACTCAGAACTACACTTGAAATGCCTTCCATTAAAGGCTGCCCAGGTGGACATCGAGCTTCCATTGAAAAATCTACGCCACTGCCGGTATTCAAACCCAGATCTATGAGCAGCCATCCCACCATTCAGCCATCCCAGACTGAAATTCATTAGAGTAATCTACCATTAATTAGACTTTATTATTCAATGCCTTGTACTTCCTCTTGCCTACGTCGGTGTTGACGTTTTTCCATATCCTTCTCTCCTCCATTTTCTTTATCATTTCTTCTGTAACCCACTGCTTCTTAACCCTCTTCTTTTCCACCGTTCCTATTGTTTTCTCTTCCGCTCCTGCGATGCCTGTTTTTATAACCTCCCATCTATTCTCTATTGTTCCCATCCGCTTTACTTCGCCTATGTTATTTTCTACCAGCTCTTGGTATTCCCTCCTTTTCGACCCTTTCAATTCTTCAAGGTTCCACCTCTTTATCTTCCTTCCTTTACAAAGCCCTTTGAATCTAACTTCGCACTTCATCATCACCAAGTTATGATCTGAGTCCGCATCCGCCCCTGGATAGCTGCGCGAGTTTTTTACACTGTTCCTAAATCTCTCCCTTACCATTATATAATCAATTTGGTATCTCCCAGTATCACCCGGGCATTTTCCATTTGTACCTACGCCTGGGGTGATGTTTAAACCAAGTGTTTGTCAATACTACTAATTTATTTCTTCTACAAAATTCCACTGCCTTTTCACCGCGATCATTTCTTCTTCCTAGCCCAAACCCTCATACTTCTAATCCGTCCCTCCCTTCCCCCACCACTGCATTCCAGTCAACCATCACTACCAGGTTTTTCTTTCCCGGCACTTCTCTAATTATTTCTTCTACTTGCTCGTACACCTCTTCCTCCCTATGGTTGCTCGTAGGCATGTATACCTGGACCAGTACGAAATTCGTAGTCGTAGTTCAAGGAAGAGCCGACTGAAATATCATTTCGAAATTTACACCCGAGTGGAGATCAGTATTCCACAGAAAACCTATCGCTGTGTTTTCGAACCCAGGACTTCAGGATGGGTAGCCGCTGCTCTAGTCACCACATCAACCCGAATCCCAATACATTCTATTACACATAACCAAAGTCACCTACCAAACTGTTTGACAGCTCATGAAATGCGAAACCATACGTTCCAATAATTCACAGAGAAGGCAAAGATCACGTCGTTAAAGGGAGAGTCTTAAGATTGCGAGTCGTATTATCTTGGTCCAAAATACGAATTCTGCCAAATATTATTCTCTTCCAACTTCTAACGAGCGAAAGGAAATGTCCAGAAGCGAATTTTGATTCAACTTCGAGCAGTCATATTCCTTATCTTTTTTACGTGAATATATGACCTGACATTCTAGACAGGTTTATCGTGGGTCAGACCTGATTACCGACAGCAAGTGCACCCATACGATGTCTTGAATTTTAGAAACTTGTACACGACACTGCTCCCACGATTGTTATTCACAAAGTTAATGAAGGCTTCACAGGAACCATCGATGTGAATACAGAGCAAAAAAACCCGAATGGAGAGATCTAGACACTGTGGACCTCTATGAACGCCTTTCATAAACACTAATGCCGACTACGGGTTTATCTCTACCCTTCCTTCATTTCCGTAACAATTCTTCCAAAAATGACGTACTCAACTGTCTATAATGACGCATATGATCTCAGATGTTGTTCGTCATCCCAAGTAACTACCACAATTACTCATACTGCCTTGTGTACATGAGAAGTACTGCATTCGTTCAATGAATGTAGTTAGTAGTAGAAAGTAAAATTAAAGGAATTAAACTGATATATAAAAACTTGTATTTCTAGTTTAACAAACTTGCTATCGGAAATTAATGAATAATTTCCACATTTTTATTACCGCGCCCGCCAAAATATCTTTTTTTCAAACGGTCCACCAAGGTTATCCATCTCCCTTACCTTATGCCGATGATCAAAGCTAACAAAGTTCGGCTGAGTTTACAAACTTAGTTTTGCCCATAGTATAATTTTTTTCGTTTCTGGAAGATTCCTTTCAAATTTTCTCGAGAATAAAAGTCCATGCAACCCCACGTTCTAAAATAACACACAAACACGGTCTGAAAAACAAAAAAAAACCCGGGATGTTTTGAGTTGGCCTTTGGCCCGATGAAAATCATCACGGTATACTTTTTCATAACGCCATACGGTAAAAGAATACATGATGAAAGAAATCAATGATCTCAATCTATCTCTCCGATCTATATACTACCCTGCAAGTCACCACTGAGGCGTGTAGCGGGAGGGGTGCTATTGCCATGACAGGGGAGAAAATAGGGAAATGAAGTGGGGTGATTTGTGTGCTAACGATGAGTATAATGTAAGTGTAACGCTATTTATTCTATAATCACTAACGGTGCCTGGATAGAAGGAAACTTAGTTCCCATCAGTTCGTCAGCGTCTTATTTTGTCGCTTTAATCAGAACAAAAGATATGCGGCGGGGTCAAAATAATATATTTCGTGTCACACTCGACTGATCTGAATTATTTAAGTAACCTGACCCTATCGTGGAGCCTCTTGAGTTTATAGCAGCTCCTAACATAGTTCTTCCATCGGTAGTGTTGTTACTGCTCGCTCGTAGCAATTCTTTTACGAAGTAATAAGCATATTTAAGTCCATTAAGACATGATAGTGTGATTATTTTCGCTGCTCTCATTACAATTATATTGTTAAACCCAATATGACACGGTCAAATGAATTATCAACGTATTTTAATTAGACCTAACAGCGGAACAGTAACGATAGGGTTCCCTGGAACTCAACGATTTTAAGCATCCCGGAGGATACATACGAATTTGGAAACTTATCACTATTGATTATAAGGACTATTAACTTTCGTTAATGGACTTCTTTCTTAACATCGATCGTTCAATTCTAAGATTGGCCGACTGCAGTGTGGCTTAAACTTCTCGTAAAATCCTCTCCATTTAGAAACCTGGCGTTGGAGGAGGATGCTGAAGATCAAATGGGCGGATAAAATGAAGAAGTATGGAGAATATTAAGAAGAGGAAAGGACCAAATGGAACACTACACAGTCAAGAAGAACCAGATGGATTGGACACACATTGGAAGGCACATACAATGAGTTAGTGAAGAATATAATTGAAGAGATAAATAGAAGGGAAAAGTCTCAAGAGGAAGGTCAAGAGATTATTTGACTTAGAAAATGTTTATTGAACAAAATATTAATGGGTGAGAAATGTTTCACGATGGTTTGCGAGGAAACCGCTCACATTTGACACATATATTTTTCTTTCGAGCCTAAAAATATTCTAAAATCAGACAAGATCAACAGGTAGGCGTATGATTGTACCACTCCTTATGATATTTATTTCAATTCATTTTTGAGACAGCAATTGGTACGACGTAGGATGACAACGAGCTTAAAATGTTGTCTTCCCAAGCAATTTCAGCCGGACAATGAATTAAAATTTTTAAACGGTGCAAATATCACGAGTTTATGTCAATTAATATATATATATATATTTTTAAACTTTTGCCGACGTTTCGGACCTTTATTGATCCAACTTCACAAATGATACATGATGTTGAAAATGTTTTACAATTCTGTTTTGATTACATAATTAATGTAAATTTACAGTCATTAAGTATAAAAATACATAGACATATTCAAGATTGTTACCTTTAAAGTTTGGTGCTGATTATTATTTACAATTTTAATTTGGTTGCTTGGATCCACTTATTTGTTGAAAAGTTATATGTGTCATTTATTAAATTATGATAGATTTTGCAAAGATAAGTAATTTCTGTTCTTTTATTGCAACTTTTTTATTTTAAGATATATGGTATATTTCTTTGAATAATCTTTTTGATAAATTTGGTTCCGAGTCTAAAATTTTGGCTTCTTTGAAATTAAATAAATTCGAAAAGGCATACAACTTTTCAGCAAAGAAATGGATCCAAGCAACCGTATAGTACCTTTTCGGATCACATCCCTGGTTACGAGACGTCAATGTTTAAGATATAAACAAAACAGGATATAAATACTCGGATATATTTTGCAACCCGTCGGAGAAGCCAATTTAATCAATTAGATTAGGAGCCATAGAGAGATAGAAAGTTCATGTAAATAATATATTGAGCATATGCTGTAAGACTTCGGGACGCATTATTTTTAAGTCATAACGTCAAAAGATTGAAGTGTGTATTTTGTGTCAAGACGTTAGACTATCTGAGTTTGTCCGAGTTTTATTTTATCCATGTCCACGGCATTTCTTGTTTCAACTTATAATAAGCAGAGAGTAATTATAAAAAGGTGGCCTTGTCCTTTTTTAAAATCCTTGAACACAAGGAAACCTTGAAAATTGTTCCCTCCTTGAAAAATCCGCGAATTCTCCTTGGATCCGACATATTTTGGGAATATTTCCTCGACCATCGCAGTTTTAGTAATAGCACGGAACCGTTGCCGGGGTAATTTAACAGAATCAAGAACTTAATCCCATATATGAAGTTTTTACCCGGCAAATCATGTAATTGTTAATTTGGCCGATATTTGATATCTTTTACTTTGAATGTACCTATTTCATCTTTTTATCGCATTTCATTTTTGGTTATACTCGCACAAAAGCTTCGTAGCTGATAGTTAAATAAAGTTTCTTGGCATATTTTTCCAGACAGAGGCATTACTATAAACCACAAAAACATGAAAAGTCACAACACAGTCAACTATATAATATTTAAATTGCTCTCGCAATTCCCTTCAGTAGAGATATAAATGAGGTGTGAACAAATGATATTTTTTTTCCATGATCGATGGATGTAACTCAATTGTTTGTTGGCTATTTGGACTGGCTACCGACAATGGAGGTCATTTGCACTAGGGATGGGCGCTACTCTAAAAAAAATACCGGTATTTACATGATTGATTGAATATTTAAATTGATTACAAATTAACATGCGTTTCAACCTAATTTTCCGGTGTTTCGGAAAATAAGGATATCAATCCAATAATATACTCAGTAATTTCCATCCGTTGGCATTTTTAAGGAACATTCATCATCGGGGGAATATATACATCGATCGGCTATTCAGTATAAATACACATTTTCTCTTTTACGCTGTATGTTTGCACTCGTCGCTTTTTTGCTGGAATGATTTCAAATCACATGAAGAACGATCGGTATTGTTATAATGTTGTGTTCGGGTAAAATCCCCTGTTATATTGTGATCAATCCTTGCGTGGTCGCACTAAAGTTTAAGCTATTGGAATAAATATTTGTATATATACGGTTCAAAATTATCGATTCTCTGGTGTTCGCCATGCGCCAAAAATGTATACTTACCTATTATATCAATAATGATAACAAACATATCTCAACTTCACGGTTATGTACATACTTAAGAAAAACAGACAAACATATTACGAGAACATTTGAAAATTTAGTGTAGTTAGTACATTTCCGCAGTTAGTTGTTCCTTTAGTTGACGCAAGATGGTAGCGCGGTCTAAATACCAGTATTTTTAGTACCGGTACCGTCGGTAGTACCGATTTTAAATACTGGTCGGTACTACCGGATTTATTATAAAATAGTAATCGGTACTGCCGAATACCGGTATTATTTTACGCATCCCTAATTTGCACCATGATGGGACAGCGGGTTGGTTGGGAAGGGAAGTATTACTCGGGAAATGGAGAAAAGGGCGGAGAGAAACCCGGCGTCGGCCTTAGCCTACTCTTTTCCGAAGGAAGCCAAGAGGTCCGCAGTTTAACATACCATCCGACGGGCTGAGTGCTGCACTTTAGGTGATATCCACATATGTTGAGATGGGAAAATTACCGTAATATTCATCTGAGGTAAATTACCACCAAGTTAAAATACGGTAATTTTCGAAAATTACCGTAATTTTCCTGTATTTTTTAGTTTTAAGCATTTAACAGCAAATGTATGGTTAAATGAGAAAGCCAAGAACAATAGGAAGAGAATAACGATGTTTAAACGATACCTAATACAACATTAATCTATTAGAATTTTTTTAAATTGAAAAACGAACTACAGCAGCAACACGCAATCTGGCTTTCTTTTGTCAAAGTATGAGAAATTTTCAAGAAGAATATTCTCTGATGCTTTGCTCTTATAATGTTATAATTTAAGTAAAATATTCCAAAAATGAGTTGTACATGCCTCAATTTATTATTAAACACGAAGGAAATGTGAACTTGGCTTAAAAGAACATGTTGGGAATTTACCCGTATGAAAAATTATCTCTAGCATAGGTGAATTATTTAGAAAATTACGTTAATTTTCAAGGGACACGGTAAATTACGAAGAAAACAACGGTAATTTACGAAGAAAACAACGGTAATTTACGAAAAAAACACGGTAATTTACGAAAATTACCGAGGTAATTTTCAGAGAGGCCCATATCTACACACATGTAGTAGGTTCTCGGGATTCCTCTGAAAATTTTCCATCAACGCTGGAGTTCGAACACGAGCCCTTAGGATGGGAGGCTATTACAGTGTACAGCCACCACAATCAACCCGACCCCCATAAGCAACAATGGGACCCTCATAAGTAACAGACGGTGGATGCAACAGTCAAATTGAATCCTATTATGACGAGCCCATTTCATTGAAATAGAATGTCTTAACTCGCCAACAAATTAGTACATGAGCCGAATACATGAGCCCGCAGCATTATGATTTATTTTTACAGTTCGGCTCATTTCTTTGTGGTCTGAATGTTCCGGTGAAATGATTCCGTTTTCCCGGGAAATGTTTTAATTTTCACAGTGGCCTTGGGAAACAAGACCTTGACCGTAAATGAATATATTTCTCTGTATGGGGCTCAGTATTTCGAAATATCGTCATTTTATCATGATAGGTAATGATAAAAAAACTTCCCCAGGCATCGAAGCTACTATCATTTCAGAGAAATCTTGGCAAAGTGCGCGAAAAGGTATCGGAGAGCACCGACTAAGGATAATTATCATGGAAAAAAATTGGTTCGGACTTGAAAAAGTTGCAAAACCCGTTTGGATTTCATTCTAATGTGAGCAAAATACATTACTTAAAATGTGACTCCGTAAAAAAAATATTCAAATTCATTGGTGAACTTGAAAGAAGGCAAACTATCCCGCTGGCCTCAAGAGTAATTGTCTACCTGGATTTTTACTGAGGGGGGGTTGCTACACATCTACCGATGAGGACGCCTCGGTAGCTTAAGTGGCTAAAGAACTCGGCGGGTAATCGATGGATCCGGGTTCGATTCCCGGTCAATGCAAATGATTATTCCTCTGTGGCGTTTCGCAATTATGCGAACTTGCGCTTGACTCCGTACAGGTAATGCCGTGGCTAGTCCCGTCATCCTCAAAAATTTAGTTTGACCACGTTGAGAGAATGGATGGAGGGCCGTGTTACGAGACATACATTATGGAAGAATAAAGGGTGTGCGATAGGATATGGAGTGGACTGAGAAAGTCATTGGTGAATGCGGTGCTCTTAATTGAAGAGAAGGAATATTAGGAGTCTTGAGCGTGGGTGAAACAGTGCACCAGTGCTAAAGAAGCAAAAAAAGGTGCGTAAGGATAAGAGGATTAGGGAGGAAATTATTTCAAGAAAGTCTTGTTTCCAGGGCCTTAAGAGAAACGACTAAGCTTTTAGTCAGTACGTACCCCGTAAGGATACGGCAGAGATACTGGTGTGTCCCTTAGGAACATTTCGGGGGAAATGTTCCTATGGGACACACTTGCCCCGGAATAATAAGTTTAATTTTCCATTTCTAAAGGAAAAGGCGTGATGGGCATACGAATGCATTTCCGTCAAAATAACGCTTGGGCCTAAGTGCCCTGAAAGCATAAAACGTTGACATAATATAAATTTCCAGCAGGAATCATCTCACCTTTAAGGATAGTTTACCGATTGAGGAAGGTTTAGATGGAGATATGATTATCTCCACCACCCTATCAAATAGTCATAGGGTCTCTCCCTCCTCATCTCACACGCTTCAATTCTTCAACTCGGCGGCACGCGTCTTACCCTTATATTCATCCCGTCCATATTCCCATCCCTTCCCCACTCACTGGACATCCCCTTGCCTCTTATCACGGCCTTCCAGCATCCCCTCAATCACATTACAACACGCGGAGTGGCGCCAAATGGTCTCCCCCCCTTCACGGGCTAAAATTCTTTCTCATCGACGGTAGTGCCATCAGAGAAATTCTTACTAATGCTTAAAAAAACCTTTATATACCGTTCTTATCATTTGCCGGCCTCGGTAGCGGCGGGGCAACGTCCTCGCCTTCTAACCCAAAGGTCGCGGGTTCGAGTCCCGCCTGGGAAGGATTTTTCACCTCCCAGGGCATGGTTGTGTGTGCTGGTCCATTGTTAATACTCCGATATAAAGGACAATCAGATATGTCTTCGGTGGTTCTTGAAAATAAATAAATTACTTTGCCATTCTATCTCCGTATACCCCATGGTCCAACGCGGATACTACATTATTTCTCCGTGGGGAGCTAGCTAGTGTACGAGGGGCTCCTTTACTGAGATGGGACTTCTACAAAACTGAACCAATGTTTTGCTACCACTATACGTACAACAAAATTTTGTTATAGTCTGTGTAGTCATATTTTATTTATGCTGCTTCCGGCATTTTTCAACAGTTCTACAGTAAATAGATATCGCTAAGGGTGCTGATAACTAACCACACCGATGGACACTATATCGTGTTCCATCTCCTCAGATAGAAACTTAGCCAAAATAAAGGTTTCAACTCCCACCAACTGTACAATGCCTATAGCAATTAAAATATTAAACATCACTGCCACCTAACAACAAAGAAATTCATCGAGCCGTGTTGACGCTAGGCGATCCCACGCAAAGATCAGGAAGTAAGATGAAATGAGAGTATAAGAATAGAGTCATAAAGCCCACGAGACAACTATCTCTTTGTGGTGGAATTGGAAATAAGTACGTATATATTGGTTTCCTTGAGTGTTGACCACCGCGACGGGTTCTCAACCACGAGTAAAGCATTCGACGGGATGCCGAGGCGGACGAGCATCACGTGGCTGCGACCCAACTCTCCTTAATTAATAATTCTAGTCTCGCACTCTTCCCCCCACTTGCGGTTCACTCGTAACAACGCCGAAGGCCAAACGCCGTCCACAACAGCGAGAAATACCGCGGCGAGGAGTTTTCCAGCATACAATGACATCAAGTCAGTAAAGAAATAAGACGTATCTATTTGGTAGGAGACATTGCAACCATGACATAACATCCTTTAATTAAGACAACAATGTAAAATGTAATTATTGTATCGTTTGAATACGGTGAGTTCCTTCGCATAAACAGATGTACTTCAAATGTAGTCCTAAGCATTTTCTTAACTTACTCGAAAAAATTTTAAAATGTGAACTCTGTGATCCAAGATTACAGCTCCAGCCATCTTAAACGGCTGTCCCATGAACCAGAAAATAATGAGGAACGGAAGAAGTGAACAAAGAACCACAAAGGTACATACATACTAAGGACTCAAAGAGTTCACTTCCAACAACGACGAGATTATGTATCCTATGACAAACACGCGGAAGAAATAGACCCAATGATTATTGTTGTCATACTCTGTAAAAGTATTCGAGTGAAATATGTCACTCGAGAGCATCGAGTGAAGGCCTCTTTCAGTCGCATTCTTGAGTGGAATATAAGTCGAATCGAATCAGCCGTTCGAGTGAAACATTTTCACTCGTCCACTTTGATTGAAAATTTCACTCAGACGGCGCGAGTAATTAACTACCCCCAATCTACCAACGTTCGAGTCCCTCGCATCGAGGGTTCCGCCCAGATAACCCTTCCGGGCATACCTACCCAAGTCAACAAAGATGGCAGGTCAACGATATTAGGGAAACATAAATGTGATAACACAAGAAATGACAACAGAAACGAAATATTCCACAGGTTATTCGTTCCTGCTCAAAATATATAATGTGTTTTTGTACATATTGGAGGTCAATTTTTTGTTACATGTATTCCCAATATATATATATTTTTTTAAGTCCTTAAAATTTTTATAGAAATTTATCTCTAGGTATTATAAGTTAAACCACGTTTCCTTCCAATAAAACAGTGGCGTTTTGCTTTCTTTATCATTCGTTGTGTTATGATGTTTATCTTTAGATAGTATATTTTGACTATTTCATTTTGTAGTCATTAAAATTGCCTAAAGATTGATACCTTTCGCTTCTTCCCAGCCCTCACGATAACCTCATAAGAATCCCCTAAGTCTAAATTTATGAAGATGAAATAGGGATTTAAAACCTATTACCTGCCATTAGATTCAAATAACTGGTAGCCCAAGGGTAAGATGGTGGACTGTAGGTACGGTATTCGATCCTCTGCTGGGGAAATAATTTTTCTCCTTTTAATTTCATAGCCATTTTCACTTACATATTCAGAAATTTTGTTTTCATCAACGCATTACACTTGAAAAATATTTCACTCGCAAAAGCATAACGAGAGAACAATCACTTGGCGCTTCGAATGAATCTTTCACTCCAAGCCTCCTCGAGTGACTTTCCACTCGATACGAGGAGTTTAGTCTCGAAGCTGGAGGGGAACCTCACTCTATATTGGAGTGTGATACTTCACTCGAAGATTTGTAGAGAGATAGGAGTGGCTCCTTTATTAAAGAAAGGGAGTAAATAAAAGGACCGAGACGACATTTCTAGACCCCTCAAGCATACACACGGAAGATAAGACACAATCGTTATTGTTATAATAATAGGGGTGGCTCACTGTTAAAGAAAGATCGCGAAGATTAGGAACTTGATATAACTTTTGATCAAAGTTTACCTTTTTACCTCACACTGAAAACTTAGTATCGTCTGTATCTCGAACATTGGGCTTCATAATAAGAAGTACATATGCTTTTCACAATAGTAAAGCAATATAGTATGAGATGATATTTGGAGAATTCACTATGTGGACTTCAGACTTTCAAAAGAATAGTACTTCTTAAGCGTTTGAGATGTGGGTGTGTGGAGGAGAATGAAGAAAAGGCGGTGGACGGAAATGAAGACAAACGAGTGGGTGCCTATTATATGGTGGGTGCGAATAGAGAGGAAACTTCTTGGGTCGAGATTAGGGGGGGGGGGGAGGAATTATAGTCGGGTGGTTGGAGCGGATATAATGAGGAGCGAAGGGAAGCTGAAGGCTGTGTTAGAGGGGAGAATGTTGGACAAACGAGGAAGGGGAAGAAAGAGAATAGGTTTTAAAGGACGGGATGAAGAGAGGTATGGCGAGATGAAGACAGAAAGTGTGTCAAGAGATATAAAGCACTACAAAAATAATATTATGCTCGCCTGTAACAATCTAGAGGAGTTCTACTCCCTTACATTTAAATCTACCCAGCTCGGTAAACTGCGCTCATAACATTGATAACATTTCACTATTTACTTCAGTACCTCGACCGATTTTGAAGCTACATGTCCGCGTCATTTCCAACATAGGACTGCAAAAAACTTTCTGTCAATGTCTTATAAACTCCTGCTTTCATTTGGGCATGGGGATGGAGGGGTTGTTTTAGAAGAAAAGTGAAGGGATTATGTATAACTCACTATTTGGGTATTATGAGTAACTTCTGAATAGGGTAAACAGAAACAAGTTGACGGTCAGGGAAAGAAGGGTGAGGTGTTTAAAAGAATTTTGTCGTTTTCCAGATCTGACCCATACACTTTAGGAAAAGTTACAATTTACAGAAGTAGCGAAGGAAAAAAACTGAAGAAAACAGAGATACGGAAAGGCAATGTAACATTGAATTACTAAAGGAAGAATCAGTAAAAGTCCCATGCAAGACTTGCAGACAAACTCGGGCAAATCATAGAAGAAAGTGTCAATAATATCTACACAGCATTTACAAAAACTATTCATGAAGCAGCGTTTGAAGTTCTAGGTGAGAAAGACACTATAACTGAGGAACCCCTGCATTATTAGTGGAAGGAAGATCTGAAAAACTTGTTGAGGAGAAAAAGGAATCTATACAACAAATAACTATCAACTAATGATCCCGAAGACCTTACACAATATACAAGAATAAGATACAAGGTTATAAAGGAAATAAGCAGAGCGAAAAATGAAGCACGGGAAAATAAATGCCAAGATGTTGAACGGTATACAGGTTGTACAAAGACGGCATCGGAAAAAATACGAGAATTAATTTGGGAAAACGAAAAAATGTTAATATAGAAATAGTAAAAATGGATAAATGGATGAAATTTGACAAATAAACGTTCTTATAGGACAGAGAACAATTTAACAGTATACAAACGGAATCCAAAATGGAAAAAGAAATACCAGAAGTAAGAATGGCATGAGTCAAAGCACTTAAAAAATGATAAATGGCAAAAACCAAGATCCTGGAGGTGTTCCAGTAGAGCACTCATTAAATGCTTCTCAAATAGTACTACAAATGCTGAGTAAAATCTTTAACATGTGTATCGTTAGCGGAGAAGACCCACTAAATGATTGGAAGCTGGCATATCAATCCACAAAAAAGGTTCGAAAAAAGATTGTAAATATTATAGGGGCCTCACCCTACTATTATGGGGGCATCACTGCTACTTGCGGGAAACCGTATAGACGGTGTGATAAAGGAGAAACTGGAACATGAAGTAGACATTGGGGAAGTAAAAAGTGGATTTACAGCTAGACGATCCTGTATAGATAACATATTTACACTGAAACAAAACACAGAACAAGAAACGGAGAGACTCATTTGGTATTTATAGATCTAGAACATTTATACAGACCTACTATACAGTTCCTATCACTAATCTCTGCCTCATTCTAGATGAAAGTAACATAGATGGAAGTGACGTAGAAGAAAAGGCCATTGAAGTCGGCAGTGAGTACAAATACTTATGAGTGACCATTGGAAATGAGAGAACAAAAAAGGAAATAAATAATAAAGAGGCTACATCAAGCAAACTGATTAAGCAGATTAAGGCCAAAAGAAATTAAAAGGAAGGAAAAGTACCAAATATATCAGACAATCATTCAGAACATTCTTCTCTATGGAGCAGAAACGTGGGAATTGAATTGACCCAAGAGAGGCTTGGAGAAGAGGATGCGACAGGCGGCCAAAGGCTGAACATATCAAGAAGACTCAGTGACGTCGTCGCAGTGTAACGGGAACCGGTTCGCGGAACTGAATTCCAACCGAGTCTCGCTCACCGATGTTAATTCGAAGAGGAGAAATAAAAAGTCTCAAGCAAGCCGACGACACTGGTCTTTAAATAGACTGAGAAGCGGTGTGCGGTTATGTATGGCCTTCAAACATTCATCAGCCTTTTTCCTACAAAATAAAAACTTTCGCAACCTTGTCACTGATAAGAAAATACTAACAAGGGTACTTTCCGCGTCAAGAACTGGTTTTAACAGGGACCTTTGTCAAATCAAATGTTTTCAAATAGAATACGACATAATGACCGTCTTTAAACCTAAGTTACAAGTAAGAAGAGAAAGGCAATGCCAAAGGTTCTTCTGGACAGCGAGAAGGTGGGTACCGGGTTTCTTGTGTTACATGTCACCGATGCCACGCCAGGGAATCCGGGAGGACTGTCTGAACAAGGATTGGAGAGCAATACAAGCGCAATTAGACAGAGACGCTATGACGGAGAACGCTACAACACTTATCACTAAAACGCCGTCGAAGGACACGCATCTGACTTTGAGAACAGAGATCCCGAAGAAAGAAAGATTTCGAAAATCGACTTATCAGAAAGGCCATCGAAACACATATTGCACTCGAATAATTTCAACCAGCATCAAGGAGAGGCGCTCGGTGAGGCAATGGAATATAACGTAATTTATAGAAAGAACCCAAACCATCCCCCATCCACTTCCACCTCCCCTCCCGATTTCACCGCAAGAATGTAAAAGAACCCCCCCGCTATGAACCCATCATTTCACCCTTGAAGACTCCGGAATTGGAAGGGGAAAAACTGGACTTTAAACAAATTCTTGACGATTTAAATATCCTCAAGCAAGTATTATTTTAATCAGCCTTTTGATTGTCAATAATACTGAGATCGCACAAAACTTCACCGAATAAATAAATCGAGTTATGTCACTTGAAATGGTGTAAAGAACGAGGCAACTGTCCGATATATAGTCACCAAAAATCCCTGGTAAGGATCGATACCCATGGTTGGGATCATCGATGTATTTTGTAGATACCTGAAACTAATGAAGGTTGGCTAATCTATTCGTCGACTAAGTTTAAGATACAACCAAAGTTGCAAACATGCAAGAACGAGGGGAAAAGGGCGGTTTGCCAAATGTTACACGGGAAGGGATGAGAAAAAAATGAAATAATTTCTTCTGAAGGCCTCAGATGGATCGAGTGATAAAGAGGCTTTAAGATAAACCAATAATTATACACGGGTGGGTAGCTATACAGGAAACGTAAGAGAATTTCACAATAATTGGCAGAACACGTATGATAATAACACTTTCCCAAGGACCGCAGTCTGCGACCTATCAGTCATGACCGCTCCTGAGAGAGAGAGTGCAGCACATGGGTGACAAGGGCTCCCACAGGGTCAGTTCTCATTTTACTGCCGAAGGGGGTGCATAGCATCCTAGCCGAAGAGGAATGGAACGGATTTAAAAAAAGACATGGAAATGTCGGGATGTTAAAAATAAAAAAATTCTCGATTTGCACTCGGAAGACAGTCAATTTTGATATTATGGGACTTTTCTGGAAGAAGTGGAAGGAATAATTAGTCGTGAAACAGCGGAGGAATTCACCACGCAACCCAAACAAAAGAATAAGTAATCACCTAGGTTTTTGTATACTTTCGCGCCGGATATGCTCCGTTCAAAACTTCGGAATAATGGTTATAAAATAAATAAAAACGCAAATGCGCCAATGAAGTCCCCTCACAAGCAACGGAAAGAAGAGATTCCCCCGTTAAATGAAGAAGCCAAAGGCCTAGAGCATTTAAACTGCTTGACAAAATAATTGTGTTGGCGGGAAGTGTCGACGATACCTCTGCATGGGATCTTAACGAAAATCTCCACTATTTTTCGGAGAGCCATAAGACAGGAAGAAACGAACATAGAATTGTGATGGCGTTTGAATGCACGGCGGGTTGCTTTAGTTTAGGATAGTCAAGAGTTAAATCAACGGCGAAAAGTTATCAGCACAATACTTTGGTATGATTCGAATCCAATGTACCGTTTTTGTAATTCTATTCCTTTAAACATGTTTGTCATTAATGCGACGGGACAAAATGTTTTAATACCGATAAAAGAGCAATTACTTTGTCTTAATACTTCATCTAAGATAAGTATTAGAAGGCACGAACATCCAATATTTGGTTACCTACGACAGGGGTAATATCCCTCGATGAATCACTGAATTTATCCACTCCAGCGACAAGTAAAGGTTGATTTACGATGAATTTAACAATTACGATGTATATCAACATAGTGAATGACACTCAAACGTACCACATTAAGCAATTAGGACGTTCAAACAAGAAGAGTGAAAGAAACAACTCTTCAAAGAATTATTTTTACAATAAATGTTACCAAACCAAGGGTAAGTAATTTATGCATGGCAATTGCAACAGAATTTAATTTTTTAAATTAAAAAGGAAAATAAATCGTAATCCACAAGAGGAATGAGCCCACTCAGATCCTTCTGCAGTTTCAGAATTCTCGTGTGGTACAAACCACACAATTCGGACAGTTGTGGTTGAATAAGATTGGTAATTTAAATCTAAGAATGAGTGTAAATTAGATGCTTTTAACTCTTGATTTTGGAAAGGGAGAAAGTCCAATGGGTAAATCACATTAATTACCAAACGGGGGAATGAGAGAACATTGTTTACGTATATCCAATAGGGCAGAAATAAGAACTTGAGGACAAAATTATGAGAAAAACTATGTTGAAACGATGTAGAGGGAGGAGGTTCAAAAAGAGATGGAGTGGGAAGAATAAAAATTGCAACGTATTTCAACCCAAAACTCTTAAATAAGACATCTCCTACACCACCAAAATACCAATTTAGCCAGAACCTTTATCTTGTTATATGTACGTAGAAGACATTAAAAATAACAGCAGCTGAGTATATACATATATAACTTTATTTCAAACAGTAAAAAAAAACTAGGCGAGTCTTTCAAAAGTAAATCAGGATTGCAATTTTCCCTCCAGATAGCATCAGTTACAAAGGTTTCACGAAGAATTTCACTTCATAACGTCATAGGCTGGACGAAGAAACTGCTTTTCCCTGGATCACAATTGAATCTTTCACCAGATGAACAGCCACAGTCCCATTAACAAATTATAAAGAGTCCTGTACATTTGATTGAGATGCATAAGAATTTGTAGCGATATATATATCAGACTTTAAAATGTTCACATGAGAACACATGCTGCCTGAATTTTATATGTATTTTTATTTAGATGAGGGCTTCTTTGGTGGAAGCGTGCAAACATCATCTTCACAAACTGGTGCGTTACTGTTGCCTGAAGCTTCATTTGACTCGGTAGAGATGACTGGCAACCCAAGAACCTAAACAAGGAGCAAGTATTGATTTTACTACAAAGCAAATCTTCAGAAGTAGGGAAAAAGAGAGATATTCAAAACAATTATGCCATGTTCATGAACTCTTCCATTATTTTGGTAATGGCATCAGGCAATAACTGTAATCCATTGTAATAGCTAACTGTAATCATGTCTAAATACTCCAACCTCAGCAGCCACACACGATGCTGTTCCTTAATGATCATTTGCCATAATTTCAAAGGTACAAACTAAAGGAATATTAGAGGTGAACTAAAAATGGAGTGACTATATGAAAGAGCATTGACACTAACTTAGTGGAAACTATAGATATCTTCAAGGCCGAGAAACAAATAAAATGTCCACACTTATATTGACTACCAACGAAGATTTCGAAACGCTATGCCTTAACGAGAGTCCCATTAATTTCAATCTCAGAGTAATTTCATTAAGAAGACTACCACTCATTTGAATCCTCACACATTCAGGGTCATTTCCGGTGTTCGTTTTAACATGACAACAACTATTTTTTCTATACTGCAGAAATTCATATAAAATAAACCTGAAGCATTATTAGATGAGTATAAATAGCCGATACAATAACATCTATAATCACCTAAAGTTGATGTCAAATGCAGGAGCAATTAATCAACTATTTAGCACAGCCCACATGTCGGCACAATAATAGGCTTGCAATACACATGAATGAATGAATGAATAGTTTATTTATGCTCTGGGAAACCCATAAGAGCAAAAAAGAATAAATACAGAAAACCATTCTGCTCAAAATACAGTAATATAGCATAGCATATCATAACATAGCATTTCAATAATATAACATAGCAGAGCATAAAACAAGAGCAATTGAAAACAAAGGTTCTAACAAAAATAAAAGTAATCAACACAAAGATTCATACATTTTAAAACATTTTAAAACAACAGTACTACTGTTTTAAATATTGGTATAGTTTCCTCTTAAATGATTCCGGAGTGGAGGAGCATTTTAATGAGTGGGGTAATGAATTCCAAAACTTGGATCCTGTAATCGGGAAGGAATTTAGATATTGGTTGGTACGGGCTTGGGGTATATGGAGAAGGTTTTGGTCTGCCCGAGTTCTTCTTACGGAAACAGAAGTTCTAAGGGTGAATAGGTTAAAGAGGTATTCCGGCATTTGGGTATGAAAGAGGGAGAACAGAAAAGATCCCAGGAAGTAGTTCCTTCGGGAGCCAAGAGGCAGCCACTTCAAGGCAGCGAAGTAGTCAGAGACATGGTCATCTCTACGAAGATCGAATATAAATCTAATGCAGCTATTGATTAGTCGCTGTATACGTATTTCGAGAGAATTTGATAAATCGATGTACACTAGTATGCAATAATCTATGATCGGAAAAATCAAGCAGGTTATAAGTAAAATTCTTATATGAACAGGTAGATTTTTCTTTTGGAGCTTAAGTATATAGAGAATTTTGTTTCCCTTGTTACACAATTCCAATACATGTTGATCCCATTTTAAGTTAGTGGAAAGAGTGATGCCGAGGTATCGAACTGTTTCTTTTAATTTAACAATGCTCGTGTGAACACGAATAGGCGGAAGACTATCATGATCGATGCTATTCAAAAGTCTTGAATTTCCGAAAATGATTGCTTGAGTTTTTATGGGGTTTAGCTGTAAGCAGTTGATATTAGCCCACATGCTACGACGAGAAAACATCAAATTGGATCACAGAGTACAAAATAAAACGGTTATCAGTAATAAATAAGATGTTCTACTCTGGCAAGTTCTAGGACACAAAAGATGTTCTTACACCAGATAAGTGTCACTGAATTTTATGCATTATCTAATGAAAGAACAGTCTTCATTTGGAGACTAGACTAGAGTTCCCTAAATTATTTTGCATGGGTTGTAATTAATGGTGATTAGTGATTTGAAATCTTTGGTTTTAGTGCAACACCTTCAACGGCGTTATCTCCGAGATCACATCTCTTATGACTATAGTGAAAGCAACAGAGCAGCTGTCTATACAAAAAAGTACTAAAATCAATAATGGTGTTAGAATGTACAGCATTTGTTCCACGCTAAAAGAGGCACCGTAAATGAATCATAGGGTCCAGTCTGGGAGAACATTTTTTGTGATAAACGTAGAAAAGTGAGGGGTATTAGAAAAATGGGAAAGGAAAGTGAAAGGAATACACATTTAATAAATGTAAGAAAGAAAACTGTCAGATACTTAGTTTTTGAGAAATTAAAGTTTGAAAATGACCAAATTTGTTTATTGTTGGTGATATTTTGATGCCAAATTGCAAGATTTTTGGAAGTACCAGTAGAGGGTTATGGACTAATTTCACGTCTAAAATATGGCCATATGCAACCCCCCCAACAAGGTTGCGGGCCTGTGGAGTGAAACAGGGGGGCTAGGGTGGGACGATATGCGGCCTCGAAATGGCCATTTCCGAACGGAGTGGCCAGCCCACTCCCACACTTTGGCCCCTTATGATTTTTTTATTGAAGTTGTAATGTTGAAGTTAAGTTGAATTCCTAGTTCGTGGTTTGAACAAGAGATTGCACTGCGATGCCGGTTTTTTTATAGGATCGTTCTTGTAGTTATGTATGTAACTAAGGGTTAACAAAGACAACTAAAAACAGCATCAGAAACTAAAAAGACTTATGGAAGTGTTATTAAATAAATTAAAGACCAAAAAGAATATTTACTTCATTTTTCTAGTGGGGTTTCTTGAAATCTTGCATTTATGTCAACCGTATATCACCTGAAGGCCAATATCCGTGCAGAAATTGCCAACATACCCGCTGCTATGCTGGTAAGGGTCATGACAAACACGAGAAATCGGCTTACTCAGTGTGTATGGACAATGGGGGGCGTCATCTATCAGATTTGATTTACAAAACTGTATAAAACAAAACTTTAAACATGTACCTACATTATTAAAAGAATAAAAAATTTTTGATTCATAAAATGGGTTTCATTGCGTTTTGAAAAAAGGAAGTTATGTTGCCGCACCCTGTATATAAAGTAAGATTTCACTATGGATTTTTCGGTTGCAGGCTATCTAATTTTTCCCAATTTAACTTTTTTTATTTACTTTGTCGACCTACCTTGTTAGCATTTAATCCCTTTAAAATATGTCACCTTCAACGATTTTATATTCACGTATGACATAATCCATATTTCATTAAAAATAAGTATAAAGAGTAAATTCAAGGTTAGTTTGTTAACTGGTATGAGAACTAAATCACCTAATGACTAGTATAACTTAAGTAGGTATACGTCACCTTGAGAAAGGTTTCATTAGGAACATGCTCTGCCAATCTCTCTTGCTTGAAGCTATACAAGACTTCTTTGCCACCAGCAGATACCACTAGAGCACCACCATTCTGAAGTCCATCACCTTTCATGTCACCTCCCAAATTCATTTTCTTACCCTGAGTAACAATAAAGGAAGGTGTAAGAAAGTTTAGAACTTACATACGTAACTGACTGAGAAGCATAAATGGTGAACGACAAAATAACTTACCTTTGCTGCTGCCTCTTTAACCTCCCAACTGAATATGGCTCTCAAAACACTGAACAAGCTAAATCTTTTAAAACCCAGAGCTGCATAAGACTTCTTGTCGGTATCAATAAATAATTCTGAAAAAGAAGGCATAAATGTTCAGCATAAAAAATTCTGCGCAAAAGAAAATGCCAAGCACTGAGATAGGGTTAATTTGGTTACCTCCAGCGAAAAATTTTTCTTTGACAAACTCTTCGATCCCCAACTCCTCTACACCAATGCCCACCAGACGAATGTCATTTCCCTTAAGCTGTGGGTAAATAGCGCTCACGTCTTTTGCCCACAGCCGACACAACACTCATCCCCATCTTCGAAAGAATATTATAACGCATGTGTGATCCTTCCACAGCGAACTCATGGGAACAAGCTGAAATAATAATAGACATCCATATAAATTTTTAAGAGTATTAGCGAGATTCAGAGATGGCATCAATCCGTGAAGGTCAAGTTCACGAGGCTGGGAGAAATGACAGAGCTCATATGGTAATGAAAAATGTTCCGAAAGTCTAATAATAAGAATTCAGAAGGTATTTAGTGGCACAAATGATGGCCTAGAGTAAGATTGAGATGAAAACCATCAACGAATGAGAGTTCCTTCACGTATTTCGAATACGATCAAACTTAACAGGAGATGTTAATCACATGACGTGTGGAAATGTTTAGCAGATATTTTTCATTACCGGTATTCGAAATGTTTGGTGGGTTACTTACATTGCCACTCTCAACACTTTTCACAAGGTTGTTCTCAATGTTGGACAGATTCATTTTGCTCTCGCAGTTCACGGTCGGAAAGAGAGAAAACTGCCGTATCGCACTACGGACACAAACACTCGCAACACCTGCAATCTGTGAAATCATCATGTCGCAGCAGACTTAGCGGAATTTCCACAATGGATGGAAATTGTTGCGTAACGCTTTTCAACATAGCTCATAAATCCTTAAATATTTCACTAATAAATGAAATATACTAATTTATGAGAATGTTGAAATTTTTATATTTACATGCAGCAACAGTTTGTTACATTTACTCCTCTTATACATTAATATAAAACAGCATCTGATTTAAAATTACGCTTGCGCTCTCCTTACCTATCGGCTGAAGCCGTAACTACTGATTCGGGGGAAAATCAAACGCATTTTAAAGAAGTTAAAATATGTTTAGTGGCTGAGTTTCGGCATACAAATAGGAAATTAAAATTACATGTTTTCAAGATATCCTTAGCAACTATCAGATAGGGTTTAGCGTATATTTAAATAATCATCCTTCATAAGTGAATTTAAATCATAATTTATAAACTTTAACTATGCACCTCGGCCACATCACAGCCTCGGCGTCACATGATAATAGCAAGATACACATTTATTTATTTATTGATTTGTTTACCGATAAACGGCATAAGCCAATTCACAACAATACATAATATGGATCTATATTTATATTTTTATGTGTAATATAAATTGTATATAGAATATGGAACATTAAAGACGATTGACCAAGAAATAGCAGCAACAGCTGGCCAGATTATATATAGACATCAAATGAAGAAAAATGAACATATAAGGAAAATAATTCATAATAATAAAAAATAAAAATTACCTTGATCACAATTGTCACATGATCTTTATCCCAAGCATTGATTCACAGTAGAAAAGCCTGCTGAAACAGGATAAAACATTGGCGAAATACCCAAAAAGCAATGAATAAAGTAAATGATTAGATAGATAATATTAATTAATTTAATACACAGTAAGAATATTGAATGAGTGAAGCAATAAAAAAAATTAATGAATTCCAAAATAGCACTCCAAAATACCATAGAGAAAAATTTTTTTCTTTAGCATTATTTCAGAGCAAATGTTCTGTGAGAAATTTAGAATTTTGAAGAAAATTTAGTTAGGTACCTAAATAGGTAGGTATACGTATATAGTTAAATATACCTAATAGTTCCAAATTTTAAATCTAGTATTTGTAGAGCCGATTGAGTAAATGATTTTCTGTGTGGAATGATTTCTGGGCCACCACCTCTTAAGCTATTGAAAATTGATTTTATCAAATCAAATAATTGTTGTTTACTTTAATTCAATATTATTTACCTAAGATATTTTCATCATTGAAGTTCAATGGTATGCATTTTGCATAGGGTGGGATCAAAAAGTAGTAGGACTGAATTTCTGTAGCGCGAACCGAGTGGTGGAGGGCGTGGTAGTGAGGAGCCTTTTGAAGAGACCGATACTTCTTTCAGTCGCCTGCGGGCAAGCGGGGAGTAAGGACGTCGATTTCCGTGAACCTCTGTTAAGGATATTATCATCACTAACAATATGGAAAAATCAATGACATTATTTAATTTTTAATCAGTTTTATTAAAAAATGTACAATATATTTTACACAAAATAGTTAACAACATAAACATATGTACAAAACAACAAAAAACTTTATTTTTGATTATATAAATCAACTTGGAAATAAATACATATGTACAGTCTCGTAATAAAACCTGAATGAATAAGAGATATTGATTTTTTTCTTATGCCTAGAGAATAATGTCATCATTCCTAAAAAGTAATCTATGAATGCTTTACGCTGAGATTCACTCTCTCTCTCTCAAATTTCTCAAAAATTAAAATTTGAATCTCTAATAATATCCAGGTATCTTTGAGATCAATTGGGGTATGAAAAATAAATTGTGATAACGTTCACCATCAACTCATATTTTGGTCAGTTTAGCAATATGTACTGATGCTTTATAATTTAATTAATAATTATTATTTGGTCAGGACTTAACATGTGTGCTGGACACAACCATTGAAGCATCTTGTAGAAATGGAAAAAATGTACATACATCATATGCATCAATGACTGACTTATAAGGTGAATCATGATAATTATTTTAGCGAATGAATGATATAATTGCACAGAAAAAATAGCAACCTCACATCAAGCTGTGGATATGTTCTTGCTATTCTGTCAAGGAATGGTCACTATGAATAAATTACCACATTTTTCAGTTCATAAGATGCACATTTCTCCATAGAAATTCTCAGATAATCAACCTACATCTTACATGTCCAATTTCAATGTCAGATTTGGCATAATGACTTTTATTGGCATATTGAGCTTTTTTTGGCATAATGTCAGTTAACTGAATTCTGAAAGCTTCACATTGAAATTCACACCCATTTTATTTTAGATTATCTGTTGAAATATCATTCCAGCAAAGACCAGTGGTCACAATCCATGCCAAAAATGCGTACCAGTAACCCATGTTCAGAGGAAATTTGTTGAAATATATGTGATGCAAATCTAATCAAAATAATTATGTAAGTAAAAGCTTGCATGATTACATCTTGAACGATGCCCTGTCACCCAATTTGTTTACATCATTCAGCAAAGGATCACTTCTCCGTTTCACCCTAAACAATACCAAATGGTAATAGAAAGTTTTTTTTTTTTTTTTCCAAAAATATTTGGCCAAGACTAAGGTGGGTGTAAGGATCCTTGTGCATCTTATGTATAGCTGGGAATGTGCAGTAAACTCTCTTGAATGGGAAGAAATCAAGACCTCTTGAGATCGACTGAAAGCCTTGTTTCCCACTACACAATTGTTTTATTTACATAGTTCTATTCTGTCCGTCTTGATGTGCATGTTTATGGTGTTGAAGGCTAAGATGATGATTGATGTGGTTTGGTAGAGGCAAAGACAGCTCATTAGCTGAAGGATTTGCTGTCACCTTGTCTGCAACAGAAGTCCTGGGTGGAACAACAGTATGAATACCAGACTTCAGCCTCCCTAAAAGAAGTGAAAATCATTAAATGGATAAATATTGTTTACACCTTTAGCTGTGGGATCTTGGAATTGTGGCCTCCGTACCCCAGTAGCAGTTGACGGTCCCGCAATGTTGCCGGCACGTTGCATTGTAACCAATGTGATGGTCCCGCAACGTCACAAGAGTGAGTTACATTGTTGCAACGTTCCAGCAACGTGCAAAGTTTCCGAGAATCAACGTCATGGGACCGTCGCATTGCGACCTTCCGAAAAATTTTGCTTGGGTACCAGATTCCATTACGATAAGCTAATCAAATGTTTAAGCCACCTTACATGGTTCTTTCTTCTGTTCAAACGCTTGCATAAACCCCCTCCAATAGGAAAATTGTGAACATTGACCCTTGGTGCACCAAATGCCCAAAGACATTCCATGTAAAAATATTTGGTCTGTAACTAATATGGAACAGATCCGGAACTGGGCTGGAGCTAGAGGTCTGTAGGTGGTCTGGAACTGGGAAGAAATTGAAACAGTGCTCCAGACCAGAATTCATCCCTGCTCTCTCAAAATTAAAAAAAAACATTTTCATTTATATAATATGATTGTACTATTACGCGATACCATGTTTTAATATTTTAATTGTCCTGCCTATAGTATCTACCTAACGACTTTGTATCTTCCTCGAATTTTCAGCTACCCTATGATTCTACGCACATTATTTCGCACCCGAAAACGATATCACCACTTCCAGAAAGCCACTTCTGTGCATTAAAGTGACTTTGAGAACTAATTATTAAATGAAAATTCCGTGATAGTTTGAAGAAATACCATCACATCATGATAACAGTTTTCAGGCATTAATTATTTGAAACCTAAATATGGCCCCATAGTACGAATATAAAAGCAATATTACTGAGAATAAACAAGATTTTATCAAATAAATAAAATATCGGACCGACCAAAGTCGATAATTGGTTGCAGGTCGGTCACAAGTTGACGGTCAAAATGTGACGTATCTACAACGTTCCTACGACAGACCATTGTGACCACAACCTTAGGACGACCTTTGTTACGTCGCTGTAATGTTGCGGCGACCAACTCTGCTACTGGGGTACTAGGAAAATTGGGTACTTTCCGCAAAACTCAAGGTGTATGCTTTTGTTGGATAATACCAACTCTTATACCCATGAGACTATTACAGACAGACGAAAGCAAATAGTCAGCATTTCTACCCTGAATGAATGGCTTTACCTTTATTTCAACCCCACGCTTAAGTACATAATTGGTTTTACGAGACTTTTCGTATGTGGACTCAAATATCACACCAAACCAACTAAAAATCATATTCAATGCCTAAGGCACATGAGGTTAAGGAATCCATCATAAAAAAGAAAAGAAGACTTTGGCATTCTGAGCTCATAATCATGAAATAGAGCATGAATACTTTACTCACTATAATATATGGCCATTTTTCACTCTGCAACATGACATAACTTAAGTCACTAATGCTGATTAAAGAATTGGCAAAATTCAACACAATTCAATGCTCATACTAAAAGTGGATTCTCAGAGTATTATGCAAATTGATGCTTCACAAAGAATAATGGCTTGGTTTTCCTGCACTAAAGGTGAGATCACCAACAAAAATTATTGTAGCAATTGAACATTGCTGGTATGTCTTACTTACATATCTTGGGCATAGATTTTGAGTACGGTTGAGCATCCAAATGATCCATTTTCACTACCTCTTGAGGTGGTGGTTTGATATAAGAACAGCTATCCCCACTACCTGTGAATGAAATTGTGAAACAAGGAAGTAACAATCAATTGGACATATTGCACATAAAGAACTACATACAAAGAACTCCAGAAAATGTTTTTGATTTCTCTCAGAAATAGGTACTTACCTTCCATTATCATTGGATTGGAAATCGAAGGAGATGGAACATAAGATGAGCTTCTATGCTGAGCCATGACTATCTCTTTGGTATTTTTCTCTGGTTTACAGAGAACTATATACATCTTTGGAAAGAACAGGCATCCAAGTTGCACAAGACCACTGCAAATGTCAAGAAAAATGAATTTAAAATGGTGATAACGTAAACAATTGATGAAACAATGCACATATAAAGAATGACAGGTTGAATGAGCTTAGCCGGTAGAGCTCATATTTTAAATGAATAGCCAATTTTCTTGAAAGTCTAATTTGCAAGATTGACTGTTTTAAAAAGATATAAGGTCTGGTACTCTTTCATACAGACAACTCTTGTGCCAACTTTACACATCAACACTTAGTCTCTTTCAACCGTGGTCACTTCCTGAA
Source organism: Pyrrhosoma nymphula (assembly GCA_963573305.1). Taxonomy (NCBI): domain Eukaryota; kingdom Metazoa; phylum Arthropoda; class Insecta; order Odonata; family Coenagrionidae; genus Pyrrhosoma; species Pyrrhosoma nymphula. Next base: position 4,393,127 of record OY754335.1, on the reverse strand, counting down.
ATGCACTTACCTCAAAGAGAGTGAAATTGCAAGAGTAACAACTCTGATGGATTGTGATGTAGAAGCAAGATAAAGAGGAACAAAAGCCAGCCAAACAACGATGGCTGTGTATGAAGTGAAGGCCACATAACGGGCCTCATTGAATCCACCGGGGCATTTTCTTGTCCGAGCAGCATAAACCACACACAATAGGACAAGAAACAATGGATAGGCCAACCCCACCTAAAAAAAATGAATGCTGTTTAAATAAAAAAATAAAACATGTCTTTGAAATGAAGACTTAATATTGCACAGGGCATTCAGATCAGAGAGTGAGTACAATATAATCACGGGATATAACCACTGTCTCTAATAAACTCTACTATGAATCTTTCCAGAGCTAACAGCCAGAGTGCCTGACATGTTCAACTGACTTATAGTTGTTCATTAAGCCTCCCTGTCGATTTTGGTAACAACTGTATGAGTTCGCTGTCAATTTGAAGCCTGTTGGGTGGCTGTTGGAGATTTAGTGAACAGAATATGAACAGCCTACAAACAATCTTGTGCCACACAGAAATGGAAACAACTTGGAAACAGCCTTCCAACAGTTTGTCCTCAGTTTGCAGCTTGTTCTTTAACTGACAGACAACAAGCATTTCGGTGACGATAGTGAACAGATTCCCAACAGGTAGGGGCTGGTTGGTTGTCCGACCCATACACGGTGGCCCGATGTATCAGTGTATTTTTATTTCTATTTTTTTAATTTATGTATTGATGTTAATTAATTTCCATTTTACATTATATTATTTCTGTGCATTTATTGGTGTACCGGTACATTCAGCAATTTTCTCCTTTCAATATTCTTGCAAGTTAGTTACGTCTTGATTGAAACATGAACAAACGTGAGGGAATTTGAAAAAATCTTGATCATTCTCCGTAATACTGCATTTATATTCATACTATGTGGCCATATAGGCTTCAATTAATCAATGCCTGATAACTGTTATCGTGATTGGATGGTATTTCCTCAAACTATCATGGAATTACCACTTAAAAATTAGTTCTCAAAGTTACATCAACCCTCGGAAGTGGCCAGGTATATAAGACTTTCTTGACGTGGGTTTTTTTATTTCGGGTGTGAGAATATGTGCATTGAGCCATAGGGTAGATGTCGTTAGGTAGATACATGGTAAGATATAATAAAGCATGTCAGTGCGTAGTAGTACTTTCATATAGTATATAGTATTTAAGTGAAAGTTATATTTTTTTATTTTGAGAGGGCAGGGAACCATTACCTATATAATGCCTCGAGAACAGGCTGCAAACAGAATATACACCAACAGCTAACAAAGAGGCAACAGAATATAACCAGGTAAGAACTGTCAGATGACAAATTAGCAACAGCAAACAGGCAGCACACAGGCTCCTACCTGTTTACTAACTGTGTTTGAACAGGCAGTGAAAGCAAACTGGCAGTGCACAGTCCCCTAACTGTTCACTGGCTGTGGTCCAACAAGCAAGGAACAGAGTACGCCACTACCCACAACAGGGAGAGAACAGACAAGTGACCCTCTTCTCACGGACACGAAACAGACAAGGTGTATGAATTTACATTCTATCAACCAATGTCCGCCTGTTGTCTCTCGGACAAGGAACAGGGAACCAACAGCCTACCAAACAGGCAATGAACAGACTTTATTGTTACCGAAATCGACAAGACTCCAATGCATTGGATTCACAGCCAGATAATGCAAGTATGTATCGAGTATAACTTGTAATGAGTGCATTGAAGCTTTTAAGATTCCTGTCATGGAATCCCTAAATAATGAAATACAAAATTACTCTTCAGTCAGGGACTGACTCCAATATATGTATACTGGAGGGTTAATCATCCAGTTTCAGAGTTTTCTGCCACGTAGTTCCATCTTTTGGACTACGTATTATACTGCACGCTTCCTCAGGTCCAGTTGACAACAGGACCTGAAGAAGCCTTAGAAACTGGAAAATCAACCCTCCAACTATCTAAGTATCTAACAGAAATCTATCTAAGCATGTTCAAAATTGTGATATTCTAGATGGCAGAGTGATCAGCTGCATGCTTTATATGTGCGCACAAGGAATGCAGGTGCTGGTCCAAATTTTATGGGCCCTCAGATTTCCAATAAACTCCCAGCTGAGCTTAAAACTCAAAAAAGTGTGGCTGCATTTTTAGTTAATCTGCTCAGGTACTTGAAATTAGAAATGTTTTATTCCATTGCTGAATTTCTTAATAATGCCTGATATGTTATGTGTCTTGTATGCAATGTATTTTTGTAAATTTACCCTGACGTGTCTTATATCAAGTGTAACAACAGTTCAACAGTTGTAACATCTTGATCACTGGGCAAATAAAATGCATTGTATTGTACTGATACATTTTTGAGAAAATAAAAACTATGCCTTGCGGTAACATGAATCACAACCAATAAATACTTACAATGTATGAGTGATCTGCAAGCCCCAGGCAAACCCGCAGGCGAGTCTCTCGATCAGGGAATACATGGGTGATTGCCGGAGGACTGGAGAGGAGCCAGCTAGCATTGACAACTATTTCCACTGAAGTAAGCAGACCAGTGATAACCAGCTGAGATTGAGGGCTGGTATACCTTAGAAGGGAAATGCACAAACAAAAGTTAAAATATGTCAGAATACCATACATTATGTAACATTATGAATGATGCGCATCAGGGTATGATGGAAATGCTTATTTAATACATTATTGCCATATGTTTATGTTCATGACAGTGAGTACTTGATGTCTCATAACATTTGTATGAGAAATATTTAGAGTGAAAAAATCATTTGCTGGGACTGTAGTTCATACCCAGATGCTCCAAATTCTTAACAAATGCTTTAACCAACTAAGCTACCCAGGTGTCATCTCTCACTACCAAACCATTGATCCATGTTTAAACATATCAAAATTCCTACCATGGACTTTGCTTTGTGGAAAGTTGAAATGTTGATACCTGTATTCATTGCTAACCATTTGCATTCGTAAATATTCATACAGCAACAAGAATAATTGCTGATTTGTCATAAAAAAGATGCTTTAGTACATATCACCAAATATGCATTATTGAATGGAGGAGTCTCAGTAGCAACTGTGCGAAACAAAACAAAATTGCTCAATTTAAACTAATTAGGGTAGTTTGAACGAGACACATCCTGCTTGCTCAAATCTGCCAGTTTAAGAAATCTTGTTTATAATTCAAATCTATCAGTTAAAAAAAATGGTCCAATGGTGTGACTCTAACCTTCTCTTGATAAATAATAACAAAACAGTATACCTAAAATTTCATACAAAGTGGTCTGTTTCCGACGAAAGCCCCCTCATTAAAATGAGGAATTCATCAATGGACATGTCTTCCTCTCTGAAATTTCTTGGCATTCATCTGACAGAAAATCTCGATTGGAGTCGACACATAGACAACATTAATAAGAAATTATCCACGGGCATATTCATTATCCATAGGATGCGGGATATTGTGTCTATCAATACCATGAAGCTCCGGTACTCAGCCAAAATAGAATCCCACTTAACTTATGGCATCATCTTCTCGGGAAACTCATCCTATGCTACCAAAGCTTTCTCACTTCAAAAGCAAGCTTTGAAAGCTATGTGTCGGGTTCCCTATCGCAGTCCTGGACAGCCTCTATTCAAAACATTAGGAATCTTAACCCCTCCATCTCTGTTCATTTTAAACTGTGCAGTTTTCATTAGGCAGCACCCAGATCTGTTTCCAGCAAATAGCGACTTCCACCACTACAACACCAGACACAAAATGGACATCCATATCCTGGATTATAACCTGTCAAAAAGCCAAAAAGACCCCCATCATATGACCTCAATCATATATGACAGACTTTCTCCGGATGTAAAAAGTATATACCCAATCACACAATTCAAAAAGTCCCTGAAGACTTTTCTAATAAACGAAGCATTTTATAGCCTAAGCTCATTTTTTGATGGTTCCTAATCTCATGAAAATACTACCTCCATTTTCTTTTTTCATATTCCTTGTATACCTATACCTTGTTCTTGTCATTTGATATGTATGTTATGTATCTTAATGATAACTTAACAAACAATAAACTGCAGGGTAACAATAAGCTGCAGGATCATGGAGTTAGATCAGTGGAAGATGATTGGGGAAGTTTGAAAAATGGAATAGTAGAAGCGGCGAAAGCAACGGTAGACGTAGTCAGTGCAACTAAAATTAGAAAACCGTGGATCACGAAGGAGATGATCAGGGAGATGGAGGAGACAAGGAAATGGAAGAGTGTAAACTCAGAGCTAGGTAAGAGAAAATACTGAGAATTAAATAACAGGCTTAGAAGAGAAACAAAGAAAGCAAGAGAGGCGATGTGAAGAGAACAGATCAACTCGTTAGAGAAATACCAAAAAGAGGGAAGAGCAGATGCATTATATAGGAAAGTAAAGGAACTGATGGGTGGTAATAAGGGAAGGGGAATTACAACGATAACAGACAAGACGGGAAAGGTAATCGTAGAACCGAAAGAGATCCAGGAGAGGTGGAAGGAGTATGTTGAAGAGCTGTATGGTGAAGAAATAAGGCCCAATAGGTTAGATATAGAAAGGGAAGACGATATCAACAGAGATGTCATCGGACCAGGCATCCTAGATAGCGAAATCGAAAGAGCTCTACAAGACATGAAAAGGAATAAGACGGTGGGAATAGATGACATATCTGCAGAGTTTTTAAAGAGCATGGGGAAGAACGGAAGAGGAAAACTTTTTGTGCTTATTCGTAGGATTTATGAGGATAGTGTGGCCGGAAGACTTTGCGAAGACTGTACTAATTCCTATACCAAAGAAGAGTAAGCCAAAGACGTGTGAAGACTACAGGACAGTAAGTTTAATATCCCACATGGCCAAAGTAGTTCTGAGGATTCTAAACAGAAGGCTAGAGAAGAAGGCAAATGAATACCTGGGTGACGACCAGTTTGGGTTTAGGAGAGGGATGGGAACGCAAGGCACTATAGTGGTGATGAGGACGCTAGTAGAAAGAAACCTAGAGTATAGGCAGGATGTTTTTGCATGCTTAGTAGATTTCGAGAAGGCGCTTGATCGGGTGGACTGGACGAAATTAATGGGAGTGTTGAAGAAATTAGGGGTCGATTGGAGGGACAGGTGTCTAATTCAGAATTTGTATATGAACCAGACGGCGCAGGTTAGGGTAGCCAATGAAGAATCGGGATGGGCCACGATAGGATGGGGAGTGCGGCAGGGGTGCCCACTATCGCCTTTGCTTTTTAACGTGTATTCAGAAGAAATGGTAAGGGAGGCATGGGGGGAGGAGGAGGTAGGAATAAAGGTAGGAGGGAAGATGATAAAATCAGTGAGATTTGCAGATGATCAAGCAGTCTGCCAAGCGGTTACAGTCAATGGTGAATGCGTTAGAGGTGCAGTGCAAAAAGTATGGGATGAAGATCAATCACAAGAAAACGAAAGTAATGAGATTTTCTAGAAGTAAGAAGGCAGGGCTGAATATAAGGGTGGGAGGGCAGAAGATAGAGCAGGTCGAGCAGTTTACGTATTTGGGTAGTATTTGGAGGAGAATGGGTTTAGTGGTAAGGACATCAAATGCAGAATTGCACTTGCTAAAGAAGCATTTTCGAAGAGAAGGGAATTGATGAGGGGGGGTCTGAGAAGAGACGTAAAGAAGATGCAGGTGAAAACTTTAATATGGTGCGTGGCGCTATATGGGTCGGAAACTTGGTCATTGCAAAGGGAGGATGTGCGTAGACTTGAGGCGTTTGAGATGTGGATTTGGAGAAGGATGGAGAAGGTTAGCTGGATGGCGAGGAAGATGAACGAGGAGGTATTGGATATGGTCGGAGAGGAGAGGAAGCTTGTGGCAGAGGTTCGGAGAAGGCAGAAGAGATGGATGGAGGAGGTTTTGAGAGGAGAGGGCATGTTGAAAAGAGTGATAGAGGGGAGAACACTGGGGAAGCGTGGAAGAGGAAGGAAGAGGATAGGAATTCTGGACGAAATAAGAGGAGGTAGAAAATATGAAGAATTGAAGAGGGATCTAATAGCGCGCCATCTGGTCAGGACAAAACGGTAGACAAAAGAGAGGACCTGCCCCACGTAACTTAGTCTTCTCCCTGACCCGTCCTCCTTCCAACCAACTGTCAATTCCTGACCTCCCCTCATTTCTCCACGTTCCCACCCCCCACTTTCTTTATTAAATAAGGCTAGCAGTAGCAATATTTCCTTCTGTTTGTCTTGTAAAAGATGCCTTTGATGTCAAAACCGGTCAATAGCATTTAAATAAATAGTGGAATTTTGTACTATGTTTTTGTCATAGTGAATTTTAACTATAAGTTCATTTAAAGGGTTATTTACCCCAACTTGTCTGTTTTAATTTCTACAACTCATCTTCCAATGATATGACAAATTCATATTAAATTCAAATTCAGCTATAAAGGCTGGTTTACATGATATGTGTTCTTGAATGAGTAATGCACAAGCACTTGAGAGAACGTGAGCTCTGAATTAGAACAGATACTATTTAAAGGACTTATTTTCATGAATTCCTGCAAGTTGGTATACCTATAGAATGATATTATGAAGGAAGACTTATTCATGCAGCTATAATTTAAAGCAGTGCATGGATCAAGTGAATAGGGCCTTAACATTAAACTATAGCTACACCATTAACCATTCAAGCCCAGAGGAGATTTAAATGAATCCCATCTCGTAGGTTGGAGGAGATTCAAATGGAATCACTGGTTTTCCACTGATTTAAATGGAATTGCGGCAACGTAGTCGCACTACGTTGCTCGACAGCATGTGAAGTTTGTGCCATACATAGCGACTATGTTGCTCGTCACTGAAGGGTGAAAATGCATACACTATCAGTACTCATGATTAAAGACAACTTAGTACTATTCTACAAAATTTTTAATGTACGATGCATTTCCCCGCTTTATTGCATCATCACCTGATGATGCCGTAAAGCAGTGAAATGCATCATACATTAAAAATTTTGTAGAAAAGTACTAAGTTTGTCTTTAATCATGAGGACTGATATTAATAACTTCTACGAAGTGAAGCCTGCCACAGTCGAGTTTACGAATAAACTATAGTATTAATTTGTTTGTTAGCGCCACTGTTTAGCGACCTTAAAATCCTGCCCTTACCCTGTGTCTACATTATGTATGCCAATCTATATATCAAAGGTCACATAAAAGATTTTACTCTTAACTCTGATGTCCACTGTTACTCTGCTAGAAGACGTCTCAAAATTCATGTACCCTATGTAGGAACAATAAAATCAGCAATGGGGCCATCTAACATGGGTCTCCATCTGTATAACAAACTTCCTCATGTGCTAAAACAAACGGAGTCTATTGTCAAATTTAAAAGTAGTTTAAAATGTTTTTTAAAACGAAATTGTATTACTCAGTGAATGAGTTCTTGGGTGACTCCTTTAACTTATAATATTTTTTACCTTCCTATTTAATGGCTTTTTCAGTTGAATCTAATGTATCATTGTATGAGTATTTGCTTTCTTTCCTGTATTGACATGCCTTATGTCATTGTACATACTGTTCTCATTATGTATTTCTGATATCTAGGCAAATAAAAAAAAATTAAACATGTTTTTCTTATGTTAGCATGAAAATGAAATGATCATGAAATTAAATGGGAAATCAATTGTTACAGAATTCAATGGAGCTTACTTTGTCTTGTGAGGTGCACTGTGGCTGTGGTTGAATATCCTGGCGATTCGGTTGGTCTTTGTCAGGATGGCTGCATAGCACAGGGAATGGCATAATCCCAGAGAGAAACGTGACAGTCCACAAGAGAATGGTGTCGGGTAAGAGCCCACGAGGACAAAGGTGACCAAGAATGAGGCCAGAGTTCCCAGGAGAAGGAGTGAGGACAGCTCACGACCAGACGCTTTGATGACTGGCGTGTCTCCGTAGTACCAAAAGACTAGTCCTACAGCTATTGTCAGTACAACACCTAAAAAAATAGAAAGATAGGTCATTAGACAGATTTTAGACTGATTAGACTGGGACTCGGAACTCCAAGATGCGACTTCTAATCCCCATAGAACATACGTGACTAGGTTAGCTAGAGCTTGGAATGGATGAATCGGACTCTGATGAGCTGTAGTCGTGCACCTATGTGCCAGCTACCTTGAACGGAGTCTGAGAAGTTGTAGTATATCCAGGGGGTTGTATTATTATTGTCATTTGTTTATGGAAATAAAGTGCGACTCCGCCATCTTTACAGAGTCTCTCTCCTGCGTTCGAACGTGTTGTTTGTCACTTCGAGTATCTCACAGAAGTAAAAAATACACTAGGAAAATTTTACCAACTGGCATAATATCAGATTTCTCGCGATGATCATATTAAGTTGCGATCATGAATTTAAAAACTTATTGCTAGGCAAATACCATACATAGGTACGTAAAAATGGGACAAAATGGGTTTGAGAATAAAATTCATCAATCAACAGATATTTATTCTAGTTGGTGAAATGTTTCGGAGAAGCAAATCGAATGAGTGATCGCCCAATAAAGGAAATGGTAGGAAAAAACAATTATGTATTTCGGAGCAATAGGCCCGAAAGACTGAGGAAGCATGGTGCTAAAATCAAGGCCACAACTACCTCGAGATTGAACGTGAATAGATTATCCTTCACTTTATTGAACTTCCCTATCCATTAGCACAGATATTCTGTGCTCTGTTGTATGTGAAAAAGAATTAGTTTGAAGAATACAGTAATTTCAGCATGAGCAACAGCCTGCAAATTAGTTATTCAAATGGTTTACAAAAGATATAATAGTTGCATACCCATCAGGATAAGAATAATGTGCAAGAACATTACATATTCTAATCTGAACCCAAGGTTTCTGATACCTCTGTAGTTTCATGACTCATATATTGTAAACTGACTTTCTGACATTGTAATACTTCTGATGTCACCAAAGTCACCAGTTTTGCACACCAAGTCAGCCGTACTCACCAAATAAGGCAATAGCCATTGCACCAAGAGCCCATGGATCCTTGAAGTCAATGACTTTTTCAGGAATGTCCTCACAGGAAGTGTAGTCAGAAGAAGGCAGTTGACCTTTTGGGCAATCGTCACAGTGAAAGTCATCTTTCTTGAACTGGTAGAAGTTGCACGTTCGACAACGCCAACAGCACATGTCTTCTCGCTGGCAAAAAATCATGAGGTAAGAACAACTCAACACAATATGTCCCTTCAATTTGAAATTTTAAATAATAACAAATAGTAGTAAAACACAGAGTGCTGGTTGAGTATGTGATGCTATCTTGTTCAGTAAAATTTGAGAAAATTCCAATATGCTCCTGTGTCATCTGATATACTAACTGACAAAAATCAGGAAAATCAAAAATAGTGAGAACATGCCTTGATATTCCTCCATTATCGCATTATCACCACATTGGTTGTTTTTCAGACAACAATTTTCCCCCTATTCCAACAGGAATCTTCCGGTCACTTCGACCTAAAGACGCCTGTTGTTATACAGGCAAAGCTGAAGTCTGAATAACAACCAACGTGATAAAAACCCAAGAATGGAGGAACACTTGCTTCAGCGCCGTGGAAACGTAGTGGAACAACATGCCTTGATGATTTCAGATGGATTGACCCTTCTTGTAATTTATATGACCACATACCCAAAAGGTGACTTAAGGAGCATAACTATAGAGATGAGAAAATTACCATAATTTTCATCCGAGGTACAATATCGTGGTAAATTACAGTAATTTTTGAATATTACAGTAATTTTCCAGTATTTTTCAGTTTTAAGCATTAAACAGAAAATGTATGGTTAAATAAGAATGCCAATAGCAAAAGGGAGAGGATACGATGTTTAAACCATACCTAATGCAACATTAATCTATTAGAAATTTTCAAAATTGTAAAAAGAAATACGGCAGCAACACGCAATCTGGCTTTCTTTTGTCAAAGTATGAGAAATTTTCAAGAAGAATATTCGACTAATAATCACTCAATAATGTTATAATTTAAGTAAAATATGCCAAAAATGAGTTGAACATTCCTAAATTTATAATTAAACACGTCAGAAATGTGGACTTAGCTTAAAAGAACATGTTGGGAATCCATCTGTATGAAAAATTATCTCAAACATGGGTGAATTATCTAGAAAATTACCGAAAATTACAGTAATTTTCAAGGAGCTCGGTAAATTACGAAAAATACCATGGTAATTTACAAAAATCACCGTGGTAATTTTAAAAGTGGCTCATCTCTAGGCATAACACAGATAATGATGCAGATGATTTCACATGGATTGACCCTTCTTGTAATTTATATGACCATCAGTAGCAGATTAAGGGGGGGAGGGTGGCCGCACCTCTGCAATTCCAGGTACACAAAATTGTAGTCATAAGATATTCGATATCCCGCCCCCCCCCCCCCCCTCAGAACAACTACCTTAATCCACCACTGATGACGACATACCATAAAGGTGACTGATGGTACACAGATATGGTTAGAATGTCATCTCATGTCTGGAGTATGCCCAGTTTTGCCTGCGTTTGGTTCACACATATTCATTCAGTGTTTCAATTTTAAACCATTAATTTTTTTGGATGATGTAGTCACTCATTTATACTTAAAGAAGCACTTCTCTAAATTTGTATTTTGTGACTATAAATTCCATTCTTACAATGGAATTTATAGAAACGAAATACTAAAATAATTGATGAATAAAATACTAATAAATTTACAATGGATTACATGCACATATTACATTCTGATAATATGGTACCTAGAGCTCATAAAAAAAGTGAATTTGAAATAGGTAGGTATCACAGTATTGTTACACAACAAGAAAAGCTAAGCAATCTGCCGGTTTACCATTCTATGCATTGGCAATATCACAATAATCAAGATTTGGCCCTCAGCTTTTCCAGCGGTTACAACAAATATAATTAGGAAAATAAAGTAGAAATGTCATAAAAAACATTTGATACATTTTGATCAACAGCTTGAATTGGTGAGGCAAGATAAGTTTAAGACTCAAAAAGTCCTAAAACATAATAGCAAAATAGGAAATGACAAGAGTGGAAGTACATAGATTATTTTACCGCAAACCAGAAGAGTGGAAGTTTTTGATGCATTAAAGGAGAGAGGAAGTTTTTTTGTACTCACATCTCGAATCTTAATTTGATTTGAGGCACAAGGCTTGCCACATGATGCCTCAGGCAAATTGACTTCACCTTGTCGAAATTTGATTGCTTCATGGTCAATAGTGATCACATGTGATCCATTCTCAACTATAAATATAACAAAAACATTAAGTATTACGATTGATGCTTCACTGATATGTTACGTCAAATTTTGAGTTAAATATTTTCGGCAGATGAACATACTGTAGTGAAAAATTAAATTTTCAATGCTAACTTGAATAATTTCCGACAGGCTTCCAGTGATACCCTTCATCATTGTCCTTCTGGAAGTTAAGGATGGAATACCGAGGTGGACCATCCCTCCCATCTTTAAACTTGAACAGCTTCCCATCCACATCTGAAACGAAAGAGAAGGTAAAAGGAGTTTAAGTCACAACAATTTTGGAACAATTTGGATAAATTTCATAACTCATTTGCTTGCAGTAAAAACCATAAAAACCAATCCCAGCACTTTTTTATACAGGCTCTTTCACTCAGCCTCCATTATTACTCAATTTTTGCGGTGATTCTTTTCAGAGTAGAATGAAAAAATGAGTGACCCAACATCCAAAACCATCAAAACTGGTGACATGGTTTCACAGGGGAATGGAAAATGAAAACCCCCAAGGATTTATCAGATTGTGGACAGTTAAAGAAATATGGGTAGAGCCTCATTTCCCCAGATAGGTATGTCCTCATATGTATGTATGTATATTTTTGACTGTCTCAACAGAATTTCATCATGTCTAGAATTTTCCATCTTAGAATATTTGAATCCTCCACATCTTTACTTTTTGTTGAATTAAAAGGCTATGGTAATTGAATTGGACGGACAAGTCAGGATGGTGACACTCTGGTCTTGTAACCCAAAGGTTGTGGTTTTGATCCCTACCGCATCCATAATTGTTGTTTCATAATTGCTCTAGTGTCAAGATCTTTAGTTCGATGGTGTACATATTGGTGTATGGTGTGCTGTGATGTAAGTAGTTGAAGGCATTTAAAATACAAATCTGCTGCTATTAGGGCAGCTATATGTCACAAAGTATAAAGCATGATTCAGTATGAAGACGATTCATAGTACATCAAGGAATGGTATCTTTCAAAGTTCTCATTTTATCACCAAAATGTCCTCAATACCAGAGGAAATGTTGGCATCTCTGTGTGATCATGAATTTCTTGAACTTGGGACTGATTGCTAAAACTAATTTTTTTCATAATCTTCAGTATTTTGAGAAGCATTTTGAGAAATAAACATTTTTATGTTTAACACTTTGAAGCCCGGTGGTTTCGTAACCGTACGGCTTTGGAGACCAGGGGGTTTTGGGTTTTTTTGGGACTTTCATATTGTAATGACCAAACAGTTCATATATGAGTTAGTCCAAGGGCAGACGGCCAAAGAGTCCGAGTAAAATGTGGCCGCAAATAGTTACGAAAGCAAACACATGAAAACGAGTTACGCTCGCGCTTGGGTCCCTAGCAGAAAGTATGCAACCCGAGGTATACTCGGGCTTGGGCTTCAAAGTGTTAAGAGAACTTTAAATTTATGGATATAAGTGATCAATCTATTTGACTAATGCAGGTGCTTGAAGAAATACATACATGTACCAGAGAAAAAGATGTCACTTGATTTTTCCATTGATATTTAAAAAAACAAGGGAACACGATAATTGATGGCTGGCACTATCTCCCCTTGACCCCTTCAATTGTAAAGAGTGAAGATCTCTCACAAAACTCTCGAGTATGTAGTAGGCTATTTTATTAGTTCAACCAGAAACAATTTGAAACAGTATTTTTCACTAAAAGAAATACATTTGCAGGATAAGAAGTTGAACAAACTGGGAACTTGCACTTTACACAGCACACACATTCTGCTAACTTAAGGGGCTGTCCATAAATGACGTCCACACGATTGGGCAGGGGGTGGGGTCACCACCTTATTGTGACAATGTGTGACAGAGGGGAGTCGGGTGCTATGCTTCATGTGACATCCACACTTCCACTGCATAGTATGTCTTATTTTTACTCAGACTGTGGGGGGGGGGAGTAAAAGTTTTATTATTTTTGTGACATCATTAAAGGAGGGGGGGACACTAATTGTGACTAACTGTGACAGGGGGGGGACAGGGGGGTGGGTAGTTTGGTCCAAAATTGTGTGATAACATTTATGGACAGCTCCTAACTATAAGTTTCACACTTGATATAAAGGCTTTAAGCGATGGACCAAATGATAGTTTTGATCTCTTACCCCTAATTTTTTCAAGGGTAACTTACCATTGAATGAAACATTTCTGAGGTATTCTCTAAGATGAGATCCTTCGATATGCTTCATTTCATCACATAATCCATAATAGTCAGCACCACATGCATCTGTGAACATATCGTGAAGAGCAATTGCAATTGAGTACACAGCATCCCGAACAAAGTGAAGATATCGCTGTTGCTTGTAGCCCCTGGCAGAGGATATTCTAAGTTCAGGATCACACCGAGGTCGATCAGATGTAGTGAGCAATCCAGCATCAGGCGATGATGAGTACAAATCTGCTAAACATAAATGGGTTTTATATGAGAATAATGCATAGTTAAAGAGACAGTTGTACAGCATCAAAGTACTTTGATTTGAGTAAACAAACGCGATAGTGAGGACATAGCATGGAAGGAAATTGCTACAAGCTTGAACACAGGAAAAAGAAGTAGAATTTGAGTTTAAAAAATTAAAATTGTAAAATCCAAGTTTTAATCAAAGTGGAAATTAAAAAAAAAATAAAACAAACTCTGAGCTATTGCTAATGATGAGTTATTCTTATTTTCAACATTTTGACATTACTCAAATCACTACAGTTGAGCACCCCTAATCCGGAAATCACAAATCCGGGTACACCCGTAATCCGGCAATAGTATTTCAAAGGCGAAAAAAAGAAAATTTTTTGCCGAATCATTGCTTCGTATTTACTGTAACTGTAACCCACTCTCAAGCATTGATGGCGCAGCGTAGACTGCTCATTGAATCATCTGATATCATATTAAACACAGTGGCATAAGGATTGCAAGGAACATTGGAAGCAATGAAAAATTGTTATTTATTTATATTATTTATCAATTAATGACATTATACTGTTTGATGTGCAGCAATATTAAAGTTTATATGTTTACGCATTCTTTTCACTCTGCCATTTTGCGATACTAGGTACCGGTTGACTGATTTTGTGTTTGTGAATTTAGAAACAGTTTATTTCTTATTTTTTCAAATTATTTGTTAAATTATACAGAATTTATTCAAATTTCATTGAATTTGTCATAATTTATCGAATTCCCTCATAAAAAAACATCGTGAACCCCATAACTATACCAGTTACTACCACAGCACCCGTGGTAGTATCCGGTATAACCCGTGGTAACAAAACCCCTAATCCGGCATCGCTCGAGTCCCGACGGTGCCGGATTAAGGGTGCTCAACTGTATTACATTTTAAAGGCTGAATACTTATTTCCTGCCGTAAAATAAAATGGGTATGGTGAGAGAAAAATGTTAGGATTTCACCTGATAGCCTTCTAAAAGTTTTTGGTAATCAGGGCTTAAGTTTAGAAGCACCAGAGTGCTGTAGCACAGGGGGGAATGGGGGAGTATATGGAGCTCTTCACCAGGATATCAAGAAGTACTAGAGCATCCCTCTGCACTGCACTGGTCTCAAATTAAGCCCCGTTTGTAATTAACAGGAAGGCATGGGTCTCAAAATTAAGGTAAAATATGAGATTGAATGGAATTACATGCTGGTTCAGCAATTTGGTGGCAAAGATGCAAAAGGAATTGATATTCAGAACATAATTTTTTACCTTTTCTTCATTTTTTTCCGGAATTTATGTTTTAAATTTCCCTTTAGTTTACCTGTGAAAAGGTGAGGAAAGTTTGTAGGGTAATCTTCTCCATGTGAACCTTCTGAATAGTCCACCAAACTAACGGGCCCATCTGCAGTAGTTGAATCAAGTTTGCAGCGGAATGATTCCTGCCAGAACTCAGGAAACCATGGATTAATTGGTGAATGCTCTTCTGGCGTCAATGAAGTGAAATATTCGTCGAAGCCATCCAAAGGACGAACCAGGGGTTGTACCGCAAGGGAGCCCTCGAGAACTGAATCCAACCATTTGGCTGGAGGCTCTTGATAGTAGCGCAAATGGGCAAAGTGAGGTTCATCGTCATTCGTGCTCTCCTCCTTGACGGAGTCTTCTGTCCCTGAAGAAGATTTCGAGGATCTATGCGAGGTGGCGACACGGTTACTCCACGCATCGGATCCGATCCAAATGAAACGTGAGTATGCACCATTTCTGTGGGCAGCATCTAAGAGGCGCATCGTGGTGGTCTTCTCAGCAAACACCACCACCACTGCGGTAGACATGAATTCATATCAGAAAGAGGGCTTAAATTGTTAAGAATCAAAATAAAACACAAAGCCACGTGATGAAAAAATTCATTGTTCCTGATCATCATTTATCAACACAAGATTCCTCAACCAAAAATTTATTTTGATTTATTTTCATCCACCTTGACAGTATCCTCCATGTGCAGGCTTTTCATTGACGGCATTTAACAAAAAACAATCGATAATAACCCTTTTGCCATGTAAAAAGATTTTACATTACAGAAATTTGCCTTTTCCCAAAATTAGAAGTAATCAACCATTTGCCACAAATGCTTAGTTCTTAATGCCTTTTGAAACTTTGGTAATATCATTAAATAAAAATTCAAATAGCATTTATTTGTTAACAATAGCATGGATTTTAATAATTGTATAGCTTCTCTCCTTACTCCTTAAGGATAGTGAAGCTTAAAATAAACTTAAGCAAATTAAGGAAGAAATCAGGCTTACCTCTCACATTTGTCTTGTTCTCTAATGTATGGATGACCGTATCGTAATCACTGGCTGTGAATCTGTCCTTGTCAATTCTCTGAGGAGTTGAGAAGCACACGGAATAATTTGCTGCCAGTGCACTTAGAGTTTCAAATCCATGGTTCCCATAGTCATTATCCGAATATATCACGGACACATATGTCCAGTTGAACTGACTAGAAAATAAAAACAAGAGAGGAGTGTAAATATAATAAGATAAGATAAGCTTTATTTGCTCTAGGAATTTCCTTTGGAGCATGATTATACAATAAAAACCACTCAGACAGACCGCCATGATCGGAACAAGAAAACTATCACACTCAAAGTAAACAATCTGTCAATTAACCCTTCAACGACGAGCGACGTAGTCACTACGTCGGTCACGGACTTCACATGCCGTCGAGCAACGTAGTGACTACGTTGTGGTGATTCCATTTAAATCAGTGGAAAACCAGCGGTTCCATTTAAATCTCCTCCGACCTACGAGATGGGATTCATTTAATACTCCTCCGGGCTTGAAGGGTTAATCAAATTTATAAGGTAAACACATTCAAAGTAATTATAACTGTCAACAAATAAACACAAATACAGTTTCAATACATAGGATTTATCACAACAAGACAATACATATATTCAAATGTTTGTTGAATATAAAATTTTACATATATCAAATTTCATTATAATAGAATGAAAACAAACATTTTTTAAATATATCTATTGTCTTGATGTTCTTCAAATCTTGAGGAATCGAATTCCATAGTAATAAATGTAGATAATAATTAGTACTATAATAAATGATTTCATTTACCATCAATACAGTCACACCAAAAATCCCCGAGGTGATATTATACGCTCATTCGTGAGTTATGAAGAGAAGAGGAAAGAAAGGGAACACATCAAAAATGAAAAACTCAACGTTGGTGTAAAAAAAAGGCTGGCTGAGAGTTTGATATGGAATTTATGATTGCATGATGCTGAAACGTGGACCCTGAGAAAAGAGGACAAGAACGGACAGTGGGTGTTTGATGTGTGGGAGTGGAGGAGGAGAATGGAGAAAGTGTGCTGGATGGAAAGGAAGACGAGCGAAAAACATGTAGGGGGAGGGGAGGAAACTTCTGGAGGAGATTAGGAGTAGGTGGAAGGAAGAGGTACTCGAAGGCAAAGGGATTCTGAAGGAGATGTGATTAGAGGGGAGGGAGTAGGAGAGGGAGTAGAGATGGCCGCCACTCTGAAAATTACCGTGGTATTTCTCGTAATTTACCATACCCCTTGAAAATTACCGTAATTTTTGGTAATTTTCTAGATAATTCACCTATGTTTGAGATAACTTTTCATACAGATAAATTCCCAACATGTACTCTTATGCCAAATCCACATTTCCTATGTGTTTAATAATAAATTGAGGCATGTACAATTAATTTTTTGGAATATTTTACTTAAATTATAACATTATAGAGTAATCTATTTGAATATTCTTCTTGAAAATTTTTCATACTTTGACAAAAGAAAGCCAAATTGCGTGTTGGTGCTGTAGTTCTTTTTTCAATTTAAAAAATTTCTAATAGATTAATGTTGTATTAGGTATCGTTTAAACATCGTTATTCTCTTCCTATTGTTCTTGGCTTTCTCATTTAACCATACATTTGCTGTTAAATGCTTAAAACTAAAAAATACTGGAAAATTACGGTAATTTTCGAATATTACCGTAATTTACCATAGTGGTGGTAATTTACCTCAGATGAAAATTAGAGTAATTTTCCCATCTCAAGGAGGGAGGGAAGAAAGATGGTAGATTTGTACTCTCTTCCGCAATCACGGTAAAATATATGTATTGAGGCCTGATGAAAAAAAATAGTGACTAGACCAGGAATCAATCCAAGACCTTTCAATTTTACATCCAACATCTAACGCATTTGATGGCATTTGAGACACCACCCCATTTTATTGGGACATTTTCATCAGAAAAGTTATTTTGAGTCCCAGTGGAAAAAATATGGTCACAAGCAAAATCATATCATACTCTTACATTTCAAATCCCCGCAACGGCAAATAGAGGCTCACTCAACATTTTGGGTAATGACTCTAACATTACAAGAATTCATAAGCCACCATCGTCGGCACTTATTACACATTGTATTTATTTGCTTCTTTCGTTGCAATACACAATCCTTACCTAAGCATGGCTAGCATGACATGAGCCTGGTTGATGTCACTTGGTACAGTCCGAAAGAAATATGGGAAGCGATCTTGGTTACTGAGGGAGGGTGATGTCGAGAGGTAACTCACTTGTGGAACCTTGAACAGCCTAAGCATCGTGGCCACCTGTTTGAAGGATAAAAATATGTACTGATATTTCATTCAAGCATACAAAACAAGAAGAAATTACAGCGGAGTGCTGTGAAAATTTAGCAATACACATTCCATGTGCACAGCACTAAATTCTAAAAATCTGAACTAAATCAAGTTCTAAATTACAGCTCATAAAATTACAGGTGAAAACATTCCGCTTATATTTAAATGCAAAATACGAACATATTATAGGCATAAATACCATTAGTGGAGTCCAAACCAAGTTTAATTTTTATTTCAGTGCATGAAGCTCAGCAAACACTACTCCTGAGGTAATTTGATACCATTTGAAGAAAAGCTAATAGTTATAGCAGCATGAGATAGAGAGACCTCTGGGGCATCAAACTATAAGAGTAATTCACTGTACCCTTACATATATTATGTAGCATATTTTTTCCCTGCTCTCTCAAATATTTTATTAGGTACCGCCTTGAAATTGTTCATTAGTTCCATTATTAAATGTTTAAATCTTCAAATTGAGACATCAGGTTTATGATGGTAGTTATAAGATAAGCTAAGTCATTTCATGATTCAAGAAAAAGATGAGACATTTTCAATGTCAATGGTTAAAAAAATCTTGATTACTCACCAGATTCAAAGAGTAATCATCCTAGAACAAGTTCAATAAACCAGAAATATCCAGTTTTGACAAGCGTTTCATTGAAAAAATCCATTCCACATACCATAAACCTTTGAGTGAGAGCTTTAGCATATTTTTCAAAGCATGTGCAAAAATTGTCAGGATACTTAAATGAGAATACATTATATGTATAAAAGAATAAGCGCATAATTCAATGTATATTTTTTTCTTCGGGAGATATAGGGCAATACATTTAAAAGACATATTTTCTCATTGCTGACGTTTGGCATGTGTATTAACACATTCAATGTGGAGCATGCCAATATATGTGCTCCTGGCTACACCGACTGACGGAGCACGTCAATTGACGTGGTCGTTCTCTTCCGAAGCACTTTAAATTTTTTGAGCCGATTTTGACGACTTTCAAGAAAATTGGGCCCGCATTGAATGTGTTATTGCTTCTTCAGGGCTTATAGTTCCTTCTAAATTGCATACGCATGCAAAACGTCGGCAATGAGAAATAATATCTCACAAGTTTATTGACCTATATCTCCCGAAGAAAAAAATAAATATATATTAAAAGATATAAGATGAATATTACACTGTTATTTATGTTCAAAGCCATATTTGTGCATATGTATGTCAAAAAGAGTCACTGGCAGGGATGCTGGCACTTTCGGGAAAATTTTCCGGCATCCCTGTGAGCTCCTGGTGAATATAAAATACACATAAAGTGTGACTGAAAAGTTTGGAGTAAAATGAGCAGGAGGTGTGAATGAAGTGAGAACTAAGCGTTTAAAGCACATAGACAATATGAAAGGAGTGTGACAAGGCGTGACCGAAGCATATTTTAGAACACCAAACGTGTGAATATAATTTAGTATGCAAATAGTTTGCCTATAAATCTGCAAAAAGTGAAAACTATAAGGTGTATTTTGGAAAAATAAAAGAGTTACGAAAGAGTGCTGATGAGTAATAGAAAGAGTATTGAGACTAACTAATCAACATAGTCACTTTTCATTATATGTAGTCATTTTCCATGAAAAGTTTTTTCATTTTCATGTTGCAACAAAGTATTATTATGCGTAGTCATTTAATCAACAGAAAATGCTAAAATAACCCTTTCGCTGCGGTCAACCTGCAGAGACTTCCAAGCCCCTGTGCAGCAAAAAAGCGAACGGTCGGTAGGAATTATCTTGCCAACGGAACGTAGGAGCTGCGTTCACAACAGTCCACTGGGCGAACGTAGCTCCTACGTTCACAGCAGCGAAAGGGTTAAGAGTAAGAATTTCACTTAATATTACCAAAAAACTGGAATATCTTAGGCAGTGGCTATGAACATTCACTACTTAATATCTTAAGACTGGGCAGAAGCAAAAAGTTTGAGAAAAGTTTGCAGATAGTGTGCAAATAACAGAGCACACATTTTTTCACACTTTGTTCATACTTTATACACATTATTAAATGTTCTCCAAGGACTCAAATGGTTAATGACCTACAGCTTAAAAAAAAAGACCTTTTGAAAATCTTATTGGTCCCTATGAATGCACTTAAAGAGTCACTGATTAGTCAAAATTCTGATCTGGGGCTGAGAGTATCCCTCAATTTTAAAACTCTCACAATAGTTACCCGACACCCATTAAAACTCTTGCCCGTGATCCAGGCTCCTTAATGTTCAGACGTATTCTTGGGGCAGATATATATGCATACCTGGATGGTTACTGATGAGGACTGGGCTCCAATGACAGCAACAACTTGATCAAAGCTGCCACCTCGAAATTTCGGCGTGCTGCCATCCAAACATTGAAATTCAGTCTCGTGATGCTCATTGAAATGTGCAATGAATCCTAGAAGATAAAACATAAACTAATGAGCGCTAAAATTATGCCAATCAATGCTGATTACTAAGGAGAGATGCTGTAATTCTTTTCAAATATCTTTGCGAATGAGAGGCGGGCCTAAGTGTTTTGGGGGTGAGGGAGTAGAGAAAGTCTCCCGGCATGTGACTTTGCGAAAACCAACTAGAATGCAGTATGCGGAGCTTAGCCTCTCAGAAATTCAGCCGCTCCCAGTCCTCCATCGTGTAAACTTAGTGGAAATGCTAACTGTGTTGCCAAACCTCAGTTGCCTTTGTTGCGTTCGAATACCTACGAGAGGCAGCCTTTCGTTGCCATTTTTAAGTGTAAAGTCGTGTAAATGGCAACATTGAGTCCGAGTTTTCTCTCTCTTTCTCTCCCCAACCCACCTCCCTGCTGCGAAGCTGCTCTAACTGATACAAGCATGCACAAAGGACCACTTGCAAAGATACTTGAAAACGATAATAATGCAACCCTAAACTAATAACCATACAATGAAGATTTAACTAAGTGAATATTTCCATAGTTAAATGAACAAAACTTTGAGTTTTCCACAGTATTATTTTCTCCAAGACTACTTGATTTTGGACGTTGTTTGGTACCTGATGATGTTGTAACAGCCATAACCCATTGTCTTTAGGATAATAAAATGGTGGAAAGCACAAAGTTGAGTTCATTGAATTACCACCAAATATGTATGTAAATGTACTTTTAAAAATGCAGAATTCTTGAATTCATTGTGAATCATCCAAGATATAATGGGATATATGACAGTTCAAAAAATTTAATATGTAATCCATTTTTATCCCACAAGTAATCTATAAGACTATACAAGTGATCATGCCATTAACACTTATTTCCAAGGAATTATTCAACGTAACACGAACAAAAAACAGAATAGTAAAAATTAAACCATTCAGTAAGTAAAGATATGTGGGCAAATTGTAGAGCATACTAACAAGAGTAGAAATGGATATCATTTCCATCAATGGAAAAAAACAATTGGAAACTGTGAATTGTGTAATAGAAAATAAAAGAGCTCTCCATTAAAATTATTAAATACCTTTAACGAAGTCCAGTGATTGTTCCAGTGCATAGGCTGGATTGTCACAGGAGTCAAAGGCAATCATTCCCAGATTAACACCCGGGAGGATTTTATCATTCTTATTTATTAGCTTTACGGTGTACAATGCAGCCTCCAGGGGTTGAATGCCATCCTCCAGCTGGAGAAAATATGGAGCAGAAATAGTGATTAAGAATAGTTTGAACTGGGACAGAGGGAGTAACATATGCCACATGTCACAATGACACTGTAATTAAGTGATACAGAACTTCTCAGTCAAAGCCTCCCAAGAACTAAACTTGAATCAAATTCTAATTGCTCATAAATATATTTAACACCAAAATAATTCACAATGGGAGTCACTTCTGGATATATTAGAAGTTTTTCAGGAGCGATTAGAGATACATAATGATTTCTCTATTACTCTGGAGTGGGGGAGAGGAATATGATTATATTCATGTTCTGTTACAGGCAAGTATCGCGGAATTTATGTAAAATGATCAAGGGTCTGAATGGTACATAAAATGTCACGAATATTAGAACCATGCCAATCATTGCAATAGCAATTTATAAGTTGGCAAGAGGATACTCACAACACTACACAACTGAGGTGAACTATATTCTTCTAAGGAAGCAGTTAATTTCCATACACATTCCCTCTGGTGAAGAAATCAACAGAAAAAATACTTTTTAAATGACATTAGGTGGGTACTTTCCCACTGTCACTTATCCAATCCATGACGCTTTCATAAAAACAACTGAGAATTCCAGATAACAAAGTCACATCTAACACAAGGTAGTTATGAAGTCCATAGTTTTGAAAAATAACACAGTCTCCCAACTAACTAACATTCACACACCAACTGTTACTACAATCCAAACTATCATATGCTTCCAGATAAAAGATTGTAATATTATTAATTGCTTGACTTTTTTATGAAAAAAGAGAAACCTTTTATCCCTCGGACCAGCTTTATTGAAACTGTTTATTTTTTCAATCAACAAAAATTTTTTTTTGGTCACTAGGTAATGATTTGCTTCAAGGAAACCCAGAAATAATTGCAAAAGTGAAAATTGAATACAACAGTATGATCATCCTGATGAGAAGACCGATATTCCAGTAAGTTGTTACCTAAATTAACTTGATGCCTTAATTGAAATATTTTTTATCTTCGAGATTCTAAAAAACATCTTTTCCGCAGTACATATATTTCATCAATCTCAATTTCAATTTATCTTACTGTGTCAAAGCTATAATTAGGAAACAAAAAATGTTCACAAAACCCATTCCATCGACAAATTTGACTTGGCCAAGGAGTTTCTTGATGGATCAAACAACCTCAATGTTGAGGAAATTTCTTCAATATAAGGGTCAGATCTCCTTCCTCAGCCTAAGCCACTGGTCTTAGAATGCTCCACTTACTCAACACATATTCCTTAGATGCGAGCTGACATTGCATGGGGTATGTCTCTCTCTGAACTTAATAGTTTTCATCATCATCATCTGAGTAATCTACCGGCTAAAGCTAGGTTATGATGAAAGTCAGAGAAAATCCAACAGACTCTTACAAGTGCAGTACCCTATCTACCTCTAGTCTTCCTTCATCTCAGCATAAGTCCTACCTTTCTTCATCCCGTCCATAAAACATATCCTCTTCTTTCCCCGCTTACCCAACATCCTACCCTCTATCACGGCCTTCAGTAAACCATCGTCCCTCATTACCCCTTCCAGGCACCTACCCTGCCTTCCCCTTATCTCATCTATAAGTTTCCTCTCCTCGCCCACCATGCCAAGCACTTCCTCATTTGTCTTCCTTTCCGTCCAACGCACCTTCTCCATCCTCCTCATCCACACCCACATCTCAAAAGCCTATTTTCGTCTTCCTTTCTCAAGGTCCACGTTTCTGCCCCATACAACGCCACACTCCATATCAAGCTCTTCACCAGCCTCTTTTTTACATCCTTACTTAAAGTTCCTGTCATCAGATCCCTTCTATTATTGAACGCTTCCTTCGCTAGCGCTATTCTCCTCCTTGTGTCTTTGCTACTGTTGCCCTGTTTCTTCCAGCGTACAGCCCAAGTAATTAAATAGTTTCATATTTCCTGTATTCTTCCCAATACTACCTCACCTTAACTTATAAATTCATCTTCCATGCATAATTGAATCATGCAACAATACTCATTCTACATCTACATATGTACTACCCTACGAGTCACCTCAGAGACATGAGACAGGACACCAACCATAAAAGGGGAGGGAATACAGAAAAAGGAGGGGGGAGAGGTCAGAGGTGAACTGCATGTGAACAATGTGTCTTACGTTAGTGCCATGCCATTTTTGTTATAATCACTAATGGTTTCTGAAAAGAAGAAAATCTTCTACCTGTCAGTTTGGTACCTGTCAGTTTGTACCCATCATCCATCTTATTTTGTCACTCCCATCAGTTCTAGAGAAATAGCACAGGGTTAGAGTGATTATCCTCAGTGTCGTACTGAAACTTGTCTGATCTGAATTTTTATAAGAGATCTAAGTAAGTCTTGTGTGCATCCCATAAGTCTCTAATGGCTCTCGACCTAGTCCTTCCATCAGCTGAGTTACGCTCTCTACCTAGTCGTTGCAGTTTTTAAAATGTCCGACTTTCTACTGATTTCTATTAACTTGGCGAATTTAATCTTTCTGTGCAGGGTCTCAAATATTCGAGATGTGGCATAACAAGAACAAAGTAGCATCTCTCTTTCACTTTTTCGTTGGAGAAACTTCCTACAACTCGCTTGATAAATGCTAGTTTATTTCATACAGAGCCGCCAATGTTCTGTATGTATTTTCCCACGCTAAGGCTGAAGATACCGTGATCCATTTGAAATTAACATCATGAATTCCCCTGAAATGGCCAAGTGTTGGACTACTTCTAATGTATACAACTTCCCTACATCCTTGGTTGCCCGCAACCCGCGTAGCACATCTGTGAATTCTGTTGCATAACACATTAGAGCTCACCGGTATATCACAAAATGTTTTCTACTTTGAAGTGATGTCATTCCGCAGACATGAAATGAACAATAGAAGCGACCACCTGATTGAACGAATTCGCTGAAATTATTTCATTTAAGTTATTTAAACGACTTTCGAGTGACAAGCTCACAAACAAACAGATGGATTAAAAATTGTTTCGACACAATTTCACCTATAGTTTGCACAGGACTCTTTTCTTGGCCACGGCCTGCCTGTCGCGAGATTTTGCCAAAAACATTCGCAATGGCTGAAATGGAATCCAACCTTAAGAGGAGTAAATATACTTAAACCTAATAATTATCCAACTTCTTCTTTGAATATATGATCTTAAACCAACTTAAGGAAGTTTGAGCGAAAAATCACTTCACCTAGAAGTGAATGAATTTTGCCTCATTTCAAAGAAAAAACTCTCTCATCTTTCCAATTATATATCAAAATATCACTATCCCTTGCCGGACCACTTTTCGAGCAATTTGCCTGTAAATATATAAGCTGTTTTACATTGGATAGATTATGGCTGTGCGCTCCAGAGGGAGAACATTGAAGGAAATAGGAATTTATAGCACCTAGATTTCGTCAAAAAACTAACGGTGTGTAGATTGCATGTTTTCTCAACTATTTATAAAAAAGATATACTATTACCCTCCACAGGAATTTTTACAGAATCGCAAAAAAACCTGCTGTATTGAAGGGTTTTCAGCCGTACGGCGGGAAAACATGAGTCAAGTTAGAAACTTATGTAACTTTATTCATTTAATTACTGAGTATTTTGGTCATTAATAAGTATATTTTTGCGCCATTAATATTACATTATTTATTTCATACTTCTTACAGACGCTGAAATTAATAAATAAAATTTTAATATGGTCTCCATTATGACTAGTAGGGAACTATCTCGCTCAAACCACCCTAAGTAGGTTTAAGATCATATATTATTGAGAATTACAATAATACCTTCCAGGGATGTGGTTTTTTTCGCTACCAAATTAATGTAGTTTCGATTAGGTTTAAATAGGATTTTCCTCCATTTTGCAGTTGGTGAGGAGAGTAACAAAAAAAATTATTACCCCACAAATATATAGTAAATATAAATTAAATATAATTTGTAACTTAAGGCAGCCTCAAAGGTCTCCAATACCGAGTATTCAAAGCATTGCTACTGGAAATAATTTTATACATGACAAATGTAACATTTTTAACCAAACCAAATAATATAGCGGCTCCTTTATATGCAACGAGGATATCTTATTTCTCCATTCCAACTCAATCGAATATACAAGATTCTGTCACGTGACCTTAAGTGTTTAAATGGAAAACAGAAGTCCAACATTCATTATCAAATGTAGAACTGGCTCTCATTCCTATTTTCAATTCAGCTGGATAACTTCTCAGTTTCCAGTATATTTAACTTCAGCAGGACCTAGGTCATACGTCGTATTTTATTCTACAAAGAGCGAGGAAATATCTGCTTATAACCTGACGAATTAACATCCACCTCTTTCTTACCTGTATTCTGCCGCATTCCACACCTCCGGAGCCTTTCTTGTGGATCGGAAAGAGAGCTCCAAGCATGATGTCTCCAGTGTAATTCAGGTAGGACCTCAGCGCAACGGACTGTCCAACGGCAGCTGCCAATATGGCCACGGTCCCAGCCAGCGTCAAGAGCTGCTGCGGCCAAAACACATTGCCGATGTTGTTATGGGCTGCCAGAGGCCACCCATTGAGTGCATCAACCATGGCATTCAACTGAAATTCTAAAATGAAAATTCATTATTATCATGGGAAAAAATTAATATTCGACATTAAGAAGGTACACATATAATAGGCTTGATAATTTTCTAGGTATCTGTTTGACAGTTACGTCAAATCCAATTTTAGCGCAAAAGTTTTGATTTCTCAACAATGAAAATCTGTACACTGAGGTAAAATAAACATTTGAATAATTACACTAGCACTAACACACACTAGGATACCGGGACTATCCACGGTAGTTACCTTCCACGGAGTCACCCGCAAGTGCACATAAGTGCGATATTCCACAGGAGAAAAATCATTCGCCTTGACCGGGATTCGAACCCGGATCCCTCGATTTCGCGCCGAGTGCTTGAACCAGTTAAGCTACCGAGGCGTCCTTATCCCCAGTTTCTCTCTCTTCTCTCCAAAATAATCCACAGGGGATCGAATCGAGGGATCCGGGTTCAAATCCCGGTCAAGGCGAATGATTTTTCCTCTGTGGAATATCGCACATTAAATTCCAAGATAAATTGAATGATATAAATACGACTTTCAAAGACGGTTGATGCATTTATGACGTGACACAACGAATTATTCACTCATATTCTCAAGTCGAGAATTTGAATCGCCTCTGAAGTTCCAATAATACATTAAAGGGAGAGTTTATGAACTATCCGTTAAACCTTTTGAGGTGGTGCGGATTGAAGTTTTTAGTATCACTCACTCCGCAAATATTTATTTCCTCAACTCTGACATTAAAAAGCTAAGGAAAAACAAACTTTCCTCGTTTTGCGGTTATCTAGAATAAGCTCAAATGCTTCTCGAAGCATATATATCCAGACGAGACCAAATATTTTATCGAGCAGTTAGCAAAGTACCCATCATTAGAATAAATAGGGCTTGACTTTATTATTTCTCATGTTACGCAAGGCGTGACGCAACTTTTTTCAAAAAGGTTTTATTTTATACCTTTATTTGTATGCAGAGGTTATTAAATTTCCTAGATTTTCACATATAATATTTGAAATTAAGTATCATTATTATTATAATACAAAAATGCTGAAATACATTATTGCGAGTAATCTAACGAATAAAATTGAGATCTCCGAACAGTCGCTGCCAGACGTCGTCAGGCGCGACGTCGCACGAATACACGCTTCGGAATTTTGAGGCACATTTGCAATAGATAAATAATAGACATAAATGTATAGACACGATAGTATTCCAGCTCAACGAATTCAAAGAGAATAATATACTAACTTTTTCGTAGTCGTGAGTCAACAATGTTCAGTAAAGATCAGGTAAAAACATAAAATATTTCGGAAACGAATCCAGATCACAAAGGAGAAATATCGCAGACTTGGGCCGAAGCATTAAAGCTAAAGCTTTATGGAGAGGTCGCTCGTTAAATTACTACTTAAAAGAAGCTACCGGCACTTCTGCCTTGGTATACCCCATTTTAACGACAAAAAGAGCATTTGGAAAAAATTGATAAACGATGCCCGCAACAACAGCGTGCCTAAGTGCGATAGTTCATCAGAGGAAAAAAATCATCCGTTTTGATCGGGAATCGAACCCATCGATCCATCGATATAGTGCCAGGTGCTTCAGCCTGTTTAAACTATCGGTAGGCATCCATCTATCTTCCCCCTGTGAGCTTTCGGGTGACGCCATAAAAAAGTAATACCTCGGCTGTATCGCCGTGTCCTGGGGAAAAATTAACTGGGTACCTCTTTAAGGTGGTTTAGAGAGAGAGATAGTTCCCTAGTCATAATGGAGACCATATTCAAATTTATTTTTTTATTTCAGCGTCTGTAAGAGGTATGGAATAAATATTATAATATTAATGTCGCAACAATATAGTTATATATTACCATAATTCTCAGTAATTAAATAAATAAAGCTACATAAGTCTCTAACTTGACTCATTTTTTCCCGCCGCACGGCTGAAAACCCATCCAAACATCAAGTTTTTTTGCGATTCTGTCAAAATTACTGCGGTGAATAATAGATTATTTTTTATAAATAGTTGAGAAAACATGCAATCCTCACATCGTTAGTTTTTTGACGAAATCTAGGTGTTTTAAATTCCTAATTTGTTTAATATTCTCCCTCTGGAGCGCTCAGCCATAATCTATCCCATGTAAAACAGTTTATATATTTAGGTAAATTGCTCTAAAAGTAGTTCGGTTAGGGGTTGATATTTTCATATCATTGGAAAGATGAGAGTTCTTTCTTTGAAATGAGGCCAAATTCATCAAATTCTAGGTGAAGTGATTTTTCGCTCTCAAATTAACTTAAATGCATACAGTCTCCCGGAGAAATGTAAAGATTCCACGTATTTGAATGAGTGGGAGGAAAACTTTCGTAGATTCTCTTGGATCGCAACATAGGCGGGGAATGTCTTTTGAATTTCGTCGATTGCGGACAAACGCCCTAGGTCTCTCTCTCTTTCCGACTCCATCGACGTTGAAACCGAGTCTATGAACCTCGACTTTCTAGACGGTCGACAGTTTTGATGACGACACCTATTAACTAAGAAATTTGATCGTATTTGTAGTCGCTTATCCTGATCAAGTGGGTTAGTTGTTTTATGCCAATTAAGGCAAGAGATGGAAAATTCACGTTTTTCGACGGTAGAAAAATATACAAACTTACCCTCCAAGAATAACAAATGTAGGTGCAAATTGCTTCAACGAATCTATGTATTAAAATTTTAAATCTAGTTGGAGGCTGTTTAGACAGTGAAACATAACACATATATACAAGTATACATACAGCCCCCGACTCCATTGAAAAGTTTAATCGGAGGTCAAAATTTCCCAATCGATAAAATGCATACCAGGTGATAGATGTGTTTGCAGATTAACACCAACACCTATTCGTAATAAAACATTATTAACAGATATTAAAGAATATTTATTCAACGAAGCGTAAACCAATCTCGTTTTCATCTTTTTAATTCTATTTTTGCAGTCGTATTTTTTAATTTTTTAATATATTTTAATATTTTAATTATTGTTTATCAAATATTATGTAGCCTATGACCCTTCCAGTAACATATCGGTTCCAATAATTATTTGTGCATTAAAACCGGTACAGTAGTTAAGCTGCTACGGTGGAACATACACGCATACATAGATAGTCAGCCGCTGAAAACATAACACTCCGTTTTTTTAGGCAGTCAGATAAACACGGCGTATCCAAGCCCCAGCGTGTAAACACCTCAATGAGTTTCAATGTCTGACGTCACATGCACCAGCTTGATCTGGCCACGCTTACAATACATGACCATTATAGCGCACTCACTCTCTACATAAGTCACACCAAAGTCGCTTCATGAATGGTCGACATCGTCAAAACTGTCGATCGTCGAGAGGAATGAGGTATTAACAGACGATGTCGATGAATACCGCACAGGAGGCGATATTACGATTTATCGAGGGGCGACAAAAATCAAGGACCCAAAGTGATCATTCCGATGAAGTAACTTAAATGTGTTTCACGTGGTACAACCACGAAAGGTGCGAGAATTTGACGAATTTGTACCAATCGTGAAAAATCTCACTCAGCCTGTTGTTTCGCCGTTTTTTATTGATAGGAGTCCAATATCTATTGAATATGGAGTCGCATCAATACTCAACACATCAGACTCCTCTCTATGTTACCCGGATCCTAAATGTTTCAAACACACCAAAATCTTTCCTTGCTGTGCCACGTGACTCCTAAGCTACCTGATCGAAATTATCTCGATCACAACCCCCTCTACAGGGTTCCAAAATTCCATGTACTATTACCATCGCGGCGGCAGATAATATATAAAACCTTTACAAGGATTATTTTTTTGCTCCGCACCCAGAATGGCGTCATGGGTTCTTTATGACTCTTGCGAATTACGCTTGTTACTCACTCTTTGGGAGAAAGTGAGAGGCTTGGCGCGGCTTGACGCAAAACCACGACGGGACGTTCGGGGGGGGGGAGTGGGGGGGTGGAGAGGGGGGGACCGGAATAGTTAGTGGCTCTTTGAAAACTATGGACGGATAAGACATAGAATTCTCTTTCAACTTGCGGCGGGCGCTCTTAGAGCACTTAAGCATGCATGTGGTGACGTCTTTTGACCCAATTAATTACGAAACCACAATCGCTGTAACACTCGCGGCCAAGTTTCATATATACGCCACTTTGGCAACGATTTATTCCCTCTTAAAAGTTAGCAACAACATTGTGATTTTAACCTTGTGAAAGAAAAAAAAACACAGTAGACTTGATATGCATCACAAAAAAAACAGTTTATTAAAATACTGTGTAACCGGTTTCGCCGACTCTGGCATCATCAGTTAAGGAGGTTCCGCCGCGACTATGTGAGTCAAAACAAATACTAAATTCCACATTTTTTATATTTTGTACAAAAAATCCTGCTGTCACCGATGCAATGCGTTACTTATATAAAACCAAAAGTAAGGAATAAAATATGCAAATTATTCCACGAATGTATTTTAAATTAGCACTTTTTTCAAGCCATTGGAGCCGACTGCAGCGCCATTTCCTACGAATTACCGCATTTTGACTTCAATAACGGCAGTAATTCCCCAATAACTAAAAAGAAATAAGGTGGTAAGATGCCTATATTTTATTTTTATTCAATTTCTCTGGATTGTTTCCTTCTTAGAGACAGTTTTTCACGAAAATGGCATTTGTATTTTATGGAAAATTACTATTTTTCCCCGTGTTTCTCACATTCCCCCATTGAACACAATGAAATTTCAAGTTCAATTATAGAATAAAATATCGTGGAAAGGTATTATTTTGTTGTTCATATCGGATAGAGGACAACTTTATCTACAAGTAGACCGAATACGAATAAATTGACATCTAAGTCATTTTACGGTGGAACCACCTTAAGTATGTGTTACAGTGAACTCTGTACAAATAATGCAGTGGTTTCCACCAAGCAATGCCAAACAACCTTGATTTAAAAAAATTATAATCTGGCAATAACATTGCATTTTTAACCTTGCAAAAAGTTGCGACATTAAGAAAGTTCTCGTGCTTTCTCGGCGTGTGATAAACTCTATTCGGGATTTCCAACGGGTGAAAAGTCTGCATATAACTGTCGGTCGAGAGTCGTCCAATCGAAACGTCGCCGGCAGCAATGCAAAAACTGACCCGGCGGAAAACTCGAACAGACATCACTAACTGCGATATTCACCTAACCTGATGGTTACTGCGATGTTATCCTTGACGTAGTGTTATCAAACGTGCATTTGTAATATATATTGCGGAAACGCTGCCACAAGCGTAATGTGCTGCCTGGGTCTTATAATCTCACAAATTTACATAGGGATCAACATTTTAATGATTGCGGCGAAGCTTTTTTTTATATAGTCTTATACATCCCCTAGGTTTTAACCCAGGACCTTCAAATCCTAAAGTCTAGCTTTTATACAGATGAACTTAAAAAAATACAGTAATTGTGACATGGTAATTATAACTCGTGGTTATGCATACGTGCTTAATAAATGTCATTACTCATAACAAATTCATAAATACATACATGCTTGTAACATTCCCCACTATTTTGAAACATATACTGCATAAATCACATAGAAAACCTAAACATTAAAAACCGGGAGCTAACTCCACCTACATCTACAGTCACAACGTAGCCAGCCCATCGAGTAGACAAGAGGGAAATTATTAATAAAAATAAAACCCATTTCTTCTGAAACTATGCGATATTCCACCAATAAATTCATTTTTGTTCGGAAACTTAAAAAAACGATGTTTACATATAGTTATGACCAATCAAAGAGAATTTGTAACATTTTCCACACGAAATTAAAAATTAAGGCATTACTAGGTACACTTGTTAGAAAAAAGATAGCTAATTCAGGAAGCCTAAGGATGACATTCTAGAATTTACAGCCATGACGAATAGTTATCAATTCGTCATGGCTGTGTGGTGTTTGGAATGAAGGAATCGTCAAACCTATCTGTTTGGAACTGTAGGTGTGTCTATTAACGAAGGATATTCGGGTTTTAAACCGGGTCAATGTCCCCATCGCTGTCGAAGTTTCGATATCCTACTCGTCCATCATCTTCAGAGCATAATGTTATGATGGTCGAAATGGCCAGTAGGTATATATAGTCGAATGAGCCGAATGAGGTTAGGAGCAAGGGTCTGACACTCACATATTACTCCCATGGTTATACATTTCAACCAGAGCACTCTAGCGGTCAGGCGCTAACTATCAGCGCAACAGCACAACAGGTATACTCTTTAATTGAATATCTAGCAGATTCAAGTGGGAAATAATTACCTATTTATTTCTCAGGGGAAACTTATAAAGGTAATTGTATAATCAATTCTGCATCCTGAAAAATTCTGGAACCAGATTACAGCGCTATAATAATGCCGTCCAGTCCTTCTCTTGGCGTTTTCGCAGTGTACATTCTCGGCCATCTTATTTGTTTACTTACGGTTGCGATGGCGATGTCTCGTGTGGTCCCAGGCGTATTTTAAATGTACGCTGATAAACGTCTTACAACAAAAGGAATAATTACCGCATTTTTCACAAAAAATAAAAGATTTATGGCAAAAACATACAATCTTTATCTTTTTCACGCATACGTAGTTTTCCATTTGCGCCTGAAACAATTGGCGCTAGTAGTAATCCATACGAGATATCGCAATTCCGTCAGATCCTTGGTTAGGAGCCTTCTGATTGGTCCGTGCTTTCCTCCCTTTTTCATGCATCTAGGATACTTCTCAGTACGGGTTTCCAAGACTTGTTGAGAGAATACCTCCGGAGTTCCTGTCGATTCTATTCTCCCCGAATCCTATCTCTACGTCTCCCTTTATCAGTTTCCCTAAAATTTATTCTCTCGGCAAGGAATTTTCCTACGCGGCAGTCTAAAAATGCATGCAATATACACGTTTTTCTTGTAACCTTACGTCTCTTGTAACCTCCGATTGAGACGGAATGAAGGGAGGCAAAAGATAAGAAGAATTTGAATAGAATTTAATAAAAAAGAAAAATAGTTACTTTTTGCGACGGAGACGCTATAGAGTAGACTCCGTTTGACAGGGAAAAAAATGAATAGGCCTAGGTGTACGGTCCAATATATTTCATTTACTAGATGAAACTACGACGGTGAAATAAGTATGTAGGTACCTACTTGAGCGTCGAGTTTACCTCTAAAACCCACTCCATGCACTTCGAAAGTTGACTCTATCGGTGATACGTTTTCCTTGTCGAAAACGAGATGATATTCGGCTAATCGTAATTAATGTTTCAGGAAAACCATCCATTTGACTCAAATGATTCACAACTCATACTTGGAGACAAGTTGCGGTTTTCCGATCAGAATGAAAACAGAGCAGAAAAGGAATATTAATTTATGGTTGACCATGCAGATAAGTTGGTGTGATTATTTCAGTTAATTACAACAATATTATTGTGCAATATGGACACAATCATTTTGGAACATTTAATCTTTTGATAAAAGTCGAGGTCAGCATCGTAATTCACGAATTCGGTTTTTGTTCTGGGCAACGGTGGAAATAGTAGATAATATTTCGGTCAATTCTCAAACGCCGTGATAATTATCGCATGCAAAAAATAACAATGTTCTCGCACGGTTTCGTCGATTCAGTGCTCTTGAGCTGCCACACATCCTGTTGATTATTATATTGAAAATATCAAATGGTGGCCCATATTGTAAATTTCCCTTTAAAAATCCCCTAGATCAAAAGGGAAAAGCTACGAAAATTTTTTTAAATTCCATAGAAAAAAATTCTCTCCTATGCCAGTTGCTCACGGTAAAATTTTCCATAAAACAGTTTTATAAAAATTTTTATTGAAAGTTTTATGAATCTTACGTAAAACGTACTAGCTTGCTCACGGTAAAACTATTCATAAAACCGCAATGTCCTGCCATCTATGAGACGCTTTTCGAAAACGTGAAGTGATAAATGCACTCTCTTTTGGATGACTGTTAGGTTAAAAACTATATATGTATTGTTTATTTACTTACTTTCTGATCACACTCAACGGTGCTAAGGCTCTCTAACTCATTCTTCTAACAACAAGAAGGATACTGCCTCAACGTTCCATGAACTTCCAGCCATGTTTGTTTACGTTTTCCTTGTTTGGCTTCCCATGGATACGAGATTATTATGTACGCGATGAGCGGAACGTCTCATTGGTTATTGCATAAAACTGTTTTATGGAAATAGAACCTGTCGTATTCCATAAAACGCTTTATATAACTAGGTTTTATAAAACGGTTTTATTGTTAGCAAGCTCATTTTCATAAAATTAGTCGATTTTATAAAACGTTTTACCGAAAATTTTACCGTGAGCAACTAGGCGTAAGGGAGCACTAGGGCATTTTTTTCCAAAAATGTTTTCTTAAGAAAAGAAAGATTTCTGTCACTAAGTTCCCTAGAGACAAACTCTACTTAAGAGAAACCCTTCAGGAATGGGAAAAATTAAACCATTAATTGCATAGAGTGCAGTGCACAGTGCATAGAGTAACTGAGGAAAAAATATATATTCATAGAAACAAAAAAATATTGTGAATAGTTTCATTTACACAACCATAGAGTTATCACAATTAATTACTGAGACTGAAAAAATATTTCTCAATGAAAAAAGATGTGCGACATTCATAAAAAACCACCTCTCACAGTCAACTACATTTGGTGTAAAGCAAATATATTCCAAGCCACTGCAATCCACTTTGAAAAGCATTTCCCAGGGGGGGAATTTATTCCCTGGGGGCATATTATCTAGGGAATCTGGGGAAGTAACACGCGATACTACAACGAAACCGAGCTATAGTCCATATAGTTACAGATAGTTATGCGAAAATAACAATGTTCTCGCATCGTTTCGGTATTGTTGCGTTGTAACATCCAGTTCGCATATTATGATAATGCAATTATTGCGCGGCAAACATCAAGTGGTGACGTAGCATGCGATAATTCGTCGAAACCGTGCACTAATCTGTTAGCTCCGCACGCGATACCAATCGCAATGCCTCGAGAATCGATCCTCTGGTCGAGTGCTGCATTTCCAACGACGAGATTTTTCAAAATCGGTTGGAGCGTCGAAACGTCGCGACAACTTGCTAAGTAATCATTTATCCACTTATCTTCGTTACAATGGCCATTGGTGTGTTTTTTATATTGTTAAATCAATTTCTCTCCTAAAAACAATAATTTTCAGAGCTAAGGTAAAATTAATTTGGTTTCTGCGGATCGAAAAGATTCAGGAGCAACGATTACTGTTCGATTTTTAGTAGTTACAATCAATTGTTTGAACAATGTATCTTGTAAGAACAAAAACAATATCAAAGAAACTGCAAAAAATAATTCAAATTACGGATCAAAGATATTTAGGAACATTCAATAAAGTTTAACTTCAATTTGGTACATTAATTGTATAAATAATTGGTATTTTAAAAACAATAATATCAAAGAAACAATAAAAATAACTTCAAATTCGGGTTCAGGGGATGGAAAACCTTAAATAACAACCAAGGGCCTGATGGAATTGCGATATCTCGTACGGATTACTACTAGCGCCAATTGGGTATTTTCCAAACTTTTAAATTTAAGTAAACGGATCTTTATATGTTACTTTAACTCAAACAAGTTTGCGGAGTGAAAATAGTTTTAAAATTGATTCAATATTAATTGAGATATTTAAGATTAAAATAGCCGAAATTTCAAATTTTTTTACGCGGCTGCGAAACGAAATCTGATTGGCTTGACGTCATTTTCGCTGAGCGATAGACAGCTGTGAGGGAGAAAGTGAAGGACTGTAGAAGGGACAGTATATTTAAAGAATTTTCATTGAAAACAAAGGCTATGGCGTGCAATGGTTTTATTAAAACCACATCAGATAATTTACCCAAAGTATATATGTTTATGGTAGGCGTTTTTATAAAGAAGGACGAGCGATTTACTGCTTCCGAAATTCGTGGAGTTTAAGTCCAAAAACTGTAAGCATTAAGTTTGCTTGCAAAATCGTCATTACTGTTGTTTATCATTTTAATGCATACAATTATGTATTTGGTGTATGAGCTTAATTGTTTTTCCAATACACTCATAATCATTATGATACTTCTTTCTTTATCGAAGTCCATATCAATCCATGCAAAAGTAAACAAACAGTACCTTAGTAACATATCAACATAACAAAGTACTTGACAAATATTTACGCTGCAAATACTTAACACACTTAGGACGTTAATTTGTGATTGTTTGTAGAGGTTTCTATAAGTGGCTTCTCTGCTATAGAAATGTCTAAAAATAGATTCTCATCTCCTAAATGTCTATTCAAAGTTTAATTTAAGTCTTGCTTTATTATAAAGAATCTCTTGAGAGTTATGGTGGTAATGCTATAGGATACGTCCAAGAGAAGAGAGATAGACCACTGTGAACAGTCATTCCAAGAATATGTCCAGAACACAATGTGCGAAGTAAAGCATACATTGTGCACGTGAAAATTGAGGAATTCAAGGAAGAAATTTCAAACATTCAATGTCGTTATTGCTTGAATGGATTTCTTGTTCGGTGTTTTCACCAATGTATTTGTACATTGTGGCACAAAACACCATCTACATATGCCATGTAAAGTCACATAAAAAAACAGAAAAATGACCAAAACTAATTTCACCGCACCAGTTTCCACCGTAAGCATAAGAAAACGCCTGGGTCTAAATGTAAACAGCGAAAATGACGTCACAGGTCATTCGGTTGTTTTCGGAGTGTGCTCGGGAAGATTCGTAACCTTCAACTTTCTTTAGTTTTTAATACCGAAATTCATACAATTTGATTAGAAAAATTTTAGCCAATGCAATAAGTTCAAGTAACAGAATCAGAATATCGATAGTTTGAAGTACGTGGAAAATACCCAATTGTTTCAGGCGCAAATGGAAAAATAAGTATGCGTTAAGAGAAAAATCCTCTCCGGCAGGGACAGGATCAGAAAAACCACTTCCAACCCCTCCCGTACCCTTTTCCATTCACCTTTTGGAAAAATCCCCGGGTTGACGCCCACTTTAACGTACTCGTCAACGTAGTACATACATACCTCTGGAAAGACCGCGATGATCACCAACGCGACGGATGGACGCGTGTTTTTGGATCAAAACTTCAGCTGTAACCAACTCACAACTTCATTCACTACGAATCACATAAATCCTCGGTTGCACTTTGTAACGCTCACTGCGATCACAAGATATTCCTCCAGCATCCACACAAGCGATTGCAATGCACTACATATAACACGCACAGATCACATCGTCTGCCTGTCGGAGGAAGCCTTGACGAACACTGAAGAGGATTAAGACGTATGTGGGAGGAAAGGAAAGAGGTATGAGCAAGAAAACTCTCCGTTCGCGAGTTGGAATGGAATTGCAAAACTCTTCTCGAGAGACGCGATAAGAGCGTATCCTTTCGCCCGGGAAGAAGACGAGTTGCCATCCGCCTGCCTTCTTCCGAGGAACCGTGTCCTCTTCGTCTTCTTCTACTCTCGCCACCGGACGGGGGAGTTGCGCGCACCAACGCACGTGTGTCCCGTCGAAGTCCCGGCCACAAGTTTGCGGCGAGGACCGCTGTATGACTCCCGAGAAGAGCAACATCCTTGACGTCCGTGAGTCATTCGCTCACTCACTCACTCTCTCGTCCTCTGAGCCGCTTAAGCACTCCTTCCTCCTCCTCCTGCCCTCCCCCACGGGCTAATCTCGCTAC
Source organism: Pyrrhosoma nymphula (assembly GCA_963573305.1). Taxonomy (NCBI): domain Eukaryota; kingdom Metazoa; phylum Arthropoda; class Insecta; order Odonata; family Coenagrionidae; genus Pyrrhosoma; species Pyrrhosoma nymphula. The sequence goes on along the minus strand of OY754335.1, from coordinate 4,354,666 downwards.
CTGCGAACTTTCAAATGACTCATTCGGATCCGCGAATCAATTGAGTCACTCCGAGCGGAGGGGAAAGAGAACGGTTCGCCGGGTGAGGTAAGTGACTCACGCGTAGATGCGAGGACAAAACAACATCAGCGAGGATTTTTCCCTTCATGAACATTAATCTCTTTTCCTTTTGTTTTTCTCTGCATACCCCGTGACACATTTCGAAGGCGCTCACGCGGCAATGTTCTTTTGTCTTTACCACCAACAGAGGAGATGGTAAAAAAGACGACAGATACCGCCACCGGCGGGAGACACCTGTGGGGATTGATGAATAATTGACCCAGTGACGTTGACCCAATTTAATACAGAAGATCATTCGCGATAAGGAGGGGGTGAGAATATTCCGTATATTCCCCGGCCTACAAGATGCGATCTGATTTCACGGATTATATTTTAGAAATGAAAAACAACCGTCGTGTTGAGCAATTAAAACTTTGTACTATTGTCACACCTGTTTTATTTGCCGACCAAGGTTTCAACACATCAGTGTCATTGTCAAGGTAATAATTGGGAACTTGGATCTTGGTAATGACGAAAAAAAGTCTGTCTAGTGGACCGGGAAATACAGAATGTACAAGCAAATGTTTTTAAAATACACGAAAAACCGCGGTGGTCGTAAAATTTCATTTACAGTAAACTTTTATCGATTTGCGTAAATAGTTTGAAATATAAAATGTGTTAACATGCAATCAAAAAAAAATTCTTATGAACAAGTTACGTTTGCTAGAACATAATCTGACTTCGCTCTTATGGGGTATATGGGGAAAATGGACGGAATTCATCTTTCTTGAAACTTTTGAGGAAAAGGTTTGACCTTGATGAATAGAGGGCGATAAGTTGATGAAAAAATAGCAAAAGATTCATGTCAGCAGTCAATCAATCCGAAGATAAGTATTCTGCAGCTCTCCACTCTACCTTTCATGATATGACAATGAGAAAGACTGTTCTATGTGGTGCCATAATACAGGCCTAACTATGAGGAAACCAGAATGAGTTATGTAGTTACAACAATATTTAGTAGGATTCCATCTGATATATATATGAACAAAGAACACTAACTTTCTCAAGCAAGAAAAAGGCGTTAAAATACCTAATGCAAAAAATATAATTAATGCGTATCAAAGATTGCACATATTCCTAACTAGGATTAAGGGAATATGCTGTTAAATTTATTCTTACATATGCTGTATATTATGTGACAATGGTGCGTAGTACGTATGTGCGTGTAAAAAAGAGCACCACATGAGCCTAATGCTTGTTTCTCACGGTAAAAGTTTCCATAAAAGAGTTCTATAAAATTTTTGTTGAAAGTTTTATGAATCGTACTTAAAACGTACTTGCTTGCTCACGGTAAAACTGTTCATAAAACGGCAATGTCCTGCCATCTATGAGACGCTTTGCGAACACGTGAAATGATAAATGCACTCTCTTTTAGATGACTGTTAGGTTAATAACTATATGTATTGTTTATTTACTTAATTTCTGATCTTACTCAACGGTGCTAAGGCTCTCTAACTCATTCTTCTAACAACAAGAAGGATACTGCCTCAACGTTCCATGAACTTCCAGCCATGTTTTTTTACGTTTTCCTTGTTTGGCTTCCCATGGATACGAGATTATTATGTACGCGATGAGCGGAACGTCTCATTGGTTGTTGCATAAAACGGTTTTATGGAAATAGAACCTGTCCTATTCCGTAAAACGTTTTATAAAACTAGGTTTTATAAAACGGTTTTATCGTTAGCAAGCTCATTTGTATAAATATAGTCCATTTTATAAAACGTTTTACCGAAAATTTTCCCGTGAGCAACAGGCATTATGCTGAGGTGGACGTGAATGTCAAACGCAATCATAATACAACATTGTTAATTCACGAGTGATCTATTTGTTTTTGCATTTCATTTGAATACATATTTGGATTTGAAAAAATAACAAAAAACATCGGTAAATGGAAGGAGGAAAATGTTTAAATTTATCCAAATTAGTCATGCTGGTTTATTTATGATGCTAATAATTCCAAAGTTTAGTTATTCCCGTTCCGTTGAATGAATGCGACTGACGCGGTTCGTATTCACCCATCAATGGGTGCAGTTAATATGGTCAGTGTTTCATCCAAGCCACCGACTTCCTCCGGCATTTTCCGTTCTCTTTTGAGGCGTGACGGCAGGTGACTGACTCCGTGGACTAAGTCACGAAATTTCCTCGGAAAGGGAGTCCACGACTCGACGGAGGTTTTTACGCAATCGACAGGAAAAGCGATTCACCACGAAGGGGCTCCTTGTATTGGAGTCGCCCAGGGGAAAACCGTTCGTAAACCGATGAAACTATCCTCCTCCTCTCCCTTCCCGACACTTAATAAAAGCCTTCGAGGAAAGTGAAGAACAAGGAATGCTCTCTCTCGGCTTAAGTCAAAGTGTTGACTTGGCAACCATTTCCGAATGTTGAGGAGACTTCTCTCGTCGTCTGCACTGCAGAGATACTTTTTGGCGTAAGATAAGAGCTCGTTCATCTGTTTGCGAAGTAGTTCGCACTCCTACCCCTTAGTTAGTAGCATAATTTTATTTGTACATTCCAATTTGCGACATATTTTGTGACTTGATTAAGTTCCATGTTGAAGAATTAACAGACGAATTTCTTCTTTTATACTTTGATTTTTTAGTTTACTTCGCGTTTCCAGGCATTTTCATCGGTTGAAAGTCATTGTGCATCCCTGAAAACAATGTAAAATAGTCGAAATACGTCGTGAATCTCAATTTTTACCGTGAGAAATTGCCCTTCAACACTAATGCCTGTTGCTCACGGAAAAATTTTCAGTAAAGGGCATATTATAGAAGGGAAATTAGTCATACACCCCTACCGGATGTTTATAACATCTCCAAATATGGCATCGAAAACGGACGAAAAATTCGCAAAATTGTTCATTTTCAAACGTCAATATCTCAAAAACTACTAATCACACGGGTATGATTCTTACATTTTTACAAATGCGCATTCTTGCTTTACTCATAAGTATGACATTCAATATCGTCAGTTTCCTATATTTTTCAAAAATAAATGTTAACCGTGCGGGACGAAAGCTCACCTTTACCAAACGTTTTATAAAATCGATTAATTTTATAAAAATGAGCTTGATAACGATAAAACCGTTTTATATAACCAAATTTTATAATACGTTTTACGGAATAGGACAGGTTCTATTTCCATAAAACCGTTTTATGCAACAACTAATGAGATTTTCCGCTCATCGCGTTGATAATCTCGTATCCATGGGAAGCCAAACAAGGAAAAAGTAAACAAACATGGCTGGAAGTTCATGGGTATGGAAGTTCATGGAACGTTGAAGCAGTTTCGTTATTTATATTAGAAGAGTACCAAAATCCGAGTTGCGAGTCACTACTTCACGTGTTCGCAAATGAACTCATAGATAGCAGATTGGTCAACATTGCGGTTTTATGAATAGTTTTACCGTGAGCAAGCAAGTAGACGTACGTTTTACGAACGATTCATAAAAGTTTCAATACAATTTTTTATAAAACTCTTTTATAGAAAATTTTACCGTGAGTAACAGGCATTAATATGCATTAATAGTCGCAGGGTGTACTCTTTGTGATCATCGCTCTCTAAAGTCTGTGGGTTCTACTGTGTAGGGATTGGAAATTTAAATCTAGAATCGATTTTCGATTAATCGACTTTCGATTTTGGTTTTTAAAATCGATTCTCTAAAAATTCGATTTTTTGCCCAAAATAATCGAAAAATCGAAATCGATATTTATCATAGAAAAGTAATTGTCTGCTGAAATACGGATGAGCTGTTGTAACAAAATGCAAAATATGGGTTAATGGAAGCACTAGGGATAAGAACCGAATACAGTTAAATTTATTAATACAATATATTATTTTAAAGATATTAATAAGGTATGCAGGAAAGTAATGATCCATAACAGATACTTATAAACACATAGGTAATATAACAAGCAAATTACACATAGTTTAGTAGCAATAAGAATTGTATATTCAAAAATGGGCATACCACAAAATGAAAAACAGAACTTTATTTATTTCTTGTTTGCAAAGCCGTGGAACCAGTGTTCCTCAGGGATAGACCTTAAAAAAACTAACTTATTTATATGTTCTCCGAATAATCGATTTCACACCTGAGTTGCAATTAATCCGGCGTGAGAAAATAGTCGCTCACACGGCACGGAAGAGGCAACTAGATAGATAAAATCCTGCTGGCTGGTTTGTATTCTACGTGGGGATATTCTCCCAAAATCTTCTTCCAGGCATGTAGTGGATTGGAGTTGGACTTGCGGTCGACTGGAGGGCGGTTTACGAACTGGTGCAGCTCGATAGGCAAAATTTAAATGCTGTAGCAAGCTAAAAATCGAAAATCGATCGGCTAGAATCGATTTTGATCGGTTTTTCAAAACAAAAAGTCGACTTCGATTAAATCGAAAATCGGAGTGTGATAATCGATTTTCGATACAATATAATCGAAATAGATTTTCCAATCCCTACTACTGAGGACGGAGGAAATATATGAAGAGCACTCTATTCGCTAAAATGCACAGATCATCTCGCAACACAAAAGAGCAATTGCTTTTCATTCGTTTAAGGTGGTTCCATCGTAAAATGACTTAAATGTAATTTTATTCATATTCTGTCTACTTGTAAAAAAAGTTGTCCTCTATCTGATATGAACAACAAAATAATACCTTTCCGCGCTATTTTATTCTATAATAATTGAACTTGAACTTTACAAGGTGTTCAATGGGGGAATGAGAGAAACACTGAAAGGAATAAAATAGTATTTTTACATCAAACATAAATGCCATTTTCACGGAAAACTATTTATATGAAGGAAATAATCCAGGGAAATTGAATAAAAATGAAATTTAGGCCTCTTAAAACCTTATTTCTTTAGTTATTAGGAAATGACTGCCGTAATTGAAGTCAAAATTCGGAAATTCGTAGGAAATGGCGCTGCAGTCGGCTCCTATGGTTGGAAAAAAGTGCTAATCTAAAATATATTCGTGGAATAATAATCTGCATATATTTTGTACCTTTATACTTTTGGGTTTCTGTAGGTAATGCATTTCATCAGCGAAAGCAGGATTTTTGGACAAAATATCAAAAATGTGGAATTTAGTATTTGTTTTGACTCACACAGTCGCGGCGGAACCTCCTTAACAGAAACTGCGCAGTAGGTGCCGCAATTCAAAACAGATCGGGAGCAGAGTTGATGTGCGCTAAAAAACAAAAGAACGTCGATTTTGACATCCGCGATTGTTGTTTTTGTGTTTGCTTACAGTAAAAGCGTCAAACATGTATAATTTTAAGTTTTTAACAATTCTGAGGTAAAACGGCTTCAGTTTTTAAATTCGTATTTTGAAGGAATGCCATAACTATAACCAAAAGATTTGACCGTGACCATTTTGAACAGAATGCTACCTATCGGATGGTTACCAAACGTTTCGCCAGCGCACATCGCCTCCTTTCAAATTCGTCTGTGAGCGATGTGTTCCGATCTGCGCTAACGTATATATATATATAAACACCTTGAATCGACATCTCCCATTTTATTGCGTGAAATTATTATTAGCACCAAGAGCAAGACTTGTTCAATGGGTACCTAAATAGGCAAATGCACATATCGTTGGTACACGCATGTACAGGTGGCTATCCAACCATACTATATCTGTCGTACAGGTTTCCGATTTGTAAAGAATGTTTTGATAAGTAAGTAACTGTAAAAATATAAAGCGTGAAAATGGCTATTGAATACATGAATGGATAACTGGTGGTAATAATAAAAAGAAGGTATGCCATTGAGCATGATCTAATCAACACAGTTCACTCCATAGAAAGAGAAAAAATTGTGCTAAGCTGATGACTTAGTTAACCATATCAAGAGCGACAATGTGGAGATTCTCTAAACGTGAATTCATTTTCTCCTTAAAGGAAGAGTAACTCAAATCTTTCTGATATCGTACACGTGACTCAATGGTTTCACAGCCCCTTCAGGGAGCTCACATAAAGAAAGGGCCAAGGGCCTCCAACCGGGCACTCTTTGAGAGAGAGAGAATGCTTTAAGACACTCATTTTTCCGTGAAGACTTTTGTGCAATGGAAGCTGCTGATCAGGGCCCTCAGGATATGATTGGCACGTTCGAACTACAACTTACTTGAATGGGAGCAAATTCTACAAGACAGAAAATACAGCCCCAATAGGTTTTCAGTAACATAGTTGTTCTGAAGACTTCATCGATAAAGAATTTCAATGCGTATATGTTTTCGGTGAAATTAGTGAAATAGTGGAACATAACACATTATATATCATAATGCACCTGCGCCCTATATCAATGTTATAGATAATTAATGCTATCCACAATTTTTTACAATGACCGTAACTTTGGCAAAGATTCCGCCTTCATTAGAGTAATATATCAGTCAAAGCTAGGTTGTGATGAAAGTCAGAGAATATCCAACGAACTCTTACACGTGCCGTGCCCTTTCTACCTCTAGTATTTCTTTCTTCATCTCAGCATAAGTCCTACCATTCTTCATCCCGTTAATAAATTCTATTCTCTTCTTTCCCCTTCCCCACTTACCCAACATCCTACCCTCTATCACGGCCTTCAGCAAACCATCATTACACCTTCCAGCCACCTACCCTGTCTTCCCCTAACCTCATCTATAAGTTTCCTCTCCTCACCCACCATGTCAAGCACTTCCTCATTTGTCTTCCTTTCCGTCCAACGCACCTTCTCCATCCTCCTCCACACCCACATCTCCAAAGCCTTCAGCATATTCTCGTCTTCCTTTCTCAAGGTCCACGTTTCCGCCCCATACAACGCCACACTCCATATCAAGCTCTTCACTAGCCTCTTTTTAACATCCTTACTTAAGGTCCCCGTCATCAGCTCCCTTCTATTATTGAACGCTTCCTTCGCTAGCGCTATTCTCTCCTCCTAATGTCTTTGCTACTATGTCCTCTTTCTTCTAGCGTACTGCCCAAGTAATTAAATTGTTCTACTTGCTCCAGTTTTTTCCCTCCTACTTTGATTACCAGCCTCGCTTTCTTTTTCCTACAGAATCTAATTACTTTTGCTTTCTCATGATTAATCTTCATTCCATATTTCCCGCACGGAGTTTCCAATCCTTCTAACAAAGCTATTTTCTTCCGCCTTATTTTTACGCTAATTAACGCTACCAAGTACATGCTCCGCTATCACGGGCAAAGTCATGAGAGATCACTTTTTTATTTTTACTAAAAAGTAACTCCCAATTTAACTTTTAAAAACCACTTTAGGAGCTGTTTATGCAAACACCTTTCCATTCGTTGGCACCAGAAAAAACTGGTATTCGCTTCCTTTAGCCGTTTAATTATTTAAAAGAGATCTAAAGAGTAAATCGGAGTCTACTCGTCATGCTTGTCATTCACAGCAGTTATATCGCTATTGTTTACGGAAAACGAGAGGCTGCGCTACTTACACAGACCACCGCGGTACCTGTTGCCGCTGAGAGCGCTAAGATAAAGGAAACTTCACGCATAAGTTATAGGTATGCATGCATACGAATTTCACAAGAGTAGCCGACTCTTAAGATACTGCCGCCAAAGTGAAATCGCTGTTGAAACGAATGGTGAATCATTTCCACATCGCAACAACGATTGGTGCTCTATATCTCATGCGCCGACGGTAAACATGACTTTATTCCTAGCTTCACCACCACACGCCTCGTGCATTCATATAAAAGTTTTACAGCCACGACAAAGAGATAAGACTTATCAGCAAAACAACGCACTTCGTTCATTTCCTCTATTCGCCATTCATCACGTTACTTTTGACCGATCTCTAGATCGGAGTTCTTGAGTCATTTTCGATAAAGCTCTAATTTGGGAAAGTATTGACAACGCAACCAAAACATACCTATCGTGTACGTATGGTGAAGAGAGTGAGTGAACATGTTTCAACGAGGAAAAACAATTATCGCCAAGCATTTAAACGAGTTTGAGCAATGTGATGTTTTATATCATCTATATAGATAGGTATATATATATAAAATAATGTACCTCTGTTTGTCTTTCTTTCATACATATCTACAGTTATTTCTCCGATCTTGCTGAAATTTTGCATATTAATAGTTCAAGACAAGAGGAAAGTTACACAAGCTATTTTAAAAAGATCTCAGGGCTCCCAATTGGTCCACAAAGGTCTATACGCGACGCATTGTTCATTGTTTAGATTTTAAAAAATGACTTCCACTCAAGATATTATAGAGCATTCGGATTTTATTAATCAAATGGCTGACGGAATGAAATTTATAATTCTTCATCTAATCAATTATCTTTTTCAATTCGTATTTGTCCGAAAATCGCGTTTTTAGCTGCAAAAAAGTACATTTTTCTCTGAAATCAACAATAGCATATTTCCTTGACCACCAGATTTTGGTATTTAACGCTTTTAAAATTCATTATGCTTAAAGTAGTGAAGCTGATCAGGAATGCTAAGCATTGAGTGTTGTGTAGTGGTTTATATTTTTTTGCTTTTTAAGACTACTTTCACTCAAGATAGAGAGTTGAAATGTATTTTTATCAGAAGACACCCGAAAGAATTAAGTTTCTAATTTTTTCAATCGATGTTATTTTACGCATCATAATTGTTTGAAAACCGCGTTTTTCAGCATACTGTTTAAACAAATACAATAATTAATAACACCGTAGTCTGTTTTGACAACTACTAATGCTTTATGATGAGTTATGAAGGAAGTGCATCCCCCTACCTCTAGTATTTCTTTCTTCATCTCAGCATAAGTCCTACCATTCTTCATCCCGTTAATAAATTCTATTCTCTTCTTTCCCCTTCCCCACTTACATCCGAAGTATCCCGAGCATCGGAGGGGTAATTCAGGTAGTACTTCAAATATTTTAATGCCAAATTTATCTTCCCCAATGACCTCGGTTGTCGGCACCGATTGAGGAAAAACATTGACCGTACTTTTCTAATATAGATATTAAATTTTCGATAGGGGATTACGAAATGGACGCCTCCCCGTCAATACTTTGACGCGCGACACTCATAAATGCTATAGTAGCGTACCTAGTGAAAACATCTTCACTCCATGCTGACCTGAAGACGCCAACGTCTGCGAAACTGTCATCCCAGCACGATCCCAGCAAAGGCGAGACTAAGAGGAGATCTGTATGCATCCTCAAACTCATGTATAAGTAAGTGCTGTTGCACCCATCGTAGCTGAGCCAAGTACTCTCGATTGAAGAAAGCAAACTCATCGAAGAAATTCATCCGTTCGATTAGTGAAATGCGATCCCGATCAACATCTTCGTCCTGCTGGGGGGGTTATTTTGTATTATCTCACTCAAGTGAGAATACGTCATAAAATGTGGAAAATTAAGTCATTTTTCGTAGTTCCACTCCACCACCCCGGAGGCGTGACCATCTTCGGCTCTCATGTGGTGAACTGCCGGTCTATTTATTTGATTCATCCGCTCTTTCGACTCTTGATCCGTATCTTTCGACTCTTGATCCGTTTCATTTGGCTCCGCATTTCATTAGTTCCATCTCACCTGTCGTTAGGAACGTGAAATTGAGCCACCATCGAACCATGGCCGATCGTGAGCCGATCATTAAGAGGGAGAAACGGATCTCCCACCTTCCCATAAAGAGTCATTTAAAAAAGGTTATATTACAAAATAACCCCCCGGGGGTCATTTGGTAATCTCACCTTTTTTCCCAAAATTCAAAGATTTGTCCGAGATTTCATCTTTCCGAGATTCTGTATTACATCATATTTGCAAAATAGTTTATGGCATCTCTTTTTTCATTCTACTTTTTCCAAAATTCAAAGATTTTACCTTCATATTTAAGGCCATAAGTTCAATATTAGTAAGCCATTTTATTTTTCCGAGATTCTGCAATACATCATTATACTTTATGGCGTCTTTATCTCATTTCTAACGACTAGTTTTGGCTCAAAAAGATCCAAATGCCTAAAATGAGCGCCGGGTTTCCCTTCATCCTTTTTCCTCCATTCCCAAAATAACTTTGCCTTGAACCAGATTGACCGATCCTCACCTCTGGAAGTGATCGCCTCAGTTGTCGGGTCGCCTCCTATTTAGTCCCAAACTAATACCAACTACGCAAAAACGAAACAGTTAAACAATAGAAAAAACTGAGCACCTCGGTGTTTTTCCCGTATCACGCGGCTACAAATGTAAATCTCTTCCAGAACACGCAACGGGGGTTTAACATAGTTTTCGCTTTTTACTTTATCGTGCAGGGGACTATGACAAATGATCATTTGGAAATAATCTCTTAAAAGATTCCAAAAATTGCGAGAGGTAGTATAGGAATCTAAAGTGGACCTTCCCATTAACGTCATTTCATCCATCGCTTCTTCTTCCATCTTCTTCCTCATCCATTCTTTAAAAAATGCCATAAAAAAGGCTTTTTACGAAGTTTTCTACTTCTGCCGTAAATTAAACGGTGTAAAGATTTAGAAAAAAACTTTGAAAAAATATCCTTTCTTCACCGGGAATCGAACCACGGGCCTTTGATCGATGGTTGGAATGACGTCAGAGGTGGTTTTGCTGAAACATAAACTTTCTACGATTAGTCATTTTGTTATTAGGCCATAAATGTTTCGAAGCAACTCCACAAATCTACATGAAAACCTTTGCAAAATTGATTTCAACGGTAATGTCGGTATAAAAGCATTCGAATGATAATTCATTCATAAATGATATAATCCCCGATTGAATTCGACATGAATCATCTCTCTCCTTCTCGTAGTACATTGGCCCATTGGCGCAATTCACGTCGTCGGGAGGATAAGTTTCGGAGTTGGAAAGAAGGATAAGAGGCCGTATCTGCGAGGAACGGATGTCCATCCTCATTTGTTTTGCTGGCCCCTTTGTTTACTGCCGTCTCCCGTGGAGACGCAGTCTCGACATACCTCTTCTTTCCGCCACGACAACGGGACTACCTACTCGCCACGGGATTGCCTCTGCCCCTCTCTCTCTCTACCAGATTCAAAAACCCGACTCAAGAACTTCGATAGGTTGTACCTAGTATATCTATGGGTTTCACTTTCTTAAGGTGGTTGGAGAAACTTGTTTACGTACAGATTTACGCGAAACTTTGCATAAGCGTTCTCATTAGAGATATCTATCGACAAAAGTACAAAAATACTGATTTGGCTAATGAACGAATTGTACTCGGTTTTTCCAAACTCGGGTTTCAAATCTCCAATTGTGGCCGACGACGTTTCGATTCCCGACTCGTGTGTATCGTCATCAGGGCTGTAGATTGGCATTAGACAGGGATATATAATACAGCCCTGATGACGATGCACACGAGTCGGGCATCGAAACGTCGGAATTCATTCATCAAATAAGCCGGGAAAGCACATCAGACCATACAACTGGTTTGGCTTCTTTGCAATTCAATGCTGACACGGACCATTACGGCACATGACATATACTTCGTAATAATTCGATTACATATAATTGGTGGCTCCAAGGGAAAGGGGGGGGGGGCAATTGTAGGGGAATTCGCCCCCCCCTCCCAAAACCCGACGTATTTTATTTATTTTTTCATAGATCTAAAACTAAAAGCCAAAATTATTTCATGCTGTGAAGTACAATGGTAGACATATGTCTTAAGCTAAATAAGAGTTTCTTTTTCATTTTACACATAGTAATTTTTACGATTACCCGGGACGACACCCCCGGACTCGCCTTTTCCAGGGAAGTGTTCCATATGTCCAGAGCCAGTGGTTGCCCCAACCGAACCTCTGGTCTTGAGCCGCCCCTGTTACATAATGTACAAATTTTCTTCAGAAGGTAAAATAAAACATTTATTTTCATTGTGCTAGTTGTTAACAAAATATAAAGGGGTCACACCGCGTCCAATTTTCGAAAAAAAAAACATTTTTCAGTACGATTTCGTCCAAATTTTCAGTACCACGTGGAAAATTCTAGTTCTAACATGCTTTAATCAAGAAAAAAGTATTAAAATGTTATGATTGTATCATAAAAAATGACTTCCTGCATGTTGAGTTCCAACGCATAAACTGATGCACTTCAATCAAATGAGGTCCAATAAATTTTATCGATTTAAAAATATTATTAAAATATACACTATATGACCCAAGATTCCATTAACATTAAGCCCAACGGCACAAGTTTATATAATAAGACTTTCCCAACAACGCTTCTCTCATCGCTCGCCAATTTTTCAGAAGATGACTATTGGTGGATTGACGCGAATTACGCTGGCAAGTTTATTGTCCAAGTTACTTGCTTCAAGTGGCTTTCAACCTATGTTGCGAGTGTAAACGGCCCTACAAGACCGCTGGCAGAATTTATTTTACAGATTCTACGATGAGCTAGCAGAAACGTATTGTTGCCAGTGTAGACAGCAACCAATCTGGTTTTGCAAGCAACTTGCTGATTTGGAATCTGTTCCTAAATATGTTCGACTTGAATCAATTTTGTTTTTACTACCACGACCATAACCCAATCTGGATTCGATGGACGATAGTCAATTGTTTCACATCCGCGATAGTTTTAAGCTGTACTAAAACGCTGAAGGCCTTGAATTTTCTAGTATTAAGCACTCGTAAAATATAGCTATCAAGGTACCTAGTGAAAAACTTATTATTACGTTTGAAAAAAGTTGCTCAAAAATATAATCAGATGTAACTTATAAGTACGTTGCAAAGTTGTTTAAACCTTGGTGTAGCAAATCGTGCTCAACTTACCCGATAATGGCACTCTAGGTATAATGTGGGGCACACACTACTAAATTGGTCCTGTCACGGTCGCCACTAAATATTATGCGGGAGAATCTTGAGAATAAATTTTCCGAGCCTTTTTCTTTATCACTCGTCACAACACAACTTTTATTCTCACCATTTCATTAACAACAATACTTCCAATAAATCAATAGCAACGAAAATAACAGCGTTTCTAGGCAGATAAACATTCTTTTCATAAATATGAATTACTCTATGGAACACATTCAACAATTGGATTGAAGTTATTAGCAAGGAGACAGAAGTAAATCTGCTAGCACATTTGTAACGTAGTATACCTTAGAGAGCACGATGAACTTCAAGGGAATGACAGAAGACAGTCCACTGATTCTGGACGCCGCGCTGCGGGAAAAAAAAACTAAGCCAAATGCTGGGAAAAACGGTACTACTGATGAATTGAAGCGGGATATCATCGTATTACTCAGTTTTGCACCTCTGCTTTTCAAAAGCCGTTCGCAGTTATTGGATCGCATATCTGGAATATCTAGGGAGACTCTTAATTCTTTAGAATATGTAGAAGGAAACTTATCAGTAATAGATAATACTTTTTGTCTGTGATAGCGTGTTCATTCATGCCTTACCCTTGACAAACAAATAAACATTGCCTGTATCACAACGTAATGGCATGCATGCATTCATTAAATGTATCATGTTTTCATGTTTTTTTTTAAATGTTTGACCTTTTACGGTTAGCATAAAGCAGGAAAATTTAAACACGTGTCGATAGTTCGACAAAGGAAATGTAAATAAGTATTGCAATTAATTTATTTAATAAGGTAATCTACCGGTCAAGGTGTGTTTTAACGGAAGTTCCTAGAATTCCTCTGGATTTTTACACGTGCAGGGCTACTATCAACTTAAAATACTTCTTTCATCATCTCAGCGTAGGTACATTCTATTAGTCTTCATCCCGTCCATGAAACCTATTCTATTTCTTCGCCTTCCCCGCTTACCCAACATCCTTGTCTATATTTAATATTGCAATGAAGAACGGTTATAAATTCATCATGTTGGATTCATTGCCACGAGAAGGACATTGATTTTTTGAAATCGCGGATACACATCCAGAATTTTTGATGAAAATGTAAAAAGTTTAATAAGATTGCGGTCACCAACTTCCGAAAGAGGCCAGTCACTAACTTTTTTTTTTAGCAATTCCAAGTTAAATTGGGTTTCTTTCCTCTTGGAGATTCTCCATCAATTACTTCAGTCCCTTCTCATATCCACGCCCGATCATTTCGGCCATTTTGTCTTTTCCCCCCCCCTCATACAAAAATCTGCCACTGTTTCTGTCATTCCTTACACTCCTCGGAATGACATACAAATATTTCGGCAATGTAGAAGTTATTAGAAATTAAAAATTCCTTCATCTTCTTCATTCATCGATATTATCTGGTAATCTTTGCTCTACATCTTAAGGTGGTTCCACCGTAACATGACTTAAATGTCATTTTAGTCATATTATGTGTAATTGTACAAAAAGTTGTCCTCTATCTGATATGAACGACAAAATAACACCTTTCCAATGCTATTTTATTCTATAATAATTGAACTTGAAATTACAAATGGGTGTTCAATGGGGGAATGAGAGAAACACGGGGAATAAAATAGTATTATTATTCCATAAAATACAAATGCCATTTTTGCGGCAAACTATTTATTAGAAGGAAATAATCCAGAAAAATTGAATTAAAATAAAATACAGGCATCTTATTATCAGATAGGTTATTTTTTTATCTTATATTAGATTATTTTTTTAGTTATTAGTGAATTACTGTCGTAATTGAAGTCAAAATGCGGTAATTCGTAGCAAATGGCGCTGCAGTCGGCTCCTACGGCTGGTAAAAAAGTGCTCATTTAAAATATAAAATTCGTGGAATAATAATCTGCATATTTTGTTCCTCACTTTTGGTTATCTATAGGTAACGCATTTCTTCAGCGAAAGCGTGATTTATTTGGAAAAAATATCAACAATGATGAATTTATTATTTTTTTTGACTCACACAGTCGCGGCAGATCCTCCTTAATAAGGCATATTAATGTGAAACCGGTCGCAGTTTAAAAATACAGTGTGGAAAAGAACATAGTTTTTTTATTCAAAATGGATATCTATCACTTCCACGAAGTCAAGCCTAAAAAATCAAAATAATTTAACCCTTTTTCACTTTGAACTAACGTTCGTCAATTTATGACTCAGGAAATAAATTATTTTAAGAAGATGTCCAAAAGTCATAAGTCCCTCATGGTCATGCAACAATGTTAATGGGTTGGGTTGAAGACGAGATTAACAATCAATTACTACGTTTACCAATCGATCTCAGATCTTTCTGGCCGGCTCAGCTCGGTATGGTAATAAACGGAACGGGCTGGCCAGATCGATCTGAGAAGCGAGCTGAGTCAGCCCGCTTTCCCTAACCGGTCTGAGATCTCAGATCGATCCGAAGCTCAGCTCAGTCGGAGCGTGGTGCTCATCGTTCTTCTTTTGGTTGCCGATGGTAAACAAAATATAATCGATATCATTTACGGCGTGACTTGTTGTAAGAAGGGAAACGAAGGAAGTGTGCGGCTGAAATACGCAAGAAATCTCAAAATAGTTCAAACTACTGAATTCGATAGTTCAATATCGATATTTTCAGACCGTGTTGGTAAACCAGGCGATCTGAGTCAGTTCGCTTCTGAACTTTCAGATCGGTCTGAACTCAGACCGATCTGAGATCGATTGGTAAATGTAGTGAATGTCTCAATCTCGCCCCAAAATAAAGACGTCTACCTATGTGTCTTCCCTCGCCATAAATGCTGTAAATGACACCAGTGTAGTCGATCGATTCCACGAACATCGAGCCAAAGGGAAGGGGAAGGGGATGTGTCACTCAGGATTCATAAGAAACTGAAATAACTTCAGGCGTTGGGTTCGGAGCAGATTACAGCGCCGGAATCAACATGGATGATGGACGATGAAGAAGAGGACGGAGATGAGGATGGAGAAATACCCTTGAGGAGGGGGCGTTCCCCGATCACCTGTTGAACGCCCAGGCCCTGAAGTGTCATTGCCCCCAAGGGTCAAGAGACTTGAGGTGGAGTTAGCCAGAGGTGATGAGATAGGAATTGGATTCTGGGTGATAATAGAACTACCATATGGATGGAGTGTCTATGGAAGGCGATGATAGGATGTGATAAAGTGGACGGTTCATTTATCTCGCCTTGCTCGATATTGGTCACCATAACGACCAATGCTGAATGGTCAATTCTGGGCATGCGCACTGTATTAAAACCGTCTCGAAAACGCCGCGGGCGTCTCTGACACCGTATGGAAAGATTTAGTTCGCTAAAATAAATAAAGTGCACATGAAAGCCGTAGGTGCGCTTATTTAAGGTAGAACCTCTACTACAAAGACCTTCGATAACATGCCCTGATATTTTCATATATTGCGGATAAATTATGCCTTAGTTGATCTGTGAATAAGTAATTGGGGGTAATCGGCCATTTAGTGCTGATAACAGTTATTAGAAAATCGTCATTTTACAGCCTTAAATTACATTGCTCTTATGGCGGCGGAATTGTGTCGTCCCTACAACATTTTATCACTCGAGATTATCCACGACAAGGCTACCTCAAAAATAACCATATGGTGATTACATAATCAACGGATACAATGAATTTTTTTCAGGTTACCTTATCGGCCATTTAATGCAGATATTTATGATTGAAAAGCGATGAAGAGTCTTACTTTCGTTCCGTAACCGCCATATTGAAACAGACTTGGCAACTATGTTCGAGAAGTAAACAAAAACATTAGAGTCACACTATGTAAACAAACAAAGGTGCCGGACCGGAGTGAAACTATGATATGTTGACAGCTATACAGTGTTGTCGAGTTCATCGTCAGCAATTATATAGAATACATTTATTTTGAGTACGTTTACATTAAAAGAGCAAAGGCACTCACTAGTTCTGCTGTTTTAATTCGTCCCTAATTCTTTAATTATACAGCTTTACTGTAGTTCCAGAGAAAGTTTTTAAATTCCTCTGAGACATGGCGTCTATATAAAAGCCATTCTTCATATGACAGGATGACATCATTTTGAAGAAAACTCATGTACTGTACAGCCATGTTGATTGATTGAAAATTATTTTCAATTATTATTGATAACATTTTGAGCCATTTTATCTTGTTGCTGTCGAGTTTATCTACGTAATGAAAGCAGTACTTCGAAGCGCAGGTTCTACATTAAACACTGCTACGAGCGAATAAAAAGTGTGACATGCATGGTGCAAGGACTATTGTTGGTAGCCGCTTGAGATACCAATTAAGGCTTAGATTACTTGAAAATTTTAGATCAGTCGAGTATTAAGTACGACACGGAGGATATTATTTTAACCCCCGCACTATATATCTAGAACTGATATGTGCGAAAAAAATGAGAGAGATACTCTGTCGAACAGATGAGGATGAATATTCCTTCTCTTCGTGTATCCATAGTAACTATAACAAAAACATTGAAACACCGAAACTTCCCGTTTATATGCGATTCACCTTCTTTTGTCCTCCCGCCTTTCATTTCCTTTCATTCCTCGACCATGCGTGACATTCATTTTAAAGAGCTTCTTCCCCTCTTACCCCCAAGCCCATTTTCCAAAGTCCTCCTATGTATTCTTGTTCTTTAACTTCAAATTTTAGGTTATTTGCCCTTAATTTAGCTAAATTTTATCTGAATTTGAGGTCTCCTGGTCTGTTATATATCATTGCTTGAAGTGTGCAGCAACTATGTGACCCTTAGGAAAAGGGTCCCGATGAAACTCATGCTGAATTATGAGTTTCAAACCCTTTGTTTATGATCATGAAATGACATGACAGGCATTGTCTCTTAAAGACACGGAACCTAGGCTACTTCCGGACTGAAAATTAGGCTAAGTCCATTGTATTATTTGAAATGCATCCTCTGTAACACTAGTGAGAGACAGGGGACAAATCTCCATTGAATTTAACGCATAACTTGGCTCTTCCTTCATATCAACAATATATCTAAACGTTACGAATGGAATTACTGATCTATCTAATTCACTTAAAGGTGGTTCCACCATCAAACGACTTAAATGTCATTTTATTCATATTCTGTGTACTTGTAGAAAAGTTGTCTTCTATCTGATGTGAGCAACAAAATAATACCTTTCCACGCCATTTTATTCTATAATTGAACTTGAAATTACATGGTGTTCAATAGGGGAATGAGAGAAACACGGGGAAAAATAGTATTTTTCCATAAAATACAAATGCCATTTTCGCGGAAAACTATTTATATGAAGGAAATAATCCATACTAATTGAATAAAAATAAAATATAGGCATATTACCACATTAGTATTTTAGTTATTGAAGAATTAATGCCGTAATTGAAGTCAAAATGCGGTAATTCCAAGGAAATAGCGCTGCAGTCGGCTCTTGTGGCTGGAAAAAAGTGTTCATTCAAAATACTTTCGTGGAATAATCTGCATTTTTTTCTTCTTATGTTTGCTTATGTTGTACCTTTATACTTTTGGGTTTCAATAGGTAACGCATTTCATCAGTGAAAGCAGGATTTTTTGGACAAAAAATAAAAAAATGTGGAATTTAGTATTTGTTTTGACTCACACAGTCGCGGCGGAACCTCCTTGAAGAAAATTGAGAGAGAAAATCGATTAGATTAAAAACGGTTATTAATTATGAAACATTATACTCACTCAGTCTGCGAAGTGCACAGTTGTCAACGGTCGCTGCAGCCCTCGGTCGTCAAATCAAACATACGAACACGTCTCAAGTCTCGTTCTCCAGTATCGAGATGCGATTATCTTGGATGAGCAAGCGATTTAAAAGAGAGCTTGGGGTTGGACGTGATTCCTCGTCTCCAACCAACTTCACTTCCAGAGTTCGTCGTTGGAGAGAAAATGGACACACGACTCTCGGTGACACTCCAGAGCAGATCGAAAGGGAAGTTAAACATGGACTCCTTTAAAAATTGGGACAAATGAGTTTAGTGACGCGCGTAACATATCAATTACTCAACCAATTGGAGATCGCCGAAGAAACATTAGCACATCTCATTCGTCCAACTTCCACGGACACAATCGCACGAACTCTTTTTCACAACAGATTAGCGTTTCTCTTTCTGTTTCGGAAAACTGAATGCGCTCATATCGAGGAGGAGCACGTGTTCTGTCCCTCCGTGAAGTCCTCCACCGATCAGATATCCTCCTGATCAAAAGAGATTATGAAAACTATGCACGCATCGCATGTAAACAAGATCAAGGGATAGGAGACTCAAACAATGGTTGGGGCGCGTCCATTGAGGTAAGGAAGCCAACCACTTATGTTAGAGCCACAACAAACCGTGCCTACGTAACAGGAAACAGGCAACCTAAAGGAGACTTAACCAATAGTTGTGTAGGGTCGCTCACGAATATGGCAGAACTTCACCTCTTTAACCAGAGGGTGTCAAAACAAAAAAAGAACCTGGAAACGTCGACGATGTCGTCTCACCAGACACCGAACTGGGAAATGGCGAAGGAACATTTATAAAAAAAAGTAAGAATCTAGTTTGCCCTTTAAACAAACACCTTAAGAGGTCGATCTTGCACACACAAACACCGCGTTAGCACAATTTCTTCACAGATTCGTGTTCACTTCCAGGAACGGTAATTTGCACATGTCCTGGATGAAAAAGCACGTGTTTTATATCTATATAACTTCTAATGTTTTGCCTTTAATGGGATGCACTGATATATTATGCCACCGGGCGGTGTGAGGGGGGGGGAGACAAGACAGGATACTGTGGATATGTGTGAAATGAGCGGCGTAAGTCTTGAGGTGAAGGAGGAGAAGGGGAAGGAGGTCATATCAACACACAGGAGGGGAAGGAAGTGAGGTAGGGGAGGGGTTTTTAGCCGAATTCTTTTCGTGAGAGAAAACTTCAGCTGGGAGAGGAGATGTGGATATGGTTCCACTAATTACTATTCATCAGCCATCCATAGTCTTTTTGATCATTAGGGCGGAATGTTACCTTTCGATATCATTCACAGTCCAAGGATCCGCACAGGAATTTAATTCGCATCCTTGGAGGAAGTGTATGAACTTGAAAAAAATCTCCCACTGGAAATATATACACAATTAAGGTAGTTTGAGAGCGAAAAATCACTTAACCTAGAATTTGATGAATTTGGTCTCATTTTAAAGAAAAAACTCTCTCATCTTTCCAATTACATATCAAAATATCACTATCCCTTGCCGAACTACTTTTCGAGCAATTTGCCTAATAATGTATAAGCTGTTTTACATGGGATAGATTATGGCTGTGCACTCCAGAGGGAGAATATTAAACAAATTAAGAACTTCTAGCACCTAGATTTCGTCAAAAAACTAACGATGTGTAGATTGCATGTTTTCTCAACTATTTATAAAAAATAATCTATTACTTACCACAGTAATTTTTACAGAATCGCAAAAAAACCTTCTATTGTGAAGGGTTTTCAGCCGTACGGCGGTAAAAAATGAGTCAAATTAGTAACGTATGTAGCTTTATTTATTTAATTACTGAGAATTTTCGTCATATATAACTATATCTTTGCGCCATTAATATTGCAATATTTATTCCATACCTCTTACGGACGCTGAAATCAAAAAATAAATTTGAATATGGTCTCCATTATGACTAGGGAACTATCTCACTCAAACTACGTTAAGTCGACTACGCGGATCGATATAAGCAGGAGGAACAATGTTTTCTTAGAAAATAAAATCCGTCTACTCATTTTTTGAATTTGGAAGAAAAGGAGAATTTAAATCATATATGACAATCAAAGTTATGAAAAAAACAAAAATAATATAATTATACTTGATTTCTCTAGCTCTTACACGCGATAAAATTAACCTGCATATATACTACTATATGGTAAACAATAGCACTCATGCTAGCAATTTACTACGATTATCCTACAACACGTCTAAGCAGCGTGATAAACAGTGACTGAAATCGCAAGGACAATAGAAATTATAAAAATGCATTTTACAGTTATAGTACTAAATTTTCACCAATCCCACGGCAGCTCCCGTTTTAAGCCCAGAAGACGTTAGGAGCTATTATAGGTACGTCGGTAAGACGATAGGACGGTAAGACGGTAGCTATTATAGGTATTATAGGAGTCTTTATAGGTATGTACTTATGCTTCCTTGTAAAAAGAAAAAAGTACATTTTGAAATACATACATGCATTCCAAACTTCGCACGTTGCGTTGGTGGGAATCACTGATCCACCCAAACCATTTTGAAACTTCAATCCTACACCAATATAGGATAACAATAAGTATGTACAATGGAATTCTACGGTCAATAAATAGGTTTATAAAATAGAGCGGTGTAGCCCAATCACGAAGAAAAACGTAAAACATACAGTAAACACCGAAAAGGTAGCGAGATATTAGTTCTTTAGAGCACACAGAACACGTCAAAAATTCTAACCAGCTAAATATTCATTACCTTGACCTCTAATTGTACGAATAAAGAGCCCTTAAAAAACAGTTGAAGACCCGCTGTCGAGGAAGATAACATAGATGGGTCAAATGCAAAGTGTGTACTACAGATGAATGACGGCTTTGATGGTCACTGTATTTAATTTACAGCAGAGATAGGAAACTCCTGCCATTTAAGCGTATTGTGCATACATATATGTACTGTATACGATGTTCAGCTTTTAATAGAAAATTATTAATCTCGGCAAATGGTAATATTGAGAGTAGTATTTGATGATTTCGCATTTAAGCGCAAAGCAGGAATTATACGCCTCAAATCGAGAGTCTGGAGGTTTGAAATTTAAACCATTGCCCAAACATCCGGGAGTGTATCCGGGAGGGAGCGCTTTAAGGAGCTCGTGGTGGGAGGGCGAATGACGCCGATCCGTCGCGACACCTTCTTGCCCCGCTGAGCGGCAATGCCTCATATGCTGAATGCAGGGAAGCGAGGAATCCAGTGCGCCGGGGCCAATGCCGGAAGGTGACGCCATGAGGAAGGCGGCGAGCGACCTCTGGCGCCAAGTACACTCCGCTGGCCGGAAATAAAGACGCATTGAAACGGCGAACGACTCTTTCCCGGGCGGAAACGACTCCCCCGAAATGGTCGAATGACTCATAAACTCGTAGATAAGAAACCCACTGCACGGGCCTGTTTTGTTTTTCGGCTCGACCACGGCCCGCGGACAGGGCCCGTTGGAAAATTGCCAGATCAGGGGGGGGTTATTTTGTATTCTCTCATAAAATGTGGAAAATTAAGTCGTTTTTCGTAGTTCAACTCCGCCACCCAGGCGGCGTGACCATCTTCGGCTCTCAAGTGGTGAACTGTCGGTCTATTTATTTGATTCATCCGCTCTTTCAACTCTTGATCCGTATCTTTCGACTCATGACCTGTTTCATTTGCCTCAGTATTTCATTAGTTCCATCTAACCTGTCGTTAGGAACGCGAAATGGAGCCACCATCGGACCTTGGCCGATCGTGAGCCGGTCATCATGAAAGCGAACGGATCTCCCGGCTTCCCGCAAAGAGTCGTTAAAAATGTGAGATTTCCTAAATGAGTTGATTTAATAGAATTATGGCGTTTAAAGTATTTTTAAGTGTTACCAAAGTAATTAGGTTATTTTTCCACTGCGATGACACTGCTTTTTTGATGCTCAGTGAATAATGGTGGAAATGGGATTTTAACTCGTAATACTGATGATTTCTACATTAGTTTTTTTAAAAGCTTACACTCCTCTAAAATTTCCTTCGACTTTTTCAACCATTCACGATAATCATTCGCACTCGCGTGATTTTAATTGGCTGCGGACAACAATAACACATCCTAATATAACTCTTAATCCTACGTAAGATTAGGATCGCTTCCTCAGATATTTGCGAAAAAAGGAATTTAATCTCTCACATATGCCGACGAAAACTCTCCAGTGGAAGGGAACCCAAGAGTGAACTTTTGAGACATGTCACAGAGTCTCGTTATGTAAAAGGAGATGTAATACGTTTCCACCGTATAATATGACTTAAAAGTCATTCTATTCATATTCTGTCTACTTGTAGAAAAAGTTGTCCTCTATCTGATATGAACAACAAAATAATACCTTTCTACGCTATTTTATTCTATAATTGAACTTGAAATTACAAATGGGTGTTCAATGGGGGAATGAGAGAAACACGGGGAATAAAATAGTATTTTTTCATAAAATACAAATGCCATTTTTGCGGAAAACTATTTATAAGAAGGAAATAATCCAAAAAAATCAATAAAAATGTAATTTAGACACCTCACCACCTTATTTTTCTAGTAATTGAAGAATTAATGCCGTAATTGAAGTCAAAATGAGGTACTTCGTAGGAAATGGCGCTGCAGTCGGCTCCTATGGCTGGAAAAAAGTGCTCATTTAAAATACATTCGTGGAATAATAATCTGCATTTTTTCTACTGTACTTTTGGGTTTCTATAGGTAACGCATTTCGTCAGTGAAATCAGGATTTTTGTGACAAAATATAAAAAAATGTGGAATTTAGTATTTGTTTTGACTCACACAGTCGCGGCGGAACCTCCTTAACTTTTATCGTGCAGATTTTTTCTCGCGTTTCATGGCCGTATTTAATTTAAATTGAAAGTTAAGCGGTCGGATCTAGCCTAAATTATAATGTTCTTATAGATCTTTACCAATTTATGAATAATGATAAAATTTCTGGAGTTCAGGTCGATTAAAATAGTTACAGCCTATTTTTATGCGTTTCGTCAATTTTCATTGACGTCATCAGGGCTAAAAACATAAACAGCACCAAGTTAGAAGTATTAGAACAATTTATAATTACATTTTTTTCTCATTTCGAATCAATCAACAAATAATCACAATCAATTTATTGTGAATTTTACCAAAATACAAGCGTAAAACATTACACGTACGTTCAACATTCTTTAAAAAAATATTAAATGAATCTCTTAACAGCATGAATGTGTAGTGAATGACAAGACAAGCAGCAGAACTAATATTTGCAAATTGCTTTGTGAATTTGTAGTTATTGAAATATTATTAGTTCTATTGCTTGTCTTGTCAAGCACCGCACAAACTGTGGCAAAATTCATTATAAACGGTAATTAATGTAATTATTTTAATTGACCAAAACTCCAGAACTATCATAATTATTGTAAATTATAGTGCACGCACGGCCGTGTGACCCCTCATCCCAACGTGCATTAAAACGTACGCTGGTTTTTTAAAGGTAAAATGTAAGTTGATTCATATACTGTCAACTTATAGAAAAACGAATCCTACGTTTGTCGTGGAGAAAAAAATTCTACATTTTCACGCTCTTCAAACATCAAAACAAACTTGAAATTATGTACATACACACACACATGTCTGTCTCACGGATGAAGGCGATGTATCGAAATGCAAATGAAATGTCCGAAAAGGTCTTCTCGTGTAACTATATTTGAAAACAGATATGGCACAACTAAAATACACCGCGAAACTTCGATGCCACTTCAAGAGACTGTACTCCAAATGATTGGAGAGTTATGTGAAAATAAAGAAGTACACCAAAATGTGCCAGTCTTGAAAAAAAAATATTTCCTAGCGGTGTCCGGGTCCTTAAGTCAACAATAAGAGTTTCCTGGGGAGTTATTATGTAATATATCACCTTTTTTTTAATGACTCTTTGCGGGAAGGAGGGAGATCCGTTTGGCTCCCTTAATGATCGGCTCACGATCGACCAAGGTCCGATGGTGTCTCCATTTCACGTTCCTAACGACAGATGAGATGGAACTAATGAAATACGGAGCCAAATGAAACGGATCAAGAGTCGAAAGATACGGATCAAGAGTCGAAAGAGCGGACGAATCAAATAAATAGACCGGCAGCTCACCACTTGAGAGCCGAAGATGGTCACGCCTCCGGGGTGGCGGAGTTTAACTACGAAAAATTACGTAATTTTCCACATTTTATGACGTATTCTCACTTAAGTGAGATTACAAAATATGTGAGTTGGCCCGGCCAAGCAATGCCGCACGCAGCACAGTCCGGGATTTCAATATTGTCTGTAAGTCTGAGGACCAGTGCGTTCGGGGGTGTCCGTATGCTAGAGGTGCCATTTAGAGAGGTTTTACTGTTTTGATTTTGACTTACTCCAACGCAGCGAAACCTCCATAGCGTTCAGACTCTAGCGTAAAACACTTTATGCGTCACTCTTAACAAAATGTATTTCGCGGGGACGAATTATTTTTCCTTTCTTTAATAAGCTCGTTAAAAAAAGTTAGATAGAGCTACTTCATCCCTGGCGAGTTAATGGGATATTTAATTTGCTACCTCGTGTTCTACATGCTTTTGTTTCTAGCGTTTCGCTTTCTCAATTATTTTACGAATTCTGAACAGTGACACTGACAGTAGAATGCTCTCGTGCGACAACTGGGCGTATGTTAAAAAGGCCTTGACAGTTGAATAAGAATGTCACATCGAGTCCATAAACGGCTTTCCTACATAGACTTATAAACATTGCAGTTACGCCCCCCTGAGTCCAGCATGGCCACACCCACGATGCGAAATAGTGACAGTACTTACTACTCGTGAAACAGGACGATCTCAATAGTGCCAAAAATATAACTATAAAGGTGGTTCCACCGTAAAATGACTTAAATGTAATTTTATTCCTTCTCTGTCTACTTGTAAAGAAACTTGTCCTCCATCTGATATGAACAACAAAATAATACCTTTCCACGCTATTTTATTCTATAATTGAACTTGATATTACATTGTGTTCAATGGGGGAATGAGAGAAACACGGGGAAAAATAGTATTTTTCCATAAAATATAAATGTCAATTTCAGGGAAAACTATTTATACGAAGGAAATAATCCAGAGAAATTGTATAAAAATAAAATATAGGCATCTTACCACCTTATTTATTTAGTTATTAGGGAATTAATGCCGTAATTGAAGTCAAAATGTGGTAATTCGTTGGAAATGGCGCTGCAGTCTGCTCCAATGGCTGGAAATAAGTGCTCATTTAAAAATACATTCGTGGAATAATAATCTGCATTTTTTCTCCTTTACTTTTGGTTTTCTGTGAGTAACGCATTTCATCAGCGAAAGCAGGATTTTTTGGACAAAATATCAAAAAATTGTGGAATTTAGTATTTGTTTTGACTCACGCAGTCGCGGTGGAACCTCCTCAACATTTTTACCCTTTTAGGAGTAGCACTAAGGACTCCACATTACATCTTCATTATTGTCAGTAGCGACGAAATAAAAGAGAATGCTAGGTCGAACGGATACCTAGGTGTTCCTTCCTTCCATGCACAAGTTGGTGACTACAAAAAAGAGGGAAGCACAGGAAGACAGACGGAACGAATGCGGATCGACCAATCACCGAGAGTTTGAGTATAAGATGGACATTAATAGTGTTTAAACACAGTGTTTAGCGAAAGACCATAGTTTACATTTATGTCGCCAGTTTTATAACGCTAGTACGTTAATTATTCTACATTTTTGTAAATTATGAAAATATAATGAAAAATCCGTAATGGTTCCGCTCGTAAATAACCAAGAATTAATTTTTCAACGCTTTTCCCAGGGATCTTGAACAAAAACACGTATTAGGTTATAAAGTTACGATGAGGGTGAAGAAAACATTGACAAATTCAAACGACCATGGTTTCGATGCAGAGCATAGTAACCTGACAGATTGAAGATGATGCACTAAATCGATAAAAAAGTCGTTTAAACATATAATTTCGTGGAATTTCAGCGTTTCCATTACCCCCCCCCCCCCCATCATGTAGAAATTCCACTCAGTAAAAGCCAGAGATTGTCACCTTTAGCAAAATTATAACGAAGTTTCATCTTGCACACGATAAAACTGCGTTTAAATACGGTCATGTTCAGGATAGGAATGAGATACGGGTTTCGTGTCGGGCTGAAGAAGACACGTTACTTCATTCCGAATAACATACGATTTCAAAACACCGGCCGACAGCTCAGTAGTAGCTCAGTCAGTTAAGGTAGAACCTGCGCTTCGAAGTACTGCTTTCATTACATAGATAAACTCGAAAGCAACAGGATAAAATGGCTCAAAATGTTATCAATAATAGTTGAAAATAATTTTCAATCAATCAACATGGCTGTACAGTACATGAGTTTTCTTCAAAATGAAGTAATCCTGTCATATGAAGAATGGCTTTTATATTGACGCCATGTCTCAGAGGAATTTGAAAACTTTCTCTGGAAGTGCAGTAAAGCCGCATAATTAAAGAATTAGGGACGAATTAAAACAACAGAGCTAGTGAGTGCTTTTGCTCTTTTAATGTAAACGTAATTAAAATAAATGTATTATATCTATAATTGCTGACGATGAAATCGACAACACTGTATAGCTGTCAACATATCATAGTTTCACTCCGGTCGGCACCTTTATTTGTTTACATAGTGTGACTCCAATGTTTTTGTTTACTCTTCGAACATAGTTGCCAAGTCTTTTTCAATATGGCGGCTAAGGAACGAAAGTAAGACTCTTCATCGCTTTTCAATCATAAATATCTGCATTAAATGGCCGATAAGTTAACCTGAAAAAAAATCATTGTATCCGTTGATTATTTAATCGCCATATGGTCGTTTTAGAGGTAGCCTAGCCGAGGAAAATCTCGAGAAATAAAATGTTGAAGTGAGGGACGACGCCATTCCGCCATAAGAGCAATGTAATTTCAGGTTGAAAATGACGATTTTAAAATGCTGTTATCAGCGCTAATTGGCCGATTACCTCCAATAAATTTTTTCACATATCGACTAAGGCATAATAATTTCTACGCAAAATATGAAAATATCGAAGGGCATATGTTATTTATGGTCTTTGTAGTAGAGGTTCTACTTTAAGAGCAATTTAAGAGAACGAACCCAACATAGTGAATGGAATAGCAACTCGTGACTAGAAGGTGCGTAGTTAAATCTTCGTCCACGGTAGGCGCTTAATGAACTGACTCGTGCATAATACATTTCCGTTCCTCTTGTGCGACAGCGGATGTCTGAAATCCCACATCCCATCCCCGGGTCCCAGACCATTCCCCACGGAACTCGAAACCGTGTTAAAACTCAAGAGAGAGATAACCCACCCTCCTTCCCACGTGGGTAAAACTAAAAACCCACATCTTCCGAATAACATTCCACGTATTCTACGGAAGAGTATTCATATATTCTGAACAGGCGAAATGTTTTGCAACCTACCTTATTTTGTAATCTCACATTTTTTAAATGACTCTTTTGCGGGAAGGCGGGAGATCCATTTCGCTCTCTAAATGATCGGCTCACGGTCGGCCATGGTTCGATGGTGGCTCAATTTCACGTTCCTAACGACAGGTGAGATGGAACTAATGAAATGCGGAGCCAAATGAAACGGATCAAGAGTCGAAAGATACGGATCAAGAGTCGAAAGAGCGGTTGAATCAAATAAATAGACCGGCAGTTCACCACTTGAGAGCCGCAGATGGTCACCCCTCCTGGGTGGCGGAGTTGAACTACGAAAAATGACGTAATTTTCCGTATTTTATGACGTATTCTCACTAAATTGAGATTACAAAGTTAACCTGCTGTATGTAGCAATCTGTGGTTGAATAGCAGTACCGACAGAATGTTTTGTTCAAATTTGTTGAATTCGTTCAAAATAAGTATGTATTGAAAACGTTAGCTTTTTGTCGTTGAGTTATTTAAAACTTAACAATATGCACGTTTGCCACCTTTACTGAAAATCAACAAACTTGACAACAATCACGGATGCCATTATTTGACGTTCTTTTGTTGTTTAGCGCACATAAAATTTGCTCTCGATCTGTTTAGAAGTGCGAAGTGCCTATTGCGCAGAGTCGGTAAGGTATGAAAAAGCAAGTGCGCTGTTGTTGTGTTATGAGAAGTGGTTGGAGCACTATCAAACGAATAGATGGCGCCCGGCGTCTCCGCATTTGTAATGAAATGGGCGACTATAATAACGGGGGAAACCACGTTGCATCACTCTGCGATTTCCCAACGTGCATTATCCCCAACCCAACGTACGTTTAGGAGATTCAGGATGCTATCATGATCATTAGTCACTCAAATCTGAGATTGGTAGACTGCAGACCTCCTTTCTAACCTGTCCCCTTTAAACTGCTTTATGTGTTAGCCCATCGTATCCCCTTGTAGTTGGCCTATGTACCTATTTGTCACTGGGTCTTCCACGCGGGGCTTTCCCTTCCATTCATTATCTATGTTCCCTACATATTCGTTGACAATGTCTCGCCAAAAACTATCAATCATTTGCCAATGCATTAATACTCGTAGAAGCTATAACATTTGTGGGATGATACATCGTGGTGCATGATGGTCCCCCCCTGCCACACACCCTTAAATTGGCTGGCAGGGTACCGCGTAGATGACGAGGAAACATAACGAGTTGAAAAAAGAAATCGTTCTTAGGAGGTGCGAGGGGAAAATAAAGATACTAGTCTGATATAGCTACGATGAACGTTATATTTTAACGGTTGGTAGTAATGTCGTATCTCTTAAAGTTTACTTACATTTTTTATATAAATAACTTTTATTATGTTTTTCGTAAGTATTGTATCTTCCAGAATAATCACCAATGTGTGTGTGTGTGTGTATGTGTATATGTCAGTGACTTTAACACAAGGAATACACGTGAAGCTCAATCTTCATTTGGTTGCAGATCTTTTTTATATTTGCTAAATTAAATTATAAATAGTGGTTTTCTGTCATTGGAAAAGGTACCAATTAAAAATAAAATAAACTAAAGATTCTAATTCCTCCAATCGAATTTTGTATTCCGGTCGAAATTCCGCAATGTTTGCTACAGCGTAATGATTTTCGCAATATTTTAGCGTTTTTCAACCATCGTCCCCATGCTCATTGTTTAAGTCGATATTCCGTGTCTATATATATCCATTTAACTCAATGATTCTTTGCACTAAATAAGATGTGTGAATGGTTTATTACAGTCAATGTTTGTGATAATATTCATCCCGAGGATATTCAACGGGAACTTTCTCTAGTAAACAATATTTACCGTAAGTGCCTGAGATTGTACGCAGATGAGGAGGTAGGTATGTAGCCTCTTGCAGATAGTGCTTACAGGTCAAGGAGGTTGGAATATGCTAGGGACGTATTTCGGTCACAAGGTGGCCCTCTGCCAACACAGCAATTGTTGTGTGATTTAGACGAGTGGTGCCAATTTATGACGGCTATTGGAGATTTTTATTTTATTTATTTTAAAGAAAGATAACCACATACAGCAGGGTGCCATTTTATAGTGGCCAGGTAACAATACGTACACTTGAGGACTCATACAAGCAAATTTAACAAGAAAAAACAAGAATAAAATTTACAAAAAAAGAAAAAAACAACGAAAAATGACGGGAACATCTAGTTATGTGACAGATAAAGAAAGAGAACGGCTAATAAAGGATTTAATAAGGAAGTGCAAAGGGATCAATGTGTGTGGAGGGAGGGAGTTAATTAGATAGGATAAGTGGAAGAAAAGAGAACGTTTAGTAAACGAAAGTCTAGGAATGGGCGCATAAGAGGAAAGTAAAAGATGATGAGAATACGGGTGGGGGGCAGGGGATGGAACTTCGAAATTGATAAAGGAGAGCAATTTTAGAGCAGTCGATGGCGGAATTTCGAATATTATTAAGTTTTTTAAGTCTGCTGTGAGTCTATTAAAGTGAGTGAGATTAGGGATGATGGAGATGGAGGATAGAGAATAAGCATCGGTGGACATGTTACGAGAACGTGGTCATCTATTTTTAACTATTTTAGCGAAGAAATTGCAGACGCAGTCCAGGGAGGAGAGATTAGTTCGTGGAGAGATAGACCAGATGGGACAAGAATATGTAAGAATTGGAAGAGTGATAGAAGAAAAGAAAGTTCGAAGTGCTCGGGGGTCATTGATTTCGGTGAAACGATAGAGGAGGCCTAAGAGGGACATTGCTTTAGACTTGATGTATTTTATAAGTGGGGAATAATTTAATTTATTGTCTGTGAGAATACCTAGGTCCTTAGATGTTGAGACACGTTTTGAAAGAGTGATTAGAAACAGTGCAATTAAATTGATGGGTGACCTTCTTTAAAGAAATAGACATCACACTACATTTATCCGGGTTTAGTTTAAGCTTCCAAACATCACACCAATTTGATGTCTGACGTAAGTCATCCTGTAGTTCATGGCAATCGGAGGGTTTTTGAATGTTCTTGAAACGTTTACAGTCATCGGCATAAAGTAGGGTTTGAGCTTGGGGAGGAGGTAGTAGGGAGGCAAGATCATCAATACATAAATTAAAAGGGTAAGGACCAAGGACACTGCCTTGAGGAACCCCAGATGTCAGTGGAGACCAAGGAGAAGAAAAACCAGAAAGAATAACCCTTTGAATGCGGTTGCTGAGGAAATTTGAAAGGAGATTTTTAAAATTATCAGAAATATTAAATCGTTCACTGAGTTTGTTTAGGAGGAGGCCATGATTGATGGAGTCAAAAGCTTTGGAAAAATCTAGGAAAATGGTATCTAACTGTGTTTTATTATTAATTGCATTCACGGCATTATGTTGAAAAACAGCTAAGTTAATCATGCACGAACCATGGATAGGAAACCATGCTGATATTCAGAGGGATGCGGGGATGTGAAGTAATAAAGTCGATTGAGGATTATTCTATCACAAACAGAAGAGAGAACTAACTGGGAGTAAAGAGATGGGGTCGATAGTTTGTTGGTGCTACATTGTTTTGGCCGGATTTATGTATGGGTATAACATTAGCAGCTTTCCATAGAGATGGAAAAAATACCAAGGGAAAAACAGCGGTTTAAAAGTAAACTTAAAAATAAACTTAGTTTTTATAACTTGTTACTTTAAAGAAGCCGTAGGGCTCAAGTTCCCTAGATTTTAATGGAAATTACTTTGAAATCCACTGCTATTTCAATATTTTGGTAAAAGTAAACGTTGGCATTCCTATCCTAACCACCATTGCTCCTGTCCTACGCATGGGACCTGCAGCGACCTCTCCAGTTTATTCCAAACCTCCTTGCTACAGGTAGATTGGATATCGCTAACCTCAGAAGGGGCGATGGAAGCGCTAACACGGCCGAGTGGACAAGCCCCGCTGCACGCGAGACGAATGATATGAGAAGTGAGTGAGAGATCAAGGATTAGCATTCCCTGCCAGGGACGAGGGTTTCCTCCTCCCGAAGGGGCTCTCTGTTCATGCATGTCTACGCGCGTTCGCCTGACCAATGCATCTCCCAATCTGGACACACACGACCAACACCACGGTAGGACGACTCGCGTCCTTACCCCCCCAGGGGGGACACGGAAGGATCAAATATAAATGCAGATGAGACGGAAAGCGGAGCGATCGATTCAAATAGGGACACGAAAACAGGGGAACACCCGTGCAGATCCCCCGCTCTCTCGACGACTTCAGGGTAACGGGGACACCCTTTATCCAGGGATTTTCTTCATACGCGGGATTGGTTTCAGATGGGTCGGTAAACAACACGAAAAAACAACTGAGAGGGCCTATTCTCAAAACAAGGGTCTACTCCCAAAAAAAAAACAAAGCCAAGAAGGAAAACGTGAGAGAACGACACTTCCCTTCACATTGTAGCAGTTAAAGGAGAATTTTCTCTTGTCATAAAAGGAACCGTATTCGAAATTTATTTTGAAAATTTACGCAGCTTCGAGAAGCATGAAGTGCACATCAGTAATATTATAATGACGCAAAGACTTTGTTTATTTAATTACATAATTTCTAAGTAATTCACTAAATATCTCTTCCTCCATTTCCCAAACAACCCTTTCTACTCACCTGGCCAAGTGGCTTAGCCAGGGGGGGGAATTTTTTTTTGGATTGGATTGGATTAAAATTTGTCCAATGTTCTCCGGACCTCCCTCACCCCAAAATTTGGAACATATTTAAACAAAGAGCACTTTATGAAATAGTTACATGTTCCCATAAAAAAAGTTGATTTCATTCGTTATTTATTCTGAACAATTTTTCGAATTAATGTGTTTTTTATTTTACGAAACCTTGGCTGGCCACCATCTTAGAAGGAGGCACTGTGGAGGGAACCAACTGCCTGGGCAGGCCTAGGTTGGAGTTTATGGGACAAACAATGAAGGAGTTAGGCTGCTCCTCCTATGTGCAGTTGAAAAGAATGGCACAAGACCGTAGCGTATGGAGAACTGCCGCCAGCCAACCTCTGGGTTGAGGACTTGAGAAGAATTTTACAACATAATAAAACCGTGCGAATTGTGTTATTTTAGAAATTCGCTCAACCTGTCTTTGATGATGGAAATAACCTCAGATTTAGACCCTTAGGTCGTTTAATCTTTCTTTGATCGTTCTAAGAAGAACCTTAGGTCGTTTATCCCATATAATCCAGCAACCGACTTAACATTTGGCCAATGAATGAACAGTTATCCACATGTTAGATTGTTCAACATATGAATTTCATACTCTGTTCAAGAATTTATGACGATACCATTCCACTTGACCATTTCATTAAAAATCTACATCTCTTGGTATAAATAGTGCGTTGATAGAATTACCAACGTGGAAATGATATCAGTGAGTGGATGGTTTAGTATTTGAAACACACACCCACAACACAGTGGTTCCGTGAATGGTGAATTTCATTGAAGCTTTTTGGTGAAGCAACTGCCTTCCAACCTCTCATTACGCTCATCTTTATAAAAAGGCTGCTTTGCTTCGTGGCCGTCGTCAGGGAAATATATACAAGAATGAAAAAGTAATACGCGAATAATTCTGCTAATGAAAAACAGCGAGAGCTGAGATTATAAGTAAAAAAAAAACATTAAGGCGATGAAGATTTTTTTATAATTGGAGATAAGTTAGGTCACGGCTATAAAAAAACCTCCCAAGAAAAAGCTTACACGACGCTCCTCTTCCAACGGAAAAATAATTTTTGAACAGGACGTGCCTTCTCTTAAGTTAATTTATTTCTTTTTGTTCTAGGTGTATTATGTTTCACCACAACTGCAATATTACCATGTATAGAGAACATGTTTATTTTTGACGAGTGGAATATTACACAGCTGCAGTAAACATAGCATTAATTACGTCATGTGATACGATATCTTCTTTTTTAGTACCTGTACGTTTGAAATTCCTCCAGAAGAGGCCTTGTTTCATTTTTATAGAATAGTTTTCTTTCTAATGATCAATGAATTAAATTGCACATGGGCTCGTCGCTGATTAAGACTATCGACTCATTAGGAACTTATAATATCGGTCACATGTGAGTGTGTTTTAAGGCAGCTCATCATTTCGTTAGACCTCTACTCAAAAATATATCGATACAACCATTGAAACAATATCGATTACATTGAGGACAGAACCCCAATCAGAATGTACAGTCCTCGCAAAAGCTCGTGGCAGGTGCGCTGAGGACGATCTTGGGACCGGAATGGTTTATTTATGAGGAGGTTCTGTCGCGACTGTATGAGTCAAAAAAATACTAAATTCCACATTTTTGATATTTCGTCAAAAAATCCTGCTTTCACTTTACCTACAAAAAACCAAAGGTAAAGTAGTAAAAATGCAGATTATGCCACGAATGTATTTTAATTGAACATTTTTTTCCAGCCATTGGAGCCGACTGCAGCGCCATTTCCTACGAATTTCCGAATTTTGACTTCAATTACGGCATTAATTCTTCAATAACTAAAATAATAATGTGTTTAGATGCCTATGTTTTATTTTTATTCAATATCTTTGGATTATTTCCTTCTTAGAGACAGTTTTCCGTGAAAATGGTATTTATATTTTATGGAAAAATACTATTATTCCCCGTGTTTCTCTCATTCCCCCATTGAACACCATGTAATTTCAAGTTCAATTATAGAATAAAATAGTGTGGAAAGGTATTATTTTGTTGTTCATATCATATAGAGGACAAATTTTTCTACAAGTAGACAGAATATGAATAAAATGACATTTAAGTCATTTTACGGTGGAACCACCTTAAAATACGGCCCTTGCGTCTCGATGTGCAGTGTTTTATATCAGATGGACATGCAGTCTTCGTTTACTTCCGATCACCCTGCGTTTAAAGGGCCCCAAAGACTGACATCAACTGCCACCTAATTTTTCGAAAATAGCTGGTACATATATATTTGGTTTTATGTATAAGTTGTTAGGTGTGGCTGTATAAACAAGCGTGTTTCCCTTCATTTTATATTTTAAAAAGCGGGTCCGATCCCTGGCGGAAATAAATTTGTTTCTATGTCCTCGCCAGCGTAGATTTTTTTCTAGGACCACTGGATTTTTCCGTGATTTTTTTCTGACTGGTGGTTGCATCCGTCTACTTAAAAAGCATTTAGGTAGTTTGAGAGCGAAAAATCACTTCACCTGGAATTTGATGAATTTGGCCTCAATTTAAAGATACAACTCACATCTTTCCAATTATATCGTAATACTAGCCCCTTACCAAACTACTTTTCGAGTAATTTTCCTAATAATGTATAAGCTGTTTTACTTGGGATAGATTATGGCTGTGCACTCCAGAGGGAGAATATTAAACAAATTAAGAACTTCTAGCACCTAGATTTCGTCAAAAAACTAACGGTGTGTAGATTGCATGTTTTCCCAACTATCTATAAAAATAATCTATTACTCACAACAGTTATTTTTACAGATTCGCAAACCTGTTGTTTTGAAGGGTTTTCAGCCGTACGGCGGGAAAAAATGAATCAAGTTAGAGACTTATGTCGATATATTTATTTAATTACTGAGAAGTTTGGTCATATATAATTATATATTTACGCCATTAATATAACAGTATTTATTTCGTACTTTTTACAGACGCTGAAATCAATAATTAAAAGTTGAATATGGTCTCCATTATGACCAAGGAACTATCTCGCTCAAACCATCTTAATTTCGTGTGATTAACTTAACATAAATTTCATGCATTTTGTCTCATTGTAAATAAATAGATCTCATCTTTCCAATGATAACAAAATACCGTCCACTGGCCATTATAATTTTCGAGATGTTTTCCGAAAGATACCAGCCATTGTCCATGGGATATGGTACAGGCATGCACTTCACAGACACTTAATTTAAAAAAAAATGAAGAATTTCTGTCACACAGATCTCGTCATCAATTTAGCTGTGTGCAGTTTGTATGCTTTCTTCACTATTAAAAAAATAAATTAATTAGACACCGCAGTTATATTTGCAGAATAACAAAAAATAACTTCTGTTGTGAAAGCGTTTTCAGCTGGAGGCATGGAGAAAATGATTCAATTGAAAGACATGCGTATTTAGTTAATCATTGAGAATTTCAGTACCATAAAACAATATTTTTGCGCTATCAATATTACAATATTTACTTCATAATTCATACAGCTGCTGAAATTCAAAAATGTAAAATTGGAATGTGGTCTCTCTCTATTGCGACTAGGGAATAGTGTTCCTCGATTCACATTAAAGGGATGCTCTGACATAAAAAACTTTCGCTTCGTTTAGTACTCGACTTCTTTGTTTTGGACTTTATGAATTGCTGTGATGCGAAGAGTCAAGTGAAATTGAAGATACATTATCTGAACGAAGTTGAGAATATCAATATTAAACTATTATACTGCGCTGTGATTTAATTAGCCGAGAGCAGTAATGCTTGAGAAATATTATTATCAGAATTGTAGTTTTCAAACGTAATCTCGATAATCTCAGTGCTAATGCAATTTATGTTCTATTAGCTTTATTGCAAATTTATATACTCTCACTCACACAACCTGGCGGGGAATGAATCTAACAAAATATACGTGTCAAATAATGAACATTGAAATGGATAAAGAAAAACATCACCGATGCTATCGGCATGTTACGTCATTGTTAAGTGAAACATTTTTATATTCAATATCAACAATGTTTATCTCAGAAATAACGCAATTTGTAGATGAATGACGATCATATTCGCAATCGGCATATCGAATTTATTGAGATAAGAAGCCGTTTCTTTCTTTCGGCTCTTATCACCACACTTAGCATTCATTGTGAGTGCAACTCATGAGGACTTTAACTTCGGGAGGATGCAACCAGATGTCAGTAGTTGAATAAAAAAGAAAGAGCCATGGACGATGAAAAATTTCGTTCACACCTGAGTCAAATCCACGACTTTAATGCATGCGAGAACATGGAAAAAAAATATGTTTCCGCCAGGGATCGAACCTGGGACCTTCCGCGTGTTAGGCGGATGTGATAACCACTACACCACGGAGACACTTGATGAGAGCTCCTCAGTTTTAAAACTACAAAGAAACAAGCAAGGGAAATTCGTTCGTACAATTATCGCAAAAGTGGATGCAGTCGACGACTCTAAACGCTACGTCACGTACGTGAAATTGAAAGGCCTTTGTCGTTAGGGTGGATGGAAGTAAACAAAAACACAGCTAATACTCATTCATTCACTCTCATTTTCCAGTTTTGGTAAAGGTATCATAGGGTCCAGTCTGGGAGAAATTTTTGTGTGAGAATCGTAGAAAAGTAAGGGGTATTCGATGAATGGGAAAGGAAAGTGAAAGGACTGCGCAGTTATAAAATTTAAGAAAAAAAGGCGTGAGATTCGTAGTTTTTGAGAAAATAAAGTTTGAAGATGACGAAAATCGTGTAATTTTCGTGATATTTTGACGCCATATTCCGAGATGTTGGGAAGTCCCGCTAGAGGGATAGAGAGTAATTTCACGTCTACAACATGGCCTTCACGCACCCCCCCAACAAGGTTGCGGGCCAAAGTTGTAGCGTATTTTTCTAAAGAAAAATATCCCCCGAGAGGGTAGATATTGGAGGGGGGTGTAGTTGTAGTCTCTTCAAAGTTGTAGCGTATTTTTCTAAAGAAAAATATCCCCCGAGAGGGTAGAATATTGGAGGGGGGTGTAGTTGTAGTCTCTTCAAAGTTGTAGCGTATTTTTCTAAAGAAAAATATCCCCCGAGAGGGTAGATATTGGAGGGGGGTGTAGTTGTAGTCTCTACAAAGTTGTTGCGTATTTTTCTAAAGAAAAATATCCCCCGAGAGGGTAGACGATTGGAGGGGAGTGTCAAAGTTGTAGCGTATTTTTCTAAAGAAAAATATCCCCCGAGAGGGTAGATGATTGGAGAGGGGTGTATTTGTAGTCTCTTCAAAGTTGTAGCGTATTTTTCTAAAGAAAAATATCCCCCGAGAGGGTAGATGATTGGAGGGGGTTGTAGTTGTAGTCTCTTCAAAGTTGTAACGCGTCGTAAAGCGCGGCTAGTTTACAAACGGCAGTGTTCGAGTGTAGGTTCAAGGCAAGGTTAGTAAAGGATACTTTTAACAACCTTGGGTTCAAGGCGGGTATACTCATGGGTAGTGGGTATAGAAAATGAAGAAACTGCTCGACCGCTGCGCCGTCTGGAGGAAATAGGAGGAAAAGGGCAGTTTTTCCAATATGGCGTCGATGAAGAGATTCACATCACGGGTTTAAGTGAATACTTTACGAAATAAAAAGGTTTTATGAAGAAAATGAAAGGTTAGTACCAATGCGCTGATGTAGCGTAGAAATATAAGTGAAATAGGTGGTATAAAATGACCGGGAAGCAGGTGAAATTAATTTTCTCCCAGACTGGACACTATGATACATATACCCCTGTTTTTTTAAGGAAGTAAACGCTTATATGAGGCAATATAAAAGTACATAAATAAAAAACTAACATTTTCTACTATTTAGCACTATAAGGCTCATGCTATTCCCTTCCGAATGACATTTTCGTTGCATCGTTTAACTGATTTTATGAACTATAAAATAATGTCTATTCCCGCTAACGCATTCCCCAACAGAACAGCTACGGAGCGTTACGCAGTCTTTAGGTAGCATAGGTAGCAGTAAGGACCGTTTATATCATCCGTAGCACGTATGCGTGGATACTACGTAACATCAATAGATTGGAAAAACTTAATACGTATATTTAACCTTGATCTTGAATTAAATGAGTGCTATTGAGATAATGGAATGTATCGGAAAGTCAGAGAATGAATTTAAAGAAGAAATATGATACTCTGCAACGCCTCAGATGGTATACGTAACATGCTACGCTGCCGCTACGTAGCTTTGCTACCTGAAAAATTCGGAAAACTTAGTACTACGAAATGACATATAAGTCTCCAAGTCGATGTTATGCGTAAAATCTATATATCTACGTAGCTTTACTGCATGAAAATTGTGATCATCTAATTTCTTGCAATCTCGTATGACATACGGGAAGAAAAATAACATACGCCAACTACTTAGAGAGAAAATTCTTAGAGCCCGGGCTACTCCTCTGCTCTGTGCAATGCGCATTGACCAGTAATAGACTACATGTGGCCTGGTTAGTGAGTCACGGAAATGAGTAAAACACCACCGACCAGGAAAAAGAAAAACATCACCGATGCTATCGGCATGTCATTGCAAAGTTAAATTATTATATATTCAATATCAATAATATCTATCTCAGAAATAACGCAATTTGCAGATGAACGACGATTATATTCGTGATCGGCATATCGAAATTATTGAGATAAGAAGCCATTTCTTTCATTCGGCACTTATCATCAAACTTAGCATTCATTGTGAGGGCAACTCAAGAGGCCTTAAACT
This sequence comes from Pyrrhosoma nymphula, assembly GCA_963573305.1. Classification (NCBI taxonomy): domain Eukaryota; kingdom Metazoa; phylum Arthropoda; class Insecta; order Odonata; family Coenagrionidae; genus Pyrrhosoma; species Pyrrhosoma nymphula. The sequence goes on along the minus strand of OY754335.1, from coordinate 4,315,099 downwards.
TCGGGGGGATGCAACCAGATGTCAGGAGTTGAATAAAAAAAGCAAGAGCCATGGAGGATGAAAAATTTTATTCACACCTCACTCAAATCCACGATTTTAATGCATGCGACAACATGGAAAAAATATGTTTCCGCCAGGGATCGAACCTGGGACCTTCCGCGTGTTAGGCGGATGTGATAACCACTACACCACGGAGACACTTGAAAATAATGCCTCAGTTTTAAAACTACAATCAAACAAGCAAAGGATATTCGTTCGTACAATTGGGTATTTTCCAAAATTTTAAATTTAAGTAAACGGATCTTTATATGTTACTTTGACTCGAACAAGCTTGCGGAGCGAAAATAGTTTAAAAATTGATTCAATATTAATTGAGATATTTAAGATTAAAATAGACTAAATTTCAAATTTTTTACGCGGCTGCGAAACGAAATCTGATTGGCTTGACGTCATTTTCGCTGAGCGATAGACAGCTGCGAGGGAGAAAGTGAAGAATTGTAGAAGAGACTGTATATTTAGAGAGTTTTCATTGAAAACAAAGACTATGGCGTGCAATGGTTTTATTAAAACCACATCAAATAATTTGCCCAAAGTACACATGTTTATGGTAGGCGTTTTTATGAAGAAGGACGAGCGATTTACTGCTTCAGAAATTCGTGGAGCTTAAGTCCAAAAAATGTAGTTTGCTTGTAAAATCGTCATACTACGTGATACTACGTAACATCAATACATTGAAAAAACTTAATCCGTATATTTAACCTTCATCTTGAATTAAATGAGTGCAATTTAGACAATGGAATGTATCGGAAAGTCAGAGAATGAATTTGAAGAGGAAATATGTTACTCTTCAACTCCTTAGATGGTATACGTAACATCTACGCTGCCGCTACGTAGCTTTGCTACAAGAAAAATTCGGAAAACTTAGTACTACGAAATGACATATAAGTCGATGTAATGCGTAATATCTATATTGACGCTACGTAGCTTTGCTGCATGAAAATTGTGATCATCTCATTTCTTGCAATCTCGTATGACATACGGGAATAAAAAAAACATATGCGAGCTATTTAAAATATTTGGAGCCCGGGCTACTTCTCTGCTCTGAGCAATTCGTATTGACCAGTAATAGCCTGCCTGTGGCCTGGTTAGTGACGACTATAGAGTCACGGAAATGAGTAAAACACCACCGACCAGGATAAAGAAAAATACCACCGATGCTATAGATTTTGAAATGATTCATGCATGAATGAAACACCTCGCAGACATCCGTATGGCTTTGAAAAACACCGAACGGTCTTTTTGAAAGTAAGTGCGTTCGCTTTCCTCAAACTCAACATGGCATTCGTCACGTGCGAACAATGAGTAAGAAGAGCGTAGTAGCATGCTTCTGGAAATAAATATATATTTTTACTTTTTTTCTCTAAAGCCTCACTTTCTCAGGGGGTAAAATAATACTGTCCGTTCCCGAAAGACATCTCGTGGATAACGCAGCACGCACATGGAACGTCATAGAATGTTACGAGACACGAACGATGGCGTGCAGCCGGTTGAACGACATTTCTGGCGAACGATATGCCACGATAAAACATTTTCAATCGGAGTTTCTCGCCGTCTCATATATATATATCTCGCGCTACAATTTAGCCAATGGTGCACGGAACGAGATTTCCAGATCTTAATATTCCATTTCCTTCGCGGTTCACACAATTGAAAATCGGAAGAAATAAATTTTAGCTGGGGGTAACTCTTCGAAGTAAATGAAACACTTCGTGTGACTATGGTAAGTTCGATCAAATGCATAAAATTTGGAGAGATATTACTGCAGGTCAAAAAAAGTATTTTTTCCGCAGTCAATTAGGGAACAAAATAGATGTAAATTTTTTTAAATAGATTTTCGCAGCTCATTATTTATGGTATTCAGGGTTTCTGTTCTGCGATTAATTATTTAGTATTAAGCAACAGTTTCGCCGTGCTATGCTGCCGGCTTCGTCGGGCTTTGAAGAACAATAATGGTCTTTAAAAAAATAAATAAACAATTCCAGCAGTTGAACAGTCAGCATCCTTGTATCCAGTTCACGATGGAAATCGAACAAGACGGAAACCTACCATTCCTGGATGTCCAAAGAAAAGATGATGGTACACTTGGACATAGTGTGTACAGAAAGAAGACTCATGCCGATTGATATCTTCACGCACGCTCACACCACCATCCACAACAGAAGGCTTCTGTTATCAAGACCATGTTTGATCGCGCCAGAAAAGTTTCCGATCTTGATTCCATCACACAAGAAATACACCATTTGAAGAAGGCATTAAACAATAATGGGCTTAGTAACAAATTAATTGAAAGAGTGACATCAAAAAAACTTAAAGAGAAGGAGACTCCTAAACCTCTGGGGTATGTTATGCTGCCTTACATTGCGGGTACGACCGATCGCATCTAGGTAGAATAATGAAAAAGTATGACATAATCACAAGATACAGCACTACCTCCAGAGAACGAGATCATCTACGAGGGACTAAAGATCCTTTACCACCCACAATGTATGAGGGTGTGTACGAACTTCTCTGCAGTTGCGGTAGATCATATGTGGGGCAAACCAAGAGAGCAATTGGATGCCGATTAAAGGAACATGAACGTGCAATCCGGAAGAAAGACTGGTATCACTCTGCCGTGGCTGAGCACACTACGTTAGAGGAGGGTCACGCCATTGACATCGAGACGGCAAGAGTACTACACAAAGAAAGCAGTTACATTCCGCGCTTCATAAAGGAGGCGATTGAAATAGAAAAAAGACCAAACAATATAAATCGAGAGGATAGTTATAAACTCCCTTATACCTGGAGGAAGAGACTTCTTCAAAATTAAGTTTTTTACTTCTCAAAATCATCAACTGCTGGAATTGTTTATTTACTTTTTGAAAAAAGGCCATTGTTTTTCTTAAAAGCCCGACGAAGCCGGCAGCATAGCACGGCGAAACTGTTGCGCAAAATATTAAATAATTTAATCGCGGAACCAAAAGCCTGAATACCATAAACAAAATAGATATGATCGACGCTGCCAATAATATTCATGGTAACGATAGGTAGCGCTGTTTTTATGCCCTCAATTTTTTTATTTGTTTTTAAAATTTTCAATTTCGACATAAAATGCTGGTTAACTATAAGTATATTATAAGTGCCTGTAATGAAAAAAATCTTTTTACTTGTTAGCATGACTAATTGTAATAATGACAGCACTATGAGATGCTATGACAGTAATTAACAGCACCAGACATACTGGCATGTCTGAACTCCGTAACTAATGGTCCCCAAGATGTATGAGTAGACGCATGATCAAAATGATTGCTAGAAGCCGCATTGCATCGGTGTTCTCCTTACACAAACATTAATAAATAGTATGCTTATTAAAACAGTGACTAGCATTATGATAGTGCGTTTACCGGTTAGTGTATGTCTGGTAGGGAATAACCCACTGCCACACACCCTCGAGGTGGCTTGCGGGGTATCATGTAGATGTAGTATCTGTAAGATGCTTACTGCCATCAGATGGCATGAATAAGTTATGTACGAGAATGCATTAAAGAATAGAATAGACAATGGCAATACGACACGCATAAGTCAATACACTGTCATTATTGGCAAAAATATGATTTGTCTAACACGGATATCGCTTGAACATTGGAGTTAAGTAAGACACTATGTTTTCAGAGATTAATTTCCGGTTCTGTTTGGATAAATCATAACGATACTGCGAAAATTAATCACCAGATGCTTCCGTTTTCGTCGAATTAATTGCATAAACTGGCCTATTATGATGACCGATGGCGAATTATAAGTATTTCTATATTATCCTAAGCGGGCTTGCATTATGCATCCATGTATCCTCTTCTTCATTAATCTATCGTTACACGCCATCACAAGTCTACATCTACATCTACAAAATACCCTGCAAGTCACCTCAGGGGTGTGTGGCAGGGGGTGAGTATTCACCAACATGTATTACACTATACCCTAAAGTTAAGTAAGTGTAACTACGACAAATTGTGCATTAGCATAAATCGCTAATGCTTGTCACGGGGCGAAGCCTCACAAACATGCACTACTACACTACAGATATTATCACAATGGAGGTGGACCATTAATATTTATGTATTTTGCAACAACATAAGATAACAGTGTGATCCCTATCGTAAATGCTGTTACTCTACGCTAATTACGATAGGGATCACACATAAAAGTGTGATCCCTATCGTAAATGTTTCATATTTAACATCAATTTAATGTGGTGCATCAGGGCTGGTGAGGGGAAGTAGGGGTATTCTCGCATTCGGTACCATATTCGCGGGTTACTTTGGTTGCTACAGGAACCTAAAATGGTATAGTGACCAATATATAAAAATTATTCGGCAATCCACTCCGTAGCGTACGGGAATTCACTTGAAAAACAATCACATTTTGGGTAGAAATAGTATCCAATGGCTAATTTTGAGGATACCGGGACTAGCCACGGTAGTTACCTTCCACGGAGTCACCCGTAAGTGCACATAAGTGCGATATTCCACAAAGGAAAAATCATTCACCTTGACCGGGATTCGAACCCGGATCCCTCGATTTCGCCGGCCAAGGCGAATGATTTTTCCTCTGTGGAATATCGCAAGTATCCAAAGGGTCCAAATAACCCTTGGTTACGGTAACATATTCGGCACTGTCATCTCGTGCGTATTAATTAAAATTTTTAAAAGCGTTCTAAATGATTTAAATTCTAGTAACTACTATTAAAATCAATTATCGTGAAATATGGCATAAGACTTCCGCACATAAAATGATCTCTCGCTAGCATATACGGATGGAGAATATATTTTCCAACTTGATCGCTGCCATTTTAATGCCATATGGTTCTCAAAAAAGAGTTAACTTTTTTTTTGAGGAAAATAGCACTGAAAATGAAAAATTAACTACCCTCACATAATTCATTGCATCGCCGCGAGAACAATTTCTTTACAGAATTTGATAAGCGTTTAGAATTTGGACTCAGGGCTTCTTTGCTTTCCTCCATTGGTCGATATTATTTTAATAATCGAAACATAAAGTAGTTTCACTGCAGTGGTTTCATACTTAGAAACTAAGTTGGTCATATGTGAGAAGGGGAGAAAGGAAGTATTACCAGCCAAACGTTTTGTGTCTTAAGGGATGTAAAAATAGCGAATTCAGGGAAAATGAGGCATCACCAATATTTCGCTCATTCATTTAACTTTTAATGGAGACGATATCATCCACTTTTCCTGAACGCAATCTTCAATACGGCCAAGAGATAAAGGGTCATTTCGCTCATCGCCACGGGGAGACCTTTAAAAACCGTTGATTAGCACCGGAGGAGGATAGAGTGATCTTTCGCCCACTCGGCAAGGCGATTGCCATCACAAAAATATATATACGACACGAACGGTGGCCGTAACCGTGGTATGGCACGACAGCCGCCGCAGAAAGGCCTTAAAGGAGGGATAAAAGGGGCAGTTATGCACAATGGACGTCGTGATGATGACCCCCTGAGAAAGCCCTTACCGCCCTTAAAAGAATCATTAACGTCCACGACGACGCATTTGCTATTTTAGGCTTCAACGAAATAATTTCAAGGGGACGGAGAGGTACGAAAGGATAAGACTTGAAAAGGAGCTGAGGGGGGGCCACAGACGAAATGAAAAGGAAGAAAGAAGAGGCTCCGCCGTGAAAATAATTTGAAAGTTACCTCTTTTCATCTTTGGTTTACTTAAAGAAAAGCCCGTCATCTTATGTCTTAACGTCATCGGAATTTAACCTTTTCATACCCGTTAATTTCACAAAGTAAACTAGAAATGGAAACATGGACAGGATGCACTGAATAAGGAGGGAAAACTGTAATATAATCTGAACACGGAACGGAACATAACTGCAATTAATGAGAAAAGAGCAATTTCCACATGTATACATTTTTCATTAATTGCTGGGAAAATTGTACTTTTCCTACAATATACGTAAAAGATATTTTCGCGAAAAACTGATAAAAATGTAAGTGTATCAAGAGTAATAAGGCAATATAATTTGCACACAAATGCACAAACCATTATGTTTTATTAGGAAATTGCTGGAGTTATTAGATAAAAATTATTAAACATTTGATACATAATGCATCTTCAAGGTACAGAGTACGAAACGTACCTTTAAAAGAGGTTACACTGCAAAATAAGACATGAATCATTCCTTTTCTACTTTGGTCTTCGTATAGAAAAGCCTATCCTCTCTTTTATAACGCCAAAATAAATTATTTTCACACCTTTTTTCGCTGATTAAAATCGAAAATTCATGGGCTAATCTTCCGGTAAAACATAGTACACAGGCCTAGGAACGCGATTATTCATCAATCACTAACAGGAAAACTATAATTAATACCAATATTAGTTAATTTAAACACTCGTTATTATTTATTTTTATAATGCATGTATTTTTTAAATCTGCGAGCGCTGTCACTAAATCACACCTCCGTTCGTCAATTTTACGTTCCCTATCCCATTCATTCGTTCTCCTCCTGTTGGAACGATTGTCTGAATAATTGTTCATTTTGGTTTATTTATAAATAATTTATTAACGAGTGCATTGCAATTGAGCAATATGCCGAGCAGAAACGAAAAAAAAAACAGAGTTAATTTTATTAATTATGTTTTCACATACAATTATTAAAATTAACTACCAGCTAGATATATTTCATGAGAATTAAATTACCTACGTAACTAGAGTAATTGAATTACATAGAATACCATTTGAAATGCTTCAGTATTGTAAGCTTCGCCAAAAAAATTAGGAATCGATAAAAAAATAGATGTTAAATTTAAAAAAATATAAAAAATACCATAAACAAATATTTTTTACATATATTCCTAAATGAAAGTACAAGAAAGGGCTCGAAAAATTCAACGGATAGACTGCTATAATCTGTGATTTCCCCGTTAAAAAATAAGAAGTTAGTTGAGTTCGTCCTTTGCGAGCTATATCTAATATTTTTTGAGGATGATCTTTTTTACCAATGTAACTTAGCGTCTCCATTCCTTCACTTAAATATTCCCAACATTTATTCCCGTTGATGATTTAAAATATTCCGCACAGTCTATTTAGTTTATTTATATTTTCTTAGCGATCTCAAAGTCAATATACGTATCCAATCATTCACGCTCCCTGTTTTTTTTTTAAATGACATCCTAATACATATCTGGTGGTCGTCCTTTGATCCAGTTCAGTTATTTTTATACGCCACACATCTAAACCTTCATAATTTCGTGCAAGTCACCTCCAGGGTGCGTGGCACGGGGTGATTCGGCACCAGGCACGCAATACTACAAGGCTCCAATAATCCAAGTTCAAATTCGAACCTCACACGTTCCCCTGGCCGATAGGCGAGGATCAGAAAGCAGTAAGGAGAGAACAATATGCAGGGCCGAAACAGAAACCAAATAAGTGCTGGTACGTTGACAAATATACTTAACAAGCAGTACAATGGGCTTACGTACTACTTCTGGTTAGCTTAAATTATGCTTCTGTATGGATACTACAAGATAATAATAGTACATGTATAAAATGAAACCACGGAAAATATGTGCAATATATAATCGTTATTAGACACTTCTGTATCCAGCTGTATTTCACAGATATATTCATTTGTTAACCACATTTTTAGTACAAAATTCCATATAATTTTTTTGATGATCACCATAATTTAGTTACTAAGAAATATTAAATTACAGTTGCCATAACAAATTTCAATATCCATAACAAATGTTTGTGTATTCTGACATCTCAATCTTTCTTTTCACCTAAAGGTATGGTTATATAGTTTTTTTTCAACAATATATGAGTAAAAATAATTGCTAATTCGTCTTATGTTATGTTACTATTGCAGCCTTGAAGATGAAAAAATAACTTTTCGAAACGCTGGCTCACATGTGATATAGTTTATTGATGACCAACTCTACGCAAACATCCTTTTATGCTAATTAAGTGGTCAATAACTAGTTCTCATCGAAGTGAAAATACAATGGTGCAAGACTTTTCAAGCGAGATGAGCAGATATTAATAGTAATTAAGTTATTAACACTAGCACTTAATCTAATCTATCAAGCAACATTCAAGCCTCGTCTTCATGCCTCGAAAGCCACGCTGAAATGTGAACATTTTCACAAAATGAAAGACAAGTAAAATTATTTAGAATTCCATGTAGACGTTAAAAACTGAAAAAATAGATGAAAGAGCCAAAAATAAAAATGAAGCTACCTATCCTTACCACTTACATTTTTTGAAGGCTTCGATCAAAGCTATTGTGATCCTTAAATGAAGCGCAGTAAAAATGACACTTTGAAGCTGGAGGTCCTGCAATTTTTCTCCCTAATGTTTTGCAAGGGCTCCACCATAGCAGCACGGGGTTTTTAAAATGTTCTTTATATCTTCGGAGAAGTAAGCGGCCTCGAATTTACTCAGAAGATTAAAGTCTATTCTTTGATCCACGCTTGCGAGAGCGATTCCCATTATAATTTTATTTTAGCTGCCTCGACACACACCATTAGACTTTTCGTAACATCTCTTATCATACAAACGTAGCGCTTCTCGTCGCTGAACGAGATCTAATTCCCGATGATCTAATACCCCTTTACCCATCACGAGGGTCCCATACAGTTGTGGAATAATCAACAATGGGTATTACAATGGATTTGTACGTCAATGCATTAGATGTAGTACTGCTTCCCTAGTATTTAGACTGCATTGTCTATGTAACACGATACCGATACAGCGTCTTCGTGGAATAAAGACGCCGCCTGGTTCAAATACGGGCACTGCCCAGAAAAATATTATTTTTTCTTCCACATACATACATACATACCCCTCACACCGTTCCCTAATGAGTACATGCCGTATTGGGCAGAGTAAAAAGAGCTTAATTCTCAATGTTAGGCCTGAAAAAATGACCTTTAATAATATTTATGTGTACATCCTGTGTAAAAGTCTTTGAATATGGTTGCATTATGTCAACCATATACAAATGATGATTGAATAATTTCAGTCATACACAAAAATCATAGTTGAATTATTTCAATTTCATACACAAATGACATTATCGTAAAAAACTAATATAAAATGGGAATATTTCCCACAGTGCTTCATGGCGATGTATATATGCATCCAGCGATGTATATTTATAAGTTGTTAGCAAAATAACTACCTACAGCTATTGGAGTAATAATGTAATTATCGTTGAGGGGTACACGCAAAAAATTGAAAATAATCCCTCAAAAACTCAAATATATAATCGATATGTCGCTCATGAGTCAACAACAGGCATTAGTTATTGCCTTACAAAAGTGCATTACGAATTGAAGAAAGTCACGTGATCCAAAATGGCATCTCGGTAGCTTGACGTCGCCGTACCGTATCTATTCTATTTTCTAAACGAATTTGAGCAGAAATAATAAAATCATACTTGGTCATTGTCTTCTGCAAAGAAAATCAATACGATGATTTCGTCAAATTACAAACAGCCTTCTGAAATTCACCATCACTTCATAATGCTTTTGGCGATAATCTTTTGTGACTTAATCCTTTGGGTTCCCGATAACGTAGTGTTTCCACGTCACCAATAGCACGTAATGTTTAAAAAGAATTATTTCAAAACTACAGCAATGTATTCCGACAAAATTCATGTCCTGCATATTTAAGAATAGGTATGTACTTCAAATAAAAATATTTCTTTCAATGATGCATGTTCCCCAATGGTGCAGAAGTTGATGAAAACCTACTTATGAAAACAATATTAGTCTAATAATCAGCAAATTTAGTGTTTTACCCTTTCTGCCAAGACGTACCATCGAAGGATAACAGTGTATTCCAAGTGACACCAACGAAATTGTGAGATTTCTCATTAGTTTCGACAGCGGCAAAGTAACCTCTTTATGAACGCGAGGAAGAATGAAGCCGGGAGTAATGAAGGATTTTTTCCAAGGGCGACCCTCTTGCGAAATCCAGGAGATCCGGTCATTTGGGTCGAGGAGATTAATCCGACGACAAGACCCACTCAGAGGGTCTGCAGAAGATTAAAAAAAGGAAAGGGGGAAGGATGCGACAGTAAAGATAAAGAGAAGAAAGAAAATATATCTCGTCTGATTGACCAGGGGTACACTTATTAAAAGAAAGGAGTCGATATAGTCTGACTCTGGCAATGACCAATTGCTGACGTCACGGCCTTGAAAATCCCGATTGTTGCGTTGTTGAAAATGAGGATTTGTCGAGGCCATGACGTCATAACCTCACCATTGTCGAGGAGCCTTATTATGTTTCGAGCTCCCCAATCAGGCTTTAGGCAGCAGGGCTTTAAAAGCTTTTGCTTTTCTTTGACGCCTCCTTCAACATGATAAAACGCCCATTTTCAAGACAGGACATGGAAAGGTGCGAGGTTAACTTTGTATAATGTTTTCCCCATGGCAGAATTTAGAATGAGCGCAACATTATCGAGAAAACAAGAGTACAAAAAAATCAAACTTCGTCGGAATTCACCAAAAAAAATGAACAAAAGTTTACACATTCTCATTTTATCCCTTTAACATTGTTATTTCGATTTTTTTAAATAGAAAATATATAGGTTTAAATGAGAAATATTTCTTAATGCGAGATATTCAAGTAAATATACCGGGTGGAGAAATTAGTCGACATTCATGATGAAATAAGGACTCAAGCGCAATGCGCATTTCCACAATTTTATTTAAGCTGCAAGACGTGTTTCATTTCTCACTGTGTGGCGTAATCACCAGCATTCACGTACCCATCATTGCACCCACAGTACGAAAAAGCGTGTTTTACCGGTTGGAAAAAATTACGGAAGAGTATCGGGTTTCATTTCATCAAAGATATATCTAAGTGGCCTGATGGCCAGAGGATTTCGTGAAAACAGTATTAATACCTATCCCGAAGAAGAAGAAAGAGTCAGAATGCGAGGAGTATAGAACAATCAGTTTAATTTCGCACGCAGCAAAAGTGTTGCTTAGAATACTAAATAGAAGGTTGGAGAGCAGAGCAGAGTGCTATTTAGGCGATGACCAATTTGGGTTTAGGAAGGGGAGGGGAACCAGAGATGCGATTGCGGTAATGAGGACACTTATAGATAGAAACATAGAGTATAATCAGGATGTTTTCGCTTGTTTTGTAGATTTCGAAAAGGCGTTTGACAGAGTAAACTGGGAGAAACTAATGCAGATACTGGGGAAAATAGGAATAGATAGGCGTGATAGGAGACTCATCCGAAACTTATATATGGGGCAGAGGGCTCAGGTAAGGGTAGGTGACGGTGAATCAGGGTGGGCAGTTATAGGTCGCGGGGTACGGCTAGGGTGCCCGTTGTCGCCTTTACTTTTTAACATCTTTGCTGAGGAAATGGTAAGAGAGGCATGGGATGAGCTAGATGTGGGAATGAAAGTAGGAGGCCAGTGGATAAAGTCGGTTAGATTCGCAGACGACCAGGCGTTGGTCAGTCGGTCATCGAAAGGGCTGCAAACTTTAGTAGATGCACTGGAAAAGCAGTGTGAGAAATACGGAATGAAGATAAATAATAGGAAAACAAAAGTAATGAGATTCTGTAGGACAAAGAAAGCGAAGCTGGTGATAAGAGTAGGAAGTCACAAACTGGAGCAAGTAGAACAATTTAAGAACTTGTGTAGTACGCTAGAAGAAACAGGACATAACAGCATAGACATTAGTAGGAGAATAGCGCTAGCGAAGGAAGCGTTCAATAATAGAAGGGAGCTGATGACGGGGACTTTAGGTAAGAATGTAAAAAAGAGGCTAGTGAAGAGCTTGATATGGAGTGTGGCGTTGTATGGGGCAGAAACGTGGACCTTAAGAAAGGAAGACGAAAATAGGCTGAAGGCGTTCGAGATGTGGGTGTGGAGGAGGATGGAGAAGGTGCGTTGGACGGAAAGGAAGACAAATGAGGAAGTGCTTGACACGGTGGGCGAGGAGAGGAAACTTATAGATGAGATTAGGGGAAGACAGGGTAGGTGGCTGGAAGGGGTAATGAGGGACGGTGGTTTGCTGAAGGCCGTGACAGAGGGTAGGATGTTGGGCAAGCGAGGAAGAGGAAGAAAGATAATAGATTTTATGGACGGGATGAAGAAAGGTAGGACTTATGCTGAGATGAAAAAAGAATTACTAGAGGTAGATAGGGCAAGGCACGTGTAAGAGTTCGTTGGATATTCTCTGACTTTCATCACAACCTACCTCTAACCGGTAGATTACTGTAATGAATTGAATTAGTAACAGTGTCGGTAATTGAATGGTTTTTTTTTCCTTCTGGAGCTTAAGTCAAAAATTCAAATATAAATCATCACTTCACCAACGCTTCGATTTTATATCAAAGCTTCATTCAACATGTATGTCATTAATGAAACATGAACTAAAATATACGTTAATAATTAATAACTAGACAGTACATACCTTCAGTTGAAATAAGAAAAAGAGATTAACAGGTTTATCCCAGTATGGTTAGCAATATTTAACAACTTTCTTCTTCTTAGAAACAAAACGTTTACATCAGGAAATATTAAACGAATTAACAAATTTTTTAACATAAAATATTAAATAAATACCTAATTATAAAGAAATAAAAGTAAATATTAAAATATTTTTAAAAACATCTAGATATCAGTTTTATTATTTAAACTTTCGACGAATATACAAGACACATTCGCGCTATAATTTTGAATTAAAAGCCATCAAAAGTATGGAAATCAAATGCATGATAAATTTGGGAAAAAAAGACAAGAATATTCTAATGCTATAGTTGGTTGTGTTCTATTTAGATATTAATACCGTGGATGTAATGAATCAAGTTATGATGTATCTTGCTTATTTTCAATGTATGTCCGTTCTATTATTACAAGCATTCAATTATAATTAAAGTGGCCAAGAATAAGCTTTATACAAGTGTCGGTAATGTTCTCATGCAACTGAGAGTTAATCGAAAATTCACGCGCGACGCTCAGGTGCAAGATGCAACGCGGATCAGTGTCTATCCATCTATTAATAGGTTCAGTGTTGGATCGCAGAAACTAGAGAAGAGATTTTTGCTTCTCTTTGAACAAATGGGTACCTGGGGGGGGGGGGGGGGGGGGGGGGGTAAAGATGCTCATCAAATATGTATCGATAGAGGGAATATTCAATAATTTCACGGCGAAATGCCATAGTTATCTATAATATTTTTTAGCCAACATGGCGCAATTAATATTAAAAAAAACATTCAATGCGAACGAAATCGAAGGTCCAGGAACATGCAGATGATTAATTATCTTAAGTTGTTGTGGCAACATATTTAACTGCCCTCCCCTTGGACCATGGATAGTACTGAAGGATAACAGACTCATAACTTCGGCATGATACCTTTTTTGAAGCTGCCAACCGCGGCGCCTCTGTCGTAATGGATTCGGTTGAATTCGGTAATACATACCTTCAATTATCACATCAAAGAAATTTAAATCACACTGAGAGAAAAAAAACAAATTCTGTCAAAATAATAAATGTTCTTCTATACCAACAATCGGAATTCCCAAACAAGCCGCTATTTGTAAACAAAGTGACAATATGCATGCATCCGAGTCCTCACTAATGCCACCTATCGTACGGCTCCAAAAAATGAAACAAAAAACAATGAAAGCGCACTGAACTTGGCAATGCGGCTGCCTTGGACACCTTGAAGCGGTTTTGTGCGTTCCAATTTCATCAGGGGCTGAGCTCTGGTGGGAGAGCATTTATAATTTCTACAGGCAGGGCCATCCCATACTGGGTGGGACGAAGATCCAGATGAAAGGCAGTTCACGAGATGCTGTCACGTAAAAAATACCGTTGGGTCTTTCGAGCCAGTTTAAACAGATACTTATTTAATCTTGATTAATACTTCGTTACTTAATTTTTATACTGACCCGGCCATTACCACTAACAATATCACATATTCAATATTTCTACTCCGATACTTTGAAAGTTAATGTAAATACATTTAATATTAACGATGTATCCGCTATTCGATATTTATAATAATTGAGGTGTGAAACACAATCTGGGAGGCAAATCTGTAATTTTGGTCGCCCGTAGACAAACGATAACTGTCTCCCCTGCGGCAATTATCATTCGTGTCGAGTGCATAAGCCTCATTATTTCTCTAAGATCAACATAAGGTTACACTGGTGACCACAATCTTTAAATAAGTGTCTATTAACGCATATATTTACGTACAACCGCTTACCCAGATCCATAGAAATTGTCGACCGTCGATAAAAGTGCGAATATCGGATGATCACAGACTTTATGCACTAGCTGTAATAGTTTTCGTTTAATGTGTAATGTATGTATGTGTATTAATGTGTATTTCATGTAATAGTTATTCCTAAAATGAGTTTTGATCACCATCTCACCCAAATCAAACATTTTTACGATGATAAAGTTAAAAAAATATGTAAATGTTCACTGCGAAAAAATGTGTTAACCCTACTTCGGCTCTTTAAGAGAATTAGCATTGGATGTGAATGAATTCGGGTCTGCATTATATCTGGAAAATCTTAGCATTGATAATAAGATTGTGCTGTAGAAATTGACACAGTCACCGACGGAGCAATGAAACAGACACTGCAACAAAATGCGGAAAACCCACTCGAATCTGGACAGAGAGAAAAAAAACAAATAGATTACGGTATAGCAAATAAACTGAATGGGAATGCGATATCCTCCAGCACCCTCCTCCAGAAGGGTCTGGGGCTGTCCTCAAAGAGAACAACACAACACACAACCAAGAAGCGTAACCGAACCGGAGTTATTTGTGCACCGAATCTCTTCTACACGACGCCATCAATCTCCTCTTAAAGTTGATTAAAAGGTAGCTCCGCTAATCTAAGTCGGGGTTCATTTCCTTTCCCTCGAGAAACCCAGATGCGCACAGAGGACCGTCAGTCAGTTTGTCGCGCGAGGAGTAGAGAGATCTTCGCCACGTCCGCGGAGACACGTCGGCCGAAGCCAAGCGCCATTCATGGCGTAAACACAAACTTCTTCCGTCCCCCTGATTTGGGGAAAAGGCACAGACGGAGAGGAAAGACAACCTTCCACCATCCGATACTCACCAAACCCGCTTCGCTCACTCGAGACAGTAAAAATCAATAGCCCTCTTAATTGCCTGCGATCGAATAACCGCGCCGAATGAAGTTCTGAGGCCACAAACCGTTTGAGAAGAAATGAAAAAAGAAAATACTCCTTCAGACGACACATCAAGTCCTACAGAACGGGTTGAAATGCTGAATTCTTAACCCGAGCTAGTTTCAGCGAGATTTTTTTCTCTGCTCGGATACCAAAATCTTGGGAGGCCAAAATCTTCGATCGGATTGTAATTTTTCTTTCGGTGACTTCGTGAAGAAATTCACACTGAGCAAATTAATTTTTAGAACTTCGTGGAAAAACAACGCAGTCGAAAGCTCACCAGTGGCCGTGAGTAGTATGAAGTAAAAGTATTGATTTCATTGACGCAAAAACTTTGTTTTTAATGATTGAACTTCTCAGTAATGAACTTAAAATACCTATTTGAGCCTTTTACAGTGCTTCTTTGTTTCACGCCGTATTCCTAAAACGCCTTCACAAGGAAAGGTATTTTGCTCTGCTATTCTAGATATAGTATGACGTTGAGTAATAAAATAATTTTAAAAAATATTTGAAAAAGCATAAAAATTACACGCTGTTACATTTCTGACACGATCTGTGCATCAGAATCACATCACTCTGTAAGGTGGTTTGAGCGAGATAGTCATCCCTAGTAATAGTGGAGACTATATTCAAATTATATTCTTTGATTTCAGCGTCTGCAATAAGTATTAAATAAATATTGTAATATTAATGGCGCAAAGATACAGTTATAAATGATCAAAAATCTCGGTAATTAAACAAATAAAGCTACATAAGTCTCTAACTTGACTAATTTTTTCCCGCCTTACGGCTGAAAACCCTTCAAACCGGCAGGTTTTTTTTGCATTTCTGTAAAAGTTACTGAGGTGAGTAATAGATTATTTTTCATAAATAGTTGAGAAAATATGCAATCTACACACCGTTAGTTTTTTGACGAAATCTAGGTGTTATAAATTCCTATTTCCTTCAATATTCTCCCTCTGGAGCGCGCAGCCGTAATCTATCCCATGTATAACAGCTTGTATATTAATAAGGCAAATTTCTCGAAAAGTAGTTCGGTAAGGGGTTGACATTTTGATATAATTGGAAAGATGAGAGTTGTTTCTTTGAGATGAGGCCAAATTCATCAAATTCTAGGTGAATAAAATTTGTCGCTCAAAAATCCTTAATTGAACCCTGGAACGTACAGTCGTTCCAAATCACATGAAAAAATGCGACTTCTTGTTTTTGGCAAATTTCTCGAAAAGAGATGCAAAAAGTTGTGGCTGAAAGGGCAGATATTATGGTATCATTGGACTCCTTTACAATGAGCCAAATTTATTGAATATTTATGGGTCGTGATATCTCGTTTAAAGTATCATAAATATATTTACCATCGACATGTATGCGAGGAGTTCGTTCCAATGTGCGCATGATAGCAGTCGTTGGTCACGTTTTGGCGACGGTGACAAACATGGAATTTTCTCCACGTTGATTGGTCCTTCGACATGCATTTCACTCCAGAAGAGTTTGTTTAATTGTTTTCATAACACATACGTGAAGTACATAGTGTACGCTGATTGGTGGTTTGTCGTCATGCACGTGACATGACGTAAGATGGACCCGACCCACGACCTGTAACCGAGCGTATTTGCAAAATCACGCGACAAACAAAGAAGCAACATGGAGCGTTGGGAAAAAAGTCAAGCAATCTTTCAATCACTTCGGGGAAGGAAATACACCCTGACAATGGCCCAATCGATTTTCCACGAATCATGTTCGGGCTTAAAAATGATAAGTTAAGGCAGCCTTCATCCGTCGCAGAGCGTTATACGTCAGAATCGGAACCCAAGATTATCTCAGATAAGGCTTATGTTTTGGTGAGAATTGGGCTATAATTTATAATAAACTTCTTGATTCGACAGGCAATCGATATAGCTAAACGTCCATATCAAATTTTAATGGGAAGGATGGTTATCGTTTCACATCGGTGAAAAAAAGACACAACGAATGGCCAGTGAAAATGTCCGTTTTGAGCTTTCAAATAAAAATAAATTGGGCCCAAAAATGATCGACGACCGTCACAACAATATCTAGATGAAGGACAGCAAAAAACTAACTTTCCATTTATCCGACATTCTCAAGACAGACGCAGATTCACCAGACAGACACGCTATTATTGGTGGGTAGACATACCTAACTACTACTCAAGTGGAAAACTAGACAGTGTTTCTAATAAAAACACGGATGGCATGTTAACGGTATGGTTGTTTTCATTCTTAAGTATTTATTCTCTTCCCAAAGGTTAAAAACCTCAAGATGATACAGAAAATCACCATATATATTTTTTATCGTTTGCATTTGTTCACAGGACGTCGAGGACTGAGCGATCGCTGGTAACTGATAAAAGGTGTTTCTTCATTTTTCGGGAGTTCTCCCGCCCTGAGTCCAATGTCCCGCGTTGAAATGAAGAGAATAACAGACAATTAAAAAATTCAACTGTAATAAGGTGTTTTTTATTTACTTTTCTTTTTTTCTGACGTGAATAAATTGATCTAAAATATTTTCATATACGGCCGATTTAAAAACAAAATGGTAGTTATTCGTTTACATTTAGCTCGAGTCCTGAGAGGATTATGGCCTTAAAGTTTTATGCCACGGCGAATTCTCCAGCGGATTTCGGGGCGGCTTTAATTCTCTTACGGATTAAAGAATACGCCCAACTTAAATTTTTTATTATTTAATCATTAGGCTTCACGGTTACGTATCGCCCACGTGTAAGCCTTTCCCACGATACTCAACGCAAAAAATCTTTTTCATCCGGATCTGAAACCGTGCAGTAAGGGAAGGAAGGGGATAGTTTGATTATTTTTTGAGGAGATCGTCTTAAATGAAAGCGTGGAGAGGAAAATTCCCGTCGCACCTAAGTCGGCTCCACCATCGCGAGGGATAATATAACACGGAATATTCTATTAAATCAAAGGAATAGTTTATCACAGTAATTTGAGTAAGGTGAGGTAGAATATACAGTACAGTCTCGATTATTCGAGGTAATGTAATGGCCCCACAGGTAATAAACAATTCGGATAACACGGAAGTAATAAGTGAGAAATATAACATTGCGACAAATATAATATATTTTGAGATCTATATATATAATGGCGAGATGCATTTCATTTTGTGAATTCGCAAAGGTAATATTACGCTGTGAATCCCAAAAGTGGCATTAAGTTTTCATAGCATATCCAATAGTTTCCAGTAGTTCGACACCCTTACTGATTCGGAGGTAGTCGGAATATAGCTAGAGTACTGTATATATATAACTGGAATGTGCAAAATCTACCCGGTAGATCACTTCTAATAAATAAAGGAATAATGCGATGCATTGCGTACTTAGCGAAGCAGAGTTTATCCATGAACCGGCCTCAGTGGCGGCGGGGTGTAGTCTACTAGTACTAATCCTGGGCTTGAGTCCCGCTTTGGTGACCCTTTCCTCTACCTAGGTCATCATGGTCACGCGTTCTTCAAAAAATATATATTTTTCACCTTTTTTCCATTTCCCTTCCACTAATCTTAATGCGACGTTTCAAATCGAAATTCATGATTTCCAATGTTCAGCGGGATCATGATGAAGGACACTCACGGTCTAACATCAATATTCTCTCTCCCGACAAATTTAAAAACCCCAACATTTCTACTCCTTCCCGAAAATTCATAAACATGGCATTCCCATGGCACACACGATCATTTCCAATCGAAACTCTCCCACCACTAACGAGGGTGCAACTCAGGCTTCGTTCGATTTCAACCTCCTGCAACACCCCTGCTCAACTAAACTCCCTTCCTTCCTTCACTAGCGACTCTCTTAATCACTCTCTGTGATAACTCAAAGACTGTAACAATCCCCCAGAAAAAAACGTCATCGTGGCAACGGTGGATTTAACTTCACTTTACATCTCTATTTATTCCTCACCAAGAAAGCCTACACTCCAATTCCTACTTCCTATCGAGGAGAAATCACCCACCCTCAGAATATCCATCCTCCAACTTCCTCATCAAACTATATGAATTGACTCTGAAATTCAACGCCTTCTCTTTCAACGGCCAGTTCTTAATTCAAGTCAAGGGAACAGCTGTGGGCACAAGAATGGACCTTACCTACGCCAGTCTTTTCATGGGAAAGCTTGAAAGGGGTTTCCCCGCCACCCAGAAATTACAATCCGAGCTTTGGGTTAGGTTTCTTAGATGCTATTTTCATCATCTGGAGACTCCAAGGCCAGGAGTCCCTGACGAGTTTCCTCAATACTCTAAGCAATATTTCTCCCACATTCGCCTCACCTCCGCCATTTCTTACCATTAAATCACGTTTCTTGACATCAATATTTCCATGAAGAACAATAACACCTTTCGAGACTTCGGTCCATATAAAACCCTCAAACAAAAAACTCTATTTGCACTGTGTAATAAATGTTATGCCAAACATACTAAACAACCAATTCCTCATTCGCTGTCAATCCGTGACCACCGTGTTTGATTATCAGGAGAAAAACCTCAGGGATACCAAGAAAAGTTAAAAAGTTCTTTCTTACAAACACTCCTAAAAAATCACAACATCAGTCCTGAGGTCCTGAGACATCATTTTTATCAATTACTCCCAGTTTATTATTCTGGAAATAGTTTAAAGGGATTTTATGTTATTTTTGTAAAGCGCAACAGTCTTAAAAGTCACAAATACTCTCGAGAAATGAATAAAAAATCAGACTAAAGGTAGCCGTGTAAATAGACAGAAATTAGCATAACTAATAGCATTAATTAGATTAAAAAGAGTTTGGGACATAAATGGGATCCCTGGGGAACCCCTCGTAATGCTAAAACTTTGCAAGAGTACACATGTTTAATTTTTACTAACATCTATCTTTTGTTAAGGTAGCTCCTTATCCAATCAGAAAGGAAAACATCTAAAGCATACTCTCTTAACTTTGAAACAAGCAGAGAGTGATCAGTCTTTTCAAATTCTTAAGATGTGGGAGATAGGTGGGAACGTACCAAAATTGATCGGTAGAACGCCTTAAATACGTTCATTGTTCCCATTTTCCCTCGGGCTGAGTATCAAGGGTAACGAATTCAGATCGCTTGCACCTTTGGCTTCAATCGCATTGGCCATTCCCCCATCCAACGGCCCCAGGACTCCTCCCTTAATTACCTCCATAGGGTCACCGGTGTGCTATCGTTAAGGACCACTCATCGTGATGGCCATTTGGATGATTCCCGTCGGGAGGTAATTGTTGGGTGCCATGACCTCGGCCACGGGACGTGCACACGTGATCGGAAGAAAGGAATTAGACATGCGAGGTCATCGTGGGTGGGCGGGACATCACATCCATGAAGGTCATGCATGCCATACTCAAAATAATTTTCTCTTTCTGAAAGTTTAGATTAATATCAACGATGACTTTTCTTACCAGCACAGCGTATGCGTACTTAACGATAAACCAGCTTTCAACGTGCAGTGTCAATTAATTCATTTTATATATTTCTTGTTCGGCGGCAAGCCAACTATAAACAAGTATAGCATATAGCAGAAAGTAAATCTCAGCCAAGACAATACAAAAAAATGATATCAACAACATTGTGGAGCACAAAATACAAATTAAATACATGTACAACATTTTAAACAGAGAAATGAAAGATAAAGAGCAAACAACACAACAGTAAGACCTGTTTCGTTATCTCACTAGCATAAGAAATTATGAATTATCTCAACGAAATTAGACGTTATGAATTTTTAAAGAGGTATTTAAAAGATATTCTATTTAAAACAATGGAACATTTTAAACGAAAAACCAGGAAATGAGTAACTGGTAGTTTCAGGCGTTACTTGGTGGAACTTATTCATTTTATAAATGAAAAACTTAAACTTTGTGGCTCCACAATGATATTTTATTTCACGATCCAGGTTTCGACGTGCTATAACGTCATCTTCAGGTGACGGTTCATTTACCTGAAGATGACGTTATAGCACGTCGAAACCCGGGTCGTGAAATAAAATATCACTGTGGAACCACAAAGTTTAATTTTTTCATTTATAAAAGGAAATGAGTAATTAAAAAAAGCATACTCCCTAGTAATATTTTTTTGCATCGAAGATAATTACGTTAAATCCAACGCTTCTCATTCGCTGTGGTCCATAGTGACACATTTCTTCATGCTCCTTTATCGCAATATTCACGTATACTTGGAAGTATACTTGTATCCAAGTGTACTTGGAAGAAATTCGCCATTTAGATATTTCACTCTAATAGTCGATCCATTCTATTTTGAAAATTGGCTGAGATTAATTTTCTTTCTTCACATTCAATCAATGCCCTACTATTATGCTATTTTATAAATGGCGTCCTACGTATCTTTTGAAAATATTCGCTATCACATCTATTACTTCTAACCATAAAGTCATAACCTCCAAAGTACAAGTTAAAAGAAGAAGTGTCAAAGAACATCTTTTTATATTCCCCATTCTATCACTGATACGTAATCGACATTAACGACCCTCATTTTAGCCTTGCAGAAGACGGGTAGAAACCAGAAGAATCTGTTTTCCTTAAAGATGACCTTTCTGACACATAACTTAGATAAGCAATCATTTTTTATATAAAAAAATACAATTTTTTAATTTAGTTTCTTAAGTTCACGTCAGTTACCAGCCTGATACCATTTCCTTATACATTTAATATATATATTTCCAGAACATCGTCTTTACTTTCATGACAGCCTGCAAGCGTCTTAAATTGGGGATGTTGGAAAGAGTTTGACCGCCAGCCAAAAAAAGAGAAGAGGAAGACGTCTTAAGGAGGGAGATGAGCCATGCTATATTTATAACGTGATGATAGGATATACATGTGGGGATTAAATTGGAATCCAGGTTTAGCGGAAAGCTCTCCTCCCATCAACGTACCCCACCATCCTATTCAACATGTCATAATCAGGGAAAAAACGAGAAATATTATTCTTCTTCAAGCGTGCAGTATCACCAAGCAACGCTTCACTCAAATTGTCCAGCTCGCACAGTTCCTCTTCAATAAATAATAGATTCAATAAATTCCCAAAAATGGCAAATAATTTGACAAATTTTATCGGCGGTAACTTGGTGAAATTGCTTCTTCTTCTTCTTCTTCGAAGGCATTCTTACCTGTTCTTTATGATTACGTGTTTATTTATTGAGGTCGTTGGACCATCTCTTATTTACATGGTATTCAGGTTTCTGGTTCTGCGATCATCTCTTATGTAGTCAACCTATTCCCCTCTTCCTGCCTATAATGCCTACCTAGGTCGGCCTCCTTATGGTATTCGGTCCATTTGCTATATTGGCGATTCTTGAGTCGTTCATTCTTGATATGTGTTAATTCCATTTTTCTTTCCTTTTATTTGTCCATTCTGTTATTTGGACGTATCTTACATAGGTCTCTGATATTTTCGTTAGAAATCCTATCTAATCTTGTCTTGTCCACTATTTTCTCAGTACAGTCATTTCTTCAGTCTGCATTCTCTGTTTTATTTCACTTGTTTTTTGCTGTAGTTTCCATGGAATGTTTCATTAAAAGGTCTGATAACTGCTTTTTATATTCTCGTTTTTAATTCTTATCTTATGTATTTATTTCTCCACATTGTTTTGTTCAGGCAGCACCCAATCCTTTCCGCTTTTGATATTAGTTCATTTACTTCTTCATATAAATTCCCATAGCTAGTTTATAACTGCTCCTAAATATTTAAATTTCATTTCCAGCTCTATGATGTCCTTGTTTAGTTGTAGTTTAAGTCGGATTGGTTCCTTTGATGTTAACCATTGTTTTTGTTTATTCGGGTTCTATTTCCATATTACATTTATTTCCTATCTCCATGAATCTCATCAATGTCTATTGTAAATTATCTTCTTTTTCTGCAATTATTACTGCATCGTCTGCGTAGCATATAATATTTATATTGTTTCCTTCAAGACTATATCCTTTTAATTTTTTTATTATTTCGCCCATAACTAGGTTAAAATGTAGCGGGCTTGAGGAACCATATTGTGTAATTTGTCTAATTTCCACTTTGACTAATTCGGAGAATTCTCCGTTACTTTTAATGATTATTTTGTTTCCCATTTATGTATCTTTGATTAGTGCTATTAAGGTCGGAGCAACTTTCTTTTTACGCAGAATTCTAAGAAGATGTTTTAGATGAACTCTGTCGATAGCCTTTTTTGAGTCCACAAAACACAAGAAAATACGTTTGTTGTACTCTATTGATTTCTCTAAAATTTTCCGGACTACAAATATAACGTCATTGCAAGATCTACCGTTTCTAAAACCTTGTTGTTCATCTTCCAATGTTATTTCAGATTTTAATTTTTCCATAATTACGTTCGTAGTTAATTTTAATGATGTGCAAAGTAAATTCGCTCCTCTGTAATTTTCTGGGACTTTTTTTACTATCGTCTCTTTTTTAAATAGCTTCGTAATGAAATATTAGTTCACTTGGTTTGCCACATTAATTTATTTAACTTAACGACCCGGGTTTCGTCGCGACATCTTCCGGTATATTTATTACAGCAAGCATGGATTTTAAAGTCACAAGAGAGGAAGGGGAAGGTTGTCTTCAGGGGTGCGTTCCGAATCACGCATGCTGCGCATCAAAGCGCTTCAGGTCGTTCCGAATCGCGCTTTGGAGCGCTTCAAAGCGGCCCCGGAACGAGCATTTCCGGCAAACTGAAGTGCGCATCAAGGCATCAGAATTTTCTGATGCAGTTGATGCGTAGACCCCGTAGCCCGCGAAAGTTGAAAGCATATTTGGTTGAAAGTGACCGGTGGTGGACGGCTATGAGACGGCTATCCAATTTTTATTAATGCCCGAGGAAGCACAGACGGCAAGAACAGATTATTGCAGATTAATTTAATAATTATTAAATTAAACCATATCCTCCACTAATACTTCACTGGATTTGGCCACGCGTTCCATGCTTCTCTGAAATGGATAAACAACTATTAAATCTTCTACAAATTGACATACTCTGCTTCGTCAACAAATTACATTATAGCTTCCCGAGTAGCAAAAGAATATTGAAAAATTCTTTTAAAATTATTTCCAATAATTTTAAAATCAAAATGTCATAAGATGGCTAAACTCGTGACTTTTTCAAGATTTTTAAATAATGTATGAGGTAATGTTCTTTTAAAGTTCCGTTTCCTGTCATCTTTTTTGTTGATTTAATCAATGAGTCACATCAAAGTGTTACAATATACCAGTATAATAGTTCTCGGAGCTTCAAATAGTGTGAGGTGACCGACAGCTGTAATTTTGCATAAAATAACCGATAAAATCGGAATTGAATTTATTTCCCCAGTGAATTATACTTTGCGTATTTTTTAAATACCGGGAAGGCATATCGGTGTGACAACTGATATATCGGGCAAAACGCTCCAAAGCGATAAAATAATTTTGTTGATAATAATGAAGTTATTCAGTTTCGGTTCACAACCGGTATTGGTATACTAGCCGGTATATCGGCAGCGACACTCGATATATTTAGAAGTTTGGTTGCGATAAAGCTTTCGTAAATCGTGAAACATATTACGCGGAAAATATTTCTAGTATAGATCCGGCTTCAGAATAAGCTGAATGGATAGGGGTTGAAACATTTAGTCAGAAAACCCTATTGTGAACAACTGGTCATGCAGTCTAAAACAATAAAAAACCAGAGTAATCCACATTATCAAAGACTAATTACACGCCGATTAAAAATTACCTCGAGAGTTATAACGATTGCAAAAATGTAACGATTTCTACTGGAGTAAAGTACGAGTAAAATTACAATTGGAGAAAAGTAACGATTAGTAGTAAAAGTAAATCAGTTGTAATCGTTACCATTACTCGGATACTTGCAATCAATTACTTCCCATCACTGTCCATTATCGTACAGCTATGGGTGAAATTTACACGGAATTAAAATCAGCCTTCAAAACCACTAGGCTATCACTTTTTAGTAGGTACAAAGGAAATTATTTTTTATATGTGGTTCATAACCAAGTTCCATTATTATAATTGCCAACAAATTTTAATAAGTATTTACCCGGTATGTTTCGCCCGTGGTTTATCCACGGCCTTCCTCGCTCGAAATGTTAGCAAAAATGGGAAACTTGCAAATGAATCGGAGAGACTTTAGTTCAGCCAATAAACACTTCACTGAGAGCTTTGCGTAATTAATTTCCGTTATACATATATTAATTCTGAGTTCATTGGTAAATTCAGAAATTTTCTGCTTTCAACATTTTCGCAAGTCAGTTACTACGTCTTTATTGCAATGTGAGGGAATTGGAAAAAATCTTGTTTATTCTCAGTAACATTGCAGTTGTATTTCATGAATGTCAGTGTTTTAATTTCATAATTATAATCCGGGATAATTTTTAATAATAAAAACATCAATGTATGCAACGTTCATGCATGTGAAGCATATTAGTTGTGCATGTACACACGTTCTTTTACATACATACTAATATTTTCCGTTTTATCGTGATGTCAATATGTATCTACGCTTTTAAAAATTCACCAGAGAGACATTTTAATCAAGGGCACGGATAATCGCATGCTATACCGCAGATCAGTCAGTCCACCACCCGCTTCTACCTCACTCACATTTGAAAATGACTATTTTGGCGCCATATTCGCATCAAGACCGTTCCGATTCGCGCACAAGCATCAAGCGCTTCAAAGCGCGTCAGCAATTCGGAACGACTGCTGCAGCGCTCCAACTTGATGCGCAGCATGCGTGATTCGGAACGCACCCCAGGTAGTGAGGGATGATAGGTGACGGGTACGGGAGGATAGGGGAGGGGGATCCGATGCCCAACCCTACTTAAGATTGCTTGGTAACTTGGCGAGTAATTTGATTATTTTGGGGAGTTGGTCGACAACAGAGGTCAACCTTGCCACTAAGGGCAAGTTGCTAAGAGAAGGTTGATAGGGGAAGGATTAGTGGCAGAAGTTGCCAAGGGGACCAGGGTTTAGGGTCACGGTCATGAAAGGGATGCCACAGAAAGGTTCAAAGGGATGGAATCCATCATGAAAGAATAATTTTTATTTGACCGGGTTCCGAACCCGGATCTACCAACTGCCTGGAGCCAGTTGCAATGTACAGGGAGATGTACAATATATATATTTCTGTACAGTGTAACTGGCTAACACACCTGACCGGAAATTGGGAGAACCGTGCTCGAATTTAGGTCAAATTAAGGTGGTTTTGAGCGAGGTAGTTCCCTAGTCATAATGGAGACCATGCCTCTCACTTGGGATGAACACGAGAAGCAAATGAAGTACCTACCGCGCACGGTTGAATTTGTTTTTGGGGACTTGATAAAAGAACGGATTTACAATGGATTTTTTCCAGGTCGCCTATCAGATCCCAGATGAAAGACTCATTCATTTTACATCACATTCCACTCAACTAGGACGATTATGCAAAGCAGTTGTCTGGTGGGTCAGAATTCGCCGAAAAAGGATGGAAAAATGGAAATTTCACCCTCGAGAGAATTGCGGGGACATTTCTTCCAGTCAACCCGTGTCCCGTTCAATATATATCCATGATTTCCTTCTCTTCCATTCCATCACACTTCTCCGGCAGAGATTGTAAGGGAGGGAGGGAGAATTTGAGCCACACGAACGAACATTCTTTTTGACGTCCAAACGTCTTATAAATCGGTAGGGATGTTGGTAAGTACCCTTTGAACGGCTGCGATGAAATAAAATTGCGTGTGTAAAATGTTTTTTTTTTCAACTCGGAAAGTGCGAGAAATATCCGAGGGGGTCATGTGCCAATCCAAAGAAAAAAGAGGTTGCAATGGTAAACTGAACGGCCAAATTGGAGTTGATGTCTTAAAGACAAGAAAGAATACGATCACCATGCATGGACATTAAAGCTATTGTTGCCGTCAGCGTAAAATTAGGGTATCACAAAGTAAAATAATTCTAGAATTTCGCAAAAGAGGTCATTTGAATGCGCCTAAATTGTTCTGAGGTATTTGGCTAAAAAAGTAATTCAACCCACAGAGGTTTGAAAAAAATTGAGAGACGTAAGTTGTGAAATACTGGATAATTTCTGCATCTAAGGGAAAACATCTAAAATATCTCCGAATTTAAAAGGTGAACGCTTACGCAAAAAATGGATTTCATGATGGAAGAAAATAAAACTTTGAATGTCAGGAGCTCAGAACATCAATCATGGAACATTCTAGAAAGTTCCGGACACATGCACATACCCGAAGACGTTTCAAGAAATGAAATTTGCCCTTTTCCTGTCATTCTAAAACGTAAGATCTATCTTTAGTTTACTTAATCTTGTTCAATGGCTCACATCCCTCATGCTCCTTTGTATTTCTCCCGTGAACTACTTCTATGTGCGCCACATTATGCCAACTATGAATGGACGTACATAATATTCTACATCTACGAAGTACCGTTCAAGCCAACTCCAAGGTGTGTGGCACGGGGTGATTCCACACCAGGCATGCAATAAATACTCCCAGTTCTAGATCGAACCGCTCCTTTGGCCGCTAGGCGCAGAATAGAAAGAGCAGTGAGGAGAATAATGTACTAGGATACTAGGGGAGTGGGAGAAAGAAGGCTTAAATGCTGATAATATGCGGGCTTAGATACTGTATAGTTTTGCAGATTTTGCCGATAAAATTAACAACCAATCTCTCTTTATTATCTCTTCAGATCCTTACATCAAAAGCGCATCAACCCAGCACAAACATACCTCGCTACCATGGATACGTGTACGCACGTATGAGTAAGTTGCTAGGCGTACCGATTCAGACGTGCGCCAATAAATTACGAGGAAGCTCCCATATATTTTGTTTACTAACTGACAGATGCGGGCGCATGCTTTTTTCAAAATACACGTATCATTTTTCAAATAAATGAATATATTTTAAATATGTCTGCATCTCTCTCCCACCACCCATATTTAGCCACGGACAATAATATATCTTGCATTCTCCGTGTACGCAGGTCTGAAGATATTAAGGTCCATGTAATGGATGAGCCTAAAAAAGGGAAATTACTTAGTAGCAGCTCCGCCTAATTCACCAAAAATGTTGTATTTAAAAAGTCTTTCTCATTTAGATATTACAAATGCTTTTTACCATAGTTGCATATATCATGTTCATTTTAAAAAAAGGCCGCACTTTAATTTCTATTTAATTATTTACTTTTTCATTAATTTTTGGCTATTTTGTCAGTAGAGCATTTTTCAAAAGGCTTTTCAACTAGTCATGCATAAATACTGGAGGAAAAAAACATCTCTGATACATGAGAACCACCAATAACAACCATCAACGACACACATCTCTAACAGATAGATACTAGTATGGATTGATATTACTACTACGACTAAGGTATGAGTACTACAAAATACTCATTCAATGAAGAAAACAAAACCATGTGGGGAAACTGCAGACATTGTGAGGTTTTGGCAATACTTATTAAGTTATTTAACGCAAGTACTAAGTCTGATTAACCTATCGAGGGTGGAAATTCTACAGAAAAGGTCCATTGCAACTGGAATAGTTCCCTTACAGTCCGCGGAAAATTAGTACCGTTGATGACTTGCTTGTGAAATGTAGCTCTTTAATCTGTACCTGAAGATTTTATTCTGAAAGCGAAAATGACAGAAAAATAGAGAAATATGCGAAAGAGTAATATAATAAAAGAATAATTATCAAATTTTAACTTGGTTCCGTAGAAGGAAAGGCACACGTGTTAAGAATGCTAATATGATAGGAGATGTAGAGGAGGGCCATTATAATTAGATTTTTTTGCTTAGTAAAAATACAACTAGACACAAAGTAATAAAAGTGAATATAAAAAGATAACCTACACTGTGATACACAGCGCTATTTATTTGCGAGGAATTTGATCCAGATAGGTCACAAAAAACATTTTCACCTGGAAAAGGCATCCTCAGTTCTTGTGTCTTTTTCAGCTAGATCTTGTGTCCTTATAAACCTAGAGAAGCGCATTCCAGTGGTTTAAGCGTTTCTGCAGCTATCAGTGATGATTCCATATCAAATTTAAAGAAAATATACGGGACTAACCAAGTCTTATATGCCATAATAACCTTTTATTAAATTTTTTCCCTTAGCTCCGTAAGGGAAACGAAAATTTTTAGGACTACTATTAACAAACAGATGACGATAGAAATTCGGGTGTTCAGGTCTGTGCATCTCGGAGGCTACGATTTCGTCCTAAAAGTTTATCGAAACCAGCGCTCATGCGTTATGGCTAGTAAGCCGAGTTATCTACCTGCCTCCATAGAAGTGTTAATTGCTGTGGGGGCATGTAGATGACTCTGAGCTCTCAAATTTCGCCTGCCATCTTCCTTCGTGGCTCCGAATTACACAATTACGTCTTAATCGCTGCTGGTCACCCCACAACTCCAACTCCCGTATTCCATCCTCCCTCCATTATCACCCCCTCCCCCCGTCCACAACGCCCTCTGGGTCCCCCCCTTCCCATCAACCCCTCTCCCACCAGAGAGGCACGTCACAGTGCGCAACTGGAGCCCTCTTTCTCTGATTACTCGAACCATTCCAAAATGGCGAAGTTACATAACAAGAAAAAAAACGGCATTTAATTCATCAGTTCGGCATACTTTTTCCCTTTCTTCGAACGAGATCAAACATTCCTATATCCATTTTCTTCCTCTTTCCCGCATGCCTGGCATTCTATCTCATATCTTAAGCATCTTAAGCATCCCTGCCGCTCGTAATATCTGATCCACATATATTTCCTCTCTTCTACGCATTTTCCCCAACAATTTGTTTCTTTCCTAACAATTCCCAGGATATTTACCTGTTACGATTTCCTGTCAGTCCATCATATCTTATTTCCTCCATTCCCCGTCGTTACGTATCTCAGATGCTTCCAATCTTATCTCATTCTGATACTTCATTTTTTTCTTTCTTATACATTCTTCCACCTTAGGCACTGCCATTATTCTCGATGAATAATACTTTCGCGCATTCCGCCGGGTAAGTCACCGGCTAACTCATTGACCTCCGGCTTGAAGACGCTAGTAGGATGGGTGGAGAAACTGTAGTCGCCAAAGTACACCTTCGCGCTGAGGAAGGCCTTAAAAGCCGTTACTCATCAAGTAGAACCTTAAGCCTTAGACGACTTGAGTAATTCACATCAGGCGAGTTTCAAGATGATACGGAGGATATTGGTTCAACCCCGTACTACATCTTTGGAATTGAAAACAGCGAAAAAATGACAGAGATACGCAGCCAAGCTTGATATGCATAGAAGTGCCTTGTTTCCACAATAGCGATTGTGACTACGTCATAAATAGAGCACCGCCAATAAAAGACACATCGTTAAGACGCAAGACTCATTTCCTTCTTCTCTTCCTATTTAATTCCACTATTCTCTCCCGTTTTTACGGATGGCGTCCATGACACCCCCTTCCACATACCCACGTAACTTCAACTGTAATGGAAGAAATGTTTTTTTTTTTAATTTTCCACTTTTTAAAATTATTAGATTGAAGAGCTCTCACGGGTTTCGCACCGGGTCAAGTTCTCCTCCATGTCTTCCGACTATTTGACGAGCGACTTGTCCGTCGTCTTAAAGGATCCAAGAATACAATTGAAACGGTGATTTCAAAAGCATCCCAAGTCCTCAGAACAACATTTATCAAGACATAAAACTAAATTGTAATGAAACAACCACTTAGTGCAACCAAAGTTTTTAAAATTCCCTTACGTTACTCATTTATTCAGTTGATATGTTTACAAAAGATGGATCCTACAAGTCTACCGTGTGGCTGTAAATAGGTGTGCAGATTCCATGGACTTGGGTTGTTCTTGAAATCACCGTTTCAATTTGGAACCACTGTGTTCGTCCTTTTACGTACGTGTCATCTCCATTCCTCATGCACCTTCTGAGTTCCTTCAATCGTGCAGTAAAACTCACGATGTGAAACCAAGATGTAGAAATGCATGCAAGAACCAAAGAATAAGAACCACCGGGTCCCGCTTCTAGTCATATAATTAAATACTAAAAAGCTGAGTACCTACGCTACGACATTCCCTTCAAAATTAAATCGTTAAAACAATGATTGTAATATAATGGAATCAGGATTCATTAGCCGTTATTATTAAATAAAATGATGCTTTCCCTGTCAAAAGGAAGACTTACAAGTAAAAAGTACGAACTACCACTAATTTCTATTATTACCAAAGCCATAATATTTACGAGTCCTAGTCTAAAGATAAAAGTGAAAATAATTGCATCATAACGATTTGATTTCAATGCTATTTGAACACAGCCTTGTGGCACATGAAGAATTATATTTCGTAATGATTCGATTGCATATGTAAAGGTTTTCCTATAAACGTGAAACAATACATTTCTTACCATATCAGTTGTTGCTAAGAAATATAAAGGAGTCAAAACGATTCCAATATTAGAAAACAACTTATTTCAATCTAATTTCGTCTAAATTTTGAATGCCGCGCAGGAAACTTAAGTCGTAACATACTTTAATTGAGGGAAAAAATTAAATATAAATCTTGTATCAGTTCCATTATTATCTGTATGGTGAGATCTAACGCATAAATAGATGCAATTTAGTGAAATGTGGTAGAAGAATGTTTTTTCAACTTGCTGAAAAAATATTAAAATGTGCACTCAAAGAGACACTTCCAGCCACCTTAAGTAGTCACTCCTTCTGCACCTCTCTCTCTCTCTCTCCTCCACCCTATTCCATTCTCTAACACTTCCGTTCCTTATCACTCTTCGCCATCACCTTATTCACTCTTCCCCATTACCTTATTTACTTCCTCCTCCTCCTCCTCACCTCAAATCTCTAACCACGCCATTCTTTGCGAGCGCAAGAAGTGAAGTCCTCTTCATCCTATCCATGAATTGTACACATGGATCTAAATCTTCGGCACCACTGTACGGGAAAAGGTGTTGCCTAGCTTTCCGCAAGAGATAGGTCGCGCTGCAGTCGGCATGGTTCCGCTTCTGTGAGTAAAAAATGGCCGGTTTAATTGGGAGGCCAATTCCGGTACCTTTTTATTTCCAGTATCTCCATTTGAATCACGGCCTTTCCTTATTAGAACCACCTTCTCTAGAGTGGCGGCGCTACAATCTGCTTGGTCCTGATTTTTCGGTGCATGCGGAATGTTTGGCAACACCACCACCTGGGGGCAAGTTTAGTATCCATCCATGTATATTCATGCTCCTATCACTCAAACTATTCCAATATGGCGTAGATCACCGACGAATAAGAAACCTCCATTTCACTCATCAGTTCCGCATAC
The DNA here is from genome assembly GCA_963573305.1 of Pyrrhosoma nymphula. Lineage (NCBI taxonomy): Eukaryota > Metazoa > Arthropoda > Insecta > Odonata > Coenagrionidae > Pyrrhosoma > Pyrrhosoma nymphula. Next base: position 4,282,535 of record OY754335.1, on the reverse strand, counting down.
TTTTTACTTCACTTAATGAAATACAGAAAATGCCAATCCACTTCCCTCGCATGCGTGGAATTCCAACTCACATATATCTCGATCTTTTTCTTGGAAGAATGTTTCCTCCTTCCTAACTCATTTCCTCAACAAAAAAACTTATTTCCTTTCATAATATCATATGTCTTTTATACATCATATTTCTTCTTGCGGTAAACACTGCTAGCATTCATTTCAAGCGCGACGGCTTCGTCAGGCATTAATATAACCGAAAGCAAGAATTTGATGCTGAAAAAGGCAACAAAAAAATACAGAGAAATAAAGAACAAAACGATATAATATATCCCACATCCCATTATAAGTAACTCCTCCAAAACTGAATTCATTCCTGATAAGTCCTTTTCGGGTTTCCCACCGAGTTAGGCTCTCAAAATGGTCGCAGACGTTTCGTCAGAAGACGTTTCTGCCATGTTCAAGGCTTTGGGGGGCATAAAATGACAGAAAAGTCTCCTGCCGAACGTCATGCGATCATGGAAAGCCTAACCCGGTGGGAAACACGAAAAGGCAACCATTCGCCTAGAAAGCCTGAAATCATAAATTAATTCCCTTTTGAACAAATATTGGGCGATTTCTCTTTTCTTTAAATGAAACGTCGCTCGCGAAACCTCTCAATTTCTATATTCTATAATATCTTGAGGTGGGTTTACACTAGCAAGTTTATTGTGCGAGTTTATTGCAGCAAGCTAATTTCTATGTAATTTTCAACTGTGAAAAACATTCCGCTTGCAGAACTTTTAAAAGGTTTGGCAAGTCAATCGCACAAGCGCATTGTTGCCAGTGTAAACGGCAACCAATCTGTCTTTACACTAAATTTTGAAAAATCTTTAGTAGAAGTAAAACCCTCCGCAGGCTCTTGCAGAAGAAACTTATGGAAGTAACTTGCCAGTGTGAACCCATCCTCAAGATAGAACTGGCACTTATGAGGTGAGTCGGGGAAAAAAATCAAAACGACATAACCAAAATGTAGTACATATTTATCTCCTGATAACTTCTTGCGCGAAGTATCATTAATTAATAATTGATGCGTTTGAATGCCAAAATTAATTATATAAACAGTATTTCCCCATCTTTATTTCGACTAATTTTTCAGGGTCTTGAGACTGAAAGATTAACATTTAGTTACGGAACTGAAAAAGCCAGGCTCATCTTTATAACACGCGAAATTAGCACGTTATCAGGCAATTGCGAGGTACCATCTTCACACCTAAAAAGCTGTCCACTATGAATATTTTCGGAGATCCACTGTGGAGGCTTCCGCGGCTTAATATATTTGATTATGTAAGTCTACCGTGTTTCTTACCGCCTAGGTCCATTTTGTTGGGATTAAAGTTTAGAGATATTCCATTTTTTGTTCTTAAATATTTATTTTAAAAGCTTAAGAATGCTTTTTGTCGGACTTTCATACTCCCGCCACCGTGAATGACTGCGAGGACGATAGGTGGTGCTACCTTCGACTCGCCGGCAGCTGATCGCGAGCGACCGGCAGGAGCGGCCGGGAAGTAAGAAAGGAGAAGGCCAACCAAGAAGTATCGCAAGGAAGGCAGATGGGAGCAGGACGGACAGGAGATTTACCCTCAAGACTCTACCATCTATCGAAATAAATTTAATGAAAGTTAAAGAATTTCATAATTTATATTTCGCCAAATTATCGATAAAAATCCGCAGTCGTTTAAGACCTGCAACGGCAACACTTGTAGTTTACAAAGTATGTAGAAAAAGAATGGCCTAAGACTTGGCAAGGATATTTAATTTTCATGATAACCAATAAATAATATACTTTGTCAATTCCACACAATTTTAATTTAACCGAGCCAGGTTTCGACAACTTTTTCATTATCAAGGTAATGACATAGATTGTCAATACATTGATAATGGCATAAGTGTGTATATAATCTTTGGCATAAGTTGTCAAAACCTGGGTCGGTTCAATTTAAATTGCGTGGAATTGACAAAGCATATTATTTATTGGTTACCATGAATATTACGCTGTTCCACAAAGTGATGCCTTCAGTAATATCTGGTATTTAATTTGACTGTAGGCACTTTCACAAGAATATGCACTAGATTTTTGTCTTCAATTCAAAGCCACTTCAATTTTTTTTAAATCATCCAAAGTAGACATTCGCGGGCTGTTGGCGCTAAGCGTACGCTTTAGACTGCTTCTGAGACATCATATGTCAAAATCCACCCTCAAAAATCCACAGGGGATTAGAACGCTTCGGTAGCTTAACTGGCTATAACAATCGACGCGAGATCAAGGGATCCGGGTTCGAGTCCCGGCGTATATGAGTCAAGGCGTATGATTTTTCCTCTGTGGAATTTTGCACTAATGTTCACATGCGGGTGAAGGTTATACCTATGCTAGTCCCGGTGTAGCCTCCAAATTACAAAGTAGTGTCTCAACATCGCTATCTATAGCTCAAATGCTAATATAACCCTACCATCCTTCCCATATATTCTGGGAGATGTTCACAAATTACAACAACTGAGTAACATGTATAAACTTAAAATCTTAACAGCTAAAACTAAAACAATGGCATTTTTAGGGAGCAACCCGAAATGAACAAAAATTGTCAGAGAAAACCAGGTACTGGAACAGGTATCCCATTTTCAATATTTAGGATGTGACGTAGGACGAGGACAAAGACATCACAAATAAAATTAATGTATTCCAGAGGATATGGAGGACAATAAGAAGAAATTTAAGAGGTAAAACAAGAAAAGATACCCAGATAAAATTTTATAAAGTGATGGCTGTTCCTACTGTGTTGTATGGGTCAGAATGTTCGGCAATAAAACAAAGAGAACTAAAACAAATACAATCATCAGAAATGAGATTTCTTCGAGCAGTTAAAGGGCGTACAAGGATAGATGAAGTAAGGAATAAATCTATAAGAGAGGAACTAGGTGTCCAGCCGATATCGGAAAAATTAGTAGAATACAAAAATAGGTGGAAAGAGCATGTTCTACGAATGCCTGAGGAAAGATGTCCTAAGCAGGCTTTGGAATATAAGCCACTAATAGGTGAAAGAAGCGTCGGAAGACCAAGGACGAGATGGTTAAAGTGAAGGCGGAACAGGCTTAAAGCCTAAACATGGAAGGAAGAAGAAGAAGATACTTCCCATGCCATCCCACAACCCTGTCAATGGCCTAGCGTAATTACTTGCCAAGCATATTCCTGTCCTTATTTTCCATTCATTCATTGCAGTAGTCTACCGGTTAGAGGTAGGTTGTGATGAAAGTCAGAGAATATTCAACGAGCTCTTACACGTGCCGTGCCCTTTCTACCTCTAGTATTTCTTTCTTCATCTCAGCATAAGTCCTACCTTTCTTCATCCCGTCCATAAAACATATCCTCTTCCTTCCCCGCTTACCCAACATCCTTCCCTCTATCACGGCCTACAGCAAACCATCATTACCCCATCCAGCCACCTACCCTGCCTTCCCTTAATATCATCTATAAGTTTCCTCTCCTCGCCCACTCCATAAAACATATCCTCTTCCTTCCCCGCTTACCCAACATCCTACCCTCTATCACGGCCTACAGCAAACCATCATTACCCCATCCAGCCACCTACCCTGCCTTCCCTTAATATCATCTATAAGTTTCCTCTCCTCACCCACCATGTCAAGCACTTCCTCATTTGTCTTCCTTTCCGTCCAACGCACCTTCTCCATCCTCCTCCACACCCACATCTCCAAAGCCTTCAGCATATTCTCGTCTTCCTTTCTCAAGGTCCACGTTTCCGCCCCATACAACGCCACACTCCATATCAAGCTCTTCACTAGCCTCTTTTTAACATCCTTACTTAAGGTCCCCGTCATCAGCTCCCTTCTATTATTGAACGCTTCCTTCGCTAGCGCTATTCTCCTCCTAATGTCTTTGCTACTATGTCCTGTTTCTTCTAGCGTACTACCCAAGTAAATAAATTGTTCTACTTGCTCCAGTTTGTGACTTCCTACTCTTATCACCAGCTTCGCTTTCTTTGTCTTACCGAATCTCATTACTTTTGTTTTCCTATTATTTATCTTCATTCCGTATTTCTCACACTGCTTTTCCAGTGCATCTACTAAAGATTGCAATCCTTTCGATGACCGACTGACCAACGCCTGGTCATCTGCGAATCTAACCGACTTTATCCACTGGCCTCCTACTTTCATCCCCACATCTAGCTCATCCCATACCTCTCTTACCATTTCCTCAGCAAAGATGTTAAAAAGTAAAGGCGACAACGGGCACCCTAGCCGTACCCCGCGACCTATAACTGCCCACCCTGATTCTCTGTCAGCTACCCTCACCTGAGCCCTCTGCCCCATATATAGGTTTCGGATGAGTCTCCTATCACGCCTATCTATTCCTATTTTCCCCAGTATCTGCATCAGTTTCTCCCAGTTTACTCTGTCAAACGCCTTTCCGAAATCTACAAAGCAAGCGAAAACATACTGATTATGCTCTATGTTTCTATCTATAAGTGTCCTCATTACCGCAATCGCGTCTCTGGTTCCCCTCCCCTTCCTAAACCCAAATTGGTCATCGCCTAAATAGCACTCTGCTCTGCTCTCCAACCTTCTATTTAGTATTCTAAGCAACACTTTTGCTGCGTGCGAAATTAAACTGATTGTTCTATACTCCTCGCATTCTGACGCTTTCTTCTTCTTCGGGATAGGTATTAATACTGTTTTCACGAAATTCTCTGGCCATTTTCCGTTTCAGAACCTAAATATCAGATGGACATGTTTATAAACCAACCTCAGTCCCGAAATAAGGAACACAAGGAGTGAAGCATCTGACTTATAATGCCCCGCCCATAGATACCACCAAATACCAACTACTCTTTCCTTCAAGTCAAATCCACAAAAATTATGGAATTCTCTCCCCATAGACCTAAAGGACAGTAAAAACAGGCAGTCATTCAGAACAAAAGTTTATTCTTACCTATTAGGTACACATATAAACATAAATCTATGATTCGCATTGTTATATCTATATATCACCATCCGCTTCTTAATTTGTTCTTGTTCAATCTTCATTAAAATGCCTTTTATTGTTAGCTTTTTTTGTTATTTTGAGATATGAATATGTATAATAATTTTATTTTTCTCTTTGTATTGCTATGTTTCTAATATGTTTACACTCATTGTTCATTTATAATACTATGCTGGTTTTTTTTAAGCTCAACACAATTGTAATTGTAACATTGGTGCTCTTACGGGTATTGTAGTACCTAGATCTTATAAATATTTATTCAATTACACTAGCCTGCATGATATCAGATGACTGAAAACTAGTAAGTGATGATAGCTCACTTTGATATATGCTGATTTCAAAAATTTAGTTAGTTTTCTTCTATAACGTACAATTCTTTTTTTCAGGATGGACCCAATTTAACTTCTAAGATTTATTGTTTTTAAGTTCTTTATATGTGCCAGTGGGTATTTATTGTGCGAGGGTCATTTCTCAATACAAGCGTAGGTTGGTACAAGGCTAAGAGCCTTAGGTTGGCCCAAGCTAATGAGTCTTAGGTTGGTACGACTGCTGCTATTGTTGTGCGACCTTGGAAGTGTTGTTCATCCTTCATTCATTTTTTTCACAAAAATTGTCAATTGCGTGAAGTAATGTTACTATATATCTGTGCTTACAGTTGTTAAAATCTTGAAACCATTATTCTTATTTTGTGTAAAAACCCTGACGTGACAGAAAAAAATGTAAGTCATTTTTAGAATCAGCATAAAAAAGTGATTCAAGAAGACCTGTTTTTTAATAAATCATCCGACAAAAAGTTTCAAAATGCAGAGTGGTGTTATTTTTTCAACCCCTCCATCGTCCAGCCTTTCCTTTCTAATGCCTCCCATCCACCTAACTCCTCCTCCTCCTTGAGGTTATCCACCTCACCCTTCTTAAAAAACCAACTCCGAAGACACCGAAGGCCATCGTCCACAAGTGGAAATAGAGCGCCGTCCTCTCCTAATTTCCCATGGGCGATCGTTTGGATGCCTCAACTACATCCTCCCATATCCCCTCCCCGTCATTTGTCTCTCGAGAAACGCAGACCATATATGTACACGTACGGGAAGGACTCTTTTGGCTTCATTATCTCCCGAACCCTTTTACCGCGGAGCACCGTTTCAGACCCTCTTATCTAAGCACCCAGGGTCTATTCTTTCCCTCAACCCCCTGCTTCATCCTTCCCCTTTTCCTTAGTCCCTCCAATCTTCCCACACACATGCACATTAATCAGAACAACGCTACTGAGGGAAGCTATTCTCTGTCTCCATCTCCCTGCCCGCCCTGGTCCTTCTTATCGTCTATCGCAATGTCTACTTCTCCATATTTGCATCCCTGACTACTCCAACTCATACACTTTTCCAGGTCGTCGAATATCTATAAGTTGCAGGTAGATGAGAAAACAACAGGTAAACTTCCCATTGAAGTAGTTCCTAAGTAAAAGGACAGGACTGTAATTTTATTAATACTCTGGATACTTATAGATATATATAGTAAATTTATCTGACAGCAAAATTCTACCTTTCCACGCTATTTCTCTCGCAAATTAAACCTGATATTACATGGTGTTACATGCCACATTGGGAGACACGCGGTGGAGAATAGTAATTTTCCATCTGATAAAAATACTATTTTCACGAAAAACAATTATAAGAATTGAAAACCCCCGGGAAATTAGCCCCCGTATCTTATGGAAGATTTTGGCCCCGGACAATTTAAAAACATTCGCATAAGAAAAACATTAAATGGTCATATTTACAAATTGCAGGCGCTACTTCTCTTGCACAATTCATTTGTAAATGATCATCACATGAACTTTTGAGGGATACGCCAGCGGTTATAAAATTTGACGTAAAATCTTACTGTTATCGTCGAATCCAAATATTGGATCAAAATTACTGGTTCACAGTAAAATATGAAAATTGTGCCAAACATTTTTCCAACATTTATACCATCTGATTGTCGACCTAAGGCATTATATAACTTGCTTCTTTTCAGAAGACATGGGGAAAATATGCCTATCACAAAAAAAAACCTTTTAGTTCGGACATATAGGCCTTGATTTTGTTCTTCGATCATACGGGCAATTTCCATTAGGTAAAAGGATACGAAGTGCAATATCAGATTATCTTCTGTATGAACAACACTACACTATCATGCCTTACTTTTATCCCTTCCATTGAGAATCAACGGGTATTTTCGCCAGTTAAAAATAAAACAGGAGCATCTAACTGCCTAATTATTTTTAGTTAACAGCAAATTACAGCGATACTTGAAATCAAAATGTGACAATTCCATAGAAATGCCGCTGCAGTCTTTGGCTATAAAAAAGTGTTCGTCAAAAATAAATTCGCGAAATAATCTGCATGCTTTGTACTTTAATTTTGTTCCTCCATCGGTAACGCATGGCATCAGCGAAACAGGATTTTTTAAATCATTTAAACAAAAAGAAGGAATTTAGCATTTGTTTTTTGACACACACACACACACATTCGCGGTGGAACGTTCTTTCAACATAAATTGACTAAAATGTCATTCACTTCATCCTGGCTGAGCATATATTAAAACGTCGAGAAGAATTGATGCAGAAGCTTTGTGAACGCCTTAGTGAAATGCCCTGTCTATATAAAGAAAGAAAATTGATTGAGAAGGAAAAGTAATAACATAAAATGGAAACTAAAGGGAAAGATCGATGGCAGTCATAATTTTGTCAGATTCAATTTTTATATATTAGAGTACGATGATGATATCAAATTATAATAAATTTTACCTAATTTGACGATGTCTGTTTTTTATTGCAGGATGTTTTGTTTTTTATGACGTGAACCATTTTTTAAAACAATCTTTCAGTTAGGAAAGGTTTTAGGTTTCCTATACCTTCAAAAGAAATAAAAACAATAATTATATAAAAATAGGAGGTTATGAATAAAAATCATCTAGATAAAATATAAATGTCATTTTCACTAAAAAAAAGATTTTATGAGAAATAAATTCTCCCAAAAAATTGAATGGTGATAATACGAAGGCACTTGTCCATATTAATTAATTATTAGCAAATTGTTGCAATAATTGACGTCAAAATGCGTTAATTCAGTAAAAATGGCGTTGCATTCGGCTTCGCTAGGGTTTTAAAAGTGCTCATTAACATTATTTCCGTCGAATGATCAGATCATACTTTGTACTTAAATTTCGTTTTCTAATAGCTAAAGCATTTAATTAGATAAAGCAGCGATTTTGAAACAATGGCAGCGAAACTTCACACATACACAAATTCAGAGTCTGTTCTGACTCACGCGGTCGCAGCAGGATCTCCTTTGTAAGGCGTATATATATATGTAAAATAAAACTCCTCCTCGAAAACTATGGCCTTCGTATTGTAGTGTAATTATTTATCGATTGACACCAGCTCGACAAGTTCTCATGGCCCACGTTTCAAATTTGCACCAGTAGGTACGAAATTCATCCTCAGCTAACAATGATTCCGTCCCAGCCTTTTCGAAATATTACGCACTTCAGGGTTTCCCTTTTAGGGTCTCTCTAATTTGTCGACAACATCATCCGCTTTCTCCCCACTTCATCACGCCTCAGCATGCCTTTCCAAGGAAGCAAGGATAACAATCAAAGGACCATGGAACTCTCTTTGTGGAGCATTTGGATTTCTAAAAGTGTTCTCAAACTGGGAAGAAGTAACAAAGGATATCAAGGACAAACATTTGAACAGAAATGAAGAGTGACTGAAGGGAATGTCTGAATACGGGAGAGAGTTATATAAAGCAGGGGGAAGCAAATTACATCGGAATCACGTGGGTGTACGCTTAGGACGGACAGGGACGTAGATCAAGCTGATCAGATTCCGAACAGCCGTCCAGACTGACTGACTGAGAATTAAAGTGCTACAGAGACAAATAAATTATATATCCTCATAAAAAAACAAAGTTTATCTTATGCTCCCTTTATTTTAATATGAATTACGTCACGTCATAATGTCTCATATTCTCAGTGCATTTTATTATATTTTCTTTCATTGTTTTATGGTATCTTTGCCATTTAATATTCTATCATCACATTGCTAATAAATTTAATTTGTGAAAGGGAATCATTCTATCTTCACTGATATGTCAAATTATTCAGACATTCGACAACCATTAGGAACATAAGTAATTCGATATGACATTAATATATTCATTGTTGAACATTCAATGGCGATAATCACAGTTGTTGGCTCACCACGGTCCATCTCCCACAACGTCCAAGGTCCAAGTGCTAAGTGCTTTGATCGCCGTCATCAATGAACAATTAGCAAAATATTGCAAAAAAAGTTCAGAGGGTAATGCGATGATGAAAACGAAATTTCTAAAGATGTAAGTGAAAACGGCTATGAAAAAAGAAGAAAAAAACAATATCCCCAGCAGAGAATCGAACACCATACCTTCCGCTCCAATGGATTTATACGTACACAGACAAGCATACAGACAGTGTGAGCTTAATATAAATGGAGTAAAAATAACGTGTAGTGGCTGAAACCTTTTCATTGTTTGAAACTTCTTCTTCTAACTTCGGGATGAGCAAGATTTGAAATAAATTACTGTAAACGTATGTACTACATCACTTTGAGCTTCCATTGCTAATGCAGACGTGCATTCGACTGTTGCTCTGAGTTTGTGTCGCTCCCCCAAATGTTCTCGAATGTCCAGTTGATGACATTATTGGCTTCTTAGTTTCCAAATTCGATGCTCTATTATTCTTCCAGTAGGAGTTTTATTACCTTTTTCGGAGATATTTAGATGAAGGAATGAATTCTTCTCGAGTTTCCAACCTCGGGTTAGACCCGCCATTGTGGCCGACGACGTTTCGATGCTCGACTCGTGTGCACCGTCATCAGGGCTGTTGATTGGCATTAGACAGGGATATATTATACAGCCCTGATGACGAGTCGGGCATCGAAATGTCGCCCATAATGTCGGGTCTAACCCGAGGTTGGAAACCCGAGAAGAATTCACTCATGAGCTACGCCGGGAAAGCACCAGATCATATATTTAGATATATTTTTCCTGAAATGCATAAATCTTTCAATATTCCACAACGCGTTAGTTTCACTGTTTAAAATGTTCGAGAGTTCAGCTTGTTTCGTGTTATAATACATTAGAAATATCTAAACGCTCTTAAATTAACCAACTCTTCGATCGTTTTTATGTTGAGATGCACTAACCTTTCTTTGTCAGCGACAAAAGATTTTACTGTTATAATTGGCAACCATCTCCAGTATGATGACGTCATCAATTCCAACATTGCCGCCTACTTTACACTTCCAACTTTCCACTTCCGAATGTCAATCATACAGTTCGGATTTGGAAAATAATTTCTAAATCATAAGAAAAGGTGTGTAACACATAGTTTCGTTGCATCGTCACTAACCATGGGGGTTATTTTGCAATCTCACTTTAGTGAGAATACGTCATAAAATCTCACTTTTTCGTAGTTCAACTCCCTCACCCAGGCGGCGTGACCATCTTCGGATCTCAATCGGTGAACTGCCGGTCATGTACTGGTCTTTTAGACGATTCATCCGCTCTGATCCGTATCTTTCGACTCTTGATCCGTTTCATTATCTCCGCCTGCCATTAGTTCCATCTCACCTGTCATAAAGAACGTGACATGGAGCCACCATCGTTTCCACTCGAAGCTTGAGTTGGAAAATAAACAAGGTCACGAAAGATACAAACAATTTTAAATCGTATTGTTGTAATTTGCTAAACGTGAAGAACTTCAGCATTTTAAACTCCAATATATTGGGCACTTGAAGGTATGCTTTGTTTGAAATGCTTACGTTATTATTTGCTTGAATTATCTGTGTATATATTTCGTATCAATATTTCCCAAACAATGTTGCTGATACCTTTGTTTTCGTGTGCCTATACGCCAGTGTATGGAGAATGGAATTCAGTTATTTTATCACAATTTTAACAAATATTGCCTTAAATCTACGTTCTTGGTAGATATTTCCCGTGCTTGTGAATCGAACACTAATTAGATGCATTTAATTGTTTTTAAATATTGAGTGATCGCTTACATGTCGCTTGTAGTTTTGACTGTATTTAGATTTTCGTGGTATGTACAGTGTAAGATATCTTCCGTAAGATGTTGAGAAATCTGGGTATTTGCTAGTCTCGGCATCTTTTATTTGATATAAGGTAATTGAAGCTTCGACAATTCACGAACCGTTCGTGAGCCGATCATTAAGAGAGGGAAACGGATCTCCCGCCTTTCCACTAAGAGTCACTAAAAAGGTGAGATTACAAAATAACCCCCCATAAGCACCCCTCACTCTAAACGAATCATAAGAAGTTTCGCGTCGCAAATGAAATATTTATAAAGAGATAGGAGTTGCAATTGGCACAAAAATTGAAGCCAATTTTATGAGTGAAAAATGTTCAGCAAAAACATGAGTATCACAGCAAATTCGTCCAGGAAAGTTAAGTAAAACGATAAACCAATATTAAAAAAAATAATTTCCAGTATATACGTACTTATTACTTGACCACTGTGTCACGACGACTCTTCAACTAATACCTTGGTTTCTGATACTTTAACAGCACAATTGACTCATTCCATACGGCCCATTTTGATGGTCAATGCTTTCCAGTGCTATTTTGTCATTACATTTCTAGTCCAGCCCTCAAGACGATTGAAGAGTAAACCAACGTAACACGACACTTCGGCAGCAATGACTAAACCTGGGACGTCATTCAGTAAGGACTCGACAAGGTGGAACCACGGAACACCCGTGGATTTGACGTCACAGCTCCCGACAAATCTCAACTTTTCAATGATCCCACTTGAAATGTTCGAGGTAGTGATGTTAAAAAAATGTGGTCACTGTCGAGGCTCGGTAAGTCACTATTGAGGCTCGATTATACAGAATAGGGCACCTGTTGGGCAGCCCATGAAGAATTCACGTTCAAGCCCAGCATTTTTCATTTGACTTATTTTCATGTTTTAAAGTCGGCCAAGTCCATCAAAGAAAGTTTTAGGAAAACGCTTTTGAAGTTTGGAGTATTTCCACCCGTAAATCAGCTGTGGACAGTGCTCTCGAGAAATGCTGCCACGTAGAGGTAAAAATATTTAAACTTTGGAATTTTTTCTCTCTTGCACGATGTGGCATTTCCCCCCCCTTTTTTTTGGCCAATTCCCCTATTGGACAGTTTCCCCTCTGCGGACTGTTTATCCTCCGGACTTAGCCGAAGGACTTAGCGCGCATGTACGACATGTGCGCCAACGAAGGCCAAAATGCCTACGACTACAAAATGCAGCGACTACTGCCAGCGACTTCTGCCACGACTTCTGCCACACCTTTCGCCGCACCATTCGCCGCACCATTCCCTCACCAGGTCCTGCATCGTTTATATAGCCAGTAAAGTGAGGAAGGATACCAAAAATGCGGTCATCCTGACCAAGGCACAAAGGCTGTGATCCTGTATTCTGCGGCCGACGCCAGAAAACAGTTCCAGGCGCTCCAATTAAAAACTGCCACCCTATCTATCACCCATCCCATTATTTCCTCCCCTCCAAGGCTACCAATCGCCAACCTCCTGACCTTACCCATTCCATCTTCGTCCTTGTCGACAGACCCCCTCCTCAGCTGACTCATGGCTGAGCTCGCCCTCTATTTCTTGCGAGACGGCGACCGGGTAACACCGTTGTGTGAGCCTGCTGATTTAGTCATTTTGTACTTAAGAGAGAAGCTCAACCTCTCGTACTTGTAAACTTAAATTATTTTCCGACTAGAAACTTTCATTACGGTCGCCTGGCACTCGACCTATGGGTAAATTGTTTGTAACTGGGTTGGTTCTATTTGTGATTTGTGAAATATATTGATAGTTAAGTTATTGATTAATAATACTTGTGTTTCGTTCGTTTTCCTCATTTATCTCACCCGAGCTTGGAAAGAGTTTGTGTTTTTACGAGTGTTATCGGCGAGAAAATCTACTCCCTTCTCCCGATAGCGCTTCAACGAAAAGTACCTCTCTAGCCATACTATTCAAATGTTAGTGAATAAATAGAAACATTGACTTAGCTAACTTTAACTCTGAGCCCTCGATACATTTTTATACATGTTGGAACTTCGATCTTCTTCATCAGAGTTCGTGAATAATAGTCGAAAAAGTCGAACCGTCGATCCTATAAGGTATTCGGCATTTGATCACGTAGCCAACGAAATAGACGCAAGCTGTATCACGGTTCTAACCTTCGGACAGATTCAGCATGTAATCCGCACATATTATGGACCTTTTCGTCCTAAAAGTGCGGGGCCATCATTATGCATTCTAATGAACTCGCATATCTAATAATTAAATTTACGACTAACTCAAAATAAAGACCCGTAATTAGAAAAAATTAGCGTTAAAACGACTTAAAAATTTCCCTAATCATAATATATAACGGCTTTGGACTACAGGCAAAAATTAGCTATGGTAGATCGTATTTTGTTTGCATCAAATGAACTGTCGTTAAACTTTATATTTCGTTGAAAGTAGTATACGTCGATGCCAGTCGAAGGAAACAAAAATCTCGTGAGGGTTAATCTAATCTTTGAAACGTTTTAGTTGTCAATGGATAATATCTTATCTAAAGTCACACAATAAGAGCACTTACAGAACAGAAAACAAGAAAATGACTTATCCCACTTACAACACATAGATTCGTTAACAATTTTGCTGAAAAACTTGACTGAATATTTTTGGCATAGCTTTCCCCTGTTCTTTTTTAAATTCATTATTCTTTTTATATGATTTGTTATATTAAATTTTAGAGGTAAAATTTTCCCGTTGATACCACTATCATTAAACGATATCAGTATAAATGTAAAACTTGTCTGCCTTATTGGAAATTGAGGCGCTTAGAATAATAACGGCAGATCCCAACCAACGTTCATTCCGAGAAAAATGACATTTTCTGTTTCTTTCCAAAACTTGGGAAGTTGATTGAAGACATTACGACTTGATATTTTCTGGGTCTTTAAAGTTAGGAATTTCAAGTCTATATGCAAATTCTCGAACCATTGAGATATGTGATTTTGTGTTCTTTTTTTTTAATTTTATGGCCTTCATTGGACCACTTTAGTCATCTTCTGGACTTACATATTCTGTTTTCTGTCTCAGCCCAGTATTTCTGTCATTCGCTCGGATCGTAGCTTTCTTTCTTCATCTGATATCTCCCTTTCTATTCTCTGTTTGTTGATCTTGGTTTGTAGTCTGATCTGTTTGTCCTTGAGTTTCACAATAGCATCTGTCTTTTCTTTCAAATCTTCTATCGTAATCTGTAATTCGCTCATATCCTCCTTAATTTCTGCTATCCATCTTGCACTGATCTTACGGTTCCATAATTTTTCTATAATCTTTTTGCTTATTCTGTATTCTGGTGTTCTGATTAGGTGTCCAAAGAATGAGATTCGTTTCTTTCTCACCGTGTTCATTACAGGTTCTATTTCTCTGCATTGAATGTTTCATTGGAAGATAATCTCCAGTGCCCGTTTTTGTGTTCTTTATTAGACCAAAAAATATACAGAAGAAGAAAAATGGTGTAAAATTGACATATCCTTCATTTAACATCTTGAAATAACTAATCCAGCTCTATTTCCAAATCTGCACATTTTTCTTCATCATCGACACCATCATGAAGAAGATTTTTATAAAAATCATGATAGATGGGTGATATATATATGTCAGTACTTTCATCAGATCATTGTATTTAGCTTTCTTTATCTTTCTCTGTTCACTGTACTTCTGCTGTGATATAAACAGTGAAACATGTGAACTTTTACCCCTTTTCCTAAATTTAACTGTTTGATGCACATCTAGGTCAGAATAACATAAACCAAGCAGACGACGCCATGTTGACTACAACGCCATGAACTTGTAGTGGACTTTAAGTAAAGCACTCCGAGTTGGGATATGTCGTTGTTACTCTGAGAATGAGTTCGTTTTTTCACTGCGGACAAATTTTACAGGCGGCAAATGACGGCTTTGACATATCTCAATTCGTTTGATATTTAGTCACATGAAAGATAGATGGCAGGAGTGTACAGGCATGCTTCTATCTCAATGTTCGAGGTTGGTTTTGGATATGCCGTCATTATTCTGAGCGCCAACAATTCCAGTCTGCAACAATTTTAAACTTGAAGAAGAGGGGTTTCATGATTAATTTATGTGGAAAGTGTCAAAATCCTATATTTTAAAGTATTCTCATAGAAGGATGTAAATGTGTAATGACACTTCAGCTTTGTATGTACGCTATTTTATTGAAAGCCTTGATGAAGTTATTTAATACGAAAGAAGCGTCGGCAACATTTATCATTTGTTTCCAACCAAAATTCCATAATCATAGAGATATTTGGATAGGTTAATGTTGAACTCAGAAGGAGAGGAAAAAGTTATTTTATTTTTAGTGGCAACTTGATATTTATTTGAGACTAGCAGCGTGAAGAAATAAAAATTCCATAATCGATCGTTGCGTCCTGCTATTTTCACCGCATGCATAAAATCTTCTCAATTCATTGTTACCTTAAGCCTCCCTTTTTCTCTTGATCCTGACCCTATCCAAACAGCTTCCAGAACCCTTGCTTCCTCTCCGTCCTGCTCGAACATTAGTCAGGATAACCCTTCAGGGTTTTTCCTCCCCTCTCTCTCTCTCTTTCTCTCTCACTATGTTTGCCTTTATCTTTATCGCCCTCTTCACCCTCACTCGATATGATAAATAAGCCTAAAGAAATTCTTTCCAAAGTGCGCCAGAGGGCGTGCGGTAAGAGGTGTCAGGTCGATAAAATGTGACGTTACAACGCCTGGAAATGGAACGGCTGAAAACAAAATCCTGGATAACTCTGCAAAAATGTCGCCCAATGGTACAATCGACGCGATCCCAGTAACTTGCAAACAACAAACGAATGCGTCAACGTTCATTTGAGACTGGATACAGTTAAACTTGATTATTAGCAACAAGGAAAGCCTAAATATCTAAGATACATCTCAGGTAAGGTGGCCATCAAAAACATAACTATAGGCTACCTGCTTATATCCATCATCTCAGGTTTCCGGGCTAAAAAAAGCCAAGTTATCCAGCTTAACATCGTCAGAGATACATAACATTCAATAAATTACTACTTGGTATTTTCCACACTTTTTTATTTCATATTTTCGCCCTTAAAATTGCTAAAGAAATGATATGATTTTATTAATTACTTCCTTCATAATAGCAAAGTTCATTAAAAAAGAAAATCACTAATTGGAAGCTTTAGGTAGCCTGGAAGGATGCACCCGTGTTAACGCTACCATCGTCATTATAAACAGAACGCTGACAGCATTACGAAAATTGTAAAAAGCAACAAATATTGGCCAACAAAAGCTTCTTAACAATTCGTTAATTTTTTACATGAGTTTATGTAAACAATATTCAACTAAATTAATTATTAAAAAATAATATAAATTCCTAGAAATAATACGATTTCTGTCGTCACTTCAGAAATTTCCATAATCACTAAAGGAGTTGCTATAATCACTACATCCATAGTACTAAAGATCTAAGGCTTTCACGGCTTATGTTGGGGGTTGTTCGGGTTTCCGACCCTGGGTCAAACTCTGCTCCATTTCTGTCGACGTTTCGATTTCGATTTCAACGCGACTCGTTCATCGAAACGTAGGCAGAAATGGAGAGTTTGACCACCCGGTCGGAAACCCAAAGAACAACTCCCAACATCATAGAACTAAAGTTGCATAATCCCTACGGCCATAGTCTCAAAATCACTTGAGGACTAGAGCTATAATCACTTAATTTAGTTTTGTAGTGATTGTTTCAAATAACTCTACATAGCGATAATGAAAAATTTATATAAGAAATAATATGTATGTGTATAATATGTAATGCCCTAATACAGGTGCATTCCATAGCGATCGTTGTTCTCATATACATCTACATAATACCTCTATGATGTGTGGCAGGGGGTGAGCTGTCACCAGTACGCATTAATTATACTGTACCCTAAATCCATCATATATCCATATTTCAATTTAGAACGATGGCGGAGGAGGGAGTTTTCTTCTTCACTGTGAGAGGTGTTGGTGGGGCTGCCGGGGGAAAAGCCAAAAGCACAAAACGGGGATTAAGTCCATCACCTAATGTTACCTTATTTTTTTACCCGGTTATCTGGAGTAATTGGTTATTACGATAGGAATGGAAAATCTCACAACTTTCAGTGTTTTTTTAAAATTTGATATTGGAGTTCACTCATCAGATCATTGTATTTAGCTTTCTTTATCTTTCTCTGTTCACTGTACTTCTGCTGTAACTTAAACAGTGAAACATGTGAACTTTTACCCCTTTTCCTAAAATTAACTGTTTGATGCACATCTAGGTCAGAATAACATAAACCAAATTTTACAATCCCAGGATTATCATGATCCACAATAATGGATGTAACCTTACGTGAATGCAAAGAAGCACCATCAACATATTTTTTTCTAACTATAAAGTTTGAAGCAATACCATAGTCCAAGGAGTTTTGTAAAAGGCTAGTAAGGAGAGGAGGCTGCTGGGAAATATGAAGTAAGACAAATCGAATGACTTTGTTCGCGCTTACGTAATGATAATTGGAATAACAGCGTGAGAAATATTTTCCCCGACTGATCGTTTCGTCACCTTATTTCTACCACTTTTTGTACACTCTTTCTTAGCCTTTCTGAATATTTTATCCTAAAAATGCACAGTTTAATTGATTGAAAGCAAAAAAATAGGGGTTTCTATTATATATGTTTAAAAAAAATCAGATGTTCGCTCTAAAAAGACTCTTAATGCCAGTGCCAGCTTCATGAATCATTAATAGCAGAAGTAATCCATAATTTCTATACTTTCCCTGCCTCCATACTACATATAAATTACAGTAACTCGCCCATACTGCTCTTCCTTGACATTGAACACTCTTGCAACAAATATTAAAGCACTGCAATGTTTTAAGGCATATACGTACGACGCTATTCTCAAATTCTGACGAAACTGCGATTTATGGCTAATTTTTTAACTGAGCACATGCGATATTCGTTCGATTTTTTTAGGTTCACTATAACCACACTTTTAATTTAAATTTTTGGCCACCTATGTGTTACAATTATTGTTCGATTTTTTTATCGATATATTATCACATTTGTAATTTATGTTCAAGATATTAACCGTGAATGCATGATATTTAACTACTCAAGCATACCGCTAATTTATACCCAGGAAGAAATGTATTTAATTTTACCCTTTACTCTCAGGGGCATGCACTCAGGGTAACCATAAATAATTTTCTTCCTTTCTATAGTTAACTCAAACCAACTGGTTTTTTTTCGTCCGTTCCTGACCTATTCCAAACAGCATCCTGTTTCATCACTCACTCACAGGCACACACCAGTCCCTATCGCATCTCTGTGTTCAGGGTAACACTTCACAGTGTTCTTTCTCTCTTCCTCTTCTTCATTTGCCTTGTTCATTTCTCACCGTTCATCTTCAACGCCCACTTTCCTTCTTCCTCACGGCCGTGTGCGAGTTTTTGAGTCATCCGATTCCGGGGGAAGAAAAAAGCATCCCCGCAGAGAACGGCAAGGGTCGTGTCATTCAGGACGAAATGGGAGCGATTAGCCTGCCCCCTGTCTTTACCCCCTTGAAACTGCGGTAGAAATTGGGTAGGGAGACAGGGTTGGAGGATGCAGGTAGGGAGGACGTAAACCTCCCACGCGGCAGAGATAAGGTTTTTTTTTCGTTACCCTTTTCTTCCCCTTTCCCTACTGCTACTCCCCGTCACCGCAGGGCATACTTCCCCATTTTACCGATAGCCTTCACCCGATACAGCCTGCCATTCACTTGTCGTTGCTCGTTTGTTTCCCAAGAGAATAAGAGCGCAGGCCGTGTCTCTGGCAGGTGAATGATTTCCGCCATTTAACCTCCCCTTGGAGAGAACAAAGCTCAGCGCTAATAATCACTCGCGCTCACCTTCAGTCGAGGGCCGAAGTTTGAAATATTCAGGCTTATTCTCTCGTGCACATTTCAAGCGGAGGCATTTTAGGACGTTACGTGGTTTCACTCTCAACTTAAGATAATTCGACGAAACTTGATGGAAGCATTACTAACGTTGTCTTAAATCTGCCTTATTATTTTCAGAATTATTTACCGCAGATTACTTAAGATATTTGATCGAGAAGTGGACAAAATATTACATGGGTTCTTATGAGAATACAAGGTACGAGTAGCTTAATTCATCAAAAAGAACCTTTTTCTAGTTAAGAATAAGAAAAACAAAAATAATAAAAATGAAGTATAGCAAATGATTTTCATGCATTATTCAATTGATGATTTAAATTATTTCTGTTTTTCTTATTCTTGACTAGAAAAAGGTTCTTTTTGATGAATTAAGCTACTCGTACCTTGTGTTCCCATAAGAACCCATTTAATTTCATGCCCACACTTCCACATCAAATATCCTAAGAAATCAGCGGTAAATAATTTTGAAAAAAAAATCAGGTAGCTTTCGGAAAACATAATTAATGCTTCTAGAGCAAGTTTCGTCGAATTCCCGTAAGTTAAGAGTGAAACCACCCGAACGTGGCCTTAAAGCATGCCACGAACTCCAGATGACTGCGGTAGATCGTAATCACAAGCATATGCCCAGGTGGATTAAATTCCTTATGCGAAGAATCATAAGCACCTTATTAAAACATATACTTAGAACGTGCTCTTGTAGGACAGTGAAGCCAGGACAATGACAGCCGCATAAGAAGAATGGTAGCAAAATAAGAAGTGGTGTCATCGGAGACGTATGCTGATCAGAATTGACGGAGTGAATCCCCCAGGAAGAGAAGTCTTACGAAGAGTTGGAGAGAGAAAAGAATCAGAGTGAAAACTCTTTTGTCTCGTAATTTAGACACGTAAAAACGTTTTATCACTTGTTATCGTGAACTCACACCATCATCTGAGTAATCTACCGGTTACAGGTAGGTCCATCCCTATCCACTATCCTATGGGTGCCCTATCCACCCCTAGTATTTCTTTCTTCATATCAGAGCAAGTCCTGCCTTTCTTCATCCCGTCCATAAAACCGATTCTCTTCCTTCCCCTTCCCCGCTTACCCAACATCCTACCCTCTAACCCGGCCTTCAGCAAACCATCGTCCCTCATTACCTCTTCCAGCCACCTACCCTGTCTTCCCCTTTAATCTCATCTATAAGTTTCCTCTCCTCGCCCACCATTTCAAGCACTTCCTCGTTTGTCTTCCTCTTTCCTCCACACCCAAGAACTCACACCACACAATAAAAATTAAAATGTGGTTGTATCAAATTGTATAGTGGTATTTAATACTGTCTCTCTAAAATTGGAAGTTATTTCTACAATATTTATAAATTTCAGAGTGATATTTAGGCACTTGGTCGAGAAATAATTCGTTCAGAGGGTCAGTTTAGTGCGCGGCAGGATTAATGGCATTCTTAATCGGCTCTTTGTAAGTTTCCTCACATTTATTAAAGATATAAAAAGCTTTATCTATCAAAGATCACGGGAGATATAAATTTAAATATGGCACTAGCAATTGGACGTTCTTATTTTTTACCAATCCGTACTCTTGCAGGGGAAAAGATCCATTTCTAGGGGAAACGAGGAAAGGTTTACGTACTCGCTAACGCAACCCGCTTATCACAGATGTGTACATGGGTTGCATACGACCACCGGATAAAGTCTGCCATGCATTGAATGCATGCAAGTGAGTGAGCCATAGAAGTATAACCAATCTTCTTCAGATGTGGGGATTTCAGTGAGACAGCTACATATTGAGACAGATCGAAATTTCCCGGAAAGATTATTCGGTGCTCATGATTAAAGACAAACTTAGTAATTTTCTACAAAATGTTTAATGTGCGACGAATTTCACCGCTTGACGGCATCGTCAAGTATATGCAGAAGTTTGTTATTAGTGCTAATTGTTGTAGTTACGTAGGAGGAGGAGGGGGAGAACAAATATTCGGGCTGGGTTGAGGAAGGAAAAACAAAACACGTTGATCAAAGGAGTTGGTGAGGCGGTAAAGGTTAATTTTATCGGAAAGGAGTTGTGGGGAGGGGATGCGGAAATAGTAATTCATTATAAAGGTTTATTGGATTGTCTGATAATTTATATCTGTTCAAGTGCGTCCATTTTCAGGCCTTTGGGAAAAACGTGTAAACTTTCTGGCATAAAATCGCTCGTGTGATTTTTTCCCCCTTCCTCCCCCGTAACTACAACAACAATTAACACAAATAACCAAGGATACTAGAATTTTAAGGAAAAGCAGACTCTCAACTTCGACGTGATACCTTTCTTGAAGCTGCCAACCGAGGCGCCACTATGCGTCAGTGATGGAATCAGACGATCCCAATACAAACGAACGTAGTTTCGCTTTTTGTTCCATTTCGAACTGAGAGGAAATTACGGCTAGTTATAGGAAGTGACTAATGGTTTTATCCGTCAGATATCCACCATGATAACTAAATCTGATATCAATACAATCACAAAAACCCCTTGCTATACGATAACGTGAAGAATAAAACAGAGTACATATTAGCCTCAAACAAGCTTTCTGTTCTTCACACCTAAAATTTTGTTCTTTCTCAGGGTTGCGGAATACAATATGGAGCATCCATGAACAAAGTAAGATCTCTTATCCATTTTTAGTCGAGTTATAAATCTTTTTCTACACCAACAATTGAAACTCCTCAGAAGCCGCCATGCGTAAACAATAGTGACAAAACGTAAACAAACTCCATCAGAAACCTCACTATTGCCACCTATCGAGCGGCTTCAAAAAAATGTAACAAAAAAACAATGAAAGCGCAATGATCTTGGCAATGGGGCTGCAAATAATAAACTTCTGCCGTAAAGCGGTGAAACGCGTCGTGCATTAACATTTTTGTAGACAAGTACTAAGTTTGTATTTAAGGATGTTCCACCGCGACTGAGTGAGTCAAAATAAATACTAAATTCCACATTTTTTATATATTGTAAGAAAAATCCTGCTTTCTCTGGTGGAATGCGTTACATATAGAAACCCAAATGTAAGGTACAAAATATATTCAGATTATTCCACGAATGTATTTTAAATGAGTACTTTTTTCTAGCCATAGGAGCTGACTGCAGCGCCATTTTTAACGTAATACCGCATTTTGACTTCAATTACGGCAGTAATTCCCTAATAACTAGAAAAATAAGGTGGTAAGATGTCTATGTTACATTTTTATTCAATTTCTCTGGAGTATTTCCTTCTTAAAAATAGTTTGACGTGAAAACGGCATTTATATTTTATGGGAAAATTGTATTTTTCCCCGTGTTTCTCTCATTCCCCCATTGAACACCATGTAGTATCAAGTTCAATTATTATAGAATAAAATAGCGTGGAAAGGTGCTATTTTGTTGTTCATATCAGATAGAGGACAAAAGTTTCTACAAGTAGACAGAATATTAATAAAATGACATTTAAGTTATTTAACGGTGGAACCACTTTAATTATGAGTACCAATATAATTAACTTCTACGAAGTGAAGCCTGTCTCGGTCAAGTATATTTAAGAATATTTAGAATTAGCGAAATAAATATTATTCTCATACGTCTCAGGCGCACGCCAGGCCTTTAAAAGTATAAGAGCCCATAAATAAATGTCAATCCTGCATTTTAATGCGTATTGCACAAGATCTTATTCGTATATATATTTGCGAAATAAATTGCGCATGTAGATTAATAAATAAATTAACGCAGAAGACAAAAAAATCAAATGCCTCTCAAACTTTAGGCAAAAGCAGTCCAATACACTAATTACATGCTCAATTTTCTGCAAGGACCACATGAGTTATATTTAAACATGTAATTACGTGACTTTGTTGAATAATAGTATCTAATTTGTCGAAAACCAAATCTTTTTCTATCTTATAGGAGTGTAAATTTCCTCCTCTTTTGTATCTTATCGCGGCCAAGTAACTCGAGTCTGGTTATTGCACGACTGAAGTAGAGTAGACGTTGCAATATGCCAGCACTGAGAATTTCAAAGCCATCCTTAAGGGAAACCTTACGCCATGAAATATTTTATTTCCTCCATGGATTCACTCCATGGAGTTGAATAGATCGTGGCTTCGATCATCGTCCATCCATTATGCATATGAATTCCATTTGCACCAGGGGCATGTGCACCACATACTTTAAGATCGCAAATCACTTTTTAGAAGCCTTAGCCTCTCTTAAATTCAATGAAAGAGAACCAGATGTGCTCTTGGAAGGAATAGGATAATACTAAAATGCACGTGCATGCACTTAGAATCACCTTACCGTGTATTCCTAGCCACAGTGGAAGGTCGACGGGAAATGAAGAAGGGTTATATGACCCTAGGGAAGAAAAGAATGGGGACATTGAAAGTTCTGCCAGCCACTGTTTCTTGTGCGGAAGAAATCGATGGTATTAAGTTGGCCCACGATTCCAGCCCACGAAAACGTATCCCAACAAAGGAATTGAAAAACTATGGGCACTTCAACAATATCTCCTCTCCATAGGCGTATCCAGGGGAGGGGGTGTTTTGGAGGTTGTAACCCCCTCCACCCCCTTGATAAAAAAAACGTAAAAATGATGTGTTTAACACATGCTAATAGTACACCTATAGATCACCTTCCATAACATAATAGAACACCTTCAAAGCGTCATTTTAAGATGTACATTTATCAAAATTCCAGAACCCCCCGTTTTACATGGGGGATATTCCATATCCCCTGAAGGGGGGATATGGAATACCACCCCTTCCAGACGCTTCTATATACGCCAATACTCCTCTCAGCATAATTATAGTGGGAAGAACGTAACATAGCGATGTGTTTTCGTTGGCTGGAGTCTTGGGTTAACTTCCTTCCCGCTTAGAAATCCATTACTATCATTTTTGTACTGCATTTTACATCTGCTTTTTAGATATGATCACTAAATGCGACATTGTAAAATGTACCGTCTACGGCATTAATTCCAGGGAGTTACAAACTTTCAAATTTTTGAACAATGTAAGCTAAATCCTATAGACCTCAAATATTATAAACAATTTCCGTACAATACTATCATCCTCGAAGGTGTTTCGCAGAAAAGCAAACTTTTGACAGGGAATAACATGCTTGTACGTTCAAACTACGATCAATCGGCCATCAAAATGAACTTTTCCACATGCGGAATGTTTTCAACTTTCGCACTTCCTTCGTTAAATCTCTTATCCTCCGACATCTAACATCGGCCACCGGCTTGGTCACTCCTAACTGAAATACGACGGCTGAAAAATCTCTAATTGCGATCCATTCATAGGACTCTAATCGAATACGACGGAATAAACGAGCTAGGTCATTAGGAGCCACAGCACAATCAAAATAAATGAACGAAAAAAATTGAAATTCACAGTAAAAATTTCAATTTATGGTAATAATCACCCCGAACCGCTACTCTCGTATTCTCAGTTTTTTTCCTTACTGTTTCAATCCAGTAGTGGGTTCTTCGGTTAATACCAAGCGCCGCAAAACCTTTAACACCAGACTTTTTGCGGTACCCTCAAACCCATTATAAAGCTTGCAAAGATGTAATTGCTGTGCTGTGGATAGGAATACACGAAGAAACTTCCAAAATAAAAGTTACGTGTCGTAAGTTCGTCCTTGGCGTGGGGTAACTCCCCCGTAAACAACTTAATTGTGTGTGCGTCCTACTTATGTTTATCTTAAACAGGGCTCACGGCTCCTGTCAGAAAAACAGAATTGTGACCGGTGGCTTCTCCCTTCCTTAAGAAAGGTACGTTGCTTACGGCTTTTGGAGTCAATTACTTTATTTAAAGGTTAAGGTTAGAAGACGAAATAGTAAACGCTGAACGCGTCCGTCCTTATGCAGTGAAATCAGCGTATGGACCGTGAGGTAAAAATAAGGATAATTCAGGATCGTGACAAACTATCACATCCTGCAATGCGTCATTCTTTTTGTGAATGTAAAAGTGATTGACATATGTATTATTATTTGAGTAAGAACTTTACTGGGAATGTGAAAAAAATTATGAAATAGTTGAGAGCTTCGTGAAAATTGTTGAGGTGCCTTTATGTGTTAATTTAAACGAGGTTCAAACTTACCCCAAAACAGAGTAATAATGAGTTTTAAAAAATTCCCAAAAAGCTTAAAATATCCGAGGCCGAACGTAGGAAATCGTTTAGACAACATGAGAAAGCCGAGATGGCCAAGTGCCACCAACCGTAGCCGTCACTACGGCTTCACTGAAAGAAATCGTTGGATGATGAAATCCAAGAATTAGAAGCGGTAGTATCCAATTTAAAGAGTTTCCCAGGATCGGTGAGGCATCAAACTACAGTAGAAGTCAGACGTCTACCTAGTAGATTAAAGAAATTACAGGCCGACGAAATCGGATAAAAAAATATGATCACCGTGAGAAGAGATGCGGCGAACCTTTATACCGTATTTAATATCATATTTCATCATCGCTCTCTATCTCTGATATCGCACATATATCTTACATATGTGGCTCAGTGGTCAGCAATGTCAAATTTTAGCCATAAAATCATCATCATTGGGTAATCTACCGTCTGATTGGTATATTTTTGGACAGTTCTTTTCCTAACTTCCCCATTTCTGGAACAGTTTTTCACTTTACCTCATATTAATTGTTCGCCATCTCTCTAGGATTCCATACACACCCTCTCCTCTCCTAATATGTTGTATCTACCGAAATCCCCTTCCTCTCTCCCTTACTCAATTCTCGCTTCCCCCAGCGCTCCCTTCTATAAAATAATCCTCTTCAATATAAGACACTGTCTCCGGCGTAACTCTGTGGAACTCCTTCATTTTAATAATATACTGAAGATGACATAGAATATAATTTACTGAAGATGGCATGAGATGCTGAAACCCGGGTCGTTTCCTTAAAATAAAGTGTGGAATAACAACCAAGTGCTATTTTTTATTATTAACATCCTATTCAACATGCCCTCAACTCTCAAAATCCATCTTTTCCACCTTTTCCGAATATCTGCCACTAACTTCCCTTTCTCTATCTCTAGAAAATATTACTAAAACTTCATCGTTTGTCTTCCTCGCCATCCAGATCACCCTCTCAATTCTTTTCCAAACCCACACCTCGAATTCCCTAAGTCTACGCACATCATTTCTTCGCAACGACCAAGTGTCCGGCCCATCCAGTGCCCACGTTCCATTTCAGGGTTTTTACCAATCTTTTCTTTGCGTGCCTCCTCAAACCCCCAATTGAATTCCCTTCTCTTCGGAAATGCTTTCTTTGCTACGGAAATCCTGCACCGATATTCCGACCACTAAATCAATTTTACTCCAATGTACTACCTACTTAAGTACGCAAACCGTTCTGCCTGCTCCGCGGGAAGTAAAAAAAATCACATTAGGTAAATACTTAAAAGGAAGTCACTTGTATCGTTGCTACTTGTTAATAACTCATTCATCTTTCACGAACTTTTTCCTCGCTATTTCGCCAAGTTACGCCTATCTTTAATTACAATTAAATTTGAAAAAAGTTTATTGCTTCAATAAAAAATGTCAAACCACTTATGAGGGTCGTCCCACGACCACCATCTTGCCTGAAAGCTCTCCGGCTATAAAAAGAGTTGGCAGTATGATCCAACAAGATGCCCCAAGGCTCTTTGCGTGCAATATGAAGATCAATTCGATGATCTGGATGACAACTGAGCTAATAACTATTCAAACTGGATGCTACAATCTAGCGCTTTGGATGTTGATTCGATTACATCTGATGCACGGACGACCTCCGTCTGCTGTTGTTTTTGCTGCACAACAAAAATCGGATCCCTCAACCAAAACATTTTACGTAAATCTCCCGTCAATCCAAACGATAGAGGTGGATACGCAATCGGGAGTTCGGGTTAAAATGTAAATTTCCGATTATGAATCGAAAAATTGACTCGACTGCTAACCAATTGAATTTCAAAAATTGTGGTGAAAACAGAGGAAAACTTAAACTGTAGGAAGTTACATGTTAGCACAGTTCGATCTTTTATGTCATAGATAACGAATTATAGCCTAGAATGAATCGGTAAGAAACTTACCAAACCCTACAGGACGTTACAATCGATTTGAGACTGTCCACTCATTTCTATCACCAAGCCAACGACGAAGTCTTCATCCAAATGACAAACGTCCGTAAATCTGACGTAGCCACCACCATCCACTTTCTCATCTCTCTCATATATATACTCTTAAGATTCCAGTCTTACCACCCCCGGTTTCCCGCACCACTTGAAACTTCGCTGCCCCTCCAAAGGGGATTAATGACACGTTCGCTTCACTAGCGGTAAGAGAGAATACGAGGAGGCATGCCATTTCGAAAATGGAGGATCGCTATTAGATCATCCCTTCGGCAGCTTGAACTCAAAGGAAATAAGGACCATCTATCTCCTCTGCCCTCAAATTTATCTTAAAAAAGGAACAATGTTCAAATACACCATCAAGACTCACATTAGCGCTAACTTAAGAATTACAAGGCTTTATTTGACGTTGTAGTAATAATATTTCTTAACTTCCCACACAATCATCAGGGGCGTATGTAATATTTTTTTCCAAATGGTAAAACGTGCGTGATGAAAGAAGTTCGGTTATAAATACTGTCCGGTGCATACCTCTCTGATGATCAACACTTATTCAACTCTCCTCAATGATAAACTCTTTTTATTCACTCTGAAATACATTTACACGCCAATAGACTTACTCCATCTTAGAACTCTTGCACTTACGCAAGACATCTTGGTAAGGAAACAAAAGAATAACACTTCAAGCGAAAGAAGGCCGCTTCACCACCGCGATAATTTACATAAACAAAATGTCGAAGAAAGCTCCCCAAACATCACACTCCAACAATAAATAAGGTTATACTTCCACATAGAAGAAATATTCGGGCACGCGATTTTAAATGCAGGTAATAAATATTTGGCTTTCAGCTGCAGAGTAAGTTATCGTGGGACGATGACATGGATGAAAAATTAGATTATTATCTCGACTAAATAAATTAGTAGAAAGGTAATTAAAATGTAGTGTATTCATAAAGTCATAAATTGTCAGTCTTCTGGAGTTTGACCGAGAAAGGAGCTAAAATGAAAATATTATTTTAATTTAATTGGATTGAAATAGGAGTTTAAATTATTTTAACTCAAATTCAAATAATTTACATGCATCAAAATGTGAATTGAAATAAAATTATATAATTTACAATGAAGAGCCTCCAATGTGATGTAAACGAAAAATATTTCAGCAAAATTAAGTTCAATTATTACATACTGTTACACTGTTTACAGTTTTATGTTTGAAAACTTACGTCAAAACACGGAACTTACGTAAAAAATGCTTTACTGCTGAAATGTAAGTAATTACTGAGAAAATTGAACATATGCAGGCTTCGATTTAACACCACGGCTCTGTACAAACTACTTCGGGCTAAATTATTTTGAGATAAAAGATGGCTGTCAGCGAGAGGCGAATTAAAAAAACGAGCCCAGTTCAGTGAGATCTAAAACTTCTTCTCTACTTTCCCAATTCATTAACAAAATTAACACTCACCCAATTAATCCAATTTTCTTTTGGAGGGACCCGCTTATTAGGTCCCTAATGTGCTTCTCCCATGAAGTGTATGGGGGAACAGAGGCACCTAAAACTAATTTTCTTCGAATAACTAAAAGGCTTCATTTTACGTACGCATATTGATTTTCCATCTATTGTACTCAATAATTACATGGCCATGCGACATTGTACTCACCCAACGGATGTTCTTTAAACTTACTTAGCCGATTACTCGATCCGCATACTCCAATAGAATCACCTCATTTTATAATTTGAATCTTATCTGGATGCTACGTAGCCATTTTCTGAAGTGATAAATGATAAATTGTTTCCGAGTGAGGCCACGATAATAGCTTACCATCTTGATGGCACAGATTTGAGTTCCAGCTGCGGTGAATATTTTTTCGAAGATATCCCCTGCAAGTCGCCTCAGATGCTTGTGGCAGAGGATGTTAGGACAACATCCATGAAAAAGTATGGAATATGGAAAAAAGAGGGGGTTTTGAGAGGACAGATGTGAATTGTGTCTGAACGCTGCGTCGTATGTTTGTGTCAAGCTGTTTTTGTTACGATGCCTAGATAATGGTGCGAGGAAAGAAGAAGGTTTTGTACCTGTCAGTTCGGTCAGTGTATTTATCTTATTTTGTCGCTTCTATCAGTTACGGTGACATAGCAACGGGGTCAAAACAATATCATCCGTGTTGAACTGAAACTCGCCTGAATCTGAGTTTTCAAGTAATCTAAGCCTAGCGTGTAGCCTACGAGTTTCTAACGGTTCCCAACCTAATCTTTCACTCAACTGCGAAACTCTTTCTGAACCCTCGTAGCTGTATTTAACAAAGCGTGCGTCTTTCTTGGGCAAGTAGTCCTTTTCATTTGTAGTTCTCCCTCGATCGGATAGGACTATCAAGATGGACTTACTGGGAAGACTACAAATATACGGTAGGATTAGCAATTTTTCTACTCTCCGCTAAAAATAAGTCTGTTTCTTCATGAATATAATAATAGTAATTTCACGAAAAATTTAATTCACAGTCACAATGATAATGATTTATATAAATGGATTATCAGAGCAAATTACCAAGGTATTAAAAAATACAATTTATAAAATAGCACAAAAAAACCATAAAACGCAGCACAAACTCGTATATTCTAAACTTAAGTCAGATACCCCTATATAGCTGAGAAGCAATATAATTTATTCTATTCCATGTAAAGACTGTGACAGTAGCTACACAGGCCAAACATCCCAATATTTAAAAAATAGGATCTCGCAACATAAAACAGCAATTACGACTAAAGTTCAACTTTGTGCAAGAGAAAATCATGCAATTACAAATAGTCACTCATTTAATTTCGAAGAAGCCAACATTTTAGACTCGGAACAAAATGTATCAAAAATATTATTCAAAGAAATGTACCATATATCCAGAAATAAAAAAAGTTGCAATAAGAGAACAGACATTTCTTAATTAAGCAAAATTTATCATAATTTAATAAATGACACATTCCTTTTCAACAAAGAAATGGATCCAAGCAACCGAATTAAAATTGTAAATAAAAACAGCACCTAACTTTAAAGGTAACAATATTGAATATGGGGTAAGTCCGGGAGAGATGGCCCCTCGGGAGAGATGGACTTATTGCATAGTTCGGAATGTAGCCACTCTAGTGCGCCACTTTTCTCATACTGGTGTCATGGCCGACTACGTAGACACGTATTGTTGTTTATAGCCGCTTTGACCTCCTTATTTGATAGTTATTCAAAGAAAAAGATATCAGGCGAGCAAAATATTTTTTCATAGTTAACGTTTTTTAGTTGTAGTGTGTTTAATTGTCCATATCATTGAGTTTCTTGTCTATACTTGATGAAAACAATATGTATCGGTTCACTACACACCACTGCGGCGCCCCTGACATTGGGGAAAGCAGAAAAATGGCCACTGGTCCATCTCTCGCATACAATCGGGAGGGATGGACCAGTTCGAGTTGGGATAGATGGACCACACTTTTTACACTATAAGTAAAAGCTGACAATTTAGATTTGCTTTATCGAAGTGCTGAAATGTTAAAAAACAAATACAGTCGAACCAATAATTAAGGAAATTGTAGTTAGTAGTCATTCCAATATTAAAACTTGGCCTTTTCATTACATTTTAACTTTTTGTGGGCCGTTTAATTCTTTTGGTTAGATTCTTGTGTCTAATATGTTCTAATTTTGCAAATTTATAGTTTGGTAAGATTGGCAGTAAACATAGAGTGTTATTAAAATATTCTTTTGTACAGAGAAATTTTTTTTCAAGTTTATTTAATGCCTTTTAGTTATGGTCCATCTCTCCCAATATCCTTGGTCCATCTCACCCATAGCATATGAGTGAGATGGACCAAAGAGAAAAAAATATATTGATTTTTTAAAGGTATTTTCCATTTAAATTTCACTTATTTCTTATGAAATACTAATAACGTTATCTATGATATTATAGGACAACACACGATTGAACCGATTATACCATAATTAACAAAAATATGAACACTTAAAAAAAGTGGGGCCATCACTCCCGGACTTACCCTATGTCTATGTATTTTTATATTTAATGTCTGTAAATTATCCATTATGTAATCAAAAAAGAACTATCAATCATTTAACATCATACGCATCATTTGTTTATGGCCCAGAAGATGGATGAATAAAGGTCCGAAGCGTCGGCAAAAGTTTATATATATATATATATTAATTGACATTAAGTCATGACATTTGAACCAAATATAAAAAATGTAATAATTACGAGGCAGAAAGTGTATTTATATATTTAAAGTTAAAGAAATCATGCACAATTTCCAGTTAGATTAAAATGGGTAGTAAATAAGAGGCACACTCGTGGAATAACGTTAGTACCTAGTATCTATGCTGAATGAAAATTGGCTGATGGTGACATGGTGTTTCAAAACCGTACATATTAAGGAAGACGACGATTCGTTTAACAACAAACGAGTTAATACGCACCCATAAAAATATAGAGTTTAAAGTGAAACAATAATTTACGACGCAACGCTGGTACAATTTTCTTAAGGTCCTCGAAGCTGCGTTTATACAAGAGTCACACTTTAGTTTCATTTATAATACCATTTACTAATAAGTCGGTGACAAATCCACTTGGTAGAGCTTTTTAACAGTTTTCATACGCTAAAAAGAATAACTATATCCATTATCTGTAGTAGACACAGTAAACACATATTCGTACGATGATATGCGACCGTTTGAATTCCCAAACACGTGCTGCTGTGCGGCCCGCAGTGGAAATAGAGAAGGGAAATTGAAATGGGAAAACACGAAAACGTATGCTGAAAGGCCAATGGCAGACAGAAAAGTTCGAAATTACGTCAACCATAGAAGCACCTTGAGGCTCCGACTATAACTACTACTGGCTGATAAATCTACAACCAGTTAACAAGATTTAGAGCTGTAAAGCACTTTTGTTTATCGTAATAAACACGAATGATTAAAAATTCACTCATTCCGGATCCGGTATGCACACACTCAAAAGAATAACTACACCCAAAATATACATATTGTTCCCACAACACCCACATATTCGTAGTATGATGGTATCCAACCTTTTGAATCCCCCAACACGTACGTAACGTTCGGCTCGCAGCGAGAGGGAAAATGGGGAATTGAAATGGTGGAAAAGGCGAAAAATGCACGCCGAAAAAAATAAAAACAGGGAAGGGTGGGAGAATGGGAAGAAACAAAAGAAAGTGGACTCGGAGAGGAAAGTCCGGGGCGAGTCCCGCATGCCAAAGAAGTCCCCAAAGGGAGGAAAGTAGGAAAGGAAAAAAAACAGGAATCATTAAAGGGAAGAAGAGAGAGCGTGAGGAAGCTGCAAAAAAGTTGAAAGAAGGGGAACGATAAGGGGGAGGTTAGGGATGGAGGGGGGGAGGGAGGGAGGGAGAGGGGGGCGTGGCACGAGCAAGGAAGGAGGGGGTTAGTGGGTAGGTGGAACCGGTTGCGTCAGAAGGGAGGTCGGAGGTCGACGGGGGGCTACGGACTAAATTCAAGGGGAAGCGACGAGGTTTAGGGATTATTACCCCTAGAAGTAGAAGTGCAAGGGTATCATCGCGCACACGAAGAGTTAAGGGTAAACCGTACAGTTATTGACCACATGGTATTTTGAAGAATAGAGTAAGAGTAATAATAGAAGATTAATAGAAGGGAACTGATGACGGGGACCTTAAGTAAGGATGTAAAAAAGAGGCTAGTGAAGAGCTTGATATGGAGTGTGGCGTTGTATGGGGCAGAAACGTGGACCTTGAGAAAGGAAGACGAAAATAGGCTGAAGGCTTTTGAGATGTGAGTGTGGAGGAGGATGGAGAAGGTGCATTGGACGGAAAGGAAGACAAATGAGGAAGTGCTTGACATGGTGGGCGAGGAGAGGAAACTTATAGATGATATTAATAGAAAGGCAGGGTAGGTGGCTGGATGGGGTAATGATGGTTTGCTGTAGGCCGTGATAGAGGGTAGGATGTTGGGTAAGCGGGGAAGGAAGAGGATATGTTTTATGGAGTGGGCGAGGAGAGGAAACTTATAGATGATATTAAGGGAAGGCAGGGTAGGTGGCTGGATGGGGTAATGATGGTTTGCTGAAGGCCGTGACAGAGGGTAGGATGTTGGGTAAGCGGGGAAGGAAGAGGATATGTTTTATGGACGGGATGAAGAAAGGTAGGACTTATGCTGAGATGAAGAAAGAAATACTAGAGGTAGAAAGGGCACGGCACGTGTAAGAGTTCGTTGGATATTCTCTGACTTTCACCACAACCTACCTCTAACCGGTAGATTACTGTAATGAATGAATAGTAAGAGTACAGATAGAAAATATTTACAATAATGATAGCAAACTTTACAATTGCGATTATTGTAAATGTTGTCCAACTGTACTCTTTTACTACGCTCTTCAAAATACCATGTGGACAATAACTGTACGGTTTACCCTACTCATATTATTATTATATAATTAAACAGTTAAAAGTAGGCCATTAACAATAAAAACAGGTGGTAACAACAAAAACAGCCGATTAAAAAAGAATAAACGATAGACTTCTACTTTTTTTAAACTTATATTTTTTTTAATAATTAATTTTTTGGGAAGGGCTCAAATAGTTTTGCTGGTAGGTCATTCCAGTCCCGCATGGTCCTATTCAAGAAGAAGAACTATTTTACATTAGTCATTTGTGATCGGCACTTAATCTTTAACTGGTGATCAGGAGTATACAAACGAGGATATCTGTAATCGCATGGGAACGAAATAGACGGTAAACGAAAGATTTGAGAAGAGAGAACTGCGATGGTTTGGTCATTTGTTAAGAATGCGAGAAAATTGATGGCCCGAACAAATCTTCCGGTGGACTCCACCTGGACGAAACGAACGCGGTCGACCTAGACGGTCGTGGATGGAAGGAATTAGAAAAGCCATAGAAAATAGAGAGCTAGAGGAAGAAACAAAGGAAGAAACAACAATAAAAAAGAGGTTTGGAGAAGGAGATTGGACAGGCAGCATCCAGCCGTATGATATGTTACTAATGTATGGTAAGGGACATAGAGACTAATTACTATCAAGTCCAAGTATATATATAGCAACGAGGTCAAGATGGGAGCAGTTTCACGCATCCCTCACAAGATCGTAACTATGTATCAGTTCAAAACATCTTCCCTCTTCCCAACCCACTTCTTTCTCCACTTGCTCTCGGATTTTCCCCGATTGATCGAATGTCATTGGGTAACGCGAGAAGAACGTCAAAATCGCATAAACTTCTTCCCAAACTGTTCTCCCCGCGTGTGAACAGGCGGGCTTCTTTTTTTTCGAGGTCAAGTTACGCACCTCATAACCCGCCATGTTAGGAGCGCGGGTATTTTATCCAAGGAGGTTAGAAAAGACCAACAACGAATTTAACCTAGATTAATAAATTGCTGTTTTCTTAAGCGTATCTCGTATGCATTGTGAAAATACAGGTCTTTGCAAAATTTCAAGCCGGTAGCTCATTTACAAGTGGTCGAAAGTGCTGTTAATATGCAGAAGAAAGTCGAAATTCAGAAACCGTTCAGAAAAATTCCGATGTATGTTCAAATGTGAATATTTCTTAAAGAAAGAGGCGTAGAGCGACAAGGTTTGCGTCATTTTGAAGGAAATTGAATTCCAAAATAGGATACCGTCGTCAGATTTGAGGTAGGATCCACCGTTCATAAGATAAAGCCTTCGAAATAAGGACTCTTAGACTACGCAAAATTCGTTGTTGAATTAGTATTTCTAATAATATATTAGTTGAATTAGATTTTAACCTCCTTGATTTTATCCAACAACGCTCTTGAGATCTCAAAGAGCAGTAAGGTGGTGGCGAAACATGGTGATTGTCGTTTGCACGAAGCGTGACTTCAAGGAGGGAGAATGGTAAATCGTGTGAATACCTAATAAGTTCGTCACTTTGAGGATATTTCATTTGGACTGTCACCGTTTCGAGAAAATATTGCTAATATTGCTACTTTGCGACCAAATATTTTTGATTCCTTACTCTTTTCGTCATGCTATTTTGTTCTTATCGTTTTGAGACAATTATTACGAAGTAGCTGATTATCAGGAAAATAATGACAGGCAAAATATACACTGCCCACATGCAAATCTTATCAGAATTTGCCAGGATTTGAGCCTTTTCAAAACACCGTAAACGATGACTTCCACAGAGTCTACTTTAAGGTAGAATAAAGGATACAGTGAGAATTAACAATATATCGCCTTGGTATATGAAAATTATAAATTCCCTAGTAAACAAATTATTATGAAATTTTCTTTTAATTACTAATTTGAGAATTAATTACTAATTTGAGTTTTTCAGTTAATTTTTTTAGAAAATGCTAGCAACAGATTTGTTTACAAAATAGTGATTCCTCAAATTAAACACTAAACTGGGCACCATTATAGTTAAATATTGGATACCGTACTGGTCTAGCCGTCCACCATCTTAGTAATTGAGTTAGCCCATATTGGCGCAGGAAGCAAGCATTCGAAACGGATGCTATTTTTAAGACACTTTTTATAATTGGTTTTCATTAAATTTTTAGTTTCAAGTAATGATATTGAAGTCGGATTTAAAAATGGAAATATGTAAATTCTATTCCACATTAGGAAATCTATAAAATAAATAATAATGTTTTTTAGGTTAAGGGGGTGGATTCCTCCCATTGGCTACATATTTTTGACCGCAAATAGTTCTATAGGGGCTATTCAAGTATTACGTAAGGCGATTTTTTACTACTTTTTAACCCTGTAACCTTTTGAACTTCATGTAAGACAACGTAAAATTTCACGAACCTTCCCCTCCTAATCTTACGTAAGTTTTGAGCCATTTTTGAAGCCATGGCCCTAGATAGTAAACCATGGGGGGTTCTAAGTCAAAATGCGAAAAAAAAACTGACCTCATCACGGATATCGATAACGGTTTTCGATATTTCGCGATTCGCTGTACTACGCACAACTCGCTAAACATGTGATCTTTGAAAATATGACATCTCCAAACTATAATGAACGCAACAACGAATCGGTTGTACGTTTTTCTATAGTTTAGCATACCTTCAGGTTTACTGCCTAATGTATTGAGGTGATCCAAAAAAGTAAGATTTGTCCTACGAAAATAATTTAAAAAAATGATAAAAATACGAATTCAGAAGTGACTTATATCTTGCGTAAGAAGGTCTCAGATTCCCTCACACCCCCGACGTAAGACAACGTAAGAAAAGCCCAACCCCCCTCCCTTCCCAAAACGTCTTACATAATACTTGAATGGCCCCAAAGCACTCCTGAGAATACACGATAGAATCATGCAAAATTTCAGCTCAATCATTAGAATAATTTTCGAGAAGAAGTGTAACAAACATACAGACAGAAACCATTCCATTTTTATACTATATTAGCATAAATAGATTCAAGCAATTTCTTGCGATTATAAGTCAGAACGCGCGTTTATTTTCACGCGATTTCTTGCATCCTTCTCCGGAATGTAAACATCAGTTGGTTGCCTTGGGTCTCCTCCACGAATTTCCCGATATCGAGCGAGAATGAGTAACGCGAAGATCTCTCTCTATCTCTCGATGCTCCATAGCAACTCTTCTCGCTCAGAGCGAAAAGACGCCCGACTCTTGGAGGTCAAATTTCGCACCTCATAACCTACGACTGAAGTAGGGATGGCGTATTTTTTTATTTTTTTAGACGGCGATGGAAGATGGCATTCGATCTCGAGGTTTATATATCAGCATACAAGAGCGCAATAAGACCACAAAAGGACGTCATTTTAAGCAGACGTTCTTCGATTAAAATAATTAATTAAGGATCCAAAACTGTGAGAGAGACATATCGGGTTCATTTCAATCAATATATTTGCGATACTTACGGAGGTGATTAAATTTTAAGGTTAGAATCAATGCGTTTTCATTCATCATGCGTATATCCTGGGTACGCAAAGATAAAAATATTGCCAAATGAAATATTTAGATGGTAGTAGTGCGTCATGTAACAAATATTTTACATTGAGCAAAATTTAATCTTCAAATATTGTATTACAAGTATGCCAAGCTAAATTAAGTCACGTGGTGGTCTAAATCGGCATCACAATGGTTTGACTTCAGCGCACGGCATGATTTACATATGTATTCCAACAGGAAGGATCAAACCAATAAATCGATAATTGACTCTCTTCTATGAAGGAAATGGAAACAACTTTTTTCTCTTAGTTAAGATATAAAAGTTGATCTTCAACATGGAAACAAGCTGTATTATGAGTGGTATCGACACAGTTCCATGACGTCATCCATCGGATTTGCGATGGCGTAGCGTTCTGACACGACATTAGCGCGCATAATTTTTAGTGATATGGCGTTTCACATTTCGGAGACAATATGGCCTCTTATGCAGATTCGTTCCCGAAGTAAATCTCCATAAGACCGGAGGGGCGACGTTGCCAATATCATCATGAAAATTAACAAAGTGCTACGAGAAGCACCAACTGCACATCATTTGAGTCTTCCAACATATGGAAACATAATTCTCCAAAGGAAATAACTTAAATTTAGCGCGGTCTTGAAAGTTTTTACCTACGTGGCCTTGAGGTGAGAATGAGCCGAAGTTTGGCAACAGAGTTCGGCAGGAGGTTCTTACTGTCAACGTAATGTGGAACGCTCTACAGAAATATTTTCATGAAGCGTCGTCATTTGTCGACCAAATGTTTCTCTTGTATATTTTCATACACGAATGAGCTTCGCATATAAATTACTCTAAAAAATAAACATTCAATTTTCCAGTAATTAAAATCTTTTTACCGGCTTGATTATGTACAGTGGCGAATCTAGGTTTGGACCAAGGGGTCTTAAATAAGATTCCGCCCGAAGTGTATCGAATAAGGCTTCTCAACGATGTTCGAATGGAACGAAGAAGTAGGATTTTGGAAAAGAAAACGCGGATCAAGTTCTACATGAAATTCTTATATCTCAAGGTTAGAAGAGGAGAAAATTAGTTGCCTCAGAGCGTGATGAAAGTTTATAGAGGTGTTATTCATTCAAGATTGAAGGAAGAAGGAAGACATGGTTGGAATCCGTAATTTATGCATTCATAATGTACACACACGTTTTTGTACTTTTTTTCTAATTACATATTTATAACATGTGAAATGGGTTTTATGTTCGGTTTTACGTTGAAGAATTATTTAAGAAGTGCTATGGTAGATGTGCGATGAAATGGAGTGGCACTCGAAATTGTTTCAAAAGAAATGGAGATAGATACCAGTAGACGAAATAATCAGCATATTTAGCAAGGCTAAGAATAGACGGATGACTGTGAAGAACTGGGAAAATGGTTCACAACGCAGCTTCCACAACAACTCAGCGAAGAATGTCATTATTGCTTTTTAAAACAAACCTCTGTATTCAATCGGAAGTAATTTTTTTTACTATTTTATAGCACCCATTATAAATTCTTTCTTTTATTGTTAAGTATTTATAGTTCAAAGATCAACAAGCAGTCAACTTTAAATTAATTGTAATTTGACATTGGAAATGTTCTTTACCTATTTAAACTTCCTGACTCTTGGTTAAACGAAAAATATTTAATGATTAAAACAAATGACCTTATCTAATCATAAAAGTGATTTCACTATTATTATTTTTTAGCTCATTATAATTATTGTCTTCAAAGATAAGAAGAGAATTAAACCCAAACAAGGAGAAGCAACTTGTTTTGTTGTCTAAAAATTTGAATTGATGTACAAGGATAGTTGAAATATTGTTATTTTTCATACCTGTTGTATTTTGAGCAATTAACACTCTCACTGCTGGCCATTTTGATGAAAAATTTCGCCACGAGCGGAAGTAGTTTTTTTGCAAAGCCGAGTAGATAGATGTCATATCATAGATGGCTCTTTGGATGCCGTAAAAAAATAATAAAAAATTCTATCAATATTTTAAATACATTTCTTTTTTTTTTAACTTTTGCGGAGATATTTTTCACTCTCTATTTTGTAGTCTGTCGCTCGCCACTATTCATTTGTCTCTGTTGTGCGCGGCGCACGAGGAGGGCGCGCGCCTCAGAGAGAGGATCCCTGACATTCCTGACGGAGGACGGGAGGAGTCAGTCAAGCAGTCAGAGAGAGATGAAACCAAGGATCGACTTGGAGGAAGATACAAAGAGGTTCCTCCTCGACTCGACATTGAAGGACGTTGGTGATACCTAAAGAATTTTTGTCTTGGGGTATAGCCGGGTTTCACTGCGTTATTGTAATTTTTCCTGCTATCTAGGGAGTAAAAGCCTTTTCCCAATTCAGATGACGGTTCTACTGTCTACCCACAATGTACTCCCCCCGTTCGGGGAACCTTTAGCCTTTGAGAGGATACACTACAAAACCTTATGAGGAATGTGTTATTGATCGGGCTATCGGGAATAAATAACGCGTATCGGTTATCGATAAAATGAGCCTATCGTCTAACCCGCAATTATTTTAAGGGCTAACTAACTCGTAATCCAACGGTTGAGGTAAAGGTGGCTAGAGCGGTAATCTTTGGTCATTGTGTGCACATTTTGTTATTTTTTCAAGTCGAAAAAAATGAATTAGGTCCACATTTAATTTAAGTTCTTGCGTTTATGCGGTGGAAATCACCACAGATGCAGTAATGAAAATGATACATGATTTATATTTTACATTTTTATCTTAGTTAAAGCATGTCATTACTTGAGCTATTCATAGTTTTTGGCGCTGTATTCCCGGTTTCGGCCAGAAAAAAATCATCTGTACGTATGTGATCGAATTATTACGAAAGGTATCCCATGTAACCATGAGCATGCGCGTTAAAGTGATATTTATTTGTTTAAAAAAACACAAAAAAAGGTATTTTTTCACATTTATCCACAGATATCAGAAACAAAAACGCCTATGCAAATGTTTATGCATAAACAACAGTCGATTCAACCATCTTAATCAGAAATTATAAAACTCAGGAAAACTATTAGTTTATTTACACCGCCGCACTCTCAACTGCTACCGAGGAATTCTTAATAAAAACTTAACAAAAGATTTCAAGCGGCGGGACAGGACTATTTCTATTTCTCCATAAAACAAGGAGGGTGCCTCTCTCTCTCTCTCGATCGAGGAGGAGTCAGATTTGAAGAGTATCGAGAAGATTGGAAATTCCTTGTTTGTGTTTGCTCAGACCGGCCGAAGCAGAAAGGTCGCACCATTCTGCGGTTAGGGTCCAAGAGGGCTTCGAGATCCCTTCGTCGGGAGGAAGAAAATTCCCTTTAAGGAAGGTTAAAGTGTACCATCCTGATAGAAATAGACCGACGACAAAATTAAGATGGTCAACAAAGGAAAAAAATCCTAGGACTTTTTTTCCATTAGGTAATTAATCTTGTCCCAAACAATTATATTCAGGTTATTCTATCTATAAGGTAAGGTTGAAGAGACATTAAAAGACCTAATAAAAATTTTCACGACCAGCACCAGCACGCCCCCATTCACTCAATTATTTTCAGTTCTTCATATTTAATTCCTCTTTTCACCACATTCTAACCGTCTATTGCCCAAGTTTATTTCCACCATGAAATAAATTGACAGAGTAGTCTCCTTTTGCCCTTTCAAAGTCTAGTGAATGCTTTGCAAAAACGTATTTTTTTTCTCAATTTTGTTTTAGGACGACGCAACTGGATGACATAGTCCATAGTTATGAAATTCAGACGGGCATATCGGTTTGCCATTCATTTAAACGAAGGCGAAACAGCAGACGAATGAGGATAAATCAAATTTATTTTAAAAAATTGCATGGAATAGTATTTAAGCTACCAGTTTCTATATTCTTGCGCTTCGTTTAAAATACTTAAGAATGTGTTACAAAATGGTTGCTTTGCTGATTGAAACCCTTTGCTCATTGTTGAATTCATCACTGCGATGTAATATCCCAGCATTAAAGATAACATTATTTAATTAGTTCAAAACAAAAAGGTAAAGTCAAAGTGTTACTTTTGTATTGATAGGTTAGCGAGACGGTGGTAGCAGCACCAGAACGGAGGATCTTCAACGGAGCATGCCGGCCTCGGTGAAGGCGGGGAAATGCTCTCGCGTGCTAACCCGAAGGCCTGGGGTTTGAGTCCCGCCTGGGGTGGGTTTTTATCCACTCAGGGCATGGGTGTTAATGTTTGGTTTTATAGTTAAACGTATGAAAGCATTTACAAGTCCTAATTTTCCTCGAAATAAAGTCGTCATTATCATTATGATCTACATACTACCCTGCGAGCCACGTACAGACAAATGCAATTCCCTATATGTGTTTGTACAGGCCTGGAATATTAGAGAATATGTATGAGGCAAGATGTTTTAAATCAGTCTCGTAAAGGTTGTAAAAAATAGAAAAAAGACCCCTCATTTTCGGACCTCGATCAGAGTGAGATAACATCACATTGATACCTAGTAATAATGCATGACGTTGTTTTCTCACGGTTAAGCTTATTGACACGGATGAACGATTTGTTAATACCCACACGGTACATTGCCCAATCTCACATAAAATATTTAAAAAAAAATACACTTGCTGGTAGAAGTAAAGATCCATGAATAGAGGCTTACCAAACACTAACTTCACTATTTTGCATACTATCGGCCAGGGGTTATTTGTATGTACCATTTTCTATCCCTTAAATATCTCTCATCTCGGCGTATTTACTTTTTTTAGCGAAGTATCTTCGTCAAAAATGCCAATCCCATACATCTCTCTCCTACTCTTAATTACCAACGCTCCCCTACA
Source organism: Pyrrhosoma nymphula (assembly GCA_963573305.1). NCBI lineage: Eukaryota > Metazoa > Arthropoda > Insecta > Odonata > Coenagrionidae > Pyrrhosoma > Pyrrhosoma nymphula. The sequence continues at coordinate 4,240,516 of OY754335.1, read as the reverse complement.
TGAAATATATAAGGCTTATTTTGAGGAAACCGGGACTAGCCACGGTAGTAACCTTTACGGAGTCACCCGCAAGTGCACATAAGTGCGATATTCCACATCGCAAAATAATCCACTAAATAAGACATTCCTGGCGTGTGGTGATGGGGGATTTCAGGGTTTCCCACAAAGGGTCCCACCCCTGTCGACGTTTCGGAGAACGAATCACTCTCCATACTCAGGGCTGATGCCGAGACTTGTACTGAACTGAAATATTATGGTGTTTTTAACTAGTAACCATCCTCTGCCAAACTGTTAAACACGTTTTCCGCTATATTGATGATATCTTTGTCCTTTGGCCTCATGGCCGTGAATCTCTATCTTCCTTCATTTCTGCGCTAAACTCTTCCTTTTCGGTTTCTTTCACCTCTTCCGTCTCTGACTCTTCCATCACATTTCTGGATGTTAATATCCTACTAAAAAGCAACAAATTCATCACCTCCGTCCATAAAAAACCCACTAACCATAACCTTTACCTTCATTTCAATAGCTTCCATCCACCACATACCAAACGCTCCATTCCATATTCCCTCTCTGTCTGCGGCCACAGAATTTGTAACGACGCCCACTCCCTTCAACAATACACCGATAACCTATATCACTCCCTCAGAGAACGTGAGTACCCTAAAAAGCTTCTTACCAATCAAATCCTGCCCCCCTCTGCCAATTACACCCCTCGGGCCAAAACCCACCATCCTGACAGACTCAGCCTCATCACCACATTCTTCCCTGGCTCCCATAAAATCAGAAACATCCTCCGCGATCTATACCCAATTTTAAAGAATAATAATTCCACTGCCCTCCTATTACCTTCATGTCCCACAGTATTTTTTAAGCGTCCCGCAAACCTGCGAGATATCTTAAAATCTACGAAACCCACCCTTCAACCGACCGCCCCCTCTCCACCACTCTCCTCAACTTGCAACCGTCCTAGATGCAAATGTTGCTCCCTCCTACGCTCTTCTGCTACGCCCTCTTCAAATAAATCTTCCTCAGCAGCCAACTGTACTTCCACAAATATCGTTTACCATCTCTCGTGCAATTTCTGCCCGGCATTTTATGTTGGCGAATGTACTACCCCGCTTTCAATACGAATGAATGGGCACCGCCACTCCACCACATGTCCTCCCTTCATTGATCCCATTCCTAAACATACCGCTTCCCATCGTAAGACCTTCAATAAATGTTTCTCTCTCTCTATATTAGAAGCCCTCCCCGAATCAGCAACTAATATTGAATTGAGGACTAGTGAGATGGCATTCATCTGGTTCTTTAGGGCATTTTAATCGCCCGGGCTTAACTTGGCCCACTGACCAATAGCAACCCATTGCTTCTCTCCCCACCAGTCCCCTTCCCTTCTCCTGTTCCGCTTTCCCCCCCCCGCCACCCCCGGAGGTAACACACCACTAGTTAGTCTCTTGTCGCCGACGATGACGGCTTGCCCGTCGAAACGTCCCGTAAATTATTCTGTGAGTGTCCTTTTAATTTTTGTGTGCCTGTGTATTCAAAGTATATATATATATATATATATATATATATATATATATATATATATATATATATATATATATATATATATATTCAATCGACGAAGTTCACACGTGGTGAAAATATACCCAATATATATATATATATATATATATATATATATATATATATATATATATATATATAAATTCAAACTTACAGGAGGTAGGAGAAAGAGGAAAATATAAAGAATTCGTTCTTACGGGAACGTTTCGAACCAGTTGGTCCTTCGTCAGCTCTAGAAGTGAGCAGTTAGTACTACCCTGGGGAAGGGGAAGGTAGGGGAGGAAATTAAGGAGGGGAGGGGAACTAGGAGGGGAGGGGAACTAAGACGGAACAATGTTGCACCTGGCTGTTTTCGGATGGGAGAAGTTTCAAGCAGGGAGAATTATTCTTTATATTTTCCTCTTTCTCCTACCTCCTGTAAGTTTGAATTTATATATTTGTGGCCAATTGGCGAAAACTTCCAAAGATTATATATATATATATATAATCTTTGGAAGTTTTCGCCAATTGGCCACAAAAATATGTGTGTATATATATATATATATATATATATATATATATATATATACATACATATATAATATGCCAAGAGGGTGGCCGATAAAAATATAGAAACAAAACAAAGGACACTTACAAATTAAAACTTCCGATATTTCGGTGAAGAGTAGCTCAACCTTTCTCTAGGATAAGAGTAGGAATGGGTATATATATATATATACATACCCAGGGTCCTGGAAGTCGGATGCCCCAGGACCCTTGGTGAATATAACTGCCAAAAATTCGCCATTATTATTATGTTACGGTTTACCTTATTTGATTACTGTGCTTGCTTTGTTTGATTGTGTAAAAGATACAGAGGAAAAAAATTCAATATTTTCATCATCAATTCGCTCAAGGGAGCAGTGGCAAGAGGCAAGATCCACCTGAGCTAAATGAGCTAAAATATCTCACTTACCCGCCTAACATTCTTCCATCTTCACAGCTTCCCACATCCCGTTACCTCTGATGACATGTATCACCCACAAAAAATGTCTCCTCTTATTTTTCCCACAAAAACTTCCTTTCTTCCCTAACTCAGCACTCTTTCCTTTCCGACCATTCTACTCTTCTTTTCCATCACCCTCAAAAATGATGTGATCGAAGAAGGTTTGGGCGTAATGGCTCGCAATGAAGACGTTCAAATTCGTCATCCATTTCATATTAATCATTCTACCACAGCACCACATTTTCATTGTTGCTATATTTTAGGTGCTTTCAATTTAGCATGGCGATATCTGGCTATTGACGGAAGCGATTCCCGATCGCCAAGCGACCAAATGAAACTTAAGGTAGTTTGAGCGAAAAATCACTTCAACTAGAAATTGATGAATTTGGCCTCATTTTAAAGAAAAAAAAACTCTCATATTTCGAGTAATTTCCCTGAAAATAGAAGTTGTATTATATGGGATGGATTACGGCTGTGCGCTCCAGAGGGAGAATATTAAATAAAATAGGAACTTTTAGCACCTAGATTTTGTCACAAAACTAACAGGTAGGTTGCATGTTTTATCATCTATTTCTAAAAAATAATCTATTACTCACCGAAGTAATTTTTACAGAATCGCAAATAAACCTGCTGATTTGAAGGATTTTCAGCCTTACGGCGGGAAAAAATGAGTCGAGTTGGAGACTTATGTAGCTTTATTTATTTAATTACTGAGAATTTTTGGTCATACATAATTATATCTTTGCGCCATTAATATTACAATATTTATTTCATAGTTCTTACAGACGATGAAATAAAAAAATTAAATTTTAATATGGTCTCCATTATGACTAGGGAACTATCTCGCAAGAAACCACCTGAACAGCTCAAAGCGGCTATTCACGCATGCGCAGTCCGTCTCGCGTACACACAAACATTAGCGAATAGCTGTGAAGAAATACGCTTGATGCTCTTCAATTGTTCGGCTCACCTCGGAGAGAAGAGCCACCGATAGCCGGCGATAGACGGCTATTTCATTAAATCGAAAGCGTGGTGATCGCCGCAAATGGAAAGCACCATCAAAAGCTAATATCATCCTAGTCTTTATTTCACACGAGTTTGTTCCTATGTGATACAACTTATGCGTACATTTCGCGTGTGAGAAGCTAACATAAAACTATTTAAGGACAGTAGTCAATAAATAACTCAGTCGTCGCATTAGGACTAAATAGCCATTAAGACAGAGTATACAAATTGGATGCCGCATTGTTCAAATTTTGTACCGTCTCATGAGGTGTTAAAATGGCAGCAAATATGTAACGAATGGCATTCAAAATTTTACAAGCGGCGATTAAGACTCGATCATAATTTGAGAAACATTTCACAGATTAAACAGAACCATACATGCATGGATTCTACAAAAGTAGCTAAGCGGTAGAATCGAATTCAATATCCCCAAATTATTTTGCCGAGGTAGGTAAAATGCACTTCAGTGCTATTATTTTTTTGGTGTTTTAGCATATATCCGTTATTATTCTTAAGCCCATCATTTAGAACATGGCAAATAGCAATTTCTTAAGCCAATACTGCACATTAATACAGACCACCAGGATAAATAATCCTTTCCTAACGGTGATTTCCGTCTAAATATAACATACGCCGGCAGTGATCCCTGCGGTACTCTTCGAAACGAACTGATATCATACTAAATGTCCAGAAAAATATAGACGTGGGACATTTTTTTAGAAATTTCATCGATTTTATAAATCTAAGGGTTAAGACAGCAGTGTAATAATGGTTTGAAGCCGGAATATTGTTTCTTAACACATTGAGGGGCATTGAGGACCGAATTTTCTTCCACATAAAAATAACAATTTTTTCAAGCAAATATCATTACCGGATTGAAGTCAATAAAATAAATGACTCCTCATATTTCTCGGCGCAAAGTTCCCTCCAACACTCTTCTAAATAGAATATATTTTATAACACACTTTAACAGCCTATTCCCGACCCTTTCTTTGTCAGTGCAAACATTTCATTTTAAATACCATTCCTGCAGAAGTCCGGCGGAATTTCTCTCCTAGTATTTATATATGTATTTCGAGCTGCTTGTTGGGTACATGTCATCTGGCTGTAATTCAAGACCTACTAAATTTCATCAATGAGAGAAACCTCCAATCATTTTCCAGAAAATTACCTTTCGCTAACGTCACACAAGGAAATCCCGATCCCGATTTCAATGGGTCTTCTTCTATGGAATGATTTTCACTCTCGCTTTCCAGACTCACAATCGGCTAACGGGACTGAATTCCGATTCCAGTTCATTAACCATTCGATATTTGATCTCACATTTCTTTCAAACAACATTATGCTGAACCCATTTCCAAATCTACTCAATCAAACGCGAGAAAACAATCTGTGTACAATTGTGGATTAATTTGATAGCCAACCTAATTACTTTAATGGCTAATAAGGCAAAAATACGATAAATATTACTCATAAATTATCAGTTAACATTTCACTTCGTTTAAGAATTGTTTACAAGAAACCCTGCACCACTATTGCAATTGTATCAAAACTGACAAAACACTTTTTAATTAAACTGGTAGCAGAAGTAGTTCACAGTGGGATATTAATAGGATAGTGTGGTATTTAAATTTCAGTATAACAAAGCGATATAATTTTGCATACCAAATTTTTGAAGTATCGCATGATAAGATATTAGGTACACTACATTGAATATTCCGGACTATATATATCGTAACGCGATATCTCCAGCATACCACAGTCGATACACTGCAAAATAACAAAACAATTTAAGTTAAAAATGGTCCCTAACCGCAATAAAACCGAACCATCTACCCTTTAACGTTACTCATATAATATACTATAATATCCTGCACTGATATGGGATTCGAACCCATGACCTTTAGGAAGTCAGACCGGCACGCTACCAATCTGGTAATTCTAAATGTTCCATAATTCTGCTATTCGTACATATCGGTGAGTCCAACTTAAAACAAAAGTAAAACACATAACGTAGATTTAGCGCATGCTAAGCAATGAAAGCCATTACGTATGTAGAAGGTGTATGACATTTATTACTATAGTTTGCCTGGAAGTTGATATTTTATTATCGTACTAGTTGAAAAGCCTGCTGAAATATGCTAAAATATTGGCGTAATAGCCAAAAAGTAATGGATAAAGTAAATAATTAAATAAAAATTGATATGTGATTTTTATTTTTGATGAAAACAATATAAATGGAAATACCTATGGAAAACAAAAAATAATAGATCAACGTCAGAGCTTTAATAGTATGCAACATTTTTGGTGATGCAGGCGAAGCTGTTACTAAGCAGTTTCCCTTGTGTGTATTAAAACAAAATGCATACGTCCGCGCCAGGTGTCAGCTAATGTATAACGTATATGGGAGCTCGCTTGCCATCTATTGGCGCACATCAGAATCACCAAGCTTAGCAACTGAATCGTGCATACGTACCTACGCGTAGCCTTTTATACAATAGTTGAGTGGGAAGAGCTAAAACCAGTTGAAAAGAGCAACATAGTGATTACTAATGCTAGAAGAAGTTCTGTAACTCGTACATGTCGGTGGATCATGTTTAAACAAAAAACGCATGACTCACATTTAGCTTAGGTTAAATAATCAAAGGAGTTATGGACGCATCAAGTGCATCAAATTTGTTAGGAAAACAAATGATTATAGTCCTTGCGTGACTAGTTTTGTTTTTAAGGTGATTTTTTTCGTTAATGCCGTCAGATGAGTCTTAAAAGAAAGAAAGACTTAAGACTTTTGAAGAAAGACTTAGTCCGGGAACTTAATAAAATACAAAGAAAAGCTGCGTGATTCGTCAAAAACTGCTACGGGCGTACAGACAGCGTTACACAGATGTTAAACGAATTAGGCTGGGAGCCGCTAGAGACTCGGAGGCTGCGCGCTAGGCTTAGATTGCTTGAGCAATTGAGAATAGATATGTTTAAGAGTAACACGGAGAACATCATATTAGAACCCCACTATATTTCCAGGTCCGACAGAAACGATAAATTAAGAGAGATATTTTGCCGAACGGATAGGTATGAGAATTCGTTTTTCCCCCAAAAAATAAGGGACTTTAACAAATGCTATGCGTTATTTCATAAGAGCGTTTCCTTTTTATATGTAAACGGCTGGTGTCCTAAAACCCCCCGCCACACGCCTATTGAGGTGGCTTGCGGGGTAGTATGTAGATGTAGATGAGAGGGAACGGTTCGCACCAGTCGTAAAGAACAGCTCGATGAAAAACACGAGCAAAAATTCCATCAAGGATGGCAGGTTTTATTAATTTTTCAGCGTATCCTGGGAACGAAAATAGTTTACCGGGTAGATACCACGCCTAAAATTTATATTTTCGGGATGTTGGCTTTTACATCGCCATGGTGTCATGCTTATAGATGAAATGTTTCTGTTTAAACCGTCCGACGCCTAAAATATGCGGCAAGGACTAACATGTTGTCGAGTTTACTTGATTTGACCACATTTGAGAAAAAAATAGAAAACGCACCGAAAAATCGCCCGTTTTTGCTGGAATTGTACTCAAGTATTGGAAGCTATCCTATGGAAAAAGTCCTATCTGCGTCCTTCTTCTTTGAATAAAGATATTTTCAAGTACGTTAGTTTCAAACAATCACGGAAAAACGAGGATGATATCCAGCGATTTCATTGGCAGACCGTCGAGCAGGTGGGAAGATCTTAATCTTATCTTAAATCTTAATCTTAATCTTAAAAAAAAACATTGATGAAAAAAAGAATGCTTTTCATTTACTGTCTGACTTCGTACAGAAATAGAGCTCACATTTTGTATGATCTGTCTCGAAAATTTCGTTTGCTCTCGAAATGAGTGGGTACTCATACATACATACATGTATGTATATTGACGGAAGACGGGCTATTCCGGTCTACGCTAAGCGATGCCCTTAGCAGATACGAGAGGTCACTTTCATGTTTGTCTCAGGGCAACGAATGTTTTTCTCCCACGCCCGAGTACAGAATGGTCTCCGGCGCAAGTCACGCGACGGACGCGGCATGAAAGATTAATGTGGTGGTCACGACGCGACGGTGGCAGCGGTCGTCATCCTGTAATTATATATTAGGCACTCGAATTTATTCTCCCTCTCATTTTACTGAAACCAGTAACACCCGAAATCGCGTGGCCGGCGTTTATACGTATATAACTGTGTGATCATGTTATGGAACTGGTTCGCGTGCCAATATGCCGTGAGAGTCAATCGACGTCCGTTCCGGAAATAAAACCAAAAATCATGCTCTCCTCTCCTTCCAACTGCTTGAAAATTGAAACGTTAACATCAAGAAAGAAAGAAAACAAAGTAGATACATCGCAAAATCTCGTTGCAATTTACACGTATAATTATCATTACTACTAATTGCTTGAAGTACGTTTCATAGCCGATGTTCACCATAGTATGTGATCCACGCAAATGGCTGGTGAAGAAAGATGTACTCCGTGTTAATCTGAAAACATTAAATCTATAATTAGTACGGGGACGGAATAAAGTTGTTGATGTGGGCGATTCAAAAATACATTACAATCACAATAGTACATGTTCCTGAATGTTTATTACGTTATTGCACAACATTTTACCGTTCAGTTCAGTTTTTTATCGTGGTTTCGTGTGGGAGATATAATCAAAATTCTGCAACTGATTATAAGGCGAGTGGCAACGGAATACCACCCATATACTGATTTCTAGTAGTGATGGGTCGGTCGTGAGTGATCGAATCCCGAGAGCAAGTTCTCTTAAAAGAATGATCGATGAACGGCTTCTCTCCAATGACCGAGGCGTTCGTCTTCACCGATCACGACAGGAATGATTGTATGACATCAAATATCGATCACGAGACTTGTGACCGGCCAAAAAAATCTTGAGTGATTTTTCTAACGAGAGATTCGAGAGTTACTTGCTCTTTCGTGAGATGTAGGCAGTTAATCGATGCTCCGCTCGGTTGCGCTAACAAAGACGCAGCGTAATGACAGTCAACAATTTACATCACGACACAAATATCTTGCATTGAGAGAGTTTTACCAGTTTTGCTGGCTCGCTTTTTAGTAGAATAATAACATCATTAAAAATTAAGACCGAATCCGTTACACTGTCGGCAAAGAGACTGCTGGGTTAAGATACAATCTTAAGAGGGATGCAATGGAAACTAAACATGATCCAGGTAATTATTCGTTTGTTAATTCGCCGAGCAATGCATAATTTGTTACTGCGTTGGCTATGTAGTGCCGTTATTTATTACGTGCAATAGGTTAATCGTCACCTGTAAGTAGTATAGTACAATACTATTTCCTATGAATTGTTTTAATTTGCCGCGACGAGTCGTAAATTGTGTGATAATTAAATATCTGAGACTATGACGTGATCGCTTATAAATCAAACTTGATACCCATGCCGCTATATCATATATATACCGGCCGTTTATATAAACAACTGTGCTTCATATTGCCAATGCATTTTAAAAATTCAACTCCGCTCGTCTCTCTTCAATCACTTTTTCTAGACTTTGATGGTGTTGCTGTCAATCAAGAATGTTTCCAGTGCTTCATTGGATGTCCGTTGGTTTTCCCTTCGTCTGAATTTTCTTCCCATATGTCTTCCGAAGTACCAGCGTTTTAAAATCACCGATGTATTCATCCAGCATTGTATTTTCGCCGAATTGTTTTTGAAATGCAGTTTGCTTTTGGTGTTCTTGCACATATTTTTAACTGTAATCTCACCAGCGAATCCTAATTTCGGAGAATAAAATTTCGCATGTGCCAATAAGTCTCCTATTTATTTAGAGGAATGGTATTTGAAGAACTTCATTTGGGGAACAATAGCGTGATTCCGGTTAATATAGGTTAGATCCAAACACCGTTCGAAACATGATAACTGCAAATTATGATTACCCACAGGTAATTTGATTCATACTTCCATCATATTACTTTTGTAGTGAATAGTAAGTGAAACAGTGATACCGACTGTAATTGAAAATTGAATTTAAGTGCTACAGTCGGACAATTTGCTTTAAATTCTTACAGCCAAAAGAAAACGTTGATCGGTTCGAACTACATACCAAAATAAAATTTCGCAGCGTCCTATGGTACTATTAATCATTGGTTTTTATAATGAGTTTTTAATAATTTGTGGTCCATAAAATGTCACTCTTCAATAGTTTTGTAATCAAGGGGGATATTTCTAATATTCTTCGTATAACTATACTTAAAATCACAAACCAAGACCATTGTGTAAAAACAAAACAAACCTTCGAACGTTTTGCACAATTGTGCCTTCAATTGTTTTCGAAGAATTACCCACAACTCCACGGTAACCGGCACTGAACGAGGTAGCTGTACTAAAACTCTGTATAGCTATCAAGAGAATTAAGCTGTACACATCGGTCATGCTTACAGTATATCTCTCACTCAGTATATGACTCACGAACGACCAGATTTTTTATCTATCACGACTTTCCTGAGAGATCATTGATCGTAGGCAACTTGGACTACTCACTAGCTGGAAAATCGGTCACTCTGATCGAAGATAGAAGATCGAATCACAAGTGGGAGTGATCGACGTGACCGAAATCTCTCAAAAGACCGACTTTGACCATCACTAATTTCTAGGAACATGAAGATGGAAAATTAGACCTCTGACCACGCTCCACCTTATGGGAAAGAAATCACGTAAGGAGATAATGATTATAGTCCAGGAGATAAAGCAAAAAAAAGAGAATTTACATGGAAAAGGTTTGCGTGGTTCTGATGTTTTTGATATGTTGATTGGGTTTGGACTGACATTATAAATCCAAGTTTTCGACCTCGGCTCGACACTGCGCGTCATTGATTCGAGAAAAACAGCATAATGTTGGGACCTTTTTCAGTTTTTGCCCAATATCTTCTTAACTATACATTGCACAGAAAAAGTTATACTAAACATTTTTAGATTGGGTACATTTGCTACAATCTGAGCCCAAATAAAGATCTCTACGTTTAATAACTACTGATAAATGGATTATTCAAAGAAATGGCTTTTTTTGAAAAATCTAAAATATTTCAATATTGTGATGATTTTTACCGAATATCTCAAATAACCGCTACTCCTACGAGGAAGTTAAAGGGCTACAATTTTAAAGTACATAAAATTTTTTTAAATTTGAGATTATATGGAGGTCCATATATGTCTAATATATTCTGAGTTACTGAACTGCGAAAAATTCAAAAACTCTCAATTTTTATCGCGTAACGCCGAAATTTAGAGATATTCGTTTTTTTAGGTAGGTATAGGAACTACGTCCCCACTTGAGGAGTAAAGAAGAGGGAAGGCAACGTCGTTTTAACAAAAAAACAACAACCTTGACTACAAAATCTCGTTCATATAAGCTTCAATGTAATTCTGATGATACACGTTTTGGTGATTGCAAGTATGAGTTTTGAACTTTCAGTAGTTTTGAAATTGCTTGAATTAAAAGACCTGTTCCGTAACTCATGACCAACCCCTGTGCATCAAAACCTTTCTAAGTTCATGATCGAAGCACAAGACATCGTTGCTGGTTTTCAACATTTCAATATCTCTACCGAATTACCATTATCGTTAAACTACCTTTCAATGACGAATTTGCAGACAGTCGTTCCATGTCATTCGCTTACGGCTTCAGATATATTATTTAAGACTGGCTGTAGAGAGAAAATCAATTCTGAGTACGTGAAATAGCTTTAGGCTAAAGTCAATCGTCTATTTGCACCTATTATTGAAAAATAAAGTCTCAGGTGAAGATCTGCGTGAAAACCTTCTCTGGGGTATAAACCACGAATGACATAATTTTTCTTTTCTTCACTTGATGGGCTAGGTTGCGTAGTGTTCCTGACACTATCTTAGACTTGGTTGGCCAACATTGCGGTTACCTCGAAGCTTTTATTTTAAGGGTAGGTTTACACTGGCACGTTACTTCCGCAAGTTTCTTTTGCAAGAACTTGCGGGGGATTTTACACTGAAGAAAAAGTTTTCACAAGTTGGTACAGAGCCAGTTTGGTTATCGTTTTCATTGGCAACAGTAATCTTCTTCAAGCGTGTTGTCGAAACTTTTAATAGTTCAACAAGCGGATTTGCACAGCCGTTTACATCTACAAATAACGTCGAAAGTCGCTTGCTGCAAGTAACTTGCGCAATGAACTTGCCAGTGTTAACCCACCTTAAAACAACTCTGAGGAGACGGCTCTGCTGCATTCTTCCTTAAACGTTGCAAAATTTGGTTTTGCACTCCGCTATCTTCTCTTCTAAATTAAAAATGCTTAAATGTTACCTTATGGTATATGTTTCTTCTTTCTTATCTTGTAATGTGCAACTTTACACTGTTCTCAGGAATTTCATTTCAGTTATTGTCATTTTATTTCTCTCTCTGAGAGAATCCATCTCTCGCTAACTTAAAGAGTACCTACTAACAGAACTGCCATCGTTTCGAAAAACTTCAATATAGTATCTTCCCTGGTTTTATTTTTAAGGGTTCCATGAAATGCCCAAGGATGTATTTGAAATTTTAGAGCTTATTTTCGACATCTTGGTCTATTGTGGGGGATATTTCACATCCAAGGTAATACAAAAAGGACACTTGCTCTAGGATTTTGTAATCAATGAAGTATTTTCCAATAAAAGCTCCCACATATAAACTGGAAAAGAATGATCAGATTAGTGGGTATAAGATTCTTTGGAGGGGAAGAGAAAATTATATTCTTAACGTGTATCTTTGTAGATTCTTAACGTAATTCTCAATTCTCTGAGGCGTTCTTGCCGAAGCGAAAGGTCTATTCACGAATCATTTCAGAACAATGATGAATTCAACGTAAATTATGTAAGTACGCTTGTTGCGCAACGCGATGAATGTTTGAGTAATGTATCGACATTAGACGTCGATATTTGATTATCACACATTTGATTAAGCCATGGATACTTACAAGTTATATCATAGTTTTGAGAAACGGGCCAAAGAGCTTTCGAATAAATTTGACAGCAACAACAGATTCAATAAGAGAGTAGAAGGCATCTTAGAGCATTGCAGTGAGGTTTTTTTATTGTCACTATTGCGATAAGGTTGTCTGTTAACTTTGTAAAGAACGATTTTTTACTTTGTGAATTATTTTAGGCTGAAGTATTTTCAAATAAAAGTAGTCCATAGGCAAAACTCGATACTGATATCTGAATTTTAGTAATTTTATGAATAAAATAAGGTACGTACATACATATATCATTATTGACCGACCTATTAATAGTTGAAGGAGAGGAATTTTCAGCTTCCGTCATTTTAATTAAGAGAGGTTCCTCTTTGTTCTATCTGAAAGCTAACACTAGATTCGGATTTTGGAGTTAAAAAAACTTAAAGATCGTAAAAAATCGTGGTTCAACTTAAAAAGTAACAGACATATGAATTTTTACCAGTTTTTTTATCGATTTCCTCCCACCGTGCGACGTCCCGCGGTAAAATGTTTTGACAAAAATATTCAACCCAAACGAGTTAGAGCAACGTGTGTGAGACAGGCAGAACTAGAGGAAAATTGAATAAAAAACAAAAAAGCATCAATCGATAAAATTACAGTAATCTGACAAGAATGTCTTCATGTTATGCCTATTGCTGATACTAAAGCGAGTTTTTTTCGAAGTTTTTTATTTTCGAAAATGCTGACTGAGGGACGCCAGTTTTATGTATTCTATGAAGTTTAAAGAAATAACCCAATTGATTTTCTCGCAGGTTGTAGGGGACAATTTTGCTACATGAGAAAGTGCTCCAATTTATCTCGACTGGAAGATTAAGAGATATTAATGCGTTGCTTTATCTCACGGTCGACTTAAAGCGAGTTTGTTTTGTTTTATTTTTGTGAGTCCGATGATTTGTTTGCATCCCTCCAGGAAGTGCTCTAAAGCGGTCATCACTTAACAGATACGCGCCTCCACACATGGCAGTCGAGATTTCTCGGCTACAGCGACCTCTTAACGGGATCAAACAAATCTACATCATGCTCTGAGGATAGGTGTATGGCGGTAGGAATAGAATCAAATCCCTTATCAACGGGTATTATAATTATAAAAAAATAAATTAGTCAAATACATCGTGTAAAATATTTTCACCGACATTTTTCACAATTTTCACCATAGTTTAAATTCAAACGTGGGTGATTTTCAAACGTGAGGTTATTTAGGAGCGTGAAAGCGCAAGTTTTCTTGCATTACGGATGGTATTCAGAGGGATAATTTGGAGGAGTATGTGGAGGATCGAGTTGGTTCCGTGGCAAAAAACACACCTAATCATCCATTATTTTTTCGCTTTTGTCTGATCTATTAATGAAGGGTGATGCTTGAAATATACTCTCAAACATTTGTACATTAAGTTCTTATCACAAGAACAATTGACGTTAGATAAATATCAAGCACGGTATCAATGATTTACCGGAATGCTTAAAGGTGGTTTGAGCGAGATAGTTCCCTAGTCATAGTGGAGACCATATTCAAATTTTATTGTTTTATTTCAGCGTCTGTAAGACGTATGAAATAAATGTTGTATTATGAATGGCGCAACGATATAGTATGACCAAAATTATCAGTAATTAAATTTTTTTAAACTACATAGGTATCTAACTTGACTCATTTTTTCCCGCCGTACGGCTGAAAACCCTTCAAAACAGCAGGGTTTTTTTTGCGATTCTGCAAAAATAACTGTGGGGAGATAAATATTATTTTTTATAAATAGTTAAGATAACATGCAAACTATACTGTTAGTTTTTTGGCGAAATCTAGGAGCTAGAAGTTTCTAATTTGTTTAATATTCTCACTCTGGAGCGCACAGTCATAATCATTCCCATGTAAAACAGCTTACATTTTCAGGCAAATAGCTCGAAGTGTAGTTCGGCAAGGGGTTGATATTTTGATATATAATTGGAAAGATGAGAGTTTATTCATTAAAATGAGGCTAAATTCATCATATTCTAGGTGAAGTTATTTTTCGCTCTCAAACTACCTTAAATCATTAATGAACACCAAAATACCCTAGGCATTGAAAGTTATTTAGAAAATACGAAGTGAGGGATTTCCCTTTCTTCACTTGAAATATTTTATCGTTAATTTCGACCATAATATGTCTCGTACAGCCTACAAACGCATTTTTCAATTTAATGCAAATTGGAATTGATATATTGAATAATGTATTTGCTACAGTAAACAATTACATTTTGATTAAGTAATAGCATGACATACGAGGTGTATTATGTATTAATACACCTCACCGAAGGCGACTTCCATTTTTTATGCTCAAACAAGGCGCTTACATCGAAGGCTCACTTCGGCGTTGCCAGATTATATTACAAATGAATAAAAGTAATATTGAAAGAGGATTTGAAAGTGAATCCAAAGGAATATTCTAATTTAATTATACTAAGTAATATTTTCATAATTACTGGCAGTGTCAGGATAATATAAGTTAATTTATACCAGAAGCATAAACACTCTTTTAACTCCATTTTCAGGCTGAGAAAAGCATTTTAAAAACTCTTTTCCATGACTACTGTTAACCTTTAGTGCATTACATTTTAATTTCGATAGCTTAGGCATTTTTAATAGAGAGATGATTATTTTGTTTAACTGCGTAGTAGCGTGTCAAGAGAAGTAAAGTTTCTCTGCAGTTTTGACTCAGACGGTCGCGAGCCAACCTCCTCCTTAATCTCAACGATGGGTCCATCTGCGTTGCCTAGCGACGACAGTCTTGCGGGTTAACATCTCGATTTTGAAACCTCTACAATCTTCTCGTATGGCAATATTTTCTTGGGGAATGATGAGCAAATAAAATTGTAAATCTATGATAAAAAAGAAATTCGATTATTATTAAAAGAATCTAAAGAGTCAGGAGCCGATCTCAAATAGTACATGCATGCAACCGTTTCAGAATAATATCGCAAGGAAGCCTTAACTCAATTTCTTTAGGCCGTATGTGAAACTTTATTAACTTTATTTCTTGAAGTAATAAGGCAATTCGTTCCTATAATGAATTAAAACTTTGTTCAGTACAACTCCATATACTTATTTCACGAACTCTAGTAACTATACTCTCAACATACACTTTGACGTGTTTAGAAAACAAAAAACAAACGTAATAAAAATAAAGCTTACCACACACATTACAATTTTTCATCGTTTGGCACCATATGTTACAGAATTTTTATTAGTAGAAAACCTATTTCATAAAACCTATTTCGTGAAGGAGAAGCCATTTTCCAATCCTCAAAAAAAACCTATTAATCAAGACATTGCTCAACAGATGGGATGCATTTGAGATTCTTTCCTTCGCGCTTGAATGCGTGAAGAAGTTCTCCTCTCAGCGATTAATTGATTTGGAGACAACGAATTCATTGCGAGACGAAGCAAAAGTATTAAAACGAAGGAAGTCGACGAAGCGCACGTGCCGCGTTCACATCTCCTTCGGTTCCATTTCGTTCGGACTTCCTCCGATGGAGCAATTCCCGTAATTGACTACAGACGGTGGATTTAAATACGGAGTCATCAGGTAGCCTCCTCGTTTTAAGAGTGATGAATTTCAGATCACGAACCTTAGCTTCGCCCTGGCGAGTAATCCGAAGAGTCGTAAAATGGAAATGATCGTGGAGATAATGAATTACAGACATTTTCGGGCGTGATACGGCATTAAAGCCACTCTCATTAAAACCCTTCCAAAGGACAATCTTCAAGTTGGTTGCAATTGCGTGATCATGCTGCTTATTGCGTGTTGTGTGAGCATGGAGGAGCGCCACTAATAATTCTATATTTTAATCACGTTCTAAAGTTAGGTTTGGTTAGACATTGAAATCATTATAAATTGTATAAATGGATAAATTCGACTAGTTTAATTTAATTAATGGGACCAAGGTCTTGTAGTTCGACATAATTAATAGGCAAAGTGCTTAGCAGAAGTATTTTTTTTTAACTCGCCCAATTCTCAAAAGTATTCCGTCCACGTTCATCCTATTACCTCAGCGATCAAGTTTCTGAAAAATATAACGCTATGCTACGCAATAGTGTTTTGAATAATCTCTCCTTAATGCCTTCAATCACATTTCCTCTAATCAATTCAATTCTTTCAGAGAATGTTCCCTTTGTTAATGTCATACATATTTTCTAAACGCCTTTGTGCCTATGAATCTGGACACATCTAAAATTATCACTCTGCTTCGCGCTGTAACGATATGGCGTCATTATATGATTAGATAGGAAAACAAAATCGCTCGAAATACGCTAGCGACCAAGTTTTTTTAAACTATACACCACTATGCTTTACATCAGCGTTTTAAATAATCTCCCCTCAATGTCTTTGCTCATACTCCCTCTCATCAATTCTACTCTTTTAGAGAATATATCCTTTTGTTATTGCAATGCACATCTCTCCTAAATGCAATGAGTGAATTCGGGCGTGGCTAAAATTAACAGTCCGCCACTTTGCGTTGTAACGATGGGGTGTCATTATATGATTAGGTGAGAAAACAAAATCAATTTAAACACGGCAACCCATTCACCCGGTGAGTAGTTACACATGCTCCTCTGAACACTTCTCCCCAAGGGGCTAACCCTCCTTCGCGGAGACATAAATTTCACTCGGGGACGCCGCTGCGAATGAAACTGAATGAGAGTCAATTTCACAATCAGGAGAACGCGACGACGTGGTTTCACTAATTGAAATAATGACGACGTCCTTGGCTCGACCTTCATGCTGACCCAAGGACCAAGTAACCAACCTTAACTAAGGGGATTGTTAGAAGGGTGAAATTCGAACGCATTGCGTTGATTGGGGTGGGGGGCGGCAAGGGCTCGTGCTCACTGCTTCCTCTTGTGAGTGCACGCATTCCGAACAGGTAACGATATATGACGGCTAAAGCATGACGACGTTCGCGAGGATCGTCGAGGATGCGTCGCTATAATGCAGGCCAATGAGAGGGGACGTGGCACTGACGACGTAGGAATGAATAATTGGGAGTAGGTAGTACTTCACCAATTGGTGGCCGCACCTCGTGAGATTTAAATTCCCTTGGAAGGGGGGGGTCATTATCCAATTCGCGGACGCATTAAATCTCGCCGCCCGGAGCAGTGTGATCCGCAGATTAAACCACTCCACGAGAGTATCTCCCTCCACGAGAGAAAGAGACGAACGATGTGCTTGATATGCGCGGAGCGGGACTTGACACCGCAACTAAAGAATTAGATCCCTACTACTCAACAGTAAGGGCTGCACACGGTTTATACGCTGAATAACACAAGACCGCAATCGCACGTGAATTGCTATATATATATATATTCGGGCAAACACTAATGCATCTAAATGAAACCAAATTAATAATTATTTGGCGCACTAGTTAGAGAATTGGCCGAATCAAAACGTATATCGAGAATTTTCCCAGCCAAAGAAGTAGTAAATGCAATAGAAAACTCCCTCGAATAAAAATACGCTGAAATGCATATGAGAACTCAGAAATACATTCCGAATGCATTATAATTCAAATTAAAAATCCTTTTTTTTTTAACTTTTGATTCACAATTATTTAAAACCCTTTGAAATTAATTATTAGTTTTACCAAATTTATTTTTAGAAGATTTAAAATTCACGCATCATTTTCCGTGCATGATATCCATCTTCTACTCTAATAAAATCACCGATGTGTACTTGTATATATGAGTTACATACATAGATGTCAGTAACTTTCACATAAGAAATACACGTGAAGCTGAATCTTCATTTTGCTGCAGACCTTTTTTCATTTGCAACATTAAATTATAAATAGTGGTTTTCTGTTATTGGGAAAGGTACCAATAGAAAGATAAGAAAATAAATATTCTTATTCTTTCATTAGAATTTAGTATTCCGGTCAAAATTCCGAATTCCTTGCTAGAAATGTAACGATTTTTCGCAATATTTCAAGAGTCAGTTTGAATTTTGAATTTTTTTCAATATTCAGCATTAGAAACTTCAGAAAAACAATTTTTCTCATGCTACAACACGCAAAAATATGTCGCATTACACTGCTTAGACGGTTTACCACAATTATCATGCTCGTAAATCAGTTAATTGTAAGGGTGGGTTTATACTGGCAAGTCACTTCCTCGAGTTAATTCTGCAAGAGCGTGCGGGGAATTTTACATTGGCGAAACCTTTTTCACAAAGGTAGTTCAGACGCAGATTGGTTGTTGCTTACATTGGCAACAATACGCATACGAATTGTCGAAACTTTTAAAAGTTCTGCAAGCGGGCTTGTAAAGTCGAACGCATGTGGAATCAACGTCAAAATTCGCTTGCAGCAGGTAACTTGAGCAATCAACTCGCTAGTGCAAACCCTACTTAATACACTGCTGCTTGACGAGAATTCGACGTATAAAACTGAACGCCACCGTCCGTTTCCGTCACGTCACGTTACGTCAATCGTAATTCCACCTTTGGTATGAATTTTGGGGTCGAAATGCGAAATCGCACGTGCAAAATGGCACTCCTTATTCAAAGCACTTTACGAGTATCTTAAGAGCACTACCATCCACCGCCACCGCACATCCTCGAAAGATAAGTTCTCAGTGCGTCGCCGGATGATGGAGAAACCCCATTCCGGCCCCCAGACATCGCCGTTCCCTTACTGCAAATGTCACATCCACTCCACACAACCTCACACCCCCCCCCTTCTTTACAGTGTAGGCGTAGAGAAGTTGTTTGCGCAAACAAGCGCAGAGCAGAGCGTCGCGTCAATTGGCTACGTCCGAAGGTTGCATGTACGCGAGCGAGGAACGAGCGAGCGGTGCTCGGATCGAATGCTAAAAGGGAGACGCCTCACGGAAGATGAGGGAAACGCGACTAACGGAGAGAGGACTGGAATTGTGCGCGCACGCTCGCCGTGTCAACCGATGCCTTCGAAATTGAATCGCACCCACGTGCATTTGTCCTTTTGAGAGAAAGATAAAGAGCCTCGCGGAGAAGGAGCGATTTCTTTTTTAAAGAGTCCACGACGTGGGGGAACGCATTCTTGCATTGGACAGAGCACGGATACTAGAATTTTAAGGATAGCAGACTTTCAACTTCGGCGTGATACCTTCTTATTTGAAGCTGCCAACAGTCATGAATGAGTCCCTTGAATCAGATGATCCCTATGCATCAGATGTATTTTCGCTTTTTTCAATTTCGAACTTGGGGAAATTACGGCTAGTTATAGGAAGAAAATAATGGTTTTATTCGTCAAATGATAATGTTAGAACGATCACGGCTAAAATTCAAAATCAGTAGCGACGGTATGGGTAATGGGAAGAAGAATCAAAAACTGTCAAAATAATGAAGACGATGGATACGTATGTAATCATCAGCATCGACCATGCCTTGCTACACGGAAACGTGAGGAATACAAGAGAGTACCTACTTACATAAGCTTAAAACAAAGTTCATTTTCAAAGTACTGTAGCTAGCGGTATCTTAGTCAAGTGTTATTTGTTTGTCATTTTAATTATTTCTAAGAAGTTCAACGGTAAATCGATATCCATTTATTTTTTTCATATCCGTGTTACTTGCAAAAAAAAGGGTCATTTTTTCTGGCAAAGGGGAACAATTGCCGTACAAGTTGCACACCGAAAACAAATAGCGTTCTCCTTCGTCACTAATATTATGAATTTTATTTTGCAGGGTATTCGTAACAAAATTGTTTTACCCCGAGATTTTGCATGAAATATTCGCTCATATTTACCGTCTATACTCCATTCTCTATCACTGAATGCATACGCTCCTAGCTGTACAGCGATAATGAAGAAGGAAATATATGACCGTTTAGACGGAAGTATAGTCACGCATTCCCTGCGAATGATGCATGCACTTGACTGAGAGAACACGCACTAAGTGATTCAGCCCACGACAGCACTCCCACAGAACATTCAGCTTCACTTATTCAGCAGTTTAAACCCTAGTGCCCCAAGGTCAAGTGTTTGGGTCAAAGGATTTTTAAAAATCCAAATTTGCCCAATTTTTAAAATTAAATTTCAATCCAATTTCCGAAATTATTATTTCATAAGGCAAATAACCAAACTACAGTGAGTACCGTGAGTGAGTCATATGTTAAGGAAATGTTATTCGAAAAAAGTGTTCAACAAATTGCTACAGAAAACGTTTTAAAATGACAAAATAGAAACACGATTAAAGAACTTATACAAGCTAAAATTATATTATAAGGGAAAAAATTGCACACCTGATACAAACTTCTCATTCCTGCAGATTCCAACCTGAAATTCTCCACTTTGAAAATAAAGGCACAAGATTGGTCGTTTTAGAATCCCTTTAAAATTATACAGTCAGAAGTGGATGTTCTTTTAAATGAACAAGTGTTTGTAACCCATTCTGCTCTCCTCAAGATCCCCCTTCCTAAAAGAAACAGCCAAACTCCCACTCACCCTCCCCCCAACCGACTCCCCCCCACCCCTTTCATGGTTTTTCCCATCCACCCACCCAGGCCCTCCACCCTTAAACCGGGCGGTGCCCACCTTATCCCTTCCTATTCATACCCCCTTTCCCAATTACCCTCGGGTGCACTCTTTCCCCCTCCTTTCCCTAGCGCCGCTTCCCTACGTTCTAATATGACATGCCTATTCCCTGCCTTTCTTCCCCTCCCCCCCCACCCCCACACCTACATTTCCCCCCCCCTTTGCCGTTTCTTGGCCTTTCCCTCACGGTTTAATCCTTTCCTCCCTTGGTTTTCCCTGATTTCTCCCAGGTTTTTTCCGTCACTACCTCCTCCTTCCACCCCCCCCCTCCTCTAGTTTCCTCCCACTACCCCCACTCCTCTGAAAAGATATACAAAAGGTGTTTCAAAAAGGACTTTACAACTTTTAAAATTCATATAAAATTATTCCAAAAAGGTACAGAGCTCGTTTTAGTGTTGTTTTAAAGGGAAACACATCAAGTTTTGACTCGCGTAGTCCGCTAGTGCCTAATCGCGCCGTATAAGCACTAGCGGCAGTTACGTTAAAGATGGCTGCCTTCACTGGACCCGAGAGTCTGGAGCGAGCGAGAATCTGGGAATCGACTACCGATGGGATGTCTGCAGGATAAACAACGGATTGCCACATAGAACAGTAAAAAAACGTGAAGTGTTTTCCTTTAAAACAACACCAAAACCAGCTCTGTACCTCGTTTCATTCAATTTATATGAATTTTCAAAGTTGTAAAGTCCTTTTTGAAACACCCTGTATATGTGATGTACACTCTTACAACTTTGTCTTGTACCTGATGATGGCTCTGTGAGCCGAAACGCGTTGTACGCATTAATGCAATTCGTGGAAATGTGCAATTGTTTCACTTATATTATGAAGAAGTTCCACGATATCTCGCCTGAATCTGTTGAATTTATTATACAATTTCATTATACACAGCGTACCAAATGTGTTACACAGTTGATGGAATGATTAGGTTGGGAACCGTTGCAACATACTCGAAGGCTACTCGCAAAGCTTAGATCACTTAGAAAAATTTAGATTAGACAAGTTTCAGTACGACACGGAGGAAGTTATTATAACCCCCGTGCCATTGCTATATAAATGATAGATGCGGCAAAAATAAGATAGATACACACCGCCGAAATGATAGATATGAAAGTTCCTTCTTTCCGCGCACCTTTAGTGATAGTAACTAGGGTCGTTCGATGTTGCTCTATCGATATCGAAGAGGCAAAGAATCGAGATATCTATCGACCTTGGTAGTAACAAGAGCAGCGTGACAGAAACATATGACACAGTGTTCACACACAATTTACCTCTATCCTCTCCCCTTCCCCCCTCCTTTGCATAGATGGTATTCTAACACCCCCTGCCACATGCGTGTGCGTAGGTTCGAAGGGTAGTAATGTAGTTATGATAGATGCACATACATACCGTTGCGCTGAGTTTCAGCGTTGTGCAGACGTTGCCGTACCCAAATAAGTGAAAAATGGAATACGAAATATTTTAGAAGAATTTGCGCGACTAAAAGTAATGCAAATGAGCTAACTTCGACTACATGATGCCTTCACTCTCACTATCGAAAACCTTTCATCTCCCATGCTAGACATTAGCTGCTAAAATAAACTGCCTCCAATGACCTCTAACTAAATATAAAGGTCAACGGGCTATTTTAAACAAGTATCCGCTACAAGGTATTGGGCTGAAAGATACGGTAATGCATCGACACAAAGTTAATATTAAAGATCCAGTTCAATAATGTTATTAGGAAGAAATTGATTATTCAAATTTCGATATTTTTAGGAATTTTCAAAACATAGGTGTTTTCCCCAAGGTGCCAAAGCATACATTTATTCAATACTGCTATTCTGAAACAGAGATAAAAATTACAACGCCGATTCTGCATGATAAAAAAGTTGGAAGCGATGTGGCAGAAAATGATTGGTATGCAAAAAAAAGATTTAACACCAAAGTGAGGAAATTCGCCATGAACATAATCAGACCAGGTTCGATATAAAATGCAAAGGAAAATCGATAATACAGATGGATCGATAAGCCATAATGGGTAATCCGGACGTTAGCGATAAAGCTAGAAATTTCCGATACTTATCTCCAAGCCGTTTATCGATGAAGCGGTGAAACTTTTCACACGAACGATTGATATTACAAAATAAATATCTAGCAGCTCTGTTTAGGAAACCCCCTGATATTAAAGGGTTTGGGCATAGCAGAACCAACAATTTAACTACTTGCCATATTCACCGTGACATTATGAATCCTTGCTTTTTAGCTCTGATTTATTTCAATCCAGTCGCTCAACACCCCATTAACACTTTGCCTTACATTTATTATCATACGTCGCCTTCATTACATTCAATAATTTATCATTCACTCCATAGCCCTTCAAAATCTTCCAGACCTTGTCTCTATTTACCCGGTCATATACCTTCTCTAAATCCAAAAACGAACAATTCATATGGTTTTATTTAAAAAAAATGTTCCATATTTAAAAAAACAAAAGAAGTAGTAATGAAACGACAGACATTTCCAATCTGAGTAAAATTTACTACAATATAATAAATGAAACATAATTTATTTACGAAACAACAAAAACCAAGCAACGAAATTTAATTTGTAACCAATAAAATATAAAAAAACTTTAAGGTAATGCAATTTGAATACGTCTATATATTTTTATTCAAGTGGTCCATGCTGCCCTTAGGCAGCTGTTTTTGTCTTCAGAGGTTCCTATTATTTCAGCTTTTGTTCTGTGTCCTGCTTCTTTTTTCCCCCATATTTTTAAGATTACCCTATTATTTTTAACATGCTAAGTGCCCTTTCAGGCCTCTTATATCTGTCTGTTTCTTTTATTCTGCTTTCCCCGAGCTCCTTCATCTTATCCAGATTACTTTCTTTTAAATTTTTATTGTATTTTTATTTCTAATGATTGTTATACCTGTATACATATATATGAAAAAATATGTTTTTTCATAAAGTAGCATTTCATTATAGCCTTGAGGATGGATAAGTAAATATCCGAAACGTTGACCGAAGTGTATTAGAACTATCATTCTGCAATTAGAACTATCCAATCGCAGAATTCCTCCAATCCGTTGGTTCGACAAAATTCTTGAAAAATAATATGCAGAGAGGGTGAGGGATCGATTTTAGAATTTTTGAGCCATGAAGCTTCTAAATCGTTATTTGAACGAAATTTCACGCAGCCCCGCTCGGAGCAACAGAGAATCGATCGGGCTGCCTATGAGCGGAATTTGCTTACCTTTCTGACGCTTGGAGGCGAGGGGCATTTTTACGGAGCAAATTAACATTTTTTTAGGTATTGATGAGAAAGGTCGGCGTTACATTTCTTATTCGGAGAGGTTAATTATAAAATTTCAAACTTCACAAGTTTCAGGGTGACGACGAGGAAATCATTTAAACGCGTACTGTACGTATATATCTCTAGAGGTTGAAGAAACAACCAACAAAATAAATACACTGTGGGTACAAAAAACTCCTTTTTTCTGCTCAGCCAATTAATGCCTAAAACTAAAACAGAATGAGAAACAAAGACACAGGCTGCTGACATATATTTCAATTTCCTCTATTTTTCACGACTTATGTTCTAACATCCCCTACCATACGCCTCTGTAGCGCCTCATAGAGTGGTGGTATCATGTAGATGCACTCTGAGGAAATAAATTAATGAAGAAATTGAGGGAGGAAAGTAGGAGGGAAGATATGAAGAAGATATTTAGGATTCCATCAGATTTTCGGTAATTGTTTATAGTTCAAGCGCATGTAGACAAGGTAGGGTTATACAGGGTGATTACAAAAGAATGCGTCGGTTTCAAAGATCTGTATTTTTCAAATGGTACGAGCAACAGAGCTGCGCGACCTCTTAAAATGACCGATATATTCTCTAGTTTTGTTGAAAAAAATAACATTACAAATGTTCAATATGTCCTCCTTGAGTAACCCGAACAATATCAAGTCGATATTAAAATTCCTCCCACACTCTTTTCTATCCATCTATCTGAAAGATTTTGGAGACTGGCGATTCGATTTATTTAGACGAAGAAACGGCCCCGAGTAAGAATTGTAATAAAATTTACTCAGGACCATTAAAGCGCAGGATTGGAATCTTAAACATTAAAGCATATAAGTCCAGAACCGTTCATCAATGTAGATCCAGGGTAATGGGCAAAAGGGACACTGACGGGCGAGGGATTTCTGAAGGCCGTGACATAGAGAGAAGGATGTTTGGTATGCAGGAAAGGGGAAGAAAGAGAATAGGCTTTATAGATGGGATGAAGAGAGGTGGGACATATGCCGAGAATTGAAATCGTCTTACATAAATAATGAACGCAACCTTTTGACAAAACCTCGATCCGTCCTTAACCTACACTTCTTCACAAAAGACGTTTGAGCGACGTAAAAATCGATTCTCTATAAAACCGCTCTCGCCTCGTGAGTCTTATTTGCTCAACGCCTCAATCTCTCTTTTTTCTTCCACCTTCTCCTCCCGTCGTTCAACGAAAACATAAACAACACCAAGTGCGTCACAATTCGTATTACATCCATTGCAATAAAGTTTTGTACTTTTTTACACTTTTTATTTTTTTAAACACACTACGCGTTTCACCATTTTATGGAAGGAAATGTAAAATTTCAGGGGTTAAGTCGCTGACATGTATAAAAACTTAAACTTTGTACTTAATAGAACAAACTACTACACCTGACGATGCGTCAGGTGTAGTAGTTTGTTCTATTAAGTACAAAGTTTAAGTTTTTATACATGTCAGCGACTTAACCCCTGAAATTTTACATTTCCTTCCCAAAGGTTTAAAAATGGATGCATTAGCACAAATTGAAATCTTCAGACATTCTCCAAATCTATGCAATGAGCAGCTTTTTACACATACCTCCTCCCCACTACTTTATGGAAAATTTAAAAAAAAACGTTGACCTTTCTCATACCACCACCACCACCACCCCTTGATTTCATTGTTTTTGCATTGTATGTAAATTTTTGTTGTTATTATTTTCATGTTAATATTTTTTTAAACCCTCCTTTTCATTTTTGTATCATTTTGTTTTTGTAATTTTTTGAACGTAAAGATTTCTTAAAAATCAAATTTAATGTTATTTATCTAACAACGACAGCAATATAATATATGTAAACAAAATACTACACCTGACGATTCCATAAAATTGGTGAAACGCGTAGTGTGTTTAAAAAAATAAAAAGCGTAGAAAAGTACAAAACTTTATTGTAATGAATGTTAGAAGTATATAGAAAGTAGAGCCATGAAGAAGCTGTGGATTTTATTCATTCATACTACATCCATTACGCGCGCGGAGGAATACCAAGAGATTCATCTCTTTAAGTCGTAATAATGCATATATGTGGATAGAATCCTTTAGTCGCATTCCTTTTTACTGCCTTACCTCCTTACTTGGGAGGGTTGGGAAGAGAGCTCACTCCGTTAGTAGGCATATATGGATTATATATAAGAGAGAGAGAGAGATTTCTCGGCGGTTTTACGAGCCTCGCGGGCGAAGAAAAAGGTCAGACCGCATTACACCCTCGGAAATGGAAAAACGGCCGAAAAACAACACGTTTTCTCTCTCTCTCTCGATTTCTCGGAACGGCTTAAGGTGGCTGGAGAGCGGTAATCGTGAGTCGTTGAAGGCACATTCTTATAATTTTTCAAGTAAGTCCAAAAAAAATATTCTTGGACCACA
Organism: Pyrrhosoma nymphula; assembly: GCA_963573305.1. Classification (NCBI taxonomy): domain Eukaryota; kingdom Metazoa; phylum Arthropoda; class Insecta; order Odonata; family Coenagrionidae; genus Pyrrhosoma; species Pyrrhosoma nymphula. Next base: position 4,213,698 of record OY754335.1, on the reverse strand, counting down.
TTTAACTCAAGTACAAGTTTATACGTTGGAAATAACCATCAATGCAGTAGTGAATATGATGCAAGTGTTACATTTAAAAACTTTGCTTTAATTAAAGTATTGATTTGACTTGGATTTTGCGAAATTCTAAATTTACGAGAAAATCATATCTAAATACGCTTTACTTACTCGGCATGATACCTTGATATTTGTTAGTAACAATTATAATAATATGAAACTTATTATTTCGCATTTAGGAGATAATCTGTACATACGTAATCGAATTGTTTCAAAATATGTGCCGTGTGCCATAAAAGTAGGTAATTATTAAAATATCATTGAATTGCCAGGAAACCAAATCGGTAGCATGCAGTTTTTTTCACTTTTGTCGATAGATATTACTTAAAAGGACACGTATGTAAAGTTTCACTCAAATCTGAACATAAACAAAAATCGCTCCAGTCACCTTAATCCGCCGAATTTCACACCGCATTCGCGAGAAAACAAAAGAGCAAAACATTTGTACGTTTTTCCAATGATGTGCATCGATAAACTGTGAAAGTACGCATGTACATTTACGACGAAAGGCAATGACTTATAAAAATATGCGGAGAAAATTTTCTTCTAAAGGTAACCTTAGTTGATAAAGAAAAACATGGCAGAGTAATGTAAATTTACTCGTAAAACGTAGAATTGAAAAATTAGATTGCAGTCTCAATCAGTTGTGACGTCGGGATCCCTCAAAATAATAGAAACCTTCTTAAAAACTCAGTTGGGCATTGCCCCTCTTTATTGCACGTCTTTTTCCCTTCAAACTTCTTAACAATCTCCTCCTTAATCAACCATGCATAGCAACGGTCTTCAAACAAAAACAATAAACAACCTAAAACATTAACCCATCGGAACATACATTAACATACAAATTAATAAGTTATCAAAAACAAAACAACGAACGAAATTAAATACATAAAGTCAAATGAAACAAATAAAACAAATGGAGCTTGCCAAGGCACGACGTTACACAGTTTACGCTATGATCGGGAGAATGAATACATTTATTATTAGTGACGGCAGAGTTAGCAAAACCACTAGGGTATGTCACCGAAACATCGAAAAGAACGCACATTTTTCAGTTGATGTGCATTTCAAACGGTTGGGTGCATTTACGACAAGAGGCGACATCAATAACAAAATGCATATTTTTGCACGACGAGTAGGAAGTATAAAAATGTAGGACACATCGAGTAATAAAAATTATACTTTTAAAAACTCTAGATGAAGAAATTCGTCAAGACAGTAGAATCAATTACTTCGCAGATAGTCATTAGTTTACATTTGATAAAGAGCCATTTTCGTTGCACACATGTCGAGCTTCTTATGCTGTAACAAATATAACTGTCATACGTTGCATAATTTGAAAGTTTCTCATGACACAAATAATTGCAGGAAACATGTAGGTAAAATACACAGAAATGTTTCGATAATGAGTTTCTTTCTGAATATCATCAGTTTAAATTCCTTCAAAAGTAATTGAAAACACGGTTAGTCCAAAAAGCAAAACAGACGAGGCGATTAGAAAACGAACGATGTCAAAAAACGAACGAATAATTAAATTAAAAAAATGCAGCAAATGTAGCCAAGATATGCCCATGTAGTGTGCCCATGTAGTGTGCCCATGTAGCCAAGGCGTGCCCATGTAGCCAAGATATTTTTTAATTGTATGGTACCTATATAGTGCTTATTTAAAATATGACTATTTTTCTATTCATCAAGGATAAAACAATTAAAATAATAATGCGTTTGCATGTTTATTTCACAGACAAATTTAAGCTTAGGAAGTAAAACGAAATTGATATCGAATGTTAAACTTGAGGCTCCGAATGTATTCCAATAATCCCTAAAAAAGCACCATTAATTAATAGCCCCACGCATGAGAATGTCAAGATGATTTTTTTCATTATAAACAAAGTGCAATTATGTTTCATGAGTTAAAAAAAACATGGAACGTATCCACAGTGTTAAGGTTGAAGTAGTGCAATATTTTCTCCAGTAAACTGGATATACACAGCATTGGGTGCACAAAAATCTTTATAAAATTTTAATGATACCCAACGATTTATGCAAAAACGATTAAGTTGATCAAAAAAAGAATTACACATCTAATTGACCACATTGACCAATATACGTTACTTTAAACAGAAATCTCGAAAAACATTAACGAGCACGAATATGTCAAGAAGAAAAATCTACAGAGTATTACGGATAATTGCAACCAAAGGCTCTCGAAGAACTTAAATATGGAAGGGATATACAAAACGAAATGCTAATTTAAAAAAAATAAAAAGGGTTGAATTAAGTCTGGCGTTCCCGAATTCATTTCGTAATCACACCACCCACAGTGAAACTCGCCAGATATCGATTAAAATTAAGTGGAACCCATGAAAATCATTTGTATCCCACCACCCACAATCTCATTAACTCCTCTTTATAACCATTCAATAAGCCAATTTAGAATGTACGGTATCGGGAAATTTCATGGAAGAAAAGAAAACCCCCCCGACCAGTTTGTTCTCTCCCTCGTCTTTGAAGATTAAAAGGAGATGGAGTGAGAAGTGGATAGATTTCTAGATTGCGCAACTGGTCGGAATCAATACGACCCCAGCCTCCGAAGAAGGAATTCGAACATCGCCAGAGAGAAAGGGTCTGGAGAGCGGAATAAAGGTGTCTGGAGCGGTAATCACTGAACACACATTTTAATAAAATTTCAAGTCGAAAACACTTCTTCTACCACATTTCACTTGAGTGCCTATAACTGCTTGATATTGTGGAAATCACCTTACATGCCTTAAATTTTCGCCTTAATTTAAGGGCCGAAATTAAAACTGCCGAACCGATAGATTTAAAATGTCATTTATCCCACGTACAATAAGGGATCATAATAGTTGCGATAGATCAATCATATGAAACTCCCACCCTCAATAGGTAGAGTAGAATCTTCACTTGTGCTTAATAACACAACATCATCACTAACACTTCACACCGGTCGATTTGTCCGGCATTATTTTATTTTGTTCTCTGCAGGAAGTAGCATCTCGTAGCATTCATAAATTAACAGTATTAGTAATATTAACCGCTAGATGTGTCTATAGCATTGTTCTGCATGTTTGCATGTTCATTTACGTATCATTCTCCCAGTTTCCGGTTGGACTGCGCACTGTTCTCCTGACTGCTTTTTGGTGTCTGCGCCTAGCCCCAGGGGGAGCATGCGAGGTTCTGATTTGTTCTGGGACGAGTGCTGCATGCCTGGTGTGGAATCACCCCATGCCACACACCCTAGTGGTGGCTTGAACGGTACTTCGTAAATGTAGATGTAGATGAAGTATTGTTATGACTTGGGTTTTCGGCGCGGAATTCAAATTTTAAGCGAAAATCATATATTATATAAGTACGTCTTTTTACTGGGCATGATACCTTAATATTTGTCAGCTAACATTTAAATGTTATGAAACATATTATTTTCGCATTTAAGAGAAAATCTGTGGATATGCAATAGAATTATTTAAAAATATATATGCCGTGTGCCATAGCATGATGGTGGTACATTTTTTAATAAAGTGCAGAAAATTACAAAGTGATTTATTTTCCAACCCAATCATGTTCCAAAAGGCTACGTGTTAAAATAGCAATGAATCACCAAGAAACCAAATAGGTAACATGCATTTTTTCACTTTTATCTAAAACTATTACTACTAAGGACACGTATGCAAAGTTTCCCGCAAAACTGTGCATAAACAAAAGTCGCTCCAGCCGTATTAAGACAAGGACAGCATATTCATGGAGTTAACTCTTTTGCCAGGGAGAACTTACTCGAATGATTGCTTGCTTCCTCTATAATGAGTAGCAGGTGGGAGTTTCTTCCTATTATACACGGGTATGGTTATTATTACTGATGATCTATGAAATCAAAAACAATAATTATGGTAATTTTCATGGAAGTAAGAATAACCGGCCCGATCCCAGAATGATCCAACATTTCGGGAATTCGGATACGCTAATGAACACCACTAAGGCTTTCTTTGAATTTCTTTCCAGACAAGGACTTCCTCAAGATGCTTCCATTTCAAGGATTGGGAGAAAAGAAAAAAAATTATCCGTGAATAATGGCTCCCTAAGGCCATTAAGGAGAACGGATCACGATTTATTAATTCCAAAATCTCATCCCTTATATTACCTCTGTTTAAAAATTACTGATTTCGCTGATATCAAGAATGTTCTCGGGAAAATTGGAAGTAAAGTAAGTGCCCAAGGGTCACAATTTTTTCTCCAATTCTTATCAATGTCGTACGGCAAACAGTCCAGGTGATAAACTAAATATACATGGCACGTTCGCCTGCCTTGAATATTCTCCTCGACCTAGTGAAGCTTTCGTCAAAATTTCTTTATCAATCTCTTTACTTTCCAATGTTAAATTCTTTTCATCTTTCATCTCATTATTGCCGGCCTCGGTGGCGGGCGGTGGGGTAACGTCCTCGCCTGCTAACCCGAAGGTCGCGGGTTCGAGTCCCGCCTGGGTGGGTTTTCTCCACTCAATTTGTGATGTGTAATGAGTTAATTGTTAGAAGGGACTATAATCGCTCAGAAATAAATATAACTTATTATTATTCTAACAAAGCGAACGCATCGATAATTCTCATGAAAAAATTGTGTATTTCCGTTTACTTAACTAATCTAAGGTTTTTCTACGGACACCATTTGGCCTCAATCAATTATGGTTGCTGTAAATACGCTTCACGTAATGCAAAACTATACAAGGAAGAAATAGGTAAACTAGGAAGAAATCATTTTTTTTTTATTTCCCAAAACGTTGGTCGATGTTAGTTACACCTGTGTGTGATGACCAACTGAAATACATGCCTCCCAAACGATTAACATTGAATGAATGAATGAATCCTAAGTTCTGGCCACTGGAGGTTTTATTGCACAACGCGAATCACCGTCTAAGCGTCATCCTCAGGGACATTGTCGACTGTTGATTGGTCGGCAGAATGTTTTGACACATTGTACCAGAAGATAAAGCTGGAAAACGTATTGACAATATAAGTGTCTTCTTCACTCTTAATGATGACCGCAAACAAAATCTAAAATACTAATTCCTTTGTTTTCCTATCCTTGCAAGGACTTCCTCAAGATACCGCCTATCTCAAGGACAACGAAAATGGAAGAAGTATCCAAATATGTTTGTTCTCATAGCCCATTTAAGGTGGTTCCACCGTAAAATGACTTAAATGTCATTTTATTCATATTCTGTCCACTTGTATAAAACCTTGTCATCTATCTGATATGAAAAACAAAATAATAACTTTCCACGCTATTTTATTCTAAAATGATTGAACTTGAAATCACATTGTGTTCAATGGGGGAATGAGAGAAACACGGGGAAAAGTAGTATTTTTCCATAAAATACAAATACCATTTTCGAGGAAAACTGTCTCTATGAAGGAAATTATCCAGAGAAATTGAATAAAAATGTAATACAGGCATCTTACCACCTTATTTATCTAGTTATTAAGGAATTACTGCCGCAATTGAAGTCAAAATGCGGTAATTCGTAGGAAATGGCGCTGCATTCGGCTCCTATGGCTGGAAAAAGTGCTCATTTAAAATACATTCGTGGAATAATAATCTGCATTTATTTTGTCCCTTACTATTGGGTTTCTTCTAGGTAACGCATTTCACCGGTGAAAGCAGGATTTTTTGTACAAAATATAAAAAATGTGCAATTTAGTATTTGTTTTGACTCACACAGTCGCGGCGGAACCTCCTTAAGGAGGTTGGATCACGGCTTAGTGAATCTAAATAAATAAGATGTCTCACCCTTCATCATCCCCGTTTCATACGCTCTCCATCAATGTTCTCTGGCATCAAGAAAAAGCAATCTAAGACAGCAAGTTCCCCGCAGTGTGCACGTTCATGGACCAATTCTTATCTGTGTAGCACAATCAAATTTTAGACATCCTACGACATAATTGATAAGACCCTCCTGTCCATATGGACAGCTCCACTTTTAATGTCCTCGACCCCGTGAAGTTTTCGGTCAGCCTCAATCATTCGAATCAGTTGTTATGAAAATAATAGTCATATCGAATATTTTTATGGAACCCAGTCATTGGCTTTATGGCGTTTTTTCCAAATTTACGATAACTTATGGAGGATATCCATTTTTAATAAAAAACTTTGTTCTTTTCCACACTTTATTTAAAAACTGCAACCGGTTTAACCTTAATAAGGCATCTTCTGGCACATTCTGAAGCTTAGGGCATTCTATATATACCCAGAGAAAGTTTAAAAAATTGTGGGGGTTGTTTTGAAATGGGGGAGAGGGGAGCATGGCAGAGGTTGGCGGGGGCATGGCAGAGTGAGAAGGGGTGGTGGTAAATTACGAGAGAAAAAAGGAAGGAAAGTGAATCGGAGGAAGACAGTGGGAGGAGTAGAAGGTCACCAAGTTACACTGTTTTCTATTTTTTTTTTTAAAAAAGGATGATTGTTTAAAAGCTCCAGCCCAAATATCTGTGACTGAAGGGCAAGGAAAGTAGGCTAAGATCTGCCGAAACATTTAATCGAAACATGATTTTTTGAATCATTCTGACTCGACGCAATCGTAAAGCAACTGGACTTTAGTGAATAAGTTCATAATGACGCAACAAAGCATAATGGACGAAGAGATGCATGCAATTTTTTCCAAGGCCTTGTGGAAGGTGTATACTTGGAAGTGAATATCGTCGATCGATCTATCAAATGGCCCAATGTAATTAGCTTGCGTTAAACAATATGGTTATCCCAACTCGAGTATAAGAAACAGTTTTAAGCTCAGTCTCTTTTTCTTTTTTTTAATTTGGTGTTGACTTCCGTTAGTATCCTCATTACCAATTCCAATGAACAAAATTAAGGCGTTAACTTATCCAATATTCTTTTGATATATTAAAACGAATTTCCTCGCGTCTCGTATAATATCTGCACAATGGAGTGAGATGAATCTTTAAGTTCTCGCCGACTCGTGACTTGGACCTCGCTGGACCTTCTTCGAGTAGAATTCGGCCTTCTTTCCTCTTTTTTTCAGTCTTCTTCCCTAAGACTTGCCTTTTATTACTATCCCATTCTCTGGGTGATCCTCTCTCTCAGCCTTTCAATTATAAGTCCGCTCGATGTTGTTCATTGTAATCCTTCCCGAAAACGTTGCTGTCCACCTGTTACTGTTTGAATTTGTTTACTACCTTTCCCTGCAAATGTGTTGTACAAAATATATTTCCATCTTTTTTTCCATTCAAGTATTCTACCAGCTGATTGGTAGGTTCTTGGACAGTCCCCATTCTGCATCCCAACCTCATAGACATTGTCTCGCTTTCCCTCCTAAAGGATGGCGCGCCATTAGATCCCTCTTAAGTTCTTCATATCTTCTAACTCCTCTTATTTCGTCCAGAATTCCTATCCTCCTCCTTCCTCTTCCACGCTTCCCCAGTGTTCTCCCCTCCATCACTCTCTTCAACATGCCCTCTCCTCTCAAAACCTCCTCCATTTCCATCTCTTCTGCCTTCTCCGTATCTCTGCCTCTGTAGCTAGTATTTATTAAATATGATTGTCTTAACTGTTATGGTCCCTTCACTAAGTTATCCCTTTTACTAGATCTCCATGTATTCAAGTTTACATGTTCGGCAAATTTCATATCTGGGGAGTTCAAATGGTACATATATTAATGATATGACCTTGGGAGTGTACTATTACAATATTAATGACAAAAATGATGCAATTAATTTCTTCCAGTTCTGATGGTATCTACCACAATAATCACCAATGTATATAATATATGTCCATAACTTGCACTCAAGAAATACACGTGAAGCTGAATCTTCATTTGACTGCAGACCTTTTTTTATTTGCAAAATTAAATTATAAATAGTGGTTTTCTGTTATTGGGAAAGGTACCAATGGAAAGAAAACAAAATAAAAATTCTTATTCCTTCAATAGAATTTTGTATTTCGGTCGAAATTCCGAAATGTTTGCTAAAACGTAACGATATTTGTCGCAATATTTTTAGCGTTTTTGAGTCATCGTCCCCATGACGACCATTGTACTCATTGTTTAAGTCGAGGTGTCGTGTGTATATATATCCATTAATAACTCAGTGATTCTTTGAATTAAATAAAATATGAATGGTTTATTACAATCAATATGTAAATGATAATATTATTCCCGTTGATATTCAGAAGGGCACTTTCTCTAGTGAAATTTGATGACAATCTTAAGAGCTTCCACTTTTGATGCAATGCCTTTAAAAGAAACTAAATGGCGCTCATATTGGGCCTTATATTAATTGAAACCACAACGTGATGACGCACTCACACGTTGCCACTGTGGAGGAACAAGTTTCCCTTTGAGAAATTTTGTCACTTTCTCCGACATCCATTTGCAAATTTAGTTAGTTAGTTACAGAGAGTTGCACAGTGTTCCCGCGAGCGATCGAGAACTTAATTAAAGGAGTTCGAGGCGAAGATATTTCGTCGACTCCTCATCTCATCTCATATAGTATTCCATATCCGCCCTTGGTGAAATTTCAAAACCCTCCCTTTTTAAGACAAGGAATTTATATTTGCGGTCACTCTCCAAGTTCCAAGATGATGCAACATTTCATGAAGATAAGTTCGTTTTTTTAACATTTCCCGAAATTCTAAATTCTACGCGTTACAAACTTCTAAACGACGATACTCACTCCCCAAAGTATAACTTAAGACAAGGCTTTGAAAAATATTTCGCGCGTCTCTTCGTTTATTTCGTCATCTTTCCAATTATATAAAAATATATCAATCCCTTGCCTAATTACTCTTCGAGCAATTTGCCTGTAAATAGAAGCTGTTTTACACGGGATATATTATGGCTGTGCGCTCCAGAGGGAGAATATTGAAGGAAATAGGAATTAATAACACCTAGATTTCGTCAAAAAACTAATGGTGTGTAGATTATATATTTTCTCAAACATTTATAAAAAATAATTTATTACTCACCACAATAATGTTTACAGAATCGCAAAAGAACCTGCTGTTTTGGAGGGTTTTCAGCCGTACGGCGGGAAAAAATGAGTCAAGTTAGAGACTTATGTAGCTTAATTTATTTAATTACTGAGAATTTCGGTCTTATATAAATATATATTTGCGCCATTAATATTACAATATTTAAATCACACTTCTTGTAGTCGCTGAAATCAAATAATAAAATTTGGATATGGTCTCCATCATGACTATGAGAACTATCTCGCTCAAATCACCATAATTAAGATTGGTACTGAGGCTCCCGCGGTGATCTGATGAATTTCTTTTGTTCGGGTTTTTTACCGCGTTGATTCATTTTTAATGGGAAACAGTTTCGCCTGTGTTGTTACAGCTCTGGCGTCGTCAGGTCCTGAACCTCAACTGATCAGCTGCAACTCAAGCGAGTGTGATGTCCATAAAAAATGAACCAACGCAGTAAAAAACCCGAACAAAAGAAATTCATAAATTAAGATTATTAATAATAAGTAAGATTATCAATTTTCACATGAATTAAGAAGATTAATACAGAGGCCGGTTATTACACGACGTTCAGTGAACAATTACGCAAAATATTACGGTAGGTACAAATATAATATAAATAAGTTAAATTTTAAAATGATAACTTGTCATCAAATTTGCTAGTCATTGGTGGTTTAGCTGAATCATATCATTTGGTCATTTTATAACAATATCTTCAGGCGTTGCTTAATTTTTTCACAGGTCATAAACATCATAAAAACGATAATTATTCATATTATGATATATGACTTTTATTAGGATGAAAAACTAGAAATATAGTTAACTATAATAAAACACAATAAAAATATATGTTTAAATTTTTAAAAGCAGAATGTACGAATGAAAATAGCCAAAACATGCCACACATCTATTCTTAATCAAGTGTTTTGAAATAACCATATTATTCACTGTATTATTTCAAAACTATAATGCGGATTTTTCGTAGGCTTACCATACGTCCCGGTTTCGCCGTGACAGCCTCGGTTTGAAAGGTCTGTCCCGGTGTACCGCAAGGTTAACAAATTTGCCCTGGAATGTTTCCGTTTAGGTCCGCTGTCCACTGCACGAAGAAATTCACAGAGATGTAAGTATGACGAGAAATGTGTAAATCGTCAACATTGTATCAAATGGTATCACGAATCCTCGAAAGCTTTCCAAGTGGGTCCAGAGAAATTGCTAGCCGGGGGCCAAGAGCAACCCACTAGTTACGATAGACACGATCCCGATACTACTGAGTTTGTTACGAGAAAAAGTCGCCGCAGCTGCAAGAAACAATTTTATTTTTTTATAATTATTGCAACCAAGGAAAAAACGAATTGTGCCCCATGTATCTGAACTTTAATAAGCTACGAATAAGATCAATGGTAGACGAGTTCACTTGGTGGAAATTCATCTTAATAAAAAGTGAGAACTTTGTAATTTTCCAAACTATTTTATTCTCTACTCAACCGGTTTCAGCGTAATACTCATCATTTCGGTGAGATCTTGAAAATGACGTGAAATACGTTGAAACCGGATGAGTGAAGAATAAAATAGTTTGGAAAATTACAAAGTTCTCACACTTTTTACTAATACCTAAGCTTACGCACGTCACGGTTTTCGTCTCTCCACAACTATGTATGTTTTGGGACTTCTGCATACGGTAATCCGAACTAAATGTGGCAATAGCCGGGACAAGACATTAAACAATCAGCCGAAAGGAAAGTATCGTATGCATAATCTGCATATTTTGTACCTTACTTTTGGGCTTCTATAGGTAACGCATTACATCAGCGAAAGCAGGATTTTTTGGACAAAATATCAAAAAAATGTGGAATTTAGTATTTGTATTGACTCACACAGTCGCGGCGGAACCTCCTTAAGAGGGTGGTTATAAGTTGTAAAAAGTAATGAGGGGCATGGGGATGCAAGAAGTCCGTGATGGAGGCAAAGATGTCGGGTAAGCGGGCAAGTGTCAAATGAAGAAAGAAATTGAGTAAGGACATATGCACTCCATAAGTACTTATAGTTATTTATACGCCTGCATAAATCTATGGGATTTTTACTCTCTTCCATATGAAACTAACCCGTAGATTACTCTTATGACCATTTTACATTGGGCACGAAATTGCACAACTTCAAACTGCATGTTTTTCTCAATCGGGCGTGCAATCATTTTCGAATTAGAGCAGGGGCCATTTTGCCATATATCGCGTTCGTGCATGTGTTCTTGTAATCAACGGTTTTACACGATGCAATTTGAAATGCACGTTCGTACGTACATCAGATTGTGCAATTGCGTGCCCCGTGTAAAACGGGCTTTATAACAATGATCATTACCATTTGAGGCATCTGCCTTCATCTAAACCCCTAACTGTCACGTCAAACTTCTATCATGACTAAAATGGCAACTGTGCTGAATTCGCGGAGTAGAAACTATTAAAGTACCCCTTGATTATGCCACAAATCTGAACAGAGATCCAACCAACTTTAAATCCATCACTGCCGACATTTTGGAAACTGGGGATTCGATTTCCTTCAGCTGAGAACGGAGAAACGGCTGAAATACAATCGATTCAAGACCATTGGAGCGCAGGATTGGGTTGTAAAATATTAAAGCACTAATCCCTTAAACAATGAGAAGTAAGGGGCTGCTTGCAACTGATACATTTTTCAAGAAGAACAGAGGAAAGGATTTACCCAGAAGGGATATCTGCTGAATAAAGCATGGCAACAAAGATGAAGTTTAAACAGGTTAATGCACCCCGAGGGAATCGAATAATATAGTTTCCACGGTAACGGTGATCAACAATTTGACGGGGCTGCGATGCGGTGCTCAATTATTATTACACGATAATCTAATCGTAAGTCTTAATCGAAAAACGATTAATTGCCATTGTTGAGTGCCGTGGTTCCTTACAAACGGGCTTCCTCTCTTTCGTTTAGTGGCAGTTATACATCTTCCATTAATTCCCCCCCCCCCCCCCAACGGCGTAACCGTTATGGCCTCCACGTTAAGACGTTTTGATTTTAGGGTTAATTCTAAGGCGAGAAATGCCACTTTCTCCGCCCTTTGCGGCAATCTGGGTCGGCGTAGTCGTGGGTTCGTAAGGTCACCCTTTTCCTTAAAGGAGATGTGTTGTAAGTACAAAAAAAAGAAGAACCCCTGATTTTAATTTCTTCTTCCTTAAAAAAAATACCTCATATGTGAAAATACTTAAGAACTATCTATACATAGAGATTATGAATTTGAAGAAAAATCTGAGGCAAATGAAAAAATAGAAAAGTGAGTTTATAAACTTGAAGAATGAAGGCCTGTGCAAAAATGAAGAAAGTGAAAAATTGTCAGATACGATTAGGAAAAGGATAGTTCGGTACCTCGGCCACATAACGAGGATGAACAACGATGTAATTATAAAACGACTTATGATTACGATTTAATTCTTCTCCGGCTCTCCACCGGTTTAAACCAATCGTAAGTGCCGACGTTTCGAGAGACGACTCGTCACTCATTCTCAAGACAAGAATGTCGTAAATCTTAAATTTCAGTCAGATTAAGTACAAAGGCTAGGCACTAGCCGATTTTTGAATGATCGGAAGTCGATTTTTTACTCCGGAGACCGCTAATCAGTGGAGGCATAGCTCTAATTTAATTATGTTTATGAGAGAGAACGGCAACTAGTGGTTATAAAGGCTTAATACCAGCATGTGAGGGATAACAGAACGTGGGGATACAAGATGGGGGGAACAAAAAACATTATACAGTTTAGAACTTTTACAACGCTTTATACAAAGGAGAGCAGCAAGATTTGAATTGGGAAAATGCGACGAGAAAGTTAAAGAGCGATGTTATTTTTCACTCGTGAGACCTCACTTGGAGTACGCCGCTAGCGTATGGGACCCTTACGAAGTAGGACTAATCTCTGAAATAGATCGAATACAGCGGTGAGCAGCAAGATTTGTAAAATGTTGTTACGATAAACTTAGCAGTGTTACCGAATCGTTGAAGGAATTAGGGTGGGAATATCCAACTGATCGAAGGGAGAAATATAGGTTAAATCTTTTGCCTAAGTTCGAAGCAGACATTTTTTTTGCCGGACGTTCAAAATATTTTGCTAGATCATACGTACTACGGTAGAAGCGATCACAGGAATAAAATAAAGGAAATTGACTGCATAACCTATTGATTTAGAGTGTAATTATTCCCACGTACAATGATAGAACAAAATAGTTGCGATAGATCAATCATATGAAACTCCCACCCTCACTAGGTAGATTGTTTTTAATAGCATAGCATCATTACTAACACTTCACAACGCTAGACAATTCCGGCATTATTTTGTTCTTTGCATGGAGTTGTATTTCTTAGCATTCACAAATGAATAGTATTAGTAATATTAGCCACTTAGATGTCTCTTTAGCAGTGTGCTGCATGTTTGCATGTTCATTTACGTAGCACTCTCCCAGTTTCTAGTTTGACTGCGCACTGTTCTCCTGACTGCTTTTTGGTGTCTGCGCCTAGCCCCAGGGGGAGCGTGCGAGGTTCTGATTTTTGCTGGGACGAGTGCTGCATGCCTGGTGTGGAATCACCCCGTGCCACACACCCTAGTGGTGGCTTGCACGGTACTTCGTAGAAGCAGATGTAGAACTAAATTTATAAGACTGGTACGAAACTTCAATGGTTTCCAAAAGAAGAAAAAAGAAGACAGAAATTACCGCTGGACGGAAGAGAGGAGAAGAAAAGAAAGCGAAAGGATGAAGAAGAACTATTGGGGAGCCAGGGGAAGAAGTGGAAAAATAAAAACGAAAATGAATGCGTTGGATTAATTGACGTGCGTGGTCCATAGACGGCCGAAAGCGATCGACGATAGTGACTACAAAAATTTCCATAATCTTTATAAGATAATCACAATATTCTTGGTTCTATAATTGCATAATTATTACAACTACAGTCCCATAATCAATATTGGTGTTGGTACAACAATAGTTCTTTAGCGATGGTTGGAAATAACTACCGAACTCTAATAGTGGTTACAAAATATTTCTTCCGTCAATATAAATAGTCTTATAGTATTTTTTCTCAAGGATTTCCTTCATTTGAAACATAACTGACGTGAGAAATTCCGCAGTGGAAAAATCATTCGCCTATGTTCACTTGCCGGTGACTCCGTGGAGGTAATACTGTGGCTAGTCCCGGTATCCTCAAAATTCACACTTGACGGCCAGTAAAGAAACACGAAGGGCCTAACAGAATAATGTTATGAGACAAATACATGCTTTTAAAATCATTAATTTTCTCGAACTCGAGCAACCGACTGAATTGTCTCTTCTATGTTAGTTTTACCGATCCAATTTTAACAGGCTCATACGATTTATGCTCCCAAAGACACACACATCAATTATAGTCTCAAATTCTTGACTTGTCGCTGATATTCTCTCAGCATTTATCCGCCATATTATGTGTGAATCCAAAGTATTGTTTCTTAATTGGCATACCTAAGGTTGGTTAAAATGGACGTCAAGAACAATCCAAAACAATGTGAATTCCTACTACACTGTTCCATTTGTCAACTCGTCACACTTTCTCCCCTATTTCTTACACCTAAAATGCTTATATGCTATCCATTCCTTTACACAATTTACATTCTCCCTTTAATCATAATCTTAAACATCCCATTTTGTATTATTATTATCTTTTCCATCTACACATTGTCTCCTACGCACCTCATATGCTTATCTTCCTTCTCCTATCACCGAAAATGTCTTCCTTAGTCTTCCTTCTTATCTCATTTTACCCAACCATATCCAAAACCACATCTGCAATCCAATACTATGTCAGCAATATATTTACATCCTCTATCAAATGTCAACTTTCAGGTCCGTATAGGGGAAGCAAAACTTGGTGACACTCGATCGCGAAGAGAATTCCGAGGAAAAGACGAAAGCAAACAAGTTCAGTTGGTCATGAGAGCCAAAGGTCGAGACCTTCAGAATCTCCGCCGCTGGTCAACGCCTGATTTACCCCAAATGACCTTCTGAAGAGAGCCATCAAGTTTTCATATTCGTATACAACGGCAAGCTCCGTGAAAATCAATGAACTCACATTTTCTTCGCATTTTTACTTTTGGATCCAAGTCTTAATTCTTGTCCTTCATCGCGATCATTCTTCCCGAGTCAAATTGAGTAGAAGCCATTAATTTCGCGTGCAATACAGAGCAAGAAGTTTAATGGTGTGTAGTCAAGCGGAGGGTATATCTACCCGACCGCCAATTATTTAATTTGTCCGCCTGGGACTACTAATGGCAAAGGACTGCCGAGGACGACTTTCATGGAAATACCTCTCCTAGCAACAGCAGTCTTTGTCCAGCATTGATACGCATAACGTGGTGTAACAAGATAATTTCCCTGTCCTCTCTCAAACTTTCCCGAAATGGCTCTGTACTACCAACATTAAACTCCAATCTACGATTCCATTTTTCCTCCAGCACATGCATCGATTGTACCCATTCTATAATTAATCCATTCAACCTTTCTTCGGCCTACCGTTTAAAAAAATTAGCTCTCCATTTTTCCTGATTTATTTCCTTCACACGCGATTCCACAGGAACGTCACTTCTCTCGTATTGATTTGAAAAGCGCTGAGACAGTCATCGTAAGCGCGCGTCATCGTAACGTTATTTAACTCTAATGACACCGATTGCATGTCCTTAATGACTCCACCCATAGCTGTGTCGTTTCAAGTGTCCCTGCCAGGGGCTGTGTGTACAGGGGAGACGAAACATGGTGTGAGTCTCTCAGAAGACTCTTTACAGGGGAAGGGTCTGTTGCTCGCAAACTTGCTCCGCATCGGGGGAGTTAGGCGGTCTTTGCGTTTGACCATCAGTGTTCCTAAGGTCGCCAAACTTTGTTGGCTACTTAAAAACGCTCAATCTGTTATTCACATCAACCAAAATGCCCTCTGTTACTCTCAATTTGATTTATTATGTGGACTTCACCGACGAGATGCGAAAACAACTTATTTCGATTGTAAACACTGTCGTGTTAAATGCTCCTAACAGTTCCGCGCCCTTCCAGATTTACTTCATTAATATTGGTAGCCTTGCCTATAGAGCATTCCACATTGAAGTGACACCATGGACCTTATGAAGAACGCTGTTGCCAAGCTTATGCTCTGAATACTCACCTCTATGCCACGCAGGCAACCGTTTCCAACACAGCGCTAATTTAATTAATTTTAGGGAATAATAATCACATATTGGTATACTCCTAGATGTGCAGTTATTATATTGCATAACAATTGCGTTAATAACCCTGCTGTTATTGGCAACACCGCACCTCCGGCTTTACGTAGGTTTACCCAGGAAACGAGTCTTCACAAGAGCCATACCAAGTTCACTCCTGCATTTCTTCACCTAAGCCTTCGACGCGCGTTTTCCCTCCCTGAAGTCACGCTTCACGCAGGCGACTGCCATAAAGTTTCGCGTCAGCTGAAAACACTCTAATTAAATCTGAATTATAAACTCACGGTATCTGATGGAAGTGAGGGTTTCTCCCAGGAGGAGAATTTTTATCTCAACCTCCAAATTCAAACTCAAGGGTGCGTGAGTGCAAAATTTATTCAAAGACATCTTAAAGAAGAGCGAAAAAGTGATTTCAATTTTTTTTATTAATCGTTTTTCAATTTTTGCGTTTATTTCAATTCGCCTCCTCAATTCGTAGAATGAGTCGCACAATGAACTGAGATTACGCGAAAGAAAATTTGGCATGGCAGCACCTCATGTCTCGGAACCGTTCGACGACACAGCCTTTAAAGTCTGCGCTAATCTCTTCTTTACGTTTTTACCGTATCCTCCGAGATATACAGGTCTATAAACAGCCGAAGTTTGATCGTCACATGTTTTCAAATAGTAGGCCTAAAATCGTGTGTGTTCTTACGGAGATAATTGAAAAGAATTCAAATAAAAGGTTATTATGGCGGATAAGACTTGGTTGGTACCGTATATTTTATTTTAAATGAGATAATGCACTATAACTTATAGCTGCAAAAATTCATGAATCGTTGCAATGTGATTTTATATCACAATATAAGTACATACATGAAATTGAAGGAGGCCTGTAGAAAGTGAACAGAGTTTTATTTGCTATTTATTGGATTATTTTGTGCCTCAAACAAATAGTAGATACTTATAGCATACCATGAGAACGGAAGTTGGTTATGTAACGAAGGGGAGCGTTAAAACACTATTTGGGAGTATATGACGTCTTCATCCTCCGTTGAGAATTCGCATCGCATGACACTCAGAATCAAATGTAACTCATCCGTTTGTGCTTTTATTATCTCCATAACATCGAATCAAATTGCCTCCATTAATCTACCTAATTTGGTTTCAGGTCGTCTTTGTCGATTAATTGAATGCGAGGGAAAATATATTTACCGCAATCGCAGTAGAATTGAAATTAGCGTCGGCAATTTTTCTTTCATTTTTCGAATAATAATTGTCTTAAAAAGCCCTCCTAGAATAAGACGAATGCTTTTCCAAATTCATAAATATTTTTTATGAAACTAAGGTGGGCCTTGAAATGCGGCCTATGAAAAGAAATAATTGCCTAACTTTGCTGAACTTTACCATAAGATAATTTCACCAACATTAATCGCACAATTATGTTCTTCTTTGTATTTCACTAGTCACGCTGAGGAAAATTGTTTTTTAATCACAGTCACAGATATATATTAACCATTTTACGTACTTTAGTAATTTAATGTACATTAAACTGGCTTGGTTTACTAATGCACGTAAAATGGTTAATACATATCGTATAACTGCGTTTAAAAACTATTTTCATTAGCGTAACTAGTACAACACAAAGACGAACATAATTTTGTGATTTATGTTTAACTTTAATAAGTTATAAACTATAGTGAAACTGGTCAGTTGGAGCCATAAACCACCCGCGGTGAAGGGTCTCCTTCAACGCCGAGGCTCGGACTCCGAGTTCGGGTGCCTCCCAGGTACGGCACGAAACCTAAAGTGCCTTTTCGGATCACATCCCTGTAAGAAATACACAGGAAGCTCATTTCCCGAGCTTTTCGTAGGCCTACTAAATAAAAGTGGGAGGGAGGGGCCTCTGTAAATCTCGGAGGCTACGTTTTTTACGGTTGAGGATCCTGTTTAAGGCGGGAATACGATCTACGTTTCTTGACGTGACGGAGACGTACGGTGGCGTTAGCGGAGCTTAGTGATTGCAATGCAGAGAAACTTGTTACAATGGAAACGTATATACGTTGATGGTGTCGTCACCGGGAAATGATCGATCCTTGTCAAAGTCTAACTTTTCCGTCATGCTATCGTCACCGGTAGCCAATCAGAGAAGAGCTTTTTTCAGTATTTACTAAAATATAATTTCTAGATTAAACCTATTACTTTTAACTTAACAATTAAACATGATTAACCTTCTTGAAGAATTATTATTTGTCAATATCGTTCTCGGGTTCTTTATATTTTGTTTTTGAATATAGTATATGAAAATAAACAATCACTTCGAACTCGCTCACAACTCTATTCGCAAAAAAAATCAGTAAAAATTTGGCGTTGATACTCCCGTCAGTCGTATTATACATTCCTTCTTGACGGGAAGACGACGTAAACCTGAACGCCACCGTCCGTTGATGTCACGTCAAAATACGTCGACCGTAATCTGGCCCTCAACATTTCTCCGTCGGCAAATTCCGACGATCAATAGACAAGGAATAGATAGCGATGGACTAGGATTAAGTTAAGACGATAGGGATGTATATTAGCTTTAGCCCACAAGGTCCTATTTTCAATGCGGCTTCGAAACTTCCTCACCAAGTGGCACGATTGCAGTAGCACTGCCTTTTTCCCAAAGGTTGGTGATTCTGTTCAGTCTTTGCCTCTTAATTAGTTCTAGAAATAGAAGAAAAGTTACTCCTTCTGCATTAATAATCAACGGGTGAAAACTGACAGATCTCAACTTCCTGTCTGTATACACATAATGAGTGGTGTTTTTTTCTTTCTCGGTGAATCTTGTGTTGCGTGACAATGGATCTGCAATATCATTTATATTCACTCTCTTTTCTACACCATTAATGAAAACCATGCTCAGTCCATTGTGATCAATATTCTTATCAGTCGATATATACAAGTATAGGTATATCACCTCTTGTCACCCCTGTGACCTCTGAGTGACCCTTGAAAGTCAGGGGATGACAAGACGGATCTGAAGACCTGACCATCGACCTTGGAACCTTTTTAATCCTATGATTCGATACGTTTGTAGCCCCGATTCATTATTTCCCCCGGTGACCTCTGAGTGACCCTTGAAGGTCAAGGGATGACAAGAGGGATCTGAAGACCTGACCATTGATCTTGAAATATTTTTAAACCTATGATTCGACAGGTTTGTAGCGGCGATTCGCTTATCGTCGCCCCTATGACCTTGACTGTGCCCTTTCAGGGGTCACGTTTACAATTTCGAACTCGAAAGTTCTTTCATCGTGTTTCTTGTGCCCAAAAACCTGAAAAATTGAAAGTTTCGCACAAAAATTCTGTCTTTTTTGTATTTCGAAAAATTTAACGTTGAAAGCCCATAAGGCAAAATTTGTAGTTTTGGCTGGACCCTATTTATGGGGTCAAAAGGTCATATTTATAAAATTTCCATTCACTCAACAAAACTTACGACCTTTTTCTACCTAGGTACCAAATTTCATCTGAATTTCATAATTCATGAAATTATAGGTTAGAAATGACACACGATCAATGGGATACACTGTATATATCAGTCCCAGAATAACTGATGTTTTTTAACTCCAATACTGCAGGTAGTTGATATGTATATTTACGGTTGGGTATCATTTCCCAAGATCCCGTTTTTAAGTCGAAGATATTGATACACTACCCAGTTGAATATATGCCTATTTAGGCAAGCATTTCCTCAAAGAGTAAGGTAGTCCCAGATGTTATGTGCGCCAATAAATCTCAGGACTCATACACGTTTTTTACACCTATCTAAGAACTGCTTCCATTTTAAGGATGTGCTTTTCAAAATTAAGGGTCAGTTTTAACCCTGTCTTGGATTTCTATTGCAAAGACTTCAGTTTCCGGGTAGAGCGACCATATTTCAGCCAATTCAATGATGCATTTTCTGTCAACCTAATTATTACATACTATCTTGAGATTTAAGAAGTGGGCATGACAAGAGATCGGGCCACTCTGAAAATTACCATGGCAATACTCATGAATAACCATGGCATTTCTCTTAATTTACAACAACCCTTGAAAATTACCGTAATTTTCAGTAATTTTCTAGATAATTCAACCATATTTGAGATAATTTTTCATACAGATAAATTCCCAACATGTACTCTTATGCCAAACTCAAATTTCCTACGTGTTTAATCAAAAATTGAGGCATGTACAACTCATTTCTGGAATATTTTACTTAAATTATAACATTATAAGATTAAAGCTTTAGAATATTATTCTTGAAAATATATATTATTTTGACAAATGAAAGCCAGATTGCGTGTTGCTGCCGTAGTTCTTTTTACAATTTTTAAAATTTATAATAGATTTATATTGTATTAGGTATGGTTTAAACATCGTTATATATTCCCTTCCTATTTCTATTGGCTTTCTTATTTAACCATACATTTGCTGTTAAATACTCAAAACTAAAAAATACTGGAAATTTAAGGTAATTTTTGAAAATTATCGTAATTTACCGTGGTAATTTACCTCGGATGAAAATTGCGGTAATTTTCCCATCTCTAGGCATGACATACATTCAGCATTTCATTTGTTTATTTCGCCATCTCGTGCATCAACTGCGTTCATTTACTCATCTCGAGGAATGACGAAGGAGATGAGGGAGTCTCGCATTCTCGTCGCCATGTTCGATAAATCGATACATTAGCAATATCCAAGTCGCGTCGCATATAGCCGCCATGATCTTCTAATGGGGCCCTCCCGATACGAGGAGGCATTATGGGAAAACTGGAATGGACCCTAAATGCGAGGAGGAGAATAAGAGGGCGTGTTTCAGAAGTTCGCACATACATCATCCCGTTCTCCCGGAGGAAGAGAGAGAGAAAGAGAGATAACGCTCGGAGGAAAGCGATAAGAAGGCATAGGAGGACGAGAATCGATCGATTATTTATCGTCTTCGATTAATATCGAAAGGGGGCGTCGTCGCAGCTGAATCTACAGATGGACGGGTTGAAACGAGGAGATTAAAAAAAACACCGATGCAAGACTCAATATGCTTATCTTTTTCTTTTTTACTAGAAGAAAAAAAAACTCATCAATCACTTTCGCAACTGCAAAGAGGGAGGGAAAAGAGTGTGTACCAGAGAAAAGATTGGCGGGAATCGCAAACAGGAGAGGTGACGTCTTGTGCAAATATGCAAACATTTTTAGCAGATAAGACTTCTAAGAGCGACCTAATGTACACTTTTTAGACCATTCTTCACATTTTCTATATTAGGGTCAGCAATCAAAGTTAATACGCACATTGTGAAAAAAGAATGCTTGGAACTTAGTCAAAACATTAAGTGTAGCACTAAGTGTAGTAAGTAACTATTCTAATCGTTCACTTCAAAATCAATAAACATCTTATTCACCTTAGAAATTAAATTAGACTTGGTATCCATTTTAACAGCACACATTTTTATATTTCCATAGGTTTATTCATTTCAGCGACCTGTTTCACCATGATAAGGTCAGAAAATGCCTTATGAAGGTTTCCACGTTGCATGATATAAATAAATCAGTTGCATTTATAAATAAAGTGTGGAAAAGTACAAAGTTGTATTTAAATTAGCCGAATTTCCATGTCATTCTTCACACCACGCCGCATGAATAAAATCAGGTATAAAATAAGATATTTTCTTGTGAATTTTTTATTGAGCGTATATTTGCACTTACGGTAGGTAGTTTAAGCGAGATAGTTCCCTAGTCACAGTGGAGACCATCTTCGAATTTTATTATTTTTAAATTTCAGCGTCTGTAAGAGTATGAAGAAAATATTGTAGCATTAATGGCACAAAAATATAGTTCACTAACTAAATGATTCAACCCGGATAGAGCTCACCCCAGACTAAGCCACACATTCAGGGTAGGGGGGCAGTTCCTTTCCCTGGGCCACCTCGCACTCCGAGGATTTTTTGGTTTGAGGGCGTCCAAAAGCTTTGACCCGGATTAGAACCCGGGACCGTTCGATCAGTAGCCAAGCGCTCTACCCACTATAGGCCACCCCACGCTCCCAGAAAATCTAATCAGTGTTCGCTAGAAAGCATCGAGCCTGATCTCAAGAATTGGCGATACTATCGTAGAAGGACATGAAACAACGTGGTAGAAAACACGGCAAACCTTCACCAAACTCCACCATATTTGTGAGGTAGTATGTACTTTAATTTAACGCCCTACGGTGGATAAGGCTATTGCCAAGGTTACCTTACCATACCATTCGTTCGGTTTGCTGCACCAAAATAGTGTCCACTATAAGCAGACGAGGGAATTTAAGAAACGAATAAGGGTGGTATGGAAATAAAGATGGTGGTGTGGCAGTAATGGTATTATGAAAGTGGATCTGACGATGAAGATCTTTCGCACTTTTTCCCACGTTGGTTCATTATCACCTTACACCCATTCTCTACCCACAATCGAAATAAAAGGCCTTTAAAATCATCCCAAATTCACGGAAGTCACACGATAAATGATAATTTTGCCCAACTTCTCAAGTGAACTCGTCCTATACTATTCAGTGATAGGATGGAACTGACCTTGACTGGGCGAACAAACACAAAAAAACACTCGCAGTGACCATGAATGAGACTCATCTCAGAGACCACACATATGACCACCTCAGACGCACAAACTCGTCCACTACAAAACCCCCCTCGCCCTAGTGGGAAGTGGGGAGGAGGGTTCTGGTTCTTCTGGTTCTGCTACGAGGCAATGGGATGGTCGTAGAAACCACACGCTTTTAACGGTCGAACAAGGAAGACGAAAAGAAATTCCTCTCGCCCCTTTCATCATCCCTACCCACCACACAGCTATCCATCCGAACGGCCTCCTTAACTCCTTCAACACGGGCGATCGGAACCAACTCTGGGAGCGACTCGGAGTACTCATCGGAACTTTTTGGGGGTGGAAAATTAATTCCGGCAGTGGATTACCTCGAGTGGCAATAAAAGAGAAGAAGGCGATTTGGAAAAGAAGAGGAAGAAGATACCGATGAGAGAAAGAGAGGATATGGGAGAGAGAGAGAGAAAAGGAAAGAAAGAGAGAGAGATAGATGCCATGAGCAGACTCGATAGGGCAGGGGCTCTCTCTCGAAGAGGAGTAGGGTCAACGAGGTCACTTGCAGCGGTTCTGGAGGTTTTGTCGGTTGGTCGTTGGGAGAGGGAGAGAAAAAAAAATAGAATGGGCTTCGATTAATTCCGACCCACTCCCCCCCCCCCCCACCTCCGTCTCCTCCCCTCCACGGCAATTCCTCTTTCTCCCCCACACACCACAACAACGTTCATTGTCTCACACGCCTCCGAAGAGGGAAGAGAGAAGAAGAAGGGGAGAGATTGACCAATCGCAGACTTCCGACGCGTTGACACGTACCAAGCCGGGGAAATAGGTCCGTCTGTCTCTCATCCCGCGGTGTCGGACCAGCATGCTCTGTTCGCGGTCTATTCTATCGACGTAGCACGGTAGAATCGATCTTTCAAAGGCTACTACTTGTGCGTACGTTAAAGGGACAGGACTCGAAACATGAAATTGTTGTCCTTAAAGGTAAACTTAGAACTAAATGATAAGGGTTCAGGGATGTTACTTATGGGAACAAAGGATTGCACTGATTGCAAAAGATCTATTTATGCAAAATTAGGAATATTAAATGTAACTGACCTTTATAAATATGTTTTGGTGATAAATAATTATTTTAACAAGGAACTTAAGATCCATAATAATTATAAACACTCTATGGAAAAGAGAAAATTTACAAATGTCTACGTACCTAGATATTTTAATAACTATGGAAAAAATAAAATGAACGTTAAGGTATGTACCAATGATACTCAATGGTTTACCCAATAACTTAAAATATGTAGAATCGATCAGAGAATTAAATGTTAAATTAAAAAAACACCTATTGGTGAGATCTGTCAATTGATGGTTTATAAACTATGTTAAATTATCTGATAATATTGTAATAATACAAATGCGTAAATTTAAAGGTAGAATGATCCTTGTAAATAAATTTATAAAATATGATATTAAAAGATTAGTGTTCTAATACTACAACATGTATGATTCTTTGTAATAAATGTCTGAATTCAAATATTTGTAACTTGCCGCTCTGTAATTAAATAAGGGACCTTCTGATAAGCCATGTGGCTTAGAAGGACCTAGTTTGTATATGACTTATAGGCACTATAATAAATTTGTATTTTGTATAAAAAAATAACTTTTTTTGCGTAAACCGACAAATGCAGCAACTTTAGACATCTAGATTCACTGAATTTGTCGTCGATAGCATCTGGATAGCAAATCTAAGTTTTTCGTAGAAATGTGAGGACACATCGTTCTGTGCTGTAAAAATTTGCAACATTATGCAAAGTGTTTATCTTTTGCGTAACAATGAGATTCCATAGAATTGAGCCTAACTCTGGGA
Organism: Pyrrhosoma nymphula; assembly: GCA_963573305.1. NCBI lineage: Eukaryota > Metazoa > Arthropoda > Insecta > Odonata > Coenagrionidae > Pyrrhosoma > Pyrrhosoma nymphula. The sequence continues at coordinate 4,188,957 of OY754335.1, read as the reverse complement.
CCGTGCGGGAAGTACATTTCATGAACAAAAGAATGTGTTCGTAGCCCCCCTCGTCTTCACTCCCGCTACTTGTAATTCCTTGTCCAATCGCGGCGTAAACAATGTCATTATCAGTCATATGCTGGAAGTCACTAGGTCACTTTCTTCTCTCTTCAGCCATTTTTCTAAATTCTCCGCATCGACATTTTCGAATCTTTTCATGATTTTCACTGATTCCCCCAACTCGGAGTCGTTCACTTCAGTGTCTGACAAATCCCTCCAAATTCCCTTAGAGGTCAAACAAAAGTTTCCTCCAAGAACAAACTAGTGTAACAGGTTTCACTGAGGATTCATGTTACTTTTTTCCTTAAATTGATTCTATTTAGATGACTTCTGTGTGATTCAAAAAAATGAATATAAAGTCTGACAAAAATAATTCAGAAATTTGATTCTATTCCAATAAATATATGTATACAGATTATAAATGCGATACAATCATGTTCAATACGAAGGACGAATACCAATATTTACTCACTTGTAACATAAGGAATAACACGTTTCCAAAAACATCAGTGCTAGTAAAAGCAGTAATGGATTTATGTTACGAATTCAGTAAACCAGCAATTCCAATAGATACCAACGATTCCAGAGATTTAGATCCTTTATCCTGATTCACGAACAAGTCTATAGAATACACTAGTTAAAATTTATCAACGAGAGGGAAAAGTGGTAACCTGAGCCATTTTTACTAAAACCACGAGTCAATTTCCGTAATATTCACAATCCCTGTTGGATTAAAAGTCACATGCTGCGTCACATTCCCGATTTGCTACCACGTGCTTTGATTGGCTGCAGTTCAGATTCACGTACGTGTTCAGGGACGGTAAACAGGACAGTCACAAAAAATTGAAGATAAAGATAGGGATGTTAATGGTTCAATCCCTGAAAATGATTGCGTCGCAAAGCAATAATTTGAACCGTCACCCCTGTACTTGTATGCAAAAAGTGTGGACGTGTGATTCAGGCTTAAGCCGTTGTGTCTCACGGTGAAATATTTTGTAAAAATATTTTATAGCACGAACTCGAGCGCCGTGTAGTGCTCCGAATTCGAACAAATCTTACTTGTTTATTTAGTTTACTGCCCACACAAAGTATTACTGTTAATTTCAAGCGGTAAATAACAGAGCATGAAATGACAGTCGTATTCACACAATCATAAACAGAGCAAGGTTAACACTTTCTTCTTTAGGTGCGATATTCCACAGAGGAAAAATCATCGCCTTGACCGGGATTCGAACTCGGATCCCTCGATTTCGCGACGAGTACTTTAACCAGTTAAGGCCGCCACACACCGAATGCTATGCTAAGCGTGAGAACTGTTCTCGCAACTGACGTCCGCAATGTGCGCGCACACACCAGAAACTAACCATGCCGTGCTATGTGGCAAGATGGCGGACAGCGTAAAACGCACTTCTCAGGTTTGACACTTGATTATTCCGTTAATATTGACTTAATTGCAATGATGAATAATTTTATACAATGGGCATAGTGTGCAGAACTAATGTACGTAATGTAGTTGAAATTACTCTGTTGTAAGTAGGTTAAAAATGTATTTGAGCTGGCGGGACCAAAGCGCTCATTAACCGCAATAGATACTGCGCATGCGCCATGAAAGCTAAGCGAAGAAGAGATTGCCGGCCGAGCGATCCCTTGCGATATAGCGCTAGGGAAGTTCGCATCGGTTCGCATGGCTCGCATTCGGTGTGAACAGACAGCGGGAAATCGCTTTACTGGATCTTAAGACACGTGGCGAAAGCTGATAGCGCGCTTAGCATAGCATTCGGTGTGTGGCGGCCTTTAAGCTACCGAGGCGTCCATCTCCCCTGTGGATTATTTGGTGGCTTTATAGGAGCATGGTGGTCGGACTGTGGCGCTTAGCGCACGATTTGAACTGCTAATGGCATCATATGTCTAACAGTTCTGACCACCATGCTCCTATAAAGCCACCAAATAATCCACAGGGGAGAAGGAATCCAGGTGTAAGTATTGAAAAAAAGTGAAAATGGATCGTTATTGTCTGGAAGTTACGAGAGAGGTGGAAGCGAAGCGAAGATCTGATTGAAAATAAAATGGAACACTACCAAATTTACTCCAACATTTTTCATTAGATACACGAATTCGTATTATACTAGAGTTCACATCCTTGACGCAATACGTGAAATGGACACCACGCAGTTAGATGAAAATAGTTTTTTTATCCCAAAGGAGAATTACGACGGCAACAAAACCGAGGTTATGAACCCAAAAGATCAATCATTGAATATAATTGTGATACACTTTCTTTTCCGAAAACCATACCTGCACATCGCTATCATAAAACCTCATACCACAAGTCCTCATTGCATCTGGTCGGATATTAAAAAAACGATACGTGCATTTCAGAAAGTCTAGAACTCCGGATAAAAATGATAAATGCACTTAAAGACGGTATTCTTGAGAATTCCGATACATGTGATAAAGGTCAGCACAACTTATTAATTTCAATGGTAAAACAAAATATTGCCCTCAAATGATAACCGGCCACAATGAGAGGAAATGCGTCTGCAAAACAAAAAAGCAGTTACAAAGGAGAGATTGATTATTATCCACTGATTTCCAAAGAGAGGACTTATTTTCGCATCTCAAGAGTAGAATGGTATGCTGTGGGGAGTGGACATCCGACAAAGGCAACATGAGGGGAAATATATTTTTAACGGCTTCCTCCGAGCTTCAAGTGGGAACGATTGAATGGTTTCTATCATTTTTCAGGAAAAAAATAATGACTGTATTTAGATTTATTTTATTCCCCAAAAGATTTATTGATAGGCAATCATTTTACACAGGGTTCTCTACATTGATTGATATTGACCTTAAGACGTCGATATGCCATCAAAAAAGGTTATATCCTGGATTCAGGGTCGCCTGAGGGTCGATTGAGAATCATTGGAGATTGAGAATAAATCTCCAATGTTATGGTCACAAACTTAGAAGAGAGTACTAACAACAAATAATATAAAATCAAAGGAATATAATTTAAATGTATCCAAATTCATCCTATCATGTAATATATCTGACACTTACTGTAGTATTAAGGTTTGTTCACGCGAAGCAAGAACTTGAGCCAGCAGATGCGTGAACACATTCTTGCAAGAACGCATGACAATCATCAGAACCTTTTTATGGACGTGTTCCTGCAAGTTGACGTTCACACGATGCAATTTTGAAGGAGAATGTTTTCACTCTACATTATTTTAGTCTAATTGAACTTGCTCATATTATGTAATATAACATATTATGTAAAAAGGCCTTTAGTTACACGACACATAACATTAAACACTGAGACATATAAATTAAGGAAATGGCGTTATGTGCGATGTAAATTGTATTGACGAGAAATAATTTTTCTAAGTTATTTTAATAAACGTTGCTGGAAAAATTAATTTGCATGGCGTCCGCAAACAACATTACTTTGCTTTTCAAGGCTTTCCTTTCGGTAAAGATTACAAATTTGATTTGAGACCACAAGGATTTGACAACACCCAGTGACGGAATGCTTTACTTTACTATCCATCGACGTGAGGCAAAGTTTAAAGCACGCTTTAATTAAGCTAGGAATACGGATAATAACGAGGAACTCTCAACATTCATTTCAGCGGTTTCAGCGTATGTATGTGCTTTTGATCGTCACCAAGGGACGGAGTTGAAAGGTCAGGGAGCCTTAGATTCCAGAGAAAAAAAGCGGACGGAATTACTGGACGAATACACGCGACGAACATTAATTGCACGACCACGACTACATGAACATCCACGTTTAGAGCACGATGGCGCGTCGTTTTGGCGAGGGTGACGTGTGAAACGCTATTTGAATAATGGTTAGCACTTTTACGGTGGTTCCACCGTAAAATGACTTAAATGTCATTCTATTCATATTCTGTCTACTTGTAGAAAACCTTCTCCTCTATCTGATATGAACAACAAAATAATACCTTTCCACGCTATTTTATTCTGTAATTGAACTTGAAATTACAAATGGGTGTTCAATGGGGGAATGGGAGAAACACGGGGAAAAATAGTACTTCTCCATAAAATATAAATGCCATTTTCGCGGAATACTATTAAAAGAAGGAAATAAACCAGAGAAATTGAATAAAAATAAAATATAGGCATCTTACCACCTTTCTATTTTTAGTTATTGGGGAATTACTGCCGTTATTGAAGTCAAAATGCGGTAATTCGTAGGAAATGGCGCTGCAGTCGGCTCCTATGGCTGGAAAAAAGTGCTCATTTAAAATACATTCGTGGAATAATAATCTGGTTATATTTTGTACCTTTATTCTTTTGGGTTTCTATAGGTAACGCATTGCATCAGCGAAAGCAGGATGTTTTTGTACAAAATATCCAAAATGTGGAATTTAGTATTTGTTTTGACTCACACAGTCGCGGCGGAACCTCCTTAAAAGAGAGTTCGAGTTTTGCTTATAACACCAGACTGTCGGTTAGTTGAACTTGGATATTACCTGTTAACATTTCGCAACTTCTACTTCCTTCATATCTCTTTTTATACTTCCGTTATTATAGTAATGATTTTGCATATTCTATTTTCTCAAATTTTCGTGCATAGTTGGTTTTGTTGGATGTTCGTTCATTTATTTATTTCGGTGGCCTTGCGGAGGTTTTTAAGGGTTTCCCCTAACTATAAGGGTGAATGCCGGGCCCGATACCGCTCCCGTGCGACCTATTTGAAACTGCAGGGCTAAAGGTTAATAGCCGAAGACCAAATCTATTGCGTGGACCCCGAAGAGGAAAATCATTCCGAAAACGGTGGTCAATTGCGGCTGTTTAAAAATATTATTTCTGTTTTTTTAAATAATTTGTACGAATATATTTTATGCCTACCACAAATGTAAATAAAGGATTTTTTTACTTGAGTTGTTAGTTGAAACCAGCGTTATTTATGAGAGACCGTATTAACTTCGGTTTTCATACAGAGGAAATATTATTAAACCGCGACATTATGTAACTCACAACTCCGAAGTTAAGGAGAGAACCTACGGAGTTATAATGGCCGCCATAGCTTCTATGGCTTTAACAGAACAGAAAATAACTCCAATCGGAGTTACAAATTGGAGTTATCTAAGAGTGGCTCTACGGTTGGCGTTGTCAAACTTCCGAGATAACTCCAATTCGTGACTCCGATCGGAGTTATTTTCAGTTCTGTTAAAGCCTAAGCAGCTACGGCGCCCATTATAACTCCTTACTCTCCGTAACTCCGGAGCTATGAGTTACACAATAGGCCCCTAAGAGTGTTTTTAAAAAACTGGTATAGCGATGTAAGTACACGAATAATGGGGGCTTTCCATTCAGGGTTTTAAAGTAACATCGCAGGTCGCAATAAATCGTCGCAAACGAGCGACGATGAATGGAGCGATGAGCTCAGGCTAAATGTTCCGTAATCTGCTGGTAGGTAGCATTATTTACAGGGGTACATTGCAAGCTCGCTATACCACGGTTGAAGGACCTTGGTAGATTGTAATTTTTGTCGACCGTCGACAAACGTACATTGTCTCCTATGTGGGTGGCTCAATGGACATTGGCGTGTCTATAAATCTCATTTTCGACAATATGGCGGACGCCACTAAGCTCACCTCACAGTTTTACAACTTTTTTGCGCAGTATGTACTGGTATTGTTTATATGTTTTCGTTGTAGAAAATTATCTCTAGTGTGGGAGAAAAAAGATAAAAAATTTCGAAAGCCTCGAAAGAAAACTAACGCCGTTACAGCCAAAAGTCTATGTCCCCTTAATGCGCACTTCTAACCAGATTTTTATCGACGGTCGACAATTTTATTAACTAGCGCACACCAACTGAGCTGATCCCCAACGCTCAATCCTAATCGCGAAAGTTGTTCTGAAGAGCAAAGCATATAATGTCTACGGGGGTCTGAAACGAATATAAAGCAAGTGCACTGCCGTGCTGTCAAGAGAGGATAGGCGCGCTAGAGCCAATGAAAATCTCCCAAGACATATAAACATATCTAAAGGTGGCACACGACACGTTTCGACTCTCACTGACGAGAGAGAGGTCTCTCGCGTTGAATCAGTTCAAATCCGCGGACAAAGCGGCAGAGACAGCTTAACTCTCAATAGCCCCAATTTACCATCGCGTTCACTTTTTTGAAAAGATGTACGCTCCGACTCCACTGGTAAACCGCTTAGCGCGCTCACTTCCGCCAGGAATTCATCACCGAAGTCACTCATATTCCTCGCTCTCGACGATTCTGTCCGCGACACGCCCCTGAGTCAACATTTCATTTATTTACACCCCCACCAGCTGCCTAAAGGGCTTCCGAGGATATCCCCCTCTCCTCATTTCCCACTGGTCCACCCACTTTTCCACGTTCCCCGACCATTCAATTGCTTATATTTGCTCGGAATATTATCCTCCATTTCGACCTCGACTTTTCCTCCAATCCCAAGCATCATGTTTCCCCCCCCACTCCCCTCCCTACTTCCTACCTCCCCTTCTTCCCCCCCCCTCCCCCGGAAATCTCATCCCTTTGCAGACGGGTTATGGCGGTAATTCGGTTAACCCTCATTCTCATAATTCGGATAGAGCTCGCGGAATGAAAATTCGGACCAAAAGAACCCGTCAAGCGCACAGATTTTGAGAGGAGGAACTGATATAAAAAAACGACGTTCCGAAAACGCAAAACAAAAAAATCAGGGTGGAAGATTTAAGAATAAAAAACCACGAGAAAACACACGTGGGTGACGTTATTTTCGATGAGAAATGAGTCTATGCCCAAGTATGAAAGTAGCAAAGCATTTGGTAGAGAAGATGGAGATATTTACTTGCTTGGGCATAGCTTTGCGTGAAAATGAATATGTTATTTTCAATGTGGTGACACAGAGCCTTTGCCGTATGTAATGAGTCTTCATTTGATATAAGGAGTGGTTACGATATAGCAAAACCAAAACCTACCCCAACCGTTATAATGCCACTAATCCTATACTATTAAACGAGAAAATCTTGTACATGTTTGTATTTATGTAAATTTTATTTTGAGAACTGCTCTAAGGATTTTGATGAAGATTACAAATTTACTAATCTAGGGTACGAAAAAGCGATTTACCTAGGTCTTGAGTCTGGAAAAACTGTTATTTACATTACAAATTTATTTTGCCCGATATGGGCAAAATAAATTTGTATTTTGAATATTTAAAAAGGCTACTCCATTGAATTATACCGTTGCTATACTACAATATTGAGGGCAGGCAGGAAATACAACCAATTATAGCCATGTTCTGTTTTGTTGCAGCTCGTTGCAGCAACCACGACTTTTTTATAGAAACATACTGATTCTCTCGTAAATTAAACATTTAGGTACGTCTAATGATTTATGATTTGATTGTCACGTGTAAGTTATGTATGGTGTGAGTTTTGACCGTGTGTGTGTTGTTTGGAGGGAGTATTTACATCTTTACCTGCAACTTATAACACGTTGACTTTAACTTAAAAAGCCGGGATAGCCTTTCTTTTTATAATTTATACCTCACGCTCTTGCGCCTATACAAGATGTTGAAACATGGCGAGAGTTCAGGAGCGTGAATAGGAATTCAGAGAGAGATAGATAATCCCGGATTTTTAAATTTTAATAATGTGATTTTATCGCTCAGAAAACCCTCCATTATAATATACACTTGTTGACATTTGTGATTGAGTGTTCGTCTATCACAACTTATGGGTAAGTCACACTCCTTGGTTCTCAGGCAATCTGATGTTTATTATTCTTGTTGATGGTTCATCATATTTACCTAGTTCTGTTCTCAAGTATTAAAAACCTTTACCAATTCAAGAGTTCTTCTCACTGGAATTCAACCCCTGCCAACAAAACTCAAAGGTATGTGTGCATGTGTGTTCGCTACATTTGTATTGTCCTTTTTTTGCGAGCGCAAATGTGGATGGTTGGGTTGGGTCGGTCTACAGGTATAAGTTATTTAATCATGAAAACGAGGTTACTGTGTTAATCTGAAGACTACTAATAATGAAATCAAAGGTCACCACGTAAGTGTTTTAGTTCAACATTTCCTGATGACTTACTTTCTTTTTACATACTTTTTTAACCAAAGTTTTGATTGGTTTCATTGACCGACGCATACGGGTGTTTATACATTGAATTTTATACGTTACTATTTTGAGAATCAAGTGTCAGAGCTGGTTATAAGTGCATTTATTGCCCTTAAAATCATCGAGACGCACGCAATATTGCATGGGTGGAGGCACTAAATTTTTTAAAAATTGTAATAACTTATGGTGATGAATAAATTTTTGACGACTTTATTTGATATATCTTATATAATTTTCCTAATAAACTTCCGAAAAACAAGCCCTAATGAATTATTAATTACTATATACTCCATTTTTTTATTCCGAGCTCAGCTCGGTCCTCCAGCTCGTAGTAATTTACTCTCAAAAAGTTAAAAACGCTTTAGTAATAGACTCATCCGCGTAAGGGGGCGGACACTTTTTCCAGCGAGTGTACACTAAAAACAATCTCCCTTGGTGATCCCCTTTCGCGGTTACTCAGTCAGAGTCAAAAGGATCGGGACATCCTGTCTCCCGGGAGGAACCACTCAAGCCTGTCCACTTCATATTCAAATTAAATCACGGCGGAATATCGAATTAGCGCCGGGGGAAAAAGTTTTAATTCGTCCTTGGACAAATTTCCCGAAAGCATTCGCCTTTTGGACAAATACCCCCTTTTTATACCCCCGTCCCCGCAAGTTTAATTCAAAATCACTCCTGAATCCTCCAGAGCCGAAGAAAGACGTCTTAAATTGGAACGCAGAGGCAAACTTGCGCTGAGAAAAATTCCAAACGAATGCGTAACATACACACAAACACACACACACACAGATTTATTTGGAAGAAGAAAGAATGAAAGGAATCGACTGTTTAATCTTTCGGGATTCATTCCGCAATGTTTAAAATTGCAAAAAACAATATTTCGCTGGTCCTCCTGCCAGCTTCATCAGGTTAACTGAACTGATTCTTTAGTCTCGCTCGTCTTTATATATATCTGAGTGAGGACTCCCATTGTTGCCGGAATTTTAAAATTTGAAAAATTCGTTTGAGCTTTCTTCTCAACGTGTAACCGTCTTCTCGGTTGACGTTCTCCGGTCTCTTCGCAATTGCCATAGCCTCCCTGATTAATCTTGGGTAATAGCGTACCTCCCTTGATATTAATTTTGTCTCCTCAAAGTTGAAATTATGAGTGGGGCCGCTGAGATGGTGTTCGGCTATTGCATAAATGCAGTAATTATTATTTTTAATTGCCCGTTGATGCTCTTGGAGACGTATTTTTAGGGCTCTGCATGTCTGGCCTACATATGGATGTTCACAGCTGCACAAAACGTCATATATTCCTCCGTAGAGATTCCGGGGAAGCGGGTCTTTGGCTTTCAGTTAGTACGTCAAACAGTCAACACTATATCCGCGGAAGCCTACGATCTAAATTAAGGGAATCGCCTGAAAAATGGAAGTGTGCACCCTACAAAGTAAAAATGAAGAGGGTTAAATAAAAATAAATACTGGGATTCCCAGAGAGAAAAACCATTAGGTAACCAGAGCTCCAAATTAAGTGGCAAAACCTTTTCATGCTTTTATATTTTTGACATTCAAACGATTCAAAGTAGATTATAATAGATAGAAAAGGTTTTCTTTTTTCCAAACGCTCCGCTGCACACAAAAACTCTTTTATTTCCTCATCGCATATAATTCTTTAGATCAACATAAGGTCTTCCTCTCTTCCCTCCATTCACGAAATGGCAATTATTTTCCTCTTTTTAACCTGGTTATTATACACATATAAGTAATTATATTCTTTCAATAAGTCTTCACCATTCCATTAAATCTCACCATGCCATTCATTCACATTGTTTGCTTCCAACGGATCTTTTGAAGAAACATCCATTTTTCACCTCACATTTACCTTCTTGTAAGAAGAGACGGAATGTCTTCCTTTAAGTCTTATAAAGAAACACGATTATTTCACCTAAAATTTCGTGTTTTAATAAAAAAAATTCGTGTACCTAATTTTCTATTCTCCATTAACGCACTTGTCTATCCTGGTGTTGTTTTCATTATGTTACTAATGAAAAACCTTTTTCCCACATTAGTAATGTTAACGGCATTGTTTTCTTCATTTGTTCTGCCATGCTGTTAACGAATGCCTGTATTCGGTGCAATATTGCCCATTAATTAATACATACTTGCCCATGAATTGAGCATATTTCGTTTAACATTTTAAAATACACTCGAATTTTTCACTGTAAATTACTTTTTTATAGTATCCAAATTGTTAAAGACCTAAAACCAATACTGTTGTTATGACATTCAAACCCCATTTTAGGCCTTTAAGGTGACTTCTCTATCCACACCATACCTGATCAATATTCAGCGATATTAACATTAATAATTTTATCAGCAAGTGAAATTCTCGGACTTTTCGATATTTTTTTATGAATACCTGTAGGTCGTAGAAAACTGTAAAAAGAAAAAAATTATAATTATTTTTTAAGAGCTCTTTCACGGCGCTATTCCGTGAAAATCGAAAATGGTGACGATAAGAATATCACATTCCATTTGACATCCCATAACCCTGGAATTATTACGAAATTGTGCCCAACGCACCTTAGGATTCAAGCAGTTTTTTAAAAAATTCACAAGATAGTTATGTTAATGGCGAATTTTCAATATTTTTATGTTTTGTGGAAAGGACAACCCATGGTTCATCCGCACGAAATGTATGTACACTCTTCAAGAAGGATTTTTTTAAAAGTATCTAGATTTTATTTAGTTTGGCCTCAATCACTGTCGAGGGATAGATATTATCACGACTACAAAAGCGAGGTTATGAAAAAAAATAGTCTCCCGGTTACTTCCTAGAAATTATATTTCACCCTGAAGGCAATCAAAAAGTGGCATTTACATTATTATATTAGTATCCAGCCGCTCTTTGAGAATAATTTCTTCCATTTCGATTCACGGAAATTAAAGGGAGCAAGACATTTAAAGATTCGAGATAACATCTAAGGATTCATTCATTCCCTTGGAATTCTATGCGCCTCTTTTTTTATGCGTGACACAACAAAACAACTATGTAAGCTTCCACTTACTAAGCTCCAAATAATCGCAAAAAAATATCCTGTGTCGGAACATACTTTTCGCTATATTTCTGTAAAAGACTTTGAAATAGTAATTAAGGTGGTTCCACCGTAAAATGACTTAAATGTCATTTTTATTCATGTTCTGTCTACTTGTAGAAAAAGTTGTTCTCTTATCTGATATGAACAACAAAATAATACCTTTCCACGCTATTTTATTCTATAATTGAACTTGAAATTACATGGTGTTCGATGGGGGAGTGAGATAAACACGGGCATTTTCGCGGAAAACTGTCTCAAAGAAGGAAATAATCCAGAGATATTGAATAAAAATAAAACATAGGCATCTAAACACATTATTATTTTAGTTATTGAAGAATTAATGCCGTAATTGAAGTCAAAATGCGGTAATTCGTAGGAAATGGCGCTGCAGTCGGCTCCTATGGCAGGAAAAAAGTGCTCATATTTAAAATACATTCGTGGAATAATAATCTGTAATATTTTGTACCTTTATACTTTTGTGTTTCTATAGGTAACGCATTTCATCAGTGAAAGCAGGATTTTGTTGACAAAATATCAAAAATGTGGAATTTAGTATTTGTTTTGACTCACGAAGTCGCGGCGGAACCTCCTTAAAGATACGATCTCAGTAAATGCAATGTTTCTTTATAATTCACTCCTTCGTCAAAAAATACTGAACTCCAGCAAGAAAAACTACTCAGAATAATTATTTCCGCAAAGCCAACCTTGTAGTAATAATTTTCAAAAAGATAACATCATATAATTCAGCATTCAGTCAGCAACATGCATGAATTCAATCCGTTCTGGCGTAACTTTTCGGAAGTCCATTTTCAAATAATGACAAGGCCAACTATGTTTAAATCCACAAAGTATTTTATTGGCACAACTAGTTTCAACGCTACGGCGTCATCATCAGGTACTTTATAGGTACACGGTACCTGATGGGACGGACGGACATCGGGTACCTGATGATGATGCCGTAGCGTTGAAACTAGTTGGGCCAATAAAATACCCTGTGGATTTAAACATAGTTGGCCTTGTCATTATTTGAGCAACATACATTGTAAAACGCATCTCGCAGATAATAAACTATGGAGGAAGTTTCTGAGTAAATTTTAATTGGATTATTACAATTCCAAAAACATGCAACCAGGAGCCAGCAGATATATTCTCATTCCACATTTGAGTTGAATCACCTGACAGCCCAAAAAATAAAAATACAAATATTTATCAATTCCTCCTTACGCAGGTTTCCGTATAAAAGTACTTCGACGGTACAATTGACAATTTCCTCGCATTTGTCAACGAACGCAAACCTACTTCCCGCTCTATCGTGTTCAAGTTCATAATAATAGGTAACCGCGATTACTCGTATATGTTAACGAATGGCCGAAGCCAGCCATCGCATGCTGTTGGTCAATTGTAATACCTGGAATCCGCCATCCGCAATTATATGTAAAGCTGGAAAGTGATATCTACATAATTTGTTTTCATCCAATACATTTTTAACTGTAGAGTTCAAAATAGAAAAACTCCGGTCTCACGACATGCTAATTTGATTGGTCTTGTAGAGATATTTTGCACGTACTGAATAGGCAACATTTAAGAAGACGTATTGCATCCCTTAAAGGCTACCAATTGAATTTATTTGTGGTGACTCACAAATAAGGTCCATAATGTAGCTAGTATATACATCCAATTTTCACTGGTTTTGTTTTCAATAAAATTTCCCAAAGGCAATTTAAAAATTCCCACTTTTTTCTAAATATCCCTCAGGGAAAAATGGGTAAATGTATTTTAATCCAGTTTTCAGCACAATCCCTATTGCAATTTGGATAATAATGATTCATTTGTTTATTTAAAATTAAATTCACGCAGCCTCTCCTGCATCATCTCCGAAAAGCGCAACATAAGCATCAGTTGTATTTTTTGCTTCATTTATATTTGAGATGCCGCGCTTTCACAAAATGACCCAGGTTATTTCAAATATCAATGTAGAATTTCTGAATGTCCCTGATTTTAACCATAGAGTCCTGAGTGCCCTTGTACTACGCCGGAATCATAACAATTGACAAGCAAAACAACTTCTTCAGTAATCTTTTTGCAGAAAAAATTGATAATGATCATTTATCTATGCAAAAATCAGTATTTTAATCATGATTTAATTATGACACCGAATCGTGGATTGCGTAAGAAATACACGATAATTTTCATTGCACTTTCAACAAAATAGACTAAGTTCTACACTTCTCCCTTAGTTTTTTATTCAAATCAAACTCGACATTTCTTCTTCCTTCCATTTTGAGACGCAAATCGTTGCATTCGTCGCCAGAAAATTGAACTTTTAGGGTTCAGATGAGTCAGGATCGGATACAATTAAATAAATATCCAGCCTTTGGAGTGGATTACCTTCCAACGTGGATAGACATCACATCAGCAGAGAAATTACAACAGAGTACAAGCCCGTAGGAAATGTACCGTAAAACGAAATCAGATTTTTATGTTAGTAGCAAATTCTTGAATGTGTTCGTCGAAGTATTCCCCACGATGCGTTCTGTTTGCCCTGCAGGGCGAAAGAAAGGGACACACGGAGCAAGGACGATCGTTGTGAGTAGTTGGAGGGAGGGGGAGACACTGCAGAGGGGAAATGGAGGAGGAGTAGGGGAAGCGGAAGAACTTACTCCGTTTCAAGGGTATCAAAAATTGAAAATAATTTTTTTCGAATAAAACATTTCCTACACCCATTGAGAATGTCATCAAGATCATTCGCCTCCTGTCCCTTCAATTAGTATTTGGCTTCACGCTCACACGGGCCCGCATGGGGGGTAACCTAAAAAACTCGTATAGGGGGAGCGAGACGAATTCAATGACCTCGGCTCAGGATTGAGACGTCTCCTGCCCTTGAACTTTGACCCACCCGCTGACATTAATACATATATATATATATATATATATATATATATATATATATGGGTCGCTCATTAGCTATGGGAGATTCGGGAGGCTCAGACGAGAGGACTGGTTTGCATAGAGGCATCGCAACCGTCTGCGACACTCCTAGGGAAAGAGGAGAGCATGTGGAATGAGGACACTATTTCTGGCGAAACTGAGAGGGCGTGGGAAGTCTTAAGAGGGGTATATTTCATCTCGGATGTCCCCACTCCCTCTATCCCCAAAATGGGAGTGGGCGGATATCCGGCAGGGACCCAAGGATGCGTGTAACCACGGGATAAGCCATGAGGGATTCGGAGGCCCTTCTAATACCCTTTTATCTGTGAGGAAGGAATGCCAACGTTAGATGACGGCGTACAAAGTGACTCAAAAGGTAGGAGGATATACGTATAAGGTTTTCCCGGCGTGTGGTGATGTCGAAGGTTTCTCGGGCCCGAACAATCTTCAACATCACTCAATATGGTAGTTTGGGCGAAAGATCACTAAACATAAAACTCAATGAATTACATTGTAAAAAGAACAAGATCTCATCTTTCTTATGTAACCAAAACATATGCCACTTACCACATTACGTTTCGAGTTAATAGTAACAAAAATAGGCCGTGTTTTTTTCCGTGGAAAAAAAGGTCTTCCAAGGTGCTTGTTACGCCGGTGTGCTCCAGGGAGAAATTATTAAAAGAATGAGGAAGTTCTGATTCAAAACTTTCTTATTCTGGACTTCTAACGTACATACAAACCGTGTCAGAAGTGAAACGGTGTGCAGTTTGCATGTTCCCCCAATTATTTTTATATAATGTGTTGCATTACTACATATAAATATATTACATGAAAATATATTGTTGTGTAAATTATAAATATAATGTACTCACTGCACCAAATTTTTTTATAAAATCGTTAAAAAAACATCCAGTTGCGAAGACGTTTACAGCGTACACCGTGAAGCAAATACTAAACTTAAAGCCTAATGTATGCATAGGTGTAGCGGAACTTGGCGACACTCGCTTGTGAAGTGCATGATGCCCGGGAGAGGAATGTATGTAATAGAGATGGGATAAGGAGGCCGAAGGTTCATCAAGAGGTCCAAACAGGACCCCTGTGGTACCCCTGCCTGCTCATTGGCGCGTCACTCCCCTTCACTGACATGAGACACTTCGCTTTCGAATGACACCAAGTTTCGCCATGCCTATACATTTACTCACTTGTAAAACACATTTAGTAAATCACTGAAAATTTCAATCAAAAAACGAAGTTTTTACGTAGTTAATACCACTGTATTATGTAAGATGTGGTGTCTTCCCGGTGAATGAAAAAATGTTGGGTGTTCTCGGTATTCTCACCGGGTTGCTTCCGACGTCTCGATGGATAGTTTGTTTCAATGCTCTGAAGATTATAGAAGTGCTATCCATCGAAACGCCGGCAGCAGCCAGTTGGAGAGCCTAACCCAGTTGCACTGCTTAAATATTAAAATAAAATTCTAATGTAGTGACAATAGAACTTTCTTGCACACATGACCTCGCAGTGTGGTAAAGCAGAAAATGAGGCATCACTAGGCTCATCCAGCATGGTAAAATAGTAAATGAGACATGAGGCTATCGCATGTCGTGCTGTGTCAACTAATTGGTTACAAGCCGATCTGGAGTTGGTTCTTCATCATCGAAAGTTATACATCCAAAGATTGGTGGCTCTCTAATAAACTCGTCCTAAACTTGAACTTTTGTCACTTGTAATATTAAAAGTTTTCAATCTTTGCTCATAGCTCGGTTGAAAGCTCCTGGCACTTCGATGAGATTAACAACATGAGATAAAAGTAGTGATGCTGGCAGCGAACGAAAGTGGTCTTCGTGAAGTACCAAAAGAGAATGACCGCTTTCATCTTTCTTCACATCTAGCTGCGATTCATCAAAATGCATGCCCTCAGACCGAAAACCTGCACAGGTTCCAGGAGCTTTCAACAGAGCTCTACTTGAGGAGTTTCAATGCAATACTCTAGCACATAAGGATTCTCATGTGTACTTGATTTGTTGCAAATCGTACGAGAATATTGAGACAACTTTTGCGGGGAAGTAAGTCAGCGCTGGCTGGTGGATTTCTTTTAAATTTGAATACAGCTCTGCAAACCAGATACATGACACTGCTTCAAAATGTGATGAGCAAAAATCGAATATAACTGCTTCAACGAAAATAGACTTTGGCTGGAGCTAGGAGAGCATTCCTTCCGTTTTAATTTAAGAAATGGAAATTCTTTTTATGACATAGTTATAATCGTAACATTTATACTTGAAATTTCCCTGCCCAAAAATATCCAACCAAACAATGTAGCTATGAAAATTAATGATATTATTATAATAAAATAGTTCAATTGCCTTGCTCACGAAAAAAAATAACGTTAATTAGAGAAAATTATAAAAAATGGAAAAACGTTAATTATATAGGCGGCCGACATGAATATCCAATACATGACCCAACCATTCAATCCTTAAAGTGTCACAATCCCAAAAAGTGACTTCGCCTACCATCACATTTATATTTAATTGTTTGTTGAGGAGCTCTAACGTTTCATCAAAAAAACAACAACAAAATTTAATAATTAACAAATGCTTTATTAATTATTATTCATACGTAAACCGATATAACGACTCGTGTCATTAATTGTGAGGTTAATTTCCAGTTTTCTTGCGTCGAAGAATAGTCATAGCTCCTATGAACGAATTTTAAGGCGCAAGAACCAAATTTTGAGCGGCGTCTCAGAAAGGAATTTCACGCAATTTTCTTTCAAAAATGATCCTCGGCTTGGGGTATTTCAAACCACAAGACCACATTAATCACGTGAAAATTTCGTGCAGACCTTTTTCTTTTTGACGTCTTTCTACATCAAGGTGTGACCTTTCTCGTGACTTTTGTTGTTCGACTCGCCTCCCACCTCCCCATACATATCGGAGTTTATATTTTGCGAAGGGAGGTAATTAGTTTTGTAACTCTTCACGAAACGAGGCACTGTGGACTTTTAAAAGCGTGAACCAGACTCTGAAATCCAATTTTACATTGTCGTAAAGTGGATTTTCTTTTTCTCACCGGTAGGCAGAATGAAGAGAGGTCTAGCTGAAGGGAAAAAAATGCGTTGGCAGTTTTGGGCCAACGGTTAGTATAAAAAATAGAGCAAGTATTGGGCTTCTCATATACGATGACGACATTGAAGTTTTCAGGGTAGATGTATAGAGGAAATTCATCATCATGATCAATGAGTGTCGACCAGAAGATGACGTACAAAAGTCAAAAGGCGTCGAATTTTAAAAACAACTTTGAGGAAAATTACGACCAAGACTTTGATTACGAGTCTCACATTAAGTTGATAGTATGAGCTTTTATACGGAGATTCATTTCCTGTGTAAATTTCCATGAGACCAAAGGTGCGATGTTCTATGTTGCTAATGGGCCATTCGCATGCTTTTTCAATATTACTATTGAAATCAAATTTACAAAGGTTTTCATACACAGATTTACTTCTTCTTGCTTCGAAACATTAAGGCCTTGTTAATTTTACCTCTTCTTTCAACTTATTGAGTTTTGGTCAATTCAAATTCTTTTTTTTCTTCTAACTGCCAACGTTCTTCAAATTTATTGCCATATCCTCTCAGGGCTAATTAAAACCATAAAACAAAATTAACAACATAAACAGGTATAAACAGAAAAATAACAATGGTTATAACAACTTTGGAGATAACTACACTGTACATTTTTTTATATATCGGGTACACTAATTTGACAAACATCAACAAACCTTTGAATTTTAATTACACTAACATAATGTCAACCATTCCAATTTAGCAAACAGTAAATATAAACAGATTGATGGGAAATATAAACAGTTTCTTGGCAACAAGAGAAAAAGTTAAAAGAAGAGGTTATTTATACGTGGTCAATATATACATTAATTATTGACGAGTAGAAAGTTAATTTAGTTTAAATCGTAGTCGTTACTCAGTGGTACCTACTCCATTACTGAGTTAAAGAAAAACTTTCACCAAACCCTTATCCTTTGCCCTTCTTGCCCACACTCCTATTCTTCGTTGCCCTCCTTCCTTCCCTTCCTGCATTCATATCTACTCGTCCGGTAACTTGAAAAAACTGCCTTTCTTAAAGGCCGTTTTACACGGTACATTTGTTTGTACAAACTCTTCCGTGAACTCTTGCATGAGGCAAAATATATCGTGTCAAGCGGCAAATTGTGCGAACGCTTGTGCGAATGTCTCGAATGTCTGCACGGGAAATAGAACCTGTTCTAATTTCGTCGAGACAAACGTACAATCTCACGTACATTCGTTTGTCCAAAATCTTTAATCGTGTAAAACGGCCTTAATGACTGTGAAAGTCAAAACCTTGGTCGACAAATTCAGTCAAATCGTTTATCGTGGACTATAAAAAGCCAGGCATACCACAATCCCTGAAAATAATTAGTCAAATCTCAAAATTTCACGAATTCCAATGTCCAAGTCAAAATCAATCTCAGTTCGTACCTACATATAAAGTTCTAACACAAAACTGAAATCGCAAACTTTTTTCCTGAAACACTTCAATCAATTCAATTTACTCACCACGCTTCCAGCAAAATAGTGCAAGAAGTCCCAAGGATAAATTTCGTATCAAAATGAATGAAGAGTATGGTATTTTGAAAATGAATGAAGGGTACGTTTTTCGAGGAAAAATCACCAAAAGAGAGAACTTCAAATGGAAAGTCTCCCACGCTTCGCCTTGAGTGCACTGTTACTTGCCGTGGATACTCACGAATTATTTTCATACCTCAATATCCGATAAAATTGTGGGTTAAAGAGGAACCTGCGCCCTAAAGAACTGTATTCATAAGAAGAATTAAATGTCACCTGTTGGGGGAATTTAGGATTAATATATCATTTCATAATTTTTCGAAGAAATCCAAATACTCGATTGGGTTATGTTGCTCAGAAAATATAGTTAAGTATGAATGTTAAGAACCTCATGTAAGTCGGTGGTTGTGTTGCATCTAGCTGTCACTGTTACTTCGACGGATTATGATTTTTGGATTAAATTTGTGGCTGTAAAGAAGAATTATTAATTGTATAGCATAAAAACCCGAAAAGTCTATACAAATTATCTAATACTGCAGTTTTTCTTATTGTTATGCGTAATAACATCAATAGTTAGCACATGGCAACACTGAAACAGGCTGTAAACAAATGAGTGCCATACTGCCCATTAGGGTGGTTTGAAAAATTAAATTATTTTATTTCAGAATGCTATAGCACGCAAAAGTTACCACTGGTATAGACAAGAAAAAATAATATTAAAAAATATTTTTATTTATATATATCATCCGGTTGCGCATTGCCGTTAAGGTTCGATAAAAATCGTTAAAAACCATAAAATTTCAATATTTTTTGTAATTATGTAAGGGTGGTATGACTACAGTCAGCGTAAACGATTTTACAAGTATTTAAAAATCACTTAATATTATATTCATATATCATATGTTTTGGTCGCGCATCGTATGGAATATGTGGTAAATTTGCGATTTTAGTAAAATTTCAAAGTTTTACATTTTATAACGATTTTATAACAAATCTAATTGAGACACTATAGTTACATTCCTGTACCTAGAGGTGCTTAGAAAAAAAGTATAGTAAAATAATCCTCATACTTTAATACTAACTGGTCGCTCAGCCGCATTAAAAAGTGACTAATCCTGTTATAAATTCAACAGATTCAGGCGAGATATCGTGGAAGTTCTTCATAATGTAAGAGAAACAATTGCACTTTTCCACAAAATGGTTTATTGCGTACAACGCGTTTCGGCTCACAGAGCCATCATCAGGTACAAGACTTGTCTTGTACCTGATCTTGTACCTGATGATGATGACATCACCTGGGCGCTGGGAGCACGGTCCTGGAAGGACGGTCGGCGAGGTTGGCGGCCGTTGGGACGAACCTCCAGGACGCCACATGCGTCGGATTCTTTATTATTTTTAAAAGTAACTCACAATACATGTCATCATTAAAGATCAAACCTTTGCCCTTTCGCACTGCGGCAAGTACAGCTTGGTTATCAATCATCATAGATACATTTGAATAATCTGGAGTATTAGAAAACATATAGAGCATACCACGAAGTGCAGCTTGCGCTTCGGCATAATAAATTGGTAACTGATGAGGAAACTTATGAATCACTTCTAACTGAAGCTCAGGGCACACTGCTGCCCATTGCCAGGGCGTAGCGTCCGCATACGCAACATAGTTTATAGAAAAAGGTGAACAAAAACGAATCTTGGCGAAGAGGTCTTGCTCCCACGCCCGGCGTAGCCAGGGCATGCGCCTTGAATAAACATGATTTATCAAAATGTATGGCAGTTGTAGTATATAGCAGAACCACGACACAAACCCTGCAATTTTTGGAATGTCCAGTGTTCGTAATCGAGGGATAATTTCTATGCCATGGTGTAGGCGGGCGAGGGACGCCGCGGACATCCGCAGGGAGCTTTCGTTCGTATTAATAATAACACCGAGATAAGTCAATACTTTACGCGGCACTAAAACACTCTTGTCCAAGTTCACAGTCACTCCAAGGTCAGTTTGCACAAAATATAGAACCCTATTAATTAATTGTGTACTTTCACGAAAGTTACCGTTTAAGACTACTAGCCAGTCGTCGAGGTAGGGAATGATTGACACGGAAAACAGGGAAAATATCTCTCGGGCCACTGCTCTGGCCCACCGCTGCATTATTGCGGGGGCCAGGCAGTGTCCCATGGGCAGGCGTTGAAAACAGTAATATTCCTTGTCCGCTCTGATTCCATAATACTTGGTATGTTCCGGGCGTACCTTTAGTTGGAAGAAGGCATCCTTAAGGTCTATTTTACATAAATACACTCCGCGGGCGATGAAGCCAATGGCCTGTGCAGCGTCCTTCAGACGGAACTTTGGCTTATTGTAAAACGGCGTCCACGGTGACAGATCATGGATCAGGCGGTGACCGCCTGAATTTTTGGGAATGAGATAAGCCCTAAATGCACAAACGGATTTTCTCCGGACCAGGACGCCTCGGTCTACCAAGGCATGGAGGGTGCGGCACAATTCGGCACTGTTTCCACTATCAAGGAACACGTGGGGGGAATCTTGTGGCTTAGGGATGTTGGCACCGTTAAGCGTGAGGTCAATGACGCTTTCGTCATCATAAAGGTATACACTGATGGTTGCAAGGGGTTCGCACTCAGGAGCGACCTCATTACGCACTTGGGGGATTTCACGAATCAAGTCTTCTAACGGTACCATTCCCGGTTCGTCAGCGGGGGGAAACACTCCGAACCCGGGGCCCGCACTTTGGTTTTCGGGTTCGTCGTCAGGATCAGGGTCTTCCGGCCCAGATGAGGCCTGGTCACTGTTGTCATCTGTACCTGGTCTTGTACCTGATGATGGCTCTGTGAGCCGAAACGCGTTGTATGCAATAAACCATTTTGTGGAAAAGTGCAATTGTAAATCCTGTTATGATGAGACGCAGGCGTGCGCTCGAACTTTCTCCGTGGCTGCGCGCGCGTCTGTCCGCCTTCTGTCATTTTGTGTTTTACTGTCAACTGTCATTCTGCTGTAAGGCTCAGTCAGTACTGGACGTGGTGTTAGTACATGACTGTTCTCTTGTCTATTTAGTTAGCAACGTGTGCTTTTTCATTAGGTGTTAGTGTATTACTGCTATTAAGGATGCGCCACAGAACGTAGGAGTAGGTGTAATAACTAGAAAGGATTTTGAACGCCCTGCATTTGGCCACCGGCAGGACTTATTAAATAACAAGCTACTAACACATGAGAATGTTCTCCGATACAGTTTTCAAGAGAGATTTAACTTGGCTTTTGAAACAAACAACAAGAGTATCTTCTTTTTAAAAGCAGCCACGACAGTTGCATATAAAATTAAGTGTTTCTATGGCAAGGCTTCTATCCCAACTATGACGGAATACAGAGTGGTTCAGCTTATTAACGCTTACAAAGAATCATATTGTAAGCTCAGAAAACCATACAATTGTGACAAAAACAAAGCCACATTTACACTGAAACTTAACGAATTTAAAGAGAAGGGTTCGTATCTTTTTGACATTGCTGCATGCAAATGTCAGATTGGTGTTAACGACTGCACTTGCAAGAGAACTCCAGATGCCTGTGTCTGTCCAATAAGTATTAACTGCATGTGTGAAAAAGAAAAATAAATCTCTGCCCTGGAGCTACGATTTATGTACATCTATATTTATCATGTATATACGAGCTATGTATATATTTACGACTTCCAATCTTCAAACAACACGGTATCTGCCACAAGTCTTTTCATTTCAACGAACGTCCATTCCGCCACCTTTTCAAGCACTTAGATGGTATGACTGCAGGCCCAAACGGTAATTCAGGGAAAGATCTACCTGGGTGAGAAAAGATATTGGTAATTGAATTTGAACCTATCGATTGTGTGATTCCTGAAGTAGATAGGCAGATAATCAGCAAAGATCAATTTTATTTACTAGACATATCAAAAGTCATCCAGTCAGGACAGTGTTATGAAGATTTTTCAATCCGTGACCACGGCCCTATGTCACACTCAAGATGGCTCACTACCGCTAACTTTTTTATTTTATACCCTATTGCGCCTATATATTAGTGTAAAGAGTCCTGAAAATATGAGGCAATTAGTCATTTTTATTTTAAAGTCGTATATGCGTATGTGTTTTACCATTAAGGTAAACAAGAATTTCACTGACGCACCAAAACATATTTATCAGACCATTCAAACAACACGGTATCTGCCACAAGAGCTGCTTCAAGTTATTGACTCTGTTATACAACGTAATGCTTACTTTGCCCATCCCGAAAATTTACTTTGGGCGATGGTCATTGATGATAGAAACCACATTGGAGAGCTTGGGTATAGACGAATCTTGATGGAAAGGCAAGCAACTCCTGAAGATGATCATATTACACCTTTTATGCCACCAAACTTAAACCTTAAGGCTACAGACTACACCGAAATTATATTACAGGACATTTGTAATCTGACTAAACCTCCTTTATTACTAGCACTGACTAATGACGAGGAAAACAGTATGTAGGCAGAGACTTTAAGACTTTTATGGATTAAGAAACATTTCTATGTCATACGCAAGCTGTTGAAAGCTGCGTTAAGCTGGTGACAGAAAGTCTGAGGGCAGAGTGATAGAGATGGTTTCATCTGAGTTTTATTACTGTCAAGATCAGTCATGCCTACCTTTTCGCACAAATCTGAATATAAAAGTGATGGACTAAAATGAGTAGCGTTTAAAGCCATGGAGAAAAATTACAGAGAAAAACAATGTAAATTTGTATATGTTGTAAACTTGTAAATATTGTAAATAACTCACCCTAATAATGTGTACTTGGACGAAAAGAAAAATGGAATATATGAACAAAATGGCAAGTGACGGATTAGTATTAATGGCAAAAGATTAACTGCCCACAGGTAGAGGAAGCATCGGCCGGCCAAGAAAAAGATGGTGCGACAACTTACACTAAAAAAAGGCTGTGATATAAGAAGAAAAGATCACTGGAGCCTCCTATAAAGGAAGACGAAGATAAAAAATACAATAATTAATGGATGAAGTTTGCAGATTTCAGGTGCCCAGAGTACTAGGGAGGGAAAAACCAACCATTAGTAAAGACCAACGGCAGCGGACCGTGGTCCGAGAAGTTTGGAGACGCATAAGCCCTTAACGGCCTTAAAATAATATGACCCTTGACCCGCACTCGCGTGGCACCAATTGGCATTATGGGTCACGCCACGGCACCATCACCGAAATATAAACGAGAGAATTCTTACCCAGGGGAGCTTAAAACTTCATCCATTAAAATAATTAATCAGAGAGAGATAGAGAGAGGTGGAGGAGATCGAGTTGGCATATGAAGACCATAAGTAAGTTATACTTCCAGCTTCCCATCCAGAGCGAACGGAGTTTGAATTGCTTCATTGCTAATTTTACACGTAAGCCTTGATCTTGAAACGAGTCCTTACTCCTACATGATACCCTGACAGTCACCTCAAGGGAGTGTGGCAGGGGTTGATTCCACACATACTAAGCGTCAGACTCAGTGATATTTATTATTTATAAAAATTGTCCACATACATCTACATACTACCCCGCAAGCCGCCTCAATAGGCGTGTGGCGGGGGGTGTTAGGACACCAGCCGTTTACACATAAAAAGGAAACGCTCTAATGAAATTACGCCTTGCATTTATTGAAGTCCCTTATTGTTCGGGGGAAAAACGAATTCCCATACCTATCCGTTCGGCAAAATATCTCTCTTAATTTATCGTTTCTGTCGGACCTGGAAATATAGTGGGGTTCTAATATGATGTTCTCCGTGTCGCTCTGAAAGATATCTATTCTCAATTGCTCAAGCAATCTAAGCCTAGCGCGCAGCCTCCGAGTGTCTAGCGGCTCCCAACCTAATTCGTTTAACATATGTGTAACGCTGTCTGTACGCCCGTAGCTGTTTTTGACGAATCGCGCAGCTTTCCTTTGTATTTTACTAAGTTCCCGAATTAAGTCTTTCTGCTCCGGATCCCATATGCTCGCTGCATATTCAAGGTGTGGCCGGACGAGTGCGAAATAGCACCTCTCTTTTACTTTTTCATCCGAAAATCTTCCCACAATACGCTTGACGAATCCTAGCTTCTTCAGAGCTCTGCCACAAATACCTATTTCTTATATGTGTTCCCCACGATAGGTTCGAGGTTATCGTAACTCCTAGATACTTCACTTCATCTGTCGCTTTTATGTTAACACCATCCACAGCATATACATGGGGATAGTTGGACGACCTCCGCAAGAAAGTTATAGAAGAAACATACAGCATGCTTGCCAGTTTACAGTGGCACAATTTAACAGCAGCAAAACAAGAAAAAGATATACGAATGCATTCAAACAAAAACAATCAGCTCAGTAACTATGTATGAAAATAAACACACAAAAAGAAAGGAGCAATTTAAAATTTCCAGTGAGATACGAAAGAGCACGGCTGTTAGAAGGTGTATGAAGAAGAAAGCGAAAACGGGTCAATATTGTCTGGAAGTGAGTTTATCAGGGAAAAGAGGCGGAAGAGGAGGGAGCGCTTGGTCCTAAGGATAATCAAAGGGGATGGGCATGTGGAGTAACGAATGTGTGCGAGTAGGTCTACATGGAACTTTAATGTTGACACTGCCAATCAGTTCTGGACAGTCAATGGCAGAGTTGAGGATGCTGTGGATGAGTTTCAGGTCATATTTGAGAAATTGTTTAGGGAGATTAAGAATGGACATTGTAAGCATAATAGTTTCAGTTGGCATATTTAGAAAATGAGATACTCTGTATTTAACTATCTTGCAGAAGAAGGAAGTAACAGGCTGAAGGGTTTGAATTTTAGAATGAGCAGATATGGACCAGATGGGGGAGCAATACGTGATTATTGGGATGGCAATAGTCGAAAAATATTACTGTAAGGCTAGTGGATCTGCAATTTGAGGAGGCCAAGCAGAGACTGCTTTATTTTTAACTGCAAGGATATGGTCAGAGTAGTTGAGTTTGTGGTCCATCAAAACGCCGAGGTCTTTAATGGAGGAGACGCGATTGAGATTTAGTGAGTTAATATTGTAACTGAAATCAATGGGGGATTTTTTTTAGGGAAATAGATATAACATTGCATTTTCTTGGGTTTAATTTGAGTTTCCAGGTATTGCACCACCCTGAGACCGTGTTTAAGGCATTTTGAAGATCACAACAGTCCGTGAAATTGTGGATTTGCTTAATTAATTTGCAGTCATCTGCGTAAAGAAGGGTATGAGCTTGTGAGGAGTGAACTAGGGAGGCCAGATCATCTATGAAAAGATTAAAAAGATATGGTCCAAGAACACTTCCCTGAGGAACCTCAGACTTTACAGGTGACCAGTGGGATAAGGAGCTGGTAAGTATTACCCGCTGGGATCTGTTGCTGACGAAGGAGTCAACTACGTTTAGGAAATTACCACGCAGGTAAAGTCGATGAGAAAGTTTGTGAAGGAGAAGAGAGTGGTCTAGAGAGTCGAAGGCCTTTGAGAAATCTAAGAAAATAGCATCAAGTTGGGTTTTGTTGGAAATGCAATTGACTGCATGGTGCTGAAAAACTGCTATGTTGGTCAGGCAGGAGTGGCCATGGAGGAAGCCATGTTGATTCTTGGACAGAAAAGGGGAAGTAATCATCTGATGTGGTTTTAATAAAACCATTGCATGCCATAGTCTTTGTTTTCAATTAAAACTCTTTAAATATACTGTCTCTTCTACAATTTTTCACTTTCTCCTTCTCTTAAGCCTATCGCTCAGCGAAAATGATGTCAAGCCTATCTGATTTTGTTTCACAGCCGCGTAAAAAAATTTGAAATTTCGACTATTTTAATCTTAAATATCTCAATTAGTGTTTTAAATTTAAAATTCATTAATCAACTTTAAAACTATTATCGCTCCGCAAGCTTGTGTGAGTTAAAGTAACATATAATTTGAAAAACCATTTACTTAAATTTAAAATTTTGAAAAATACCCAATTATATTATTATTCTAACTTGCATAATTGTATTATGTGAAAGTAGGAACATTGTTGTTAAATATTGCTAACCATACTGGGATAAACTTATTACTCTCTTTTTCCTATTTCAACTGAAGGTATGTACTGTCTAGTTATTAATTATTTATGTATATATTAGCACGTTTGATGCATGACTTTCATGTTGAATTTTATCCCTAATTAAGCTTTAATAAAAAAGCGAAACGTTGGTTAAGTGGTGGTTTTTTAAATTGAATTGTAGACCAATGCAACAGAAAGGAAAAAAGCATTCAATTATTATCATGATTATTTTAATAATAATTCCCCCAAATGTAAATCTGCCATTGTTGAAGGGATTCGAATCCGGTTCCTCCAGATCGGAGGGAGGATCGGTTGGGCAGAATCTCACCCCCTCTGTCATCAAAACACCCAAGGCCGTCATCATTCACTTAACCCTACACCAATAGCTCTCTCACCTCAAACAAAAGCGTTGACTTCCGGAATTAATCACCGCCACGAAAATGGCCGTCCTGCTCATGAGTGAGATATGTGATTTTATCGCGATATTTTGGGGATGCGATTTCGGGGATGTTCGGGAGGGTTGTGGGTTCAATCTTAAAGCTGGATCACTATGCCATTGCGGTATGGATGATTTACTACCTCAGCCAATGCGACAGGAATCAGGCGCACACCATTTAGCCACTTCACTCCAAGGAGCATAACAGTCATCTGCCGTAACGACCCCTGCAGGGGCTCTTATCACAGAGCACCTAAAGATAACCCTAAAGCAACAGTAAACTCGATGGTTTCTGGCAAAGGCACTCACATCACTCCAATGGTTACACATTTCAACCAGAGCACTCTAACAGTCAGGCGCTTATACGCGTTAATTGAATATCTGGCAGATTTAAGTGGGAAATAATTACCTATTTATTTCTCAGGGGGAACTTAAAAAGGTAATTGTATAATCAATTCTGCATCCTGAAAAATTATGGAACCAGATTGCAGCAATAATAATACCGTCCAGTCCTTCTCTTGGCGTTTTCGCAGTGTACTTTCTCGGCCATCATCTTTGTTTACTTACGGTTGCGATGACGATGTCACATGTGGTGCCATGCGTATTTTAAATGGAAGCTGATAAACGTCTTACAACAAAAGGAATAATTTCTGCATTTTTTCACAAAAAAATAAAAGATTTATGGCAAAAACAGGAAATTTTTATATTTTTCACGCATACGTATTTTTCCATTTGCGCCTGAAACAATTGGCGCTAGTAGTAATCCATACGAGATATCGCAATTCCGTCAGACCCTTGGTTTCGGGCTTCACTTTGTGAAAATCCATTCTTATGAATTAAAAAAATATTTGGTACTTTTTTCACAGATTTTTATTCCAAGTGGAACGGTTTCGTCACATAGGCGACATCATCAGGTCATCACCTGATGATGTCGCCTATGCGACGAAACCGTTCGACTTGGAAAAAAAATCTGTGAAAAAAGTACCAAATATTTTTTTAATTCACTAAAGCAAAAATGATTGTAATAAATTTGTAAATAAAAATGTTTTCTTCATTCCACCATGTCATTGGCAAGTTCCATCCATGTCAGGATTAAGTATTGGCGAACACTTAAATAAAATGGCTTTTTAAAGAGGAAATACCTCGGAAAATTATTCAACCTAAACCTTCACGAATACTATTAATGGTTGAAGGCGTAACATTGTGCAACCTTGTCACAGACATGACGAAAGAAAAATACAATAAGATAATTTTTCTTTCGTCATGTCTCAACCTAAACCGATGAGTTTATTTTATTTAGTTCTTAAAAATGCAATCAGTATTTCACCGACATTTTGAAACACGTGTTCCAAAATTTAAGTCAAGTATAAATAAGTACTCATTTATTACCTAAGGCAAATATTATGCGAAATCCAGATGGACACAGGGTCGCCCGACCCTAAAAGGCCAGCATAAGTAACTCTGGGTTCAGCATTTACGACCGAATAACACAAATAGAACCCTTCACCGCAACGAGATATGCTACGGTTTTATGAGAAGCAGAGTTTTATGTGAAACCGCTGGAGGCAGAGAGAAAGGAACTTGCCCCCTTCACCCAGAATCGGAGACTTTAACACGACGGAGGTCAAAGTATAAGCGGAGTTCGCCTTTCTCCGACTGTTTAACGAAATACATCACTCATTGTAATTAATCTGATCTACAAGAACAACGTGGATATCGTAGGTGTGGAGCTCCCGGTAAATAATAAAAAATATATATACCCTCACCCAAACCGAATTTGACGATATTTAAAAGATGTTTTTTGTATGTAGGACCAAAGGTATACGATCTATTACCTCATTCATGCATTGATTCTAAGTCTGTGAAAATGTTTTCGGAAAATGTACATTCTTGGCTTCTCACCAAAGAGAGTGTAGAGGAAATATTGTTGTTAATATTGTTGTAAATGTATTATAAATAGCTCCATAAGTCTTAGTTAGTAGCTTCGTAATGTACGCATTTAAATTGTTAAGTAATTGTCTTAGTCTCACTACATGAGCTATATGTAAGTTTAATGTGAAAACATATTATTTGATGGTAGCCTTAAACAGGTTCTCCTATTGATAATGGAATGTAATATGCGTAAAAATAATATCGAAAAATCTTTGCTTTGAGCCAAAGAGAAAGAGGAGGAAATGTTGAAGTAAATGTTTTATAAATAAATACATAAACTGTTAGTAAGTAGCTTCTTAAGGTACGCACTTACATTTTTAAGTAATTTTCTAGGCCTCACTACATGAGGTGTATGTATTTTTAAGTGTAACCTGTTATTATTTGATGGTAGCCTTAAAACAGGTTCTCCTTCAAGGATACCGAAAGTTACTCAAAATTTGCTATTGAAATGTATTTTGTGTATGGAGTAATAAACTTACTTATTATTGTTATAAGGTCCTTGCCGTTCAACACTGATAAATGTTATAATTAATAATACTTGAATATAAGTGAAATAAGAAAGTGTCTTGCGTTTTTTATAATCACGATTCGGTAACCAAGTTTTACGCCGGAAATAGTTCCCTACCAATGACACCATACTGAAAGAGTTCCTCATCTTTTCGAAAAAAAACATTCAGCCGTGACTATTACGTCAATCCGACTCAGTGAAAAGGTTCCCGAACGCTTCGCCAGGACACATCGTTTCATTTAAGGTCGTTCGTGTTCACTATTGCGTTCCCATCTGCGCTAACTTCAGCACATTGGATGAAAAGCTCCAAAACAAAAATGTATATTGAAGTATTCCGATGAGACTGGATCTATTTCAGACATTAGCTTCCGTACCTGGTTAATTTTATCGCGGTCAGAACCACAACGGAATAATTCGAGATCTTCCAATAAATCACATTTCCACTCTGCGTGGTTCTGTGAATAAGTAGAGCGTTCCATAGAAAAAACGATGAATAGATCTCGGCTGATCTTGTCGTTCCGTTGAAAAGGTAAGAGATTGAACCAACCAATCAGGGAAGGCAAGGTAAGGCATTACCGCCGTTGTGGAACTCAAACAGCGCGATTTTTTGAGATAGTGACCGACATATTCTTTCCAAAAGCTGCATGCTGTTTCTTAGGTTTCTTAGCGGTTATTGGTATAAAAAAATCACTCAACCAATGTTTGGCAGGGAATATTCTAACTCTTCACCCAGATTTCAAATTACAAACAGATGGAAGGCAAGTAAGGGCTCCACTCAAAGGGTTATTGAAATGAACAATTGGAGGTAAAAGTTGAAACTCCCAAGCCTCCATGACTTGCAGCAATATTATCGCTGTATTATGTACAGGGGCTTTGATACGTTGCAGAACAACGGGAGTGGAGCGAACGCCTAGCAAGGGAATCGAGTTTCAATTGCACCATTGCTGTTCTTGGTTACACGCCGCAACATATTCAGCTGTTCTTAAGGTTCTTCCACCGTAAAATGACTTAGATGTAATTTTATTCATATTATATCTACTTGTTGAAAAACCTTCTCCTCTATCTGATATGAACAACAAAATAATACCTTTCCACGCTATTTTATTCTATAATTGAACTTGAAATTACATGGTGTTCAATGGGGGAATGAGAGAAACACGGGGAATAAAATAGTATCTTTCCATAAAATACAAATGCCATTTTCGTGGAAAACTATTTATAAAAAGGAAATAATCCAGAAAAATTTAATAAAAATAAAATATAGGCATCTTACCACCTTAGCTCGTAGGCTTCCGCGGATGTAGTGTTGACTGTTTAATCTTTCGGGATTTATTCGGCGATGTGTAAAATTGCAAAAAAACATGTAATAATACACATAAAAATATAATATCTATATTTTCAGCTTTCATCACAGTTTATTTATCAAATTCACCTGAAACGTCAGCCTTGCGCAAATTCACCATTTGAATATTTTGTGACGATATATTGATAACCAGGGGTGGGATCAAAGGTTCATACTTTTGCGTTGTCATTATCATTATCAAAATCACAAACCACTCTAGAAGAGCAATGCTCATAGTAACAGTTCCAAGAACGCACTAAAACAAATAGAACTAGTGCTATAAAATACCAGAAAAGACCAGCGAAATATTGTTTTTTTGCAATTTTAAACATCGCGGAATGAATCCCGAAAGATTAAACAGTCATCTTAACACCTTGTTTTTCTATTTATTGAAGAACTAATGCCGTAATTGAAGTCAAAATGCGGTCATTCGTAGGAAATGGCGCTGTAGTCGGCTCCTATGGCTGGAAAAAAGTGCTCATTTAAAATACATTCGTGGAATAATCTGTATATGTTGTACTTAACTATTGGGTTTCTGTAGGTAACGCATTGCATCAGCGAAAGGATTTTTTTGACAAAATATAAAAAATGTGTAAATTAGTATTTGTTTTGACTCGTACGGTCGCGGCGGAACCTCCTTAACGCATTCAAAGGTAAGAATCACGAAGTTGTTCAATTAATGCAAATTTTATCTTCATATTTTCGTTTACCTTCGAGTAAACGCCATGTGCGTGGGCCTTTATTATTTTTTTCGCCTCGATATTTACTGTTTTTTAGCCTTTTCCTTAATATTTGCTGTGTATTACAAGAAACGAGGCGTGTTTGATGATAAAATGTTTCCCATTAATCAATATGTTGATACATACAACTCATATTAGTGTACCATTATCTCTGAACGGGATGTAGTAAATGAACGTATTGCGTGGAACAGCGTTAACTTAAGCTAGTATGGAATTACTTATATAACTACTTAGTACCTATTTATAATTGTTTGGTAAGCGTTGACGACACATTCTGTATTGTGCATGAAGATTAGTTTTGAAGCGCTCTAGGATCGTGCAGCACAAATGTGTAGAGAATTCCATATTTTTCTGTAATTAGACATAAGAGCTACTTTTACGAAGCGTTGTGAGAGTATAATAGTCCGTCTCGTAGGATCTATGAGAATGCAGGAATGAGGTGAAGTGCAATGTCGTGGGCCATTACCAAAATATTTTTTAAAAATGTAAACAAAAGAAGTAGGCGATAGTTACAAATGGTCGTATAAATGGCAAAAATATAATTTTCAGCGTACCTTGGTGAAAGATTAGCCATTTAGATGCATTTAAGGCACAAAAGAAGGGAATTATGAAGAACATTTCAGAATGCGTAAGCTGAAAGGATATAGCCCAGATTGTCAAATCTAAATACACATCCACAGTCGCCGGCAATATCCAACTTTCTCCGAATCTCTTTGTTAATCAATTAATTTATAGGACGGATAGGGAAATAAAACTATAGACGCTATTGCGTGAGCATCATATACACTTCTATTAAATTTTTCTACATAGCCGAGGTCTCACTGAAACCGGTACATTGCAACGATTCAACCCCCATTGCTTGGCATGATTGGGTTTTATAAAATATCGCATTCGCAACCACAAGACATGCTGTGATCCGAAAAAAACATATATTTAATCTTTAACTGTGCAGGACTATTTCCTAAGAGTAACGTACATTGCCTCGATACATTTTTCTATTGAGAACGATTTATTTATTTTGATGGCGTCCCCAAAGTAAGACTTTGTGACTAGATCCACTAAAAAAATAATTACCCACCTAATTTCTCTCTAGTCCTGGCATTCAGAGGGTTAAAAAAAACACGTACCCATTTAGCACAGTTTTCGAGGCAGGTGTTTACGTCCAAACAACAGCAATATTAGAATAAAGGAATAAAGAATCTTGGGAGAAAAATGCATCTCGTTCACATTATTCACTCATCAGTAATGCACCAACCAAAGTGAATAGGGTAAAGAGAGTATATAATTAAGATATTTTACTCGTCAAAAGGTCACAAAACAGCGTTATAGGCCAGAGCAAACTCCCTCTTCGTCAAATTATACTACGCTCGGGATAGTACCAACCGAAGTGAGAACGAACGGGTATAGTACAAAATCAAGACGTATTACACTCACCCCAATGACCAGCGAAGAGCAATTGGGGATCGGTCAGCGTTCCCTGGATTCCACGGGTCACCAGAGCGAGGGGTGGGAGATGATGAGATGGACCACGTGGGGCTGATTAGGATGAGAGGGCTCTCGGTGCAGCGGCACGGCCCTGCGTTGGGCCCCCGAAGGCCATGGCCCCTGAACGGTGGCTGTTACTCCTCCTCCTTGCACTCCTGCCGCGGTGTGTCCTTGTCCTGCTCAAGACGAAAAGGCTGAACGTCAGGTGCGTCGGAGGCGACTCAACTCAGCGTCAGGGCGACGGGGGAAATATCGGAGAACAACAACATATGGAACACTCGCGTTAGGGGTGGACTACCTTCCGGCGGCGCGAAGCAGAGTTGTTTTTTTTATTGTTGACGTGTCCACGCGCGTTACAATGTCAACAGAAGACGAAAAAAACAGAGGATTTTTAGGGGAAAGTATGAGTTCAAAGAGGTCGGGGTAATTAGTTCAAGCAGGGGAGGGGAAGGAAGGAAATATTCATTCAGAAGGGAAACTCGTTACCTTAGGAGAGAGAGAGAGAGTGAATTAAATCTTAGGTGCCCTACTAGTTGCACAGTTACCAACGGCGAAGGAGAGAGTACAGTAGTTTCAGGACACGCGATAATATGTGCAGGAAGGGTTAGCTAATGAAGAAGGGGATTAAAAATATTGACTCTTCTGGGAGGGAAACTCCGCACCTTCAGAGCGAATGAGAAATCGTTCTATCCGTACTCTTGCACAACCAGTGAACGAACAACAGCACTTACAGGGGAAAATATGGGGAGAAGAGTTAGTCCAAGTACGAAGGGAGGTAACGATGGCTCTTCTGGGAGATATAACTCCCGGCCGAGCCGCGTGGAGCAAAAATTAAGTAATTCTTTCGAGTCCTCGCGCTGCACAGACACAATTGAGGTGAAGTAAGAACAGTGCTTTCACAGAGGACAGCGTGGTGGTAAAAGAATTAGTGGCAGGTTTGCTTGCAGAGAAGTAATTTCTAAGGGGTACACGCACTCCACAGTTGCAAGATGAGAATAGATAACATTGTTATTAGTCAAACATTTTAAGATAGAGTTATAGTTCACGCAGCAGCAGGGTAGGAAATCGTTCGTATTTTTGGAAGGGAACTCGGTGCCTCCGTAGCAGGAGCGAAGTAGGCCTTTCTCTTGCTCTTGCACTTGACAACATAAATAACAACAGCATGTGAAGAAAGAACAGGTGTTCTTTGGGGAGAGGGTTTACTGCTGCGTTATGGAATAGTTTTAGGAGGAGGGGATGGTGATGCGGTGACACTCAAGGGAAGAAAACCCGGCACAGCCTGAGCAAAATGGAGTAGTTCTTTCGTGTCCACGTACTTTACAAGCGAATTCGAAACGTGATTTTAAAAAAACACTGAATACAGGACGAGGGGAGAGTATCAAAAGAGATACGGCAGGTGGTGATAAAATGGTGACTCTTCTATGGAGGAAAACACCTGGTTCCTTGAGTACGTCGGAAGGTGCACTTTTTTTCAATGAATTCACCGCTCATGTGTCAAGGGACCACAAAGGGGCTGATGCTGTGGTGTCACTTTCCCCTAGTACTCGTCCTTTTCCCGGCGAGTTCCCAGTGCCCAGAGTTAAGAGGGCAAAAGGGGGTAGGCGTGGCAGTAGGAGCAAGAACCTACCCCCAGTTCTGAAAATGGTGCGAATCTTCGGGAGGAGGACGCTCTCTTCAAAATACACAATCACGATGTGCGCACAAGGGATATATTTCCCCACTCGATTCTAAGGGACAGATAAAACGAATTCATGAATAGAAAAAATAAAATAGAAGTTCCACGACTGATGTAGTATACTTCTCGGGAGGAGATAAAGTTCCTTTCTTCCTTTCACCAGAGAAAAGAATTCTTCTTATCACCGAAAGATCCTCTTCTTCACTCCTTCTTTCTTGATCTGAAAGGACCTTTTCCTCGATATCGCCTAATTTGCTCAGAGGGTAAGAAGGCTATTTAATTAAGGCAGGCCTCCTCCTCCCGGCCTTCTTACGGTCGTTCCTTGAATCGCCCACCCCGAGGCTGTCTTGCTTTAACCGTGTCCTCAATTTCGCTTCACTGGGATACCGTGTGTGGACTGTACGAGGGAGAGGCGCGTGTTTAAAAAAAAGAGTCGGAAAATGAATGAATGAATGGGGGATGAACGATTCGTTCGTC
Organism: Pyrrhosoma nymphula; assembly: GCA_963573305.1. Lineage (NCBI taxonomy): Eukaryota > Metazoa > Arthropoda > Insecta > Odonata > Coenagrionidae > Pyrrhosoma > Pyrrhosoma nymphula. Next base: position 4,153,535 of record OY754335.1, on the reverse strand, counting down.
TGCCACTCCTCTGGTTCTAAAGCGCGTGTCTTCCCACTGAGCAGTCTGACGGGGGTCTGACGGCCGTCGTGTCGGTGCGGCCTGGTCGAGACACGAGGGAGGGGAGGGGGAGAGAGGGGGGGGGGGTTTGGAGGGGAAGTGAAATGGGGAAGGGGTGGAGAAAAAGGAGTGGGAGAGAAGAAGGGGTTTGAGGGGGGGGGGAAGAAAAGGGTTCGTCGACGCAACCTCACTACTCCTCCCTTATTCAACCCTCTGCGAATGGGAATGGGGTGCGAGGATGAAAGGTAGAGAGGGAATTCTTGAAGAGAGAGAGAGAGAAAGGCCACGTGCGATATCGACACATATCGGTTGCGATTGTTCGAGAGGGAAGGATCGATTGTGATTATGTGCATCGAAATATCGAAGGTGAGAGATCGATTGTGATAACATGAATAAATAGATCGAAGAATAAAGATTGATTATGATAATACGAGTTGGTATTTCTAAAGTGGCGATTACACACAGCTAGAGTTGACTGCTATATACGAGTAGTCCAATTGGAAGGTGAAACATGGACGTGTACTATCATACCTACTCCTTTTCGAGTTCGCCGTCGATAGTGACGGAAATCGATACTTGAACGGATTAGCTGCCATCCTAGTTGTGGTTCCAAGTGGAGTCGACTCGATATAAACCGATTAGATAGGAGTCAACTCCTGTGTGTGTAATCGCCGCTTAAGATAAAATATCGAATGTGATAATGTGCATCGAAAGATCAAAGGTGAGAGATCGATTGTGATAACATGATTAAATAGATCGTAAAAGAAAGATTGATTATGATAATATGAGTCGGTATTTCTGAGATAAAATATCGATTGTGATAATCTGCATCGAAAGATCGAAGGTGAAAGATCGAAGGTTAAAGATCGATTGTGTTAATATGCACGTTATGCACGATTCATATCGATCGTGGTATGAAGCGGCGATTACACCTCCTTAACGAGTCCACCTGGAGGGAAAAATTGGGACGTGTTTCCAATGCCTACACGACTCCACCACTGATCGCGGTGGAGTTCGATACTTGGACGGAGTGACCGCCGTCCAAGTTGTGGAAGCGATTATCGGCAAACTGTTTAGTCGGACAAGTTGAAATCGCAAGTTTAAAATGGATCTTTCATTGAGGCATAAATGAAATGTTTGCTCCACCCAAGTTGATGTTAGAGCACGCTTAGAACCTAACTTTGGGGTAAATATGACATTTTTGCCATCTCATGTTGATGTCAGTGGAAGTTGAGAACCTTATTGTGAGCTGTGCATATAAAACGTTTGCATTCTCAAGTTGATATTTGTACTAGTTAAGACCCTTATATTGCGGTATACATATATATGATATGTTTGAATTCTGAAGTTGATGTTTGTTGTATGCGTATTTTATTGAGAGATTATTTATTTATTTATGTACCATGAAATCAAAAAAACAGCCAAGGAGACCTTTACATTGGATTTTTTAACAAAAGGATTTAATAATAAAATTACAAGGCATAGGACAACAAATTTGTAAACTTAAATACTAAGTAATATCCACTGAATGAAAAGACAGCTTCATCCACTTTGGTGATTTAGGGAGGGAGGAAGATAAGGAAGTTGGTCAATGTTTTAAAAAAATCTCAACTTCCTATTGCCATCGTTTAAATAAAATCCGCATACATTTAATTAAAAGCGGTCAAGAACCAACTCAACAAAGTTGAAGTTGATGTTAGTGCAAGTTAAGAATGTTAATCGGAGAAAGATATAAAAAGTTTGCCCGTTCTAAGCACTAAGTTCCCGAACATCACTGCGTTCACTAAGATAGATTGGAAATGGAAAGATTGAATGTGTGATACATTGACCTCGATAAAGTGTCCATGACCGATAAAACGCTTCCACTGATCTGATGATTAATAAGTGTTTCATTCGTCGTGAATACCTACAACTTCCACCAGGTCCAAGCCTGATACTGTTATGTTTACTCGATGCAGTGAATGCTCTAATGGAAAACTTCCTTTATTTATGAGGGAATATACAAATTTGTATATACCCTCTTCATTAATATTTTTTGAAGATTTACAGTATTTTCATAAATTTACATTTGTAAAGACCAATTTTAACAATTTAAATATATGTCATAATTTTAAACGGTTAGTATTTGTTATGGTTAAATTTTCACATTGTTACACTGTAATCTATAAATTTATAGAGTGCACAAGTTGAATGATTGAATTATGGTTGCAGTATTATCATTAGGTCATAGTTAGATCCAACTATAACCATAATTTTACCATATCCAATCTAGTTTATGCAATATTTAACAAAATATTATCATCATTCATATATTAAATATATATAAAAGTCAATGTATGTATGTATGTATGTATGTTCCACATCTCCTCCTAAACAACAGGACCGATTTTGATGAAATTTGGAACACATGTTTGTTACTGGTAGACAACAAACACTGTAGGGTTCAATTAACCGAAACCCTATTTTTTCCAGGGTTAAGGGTGTGATCCTTACTAATATGTATAAAAATGTAATGGTCTCTGTCTGTCTGTTGCTCCATCACGCAAATACTACTGGACCGATTGAGCTGAAATTTGGCATGCAGATAGAAAACATATCTGGTTGTAAAATATGCTATATCAAAAAGCCCTCAGGGCCCCCAAAGGCCCCCTGAAGGTCCCCCTGGTGGTAATGGCAAGCTTTGCGTTCGGTGCAGTGGTTTCATCTTTTGCTTTTTAAAAGTACTTCCACTCAAGGTATAGGGCTGGGATTATTTTTATCGGATGGCTTAGTAAATTAAGTTTTTAATTCTTTCAATCGATTTTCTTCTACACTCCGAATTTGCCTAAAATTCAGGTTTTTTGCTGAAATATCTAACATTTTTCTCTGAAATCAACAATAGCATATTTCCTTGACAACCAGAGATTTGTTTTTCAAAAGATATTCACGCTTCTAGCATTTAAATATCACGTCTTCTTGCAGGTCCATGATAGCACGTAAAAATAAAATCTGTATCAGAAGGGCCCAGAGTCCTAAGAGCCCCATGATAGATTGCTTCAGGGGGTAATCGATAAATTCAATCCATATTTACAACAAGCATACTCTTCAATTTTATTCTCAAAGTAGCTTTCATAGGGGCACTGCATATATATGAGAGAACACTTACGTAGTAAACGTTACACATAAAGGAATTCATAGAATGTTGCTACAACAAACACGGCGTTGTTTATTATCGTTTATACTCAGATGTATTACACGTAGTGAAACCGTCTGCCTATCATTACGATTGCGAACTGTTTTTAGACCAATTCCGACAGCATTAACGTCGCGAGTTATTTATATGTTTAAAAGTGTTAAAGTGCAGTTAACTTTGGTACATTCGCTCGATCATCGAGTTGCCTATTCTAGACTCTCACTTTCCGCTGTGTTTCCTTTCCATGGACTTAAAAATATATCCATCAACATGCCTAATAGAAAAAAGAGTAACCTCTCGAAAAAATCTTCTAAAGCATAATGAATGTCTTATTTGCGAGAAAATGAGCCCTTGAAATAAAAACGACAAAGGTTAGACTTGGATTGTCAAAGACATGCCCACCAGCGATCTCATGAGAATCTCCCCGTGGTGTTTCTTGGGTTACGCTAAGATCCGCACAAATTTCATCCTTACCCAACATATGGACGGGTAATCAGCTCTAAATCTGGTTCAATGACAGACCCATCTGTTTCGAACCTTCAATCTGTTTTAAGATGGCGGAAATTATAATGACGTCACTACATGCTTCTTACCCGATAGAAGAACGGAAATTCTGTGCAAATAACGACATCCGTGCATGAAAATCGACAAGTGCACTAAGAATCACCATATATTTGTTATTTAACAAACGAAACCAATGATTATGCCGAAGGCACAGTCCGGGTGATGGAGGATTCATAGGTCAAATAAACATGGCTTCTGCTGCCAATACTCCTCTTGACGTTGTCAACCTCTGGATTGTACCCATCTGTCCAATCCTGATTAAGATACTAAACGCACATATCAACGTTGAATAGTGCAACTGAATTAAAGGAATGGAATGCAAATATATGTTTGTACAAAAGGGAAGCGATCAAGCTGTTAATCACTCAGAAGACGGCTCAAGAGAACCGGACGAGGTGACCATCTATCAACCTTTGCTATATAAGTAGTAATGAGTTTGTTTGGCCGATTTTTGGGTTTCCCGTGCATGAAAGTGGACCAATAGTCACTCATTTCTCCGTGCACCTGGAAAGCGGTCAGCGTGTCTACTACAATGAACACAACATACAAGATAGGTTACGAGCTCCTCGAATAACCACTCATACAGTTTTTCTTCAGGCTTTGCGGTTTGCAAACAAAATAAGTTTAACGTTTTTCACACCCGTTGAATTTCAACGGGTACCTTCCGCTCGTATTAAATATATATTACTGATCATATTTACGATCTTAATTTCATAAAGAATGCGGTGCATCGAGGTTTATGATTATTCTTTTTGCACGTTAGGGAATACACAGTATGTATTACATGGACAGTGGAAAAGCGGCCACGATCTATCAAATAAAATATATCAACTGCGAAGAATCTACAACGATAGATCTTCAACAATGAACCTACTACGAACTGCGACACGCAAGCGCCAGTAACCGCCAAACAGTATAGACGTCACGGTATTGAATCCCGGAAAAATGGGAAATTACTTCAAGCGTATTCAATTTGAATGTGCACTCATTACAAAGTACGGCATTTATGCCACGGTTGGCGGTACTTTTAGCCTTTATGTTGATTCAGCGAATTTTAAGTAGATTAATCGCAATTTGAATCTACGCACACAAGAGTTTTATACGCCACAATTTTTTCTGAATATCGACATCTAGGAGTGGTGGACTCCATAATTTCTCCCTCACCGTACTCTTATATCAAGACGATAATCCTCAAAACTTTCCAAAACGATCCAACTTCTTATCCTTTCATAGATATATAGCCCGTCATTCTACTTTCTTAACAAACCATAGCATTGATCCTTTGATATCAAATATGCAAATATTTAGGGTGGTATTCATAGTCGCAAATTATTTGTCGCATAATCGACAATTCACGAATCTGTGATTATTCTCCAATCTCTAACTATTTCGGGCAAGTATTCGTAAACAGAAAAAAAATCATTGGTTCTAGAATCCATGATTGACGAATCTCTTATTACTGGTCTGGATCTGTGATTCATCAACTAAAGATTGAACTTATGATTTTTCGAATGTTTTATGAGAAATGCAAGGTACCTGTGATTTTTTGTTCTTAAACGGATTAATTTTGAAGTTATTTATATATTTTATCTTGTTTCTATGTTTTAAATTTTCCTAAAAATACCTCAACAAAGAGTTCCTTTGAAAATAATTCGATATTAATTTCAAATAGCAATTTTTACTCTCTGGTACACAATGATTTGTTCGTAGTTGTTATTTTTCAACAAATCACCATCGTAATAAGAATTCATGACTATCAGCGATATTTTGAAACTGTTTGCGTGGCGATGTTTCTTACTCAAGCACATTAACCGCTTAGATTGGAAGCTAAAAAGAAAATTACTGGAAGACAATTCACTACTAAGGATCTTGAGATCTTTAAAGTAATTTAAAATGTTTTCGTGAACATTTTGGAGAACAAAAAAATGGATGGATCCAGTTCCATCAAAGTTTTTTTTGACCTAAATTCTCTCTAGAATTATTCTTCTGAATAATGCTCGATAGGGATTAATAGCATCTCTGATATACATCTCTTTGGAAGATGAAGATGTTCCATTGCGAGCAAAATCCATCCCTCCCGAGTATTAAAAAAGGTAAACGAAAGGCAAATTGGTTCCCAAGTAACTCGAGAAATAAAATCTCCATTACAAGTTATTTACAATTTGAAAGCTTGCCCCAACTGATGTGGAACTCATTTACATCTATTTATTTACAACTGATTTCCAATGCAACTCCTTGAAAACTGCATTCCAGGTCTTTTTCAACTCATTTACAATGGGATGCATTCTAACTGATTTACATAATGAGATGTACAACTGATTTTCAGCACTTCAAAGGCACTTCAAACGCAAAAGTGATTTTTTTAAAACATATTCACGGATATTTGTTCTATTTATAACCAAGCGCCATTATTAATTTCCGACAAATTTAAAAAAAACATCTACCCGGTTATGTTTACCCCGTGGTTCATCCTTCAACCGAAATGTTGTCAAAAATGGGATTCTTGCAAAAGATTCGGAGAGGCTTTAGTTCAGCCAGTTCAACATTTCAGTGAGAGCTTTGTGTAATTAATTTCCGCTATACACTATATTATTTCTACGTGTGTATTGGTACATTCAGTAATTTTCTCCTTTCATCATTTCCGCAAGTTAGTTATGTCTTGATTGAAACGTGAGTGAATTGGAAAAAATCTTGTTTATCTCAATAATATTGCATTTATATTCATGCATACTATGTGGCAATATAGGTTTCAAGTAATTAATGCCAAATATCTGTTATGGCGATGTAATGGTGTCTCCTCAGACTAAACTCGAGTGTATGTTTCAAATAAGTGTTCAAATGGAACTCAACCTAATTCCTTAAAAAAAAACACTTCCCACTGTTAGCCATGAACGTTATGCGAAAATTCTAGAACAATATGAAAATTATGTGAAAAATATTTTTTAATACATTCAAAGTCCTTATGCTCAAACTTGTGGAGCTTCAGCATTGAGAAAAAATAATACTTAGCACTTCAACAACATTATTTATTATATCTACAGCGATTTCGACGCTAAAGCTTCATTTCCAAGGAAATATATTTCAAATTTACTACAGTATCTACTTTTTTCACAACTACTACAGCTTTTCTGACCTGCTAAATATGAGCATAAAAGACTGTTGTAAACTTGAGAAATGTTTTCTTGAAAAGGACGCTTTAATGTCGAAATAAAGACGTAATATTGAATCGCGTTGAAATACAAAGCGTTCTCTCTTTTCACCAACTATTTGCAAAAGTCGAGAGGCCTTTTTCTGGCCAATAATATAGTTATTTAATTCAGTATGAATCGAAGCTATAGAAGAGTGAGGACAAGAAAGGTTAAACTTGGCCTACGAAGTCGACTGCAAAGTACCAAAGTAATATTCATAGGTTTACATTAAAATAGAAGCTGATTGTACTAGCGAAGGTTGTTTACTCAACGATTTCTATGAACTTGAGTCTACTTCCCCTGGTATACTATTTCCGATGGGATTTTTAACACTAGGTACGTGAGGTACATATAATGTAAGGCCCGTCCTATACTGTGAATATTAATGATGATTTTATTAAAGATCCTTCACCTAAACATGTCATTTTTTTCCACCATGTGAAGGTGTCGAGTTCATTAGAAGGAGGTAGCGAAGAATTCACGATATGTACTTCGTGAGGAAACCTTTTTCGTTTAAAGAGGCGGGCCACTCCCGAACAGAAGTTCCAGCACCCTTTAGGGTTTAGGGTAGGGTCGAAGGGTGGCAGCGAAAAGTACTGCGAAGTACTTTTCGCTGCGGGTACCTTCAGCTAGCACTAATATATAAAAATTGAATGGTGTCTGTCTGTCTGTTGCTCAATCACGGAAAAACTACTGAACGGATTGAGCTGAAATTTGGCATGTAGTGAGAAAATGTATCTGGAATGAACATAGGCTATATCAAAATCCCTCAGGGCCACCGGAGGCCCCACCCCCCCTGGTGGTCCATGCTAAGCAGTGGTTTCATTTTTTGCTTTTTAAAATTACTTTCACTCAAGATAGAGGGCTGGGATATTTTTTATCGGATGACTGAATTTTTTTTTCTTATTTGTTATTCGATTTTCTTTTACGCTTCGTAATTGACTGAAAATCATGTTTATAGCTGAAAAATCTCATATTTTTCTCCGAAATCAACAATAGCATATTTCCTTGACAACCAGAGATTTGATTTGCAAAAGATATTCACGCCTCTGGCATTTAAGTTTTCCTGTAGGCCCATGATAGCACGTAGAAAGAAAATCTGTATAAGAATGCCCAGAGTCCCAAGGGCCCCATGATAGATTGCTTCTGGGATAATCGATAAATTCAATGCATATTTACAACAACAATACTCTTCCATGTCTATTCTCAAAATAGCTCTCATAAGGGCACTGCCAGTATATGAGAAAACACTTACGTAGTAAACGATACACATAAAGGAATTAAAGGTGCAAGAATATTCATGTGCTGTGAATAGTAATGGTAATAATGACTCTGTTACTACAACAAACACGGAATTGGTTATCATCGTTTAATACTCAGATGTATTACACGTAGTGGAACCGCCTGCCTCTCATTAAGATTTTGAACTGTTTTTTAGACCAATTCCAACATCATAAACTTTACGAGTTATTTAATTATACTTAGACGTGTTAAAGTGAAGTAAACGTAACTTCACTCAATCATCGAGTTGCCTATTCAAGTCTCTCACTTGCCGCTATGTTTCCCCTCCTTGGATTAAAGGTATAGCCATCAATATGCCTAATAGAAAAAAGAGTAACCTTTAGAATAAATCTTCTAAAGCAAGAGGAATTTCTCCTTTGCAAGAAAATGAGTCCTTGCAAGAAAAACTACAAAGGTTAAACTTGGATGGTCAAAGACATGCCCACCAGCGATCTCATGAGCATATCCCCGTGGTGTTTCTCGGGTTACGCTGAGAACCGCACAAATATCATCCTAACCCAATCTACGGACGGGTACCAACCTATAAATTTCGTTCAAATATAGACCCATCTGTTTCGAATCTTCAATCTGTTTTAAGATGACGGAAATTATAATAAAGTCACTATATGCTTCTTACCCGAAAGAAACATGGAAATTCTGCGCAATGAACGACATCCGTGCATCCAATCCTGATTAATATACTCAACGCACATATCAACGTTGAATTTTGCAACTAAATTAAGTCATTGAATGCAAGTATATATTTGTGTACACAATGGAAGCGACCAAGCTGTTATTCACTCAGAAGACGGCTCAAGAGAACCGGAGGGACGAGGTGACCATCTATCCTCGTGTTGGGTGCTATTTAAGTAGCATTTTGATTTCCCGTGCCTGAAAGAGGTCCGAAAGTCACTCCGTGAACCTGAAAAACAGTCAGCGTGTCTACTACAACGAACACAATATACAAGATAGGTTACAACCTCTTTAAAACACCACGCTGACAGTATTCTTCAGGCTTTGTGGTTTTCTTATAAAAATAAGTTAAATGTTTTTCACACCCGTTGAATTTCAACGGGTACCTCCAGCTAGTCTACTATAATAATCACCGATGTGTATCTTTAATATATATATAATAAGAAGTCCTGACTGACTGACTGAATGGTTCATCAACACACAGCCCAAACTACTGATGATAGAACCGTGAAATATTTACGATATATCCGTACTGTGGAGACGAATTAGAGCTGAGCATTTCCGTTTTAGTTACCGGGTGCGTATGCTATTAAGGTTTACATTTTCGTTAAATGCGTACTTAATTTCGACATGGACGTTAACTTTCAATTTCAGCAGCATAGTTGATATCTTTTATATTATTTTGTGCATTACTTTCCGTATGTGTACAGTAATAAAAAATGCCATCTATGTTTACCAATGAAGAATATGCTGATATCCACTTCATTTATGGGTATTGCGATAGGGAATGCTTTTGTTGCTGTCCGTGAGTATCGACGATGACGATTTCCAAACCGTAGAGTTCCCGATAAGAAAGTGTTTTACCAGTACCTATAGGAGCTTAGTGAAACAGGTTCATTCTCTCTGACATCAGAACGTCAGCAGGATCTTCATGAAGATGTTGCTCCCTGCAATGCAACGCAGCCCAGCACCGAGCACTCGGAGGCTATCTGTGCGCTATTGGAATCCCTCACGTAAGGGTATGGAGGACTCTTCACTCCGAAGGCTTCTATCCCTACCACCCTCAAACTGCGCAACATCTTCAAGAACGTGATTATAATGCAATCTTGCCAGTGGTTAATCACCAACAATGAACTTTGTGCGCGCATTTTGTTCACAGATGAAGCCACATTTACGAGAGATGGCGTGAATAATTACCGTAATAGGCGCTACTGGTCCCAGCTTAATCTCCATCAAACACTTGAAACGAAATTCCAACATCAGTTTACGTTGAACATTTGGTGTGGAAATTCTCGGCAACCAGCTAATTGAACCCCATGTACTCAACTATCATCTCACGGGAAGAATTTACTTTCAGTTCCTTAAAGATCAGTTACTACTCCTCTTGGACGATGTTCCATTAACAGTAAGAGCCAAGATGTATTTTCAGCATGACGGAGCTGCAGCGCATTTCCATCACACTGTGACACTATATGTTTGAAGCAATATTATCCCCAAACAGTTGGATTGGCCGTGGAGGCCCTCATTCGTGGCCCGCTCGAACTCCGGATTTAAACCCCACTAGATTACTTTCTTTGTGGGCCACACGAAGGCACTAGTTTATGCACATAAGGTCGACAGTGTGGATGAACCTTTGGAAAGAATAAACACTGCTGCAGAGTTAATACGTAATGAACAACAAATGTTTTGCAGAATGCTACTAATTCTCTGCAGAGGCGTGCTGGAATGTGTGTTAATGTCAGTTGTGGACATTTCGAGCAACTGATGTGATCAGTGTGAAAGTATTTGTTAACATTTTTCAAACAAAGTTATCCATTCTCCATGACGATTAGACTTGAAATAAATCACTATTTAAAATGTCCGAGGAAAATCCAGTTTGTGCGGTGGATAGAGTAGGTACTGGCATCAAATTACAAGGGACGGAGCTCGAATACTGGCAGCAGCAAAGAGTAGTAAGTAGTGGAAATTTTTATTATACTTTATTTTATTTTAATCATGTTCACAAATGTGGCAAATATCATGATCTCCGTTTGAGTGCCTTGTATAGAACACATCAAGCCCACTATTCCGTCCGTTAATTGGAACATTAAACCGTGTCCCTTGGCGCCTTTCTTTAAGAGCAGGCTAATGCCACCGCCGGGTTTCCATCCACCATTCCTCCGTTTCCAACGCAATCCTTGCCATGCCCATCTATCCATCCACCTGCCCGCATTGACGCAGACTTCAGTTTTCGGTGACTTCCCCAAATCAACCGAACACTATGCCTGAGATTCGAATGAAAGTTTATTGACAAATTTTCATTAGCATTGCTTTTATTTGTTACTATTCATAAAATAAATCTAGGTAATCAGCGTTTCTAACAATGAATCTGGAATTGGGCGAAACTACTCAATCATATTGTCAATTCCCGCTTAAAGCTTTTGTCACCGTTATGACTGTAAAGCATGGTAATTTCAGTTACTTGGCCATGACCTTTGGCTTCATATTCTCCTCAGTTCTTTTTCTCTTAGGCAAGTTTTAATTGTTGCCGCTAATCACCTAGGTAATTAGAGAAAATTAAAGCTCTTCCCCACAAGGACATTTGTTGCCTCGTGGTAATGACATCACTTAAGTTACCATATCCTCCGTACAAAAAAAGATAGAAAAGCTATTTTTGATGCAATGAATAGGCAATAAAATTTACTATAAGTTTGCTAGTAACAAATTTTATCGTATCTCCGAAAATAAAATTGCTATCGTAAAGTATTTGTTTTTGAAGTATGAAACTTCTATGAATATTTGAGAGCCATCTTGAAAATAAGATAATATTAGCATTGATGACAGCAGTAAAAGAATCATAGGCATCTTATTCACCACTGTGACAAGCTTCATATCTCCTCAACCAGTTTAAGTCATCAATATTCGGCGTTTTCATGGTGACTGTCGAATGCTAGTGACAAAATTTTTGCGTTGCCATAGCTCGGTAACTAAGGAGCTGCGACCCCATGTTCATAAGACAAAAAATGCTTAAAATCACTTCACCAACCTCCTCCAGAAGTATTGCGCTTTCCTCCTGAAACACCCTCTATATGTATAATACAGGTCAATAAATTTCACATCAGAAGTACACGTGAAGCTGGATTTTCATTTTGCTGCAGACCTTTTTTAATTTGCAAAATTAAATTAGAAATAGTGGTTTTCTGTTATTGGAAAAGGTACCAATAGAAAGAAAACAAAATAAAGATTCTAATTCCTTTAATTGAATTTTGTAATTCGGTCGAAATTCCGAAATATTTGCTAAAAACGTAGTGATTTTTCGCAATGTTTTAGCGTTTTTGAGTCATCGTCCCCATGACGACCATACTCATTGTTCAAGTCAGAATTCCGTGTATATATATATCCATTATAATTCAATAATTCTTTGCACTAAATAAGATACGAATGGTTTATTACAATGAATCAGCGTTGTTTTTTTCCTTCCCGCTGACATTCAAAGGGCACCTTCTGTAGTTTTTAATAATTTCGTGCACTTGGGAGCTCGCGAGTGATCGCGTGAGTGCGACCGGCTCTCCTCTCCCGCACACCGCAAGTCATCCGCAAATAGAACAACATGCAGCGTGCATCGATCCGTTTGCCACATTTAGTTCACATCGTCATTTGGTTCGCACACTGCTCCAGCCGGAGCATATTATGGGTTTGGTGTGGTGGACTAAGGTGGACTGGCTTCCCTACCAGACGGACCAAGTTCGAATGCCTATGGGGCGGAGATATTATTCCAGTGAAATGTCGATCCTTTCTTCGGGTGCTACACAATGGAGAGAACTTTGAAGTGTAGTGCTTCGTCCGTCGGATGAGACGACAAGCTGTTGGCCCCTTGGCACGTCGTATCCAGATCAAGCGAAGGGCGACTCCAGGTTTCGCTCCACCCGTCATCCATCTCGGAGGCATAGTTATATATATGACCAAAATTGTCAGTAACTAAATAATTAAAGCTACATAAGTCTCTAACTTGACTCATTTTCTCACGCCGTACGGCTGAAAACCCTCCAAAACAACAGGTTTTTTTTTACGGTTCACTAAAACTTAATGCGGTAAGTAAAGGATTAATTTTTATACATTTTTGCGAAAACATACAAAATAAACACCGTTAGTTTTTTGGCGAAATCTAGTTGCTAGAAGTTCCTAATTTGTTTAATATTCTCCTAATCTGGAGCGCACAGCCGTATTCTATCCCATGCATGAACCAGCTTATATTAATTAGGCATATTGCTCTAAAAGTAGTTCGGCAAGGGGTTGACATTTTGATATAATTGGAAAGATGAGAGTTTTTTCTATAAAATGAGGCCAAATTCTAGTTGAAGTGATTTTTCGCTCCAACTACCTTAAGCCCACAATAATTGTATCTGCAACACACTTGTATCTGGAAATACAATGATTGAATGAAAGGAATAAACAGGTTGTATGTATATGTACCTAATACTATTTCACCATATTGAGGAAAACTATGAAATGGTCGAAAATGGTGGTACTGTGGCTTATAAATTGTGCTCTATTCGATGCTTCTGGAGTTTATTGAAATCTAAGATTTGTATTTCGAAGATAGGTCAAAAATTTACAAACTATAACTCCTTGCCAACGTTTCGGTGTATAATTGACACACCATCTTCAGGGCTACAATATTACGGTATAACAAAATTATTAATGAAGTCACATAAAAAATATCACAAGTTTCACCTTACAAACCACAGTATCATCCACGTAATTACAATATACCAATAAGAATGACCTCGGATTTAGTCAGGAACATCATGTTTCAACAATCCCTAAATGAATCTAACAGCATTCGATTCGAAGACCCCTTTGGGCCTTTTAATCGAATAATTACATTGAAGAATGTATCATTTCTGCAATCTATTTCCTTTATCTTATGCTTTCATAACCTCAGATGCCCTCAATCAAACGAGCAACCACATGCGGCATTCCGCTCATAGATGGCCCTGAGCGATGTTCTGTCAGGCCGAAGTATCGGAGAACCCTTTACAAAGAGGGGTGGGGCGAATTAAAGGGAGGAAAATAGGGGAAAGGGTTAGAGGGATGGGAGGGGTTCGCTTCGCTTGTCCACCCCCACAACCTCCTCCCCCCTCTACACCCCCCGAAGGCACCCACATAACTAACTCCCCCTAGTTCCAGCTACGCTCACAAGCACACCTACGCTTACCCTTTCCTGCCGCAAGGGGGTATGGGGATAGGGTATTTGTGACGTGGGCGGAGGAAAAAAGGGACTGTTGCCGGGAGACGCAAGGGAGGGGAAGAGAGGGAAAGGGGAAGAGAGAGAAGGGAAACGTAGGGTTTGCCGCCCCTGAAATGGGATGCGGGAAAATTCACATTTGAATATCACAGAGCGACTTCAGTATGGCATATCACGAATTCCGGTGTGCACGGACGTCGTTTATTGATATGCTCTGAAGAAGAGACTGTAAAGAGTGGATTTGTCAATGAAGCCACGTCGCAATTCGAGATTCGAGATAATATCGCATATCGCACGGACTTGTATCGCGTGATTTCGCATTAACATTGCGAGAAATCCCATCGTAATGTATCGAAAAATACATTACTAGGATAATGATGTATTGTTTTATTTGTATTATATTATGTCCCCACATAGCAAACCACGATAATACAATCAGACATGATAATGCAGCAAGGATAGTTCACCAGGAAATAGCGGCCAACAAACCTCATATTATAAATAAAATCCACAAAAAATACTAGAAAACAGAAATTACAAATTACATTCGGGTATGAATACTAGAACTGACAGGGCTATAAAAACCAACAGACCTGATATAATTCACGCAAACGAAATAACCAAAGATGCCATTATACTATACGTAGAATTTTAAATCACAATATTCAATCAAAATACTCAACTAAGATTTCATAAGAATGCAGGGTTAACATCAGAATTAAAAAAACCATGGAAATCAAAGACAATTGATATAGAACCACTTGTTTTAGCGGCAAAGACCATATTTCCCAAATTACTAATAAATAATATGGAATATTTCAAATAAAATGTGAAATTTTGCGATGGCAAAGGTCGGTCAAATTAGATATGTGTCAGGTGGTAATCTCTGAGACAGAATGAGTCTTATCCCATACTTATTACGGTGACATATATATCAGAGAATGTTTCCGACCCTAAAGGCTGAGAAGAGTTCAAGTCGGAATACATATAACAATAAAATTGTATCAGAGAAGAAAGCAAGAAATATCTCACGGAATGAGAATGGTCCCGAAATAAAAAGAGGATGGTGCTGGGAAGACGAGGAAAACTGAAGATCTTTACAAAAAAAGTGGAGAGAATTGAATATAAACTGCGCAAGAGAAGACTGAAGTTTTATTGACATATCTCCAGAATGAGTGATTGTAGACTGCCAAAGGAAATCTGCGTAAATGGGTTGAGATAAAAAGAGGATAGAGATGAAGTTGGCATCCATCTAGAAAATATCTGGAATGGAAAGATTTGTCGAAGGAAGGCTGATGTATGTAATTTCGGACGACGACGTGGTGAAAAACCCTGAAACCGAAAGAT
Source organism: Pyrrhosoma nymphula (assembly GCA_963573305.1). NCBI lineage: Eukaryota > Metazoa > Arthropoda > Insecta > Odonata > Coenagrionidae > Pyrrhosoma > Pyrrhosoma nymphula. Next base: position 4,138,024 of record OY754335.1, on the reverse strand, counting down.
CAACTTAAAGAACAACCCTTGTTACTCAGGGTTATTACGTCCACTTTTTTGGCAACCCCTCTTCTCACATGTAAGACAACGTAATATTTCACTATTACCCCACCTTACTATCTCCTAATCTATCGTCAGTTGTCATAGGCCGTGTTTCAATCCACGTTAAGATGTACTATCCGGACTAATTTTTCTCCAACTTCAGGAAGTGACGTCACAACTTCAACTTATGGACCAAATTCACGACCACGAAAACGAAATTTAAGATGTTACGGGATAATAAGAATAAAGGCTTAACAAGCTCGCCGTGCCAGTCGTACTAAATCAACATGGCGTTCGTTATGGCAAGGGTTGTGAACATCGTGAGGGTAAATTTGAACGCATCTGTTAATTAATCTACCACGTTTATGGCTGTTTATATGTTCCTGCGTGGCCACATAAACTTTATTTCGCCAACAAAAAGTTCATTTCTTAAGCCCTGGTTACACGATACATTAACACGTACGAGTTCATGTACATTCGCGTGAATTGTTTCATGTACATTCGCGTGAATGGTTTCATGTACGTTTGCGTGAACGAATGGATGAAGCAGTGGTTACACGATACATGAAACCGCACATGCATTCGCACAATTTTCAGGGTACGCATTTGCGATTGTTGTTGTTTTTCTCTTGATTAAGCGCAAAATTCAAGCGTTCATAAAGTCAACCTTCCTATAGACTACCAACTATAAAGCAGACTATACTTATATTATACGTATAATAATTCAAATTCCGATTTTAAGCTGTAATTAAAATCTAATTCCGCATTTGTTCTCCCGAGTGGTAGTTCCTCAGATGAAAGATACTCGAATGGACTTGCTAAATCCCTTTTTATACGTTTCGGGAATTATATTGCAGTTATGGTGAGGTATATTTGTTAACTCGAAAATCAAATACTTGTAGAAGAACGAATACATTGGATCAAGATCCTATTTAAATGTTTGCTGGATGTTACGTACGTTTGGAATAGGAAGTCGGTGGTAGTATTGGAAGCAAGTGTAAAAACTCTTAAATGAATATCGTTGCAAGGTATCGAATGACGGAGATATCGATGCTGCGAGGTCGGAGGGAGAGTTGCTTTATGTACCGGTTGGTGGCAGTGACGTATTCCGAGGGGGTGGTGGGGGGGAGGGAGGTTGTTTGATGGATAGCCAATCAGCACAGCAGCAAAGGACGGGACGGAGCCAATTATCATCGGACGCCGAACCTTGGTCGATTTGTCTTCCTCCGGAAAAAGGTCTTGCGACCACGCCACGCCATTCTCATCTCAAGACACAACTTAAATATTGTTAAAGCTGGTATGTCCGTTGAAGTAAAGACTGGTGTGATACAAGGAGATGGCCTATCACCTATACTTTTTAATTTGGCACTGGAAAAAGCACTCAAAGAAATCAGGAAGACAGACTTAGGAATAAGGATAGGGAAAAATATATCAGTGCTCGTCTTTGCAGATGCCTTAGTATTGCTAGCGGAAAATAAGGAAGATTTAAAAAGCATGTCAGAAATTCTGATAAAAGAAACTCAAAGAAGTAGGACTGAAAATCAATGAGGATAAGACCAAATTTATGTCCTTTGGTCGAAACCCTAATAACTCCAGAAACATTACTATTAAGGATCACAATTTGGCAAGAGTAAATGAATTTAAATACCTTGGTACCATAATCAACGCAAACAATAGTGAATCACAGGAAATCCAAAGCAGAATAAATTCAGCCAATAGAAGCATGTTTGCCCTAAATAAACTGCTAACATCCAAATTTTTATCCATCAGAACCAAACTTAAAATTTATAAAACCATAATAAGACCAATTCTTCTCTATGGAGCTGAATCATGGGTTATCGACAAAAGAACGAAAAAGAAGTTAATTACCTTCGAAAATAAAGTGTTAAGGAATGTTTTTGGACCCACAAGAGAAAATGGAACTTGGAGAATAAAACACAATAAGGAAATCAGGGATCTTTTTGACTCGCCGGACGTTGTAGCTGAGGCCAAGAGCCGGAGATTGCGATGGGCAGGGCACGTCATGAGACGAGAACAAGATACCATATATTAAAACAAGTCTGGACCAAGAAAACCCTGATGGAAGGCGACCTCCGGAAAGACCGAAAAAAAGATGGAAGGAAGAGGTGACCATTGATATATGAAGAGAATGAAAGTCAGCGAGGTGGATGCAAAAGATCGGAAGAAATGGAGGCAGAGACAGTTGGCGAGGCCAAATACCATCTACTAGGGTATAAATGGCCATATGGGAGTAAGTAAGTAAGTATGTCCGTCTAGAGCATGTTACGTCCGCCTTGAAAATGGGCACTGATTTGGTGTTTTTTTTAGTTATAGAAATTTTTATTTTACCAAAAAAAAATAAAAATAAATTACATACTTTACATCGTAGAATATATGATCTTATTCCTTTTTTTATAATGGATGACACAAAATAAAGTACTTAATCAAAATTACATCATCATGTAAAAAATAGTATTAGTTCCATGATATTTTTTATAATAATGGAACATGAAATTTTAAACAAGGATCATCAATTATTAAAAATTGAATTGGAAAGCGTTTTAAGTATAGGATAATAGTCTTCAATCAATAATGAAGAAATGTTGGAGAAAAAAATAAGAGTTCAGTTGAGGTCCTGTGCTAAGCCAAAGCGGCTTGTCAACCTCAGGTGCCTTTAGTTAAAATAATATTTATATTTTTGCTGTGTGTGAGGAACTAAAAAAAAGGAATGACGCTTTTTTATACTTTCGATACGCGGATGACGTATCGGATGATCGTTTATCTGTTAATAGCGTTATTTATGAGATAAACGTAGTTAGGGTTTCCGGTATAAATTTATTAAACATTTTATTGCACAATGATCATGGAGACTGAAATATAAATTTTCCTCTGATAATAAAGGTATATTCCGACTGAGGTTACAATACACAACATCATAATGAGGTAAATAATTTGGGACGAGTCGTGGTGTACGTATGTATACAAGTTTAATTTATTACCAGATTATGTTGTGGCGCATTGAAATCAAGGTCGGAGTTAATCTATTTTATTGATAAAAGCTGGTTGTTGAGGATTTCGTCAGGAATAATTAGACGCCGTTCAAAACGTTTCTATTTGTTTATAAATCTTCATCAATACTAAATAGAGGAACATACCAATAATATACACATTATAATAGGATTCAGTAGGCAAATCAACACGTCAATTATGCAACAATAATTTTAAATACAGCAGCTATTAACCTGATGAAGATTTATAAATAAATCGCAACGTCAAGGCAACGGCGTCGAATTATTCCTGACCAAACCCTCTGTTTTACTCAAATGCTATGATGACATTAATCTATTTTAACAGTGCAAAATTGCAATTTCTGTCTCTATTCTATTGTAATTTCACCACATCACGCCTGACACTACTCATTTCATTGCACTGTGATTTTATATGCCAATAATAGTGGTAGTGTTATTTTTTATTGCTGTCGATAACTATTGCAATATTCGTATATTATCAAATTAATCGATTGTGTCGATACTTGGCGGAAATTGAAGACAGAATTCATTACGACAAAAACACAGTACAAAATTCCACTATTTATTTTGATGCTGTCGAGCGGTTTCGACGTCTAAAGCGTCATTTACGAGACAAACAGCAATTGTTTTTCTTGTAAATGACGCTTTAGACGTCGAAACTGGTCGACAGCATCAAAATAAATAGTGGAATTTTGTACTGTGTTTTTGTCGTAATGAATTATACGTATATTATGTTTGATGTATTCTCCACAAGGGGGGGTGAGTGAAAATAGGCAGGTTTCGAATGTAACTTAACAAATAAAACTATAAAAATAGAGCATTGAGAGAATATCGGCAAAGTTTAAATTAAAATATTTTATCTTAAGTTTCTTTTAGTAAAATAGTAAAATCATAGGGTAATGAAATATTTAATTTTCTGATATTCTACACTTTCTTCAACTAGGTCCGTTAGTCTCAGAAATAAAGTACATAGTTTGCAGATGTACGACGATCAGAATCATGATTAGTAGGTATGTCAAATTCATAACGATGATGCATATTTTCTTTCCATTGGTTCATAATCATTTAAGTTTCACATTCACACTGAAATAGAGTCCATTGTTATATCCTGGCATTTGACGGAAAGAGTAGATATTCTTAATTGTCTGATATAGCATTAAGTTTAACAATCCCAGTAGTTTGACCTCTTCAGGCTTATTGCGGGGTGCAGTATTACTCTCTGTAGTTAGACAGTTATGAAGCTTACTCTTCCAGTATTTCGACATTTATAAGAATTGAAATTCCCGCAACAGACTGGCCAACACACTCCCAAGGGGAAAGACGAGGAGAAAGGCAAAAAAAACAATAAAAATTAGACGACTTCTTTCCCAAATAAAGAACTTCATTCAAATTAATACAATTTTTGACTCAACGAAGTTAATGTTTTATGTACTTAAATGCCTTCATTGATTCAAATCAGAGCTCGCTTCCAAATAAGACTAATTCATTCAAGTAAATAGCAAGGAATCATTTAAATGCTTTAAAAACTTGACCCTCAAAAGACATCGGACTAACGAGAGAGAGACATTTTTCTTGAGCGTTATGTTATATTTATCGGTCGATACGCTATTCTGTCCACTCTGCGCCTGATGGGCTATTTGTATTCTCAGATTGAGACGGAACGCGTTAAAAGTAAGCAGCGCGTCTTCAACTCGAAAGCACTCCTGCGCGATTCTTGTACGAAACAAAACAACTAACACGTTCGTGACACTACCGTAGCTGTTCGTCGCGTGAAAGGTCTTCTTGTGACTATGAAATGTACACATGAGTTCAAATGAATAAATGAAAGCGCAACCGTCGTCCTATACTTCGATTGTTTGCGCACTTTTAGTCGGCACTTAAGCAGGTTCCGCCGCGACTGTGTGAGTCAAAACAAATACTAAAATACACATTTTTTTATATTTTGTCCAAAAAATCCTGCTTTAGCTTATGAAATGCGTTACCTATAGAAACCTAAAAATATGCAGATTAATCCACGAATGTATTTTAAATGAGCACTTTTTTCCAGCCATAGGAGCCGACTGCAGCGCCATTTCCTACGAATTACCGCATTTTGACTTCAATTTCGGCATTAATTCCCTAATAACTTAATAAATAAGGTAGTTAGATGCCTATATTTTATTTTTATTCAATTTCCCTGGATCATTTCCTTCATATAAATAGTTTTCCGTGAAAATGGCATTTATATGTTTGATGTAAAAATACTATTTTATTCCCCGTGTTTCTCTCATTCCCCCATTGAACACCCATTTGTAACTTCAAGTTCAATTTTAGATTAAAATAGCGTGGAAAGGTATTATTTTGTTGTTCATGTCAGATAGAAGACAACTTTAACTCTACTCTCTCTATATGAATAAAATGACATTTCAGTCATTTTACGGTGCAACCACCTAAATCGGCTGTCACCGCCGAAGTTTCCTGGAACATTTAGTGAATGAATGACCTTCTTGGCTTCTCGCATCCAAAATTATATTCTTTTTCAATTTATATCTTCTTTTTATACGAATTCGCTTTCTTAATTTGGAGATGTTTAGACATTTTGCTGAAATTTGAAATGCTTATTGCGTATTTATACGGTATTTTAATACGCATTATTAAGTTTTTCAGTTTTGCTTACAGAAATTAAGTGCTAGCTTACTGAATTTTACTGCGTGCATCGACTTATTTCATATTTAGTTTTGTTGTGTTATTTACTATGAAGCACCTAAAAATATTCCAATCCATGAAATATGCCATGCTGCTAAAAAGAAAAAAATACAAAAAATATTTAATTAACTAAACTTAAATTAATATTCTTATAAGATATTATTACATACCTATCCTTTAAATAAATAACTTTCCTTTTTTGTATTAAACCAAAATAAATATAAAAAATAGATGCACGCAGTAAAAAATAGTAATTTTTTAAATCTAGCACTTAATTGGTGCAAGCAAAACTGAAAAAAAATTATTAATGAGTGTAAAAAACCGTAAAAATAGTCAATCAAGTTCTCATGAGATTGTGGCGAATTATTCCGCGCGCCGCCGATTTGAAGTTTCGGTTTCTGTCTGGCGTGTTTAAGAGTCCCTCGACGGCGTCTTTTATCTCCACCACCGCCAACTCCCGCTACGGTGGTCGCTCTGAATACGCTCTACTTTATACGCTATTTGAAGTAAATAGAAAGCTCTTTTTTGAAAAACAAATTATGTCGTTTAAAAATATGTCTTTGACTATCAAATGCAGTTAGATTCGTTTGTTAATTGTTATAAACAAAGCGGTTGCGAATTTTTAAAAACAAATTTCTAACTCGAGCACTCGAGGTCGTAGGGCACTTTTGTTTTTTTATAATATTTGTTTTGATGCCAGATTTCGATATATTTTTGTTAAAAATCGTACAATGTACCTAGCTATGCCGTGGATCTATTTGTTTATAAAAAATTACCCCCTTTTTCGAAGCAATAACTAGGAAGTTAATATTTATCTATGTATTTTAATAATGTTTATCAACAATTGATAATCTAACTCTTCTAAAAGAGAATCCATTTTGAATTGACCCGAAAAATTGATAAACAAAAATGTTATGGCTATCAGCATTTAGCGTCTTGGGATAAACAAGTTAACATATCTAGGCAAAAAATTAACTGATTGACATTTACAAACTCTCAATCGATTTGGAATTGGGTACGCTTTCTTGTAAAATGATCAAAACATTAAAAACATTGTTTTTGTGATAAATAATTCATATTTGAAAATGGCCGTTTTCGACGGTTTTTCGTTAATTTTTCACAAATAACTTAATAGAACCGAACTTACTACGGCTCTTTTTAATGGTCTTTGAATTACCTGCAAGTATTTTATACTTTTAATTCTCTAAAAAAATGTTATTGGCTCGTAGAATTAAAATACAACGTGTTTTGGCCAACTTTGAATGCACGTAGCTCCGTACAGACACCGAAATCTCGAGTTGCAAACATATTGGGAGATCTTCTTTCTTTCATCCCCACCCCTAACAACATGAAACAGGTCTCATCCATTCTCCAATTACATCCTTGAAATCGCTATTTTTTCTGTTTCTTAGACTACGTATAGTGAAAAAATAAGTACTGAGCTATCGTTTTTATTATAAACTATTGTAACCTTTTTCATTCGGCTTTATTCCTGGTGTTATCCCTTAGAACGATTAAACCGCAAGCAAATGAAACCATCAGCGAACTCCTAGCACGACACATGATTTTATTCCCATACTTGGCGGACATCTTCTAACCGTCTGATAACGTAATCAGCATCAAAAATGCCAATTATTTCACTCCTTCGAGATGTTTATTTTTTATTAACATACGACTAGGTTAGTCATATTTTAAAATGAAAATAAAACGGTGGGATTATTATATTTTACAATGAAGAATCAGGGGATTATCACAAAATGTTTTAGCCCATTTTCTTTAATAGGCATTTTGTATTAGAGCACGTGTTTTTGTGTTTATTATTAGCATATTGGCTTTAAAGGAGGTTCCGCCGCGACTGTATGGTATATACTAAATTCCACATTTTTGATATTTTGTCCAAAATATCCTGATAAATTCAACAGATTCAGGTGAGATACCGTGGAAGTTCTTCATAATATAATATATTCTTATATTAATATAAAAAATCCAACTATAGCTGATGAAATGCGTTACCTTTAAAAAACCCAAAATTAATGTAGAAAAAAAGCACTTTTTTTCAGCCATAGGAGCCGACTGCAGCGCCATTGCCTGCGAATTACCGCATTTTGACTTCAATTACGGCAGTAATTCATCAATAACTATAAAAATAAGGTGGTAAGATGCCTTTATTTTATATTTATTCAATTTCTCTGGATTATTTCCTTCTTAGAGACAGTTTTACACGAAAATGGCATTTGTATTTTATGGAAAAATACTATTTTATTCCCCGTGTTTCTCTCATTCCCCCATTGAACACCCATTTGTAATTTCAAGTTCAATTATAGAATAAAATAGCGTGGAAAGGTATTATTTTGTTGTTCATATCAGATAGAGGACAACGTTTTCTACAAGTAGACAAAATATGAATTAAAATGACATTTAATTCATTTTACGGTTGAACTACCTTAAGCTGCATTCTTGTGGGAGCACGTGGTGTATATTCGAAACAATAAAGAAGGCCGCCTGACAACTAGTCCGCATGTTTGAAGCGAATTAATGAGAATTGTCATCAAAGAAATATTATTTGGAAGTGATAGAAAGAAGCAGACGTTCAGGGCGTGAGAGATAGTTCGGCGAAAAGCATTAATATTGATGCAATATTTATCACTGCAATAAGGGTTGTTTAATAATGTAAACTGAATGAGGGCTAAAATTATCAAATTCAGCCAGATTAGATTAAACACCTAAAAGTTTCGAGTGAAACCTCAATCTTTCATTTTATCATATTTTGTTGTACAAAGATAAGGGGCATCATCGCATTTATTTAACATATTACACGATGGAAGAGAAGCTTCTACCGTTCTCGAACCGGGGCTGGGCAGCGATCATTAAAAAAACCAGGGTGTTTCCCTGTTTTCTGGACATTTAATCGGGGGCTGAAAAAAGACATTAAAAACCGGGTGGTACCCGGCTAAACCGGGTGATTTGATAACCCTGCATACGAAACATTTCGGGAAAATTAATATACTTTCCCACTTATTGGGAAAGTTTGTTCTATATAAATGTCTTTGCGTCTCCACCAGCCAATAAGTATACTTCATCCGTAAAGGCTTTCCAAGCCATAAGTAGTACCCAATGCAGTGCATTTCACGTAGAGCTACAGAATGCTTCCCGATGTCAACGGAATGTTCAGAAATAAAGGGGTATGCTAGCTTTATTAATTGACTAATGTTGATGGAATCAAAATAGTTACGAACACATATTGATTTTTTTAAATTTAAATTTTACCGGTAAAACCGGAATTCCAAGCATGTTGCAGAAAATAGTTCTTTTAAAATTACTTACTTTTAAAGCGAAAAGAAAAACAGACCCTACGTATCATTGTTGCCGAATTAAATAAACTGAAGTTTCATTGCAGAGCCACCATGTTTCATACATATATATCACAAGACGCGTATAGCGCTCAATACCCGGTTTTGTAGCACGTTATTTATTTTCGGTATTTTGGCCACACTGATGGCAGGAGTTGTTTTTCCAATCTCCTAAATTAGACAGTAAGTTGTTAATTGTTTTGCCTAAATACTAATGGGTAGGCATGTTGGTCAAATATACCCGAGTTTAGGGTTTAAGTTTACGTTGGAGATATAAAAGTTATATCGATATATTTTTCTATTTGTATATTCGAAGATGGCACGTTTCTTTTTTTCTAGCTCGCAAGGTAGTGTAATAGTTATGAAGATGATGGTAATAATTAATAGGATTGCATGCACTTAAAATCACAGGGGTAGCCTTTAAAGCTCCCTCCAGTGGTGAGAATTGAAACTTCGATGACAGTTGGTTTTTGACCAGGCCATATTGTGAACATAAAAGAATTGTTGATATTGTTGCTTTATATGCTTTAGCATTGAAAGATCGTGATTTTCGTGGATTTTATGTACGTTGCATGGCCATGGATTATACGGTTTGTCTCGTGCGATAGCTAAACACGGTGAGTGCATGTCCGTGTATTGTACAGTAAGGGATCGTTGGGGGGCATTTTGCTGTCAGCAACGAAATGTGAACAAATCCAAACTGCAATTATCGGAAGGGAAGACCAAAATAATTACGTTTCGCTGGTAAGTGGGTTTCATTTTATCAGAATATCTTCCTCGAGGAGTCATATTAGTCTCCGAGACGGTGCAGTGCGATCTTAGTGCCTTGTTTCCTAACGAAGCACTTCACTTTCAGATTTAAATCTGCTAGATTCCTCAAGAATGAGAAACGGAGGAATAAATAGGTAGTAGATCTCCTGAAGAAGGAGATTCTTTTTACAGTGGCCTTATGATGATGATGAGTTTAGCGAAGGTTTGAACACTTTCGTAAAATCCTGTATTTCAATGCATGGTCGTTAACATTAATGTAAATTAGTGCTTCTTAGTGCGTACTAATTAGTGCATCTTAGTGAATACGTAGTGCAATCTGCAAAAGCGTGAGAAATCGAATCCGTTGTACTTGGGAGTTCGATAAGTCCTTTTTATAGTGATTGGACGATATATTTTAGATTAGTCTATGATTTTCATAATGGCATTGATTTTCGTGAAACGACGGGTCTGAATACTTGTAATTAAGCATTTACATACTATTATAATACTTGATCACATTCTTTTGTATTTTAAAGGTATCCTTGGTCATTACCTTTGATCTTAATCCGTATTACGGCAGACGATATTTTCGACTTCTGCGATATGCATTAATACTTTGATTTGTGATCAATTGAATGCAGTTCGAAGGACAGGAACAAATATTTTCAAAGTACCAAGTTCTCAAAACGACACTTAAATGAGGTTCGCATGCCTTATAAATCTTATTGGTTGGTATTTGGTGTTAATTTACATTACTCTGCCTTATCTCCAACGCACCCACCCCCCACTTAAGGTGGTTCCACCGTAAAATGACTAAAATGTCATTTTATTCATATTCTGTCTACTTGTAGAAAAAATTGTCCTCTATCTGATGTGAACAACAAAATAACACCTTTCCACGCTATTTTATTCTATAATTAAACTTGAAATTACATTGAGTTCAATGGGGGAATGAGAGAAACACGGGGAAAAATAGCATTTGTCCATAGAAATATAAATGCCATTTTTGCGGAAAACTGTCTCTAAGAAGAAAATAATCCAGAGAAATAGAATAAAAATAAAATACAGGCATCGTACTACCTTATTTATTTAGTTATTAGGGAATTACTGCCGAAATTGAAGTCAAAATGCGGTAATTCGTAGGAAATGGCGCTGCAGTCGGCTCAAATGGCTGGAAATAAGAGCTCATTTAAAATACATTCGTGGAATAATAATCTGCATTTTTTCTACTTTACTTTTGGTTTTCCATAGGTAACGCATTTCATCAGCGAAAGCAGGATTTCTTGTACAAAATATCAAAAAATGTGGAATTTAGTATTTGTTTTGACTCACACAGTCGCGGCGGAACATCCTTAATTTACATTGAAGCAGACGATATCTTACGCAGATATGTTATTATCATTGATACATCGAATTCTAATGAACTGAGGGATTGGTACAATTTATAACGCGCTACGTTTTATTGTAATTCAAAAGTACAGTTCACATCTGTTTCCGTGTTTGATAACAATAGACCCCCTTCAATGCACGGATTTAAAGCATAGACGGCAATATTTTGATCGTCAAAATATAATCAAAACGCAAATCTGGTGGCTTAATGTTTTCCTTATTAGGATTTTCTGTCACAAATATTGAAGATTATTTTTAACATTAAGAATAATTTCCGTAACTATGGAATGTATTTGATCAATTAATATTGTTCCACCAACATAGTACATATTTTTATTTCCCGTTGTTTCCTGTTGTATGATTGTGTGTACACACTTTGAAATGCAATTTCATATGCAAAAAGCTGACTCTACTGCAAAATGAATTGTAATATTGTTTTATGTTGTGGCCTCGCACCAGCCAGTTACTTTTGGTTATTTTAAATTGTAAAAAAAAACCCAACACAGGTTTTCTTTTAACTCAGGGGTGTCTGCTGTTCCACTAATCAATTGAAAACTTGTATTTCTTTGTATTTATAAATTGTGGAATAAATACCAATATCATATCAATATTGAATATCATATTAGGATTATGTGACTTACCATCAGAGGGTAATGCTCTCCGTTCAATGAGTTCCATGTATTTGGAGGGTAGAATCAGAATCAATTCGCTGAGGAAAACGCTGGCACGTGTAATGCATCACCACCCGAAGTGCAGCACCATTATAAACCAAATCAAAGAGCAATCACACGAGGAAGCCGTGGAAAGGTCTTGGGACTGTTGCTGTTGTTCAAAAGATTCCATCGTGGGTGTCCCTCCTGCATGACACGAGGGGTAGGAAAAAGAGACCACCATGATTAGTCCCAACAAAAAGTCGCTCTTTCCAAAGGTTTATTTCATATAAAAAAGAAGACGGTACATCTAATATCCAACCACAGCAGGGATCAGTTAATTATTGGAAAACTAATTTGTATTATTTCAATTCTACTAAAAGTTTTGCCTACGCTGCACCATGGCGGAAAGAATTCTTCTCCACCAACGGCACCTTTGAAATATGGTGAAAATAAATATATTGAGCATGATTATTTGGCTCTAAAAATACAGTGCTACAAAATTATGCAACACGATGTAGAGTAGTTTAATATACATCCATATCACATCACAGTTTGAAACAGAATAACATCAAAATCCACAAAATAATGTTCAGCCAAAATAATTAAAATATAACCTTTACAATTATTGCCATATTTGAGCTTCGACTGTTTAGAAAATTATTATTTCACTATAATCGCCTAAAGTAAGTACCTGCTACTTTCTGTATGCACCTGAACATATCCTAAGTCTATAGATGCGCCTAGCATTCTTAAAGATTGTTCTCTCTCTCTCTCTGACATATGTTACTATTTCGATCTGATACGCTTAAGCGTGGATCACTTCTTACAAAGTGGATGGCTACAAAAAATGATATGAAAGTTAGGAGTGTTATTATCGTCAAAATTCCCTCTGTAGCCATGAGCTCCGCACCTCAAGGATAGGAAGTAACTTTTTTTTAATATCTATAAGATATTTATTTATGAGAGTAAGTCAACCGTTCAATCACCTACTCCAAAGTATATGGAGCTGAAGTTATGAATCATAAAATTCTGATTTATTATAGGCGGTCATGAGGTTGAATAATACGGCTTCTATAACGTGTTGTTATGACCTCGCTAACTTTTGGAACACTTCCACGAAAAATAAAATAATAATAACGTTTCCTTGATAAATGAAACAGATAAATCATAAGATGTGTGTAAGGTGTAAGCGGAATGGAATGGAAGTCATTGGGCGAATGTGGAGGAAGAGACTCTATATTAAAGAGAAGAAATATTTGAAGTATTAAGAGCAGTAGGAAAGCTTAAGAATTTCTCCGATAGTCACTCTAATTATCGACTACTAGCTGAATTACCCATTCTGGCGTTGCTCTGGGATAACACTTGTTTCATAACTCATTCATATAAGAGAATAGATTGAAAAAATTAGAAACTTCTTTCTTTCGGGTATCTGATAAAATAAATGTTAACTCACTATCCTGAGTGAAATTAGTTTTAAAAAAAGCAAAAAAGTAAACCACTGCACGAAACCCAATGCTTAGCATTCCTAATCAGCTTACCTAAGCAAAATGAATTTAAAATGCGTTAAAGACCAAATTCTGGTTGTCAAGGAAATAAGCTTTCGTTGATTTCAGAGAAAGATGTGCGTTTCTGCAGCTAAAAAACGCGATTTTCAGACAAATACGAATTGGAAAAGACAATTGATTGATTGAATTATAAACGTCATTCTTTCAGCCATTTGACTTTTTTTAAATCCCAACCCTCTGTGTCTTGAGCAAAAGTAGTTTTAAAAGACAAAAAAATGAAACCACTGCACATAACCTAAAACTAGCGTAGACTACCTAAGGGCCCGTTTTTTTGGACCTTTTGGGGCCCTGCGATCTTTTTCAAATGGTCTATAATTTTCCTCCCGTCTTGAACTATTAGTTTGCAAAATTTCAGTACGATCGAAGTGAAACTGTTGATTTGCATAAAAGACGCCATAGTTGGCGCTCCATAGTTTCGTGGGAGGATGAGACAAGGGAGCCGCCCTTCGCGAAGAGCGGAATCACTCCTCACTTGTTTTTAGTCGATTTATTTTTCATTCGCCCGTATGGGGCGCTGTGTGTGTGTGGTATGGACCAAGGGTCTGACGGAATTGCGATATCTCTTATGGATTACTACTAACTTCAATTGTTTCAGGCGCAAATGGAAAAATAAGTATACGTGAATAAGATAAAGATTGTATGGTTTTGCCATAAATCATTTATTTTTTGTGAAAAAATGCAGTAGTTATTCCTTTGTTGTAATTCGTTTATCGGCGTCCATTTAAAATGCGCCTGGGACCACACGACACGTCGCCATCGCAACCGTGAGTAAACAAAGAAGATGGCCGAGAAAGTACACTGCGAAAACGCCAAGAGAAAGACTGGACGGCATTATTATCGCTGTAATCTGGTTCCAGAATTTTTCAGGATGCAGAATTGATTATACAATTACCTTTATAAGTTTCCCCTGAGAAATAAATACCTAGGTGATTTCCCACTTAAATCTGCCAGATATTCAATTAAAGAGTATACATGTCGCGCTGATAGTTAGCGCCTGACCGCTAGAGTGCTCTGGGTGAAATGTATATAACCATTGGTGTGAGTGTCAGACCCTTGGTGTGTGGACTGTTCGGTGGAGCATACGAGTTGTGTAAATGTGTCGTCCAGGAGCAGAATGTGAACTCGAGAAGGAGGCGACGGACCTGAGAACAATCGCCGAAAGGTGATTTCTTTCGATGTCGGAGCTCCCTGTGAGGAATATCACAAAAAACAGTCCACTTCAAATTAGCCTCGGCGTGAACACAGACAGACAGACAAACATTATATTTTATGCATATAGATTATAAATTCCTCTAATAAATGAAAAGTTAAATCTTTTGCTACATTTTTTGCCCTGTATAATGAACCAATTTTCTGCGCCCTACTGCAGTCCAACCTCAACCTCCTCTGAACTGCGCTCATCCAATTTTCCTCAAAACATTAAAATGCTGAGACACACGTCTAACGCGAATAATTAATTCGATCTCTTAATGCGAAATAAATTTATTTTTTTAATATTTTCACTTAAATGGATATTTGGAAAAACATTCATCCTGCTACTACATGATACCGTGACCAGTACACATGAAGACACTCCTCAAGTTGTGGGAATTCCTTTTATTAAATTACTTCTTCTTTTCTCTCTGAAATGTTTCCATCATGAAAGCACGAGACCAAATGTGATTCTACTGATTCAACATAAAAAATTGCTAACAGCATACGCACGCGTATAACCTCAATTACAACTTCAAATACAAAATAAACTACATCTTCTCTCCAAAAATAGAGATCAATAATCCAATGAAAAAAATCTACTTTTGAAAAATAGTAGTAAATTGAAAACTCAATAAAATTAATTTGCATAAAGTCTTTCAGACTAAAAAAACTCAACTACAAACAAAATTCCAAAGTCTTTACAATTGCACAGGAGCATTTAAGAAGCCTGAATCGGGAGGAATTTCTCCATATTATAAATTTCTATGAGATGTCAAGAAAGCCCGAGACCTACTGTGTTCATTCGCCAAGAAAAATGACTAACATCATGCGCTAGCGTATGACGCCAATTACAACTTCAAACACCAGATGTCGAGATTTAACAAATAGGTAAACTAAAATTTTGTAGAACGTCAATCACCATTGGAATATTATTGAAATTGTGAATTTTTATGCATTTATGACTTTTCTTGCATTCATTTATCTTTGTTAAAAATTGGGAACGATTTTAGAAAAGTACTAACAATGTCTTTTGGATGAATTCTTAAGTCGGTCTTACATCCGTTACCTATGGGTCCATAATCAGGTAATTTTTACTGCTGTTGTGCATGGTAACAAATAATGTCATAATTTTGTCATTTCTCCGCCTTGAGTCACCAGCATCGCGCGAATATTGCTGACGTTGCCCCCGAAATGTTATACGTCCTTCGCAAATGCCTAAAGATGTATGCTCTCGAGAAAATCGAAATTATCAGGCACTCAGGAGTCCTATGCAACGAACAATTATTATTCTCGCACTCTCCATTCATTTCTTACAAAGTAACTCTGAGTTGGCGTCATACGCTAGCGCATGATGTTAGTCATTTTTTTTCTTGGCGAATAAACACAGTAGGTCTCGGGCTTTCATGACATTTCACAGCATTTTATAATATGGAGAAATTCCTCCCAATTCAGGCACCTTAAATGCTCCTGTGTAATTGTAAAGACTTTGGAATATTGTTTGTAATTGAGTTTTTTTTTTTAGTCTGTAAGTCTTTATGCAAATTAATTTTATTGAGTTTTCAATTTACTACTATTTTTCAAAAGTAGATTTTTTTCATTGGATTATTGATCTCTATTTTTGGAGAGAAAATGTTGTTCATTTTGTATTTGAATAACATTGACCTTTCCCACACCCCTTTTGATCCACAGTTCTGTTAACCCCTTTGTCTTCATCAACCTTCCTCGAACTTTTGTAATTTCCACCCTAACTACGGCAACAAACAACCGAAAATAAACAAACATACTCTTAGTTTCGGCAATAGTACGATGGATAAGGTTAGGAATGAGTGAGTCATAAAAAAAATGTGTGTTGGATGCTCCGATAACGGACTTTGAGTGTACTTCTGTTCTATGGACTTGGAGAGTATAGGTGTAGCAAAACTAGGTGGCACTCGCTTGTACAGAGAATGACTTGAGGGAGAGGAGAGCATAAAAGAGAGTAAGAATGAAGATGCTTAGGTTCTCTCTAAAGGTCCCATACCTGAGCCCTGCGGTACCTCTGCCCGCTCTTTTAAGCGATTAATTCGCCCTGTGGAACCTCAAACTCTCTGCTGTGGAGTGCCATCAAGTTTCGCTATACCTATACTGCGGTTTGACCATGTTGAGGGAATGGATATGAGAGTACGATAATAATGAAGCAGATATGCGACAGTAGGTATGTGAGAGGAAGTTGAAGATCGATAAATTTATTGACGAATGTGGTAAGAACAGACTCTGAAGAGGAGGAATATTAGGAGTCTAAAGATTAAGAGAATGAAGGAATGAATGAGTGCAAGAGAAGCGAAAGAGGTTTGTAAGGAAAGAGAATTATGGAAGAAAATATAAAAAGATGGCCAGCTTTCTAGGCCTAACGGCAATAACTAAGTTCTGTACACTAAATGTTGTCCTGGACGATGCCGTTAAGTCAACAACACGCGTCTAGCAATTAAGATACGAAACTGTAGAAAGATCAAAAGTGTTTTATTTTAATTATGGTTATTATTAGCCAAGACTTATACGAACTGAAGCCGATAACAGTAAAGTTCTGTACTAAGCATTTTAAATGACAGTTGACAGAGATAAATTTTGGTAAAGATTTTTTGGAAGCGAGACCGTAATGGAAACCTTGGAAGGAACTTGAAAACCTTGGAAAGTTAAATTTAATTATCGCCCGCGAGGAAATGTGATAAACCAAGCCTACTTCCAACATGGGGGGCATGTTGCAATGACGCAAGTAGAACTTTCGTCCGTTTTAATACATCTTCGCTGGCGAGATTAACTGCTGCAGCCGTTGAAAATTGAATGTAATCGGATGTGAAACTTCTCGAACCGCTGCTCTTGAGATTACTTTTAAAATATTCAGAGCGAGAAAGAATTAAATTTGGATTCGAATAAATGATTCAAGGGTTCAACAGCCATTCGTCGATCGGATTAAGGAAATAAAAATAAGATTAAAATAAACATTTTTGGTAGGTACGCCCTTTTTTCACGCCAACAACACGTGGCAGCGTGGGATTACTTCTCGGAGATCCTCTTTGAGGGCGGGATTACCTTCCGACGTTTCATGACGTGACGGAAACGTACGGGGACTCTGTCGTCTTCCCGCAAAGAAGGAGTGTATTACGATTGACGAGAATGTCAGCGTTCACCGTTTTTGCAAACGGAGTTATAAACGTTAGTAAAGTAGCTTTTATTTTCATATTTTATAATTAAAATGTACGTGATCGGCGAAAATACAAACAAATATTGCTTTGAGAAGTTTAAATATGCTTCAATGTAAGGCTGCGATTACAATGACAAGTTAGTACCACAAGTTACTTCCGCAAGCGGTTGCCGATAACTTACGGAATAAAGTTGTAGAGTCTTTTACATGGGGAGTAAATAATATTCTGCAGATGTTATAGTCTTCATTTCCATAATGTTTTTATATATAGTACACTCACCAACTCGGCGATACAGTATTACAGTATCGTACTGTATTATAATGTCTGGTTAACTTTAACCGTCTGATGATGTAGCCTCTACGACGATATGTTGTAAACTTTGAGAGAGGGTTTTATTATTAAATGCATCACGGAATTCATCGGCGATTCACGGGCGATTTTATGCGATCTTAATCGATGGTAGAGAGATCGTAATAATATCAGTTACAGTGGTATATAAACTTAGTGGCAGTCGCTCGCGCAAAACGCGAAGTAAAGGAAGAAATGACTCGCGTGGAAAGTAGTGCCAACATGATTGCATTTAACCAGAGAAGGCGGGGAAAGAGTCAGAAAACGTACAAGAACACGACAATGTTTACGATACAAACAAAGCTGGATTCAAATACCCTGATTGTGTTGGCTACCCATTTGAGAAGCACATTAAAACAATTGCATTGAGAGCCAATGTGATAACTTTAGTGGATGACATTGCAATTGCTCATTTACAATTTGGCAACTAAGCTTCGATATCTTGTGGACACGGAAACTCCACCCGTGCGGTGCAATAGAGCTAGTTTAGAGGCACTGCGTACTCTCCCACAATAAGGATACACAGCACCACTGGCACCATGTGTCCCTACCACTATATCTCGCCGAGGAAATGTTAATTCGGAGATCGTAAAAGTGGAGCCTTTGTGATATCCGACTCATACACACGCAATAAAACATTCATCATTGGAAACCTTTAAAGGAGTAGTTTTCGATGCAAAAATTCTTGAATTAATTTAGGAAAGGATGAAATTTTTCCACCACTGCGTGCGCGATATTAACATTTAATCCTACTACTAGGGCGAAATGTATTTCACCAAAAAAGACTTATATTTCGCTCTTTTTCTTTACCGGAACGATCGAGCGGAAGAACATAGGGACCTGGGTAGTGTAAAGAAGTGCGCAGCCTCTATCACAAAGGAGAAGAAAAAAATACGCCCGGGACTCGGCGAGGAGAATATTCAAATTCCCACGACGAGGCGACGACGAGAGAGAGCTCTGTGCTCTCAAGAGTTGAGTTGTTGGTTGAATGGGACGTCACTCACACGCAGAAGGCGAAAGGGTGTCTCGGAGACCTAAAGGGGAAGAAAGACCACGCCCCCTCCCAGCGCCTCAGGGATTAAAGTCACCTTGAACATACAAAAATATGTTTCGGTCAAAGGAAAATTTATTTCTCCAGTGAACCCAATCGCGTATAAAGGTGGCTGGAGCCATTTTCATTCAGAAAGATAGATGGATAGAAAAATGTTTATTGTTCAGCAAAAAATTCATAAGAACAAAAATAATAATAACACAGTTTGCAGGCACAATCAAAATTACAGAAAAGACAAACTATTCATCATTTTTTAAATGTCAATATATAATGTCTTCTCATTTCATAACATAACAAACGTAAGTACGTAAAAAAAAGGCAAATGGAGTTATACACCATATACCATCGATACAACACAAAAACCTCCTGTTCTCATAACTTACTGAGGTTCCACCGCGACTTTGTGAGTCAAAACAAATACTAAATTCCACATTTTTTATATTTTGTCAAAAAACATCCTGCTTTCGCTGATGAAATTCGTTACCGATAGAAACCCAAAAGTAAGGTACAACATATACAGATTATTATTCCACGAATGTATTTTAAATGAGCACTTTTTTCCAGCCATAGGAGCCGACTGCAGCGCCATTTCCTACGAATTACCGCATTTTGACTTCAATTACGGCATTAATTCTTCAATAACTAAAATAATAATGTGTTTAGATGCCTGTATTACATTTGTATTCAATTTCTCTGGGTAATTTCCTTCATATAAATAGTTTTCCGCGGCATTTATATATTTATGGAAAAATACAATTATTCCCCGTGTTTCTCTCATTCCCCCATTGAACGCCATGTAACTTCAAGTTCAATTAGAGAGTAATATAGCGTGCATAGGTATTATATTGTTGCTCATATCAGATAGAGGACAAGTTATTTCTACAAGTGGACAGAATATGATTGAATTACGGTGGAACCACCTTAAGAGCTAGAATTAAATCACTAGAAAATTACAGATAGCTCGAGCTTCAGGCTGATTTCGGTTTTAATATTTTAGCCCACAGTGACATATAATGCAGGTCACACTAGAACAAAGGATTTGCAGAGAGAGAGCGAGAGAGAGAGCAATTGATTTGAATGCAATGCCATGCGTACGCATAAAGATTTCATTAAAACAATTTATACATTATCAGTCATTTTTTCAGCGCTCAATAAACTTGTGCATAATATCTCCTTTATTATCGTATTGGTGGCACATTTATGACTCCACGTGAGACAGGCTGTGGCTTATTGATTCAATTTCATGTTAATGGACACATAACACAATGTGCCGTGGACGGAACGCGATTTCGATGCTTTCACCCTAAGCTCATGGCCGTTAATGAACTTGGACTTTTGGGGATTTTACAGATTAATACGATAAGCGCATTGGGTGAAATACATCGTCAAGAATCAATTCCGATCACAAAAAAACGATCGCAAAGACAAAAAATGCAGGCAGCCTGCATATTGGAGACAACAAAAGCGATCAGTGTCCCATCAATGTTCAACGCAGAAATAAAAAATATGGACCCATAGCTAGTTTGGCCAAATTAAAACTTTTCATTACATTGGAAACAAAACGCTGGGGTATTTTGATTCCGGATGAAGTGAGGTGTGTTCCCGGTGGAGAAGAAAGTGTGCACTTGGATTTCGCGTGGTGAGAAATTCATGTGGCCAGATTGCCTGTGCGATTATTGAAAAAATTCGATATCAATCAATTACAAGAATAATTGGAAATGTGGTGGATTGAATTGTCGGGAATTGAAGAAATGACAATTAATTGAAGTCAGTCAATTTATTGACAAAGGCCAATTAATTGAAATCGAAATAGGTGTCAATTAATCGTCATTGCTCAATTAATTGACATCAACCAATTAATTGACAGGACTTAATTGGTTCGTGCTTTTCAAAGTCTTTCCTATGGCAATGAGAAGAATGAAAGAACTAATTTGAAAAACAATCAGTTAGCTTTACTAATTAATTAAAGAAATAGATCACTATTTGAAGACAGGCAGATGAGATCCTCAGCGTGTTCATCCGACAGACAGTTAGTTCGTAAGAAGAGAAACACCCGCGGTGAACCCGAAGAAAGCAATCTTTCGCAGTACCTCCTTGACCTTTACCCCCTGTGACAAAATGCGTAATTTTTTCCGCGATTTCTCCAAAATATAATACATGTTCAGGCTCCAGGCTCTTTTCAATGCTTCCATCTCGAAAATCTCCATAGCGGAGTGGATGCGACTGCATTCCAATCCACACACTTGCCGCGCCACCTTACTCCCCCCGTTGCAAGTGGGTTGGACCAGACTCGACCGCGCGACCGAAAAACTTATGTGAAATTCGGCGTCGCAAACGGTCGCAGCATAACTCGTCGGATTCGCACTGTGGAGGCTTTGTACAGTTTCCCCATATAGGTTACTTCGCGATGCTCGGCGGTGCAAATAACTATTTCTCTTCAAATATTTAAAAAATGACCAAAAATGAGGGTCCGTCATTTTGTTTAATATCTTTGGTAAATAATTACAAAAAGTAAGTATACTACATTAAAATAAAGATGAAAAACTGTTTCATTTAATTACATCACTTTTTATTCCAATTATTTACCCATAAAGGTTTAGCAAGGGCTTGATTTAGAAGATTTCGTGAGAAAATTGAGTGCAGACCATTTTTGCGAAATTTGTGCAACTTTGACCTCATGCAAATTGTTAATTGTTAAGTGCTAAGGAAAATACTTCGTGTCATCGCATGAACAGTTCTTTTGAGAATATTTATGCAAAGTTTAAGCTTCCTGGCTTGAAAAAATCATTTTTGAATTTTTGCCAGCTTTTTTCGTTTTCAACCCACTGTGCGACGATTCAATTAATCGAATAATAATCGCACGGGCCTATCCCCAGACCTATTTACAAGGATACGCGAGTGGTGGTCAGTCGAACAGATAAGTATTAATAAACACCAAAGAGGATGAAATTCGCCATGAATAAATCGTTGGATTTGACATTTGATTCAAACCCGGTTCTCCCACTTGCCGGTCAGGAGTATTAGGCCAGTTAACCACACCAAGCCATCTAAACTCGAGGCGATTTTCAGCGATGGGGTTCACACGAACTAGGCATTCTCGTTTCAAGTTCACATAGTGGCATAGGCATGCTTACTAAGGCAATGTTACAGGGGATAAACCCAACATTGTCTCTATGGAACAACCAATTCTGACAAATTGGACTATGCCATTTGTGCATTAATACTAATAAATTTGTGCATTGGAAAAGATAGGTAATAACTGAATACCATTGATGAAAGTCGTTTAAATATTTTTGAAATTCTTTTGAGAGATTTATGTATGTAAATATGTATGTAAATCCTCACTGTATGGGGAACAGTTGGAGCAACGAATCTAAAACGGATCAAAGCTAATCAGAAAAGGTTATTGAAAATAATAAAAGCCAATCAATTACAAGAAGCAGGAGAGTTTACAGATGATGGTTATTTTAAATAGTTCAGCATTCTACCGTTTGAAATGTCATTGCAGTATATTATATTCATTGACAACAATTTCAGTGACAAAAATATAAAAAGAAAAGAGTGTTCCATCAAAATACTAAACTTAAAAAAGTTAATACATATTAAGTACCAAGATATTACTCGCATAAGGGCTGTAGACAATTAAGTGTTTATGTTCCAAAACTCTTCAACATTATAAGTGATGATTTTAAAAATATGGAATCTATAATTGAAGTTATGATAAGGACAAAGGAATGGCTGCGATGCACATAAATTATGTTGCTAGTTATAAATTGAAACACAACTGATACATTATAAAAGGCACCTGCTTGATAAGTCACGAATGTCTTAGCGGGACCGTAACGTTTTAATATTTAAAAAATTGATTAAATAGTGTGAATTTTACATGATTTAAAAAAAAATGACTACTACGAACAGAGCGAGACATGCTGATGACATAGAGCAACACCCTTCCTCGACTGCATTAGCCC
This sequence comes from Pyrrhosoma nymphula, assembly GCA_963573305.1. NCBI lineage: Eukaryota > Metazoa > Arthropoda > Insecta > Odonata > Coenagrionidae > Pyrrhosoma > Pyrrhosoma nymphula. Next base: position 4,114,824 of record OY754335.1, on the reverse strand, counting down.
TCATAAGTAATCACTCCGATTTCTCTCCCTCTCAATTTAATACTCAATGTCCTTCAGTCGGAACACACACACACAGGCATGTCAACAACCTTATTTCCCGCAAGTCGCAATCATTTACTGTTTAATGAGTAAATATTCTTGAAATAAACTATTTACGTACAGGGGGAGGGCTGACTTTGTTGTTAAAAACTTATACAAGCAAACAAAAACTATTATATTATTCAGGGTCTTGGATGGGAGCTGAATGTTAAGGAGGTTCCGCCGCGACTGTGTGAGTCAAAACAAATACTAAATTCCACATCTTTGATATTTTGACCAAAAAATCCTCTTTTCGCTTATGAAATGCGTTACCTAAAGAAATCAAAAGTAAATTAGAAAAAATGCAGATTATTATTCCACGAATGTATTTTAAATGAGCACTTTTTTACAGCCGTAGGAGCCGACTGCAGCGCCATTTCCTGTGAATTACCGCATTTTGACTTCAATTACGGCATTAATTCTTCAATAACTAAAATAATAAGGTGGTAAGATGCCTATATTTTATTTTTATTCAATTTCTCTGGATTATTTCCTTCTAATAAATAGTTTTCCACGAAAATGGCATTTATATTTTATGGAAAAATACTATTTTATTCCCCGTGTTTCTCTCATTCCCCCATTGAACATCATGTAACTTCAAGTTCAATTAGAGAGTAATATAGCGTGCATAGGTATTATATTGTTGCTCATATCAGATAGAGGACAAGTTATTTCTACAAGTGGACAGAATATGATTGAATTACGGTGGAACCACCTTAAGAGCTAGAATTAAATCACTAGAAAATTACAGATAGCTCGAGCTTCAGGCTGATTTCGGTTTTAATATTTTAGCCCACAGTGACATATAATGCAGGTCACACTAGAACAAAGGATTTGCAGAGAGAGAGAGAGAGAGAGAGAGAGAGAGCAATTGATGTAAATGACATGTGTGCGCAAAAAGATGCAAAAGAGATAGACTACCAAAAAGATATATACAAATATTTTATCCTACGCAACACAAACTTCCAAACACTAATTGAAATTTCAGATTTCTTAAGATATTAGATGGAGAAGTGGACATGAAATTGCACGGGTTCTTACGCCCTTCCTCTTCTTTATCTTGTAAGTTATGCATCATCTTTCATTTAAAAAGCCTTTCAAGACGTGCCATTTACATTCCTTCCGCAGCGCGCGAGAGGGATTTCTTCAAACGTCCGGAGTAAAAAAATATGTTATAAAAATATTTTTATAGGTGATATAAATTATAAAAATATATATATATAATCAATCGATGAAAAATCACTCGTGGTCAAAATATATATCAACTAAGGTGTCACAGGCGTGACAAGCTAAAAAATATATAGGCACACAAAAAAAGAAAAATCACACGTTTTCTTTTTATATTTCGGCAGATATACTGCCATCTTCTGAATTCTTTAGAGTAATCTTATTATAAATTACTCTAAATAATTCAGAAGATAGCAGTCTAGCTGCCGAAATATCAAAAATACGTGTGAGTTTTCTAGTTTTTGTGTGCCCATATATTTTTTAGCTTGTCACGCCTGTGACACCTTAGTTGAGATAAATAAATAAATAAATATATATATATATATATATATATATATATATATATATATATATATATATATATATATATATATATGGGTCATTCCACCTCAATTCAACAAACGTTTGTCCCTTAGGGTCTCAGATTTTGATAAAAATTGGTGTATGGGTACAATATTAACTCAAACTGAATACCCTCAAACCGTTTTGTGAAAAAAAAATATTTGAGTGAATTATGCATATTTTAATTTTTTCGCATTTTTAGCAAAAATCCGTGCCTTAAATCATATTATCACTTATATCTCCGCTTGTAATTGTCATAAAACAATGGTTAATAGCTTTTATTAAAGCTAAATCTTTATTGAATGCAAATATATCAATAAAAAATTATTTTCTTCTATACCCTATTGTTGTAAATTACTAATGTTTAAAATATTGTTAATAACCTTTTCTCAAATACTCCATCTCAGAATCGGCCGAAACTTTTTTTCCGTTATCTAAACATATTCAGCTAACTATTCCAAAAATTAAATTTAGTGGCAACTCATAAATGCGTTTTTTATAAATATTTAAACATTTACAATTTTCTCTCGCGCGGCCCGTGTTTCAAAAATTGTTAATACACTTTTCTCAAATACTCCAGCTCAAAATCAACCGACACTTTTTTTCCGTAATCTAAACATATCTGGCTAACTATTCCAAAAATAAAATTTAGTAGAAGTTCATAAATGCGCTTTTTATAAATATTTAAACATTTACAATTTTCTCTCGCGCGGCCCGTGTTTCAAAAATTGTTAATGCACTTTTCTCAAATACTCCATCTCAGAATCGGCCGAAAATGTTTTTCCGTAATCTAAACATATCCAGCTAACTAGTAAAAAAATAAAATTTAGTGGAAATTCATAAATGCGTTTTTTATAAATATTTAAACATTTACAATTTTCTCTCGCGCGGCCCGTCAGCTTTCCATTTGGAATACATGCAGTTGACACGTGATGCAAGCCTAAACATGTCCCTAATTGCTCAAGGTCGTGGCTATATGAGATAAAAATATATTATAAACTATGAATGTTAACAACAATTGTTATTTGTTCTGTTAAATGGATGTTTGCAGAGAAATTAACCATTGAACCCCACTTTCTCTGTGTGAAGTTTTTTCCATAATAATCTTGGTCAATATGAATTTTCTCTCTCACAGTGAACTTTGTACATCCGAAATTGGAAAAAAACTGTATACTCTCAATTCCGTTAAAAATGTTTTTCTTTTACAACTCAATTCGTCGGACTGAATTCATAATTAACACCGTTATGTGAGTTTTTTCACCTCAATAAAAAATGCGATGCGGTAGCCACGGATACGCTTTCGTTTACTCACCATATGGTGGATAGGCTTCACCAAACACAAGATACGGATTAATTAATCATTAGTAAGCAGCCACTAGCCTTTCCTCGCGTAAATAAATAAATGTTTTAGCCATCGCTTTTTTTTAAACATAAAAAAATGTTATTCCGTGAAAGTAAAACTCGTGATTCATCATATTAACAGTTGTTGGAACAAATATCTTCCATACATGTGACTAACGTACGTCAACTAAATTCAGATATTGAGCACTGGTTATAACTCCTCACGTTTCAAATTACATCCACTCACGAAAGATATCGGATAAAAACGCAACTCGTTTTCTAATGCACAGTACTAACAGGTCATAATATTGATATTATTTATATTATGTTAATATATTTATCATTTCGGTACTAAAATCCTTCTCCTCCCAAGAGAGACAGTATAAATACCCACAATAAACCGGAATGTTAACATTGCACCTGATAGTGGCGATGTAATACGTCAACACACGTGTTGCAATTGTAAAAGAAAGCGGACACTGCTACATGTGTTTAATTTTATGCTAGTGACATGTAAATGGCTCAGCAGTTTCTTCGATTAAACATCCGCAGTCTTTGCTTCCGTTCTGGGTCGTGAGAGAAGCAATTACTCTTAAGTCGATGGTTTTCAACGTCTGGCTTATGATAACCGCAAGGTGAACTAGCCTTTTCGTAAACTAGAATTTAACTGAGAGCTCGAGTCTCGCACATTATATCAGACTGCTGGTTAATTAACTTTATCTTTATTAATTCGGATAACGTGGTAATCTCGGTTTACGTACCTACTAAGAAAATATTTAACCAGAGGTTATAAAACCTGGCCTAATGGGAGAGTTGTGCGAGAATGGTGTAAGAAAAAATGTGACCTTCTGAAAATGAGGCTTTAAGTGAAAAAAAAATAATAAAACCCCAATCTAGTGGATAAACACTGAAGTTAGAATCACACCACTCACGCAGACAGCAATTCCTCGGTGCACCTAACTAAAACATGGCAAAAAAATGCCTCACACCAAGTTTGCTCTCAACGACTCATTTCTCAACCAATTTTCATTCTCAATTAGTATATTACTTTCCAATGATTAAGGCAAGCTATAGGTAACAGAAAAATTATTTTACTTAGTAATTTTTTTCCGCACTATGCACAACCCTTTATGTATAATATTTGCCAACTTTTTTGGACTGTATACAGTAGCGGCTAAAGACAGGGGCCTCAAAGTTTTATGATAATATAGAGTGCTCATCGGGAACCAGATCGAAAGGGATCGGGAAAGCTCGATTAGAAATTAAGTGAGCTCGATGTCGTTCTCTTTCTAAATGTCAGCCACACTTAATAATATCATCTATATTCACCATATATCCGGCGATCCTTAGAGCGAAGTTAGTTTGTTTGCGAAGGGGAACCAAACAGTCCGGATACCATTAACTAATCAAACATGTCGAGTCCACACAGATCGCGAGAACATTAACGTAAAGCGGCCAAAAACGAATAGTTAGCCATTTATCAAATAGCATTCTGTGACAATAGCATTCCAAAATCTACTCGTGCTCATGCATTGAGAATTTAAGAAAATATGCACATTCAAACTACTCAGGTATATGCAGAGTTACTAACATTGGCGACCAAAGAAAATACATGTATTCATCGTCATCAAATGTCTTCTAGTTCCAACCTGCCGACTCGGCTATTTTAGCAGCGTCATTTCTCACAAAAATGGCCGTTGTTCAGGTAGTTTGAGAGATCACATTAAAAAGTTAGATCTTAAAATTAAAATCAGTTATATAAAGCATGAAGCAAGTATTGTATTATATTTTTGATGCAAAAACTTTGTTTTTTATCATTGACCTTCCCAATAATAATAAATAATTCCTACGTGACGCTTTAATTTGACTCATTTTTTTTACAAGTACACCATCCCAGAGCAGAAGGCTTTTTGTGATTCTAAAAATAAGTATAAATCATTATTGGAGGTAATCCAGCAGCTCAGGTAAGTTTAAATAGAAGAAAGAATACCTATGCTGTCTATTAAAGCCGCAGGCGCCTGTCTTCTATCATTATTTCATTCTTCATCTCAGCGTACGTCCTACCTTTCTTCATCCCGTCCATAAAGCCCTTTCTTCCCCGCTTTCTCCAACATCCTACCCTCTATCGCGGACGCTTTGCTCCTAATCACCTGTTCCAACCAACTACTTCGCTTACGGTGAGCAATAAATTTATTTTAAAATACACTGAGAAAGCATAAGAATGAATCACCGTTACATTTCTGACGCTATCTGAGTGTCGCTCTTTCCTCATTTTATTGAATGAAATCTCTCTGCAGCTCAGAAACGTACCATATCCCGTTACGTTCCTCCGGCCGCTAGGCGCAGAAACCAAAAAGCAATCAGGAGAACAGTACGCAGTCAAACCAGAAACTAGGAGAGTGATACGTAAATTAACCAACAATTACAATGCTAAAGACACGTCTAGTGGTTAATATTACTAATGCTACTAATTTACGAACGCTACGAGATACTACTTCATGCAGAGAACAACATAACATGATACCGGACATATTAAGCGGTGTAAAGTGTTAGTTATGATGCTATGTTATAGAACACAAGTGAAAATTCTACTCTACATAGTAAGGGTAGGAGTTTCATATGATTGATCTATCGCCACTATTATGATCCCTTATTGTACGTGGGAAAAATGACAATTTGAATCTATCGGTTCGGCAGTCAATTCCCTTTATATAATTCCTGTTATCGCTTCTACCGTATTAAGTTGGCTCTGGCAAAATATGTTGATCGTCTGGCAAACAATTGTCTGCTTCGAACTTGCGCAAACGATTAAACCTCTATTTCTCCCTTCGATCAGTTAGAGGTTCCCACCCTAATTCCTTCAACAATTCGGTAACACTTCTAAGTTTATCGTAACAACCTTTTACCAATATTTCTGCTCTCCGTTGTATCTGATCTATTTCAGAGATTATTCCTACTTCGTAAGGGTCCCATATGCTAGCGGCGTACTCCGAGTGAGGTCTCACGAGTGAAAAATAACATCGCTCTTTAACCTTCTCGTCGCATTTTCCTAATATTCTTTTAATGAATCCCAATTTGCGACTAGCCTGTCCGCAGATTTCCCGAACGTGTTTCCCCCAAGACAGGTCCTGAGTAAGGGTCACACCTAAGTATTTAACTGTTTATGAGCGGGATGAAGAGATATACTGCTTGTGAGATAAATAAAAAAAATTGAATTGGTGTATTACCTGCACATTTAGAAATCCGTTTTACTCAAGCCCATTAAAATACCCATATGTACCTTAATCAGAAGAGTATCAAAGAAAAATCCCCAGAAGGAATGGCGTGATAGGTGTATATATATCTATACTCTCCGCAGGACTTAATAGTGGGTGGTTCCCTACTGATCATCATACATCTCTTCGATTACTCCACATTCCCTCTAACTACAATCATAATTCATTGCATAAAAGCAATTTCTTTTACATAAGTCTACAGCCGGGAAATAAATTTCAAGCTGTTGGAAAAATTTCGCTTGGATAAAAAAATAAACGCATCAACATTGTCGCTCGTGCGAAATCACATGGGCGGCTGAAATGAGCGACGGCGCAATATGCCTCGGCAATGAGCAGAGAGAGATAAAAAGATGTATGGATTTATCGGCCGACACAGGGCGACGCATCGATTGAACATCATCAATCATTCAGAGAGGACACCTAGCCATGAATGATCCATGGATGATGTCTCGCTGCACGTCTGCTGCATGCGCACTGATCGCTTCTTTTGTTCGTTTGAGCGGCTGAGATAAAGAGCTTTCACCATGTGTTTACATTCGAGTAGAAAAAAGCTGAGACGAAGGTAGCGTCCGCAACTCTACCGCAGGACTTATTTGCGTAAAACGTCCTCTTTTGGACCGGGGATCGACGCTACATGACCACCCTGCGAGCCGCCACATAGGGGGTGTGTGGCAAGGGGTGTATATAAGGACACCATCCATAAAAAAAGGGAAGAGAAAAGGTATTACCTATCTAATAAGAATATAAAAAAGAATGTTTGTTTGTCTGTTCATGTTTTATGAATTGCAATACCATCCATCCGATTGCAACGAAACTTTGGTGAGTTGTTGCGCATGCGCTCAGAAAGGTTTCTGAATTATAAAAATCTCAAATTTCGGGGCTTTTTTTACCCCAATATTGTTAACATTTACTCCCATAAGAAAATCATTGAATTCAGTGCAGGTGTTTCTTTATTTCCTTTTTTAAATTATTTGCACTGCAGATATTGTATGGAAATTTTGACCATGAAACGCATAGAAGAATGCAGTATTTGATTATTTCACTCTATTTTCTAATACGCTTCTTTTTAGTCCGATTATTACGTTTTCATCTCGAAATTCATCATTTTTTCTTACTTTTCAACAATAGAAATTTCCCTGGCAACCAGGTGTGAATATATCTATTCACCAGCGGTTTCACGAATGGCTATTCACGCCTGCAGCATCTAAAGGCCAGGTTCAGCGACTAAGTTGATAGTTGTAGTCAAACGACTACAGTTCCCCATTCGCCTTGCTTTCTCAATGACATCAACACGGGTCGATCGCTTCAAGTGTGTGGATTAAATCTGGAAAATCGATGCTTTTCATATGATCAATTACATCCTGCATGCTCACGAGTGGGACAGCCGAAAAATTTATTTGTTTTTGTAGAGGGTGGTAAGACCAAAAATATTGTATTTCTCAAAGCATTTTAATAAATTTTTTCAACTTTAATTTAATACACTAAAATCATTTGTCTTTCATTAGTTTTGTGCATTTATATGTGTCTGCTTTGTACATGTATGCCTACATGAAATAAAAAGAGGCATTGCAACGCATGCCGGGCAAGCTAGTTGTTAATGTAGGTGATCAACCGGTGAAGGTAGGTTTAGAAGGTAGTAGGAATGCCAATACTAGATATATGCACCTGAAGGTCCTGACCTCCAAACACTATTTTAATTCACACACGTAATGCAGATAGGACGAGTACGACACATGTTATTATTTTGACCCCGTGCTATGTCTCTAGAACTTATGACAGGAGTGACAAAATAAGACAGATGCACCACTGTCACTGACAGGCACAAACATAACTCCACTTTCCTCACACCATTAGGGATTAACACAAAAATCAGCATGGCACAGTCTTAAGACACATCTTCAACACACAATTCACAACACCTGTCCTCCACCCCTACTTATCCGTATTCCCTTCCATTCTTGGCTAGTGCTCTTACACCGCCTGCCAAAAGCCTCTGCGATTGCTAGAAAAGTAGTATATTTATATAAAGATGTATTTCATTCTCCATCGCGGCACAAGTGCTACCTCTCTTTATCCGTCTGCACCTTTCCCTCGCCACCAATTTCCTTTTCCAACCCTTTTCGCCTTCTCCTATTTAGTTTTTCTATTTTCCATTTTCCTCCCCTTTCGCGACACATCGCGCGATCGTTCGTCTTCCTTTTATACGTTCAACGCACTTTCTCCATTTCTCAACACACTCACATCTCAAACGCCTTGCACATCTCAAACACCGCATTCTCATATCTTCTTCCTTCGGGATTAGGACCAAGTTTATTTACGTGTTAACGCATTGTCTAGGTGCCTCTCTGTTATTGTGGCACTCGTGCTTCGGAAGAAGGCATTTTTTTACCTGACAGTTACTTACAGTGAATTCCTCTTACTTTTTCGCTTCGATCATTTCTCCAGTATGGGGTTTAAGTAGTTTGTGCTAAATTTTTCCGTAGACATACTTAATAGAGATCATTTTCTAATTTTATTTTTTTTATTACAGCAGCTGTAAGAAGCTGTATGGAATTAATGTAACACTAATGACGCAAAACTTTGCTTTTTATTACTGAAATTATTAGTAATTAACTAAGGGTGTATTAAATAAGTCATTAACTTGAGTCATTTTTTGCACGCCATACGTTGACAACCGAAGATTTTTTGAGTATCAACAGACAAACAACGTCTTAAAAGCCGAAGATTTTTTTGTGAATCTGTAGAAGTTACTGAGGTGAGTTATTTTTAAAAATAGTTGAGAAATCATACAAACTATACACAGTTTGATTTTTTATGCTACCTATGCCTTATACATTTCTCATCTTTTACATTTACACTCTCTCTCAGGAGAGCACATCCATAATATCATTTCTCATGTGAAATGGATGGTATTTATTCGAAAATATATCGAAAAGCAGTTCGATAAGAAGATAATGATATTATGTTATCTTTGAGTAGATATTTTTCTTTGCGATGAATCCAAATGTATTGAATTTTATGAGAAATGATATTCGTCTTTAACTACTTTTAAAAGAATTCCCTCCTCCGCATAATCATCGCACGTACGAGATGTGAGTATGAGTTGAGTTTCTTCTCCCGCTCCAAATACAAGTATTTTCAGACAAGTTCCACGCATGGCATTCTGGACTACTAAGATTCATAATTAAGTGCTTTTTCAGCCTGTAGCCTCTTTTTGTTGGCACTTGCCTCCTTTTTTTTGGAGAAATTACGTCATTTTCCTTCAAATACATAAAAAATTCAGTATTTATCTATTTAAATGTTGTCAGATACCCAGCGCGTTAACTGCCTCTATCCCGCGAAAGACCTATAGTGAAATGAGGAGTATTAGTTACCAAGAATGGTAAAGAGGATAATTCTTATGACCTGAAAATACAGTCGGCGGAGCTGAAAATAATACATCGAAAGTAAACATCTACATATTACCCCGCAAGCCGCCTCATTAGGCGTGTGGCGGGGGGTGTTAGGACACCAGCCGTTTACATATAAAAAGGAAACGCTCTAATGAAATTACACCTAGCATTTATTAAAGTCCCTTATTGCTCGGGGGAAAAACGCATTCCTATCCGTTCGGCAAAATATCTCTCTAAATTTATCGTTTCTGTCAGACCTGGAAATATAGTGGGGTTCTAATATGATGTTCTCCGTGTCGCTCTGAAAGATATCTATTCTCAATTGCTCAAGTAATCTAACAATAAGCCTAGCGCGCAGCCTCCGAGTGTCTAGCGGCTCCCAACCTAATTCGTTTAACATCTGAGTAACGCTGTCTGTACGCCCGTAGCAGTTTTTGACGAATCGCTTAGCTTTCCTTTGTATTTTATTAAGTTCCCGAATTAAGTCTTTCTGCACCGGATCCCATATGCTCGCTGCATATTCAAGGTGTGGCCGGACGAGTGCGAAATAGCACCTCTCTTTTACTTTTTCATCTGAAAATCTTCCCACAATGCTCTTGACGAATCCTAGCTTCTTCAGAGCTCTGCCACAAATATTTCTTATATGTGTTCCCCACGATAGGTTCGAAGTTATCGTAACTCCTAGATACAAACAAACATATTCATAAACTTTCGGTGCACGTGTGTTTGCAGTGAAAATTAGGCGGAATTGGTGTTGGGGGTCATGTTTATCGAATGCATGGAACGCAATCATGTCGCGCCACGTTATTTGCGCCATGGGAATAATCGCAAGAAGATTAGGCGAATGAGATCGTGCCCTCTCCGAAGCCTTCAGGCCTTCGCAATGTACATACATAAAACGGTCAAGCACGCGATGGCTCCGAACTAAAACTCATCATAAATGCTCAAAGGCATTTGCAATCGCTTCGAAAAACAACGGAACAGGATCACACCAGAGAACTCGTCAAGAGCAGCGCGTGGCAGGCAAAAATGATGAGCATAGACTTTATGGGCATAGCACTTTTAAAAATGTTGATTTTTATCATAACGAAATTTGAGTTCAAGAACAATTATTAATTTTATTTATTTCAGAGCCGCTTCCCCCCCCCCCCCCTCCTCATACTTTTAAATTAAACTCCCTACTTTAAACGAAAGCATGTTTTTCAACTAGACTTTCAACTCACTGGTCAACTCCCCCGTTCTAATTTTAAAACCAATTACCTTATTTTATAAAAAAGCATTTTTTTCGACCTACTGGTTTCAATCATTATTTATTCCGTTGATTCACGCGTAATTCAGTGATATTCAGGCATGATGAAATAAAAACAGCGAAATGTTCCACAGCGTAAATTAACTTTCGACCCCGTTTTATATGTTGATACATGAATCCTCACCTGAGGGGGTTATTTTTTAATCTCACCTGATTGAGAATACGTCATAAACTGTGGAAAATGTTTACGTCGTTAATTAAAATACGTCATTTTTCGTAGTTCAACTCCGCCACCCAGGCGGCGCACAGTGGGGCCAAACCCCACTTTAGGCGGACAAAAGTCCAAAACGTTTACAATCAACTCCAAAATAGGCATGTGTATGTCTTTGAAGATTGCTTAAATGAAAGCTGATATAAAATTTGCAATATGTATTGTATTTTATGATTTTTTTGCAAATTTTATTATTTTTCAATTTTTGACAGTAAAATTATTTTTCAGTAGAATAATCTGAACGAATCCAATAAAAAATGTTCACGTAAATTGAGATGGTCGTCGAAAATGAATCTACTATAATAATTAACAAAATTATTTTTGTAATCACCTTTGCAAAATATTTTCATGTTTCATAGAAAAAATGATACAATTTGCACAGAAGTTTCACAGGGCTGAGATTTCAAAAATATCAGCCCTCGTGTAACTAACATCACCACTTGTACCCAAGAGTGGACATAATATACCTATATAGCATCCAAATTTGACTTATTACATACTAGTAATAACTTCATAAACAGATATTATTTACGGTAGGTACTTTTATTTGCTTTCCATAATTGAAATTGTTTATATTATAGTTTACCCGTTGCCATGCGGCCATAGCGGCCGGATGAATTTCCTATCCGCCTCTCGTCCATAATATATCTTATATCGTAATAGTCCTTTTGCAACTCAATGGCAGTTGATTTCTTTTACAATCTCTGGCTCATACTTAAATGAATAATATATCTCAAAATTACGATACGATTCCGTCCGATTACATAACTTTTCTCTAAATAATTAAAACTTTTCATTGTGAAAAATAAATAAATTTTCATTCGTGATAATAAATTACTCCACGCGTATTTTCGTTAAAAAATAAATTTTAAAATCATATCCACACTCTACTTGTTTATTACAATCGATTGAAAGTTTACAAAATAAAATAGAGGACACCAGTGTGCTGTACTAATAGTTTCAAATCGACCGTCCAATTCGGCGTCTGCGTCCGTGGGACCAGTGCTCTGCTCTTTTCTCACTTTGACAGTCATTTATACGCGCAGGTGCATACTTACCAACCTGTTAAATACAGCGTTACGTAGTTCAAACATCAGGTTACCCAACCTACTATTTCAGAAACCCTAATTCAAACTTTCATTTTTGGACTTTTGTCCGCCTAAAGTGGGGTTTTGCCCCACTGTGCGACGTGATCATCTTCGGCTCTCAAGTGGTGATCTTAATGTCATTTATTTGATTCACCCGCTCTTTCGATTCATGATCCGTATCATTTGGCTCCGTCTTTCATTAGTTCCATCTCACCTGTCGTAAGGAACGTGAATTGGCGCCAACATCGGACCCTGGCCGATGGTGAGCCGGTCATTATGAAAGCGAAACGGGTCTTCCGCCTTCCCGCAAAGAGTCATTAAGAAAAGGTGAGATTAGAAAATAACCCCCTGATCACCTGACGATAATGTATCAACATTGAAACCCAGCTCGAAAGTGTATTTATATCGTGGAAAATTGCACGGTCACTATTTTATCCTGGGGGGTTATTTTGTATTATCTCGCTTAGGTGAGAATACGTCATAAAATGTGGAAAATTACGTCATTTTTCGTAGTTCCACTCCACCACCCAGGCGGCGTGACCATCTTCGGCTCTCAAGTGGTGAACTGCCGGTCTATTTATTGGATTCATCCGCTCTTACGACTCTTGATCCGTATCTTTCGACTCTAGATCCGTTTCATTTGGCTCCGCATTTCATTAGTTCCATCTCACCTGTCGCAAGGAACGTGAAATGGAGCCATCATCGGACCTTGGCCGATCGTGAGCCGATCATTAGGAGAGCGAAACGGATCTCCCGCCTTCCCACAAAAGAGTCATTTAAAAAAAGGTTATATTACAAAATAACCCCCCTGATTTAAGTCAATTATTTGGATAGTGCACCGATACAACAAAAAATACTTCTGCTAAAATTCTCTATCGTCAATTACAGTTACCAGTTGCCAGCCACCAAATTTACCCATCGCCTACTCTAAGCAGTAGCACGAACATTTACAAAATACATATTATAAAGCGTTACTCGCGTGAATTTGAGAGTATGTACCTCATATCAATTCGTGAATTGCAACTGAAGAACCTACGGGCGACCACATACTTGTAAATAAAACATAAGTGGTAACCACGTGAAGAGGTAGGCGACAAATTGAACGAAAATGATGAACCGTCCGATAAAAAAGTTAGTGGAAAATTATGGAAAAAAACACAATACTAAGTGAATTCTGAAATAAGGTGATTGGAGGAATAATTGCATGGAAATATATCAGTGGAGGACATTTGAAGGAAGTTGGAGGGCAAATTGGCTATAGCGCATTAAGGAGAATTCATACCTAGAATGAGGCAAGAGTTATTTATGTAAGACACAAAAGAGAAAAGGGGCGAATACATCGAAAGTACATGGACTGATAAGAGATATGGGGGTACAAAAGATGCTGTCTAATATATTGCATAAGTTAACGTGATTGGTCGACAGCTACTAGTTCTCACTGGGAGTAAGTATCAATCTATTATAAAATCAATTAGCTTAGCGAGTATGCTAGAGATTATGCTTGTTAATTCTGGTTCAACATCACACGATACTGGAAAGATATCATACAAGCTAGTACCTTCGAACTTTTCTGCTTGATCAATTTATCGCGCGTAAAGGGCTTTAGGCTGCCAATGAACAAAGCAAAACTACGGAAAAGTCATACGTACGTGAATTCGGAAGTATTTTGGAGGAAAATGGGCAAAGTAGCACTGGTGTTAACACGAGAAAAGCGGTCACCAAAGAGACGTTTAAAAACAAAAAGGAACAAATAACTCGGACCTTATGCTAGGAAGTTAGAAGTCTGGTGAAGAGTCTGTCATGGGAAGGGGAGGATTAACCCTTTGACTGAAGGAAACGTACATGTACGTGTATTGTACCGGCAACTGCGGGAAATACGTACTTGTATATACGTTTGGCCTTCTCTCTATCTACCTGCTCCCCGAGCCATTTCATATTTTTTTATGACCCGAACTCTTCCTTTCCAGTGGTGGACATTTGGGAATCCACCCTTTTTTGTTGCCTGGCACTTGACCTGTTGGTAATACGTTTGTAATTTGGTTTTGTGTGAAATGCATTGCTATTTTAGTTATTGATTGTCAATACTTAAGTTTAGTTCAATTTCCTCATTTATCTCACCCAAGCTTGGAAAGAGTTGGTTTTTACGGGTGTTATCAGTGAGAAAACTAATTTCCCTTCTCCCGATAGCGCTTCAAGAAGCAGATATTATAAAAAATTAAGTTGGTATAGTTCCTTCTATACGAGAAGTTGAAGAGCAGCAGATGGCGTTACATATCTACCCAAACCTACCTTAATCGGTAAACTAACTCTAATGAAAAGAATAAGGTAATATATGCCATCTTACTACGGTAAAAACAGAAAATATATCAAATGAGTATTGCCAGCTGCCACGGCTTAACTCGACCACGGTGGAATCGTTAAAAAGACTTCTTTCTCAACGCATAACTGGCAACAAAATTTCAACATATCGTAGATTTCCATCTCTAATTCAACCAAAATCCATCCAACAATTTTTTTGTGTAACTGGCTAACACACCTGATCTGCAATTGGGAGATCCGGGTTCGAATCCCGGTCAAGTGAAATTATTTTTCTTGGCGAATATCACCGTCTTTCGTGTATATCTTCGCACCCGACTGCGCACCATATCATTTGTGCAATCGCATTTGATCGGAAAATGGTTTTCCCATTCTGAATCGAAACCACAACCCACAAAATACGTCTCATTCTTAATTATGATCGTGGTTTTTAAAAAACATTTAATCCAAAAAAACACCTGGATTCTCTCAGCTGTCAGAAACAAGAACGAAAAAAAATGTTGCCATTCTATTTTTTTTCCTTCGCCAGAGACACACGAGTGGAAATAGAAGTGGGCGTTGTAAATTTCGGCGTTGAATCGGATGACAATGTCACGGCATCCGTAACTACGTGAGGTGGATGCTGAGTGCGAAAGACCACCAAACAGATACAGGAAGTGAAAGTTGGGAAGCATTAAGAAAGGCACTAATTAAGCACAGAAGGAAATACGAGGATTCAAATGAGGGGGGTGGAGCAGGAAGTCGGGATAGAATATTTCTGAATTCATATAAATGGAAACATAAAAAGCAAATAAAATGTGAGAATTTCAAAGAGGAAAAATTGCCTTTCTAATAGTAACAATTCTCGCAAATTATCGCTCATTAGCAAGTGGGCTCCTTTGAAAGGTACCCAGTCGTACCCTGAAGAAGCTCTTTTGAACACCTCTTCATTTTTAACTCTGTCCATCCAACTGATTCCCAACATTCTTCTATAACACCTACAATTCTATAGCATCCAATCTTCTTCTTTCTTCCTTTGCAATGGTCACAATGGTTTCACATCCCTATGTAGAGCAATGCTAAAACACGAACACTTTTATCAATTTTTTCCTTATGACTATGCTGGATGTTTCTTGCAGTTGTTTATAGAGCGGGGGTTGCATTTGTTATAGTTTTTTTGTGTTTTTATATTTATTTAATTTACTCTGTGTTATCTAAAAACGTGGCAGTAAACAATTACTAAACTGAATGGGATTTCTCGCAATTTGTTCCACGCCATCGTCCACCAATTAGATCACAGGTTCTAGCCCCAACTGAATAACACATCTTCTCTAATTACAGCATGGATGCTTATGTGACGTAAATATGAGTGAAGTACATAACAAAGGTCTATAAATACCTAATTTTGCTAAACAAACGCCATTTATGTATTTACATTATGTAAAAACTATCGTTTAAAATCAAAAGCTATGCAGTTTTCAAGAATAAAAATTTTATTCATTTTAATAATAATATTTAGTACATTTCAACACTTTTTATTTCTTTTAAACACACTACGCTTTTCACCAATTTTATGGTATGTTGTAAAAACTACAACACCTGACGATGCCATAAAATTGGTGAAACGCGTAGTGTGTTTAAAAGAAATAAAAAGTGTTGAAATGTACTAAACATTATTAACATTAATATTAAAAGTTTCTATAAAGTAGAGCCTGAAGTTGTGGATTTTATTAATAAAAATTTACTTAACGACCATTGTTAAATAGGGCACTTGAAAAAAAGAAAATCGCCATTCATTTATTTATACGATTTAAAAACCATCGTTTAAAATAAAAAGGTATACAGTTTTCAACAATGAAAAATTACTTACCAACCATAGTTCAAGAGGGCACTTAAAAATAAGAACGACCTCTTCAAACCCTGGACGGTGTTTAAATATTTAATGGTAGGAAACACAAAACTCGTTATTTTAACATAAATCATTACTATGAGGTTCAACCAGACCCAGTCAAAGGGGATGCCACTTAAATCTTAAGTTATCTGCGCCGTTTGGTCCGTGATCTTATTCTCAACCAACAAACATATATGCCATAGACCACAAGGGGGGGGGGGGGTATAGGGGCCCTGAGGGCTTTATAACATAGCCTATGTTACACCCAGATACATTTTCTTACTATGATTTCAGGCTTTCCCGGCGAAGATTTATATCAGGGATCTTTCGGGGTTTGCACCGGGTAGTTAGGTCCATGGCGGCCGACGTTTCGATGCTCGAGTCGAGCATCGTCCTCAGGGCAGAGGTGAGTGCCTTGACTGGAAGTGGTCATCAATATATACCCTATGGGTAGGTAAGGTCCGAAATTTTGGCGGGAAAATTATGTATCATCCGGTGGTCTTGACTCTCCCATAATCTTGATGATAGGTTTCCACGTGTGACTCAGGTTGTAACCGGCGTCACGGTTAAAGTTTCTTCTTTCTCTCCGGATCTCGATGGCCTCCTTGATGAGCCGGTCCCAATAGCCAGATGAGCGGGCAATTATTTTTGTCTTCTCAAAATGGATGGCATGGTCCATCATGACGACAACGACCTTTTGGTGAGCCTTGACGTCGTGTCTTTATTTACACAAGTACCATTGACCGAGACGCTTAGCCTCCTGGAGAAGAGATTCGACCCCAAGACGTTGGTGCTTTTTCGCCACGTACTGACTTCCACATATTTCCAGTATGACGGACAATTCTTCGAGCAGAAGGATGGAGTGCCGATGGGATCGCCCTTGTCTCCAACCATTGCTAACTTCTTTATGGAAGACTTTGAAGAAAAAGCATTGAATTCTGCCCCTCTTCGCCCGAAGCATTTCTTCCGATACGTTGATGACACTTTCGTGGTGTGGCCTCATGGAACTGATACTCTCGCCCAGTTCCTGTCCCACATGAATAGCCAACATCCCAAAATCTGCTTCACGATGGAAATGGAGGTCAATGGTCAACTGCCATTTCTTGATTTACTCGTACGGCGGAAGACCGACGGCACTTTAGGTCACAGCGTCTACAGGAAACCAACCCATACGGACCTGTACCTGAACGGAAGAAGTCACCATCATCCGGCGCAACGACGAGCAGTGCTGTCCACTCTTCTCCATCGAGCCATATCTATTGCGGACGAAGAAAGCTTACCGCAAGAGATTAGGCACCTTAAGAAGACGTTTCGACGAAATGGATACGGAGAACGGGACATAACGTTGGCCCTGAAAAGGACCTTTAAGCAAGTGGATTTGAAGACGCAGACAGCAAAAGAAAAACCTTCCTCAAGAGCTTACTTGCCATACGTCTCCTCGATATCTGGCAAAATATCGAGGATTTTAGCCAGACATAACATAGACACCATTCACCGACCGCCACCCAAACTGAAGGAGCTCATAGTCAGAGCAAAGGACCCTATTGGCCTGAAGACATCAGGAGTTTACCGCGTTCCGTGTGAATGCGGTGAAGTGTATGTGGGTGAGACAAGTCGGACGGTGGAGACGCGAATCAAGGAACACCAGCGTCACCTTAGATTGGGCCAACCGGAAAAATCGGCTGTTGCAGAGCACAGCATCATGATGGACCATGCCATCCATTTTGAGAAGACAAAAATAATTGCCCGCTCATCTGGCTATTGGGACCGGCTCATCAAGGAGGCCATCGAGATCCGGAGAGAAAGAAGAAACTTTAACCGTGACGCCGGTTACAACCTGAGTCACACGTGGAAACCTATCATCAAGATTATGGGAGAGTCAAGACCACCGGATGATACATAATTTTCCCGCCAAAATTTCGGACCTTACCTACCCATAGGGTATATATTGATGACCACTTCCAGTCAAGGCACTCACCTCTGCCCTGAGGACGATGCTCGACTCGAGCATCGAAACGTCGGCCGCCATGGACCTAACTACCCGGTGCAAACCCCGAAAGATCCCTGATATATTTTCTTACTACATGCTAAATTTCAGCTCAATCGGTTAAGTAGTTTTTGCGTGATTGAGCAACAGACAGACAGACACACCACTCAATTTTTATATATTAGTAAGATGATGTCAATAACTTTAATACAAGAAATACACGTGAATCTGAATCTTCATTTGGCTGCAGACCTTTTTATTATTTGCAAAATTAAATTATAAATAGTCGTCTTCTGTTATTGGGAATGGTGTCAATGGAAAGAAAAGAAAATAAATATTCTTACTCCTTCAATCAAATTTTGTATTCCGGTCGAAATTACGAAATATTTAATAAAACGTAACGATTTTTCGCAATATTTTTGCGTTTTTGAGTCATTGTCCCCATGACGACCATATACTCATTGTTTAAGTCGAGATTCCGTGTTCATATATATCCATTAATAACTCAATAGTGATTCTTTGCTCTAAATAAGATATGAATGGTTTATCACAATCAATGAAAATGATAAATATTCATGCCGTTGCTATTCAACCTTCACTAGTTGAATATAATAATGGAAGGAGAAAAAGAAGGAAATATCATTACAGAGTATGTCCAAGAATGGAATACATCAGACAAATTACGAAGGACTTCAAGGTGAAGAATTATGTGTGGGAATATGAATCTGTTGGCGGAGAGAGGAGATTGCGGAGTGGAGAGAGATGCTGCTGCTGCATTGAACCAATCTTAGGATTGATGAATGTTCCGATGATGATGGTGATGATGATTCAAACCTAGTTTATTTTTGTGTCCATTTAGACGTTGAATTTCATATCACCTCGGGAATAGAACACATTTTAAATGCCTATACATAGTTTGGTGAGCACTAAAGAGAGAGAGAGCCAAAGCTATGGTTCTTAAATATACGACCCGTTTTTTTTCCAATTCGGAACCTCTATGGAACGTTCAATTTTTTTAGCCACCAATTGATTTTTTTATGCATTACATTTTTACATTAAATTCCACAACTAGCGCAAGGTTTATGCACATAACCAGTAATTGAGAAAATCAACCTGTACGATGGTTTCGATTCCTTTAAAGCATACGGGGCCAACAATTTTCTCCGGAAACTCGACGAAATTCTCTTTTTTCCCGGTACTTTTTAACTACCGGGTTTTTCTTGATTGTTTTTCCTGGAGTAGCTACCCTGATTTAGACATCCTATAGGTAATCAAACGGATTAAAAATGTTTATGGCGCGGGGATTCTGAAGGCGGTAACATAGGGGTTGATGTTGGGTAAGCGGGTAAAGGGGAAGATAGAGAATAAGATTTATGGACGGTCTGACACTCCAATGGTTAATATAACCATCGGAGTGTCAGACCGTCCATAAATTTCACCCAGAGTACTCTAGCGGTCAGGTGTTAACTATCAGCGAACTCAGGTATACTCTTTAATTGAATATCTTGGAGATTTTAGTGGGAAATCACCTGTTTATTGTCGTATATTTGCGTATGTCATTTATTATGTATGTCGTTTATATATGTTCGCATTTCGAGGTTGGCAGCAGTGAGTCTGAATTTTGTTTCATTGCCTGTATTTTGGCGCCACTGTCTATTCACGCTACCATGCCGTTGCGTCATGTACTGTAATGAGAGTTGTGTGTGTGTGCAGGATGCGTGCTGCATAATAAACTCATCTTTAGGATGCAGAGACTGTTATTTCACCGCGCTAATTAACTAAAACAATATTTATTTCTCAGAGGAAACTTAAAAAGGTAATTGTATAATCAATTCTGCATCCTGATAAATTCTGAAACCAGATTGCAGCGATAATAATAATGCCGTCCAGTCCAGTCTCTTGGCGTTATTCGCAGTGTACTTTCTCGGCCATCTTCTTTGTTTACTTACGGTTGCGATGGCGATGTCTCGTGTGGTCCCAGGCGTATTTTAAATGGAAACTAATAAGCGTCTTGCAACAAAAGGAATAACTACAGCATTTTTTCACAAAAAATTAAAGATTTATGGCAAAAGCGTACAATCTTTATGTTTTCCACGCATACTTATTTTCCATTTGCGCCTGAAACAATTGAAGTTAGTAGTAATCCATACGAGATATCGCAATTCCGTCGTCAGACCCTAGGACGGGATATAGAAAGGTAGGACTTACGCTGAGATATGAGAGGGGGTCTTGTTGCAAGGAGATAGGGTCCTGCGCTTGCAAATGTCTAATATATTTTACTCTCCACAGATTAAAACCTACCCCGGTAGAGTATCATGATAAGAATAATAATTTGCAAGTGACCCACAAATCCTTAATGGCAGGGGCGTATATCCAGCTCAAAAGTGAATAAGGGGGGGTGGGGGAAGCTTTCTGAATTAAAACTCAAGGGGGAGGGGGTGGCATACAATAAAATACAATAACAAAAGGGAGAACAATAAACACCATTAATTTAAAAAATATATTAATTATTGAACAATAGTTTTGAACATCTGTGGTCCATGGTGCCATGCAATAATTCACAGTTACTTAGGGAAGAACACCATTTATTAAAAAAAAATTATTTTTGAACAATAATTTTTTTGGATTAGCTGCGAATTTTCAACTACAGATTCCACTAATTGCTCCTAGTTTGCGAAACCCCATTGACGATGGATGCTTAGCATTGCTAACTCCTTTTAACCTATCTTCACCAATAGTTGATCCTTAGCCATGTTATAATTCGGCGAAGGGAGCTGAATGAGTGATCAATAGTGATAGTGAAATCAATATCAGTATATCGCCTCTTCTAATTCGGATCGGGAAAAACAATTCGCTCTTTTTTTAAACTTTAAACTAAAGGACAGACATCTCCCTCCACTCCACATTGTTTTCACACACATTCCACACAAAGTTCTTTCTACGTTGGAAAGGGGGAGACAGCTGTTCCTCCTTGGATACGCCCTTGCTTAATCGTACAAGTGACCTCAGCTGCTTGTCTCCTCCTCAAATTATATTTATTACCCCAATCTATTCTCAAATACGTTCGTTAAAAACCCAATTTCGGAGCCAAATATCGAAAGCGATCCTTATGAAATTCATCCTCTTAAAATTCCGATAAAACTCCAAAGAAAAGAGAGAGAAATAGATAAAGCACGAAACCTTACGCGGACGGGAATCGTACGAAAAAAAAAAACGACGGCGTCCGTACAAGCGAGGAAGCAGTGCGTGATCCCGCGTGAATCACGCGAATCGCGAGAACCGATGCGCGACGGTTGTTGACGCACCATAGAAACAGCCGCCGAGGCGAAACTGGAATAATGGAAACACGGAATGGCGGCGTCGGAGTAGCGTGTCGGAGGAGCATTCGGATGAGGTTTCGGTGGAAACGAAGAAGGGGGAATTGGGGGTGAAGGGAGGGTGCGTTTGGACTGTCGAGCAAACAACTGACGAGCGGTCGAGCGAAATGATGGAATATTGTTGCCGGACGGATGTGTTGGAATAGAAGGAGGGGGTGGAGTTGGGGAGTAGAAGGGTCGACGTTCTCGCGTTTATGATGTGCGTCTGTGAGAAGAGACGCCATCATATCATCCATTTACGTTTGGTAGTGTGTGTCTGTGCGTTTATGTACTCTTTCGAAATGGCGGTCTGGCACTTTTGAAGTGCGCATACGTATTTTCTTTTCCCTCGCATGGCGTTCGAGGAAATCATGATTATTTCGAATTCGTAAAAGGAGAGGAGTTGACGCAAGCGGAACGAGCTAATGCATGTGTGTCAGATCGTCCATGCAAACATGAAGAGTAATTTTCTAGGAAGGAATTTGAGGATACTCCAAGTGAGCTCTTGCTATTGAGAGAGAAAATTCAATTTTCTCAGAAATCAGGATTTAAAAACACTACTCAATGGCCGGTTGCAGAGGCTTTTTGGGCTGGTACTAAGTAATCGATATAGCTATCAGACCCATGGACTTCATTCCTAGATTAGGGGTGAATGAAACGTTCCTTTCATAACATGCCCTCTAATAGTGATTACTTCCATTTTTTGTCTACTCTCCGAACACTGGATTAAATGTATGACGCTTATCTTAGACATAAAATTACTTATGCATATTATTTATTCTCAGCAACAGCAAATAACCTATTCACTAAACACAAAATAACTCTTTTATTAAGCCACCTAAGAGTAATTGATTCAGCCCCCATCTTGGTAACTTATTGCACTCATAAGTATTAAACTCCATTATTTTAAGCAAATCAAGTTACGAGTACAATTTACGAAACAAATCATTTTATAGAATGTTTCTGCAAGTCATATCGCACAAATGCTTTGGCCTATTGAAAGGAATTGAAAAACTGATAACACCTCCAGTCTCCATCAGATTTGTGTCCAGATTAATTTTCGATTGGTAACCAAATTTTTAAACAGGACGCATCGATAAAAAAATAAAAATATCGTGATTAATAACACCGAAGCTGCAGTTAATATTTTCCTCAAATTTAAATATAACTGAAAAATGAAAGCAAACCGAATCGTTATCGAATCAAATTCACGTAATGTCATTTTGATTCAATTTATCTTCATTAAATTATAAAGACATTGATTGAATTTGTCAATACGATAACCTATCGCAATAATTGGTTTATGAGTATCGAATGTTTTCTTCCGATTGCTCACATGCAGACTTGTATCATAAGTATCAACAAGTAAATATATTTGGGCCGCTCGTATTATTATTATTATTATTTTTGGCCGTTATATAGTTTCAAACATATTTTTGCATATATACCGTGACCGATGTGTCAGTTTGGCTAACATAACAGTCGTTCAGCTCACGTGAAGAAATAAGGCTTCCGATTAAGTGATCATCTCCATCCAACCTTATTCCAAATTACGAGAACGCGAATTCATCAAATTCTCTTCGATAGGCTCCAATGTTGATTGTTGGCGTGCGGTTAATGACGCTCATTTGTTGGATATATGGTCGAGAGGTGTGTGTTCCTGATGCATATATAGCGTGATGCGATTTCTGACTTCCACTGATGATCCATCCATCCCACACACATGATCACGTTCGCAGCTTCTAACTGCTTACTATTAAAACACAATTTCGCCTCAATTTTTCTTTAACTATACTTCTTCACAGTATTTTTCTTCACCAACCTGCATATTTAGGATTAAGAATTAATCTCGTCAACTTGTCAATGACACAAACCAACGGCCGATAGTTGTTCCAATATTTCACCTTGGACCATAAGCTAAGGGCATTTCTGATTTTCTTCCTAAGGCTACATTTCCTGATAATCTTCCAGGTTTTAACAATTTTGGAATTGTCCAAATTTTATTTTTACATAATTCTGTCTTCAGATGATACTTCTTATTGACTTCATTTTTGATAATTCTATATATATATATATATATATGTATGTATTTTTTGTCTTCGGGAGATATAGGTCAATAAATTTGAAAGACATTTTTTTCTCATTGCCGACGTATATCTCCCGAAGAAAAAAAAATACATAGGCATATTGAATTCGGTCTTTATGTAATGAGGGATTAGATAACTTTGCTACGAGCTTTTTTGGTA
Organism: Pyrrhosoma nymphula; assembly: GCA_963573305.1. Taxonomy (NCBI): domain Eukaryota; kingdom Metazoa; phylum Arthropoda; class Insecta; order Odonata; family Coenagrionidae; genus Pyrrhosoma; species Pyrrhosoma nymphula. The sequence goes on along the minus strand of OY754335.1, from coordinate 4,090,786 downwards.
ACGAGGCCAGAAATTTGGATAATAATTTTTTACCTAAAGATATATTTACCTAAATTTATGTTTGATAGAATTAATATATTTTTTCTCGGAAAGGGAGATTTTCTGATAATTGAGACATGAGGTGGTTCCACCGTAAAATGACTTAAATGTCATTTTATTCATATTCTGTGTACTTATGGAAAACGTTGTCCTCTATCTGATATGAACAACAAAATAATACCTTTCCACGCCATTTTATTCTATAATTGAACTTGAAATTACATGGTGTTCAATGGGGGAATGAGAGAAACACGGGGAATAAAATAGTATTATTCCATAAAATATAAATGCCATTTCGCGGAAAACTATTTATACGAAGGAAATAATCCAGAGAAATTGAATACAAATGTAATACAGGCATCTAAACACATTATTATTTTAGTTATTGAAGAATTAATGCCGTAATTGAAGTCAAAATGCGGTAATAAGTAGGAAATGGCGCTGCAGTCGGCTCCTATGGCTGGAAAAAAGTGCTCATTTAAAATACATTCGTGGAATAATATCTGCATTTTTTTCCACTTTACTTTTGGGTTTCTAATGGTAACGCATTTCATCAGCGAAAGCAGGATTTATTTGTACAAAATGTAAAAAACGTGGAATTAAGTATTTGTTTTGACTCACACAGTCGCGGCGGAACCTCCTTAAATGTGAAACATAATAAGAGATACACTGTTGTATGTTCCACAAAAGTTTACTTGACCGACCCAGGTTTCGACATGTACACTCTGTCATTTTCAAGGGTAATGACATAGTGTAATTGAAAATGACAGAGTGTACATGTCGAAACCTGGGTCGGTCAAGTAAACATTTGTGGAACATACAACAGTGTATCTTTTATTATGTTTCCTGTCACCAAGTTCCACCAAATGTCGCCATCCAGCCTTAAGTTGATCCTTAAATGTGCCCTGGGTTACCCTTCTGATCTAAACGTAGTGTTCACCTAGAGTCACACGTCTTGCGTTACATTCATCCAGATGCAAGGAAATACAAAAAATTCAATTACACACTGAAACTCTGATTTCGAAATTTCCTCCATTAACAAGACAGTACTTATTGGGTTACTTGACATTTTATACAATTCTTGTTATATATTACTCGTCATTTGTTCTTCTCTTCCTCGTAATTAGTTCGTTAAAGCTGTTATTCTTACAAATTTCTGCTCAATTCTGTGGCATATATCTCTTGAGTCTCTAAAATGTAGGCTTGAGAATATATTCGGCGGTAACCGACATTGACGTGAAATGTATGAACTTGTGGCGACATCTTTTGCCGAAAAAGTCATATCGAATTTGTTGTTCAGACATCACGAAACGATTTTTTCTGTACAATAGATCGTAATTTAAAATAAATAATTTTATTTAATCGCCCAACTAAAGATCCTTTAATTAGAACCATTAAGATCTCAGAAAAATGTTTATTCCTGGTAGATACAGACTTGGAAAGTGAAGTTGGTTGGTTAAAGCATCAGTGCCATTGTGAACCTGAAGGCAAAAATTGCATTTCATTAGAAGTTAAACTGATTATTTCACGGCGAGCATAGAAGACGGCTAAATGTGATTGATTCGTGGTATCTTAGACACGTGCGCAATGAAAGTGGGAGAGATGGATGAAATATAAAAAGGATCATGATAGAAAAATGATACTATTGAAAGCTCAGGTAATAGATATCACGACATAGAAGAAGTGAGCTTTGTTGATTTGTTCATCACGAGAGAGAGAAATGGAAAAAAAAGATCGTTCCAAACGTAATGGGCAGTGACGGCCTTGTGACGAACGGTGTTGCCAAACTTACTCTCTGCTTGCTCTCCTTTAGGCTAGGGATTGGAAATTTAAATCCAGAATCGATTTTCGATTAATCGACTTTCGATTTTGGTTTTAAAAATCGATTTTCTGAAAATTCGATTTTTTGCCCAAAATAATCGAAAAATCGAAATCGATATTTATTTATAGTTAAATAATTGTCTGCTGAAATACGGGTGTGCTGTTGTAACAAAATGCAAAATATGGGTTAATGGAAGCACTATGGATAAGAACCGAATATAGTTAAATTTATTAATACAATATATTATTTTAAAGATATGCAGGATAATAATAATTTAATAAGATATGCAGGAATTTAATAATCCATAACAGATACTTATAAAAATATAGGTAATATAACAAGAAAATTACATATAGTTTAGTAGCAACAAGAATTGTATATTGAAAAGTGGGCATACCACAAAATGAAAAACAGAACTTTATTTATTTCTTGTTTGCAAAGCCGTGGAACCAGTGTTCCTCAGGGAAGGACCTTAAGAAAACTAACTAATTTATATGTTCTCCAGATAATCGATTTTGCACCCGAGTTGCAATTAACCCGGCGTGAGAAAATAGTCGCTCACATGGCACGGTAAGCTGGGTTTACATGTCGAAGTTGACTCCTATGAGAGTTGTTCGATCACGATATATCGCTACTATAATCAACACTCAGGTGTCCCAAGAGTCACTGTAGCGACTCAAAACTCTGGTCGAAATCCTGGTAAGAATCATGGGAAAACAGTTGAATCAGGGAAAGCGTGGAGGGATCACGATTTCACCGTCTACACACAATATTAAAGAATAAATATTCACATGCGACCGATATGGTTTACAGTGATTAGACGTTGCATGCGTAGTTAAAGAGAGGATAGATTTTATTATGAGTAGGTTCCCTTATTCAAGTATATCGCTAATAATATGAAATGAAGGACATTTTGTCTCATCGTCTATAATACTGTTTGTTGTTTCACTGCCTGCCCAAGGCATCGTCTTACGAAGACATTATTAGGCCTTAATTTTTATTTTACATATTATTATTATTTCTAATTTCGCTTGCCAACCAAGGATTCAACTTAAGAAGTCAATAGCAATGCCTTGAAAATTACAAGCGTTGAGGGATCACCATTAGGACTGTCAGCATTCAACATTTTTAAGTGCCTCTATATATTTAACTACGACCTATCGTTAATGATTAGATGTCGCCTTCATTTTTCAAAGGGAGGATATAATAATATTTGGGACGTGGACCCCTTAATCAAGTATACATGGTTGATAATTTACAATTGCGTGTATAGAACGAGATTAAGTGTTGAAAAACACAATTGTGATGATAATAATGATGCTTTACTAGGGTAAAAAGTAGCTAATTGGAACGCAAGTAGGTTATGACGGCTGAAATAACCGTAGTAGAATGTTTGTTATGGAAACGGGACCTAAGTGCATACTGTACGTTCACGGCGGATAATAGTGAAAATGGCGGCTTTGATTCAGCAGGCGAAGGAAGTTGCTTAATTTAGCGATACTTCATAAACAAATCCTTTTTCCGGAAATACTGTAAGCTAAGAGAAATGAGAACGACAACATAAGATTGCCCAAGGAATGTCTATGAAAAAAATACTTCCAAATCTGAAATGGCTGTGTTTCTCGCACTGATATTTTTGTATGAGTCCGACCTCACATTCCAGAGGCATTCATGGTGTCTGTACCTCTCAATAAATTTAAATGTTTCTCCCTCCGACAACTATTTCCTTACGAGCTTTTTGTAATTGCCGGTCTCCGCCATGTTTTTGCTTTCGATGGTTGCGATACACATGGACTGACTGCGTTCAAAATAGAAAAGATTCTACTTCGCTGATAGCTCGAATTCAGGGTCGATCTCGTTTGACCTACTCCCCTATCGACTCTTACTCGCATCGCAGTTCGTGTTCACACGTGCGAGTCGAGCTTAACAGTCGACTGTCATAGCAGTCGACTGCTACGTGTAAACCCAGCTGTAGAGGCAACTAGATAGATAAAATCCTGCTGGCTGGTTTGTATATACGTGGGGATATTCTCCCTTAATCTCCTCCTTCCAGGCTTGTAGTGGATTAGAGTTGGACATGCGGTCGACTGGAGGGCGGTTTACGAACTGGCTCAGCTCGATTGGCAAAATCCAAACGCTGTAGCAAGCTAAAATCGAAAGTCGATCTGCTAGAATCGATTTTGATCGGTTTTTCAAAACAAAAAGTCGACTTCGATTAAATCGAAAATCGGAGTTTGATAATCGATTTTCGATTAAAATCGAAATCGATTTTCCAATCCCTACTTTAGGCGACCATTTTCAACACCGCGCTAAATTTACGAAAATCTCTTCCGGAAACATTATTTACTCATTGAAAGACTCCTATACGTGTATTTAATATTCTGTGCAACGTACCCACTGTTGATTTTCCTGATGCTATTGGCAACGTCGCTCCTCCGGCCTCTTGGAAATTTAAACTGCAAACGAATCTCTATAAGAGCTCACACTGCCAACTAATTGTGGAACGTACTATTGAAGGGAATCTTCCACACACGGTCCCTCCCCTATTTAAGGTCAAGTTTTGCGCAAATGACTGCCACCATGTTTCTCTACCACTATACTTCATAAGATTAATACTGTTGTTGGGGCCACCGTTGTTTAATTCGAGCACGGACGGACACAAGACTAACAATACGTGGATATCAAGTGATAAATTGTATTAAATTTTCGGCCCAAGGTCGAGTAGTAGTATCTATACACATCCGTAACAGTGAGGTGACGGTTGCAGATATAATCAAGGATAAAATAGAAAGCGATAACAGATGGTGCGGCTCTCAGAGGGTGGGTGAATGAATCCACCCTGTCGTCTTTGGCTCGCGTTAATCCGAGCATCACATTTTGACCTCCCTCCTCCTGTAGTTTCAATCTCTCTCATTCCCACCACCTGTCATTCCCGTCATTCTATACAGTCCCCGGTCACTTTCTCCCTTTAATGTTCATTACCATGTTAATATCCGTTACTTCATACCCTTAATGTCAAAGTTCAGAAAATTTATGCCTGCCTTTGATGGTGATGAATCACGGTTAGAATTCCCCCAACTCATTTACTAAACTGCTTCTAATATCTCTGGTGCTTCTCACATTAGTAATTTCGATGCCAAAGAGATGAAATTACTCTATTTCTTCTGATCGCCTTACACTCTCTTGTGTCTGGATAAACTTGTACGAATTTTTGGCGACAATTTAGCGTGTCGTCGTTCATCTTGAAAAACTGTTTTATTTTTCCATTTTCACTTCAATGACAAATATTATAATTTTTACATCATCTTGTCCCGTGAAACAACTACATCACAAAACCGTATCTTTTCTCTGATAATAATATTGATTATTTCCGATTATATTCTTGGCTACCCTCTTGGAGTACTGACTGATTTAATATTAAATATGATATGAAGGGTCGAGTATTTAAAAAAATGATGCCAGGACATTCTGATCGGTTATATGCTCTTGTGATCATTAATTCAGAAGCTGAATAGACATTTGAAGGTAGGACTAAACTGATATCTAAACTAAAGGGATAATATATGTTTAATAGTTCTTCAATAATATTTATATCTTCATAAATAACTTCCCCAACTATTACGTGGAAATCATTGTTATTATTATTATTTTCGTTATAAAAGATGCATCGATTGAGGTTGGTTTGGATGCAAGAGAGTGAAGATTTTCATGACTTCTGCAGGTACAGCCCACATTCCCCCAAAAGGATTCCATTCTTCAGCATTCTTCTCTCCATCCAGGGCGTTAAGCTGGTTCCACCGTAAAAATGACTTAAATGTCATTTTATTCACATTCTGTCTACTTGTAGAAATATTTGTCCTCTATCTCATATGAACAACAAAATAATACCTTTCCACGCTATTTGATTCTATAATAATTGAACTTGAAATTACAAATGGGTGTTCAATGGAGGAATGAGAGAAACACGAGGAAACATAGTACCTATTTTTCAATAAAATACAAATGCCATTTTTGCGGAAAACTGTTCATAAGATGGAAATAATCCAAAAAAAAACAATAAAAACGAAATACAGGAATCTTACCACCTTATTTTTCTAGTTATTGAAGAATTAATGCCGTAATTGAAGTCAAAATGCGGTAATTCGTAGGAAATGGCGCTGCAGTCGGCTCCTATGGCTGTAAAAAATTGCTCATTTAAAATACATTCGTGGAATAATAATCTGCTTATATTTTCTATTTTACTTTTGGTTTCCTGTAGGTAAACGCATTTCATCGGTGAAAGCAGGGTTTTTGGACCAAATATAAAAAATATGGAATTTAGTATTTGTTTTGACTCACACAGTCGCGGCGGAACCTCCTTTTAAGTCTCTTCTTCTCCTCCTTCTTACTTACCCAACACTCTCCAATCTAGCACATCTTAATCTCCGAGAACGCAAGTTTGCTCTCCTCACCCACCTTTCAAGCACTTTCTCATTCCAGATTTTATGTTAACTGTAGCTCTTCATTTCAACGAATGTAAATTAAAACTATTTTTAAAAATAAACAATTTTCCCGAAATTTTAACGGACAGATTTCGCACAGCGGCCATGTTGGGTGCTTCATTTGTTTTTCTCGTGCAAGACAAGACTCCCCCGCCGTAATCCCTTTTTCTTTCATCTACAAGCGTTAACTTGTGCGGTCTGTAACTTCCGAGGACGGACAGACTTTGAGGGTGGCGTTCAAACGAACGATGAGTCCGAAGCCGTCTGTCTGTCTCACTATCTTTGGGGTTTTTTTTTTACCGCGGTTCCCAAGTTTCCGCGTCCATGCCTACCGTGTGTTGCTTTTATCTTCCCAGAGAGGCTCGCACACGCCCCCCCCCCCCCCCCGCCCCGCCCACCAAACGTCAATCAATCTCCCACATCCATCCCCATGACTACCGTATTCTCATTCCCTAACTCTTCGATTTTTGAACGGAAGTTCCCACCGGAAAACCACGTGACCGATTCACAACCTGCGGAAAGCCAATCCGATTCCCATACCGCCCTAATAATATCCTCCAGTAGTATTACCCCTGTAGTATTACTCTGTCGCATCTCACCGACCTTTAATACATTTATTTTTTTTACTATGCTACACATTCAATGCGGAGCACGTCAGTTGACGTATTTCTGTCTACTCCGACTTACGGAGCACGTCAATTGACGTGGTCGTTCCATTCCGAAGCCCTTTACATTTTTTAAGCCGATTTTGACGACGTCCATGAAAATCGGGTCCGCATTGAATGTGTTAAGTCGATGCTACACAAAGAGCAAACATTTTTATTTCAAATGATGTCCCACCTTGACTGTGTGAGTTTGAAAAATAAATAATAAATTCCACATTTTCGAGTGGAAAAATTTCACTAAATTAAAGTATACATACATATAAAGTATACATATATATATACATAATATTCTTATATACTAGATATAATAAATCCTAGGACGGTATATATATATATATATATATAAATTCAATTCAATTAAAAATTAAAAAGGTTTTTTGATGTATTTCTGTTTGTATCTTCTGTAATTTATTTCGTTGTCAACCATTGGTTTCTATTTACTAGTCATTAACTCGTCATTGACAATAATGACCCGATGTTGAAGGTCTCAAATGAATGTATTCTAGGGTAATATGTTATGGATAATTATTGACAAATTGATGTAAATGCTGTGTTGTTATTTTGACCATCGTATATTTTATTTAGCCCTGAAGATAAAATAGTTAAATTCCGATACGTCGGCAAAGAATAGCTCATTTTAATTTCATGACCTAAACTCGATATCACTTCCTTATATAAAAAAATTCTGCTTTCACAGTGGACATGGATTAGCCATTAAAAAAATATGATGAACAAAATATGCAGATTAAACAACAAATATATTTTAATAAACACTTTTTTCCAAACACATGAGCGAGCGAGTCGATTGCAGCGCCCTTTCTATTGAATTGCCGTATTTTAGTTTTAGTTACCACAGTAATTGCATAAATAACTCCCGAAGATAATAAGATGCTTCTATTTTATTTTTTATTCGATTTCCTTTGAGTTTTTTGCTACTAATAAACAGTTTGACTCGTAAATGGCATTTATATTAGATATGAAATAATATTTTCCATATGTTTCACCAATTCTATCATTTAACACCACGTACTTAGTCGTTCGCTTTTCGAAAAAATATAGAGGTGAAATTGTGACGTTTATGTAACATAGAGGATATGTATATACCCATTCATGTAAACTTGCGCCAATCATTCCGATTCCAATACCACCATTTAATCTCCCCCTGTAACACTCCAGACTTCTACGGAGAACATTCCACATAAAAAAAGGTTACTTTTTAGGAAATGCATGTTTCTTTATGGTTCAAATAGCCTTTCAAACAACATCAGTGGTGTTCATTAGAAGTTTATCACATGCACACATACTTATTGCGTCATTCCCTTTCTGAGTGGGCACAGTCAGAGGAGCTTCATACCTTGCGATACACCTCTAACACTGGCTACGATTCTAACAATTTCCTCCATAATATCCTTACAAATATCTTTTGCTCCTGACACATTTATCCACGCTCCCTACTTCTTAAGACCTTCACTGAAGAGTCTCTTCCACCCAGGGTTTTGAAAAACACCGGGTTATGGAAAAAAAACCAACCCACCTGGTTTATTTAGCATTGTTGAGTGTTGTTGGTATTTTTTAAAGTTCGTTTTTGTCATGCCTCATCAGTCTATTGTTTTTTCTCGGCTTTTCCACGGTTGCCACTCACGGGATAGCGTTGCATCTCCTATTTATAATCATGCTACCAAGTCAATTCCGCACACGAGCAGCCATTTTCCTTATAAAAAAAAGTGATGCCACCGCGACTATGTGAGTCAAAGTAAAAATACTAAATTCAACTGTTTATTTGTGATGTTCAAAATTTTCGCTTTCACTGATGGAATGCCTTTGACATAAAAAAATAACAATTCATAGGTACACTATAGTATAAAGATTATTCTGCGAACCTATTTTTAATTATCATAATTATTCCCCAAACATATGTCAGCTCGACTGAAGTGCCATCTCTGTTGAACTGCCGCATCACCGCGATGATTTGAGCATTGAGCTGGGAGGATCGATCAACTCTTGAGAATAAACGTGATTGATTGGAAATGATGGATGGATTGGATACAACATTATCCAATCAGCAGTCATCAGCACGAAGATTTTTTTCCGGTAGCTCTAGAGCTTAATTACTTCATAATAACTCATTTCTGTACCTCTCATAATTTGACTGATTTCTGTAATTCTGTCTTACGGGATTTCTTCCGCTCCTTAATTTTTCCTTGTAGCATTTGTTCGATATGTTTTTGTCTCACAATGTGTCCCATTGGTGTTTCTTAATTAATCCGTTGAGTTGTTGTCAATAAACTTTTATACCGGCTCTTCGTCGTAGAAATTCTTCATTGGTGCTGATAAGTGTTGTTCTCCGGTGTCCCACCGGGTTAGAGGCTCTCCATGATTGCCTTGACGTTTCGGCAGGAGACTTTCCTGCCATTTTTCAAGGCTCTGGATGCTTGCAAGTCTTGGTGTTCCAGTCTGTATATTCACTGGGGAGGGGAGCGAAAGCGGAAGGTGTCGATTCCTTCCCCTTCGTTTACGCCACGGTATCCTTATGCTACCTTCTTCATTTACGCAAAGGTAAGGAATCTGAAACGAAGCGGAAGGGAGCGGAAGCGGAGGAGTTGCTTTCTTCCGCTACGTTTACGCTAAAGCAAGAAAACAAGGCACGGTATTCTAAACGGAGGGAAGCGGAAGGTGTCGCTTCCTTCCGCTACGTTTACGCTAAAGCAAGAAAGCAAGGAACGGTATTCGAAGCGGAGGGTAGCGGATGCGGAAGGTGTCGCTTCCTTCCGATTCGTTTACGCTAAACGAAGAAGCAAGGAAGCGTATACGAAGCAAATACCCGCTTCCTAAAGCGGAATTAAGCTTTGTTTCGCTCGGGTTACGCTCGGGGAAACGGGGCATTTTCACCAGGGTTATAAAGCATAGCCAAAAACATAAGGTGGTAGCCTTAAAACAGGTCCTCCTTCAATGCTACCAAGAGTTACTCTCAAATTGCACAGTATTAATATAAAGATTAATTCTGTTGGAGTAATAAAATACATAATTTATTAATAGTATTTATAAGAACGATGTATTGCTGTACTGGATACATGTACTATTGATGCAATGACCTCAAGTACTAATAAAAAGAGATTTATTGCTAATTAATTGGCAATGTCTGCAAACCGTAAACGGGGCTGCTTGAAAAGTCTTATAAATTAATGCCTTTTTTCTCGAGCTACAATTCTCACGAGACCTTTCTTACATATCCTCATTTCACTGCAAACCCTCCTTATCAAATAGCAATTGCCTTACATTTATTCTAAGGTATTGCTTCACAAATTCCCAAGGCGTCATTGTTTATTTGATTTCTTCAACAAATCCGGGGAATACCCTATGAACAGTTGTGTCCTTCCAAGCGGTTAGCTGATAAAGAGTATACTCGCAAGTCTATATATCTTTAATCCAATAGAAAAAAAACATGAAATTATTGCTCCTTCTCCACAGCCGTTACAGTATGCTATAACGACGGGTTCTGCCCAATCTGCCCAAACATCGTTTCTAATCCATCCTTTGCTGCATTCATTGTGGGCTCCACCGCACCGTATAATTCAATCCCGTCTAGTAGTACCCCTTGCGGCCAGCCGGTTCGGACTAGGGTGCGAAATTGGAAAAGTTGGCATCGATGGCCGTTGCTTGGGAACCTGGGGAAGCGGAAACGTTGGGAAACGTCCGGTCTCTCGTGTGTGGCCTCGAAGAAGGGATCGATTAGGGCAATGTGTGCAACTTAAACCCTTACTGCGCCCAGCAAGCCACTGGTTAAAGAGAAGCCCAACTGTTAGGGTTCTTGAACTTATATATAACATTTTGAAAATCCCTTTAAGTTACCTATAGTAAATACTGATGATGGAAACTTACGAAAATTATGCAGAACAAAATACATTCACAACGTATTAAATATTTCAACGCAGTCAGGACTGGTGACCTTTATAAATAACTCCATAAACTGGCAGTAAGTAGCTTCTTAAGGTACGCACTTACATTGTTAAGTAATTGTCTAGGCCTCACTACATGAGCTATATGTATTTTTAAGTGTAACCTGTTATCATTTGATGGTAGCCTTAAAACAGGTTCTCCTTCAAGGATACCGAAAGTTACTCAAAATTTGCTATTGAAATGTATTTTGTTTATGGAGTAATAATAAACATATTATTATTTTTAATACTATGCAGATGAATGACTTGCAATGGATAAAAATAGGCTCAAAGGGGATTAAGGTTTACTTTAATTTGATTAAACATTCACTCAGCAACAGGCGGTAAGGAGATCATACAAATATTGCGCAAGACGCTTTTGAGGGTGAAGAAGGTTGGTCATTGTCACTGTCTTATGTATAGGGGGTGTGGGATCCGATATCATTGTATGCACGTAACATTTTATAATATTTTTATTTATTTATCGTTAAACGAAAAACCTAGGTCCGAAGCACTGCAAACAGCGTGTGGTTGCTTTCTAAAAAAATGCTTTTTAAAAAGCGTAAGGATATGAAGTGAAACGTCAAACAAACAGTACCTATTTGTTGAATCTTAAAGCCTCGGTCACGACATGAACGGCAGAGCAGTATCGCGACGAGTCGGTAGTGGCCACGATACGAGTGGTGATTCGACCTAAGATTTGTTCAGAAGCAGAAAAAGGCAGCACTGTCATTAGACAAAACGTTATCGGCCGACATTTTACCACAGACGGAGCAGAGCGGCACAAGACAAATTTAATGTCTGGGATTGGCGGCACTGAGGGGCAGTGGAGCGGCACCTTACCGCTCGCCGCGTTGCCGCTCACGTATATCATGACTGGGTTCGAGCGTTTTCCACGTCAAACAATAGAAACATAGAACTCACCGTTGCCGCTCTGCCTCCCGCCGCTCGTATCGTGGCCGAGGCCTAAGGGTTAATGGTATTCCTTTAGCTGTACCATAAATACTGACGTGTCCACAGACTGTCCACAGGTAATACGGGTGACTTATCGTGCCTGGAAGAGTTCAAAATGCAAAAACATCATATTTTGCGTCGAAAGCACAAATAATATAAAAATATTAATAGCAAAAACTGGCATAGTCTCAGCAGACAGACCTTGATTGTGCAAACTTTCGATGTTGAAAATTATAAACTATACAATTTTGATAGTTTCCGAATTGTTTTAAAAGCATGACCAAATTTCACGTCCGCAATTAGTTGATCTGCGAATTACTGACCGCCGAATGTCTTTATGTCGGCAGATTTAACCGTACTGCTGATACAAAAAAAGCTTTGATATCTTGAGTTCAATATTACCATGGATAGCCGAAGTTTTGCAGAATATTACCCATCGAATACTTAATGTATTGCACTGGCTGCCAAAAATCTATGACGACCTATGTAAGGTTGGGAAGGTCATCAAATCTTACGTGTAGTCTCAAATGGGTGGGAAACTAGAAACAAGCCATAAACTGAAAACTAAAATTGAAGTTTTCCCCCTTTACTGAAGTTCTCATCTCTCTGAAAAACTTAGATCATAATTCTCGCACAATATAATTAATTTTCATTAAGTTGCGTGCGATACTCTTTTATCTTTAGCTTTCCTTGCGATTAAACAACACCAATACACTGGTGGAAGAAGTAGTGCTTAGTTTAAACGCACTTCGACGGGTATGATTTTGCAATTACTGTCTGCCAATTGCAGACGGGGGGGGGGGGCAACAACAACATTCGGACGAATCGGGAGGATCGCCCGTCTTCTAATTCGTTCTGAGCAGCTCAACGATGCATCACTTCGTTGACTGAAGCTGGAATTGGTTTCCATCGTTACAGGCCGACGCCCCCCTCGGGATTCAAGCCGAGAGCTTCGACCAATATACCCTAGGCTACCCTTAAATATTCCCAAGGCGTTCGAAAGTAACCCTTAAGAAGAGTGGAGTACGGCGAAAAGATCACGAGTACGACTGTATACCTAGCATTGCACCTTGTAGTTATCTTATGATATCATCTAGTTACTTCAGAATCTCTACGCAATACGCAGTAGAAGAAGACGCACGGGTAGCGTTCTCGTAGGTTAATGAATAAGAAATTCCAATCTCATATTTTTCGTCAAGAGCACAAATCATATTCAATGACAATAACAAAAGCTGGCGTAGTTTCAGCATACCTTGATTATGTAAACTTTCGATGCACAGTTCTGATAGTTTCCGATTTGTTTAAAAAACTGTCCGCTGGATCAAATTCTACACCCGCAATTGTTTGCCGTCCTCGGTGGCGACAGGGTAATACGTTCTCGCCTGCTAACCCGAAGTTCGCTGGTTCGTTTCCCGCCTGGGTAGGATTTATCAACTCCCAGGGCATAGTTCTCTGTACTTGTCCACTACTTTTAAGCTACACTGCCTGATATAAAAGGCCCTTGGGGCTGTTTTCAGGATGATAATACACAGGGTGATTACAAAAGAATGCGTCGGTTTCAATGATCTATATTTTTCAATTGGTACGAGCAACAGAGCTGCACGACCTCTTAAAATGACCGACACATTCTCTAGTTTTGTTTGGAAGAAAACAACACGAATGCTTAATATACCCTCCTTCATTAACCCGAACAATATCAAGTCGATATTCAAATTCCTCCCACACTCTGTGAAGCATGTCAACAGTTACTGTCTTAACAGCCAAAGTTGTGCGTGCTTTCATTTCCTCGATGTTAGTAGGCATTGCTTAAGACTGGCTTTTTCCTCCACTGATTCCAATGATTTTGTGTTTCAGCAAGACTCCCCCCGATTGGCACCTCTCAGTTCGTTCTCATCTTAATGAGACCTACCCACAAAGATGGATTGGTCGATCTGCAAGGCAAGACCTCGTCCTTCATCTGTGGCCTCCGAGGTCACCTGATCACACTCCATGTGATTTTTTTGGGGATATTTCAAGGATCAAGTCTTCGTGCCGTCATTGCCTACAAACAGCGAGGAATTGAAAGCACGCATAACTTTGGCTGTGAAGACAGTAACTGCTGACATAATTCACAGAGTGTGGGAGGAATATCGACTTGATATTGTTTGGGTTAATCAAGAAGAAAATATTGAACATTTGTGATGTGTTTTTCCCAACAAAACTAGAGAACGTACCGGTCATTTTAAGAGGTCGCGCATCTCTGTAGCTTGTACCATTTGAAAAATACAGATCTTTGAAACCGACGCATTCTTTTGTAATCACCCTGTACATAAAAAAAAAACAATTTGGATCATCATAACCAGCAGTTCCTCCGCTCTTCCATCAGACAAACCCTAGTTTCATTCCTATGCATCCCATTCATGTGTATTTCAATGTATTTGTACTTTGCGTAAATATATATATATATGTTCAAAATGTTCCTTGTTTTCTACATTCTCCTATTCTTATTCTCCGTTATGCTATCTATTGTTATAATTTTATTTTATTCTCAATTTGTTTTATGAAAAATATTGTAAAAGTATATCACCTTGCATTTCTATGACATCTCCCAAGTACTTAAAACAGAAACATTTCATCGCAAATGATAAAAATTATCAGTAACTGTGAAAAATATTTTCGGCAGAACAATAGGTAATTTTTGTGAAATTTTCATTGGCACATATCGTAAAACTAATGGGCAAATTGATATTTTAACGTTTTAAGTGCCTCGGGAAACAATCGTGGTGGGTGTGCCTTGATGTTCCGTGAGGTTTTTGGGAGTATTTCTATCACTCATTGGCATTTTCTCTCCTCTCAGTATTCCTTCCTTAGAAGAGATCTCGCAGAATCAACTCGTGTGTTGCGGGGAAGTATCATCCATCAGACAGGATATTATTAGTAAAAATTAACTAAAGTTTAATAAGAACTTATGCAACATTTCATTAAAGAAATGACAAAAATATGGTCATTATGTCAAATTTCATAAAGAATCCCTGTTAAAATACAAATATAAAATGTTGAAATTTTACCAAAATTTCAGTCACGCTAAAATATGCTCACAGCACGCAATGTGTTAAAGGTGACTGGAACGGTAATCGTGGGTCATTCGTTGCACATTTTAATGGTTTTTTTAAAACTAAGTTAACAAAAATTCTTGGACCAAATTTCATTCAAGTGCATCTGCTTTATGCGTTGGAACTCACCATACAAGTAGGTGGTAGCAATGGAAATGATACAAGAAGTACATACATTTGAAATTTTTTCCTTAATGAAAGCATGTTATGACTAGATTTTTCGGCACTGTATTCGAAATTTCGACTAAATTATAAACAAATGTGTTTCATTTCTGCAAAATTAGACTTGGCGTGACACCTTGATATTCGTCATCAACAATTATAACAATTAAAAATGTATTATTTCTCGTTTAGAAGAAAATATGTAAATATCTATTTTAGTCATTACAAAGTATATGTCATGTGCCATAGGACTACGTGTTAAAATAGCATGTAATTGCCAAAAAAACTCGGTAGGATGCATTTGTTTTCACTTTTATGTCTATACTAGCGGAAGGTGCCCGTTGGAATTCAACGGGTGTGAAAAACATTGAACTTACTTTATAAAAAACCACAAAGCCTGAAACAGATTTCCGCTAATTGCACATGAGAGTATGCCACAGTGTGGTGAAACGCGCGTCGTGCCAGCGTAATAAAGTTTTGTGGAAATAACAGAGGCGGTTAACTCATCATGAATGTCTTATTTGTCTTGCTTCCAACTTTCCATGTTCTTCAACAGCTTTCATCAAAGTTTCACAGTCATTTGCATGAGTATGTTATAAATGTTTAATTGGATTCAAAGCTCATTCCACGCTTGTTATTTTGTTTGGTGCCGCCGAGTCTGGCCCAATGACGCAATATGTACCGAAAGGAAGTATATTTTTTTTTGTTCAATCACTTTAGTTTCAGCGAATATGAACGTTGTATCCGGTAGCGAACCCCCGTCTTGTTGTGCATTCGTGTCAACAATTGAGATTCATCTCATTATTACCTGCCTCACTACGGTCTTATTTGAGCTTTTTATTTCGGAGAAATCATTTGGAATAGATGACTAGGACACCCTCTGTAACGGTCACGATAGGGTTTCCTCGAACCTCTAAATAGGTCAACTCTTAAAATTTTGCATCATGGTTACCCACCAGATTACCTAGAAAACAAGGGATTGAATAAATAAAATCACGTATGTCGAAATGAATCACGCTATTGACTTCTAAGAAGAACTGATGATGGGAATTGAGATGAGATTCAGATTCACATGAGAATAAATTTGTAAATTATTTAAACGTAGAGAAAATAATCAAATCTATACATTTATAACGCCATGCCTTAAAATTCCACCAATGTAATCCATACTCTATTAACATATTCCGTTACACTCTAGCTAAGTGAGAGCAAAGTTGAAGCACCACTACGTTTGTCCTCAAGGCCTAGACCTGTACAGCAAGATCTATTAACAACTTATCTCCATTGTATCCTCTACACCAACTGTTCCATGGGAACGATTTCAGGCATTAAATATGAATTAAATTTAATTAGGTAGTACATTTGGTACATTTGGTATTGGCGGATTACTTCCATTTTTAATAACTTAACCATTAATTAAATCCATCTTCACGAAATATTTATCTGTAATTTTTGCCAATGTTTTGTTAAAATTTAATTTGAAAAAGGTTTAATAGTTACAGTGTAACATAAATCGCAGCAATTTGCGCTTACTCGAAAAAGGATAGTGATAGATAATCACCACTTAAACCTCATAAGGTCGTGAATATTGGGGGGAAAAAACTACTGCTACCATGTTTCGGAACCACAACAGAGCTAAGGTCACGTGAGCGACCTCACGCTGGTCACTGTTCACGGCGTAACTCTGATTGAAAAAGAATTTACTAAACCTCAATAGCTCATGGGTGTTGGAAAAGGATAAAAAGCAGCATGAACCGTTGCGGATGAACATTCATCACGTCGTGGTAACCATACGAGGAGAGATGTTGGGAACGAAAAAGAGAGAATTGACTGACGTCACAGTTCGTATTAGCACTCCGCATTTTTTTCCTGGACAATAATAAACGAAGGTTTCTTTCTCCTCCTTTCCTTATTATTCCATTCATTTGAGACCTCTGTCTCGCTTTTGTTAATATAGTTCCACGCCTCGGTCAGGTCGGACGACAACCAGGTCGCCCTAATGCATCGCATGCTAATTTCATTAAAGACGCCATTGAAACGAAGCCGAAAAAGGTCAGGGAGGGAGGGGGGAGGGAAGGGGGAGGCAACAATGGGAACCCCTGGGCATGCACGCAACACTGACGCTACAGAGGATATCGCGAATTTAATTGCCTCTGCTCTGGGCGCGCGAATCTGGGAAAAAAACCTGTGGCGTATCTTTTTTTATTGGCTGCAAACGCAATAATGGTGCTCCCGAGGACACTGCACATAGTCTTCATCTTTCACCATCATCCAAACGAATAAAAAACATAGTGAAAAAATAACTAAAAGCACAAAAGAACTCGGTAGCGATTTACTGAGGCATAATGACGCCGATGACATTGATGATAACATGGTGTAGGCACGGGCGGTTTGAAAAAAAAATCTGGTGTGCTTAAGACCACACGGGAGAAGTGTAAACTTCTATGGCGATATTCTGATAAATATAAAACATATAAAAAACGAACGAAAATAATTGGAATCGAGACGTAAAAAAACTCCACGACTAGGAATCGATCCTGGGACCTTCGGCACGTGGGACGACGACTCTAACCACTACGCCATCTTTAAGTGCGAGCATTAATTAAGTGAGGAGATTTTGGTGATCTTTCAACCCCCCCTCCCGCCCCTTGGTGAGATGTCTTGAGATTTGGCTCGACCCCCTCCCCCTCCCCTTCTTAATCTCACGTGAGATTTAGAAGAATCGTATTTTGTAGTGCATACACGTTAATCTGTGCTTGATTGCCTTGGATTTATTTAAAAAAAAAACATAATTTGCTTATTTAAGACTACTAAGAACGTAATCTAGAATCACAGTGAGAAAATCGAACAATAAAATACTTAAATTCGTAGAATAATACTCTAATTCTAATTCAGTTGTCCACGGGGACTCATGTGTGTGTGGTCTCAAGAGTGACTACTCTAGAACCAACATGTCCGTGTGATTTGTTTCCACGTGTTTTAATTAATTTAACGCAGTTTTATCCCAATTTTACACGGTTTCTTGCGGAAAAAATATTACGTGATATTTGCCGAGACCCCTCCCCCCTTTATCTCCCCCACGTGCGATTGGGTGAGATAATTAATGGACGCCCCCTTACTCTGTTACAGAAAGAGAGAGCGTTCTCTTGAGTTTGAGACATTCGCGTCATGCTAAGCGTGACGTGAGAAAAAGAGCGTGACGCCAAGAATCCGATATTTACCGCCTGCAGAATTTTCTGTGCTTATGGTGCACCTATTTAGAAGTTTACAACTTCAATAAGATACAAGTATAAGCTCGTAGCTTCAACAATGGGAGTCCTCACTCATATATATAAAGACGAGTGAGACTAAAGAATCAGTTCAGTTAACCCTGATGAAGCTGGCAGGAGGAACAGCGAAATATTGTTTTTTGCAATTTTAAAAATCGCGGAATGAATCCCGAAAGATTAAACAGATGCAGGTATTGTTTTTATGAGTAGTAAAAAGCAATAATACTGTCCGCCTGGTAGTACCGACGAAAAAAATACCGGTATTTACATGATTGATTGAATATTTAAATTAATTACAAATTAACATACGTTTCCCCCTAATTTTCCAGTATTTCGGAAAATAAGGATATCAATCCAATAATATACTCAGTAATTTCCATCCGTTGGCATTTTTAAGGAACATTCATCATCGGAGGAATATATACATCGCGGCTATTCAGTATAAATACACATTTTCTCTTTTACGCTGTATGTTTGCACTCGTCGCTTTTTTGCTGGAATGATTTCAAATCACATGAAGAACGATCGGTATTGTTATAATGTTGTGTTCAGGTAAAATCCCCTGTTATATAGTGATCAATCCTTGCGTGGTCGCACTAAAGTTTAAGCTATTGGAATAAATATTTGTATATATACGGTTCAAAAGCATCGATTGTCTGGTGTTCGGCATGTATCAAAAATTTATACTTACCTATTATATCAACAACGATAGCAAACATATCTCAACTGCACGGTTAAGTAAATATGAGAAAAAGACAGCGAGAACATTTGAAAATTAATATATGTTACAAGTTGAAGTGAAGCACTGATGATTACAGAACTTGAGGGACTTGTACTTTAGGACATTTAAGGACTCTATGTGGGCGGTGACTGACGTATCGTATTTACTTCTCAACTCTTACCTTTGAATACATATATTTACAAACACATGGATAGTTAGTTAGTATTGTCTTTTTCCTTGATTATTTCTCAAATCGCAAAAATAAACAGTATAGGACTTGAAGCGATTCAACTTTAATATGTCAGTATCATCTTGCACTTGCAAATAAATACTGAAAACGATTATTTTGAATTTTTAAAGTTTATAACATATAAGTACATCATGGATAAATGAGAAAACGTAGTGAACTCCACAGATAATTTTATTAAGACGACCTAGGTTTCGACACGTTGTGTCATCTTCAGGTACATGTTACCTGAAGATGACACAACGTGTCGAAACCTAGGTCGTCTTAATAAAATTATCTGTGGAGTTCACTACGTTTTCTCATTTATCCATAATGGAAAAATTCCACCATATCTCGCCGGAATTCATATCCTCTAATATAAGTACATCATTGAAGTATTATTGCTGCATTATTCTACTTGAATTTTTACTGATAGCAATGTCGAAAATAAAAAAAGAACGAAATAAAAATTGAATTAAAAACATTTACGTAGTCCAGTAAGGATCAGGCAATGTGCCAAGTGATGTGCAGGTGATAGTCAAATGCCGGTACTTTTAGTACCGGTACCGTCGGTATTACCGATTTTAAATACTGTTCGTTACTACCGGATTAAAAAAAATAGTAATCGGTACTACTAAATACCGTAAATTTGCCCATCCCCTGCCTAGTAGTTACGCCAATGCGTTGAAAGTAATAATAAAACGTTTCTTCGTATCCAATCGTATTGGAAAATCAACTATATATTTACCAAGCATACCTTGGTGCTGAGAAAAAAAAGACTGATTTTAGTCAAACCTTCGAGAGACGAGCAAAAGTTGTTTTACATTTTGCGCAGCAACCATTGTTCAAACGAAAGTAAGCTTCTTGTAAGTAGTAAGTAATTTATAATCTCGTGTAATAATTAAGAGTCCTTTCACAAATAATGATCTTCTAAATGATTTGGTATGGATTGATGATGAGTGCGTGAACGTCTAAATTGCGTCAGAGTCCTCTGGATTGTCATTTAATAACTATAAAGTGAGGCCACTATGACCACTTGGCGTGTTGAGAATGCAATCCAGAGGAGGACTATGATTTGGACCAAAGTTGCACCACGGGGTTAGGGGAGGACAAAAACCAAAGGGCACTTTTGTTTCTACTTGCACATCGCAATCGCGTTGGCACAGGATAAAAATGCCATTCACCCAAATACCCTCTACCACCCAACTCTAAAAAAAAGTACTACCAATAATAATTGAATACTCTAAATGTATACCGTATCTTAATTGGACTTAAAAATAAGGATGTGTGTTGATGTAAAGATGAAGTATTGCAGGTAGAGAGAACTTTTACTGCGTTCGTACTTTGGTATTAACTTCCAATTGTATCGAAATTCGAAATGAATTCCATGGCGACCACGAAATTCGGCCCATTGGCGACGGCATCGGAAAATGTGTGTAGGTTGATAATTAATTATTATTAACTGGCTGAATTACCCATAAGGCGTTGCTCTGGGATCACACACTCCCTTCATAACTCATAATCATATAATAAGAAGAGGAGAAGAATCGATTGAAGGAAATGAGCAACTTCATACTTGCGAGTATATCCGATGAAATAAATTTCAACTCTCTATCTTGAGTGAAATTAGTTTTAAAAAAAGCAAAAAAATAAATCACTGCACAAAACCCAATGCTTAGCATTCCTAATCAGCTTAACTAAGCAAAATGAATTTTAAATGCGGAAAAAACAAAATCTGTTTGTCAAGGAAATATGATATTGTTGATTTCAGAGAAAAATATGTTTTTATTTGCAGCTAAAAAACGCGATTTTCAGAGAAATACGAATTGGAAAAGACAATTGATTGATTGAATTATAAACGTCAATCTTTCAGCCATTTGATTTTTTTTTAATTCCAACCCTCTTATCTTGATCAGAAGGATATTTAAAAAGCAAGAACTGAAACCACTAGGCACAAAACCCAATACGTAGTGTACCAAAGAACCGGGCCCTTTTTTTCGACCTTATGGGGCTCTGATATCTTTTTAAAATAGCTTATAATTTTTTTCCTGTCTTGAACTATTTGTCTGCAAAATGTCACCACGATCGGAGAAAAAACTGTAGATTTGTATAAAAAACAAACAGACAAACATTCTTCTTTATATATATAGATAGATGATTTCGCAATAGCCACCAATAATGAACTTGTTAAGAAGCTTTATGGCTGACCTTAACGAAGCCTGGTTCCGGCACGAATTACATCCAGAGTGAGCTCACAGGGGGGTGTTTATGGGAAGGACGGTTTCTATTAGCCTAGGAAGGATGTGGTTTAGGAAAGAAGGGCGGGGATATTTAAAAAAATAAGTGCATAAAAATGCTCCTTTAGGGAAAAGTTTATTTTTTTGTGTTTTTTTAAACAGCTGATCGATATGTTGGTAGTTAAATTCTCGGTCTCCCGAACTAGGAGCCCCGGGCTAAGATAGTGAATAAATAGTAGACGCGTTGTAAATATATGCCGGAGAAGAAAAACTAGGTGGATATGCGAAATATATATCCATTGATTAATCGCATGAAAGCTCCTCCCATTCCTCCTCAACAAGTTTACCTTCATCATCTGCAGTAATAAATCCATAGGTTGGCTTGCTGCAGGCAACCTCATGGTTACGACTTTTTTAGGATCCCCTCCGCCTCCCCCAACAACAGCAACCAAACCACCCAACCACCTCTCCCCCCCCCTTTCAAACATGGATGTATACATGTATAGGTACATTCAACATTGGCAATGAGAATTTGTATCTGATGATTATGACGCCGATGCATGAAAACTAGTTGTACCCTAATAAATATTGGTGAAAATATACATTGTGTTTTTACTTCAGCGATAATGGATTTCCGCATAGTTAAGCTCGAAAACATCGAATACAAAAGACGATCAAATTTATTTCCTTTTCAAAGACGCTGTTTCATTATACAGTCTCCGAACACCCAGAGACGACTCAAGATGAGTTCCTGAGACGACAAACATACGAGGGTAAACATTGACACTGTTTATTTGGAGGTGAAAATTCCTTCCAAAGAGACGAGCTAATTTCATTCCATAGTGTCCCGAAGATGTGAATATATCCGGACCATATCATCCAGAGATGTCTCCGCAATCTCCGCAAGGTTGGATACATCAATTTCGTCCCATCTCCATCAACAAGTCACTTAAAGATTTCCGGCCAGGAGTACTCCAAAACGTCAGCACTTTAAAAGAGTTATGTACCAAGTTTGTCGACTCATGAGCCCGTGCAGGAGAAAAATATCAAATCAGATAAGTATGGAAGCGATTTGGAATTCAGCAGAGTTAAAAACACAAGAGAGAGACGGAGCTAAATGTTTTAACCGAAGAAATGACGACAGTAAATTTCTCCTAATAATTTATTTTGTTTCCGGGATACGGTTTTGCTTAGCCTAAAATCCGGTTGAATATATTCCTCTCGTCAGAAAATTCACAAAGATGTCCAAAGGATGGAAGCATCATGAACTGGTTGCTGTGGTTTAAACGAAGCATTCTCAAGATTCTCGAGTTCCAACGGGAATGCAACACAGCGATGTAACACACGGACTTAACTATTGCCGGATTCGGATAATTTTCGAAATTACCACATTCATTCCTTATTTCCGTCACTTTGAAAAACGGAATTGTGGGAATGCAGAATGATGCCCTGAAATTATCGATACAAATCGAGACTTCGTTACACTCGCTACTTCGTCCATATGGAAGTTGACTTCTATGGAAGTAGCGAGTGCAGCGAAGTATCGATTTGTATCGCTACTTGCAGGGCATAGCTCTGCTTACACATTACTTCCGGCTTATCCGCAAATAAATGAATAGCGGAAGCTAAGGAGGCGAAAGCAGGTAAATTCAAAACAACCAATGAATCATTAAATCAAAACCCTGCAGGTATTACAATCGCATGCTAATACGGAAATATTACCATATAATTGTAATACAGTATCATTATAAACATTTCTATGGGTCACTTGGGGTTAAATATTTGTTGACTATATCATTTATTACTCCACGATATAATCAATTATACGAAATATTTTGTCTCCATCAACGAAAATAATTATCAAATTTAAATCTTAAGATTAAATTCTTATTTAATATGACTGTGGTTTTTCAATTGAGATGAACCAGGCAGAATATTTCACACGGATGTTTTGCAATACCTATTATCGCTGAGTCGAAATTCTACTTGCAGGCGAAAAT
This sequence comes from Pyrrhosoma nymphula, assembly GCA_963573305.1. Taxonomy (NCBI): domain Eukaryota; kingdom Metazoa; phylum Arthropoda; class Insecta; order Odonata; family Coenagrionidae; genus Pyrrhosoma; species Pyrrhosoma nymphula. The sequence continues at coordinate 4,067,183 of OY754335.1, read as the reverse complement.
AGAAGCCAGTCTATTTTCCTTGCAAGTGCGAACCGCGGTCGATTAGTTCCCCTATCTACTCCTAATGCCATGGAAGTACGTGCTTACACATCGAAGTACCACTTGCAAGGCTACTGTCATGGAAGTAACTTCCATGTGTAAAGCCGCCTATAGAGGTAAACATTTATGTGCAAAGCCGCCTTAACGCGGCGATTACACGCAGCTGGAGTTGACTCCTATATACGAGTAGTCCAATTGGAAGGGTGAAACATGGACGTGTGTATCATACACCTACTCCTATAGGAGTTCTCCATCGATAGTGGCGGAATTCGATACTTGGACGGAGTAGCCGCCATCCTAGTTGTGGTTCCAAGTGAAGTCGACTCGATATAAATCAATCAGATAGGAGTCAACTCCATCAGGTGTATCTGGGACTTAAGGTGGTTTTGAGCGAGATAGTCATCTCTAGTCATAATAATGGAGACCATTTCCAAATTTTATTTTTTGATTTCAACGTCTGTAAGAAGTACGAAATAAATATTGTAATATTAATGGCGAAAATATATAGTTGTATATGACCAAAATTCTCCGTAATTATATAAATAAAGCTACATAAGTTACTTGATTCATTTTCTCATTCCGTATGGCTGAAAACTACCCTTCAAAACAGCAGGTTTTTTTGCAATTCTTTAAAACTTACGTGGTGAGTAATAGATTATTTTTTATAAATAGTTGAGAAAAAATGCAATCTACACACTGTTAGTTTTTTGACGAAATCTAGCAGCTATGAGTTATAAATGTTTTATTATTCTCCCTCTGGAGCGCACAGCCGTAATCTATCCCATGTAAAACAGCTAATATATTTTCAAGCAAATTGCTCAAAAAGTAGTTCGGCAAGGAGTTTATATTTTGATATCATTGGAAAGATGAGAGTTGTATCTTTGAAATGAGGCCAAATTCATCAAATTCTAGGTGAAGTGATTTTTCGCTCTCAAATAACCTTAAGTCTTTACAATCGATGACGAGATAGTCATCGCGGAACGCAGTCGGAATCGTTGAAGGGAGACGGAGATGAAATGGTGTGTGGGAGATACGGCCTACAGTGCCTTAATTGGGGAAGTGGGTCTGTCGTTCCCTCAAGCTCCCCATACACGATCCCCGGTCCATATGAAGCGCCTCGCACTTTGATCGCCTGCGTAGACCCTGGCTGCAAATACCTGGCGGCTATCTCAAACGCCCCCTGTGTCACGGGGGCGGCGACATTGGCGTCCTTCGTTCATGATTGGTTGATTTCTTGTACATGGGACCAAAATTGTACAACATCTTGCCTAATACAATTAAAGAAACTACTTGTTTTGGTAATTACAGAAGGTTGATTCAAAAATGGATAGTAACTATTGACAATATTGAAAAGTTATTGTAAATGGTCTGTATATTGTGTATATTATGCTTCTAGTCATATGTGTCGCACATTCTATGTTGTCATTCCTATTTTTCAGTTGCACTTTTTTTACGCACTAAATTTCCTTTCAATGTTTTCTTTATGTTCTTAGTCATTTTGGTTCTATGTTTGTTCATTTCCGCATATTGGAATTTTGAATTTAGCCTAATTTACAGGCTTATTGCCTTACAGGCTACATCTTACTTCCTTGAATGGAAATAATACCTGTATTAACATATGTATGGAAGAATAAAATATATTATATATTAATATATATATATATATATATATTATATTATTATTGCACTGGGGGAGACGATCGATAACTCGGCGTTAGCCTGTTAGCTCACGTAACGAAAGGGACCACAGTTTTACGTCCCTTTCGACGGACGGAGTACTTAACTCGAAGTGTGTTCTACTCAGCACCGAAGTAAGGATCCTACTGAAAATTACCGACGGGATTCGAACCCTGGCCATCTGGATAGGAAGTCGGTAAGGTACTATAGCCACTTCATCAACCCATCATCACTAGGATCCCTTCCTAGTGATAGATGCACATCATGATTTAAGAAAAAATCTAAACGGGAATATATTTATTTTTTTCATTTTTTTCATTCGTATGGATCTTTGAGCTTGTACACAATAGCGTACGTTTACACACGGTAATGGCGCTTGTTGGTTATCCGCTGGCTCAGCATAACACGTAAGGTCTCTTCTGCATCTATCACACATATACGAAGATTTTGATGCACCTCATTATCAAGTCAGATTCGGCATTAACACATAATTTATCACTACCTTTAACCACTTCAAATTACATTAAATAGCTTTTTACTTTGTTGTAGAGTTGGTAATACTGATGCGAACTACAGGTGGCAACACTGTCATGCATGTAAGAAGTCGGTTAGTGAGATGGCTTTGTGCAATGGTGTCGTATCATATATGTCTCGTAATACTCATGCATACTATGTAATATGTTTATGTCAATAAACTGTCTAACAGTCGCCTTGGAAATCATTCAAGCTAGATTCAAGCACCATGGCAACCGATAAACCTAAAACACACTTAACATGGAAAATAAAAAAATGCATGACTTTAAACGTAGATAGGTAGGTACCTACTGTGTACGAAAATGCTGTATTTTTCATTTTTACATGGCTACATCTTTGTAACCGGATAAGTTTGTAACTCAAAACATTTTACCGAAGATACTTTTCTTAGCGTTCTTTATTTTATGCAATAATTGCAAGATTTTTAAACAACTTCCCACGAGAGATTTTTCTCCTTGAAAATAAAATTTCGAAAAATTATATTTTTGCCACCCTGTATAAAGAAAAGTACTCAAGTTCCGAGCTTCAAATTATTTTGACCAGAAATATTACTGCAATGGTAGGTACTTATAAAACAAAATCTTAAGTGTTTGACAAACTGCCATCGCGCTCACAAAATTCCAAAAAATGAATATTTATGCGATGTCTATTCCTAACTTTGGCAATAAAATTCATGATGAAGCATAAATAATTCCAGGTTTTTAGATACATTAAACTGTAGCGCCTTACATACATTTGACAACGATATTTGTCTCATTGTCTTAGAACTAACCGTAGCTGTGAAAAAGAAGTAAAAAACAGTGCTTGCAAATTCAGAAAATGCTCTGCTCCGAGATTGAAAAATGGCCGCCAAGTTGCAACCACAAAAAATAAAAACAAAATGAACGAGGTTCAGTACTGTCAAGGTGTAACGCTATCAACACTCAAAATATACAGTTTTTTTAAATACTCAAGCTACCATTGTTGGATCACTTTGTTCTGATTGACCTTCACATGATGATTAAAAAAAATCGTCGTTTTAAGCTAATTTTACTTAATGCTGTCTAGCTAATACTCCTTATAATTGCCCAGAGAAGAAAGAGAAGAAATGTGGTTGGTCATGCATGCCATTACGATGCTCACACCATCAGAAATCCTCTTTCATAAATCACGACATTCGTAGCGTAGGCTGTCAAGGTATATATCGGCAGCCTTACCATATATGACGTAACACACTTGGGGGTTGCTCTGGAGACGACTTCATTTCCCGACAACGTCTCTATTGCATACATGCTCGAAGTCAACGATCGTTTAATCCGGTAGATAACATTACAACACAGCTAGGGTTAATGATAGGATAAAGGGATAAATATAGGTGTAGCAAAACTTGGTGGAACTCGCTTGTGAAGATGATGACGCAAAGGTGAGGAAAGCACGCATGAGATGTGGGATGAAGCGGCCAAGCTTTTTTCCTGAGGACCCTGCGGGACTCCGATATTTCTACCCACTCGTCAACGCTTGGTTTACGGTCAGTGTCCTCTAATCCTCCGCTATAGAGTGCCACCAAGTTTCGCTATACCTAGACATACATAGACTAAACTCAGAGGAAAAAGTACCAGGGTGTACGGTAACTAGCATTAGCTAGGATGGAGGGCTGTAGTCAATCAATCTTAGGATTGAACGACACTTTAATAAAGGGTAAAAGACGATTTAGTAAATGATATTTAAGATTTAATTCATTCAATGCATTCAAATACCTCGAGGTATTCTACGAAGACAATTAAACTTTTCGAAGTTCAAGGAAAGAGGGAGGTTAACAAATAACCATGCAATAAATCCATTTACGGCCATTACTAAAATAAATACGGAGAGATAAAATGGCCATGAACAGGAGTCTATTTTAGCTTTATGGTTTTCATACAAAAATGGGACTTGCATAAAATAAAATGCCAATATAAAAATTCCTGATTTTTAGAAAAGATTACATGCAGGACATGTAGCAAAATTGATTCAAAATAAAAAAATATTAATACTGACAGAGCGGTGCGATTTCAGAATAGTGGAATAACAATAATCAGATAGATTAATTTTGGGCATGGCCCCATGAAATTTACCCAATACTCTTTGCAACTCTAATAACATCGCAAATTTGAAATAATATTATAAGACATCGGGGGATAAAAGTGGGAGTTGAGAGAATAAACTCCATAAAATATGCTGATGACCAGGCTATAATAGCAGAGAATGAAGAAGAACTTCAGGAAATTATGGAAAGAATTAGGAAGAAAAGTGAAGACTACGGAATGAGAATAAACAGCAATAAAACTAAGGTAATGAGAATAGCGAAGACAGAAGGGCCCTTAAATATGTGGCTGGAGGAAGAAAAATTAAAACAAGTAAGCTCTTTCAAGTACCTGGGAAGTATAGTTACACAGAGTGGCAACTGTACTGAAGAAATTAAAAGCAGAATTGGGCAAGGAAAAGTAGCATTTAGCAAGATTAAGGAACTGGTGACAGCAAGGAACATCAAGATGGATATTAGGAAAAGATTTGCAAAATGCTTTATATGGAGCATTGTGTTGCATGGATGCGAAACGTGGACGTTGAAGAAGAGAGAAGAAAAGTACTTAGAAAGCTTAGAAATGTGGCTATGGCGACGAATGGAGAAGATTGGATGGAAAGATATAAGATCACGAATAAAGAAGTGCTAAGGAGGATTGGAGAAGAAAGAAGTATACTGCGAGAAATTAAAAAGAGAAAGGCAAAATGGATTGGACATATTTTAAGGAATAACAGCCTACAGAAAATATTAATAGAAGGGAAAATAGAAGGGAAGAGAGGAAGAGGAAGGAGGAGGCACGGAATGCTTAGAGGGATATAAAAGAAGGAAGGAGTTATGCGGAGATGAAGAGAGAGAGGCCCAGGACAGAATGCTGTTGGAGACAACGCTACCGTCGAAACCTGTCTGCGGACAGTAGCACCAATGATGGTAATGATTATGTCTGTCCTGAAATGTTAGACTGGTGCAGCAAGATCGGTCAACCACTCGTCTGAGAATGACGTATATATACGGTATGGGTGCATTTCCCGATGTTGGGTATGTCGCATATTTACGTCACTACCATTTTAAGCCCAAGGGTTTGGATTCGTCAAAGTACCTATTTAGTATGTCTTTTCATGAGTGATTTTTCAAAATAAAAATGCTCTTTAATTACCCAGATGAGAGTATCAAAATTGATCATAAGAACCTGTCACCCCGTTTTCAACCCGCGGCAAGAAAACCTTTTAGGGAGTTTCAATGACGAAGCCAAAGATAAATTGAGTTCACTTGCCGCAAAAAAAACTGACTCTCTCAAACTGCAGCGGATATAGTGTACTATCACTTTCAAAAGTCGGTCCACGCGGTGAGCGCGGCCAACTTCGCATTTCGCTGAATTCGAACTTCTGGTATTGCCTATACATTCAGCGACTACTAATGGCCACCTTGACTCATTTCCACTCAACTATGGAGACCCTCGTATGACCTTCTCCCGCTATCGCTGACCAGCCAACTCCCCCGACTCCAAGTGGTAGGCAACGGTAGGCGGAGAATGCAAAAGGGAAAGGCGTTAGGTGTTTTTCACTCTTACGAGTAGCGGACTTAATTGTATTCTTGATAAATCGAGGAAATAGATCGACGAACCGACCACCACAAAGCAATTTTTTGAGGATAATTCTCGACTTTGCGTTTTACCCTGGACAGCTAACTCCCCGGACCTTTCTCCTATTGAGAATGAGTAGGGTAACATTGTGAATGAGTGGCATTACGACGGAGAAAGAACCGAGTAAAACTTTATAGGTCTACATACGGGATGCTTGGAATTCTTAAAGCCAACGTCCCCGTGTAATAGAACATTTGGTTGGGTCTATGCAGTCACGATTACGATCTGCAACTGAAAATAATGGCGATGTTACAAAATATTAAATTTGTTCTCTGATGAATGAACATTTTGTTTTAGATTTCTGTTACCATAGGTAAAAACTGAAAATGAATATCCCAAATTATCTAGTACACTTTTATTCCTAACCTTATCAAATCTTGACTCATTCCCTTTAATTTTCGCTGCAAAATGAACGCCAACTTTAAGTTTAAACCGCAACTTATATTTCGTTCGAATCTATTCTAAATAACGAGAATATTTTTCATGTTGCTTATTTGAAAATCTTATCTTTTATATATGAGCAGTTTTTCATCGTAGGCATTTTTAAATTGAGTGCATGTCTTCTCTGAGAGCGAGAAATCAATTAATTTATATCTCCACTGAAGGAAAAATCATTCAAAAATGACCGCATTCATTTATGATATATTACAATCCACTTTTTGTAGCTTAATTCGCCATAGTTTTGCATTTATTTTATCCTACTTAGGGTTTTATTCTTTTTTAGGTAATATCGTAAAGTATAATTTTCAGTAAATATATGTGTTGGATGAAATAGGTATGACTTCGCTTTGCCTATTTAGAAATCAGCTTCGAGCGGCGTTAAACCGAAGGCATGTTTCAATGTTAATTTTGCTCTATTAGTCTGTAATTCGTCTTAAATTGTTTTTATTGGTCTGTTAAATGGACTGCGACTGTGTTTAGGGAGTTAATACAAAACAAAAAGATTCATTCACTGCAAGTATATCCATCATTCAGCTCTCCGTTCCTGAACGAACCTCTAATTTCTAGAAGCTATGTTCACTATGGTGGCAACATATTCTGTAGATGTCGTAAAACTCCACTGACCTCTCCGACTATGGAATCTATCAGTCACGCAATGGGGGATGCTAGCTAAAGATATTTTTGTGAAATCCAAGGTATCAAATGCACGACGTAATTTTAATTAGGTAGCTATTTTTATGCTCCTTTTGACGAGATTGTTTCACTGGACAACGCACAACCTACACTTGCACGCGCACTGACGAAAAATGAGCTTCTGAGGAGATATCAGGGACTCTAAACTGTTGAAATCTGTCAATCCTTTAGCAAAAATAGATTGGTTTGATCAATCAATATATCCAATCGCAAGGCAATCAAAAAATAAATTCAGTTTGAATACATTCTCGTAAAAGCAATGCCATACTGTGAAAAACACTGTGTGCCTCATTATGAGAGTACTTAAAAGCTCTATGCCAAATTCAGTGCACGTGACTTCGGTCACAAAAAAGTTGTGATATTTTCGTGGCACAAATAATAGGCTTAGAGTTAACGTTTCCAGGCTTGGATTGTTTCCTTTCATTATGCCCAGATTATTTTCAAAAATTAATTAAGTAGTGACCGATCACTAGTCATTACCTTGAGGGAAATTCGGAGTGAATATTGAATAAATCTCAACTCCCGATTGCAAAATAATGACCGGACTCCCATCAGTTACTCATCCCAGGTGAATACTCGGCGTTAATTTTTCCCTTATTGGTGTTTATGAACTTCTCAACGGTCTGTGTATCCAAGCAATATATTTTGCTACAGTTCAAAAATGGAAAATCGTTGCATCAGTAATTAATGTGTGTGCTGGAGGCTTTCCAAAACCTCCAAATTTTCGTTCCGATACACTAATTAATGATATAAGTTTCAAGGCTATATCAGTTGTTTTGTTCTTAAACTTTACTCAAAGGTGTCGTTTTAATTTACTGTGCAATATCGTTTTAATTTTACTTTGCAATTATGGAGATAGAGCTGCACATTTTTCATCACCACGTGTTTCACTAATATAGATCTTTGCCGTAATATCCCCTTTCCCGTCGTTGAGTCATATCCCATCTATAGCACCTTAGGCAACACCACGTTTTATTTGTGCTGTCTCTCGTATATCTCCTATCGACTTTTAGTTTATTTTTCTCTCCATCCTACTTTAAAACAGCGAAATTCCAATTCAAACACAATTCTTTAAATCCTCTGTAACACCAAACTCCATACATTAATTTATCCTTTACCGAATGACGTAAGTAGTTATACTTCCCGGAAAGGTAACCCGTTTCCCCAGCTCAGAATTTTCCTTATTTTCCTTCATTTTGGACTATTACTACTTTATAAACTTCATTACCTGCGCTTTATATGATTAATTCACATTCCACATATCGCGCACCTTTTCACCTGCGAAATAGACATCGAGTCCCGTGGCTGACTGGCTAAATAAATCTTGGCCATCTGCAAATCTACCAAAATTAACAGTTACTTGCTACTTTCCACCGAAATTTTATCCCTTTCCATACATTTATTACCAAATTGTCAGCGAACAATCGAAAATCAATGGTAATAAGAAATGGCCCGGCCTGAATCCTCTTCCAACATATACCCATTCCAATTCGTCATTCATTACCCGTATATCGCTTCATCCCCATGATGTTTTATAACTATGCGCCTAAACTTCCAGTGTACTCCCTATTTCTGCATAAATTCGACAGTGTCGGGCGATATCTGGTGGAACAGCATTTTACATAAAAACTACAGTAATTGTACTGTCCACTTGAATTTATTGTGAAATACACAACGCTCCTTAGGGCGTCATCATCAGGTCTGCGAACGATGACGCCCTAAGGAGCGTTGAAACATGTGTTGTGTATTTCACAATAAATTCAAGTGGACAGTACAATTACTGTAGTTTTTATGCCTACTTCTGCAGTAATATTTATTATTTTCGTCCAGTGTACTCTGTCAAAAGTCTTCCAGCAGTCTAAGAAGCAAATAGAGACATAGTGGCTATTATCTATAAATAAATGTTAGAATACTCATCACCAGAAATGCGTTTCGCGTCCCGCTCTCTTTCCTTAACCCATACTGGTCTTCACCGAGGAAGTCTTCCGCCCTTTCCCCGATTTCATTTTAACAGCTATCTCAGCTATTTTTATTACGTGCGAAATAAAAATTCTCATCTCTTAACATTATCTTTCTTTTCTCATTGTCGGGAAAGGTTTCCGAGCTGATTTTGCAACAGTTGATTTTGGCAACGTATTTACTATAACTTTATAAATCACTAGTTTTCCTGCATGTAAACGAGACTACTATCTGTCCCCTTTGCGCAGAACTAATGATTCTTGCCATGACGACCCATGTCATAAGGAGAGTACGGGAAATGATCGCCTTCTTTCTCCCACAATAAATACCTAGTCCAGTAAATGAAGGAGCCAACCTTGAGATTATTAGTTACCATTTTTATTTTCTGGCTGAAAGTGGTATTTGGTACCTCATTAAAAATGAGACCAAGTTTGCATGAAAAGATTGTGCTAGGGGGGTGAAAATGGCCCCAAAAGACCCGAAAAATCGGTTTTCCGCGAATGTCTCCCAAAATATGGCAGTTGGAGATTTTTTGTTCGGATAAAAATTAAAGATCAGTTAATTTTCTACAAAAATGGTCCTTATGATTTTTCTCGAAAATTTGACCGTTTTCGAGATAAACGGGCCCAAGCGCACCCAGAATATTGACCTCCTGCGCTGCGTATCGGAGAGCACGCTCCGTGCATTTACACATGAGCGGGCGGACAAATTATTCAATAACTTTGTTAAAAATGCATTTTTTCACATGAATCAAAGTTCATGTGAAAGAAGAAATCTACCGCTATCATACACTGTGACTTGAGTCACGTTTTGACTCTTTGGTCATATTGGAAAAACGGGTCAAACTTTCTGCTCCCGCGCAATTTTGACCTCGCCAGGAATTTGTTCCTATTTTTTTGTATTGCACTAATTTGCTCCAAATTTTCTTGATTATGGGTCCTCAGAAGGTCCTTTGTCATCTGTGAAATTTATATGATCTAATTTTCTTCCATTTTGATTAAAACTTTGTTTGTTGAACCCCAATTTTTTGCTATTTTTGGAGCGCGGGGAAATTTTGTAAACAACCACAATTAAAAATTCATACATGATCGGATTGGTCTCTATGACATATCATTTGAAAGCTGAGAACGTCTACTTTTCGGCTGTGCAATTATTTTTTTTCACAAAATCGGCCAATTTCCAATAAATTTGGAAAACGCGTGCTAAAGGAAAAAGCGCACTTTTTCTTTTCGTGGCTTCTTTCTCCCGGCACTTTATTTCTGACGTTTTGACACCTTGACTTCTGTAAAGGTGGAATTCTCACCTTTCCATCAATGTGTACAAAGTCATCTCATTGATACGTGGGGAAAAACCCGAGTCTTTAAATGTAACGCTATAATTTCATTACTTTCGTTTCTTCCGTCATTCGTCGCGTGTGTGCTCTATGCGGCGCTCGTGTCGTCTGCTACAGTCCATGCGGCCACGCTTGGAGATGTAAATGCGTTGGTTTTCTTTCATTATTTTGATAAATATTCAAGGTCAATTATAGAAAAAAAAGTTGGGTGTGCTTAAGACCACACGGGAGAAGTGTAAACGTCTATGGCGATATTCTGATATATATATAATACATAAAAAATATTTCATCAATTGTAATATTGTGGATTTAAATACATTAAATAATTATTTAATAATTATTTAATAATTATTAAATAATTCAGCTACGCTTTAATCACTCTTTTGTTCACTACGCCGTGCAGAAAGCTAGACTTATGTATTTTTTCTCTCTTTATGTGAACGTATATGCAGTGATCATCAACGAAATTTTGCGGTAATTTACTCACCATTGTATTAACCTCAACTGGAAAATTAATTACTTGACCATAAATCCCAAACTGACCGTGGATATGTCGCTTTCGCTTTATTTGCATGAAAGGAATTCGGGGTGATATTAATCTTTCAGTCACCAAATCTAATGGGAAATGTTTCAAAAATATCTGGAAATGGGGGAAATTTGAAACCATTATATACTGATAGTTGTGGGATATTATTTTTGTGAATGCTTGTGATACAGGTTGCACATATCTGACATTCCGATTTCTGAACCGGAACAATTTTCCTGATTAATATAATGCTTTTTGTACTGTCAATATTGGTAAATGATTTTAAATCATTTTGAAACCGAAGTCTATCACAAACATCGCAAGCATGTCCAAATTCATTATTAATAAATTGCTTTATAAACTCTTTATGTGCCGACAAATGTGTTGAGAATGAGCTGTACATTATTTTCTGTTGTGCTTTTATTGAGGTTCGTTAATATTATTTTCGTTTGACACGTCTTTTTCATTCCGCCATGTGCAAAGCTGGTTGTCGCTAGTTTCAGGTCAATTGGTGGGGTCCATCCTGCTTTGATTAATCTTATGGCCTGCTTTCCTAATAGGTATAGCTTGAAGCCTCATCTGCGAGGAAAACATGACGCTCGGAAACATAAATATCCTTCAAAATTATATGGTTTACGGGGTTTCTCATTTTTGGCCCCGAGGATTTTGGCAGTGGATAGAATGTGGTGGCGCCATCTACAATTGGTTTCCACAGTTCAAAAATTTGAAAATAATGGATTTCCAACACCCCCCATCTCAAATTTTGTAAAAAAACTTGCATATTTCATGAGTCTCAAAATTTTGGATTTTTCAACACGATTTTTTGCAAAAAATATTAATGTTGCGAAAAAAATCACGAGGACCATTTTTGTAGAAAATTAACTGATCTTTAATTTTTATCCGAACAAAAAATCTCCAACTGCCATATTTTGGGAGACATTCGCGGAAAACCGATTTTTCGGGTCTTTTGGGGCCATTTTCACCCCCCTAGCACAATCTTTTCATGCAAACTTGGTCTCATTTTTAATGAGGTACCAAATACCACTTTCAGCCAGAAAATAAAAATTGTAACTAAATATCTACAGGTTGGCCTCTTTTTCCTCCTTCATTTACTAGACTAACCGGCCGAAGTCCTCCCACAACTGAGTCCCAGCCGAAAACACTTCACGGGTTCTTCGGCTGGCGAATTCTTATGGAAGATATGTTGGGAGTTGGGAATGTTTTGGCTATTCGTTGTCGGAGGGAGAAGGGCACGCGAGGTCTCTTAGCGAGTAAAAAACAAACTCAAGTTGTCTGTGGTAGCAGTAAAATTGGCCCCCAGAAGTCATGGAACGCGTATGCAATACGTGAAGCTCGATTTCAACAGAACACGGAGATGGTCGCGCTCGCCGTGTGGACCGACTTTTGAAAGTGATAGTACATAACCATCTTATTACACGGTTATTTTAAGGCACATCCCTTCGCGCTTGAAACTTTCCCTTTTTTCTGAAACCTCAAGTAGGTACCTACTCTAAAAATGTCACTCTAATTGATACTCATTCGTGAGAGATCGAGGAGCTCTGCAAAACCTCTTCGGCCATATTTATACTTTCCTTACTATTAATTTTGTGCACTTGTATTTATTTTTGGAACTGTACTATATTTTGGAAAATGCATGTTTTGGAAAATTATCTGGAACATTCGGAACTTATATCTTGGAACTTTAGTTTTGGAACTTTCGTTTTGGAACTGATGACCCCCCAATCGTAGTTTCGACTTTTGCGTAGCAAGATGAGATCGTTATTTGTCGGTCTTCATACCTATATTCGAATAGGTTAGCCATATTTATTTTAGCCTTTATTTTATTCTGGAGTAGGTACTTCAACGTTTAAAACTTTCCCCCTTTTGAAACCCTACGCCCTCTAAAAAATCGTTGCTCATTCTCTTCCTCGATACACATGCTTGAAAGAGGATGGAGCTGCAAAACCTCTTGAAACTTTGACGCAGGAACCCTTGAAAGGGTTAAAGAGAAAGGAGGAAGAAAGGCACTCGCGTAGAAAGGGCACCAACGAGCAGGTTCTCCTGAAAGAGAATGCTGTGATTAATGGCGAAGCTGCGACGAGAATAAAAAAATGCGTTCACTTCAGCTGTCACCTCCTGCAGGAGCGGCGGAGAGCAATATATATGTGCACGCACGTCCGAAAGTGTGAGTCCTACTGATGAGCAGTTGTCTCCAGGCCAAAAAAATGGCTGCTTTATATCCGAATGAAAATGATAAACAACACGAAAGTTTTCCGAACAAAGCCGACAGACGTAGGTATCGATTATAACAAGTTCAGCCGGTCAGGTGGGCTAACCTGCCTGATAGGATTACCCAAATGTACCTGTTTGGGACAGACTTTTGGCAATGGTCCCAATGGAATTCAGATATATTTTTTGCTGGTGCGTCATTATTCTCAGAGCAATTCAATACACCACTGACATCAACTATAACTACGTCAACTGGAGAACAGTCAAGGTAGTTTGAGAGCGAAAAATCACTTCACCTAGAATTTGATGAATTTGACATCATTTCAAAGAAAAACTCTCATATTTCCAATTATATATCAAAATATCAATCCCTTGCCGAACTATTTTTCGAGTAATTTGCCTCAAAATACAATCTGTTTTACATGGGATAGATTATGGCTGTGCGCTCCAGAGGGAGAATATTTAAAAAAATAGGAATTTATAACACCTAGATTTCGTCAACAAAATAACGGTGTGTGTAGTTTTCATGTTTATAAACTATTTATAAAAAAATAATCTATTACTCACAACAGTAATTTTTACAGAATCGCAAAAAAACCTGCTGTTTTGATGGGTTTTCAGCCGTACGGCGGGAAAAAATGAGTCAAGTTAGACACTTATGTAGCTTTATTTATTTAATTACTAAGAATTTTGGTCACATATAATTATATTAATTATATGCCATTAATATTAAAATATTTATTTCATACTTCTTGCATGCACTGAAATGAAAAAATAAAATTTTAATATGGTCTCCATTATGACTAGGGATGACTATCTCGCTGAAACCACCTTAAGGAGAGAAAATTACGAAGCATTAAGCCACTATACATTCCATTTTTAGATTTGGTTATGCTTTCTGGTTTCCTTATAACCTCAAAAATCCACGCAACTGTTGAATACTTCCAATCTAATGGTCTTGATAGTGTGCTCTTCCAAACAAACATTGGTTTTGGTTTGGTTGTTTGGGGAGGCGACGAACAAATGAGGTTATGTGGGCATTGAGGATAGGATGGTAGATGGGCAAGGGAAGGATCCCTGGGGAATGGAGGAAGGGTGGAGAGAAACCCGGCGTTGGTATTAGCCTACACTCAGCGAAAGGCGCCAAAGATTCCACGGTTTAACATCCCATCTAACGGATGAAGCATTGTACTAGAAATGCTCTCCACATGGCACCTGAACAGGGGTGGGAATTCCAATAATAAATCTCCATCATCACCGGGATTTGAACCAAGACTCCCGGTATGGGAAGCGAACACTCTATTGCCATCACACCTACCCTATCCCCAACAAACCTTGGTTCATTACCCAGTTCACACAAATAGGTCCTCGTTCCAACACTTTCATAAAGTTGGCCCTGGTCCAGAATATTTATCGGATATCTCTTACATACAAATTGCTGCTGTCACTGCCAGTGACAGAATATACGCAGCCGTACCGGGTAAAAAGGAGCAGTTCCACTCCCCGATGTAAAAAAATGACGGTTTTTCTTTTCTGAGTAAAATCATAAACAACGGATATTTTCCAAGCAAAGCCGTCAGATGCACTCACGATGGAATTTATGGATATCTGTCGCGCCTAAAAAAAATTAATACCAGGATGGAAATCCATTTTCCTTCCCTTTTCCGATTGGACCGTAAGATGGTGGCAGTGGGAGTCGATATTTGCGTGAATATGGAGTGTGGTCATTTGGAACTTAAACGGGCGTCATTTATACTTCTGCCTTTAGATATCGGGATACGTTTAGCTCAGAATAAAACCCAGCGAGAGAACTGTCAAGAGGATCGAGGTCCGGCTTCAATATTACGTCCGTAATTCTACTACAGTAATCACCTATGTGTGTATAGTATATACATATCATGTCAGTAACTTTCACATAAGAAATACACGTGAAGCTGAATCTTCATTTGACTGCAGACCATTTTTTTATTTGCAACATTAAATTAGAAATAGTCGGTTTCTGTTATTGGGAAAGGCACTAATAGATAGAAAATAAAACAAAGACTAGTCGACCCGTGCGAAGCATTCGCACTGTATCCTCCTCAAATCCAACTTAATTGAAGTGCACACCGTATGGTTAGTACCGTGTAGTTAGTGCGCCATTGATGTAGGTAAGGAATAGATGTGTGTTTAAATTTTAGATTATATATTTTTTGAAACATAAGGTTAAGGTATTTACATATTTACAGCATATTTACATGTTTACGGGACCTCTTTGAACACTATGTTTGAAGTGATGATATGGTCATCTGTGATTGTTTGTTGGTGGGTCTGTTTTACACAGACATAGATGTCACTGAAAGAGCGCACCCTGGAAAACGCCACATACAACTGACCGTGTGAAAAAACAGGGTCAGGCAAGTACAATCCTGCCTTTGTTAGCGTCTGTCCCTGTGCCTTATTTATAGTAATGGCAAAGGCAACTTTTATGGGAAACTGCTTCCTAGTCAGTTTGAAAGGCACGGTAGGATCAGAAGGGGTGAGGTTAATGCGTGGTATGACGACAGTTTGACCGGAGTCAATCAATTTCGCTGTGATAGTGTAGTTGCCCAAGTGAGTTACAACTAATCTGGCACCATTAATTAAGCCCTGCTTAGCGTTTAGGTTTTTAATCAACATGATAATAGCGTTCTTTTTTAGTACGAGTTTATGACGTGGCAAACCTGAAGGGCTTAATGATTTCAGAAATTCTAATGGATACAACTGAGCGTTTTCCGTCTCTTCGTAGAGAACCGAATCAGAACTGAGATAAACCGTTTCCTGTCCAGGTAACAAATTTGAAATAACATAATCAATGATTGTGGTACAATCGTCATTTTTTGGACATAATATGGCTGTTGAATAAATTTGGTTAACATTGAGTTCATTGATTTCTGTGTCGATATATCTCGACATTCTCGATAGAGGATCGATAGGTCGAGGGCGGGATTTCAAAAAACCGGTTTTTTTTCACTTGTAATTTTTCGAAAAACAACTGAAATGTTAGCAATTTGTATATTTTTCCGGTGTAGTGGTTAAGAAAAGCTTTAAAATGATGCCTCATTTGTGAAAATTGATGAAGTATTAAGGAAGTTATGGCGTACCGACAAAAAAAAGCCCTTGAGAAATAATATATATGATGTGTACGTATATATGTCAGTAACTTTCAAACAAGGAATACACGTGTTCTGCTGAATCTTCATTTGGCTGCAGACCTTTTTTAATTTGCAAAATTAAATTAGAAATAGTCGGTTTCTGTTATTGGTAAAGGTACCAATAGAAAGATAATAAAGATTCTTATTCCTTCGAACGAATTTTTTAATCCGGTCGAAATTCTGAAATGTTTGCTAAAACCATAGAGTAAGTATATTAAAGAGGACTCACAGAACGCGCAAAAATCGTGTATATTTTTGATGTAGTTCCGGAGGGATAACGTAGATGGCGAGGAAGAAATTTTGACAATTTTTTTAATTTGCTCGTTCCACAAGCCTGAAAATATATCCTGAAGCTGAAAGGGTCGCTACGTTTAGTGGTGACAATAGTTAGTCGATTTTGTTCATAACAATAGTTACAAAAAATATTTCCTTGAATTTTGGCTAGTAACTTGGCTCTTCCGAGTTTATATTCCTAATCCGGTTGCCGACAGACTGTTCACAGTATTAAGTTGAAACTTGCAGGAAACGTTTATTGTACATTTTTGTCCATACTGGTGAACTATAATTTGTGCTCAACTCAGTTTCAACGTTGATATGTTTGTTTAAATATCTTTTGGGCGACAAATCTGGAATTTTGCAAGGTACAAAGCGATCGCTTGCTAACTTTCGTATCTTACTACATACGTCCATATATGCTGTGTATGAAATTTGGTAAAAACTAAAAATGTATTTTTGGTGAAAAAATTGTAACTTTATCTCGAATACGAAAGTATACTTACTCTATGCGAAATCGTAGCGATTTTTTGCAATATTTTAGCGTTTTTGAGTCATTGTCCCCATGACGACCATGCTCATTGTTTAAGTCGAGTTTCCGTGTATATCCATTTACTCAATGATTCTTTGCACTAAATAAGATGTATGAATGGTTTATTACAATCAATGCAAGTGATGATATTCTTCCCGTTGATATCCAATGGGTACCTTCACTAGTTTTGCGATATTGTGATTGAGGATGCGTATCCCAGCAGTACGTTCGAATAATTGAAGTGAAATGCTAAACTTTTGAGATTCCACAGGAGCATAAATATTAAATTTTAAGTCTTAATATGAAATTAAACTCTGTGGAATCACTAACAATAAGTGTAAATGTTTCATTTCAAGTACAAACAAGTTGGAGTGAAAAACTTACCTTTGTGGTTTCGCATCTAGGTTTTTTAATCACACGACCCGGGTCTCGATGCACAACGTCATCTTCGCGTCACCTGAAGATGGCGTTGTACTTTGAAACCATGGCCGTGTGAATAAAAAACCTAGATGCGAAATCACAAAGTTAAGTTTTTCACTCCAGCATGAATCGATTTCACCAAGGTACGCCTGAAAATACGAATTATACGAAGAAGTTCCAGCAAGTCACGCCGGTGACCACGAGTGCATTCGAATATGTTAATGTATTCGCCTCGAGTATTCAATCGGTCGAAATAATAAACGCTCTCAATTTTGCAGACACTTGTTGCCGTCTCGTTGCCACCCACAAAACTATATATAAGAGATGATTCATGTTTATAAAACATTTGTAAAAACTCCGTTTAGTACAGGCTCGTTTTCATGCAAGCTATTATTTTTATATTTAATTACAAAACATTGCAAGTAGGCAATCGCCTGGTGGTAACATTAACATTAACATAATAAAATACGCATGAAATTTTCAAAACACTTCCAAATAAACCATTATAGAACCGAGGAACACTTTTATTTTATTTTTACGTTAGCAGGAAAGATCTCGAAAATTACTTCAGGCAACTCATTGCACTCCTTTATACTTCTATTTAAGAAAGAGTGCTTCAAGATATCCGTTCTCTGCTTTCTAGATTTAACTATGTACCTGGGGTCATTTCTTCCTATGTAGCAGGGTGAGTCTAGCCTTTGATTTATTTCATCCCAAGCCCGTTCTTTTGTAATAGCTTTGTATATCCCGCATAACCTGTTTATGTTCCTCCTTAATTCCAAAGGTTTCCAACCCAGATACCCAAAGCATGGCTGTGACACTGTCACACATTTTCATGTAATTCATTATCATGGAATTAACGAGATCATGACGAGGCTAATTTTAGAGCGAACATTAATATCGACAACAGGGCAATGGGGAAATTACACAAAACACGTTAAAGATACGAAGCATTTCACCAAATCCTTATCAAGTTCGCACGCTCCACTAATTGTAAATAGCGTCGATATTGTACCCGTCACGATGGCCTACGAGAGGAATAAAGGAAGCTAAATGCTCCACAATGCCATGACCGACAATTTTATCAGAGATCTGGATAGGTTAAAAATAAATAACAGGTACATTTAAAATAAATAGATTTTGATCATACCACGAACTATCCACGGTGTTACTTTTGTGATGACACCAGCAATTGCAAATAAGTGTGAAAATTCCAGAGAGGAAAAATACATCCGCCTTCACCAACACCGGTCAAGTCGGATTGTTTTTTCTTGGGGGAATTTTCGCACTTAATTGATGTAACATCAATTAAGTGCGAACAACATTATTTGCATCAGTTACGGATAGATAGAGCTTTTTGTTGCCGAATTTCGCACCTCAATTCCGTAAACAACAGAATCCATCGCAACGTGAAGCACATGGTGATTAAATATGGCAACAATGGGATTCAAGTCACTCTTAAAATAAAGATTGGAATCGATTCCCGGAAGAAGACTTAAAAGTGAGATACTTTTCAAAATTCGGAAGTTTCACGTAACCCGATGAGATTAACAGAAAAAGTAAATTCGAAATAAGAACGTATATCTACAGGCAACAAATGCCAAATACATAACTAATGCCTGTTGCTCACGGTAAAAGTTTCTGTAAAACGTTTTATAAAATCGATTAATTTTATAAAAATAAGCTTGCTAACGATAAAACCGTTTTATAAAACGTTTTACGGAATAGGACAGGTTCTATTTCCATAAAACCGTTTTATGCAACAACCAATGAGACGTTCCGCTCATCGCGTTGATAATAATCTCGTATCCATGGGAAGCCAAACAATAAAAACGTAAACAAACATGGCTGGAAGGTTAATGGAACGTTGAGGCAATATCTTTCTTGATATAAGAATGAGTTAAAGCCGTTGCACCGTTGAGTGTGATCAGAAAGTAAGTAAATAAACAATACATATAGTTATTAACCTAACAGTCATCCAAAAGAGAGTGCATTAATCACTTCACGTGTTCTCAAAGCGTCTCATAGATGGCAGGACATTGCGGTTTTATGAATAGTTTTACCGTGAGCAAGCAAGTAAGTTTTACGTACGATTCATAAAACTTTCAATAAAAGTTTTTATAAAAGTCTTTTATGGAAAATTTTACCGTGAGCATCCGGCATAAGTATCATAAAGATTCTGGTATTTGTACGTTGATACTGAGTTATTTTGAATCACAAATACTTACCTGCACATACTACATGCTTATGATGATCACCTTATTTAAAATACAATATCAATTTTTCATTCGTAAAATTTCCTCCAATTCCTTGGAGTTCACTCCAAAAATTAAGAGGAAAATGTTAAATTCTAGCATGTTTGACTCGTTTGTTAATTGGATTTGTTTGACTCGGGAACAGGATGAAAATTAGATCCAAAAATTCACCGATAAAATCTTCTGATTCGCTAAGAAAACTATTTTTTTAACTCCCCCGATTAAGCACTGGACCGGAAATTTGAGAAATGCTGCAAATTCATTAAAACTACCCGTTCTTGAAACTCCATTCAGTCCCACAACAGGATACTGGATTTTCTCGACAGGGAGGGTCACTATAGCAAAATTGAGCTCGGTTGAACCCCTAAGTTGGGGAATGTGACCATGGCAAAGTTTTCCCTTGGCTTAGCTCCAGGCATCCAAACAAGTAGTTTCGGAAGTGGCACAGGGGGTAACAGAGAATAAAAGCACGTAATACGGTACCACGGCAGGATTTAAATTAACAAAGTAACTTTCGGACGGAGGTTTGGGAATAATTCGAAACAATGCATGGCATAAAAACCACATATACACCCTAACACAATACGTCATGAGTGACTGATTGAATATGCTCAGCCCGTAACGTAGGGCGCTCGCTTATAAATAATTATCGGACTCTGGTTTTTTAAAACGCTTTTTAAGGGTAAATATGTGAATTCACAATTTTCGTCATAACATTGGACTAGGTTTGGAGCCACTAAAAAACTCGGAAGCAACACGCCAGTCTTAGATTACTTGAAATATTAGGTTACTCTTAGATAACTTGAAATGTTCCAATCAGGCGAGTAAATATTTTATCCGCGATATAATAACATAAAAACAAAAGCTGAAAGCATCGCTAAAAAACGGCTAATTTTCCGGCTAATGTCCTCCGAGTCAATACATCTTTCTTACGACAGTTGCTATCCCACCACTCCGCGGGAGCCTTCATTAATATCTTCGTAAAAAACGTTAAGATCGAGCAGACAGTGCCACACGGCTGATCGAAGGAATAAGTTCGGAGCCACTATAAACTCGGAGGCTACGTACTAGAGTTACATTAAGGTGATTTGAGCGAGATAGTAGATCCCTAGTCATAATGGAGACCATATTCAAATTTTATTTTTTGATTTCAGCGTCTGTAAGAAGGATGAAATAAATATTGTAATATTAATGGCGCAAGGATATAGTTATATATGACGAAAATTCACAGTAATTAAATAAATAAAGCTACATAAGTCTCTAACTTGACTCATTTTTTCCCGCCGTACGGCTGAAAACCCATCAAAACAGCAGGTTTATTTGCGATTCTGTAAAAATTACTTCGGTGAGTAATAGATTATTTTTTATAAAACCAAATTCATCAAATTCTAGGTGAAGTGGTTTTTTCGCTCTCAAACTACCTCAATTGAAAATTTCAGATGAGAGGAGTTTCAGAACGACACCGAGGATATCACTTTCAACCCGCACTAAATCCCTCTAGTAAGTACACTTTGGACCCCCGCTTTGCGATGGGTTCACTTTACGATCTGCATATGTTTCTAGGAATTTCAAAGCGTGCTGATTTTTCACCGGCCCTTGAAAATTTCCCAATTTTGACGATTCAATTTAAGTTTTAAATATTGGTTAAATAACATTTTAAATCATTGAATTCGAGCATATTTCGTACACATACTGTATTGTGTATCACTGAATGTATTGGCGATGATGTAGTTAAAACGATCCGTCGTCCGGTAACATACTGATTCACTTTACGATGAAATTCGCATTACGATCGGTCCTATGGTAACGGATTGCCATCGAGTAAAGCTCTGAGGGGTACTGTACACTGTACTAAAAAGAAACGAAAAAATCAGAGAGAGATCCACTGCCGAACTGATAGGAATGAAAATTCCCTCTTTTCACGCAACATTTGCAACTATAACAAAAACAATCTAAAGTGTATGCTTTCACCTACGTTGATAATTCATTTTTTTCATTTCATTTTATTTATAACGAAAACAGATGGAGTCACTAAGACATTCCGTTTCATGCATTTTACTTTCGTCCTTTCCTCTTTCAATTTCTTTTCCCTATTCCCTCCTCTTTTCATGGCAAGTGCATTATCAACCTCTGCCTCACACCCCCTCGCGGCGGTTGGCAGGGGTAGTGTGTAGATGTAGATCCGCGAAGCGCAAGACCATTAAGCGGAATCGCGAAAAATTCTTACCTGAGAGTTTTGTTTTACTCAGCGTACTCAGCAGTGAAAGCGGTTATCGCAATCGATCGAAGCGAAAAGAGCGAGAAGAACTCCACAAACACACTCTTGATGCTTCGAACAAGCAGCAGCGAGGAGACACCGTTCGATTCGCAATTACGCATTTCACAATCTCATCCTTTCCCTATATCCCAATTCCGCGTTCTCTCACTTTTTCATGGCTGATGCCCGAATACCCACTGCCATACGCCCCACGCGGCGGGTCGCAAAGTGATGGTGAAGAACTTGCTATGTATAAAAGTGATGGGAAATAGCTTCAAGGGCATGGATATACTGTTACAAGTATTCGGAGATAACGAGGCGACCATCCGGAGATGGTCCAAAATGATTTACATCCACAATATTATACGCAGCAACAGAGTTTCACTCGGAACAGCAACTTATAAATGTAAGAAAGAGCAAGGACTCGTGGAAGAAGATCGGTATGATCGACGAAGTTAATAATAGATTTTCTGGAAGAGAAGACAGTTTCAACTTACATTGGCCCACGGCCGAATTATGTAAAGAGAATATAAGAGCTATCACAAATTAGACGATGGTTGCAGAAGAATTACAAGAGCAAATTGTACTTAGCATCACAACATAATGCTAGTTAAAGCATCAGTGTAGATCGATTGTATGTACCAAATAAAATATTTTTAATTGATCGAGACCTTGGCATTGCCTGGAGATGTCTAGTGATCGTTATCGGCGAAACAGGTTCCATAAGTGGATTTTTTCTAAGTCATGTGTGTAAATAAATAAGGCATTATAAACGAGAAATCTTTCCAAAGCAAAAAACACCAATCCAGCAGGTGATGTATCTTTGAAAAACGTTTATAGCAAAAAAAATTGTTCCTCTCACCGAGGTCACTATGTGATTTCAATATTGAAGATTGAGTTGCTCCTAAAAAAAATTGCGAAGGGTTATAAGGAGCGTTCGTCAAATTATCTTTGCTCTCGTCAATGAGAAAAATGTTATTTTAATTCGATCGAGTGTGCATAAGCACTGTGTTCGACCTTCGAAATATTGAAAGGAAACCTCCAAGGAAAGAAAGGTAAATGAAATTGTTGGATTGAATGCGGCTGCGTGGGCACAGAGTAAAACGCCGCCTACTCACATCATTAACTTACTCGTGGGCGTAAAAACAGTATCCGGCTATCATTCAAAGAAGCCCTTCTCTCATTTTCTTGAAGGCTCTATCGCTCAGACACATCGGAATTGTATCCGAAGGAAAAATGGGAAACGATTCCATCTCCCAAGGACTCAGTTTCAAGGAATATGTATATATTTGTACTACATGTATTTTATGTGTTCCTATCCGTTTCCATTTCCTATGACTGTATGAATTTATTCGCGCCTTTGAGCGTCTGATTTTCGAATGGATGAGTGTATATATATACATTTAACGTGTCTATATATAGCACAAACTCATATAAAATTTGCAGGCCTTACTGGCGGGAGGAGGAATACGGTACCCGCTTACTAAGCCTTGGGGTAGCGGGTTTTAAGCGAGTTCTGTTTACGTACAGCTTACGCAAAACTTTGCATGCGTGTTCTTATTAATTACATCTACAGAAAAAGTGAAAAAATTGCACCCTACCGATCTGCTTTCTTGGTGATTCAACGCTATTATTAAATACGCAGTCTTATGGTACATGGCATAAATTTCGTAATAATTCGATGACATGTGTCCATAGGTATCAATCCGGGTCCAATGTCCGATTAAAAAAACATATTTCAATATAATAACGTCTAAATAACGAATACCGCGCCAAAAACTCTAGTCGTAACATGCTTTAAATAAGGAAAAAATGTTAAAATATAATTTTTGTATTGTTTTCAATACTGCCTTGTATGTTGAGTTCCAACTCGTGAACAGATGCACATCAATTAAATCTGGTCCAAGAATTGTTTTCCGACTTTAATTATTAAATCATTTAAATGTGCACTCAATGGTTCACGATCGCCACTCCAGCCGCCTTTAGTCCACCAGAGACTCGGAAGGATACACGGTAGGCTTCGATTATTTTATAATAAAATTCAGATCAGACGCATTCCAGTTCTACGTAACGGAGGCTATTATTTTGACCCCGAGCTATATCTCTAGAATTTATATATTAGTGAAAAAATAAGAAAGATATACTGCCGAACTGATAGGTACAAAAATTCCTTTTTACACGACTGCACCGATTTTGATGCAAAAACACATATTTGAACCTCTACGTTACTGGGAGTGTCATAGGCTACATAATACCGGAAGTTTACTTTCGGTTTCACCGGAAGTGTTACATTTGCACGTTAATATTACCGTGGCAACCGAACGTATCCATAGATTTCGATGTTTGACCATAAAGTGGACTTTATAATGTGATCGTGAGTGTCTTAGACTATAAACTTTATCGGAAATTTACTTCCGATGTAGACCGGAAGTGTTACATTTGCATCAGTGCGACCCTTCGGTGGATTTGATAATACGATAGCGTGCTTAATAAACCATACATTATAAGAATAAAAATTACAATATTTTGTTTTCTCCTTTCTCAGATTCATCTAGATAGCTCTATTATCATATTAGATTACCTTTTATGTTAATAATAATAATAATTCACTAAATAGAACAAAATAAAAAATAATTAAAATAAAAAATTATTAAAAAACTAAAAAAACACGACTGCAAAAAATAGCACTCAAATATCAAAATAAGATTGGTTTTCGCCTTGTTGAATAAATTAATATCTGTTGATAATGTTTAATTACGAATTAGGTGTTGGTGGTAATGTGCAAACACATCTGTCAACTGGTATGCCTTTTATTTATTTAGAAATTTTGACCTTGGATCAAAATTTTCGATGCAGTCGGGGGCTGTCTGTATATCTGTGTACATTTGTTATGTTACGCTGTCTAAACAGCACCCGACTACATTGAACATTTTGATCCAAGGTCAAAATTTCTAAATAAATAAAAGGCATACCAGGTGACAGATGTGGTTGCAGATTACCACCAACACCTATCCGTAATAAAACATTATCAACAGATATTAATTAATATTTAATCAACGAAGCGAAAACCATCTTGTTTTTATCTTTTTAATGCTATTTTTTTCAGTCGTGTTTTTTTATTTTACTAATATTTTTTTTATTATTCCAGAAAGAGGAAGCGGACAGAAGGTTTTAAGCTATCACCCCTCCCCGCAAAAACTTCAGTGGTGGTGGCACTGCCGCTACGGGTGTCGTAATATCTCTCCACCCGCTCGCTAACTGCCTCCTTTTTCCAATTACTATTTTCTAAGCTCACTTGCGGGAAATCTATCTAAACCTTACCAAAATGACTAAAGGAAAAGTTTTTCCAAGATTTTCACACTCCATCAAATGATATAGGTACGTTACTTCTTTCATTTAACACGCTGTAAATGAGTATCGTGATTCACGAGACGTTTTTTGTCCACAAGTCTACTAAGTTTTTTTTTTTAAATAAAAGCCATAAAACAGCGGCAGTTGAAGAGTTGAAATGGGATTACGTTGACCGGAAGTAGTAGGGTATGCGAAAATGACTTAGTTGCCTTCTATTTCGTTTGAGCACCACGCCAGAAAGACAAGCATATTACCCGCACGCGAAAGGCACGTGAATTGATCGTGCGAGTTGAATCAACAGCATTACTCCAGAAAGCTATTCATACAGCAATTCTTTCAAGAGATGCATTCGCCCGACTTAAAATTGTTATTTACTCTCTTGGCGAATGTACACTAACTACAGGACTATATTTGACTGCTACGGATATATAGTGTTCACAATTAATGTTTATCTTAATATCCTTGAAATCGAGTGAAGACAAAAGGAACGTTGCTGTAAGGAGAGCAAACGCTAATGGAATATTTATATCACTATTAGTTGCGGTCAAAATCAAATATCATACTACGTTCAAACATATTTTATCTGTAATTAATGGTTTCTGATAAATGTCATTCTTACACTTTAAAAATTATTCTCCTTCACTTTATTTTTATCTGATAGCTTCATTCGTGTTTATATTTCTATTTGATTTTGTTCATTGTTTATTTCTCTGTTTATTGGTCGTTGAAAGAGGAAAAAAAGAGATTTTTTGAGAAATGGGAGAGGAGAAGGTGTTGACAAGACTGCTCTTCGAGAAGTGGGTTTTAAGACAAGTGAATTAAAATTTATTGGGCTACATTTATTTCTTAGAACATGATCGCCGCCGCTACAAAACTCAGGATGTTCAAGTTTTTGTTCAATCAACCTTTTAAAAAAATCCACATGGGTTTTCACGTTGGCGTGAACTCGAGGGACAATTTTACTCCTATTTCGGAAGAAAATTGAGATGATTTGTGATAGAAAAATCATTATTTTCTTACAAATAATAATTCATCATTGTGTCGTGAAATGGTCATTAATTAATCAATCATGTTAAATAATACACTCTCGCGATTTTCCAGTCATAGAATTTCTTTAATACAGCGGTCTTCATCATAAACTAGCATCAGTTTGAAGTTGAAGGTATTTAGAGTTTAGGCAAAACATAAACGCACTTCCGTTGAAAAGAACATTTCCCACTCATTTCACCATAAATTTGATTTAACAAAGCGTGCTTTGCGAAAAAGAGAAAAGATAGGGAGAGGAAACATTGTTTCTCCCAAACAGTGCGAATGGAACGTTCTGGAAATGGAAGGCGTATGAAAAGGAGAGTGCTTCGTTTGGAGTGGCGTTGACGAGAGAAGAGGATGAAAGGCGAACCACTTAACAGACATATGACAGTTGAAGAACGAATGGCGAAGAAGATGAAAAGGTTAAACGGAGAACGTCACGGGTAAATGCCGTAGTTAAGCGGAGAGTCCCATGAGGAGAGGAATATATTAAGCCCGTTTTACGCGCGAGGCAATGCTTCTTTGAGTATTCTCAGGCACGGATATATAAGCATCCAAGCTTCGTCTGGTAAATTGCTCGGAGGATAATTTGTGGCATTGCATAAATACAAATGTTTATTCTTTAAATTAAAAACTTTTACACAAATTACAGATTTGTTCACCCCCATAAACGACCCTACATAACCGACTACTATATAAATGTGAATTTCCCCGTCTCAATCATCGGATGATAATGATTATTCCTTGAAACCCTAGTCATGTGAAAACATGTATGGTGTGAGTAAAATTTTGAATAAAAATCTATCATAATGAGACCATTCTTTGGACGGCTACGCCAATGAATGACTGCACAAAAAATTTCCATGCTGTCACATGCAAAAACATTTACGAAGCTGCACTTCACAAAAAAACTAGGATTTATCAAGCGAATACGTACGTAGTAAGAAGGGCCTCGGATGAGGAAATATTGTTTCACACTGGTTAAGTTAATCCACATCTCGAATGCACCGCAAGCATTTGGGACCCTGCACGAGAAATATTTAATTCGCGATGCAAATAAAATATTAAGGAAAGCGGAAGGTTTCGTTTTAAAAAAATACGAGCGAACCAGACATCGTAACACAGGTGATGGAAAGACTAAGTTGCGAGCCGTTTAAAAACTCAAGAGGCAAAAACATTAGGGCTACATTACTCGAAAAACTCCGATCAGACGAGTTTCAGTACGACTCGAAGGATATTAATTTGACACCACAATGTATCTCTAGAACTGTAATTGAAAATAGCATATAAATAAATTGAAATCTGAGTTGGTAATTACTCCGAGAAAATTATGTTTTCTCAGGCTCAATAGCCCGGTTTCGGTTGTGAGGGTTGTGTACTTTGGTATTTGTTAATTCAAGAATACAATATGGCATGTCCTGTTGGGGAAGTTGTTATTAATCGAATATTCAACCGATAGGAATTGCCCAAAACAAAATCCTGCGGGTAATTCTAAGAACTCCTTGGACTGCACCTTCATTTCCATTGTTTATCAAGGTAAAAATTCTTCCAATCAGGCATTTATAGTGTATAAAGTTTTAAGAATCTGTTATAATCGCGGAGGACATAAAAATAAACCTGGTCCTTTTATCATAAAGCTGAGAAAAAATCTAAGTACATATTTCAATTCCAAAACCTAATATTGATGCTTATAAACTTTTTAATAATTATATAGCCCCTAAAATATATATACTTAGTTTCCTAAAGATTTATATTTTTGTACAAACCAATTTTTGTTTAAAAATAAATTGAGAGATTGATTATTTATACAAAAAGATATTGAAATATATTTCAAAACTTTTGTTTTAGCCTATTTACAAATTAAGGTTTGTTTGACCATGTTCATATTGCTTCATATACTCGAAGTAGATTCACTTTATTTGTATTTCCATTTATTGTTATTGTAATAAACTGTATTTGTGCTATAAATGATGTATTCATACCGTGTACGGACTCTCTTTACATGTCAAGTTGAATAGCCTTATGTATCAGAACTCATGATTAAAAGACAACTTAGTACTTTTCTACAATTTTTTTGTACGATGCGTTTCGCCGCTTTACGGCATCGTCAGGTCAGGTACACAACATATAAAATACAGAAGTTTGTTATTTGAGTTTGTTATTGTTTTTGTAGTTACGGAGGAGGAGGGGTGGGGGAAAATAAATGTTCGGGCATGGTTGAGGAAGGAAAAACAAAACACGTTTATTAATGGCTGGTGAGGCGGGAAAGGTTAATTTTATCGGAGAGGAGTTATGGGGAGGAATGCGGAAATAGTAATTCATTATAAAGGTTTATAGGATTGTATGATAATTTATATCTGTTCAAGTGCGTTCATTTTCAGGCATTTTGGAAAGAACGTGTAGAATTTCTGGCGTAAAATCGCTCGCGTGACTGTTATCAAGAAGGTGTTTTTACAAAAGGTGAAGTGGAATCCATATTTCTGTAATATCTGTCGTGTTCTGGCGTAATATTAGTATCTTCTTCTGTGAAGTGAATTCCGCAACAGTCAAGTACAGCCTTATGTTTGCTTCGATTATTACATATTTTCACTTATAACTGCCATACCCAAGGAACGGCAACTCCATCATGAGTTCTTTCTCTCTATATTTTGTTATTAATCTCTGTACAATTGTTATTCATTCATTCATTCATTCATTACAGTAATCTACCGGTTAGAGGTAGCTTGTGATGAAAGTCAGAGAATATCCAATAAACTCTTACACGTGCCTTGCCCAATCTACCTCTAGCATTTCTTTCTTCATCTCAGCATAAGTCCTACCTTTATTCATCCCGTTCATAAAACCGATTCTCTTCCTTCCCCTTCCCCGCTTACCCAACATCCTTCCCTCTATCACGGCCTACAGCAAACCATCGTCCCTCATTACCCCTTCCAGCCACCTACCCTGCCTTCCCCTTTAATCTCATCTATAAGTTTCCTCTCCTCGCCCACCATGTCAAGCACTTCCTCATTTGTCTTCCTTTCCGTCCAACGCACCTTCTCCATCCTCCTCCACACCCACATCTCCAAAGCCTTCAGCCTTTTTTCGTCTTCCTTTCTCAAGGCCCACGTTTCTGCCCCATACAACGCCACACTCCATATCAAGCTCTTCACTAGCCTCTTTTTTACATCCTTACTTAAGGTCCCCGTCATCAGCTCCCTTCTATTATTGAACGCTTCCTTCGCTAGCGCTATTCTCCTCCTAATGTCTTTGCTACTATGTCCTCTTTCTTCTAGCGTAGGTACTACCCAAGTAATTAAATTGTTCCACTTGCTCTAGTTTGTGACTTCCTACTCTGATCACCAGCTTCGCTTTCTTTGACCTAGAGAATCTCATTACTTTTGTTTTCCTATTATTCATCTTCATTCCGTATTTCTCACACTGCTTTTCCAATGCATCTACTAAAGTTTGCAATCCTTTCGATAGAGTGGAATAAATATGTCATTATTAAAAGAAAACTTTAAGGAGCGGGGAAAGATGAGAGATTCAATTCCGAACTGCTCAAATATTCCTTCTTTCCACGTTACCATTGGTGACCGTAACATGAGCATAGCGGCGCACTTGTATGCAACAATATCATGCAATGCACTTTCGTCTTCTCCATCTCTCCCTAATCCCTTTTCCCACACCCTTTTAACGAGGGAAGTCCTAACACACAACCCTGCCGCACGCCACTATAATGGTGGCTCACATGATTAGTATGTATTATGTTGTTCCACGTGGTTAACTGCATCATTTTTCCGCCTTTGCCGGAACTGAAAGTAGTTATCCCACTAGAATTATTATCAACGTGATAAAATAATCCCATTTAAAATTAGATGAAGTACTCCATTAAATATATTAGATGATTAACCTTCTCCTCTAATCCCAACACTCTAAAACTCCCTCTCCTCAACTCCACCAAGACCTGTCATACTATAATGCCTGAAAAATCTTGACTACAGTGCCTGGTGAGAATACTTTTTATCCATACCGGTCGCAAAATAAAATATCTGTGGAACCTTGAGAGTGCATTTCCTTTCTGAACAAATAATAATGTAGGAGTTCCATCATGTTTCGCCTGATACCACTTAAATCCAACAAAACCCAAAATCTCAGTTACGTAAAAAAAACGAACGATGTCGTGGGGTAACTAGTGAAATTTCTCCATAATTGATAAAGAACAAACTTTGCAAATTCCACTATATTTAGTTTTTTATTCACGACCCTGGTTACGACAGTTTATGACACAGCTGACTTCTACCTGAGGATGACATAAACATTCGAATAAAAAACTAAACAGTGAAATTTGCATAGTTTGTTCTTTTTCCATCAGTTAGTCAGTAAAGTTAACGAAAAAGCTATGCTATATCTTACGGTTAACGATATAACCAGATATTATGAAGCCGGGCCATAAAGCGTCGGCCCATTCACGATAATTTTGGATTCACCAATTAACTTACGCCCACTACATCTACGTCACTCATTTTGAAACGGGGAGTGACGTCACAGTTCGTCAATCCCCCCCGTATGCCCTTGAATCAGCGCGTTGGACCGACGCCACTCCCTCACTCAGGGAGGTCGACGACAAGTTGTTCCTTTCTTCTGTTTCTCGAGAGAGGGCTCTTTAAGACGTAGCAAGCTCGAAATGATGGACGAGACGCAAGATTCGGGGGCAGACATGGGGTCACAGTGGACACGGCGGGGCGGGGCGACGCCTGCACTCCGTCTTGCACCCCTGGAGGCAAGCCCTCCTTCCGTCGTGAGATGATCCTCCTTCGCCCTCTGTGGCAAGCCTCTCCCTCTCCTGCACACACTCGGTTGAAGTAAAGGGGTTGCACTAACTCCCTCTCTCCGCTCTCGCATTTGCATGAAGACGGAGCGAGCAGAAGGGGCGATATTTTACGAAATCCCACATACCACGCTATAGATCACATCATGAGAGTAAAATTAGAAAACTAGACTGCAGAACGGACAGATTTAAAATGTCATTTTTCCCACGAACTATAAGGGACCATAACAGCACTGCCAATGAGACTTTTATCTAGGTTTGTCAATAGGTAGCGTAGCTCTTAGTAGTAGTAGTAGTACTCCCTAATACTTGAATCCTTATCTGTTACCCAGTACTAACAGCACGTCGTGCATGTTTCTACACAAGTCTTGAGTGTCTGTCCATTTGCGTAGTTGCAAAATACATATATATTGACGGTCCCTTTCCATTGTGATAATATCTGTAGTGTAGTAGTGCATGCTTGTGAGGCTTCGCCTCGTGAAAAGCATTAGCGGTTTATGCTAATTCATAATTAGTCGTAGTTACACTAACTTTAGGGTATAGTGTAATGCATGTTGGTGAATACTCACCCCCTGCCACACACTCCTGTGGTGGCTTGCAGAGTATATTTTAGATGTAGATATGCTCTCTCTCTCTCTGAAACACATCTGCATCTGAGAAAATGCACTCGACCGCGTCAGTGGGCTTTGAAGGCGAAAAATAAGCAACTCCTAATTCATTATGTTATCATCATTTCTTGTTAAAATTCGGCTTATCTCGCCAGGTGGTGAAATAAAAGTAAAAAGGAACACTTTAAAATCATGTATCCGAAAATAAACAGTTAAGAAAATTGTAATATTAATATCGAAATAAAATACAATACAAAATATGAAATAAACAAGCAATGCGATCCACAGTTTAAAAAAATATACTTATGCATAAATATATTTTCTTAGCATACAAATGTGACATCTACGAAGCCATAAAAAATTATACGCTACCTTAAGAACTTCTTGGCATCCTATACCAATACATAGTACATGAAAATCTAATGGTGTCTGTCTGTTTGTTTGTTATTCAATCACGCAAAAGTGGCGGAACTGATTACTTTGAAATTTTGCATGTTGACAAATAAGTGCACTGGGACAAACATAGGCTATATTTAAATTTCGTCCAGGGCCCAGGGGCCCCAAAATGGGCCCCTGTTATTTACTCCCATAGGAAAAGTATTGGAATCAGTCATTGATTCCAATACTTTTCCATCAGAGGTTGATTTTTTTGCTTTTTTCAATTACTTGTACTCAGGGTTGACATTTTCACTATCGGTTGAATCAATTTTGTTATACAAGTCGTTTTTGCTTAAAAATTAGGTTTTCAATTCCAAAATTATCAAATTTCTCCTAGAGCGAAGGTTTCCCGCGGTGATGGTGGTTTGATCTCTTCATTTTCCGGGTTTTCTTCCGCGTCAGTTGGCTTGTTGACAACAGTTTCGCTGGCTATCCTGCCAGCGTCTTCAGGTCGAAGGTGCATCCCTTCGACCTGAAGACGCTGGCCAGCGAAAGATAGGCTTAGGCTTCTTAGGCTTCAAGATAGCCAGCGAAACTGTTGTCAAAAAGACAACTGACGCGGAAGATAACCCGGAAAATGCAGAGATCAATTTTTCTCCTATTTCAACAATGGCATATTTCCTTGGCAACCCGAGCAATGGCTATGGATGGTAAATTTCGCCCGGGGCGCCTTTTATGGCTTACATTATATTGAACAAATAATTGAAGCAAATTTCAGCGAAATTTCAGTTTGGGTATTTTTAACCTCGTATTTATTAACGTGCTCTAACTGTGCATTTAAAGAGTATCCGCACAAAGCAGGTCACATTGACTCTTATAATAAGTGTCAATCGGTATGCGTAGTATATCGCTTACTTCGTAGAATTTTTCACACTTCTAGAGACCTACGTATTGCACACATTAAACCATTAATGCAGACCTAGAGCTCAAGAGGAATAATGGTTGGGAGAAACATGGTGTGTTTGTGACGACATGGCCATTTTGTACGTCAAGCTCAAATCAACCTCTCTCCCAGTATCATCGTTCCATTTATCCCAACCACACTTCCCCCCTTGTCATATACATTCTCGGCCTTCCCGTAAATATAGCATTCCAATCGCCAAGAATAATTGAGTTTTTTATCCCCTTTTACTTCCACCCTTATCATTTCTTATATATTTCGTCGTGCATATCTTCTAAGTCGTCACATACGTAATATAACGAGGGCATGTACATATACTTGTGCCTCCACCGTGTCCTTAGGTTTTGGTTATCATCCAACCATAAATATCCTTTCACTGTTAGTACTCATAATAAATGAAAATACTAAGTACTTTTCTACATTTTTTTAATTCTACGACGCGTTTCACCAATTTACGGCATCGACAGGTACAAAGAGTTTGTTTTTTTCTTTCTCTGCACCTGACGATGCCGTAAATCGGTGAAATGCGTCATGTAAATTTAAAAAAAAATTAAGAAAAGTGTTTTCATAAATCATGAATATTTATATAATCAAATTCTACGAAGTGAAGCCTTATACTGTCAAGTTTAGACAGAACATGTTTCAAATGTCCATCATTGGTTCCAAAGCAATCGCAAGGTGGTTGGACCAGCGTACAGATTTGCTTGAAACTTCACAAGCGTGTTCTCATTAGTCGTACCTAAAGATAAAAGTGAAAAAACTGCATCATATTGATTTTTTTTTTTTGGCAATCCAATGCTATTTAAACACGTAGCCTTAAATGGAATATGACAAATATTTCGTAATGATTGCATATGCACAGATCTTCTTCAAAACGCGAAATAATACATTTCTTATTATTATTATAGCTGTTGGTAGCACGTATTAAGGTGTCACGCCAAGTCCAACATTCGAAAAAATAACATATTCTAATGTAATTTCGTCAAAATTTCTAATAGGTACCGCACCAAAAACTCTAGTCATAACATGCTTCCATAATGGAAAAATTTAAAAAATATAATTATCGTATAATTTCCATTACGACCTACATGGTGAATTCCAACGCAAAAATAAATGTACTTAAATGTAATACATGAATTTTGTTCAACTTAAGTACTTGAAAAACTATTAAAATTTACACACAATGATCCACGATTACCGCTCCAGCCACCTTTAAAAAAAGAAGGATCGTTATCCGCTCAATTAGAAAGTTTCGATGCAGGTATTAGCGTTAAGAGATGTGTGGATCATATAATGTTCCACTGGAAACCGTTAAGGTAGCGGTGACGTATACGGAGTGACGGGCTACATCAGCGAAGTCAAGTTTATCCTTTCACTGTATTGAATGCACATACATCTCTTCGCTCGTAAACCGCTACTTTTATTGACATCGAATCGCACGTTGGCACATATATATATTCTTTTATTTAACCTACATGCGATAGAGGTTTTCTTGCTTTCTATTGCGTGAAAATCTTCATTTGAGTAAGACCACCGCTTATGAAGACTATCTTGAAGTCGAAACACGTGTTTTTACTCCGTGGGAAAAAGTTTTCGTTCCGTAAGTTAGAAAGGAAGTTGTAAGGAAAAGACGTAAGGCCTAAAACTCGGCTCGGAATGAAACCTGAACAGGCAGAAACTAATAGAGATCCATGAATATTGAAAAAAAACAATATTTTTGTTGCAGTGTAGACTAAAAGATCTCCAAAGAGATTTTTTTTGCGTGCATATCAATATCCTGGCAATACAAATATCTTAATATAATATAAACACAAATATAAATATAGTTTTAAAAACACAGGCACACGGAAATAAAAAAGAAGGACACACAAAATATTGTACGGGACGTTTCGACGGTCGGGACGTCATCGTCGGGCGATGTGTTTGACGGTCAGGGCCTTGACGATGACGGCCTGACCGTCGAAACGTCCCGTAAGATATTTTGTGTGTCCTTCTTTTTTATTTCCGTGTAGCTGTGTTTTTAAAACTATATTTATATTTGTGTTTTTATTCGCCGAGTGCGTTTTCTGAGAAGATACTATTTAATATAATATAATTAACATATAAGATAAACTAGAATGATAAAATGTTAAGAATATTGGGTAAGTCCGGGAGAGATGGCCCCTCGGGAGAGATGGACTGATTGCATAGTTCGGAATGTAGCCGCTCTAGTGCGCCACTGTTCTCGTGCTGGTGTCATGGCCGACTACGTAGACACGTATTGTTGTTTATAGCCGCTTTGACCTCCTTATTTGATAGTTATTCAAAGAAAAAGATATCAGGCGAGTAAAATATTTTTTCATAGTCAACGTTTTTTAGTTGTAGTGTGTTTAATTGTCCATATCATTGAGTTTCTTGTCTATACTTGATGAAAACAATATGTAACGGTTCACTACACACCACTGCGGCGCCCCTGACATTGGGGAAAGCAGAAAAATGGCCACTGGTCCATCTCTCGCATACAATCGGGAGGGATGGACCAGTTCGAGTTGGGATAGATGGACCACACTTTTTACACTATAAGTAAAAGCTGACAATTTAGATTTGCTTGATCAAAGGGCTGAAATGTTAAAAAACAAATATAGTCGAACCAATAATTAAGGAAATTGTAGTTAGTAGTAATTCCAATATTAAAACTTGGCCTTTTCATTACATTTTAACTTTTTGTTGGCCGTTTAATTCTTTTGGTTAGATTCTTGTGTCTAATATGTTCCAATTTTGCAAATTTATAGTTTGGTAACATTGGCAGTAAACATAGAGTGTTCTTAAAATATTATTTTGTACAAGGAACATTTTTGTTCAAGTTTATTTAATGCCTTTTAGTTATGGTCCATCTCTCCCAATATCCTTGGTCCATCTCACCCATAGCATATGGGTGAGATGGACCAAAGAGAAAAAAATATATTGATTTTTTAAAGGTATTTACCGTTTAAATTTCACTTATTTCTTATGAAATACTAATAACGTTATCTATGATATTATAGGACAACACACGATTGAACCGATTATACCATAATTAACAAATATATGAACACTTAAAAAAAGTGGGGCCATCTCTCCCGGACTTACCCTAAATGTGCGGAAGAGTCGAAGAAGAAGAAAGACGAAAGACGGAGCGTAGTAAGAAAAGGAAGAACACAATGTAAATGCCAAGAGCATAATCGAAGGACAAACATGAGTGAAGATTCCAAAGAGGAAGACCAAGGTGTACAAGAAGAAGTACAAGAAGTACAAATAAAAATGGATGCGGGAAAGAAATGTCAGAATGTAATAAGAGTGGTCAGCTGTGGATAGGAAAGAATTGAGGGCTGCAATTAACCATTCTTTAAGGATTGAAACAATAACGATGATAAGCATCTCTTTACCTAGAAATGAACGCAGTGCGACCTGAATGTTCATGCTAATAATGTATTTCATTACATTAAGGCATTTGGTGTAATGGAGAAGTGTCCGAAAACAAATGCAGTAGGAGTATGATATGCATTAGAGACAGATTAGGTTCTCAGATGACCCGACGACGTTGGTTAGCCAGTCAGATATAATTGATATCAGAAATTATTGAACAACCCCCAGATTCAATGTGAGGAATACAGAATGAAAATAAACCACGAAAAAACAAAAATAATGATACATTGCGGGTTAGAAGAGATTAAAGTGAAAGATGTTGGAATGACCAATTTCCCATACTGGTAAGTTCTTGTTGCTGCCGTTGTTGTGCAACCTATGAATAATAAATAAACGCTTTCGTAACTGGCATTAATACTAAGATTGAACATGTTTGTGTGCTGAAGTTGTCGGGTGAGAAAAATATGTACATCGAACTAAATCCAGTGTTGAAATTTGATTTTTCTCCATCCTGATATTTAAATAATTTCTTTGACTAACTAAATAAATTCTAACAATAACAGAATGAGGATAAACCACGAGAAAAGAAAAATAATTAGACGTTCCGGGTTAGATTGAAAGAAGTAAGTCGGAGGGAATAAAATAGAACAGGTGCAAAAACTTGCATCACCTCAGGGGGAGGATTCTGAACGAAGATGAACTTAGTAAAAATGATATTAGATGGAAAAAGGGCGAGGGCGGATTAGGCGTTCATTAATGGGAGGGGATTAAGGGTAAAAAAACCCTGGGTAAGGATTCCAAGAAAAGGTTAGTGCCCGATATGGGGCGTAGCGCAGTATGGTTACGAAAGTTGTACCCCAGGGAGTCGAGGAGGAGAATAAAATATCTGGAGGCAATCGACTCGTGATGCCGGCGTGTGGGATGCGAGAGACTGGATATAAAGTGTGTATACAATGGGTTCTCAAGAAAATCAATAAGAGGATAAGGAACAAGGATGGAAAAAGTAGTAAAAGAGGATCATCTCTATCTACATACTACCCCGCAAGCCGCCTCAATAGGCGTGGGGGGTGATAGGACACCAGCCGTTTACATATAAAAAGGAAACGCTCTAATGAAATTACGCCTAGCATTTATTATAGTCCCTTATTGTTCGGGGGAAAAACGAATTCCCATACCTATCCGTTTGGCAAAATATCTCTCTTAATTTATCGTTTCTGTCGGACCTGGAAATATAGTGGGGTTCTAATATGATGTTATCCGTGTCGCTCTTAAAGATATCTATTCTTAATTGCTCAAGCAATCTAAGCCTAGCGCGCAGCCTCCGAGTCTCTAGCGGCACCCAGCCTAATTCGTTTAACATCTGAGTGACGCTGTCTGTACGCCCGTAGCAGTTTTTGACGAATCGCGCAGCTTTCCTTTGTATTTTATTAAGTTCCCGGATTAAGTCTTTCTGCACCGGATCCCATATGCTCGCTGCATATTCAATGTGTGGCCGGACGAGTGCGAAATAGCACCTCTCTTTTACTTTTTCATCCGAGAATCCTCCCACAATACGCTTGACGAATCCTAGCTTCTTCAGAGCTTTGCCACAAATATTTCAAGGATGAGTTGGGACAATATCTAATGAATAAATACTTTCCAAAAATATGTCAATTCATTGGTCTTAAATATTCAGTATTCGGATAGCAGTCCTATCAACACTTAAATTTTATCTCATGTCACTCAAAAATCCCCTTTTTTCCTCTCTTACAACCAATGAACAAAGCCATAAACATTGTCCAAAATCAAGTGAAAATATAAACACGAGTTTAGTTATCAATTACAAATTAAGTGACAAGAATAAGTTTAAAATTAAAAAAGAAAATCATTTACAGCGATCATATGTTACGCTATCAACGACAAAAAATAACAGGGGTGAGATCACGGTCTTTTTTTTCGCATTTTCCTTATTGTTATTCAAAACGCGAATCACTCTAGAAAATGAAAAAAGTTAACAGTCCAAAGAATACACTTCATAAATTAAAACTAAAAGTAGTGCTTTAAATCATCTGGAAACTTTTAAGGAATGACAATAAATAATTCAATCTGATGAGCGCAATTGAAAAATAACGATGACGCAGGAATAAGCGTTGATACGGAGAGCCATGATTACCACCCCTAGAACACATTTAAGGATCCGCGTCCAACTTAAATTCCATCCTTTCCTTCAATTCTTCCGATTCCTTTTCCTTATTACCTCCATTTATACACGACTGCCCAAACAAACGGATGTGTTATGTTCACAGCGGATGGCAATGTACGCATGCATGTTTGTTCCACCGTAGGAACTTGACGACTGTACCGATTTTGATGTGCAAACGATTATTTCAACCACTACGTTACTGGGATTGTCATAGGCTAGATACTACCGGAATTTGCACGTTAATATTACCATGGCAACCGAAAGTATCCATAGATTTCGATGTGTGACCATTCAGTGGACTTTATAATGTGATCGTGTCTTAGACTATAAATTTTATCGGAAATTTACTTCCGATTTAAACCGGAAGTGTTACATTTATATCAGTACGACCCTTCGGTGGACCTAATAATACAATCACGTGCTTAATAAACTATACATTATAAGAATAAAAATTACAATATTTTGTTTTCTCATATCTCCGATTCATCTAGATAGCTCTATTATCATATTATTTTACCTTTTGTATTAATTGTTATAATAATTCAATAAAAAGAACAAAATAAAAATATAGCTAACATAATAAAATTATTAAAAATAAAAAAACACGACTGCTAAAAAATAGCACTAAAAGGATAATAACGAGATTGGTTTTCGCTTCTTTGATTAAATATTCATTAATATCTGTTAATAATTTTTTATTACGAATAGGTGTTGGAGGTAATGTGCAACCACATCTGTCACCAGGTATGCCTTTTATCAATTGGGAAATTTTGACCTCCGATTAAAATGTTCGATGCAGTCGGGGGCTGTCTGTATATCTGTATATATGTGTTATGTTACACTGTCTAAACAGCCCCCGACTAGATTTAAAATTTCAATCGAATGTCAAAATTTCCCAATCGATAAAAGGCATACCAGTTGACAGATGTGGTTGCAGATAACCCCCAACCACTATCCGTAGTAAAACATTATTAACAGATATTAATGAATATTTAATCAAAGAAGCGAACACCAATCTCGTTTTTATCCTTTTAGTGGTATTTTTTTGCACTGATTTTTAAAATTCTTTAATAACTTTACTATTCATATAACTAACACGCCCCTGCCACACGCGCCTGAGTAGGCTTGCGGGGTGAAAACGTAGATTTCTCCGGACAAGTAGAGCACCAAATAATAACTTCAGCGAAGTACCAATTCCGAGCACGGACTAAAAAGTCTCTCTCTCTCTGATCGACTGGACGATGGTCAGGAGAGAGAGTTTCGTGCGAAGACACGAGG
Source organism: Pyrrhosoma nymphula (assembly GCA_963573305.1). Taxonomy (NCBI): domain Eukaryota; kingdom Metazoa; phylum Arthropoda; class Insecta; order Odonata; family Coenagrionidae; genus Pyrrhosoma; species Pyrrhosoma nymphula. The sequence continues at coordinate 4,027,181 of OY754335.1, read as the reverse complement.
CAATTCATTCTATTCCATTTTTACCTCCCCCCCCACCCCCAAGGGGGTTGTTGTGAGGAGAGAGAGAGAGAGCATTGGGGTGCAACGAGTTGTTCCCTGCACAGCCATTCAACTCACTTATCCTAATATCAACCCCACCCCCCACCCACTCCCCACCCCACCCACTCCCCACCCTTCCCCCAACTTCTCACTCAATATCCTTTTACCCATCCCCCCCCCCCCGATACCGTCTATCCCTCCACCAGTTCTCCCAAGTGGCTGCTAGGAAATAGCTCCCGCAACAGTTTCTTGCTTAGACCCGGAGGCCTTATTCAGGAAGGAATCCGAAGATTGAACCTCGGAAAATCCGTGAACGTGACAACACAGTCACCGACGAATCTCAACTTTTTGCATGGCCTTATTTGAAGTATTTTCAAGGCCGTGACGTCAGAATTATGTCACGGATATTCCGAGGCCATCCCGAATAATCCCTATCAATGCTATTCTGTAATTCGTCAAGACATGGTGACGACATTTTTCGGTTCGTTTATCTTCCCTTAAAACGATTTTTTAGCGAATATCGGTATTCTGTAAATCATTATTAACGACTTTAGTCGATAAATCGTCGGTAGGTAGAGAAAATCTTCGATAAACCATCGCTTAGAAGCTAGGGGTTAAGTTACCCTTTATAGGACTAGAAAAATTCGTTCAGGATACGATTAACGTTTGAATACTTCTTTGCCATTGGGTTGAAGAGAGACAATAAGTTAAGTTGTAGTTGTTTGAGATGGCATTCAATGGAATTAAATGTAACAAATTTGTCAGGACTAACGTGGTATTCCTGATTTTGGTAAAGAAAACTTTAAATGACCCCAAACATAAACTGGGACACTATACGTATACAAGCAAAACGCTCTTTATAAGTTCCCATAATGTTACAATAACGTTCGCTATTAAAACATTCCGTGAAATTTTACAAAGTCTTTATCTTGTGTGACGGTGGGATTTGACGAAGTTGAGCCTGATTCCAACGAATCCATCACATTTATTGTTTTATCATGAAATGAATGAAAGAGCGTAGTATTTAAGACTTTCATTCAATTTTCTTATATACGCTTCATTTTTGTCCAAGTATTGCGTTTTTATCTCTAAACTAGTGAAGGTGCAGCCCGTTGAATATTTCAGCGGGAAGGAAAAAAATAACACTGCGCGTGACAGCGTACTACGTCAAATGTACATACCATAATGTCAAATAATAAAAAATATTTGTCAAATTATAAATGGTCAGCTAAAACTTCAGGAGGGGGGGGACCCCAAGACCCCAAGATATTAATATTTTTCGAAAATATTTTATTCGGTATATCTGTTGCTAGAATTGCACCTTTTCCCAAAATTTCAAATTGAAATAAAGTTTTTTAGATGTACCCTATTATTTTAGGCCCGGATTCTACCCTGTCTCTTGCTAAACCTTTCGTGTCCTTGTTGCTCTTCTGTTCCGTATCCCGTTTTTCAGTTTCCCTCGTGTCTGATCGTATCGTTCCGTGTCATCTTCATCATCCGCCTCCAGCACCCCGGTTTCAAAATCCTCTATCCTCTTCTGTTCCAGCTTTCTGATTTGACTACGACTCTGCGCCATGTAGTGAAATAGTCCACGCCAATATTTTCAGGTACTGCAGTCTTATTGGTATTTCTATTTCATTTTAATTTTCATAATTTCATCGTGAATATTCTCTTCGCTTAATTTACGATGAACCTCTTCTATCCATGTGATGCAGCTTCCTAGGTAAATAGCTAGATATTTAGATAGATAAACGTCTTTATTGGGGCGAGATTGAGACTTTTTAAGTCCCTTCTTCCATCTCCCCCTTATGATATGATGTAACCTATATGATATGAGGTAGGCGAAGTATTCAACTCATTCTAGCACCTCTACTAGTAGCGTAATGTCTGTCTCTACCTACTCTTCCATAGGCTAGGATTATCAGTTTTCCCCGTTAATCCCGCTCGCTAATACTAATCAAAGACTACATTACTTAACAAGACCAATACTACAGTGTGACACGTAAAAATTAAGAATAAATGACAGTATAATTCCTCCGAGTAGTAAACAGAGATAAATGGTTACATGCTGGTGAGATTACTGATCACTAATGTTGTTAATATCTCCGATAAATATCATTCCATTTTCAATAAACTCTTATCTCGTTGTCCTGCTAAGAAAGGTCAATTTCTTGAAAATTGAAGCGAAAAAGATCCAAAACTTACTGAGTAAAAAAATTATAAATCTCTTTGAAATCTCTCGCCGACCACTTTCTCGCTGAAGAGATTTTCGGCTATCAAACAGGTTGGTTGCTTGATCGATCCTAGATGCCTCTAGGATCTTCACGAGCATTATAAATACCAATGCTTTGATATGCAAGACATCTATGCAAATATCCATTTAAATAGGAGGGCATACACCCAAACGCCTTATCAGAAAAATGCTAACAATAATTTAGGGAACAATAGAAACATATTTAAATATTAACGAACTTATGATGAACTTTTCGAAGGAAGACGTGTCACCCATGACTGATAACTACTTATGATAATCATTAAATTACTTACGAGCGCCATATTAGCGTAAATTTCTGGCAGTGCCATGTCTCTTTTGTTTCATGTGGTAATCCGAAAACATTACTTCATATAAGCACTTATTTTATTCGTGATAATTTATGAGAGCCTCCACATCGTTTTTCTTCAAGGCAGCCATGTTGTAAGTACTCCCTTACAGCTCGATCGGAAGGAACCCTGGGAGAGGCTAGAAAACCTCCCCCAAAAGTAGAAACGCTTCAAGACCATTCATAATTCAATGGAAATTATAACCGTTCAAGACAAGACGAATTTGAAGGGAATTAAGGCTTTCAAGAGATTTAAAGACGATAGGTCCGCCGGCATAACGTTCAACTGACCTCATGTTTATTCGATAAAGATTGTTCAACGAATTTTGAATGACCTTTGACGCAGAATTTGATATTTTGAAACAGGGCTGATGTAGGTATAGATTAAAGATGATGCTCGGATAACTTCCTTTTTCTTCAGCAAAAAATTGGATGCCTCGCCATTCTTTTTTTCAGCGTAGACTTTGACTTTTAGGTGCTATTGCAGATGAGATAATATACCACAATCTATCTTCAGGTCTTCATACAAAGACAGGTATTGCGCCAGGGATTGGATACGAATCCAAGACAATGGAAAAACACTTTCAGACCTCAAGTTGATAACGTCAGCATTTCAATTGAAATGGTGGAAGGAATGGCGGAAAAAATGGTGAGAGCGACTCTTAAGATTCCTAAGTGGAGGAATATTAGGATTCCTAAGAATAGGAATTCCTTATATTCCTAGGAATAAAAAGCTCTCCAAGCGTGAAGTTGAATACACCGCCTTGAGGCTGATTAGCAATATTAAAAACGTGAAACTTATTCATCGCAGAACGGAAGAGTAACAACACCGGAAACGAGACAAATCCTAACTAAACGAGGAAAAGGACAAAATCGATAAAAATTAACGGTCGTATGAGAAAACCAATATCGGAAAGCAAAACGATGCGATTGGTCGCATTCCAATTTTGGAATCGCACGACGCGATGTTTCAATGGAGGAAAAAAATAAGGGGCGAAAAGAATGCCTTGCGATACAATTGGCGGAATCAAATTATTGCGTCGCCTGAATCTGGGCCACGCATTCTTCCCCGTCAAGAATGTGCGGACCGGGCTGCGTCGATTTGTATTTCTTTTTTACGTATTTTATTCTGTTTCAGAAGCAACACAAGGACAACATTTGCGCATAAATTCGACGAAATCAATTCGAAGCGTGTGTAAATGTGGAAAAGAACAAATGAGAGGAAACAGTGCGTGAGAGGAGAAAGAAAACATCGAAACATGACCTCCGAGATATATTCGGGCCAGAAAAAAATCCAAATTTCGATCGTCACCTGTTTTCAAATTTGTGCAGTAGTCCCCAAAGAAGTTAAAGTGAATCGGAGGAAGCATGGACGCTCCTGGGCGAAGGTGAAGCAAGAAGTGAACATGGGAAGGATTTTGTGCCGAGTAGACGCGGCCTGTCAGTCACAAAAGCATCGCTTCACAAAAAGGATTTTAACTTCTACTTGCCGAAAATTAAAAGCCGGACGGCCGGAATAGCTAGATAGAGTAAGTCCTAAAGTGTGCCGACTGTAATGGCGGAATTGGCTTTGACTATCAAGCGGAATGTCGCCTTCATTTTTTCGCTAACCCCCTTGCGTAGTCCTACAGGACAGTTCACATTGAATGTAAGAACGTAACTACCCTGAGGACATAACATAAGAATCGGCTATATTGAATGGGTCCCCGTTGCACAGCTAATATGCCGAAAACATCGGTGTTAGTAACGGTATTGGATTGACCAAGAAAAATTAAATATGAAAATAATTTTCAAATATGGAATGCATTTTTCATAAAAATTAATGGAAAAATTGCACGCACGCACGTGTTGATTGTGTACTTTTAAAACAGGCCTCGCCCTCGTGACGCCATCTACGATACAACATACTTACAAATTACAGATTAAAGAAATTTAATCTGTAAATTTTAATCACCTGGAATTCAATACAAACGCTCTAGTTGAGATAGTGTGACGTTCATATACAACAAAATAAAACCCAATATAGAGAGAGCAACGAATAAATTATGAGCTATTAAATATCGCGTGTGTGATATGGTGACGGAATACACTTAATGGCGTTGTTATAACGATTCAGTTGAATGTCAATGATGAAATATCATAAATTTAGACGTCATAAGCATAATAAAAATATTAAAAAAAAATGTTAAGCATGCTTTTCTCAAAAAATTAAATTAAAATAAAACATCAAAAAGAAAAAAATAAGAAATATCTTAACGTCGTGCTAAACAATAAAAAATAATGTTTTCTCAAGTGAATGAAATTTTATCCTAGCAATGGAAATGATGAAATTCATTTCAAGGAAATTAGCCACACAATGGATTACCTATGAACTACTATAAATAGAAATAAATTATGTTTCCAACAATATAACCTGTTTAAAGTTGTCTATTTATGCAATATCAAAATGAAAAGCATCTTTGATATTCGATATCAACATAAATTCATTAAATATTATTCTTTTGGTATTCATTGGAATAGAAAGCTTCAATATGCGATTTATAGATAATCTTAAAATGAAACTCAAGGTGCGAAATATATTAATGAGGAGTCGCTCCTCATGTCTTCTCGTTCTTCGCGACGACTCTCGAATAGTTCTCTCTCGGGAGTCGAAGAGTCGAATGAATTAACCACCTCGCTATTCCACCTCGAATCACAATATAGGGAAGGTATTTCATTACGTTATTGTTATCTTTATATTAGTAGAAATTCAGCCTGCGCATGTTCGTGCTCGTAAAGCTCGAAAAGTAGACTGGGTCGATTGACTTGAAATTTTGACACAACGTTGCATTCTAATTCACACGAAGGTTTCTGAATTATAAAACTTTGGGGTCGTTTTTACCCCAACATTGTTAACATTTACTCCCATTAGAAAAACATTGAATTCGGTGCAGGCGTTTCTTTATTTGCTTTTTTAAATTACATGATCTTAAGATGTCGGATGGAAATTTCTATCATAGAACGCATAAAAGAATGCAGAAGATATTTAATTATTTCATTAAATTTTCTTATTCGCTTCGGTTTTGTTCAAGTAATGCGTTTTCATCTCTAAATTCATCAATTTTTCTTACTTTTCAATAATAGAAACTTCCTTGGCAACCAGGTGTGAATGTATAGGTACATTAAATAGCGATTTAATGAATGGCTATTCACGCCTGCAGCATTTAAAGGCCAGGTTCAGCGGCTAATTTGATAGTTGTAGTAAAACGACTACAGTTCCCCGTTTGCCTTGCCTTCTCAAACAAGGTCAATCGCTACAAGTGTGTGGATAAAATCTGGAAAATCCTTGCTTTTCGCATGGTCAATTATATGTATGTTGCATGCTCACGAGTGGGACAGACGAAACATTTATTTGGTTTTGCAGAGGGCGGTGAGACCAAAAATATTGTATATCCTTTAGTGCTTGAATAAATTTCTTCAACTTTAATTTGATAAACCAAATGTCATTGTCTTTCATTTATTTTTTACATGTAAATGTGTCTGCTTTATACATGTATGCCTACTTGAAAGAAAAAGCATTACAACCCATGCCGGTCACATCTAGTTTAGTAATAAATGAAGTGGAAACCATGGAAAGGCGAGTTAAAGGAAAGTATGCAAAAAAGTAATGACATGTTCATCAAATTCCAATAAATGGCACGTAGCCATCTAAAGTCATCCCTTTCACATTCCCTGAGGTCAGGAGCAGCAGGCGAAGGAAGAATTTTATGGATGGCCTTGGTGGAGAGGAGAATAATCTCCCAGGGGCGCTAACGCTCTTGCTATCCCAATATCCCCGCGGCACTGACTTTCTCATCCCCGAAACTCCGAACAATGAGGAAAATTAAAGAAAAACATTTGGGGTTCCTAGAAAAGACCGGATACCATCTTCTCTCCTCCCCTACATTACGTGGATAACGTCTGCCCGAGGGTGAGTCGAAGGATGATTAAATGATTTAACACAAGCTATTTTAACAATTTTTATTCCAACCATGGTTTCGAAATAACAAACCATTGGTCGGTAAGAATAAACATATTTGGAAATTACGAGCAAGATATCATTTAAGGTAGTCTGAGCGAGGTTTTTCTCTATTCATAATAAAAGAGACCTAATATTAAAATTTCATTTTCAAATTAAAGCTATTATATAGAATACATGACGCAAATAAAGTTGCATTAATGATGCAAAATGTTGTTAACTGACTTCCAATTTCACTCATAATTTTACGCTATTTTCCACAAAATTATCTTCAATATTTTTTTTTCTATTGAGCAATAGCAATTCGCATTATTTATACAGAAATTGAAAAATAATCGTAATCTGTTTTTGTTGTTGTTGTATACTTTCTACTATAGATGACATACCTTCGGGGATATGCTCGATCTCAAAAGCAGAAGGAAATAAGTTTTTAAGCTTGTGAAAATATTCATTCGAATATACCCGAACGGCGAAGTTAGAGAGTTGAGTTGTCTTATTTGTAAGCTGAAAACACCTTCACAACCGATGACTTTTTCCCATTTTTATACACGTTATTACGGCAAATAATAGATTTATGAATTCTTATGGATCTTGACCACTTTATGACAAAATGATAAAACATTTCTGGAGTTTTGGTTAACTAAATAATAACAGCGTATCTGTATACGTTTCGCCAACTTTACTGACATCATCAGGGTTAAAAACAAATCAGTTTATAGTGACTTTTTCCCCAGTGCAAACTTAAAACTTTACACATACCCTCAACACTTTTTTTTAAACATTAAATAAATCTGTTAGCAGCATGAGTGTGTGGTGATTGACAAGACAATCAGCAGAACAAACAATAATTCAATAACTACAAATTTACATAGCAACAAAAATTTTATTTATATGATTAGTAAATAAAATAAAAATTATAAATTTAAGCCACTGTAAATGACACTTAGATTGCATATATCACTTCTTTTGATGCATGAAATCTGATCTTGTGCTATGATTGTAATTATTTGTAGATTGATTCAAATTGAAAAAAAATGTAATTAGAAATTGTTCTAATACTTCTCACTTGATGCTTTTTATGTTTTTAGCGGTGATGATGTCAATAAAAGTTGACGAAACGTAGGCAGATACGCTGTTATTATTAAGTTGACCAAAACTCCAGAAATTGTTTATCATTAATAGATTTATGATAAAAATAATTGAAAAAAAAACTGTACTACCATACGTTACATTTACTAAGCGATCTGTACGTCAGAATTCCCCAATTTAAAAAAATGTCTGCCACAGTAGAATATCCCATGGAAAACGGCTTCTATTTTTTCGGCAAATAACTTTGATAAGTTTTGCGGTAAGTGGATCATATTTTGTTATCGTTAAAAAGATGTATTTTTCTTTCAAATGTTGCTAAATTCCTTGAATTTTATGTGAAATGATATCTCCTTCAAACTACCTTTAAGTGATTCACTTTCATAAAGTTAAGCCTGAAACTTTATCTCGAATAAATCGAAGGAATTTCATCGCTGAGTGCTTATACATATCATACCAGCGTCGAGTTAATATTATTCACATCAAACACACCCACATTTCAACATGTCCTTCTCCTTTTCCTCCACCATACCACTAACACTCTCAACGCAAACACTTCCACATTTATACGTACCATCATAGTTATTCATGTGGAAAAAAATAATGGAAATGGTTAGAAAGGTAGAAATACAAATTAAATTCACAATAAATAAATCACACATCGTAAACCGTTTAACGCAGGTGACCGAATTCAAATTCTATTTGTTTCCCAAACAGGAATGCTACTTTATTTAAAATGAGTTCCTCAAAAGGCCAACGGCATTGTTTGCATCTTTGTAGCGGTTTTTTTAAAAAAAGAGTTTACAATTATCGTTTAGGTATTATTATATTAATCTGAAATTTAATTTTTTTTAACATAATTCAATCTCTTCTAATCCTGATAAACCTTTTTTTCTAAATAACATGAACTTTTATTTACTACTCATCACTATTCCTGTACTCATCCTACGATGGTAACTTCGCTCAAGGAAGCTACCCAAAGATAAGCAATGGATGATTTTTGATCATAAGTGAAAGATAGAAAAGGTAACTATCAGCAGAAATGCATCGTAACCCACAACAGATGCCGTAGTTTTTATGAATGAATTACTAATTTATGATTACGAAAGAACAAACTGGGGTTACGGAACAGTCAACGGGAAAAGAGTTTAAAATAAGTAATTTCGACACTGAAAAATTATTAAAATTGCGATTCATAATCTCGCCCTAATAAACGATTAAAACTAATCGTTTTTTTAGTTGAGATGAATAATAATATGCCATGCAGTCACTGATGAACGACTGATGCCATAAACATTCATTGAGAACCAAATTATTTACCATTAAAGCCGGTAATTTAATTTTTACAAGCAGTGCGTACTATTAAAACAGTAGATTTAGATAAGTCTTCCTTTCTTTTATAGCTAGATATTTTCATCAAGGAATAAAAAAACTGCAGTGATGACACAATAAAGGTTGGAAAAAGTACCTTTTAGACATTTTTTAAAAGGAATTATGGGATATTGATTAGAGTTTTAATGAAAATTGTCATGCGAAAAGTATTCTCCATAGCACTTTCTATCAAATTCAACCTGCTAGAGGAACGGGTGGTCTCGAGATTAAATATTAAAAAACAGTTGGCTTTATTGGGGCGAGATTATGTTCCCTCTGCCATCTTGCCCCTAAAGGAGCAAGAGATTATAATATGGAATAAGAGTTAAGAGGAATATAAAGAAAACAAACTCAACGGGGAGGAAGTCAAAGAAGTAAGTGTTGGGTGTGGTAGGAAGAAGAGGGGATGTAGTCTGAGGAAATTTGAAAAACAAGTCCTCCAACGATAATTTAAAAATGAGTTCACTTTTTAATATTCCACAACAAGTTTTATTTTCTTCCGACCCAGGGATTCGACTGTTACATATAGTCATTATATCAAGGTGTGACAATGGTTCACCACGAGCCCCTTATAATAAACAGAGTGAGGGTAGGGGGTAGGGGGGGGGGGCAAGAAGAGAGCCATCCCATCGGAAGGAGCCAACAAATTATTTTGCAGTCGAAAAACCAAAATGTATGTGTTTTTGAATGAAATGCTCCCCCGCCCACTCTCCTTTCCTGACCCCTTTCCTTCTTCCCCACCCCAACCCCCCCACCCCCTCCGTGGTGCAATTCGTTAACCCAGACCAGTCATGCACTCCCCTCCTGTTGGCTCCTTCCCCATCCTCTCTAATTCCCATCCCCCCCTACTCTGTATATTATAAGGGGCTCGTGGTCCTTGATAATGACTGTGTAACAGTCGAATCCCTGGGTCGCAAGAAAATAAAACATTTTGTGGAATATCACAAAGCGAACTCATTTTTAAATTATCCCTATGTGGTTCCACCAAGTCAAGCCTGAAAATCTGATGTATATACATGAGTCCAACAATTTCCGGGGAGAGGCGGTGGCGCTATGCTTAAGCCTGAAGGCAGTGATGGAGAGGAGAAAGTAGGGTAAACGGAGGAGCAGCGGGAGGAAGAGAAATGGAATTTGGAGACGGCATGACTAGCGTCAAAAAGTGAGAGGACATTCATAGTACAAAGGCAAAACGGTTGTATGTTCAGTCGCTCTCCACCACTGTCAAGATCAGTTCAAAAAGGACTCCTGCGCTCAGGTATGAATATGATTTAACGCCCGACTGCAAATATTGATAATCGTAATATTCACGTAATGTACGTACTTAATGATAATAATATTTAAGCTATTGAAACGCGGTTTTATAATATCTGGTTAAACATATAACCGTTTTGAAAACTGAATAGGATACGCTCTCCCTTTGGTAAAGTTTACAACAGTTAACTGAGTCTTATTCTAATTTACAAAACAAAACTCTCAGCTAATAGCATATCCACGTTAAGACTTCATCTATTAACAGTTAACGGTAACCAGATATCGTAAAACTGGGCATAAAGCTTGTATTCACGCCAAAACTCTTTAAAACAGCCCCAACTAGGGCAAGGATAAAGGTCTTAAGACGATGCAGTACATTCTTAGTAATTGAGGCAACTGAAACCCAAGTCTGTAGCCATTTTCAACTGTGTATTTTAGCACTATTGCCTTAGCACTACTTCCTTCTTCTGCTAGACATGATTTTCATCTCATTTCACACTATTCAAATTATTATTTTCCTCCTCTTTCGCAGCTAACCAACATCCCTACTTCCATCACGGCCCTTCAGCATCTCACTACATATCATATATACATCTCAAGTTACCGTGCAAGCCATCTCCGAGGGGTGTGGCACGGAGCAATACCACAAGAGGCATACAACCCTCCCCCTACTTCAAGGACAAACCCCGCATTCCCCCACCCTCCCCCCAGCCGCTAAGTACGGTCCAATAAACAGTCAGCAGAACATGCACGCCTTATTCTCACAAGCAATACATCAGTTTCAGCAGATTCTTAGGTTTTCGCGGCGTTTATCGGTTGATCTCTTGATTGTTTCTGGGTTATCACCGCGTTAGAATTTTGTCATCGACGACAGTTTCGCTGATATTCCAACCACTGAGAAACTATCGTCAACAACAAGATTCTAACTCGGTGACAACCCAGAAACAATGTAGAGAACAACATGAGTGGCAGCAGTTGATGCAGACGGGGTGATTCGCGAAGTTGACAAAATGCAAAGGGGAGCCGAAATCTTTGTTTAAAAAATTCTAAGAGCGTACACACTCCGTTGATGGAAAGACTAGGACAGGGAGTTGTAGAAGACTCAGGAGGTTGGACGCAAGGCTTATATTGCTTGAAAAACTCCCATCAGGTGAGTATTCTGCACGAAACGGAGGATATTAACTTTTTTCGTAGATTTTCGCAGTTCATTTTAATTTCGGTCAGTTTCTTTAGGATTTCTGCGATTAAACTAAACTTTTGTAGCAACAGTTTCGCCGTGCTATTCTGCCGACTTCGTCAGGCATTCTAAATTAGCAATGAAAAATAAATAAACAAACTTAAGCGGTAATTATGCACAGCATGATTAATTAATACTTTAGTTTTTCAAAAGTCTTTTCCACATATATAAGGAAGTTTGTAGCCATCTTCTCCGTTTAGGTTGTTAGGTCTTTTTTTCTATTTCAATGGCTTCCCTAATGATCCGTGGATAGTAGCTAATTTCTTTACATAAAACTTTCGACCTTTTGATCTCAATACTGTGAACTCCTAAAAGTGTGTGCTCAGCCACGGCAGAGAGTGATACCAATCTTTCTCCCGAATAGCCCGTTCGTGTTCCTTCAGTCTGCATCCTATGGCTGCTCTCTTTGTCTGGCCAACATATGATTTTCCGCCACTACTGAAATTTTCGCGTATGCCTTCGAACATTGTGGGAGATAATGGATCTCTCTACGGAGGATATTAATTCAACCCCGCGCTACATCTCGATGGCTGAATGGGAACGACAGAATAAGAGAGAGATACAAATGTACAGAATTACTTCTCCCCTCGCACCAGCAGAGATTATAACAAAAATAGAGCGACACTATCTTAAGACGCATCTTTAACACACAATTCACTTCACGTCCTCTCCCCACTCCTTTTCTCTATCCTCTCCCGTTTCATGGATTGGTGTCCTCACACCCCCTGCCACATGCCTCTGCGGCGGCACGCAAGGATATTGTGTAGATGTAAGTTTAAGATCTCTAAGCTCTAGGTTGTAATATAAAAACTAATAACTCATGTATACTATGACATACTAATTCATGTAGAACACCGAGATCATTATCATGAACACACCTTGTTCTTCCCTACTTTCCAATTCCTTTCCTCCACCGCACTTGGTATATAACTTTCCTATTTTAGTTTTTTCCCGTTCCTAGGAGCTCTATTTCACCCTTAACTATTTAACCCATTATTTTCTTATTCGCCATTCTCCAATTCCTCATCTCCAAGGGAAGAAAAATGAACTCTCCTTCTGTTCCTCGTGGTTCGAATCCGGGAGTGCGTGGAGCAACAACGTCGCGTTGAACTCTTCAATGGATAATAAAGTGTGGTTAAAATTCTAATTCATATTATAAAATAATATAAACGAAAAGTGTGTCTTCAGGAACTCAATTATGCATATAAGCCATGTCTATATGCATCAACCGCAGCCGTTAATAATTGCCTTTCTGAAGTACCTGAAAATTTGAAATGTCAAGTTATCCAAAACCGGCATTAAGATGGCTTGAAATCAGCAAATGGTATTGTTTCTCTGCACTACATGGGTTTCAACAGAAAATATCGAATCACACAAGTTCATTGCCTTCACAGATAACGCCTTCGCAGCCGAAGGTTTTTTTTAGAAATGTTATGAAAAGTATATAAAGGGAAAAATAAATTTGCGCACATAAATGATAAAGAAAAAATAGGCAAACAAAACACTATCACATTTTTGACGTGATCTATGATTCAGAACTTTTATAGTCTCTTTGGAGCGTACAGCATCACCATATCCCATTGAATGATCTCCCACATTTTTTGCAAATATCTCGAAAAGAGTGGCTCATATTTTGATATCTTTACAAAGTTGAGATCTTTTTCTTTACTATGATGTCAAATTCATAAAAATGTAAGTAATCTTAAATCAGTGACGGACTGAAAACTACCAATTTTGGGAAAACACGAAAAAATGAAGAACATATATTTATTTCACTTATTAATTCCTGTCTTTCGCGATCCAAGTTTCTCCTTCGTTTTCCTGACACTCTTTCCAGATTAATAACAGCATGAAATGTATTCTCTCGCGTTCAAAAATACATTCTTTACATAAATAATCGAATCATTTCGAAATTTATCTCATGTGCCTCAAGGCTACGTGTTAAAAAAGCTTTCGAATTGCCAAAAAAAAAATTTCGTTATTATCTACAGAAATCACTAATAAATACACGAGTGCAAAGTTTCGCGCAAATATGTATGCAGACAAAAATCGCACCAACCACCTTAAACATAGAATATCGAATCCGACGCGTCTAAAATTTCGCACAAGAAAACACTACCCCTCATAGAAATCCCGTGTGTTGTACGCACCCGTTCCCTTTTTATGGACTTCTCGCTCCCTCAATGTTCTTGCGTCTGTCTCGACCGCCTTCCTTCCAATCCATTTGTGCTCCTGCATTAACCACTCCTCGCTAGCCTCGCTGCCGTAAAATCCCCCTCCCCTTTAACGCCCTCCCCCCGCTGCCCCAATCGTCCCTCTCAAACTGCCCCCGCAAGGCCCCTCCCATGGCACCTCCATCCGTGGGGAGTAGGAAACCTAACCCCACCCTTATTGCCCCTCCAACCCCTTATGCCCACCCTCTAAACCCAATCTCATTCTATTCGCTCGTCCAGGCGCTGTGTGGAGCCACTTGTCTCGGTCGGTCGGCGGCTATTTGGGAAGGCGAAGACCGACAAGTGAGAGGAAAATTGCGACATCGAGGAATGGGTATGGGTAGGTGGTTTGGCAGTAATGCCGTTCGATATCTCGATTGTACCCAACACACACATGTATAGAATCGAACGACTCCGGGTAGTTATAATAGCATGTAGTCTCTTGGAAAATTTGGCCCGGTTTTATAATCTACTATTAAATCTTTTCTCTGTTAGAAAACATGAGGTTAATAGGTTTTTCCATCGATGGCTCTCACATAAATAAAATTAGTTCACTAGTAACTTTGTGGTACTCCATTCTGTTAATCGATTTATTTCAGAACTTTCACAAACCACATAATAAAATACACTCTCCCACACACGACCCGGGTTCCGGCGCTGAGCACCATCACCAACATCACCTGATGATGGTGCTCAGATGGTCACGCCGCCTGGATGGCGGAGTTGAAATACGAAAAATGACGTAATTTTCCACATTTTATTATATATTCTCACTTAAGTGAGATTACCAAATAACCCCCCATGGTCACAAGTGATTATGAACAATTCCGATGATTCTGGCTGACCAGGAGGGGGGGGGAGGGGCAGTCTGTAACTTTCGCCGACGGTCGACAAGCGTCAATAATCTTTCCTGTGGTCTAAATCGACAATGGCGAGTCTGTAAATCTCATTTTTTGTAGACTGTCGACAATTATAGCGACGTTGACAATCAGCACCTTGATCTGGGAGAGCGAATTTACGCAAAATGTGCGACCGAAATCGTTTAATCAATAGTCGGCATCGCCAAAACTGTCGACAGCCTAGAAATATGAGGCTGATAAAGTCACCAATGTCGACATAGGCTGTAGAAGAGACAATTATTTTTGCAACAACTGTTATTCGGCGTAACTTGGTGGAATCCTCTCACATTGAAAGAAAGTAGTATTTAAGTGAAGGTTTCTCTGGTTTCACACCGGGGAAGATTATTAAAATGGATCAACGTTTCGATCGTTGACTCAGCCAGGGGCGGACTGGGCAGGGCGGGGGTGCAGGAATCCCCGCCGGGGCCCGAGGCCCTGGGTGGTGCGGGGCCCGAGACCCCGGGGCTCCGGACGGCCTCGGATAGCCCTGGCCCCTTCAGCGCCTTCCATTTTCATAGGACCCGGAAAGTATGTAAATGGTAAAATGAAAGTGTGACCCCAGCAGCGTTGTAACGGCCCGTCCACCTTTCTTCTTACACTTGTCAACGCATTAACATTGTAATTGTCAAGACACATCGGGGATGGGGGCCCTATTCCGCTCCGACTTCGGTTTAGCTTGTGTGCTTTAAAACCTTGAATGTGAAACCGCCGCGCCGCTCCCTTCGATGCATTGTTGCGGGCGAGGCGTGTTCCCCGCCCCGCGCTTCGCCGCTTTGCGCTCTCTGCCGGCTTCTGCGTAAACGACGGACCGTGTCGATGCTTGTCGATTTTTCGGCGCCCAGTCATAAGTCATATTTAAAGATTTTTTTGCAGATTTTCAAAATATTTATGTGCTGACATATGAGTTCGGGGGCCGAACAGAAGCCGCCTAAGTGACGGTACAAGTCAGGGGCGGATAAGCGCTCGCAAGATATGGGAAGAGGAAGTTAGACGATGCGTCGGGCGACTCTCAACAGGGGAAAATATCTTTCGGACGCAAAGATAAGGTTCAAGGTGAGTGCTGAAATTTAAATTTACAGAGTTAGTGTTTTTCATGATCGCTGATGGCTGGCTAGATTGATAGTACTTTTCCACTTTTTTTGCAACATTTCAACAGTGTTTTTTATGGTCCTTCAGGTGGCTCTTCGCAGCAGACTATCGTCAGCGTCGGAGAAGAGGTCCCTTCCGCTGATCCAGCCCTCCATGCGCACAATGAGATAACCAGAATCGGCATAGGTATCATCTCTTCTTCATGGTAAGTCCCCTTTGTCTTCTAAATTCGTCCAATGCTGAGCTGCCTTTATACGAACTCGATCGATCGAACTCGAACGATCGTGACTCTGAGGACACGACCGAGGACGTGGGGAGTAAGTCTGATTCTGGAGCTGTTCCGAGTCCCAGCATTGACAGCAACGTTAAGTGCCACCACAGCCCCCATTTCCAGTCGACGGGGTGACGATGATGGCGAATCTACAATTTCAAGATTGGAATTTGATGGAAATGTAGTGCACCTCGTGACTCCTAGAGAAGACGCGTCTCTCTCAATCAAAAAGGCATTTCTATCGTATCACCCTAACCAGCATAGACCTGACACTCACAAGCTCCCAATTGAGTCAAACAAAACTTACAACTCATCGGTAGTAGACTTAGTAATCGCCCCCTCGTGGTTATCATATTGTAAGAGTAATTGTTATCTCTATTGTGCACCATGCATGGCGTTTTCTCGTAACAGCCAGAGTGCTTTTCTAACGGGTCTCATTGTGAAGAGCAGGAAAGACATCTACGATGCCATATCTCGCCATGAAGTTTCAAAAACTCACTTAAATGCAATGACACCCCATGAAAAAGCCCATTCAAAGAAAGACATTTCTAGTCTTATAGATTGTAACCTAAGCAAAGATAGTGAAGCCATAAGAAACGTTCGCCGTGCTGCAGTGCGCAGAGTGATTGATATTTTTTATATTTCTTGGAAGAAAGGGACTAGTATACAGAGGTAAGAGGGGAGAGGTTGCATACTCATTAGAACACAGTGAGGTTAATCATGGGAATTTCTTAGAGATAGCTTTGCTGCTTGCCAAGACTTGAAAGAACATATCAAGGCGGCCATCGATCTGAGCAAGAAACGGCATGAATCATCGAAAGTGTCGAAAGGTAGCACTTCATTCGTGTCCTTCATCTGCAAGACATCTATTAACAAGTTGATCAGAATCATAGGAGAACAGATTCAATTTTCTATCCTGCAGGAGTCTAAAGAGGCAAAGCTCTTCGAACTCAAGATGGACAGCACACAAGATAATGGAGTAGGTACTAGCTCAGCTAGCTATCGTAATCAGATATATTCACCCACGGGAGGGCAAAAAAGAGCGATTGGTCAAAATAATAGTAATTCATGACAATACTGGGGAGGGTTTATTCAAATTTCTAAAAGAAGAGCTAGGAAAACTTGGACTTGATCTCAATAAATGTGTAGTCTGTTCCTTCGATGTAGCTTCGAACATGTCAGGCTGTTACAAGGGGCTCCATGCGAGACTCAAGGAAGAAAATTCTAAAATAGTTTTTTACCCACTGCGCAGCCCACTGTTTGAATTTAGACATCGGTGATACCTGCAAAAACTGTAATGAGGCTCAGACATTGTTTGGACTGCTTGAAACTGGTGCCTTTTTCTTTCTCATTCATATAAAAGAATGAAAATGTGGAGCAAAACTGTGAAAACATCAAATAAAATGCGTGATAAATTAAGGAGGCTACAGAAAATCGGTGCTACTAAATGGTGGAGAAAAGATAAATCAATGAACTCGATGCGTGACGAGGAAATAGTAGATAAGGTGCCCAGCCGATCTCTTGACTTCCTGAGTTGTATGCATGAACAAAGTCAGTCAAATTCTTTTGATGGTAAGGCTAAGTTCGGTGCTGACTGCAATGTTAGATCATGGACGAGGTATGAATCTTTAGTTACAGCAATTTTCCTGAAAGAAGTATTCAATGATTCCACTCCTGTGCCTAAAGCTCTCCAAAGTGTAGATTAAACTACTTGGCATCATTAAGATGGTTCAAAGCTTGCTTACTTTAATTAAAAATAAGAAATTGGAATTTAATTCCATGGTTGAGAAGGCTAGAGCACATTCCCAGGGTGCAAATATTGAACTTCAAAAAGAAAGGAAATTGATAAAAATAAATGAGCACTGATTTTTCCTCTACAGAAAGAAGTAAAAAGGAAGAGAACGCAGCCTAGCAGAAACAGCGTCAGATTGACGATTCAAAATTTTCAAGTACTAAGTCACTGTCTTCAATGTGACCCTCGATTATATGACAGTGGGGCTGACGGAGCGGTTTAACCCGAATGAGGGGGCACTGTGCTGCTCTGGTTCCAAAGAATTTTGCAGATTTAAAGCCTGATTGCACGACATTGGAGACTGTTGCTGATCTGGTCATGGTAATCGTGGGATGCACTAGAAATGAGCTTTTGACTTTCCAAAAACCTATTGTGACCTTTGGACGCCCGGGAAAGTAGTGCGGAGTTAATATTTCCAAATATTGGGAAAGAATAACGAAAAAAGTCATATTGATACAGATGGAGCAAAAAAACATCATCTCAAGACAACGGCTTCAACTTAAGTTGGACTTGGCGCTCAATAATTGAAGAAATTCAAAGAGCGCGTAACGGCTCCCACAACAATATCTGTGGCTATTTATTTAACCGCCAGCATCCTCGCTCAAACTCATTATCCTGATGACGATGGCTGAGTCAACCATCGAAACGTTGATTCGTTTAAAAATAAACTTACCCGGTGTGAAACCCGAGAAACTTTCACTTATATAGTTCGCCGGGAAAACCTTAAATCCTTTATAAATTAGTATTTGCTAAATTCCACAACAGTTCACTGACACTGTACAACTGATTTCGCCCCCCCCCCCCCCCCAAAGGGTTGTCTGTACGTAATGATACCCTAGCGAGCGAAACAGGTTGTTCAGTGTACCTAAACAGCCGTGGAATTTCACAAAGTTGTCACTACTTTCTTGTAATTAATTTTTCGCCGCGGGCTGCAAAATTTACAGATCTACCTTCCAGGAAAACCTGAATACAGCCATGAGCTTTAAAGGATATGTCGATGAGCGGTTATTCGAGCGGGGACGGGACCAACAACTGATGGTAAGGGAAGGATTACTCGGTGAATGGAGGAAGGATGTGGAGAGAAACCCGACGCAGACATTACCCTCCTGTTAACAAAAGGCTATTAAGAGACTACTTTTCTCTGGTTAAGCCACATCTATTTAGGATACGCCACGAGCGTTTTGGACCCAGCAGGAAAAATCATAATTAGCGAAGCGGATAAAATTCAAAGGAAAGACCCCAAACTTAGTTAAAAACTACTAGGAGCGTACAGAATGTGATACACAGCTGATGAGAGGATTAGGCGGGGAGCAGTTAACACACTCAAAGGCTACGCGCTAGGATTGGAATACTATAAAATTCAGATCAGGCGAGTTATACATATACAGTGCGACACGGAGGATACTATTTTATCCCCACGCCATCTCTCTCTAGAACTGATAGAAGCGACAAAAATAAGAGAGATAAACTGTCAAACTGACGGGTACAAATATTCCAAATTTCTTTACTCGCAACATTGGTGATTATAACAAACACAGCGCAATACGAACATAAGACACATCGCTAATAAGTAATTTACCGCTTAATTTCCTCTACCTCCTCATTCACCCTATTCCCCCCTCCACTATAATGGCAGGTGTCCTAACACCCCCTGCCACACGCATCTGAGGGGGATCACAGGGTAGTGTGCAGATGTAGATAGAAAGCGCAAGGGGTTCACAGTTGAACGTTCAATGCGACGGACGGACAGCTGAACTTGAAGTGCCCTCCACACAGCACCAGAGAAAAAGGAATAAGGATTCCAGACCCTTCACACAAACCATGACCCAGTTTGGTCTCCATGCTCCAGGGCAGCGGTGGCGACGTGGTGGGTTGTGCGTCAAACGGAATGCCATCACACACGATTCAAGACAGCCGTCTGGAATTGGAAAACTGTTGGTACGGATGCATTCCAGGGAAAAACAACGTTCAGGAAGATTTCAATTAATTCTACATTCCCATCTAGATCCACTTTTACGGTTGATTAATTTTTATGCATTTTTAACAACAAGCATGCATTTTAAAGAATTTACTGAAACCGCTATGTAAACTCCCACAAAAAAATAGAATTTAAAGAGCTGTTTTTAAATCTATTACTGGAGAAGGATGCAAGGTGATTCATGGCGATCGATGAATTGACAAAAATAAACTGCATCCAAAACAGTCCGAAAGTACTAAGTAGCTGAGTGTAATGAAATAATACATATTATCTTTTATTTTAGAAAAACAAAATAGAAATACACACGCAGGCTAATTATCCTTATAATTTAACGTAAATGATGTACGTTAAATGCAATAAACGTAGGCGAAGAGGTAAGAATTTCGTTAGAAGATAATATTATCCTATTGAGGAGGTTCCGCCGCGACTGTATGAGTCATAACAAATACTAAATTCCACATTTTTTATATTTTGTTCAAGAAATCCTGCTTTCACTGACGAAATGCGTTACCTACAGAAACCTAATATTAAGGAACAAAATATATGCAGATTATTATTCCACGAATGTATTTTAGATGAGGACTTTTTTCCAGCAATAGGAGCCGACTGCAGCGCCATTTCCTACGAATTACCGCATTTTGACTTCAATTACGGCAGTAATTCCCTAATAACTAAAAAGAAATAAGGTGGTAAGATGCCTGTATTTAATTTTTATTCAGTTTCTCTGGATTATTTCCTTCTTATAAATAGTTTTACACAAAAATGGCATTTATATTTTATGGAAAAATACTATTTTTCCCCGTTTTTCTCTCATTCCCCCATTGAACACCATGTCATTTCAAGTTCAATTATAGAATAAAATAGCGTGGAAAGGTATCATTTTGTTGTACATATCAGATAGAGGTCAACTTTTTCTACAAGTATACAATTATGAATAAAATGACATTTAAGTCATATCACGGTGGAACCACCTTAAGGTTAGTTATTATATTATGTCATAGTGGAGTCATTTATGTATAGTCAAATTAGTTATAGTCATATTGGAGTCTCACTCGACGAAAAACAGAATAGGAGCGCAGTGCACGTGTTAGCTTTTCGGTATCGGGCAATGTTGTTTACTGGAAATACTAGCTAGTCCTTGTTCAAGCTTGTTTTCGCACTATAAAGCCTCCGCCGTAAAAAACAAACCTTGCGTAAAGCTAGGTTTTACGTCCTAACCCACTTTAGATAAACAAAAAAAAAGGCCGAAGGATTTTTCAGTCCATTCCACGATATTGGAGAACTGCGGCAGCCCGTATTGACGATAAAAAAAACGAGCTTGTATTATTTACCTCGTAAAATCTCCAATTTCACTGAAAAGGAAATGCACTACTTAGGATATGCTTGAGGTAAACGCAGGCTCAGATAAATATAGACAATCAAATCACAATTCCATTATTTCTCCAGAAACGAAACATTGAATATTTCCAGACTTCAATTTAATTTCGTTTCACGCTGCGTCTGGCAGTAAAGTACCAAATTATAATCACTGGCTTCTTTTAATCAGTATTCTAAATATTTTTATTCTTAGAAAATTAGCAAAAATTAACCATTATGTTGTTGTAAACATCCGAACATGTTATGTCGCGCATATTTTCGAAGCCATTGTTACCAAAGATTTTAGGTTTCGCAGAATGAACAAATTATTGGAACCAGGTGTTAAACATTCGCAAATCTGGATCCTAAACTCAAGGCAACCTTTAATTTTAAAGATTTAGATAGCAAACAATTCAGAGAGGGTACCAGAGAACAAAAGGGGAAGTGATCAAAAGGACGACGTCCTTGGCCCATATTCCCCATGCACTCTTGCGCTTGGACTGGTTGTCAATAGCAGTTTTTTTACGTTCCGATTGAAATACGCTAGTATGTCGTTTGAGGGCGAGAAAGGTCACAAAGGTAAAAGGAAAAAAAATAAATGAAGTAGATACGGCGCTTATTGGAAAAAGCTCTACGCTAAGCTAATTAAATTGCATTCTAATCCCTGCATATTTATCTACCTTCTGTCGTATTAAAACAGAGCGTTATAGAAACGAATTTCACGTCTGGAATCCAATATTTTTCGTTTCTGTCTCTCATTAAACACAATTATTAGGGACTGAATCGTTCTACGGCAATTAAACTGATGGTCCCAACATGATAACACCCCAAGGATAGTCCAAAATACCTCAAGATCTACGTCGGAAAAATGGCGGTCATTAGTTTGAATAGTCGTGCAATCAAAAGTGCATGAGTTATAGAAAATGAAGTGAAGACAAACACACATTTCTTGCAATTTTATTTCAGTTGACTCAACTTTATACAGTGTATTTTGTTTTACTGGATAGGAATAAACAAATCTAAAAGAAACAAAAAACAAAAGCACTAACGCGTTGAGGTAAGTGCCGGACCTTTGCATTTGTTAATTCCTATTTTGTGTAAAAATATCTCCTCTTCAACTTCCTCTCATCACTTCCTTGTGCCACTATTTTGCGATATATTGTGATTACAGCCTTAAAAAAAATTCTTAAAGAGAAACGCTGGTGGTCACGGAAGAAGGTGTTCGCCTACGCTCCGGCCACTCAGTGTCACATTTCATGCGTTCCAATTGTCTCACATTGTTCCCGTACTATTCAAAGCTGAATCATTAACAATACTGCACTTAACATTACTGGGGATATGCACTTCCGTTTACCCCCTGTTTTACATTTAGTTGTACATGTAGTGTATTTATTTATTTCCACATCCCCGAAAACAGCACTGACGGCCATTTACATCGGGTGTTTCTATTATGTAACAATGTACGAACTCAAATACTCATGTCCTGAGTGGTGAAAAATGCACTCAGGCGGGACTCGAACCCGCGACCCTCAGTTTAGCAGGCGAGGACTTAACCCCGTCGCCACCAGGGCCGACGTTTATAAGTTTATTTAACTTTTTCTATTTTATGAAGTCTTATACAATCAAATTCTACTAATTTAGTTTACAAGGTTATTGAACTTACATATTTTCTATGCATTTATTTTGTAGGGTTAATTTTGTATTTTATGTGGTATTTATGCATTCAAATTCTACTAATGTAATACTTTTACAATTGTTAAAGCATTACCTAATATAACTTTTACATTTAACATTTAGTTGGCAAATGGGATTCATCCTCTTCAATTGCTGTATTCGATATTCGGTCCTCAAATCATAGCTGTTCAGAGAATGGATAAATATTTTGGAACGCCCTGCATTGAAGGAAAAATAAAACTTTTCCCTTACTCTATTGTATAAGAAGGGAATAGATTTTCCTAGAGGAGGGAAGTTATGACATGCACCCAGACTCTACACTATAAGTAAGTAATAACAGTTACGGTATGGAACGTGGAACTAATGCCCGAGCAAAAATCTAATAGACTAGAGTTTAAACCTTAAAAACTCCGATATGGATCTTCACGCTGTGTATCTAGGTACAGCACAGTTTAGATAAGTTTGATTTTTTTCATTCTTGTGCAGAAAAATATGAAAAAATATATATAATTCTGTACCACTTTTTGGCATTAGAGTAAAAAAAAAAAGTTCCAATTTGGTTTAGCGCTACGGCTCCCTGCGTAACTTTTGCGAATAATAACGTTTGAAGGTTTGGAAAATACGAAACTTTTCAAATATAATGTGAATCGTAGCTTTATAGTTACGTCTGACGAGTTTCAATTTTTTTAACTCGAATACTTGTTACTATGCTGATCAATTTACAAAACTACTTTCGCTCGGCAACTACGCGTCAAAGAGACGTGAAACCAAAATTACTACCTACCCGGTAAGCGGCATCCCATTGGGTTTAACGTTACGTCACTGAGAGCCCTTTAGAACGGAAAGGAGCCTCTCTAGATAACCCCTGTGAATGAAAATCAAAGCGGTGAGATTTTCGGATTACCTTATTAGGAAACAAGGCGCAGGTGGTCCAAAGGGGAAAAAGGGACTTTCCGGACGACGCACGCGAATTCAACACGCCTTTGGACTCTCCGTACGAGAAGAGCCCAACGTCAACCTTTGCCTATGGAAACAACCTTCGCGTTGATCACTGATCAAAGTGTTTGAAAGGTTGAGCGTGGTCATCTTCGGGACGGGCATGAGCATGACTAACCTAAGATTTAACCTATGAAGGCAGAGAGAGAGAGAGAGGTCGAGGAGAGCATATTGGAAGCCATTGGAGTGAATTCGGATAACGGTGGAGACATAAACGATGGTGGTCATAAGTACCTAAGGAAGGGCTATAGATATAGCAGGGGAAGATCCTTTAAGAGATTAGACGGAGGCAAATCATGTGACCGTGGGAGGTGGCCACTAGATCTTGAAAGACGGAGGAGTATGAGTCACTTTGAGGCAAAGGATATACGTTACATAGATACACTGGAGAGTGAGGATGGGGTAGAAGACCGAACCGAAAAACGCAACAAGAGAAGGAAGAGATGCTTAAATTGGTAAGAGGTAAGCGTGGAAATTGTTCATCAAAGCATGTTTTAGATCGGCAAACGGCTAAAATAATGATAACACGAAGAAATTCAGCACATTTATGGGGAATTCCATTTCCATACTTAGTGACTACTGCATGTACATTTTTCAATTTATCTTACTTTGCGTATTCAAAATATTAGAAAACAAGTTGCTCACATTGCTTAAATCTTTAATGAAATTCCTTGTATGCACTGGACGGGATCTCGTGGGTGTAGGATTACCGTTTAGCATAAAGTTCCGGTTAGAAGGGAGTTTTTTTCATTAGAACCGTGAAGTGATATCCTCGGAAGTTGCATCTATTTTTACATGCTTTTTTTTAGAATGCTTCAATATTTTGGTTGAACGGATTAATTGGAACCATTTATTTTTCCTGTAGATGCGCATTGCAAACAAAATATACAAAGTCACTAACGATTCACACATATTTGATATCAGTAGACTATTTACATGAAAGATCAATGCTCGGCTGCGAGGCCGTTATATGAAGGCCATACTTAGATTTTGTGAGTCCGAGATTCCTAGGATGACTGAAGTCCATTGTCAGACCAATGTAGAAACGAGTGCCCAGTGACCACAAGATGATGGCTACCTTGGCTGTTGACGAATAAAAATAATTAACCAAAAAACAGTCTTTCTTTTATCGAGCATCGATTTAAATAGGGTGAACTTTATCTTTAAACAGGGATGGGTACTGTTTTCTTATTTTTGCAAACGGAAGTTCATGTCGTATAAGAAATACCAACGAGTTGTATTATCAAAAACGCTATATTAGCTATAAAAAGTTTTGGAAGGATATCTAATATTTTATTTGTTTTGAAATTTTTTTAACCCAATTTGCTATGTAGTACTAACAGCGCGTCTCGCATTCTTCCTGAAAAACTCTTATCTGTATCTCATGGCATTTACGTAGCTACAGAATACATTACTACACATAAATTCTAAAACATTGGTAGGATATAGTCTAACGCATGTTGCTTGAATTGCATGTGCTGACATGCATTTTCAGGTTTTTGCTAATGCATTGGCAGTCGTAGTTTTTATTAACATTTGTAGGATATAGTGTAGTGCATGCAAGTGAAAACTCACCCCCTGCTACATACCTTTGAGGATGCTTGTAGGATGCTACGAAGAGAGACCTAAGTGTTGTTCGTTCGTTGTCATCAAGCAACCTTAATGAGAGAAAGGACGCCAATGACGTGACACAAGAGGACGCCTCCTGAGATTGGTGCCAGCTTTTTACAGCCAGAGTCGGCGTAGGGGATCAAAGAGCGACGCGCTTCAAATGGACCGGGGAACCCCCGTTAAGGGAACATGGAAGAAGAGGCAGTCCGTTCGCCTAGAAAACGCGGCAGGATATTATACGCCCCATCTATCTATCCCACGCCATTCAAATCTCCGTCTCCCTTCAAAAATGCCGACTGCGTCCGATCGACAATCGATCTCTATCGAAAAGATTTAATTCAGCGAGAATCAACACCAAACCTACCCATTCGATTCCGTGATTTTTCGAGTTAATGGGTGACAAAGTAATTATACAGGTGGGCCAAATGCAACAATGGTTGTAATAATGGGTGCTTTCTAATTCCCTTGCGCAGATAAGCACACGTTTTAGAAGACGGGAACACACGAGCGCACATTCAATTCGACGATTGGAACAACGATCCATGGTATTATTACTAATACAAACAAGTTAGGTAGGTCCGTTCTCGTGACCAAAATGAGGCCGTTCTGCGCATGACGTCACGCGGATTGCAGCGGTAGCAGCAGACGACTCGCTAGATGTATGGAGCTAAGAAAAGAGTGATTTATATCTTTATTTTCGGTAACAGGGACAGTAAAGAATATCACTATACCGTTTTTTTTTTGTTAGGAGAAACATTAAACACTACTTTAATCTCACATTAGTAATATTTTGACGACAATCCATGGACTCAATATAAAAGCACCGTTTGTGGACTATACTGATGAGTATAAATGCTACCGAATAAACATTGAAGCCACGTTCTTGAGGCAGTAAATATAAATGCTTATAGGTCCTGTTTAAACGGCATGTCCAACGTAGTATGTTCATATAAGGAATCGAGTTTTCCGCGTGTGAGATCCGTGCACATCATTCTCCTTCTAATTTCGGGGATGCATGGCGACAAGAGCACTGTCCGTGAGCGGAGAAGATAAAGGGTGACACAATGACGGCAATGCCTTGAAGCGTGTCACGCCCTAATGATCCTCCCGGACGGATCGTCGAGGGATGAAGTAACAGCTGCACCAGAAACAGTGAGCAGCACATAATATAATGCAACTCGGAGAACGTATGGTTGACAAAAAATATATATAAACATCTACTGCGATAGGAACTTCAGATTTAGTGCAGCGTAAAAAAGCAAGACCGGAGTAATTTTGATCATCATTCACAGTCTGCGAAACAAGCATTGGGATGAGGAAGCACTTCATTAAAACACGGAAGTTATTACGGAATTAATGCCGTTATTGAAGTCAAAATGCGGTTATTCGTAGGAAATGGCTCTGCAGTCGGCTCCTATGGCTGGAAAAAAGTGCTCGCTTAAAATACATTCGTGGAATAATAATCTGCATTTTTCTACTTTACTTTTGGTTTTCTGTGAGTAACGCATATCATCAGTGAAAGCAGGATTTTTTGACAAAATAAAAAAAATGTGGAATTAAGTATTTGTTTTGACTCACATAGTCGTGGCGGAACCTCCTTAAGCCAAAACTCTTAAGCTTATCCTTACACACCCCATTTTCTGATATAGGTACAATGATTTTTATTTAAGTTATGACTATTAAACGCAATAAATCCTGGAAATTCATGATGTTTCCACTGGTAATTCATGAAATAACAATTCCACAATCCTGGAATGTGTAAATTCACGAATGTCAACTCGTTTCATTCAGCGTGAATGGCTCATTTTAAAAAAAACAATGCGGGATGAACAGCACTGAACCGGATAAAAAGTCAGGTATTAATGGAAACAAATGGAATGGTGTCAAAAAGTCTTGACGCATGACTATGACATTTGACTGGAGCGAATATATTTTTTATTGTGGCAGATACGTAAACAAAACTCATTTATTGAGACATCGTGCATTGTTCATTATTCACAAGCCTCATCAATGGGAATATGGTATTTGTTTTGCAAGCTTTGTCGTCACTCCTGCTTTATTTTCCCTCAATTTCGAGTCTCCCGAGAGGCAGGCATTGTAATTATTAAATTTGCGTCCTGGCTTCCCAATTCAAGAGGGAAACTACGGCTAGAAATCCCAAAACTGAGATTTTTATTTCATCGTAATTACGACCCCTGCTTTATGTTATCGTTATGTGGAGAGTACTTTTATGTGTGCAGTCCTCCGTCCTTCCCGTAGGGCAGAAAAAAACTGTAGTCCCCTTGACGCCATTCGCTACAAGCAGGCTTCTGCCTGTTGCTCGCGGTAACATTTTCGGTAAAACGTTTCATAAAATCGACTAATTTTATAAAAATGAGCTTGCTAACGATAAAACCGTTTTATAAAACCTGGTTTTATAAAACGTTTTACGGAATAGGACAGGTTCTATTTCCATAAAACCGTTTTATGCAACAACCAATGAGACGTTCCGCTCATCGCGTTGATAATAATCTCGTATCCATGGGAAGCCAAACAAGGAAAACGTAAACAAACATGGCTGGAAGTTCATGGAGCGTTGAGGAAGTATCCTTCTTGTTAGAAGAATGCGTTAGAGCCCTTGCACCGTTGAGTGTGATCAGAAAGTAAGTAAATAAACAATGCATATAGTTATTAACCTAATAGTCATCCAAAATAGAGAGCATTTATTACTTCACGTGTTCGCAAAGCGTCTCATAGATGGCAGGACATTGCGGTTTTATGCAGAGTCCTCTGGATGGCCATTCTCAACACTACTCCCTCATAGTGTATTATCGGCAATCCAGAGGACTCTGGTTTTATGAATAGTTTTACCGTGAGCAAGAAAGTATGTACGTTTTACGTACGATTCGTAAAACTTTCAATAAAAATGTTTATAAAACTCTATTATGGAAAATGTTACCGTGAGCAAAAGGCATTATGCCGACACCGGGTTTCTCTCCACCCTTCTTCCATTCACCAAATAATAATAATACCCGTC
Organism: Pyrrhosoma nymphula; assembly: GCA_963573305.1. NCBI lineage: Eukaryota > Metazoa > Arthropoda > Insecta > Odonata > Coenagrionidae > Pyrrhosoma > Pyrrhosoma nymphula. Next base: position 3,998,705 of record OY754335.1, on the reverse strand, counting down.
ACAATCTATCAAATGGTGCAAATTAATGTTTAGTACCAGCTCTCTTTGGCTCATGCGAATTCCGGGTGAGGACGCAGACCCTCCTAGTTACTTACTACCAGGGACACGGCCCTGAATATCCTACGTGTGCCTTCTCTGTTACTATATATCGTACGAATAATGTTACTGTGGCGAGTGGATAAATAGGTCTCTTATGCTCCTTGAACGAAAGTTAGCGTATGTCTGGCTGGTCTGGGTAACCTTCCAGCGTTCCAGGAGGGAAGTAGTGAGTTACCCTTATGCTAATCAACTACATTATACATATTCACAATAAGCTTTTGTTTTTTTTTAATGTATGTAGAAGTGTATGCGTCTCAATGCCTGAATAAAAGAACATATTTTTGATAAATAAAAGAATATTTTAAAATATTTTCCGTTTTTCTTATTTATTACAAATGATGACAAATTACTCATTCCAATAAAATGTATTACTCAATGAACTCAAACGACTAACATGTTGTATTTTCATGTCCGAGAAAACTTACTTGTTAGCGCCACCTGTTAGCAAAACGTTTAATGTCAATCCCGGTATTCGTATAAGCTATATCCAGGGATTTCGCGATTGTCATTTATTCCAGAATCCCAGGATTGCAATCCTTAGTAGTGACCCACGTAACGAATGACCTGCTATAATGATTTGAATGATTGTTTAACTTTCCACTTCGTAGCGGAATCTCATCACAGTCTACGTTTGAAATACGTTAGTCATTTGTTGATATATGCTGAGCTAGCGTTCCCGTCACGACTTCTGACCCGGCTAACTTGAGTCAGCCAACCGCGATTAGAAATTCAACGACAATTTGCGCTAACCGGCGTTTCCATTACCAAATGTAACCAGCGTCAGGTCTAACTGTAGTTATGTAAACGGGGTATTAGAGATTCCCTCCAAATGGATAATATTTTAGATAACTACAGAGTACGAATGATTGCACTGTGGCAAGAGAGTAATTAGGTAGTTATCTCAATAGAAGAATTCTTAGGAATTTAACGTGTCAATCATTAATCTAAAATTCTTTCTTCAGACCCTTTCACGAGATGATTTCCCTTAGTACTGGATATATATTAATGTGCGACAAAATAGCACCAGTCCAAGTCCAAGCACTCGGCATACCCCCTATTTTATCCTTAATGTGATTAAAAAAGTGATCTTAAGGTGGTTCCACCGTAAAATGACTTAAATGTCATTTTATTCATATTATGAACAACAAAATAATACCTTTCCACGCTGTTTTATTCTATAATAATTGAACTTGAAATTACATGGTGTTCAATGGGGGAATGAGAGAAACACGGGGAAAAATAGTATTTTTCCATAGTATACAAACGCAATATTTGCGGAAAACTATTTCTAAGAAGGAAATAATCCAGATAAATTGAATAAAAATAAAATACAGGCATCTTACCATATCTTATTATTTTAGTTATTGAAGAATTAATGCCGTAATTGAAGTCAAAATGCGGTAATTCGTAGGAAATGGCGCTGCAGTCGGCTCCTATGGCTGGAAAAAAGATCTCATTTAAAATACATTCGTGGAATAATCTGCATTTTTTCTACTTTACTTTTGGGTTTCTATAGGTAACGCATTGCATCAGTGAAAGCAGGATTTTTTGGACAAAATATAAAAAAATTGGAATTTAGTATTTGTTTTTTGACTCACACAGTCGCGCCGGAACCTCCTTAAGCCCCCCTCACATTGAACTTTTCAGCCTGGTTGTTCAAATCGGAACGACAGCTATAGTAGAAATGTAAAAAGTCATCGCGAAAAGTGCTGCCGTTATGCTACCGATTGGAAATTCTGAGCTCCTGAGAATTTTTCAAATATATCTTCCGTTGGATGAAGTAGTGTGTAAGTGTTTAGTGAGTGTATTTAGTTTTATGAAGTAGTGCAGTGTGTAGATAGTAACTTTTGTAAGTTTTACAAACAATTATACTTCCAAGCGCGTTTTAGCGAATTCTTAACGTGAGCCCGCTTGCCAGAAAGTGTTGCTACGTGTGATACAACTATAACAACCAAACTATCGGCTAGCACGTTACGTCTAAATCATTGGTTAATGTAGAATACATTTTTTATGTTGCATACAAACATTTCCTACATGAAAACCCTCCAGTCCTGCATAGTTGAATCTGACGGTGAATTCCCAATGATTTTATGCTGCGAATGGCGTTATAATTAACGCGTCTGGTTTAGATCGTAGGCTTTCGCAGTGATGTAAGTTTTCGCCATTGTGGGCATAATGTTCAGGAACATTATTCCTGTTTATGTTGCCTGTAATTGTAGCGGAAGCTCGATATCAACAAACCAGGACGTAGCAGAACCCGAAAGCTCTTTCACAAGATTTATCAGGTCTTCTAAAAGAAATCTTGAATTACATGTAAAGAAAAGAATACATTCGAATATCAATTTTTTCATGGAAGAGCTCACATGAATGAAAGTTAATTTTATATCAGGAAATCCAATTTTTATAGAAGACCAGTAAAGAGGTTAACATAGGCCTGTACATACATAGTACATACATGGACTCTTTCGATTCTTCCCTAAAAAGATACGGCCTTTGCGCACCCCAATGATTTCATCTGTCGGCAGCACTTTCAAAAAGTTCTCTGTAAGAAATCGCCACCTTATTTTCTCCCTCCACAGTTATTTCGGGCCGACTTTTTATCACATTTCTCCCTTTCTACCGGCACATGACATTTTGTATTCAGACTGACTTCCTTTTAACCCTATGGCTATGTTCTTACTACACTTAACTTTGTCTCTCACTTCGCGTAGAGAAGTTTTTCAATCCCTCTTCCTCAAGCACAGTTTAAATAAGATTCGGCAGAATGTGACATAAGGCATTAGTTCAGGTCATGAATGTAGAATACCTAATTTTGAATTCTCTTGTCATATCTCCGGCACTTTTTCCATCACTCTAGCTATTTCTATTGCTTTTGTTCCATGCTCTACACAAAGGCCCATAAAACCACCGCGACACGCCGTTTTTATGGCTGTTCTAAACAGTAAACTTTATTCATCAATCGTGTGGTCAGCTGTGACAATGCTATAGTAAGAGTCTCAACATCAGTCTCCACGACAACACAATCTGAAAAACAAGCAGAAAGATCTCCCCAACGATGAGTAAACATAACTGATATTGTAGCCGAAGCAAGGAATATATAATGCCTCCACTACGACTCTTACTCCCTATTTACTTCATATATAAAAGAATATTCACGCAGTATCCCCGGAATTGAAGTCTCAGATTCCAGTACTTTTCCAATTAAAATATGTATCTCAAAAATTCAAACTTCAATCATGGTTTTCAAAACCCCGTGACCTCTTTATTGCCTCTCCACCTTCCACCTTTGAAATTCCTCTGGCAAAGTCTTCCTTTCTCAAGACAGTCTCACACCTCTACCTTTCACTCCCTATCATATATTCCTCTACACTCCACGATAACTGCATTCCAAAGGCCTTCAATACGCCGACAACCACATTTCCTCCTCTTTAGTATCCATTGAATTATGGCGTAATTAGCTCATATCACGACCAGAACACGATGCAAAAAGGATCTCTGCGACGATGTACAATACATAGATATAATATACTGAAACACTTGGAAAAACACAGAAACACGTAAAAAGGACACTTGCAAATAAACTTGGACGTTTCGACGGTCAAGCCGTCATTATCGACGGTAGAATAATCTATATATAGCTATTTATTTATTAAGTGAATCACTGATAAATTCAATCACGTAAAACAAATGTTGGCGTCACTAGCATTGGTGTATCTACTTCGTGCTTCTAACAACTTCTTAAGGTAGTTTGAGCGAAAGATAGTCATCCCTAGTCATAATGGAGACCATGCTCGAGTTTTATTTTTTTATTCTACGTCTGTAAGAAGTATGAAGTCAAAAAAGGAATATTAATGGCACAAAAATAAGGTTGTATATGTCAAAAATTCTCAGTAATTAAATAAATATATCCACATAAGTATGTAACTTGACTCATTTTTTCACGCTGCACGGTGAAATCACCTTCCCAACAGAAGGTTTTTTGTTACCGACTCTGTAAAAATTACTGCAGTGAGTTTAATTATTTTTTATAAAAAGTTGAGCAAATATACTAACTACAAACCGTTAGTTTTTTGACGAAATCTATAAATTCCTATTTGGTTAAATATTCTCCCTCTGGAGCACTCAGCCATAATCTATCCCATGTTAAACAGCTTATGCATTTTGATGCAAATTGCTCGAGAAGTAGTTCGGCTTGGGGTTAATGCTGTGATATCATTGGAAAGATGAGAGTTTTTTTCTTTAAAATGAGGACAAATGCATCAAGTTCTAGGTGAAGTCATATTTCGCTCAAACTACCTTAAACTTTAAAATAAAATTAAAATACCATCTCCATAATTCGGTACTGGAGCTCAATTCTCGCAATGACTGCCTTAAATCCACACGACATTAAGACAAACACGCAGCCATTCAGACACATCAGAGAGACCCGAATCCACGGTCATTCCTTGCGATTCTCTGAATCGAAAATGACATTAAAAAGGAGAACAATCCGTTGAGGTGGCGCCGAAAAGGTCCTGCTTCGAGAAGACAGCATGTATTAAGGAGGTTCCGCCGCGACTGTGTGAGTCAAAACAAATACTAAATTCCACATGTTTTATATTTTGTCGAATAAATCCTGCTTTTGCTTACGATATGCGTTACCATTAGAAACCCAAAAGTAAAGTAGAAAAAATGCAGATTATTATTCCACGAATGTATTTTAAATGAGCACTTTCTTCCAGCCATAGGAGCCGACTGCAGCGCCATTTCCTACGAATTACCGCATTTTGACTTCAATTACGGCAGTAATTCCCCAATAACTGTAAAAATAAGGTGGTAAGATGCCTATATGTTATTTTTATTCAATTTCTCTGGATTTATTCCTTCTTATAAATAGTTTTCCGCAAAAATGGTATTTATATTTTATGGAAAAATACTATTTTATTCCCCGTGTTTCTCTCATTCCCCCATTGAACACCATGTAATTTCAAGTTCAACTATAGAAAAAAATAGCGTGGAAAGGTATTATATTGTTGTTCATATCAGATAGAGGACAACTTTAACTCTACAAGTAGACAGAATATGGATAAAATGACATTTAAGTTCTTTTTACGATGGAACCACCTTGGTAGGTGCGTGGGTGAGAAGGCAGAGGGTGGAGGGGTGGTCAGGATAGAACGAGTGCCGCCCGTTGCTATGGTTACGGAGAAAACTTCGCTTCGTCCACACAGCGTCGCTTGCGCGCCAGTTGGGGGTGGAGGAGGGAGGGAAAGAGGGTGGGGTCTGACGAATATAAATATACAGTCTACCTCTCGACCTCGGAAGAGAAGCCTATGCTGTCTTCTGCGGGCGGTCCAAGGGCCATTGACCTTCTCCTCCCCACCCACCCACCAAACCCTCGCCAAATGCTCAAAGTACCTAGTAGTGGGAGTGAAATATGGCCCTGGTTACGTGACTGAGGGTGGTCCCCGGAGGATTTCCGAGATGGATAAAATAATGGGAGGTTCAAAAAAAGCTGATTTTCACCCACCCACATATTATTACATGGTTCATGGGGCTTCAGTGTTGCGCTCTTATGACTCAAGTGACATGGATTATTGGAAAGCTGGAAGAAAAGAGTTTAGAGGCTTTCGAAACTTGATGCTTGGAGGTGGATGGAAAAGATCAAACGGACGGATGGGACGAGAAGCGGGGAGGTGTGTGTATAGAATTATAGAAGGGGAGAGAAGATAAGGAGCAATATCAGAAAGGCAAGGTCCAGGTCAGGATAATAGGCCACCACTGTGAAACACAACAAGCCAAATTCGCAAGGGAAAGTCCTAAGAGGAAGATCAGGGGACAACTATATGTATGTATATATGCGAACTAAAACGGTATATGAAACAGAGGAGAGGACATAAAAGAGTTGGCAAGGTAGAAAATGAAGGACTGAAGTCAACATATTTTAGGATTGTATGACATACGATAATGGTATAATATATATATATATCACCCTGTGTTTAAGAGTGGCTTTGACATCACAGACTGTGGTGACTAGTATACAAAACACTTAGCAGCATTATTTGTGTGGAAGCTAACGAGTACTCCTAATTCATTTTATGCCTCTGTGGTACGGGATGGGCGATTACGATCTCGATTCAACGAATAATCGATTATGTTTGTCAATTAATCAAAATTTGGAATCGATTAATGCAAGAGCCGATATCGAGTATATGTATACCCGATTAATTTTTACCGATTATCGATAATTTCGGAATTTTGTATCTGGTGAACTGTGATGACTAGGGCGGATTCTCCAGCCAAGACCCCTTTACAACTTTATCCGCCAGGAGCCGCACCCCTAGCAAGCGCAAGTGGCCGGCCATGGAAATTCATTAACCGAAACTTTTGGGACAGACCCTGTACTACACTGTGATGCCGTTATTGACGACAAAATAATCGTTTTACAACTATCGTCACCGTCAGTAGTCATCAATTCGAAGATCGGTTTGTGGCAGCAACTCTCCAATCCACTCTTCTCTCTATCTCTGCCATCCGCATTCATTCCTTCATTTAATTATTACATATTTAAAGGATTTAAGATTTTCCCGGCGAATAATATTAGTGAAGGTTTTTTTGGGTTTCACACCGGGTAAGTTTATTTTTAAATGGATCAACGTTTCGACGGTTGACTCAGCTATCGTCATCAGGATAATGAGTCGAGCGAGTATGCTGGCGGTTACGATAGCCACAGCTCGTATTCAAAGAACTCCCATTGTTGTGGGAGCCGTTACGAGTTCTTTGAATTTCGTAAATTACTGGGCGCCAAGTCCTACTTAAGTTGAAGCCGTTGTCTCTGTTGATGTTATTTTCAAAATTCAAAGAACTCGTAACGGCTTCCACAAAAATGGGGCATCTTTGGTTATATATATATAACCGCCAGCATCCACGCTCAGTCAAACTCATTATCCTGATGACGATGGCTGAGCCAACCGTCGAAACGTTGATCCATTTAAAAATAATCTTACCCTAGGTGTGAAACCCAAAAAAACTTCACTTTTATAATTATTATTTACTTTGACGTCCTTCATGATTTGCTCAATGTATTCCATTCTTGGTCTTCCTCTACAATTCTTCCCGTTTATTTCTCATATTAATATTATTTACATCAGGCTGTTGTGTCCAAAATGTGTCCAATAAGTTCATCTCTTCCTCTTCGCCTGAGTTTTAATTATGCTGTTTTCCTCTCCAACTCTTAGCAGGACTTCGTTAGTGATTCTCATCGTCCATTAGAATTTCATAATTGTTCGGCAACACCACATCTCCATAAAATCTCTATTGCTTAAGCGACTTTTATTGTTCAAGCTCCTGTGCCATATATATATAAGAGCATTCTCCAAGTATGTATGTTTTAATAAAGTGCTTACTCATTTCCAGGCTTCTTGGTCACGGATAAACTATTTGAATGTTTATATGCGTATGTCAATGAGTGCCTCTCTGATGTATCATCGCAGTCTTCAGATATCGCTCGTCGGCTAATATTTGTTTTTCGGCATTTTCTTCCTGCTGGTCTGTCGTCTTATATTGATTGCCGACAAGGTATCTTTTGGAAAAGGGTCGTGAGAATGATTGGATCCAACACGCTTTTGGGACTTCCGATGGGAGAGAAAATGTATACCGCAATACGTGTATTATGCGAAGACCCAAAATTGTTATTTTCCTTGTGAAACTATTCCTGGCGAGTTTTGTTGGGAGTTGAGCTTTGAGGGTCGATAGCTTAAATTTGACTTGCATGAGACCAAGGACGAATGTGGGGGGCGGAAGAGATTGTATCCTTCTGTGAATCTGTCCCCTTTTCTTATCCTGGCGATTGCCGCTTCGTGATATCGGCGTGCCTTCGGGTACCCTGCAGTCGTCAGCCAGTTTTTCGGTGTCATCGGTTAGACTTCTCTCAAGTGTTCGTGACTTAAGGTGGATACCCACAGACAGACGCCTAAAAATCCATGTTCAGGCCGTATGACAATTTACATCGCCATGGCGGTATTGTTATAGATTTTTAATCTATTCTGTCTATTTAGGTTTATTTAGGAATTCTTCTCGGGCTCTGCACTAGGTAATTGGCTTCATATTGGCCGACGCATCGGCCAATATGAAGCCAAAATATGTTTCCAAATATGTTTCCAAAAATTCTTTGCCACTCACAACGCTACTGGGACCGCATAATCAAGGAAGCCATCGAAATCCGCTTAAATCCAAAATATTTCAATCGGGATACCGGCTTTCATCTGAGCAGTACTTGGATACCTATAGTAAATTGCATGAAAAACATAAGGAAGGAACAGAAGAGATTTCAAAAGAACATCAGCCAATCAGACGACATCTGAGCTTAATTGTTGGACTCGTCAAACGGTCAATTCAGTGTATAATCCTACATACAGAGAGAGCAACACGCCTTGAGAGTGGAAAACAAGTCGTTTTCCGAAACGTCGGCCAATATGAATCCAATTACCAAGGGGTGCAGAGCCCGAGAACAATACCTGAATATATTATTCACCGGGAAAAACTTAAATCGTATATAATTCTGTTTTTTTTTTTCACTGTTACACTGAGGGAAAATTATACGCATTGACTCAATCCCACGGTTCCCATTGTATCGCACCGAATATTTTATCTAGTTAAGCTACCGAGGCGTCATTCTGCCCCGTCGATTTTTTTCTCGATATCGGCGCCGTATCGATGGATCCGGGTTCGAATCCTGGTCAAGGCGAATGATTTTTTTTACCTCTGTGGAATTTCGCACTCATGAGCACTTGCGGGTGACTCCATAGAAGATAAGTAAGTATCGTGGCTAGCCCCGCTTTCCTGAAGATACGCACCGGCCATTGACCCAAAACCCGTTCCACACGATCAAGCACCAGTATGATGGCTAACGAGCATAATCCCTATCATATACTCGCTGAGCCACATGATTTCATAATTCTGTGTGGTAAGATGGCTAAATATGATATGTCACATTTTGCAAATTTGACAGGAGAGCAATTTTAAAGTTAAGTGGGCTCTGAAAAATCAAAATATCAAAGGTTGCGTCTTACCTTTTCGTAATAGTTGTTCAAAAATGTTGTTATCATATTTTTTCTAATTTTTCAAATCCTACGGTACTAGCACTAGGTGCGAATCCAACGATATGCATAACTCAATTTCGCAAAAAAAAAACGGACATGTGGATATTTAACCATCTTAACGCAGAATTGATGTGATATATCTACTAGTTTGACACTCCCTCCCGGTAGGACTTCCCAGTAGCCGTCGAAATTAGACTTTACGGTCGCTGTGCGATCTTCAACTCCTGAAATCAGCGCCATCTATAATTCTTGGGGCTATTTTTAATTTCTGGCCAAGAATTCAACAATATTCTATTGGTACCTTCCCCAACGACAGAAAACCACGATTTCTAATTTAATTTTGCAAATAAAAAAAGGTCTGCTGTCAAATGAATATTCAGCTTCATGATTATAATATCATATAATAGTCTAAGGTGCCCCTTGAATATCAACTGGAAGGGAAAATATCAACACTAATACAATTTAATAAACCATTCATACATCTTATTTAGTCCAAAGAATCATTATTGAGTCAATGGATATGTACACACGGAATATCGACTTAAACAATGAGAATGGTCGTCATGGGGACAATGACTCAAAAACGCTAAAAATATTGAGAAAAATCATTACGTTTTAGCAAATATTTCGGAATTTGGACCGGAATACTAAATTCTAATGAAGGAATAAGAATATTTATTTTATTTTCTTCCTATTGATACCATTCCCAATAACAGAAAACCACTGTTTCTAATTTAATTTTGCAAATAAAAAAGTTAAGTATTAAAAAATACTACAAAGTGTTCGCGAATCTGATGGAAGCCTCATGTTGAAAAATAAAATATTATATCGTTCACTTAAATATGTATAATATTTTAAAGGTATCAATTTAAGCGTTAAAATGCTCATGAGAGTGAGGTTCATTTGTTTGAAAATAAATCGCTGCGCAGGCTAATCAAACGTATTAAATGAATGGTGGAATATTCGATATGCATGGCGAGGAAATTATATAAACTAAACTTAGCAAATACGACGACCATTTGCTGCTCCTGTGAACTCATACAGAGACATGTAATATAGGTGTGTTCATTTTTAAATGGTCACTTTTTGAAGACAAATATCAATGATACTCTTCTACAATTAGCAAACTGATTATTAAACAAATATATGTTTTCATAAAGAAATACTGAGCATCTTATTTTACTAAATCGAAACCCCAAAAATCTTTTTAACGTGTAAGTGTACTGTGTGTATGTGTAATTGTGTATTGTGGTTACCATCCTGCTTATTCTAAACCGGAGAAGAACAATGATATTTATATTGATGCTCTGATGATTATGAGACTTATATATATTTTAATTGGGCACGTAATACAATGGTTTTGAACTATTACTCATTTTTTGCATACTTTCCTTTAACCTTAGAAACTTTTTATAACAATAGTTAACTACTATTAAAACGGTACCCCGACAGAAGATCACGACGACAACAGATCACGATACACGCTGTATTTAAATACGTGAAAGATATAATAAACCTAATAACACGGGTTTCACTTAATCAGATATATTACACTGTTATAATTCCTAATAGCACGATACAAATCACACTCGCACACTTTATTATCATTAAGGGTTATTTGGTTGGGCAACTCGCCGTAGATTTACGCAAAACAATCACCATTGGGGTGGGTTGGGTAATGACCAATGGGGCAAATGTTCCCATACATGGGAACATTCCCCAATATCGTATAGACATTCTTTAAACTGTTATACCTAATGTGAGCATTTCCATTTTAGTCACCACGAAGCTCAAACAATGAAATCTCTCCTTGCTTTTTATATGAATTCCAAAATGGAGATTTTTGTGATAATGCAACGTGATTAGATTCACGAATTCGGTAATTTTCAGGTCTGACCAGTCCTAGGAAGAAGTGAGCCTACCATCACGACAGGTTCGACTTAGTTTGACGCTGATCTGACCAACGTGCAGACCACGGAAAAGAACTAGGATAATAGACCTCGTCTACCACCAATTCCCAGACTTATCAAGTCATTAGCGACACGCTGTGCACTCATGTTTATGCGTATCCCATCATTTATATATTCACGATAGGATGTAACTCACAATGAACAATAATGCAAAGCACACCAGCATTAACATATTTGACATGCTGGCATATTGCAAACCATTATACATATATGCCTAATACTAGCGAGTCTGATAGGGCTGCTAGATAATAAAAAATAATGTAGCTAATATTTGCATTTGAACTAGATTGCATTAAAACTGCTGTAAGGCAAGCAACTCACTCCCTTCAAAAAAAAACATTACCATTAAACTTTCCTACGCAGATATCAGGAAATATGTACTCGTAAACTCTTGTCATCTCCTCAACTAGTACTTACGTCGCGAATCCGGAATGCGAAGAATAATGGAATTCAATACACGAGGACATTTATGAAGGAAGTCAAAATGAATAATTATGGAGGAGCAACGCTGCAGCAAACCAAACTTCGGATTTATGACTACAATAGTTTATTCGCGATCAATGCTGGGATTTCCTGACGTCCATACCCCAACTCAATCCCACTACTATCTACTACTACTGTGTGGTAAGGATCATGAACTGCCTTGAGATATATTTAAAAAAAAATACAGGGAGTATTCTAGATACTCCCGTCGGATCTTTATTTCGTGAATGCGAAATCACATACGTTACTCTCGTCATTGGGAGATTTACGCCATAAATAACATTTATTCATCGAAATCATTAGTACAAATGGCTAACCCATGAGCAATTGGTCGATGGTATCTAATATTTTCTGCTTGCCAATGTTAATTTTATATTTTTTGTATTATTAACGTCTAACTCACATTCTCAGCTCTCCGTTAATACCTCGATCATTAAAATCGACAAACTTGTTCCGGAGATACAACTTGAACTCAGCGCGCGCCGTGCCCAACACAAGCCCAAATTTAGAACCCCATGCGCAGAATTGTGACGTCACCTCGCAACCCCCCCCCCCCTCCACTCGCGACAAACCATTTCCAGTAGTCGACAAAACGGGCTATCCAGTCATAGTTTTAGTTATTCTGTAATCCTTATACTTTTTGCACACGAGGCCCTCGGAAAGTACACAAATATTAGTCGCGGCAAAACCTTGAACCATGACACCGAGAACGAACCATATAAGATGTTCAACCGCGCATTCACATTTAAATAATCCAACATGACAGCGTGTCTTTTTCAGCACATGGTCAAAATATGTACTTCTAAAGCGTTTGATAACACACTTCACGTCTTAAATATTTTCATTGACAATCATCATTAAGTAGTTCCTTTCGACATGAACTTTCGATTGTAAAAATGAAAACAAACACACACATATGTACGTACATACATACTAATCCATCACGCTATTCTATTTCGGGGAAGACAAGGTCAAAAACATAGTTGTTGCCGTCAGGCCTAGAAAACTGGCTCTATTTTTTATAATCTCCTCCATAATGCCCTGCCCTTTGAATACCTTTTACGCTTATATTAATATTACATTCGTACAAGTTCTCCTATTCTTAAGACTCATAACATTCCTCCTCTTTATAGAGTCTCTTATACCGCATTCACCTCCCGTGACTTTCCAAGTCTACCACTTCCTCTCACACCCTTCACAGGCATAGGCGTGAGCAGGATTTTACTATTGGGGGTGCCAACGATAAAAAATGTCGCCTTTTGCCCATGACCGTATTTAACCATAAGTCTTAACGTCCATTTTAAATAAAACAATGATGGTAAATTTCCACACAGTATATTATCAATCACAGTATATTAACAAACACCGACCAAGGATTCGGCACGTAATGCCATTCTCAAGGTACATATTTCTCAAATACTCCACCTTATATACCCCGGGATGGAGGCCAGGGGGTGGGGGGGGGGCGGTGGGAGGTAATAAGTCACAGAGGGGGGGGAATACAAGAGGAAAAGGGTGGGGGGGATAGAACACAGAAAAGCCGTTGGTGGTGAAGGTCAGGAGGCATGGTCATCATATTGTCGGACGGGAGGGAGAACAAGGTTTAACACAGAGGCGATCGATCATTAAAAACAACATCATTGCATAACTTACTTAGCCGGGCTATGAGTGATTTCATATTGCTCAAAGATATCCAACTTAGCCCCTTTGTCAAAACGGTGTAAGACTTCCATGTCCAAATTACTAAAATGGTTAAAATCACACAAGTGTTTAGCGAGACAGGATTTATTGCCACAATTAATAAAACTAAACCTGTGCTCCTTCACTCTGTCCTTAAATCTTCTGCCTGTTTGGCCAATATAACAAATATCACAGTCATTTCCCCCCCCCCTCTGTGACTTAATACCTCCCCCCACCCCCTGGCCTCCATCCCGGGGTATATAAGGTGAAGTATTTGAGAAATATGTACCTTGAGAATGGCATTACGTGCCGAAACCTTGGTCGGTGTTTGTTAATATACTGTGGTTGATAATATACTGTGTGAAAATTTATCATCATTGTTTTATTTAAAATGGACATTTCGTATTTCCACAATGTCAAGCTTGATACGCTTCTATACATAAGTCTTAACCCCAAGTGCTTAACCCCAAGTGCTTGGAGAAAACCACAGTTCCATGAAGCAACTCCCAAGACAAAATTAAAAGGCCCCAATATTTGCGTAAAACAAAAAATCTATGTATTACATTTCTGGTTTAATTTTCGATGCTAGGATAAGGTATTTAAAAAAAATACTTTTAAAAACTCTAATTAAATATAGCCTTGATAGCACTTGCATAAAATATCTTAACTAGTCAGTTATTTACTTTTCATCAAATAAAATCAGAGTAACTATAGGGAAAAATTTTCGATTTAAAAAATACCAAAAACCTTTTGTAATCGGCTTTATCAGAATATGTTTTTAATATACTAATGCGGCTACTTCTCGTTTTTTCTCGCCAACAATCGGACTCCGTACTCTAATTATTTCAAAAAAGCACATCGAATGATAATTCGAGTAGTCTTATTGCAGATCAAAAAATAAAATCAGACCTTTAAAAAATTTAAGATTGTTTGGTTTTCCAGTTCTTTTCAGCAGGACTCGCTCCCCCCCAAGTTTTCTGTTCCATCCGAATTTTGGCGATCCTCCAAATTTTTTTGGGGGTCCTGCGGCACCCATGGCACCCCAAGTGGGCACGCCTCTGCCTTCACTCTTCTATCATAGATTCGACTCCTGTTTCATAGATTCGACTCCCATCCATTATCTAAACATGGCCAATCCATCGAAGTACCATATATGTCCACTACAGGAGCCTCTAACTGAAATTATTCCATCACCCACTCATTCATAACCATATCCCTCCAATCTTCACTGCGAACACTTTTCAGGTAGGTACCCTATTTCCGCAAACACCTTTCAGGTAGGTACCCTATTTCCGCAACATTTATAGACTCTTTGACTGACTCTTTCGCTTTTTTTACATTCACGCATGGCTTCGTAAAAGTTCTCCTATTTTCCTAAGACTCCAAATATTCCTTTTCTCTTCTACCATCCATGAATTTTGCGGCCAAACCCCTTCCTCTTACACCATCCTATCATGTTTCTGCTTCGATATTCGAATGTCATCCATTTTCCCAACATGGCCACACAAACGAAGCACGCTAGTTTCTTAAATGTCTAATTAATGCAGCATTTAAAAAACCCACGTCCTTCCATGAAAATTAAGATGCAAAGTACGTACACAAAATTATCGCATTTATGAAAAGTATGTATGTATGTATGTATGTATGTACTACAGAAGTGCGGCAACGGAGTCGGTGTGAATGTGTGTCGCTAAAAAAATCGCTGCCTCAAAAGATTTCGTGGTTCCGAGGAAATGTGTGAGAATGGCGCCACCACTGTTCAGAGTGAATGAAGTCACCCCCGTCTGGTAATTTTGCGAAGCGAACGAAATGGCGCAGTAACAGGGTCTGTAACTGGAGGCAGCAGCGGCGCGGCGCCGCCTCGGAGCAATCGGGAGCAGCAGGTGGAGAAGCGGGATTGGAAGAAGACACGGATCGAGTTCACCAACCGTTTTATGTCACCATGTCTTCTTCGCCGCCGTTTTATGTCTTTTGCGACAACTGCACTTCGAACACTTTCGGGCTGTTCGCAAGAGTGTTGAGGGGAAACTCCGCCGGATCACATTCTTGTGCGAGTAAAAAAGAACCCCGTTCGTTATTTATTCTCCTCTTTTCCCCGTCGTCGGTTCATGGTCGCCAAGGTCACGAAAAAATCGTTCGCCAGGAAAACAACGTTCGCAAGCGTGTTGGAAAAAATCATTAGTTTTGTCAACCGTAAAATAAAAAATATTCGATTGATGAATATATATTTACAACCAATAAATTTATCATTGGGAACGTAAGACAAGTCGATTGGCTCTAAATGATGCTTTACACACTACGCTCAGGTCAGCACTGAAATCAGCGCCGAAATCAGCTCGGGGATAAAATTCGGAACATTAATTGAATTCGATGCTCCTGATGAGCAATTAAAACTTAGACCTTTTTTTTCAAACTTTTTTATTTTCCCACCAAGGTTGGTCACACATTGGTCATTATGCCTTGGTAATGACACTAACGTGTTGAAAGGTTGGTCGGCAAATAAAACAAGTTTGAGAATAGTACGGAAGGATTAAAATACCTACCTTGGTTAACTCCACTTGTAATAGTACATCGTTTAAATTTTACATAATGTAGGCTAGAAATGTTCACAAATTGACGCCTCAAGTTACTTATTATATATCTTTGAGTTTGTTGCCTTGGAACCTAATTAAAATCTATTTATTGTTATTTTTATGGCATGTGTATTATAATATTCTCAAAAAAATTCTAAACAAGACTTAGTAAAACCATTTCAAATAAAACAATATTGGTAAATTTCCACACAGTATTTTATAAAAACGCAGTTAAAATACACCACCGACCAAGGTTTCGGCACTTAATGCCATTATCAAGGTTCAATAGCAAGGTGTATTTTAACTGCGTTTTTATAATATACTGTGTGGAAATTGACCAATATTGTTTTATTTGAAATTGACATAAAGTATTTCCACAAATTAAAGCCTGATACGCTTTTATACGAAAGCACAACCAGTTCTGAAATTCACAAGAGCGAAATTTCGTCGATTATAATTCCGACAATCCCTCCGATGATTATTTCGGTTGATTCCAGCTCCACCAGCGGCATTCTCTCGAAATACTCGACGCATCTGGTTTCCCTGTGATAGGTCGTTGGATCCAAGAATTCGATGGAAAATAAGAATAAGCTTTCCAATCACCTTTCGCAGATTAGCGCGCATTGCAGCGCAGACGGCAAAACACATGACCTCACATTCAATTCGACGACTGGAGCGATCTACGCTGATGTGATTACAAAATGGCGATGGACGATATTCAACTTCTGTAAAAGGAAGTAGTAAACTCGTCTCTAGAAAGATAAAACTCCGAATTAATAACTTTCTTTTAATTATACCATCACAATTATCTTAGACATTGAGCGATTTCTGTTTGCATTAGCAGATATTTCCCCCACACCATCACTCGTTCCCTCTGTGGAAGCTGACGCTATGCAGGAAAACTACAGGGAAGATGGGTTTCAATCTGCTTAGCGCAGATGACGTCACGAATGCCATTGAAACACTCTCTGGGATAAACAGATGAAAACATTTTAGCGCAGATTGGAAAGCAACCTTAAGTATCATTCTTATTTCTGTTCACAGTACTGTAAATGGAATTCGGTTCATCGATTCTATTCTTTCTACGGATGCAGTAATGGCGACCTTTACAGAGTACGGTTTTAAGTATACTAAATTCAATACGTTTTTCAGCACTAAAGTAAGCATCGTATAAAAGGGAACCTTGTGGAACCTTAACTTTGTGGAACTACGTAATTTTAACAAAAACGATAGCTTAGTAATTATTTACTCTTATAAGTTTATCTGACCATGGTAGGGGTAGAAGTAGTGGTATTTTGGTTTACGGTCGGTCTATATTTCCAAGCCAACTCAATTTAACGGTCACCGCCTGTGGTCGCCTACTAGGGGTGGTGGTGGAAGCCCAACGGGGAAACTGTGACGACGGCGCTGACAAAAATGGAGTGGGGAACGATTATCCTTGGGAGTGGGGATGAAAAAGGTCTTCTCCATTGTCAATGCAGGATTGAACTCTTAACAATGCTATACAGCCTTAATACGAAGACAGCATCAATGGTTGTTGATTTTTTGCGTAAATGAAAGATGATTCTTTGATTTAAGTGGGCTGAAAATACTCATTTCGGAATCTAGCCTTCGCCACGTGCCACGGAATATTACCAAAAATTTTCGTAAAAACCAAAGTTTTGCTATTTTTTATAAAAAACAAAACCACTTCATGATAAAGTTACTCCACTTAAATCAACAAATGAATCTTCATGTACAGAAGACAAAAATTGCAAGTCTCCAGTTGTCACGGCAAAGCCGTTACTGGGTTAGAGGGAAACGTCTGAAATAAACTTCTTAGCCCCGGTATAGAGCCACCTTAAAGTGCTTCGACGGATAAGGTCATTTCGCACTTACTGTCTGCCACGTCCAGTGGACAGGGGCAACAGCAATCGGACGAATCCCTCCAAACTCCGAGCCGAGCCCAACGATGCTCAACTTCAGTGACTGATCGGGAACCGGTGTTTCTGTCGTGGCAGCCCTTGATTTTCTTTCCCAGTAAATGTTCCTGCTTGAAAACTTATAGTTAAAGATCCTTCCTCTCCAGGTTCTCTCACTAACAGTAAATTCTTTATAAATTCATTTAAATTGCGTGATGATCAAAGTGAGGTATTGCGTGGAAGGCAGCTCTGCTTAGCATCTCCTTTGGTGAATTGACTATGCATCCAGTTCTAAATTGAAATGCTTTAAAATCCGGTCATTCTTCGTTGCGGGAAGATTTGTTTTTTTCAAGGGCGAGTGTGTTTCTGAGGGGATGGAGAAATTAAGAGGCACCATGGATAACGAGGCCATGGGGCCATGACGTAAATATGTAAACAACTACTCGAACATTATAATTGAATGTTATTGACACAAAAGTCGATCGTATGTCAAAAGTCGAAGAACACGGAGAGGGACGGAAAATATAAAGTCACATGTATAAAGAAAAAATGGAGCACATTCTCCCATGGTTGCATAAATTTACTAATTTCGTACAGAAATTGGTATGTAACCCTTAAACCGAAATTATTCTTTAAGGGTTACATACATGTTTCATAAGTCAATTCTTTACCTCTATTATTTTAAACTCAACAAGACGAGCGTTAAGCAATGTTGCCAGCTCTCATAAGGACCACTCTCTACGATTTTGGTGAATACAACTCGTCTGTCAGGAACTAACAGCGTGAAGTAATAGTCAAAATTTAGTGGCTGAGTTATTATTAAGACGCAATTAATAAAGACACAGCGACCGTTGGTTTATCATGATGAGTATACTTTCGAGGAGGAAAGTAAGTTTCATTCGATTAGCATTTTGATGGAGCTTAGGGTTGGACTAAGCGATGGCTAAGAATGTAATGAAGATGGAGCTTCCACGGTGGTTGCTGATCATGATGGAGTTGGGTTTTCCGGAGCAACTGCGTGGTTTCTCCCCCAGTTACAGGAGGCGTCTTCAGGTCGAGGCCACCTGAAGACGCCTCCTGTAACTGGGGGAGAAACTGTCGTCATGAAAATTGACCCACGCAGCTGCTCCGGAAAACCTAACTGCAGCGCTATAAAGATAATATAAATAAAGAAAGAGAGTCTGATATATATATATATATATATATATATATATACACTGTCCGGCATAAAAAAGATTGCAGCATTGTGCATTTACCAAACTCATCCATTTTATGGTTACATTTACTGAGTTAGGTTATTGACTAAGAATAAAATCATTCCAAATCTCATTTTTTTCGCAAATTATGAATACGGATTGCCCCGGTGATAAAGAAAAACCTCGAGGGAGAGTAGTTCCTTGAAATTACGAAAGGCAAAACCAACAAATGAACAGCGTGCGCTTTTGTTCAGAAAATAGAGATTCTTTTTTAAATAAAATCAAGTTCTTTTACCAGGTTAAACTTAAAGTAATCATCGCACAGCGTTTGACTCGAGGGTACAAATGAGTGTCGCCGACGGACCCGTTTCATAACACCAGTGTCCACTCACTTTAGCGCGATAACGATCTTAACCACAATTTTATACATATCATAGTACATAATGCATTTTAAATGATGAAAGCAATGCAATTCTCATGTAAAGGAAAGAGGTTTACTCACCCTTGCTTCCATAGGGATCCTTCGTTTAGCTCCTTGCCATATTGTCGAAGAACCACAGTTTTCACACCAATCCTTCATCTCGTGAACGCATTTCCAGATTACTGCCACCATCAGCTCATCTGTAATAAGTTAAAATCTAATTAAATAGACTTAAAGTTGAATGGTCAAATTGTATTTTTTTAAACTCAAAATCGCAAATACACTCCATGGTTTTAGGCATTGCATAGTAGAAATATTTAGTACCCATACTATAACATATCAAATGAAATGAAAAACTCTCTCTAAAAGCCTCTTTTAAACCTTGTTCTCCCTTCCGTCCGACAACCTCATGATCTCGTGCTGCCTGACATTCACCACCACAAGACTCTTCTGTTTTTCACTCCCCTCCCCCCATATCCCCACCCCGTGTATTCCCCATACCCCCCCCCCCCTCCATTGCCTCCATTCCTGGGTACCTATATATGGTGGAGTTTTGTGAAAATGTGTACATTGATAATGGCATCAAGTGCTGAAACCATGTTCGGTTAATTTGTACTTGTTATAAATATATTGAGTGCGGAAAATTACGTTTTTTTTCATTTGATATGGATGTCAAGTATTTCCACAAAGTTCACCCTGATACGCTTTTATATATCCATACTAAATTATATACTTTGTATTTTTTCTACCGTTTTTATAGTAATTATTTACAGTTTACAGTTTTTTACAGTTTATATTTTTATAGTAGTTTTTATAGTATAAAAACTGTAGAAAAAATACAAAGTATATAATTTGGTATGGATCAAAATCATAAGTTTGTCAGCAAGCACACTTCTATTTGTTCGTTATTCCAATGGTGTCACCAGATATTATTCTCAATACTGATTTATACGCCAAATGAACCTCAAAACAAAACTCACTCACGTCTTGAAAATCATAACATGTCAAGTACTGAGAAAGCTTGTGATAAGATAACACGCGAAATCATTATTATAAACGTTTGGTTGCAAGAATAATTTTCGCACTTTGCTCGCAGTTAAGGATCGCAATCATTCCTTAGAAGACGGTAGCCATATTTATCACTATGATTTTATAGAAACTTCCCTGTTCATGAATATCAAAAAGATAAAATTTGGCTGGAATGCAGGAAAAAGAGACATCTTTCCCTGCGTTATAACGCAAGTACTTAAAGATTAGTGAAACTACTTTGTTCACGCTTGGAATTCACCATTTCAAAATGTACCGCGACAATTTGTTTTTTCTTCACTTGGAACGAAAACATAGGTAGCTCTAATTAGTATTGAAATTAAGATCAGGTATTCGACATTGCTGTAAAGTAAATTCGTCGTCATAACCCATAGTCGTCGTTGGCATAACTCACCCGAGAGACACAGCAAACGGCGGCAAACTGAATGCGATAGACAAAAGAACGATTTATGTCCCGGGGGAACCACGTGACCTCATCTGCGCTGTGACGTCATTGAAATATTTTATCAACATCATTATGTTGCAACTTTTTCCACAATTTTTATCACTACGACTTTCTCCATAAGTTATAAAAAGGTTGCTGCAAGCTAAGCATAAAGAAGTCCTTGCTCCGCTGCCTATATCGAATTGTAGGAAAGTTCTCTATTGAATCGAAACGGAAACATTTTATGCTAACTTCGATTCGCGCCAGTGCTCTACCCGCCACAGCTGAGAGAGAGAGATATTTTAAGATGTAACGTCGTTAAGACGTATCCTCCGCGACCGTATTAGTCAAAACAAATGCCAAAAATTAACTTTTTTGTGATCTTTTTAAAAATTCTGTTTTCAATAACGACGTGCCTAAGATATTTTAAAAAGCCAAGTTATAAAGCGCATAATATTCAGGTTATTCGACAGACACAATTTTAATTCACTTTTTAAAATCCGAATTCAGCGCCACTTTGATTTATTTAATGCTTTTTATTTACCCTCAATTTATGTAGTTTGTCCTAATAACAAAAAACATAATACATTTAAGGGTCTACATTTCAATTGAATTCCATTACCTGGAAGCTTATGAAAATCATAACATGTCATGAAAATACATATGATTTAATAGTTTTTTTTTCAAAAATCTATTAAATCATATGGAGAATGTATAGGTAAGTTTTTACTCAAGTTACCACCATTCTAGCATTTATTTGAAGTTTTGTTTCGAAATATTACCGAGGAAAAGTGTTTTTTTTATCATATCAAACTGAGCACGCGTTTTTCAATGACTAGATAACATTTCAATTAAATTATATTTAAGTCATTTCACAGTGTGATAATCACCTTCTTGGGGCAACTCCATAAAGTTACGTCTATACATATATATATATGCATCATACATTGACGTTCCTTCTTGGGGCAACTCCATAAAGTTACGTCTATACATATATATATATGCATCATACATTGACGTTCCTTCTTGGGGCAACTCCATAAAGTTACGTCTATACATATATATATATGCATCATACATTGACGTTCCATAATCATTCATTTTAATTTTCTTTTTTCTCTGAGGACCACATCGAAGAAGAAAAAAAACTTAATCTCACACGAAGGAAAATTCACCCTACGTACCAAGTTTTTTCTCGCTTTTGTATCATAATAATAAGTAACTCGTAATCTCTTGATAGACATGATATTTTTCTCCAAGAACTTTATCAAAATAAATGGAAAATTTACTAAATGGAGTGACTGGATAACTCTTGTGCGAATCACAGCAGTCTAAATCAATTATTGCGCTTATATTCCATCTTGTGCTTAAACGTCCTGAGTAGGGGTTTTCTGTAACTCGATAGTGAGTCTTATCGACGTTGCTACGTCGTCGATAACTTACCGAAAATCCAAATTAACGATAATTGGTTTTCTCTAAGCAATTTTCATCGAAGTTTGTCGATAGCAATAACGAAAACCGTCGGTAAGATATCGGGGCATTCAGACCCCGCCGATAAGCTTACCCTCGCCCGAATATTGTTGTGGATACGGATTTGTTTACGTTTGAAAGGCACAAACACGGCACGACGAGAATTTTCAATATTTTCTTAAGGTAAATGAATTACTATTGATTGTTTGCATGTTTTATGGCTAAGTACAGCGATTGAAGTTTATTTAATATTACTATTATTTGTTGCGTATAGACTCTCTTGGATCACGCAAAACATTATGACTCAGTTCTTTCTTAGTTCCTTCCTTATCTTCCACACTTCTCTCATTATCCTCCATTGGTTCTTAATTTAGTGCATTTAATAATACCTAACTATTAAAAATATGCCGTAAAATATTAGTAGTGATGGACAAATCTCTGTATTGAATAACGTATTTGGATATTTATGGAATTGTTTACGACTATCTTCGTAGTTCATAAACATGATCAACCATATATTCATTAGGATGGCTCTCAATTTTCTTGCTTGGAAGATGATGGTGCTGGAGGAAAGGGTTGAGCAAGTTAATCGTCGTGTGCGAAGGAGGATCTTACGTGATGTCAACAACTATCATGTACTACATCATCAGTACAATGAAGATCTCTGCAAAACACGGAACATCGTTGAACGCTTCTATGGAGTTTTTAAAGGAATGTGGTGATGCCTGTCCGAACAACGAATTTTGATGTACGGCTTTTGCAGGAAGGATCATCAATGCATGTGCGGTGATTCACAACATGCGTATTCACCATTGCCTTCCTGTAGATGAAGAAGTAATGGAAGATATTGCAGTGAACCAAAATATATTCTTCAATAGAACCAGGTTAATTGTAATGAAGGTCCAAGAGCTACTCCTGTTCGCGCGCAACAGCAACTAATGTTACTAAGGTATCTTTATTTAGAGGATGGAGATTAAAATAAACATCTCAATCACAGCTTTTTTCATTTTGCTACCCGAGAAGTTTTTATTTACCTTGTTTTGCTCCTTTTTCTACATAAGGATGCATAACAGGTCACAATGTAAGATAATTTTGTAATCATTAATAATTTTTATAACTTTACAAACTCGATGTCCACCGGCGTACTCGTTACATGGCATCTCATTTGTTTGTTTTGGCGACTGTCTCATGATTCAGCTCAGAGTCACCTACAGCATGAAAAATCTCTGCACTGTGATTGGTCCAAAATTTTAGCCTCACCCGCAGGCGCCTCTCGTTTAATTTTTTGCTATCGACAAGCGGTCATGTTTTGCATCGACGAATTGTCGTTAGGGGGAGTTACAGAAACGCAATCTCGATAAGAGGATTCGATACAAGAGAGGACTTTCGTTAGCAACGCGCTATCGACAATACGTTATCGAGTTACAGAAAACCCCAACAGGATTACCTACAAGAGATATTCTTAGAAATTTAGTGGTTCTGCCAGTAGAGAATCCTCACTTCCTGCGTCTTAAAATGTAATAGGAATCACAACTCAATAATTTTTTGAATAATTTTACGGTAAAAAGTATATTAAAATGTTACGCATACGATTAGAGTACTTAGTATTATATTCTATTTTTTAGCGCAGCCATGACCTTGTCTATTATCGTTAATTACGGCCTTATTAATGATAATATTCGACTGTTTTTTTGCGTAAATAACCTACTCACGACCCCCCCCCTACCTACCTTAATGAATGTCTTAAAATACATATGGATCCCATAAATGCTGGCTTTTTTTTATCATTATTAAATGGGATTACAGGCACCAGAGCGCAGATAATACATGTAAGCTATAATTAATATCTAATTAATTAGCAGCCCTAATTAATTAATAAATTAGTATTTAATTTTAATAATTTAAATATCATAAATAAGGCCGTAATTAACGATAATAGACAAGGTAATGGCTGCGCTAGAAAATAGAATATAATACTACTGATTATTAGTAGCATAGAGTAAGTATACTTACTCTATGGTAGTAGGGAAACTCTTGAAGGCATCGAAATGACATTTTCTCCAAGTATCCGTGCCTTCTTACCGTGTCAGCAAATGATTACCATTGAGTTTGAGCATAATCTTGCAAATGGCAATTATTTGCTGAAAACATGGTCAAAAATAAGTTTTAATGGTGGATATGTACTAAGTTATCGCTTCCATTAAACCTTAAAATCAGTTGGATATGGAAGCGAGTCAACCCTTGCGTCGTTCTTTGAAGGCATAAAAATAAAAAGACATAAAGAAGGAACAGCAAAGTAATTGTAACTTCAGGCAGTGCACTTAATACTTAGCGTTCAAAATTAATAAACCATGCATGGACCATTATTTTTGTTACTAGTACCTACCTACTTCACCCATCGAGGAATTTATGGAGAGTCAGAATATACCCTTGTGTATGCCTCTCTTTTCATACATCACATTCTTAATTTCAAGTCAGTAACATCTTAGGTCTTGTTATTGATGAAAACTTGAGTTGGAAACCACATTTCCAAAAACGAAAAAACTATATGAATATTTTACTAAGGAAGTTTTATCATTTAAGACAAATATGTAATCTACTTCTCCTAAAAATTGAATATTGTTCTATTGTAAATTCTAAGCTGCAGTATGGGTTTAGTTGTTGGGGTGGAACCTACATCTCAAATATTTACCCTGTTATAGTGGCACAAAAAAATAATTAGATTGGTAATGGTTGAAAAACGAAATGTTTCATCCTTCCCTTTATTTAAAATATTGGGTATACTACCCCTCAGGTACCTACTTATTTATTTTCAGAGTATTACGCTTGTTTTGTGTCAAAGAAAGGAGAATGTCACAGGTTTTGTAAATGTCCCATTTCATTGATTGAGGCCACGGATTAGAGTTAATGTTCCCAAAGCTAATAATTAAGCCTTAAGGAGATATTTTTCTTGTTGTACTCCCAACATATTTAACCTCGCCTACCATTTCACATTGCCTCATTGAAATCGGTTGAAACATTTCTAAATGAATAAAAAACATGGCTGTTTTCTGTCACAAGTATTGAAGATTGTTTTTAACATTAATAATAATTTCTGTAACTATGGAATGTATTTGATCAATTTATATTGTTCCACCAACATAGAACATATGTTTATTTCCCATTGTTTCCTGGTGTATGATTGAGTGAACACACTTTAACAATGCAATTTCATATGTAACATGCTGACACTACTGCAAAATGAATTGTAATATTTTTTTATGTTGTGACCTCCCACCAGTCAGTTATTTTTGGTAAATTTAAATGGTGACAACCCAAACATAGATTTTATTTTACCTCAGGGGTGTCTCTTGTTCCACTAATCAATTGTAAACTTGTATTTTTTTGTATGTATAAGTGGTGGAATGCATACCAATATCTTATCTATCTAATTTACATTTATTCTTTCTCAGTTCTTCTCTCACCCATGAATCAAAAGCGGAATATCAAATAAAGGGTGCGGATCCACGTCATTCAACACAACTTTGTCTTTCAAGTGCCCAACTAACGACGGACGAGAATACGCTCACAATATTTGCGCATTACATATGTCAGGGTATACTAGGGTGGGCCGAAAAACACGAAAGTGTCCGAATCGAATCGCAATAGCGCGGAAAAGTTGCTACTCGTCACCCTGATCACAAAGAAAGAAATGTTTTTTAAATCGGACCACATCTTCCGGTCGCACATCTCGTTCGAAGTTTCGAAAAATCGTAAAAATATATGACTTTTTTTCGGGATTTTTAAAAATAATTTCTAGTGATTAGATTGCGTTCAAAATTGGTACGTGGCCTCTTCTAAAGATCCTTTGTCTTTTAAAAAAGATATGATTCCCGTCCCCCCCTTATTTAGTGGGGGAGGGGCATGTATCGTAAAGAGCAGTATTAGCAAGTACTTTCTTATTTGAGTTCCAGAGGGTGATCCGAACCTAATATGAAAATCTGTGTCCGTACTTTTGGAAACCGTATCTGTCTCTTCTGTTTCACGAACTGAGTCAATGTTGGCCGTAGTTTCAGAAGGATTACCACAATCTTTTTCTAACATGTTTTGCTATTCTTGCCAGCCTCTCCTTAATCTTTACACTCTCCTTTTGGTCAACTGTTCCTATCTTACCAATTCAAAATGTTTCTATCTTACCACCAATTCACCCACCTACACTGCATACAGCTCCGGTTAGGACCGAATCCAATGTCAATGGCCAAAATATTTTTGCGCAGTATCAAATTCAATTGGCTTCCACCCTTAAAAATCATGGAATTCCTCCAAGGATAAGGCCAATGATGATTGCTTTCATTTGAATAGTTCACGTTATAGGAGTGCGCCGTTCTTCATAATCAACAATAAATTCACACCATTTACAGCTTGACAGGATGATTTAAATCCACTCTGTTGACCCAGTAAAGGTGTGCTGGCTAAGACGCAAGAACAGATCAAGCAAAACTTGATGTGGTTTTGGGTGCATTTATACCATAAATATATTCTATCCAGCCATGATCGCTCATCTCTAATAATTCAAGTGAAGAATAAAAGAATATCGAAAACAGACTGAAAGATATATTTTTGGCTGTAAATAGGTTAACCGACTCCAACTCTAGAATGGGGGATTATATCATTCGAATGCTTTTTCGATATTCCAGTTTAAATAAAGTTAGCATAGGTTTTCATATATAGATTTACGGAGTTGCTCCGAAACATTAAGGCCTAGTAACTAAATATCTAATCGTAGAAAGTTGCATTTTTTTATGTTTCCGTAAAACGCCAACTGACGTCATTTCATCCTTCGATCAAAGGCCCCGTGCTCGATTCCCGGTGAAGACGGATTTTTCTTCGACGTATTTTCTAGATCTTTATACTGTTCCGTTGACATCTTCGCAAAAGCCTTTTTTTAAGGAATGTTTTAGAATGTAGAAGGAATGGAAGAAGAGGGAATAAGAAGCGATGGATGAAATGACGTCACGGCCGTTACTGGGAAGGTTGTCCTTCCCATTAACTTTAGAAGAATCCTATAACTCTGGCTATTTTTGGAATCTTTAAGAGATGGTTTGCAAATGATTAATTAACCATGGCCCCCTGCACGATAAAGTAAAAAGCAAACATTTCGATACACTCCCATTACCGAATTTCTCCATTAAGGACAATACAGTGCATCCCATATATCTTCAGTCTTAAAAAACGGCTTATCATATCACTATCGGAATGCGTCTAGTAGTTTACCCCTTCTCTTCCCGAAGTTGTCCGTGTATTCCGTCATCCATCTTACTCGGATAACAACAGAGGCGAAGGGAACATTGCCAGGAAAAAGATATCCGAGTCTAATGGACCCAAGAGAGTAATAAAATTAATTACCATGGGTGGGATCCCACAATACGCAGGCTAGAAAGGTAAAATAAAGAGTAAAGAATAATTGCTATTCACCAATTTGCTAATTTAATTGGGGGAGCACTCGAAGGCACGCCTTCCTTCTAACCTTCACAGCATGGCTGTCGTAAACTGTGATCACCTAATTTCGTAAACATGATCCCCCCGCCGCTCCGAGGATTATTATATAATCCTCGGGGATTTTACTTAATAGTAATGAAAACTTAATTATATAATTAGATATATATAATATAATATAGATACTTAATTATAATAATTATTATTATAATTATGTATCATTATTGCATCCCTGGAATTTTGTATTGAAAAAAATGGTGAATTATAACATCCTAAAATTGGATTTGTTATCACTTTTTAAAGAGATTCTGGGGAGCTATACAATTGGGTATTTTCCAAAGTTTTTAATTTAAGTTTACGGATCTTTATATGTTACTTAAACTCGAACAAGCTTGCGGAGTGAAAGTAGTTTTAAAATTGATTCAATATTAATTGAGATATTTAAGATTAAAATAGTCGAAATTTCAAATTTTTTTACGCCGCTGCGAAACGAAATCTGCTTGGCTTGACGTCATTTTCGCTGAGCGATAGACGGATGTGAGGGAGAAAGTGAGTAACTGTAGAAGATCTACCGTATATTTAAAGAGTTTTCATTGAAAACAAAGGCTATGGCGAGCAATGGTTTTATTATAACCACATAAGATAATTTACCCAAAGTGGATATGTTTATGGTAGGCGTTTTAATGAAGAAGGACGAGCGATTTAATGCTGCGGAAATTCGTTGAGCTTAAGTCCAAAAAATGTAAGCCTAAGGTTTGCTTTTAAAACCGTCATTACTGTTTTATATCATTTTTGATACATATAATTATGTATTTGGTGTATGAACTTTATTAACTGTTTTTCCAATACACTCATAATCATTATGATACTTCTTTCTTTATCGAAGTCCATATCAGTCCATGCAACAGTAAACAAACAGTATCTTAGTAACATATCAACATAACACAGTACTCGCCAAATGTTTGTGCTGCCAATACTCGACACACCTAAAACGTTAATTTTTTATTTGATAATTAGTGATTGTTTGTAGAGGAGGTTTCTAGAAGTGGCTTATCTGCTGTAGAAATGCCTACAAATAGATTCTTATCTCCTAAATGTCTCTTCGAAGTTTAATCTAAGTGTTGTTATATTATAAAGCTTCTCGTGAGAGTTATGGTGATAATGCTATAGGATACGTCCAAGTAAAGAGAGATGGACCACTGTGCACAGTCATTGCAAGAATATGTCCAGAACACTAAGTGCGGACTAAAGCATACATTTTTAAGGGTGGACATTGAGGAATCCAAGGAAGAAATTTCAATCATTCAATGTCGTGATGGCGTGAATAAATTTCTTGTTCGGTGTTTCAACCGATGTATTTGTACATTGTGGCACAAAACACCATCTATATCCCTTACTTAGATGCCATTTAAAGACATCTAGAAACGCGAACACTAATTTCGCCGCATTTGTTTCCACTGTAAGCATAAGGAAACGCCTGGGTCTAAATGTAAACAGCGAAAATGACGTCACAGGCCATTTGGTTGTTTTCGGAGTGTGCTCGGGAGTTTTCGTAACCTTCTACTTTCTTTAGCTTTTAAAACCGAAATTCATACAATTTGATAAGAAAATTTGTAGCCAATACAATAAGTTCAAGTAACTGAATCAGAATAACGATAGTTTGAAATACGTGGAAAATACCCAATTGATTGGGTGAGGCAACCATTTTTCGTATGGATTCCGAATGGACGGCCATTTGTGCCAAGGACAGAACTTAAGGTAGTTTGAGCGAAAAATCACTTCACCTAGAATTTGATGAATTTGGTCTCATTTTAAAGAAAAAAAACTCTCATCTTTCCAATGATATAAAAATATAAATTCCTTGCCGAACTACTTTTCGAGCAATTTGCCTAAAAATGAAAGCTGTTATACATGGGATAGATTATATATCTGCGCTCCATAGGGAGAATATTAAAAAAATTAGGAACTTCTAAAATCTAGATTTCGTCAAAAAACTAACGGTGTGTAGATTGCATGCTTTCTCAACTATTTATAAAAAATAATCTATTACTCACCGCAGTAACTTTTGCAGAATCGCAAAAAAACCTGCTGTTTTGAAGGATTTTCAGCCGCACGGCGGGAAAAAATGAGTCAATTTAGTAACTTATGTAGCTTAATTTATTTAATTACTGAGAATTTTGGTCATATATATAACTATATATTTGCGCCATTAATATTACAATATTTATTTCATACTTCTTACAGACGCTGAAATAAAATAATAAAATTTGAATATGGTCTCCATTATGACTAGGGAACTATCTCGCTCAAAATCACCTTAACAAAAACCAAATATATCCGCGGCCGAAGACATCGACAAATATGACCAGCATGAGCCGCAATCGTGCAACCATCAACAATAGTGTAGCTAAACACACTTAAGCACCATGCCAACTGCTCCTATTATCACTTTTTGTGAGTCATAAAATCTATACTTAGGGTGGTATTCATAGTCGCAAATTATTTGGCAAAAAATCAACAATTCACGAATCTATGATTATTCTCCAATCTCTGATTATTTAGGCCAAGTATTCATAAACGGAAAAAAATCATTGATTCTAGAATCAGAGATTGGTGAATCTCTGATTATTGGCCTGGATCTATGATTCGTCAACTAACGATTGAATCTATGATTATTTGTACGTGCTATGAGAAATTCAAGGTACCTGTCATTTTTGGTTCTTAAACGGATTGATTTTGAAGTTGTTTATATATTTTAGCTTGTTTATAAGTTTTAAATTATCCTAAAAATACCTCAATAAAGAGTTCCTTTGAAAATAATTCGATATTAACTCAAATCGCAATTTTTACTCTCTGCACACAATGATTTGTTCGTAGTTGTGATTTTTCAACAAATCACCATGGTAATATGGTCCATGACTATCGGCGGTATTTTGAAACAGTAGGTATGCGATGCGAAGTTTCTTACTCAAACATATTAATCGCTTAGATTGGAAGCGGAAAAGAAAGTTACTGGAAGACACTTCACTGCTAAGGATCTTGAGATCTTTAAAGTTATTTTAATTGATTTCGTAATGAAATTTTGGTGAACAAAAAAACGGATAGCTCCAGTTCCATCACAGTTTTTTAGACCTAAATCTCCTCTAGAATTATTCTTCTGAATAATGCTCGAAGGAATTAATAACATCTCTGATATATCTCATTGGAAGATGAAATGTTCCAATGCAAGCAAAATCCATCACTCCTGAGTATTTAAAGAGGTAAACGAAACGCAAGTTGGTTCCCAAGTAACTCAAGAAATAAAATCTCCATTACAACTTATTTACAGTTTGAATGCTTTCCCCGATTAATGTGAAACTCATTAACATATATTGATTTACAACTTTTCTTCAATACAACTCCTTTACAACTGCACTCCAGGCCTTTTTCAACTCATTTACAATGGGCTGCATTCTAACTGATTTACAGAATGAGATGTACAACTGATTTCCAGTAGGTATAGCTACTTCAAATGCACTTCAAATGCAAAAGTGATTTTTTAAAACATATTCACCTATATTTGTTCTATATATAACCAAGCTCCATTATTAATTGCCAACGAAGTTTAAAAAGCATCTATCCGGTATGTTTACCCCGTGGTTCATCCTTCACCCGAAATTTTGTCAAAAATGGAAAGCTTGTACACGAATCGGAGAGACTTTAGTTCAGCCAGTAAACACTTCAGTGAGATCTTTGCACAGTTAATTTCCGTTATACACTATATTATTTCTATGTGTTTATTGGTACATTCAGCAATTTTCTCCTTTCATCATTTTCTGCAAGAGTTATGTCTTGATTGAAATTTGAAGAAGCATGAGTGAATTGGAAAAAAATCTTGTTTATTCCCAGTAATATTGTATTTATAATCATAACTACTATGCGGCAATATAGGTAATTATCAAGTAATTAATGCCAAATATCTGTTATCGTGATGTAATGATATCTCCCAGATGATGGATTCCGAATAATTCGCCTCAGAGACAAGTTTTACTGTTCAAGAAGTCGTTAAATATTAATCTTTATTTTGCTGAAATAAAAAACGTGGTAAAACTCTTAGACATTATTTCAAAAAATTATTTCAAACCATGAGCGTAAAAATGAAGTTCTGTCAAAAAAAAGTTTGGGGGCTGCTGGGATCGAACTAGCAAACCTACACCTCAAACCACTCGTCCATCACACCTGTACTTAACAATAGGTGACAAAATGCTTTTTATACATGCCTTCAAATTTGCCTGTGAAGCCTTGCTTCGGATAAATTATTTTTGCATGCTTTATATCGTTCCTGAGTGTCTTATTTACGCGCAAAAACTATCACTATTTCAATATCTCCGTTCAGGCTTCATGGCTTGGGTGAGAAATAGTACAGATATCGTCAATTATGATAAATACGAAAGTGTCCTCTTTGCAATTGGAAAGTATTGAGGGAAAAAATTCCATTAATTCTTATTAAGGGAGCAATTGACGTTTGATAAGTATCAAGCACGGTGTTATTGATTTATTGAAGTGCACAAATCATTAACGTACGCTAAAATAAACCCTGTTGAAAGTTATTTAGATAGTGGGAAGCGAGAGCCCTTTCATCGATAGAATTATTTTATCGTCAATTTCTTCCATAATATGACTCGAACAGCCTACAAATTCCTTACTCAATTTAAAGCATTATAGCACTAATCTGTCCATAATTGTTTTTTAAATATCAAACAACTAATTAATCATAAAACAACAGCATAATATACGAGGTGTTTCGGAGACTGCATGAAGAATGCGTCATCGAAACTTTAATTAATTACGCTCCAGACCGTAGTTCATGGATCGTTGATTATTCACCCAAATAATCAATGATTATTTGACTATGAATACATACAAAATAATCAATGATTTTTTGACGACTATGAATACCTAAAAATCAACGATTCATGAATGTATGATTCATGAAACAGAGATTGGCCAATTGGAGAATTTCGAGCGACTATGAATTGAAAACTGTAATTAATCAGAGATATAATCAATGATTGGATATAATCCGTGATTATTGTGACTATGAATACCAGCCTTAAACTGAAATTCCATTTGTTTGAGGGGTACAGACTTCAAAATCCCAAGATGAATTCGATTTAAATTTGGAAACACATCATCCTTAAGACTTAGAAAGGAATAATAAACTAAATTAGAAAGGCCCAAGGCCCCTATATGAGACCTTTTGAAACAACATTTACTTCCATGAGAAAGATAGCATTGGATACGGAGATTTCTTTAATTTCCTTTCTATTAAATTACTTTCGCTCATAATATATATAGGCTTGGGCTTATTTTTAGCTTCGGGTGAGTGAAAAGGGCAATTTGTTTTAATTCTCGCATTCAACTATCGCACACGCATCGCGCTTTCCTTATATTTGATTGCATTTATTTATTTATTTATTACACTGATATTGCAATTAGACGTTCTCTGGTGGCAATATATCATTAGTTTCGGTTGAAATAAAATAAATAACAAGGTTTAAAAAATACATATACCTACATACAACATCAAACACTCCTCTCATTTTTTATGTGTAACATTTTTTAAAAAATATTTACATTTCTTGGTTATGGTTTTGTGAGTTCTTCTGGTAATTCATTCCATTCCAAGACCCCACGATTCGTTTTTTGCCTCCTTTATTTTAATTTCAGCGGGTGGTCATTTTTTCCCAAAACATTTTGGTGGTTCCAGCCTCTTCTCCAATTCCAACCAGGCTGGATGTTTTGAGTAACATTTAATCATTCCCAATAACCTGTTTACTTTACTTCTATCTTGCAGTGGACTCCACCCCAATTCTTCTAACATGCTGCTAACACTATCTGTCCTTTTTTTGTCTCCCCAGAACGTACCAAAACGTAAAAAACTCCATCAGAAACCTCACTATCGCCACCTATCGAGCGGCTTCAAAACATTTAACAAAAAAACAATGAAAGCGCAATGAAGGGGCTGTTCGTGTCCCTCAGACAGACGGACCTCACTCACCGTTTCATAACCAACGCGAATATGAAGGCAATGATGGGAGTTTTCCACTCAATTTCTACCGTATTCCACATCTTAATTATTTAGTTATATTGAAATAAAATTTGAATAAAGAATGAATAATAATATATTGCAATATAAATATTTATATACCATCCTCCTTACATTTCTATCAAGATTTCAGTAATCCATCATATTTAACCACTTGCTCCTTATAAAATACTATTGTTTACGATTCCCCTCAGCATCTTTAAGTAAGAGTTCGCGGGATAGATACTTGGGTAGTTTCCGTCTGACTTTCCCAATATTGCTTTCTAAGTGCCACTATCACTTAAAGAGGCAGCACAAATGAGGCTAGACGCTTTCAGCAGCCGCCTCACTCAAAGAACAGACGCTGCCCAGACTACAATATTCGTCTGTCTCCTGACCTCCGACCTATCTGGACCTAGCAGTAGCAATTATCATTGCTCCCGCCGCGACCGGTCTCGCCCCTAGTAAGGGTCGTTGTGAGAACGCTCATGCGTCTCTGCCACGTCAAGGTTACACAGTCCAAGATGAGGGTTGATACTGGTATTTGAACTATTTTATCGACACCATCACATCACTGGCAATCGAGCAATGATACCAATAAAGCCTGAATCACACGGCCATTACAAGTTAACGGATAGCGTCCGTTGACAGCTCAATTGATGGCTTCGTGAAGCCATCATTATCAGGGATAGCGACAATTTGACAGGGATCCCCATGTATTTTTTCCATCGTTCGTGATCGTCCTGTTTATCCCCCCCTGACCACGTGCGTGACTCTGGAAAGCAGCCAATCAAAGTACGCGGCAGCAAATATGGAATGTGTCACGCTACACATATGAATTTTTATGAAGCGAGGATGGTAAACATTATATAAAAAATTATTACAGTCACAGCAAAAATGACCGTGCGATAGGGAAGATGAAAGCTTAAGGTGGTTCCACCGTAAAATGACTTAAATGTCATTTTATTCATATTCTGTCTACTTGTAGAAAAATTTGTCCTCTGTCTGATATGAACAACATAAAGTGTTCACTTAAAATACATTCGTGGAATAATATTCTGCATATTTTGTACTTTTATACTTTTGGGTTTCTGTGAGTAACGCACTTCATCAGCGAAAGCTGGATTTTTTTGACAAAATATCAAAAATGTGGAATTTAGTATTTGTTTTGACTCATACAGTCGTGGCGGAACATCTTTAAGCCATCACTTTGCCTATTATTGAAAAGCTGTAAGTTCCCTGGACTTGTACGTGAAAAATGGCCGAGTGATTGATTTATGCTTAGTTGACAATGAAATTCGATCGTATATTCAAAGTGGTCCCGAGAATTCGATTTGGGAGGCCATGAGAATTTTTTATTGCAGTCCCAGCGAGCACAGGTGCTGCAATTAATTTGATAATGCTTCATCGTTATTCATACGTAAGAACAGGAACATTAGCCAAAAGTCACTCGAGAAAAAAAAA
Organism: Pyrrhosoma nymphula; assembly: GCA_963573305.1. NCBI lineage: Eukaryota > Metazoa > Arthropoda > Insecta > Odonata > Coenagrionidae > Pyrrhosoma > Pyrrhosoma nymphula. The sequence continues at coordinate 3,963,355 of OY754335.1, read as the reverse complement.
AGTCCTAAGTAGCCCTAAAAGTATACTATGTGAAGATGCTGGAAGAGGATTTCTTACAAATAACTCGAGCAATATATAGGATATTTTCCTGACTTAGTAATAACTCCCGACTTGAGTTGGGAGTCCAGATTTCAAGTCGAGAGTCCCACGTTTAAGATTAAACTCAAAATCATCAAAATGAGAGCTTAAGTTGTACATCAATTCAGCGTAATCGTAGACCCTCTTTAAAAAGCATATTAGCCACTGTTGGAGCTTTCGATTTGCGGCAATCGCAATGCTTTCGATTTAATGAAATAGCCGACCATCGCCGGCTATCACTGGCTCTCTGCTCCGAGGTGAGTCGAACAAATGAAAAGCTGTCGGCGTAATATGATGTCACGAGAAACCATTAACCCTGCATGCATGGTTTATATGCGTGAAACACTGGATCACAAATGAAGATTACTTATGAATATTTCATGGCATCAAATACCGACGCCAAAGGGTACATTTACAGAATTAGATAATGCAGTATGATTTACATCAAGATTATTTTTGAAGTGATAACTTCTTTTGGCCCGTTTTACTTTACGTTGTTTGTAAATCTTATCAGCAGCTTAAAATGTAAATGCTTGTGGTACTTGTGCTCCATGGGGATTATATAGTCCCAGAGTAAATAAACTTTATCTTATCGCATCTTATCTTACTTAACCTCCATTCGATTTCATTCCTTACAGGTTCTATAAGACCATTAACCGTCATTAACATTAACAATCTTACAATTCACATTCACACATCACTTCTAGACAACGCGGCGCTACTGAGAAGCTGCATGGAAAAAACCTCGAAGAATTGAAGCCATTTGAATTGATTTGGAAGCTGTCAACTTCTCCGTCAGCTGCAAACTGCAAGGCTGAGCAAGTCGATTAAATGGAACTTTCTATAATGGGACCGAGCCTCTAAAAAACCTTCCATCGGAAAGTTCCAGCGCAAATGCTATAAAGATGCATCCATCAAAATATTGCCTTCGTACAGAATTCATTTCTCACGTCCATTTTCATACGTGCATTTGAATTTCGACGCGAAAAGAATATTTCCAATATCCTACCGATATCCCTCAGAAACACAATTCCTTCGAAATTCACTAGTTCATAATTAACTTTGTGGTATTCCATTATGTTTGTCTATGAATATCTGTTACTAATACAACTTTTAGACTCTCCGAAAGCTGCTAGTAAAATGTAAGGACCCGATGGAGCAATTAGACCGATGTGGAGTATATTCATTGAAATGCAACGATTGCAATGGTGTCTACGTGTGGCAGACAGGCAGAAGCTTCTGTGTCAGGAGAAAAGAACACTTTAAGTGCTTATACAAAACATCAAAGAGGATAAAAGTAATTTGGCTAAACACTTAATATGTAGTTTAAACAGGAGTGATTTTACAATAATGAATATATCCTAAAATTATGCAACGACTGCTTATGAATTAGATTCAAGAGTGCAGTTGGAAATTTTAAAAATTTTGAATAATCACGACAACACCCTCATTAACCAGAAATACCTTTACCCTTCCTTTTCCCCTATTCTGGCCTCCGTTTCAAACTTCTGCTCCCCTTCCGTTACGTAACTACGGAAACAATAGGATAAACAGATCTCAATTAATGCCCGATGATGGTGATTATATTTACTGAAACCCGGGTCGCTTAATTTAAATAAAAAAGTGGTATTAGTAACATTAGTATTCATCGACAAACACAATTCCTTCGACCAATTATTTTATAATTTTTCCCGCGTCTGTTGATTTTGTTGAATGTTTTTTTAAATCTGATCGAGGAGGAGACAATTGAAAACACGGCGGATTTTGAGTTTTTTTATTATTTTAGCAGAGTTTAATACTTGATAGTATGCAGAGGGATTTATTTTCCACGCCCGATTATGGATTACATTGGATGTGATTAAAGCCTCCAATAAAGTAAGTGGTAACAAGAGGTAGCTTAGTTATTTTAGCTCTTCATTTTTTTCTGTTTTCAATATATCCATGGGGTGCTAATTAATTTAATGATTTATATGTTATTAATTTTGTACTCATTTTAAAATGGCAGCTTGATTGTCGAGGCATGAAGACGAGACTGGATGACTCTTCGTAGACTAGACTGTGTTTAATGACATACTTAGTATTATTACTCCACCCCGCTTGAAATGCCCCACTTACTATTTTTCTGCATCTCGTAATATATATTAATTTTGTAGCGTGTCACTCACTCATTCTGTATCCAATCACTCACTCACTCACTCAATCACACACTCAAACGGGCCCACCTTCTGGGAGAAACTAGCTCAAAAATGAGGGAAGCCAAAGAACGGCACAAAAACACGAAAAGACGAGGGTGTGCGTCGATTTTGACGAGTGGTGCCAATTTATTACGGCCATTGTAGATTTTTATAACTTGTCACTTTGAAGAGAGCTGTAGTAAAGTAGAGCTCACGTTCCCTATATTTAAACATGTCAAATGTAGACAACGGCAGCCATCTCCCACTACCACGCCTATTCTGGCGATCCACATAACTATCCTCGAACCAATACAGAATAGGTATCAGTTCAGCTTATTCAAAGCGTAAAGCAAAGGTTGAACGGCACCTACAGATGCATAATATCACTCTCCCTAATCGCTTCACGAATATTTTAAAGACTTACATTAACAGCGGTGGAGCTATTTTAATTGCACCGTCAGACTAAACTAAATTTTAGACTCTTGTATAGAAAGAGAGACCTCTGTTTGTCCAAAAAAACTAAGATCCGATGTGCTCCCACTTGTCTCTCAGGAAGGAGCTCACTTTTTTCCTTCAAACTCCTTGTTATACAAGGAGTTTGAAGTTATACCGAGGAGTTAGGTTCATTCCATCAATACACGCCTAGCGTAGTGATGCAATATGTGAAACAGTTTTTGCTATAGTAAAATACTTCTCAGGAAACGTACATGCATCTACATTTACGCAGCAACCTGCAGTCCCTGCGACATGGGGGAATTCTAGACGCCCGGCATGGACTTTCTTCTAATACAGTCAAGATGCAATCAATATATATATATATATATATATATATATATATATATATATATATATATATATATATATATATATATATATATATATATATATATGCATTCAAGGTTCTAAATATAATTACTTGCAAAGAAAAAAGAGAAAACAGTTTTCATGCGTTCAATTTTTAACATTCATAATCATTCTTTTCTAGCTTACTATGTACTTGTTGATTGGCCATTAAAATGAGTAGGAAGTGATTACGTCAATGCGCAAACTAATAGTTATAAGCTAATATTTCTTTCTGCCCTGTATGACAGAAGATACTGATATTTTGGTCTGCTCGCGGGAAAAATTATGTTCCGAATCTGTCGGATAACCAATCTATCTCTAATTATCCTGTTCTTATAATCTATTCTAGAGTTATATAATGGCATTTTAATATATATTGAGCATCCTGAGAAAAACCATCCATTTCAAATTCACGCGAAAAATTGGGAGCATGATTTTCAGTTCTCTCCATTACTTTTGATGGTTTCATTGCATTAACGTAGTTCAAGTTCAATTAATTTTATTGTCGTATTTTAATTGAGTATTGCTGATATCTTGCTTATTTTTGTAAAATTCCTACATTATAAACATTTTTATTTAATCTAAAAGCACTGGTCATGTAGAGATTTGGAGTTACTTTTTTTCTTTTTCAAGTCACGACATAACAGCACAAAAACTAGCTGTTCTTATAAAAAAGTAGGCATTCGTTTATTTTTCTGTTAAAAGCAAGAGTAGACTCGAGACCGAGACGAGTAGATATAAATTTCAATAGACGAGACTCAAAGAGACAAGCATTAGCGATTTATGCTAATGCATCATTATTCGTAGCTATTACACTAACTTTAGGGTGTAGTGTAATGCATTTTGGTGAATACTCACCCCCTGCCACACACCCTTGAGGTGGCTTACAAGGTATTCTGTAGATGTAGATATATGTCCTTTAGTTTGCTTTAGTAGCGTGAAATCAGGATAGTCGCGATGCTCCCGTTAGATGCACCCTACTAAATAGGGGTGTCGTTTTTGACGCAGGGGATTAGAATCCAACATAAAACTATGTAAACTATTCTCGGAAACAAAGAGGATTGTTCAGGAGCGTTGTTCATCATACAATCAATATTGGAAAAATCACGGCAGATGGCACAATCACCATTTCTTTCGCATTAACCTTAAGGCGGCTTTACACATGGAAGTTGACTTCTATGGAAGTAGCGAGTGCAACGGAGTATCGATTTATATCGCTACTTGCATGGCACAGCTCTGCTTACACATTACTTCCGGTATTTATTTGTATTGAACGCCGTAATGAAGTACCCCTAGTAACTGTATTACTAAACTGTATTTTTATTCACTCACTCGTTAATGCACCGACTCCTGCCTTCGAGTTTTTAGAGTCAGTCTCGTTGACGAATTGTCAAGATAAATCTATTAAGTGATAAATACATCCGTTAACAGTTTATAGTGGTTTTCCGTTAGTCGTGATTTACCCTGCCATATTCTTTAACGAAACACACTTTACTTAAGGGAATAGTAAATGGCGAATTAGTAACACTTTGGGTTAAATACTTATTGAGTACCTAAACCCTAGCAGCACAATTTATTTCCATGATGTACTTACGACTAGGAGGGATAATCACATTATATTTGGAGAAATATGTCCAGCCTATACTCAATAGAATACCTCCCGCCATAATGAAAAAATTCAGGTTCATTGAAACACTTTTAATAGATCAATTATTATGTACAATGAAACATAGGTATGCACACACATTGGAAAACTATTAATAAAATCCACCGACAAGGACATAGCTCTATACTTTCACAAAACACTATCACAGTCTTTTATCATAGCCAAATTATGAATTCCATAAGAGTGATGACATAAGTATCTCTCGGCGAAACCACTTAGTTGGTAATTAATCTGGCTATCTTAATTAGTGGAAAACCTCCAAGAAAACTTTACGTATGCTAAATGGACGACGAGATTATACACAAAGGACTGCGCATAAATTACACATGGAAAATAACGCCACTAGAGCAAAAACAAACCAATTTGTCGCTCACATCACCCACATTATTTAAAACAACTGTTTTAAATTGATATTTCAGTAAATTACTCTGGTAACTAACTTGATTTATCGGGAAACAAAGCCAAACAATTTTCACATCAGAAAGTAAACAACAGCGAATCACAAGTCTGTGGACGTTCAAAAGTGAGCATACGCGCTTGCGAAATAGTTCCGTCGTATTGTGTAATGAATCCTGTTTCAAACTGAGTTAAGAAGAGTATCAAGCTAATTTTTAATGAAAACCAGTTGAAAGACATTTTTGGAAGGTAACATCAACACAGCTTTTAATAAATTACTAATTTAATATATTAACCAGGCAGAAAATTTCACCGGAAGTTTTGCAATACTATCGCTGAATCGAAATGCTACTTGCAGGCTAAATAGAAGCCTTCGTCTATTTTCCTTGCAAGTGAGAACCTTGCTCGATTAGTTCCGCTATCGACCCCTACTGCCATGGAAGTACGTGCTTACACATCGAAGTACCACTTGCAAGCGACTTGCAAGGCTACTGTCATGGAACTTCCATGTGTAAAGGCGGCTTTAGGTTTATATCGAAATGGGTTGTATCGCATGATATTTCGATTCAGGTTCAAAACGACACCGCGCGAATCAATTTTATTATCTTGAGGAAACTTCAGCATTGTCATCACTCACATAGTTACCAACCTCGGATGTTGAAACTCCATATGATTCACAAACATTCACTCTACTGAAAAAATATCGCGTATTAATATATAGTAAATTTCATTCCTGATCCATTTTTGTAATTTACGACATCATATATTATATCTTGGCTGCATCAGAAGGTAATTGCGAAAGGGTTAAGAAAAATGGTCTTTTAAAGGATTTGTTGTTCCATATACACTATTTGCGATCGCAGTATGATTATGGAAAACCAGAGATACATCAAACATACTTCTCAATATGTTTCCTAATAATTTTCTTCCACCTCCCTTGTTCAACGCTAAAACCCTGTGCAAAACTTCCTGGTGGAAGCTGAAGGGAAAACGTGCAGACGTTAATATTTAACAAATTTCACATTTTCGCCACCTGGCATTAAAAAACGCTTAATTAATAACGTGAATTTACTTTCATAACTTGTTTCAAAGGCTCTTCAGTTGACATTGAAATGACTGTCATTGAACATGAGTATTGAATCAAAACTTTATCGCCCAACGCGTAATCATTTAAGTCTAGAAACCTTTAGTTTTTTAAGTGGAAAGAGAAAGCCTTCAATTCCTATTCGCCATTTGTTTTCATACCGATTGGATGAAATTCTGAGAAATAAAAGCCTCTCCTTTTTGAACACAAGGATTTCTCTGATTTTTGTTTTTTTTAATTAACTTTCTGTCACATGCAGCCAATCGTTCCTCACCATCGGCATCTTTGCTTGAGGAACACCACGTTCATACGTAAGCCAGCCACATCCGGCAGGGAAAGATGTCATCTCCCAAATTGGATTTCAAATTTACAATTCCGGAGTCCAAGTCCATATATTTCCAGAAATCGAAACTTAACTCGTAATACTGAAATGCGAAAAAATCCTATTTTCTACGGAACGCTTATCGAAATAGCATATCCTGACGTCAGATCTCCAACAAAGCACAAAATTTGTATGAATAGAGACGGGAAAATGTCCGCAATTTTCATCTGAGGTAAATTACCACGGTAAATTACGGTAATTTAGTTTTCCTGTAAAACCGTAGTTTTCCTGTATTTTTTAGTTTTAAGTATTAAACAGCAAATATATGGTTAAATAGTAAAGCCAATAGCAAAATGAAGGGAATAACCATGTTTAAACCATACCTAATGCAACATTAATGTACATATTAGAAATTTTTTAAATTGTAAAAAGAACTACGACAGCAACACGCAATCTGGCTTTCTTTTGTTAAAGTATGAGAAATTTTCAAGAAGAATATTCTAATGCTTTAATCTAATAATGTTATAATTTAAGTAAAACATGAAAAATTATCTCAAACATTGGTGAATTATCTAGAAAATTACGGTAATTTACAAAGGATGCGGTAAATTACGAAAAATACCGAGTTTCAGAGTGTCCCATATCTATGTATAACCCAGATTGAAGCATCGCCCATGGACACCTTAATGATTTTAAACAATGCAAATACAAGTATATCCAAGTAGATTGAATTATTCATTAGAACGGGTGCTGCTAGTACCAGGCACGGAACGGGACCTTTCTCCAGTATAAAGGGGTAAGAGGGTCATGTCCACTTCACCAAAAACATCTTGAGATATCAATTATTATCAAAGGTAACTTCATCTCGAGTTGATTCCGGAAGAATATTATGTCAGAACTTATATTTCACTGTCAAAGAATTTTCACATTCTTTTTGTTATTGCTTGATAAATCACGTGCACGCTACTCCTGGGCCACCCCTGGGCCCCTTATTTTCGATTCGAGAATGTGCTCGACTCTCGAATCTAATGGGTTTGAAAGGTTCGAGACCAAGTGACGGCAAATATTTTCCTGGTTTTGGAAAAATATATATCGTTGGAAAAAATCTGAAATGAGACAGCGAGAATTCGCTACACATTAGATGATGTTTAAACAAACTACCCCGCTCCGATGCTGACAGGCAGCAGCAGTCCTGTCAGCATCGGAAGGCACTGATGGCGAGAAGGATCAACTGCCAACGCTTCGGGCGAGTGTGAAATAAATGCACGGAGTACCTTACTCTGCGGTGTGGAAGTTAAAAGGGAAGCCATCGCCGCAATTAAGTCCCCTGAGAAGATGCAGCCGTGCATTCACTACATGTACGACGTGATGGCATTCCTCTCGGGGGAAAATATTCCGGAAGTAAAACAAGTTCCCCAATCGGATCTCCGGGTGGGGACTACTGACAATTAGAAGAAGAACATCAGTCACAAATGACAGATCACAAAACCCTACTGCACGTTGTATCCTGTTACGAAATGATGAGGAAAACCCTTGCCGTTCGCATATGCTTACCTACATGAGATTTTCCGCGTGACAAAGGGACACTAATATGGTAAAAAGGGGACAATTATTTTCGGAATTATTATCATTGAAATTTGATTAAGGTGGTTCCACCGTAAAATGACTTAAATGTCATTTTATTAATATTCCATCTACCTGTAGAAAAAAATACTTGTCCTCTATCTGATATTAAAAACAAAAACATACATTTCCACGCTATTTTATTCTATAATTGAACTTGAAATTACAAATGGGTGTTCAATGGGGGAATGAGAGAAACACGGGGAAAATTTTGGCACCTCTTAAGGTTGTTTGAGGAGCGAGATAGTTATCTCTAGTCATGATAATGGAGACCATATTCTAATTTTATTTTTTTATTTCAGCGTCTGTAAGAAGTATGAAATAAATATTGTAATATTAATGGCGCAATGTTATAGTTTATATATGACCAAAATACTCAGTAATTAAATAATAAAGCTACATGAGTCTCTAACTTGACTCATTTTTTCCCGCAGTACGGCTGAAAACCCTTCGAAACAGCTGGTTTATTTGCAATTCTGTAAAAGTTACTGTGGTGAGTAATAGATTATTTTTTTTATAAATAGTTGAGAAAACATGCAATCTACACACTGTTAGTATTTTGACGAAATCTAGGTGTTATAAATTCCTACTTTGTTTAATATTCTCCCTCTGGAGCGCACAGCCGTAGTCTATCCAATGTAAAACAGTTTATATTTTTAGGCAAATTGCTCGTAAAGTAGTTCGGCAAGGGGTTAATATTTTGATATCATTGGAAAGATGAGTTTTTTCCTTTAAAATGAGGCCAAATTCATCAAATTCTAGGTGAAGTGATTTTTCGCTCAAACTTCCTCAAGTCAAAAGATCGACTCCAGATCATTTGCTTTTAACTTACATGAAGAATGAACATGGTGAATGATGTTGATTCTGGACATATAAGGTGGAACTTATTCTCAGCGAAAGAAAGTATTTGCAATTTTCCATTTTTTTCATTTTTGGTTTTACATTGATTTTGGCAGAATTAGTTAGTGGCGGTTTTGAAAGAAGGTTTTTCTGTCGATGATGACAACACCGAGACAGGTGGCCGAAAGAAGGGTAGTGGGGAATACATTTTTCATTTAAGGTGAAGTGGTTTTTTGTAATGGCGTTGTAAAAAAAAGTGGAACTTTGCAAAGAATTCCTTCTTACAGAATGCTCTTTAAGTTCATTTCTATCGCTAGCAGGCTTTGTTTCTTTTGCAAAGTACGAATAATAGTCGCGCGAACTCCATAGAAGTGTCATAAGAAATAAAAGCGAATGTAATAGTTTTTACAACTCGGAGGCATCATCTGGATTCAAACCAAGGACTCTTCAATCGACATTATAGAGAGTTATACTCACAGGGGGAGTGACGCAACAATATTGGCCCATCACCGTTTTATTAAATAATTTACGGCAATATCCTAGAAATCATGATTCGCCTTCGTCTTTCATAACTTTTTTTTTAAATGACCATTTGTAGAATGCGCCGGTCATGAAAACAGAAATGATTGTAATGAATAAAAATATCGTAACTATCACTCACGACAGAAGATGGCGCATTTGTTGCGAAATTCGCTCGTCATTCTTTTCCGAAAATGAGCGGGACAATTTACGAGTCCACTCCCTCACTCGCACGACCTTGACCGTTAAGTCGATTCCAACTTTAATTCGGCACTAGTGCCCGAAGAAGATACCGCCACCGAACGCCCCTGGGATGTTCCATAAAAAAAAAAAAAGTAAACAATACGAGCCTGGTCAAACTGGACGAGGATTATGGCCGTCGTCGGCCGCAACGCATTTAATCGCCGTCGAGGAAGCGTCGAAGGAATGGCGGAGGAGAAGATGAGACTATATATATATATATATATAGCCTCACAACGGGAGGCGTGGTTGAATGAATGGTTTCTACAAAAAGAAGCTGGTCTGGATGTGGGTGTGGATATATATATTTCATTTGGTCGCTCTGCCGTTTCCTAAGAATTTCAATAAACAAGCGGACCTCTCACCATTTGATGGATACTCTTTTGAATGGATTTGATGGATACCCCCTGCTGGCTTTCATTGTTCCCCTTATCAATCCCTCCTCACCCCTTAACAACCCAATCCCAACACCACTCCTAGCACCACTCTCCTCCGGTTCCACATCTCTCTATGTATCCCTACGCGCCATTCTTCCCCCTCCAAGAATCGTGTTGATCCGTCGCGGTGGCAACCGCGTAAAACGCCAAACAGTTCCGATATCGACAACATTCACGAAGCGTCGCGGTCTTCCTATCATTTTTTTACGTTCGTACACAGTTTTCACTTTTGCCACTTGAAAGAGTCGTAACTCCGGTTGCCAAATATCTATCCAGAAAAAAGCGGGGTTTCCCTGAATTTTGGCTCAATAAAAAGGCAAACTGATTGGTATTGATACACTCGATGAATTGTATTTAGTAGAGTAAAAAGATTGCTCATTTTATTTTGTACTTGAATATGCTACTTTGTCACTTCCGAGGATACTAGAATTTAAAGATAGCAGACTCCTTAACTTCGGAGTGATACCTTTTTAGAATCTGCCAAACCGCGGCGCCACTATTCGCCAGTGATGGAATCAGACGATCCCAATGTAAACAAACGAAGTTTCACTTTTTTTCATTTCGAACTGAGGGAAATTACGGCTATGTTAGGAAGCAACTAATGGTTTTATCCGTCAGATATAACCATGTTAACTAAATCTGAAATCAACACAACCACAGAAAATCCCTTCAATAGCCTATCAAGGTATCAATAACCTATCGGTCTAAAAGGTAACAATGTCTAATAAATAAGCTATAAACAACGAAATGTTAGAACAATCACGACTACTAAACAAAATCATTAGCGTCGGTGTATGGGTGATGAGCGTAATTCACAAGTACTTGAATTCGGGAATGCATACTTTCAATAGTCACATCATAGAAATTTACATCACAAAGAGAAGAAAAACCAACATGGGTCAATATAACAAGAAGAGGTCTGCAATGGATACATGCTAGGTAATCATCAGTATCGACCATGCCAATTGGTATACGGTAACGTGAAGAATAAAACATAGTACTCACATTAGCCTTAAACAAGCTTTCTGTTCTTCGCACCTACATTTTTGTTCTTTCTTACGGTTAAGGAATACCCTTTGAAGGATCCAGGAACAAAGTAAGGCCTCTATTAGCCGAGGCAACCTGGACACTCCACCGGACGTTCCACCGGTGGAGTGTCTGGTTGCTCGGGTTTACTCCGCCCAGGTCACCGGTGGCGCCACCAGTATCGGTTCAAAAATTACCCAGCCCACAGCAGTAGTTAAAATGGTGTTGTCTATCAATTTTGATAATTCTTTCGATAAATCTCTAGGTTTACTCGGTTGCCCTTTATTACTGTTCTTTAGTAAGTTTTCCTTACTTTGCGTTACGTCACTTGGACAAGCGACACCTTCACCTTCTTGCAAATTGCGATCACCATCTTCATTCACCACCGCCCCCGGCGAAAACATATTAACACACAGAAATTCAATTCACAAGAGCGAGCAACTCACCACTAGTTTGGACTGTGAACTGAGATTGTGTGTCTGCCTGGAGCGTCGTGGTCAGGGCAGTATGATGCGTGCGCATGCAATATTCAGTCACCGGTGGCGCGTCTGGTCGCCTCGGCTAATAGGCTACATAACCTCCAATGCCCCGGAACCTTGCTGAGCAACCCAAAGTGGAAGGCGCGGTTGCGGGGCTCAGTCGACTGGTTTCGGTGGCGCGTCTGGTTGCCACGGATAATAGGACTCATTTGATTCTATGCCCCACGACTGACAAGTTCCACCGGTGGAACGTCCGGTGGCGTGTCTGGTTGCCTCGGCTAATAGGCCTCTAAGATCTCTTACCCATTTTTAGTCGAGTTATAAATCTTTATCTATGCCAACAATTGAAATTCCTCACAAGCCGCCATGCGTAAACAATGGTGACAAAACGTAAACAAACTCCATCAGAAACCTCACTATCGCCACCTATCGAACGACATGTAAAAGTATAACAAAAAAAACAATGAAAGCGCAATGAACTTGGTAATGGGGCTGGTCACTTCTATGAAATTACAGTTTGATGATATCCTGAATTTTTGCCTTGCCATAGATGGAAACGCCTAAACGACACAGAATTGCGCTGCATCAGCCATTTTTGTTACGGCTTCCTGTATTGGCAAATGTATAGGATCACGGGTAGGGCCGTTCAAGGGCCGATCGGTTGACCCCCTTCAATCAAGTTAACTCGGGAATATATTTTCTATTACTTTACAGGGACAGAGTAGACATTCTGCACTGAAATAGGAGATTCATCGGAAAGTACGTAACTTTCGAAGAAGTGACGAAAACACCAAAAATGCACTTTAGTTACGACAACAGCGTATGTGATAAACAGCATCTAAAAGTAACAACATGGTAAAATGGTTAATGTATTAAGTCATGGTTAATGGTTAAGTCATGTTCATACGATATACTCCCTCAAATACGGGAGATCGGGCATCAGTGGTATGTTAACCCCTGAATAACATGTTTGTCAACGTAGCACTCCCTTGGTTTCTGGTAACCATCTGGTCTGTCATCGATCTCCATGACTACTTATTGTCCTCGCCACGGGGGAAATTCAAGCATGGTAACGTAAGGCGATTTAGGATTCTTTTTAGCACCCCCATGTTAAGACAACGTAAGATTTAATAAACCCCTCGCCTCCCAATCTTACGTAAGTTGCCACACATTTTTGTCACCAGACGAGCGCTGTGTGCCTCGTGTAGAATCACCCCATGCCACAAACTCTGGAGGTGGATTACACGGAATTTCATAGATGTAGACAAAGAGTAGGTGGCAGGGGGTGATCCTACACCAGAAATGCCAACCCACCGTCACACACACTATATCATTTTGCTATTTTCTATTTTAATCAATATACTTTTAAGGTGGTTCCACCGTATAGTCACTAAAATTTCATTTTATTCATATTCTGTCTACTTATAGAAAAACTTGTCCTCTATCTGATGTGAGCAACAAAATGTTACCTTTCCACGCTAATTTATTCTCTAATTGAACTTGAAATTACATATTGTGTTCAATGGGAGAATGAGGGAAACACGGGGAAAAATAGTATTTTTCCATAAAATATAAATGCCATTTTTGCGGCAAACTATTTATTAGAAGGAAATAATCCAGAGAAATTGAATAAAAATAAAATATATGCATCTTACCTCCTTATTTTTTTAGTTAAAAAGGAATTACTGCCGTAATTGAAGTCAAAATGCGGTAATTCGTAGGAAATGGCGCTACAGTCGACTCTTATGGCTGGAAAAAAGTGCTCATTTAAAAATACATTCGTGGAATAATCTGTTTATATTTTCTACTTTACTTTTGGTGTTCTGTAGACAACGCATTTCATTAGCGAAAGCAGGATTTTTGGACAAAATATAAAAAATGTGGAATTTAGTATTTGTTTTGACTCACACAGACGCGGCGGAACCTCCTTAAGTAACGCGGGCGTGTGTAGGTAATTGGATTTAACATGCAATCACAAGCCATTGTGGCAGCTCACAGTGTAGTATATAGATTAGATATATATATATATGTGCTGAGTGTGCACTATTATCACGGTGGAATTATCACAAATGACCTCAAATTTCAGATAAAAAAATTCTGCTGGGTAAAGAGCTTTGTTTAAAAAAAAACTCTTCACAGATGAAATTGTGACAAACGAAAGAAAGTTCGTAAACATAGTATTTAATAGTAATAATTGAGACTAGATTAGAGCGACATTAGGACTTTAGTCCGCTGTTAAGGGCGTCTTGAAATAGGCACTTTATTGCACAATTTGAATCTGCATCTATTTTCTTAATGTGAGAATGCAGACTAGGAATTAGAGCGGGGGCTGGTTACGAACATCTCCCTAGTTCACGCATCATTAATAGCGCAGTGGTTCCCAACCTTTTTGACACCAAAAGACACACTTGAGGTGTTTGTAAATGCAGACAAGTTTCAATTCACAAAGTATTTTCCTCTAAAAACACTCGTATTAAGAGGCTATAGCTTTACCAAAACTTGTATATATATATGTACTTGTATATATATATATTAATATATAAATAAAATTTGCCACAGGTGGGGCGGAAATAAATATAGACACAAAAAAAGAAGAACACTCACACTATACGTTATGATATTTCGGCTACTCTAGTAACCTTTCTCAAACACAGAAGGATACATATCTAACCTTTCCATCAGTATGTATCCTTCTGTGTTTGAGAAAGGTTACTAGAGTAGCCGAAATATCATAACGTATAGTGTGAGTGTTCTTCTTTTTTATGTGTCTATATTTAATTCCGCCCCACCTGTGGCAAATTTTATTTAAATTATCGCGTGTGTGATTTTCCGAGAACTCGTATATATATATATATATATATATATATATATATATATATATATATATATATATATAACCATTCATTCATTCACTCAAACCGCTCACTGGCGTAAATAATAAATAATGTCGTTCAAACAGATGGTGAAAGAAAGAGGATAGGAAACACACAAAATTGTGAAGTCCAATGGTGGTGTGAAGATGGTATGATGGCCGATTCATAGTGAAAAAAATTCGACTAGACCGGGAATTGAACCACGGTCACACCACCATTAGACTTCACAATTTTGTGTGTTTCCTATCCTCTTTCTTTCACGCTCTGTTTGAACGACATTATTTATATATATATATATATATATATATATATATATATATATATATATATATATATATATATATATATAAAACTTCTTGGAAAATCACTCGGGTGATAAATATATAATACGCCAAGCTCTCTCCCCACTCTTCCACTAGCCCCTCCTTTCCTTCTTACACCTTTCTCTCCCCCTCTTTCCCCTCCCATACCTCAATCTCTCCATTTCTTCATTCCTACACTCTAGCCTGAGAAAGATGGTCACGATCCCATCGAAATATCGAAAGTTAAAAATTTGTGAGTGTCCTTTTTTGTGTCTCTATATTTTTATCGGCCACCCTCTTGGCATATTATATATATATATATATATATATATATATATATATATATATATATATATATATATATATATATATATATATATATATATATATATATATATATATATATATATATATATATATATATATATATATATATAGGGTCAATACCCTCGCTGACATTACCAATGTTTTTCCGATAGGACGGGACTTGATGACACACTGAAAATTCCGTCTCCTGAGCTCAAAATTTCCGGACGCGTTTTTTAAAAATGAGGCTAACAAATTTTCATAACTATATAAGATTTATAATAATATATTTTTCATAAAGAGGCCCAAGGGTACATTTTATTCATTTTTTTATATCTGGATAAAAATCAAACGAAAAACGACAGTTCTAAATTATAAGTTTCAACTCCTTCAAAAAAACTCATTTTTCAGTGTTTCTGGAAAACCTGACATATTCATGGGAAAAAATTCTATACAGTGTATTTTGCAACTTTCGGTCAATTCAAAAACGTTTTTGTTGTAGAATTTAGACCAACATGAAAATTTGCCTTTCAGGACACTTGTCGCAGAGTGGTATGTCTTTCGGTCTGTGGCGTTACGTTGTGTTGCTTAGTGTGGCGTTGCGTGGTGTTGCTTTAACACAACGTAACTACACACTTTAAGTATATCTACATGTGTCTGGAGCATATTTTGTAGTCGGCTTTGGTGAGGGGTCTCACTTCACTTAAGTGCTTTTGACCGATTCAGTCGACTTGCTACATCTTACTTAAACTGTTGAAGGCTCTACTTTGTGGAATAACGATGACATAATGGGAGAAATTCTTTAAGGGTACAGTCTCAGTCAGCCTCCCAGACTGACTAAGACTGAACCCTTGAGAATGACACGCTAGCGTCGAAGCCGGTTGGGAGAAATAAATCCAGTGGAATATTGCAAAGTGCATTATTTCTCTCATTATGACATACTACATCATTTAAGAGGGGATGGACTTCCGTGTAATTACCCTAAATTGGCGGAGTATTATCTGAAGAAAAACTATTTTATTTATAACCAGGAAATATGCGCTCAAACAGACGGAGCGGCAACGACATCACCACTTCTCCAGTCATCGCTAATATGAATGTACAATGTGCATAGAGGATTTGAAAAAAGGATTTGAAATTTGATTTTACAAAATTTACGTGCCTTCCACGCTAAACTAGAATGTTGGCTGATATATGTGGAAGACACGTTTGTCATCTAGCCACATGGAAAAGAGAGGTTGAAAATAGACCATCTCAATAGAATTCACTCTCTGCAATTAAATTCACTAAATAGCTTGAAAAGGATGGCGGTCTACCATTCCTAGACGTCTTGGTTCGGAGGAAACCAAAAGGAATTTTGGGGCATTCGGTGCACAGGAAGAAAGAAAACACACACTCCGACAATTATCGAGCAAGCTCAGGCCGCTAGGACCCAGGGCGCTCGTTCGGCCCTTCACTAAGCCTGAGAAGTCATCCCACCCTCCTCACGGGGCTCGATGGGTACCGTTTTCGGTAGCTGAATGGGCACTGGCGCGGGACTCTGTCAAAGGTTGTGTAAACTAGTTTTTCGGAGAACATTGCTGGCCCGGCACTCCGTAGGGAGGCGGAACCCACGGTTGGATTCCGATAAACAAAGAACACACCATCCACCCACCCCCGTAGTGGCAGAGTATCCCTTCAAGGGGGGACCGGGCTTCGATTTCGAAGGGCCAGAGGGACACTCACACCATTGTGTTTGTCCAAAACCCTTCGGAAGAAACATTTCGTCAGCCGGGAGTTCGGACCTCCCGGTGAAAGGTTTCGCTAAGACGCTGACTCCCCTAATTATGGGGCTTTGGTGTCGTTCTCTTTACTCCTTTTCCCGTAACCCTTTTACCCTTCCCACCCTCTAGAGATTCATCAGGTAAGGTCTAATTGGCCAGGCACTGACTCTAGTTGTAACTCCTCAGTTTTCTTTAAAACTGCGCTAACTAACTCCGACAATTATCTTAACTCGGTCTCCCGCCACTATCTTCGGCGAAAGTCCGGTGTGATCAAAACTCACGACCATCGTGCCGAAATTATTTGTTATACCGACTCTGATGAGATGGCCGAAAAGTAACTAATCGTTACTTCGCTACTCGTTACTCACTCAGATCGGAACTAACGATTACTTAATTTGAGAAGTAACGATCACCTCTACGATTCAGGTAATTTCACTGGGATAGAGTACCAAATGAAATCCTTGGGAATACCGATTCTACAATGAAACGGCTACTCGTAGTCAGGCGATCAGGGAACTTATGGTTACCAGTAATCGGCACACCCATATATGGGCGTAACGAATTGTAATCAAAGTCAAACGAGTAACGGACCTTATGATTACCAGTAATCGGCACATCCTTATATGGACGTAACGAATTGTAATCATAGTCAAACGAGTAACGGACCTTATGATTACCAGTAATCGGCACATCCTTATATGGACGTAACGAATTGTAATCATAGTCAAACGAGTAACGGACCTTATGATTACCAGTAATCGGCACATCCTTATATGGACGTAACGAATTGTAATCATAGTCAAACGAGTAACGGACCTTATGGTTACCAGTAATCGGCACATCCTTATATGGACGTAACGAATTGTAATCATAGTCAAACGAGTAACGGACCTTATGATTACCAGTAATCGGCACATCCTTATATGGACGTAACGAATTGTAATCATAGTCAAACGAGTAACGGACCTTATGGTTACCAGTAATCGGCACATCCTTATATGGACGTAACGAATTGTAATCATAGTCAAACGAGTAACGGACCTTATGATTACCAGTAATCGGCACATCCTTATATGGACGTAACGAATTGTAATCATAGTCAAACGAGTAACGGACCTTATGATTACCAGTAATCGGCACATCCTTATATGGACGTAACGAATTGTAATCATAGTCAAACGAGTAACGGACCTTATGGTTACCAGTAATCGGCACATCCTTATATGGACGTAACGAATTGTAATCATAGTCAAACGAGTAACGGACCTTATGATTACCAGTAATCGGCACATCCTTATATGGACGTAACGAATTGTAATCATAGTCAAACGAGTAACGGACCTTATGATTACCAGTAATCGGCACATCCTTATATGGACGTAACGAATTGTAATCATAGTCAAACGAGTAACGGACCTTATGATTACTAGTAATCGGCACATCCTTATATGGACGTAACGAATTGTAATCATAGTCAAACGAGTAACGGACCTTATGGTTACCAGTAATCGGCACATCCTTATATGGACGTAACGAATTGTAATCATAGTCAAACGAGTAACGGACCTTATGATTACCAGTAATCGGCACATCCTTATATGGACGTAACGAATTGTAATCATAGTCAAACGAGTAACGGACCTTATGATTACCAGTAATCGGCACATCCTTATATGGACGTAACGAATTGTAATCATAGTCAAACGAGTAACGGACCTTATGATTACCAGTAATCGGCACATCCTTATATGGACGTAACGAATTGTAATCATAGTCAAACGAGTAACGGACCTTATGATTACCAGTAATCGATCGTTACACATTTACATGGGCCAATACCGAAATGTAATCAAAAGCAAACTAGTAGGGACTTGATGATTATCCGTATCGGTATATGTCGTAAAAGTTATTATGACACCCATGCAGCAAAGGATATTAGGTGAATATGGCTTAAAAATCGCAAAGGGCTATAGTTGCTGATCATAACAGAATATTTTTGGAATTTTACTTTACTGTTCGACAGAGAACATTCTAAAATGGAAAAAATTTGATTGAAAAAATTATTATAAAATTGTTTGCAATTGTGAAACTTAATACTTATTGACTGTAGTAATACATTTTTCATTGATTTTTTAATTGATGTTTAGCTTAGAGAAACTCACCTCTTTGTCTAATTAAAATACATAGCATATGCACGCTTGATAAATAACTAGCGTATATATATATCCTAACTACTCATTTTCACCGCTATCAAGATGTTTGGAATGGCATGGGTCATGCTGGATTTATTTGGATGCATCATAGGTGCATGTAAACTTTCAAAAAGTATGTTGGCACTAAAATTACTATAGTATACATATCAAAATTATGCAACTCAAAAGTATATCTTAGAATATTTCATAAAAGATTGGAAAGCAGAGCAAATTACTGCGAGGACCAGTTTGATTTCGCTTCGCTGGATGCGATTGCGGTAATGAAATAATGCTTATATAGAAATTGGAACTTAAAAGAGTACAGTCACGACGTTCTTGCTTGCTTCGTCGATTTCGAAAAGGTGTTGAACAGAGTTAACTGGGAAAAAATAATGCGGATACTAATGAAAATAGATAGGAGATAATATGGAATGTGTCACGCTAAATATGAATTTTTATGAAGTGAGGGTTGTATGGAAATAATGATCACAGTCACAGCAAAAATGACCGTGCGATAGGGAAGATGAAAGCGATAGGAAAGATGGTGGTTCCACCGTAAAAATGACTTAAATGTCATTTTATTCATATTATGTCTACTTGTAGAAAACAACTTGTGCTCTATCTGATGTGAGCAACAATATAATACCTTTCCACGCTATTTTATTCTATAATTGAACTTGAAATTACATATTGTGTTCATAATGGGGGAATGAGAGAAACACGGGGAAAAATAGTATTTTTCCATAAAATATAAATGCCATTTTCGTGAAAAACTGTCTCTAAGAAGGAAATAATCGAGAGAAATTGAATAAAAATAAAATACAGGCATCTTACCACCTTATTTATCTAGTTATTGAAGAATTAATGCCGTAATTGAAGTCAAAATGCGGTAATTCGTAGGAAATGGCGCTGAAGTTGCTAATGTGCTCAATTTAAAATACATTGGTGGAATAATCTGAATTTTTTTTACTTTACTTTTGGGTATCTTCTAGGCAACGCATTGCATCAGCGAAAGCAGGTTACAGGAGAAATAGGAGACTCGTTTAAATTGACATGTGAGGGTGCAGAGGGCACAGGTGAGGGTGGCTGACGGAGAATCAAGAGCAAGATGTAGGAGGTCCTTGCTGGATACGCACTTGCTGGATACGCACTTGCATGAGCGTGATGGGTGATTGCGACAAGTGGTAGTGACAATGACAATGAAATAAGTCTGTTTAGTAACCTTAATTTGGCTGCCATTCAATTTGAGGTATACGCCAAGTATTTGTACGCAATTTGTTATTTAAAGTATTGTATGATTCAGAACTGGACTCCTCCATTTGCAATAAGTTGCGTAGCCCACTGCTAACAGAGAAAATCAGTCCTGAATGGTCATGTTTAAAGTGGGCATCCTGAATTAAAATAAGGGTGACAATTTTGTACCACCACCAGCGGTGGAATGAGAGGGTTTAGAATGTAGAGAACTCTACTCTACTTAGATTTCAACATTGATATTGCAGTTTAAGACTTTTTAGGATGTGATTAAATCTGTCTAAAATTATGGACATAAATACCTAAGTTGATTAATTTACCAATCGAAAGTGAAAAACTACGATGGATCCTTATTCTAATGGAAAAGTAAAATTGTGGTTATGCATTGCCGCGGTATTTATGTAAAACTTACATTCTTCTCTTTTTCAGAATTCACATGAATTACTTCAGAGAAAAAAATTACTCTCTATTTACAAGTTTAATTTTAAAATATTTTCACAAGGGCAATATATATCATTCCTAAAGTTCGTAAGAATTATTTGAATTGATGTATACAAGACAGAGGGATGTCCTAGCGCCATCACTTCGGCTAAAATTATTACTATCTGCTTCACGCAGCCTGGCTATCCACAAAAGATAAACGAATTCCTAGAAACTACTTAGAAGTAACGATTACCAGAAGAGAAAAGAACGAAAAGTACCGGTTACCAATAAGTAACGACAAAGCCCATCACAACAGTGACTCTCTTGAGAAAGAAAAGCATATTTTTTGGGCCATGAATCGAAAATGCATCTACAGCGCATCCTTCATAATAAGGGCAATGAAAAAGAGAGGACATTACAATAATGAAAGTAACCGCAGGAAAGAAGTCTCATATTACATGAAATGTCAAAATTCATATTGCATCTCCGGTGTCAATGATAGAATTGCCTGCGCTCTAAGCAGGGGAAACATTTCAACTCGCTTCTGCGGGCTTAAGAAGATGTAAGATATTACACCAACTCCTAAGGATAGCCTGCCTCCTTTACAATCATACGGAGTGCATGCAGTTCCCTGCAGCTGTGGAAGAAGTTATGTTGGACAAAGGACGAGAGCCATCTCCCAAAGATTGAAAGATTGAGGGCATTGGAAACTTATTAGTGGACGGACCACGTCAGCAATCAGCCATTCCCAATATAGGACCACTCTCGTGTAATTCTCTCGGTATCGCTATACCACCATCTCAGTATCGCTATAAAATCAGTATCGCTATACCGCTGGTTTGAAATAAATCCAAAAATGGCGAAGAAATTTGCTGAAAAAGACGCCAAAATGGTGGTTTTCAAACGGATATCTCTCTCAAACTACAAAACCAAGAAGGTATGTCTCTTCTTTTTATTTTTAAATGCGGATTTATTTGCATTTCCATCTTCCTTGGCTGCCATTTCTCTCAGTTTCCCTCACTCTCCGCAAAAACAAGTTACCCGGCGTAACGCAGTCGCACATTCACCCATATCTTTTTAATTTGATTGAAAAAATTGTGATATTACTTTCAAAGAATCTTTTAATATAACTATGGGTCATTCCACCTCAATTCAACAAACGTTTGTCCCTTAGGGTCTCAGATTTTGATACAAAATTCGTGTATGGGCACAATATCAACTCAAACTGAATACCCTCAAACCGTTTTGTGAAAAAAAAAATTTGAGCGAATTATGCATATTTTAATTTTTTCGCATTTTTAGCAAAAAGCAGAGCCTTAAATCATATTATCCCTTATATCTCCGCTTTTAATTGTCATACAGCAATGATTAATAGCTCTTACTAAAGCTAAATCTTTATTAAATGTAAATATATCGATAAAAAATTATTTTCTTCTATACCCTATTGTTGTTAATTACTAATGCTTAAAAAATTGTTAATAAACTTTTCTCAAATACTCCATCTCAGAATTGGTCAAAACTTTGTTTTCGTAATTTAAACATTCCCAGCTAACTATTCCAAAAATAAAATTTAGTGGCAATTCATAAATACGTTTTTTTATTAATATTTACAATTTTCTCTCGCGCGGCCCGTCGGCTCCCCCATTTGGAATACATGCAGCAGACACGCGATGCAAACCTAAAAATTTCCTAATTGCTCAAGGTCGTGGCTATATGAGATAAAAATATATTATAAACTATGAATGTTAACAACAATTGTTATTTGTTCTGCTAAATGGATGTTTGCAGAGAAATTTACCATTGAGCCCCACTTTCTATGCGCGAAATATTTTGCTATATATAGCAATGTTATGGCGGTGGACGCGAGCATTTCTCTCTCTCTTTGTTTCGTACCAATAGTACTCGCGACTTACATTTCATCCGAGTTTAAGGTAGTTTGAGCGAGATATTTCCCGAGTCATAATGGACACCATGTTCCAATTATATTTTGTTTACATTTTAATTATAATAATTTAAATATAATTTACATTATTTTTAATTTATATACGAGAGACGGGTGCAGGTGCAATGTCGGTGTAATTATTGGAGATATCTACTTCACATAACACGCTGCAAGCCACCTTTAAGGGAGTGTGGCAGGGAGTGAGTGATCGCCAGCATGCATTAACCCTCTTGAAGTTAATGTAAACCACGATGGCTGATGAGCCCGAATGAGAAATTATAGATGTGCTCTTTGCGCCACAATAATTATATGATATCTAGAAGCCCCGCGACGGGTCAATTGACCCATTCCATATATTTGGAGGAAGTAAATCATATCGTTACATATTATGGTGCTAATAGTGTAGTTATAAATCATATTTATAACTTCTCGTTGACATAAATATATTTCCGGATTAACAAAATTCATTCATTCAAAAGAGGAAGCCAGCAGATCGAACCCTCTGAGAGCATGTTGTACTGATGTTGATACCTAGAGAAGGGACGAAAGATTAAAACTGACAATTTTTCACTTCCCTCAAACTGGCTGATGAGTCGAAAACAAAAAGAAACAAGCTTGGTCGGTACTTATCCTAAGAAGGCAAAAAAAGAAAGTACCTTTATCAGTAAAGAATTCCAAAACTCCACTCAACAGTATTATACAAGAATGATGAAAATGTGTTGACTGCTTACCAAAGAAAAGCGTTTTAGTTCCAAGCTCTATCCACTATTTTATTGATTTGACCAAGGAAAAGAAAATTCCAGAAGCAGTATATTTTTACAATGCTGCGTAATGTAGCGTGAACTTTATTGACCAGATGACCTCATTGAATGGTGTGCGAGGAGCGTCTCACCGATAATAAATTCATGTTTTCTGTGACCTTTTAGATTTAGCATTGATCCATTGCCTACCGCTTTCATTTTCACACAGTAAAGAAGGTATGCTGTGAACAAAAATGGCGGAATGCGACTGCTCCACTCTGTAGTGTATTATCGGCAATCATGAGGACTCTGGCTGTTGTATGAAAGTTGAGCCACCTGGAGAGAGACTGGGAAAATACAGTGTGTGTTGTTAGGTGGGAAGAGTCATGACAACGGGACAACGGTAGGAAGTGTGTGAACGGCGGCGCTTGAAATTAAAGTGTCTTACTTCTAGGCATTCCAGTGATTGAACGCCTCCAGTTTTTATAAAGACCTAAAGATTCAATAGGTATGAGCCTTCGTTCACTAGATAGAAGAGGTATGTATAATCCTTTCGCCGTCCAGGAGGGACGAAAGAATCTTCGGTCAAACAATAGATCCTCATGAATAATACTACCAACTAACTTTTTTTGTAGATTTTCGCAGCTCATGTTTATGGTATTCAGGTTTCTGGTTCTGCGATTAAATTATTTAATATTATGCGACAGTTTCGCCGTGCTATGCTTGCCGGCTTAGTCGGGCTTTTAAGAACAACAATGGTCTTTTTTCAAAAAGTAAATAAACAATTCCAGCATTTCATGATGTTGAGAAGTAAAAAAATATAGATAGAACATGAACGTGAACAGAGTATAGTATTTACGTGTATAGTATTTAGGAACATGAACGTGCAATACGGAAGAAAGACTGCTATCACTCTGCCGTGGCTGAGCACATACGTTAGAGGAAGGTCACGCCATTGACATCTTGAGACGGCAAGAGTACTACACAAAGATTGCAGTTACTTTCCACGGCCCATAAGGGAGGCGATTGAAATAGAAAAAAGACTAAATAACATCAATAGAGAGGATAGTTATAAACTCCCTTATACCTGGAAGAGGCTTATTCGAAATTAAGTTTTTTACTTCTCAAAATCATCAACCGCTTGAATTGTTTATTTACTTTTTGAAAAAAGACCATCGTTGTTCTTAAAAGCCCGAAGAAACCGGCAGCATAGCACGGCGAAACTGTTGCGCAAAATATTTAAAAATTTCATCGCAGAACCAGAAACCTGAATACCATAATACTACCAACTATTCGTATCCACAGGGCATGAAAGGGAGTGGATATAAAGAGGGCTGGATAAAGAAGGCGGTCTGATAAATAAGGCAGCGAAAATGTTTGGCACAATACAGCGCACAGGGAACACGAATTGGACACGACTGGGGGTTTGAAGGCGACTGATATTTTTTGTGGAGTGCTCCACCCACTCACACCCCAGTGGCCATTCTCATGTCAAATGCCGTAGAACTTTCTCCCCTCTTTTCCTATGAGTCGAAAAGATATTTGAATTCTAGTATAGTCCAGCCGAAATTATTGAAACTTGAATGCGTGCTTATTAATGCTTCACTTCCTTGAATTACCCATTTGTGTTTTCATTTCAAGATTTCTGCCAAAGAAGAATTCTACTGTTCCCTATAGCTCTTGTAATAACTTGTTGACTAATTATTTGCTATTGTAATTGGCGAAAATCCGCCATTTTGGCGACCGCATGGCTAGCAAAAGTTTTGATAACAATAGGAAAGCAGCGAGCACATGGCGGATCGTGAAGCGGAAGTTGGATGGTGACACAACATTCTCGGGGGGAGGGAGAATAACAACAATACCGCCAGGAGGGTTATTTTGTAATCTCACCTTTTTTAGTGACTCTTAGTGGAAAGGCGGGAGATCCGTTTCCCTCTCTTAATGATCGGCTCACGAACGGTTCGTGAATTGTCGAAGCTTCAATTACCTTATATCAAATAAAAGATGCAGAGACTAGCGAATACCTTGATTGCTCAACATCTTACGGAAGATATCTTACACTGTACATACCACGAAAATCTAAATGCAGTCAAAACTACAAGCGACATGTAAGCGATCACTCAATAAGTATGGTATTAAAAATGTAACAAACACATAGTAAGTGTTGGAGAATACGTAACAGCAATCATGTCGTTGTTTTCACATATTGACTAAATTAAGACGTGTAATCTATGTGAATTGAAGTTGGTGACTCGTGAATTTCTCTTGACTTGTAAATGTGGTTGTTTTCGTCTCAGTGAAAGGATAAACTGTGTAGTGTTTAAGTATTCTTCATTCAGGGAATTGTGGCACCCCAAGTGTCATCTTTTTATTTCATTGCATTGTTGTGTTCAATGTGATTTTGTTGAAATAATTAATCCGTATGCGTTTAAGGCAGGTAATGACTAATTAGCAATAGGCATTTTGATTTGTCCTGGGCAGGGATTACTGTGTTATTTTAGAGTATCTTAAATTGCGAGTGTGGTTGTTTACGTCCAAGTGAAAGGGTGATGATTGTTTTGTCTACTTATGCAATGCATCTTGTTTCATTTTGCTTCATTCAGTAAATTTTGCCATCTCAAAAGTTATATTTTCATTTACTCGACGTCATGTCATTAGCAAGTATTGATCCTTTATTTGAGTGCCGCTGTGTGTGCCTGGAGAAATAATGGAAATGATCAAAAGCTGCCAATTGTATATCTCAAGGTAGGTAATCATATATACTGCATGTAAGCTCTTGACAGAAGGTGACCGGTCTTGTAAAAGTGAGTTATATAGTATTTCTATTCGATTTGATGGGAAGAAAGTTGTGTTTAAATTGTATTAAAGGTTGAGTAGTACGTTAATGATGGGAACTAGCTAGAGGATAGTGTTTACGTATCAATGAATATCCTAATCAATTCATGTCCGAAGTTATATGCCAAGGTGTCATATATACGTCTGAGTGTAGTTTTGGAACATTATCTTAGAAGTGAACCATAGAGCATCAATTTATTTAGATGACGAGAAGTATCAGGCGTGATTTCGTGGAATTTCAACATAATAAAGGCAGAAATTGAAATTTTCCACAAACAAAAATGCACTGGTCTGCCAGTGGAAAATGTCAATTTCTGTCTTCATTATTTAGATATCTGCTATTTACCTTTTAATCCGCGACAAGGTTCGTTTATGAGGGAAAGCGCTGTATTTGGAGAGGATTACAAAATGCTTCGAACGAAAGGAGACCGATGTCATTGAAACACATTATTTTTTAGAATTTTGCTGATGATAAGCTTGGAAATTTTGATCACCCGTCTGAAATATATAGTGTTTAAGAATCCAGTAAAGACGATTGGAGTGTAATTGAAATATAAGAGGCAATTCAAGCAGACGTCTTTGCCAATCTAAGCAGACGACATTACATCCGTAGAAGTCATAGAATGACAAGTAATTAGTAAATAATTAATCCAATGAGAACGCATTTAGGGCAGTTTATAGTACTGGTGAGGAGGTAAGATCAATTTTTAGACATTGCAATGCTTATTTAAATTAATATTTTTCAAAAATATTTAAAACAAGTGCAGTCACTCCAATGTCAGATCATTGCGCATGCGTACAAGAGAAACAAGTGCGAACTATGCTGTAAATCTGACAACACCGGTACGTTCGATGTTCTGCTGAACGATGGCCCTTATAGAATCGCTCGTTGGTCATCACTCGAATAAATTGAGCTCGACTGAAGGTGAACGCATCCCTAAACGTTCGAACGTCAGCCAAGTTATAGAATCGGCCCCCTTGATCCGTTTTATTATCTCCGCCTGCCATTACTTCCATCTCACCTGTCATACAGAACGTGACATGGAGCCACCATCGTTTCCACTTGAAGGTTGAGTTGGAAAATAAACAAGGGCGCGAAAGATACAAACAATTTTAAATCGTATTGTTGTAATTTGCTAAACGTGAAGAACTTCATCATTTTCAACTCCAATATATATTGGGCACTTGAAGGTATGCTTTGTTTGAAATGCTTACGTTATTATTTGCTTGAATTATCTGTGTATTTATTTCGTATCAATATTTCCCAAACAATGTTGCTGATACCTTTGTTTTCGTGTGCCTATCCGCCTGTGTATGGAGAATGGAATTCAGTTATTTATACCATAATTTTGTAAGCGCTTAGCTTAAATAAAAGGATTTGGTTCGGAGAAGACGCGGTAAGGGAAGAAGTCGGAAATTCTGTTTTTACAATTTATTCACGCACACACAATACATGTTTATCGGTCACCCGCGCGAGACTACCCGAGTCTCTCCTGCCACCACGCAGCGCCCAGCACCGCGTCACCGCGTGACCCCCCTCGAGGGCTCCCTATTGGCCGGCAATTGCAGTAGCTTTTCACCTTACCCGTGCATCTTCCCACGGAGCAAGATCCCACGGCAAGGCGCCGCCAGGTGTTAGAGGAGACACACCTAAATGTGATTCCACATCCGGCGGCTACCATTTCAGCTGAGACCAACGCTGACGTGACGCTAGCGCTGACCACCGCGCGCACGCTTACAATTTCATAATTTTAACAAATATTGCCTTAAAATCTAAGTTCTTGGTAGATATTTCCCGTGCTTTTGAATCGAACACTAATTAGATGCACTTAATTTTTTTTAATACTTATTGAGTGATCGCTTACATGTCGCTTGTAGTTTTCACTGTATTTAGATTTTCGTGGTATGTACAGTGTAAGATATCTTCCGTAAGATGTTGAGCAATCAAAGTATTCGCTAGTCTCTGCATCTTTTATTTGATATAAGGTAATTGAAGCTTCGACAATTCACGAACCGTTCGTGAGCCGATCATTAAGAGAGGGAAACGGATCTCCCGCCTTTCCACCAAGAGTCACTAAAAAGGTGAGATTACAAAATAACCCCCCAGTGACCCGAGATATTACTGACGCCGGAGAAGTGGGAAGGACGACCTAAAATCTTCCCTGTTTACCACAAAGCACGAGGAGATAACAAAAGGGACACAAATTTGGACACGTGGGTATAAAACCTGGACCAAGAGTCCGAATTTTATGTAAAGGTATTAATCTTTCTATTGTCAAGTGTTTAAGTGTTGCTAGTGATAATTATATGTGTAAAGTGTTTGGGTTTTTGAGGATTGATATTGGTGTTTTCTATGTCAAGTGCTTAAAATGTTATTTTGTCAAGTGCTTAAAATATTGTATAGCGATAGAGACCAATGAGATATAAATACTTTTGTCAAAGGATAATAAGCTGAACGAAAGTGTTTTAACTTAAAGGGATGGAAGATATTTGAATGTACTGTTAATTACCTTCGAAGTTTTAAAAACCAGAATAAGGAAGGGAAAATAAATATGTTACATAATCATCCAGCTATTTCGTTTTAATAGGAAGGAAGACCCGTAGGTTGCATGTGGAGTACATGAAGAAATTATAGTGTACAAAAGTGTAGTCCTTTGTATGGTAGCGAGCCTTATGTATGCCATGTTAAGCATAAGAGTAGGCTACTTTCACTGGGTATGGAGTACATATCTGAGAAATGCTTGCGTTAAAAGCTGAAGGGATAGTGTTATAGGAATGAGAAGGTGATGAAACATTAAAAGGTATGGATACTCCGATAATGGACATGTATGAAAAGGAGATAACTTTGTCGGTTTTCCCATGTCCAGAGAATTCTCCAATAACGAAACAGAGTAGGAGTTGATGATGTGATAGGAATGGGTAGACTGAGGAAGTCATGAGTGAATCTGGTGCTAGGATACTCTAAAAGGGAATGCATTTTTGGGAGTCATAAAAACAGGAGGGTGTGCACGAAGCAGAGTAGGCGTGTCACTAAAGCAAAAGAGTTAATACATCTTTCTCGGGTTTCACACCAGGTGGTCATAGGCTTAATCTTTCTGACACGACTTTTTCGCCATCATCAAGGCTGCTGAAACTATCCACCTATCAGCACCTAAATCAAGGGATCAACTGGTGAAGGCGAAGGATCCCATCGGCCTTCAAGACGCCAAGAGTCTATATAAAGTTCCCTGTGAATGCGGTAACGTATATGTGGGAGAGACAGGCCGAACGATTGAGAACAGGCTGAAGGAGCATTGGAGACAATCTAGATTGGCGCAACCACAGAAATCGGCAGTAGCGGAACATAACGTTATCGAAGACCATGCCATGCAATGGGAAGATGCAAAGATACTTAGCCGCACGCATAGCTATTGGGACCGGTCAATCAAAGAGGCCATCTGAGATCTACTTAAAAAAAAGAAATTTTAACAGAGACACCGGTTCTCAATTAAGTAGGGTCTGGAATCCTATTATCAATTACATTAAAATTAAAAGAGAAGGCCAGAAAATCAGTCAACGGTCAAACACTCAAATGAACCAATCAGGAGACACCTGATTCGGATTGTTGTGATATTAATAACGGCCAAATTTGTCTCATGCTGCATTAAGTATGGTCCTGATGATGGTGAACAAGTCGTAAGTCGAAACATTGGCAGAAATGAAGCCTATAACCTGGTGTGAAACCCGAGAAAGATTTATATAAATCAGATTCACTGGGAAAATCTTAAGTCATTTAAAGCAAAAGAGGTGTCCAACAATGGGTCAGCGCTGAGGACATTATTAAAGCTGACTCAGCTTTATAGGCCTATCACCGAGAATTGATATTTTTCGACTGTGCATACCCCTAAAGGTGTGAACGGTGCTAGACATGGGATCAGGATGTTGGTGTGGTTACACTCATGTACAGCTTTTAGTTAAGGATTAAGTGATTCACTCATTTATATATCTATTAGTTAAGGTCCAAATAACATGTCTACTGTCGTTGCATAGCTCTCGTAATCGTACTTGTCCACTAATTATTTGAAAATTTCCAACTCTTCTAATATTATGCAAATATACATGTTAAAGTTATCGCGTTTTACATTCTCATTATTTTCGTTAATGTATCATTATGCTCAGTTATTGAAAATAACTGCATGTGGTTGTTGCGAAGGATGGCCAATCAATGGCACTTTCATATATTTCATTGGAATTTGTCCATAATATTTTTCCTTGGCAAATTGAAGTGGAAATAGAATAGCATTATTTATTATTGCGTATAATTCAAATCTCGATTATTCCAATGTAATTATTTAAAAAATAATGTGTATTTACTGTTTAAGCAATGTTTTCCTCCTCTATCGAGACTTTAAAGCAGTATGTGTTAAAACGAAAACTTTTTTATGTATGGTTCTTCTTGTGAATTCACTTTCTCTGGGCGATATCCCGGAATCATTGCAACAGAATGGTAGTTTTGTGTGATGGCTACTGTCCGCATGCGTAGTAAGTTGATTTGTGAAACGCCAAATTTTTGTCCATTTAACAGCTGATTTCAGGGAATTTATACCTAATTTGGGTGACATTTTATTGTTGCGAACTGTTAATATTTCATCATTTTTTCATATTTTTAGCGTATATCGCCTAGAAACCAAATCTAGCGAAATTCCTGTGCCATTACTGCAAGCATATTGGAATGATTGGGCTCAAGGTCGCCATTCCCTAGTAGGTAGAAGGACCTTGATTGGACCCAAGGTCGCTCTAACCCAGGTCGTGACACGCTCTTGAAATCTGCCATCTTGGATCCATGTCGCTGCGGGAATTCAAATTCGGAGGTAATATCACGATTTTCTGGAGTCGAACGGAAGACTTCAGCCCAGATGTCTAAACATATTCTCAAGTAACATGTCATTGTTAATAGTTTTTGCGAGTTTAATTATTTTACCTTACATATCAATGGAGATTTTCGTGGTTCCTTATTAATATGTTTGCCGTGTAAGCCTGCGGTAAGTTCAGAGTCGGAGGTAATTTCACGATTTTTCTGGAGTCGAACGGAAGACTTCAGCCCAGATATTCAAACACATTCCCAAGTAACATGTCATTGCCTATAGTTATTGTAAGTTTCATTGTTTTGCCATACGAATTAGTTGAGATATTCGTGGTTCCTTATGCATATGTTTGCCGCGTAACCTAGTGGAAAGTTCAGAGTCGGAGGTAATTTCACGATTTTTCTGGAG
Source organism: Pyrrhosoma nymphula (assembly GCA_963573305.1). Taxonomy (NCBI): domain Eukaryota; kingdom Metazoa; phylum Arthropoda; class Insecta; order Odonata; family Coenagrionidae; genus Pyrrhosoma; species Pyrrhosoma nymphula. The sequence continues at coordinate 3,931,749 of OY754335.1, read as the reverse complement.
TCGAACGGAAGACCTCAGCCCGGATGTCTAAACATATTCCCAAGTAGCATGTCATTGCCTATTGTGCCCGCAAGTTTCATTGTTTCATCTTGCGTATTAAGTGAGATATCAGTGGTTCTTTTAACCTATGTCAGCCATTCATTTTCATGGAGAATTTGAATTCCCGCAGCGACATGGATCCAAGATGGCGGATTTCAAGAGCGTGTCACGACCTGGGTTAGAGCGACCTTGATTGGACCTTTGGACTGGTGGTGCCTCTACAGGCAAATTTACCAAACGGCCACAAAATAGGAACATGCCCAGACGCTGTTACCGGGGGCTGACCCTGACCCTCAACTTGCCCTCTCCCCCTGCACAGTGATAGTGTTTGACGAGTGTTGCTGGAGATATCATACTCGGGTCGCTCATTCCACAGATGCGCATCATAATCGGCGTTGATGCTCCCAACAGGACGTCTTTGCGACGCTGTCCTCTCAGTCCGTCATTAGTCCGTCGAGTCTCAAGAACTTTCCACTCCCTCGAACAGACATTGGAAGAAGACGTCGAACGGGACACGGGGTAAGTTAATTATTGAAAGTGATGTATTTTAGTATCTTTTGCATCATTCTTATGATAATAGAGTGAGTGCTATTAGCCTTCTGCAACAACTGGAATGGGAATTGCTTTCAGACCGTCGAACAGTGGACCGATATCGAGAATAGCTAGCTAAAATTCCAAGTATGTTTCTTTTCAATCTGAACTTTAAAAATTTTCAAGGTCACTCCCAATTGATTGTATCATGTTGCATTACATTTCTCACGGTTTTCACACATTTACAATTAGCAGTGTGGCTGTAAAATTCATCAATGTTCGTGAAAAACGGCCGTCTTCGATTTTCTCTGAAAACCTCCGAATTCAAACTGTTGGAGACCCCCATGGAATTAACATGTGGAATAAAAATCTGTTTTATTCTATTAAAAAATTTATTGTTTTTAAATAAACGTAATTTTTCTGTCACTTGCGTTATATTTGAGTTTTCAATAAACAAAATGACGGAGTCTGGTTTTAATATATTATTTTAACTTATTCAGTAAAATGATTTTGGTATACACCGACATACGTGGATTTATCGATACACGAAATTCTTCAAAGCTCTCAAAATATGAATCCGAAGAGATTTTTTACGTTTCTTCCCGAAAACGAGATCTAATTTTTTGCTCTGCCCGCTGCCGGCGGCGCGGCATCTGGACACCGCGGGTATAGTGAGTTGATAACGCTACTGAATAGTGATTGCATCTAGGCAATTTGAAAGTAAATCTATTAAATAGGCCCTATACGCATATTTAACCAAAGCATCACGGGGAAGCCCATGTCTAATTATGCAAATGAGAAGCCATATTATGCCTGTACTACTTGCATTATTATTGGACGTTGGACTAGAATTACCACACGGGAGGTTTTCCTATTGAAATCTTCACGAAGCATCCATAAGTCCCTATTCTGTCCTCCGATGCCTCTTCCGATAATTGCCACAGCGGAAGTATTGCCTCTTTACCTATGTCAGCCCCACGAATTAGCACTTTGGGTTATGGGTGGCTTGCAGACTATGGATATAACACTAGTAGATCTTCGACTGTTATCCAACAGTATCTAATCATTAGAGGCTGTTTCATTGAATGGCAAGCCACTCGACAGTGCTTATATATATATATATATATATATATATATATATATATATATATATATATATATATATATATATATATATATATATATATATAAAGCACTATATATATATATAAAGCACTATATATATGTATAAAAGCACTTTTATATATATATATATATATATATATATATATATATATATATATATATATATATATATATTCAATGTGGCATGAAAGGGAAGTCAGCTTACTGAGGTGGTATTTCAACTGATAAGTTGGCTCCATTGTGACAAAAGAAAAAAGGTGGGAATATAAAGATGATAAAGAATATTTAGAAGGTGTTCTAAACGAGATGACAAAGAATAAGATAGAAATGAGTAGTGATTGGAGAAAAGGAAAAAATTGTATATAAATATAAAAGGAAAGGAAATAAATATAAATGTATAAGCTAGCAACAAGGCGTTGAGGTTGGGGAAGGATAGGAAAGTAAATCAGTGGACACTCACTGGAAGATGATCCATGACGACACCGGTGTCCACTGCTTAGGGGTAGCTTTCGGGCTAAGGACCCTTCTTTAGCTGGAGGAGATTCACTACTAAGGAGTGTCACACTGGAGTTTAGGGTATGTCTTGGTACGGGGTTGGTTGTTGGGGAAAGGGGATTGGTTGGAAGGAAGTGCAGGGGGGGTGGAGTGGGAGGGGAGGGAGCTAGCGAAGATTGAGCAGGCAGGTTGACTTTAAAATGGAAATATAAGACAGCTCCCAGTGGCGGAGCTCTATTATGGTTGTGTCGGGTGGGAGGGCACTGATTATTTTAATATGAAAGCAGTTGTTGAAGGAGAGATTATGCGAGTTAGCGTGCTCCGCTACAGGCAACTGCAACTGTTGCATCACGCTGCTCCTGTGATTCTTTACCCGGATATTTAAAAGTGTGCTGGTGAGGCCAACGTAGTAAGCCTGGCAATGCTTGCAGGTTATAAGATATATAACATTACTCGAGGACCAGTTTCCCCGAGTAAGTATTTGATATGTGACATTCGTCACCGGAGTAGTGAAGAAATGGGAAGAGGTGTTGATTGGGCAAGTGAGGCAACGGGGTTTGTTGCAAGGGTGAGGGCCAATAGGGGAGAGATTGGTAACACTACTTGCAAGTGAAGTTTGACGGATCTCACGGATCCAGAGACTATTTTGTAGATTGGGAGGGCGACGGAAGGAGAGCACGGGAGGTCTTTGAATAAGGGAGGAAGTTGAGGGGGAAGAGGAGAGAATGGAGTGTGCTGATTTCAGAAGGCTTTTCAGAGAATCATCAAGACCTGGATGAAAGGTGGTCGCAAAGATAATAGAATCGTCAATTGATATATTGTCCTCAGGATGAGGTACGAAGCGCGGTCTCGGAGAGGTTTCGGTCGCCTTAATGAGTTGTTCTCTCACCAAAGAGGGGGGATAGCCACGACTCACGAAAGATTTCTCCAGGTCTTCCAAGTAACGAAATAAGTAAGAATTTTCAGAACAGATTCGGCGACCTCGACGTGCCAAAGAGAATGGGAGAGAGCGTTTGCAGTGTTCGGGATGACAGCTGTCCCAATGCAAATACTGCTGAAGGTTGTTGGGTTTTTTGTGGACGGATGTGCTGAGTTTTATATTTTGCAAATGAATATCTACATCGAGGAAAGTGATTGAAGAAGTGGAGGAGCGGTGAGTGAAAGAAAGAGTTGGATGGGAGTGAATCCTTTGAATAAAATCTTCAAGGGCTGAGCTTCCATGGGTCCAAATGATGAATATATCATCAATATAACGGAGCCAAATGAGGGGCTTGTGGGGGGAAGAAGATAAAAGATTTTTCTCCCATCGCCCGAGGAAGCTGGAGGCGTAAGAAGGGACCATTCTCGTGCCCATAGCCGTGTCCCTTACTTGGAGAAAATGGCGCCCTCCGAAAACAAAGCTGTTTTTGGTGAGAACCATCCTCATGAGTTTCAGAAGAAATGGTGGAGGGGCGCGAGCCATTGGGTCTACTGTTGAGAAGTTCCTTTGCAGCTGCCAGACCTTCATTATGGGGTATATTAGTGTAAAGGGAGCATACGTCAACAGTGAGGAGAATAGTATCGGGTGGAAGTGGAGAGGGGAGGGATTTTAGACGATTCAGGAAATGCTGCGTGTCTTGAACGAAAGACGTGAGGCGCCGGACAAATGGTTGGAGGTGGAAATCTACGAGAGTAGAAATTCTCTCAGAGGGCGATTCATAACTGGAGACTATGGGGCGGCAGGGAGCACCAGTTTTATGTATTTTAGGGAGTAAGTAGAAGGTGGGGGTGCGGGGATTACGGGGAATTAAGAGGGCGAGCTCTCTTTTAGAGAGGCCCTCCTTGGGGCCCTCAGACCGTAGCAGCTTAGAAATGGAGGTGATATGCTTAGCGGTACGGTCGGAAGTAAGGGGTTTATAAAAGGAGGTGTCACTGAGTTGCCGATTGGCTTCCTCCTCGTATCTCTGGCGGTCCATGACTACCGTGGTAGAACCTTTGTCAGCGGGAAGAATTATAATTTTCTCATTTCGCCTTAATGAGACAAGGGCATGTAACTCGTCCCGCGAAATGTTCTTAGAGGACGGCAGGGAATCCACGAATTCTTGGGAAGATAGTTGGGAGGAAATATGATTGAGGTAGAGTTCAAGTGGATGGTTGGCAGGGAGGGCGGGTGGACAGTAAATGGAGGGTTCTTTAAATTTAGAGAGAGGATTCTGCGGTGGTAGGATATCGTCCCCGATATATAGAATTGAGGGGAGAGTCTGTACCATGAGAGAAGTGGAATTTTAGTCGAATATTCCGCGCAAAAGCGTGAAAATCAGAGAGAAGGCGAAAGTGGTCGAGTTTAGGAGTGACACAGAAGGATAGTCCCTTGGCAAGAAGTGGCGACTCTGAGGGGGAAAGAGTGTGGGAGGACAAATTGACCAAGGGTTCCTTTGAGGGCTTCTCGCCGGGCTTGGACATCTGGTAACCACATGGGCGGGCAGCGCGACGTTTTTGAAGCCGTTGACTCTCAAACCGTTGGGGGGGAGGGGTGGGGAGACCCATTAGGTCTGCCAGGCAGGGTCTTTCTGCGAAGAGCTGAGCATCCGAGCTAAAGACTGCACCCAGGGAGAACGGGAGTGGGAGACCTAACCTTAAATGCTGGACGCACAGATTGGAGAGCTTCTTTTTAAGAGCTAGTTGATGCTTTCGTTTTTGTGAAGAAGCACGGGAAAAATAAATCTTGGTATCAATTCCTTTCGAGTAAAACGCTTGCTTTAGGTGATTTACTTTTCGGGAATGAAAATGCGCCAGTGTGCAGTACTGAGAGAGGACTGCACGAGTAAAAGAAATAGAAAAACTATATTGTAGAACTGCAAGCAAATGGCGGCAGTCGGGGTTCAAACCTGAGAGCGGTAAATGAACCGTTAGGCCGTTGGGGGGAATACCAAGGCTAAGGCAAGAGGTGAGGAATTCAATGTGGCATGAAAGGGAAGTCAGCTTACTGAGGTGGTATTTCAACTGATAAGTTGGCTCCATTGTGACAAAAGAAAAAAGGTGGGAATATAAAGATGATAAAGAATATTTAGAAGGTGTTCTAAACGAGATGACAAAGAATAAGATAGAAATGAGTAGTGATTGGAGAAAAGGAAAAAATTGTATATAAATATAAAAGGAAAGGAAATAAATATAAATGTATAAGCTAGCAACAAGGCGTTGAGGTTGGGGAAGGATAGGAAAGTAAATAAGTGGACACTCACAGGCAGATGATCAATGACGTCACCGGTGTCCACTGCTTAGGGGTAGCTTTCGGGCTAAGGACCCTTCTTCAGCTGGAGGAGATTCACTGCTAAGGAGTGTCACACTGGAGTTAGGAGTTTAGGGTATGTCTTGGTACGGGGATGGTTGTTGGGGAAAGGGGATTGGTTGGAAGGAAGTGCAGAGGGGGGGTGGAGTGGGAGGGGAGGGAGCTAGCGAAGATTGAGTCCGGGCGGGCAGGTTGACTTTAAAATGGAAATTAAAATAATCCGCGCCCTCCCACCCGACACAACCATAATAGAGCTCCGCCACTGGGAAATGTAAAACTTGCGCCATCCTCATCACCCAGCCCTTGCCGGACAAGTTCCTCGCTTTTCCCCTCCCTTCTGTCCTCTCACCCTCCTGCACCACGCCTAACATTGTCTACATCCTCCTCTGCCAATACTGCCCTTCTTTCTATATTGGCTTATCCACCACTCCTCTCAATATTAGAATGAATGGGCACCGCTCGTCTTGTAACGATTGTCCCTCCCTCTCTGTTTCTCTCCCTGTCGCCATTCATGTCTCCTCCCACAACTCCACTTTCAATAACACTTTTAAAATCGGTCTACTTGCTTCCCTTCCCCCTTCTTCCTCTCCCCTTCAGCTCAAAGATCTTGAATCTTCGTGCATTCTCATCCACCAGGCTTTCTCGCCCCCTGGACTTAATAAATCACACTAGTTTCTCCCTCCCCCTCATCTCATCTCTCCCCGCTTCCTCCACTCTCCTCTTCCTTTTGCTCCCCTTTTTTCCTCTCTCCCCTCCGCCCGCCCTCTCCCCGCTCTTCGTCTTTCCCCTCCTTCCCCTCTTACACCTTCCTCTCCCCCTCCTTCCCCTCTACACCTTCGTCTCCCCCTCTTTGCCCTCCCATACCTCAATCTCTATCCCTTTCGTCATTCTTACTCTCTACCTAGAGAAAGATGGACGCTACTGTCCTTCGAAATATCAAAAGCTTTAATTTGTGAGTGTTCTTTTTTCCGTTTGTATATTTTTATCGGCCACCCTCTTGGCATATTGTATATATATATACAGCGAATAGTCGAGTCTTTTAATGAGGCCTTCGGTGATGCCTTAATGATAAATAATAAGTCATTACATAAAAAATACAAATGTATTGCATTTCTAATTTACTTTTAATAAATCTTCCGCAATCAAAACTCCACCAAAAAATCATCATAATTAAATGGTAAATTCTGCTGTTTGTTACTCTTATAAAAGTTAAAATAATCTTGTACATATCTTGTCTTGTATATCTTGTACATCTTCCAATGTTGGCGACAACAGTTTAAGTTTCTTTTGTTAACAATGGTAAAATCTCCATACTGCCGTCATTATTATGCATCTAGATATTTTTGGCGATTGCAACAATGGAGACTGCAAACCGTTCCCATTTGAATTTTTATTACCTTTTTCCATCCGTATGGAAGTTGGTACCCAATGATTGTCTCTGTTGAGATTTTTCGGTCTTTTCTATATCTCAATTTGCTTCAAGGTTTAGGAAATATTCCAATTTCTTTTATATATGTTTAGTCTCATTCAACCTTTTCTCTAATGAAGTAAAAGTCACATCAGGTGTCCCACAGGGAAGTGTCATAGGCCCGCTTCTTTTCCTTTTGTACATAAACGACATCGGTGACAAAGTTGACAGTAAGCTTAGATTATTTGCTGACGACGCAGTGGTGTTTAAAGAAATTCATAGCGTTAATTATAAGGAAGCGCTAACTAAGGACCTCGAGGCAATACAAGAGTGGTGCGATGCGTGGCAGCTAGAATTAAACCTAAAAAAATGCGTTGTTGTGAATTTTTGGAAACGGAAAAACGTTCCTTGTAACAGCTATTGCATAAACAACATAAAACTAGACACCGTAGAATCGGTTAAGTACCTCGGAGTTAGACTGACTAATGATCTATCGTGGAGTAAACATATTCGAGAAATTACCGGTCAAGCTAATCGTAAATTGGGATTTGTTAAAAGAGTACTTGGCAAGTGCGACGATAAAGTTAGGGAAATCAGCTACTTCTCTCTCGTTGGACCCCACTTAGAATATGCCGCCAGTATTTGGGATCCTTATGAGATAGGCTTGGAAACTGAGTTAGAACGCGTTCAGCGAAGATCGGCAAGATATGTTAAAGGCCGTTATGATAATCTCGTTAGTGTTACTGACCTTTTGCAGCAACTGGGATGGGAAAAGCTTTCAGACCGTCGATTAAAATTTAGACTAAATCTATTATGTAAGTTCCAAACCGGTCTATTCTCTGACGACGTTGATAATATTTTACGAAATCCGACATACTACGGTAGATCAGATCATGAGAGTAAAATTAGGGAACTAGACTGCAGAACGGACCGATTTAAAATGTCATTTTTCCCACGAACTATAAGGAACAATTACAGCTGCCAATGAGACTTTTATCTAGGTTTGTCGTTAGGTAGTGTAGCTCTTAGTAGTAGTAGTACTCCTAATACTTGAATCCTTATCTGTTACCTAGTACATACTAACAGCACGCCTAGCATGTTTTCTACATGGGTCTTGAGTCCCTGTCCATCTGTGTAGTTGTAGAATGCATGTATATTGACGGTCACTCTCCATTTTGATGACACCTGTAGTGTAGTGGTGCATGCTTGGGAGGCTTCGCCTCGTGACAAGCATTAGCGATTTATGCTAATGCATAATTAGTCGTAGTTACACTAACTCTAGGGTATAGTGTAATGCATGTTGGTGATTACTCACCCCCTGCCACACACCCCTGAGGTGGCTTGCAGCGTATTTTGTAGATGTAGATGTAGATGAACCATATAGTATGCGTTTACCCTATAGACATCCGCGAGGGTATTGTGGTACCAATCTCTTTTCCCATTCGCCTGCCATGCTCATTGATGCAATCATTCACTGAGCAGCCAGATTCTCCAACGTACATTCTTCCACAACTACAAGGGATTTAATTCACGCCTTCGTGTATTAGACTAGGGGCCCGGTCTCTTGGTACAGGGAGAATATCGCGTATCCTCACTCCGGTATTAAAACGGCAAATGATGTCATATTTCTTCAAAATTCTGCCAATGCGATCAGTTATTCCAGCGATGTAAGGGAATGTTACGTATCCAGCTGGTCTGGCGGATTTTTCTCTCTTCCAGCTGATTACATTGGAGAAGTTCATGATCTGTGAGGTAGAATTACTGTTTGAATCTAGGGCACTTTTTAAGCGATGTTATTCCTCGGTCAAGTTTGAAGGGTGATATATACTTCTGGCGCGTTTAAATAAAGTTTTTATCACTGCTGCTGCTTTTTGACGAGGATGGTGGTGGGACTTGTCATTCGAGTAATGATGAGTCTTTTTTCGATAAACTCTGTGCGTTAACGTCCCGTATTGTAGCCTTGTGACTGCGACGTCAAGGAAGGGAAGTGTTCCATTTTCTTCTGCTTCCATTGTGAAACGTATGGAAGGATGACAGTTATTGACCTCTGGTGAAATGTTCATTAACCTGCCGGTAGGTAAAGTAGCATTCTGTGGGTCACAACGATCACAACCAAATGCTTGGCCTATAATTATCATATCCGTTTTAAATACCTGTTTTAAAACGTAAGCTTTTTACCTCAGAGTAATTAAAAACTTGACCACATCCATGATTGACACCTTTACAGAAAATCAACCCAAAAACAACAATCGCGGAGGCAATTCTCGACGTTCTTTTGTTATTTAGCGCGCATCACCTCTACTTTCGATCTGTTTTTCAGCGCACGTTGAATCGAACTTTTGCTACATAGCGACAGGTAAGATTTTACAGGCGTTTTCGAATGTTACTTTTATAATTACAAGCGAATGAGTACAATGCGATCTTCTAAACCTTTCCTTCCAAAACATCGGATAATTAAAAAAAAAACATTTTTTCCTAAAAATCAGGAAAAAGCGGATGGATACCTATTCCCAAATCTGGCAATTTCAAATACAGCATAACACTTTTGAAGACATGTCAAAATCCTTGAAAAATTTCCCCAAAGTTATAAACAGTCGGAAAAAATCTCTGAAACCTTATATACAAGTCGTGGTTCATTTTGAGTTTCGTGTTTTTCTTCATTTGATGTAGTAGTTGGCAATGAAAGGAATAATTTAAAATTTAAATTTATTAGAGAGTTACTATTTCTATTTCTTTACGCATCGTCAACGTACAACGTGACAAGTAGCATCTAAGCGATGCAAACAAAATATTTTTCGTGGAAACATGGCGTTTGGTTTTTGCGTCATGATATGTCGATGACTTACAAAATGGCACGGTAGTCGCTAACAAAGTAATTAACAAAGTAGAAGCTTTTGAAATGATGTTTTTAGAGCGTATTTTCAAAGAAAAACATGGCTCACGCAAGCAACACTGTCGGCATTGAACTAATGGGTGACATAATGAGCGGTGAAGGAATAATTCAACTTACACTCTATTATAGGTAGATGGGATACTTAACCTACACGAGTGCTCTCCGTACTATTTTGGAACATCGAATCTTTAAAAAAAAAAGAATTGTAAGGTGAATTCAGGTGGCTGGAGCGGTAATCGTGAGTCGTTGAAGGCACATTCTAATAATTTTTCAAGTAAGTCCAAAAAAAATATTCATGGACCACATTTCACTCAAGTACAAGTTTATACGTTGGAAATAACCATGAACGCAGTAGTGAATATGATGCAAGTGTTATATTTAAAAATTTTGCTTTAATTAAAGTATTGTTTTGACTTGGATTTTCGGCGCGAAATTCGAAATTTACGATAAAATCATATCTAAATACGCTTTTCTTACTCGGCATGATACCTTGATATTTGTTAGTAACAATTATAATAATAATATGAAACTTATTATTTTGCATTTAGTAGATTATCTGTACATAAGTAATCGAATTGTTTCAAACTTTTTGCCGTGTGCCATAAGAGTACTTGTTAAAATATCATTGAATTGCCAGGAAACCAAATCGGCAGCATGCAGTTTTTTTCACGTTTATCGATAGATATTACTAATAAGGACAAGTATAAAAAGTTTCACGCAAATATGTACATAAACAAAAATCGCTACTGCCACTTTATGACCACACGGGAGAAGTGTCAACTTCTATGGCGATATTCTGATAAATAAAATATATTTAAAAAAAACTCCACCACTAGGAATCGATCCTGGGACCATCGATGCGTGGGACTACGTCTTTACCCACTATATTGCTCGGTTTCTTGAGTTTGAGACATTCGTGTCATGCTAAGCGTGACGTGAGAAAAAGAGCGTGACGCCCAGAATCCGATACTTACCGCCTGCAGAAGTTTCTGTTCGTGGTACGACTATAGAAGTTTACACTTCAAGAAATAATATTTATCTATTCAGTAGTGAAAGGAGTGATACCATTAGTCCATACGAAAGCGAAGAAATAAGAGAGATTCCATGTTGAACGTTGAAGGTTCAAAAATGTCTCATTTCCAAGCATCATTTACAACAACGTATTCTTAATGCAGACGCGGGGGGCTGGGGGTGGAGGTAAGAAGGACAAGCAGCCATGAAAAGGGGAGGGAAAGGAAAGCGGATGACGATTTAGCGAAGTGCATGTCGTAACGGAATGTCTCGCACAGATTAATGGTCTTCTTCGAATGGTGAAGGAGAAGAAAGATGATTTGTAGCTATTAGTTTCTCCCTCTCTCTCTCTCCCTCTCTCTCTCTCTCTTATACCGTCGCGTCGATTCCAGAGAGTCCTTGTAAGGTTAAGGTTGCTTCTCAAGTGAACGAACTTAAATGTCTTTCAACCAATTCTCTGACTATGTACTGAGCAAAGTGTGTCCTCGGTTTGATATGAGCAGCATAATCCCTGCTTTCCACACTGTTAATTGTTTTTTTTAAGGAAATGGTACACATACAGCAATGTTGCCAATTTAAAGTGCACTTATAAAAATCACAAAGAGACACACACTAACAACTAAAAGTCAAACAATAACAAAAACAACAAAGCCTAGATGAAAGCAATTTGCAGATTATTGACTATGTTTTATAGTTTTTTTCCGAAAATATGAGTTGAGGCCATGTCAAAGGGGTCAATGTCAGTAGGGAGAGAATTTATTATAGGGAGGGGAGACGGAAGAAAAGAGAACGTTTAATTAATGATAATCTGGGGGTGTGGGCATGTGGAGTAGGTAGTGAGTTAGTTCGGGTAGGACGAGAAGGTACTCTGATATTGATGGTAGAAATAAGATCGGGACTGTCTACGCAGGAATTAATGATGTTGTAAATGAGTTTTATGTCTGATTGAAGTCTATAATGGGAGAGACTGCTGATAGATAGTGAAGATAATATAGCGTCCGTGGACGCATTGCGGAGATTTGGGTTTCTATATTTCACAATTTTTGCGAAGAAAGTCGTAACACTGTTTAGGGTGGCAAGATTTGAGGCAGCTGACATTGACCATATCTAGGGAAGAAAAAAGTGAGTACCGGAAGAACAACGGATGTGAAGTAGGACTGCAGTGCTTGTGTAGTACAAGTGATAACCGTGAAGCGGTAGAGAAGACCTAAAAGAGACATGGCTTTCGATTTAATTGTTTGAATATGCTCACCGAAATGAAGTTTGTGGTCCACGATAATTCCCAGATCTTTGATGGAGGACACGCGATTCAGATATGTTGAATTTATAGTGTAGTCGAAATTAATAGGGTTTTTCTTAACAGATATTGTCATGGCGCTGCATTTTTTATAATTTAACTTAAGCTGCCAGAGACTGCAACATTCTGAGTTCTTAGATAAGACATCCTGAATAAGATAGGACTCGGAGACATTGTTTATCAGTCTAAATACTTTGCAGTCACACCGCACTTGGAATGACATGGTGTTAAATACGAGGGAATCGGTGAAACTTAAAGGAAATAATAATTTTATCTCTTACGTAAATTCCGTGGTCATTAAATGACCAATTTGGTTTTTTAGAAAATAACACACAACTGCAATAATTAGAGTCCAAACGGGTTAATTCAATGTACATGGCGCTGCAGTCGGCTAATGGAAAAATGTCAATTTAATATATATACGGTTATTCCATGTCAAAGTATCCAATGAAAAATTAATTAGTTGCATGAACTTATTCGAAAAAAAATCCATTTTTTTAGAGGGACATGGATCCTGCATGTGTTGGCAGTTTAATGCAGCAATCATAAACAATATAACCTCTCCTCGTTTTATTTATCCAAAATGGCGAATGCTAATTTTTGAGAATTTTGATCTTTACTCTATCCTTAATATCTTGCGAACGACTTGGGTGAGACAGTGGAATTGTACATTTTAAACATAACTGAAAACATTTTATTTAGCTTTTTCCTTTTAAATTTCTACATTGCTGAAATTCAACTTGTAGTCAACATTTTTTCATTGCAAAACGCTGGTTTTCGACTCGAAAAACTGTGCGAAGGCGGGAAGTCGAAAATATTTTCAGGTAATGTAGTAGAAGAAAAATTTTTGTTAGCTTTGTAGTAAACAAACATGTCCTTTTTCTCCCAGAAGCAAAGAAACATGGCCTCGTGCTCAAAATCAGCCATTTTTGGACTCTATTTTATGCGTTCGGGGAGCAATTCGGAGTATGTGTTTCTCCGAATATATTATAATTAACTTGGCATTTGACTAATGATTGCATTTTTTTGTGTTCCCCGCAGTGAAAGGTTTGCGAAAGGGATATTCAAGGAATTGCTGTGTGATCACCATGGTGATCCGTTTGTTTTTGGCGCTAGTCCTTGAGTTGGCGATGGAGCTGTCCATGTGTGGAGCGCAATTCGCTGTTTTTACAACGACTGAGGAATCGGTCGGAGTAACCCAAGTATTCCCGCAGCAGAAGGACAATTTAAGTGATGTGTATTTCGGTATAGTATGGTTAATACGCCTCCTATTTCGTGATAAAGTTAGAATTTCTGGAGAAGTTTTAATTTTGTTTTTCCATCCACCATCCTTTTTAATCCCACGTTTCTCCACCCTTCACGTGAACATCTTTTGAAGTCTGAGAAGTGTTTCCCAAACAATTTATTTCGAGACCTTACCGCATGAAATCTTGAGAAAACCCGTTTTGCAATTGAACGCTATAGCAAGCTGTGTTCACGGTTCCTCGATAAAATTAACGCCTTTTAAGAAGTACATATATTTGGAAAAATTTGGTATCTGGATTGGAGCCACATTCTGGGGTCAAAAGGTCAAATTTATAAAATTTCGCTTACACTCAACAAAACATACGACCTTTTTCTACCCTGGTGCCAAATGTCTTTAATGAGGCGCTAACGTGTCAGAAAGTAGGGGTAAAAAATGACACATGGCCAATGGGACACTATAATTTCGTATGGTTGATTTTAATTCGTGTGATAGGCTACGGAGGAGGTTACCTTTCGAAAAATTAAATGGTAATTTGAGGACATGCCTAAGGATTTTAAAAGAAGCCCTAAACCTCGTTCACAGCAACTTAGTTCGGCGGCACTTGTCTTGGTTCGGCGCTCTACGCAGGAGATGAGACCTTGAGAAGAATGTCTCCCAGTTCGTGTGGCCTGGAGATCACAGTCTCTTAATTCCACTTAACATCTTGACCTGCTGTTCTATCGATAGTCGGGAAGAAATCGATTGCTACCTTCGATATCTCCTCTGGGTCATTCCACGTCAATTCGAACTACGAGTTTCCCTAGACTTCACTGATTTCGAACATATTTGCATAATGTATTTCGTATCACTACATTCTTATCCATGCCCAAATGCTTTGGAATATATGAATCCGAGGCCTGGTTACGGGAGTATACAAAATTAACCCTTTCATAAATTTGTTTTTTATTGTTCCTCGATATCTCCGGACATATGTTACTTATGCCAGAACACAAATGCTTTTTGGAAAGAGAAAGTAACGGCACATAATGTTATGACGCCATTATTTAAACATTTTGCAATTTAGTGCTTTTTTTAACAACCTAAACCGCATTTTTCTCAAAACTGGTATCCCTTAATTTCGCTCATTTTCTGATACATCTGTTGCTAGATCTATTAGCTGTGCATCTTTGAATTTTGCAATTGTAATTTTTCTGTAGAGGCAGAAATTAATTTTTGTGTGTCATTTTCACCTTTTACGTCGAAGTTTTAGCAGATTTCCAAGGCTGGCGGGACGGTGGTTTTATATCGGCGTACGATATAAAACCACTCATACTACATCATTTGAATTCAGGGGCCTGATTTAGAGGTAAAAACAAGGAATTAGAAAGTACTACATCGCAAAATTGCTGTTGTAGTTATCACAAATCACGGCGCAAGTAGACGTTTGTACTCCAACATTGAAAGAAATAGGTACATTTCCGAATTACCTGCTCATGTTGAAGTAACCTCTGAAAAAAAGGACCAACGTCAGTCGCCAGAAATAGTATTTCATTGTATGCCAGATGAAGTGCATCTTTTGGGCGGAATCCGTGCTATACATGAAGCTCTAGTCTCCTAAACTTGAATGGTTTGACAGTTTACTTTGTGGAATTTAATACTAGTCATTGTGAATAAATAGGCTTTTGTATATTTATTACTCTCTGGCGTTATCCTCATTTGGATCACTTTTTACGAGGAGACTGAAAGGTTGAGGGCCATTGTCCTTGAGATTAACGCGAAGTCATAGAATTCAGTTCCGAATAATAAGTGTGGAATTTTGTGTGGTTTCTCCAGGTAGGTTGAAATATACTGGAGAGCTGGGCGGTGTATCAATGTATAGATTTTCAAATAAATATTTTTGAATCTTGAAATTTCAATGTTGACACATTTATTTTTCGGTAGCTTTTATCGGGTATTGAATATTGATCCAACATTGAAAATGACGATCAATATTAGGATAGGTGTATCAATATTCAAAATTTAAATCGATAGAGTATGTCACATTAAAAAATTGAAAACTGCCATTCCAATTTTATGTCAATATCGAAAATTATTGCGGGTATTTTTAGAATGTTTTTGCTAGTTCTGTGATTGGATCGTAAACTAGATTGTCGAGCGAACTTCTTCCGTTACGTGCGGCTAGCATTCGAATCGGCAATTTTATGCGATTTCGCTCAGGGTCTCGAGCGGGCTCGCCGACAATGTAACAATCGTTGTTGCGGAGAGAGAACGCCGACATGTTGATCTTCTGCGCGACAAATAAGGGATTCATTCCTCGGTGTTGTCCTTGTTATACTCATTTGTAGTTCATTTTCATCACGACTTTCTCAAGTATTCAATATCAAAATGCGTATTTACGGAACCCATAACTTTCTTGTAACATCCTGCTCTTAGATAATTGGACCTTAACAGTTTGCTAAAGAGGTCTTTAACTTTTCCAGTATTGATATATTAAAATCCAATATTTCAATATTGAAATATTTAAAACCAATATTTCAACACTCCAATATTTAGATATCGGTTCCATCAAAGGTGCATAGAAGGCACATGGTAGCCCAAGAGAAAAGTGGCCAGCTGAAGTGGAATATGGGTATTTTTACCGTCGTGTAGCTTTGTAAACAAAAAATATCACTATAAGCTGGTAAAACAATTCATCTTCAAACAATTTATTCACTTTACGATCTCTTCTACGGCACTTCTACGATCAAATATTTATTTTAAGAGCGGATTTCAGAGGAGAGGTCTGTCTGTGGGTGTTGTTCAAAGCTTGCTACATGGAAAAAGGTTTTACTAATTTATCATGTTTTAAGCTCTTTATATAACTATAAATAACATGTTAGAGGTATTAACTGACTCGTAGTATAAGACTCGAAAGACAAACTCTAATACAACTCCGATCATACATATCCTTGATGAATTGGTGTATAATTACTTCAGCTCGAATTGTTTGCTCCGCGTGAGATAATCTCCTCCATCTGGTCGATAGCGTTACATTTTTATTTTACAAAACAGCGAACACTTAGTATTTGTATTAATGGGATGCAGTACTTTATACTAATGAATTGGGGAATGTGGTTTCCGAAGGAATTTTTGACACATCAGTATTTAAAGGTTTCTAAATTTTTTACTCTGCTTTTTTTCTGCTAAATAGTATTGAATCATGTATCTGGTATTGACATATTTTTGGCTGGTTTCTCTTCAGTCATTTTATCAGAGTGTCACGGTGACGGACGAATATTTAGTACCCCATAATATGCTAAATTCTAATTATTTTCTCTTGGTTACTTAGGAGCCGTGGAGGATGACGAAGTACCACAGGAAACGGTAGCCTGGGAAACAATGAATGCAGATTTCATAGATAACTGCCATGAGAGTAAGTTAAGAGAAACTTCACTCATATAACAAATATTGGCAATTATTTGTGCATGATGAAGTATTGACACTGTCGTTTATTTGAGGAAACATTCAAGATTGCTACTATAACTAAATCACCTGGTTAAACATTTTACTAATAATAAAATACTAGATTAAGACTCTTAAGAGCTACGCAATCACCGCCATAAGCATTAATTCTTCATCGGTGTTCTCGCACCTCTCTCAAATCCAAACTAATTTTCTCGCAAGTAGTCGTTTGCCTTACTCTTCTCTTGTCTGTTTATTACTCAAAGAACTATTTTCCTGTAGTTGATAATAAACAAATGAACCTGTAGCCTTTTCATGACTCTGCTCTAATCTACTTCGTCATAGGAGGTAGCAACGGTTTTTTCAATGATACAAGCAATATCCCTTCAAGATACATTCATAATAGCCCGAAAATGTTTCCCCTTCCGCTTTTTACCAAAATATTGATAAGTTATGCTATTTCATAATCTTTCCCCAACGCCTCGTTGCTTTAAATGTCTCGTAGCGTTATTTTGATATAGCTACGTCACTTTCCTGTTTTATAAAATAAAATCAGTTGGCTTATTTTTTTCCAAGCAGTTTTCCCTCGCTGCCTTAATCTCTTTCGGTTCTTTAGCAAACTTTACTTATTTTATTTCTAATCTCTGGCCTCACTTTATACCTACTTGATTTTCTTACTCTTTGTCTAGATTAGGGGTCCGGTTGTTTTTTTTTCTAATTTCTCCATGGAGTCGATTCGTTCTCTGCACTAAGCTTGCCCAGCCAGTAGGGCAGACATATGAGCCAGTTTTACACAGCGTAGGATTGGTATAAAAACAAATTTCAATAATGTACTTCCAACTCATCCCAAGGATCGAGGTTCGAATCCCGAAAGAGAAGGACATATTTTTTCAGTGAAATTCAGATCCCCACTTGGGTTCTATGTGGATGTACACCGTCAATCGAAACTGTGGATCCCTTGGACATCTCGTTGAGAGCAGGATAATGCTGACTCCGGTTTTCCCTCCACCTTTTCTCCCAACAAAATTCACGGTGGAAGATGATGCCTGGGCAGGCATATGACCTCGATATGTTGTTCCCTTGTTAGACCCTACTTGGAATACGCTGCCAGTGTTTGGGATCCTTAAGGGGTAGGCTTGGAAACTGAGTTAGAACGCGTGCAGCGAAGATCGACATGATACTTAGAAGCTCGTTACGATAACCTCGTTAGTGTTACGGACCTTTTGCAGCAACTAGGATGGGAAACGCTTTCAGACCGTCTATTACAATCTAGAGTTAATCTATTATGTACGTTCCAAACCGATTCATTCTCTGACGACGTTAATAATATTTTACGAAATCCGACATACTACGGTAGAACAGATCATGAGAATGAAATTAGGGAAATAGACTGAATAATGGACAGATTTAAAATGTTATTTTTCCCGTGAGCAATAATAGTTCATAACAGCTGCCAATGAGACTTTTAACTAGGTTTGTTCATAGGTAGTGTAGCTAGCTAGTTGATTTACTCCCTAATACGAGTTCACTCGTTAACTTGTACTAGTGTGCTTATCTGCTACATATAGTACTTACAGCACGCCGCGCATGGTTTCAGTATAATTCTTGTGTCTCTGTCCATTTACGTAGCTGCAAAACACTAACGGTCCTTTTAGCATTGTTAGCATACCTATAAAGTGCATGCTTGTGAGGCTTCCCCTCCTGACAAGCATTAGCGTTTTATGCTAATGGATCAAAAACCGTAGTTACACTAACTTTAATGGGGTACCTATATAGCAATGCATGTTAGTGATTACTCACCCCCTGCCACAAACACTTGAGGTGGCTTGCAGAGTATTTTGTAGATGTAGATATTAAAACACTACAGGCTTAACTACCTATGTTAGTGAATCAATTAATGTTTATGTTTAGCAACTACATAAATTCGCAGAAATACAAGAGTTTCGACTACTTGTGTCATTATTGAGAGACCTTGATAATTGTACAAGTTGTTGGAAACGATGTCGGGTTGAGTTAAATAATTTAAAACAGGTAAAAATATTCAATTTATTTCAGTATGAGTTATTATTCAACGCTATGAACAATAAAAATGTTACTGTCATACGGGCACAGCAGACATTTTAAGTGGAAACGGAAGACGACGATGGAAGAAGGGGCTGCCTAGACACACGTCATCATCATCAGCAGTTTAAAATCCGAAGATTGGTCCATCGCAGCAGCTCTCCTCATTCTACTCTCCTCTCTCTCTCTGCCATCTGCTTCATTCCTAGACATAATTACTCCCCTTCACTTCCTTCATGAAATTCCTGATGGCCATCCCTGGTCTCCCTCTTCAATTCTTTGCAATCATTTCTCCTTCCAATAATGTTCTAATTAGGCTGTTGCGTCGCAGAGCGTGCCCTATACGTTTGTCTCTTCTACCACGAAGAGTTTTCGTTGTACTTCTTTTCTGGATGAATTTTAAGGATCACGTGTGTGGGATACGTGTCTCTTCCTATAAATGGAATCTCACTCGTTCTATTTCATGCAACAGATTGAGTGGAGAGGAAGAGGAACAAAAAAGAGAAGAGGGTTGGGTTGTAATTTTTGTTTCATTTTTCAATGTTGGAGATATTTTATTTGGATTCTGATTCCTATTTGCGTGCCCTTCGGATATAGCAATCCGTCAGTCGGGCGCGAAGTAAAGCTGTAGATCCATTTCCGCCTTTAAGACTTATGCATTTAAGCTGATGCAGACGTCTGGTTACATGTTTAAAATTTCATTCTTGCAGCACGACTCGTTTTGATAGACTGTGATATAATTATATCTCGAAGTTCACGCCGAGGCACCGTTTCTTCATATTCCAAATCATCCTGTTAGTTCCTACCTCCCACTTTTCCTTGAACAGCACAGTTGTGTCATCTGCCTTAGTTATTTTCAATTTGTTATTCAGGTGTTATATTTATTTTTCAGTTTGCAATGCCTGCATGGAACGCTATGTTAATTCACGTATTTGGCATGGTTTGCATTTATTTTTTCCATAAATTGGTAATCCTTAGTGTTCTTGAATCAATAGTATTAGCAATACAAATCAGTAATGTATCCTAGCCCTGGTTTGGCCGCGCATAGTTATCCTGACTTCTTGATCTGTGCCTAACTGCCCGGGAAGCATGTTTCGCCTTGAACTGGGACGAGTGTTGCATGTCTGGTATGTCTGGTATGGAAACACCCCGAGCCACACACCCTGGAGGTGACTTGCGCGGTATTTCGTAGACGTATATGATTTCTTTTTCCTTTAGTTTATTAATGGCTTTTTCCATGTAAATGCTGACGATCATGGGTGACAGTGTGCATCCTTGTGGTACTCCTTACCTCACTTCTGCTTCCTCCGCTTGACCGCCATATTCTCCTCGGCGCCCATTTGGGGGCTCTGATATGAGTCCCAGCCCAGGCGCATGAGTTATTCGCTGTGAATTGACACGCATGCGCCAATGAAACTCGACTCATTTCTACCCTTCTTCCCCTTTCAGACGTGGAGAAACCTCTTCGGATGCACTCTCGGCTAGACTGGGAGAGGGACGAGGGTCCCATTGTGACGGAGTCGCCCGTGACATTCGTAGTCGTCAGGGACGGAGGTCACAGCTGCTCGACGAGGGAACGGTGCCGGGCCCTGGTGAGGTCGATGAGGAGGGGCAAGAGGAAAGGGTGCGACCTGCGCGAGAATTTCTACGTTGGCGGCGACGGGAACGTTTACGAGGGCCGGGGATGGCATGTCGCACCCTACTGGAACCTGAACGGACTGAGGAGTAAGGCGGTGACGGTGCAGTTCCTCGGGTCTCGTAGGGCTCCCACACCTGATGCTGTTCAGGCGTACGAATCATGGATCAAGGTCGGCCTGTGGACGGGGAAACTGTCGAAGAACTACAAACTGATTTCCATGGGACGGCTCCTCAATGACAGCGAGTTTTCTAGCGACGAACTTCTAGATACTTTGAGTGGATGGGAAAGATATACAGCTGACAGTGAAGTGTCGCGTCTTTGGGAATATACCAAGCCTCGGCGTCTTAAAATGGTTTTCAAGAAGCAGTGGAAGGGATTAGCTCCAAACAAGAAACTGCGCCCGCTACCTTTAAAAGTTCGTCACGTGATGATTAGCGAGAGCGGTGAAAGTTGCGGCAGTCGAGTTGAATGCATGGCCAGGATTAAAAATGATCAAAACGATCTCATTCAAACTTATGGAGAACTTTTGCACAACTTTTACATATCTTTTGAAGGCGATGTTTTCGAAGGTCGTGGGTGGGATTTTCTTTCGCAATGGTATTTACAGCGCGTTGATAACAGCTACGTCAGCATCCAACTTTACGGGAATTTCACGACAAATATCCCCTCCGAGCGGGCCGTTAATGCTCTTAAGCTTTTCATGGCTAATGGCGTGGCGCTGGGGAGAGTGGCTCCCCGGTTTAAAGTGGTCTCCATGCGTCACATATACGAAGAAGAAGGTGTTCTGGGCGAGGCCTGGCGGAAGTACGCTGTGGGATGGGTCACATGGTCCGAGGATATGGTTCTAGCCGGTCAATCTGACTTGGGCTCAAGATTCTTGGCACTCCTTCGACGTAGGGATTGGGAAAACGATCCTCCGAGTAATAATTATCTTAGGGATCTCCAATCCGCCTCCATCGTTATGGTGGACTTCGGAGGTGTCAGGTGCTTCACCCGACAAGAATGTATACCTCTCATCAAAGACTCGCCATCTGATTATTATTTTCGTGGCTCCGATAGAGACTCGGCAATTTACAACTACTACATCGGAGAAGACGGGAACATATACGAGGGGCGGGGTCGGAAAGCGTCACGATGGGCCCAAGTTTTTGGCGTGGACAGTTTGATGACCATAAAATTTTTGGGATCATTCGTAGAGGTGCGTCCTTCGACGTTGGCCATCCGTGCATTCCATGGCCTCCTCAAATACGCGGTGGAATCTGGAATATTATCTATGAATTACAGCCTGATCTCCTTCAGAGAGACCTATAGGGTCAAAACACCTGTGCCCTCAAATAGACTCGATGACTACTTAAGCACGTTGAAATCCTGGAATAGCAAGGTCATGAGAAAGGCATGGAGCAGTGGGCAAGTAACATACCCTGTGAAGCGGTTTCTTGGTCATTACTATAGCTGGGGGATGATAGAGAAGAACTTCACTCACCCTGTCGAATATGTAGTCGTTGGAGAGTCTCCGTGTCGATGTAATGGACCCAGTGATTGTTATAGCAGTTCGAGTTATTTTTGTCAAGCGCACTCAAGGAAAGCAAACTTTTACATAGGAGAAGACGGATGGGCCTACGAATTTCGAGGATGGGAATCTCCATCTCGGTGGACAAGGAAAGAATTGAACATTGATTACATATCTGTTATATTTTTCGGAAGTTTCAATTACAGTTTACCGTGTCGGGAGGCAATGATGGGGTTCCATCACCTCGTGAGAAACGGAACTTTGTCGGGAAAACTGGCGGACGATTACAAAATCGCGACATTCCGCGAAATCTCGGAGGAATCCTCAACGAACGACCCTGGCGTCAAGTTTTGGGAAAACATCAAAACTTGGGATAGGTGGTCGGAAATCGAGCCTCTTCCCTTGTAGAAAACATTTCCATCATGCAGAGGTAACTACGAGAAGGTCAAAACATCACCATGAGAATTACGGGTGAAATCTCTGCATGTTTTCCATCGGGCGAGTGAAACTCCTGCTGACGCGTTTCAAAGGCTCGTTCCATCGTCTATAGGGTATAGTAACAGAGGCGGTACGGTACGATATTTTTTTCGTACTTCGTGCAGAAAAATGATCGCATTGTAATTTCTTACCTTACTAATTAATATTTTACCTTGCCGTAATGGTATGACAACTACCCTTAAGGTCCATTTGGAATACGATATTACTGAAATGCAAACAATAATAGAGAGAGAGATAGGTAGGAGGAGTTACAGAAGAAGACCAATAATGGAATTCATCAGATGAAAGATGAAGTGCGCTATATAGTAAAAAATCATGTATGAACGAAGCTGTTGGCTGATAGGAGGATGTAGAGCAGCAGCAAACCAATCTTGGGATTGAAGACTGCTGAAGATGATTATTGAAACGCATTATACTCAAATATGCCAGGAACAAGATAAACGAAAATAAACCGCGATTAATATTTTCAAAATTGTTGCTTTGTAAGATGGAGCTCGACTCTGGTAGTGCGCTAAATGTAGTTTCTAAGGCGGTTATCCTAAATGACACCATCTTCTTGGAGGTGGATTTTAATTTAGCAATGATATGAGTGTTGATCGTATATTTCTCTTTCGTAAATTTGTGAGTCGCCTGTTTTCAACTGATAATTATTCCTGATATTGGGAGTTGGATTGCCAGCTATCTTTCCATTGTTTTGGTGTTCTCCTGCCATGGAGATGATGTTATGTCTCTTACGATGATGGGAAGACCGTCGCTTTCAGTCTTTCTATCAACGGCGCGTCCCAGTATCTTCTCCGCTCTCTTTACAACCTGGCGACGCCCTTTATGTTTGCCTGCTGCCTTAACTCGATGTCTCTTATTCTATTCAAGAGTGTGCTTTGACCGTGATCATTCTCGTAGCTCGCATTTCTGTTGCTCACAATAGTCTTTTCATGTGCATTGATACAGCTCTCGTTTCTGCATGCTGTGTCATGATGGGTCTGAAATATGTTTTATGCATGCACGATTTGCATTCCGTGTTCGTATACATTTATTTTTCCGGATAAACTCTAAGTGCCTTAAAACTGAGGCAGATTTATTCCCTGCATTCCTTTCCTCGTTTCCCAGGTTACTATACATTTGTTTACAAGGTATTCATCATTTTCATCAATTTTTCGTTCACAACCCAGAAGTTGTTTACGTACGTCCAAGAATTTGGTTTTGGAGTTAGAAATAATGATCTTAAATTTGGTACCAGCAGTGTTAAAGGTTCTCATCGGACGCGTCCACAAGTGGAGAAGACAGGAATTCCCTAAACAGGCATGGCCAACCAATAGGTGGGAAGTACAATATCATCCACCGACCAAAACAGGCTGGACTCAGTACCTACCGAGAGCGACCATGTTGGCCATGCTCAAGAACTGGAAATGAAGACTCGGAATGGAATATTTACAGTTTCATTTAAGGAGGGGAACAAATGATTAAAATCTGGCAGACTAAGCACACTCTGGCCTCGCATGCGTTTTCGGTTCGCAATATTTCCATCCACTCTCTAAAATGAATCTGCAGCCGCCCATCTTGCTAGCAGGGCTATGACCTACGACCTAAAATAGTTCTTTGTCTCTTTCGCCTGATAACTAATCCACCTTTCCCGCACACTTTTAAAACGTACATTTGGTATTTCTCCGATAGCAACTTAATTTTATTATTAAAAGCACTTAATTTTATTAGTGCTTAATCGTAAAGTGTTTTACCTTATTTTTCGTGTTAAGTGCAAAACATTTCTTTAACAGATAAATAGTTCTTGGTATCCGTAGCGAAATAGGAAGAGATGACAAATTTTGGAATTTCGCAGCACAACATTATTTTCAAAGAATATTCCTATACTTTTTAACTGCATCGTAAAACGGTATTAAATTTTCAATAAACCGACGTAACATCTCTCTCGTTTCA
This sequence comes from Pyrrhosoma nymphula, assembly GCA_963573305.1. Taxonomy (NCBI): domain Eukaryota; kingdom Metazoa; phylum Arthropoda; class Insecta; order Odonata; family Coenagrionidae; genus Pyrrhosoma; species Pyrrhosoma nymphula. The sequence goes on along the minus strand of OY754335.1, from coordinate 3,907,376 downwards.
TCTTCATATACTTTGGCCGTAATTGAATATGTGATCGTGAAATACGTGTTTTAAGTTAACTTTTCCACATTTTCCGAGGTCTGATGTAAAAGTAACGTAGCCCGTAACAGTTCAATTGCCCGTTAAATACCACACGCCACACCAATAGGATTCCTTTCCGTGGCTGCTATCCTTCCATCTATACTCCATCTTCCTGTCGATGCGTTATGATTTAGCATTATAAGCATCTTTATCAATAGGTATTTCAAAACGATGAAAAATATGAGTAAGAAAAGTTAAAAGCATATATTAAGGTTGAATCAAATTTGATTATCACAATGCCAAAATGGCCTACCAAATCAATAGTAGGACCTACCTATAACTTCAAGGAGAACAGTACGATGAGAAATATTCAAAACGTAAATATACCACTAATAGAACACGTATATTAAAATAAAAAATGGCTATTACATTAAGTATTCTACCAAATATTTATAGGTTCATAAACGAGGGGTGGAACCAGGGAGAAATCTTGGTGGTGGTGAAATTAGTCAAATTTTTACGAGGGTCTGCGTGTACGCGGACACACGTTACTGCGCCTGGGGTGCTTATGTGAATCTTGGGTCATAGATCTTAATATAACCAGACCTGTATATGTTTTAGTATGCCAATTGGCCATTTATTTAACATCATTACCTATGGATTTGTTAATTCCTCTCTGCCAATTCCTTCCGCGATCTGGTGATGCCTGTGTATGGTACAGAGAACGATCGAATGGAAAACATTCAACAATAAACTAATTAGGTAACTGTCTGCGTACACCTCTCGTTATTCTCCCATACCCGTAACCCCCTTGTGTTCGCCCCAATTACTAGAGTCACTACTCTTAAGATATACCTTCTTTGCCTGCGCTCCACTTTCATATAATTGTAACGGGCAATTGAATTGTTGCTGGCTACGTCACTTTTACATCAGACCTCGGAAAAAGTGGAAAAGTTAAATTAAAACACCGAGTTCACGACCACTGTTTCAATAGCGGCCAAAGTATATGTAGATGAAACGAGAGAGATGTTACGTCTGTTTATTGAACAGTTAATACCGTTTTACGATGTAGTTAAAAATTATGGAAATGTTCTTTGAAAATAATGTTGTGCTGCTAAATTCCAAAATGTTTCATCTCTCCCTATTTCGCAAAGTAAATCAAGAATATGTTATGTTAGAGGAATTTTTTGCTCTTGACTCGAAAAAAAAGGTAAAGCTGATTAAGCTCTAATCAAAATAAGTGCTTTTAATAATAAAATTCAGTTGTTATCGAATAAATACCAAGTGTAGGTTTTAAAAGTGTGCGGTAAAAATTGAAATATTTATCAAGTGAAAGAGACAAAGCAATATAACAAAGCAAAACAATTGCAATATAGTTACTTATGCAAAGAAGAACCAGAACTATTTTAGGTCGTAGGTTGAAGCCCTGTTAGCAAGGCGGGCACACAGTGGGACAGATTGGAAAAAAGCTGGCCAAAATTAATTACTTTGTCGTTTCCGGGTTTAACTGCGTTTATTGGACGTTCATTTTGAGCTGATTAACTTGATTTCACCATTATTGTTTCGGTATATTTTATACATTTTGTGAAAAAAAGGAAATATAATAACTTTAAATCAGCAAAAAAAAAGCTCTACTCGTTCGACTTTTCAGAATCCCTGCTGAGCATTTCTTTGAATATATAAAGAAAGAATTTTAAGTAAAGCAACTAATGTAGAATTAGATTCTCCGTTAATTAAATAGGATACAATTAAAGATTTAATGTAAAATAATTAATTATTTATTCATAAATTAATTCACGGAAAAAGTAGAATTGAAAACATTTACTTGTTGATGAACATAAAATCATATTACGAGCTGTCGTTACGTCAAATTATTCCAACATTACGGTATCCATAATATATTTCCAAAATTTAATAATTCTATTCGATAATCGATACTTATAATTTAAAAGTTTTTAAGGACATTTTTTCTACACTTAAGCACATAACATTCGATAAAATATCGGTACATTAAAGGTATAAAAAAATAGCAAATAAATGTTAACTCTTGGTTAATAAAGTATAGTTAGCTATTATTCAAAATTAAATAAATTCATCTGAAATTAAGATTAAATTTCACACACGAGCACATTACGAGTACTAGAAATACGTAAATCGATTGTTATTTTCACTCCATTAATTCCTCCTCCGATTATTACGTCATCCTTCTCCAAGACGTCCTTTTCTTCATCCTCATAGGCCACTAAACCTAGACACCTCTGGGTCCAAATCTTCTTTCGATTTGCTTCTTCTTCTGAATGAAATGGAGGACATATCAAGGGATCGGAAGTAAAGAGCAACCTCCGAAATTAATCTTCATTTGTCGCCTCCCTGGACGTTTTTCGTGTGCGATGCCACGACCTTCCGAGAAGCATATCTCGGGAGATGTATCCCGGGGGCCGTGGGGATGCTCCTGTAATTTTCTCATGTCCTCCTTATTTCTTGCTTCTAGGACCTCTTTCGAAAGCTGTCTGATGGGAAGTATCGCCTCTTTCGCGATATCTGCGCCATGAATTAATAGCTTGTGCACAGTCGGTGGCATGTTATACCAAGGGTATTGCTGCATGTATAATTTGGCGCTCTGGAGGTAGTATTCGCTAAATTCAAAGTGGCTTAGCGTGTGTCCACTTGAAATAGCTTTCAGAATGTGTCAAAGCCTTAAAATTAATTGTTCATTTGTCCCCGAAATTTTTTAAAAACAAATGGTCACTTCAATTTCAATATGATGACAAAAGCAATGCGATGTAATTTTAAACATGATTGACTATGGATTAAAAGTTGTTGCATTCATTTATAGAATGGTATATTTTGCATCAATATCTCCATTTCAGTCAAATGTTTTTATCAAGTACTCGATCACGAAATGAATCTTATCACTCGTTGATATCTCTTATGTGTCAACGAAATTTCTCATGAAGCTGTAGCCGCGTCACTTTTCTACTCTCCATGGCTTATTATGATTCGAAATGTACAAATTAGAAAACGGAAGAGAAATTTAACGGCAAACCACTACTCTCGGCAGTAATATTAGCATGATAACAATTTGTTAAGGATAGTAAAAATAAATTTACTCTGAAAATATCCGGAATATGTTTATTACATTTCAAATATATTTTTACCCTTTAGGCCACGAACTACTTCTGGTGTTTTCGGAGCACTTAATCTCCCCTTAGATGGATGGCATGTATTCGTCAGGAGAAACTGTTCCTCAAAGTGGGTTATTTTAGGAAAAGGCGAGTAAATATATCTTTTTTTTTAAACCTTCCGCAAGGCACAGCTTGAATCACTTTAAATAGATGTTCTGTGGGCACACTCGCAGAGACAACTGATGAATACAACACGCGAACACAACAGGAAAATCCCCCAACCAAGTACAGCAAAGTGTTCCGTTAAGTGTGTGCAAGGGTGTGTGTGGTGGCGGCCAAAAGGAGGAGTTGTAAAAGATAGATCCGTGGAGTGTTGTACCAGAGGATTAGAAAAATGGACCGTAGAACACAGAAGGATAGGGGCAAGTAGACTCATCTAGGAGAGTAGATTATTGCCCAGTTGGCTCCTGCCGCTGCACGACAACAATTTTCCGCTGCCCGTCCCCACTCCCCCATAGCAACGACATTCCTTGTGCCTGTGGGCGATCTTCAGGTCATAAGAACACTTTGTAGAGAAGGTACAATGTCTTCAATTTCGTCTCTCCTGTCCCATTCTCCTGTAAACTTTAGGGTCAAATGGTCAACGGGGACGAAAATATGTGACAGGAGTATTCTCGAATTGTTGCGAATTCAGTAACATGTTTTAATGGGTATGGGTGATATAGGCGTAAAGCATATATATTATTTACTGAAAATGCTAAACTGAAATCCCTTTCCGTGTATACTTGGAAATTTCAACATTTCCCCATATTGGGGCAAGTGGCGGCCCCCGCGGTATCGACGAAGCGACCGGGGAAGTTTCGAAGAAACATAGTTGGTTAAAAAGAAAACTGCTAATATCAGCTAGAATTTTCTTCTGAAAACTGTTATATGGACTTAAACTTATCACACATTATAGATAACTCCGTGTCGGCAGATGTCGATAAAAACGAAAATTGCAATTTTAACTTAATTTTGACGTAAAAACGGCACTTTCTAAATAAAAATCTAAATACGTTAAAACAAACGTCAGACAAAACGAAACTAAACTCATTTTATACGTAAAGGTAGTTTCATTTTGCGTAAAATTTAAAAAATCCAAAGTATTGCCATTTGGAAAATTTCAATGAAGATGAGAACATTCATGTTTTTGACGCGAAAGTTGCGGCAGCCAAAATCACACTGGCATGCTGTACTTTGACAGGTCGTACACACTATCGTGATGTCCATGCAAAAAGTCGAGATACCCGAGTTTGAGATTTTATAACTCATAAACCAATAACCCTATTGCAACACAGTAAACTGCATATCAAAGCTAATTTATGTGTCCGTCCGACTGGTTTACTTTGAGATTTTTCAGTACTGTTTAAATATTTTTAATGTGAGCTTTTATGAAAAAAGGCATGCTTTTTGCCGTTTCAAAAACGGTAGCACCACTTCTTACGTTAATAACGTAGAATCTTACTGCTGTATCAACAAGAAATTTGTTACAGGTAAAAACAAGACTATAAATAATAAGAATATCGAAAAACAATGTTGTAAAAATATAAATTATATCGGATAAAGTTTACTACTTTCGGATTTTGCTATTTTCGTTATTTGAAGGCTTACGAGGTATTTTAAAGTATCATTGGCAGCGGATGAAAGTCCATTTGGCGAATATATGAACAAAACCATTCGCGTTTTATCCTTCTATTTTATTTCGATTTTTCTATTTTTCATTCTTGTCACTCGAAATTCTGTTGCTATTCATAGTCTTTTGGTGTACATTGCTACAGCTCTCGTTTCTCCACGGGTATTCAAAGTTCGTGACATGCTTTCTCAATTTGATTGCTGTTAATTTTTAATTTACAAATCAGAAGTTCTCTACGCATGTTCTTGAACTTGGTTTTGATTTTGGGTTTTGGTTCTTAGATTTGGATTTCGATTCGAAATATAGATATGAGTGGTTCCATAAATTGTTTAATCGTTTCTGAACGGATAAAGTAAAAGGTGTCTAATTGCATGCGATCACTTGCTCATGCTTGAGCTACAGAGTGTTTGCAGGAAATTTGGCCATTTTCCAGGTTTCGTCACAATGGATCACCGAACGCGCTGCTTTCGTTTAGGAGCTATATAAATGGACATTTATCCGTTCTTAACATAGTAATGATGTAAGGAATTAATGTTTCTAACAAACACGATTCAATCAACCAACGCATAATATAACAAACTTTAATTTTATGTGAAATTGGGTGAGATAGCTTGTTCGATTTTTTCATATATCATTGTTTCAAACTCGGGTGACAACATCTTGAAATGGGCAGAGTATGCACGTATGGCAGTCCTTTAAAACTCGCAGTTACAAACAGTTTCGTATAATCTACAGTAGTGAATGTGTCGGTGAACGATTCATCTCCTGACACACACACACAGACACCGATGGAAGTGGCTTCCTTTGATTTGTAAACACCTCATTTCCTCGTAAATGGACAGTAGATATATTATTGATTCAGGAACTCGGGGGGTTAAGGTGGCTGGTCTAAAACACCAAAGTGAACAGATTTTTCTTAAAAATTTCCAAATATGTTCCTTTTTGGATATTCTATGAAATATCGAAGAAAAAACGGGGGATCATCGATATACTTTTTGCGATATTTTAGATTCTTTTAACATGGAGTCTTATGGCGCTCTCCACTCCAATAGGATAAATTACGCACTTTCTCCATTCCTACCGAACAGATTTTAACCAAAATCTGTTATAATGTAGCTCTATTAAATGAAAATCTATAATGAAAAAATCATTTAATACTATCGACTGAAATTTGTCGTAAATACGATTAAAAAATATGTATGCGAGAATTTCAAATGTCGCGCGCACGAAAGTATGGGACATGCTAACGGTCACGTAGACATGACGAACAGATCTAACATGGGCAGAATGGACGCTGTTGCCGGATTAAAAACGAAAGATTAAATAATTTATAGAAACATATTTTAATACTAGTTTGCATTCGAGTGACAATACATCTTCATTTAAATACTTATTTTGGTTTCTATGGCCACGGGTGTGAACTGTTTTCGGAAAATTAATTTCGCAAGAATGACTTAAGAAATGAATCAAGTCTGCATCTAAGCAAATTTTTATGGCAATGTGTAAATTTAAAGGACAATATTTCAGAATGTACCTAAGACATAAGTCATTCCTACTGAATATAGTACAACTACGACCTATTATTTAAATTTTAAACCAGCATTAAAATTTAAGTAACTAAATTTCTCAATGACTAACGATTACCCGACCAGCCACCTTAAGAAGTGAAATACTTAGAAAGCAACCAGCTACGAAAAGTGAGAAAAAAACAATGTGAATAATTTGAGAACAAATACTTTTGGTTCCAAAGTGGCATAATTGACTTTCACGGGAAGGATTTGAAAAAGGGTTTATTCAGTTCGGTAAAGGGGAGGGGGAAACCGTTGAAATTAATATCAGTAATGATAACCACTGGGGTGTTATTTTGTAATCTCACCTTTTTCAGTGACTCTTAGTGGAAAGGCGGGAGATCCGTTACCCTCTCTTAATGATCGGCTCCCGAACGGTTCGTGAATTGTCGAAGCTTCAATTACCTTATATAAAATAAAAGATACCGAGACTAGCGAATACCCAGATTGCTCAACATCTTACGGAAGATATCTTACACTGTACATACCACGAAAATCTAAATACAGTCAAAACTACAGGCGACATGTAAGCGATCACTCAATATTTTTTTTTTAAATTAAGTGCATCTAATTAGTGTTCGATTCACAAGCACGGGAAATATCTACCAAGAACTTAGATTTTAAGGCAATATTTGCTAAAATTATGAAATTATGGTATAAATAACTGAATTCCATTCTCCATACACTGGCGGATAGGCACACGAAAACAAAAGTATCAGCAACATTGTTTGGGACAAATTGATACGAAATATATACAAAGATAATTCAAGCTAATAATAACAGACGCATTTCAAACAAAGCATACCTTCAAGTGCCCAATATATTGGAGTTGAAAATGATCTGAAGTTCTTAACGTTGTGCAAATTCCAACAATACGATTTAAAATCGTTTGTATCTTTCGCGCCCTTGTTTATTTTCCAACTCAAGCTTCAAGTGGAAACGATGGTGGCTCCATGTCACGTTCTTTATGACAGGTGAGATGGAACTAATGGCCGGCGGAGATAATGAAACAGATCAAGAGTCGAAAGATACGGATCAGAGCGGATGAATCGTCTAAAAGACCAGCACATGACCGGCAGTTCACCGCTTGAGATCCGAAGATGGTCACGCCGCCTGGGTGAGGGAGTTGAACTACGAAAAAGTGAGATTTTATGACGTATTCTCACTAAAGTGAGATTACAAAATAACCCCCCTGGGCGGTCTCGAGACGTTAATCCCGAAAGCAAATGCAGTTTATAATTTTTTACATAAAACATGAATCAATTGCACTCACCTACTAATATAGGGCGCATTGCGCAATTTTTATAGCAGATTACTGTTTTTTGAGGAAAATATTTGAAAGCACATTACGCCAAGGCCTATTCATCTTCATTCACGTCTAAAACAACTTAGGAATGCGGCAACAGAGAAAGAGTCATGCGAGGCTAATGTGGAAATAATTGGAAAAAAGGGGGCGTTTCCTACGCCGGTTTACACCAATAATCCTGTTTCTCGTGGTGATAATCTTGGAAAGGAACAGCATTTTGGGTGTAGACATACACGCACACAAAGTAAACTGTATAGCACAACATCATATCACCCCAAAATTCTCATATTATTAATTCTTAATTAATTACTAAAATTAATTTTATTATAGAATAGTTTAAAGTCGGTAAATAGAATGCAATTAGTCCGTCCATACCTCACTGGGCAAAAGTACAAAAGGTACTAGTCCACACTAAGCATGTGATCGGCTTAGCCTAATTCACCAAATCAAACATTCAATTCAGTCGTGTGGAGAAGACTAGGAATGGTAACGGCATTAATGATCAAAACGACGAGGTGATTGACTTGAAAACGATCGATTTATCGGTGGATCGAAGAGAAATCGCCCATTTCGAAATCGAAGGAGAGAGGAGAAATGCGCCTGCGTTTCGATATTTTCCGAATGCGTACATCAGTAAAGTTGAATTTCTTCAAGGTGACATACCGACCGGCTTGTGTGACTTCCAAGTTCTAACACGATATTATTACAATACGACTTTTGGTCTGGTAAAATGATGCTTTCAATCAAAACACTATAATATAAGTGTGCAAATGTGCAACCTGTCTGTTTGTGTACATTGCATACATTTATTGCAGTGTACATAAGGTGACTGTAATAGAATTTGACAGTGTGTGTGCTTAGTAATTAGTGTTTTAGGTACAGTAGCCGTAGCTTTCGTGATTAGCTTAGAAAGGGAAACTTCAACTTATGAATCGAAACATTGTTTAGATAAAGGCGACTTAAACGTTTCTAAATAATTTCAGTGACGTCCAGATATTTGAGACGTACTTAGAGATAATATTTTAATTTTAAAAAGAACAAAGAAATCCAGAAATGATAATGTGTATTTATACATTACACTGAGTATTTTAAAAATTCATAGTCGTGGCAATTTCATGTTCGCTAACTTTAGGTTGACTTCAGGCCCAGCCATAGCCTAAGAAAATTAATGGAAGAAATGGATTTTTAATATTTACAACTATGTATTGCGATGTAATTTTTACTTATGAACTGTCGTAAGAAATATTTGTATTTTTCATTTTAGCTGTATACTCTCTCACGACTCCAAAGTGAAAAATGTAATTTTAAAAAGGGCTTTAATTAAATAAATATTTATATCAGCCTTGATGTAATGATTTTTTATATTTATGCCCTTTTCTAACATATCCAGCCCCTATTACAATTTAAAACCCGAATCAAACTGTTATCAAAAAAAAAGAAAATCTTCTCATGTAATGAATTAGTCGAGCAAACGGTAGTAATTGCCAGTAAAATACTATGTATTGAAACAATAAAAATTACAAAAAATATTAAATTGATCAAACACGTTTTTACAATAAGAATATTTATAAAATAATATACCTATATTTTACAAGTGGGCAATTCGATTCAATTTGATGATTCGGTTCATGTGATTTGGTTCATGGTAATGAACCGATTCTTCAAATCGTTCATAATGAACGAAAATGGGGCAATGAACAATTTAATGGACTGAACCAAATCCACGAATCCTTACTTAAGCGTTTGAGCGCACCGTCTGATTGGTATCCCATGATATCCAGTTTTACTACTTCGGCTATCGCACCGAAGCAATCATTTTTTTCTTCTCCTTTTCAGGATACCTTAAATAAAACACCTTCAGAATGTAAAACTTCTTCAATCTCCCCAACTTTTTGAAGGTATATTATAACTGTGCAGTTCACAAGCCAAGGTTTGTGAACTTAAAGAAAAGTGTAACTTACTGTATTTCCTTCCTTTACAGCCAGGATTTCAGGGTGCACGGTAGGAACTTGGTGCACTGTCAATGCAAGGAGGAAATTTCGTAAATTTTTATATTAAAGGATGATGAGAATGATAGTAGTGATAAATGTTATATTTGGCGTCACAGAAAAAAATGTACGTTAAATATTTATCTAACAATTAAGATGTGAAAAAATGGATTTTCTGAGTTAAAGAATAAGATATTGATTTCTCCGGAAAGCTTTTAAAACAAAAGTAGTGCGTATAAAAAAAACTATTAAATGAGCGTAACCGCATTCAAATTGTTCTCAAACGGATCCGATATTTAAAAAAAAAAACATTAAAAAATCAGGAGTCCCCTGATCCTGGTTGTTGTGATATTAATAACGGCCAATTTTGTCTCATGCGGCATTCAGAATGGTCCTGATTAAGGATGAACAAGTCTTTGGTCGAAAAATTGGCAGAAATGAGGCCTATAACCTATTGTGTTAAACCCGAGAAAGATTTATATAAATCAGATACACTGGGAAAATCTTAAGTCATTTAAAGCAAAAGAGGTGTCCAACAATGGGTCAGCGCGGAGGGCATTATTAAAGCTGACTCAGCTTTATAGGCCTATCACCGAGAATTGATATTTTTCGACTGTGCATACCCCTAAAGGTGTGAACGGTGCTAGACATGGGATCAGGATGTTGGTGTGGTTACACTCATGTACAGCTTTTAGTTAAGGATTAAGTGATTCACCCGTTCATATATCTATTAGTTAAGGTCCAAATAACATGTCTACTGTCGTTGCACGGCCCTCGTAATCGTACTTGTCCACTAATTATTTGAAAATTTCCAACTCTTCTAATATTATGCAAATATACATGTTAAAGTTATCGCGTTTTACATTCTCATTATTTTCGTTAATGTATCATTATGCTCAGTTATTGAAAATAACTGCATGTGGTTGTTGCGAAGGATGGCCAATCAATGGCACTTTCATATATTTCATTGGAATTTGTCCATAATATTTTTCCTTGGCAAATTGAAGTGGAATTAGAATAGCATAATTTATTGCGTATAATTCAATTCACGATTATTCCAATGTAATTATTTAAAAAATAATGTTTATTTACTGTTTAAGCAATGTTTTCCTCCTTTATCGAGACTTTAAAGCAGTATGTGTTAAAACGAAAACTTTTTATGTATGGTTCTTCTTTGAATGAATTCACTTTCTCTGTACGATATCCCGGAATAATTGCAACAGAATGTTAGTTTTGTGTGATGGCTACTTTCCGCATGCGTCCGATTGTGATACACCAAATGTTTGTCCATTTAACAACTGATTTCAGGGAAATTATACCAAATTTAGGTGACATTTTATTGTTGCGAGCTGTTATTATTTCGTCATTTTTTCATATTTTTAGCGTATATCGCCTAGAAACCAAATCTAGTGTAATTCCTGTGCTATAACTGCAAGCATATGGAAATGATTGTGCTCAAGGTCGCCATACCCTAGTAGGTAGAAGGACCTTGATTGGACCTTTGGACTGGTGGTCCCTCCACAGGCAAATTTACGAAACGGCCACAAAATGGGAACATGCCCAGACGCTGTTACAGGGGGCTGACCCTGACCCTCAACTTCCTGCGATAGGGTGCTATCTACTTTAAAAGGCACTGGGGACGCGACTGGGGGTGTTGAAGCCTGTTTCCGAGGGAACTGATGCCTCCTAAACTTGGATACTTTAAGGGTGGGAGGCAGTAGGCGGTAGTACGTTTGTGCCGGCTGAGCCGCTGAGTGCAGCGCTGACTCATAAAAGAGAGAATCGTAGTGTCCCAATGATTCCCGTGATTCTCAAAGATTCAAAGGACTAGCTGACTCGAAAGACTCGAAAGACTTGCTGATTCGAAAGACTCACACACCCAAAGGATCACAAAGGACACACTGACTCGGAGTGACTGACTGAATTGCTGACTCAAAAGACTCTTCCCCATTCATTGAATCCCAGGGACTCGTTGAGTGTCAAGACTGACTATTCGTTAATCTGACTGTCAAAAGAAGAGCCGTAAGGTCAGCAACTTTGCTATATTTGAGGAGTAAATTAAGTCCTTATTTCAACATCACGTAAATAATATGATGACTTTCAACTTAAATCGTTTGTTCATTAAAAAGCTCTTAGTTATTGTTGGAAATCCACCGTTTAAGACACTGTATTTGCAGTTCATAAACTCTAATTTTACCTTCAGATGAATATTGTAGGCAGTTATTTTTTTTTAAATTAACGATACTGATATAAGTGGTATCCGGTAAATGTCTTTCGCATTTATTAACACATTTCACAAAATTAACGCAGTTTACACAGAGTTAACACATATCGGAATCATGATCAGTTAATTGGAGGTAGATGACCAATACTATATGAAACAACATTCATTAAACATCGATAAAACTTGTAGCTAATTATTTTAAAATGCAGAAACTCTAAACTTAACTACTTTATAACAAAAAATACGTTTAACCTTCCCAATTATGATTTAAGAAAATCATCATCGATAGTTTGTTCGGGCTCAGTCTATTTCTTTTTTCAGTAAGAAACTGGCCTCCCTTCGAAAAAACACGCTCACAAGACACTGAAGTGGCCATCACACACAACATTCTTTACATTAGTGTATATAGAGCCTAGGGAAGACCTGTTCCCTGCTCCTCCACCTAACAAGTGGGTCAGAGGTCCTCTCCAAGTACTTGTCCACGTCCACAATTGATGCAGATGTTGGAGTTCCTTTCTTCTGACTAGCAACGGTGGAATCAAATTCTTCCCACATAGAAGACGTTTGCAGGTGCCAATTTTTTTAAGGTTCAAAGCGCTCAATAATTGGGTACTTGCCTGGCTTTATTGCATAAGGAATGGTAGGCTGCCTTATAACTTGTATCATCGGAGAAAGCGTATTCTTTGAATCGTGGATCCAGTAAACATGCTTCTCTCAGTATGGGATTAAACTCAACATCTTGAAATCTCTTCCGGTGTCTCTCCAGCATTTTCTCAGCCATTACATTTACTTCACGTGACTCATCATTCAAATAAGGGGGGGAGCAAGGGTTTTGAGTATGCAGGGGAGGGATAGACTTAAGAAACGGCGGTTGCAGGGGTTAGGGACAGGGTGGTGACGGATGCAAGGGTTATGTGAGGGTGGCGGGGAAGAGAGGGGGGAGGTTTAACTATCAAGTGCATTGCCCACGCATCTGGAGGAGGCATCTTTCATGCTCCCTGGCGCCAGACTGGTCGAGCGCTTTAAACAAGAGCTCTCTTGTTTAAAGCTTTCCACTAGTCTGGCCGATTTACACCGAAGTCCATCCCGACGTTCTATACTCTAGCTTGTGCACGCCAGACTGTTCGAGAACTTCCTTCTGGTCTTTCTAGTAGTTTTTAATTTATACATACTTTAATGCTCTCACTAGGGTATTTCGGGGAGTATATATTTGCGTGTAGTGCCTTAGTGTGAGAGAAGGATTTCTGGTGGGTTACTCTTCCCACCCCGACGACAACCCGCTATCACAGGCTCTTTGAAAGAGCGAGCAATGTAGTATATTATATGTAATTAATGTTATTTAAAGGTACTGTTACTAGTAAATCATGTGGGATGGCTGTTTTAAATAGTGTTATAGGCCCTTAGATTCAGAAAAGTGGACATATAGAGTTGGTATTATAGAAGCCGACGTTAATTTAAAAGTCAAAGACGATCAGTGAATAACGACAAGAAGTTAATTAGTGTTAAAGAAGTGAGTAATTTTGCATTGCACATACACTCGCACATCTGATTGCGCAATAAATTGCCTCGTGTAAAATGGATTAAACATATAACTCATCAAACGACCACACACAGCCATACCCTGGGAGATGACAATCCTAGCCATAAGCGGGTTTCGAACCCGCGACCCCTGGGTTGACAGGCAAGGACTTCACCGCCGCAACATCGCCGCCATCGGGGCCGGCAAAACAAATTTTTCAGAAAAATCCCACGACCATTTACAAAAAAAATATGGCCGATGTACTACTATTATCGCGCTTCGTTTATTTTAATGGCAGAATCTAGCACTGAACGATACACGTAGCACCTGTTTTCTTTTTTATATACGCCACGTACTTAGCTGGGACACGAGCGTTAATGCTAGCGCACCATTGGTCGCATTCAGTCAAACGAGAGCTTGCTAGCGGAGCGGTAAGCGATGCTGCTTTTATGCCTGCGGATGAGTTTATCGTTTGCTAAGCGCTTATTTGGCGGAAAGCGGTCATTGTGTTGCATTTAGTGTGCACTGAAGCGAACGAAAAGGTACAATTGTGTCGGCAGGTACGCGGTGGCGTATTTAATAATGGAATCAGGCAGGGTGAATTCGTGCCGTGGTCACTTAAATCTCACTCAATAAAGGCTCGAACTCGCAGTTTGGTCATCAAAATAAAATTAATGGATAAATTCGAACAACAATGTCCAGTTAATAAAGCATCTCTCGGTAAAATTTCGCGACATTAATTACTATGATTTTGGTGACGGCGACATTACATTTCGAATGCTTGTAATTATTCAATTATAGAATTAAAATGAGAATGCAGGTAATTATTCTAATTTGAAATGGAAACCATGAGTACCTACGCAGGTCATTTTTTTCGAGTCAGCATTTCACAATTACACGACATAGGAGACCCGCATCTCAAACGCCTGCAGGCTATTCGCCATTTAAGGTGGTTCCACCGTAAAATGACTCAAATGTCATTTTATTCATATTCTGTCTACTTGTAGAAAAAGTTGTCCTCTATCTGATATGAACAACAAAATAATACCTTTCCACACTATTTTATTCTATGATTGAACTTGAAATTACATATTGTGTTCATAATGGGGGAATGAGAGAAACACGGGGAATAAAATAGTATTTTTCCATAAAACATAAATGCAATTTTCGTAGAAAACTATTTATAAGAAGGAAACAATCCAGAGATATTGAAGCAAATAATTTTTTGGCATCTTACCACCTTATTTTTCTAGTTATTGAAGAATTAATGCCGTAATTGAAGTCAAAATGCAATAATTCGTAGGAAATGACGCTGTAGTCGGCTCCTATGACTGGAAAAAAGTGCTCATTTAAAATACATTCGTGGAATAATAATCTGCTTATATTTTCTACTATACTTTTGGGTTTCTAATGGTAACGCATTTCATCAGCGAAAGCAGGATTTTTTGGACAAAATATCAAAAATGTGGAATTTAGTATTTGTTTTGACTAACGCAGTCGCGGCGGAATCCCCTTAAACTTTTTGTTTCATAAATCTGCACCTTACATCACCACACTCCATACACATATAACACTTGACAAACCTTTTCTTCACATTCTTAATTAATCATCATAACCTTAATCATTTTCCTAACATTCCAATTTCTTATTTTTTTACCGCTGCTTTGTTTTTCATCTCCGTATCCTCCTTTGTCGTGATCCTTGCATCTGCTATTTTGTACATGCGAAAGGATATCGCGAGATGACGACCCAGGAGGTCTTGTCTCTCCCGATATATCGGGCACGATATGACTGCCGTAGTGCGTCGAGTTCCGTAGTAGCCGCGATTCAATGAATTCCGGCCTACTTATTACTTCCGTTTAAGTTCGTGTTTCCGAATGACTTATCTCTTTATTCTGGGAAATATTTGGTTGTGCTTTCCAACGTCATTCCTAATGGCATATCTAATGTGACGACATCAAGGGATCTACTTAATGTCTGACCCCTAACCCTTCGACCTATCTGTCACGGCTGGCCCCACTAGGAGCAATTAACTTTAACCTACTCCCACCAGTCCAGCTCAAGGGGTCATTGGAACACGCAATCCCTTCCATAGTGTCAAAGTTGTAGTCAAGGGTCTGACGGAATTGCGATATCTCGTATGGATTACTACTAGCGCCAATTGTTTCAGGCGCAAATGGAAAAATACGTATACGTGAAAAAGATAAAGAGTGTATGTTTTTAACATAAATCTTTTATTTTTTGAGAAAAAATGCAGTAGTTACTCCCTTTGTTGTAAGACATTTATCAGCGTAAATTTAAAATACGCCTGCGACCACACGAGACATCGCCATCGCAACCGTAAGTAAACAAAGAAGATGGCCGAGAAAGTACTCTAGGAAAACGCCAAGAGAAGGACTGGACGGCATTATTATCACTGCAATCTGGTTCCAGAATTTTTCAGGATGCAGAATTAATTATACAATTACCTTTTTAAGTTTTCCTGAGAAATAAATAGGTAATTATTTCCTACTTAAATCTGCAAGATATTCAATTAAGTGTATACATGTCGCTCTGACATTTAGCGCCTGACCGCTAGAGTGCTCTGGGTGAAATGTACAACCAATGGAGTAATGTTTCAGACCCTTGGTTGTAGTCCAATGGGAAGAAGGGGCATTAGGTTAGTAGGTGCGATAAAATTACTATCATCGCGGTACCTATTAAACGGACATCTTTCTATACGATAACGGACGTTGGCCACGTGGCTTATCGTACGATAAATAAAACGCTATATTGTGTGCGTTCGACTAAGGAACCGACCCAGGACGACGTGCGAGTGACTTTTCTGCTTTCCGAATGCTCCGTGTCGCTGGGAACCACTGACACGAATTGACTCAAGGCGACTCGCTGGGAAGAGTATTGCTATTGTCATGGTAATAGAGTAGAGTAGATTCCGGTCATTTGAGACACAATGGGCCAGCTCACTTCGCCGCAATTAAAAGGGATCTACATCTACGTATTACCCCGCAAGCCGCCTCAATAGGCGTGTGGCGGGGGGTGTTAGGACACCAGCCGTTTACATATAAAAAGGAAACGCTCTAATGAAATTACGCCTAGCATTTATTGAAGTCCCTTATTGTTCGGGGGGAAAACGAATTCCCATACCTATCCGTTCGGCAAAATATCTCTCTTAATTTATCGTTTCTGTCGGACCTGGAAATATAGTGGGGTTCTAATATGATGTTCTCCGTGTCGCACTGAAAGATATCTATTCTCAATTGCTCAAGTAATCTAAGCCTAGCGCGCAGCCTCCGAGTCTCTAGCGGCTCCCAGCCTAATTCGTTTAACATCTGTGTAACGTTGTCTGTTCGCCCGTAGCAGTTTTTGACGAATCACGCAGCTTTCCTTTGTATTTTATTAAGTTCCCGAATTAAGTCTTTCTGCACCGGATGCCATATGCTTGCTGCATATTCAAGGTGTGGCCGGACGAGTGCGAAATAGCACCTCTCTTTTACTTTTTCATCCGAAAATCTTCCCACAATACGCTTGACGAATCCTAGCTTCTTCAGAGCTCTGCCACAAATATTTCTTATATGTGCTCCCCACGATAGGTCCGAAGTTATCGTAACTCCTAGATACTTCACTTCATCTGTCGCCAGGATGTGCCAGTTATGTGAAATATCACGTAAATACATACGTACCTGTGCTAATTTTAATTAAGAAAAAACCTCGTTTAGTTTCCCTGCTCATAAACATTTATTGAAATATATGTATATAATTATAAGTTGTATTATTAAGTTGTTATCGCATTGTAATTTAAATATCCTGGTTTTGTTTAATTGTTTCATATTTTGAAAACTTCAAGCCCTGTATCGATGTCAATAAAAATTTACGAAATGTTGGTTAAGTCCATTTGAGCGTTAATTATTTAAAAGAAAAGCCCAACACTCCAAAAAAATGTATTTACTATAATTTTGTGGTCGATTAAGGAGGTTCCGCCGCGACTAAGTGAGTCAAAACAAGTACTAAATTCCAGTTTTTTGATATTTCGTCCAGAAAATCCCGCTTTCGCTTATGAAATGCGTTACTCACAGAAAACCAAAAGTAAGGTACAAAATATGCAGATTATTATTCCACGAATGTATTTCAAATGAGCACTTTTTTCCAGCAATAAGGAGCCATACTGCAGCGCCATTTCCTACAAATTACCACATTTTGACTTCAATTACGGCATTATTTCTTCAATAACTAAAGAAATAAGGTGGTAAGATGCGTTTATATTTCATTTTTATTCAATTTCTCTGGATTATTTCCTTCTAATAAATAGTTTGCCGCAAAAATGGCATTTATATTTTATGGAATAATAATACTATTTTATTCCCCGTGTTTCTCTCATTCCCCCATTGAACACAATGTAATTTCAAGTTCAATTATAGAATCAAATAGCGTGGAAAGGTATTATTTTGTTGTTCGTGTCAGATAGAGGACAAGTTTATTCACAAGTAGCCAGAATATGAATAAAATGACATTTAAGTCATTTTACGGTGGAACCACCTTAAAGAGAAGAAGTTGCTATACATGTATATCGAAAATACATTGGCGAAAGTAATAGGCGAACCGTCTTATAATGGTTAACAGAAGCCTAGGATTTCTGAAGGATGACATAATATTATCTCTGTAATAATGCGTTACATATTGGCGACCATTGCATAGATATTTAAAAATTAATACCAACCTTTGACTATCATTAATTAGTCCACTAGTGAATTTTATATCTACAGATGAGACTCCTTTCAAAAGGAAACAAACCGATAACTTTTTCTTATACTTGATCGTCACGTTTCAAACAATTTCGACTGCGCATCGACTCCTGCGCATGTGCTTCCGAAATTAACCGAAGTGGGAGTCTATATAAGTTGCCTCCAAGCGACGTATGATTGGCTGGGAGTCAATTAACTGGACAGAGCCCCCGTTATGGTTGCCATTTCTATACAATCGACCTCCTATATCGTACGATTTTGACTGAGATATCGATTAAGGTGACCACTCGTCCTCCTTGAGGGAGGACACTCCTTCTTTTGTTAAGTTCTGTCCTCCCTCGAAAAGTGTCCGCCTACATGTCCTCCTTTTCGATATTATTTGAAGACTAATCTGTAAATCTCTGTATTCGATCGATTCCAAGCCGTCCGTTACACCTGATGTGACGTATATGTACTTTGATATGACGATATTCGTCAATACTCGGTAGGTCCAGTGCGGCACAGACGCAATCGACATGTCGTAATGAACAGGTTGAATGGAAAAATCAACATGTTGATATTGATATAATATATGGGTGGAAATATTCAGCCATTTCAAACATAATCATATTTCATGTGAACATTTATTTGTTCTTGTTCAATTTACGTTGTGCTGCCCTATGGAACTAATGCAGCAGTTGAAAGAGTTTTTTTTTTCAATTGCTAATGATTTTTGGGCCAGTGAAAAATCGAAATTGAATGTTGATACTCCATAGCTGTAGCACTTGCCGTAAAATTCGATATGAAAGATAATTTTTGATCAGATATTTCCAATATGTTGTTAAAAGATAATACATTGATTAAAAATATTCATTCAATGGAAAAGTACTCATTTAAATAATAATTAATATGTATATAAGTATAATCACAATATAAACGGTCACAAATGTTTTTGTTATGCATTTATCATATTAAATGTTGTGTATTATTGTTGCAATGAATGAAATGTTTCTTTTATTTACGATATTTATATTTTTTTATTTGCGTCCTCCTTTTCATTGTAAAAAAAATTATTTCTGTCCTCCTTTTCATTGTAAAAAAGTTGGTCACCTTATAATATCGTACTCATATCTTTAACTGTCGTGGTTAATGCCATTATGGTTCTTCATGCCAGCCGACAACGCTGATGTATCGTACGATTTCCTATTGTCGGAATCATCCTCGCTATATATCTAGATATCATAGTCAAATAACGCGTATACCTACTTTTTGGTCTAGCGGCGTTAGTTAACACTCGATGTTCGCGATATTTATTTTGCACAGACTCTGACTCAGGGGAAACATTTTCAAAATGAGAAAAAGTTTAAGAAGTTAATACTTGCAATAATATTTAAAATCAGGAGTTTAGGTCCTTATCAAAATGATAATTCCCGCTGTTTGGCCGACACAAAATATAGACACAAAACAAAACACAAAAAATAGAGCTAATAAGCCCTGGGGGGTTATTTTGTAATCTCACCTCGTTAGTGACTCTTAGTGGAAAGGCGGGAGATCCGTTTCCCTCTCTTAATGATCGGCTCCCGAACGGTTCGTGAATTGTCGAAGCTTCAATTACCTTATATAAAATAAAAGATACCGAGACTAGCGAATACCCAGATTGCTCAATATCTTACGGAAGATATCTTACACTGTACATACCACGAAAATCTAAATACAGTCAAAACTACAAGCGACATGTAAGCGATCACTCAATATTTAAAATAAATTAAGTGCATCTAATTAGTGTTCGATTCACAAGCACGGGAAATATCTACCAAGAACGTAGAATTTAAGGCAATATTTGCTAAAATTATGAAATTATGGTATAAATAACTAAATTCCATTCTCCATACACATGGGGATAGGCACTTGAAAACAAAGGTATCAGCAACATTGTTTGGGAAATATTGATGCGAAATATATACACAGATAATTCAAGGTAATAACAGCATAAGCATTTCAAACAAAGCATACCTTCAAGTGCCCAATATATAGGAGTTGAAAAAACTGAAGTTCTTCACGTTTAACAAATTCCAACAATACGATTTAAAATCGTTTGTATCTTTCGCGCCCTTGTTTATTTTCCAACTCAAGCTTCAAGTGGAAACGATGGTGGCTCCATGTCACGTTCTTTATGACAGGTGAGATGGAACTAATGGCAGGCGGAGATAATGAAACAGATCAATGATCGCACCGTTCTTAGACATAATATTCAAGAAGTCATTGTCTGAAGGAAAGATACCAATAGACTGGAAAATTGCAAACGTTACACCGATATTCAAAAAGGGAAACAGACATGACCCAGGGAACTATCGACCAATTTCATTAACGTCTATTATAGGCAATATACTCGAACATATCGTCGTTAGCAATATCATGACGTTCCTGGACAGTCGTAACTTCCTTCATGGCTGTCAGCACGGCTTTCGGAAAGGTAGATCATGTGAAACACAGCTCGCGCTCTTTCTTCATGACGTTCTCAAATCTGGTGAATCGAAAACACAAGTGGACGCATTATTCCTAGATTTTAAGAAAGCTTTCGACACGGTACCTCATAACAAACTTTTATACAAATTACAGTCATGCGGCCTAAACGAAACAGTAGTAAACTGGATACGCGACTTTCTGAGTGATCGTAAGCAAAAAGTAGTTCTTGACGGAATTAGCTCTGATGCAGTTAAAGTGACATCAGGTGTCCCACAAGGAAGCGTAATCGGCCCCCTTTTGTTCATTATATACATAAATGATCTATTCTCTCTAATTAGCAGTAAAATACGTTTATTTGCTGACGACGCTGTCATCTATCGCGAAATTAATGATCACTCTGACTTTGAAATTCTATCATCGGATTTAAACAACGTTCATGTGTGGAGCCAAGAGTGGGGACTCGAACTTAATCTGAGCAAATGTGCGGCGGTACATTTCTTGCGGAGGTCGTCCAACTATCCCCGTGTATATGCTGTGGATGGCGTTAAGATAAAGGCGACAGATGAAGTTAAGTATCTGGGAGTTACGATAACCTCAAACCTATCGTGGGGAACACATATAAGAAATATTTGTGGCAGAGCTCTGAAGAAGCTAGGATTCGTCAAGCGTATTATGGGAAGATTCTCAGATGAAAAAGTAAAAGAGAGGTGCTATTTCGCACTCGTCCGGCCACACCTTGAATATGCAGCAAGCATATGGGATCCGGTGCAGAAAGACTTAATTCGGGAACTTAATAAAATACAAAGGAAAGCTAAGCGATTCGTCAAAAACTGCTACGGGCGTACAGACAGCGTTACGCAGATGTTAAACGAATTAGGCTGGGAGCCGCTAGAGACTCGGAGGCTGCGCGCTAGGCTTAGATTACTTGAGCAATTAAGAATAGATATCTTTCAGTGCGACACGGAGAACATCATATTAGAACCCCACTATATTTTCAGGTCCGACAGAAACGATAAATTAAGAGAGATATTTTGCCGAACGGATAGGTATGGGAATTCGTTTTCCCCCCGAACAATAAGGGACTTCAATAAATGCTAGGCTTAATTTCATTAGAGCGTTTCCTTTTTATATGTAAACGGCTGGTGTCCTAACACCCCCCGCCACACGTCTATTGAGGCGGCTTGCGGGGTAGTATGTAGATGTAGATGATCAAGAGTCGAAAGATACGGATCAGAGCTGATGAATCGTCTAAAAGACCAGCACATGACCGGCAGTTCACCGCTTGAGATCCGAAGATGGTCACGCCGCCTGGGTGGCGGAGTTGAACTACGAAAAAGTGACATTTTATGACGCATTCTCACTAAAAAGGAGAGATTACAAAATAATCCCCCTGGTGAGGGAAAATACAATTTCCGAAACGTCGGCCAAATAGCTGAAATTATCATTATGATAAGGACTTAGACTCCTAATTTTAAATATTATCATTAAAATAGAGGTCTAGAAATCTGCCAAGTTAATACTTACCCCGCTAAATAAATGTTAAACTCTGACATGAGCTCAGTGGCGTATTACCTTCCTAATAACTCACACTGATTTAATGTTTTTTGGGCATATTTTCGCTTAATTTAACTGTTTTTTCTCATAATTGGAGGTAATCAGTGATTTATTTCCAATTTCGTATGCGTCTCAGACGTTAATTAATGTGACTTGTGATAATAGTTCAACATTTATTCTGGGGGAAATAAACTGTAGTCTAATACTGAGAAAATACGAAAGTCAACACCATGCCAAGGAAAGTTTAAATATACTTGCATGATTAATAATGATAAGACTACTATATTTATCAAGAACACTCATGTAACATCACTAACTTACTTCTCTATTATGTGAATGATGTCATGTGAACAATTCTTAGCTGCTACGTTAAATTTGTAAGTATGCTAACTTACTGTTAGCTTTAAACAGTGTGCTATAAACAGTGTGAGTTTAATTCACAGTTTATGTTCACGTTTTCGCCTGCAGGTGGCAGAGGGTTGTCGATTCAGGTCGGTAGTTTTACAATAAAAATCATTTCATCCTCCATTATTTGTTACTGCACAGCAAAGGTAATTCGTCCGCAATTGAGAGAATGATTGCAATCAATGACGCAAATGATAAATTGAAGGTGGAGGGCAAAATCAGACAGCACATTCGACACTATAGGCCTGTGCGATTATCGAAAAAAAATCGATATCGATCAATTATAAGAATAACTGGAAATGTGGTCGATTCAATTGTCGGTAATTGAAGAAATATCAATTAATTGAAGTCATTCAATTAATTGACAAAGGCCAATTAATTGGCATCGAAATGGGTGACAATTAATTGTCATCGCTCAATTAATTGAAATCAACCAATTGATTGACAGGACTCAATTGGATGGTGATTTTCAAAGGCTTTCCTTTGAAAGAATTAATTTTAAAAACAGCAAAATAATTCAATCAGTTAGCTTTTATTAATTAATTAAAGGAATATATCGCTATTAGAAGACAGGCAGATGATAACGTCAGCGTGTTCGTCCGACAGATACTGGCGTCGTGTGTGTTGGAGCAGCAAGCGTCAGCAGCAACCGCCGGCGTCGATAGAAAATCGAACAAATTTAAACATACAATATCCAATCCATAGCGAATCAATAATCGGCAGTTAATCGATTACCGGACAATAATTGTGAATTGAATAACAATTGAAAATCGAACATCAATTGACAATCGAGTCAGTTACCGCAATCGACATCGATATGCTGAAATAATCGATCAAATGTAAAAATAATTGAATCGAGGATTCAATTAATCGAATAATCGCACAGGCCTATTCGACACTGTTATCGTTAAGAATAAGGCGTAAATACGTCGCGGTAGTAATTTCATGCATATCTCATCATGCCTTTATCATCCCATTAATCATTTTCCCCATTTTCAAGAGTACCTACCTAATAAAGCGACTCCTATAGGATTCCATCGTGAAGATGAACTCGATACTCTCAGGCGTTACTTTGTAAAATTCCATTTTGATAGAATCAAAACAAACTTTGTAAATTTTACAATCAATTTATTCGACACCTGAAGATGTCGCCTATGCGTCGAAACCGGTCGTAGTGAATAAAATTGATTGTAAAATTTACAAAGTTTGTTTTGATTCTATTCCATCGTGAAGCACATCTTCACAGAGACCAGAGCTCCCACAATTCAATGAAATCCACAATTCACACTGAACGTGAACAATATTGTTGAAGTTTTGGAGAACGAGAGTAAAAAACCCTCGGCGGAATTCACAAAGTTTTATCGTTCTTCGAAATGCCATTGCTATAATCTGCTGACGCAAGGTTTAAGAAGAGTTAACGGCACTGAACGAATATCCTGCTTTGTTATTTTAAAAAAAACTCAGCAATACATAGTATGAAGAGGAGATAAATCACCAACAAATTAAGTAAAAATGTCAACCATGACTATTCTTAAAACTCTTCTGCTTTACTGGTGAAGCAGCTGTCGATGAAATCTCAATGATAATCAGAACGGTTTGTATGTACTAGTATAACCTATAACCTATGACTCACCTTTCTACTGGTCTAATTCTCACTCTATATATGTCCACAGGAAAACGGAGAAACTGACGGAACATTTCTTTTAAATTATTTTTTGAGTTTTATGAACGTGGTATCCACATTTTAGTTTATATATATTATATTTATCGCGTATTGGTAACAAAAATATTATCTTGCCTTTGTTTGAAGGAGTGAATTATTAAGATAGGTACTCTTCTCTGCTCAAGACGAGATCGATTTCGCCGATAAACCATTTTCGCTCTTCTTTTGTTTTCACAGTCTCAACCGCATGTATTTATGACATCACCTAGTAGTGTAAGTTGCTTTCAATTGACGTCACCGATGCTTGATACATTCCCGAGTTTAGCCAAATTCTATCGAACGATATCATAGCGAGATCTGTAATTTAGCATTGCCGACAACTGCTATAATATCGTGCGATACTACCTACCGGTGTAAGTTCCGTAATGGAGGATACCCTGGAGTTCCTCTATTTCAAATTACATAATACATACTACTCGAAATTGTGACGTCATACCCTCGAAAACTCTCACCTTTTGAAATGTCAATGCCGGAGTGTTCCGAGGTGAGTGACGTAAACATTTCGTCATCGTAGAGGATCGATATTTCCGAGTTCATCCGGAGTGAAGGGGAGATTACACACAGGAGTCGACTCCTATCTGATCGATTTATATCGAGTCGACTCCACTAGGTACCACAACTAGGATCGCGGCTACTCCGTCCAAGTATCGAATTCCGCCACTATCGATGGCGAACTCTTATAGGAGAGTAGGTATGATGCACACGTCCATGTTTCACCCTTCCAAGTAGGCTTGGGCAAAAAATATCGATATATCAAAAAGTCGATATATTTTTTAATCTATCGATAATTATCGTCGATATTTTTCATGTCGATATATCAAAAATTGATTTTTTTTCCGAGTATCAAATTCGATATAATTGTTTAGCACGTCACCGTTGTAAAGTTGTTTCTCCAGCTGAGGTGTCTAGTGCTATATCGAAAATAAGTGATGATATTCGCTTAGAACATAGGCGAATGAGACAACGTTCTCCAGAAGTACGATCTGCACAAACAGAACGAGAACACCTATTATCTCTTAGCACTACTACGCAAGAGGTTCCTAGCTCTGTCCCTAATGAGCTGAAGCAGTATCTGGACCAACCACTACTGGAGAGGAAATCAGATCCAATAAAGTTTTGGGTGAACTCCCGACACTTCACACCGGTTCTTTCGGAAATCGCGCTGAAGTACTTAATATGCCAAGCCTCATCTGTTCCATCCGAAAGAGTGACTTCTGCAGTTAACTTGGTGATACCGGACAACAGGAGTAGATTAACAGGGGGACATGTAGGGGAACATGTAAAACAGAGAGTTCTTCTGATGACAATATCGGACAAATACTGGTTTGATTGATTAAAATTGATTTTAAAAATAAAAAAATAAAAGATTTTTTATTACCTCTACATGTCCATAATTTTCCAAAATTTACTTCAAAATTTTTTATACATTTTGGGGAAACTTTATGGAACCACTTGTTTTGGCAAAACTATCGATATTTCAAAATATCGATTATTTTGGCTCGATAACTATCGATACATGTTTTAAATATTGATACGATATCTATCGATATATTTTTTTTACTTGCCCATCCCTACTTCCAAGTGGACTACTCGTATAAGTAGGAGTCCACTACTCTAGCTGTTTGTGTGTAATCGCCGCTTTAAAAGGACATTCGGTGGTAGGGTGCGAGACAGAGAGGTGGGGAAGGGATATGAGGGAGAAAAGGGGTAAAGGGATGGGGAGATAAAAAAAACCCTAATTCCCTGAGGGGTAGTTGGGGAAAGGGTTTAAGATGCGGTCGCGTTGATGGCTCTTCCTGTGCCGTGACGTCATCCTCACATTGATCGAGAACAGGGGAGGGTGTTTGGTGACGTCACCGTCTCCCCCCCCCCTCCACCCCCTTAATCCCCTTCTGGGCATGGTGGCATTTTCTCCAATCGCACGGGGACTCGTTCCTTCCTTCTGCTGTTGCCATTCACAAGCGACACGTGACGGGTTCATCGTCATCCACCCACGTCATCACTCGCTCGCCCCCTCTATACGTAGATATACGAAAAGAGAATGGCGAGTACATGCGTCAAAGTGAGTGAAGCGACGCGCGTGGCAAGCGAAGAAAACAAATCCGATTAAAGGTGGTTTTTTTTACTTCGGTGATTAATAGATTATTTTTTAATAAATAGTTGAGAAAACATGCAATCTACACACAGTTAGTTTTTTGACAAAATCTAGGTGATAGAAGTTCCTATTTCCTTCAATATTCTCCCTCTGGAGCACTCAGCTATAATCTATCCCATGTTAAACAGCTAATATATTTTCAAGCAAATTGCTCGAAAAGTAGTTCCGCAAGGGGTTGATATTTTGATATCTTTGGTGAAATGAGAGTTTTTTCTTTAAAATGAGGCCAAATTCATCTTGTAACGTATTGGAATCCCAGCCATGTTGAATATTTCGACGTTAAATATTTTGAGAAGCAACCACGTACGTGCAGTGAGTTCTATTTTTAGACTCCGCAGACTGTTACAGGTGTGAGGTAGCAACAATACTACGCCACGGCGACCACGACCTGAGCACGTGGTCAAACTGAAATCAAACAATAGCCGATAGCCGCAAAAACACTATTGTTTAAAGTTACGAACAGCTGCACACGAAGGGAAACGAGGGGAAATTCTTTCGAGAACATTCGAGTAGAAGGAGGGAGAAAATTAATACATATATATATATATATATATATACACATGCGAGTTATTCTAAACGTGGCTGGCAGTTGAACAATCAACCAACATAAAGGTCGAATCCACGCCACTCGCTGCGGTGACATTACGTCATAGAGACCATACGTCAAACTGAAGAAGTATTTATAAAGTAGTGGTTTCCGGTACGAGGGAAGTATTAGCCGTACTGTAAAAGGAAGTAAGCCGAGGTCAGCTGGAAATTACCCAAGACATAACCAGAGAGCAGTCCACCTTGCAGCCGAGTACCTGTAGCGAGACACTGTAGGTGGACGTTAACTGCGTGATTTCCTTAGTCAGCCTGAGGGATCAGCGCAAAGCATGTGTGTCATGACGACAACAATGAAAGAAGTCACTATATACGTATGTATGTATGCAATCATAATTAATTGGTAAAGGGTATTTATTTGTGCAAGTGGATACATTTGTGTGCAAAAAGTGAAGTGAGCCGCGAAGGCAAATAGAAATTCACAAAGGGAATTATTATCGCTGTGGCCCAAATAGGCGAAGAAACCATTGTGATACACTGACAAAGGCCAAACAAATACACCTTACATATTGTCAAATTGAAGGATGAGATCAAACAAGAGGAAATGTACCGAAAAAAAGTTGGTGTGCTTACGACCACACAGGGGTGAAGTGTAAACTTCTATGGCAATATTCTGATAAATAAAACATATATATACTCATGCATTCGAAAATCAGACGCTCAAAGGCGCGAATAAATTCATGCAATCATAGGAAATGGAAAGGGATAGGAGCACATAAAAGGACGAACTCAGGGTTTGGTGGGGAAGATGAAAATGTGTCGAATCCAGACAGAAAAAATTTCAAATCCTGGGTAAGGTGAAATTTTTACTGTCTGGATTCGACACATTTTCATCTTCCCCACAAAACCCTGTGTTCGCCCTTTTATGTGTTCCTATCCCTTTCCATTTCCTATGATTGCATGAATATATTTCATATATATGTGTATATATATATATATATATATATATATATATATATATATATATATATATATATAATCTTTGGAAGTTTTCGCCAATTGGCCACAAATATATAAATTCAAACTTATAAAGTTTGAATTTATATATTTGTGGCCATACTTATATATACTTATCATATATAAGTTTGAATTTATATATATATATATAAATTCTATAGATTCTATAAATAAACTATATAGAATATATATATATATATATATATTCTATATAGAATATATATATATATATAAACTACCACAAGAAATCGATCCTGGGACCTTCGGTACGTGGGACGACGACTCTAACCACAACGCCATCTTTCTCTATTATAATGAGAGAGCGTTCTCTTGAGTTTGAGACATTCGCGTCATGCTAAGCGTGACGTGAGAAAAAGAGCGTGACGTGAGAAAAAGAGCGTGACACCCAGAATCCGATATTTACCGCCTGCAGAATTTTCTGTGCTTATGGTGCACCCAATAGAAGTTTACTCTTCAAGAAGAAGACGATGAGATGAAGCATCTGGTGGTGCACTCTAAAGAAGAGAAGATTTCCACAGTCAACCATTCAACTATTTTGAAATAACGCGGAACGAAGCAATCGCTGGTTTATTTAGGGACTTAAAAAAACGGCACAGGTGGCGTAAAAATAATAAATGAAATAAATGTCAATGTCGTCTCAATTCGTCCATGCGCATATTTGAGGCTTGAAGGTTTCTTCCTTGCAATGAACACGTGAATGATATTGCAGAAACATCCACACGTCTAAAAGGGTGAGGGGAAGAACCAACCCCCACCCATATGAGGAGACTCGAACCCGCGACCTCACAGGGTTAGCAGACGAAGCAAAATGGGCCAGCCTCGAGGAAACAAGCCTCTATAAGCAGTCGTTCTCGACCATTTTATGCTCAAATCCCGCCAAATATATTTCATCTTATACTATCATTCCCCCTTCCAGAAGGTAGTTTAACTCAACGTATGCATTCTAAATAATATAAATGTTTAAAATCGATTCTAATCTGTCAATTTTCTAATATGTTGAAACCGATCGTCGAGGTATTAAGGACGTTCGGTGGTTTCACTCTTAACTTAATGGGAATTCGACACAACTCGCTTTCATTATTGATTATGCTATTAATTAATGATTAATTATGTTTTCCTAAAGTTACCTGAATTTTTTCAAAATTATTTACCTCAGATTTCTTAGGATATTTGATGTGGAAGTGGGCATGAAATTACATATGGGTTCCTATGGGAACGCGAGGTGTGATTAGCTTTATTCATCGAAAAGAATGTTTTCTAGTTAAGAATAAGAAAGACAAAAATTATATTTAAATCATCAATAGAATACTGTATGAAAATCATTTTATATACTTTATTTTTATTATTTTTGTTTTTCTTATTCTTAACTAGAAAAAGTTTCTTATAGATGAATTAAGCTACTCGTACCTTGTGTTCCCATAAGAGCCCATGTAATATTTTGTCCACTTCTCGATAAAATATCTTAAGTAATCTGCGGTAAAAGATTCTGAAGAAAGACAGGTAGATTTAAGACAACATAAGTAATGCTTCCAGAGCAAGTTTCGTCGAATTATCTTAAGTTAAGAGTGAAACCAACGGAACGTCTTTAAACACATTATAGTGGTCCACAAAGACCTTGATATAATGACACAAATTCGTTGAAACCGTAAATAAGTGTGAAAATGCATAAGCACACAGTTATCGCGGCGTAGGTTTCCGCGGGGCTTCAATGAAGGCTCGTCCATTTTTCGGGTTCCCACCGCGTTCATTGTTGCGATTGGACAACAACAATGCAAAAACAACAATGAACGCGGTGGGAACCCGAAAAATGGACGAGCCTTCAATACACAGTTAATACGATTGTTCATCATGGAATGTCACAGGGTTTCAAAACCCCTTATTATGTGTGCTCTCTCGCGTCAAGGACAGATTCCTTTTGCCTTTTGACATTATGCCTTTTGGCTCCGCCCCCCCCAGGCACTTATTCCCAGTACCCACAATCCATCGCGATGACGCAGATTGGCATGTAACATAGGCTACAGACACGTCCATTGTCGCTGGAAGTGACAAGTCATTTCGACTATGCTATTAGCCAGCCCCCTGAAGAGAGGCTAATTCGCAGAGGCCGGGATGTGGCGCGCGCAGCGACGGAAAGTGCTGTCAGGATGTCATTTGGGGAGCAGTCAATTGTTGTGGCAACAATCTCACCTCCCTCCCAGAAGCATAAGGGGGAGGGGGAGGGGGGGGTCTCACGCAGCGACGCCGCCGCCCGCACCGCCACCAATGCATCACACAAGTGACGCCGACTACTATGTACTACTACATACGAGTACTTCGATATCTTTCTCGTCGCCTCCAAAACATGACCGATGGCGAAATATACCTATATGTAACGTTGCCGGAAACACGTCGAATAATCGACGGGGAATTCAGTCGGGTGGTTGTAGCGATTTTTATTAATATATTATACAGATTTTCGCGAAACTTTGCACAAGTGTTGCCATCAGTGATTTACGTGGACAAAAATGAAAAATATTGCGTTTCACTAATTTTGGTATTTTGGCAATTCAATGCTGTTATATAACACGTAGCCTTATAATAATTAATAAAAACCCTAAATTCTGAGCTACAATTAGTTCCTCAATACAAGACAGCACGCACAACCATACCCTGACAGGTGAAACACCCTCCCCAGGTGGGAATCGAACCCACGAACTTCGGGTTAGCAAGCGAGGACGTTACCCCGCCGTCATGCCACCGAGGCCGGCATATTTCGGCATAATTACTTATTACGATATAGTTATGGCATATTTCGTAAAAAATATTCAATTCGGAAGAATATTCATATTCGGTAACCACCCTTAAAACGGGTGCACAAGTCTAGAGACAGGCCACTCTGAAAATTACCTCGGTAATTTTCGTAAATTACCGCCGTATTTTTCGTAATTTACCGCGTCCCTCGTAAATTACCGTAATTTTCTAGATAATTCACCTATGCTTGTGATAATTTTTCATACAGATAAATTCCCAACATGTACTCTTATCAACTTAAGGCTGGATGGCGACATTTGGTGGAACTTGGTGACAGGAAACATAATAAAAGATACACTGTTGTATGTTCCACAAAAGGTTTTTGGAACATACAACAGTGTATCTTTTATTATGTTTCATGTACTCTTATGCCAAATTCGCATTTCCTACGTGTTTAATAATAAATTGAGGCATGTATAACTCATTTTTGGAATATTTTACTTAAATTATAACATAATAAGATTAAAACATTAGAATATTCTTCTTGAAAATTTCTCACACTTTGACAAAAGAAAGCCAGATTGCGTGTTGCTGACGTAGTTCTTTTAACAATTTTAAAAATTTCTAATACATTAATGTTGTATTAGATATGGTTTAAACATGGTTATTCCCTTCCTATTGCTATTGGCTTTACTACTTAACCATGCATTTGCTGTTAAATGCTTAAAATTAAAAAATACAGGAAAATTACGGTAATTTTAGAAAATTACTGTAATTTACCGTGGTAATTTACCTCGGATAAAAATTAGAGTAATATTCCCACCTCTATTCATACCCGGCCTTGAGAGCCAATTGAGTAGTGTAGTCTTTCTTGAAGAAAAGACTACACTAACAGATGGGTCTATTATTTGAACCAGATTTATAGCTTGCTACCCGTCCGTAGGTTGGGTTAGGATGGAATTTGTGCGGTTCTTAGCGTAACCCGAGAAACACCACGGGGAGATGATGTTCATGAGAACGCTGGTGGGCATGTCTTTGACCATCCAAGTCTAATCTTTGTCGTTTTTCTTGCAAGGGCTCATTTTCTCGCAAAGAAGAAGGGCGCATTTTCTCTTGCTTTAGAAGATTTTTTCGAAAGTTTAATCTTTTTTTTTTCTTAAAGGCATGTTGATGGATATATTTTTAAGTCCAAGGAAGGGAAACACAGCGGCGAGTGAGAGTCTTGAATAGGCAACGCGATGATTGAGTGAAGTTACTTTTACTGCACTTTAACACTTTTAAACATTTTTAAATAACTCCTAACGTTTATGAAGTGGGAATTGGTCTAAAAAACTGTTCGCAATCGTTATCAAATTCAACGGGTGTGAAAAAATTGAACCTATTTTATAAGAAAACCACACAGCCTGAAGAATACTGTCAGCGTAGTCAATTGAGGAGTTCTTAACCTAGAATGATACTCGTTGACGTTCCTTCGTTCGTTCGTATGACGTGGGAATTTGTCTAAAAAAGAGTTCGCAATCGTAATGAGAGGCAGACGCACAGTGGGCCATTTAAAAAAAAAGTGGGAAAAAAATATTTTATGGTTTTACTCACGATTTTGAACTTTCTTAAGGAACGTAATTTACTTCTTATGAGAAAAATGGTTATAGTTTACTATGTAACTTAATAAATCCGTAAAAATTACGCAAAATAAATGGAATAATCAGGCACTTTAGTATCTATCTTTGGAAAGGATAAAATATATGTAATGTTTTTGAACGGGATAAGCAATTGTAATATGCTTAAGAGATAATACATAGTTATAATACATTCAGCGATGAAAAGTTAATTTTTTACGTAAGAGATATAATCAGAATGTGTTAAATAAGAGTAAATAATTTTGAAAAAACAGTGTTCAAGGATTATGTGTAGCTATGCCAAACGAAGTATTAAGGAATAAATAAGCAGCCTGAAATAAGTCTGAAGTTATGAATTTTATTATATTCTGGTTAATGATGAGTGGGATTTGCTAACAGTCTAAATACTTCATCTGCTATCAGTCCACATTTTCTTGTAGGCCGTTTGAAATAACTGGATATAATAGGATCTGATGACGCGAGAAGAGAATTGAGTAAATCCTCATTCGTATGCTGTCTTGATGTTTTTCGAGTGTGATACTCTCTGACATACTTGAAATCCTTATGCCTGGATTCTTGCGCCTCTTCTGATAGTTGGCCTACCGGAAGTAAAAGGGTATTAATTACTTCCCCTCCATGTATTAAGACTTTGTGGACTGTGACAGGCAGATAAAACCACGAGTAGAGGTTCACATACTTATAGCTTCACAGTTTCATAGGCATATGTTTTAAAACTTTGCACGTCATTTTCAAATCCCAGTGAAAGACATTGTAAAATTACACTGAATCGTCTTATCAAGTCCTCACTCCAGTGATTTCCGCGGAAAGAGCAGGATTTTGGAAAAAACGACGCGCGGTATTACCGTCATTGGTCGATCCCGTACCCTGTTTTGTAACATTACTAGAAGTCCCATCTTCGAGCGAAACTCGTTTCTGACTTCCATCTTTCTCTTTAAGAGTTTTTCTTTGTCTTCCTTCAGTCTTACCTGCCATTTTTTTATATCAAGTCTGTATGAAATATTTAGTACGCATTCGAAAAATCGTATGTTCGCATGAAGGCTAGAAAGACCAAAACTGTAGGAAGAGATGTCACACTCAGTTTTGCTTATGCAATCTATGTCATTCATCAGTTTTGGTGATACACCACATATATAGCACACTTGAGCTGAATTATTTCCCATAATGGAATTGCAGAGCTTTCCACCTACCATAGTCATCATTAAATTGTGCCTTACAAATAATGATTTGCCATTGATGATCACTTCCGTGGGTGAAAGTTCCTGTATACGTGTATTTATGTATTTAAACTCCTCTTGAGCAACTTCTTTCGTTTCCTTCCTGAATTGAAATCGTATGGGTCTGCAAAATCCTGTTGACGACGGACGTTGATTTTGCCACAAAATTGTGTTCTGTTGGCATCCAAATGGTCGAAGTCGCAGGGGAACTAAAGAAGTCATTAAAATGTCTGAATCAACTCCTTCGCCATCATCAGAATTCGCAAACTTTTGTTTGTACGCACTTTGTCCAGCACTGCCGTCGCATCCCCATTTACAGAGTAGCTCCAATGTGTCTAATTGACTGGTGTCAAGAAACTGTTGCAATACACTGTATTGCAATCGCACCAATCGGCTTTTTGTGTGATCCAGCAAACATTGTAAGTTCACTTCGGCGGATTTTTCGTCCACTTTTAATTATTCATTAGGTGGAAAACACTCAGTTTTAGCTCCCTTGACCGCATTATAGCTTGGATATATATTGGCACCTCTTTCCTTTGCTTGTGCGCGCAATACTGTATATTGGTATTTTGATAACTTCAGTTCAGTGATCAAAGAATGGGCCTGTTCAGGAGAATAGGGAACAGGATGAATACGATTTTCTTCCGATTTCACTGCCTTTCTGATCTTGGATGCTCTGCGGGGTGTACCTTCTGTAATATCCTTCATAACTTTTGCAGCATCTTCATTTCCAGAAACTAAGTTCTGCAGCAAGTGATAACTCGTGTGAAGATCGCAATGTCGCGAAAGTGATTTCAGCAATGTCGCGACTTTTGTCCTTTTGCTTTTCTTACCACTCTCTTCAAAGCTTTTTGCCGGACGTCCCCTACCAACTTTACTTTTTTCTACTTGAATATCAGGCAAAATTAATGTATATAAAAGTTTTCTCGCAATGCTAAATGCTAGAAAATAATATCGCGTTGTAGATGGGTTCTTTTGAGTGCAAATTAATAAAAGTATTACATATACTTACTATAGTGATAATGAAATATGCTACTATTTTTATATTTGAATTAAAGTTACCTTAATTAACGACAGTAATTCAATGTTTTAAATGACATCAACTCTATTCCTCAGTTCACTCTCACAGAAGTGATATCTACACCGCAAAGTCTTGCAGGTATCTTGATTATTCTTAATATTTATCATAAACTATTATATCAGTTTAAGTGGCAATTTTATTGTATTTTTATATTTTTCACAATAAATACGGTTGTCGTTTACTTAGAAAAACAAACATTACTAGCCAGTGGTCATGACAACTGTCAACAGTTTAGGAAACATATTTGCCAACCTTCATCAGCAGTGAGTGCGCTGGACTGCACCACCACCTTTCTGAAATAAATGGAATATATGCACCAGACGCAAGCGGACGCAAAGAAATCTTTATTTATTTCAATGAATAGAAGTTTAGTAAAGCATTGATAGTAGAGCCATCAGTGGAATAATACGGAATACATATAGTTGGGCTTATAGTAAAATCATTTCTAGAAAAAAGTATTCGCATTGCAGAGATCTCCTTTAGAGGCCAAAAAACGATAATAAAACGAGCCATTACGCAGTAAATCACTACATTTAATAAAGAATGCATTGTTTAACAAGATTAGTGCAAAAAATTTCAAATTCAGCGGTTCACTTTCCACCAACTCGTCCGCTAAATTGCTTCTTCACAGAGAGAATAAAATGGCTCGCGCGTCTCTCGTCCATCACTCAACTTTACAGTGTTGTCAAATCGAACATATAAGGATCCCCGGTATTCTGTTGGCACTTTCTTATTCCCTGATTTATTGGTTTTAAGAATATTCATACTTTTGTACTACCTTACAGTTTCGCAGAAATGATTTTTTTCCCACTTTTTTTGAAAATAGCCCACTGTGAGACGGTTCCACTACGTGTAATACATCTGAGTATTACACGATAATAAACGACGCCGTCTTTGTTGTAGCAACCGAGGCATTATTACCATTACTTTTCGCTGCACGTAAATATTCTTGTACGTTTAATATCCTTTGTGTGTATCGTTCACTACGTAAGTGTTCTCTCATATGCATGCAGTGCCCCTATGAGAGCTACTTTGAGAATAGACATTGAAGAGTATAATTGTTGTAAATATGCATTAAATTTATCGATTACCCCCCGAAGCAATCTATCATGGGGCCCTTGGGACTCAGGGCCCTTCTTATACAGATTTTCTTTCTACGTGCTATCATGGGCCTGCAGGAAAACTTAAATGCCAGAGGCGTGAATATCCTTTGAAATAAAATTTCTGATTGTCAAGGAAATATGCTATTGTTGATTAAAGATAAAAATGTCAGATTTTTCTGCAATAAACATGATATTCAGACAATTACGAAGCGTAAAAGAAAATCGATTGAAAGAATTAGAAACTTCATATATTTAGCCATCAGATAAAAAAATCCCAGCCGTCTATCTTGAGTAAAAGTAATTTTAAAAAGCAAAAAATGAAACAACTGCACCGAACCCAATGCTTAGCATGGACCACCGGCGGGCGAGGGGGGGGGGGGGGTTAGGAGGCCCTGAGGGATTTTTAATATAGCCAATGTTACAACCAGATATATTTTCTATTTACATGCCAAGTTTCAGCTAAATCGGTCCAGTAGTTTTTGCGTGATGGAATAACTGTACATTTTGGCACCATTCTAAACCATCATCTTTCGATACGTATAGTAATGAAAACAAACGACGTAGAGAAGTGGGACCAACTGGCTTTCATCCAAGTTTTCGAGATAATTACGGCAAGCTTATTTTTAGAAATTATAGCAGATCTAAAATACATCTATAAAGCAAATTAAATACGCCGGAGGAGGACTTATCGTCATAAACGTGAATATTTACGAGTACCCACATGGAGATGTTTCTTGTTTTTATGCGCAGATTACTAAAGAGCAAGATTTGTGACTCATCTTGCCTTGAATGATAAGGAATAAAATTATTCCAGAACTTAATAAGCTTTATAAATTTATTTGTATGTACATTTGATTACATTTGTAAAAATGTATAAATTCTACAAATGCCTTGTGGAACTCGATTAGCGTGGTGCAGAAATTGTAGAAATTCAGCAACTTTCGACGCTGGGTTTATTCTTTGCTCACTTGTTTGCTTCCGCCATTTAATTTTTGTGTGTAAAAGCCAAGGAGTAATGTGTTTTCCGGACTATACCCTTAAAGTATTGCATTGCGACATGGCAACACGACCTACCCGATGTAGTTCCACAGTTCAAGTCAACTTCCATGTGTTAAGCCACCTTTGGCACCCCATGCCATGCACCCAAGAGTACGTCTCACACTCACAAGCCGTGAACTGTCGGAGCGAGATCGGAGATATAGTCTGATCGGCTGATTGGATTCTGAAATTCCCTCGAGAATGAATGAGCATTTGCGATATTGGAAGGGATCTGAAGGGGCTGATTTAAGGCACAGGCCACATAGGCGCACGCCAAGGGGCCCGCACCACCAAGGGAGCCAGCACCACAAGACATTTAACAAATAGCAAATTATAAAACTATTTCAAATTTATAATGCACAACATTGTTTGTGAAGACGACCGAAGACCCGCATCGTTTCCTCAATTTTACGAAATTTCATTCGCCATTTAACGTGGTTCCACCGTAATAGTGACTCAAATGTCATTTTATTCATCTTCTGTATCAAATGTCATTTCATTCATTACTAATGGCAGTCGGCTCCTATGGCTGGAAAAGTACTCATTTAAAATACATTCGTGGAATAATAATCTGCAGTTTTTCTACTTTACTTTCGGTTTTC
This sequence comes from Pyrrhosoma nymphula, assembly GCA_963573305.1. Lineage (NCBI taxonomy): Eukaryota > Metazoa > Arthropoda > Insecta > Odonata > Coenagrionidae > Pyrrhosoma > Pyrrhosoma nymphula. The sequence goes on along the minus strand of OY754335.1, from coordinate 3,869,946 downwards.
TGTGAGTAACGCATTTCATCAGCGAAAGCAGGATTTTTTTGACAAAATATTAAAAATGTGGAATTTAGTATTTGTTTTGACTCACACAGTCGCGGCGGAACCTCCTTAAATGTCGTATTACTTGAGAAGGTACTAGAGAGTGCTTTGAAAATAAATTGAAAAACAAAAACGGACGGATTCTGCAGTTGTTTTGTTCCCATTTTATCATCCAGGTTAATGTTATCATCCGGGGATCCGCCCCCCCCCCCCCCATCTGTTGACCCCCGTTGACCTGGGCGGTATTCCATACCCCACCCGGAGGGCCCACACACAACACAGGTCCAACAGATTCTAAATCCTGCCCTGGTTGTGGGTGGTGGGGGGAAATGGTTTTGTTACAAATGTTGCTGGCTATGGTTATTATGTGGTCGCCATGGGGCGGGACTACTCACGCGGATTAGGAAGTGTCGGTGGAGCCATCTATACAGCACCTCGGGCACTCCTCCGGGGTCTCCAGTGAAAGGTAACACGTGTTGCTTCGCAGCAGTATCCCGGATGTGCGACTGCCGGATAAATTTCTGACGTAATTTCCGAACTGGCTGGAAAAGGGTACAATAAGGACATTTGGATTAATAAAAGTTTCATGAATAATCAACTTCAAGCAAAATAGAATACATTATTTTCATTCGATGGAATATTATCCGCTTACATCCACATGCGTATCTAGAAGCGTCTGAAGGTGGTGGGGGGGGGGGGTTACATGGGAGGGTATGAAGGGGTATTCCATACCCCCATGTTAACTTTTTTATCAATTGGGGGGTTACAGCCCTCCAAACCCCCCCTGGATACGCCAATGCTTACATCTAAATACAACCCTGTGAACGGTCGCTAGGGCGTGTGTAAGGATATCAGCAATTAAGATATGAGGGAGTAGGGGAAAAGAATTGTCGGAGGAAAAGGGCTCTTAATGAAAGTTTAAGGTCTAGTTTTTCCGATCACATGGTAATTTTTATTGTAACAGAAGTTAAGGAGGTTCCGTGGCTTCACTCAACTAAAGAAAAAATCAATGAAACTTCCGTGGGGAACATGCACAATTTTTTATAACCACTTATATCCGAAGGACACTATCTAAAATGGATGTAGCGAAAATTTCACAGATGGCAAGCGGTTTTTTACTGAGATATCAGTCTTTAAAAATAATTCTTTCTCGCCTGCTTGAAAACACTACGTCATCGGGGAATGGACGCGTGACGTCACGGAACGGTATCGTTAGAGATTGTTGTTTACCTTCTGACGAGAAAGTAGGCGGATGTTATTGATGGAGCGAGCATTTGGCGTAAATGATTGCATTTATTTCATATTTACTGATATTCACTAATCTTACTTGATCATTTCATTTGAGCAGAATGTATCTTTACGAGAAAAAACCGGGAAAGGTATATAAATCCTGCATCGTGCCTTGTTGCTCAAATACCTCAACTTCCACGCCGGAAAAGGTTTTTATTTACGTCCCGAAAGACTCGAAGAAGAGGAGAAAATGGTTGATAGCCTGGTTGATAGTTGATAGAACGGAAAGTTATGAGGTGATTTCAACAAAAGTATTAGTTTTAAAGTTTTCTACCGCCTAAGATACGTTTACATGGACATTGCATACTTCCCTTTTTCAATTCATCCATATATATCCATAAATAGAATGAAAGGGAATAAACCTTATATGAATTGAAAAGGGAATTATGTAAAAGAAAGAAAGAAATAGAAATACTTTGCTTATTTTCTACAATTTTACTTTAATTGTCGACTAGTTTCGATACACTGTATCATCTTCAACGGACTAGTGGTACAAAAGACATAGGGACATAGGGAAGTATGTAAGCTGAATGTAAGCCTACCTTAATATATTTAATACAACTTACGTCTCTAAAGTCACAGGGAAAGTAAATTTCCAAGCTTTGAACGTTATTTATATGCGAGCAGTAACATTTATGGCTTTGAAAATCGTTAGATAACTCATGAAATACCTATTATATCTCACTATTAGTTCATGATTTGTCTGTTACACGTTTTTACCATTAGTTTGCGAACTATAATAGATAGATAGTAAGGGTATACGTAAGGTTATAGGCCTCGATGAGATCTATAAAACGCCGTCAACAGATTGGAAGTGAGAATGTTAGTTTAGAAGGTTTCCCTGAGAAACCGGGTCTTCAGAGTTGGGCATTCGCCGACATTAATGAAAATTTAGGGATTAAAATAAAGCAAAAAAAGTTTTAAAAGGTATTGCGATGGTGAACCTAAAATTTCCAAAGATGTTAGCGAAACTTGCTATGAAAAAAAGAAGAAAATTATACCCCCGTCTCGTATTCGAACTCCCGACCTTCCACTCCACAACTCCACAACTCACAACCTTACCCCTACGCCATCGGCTATTTGGGAAAAGGTGTGGAAAATTTGCGTTATATATGCACTTCTTGTATCTGCCTGTCATAATTTTCTATTTCAGATGATTGTTTAATGGTTATCGTGAGGTCTATGAAGAAGCGAATGGTATACATCTTTAGGGAATTTTAATGGCTACACAATGAAGTACTCGAAAAAGGACAGATACTAACCGTTTACGAGTAATTGACGACTAACCGCAGGCTTGCGCGTCCCAGCGGACGAAAAATCCGAACTTGGGGGATTGCTCGGTAACTCTTCGGGGTAGCAAAACGAAAAAGACATCGCCATTTCAATAGCTACTAAAGGAATTCGTAACATTGGAAATACGTTTCATACTTTAATAACTACAGACTGAAAGCCGAAATCTACAATGCAGCAAATATACTGCTTTACCATGGACTTCCCTAATATAATCTTCAATAAAAATGTAGGTGACATGAATAAAGATTTATATCTATTCAATAGAGGGGGAAACATTACGACTGCATGGGTTAAGTTTCGGTAATAAGGAAATTTGAAAATCAATAGATTCAGAATATGAGACACATCGAGTTTGCTACATATTAATGCAAAACTTAACATTTTTGGCGACTGAAGCCGTTGCAATAATTTAGAATTATTTAGACATTAATCATACTTGAAAGCTGTTTGTACATCAGTTTATTTTTTCCATAGTTGTATTTTAACAACAAAGCATCTGATATAAGAGAACCGCATAATGTGTCGTATGAAAAGTTAGGTATTAATAAAATTATGGGCAGATGATAATTTACCGCAGTCACGCATCTCGGCAGCGACGAAACAATCGCTGTTTTTCAGGAAGGAGGCCACCATAAGTGAGTCAATCATCGGTAAATTATCCGACTGTACCTTCTTGAATCCCACTTCAGTCATTTCTTCTATCGAGAAATTACCAGAATAATTTTAATAGCGAATTTGCTCCGATAATTTCAACAAGGCGCCTATCTCTGCAGCTGCGAGGACTTCAGTTCCGTTCGGTGACGTCAAGCCAATGAGAAAGCGTTTCGCGTCACGTGACTTTCGTCGATTTTTGCTAACTTTTAATTAGCATTTTACAGCATTTGTAATTGACGGAGACAGCTTTGGCTTACATATTCGGATTCGTGAGAAAATTCTCTATAATGTGGGCTACAGTAACGGGAGAAATAAATTCCATGCATGTTCCCCATTCCACACGATCTGCAACGCGCGCGAGGGATTTATTCAAGTGCCCAAAGTAAAAATATGTTACATATATACATTTTTCTATCGATGATATAAATTTTTATACATTGAATAATTAGAAAAGGTTCTTTCTGATGAATAAAGCCTTGCGTTCCCATAACAACCCACTATTGTTATAACAACCCAACGATACATACACTGTATTTTCATGCCCACTTCTCGTTCATATATCTCAAGAAATCTGCGGCAAATAATTCTGAAAAAAATCAGGTAGCTTTAAGACAACCAAATCAAAGTTTCCAGCAAGTTTCATCGAATTCTCTTAAGTTGAGTAAAACCACAGAACCTCCTAAAAGCAACGTGAACCATCATGCTAACTACATTTCCTCATCCGAGATACTCCGATGACGACACCACCGAGTTGATTCGAAGCAGTAACAAATGTGCCGTTGAGAGGAATTTATTTTTTAATTAGACTTAGAGTGAAATAAATAAAACTATAAGTGCTACTTTCTGGTGAAATAACAGAGGAGCTATTCTCACACTCCTTGAGCACAAAGGAATGGAAAGAAAAAGGTGTACAAGTAGAGGAATGCTTTCGCACACCTCATTAAAATATGGTAAAAAATGACATCAGGACATGACCGTTAAATAGAAGACATGCTGAGTTGTAAGATAATTTATTAAGCTTTGTTTTCTTAATATGCACCACGCTATAGGAGGTATGCTAGCAATATTAGAGAGGCAGTATACAAGGGCGTATCCAGGGGAAGGCTAGGAGGGACATCGCTACGTTTACCAATCGATCTCAGATCGATCTGACCGGCTCAGCTCGGTATGGTAAACGGAGCTGGCTGGCCAGATCGATCTGAGAAGCGAGCCGAGTCAGCCCGCTTTCCCTAACCGGTCTGAGATCTCAGATCGATCCGAAGAGGTCAGAGCGTGGCGCTCATCGTTCTTCTTTTGGTTGCCGATGGTAAACAAAATATAATCGATATCATTTACGGCGTGACAATTGTTGTTAGAAGGGAAAGGAGAGAAGTGTGCGGCTGAAATACGCAAGAAATCTCAAAATAATTCAAACTACTGAATTCGATAGTTCAATATCGATATTTTCAGACCGTGTTGGTAAACCAGGCGATCTGAGTCAGCTCCCTGCTGAACTTTGAGATCGGTCTGAACTCAGACCGATCTGAGATCGATTGGTAAACGTAGTGTATGTCCCTCCACTGGGAGCTGACAGCTAGGAGAGACAGCCCTACCAACGTGGAGAAATTTTGAAATAAAATAGCAACAAATATAAATAACAAATTTCTGAAAAATTGATCGACAGGTTAGTTGTTGGTATTTCAACAGTTTGAAATAAACTGATATAACCGCCGCTCGTGTTGCTGACCGACAGAAACATAGAAGAAACCCCCCCAGCCGGAAATCCATCTGAATTTTGGTGAAGAACACTAATAATTCTTTACGTTTTATTTTGATAAATCGCCTGCATTTTCATTGGCACATTTCCATCCAAGCAACATGAGATATATTTCTTTGGGGAATTGGAATGAAGTTATTTCATCTTGTACAAATTTTTAAAATTTGGAAGGCATCGAGGGAGAAAGGGAATTGTGGTTTAAAATGTGGAGTGAGGTACAGGAAGCGCATGGCATCATTTAAGTTTAAAAAAAAGAGCGAATTGTTTTTCCATTGACCATTTCCATTGTTTTCACATAGGAGAGCCACCTATCCACTTTTCGCCTCTCGCCGACATTCGCGATCAGTGGCATCCGTGCGTTCGTCCCGTGACAACACGCGAATGACCGCCGATCATATATACACACACTCGATCGCAGAGTGTTCTTCAGTTCACTAACATTAAGTCGAGGCGAATGGACGAGGTGAAAGTTGTGGGGTGGCATCCGCCCCAGTGTACTTGCTAAGTATTGACAACTTTCTTGAAATTATTCGTGAAAATTTTGAAAAAAGACGTCGCCGTAGACGATGGTGGATAATAGCATGTCATCGCAAGAGAATAATTTAATTATTTATGAAACTGCAAAAAGCCAGCATTTAACGTAGATAGGACACAAATACCTAACGACTTACGCAAGACTGAGAGGGATGGGGGGGAATCTTACATTGTCTTACACGGTATTCTTCATTTAGTTTCTCTTTATCATCAATAATTTAATTTCTCTCTATCATTAATAATTTAATAATAGTAGAAACTATTTCGCGAAACTATTATACTACTAAATTTCTCAACTTAAATAAATAATTTGGGCAATTTGTATAAATTTTACAATGAATTCAACTATTGCGAAAAAATTAAGCTTTAGTTTTATTTCAGACAATTTATGGAAGTATGGAAAGCATGTTTTTAGAAATGCTCTGTGAAGACTTTGGAGAATTCCCTAACATTTGTAGAATGTCACCAACTGATTTCAATTACATACTGTGCAAAATAAACAAATGATAGAAAAAAAGATAAAATAAATGAAGAATACCGTGTAAGACAATGGGTCATTCCACCTGTGACGTCGGGATCCCTCAAATAATATAAACGTTCTTAAAACTCATTAGGGCATTGCAACCATCTTTATTCCACGTCCTTTTTCTTTCTTTTTCATCTCTCCAACAATCCCCTCCCTTTATCAACGATCCATAGCAACCTCTCTCCAAACAAAACAATAAACAACTTAAAACATTAACATACAAATCAATACCATCAAAAACAAAACAACGAACGAAACCAAATACACAAAGTCAAACAAAACAAATAAAAATGGAGCCCGACAAGGCACGACGCTGCACGACGTTACACACCTCAATTCAACAAACGTTTGTCCCTTAGGGTCTCAGATTTTGATAAAAATTGGTGTATGGGTACAATATTAACTCAAACTGAATACCCTCAAACCGTTTTGTGAAAAAAATATTTTTGAGTGAATTATGCATATTTTAATTTTTTCGCATTTTTAGCAAAAATCCGAGCCTTAAATCATATTATCACTTATATCTCCGCTTGTAATTGTCATAAAACAATGATTAATAGCTTTTATTAAATTTAAATCTTTATTGAATGCAAATATATCAATAAAAAATTATTTTCTTCTATACCCGATTGTTATAAATTACTAATGTTTAAAAAATTGTTAATAAACTTTTCTCAAATACTCCATCTCAGAATTGGCCGAAACTTTTTTTCCGTAATCTAAACATATTCAGCTAACTATTTCAAAAATAAAATTTAGTGGCAACTCATAAATGCATTTTTTATAAGTATTTAAACATTTACAATTTTCTCTCGCGCGGCCCGTGTTTAAAACATTGTTATTAAACTTTTCTCAAATACTCCATCTCAGAATGTGCCGAAACTTTTTTTCCGTAATCTAAACATATCCAACTAACTATTCAAGAAATAAAATTTAGTGGAAATTCATAAATGCGCTTTTTATAAATATTTAAATATTTACAATTTTCTCTCGCGCGGCCCGTGTTTAAAAAATTGTTAATAAACTTTTCTCAAATACTCCATCTCAGAATCGGCCGAAACTTTTTTCCCGTAATCTAAACATATCCAACTAACTATTCAAGAAATAAAATTTAGTGGAAATTCATAAATGCGCTTTTTATAAATATTTAAACATTTACAATTTTCTCTCGCGCGGCCCGTCAGCTTCCCATTTGGAATACATGCAGCAGAAACGAGATGCAAGCCTAAACATTTCCCTAATTGCTCAAGGTCGTGGCTATATGAGATAAAAATATATTATAAACTATGAATGCTAACAACAATTGTTATTTGTTCTGTTAAATGGATGTTTGCAGAGAAATTTACCATTGAGCCCCACTTTCTCTGCGCGAAGTTTATTCTAGCTCTCCCTCCAATACATCTGAAAGAATCCTTGTTCCTCAGCAATTGAAAACTTTATGCTTTAGCACGTAATCTCATAAGAGAGAAAACAAAGGTTGAACACGCGTGGGTTAGAAATGGACGAATTTTCGTAAGGAAGCAACAGGGAAGTGAGAAGATGCATATATATGTTACCAGAGAAGAAGACCTGGAATTACTACAATAGGAATAAGGTCCTGGTTCACGGGAACTGTGTCGTAAAACTAATCTAAACATATATGCCATATGTAAATAGTCAATCGCTCTTATTTCATACAGCCGAATTCCGTAATTACTTCACGTCTAACGAGTACGATGTTATTTGCGTATGTCTGAGATCTGGTTGTATTCAAAAGTTCCGGATGATATGGTCTCCTTGCCAAATTATAATCTGCTCTGATATTATAGAAAGGAAAAATTGGTGGTGCAGTGGGATCATATGTCCATAATAAACTAAGATTTACAATCTTAACTCATTCTTCCTCTGTGTACTCCTCTCGGCCTGAATTTGTTACCTATGTGAAATCTCCTGTGTGAGTCGATAAAATTTGTTATTATCAGTCAACAATCGCCCGCCTAAAGTTGGATTTTTTTAAGGTTTTGAACAAAAATTCCTAAAACTTGACCCGACCTACACTAATACCATAATTGTTGTTGATTTTAATACGAGCATGCTTCAGTAGAGTATAAGCAGTGCCCGTTTAAAAATTTTCCTTTTTTACAATAACCTTAATCCTTGGAGGCACATACCATTTAGAAAAAAGGCTAAAGAGGGGATCTGTTCAAGCGGAAAGATAGGCATGGCCTGAGATGAGGATCTGAGATGGGGTCAGATGTATAGATCGAAGGAAAGCCTACGTAGGCTGAAGATGGAGGGGAGGGGGGTTAGATGGATGGATCAAAATTGACTGGGATAGACTTAAGGTGGAGAGGGGACACATCGATAGATCTACTGGGGTAGATAGAGGTTAACAGGGAAGAAAGTAAGATGGATATTTCGACAAGCAATGAGAGAGGTTCAATGGGGATGTAGCATAAATTAAATACTTTGATGCTTTAGCCTCATCTTGGTCGAAGAATGAAATTTCTATCTCAATTATTTCATATTTTAATGAATGAAATAAAATTATTCTACACGGAAATTATTCGTTTTTCCCGTTCAACCCCATTGAAAATCAAAATCTTGTCTGGGCTGGAAATGAATGCAAAATGTTGGGATGTTCGATTTTTTCCTGACTCGACACAAAATTCCAACCCTCCTCTGAAAATTTCAACCTTCTAGCTAGATTAGAAGTGTCCGGTAAAATGTATCAATGAGTGAGTGAATAAGTGAGTGAGTGAGTGAGTGAGTGAGACAGTACAGATGGATAAACCGAAAGGTGTCGACAGAGGCCCAACGAAGAGAGTATTCAGATCAACATGGGCTGAGATATACTATACAAGAAGGGGTCAAATACAAGGATCGGAATGTGGGCTAGGATAGGTTCAAGGCGAAGGTTGGGTCAGATGGATATCTTATATAGAGCTGAGAGAGGCTCAAGTAGACCAAGAAAAAGAGGTGAAAATCACATAACTAATCGAAAAAGTACCGGCCGCGATTTTTTGTTCAAATATCTTGGGGAAATAAAAATAAAAAGACTGCTTATATCTCGTGGGACATGACATATGTGGTACCAACGTCATTGTTATTTTCGAACAATTAGATCGAAAATTCGTCGATATTGTTCGAAAAAAACAATGACGCACCACAAATTTCATGACCCACGAGATGAGAAGTCTTTTTATTTTAACTACCCAAAGATATTTGCACAAAAAATCGCGGCCAGTGCTTTTCCCATTTCAAAACATTTTATTGTTTATTGTTAGACTAAAGGGGGAGGGAGTTCAGATGGATATATTGACATGGGCTGAGAGACATAAGAGAGGGGTCAGATATATATATATATATATATATATATATATATATATATATATATATATATATACACGAGTAAATGGGTGCTTGCAGTTTGCAAGCGGAAGGCGTAGAGCGTATCATAGTACATAGTAAATCATTAAAAACGAATGCAATAAGGTCTTACTCCTTATGGAAATGATTTTAGCTGGGTCCATTTCTGACTTAAGAATATACTAATAATGAGAAAATAGCATAAAAATAATGGCTCCATGACATATGTACTTTGTTCTTCTTAGTAATTGCTATATTTTTCCTTTTCTTTTCATGCCAATGATCAGTTTTTAAGTAATATATTTGTATTTAAACATGATTATAATTTTTTGGCAATTTGAAATTCAATCAATATCAGCCTAACTACATACAATGGATTTTCACATTTCATTTTATTTTTGCTGATCTCAATTATTATAATTTACATATTAAACATATGGTGTAGTACTTGAATTCATAATTACAAAATCCAAGAGATAATGCAGCAGAGAACATTATCATTTTTCATGGTTTTGACTTGTAGAATGGCATTTCGAGGTACATTTCAGAAAAGAGGTGCAAGGATTAATGTTTCCTTGAAAAACAGAGAGAGGGAAACCCGGAATAAGGTGTAAAGATTGTGTCAAAAATAAAATGGAGGAATCCAGTGTGACGCTAACGGATTCGGTAGACATGAGCAAATGGAGAAGTGTCAAAGCTACGAAACAGTTTATATATATCATTATAAAACATTGTAAATCGCATAGGTTGAAGGCATAATATCGTTAAAAGCTATTGAAACACGCTCCGAGAAGGTTGACTTCTCAAAATTCAGCCTTTATAGCCAGTATAATGTACTGGAAGTCTCGGGAACAATGGAAAAATTGCTTAGCAACGAAAATGAAAAAAGATCGAAATTTGCATTAATTTTGCGTTTAAACTTAAATATTTCAATTTATCGATCGATAGAGAAAAATCGGTTGCAAGAATAAACTTCTTTGATGTATTGGCCTCATTTCAGTCAAAGAATGAAACTTGTATCTCAATTATTTCATATTTTAATGAATGAAAGAAAATTACTCTACGCGTAAATTATTCGTTTTTCCCATTTAAACCCGTTAAAAAACAAAATCCTATCTGGACTCGAAACCAATGAAAAATATTGGGATTTTCGAATTTTTCCTGACTCGACACCAAATTCAAACCCTTCCCTGAAAATCTCAATCTTCTAGCTCGATTAGAAATGCCCAGGAATTCGTGTCAATGAGTGAGTCAGTCAGTCAGTGAGTCAGTTTTGTAGCTTTATATATAACTAATATATATATATATATATATATTCTATGAATGTATGAATTTATTCGCGCCTTTGAGCGTCATTTTTCGAATGATTGAGTATATATATATATATACATACATACATATATATATACTCAATCATTCGAAAAATGACGCTCAAAGGCGCGAATAAATTCATACATTCATAGGAAAATGGAAATGGATAGGTACACATAAAAGGACGAACGAGGTTAGGTGGGGAAGATGAAAATGAGTCAAATCCAGACAGAAAAAATTTTTTCACCTTAGCCGGGATTCGAACCCGGATCTCCCAATTGCCGGTCAGGTGTGAGTATTATTGAGTAGCCTTGGTGGTGTAACTGGGAGCACACCTGACCGGCAATTGGGAGATCCGGGTTCGAATCCCGGCAAAGGTGAAATTTTTTCTGTCTGGATTTGACTCTTTTTCATCTTCCCCACCTAACCCTGTGTTCGTCCTTTTATGTGTACCTATCCATTTCCATTTTCCTATGAATGTATATATATATATATATATATATATATATATATATATATATATATATATATATATATATATATATATATATATAAAATCAAAAATACACTGGACAGGGGGTGGGGAAAGAAAAGTAATGTAAAAAGAGACGACTTACTGGGTACGTTTCGAGCCTCTAAGCTCTTCGTCAGCTGGAGAAGAAGTGCAAGTTACCGCTCCAAGGTAGAGGAAGGGAAGCGGGGAAAGAAAGGAAGAGAGGGGAAGTTATGGTATATGGGAGGGAATGGGCATGAGGTGTCGCGCCTAGAAGTCTAGAAGGGGATTGCAACTAACAAGGGGAATACACGACCGTCGGGTGGCCAATCGAGCTCAAATTTGGTAATTCGGTAGTTAATGATTATTAATTCAATATGCAGAAGTGAGACGACGCACCTCCTGTAAATTTTCGAGAAAAAAGCAATTAAAAATCTTTAAAAAATCATGTTGTGATATATAAACCCTAGAAATTAATATTTTCAATATAGCGGCGATAGCCCAGTGGTTAAGGCGGTCAACTGCTGAAGAAAGGTCTCGATTTCGATTCCAAGTGTAGGAACTGTTTTTTACTTTATTTTTCAAGGTTTTTATTGTTAATATTTTAAAAGAATGTTTATTATCATCGTTCCCTCAATTAAAAATATTTTTAATGCAATTGTTTTAAATATTAATAATTGTTTAACAGGGTAGGGAGTGGAGCAAGGGGTAAAATAACCTTTCCAAGTGCGGATTTATTTTTTCTCTCTAAAGGTATATTAGGATATTGCGAATATAAATTGTCATATATGGGGGTTGGGACAGAATAATGGCATTTAAATAAGTAATTGTGGGTTATAATCCACCCTAAAGATTGATTATGCTTCCATTGGGAATCGGGAATGGATCAGCTAGGGATTTGGAACAGAGGATGAAGGGTGGATAGAAACCCGGCGTCGGCATTAGCCTACTCTTAACGAATGGCGCCAAGGGGACCACAGTTTAACGTCCCATCCGACGGACGGTGTACTGCGCCATCGGTGTAATCCACACTACACGCAAGGATTGAATTTCGGAATTCTCTGAAATTCGTACCCGAACATAGGATGATAGCAATGGGTACGAGAATGGCTCCTTCGTACGCTAATCTTTTCATGGGTCTGCTGGAGGACAATTTTCTATCTTCCCGGTCCCTCAAACCCCTATTTTGGGTTCGTTTTATCAATGACATCTTTCTCATCTGGACGCACGGTCCTCAAACCTTGTCCACCTTCCTTTCCGATCTCAATTCCTCTTTTTCTGTCTCATTCACCTTTACCATTTCCAGCACCCACATTACCTTCCTAGATACCGATATTTCCCTATCTGATAACAAATTCCGGGTAGTGTCGATTTCAGGGGGACTGCATGGCGGATGGACCCAGGTAGTCTTCAGAACACCCTCATTAGGAACCCAGCCACTGCATGATGTCCAATGGACGTCCATTTTACATCCAGACATCCAGAAATCCCTTATGGACATCCTTTGGATGTCTATTGGATGTCATTCAAATGACATCCTGTGAAGGTCCCTCTAGGGACATCCATAGGATGTCATTCAAATGACATACCTTGAAGGTCCCTATAGGGACATCCATACGGAGGCCACAGCATGATATCCAATGGACATGATGTAAAGTAAATCGTAAATAATATAAATTCCTATGAGAAATAAAAGAAACGACAGTTACTGGTTGATACCACATAAATCGAAGTAATATTAGCTGTGGTTCTGCAAAGTGCGCCCCCTGAGGGTTGCGCCCCTGGCAGCCGCCAGCCTGGCCAGCCCCTAGCTACGGCGCTGAAGCTAACGTGCGGGAATTGGAAAATCTTGTTTATTCGCAGTAATATTGCATTTATATTCATACTATGTGGCAACATAGGATAACAGTTATCTGGCATTAATTAATGGCAAATAACTTTTATCAAGATTTTATGGCATTTCCTTCAAACTATCACGGAATTATCATTTAATGATTATAGTTCACGAAGTCACATTTATCCACGTAAGTGACTACATATATACGCCTTTCTCAACACTGATTCTTCTAGAATGGGTGCGAAAACACGTGCGTCGGGTCGTGGGTTAGGATGCATATTCCACATCGATCGGTAGCTACGAGTTAGTATACATCATATGTACTGCAACATGCCATGGCGCAATAGCACATTCAAAGTGTTAAATGGTAAGAAATCTTTTTTTTAATATTTTGAGCGAGCAGCGAAATCATTGGAGAGGCAATATGATATTCCGACTCGTGAACGTTTTTGTCAGCTAGGTTTACAGCTCTGGAACACTTCCATACGCTAGGCTTCGGAGATGGTTTAGTTACGGTTCGTTCACATTCCGATTCACTTCGTGCACGCTTAAATCTCCGCTTCGTCGACGGTTCGTATCCGCTTCCCTCTACAATATTTTCGCTAGGGAAATGAGGCTTTTTCTCAATTATTACTATACTGCAGTTGGTTTGCACCATGTACATACCAAGAATCTGAAATAATTGCCAAATCCTGTCAAAATCCTGAAATAGACATCCTATGGATGTCCACAAGTGGGACATTTGGACATCCATAGGAAGTCCAGAGTACATGAAATGGATGTCCATGGATGTCCCATCCAATGGATGTCCAATGGACATCATTGCAGTGGCTGGGAAGGCCCTCGCTCGCTTTCGAGCTAATACGGATCCTCTCTCGAGGTTGGGGACGCACGAGGGTCGCCCTTCCCGGCAGGTAGAAAGTGACTCCGTGCAGTACATTGATAAAGTTTATAAATTTTGCAATTTTGTAACTTTTTCGCATCACCATCGAATCCCTTGTCTCAATACGTTTACGAGCGTCTTTTGATTGACTCTCTAGGATGAAAATTAAGGATTTTAGTGTCAGCATAGAAAATGCGCCTATGACACCTGGCAACGTTGCGGCGTAGAGGGTCAGATGGGGTCTTGGAAATCAACTTGGCTGTTATAACTCCACATCTTGGCTGTTAGAAATCCTCTGCATAATACCCTGCCGTCCACCTAAAGGATTTTGGGCAGGGGATTAGTGTTTTCAAGCTTTCAATACGCTAATTGTTCACTTTACGGCAAAGCGAAAAAGGAATTCCATAACACCCACACATATTTCGGACACAAGAATTTAAAGGTTTCAAATTATTTTGAATCGTCTTATGCACGTTAAAAATCATGTTCCATTTGACGTGGAACCCGAGGTAACGAGTTGCATCTGTAAATATAGCTGTGTCTCCAGTCATAAGCCCTGTCATAAGTCAGTCCAGCTCTGTAGTAAGCGCAAATAATGCATCTTGTTGCTGCTAACTTAAAAGAATACCACACACTCTCAAAATCACAATCGGTAAAAATATCTTCCATGCTGGAATTCTCATCTTTGACGCTTCTTTTCGTTGGTGATGCACGCGAAGTATGCACTGTAGCGCTTCATCCTTTTCAGTGTCTTCTTTTTTTACACTGATCGTATGAAAACTGCTCTCACTGACCGAAAGTATAACATTTATGCTATATGTGAGGAGATAAAACATTGGCGCTTTCATCATGCCATTGATTCATGATTCAAGTCGTGCTACTGACATATAACTGCAAAAAAGCAAGAATATAAGGAGAAGTAATCCCTCCCGGCCTACGCGCACCCACGATCTATTCCATTTACCAATTCCTAGATTATCGCTCGCTCAACGCTCACTTTTTTTCCCTTCCTGAGAGCGTTGATCCCTTTTTTCTATCCTCCAACATCTTTACAAACTTGGCTCTCTCTCATCTTTCTGAAAATAGCTAACAATACTTCTTCATTCAGTTTGGTTCCGATATTTCCTGTTTTGTTATGATATCTGTTATTATGTTATGTTTTTATTGTATCTGTTTTCTTTGTACGTTTGTTATTGGGCCACTGTAAATTGGCAACATTTGCTGTATGTGGACATTATTGATTAAATAAAATAAATAAAATAATGATGGGAGTGAGCAGTTATTTGGAAATATGTTGATTCTTTTTGACAGTATAGTAAGAAGCCAAGAAATATGTACTAACGCTCAGGAGATTGAACCACTCACGAACGTGCTACTACTTTTTGCACCAATAAAAGTAATCATCAAAATGCCGAGGATCTTTGTAGGATTCAAGGAAGTTTAATTATTTGGCATGTCACTACTGCGTTTTCGATCACCACAGCATTGTGTTACGTTCCATGACGAAGAGGCCAAAGTGGGCTGACCTAAAATTCGTAGGCTCCAACGCCTGAGAGAGATATTGGATATTATGTTTGAAATCTTCAAAAATAATTCAGCTCATCTGCCCAGAGTACGAAGAACGAGAAGTTGGAGGCACTTGGAATTTACTGTGGAGTTCGTCATTATATAGCAAATAAACAGACCAAATATGGAATTAGAATGTACGGCCCTTGCGATGTTGTAATGCGTTAACGTCCATCCTGGAGTTTTATGTTGGAAAACAAGATGAAGGGAGGCATTCAGAGAACACTCGCGGACTTTCCGTGGTTGAACGTATGTGCGAACCAATAGCACACAAACCGTAATGTGAACATGAACAATTGAGTCACTAGTATTGAAATTCTTACAAAAGTGATGGATAAATATCGACGAACTTTAGCGATACTATTAGAAAAATTATTTAAATACCGGATTTACATACACATTTCGTCCATAAGAAAAATGTAAACCCGTGTCTGTTATGTTTTAGCCAAATTGCGCTTTAGTTTCGTGAATTAAGAAACAGGGAAAAACTGTTGTCTTGATTTCAAGCTAGCATGGCAATGAATAACTAAGTGAAATAACTGAAATACGTGATATAATTTTGACCTTTAACGCCACAACGAATGGGGAGGATATCATGGACAGGTTGTGCGATAACTACACCTGTGCTTCAAAAACAAGGCGTTGACAAATGGTCGCGTTTTATACATGATTTTACGTATCGGCAACAAATGCACAAGTTGTACAAACTATCAGAAAAAGAAATTTTTTACAGCGTAAATTTTTTGAAATAATAGAAATTTATCTGAACTAAAGAAACATTTCAGAACTCATGAATCAACATCCCACGAATCACTTGTGTGCGAAGAAAGGGACTACAGAATACTAAACCATCACCTTCAAACTACAAACTTCAATCACAAACTATCTTCTAATGCTACTGACTGCCTGTTTAGTCGCTGTAATTATTTTGACGGTAAGAAGAATCGTAAAACTTGCGGAAAACATGTAACTATTTCCTGTCTTGGAGCAATAACCTTGCCATGTGAAATGTTAAAAACGCGGGTGCCCCCATCGGAAATTTATATTGTTAAAAATTCCTGAACATAGACTGAATTCCTCAATCATTACTGACCTGTAAAGGAGACGAAACCTTTTTCTTAATATCATTGCCTTGTAACGTCTTTTTTTTGCTGCAATAAAAAATTCCTAATTTACCTGCACGTGGTTCTATTTCCGCTGGGAATAGTATGACACTGGGGATTGGGATAACAATTTCTTGGAATCTATTAAGCGTTCACTTATAGTTCAGTCACCGGGAATTTTGATAATGAGGGAGAGGTTAGAAAAAGGAGGGACTGTGGAGGTTATCACTAGTGGAATACTGTGCACAGAAATTCTCAGAATATGCACTTTAAGTAACGTTCCTACCTAATCCTTTCCTCTCCCCAACTGCCACACCCCCCGCTGTCCGAAGGTCTTTAACGCATGGAAATCCCGGCCAACTTAACGAGGCCCTTTATCTCCCCAACCCTTTCTCCCTCCCATACCTCCAACCCTCAACACCACCATTCGACGCTGAGTGTCCTCTCCCTCTTGAAAAGGTACACAACTGAATTTGTATAGTTGCTTACGTGAAATGATGCGAAACCCGGGAGGTGAATAAATGACTCGGTTAGTTGTCCATCACGATGTTCGATCTATATTTTTAATGCGGAGAACAATGCCACACCTGTAGTTTTGCTCGATAAACAAATACGGTATTCCGATTCGTACATCATATTACAACGCAAAGTTGGGCCGAAGAACCGCAGATATATATATCAGTAAGCAATTATGGTGAAACGTAAAATGAAGACGAAAAATATCAAAAGCGGATATCATTGTAAGCACTATAATGGCCTTCCTTGACAGTCGAAACTTCTTACATGGTAGTCAGCACGGCTTCCGGAAGGACAGAAGGACAGGTCAATGGCTCCCATGGCTGGATTGACATTGTCGGTGAAGATCAAAGGGCAACTCTTGACACACACTATGCCTCGTTGGGAAGCACTAATCGGCTAAGTTTTCGGCTAAAAATCCGTCCGTAACCCCAAAGGCTACCAGAGGCCAGCGGGGTGCCTTACGAGTGGTCGTGGAGGAGAAAGAAAGAGGCTTCTAGGAAAGTAGATGGAGGGTGGGGATGCGTTGTACCTTATCTCATGAGGAAATGTGACTCCAACCATAAAGGGTACATTTTTGGATTTCTCTAGCTGTTTTGGTGAGATGGGAGGCAAATCGTGTAACATCAAAGAAGCCGCGCATTAATGACATACACCACGTCATGATGGTGTCTGAAGAGGGTATATAAACGGGGAATGCATAGTCGTCAGATTACTTGCGATCAAGTCTTCAGCCATGGAGTTCTGCAAGAGTATCGCTGCCTTCAAGAGGTACTTGGAAGCGGTTGGTTGGGTCACCTTCCTATGCTCAACCGGAATTATACCTCTTACCAAGGAGTGCGCATGTGAGGGCATCAGCAGCATAAACTCCAAGGGCAGAGGGAAGGCGCCGGTCTATCGTTGTCGGGTGGCTGCCTGCCGAAGAAAGCCGCCCTTGCTAGAGGGCACGATGTTCTTCGGGACACGCAGGCACGTTATTAAGTTTATGTGCGTGTTAATCGGCTGGATTAATAAGTATCCAGCCGATGCCATCACGAAGGAGGTTGGCCTCCACCGACAAACGGTGGCTAAATACCTTCAAGCCTTTACAGACTTGATAGGGGTTTGGCTGCAAGAAGGCAGCACGGAGATTGGCGGGCCAGGGCACACGGTTGAAATTGACGAAAGTGCTTTTGGTCGTCGAAAGTATAACCGTGGCCGCCTTTCCAAGACGAAGTGGGTTTTGGGGGGGATCGACCGGGAGACCCGTGAAACGTTTCTCTGCGTAGTGGAGAGACGCGACGCGGCCACCCTCTCGGACACGATCCAACGCTATGTCAAGAGGGGGACATGTATCGTGACCGATATGTGGAGGGGGTACAATGGTCTGGCAGAGTTAGGATATGTTCACAAAACGGTGAACCATTCCAAGAACTTTGTCAGGCCCGGGGACAAGGGGACCCATACACAAAACATCGAGAGTGTGTGGGCACGGGTGAAGAGGGACATGCGGAGGAGGATTGGGAGGATGGCAGTGGGCTCCTTCGAGACGTATCTCGTCGAGTACGTTTGGAGGAGCCGCTGTAAAGGCGCGGAAGAGCTCTACATTGACTTCTTCGAGGCAATGAAGTGCTTCTATCCCAATATATAATCTGCAGTCGCAGATAATCAACGAGGCTCCTGGCTGAAATTGGACGATGCTTGTAGCAGAAACGTGACAAAGCCCTTTTCGGGGCTGCTACGACTATTTTATGCAAGGCTTTTAACAAGTAGCCTTCCATATATATATTTGTAGCAGCCTTGAAATCACTCTTCGAAACCTGGATAGCTGCAAACGCCCAAGAGCCAACATTCTAATCAAAATGATTGCTCAAGATGTTAGAAATATGTTTACGATGTTTTTACATTTTTTGCCATTACCTAGGTTGAACAATTCTACAGCAACTATTTTGAGTTGATAGAAGCATTGAGATAAGGAGAACATCGAGGGTGTAATTTTCTTGATTTCTATCAATTTGAAACGCATAAGGATTTGATGTATTGTAGCGTTGGGTTTACATGAACCATTCTGAACTCCAGGCAGCCCAAAAAGCCTTTCGCCTCGATGTTTATTCTGCGAAAATTGTGTTATTTCAGTATTTTACAATTAGTTAAGCCCGGAATAAAACTTTTTACAATGTAAAAAATATACCATAACCATATGATAATGTAGTATTGCAAAAGTTAAAATTTAGTTTCATTACAAATTCTTTGAATGCTTTGACGATATTTCATCGAAAATTTTCATTCTATTACATTTAGTGTAGTGTTGATCCGCTTTTGTAATAGTTTTGTCCGCTTTCATTTATAACGGATTATCATTGACAGTCTCACTTTCTTTAGGCATCCTTTTTCTTTGATAAAATTGCATATAGCATCCTATTTCACCATATTTCTTTGCACCTTCCGCTCTGAAAGAAAAGTTTCTCCTTCCACTGTAAACAATATGTTTCACCTTCCAATGGGAACAATATTTTTCGTTATCAACCTATTTGATGTTATCTCTTTTCATTCGTATACGAGACTACGGTCGATTCCTGAAAATTGTTCCTGATATTTGGCCTCCGTTTCCCGTTGTGTTTACTTGGCCTTTAGACTTGACTAATTATACGTATGTTCTTAGGGCAATATTACAGTTAACACATCAAATTAGCTTATTCATTACTATTCCCCATTTTTATCTTAATTCTGGTCCTCTGCCCTGCTCTACGTTCCTTCAAATGACATCTTTAGCACATGCCCTAACGTATACTTCTACATCTACATACTACCCCGCAAGCCACCATGATAGGCCTGCGGCGGGGGGTGTTAGGACACCAGCCTTTAAACCTTAGAAAACCTGAAATAGAGCACATGCGATTAAAATTGTATGTGTATGAAATCAAGAGAGCAGTTTTCCCCTGTCTCTCGATGCACGAAACTAAAGCGCAATTTGGCTTAAACTAAACAGACACGAGTTTACATTATTTTTCATGAACGAAATATGTAGTTAAATCCCAATCATTTTGCCAAACACCCTAAGGTTGGCTCGCATGGTAGTTATGTAGATGTAGATGATTTTTCCGATAGTATCGCTAAAGTTACTCGATATTTATCCATCACTTTTGCAAGATATCCAATTCTAGTGAATCAATTGTTCATTGTAACATTACGGTTTGGGTGATAAATTGTTTCACACATACGTTCAACCACAGAAAGTCTGCGAGTTATTATTATAAAATTATTAAGGCAACAGAGAGCGTGCCATGCTAAGAGTCAAAAACC
Source organism: Pyrrhosoma nymphula (assembly GCA_963573305.1). Taxonomy (NCBI): domain Eukaryota; kingdom Metazoa; phylum Arthropoda; class Insecta; order Odonata; family Coenagrionidae; genus Pyrrhosoma; species Pyrrhosoma nymphula. The sequence goes on along the minus strand of OY754335.1, from coordinate 3,849,518 downwards.
AGTCATGATTTATCTGCTAGTGATCGAGAGTTAACAATAGCTAGATGATATCAGTTACGGGATAACCCAAAACCATTTTGGTCTTATGTTAGATATCTACCGTTTGTACGCAACGATACGAAAACGCAGTACTGTTAACAAACAGTTCAGATAAAGTCAATTTATTAAATTCATACTTCCAGAGCGTGTACACCGAGTCATCTGAGAAGTCATCCGTGATCGTTTATAATCACTGCATACGAAAAATGCCTCCTCTTGATATTAGTGCTCATGGAATAGAAATTTTATTGAAATCGCTCAGTCAAAATAAATCACCTGGTCCAGATGAAATCCCTTCCCGCGTGTATAAAGAACTAGCCTCAGAAATTGTCTCCAACTTGCAGCTGATATTCAGAAAATCTATCACGCAACACGAAGTACCTAATGACTGGAAAATTGCACAATATAACGCACATATTCAAAAGTGGAGACAAGAAAAAGCCATGTAATTACAGACCGATATCAATATCGTCCATCTCAAGCATAGTCCTTGAAAACATTGTTGTCAGGTCAGTAATGAAACACCTAGACACGCAAAACTTGTTAATGTATGTTCTCTTTAATCCTTAATGTATGTTTATGTATTATCCTGGTATTTCTAACAGCATGTTTTGCATGTACTACTGTCACAGGCATATTGCCTTTATAATAATAATAATATAGTTTTATTGTTCTCAGATTTACATCCGATCAGAACAATTTGCATTAATCACATTTGAGCTCAAAAATACATATAAATTTGGTGCGCAAAGCACGAATTTAAGAAAAAAAGAGTAGTATATAGTAGATTATGTGTCATAAGTACTTGTGTGATGTGCATGTGGGTATCCTCTTGCATGCTGCATGCTGATGATTTATCGCCCCCTGCCAAACACCCTAGACGTGGCTCGTAGGGTATTATGTGGATATAGTGGAATAAACATATTCGGGAAATAACCGGTCAGGCTGATCGAAAATTGTCCGTCGTCACCAGGGTGAATGTGACGGTTAGAGGAGGTTGGTGCGCGACTGAATAATTCATTACATATACTTTTCGCATGTACGGTTGAGAAAATGTTTTGCTATCATAGATGAAATCCATCGATTTTAAATAGCAAAAATAGTGCGCACTGAATTTGGAAAGTTCACTGTTCATTTGTGCAACGGTGCAATTTGCATGGAATGTTTTCGTTCTTTATTCAATGTCGTGCACCTGTTCCGTTCTACATGTTGGCGAGCACTCGCCTCCTGCCAAATACTTTCATACCATACTGCCATATTTTCAGATCGCCAACGTACTATGGTAGATTAGACCATAAAAATAAAATAAGAGAGATAGACTGTAGAACAGATAGATTCAGAATTTCGTTTTTTCCGCGATCGATAAGAAACTATAACGACTGCGTCAGGATTTATAATTAGAAATAGTTTAGTCGACTGGTAGAGTAGCTTACTAACTTATGTTATCCTTAATGTATGTTTATGTATTCTCCTGGTATTTCTAACAGCATGTTTTGCATGCTCTACCGGCACAGGCATATTGCCTTTAAGAGTGATTGATTACCCCCTGCCCAAAATCCTTTAGGTGGACGGCAGGGTATTATGCAGAGGATTTCTAACAGCTTTCATAAGGCTACTGCACGAAGACTCAGCCTCAAAACCTTTGAAATCCCGCCACAAAATGCCCCATCTGACCCTCTGCGCCGCAACGTTGCCAGGTGTCATAGGCGCATTTTCTATGCTGACACTAAAATCCTTAATTTTCATCCTAGAGAGTCAATCAAAAGACGCTCGTAAACGTATTGAGACAAGGGATTCGATGGCGATGCGAAAAAGTTACAAAATTGCAAAATTTATAAACTTTATCAATGTACTGCACGGAGTCACTTTCTACCTGCCGGGAAGGGCGACCCTCGTGCGTCCCCAACCTCGAGAGAGGATCCGGATTAGCTCGAAAGCGAGCGAGGGCCTTCCTAATGAGGGTGTTCTGGAGACTACCTGGGTCCATCCGCCATGCAGTCCCCCTGAAATCGACACTACCCCAAATTCCTAACCTCCCTGCATATCAAACCCACTAACCGTCAACAATATCTTCATTTTGACAGCTGCCACCCTTAAGGGGGATTCACATTCAAGCATTTCACGCGTACTAAGCGAAGCGTTTCGCGCGCAGCCAATCAGGTGCTTCGCTTCGTTCGCCTGGGTACGTGCGAGTGAAGTTGAATTTTGCTCAACTTTCTACGCGCGAGACGCGCCTGGACGCGTGAAACAAATGGCGGACACATGGAGTCATTTCGTATTTACTTATAAGATTCACTGGGATATATTAGCATGCATACATGAATTGTCCATTTCTGTTAATCATTGCTACAGTGCTTGATATTTAATAGTTGTATTATTGGCACATTGAGAATTTTATGGGCCAAGTTTCGTGCATAAACATCCCAGGCGACAACGGGACACCGTCGCAGTATTCATTATAATTAACGATTTTCCCGTTAATGCACGCCAAAAATGTGAAGTTGGATCAGATACAATCTATTAATAATTGTTTTAGTGTTAACAAGAACCTCAATACGTGAACAATGAGCAAAATAAAAACAAAAAACTCCTCAAGGTGGGGACTGACTTTCTCAGGCCATAACCCGAGGTTCCTAGAAAAGGGTATGTATAGGCCAAACTTTTAAAAGCAACGGTAGACCGGTCGGTAGGGCGCTTGACTGCGAGAGTGATGGTCGGAAGTTCAATCCCAAGTGGCGTAAATTTTTTTACCCTCAATATTTAACGTAAACACTTAATTTAGCCACTACTATAGCGATATATTTTAAAATTAGTGAATAATCTTATGGAGGAAATTTTTCTGCCTTAGTTTTCGAACTAATTCCTAGTTAATGTTGGATGAGTAACGTTTGAAACATTCTTTTCCTCGTGATTCCCTGTGCGATTACGTTCATTCCTTCTCCTAATGAAACGTATTTTTTTTAGATAAAATGCAATTACGCTCTATTGAAAGTTGTTGCGGTTAATGTATTTCATTGGTTGGAAAAGGACTATCTCATAAATGCAGCTTAACTACGCGTTTTGGAGATCTTGACTAAAACTATTATAAGAAGATGTTTTAATATGGTATTTCCGCTAAACGCTTTAAGGATTCGGGTGGTTTTATATATTATAATTGGTTAAGGGTCGGGCGGGTTATAAATTAATAATAGTTATTATATAAAATAATGATAAAATATCTCGCACCTAATTCTTAGGAAAATTATGGGAATGTATCCTTTTGGTCTGCAGTAAATATTATCAACTTTTCGGGCATTATTTATTATCAACTATCGCAACCGATCTTAAATTGGCCTACATTCTGGTTGGTATAATGTCGCATAGCAGTTACTGTCCATGTGCCTAGTGTCACGAAACCAATGATAATTTGAATAGGTACTTGTGATACCTACAGAACGATAGCTTATACGTTAGTAAATTAAATTCAATGGTATTCGGCATGAGCAGAAAACAGGCGCAAAATTTTACAAAAACAGCGTCTTTTTTAGTCCTTTTTTTTCTTCTCCTCGAAATTGTTCCTCCGCCAGAGTTTCATTTAATGATAGGTGTCGTGAACAATTTACATAAACATGTACTGAATGAATTTGAGCTAGATTCTTTTCAGTCGGCAGAAACATGCAGTGTGACTCGCGATATACCTCAAGGGAGTTCAACTTTCAATGGCATTCCTTAAAAAACACTGTGAGTAAAGCCTGATTTACTGCGATCAAGAAGTCAAAATTTGAGAAGCTTGATATACATAACTGTATTTGAAATTTTTATAAATGATGTTATGGTCTGCTTTGGTAAAAACTTCAATCCCAACTTCAAAAATAAGATTGCTGCATACAAAGAGAGCTCTATTATGCTCAATAAAACGGCAACACCTAAAGTCCACGCAGTATTTTTTCACATACCCGATTTATGCGACAAAATGCAAGTAGGCCTTGGTTTCTACTGTGAATAGTCAATGGAATCTGTCCACGCTGATTTCAAACTTTTTGGGAAAATCATCTAAGTATCAAATCTCTAAGAACCATCCGGAATTAACAGAAAGACTGCTTCATGTTTTTAGTAAATATACTTTTTATCACTCATTTTAATGTCTATTAGTGCTATTGATGTTTGAAAAAATTTTAAGTTAATTATTACTGAAGTGGATTTTTATTTTTCTAAATTCATTATTTGACTTTGATCTAAAGCAATAATTTATTATACAGTAAGCTGTTTTATCTTGCAGAATAATGATAGTATAGATTATATAATAACAATATGTATGTTATAACATAGAATGGTAGTAAAATACAATTTTCATGCATTAAGTGACTCCAAATCATTACTCGTGCCATTGGTTCGAGATGATAAAATCAATTTAATATATATTTCCAATTCAATTTCATTAGAAATGCATTATAAAATTACCATAATTGAATATACGCGAACAAAGTCCGAACGTGGAATTTTCATCACCGAAAAATTCTGACGGAAAAATGCCATGTAAACAATAAAAATCAATTTTCTCACAAATCGCTCTACAAATTATTTTCTTTCGGGGATAAAAATATTCGTGAGACATCGTAAAAATGAAATTTGAAAAGATTTCATCGGTGTAAGCACTTTTAATTTTAAGTCGATCGAAGCCCACCGTGCATTTACATGTCCTCATAATGAAATAAATACTTGTTTAGTCGCTCTCCTCGTACCACCTCGCTGCTCGCACGCTCCCGGCGCGTCCACGCAAGCAGAGGCTCGACTTATTTTTACAACTTCATTCATCCTCCAATAGGTGTCACCATGTGCATTTCACGCGTACGACGACGTTGCCTCCGCTTGAATGTGGACCTTTCGTGCGTTTCGCACGTAAACTGTACGCGCGAGACGCGTGAAATGCTTGAATGTGAATCCCCCTTTACCATACCAAACGTTCCATTCCATTCTCCCTTTCTATTCGCGCGCACCGCATCTGCAACTCTCAAAATGCTCTCGACCACCACCTTAGCAACTTAAAAACAGCTCTCCTTAAACGCGGCTACCCCTCCCCTCTCCTTGATCGCCGCATCCTACCCTCCACCGCCCCTTACACTCCACGCCCTAGATCATCCACCACCAAATCTCCCTTGAACCTTTGCACCACATTCCTTCCGGGGCTTCACCACGTTAACCTCATCCTCAAGTCACTTTTCCCCATTTTGAGCGACAGCCCACTCACCTCTGATTTAATCCCCAAATGCCCCACCATTACATACAAAAGACCGGCCAACCTCAACAATATTCTACGCCCCCACCAATCCCGTCCCACTTCGGTCCCTCCTGAAATCCCTGGTACCTTTCCCTGCCATAGACCCCGTTGTAAAACCTGCCCTTTAATATGTAATCTCTCTTCTTTCCACAGTCCCAACAACCCCACCCCATTTCCTATCTCTTCCCACGGCAGCTGCACCACCTTCAACGAGGTTTACCTACTTCAGTGTAAAGAATGCCCTTCATTTTACATCGGCGAGACCTGCAATCCCCTTTCCATCCGGATAAAAGGACACCGAGCCGCCCCGCCCAACTTCCCAGTCCCCAAACACGCCTCCACTCATAACCTTCAGTTTGACTCTTGCTTCCGCCTCACCATCCTCCGCGCCCTCCCCGCTGACGCATCGAACACACAACTCCGGAACGCCGAGCTTTCTATTATCTGGTATTGTAGAGCTTTTTCCCCACCCGGTCTTAATATCATACACTAAATTCTCATCCTTTTACTCGCCCCCCTCCTCCTCCGACGCCTTTTATTCCCCTTCCACACCCCTCCAACACCCCCTCCCAACTTAGCAACTTTGTTGCAGTCCTCTGCACAGCCAGGCGAAATTCCTCACTCTCTTCCCAGCTCACCCCACTCACGTCTCTCCATACTTTGTTGCACTCCCCCCTCCCCCCTAGACATCTTGGTGCGACACCACCTGCCCATCCCCGTCCCTCCCACACACTCCCCAGCCCCCTCCCAACTTAACAACTTTGTTGCAGTCCTCTGGACAGCGAGTTTCAACTCTCCAATCTCTTCCAAATTCAACCCACGCCCCTCCCTACTTAGTTGCAATCCCCTTCTAGACTTCTAGGCGCGACACCTCATGCCCATCCCCGTCCATACTTAGTTGCAATCCCCTTCTAGACTTCTAGGCGCGACACCTCATGCCCATTCCCTCCCATACACCATAACTTCCCCTCTCTTCCTTTCTTTCCCCGCTTCCCTTCCCCTACCTTGGAGCGGTAACTTGCACTTCTTCTCCAGCTGACGAAGAGCTTACAGGCTCGAAACGTACCCAGTAAGTCGTCTCTTTTTACTTTACTTTTCTTTCCCCACCCCCTGTCCAGTGTATTTTTGATTATTTTGGCCTATTGGCGAAACTTTCCGTGTGTGTATATATATATATATATATATATATATATATATATATATATTATATTTTTATTATATATATATATATATATAATAAAAACACTTGACAGGGGGTGGGGAAAGAAAAGTAAAAAGAGAGAGAGGACTTACTGGGACGTTTCGGGCATGTAGGCCCTTCTTCAGCTGTAGAAAATTGAGAAGTCTTTCTTTCCCCACCCCCTGTCAAGTGTTTTTATTATATTGTGGCCTATTGGCGAAATTTTCGTTTCGTGTATATATATATATATACATACACATATACCTTCATTCCGGGACTTCATAATGCAAACCTTGTCCTTAAGTCGCTTTTCCCCATTCTGCACGACAGTCCCCTTACTGCTGACTTAATTCCCAAATGTCCCACTATCACTTTCAAAAGACCAGCAAACCTAAAATGTATTCTACGTCCCTCCAAACCCACTCCCACTATGATTCCTCCCAAAGATCCCGGTTCATTTCCCTGCCATAGACCCAGGTGCAACACTTGCCCTTTAATTCGAAATATTTCAGTGATCCAAAGTCCCAATACCCCAATCCCGTTTCCCATTTCCTCCCATGGCAGCTGCATATCCTCCATTGTAGTTTACCTTTTGCAGTGTAATAAGTGCCCCACCTTCTACATCGGTGAAACATCCACGCCCCTATCTATCCGTATGAACGGCCACCGAGCTTCCCTCCCCACTTCCCTGTCCCTTGGCACGCCTCAAAACATGGACTCCATTTCGACTCATGCTTTTCTCTTTCCGTCCTCAATGCCCTTCCCGCCAATACTTCGAACACACAGCTGAGAAATACTGAGATGTCCATGATCTGGTTTTGTAAAGCTTTTTCCCCACCCGGAATCAATGTATTGCATTAATCCCATGCAATACCTCTGCCCCCTATTGTCACAATTATAATTTTCCTCTGTCTTGCAACACTGTTGCATTTCTCACTCTTCAAGAACTCCTCCCTACTTCAAAATTTTCCCATCCATTGGTAACCTGACGCAACATTGTCACACTGAATACCCCTTCCGGTTCCCCTCCCCACACTCCATTTCTCCCCTCCCTTCGTCACTGACCCTCAAAATTTAGTTCCCTCAGTATTGCAACATTGTTATATTTCTCCCTGCTTGAAACTTCGCCCATCCGAAAACAGCCAGGTGCAACATTGTACCCTCTTAGTTCCCCTCCCCTCCTTCATTTCCTCCCCTACCTTCCCCTTCCCCAGGGCAGTACTAACTGCTCACTTCTAAAGCTGACGAAGGACCAACCGGTCCGAAACGTTCCCGTAAGAACGAATTCTTTATCTTTTTCTCTTTCTCCTACCTCCTGTAAGTTTTAATTTATATATATATATATATATATATATATATATATATATATATATATATATATATATATATATATATATATATATATATATATACATATATATTATGGCAGGGGCTGAAGGAAGCTAAAATGGGAGGGGATGGTCAGATGGAGTGGAGTCGATGTGACCTGAGAGATAGACTCAAGGGGGAGAGGGGTGAATATTTAGATAGATCGAATGGGGGCCGACAGAGGCTCAAAAAGGGGAGTAGTTCGATCGACAGGCGATGAGATAACTTCAATGTAATGTGGGTTTAGATGCTTGGACCGAAAGGGGTAGAGATAGATTCAAGGAGAATTGGGTAAGATGGATAGATCGACAGGGGCTAAAGAATCCTCAAGGTGGACGGACTTAAGATGGATTAATCGTCAGAAGCTGAATTAGATTCAATGAGGATTAAGATGATTAGGTCAAAAGGGGCTGAAGGAGACTAAAGGGAGAGCAGGTCCAGTTGAATAGGTCTACATGCACTAAGATTGACACAAGGGGTGTTAAGATGGTTCCACCGTAAAATTACTCAAATGTCATTTTATTCATATTCTGTCTACTTGTAGACAATGTTGTTCTCTATCTGATATGAACAACAAAATAATACCTTTCCACGTTATTTTATTCTATAATTGAACTTGAAATTACATGGTGTTCAAAGAGGAAATGAGAGAAACACGGGGAAAAATAGTACTATTTCTCCATAAAATATAAATGCCATTTTGCGGCAAACTATTTATTAGAAGGCAATAATCCAGAGAAATTGAATAAAAATGTAATATAGACATCTTAACACATTTTTTTAGTTATTAGGGAATTACTGCCGTAATTGAAGTCAAAATGCGGTAATTCGTAGGAAATGGCGCTGCAGTCGGCTCCTATGGCTGGAAAAAAGTGCTCATTTAAAATATATTCGTGGAATAATAATCTGTAATATTTTCTACTGTACTTTTGGGTTTCTTCTAGGTAACGCATTTCATCAGTGAAAGCAGGATTTGTTTGACAAAATAACAAAAGTGTGGAATTTAGTATTTGTTTTGACTCACGCAGTCGCGGCGGAATCCCCTTAAGATAGTTTACATGTTAAGATCGAAAAAGGCTAAAGGAGGTTCGGAGGGTTTGGCCTCAGGGGGTTGGAGGGGGGGCGAGATAGACAAAGATTGAGGGAGGGAGTCAGATAGAAATAAAAGGAGGATGCTGGAGAGGGAGTAAGACCAAGGAGGTTAGAAAACATATGGAGGCGACATACCACTTGATTCTGGAAGCCGATTCCGCCATTGCAGTCGGCACAGTTTATACCACGGAAAACTATATATACTGTATATAGTATCCGTGGTTTAGACCTTCCTCTGGTTTACGTGTCCTGCGGTCGCGTTCGATTTTCGTCAAATCTAAGTTAAAAACCACAGACCACAGGCGATGTTTTGTGACTGGTTTGGCAACACCTACTCGGCACAAAACCCTTCCCAAGCACCCCTATTCTTGCTTCACTTTCACTTCACTTGAGCGTTCGCTGGCATGCCTCCTTCTATTTCATTTTAACCTCCTTGGGTAAGCCGGTAATATAAGAAAGGCTGAAAGAGAGTGATGGCTGGGGAGAGGGGAGTCAAGATGGCATGATATGAAGGGCTGGGGAGACGGGGGTAAGATGTAAGAGGGCTATGGAGATGCATCAGATGGCCAGATTGGTAAGCTAAGAGATCAAGATAGAGGGAAGGTAGTGGGGGATCATATCGGGCCAGATAGGAATGCTGAGAGGGAGTAGGAGCTAGGGAGACGGAGGTAAGATGTTCAGATAGGAATGCTGAGAGGGAGTAGGAGCTAGGGAGACGGAGGTAAGATGTTCAGATAGGAATGCTGAGAGGGAGTAGGAGCTAGGGAGACGGAGGTAAGATGTTCATATAGGAATGCTGAGAGGGAGTAGGAGCTAGGGAGACGGAGGTAAGACGTTCAGATGGGAATGTTGAGAGGAAGTGAGCGAGTGAGTGATAGGTAGTAATAGGTGGATACATCGACAGACATGAAGGCTGAGAGGGAGTGAAAGATAGGGAAAGGGGTAAGAGGAAAAAATTGGTGTGCTTAAGACGAAACGGGAGAAGCGTAAACTTCTATGGCGATATTCTGATAAATATAATACATAAAAAATATTATGGAAAGTATTTAGGGTATAAATAATTTAAAAACGAACGAAAATAATTGGAATCGAGACGAAAAAATGCCTCCCTTACAAATATAATAATATTTATTGCTCCTAGAGGAACCTTTATTGTTCCTGTAGGAAATTTTAATTCCTATAGGAATGTACATAATCCCTATGGTATTTTCTGAAAACAATATAGGAAACCAATGGGGAATTTTCAATAGGGCGTTCAATAGGGCATTTTCAATCTCCTATATATATTTGTGTGAAGCGTCTTGGAGATGGACAGTACGTCCATCTCTGAGACACCACACACCCGAGTCTTGGCAACGACGCAATATATCTTCAATTTGCTGAATAAAGACCTTCGTTGCACACAATAATTAATATATACAATATTGTATGCAAAAAAATCTTCCAATACTCGCACTTTAAAGAGAGAATTTTTGTAAAGAGTTGGTTGCAGTTTCAGTTCATACGAAGCAATGATTCGGCAAAAAAGTTTCTGTTTTCCGCGAAGTACCTACGCCTTTGAAATATTGCCGGATTACGGGTGTTCCCAGATTAGGGATTTCCGGATTAGGGGTGCTCAACTGTATTGTTAACTCCACTGTAGATAGGCATTCAATAACTCAGTAAAGCTACATAAAAATTGAAGAAATGTACCCATTACACAATAGGTACTTACTGAAATTCACATTTAGGATACCATGAATAGCGAAAGAGAATACCAAGAAAGCTAAAAAAAATAATAAGTTATTCATAGAAAAAGTGGTAGAATGCAAAGAACCACGAATGATTCTCATGCCCAACATACACATTCTAACCACATAAGCAAATGAGTTGCCAAGCTACAAAGCACTATAATTCTACTGTACAGAAAATACAAAATTAGCAGCAAAATTTCAAGGAATGCATCTATTAAAAATTCATTCACCAGTATTCATACTCCAACATTTGTGTTATAATCATTCCCCCATACATAACGCCCTTTAATGTGTTTGGGTGAAGACTTTGTGTGAAGGGGTGAGCGAGGCTAGTACGGGACGAGGTGGAATAAGGAGTTGACTCATCAGAGAGGAAAGATGAGGAAAGTGGCAGTAGGTGTGATAATTGAATGCTCAAGGAAAAAGGAAAGGAAGAAGTTTTAATAATGTAATAATTAAGAAGCTTTAATTAAAGTTTTAAATTGAACTTTGCTTGCCAGCGATGCCAGTGCCACAAGGATAACAGTGGTAGTAGGAGGAAAACCAGCAGCTGGTACTCATTACCCTTGCAAGACACCGGTGCCCATGCACCACTCACCATGTGATGTTGAATTAGTTGCAATAAACATGTTAGTGTTAAAATTCTGGTTGGATTATAATTACATATTTCCCTGACCACACACTGCCAAAAGCACACATATTTCATTAGTTCCTGGAAATTATCTGCATGGAGCAGTTCATGTGTCTGGCTAGTATTTTGGATAAAAATAGACTCATGTATAAGAGAACACGTTAGGGGTGGAATTGGGTAGTTTCCAACATGAAAGAATACTAAATTGGTAATTAATTGCAGCTGTCCACAAGTTACTGGAAATTTTAAGGGGAGAAAGTGAGGCCTAAATTGGAATTTATAATCTGATTGATGATTATCTCATTGATTAAGGAATTGCTTAATTTGATGAGGTGCTTGTTAATACAGGAATTATCAAGGAATATAAACTACAGGGGCATAGCAACTTCTCTGAATCTGACAGTGGCTTTTATAATTTTTTCCCATATCATGTCTGCTGGTCAGCGAAATATATCTGTTTGGCTCTTCCATCATTTCCTCATTGTCTTTCTGATTTTTCAGCCCAAGTGATCCCTTGCATTCACTAATCCTTAAGGTGCCTCTATACTAACGGGGCTAAGACGCTCGTTTCAGACGTTTCCCTCTAACCCAGTAACAGCTTTGCCGTGACAACTGGAGACTTTCAATTTTTGTATTTTGTAGAGGAAGAGCCATTTGTTGATTTAAGTGCAGTAACTTTATCATGAAGTGGTTGTGTTTTTTATAAAAAAATAGCAAAACTTTGGTTTTTACGATTTTTTTTGTAATATTCCGGGGCACGTTGCGAAGTCTAGAATCCGAAATGAGGAATATCAGCCCACTTAAATCAAAGAACCATCTTTCATACACGCATAAAATCAACAATCATTGATGCTGTTTTCGTATTAAGGCTACAGCAGTGTTAAGCGTTCAATCCTGCCTTGACAACAGAGTAGACCTTTCCCATCCCCACTCCCAAGGATAATCGTTACCCCTCCATTTTTGTCAGCGCCGCCTTCACAGTTTCCCCTTTTGAGCTTCTACCACCACCCCCAGTAGGCGACCACAGGCGGCGACCATTAACTTGAGTTGGCTTGGAAGTATAGACCCACCTTAACTCTTTTTCACAATGGCTAAAGAAGACCAAACATTTTAACCCTTTTTCCTAATCTCCAAGGGTGATCTCCCAATCTCCTTTCATCTCAACTACATATTTGTCTTCAAGACTGCTAGAATAAAAAAAAACTGGAGGCTCTGCAACGTAGTTATAGCCTTCTCTGGGCGCTACATCCTAATAGCAATTCAGCATGACATAAAATAAGATTAATACGATGTCACTGCAAGTCGCATGTTAATACAAAAGGGGTATTCTCTATACTCACTCTAAAGGGGTATTCAGAATACTGACAGATCTAACTGAGCACTGCAACATTATGTCATTTGGCCATACATAGGTAGGTGATAGGTAAAAATATAAAAATAGAATTACCTACTTCAGATAAAACAGCAAATTAAGGAGTTATGATTTTATTTGGACCAAAAATAAAATTATTAAGTATTGACAAGTAAAGTTTTACTATTCTAAATTTTCATTCCGCACAACTGTAACTAGATTAAACTATATAACATAACTTCGATTGAAACACATATTTACTATCTCCTACATGTCATACCAATAAGATTGATAATTATGCAGCATCGCATCTTTAAATTACAGTCACGAGAAATCATGCACAAAAAACACAGAATTTGGATTGTTCAAACTCTTTAGGAAATGGGTAAAACCACCACATGGAATTTAAATCAAAAGAAATGTATGCAACAAATCTAAAATTTGAAACAAAAAAGTTCCATAAACTCAGAGAGAACATGAAGAATGGTTCTACTGAATTGATGAGTTGATTTCCCTAAATATGGTAAGTTATAGACATGACATATACGCCAGTAAATTTAGCTGAACTTTGCCATATAAGTGCCCTTCTTGCAAAACGTATTTTTATTTAAATTAATAAAAAAATACAAATATTACTCAACACAAATTGACAAAAGAAAGACAATTGATATTCAGCTCACTTATATTACCTAATTCATAAAACTGAAATATTGCAATTTTGAAATAAAGAGGAAATAATAATAAAATCCCTCCAAAAATTGATGCGAGACAAATTTTAGAGTAATCATGCTTTGGAACACTAGTTCACATAATGTACAAAGGATCCTCAAGCTATTTGAATATCATTAAATATTAACATGTGCTTCAACTTTCTGCCTAGTTTATATATATCGAAGAACCAATGTCAAGGTAACCAAGATTAAGGAATAAAATATCACAAACATGTACCTAAAATGCATTTTCAATCTGAATGCACAATGAATATTTAGTGAAAATATTGATAAAACTAAAATCACATTCAGATTATCAATCAAGGAATATAACTCGTTGTGAATCGATCAGTACAGCAGATAGAAGTAAGATAGATTGAAGAAGTATTGTAGATGATAAATCAACATTCCTAAGGTTTCCATTTTATATTTTCCCTCTACCAGTAATTATTGCATCTCAAGTAAAAATTTCTCCCTTGAAACTCAACGGAAACAGGGCTGAAACTCCCTTGAATCACACTCATGCCTTGATTCTCCGCTGAGACTGCCTTGAAATTGAAACAAAGCCAAGGGAGTTTGGAAGTGTGGTGGCAGCAGGTAAGCTGTGCAATAAAATGCCTTGCAACCGCACTGGCACAGAGGCCACAGACCCTTGTAAATATAATGGGCTGGCACACCCTTGCTGCCTAATGACCTCGCACTCCTTTGCTCTCTCCACTGAAACTCCCTTGCCCTCTCCCTGACAAAAAAAAGGAAATATGCATTTTAAAGACTATGACTGTCAATACTTAGCGATGGCATGCTTAAATGTATTTATAATAATCCTACGTTTACCTACTTAAATATGTTGTGCCTATTTCGCAAATCCTATTATCCTACGGCTCTACATTCATTTTCTCGCAACCTTTCTCAACTTTGCGTCAAGAAAGCCATATATAGCCTATGTGGCCGCTTCCGAGGAATAATGTGACTTCGAGAACTAACTTTTAACTGGCAATTCCGAGATAATCTGAGGAAATACCATTACATCACGATAACAGAAATGTGGCATTAATTAATTGAAACCTATATTGCAACATAGTAAGACTATTAATGCAATATTACTGAGAATAAACAAGATTTTTTCAAATTCCCTCGCGTTTTTTCACGTTTAAATCAAGACGTAACCAAGGGGACGTGTATAAACTAAAGTACCAACATAGGGGGGTCGCCTTAAAACCTGCGGCGGGTAACGAGGAAAAGTTCTCTCAAAGTAACGTGGCTATTACAATGCGCCTGTTTACGTTTCTTACTCGTCAACATCACGTCGACAATACTACAGAGTTTAACATGAGGAAGGGCGCGCAGGGTGTTCCATACACCCCAAGATTCTACTATAACACAATGTAACTGAACTATTGCTTCTATAATGTTGCAAGTCTTCATACCATCAAATTGCTAACATTTTAACCTTCTAGCGGGTTAAAGTAGTTTGAGCGAAAAATCACTTCTCTCTCATATTTCCAATGATATCAAAATATCAATCCCTTGCCGAACTACTCTTCGAGCAATTTGCCTTATTAATATAAACTGTATTACATGGGATAGATTATGGCTGTGCGCTTCAGAGGGAGAATATTAAAAACATTTGGAACTTCTAGCACCTATATTTCGTCCAAAAACTAACGGTGTATAGATTGCATGTTTTCTCAACTGTTCATAAAAATTAATCTATTACTCACCGCAGTAATTTTTACAGAATCGCAAAAAAAAACCTGCCTGTTTGAAGGGTTTTCAGCCGTACGGCGGGAAAAAATGAGTCAAGTTAGAGACTCATGTAGCTTTATTTATATTATTACTGAGAATTTGGTCATACACAACTATATCTTAGCGCCATTAATATTACAATATTTATTTCATACTTCTTACAGACGCTGAAATCAAAAAATAAAATTTGAATACGGTCTGGTTGAATATGTCACGAGGTCGCTTTTAAAAGTAGTTTGACCGAGATAGTTCCATATTCATTGGCTATGGAACTATTTCGCTCAAACTACTTTAAAAAGCGACCTCGTGACAAAACTTTTCTAACAACGTATCCCTTAAAAAATAGTTAATTAAATTTTTAAAAATTAATATACCACGTTTTTAAAACGGACTAAAAAGTATAAAATAATTTTCCCTGGGCCCTTCTGTATTTTTAAGGGTGAATTTTTAGTGGCTATGGAGATATTTGCTCTTCTCTTGGACTAAAACCTTGTCGTGGTGGAAGGGCTTGCGTGCTCCGATGACCCCTAGAGCTGCACTGGCGGGAGCATTGCTCCTGGTAGGGTCACCCATGCCAGATTGGTCGAAGGTTAGGAGACAGACGAATGGTAGTCCGCGCAGCGTCTGTACCTCAGTGAGGCGGCTGCAAAAGGCGTCTGACCCCAGTAGGGCGGCCTCTGAAGTGATGGTGTCACGTAAAAAACACTATTGAGTAAGGCCACGGATTACTATCTCAATTAAAACAAAAAACCTTGAAATTATAGACAGTTCTCAATTGATAATGAATCCTGGCAACTACGGGACTCGGCCCAGAGGGCCGTGAAAAAACCAGGCCGAATTAGAAAACCGTTAATCACGAAGGAGATGATAAGGGAGATGGAGGAGACAAGGAAATGGAAGAGCGTAAACTCAGAACTAGGTAAGAGAAAATACCGAGAATTTAATAACAGGCTTAGAAGAGAAACAAAGAAAGCAAGAGAGGCGTGGTGGAGAGAACAGATCGACGCGTTAGAGAAATTCCAAAAAGAGGGAGGAGCAGATGCATTATATCGGAAAGTAAAGGAACTGACGGGTGGTAACAAGGGAAGGGGAATTACAACGATAACAGACAAGACGGGAAAGGTAGTCGTAGAACCGAAAGAGATCCAGGAGAGGTGGAAGGAGTATGTTGAAGAGCTGTATGGTAAAGAAATAAGGCTCAATAGGTTAGATATAGAAAGGGAAGACGATATCGACAGAGATGGCATCGGACCAAGTATCCTAGATAGCGAAATCGAAAGAGCTCTACGAGACATGAAAAGGAATAAGGCGGTGGGAATAGATGACATACCTGCAGAGTTTTTAAAGAGCATGGGGAAGAAGGGAAGAGGAAAACTTTTTGCGCTTATTCGTAGGATTTATGAGGATGGAGTGTGGCCGGAAGACTTCGCGAAGACTGAACTAATTCCTATACCAAAGAAGAGTAAGGCAAAAACGTGCGAAGACTATAGGACAATAAGCTTAATATCCCACGCGGCCAAAGTATTTCTGAGAATTATAAACAGAAGGCTAGAGAAGAAGGCAAATGAATACCTGGGTGACGACCAGTTCGGGTTTAGGAGAGGGACGGGAACGCGAGACGCTATAGCGGTGATGAGGACGCTAGTAGAAAGAAACCTAGAGTATGGGCAGGATGTTTTTGCACGATTCGTAGACTTCGAGAAGGCGTTTGATCGGGTGGAATGGACGAAATTAATGGGAGTGTTGAATAAATTAGGGGTCGATTGGAGGGACAGGCGTCTGATTCGAAATTTGTATGTGAATCAGACTGCGTAGGTTAGGGTAGCCAATGGAGAATCGGGATGGGCCACGATAGGACGGGGAGTGCGGCAAGGGTGCCCACTATCGCCGTTGCTTTTTAACGTGTATTCAGAAGAAATGGTAAGGGAGGCATGGGGGGAGGAGGAGGTAGGAATAAAGGTAGGAGGGGAGCTGATAAAATCAGTGAGATTTGCAGATGATCAAGCATTGGTCAGTCAGTCTGGCAAGCGGTTACAGTCAATGGTGAATGCGTTAGAGGTGCAGTGCAAAAAGTATGGGATGAAGATACCCACAAGAAAACGAAAGTAATGAGATTTTCTAGAAGTAAGAAGGCAGGGCTGAATATAAGGCTGGGAGGGCAGAAGATAGAGCAGTTCGAGCAGTTTACGTATCTGGGTAGTATTTTAGAGGAGAATGGGTTTAGTGGTAAGGACATCAAATACAGAATTGCGCTAGCTAAAGAAGCATTTTCGAAGAGAAGGGAATTGATGAGGGGGGGTCTGAGAAGAGACGTAAAGAAGAGGCTGGTGAAAACTTTAATACGGAGCGTGGCGCTATATGGGTAGGAAACTTGGTCATTGCGAAGGGAGGATGTGCGCAGACTTGAGGCGTTTGAGATGTGGGTTTGGAGAAGGATGGAGAAGGTTAGCTGGATGGCGAGAAATACGAACAAGGAGGTATAAGATATGGTTGGAGAGGAAGCTTGTGGCAGAAGTTCAGAGAAGGCAGAAGAGATGGATGGAGGAGGTTTTGAGAGGAGAGGGCATGTTGAAGAGAGTGATAGAGGGGAGAACACTGGGGAAGCGTGGAAGAGGAAGGAAGAGGATAGGAATTATGGGCGAAATAAGAGGAGGTAGAATATAAGAAGAATTTAAGAGGGATCTAATGGCGGGACATCCTTATGAGGGAAAGCGAGACAATGTCTATGAGGTTGGGATGCAGAATGGGGACTGTCCAAGAACCTACCAATCAGCTGGTAGAATACTTGAATGAATGAAATGAATGGAGATATTTGTAAGAATTAAAGAGAAAAACGTGGGGCGCAGGCAACCCATGATAATTAAGGAGGAGTAAAGGGACCAGGTGTCGTTGAGCAAACTCCCACAATTACCTAATACCATTTGCAATGCACTGAAATTGGTTGTGAATTCATCCGGATTGTCTACTTCTATTATCTACTGCCTGCGCCTCACGTTTTTCTCTTCAAGTCTTACAAATATCTCCATAGCCACTAAACATTCGCCCTCAAAAATTTAGAAGGGCACAGGGAAAAATATTTTATACTTTTTAGTCCGTTTTAAAAACGTGGTATATTAAAAAAATGTATTTAATTAATCATTTTCTGCTTTTTAGTCTTATGCCCGGGTGAAAGTTTCCAATCGATTTTATACATCTTGATGAGACTTTGACAGGGACACCTAGGAAATTCCCGATGTATTTCAGATTCTGTTCAGCTGACAGTGTGTGGAATTTAAATAATAATTAATTAGCCGTTAATTAATTAATTAATTGTTATAACATGTATCTAACATTGCATTTTCATCCACTTATGAGCTATGGTTAAAATTACAAGTCTCTAATAGCACATCAGGAAATATGTTAATTAATTAGGTATTCGTTAATTAAATAATCAATTAATTGTCATAATAGATAGCTAATGTTACATTGTCATCCACTTCTGAGCTATGGTTAAAATTTCAAGTCTCTATAGATATAGAAAGACTTATAGAGTCAAGAATTATGATGTGTGAATATGGTTAAAATTTCAAGTCTCTATAGAGACTTGTAATTTTAACCATAGCTCGCTATGGCTGATCAGGGGGTTAGTTTAAACTCGGTTGTAATATTCCACCCGGACAGACAGGCAGACCTGATGGAAACCGAACTAATAAAAACGTGGAAATAAACTCACTCAATACTCGAGAAAATATTATTGAATTGAAAGTTTCATTTGTAAGAAGAACGTTACATGTCGGGGGGGTTTGGGGAAAATACTACGGTTGTCAACGAAGGGGGGTGGGGGAGATGGGGGTAAAAAAAATCACCGAAAACGGTAACGTAGTCTATGTACGACCGCTAACTTGCATAAATTTTGAAAGGAGGAAATTTCTGAATGTATGTACCCATAAACACATAGAAATAACATAGGTAATGTATAACGGAAATTAATAACGTACGCAAAGCTCTCAGTGAAGTGTTCACTGGCTGAACTATCTCTCCGATTCGTTTGCACGCTTCCCATTTTTGCCAAAATTTCGGGTGAAGGAGGGACCACGTGCTAAACACACCGGGTATATGCTTCTTACAATTCTTGTTACCGAATGGATCATTGAGCACACTACCAAGAAAACCCTTTGCCTGAAAGAACAAGAGGGGATTTCTTCGGGAGTCCGAGCCTCGGTGTTGAAGCCAACCCAACCCTTCACCGCGGGCAGTTTATGACAGCAACTGACCAGTCATACTCTAGTTTATAACTTCAAAAAGTTAAACATAAATCGCATAATTATGTTCGTCTTTGTGTTGCACTAGTCACGCTGAGGAAAATGTTTTTTCCTCGCATTTATACGACCCTATTGAAAATGCCCAATAGGAATTTTTTCCTACAGTAATTTGACAATGGGAACTCAAACACTTTCCTATAGTAAAATAGGGATAGGTAGTGCACTCCAGTTGCAAGGTATTTCAAGCCATTTTTCACCCGTTCAGTGGAGTTTCAGTCCAGAATCAGTTGAGTCTCAAGAATCAGTTGAGTTTCAAGGGAGAAATATTTACTTGAGCTCACAGAGAACAAAAATAAAACAACTTACGGATACACTAATTGCTCGAAATCCAATCCTTCATATACTTACAGTACCTATACCTATTCAAACACTAATACCCATAGGCAATGAGTAGGAATAAAATTGTACTTACCAACAAAGAACGGAGGTGATCAATATCTTCTCAAAGGTCACCGATTTCGCGATTATAGTTGATGAATATCTATCATGAATATCAATTCGGCAAATTTAATAGAAAACTCACGGATACTAGAAAACTATTGCGCGCTCGTAATGGCGTCGTGTGTGAAGTAAAGAAACTATACCCAATAACAAGTGAAATTATACAAACGCCGTGAGCGAGTATTATTTACATGAATTCATGATGATTTAATACAAGGGCCCTTGATTTAATAATTGATAGGTACTGTTAATTACCGATTAAATTGTTACACGATATATCACCGGGAAAATAAGGAGTATGTATATATTAATGGCGAAGCCAGATCCGAACGCTCAGGCAATGCTTCTCCTTATGTTAAAGGCTACTTACTACCTACTAATTGGAAGTTTACTACCATTATGTGAAAAAATGCATCTTCAGAATTAATTTACTCGCATGATTGGCTGACTGCTGCCCTCCTCTTCTATGTAAATTCCTTTACACGCAGATATTTCGTATCATGATTCGTTTTACCTGGCGAATGTGATTATCTCTTGGTCGTCCTCAAAGTAGGTACCTACTTCGATGTTTTTTGACGTTTTCATGGTTCTACCTACTGCAAAATGCTTCCGTTGCCATAGCTTCGTAACTGAGGAGTTGCGATCCAATGTTCTTGTGACAAAAAATGCTTTAATCACCTCTCATACATCCTCCAGTATTTACACAGATTCCTCCTGAAACACCTGGTATAAGTATTCTCTAATAAGTTCATATTGTCTCTCAGGTACAATCTAAACGGGTCTCCTTTTCCTTAGCGTGCACAGCATGGGTTTCATCCACCTAATCACCGATTATTTCCCATTCCCTTGGTCCGTTTTCCCTATGGTCCCTTATCGGTTAAGTGCAACTAACCCAGTCATGAAATTTTTCATCTCGCTTATATTTAATTTGGTTCCAAAAATTGCAATCACAGACTTTGCCTAAGCACATACTAATCGCAGACTTAATCAGATGTAATCTAACAATTGCACCAGCACCAAGTAAATACCAAGAATGGTAAAATGGAAAGTCAATAAATTTCAGAGAACAAAATTTCCATGTAATCTTCCATTTATTGTCAAGGCAGATAAATGTACCAACAAGAGTAGTGTGGGAACTTATGTACCTGAGCAAATGTTACAAAAGATAAGTCAAAATAAACATATAAAAAGACATCCAACATCTTTATTATAAAACATAAATGCTTCTCAATGAGTAAAAACACAAAATTGAAAGACAGCAAAGGCAACACTTTCTCGAGTGCATTCAAGAGCGAAAAGATGTACAACACACACTAGGGAGCATTTGCTCATTTATACTTAGGGGCTCATCGGCCATCTCTGAACTCGCACCTGGACTACATTTTTCATCGATAAGCCAGGCTATTTGTGGAACAATGTTTAAAAACAGTCACGGAGGCGGTTAAAAGGCTTTGCATCCTTGTGCATTTGGTTGAAAATGAGACGTAAACGTTGCTGCCACCATTCCTGTGGCATTTAATGTGACTTCGACTTTGTTATCATTTGAATATCTTACACAGCGATATATAAAATGAGCAAAATTACCTCTAAAATCTTATCAATGTAAAATGATCATCCTGACCATCTTATTCCCACAATAAAAGCACAACCTTAACCTGATAATTACACTAATAATATTTCAACACCCAGACACACTGTTGCCTCTGTTGCTTACAATCATATCCCATTCCCTAATGACTCTTACCTCACACAATGTACATAAGTAGACAACTAATGTGATTCCAAAAACCGCCTCACTGATAATGCTGGTTCAAAAAAAAGTGTGATAAACATCACTGATAGGGAAGAGATCGACATCAGTGATTATCCATGAATACCCTGACATTACACCAGCATATAAATCATCCACATGTTTTCATGATGTAGTTCTTTCGTTGTTTGCCATTAACGTTGGTGAAAAAAGTTCATCAGTTCATTACCCTAAATTTTTTTTTCTTTTTTTTAGACCTGACAGACAGCTTTCCAGCCGTCAGGACTATGACCTTGGAGATAGGCACCTCCAGGACAAAAAGCTGGTAATGAACAGACAGAAAAAAGGACAATGGTTAAACCAGGTGAAATCCATTCATACTTCTTTCAATATTAAAATCAAACACCAAATCTATGGACTGATTAATATTTGAGAAAAACACTTTCCAAAAAGAGCACCAATTAATTTTACTTCACTGAAGTTAAATCCACTTAGTTAACAGCAAGGGGGCTGCCTCTCTCAACAAAATCTTTCACAACACTTTAATACACAGCACAATTAAAACTTTAGTGACTTTGCTAGGAGTGCAGCCGTGGCTTGAGTCTTATCTCCCCTGAACCTCCGGAGCTCGGCTATGACCTGAAACAATGGCAAAATACTCAAATTAAACAAGGTTATCACAGGCAAAAGTAGCCATAAAAGTTATAATAGAGGCAGAGAAATCAAGACTGGTACGCCAAGAGAGAACATTATAAAATCCATGTGACTTCAAAATTCTTAGAGAACAAAAGTTATTCAAAGATAGTGGCCAGTGAATCAAGAAGAAAGAGTTAAAAAGTTATGAAGATTTCGAAGTATTAGCAGTGCTCCATCTCACTTGCATTATACCCAATAGTTTACACATTCTTGAGCTTGAATATGGCACAAAGGTACCCTCTTATTTAAAAGAACATTAACTGAACCAAACCTCAAAACTAAGAGTAATACATATTAAATCTCATGCACTACAAGAAAGTAAGAAACAGTCTTTACACTGTTCTTCAAATTTATTTAGGAAGAGCATTAATATCTCTATGACAAGGACTTTATGGATTCATACAAGACATTCTATACTCATGGAAGAGTAGGCTGATAAAGCCAACTACAGCAAAAGGTCATGGGATACACATAGTTTACACGATGAACCCAGCCAATTCCAAGAATTATCATAGTTCTGATGCGAACGGATATCAGATTACACGCTCCAACTCTTGTAGCAAATAATCAACAACAGTAATTCTTGAGTTTGACCATGAGACTTGTAGCCACTCTACTTTTGGATAAATCAAGGTTCCTGATGTAAAACAGCAAAATTCCAAATTTTAGACACAAAATAGTCATTTATCAATACATATGCATTTATATTGAAAATGAAGGAAAAAATTGCACTTTTCCACAGATTTATTCAAGTTAAGATTTGATTCAATACTGTTTCCTTTGTATAAACATAAGGAATTTAAACATAGTTATGCCAGACACACTGATGCCCACATAATTTTCATCTAAATATTATATAAGTTTAAATTCCATGAGACTCCCATAATTTGTAATTTCTTCAATTTATTTCTTTCGTTTATAATTTCTGCGTATGTCTGAGTTTTCATATTTCCATGCAAGACATTTCTTTGCCTCAAAGAAGAACACCAAAAATCATCCTGTCTCGCACACTGTCAATGTCAGACTTGGTCAAAAGACTAAACTCCCTGAGTTTTTCATGACATGGTGCCAGTAAACTGAATTCTCAGATGATATTCGAGATCATACCATGTCATCACATTTGTTCGCATCAATCTGAAAAAGATTGCTTCTTAGTTTTACCATCAACAAGTAAAGATAATTTTCCAAAGTAAGCAGCCAGAACTAGGGGAGTGTCTTACACGGCCATTCATCTTATTTGCAGGAAAATAGGGTAACCACTTAAGATAGATTTTTCACGTACCTGTTCACGAGTGAATCCTAAGCTCACAAGCTCCCGGACTTCATTTTCTGTAAACCTATCGGTGGGCATCACAGTGGTGGCGGGATCAGTCCTGGATTTGGTGCTCTTCGAGCCCGAGGGAGCTGCAAGCAAGTTAAATCAATTAAGGTGGTTCCACCATAAAAGGACATAAATGTCATTTTATTCATATTTTGGACACTTTTGGAAAAACTATCTGATATGAACAACAAAATGCTACTTTTCCACGCTATTTTTCCAGCAAATTGAACTTGAAAATCACATGGTGTTGAATGTGACAATAGAAGAAACATGGGGATGATATTATTTTTCTATTTAACATAAATGCCATTATCATGGTTAAAACTGTTTATTAGAACATGGAAACTCCCAGGAAATTGATTAAAAATAACAGAAAAATAACCTAAACACCTTATTTTTTTAATTATTAGCTAATTACTGAATTATCGGAGTCGGAAGCTAACTGTTCTCTCCGGAGACCATAAATCAGCTGAGGCTTAGCTCTAGCGTTCTTAATTCTTTTCAAAATTAGATTCCAAGCATTGCTGATGTAATAACCGGAATCATGATTGAAATTTTTATCCTCCATCCCAATCTCAATGGCTTCTTTAGTTAGTCGACCCCAAAAATTTCATGAACGCCGAAGAGGTTTTGTGTCGTCACACTCAATCCTATGGTCAAAATTAATGCTGTGTTCAACTACCGCCAATTTCTCTGGTTGACCAAGCCTGAAATATCTGTGGTGTTCCTTCAGTCTCGTGGCAATTGTTCTACCCGTCTCACCCACGTAGACCTGGCCACATTCACATGGGATTTGATAAGACTTCAGAAGTCATGAGGCCAATTGGGTTCTTCAACCTCACTAGATGGTCTCTAAGTTTAGCCATAGGTTTGTGGACAACTTCGATTTCATATCTCTTAAGAATCCTTGACATTTTTCCCAAAATTGTGAAAACATACGTTAGAAAGACCTTGCCCTTACTAACCTCACCTAATACCCTTGCTAACATTCATGTGGAAGAAACAGACATTTCGGTTAGCTTTGATGTTATTTTTCTCCTCACCCATATTCCCCTTAATGAAACTTTCCAGCTCCTGGATGCCAAATTTGATAGCAAAACCATTGAACTTTTCCACCATGCACTTACATCGACATGTTTCAAATATGATGGCTGTTTCTACGAACAGGCAGATGGAGTAGCGATGGGATCTCCTTTGTCACCAGCCATAGCCAGTTTTCAATTTGGAATGAAACTTTTACGTTCCAAAGCACAATATGAAGGGGGTTTAATGATCAATCTGAGTAAGGCTGCATTGAATACATATCTCACCATTAGCCTCCCTTGCACTTTGTTCAAGGGCCCGTGCCAGATCTTGATCTTCTACTTGCTGCATGGCCTCCCCTGTAGATTCATCAGCATCCACTCGTCCACTGAGACGGGCTGACTCTGGGAGCGCCCCCTCGGAGAGAAACGATGTCTCTGTTCCCGTTGTCCCAATGTGAAGAACGTTCCTCTTCAAATCTATGGAACACTGAATAATCAGAAAAAAATCATGAGGTAATAAGATGGAGAAGGTAGTAGAGGATATAAAGTTTTCATCAGAGATTCAGGGGAGGCAGCAAAATGGTTGGAGGAGGCACAAGTAGGGGAGGGTGTGTACAAGAAGTTGATAAAGGGGAAAATGTTACCACGCCGCAACCGCCAATCATGGGGAAATGGAATGCGATACATTTCTTACAGATGCACATTACATGTTCTGAAATGACATTTTTAATTTGGGTGTAGCACTAAGATTTGATCACGATTCAAAATAAGGATTAACTTTGCTGGTTCCATGATAATATTTATTTACTAGTGACCCGTTTCCATGCCAAAAATCTTTCAGAGTGGCAAGTACCATGGCAAGTACCTTCAGATTATTACATATTTCGTCAGGTTTCATAGATATGACAGGAGATGGGGAAAGAGGTGGGGAGGCGTTAGGGGAAGGTTTGGGGTGAGGGTAAAAGGGGGAGGGGAGGCCAATGGGGGACCAGTGGTTATCCCCATGTACCCCTTGGGGCAACATAAGGGGTAGACCCCCCTTAGGTGGGGGTCTTTTTGATAGGATAGGGAAAATATAAGGAAGAGGGGAATTATGGGAGTACAATTGCTCATTAACTACGTAAATGTGAGGAGAAGTTTGACCTTGAAGAATTCCAGGGCATCTAGTCTCAGTCTCATTCACACTGAGCCGTAAACAATGAACAGATAATTTCTTTTTAATATACAACCATGTACACACTTAAAATTTCCCAGGCTAATGACTTTTGTCATCCGAAAGTATGCAATTCCACGCCATGAATGAGAAGTTTAATTCCTTCAATTGAAATAAACATGAGATGGATAAAAAAAATAGTGTAACTATTACGTGATATTTTTTTGTGCTGGAATATCTTTCTCTCCCTTACGATACAGGCTTCACTTCAATATAGTATGTTGCTCTGAAAAAAGGTCATAGTTAATATTTTTTACATAACCTCGGAAACAGTTTCCATCTCTTTTTTATCTATATCATGTTCACTATTGAATGAGAAATAGAGTTACAGAAGTCATTACTACCATTAATGCGGCTCCTGGGAAATTTTAAGTGTGTACATGGTTGTATATTGGAAAGAAATTATCCGTTCATTGTTTACGGCCTTGAGAAAGACTCACAACCAATCAAAGCCCATCCTATTCACGGAAGTATCCTTGTACTTTCAAAATCGAAATATATTAGGTCTGTTAGCACGTGAAGCCTTTTTGCAGCCAAACGAGAATCCCGAAATTAGCTTCGAAAGTCTCCCAAGGAGGTTGATTGAAAATCCAGCAGATAGGCTGAAAATTAAAAAAAAAAGTTGTTACTACTGCTGTAAATGTATCGGGTTGGGAAATTTACAGTGATTCTGTAAAATATTCGAAAGAAAAATATTTGCCCTAACCTGGGATCGAACCCCAGTCACCGTATGATGTTAACCTTCCCAGCGCCTCAACCCACTGGGCTACGACCTCTGTTGAGAGTGGCGTGCACTGAAATGGAAGATTCTTTGATAGCATAATTCCCATGAACCCGGGCCTATGTGGAAGAAATCCATGACCCTTTTCCCGCATTCTCTCTATAGTTTCAGAAAATAATTGCGTTGTTTGGATCCCAAACATCAGTTGCACGATGTCTCCTTGTTAGTATTGAATATGAATTAGTTAAAAGTCATAAATTTCAGTGAAATAATAGAGGAATATGCCAAAGTGAAGGCAAGAAAAAAAGCTATGTTGGCCTACGTTGATTGTTGTGGTTTTTAAACTCCTCCATTTTTTTTACTTTTCACTGTAATATTCAATAGTCGAGTAATAATTATTTCAGTCATAAAAGTTTAGGTAAGTAACTGTTAATAATAAATGTAGGTAGTATGTTCACTTGCGTTTTCGTCCCCTTCCTTTTTCTTGGGGGGAGGGGAGGGATTGGAAAGAACTGCTTAACTTTCTTAAAGGTGACAGGGGGAGGGAAGGGCCCCAAAGAGAACATTGCCCCAGGCCCCCAAATGTCTCTGGGCAGACATGATAAAATGTCACCATGAATTTAAGTATTAACTCCAGATAGTGATGTGCGTATGATCAGATATCCAAACATCTGGCAAAGAGGATGAAGAAAGGAAAGTTACATGAAAAGGATAACTCAAGTATACACGGTAAACCTCCCCTAAGGGAATCATAACTCAGCCTCTTATGGGCAGAGGTAAAGCTGAGTTTTAAATGCATCTGATTTTGTGTTTCCCTCGGAGGTGACCATCTCTCTACTTTCACTGCAGACCACAATGCAGCAGGGAACTAAAGATGTACTCTCCATCATTCATTTATTTCTGGGATTCCATGACGAATAATTTTAATACAGTATTCGCCTGATATATTGCCTGACATCTGGTACCCAATATGCAGGAGCCAAACCGGTATGATACTGATACCCGCTATTTAGAACCTTGGGAACAATAAAATATGAGAGAGGGTAATGAGATGACACAAACCTGATGCCTCTTGAGCATGTCCAACCCTAGAAGCATCTCCATGTGCTGCTGCTCTAGGACTGAGAACGAAGTGGTGAGGAAGTCTCCCTCGATCTGGATCTGCACCATGTGTATCCTCCCAATGATCTTCTGAACACCCACTCCCTTGGCAATGCCCGCCCACCGAGTGTCGACTAGACGCATGATATGACAGCGCTCAGCACATGCTGCTGACATTATGGTCGTCTGGGCTCCTACAAGAAAATATGTCAGTCTCATCTTTTACATTTCCTCAAATATGACGCCTCCAACCAATAAAAACTGATGACTTCATCATCTGATTCACGGACAAATTATCAAAGTTTTTTTTCACAGATTACCATTAAGCCACCTTTACAGTATGTTTGCAACAGAGCAAGTTAACATTGCCTCCACAAGTAGAATAGTAGAAGTACAATTAAAAATAAATTGCGAATCTAGCTAGCATAATTTCACCTGAAGAAAATCATTTATGAAATGATGATGGAGGAGAAATAAATAGTGTATTAGAGTGGTGTAGCTGATTACTTTTGTTAAGTAGCAGCTTGTGATAGGAGTCAATAAACAAAGAAAATAATTTCTAGTGCAGTTATGCCATTACAGTTTTGTGATAATTTCAGCATATGAATATTTACAATAAAAAATGTAAAATTAATAAGTTGTTGACATTCTGGTGAGAAGAGACATGCAGGGCATACACGAGTCGGCATTTATAAGAAGAGTGACCATAAGGTATGTATGTAATACAACAGCGTCCATCATAATTGTTATATATTGTAATTGGCCCCATGAAACTTATTGTCACTTGAAACTTTCCCCTGACTGTAAACCTTTAATCTGGCTTTTGATGTTCCTCGAAAATGCAATATGTATTCAACTGGACGTGGGTAAAAACATGGCCAGGCAAATAGACTCCAACTTTCTTACATCTTTGTCCTTGTGACTTTGTGATTGGCATTCAATATAAAATGTTAGTGCCACAATAGTATTGTTCATGGAAAAAGATTGCCCTGACTAAATAGACAAATACCATAGTTAATAATTAGTTGCATAGAAGTTAAAGATAAGGATAAGACAAAATCCTAGCTTGACAATGGATTGTAGTGGGGGGATGTACCATATTTAGGGACATGCAAAAGTCGCAAATGCGATAACGCGAATTTTAACGCAAAATCTGGGATTTTCCCGCGAATACCCGAATTTCGTGTTAATCGCGAATTTCACCAATTCAAATGCAATTTTCATCATTTTATTCTTCTGCTCATGCTTCTCCCACAAAAGTTTTTTCGAGGCGTATGTTTATGGCACATTGCTTCGATAAACTGAGGGTTTGGATAGCTTTCTTGGCTAATTTTCAATAATATGTGGTAGAATAACAGTACTACACTATAGGAATTGACGATCGTGAATGATTCATCAGCGAGAAATCACTGCGTAATGTTTTCACCAACAGTATAAAATTTTTAAACGGCTCTAATTCATTGCATTAAAATTTTCCCGGGAGGATGAACAATTAATAACGAAAGAAAACTAGTAACTAATCTGATATATTCACAATGAGTGTAGATAAACTCAGTATATTATACGAAAATAATACGCACAAGAGAGTTTTTGAAAAATGCCTTTCTTTTCGAAAGATGACATCTAAGCATCAAATACGGTGAAAAATTCTCGGGAATTTGTCAAAATAAAGGTGCCTTCCTGATGTCCTCAAAGTAACGAATGATGTCCACAAAGTAACACATTCGAGGAAAAAATACGACTTGTTTGTTAAGAGGATGTCTAAACTACGTGTGGCTACCTAGTAGCTACGGATTCGGCTACTTTGTGAACGCGTTCACGCGATGTCTACAAAGTAGCCGAAATGCCATTAAGTATTTCTTATCGCCACTACCGGTCCTCCTGTTTTAATCCCAGGAAGGCTTGAAAAGTAAAGTGGGTTAAAAGTAGCTTACCGTCGTTTGAGACATCGGCATCATGAATTTATTTTGTTTCGTTGTATACAAAAAAGTAAAATACCAAAGTGGGCAGTGACCGCAAAACAACGCGAAGCAGAATTTCGGGACCACGGATTATATTGTGCTGATGATAAAACAATATTTTGTCGTTTTTGCAATACAACTGTTTCGTGGAAAAGGAAGGACAGCTACACGAAGCATATCGCGAGTGAAAAACACAAGTCTAGAGTAGAAAAAAATTCTGCAAGTGGAAGTACAACTATTCGGCAGGCATCAATTACAAAATTGCTCCAAACGACCAAGAAGAGAGATGCCTCCTATGAATTTGCAAAAGACACAACGGAGGACTTCATAAAAGCCAAAATTCCGCTTGAGAAGGTGGACGATCCAAACATCAGAAGATGGTTAAACAAATACGTAGAAGGTTAGTGTTAAATTATCTACTTTAGTAGCTGCACTAGACCATTAATAAGTGAAAATTTTATGTTTTTCATACACCTAGTTACAGTAGAACCTCTATTTTACGAAGTTGAAGGGACCCAAAAATATGAGCTTTGTAAATCAGAGGGTTTGTAAATTGGAGGTTATCTTTCAAGTATGTAATCGAAACCTCAACAATCCCAATCCAGTTTCAGTAGCGCACTTCATAAAGATAAATGGGATTAAAAGGAAGGTAATGTTTCAATAAAATGTATTACACATCCAGTTAAATGTTCAATAGAAGAAAAGGAAATTAGAAACTTACACTTCTTGTACATAGTGGCATATTTTTTATGCTCTCCTTAACAAAAATTAACAGAAACTTTAAAAACTGGTAAATATTTTTCTATAAATTTATAATGGTGTGAACTTGGCTACTGCAATTGAATTAATTTTTGTAGCTTCAAGTTGGTAGACACCATAATAAGGGGAATAAGTGAATTAATTCATCCCACAGAGTATTTTAGGCATATGCATTAATTAGCGCAGGGGATATGTTTATTGCTAGTCGAATTTGTGTTGAAAGAGGCCATTTTAACATGGGAATGCCACGGATGCATTCTAACTAGGAAATTTCAAAACGAAGTTCCAATTGACCCAGTATTTTTCAGTTTAAAGACTAGGAAATGCCTTTTTCGAAGAAAACGTACCGTTTGAAATATCTTCAATAACATTTCGTAGCTGATGAAAGTCAATTTTAGAACTTTACTCTAGTTAATTTGAAATTCCCACATATGCGTTCTACAGCGCTGACATCTAGCGGTGATTTGCGAGAACTATTTACTCGCGGGTACTGATAGCTGTAAGTCGCGATCGCAAATTCTTACCTAACGACGTAAAACTTTAATGAAAAATTACATATTCAAAGTGCATCAAAATTTGAACCTTCAATAATATTTCGTAGCTGATGAAAGTCAATTTTAGAACTTTCCTCTAGTTAATTTGAAATTCCCACATATGCGTTCTACAGCGCTGACATCTAACGGTGATTTGCGAGAACTAATTACTCGTGGGTACTGATAGCTGTAAGTCGCGATCGCAAATTCTTACCTAACGGCGTAAAACTTTAATGAAAAATTAAATATTCAAAGTGCATCAAAATTTGAACATAAGTAATGTATTATAACAAAATTATTATTCTTAAATGATAGCTGTCCCAAGGGGAATATTTTGACACAATTTTGTCGTGCATTTCACGCCACTGCTCAACATCTTCTGTGTCCACACGCCCTTTTTCTCCGCA
This sequence comes from Pyrrhosoma nymphula, assembly GCA_963573305.1. NCBI lineage: Eukaryota > Metazoa > Arthropoda > Insecta > Odonata > Coenagrionidae > Pyrrhosoma > Pyrrhosoma nymphula. Next base: position 3,818,182 of record OY754335.1, on the reverse strand, counting down.
GATGTGATTCAATGCCTTTTCTTGAATTTTTCTAGCCACCCATTTGAGCATTTAAAGTTGTCTCACTTCAGTTTAAGGGCCAAAATCTGAGCATTCTACTTCAGAATTGGTTATATGCAAGTTGCACTCACGATCGTAGACACTTAAAAAATAATAATAATAATACATTTGCAAATCAAGCTGTTCAAACTTCGACGATGAAATGTACTTGGTTTTCGACGATGCTGTTGTGTGACTCAAAATGTTTTCTCTTGAATTCATGATTGTTGTTATGTCGATAAAGAAATGCCATACTTCCGAGCAATTTCTGTTTTTGTCTGCACGCGATCACGTACTTCCTTGATTATCGACCTTTTGGTAACCAAACTCACGGACTTCCTCGTTTTTTTTTGCTCAGCGATGTTTTATCCATTGTTTTACTTATAGGCGCACGGGATATCACAAACACAGCCCACATCGCGTTGAGAGTGATTCTGACTGAATGCGCGCGACTTCTGCTCGCTTGGAAACCAAAATATTTTCACTCGCTCACAGCTTACAATGTAATTTTCTGGCTTCAAAGGATTCTGGAAACAAAGTTATAAGTGCGAGCCACTCTCAGATGACATAGGAACTGATAACAAGGGAAATAAGAAACTCAAACCAGCTATTGAGAGCGAAGACATTGTAACGGCTACTCCGTGTAGACTGTGGTTACAATGTAATCAGGTGACCATTTTCAAGAAAGACTTGATAAGCTGGCCAATTCACATGTTTCCTGAGAGAGTAATATAACCTGGCGGAAATTTTATTAAAGCCTACGCTTATAGGCCATTAAAATTACAGGGAATGAAGAGGAAACTTAGTAATGTCTTTCTTCTTTTTATCTGACGTGAAAATCGATTTAGAAAAGAATCCTTTTTTATCCTGGATCATATATTATTCAAGTTGACCACAAGTATAAGTGAAATAAATATCTACCATAAAATCGGGCCAAATTTTGTTTACTTGAGATGGCTTTCCCGACTTATCGCCCTCGGAGCGCAACCCGTTGTTTCAGTCGTTTGCGCAGGGAAAAACATCGCTAAACGTGCACCCAAAATATGTGCAGAGGCAACGTGCATTAAATTTAAAAATGTTGTTAAGGTTTTTCGATACATTTTCTACACTTTCTTGAATTTGAAATGCTCATTTTTACGTTCGCATAATGCCGAATATTTACACATTGAGTGATGCATTTACCTCAAAACACTGCGACAAAAACATTTCAAATACTTCGTAAAACAGGGGTCAGTCACTCCTAGGGACCGGCTTCTCACTTCGTAAATCATAAAAATGGAGGTTTCGTAAAACGGAGGTCATTTTACACGCTTTTCCTACATACAAAGATCGGGACCGGCGGAATGGTTCGTAAATTGGTGTCATTTCGTAAATTAGAGGTTTGTAAAAAAGAGGTTCTACTGTATTCCATAATACATGCGAACATAATAGGTTCCCATAAATATTGATCGAATTTTATGAATTCTGCAATTTCTTTGTTTTACGCATTAGGATACATCCTCCTTTTATTTTATATCTACAATACCCAGGGGCTGGTGACCTAACCCATGCTCGAACGCTTCGAGAAAAATATGTAAATTATCTGGCCAAGGACCGATTCGCAGAAGTTAAAGTTGCTGTTCAAGGCAAGCCCATTGATGTATTTTGTGATGAAACCACGGACAAAAAAGGCAGATGTGTATTTGTGGTACTGTTTAGGACATTTAAAGATTTTAATGAGCAGCCATTGCTTTACGTTGGTGGTGTCCACTTTCTAGAAAGTGCTGATGCAACCCAGTGTATTAGGGCAATACTTGAGTCCCTGAGGATTTATAATGTGCAATACTCGGATGTTAAAAGTGTTATAACAGACTCAGCCAAATATATGACAAAGTGTGTTGCAGGCGTACTTGTAACAACTGCTGAAATTACGAAAGGTATTTCGGATGACAGCATTTAGTGCAGTATTTTCTGTTCATGTTGCAGGAAAATGGAGTACCTAAATAGTTAGATATGCTTGTTAACATGTTGGGGTTGGGTGTCTTATTCAATAGTTTTGCTCACAAATAGTAAAAAGTACGGCAAAACTATGTAAAAAATAAAATAAATTTGACAATAAACGTCCCATGGAGTATGACTGATTGTGAGTAAAAACAAAAAAATACAAAATCGAGAAACTACATACAATCAAGAGTTTACCATTTAAATACCCTATGCTTCCACCCAGACCTTAACTTCCCTCTGAAAAATTGAGAATTACTTATAATCAAGGTTTTACTGTAGTTAATTTTCATCTGTTGGAAAAATGAAAAAATAATATAAAATTGACAGCATTCCAATCCCATATCTATCTATCTATCTATCTAGATAGATAGATATGGGATTGGAATGCTGTCCATATGGTGCAAACCAAGGTAGAGTGCAGGCAGTTAATTGAAGTAAATCGCCAAATTAATTACCAGGAAGACCTTAATTACCTGAATCAATGAACGCCTTAACTGGATGCCCATTCACTTGACAATTTATGTACAACATGACCACGGTGCCAAATGTTTCCGGGTTGTACTCCATCGCAGCCTCCATGTTTGCCTCAATGTTCTTCTGGCGGATTTCATCAGCTATCAGTCTCTGAGCTTCCACATCAAAAGGGTCAGCATTCATCATTCGTATACGTTGACGCTGCCTCTCGGCCCTCGTTTCCTGCTGCTCCCGCAATACACTCCCAAATTGTTCTGTGGAAAATGAACACAATGTACTGAATTCCACGCATGATTAGAATACGGGGGAAGTCTCATGGAATTTCCCCAATGATCTTCGGTGATTCTTCCCCTTAAAAAAAATAAAAATTCTTCAGGCATTATGATGAAAAAAGTATCCAAAATTGAATTTCTTTCATCAACCAAACCTTAGCATCTAAAAAAATGGCATTTAGAATATGAAAATTTAAAGACTTAGGCTAACTGCAAAAGCATTGATTTAGACTGATACATGACATATATTGCCAAATTTCCAATTATTGCTGATGCACAAATGGTATGGTATGCAGTTACACACACCGGTGCAAATATGTACATATGTGCTTACACTATCATCAGTGTAGCATGCAGATAGTTTTGCTACAGACTGGAGATTATGAAAGTCTTTAAATCAGTCAATCCTGGCAGAAGTTAGACTGGAACAATTCCCCATTTGTAAAAGAGACTGTCTGTGCTGTTAACAGTACCACTCCTAATATGAACTACCAACTACATAGTATCTAGTGCAGCCTCTTGTGGATGATTTTAAAGTTGCTCCAATGCAGACCGTACATTGCAGAGCAACAATGAAATAAATCAACTAACAGGAAGTAGGAGCCAGTAGTTTTTTAACAACAGTATTACAAATATGAACTAACAGCGACTGGCAAAAATACCATCACTGCTCTCAGTAGGTGACTTTAACTATAGCATTCTATTACTTTAATTTTTATATTGTACTAGCTGAAGGTACCCGTTGAACTTCAACGGATGTGAAAATCATTGAATTTATTTTATAAGAAAACCACAAAACCTGAAAAATACTGTCAGCGTGATCATTTGAGGTGTTTGTATCATATCTTGTTTGTTGTGAACGTTGTAATTCGTTCGTTTTCCATTTTGTGCACGGAGAGTTGAGTGATTGTTTGTCCTCTTTAATACACGGGAAACCCAATAAAGGGTCCCGAAGACTCATTACTACTTAATAAATAGGTAGCACCTAGGTTGATAGATGGTGACCTCGTCCCTCTCGTTCTCTTGAGCCGTCTTCTGAGTGAATAACAGCTTGATTACTTCCCTTGTGTACATAAATATATTTGCATTCAATGACTTAATTGAGTTCTGCCATTCAACGTTGATATGTGCGTTGAGTATCTTAATCAGGATAGGAGAGTAGAGTATAATCCAGCGGTCGACAACGTCAAAAGGAGCATTTTCAATAGCAGCGATGTTTATTTGTCCTATGAATCCTTCAATACCCGGACTATGCCTTTGGCATAAAGGGTGGCTATATTCATTGTTTCCTAAATCATAATCATTGGTTACAAAATTAAAAATCTATGGTGATCAGTCTTAGTGCACTTGCCAATTTTCATGCACCGATGACGTCCATTGCGCAGAATATCCGTTCTCCTTATGGGTAAGAAGCATGTAGTGACGCAATTATAATTTCCGCCTTCTTAAAACAGATTGAAGTTTCGAAACAGATGGCTCAATATTTGAACCAGATTTTTAGCTGGTTACCCGTCAGTAGGTTTGGTTAGGATGAAATTTTTTGCAGTTCTTAGCGTAATCCGAGAAACACCACGGGGAGATTATCATGAGATTGCTGGTAGGCATGTCTTTGAGCATCCAAGGCTAACCTTTGTCGTTTTTCATGCCAGGACTCATTTTCTCGCAAAGAAGACATTCCTCATGCTTTAGAAGATTTTTTCAAAAGGTTACTCTTTATTCTATTAGGCATGCTTATGGATACTAAGTCCAAGGAGGGGAAACACAGAGGCAAGTGAGAGACTCAAATAGGCAACTCGATGATTGAGTGAATGTTAGTAAACTGCGTTTTAACATGTTTAAGTATATATAAATAACTCGTAAAGGTTATGTGGGAATTGGTCTAAAATACAGTTCGCAATCATAATGAGAGGCAGACGGTTCCACTACGTGTAACACATCTGAGTATTAAACTATAATAAACGACGCCGTGTTTGGTGTAGCAACAGAGGCATTATAAACATTATTATTCGCTGCACGTAAATATTATTCCACGTTTAATTCCTTAATGTGTATCGTTTACTACATAAGTGTTCTCTCGTATTCAGTTCCCCTATGAGAGCTATATAGAGAATAGACATTGAAGAGTATACCTGTAAATATGCATTGAATTTGTCGATTAAACCCCGAAGCAATCTATCATGGGGCCCTTGGGACTCTGGGCCCTTCTTATACAAATTTTATTTCTACGTGCTCTCATGGGCCGGCAGGAAAACTTAAATGCCAGATGCGTGAATATCCGTTGAAATTCTAATCTCTGGTTGTCAAGGAAATATGCTATTGTTGATTAAAGAGAAAAATGTCAGATTTTTCAGCAAAAAATAGGATATTCAGTCAATTACGAAGCGTAAAAGAAAATCGATTTAAAGAATTAGAAACTTTATTTATTCAGCCATCCGATAAAAAAAATCCCAGCCCTCTTGAGTGCAAGTACCTTTAAAAAGCAAAAAATGAAACAACTGCACCAAACTCAATGCTTAGCATGGACCACCAGGCCCTGAGGGCTTTTTTGGGGGCCCTGAGGGCTTTTTTGGGGGCCCTGAGGGCTTTTTAATATAGCCTATGTTCATCCCATATACATTTTATCTCTAAATACAAAATTTCGGCTCAATCGGCTCAGTAGGTTTTGCGTGATTGAGCAACAGACAGACAGACAGACACCATTCCATTTTTATATATTAGTATGATTACTTTAACTAGTTCCACTATATGACTTTATAAAGCCCATATTCCCTAAGTCATAATTTACAGTGAATTTTAGCACAGACAGCAAAGAGCTTGAACATTTACCGAAGCCTTCCGTGTATACCTCTTCAACCACTTTCAACTATGATTACAGTATCAACTTTCTTGCAACAGTTACCATTCTATCATACAGCAAATATACATTTAGGCAAAGCAAGGTACATTTCATACAAGATGTCAAAATCATACCCAAGAAATTCTATATTTTTTTTAGGAGAGGCTGAAGGTCTTTTCTTAGTTATTTTGAAACATTACCCAAGAGTTGGCACGATTTCAAGAAGATTGAAAACAAAGGGAAATCTTACTATGAATCATACTACTCACTGTAAGTCATATGTTAGATAAAAACAACATTTATAATAAGTAAGAAACATCCACAGTACAGAAATAACTACAACCTTTGAAAAAGATCATTGATACACATACTTTGGTAGAGATTGTGACAGAAACATCTCCAAATCACGAGAAAATTTTGCAACAAGAAAATCCTACAAACTATTGCAAACTTTACCCTGTCCAAGATCATAGTGCAGTTGATAGAAATGTAGCCAATCAGTAATAATAATAATAATAATAATAATTTATTTGCCAAAGGATCAGATACATAAATATTGCATATGATATAAGGCATGTCAAAAGATAAATATACACATACATAATTGCCCATATTGAGATACAAATATACAAATAATTTATTAATACACAGAATTGATCTAATAATTGTCACCGAGGCATTCTTCAATGGAATAATAACTTGGTCAGGAGATGTCTTTTCAATTTCAACTTGAATGAGTTTATACTGTTCACAGTTTTTATACATGATGGCAGTTTATTATACAACCTTATTCCCATTTCTTTGGGTCCCATTTTAGCGACTTTAGTGCGCACAAAATTATAATGAATATCACTATTTGCCCTTGTAAGGTGATTGTGGATAACATTATTCTCATTAAAATTAGAAAGATTATTTTTTATATACATAACAGTTAAAAATATGTATATACATGGAATGGGAAGAATGTTCAAAATCCTAATAAATCGGTTTGCTGGGAGATCTGTTCCCTTTCCGGACTATGATTCTCACTGCCCTTTTTTGGAGACGAAATATTTTGGTACACAGATGGGTAGATCCCCAGAAGATTATGCTATACAGTACATGCGAATAAAAATCACTATAATAAAGGCTTAATAAAGTTCCTCTTTCCACAAAAACACGTCCAATGCCATTTGGGGAAGGGAATCATGTGACTGAAGACTCGATGATTGTAGCCTTTGTTTAAATCATACGATCGTTAAAAAATTGTTTATTTTTCATTTCTTTCTGAGCCAAATCAGTATATTTCAACGACACTACTATCTTCGATGGACTCTTAACACTTTATTTGTCTGTTGTACTCTGCATGGATGGAGCTTTTTCACAGGTAAGAAATTGGCAAGTGAACTTTTTTCCAAAAAGGAGGGAAAGAGACGAATAGATTCCCACCTTCAGAGGAACTTGTACCCGGAGAGAGTAGTATATAAGGATCAATACATGACGAGAACGACAATCTACAGCCCTAATGGCAATGCACGAGTCGGGCATCAAAACGTCGGCCATAATGGAGATTCTAACGCGGTTGGAAATCCGAGAAGAAATTCATTCATCAACTTTCATGGTCGAAAATGAGCAGGTTTAGAAAAAATCATAACAACTAGCCCTTTTTATTTGGCAGGAAGTTGTGTGTAGAATATTCAAGAATAATGACATCATATGGCAAAAAAAAATTTGCCTTGAGTAAGCATCAAACATCATAAAATCATGATGGACACTCAACACGAAAATCGTCATGCCAATTGTGCAGCTGGGAATTGTGCGAACTAGTAAGTAAAATCTAAAGCCATTGTTACTCTTTAAAGAAATTATTATTCAAGTGAAATTACACCCAATTCATCCTACATCATACACAAATAACTCACTCACATTGGTGGAGCAAGGTATTTTGTCCCCCCTTGTCAGTAATCAGCGGTTTAGTTTATCCACCGAAGGTCTCGGAGGATATCTACTGTGGATAGTTGGGGCCCCAATGTATTGCATTTTGAAGGGAATGAAATTGTAAAAATTGATATTTATTAAAGCCCAACAGAACTGACTATTCGCAGCAACAGGTTTGAAGCCATTAAGTGAATCTCAATTAGAATGCTGCCAAAAGCAATGTGCTACCATCATCATAAGATCTTCTCTTTCGATCCTCTCGGCTTACCAAGGCTTCCTGTCAACAGAGCATCTGCAAGACGTGGATTATTCTGTTTCAGCAGGGCCAATTGGTCAGGATTAGCAAGGAACATGTCTCTTATAAGAGCAGGATCATCCTCCATGCCTCCAGCTCCAGCCATCCCAACTTGACCACCCCTAGCCAGATGACCAAGACCAGCCTGAGCTGCACCAGGAACTCGAATACTGCTGAAGTCCAAGAATGGTATCCCTGAAATGTATGATAGCAATGAGTCAAATGGTTGTTACAAGACTTGACGATCGTTTAATGGGAGATCAATGATGGAACTCAAAGATATGACACAGGAAATGAAGATATCATCAATGTTTGAGCAAGAATAGGTGACAAGACCCTTTAATGCCAGGTGCGTTAAATCAGACATAAACCTCTGGACTCATCTCAGCTCATAAAACCAGTATCCAATGTCCTGAATTCGGTACAATCAAAAATTCTAACAACACTTCAAAAAGCAGTTAAGTGTTGCTCATGTAACCTACATAACCTACGTAATAAGGAGGAAAAACCCTTTTCCTATGGTAAAAATTTTGGTCCAAAAAAGGGCAAATAAAAAAGTAGCATTTTATAATTAAAGCCAACAACTAGTGTTCTCTCTCTTGAATCAAAACACTCGAGTTCTTACAATTTATTTTTAAAAAGGTGAAAATATTGCATCAAAAAAATAACTTCTCCATTATGTGGAAGAGCTTTCCACTTATTAGAGCAAATACATGAAAAACCTTTTAACAAACCCTAACACAAGGCCGTAATTATGCATGTCCATTTTTTAGACTGATAGCAAACCTATAAGTGATTTTTAATTCCTATTAAAAAGTTTTACCAGTCCATCTATGAAAAAATAAAAATTCATGTTATATTTCACCAAAGCTTTCATTGCCCAGATTTTCTAAACGACAGCTATTGATTGCCTTGTGCAACCTTATATCATCCTACGTCTTTTTAAACTGTTGGCTCTAGAAACCACTTTTTATGTTTACTGTCTCATCAACATCAATGAACTTCACTTCACACACAACATGCAATCACTGAAATTGGTAGTCTGTGCTGAAATTGACTTTAAGCCTATGGTGAGGGGGTTTTCAAATCTATGGTAAATGGATACATCATCTAGATTGAAATTTCTCAGGCACTTTCCAATATTTGTATCTGGTATCAAGAGATTGACATATTTCTGGTCCAAAACCCGTGTTTTGCAAAGTCAAATTGTGGACTTACACCTGACATAAGCCCCATCATAAAGGGTCACATCCAGCTCTTCACTCCACTCTGTTCTTAGATGACCTCTTCATTCTTTCACAATTCATTATTTTGACATCCCTTATCATTTGCCTGATTCACTCCATCCTAGATTTCCACTTACCTCACCTACCATTAATGACTTTCAGGAAGCTGTTGTCTCAGCTTAATGTCCAATTATCTCTTCTACTCTACAGAGTTTGCCTTATCTACATCTCCAGCTCTTCAAATGAATTCTTCATAAGTGATTATCCCAGTCCATTTGATATTCATTATTCTGCTATAACACCATATTTTCACTGCTAATAATACTCTTTTTCTTTCTTCTGTAACCATCCAAGCTCCATTATAATATAAGAGCATCCCTCATACATAATGCTTTAGTAAATATTCTCCTTACTTCCAAACTAATGTTGCTAACTGCAAGTATACACCTCCTCTGAATGCCTTCTTCGCTGGGGCTACTGAGCCCACCATATCTACCTTGCTTCTTCCACAACTGGTGGAACACAAATATGTATTTAAATTCTGAGATTTATTTCACATTTTGCTGACTTTGCCATCTTGATTTCTTCCTCAAACATTTATGTATTTAAGTTTTCTTTACTTTGACCTTCACAGTGTATACACATTCTCAGATTTTTTATGTGGAGTTCAGAATGTTAGCCACAGCTTCTTTCCTTTCTACAATGATGGCTATATCTTAAGGCCGTTTTACACGGGGCACGAAATTGCACAACTTCAAACTGCATGTTTTTCTCAATCAGGCGTGCATTCATTTTTGAATTAGAGCAGGGGCTATTTTGCCATCTCATGTTCATGCATTCGTGCATTGGTTCTTGCAATTCACAGCTTTACACGATGAAATTTGAAATGCACGTTCGTACGTACATCAGATTGTGCAATTACGTGCCCCGTGTAAAACGGGCTTTAAGCCAAGCATGGCATGCTGATAATTTCTCCGAGGGCATGTATGTATTCCCATTTTTCATTATTCTTGCCTAACTAACTACCTTCAACCACAGAAAACTGTCTTTCTTGAGGGCTGCACATTCTTCATCAGTCATCACATGACACCCCAGTCCTTCATCAATTCCTGGGATATTTTCATCCTTTAAATCTTTAACTACCGTATCAAATTCCACTACCGTATCAAATTCCACTTTTCTATCTTTGTCCTTCAGTGCCCTATAATTCGATGTTTAACAACAAAAAATAATCTCTTGGTTTTCTTGTAATTTCCCATAAACATTTGATTCTCTTCACTCGGAAAGACACAACCTTTAATGCGATGTTCCTTTCAGTGACTTCCAACAGTTCTTCAGGCAGCTCTAACTTTTCCTCAGGACTGGTTAGAACCTATTTTTTCTTTTTTTGTTCATTTTTCTAAGTATTTCCTCACTTAATGACTATTCATAATTGCCTAATTATATTCAGAGCCAAAAAACAATGCCCACCATCAGACTGCTCGCCAGTCTCCTCTAAACATCCTTACGTAGGGTCTCATATATCCGTTCCCTCTTGATAAAAAATCTCTATTCTGTAAATACCATCATGTAATAGGTATTTCAAGAGACCTGCAAGACACCGGATGTGAAGATGTAAAATCGAACAAGCACAAAGGAAACGATAACATCTGCAATCATAAACATTCTGTCCAATGATGACGAAATCCATACATCTCAAGTAAAAGCAAAATAGGTTTGAAACAAGTCTTTCATAAAAATTTCACCCATATCATATTAAGTGGCCATTTTAAATCGAACTTGCAAATTTTATGCAACCTAAATACCAGTCTCCACATGATGTACGATTTGCAGCAAACATTTCACTCCAAAAATACCACATTATCCTAGTACATACATAGCACACACATACATGAGAATTTAGGGTAATAGCTGTGAGGATTAATAACAGATACGTGGGATAAAAGCACACCCCATTAGTGTTCAGTGGGGTAGAGGCTGTGAATGCTACAATCTGCTTGAAGTGTCATGCTCACGGAGAAATGTTCACATGAGAAAAGTACACCATTATCGATATTGCGACGGCCCGTGTCCGTCACTGACTCACGTCCCAACCTTTTCCCACTCACCACCCCCACCCCACTCCCTGGCTCTTGATTGTAGCACATTGCCGCGCAGTTAAGTGCATCGGCTATGAGTGGTTTGGAGGGGATCATTCGACTGTGCATTGAGTTAATCGTCCCAGTGCACAGTGGGCGGAATCCAGGATCTAGGCGGAAAAAAGTCGAAAAACCGACTTTACAGTTGGGACAATTTTTGGCGTCGGTCTTATCCTTGGATAGTGGGAGCACCCTTTTTCGCCCTTGAGGTCACTACTCTTGGCAAAATAGCACCGTTAGGGTCATTCAAAGACACCCTTTCTGCGGAGACGAATTTCAGACCGGGCTGAGTTGCATTTTGGCAGTGAAGTGAAGAGCATGCAGTTAGGCGACCAGTGTACAAGGCATATTTCAGGGACTTGAATTATACTTTTCAAGGTATGTTCTACCATTTATCATGATAAATATTATTATTGTGCCCAATTTAAATTTTTTATAGCTTTTTGAAATAACCATTGCAAAAACACATAATTTTTTTAGATATCTCATGTTTGGTTTGACTTTTAAAAAAATGTTCTAGCGGTGTCTAGCTCATTTAAGTGAGAGTGTCTTCAGAATGTATTGTTGAATAAGGATTTTAATGGATTTGGTGCGGAAACGTGCGGAACTATAGTTATCGGGCTTTTTCAGGCGTCATGCAGAGGTCTGTCGTGACGCACGGAGAGCTATGTAGCCTTCTTCACAACAACAGCGAGACGAAAGATTCTTTAACGGGTTACTTGATCAAGAAAATCGAGTTAAATGAGACTGAAAACGATGCTAATAAGTGTATTAGTGTAGCTATTAGGAATTTTTTTCACAATTATTCCAGACGTTTGAAAAAAAGTGGAAGAAGATATGATTATTTTCTGACTAAATACCGTACGTGGCTTCAAAACCCATTGTTCCTGCCTACAAAAGTGACAGAAAAATGTTCTAAAATAAGCTTTAGCGTAGATTCAGAGCCATCAACTTCAAAGGGAAGACCCAAAAAAGGGTTCGAGCAATGTACTGATAGAGCTAAACGGGCCAAAGTGCAGCCTTTGATAAAATCGCGTACAGAAGAAGAAATCGTGTTCGCGGCGTAGCATACCCTTCATTCTTCTGGGAAACGGGACGCTGCAGTTGTGGAAAAAGAAGTTACTCAAACTACTCCCTGTCGAGCTACCAAAGTAAAAAGAGCCTACAAATCATCCCCATTACCTCCAATATAATACACTGGAGAGGAAGCGTTAGCGCTTCTTATCGATATGGGGTTGACAAAGTCGCAGTACATGAGGATCAGGATAGGAGCTAAGGAAAGATTAAGCAACATTTATCCATCTTATGATGTGCTAAAAGTGTTGAAATTGGAATGCTATCCCCCTAAAGAAGACATAAAAGTGACGGAAAGGTATGCTGAATTGAAAGTGCAAGCTCTTGTGGACCACACAATCAAACGTATTGCGCTATTTCAGAAGGATGTTCTCTTGCAATGCACTATTGAGAGAGAAAAACTGCATATGATATTTAAATGGGGGTGCGATGGTAGCAGTGGTCAGAGTGAATACAAAAAGCATTATGAAACTTCTGGGAGTGCTCATAGTGATTCATCCGTGTTTGTCATCTCCCTTGTGCCCCTACAACTATACCAAACGCAGCGAGGAGGGGCGAACAAAACGGTACTATGGCAAAATCCACAGCCGTTGTCCACAAAATTCTGCCGGTCAATTAAAATCATCTTCCATAAAGAAACCAAAACAATGATAAATAATGAAATTGACCGCGTGGAAAGTGAAATAGAATTGCTTAGGCCAACGATTATTACCATCAATGGAGCAGAACATTCAGTGATATCACATCTAGTGATGACGATGGTGGATGGAAAAGTATGCAGTGCTGTGACTGGAAGTTCGTCCCTAACGTGCTACGTGTGTGGGGCGAAGCCCACCCAAATGAACCAAATTGAATCTTATAGGACCAAAAAATGGGACCCAGCCACATATCGCTTCGGACTTTCGATACTTCACGCATGGATTCGATTTTTTGAGTGCTTGTTACATATTTCATATAGACTTGAAGTAAAGAAGTGGCAAGTGAGGACGGCAGAGGAGAAGGCCTCTTTCGAAAGGAATAAAAATCGAATAAAAGAAATTTTTCTCCTAGAGATGGGTCTCCTTGTGGATAACCCAAATCCTGGAGGCAGTGGAACGACAAATGACGGGAATACGGCGAGACGTTTCTTCCAAAATCCTCAAATTTCGTCTAAAATAACTGGTATTAATCTAAATACAGTGCAACGGTTTGGAGTAATTTTAAAAACCATATCTACTGGATTTGCTATTGATTCGGATGGAGTCAATATGTATGCTTTTGATACTGCAAAACTTTACGTAAGTTTGTACCCCTGCTACTTCATGCCTGCAAGTGTCCACAAAGTACTCATTCATGGCGCTTCAATAATAGAATCAGCCATTCTGCTCATTGGACAATTGTCAGAAGAGGCACAGGAGGCGAGAAACAAGGATTTTAAAAGATTCAGGAGCAGGCATGCTAGGAAGATTTCTCGCTCCGCAAATATTGAGGATGTTTTCAATATGTTGCTTTTATCATCGGATGCTGTGATTTCATCCATACGTTTTTGGTTTTTTCTCTGGCGGATGATTTCAAGACCTGCTGGCATAAATTAAAATATTTTCAAATCTGAATTCTGTTATTTCTTCTCCACCTCAGTCAAAATCAATGAATTAACTTTGAGTGGCTAGAATTCATGGAGGCTGGTGTTAGCGGTAAGCGCGGTAAGTTCCTTTGTTAGTCGCACGCACGCGGTCGCACGTACCGCCATAAAACGCCTCCCTCCCGCAAACAAAAGACCCTTCACTTTTCGGATTTTGGAAGACATATTTTTGGAGATATGCACAATGCCAGGGTAAGCAAAAGGAAGTTCCGTTTTCCAGTAGAGAACGTTGCTATCGCCAAACAGTGAGTTTTGGCCTTGTCCGTTACCACCGTAAAATATGAATAATTAGCCAAAATTGAGTTTTTAGCGACTTTATACTTCACATTTTAGTGTTAGTTAATGCCTTTTATTTATAATTTGACATGAATGATTAAATGGTGTATATTGCGCACAAATTTAGAAAATAATATTTTTTTCCGCCTAGATTGGGCATTCCGCCCACTGTGCAGTGGTGCGTTATGCCCCTCTTTTTCCCCCCTCCCATCACGTGACACCCGCGCCAAGCAGCATATAAGGGCAGCTCAGGTGCCACAAGGAGCCTCTTCCTTTTTTTTCCCCTATGGGGAGTGTTCGCTAGAAGTGAGCGGTGGGCCGAAGAGGAGACTTGGTTTTGTTTCATGTCTGTGCATGCGAATTCCATTTGAAGTCTCACAGGCTTGTAGGAAATCAAGCTGAGCCGAAAGATGATAGTGGCTGAGAGGAATCGGGTCTCTTCATGGTATTGTGAGAGAGACATCATTTCTCACAAAATTCGATGAATTTCATCTCATCATTGAGAAAAATATCTCATCTTTCCAATGATTACAAAATATCAGCCACTTACCACTACACTTTTCGATTTATTTGTCAAAAAATATCAGCCATTTTCCATGGTGCAGGCATGCACTCCAGACAGACTTAATTTAAAAAATGTGAAATTATAAACATATGAATCTCATCAGAAATTTAACAGTGTGAAGTTTGCATTAATTCTCAGCTATATAAGAAAATAAATCAATTACTCACCGCAAGAATTTACACAAAATTGCAATAAAATCTTTATTGCGAGGGCAATTTCACTGTAGAGCGTGAAACAAATGAGTCAAGTTAATGACTTGTTGACTAATGTTTCTGCAGCGTTGATCTTCTCTCCATTTCTCGGGTCTTCACTTTGAGCATCTTAACATAGGTTGACAACAGCGTCACTTGTGTTTCAACCGGCATCTTCAGGTCGAAGGTGGCTTCAAACTGAAGACACTAGTTGGAACACCAGCAAAACTATTGTCAACACACGCAGCAAAGATCGAAGAAATGGAGAGAAGAACCATGTAAAACAACATTCTTACGCCATTAAGGTGGTTTGAGCGAGATAGTTCGCTAGTCATAGTGGAAACCATATTCAAATTTTATTCTTTGATTTCAATGTCTGTAAGAAGTACGAAAATAAATATTGTGATATTAATGGCGCAAATATATAGTTATATATGCCCAAAAATCTCGGTAATTAAATAAATAAAGCTACACAAGTCTCTAATTTGAATCATTTTTTCCCCGCCATAAGGCTGAAAACCCTTCAAACCGACAGGTTTTTTATGCGATTCTGTAAAAGTTACTGTGGTGAGTAATGATTATTTTTTATAAATAGTCGAGAAAACATCCAATCTATACACAGTTAGTTTTTTGACGAAATCTAGGTGTTATAAATTCCTATTTCTTTCAATATTCTCCCTCTGGAGCACTCAGCCATAATCCATCCCATGTAAAACAGCTTATATTTGTAGGAAAATTGCTCGAAAAGAAGTTAGGCAAGGGATTGATATTTTTATATAACTGGAAAGATGAGAGTTGTATCTTTAAAATGAGGCCAAATTCATGAAATTTTAGGTGAAGTGATTTTTTGCTCAAACTACCTTAATATTACAATATTTACTTCATCCTTGTTACAACAGCTGATATTAAAAAAAAATAATAATACTCAAATATGGTCCCTACTATGACTTTGAAAATATATTGCTCAAACTACTCAAAATATGTATTCTTTACCTTCGTAGTATGAAGACGTTGAGGCAGAGGGAGTTAGAGGACCCCAGTCATGAGAAAGGGAGGGAATAGGGAAAAGAAAGAGGTAAAGGAAGACGAGGCATGTTGATGACGAAGCATCTTGGTGTCACATTCTGTTTTGTTGAGGTCACTAATGGTTCCTGGGAAGGAGGAGTTTTTACATAGCGGTAGGGAAACTTGGTGGTAGCCACCTGCATCAAGTATGATGTCAAGTAGGGGAATGCTAGAGTGGAAGGAGTCCACCAAAGAGAAGGGGGAACATGTCACATGGTAGGCAACACTGCCAATATGACTGCATTTAAACTCAAGAGGGTGGGAAAGTGTCAGCAGTGCATTTCACTCCAATGTTTACGATCCTAACAAAGCAGGATAAAAAATATGCCGATATTGTTCGCAACCCAGTGGGTAAACCAATCTAAAACAATGGATTCAGAGCCATAAAGTGCCAGAAAATTAACGTAAATAACAGATTGAACATTTTGGAGTTGGAAATGAAGGTTTACAACCTTGGAAACCCTGGTAGTCAAACGCAGAGACTACTTTACTCCCCTGTGATAAGCCATTTTGTTTGGAATGGACTCTTCCTCTGAAAAGTACCTTCTTTGCTGATCACGCCATGCTTCACCACCACTATACTTATTAGTTTGTTGGTGTTCAGATTTAGAAAGAGTGAGTCAATTAGGACTCAAGAGTGACAAGTTTTCGGATGCTTCACTTGTTTTACCCTCTTAGTACCAAGAGGGCCGATATATCGGCTTTTGCATCTCCGGCAAAAAGTGCGGTGGGTCGATATGTCTGCTCGCAAATAAAATATTTTTCAACTCTATATCACTAAACTAACTACATTTATTATTCAGAAGATGCAAAATAGTAGTATCAAAATTAATTAATTCAATTTATATAAATAAAAAAAACTGCCCATGGATATCTAAAACAATAGATAGATTGCAAGGGGGGGGGGGAGGGTTGAGGGCCTTCTGGAGTCCTCCTGGCACTCACTGTGCCAACCCATGTTAAAACTGCCTGCCACTAGCAGACAGAGGACAAGAGCACCACGGTAGAGGTATGGAGGAGGAGGGGCCACCCCCAACCTTCCCGGTACAGGTTTGGAGGGAGTGTCACCCCTCCATCCACCCCAGTAGAGGCATGAAGGGAGTGCCACCCATCCAACCCCCGTTCGGGCCCAACGTTGCTTAACTTCGGTGATCTGACGGGGACCGGTGTGTCAACGTCGCCCATCTTAAACAAGAACTTCATAACTTTTTTTTCTAATGTGATTCATTTCACTAAATCACCCTTCGAATTTGCTTCCTTTTCTTTACCAAAAGTTTTTCCTGGTTCAGCAGATCCAAGGATGTTGGAATATAGAGGAGGCGCTGTTTACAAGTTTGCAGTGTGGTAAAAATTCCGCCGTCTTGGTTTGTCAATTTCAGGACCGAGTCTTTCTGCACCAACTGATTGCCTGGCTCGTGCTACCTTGTACTCTGTATTTTCGTGCTGCTTGCTGTTGAACTATTTATGGCCACGTAGTCCTCTTTGGATTAATAAGCATTTCGCCAGCATTAGCGGATTGACTTGTGGTATCTTTGTGCATAATTATTTTATTTAAATTAATTGACTACTTTCGTGAACATTCGATTTCCTTTGGCTATTTTGGTATTAAATATCACAGGTTAATCTGGAACCGTAAAATTACTCTTAACGAGCTTGACTTTTGTTTTTAGCCGGGCAAAATGTCCAACGTAATCAAGGGGCTTTCTAGTTATTTCGGACTAGAAAAAGATATCTGGGCAATAATTTTGCGAAAGCTAACATAAAAGTGAGAAACGGTCGTACATTTTCGAGAGAAAGTGTATTACAGTATATTTCTGAGTTTTAATCGGAAGTTTCACTAAACATTTATCATTTATCTTTAGGCAAATGTCAATGTTTTGGTCAAAGTAGGCGTGGCATGTCCTACCCAAGCACCCCTATTCCCGCCACGCTTCTGCTCCATGCCCAAGACCATTAGGGCCCCCTCCAGTATATTCCAACCTCCTTGAGCAGATCAGAAATCTGGTCACCTTACTCATATTGTGTGTATATCACTGACCTGTGTCAGGTTTTTTTGCCAAAAATTTATATTTTCAGTCACCATGACTTGAGTACATAGCATGTAAAAATCTTACGTGCCTTCCACTGATCATGTGTGAAATTAGAGTTGTTGTTAGAAAGGGAGGCAATTGGTTACTTGGGTCACAATGGATGTGGGTACCGATTTTAAACATTATTTGAGAGAGCTAGAAGGATGACGAAAGTTTTGGCACCAGCAGTATCAGACACTTAATCAATGCCATCAAAAGATTGTTTTTCTCCCATTACTTACTTCAAGATACTACCCTTGAAGAACTACTCACATAATTCCCCAGTCTGGTACATTTTTTTTGCAATTGAATGCCTTCCTACTCACTGTGATGTCTGTCTTTCATCAACTTCTTCATGTATTAATCTACTTATGGTTCAAAAAGCAAAAATAATTACATGCGGAAGATGTACACACCCTTCTGGAATTGGGGGCATCTCTTATGAATAGAAAGAAATGATAAGAGACTTAGTAATGGGTTTCAGAGCCACAGAAGAAGGAGTCCTTAATACAATCATTAGAGTCCTTAAGTATTTAGACAATGGAAGAAAACCCTGCTCCCCTAACAGTTTCTTTCTCTCTTTCAACGGGAGAAATACTAAGTGACTCGGGAATTCAGGGCAGTTTGTACCAAACAATGCATGAAAATTGCAGAAATGAAAGAAGTGAACAAGGATAGGAAAAGTCGGAAAACAGAAGGAGAGCCAGATTCGGACCTAAAATAGCATTGTAGGCCTCTTGACGGAGGTCACCCTCGGAGGGAATGGCTTGGAGGTAAATAACATTTTTTTTAATTTTGTGGAAAGTTACTGGACCACACCGCTAATGCAACCTCGTCCCAACGAAAATATGCCAACCGGTCAATTTATTGTGGGCGAAGTCAACACCGTCCGGCAATATTTGGCATTAATTCTCAAACTTCACTTCCATATAACTGTCGACTAGATAAAAATTAATTTCAATGATAGAATTACGGTTCATAGTATATCTTTTACAGCCGTAACGATTGGAGGGTATTAAAAAGTACCATGTACATGCACGCACGAAAAAAAGCATCCATCTAACATTCTACCAGGTCTCAGCATTCATTACCCTAATTTAAGGACATCGGCTCTTTGGATGTGGGTAGAACTATGAGATTAGTTTGATCTTGAGGTAAGAACGCTATCTATGTACCTAATTTCAACTGCACTTAAATAACTTTAAAATTCAAAACAACGAACACATAAACTGGAAGAGAATTATGTCCCCTTAGTTGTAAACACTATTCTTTGAGTACTTACGGAGGAAAATAATGCCGGCAGATAGAATGGAGGCACAGTAACCGAGAAAACCTCTTTATTCACCAAACAGCAAAGCGGAAATCATTGAGAATCCCTTACAAGCTACAGTTTTCTATTTCCAATGTCAGTGATTCCCAAAAACAAAGATGACAAGCGGAAAAGCTTAGGAGGATGACCCATCACAAAATAAAATCTTGTTCGGAGCCTTTGCCAAAAATGTGGCAATAAAGCTGAAGTTCACCAACCTTGATTCGGAGCTGCGAAACCCATCTGCGACTGCGAGCCGGTGACCGAAGTCTGCATGTGTTGCATGGTGACAACGTCTCCGTCTTTAATCCCAAACTCTTTGAGAGATTTCTTATCATCCATTAAAGGCCTACCATTAAATACTATAACAATTTCTGGAGCGGGAAATCCGGACTCGACTTCACAAAATGCCTTGAAATTCTCTAATTCTAAATCTTCGCTAACATCCAGTGTGAAAATATCGTCTGAAAGGGTTGTTACGGTGATCTTCATTTTGTCTTCGTGAAATAGAGCCTTAAATTATAAAAACAGTTCACTTCTTCCACAAGCACTCATTCAAGTTCTGCTGAGGGTTCAATCACAACTCAAAATATTTACGGATATTCATGACTTACACAACAATTTCTGACAGCAGAAATTCAACGATCACCAATGATACACAGTAAACACATGATGCCTCATGATGCCATCAACATTGTAGTTACGGCCGTGCCCGGTAGTTGGCGACAGCATGAAAAGACCTTTAAATAATTAAATAGTTTGAATTTAATTTATGATACCGGTGATTCCAGGGAAGTGGTAGCTCTCGAATAAATCCATTCAAGGATAATCATCCCGCAGGATATCCATTGATAATATATTAGTCCACGGTAAATGCACGCATGCCAAAAAAAATTATTCGAAATACGATCACTGTACATACATCACACCCATCACACACACATTCCGGTGAAAAACGAAAAACGATAGGCGAATATTTGCGCAATCTGGCATTATCCGACTCGTCGACAATAATCTTTGGTGCCCCTGTTCGCGCGTTGGGTCGAAATTGGGTTTTACCGGCTTAACAGTATTTCTGCTTGAAGAACAAATCGTGTGATATAAATTCCGATGCATGTGTGTCTTACTCTCTAATTTTCCATTTTATTGATCACTTTTAAACTGAGTCAATCATTAGTGTAAAAATCACTTCAATATCTAGAATAGCTCTATTTTACTCTCCCTTAAAGAATGATAAAGATTTATTTAAGTGGAGCATAACATCCTCAGTAGTTATATTAATAACAAAACAGCAAATGAGTATTGAGTTTGCTTTGCCGAGAATACGAAGATTCGATTGGCAATTGATTGCGGCACTTCGTCGCTTGATTCACCTTCAAATGTTGCAAATATAGGAGGAACAGTGGAAGGGTAGAAGAATGTTATCAAATATTCTAAGCGCTCTTATCAGTCAGCAGATGATTGAGTTATTATATTCAGATTAGAACCTGTTGATAGGTAAATTCGAAAATAAGTTCCGCTTATTCATGTAAGGACGAGCATGTGAACTATTCAATGTTAAGACTGCATTTAGGTACATTCATAATTGGGTATTCTACTAGCTGATCGGTGGACTTTTGGTAATCCTTACCCTTATTTCTCCTTTTAGGGGTCTTCTTTCCACTTACCTTCACATAATTTGCCCTCTGACAAGTCTCTTTAAGTTCATCACACCCTCTGTTTCTTTTTTTGTCATCCAAAATTCCTATTCTATTCCATCATTTTTCGTGCTTACAAATCGTTCCCCCTTCAATTTGTTCTCACCTCTCAAAACATTCTCTGCCTTTGCTGCCTTCTCCTTAGTTCGTTCCATTTCCTTTCCTCCCTCACCATATCCAGCATTTCTTAGTTCATCTTCATCGCTGCCCCCCTCACCCTTTCCATTCTTATCCTCACTCGCATCTTAAATGCTTCTGGTCTATGTATATTCTCTTTCTGCTTCCACTGTCTCCTACCATATATTATTTACCAACCTTCCACAATAATCTTTTCACCAATCTAACGTCTCTCCTTTTGAGCCACCATCATCAATTTTTCTTTTGTTTAATAATGCTTCATTGCTAAGATCTGTCTCTAATGTTTATATCTTCCATGGTTTGCGAGTGAACTTCGTGGAACTTTGAGTTCATAATGAAATAAATAAACTTTGTATAGTCCACACAATTATTTAATGGTATAAAATTAAACTTGAAATAATATGATGTGATTATTTTGTATAAATGTAATTTTTTTAAACAAAGAAAAAGATTTTCCGTCAATAAATGAAATGAAACCCTGACCGGTTTCAACAATTTTCAAGGGATAGTAAATTGCCAATGGGATAATATATTATCCCTTGATAATAACACGAAAGTGTTGAAACCGGTTGGGGTATATACCATTAAATATTTGTGTGGAATATATGCAAAGTTTATTTATTTCATATTATGAACTCTAATGTTTATACCACTGAAAATGTTTTCCTCCCCTTGATATGTACATACACTGTTCAATCTGGTCTAATTTATGTCACCTGAGGGCCCACAGAATCAGCCCCACCTTCCTGCTTCAGGAAAGTCTCATTGCCATTGTCTTCTGATATTTTTTTCATCCCATTTCTTTAACTCGACTCTACCTCTGATGCCCTTGTCATTGACTGCAACCCTAGCCAGAGTGGCTAACTAACATTTGGTCATCTGTGGACCTCACTATATCAGCTCACCTCTTATATCCTCACCCTTAGTGGTGGCAGGGTTGTGTCCTCGCCTGCTAAGCTGAAGATCATGGGTTCAAGTCCTTCCTACACTACAAAGTCCTCATTTTGCTCCTAGTAAATACACCATTGTTATTATAATCTCCTCCCAAACTTCTCTAACCATTTCTTCTAAGTGAACATTAAATGATAATGGGATTAACCCCTGCCTCACCCCCGCAATTCTACTTTGGCCCATTCCAAATCCCCATCAGCTACACTGGTCTATGTCATGTGGTTCATGTAGAAATTAATCCTAATGGGACACATCTCTCAAATCCACCATTAATTTGTTCACTCCTTCCATTAATTAAGGTGCAAAGTGTTCAAGAGCACTACTCTAAACTTGCTCAAACGCCCTGTCAACTTCTTTCTCGCTGTAGCCCGCCATCGAATCCCCACACTCAGAAACTGTACCCGTGACTCTATCCTTTCCTCTCTCGGGATTTCCAACATAACTCACCGCCGTGTCTTATCTGATTTAATGTTCCTGCATAGAATCTTCAGCGGATCTCTCCGGACCAATGAAATTCTCCCTCTTTTTCGTTTTCATGTTCCTCCTCGCCCCTTACGTAATAACCCTCTGCTTCATATTCCCCGATTCCGTCTTTCCATCTCCCAACGCTCCCTTTTCTACCGAATCCCGTCCTTGTTTAACTCCATGGCCTCAAAATATCCTTCCCTGGACCTCTTTTCCTCTACCGCTAATTTCAAATCCTCCCTTAAATGCCACCTGAAAAATTCACCGCTCTCTCTAACCCTTTTAGTCCCCTTTCTAAAGTTTAATAATTTTTGTTTTTTATTTATGTTATTCTCTCTAAGCTTTTATTTATTTATTGTGGTAAGCCAATGTAAAAGCCTTTGTGCCGTTTTTGGTGGTGAAATAAATAAATAAATAAATTTAAAAAATATGACAAACGAAAAAATTACTGCCAAGAATCACAGACAATTTCCTTGATTTCCTGATCATAAGTCAAGACTTAAGAAAACAGATACACATCCATTCAAAAACTTATATTTTCTAAGTATATTGAAGATTTAAAGTATTCATTTTTATCTTTAGGATTGGGATATTATTGACATTTTGAGGTGTAGGAAGGATAGATTGGGACAGATAGTCTGCAAACAGGATTATCTGCTCGCAAACAATTGAGAGTTTTGTATTCAGTTTGAGTTTCTGTATTGAGGATGCTTTCATTGCTATATTGAAATTCTTCTCCATATGATGCATGCGTAAAAAATCGTGTAGGTATACTGTCTATGCAATCAACGAACAATTTAAATTAATACATAGGGTTTTAAACACAAACTCTGAAAATAAAAGAGGGACAGTTGCATAAAATTTAGATGATTTTGTGGTTAGCGGCCTTTTGGTTGGTTGTCATCTCCATGAGCAGTCATCAATTTGAAGATTGATTTGCTGCACCTCTCCACTCGTTCCTCCCGTTCGCTAGCCATTTAATTCATATACATAGCATTTTAATTTAAACATTCTTCATAATTTACTTCTTGTATCCCCTCTGTATACTATAGTCTTTCTAAGTATTTCTTCCTGTTCATTCCTCATTGTAATGTTTTCAAAATGCTCTTGTGTGTCGGAAAGTGTCCAAGGAGTTTGCTTCTTCTACTTTGCTGAGTTAAGTTGGCACTTCATAATGATTGATTTGTGATTACTGTCAATATCCACGTAAGTGAGTCTCTCACCTCAATCATTCCCGCTTTTCCAACCCATATATTGCCATCTGGAAAGAATTGGCTTCCATGGATGAGACAAGTCTTCCAGGTTCTCTTCCGTGTGAGTTCATCCTGGTGGACAACATGTTTCTCAGGCATTCCAGTCTGCCACTTCAAGTCCAAAATATTCGCTGCAGTTATTGTGGTATACGTCCAGTGGTGGATTAAGGTCATTGTTATTGGGGGAGGGCAGATTCTACTTTCCAGGGGTTAGGGGGGTATGGAGTGCCTTATGACCACCATTTTTCCTATTGTACGAGGAATTACGGTGGACTCCCCCTCTTATTCTGCCACTGTCTCCCTCAGTCATGACCTGCAGGTGCCTAATTCTGTAGGTGCACTATTTGTTGTGAATCATGGGAAATATGTTTCTAAGTGCTTGAGAGCATGTCCATCTTCTCTAATGAATTAATGATTAAAATAAAACTTGGTTCAAATACAGACTAATTTATTAAAACCCACATAACTTTATTTAAAGAGTGGGTGGGTAGTGTGGAAGAGGGAGGAGTTTTTATACTGGAAGGGGTGACGTAGAGGGATTGGGAGGGTTGAGCCGATCCATTGTTTAAAGTGGAGGAGTGTGAGAAACCAAGGGGAAGGGCAGCTAAACAGGCTATACTATACTTTGTGGGAAGGGGGAAGTCATATGTTAAGAAGGGGGTAATGGGTAGGGAACATATGGCCATTACATAAATTGTGTGGGATATTAGCAATTTCAAATCATTCTAAAAAACTTAAGAGGGTCATTTTTAGTGCCATGGACTCTTCTCTCATTGCTTTCCTTTTGTCTTGAGTATGAAATCTTGGTGGAAACCGCTCCTCTGGAAGTTCTTGAGGAGGTGACACTTTTCCTTGGTGATGGATGAGGTGTCTGACATGGAGGTCTGGTGGAAGAGTTGCTTGATCACTCCACCTTTCTGTTGTGGTTGGTGGTGGGACTCAGCATGTGGGTATCAATCTATGTGGGTCGTGAGTTCTCATCCCAATCTATGAGTTCCATCTTCTCTCTTGAAGGCCAGCACATGCTGGAAAAGGAAGCAGTTTTTTCTTCGGTCTCCATCATGACAGCCAGCTTCGGGGCAAGGCAGCCTGTTTTCAAGTCCATTCTGTTGCATTATTCTCATTAGCGGAGAATAGGCAAATGCCTGAGTGCAGTTGCCAGGCATTTTATTGTGATACATAATTTATTACTATTTTTACATGGTTTTTTAATCCTGCTATAGATTGTTTCAATTTCAAAGTACTTTCAGGGTGGCTGCAGTTGTGTGATATATTCAGTGGAGTTTCACCACGGTTTCAGTCGAGTTTGAAGGGAGAAATTGTTTCCCGATTGGATACTCGATATATACCCCCCCCCCCCCTGGATACGCCTATGGCACAGCAGGAAGCCACCACATCATATAAGAATGTATTTGTCCTGGGAATTGCCAGAGGATTGCATATGGATTCTTACATAAAAGTTAAAAAATGCGTTGAATTGCCCTTGGGGAAGTAATCTTTGGTTGCATACTGCAGTTTAAGCCATGGTCAAGAACCCTATATCACAGTCTAAACTACTGTTTGTTTAGACTGTGCCTATATACAGGGTTTTTGGCCATGGTAGTGAGTTCGGCTACTTGAAATCTGACTTATTTGTCTATTATAACTGAATAAAAACGTGTCAAGTAAATAAAATATCTATATTTAGTGATTCATATGCTTACCATGGAGTATACATGCCCATGATATTATCTTGATTAAGAAATCAGCTGGTGAATTTCAAGCGTTCAAAATAGCCGGCAAGTCGTTTGTGGAGTGCCCGCAGTGCCAATTTTCTACGGCGACGTGATGAACTAATAACCTAAATAAACAAATGCGTACATGCAAGCACCATTTGAGTGATAAGCGGAGGAGGATAAATTCACCGTCGGATGTACATGATAGAATGTGTATGAATTGTCTCCTCATGCATCCGTGATCTTGCCATGGCAAGAAATATATAATGTTTACATATGGCGGAAAGAATTACGCAATATTCTGAGCGAGTGTTATATTTCAATTTGTCTTGTTATACTTTTGAATTGGACATCGAAAAAGTTAGATCTATTAGAGAAAAGTTTACTCTGACGGAAGTTATTGATCAATGGAATTTATGATTACTTGGACACATCCCAGTGAGTATACACTAGGATAGAGTAGTACTTTTAGGTCAATTCCAGGTGCTCCTGGTGTTAATTTTCCCGGAAAGTAAGATTTTTCAATTCGTGCGGTCAATGGTATTTAGAATATGTATTTGCATAATGGCAATGAAATTTGAATTCTATTCGCTTGTATTTAAATAAGTTCAACAGTTTATGATTTCTCAAGACAAGGGTTTTCTTCTGAAATTAGATATCTGTTAAGATAAATGAAATAGTATACTGGATAGTGTAATGAGTCGATGGGGTATCACAAGCATTCAATAGCACATTCAAGGATGAAGAAAGTTTTTGTATTTTAACAATTCATGTCTTGTATTTAATTTGAAAGTACCATTAATTAAACCTATATTTTTATGCTAGGGTTGGCGGCTTCGGATTGTTTCCTGAACTTCTTCCCAAGTCTGTGCCAAATCATCATTTGGTCAACTGTAATTTTTTCAGAAACAAGAAGTCATGGCACGTCGTGGGATGGGGGCATGTGTCCATATCTGTACACTCATGTATTTGATGGGTAAGATTTGAAGTTTAAATGTATTTAAACCACAGTTTTAAGTACTTGCTCTATAATGTTTAGAAGAATTCTCTATGTACGGTCTTGTGGTTGCTGTCGGACTTCAGCGTACACTAAAGATAATCGTAATTGAGAAGCTTTACATTAAGACAAAACTCTCATTTTAATTTTTGGGGAGCTTTTTATTGTTGAAATTTCATGCCTTTTATCTGCTGTATTTGAAATTTAGGTAAAGGTGAGCTTTCGTCTCGCACTTGTTTTCGCGATTTTCACCCACTTTAAACAGAGATATCAGAACCAATTTCACCTCACTTATTATGCAAGCTTTGCAAATTTGTTTAACACTTTCAACACAACAATGCATCAACTACTTTAGAAATGAGAAACTTTCAAACCTGAGAAGTGCGTTTTTTCCTCTCCGACATATTGTGAAAAAATGCCGTTTCCTCTTTTCCACTGTACGTAGCGCAGCGATCGAGCAGTTGGTTCTCTAGCATATACACACCTTTTCTACACAGTTTCTTCCCTCCTTCCACTCAAACTCGCCCCGCAACAGCCATTTACTACAATGCAATTCCATTCATTCCACCGCAGTAAACATTGCACATTTCACTTCAAATGAAGGATTTACACTTCCTTTTCACTCACATTCATTCCACTGTACTAATAACATTTCACGTATCACTTTAAATGGAGGATTTACACTTCCTAATTGAGCGTACGCGATTGGCAAATCATGGCGACCATACACCACACACGCAAGTCAGAAAATGATTAATGCCAACTACTCTCAACAATTAACTTCCAACTGTTGACAGTTAATTTCCCCCTTCCACACTACCCGAGAGAACTCCGTCAACAATACTATATCATTAGCCTCTAACAAAAGCCCACTTATATTAACGTTGTGACCTGAGGGATTCTATTCTTATAAAATAATACGCGAAATAACATTTTAGCCTTCTACCAATGCTCACCAATAATCACCAATAAGCGTGAGGGATTCTATTCTTAAAATAATACGCGAAATATCATTTTAGCCTTCTACCAATTCCCACCAATAATCACCAACGAGCGTGAGGGATTCTATTCTTAAAATAATACGCGAAATAACATTTTAGCCTTCCACCAATTCCCACCAATAATCACTAATGAGCGTGAGGGATTCTATTCTTAAAATAATACACAGAATAACATTTTGAAACTTCAACCATTCCCAGAAATGCCCATTTCCTCGTTATCGATCGCGCTAAAAATGCGTTTTCCGCTATTCAAACTCACGAAAATGAGTTTTTCACTTTTGATTATAACCAATTCGTGTTTAACTCCATTGGCCCGCAAACCTCTTTGTGGGGTGGGTTCAGGGCAAGTTACGGAAGGGGAAATCGTTTTCCGCTTTTCCAAATCACGGGAACTCAGTGAAAATCATCATTTTGAAACGTCCTCGACTCCCAGATATGCCCATTTCCACTTTACCATTTCCACAAGAAATGCGTTTTTCACTTTTGAAAATGGCCAAATCGGGCCCGCGTACCGTCCCACCCTAGCACCCCTGTTTCACTCCATAGGCCCGTAAGCTTGTTGGGGGGGTGGGGTAAAGGCATATTGTAGAGGTGAAATTAGTGTTATCCCTCTAACGGTTGTTCGTGAAAACCTCCAAATATGGCGTCGAAAACGGACGAAAAAATCGAAAAATTGGTCATTTTCAAACGTTTATATCTCAAAAACTACTAGTCACACCGGTATGATTATTACATTTTTACAAATCCGCATTCTTCCTCTACTCCCAGGTATCACATTCAATTTCGTCAGTTTCCTACGTTTTTCAAAAAAAAAATTTGAAAGTGCGAGACGAAAGCTCACCTTTACCGAAATTTATTTTATTTGAAAAGAATTTTAAACTTCCCTCAAACATCTGTGACGCTGAAAATAAGAGGGCATTTTCATTTCAAATTAGGCAGATACCTACTAAGAGATAGGTGATCATCTGCAACCCGTGATGAATACAGAAACCTTTATTTGAGTAAATTACCGTATAAAAAGTCAATTACAAGCCAATTACATGACAGTCAGAAATGCATATACTCAATAGGGGTACTCGGCCCACATTTTCTAACAGCATAAGGGAAGAAGTGCTAGATTAAACGCTTTGCACCAATTCGATGGTGGAATGCATAAAAGAATGGAGAGTGTCGGGCGAAGTCACATTGTCTGACCACTTGCATATACTTTTCACTCTGCTAAAGGCTAACGATAGGCTAATCACATACAGGAATCCCAGGTCCACTGACTGGAGGAGGTATAGAGAATTGCTTGGAAGACTAGTATCGCAGGCGCCCCAGGCATTTGATACTAATTTTGTGGTATCCACGTTATAGTGAACAAACAAAGACTTACTGTAAAAATTAAAATTTGCAGTAATTTTATATTTGATTGCTAAAAAAGGCTTCCTTTAATTTTTTTGTAATATGTATTCCCAAAAGTTAGTTTGTGGTTTCTACCAATAAACATTTTTAAAATGTTAGTGCTTGTATATGAATAACTTCTATTTTTCAAGAATTCAAAATCATGCGTTTCATTCTGATGTATAAGTGCTCTGTCTTACTGAAATCATAATTGCAGTAGCATGAAGGTGGAGGAATGCTTGTAACTTGTATTAATGAAGGATGTGTGGTGCACTTTTAGATGCATTACTGGCCTCTATTGAGTATAAGTTGAAATGAAAAAATGGCTTAATCTCCTAGTTTCGTGATCTAAAAAAGTCAAACCATTAAAGATACATGGACGAATACAACGTCAAAAAGCAACAAGCATTGAAAAATCATCAAATTTCCAATAACTTCAGCTAATGCTGACTCTATATAAGTATAGCGAAACTTCTTGGCACTCACCAGCCACCAGTTTAAGGCCATTGAGGACGAATTAAGCGTTGATGAATGGGGAAAGTTATCAAAAGGCTCAGTTTGGGGACTTCTAGAGAGAACCTAAGGATCTTTCTCTCTCCTCTCTTGTATGTGATATTCCCTCCCTGACGTCATTTTCTGTACGAGCAAAAGCCACCAAGTATTGCTACACCTATACTTGGTGGATTAGTGAGATTTTGGGAGAAAAAAATCACTTTGTAATATTTCACGAATTTTTATTGTAAACCCAACTGTTTCAAACTACTAGCATCATTGTGCATTGGGTGCTACATGTATACCAAGTCTCGAGGAGGTAGGGGTTGAGGAAAATGAGGGCAGGGGGGGGGGAGTTAGTGAAAAGGGCATCATCGTGTGAAACGAAGTGAGGGGACATGGGTAAGGGGAGTGCGGGGTTTGAGGAGGGGGGGGGGGGAACAGAAGAGATGATAGAATAGATGTTTTAAACCTTAGTTAATATGAAAAATCTTGGGTGGAAAATTACCTCGGTGTCTAGTTTCAATAAGATGTTTTGCAAAGCCAGATTTTGGATCATTATTTATTGTATAGTACATATTTATGTTCTTTTGTTCTAACAGTGATTTCTGTCCAGTCTGCCCGACAAAGGCACCATTACGATCTCAACTCTCGAGAAAATACACATTGCAAGAGCAAGAAAATACACTCAAATAAACTCAAGCAAATACACACAAATTTGCAGCCATTAATTCTATGTTCAGTAGTTTGACGCCTCGGTAGCTTAACTGGTTAAAGCACTCGGTGCGATATTGAGGGATCCGGGTTCGAATCCTGGTCAAGGCGAATGATTTTTCCTCTGTGGAATATTGCAATTATGTGCACTTGCGGGTGACTCCGTAAAGGTAACTACCGTGGCTAGTCCCGGTATCCTCAAAATTATTCATTAATTCTATGTTAAACCGATTAATATCCATCCCTCTCTCTGATTTCTTCTTTCAAGGGAAAGGTAAGGCAATAAAATCAATCGCCCAAGAAAACGGCTATAGCAACAACCTTGTACAGAGACAGCTACATAAGAAATTAATGTGTAAAACCATATTATTCATGTCATCACTCAGCAGATCTACTTTTAAAAAGCCTAAGAAATGGTGTAAACTTCCATTTTTAGGTACAATATACTAATACCCACCAAAGTAACTAGACATTCTGGTTGACCAGCTCAGGATTGGTTACTACAATCCACTAACTCTAGAAAAACTCCTGTTCAACTCATAAGGACAAGATTGATAATCCTAAAAAATGTTATGTGTATTTGTTCGAGTGTTGTGATTGAAACGGTGCCTACGTTGGGTAGACTGGACAGAAATTCACTGCTTGAGTAAAAGAACATAAATACTATATGTATGTACGATGAAAAATGAACCAAAATCTGACTTTGCAAAACATCTTATTGAAACTGGACA
Organism: Pyrrhosoma nymphula; assembly: GCA_963573305.1. NCBI lineage: Eukaryota > Metazoa > Arthropoda > Insecta > Odonata > Coenagrionidae > Pyrrhosoma > Pyrrhosoma nymphula. Next base: position 3,787,295 of record OY754335.1, on the reverse strand, counting down.
CTGTGTTAAGTTTTCACCCAAGATTTTACATGTGAATGACTAAGGTTTAAAATGAAGAAAAAAAGGGTTGAAAATTTTTGAAATTTTTAAGAGACATGTTTTCCACCTGATGTAACAATTTTAAATGATCTTTCTGATTTTAAACGTTCTCCACTCGCCTCCGATTTTACACCATGACCTTGCTCAGTCCCTTCTTTTGCCTTGGCAGTCCATTCCTTGCCATACCCTCACCTCATTTATTCTGCCCCGCCGCCCCTCGCACTTCCCTTACCCACGTCACCTCTCACTTCATTTCACCCAATTGGTGATCCCATTTTTACTAATCCACTTTTCCTTCTTCCCCCCCCCCCCCCCCCCCCCCTCGCACTCCTCAACCCACTAATTCCTTGAAATTAGGTCGTAGGCTTCCGCGGATATAGTGTTGACTGTTTAATCTTTCGGGATTCATTCCGCGATGTTTAAAATTGCAAAAAAACAATATTTCGCTGGTCCTCCTGCCAGCTTCATCAGGTTAATTGAACTGATTCTTTAGTCTCGCTCGTCTTTATATGTATATGAGCGAGGACTCCCATTGTTGCCAGAATTTAAATTTGAAAAATTCGTTTGAGCTACTTAACGTGTAACCGTCTTCTCAGTTGACATTCTCCGGTCTCTTCGCAATTTCTGTAGCCTCCCTGATTAATCTTGGGTAATAGTGTACCTCCCTTGATATTAATTTTTTCTCCTCAAATTTGAATTTATGAGAAAAAAAAAGATATTAATGAAAATCCCACTGACCCGACAGAAAACAGAGAGAAGCCAAAGGCATATGCACATTCTCCCTTATGTGTCTTGAACTACGGAGAAAATCTCCAGAATTCTATTGAAATACAATGTAGTTAGCAGATTCACATGCGTGACGAAGACAGGGGACGTACTTCTGAAAGCCAAAGACCCGCTTCCACGAAACCTCTACGGAGGAATATATGAAGTTTTGTGCAGCTGTGGACATCCATATGTAGGCCAGACATGCAGAGCCCTAAAAATACGCCTCCAAGAGCATCAACGGGCAATTAAAAATAATATTTACCGCATTTCTGCAATAGCCGAACACAATCTTAGCAGCCCCACTCAGTATCCCACCCACTAAAGAATCAGTTCAGTTAACCTGATGAAGCTGGCAGGAGGACCAGCGAAATATTGTTTTTTGCAATTTTAAACATTGCGGAATGAATCCCGAAAGATTAAACAGTCAACACTATATCCGCGGAAGCCTACGACCTAATTTCAAGGAATGAGTGTTTGTCTTGGGAATCAAAAATCGCAGTGTACTAAAGTGTTCTCCTCCCGACATTATTATATGGTAGAGAATCCTGGGTAAGTCAGGATTAGCATTAGCAGGATTAACCACTCATCTGGGTATTTAAATTCTCGGTTTCCTACCCCGTGGTGGGTATTTAATTTAGAATCGAGGCATATTTTTACCTTTTTTTTAATGGGAAGTTTTAAGCAGTCAAAATAATTTTTAGTTCATAAAATTTAGCCTATTTTTTGACCGATTATTGAACAACAATGAAGTAATTTTATAATTAATATTAATGAATTACAAAAATTATTAATATATAAATTATTAAAAATATGTTTATATATATGTGAAATGATAGAATCTTCGACAATATGATATAAATCCATTGTATATTAACTTGGATAGTTCATATTTGATGAACTAATAATGATTAATATAGTTTTAAGGAGTAACATTTTAGTAATGTCATAAATTGTTGCTGGCTAATTTTCAATTTTAACATATTCAACGATTTTATGCAGGAATTTGTAGTAATTTTAAAATGGAATGTATGGAATAGGTAAAGACATCAATGAAGATTTATTATGATTAAAGAGAGTATTTATTAATTTAAAAATTAATAACAATTAAAAATTGTTTATTTATAATTTATCACCAAGAGTTTTTACTCTATGCTATATTTTTGAAAATAGTGGTACAGTAGGTGTTGAAAAATTATTTTTAGGAAAAAAATCATGAAAAAATACTATTTGTTGTGAAATATTTGTTGAATTGCCGGGAAAACAATGAAACCTCTACCTTCTCCTGCGCGGACCCAGAGGAGGAACCCAACCTGCATATCCCCCTTCCCGGACGCCCGGCGGGCGGCAACAGCCTCGACTGCAGCTTGAAGTCACCATTCACTCCCTACTAAACTTCCCTTCCTCCTCTGCCCATCACACCCAGCGTGTCCCAGTACACATTGTTAGAATGTACAAGGGTTACAGTAAATCATGCAATGAACACAATCACTAACCTCTATTCAAAGAAAAGAATCACACTAAAAAAATACATCTAAGGAAGGATTATCCACGTAAAATTGAAGAAAAGCAATTGCATTTCACTAAGTTTCCCAGGCAATTGAAATGCAAAAATATAAAATTGAAAACTATTGTATAAGTTTATTGCATGAGTTATTATGGATAAGGCCGTCACTCCTGCCATCCCCACCCATGTTTTTGTTATAGCCCTGCACTAAAACTGATTTTACCACTATTTTCCCTCTTTTCTCTACTTCACGCATATCAGTATCATGGAATGTACTTACCACTGTCACATCTCTTTTGTCCTTCCCATTTATGATCTTACCACGAAATGCCACCGATATTTCTCCTTTCTTCAGTTTTGCAAATTTCACGGATTGGGGAAACTCCTTTCTGCTGGAAACCATTGTTCCGACTACGTCAGTTTTACTTTCAACTAGTTTGTCCACCAATCTAGAGCTAGTGTACCAATTATCTAGGAACAAAGTATGTCCCTTTCCCAAAAGGGCATCTGCTAAGTCGAAAATGATACAGGCACTAATATTCTCCGCTTTATATCTCTCACTGTACATAGGGTCCTTCCCCGTGCAGATATGAAAATTCTATATATAGCCGGAATTACTTACGCAGACAACAAAAACTTTTACACCATATTTATTCTGCATTGAGAGTATATACTGTTTCCAGGAAATACAACCTTTTCACATAAGTAGAGGTTCATCTACGACCAATATCCTGGTCAGGAGAGTAAACGATTGCAAATTTATCTCTCAAAAATTGCAAAACTGGGTCTATTTTGAAAATTTTCCTATTGCTAACATTTGCATTGAACGTGCTGTTATCCGCAAAATGTAGCAACTTGAGCAAAAGGTGAAATCTGTTTTCACTGAATACTTTTGAAAATAAATGAGTTGCTACGCTATCTCGTTTGCTGAAAAAAATTCCATAATCTGGTTTCACAAATAGTTCGTAACACTCTAGAACGCTCTCCCTATCCTCAATTTTCGAGTCCAGTCTTACCTTCAAACCCCAAACTCGAAATTCTCTCTCACTCCTTCATTAGCACTCAAAACTCTGGGGTAACCAGATTAATTTGTTATCTATTCCTCCTCCAGGACATCTTCTCCCTCCTATTGTCTCGCTGTCACTGACATCAGTATTGTTGTATTAATCGCTGGAACCACTTTCTTCATCACTCTATTCTAAGAAAATTAACTATTTATTCCTCTGTCGGTTAACTCCGTTTTCTTTTGCTTGTCGAAGCTATAATCATAACCAAAACAAAATTTTTTGAAATGAAATATTTTGTATAAAATTACCGGAAATAACAACAAAACTGCAAAAATATTCCGCATGTTACTCGAGCAAAGGAAATCTCCAAAAACACCGACAACCGCTACTCCAACACTCAACGGATAACTGGGGACAACTCTACTGATTGAAGATTTTCAAAGCAGCTAATTATACATCTCTTATGTGTGAAACCGAGGAGACCACCCTTTGCGAAGGATTAGCAGGGTGGTTTCTTTCGGGAAAAACCCGAGCGCGAGGGGTTTGCCGTCGGTAGTAATAACATGAACTATCCTCCAGTCTTGGTACCATAAAATGTTCCATGGCCAGGAAAAAGGCTGACTTTGGGCTCAAGATATTATAAAATAGCACATACTTCACTGAAATGAATGTTTGGGAACGAGAAAGCAAATATGTTTTCGTGACGACCTGAGAATAAGAAAAGCGAACGAAGAATCATAGGGGAAGGGCGAATGCAACCCGCAACACAATTACAACGTTTCAGTACGAGACGTAGAGCTTCATAGAAAAGGATAGTAGAACTCACCTAACGATGGAAGATTAAACTAAAAGGATGCCTCTAAGGCATGCAGTAGCTCTGCGGCGGAATATCACGGCATTACCTTAGCAAATTAACCGAAAATCGTCATGACGTATATATACGGCATACCCAGTACCGGAGCAACTGTCCATGACGTATATATACGGCATACCCAGGTGAGTGGTTAAGCGAATGTAAGGAGCTAAGGTTCAAGCCCAAGGTCGGTCATTTTTTTAATCCCCAATGTATAAACCTAAACATTTAGGAAAGTCATTACATCAGCGATATATTTTAAAAGTAGTGAAAAATATAATGAAGAAAATTTTTTCTACCCCAATTTTTGAACTAATTCCTAGATAATCTTGGTTTTGGCTAGCGAAGTAGATATCATAGAAATGAGAGGTGAATCCCAATTTGAGTGGAGAAATGGAGGGATATCAATGCCAGGTTTAAAAAAATGTAAATTTAATGCGGGTGTCGTTAACCGTTTGCTTCATCATTTGCATGTCCTCATTATGAAATAAAGACGCGTCTAGCCGCTCTCGTACGCTAGCGGTGCATCCACGATAGAGTACCAATTTAACCAATATGAACGCAGAGGCTTAACTTATTTTTACTACTTCATTCAACCGCCAATAGGTGTCACCATGTGTAGTTGACACGTATGACGACGTCGCCTACCGCGTCCACATTCAAGCGTCGGTGACGCTTAAATGTGGACCTATCGTGCGTTTCGCACGTAAACTGTGTGTGTGCGGTACGCGTGAAACACCTGAATGTGAATCCACCTTAAGAGTGGAATAAATGCCGTGAGAATGGGGTGTGTCTGAGAGAGGTGCCACAGCAGCGGAGAAGTTACGTGAACAGGGTTGGGAATGAGTGGGTGATGAAAGAAGATGGCTTGGATGCTCCAGTTATGAACACAAAGTACTCTGCATTTGTTCTTTGGTGGCTTGTCACAGAAAAATGGACAACTATTATTATTAACCTGGTCATTAATCAGTTGTGTGCACTAAACATACGTGCAAACTGTTGAACCTTATTCATTAATTTGTGTCAAAGAAACTGGAAAATCCCCAGAATAACCTGAAATATTTTCAATCAAGTGGTTGCCTGATAGCCAATTCCCTCATGTAATATTCATCCCTCTGTATTCACTTCCAGGTATATAACTAAGGGAAATACAAGCATAAATGTTTATACTGAATGGCCTGAAGCAGACAACCTAGAGAAATGTCTTCGGACATGCTGTATGGAGGGGTATGATGGGAGTGACCGAGAGGGCAATGGAATGTATGCAAGTGACGGTGATTGCAATGCCATTGTTATGTTTAACAACACTTGTTACCATGTAAGTATCCTAGTGGCTAGTAGATTAATTTCTATTTACTCCTTACAGTTTTCCCATTTATTGAGTATTTTTGCCTGTCATTCCATTGTCCTGACCATATTTTTGCCATTTTGTGGTGGCCAGTTGGTCGAAGGGAACTAAATTTTGTGGTATTCAGTATGGGGTCTATCTTAGTGATTGATTCCCTAGAGAGGAGAGTTGGGAGCACAGGCTTTTACTGCATCCTGTGGTACATTTTCCGGTGCAGCTATGTAGGTCAGCAATTTGTAACTATGTACATACATACATTTATTTCCAATTACAGAAGGCATCTTCAGGTTGACTAAGAGGTGACCAAATGACTCTTGGTAAAGTGGACAGAGTTATTGACCTAAATAACTTGTCTAGCCATTTTTGAAGGTTGCTATAGAAAGTCAAAAGGGATAATTGAAAAGGAAAACTTTGTGAGTTCCACATAAATAGATTTTTATTACGACCTAGGTTTCGTCGCTGAGCGACATCTTCAGGTTCCATCAGAGACCACCAAGCAGAGAACCTCAGATCAAACCTGATGATGTCGCTCAGCGACGAAACTTAGGTCCTGTTATGTGGAACTCACAAAGTTTTTCTTTTCAATTTTGAAGCTGTTCCATAAAGTAACGCCTGAAACCATTAACTTCGTTGAAAGAGATGGTTTTCCTGAGAAGGGATTATATGCTCCCTCAAAGCTCCACTGCATCCTGTTTGCACATGTGCTGCTCCACATAGAGTTTAAATATTGAGCACTCTGTGTATGCCATTAACCTTTGACATTTCATTTAAGGACTGTCAAAGGTTACAGTTTGGTGATGGCATTGAAGCTTCAAAGATCTCAATGTTAATTGCAGGTTTCTTGCAAGGATAATGATCAGTGTTGCCCTGTGAAGAGTGGGAAGAGCAAAAATGTGGTTATGATGCTAGTGAAACCGACCATGGAGGGAGATGATAACCTGAGCTGGTATAATATCCTTCATGAAAGTCCATCACATGGCCTTGGTGGACCAAGCAGAGAACCTCAGATGGGAAGGTATGTCACAACCGAAATAAGCATAAGAATGTGCCGTGAGACGAGCCACCACGGTTACTTTAGCGGACTTCATCTGCTGAGGAGGTACACGAAAAACTTATTTACACAACTGATGGAGAAAAAACTATTCTTCCAATCTGGAATTCCAATTAATGTAAGTTGGACAGCACCCGTCTTCCCCATTCATTTCCCTCTGAAAGCCAAGACTTTTCAAGAAAGTCTTGAATGGTCACAATCTCGTACTGTAGTGGATTCGGGTCCTTCATTCTAAGATGATTCAGGATGGGCACGTGGTCTTCCAATGAGATTTGGAACCTTGTTCCATACTTCCTTTAACATTATAAATCATTGCTGAAAATCAAAAGAGTTTAAGCTCTCTATGGGTCAAATTATGCAAGTACGGTAAAGTGTCTTTACAGTGAAACCCAAGGTACAGTAGAACTCCAATTATCTGGATCAATTGGGACCGGACCCCATCCGGATAATCAAATATCCAGATAAATGGATAACTCACAAAAAAGGTAGTTTCTTTGGAAACTTATTAACGTATTAGCTTCGGATTGATTGAAGAACGCTAAAGAAACGTATGTGCTATAACCAATTAAATGTTGGACGAAATTAACGGTATAAAAGATACATTACACGTTTCGAATTGACTATTGCCGTGACTGTAAAAAGCCAATTTTCGATGGTTTTTTTCACCTAATAGCGATCCAGATAGTTGGGAGTTTGGATAATTGTAGTTTTACTGTAGTGAAATTTTGATGTAGTAAACTTAGCTAGACAACCGATAACATAGGATTTTATGCGTAAAAAATAGATATTCTGAACATTTTTCTTGGTTTTCCAAAGTGATGGAGTTTGCTGAACATTTGTTTAATTAATGTTTTTTTGCAAAATTTTTATATGATTATGGTCAAAGTTGGCACAAAGTTTCCATTTTGTCTTTATTTTTTTCTTATGATAGTTTAGTTTTTTTTTATTTTTATACCTAATATATGTGATATAATTTTTTTATTAAAAAGAAGTAAAAAATTATTTTATGTACAGCCTGTCCTCAACCATTAGAATGACAAAGTAGTTATTTGAATTTAGCATAAATTAGTATTAATAAAAAATTACGTTTACTGCTGAGCCACTTGTTGCCATTTGCTTATGTCTGAATATTTGGTCCACCATTTCTGGCAAAAATCAGCTGTCAAAAGTTCGATGGTCTGGGCTATTTTAAAGTATGAAGAGAGAAAATCACTCAGAACTATAATGAACTAATATCACACGTATCAGTAAATAAACTCAGTTTTTGCTATTTATGGAATTTTTTTATTACTTTATCAATCTTTCATCATGGTAATGTTGTAACAGGTACCCTTCCTTATTTCTGATCCTATCAGTCATGCATTGTTTCCTGCCAGTTTAGCTGGATTGCCATCACATGGCAAATTTTACTTAAAACATTGCAATTATTTAAGTGCAGGGTTGCTAAAGGCCTGGAAAACCTGGAGAACCTGGAAAAGTCAGGGAAATTGAAAATGTCTCTGGAAAACCTGCAAAAGTCAGGGAAAATGAGAACTTACCTGGAAATTTGCTTTCCCAAATCATAATCTGTTAAAAACTGATGATCTCAAGCCTGACCTCGTGGAAATTATGGATATCCATGATAAGAAAACCACCTTTGTTAATTCCACAAACTTCCTTACGCTGGCACGAGGCGCGTTTCACCACACTGTGGCATACTCTCATGTGCAATTAGCGGTAGTTTGCTTGGGAATATATAGCCTGGGCTTATGTTGAGGAAAGGAGAGGGGGTGGGTTGGGATGGGGGAGGGTAGAGGATTTCCGTTAAGTTTAAAAATGGAAGACTGCTAGGCGACTCCGATGGCAGGGGGGGAAGGGTGGAGTGTTTAGAGGGAGTTTCTAGGGGTGTAAGGGGGAGGTGGAGGGGGTGAGAAGAGGTGCATGGTGTAGGAGGATTTGGGGACCAAGCGCTTTAAAAACCGCCGTGACCACCCTCTTAAAGAGAAAAGGTCTAATTATCACTAACAGAACTATATAATACACACACATTTTTAAAAAATCACCGTCATTAAGGTGTCCGACTAAAACTTTACACAAACAAGTAAACTACCCCTAAAACCCCTCCTACTTACACCCCTAAAAACCCCCTCTAAACACTCGACCCATCTTCTTCCCCTCCTGCCATCGGAGTCGCCTAGCAGTCTTCTGAGAGACCCATAGCCTCTTTGGTACTCATTTTTAAACTTAACGGAAATCCTCTCCCCTTCCCCACCCACCCCCTCTCCTTTCCTCAACATAAGCCCAGGCTATATATTCCCACGCAACCTCCCGCTAAACGCACATGAGTATGCCACAGTGTGGTGAAACGCACGTCGTGCCAGCGTAAGAAAGTTTGTGGAATTAACAAAGGTGGTTTTCTTATCATGGATAATCTGTTTGTTTTCAATAAGTGAGCAGTACCATTTTTTTTATTTATTTTTTTTTTATTTCATCAACCTGAATACAGCCTCGAGGGCCATTTTACATCAGGCGTTATAACAGTAACAAAGGACAACACACAACCATGTCCAGGGAGGAGAAAAATCCTCCACCGGCGGGACTCGAACCCGCGACCTCTGGGTTGGCAGGCGAGGACGTTACCCCGCCGCCACCGAGGCCGACAGACATTTTAGGCAATTCTTGCGTGCTTTGGCTTATTGCTTTTAGTACCTGGCCTAAATGAGGCAGTGGAACTTTAATTGATCTTTATCAATTAATTATGTGCACCTAAAATTAAATTTCAGGTCCCATTTTATACAATCATTCTCAGGATGATGGAATATTGATTTCTCCTCAGTTTGTGTATGTAGAATTAATTCCTTGCTGATAATATGACAGCTCACAAGTCATAATAACCTCTAGCATGAGTCAGTTAAATCAAAAGGAATGAACTACAGAATCTCTGGTCCATTGAGAGCCCTTATTTCCCTCTTTGTGGGAGAATTAGGTTTCTAATGTCTGAGGAAATATGATTTTACCATCGAATGTGAAAAAAAATAAAATTCAAGTCAAAATAATTTCTTCAGTCATTTCTAGTCTATAAAAAATTTATTCACATAGGTAGTGAAGAAATTTTTTCATTGAGAGGCCAAGGTACACTGGAAATGCAGGAATTGTTAATGATTAAAATGGAAGGGAATTCGTAACTTCCTGAAAAAGGTAAAATGAATCGAGGTAGTTGAACTAAAGTTGTTTTTATACGTGCCTGAGAATCTTTTTCATTCTTTGTGTCTATTCTGAATGTGCTCATATATGAACTGACCTACTTCCTGTTAAATCACAATCGTGCCTTTGTCATCATCATCGTTGCTGTTCATCAACCATGATGGTTTGTTTGACTTGGTTTTCCACTCTATGCTTCTATCAGCTAGCCTCTTCACCTCTACATGTTTCTTTGTTTCTTCATCATTCATTATTTGCTCCATGTATCTCAGCAAAGCTCTTACTCTGTTCCTAGCTCTCTTCATTGGACACTTTTATCTTAAAATATGCTGAATTAGGTTGTCCTTCCTTTTCTTTTGAGTTCTTATGAGATTTCAATCATCTCTAACTCCTCTCAGTGCCTCTTCATTAATTGATCGATAAATCCACTTGTAATTCCAATTGTATATCCTTCCGTGTATAAATTCCTCGGGGATGATTTTTTTAAACAGCTACAATTAATTTGTAGGATTTAAGTCTTTCCCGGCGAATGCTTAGGATGAATAGTTCTCGGGATTCCACCCGGGTAATGGTGTTAAACTCCACCGACGTTTCAATGGCGTAGTCTGCCATCGTCTTCAGGGTTAACGATTTTTGCCAGAGTTGTCATATATTTATAGTGTCACATTTGTATTAGGTTTTTCCTGATTCGTCAGTTTTTTCCCGCCTTTCTTTTAGCATTCTCAGAGTCGGTTTACAAGCACTGCTGAGTTGGAAACCTTCGTCTCGGTTCAAGGTTTTACTTTCCAGCCTTATCTCCACAGCTTCTTTCACAATACGATCCCAATAGTCTTCGACTTTGCCAACACAAAAGTGCTTTGCTAAACAAAGGACTATTGGGATCGTATTGTGAAAGAAGCTGTGGAGATTAGACTGGAAAGTAAAACCTTGAACCGAGACGAAGGTTTCCAACTCAGCAGTGCTTGTAAACCGACTCTGAGAATGCTAAAAGAAAGGCGGGAAAAAACTGACGAATCAGGAAAAACCTAATACAAATGTGACACTATAAATATATGACAACTCTGGCAAAAATCGTTAACCCTGAAGACGATGGCAGACTACGCCATTGAAACGTCGGTGGAGTTTAACACCATTACCCGGGTGGAATCCCGAGAACTATTCATCCTTCAATTAATTTGTTTGTAATTCTAAGAGCGGTTCTCCTCACTCATTCTATTTTCCTAATTCATATCACAAAGAACCCATGTAGTGAAGTGAGTGTTGCTCTACTGATCACAATGGTGTCCACATTCACTCATGTGAGTAAGGGCTGCTACCCTTTTTTCTGTTATTTCTCATGACTCCTTATGTGATGAGTATAGATGATTATTTTTCAACTCACCTGGAGGCTGACTGCCATACGTCACCTGGTGGACACCCTTAAGCGTAGCCCCAAGTGTGCCTTCATCCTGATGTGAATGTCGTGTTTGAAATAGAATTACTTACTTGACTTATTTCCTTTAATCCCATAGGGCCGCAACAAAAGACCTCCACCAGACTCTTATTCTGGGTCATCCATTTGATCTCCTTCCACGTTTTGCCCTCTTCTTTCATCTCTATTTCTACTGCCCTTTTCCAGCTTACTCTAGGTATTCCCATTCTCCTACTCTGCGGATTCAATACTTGCTTGCTAATATTTTCATTTGGCCTTCTCAACACATGCCCAATTCATCCGAATTTTCTGTTCTTTATTATTTCTCCAATCGGGGTTCGATTACATTTGTGCCACAGTTCTGCGTTTGTTATAGCTTATGGCCAATAAATTTTGAGAATTTTTCTTGAACATTTGTTTTCAAATACTTGTTATTTGTTTGTAGTGGTTTTTGGAACTTCCTATGTTTGGCATCCATACAAAAGAACAGACTTTACATTACTTTGAAAAATTATTTACTTTGTTCTTCTTCTTAATTTTTGTAACTGCCTAATTGGCTGCAATTGTGCAAACATACTCTTTGCCTTTTTAATTCCCTGTGTCACATCTTCATTTGTTCCACCTTTCTCTGAGACAATGCTCCCCAAATACTGGAAATGATCAACGTGCTCAATTCTATTGCCATTAACAAACATATCTTCATTATTCCTGTTTTACTAGCATTTATTTTCAGGCCAACCTTACAACCTTCCATTTGCAGTTCTTCCAGTTTCTCTTTCTTATCAGAAAATGTATGCGATAAAAAGCACAAATCGTTCACATAGTCAATATCCTCCAGTCTTTGAGTCATTTCCCATATTATACCTCTAACTCACCTACAGACCCTTTTCATAACTCTATCCAACACCATCAAAAACAGTACAGGCGAGAGCTAACAACACTGTCTAACCCCTTTTTTGATCCCAAAAGAACTGGCGAGTCTCGATTCATGTATCACTTGGCATTCTTAATCTTCGCATAGTTTGCTTTTATTATATTTATTATTTTCTGAGGGACTCCAAATCTCTCCAGAACCTTCCATATTGATTCCTTACTAATGGAATCGAGTGCCTTTTCAAAGTCCACGAAGGACAAATACAGAGGAGACTGGTACTCAGCACTGTGTTCAATAATAATCCTAAGTGTGTTAATCATCTGCACATGAGCTCTCCTTTCTAAACCCCGCTTTTTCTCTTCTTAGCTTTGCGTCTACTGTACCTTTAATTCTATTTTGTACAATTCTGGTTAAAATCTTACTCGGTATTGATAGCAACGTAATACCCCTCCAGTTGTTACATATAGTTAGGCCACCCTTTTTGGGTATTTTAACCAACAGTCCTTTCTTCCAGTCTCTAGGTATGGCTTCCTCCTCCCATATTTTAACCAGCAGCCCATGTAAGATATTTGCTGTAGTCCCTGGATTTATTTTTAACACCTCCTGTAGTATGTTATCCACACCAGGGGACTTCCCATTTTTTAATTCCTTAATAGCTTGAGCAACCTCCCCTTTAGGGAGTGGTGCTGTACTTACGCAAAAGTCTTCTTCTACTCTATTGTCTTGGCTCGCTTCTTCTTTTACGTTTCTATTCAATAGTTCTTCAAAGACTTCTCTCCATCTTTCCAGCTGTTGTCCATCTCCCATCACCAGTTTCCCATCCTTATTCCTCACTGGTTTCTTGCCATCTGGTTAGTGGGTACCAACCACGTAGGAATGCACCTCCCCCGCCATCAAGCTCGCGCTTATTACTGAGGGTCGACAAATGTGGGAGGTTAGGAAAGGATTGAAGGATAGGGCGAGAAGGATAGTAGGGGAAAGAGGAAGCACTCGACCCCAGAGTCATGAATAGGCTAAGGGGCTGACGAGAGGCGAAACAAAACATATTAATCACAGGTGTTGGCTTCGTTGGATCCCATTAATGAGGAAACAAGAGAGTGGCAGCCGGTCGTCCAGGGCCCGGAACACCTGATAAGGTTTCTTGCCAATACACTTTCTGTTTGCTATTGTTCTGATATTTTGGTAAACTTCTCTTGTGTTTCCTGCTTCTGCAGCTTCTTCTGCCTCTGATGCCAAGTTCTCTCTCCATTTCCTCTTATCACTCCTGAAACTTCTTTTCATTTCTCTCATGCTGCATGCTTCATTTGCTCTTCTTTTCTCCTTGGCATCATCCTCTTCTTGGTTCTTCCTTCCCATTAGATTCCTTCTTTCTTCTGTTTTCTTCCAAGTTTCTTCTGAAATCCATGGTTTCTTCCTCTTATAGCCAAGGACCTCTTTACTGGTTTCAGTCATTATATCCCTGACTTTAGACCACTCCTCTTCTGTGCCTGCATTTTCCTACTCCAATAAATCAAATCTGTTTTGTAATTGGATACTAAATTCTTGTTTTATCTCCTTCTGACTCAGTCTTTCCACATTGCACTGTTTTTCTCTTGTTTATAATTGTGCTTTGTGTGATGCAACCTTAAGTCTGACATCGGCTGTAACAAGATTGTGATCACTTCCACAGTCCGCCCCTCTCCTGTTCCTTGTGTCTAAAAGTGATCTTCTCCACTTTCTACTTATAGCAAAATGGCCAATCTGGTTGGCCACTAAACTGTTCGGTGAAATCCACGTCGTCTTATGACATAATGTGTGCAGGAACAAATTGCCATCAATCTCCAGTTCTTGATCTCCGCAGAAGTTAACTAATCTATTGCCATTTTCGTTCATTTCCCCAATACCATGTTTCCCCATGGTTTTCTCCTCTCCAGTATTATCAGTTCCGACCTTGGCATTTAGATCACCCATCACAATGATTATGTCTTGCTTCTTTGGTAGGTGCGTAGCATTGTAGTATAGATATGCTTCTTACCTTGGATTTAAATCTTGATAAAATTAATCTGTCCGATATAGGCCTCCAGTCTAGAAGTCTATCCTTTGCTTTGCAGATGATCAGCAGTGCCACAGTGCCTGCTTGCCTCTCATCATTTTCATTTTCCTTCTCTGAGTATATCAACGTGTTTCCATCTCATGTTGTTATTTCCCCAAATCCATTACATCTAGTTTCACTAAGGCCAAGAATATCTACTTTATGATCCTTAAATTCCCTTTCTAAAACTTTCCGAGTGCCTACATCATTCATTGTTCTCACGCTCCATAAACTGATTTGTGTCCTGAACTTCATGCCAGACGTCTGTGCCAAAAAAACCATCCGGCTTATTTCATTTGTTGCAGTTTCTGTAATAAAAGTGAATTCAAGAGGAAGCAGGTTATTAGCCTACCTTTTCCAATCCTGCTGGTGGGGCTGCCACCTGTGTTCGCAGGCTACCGGTTTTCTTTTAAGGTTGTCTCCCTTACCCTTTGAGATCCACACACTATCTACAAGGCAGCAGTTCCTGCTCTATTTACCCCAAGCACGAGGGGTCCCCTCTTTTGCCAGATCCGCTAAAGGACCCCTTCTTTGCCTTGACTGCCATTGAGGTCTGCACCGTAACCATGGCAAGGGGCTGGTTTTGGTCTGCACTGGGTATTTTATTTCCCCAGTACCCGCCATATCTGGTGATCATTCCCCTATCCACCACCAGGGGAGGCGCTCGATGGGAGACTAGACTAGACTAACTCCACACGAGGAATGAAATAGAGCTAGGTTTTATTTTGATATTTCAATGGTGATACATTGACACGTTAGTGATATTGAATTAAACCCTCAAGTATGACTTAAATTGCAAGTATTTTATCTATTCTTTGTAATTGTTCCCTAATATCCAAGAGTTTGTGCATATTCTAACTGGAATATATTTAGCACCCAAGTGGCTCTTTGAAATTATTCCAATAAGGTTGTTATTATTTTTTATTCAACAAACTAGCTACCTACTAAAAAACTACCATCCTTAAAGTAGAAAATATGAGTATAAAAAAACTGCTCACTTAGTAAAATAATCGCTTCTTTCTACCACATGGTTCAGAAACCTGATTATTTTGTACCTTACCGGAAAAGGATTTTGTAGATATGTATTCTTGAAATATGAATGCGACCAAAAACTATTTTTTCCAATGCTAAATTTGCAGCCTCTATAATTTAAGAAAATTTGAAATGCTTTGCAGAAGTAAACATTGGTTCAATTAACAGCCCGCGAAAAGGGAGCTATGTGAAGTGAAATACCTTGACTCAACATGAGGAAAAATCCTCCTGTTCCACCTCAGTCCAAGCATGCGCCAGTGGTACAGCAGCCGATACGATTTGAATTTGTCCTCTGGCCACGCAGACTTTGAAATACGATCGACTACTTAATGTCTATGGGCATCTTAAATGAAGCATTTCTGAATAATCTGTACACCTACTGTTCATTTTATACCTAAAAATGACATGAAATTCCGTTAAGAAACATCAACTTTAATGATTTACCCGTAAACAACATTGTTTGTGATTTTAAGTAGTCATTAGATTATCACAACTGCAATGGCTTTTATTTCATGGGTGTAAAGACAGAGGAGATGCTTTTATTGAAGGATATCTTTTTTATCTCGCCTTCAAGTTTCGGTCTCAGCTGGAGAGAAATGCAGAAATATGCTCTCCTTGAAATGTTGCCACTTCTGCCATTGGTAGGTATGCAGGGGACCGAGGTGTAGCGCTAGTGGTATTTACCCATTAGTTAAATTTTGGAATTTTGTTTATTAAAATGTTTAAAAACCAACCTGTTTTTTTATGTATTTCACTTTAATGCACTGTAGCGTCGGACAGTGTGTACAAATTAGAAACACCTAGATTCTTATTTCTTTATTCTATACTTCTTTATACCAAATAAAACAAATTGAAAACAAATACGCAGGTGCGGTTCAAACGCTACAGCACATTGTTATCACTATATGGTGTGCATGCGTTAATATGTTTTCTCTTATCCTTGCACTCTCTTTAAAATACCCGCTTACGATAGAATGGATATTTTAACTTGGAAAAATGAAAATTTAGGCCTGGAAAACCTGGAAAAGTACTGGAATTTCATAATTTCTGGTCTGTAGCAACCCTGTAAGTGCCAAAATAGTGAAATTAAGTAAACTAGTTCATGTATTTGTATGTCTTGTGCTAGCATTTTCTTTATTTGCATGGGTGTGGATAGCTTGTTACTTGCATCTTAATTTTGACTGATTCTTTGATGGCTGTTTACCATGAGGAAAATGCCTTCAGAAGCAAGTGACTGGCGCCATACCATGGTGAATGAACTATCTACGTTTACTACTTTGACAGTCCATTTTTATTCAGTGGCAGATTGAGGACATGTATCGTTGGTTCATATTCTGCGTGTCACAGAGGGGAAGAATGCATGCCTTCCATTAGAAGAGGTCACCCGAGAAAAATGGGTTTCTGTGTGTGCTCTCCAGGCCAGCATACAGATGGCTGCTTGTTGCCAGCGGACCTAGTTCACAAAGAAGATGATGATGACGAAGATGGAGGTATTTTGAACAAAATGCCAGATTAAAATTTGTCATTTTGTGTTTTAAGTAGATACATATGTTGTCGGGATTTGATGACTCGAATGAATCCTATTGAATCAATGGATTAGATTGAATCCTTCCAAAAATGACTCGAACCCTGGCTGTGAGGGTGGCATATGTGCTATGCTGAGGTAATAGCCCAGGAAAATTAGGTTTCAACTCGGAAATAATTAATAACAAAGCTTTTTAGATGTATTCAGAACCCCTTTGAGATGAACATATTTTTAGTCCCAAGCTCTCCTAGGGGGGATAATGAAAATATCCAGGAAAAACCTGGAAATACTGGAGTTTTCCTAGAATTCATGCTGTTCGGTAACTAGAAGAGCTGGAGAGGCATTCTTTTTTTTTCGGCACACCTGTTTTTAGTGCTCTACATTTGTAAAAGGTGTCCGGTAGCTTCCCGAGGCACCCGTTCTGATCATGGTCCACTAGAAGGTCATGAAGTGCCACATCATGTACTAAACTCGCCTTAAACCGATATTTGCCGGACTACTAAGCTATGAAATGGTATTTCTAGAACTTGTTTCGGTGCTTGACACAAGTATAACCTTTCTGAGCACCAATACTTTCAGCACCACCCCGATCCTGCCTGCCTACAAGGTGCAAGAAGTGCCTAATTGTCTACAGATGATGCTCCGATGCCTTTAAAGGGTGCTATTCACTCGAATACTCTCTTCTTCTGGAGCAAATTGTGGTTGAGCTGTGACTCTTCTCCTACTTTTCTCTTTTGTAGCCGACAATTAGCCTCACTGTGTAAAAAAAATACTGTAAAAGGTTAACTTCAAGCGAGAGATCTGTAAATAAAAGGTCCTCAGTCCTCCCACTGCCGGCATCACCGGATGTCAAGAGCGCATGGTGGGGCAGCACTGGGTTTATTGCGAGTCTGCGACGCTCCCCTTTCCCCCTACCCTTGGCCGCCGCATGCTGTAGCCTATTCGCTTCCCTCTCCTTTGCTGCTTACTCAAAATCCTCCCCTCCATCATGGCCTTCACTGTCCATTCCAACCACCTACTCTGCTTCGATCTTATCTCCTTCATAACTTTCCTCTCCCACCCATCATATGAAGCTCTTCCTCGTTCGCCTTCCTTTCCGTTCATAGCACAGCCCTAATGCCCACATCTCAAATGCCTGCAGCCTACTCTCTTCCTCTGCAATAAGAGTCCCAAGTTTCTGCACCATAAAACTTTACACTCCATACTAAGCTCTACGTCAACCTTTTTTTTTACACTCTTACACGGAGTTAATGGACTATGTTGACATTAGACTAGCATACATTGTTGGAAAATTGCCACGGCCTGGATCGTCATCATCTCATGTTCTACCGACAGATTAGTTAGAATGTAAAGTTCTCGGGTTAACCACCGGATAATAGTGTTGATCGGCAATGAATTATCGACTGCGTAGTCTGCCATCTTCTTCAGCCCGACTGTCCACCTTGAAGAAAAAGTAAACTACGCTATCGAAACGTCAGTATTGATCACACCACCATCCGGTGGGAAACCCGAGAACTCTTCATTGTAAATATTCATCGGAAAACGTAAGAACTTTCAAAAGATTAGTAGATTGTATTTACAGTCTCTACTACAACTGCCCACCTGTTAGATGCATGGTCGCAGTAGACGGCAAAATTATGCAGGAGAAAATTAAGTTTAAATACCTTAGCATAGAACTGTCTTGATATTGAAATGTGGAATCCTAATTCAGGCAGCAAACAACAAAAGACAAAAGATTGACTGGATGCTTGAACGAAAGAATATGGAAGAATCGACGTATAGAGATCTAGGTGAAGGTATTTCAGGTCTGCCAAAAACCGGTGATCAAATTATGTAGAAACCACAGCCTTGCCGGGCCAATTCACAGACCACCAAGCTACCCAGGCTTCCTGATTCCTAAGACAGTTTGAGAGGATTTAAGGGAACTAGAATTTCAGCCCCTAATGTCGATCAAGGATCACACTGGTAAAGGAAATATGGACCTCAAAGCAACTGACCACGGGGATAAATCCTGTAACATAACTTATTCCTTGATTGGCTACATGAAATTTCAGGTCTGCCGAACACCGGAGATGGAATTATGTAGAAATTGCCTTAAGGATCAGGATGCCTGGGTATCATTGTGGTCTGCGCTTTGGCCAAACAAGTCAAAGGTTCGATCCTTGGTCCAGATTGATTTTTCCTGAAGCAATTTATACGCAAAATCTAAAGTTTATAAAGCTAGTATAATACATATCAATAATAAAAAGGGAGGAATCAGGCGTGATGTTGTGGAAGATGAACATAATAAGAACTCAGATATTACAATTTTCCACAGATAAAGTTTTAATCGACCCGGGTTTCATCATCATACAGTGCATCGAAACCCGGTTCGATTAAAACTTTATCTGTGAAAAATTGTAATATCTGAGTTCTTATTAAGATCACTAATGACATAAATGGTGGCGACTTGGCCAGACACAGCATGAACAAGAAGATTCTTGGAAACTGGTGAGATGAAAGTACTGCGGAAAATCACTGGTGAATCATTACTGGACCGAGAATGAAATGAAACTACAAGAAATAATTGCAAAGTAGTACTTACACATTAACGAGTGGACCTTTAAAAAAAGCATGAATGGAGTGAACACATAGAAACACATAAATCATATGGGCGAAGAAAGAATGGTAAAAATAGCTCGTGATAAGTTACCGTTGGGAAAAAGAAGTGTAGGTTGGCCAAAAAATCATGGTGTGATCACCTTCAAGTCGAGCGAGGATAAAAGGCAAAGGGACGAAGAAAAAACAAGCCATGTACTTACATTGTAGAAGAAAGAAGAGGATTAACATCAACTACTCGCAAGTGGATTAATTTTGAGCGCTCCTACTCTTGACCTCATGACTCCCTGTTGTGGAGTTTACTTTGAACGTTCGCAATCGTAACTATCCATTTGCCATCCATGGAGTTTCTTTGACGGTGTATTTAGCGGGATATCTCTACTCATGAAATTCAATGAATTTGGTCTCATTAAAAATGAGGGGGGAAGGAATGCTGAAGGCTGTGATTGAGGGGAGGATGTTGGGTAAGCAGGGAAGGAGAAGATAAAGAATAGGTTTTATGGAAAGGGACGAAGAGAGGCAGGACATGTGCTGAAATTAAGAAAGAGATTGAATAGGTAGATTCAGGCCTGTAAAAATCAGGAGTATTTTTTTACTCACTTCAATTTAAACCTACCATTAAGTTAGATTACTGTGATGATGATTTACAAAGAAAAAAGCTCATCCTCAAGCTGATATCAAAATATCAGCCACTTATTGCACCATTTGTCGAGATATTTGCAAAAGGATATTGGCAGCTATCTATGGGATTTGGTGTGGCTGTGTCCTCCACGAAGACATAAGAAATGAGGAGTTTTGAGTTACAGATCATATAGTAAATTTAACATTTGAGTTTGTGTTTTCGCAATTATTGTCAAAACTACTCCACGGGATACTATTTTTAAAAAGCTCAGTATTGAAATTATTTTCAGAGTAAGGTGTGAAACAAATAATTCAAGTTTAAGCTTCAAATGCGTAACTGTTGTTAACTATTGAGAGGTTCAGTCATAAAAATAAGTTTTGTGACATTAATATTATTATATTTATTTGATGCATACTAAAAAAGCTTTAATATTTTAATAAAATTTTAAGTTGCCAATTATGTCTCTTGTGGAAATACTATATTTCCCACAATGGCATCTCTTATGCCTCTAATCACTATAGATGCACATAATTTACTTATATTTAAGAGAAAGAGTATTGGGCCCAATGTTGACCCATGGGGGACTCCTTTCGAAACTATTATCTTGTCAGGGGAAGCATTAGTGTTAACCAATTGGGTATGCTCAGTGATGTGAGATTCAATCCATTGGTAAGCTAGGTATTACTTTTCATAAAAATGTCATTGATAAAGTCATAATTTTCGTCTCTTGTAGCATTATTATATTTCCCGTGTTGACATTTCTAAAGCAACTATTGAATAATGCACTATGGAAGCACTTGAAAAATAATCAATTCCAGCCTCTGAAGCAGCAAAATTTGGATATGTTAACCAAAAATAATCACTGTAAGGTTTTGAAAAACACCTTTGGACTCCTCTTGCATCAGTGTTTTTAAAGAGAGTCTTTAATACTCCTGGAAATTTGGTTAATAATAAAAGAAACAGATTAGATCTTGGCAGACTAAGAATGCTCTGCTTCGATAGGAAAAGTTTACAAATTACTTGTGTTCCCTTAGCTTTTTTAGCATTCTCAATTCAAGAATTAAAAATGCCATTTTGAAACAAATTGCTGCTCAATTTTATTCCTCTTTTAAAGCTAAATTGTTAGATTTTTGTATGAGGGAAAACTTAGAGCTACTCATGGGTTCATAAATTTACAAGGAAATTAATAAGGGATAAGGATTTGTTTTACACATTATGTATTGGTAATGAAAAGGAATATTCATATTTGGTGAAAGCAGGATTCAGATTCAAGATTCCGTAATTTAGATTTGATAAAAAAATTTATATGGATTTGATAAATTTCACTAATTTTACAGAAATTTAATCTAAAGTAATTATGTGAAGTAAGAGCCTATGACACAAATCCAAATTAAGAGGCTATCCATTTCCAATAATGTAATATGTAGGAATCTACAGATTTCCCATTATGTTCATGCTATGTATTCCCTTAGTATCATAAATATACAAAGTGATCATGATATTACACATCCTGATTTCAAGTGACATTTGATTTTGATCTCGTTGTGATTTTTGGGAATACCAACAGTTTTGTTATTCATAATTATGTAAACTTCATTGGAAAAGGATGTACAGTGTACTTTTAATGCTATTTTATTCATTTTTACATGCATGTAACAAATATTGTATTTCAGGTGTATTTGATGCTGCAGTTGCTGCAAGCAGTAGTTATGAGTCCACTGTAAATCCAAGAAAACCTTCGAATGTGAGTATCTAAAAAAAGGATATATGTGTTGAATTTGGTTCCTATACCTAAAATTAGCCTTTGGCATATGGGTAGAGATCCGTGAAATTCACGAGACGCGATATAAAGCGAAATAATGCGAATTACTGCAAAATCAGTAAATAAAACAAAATTGCTCCTTTCTCGCGAATTTTACATGAATTAGCGAAAAAATTGCATATGTAATGAGTCAAAATGATAAAAGCCTAGGCCTTCATTGTTTAACGCTGCTGAAGTTCATTGGCGCTATCTCATTATGATCCAAAGGCCAACAACTTGCTTCTTCGCACGCATATCGCATTCACGTAATATATATCGCGCACTGAACTATATTGTAATCCCCATCCTTTCCTTAGGTTTAGCAAAAGAAAAATGGACTCAAATTTTAATAATTCAAGTTTCACACTTAAAACACCTCACACACACTCTAATTTTATAAACTACCCCGATGCACTACTTTTTGAATATGTTAAAAGACCGGTTGTGGTAAGCTCCGCTTACCGGAACGGTGCCTTATCTTAGCACCTTCCGTGCTGCCATTACCCCCTCGACGTGATTTCTCCACCGGAATTCGCCGATAAATTTACCACAGACTCTCTCTTAGATTCCCATTTATCAATCCTCACATTCTCGTAAATATCTAGAACAACGTGCTTTCTCTCCTGAAAAATTAGATATTTTGAATCAATGATGTGCTGAAAGCAATTTAACAAAAATAACACTGCCACGAAACAGCGGAAATATAAGCTCACGCATCCGGAATGCATCGATGCCGAGCAGTAATTGCGATGACTCACCGTAATGCAGTAGACAGAGTTATTGAATAACTTGTTGCAGGAAAACCGGCCCGTTTCACATGGACGAGAACGATCCGCTCTATGAGAGCGGACTACTAAAAATTAAATTACTAGGTTAAAATGAGGTAATTGAGCTCTACGGCCTCTATAGATTAACCAAATAAAAAATTTCTCCAATGGCCCTAAAATATATGCACCACTCGTCAAAAATCAAACACTTACTGTGTTGGTTTGCGGGAATGGGGACTACGCAGCAGGGACCATTCACAGCCTCTCCACCAGAATATCCTCCTGTGGTAGTTCACGGGAAAGTTATTTCCTCGCCAGGGACCACCACAGACACACACACACAACCCAAATGGAATCTTTTGCAAGGCTAATGGGACCCCGTTAAGGAAACCTGGGTTATAACCTGGGATCCTATGCAGAGCTGAAGTGGCTCTACTAAGGCTGTAAAGTTATTACCACAACCGCACATGCACAAAACACTCACACACCCAGTAGGGCCCAAATTTCTGGGAGAACAGCTCAAAAAGAGCGTGTTCAAATAAAACAGAAACGTGGCAGATTCTAGGATTGTCCTCCTCTTCATTCACTTTCAACCTCGTGTTGCAAGTGTTTTTCCCTTCAGCTCGCTGAAGAGGACCACTTTGTGGTTGAAATACGGGTAACGAAGTTCACCCTCGTTCCCCGTTTGTTGTTTCTGTTCTATTTGACCACGTGACCCTCATTGCAATTTTGTATATATATATACGGATGTCTGAGATATAATTTTCACCTGATGATGGTGTTTGACACCGAAACCGGTCGAGCAAAACTTTATTCTAGTGGAAAATTGCCAGTCTTTTTCTTTCACTATTATTTCAAAATATAATAATATGGTAAAAATTATAAATTTATAGCTTCTAATGCTTGAAACACAACGTAATGGGTAGGTACTTACTTAGCTTGACCACTTATATAATAAGAAACTGACATCTTGCTTGATTTCAGTAAATGTATGGCATCGAAGTGATTATATAATACAAAACATTGTGAGCCTCTGAAAAATAGATGTGATATAATATGTAGATTCGGAATTAGTAGGATAAAAAATATTTCACATTACAATTGACTGCAGGTGTTACGCCAAGAAAACAAGTGAATAGGGAAATGCTAATTTTCCGATTTGGTTATTTCGAATTTCATGAAATCTTCAGCATTCATCTATAAATATTTTCTAATCTAATAAATAGTTTCTAATGCTTGAAACAAAGGATAATGGGCGCTTAATTTGACCATATAGGTAATAAAAAAACAGTAGCAAATCTTGCGTATTTGAAGTAAATGTAAAAATCATTATCAAAGTGAATATCAGAATAGAGCACATTCTTTTATTGTGAATCTCAAAAATAGCAAGTAATTTTTTGCTGTTAACTTGTTTTCTTATTTTTTTCTTTTTTTGCAGTTCTTTTTTTTCTGGCTGAAATTACGTCGCAATAATCGAAATCTTTTTGTCGCATGTAATCCAGCAAAGTTCCAACACTCGCCAGAGCTTCTGTGCAGGTGCCAACTCTTCTTTCTTTACGTATTTTGTGAACTCCCAAGCAAAAAGCATCAGCGGCTGAAACATTGCCACTCAATCACTCTCCCTGAATAGCAATTTCACGAATTCCATGTCGCTGCTTGAATCTCGTCAACCACCCAGAAGAAGCTTTAAAATCCCCTTCTATCCCTAGAGACTCGTGAAAAAGTTTAGCCTGCTGTGCGCACATGGGGCCTGAGACGGGTATACAATTTGACCGTTTTTGATTGAACCAAAGAAGCTTGGCGGAGTCTAAATCTGTAAATGTTGAACGTTTCATAGTCTTACGTTTTGAGGGTCCCAAACCATTGTCTGAGGTTGCGGCGAACTTCATCAGCTTACTTTTATTCTTAATTATATCCCGAACTGTTTGTAATCCCACTTCATATTCTTTTGCCAGTTTAAGCGGAGTCTCTCCTTTTTCATTTCTTTTTATCAATTCTAGTTTTTTAGCAATGGAAAGGACAATTTTCTTCCATTTTTCTACCATTTGCATCAGCTTTGTCACGGCACTACAGTAACAAATGCAACTTTGAAGTAATTGAGATTTCCACACGAATGAACTGTCACAATCGTATCTGGGTAAAAACAAATGACTGTTCAATGGCGAATAATGACCAGGGAGCACTGATAATTTTTCGTATTTATTAATTCAGGCCGAAAAGCAAGAACATACAGAACAATAGTAGTCATTTTTAAGTATAATATGTATAAGTTAGTTTATTTACAAGTAGTTAATTTTAAATTATTTCCATTGTATATTTACTATTCTGTTCGTTTTAGGGAGATAGAATATTAAGTGGCAAAGGGTAATGGTAAAGAACGGATAAAATAATTTCAGAAGCAGATGCGGTTGAGTTTTCATCATTCTTAAACGTAGCAAACAATTTCCATAATATTGTGATTAAATTAAAAAGTTAAACTAAAAAGAGAGTTAACTGTAAATTAATTGGGTAGTATGGAGGAAAATGAGTGTAATAGCAAGGGCATTGGAAGAAGGACGGCACTAGTTAATGAAGCATTCAGCAATAGGAGGGAGCAGATGATGGGGACCTAGTGTAAGAGTTCAAAGAAAAGATTGGCGAAGAGTTCAGTTTGCATTGTATTGTGCAGAAACCTGGACACTGAGAATAGGAATAGGCTGCTGGCACTTGAGATGTGGATGAGAATAGAAGAAGTGTGATGAACATAAAGGAAAGTCAATGAAGAAGTTCTTGGTATGGTGGGTAAGGAGAGGAAACTTCTGGAGGAGATGAGGAGGAGGCAGAGCAGGTGGTAGGAACAGGCAAATTGGGGTCAAAGGAATGCTGAAGGTGGTGGTGATGGAGGGGAGGTTTGTTGGGTAAGTGGGGAGGAGGAAGAAAGAGAATAGTCTTATTGGATAGGATGAAGAGAGGTTGGATATAAGCTGAGATGAAGATGGAATAGAAATCTTGTAAGCAGATGTACATATAAAAGTCAAAAGAGGATTTTAATCTTCTTCCATTAAAACTAAGGATTAGTCAATTCCAAATGTTGATTCTCGATTCCACCAATTCTCAGGCTTAGAATCGGTGTCGAGAATCAATCGCCTAAAGTCAATTCCAAGTCCATCGATTCCAGATAGATAAATATTTTAAACATAGACTATAAGCTGAGGATATATTTGCTATTTGTCATTAACCACTCATCTGGGTATTTAAATTCTCGGTTTCCTACCCGTGGTGGGTATTTAATTTAGAAACTTTATTTAATCTAATCTTTATTAGAAATTTAGTATTTTTATCTTTTTTAATTGGAAGTATTAAGCGGTCAAAATAATTGCTAGTTCATAAAATTTAAACCAATTTTTTGACAGATTATTGATTAACTAGGAAGTATTTTAATAATTATTTTAAATTATTTATTTAAATAAATAATTTTAATTTTGTTAACTATGTAATTATACAATTAAACTGATAGAACCTTCGACAATGTGATATAAATCCATTAAATATTTACTTATTTAGTTCATATTAGATTAATTAATAATGAATAATATAGTTAGAAGTAGTAACATTTTAGTAATGTCATAAATTGTTGCTGGTTAATTTTATGTTAAGACGTATTCAACGATAATATGCAGGAATTTGTAATAATTTCAAAATGGAATATTTGGAATTGGTAACGATATCAATGAAGATTTATAAGGATGACTGTGGCCATTTTTTATTTCAAAATTTAATAAGCATTAAAAATGGTTTATATTTAATATATCAACAAGTTTTTACTCCATGCTATATTTTTGAGAATAGTGGTACAGTAGGTGTTTAAAAAATATATTTAGGCACAAAATTATGAAAAAATATTATTTGCAGTGAATTATTTGTTGAATTTCCGGGCAAACAATGAAACCTCTACCTTCTCCTGCGCGGACCCAGAGGAAGAACCCAACCTGCATATCCCCCTTCCCGGACACCCGGCGGGCGGCAACAGCCTACTCCTCGACTTCAGCTAGACGTCACCATTCACTCCCTACTAAACTACCCTTCCTCCTCTGCCCATCTCACCCAGCATTTCACACTACACGTTGTGAGAATATGTACAAGGGTTACAGCAAATGATGCGATGAACACACAATGACTAACCTCATTTAAAACAAAGAAATCACACTAAAAATATATCAAAGGAAGAATAATTCACGTCAAAATGAAGAAAAACATATTTACATTTCACAAATATTTTTGTAGGCAATTGAAATGCTAAAATGTAAAATGGCTAACTAATATATAAGTTTATTGCGTGAAATATTGTGGATTGTCATTTTGCATACCTCTATACACACATCGAGAATTAGAAAAAATTACAATTGAATAATGTTTTCCTTCAATATTCAGTTTTTGTGTGGTATAATCGGAAACATGGAGCAGGACACGTCATACGTTCAGTCCTACGTTGCCTTCAAACTCGAACTTCTCTATCACCTCTTCATTAGCACTCCAAACGTTGGGGTAACCAGGTTGATTTGTGACTTTTTCCTCCTCCAGGACATCTTCTTCCTCCTCTGTCTCACTGTCACTGATATAAGTGTTGTTGTAGTCATCGCTGGAACCACATTCTTCATCACTCTCTTCTAAAACATTAACTATTTCTTCCTCTGTCGGGTCACTCCGTTTTTTTTTGCTTGTCGAAGCCATGATCCGAACCAAAACAAAATTATTTCAAATGAAATATTTTGTATAAAATTGCCGGAAATGATTTACAAAACTGCACAAATATTCCACAAGTTACTTGCGCAAAGGAAAGCTCCAAAAACACCGAAAACCGTCTGCTCCGACACTCAACGGACAACTGACGACAACTCTACTGACTGAAAATATTCAAAGAAGCTAATACATATCGTATGTGTGAAACCGAGGAGACCACCCTATGCGAAGGATTAGCAGGGTAGTTCCTTTTGGGAAAAACACGAGCGCGAGGGGTTTGCCATCGGGAGCAATAACATGAACCTTCCTCCCGTCTTGGGACAGATAGGTTTTTGTTTTCCTCGGCAGCACGGTTGTAAGCGAGGGATCATGGCATGTCCGAACTTCGGAGATCTCCCTTTCCTTCTCGCTCACACATCACAAGAAAATTAACCCTTCCCCTCCCCAAGGAAATAATCCCTTTCGCAGGTCAAAATTTTCCTTCCGTGGGTTTTTCTCCTCTCCCAAATACAAGGAGGAAGGGTCCTTGTTCCGCAGATCTTGATTTTATTGCTTTCTCGCGTGGGGGGTGTGGTTCGGCCGCGTTGTCGCCGTCGACAAGGGACAAATTTTCGGCACCGAAATGGTTCAGTTTTTTGAACAGATCTCTACCATAAAATGTTCCATGACCAGGAGAAGGGCTGGATTTGGGTGAGAGGTATTATATAATATCACATACTTCACCGAAAGAAATGTTTGGGAATGAGAAAGCAAATATTTTTTCATGATGACCATGAGATCGAGATAAACGAACGGAAAATCGTAGGGGCAATGCGAATGCGACCCGCAACACAATGACAACGTTTCAGTACGAGACTTAGAGCTTCATAGAATAGCATGGTAGAACCAATCTAACGATGGAAGATTAAACTAAAAGGATGCCTGTAAGGCATGCAATAGCTCATTTGTGGAATATCACGGCATTACCTTAAAGTGGAATCGACTCATCCCCAATTAAAACCAAACCTTAAACCAGTAGGTTACTCGAATCAAAATAGGTATATATTTTGGAATTGGAAGGTGAAAATTAAATTCACCTGAAAATTTATTCACTAATCCAATTCATTGATTAATCCAATAAATTAGCCCAATGGCAGGAAAATAGTTAAATGAATTATTTTAGGATCCCTCAATGGTTTTCCATTGATAGTCTTATTAAGAGTTTTATCTATTTTCTACTGCATTTAAAATTTTGCCTTTCCTCTTTGCAGCGAATCTTGGAGGATTTTCCTGTGGAGAATGTTGCTCTTGGGCTGCCCGAGATAAACAATCAACCATTAATGCCCAGTGCACAGTCAAAGCCATCATCCACGACATCACCTCCACCCAAGACTCTGGAAGTATCGGTTAAGAGCCAAACTGTGCGGTTGCCAGAGAATGAAGTCACATTGTCAGCTTTTGTTATACCCTCTGAAAAGCCAGGTGTGCAATATCTCCCTTCAATTGTTGAATCATTTCCAATCATCTTTTTGAGAATTCCATCTAATTATATGCGCAAGGTGATAGAGGCCTGCTACTGTGAAAGTCTTGAAGATGTTTGCTCTTTTCCATTTTAATCCTACTGTATCAGTTAGATCACCCGAATAATAAAATTTTTCTTGGGCTACCCCTCTTTCTAACAACCTGTGCCATGTCACTCATATCTGATGCTCAAATCATTGGCCAGTGCACAATTTCATAGGTGATCCCACATTCATCCAGTATTTTTTTAACTTCAACCTTGGTAAAATAGTCAGTTTCCATTATATCATACTTGACATTGTAGCTCTCAGGTATCTGCGAAAATCTCTCGTGTGTAATGATAATCTTACTTACTTACTTACTCCCATGGCCATCTATGCCCAAGCTGGGAGTTGGCCTCACCATCTTTCTCTTGGTCTCTAGCTTCTTCCACTGCTATCCATGTCCGTGTATGCTCCTCCATCCCACCACCTTTTTATTTTTGGTCTTCCCGGTGGTCGTCTTCCCTCTCATGGTCTCCCACTGGTAACACCCTTAAGTATTGAGCCCTGCTCCGCTCTCATATAACGTGCCCAAGCCATCTCATTCTTCTGACACATGCAGTTATGTCATACTCTTTGTAGACATCACGTATTTCCTTATTCCGTTTGATTCTCCATATTTCATTTTCCTTTGTGGGGCCAAAGATTTTCCTCAGGACTTTATTTTCGAATATTATCAGTTTCCTTTCTTCTTTCTTGTTCATGATCCATGTTTCTGCACCATATAGAAGTACCGGTTGAATTATTGTGTGATATATTTTGATTTTGGTCTTTTGTGATATTACCTTTGAGTTTAATATTTTATTACAGGCATACATGCTTTTGTTAGCTAAATTAATTCTGTTCGTAATTTCCGGTTCTTCACTATTTTTGTTTCATATTATTGTTCCCAAGTATTTGAATTGTCCCACTTCTTCGAAGTTATGCCCATCTATATTTATTGTAGTCATTAGTTGATGTTCTGTTTTAGTAAAGTGCATGCATTTAGTCTTATCGTCATTTATATTCAGACCCACTAGTTCCGTCTCCTGGAGTAGAATTTTTGTTAGTTCTTCCAGTTCCTCCTTGTCTTCTGCGAGGAGAATCACATCATCTGCAAATGCTAGGATATTTATTCTAGTTCCTATTTTAATTCCCTGGTTGGTTCTTCTTACATTTTTTAGGGCATCTTCTAGTGTTATATTGAACAGCAGAGGAGATAGACCATCACCTTGCCTTACCCCCGTGACAACCTCGAATAATATAATGATAGTGTAATGATATAATAGTGTAATGATAATAATAATCTTTATTCTTCTGTTGCATAACAAGCATTGTGGTAGATGTCGTCAGTCAAAAAAACCTCGTGAGGATACAGGAACAAACAATTCACAGAATATACTAAACACATTTATACGTATAAACTTAGAAACTTATTGTGGAGAAGTCAATTTCAAAGTATTCCTCCGGGGAGTATAAAGGTTTGGATAAAAGCCATTTCTCCTGGGCCATGCATAAAACATGGTTTCCTACCATTCTTGCCGAGTTGGGCAGCATGTTAAAGCACTTGATAGCCAAATTTTCATATTTAAAAGATTTAGCCAGTCTACAGTGAGACATATCTATACAGCGGACTCTCGTCAGCACATTCTTGAAGGGACCTGGGATTCTGAACGTGGTAACCAGGAAAACGTGCAAAACAGGGTAGGCATTCCATGGAAAGTCAAATACGTACTGGTTAGTTGCATAATATGCAGAAGAATGTTATCCTGCCGCTCATTTTAGCTCATGCCGTAGATAACTGGTGATCATTTATTGTAAAAATAGTTTATTTTCCACCTATTCCACCTCCCAAGAAAATTCATACAATACCTAACGCTGATGCGTACTCAATTATTAATGATGACAACAATTGTCGTCATCATTAATAACCAAACAGCACGTTTAGTTCACAGATGCTGCTTTCACAAAGTTCAGCGGCAAAGTTAGCGAAGCCACCTAGCGATATTTTTCTCTTCGCACTTCCAATGAAATAATTAGGTCAGATGACATGAATCCGCGGCACGAATGCCCACTTCTCACTTAATAGCGCTCTATGTTTATATAGCTTGTAGTAAATTACAATGATTGCACCGAAAATGCTATATTTGTGTTTACCATGATGAACATTTTAATTTCATGAACAAATATTATAGCATTATAAGGACTGTCAGAACTCCTTGAAAACATGAACAAATTGAGCTCCCGGCCCAAAAACATCGTCTTTCCCGTGCGTAATGTTGTAAACTTGATTGCTTGTAACAAAACAAAAATGGAACTTCCCGCGTGTTCTCCACTAATATTGCAAACAAAAATGCATAATTTAATGGAAATACATACATGTAAATTTATGGTGGCTGGAAGAATCTGTCCAAGATGCTTTGTTTTTATCATTTTGAGCCCTAATTCTTTGATGGTACAGTCCATTTTTATTTAAGTATTCATCACACGTTCATCGACCTCGTGATTGCTGATGAACTGTCGCCATCGCTTTCACTGTTTTTGTGAATGTTGGAGGATATTTGGGCTCTGCTTCGTCTTTCCCGGTGTCTTCTTCTTCCTTTCTGTTCATATGAACAGACGACATATATAGACATCATCTATTGGCATCAATCGTACTAATATATGAAAATTGAATGGTGTCGTTCTGTCTGTTGCTCAATCACACAAAAACTACTGAACCGATTGAGCTGAAATTTGGCATGTAGGGATAAAATGTATATGGGATGAACATAGGCTATATTAAAAATTCCTCAGGGCCCCCAAAGGCCCCCCCTGGTGTTCCCTGGTGGTCCATGCTAAGCATTGGGTTCGGTGCAGTGGTTTCATTTTTTGCTTTTTAAATTTTGAAAATTTAAATTTAAATTGATTTTTCATCCAAACCTCTCCACGTGTGAATTGTGACTTTTTCATAGGTTTTGCAAGTTTCATGTCATTTTGACAGTATTCATTTAATCCTATTCAGCAGTTTTATTTTTTTCCTCTTTCAGTTGAAATTCGACGGTTACCATCTTGTAGTGATTGATAAATTTTCCTTTGCTAACATCTCTCCTTCATACCAAACTGATATCTCATAACTCCCAAAAAAATGAGCCCCAGGAAAATCGATGATATTGGCCATGGAATTGGTGGAATAGCTTCACAATGAAATACTAGTTCACTTGGTTTTCCACATTAATTTATTTAGCTTATGAATAAAATAAGCTCACTGCTAACTTTGTGGTATTCCATTATGTAAAACGATTTATTTAAAAAACTTTTACAAACCACCAAAAAATATGCACTCTCTCAAGCACACACATACAACCTGGGTTACGGCGCTGAGCACCATCATCAGGTGACGAAGCAATGCGAACAACCTGTATATATACCACACTGGAGGGAGGGGTGGGTTGGGTGGGTGGGGGATGTCGTCACATATGATGGTGTAAGGTTGAAACGGAGGTATTGGCTGTTGTAGTATATGTTCAGGGACGCAATGCGCTTCTTAATAGAAAGCTTTCTATATAGCTTAACTTGAACGGCTGTACTAGACTCAAGTATAAATAAAATAAGCTCACTGCTAACTTTGTGGTATTCCATTATGTAAAACGATTTATTTAAAAAACTTTTACAAACCACAGAAAAATATGCACTCTCACACAAACACGACCCGTTTTACATTTAGCTTATGGCCCGTCATGGCTTCTATAGTCACAAGTGAGAAAGGAGAGGTCTTCAGATATCCTCTCCCACTACCTGAAGGCAACCTCTGCCTTTCCTCTTGTGATTATAAAAGCCATGCTTGTTGTCATGCATGCACATGAAGATGTCACAGTGCCATGAAACCCAGGTTGTAAGTTAAATAAATTAGACCTAGGAAGTTTGCTCCCATTACAAATGAGGTTCTCACTTTATTTTTCAGGTGACCATTACACCTATGAGTGGACTTTGCTGTCACGGCCTGGTGCCGATGAAGGAGCTGACACCGGCACCATGCAGGACAAGAATGGCCCCAATCTTAGATTGCGAAATCTGAAGGAGGGTTTCTATTCATTCCAAGTGGTAGTCACAGGTCCTGATGCCATCGGAAAGCAAGCTGCGAATGTGACAGTTTTACCCCGTGAGTTGTGAGAATTTACTTTAGATGTGAATGCCTCAATTATCTGAATTCTAGTTTGTTTTAGGTTTGTCACTATTTCAGCTGAGTTTAATTGAGTTAAATTGTGTTTTCAGGTGTTTTGTTAGGATGAATTTATCAAAACTTAGGTCGCCATTGCTGTTCTTTTGTTCAGTGGCATCACAATGGAATATTTATAAGTATTCTAAATTATTGGGAAAACATTTTGCGTTTTGATAAACAGTCTAAATGTGATATCAGTGCATTATTTTGCCACAAGCCTTCTGCAGAGTTTGTTTCGTTGTCTATTATTTCCCAACTCCTTACAATCTTTCTCTTTATTTATGCTACCCTGAGTGCTCTCTGTCCTTGTTTCTCTGGAGAACAAAGAATTCACTACATGTGCTTATGGAGTAATTTCTTAATTACTCCATAAATCATTTCAATTAAATGCATATGCATGGTGTAGCAGTTATAAATTCCTTTGGGATGACATTGAAAGCTTACCATTTTATGCAAAAAATGCCAATCCTAACTACTAAAAATGTTTACTGATAATGATGTTTATTGAGCTATGTTGCTTTCCTTTTAAATTTTAATGAAACATGACCATGGTGAATATTGATCATCATGACAATGATGCCGTAACTTTAAAACCATGGTCACATCAAAACAAAATGTGTGAGGAAAGGTGTGAAGCTCTTTCAATTACACGATCTTTCAGAAATTCAAGCCTAAAGGAGTATAAAATATGCACTGCTAAATAAGTTATTTTAAATACTTTTAACCCTTAGTCAATTGAAAATTCTTATATATTTATAGAAGAACTAAAGTATTTTCTTGCACATGTTCCAGCAAAACGTAAAAACCAACCTCCTCAGGCCAAAGTGACTCCTCTGACTCAGGTTGTTCGTTTGCCAAACACTGGTGCTGTCCTCGATGGCTCTGGCTCGTCAGATGATGACCGCATTGTTAGTTATCATTGGGAGTTGCAGCAGGGCCCTCTGGGATACCAGCCTCATCTACCGGCTACGAGCACTCTTCAGCTGGATAATCTTACTCTTCCTGGGAATTATACTTTCAAGTAGGGGGTTTAATATTAAAAAATGTAAAACACAATAACTGTTGGCTATTTTTGTGGTTGCTGGTCATTGCTGGAAAATGGAAATTCACCCTAATCGAGAAAACCCTTAGTTGTACAAGAATCACTTCCGCTGTGATTGTTGTATTCCAACTTTAAAAATTGAAGGGAAAGTAATTTATAGTAGTGCACAAAGTGAGTTTTTGTGAACAAAGTGAGAACTTTTAAGTCATGATTCAGTTTGGCAGGGGAAATTAATTTTGAAGAGTATAAATTGAAGAGGTACTATTTCAGATAAGTATCAACAAGCTATTACAACCTCAGATTAATTCCGATGAAATTTGGATAGAGTAAACACTGAATTTGTTGTAGTTTTACTATGCAAGGTTCACTATGAAATTCTATTGGGAGAAGAAAATATTTTAATTCCATAGAAGTAATAGAATACCCCCAATGTGATGTGCAAAATCGTAGGCCTTGATAGCAGTCATTTACCTTTAATGTTATGGTTGGGATGAAAAGTACCTCAACTGAAATCTTGATAGAAGTCTTGTATTGATCATTTAACTGACAAAGCTACAAGAACCACACTCGTGAATTCCCATTCAAAGCTTATGCTTTGGTTTCCTAGGAAATTAAAGTTTTTTTTTTGTTGAAATGACGAAGAAAATATGGAGCCAAACACTCAGTTTTTAGGCAAAAAAGAAGCCTATAAGAAAATTGTATGCAAGAATTAAATCCTTCATCTTGTAAGCTATCCAATTGTAAGAACTTCTACCCTGAGTCTTGAGAGTTAGTAATTTTAAAAAGTAAAGAAAGAAAATTCTGCACTGATTCCAGTGCTTTTCTTACTGAGGAAAAAGTTAGCGCATTCAGTGCCATGCCTGCCCGTAAGCCTCTGAATTCAGGAGCAGGAACTGCTGTTTGGAGTTTTCACTCCCTTTTTATACAATGCAAAAATCCAGATCAGATTCTGGGGCCAGGTAATGATTTAACCTTCCAGCAGTCGCTCGGGGGACAAAATAATCCATGGTGGTGTATTTGCTCTAAAGTCACGGTTATTACAATTGGGGTGGTAAATATGATTAAGGTGTACAGTACTTGAGTAACTAAGTATCAGGGATCTCTAAGTACTGTTATTATAATTAACATGATATGAGAGCATTTGAACCACCATGGATTACTACTATCCTTTGGGCGACTACTCAAGGGATGAGCTCAGCAGTTAATGTTTTAACAAATGTGGGGTAGATACAAATCCCCTAATCTTATCAAATCAGTTTTGGATCACTACCTGTATTTCTGCCCATTTTCGACTTCATCAGTCACCTGGAAGTCAGGTGTGACTGACTGACAGACCAACAGATATTAGTTAATTAGTAATATACATGTTGGTTGAGCTTGGAAATGTTATTGGGATAGATGGTTACTTTTGGAAAAATGTACTTATATTTAAGCAACCAGATAGCTGACTAACCTGTGATCAGAATTTCAATGCAGGTATTTATAGGCTGAAATTTAAAGATTATGTATTTCTAATAAAACTATGCATAAATGAAAAAATTAATCAAAACCCTTTTTTTTACAGATTAACAGTCATTGATTCAGATGATGAATCAAGTTCTGCGGTGGGTAAGATAGAAGTTGTGAAGGAGCAAGATTATCCTCCGGTAGCTAATGCAGGCCAAGATGTTATTGTTTACTTGCCACACAATGCTGTGACTCTGTACGGCAACAGAAGCACGGATGACAGGGGCATTGTCTCATGGGAATGGACCAAGAGACCAGGTGACAAGGCTGTAGACATGCAGGTATGCTTTCATGACAACAACGTATGCGAAGCATAGCATTGGTACATTTGGATACATTTACAGTAGAAACTCGAAATTACGAAGTTGACGGGACCGGAAAAATCGGCACTTCGTAATATCAAATTTCATATGAACGAGTATCTTTCAAAAACATCACGATGAAGCTCTTTTTTGTTTCCTTAGATTAAGATGTACTCTCGCGATGTACTTGCATGATTTACGAAGTTATAATTCATGAAAGGATATTTTAAATGTGTATTCATGCCCACAGGGTGCACTCATTGTCAGTTGAAGACAACTTATTTGTCTTAGTTTTATTATTCCTATTTTCGGGAATTTCAAATTTGGCGCCACCGGATAAGTTATTTTGCCGTTGCAGCTGGCGGTGCGGCGTGCAGCAACTCGCGGATTGGTACTACCCCTCTTTGCCGTGACGAATTTTAACAATATTATCTGGATATATCAATTGGCAATGTTTGTTTACTTGCGTCATAAATTTTTACTGATGGTTCGGAAGTAAGACGAAAGCCGCGTTTCAATGGAAATCGACTTCCGTGTGTCAAGCTACCTTCGCATCAAATCGATGCATTATTCCGTTCACTCATTCGTTTTGTGATGACAAATGATAATTACCGGCAATAGGAGGCTCGATTCGGGTTATCGTGATGAATGGTAAAATATCCTTTCCAGGGTATTTGGAAATTGCCTCACGAGCAGTCCTTCCATCCAGCTATCCCTCTCAATCACTCAGCCGGAAACATTAAAGCTGTCAGATTTTAGGGTGATACCTCAGTCGGATCTGAACAATTGGCACGTCTAAACCGGTTTTTCCCAGAAGACCCTTCAAGAAAAAGTTCTTCGTTCCTTATTCCTAGGCGCGACGACATTCATCTGCGAGGGACTCATTCAGCGAGAAAGAGAAGGGGTAACCCGAGAGGATCACTCCTTCACCTTATCTGTTATTATCTACCCTCACCCAGTTTCGATTTTACCCAGGTGGGTTTCACTAGTGGGGGAGGGGTTGGGCCTCCTTTCAGCGGCCTCGGCAGCCAACACTAGGTTGATACGGCCGATGATCGAACGAGGGAGCCGTTATTTCGGTCGATTCAAATTGTAACCTTACCCCGGTGGTAGCTGTGAGGTTGACTTCGCGCTCCTTCATGATTTTTCCACAACCTGAAATTATGTTGCGTAGCGCCCGAGAGAGCTTTGAAACGCATCGTCACATCAATGGGATAAATAACGCAGTGCATCGGCGCATGCAAAGAGAGAATCGGAACTCTAAGTCTGTTTTTACTTCCTTTTATAGGAAGCATCATTCAATTTTGGAATCGGATACCACGCCAGGAAATCCATTTTCAGACCGTTGACTTTTACATCGCCATGCTAATAGATAAAGAAATTATGTTTTCACCGTTTCGCGCAGGAAGGATGTTGCTAGAACTTATTTCATAGGGCTTTATACATACTTGTGCGTACTTTATATCAACCACATCGGAGAAAAAATTAGTTAACTTGCCTAAAATCGATCATTTCGCGGAAATGCTACTCGGCTATGAGAAGTGATACGAAAATGAGCTTTGATATAAGTTCTAGCTGCATCGTTCATCTTTCAATGCGGATATTCCTCAAGTTGGTACGCAAGTTTAATACAATTACTGTAGTCGTGTAAAGCAAAGATGTCTAGCACTTTTTTCCAGAGGCATTCGTGCCGAGCATTGGCGCTTCCGGCAGTCCAGCGAACGGCCTGCCTCTTGCTCTCCCCACCACCTCTCTTTCTCTCTCCCCCACCCTAGCCTCGGCGCTCATAGTTAGAGGGTCGGAGTAAAGTGATATTTTTTCTCGAGTCCGCATCACATTTCATCTTAAGTATCACATTTCATCTTAAGTATCACATTTCACTCATCGCTTTCCCACGCCCTAACTTCACAAGTGGCTTCCAAAAGTTGGATGGGGGGGGGGGGGGGGGGCGTTGCCCGTTGGGAGTCCCTTATCAGCTATGACGGTGAACCAAACGTATCACATTTCACTCATCGCATACCCGCCCTAACTTCTCAGGTGGTTTCCACTAGTTGGGATATCCTTTCGAGGACATCCAATAGGCATCCTTTCTAGAGGCCTGCAAACGGGCTCGAAATCCGGGCGCCCTCACCTGTGTTCGCCTCCACCCGTGTGACGTAGACGCCCGACCGTGCCCGTTCGCCCCGGGTGCCCGTATCCTAGGCGGGTGCCCAGGTCGTTGGCGGGCACCCAGCTCCTTGAGAGGTCTCTCTTGTGTGCCCAAACTGAGGGAAGGGGAGGGGCGGTATATGACTGAGCGGGAAATTCGCGTCGTGCGAATTGCGGACAGCAAAGGCCCTCAAGCTAGAAGCCCTGTGGTGAGGATTAAGAGACGGGCGCCCGGCATAGAAGCGGTCGCCCGGCGTAGAGGCGGGCGCCCGGCCACCCACCGGGTGACCGCCCCTTGGGCGGCTAGTTCTCCGTCAAGCCTCATTCGTGAGACTTCGGAAAAGATCGTCGACTGACTTCGGGATATGCCTCTCTCTTTATCTCTCGCACACAGGCGGGCATGGGCCGCCCGTATTTTGCG
Source organism: Pyrrhosoma nymphula (assembly GCA_963573305.1). Lineage (NCBI taxonomy): Eukaryota > Metazoa > Arthropoda > Insecta > Odonata > Coenagrionidae > Pyrrhosoma > Pyrrhosoma nymphula. Next base: position 3,748,985 of record OY754335.1, on the reverse strand, counting down.
ACCGTATGCAGGCCTCTAATCCTGTCGAGAGCATCAGCAGCCAACTTCCATGGTTCCAACTAGTTCCTACATCGGCCGCAACACAGGATGACTGTTATTTAGGGCGATTTTAAAGGTATCCACTCCCCAGTGTGAGTTTTTTTATTTGATCCAGATCCGATTTTTTAAAAATGAATTAGGATCCGATTTCAGTATCCGGAGAAACGTCATACCCGTTTTACAAAATTTCGTAATTTCGAAGTTCGTATTTTCGAGTTTCTACTGTAATCATGTGCTGTCGAGGGTTTTATGGTAGTAATGGCTCCTTGTCATTTGCTTATTGTTTTTTCTGTCATTGTGTTGTGTTGATTAAAAAAATAACATTTTCAGACATTTGCTGGCCGTGGTAACTTGCCACTCTAGCTACATGACTTCCTTAGCAATATGAAGCCATGTAGCTAGAGGTGGGTAAATTACTGCAATTTTCCAGTAATTTTAAGTTTTAAGCAATTAATAGTTAAGGAAGGATGAAATAGGTAAGTCAATATCAATAGGGAGGGAATAACGACGTTTAAACCATACCTAATACATACTGCATTAATGTATTAGAAATTTAAAATTTTTTAAAAAGAAATACGTCAGCAGCACGCAATTTGGCTTTCTTTTGTCATAGGGTGAGAAATTTTCATGAAACGAAAACCCTCTGCACATTGGACAGTTCATGGAGTACATCTTGATCACAATCAAAACAAAATTGCTATAATTCCTTATTAATAAATCCTAATAATACTTCATGATATCACTTGTCCCAATGTTTTATTTTTGAGGAATACGATGTCCGATGTCCTTTGACTTCAGTAAAACTTGGAACTGAAAAACCTTGCACAAATATATATCTAAACATGTGAACCAATTTGTAACTTCAATTGGTAGAAACCAGTTAACGATTAAAATTAAAACAGGGATAATCAAATACATAAAAATTACCTTTTGTGTTTTCTAAAGTAGATTTTATTTGCCTTAGATTCGGAGGTAGAATCTTTTGAGAGCACAGTTAGTGCTGCTACAAATGCTCCACGTTAGTTGTATACATCTTAGAACACAAGTTACATTTCAAAACATTGCATTGCCCATCAGACGATGTTTCGAAATATTCACGCACGAAAGATTTACTGCGGGGCATTGTGTGTGTGTAATTAAAAAATCACTATAAATATAGTACATATGTATGTATTGCAGCTAATTGAAGCAATCACTTTAGTGCATCAAAATGAAGCATTTAGAATTTCAACTGTTCTCTTTTGTCGTCGTTTGACAGTTAAACCAAGAAGAATGTTCTTATATTCTCATGCATTACTCTATAATGTAAATGTTAAAGTATAAATATTCCACAAATGAGTTGCACATGCCTTAATTTATAATTGAGCTCATAGGGATGTGCATGGACTTGGATTAAAAGAACATGTTTGGAATTTATCAGCATGAAAAATTATCTCGATCTAGGTGAGTTTTCCTGAAAACTACCAAAAACTACTGTAATTTGCAGGGGTCACGGTAAATTACGAAAATTACCGTGGTAATTTTCAGAGCAGCCCATCTCTTCGTGTAGCTTGATTGCATGATACAGTGCTAAGGTTAAATTGAGTTGTCTATTGCCTAATTTGAATCCTACGTTGGAAAGATTACATTTTCATATTATGTACTCATATGATCAGGTTATGAAAAATTAATTGCTCTTTTATTGGGGCATCCTGTGAACTTTCAATAGCAAAATATAAATTTTTGGTTGCTAAAATCCCAATGTTATAGGACAGAACATTTGTATGGGGTACTTGTTATCTAGCCTTATGGTGGGAGAGAAAGGGGAGAAAAAATCTACAAAGCCTTAATACCGTATCCAATGCCTGCTGGGTTTTAATCTTATTTTCTGAGATTTTCTCTTCTGAAATTTCTCAACTTAACGCATCCATATTTTTTGTGTCCTTTGCTTACAATTGAAACTTATTTTTGGGAAAAAAAAACATTTTATAGTGTTTAGGATGTCCAGAGGAACCACCGTGTGAATAATTTTAAAGGCATACACGTACGCATTATTTCATTTCCATCCATTTGATTCTGTTGTCCATTCAGATATGCACCCTTATTATGTACTCTGGAATGGATGAGATTACTCGGGATTGATAAAAACGTGTCCATGTGAACCTTCCCTTGGTGGAAACCCTGAGGAGGGACTAGGTGAGAAAAGTGGGTGGTGGTGGTGGTGGTAATTCCATGTGCACGTCCTCCTCAGTGGCATTGCTTCAGTGTAAGCCACCCAGTGCGGTCTCATTTTCCATCCTTCCATACAATACAATAACATTACGGAAATACACTATTACGTACACATGAAAAATGTTTGTTTTTATTTCTTTTCATTTCTGGTGATTAAAATTATTTGACAATTGAAAATTTAGTTTTTTTCTTTTATTTTTTTTTCTTTTATTTATTTTATACAATTTTCTATTTACTATTTACAATTTTCTATTTACAATTTCTTTTATTTATTTTATACAATTTTATTTCTTTTATTTATAAATAAAAATGCAAAATTTTAAATGCATTTTCTTACTTTTTTATGTCAAAGAAATTTAAATAATAAAATCAAAATCTATTTCATTTGCTACATTATATTCAACTGATTAAGATTAATTTCTCGATGTATTTAATTAATTGTGATGTTCAACTCTCTGGATAGTTGATAGTTTTCTCTTTTTATTAATGAAAAAGGTGCTTGAAATATTTTTGATGCCAAAAATGCCATCTAAAAAAATGCTACCTTGGACCACCCCCTTTCTCCAGGCCTAGTATTGCCACAGGTTTATCCACACCCCGGAAAATGAAGTAGGTAGTGTGTTTCCCACTATTAACAGATATGTAATCATAAATAAAGGTGCACAGGACCTCAATAATCATTTGCTTCCCAAACCTTCCATATTGTGTCTCTTAAATATCCTCTGCATCTGGAGAAATACAATTCTGGAGATTTATTAAAAATAATTTATTATTTGTCATGATGCTGCGAAAGGCTTTTAGGTTTGGCTGTGAGATGAGCATTTTGCTGCGTTGATATTTTATCTCTTGTTGCAATGAGCATCTTTGGGGTAAACTTTGCTTCTGAAGATGCTCGCTGGGACGTGAGATAGGGCATTGCACCAAAGAAATGCTAACCACTCAGCACAACTAGAAAACCTCCCCAGCTCTGGCAAAATGCTGTGAAAGCCTACCCTCAAATTTATGCATAGTCGTATTTGGAACCTGAATCAAGTATGATGAAGCTTAACAGAGTTATGCATGAGCTGCATTCGAGACTGTGTGATGGCCTGTTTCAATAATGTTTTTTCTTAGTACATAATTGTCCTTTTTTATTCATTTCCTCAATGACAAAGATCCATTTCTGCCAAGTGTTAAGTGCTTGCACAGATGGAGAATAATATGTTACTATTGTACTTAATACATGTGTTAGTTATCTTAATGAACTGCATTGTTTGTAATGTTGCTTAAATGTTTCTTCCTCAGTAGTATTAACTTTGGTCAAATAACCCATGGAAATGGCTAGAGTGTTGCAAGAACAGTGTCTCAGCATAACTTATAGTGCATATGTGGTTTCATGGCATTATCATAAAATTGGTTGAACTGTATCATGATGTATTGTGCTTTCTGTTATATAAGGATATTTGAATATCTAATGCAGATAGTACTTTCAATGACTTATTAACAAACCAATGATCTGCAATTGCCTACAAAAAGGAATTTTTATAGTCTTTTACTGGATGTCATATTTTTTCATAGGTATCCCTCATTTTAATTTGTGACATATTTTCTACGTGACAAATTCTGAATTGGATGAAATCCTTTGAACCAAATGGGCAAAAATACATGATCATCAAAATACTGGAAAGTCATGCTTTATAATCAAGGCTGTGTCTGTACTTATCCCACCATATTTTTTACCACTTCAAGCTCATGAAATTGCAGTCCTGCTTCATTTAAGCCTAGTCCACAACTGCTTCAAGTGTTGAGAAAGAACTTTCTCCACAGCTCACCACATTAATTCAAAGGCGAATTCCCACAATTACCATTGAGCCAATGTGATGACTCAAGCATCATCTAAACACATCTTTTTTTCCCGAGTGAAGTTCAAAAATGCTCGGCTTCAAAGATTGGCCTCTGAAGACTGAAGTAATGCATGCGTAGTACAAATTAATGATAGCAGGGAATGAACTGCAATGGCAGTGAAAGTGGAAGCCGCTGAAGTACCTCAAGAGTTACATAGTGGAGCAGTTACACTTTTTGACTTGCTCTCCATATTTGTATCTGTCTAACATGCATTTCAACAAAACATTTTAATTTCAAGTGCTGTGGATGATCATGCCCAGTTATGGCTTTGGCTATGCATGGGTCTTTGATTTAACGTCAACGCGACTGCATTAGTGGCTAATATTTAATGGTGATTAAGGTGCTCAGAGGGCTGGGCAAAATACACTACGTATTGTATTTGAGATATAAAATACTAAAAAAAAGTATTTAAAATACAATATACAAATTAATGTATTTTTTAATACTCAGAATACTAAAATGCATTCCAATCAGAATAAAAATCCACAAGAGTTTACATTGAAAACAATAGAAATAAGAATCTGCAATACATATTTTATATGAAAAACAGGTTCATGTGTCAAATAAGACTTGAGTTTGTGTAGCCATCTCTATCTCAAACCAGTGGCGTACGCAGGATTGACTTCTGGGGGGGTTTCATTAATATTGATGTGCATCATCATAAAATGATAATTAGATTATTATTCTCTAAAACAATAATTAAATTAACATTCTCTTTTCGTGATGACAATTCAGCTATATTTTTCAGTCCAATAAGCAAAATTCTAAATGCTAGTTCAAGTAAACGAATGAAAACGAATTCAGGTAAGCAGGGGGGGGGGGGTTAAAACCCTAAAACCGTCCGTACGCCACTGTCTCAAACTGATTATTTTGAATAAGCAATGACTAGATTTAATTCACACAATTCAATATGAGAATCGAATGCTTTGAATGTAGAAAGCCGTGTAGCATCTCCATAAGAACTACTTGGATAACTTGCCGATGAAGACCTTCTCGAACTTCGAGTTTGAAACCACCTGGTGAAAAATGGGAATGAAGTGTGAAATAAAAAGTATGTCAAAACAATCTAAACTTACCCAGTTTATTTAGGCTGATTCCAAAAAAATTATAACAGGAAAAGGCTATGCCTCAAAATATCAGTAGGAACCCAGCAACAGAAATACTTATTCTGGTATTCTCTCTGACAAAATGTAAGGTTGTGCGGAAGTTCAAAGTTACACATAACCTACTCTCATGCCGAACACCCTCTTCATACCAAGACATTACAGTAGAAACTCGATGATACGAAGTCAGTGGGACCGAAAAATCAGCACTTCATATTATCAAGTTTCATAACATTGAACCTTTTAAAGAAATCGCTGAAAAATTGTTATTTCCCCCTCCTAACTTTTGTGGTCTTGGGCAACATTTTAAAACCATTTTTGGACGTTATTAGTGAAAGCATTCTTTAAAAATGTCTTAATGTCATAAACTTTATGCCACAAAGGATCGTAAAATAACCATCACCTCGTAATTTTGCTATGCAAATGATTTAAGTTGGTGAGTAACAATTTAAATTCATGATCGCAATGTGTTACACTCATTGTGAAGAATCTGAGATCAGCCAAATCACGTATTTTAACTCCTGAGACTCGCGTCATGGTAGATGATGCACTCTTGTACAACGACAGCTCCTGGGAGTCCTTCGAGACGCGGTTTGCTAATCCGAGCTACCCTCGCCCAGCTGCATGCGAGAGCAAGGGGCGTGCACCGCTCTTGAGCCGATCCTTCAGTTTTCAGATTCAAAGATTTTTTTGTCAGGTGGAGGAATAATGTGGAGGTCGTGGAGAATGATACCGAAGAAAATAGTACTGCCGTTAATGGTTATCTATATATCAGTCCTTTAGTGTACGAGGATGACGATTTACCTCCCTCCCAGGAAATGCCTTTGCTTTCAATGATGGCAAAATGCCTCTCCAGTTCTTAGCGATGTTTCATCTCTCATTGAAGTACATGAACGAATCTTTAATTCATTCCCAAGTCTCTTTTCACTTTGATGATTTGTGCTTAGAGTTCTGTGCCACAAAAAATGACTCAAGTACGAAATAAAATTATTATTTTTTATCTTTCTACACGTAATCTTTTCACTGTCATTTCGCATTGTGGGTGTTGGGAGATATGTTGAGCACCATTTCATCTGATGACATCCTTATTTACAGACTTCGATAAGCTAAAACATAGAATCTCACGTAATGACTTTGTAATTGAAATGTGGTTATCGAATCACTCCATTATTTCGGGTACATTTTATCCACACAAAGAAGTGTGATAGAGAAACTTCATTTAAAATGGACATTGCCGAGATGTTACAGATCTAATGTTCTCATTTCATTAATTAGTTATTCTATTTCCCCGCTCCGACTTACTACTAATTTTCCGATGATGGCACGACTTGGTGGTAAAACTATGAAAATCTTCTCTCTCAATCTCATTGTGGTCATGTATAATCACGAACATATAATAGTCAACATGGTGAAGTATGTAACATGAAAATAAAATGAGGTTAACGGTTAAGGCGTAACTTCATGGAATTTACTCAAGTTGGCCCAACACTTCACCTGAAGATGTCGTGACGCCATGCGACAAAACGTGATTCGTAGCAAATTAAATCAATATGGATAACCAAATCGACGAGTTCAGGCGTGACTCCATGGAAATTAATCATGATGCAAAGAGAACAACATTTGGTACCAAGCTTTTAGGGATGCGACTACGACGCATACTGAAAATGCCTCAATATATATTTGAAATACAAAATACTTTTTGAAGTGTATTTCAAAAACAAAATACCAGAAACAAAAAGTACTTCAAATACATGCATTTGAAATAATGCCCAGCCCTAGGTGCTCAGAATTCTGTTGCTTGTGTCACATCAAATTTTCAACATTTGTGTAGATGTTTTACCCATTCCTTCGTAGACATAGTAGTAATACATACTCATAATTAGATGCCCTTTCTGATGAGAGTCTTTCCCTTTTATTTCCTCAGGGCTTTTCGCTGAGTTTAGGCCAATATAACAATTTTACTTAAAATATTATTCCTAATTTTTATTTGTCACCAACAAATTTTGTTCCATCATATTGCCAGGCCCATAAGACGTACATATTTTATCTCGGAAAAACAATATAAAATCGGCCTGCTTTGATGGGCTGAGGGTAAAGTTATGTCTTCATGCAACAGATTTTGCGATGCTTTAGGAGGTGCCCATATCTCTACTTTTAATGCATAGTGTGTTGTGGCATCAAGCTAAAGGTTCACACTCCATCATTAATTTGTTTCTGGGGTTCTATGGCTAATAACTTAAGAAAGTTAACATCCCATTTTCTCCCTATAAAAAGTTAATACTGATGGATGTTAATTATTTTGGAAAAGTATTTTCCGGGTTGGTCCATTTGGGCGGACGACGTCCGTTAATTATTTTATTTTTATTCTAAATTCTAACTAAAAAAATCAATGCATAGTTGGGCCTGGGAACTATAGAAAGTTAAATTAATCAATTGTGGCGATACTTGGTAGAAATTGAAGATAGAATTCATTATGACAAAAACACAGTACTAAATTCCACTATTTATTTTAATGATGTCGACTGGTTTATACGTCTAAAGCATCATTTATATAGTGTCTGTTTTGTCTTGTTAATGACGCTTTAGACGTCGAAACCAGTCAACAGCATTAAAATAAATAGTGGAATTTGTACTGTGTTTTTTTCATAATGAATTAAACTACAAGTTAGTTTTGTAACTTAGGTAGACAGGTCTTTATCTGTCTATTCGGCTCAAGACATCTTTCTTTGGTACCAAAATCAGCATGTTAGCATATCATTAGGCACAGCTTAAGGCTTGGGCGAAACGGGCGACTGACAGGGGTGCCACAAAGGAAGGGGTGCCGTGATTGTGAAAAAATATTTTTTTACTACGTTTAAAAGGTGAATAGGTTTGATAAGCAGGGAAGTGGGGGCGCCGGAATACTCTCTCACACAGGTGAAAATTTTGTCTTAAGCCGGTCCTGCACATCAGAGTCACGAAATGCACTGCACAAGAATTTTTGCCTACACCCAGAATCGTCACCAGTCACCTCAGTCCCCTAACCTGTACCTCAGGTGTGTGTAAAGCCAACTTCAGGCTATGCTCATATGTTTGTCATTTGCCCGATTGAAAGGGACCACATTTATTTCAATTGTGTTGTTATTCAAAGTATTATATTGCCTGTATGAATCTCCCTAAAATTGTTTCATTGCTGGTTGGTTGGTTATATGGGGAGGTGACTGGCAACTGCGGTCATTAGCATCATTAAGGAAGGATCATTGTGGCGTAGAGAAAGAGTAGTGATAAACCTGGCATTTACATTAGACTAGTCTACTTGAAGCTACTCTACTTCACATGGCACCCAAGTATAGATTGTGATTACACTTAAACATCTCCACCACTGCTGGAATCTGAACCCAGATCCTCTAGATGGGAAACCAGTACACCAGCCACCACACTGGCTTGATCCCCTGTTACATTTCTGTTCCTCTCCCGGTATCCTATTTTTGTCTGATTTTCGACATGCTGACTACAACAAAAGCTGACTTTGTCAACTTCAGTCTTAGACCACATTGAAGATTAGTATGAAGAGACCTTTGTTTGATAGTTGGAGTTGTGGACTATTTTTTACAATATTGCTAAAATAAAAGTCAGCTTGCTAACCAAAATGATCCTTCTCTTATCCTGGGGAGGGAGGAAGAACAATGTGGGGAAAGAAACACAAGGGAGGAAGACATTTAAACAGCCGAAAGACTCCGAACAAATCTCTAGCCCTAAATAAGGCATGACTTTACAGTATTTTCTGTCTTTTCTGATCTTTTTGTGGAGCCGTGGATAGTTCATTTCCTGTTCATTTTGAATTAATGTGATGGCAAATATCTTTAAGCCTCTTGTGCATAAAGAGGGGAACCTGTTTGAAAATATTGAGCTTTAAAATTAACTGCATCTTTGTGTGCATATTATTGTGTGAATCCTGCAAGTTCCTTATCCCATATTTCACTTTAAGAACACAAGAATGCCAAACCTCGAGCTTTCTAATTTAGAGGAAGGAATGTATACATTCGCCTTGAGAGTTACGGACAATTCCGGGCAGAACTCAACAGCTGAAGTGCATGTCTTTGTGAAACCTCCCACCAAAAAGCCACCCGTTGGTGAGTAACCAGTTTGAATCCTTAGCCTATTGATTGTTAGTTGATAATTTGTTGTTATTCATGTGAAGCATGTAATTAATTCAGTTTTATAGTACATATTATAATTAGGTTACTTTGGCTTTCAGTTTTACCTTGTAAAAATTAGACACAAGAAGTAGTTAAACGATAGTGAGTGTATGTTGTGATCTAAGTTTTTGACTAAATACTGGTGATATCCCTTGTACAACTTAGGATGTAGATCTATGTAGTTAGAAATATGTAGTAAATATTTGCAGAGATGTGAACACAGCCATAGTCTTTTCTTGTGCATTCAATGTTGTTACTCTTAGTTCATTTTTTAATTTATAAGATAGCCATAGGAAATTTGCCAAAACAGGTTGTCCTTTGAACAGGCTGCATCTAGAGCAGGGGTTCTCAACTAGTGAGGAATTCTTCGGGAGGGAATCCTGTAAAATATATAAAATTTATGTAAGTGTAGTTATTTAAAATTAATTCTGTAGCGTTCAATAAAGATTATTGAATGCCGTAGATTAAAATCAATTCTTATATGCGTGCGATATTTTCATTTGTGTTATTAAATAACGATTTAATAATTTATATGGGGAAGAGGTATGATATTCTGAATGATGGTGAAAGGGAGAATTTAGAATGAAAGGTTGAGAACCACTGGTCTTGATGACTTTTTTTTCATGTTAATGATGTTTTCATATTATCTGCTGTTTTAGCCTTTCCTCTCACACAGCACTCCTTCCTTAAATTATTTCTCTCTTCAATACATCATATCTTCTAGCAGACTTTCTGCTGTCCAAAACCTTATTCATTAGGTAGGTACCCCACGAAAACTTCACCACAAATCCCAGCATCATTAGATATGTAGATATACTACCCATGTAGATATGCTCATTTTACTACTGGTTGTTCTTCCACTCACACCTTCTGTCTTATTTCTCTCATTATTTTCCCTTCTTTTTATGCCTTATCGTGTGTGCTTATTTTGTTTGTCTTTCTCATCCCATAATTGAGGAATCACATAATGTTTCGGCCCTAGTAGGCTTATTTCATGGAAGAACATTTTAGGAGGAAAATAATTCTGGAGAAAACAGAAAAAAAAACATAAATAGAGTTTAGGTACTGCTTTGTGATTTGTATACTACTGGCACTGCCTACAGAGCATTATCAAAAAGACTGAACAATTCACCAGAAAAACAATATAAATACAATTGGGAAATGAATTTAATTGACTGGAATTGGGAGGAGAAGCATTTGATAGTCTTAATTGACAAGGAAAAAAAAATCTTCATGCAAAGTTTTCTCCATTTTAAAGTTTTTAGTAACTTTATATGTAAGTATCTTTTATTTTTTGTTTTTGAATTAATATTACGATTACAAGATGATTTTGTGTGGGGAAACTGTAGGTCATGAGCAAGTAAGGATAGAAAATTGATTGTTTTACTTATACATTCGGCTGATTATGAGGGTTGCATTGCCAAAAATAACTTTGATTTTCCTGTGGTCTTAAATGCCTCTTTTCCATCATCAATGCTACTAATAATTTTCATGATCTCTGAAAAGGAAAATAATATTGTGTCACAGTTGCAAGTCATTATTATTTTATGTGGTGTAGTGCCATTGTGTAAATTGAACAATATGTACCCATGCACATTAGTCCTTTTAAGGTGGCTGGAGCGATTTTTGTTTATGTGCAGATTTGCTTGAAACTTTGCATATGTACCCTTATTAGTGATATCTATCGATAAAAGTAAAAAAAACTGCATTCTACCGATTTGGTTTTCTGGCAATTCAATGATATTTTAACAAGTACTCTTATGGCACACGGTATATATTTTTAAACAATTCAATTACTTATGCACAGATTTTCTCCTAAATGCAAAATAATAAGTTTCATATTATTATTATAATAACTGCTAACAAATATCAAGGTATCGTGCCGATTAAGAAAAGTGCATTTAGATATGATTTTCTCGTAAATTTCGCGCCGAAAATCCAAGTCAAAACAATGCTTTAATTAAGGTGAAAATTTGAAATATAAATCTTGCATCATATACAATACTGCATGTATGGTGATTTCCAACGTATGAACAGGTGTACTTGAGTGAAATGTGGCCCAAGAATATTTTTTCGACTTTCTTGAAAAGTTATTAGAATGTACCTTCAACGATTCACGATTACCGCTACAGCCACCTTAAATATCAAGCTGTTATAAGTTTCTGCACATATTTAAAGAAGTAGTTCAATGCTCAAGCACGATGCCCTCCCTCAGTGGTTATGCATATGATTGACGTTACCTCTCTCGATAATGGTATGTCCTTGTTTTTAGAAAAATACCTAATGATATGCACTACACATAAAATCAAATGTAATCATGATTTTACCTTACAATTTATGTTGAACAAATTGGCATGCAAGAGGTACATCAGCCAGTTTTAACATGTCTTACCATCACAGGCCCAGGGGGTTGCCACCTGTCCTCTTTTAGAGAGGACATCTTCTTTTTCAGCGCTTGTCCTTTCTGTTCCGTTGTCCTCAAAAAGGACAAGGACAGTCTTCTTTTTACCACTTCAAAAGAGAACGCAAAAGAAATTTGGTAAAAATGGTTAATTTAAAAAAAATTCCCTCCGAAAATCTTTTCTTTTCAATTAAAAATTCAACCTCTCATTTTGTTATTGGTATTTAGTAATCAGAAATCAGAAGTTATTCAGATGTTCATTTTTTTATCGGTGAGAATTTGGGATATGAAGACCAGAAACCAGTAGTAACAAAAAAAATAAATAATAATGCAGAAATGGGCAATAATTTCCATCAAAATGTGTAATTTTAATCGTATGTTTTTTTGTTGGGGGCATCAACCCCACGCCCCCAGCAGTACATAAAAACTGTTGCCACTCTTCCCCCCCTGCCCTCCCCAATATATTACATTAAGATAGATATGCCCAATAGAGATCATGGTCATGCACCCTATTAAGATTGAGCAGTTCTCTTTTTTTATTGTATGGAAATAAAAATGCATTAAAAATGTTTTGCCGCGCCCCTTTTTCCAAATATTTTCGGGCTTTTCTGGGTAAGGTAGTTCAGCCTGGTATCCTTTTTTCACATTTTGAAAAGGTGGCAACCCTGATCACAGCATTCATACTCGCTATGAAGAATTATGTTTACAGTCTCAGGCTTATGGAATATGGATATCACTCATTTTAGAAATAGAAGGTGAATTGACAATGCTGTAATTTCTTCCATATATTTTATTAATCACGACCATGGTTTCATTGCAAAGCAACATAGTCAGGATTAGGGATGGACTGATGCCAAAAATTCGATACTCAATTCTCGATACCAAAATTTTCACGATACCATTATTTTTTAATTCTCAATTCTTTAATACCAAAAGTAACTTTACTCATATTTTGATGGGAATTAGTACACCAGGTCATATATTTAACACCAATAACCCTATTAATTCAATGATTATAATAAAGAATGCATTAAGGTGGAAACTTATCTGCCATTTCCATTGTCAACCAATTATGTTCATAGTTAAAAAGCTTGTTTGAGGACACAAACATTTGATATAAGTATGTAGCTGAAAACTCACAACATGTCAACATCCACCTATGCAGGTCGGTACATTTCCCCCCATGAGAGGAAATTAAGCACGATTGTCTTCAACAAATGAACTAATACTAGAGGTGTTTGGAATGTCATTTATTGCTAACTAAAACTGAACTGTTATGATGCACTATATTTTTGTTACTTTTCCTCATTCCTAAGCATGTACAAAGTGGATAGTGATGAGTAATTAAATAGCATTAGGAAAAGGTTAATTTCAAGTGCATTTTGGAATGGAATATACAAACCATAAATGGTTTGTTTTCGCCACAATCTGTAAAATATAACCGCTCAAAGATTGACTATTTATGAATGTATGGTAAAAAATTCTATTTTAAGTTTTTGAAGGGACCACCTCCATGTAAAGATAAATTGACAGAAGTTTGAAATGGAGAAAATGAGAATTATTTTTAAATTGATTATTTTTTAAATTAAAAAGGTGTAAAATAATGGAAAACATAAGTATGAGGAGAGAGTATGTAATCAAAGTTTCACTCTGTGTTCTCATTAAATGTTTGCATAGGTATCGAATTAACATTATCATGGAATTAAGTCAATAGTCGATACTTTCGATGCCATCGAGAATCAAGTGGTATCAAGGAATTGACATGAATCGAATCTCTAGTCATCCCTAGTCAGGATATTGTTTTTAATCTGGATGTTAATCTGATGATATTGCTTTGCAATGAAACCATGGTTGTGGTGAATAAAATACTTAATAGTAGCAGTAGTATTTTTTAACATGCTTTGACTGCTAAGGTCAATTTGCACATGCTGTCTGCCACGTGCAGACAGGGGCAACAGCACTCGGATGAATAAGAGGATCGCCCCTCCACATTCGAACCGTACTCAACAATGCTTAACTTCAGTGAGTGAACCGGTGTTTCCATCATGGCAGGCCTTGCCCGGATAAAATACATGGTGAAAATAGCAGTGTTGTAAATTCACCTATTAATGTTAGGGTATGAATAGTGTTTTTTTTGCAAATTATTATTAATAATGAGGCGCACAAGAAAAATTAGCTTTGTTAATTTTTCAGTGATCATCAGCTCCCATGGGCTGAGTGTTTCTTTATATACATCTTTACCATAAGTCTCCAAAGAATTTCATTACCTGATTAGGATTTCGAATCATATTAAACAGCATCAACAGTTCCTATTCAAATATTTCTTCTCCCTATGTATTCTGTCTACTGTATGGTGAAGTGGAATGTCCATCTCTGCACTTCTTCCCTTTACTGGATGCATGAAACTCTGTGCACTCCTTATGAATCTTCTGTCTTATCTTCTCTTGTAATTTTCTACAATTCATGATGTCATCCTCTTCTGTTTAGCCAATGCCGGTGGAAATGCATCCATTTCTTTACCAAGAACTTGGTACATACTGGATGGCTCGAAAAGCTCCGATGATGTGGCCATTGTTGATTGGCACTGGGAACAGATAAGGTGTGTATTCTTATCATATCTTGCCACGCTGGTGGCTAAGGTTGATAGGTGATCTAACTTTTATTATTGAGGAGGCAGTTTCTTCTAGCACAAGCCACAATTGACTCCAATGCTATGAAAAACCTGAAATATGTGTAATGGTGATGATTTTAAATGGTCAAAAGGAACATCGTCCTCCCCTATTCTGGAGGGAATGCATTCATTGTTAGTGTCTACTTACTTGATTCACTGTGCCATGAAATCATTTTGATAAGCGGGCAATGATGCTGTCTACAGGAAAATAATTCATTTGAAAGGAATTAAGTCAGCTCCATGAATTTGATGCTGTTGGAGGATTTTGGTTTTATATGTATGAAAACCTTGTTGACAAGGCACAATTTAACGCACTTTGGTTTTACTCAAGCTAGAAAAGAAAGTAGGACTACTGAATGATGTGTCTCATTTGTGCTTAATATTCTCAATATTTCTATCATGGGTCTAAATCTGTTGCCACTTAGGGCAGAAAATAGTATCATTTTGACCCTTCAGTTCACTTTTCCTGTTCAAAGGTTGAGCAACAATTATATGGCAGATTAGGGATAAAGAAACTAAGCTTGGTTCTGTGAAAAAAAAATTATGAATATCATCTTGACGTCATTTACTGACCAATTAAAGAAATGAACTCACATTTCATCTCGTTCCTAGTTGTAAAATTCTGTGCTTACGAAGCTTTCCTATAGTTTAACTTGTAAATATTTTCGGGACCAGAGAAAATACTTTGCTGTTGAGAAATTTTGCAAAAGTGAGTGTGTTATGTGGTTGTTCTACTGTATATGATAATCTTATAGATAATTCACATTTAGCTTTCATCCAACTTCTGTTTCTACAAAAGTTATGGAAAAGAAAGTAGGATTACCCAGGTAAACATATATGGTCTGTAACTAATCTGGAACTGGTCTGGACCAAGTGGTCTGTAGCTGGTCTCTAACTGGGAAGAA
Organism: Pyrrhosoma nymphula; assembly: GCA_963573305.1. NCBI lineage: Eukaryota > Metazoa > Arthropoda > Insecta > Odonata > Coenagrionidae > Pyrrhosoma > Pyrrhosoma nymphula. The sequence goes on along the minus strand of OY754335.1, from coordinate 3,733,593 downwards.
ATTGAAACACCGTTCCAGACCAGTCTGGTGACCAACCTATACCACGTGTACATCCCAGGTTCACAACCCAACACTTTACCCCTAGGCCAACAGCTCTCCTTACATATACTTGTACATATGGGGCATGAGGCTATTTCTTCTGAAAATCAAGAGTCAATACATGCAATGACTGACAGTAATTTCGTAAAGGTGGACAAAGAGTGCTTGCTATTATTTGACCATACATACAAACAAAAGACATAAGCCAGCAGAAATAAAACTTGGTGCATTTAGAGATAGCTGCTTAAAGATATATACACGTATGAGGCTATTTCTTCTGAAAGTCAGAGTTATTGCACGCAATGACACAGTAATTTGCACTGATAAGACTAATATAATATCTAACACCCCTGCACTAATAACACCTACTTCACATATTTCGCTATGCTACACATGCGCCATTTCTCCACCGTTGACTTGCGCGTTTACGTAAACCAATTTGAGTGTGCTAGCTGGGAAGGAACAAGTCAATAAAACTAGTGTGGATCATCATTAAGAAGTGGCTTTAAAGTTTTGGTTACCTAGTTCCATATGCTGCTAATGCTTGAAATTTATTCTAATCACAGATTAGTTACAAGTCAAATTTCAGAGTAGTCGCAGATCATGGAATCAAATATTGTAGCTCTGTTACAATCAGAATATAGACCAACAAATATTGTAGGGCAGTTATAGACCATCAAGTATTACAGAGCAGTTCTAGCACAGTTTCCAGATCAGTTACAGACCATCGAATATTACAGAGCAGTTCCAGAACAGTTTTCTGATGAGTTACAGACTATCAAATATTACAGACCAGTTTCCTGACCAGTTACAGACCATCGAATATTACAGAGCAGTTCCAGAACAGTTTTCTGATGAGTTACAGACTATCGAATATTACAGACCAGTTTCCAGATCAGTTACAGACCATCAAATATTACAGAGCAGTTCCAGAACAGTTTTCTGATGAGTTACAGACTATCGAATATTACAGACCAGTTTCCAGATCAGTTACAGACCATCGAATATTACAGAGCAGTTCCAGAACAGTTTTCTGATGAGTTACAGACTATCGAATATTACAGACCAGTTTCCTGACCAGTTACTGACCATGGAATATTACAGAGCAGTTTCCAGACCAGTTTGTTTTACTCATTCAAATTCCAGTCCAGTCCAGTTACGGACCACTTACAGACCAGAAATTTTCCTTTCAGACCAGTCACAGACCAGTTCCAGATTAGTTACTGACCAGATATTTTTACCTGGGTACTGAATGATGTACTGTTGATCAGTGATATGTCTCACTTGGACTTAATCTTCTCACCCTTTTCATGGGTCTCTCACTGATGCCACCGAGGGCAGTAAAAAATATAGTTTTCCTTATATATGACCCTCCCACCATATCCTACTCGACATAAAAAGATGAGCCACGATATCCTGACACATTCAATGAGAGTTTGATATGGAAAGAATTTCTTCCCACAGAGAACCAGTAAAATTATATCCATTTAAATAACCAGCCACCGTTCCTGAACGGTGACCTGTAACCCCCACCACCGTGACGTTCCAGAACGGCACCCGTGCTGAACATGTTAAACTGCAACATTTTCATGCAACACTGAGTTTTTTTCAAGAACCAGAAGTTGAGCAACTTTCAAACTTTACACATTATTAAATGTTGCCACTCTGCAGATAATAGACTACACTTTGCACTCATAAAACCCAATGTTCAACTCCAGATCACACCCATCAGCTCCCTTAAGAAATGCATGTAAAGTTCATTTTTATCGCTTGCAGGCTTTATATCTTTTGCAAAATAAAATTAGAAATAATGGTCATAGGAACATGAGATAAGTTTCGTATGAATTGCAATAGAATTAACTTTCTTACCTTTGTCCTCAAGTTTTATTTTCAATTTGAAATTGTAAGAACTTTCAGGAAATGGTCCAAAATGTAGTCGAATTCTGTGCTGTTTTGAAATCATCCCCTTGGCGACCCGTGCCATTATTGAAGAATTCATGGGGGAAAAGACCCATAAGGAATCAATAGTGGTAGCATTTATATATTTTTGCAACATTAAATGAGAAAGAAAGGTTCTATGAAAAAATGTTCTTCAAATAAAGTACTGTTTAGTATTATGAAAGTGTTATTTCTTTTTGACTTAGCATGAGGGGCAATGGAGGCAGCAAAGTAAGGGCATTCAGAGGGTTGATCATCCATAGATGGCCAGGGGGCATATATACTATGCAATAGTAAAATATTTATTCACTGTAGGACAAATTATGCATTATATATTCCAGGGTTAAATGGGGGGGGATACTTCTGTAATGCTGGAGCATATGTACTTGGTACATATAATTTATAGACAACTGATATGTTCAGGGAACCACAATTTGTCCAGGAAAAGCAGCCACCTCTATTCCCAATGCATGTACTATCACTTTCAAAAGTCGGTCCACACGGTGAGCGCAACCATCTCCGTGTTCTGTTGAAATCGAGCTTCACGTATTGAATACGCTTTCCATGACTTCTGGGGGCCAATTTTACTGCTACGACAGTCACAGCTTGAGTTTGTTTTTTACTCGCTAAGAGACCTCGCGTACCCTTCTCCCTCCGACAGCGAATAGCCAAAACAATCCCAACCCCCACTCCCATAAGAATTCGCCAGCCTAAAAACCCGTGAAGTGTTTTCGGCTGGGACTTTCTTGTGGGAGGACTTCGGCCGGTATTTCTTGTAGGAGAAAGAAGGCGATAATTTCCCGTACTCTCCTTATGACATGGGTCGTCTTGGCAAGAATCATTAGTCCTGCGCAAAGGGGACGGATAGTAGCCTCGTTTGCATGCAGGAAAACTAGTAATTTATAAAGTTATAGTAAATACGTTGCCAAAATCCACTGTTGCAAAATCAGCTCGGAAACCTTTCCCGACAATGAGAAAATAAAGATAATGTTAAGAGATCAGAATTTTTATTTTGCACAAAATAGCTGAGATAGCTGTTAAAATGAAATCGGGGAAAGGGCGGAAGAATTCCTCGGTGAAGACCAGTATGGGTTAAGGAAAGAGAGCGGGACGCGAAACGCATTTCTGGTGATGAGTATTCTAACATTTATTAATATATAATAGCCACTATGTCTATATTTGCTTCTTAGACTGATGGAAGACTTTTTACAGAGTACATTGGACGAGAATAATAAATATTACTGCAGAAATAGGGAGTACACTGGAAGTTTAGGCGCATAATTATAAAACATCATGGGGATGAAGCGGTATACGGGTAATGAATGACGAATCGGAATGGGTACATGTTGGAAGAGGATTCAGGCCGGACCATTTCTTATTACCATTGATTTTCGATTGTTCACTGACAATTTGGTAATAAATGTATGGAAAGGGATAAAATTGCGAAGGAAAGTAGCAAGTAACTGTTAATTTTGGTAGTTTTGCAGATGGCCAAGATTTATTTAGCAAGTCAGCCACGGGACTCGATGTCTATTTCGCAGGTGAAAAGGTGCGTAATATGTGGAATGTGAATTAATCATATGAAGCGCAGGTAATGAAGTTTATAAAGTAGTAATAGTACAAAATGAATGAAAATGAGGAAAATTCTGAGCTAGGGAAACGGGTTACCTTTCTGGGAAGTATAACTACGTCATTCAGTAAAGTATAAATTAATGTATGGAGTTTGGTGTTACAGAGGATTTAAAGAATTGTGTTTGAATAGGAATTTCGCTGTTTTCATGTAGGATGGAGAGAAAAATAAACGAAAAGTCGAAAGGAGATACACGAGAGACAGCACAAATAAAACGTGGTGTTGCCTAAGGTGCTATAGATGGGATATGACTCAACAACGGGAAAGGGGATATTACGATAAAGATCTATATTAGTGTTTCACACGTGGTGATGAAAAATGTGCAACTCTATCTCCATAATTGCAAAGTATAATTAAAACGATATTGCACAGTAAATTGAAACGACACCTTTGAGTAAAGTTTAAGAACAAAACAACTGATATAGCCTTGAAACTTTTATCATTAATTAGTGTATCGGAACGAAAATTTGGAGGTTTTGGAAATCCTCCAGCGCACACATTAATTACTGATGCAACGATTTTCCATTTTTGAACTGTAGCAAAATATATTGCTTGGATACACAGACCGTTGAGAATTTCATAAACACCAATAAGGGAAAAATTAACGCAGAGTATTCACCTGGGATGAGAAACTGATGGGAGTCTGATCATTCTCTTGCAATCGGGAGTTGAGATTTATTCAATATTCACTCCGAATTTCCCTCAAGGTAATGACTAGTGATCGGTCACTACTTAGTTAATTTTTGAAAATAATCTGGGCTTAATGAAAGGAAACGAAGTCAAGTGCACTGAATTCGGCATAGAGCTTTTAAGTACTCTCACAATGAGGCACACAACGTTTTTCACAGTATGGCATTGCTTTTACGAGAATGTATTGAAACTGAATTTATAATAGATTGCCTTGCTATTGGATATATTGATTTATCAAACTAATCTATTTATGCTAAAGGATTGACATATTTAAACAGTTTAGAGTCCCTGATATCTCCTCAGCAGTTCATTTTTCGTCAGTGTGCGTGAAAGTGTAGGTTGTGCGCTGTGCAGTGAAACAATCTCATCCAAAGGAGCATAAAAATAGCTACCTAATTAAATTTAAGTCGTGCGTTTGATACCTTGGATTTCACAAAAATATCTTTAGCTAGCATCCCCCATTGCGTGACTGATAGATTCCATAGTCAGAGAGGTCAGTAGAGTTTTACGACATCTCCAGAATATATTGCCACCATAGTGAACATAGCTTCTAGAAATTAGAGGTTCATTCAGGAACGGAGAGCTGAGTGATGGATATACTTGCAGTGAATGAATCTTTTTGTTTTGTAATAACTTTTTAAACACAGTCGCAGTGCATTTAACAGTCCAATAAAAACAATGTAAGATGAATTACAGCCTAATAGAGCAAAATTAACATTGAAATATGCCTTCGGTTTAACGCCGCTCGAAGCTGATTTCTAAATACGCAAAGCGAAGTCATACCTTTTTCATCCAACACATATCATTACTGAAAATTATACTTTACGATATTACCTAAAAAAGAATAAAACCCTAAGTAGGATTAAATAAATGCAAAACTATGGCGAATTAAGCTACAAAAAGTGGATTGTAATTTATCATAAATGAATGCGGTCATTTTTGAATGAGTTTTCCTTCAGTGGAGATATAACTTAATTGATTTCTCGCTCTCAGAGAAGAAATTCACTCCCTTTAAAAATGACTACGATGAAAAACTGCTCATATATAAAATATAAGATTTTCAAATAAGCAACATGAAAAATGTTCTCGTTATTTAGAATAGATTCGAACGAAATAGAAGTTGTGGTTTAAACTTAAAGTTGGCGTTAATTTTGCAGCGAAAATTAATGGGAATGAGTCAAGATTTGATAAGGTTAGGAAGAAAAGTGTACTAGATAATTTGGGATAGTCATTTTCAGTATATTACCTATGGTAACAGCAATCTAAAACAAAATGTTCATTCATCAGAGAACAACTTTAATATTTAGTAATATCGCCATAATTTTCAGTTGCAGATCGTAATCGTGACTGCATAGACCCAACCAAATGTTATATTACACGGGGACGTTGGCTTAAAGAATTCCAAACATCCCGTATGTAGACTTATAAAGTTTTACTCAGTTCTTTCTCCGTCGTAATGCCACTCATTCACAATGTTACCCTACGCATTCTCACTAGGAGAAAGGTCCGGGGAGTTAGCTGTCCAGGGTAAAACGCAAGGTCAAGAATTATCCTCAAAAAATTGCTTTGTGGTGGTCCGTTAGTCGATCTATTTCCTCGATTTATCAAGAATACAAGTAAGTCCGCTACTCGTAAGAGTAAAAAACACCTAACACCTTTCCCTTTTGCATTCTCCGCCTACCGTTGCCTACCACTTGGAGTCGGGGGAGTTGGCTGGTCAGCGATAGCGGGAGAAGGTCATACGAGGGTCTCCATTGTTGAGTGGAAATGAGTCAAGTTGGCCCTTAGTAGTCGCTGAATGCATAGGCAATACCCGAAGTTCGAATTCAGCGAAATGCGAAGTTGGCCGCGCTCACCGCGTGGACCGACTTTTGAAAGTGATAGTACATATATATCACTGGCCAAATCGCCCAGTGTGAGATGTGGTCTATTAAAAATCTTAAACCTTAAAACCTTATCAAAAACCTATGTTTGGGTAGGTATTTGTGAAAGAATGATGTGGAGGAACTGGCTAGCATTTGATAAAAGTGGGGCCAGTCCCCTTTAATTTTTGCCTGGATGACTGACATCATAGTACAGTGTAGAAAATTTCTCTTAAAGCTTTGTAAGCCCTTCCTAAATGTGCCACAGCTGAAGTTTTGTTGTTTTTCTAATTAACCTCTAGTTTTTAGAAGCTGTCAGCAGTACTGTACATGGGTTTTTAATTGTCAAAATGTAGGTATAAAAGCATTAGGTGACTGAATATAAACAGCTTTGCTACTTTTCTAGGCCTTTGGCTATACTTCTAGTGGTCAATAAAAAATTCAGTAGAGTATTTCTCCTTCATTTTAGGTGTTGATTGTTTTCTTCCTCTGCTTCTGGTATAGCAGATGTTTGTAGTAATACCAAATACATATGTGTATGTAGCAGTGGCGTAACTATGGGGGGGGGGATTAGGGGGATAGAACCCCCCCCCACCCCCCCAAGAACCCTAAAAATAAAAAAAAATATTCGTATCACAGCAATCCTACTTGTTTGAAATACAGTAATTTAATGTTTTAGTTAATTTGGCCTATCTAATTTATTCAAATTAGTAGTTTATTTGCATAATTAACTAATTCTATCAGGTTTCTTTATTTATTACACCCAGGCCTTGCTTTGCGTCATTTCACTTTGCGTTTTTTCGATGTTGTGTCGTTCTTGAATTACGGCTGATTTTCAATTTGCATTTTTTTCTCGAATTCTTAAGAAAAAAAGAATTTCAATATTGAAAGAGAAGAAATAAAAAAAAATCCCCGAAAAAAACTTGTAGACAAAGTTAATGTTGCTCAGGGTTTCTCAAATTTAGCAGATAAAACAAGGAGACATTTCTACTGTCGAGCAACTTTCGCTATGTGTCCGTTACGTGGAAGTAATTGACGGCCATCACTTTGTAAAAGAAGACTTTTTACAATTTGAACAATTCACGTCAATGACGGGTGAATCCCTTGTCAAACAAATAATTCAATTTTTTTTAAATATGGAGTTGACTTAAAGTTTTTAAGGGGGCAAGGCTACAACGGAGCAGCCAATATGGCAGGGATGTACAATGGTGTGCACAGAATTATACAAAACAACTACACGTCTGCCTTATACGTGCATTGTGCTGCTCGTGCTCTCAATCCAGCAGCATGTGAAGTGCAAGATATCTGGAACTGCCTTGGCATAGTAGAAAAAGTCCACACATTTTTTAACTCATTTAAGGCAAGCTGTTTTACTAAACTGCATTGAAGAGTCCAGTTTAAATCCTCAAGTCAAAACTGGCAAAAGAATGTCAAAAACAAGATGGACGTCTAAGTACGACTCAACCCAAGATTTTTTGCATATTATAGATTTTGTCATTGAAGCCTTCACTATAATATCGTCCTGGAAAGATGCCAGCGATGCAAATACATTGAAGTGGGGAATTTTCAATTCTGATTTTATTGTTTCTGTACATATTTTTTCAACGGTATTTGCTTACTGCTTACCATTGTGCAAAACTCACCAGAAGGAAGCTATTGACTTGAAACAAATGGTTAATCTATCTAAGACATGTTTGGCAGAACTGCAAAGTTTAAGGCAAAACACTGGAAATGAATTTGGTTCCATTTTCAAATGTGCACAAGCAGTTGCAAATGACCAGGAAGTAGACCTAAAAACTCCCAAGAGTTTGTGGGAAACAAACAAACCAAAGTAATGTTGTTATTTCACCCAATCACGAAACAACAAGCAGAAGCACAGAAACTTACTACAGAATAAATGTTTTTATCCCGTTTTTGGTTTTGTTCATCAACCAGCTCAATGAGAGATTAGACCAACATGAGTCTGTGTTTCTGGGCTTTCAATGTTTATTTGAGCCTGTTGGCAATAGCTGTAAAGAGAAGTTGTAAAATTTGGTCAATTTCTATTGCGAAGACATGCAGTCACCCCCAGGTGACATATTTATCGAATCAAAGTTATGGCAAAATGAAGTTCAGAGGCAAGAATTGGCACTGGCAGATGTTTTCAAGTCCGCAACTAAGGCACTCGACTGTTGCGATGTTATGTTATATCCAAATATTTACAGATTACTTAAAATACTATGTACTCTGCCTGTGACTACATGCACCCCAGAACGTACATTTTCAACTCTTAAAAGAGTCGAGACATACCTCAGAAATACTACTGGACAGGCAAGAAACAATCAGTTCAATCAATCATTGTTATGCTAAAACTAAAAAGTAAAATGGTTAAACGGTTACACTGTGAAACATATTCTTCCCTTATTATTTATTTTATTACAGACAAGATTAAACGGACTGGCATTACTCAAGTGTTCACCGAGAAATTGACATTTCATCAGACGAAGTTATTGATGACATGGCAAAAAAAAACCAAGAAAACTTGAGTTTGCCCTGTAATGTACAAAATCTATTATCCTTCAACTCTCGTCTTGCCTATCTATTATGATAGTTCGCCTTCATTTTAGTGAGAAAAATACTAAAAGACGTAACTTTTGGTAACAAATATTAAATGTAGCCATGTATTTCTAAAATACATTCATGTTATAAAGCAAAATTTCGTGTAGGTATTATTACGTGGTGTGGTGTGCTATTCAATCTGATACAGCCAAAGCCAAGTCCTAGTTACGCCACTGGAATGTAGTGCCAAAACAAGATACTTTTAATTTAGAGGGTTTTTGCAATTAGTGAAAGTGGAAAGCTTAGTAACTTAATTTTCATGTCTTAAGTTTGGGTAAATTAGTGTCATATTATACTAAGCTTGATAAGCAAAATTCTACCAGCGAACTATTTTCTCTCTTTTGTATTCTTGCGCCATGCCTCTATGCGAGTGTATGTTGTTTTAACCCTCCTGTACTGTGCTGCCCTCTTCTGTCGCCTGTAAAAAAAGGGAGGAAATAAACGAACGTCTTTTCGTTCTGTCGGAAAACCTGAATGGAGTGTTTGCTTCTCTCGCCGTTCCACTAAAATAACTAAAGTGATTTTGTTTGGAGACTCCTTTTAGGAATATAAATTACATCAGGTTATGGGCCCAGCTGGCTCGGCGTGAATAGCGAAGTAAAACTAGTGCGGACGTTCAACAAGTTTCGTTTTGGGAGAAGATTCTGTGTTGTGGCGTGGCGTCCGGCAGTTCGACGGATCTTTTGTCTAGAGGTGAAGCAGCATCATGGCGGAGGTTTCATCAGTAAGCTCGATCCCGAAATTAACGAGGAGTAATTTTTCGGCATGGAGAGCTTGTGTTAAGCCGGAGCTGCTGAAATTGGAGTGCTGGGAGGCCATCGTTGGGTATGATGACGACGATGATTTTCAGCCATCTGCAACTGAGGCCAAGAAGCGTAGGAAGAGCAACTATACCGCGCTTGCCCTCATCATGCGATCGACAGGTGAGGACCTAATAAATGACATTCTTGACTGTGAAGCAGCTTCAGAGGCATGGAGGATCCTTGAAGAGCTCTGCACAAACAACACAAGTTATGGAGCCATGATGAGACTGAGGGAGCTTGCCTCACATACAAAAGGAAATCAATCTATTTCTGAGTATTTGAATAGCATGCAAGAGATGAATAGGACATTGAAGTCAAATAAACTTGAAATAAGTGACAGTCAACTCGCCTACTTATGCTTGTCAGGACTGCCCCCTGAATACGAAATTTCTGTTAAGACCCTTTGTGCCCAACCAGACAAAATAAAGATGTCATCTGTGAAGCAAATTCTCCTGGAATGTGAAAGGGAAATGCAAGGTAGAAGTGACGACCAACACACAGCCCTGAGAATGGGAAAGGTACAAAGTAAGTCGAAGCAAAAGAATGAGGGAGAGAAATTTTCAAACAAGGGGAAGGGTAAGTCTAAAGTGTATAGAAATTTCTGTTATGCCTGTGGAGATGAAGACCATATAGCCAGAAATTGCCCTAAGGTGAAACAAGTGAAAGAGGCAGAAGAGAAGAAGAAAGAGAAGGACTCTGAGCATTCTATTAAGGCTTCAATCGCCACAAGGGAACATATAGCCTTGTATGCAAAGAAGTACACCCCTGGGGAGAATGGAGTGTGGATCCTCGATGGGGGCGCATCGGACCACATGACCAGTAAGAAAAATTTGTTTACCACTTTGGAAGAGTACTCTGGAGAGGTAGAAGTAGGAGACGGCAGACCCCTGAAAATAATGGGTAAGGGGACCGTGACTCTACGCCTGTCAGAGGAATGTGGAGGCAGAGATATTAGCTTTTCTGATGTTTTGTATGTCCCTGAGCTGCAAGATAATTTGATATCTCAGGGACAGCTTGAGGAAAAAGGGCTGGAATTTATATCAAAACAAGGGAAAACTCAAGTTCTTAGAGAAGGGAAACCAGTTTTCTTGGCCCATCGTATAGGGAGATTATACTTTATTTCAACCATGGAGGGAGTTTCAATTATGACTCTACGTGAAGAGTACAACCAGAATGAGAAGAAAGCATCCCGAGTCTCACAACAAGTGTGGCATCGCAGGCTGGGCCACCCATGTAGTGAAATCATGGGCAGGATGAAGGTGCTTTCCAGCCTGATGTCAAAGGGAGAAAATGGAAATGAAATTGATGGAAATTTTTGTGACCCTTGTGTGCAAGGAAAGATGAAGAGATCTAAATTCCCCAAGAAGGACCATCATGAGGAGCTGGGCATTCTCGACCGAGTACATTCGGACATCATGGGACCAATTCGGCCAGAATCTCTAGGGAGGAGGAGGTTCATCATAACTTTTGTCGATGAGGGATCGAAGTATGTGTCTGCATCGCCGATGGCACGGAAAAGCGAAGCACTTGACAACTTCAAGAAGTACAAGGAGAGGTGTGAAGTTCTGCACAGCAGGAGGGTGAGGGAACTCCAAACGGACCGGGGGACTGAGTACCTGGCCGGGGATTTCCAATCATTCCTCGAGAAGAGTGGGATCGTGCACCGAACATCTGTAGAATTCACTCCCCAACAAAATGGTATTGCAGAGAGAATGAACTTAACTTTGGCTGATATTGTAAGGTGTCTCTTGTTTCAAGCCAGCATGCCACTGTACTTCTGGGCGGAGGCACTGCAGACGGCGGTCTATCTTCGAAATCTACGCCCATCGAAGTCGCTCAACTATGACTCTCCCATGGAAAGGTGGACCGGAAGGAAGTTAACGAAGCAAGACGTGGAACATCTCCGGGTCTTCGGCTGTCTCGCTTGGGCTTGGACGCCCGAACCGAGGAGGGATGGCAAGTTCTCTCCCAGGGCGCAGGAGTGCGTTTTCTTAGGATACGGGGAAGGAATGAAGGGATACCGTCTCTGGAGCATCCAGGAGAGGCGGGTGTTCCACAGCCGGGACGTGGTGTTCAGGGAGGGCCGATTCCCTTTCAAGCACAAGGAAAGCCTGAGGTGGGAGCAGCCTGCCCCCAGGGAGGTGTTTTGCCCAATTGCTGATGCCCTGGGTGAGGAGGACGATGGCGGCGAGATCCCTGTTGTGGATGAAGCTGCACTGCTGCCAAACGGCCGTGATGGCTATGGAGGGGGCCATCCTCCAGGAGTGGGGGTACGACGCTCGGAGCGCCAGAGGAGGCCCTTGCAACCATGCAAGCTGCCCTGCTGCCTGTCGCACGTCAGGGTGGACGACACCGTGGGCGGAGATGTCTGGCACCCTGCCGGGCCTCCGAAGACCGTGGAGGAGGCCATGAGACGACCTGACCGTAAGCAGTGGATGGAAGCAATTCAGAGGGAGATGGCAAACCATCAACGGAATGGTACTTGGACTATGGTGGAAAGGCCAAAGGGAGTCAATGTGGTAGGCTGCAAATGGGTTTTTCCCCCACCGAAAGTGAGTTCCTCTGGTGATCTTATGTACAAAGCTAGATTGGTGGCACAGGGTTTTAGCCAAAGGTACGGTTTTGATTATTGGGAAACGTACAGCCCCGTGCTATCTAAGGGTAGTCTTAGAGTTTTGTTGGCCTTAGCTATTAGCAAGGGATGGGAAATTGAGCATGTTGACTGTGTTGCAGCTTACTTGAATGGAGCTCTGGATGAGACTATTTACATGGAGCAGCCCAAACTCTGGTACGAGGGAGATGAGGGAATGGTTTGTCTCCTTCAAAAGAGCCTGTATGGTCTAAAGCAGTCAGGCATGGTTTGGAATGACATGTTAATTAAAATCTTGTGTAAAATGTGTTTCAAGCAATGTATTTCAGATCCATGTGTTTTTGTACACCAGGAGGGTTACGTGGGAACGTATGTGGATGATATCATTGCTTGTGGTACGAAATCATTTCTATCTATCTTAAAACAGGGCCTAAGTGAGATTGTGGAGATCAGGGACCTGGGACCAATAACAAACTTTGTAGGACTCAATTTTTCTCGACCCACTGAAAATATCCTTGAAATGGACCAACAAAACTATATTAAGGAAGTACTGGAAATGTTTAATATGGCTAATTGTATTAGTGTACTTACTCCAGGTGTTTTAGGTGCCAAGATGGATGAAAAAGGGAAACCTTTTAACCAGGAGAGGTATCGGTCTGCAATCGGGTGTTTGTTGTATTTATCAACTTGCTCGAGACCTGATATTTCCTTCATAGTTGGGTATTTGAGTAAATATTGCCAGGAGCCTACTGATGTGCAGTGGGAAGGGGTGAAGCGTGTGCTGAGGTACCTAAAGGGGACTGCAAGCTACAAAATGGTATTCCAGAGTGACCCCTCTTTTGCATTTAAAGTGTACAGTGATGCCGACTGGGCAAATGATAAAACAGACTCATTGTCTGTAGGTGGTCATGTAGTTCTAATGGCTGGTGTTGCAGTAGTTTGGCGGAGTAAAAAGCAATCTACCACTGCAAGCAGTACTATGTTGGCTGAGTATTACTCAATGTTTGAAGCGTGTAAGGACATAGTGTGGCTAAGAGACTTAATGAGCGAGCTAGGTCATCCTGTAAAAGGAGCTGTGCAGCTGTATGCTGATAACCAGGGGGCCAACGGTTTGGCTGAATCAATAAGATTAACAGACAAAAATAAGCACTGTAGGCTGAGGTATCATTTTGTAAGAGAGTGTATTCAAAATGGTGAAATTAGAGTTAACCATGTCCCGTCATCTGACAATGTAGCTGACATCTTAACAAAAATCTTGCCTCAACCTAAAACAAAATTGTTTGTCCAAGCTATGGGGCTAGTAGAGTAGAAGTCTTGTTTTTTTGCTTGTTAATGTCAAGCCTGTGAGTAATTTGAAGACTAAGTTTTTTGTCTCTGTTTATCAATTATCAAAGTGTGGTAGCCTTAAAGTATGTTGTTTTTTTTTTAGGGCATCGACATAACTATTTTTATGCCTGAAATTGCACCAAAATATTTGCCAAGTATACTTTGTTGTTACTTTGTGCTGATAGTTTTGAGCTATGTCTATGCTCTCACTTCCTATTTGTATCGAGTTTTTTTTTGTTTATTTGTTCTTGCTGTTCGAATTTTGAGGAGAGGTGTCATATTATACTAAGCTTGATAAGCAAAATTCTACCAGCGAACTATTTTCTCTCTTTTGTATTCTTGCGCCATGCCTCTATGCGAGTGTATGTTGTTTTAACCCTCCTGTACTGTGCTGCCCTCTTCTGTCGCCTGTAAAAAAAGGGAGGAAATAAACGAACGTCTTTTCGTTCTGTCGGAAAACCTGAATGGAGTGTTTGCTTCTCTCGCCGTTCCACTAAAATAACTAAAGTGATTTTGTTTGGAGACTCCTTTTAGGAATATAAATTACATCAATTAGTATGTACGTACTACTTCTGGTGGTGGATTGGTGCAAACAGTGGAAGCACTGCAGATTTACAGAATGAATTATTTGAGACTTCTTAGTGTTATGTTACAAACAGTATGAGGGCCTTAAAACTGTCAAATGTTTCAGGCTGTAAAAAAAATAATTTTTTCAATCATAATCATGCTTCATTATGTTTGATCCAAATATTTTTCTGTCTGTAATTTATGTTAAAATGATGTATCATGTATTAAAAGATCTATATTATTAAATATCTATTATATATTTTTATGTTCATTCCTAACTCGATGGTTCATACTCGTGGAAGGGAGAATGTTCACCTGTGAGTACAATGACGTGCTTTATGTAAGAATGGCCCTATTCACTCGGCATCTCTTTTGCATGTACAATAAGTTACCTACAAGTTTTAAATGTATGTCTTCTGTGTCTTCTTTTAAATTAAAACTCAAAGAACTACTGTTTAATAAATGTTATTATAGTTCTGATGAGTTTTTTTCAGACAATATTGTAAATCTATTGTGAAAGGTTATTATGTTACTCAATATGTTCTATGTCAACAACGACCAACAGAACAATAAAGCTATGTATTATTATTATTATTTACGTTACAGTTGTAACATGACCTTCCGAGTATTATTATTATTATTATTTATATAGTATAAGTTTTTTCATTATTACCATAATTCACTCTCCTGGATGTCATGAAATGCCATGATGAAATTGTTTTGCAGTGGGCCAGCCAAGGCAGTTTTTGTTGGACTCCCTCCTGAGAAGAAGGAGGGTGGCAGTGGCACAGCAGCTGGTGTGCCGGCTGGCACAACATCGGATGCCGCTGGGAAAGTTCAGAATGGGTCCTCTCTTCCGTCATCAGACAACAAAGGCATGAGTGGAGTGAAAGTGAACGCAACTGCTCTCACCAAAGGGACTTACGTCTTCAGGCTCACCGTCAATGACGGGGATGGGAACAAGGCCTCAGAAAATGTTTCCATCACTATAAATCAGCGTAAGTGGGAGATGATTTCACAGCTGTTTGCACGAGCATTAGCTTTAAGTTGTGATTAAATTGTTTTCACGGAACCTCATAGTGGCATTGGAATCATCCAGGAATTCTATGCAGGGTGGCCACATGTCAGGGAAATGTCAGCTAAAAGAGGTTGACTGTCAGGGATTTTCATGTCTTGTCAGGGAAACTTGTAGCGGTCGCACCTCTACAAGTGTCTCTGCTCATGTTCCATACACTTCTTTCGTGTCCGCCACCGTCCAATGTATGCCAGGCCACTCATTGCCACTTCTTTCTTCCTCCCTTTGGCTCTGCCCGGCCACTCCCAGCTACCTTTTCAAATATCTTGGCTGAATGGCTGGCCTGAAATGTGTGGGGGTGGGTACCTTTCACGAAACCGCAGAACAGTTTGAAATTCTCCGCTGCTGTGGGGGAAGGGAACTACCTCTGAGAAAGGTGGTTCGAACACCATGTTGCCGAGATATGCTTTGCTTCTTTGAGACCCTTATCAGGCCAGCGTTGGAGGAGAAAAATATGCCATGGTTTGTCATTTGCAACATTGTCCGAGGCTACACCCTGTCCGTCTCTCTGCTTGCCCGCTCACTGTTCCCACTCGTGGTTCCTCTCTCTCTCACTCGCACATCCCTCTTCAAAGATGCATCAGGTGTATCTAATTCCGTATCGAACGCTCGTGGTGTGAGGTCGCTCAGACAAGTTTCACAGCGTGCGACAGAAACTCTAATTTTTTCGGGCATAGGCCTCCTAATGATAATTTGTATAGGGTGTCTACCAGTCAGAAAGTCAGGAATCCGGAAAAAAGTCAGGAATTTAGTAATGTCGTGAAAAAATCTGGAAAAAGCCGGAAATTCGCTGAAAAATAATCAAAATTCAGGAAAAGGATAAGTGATGGTTGCTGGCAAATCGCCACGATAAAAATAGGAACGGAAGACATAGAATTACGAAAATAGATCTTCTGTTTCTCTTTTTGTTCATCTGTCAGTATCAAGGAGGTGTTCTTTTAAACCTCTGTGGCCAGTAGGTACTTATGTGTGAGTTTGCGACTTTCATCGCTCGATTGTGTGACTTGACGTGGGCACCGTTTCCTGCATGCCATTGCACGGAAAATCGGCTCCGTCGGTTGCAGGCTGAAGATGGTATACTTCCCTCATGTCCATGAATGATTATTTTGAAAAATGACCTTTACTCCAGTTATTACAACACTACCAATGATTCAAGCGATCTATAGATCGTACTATAGTACGATAGTGACATTTTCCATTTTGCCATATCTCTGAGGGTGCAACTCTGTTGGAATCCACTAGATATATTATGTTTAAACCTAAGTTTCTATGCTGCGCATCATCCTCGAGTGGAATAAGTTTAACTTACTGTGGAATTCCAGTGTTTTCTTTCACCCTCATCATGAAGGAATCCCATTCACTAAAGCCTAACGTTTGCCATTTTGTTATTTGCATTTGTCATTGAATTCTGTTGCTTTATTACACCATAACCATCTTCATGAAAGAACAGAAATCCGCCCATGGAAAGTAAACACACTATATTATGTCGTCGCCGATGACTCTGTATGTGCCGCCACCACGCCAGGTTGGAAGAGGTCGGTTTTGTTGGTATATTTAATAAATGTTTTTTTTGTCAGTGAATCATTTTTATAAGTTATGGTTTTGAAGTAAGTCTTTTTTTGTGAACAGTACAGAGTTTGCTGTAAAATTATGAATAAATACAAATATATTTTTAAGCCTTTGTATGGATCTTTTTTAGTTAGTTTGCTAGCCTATCTAATTTTTTTAAACAGCGGCAAATTTTTAAGTTGATATTTAATGTTGTTAAGCAATGTTACTAACATTGGACATGTAAATAAATAGAGATATTTATATAATATTTCTTGTATAGAAGATTAGAGAAATGGATAGGTATCGGATAGTACTGGACGATCACAACGGTGGTGTGGAGGTAATAAGATGGACAATTCCAAGTGAGAAATTTAACAGGACTGCGAATCGAATTATTCACTTTCACAATAACGCATTAAAAAATTAGCCTTTTTGGTCTAGAATTTTAAGATTTTTCTCTCGAAAAGTCTTCGAAAAGTCTTGAATTTCTTTTTCATGTATTAGTAGGCACCTTGTTCTAAATCTGACTTTAGTTTTCTTTCGAAATGCAATGATAGCACCTGCATTTCAAATATAGCAATGCATTTTACAACGTATCGTGCCATCATTAAAACAAAAAAATTATTAAAAAATCGCTGTACACTGTTTCACGTAGACATTTTGTGACACGGGGAATTTCGTGGAAATGTCAGGGAATTTCAAAATTAACACTTTGTGGCCACCCTGCTGCTATGGAATAAAGTCGAATACACTGCAGTCGTGACTTGATTGTTGCATGTTCATTTTTGTCAGTATCACTGCGTTGCAAATTGAGTTGCTGTCAAACACTACCTTCCTCCCTCCTACCCACCTCCCACCTTCTCACTAACCCTCCTCTAGATTCTCTTGCTGTCGTTATCCACCAATTGTCACAACCAATAGCCTTTATCTGCCTATAGCGAACTTTACCAAAAACATGGGTCCAGTTTGCCAAATGATAGCTTTAGGAATCACTTGGTTAGGTTAGTTTTGATCCAAAGCCTGGAAAAGTTCTAAACAGCAGGACCATCGGTGCAAATTTAAATGCAAGCTTTTCAAGGTTAACGTGCCGGAATGGTTAATTGATGAAAATTAACTAAATACACTACGGTTCGCTTAGTTTTTTAAACTAAAATCTGGGATATTAACAAGTTTTTACTTTTTAACCCAGGATGAACCGTAATGTAAGTAATCAATTGTAAAGTAATGGAATACATTCAAAATTAAGAAAAACAAAAATACAACCATTATATACATTGCTCTCTGAATTAAATACTGCTATGCATGAAAATAGATTTACATTAGACTCACTCTAAAAAAGCATTATTAATTTTTAAAACATGTGTAATTATAAAAACATGTACAGGTAAACCCTGACTTATGTCGATCCTGCAGATACGTCAGTTTTTCTGGCTAATTAATGGATAAAATAGGTCTAGAAAGGTTGACATTACAGAGGTCGGCTGAAAATACTAAAATAAAATAAAAACATTTAAAATCATAAAAATATAAGAAATCATGTGGTAATTGAGTAAAAAATTGGAGGCTGGCTGAAAATACTAAAATTAAAAAAAAAACATTTAAAGTCATAAAACTTTAAGAAATCACGTGGTAATTGAGTAAAAAAATCATTTTAAAATAAATAATTCAAAGTAAATGACAATACAAAAGTAACAAAGAAATTAAAACAACGAAGAAAGCAGAGATTTGTACACATCATGGACAATGAACAGGGATGAATGGAGCGATGTGCGCAGGAGAAACATTTGGTAACCTGCCGCTTGGTAGTAATTAGTATTCACAAAATTCATGGCCGAATTTTTTGTGCATGTATAGTGATCGAATTCATTCAAAATGTGTGCATTGAAAACGCAAGCTTTTTACCATATCGTATTTAAAAACTTAACATTATCCATGTGTGTTGCCATTTCTGAAAATTGACACAAAAAACCATCGCCTATGTTATTCTCTTTTTTTACCATAGAGTGATTAAAAACTTGACATGTTTGTTGCCTTTGCTAAAAAGAGCATTTAAAAAAAATCGTGGATGCAATTATTTTGATGCGACTTTCTTTCATTATTTTGTGCTCATCGAGTCTATTCCCTGCTCTGTTTTGAAGGGTGCTGCCTTAGAGCATAGAGTCTGAAACGAATGAAATGAAGACAGTGTGCTGTTGCGTTGTAAAATAAGCCGCAATTTAGAGCTACATAATAGAAATGAGTTATCATTATCTTGCATAAAATCGTGATACATATCACTCATTGTCATCTTTCTGGCTACTATTATTTTAATTTTGTCTACAAATACGTGAATTTTTTTACTAGTTTTTCAAAAACTAAATCTCTCATTTATACTCGATGATACATGATTACGTATTCATAGTAGGTAAAATGGTGTAAATCTTAGTGGTTTAGAGGGGTGCTGGATTGATTTACATTGAAATTCAACTTACGTCATGCATCTCTGAGCCAATTAACGATCTTTAACGAGAGGTATACCTGCACTAGATTCGTGGATCTGATCAACATTATAATAGACATTGGTACAAAAAACAGGTTTGATTCTGTTAATCCTTTTTTCCAGATATGTATATGTTATTTTAAAAAGTGAGAGCTATGGAATAAACCAGGACATTTATACAAGAGAGTGTTTGCTGATCTTGAAAACCTGTAAATCCAGAAAACTCATGGAATGTTTGTCCTTATTAGTTCTCTGTCTTGATTGCCTTTATTAGCTAGATTTGAAAGACAGTTGGCTGATCGATTTGCTTTTGTTGCCTGTGGGAATATTACCCCTGGCCTATGTATATCGACTGGCATATGTATTTATAAACATAAAATGTTCTTCATTACCTTCAAAATTCAGTCTAACTACATTATTTTTCACCATTTTTCAGTCTTAATACACCCTACCTGAGATTTCCTTCTGGAAAAAGCGATAAACATGCATCATTGTGTTAATCTTTTTCACTGTTTTTTTAATTCCTTGGTCATTTTCCTGTAGCTGTAAATGCTCCTCCTAAAGCGGATGCTGGTGGTGACCACACGGTTGTGGCTGGTGAAGGCGGCCCAGGCTGGCTTATTGTGGCTGATGGACATCGTTCCTCTGATGACCTTGCGATAGTCTCGTGGAAGTGGACGAGAGAGCCATCTGGCCTTGCAGCCGGCAAGGTGGTTGGGGACTCCGATCATTCTCCTGTTCTCAAGGTGCGTCTCAAAACGTTTAAGCACATTATTTATCTATTTCCTGGCTAGGTATTTCCTAGCTTGAAGCACTTTTCTTGAAAATGTGTCTTGTGGTCCAAGGGTAGAGCTGTGTTTTCATGCATCTGATTTTGCGTTGCTGTTGTAGGTGCCCATCTTTCTACTTTCTCCGCATACTGCACTGTGGCATCAAGCTAAAGGTGTGCTCTCCATTGCATATTCATTTATTTTTGGGATGCTACAAGGAATAACTGTAATACAGTTGCTATTTTTGGAAGTTAATAATTCATTTTCTTCCTACAAGTTGTTGACATTAACCAATGTTGATTATTATATTTTTCTCGTAAAGCCTAGCCCAAAAAATCACAGTGCTTATTATGGGCTGGGAAATATGGTTTATGTTTGATACGTCCTGGTGTGTCAGTACACTGCATGTACAGTCGAGCATCTTTAATCCAGCACCGCCGGGACCTAAGTGATGCAGGATTACAGATTTACCAGATTACAGGTGCTTCGCGTAATGCCTTTCTTTATGCAAGGCATTTTCAATCCAGTTCGCGGTACTTCCATAATATCGTTCTTTTACTGTTTCTATGCATACAAATGTGCATCAAAATAATTATAAACATCTGGTTTTAACTTCGTAAATCGTTGGAAGGTAGTACTTTTCCAGTGAATCTGCCGACGCCCCTGGCTACGGGGGCCGTGTCGGACATCAAAATGCTGGAAACAATCGAACCTTTTGCCTGTTTGGACACCCCAGAAGCTTAAATATGCAAATAATCATTTTTAGAAAAAATATATTTGTTAATATAATGAGTAAAATTTGAGCATACCTAAATAAAAATGAAAACTACGAAACATTTGTACGAGCCAACACTCGTTGCCGTGGCCGATTGATTGTTGCGATTGAGAATCAGTTGTTTCATCGTTTTTGATGCTATCGTCGGGAGTTAGGAAATAAAGGTTTATTTCAATAGAGCAGTTTAGTCTGCGTCATCCACATTGGTTTCAGGAGGCTGGTGAGGATAAACTTCTACTTTTTCTGTGGCCGATAAAGTTTTGTACCGTCGTTTCACGCCTCCGGCATCGCTCCACCCACTCAGATCGGACATGGTCAATAGCTGTGGGTATGTAGCAAAGGATTTTAATGAAGTTTCTTGTACCTTTCAGCCTGAGAATAAGCAATAAAACATTATATTTAAGCATGGCTAAATGTACGTGCCATGAATTAGCATAGCTGCGGTAAGTCATTAAACTAAAAGAGGCGGTTTCTCAGCCAACAGTGAGGACTTCAAATTGCAATATGCATAACTTAATCGTATAATTTGTTTAGATTGCGTGTACAATTAATTTTTAATGAAATTACCATGAAATATTTATAAATTACATTATATTCCAGCATTTAAAGGAAATACATTCATATTTTAATAAAGTGCAGAGAGTCAAAATCTCTTATAACAACATTTATGATTAAGTTTTTTTGATTTTTCGGAATATATATGAGGTTTGTTTTTGGAACACTGCCGGACTATAGGTGCTCCCGGATAACGGATTCCTGGATTATGGGTGCTCAACTGTACAACCTCCTAGTTAGTGGTGAGTCGTGAGCAATGGTATGCTGGCTCTCAAGGTAGTCCTTTCAGAAGGGATCCTAGGTTAAGTATAATAGTGAAAGCTAGCCAAAGTTATTGTTAGACTGGTATCTGGTGAAAATGTCCCAAAACTGGCCAGTAGAGTTCTGCTACTGTTAGCACAGGTACTACAAAGGTTGGTAATCTTGGATACTTGACTTAAAATTAGTGAGAAAATCGAAAAGTAAATTATGCAAATTTAATTAATTCCTCATCGTCCTGAAAAGTATAATAGAAAAGAGCCATGATGGATGGCAGAAGTTGTATAAGACTGGCCCATCAAGAAATAGATGTGGCTATTCCTAATGGAAAATTGATCTTTGGAATGTGAGACCATAGAGTAAATATATTATAGAGGGATCACCGCACGCGTAAAATTCGTATATATTTTTGATGTAGTTCGAGAGGGATATCGTAGATGGAGTCGGAAGAAATTCTGTCAAATTATGAATTTGCTTGTTCCACAAGCCTGAAAATATATCCTGAAGCAGAAAGGGTCGCCACATTTAGTGGTGACAATAGTTAGTCGATTTTCTTAATAACAAGTGTTATAAAAAATATTTCCTTGAATTTCGGGTAGTAACTTGGCTCTTCTGAGTTTATATTCCTAATCCTGTTGCTGGCAGACTGTTCTCAGTATTTAGTTGAAACTTGCAGGAAACGTTTATTGTACATTGTGTCTCATACTGGTGAACTTTAATTTGTGTTCAACTAAGTTTTAACGTTGTTATATTTGTTTATATAAATTTTGGACGAAAAATCTGGAATTTTGCAAGGTAAAAAGTGATCGCCTGCTAACTTTCGTATCTTACTATATAGGTCCATATATGCTGTGTATGAAATTTGGTGAAAACTATAAATGCATTTTTGGTGAAAGAATTGTGACTTTATCTCGAATACGAAAGGAGTTACGAATTTTTGATTTTCTCAATTTATTTTACTGCGCCATTATTTCAGCCGCTTGCTATTTCGTGGTAGTATTCCGTGGCTATCTTCTTCATTCAACTGTCGGCTAACAGTTCTCAACAACAGCCTAAAACTTCCAGGGAAAGTTTTTAATGCCTTACTTCCCATACCGGTAAACCTTTTTATGTTTTTGGCTGAGTTTAGACGTTGTTATATTTAGTTAAGTATCTTTGGGCCTAAACTTCCGATTTTTGTAAGGTGGGAAGCAGTCGTCTACTAACTGTAGTATCAGTCCATATATGCTGCGTATGAAATTTGGATAAAACTATAAACTTATTTTTGGTGAAAGAATTGTAACTTTATCTTGATTGCAAAGAGAGTTATGAGTTTTTTTATGGCCGTACCTCGTTAGGCTTTCCTTACTGGCCTGAGATCTGCGCTGAAGGCTCCCACCTTCCAAGATGGTCGTTTTGCCATTAGATTAGTAGGCGAGGTGAGGCTATTGTTTTGACGAGGAAAAGATTTTCCTTGAGGAAAGAATTTTTCGCTTCAAGAGACTATATAAATCCTACTTGACGTCCATCGCTTCGACGAACGATCAACATATCGAATGAAATAGATTTCGCGTAGCCTACTTCGGACAATTAAACTTTAGTTAGGAAAATTTGATTGGGGATTACCTCACGTTGGTGAAGTGCAAATGTTATTTACAACGTTAAGTTTTAATACGAAGTTGTTGACGTAGTGATAAGCTAATCCTGTACTGGAAAAATACATTAAAATAGGAATGCGCGATTGGACCTCTAAACTGAAAAACTAAGCATTGTTTGCCTTTTGCTAACGGTCATAGCTACTTAACTGCAGGTGGTAACAGAAGCTGTAAAAGTATTTTGTAATCAATTCTTAAGCGCGCCGCTGCAAACGAACACGAGGTGAGCAGCATCATATTTTTGGGATTAGGGGTGGTCGGTGACCTTGATTTGTTTGCTTGAGAGCGGAATGAGTAATGTCCCATTCAGTTATTACGTCGCAAGTGAATAGCGGGAGGGAGTTGGGTTCTTTCGGCTCGTCTTAAATTGTCTTATGTACAGGGGCCGAGATCACCTAATGTATGACTTTGTCTTCTCTTGAGACCTTACCTTGTATCACAATTGTGATAATCGTTGTCTCGTTAACCCTTAAAGTGCCAGCGTCGCTATAGGCGATGCTCGAAATCTCTCCCAAAAGTGCCAGCGTCGCCTATAGCGACGCTAAGTTTAGAGTTTTTTTATTCATCGTGAACACAATTATTCGCAGTATTTTTTTAATACTTAAGCTTCATAATGTTCTACAAACATAATACTACTCAAATTCACTTTTATAAAACAATTGGCTATTTAAATCTCTTTTAAATACTGTGGTCTCAAGTTCAGTGGCACTTCCACCACCCTCTTATTTGCTTAGAAAGAAAGAAAGAAAGAAAAATATTTATTGTTCAGGACAAAAATCCAAAAGAACAAATATAATAATAAAACACTTTGCAGGCACAATCTTTTACAAGTACAAAAGGACAAACTTTTCATCATTTCAAACTTTTCAAATACAAAAGGAAAAACTTTTATCATTCTATAAATGTAAATTAACCAAAAAAAAACTCAATATAATAACTAACAATAGAAAAATGATACAATGAATAAGGAACCATAATAACATGAACACAAATTTGAAGAAAAAAAATAATAATAAGAGTAACTTATGTTATACCCGGGAAAGTAAATAATCATGGTATTTCATTTTAAATGTTTTAACAGATTTACAATTTTTAATGTCAGTTGGCATCTTATTCCATATGTGACAAGCTGTTACAAGAAATGATTTATTATATGCTGTGGTGCGATGCCCTGGAAAATACAATTGATTAGGATCAGACCTAGTGGACATTGTGGAGACAGAGGGACAACTAAGGAACAAATCATGCAGATACTTGGGTGATTTGTTTTTAAATAGGACAAACAAAAAGGATCCCAGAAGGTATTCTCTACGGGATTTGACGTTGAGCCATCTTAGTTGTTTATAATAGGGGGTGATGTGGACGTCCCTGCGAAGGTCAAAAATGAACCTAAGGCAGGAGTTTAAGGCCCGGTGAAGTTTGAGGTTATTTTCTTCGTTGAGGTCGTTATAAACAAGACAGCAATAATCTATTACAGAGAAAATAAGCGACGATATAAGTGTTTTTCTAGTATTAAAAGGAAGTAAGTTTCTGTGAACTTTTAACTGGTAAAGTATAGAATGAATTTTGTTAGAAATATTATTTACATGACAATCCCATGATAAGTTAGCAGTCAACGTCATCCCTAGGTTATGTACATTACTGGAGTATGGAATAGGCATACCATTAACCACGATACTGGTAGTCGTAATGTGGCTAATGTTACGTAGCATCCTGGAACTACCGATAATAATAGCCTTAGTTTTACTTGAGTTTAGGATGAAGTCGTGACGCGTGGCCCACTCGGTTATTCTATAAATGTCTTCATTAATTTTTGATACTGCCTCGTCAATTTCATATGGCCAACAGCTGCGATAAATTTGGAGGTCGTCGGCATAGAGCATGTAACTGGTGTGCTTAAGACATTTAGGAAGATCGAGTATGTACAGAGAGAATAATAGGGGACCAAGGACAGACCCTTGGGGTACACCAGTGGTGACTGCTGCCCAAGTTGAGAGATTACCTTGACTATCTCTCACTGCTTGATAACGGCCAACTAAGTAAGAGTAGAACCAATTTAGCACGGAGCACGAGAAGTTAAGTTTTTTCAGTTTCTCAAGTAGTATAGTGTGGTTTACTCGATCGAAAGCCTTACTAAAATCAAATAATACCAGCACTGTCACCATTTTTTTGTCTATGGCATGATGTAAGTCGTCCGTTATTTTTATTAAAGCAGACTGAGTTGAGAAATTATTACGAAATCCCGATTGAAATGGGTCAAAACTGTTTTCCTGGGAAAGAAATTCAACTACTTGCGAATGGACGATACGTTCTAGAGTTTTGGAGATGGTGCACAGTATAGAGATTGGTCTGTAATCAGATGGGTTTGAAGGATTTTTGACCTTTTTTATTGGTGTTACCAAAGAGGACTTCCATTGGGTAGGAAACTTGCAGGATAGTAGTGAATGGTTAAGAAGGTCAAGAATAAATGGCATAGTGACCTTGTAAGACTTGTTTATCATGGTATATGATATCTCATCCACACCAGTAGAGTTGGATTTGGACCGAAAGATAAATTTATTTAGCATTTCGGGAGTAATAAACTGAAAATAGAAATTTTTGTCAGAAAACGGTACAGCGGGATCGAGAAAATTAGGTGGAGGAGAATAAAGAGGAGAGTTATCTTGATCAGTGTTTACTAGACATGTAAAATAAGTATTAAGTTCATCCACTGTGAGATTAGAGGCCAAAGAAGTTTGCCGGCTTCGGACTATTCCGAGTTGACGTAGTTCCTTCCAGATGCGCTTCGGTTCTTGAAGCCCGGAAAGGGCACTAGAGAAATAGTTTCTTTTGGATTCATTTATCAAAAGCTTGACTTCGGCCCTCAGTCGTTTGTATACTGCGTGAAGGGCTGGCAGCTTGGAACGAATGAAGGCTCTACGTATGCGATTGCGTTCACCCATTTTTTTGCGAATGTCACAGGTCAACCATGGGGAGGTAGGGCGTTTAGGGTGGCAGATACGCACAGGAGCATGTCGGTTGAAATAGCTCACAAGATAATCATTGAAAATTTGAAGTTTATCGTCGATACAATTTGACTGAGTCATGCGCAACCAATCAGCAGAAAGTAGGTCTTCTAGAAATCTTTCATTATTGAAGTTTCTGAAGTCGCGAAATACAAAAGTATGGAGTTTTACAAAAGGAAAGGTAAAATTGTACGAAAGGGATATTTGGTCATGAGCAGATAAAAAAGGCACTGGTGACTGTGAGAAGTGCGTTAGTTTCTCCATGTCATCCACAACACAGAGGTCCAGGCAGGTATGGCTATTTAGCGTATGGTGAGTAGGTTGCGAAGAGACCAGGTGAAGATTGTTGCAGTGAAAGAAATTCTTCAGGTGTAAACAATCATAGCTTTCAGGATTCATCATATTCACATTAAAGTCACCAACAATAATGATGTTTTTATATGTAGGATAAAACCGTAGAAACGTTGATTCAAAATCGGTGATAGAAGTAATTTTAGGTGGCTTATATACTATAGCTAACAATAATTTTGACATAACAGATCCAGAAATTTCTATAATAATAAATTCAGTTGTAAAACAATACTCGGATGGGGAAGTAGCTAAGACGGAGTAATTCAAACTTTGTTGAATAAAGGCACCTACACCGCCACCTCTCTTGCCAGTCCTATCATGGCGTATTAAATTGTAACCCATTAGGTTCACCATATCATCAGACACAACTGGTTTTAGCCAAGTTTCCGTCATACAGATAACGTCAAACGAGCTCAGCACAAAATGATCACTAAATTCGTCAAAGTGAGGTAGTAGTGACTGACAGTTCACGAGGGACAAACGAAGAGATTGAGCAGACGAAGGTTTCACAGGTTCAGGTAGACTTATCCCCGTATCACCGTCAGAAGTATCAACTGCGTTGCCAACCTCATCTCATAAAGTCTCGAAGTCGGCTTCACAACGTATAGTGATTCTCCGTCCCCCGTCTTCTTTCCTAACAAAGATCGACCCATTGCGAACCCACAGATATTTCAATTTACCCTGCTTTTTTAATTCCTTAGCAGCGGAGTATAGTCGACGGTTGAAGGTGCTGAGAGATTCGTTGATGTATATAGTATGATGGTCATCGCAGCCAAGGTCTTTTGTGGAGAAGTTTTTCTTCGCACGTCGTGCTGCAAGAAACTCACACACGAGATTGTACCGAAGAAACCGAACTTTTAAGAGAGGTGGAGCAGGGGAGGCGTTCTTGTTTGACCGGGCACTAACCCAATACGAATAGTCAATGTCACTAGGGGTTAAATTGACTCCAAGTAGAGATGCCACTTGACAGACTAATGACTCAGGTTTTTCATCTTAGTGTTTTAGTGTTTTTCATTGGATTTTTTCATGGGATAATCCTCATAATTCACAAATATTGCGTGTCAATATCTTTTTCTTTTTGTATTATCTTCTACAAGGATCTCCACAACATTATTTTACGGGTACTGGGAAAAAATAGATAGGTAATCAGTCCTGGATACGTAGTGTTTTTGAGACGAATGCTTTCTTCTCCGCCTTCGTATGACTGAGATGCTGCCACTCTTGAATCTTTTGCAGCACAAAAGATTCTGACAATGAGAGTCACTGCAGGCGTAAACAAAGTTTCCACCGGCCTGACCCAGAGAGATTAGGCCAGCGGCTACTTTTTTATGACTCTGAGGGTCTTAGTCATGCCTTTTGGTCGACAATCACATGTGACGGGCAAAGTGGAGGGTTCCGTTTGGGAGATTTATTTATGACTTTGAGTGTCTGAGCACGGCCATCTGGTCTAAGTCATGCGTTTGGGTTAACAATTACAATGAAAGCTCTTTCGGTGACGGGAAAAGTGGAGGATGCCGTAGAAAGCAGTTGCATTTCAGAAAGAGCAAGAGACGCAAGCTAACTAGGTTTCTTATTTCCTACCGAAATTTGCATGTGATACGAACGAAAGTTTTTTATTTACGACGATAGTTTATTTTCTCTACGATGAGTGAAGTGCGGTAAAGAAAGAAAAAGTCAACAAATATTGGTAAAGGTGAGCTTTCGTCTCGCCAGTGAAAACGCAATTTTCACCCACTTTCAACAGATGTATCGACATCAAAAGCATCTCACATATTTTGCAAACCTCTTACATTTTACAAATGCAAATTCTTTCCTCTACCATTAAGTATCATAGTCAATTTCTCCATATACGTAGCTTTTTCATAAAATATCACTGGGTAGACGAAAACTCATCTTTACCATTTTTTATTTCCTTGTGATATGAACGAAAGTTTTTTTTAAAAACAACGAAAGTTTTTTTTTCCCTATGATGAATAAAGTGCGGAAAAGAAAGAAAAATATCTACGATTTGATCTGTAAAATATCAAGTGACAGTGATTTCCTAATAAGTTCATCTGATTGTAGTGAATCAGTGGAGGAAGAAGACATTAGTGATTCTGAAACTTCATCATCGGAAACCGACGAGAGTGAAAGAGATGGGGAAGACTGCACCGCGTCAGCAGTATGCCGAAGTTCTAGGTTCGAAGCACGCTCCACTCCATGATTATGCGCCAATAGTGTAATTTCGTCTTTTTTTCACCAATACTCTCCTGAGGATAATGGTCACTGAAATAAATAGATATTCAGAGCAGTATCTCCACTCACACAAGATCCTCTCCCCGAATTCAAGAGCAAGACTTTGGAAGCCGGCGACTGTGACAAGAAATGAAAGCATTTATTGCTTGCATTTTGAATATGGGGATAGCAACTAAGCCCAGCATTTCTAGTTACTAGTCCAACAGTAAATGCTTGGAGACATCATGTTCAGGAAAATGTTTTCCTGAAACCGATTTCAAATTTTGCACAAATGTTTTCCATCCTGTTGTAAATTTGAAAGTTCCCCGTAGTGTGACCCATGATCTACGTACCAGCCCATTGTGGGCCATGCCAATAAAATACTTAGGCATTACCTACTACATCCCTCACCAGTAACTGGAAAAAAGATAAAAGTTTAGTTGGACCAATTCCTTTAGCAGGTTATTGTAGTACATACGTATCTCAATAAGTGTCATCATCGTTGGGGAATTAGTTTTTGATGATGTGTGACTCTGTATCTCACTAAAGCGTAAAGTGTGAAAATTGCTTGCAATCTAAATGCATTATCAAGCATAATTTGTTGAATATACATTGTAAATTACTTTTGAGTGAAACGGATCATTGTAAAATCAAAAAAATGCGTGCTATAAGCAGTCGAAGTTTTTCTCTTTCTCTCTTTGTACTTGTAAATTTGACGTGATTTCTGTGTGAATTTGGACACATGATTTTGTTATTTTCTTTTGATAAAATCCAATCCTTTATAAAGGTCTCTAGTCCTATGTGACAGAGAGGCTTCTCACCTGGAGAGCACGGGTTGGTAGCGATGTTAGATTCTTCAGTATTTAAAGCTCGGTCCCTTTTCGGTAACTTTGTGGAGAGCTTTCCAATTACAACACTTCGTCCGTCGGATGAGACGTTTTACGCCGACAATGCTTTTTATGTTGTACAGCGAATGATAAGGCCATTTGTTTTCGAGATGGTAACATCTTCTATACGATTAAAACTTGGATTATTTCTGAATGTATAAAAATCTATAAGGAAATGCCACCCTGTTTCACATCCTGTAGAGGTTGCGATTATTTTTTATCTTGTTCTAACATTCTTAGCAATTTTACTTTATTGTCATAGGTACGCACCCAAAAAACGTAAGATGTATATTTATTTACAAAATTAAAAAAGATTCCGCGATCGACGTAGCACCGGGATGACTAAAAAGCAGGATTCGTAATGATGCAAAATCTGGAGTTGTCATAGCTGATGAATTATATGCGACTTACTCTGTGGTTCGGAATACTAAGGACTATATGCAATATATTAGTCCTAGGTGCATTTTATTTCATTATTACCTTGGTGCAATTAATGCAATTGATATTTACTTAGATGATATTTCAAGATATGAGGATATTTCACTGAAGCCCACGCTCCAGAATTATCTAAGAGAAAAAACAATGAAACATTCTCAATACACCACTTCACTTTACTGATAAAAATAACTGAAATTATATTAAGCGATAAATGCATGCACGGAATATCATGAATCATACGTGGAAGGTCGTATTAAAACCTGCCGAGGTAAAAATTAATGTGAAAGTATACCAGGAAAAGATGATTGAAAAAGAAGGGAATGATAACATAAAAATGCAACACGACCTACGTTTCAGCATCTCATGCTGATGATGGCATGAGATGCTGAAACGTAGGTCGTGTTGTTTAAAATAAAGTGTGGAATCATAACCAAGTGCCTTTTTATTAATAATGAAGGAGTTCCACCGAGTAACTCCAGAGACCTCGTCCTATGTTCAAAATATCAGTCTTGCATAGTCGAAAATGAACGTATACCTAAATATGTAGGCATAAATTAATAGTAACGCATCACGAAGTAAGATATTTAATATAAAAATATACGTTCGCTTCTGGTCCAAGTCATTCGCTTTCATGATCGCATATAAACAAGGTTAAACTTATTTGAAAATCTTTGGGAAATTATTTTGGTATGTAAGACTCGATTTATTGTCGAAGTCTGCAAGCCGTCACGGGAAGCAGTTGAACTTCCGAGTTGTATCATCTTGCTGACGAAAGTTACAGAAATCCAGCTGTATAATGTATTCATGTGTACAATATAACTTTCTTTTAACAATGATCATAAATATAATTACACATCTACTACTATATTGTTATCCAGGGCCGCTGCCACGGCCGGCTAGAGCCAGAGCCGAACGCTGGCGGCCCGGAGTGGGTGAACGTGACGACACTGCACCCCTTTGGTCGCGCGGTTCTGCATAGATATCATTCGATATAAATTAAACGCATTTGTTGAAATATTGGACAATTATATGCTGAAAAAGGTCAGGAAATGTGAATGACAACGCGACCAAGAACGAAGTTTTACGATGCTCCAGTTTAGAAATGCTATTTTTTATAAAATAAGTAACAACGCTTTTTTAAGATGCAAACCAGAAAATTATAGTATGTATAGAAAACATGTCTGTCTAACAGATATTGAATAAATCCGCAATAACCTTAATATTCCCTTACTATATTTATTTCAGTGAACTCTTAAAAGTGCGATATAATGTTATTTTAATGTAATATCGGCTGTGGAATTCTTGTTTTTGTGTGAACAATAATTAGGACACGCAATGTTCTCTTTATGATGAAATATGTTATTTTGGTGTTCAAGATTGTTCATTACAAAGGACAAAGAAATGTTCGCTGTGAACATAAGAAGAGAACATTTTCAAAGATATTATACTGTTCACCAGAGTGAACAGTAAAAAACATTGGATGGACATTAAAAGAAGAAACTAAGAAATGAATAAAAATTGTGATAATTGAATGAACATAAAAGGAATTCACTGGAACACTAAGTGAACATTGATTGGACACTATCCTTTCTGTTGCAGTAGAGGTAAAAAGGGCTTACACAAGCTTTATAACATAGGGAATAGAGGGAACATAAGTTCTTCCTCTCGTTTTTCATCATCCACCTCGTTCAAATGCTCTTCTAATTCATCCTCACTTTCTAAATATCCACTGCTACAGCTGGAATCCTCGTCGCTGCTGCTGCTCATAGCCCCATCCGTTAAAAATTCGATCACTTGTTCTTCCTCCATCAAGTTGTGCTCTTGGTACCTACCATAGATGTACCAACTGCATAAATTAATATCCTAAGACCCCAACGGAAGTGTATATACTAAGACTAGGAATTCTCTTTCGTTCTTAAATCACCCATGAATCACGAGGTTCTATTACTCATCAATGAAAAAGCATACTACAATAACATTTGATTAAATATGTTTCAAAACAAAACAGCTTGTTTACATCAGAGGAGTATGTCGACATTTATACAAAATTATTCTTCCATACATGTACGCATATACCTATTCATCTTCGACGACGAAGCGTATTATGAGGACAATCAAATGACATTAGCTAAATTGTACCAAATAATACACACAAATAATAGAACGTACGGAGAAAGAAACATCTGTGGATTTAATTTCCTTTCCACAAAAACGCACCAATCACGAGTCACCGTGAAAGTCCTTAGCGCATCAGCTACTGCGCATCTGAAACTTGCTTTCCATTCGAGAAGACACAAGTCGAATTGAGTTTCCGCGAGTTAACTAATGACGACGCATGAGTTGCTTGAATGGAAAGCACCCGCTGGGTGCTTTCCATTCAAGCGACTCATGCGAGCCTCTCGGCATCAGACCCAGAGAACTGATTGTGAGAAGCTGGAGAATAAAAACGGAGAGTTACGAAGAGGGGAAGTGGAGAGGGCGGGAAGGAGAGGGGAGAAGTGAGATAAGCAGCGACGACCTTGAAGCGAGGAGACTCTCGTCTTGTCGCGCGCGACTCCGGGGCCATCTATCTGCGCTTTGAGAATTAAAACCTTCGATACCATTTCCGCCCATGGCGTGAGCCCTCTAGTATATGCTTACTCTATGGTGAGACCCAACCTTCCCCTTCAGGAATAAATTACCATCTTCAAATTACATAAAAATCATTTTAGTTTTTATTCATGCTAATGACATTTTTTTCACTGATGGTGTTTTAGGTGGTGGATGCTGTCCCAGGACGATATGTCTTCACTCTTCGTGTAACTGATGAACAAGGTGCCTTCAGTGAAGATACTGTATCCATTATAGTTAAACCAGGTGATACTTAAAAATTATTTATCTTTCTAGAATAGAGTACGTGATCAATTTATTATTATTAAGCAAACCAAGGCTTTCTTTAAAATTTTGAGGGAGTCTTCTATGTTGAATTAGCTGGAACTATAATCAGAATTGACTTTATTAGTAAAAAATTGACTCATGCTCATGTGTCATTTATTAAAGGCTGAAGTGAGCTCTTATTTGATTGACATTGAGGAATTGCACTTACGTTCAGTTACGCCTCAGTTAATTAACACATTGCAGACAGATCACGAGTTTACTCCTGTTTTGCACACCGTTTGTTATGGACTGATCTCGAGATAACTAGTGTTTTCTACTCACAGTCCTCAGATGCCACCTGCTATGATCAATTTTAAGCATATCCTCTATTTAGGTGTTCTTGACAGTAATTAATGCATTAAACTCTATTTATTTCACGTTTCTTATGCATATTTACTGCTTTTGATTGCATTTAGGTATTTCCAAGAGTCACCATTAAAAAAAATACTGGCTGGAAATAATACCTACCCGGCCACTGAAGTAAGTTGGAAAAAAATGTCCGGTCTTCGATGTGTGAACTGGCTAAAGAACTTCCATGTGGTGCAGTAGAAACTCAAAAATACAACGCATGAAAATATGAAGTTTCGATTATACAGAGCAAAACTGTTGGTCCCAACCAAAAGCCTATACCAAATACGTGCATGGTTGGCTACTTACTACTACTACGTGGATACGCTATTCAAAAATATAAAGTTTCAAAAATAGTAAATTACGAAGCTTGAGCCTGGTCCCCAGGAATAAGTGGAATTCGTTTTTACAACCCGGGGCAAAAAACTGCATCAGCAAAACTTTTTGCTGAGGTAGACACCAAATAAATCAGCATTGCCGAAATGATGCATCAAATGTGTGAATTATAGTTCATTCTTCTCTCACATATGCCTGAGTCATTCTGTCATTTTCTGCATAAAGTCAACGTGTATCATTTAGACCTCGAGTGATGGGGAAAATGGGAGCTTCAGCCATTATTTCGCATATCGTGTGTTTATTCTTATTTTGACTGTTAGCAGCATTTCCTTGATGTAAACAATTCTCTTTTGGTTAAAACTCACTTGTGATACCACATACCATACTAGATGTCATGCGCTCGGATTGGCGGCAGTTCAAATTCTTATGCGTGCTTAGGGTTGGAAAATACTCGAGGAGTAAACCCAAAACAATGTAATATTTTTTAATCAAACCTCCGTGGAAGCCTTCACTTATAATTAATTCGAAGATGCTTTAGTGATCACACCATGAATTTTTGCTGGAACACTATTATAATAATAATAATTTTTATTGGTCCTGAGACTAGTAAAATACAAGTATAGGACAAGTCAAATAAAAAAAGGTTACTAATACATATACGAATACATAGCAGAAACAATACAGAATACTACACACATTTAAAAAAGCTTAATTCTGTCACTTTTCTTATTCGGAATATTCGTCACACTGTATCCATAAATGTCCTCATTTCTCTGTATTATGGTTTATGTTATTCACACATTGTGCAAACTATACTTTTCTGGGGCTCTTCTCGTCAAGCAATTTCTATTTTTAAATTACAAAAGAAAATTGTTCGTTTGATGACTAATTCTAAGTACGATGCCCCAAGTCTTCCTCTTTTTAGGGATCTTAATTTGTTACCTTTACCTTGTATTTATATCTTTACCGTTATTATATTTACAAAAAATAATCTTTCCAATTTTGCTACAAATTCTGATATACACAACCACAGCACTCGCAATGCAAAAAATCTTCACGTCTCATTCACCCGCACTAAGTCTACGTTCAATGGGCCGAGGAATATGGGCCTTATCCTCTACAACAAATTGCCTGTTTATTTTAAAAATATTACGTCTGTTCCCAAATTTAAATTTCAGCTGAAGGACTTCTTGCTTGGGAATATGTTTTTTAGCATAAATGATTATTTATCGTTTTGATAATTTTTCTGATTTTTTCACGATCATAATTTTTTGGCTTTTGTGATAATGTGATTTGTTAATGTTGTGATAATGTGATGGTTTGATTTTTTTACATGACGTGTCTTATACCAGTACGCAAATTCTTTGTATTTACTGGTCCTTGGACAAATAAATAAAACTAAAACTAAACTAAACTAGCACAATAATATTTTACAACCAAAAGCCCAGTGTAGCACATGAGAATAAATATATCACAAGAATCAATTGCATAGGCATTGCATTTACGTCGTCATAGTAGTGACATACTCCTTCAGATCAATAACAAATTTACTCTTTTTTTAAATTGGTCGAATTTCTCTATGGATTTTATATTTTCAGGAAGTTTGTTGTAGCATTTCAGGGCCATTTTGTAAGGGCCCTCAAGGTGTACTTTAGTGTGACTTTGTGTCTTGTGAATGTTAGTTCTACACCTTGTGTTGTAATTGTGTACATTGCAGTTCCTACTGAAAAGATGAATGTGCTTTTTTACAAATATAACAAGTTGTTGTATGTACAAGCATGGGAGTGGTAAAATGCCTAATTTTTTAAACAGCAGTTTGCAGTGATCCCTGCTCTTGGCTCTTGTCATGAACCTAATAACCCTTTTCTGTATTGGAAGAACATCTCTAGTATGGCTACTATTTCCCCAGAAAATTAAACCATAGGATATTCTTGATTGAAATAAAGCATAGTATGCAGTTTTTAATATATCCACACTAACCTTACTCCTAAGCTGTTTGATAAGATAGCAGATAGAAGTCAGTTTTCCTATCAGAATACTAATATGATTATTCCATGTAAGCTGACTGTCTATGTGAAGACCCAAAAATTTTACTGAATTTAACTGTTTCATTGATTTGTCATTTATTCTTACCAGCATACTTTCTGTTTGGGGCCTTTTGGAGGTTGTATAATTTATCATAACCGATTTATCTACATTTATAATTAGAGCATTATTTTCACACCATTTGGTGACGTCATTTATAACCACCTTTGCTAGGTCTAGTGATGCATGTTTTGAATTACCAGAAACCACAAAGCTTGTGTCATCAGCAAATATTGATGATTGTACTTGCTCAGTTTGTTTATTTGCAAGATCATCTATGAATATTATGAAGAGAATAGGGCCAAGAATTGAGCCCTGAGGAACTCCAATATTAATTTCTTGTATGTTGGAATTGGCTTTGCCAACTGAAACATATTGCTTCCGATATGATAAATATGATTTGATCCAGTCTAAGGGAATTCCACGTATTCCCAAAGATTCCAATTTTTCGATCAATAATAGGTTATCTACCATTTCAAATGCACATGTTAAATCGAAATGAAGGCCAAGGGTTTCATAATTTTTGTTAAGAGAATCCAGGATGTTATTGACCACATTAAAGATAGCTAAATCAGTGGACATTCCTTTGCGAAAGCCATATTGATAAGGAGACAAGAGCGAATGATTTTCTAAAAAGGATGTTAATCTTTTACAGTATAATGATTCAAATATTTTTGAAAAAGAACTCTGGATGGCAATAGGCCTATAATTTTCAATCCTATCTTTTTTGTCTTTTTTATAGATTGGTAATACTCTGGAGGTTTTTAATACTCGTGGAAATATACCTTTAGATAGAGATTCGTTGCATAGGAAAATTAAGGGTTCCTTGATAAGGTCAAGACATTTTAATATTAGCCAGCCAGGAATCTCGGCAAAACCATATGATTTCTTCAGCCCTATCTTTTTGACAATGTCACTTACTTCTTTTTCATTTATAGGGGCTAAGTAAAAAGAATGTGGAGCTCTATTGGGGATATTTAGAATACTGGTATTGTGGTTTGCCACTTTGGGGATTGAATTAATAAAGTGGGAATTAAAAATATTTGCAATTTGAGAAGGGTTGGTTATGTAGTTACCTTGTGTATCAGTGATTTTTTGTACACCAAACTCTTGATGGGAGTTAGAGTTGTCCCTTATTAATTTCCATGAATCTTTTGCTATATTCTGGCTTTGGTTGATTATGCTATCATTATAGGACCTCTTTGACGATTGAATTAACTTTCTATATGCTTTTTTAATGTTTTTGTACTCCGCAAATATCTCTGGTGTTTTCTTGTCAACATATTCATGATATTTACCCCTCAACAGTTCAGCCGTTGAGATAATTACACCATTGATCCAATTTTTATTCTTCGCTTCTTTAATCACAGTTTTTTTAAGAGGGAATTCAAAATCGAAAAAATGTGTGAAAGGCAAATAAAATGCTTCAAAACTTTCATCAAAATTATCTTGTGTAAATATTACTGACCAGTCATATTTTGCTAACTCATATCTAAAGTTTATAATGTTAGATTCACTAATATTTCTAAAGATTTTATGTTTCCTTACAGTGGCCAAATTTTGATAAGATATTAAGTCAATTTCCACTGCATGGTGATCTGAAACTCCTGGATTGTTTACTGCCACAATACATCTGCTAGGCTCAATGTTACTAAAAATGTTATCGATTATAGTTGAAGTAGTTCGCGTTACTCTCGTAGGTTCATCAATCAGTGGTAATAAGTTATAGGATTTGGTCATGTTGATGATACTATGTGAAGATTCTATCAAGAAATTAATGTTTAAGTCACCGCCAATTATTACTCTTCTATTTTCTTTCTGGCTTAGCAATAATTTTTCAAAGTTTTCTAGAAATGATGAGAAGCATCCTGATGGTGATCGATACAATGATATTATGTTTATTTTCTCATCTTTTACCTTGAAATCAATGCCAACACATTCAAAGTCCCTATCTACACTGAATTTAGTTAAGTTCAGTTCTGATTGTAACTCATACAGAGAGTTTTTCACAAAAATTGCCACACCCCCGTTTTTGACAGACTGTCTACAGTAGATTGATGCACACTTATACCCAGAGAGACACACATTTGAAACTTCATGTACTGTTAACCAATGTTCACTCACACAAAAAACGTCAGGTCGTTCATTATCAAGGAAAACTTCAACCTCGAGTATCTTGTTTCTAAGGCATTGAACATTTAAAAACAATATTTTTGGAGCTGCCTTATCATACATTAAGGGATTATACACAAATTCACTATTTAATGTCAAATTTTTCTTATTTTGCAATGCTTTTGAACTTAATAAATCATCATTGCCTTCCGTGATTTGTTCTTTTTTGACACCACGTAATTCCCATTTTAGTTTCCCTGGTTCTTTATGATAGATATTGTTTTTTCAATGATTTTTTCTAACTTGAAGGAGCCCATTCAGTTTAGATGAACACCATCTTTACCCATGCAGCTATCATCAATACATTTGTTTACATCGACAAATATTGCTCCCAGCACTGCACAAGCCCATCTAATGTTTTGGTTGACATTATTTACAAAACTGTTCTTTACATCCCTTCGGTGAATTATACCATTGACCACTATACCTGATTTTGGGTAGGTTTCCTTTACTTTTCTGATAAGGGAGTAAATTTCACCCATTACCTCTTCTGGAGTTTTGGCTTTCCTTAGATTGTTTGTTCCCACATGCAGCAACACGATCCTCGGAGAGACCGAAGACGTTGTATTCTTTTCTTCAATTTTCCGCACCAGCTGCTCCACTTTGATACCTGGAAACACTTCTTTCACCGCACTTTTCACTGTGATATGCTTGATCATGGAATCACCTAGTGTTAACACTTCACATGAGGACCTTTCTCCTATCTCGTGTTCAACTCCAACTCGTTTATATACATTATTAACAACACTTTCGGATGCATGTGCAATGGATGCACGTGATAACGTTGATTTAACAAGGGCATTACCCGAGTGAACAGCACATTTCGGGTTTGCCCAGTGATATTTTCCGTCATTTTTGACTAAGTTCGCCGTACGAGATTTATTTATTATCGTCGAGCTTCACCGGCTTCACATTCCCTGTGCCCTCTTCATTTTCTGGAACATTGCAGCGTGTGCTGAACCTATTTTTCGTCACCAAATTCTGATTCACTGTCTTACCGGAGAGTTCTTGATTTTGTCGAGACACGTTTTTGCTAATGACCGTCGCAAACGATCTTTCCGTGCACTTATCAAGATTTTTCTGTAACCTGATTATTTTCTAGTTTGAGGTTTCTGTTTTTTTCCCTTAAAACTGCCATATCATTCATTAAGGTTGAGATAATTTTATCTTTCGAGAGAAGCTCTTGTTTTAGATTTTCGTCCTTTCTTTCCAAGATGCACGTTAAGCATAACCATTCGCTTTCGTCGTCAATTTCGTTAAGGTTAACTTTTGCACACCTGTTGTGTAGCCAAAGAGAACACATATCACACTTAATTCCCCTAACAACTCTTTTTGAGCAAATTTTGCAGTTATTACTATCAGTTTTTTTAATATTATGAGCACCGCTTATAACTGAAACCACCTCGGTCGGCGCCATCTTGGACCATATGACGATCACTCATTCATCCATGAGCCACTACCAGTTGATTCATTGCGTAACCAGGCCTTGACCTATCATTTGGAATCATTGCTATTGGCACAATATAATTGACCAAGTAAATCAGGATTAATTGTGATGGCATGAGTAACATTGAATCCCAGTGATTATATTGCTATAGTTATAGTGCTTATACAATGGTGACCTGCGAATGATTTTTTTTAATGGGCTTGAGTCCCTGGATTCATTTACCTATGATTGAATGATAAAGAGTGAGAGACGTGAAGTGAGGTCGGGCCGGCTATCGACATAACTGCATATATGTTAGAAACAAATGCCCGTCTGAAGCATACATCTGCTCATCTCTACCAAGTTGCTCATCTCTACCAACTGCAGATTAAGAAAATTGAACTCTTATCCAAAAATGTGCAGCTTTTGCTTTATGTATGTTTTCTAAACTGGGTGGGAACTTTGCTAATGCTGTGATCGCCAGCTTTAAATCATTTGCATAGGGAACTATGAGGTAATACAGTGGAACCTCTATTTTACGAAGTTGAAGGGACCTAAAATTATGAGCTTTGTAAATCAGAGGGTTTGTAAATTGGAGGTTATCTTTCAAGCAATCGAAACCTCAACAATCCCAATCCAGTTTCAGTAGCGCACTTCATGAAGATAAATGGGATTAAAAGGGAGGTAATATTTCAATAAAATGAATTACACATCCAGTTAAATGTTTAATAGAACAAAAAGAAATTAGTAACCTACACTTATTATACACAGTGGCATATTTTTTATGCTCTCCTTAACAAAAATGAACTGAAACTTAAAAAACTGGCAAATATTTTTCTACAAATTTATAATGGTGTGAACTTGGCTGCTGCAATTGAATTAATTTCTTGTAGCTTCAAGTTCGGAGTATTTTAAGTATATGCATCAATTAGTGCAGGGGATATGTTTTGTGCCAATCGAATTTGTGTTGAAAGAGGCCATTTTAACATGGGAATGCCACGGATGCATT
This sequence comes from Pyrrhosoma nymphula, assembly GCA_963573305.1. Classification (NCBI taxonomy): domain Eukaryota; kingdom Metazoa; phylum Arthropoda; class Insecta; order Odonata; family Coenagrionidae; genus Pyrrhosoma; species Pyrrhosoma nymphula. The sequence continues at coordinate 3,693,266 of OY754335.1, read as the reverse complement.
CTAAGAAATTTCAAAACGAAGTTCCAATTGACCCAGTATATTTCAGTTGGAAATGTCTTTTTTGAAGAAAACATGCCGTTTGAAATACCTTCGATAATATTTCGTAGCTGATGAAAGTCAATTTTAGAACTTTGCTCGAGTTAATTTGAAATTCCCACATATGCCTTCTATAGCGCTGACATCTAGCGGTGATTTGCGAGAACTATTTACGCGCGGGTACTGATAGCTGTAAGTCACGATCGCAAATTCTTACCTAACTGCGTAAAACTAATGAAAAATTAAATATTCAAATTGCATCAAAATTTGAACATAAGTAATGTATTATAACAAAATTATTATTCTTAAATGATAGCTGTCCCAAGGGGAATATTTTGACACAATTTTGTCGTGCATTTCACGCCACTGCTCAACATCTTCTGTGTCCACACGCCCTTTTTCTCCGCAGATGTGATTCAATGCCTTTTCTTGAATTTTTCTAGCCACCCATTTGAGCATTTAAAGTTGTCTCACTTCAGTTTAAGGGCCAAAATCTGAGCATTCTACTTCAGAATTGGTTATATGCAAGTTGCACTCACGATCGTAGACACTTAAAAAATAATAATAATAATACATTTGCAAATCAAGCTGTTCAAACTTCGACGATGAAATGTACTTGGTTTTCGACGATGCTGTTGTGTGACTCAAAATGTTTTCGCTTGAATTCATGATTGTTGTTATCTCGATAAAGAAATTCCATACTTCCGAGCAATTTCTGTTTTTGTCTGCGCGCGATCACGTACTTCCTTGATTATAGACCTTATGGTAACCAAACTCACAGACTTCCTCGTTTTTTTTTGGTCAGCGATGTTTTATCCATTGTTTTACTTATAGGCACATGGGATATCACAAACACAGCCCACCTCGCATTGAGAGTGATTCTGACTGAATGTGCGCGACTTCTGCTCGCTTGGAAACCAAAATATTTTCACTCGCTCACAGCTTACAATGTAATTTTCTGGCTTCAAAGAATTCTGGAAACAAAGTTATAGGTGCGAGCCACTCGCGGATGACATAGGAACTGATAACAAGGGAAAGAAGAAACTCAAACCAGCTATTGAGAGCGAAGACATTGTAACGGCTACTCCGTGTAGACTGTGGTTACAATGTAATCAGGTGACCATTTTCAAGAAAGACTTGATAAGCTGGCCAATTCACATGTTTCCTGAGAGAGTAATATACCCTGGTGGAAATTTTATTAAAGCCTACGCTTATAGGCCATTAAAATTACAGGGAATGAAGAGGAAACTTAGTAATGTCTTTCTTCTTTTTATCTGACGTGAAAATCGATTTAGAAAAGAAGCCTTTGTATCCAGGATCATATATTATTCAAGTTTATCACAAGTATAAGTGAAATAAATATCTACCTTAAAATCGGGCCAAATTTTGTTTACTTGAGATGGCTTTCCTGACTTATCACCCTTGGAGCGCAACCAGTCGTTGCGAGTTCAGTCGTTCGCGCAGCGAAAAACATCGCCAGAGTGACCCAAAAATATGTGCATAGGCAGAGTGCATTAAATTTAAAAATGTTGTTAAGGTTTTTCGATACCTTTTCTACACTTTCTTGAATTTGAAATGCTCATTCTTACGTTCGCATAATGCCGAATGTTTTCACATTGAGTGATGCATTGACCTCAAAACATTGCGACAAAACCATTTCAAATACTTAGTAAAACAGGGGTTAGTCACTCCTTCCGGACCCACTTCTCACTTCGTAAATCATTCAAATGGAGGTTTCGTAAAACGGAGGTCATTTTACATGGTTTTCCTATATACAAAGATCGGGATTGGCGGAATGGTTTGTAAATTGGTGTCATTTTGTAAATTAGAGGTTTGTAAATAAGAGGTTCTACTGTAGTTATTTTACGATCCTTATGACAAAGTTCATGATGGAAAGGCATTTTTTATGAATGCTTTCACAAATAACAACCAAAAATCGTATTAATACCATACCAAAGACCACAAAAGTTGGGAAAACAAAATTAAATTATTTCTTGTGATTTATCCATAAGGCTTGAAATCACGAAATGCAGTGTTTTTGGTCCCGCTGACTCCGTATTATTTAGTTTCTACTGTATCAAAGGATCCAGGTTCGAATCCCGGTCAAAGCAAAAGACTTTTCTTCTGTGGAAGGTTTGAATTCTCTTTGATTTCATTAACATTTCTCTTTTTCATCCATAGATCCTAAACTGATGTCTTTGGTGGAAGTTTGGCTCAATGTGGATGCAGGGCGGCTCACGGCTGCTCAACTGGCTGCTCTCGAAGCTCGACTCGCCCTCCTACTTCCACATCCAGCCATTCCACGACTTGTTGATCTGAAGCCTGATTCTGCTTCCGGAAGAACTGTTTTAGTTTTCTATGCCGAGGAAGACAGCAAGGCTTCGTTAACGAATGCAGGCGACGGAGTTGGAAAGGGAGTGGATCCTAAATCAGGTAAATGATAATGAACAGTGGGAGGGTCTGGACTGTGTTGTCATTTTACAGTCACCATGGCGAAAGATGTCCGATGACTGCTCAAAAAGTGAAAGGTGCCTTCGGAGCCTTCGGGTGTGCAGTGTACGAATTATTATACTTTTGTGCTTTTAGAGTGCAGTATAGTAATATTTCTATACTTTTCCACTCCATCAAGTGTGCAGTATAGTTATTCATTCTCTATTATTCAAGAGAATGAGCAGAATTAAACGTGGTTGTGGTGCTACATTGCACTCGCTAGATGATTGTGAGCATCTATAAATATTTTGAAAAAGAGAAGCTGAATCCTTCCTGTAGCACGAGTGATGGAAAGAGCTTCCCAAGAATGCGGGGTTAGCTCGAAATCAGTGTCGAGAATCCTGAAAGAGAAGTACTGTGAAACCAATGGCGAGAAGGAGCTGAGTGCTACACTGCGGAGACCGAGCTCTCGGAGACCGAGAAGAAGACAGAAATCCTGCCCGGATAATTTCAGCGAGGAAGCCATTAGAAGACATATACATATATGGATATTACGAGAAGAAGGAGTATCCGACAGTCCAGAAATTATTGCATTCTTTGAATGAAAGGAAAATGGGCATTTCAATGCCATTGAAATTATTTGTGCACAAGTTAAAGGGTATGTAGCTGAGCAAAATAAGACATTTAAGCTACAAGACGTGAAATTGCGTACGCAGGAAGCCATCCTTAACGTGAGTACTCTAAATTGGAAGAATGTTGTCCGAAAAGTTTCGTCCATCATCGATGAGGCCATTCATACTGATGGTAGTGTGGAGTGCGGTGTGGAAACTTTGGTAATTAATCCAAATAGCAGTGGTGACAGTAGCTCCGACGCTGTAACGACAGGTGACGAATCTGCTCTATCAGAGAATGGGGAAATAATCTCTCCCAGAAAACGGTACGTAATAATACAAATATCTGTATGTTTTAAAACAAAGATAAATTTAGGCAGGAATTTTACTAATAATGGGTTATTCTACATTTCAGATCAGCGCAACGTTCTTCTTGACCAGGGGAGCTTGAAGGAATATACCCTCTGGAGTAAATACTGGCAAATAAAATAAAATGTTGTGTTCCAAATGAATGATTAAACATTATATTTTTGCATTTGCATGTAAACTAGCTTGAAATAATACAAATTAAGTCAGAAGCACTTCTTTGTCTACATTTATTCCTTTACGATTGTAGCCATATATAGTGATATGTAATATGAGACTTATATAAGCAGAGGTAATTCCTAGGTTGAAATGCTCTATGCTATAATGTGGCCTTTTATTTTTTAGTGATTAATTTGCCAATTTTAGCTAACTAATGTAGCAATTCTTCCTAAAAATTGTATTCCTTAAGGCATAATAATGATTGATGGGGGATTGCTTCAGGATGCTACAAAGATGAAGTTGAGTGTATTTCATGCAATGAACTTCATAGCTGAAGCTTGGTGCTTGTTAACACCCCTTACAATAAAGAATTGCTTTGCTAAGTGTGGATTTTTTGGTTTTGGTGATTGCATCACAGCTGATGATGATACTGCTGTAAAGTTAAGTGGAAATGAGGAAAATGAGTGTAACTCTTTTGAGAATAATGGAGAGTCAGTTTTGATGACTTTGTCAGATGTGATAGCCCTGTGGTGTGGTGTGTGACGTTCAGACTGTGGACCAAATTTTCAGTGCTCAGCAGTATCATCAAGATGAAGACCTTGAAGAGGAGGATGACGTAGAAGAAGAAACCACAAATTTTATAGATGCTCTGAAAGGACTAGATACTGTAAAGAAGTATATTCGCAAATTTGAGAATGAGGGAAATTTGGTTGAGAAGAATGCAATAAAGTTGAAAATGATTTGTATAGATTGAAAGCTCTCGAAAAAAAAAGAAGCAAATTACTTTAGTTGAGTGGTTAAAAAATAAATTGATTATAAACTTTAATTTACCTTATTATTTTATTTAAATATGCACATATTAGATGGGATATAAAATGAATTATTATTGCGAGGCCAGTTATACTTATGTATTTTCGTTTCCTCTATTTTACACTTTCCTCGATTTTACACTTTGTTCAGGTGGTCCATTCAAAAGTGTAAACTAGAGGTTTCACTGTATTATAATGTTCCATGGGATTTTCTAAAGAGCTATTATCACTAGATAGAAACAACCTGAGAGCAATAGTAGGGCTGTCATCTATGGAGTAGAAAATTAACTACGCGTTGATTTACGCGAGAAGGTCAAACTACGCCGAAAAAATACGTCGATGCCGTGTAAGGCCGGTGACAGGCTCACATTTTCTTCGCGTTTCTTTCGCCACACAGATATGCGGCGACAGCTAGTAAAAGGTCAAATACGTAGGTTCTTATGGAGCCATTAGGCCATGGACATGCTTGCGTTTCTGTCGCCGCGACATAAACCCTGGGTGGGGATCTGCAACTCTGTCGCGGAGGAGGTGATGCCAAACTTCGAGCGTTCTGAATGCTGTCTCATCGGTGTAATGAGTTCGGAAAGTGATGATTTACTAATCGCGTTCAGCTGCTTATTGGTATTTGAAGAAAAAGAAACATCGTTCATCAGGGTTTTTGTCGTGACGCGCCTAAAACACGACAAGCAGCGTTTTACAATTCACCGCTAGTCGCTGGTCGCTAGTTTGACGGACCCCATGCTATTCTATGCGTTTCACTTTCGGCGCACAATCGGTGCGGCGTATTTGTTGCGGTAACAGAAACGCGGAGGAAATGCAAGCATGTCCATGGCCATGCTTGCGACCAGCGACAGATTTGAAAGCGTTGCATGTCGTGTTTATGGCGCGACAGTGCAAATAGCCCATGTACACTCCCCATACCGAGGACTGGCGAACGTGCCGCTGCTTATTTTGCCGTGGTAGTAGAGTGGGCGTTCCGAACGCCCGTAGTTTGACAATAACTCTTGCGCGCTTGAAAATAAGTTGCGGGTCGTCACCCGGTGTATCTGTCGCGGCAACAGAAACATGGATAAAACGCAAGCATGTCACCGACCTAACTGAACATCCGCGTAACTCCAGATCCGTGTAACTCGGATCTGCGTAAGTCGAGGACTTACTGTATTCGAAATCACTACTCGGGCATGTCATTCCCAGAACCAAGGACTGTGGGTATTTACTCATCATTGATTTTTTTGGCCTTTGGTAAAGCTGTTGGTGGTCCTCAACCTTTTTTGCTCAATTTCCCACATTCCCCATTCCCAAGATAGTCGTAACCCAAGAAATGCATACTTATGAATGCACATGTTTAAAAATTGATTTTTGATATGTGGCATTCATTAAACTTTATGTCTCAATATTAAACTATGTCACAGAATAATTTAAAACAAATTACGATTTCACTGATTTTTAAATAATCTACAGAACAACACATTTTGGTGAGTAGTGGTCCCAATTCCCCCTTACAGCAGCCCCTAAATTCCTCCCAGAGTTCCCCACTGGTTGAGAAACCCTGTTATAGAACTAGATATTCATTGTTTACCCTGTAATTATATTTATATGTTGGGTAAACATTGAAAACAATAAATGAATAAGGCTATGTAGAAGAAAGCACTGGAGTCAACTCAATAAGGTTAGTTGGTCTAAGGGCCGGTTGCACGATGTCTGGTTACGGCCTTAGTTACGGTCAGTCATAGAGATGGGCCACTCTGAAAATTAACTTTTGGTAATTTTCAGACTGGCCAATGTTTGAGATAATTTTTCAAACAGATAAATTTCCAACATGTTCTTTTAAGCCAAGTTCACATTTCCAACGTGTTTAATAATAAATTGAGACATGTACAACTCATTTTTGGAATATTTTACTTAAATTATAACATAATAAGATTAAAACATTAGAATATTCTTCTTGAAAATTTCTCATACTTTGACAAAAGAAAGCCAGATTGCGTGTTGCTGCCGTAGTTCTTTTAGCAATTTTAAAAATTTCTAATAGATTAATGTGGTATCAGGTATGGTTTAAATATGGTTATTCCCTTCATTTTGCTATTGGCTTTCTTATTTAACCATACGTTTGCTGTTTAATACTTAAAACTAAAAAATACTGGAAAATTACGGTAATTTTAGAAAATTACCGTAATTTACCACGTGGTGGTAATTTACCTTGGATGAAAATTAAGGTAATATTCCAATCTCTAGGACCGTCACGGTTTTGCATAAGAATTTAGTGCACAACCGTGTGCATAACTGGGGACAACACCAGACATTGTGCCACCGTCGTCTGTGTCTTTGTACCCATGCAAGGGAACTCCCGCAAACTTATCTAATCTATAAAAGTGGTCACTGGTGAATCATATTATAAAAATCTTACTTTGTATTCTATATGTTTATTCCATAAGAAATAATAAATGGGGGTTATCTTAAAATTTAAGGTGTCTCCTGGTATTTGGGTTGGGTTGGGCTTTTTTGGCATACCTGTTTTGATATTAACTATTGGATGATTTTTCATGTTTCTTATTACAAACTATACACGGTAGTAGTATGAATTAGGTTATCTCCTTTTCTGTCCTAAATATGGAAATCCTTCTTTATTTTTTCAAAATAAAATTTCATACCAAAGTGATTGGCCATGTTAGACCAATCATTGTTCTGGCTCCTTGCACATGCTGTCTGGGAATATGTCCCATTGTTGAGAGTTTCAGATGTAAGTGGATGTACATGTGTGGTGTTCTTCTACCTCTGTCTGCAGCCCCATCTCAAGCTGCCAGTGCGGATGGACCAGGTGGCTCTTTGAGCCCGTCCAGTGGCGATGGGGGTCGGGTACTGCCTGGGCCATTGGTTGCCGATCGACTGAGGAAACGCCTTTCCCAGGATCCTGGGCTCCTGGAATTATCTGTCGGCCGAGTGCAGACTGTTGTGTGCCAAAACACTTGCTCAAGTAGGTTATTTTGGCTGTTGTTCATTTTGGTTTGATGGCTCCCAAGTATTAGTGAATGAATTGCGTTAGATTGTTTGCCGTATGCCAGTGATTCAATACTTTTACCGCTAGTTTTTCAACAATCAGAGACAACTGCCTCTGTCTTATTTATTGACCAGCATATTTATGCATATTAATTCAAACTTGTTAATTTTCATTACCTTTAACGAAAATTTTCCTGTCCATGCAAAAAGTTGAGATACATGAGTTTGAGATGTATTATCTCAATTAAAAAATATAAAACTTCTATGAATTAAACCAAAAATAAAAATTAGTTTATATTTATAATTAATTTTTGGTAAAAAATTTTTAACTAATCTTTTTAGGGGCATAACTTAAAATGAAAAAAATACATGGTTTTTCCGGGGAAAAAACAGTAACATCACTTGGATCCCTAGTAACTTGAAAATATAAATCATACTTGCTGGAGCTTGAAGCATGCTAAGCCATACATAACTATGTAGGTATTAAAAATGTGTTAATGCATAAGTGGATGAAAAATGTGGTGACGTCAAAAAAAACTCCCAATTTTGTCAACTGTTTTAAACTGCTATTTTTGTGATTCATGGGATGTAATAAGATAGTGTTAAAATCACTATTGAGTACATAAATAAATGGACAATGTTTTTGCTTACATAGGCATTTGTCTGGTGCCTATGGAAACGTAAAATTTCTCATCAAGAAGTTATCTCTTAAGAGCTCATATAAAAGGAGAAATGGGGCCCATATTCATAAAGAATTTGAAATACTTTTAAACATGGTGAAAGCCATACCTTTGTTCCAGGGCATGGCGTTTGTGAGCAGTCTACTAGGCAGTGTCTGTGTGAAGCTTTTTGGATGCAGGATCCCCTGAGGAAGTTCTTGGGAGATGGTGATTCCAATTGCGGTAAGAAGCACATGACGTGGATAGGGACTTTGTTAAAGTCAGATTGTATTTCCATTATTCTTAATAACAAGAGGGCGTGCAATTTGTAAGGGTAACTGAAGCAAAAGAGGTATGCCAAGATAAGACAGCGTAGAGGAAATTGTTAGTAGAGTAGAGACAGCTATACAGACTCTGAGACTGAAAACTTTTTTGTATGTGTCTACCGTGAAATGGAATAATGTGATGGTATGCATTGAAGCTAATTTTATGGTGGTATGTACGAGGGCAGTCCAGTAAGTAACAGACGTTTTGGCATGGTGCGGCAGTTGGCGGGACTAGTGCCACCATCTTGGCTTCAGAGTGTTCCTACACTCAGTATGCAACCAGCCGTGGTAGCTTGCGCATTGTGCTTATCGTACTTTGTATACAGTGGAGTGTTAAAATGAGCGCTGCAATTGAAAATCCCACCAGTTGTGAAGTAGGAGCTGTGAGAAGGTTTTTGTTTGCGAAAAATCACAAACCAATTGAAATTTATCACCAGATTTGTGATGTGTATGGCCAAGGAATAATGAGTGAAAGCCAAGTGAGGCAGTAAAAAAACCCTAAAAAAATTAAAAAATAGCCTAAGAGTTTACCTTCAAAATGTATGTAATAAAAATTGTTATTTTCACTTTGTTTATTTTTTATTTCAAAACGTCTGTTACTTTCTGGACAGCCCTCCTATTTTAGCTAATTTAAGAATTCCCGGGAAATTTAACCATCGCTGTAAATCCCGGAATCATTTTATTTAAATTTAATTTTGTTACTGTGTTTGACGGGAAATTTTTTAAAATACAAAACTGAGAACTCTCTCTTCTCTTAATTGCATTAAAAACGATCCCACCCTTATCAATACAATCTTTAAAGTCCATTCTCAGCCGCAAGCCTTTTCTTGAGAAGAATGAGAACAAGATTGAGTGTTGTCCATCTTTGATTTTTGCAGTAGTACCATAAAATTTCAGAGTAAAAATGTTTTTGGTGAAAATTTATTGATTTTCTTTATTTCAAGGTAATTTCTAGTTTTTCTTTAAATTATCAAACCATTTTTATTTCTTTTGTTGTATTCATTACAGTTTTCAATGAGATATAGTAATTTTTTATTTGTGAAAATTTCCTGTAGAATATAAAAGTACATATCTAGATAGATTGTTTGTAGGGGGGGCCTTCGACAGGAGCCCGAGCACTTAGACCTTCATGGTCCATTGTGCCAACCCCATGCCTGTCTGCCACATGCAGACAGGGGACGAGAGCGCCACGGTGTAGGTATGTATGTTCACCCATCCAACCTCCGTCCGGGCCCAACATTGCTTAACTTCGGTGATCTTACGGGAACCGGATCATGGAAACCTGGAGAATAATTTTAAAGCTGTATATTTTGGGGTAGAATATCTAGTATTTCTATCTTATTTACTTAATAAAATGTAAAAAAAGGGTGCACCTTTCAGAAGTAGTCAAAATAATTTAAGCTGTGCCTTCAGGATCTATCAGAATCAGGAAGGTTTTCATCTCAGCAAATAATGTCTTGTAAGGTTGTGTTTACACTTGAAAGTTACCTCCACAATTTTCTTCTGCAAGAGTGCATTTTACTCTGAAAAAACATTCCTCACAAGTTAATGCAGAGACAGATTGGAAAGAATATGCTTCTGCCATGGACTTGCTGAAAATTTTTATAAGTTCAGTAAGCAGAGTTGCAGAGCCGTTTACTCGTGCCAATAATGTCAGAAGTTGCTTAATGTGAATTATGCAATAAACTTGCCACCGTGTAAACCCACCCTAAGACAAGGGTAATCGGCAAAAGAATTGAACCCGATCAGGCTTAAGTAGCTTGTTATTTTGTGTCTAAAAATTTACACTGATGTCGAATAATGCTAAAGACATTGTTAATTTTATACCAGTTGTATTTTGACCTATTAAATAAATTGTTAGAAACTTTTGTGGAAATGTTTCAGCTCGAACTACCACATTCTAATATCTTATTTTAGGTATGCAATATTTATCAGCTTATTGGTTTGAAATACGTATTTAGATCGGTTATGTGAAAAATAAGGTTACCCCTAGTATTTATGTATGCATATCATAGCGTTGATGTTTCATGATCAAATTTCAGATTGGAGCATATTGTATGTGGTGGTTGGTGCATGTGCTATGGTCGTGCTCACGGTCTTTGGTGGCTGGGCGATTGCGTGCATTTGCCAGCACCTGTGCTCCTTCTGCTGTGCGTCTCGCATCCACGCCTCGGGGTCGGAAGGTCTGCTGACGACGCATCGGTCGAGGCGCCAGCAGAGGTCTTCCCACCGCCGCAGTGGGAAGAGGAGCCGTGGCGCCAGCCCCAGGCACAAGCAGCCGTCGTCGTGCAGTTGGTCGTGGTGCTGTGGTGCTAGCGGCATGGGGAGTGGGGGAGAAGGAGGAAGCGGCCACTCGTCGCACCGCAAGCACTCGCGCTACTCGTTGCTGGGGGACGAGGAGGGTGGGGTGGTGGGTGGGGGGGAGGAAGAAGAGGAGGAAGATGAGGAGGAAGCCATGCTGCACAACTGTGAGTGCTTGCGCCCCCTCTCCCCAAGTCTAAGCTGCGTTGAGCTTTACATAGGCCCTTGGCACTTTTTTAATTTTTTAATACAATCCTGAAAATCAACTTTCTCTTTAGTGCTCTGCTCATTGCGCAACGAGTGCACTGCTCACTACGCAACACAACAGTGCACTTGATTTCCGTATGTTTCAGGCCCTGCACACTAGGCAGCACATTTCTAAACAGATCGGTAGCGGACTTGATGAGCACTAGACAATAAAACAACTTCCGTAATAACATCCGCCGCGATGGTTCTTCTAGTGCTGATTTTTAGTAAAGACATAAAAAATGAATAATGCCAAGTTATTAATGACTCTGTGGTATTAATTTAACTTCTCTGAGATACAAAATTGATTTTTAAAAATAGGTATCTTGAACAAATTCAATGACTATAAACCAAGCATTTAACTGTGACTGTCGTGAACTTTTAAGTATGCTCCCTACCAGCAGGTTGCCAAACGTTTCCCCGGCAAACATTGCTCCATTCATCACAATTCGTGTGTGTTAAAGTGCTCTAATGTTTTCCAATATGCGCTAATTGCCTTATTTTAATTTATTTATCTTGGTATTATTATTTTCTAAAAATACTTCGTTTTTAAATACTCATTTACTTCGATACGATTTCATATATGTACAGTATACCCTCACTAATCCAGACTACATATAAATGGGGCAAGGGGTTGTCGGGATTATGCAAAGTCTTGATTATCCACGGATTTCTCAAAACAATCATTTATTGAATTTTTGTCACCGATAACTTTTAATTACTTTTCACGATGCATGAGGTTCTTCCGAGTAAAAAAAATGGGCCTTAATATGACTATCACAAATGAAAAAAATACATTACATGGCATTCCCGAGTAGTAAAGACAGATATTTCATTTTTAAGTACATATATATCTTGTTACAAAACAGTGGTAATGTTTCTTACGATTTACTTTTTTGTACGTTCCCAAATGACACCTCTTACTCGACTTTCGTGTGCTTGATTCAGACATTCGTCAGCAAACAGTATTTTTGATTCGCGCAATGGTGCCTAGCAATTCACATGTTGGCGCATCCCAGCGTTCAACTGTTTCACATGGCAGTCTCATCAGCGGTATATATGACTGTAGGCAGTGTTGACTATAAAGAGCTTGGTGTAATTCGTTTATTTACTGAATTTTCTGGATTTCGTATGATAAGAATGGATGAAAGACAAAAATGAGGTGACAAAGATGAACATAGGTCGCATTAACTTCATACTGTCAAACAAAATTCGACAATTATTAGAGGTGCGGAATAGGGGAATCTCCTGCTGCATTCAAACGCTCGTTGAACTCAACGTTGAGCTCGTTATCAACAGTGAAGGGAAAGAATAAAATTGAAGACCATGTATGAAATTCTGGGAACATTGCGTTAATGATTGTCAGTTGGGGTGAGGTGTAGTCATGAAGGAGATGTAAACATTGCTGAAATTGTGGATTGAAGATCAACATTTAAAAAAACATTCCTCTGAGTCTTGCGATAATTTAAGTAGGGGTTTGCGGGTACCCGAAATTTTGGGTCGGGTCGGGTATTTAGTGTCCGATCCGAACACTCGATCGTCTCCTGAAAAATTCAGGTCTGGTATTTGGCGCTCGGATTTGAATTTAATCGACTGACCCATCGTGAATTTCTGGTTTGAAATCGGCTATGTACCCGTACAGACAACTTATGTACGTACCAACGTAGCAACCTTACGCACATTTGCACTACTAACGTAGCGACCGTGGTTCGTACTGTCGTAGGCGCCAACCACTGTGTGAACGCTCATTGGTTACCGATAGAGTAGTAGTTCTTAACGTTGCTACTAAACAGTGATCAGGCGCTGGTGTCGCAAGCGGAAACCAGAAATGATTAAGGACGATAACCAAAAAGTTCAATCAAAATAGTGAATCATATGGTGCTACTTTGATGTAAATGACATTTTAACACTTTTTATAGGAATTTAAAATCACATTACACTCATTTTTGCTTATTTACGAAAATAATACTTCACCCTTCTCCATTTTGATTGCCTTATTTGATTATCGCACTTCATCTATTCCGAAGTCCACCATCTACACGAGCGCTGACAACTTTTACGTGGTAGCGTCAGGAACGACTTGTCCATCGTTAACCAACACACATTCACACGGTTTTTAGCGCCTACAACGGTAAGGACGAAGGTCATTAGGTTAGTTGGTTTTTGAGTGAAGGGGGGCTTGCAACGAAGCCGAAGTTTCTAAGCAATGAAAACACTATCAGTGCTTTTCATTTGAGTATGGTGATAGCCGATTATCGGACGCAGGTGCCGTCGATTGCCGGCTCACCTCGGAACAGAGAGCCACCAACAGCCGGCGGTTCTGCTAAATCGAAAGCACCATGGCGTGGCAATCGCCGTCTATCACCGCAAATCGAAAGCACCAGAATGAAACATCGATTGATTTATCGATTAGAAAAAATAGATTATTGACTGTTGATCTTCCGGTAGGCCTAGTCAGTGAATCCACTTGCTCTCTTTAAGTGATATTTACCGATTTTATTTTTGACAATTTCATCTCTATTTTCGTGACGTGTGAGAATGATACAAGCTGGCCTAGGTGTAGGAGGTGGGGATAGTGATGTTGACGGCGATTTGACAGACGGTAATGGTGAATCGCGGTCACGAGGAAATCCACCACCATTGTGGAATAGTAAGGCAGCTATCTGGCTGCACTTCGTGCAATTGCCGAATTCGCACGCAACGTGCAATTACTGCAATATAGTACTAAATAACGGATAATATTGCTTTCAATACGGCTTTCATGTCTAATTTGAAATTATGTTCATAAGCTATAGCCTATTAATATTTGTTATAAATATGTTACTTCTTCATTCACGAAAATTGAAAATATTAAATTCCAAATGATCATTGATTTCAATGGCAAGCTTAAAATAAAACATTTGACTAACTTACTGATCTAGAGTGGTGGAACTAAAAAATATGAAAGTAAGGATTTGCTTTATAAATCCACAAGAGCTAAAGATCACATTATCTTGTTCACAGATGTGTCCCAGCTAACCTGCCGATCCTAGTTCTATTTTATTTGTGAAAAAAATATAATAATAATAAAAAGATCCTAGTTATATTTTATATCTGTTCATATATTATTTGTGAAAAAGCACAAGCTACTGGGTGTAATTTTGCTTTGGAACCTTTTGGATTGCACTACTTTGTGCTAAAACAATGATGTTCCCACTCTCAGGTCTTTACAAGGCAAACATAAACTGTAATTGTTGTCTTGCCATCGGAACATCCATTTTCATTAATAATCCAGCACCCACGAATTTGAATACCTCTACTACCCGAACCCGAAAATTACCCGATGCCCGCAGATATTTCACTACCCGAATCCAAACCCGACCCGAAATGAAAAAGTGCTACCCGCACACCCCTAAATTTAAGTTAAGGCTCGCAGTTTTTATCAAGATTGGAAGCAGCTATTGGGAGAAGATGATGCCTGAATTTCAGAGCGTGTTTACACAATATGTATTTTACCGGCAGGAGAATCTGCTAGTGCAGGCAAAGAAGCCACAAAAGATTTGGATTTTTTTCTGAAATCATTGAATAAGAACATTATTCTGCTCATCAAAGTTTTAACGGTGATGGAACAGGCTTTTTATGTACGGGCATCTTCAATTGGCTGCAGACCTTTTTTTATTTGCAAAATTAAATTAGAAATTGTGGTTCTCTGTTATTGAGAAAGGTGCCATTAGAAAGATAATAAAATAAAGATTCTTAGTCCTTTAATCGAATTTAGTATTCCAGTCAAAATTCCGAAATATTTGCTAAAATGTAACAATTTTAAGCAATATTTTATCATTTTAAAGTCGTCGCCCCATAACGACCATACTTATTGTTTAAGTCGAGATTCCGTGCATATATATCCATTAATAACTCAATGATTCTTTGCACCTAATAAGATATGAATGGTTTATCACAATCAGTGTAAATGATAATATTATTCCCGTTGATATTCAACGGGCATCTTCACTTGTTATTAAGAAAAACCAATGTATCTTTGGAATCGACAAAACTCAAGATGCCACAACTCAAGGAATATCTCTAGTCATAGAACATTGGACTTGCTGAATAAACACAACTCAAATAATCAATGCTGACATTTCATTAATTTTAATTAAACATCATCAGGGATTTGATGTAGTTTCATTTTATATGAACTCTGATGTTTCCTCTTCCATAGGATTCGTCGTAGCCAACGCCAGAGAAGAAAAGTTGTTTCGCCGCTCGTCAGTCCCTTAGCCTATTGATGACTCTGGGATCGAGTGCTCCCCTTTCCCCCTACCCTGTTTTCCAATCCTTTTTTCCTTCCTATTCCCGCACCCTTCTTCAAACCGTGGTAATAAGTGAAAGCTTGCAGACCCGGGAAGAAGGTGGTCCCTGCGGGGAAGACCCGCGAATCCACTATATATGAAACACTAATTTTAAATTGCAAAAATTCCATGAGAGGCAAAATCATTAACCTTGACCAGAAGTTGAACCCAAATTCCTCAATATCGTGCCGGCTGAGACCCAATAATAATGTACCGTCAGAAAGGAATCCGATTTGCCCTCAGAGCGATAGTGGTGGCACTCCCGTTTGTTGGGAAACTTTTTTCCCCCATAGTACCTTAAAACCCCTAGGTTTCTTAGCCTAAAATATCACTAAATCCTCAATGATTCAGCGCTGATGAGGATAGGCAACTCATTCATCGAAATGTTGACAGGGATGCAGAATTTGACCCGGTGGAGGATCGAAACAGACTTTTCTAACAGTATATGACGGGAAAGCATCAGATCTTTCTTCAACATTTTATTTGCATTTTTGTGGTTGTTACCATGTCACAATATTGTATTTTCCAATTATTTTATTCAAAACTTTTTTGCTAAGCGTTTTTCAGTGATTAGCATCTTAGTTCATGGACCATTGCTAAAGGCTGACAAGTTAAATATTTAATCAATAGCCCATGGTCCATGTCCATGTTGGCTCAGGCATCGCATATGGTATATAGAGAATATAGAATGTCGAGATTTTTGCTTATGGTCTATATTCCAAATTTTGGTTCAAATCGGTCTATATTTTGGGGCAGGGTCTATATTTTGGCCAAAGTTAAGCGACAATTTACACTGAAGCAGCCAGCACAGCACTGCGAAGTTTGAATATGCGTACCACTGCTTTGTTCGTCTGCTTTGTCTGCTTCCACGCTCCTGCGGTGCCGTGTGGCTGTGGTGCTCGGCACACGTTTCTGCCCAGCAGCGCGCTTGCCCCGCTGTGTCTTCCCTTGCCACCTCACCCTTCCACCCGCCGCCTCAACAAGCATCGACAGAATTGTTATTTGTTTACATTGATGGACAAGCCGCGCGACATGCATCTATTCAATTTCATATATACTTTATGAATAAAATTGTTCATATTTGTCACTATGTACCTCGTTTCTCTCAATTTTCACTGTTACTACAACCTCTACCACACAAACCAGACAAAGCTTTTAAGAATAAAATGCTTAATTTTTCATAATAATGCAGATTTGGTCCAATTTGCCTTGATTTTCATGCGTATTACGAGTCTGTTTTGGTCTACATTTCAGTCTATATTTTCATGGGGTCTATAAAGTCTATATTTTTTTGCCCTGAGCCTACGGAATGCGTGATGTTAGCTTATCAAAGAAGCCTGTGCAAGTTTTTCAATAGTCCATTTGAAATTTTCAAGGAAAATGATGTTTTTCATTTCATTTATTGCACCAAATATAGTAGAAGAGATTACATAAGATAGATAAAAAACAGATTATTTAGTTAATTAGCGCAATTACGGGCAGCTGCCCAGTTACCTATAACAAAGAAATGTTAGGACATTACATCCATATGAGTACAATTAATTATCATATTCAAATAAACATACATTATAAAACATTGATTATACAAAAAGATAAATAGAAAAAAAAGGCATACAAATTAAGGTAACATATATTATAATGTTATACATAAACATCAATTACCATTATTTTTTAAATTGAGCTTAAGGGTATTTAGTTTACAGAAATGAATGTCCAGGTCCATTGAGTTTAGCTTCTTTCATCATTCTTACGATCGGACGATTTGCTAGGTACCTACAGGGTGCCCACTTTCTGGAAAAACAGGGAAAATAGGGAAAACACGGAATTTTTTTGGGAGGAAATCACAGGGAAAACACAGGGAAAATCGGCAACCGATGCGCTAAGATTTGTTTCTGAGCTCCACCCGCAACATAAATTTTAAATTTCCAGAACTAAGGTAAGCTGCGAGCTCTCAGTTCAAAGAGAACAAAATTATGTTCTCAATTCTTGCAGAATAAAGAGCTTATCTACTCTCGCATTGTTGCCTCCTGCAAGGCGACTGCGGGTGTGTGTGTTTGTGTGTGATCCTGTAGGGCTTTGCGCAGCTCACCTCATCTGTTCTGTGCGACATCTCCACCACGGCCACGTGGGTTCCGGCGCATGAAGGAAGTTGATTGGCTGTGTATTCCAAATCCACGTGGCCGTGGTCAAGACAGAATGGATAGAACACATGAGATGAGCTGCGTAATAGCCCTGCTGGTGGGGAGACGAAAGCAGCGAGCTAGCTGTATGTGGAAGGAGTGGAGGGTTGCAGTAGCGTGTAGCGGCGGACTGCAGTATTATGTAACTTTTTCTCCAGGCGAGAGCTACGACTTTTGGTAGTATTCTTGCATTTGTATCATATTCTCGCTTTTTGTGATTATGTAACTTTTCTCGCCCCACGCGAGCATCCTACTTTACGCCTACCTCTCTCACGGCCAGCTTATGGGGTCGTACAACGCGACTCATTCGCCTTATGACAGTTTGTTGCTCCTCAACACCACTTTTCAAGCCTATGCTTCTAAATAATTTATCTTCTTTCATCTTAATGAATTTATATGTATTATAGTTGTAACTAAACATGCTGAATAATCAATGTAAAGGTTTAGCACGAGGATTAAAAATGCGATTTTGGCCAATTTCACGCGAGTAGCAATGGGGCATTTTAGATGTAGGAAGGGTAAATTTAAAATATATCTTCATTGTCATTATATAATAAATTCTACTTACAGAATCTTGGATTTCTCTTCCATTTCTTTGTTATAAATATTTTTTTATTGAGAACTACTGATTGGACGTCGAAGTTCTATTAAGCGTATAATGACACATGCAGAGAAAAATTGGTTATCTGTTACATTGAAGGGGTGTAGTGAGCGGGTGTCAATATGAGATATTAACTCTTGAATTGACAGATAAAGATAATTCATTGTTTCACTTACTGTATATTGTGGTAGAAAAAGATTAATGAGTCTCACTCATTATGCTTCGCACACCAGCCAGTATTGAGGCAACTACAAATCATTGTTGCTCTCTTAATATTTCTCAGACATGGGATTTATGCATGCAATTACATGAAGAAAAATAGGATTATCAGATAAACCAACATGCAATGTTAATGCATAGGGTGCTTTATTTTGGTAGAAAATTCGCTAAGGTGCTTTTTAAGAAACTTAGAGCATAAACTTACCGTAAGCCATATTTTCGATTGCTATAATTAAAAATGGAGCTTAAAATTGTTTTTCTTTTTGGATATCTCAGCTTCGTTTTGAAATTTTGTGCAAAGTAATTAATATATTATGCTGTTTTTTTTAACTCTAGCGCACGATAAATTGAATGACCGCCCGAATAATCTATCTGGGAGAAGTTTCTTTGGGGCAAGTTACAACATCAATTCGTAGTAATGAAATTAAATTTGTTACAAGTCAATGCATTTTGAAATTCATTAATTTTTTGTCATAAATTCTGCACAATAATATACTTCATTTCATATCATATTCTAACAGCCATATAACTTCAGTTTAAAGTCGACAGCTGCCTGCTTCATCACGTGATAACTGTCTATGTTCTCATTGGCTTGGGGAATATTTAGCGGACTGTTCCGAAACTTTTCATACTTATAGTTTTCATGCGAGAATCTCGTTTTCTCGTCCGAGAAATCCTGCTGACCCCCCAGTTACATAATCACGCGAGGCGAGAAGGACTGGGGAGAACTATGTGGGCAGCAATTCTAACCTCGAGTTAAATAATAGCCCTGCAGCGCGCATTTAGGGAAACTCGATATGGGTGCAACATTTCTTTTGCAGGCGATAGTACAGCAGCGAGCGCAGTATCTCAGACCTCGAGGGGACGGTAGTAGGAAAGGGCAAATCGCAAGCTATAATTAGTTATTTGATGGTGAATAATCTAAACTGAAAGCGTTATCTACTTATTTTTCACGTAGCTGGATTTTTTTGCGGTACGGTCTGTTTTCAGTGTTACAATGTTTTATTCTATTCTATTTGCATTGAAAAACTTAATTAACTGAAATGCGTTTCATAGGGAACGTCGGTCACCAGTGCTGCGTTAGATATTCGTTGCGCTGACATCCAGTCGTTGACGGCTACAAATGATTCAGCTCCTCCCACAACTGAATTTTCGCTCCCTTCCAGCACGGCAGCGTCCTCGACCTCCGCATCCACCTCTCAAGCTGCATCCACCTCGGGCCTTGGTTTCTTAACTGACAGTGATGTTAAGGCGGCCGAGCTACTATGGGTTATACATGTGATCAGTACAAAAGAAAGCTTTAGAGCTCAATAAGGGGTGTGCAATGTATTTGCCAAAATGTTTAAGGACAGCCGCATCACCCAAAGTATGCAACTCAGCCATACAAAGATGGCGTATCTGGAGTCATTTGGCTTCGCTCCATATTTTCACCACAAGCTTGGAGATGACGTGCTGTTCTCAAAGTATTTAGTGGTATGCTTTGATGAATCAATGAATAGAATTTCCAAGCTGCAACAAATGGATATTGCAGTAAGATTTTGGAATAATGAGGTGTCCACAAGATACTGGAACTCATTGTTTCTCGGACATACAACCGCAGGGGACCAGTTGCAGGGGTTCAAAGAGAGCCTTGGAGAGGGAATTGTGATAAAGAAGCTGTTGCAGATATCTATGGATGGCCCCAACGTCAATTGGGCTTTTATCAGGCATTTGAAGGAAGAAATGAAAAAGTTTGATGAAGACCCAGATATAATTGACGCGGGATCATGCGGCCTTCATGTTCTTCATGGAGCATTCCAGCTGGCTTTCAGGAAAACTGGCTGGGACATAGACAAATTTTTTAAGGCAATACACAATGTATTCAAGGAGTCTCCTGCCTGGAGAGCTGTCTTTTATTTTCAACAAAATGTGACACTTTTCCTTTAAAATGCCGCAACATGTGAAAGGGCGCTTAAGATACTCCCTCATTTTAAGAAATATTTCAAGGAAAAGAAAGTGGTGTTGCCAGACACTTACTCTGTTAAGAAATCAGTTGAGATCCTTGAAGGTGCCCCCCTTCTTCCTAAATTACTTTTTTTTATGACTATTGCCGTCTCATTTGAGCCATTCCTGAGAGAATTTCAGACCTCTAAGCCAATGTTTCCTTCTCTGCATGTTGCTGTAGATGATCTCACCTGGGAACTGATGGGGAGGTTCATCAAACCATCTGTACTTGAATGTGCGAAGTCTACATACAAGCTCACCTGCATTAATGTAGATACTGCCGATAATTGTGTGAAACTTCAACATGTCAACATTGGAGTCGCAGCGCGACACGTGCTAAGTGAAGCTCGCGTCAAAGACATTGATGCAGAGAAATACCGTTCATAGGCCAAGAACTGCTTGGCGAAGATTGTTAAAAAAATCATTGAGAGAAGCCCATTGAAGTATAAGATCTTCAAAGCAGCTACATCCCTGGATCCCAGCAAAATTACCACGAGACCAGAGCAGTGTAAGACTGATTTCGACACTTGCATGGGGATACTTATGGCGAATTGCCATCTATCCCCCATTACAATCAGATCGATCAGATCGCACCAGTGTCCAATACAATTTGTCTCTCAGGCTAGCAAAACTCAGCTCGCTAAGTTCAGTCGTAGCAAATCGAGGCTTGACCACTTCTTTGCTGGACATCTTAAGGGCAAGGAAGAATTCAAAGATTTGTGGGAAGCTGTGAAAATCCTTCTTTTGTTTTCCCACGGAAATGCCTTTGTTGAAGCTGGGTTTTCGATTAATAAGAAAATGCTTGTAGAAAACTTGCACAATAAGATCCTGATAGCTCTCAGAAGAGCATGGGATGGTGTACAAGATGCAGGGGGTGAGCATGCTATTGTTGTTGACCAAGAAATGGTCCGCTACGCTCGCGGTGCTAGCTCAAAATATAAGGAAGCACTGGAAATGATGAGAAAAAAGGAGAGTGAATTAGAAAAGCTAAGCAGGAATGAGCGAGAGGAGAATAAAAGGAAGAAGGAAAAATTGGAAGACTTTGAGAAGCAAAAGAAAGAGCTCGAAGTGAAACAGCGTGAGTTAGAATCAAAGATTAAGAAACTTGAGAAGAAGTGAGATTCTTAAAATGGTTACCTACCTACCTCGTGCGAGTAGGAAACCATAGGGCTAATGTCAAACAGCTTTGATTTGATTGATTTAGAAACCAAAGATGGTAATTATGAGTTTCTTAATGGTTACCAGTACTTGTTCGGTTTTTAATTATAAGATGTTTTAACCATGATTATAATTTTTTAAATTTCTGTTTTGCTTTTATTATTCTTCCAAAAATGCCTTTCCTTCCTAAAATGATAACCGAAATGTTGATTTCATACATAAAAATATCACAATTTACTATTAACATTGTGAAAAATGGGCTTTAAAAAGACAGGGAAAGTCAGTCGAAGACAGGGAAAACACAGGGAAAAGAGGAAAAGAGAACTGGTGGGCACCCTGACCTAGTTTCTTTTATAGAAATATATATGAAATAAATCATCATTTCGACTGTAAAAAGCTGGTGTTCTAAATTTTATCACCTGGAGAAGCTCAGAGCATGAGATCACATTATTAAGGAGTTTGTGTAAAAATATAATGTCTGCTCGTCTTCTTCTTGAAGACAAATTTGACAGCATGTGTTTTGAATGTTTTTGATGTTGTTCAACTATAGATAACATTCAGCTGTTCTTTTCTCTTTGGCTACTTTTTTTTCAGTTGATGTTCAGTGTTGTCCAAATTCCATTTGATATAGTTTTCTCTTCTTCTTTCCAGCACCAATGCATCTAACCAAATTTCAACCTTCTCCATCTGAGGCATCGAACTCGGACGATGTGCTCTTTGAGCTGCGCACACCTGGAGGCAGCCGAAACAATGGCATCCCTGGATCAAGGAGAGTCAAAACTTGACTCCCTTATATGCATACGCGATTGATAATGTTGTGTAACGAGATCTGGTGCCTCCACGATTTCTCTTTAATGTGATATCAAGTTCTGGCAATTTGCCCATTTACCTTCCTGCCACCTTATACTATAATGTGAGAATCATCGTAAGCGGCCTATGTACTACATATGTGTATGCATGGGAGAAACAATTGTGTGTGGCTTCAATGTTTGCATGGTGTTTAAGGTATTGTCACGGTATGAGTTTTTTGACAACGATGGGAAGTTTTTTTTATTCCTGTCTAGGATTTTTTTTCTGAAATCCAGTGAAGCCATTATCTTGCTTTTTGTTTAGTACTATCCATTTAACATTTGCTTCCAACTATTTTTAAAAGAATGTTTCGTCATACCCCTTGGTAACACCGCAAAATTTTACATTTTTCTAATTATCTTAAAAAAATAAGCTATTAGCTTATCCAATTTGCCTGTATGGGTATTTTTAGCTCTTATGTTCATCAAGTATTAGTTTGCACGCAGTTCGAGCTCTGCACAATACTGGAAAAGTGTGATTATTTCGGGAACAATTGTCCCTCTATGTATGGGATGTATTTCTTGCCTTTCAATTCCTTGAGTGACATTTAGTTGCAGGATGTGTTGGGTTGGAGTAACGTAAATGTATCAGACTCTAGTCATTGATTTACCATTGAAACAAGTGCATCAGTTGCAGGATAATGCATTTTATATCATATCCCTTTTGGTTGAGATGAAAGACTTATTACCTCTCTCAAACTATTTCTTCATACTGTGAGTGTTTTATGCCTATTTTAAAATTAATTTATCTCTGGAAATGTTAGTAATTGAAAAATTTTATGTTGTTTTCTAGATGTTTGTATTTATAAAAGTTTAAAAAAATGAAATTACTCATCCAATGAGTGCAATATTTGTTACTGGCCACCAGTGATTATGTGACATTCCAAAAATAATCAGGATTATTGATTGAATCAAATTTCCATGTTGATCATCGAAATCATATTTGTTAATGCTTTTAAAGAGTGACAAATTTTTTTAAATACCTTATTTTGTACTGTTACTACGTGATATACTGCTGTGTTATGACAATTATCTAATTAAAAAAACATTACAGTATTATTCATTTTGTGCTATTTTAATTTGTCAGTTCCCTTTCTCCAAATTGTTCTTGTTCATCTTGTTCCTTTTAATTGTCAAATAAGAACTTTAAAGAGAATCCTAAATCTCACGTTGGTAGCAATGTAATTTTTCCACCTTATCTCAGTGGTATCATCAGTTGCTAACAAGGGGGGTTATTTTGTAATCTCACCTCTTTAGTGACTCTTGTTAGTGGAAAGGCAGGAGATCCGTTTCCCTCTCTTAATGATCGGCTCACGAACGGTTCGTGAATTGTCGAAGCCTCAATTACCTTATATCAAATAAAAGATGCCGAGACTAGCGAATACCCAGATTGCTCAACATCTTACGGAAGATATCTTACACTGTACATACCACGAAAATCTAAATACAGTCAAAACTACAAGCGACATGTAAGCGATCACTCAATATTTAAAAAAAATTAAGTGCATCTAATTAGTTTCGATTCACAAGCACGGGAAATATCTACCAAGAACGTAGATTTTAAGGCAATATTTGTTAAAATTATGGTATAAATAACTGAAATCCATTCTCCATACACTGGTGGATAGGCACACGAAAACTAAGGTATCAGCAACATTGTTTGGGAAATATTGATACGAAATATATACACAGATAATTCAAGCTAATAATAACATAAGCATTTCAAGCAAAGCATACCTTCAAGTGCCCAATATATTGGAGTTGAAAATGCTGAAGTTCTTCGCGTTGTGCAAATGACAACAATACGATTTAAAATCGTTTGTATCTTTCGCGTCCTTGTTTATTTTCCAACTCAAGATTCAAGTGGGAACGATAGTAGCTCCATGTCACGTTCTTTATGACAGGTGAGATGGAACTAATGGCAGGCGGAGATAATGAAACGGATCAAGAGTCGAAAGATACGGATCAGAGCGGATGAATCGTCTAAAAGACCAGCACATGACCGGCAGTTCACCTATTGAGATTTGAAGATGGTCACGCCGCCTGGGTGGCGGAGTTGAACTACGAAAAAGTGAGATATTATGACGTATTCTCACTAAATTGAGATTACAAAATAACCCCCAGGAGTGATGGCCTACTCGCAATTCCTTATGAGGAATCAAGATATGTATGCCATTTGTTCTGGCATTTTTCCCTTAGAAAGGCATAATAAAAGTTAATAAACAAATATCAGTGTGGCGATAGGAACTGGTCAGTGGAACACTATGTGATTTTCTTAATTAATTCCCTGGTGACTTGGTTTTCCTAATCTCTTGAGTTCTGTTGCTGCATGCACAACTATATTTTTTACCTCTTCACACTTCTCTTCATTTTCATTTAAATAAAATCCCCGCTCAGTGTTGATTATGAATTAATGAGATAAAATGCCCTTATAAGATATTTTATTAACTTGTCATAGAACTTGTTTTTCGAGTGAATGATATGTCAATTAAGCTAAGTTTTATAGTAAAACAATAGTTTTACATTTTGAGAACATGTTATACATTTAAAACTTTCATACTGGTCATATTTCCCCTCAAGTCTCCGTGTCCCCCCTCCCCGCTCTTCAAGGTTGGCACAAGCCATCACCTTCACACCGAAGCCCCCGTTCCGGCCCTCCATGAGATAGGTTTGCTGGAAGTGAGAAAGGTGATGGAGAAGAGTAAGCCGCGGTTTTGGAGAAACGGAGATGAAAAGCAGGGTGAATTTTCCTGGTGGGGGAAAAACAATATGGGAATGTGCGGGCATTTCTATTACTGGTCATCGTCATCGTCCTTAAGGTCTGGTTTCACTGGGGCGGCCACGTCCAAGCCCCGCGTCTGGACGTCGCGGCTGGACGATGCGGCCGGGTGGTTTCATTCAGGCAACTACATCCCGTTTCCGCGGCTGGGCGATGTGGGAGAATGTGGATTTAGTTTAATTACGAATTTGTTATCGCTTTGTGTTTCCTGAGAGTGAGTTGATTTTAAGCTGAAATGGATGGTGACGATTTAGTTTTGTTGGAAGACGAAGAAGAGGACGACCAATGTTGCAAGTAGTTTTATAAAAAAGAGCTGGAAAGGGTGCGTAATATAAAACTCGGAGAGCAGAAAAATCACCTAAAATTGACGCAGACGTCGGGCATCAGCCGTCAAACTCGATGGCCGAGACGTATCAGTGAAACCGAAATCATTTGATATACAGTGGATGAGTACGGCAGTGACTTCCGACTGCTGGACGCGGCTGCGGGATTCACCAGCGAAACCATACCTTTACTATTGTAGCATTAAAAATTGAGTTAACGTTCAGGTAATACATTGAGTGCATAATGTATTCGGCAACGATGATTAATTAGATGTTTAACTCTGACAAGGATCTCCGAAAAATGTTACTGTGATCCATCACTATTTGTATAAACTAGTAACTTTTTCACGTTGGGACCAAGATCCGAGGTTCGTAATTTTAAAACTTCGTTATTTCGTAATATCGCGTACTGTGACATACACTTAGATACCCTTTTGGTCGGGACCGAAGATTTTGCTTCGTGAATTCAAAATTTCGTAATTTCGAGTTTCATATTTTCGAGTTTTTACTGTAGCCTGTGGGGAATCTTAAACAGATAGCACTTTGGCTCTTTTGGTATTGTTTCATGGGTTCCTGATGAAGGAGATCCACCACTTGATGCTCAGTACATACTGTGATCCTAAATGTCCTGGGTGAATCGTCTCTGGAATCAATGATTTGCTCAAGGAGCAGGTCTTTAGGAGCAGTCTTGTGAGGTGAATCAACAGAGCTTACTCTCAATTTATATTTACCTATCCCATATGAATAATTTTCAAACAAGTTTTTCATTTCCGAAGCCTGTTCATTCATTAAAGTAATCTGCTGGTTAAGGTAGGTTTAAATGGAAGTCAGTAAAAACGTGGAAGATATTTACATGTTCGAGGCTACATCTACCTCTAACATTTTTTATCATTCATGTCAGAATATATCCCATCCCATCTTCATTTCTTCATCCCATCTATAAAACCAATTCTCTTTCCCTGCTTGCCCAACACCCTTCCCTCTATCAAGGCCTTAACACTTTGAAGCCCATGCCCAAGTACGTCTCGGGTTGCATACGTTCAGTCAACGGCCCAAAGCCCGAGTGTAGCACGGGCTCCTGTGTTTGCACCCATACATATTTGCCGCCATATTTTACTCGGGCTTAGGCTCTAGGCCGTTACCTAGGACACCTACCCTTTCTTCAGTTGAATAGTCTGCCGCTTTTAGCTCATAAATGAACTCTTTGGTCATTACAACGTGAAAATGCATATTGTGATATTTTGAAAAACCAAAAACCCCAGGGTTTCTGGACCCGTATGGTTACGATACCCTCAGGCTTCAAAGTGTTAACCAACCCTTTATTACCCCTCATTACGTACGTCTTCCAGCCACCTACTTAAATCCCCATAACCTCATCCTGCAGTTTCCTCTTCATACCCACCAAACCATGCACTTCCTCATTTGTCTTCCTTTCCATCTGCTGCACCTTCTCCATCCTCCTCCACGCCCACATCTCGAACACCTGCAGCCTGTTCTCGTCTTCTTCTCTCAAGAGTTCACATTTCTGCCGTATGCAATGCTACGTCCTATATTAAATTCTTCCTCAGCCTCTTCATTATATCCTTACACAAGGTCCTATAATCATCAGTTCCCTCCTCTAGCTGAACACTTGTTTTGCTAGTGATACATATTCTCCTCCTGGTGTCATTGCTTCTATGCCCATTTTCTTGGAGCATACTACCCAAGTAATTTAATGGGGGTGTTTACCATTTTTTTATTATTGCCGAGTCTGATAGAGTTTGTAAAATAGAAATACCTGTATTTTTCCATTTTTCAATCCGTCACTTAGTTCTCGAGTTATAAGTGACGAAAAACTAACGTTCTTAATTCTTTGGCTGGAATGAGCGTGCTGAGACTTCTTACGACATCCCTTCGTCCACTGCAAATCCTCCCCTCCCCAACTCCCCCCCCCACTCCACTCCCAAAAACAGCCAATGAGGGGAGGTGGATGACGTAGAAGGTCTCAGCGCAGCTTATTTGATGGGCATCACCTTTTGCGTATTTTATATTTCAATTTATTAGTGAATGGCTACGGTCAAAAGATTGATTTTTCACTAAAATTCATTTTTTTGTTTCCATCTGACGATTTCGTGAATAAAATAGCCATTTCGGTTCCGAGTAAACACCCCCATTGCTCTACTTGCTCCAGTTTTTGCCCACTTAATATTTTTTTATCCAAGTAAACTGGTCCACTCAGTTTCTCATACTCTGTAAACCATGTATGTTGTCAAAACATAGCAGCAACAATGCTCTGGAACCACCATGGAGTTGCTGCAACATTGCAAAGGATGACAAAATGTCCCCCCTACAATGTCTTTGCAAGAGGTGGTGTGACATATATTTGCCACCCTTAACCCAAAACTGCCCAAACCCATTTAACATTCTTTTTGAAAAAAGAATGTTAAACATTTGTTGCAGCATTCGCCAACAATTTCTACAATTGTAGAAATTGTTGGCGAATGCTGCAACAGTAATCCCAATTAAGCGGGGTAGTATAATTCTTCATTTTTGGCAGCATATTCGTATTCAATTTTTCCACCCTTATCCCGCCCGCCGGACTCTGATCCTGATTATAAGAAGACATTTATTTTAACACAGCACCTCCACTTTGTTTAAGAAAATCAATCACTTGCCAATATGAATCACTAATCAATCAATACACGTATGGTCGCGTCTAGTGTTGTCTCTTTCGCTTTTCCTAGATTTGGAGTGAATTTTTTTTTGCGTTTGAAATCACTCTTATGGTCATAGAAATATATCCCAATTGATAGATAGCAAGGGCTCAATTCCTTCAGAAGATAAAAAAAAAAGGTGTTTAAAATTGTATTCTCAGCCAAATATTCCAGTTGATTCTATTTAAAATCAAACTTTAACAGACCCACTGGATTCAGCTTGCTTGAAATAGTACTTGATCATTACTAAATTTAATATGCTTATGGCCACATTTTATTGGACTCATATTATTTTATTGGAAGTTAATATATCATGGTAATTTTCTGGCGTTTGATCCAACTTAGGTAACCAGTTTTTTTGGATTTTATGAATTGCTACCTACTTTGCAATAAAAACCAACATGCTTTCACTTTTACAAGATTTAATCAGAATTTTCCATTTTGTATCGTTTGTCTTACATTTGAGACTTGAAAAACACAGCTAATTACCTATGTTGATTGGTTGGGAAGGTGACTGACAGCTCAGTTCTTTTGCACCATTTAGGCACATATAAGGAAGGATTATTATAGTGGAGAGAAACCTGATGTTGGCGTAATGACAACTCTTGGGTCATCTTGAGGTGTCTTCCGCCATGGAATTAAGGTTCTGCAGTCATCATGATATTATTTAGGCTCTTCATACTAATAGTTACGTTTATGTTTATTTTGATGGTTAGCATTTTTTTATGCATAGATTTATATGTGGTTCTCATAACTTTATTAAAACCTGCATAGTTTCTCTTTGCCACTACTACTGGTTTCCTATTCCTTTGATACTGGTTCACTCTGATGCATTATGCTTTGATTATTTTCTAAGTGAAACCAGTTGGTAGCTCCTATAACTTCTAGTGTAAGCAAGTACATTTTATGGAATGTTCCTTTTATGTAAAACCAGTTAAATTTGTCACCCTTTAGTCCCTGTTCATTCCATTTAATTCACCATGTATGTACTAGCATAGAGTAAGGTCTTACTTACTCTGTGATACTAATCAAAACCTTTTACTGCTATTTCCTTTCAAAACTACAATTAATTCCAGTCATTTCCTAATGAAGCATTTATTGCCTTGTTTAGACAAGTTAATTCCAAATCTGATTGTTTATGTTTGAATCCCTTCACATTTAAAAGACAGCGTTTACATTCTCAGTTGTGGTCCAGCTGGCTGGAGTTTTTCCAAGCATTTATAAAGTCCACTAGTCCCCAGAGATTCCAGTCCAGTGGTGCCCATTTTCTGATAGGAGCAAAAGTTTAAAAGACAGCATTTACATTCTCAGTTGTGGTCTAGCTGGCTGGAGTTTTTCCTAGCATTTATAAAGTCCACTACTCCCCATAGTTCCCATTCTGGTCCACTGGTACCCACTTTCTGACAGGAGCCAAAGTTCCCTTTTGTACGGGCAAGGGCCTAGCAGCCACATTGAAACACCATTTCCCATCAGATATCACCGAAGCTGGGCCCGAATAGGGGTATGGATGAGGGGTGACCCTACCCCTATACCGAGATGGGTGGAGGGAGGTGACCCTCCGATCCATACCTGAACCGGAAAGGTTGGCAGGGTGGCCCTCCTCCATACCTCTATTGTGGTGCTCTTGTCCGCAAGTGGCAGGCAGGTTGAATGTGGGTGGGCACAATGGATCCAAAGAGACGTCTAAGTGCCAGGAGGTTTCCAGAAGGCCCTCACCCACCCATACTATGTATAATCTACAACCCCTTTCGTACAATAAAGGTTAAAGTGCAGTTTAAATATTTTAAGTTCTATCTATAATAATGATAATATATTGTTGAAATAATCATTTCAAATCAAGCTTAGTTATTTTTAGTTCAAACCAATTAGTGGAATATTGTGCTCAGAGTGTACATCAAAGGGGGTAACCATTTGATTCCATTGTCTGCCAACTGGTATACTGCTTGAATCTATATGTAGTTGAGAGGCAAATATAGATTCAATTAGAATTTTTAACCTTGGTTGTCAAAGGTTTTTTTTTACTGGCTCAACTGCTTTTCTAAGATACACGCAGGATTTTTTCATATGTCCAAAACTGCTCTTATATGGGATACAAGAAATATATCCCGCCAGTAAGAGCTCAATTGATTCGTAAGATATCAAGAAAGGCATTTATAATATTGTATTTTTCTGCTAGCAGCTGCTCCGATTAAAATTTTTCTGAACATGTATACAAGTCGCACTAAGTCACAACTACCCCTATAGGGGTACTTGCGACTTAGTGCAGACGTTGCTTTGCGACCGATTATTATGATCATGTTGCAATTTCTACAACCTCGTGCATAGAGATGGGTAAATTACCGTAATTTTCATCAGAGGTAAATTACCACGGTAAATTACGGTAATTTTTGAAAATTACCGTAATTTTCCAGTAATTTTCAGTTTTAAGCACTAAACAGAAAATGTATGGTTAAATAAGAATGCCAATAGCGAAAGGGAGAGGATACGATGTTAAAAACATACCTAATGCAGCATTAACTTATTAGAAATTCTCAAAATTGTAAAAAGAAATACGGCAGCAACACGCAATGTGACTTTCTTTTGTCAAAGTATGAGAAATTTTAAAGAAGAATATTCTACTAATAATTACTCAATAATGTTATAATTTAAGTAAAATATGCCTAAATGAGTTGAACATTCCTCAATTTATAATTAAACACGTCAGAAATGTGGAATTGGCTTAAAAGAACATGTTGGGAATTTATCTGTATGAAAAATTATCTCAAACATGGGTGAATTATCTAGAAAATTACCGAAAATTACGGTAATTTTCAAGGGGTGCGGTAAATTACGAAAAATACCATGGTAATTTACGAAAATTACCGTGGTAATTTTCAAAGTGACCCATCTCTACTCGTGCAACGTTTTTGAAACACTTTTGTTTACTGGGATAAGTATAATTTGAGCATATGCTTCTACCTAATGGTAAACCCAGGCACCATGTGATGATATAGTCCTCTAATTTATTGGCATGCATTGATGCATCACGAACATGAATTTCTTCGCATTTAACTATTGCTGTAAAGGATGGCATAATGGAATTCATACACCATGGATTAATGAAGGTACCTTTTCAGGCTGACACTGCAGTACGTGTTACGAAAGTACCAGAATGGTTGAAAATGGCACGAAACCTTATGTGCTTAATATTTGCAGTAATGTTGGGCAAAAAATGTATTGTAAATTGTCACAGGAAGAGGGTTTTGCCTGGGCTGGGAATTGAACTGCCGCGTTAAAAAATCGATACTTGATCACGATAGCACGATCCACCATTTTATCGATTATATCGATCAATTTCTGTGTTCGATAGATAGGATATATTCGATATTTTCAAAATGAGCGGCAACGAAGGGAAAGGGGGAACAAATCTTTCATTTAAAGGATTAAGTCCGTGTTTTGATATTGATTGACACCTCCATAGGATATCGCGTGTTAAAATATGGACCGATTGATCTTGGAATGGATTCTTCAGCATGCTATGAAGTATACGTATGTGAGTGTGATTAATGGTGAGTTGACTACATGGCTTTGATTGTAAATATTGACATTTTTGTGATTTAATTAAATTTTGTCAGGTGTGGAGATGCATTTGCTTGTAAATGTTATATTTTATTTCCCATGTAGAGATTGAACAAGGCTGCCCTGATTTAATTCGTGAGCCTTCACTTCAGAAGTTCATATCGTATGTAGCATGTTCGAAGTTTTTTTTTAAATCTCGCCGCCTTAATTTGAGACATCGGAAGATAATTTGGCATTCCCTGAAAAAATTTGTCGCTTTAGTTCCTCAACTTCCAGATAACATATCAAGCCAGTGCTCACAGTTGATGCTAATTCTGAAATGGATAGTAAGTACAATATTCAGTTTTTTTGTTTTTGTGTACTTTTGAAACACGTTTGGAGAATTCTAGCCATTAGGAGTGTTTATATAGAATATATTTCCCTATATCATCTTGTGCTAGTACCGTAGTATTATTAGTTTATTTTTTAGACAATGTTAGCAGTTAATTCGATTAAAGTAAATTGTATAAGTTTTGATGTAAATTTCCAGATCACCGTAGAATTAACAATCACGGAGCGTTCCCGGCCATTTTCAGATGACACACTTGAAAAATTAAGTACTCAAAACAAGATATTTGAGAAGATGTGGAATACTTTGACAGTTAAGTAACGGCTCCAGAAACCAATTACGATATACCTACATGTAGATGCCTCATCAATTGGTTTAACATTTAACTCGTTGGTTATGCTTTCTGAGAAGCTTCTTGTTTTGGAAAAGGCAAACCATCCTGAGTGAAAATGTCCACTTAATGGCCATTTAAAAATTCAATCATGACCACATGAGGGCCATTTTCACCTGAGATTGCTTTCTTTGTCTTTAGAACTCAGTCCTGGAAACACCCATCTGATCAACAGTGTTTTCCAGATTCATTAATTAATAAATGTTAATGGGCTTTCCTTCACCTAAGCCTGTGGTTCTGTTCTATTTCAGGTTATTGAAACTGCATACACTATATTGTTAGAAACGTCGAACATCGAAATTGTATACACTACACGTAAGGATGAAACCTTATGTGTATCAGATGCTGCACAAGATTTCCTTTCAAAATAATTCCCTGCCAACTCATGAAATTGTTATTGTAAAGCTACTCACACTCACTCACTGTTTAGTATGAGAATGATAATGGCAGTTACCTATGAGACCCTCTCTCTTACCTGTTACCCACAGCTGAGGACAATTTGTAACTGTGGTCTCATAATGAAAATCACAAAAGGGTTACTAAAGTATGGGGGCTTTCCAATTGCCTTTCGAAGATTAGCGCACATCGCAACAGATGGAAACACACGAGCGCACGTTGAAACGCACAATTGGAACGCATCTGCGCTGAAGTGTTTCCAAGATGGTGGAACAATCGTGGTAAATTTGAATTGATTATAGTAAGTGGGCTTAAAATTACAATTAGATGAAATGAGAGGCATTACTGATGAATGAAAATGTGTGAACAATGTAAAAATGGTTGGCAGAACACATTATACTACAATGCACAGACTATATAGTTCTTATAAGAGCGTAACCGAAATAATGAAGTATACATAACAATTATAACACCATGAACACTCACTGTCAGAAATATTTCGGGGTTCCTGAGACACGGCAGTACTATCCCCTGTATTTTCCGCTTATACATTCCTCACATTTTCAGCTGCGTACAATACATACGAGTCTTCTTCAAGAAATATTTCCTTTTTCCCGAAGAAGCATGGGTGTCCAACCAGTACACCGATTTCTCCCTCCATTCCGCACCGACGGCACATATATTTCATTTCGCTTTTCTGCGTGCTTAGGTAGATACAACGTAAAAATTCATGTAAACCATTAAGTGAATTATAGGTATCACACAATATATTCGTTTAAGTAATTAAATAATTCCATTTTGAATCTGTACCTACCATAACCTTATGATTTCGTGTCTTAGAATATAGTAATGCTCACATTTTCCATTTCCGATTATGAGTTACATCACTTCTACAGATAATTGCAGCCTCTTTGCGTTGTCTTCTCCCAAACGTACCTGATAGGTACTGCCAAGACGTAATTCGTTACATTGAATCAACGATATAAATATTAAGTTGTTACAAATTAAAGATATTGACGTTGGCTTATTCTGACAATAGTCTGATCCAAAAATAATGTGGTAATTGTCGCAGTTTATACTTAATTTTATATGGTTATATGGATTTTAGGCCTTCCATATATCGCTTTACTCCATAGTTTTAGGAATAGGGTATTCTTCTCTTTTATAAAAGTGGTTAAAATTAGCTCTTGAAAGATGAAACACAAAGTTATTAATTACTGTTTCAAGTAATCATGGTATCTTAAGACTGTGCTATTTCTACTGCAACATTCATTTCCCCGCCATCACAAGTTTCGTCTGCTAGCACATATGGAACACAGGTCCCGATGTGTTTCCATCTGCGCTGCGCTAATGACGTCACGGCGACAATTGGAAAGCCCCAAAACTGAAAGAGTTTGTAACAGATCAGCGCAGATGCACAATTGGAAAGCCCCCTATGTTATCGTTAGTTGATAGTTCTGTTTGTGAACCTAATGATGAAGTCAAATTTCTTGGGTGTTCTCATTGATCCATTATTGAATTGGTCGACGCACATCGACAATTCATGTAAAAAGTTGAACTCTTATCTACTACATGCTATGTGTGCTGAACCATGCTGTCAGTATTGATGTACTCAGGAGTGTTTACTTTGCCCACTTTTACTCCCGGATCTCTTATGGCGTTGTGCTATGGGGTGCAACTTCTCAGCTACTTGAAATCTTTAAGATTCAGAAAAAAATTGTACGTACTATGAGTAATGCCCCCTTCGTTTAAAAAAACTGGGTCTGCTAACTGTGCCGTCCATTTATGTTTATTATGTTGTGCTATATGTTAGATCTAACATGTCTCTATTTGCTAAAAATAATAACTTTCATAACCATTACACCAGAAGATCTGAGGATTAGCATATAATGCGACAGAATTTTAAATTGTGCTCCCGGGGTCCCAAAGTCATGTTGGGATAAAATTATATAATGTAATCCCATGCCATATCAAAGAAGTGACAGCTTTGAATGCCTTCAAAAGACTCCTACATAACTTTCTCCTCGAGAAATGTTTGTACAAAGTGGAGGATTTATTTATAAGAGTCTTTCTGTGTAAATATGTTTTTTTTAGACATACTTGTTGAATTATGATGTGTTCTATACATTCCATGTAATGTCTCTGGAACAAATAAAATCTTATCTTATCTTATAAATGGTACTAGGCATTTGAATCAATACTTGATAAGCATTTTTTTTTTTCAAGTCCAATTTAACCCTTATGTGCACACCCGGGATCCCACCCTGTCATATTTTTTGCTTTTAACTTCAGTAATAATTAAAAATTTCATCTGAGTCTCAGGATCCACATTATTCAACTCCTCTAAAAGCTAAATAACCACTGACAATTTTTATTTCATTTTTTATAGATAAACAAAATGGCGTCAAAGTACATGTGCTCAGCGGACACACCTGGGTGCCCACTGCCTGATAAATGAAGTTTATACGGGAAAATTGATTAATAACATCTTTAAATGAGTTTTTGAGATCACAGGGCTTATTAAATAAATAACTAATAATTTTATGGCAAATTAGTTAGTACTAACAATTAATTAACACAATCAATGCATTTTTTTGTGAATACACAATGTTCATTGCAGATTGGTTTTTCGTAAACTGATCAATATTTTTACATTTTCCTGCGTATTTTGACTGATTCCTTGTAACAAAGATGACAAGAACCTGTAATTTTTTCCCTACTAGTATGGCCTCGAGGTTCATTTCTTTCTTCGGAAACAGTAGAAGGGGGGAGCTGTACCCCGATCGCACTCTCAATTGCAATTTTCGTGGAATAATGCCGCATTATTTGACCATTCGGAGAACGATCTTCAAGCAGAGGTTTTGACAGGTCCTCACTCAGTTCACGCAAGAAAATACGTCGCTGATTACTTTTCTTTTCCAAAATTTTGTTATTTTCATAATAACTATGTATGAAGCCAAAGCACTTACATCTAAAATGTTGAAAAAGATAGCGAGTGGCCATCTCTCAGTATGCCTGTGTGTGGTATATCGGGTTATAATCTGATCCAATGTATCAACGCAGGATTTGTACTTATCATAATAAATGATTATGTGAGGTTTTTCTATTTTCTTCGTCATTTACAGCAGTATCAGTGTGCATTGTTGATAACAAAATTACAGCCTTGTTTTTCTTTGGCACGTACAAGCAGATTACAGTATTCTCGTGAAATCCAAAGCTCATTCATAACCCTCTCTCCTTGATTTTTTTCACGAACACTTCCGGTGCAAATGATTCCATGAAGAGGATATGTGTTTTCGGCTTCACAAACCCACCCAAGTTTTATCCCTTACTTAGCTGACTTCGACGGTATGTACTTCATAAACTTCGTATGGCCTTGGAAAGGATAAAGCTGTTCATCAATTACCAAATTTGTTGTCGGCCTGTACATTTTACTCAAATTTGAATTGAACTTAGTCCAAATATCAAGTATTTGAGCAGCTTTATCCATTTCTGCAAGTGTCTGGCATCTTTTGAAGTCATTGAATCGAATAAATCACATTCAGTTGTGGAATCTGTTGATACCCATTGACACACGATAAAGAGGATATGAAGTACTTTTCCACATTTCTCTGGTATGATCAACATTCGAATTGTTTACATCAAACAACACCAATAAAAGCATTTATTTCTTTAGTCGTCAAGGCTTCCAAGATCACTGCGAATCCAGATTCTTTGTGTTATACTCTTTGTACACTTTTTCAGCATTTTTGTTGGTATGCCGAACAACAATATCTACGATTTGTACTGTAATTATTTTTTGAAAGTGTCTCCGATTGATAGATTTTCTGTAGATCTATGTAGGCCACTTCTTTGTCGCAATATATTGTGAGAAGACGTTTGATGTACTTTAGGTGGCATCTTACCCCAAATAGTTTTGTCTTTCGCTATGTACACGCATGCACTTCCTATCCCTGCTTCATCTGCTGCCGATGAACCTCTCTCACCCTGCGCTCCTGTCACTTGTTCCTTAATCTCGCTCTCATCGGACTCGGCATCGCTTTCTTCCTCTCCTTCCGACATCTCAATTGCACTTGCTAAGTCTGATGATGGCGCTCTTGCTGAGGTATCATCCGGAATTCTATCCTCATCTTCGCTATCGGACCCGTAGTCTGATATTTCATCGTTGCAGCCGAGTGGATGCTTCAAATACTCCTCCTTTTGGGCAAGATTCAATTTGAATTCAAGAAAAATGAGTTTACCATTGACAATTTAATGAAAGGAAGAAAGATCAGTCAATGCGCTTTATTTTATTTATTATTTCATGGCCTTCATTGGACCACTTCATCTACAAAGGCAAAGGTTCCAAGCATGACATGAATTCCTACCGGCCTATCTCTCTACTGAACCAAATCGGGAAGTTATTTGAAAAAGTTTTCTATACCCGGTTGACCTCATATCTTGAAGCTAACAACCTGCTGCATACCTCCCAAAATGGGTTCAGAAAATCAAGATCCACATCCACGGCCACTTATTACATGGTGAACCAAATTCTATCAAACCTAGACAAAAGAACTGAAACATTAGGCTTATTTTTTGATTTCTCAAAGGCATTCGAC
This sequence comes from Pyrrhosoma nymphula, assembly GCA_963573305.1. Classification (NCBI taxonomy): domain Eukaryota; kingdom Metazoa; phylum Arthropoda; class Insecta; order Odonata; family Coenagrionidae; genus Pyrrhosoma; species Pyrrhosoma nymphula. The sequence continues at coordinate 3,655,940 of OY754335.1, read as the reverse complement.
CTTGTTAACCACCAGATACTATTAATTAAACTAAGAAGATATGGGATAAGAGGCATCCCTGAATTGTGGATTAAATCCTACTTGAGCGAACGTCGCCAACATGTTATACTGTCCAAAAAAGGTTCACAATTTGTCTCTCCTGGAAAAGCAGTCACCATTGGTGTACCCCAGGGTTCCATTTTAGGTCCTATTTTGTTTTTAATTTATATAAATGACTTACCTGGAATCGTGAAAGCTGTGCCTGGTGTTGAGCCTGTATTATATGCAGATGACACCAACATAATTGTGTCTGCCCCTTCAGTTAATGCTTTATCCCACAGGGCTCAAAGCGTCACAAACATACTGTCCGATTGGTGCCTCCACAATCTTCTAAAACTGAACACCAACAAGTCTGGTCTCATGTACTTTGCCACCAAAAATAAAGCCCCTGCCCCAATTTCCGTGAGCGTAGATGGAACCTGTATCCCGCAAATCTCCAGCACACAATTCCTCGGAATATCGCTGACCCACACCATTTCATGGGACGAACACATCTGCAAACTCCGTAGTAAGCTAAGCTCTACATGCTTTCTTATTAGAAGCATAAGACGATCAGTAAGTGTTGACGTGCTGTTAGCCATCTGTTATGGTGAATTTTATTCACATATGGTTTTTAGCATTCTGTTCTGGGGTTCCTCCCCCCATGCTAGCATTATCTTTAAGATTCAGAAACGTGTGATAAGGCTAATATGTAATGCTACGGCTGATGCTCACTGTCTTCCATTGTTTAAGAAGCTCGGTTTACTACCGATTCCCTGTGTATACATGTATGCTGTTTGTGTGTCTGTCAAGATCAACTTATCAAACTATGTAACTAATAACAGTATTCATGGTCACAATACCAGAAGGCACATGGACCTTCATCAAAATTTTGTAAGGACAACCACTGCCATGCATGGACCAATGTCCATGGGCATAATGATTTATAACCATCTACCATATGAGCTTAAATCTGAAACTAAGGTTAAAGTATTCAGAAAAAATGTATTAAAGTTTTTTCGCTCCAAAATATTTTATTCTGTAAAAGAATTTTTGAGCTCAAAGTTTTAAATATCTGAATGAATATTGTATAACGATGAGTGTTTGTGTAATTTACTGTGTCTATTTATGATTCTGTGATGTGCCTTATATCTCCTACATATCTAATGTAACATGATCTTCGGGCAAATAAATGATTATTATTATTATTATTACTTAAGTCATCTTCTGGACTTATTCTGTTTTCTGTCTTAGCCCAGTATTTCTTCATTCGCTCGGATCGTAGCTTTCTTTCTTCATCTGAGATCACCCTTCCTATCCTCTGTTTGTTGATCTTGGTTTGTAGTCTGATCTGTTTGTCCTTGAGTTTCACGATAGCATCTGTCTTTTCTTTCAAATCTTCTATTGTAATATGTAATTCACTCATATCTTCCTTAATTTCTGCTATCCATCTTGTGCTGGTCTTACTATTACATAGTTTTTCTATAATCTTTTTGCTTATTCTGTTTTCTGATGTTCTGATTAGGTGTCCAAAGAATGAGTATCGTTTCTTTCTCACTGTGCTCATTACAGGTTCTATTTCTCTGTATTGACAGTTTCATTGGAAGCTAATCTCCAGTGCCCGTTTTTTTGGTAATTTTTATTTATGCAAGTTCTGACTATTCTCCTTTCTATCTTGAGTAATTTATCTATTGCGATTGTGTTAGTTGTTTTGAAGATGGTTTCACTTGCATAAGTTATTTCCGGTTGTATAACTGTTTCACAATGTCTTAATGTTGTGGCCATTGAGAGGCATTTTTTGTTATATGTGTTCTTGGTGATATATTGTGCTCTAGTCAATTTATGTATTCTATTGTTCCATGTTGGTTTCTCATACAGGTTGTATGTTATGATTTCCCCTAGATATTTAAATCTCTCCACAATTTTTATCTCTTGATCTTCTACCTTGCGCATTATAGGTATTATGAAAAGAAAAAATTGACGCTCTGCCGAGTGCTGATGTGCACTAAGCACATGGGCACGGCATTTTCTGCATCACGTTTGTCCTCTAAAGCAGAACGATTCTAACGGACACACAGCTATACAGACTCTTGTCTGATGTTATAGTAAATGGCAAGCCATGCTACTGCCCCTGCATTTTAAATTTAGAACTATATGGCTGGGTCGGTGGTCTAAAAAACGGTCCAAAAAGGTGAAAATGCTCCATTCGTGACTTGCACGGCCTTATTTCTGTCTCTCTTAATCGAAGCTGTAGAATGCTGGGGGACTTCAAAGTGCTTACGTACTTTTTATTGATGTTCATTTAGTTAAGTATATTGATTTGAAATTATTCTATTCACATGCTGACTCACAAATCTCCTACTCTAATCAAATCCGGTCCTTTGAAAGTACCGGTTGGAGTACCTCAAGGTTCTATTCTTGGTCCTATACTGTTTCTCCTCTTCATCAATGATCTTCCTAAACAGTTCTCATATAGCTCCACCGTCATGTACGCTGATGATACATCTAATGTCTTATCTGCTAGTACTTTACCACTTTTGGATCATTTGGCCTCTACTACAAAAGATGAGATGTTACTGTGGTGCCACCTTAACAGAGTTGTTTTGAATGAGGCTAAAACTACTTGTATTCTTTTTCATAACAAGTACTCTCATGAGATTCCTACTCTGCCTCCTCATTCTGATTTCTCCACCTCCTCATCTGTGAAATTCTTGGGTCTACAGCTTGCTGACACTCTTGACTGGTCAACTCATACTTTTGAAATTAATAAGAAACTCTCAGTTGGTATCTATATGATAAGGAAACTTTCTCCTCTCGTTTCTCTCAATGTTCTAAAAGCTGTGTACTTTGCCAAAGTCCACTCATTTGTGTCCTATGGTATTATGTTTTGGGGTAACTCCCCTACTGCAGCTAAGGCCTTCTCCCTACAGAAACAGGCCATCTGTAGAGTTCCAATCCGAACGAGTGGTAGGCCACTGTTTGTCTCCCTCAGGATCCTCACACTTCCATGCATTTATATCCTCACATGTGCCATGTTTGTGAAGTGTTATCCCCATTACTTTCATGTCAACTCTGACTTTCACAGTCATGATACTCGCTCTAAAAATAACATTCATAGTAATTTTTATTCATTTAGCCTATGCCAGAAAGGCCCCTATCACACTATAGCTGCAATTTACAATAAGCTACTCTCTGGTTTAAAATCCCTTACCTCACCAATGGTTTTTAAAAAGAGATTAAAAAATTTGCTATATAGCAAATGTTATTATAGTGTTAAGGACTTTTTTAACGATAGTTTGTAACTGTGTTCTTACTGTACTTCTTTTATGTCTCTGTCACTGTAACCAGTAGTTTAATTGACAAAACCCATGGACAATTGTATTCCTACGGTGTTAATAAAATATTAATATTATTATTAAATAAAGAAAAACTAGTGGTGGGCACCCAGGTACCCTGGGTGTGTAACGACGTGATAAAAGTTGGATGTGCACATATGGGTTTTAAGTGTGTTGATTTGTCATGGAATGGCTTTTTCACAAAATGGCTTCTGGAGCACAGTTTTCTGTGATGTTCTCCATTAGTAGAAGAGAGCCTAATGAAACTTTTATGATGAAACTTAAGTTTTTTTCCTTAAAAATTCATAAAATATTGCTCTGATGAGTTTTTGAATTTATTTATAAAAGCTCTGTTTGCTATTTTATATAATGATTGTATTATTAATCCACCATATTTTAGCAAGTTCACTCAATGCTAAGGATAACATCCTCGCCGTTGGCTCAATGATTGCCGATGAATTACACTTGTTTGGAAGTGGCACAAAGGAAAATTATGTTCATCGTTCTTTCATGCCAAACTAAAAATTTTATTTGCATTAAGTAACTACGTTTGCAATTTTCTATTAACTACTCAAATGTCTCCTTTCTCAAGTGAAATTAGCCGATTGGTTCAATGGTCTGACATTCTGTTTGCTAAAATGCATTTAGTCAAATTTGTTCTGCTGTTACAAATAGATTTTTTATCACGATATAATCAGGGATTCGACATTGACCTTACGTCGTGGGATTTTGTATTTAAAATTTTCATGAAGTTTGTTGCTAATTGAAGCCTTGTCTTGTTCGTGTGAGATAAATATGAAGGAAATATTGCACAATGACCGTAATCTGCCCCTGGCAAAATTATTTCATCAGTTCAAAGCGATGCAGCTATTCCAATGTCAAGATGATTATTGCCATTTCCTTTGAAGAGCTTGCTTTTGAGTCCAGTTTTTATTCATTAGACTCAAATTCAAAGCATCAAAATTAGTAATAATAACTGATGCTGGAAATAGCGATGAATTCCCATGTCTCTTGAATTTCTAAATATAACAAGTAAGAAATTGGGACTGAATACAAGGGTGGGAGGGTACAAAATAGAGTATGTGAAGCTGCATATGTATGTACTCTGGAATCATTTTATTTAGAGGAAAATGGCTTTTGTATTCAGAATGTCAGATTTAGTTTTTTTCTAGCCAAGGAAGCATTTTTGTACAGAAGGGAATTAATGAGGGGAGCTCTGAGCAGACGCGTAAGGAAATGAGTGATGGGAACTCTTCATGTGGTGTTGTGGTATGGGTCGGGAATTTGGTCATTGCGGGTAGAGGATTCAAGTAGACTGGAGTCATTTTGAAATGTGGGTTGTGTGGCTGATTTTTAGACCACCATCTCTGTTGATATTGTGTTTATTTTTCTTTAACTCTATGGCCTCGTGGATTATGTAGTCAGGGTTTGAATCTTTTCACCTCGGCGATGATTTTCACGCTTTCAAAGTTGATTGCGTGTCCCAAGGGTTCATGTTCCGCAACTGCTGACTTTGTCATTTGCTCCAGTCGAATGGTGGCCATTCCATCACTCAAGCCCCCTTAACCCATAAAAGTCAAAAGATGTTTCAGAAATGGCGAAGTTAGGGAAACGACGGTCCAAAAACCTTCTACTCATCAGCTGGCTATAGAATACCCAAAGATAATAATATGTAATAATATTTTATTTCACCGATTAGCAAGAGTACAATTGCATGGCTATGTCATAGATAATAAACAATCTATATAAGAAAAAATACCATGATGAAGTGTCATCAAAATTACATCACCAGAGAAACGGCTAATAACAATAATAATAAATACATAAAAGGATTAAATGGGAAAATACAATAGTATGGACAATGCTAAAATAGGAAATGTCATGAGTAGCATCGTGGAGGTTATCTGATTCACAAAGCATCTTCCATGTATTCAGCAATGCTGTAATAACACTTTTTAGATAGAAGATGTTTCAGCTTACTCTTAAATACATAAATTGAGGTGCTATCATTTATTTCTTCAGGTATTTTGTTGAATATCGCCGAGGCAGAGTGTCTCGGACCCTTTAAACAGAGAGAGCTGGAGTACTGTTTGAAATGTATGTTATTACTTGAACGGGTGTGTGGTGATGGTGGAAGGTGGCATTTGAAGGAAATTTATCAAGGTTTGCTTTAACAAAGCTGGCACATGTCAGGATATAGAGAGAAGGGAGTGTAAGAATCTTTGGTGCAGCAAAAAGGGGTTTGCCAGGGGTATAGGAACTTGATGCATAGTCTTAATTGCTTTTTTCTGGGCGGAGAAGGCCCTTTTGGCAGCAGTTTAATTTCCCCAAAACATAATGCCATAGGAAAAATGTGAATGTATTTTGGCATAATAAACCATTGAACCGATGAACATGTAACAATCAGTGCTCATCAAAACGTTTTGGCAGTGGTAAGGCTGGCTACGATGTATGCTGCTGATGGACTTGACATCAATGTACTGCACAAACTGTTTTCATTGAGTGAAAATAGTGACTTTGAATTCGGAGAATTTGGTGGTCAAAACTTATCAGTTGTGTTGTGGCAGTGGATATATTTTAATTTCATAATAATGTTTTTTAATTCTTAAGTAAATGTATTATAAGCAGGGTACAAATTATGCTATGTTAAATGTCACGTATTGCCCAAATAAAAACTATAGTTTCGACTACATTTTTGTAATCTTGAATATTATGCTCCTGAATCTGTTGACAAATTTCATGGAGGAAGGAGCACACCATATACTGTAAATTATGGTTCTTTATTGCTTCTTCTTCTTTTGTCTTTCAAGTATTGCGTGGGTGCAGATATGTGCAGTGTGCTTGTCTAAAGAGAGAGCAATTTGTACACTTCATAGGGCCTAAGACTCTTTGGAAGCTACAGAATGCTTTGCTTCGATTTACGCTGTCTGCTTGGCTTTGCCTAACCTTTCTCAGTACTTTGAAACAAACAAGTTTTACTTTTTCATGCAAATTTTTTTTATAATGTTCAATTGAAAAAAAGGTTGCACTCTGCCTTTCTTTCAAGCCGTCCATCACTGTGTAGTATTCAAGATTAACTCTACGAGAAAGCTTGTACACCACTCCTGTTATTATTAATTTAAACCCTCTTTCAAATACTTTCCAGGAAAGGTCTCCTATTCCATGTGAAGAAGTTTATCGTAAGGTGAAGTTAAAATTGGCCAGCAAATGCTCTGATGTTGCCAGTGAATATGTCAACCTTATTGAAAAGATCATGGTATATGTTCTCTCCTGCCTTGAAAAGTGCTTGGACGGAATGAAATCATGTTTGCCAACTACAGCCATTGAAGAGGTGGGCCTGTCAATGTATTTATAGTTTGTCTTAAGTAGTGGCTTAAGCAATGATATTTTACTTGAAATGAGTACCTAATCTCTATCACTACGTAATTTTGACGTACTACAAAAAAATGCATATGTAGTTATGTGTAATGGTGAGAATGCATAAAATTTATTCCTCACACTTGAGTATATGGTGCACGTGTCATCAAATTTTGTCACAAACTGAAATATGTTCTGTATATTTTGGCGTCTAGGGTGTGGCTTTGGCTTTTTACCTGAAATAAGTCTCTCGAATTTGAAGTGTCTATGAGGCCATAGGTTGCATTATTCATAGGTAGGGATAGGAATTTTTCGGTGGTTTAGGAGGGAGAAAAGCGGTACTTTGAAATTAGGAATTCGGTACTTTCAACAAGACATTTTGGTGTTTTCACAGTGACCACAAATTTATATATATACACATAAAATACAGATTATTTATAAGTCTAGAAAAGGGTCACTATAGTTTATACTATAGTTTAACCCAATATGATCTGGGTTATTATGCGACACTTCCCCTTCTAGCCATGTTATGACTGAAGACAATCACCTCAGTGGCGGAACTTGGGAAAGTGACACCAAATTTAAAAATAAAATTTAATACATTTCGTGTATTGACATGTAACTTTAGAGAATTTCCATCCTTGTGAAAGTTTGCTGCAGTTACATTCTTCGAAGATTTTAAATTTTTCCAATTGAGTCTTTCCCAAGCAACCTGACAATTGTAGAATATGTATATGACCATACTTTTATCGATACAATAAAATCCATCTTTTTGATACTGGAAAGCTCGGTCTCTTGCGCTTAATTTTCCATTCGGCATTTCAATAACTCGTCAAAATCACTTGCAAGCATAGAAACCAGGAATAAAACTAGGATACTTAACAATTGTCACTGGAAAACAAACAGCCATTTGACGGAAATGGCTAAAAACTAGAGATTCAAACAATAAAATCAATCTTGGTGCCACGCAATAAATAAATATATCGACAATTATATTGATGTCGTAGTTGGCCTTGATTGGTGCTTTAAAGCTAGCTACGCAACCATTGCAATGGAACAACCCCATTGCAATAAGGTCGTTCACTATGATGCGAAATTGCAATTGAATTCACGAATTCCGTAGATGGATTGGAAAATAGATTTTCGGTGGAGACAAAATTCTTCTATATTCAGCCACTCACTCTTAAATCAAAAACAAAAATTCGCAAAACTTGTCGCCCACTCAAAAAGTTCGTGACAACATCAGAGATCCGGTTCAGTTTGTAATTCGCTCGCTGGAAAGCGAGGGAAGGGGAATGCTGCATAGCACCCAGCGTGATTGGATGGAGCAGCGAGTGACTTCAAAACTTTTCATGCTGGTTCTTTTTCGTGAAAGGGTTAAGGACCCCGATTTTTCGCCGCCGATAATTCGAAAAGCAGGCGACGGATCAAAAAAATTCGCATTTTGGGGCACAATTCGCGACATTTCGCGAGTTCAAAAGTCATTTCCCCAGTCAGTATGGAGTATGTTGTAACTACATAACTACCACTCCTAGAACATTTTTGCCTAAATTCACGAAATTCGCGATCGCGAAATTTTCCTATCCCTATTCATAGGTCATTGCCAATTTTAGAGAGGTCAGTGCTACACAGTTACCTGAAGTCCTGTATATGACGTATAATCTAAGAGAATTATTGTTTTTAGTTAAAAGAATACATTTACCAAGTATCATAAAAAATACATGTATATAATTGAGTTAGTCTATTATATTACCTTATGTATATACATATTCAAGTATAGGTTGAGGTCTTATTTTCGGGCCGAAAGTATTAGCTAAAATATGTGACACGAGTGTAAGTCAAATTAAAAAAAATTGCTTTATCTCCGAGTTTTGCTATTAAAAAAGCAAACCCATGCAGGCATGTGGATGAGTATTGAAGCTAATAGTGACAATTGGTGAACGAAAGAAAGACAAATTTTCAATGAATTTTTTGAAAATATCTTTTACTGCTACAAACTCGTCCGTGTAGATGCCTACTGCATCCTTCGATACAATTGTCGGCGTTCAGAATGAAGAAGTTCCACAATTGTCATCATCTTGATCGAGGGAATCATCATCTTCCACGCTGTATCGCACCCGTACCTCACTGTACCGCTATCACAACCGTTGTGCTGACATCATGTCTGTTGGTAACGATAGGGGAAAAATGATAGGTCGGCGAAAAATGATAGGTCGGTGAAAAATGTGGAGTGAGATGTGACGTGTAACACTTGTGGTGTGAAATGTTGCCATGAAATGAATTATGAATTCCACAGAGTGATTTTGTATACGATCAGATATCCTAGCATCTGCCAAAGAGGATAAAGAATGCAATGGTGACGATATTAGTGATTCTTTGGATTTTCTGGCATCAGGGACTTGGATAAGCTGCCTTTTTGACTTCAACAAAAATTCACCATCGACACAGATGGTTGTGGAAATATGAATTATTGCAGGAAAAGATGGATATTTACTAATACATAGGACTTAGGCAGAAAGGTATAAAACAGGATCATTGAAGCTAGTGTCGAGTCTTAATTGACTCTGCTGGCCATCTGAGTGAGTGGTACATATATTGGGGCAAGGGCCTAGCCATGTTGAAACACCGGTTCCCGTCAGAACACCGAAGTTAAGCAACGTTGGGCCCGGACAGTGGTTGGATGGGTGACCCTCCTCCATACCTGGACCAGGTGTGGATGGAGAGGTGACACTCCCTCCAGACCACCGGGAGGCCGGTGGGAGATATACCCAGACCGGGAAGGTTAGAGGGAGGACACCCTCTATACCTGGAACTGGGGTGAGGCAGGGGGAGGCCAACCCTCCATACCTCTACCGTGGTGCTCTTGTCCCCTGTCTGCAAGTGGCAGACAGGTATGGGGTTGGCACATTGGACCAAGAAAGGTCTAAGTGCCCGGGCTCCTGACGAAGGCCCCCCGACTAACAATCTAATAATGGTACATATATTGGGGAGCATAGGAGCTGGGTAATTCCCGATTTCATGACGAGAAGTCTATATGTTCTTGTTCTATCTCATTATTGAGTTCAATATTCAGAACCAATATATTATTTTTGCAGTTATTTTCACTTTTGGCATGTAAAAAAATGTAAATCATATCAACCAATATATTTCTGGAAATTTATGGCCCCAGCATCGCCCATAGCTAATCAGGAAATCCTAATGTTTTGGGTTGGCTGTGCAATATTTATACAATGCAATAGCCCTAATGGAATGCAATAATATTTCAAAGCTGAATTTGTCAACCAACAGTATTTGTTAGTGGTATCTCCTTATATGAAACATATAACATAACTCTAATGCATTTATCGGTGAGTATTCTCTGTGGCTGATCAGTAATAGAGATATGTGCGTATGGCTTTATACAGCCGATACCCAGAAATAATGTCATAAAAAAGTCACCTTATTTAGTGACTCAGGTATAAGTGAAGGGTAGGTTTTCATTGACCGAATTAAGGAAGAAATTTCTCGAGTTATGGCCGAGTATATACGATACTTCTTTTCCATAATGTTGCTCCTCACAACTGAGGTCTGTCCTAGATGCCTGAAAATATGGTAATCCATACATGTATGGGCAACAGTAGACATTTATAATTTCCTTTAGGAACCATCGTATTTCCCAGCCCATAAGATGCTCTTTTTTTTTCGTGAAAATACGTTCTACAATCGGCCATTGTCCTCTGGGCTGTGGGTAAAGCATGTTTTCTTGCATCTGATTTTGCATTGCTGTTGTAGGTGCCCATCTCTCTTCCTTGTTTGTGTATGTTATCCATTAGTAACCAAAATGCAACCCCTCACATTTAAACCGGGGAGTTTTTCCCTCCCTTTTTTTGGAGGGTAGTATAGGGTTTTCCCTCCCTCACCAGCTCAGGGTCTCCCTGAAGCAGGGGATGCACTTTCACCTTTCCCCCAACCCCGCTCCTGGCGAAATTCCACCATTGGTCAGTGCCACGTCCTGCCACACTACCGGAGGGGCATAAAAAGAGCTGTCCTGACTCTCAAAAGGGTAGAAAGGAATTCGAAGTCGCAGTGAGTGCATCCTCGGTTCCCTACTCCATATCCTCGGCTGCAGCAAACATCCACGGCCTGAGCGCAGCACCCGCCACCCCTGCTACGGAGACATTACATAACAATTCCATTTTCTTTCTATAAATTATTTACACTAATGTTTGTTGATAATTATTTTAATCATCTAAAATCTAACCAGAAAAATCAGTGTTTATTATGGGCTGGTACATCCTATGGGCCAGGAAGTACGGTATGATGACACAAAATCTTCCAGTTGTTATCGAAGTATTTTATAATTAGATATCCTTACTTTTTTCCTTAGTTGAGGTTTTGGTCAGTTTTATATATTGAGTACATAGTAATATTTTAGTTTAATGTGTTTCAACGGCAAATGTCGTTTCACACTTACTGTCTACCAGGAGCAGACAAGCAGGGGCAACAGCTCTCGGACGAATAGGAGGATCACCCCTCCCAAATTCAAGCCAAGCCCAATGATGCTTAACTTCAATGACTGATTGGGAACCGGTGTTTCAATCGTGATAGGCCATTGCCATTTTCAATCGACCAAAACCTCAAAAACTACTCTGCACTTAGAAAACTTAAATGGTGATAGATAGATGATGAGAAGGGAGGAATAGGGAAAAGGAATTGGAAGAGGGAGAGAAATGAGATGTGTTTTGACATGTTAGTGTCATGATCTGTTTTTGCTCTAGTCACTGATGGTGGAAAAGGAGGAATTTTTATATCTGTTCAACCGTGCATCTCACTTATTTCGTCCTGTTGATACAGGGTTCGGGTAGAATTATGTGCATATATTTGTCATGATCTGAATTTTACATATTATATCTGCCTTAGCTTGCAAGTCTCTGGTGGCTCCCAATTCACAGGCGCAGTACGTCATCAACTGTGGTGCTCCTTTTTTCACTTGGAGTATTTTTAATTAAGTGTTCAGGTCTCCTTTGTATTTTGTTCATTTCATACATTATATCATCGTATGCAGGGTACCTCGTAATTGTCGTAATTTCTTCATTGACCACCGCGTTGGCCAACTACAGCCATAATAGTATATTTTGATGAACCCACACACAACCATGCCCTGGATAGTGAAAAACCATCCAGCCAGGATGCAAACCCATGGCTGCAGATTGACAGGCTAGGAGTTTACATCTTACAGCTACTGAGGTCACAAAGGCCTTAGCTTTTATCAATCACATTTTCTGTTATTTCGATGGGTGTTATTTTATTTTGTGTGTCCCACCTATAAAAAAGGTCAGTAAAAACTGCGGTGGTTTTCTCATTGATTCAGACATTCATTTTTTTTATTCCAAAAAGTTTCTAATTTTTTAAAGATTTTTATTCTCTTTGGATAGTGATCTTAACCCTTTCGCTACGAATGACGTTTTAACACGGTGTAAATTTTTCTACACGAATGAATGAACCACGTGTTAAAACAGCGTTGCCGCTAAGGTAGCCTTAAGCAGGCCAAAAGGTGTGTGCCATAAAGGACTTCTTCTCGGGATGCCGTAGGTACCCTTTCTCTGTCCGTGGGATAATCTCGATCCTTCGCCGAAGTGCAAGCCCCACTCACAGCAGGTGTCCGTGGTCAGTTGCTTGTTGGTGCAGTGGAACAACAAACAAAGAAGTTTTTGTGTGATTTGCAAATTGAGGGTTATAAGTACATTCCTTATGTTTAGCTCTACAACTACAGATTTTAAATGGAATTCTACCGTTATTTTTAACATAGTTCGTGGATAAAGGAATCTTGGAACTAATTTTTTGTTAGTTATTTAGTTGGTTAGGGAGTGATTTTTTTCTATGGTTTTAGGTTAATTAGGGAGTGATAATGTTTTTAGGTAAACAAATGAATGTTATTCTTTTATATGAGTTGACAACCTTATTTTTAGTGAGATTAAATGTTTATTTTTCCCTGTAATTGCTCATGCTTATTTGATCTTGACAGCTGACTATTTCAGTTCTGTTTTCGTTGGTCAATGGTTTCCGCCTAAAGAATACTGTGATTCTTGGCAGTGTTTTAAATCCCTAGGCACACGAAAGTTGAAGTTATAAAATTTGCTTTGTAGAATTTCATACTCCTCAAATCGGGTGATTTTAGAAATAAGAAAAGTAAGAATAAGGCTGGGAAATATTTACATAATCAATTATACAATCGTACGTGATGACTGTGATCTGTGCATAAATTTCCAAAAACAAGAGTTCCGTACATCTCATGAATTAACACTGGGAAAATTTCTAAGTACTGATTCTTTGATTCACGCTCTGATGATGCCAATATCCTGAATAAGGACATTTTAAATTTATAATAATTTTTATCATTGAATAATAATCAAAATTAATATCCGAGTGCGAAATACAATGACAAAATTATTTATTTTTCCATTGGTACAATTTTTGTCGCTAGAGAGCTTAATATTAATGGTAGAATTTAGTTTAAAAGCTGTAAAGGCACTGTAAAACTAAAATAATTCATTTCCGATTAAATAAATATTGAGGCTGTAGCAACAATGTTTTTAGCAAAACCATCGCATACAAAAATAGTTGACCACGTCCGCATGCCGTAATGGGCACCCCAAGCGGAAAGGGGTGGAGATTATCTCCGCCTGGTGGCTGAGAAAAAGGTTCAACACCACTCTGGGCCCCGACCCATGTTAGGGAAACAGGTACCTGTGAAGATCCTAGTGTAGTGAAAGATCCGTACTGGCAAAGCAAAGAAATCTTCCCCGTCGTGAAAGGGTTAAGTATGTTCTTCTTGTATAATTGTTCATTTTTTTACTTTGCAGATTCAGTGCAGTAAGATCTGTTATTCTTTAGAAGATACAAGAGATCTCCCTCAAAATCCTTGGGATAGATTCAATTGTGTGTCTGCTATGATGAAGAAGGATCATAGTGAAGCAGGCCTGCTCTCTATAGTGAAACTATTGCTTGGAAATTCTCCTGAGTATTTAGTGTTGAATGGTGAAAGAACTAGCCAAAATTTACGTCCAAGTTCTAGCAAGATGAGTACAGAATCTCCTATCAGGATAGAATATTACAAGAGGAGAGCTTTGCATTACAAAAAGTTGTTTTTAGCTCTTTCCAAGAAGGTATCATGCCAAAGAAATGATCATGACTTGAGTCCGTCACGTGATCGTGAGGAGGCTGCACTTGCTGAGGCTCTGGGGGAGGAAGCTGCACCTCTTGAGGCTATGATGGAGGAGGCTGTACCTCCTGAGGGTGTCGAGGAGGAGGCTGCACCTCCTGAGGCTGTAGGAAACCCATTGGCAGTTGGCTCAGAAGAGGATACTTTCACTCAAAAAGAAAAAAATTGCAAAAGTTCAGGGAATGTCATGGCTTCAGACTGTCTAGCTGAGGTACAGTGCCCCAGTGATGTCAGCTCTTGGAAGAAGAAGTTGAAGAGGAATGAAGATGACTCAGATAATTTGGTGAGGAAGAAGTTTGCCCGTGGTTTTGAAAACAGTGACAGACCTACACCTTGTGGTGGGTCACATCGGGCTAGTATGGTAACTAAAGATGGAGACGATGAACTGTGTGCATCTCACCTCAATTTTAATGCAGAGGAAAAGCTGAATGTTGTGTTAAGGGATGAAAAGAGTGACAGCATCCATTCCAAAGAACTGGAGGTTGCAGGTGTAGAGGGAAGTGAAGAACCGGCTGCTTGTCCAAGCAGAGAAAATCATGAAGGAGTTTTGGTTTCCAAGAACGAGGCTGAGCATATTATGATTGGAAGGGTCTCTCCCGCGATTGAGATGGTGGATGGGTATTTGATAACTGTAGTTCCTGAAAATGGGATAAACTTTTCCTGCAGGATTGAAGGAGATAGTCAGGCCCCTGAAATGGGAGATCAGAACACTGTAAATGATGTCACAAAGTGTGTAACTGGTACTGAAATTGTGGATCAATTGGAAGGGGAAGGTTGTGTTAATGTGGTGACCGAAAGAGAGTACCAATTTTCTTGTTCTCTTTCCAGTGAAGACTGTGATTCAGAAATGAATGTTAGTGTTCAAGAAATGGAGGTTGACATGCCTAGTGAAAATGAGATATTCCATTCGAAAAAACTAGAGATGCCCACAGATGTACTGAGAAAAGAATCTCCGGAGGCTAGTCCAAGCATGGTTGATGATGGAGGTTCATCAGTCTCTAATGGTGAAGATGGGCAGAATTGGGCGAGAAGGGTGGGTCCTTTACTTATAGAGGAGGAAGATGGGATCATAACCGTAGTTCCTGTAGATGAGATCAACTTTACTTGCAGTATTGATTATTCAAGTCAGGTTGGAGAAATGGATAATGAAATCATTGTGAAAAGTGTGGTTAGAGCTGAAAAATTGGGTGTCAGTGGTGAATTGGTAAAGGAAGGTTTAGTTAGTCCGGTGACCAAAGAAGAACATAAATATTCTTGCCTTCCTTGCAGTTCTAGCTCTGATTCAGAAAGGATCGTCACCATTAAAGAAAAGGATGCTGGATTGCCTGGGACAACACTTAGTTCTAATACAGACCCTAAAGGTGAAGAAGAAGACCCCGGATCACTGTCAGCTACTTTGAGTGCCGAGGCCAACTTGCTGAGTGAAAGTGAGAGAGTCCAAACAAAAGAACTAGAGATGTCTGCAGATGCACAGAGGAGTTCAGCATTGGAGGCAAGTCCAAGTTCGGATAATCCTGAGGTTTCTTCAGTTTTTAATGATGAAGGAGAGCAAAGTTTGGCTGTGGGGATTAGACGTGTACTGGAGGGGATGGAGGATGAACCTTTCTACTCCCGTAATGATGCATGCTCGAGTCAGATTGCAGGAATGGATGCTCAAACATTTGATATTCCAAATTGTGTGGTTGAAACTGATTACCTCGGAATTGGGTGTATAGAGGACGGAGAAGGTTCCATAAATATGGTGACCAAAGACGATTAAAAATTTTCTTGCACTCCTTGCAGTTCAAGTTCTGATTCAGAAATGAATGTCACGATTCGAGAGAAGGAGGTAGAATTGTCTGGAACAATGCTCAGTACTAACGCAGAGCGTAAAGGTGAGGGAGGGCTCAGTCCAGGTTTGGCCAGTTACAATGCAGCTGCTGCTCAACTGGTAGAGACCATTGATGGCTCTGAAAATTATGGCATGCCTAAAAGGCCGACTGCTATCAATAACAGTGGAAATAGTGACACACTTGTTGTATCACTCTATGGGGAAGGTGTGCTAGAGGAGATGACAGGGGAGACTCCAGAGTATGAGGAGGAAGGAGGAGGTTGTGTCAATACTCTGAGTCATAGTGAGCTGTATTTTAGTTGCGCTAGCAGTATAAATTCTTTACCATGAGAACACGGGCAATTATTCATATCATGTACCTACATCAAAATTGCTTTGCCTTTTTTGCAAAATTTAATCTACAAGCCATGTCCTTCACAATTCAGTCATTGTTAAGGTAATAAACCCTCTCTGAGTTCTACCGTGGAGTAACAAGTATATCTATATGGGTCTGTGCAATGATATATTGCTATCTCCCCCACTCAAAGTGGCAGCAATGATATATCATCATTTGTATTTTTGCTTTATTGAACTGTTTTTAATTTACTTAAATGTGAAATAATTTTATGCTGCTGTATGTAAAGTTATGTTCCTGAGATATATTCGTTATTCCCCCAAAAATTACTATGAATAGCTCGGTAGCGATAATAAAAGTACAAATCCTTGTAACATCCTTTGGCACTTCTGGTGTAAACTACCCACAAGAGGAGATAACTGAAAAGGCTAAAATTGTCCAAACCGTGGTTGGTTGATTAAATTGTGGGAGAAGTAGGAAGTGATTTTGATTTAATTTAACATTTGTTTAAAAAATAATGACAATCTATAGAATTGACTTTTTTTTTTTTTTTTTTTTTTTTTCAAAATGCAGTGATAGCATCTGCATCTCAAATATAGCAATGCATTTTATTACGTGTCGTGCCATCATTAAAACAAAAAAATCGTAAAAATAATTGCTGTGCACTTTCTTTAAGGGAGACATTTTGTCAGGGAATTTCGTGGAAATGTCAGCGAATTTCATAATTAAAACTTTGTGGCCACCCTGTTAATAGATTTCCAGAAGAGTTAAAACAAATACTTCCCCAATGAAACATATTTTAAAAATTTTAAGAGACTTTGTAAAATATTTTTCAATAGCTTCCAAGAATAGATAGAAAGAGCCAATGTATCTGTTTTGTAAATCTTGGGTACTAATGCCTTAATCCTATTATCATTTTGTTATGTATGTAATTCTAATTATGACCCTAGAATAAACCCAACAGATGTATTTTTGGTGGACTCTATTCATGTTAGAATCTGTATAAATATATATGTACAAATGTGTGAATCTAATTTATTTGTGACATTGTTTGAATCTTTTACTATCATCTTTTGTTTTATAGTTATTAAATCTATCTATTTATGCAAACTGAGAAATAAACTTTGATTGTGCCCACCTGGAAAGGGAACGGTATGATGGGTATGTATGTAGGTACTACATATGTAACTATGCCGTGAGTCATAATTATGACTTTATAGTTACTTAAGTAACTATAAAGTCATGGGGGTGTCTTAGGTCAAATTTTCATCCACTCATCCTAGCCATTAAACGTGTTCGTACGTAATAGGTACTTACTAGTCCAGTGTCCTTTTAAATTTGACCTGCCGGAGTGGCTGGCTACTTTGGTGTTTATTCTTGAAAGGTTAATATAAGCATGAGGGAAAACACAGATACCTCAAGCTCCTTTACAGAATAGCTCAAACAGCTTCTGTCATATACATATATGATGAAATATTGTTTCTCAATAGCTCCAAATTCTCTTAGAGCAAAAAGAAAGCATTACAACACAAGCACATGCTGATATGTATTTGGCCTTGCATTGCCAATTAAAAGATGTATGTATTAACACATGAGTGGATCAAAATGTATTAAGTGAATGCATTTGTAAAGCGATGACTGTATATACCTAACCAAAATGCTTTCATTTTATTTAACTATTGCTACCCTTACATTTTATTCCAGAATGATAACTTATACAATTGTTGCCTTTTTCTTTCAAATAAGTCTGGAAAATGATGCATTGCATCCTCATAGTATGTTAACCAGTATTTTACTGGTAACGGAAGGGTTTAAAGAACTTTCTGATCACCCTTTCTATCTCAGCATTTCCTCACACTACCTATACCATTTCTCTCTTCAGCTCGGAATTCTTCCTACCTCCCTCCATCCCGTCCTATATGCTGATCCTTTTTGGAGACAATGCGGTGTGAAAAAATTATTTCCTTAGATGAATTTACTTTTGGTCCACTGTTCTGTGTGGTGGATCTATTGTTGGAAGCATTGATTGGGAACGTTTCCGAACTGACTGGCTCAAAAAGGTTAGCACATTGCATCAAGTATACTTATAAATTCATTGTGTAGTTATTATTGAAATTTACAAATCCATATTTAGAAACATTAAGACTTCTTCTGGAATAAAGTTTAAAAAATTGGTTCTATTTCACTGAGCCTTTAACACGTTCACTGCCCCTGCATTTTATTTTTCACTAGCCTTGGTGCACTATATCATTATAAATGTACCTGTTATTATTCGTAGTCTTGACATATATAATCAAAATAGCTCTATTATAAAACCAAACTTTCACACAATCAGATATGCAGTCCATCTCATGTTATATCCTCCAGAGATGTAAAAAAGAAGTTCACCGAATGAATTGTTATGGGCTCAGCTTTGTGGAATTTATCCATCTGTCTATATACCTACGTAAATATATAAAGAAGAATGTTTGTCTGTATGTCTTTTATACAAATCTACAGTTTTACTCTGTTTGTGCTGACATATTGCAGACTAATAGTTTCAAGACAGGAGGAAAATGGTAGGTGCTATTTTAAAAAGCTCTCAGCTCTCCTTGGTGTTCTACGTGGTGGTTTTATTTTTTGCTTTTTAAAATTCCTTCCGCTCAAGGTGGAGGGTTGGGATTTAAAAAAAATCAAATGGCTGACTGAATGAAATTTATATTTCTTTCAATCAATCATCATATCCAATTCGTATTTGTCTGAAAATTGCATTTTTAGCTGCAAAAACGCACCATTTTCTCTGAAATCAACAATAGCATATTTATTTGACAACCGTGGTGTTGGTCTTTAACACATTTTAAATTCATTATTCTTCATTAAGCTGATTATAGGAATGCTAATTGCATTGGCTCTTATGCAAATTGGTTTATTATTTGTGCTTTTTAATACTACTTTCACCGGAGACAGAGAGTTAAAATTTATTTCATCTGATACCCAAAAGAACGAAGTTTATCATTTTCTTCAATCGATTCTTCTCGCTCTTACATGATGATTTATAAAGGAAGTGTTATCCCGAGCAACGCCGGGTAATTCAGGTAGTTACCAATGGATTGATATGGATGGAAAATAGCAGTAACTTTGTCAATTACACAGAAGATAGATTTATTAATCATCGCCAAGGTTATCCATCTTTTCGCCCTTATTAGCTGAAATAATTAACTCTTTTAAGTGTTCCTACAATGCTGTGAGCGACACAAGTTTTCCCAAACGTACCAGCATTGCTTCCAAGGACTTCTTTCCAATAGCTATAATTGTAAATAATGGAATAATTCGCATTTTATACTAGATTCCCTTTTTTGGTACCTCAAGTCATATTTTGGTGTAACTTTTTCTCGTATAGTTCCAATTTTTGAATTTTTATGCTTATTCCTATATGTACTGCCATATTAATTTAAATACCCTGGCAATTTTCGTACAAATTTTTGCAGTTACAGATAGCACTCAAAAAGTTCAAGGATAACAAAGGAAAAAAATGTATTTTTTGGTATAAATAATGTTATCCAATTCATTTGCTCTTGTTACAAGTACCTATGCCAGGACCTACACAGTGTCCTTAAGTGTCTAAGTCTGCTGACAGGCTATAGGGATATTCTTAAAAATATTTCAGTGAATGTCGGAATTATGATTGAAAACAATATTCATTACCTCAGTTTCTTTGACAGTTCAAATAACCAACAGAGAACATATTTTTGCAATTTTCTGTAAATCCACTGCCTCACTTACTGTTGATATTGTGAATTTTGCCATCCCTTACAATATAAGTCAGTAGCTTTCCATTCCCTGATCAATAGACTAATGAAATACCTGTCAAACAAATGTTATGAGAAGGAATCAATACCACGGGATATATATGGCAGGTGGAAGTGGCTGCAGACCAAATTGAATCGATAAAATTCTCTGTGAGTCACATCAAAAACTTGATTTCTCTTTAATGCCAACTTTGGTTCCTGCAAAAGTATCAAAAAGCTGATGCCAGCTATCCTATTAAAAAGCATCATTTCTCAACCAGTAGCATGTAGCTTCTCCAAGAACAAGATTAAACTTAGGATCATGCCCATCCTCTCCCATTGTTTCAATGACTTCCACCTCTCTCCCCTTTTTTATCAGCCTTCTACAAAACTCGGACCTTCTCTTCAATCTAATCCTCCGGAAATACTTCCCTCCTTTATTTTGAAGACCTATGGTGGTTTAGCTATTGCGTTCACTTTGGTAATGACCCATGTTGGTGTCGATGGTCATATTGAATTGTGAAAGCAGCACCAATTTAAAAAAAATTAGTTCATTACGAAACAAAATGTTTTCACAAAGTGACTTCTGAAGTTATTTCATGGTTTATGTGGTGATATTTTCATGAATTGCTTCATTTTGTAACTCTATCGCATGATTCGTTAATTTCGTTACTTTTGTTAATCCAGCATAGCATTAATAGACAATTCAACTTAGCAAATAAGTTTAGTTTAGATATCATCTTTGAAAATGTAGAATACACGAGCAAACCAGACGAAAACTAAACCACACATTTTAAATAATTTTTTACTTTATCTGCCAGACTCTAATAATTCTAATAATCTCCTTATATCTAGTGTCATGATGATGTATAGTAGTATTGTCAGGATTGAGCAATATTTTTGTCAATACATTCTCAGTAGTGACTGATGCACATAATTTGAAGGGAGGGGCATTATTCTAAATATTTTCAGTTTCATGGCAATGCTGCATCGTAGTGTGGTATTTCCTTTGAAAATGACGAGTGCCTGGTGGAGAACTTTAAGGGGAAGAGTTTATTGCTCAGTTTGCAGTGTATGATGCAGTTAAAGTCATATAAATATCATCACGAGACAAAATGTCTGAAGCAAAGTGATTCATGCAAAGAAGGCATCGTACCCTAGTGGGTAGAATTGGGTTGGGTTACTGAACAGATGAGAGGCTGAATTCTAATCTGCAGATAAATATACAACAGGTCATAAATAAATATATATTTTAAAAATTATTTTGTATACTTATTAGCTCTCTCTTCTTAGGCTTAAAAAATGGTTTTTTTTTATTATTTCAATATGATTTGAACATAAGTTTCAAATATGTTTTAACTCTTTAAGGTAGTTTGAGCAAAAAATCACTTCACCTAGAATTTGATGAATTCGGCCTCATTTTAAAGAAACAACTCTCATCTTTCCAATTATATCAAGATATCAACCCCTTGCCGAAGTACTTTTCGAGCAATTTGCCTAAAAATATAAGCTGTTTTACATGCGATAGATTATGGTTGTGCACTCCAGAGGGAGAATATTAAACAAATTGGGAACTTCTAGCACCTAGATTTCATTAAAAAACAAACGGTGTGTATATTGCATGTTTTCTCAACTATTTATAAAAAATAATCTATTACTCACCTCAGTAACTTTTACAGAATCGCCAAAAAACCTGCTGTGTTGAAGGGTTTTCAGCCATTAAGGCAGGGAAAAAATGAGAAGTTAGAGACTTATGTAGCTTTATTTATTTAATTACTGAGAATTTTGGTCTTATATAGCTACATCTTTGCGCCATTACCCAAGTAGCAATATCTTATGAAAAAATCATTTTTAAAATATTTTAAAATAGTTTTAAAATTATTTTGAAAACATATTAACTCTCTCTTTTTAGGCTTTAAAATTTTTTTTTCATAATTTTAAAATGATTTTAACATAAGTTTTAAATATGTTTAACTCTTTAAGAAGCTACCCAGTAAACACAAAATGCTGCAGATGCGCATCTGATGCGCTGCGCAGTAGCGCTGCAGCTCATCTAGCACTCCTAAACTTCCCTTTTTTGAATGTCGGATGCGCGGCAAACGGGTGTCAGGAGCGCTGCACAAGCGTGTTCACGATCGCTTCAAACTGCAAAAAAATGGAGTATACCCATAGACAACATTAAATAACCTTTCTCCGAACCCTATATACTCAACCAATATCTTCAACCAATATCTCACATCTACCTAAGGTTTAACTATCTCGCATCTACCTACGTCATATCCTACTCGCAACTTAGAGATCTCAGCTGTGTCGCCCGACCTGGGTCGGTTTTTTGTCCCTCCAGCTCTTTAAGGCTCCTTGGACTTGCCTCTCTGGGGTCTTCATGCCCCAGTCTTCCTTGTCGCGTTGCGGTAAGGGAGACAAAAGGTCCCTTTTTTTAGGACCCCTTGAAAGAATGTAAGCTGCCAGTTTCCCTCATTGGAGCCGTCGGCGCTTGTTCGGCGGGAGGTCCTCGGGGTCTCCCGTGCCAGCTCGCGGTCGAAGATATTTGTCCCAGGATGATGTTGTCTGAGTCGCGATCTTTCGGAGCTCTCCGAAGATGGAGGTGCTGCAATTTTGGAGAAATTATTTGGTTCGTCGTTGCAGGTACGTGGTGAGCGGTTCCTCGTCAGCCATCTGGTAAAGGAGGTCGTTGTGGACCGTCCACCCGAGCCGTAGCGCGGAGCGGAGGCAGGAACGATCGGCGACTCCTATGGTGTGCTCTGCAGATGCGGGAAGGAGACCCCTCCATACAGGTGCCGCGTAGGTGTAGACTGGTCTCAGGAGCGATTTCCAGAGATGAACTCTGGTTTTGGTGGGAAGATGCGCGTGGCCTAGGAGGACGTTGATCTCTCGGCGGCGTGAGTACGCAGTTCCGGCAACCCGCTGTGCATGCTGGGACATGCTCAGCCGTCGGTCAATGGTGACGCCGAGGTAGGTGACGGACGTCTGCCATAGAACTTCTTCATGACCGACTAGGATCTCCCCCGGGTCACTTGGTCTCAGTTTCGATGAAAAGACAATCGTTTGGGTCTTTGATGCGTTGATCGTGAAGCGCCATGTGTGATACCAAGCGACCAACTCGTCGACCGCTCTCTGGAGGTATGTCGTTGCCTGGTGTGCTTGAGAAGAACGCGCGAGCAGGGCCGCGTCGTCAGCGTAGAGTGCTGCCATCGTCTGACTCCCGAAGTCGCAGGGCATGTCGGCCGTGAAGACACTGAAGAGTATTGGAGAAAGAACACTTCCCTGGGGAAATCCTGCCTCGATGATGCGCTGCGAGGATTCCGCCTTTCCCCACACCACGGAGAAGCTGCGGTCCCGGAGCCATGAGTTGATTAAAGTCACCAGCCATTTCGGGTATCCAAAACTTCTAAGTTTATGGAGCAATCCCTCGTGCCACACCCGGTCGAACGCCTTCGATATGTCAAAGAAGGCGCCGACCGTGGTGTGCTTCAAATTTCTGGCGTCAGCAATGAAGTTCAGTACCCGGGCTAATTGGTGCGTTGTGGAGTGTTCCTCCCGGAAACCAAATTGATGGTTCGAGAGTATGTCCAGGGTGGTGGTGACTCGCTTAAGATGCTCTAAAATCAGCTTCTTGAACAGCTTCCCCATGGTATTGATCAAGGAGATAGGGCGGAAGTTCTCGGGTGTCGTGGGAGACTTTCCTGCCTTCGGAATGCAGATAACCCTCGCTCGCTTCCATGCCCCAGGGAAGTGGCCTATCAGGAGACATGCGTTGAAGATCGCCAACAAGACGTGTGCTAGCGACACTGGTATGTGCCGCAGCGCCTCGTTGGCGATCCCATCGGGTCCAGGTGCTTTATTTCTCTTCAGTGTCTTCATGGCCCCGCGAAGGGCAGTAGAACTTAACGCAGGCGCCGATTCATCTAGTCGCCTCGTCTGCTCGCGTTGCGGCCGTTCCAGCCGCACCGGTTCCTGGATGGGGTCAGGAACCCCTGGCAATGCAGATGCAGGCTTGAAGTTCGTTTCCAAGTACGACGCCATGTGGTTTGCCTTCTCCACCGGAGAAAACAATCGACCGTTTGCCGTGCGTAGTGGAGCCTCCTCGGTCCCTGCCCGGCGGAGCGCCCTTGCCATTCGCCAGAGCGAACCGTCCTGCGAAGAAAGAGAAGTTACCTTCTTTTCCCACGTCTTCTTCCGAAACTCCGCAATGTCGTCTCGGATTTTATGTTGCGCTGCGTTGACTTTTGTTTTATCCGAGGCGCAGCGAGTGTTCTGGTAGCGCTTCCGAAGTGCATTCTTTTGGCGAATGCTGTTGATGATGTCTGACGGTAGGGCCAGGAAGTTCCATGGGCGAACGGTCTTCCGGGGTATGGTGTCGTCTATGGCAGCGGTGATGGCTTCGGTGACTGCGTCGCATTGCCGGTCGATGTCCTGTGGCGATCTCAGTGACGTTTCTGCGAATGGCTGCAGGTTCTCCGTTACCCGACGGCGGTAGTACTCCCAGTCGGCGCTGTCGTAGTCCAGGACGATTTTTGCAGGAGTGATGAGCGGACGATTTCCGAGCCGGAAGATGACAGGCAGGTGATCGCTGTCTAGTGCTGTGATGACGCTAGCGGTCAGGACGCTCGGCAGCTGGTGGTGGAGAGCAATGTCCAAGATATCTCCGTCTCTCTTCCTGTGGAAGTGCGTGGGGGAAGATGGCGCTGTCACTTGCACTCCTTTTCCGAGCGTCCATCTACGCAGGTGTCTTCCTTTGGCGTTTGTTGTCCGAGACGACCAGTCTGTGTGCTTAGCATTGTAGTCTCCTCCTGCGATTATTGCTGACACGTCGTTGAATAGTGCCTCCAGGTCCCGCGGGTCTAGAGTCACTCCCGGTGGTGAGTAGATTGAAACCAGTCTGATCTGTTTGTCGCCTACGCAGTCCAGGGTTACCGCCGTCGCCTCCATTGATGACATTTCTGGTAGTGGAAATCGTTGGGCTGATAGTCTGTTGGCTACCAGGATCGCCGTTCCTCCTCCTTTGCTGTCCCGATCGTTCCTGTATACGGAGAATCCCGGCACAGTCCAGCGCGAGTTGCTCTGCAGCCAGGTCTCCTGTATGAGGGCAACCTCGCATTTCTGCCTAGACAGGAATTCGAGGAGCTCAGGAGTTTTCCTGTGGATCGCACCACCCGCATTCCAGCAAGTGATGTTGAGCGCGTGTCGTCCCTTGTGATGTTTACCCGACATGATTGAGGACGGAAGGAAGTTGCTGCACCGTTGTGGCCAGCAGTTGGATCTGGGTTTGTAGCACAGCGGCCACAGAAGCGAGGGTTTTGAGGATGGTGTCTAGTCCCGTTTTGGTCCCGGTGGGGGCGGGGTCTGTGCTCTCGGTGTCGATGGCTGCGGCTGCACGTTGTTGTTTTTGCAGCTCCCTCAGAGGAATCTGAATGGTCTTTGCAGTTTCCTGCAAAGACCATTCAGACCTGCAGTTTCCTGCAAAGAGCGGACAACCTGTGGAAGAGCGGAAGAAAGTGAGGGAAAGGGATCCTCCTCCTTGGAGGTAGAAGGCTGTTTCGAGGCTGCCTTCTTAGACCGTTGCTCCCATGCATTCGGTCTCAGGGGGCCAGCTGCTGCCTGGGTGACGGGTTTCCCGCCCTTTTTTCCTGCTTCCTTCTGATTGGTCGGTGGCTTCTTCTTCTTTTTGTCTGCCTCCGCTGTTTTCTTTTCCATTTTTGCCTTCCATTTTGGGCAGTCGCGGGAGCAGGCGATGTGATTGCCACCACAGTTACAGCATTTGGCCGTTGATTTCTCAGCAGTGCAGTCTTTTCCCTCGTGTTCCCCAGCGCATTTGAAGCACCTGGGCAAGGCCTTGAACCAAGTGGAGCCGTGATCGAACCGGCTGCACCTGTAACACATCTGTGGTTACAGCCGGAACTGGCACATATTGTTGGCGACCGATTTGATTGCCTTGAGTCGACCAATTGGCCATTCCATACTTGGCGTGATGGAGACAACAAACACTCCAATCGGATTGCCGCCCTGTTTGAGCTGTCTAATTCTCCTAGCGAGTATTCCCATCTCTTGGAGGTCCTCCAGGATGTGGTCTGCTACGTGTAGGGAAGAGAAGCCACGTTGTTGATTTATATGTTGTTATTGTATTTTTGTCCTCTGTCATGTTTATTGTAAATGTTTTTCTGTAAATTGGCGCTTCTGCTGTTTGTGAACAATGTTTTAAATAAATAAATAAATTTATAGGATTTAATTAGTGGCATCGAGAGGCATAACTCGCATATGAACCGATAGCCATCCAAGGTATGTTGTGGCTTGCTCAGCCAACTTGGTGTCCATGCCAAGTTGGCTGAGCCAGGCCAATCATTTGGCCAATAATTTGCGTACACCTGGATTGTTTTTATTCCCGTATTTAAGATAAAAATGGGGCGTAAAAAACTTCTAGTGGACTCGACCATTGTTGAGTCGCTCAGCATAAATTCTCGATTGATATCATATCTACAATAAGCCAAGGATTAATTTAAACTTTAAAATTTGTCACTGTTCAATCCGAGAGATGAGTCCGAAATGAGACGAGGTGGCTTATACGGTCACCTGTTGTGCTTCTATCCTGAAGTATATACATTTATCAGAGCACTCCAGATGTGCTGGTTGCATTAAAAAAAAACTTTTTATCGGTTGACTACCCCATAAACCTGCAATGGTTTTGCAAGATGTATTAAAAATGATTCAGATGGCCAGCTTAATACACCATCGCAGAATAGTTATGGTGGTCTTGCTGCAAAATTGTGTGGGTGTCATTTTATTCGCATTATGGCCACTAATAACGTGTCCTTTGTTTGGTACGCAGAACAAAATCATACCTTTTGTCGCTAATTGATCTTGAAATTAATTACATGATGATAAATGCGAGAGGGGTGACAATGGGATATAGTGTTTTTCCATACATTGAAAATGACATTTTCACGAATCACAGGTTATTATAAGAAGGTTATTTACCCTGGAAGTTGAATGGTGATAAATGTAAGGACCTGCCCAATTATTTAAAAAAATAAATTTAGTACTCAACGCATTTCTGTTCATAAAATCGCAAAAACAAAACAAAAAAGCCGTTTTCAGCGCACAGCGTGAAAAAAATAAGTCGAGTTTAAGCCTTAAATACGTATGATTAGTTAATTACTGAGAAGTTCAATCATATAAAATAAAGTTTTAATGCCATTAATATATTTCTATATAGTTGCATCAGGCTTCTGAACTGTTGGCTGGAACTGCTTACCATTTGACACAACTTTCGAATATCGACGACCGGAGAAAAATCTCTCTCATACCACCGCTAAAATATGAGAAATGAATGTTATTTCTGTTCCTCATTTCGGAGACGCCTTTTGTTGATATGTAGTGATGTGGCATCCACTTGTACCTCTTCGGAGAAGGTCGTCTTCCGGTCGTACGCGGTGGGGGGGGGGGTCCTTCGCTGGGGGGGAGGGGGGGCAAGTCCCTTCGCTGCACCCAGGGCGAGGCTTGAGTATTACGGGTTTTTGCGAGGATTTTATTTTTCAATAACAACGGATTTATTACACCGTTAGAGACATTGAAATGAAACTGCTACGTAGAGTTTGAGTCTTGCAGTCTCATTTGGAACTATCGACAGGTTCCTTGATGTTAACAATAGGTACAAATCAAGAACACTATTAGAATTCGCAACTTCCCATGCGAAGAAAATTGCTTTACTCATGGAAGTTACTTCCATGACAGTAGCCTTGCAAGTGGTACTTCGATGTGTAAGCACGTACTTCCATGGCATTAGGAGTAGATAGGGGAACTAATCGACCGCGGTTCGCACTTGCAAGGAAAATAGACTGGCTTCTATTTTCGCCTGCAAGTAGAATTTCGACTCAGCGATAATAGGTATTGCAAAACATCCGTGTGAAATATTCTGCCTGGTTCATCTCAATTGAAAAACCACAGTCATATTAAATAAGAATTTTATCTTAAGTTTTAAATTTGATAATTATTTTCGTTAGAAAGACATGACATGGAGACAAAATATTTCGTATAATTGATTATATCGTGGAGTAATAAATGATATAGTCAACAAATATTTAACCCAAAGTGACCAATAGAAATGTTTATAATGATACTGTTTTACAATTATATGTTAACATTTCCGTATTAGCATGCGATTGTAGTACCTACCTGCAGGGTTTTGATTTAATGATTCATTGGTTGTTTTGAATTTACCTGCTTTCGCCTCCTTAGCTTCCGCTATTCATTTATTTTCGGATAAGCCGGAAGGGTAAAGGTGAGCTTTCGTCTCTCGTGCGAAAATTTTGAAAGTACGAGACGAAAGCTCACCTTTACCGCCGGAAGTAATGTGTAAGCAGAGCTATGACCTGCAAGTAGCGATAATTATCGATACTTCGCTGCACTCGCTACTTCCATAGAAGTCAACTTCCATGTGTGCATATGCGGATTTTCACCAGCGCCCCTTCGACTCAACAATCCTCTGGCGACAATGAGGAGTCATGGAGACGTCGTCGGGGTGTCCTTGATGTTCTTCTCATATGCGGCCGTGCAGGCGTGATGGCGTCCAGAGGTTCCCCGTCGTCCCGCCTCCCGCCCGGCGTCACCGTCAGCAAGCGGATGGGCGTCGTGCTCGCCATGGCCATCAACACCTCCGCCATGAGGACTCGCGCGGACTTGATGAAGCAGGTAGGAGAGACAGAGAGATATATATACACAGAGGCGAATCGCCGCCATCTTCGGTCGATCGGTTCCGACCTTGGGTTAAAAAGGAGAGAGAGAATGGGCGAAACCATGTCGTCTTGTGTCCATTTTCTGGGGCCGCAGAAAATGTTCACCTGCAGATTAGGGTAGTTTAAGAGCGAGATATTTCCCCTATCATAATGAAAACCATATTCGAATTTCATTATTTTTTAATTTCAGCACCTGTATGAAGTATGACGTAAATACTGTAATATTAATGGCACAAAAACATAGTCATATGTGTAAAAAAGTCTCAGTAATTAAATATAACTACGTAAGTCTCTGACTTGACTCATTTTTTCACGCCGCGCGGTGAAAACTCCTTTACAACAGGTTTTTTTGCGATTCTGTAAAAATTACTGCGGTGAGTAATTGATTTATTCTATAAACAGTTGAGAAAACACAAAAACTACACACCTGTAGTTTTTTGACGAAATCTAGATGTTAGAAAAATCCTAATTTTTTCAATATTTTCCATATGGACTGCACACTGCAGAGCCGTAGTATATCCATTGTAAAACAGCTCCTATTTGTTGGCAAGTTGCTCGAAAAGTAGTTCGACACGGGGTTAGTATTTTGGTATCATTGTGGAAATATGAGAGTGTTTTTTCTTTAAAATGAGGTCAAACTCTTGGTGAAGTGATATCTCTCGCTCTCGAACTACATGAAGGGGTTACTCTGGACCGGATCTATAGGCCTTGCTCGGCCCACTTTATACTAGGTACTTGCTAACTGCGACAATGCTCAAGAGATTTTTAAAAATTCATCCGTTGGACTGAAATGAAGTCCTATGAAATTACTGTTGGTGATTTATGTATTTAATCGCACATTTAACTTTGATATGATCTATTTTTTTTATTTTGATGCGCGTAAATGTCCATGAGGGTCATGGGGTGGGTTCCCTGTTCCAAACACCTACTCCTAATCTCCTCTAGAAGTTTCCTCTCCTCGGCCCACCATGCACTTCCTCGTTCGTCTTCCTGTCCGCTCATACACACCGTACTCTTTCTCCATCTTCTCCTCTTCACTTGCATCTCGAACGCCTCTCCTCGTCATCTTTTCTCAAGAGTCCACGTTTCTGCGCCATATTTAACTCCTCGCTGACCTTTTCTTTGTATTCTGGACTCCCGCACATTTTCATTACAGACCTCTCTTTTTAGCCACAAAAATTCTTAAAATACCATCGGTATTTATGTATCAGCAAGTGTTTCTTTTGTAAATATTAACTCACACATCCTTACACCCAATGCTGAGTATCACAGCTGTGCAACTCGTAATGGAGGAAATATTCACATTGATCAGCTAACATATTCCTCTTATTTTTGTGGATTTTATCACTCTGCTTCTGTGATTTACAATAAATTGCCATCTTCCGTAAAATAAATCACTTCTACTAAACTTTTTAGAAGTGAAGTGAATGCTTACCTTGCAGAAAAATGCTGACGAAGGAATCCAAATTTCTCCAAAGGACAAAAAAATGAACCCTTTTGAAATTGGAAAAAAACATCTTTATTATGATTACGGTTCTGATTTACTTTTATTCGTTAAGTTTAATTCGAGATACTTATAGCTACCTAATGGAATTGCTAATTACGGTTTCAAACATAACATTGTGCAGTGTTTCGAAAATGTGCTACTCCAATAAATATTATAAAATAATTTTTAAACCATGATGATATTAATAAAAGTTAACAATTAGTATTTTTCACATTACTTTCAATGCTACCTCAACCACTTTCGATGATTTTTCACGTAATTTTAAAGAGGAGACCAAATGAGCCGTTTAAATGATTTTATTAAAACGATAACATTTTAAGCTCTAAAATTCGATATTACCAAATATCCCACCCTTCATTATTATCATTTCCAACGGCCTACACTGCCTCTTCCGGATTTACTCCTGAAGTTTCCTCATCCACCACGCCAAACACTTCCTCGTTTGTCTTCCTTTCCGTCCACTGTATGTAGTACCTTCTCCATCCTCCTTCTTACCCTCTTCTACTTCCCTCCTCTTCTTCCCTCAGTTTTAAGATTTTGACGCCATACAATGTCTGCAGCCTATTCTCAACCTCTTTCTACAGAATCCAAGTTTCTGCACCTTTCAGCGTCAAATTCCATATCATGCCCTTCACCAGCCTTTTCCTAACCGCCTTACGTTGAATCATTCATGGTAGCACAATACATTTTTTTCTCTCAGAGCGCATATGTTTAAGGGAGACAAAAATTAGAATTATCATGGGAACGACGTGACATCTTCTGTCAGCAATGAGGAGGAATTAACATCTACAACTTCCCAGGAAGAAGTTTTTTATGATGATGGTAATTATTCAGTATTATTACCCACAATTGTATTATGTTTGATTAGGGGGCGTATTAATATACCAGGCTAAATTAGATTTTAATACTATCGTCTATCGCTGCAAATCGAAAGCACCCAGTATATGTACAGCTGACTGCAGCCCTAGTCCACCAGTAAATGAAAACCAAGACGATTCCTCCGCCATCGGGCACATCTTTTAGTCGCCCCGTTTTATCTTGGACCACCAGCCTCCACCCTCGACTGATTTCATCTCATCTTTGCACGTCCGATGACCTTTTTGAATTCTCTCTCTCCAGCTCAGATATATCCGCACATCGGAGCCAATCATGGACTTCGCAAAGTTCCCTCCCCCACCATGTGTTCTCCCCCCCCCGCTTGTATAGCCGAACAACATATCCGACGACTAAACAACTCAACTTCGATCCAACTACTACGCCCCCCTGAGGCTTCTTTTGCAACTCAACCGCTTTGCAAATCCGTCCCGGATCACCATCCGAAGAATAAGTTAAACCCATTGTCCAACAACTCCCTTCGCCCCTTTCCAACTTCTCAGCTTTACGCGTCGTGCCGCATCTGCCTTGGGCTCTTCTTTCCCCCCATTCTCACCAACTCGTCTCTGAAGACAGTCTTCTTCCACAGCGCACGACACAAGATATTTATTCTAGTTTTTTATTTTTTTAATTTTCAATCACTAAAAGCATACACGTGGACTACGCATCACCAAATTTTACTTTTGAATTTGGTGCAAATCATTCGTTATCGAATCTGAGATAGATGAGGTTCGAAATAATACGGAGGTTGGGAGAAAAATAACTGTAGTGTGTGTGTATTTTCTTGGAATATTTTTTTTATACATATGATTTATTTTCCAGATCTCTCAATTTATTAATATTTTTTTTCTGGAAAAAATTGTTAAAATACTTTGATGTGAATGCGAATGAACATCTTATGTCATGTTAAGGTTTTATGCCGCGCGACCAATATTTGTGTACATTCGAGGGCCTCGTGTGCAAAAACTATGAGAATTACAGAATATCTAAAACTATGACTGAATAGACCGTTTCGTCGACTACCGGAAATGGTTTGTCGCGAGTGGAGGGGGGGTTTCGACGTGACGTCACAGAGCTGCGCGTGGGCAGAGCCACCTATAATAGAAGGAATTTTTTCACCTACTGTTTCCTCGTTCGTAGTGCCATCTTCTTTGAACACAGCAGTTGCCTTTTCATCGTGAAATCTCTCTCTTAGCTTGGGCCATTATTCTACGCTCAATGTCCGTTGCAATTTTTTCGTGACTTGTACTCCGAGGTATGGGAAGAAATATTCCGAAGTAGGCTAAGAAACATCATTCAATGTACTTATTTTGTAGATTTTCGCAGCTCATTGTTTATGGTTTTTTTAGACTTTTGGTTCTGCGATTAATTATTTAGTATTAAGCAACAGTTTCGCCGTGCTATGCTGCCGGCTTCGTCGGGCTTTTAAGAACAACAATGGGCTTAAAAAAGCAATTCCTGCAGTTGATGATTTCGAGAAGTAGTTGGAATTGTTTATTTATTTTTTTAAAAAGACCATTGTTTTTCTTCAAAGCCCGACGAAGCCGGCAGCATAGCACGGCGAAATTATTGCTTAATACTAAATAATTAATCGCAGAACGAAAAGCCTGAATATCATCATTCAGTATATTAATAAAATATTAATATTATTTTTCCTGGAGATTCAGGCCTAAAATATATTTCAATGTAATTTGTTTTGGTAAAAAAATACAGGGATTATTATTCTTGAAAATCCTGTTGGATTTTTATTTCGTGAATGCGAAGTTACATACTGTAACGCCTTCTCCGTGATGCGGCGAACAGCAGTCACTTGAGTGTTTGATGTCTTAATCCTCCCTCGATGACGGGAGGAGGAGGAGGGACACAAACGTTCTTCAAATAAGCCCCCCCCCGACACACAAACGTTCTTCAAATAAGCCAAGAGGGTGGGGACAAAACGTGCACGCGCAACTTGAGTTGCAATTGTCTCCGTGGGAAACGGGGAATGTTCACTACAGCGACACTGCACTGCCTCCCTCCTGAGATTGAAACGAACCACTCTTATTCAACTTTGGTTCGACTCAATTTTAATGCACTCGTTATCAATTAAGACAGAAAACAAAGCACAACACTGATATGCAGGGCGTGGATGATTGATGATGTGATCGCGATGAGGGCACAGGGGTGACATGGATGAAAGCCTCAATCCCAAGAATATGACAGAAATGATACCCCTGAACAATGACCCCGAATTATTAACCACACTGAACGGCTCCCGTGTCACTATAAATAAAAGATACATCGGGAGGATCAAAGATGAACCAAATCGCCCAGCACAGGCTGCAATAAGTATTGATTTTAAATGAATTTTAAACAGAATATTGCCCGGAGGCCAATGACATAACACTTAAGGGGATTCCACCGTAAAATGACTTAAATGTCATTTTATTCATATTCTGTGTACTTGTAGAAAAAGTTGTCCTCTATCTGATATTAAAAACAAAATAATACCTTTCCACGCTATTTTATTCTATAATTGAACTTGAAATTACAAGGTGTTCAATGGGGGAATGAGAGTAACACGGGGAAAAATAGTATTTTTACATAAAATACAAATGCCATTTTCGTGGAAAACTATCTATAAGAAGGAAATAATCCAGAGAAATTGAATAAAAATAAAATACAGGGATCTTACCACCTTATTATTTTAGTTATTGAAGAACTAATTCCGTAATTGAAGTCAAAATGCGGTAATTCGTAGAAAATGGTGCTGCAGTGGGCTCCTATGGCTGGTATAAAAGTGCTAATTTAAAATACATTCGTGGAATAATCTGAATATATTTTGTACCTTACTTTTGGTTTTCTATAGGTAACGCATTGCATCAGTGAAAGCAGGATTTATTCGACAAAATATCAAAAATGTGGAATTTAGTATTTGTTTTGACTCACACGGAACCTTCTTAAGGTGAATTTATGTTGGAGGAGCTCTGGGTTGTTACAATAGTCCCACAACACCTAAGGCGTCTGTGATTAGACGAGGCTTGCCCACGATGATGATGAGGGGGGAGCGTGGCGATCACCGTTGACGGCTTACGTGAAGAGATGATAGATTGGCGATCAGGGATGATGCGCACCGACGCGTCATGCGACAATCGGTGGACCCCGAGCGGCTTGAAGACGTTCTCCCACGTCCACCTTGAGTGGTTATTTGGGGTGTGGGAAGAATGACACGGCTTTATGGCCGCTCGACGGGTGATGTCGCAGCCAACTCTCCCAGTCCTTCTCCTCTCCCTCCTGCTGCTCAACCGGCAGAGCTTTCTTCCACCCCAACGCCCACGATTCTCACTTCTCCTCTAAGCCCTCGGACACTCCCTCGCGAATCTTCCACTAGGAATTTCACCACCATAATTCTTTATTCACTTCCGCCGGGTCCCTTTATACAATATATCTGAAGACCTTACCATCGACCATGTGACTTTTATAAACCTATGATTCGATATGTTTGTAGCGCCGATTCGCCTTTTGTCACCCCTGTGACCCATGAGTGACCCTTGAAGGTCAGGGGATGACAAGACGGATCTGAAGACCTGACCATCGACCTTGGAACCTTTTTAAACCTATGATTCGACAGGTTTGTAGCGGCGATTCGCTTTTCGTCACCCCTATGACCTTGACTGTGCCCTTTCAGGGGTCACGGTTGCAATTTTGAACTCGAAAGTTCTTCCATCGTGTTTCTTGTGCCCAAAAACCTAAAAATTGACAGTTTTACAAAGAAATTCCGTCTTTTTTGTATTTCGAAAAATTTAACGTTGAAAGCCCATAAGGCAAAATTTGGATTTTTGGTTGCACCCTATTTATGGAGTCAAAAGGTCATATTTATAAAATTTTGCAAACACTCAACAAAACGTACGACCTTTTGCTACCTGGGTACCAAATTTTATTCATGTGGCACGAAAGAAAGTGTCTGAAATTAAAGGTTAGAAATGACACACACGATGAATGGGGGGCACTCTGTATAGGCGCCCGGAGGGGAAGGGGGAACTTGCACTCTCGGGAAGAGGGGGGTGGGGACACACTCGAGAGCTTCTCCACCACCTCCCCCCTCCCTCTCACCCCCGCACACAACCTCCCTCTATACGCGTTCTCACCGTTTGTGCCGCGTAACACCCAATGCGCAAGGTCACTTCCAAATTTGTAATGGTTCAGGACCGTTACAATACGTTACTCTCGTGATTGGTAGATTCTTATGTTTTGTTTGTCAGAAAGAAAGTTTGAAATGAGAGAAAGAAAATTACGCAATACATAACATTTATTCATCGAAATCTTTTGTACAAATGGCTATCCTATGAACAATTGGTCGATGGTAACTAATATTTTCTGCTTGCCAATGTTAATTTTATATTTTTTGTATTATTAACGTCTAACTCACGTTCTCAGCTTTCCGTTAATACCTCGATCACTAAAATTGACCAACTCACTCCGGAGATACAACTTGAACTGAGCGCTCGCCGTGCCCAACACAAGACCAAATTTAGACCCCCCACGCGCAGCGCTGTGACGTCACATCGCAACTCCTCACTCCGCACGCGACAAACCATTTCCGGTAGTCAACGAAACGGGCTATCCATTCATAGTTTTACATATTCTGTAATTCTTATAGTTTTTG
Organism: Pyrrhosoma nymphula; assembly: GCA_963573305.1. Taxonomy (NCBI): domain Eukaryota; kingdom Metazoa; phylum Arthropoda; class Insecta; order Odonata; family Coenagrionidae; genus Pyrrhosoma; species Pyrrhosoma nymphula. The sequence goes on along the minus strand of OY754335.1, from coordinate 3,620,322 downwards.
CACACGAGGCCCTCGAAAGCACACAAATATTGGTCGAGGCAAAACCTTACATACATGACACCGAGAACGAACCATATAAGATGTTCAACCGCGCATTCACATTAGATAATTCGGCCGTGATTGTTGAGCAAGCACAGAGTGCTGCTACCTAACGGCAGGTTACCAAGCGTTTCGCCAGCGCACGTCGTTCAATTCAACGTCGTACGTGCGCGCGATGTGTTCCGATCTGCGCTAACTTCAGCGCCTCCTCCAATGGGAATGTTTTCCTCGTTCCGGACCACCCGCTGTCTCTCTCCCACGAAGCGGTCAACTCATCTCCGCTTTGAATCCTTTTCATGCCGCCGGATACGCGAGGAAATCGTTTTCTTGTCGTATCCGTCGTAGTTCATCCATCAGCGTCTTTCGATCAAACTCATCGAATATATCGTATTGACTATCTTGCCTGACAAACACTGCTCCAGCGATCAAGCCCTAGAGAATGGTTTTGTTTTGATGGATCATGACAATGAAGAACATGACACATTTTTATTTGGGCTGTGAAATAAAAAGTTTACGACATCAACTTAAATGACGTATTGATTTTTATATTAAATGACGTAATTACTTTTGCGATGGTACAAAAGCCATTAATGAATGTTATTTTAGCATTACTAAATTATATAAACTTCAAACAAAATGTGTATCAGTGGTGGAAAATAGATGGACTGCAAGTGGACACACTCTGTCCACCACTAGTTTTCGCAGTCAAAATATTTGTAAATTCAAGTAAGTATGTACTATGACATTGGTAAGAACGGCGAACATATTCATTGATATACAATCACAGGAATAAATTATTTCATCCATTCACAGATAGAACCATAGTTTCTTCACCATCCAGCGCTAAACTAAGTTTTATCAACTCTTCTTGCCAATCTTTTCTTTGCATTCTTACTCGAGATTTCCCGTCATCAGCAGCTCCCTCCTATTGCTACACACGGTGACAGAATTTCCTATTTTGAACTCATATTTGGATGCCTCTCGGAGCCATGGGCATGACTTGAGCGGCGTCGCGTCGTCTCGGCTCATTTGGAGGTGTTCCCTGCGTTCATATATATATATATAGATAGGGAAGTGATATCGAGTTTAGATCATGAAATTAAAATCAGCTATTCTTTGTCGACGTATCGGAATTTAATGATTCCATATTCAGGGCTGTATAAAATATACGATGGTCAAAAAACATAACATAAACACAGCATTTACATCAATTTGTCAATAATTATCCATAACATATTACCTTAGAATACATTCATTTGAGACCTTCAACATCGGGTCATTATTGTCAATGACGAGTTAATGACTAGTAAATAGAAACCAATGGTTGACAACGAAATAAATCACAGAAGATACAAACAGAAATACATCAAAAAACCTTTTTAATTTAAATGCAGACTGGCTGATAGAAAATAGCAGATTCATCTTGAAATTGGAAATACCATGGGCCGTGAAAGGAGGGATGTAGATCGGCGACCTCAAAATTAACTTTTCCGTGACTTATTTTCTTTCCATTTTTGAATTCCAGATTCCTCCGAATGTCATCGATGCGTTCCTTCGCATACCACCTCGTGAATCAAGGAACTTTTGGAAGTGGGAAAACTCAGGGTATGTGAGTATTAGGACATGTACACATTGTTTCTCTTCCTTGAACTACGACCTTGACGTGGTGGAAGGGCTTGTGCGTTCCAATGACCCCTAGAGCTGGACTGGCCGGAGCAAACGTACTATTGCTCCTGGTAGGGCCACCCTATGCCAGATAGGTCGAAGGATAGGAGCCAGACGAATGGAAGTTCCGTGATGGTGTCACGTTAAAAATACCGTAGAGTGGCGTGGGATTACCTCTCAACTATCACTTCCTAGAATATGAAAGTCATTCAAAGATAATTGATTCCTGGCAATTACGGGACGCCGCCCACTAGGGTATCCCATCGTCATCAGGGTACCTCATTGACGATGATGATGTACCCTGATGACGATGGCAAACTCAGCTCTCTGAACATCGGTTAAAACCAATGAGTGGACTCTATGAGTGGATGGGATATCAGGGAGCTCTTCCGTCGGTCCATTCGCCAGGGAAAACTTGCGAAACGTCAATCTCCTCATCGTCACAGTTATTCTGCCTCAGTCTCTGGCTTAGTATATATATATATATATATATAACCATCCGCAGGGTAATCTGTTATCTATCCCCTTGACAGCAATCCATGATACATCGCATTAAGTCCCTCTAATGCTCTTTATATCTCCTGTTTGCCTTCATACCCTCTAAAATCCTATTAGTTATCTCCATTTTCAACGCTCAATCAACATTCTAACGACTTTCACCATCTCAGACATCCAACCACCTTTTATTCATACATTGAATATATTAACTTTTACTCGGAATTTCCATTTTATGGATGCCACTACAAAATATTTATTATTAGAAACGGTTCACGGTCGGCGCGACTCGCAAAACACTATAGATCTTCACAAATGTGATGTAGCCAAACTAATCAACGCGAGGAGTTGTTCATACCTTTTTCTATAGTTCAGCATAAATTCAGGCGTACCACCGCAGCGGTAATCTTACAAAGTAAGATTTTTCGTTTGACGATAATTTAACAAGTTGATAAAAATACGAATTCGGAATTAACTTAAATCTTATGTAAGATTGTCTCAGATCCCCCTCACCTCCCCCCTCCCCCTCCCTACGTAAGACAACGTAAGAAAATCTCAACCCCCCTCTCTTCCCAAAACGTCTTACGTAATAATTGAAAGGCCCCTAACGTCGACCTTGAATGAGGATATAAAGAAAAGACTGGTGAAGAGTTTAATACGGAGTGTAGCAAATCAATGGTCTGCGAGTTCACTCCGTAGAGTGAAAACATGATAGTTTCCAAAGTAAACTTTGTTATATTCCACACCGTATTTATTAAAACTCAACCGGTTTCGAACTTTTCAGGTCATTCACAAGAGTTAACTTTTCAGGTCATTCTCAAGAGTTAACTCTTGAGAATGACCTGAAAAGGTCGAAACCGGTTGAGTGTTTTTAATAAATACGGTGTGGAATATAACAAAGTTTATTTTTGAAACCATCATGGAGTTTAACGTTGGAATGGTGGAGTAGCGTCGACTCTGAGAAAAAGGGGACTCTTGAGGATATACTCCAGACGTTTTGAGATGTAAGTTTGGAGGTGGTGGAGGGAGAAATTGCGGTGGATAGAGAGGAATACAAACGAGGAAGTGCTAGGAAGCGGTGGGTGAGGAAAGAAAACTTCCGGAGAAGATCAGGAGGAGGCAGAGCAGGTTGTAAGGAGGAAGTCTTTAAGGGGCGAAGGGTTGATTAAGACCGTTATAGAGGGGAGGATGTTGCATATAAGTGGGGGAGAGGAAAGAAAAGAATAGGTTTCATGGACTGCATGAAGAAGGGTAAGACGCATGCTTAGACGAAGAAAGAAATTGTGAAGTATTGGAGTAGCGAAACTTGGTGGCACTCGCCTGTGAAGAGAATGACGAAATGGAGAGTAAAATATTCTAGAGACAAAGGGATCGAGTCATCCTCCAGGAAGTCCCTCCAGGAGTCCTTCGCTATACCTTTGCCCCCTCATCAACGCTTGATTCACCCTCAGTCACATCAAAAATTCTCCGCTGCTGAGTGCCACCAAGTTTCGCTAGAATATATACCTATAGCTAGAGATCTGCACCCATGAAAGTCTATAATATGTATTTTTATTCTCTTCCATTTGACCCTGCCTTAAGGTGGTCCCACCCTTAAAATGACTTAAATGTCTTTTTATTCATATCCTGTCTACTTGTAGAAAAAGTTATCCTCCATCTGATATGAACAACAAAATGATACCTTTCGGCGCTATTTTATTCTATAATTGAACTTGATATTACATTGTGTTCAATGGGGGAATGAGAGAAACACGGGGAAAAATAGTATTTTCCATAAAATATAAATGCCATTTTTTGCGGAAAACTATTTATAAGAAGGAAATAATCCAGAGAAATTTAATAAAAATAAAATATAGGCACCTTACCACCTTATTATTCTAGTTATTAGGGAATTACTGCCGTAATTGAAGTCATATGCGGTAATTCGTAGGAACGGGCGCTGCAGTCGGCTCCTATGGCTGGAAAAAAGTGCTCATTTAAAATACATTCGTGGAATAATCTGCATATTTTGTACTTTACTTTTGGGTTTCTTCTAGGTAACGCATTTCATCAGTGAAAGCAGGATTTTTTGGACAAACTATCAAAATTGTGGAATTTAGTAGATATTTGTTTTGAGTCTCACAGTCGCGGCGGCGGAACCTCCTTAGCCGTTAGATTACCATCGGGTGAATGGATCGATGTGGGCTCCGATTGGGAATCTGGTGCCTATTTCCTTTGTCGTAGCGTCCACTTCCGCCATTCGCGTATTTTCGGAGAAAAATCAACGTGACCGAAAATAACGGATGGGGGGATGATTTGGGGCGGACGCTTCCCTCGGATTATTTTCTGTCGTCCAGGTGTGACGCCAGACGATTAGCAAACTCCGATCGAACATAATATCATCCCCATAACAGGGAGGTTTTCATCCTTCGCCGTGTTCCAATTCGTCGTCGTCGCGTCGTCGCCTAAATTCGGCTCACGATGGAGGGCAAAGTTTTGATTCTCTCGTTTCGTGGGATTACGAGAACGGGTCGGGTGATTCGGAGTTTCTTCTTTTCGCCTCTAAATGTTCTAAATTATGACCCAGAGAGAACCGTCGCAATGGCGAGCAGGAGTTAGTGGGAGTAGGAGGAGGGGTGCGCGCAGTTGGGAAAGTTACGATAAAAATTAACTGATTCAAGTTAAAGTTAATCTCTGTAAAAAGTAACTAGTTGAAGTTAAAAGTTACCATTCTGAAAAAGTAACCGATTGAAGTTAAAGTTAAAAAAGTAATTTTTACGTTAAAAATTAATTTTTCAGTTACTTTTAAAAGCTATTTTTATGCAGTTGGGATAAAATAAATACGAACTCCAAATTCAAGAAATTCAGACGGGTCGACATTCGCGAAAAATTAACGAAAAAAATTAACTGAATGTTTTGTGTCAGTCAATGTCTAATTTTAACGATTAAAAGTTAACTCTTCTAAAAATCAACGGTTAAGTTAAATAGTTATCTACATTTATAACGATTGATTTAAATCGTTCATTTTTAAAATGTATTAATCCCAACTATGGAGGGGTGCTAGTCGACCGCAGCCATGGAAATGAGAAGGGAAGATGAGAGAAATCACAAAGTAGAAGAAGCATGAAAGAAAATATTTAAGAAATATATTCACAATTGAATGAAATACTTAGTACGTGTAGTACTTTAATAGCACGACGTGTTTCGCCGATTTACGGGATCGACAGGTATGAGTAAAAAAAAATGATTTAATGCTTTCCCAGCGAGTGTTTGGCGTAAATTCTTCTCAGGATTTCCACGGGGTTAAATTGGCAAAAAGTAGCGACGTTTCGACGGACGGCTCGTCTGTCGTCTTTAGGATAAATGCTGTTGAATTTAAATATGGCAAGCTTATAATTTATGGGTAACCCTGAGAAGATTCAACGCTACAGAGCATGTTTGTTTATTTTACGTTTATTGCTGTCATAGTTACTACAGAGCATGATGGTGTAGTCGGGGGGAGGGGGGGGAGAAAATACACAGAGGATCGTTGAAGGTTGAGAATGGCAGGGGCCGGTAGAAACGTCTATCAATGGCTGGTTAGGCGGGAAAAGTTATTTATTTTCGTAAAAAAACTAAAATATTTTAGAAAAGTGCTGTGTATTTTCTCGTACTTAATTTTAAATACGAACGTTCAGGACTTCTACGAAGTAAAGCCTGCAAAGGTAAATTTAAAAAAATATATGTTAGTGTTTTACTCGTTGGTTTGTTGTTTGTTATTTTGCTTGAGTAAAGAAAAGAGATTCATGCGCCTACCTGTCTGACTTTTCATCTATCATATTTTGTTGCTTTTGTCTGTAAATATAGAGAGCTCTCCAACCAAAGTGTTGAACACTCGGTGATCAGACACTACCTACAAGCAAATATCTTTAATCTCAAAAAAAAGCTCAAGTAATGGACTTTTCTCGGGCAAGGGATGAGAGGCCGGTCGTCAAAAGTATAGGAGGGCTCAAATTGGAGCAAGTAGAACAATTTAATTGCTTGGGTAGCACGCAGTGGGGAATAGTATTAAGGGACGTTTTGAATGTGAAAAGGGGCTTTGAATGAGTAGGGGAACGTAAAGAAAAGGTGTGCGAAGAAAAAAAAAGTACGAGAATAGGCCGCCAGCATTTGAGAATTGGGCGTGAAGGATATACTGAAAATGTTGCGATGGAAGGAAAAGGAAGTGGTCCGCATTGTGGATGAGGACAAGGGAATGCTTGTGGAAATGAGGAGAAGACAATGGTAGGTGGTCGGAATAGGGAGGCGAAGGGATGCTGGAGGCCCGTGATGGAGGGGAGGGCGTCGGGTAAGCGGGGAAGGAGGAAAACATGCCCTACACGGATGGGCTGAAGAGAAGTATGACGTATGCCGAGCTGAAGAATGAAATTGCGTTTGGAGACAAGGACCTTCAGTAACAAGTTATAAAAAAAACTCTAATGGCCGTAATAATAAATTGGCACCACTCGTCCAAACTACGCAACAATTTTTGTGTTGGCTTTCGGGGAAAAAAGTCAATTCCACGCCAGTGACCAACCACAACCTCTCAACCAGAAAAGCCTCCTGTAGTGGTTTACGGGAATGTTACTTCCTCGCCAGTGACACAACCACAGACACACACACTCAACCCAAAAAGGGATTCTTCACTAGGGCTAATGAGACCCCGCTAAGGATGCCTAAGGGGTTATGAACACAAACACACTCACAAGCATTCACTCACACACACACACTCAGACGGGCCCAACTTCTGGGAGAATCTAGCTCAATTGAGCGTAGTCAAAGAACGACACAAAAACAAGAAAAGACGAGGGTGTGCGTCGGATACGCGTATTTCGGCCACAAGGTGGCCCTCTTCAGCGAACTGAAGGGAGAAATCACTTGCAACGCAAGGTTGTAAGTCCGCAAACCAACACAGCAATTGTTGTGTAATATGTACGAGTGGTGCCAATTTATTACGGCCATTGGAATTTTTTTCAATAACTTGTTACTTTAAAAGAGCGTAGAGCTCAAGTTCCCTAGATTTTAAGGACCTTGAGGTTTAAAAGACTAGCACATATATGTATGCATACTTCCATAGAAACCTACTTTTTACCGGTAGATTGCCCCTGATAAATAATAATTCCAGCATTTGCAGTGCGGTTCCGCACGTTTCAGATGCATTTTCCTCGCAAAGATTTATATCGACGCCTAAAATGTATGTACACTTTACCGCTAGGGGGGACTTTTCTCCCATTAGGTGTCGACTGGGAAAATCTTTGCCCGACTAAAATATATATAGATGGCCATATTATGGTGGGATATTGTTACCACTCACCCTGGGATCCAGGTGTTGCGTCGAAAAGGATTTTAAAGCCGCAAAATCCCGGGAACGTCGTCATTTAATCCTTACGTATGACACAGAATGTGGTTAACTTCTCCCGGGGTGCCAAACTGGTGTGAGGTAACATCTCTCATTTCACTGTGGAAGTCGAGATAAGCCATACTTCAATCCTATTCAAAAGATTTATTTATTTATGGGACCAAAAAATGTATTTTTTTACCACATTCTTGTCTAACTACTAACTATTTGTATAAAGTGTTGAAAAAATAAACGTACCTGACTACTGACCAAAGAAGATGCAGAGGTTGTGTTTTAAAAACACATAATTGCTATTAATAATCTACGTACTGATGATTTAATAATGACCTTAATTTTTTGTGATTGTCGATAAATACTTGTGCATTTGACTGTGCGTCACCTCGATAGGTTTAAGATGTTGATTGTACTAATCTCTTGTATGCATGTTTTCTTTCCAAGTTACCTATAGCTACATCTCAAATGTACATAATGTTGGCATAATTATCATGGCGTGAGTAATAGTAAAACATTAACTATCTATTTAGCAAAAAAACTTGAATGGAGGTGGACGCTATGCCAGAAAGGGCTCTTTCGTGTCCTCGTCGATACGAACCTCGATCAACACCGAGACTAACAATAGAGGTTCCCAACGTAAAAAAACAATAACCAAAACGGGCTGTACACCTTGATAATACTCAACACATATATTCATACTACCAGCACTCTCCCTTGTTGAATCTTCTGTAACTGAACAGAACTAATCAACCTGGCCATGGCGTCTGTGGTTGTGAATAAATGGCGAATAACCACCTAATAGTCCCTGCGAGTAATTAATTATACATTCATCGTCTCAAAGTAGTCATCAAAAAGAGTTTCTAACCAACATTCTGTTGGTCCGAAACGCTGCTTCTTGCGGAACAGAATTGTAATGTTTGAAATAAATGTTTCTAAATGTCATTCTGCCCAGCATCCAGAATAGCATCCAACATGGAGCAGCTTTTTGTTGTGACTTCGAATGTTTTATCTGCTCTGCATCTGGTAAAAAACGAATAAAAATCTTTAAAATCACTTAATGTTCGTTTTGTTTTTAAATCATCTGATTTTTATCTCTCACTTTGACTTCTTTCTCTAAGGGTTAACGATGGACTCATTGTCGATTACCATTCAGTTAAAATGGGTTCATTTCGTATTTAAATCACGGGAGATGGAAGATCAAGTGTAGATTGTTGGAGACACCTAACTAAACTGTAGTTGAATAATTTAATGCAAACTACTTTTCGTACTTAACTCTCAGTTTTTGTCAACCTTTTGATGAGAATATTACTTTTCCTAATGTCTTGATTATGTTTTCAGGGAAACAAAGCTTGCTATTCCATTCGAAACTGATGAAGAGATGAAGGATATTGCAAGGAAACTCGAAGCCAGTAACCTTGCGTACAGGAAATTTTACTTTGGTGGAAAACGTTCAAGATTATCCATGATCAGTATTTTTGGCCGAGAAGAGGATATCGAACGTGTCATTGGGTATGACAGCGTTAGACAATTATATAATTAGTGACAATATCAATTTTCACTCCATAAAATTGTCGTCCTAGCTACAGTTATATTTTACCAGAAATATTATCCAGATGATGTTTGTTCTCGACATCAATTTAATGATGCTATTTTCTCTGTAGCCATAGGTCTAATTATCAGTTATGTATTAATTGTATGTTACTCCTGTATTCCAACGTTTTTCATACTTATTATGCTTCTTTAGGCCTCATAGTTCCCTCTGTATTTATTTTTGTGTTATAATAATAATTTTGTTGCTAAAAATCAAGCCAAAAAATCATTAACACATAAAAATAAATGCAAAAAGAACTCTGAGCCCTGGAGAAGCATAGTTAGCGTGCGAAACGTTGACAGAAAGGAGTAAAAAACATAAATATTTAATAATTAGACATGTGTCTCCAGAAAAGGTAGCATAAATGTTATCACTTTTATATTTTTATGGTCGGTTCCAGGGTATGGAAAAATTCAAATATGTATATTTAAAATAAATTCAATAGACTCTGTAATTATTCATCAAATAGTTTCATAAAATCAAGTTAAATCGTCATATTTAGCGTTATAAAACTCATTCATTTTTTATTAGTTTCTTAAGAGCATGTATGGCCTAGGTTTAGCAGTGGAGCAAGCTGTCTCCACAGCAACTGCAAGGCGCGTGACGTCATATACGGGAAGTCAGCACATATATAGACCGGAAAGTCTAAGGTAGTTTGAGCGAGTGTTCATTTTACAGAAAGTTCAATGAAATTAGCCTCGTTGTGAAGAAAAAGGTCTCATCTTTCTAATGATAGCCAAATGTTATCCGCTTACCGCATTACTTTCCGAGACATATGCCATATGATAGGAGCCGTTTTCCGGGCGATTTAGTACGGCTGTGCGATACGGAGAAACATTATTTAAAAAAATAAGGAATTTCTGACTCCCAGATGGCTTCAGAAATTAAAATGGGGGAATTCAGAAATTAAAAAGATCCCATGTTTTCTCGACCATTTTTAAGAATAATTCCTTTACTCACGGAATTAATTTTTCTTGAATCGTAAAAAAATCTTCTGTTATAAAGGAATTTTCCGTGTACCGCGGGAAAATACAGGTCAAGTTGAAGACCAGAGTGATTCAAACGTATATTGTGTTAATTAATGAGAAATTTACTAAAATTAAATTAAATTTTGGCGTCATTAATATTTCCATGTTTACTTTGTTCTTATTACAACAGAGTACATATTGAAATATATTTAGAATATGATTATTATTATTACTTGGGTTAAACTCTCGTTAAAATTACCTGAAGTGTCATCTTTTTGGCTAAAATAATTTGCGCCTCTGGTTTTTTTATGCAACTGATTACGGGTGACTGTAAGAAGAAAAAAATATGTTCCATTTTCACATCCAAACTTCATTAATATCTACGTGTAAGTGAAAAAAATTACCAACTTTTTGACACTTTATGAACAATTAAATACTGCTTACTAGAGCAACATAATTATTATATTAGTAGCTTCTCCAGCACAATTTCTATACCCTGAGAGTGATTTGATTCAGCATATTTATTCAACGGATAGTGCCCTTTAGCCGAGATATTACGATGCAGAATTATTCTTCAGAAATACACGCATTAAATGAAGCATGCCAACAGTGAACTATAGCGTCTCTTCAAAAGATAGGAATAGAAAATCAAGTACCAGCATATGTTGCATTTAATGAGCAACTAAATAGTACCAATGTTGAGGTAGAAGAGATACATAAAGCAACAAAACATTTCAGTAAGTTTTCATTAAAAATAATTATGCAAGAGAAAAAGAATGATAACTTAAAAAAAAATAAGTTATTAAATACAAATGCATATCCAATGCAAAAATAAATGTATGCAACAACCCAAATAGAGAATTGAAAAATATTGGAATGTTTTGGTGTGTTTGTCATAATACTTCGATTATTTTAAGTAGTAGCTTGAGGCGTCACTTTTTGAAAATTTGTTAAGTTCATGATGAACAATTAAAAATTGTACTTGTTCACCTTGATAATGACATTAAAGTGTTGAAACCTTGTCGGTAAATAAACACGTGTGAAAAAAGTACAAATTTTAATTTTTAATCATGAACATCGGTTATTGTGGTCAAATATCTGTTTAATAGTGAAAGTTACTCAGAAAATAGATCTCTGTCTCTTAAATTATTATCACCTCTCCCAATTAGTAGATACAATAAGAGAATCATAGGCATAATTCTGGGCATGGTGGTAATTCGTACCAAACAACAAATCATTCCTAGTTGAATAAGATGGAACTCTAAAAAGATATTTCTCCGAACGGTTCATTGGAATTTACCATATTATTCATCATTTTGAAAAGATTAGTAACATCGAACCCCTTCCTTCGCTTATGTAAGGAAGTGATATTTATAAGTAGCAACATTTCTTGGTGGCCATATCATCTTGGGATAAGTTGAGTTTTTTTGGTAGCCTGCTAGTCAACCATCATTCAACACTATTAACTCTTGCGTGGTCAACAACAACGTAAACAAGTTTACTAGGGCTGACGCTAACTTACGTTAACACGGAGAACTTTTTACTAGCATGCGAGTTACTTTTTTTAATAGAGTAGAAAGCTAGTAATGTAAACGGGGTTTTACGCACTAACTTGCGTTGAAAAGCTATACTTACTAACTGATAGCCAATCAAAAATGACGGCCAAAATACTCAGTAATGCAAATCTTATTTGTTTGAATTTTATTGTTAAATGTTTTGCATGGGTTATTTCACTGTTAATAGTTTGATATCTGGAGGCCATTACTAATGTTTAAAAAATATAAAAATATTTGCTAAAGTGTGACGTTGTTGAATGTAGCTAGGTGGTTGCTAACGTCAACAAAGATTAACATGGGGCTAAATGTCCCGTTTACATTCCTATCTTCCTAACCTAGTTACTCGAAAGGCATATTCCATGAGGTAGAGGGTTTTCACCATGCATTGTTCACGAATAAACCGTGTCTGACGTCACAAAAATGGGCTTCCTCTGGCCCCCTTGAACTATGAATCTTAAGAGGATAGTGTGTTCACCCTCTAATGTGTACTACATGATCCATTGTATGTGCATGGAAGTACGTGTTATAATGATTTGGTGATGGTTCCCTCGGAAGTGCAATCATTAAATGAGGTACTTTTATATATTTGTTTCTAATTTGAATGAGCATGGGGGGAGCTAAAAACATTTCAGTAATATTAATGAAAAAGTTATTTATTGTACGAAATTTGGATCTCTTCATGAGCTATTGATATCACGAGTGGTGTTGGTCAGTTTATTGCCATTTTTAGCTGGATGTGCTGAATTCTGTTTCGCCTATGAGTAATCTAAGTCTAGCTTCCGTTTTCTTCCGCCAGAAAGCAACACTTTAAGCCTCATGTATTTTACTTTAAACATACTTGTACACCATCCTTGCTCCCAATACGTTAATTTGGATCATTAAGAATGTCAGTGAAAATAATCTAGCACTTGAATGAAATAAAACAGAAATCAGTTGATGTCAATCGTACCGTGATACTTAGTGTTACATTATGAACATGCATGATATAGTATGCTATGGGTGATCATACTGAGCCTGGGAAGAAAATGTTGTATTTAAATAGGTACTCCACTGCAAAACACGACTCAATCTAGCTTCTTTTCATATTGTCTGATAGGTTTTATATTGTCTGATTAAATATTTTCTCGGGATGAAAACCGAAGTATGTGTACCTATTTATAAATCTATAACGTTCACGCAAACTGACCGACAGAATGTTGTTTCTCACAAAACTCGAACTCTCGTAGAATATCAAGTTTACGAAAAAAGCTACGTGTCATTATGCGGTTAGCCTTAACCAAAAATTATAAAATCAGAGGGCTAAGGTTTTTCCACGATCCATCGTGGCGTCAATTCAAGTGATAAAGTGGCTTACATAAATCACAAAGACAATAAATTCTTAAACTATTCATGTGTCGTGTGTGTTTTTCAGGAGGTGGGGGTGGTCCAAGTGGGACAAAATGGACGCCTCTTCTGATTACTCAGATGGCGAAGATACCAGCTCTGAAAGTGAGGATGAAGATAAACCCAGGGGTAGTGAGGATTACGACATGACGTTCATCGTCAACTGCAGCTTACGGCTGCCTTATTTGCTATTGGCCGAAGAGGTATGACTCTTTGTTTTATTTCGAGTTTTTCATATGAGAAAAAAAAAGATGTGGCCGTCACGGCACGGGTGACAAAAGTGGAGAACTCTTAGAGTGTGGGCATGACTAGCAGTGGGGAGTAGAGTGCACTGCATCACCTATATAGGTAGGTATGATATGGATAAACACAAATGACTGAATCAATATTTCTGAAATTATGAATTAAAAATTATATTTATACACACATGATAATTAAATGAAATACACATAAGCTTAAAATATTCACATTAAATGACACTGCATCCCTGTAGATAGTTAGATAAATAATTTATTTGCACTGGGACATTATCCCTTAAGTGCAACCATACACTACAAAAGATTTATTCAATGTTCCAATATAACAACAATAGAACATTCAATTTTTACAATTAAAAAATACAAGCTGACATATAAAATTTGGGTGATACATGTATGTACATGGAGAGAAGAATGGAAAATTATTTGCCTAAGGACATATTATAAATATGGTTTTCAAATTGGTTCTGGGACTGCAGTTTATTCGATTCATCAGGTGTGGGGTTCCAGAGTTTTGCACCGGCAATTTGAAATGACTTTTGGAAGGTTACGGTGCGGTGTCCTGGGCAGTGGCGGATACATATGGGGGGCGCGCGCCCCCCCCCCCTTGCGGGGCCGCCCTCGCCGCCCCCGCCAGTCAGCCCGCACGCTATTCGTTCGTTTCTTTCGTCAGTCGACTCTGAGTCGTGTTATCGAGTAGTTTTACTTTCTTATGTAGCACGCGCGCGCGTCCGCGTCATCGTATTTTATACGTATCTGTCTGGCGCATAGATAGCTAACCTACGAGAAAAGTCGCGGCCATTCTAGTGATCTCGATACGTTATTCTGTCTGGCATTTGTTCGAGAAAAGTCGCGAATATTCTACTGTTTGTATTTGTTCATACTCCTTAAAAGTCTGGAAGCGAACATTCTGGCACCGAATGTTCTCGAAACAACCGAGCTACATATATGAGGGAAGCAGAGTCGCTGCCAGGCAGTCAGTTTGAAAGCTACAATCGTCGCGATAACTTGCGGCCCCCCCCCCTTGAGTTTTTTCTGTATCCGCCACTGGTCATGGGTAGTACAGATATTAGGATGAGGATCTTGTGACTATTGTTGGGATTAGATGGTGAGACTGGGAAGAGGTTTAGGAGGTATTCAGGTTATAATTAAGGATCAGGGAATAGAGGAATGTGGCCAGTAGGTACATTAGACAGTATTGTGAATTACTCTAGAGGCAGTCTTGTGAATTAACTCGAAGCACTACTATAGACGTAACCACGCAACCAAGTTACGGAAGTCGAGTGTCGAGTGACGCTAAGCTTTCGCGAAATTACTCCCCATCCATAAGAAGTGTCAAAAAAAAAAAGTATGGATACTACTGTCGATGCCAGTTGCAAATGTTCTCTACTTGCTTGGTCATCATTCATCAGTCATTCGATTCCAAGATTAGTTCAATCCAACCCTCCATTCCTTCCCTGTACCCTGAGTGCGATGGACGGAAAGGAAGACGAACGAGGAAGTGCTTAGCAAGGTGAGTAAGGATAGGAAACTTCTTGAGGAGATTAGGAGGAGGAGGCAGAGTAGGTGGCAGGGAGAGGTACTCTGAAGGATTCTGAAGGATGCGATTAGAGGGGAGGATGTTGGGTAATCGGGGAGGGAGGGAAGAAAGAGAATAGGCTTTGTGGATGGGACGAAAAAAGGTAGGACTTATTCTGAGATAAAGAATGAAATGGTTTTAGGAGATAAGGACCTTCAGCTTGAAATGATTCGGATTCGGCTATTCCTGCTTCCATTTAAAACCTACCTGGATACCGGCAGATCACCTCGGATGATACAATTTTTCTTTCTACGACGAAACAGCTGAAAGAGTGGAGGTCCTGCACACATGCAGTATTTGGGCAGTAGTAGTTATCATTAAGTCAAGAACTTGAGATAATGTAAGTAACCCTAAGCTTACACATAGTATTTGATATCCTGCGGTTGTAAATAAGAGATTCGAGTAAAATGACCTAGAAGTAAAGAGGTTGGTGGTTTCCGGCGTGACTTTGAGGAAGTTACTGATGTATTTAAAATATTAGCTCTTTGTTTTTCGACATACATTTAATACAGTACGACCATAGCTTCGACTTCACGTCATCTTCAGGTCCTGAAGACGACGTAAAGTCGAAAACATGATCGTACTGAATTAAATTTACGTGGAAAAACAAAGAGCTAATTGTTTTCATTCACAATGAGCTAGAAGTGAGTAAATCAATTTGTTGGGAACACCGACATGGAACTTTGTGAATACTACAAGGGGGTAAGATGAGCGTCCTATATATATTCGAGTCTGCAGGTGGGGGGATGAAATCGCTTGACGGCACGAGAGAGTGGGGCAACTGCCCCCCAGACCCGCCCCCCAGGTGGTGCTCATCACATTATTATTCATGACTTTTTGAACGGAAAGAGAGAGAGGCTGCACCAAGGCACCAAGCCTCGGGGTTATCCTAACAGGAGGAGGAGGGGGGCGTGGCCGTTGGTTAGTGGAAGGAAGGAGAACATTCTCCGCCAACCCTATATGTCTTTCGCTGGCCCTCACAGAGGAATGCTTTTAGTGACTCACGCCGGCGCCGTGTATAATGGAATAATATCAAAATAAAAAAAAAAAGAGATAATCTTATTGAGTTAATGCGATAAACGACTTTCCCTATTTCCCTTTCCCTCCTCCTCTCTATTTTCTCGCGAAACTTTTTTAATTCGATGTTTTCAAGGGTTTTTTTCGCGGATGCTTTAAAAGCAAAAATGAAGAAGACCCTTAGGAGTGTTTTTTAAACACTTAATTAGATTCGCTTTTCTGTTCGCTATCGGGTCTACAACTTCCTGAAACCCCGAGAGTTTGAGAGTTGGTGGTCGGGTTGTGCGATACTTCGATGTATCGAATGCGATGTTTATGAGTTATCGTATGGCAATATTGAGCCCACGAACAGTAGCAGTTATATATGAGATAATATATGGAGGGTTGATCTTGTCTTTCTTTTTTTAATCTCAACTTCCATAAATTATTTCATACATTATTAAAGTGGTCAGTACCTGATGATGACGCCGTAGCGTTGAAACTAGTTGTACCAATAAAATACTCTGTGGATTTAAACATAGTTGGCCTTGTCATTATTTGATAGTCAACACCAATTCAACGAAGTAGCAGTTATGTAATTAGCAAATTTGTTCAGTCACAAATCAAATACATAGCTCCGTGGGTAGAGGAATCTTTGGGTCACGTCTTCCTGAAACCCTTAAGAATAGAAGGTTGATGGTAGTGTTGTGAGATATTTCGATACATCGAATGCGATATGCGATGCTCATGTGATATCGCATGGCGACATTATACCAAGGGGCAGAGGGATGCGAGAATATGCTCTATCATGCGATATTCGATGTGACGTGAAATGTGATATCAGGCGGTGTGAGAAAATCGAAATTAGATATCGATAGTTGCATGCTATCATGTAATCTTCGATATCATGCATAAATTCAGATATTACCTATCCGATATGATGCTGTTTACGGCATCATATCGTATCGCGATATCATCCGATATATGCGAAATTATGATATTTAATGCAAGAGTCGATTTTGTTCCATAAGTAATGCCATGCCGAATGCGATATCTTAACGATATCAGCTACAGTGATGTAAAATGCGACATCATGAGATATCGTTCGGCGTGCAACTTTATGCCATATTTGATACCGAGCAATTTACGATATGAATGTGGTGTGATGCGTTATCATTTCCTGTGATAACACAATTCGATCTTCGATTGGTCGCTCCATGCTCTTTTTTAATTTAGGTTCGCACAAGTCCCATAGTTGAGACATTGCTTACACGGCCACGGCACGGTGTGCCACGGTAGGGTTGACCCCATTGTGTCCATTTTTGTGATAACTTAAAAAAAAACAAGTTTTTTTGTGACTAGAACTCCCGGATGGATGAACATCTCCTGGAGGGAATCGGGACCTTGTCCAGAAATTTATTTGTTTTGCTGGAGGAGAATCTGGAGCGGTCCGAAGATGGGAGGAAGAAGAGTCTTGTGTGTGTGTGTTGCGTGGAAGTCAGTTCCTCGGAAGGAAATATTCTCGAGAGTGATGTTACGTGCCATGGCGACATACTTTGGTCGGGTGTGGGAGTGAAAGGGGGGTCCGGAACATTAAGGCGGGAGAGAGCGCCTTGGCCGCTTGCCGGTAAGGACCTCTTCAAGGGGAATAAATCTTTCGTATCGTTGTTTATTTTATTTCGCTACGCTTCGAGCATTCCTTGAACGGCATACAACAGCAAATCAAATGAAGGATTTCGCGGCACGGTGACAACGGCAGAAGAAAAGTTTTGTCCGGTGGATGCTTAAAAAACATATACACAGAGTCCTTTTTTCTCCTCGTGGAACGATTTACGTCCTACTGTGTTCCGTGCATGAAACGCAAAGAATTTGATCTTGTAGTACAGTACGGACAATTCATGTCGACATCGTGATAACATGTAGGGACTTCATTAATGTCGGGATTGAATAACGGGGAGTACAAACCACACCCACAAGGTAAGTTGAACTAAAAAATGGTACAAATGAGGGCGAATCAACAACGAATAAAACAAAACTATGTAGGCACATACATACAAAACTATAGAGGAAAGTATCTGCGCGTAAAGGTTAGAAACATGGTGAATAGGAAAGAGTGATATGGAAACATTACTATCCTTGAAAATGTCCTATGGGGAAGAAGTCCAGGATCTCAAGAAAGAACCATGTAAGGAATTCAGCATAACTATCAGAACAATAATCTATTAATGTAGATGGAAAAGCCATAGATGCAGGTTAAAAAAAGCGTTTGGTGAGGTGTGGCCAACTACCACGTATGGAAGAATGAACAGATGGCCTGAAAGGAAAAAGGAATTAGACTCTTTACAGAAAGGAGGAAGAGCGGAAAACCAGCAGGGAACTGGAGAACGGAAGTCACAGAAGCCATGGAAGCACGAGGTTTGCAACGAAATGATGACAGGAAAAATAGAGGGCTGTCGAGGTTGAGAAACGTAATAGGCCGTACAAAACCTCACTTAGTAAAACCTGTCTGAGGTGGAACCGCAGGGGACCATGCCATATTTCCGGCTTAAGAAGCTTTTCCTTCTTTAGGAAGATTAAAGGACAGAGGACATGCATTTATTTTGTGCATTAATAGATTTTTAGTAGAATAAGGTAGTTTTCGTTGGCCTCAAGGGAAGTAAAAGCAACGCAATCACAGTATTTGATACTTATGCGAAAAATAATGCATAGAAGGACTAAATGTATTGTTGTTCTATAATTTATCTTTTTAAACCCACAGCCCATAGATTAGATTCGGAGCGAAACAGCTAAACGAATACACTTTTAGATTATATAATACATTAATTACCAAAAGCATAACATCACTAAAAGCTATTTGAAGAAACTTACCAATATCAATTGATTCGTTTTTTCGGGGACTTGTGCATGCAGTTGAAAGAAGACCCTAACTCCACTCATGAATATATATATCTCATAAAGATCACTTTCCCCCTTCATTTTGGCGTACTGTCTTAAAGCGTTAATATAACCTAAGGCCTGTAATGATATAGGTGTTTCCAGTTCCTAACATTCTTCTCCTTTCTGTTCATCATCTGCATTTCTCACATTGTCATCAACACGTGTTTCAACGCTTAGGGCGCGCGTAATCATCAGGTATATACCCTAATGATGATGACGCCCTAAGCGTTGAAAAATGTGTATTGTTACACATTAAACATAGGTAAAGGGACAGTACAACTACTGCAGTTTAAGTTAATGTAGAAATGATATCGTGCAAGGAGGTAGGAAGACTAGCTGAATATTTGAGAGTCAAAGTCTTGGGTGGCAAGTTGCATTATGTAGAAAAATAAGAATATTCCTATTTTGCCTTTCCATTCTTTTATTTACTCAATTCAAAAATTCTTCGTTCTACATACAATCGTTCTCCTTTCTTTTTTTATTTCCCACACCCCCGTGTGGCATTCTTGGTTCGTGTTACGACACTTTCAAAACCTCTACTCATTCTATTCACGCACCCACCTTTTAATTAACAAAATAAATAGTTAACTAGGGTATATTTTTCAATCTAAACGTGCTATACACGAGGAGTGAATTAATCATAAAAAAGAATATGCTACATGGACCAAAACGTCCGTTAATGTGTATATGAGCTAAGTCATAAATTACTTTATACACTTACGAAGTCTCGGGCAGAAGGGATAGGTATTTTTCGTGTGTTTCGAGAAAGGTCGCGGGTTCGAATCCCGCCTGGGGAGGATTTTTCACTTCCCAGGACATGGTTGTTTGTGTTTGTCCGTTGTTAATTGTTAAAATACCCCGATGTAAAGGCCAATATGTGCTGTTTTCGGTGGTAATGAAATAAATAAATAAATAAATAAAATAAAATGTTAATTTTTTGGATCGACGCCCACCGGGTGAACCGTTTCTTCGACTTTCTTTGGCACCACCCGCACCCCCTGAGTTTTGGAATGTAATGAATAAGTTTCGGAAATCCCATAAATGGCTCAACAAGCCTACGATTGGTTTGATAGATCTCTCTCTAGACAAACTTTATCCCGATCTAGCCTCTTCAATACCTTCGTACCAGAAAAACGTGCCAAAGAACATTTCGCAAGAATGAAAGCGTTAACGAAATGATGATGAGGAGTAGAACAACTCACGGTGCTGTTAAGAAACTTAAGATTATTTTGTTGAGTTGCGACCTTTTAGAGGACTCAGTATTGCAATAGTGTTATGGCTATCGTGGGGTGTGATTCAAATTAACAATTAATTGAACGGAACTTCTTGCATTGATGATGACGACGCACTTGCTCTGACCCCGTATTGAATAGGAAAAATAATTACTGTTCTGATGGAGAACTTACAGTGAAACCATGGAGTTAAAATGCACAATTTTCTGAAAAAAAAGCATCCTAAATTTTGTAGTTGAGCAAAAAGATATTGTTTCATGAAGTTCTTTCTTCTATTTAAAAAAATAGTATCTAATGTTCAATAGTTTAATTAAAAATAAGTAATGTTTAATAGTAATAATCAAATTCATTATAATGTTAATAGTATTGTGTCATGGAATTTACTTACAACAGCATCGATATTTGCAATGCAAAGAGTAGCATGGCGAGAGTCGATTAGTGAAACGGATTTATCGTAGGGGAGTGAATTGTGTGTGAGAGGAATGGGGTATGGACCGCGAAAGTCATGGGAGGTGAACGTGGTAGGGAAGAGACTCTTAAAGATGAGGAACATTAAGGAGTCTTGTGAATGGGAGGGCGTGTCTGAAAAAACGCACGAGTGTAACCAGTGCTTCACCAGAAGTGGGGATTATTAACTTTGGGGGGGATTTATACATGCCCCTAGGCCCCAAAAGGCCCCGGCGTGATGCCTGGCATGTGACATCGGACCAGCTAAATATGCAAGGATTAGGCAGTATGGATGGAATTATGAAAACAGAGCCAGTTTTACGGACCTGACAGCAGCAGTTACCAAGTTCTTTGACTGAGCCAATCCGGAAAGGGAGTGGCCGTGATTGGCATGCGTGAATGTGAGAGTAAGGAGAGAGGAAACTTCTGGAAGAGATTAGAGACGAAACAGTCTGACTCAACACTAGTGGGAGGAATAGCTAGTAACTGCTCGTAAATAAAAACTGCAGATTTTCTCCTCTCCGTCCACTTTCACGTAAATCTTCTAGCTCTCTTATTATTCTAGGTCATTTGAATTACTGCTAGCAAAGTATTTTTCGGAGGAACTAAACATTGGGTAATGAATTGGATAATCAAGTTCCTTCTTTGGCTCATCCGAACATAGTGAACCACTCTCTAAACATGCAGAAGCTATCTCTCACTGTGCAAGTCATCAATAGATCGACTTTTTAATGCTGAAGGAGCTTGCTATTATTCTATGCCCGCTGATTCAGATTTTAGTGGCATTATAATTACGAAATCTAAGGAAGTTTTCTTTGACAAACAGTTATAGGTTCGTTAGTGTTGCCACAGAAAATAAAATCCCCAAATCATAACCACTTTCCAAGAGCCGGATCACCAATAAGGCAAAGTAGGCAGTTGCTTATGGGCCCCGAGGTTTTGGGGTCCCCGGAGGGGCCCTGAGAACTGTTTTCCTCTTTCTTCTCTTGCGACTTGTTTATTGACGTGGGACCCGTTGCTTGTACTGCTTACAGGCCCCCAAGTGTGTTAATCCGTCACTTGCCCGTGAACCGTAGTGAAGATACCTCAACACCCCTATGATAAATCAGTTCGTCTCTTCATTATTTGAATCTGCAAGGCATTTTTCATATATTATTTCCAAATAATAAGCAATAAATTGATTCACATCATTTAGTTTCCGCATCATGAATTCCAACGCAGCCTCACACTTCAAATGATTTGCACCTCCTCGGCAAAGCACATCCACAGTAATATTCACTGGCTGTAGTGTTGCAACCATAGAAGAAGCAACTTCAAATTCACTCTCATTGAATGATATTTCGGAATTCAGATCAATTTAGGCTTTCATTACACAAGTTTCAAGCATTTGAAAACGTTCAATCATTTCAACTAAACTGTTCCATCGAGTTTTAACATCAATAAAGAAAGTTTTTTCCTCACCAAATTTTCCATGACATATTTTTGAAGGAATCAGTAATTTTTTAGGGTGATTTTCTGAAGAGAAAAACAATGTTCCTTATTGTCTTAATCAATAACTTAATATTTTCATCTGATTGATTACACCGCGCCTCAATCTTCAAATGAATTATCCCCGTCTTATGTTTCTTCACTCGATTGAAAGTCTTCATCACTGAATTAATTTTCTTCCGTTTCTTCAGTTTCTATTTCTTCTTCAAAGTTATTCTTCATTACATTTACTCTACCCACAAATTCGCACAAAACGTTAATGACTGCAAGGTGGATGAGCAAAACAAATGTTATGATTTGTCGGTATCAACCTACCAACCTTTGCCATTACACTTGCACCGTCAGTAGTGATTGCAAAAATGTATTATTCTAAAGAAATTTCATACGCTCTCAATTTATTTTTTATGAGTTCAATGCACACTTTTGAGGGCATATTTTCATGAATTCTGATAAGTCCACAGTTCCAGACCTTAGATTCTCTATCAGAGACGTGAACGTGAATATTAATATATCTTCTTTTGCCTGGAATTTAGTCCATCTTTCTCAATACTGGTGAACAATATGTCTTTAACACGCGCACCGTAACCTAATTCTAAGTCTGTTACAGTATTTGGAAATTTGGGGATATCTGCAAAACCCCGACATTTCAGGGCTTCGCGTAAATCGGCAGACGCACAGAAAACGCTGAATGGTAAGCCATCATGAGCAGTCATTCTAGCAAGTAGTACAGCAGCTAAGAAGTTGTCGGTCTTATTGTTAGCGAGAAAACAAATCTTTTATCATCTTTCGAGGCCCGAGTGTGCCTTCACATTCCTTTCTTCTTATTTTACTGATTTTACTATGAGAGGACATTTCTCGTTTTCGATGGAATTTCCCGTTAATTCACTTTGTTTTGATGTGGCTGTAAAAAATATTTTCTAATATTTAGAAATTCCTTGAAATCTCCACAAATTCTTATTTGCCCATTAGATTTCAAAACCGGAACAATGGGAGTTCCCCACTCACTGGTACTCGCAGGGGATATAATATCCTCATCCACTAATCTTTGCAACTCTTTCTCAACTTTACCCCGTAGTGAAAAAGGTATTGGCCTAGGTTTGTGATACTTGGGAATTACATTTTTCTTAAGAGTTAATTTCACGGGTTCCCCTTAGTAACAACCTAATTTGTCTGTGAAAATATTAGGATACTCTGCATAAAGGTTTAAATTTACACTCAGACGTATTTTTGGTTACCTCTCTTGCATTGTTCACCTTTCCAGTATTAGGGATACTAATTACAACTTGCAATTCTTGCATCCAATCCCTGCCCATTAAAGGGGTTAGAACCCTTAGCCGCTACATACAAATCTAGCAATTACATACAATAGATTCATCATTCACCTTAACTCGTCATATTCCCACCGGTTTAATTTGCTCCCTGGTATACGAACTTAAAATTAAGTCAGTTGGATGTAATTTTTCATGACTCAGATTTTCATAGTAAAAGTTTTCAGATACCACTGACACACATGCGCCGCTGTCAACCTCGAAATTTACTAGTTTTCCTTCTACTACCAAGTTAAGCGTAATTGGGTCAACTTTTAGTCTATTCAGGCCAATGGCAATTGGACTTTGTGAATTATCAATTGGAAACAAATTAGATAGGTCATACGATGTTTCGGGTTCATCCGGTTTATCACTTTGTGTCTCAGCTTCCCTTATGAAGTGCTGTTTGTTCCCGTAATAACTCTTACGTTTGCTATCCTGGTAAGATTTAGGCTGGCCTTGAACATACGGGTCGTTACCAGACCGATAACCCGGCTTACCTTTCGAATTACAAGCACGTTGTAGATGGCCTTGTTTATGACATACATTCTGACACATACTCAAGAAATCGACATTCTTTCGTGAAATGACCTTTTGTTCCACAACAATAGCATTACATTGAGTTGTCTACTGCCCTGCGCTGGCATCTAAGTACACTCTTCTTCCCTCTGATATTCGTTCCTTGCCGTGCGATGTTTTGAAGCTCCGCGTTGTGGCGATTCATCAATTGAGCCGCATCCTTCTCTGCCACCTCCATAGATGTCGCCAGCTGCACCGCCTTGTCATGTACGTCAGCTTGTCCTCCCCCAGAAGTCTCCGCTTGATGTCACGAATGCCGCTGACCAGTACTCCGGCAGTTCATCGCCGAAATCGCAGTACTTGGAAAGCTGTTTCAGCTTCACTACATATTCAGCTACGGTTTCGTGCTCCCGCTCCCGGTCTATGCTAAATTTGTAGCTATTTTATGCTCCCATGCTAAATTTGTAGCTATTTTATGCTCCCATGCTAAATTTGTAGCTATTTTATGCTCCCATGCTAAATTTGTAGCTATTTTATGCTCCCATGCTAAATTTGTAGCTAGTTTATGCTCCCATGCTTAATTTGTAGCTATTTTATGCTCCCATGCTAAATTTGTGGCTATTTTATGCTCCCATGCTAAATTTGTGGCTATTTTATGCTCCCATGCTAATTTTGTGGCTATTTTATGCTCCCATGCTAAATTTGTGGCTATTTTATGCTCCCATTCTTAATTTGTAGCGTTCAATGATGAATGTATGAATGATGAATGTGTTTTTCAATTGCGTCTACTATTTCCTGGTATGATTTAGACGATGGCTCTTCAGGCGTTATCAGGTCCTTAAGGAGTGAGTACGTTTTCGACCCCATCACAGTTTATCGCGTGCTCACTTTTTTATCGATTTTCATATTGTTACATTCCACAAAAAGTTCGAAGCGTTCCACATATGATGCCCATGATGTTTCTTCTGCACTGTCGAATGTTCCATTCGTGCCGATTAATGCCATTTTCGGGAAAAACCATTTACTACCTGGTGTCCCACGACACTTTTATCGATTAATTAATAAGTTAGGCTAATTAGTAAGGTCGGTTGCCCTTGGCCAGCTATAAAACCCCGACATGGACCAAACTCGGCAATCAGTCTCAGCACTGATGACGATGAGGGAGTCACTCGTCGAAACGTTGGCCTTTAAAAGCCTTACCCGGTGGCAAACCCGAGAAGATTTTAATAATATTATTCGCCGGGAAAGCCTAAGATCTTTTATTAGGCAAATTGCTTGAAAAATAGCTCGGCAAGGGGTTAATGGTTTGATATAATTTGAAATATGAGAGTTTTTTCTTTAAAATGAGGACAAATTCATAAAATTTTAGGTGAAGTGATATCGCACTCAAGCTACCTTAAGATGGACCAAAAGTACGCATCGCCGCTTCCTACCTTAAGACGCCATCAGGGTGACAGGAAAAACTGTTGTCTACAATGGACCCCTCGAGGAGGAATGCCCGAAAACTGTTACTCATCATGCCAAACGCTGCGGAAAAAATCAGATCCACGGATATTAAATGAAGCTTGTAAAGCCCAGGGAAACGACACAGGGATGTGAATTGCTTTGAAGGTGGTTTTGAGCGAGATGGAAAGAATTTCAATCAATATATATATATATTTTTTTATATCATGAAATTTGTTTTCATCTGTTGTCGATTTCCTAATCAATTATCGACGTTACTTGCGAATTTCATCCTGCATATGCACAGTTAATTTCACAACTTCCACTGCCCCTAAAATCTGTATAAAAACGAAGAATTTGTATCTTAAATAAAGATGAGGTATCTGAAGAAGTTCCAATTATTTGAATGTTGATGCTACCCTCTATTGAAGTTGATAATTTTATCCCATATATGCACCAACTATGAAAGTGGTGCCCACTCAGTTTGCTGTGAGTTCTGTGCTGTGAGTTCACGATAGGCTCACTTACACCGTTCCAATTCTTCGACAAGCTTCTTTAAATTTCAAGAACAACGATTTCTTAATGTTTCTCTTATAATGCATGATAAGGTAACAACATAACTTTCAACATGATAAAGGAGAACTACAATCTCCTAATGTCAATCAATTTTTTTATTACACTTCATCGAAAACTGGGGATATCTGGCGAATTAATTTCATTCACCAATGTTTTAAATTTGGTTTTATTTAAGCGCTCATGCGTTCATTACTTTTTACTTTAATTTCCAAAGAAGAGGTTAGGTTTTCAATTTAATTTGTTTTACAATAAAATCCTCAGCTTCAGGCTCTACTTTGTAGAAACTTTTAATGTTCACTACAATAAAGTTTGGTGCTTTTATACACTTTTTATTTTTTAAACACACTACGCGTTTCACCAATTTCATGGCATCGTCAGTGTAGTAGTATGTTTGTAGTAAACAAACTGCTACACCTGACGATGCCATAAAATTGGTGAAACGCGTAGTGTGTTTAAAAAATAAAAAGTTTATAAAAGCACCAAACTTCATTGTAATGAGTAATTTGTTTTACAATTCACAGAGTAAAAAGAATGCTGTAGGTTAATAATCGAAGAGATTCCTCTGTCGATAATTAACGTAAAGATTTTTAGGTTAATTTAATGCTTTTTTCATCCTGCATTTTTATCTAATATAACGTGAATTGCCATGAAATATGATTGTATTAAACGAATATATAACCGTGCTGCGTTTAGTGGGTTTTCCGAGGATGAGGGGAAATTTTTTCAATCAGACAAAAAGAATGGTCATTATTGAAAAATGCCTGCATATTTATTAGCCTACTATGGCCCATGTATATTTCGATATATATATTTGAATAAAACTTATGTGAAGGGAAACGAAACTAGGCCTTCCTTAATTAAAGTTAGCACACATACGTATGTATTTACGTGATATTTCGCATAACTGGCACATTACGGCGAAGTGTGCTGGCCCATTGTGTCTCAAATGACCGGAATCTACTCTACTTTGTGACATGACAATAGCAATACTCTCCTCTTCCAGCGAGTCGCCTTGAGTCAACTCGCGTCAGTGGCTCCCATCGACAAGGAACAATTGGAAAGCAGAAAAGTCGCACGGAGTTGACTAACGTCGACTTTTAATCGTTAATTGGAAAGCACCCATAAATGCACTGACGTACAAAAGTTAAACAGAAAGCCACTAAAAATTTACTGCTTGCGGATTTATATATTCAGACTATTTGTATAATTTCCAAGTCACTCTAATTTGTATTCATACCTATTAGGTGTGGGTCTTCGTTTTTTTAAAATAAATATTTCTGCTTGTTGCCCATTAGGTAGCAACGGCTGCATTGGGGCTTTACCGCTGTGTCAACGATGAGGAGAGAGAGAAGAATAAACACTACATCAAGTGGGACGATGATTACAGGTAAGTAACGGATCGCTGATGCATATTTGTCCTTTTTGTTCGCTTAAGGCAATTTTCCTAGCCACAATATCATTCGAGATTTTCTCTAATACAATCAGGGGCGGCTCCAGACCAGAGGTTTGGAGGGGCGGGGGTAACCAGGGGGGAGGGCACCACTGGCTCTGGAGGAATATGGAACACTTCCCTGGAAAAGGGGAGTCCGGGGGTCTCGTACCGGGAAATCGTAACAATTACTATGTGTAAAATGAAAAAGAAACACTTATTTAGCTTAAGACATATGTCTACGTACCATCGTACTTCACAGCATAAAGTAATATTGGCTTTTAGTTTTATGTATGTGAAAAAATAAATAATATACAACGGGTTTAGGAGGGGGGGTGCAATTCCCCCCTCCCCCCTTGGAGCCACCAATGAGCACAGTTTGTCGCATTATGTTTCGTGAAAGTTGACTCATGTTGCGCGTTCCAGCGGCACGAGGAACTCCGAGATGACATCGTGGTGGTGTTTAAACATACGTCTGTTGACGAACAACTCTTGGTTGCTGCAGAAATACTTCTTGGCGTACTTAAACATGATGAAGAAACACCTGCTACATTTCCACACTAGTTTTTATGACACGGCCATAAAACAGCTTGGAGGACAGAAACAAAAAAAAACGTAAACAAGTATCAAATGGTGGACTATCGAATCTCTTTTTTATTCGAGAATTAATTTTTTTTATGTGTGTTCTTAATTTTCTAAATATTATTAATTGGTACGTAACTTATTCATGAGTAGCCAAAGATGCTTTTGTAATTGTTTCACTTTTATTAATTTTCATAAAACGCACATTTCTAAACCTGATTCGATTTAAAAATTCTTATTTCAAATTAAGTTTTTACTTCCCTTTTCTCCCCCAAATTATATTCATCTAAAGGATTTGAGAAATACTAGAAATTTGAGGTGGAATCGAAAACATTTTTAAAAAAAGTTGGCGTGCTTAAGACCACACGCGAGAAATGTAAACTTCTATGGCGATATTCTAATAAATATAATATATAAAATATAATTGGAATCGGGACGAAAAACGAACTTCACCATTAGGAATCGATCCTGGGACCTTTCGGTACGTGGGACGACGACTCTTACCACTACGCCACCTATCTCTGTTAAATAGAGAGAGCGTTCTCTTGAGTTTGCATTGCTAAGCGTGACGTGAGAAAAAAGAGCGTGACGCCCAGAATCCGATATTTACCGCCTTAAGAATTTTTTATGCTTATGGTGCACCAATTTAGAAGTTAACACTTCAATAATAGAATTCGGATTCGAGAAAATATCACGGGACGTATTACACATTCTACTTCTAGAAGGATCATGCGTGGTGGGTTTGTGGCTTGTGGTTAAAAACTGTTAGACAAAAAAAGAGAGGTCGGACGAAATGGGATGTGCCATTCGGATTCTCATCCATTCAAATGTTCGAAGTGATTTATTCCTCCTTCCGCTGCGATGATTCCTCAGCAGTGCCGCAAATCGGGCTGTCGTCGCTTATATAAATATAGTGGTGGAAACCGGGGGGAGGATTTTCGGGGTCGCGTTTGTGCGAATCCTTTTTGGGCGACGATCCTGAATGAAATGACCTGAGCGCGATAAAGAAATAATTAGGGCCAGCGGGAAATCAAGTGTAGCGAAGACATTACGTGAACCAGGTCAACTATGGCCGGGAAACGAATGGTGGGCTACAAGTAGGAAAAGAAATGGTGGAAAGATAAGCGAAAAATCACCTGGCACGGACAATATTCCATTACACTTGGTTAAAAGAAAGCCCCATTTACTTTGAACTTATGAACGTGGGAAGTACTACGTACGAAAGAAATATTAACCTTGCGGAGTTATCATTCTCTGCAAGCTTCATTTCAATGAGTCATAATCAGTCCCATATATGTCGTATTTCTCCGTCTTTGGGATTCCGCGGAGCACGCCATGGGACGGCGGAGGCTGATCTGGCTCTCGACGGAAGTGACGTCAGACGTGGGGGGGGATACCCTTTTTAGGCCGTTTTTCGTGTTCAAATTTCGAATATTTTGCGAATTTCTACCTCCGAAACCAGACTTTTACTTACTTTGACCTCGCGTTTTCAGTATTATGCTGCACATAACATTTTCTATCCAACAGCATTTAACTTATCACCTCTCTCACTCCTGTCGCCTAATCCATATCTAAGCCTATATCTCCATCGCATTCTTCCTCAATTACAGCATTCATGTCCCCGCATATTATTAGATTTTCATCTCCTTTACCCCATTTAATAACTTCATTTATTTGCTCATAAGTTCTTTCCACCTCGATTTCATCATGACTAGAAGTAGGTAGGTTTTAATTATCACAGTACCCTTTGGTTTTGTGTCCAAATTAACTATAATAATCCTTTCATTATATTGCACGTATCCCTTGACCTATACATTTAAAAAAATCGGAAAGTTCCTCAATCGACACAGAGGTTAAGAAGAGATTAGGAGTGTGAAGGCCAATCCGTGCATATAATGAATAGGCAGTTAGTAATATGGCCTATTACTGAGTACAATGTGTGCATTTTTTTTCTATCTGAAGCGATATGGAACGGTGTTTACTGTCCAGTGGCGTCAACATCAAAGCGAATATGAAAGCGTGCCTTTTTCAGCACAGCGTCAAAATTTGTAATTGCAGCATTTTATTCACATGTTGAATATTACCACAGATAGTCACTTGTATCTGCATTTTAGAATTGATTATAGAAGAGATGGCGTCTTGATCAAGTAGGTAACTTAGAAAACATTCATTTATTTTTAACCTCCTTGATAGACACACTAAGATGAGGCCTGTTTTTTTCGCGAAAATTATCCACGAAACATAGTATTCGCGAGCAATTTTCCCATACATTTTATGAATATTGGGGTGATTTTTTGGAAATGATTTCCATTTATCATTTTTCTAGACATTGCGGTACCTCGACAATTCCGCGGCTTATACCTTTGTTGTAAACGGTGCATTTACTGCACAGTGATTCATTCAATATGGCCGATTGCGCAATTTTTATGGTTTCAATATTCACCTCTGCTATCGTACCGTATGGTTCCATCTATTCTCTACCGTAATATTCTACTTTTTCGACATGATCTTTAGATTTCAATAATAAAAATATATGTCAGGAACCCTATTGATCAATGAATTACGTATTATGTTCTCATATTAAATAGATAGATAGATATTTTTTTTTTGGACATTATGTCCCTGGGAACATTTACAGAGAACAATTTGTAGTAATTAACAGCCTCATTAGTGATTTTAATGATACAATTGAGTTGTTGTTTAAACATCGACTGAACTAATTGTACAAGGTGTTAATAGTTGAACAATAATTTGTACAAAATAACCAATTTAACATCAATAATATTTTTAAAAACTTGGTAATAAAAATAAAGAACCATCAGCTGTAAATTTCATAATCATTAGATTTTACATAGCATTAGTTATTCTATTTACATTGTATGAGATAGTAATTTAACCGCTTCTTAAACATATAAACATTTACAGTAGACCTTATTCCATCAGGTAAGGAACTCCACAGCCTACAAGATGTAACTTGAGAAGATCTTCCTAACGCATTGGTGCGGAAATTCGGGTTTAATATACCACAGTATTTCGTGTCAATCGTTTATGCTTGTTAGCTCTAAAGATAATTTTATCAAACAAATAACAAGGACACTCTGTTTTAATCAGTTTGTACATGAACACATTTTTATTGATATTCTCGTCGCTTCGACCACCTGAGTGTATATCACAATGCGATGGTAAAATGTTTATCAAAAGGAATATATTGAATATCAATCTCATTTTCTTCTTTGATTAGCTATTGACCACTTTAATGAAATGCATTGGTTAATTTGTGGAGGTTGGGTCATTCGTCTTTCTTAAGAAACACAACTTCCTTTTTCCGCCAAGACGTCTCGCCTTTTTAATTTCATTCGATCTCCTCTATAACTAAAGTTTTTTCTTTCTATGTATTATATAGTGTTCTCCAGAATTTCAACACGAATATGTTTTTTATATACTATTCGTTACATATGTAATATACATTCGAAATTTGAAGTTACGATATCTGTAATTGTTAAT
Source organism: Pyrrhosoma nymphula (assembly GCA_963573305.1). Taxonomy (NCBI): domain Eukaryota; kingdom Metazoa; phylum Arthropoda; class Insecta; order Odonata; family Coenagrionidae; genus Pyrrhosoma; species Pyrrhosoma nymphula. The sequence goes on along the minus strand of OY754335.1, from coordinate 3,588,979 downwards.
TTCATGCTTTATACTATTCATTTTAAATATTTTTAATTTCACTTATTATATTTTTTAAACAAAATTTTAGCTTGTTTTTCCATTTTGGTTTTGTTTTTTGATTTTGTTGATTTATTGTTGCTAAGAGGAAGAGTTACCATTGTCGCAGTAAGAAAGTTAATCCTTTGAGGCACTAAATTTATGATTGAAAACTTTTTTATCTTTGTAGTATTATAATTATTACCAGCTGTATTCCTTGCATTGTACTGTATGTAGCCCTGAAGAAGTCTCATTAATAAAAAGGCGAAACGTCTTGGCGGAAAAAGGAAGTTGAGTTTCTTATTAAAAAAGACATGACCAAACCTCCATAGATTAACCAATGTATTAATCTTATTCCATAGTTTTGTAACCTCTGCAGTTGTTCATTTAGCTCCATATTAATATCAGTACAAGCGAGAGAACAATAGTCAATATCAGGGTATTAAATAATTTAATTCTCAGAGAAGTTGGAATTAGATCCTTGAATTGCTTAATCACATAAAAATTTTTATGTACATTATTGGAATTTTTTTAATAAGATCAGGCCAGATTAATGTACAATTTATTCAATATGGCTAATCGCGCAATTTAATGGCTTCAATATTCACCTCTGCTATCGTACCATATCATTCCATCTATTATCTACTTTAATACCTATACGCCTTCTTTTTTGACATGAACTTTAGATTTCAATAATAAAAAAATATATATGTCAAAAACCCCTATTGATCTATGAATTACCTTCGTTCTCATATTCGCTGTCTTTTGAAAAATACTGCTGCTAAGGATGCTAATTACCTAAGTGTGCTTCTTTACAGGAAAATTGACGACGCTTATGGTGCCGTCAACAACACTCAGCTCAACGTCTTGCGCAGGGAAAGTCGGCTGCACGACGTTCACCTCTTCGGAACAGTCGCAGCACAAAATGGGAAGACTCAAACCTCCATCGTCGGTTTATTTGGCCGAAAAACTGCGCTGAAACCACTGCTGAGGCATCTCACGAAGTTGTGATTCATTTACTCGCCATGGAATATATTAAATATGCCTACTTACCTGCTGCCGAACTCATCTCAGGTCGGTGGGAAAATACATGACTGTTGAACTTAAAAAAGAAGACGATGTATCTCTAATCCTTGCTCAAAATCCCAAATGTAATGTTAACATTTTATGCTTGAACATAAAGTACATTGAATCAAAATAAACAGATTGTTTCTCTCTCTCCCTCTACTCGTAAAACACATATGTAATAGTGTCTTTTGTACAGTAAAACATGTCTAAGGTGGAATCGAAGGGGATCATGCTATATTTCCAGCTTTTCCTTCTTAGGCAGGTTAAAACAAAGGATGAACTCGATATTCTCAGGCGTTACTTTGTAAAATTCCATATTGACAGAATCACAACAAAATTTGTAAATTTTACAATGGATTTTATACAATACGACGCGTCCTCACATTCCTCTCCACTATGTTCGTCATCTGCATTTGTCATATAGTCATTATTATGAGGTTATATCACAACTTGTAGGTAATGTTAAGAATGTACGCAGAGAATCTGGAGGAACCAAATTTATTACTTCAAACTTCTAGGAGACACTGACAAGTGGAACTCATAAAATTCTCTGAGTGTAATCCAAGACAAGGTGCCATTTCCCCCCGCCCCCTCCCCTCCTCTTCCCACTCCACTTTCCCCTCAGCACGGTGTCAGATGTCACGCTGGTGGCTTCGACTCCTTGATGAAATAATCCGTATCAAGTATCTGTCCATTGTATCTAGTATCATCGGGGGTGGTTTTCCCCATTTCCAACGAAGCTGACTGAAACCTTACACCGTGTTTAACTATCCCCCCCCCTCTATGGAGGGAATCAAGTCACACACGCTACAAACATTCGAGAAATATAAAAAACAAATTGAAAGAGTTCAAATTTCAAGTTAGAAATTTTCGTTCCGTTTCTTTCGCATATTCAAATTCTACTTGTTGCAACACGAAATGCAAGGCGTACCGCTTTCCGTCCGCGTCTCTCAGGATTCGCATCACTGTGGGACTTTCATAAGGCCGTTGTACTCGATGAAATATTTTGTACAAACGAATGTACGTGAGATTGTACGTTTGTCTCAACGAAATTAGAACAGGTTCTATTTCCCGTGCAGGCATTGAGACATTCGCACAAGCGTTCATACAATTTGCCACTTTACACGATACATTTTGCCTCATGCAAGAGTTCACGGAAGAGTTTGTACAAACAAATGTACCGTGTAAAACGGCCTTTAAGAAAGGTGTGTTAACATTGTGTAATTGAAATTTCGATTTTTTCGGGCTTCGCCAGGTTTCCGTCTAAGAAAGATTCCGTCTCTCACAGTGTTTGCTGTACATATAACCCATATCTTATACTGAGTCGCGAACATACGGTGGTTTTGTAATATAATGAAGCTTGAATGAAACTGCTGACTTTCCATGCAATACTGCCAGTGGCGTACTTTCGGGGGGGGGGGGGGGGGGGGTGTCCGGGGGGTCCGGATCCCCCCGAAATATTCATCTACATCTACATACTGCCCCGCAAGCCGCCTCAATAGGCGTGTGGCGGGGGGTGTTAGGACACCAGCCGTTTACATATAAAAAGGAAACGCTCTAATGAAATTACGCCTAGCATTTATTCAAGTCCCTTATTGTTCGGGGGAAAAACGAATTCCCATACCTATCCGTTCGGCAAAATATCTCTCTTAATTTATCGTTTCTGTCGGACCTGGAAATATAGTGGGGTTCTAATAGGATGTTCTCCGTGTCGCTCTGAAAGATATCTATTCTCAATTGTTCAAGCAATCTAAGCCTAGCGCGCAGCCTCCGAGTCTCTAGCGGCTCCCAGCCTAATTCGTTTAACATCTGTGTAACGCTGTATGTACGCCCGTAGCTGTTTTTGACGAATCGCGCAGCTTTCCTTTGTATTTTATTAAGTTCCCGGATTAAGTCTTTCTGCACCGGATCCCATATGCTCGCTGCTTATTCAAGGTGTGGCCGGACGAGTGCGAAATAGCACCTCTCTTTTACTTTTTCATCCGAAAATCTCCCCACAATACGCTTGACGAATCCTAGCTTCTTCAGAGCTCTGCCACAAATATTTCTCATATGTGTTCCCCACGATAGGTCCGAAGTTATCGTAACTCCTAGATACTTCACTTCATCTGTCGCCTTTATGTTAACACCATCCACAGCATATACATGGGAATAGTTGGACGACCTCCGCAAGAAATGTACCACCGTGCATTTGCTCAGATTAAGTTCGAGTCCCCACTCTCGGCTCCACACATGAACGTTGTTTAAATCCGATGATAGACTTTCAAAGTCAGAGTGATCACTAATTTCACGATAGATGACAGCGTCGTCGGCAAATAAACGTATTTTACTGCTAATTCGAGAGCATAGATCATTTATGTATATAATGAACAAAAGGGGGCCGATTACGCTTCCTTGTGGGACACCTGATGTCACTTTAAGTACATCAGAGCCAATTCCGTCAAGAACTACTTTTTGCTTTCGATCACTCAGAAAGTCGCGTATCCAGTTTACTACTGTTTCGTTTAGCCCGTATGACTGTAATTTGTATAAAAGTTTGTTGTGAGGTACCGTGTCGAAAGCTTTCTTAAAATCTAGAAATAATGCGTCCACTTGTCTTTTCGATTCACCAGATTTGAGAACGTCATGAAGAAAGAGCGCGAGTTGTGTTTCACATAATCTACCTTTCCGGAAGCCGTGCTGAGAGCCATGGAGGCCGTTACGACTGTCCAGGAACGTCATGATATTGCTAACGACGATATGTTCAAGTAGGTACCTTGCCTATAATCGACGTTAATGAAATTGGTCGATAGTTCCCTGGGTCTTGTCTGTTTCCCTTTTTGAATATCGGTGTAACGTTTGCATTTTTCCAGTCTAATGGTATCTTTCCTTCAGATAATGACTTCTTGAATATTATGTCTAAGAACGGTGCGATCTGTGGCGCTAACTCCTTGAGGACACGCGCGGGTATTCCCTCCGGACCCGGAGATTTACTATTTTTTATCGACTGTAGCTGTTTAGTTATCCCATCGCGTTGAATAGTGATTTCTTTCATCGGTTCCTCAGTGAATGAAATTTCAAAACTACATGCAGTATCGTCTGTAGTGTATACACTTTCGAAGTGGGAATTTAACGTGTTAGCTTTGTCAATATTTTCGGTGACAAGTTTGCCATCTTTATCAAATAACGAATCTACGGTTGAAGATTTTCCCTGAAGCTCTCTCGCATATGACCAAAAAGATTTCGGATTTTCTTCGAGTAATTCACCGAGACTTTTTCCTTGAAATTTCGCAATGCAGTACGCATTGATTTCTTGGTTTTTTGAGCGTTGCGCAGCGTAACTTTCTTTTGCTTCAAGTTCCTTCGATTTGTCACCTAACGTAGTGGACTTTTTGAACAAGTTGCACAGTTTTCTCTGTCTCTTAAGGTCCCTCCTAACATCGTTGTTATACCAGCGATGTTCTTTACTCTCACATTTCCATTTTTGCGGAATATATTCGTTGATTCCCTGTCGTAGAATTTCTAAGAAATATTTCCATGATTCATCAGTGCTATATTTCCTCTGTTTTAGCTACGAAGTCCGTGTACGAATCATTAAGCATCTCGCCAAATTTTATGAAGTTGCATTTATCAAATAAATAAATATTGCGTTTCGGTTTTACAGCTGACTCTACTTCAATTTTTAAGGTTGCAAAAATTACTCTGTGATCACTTATGCCGTCAATAATATCGAGTTGTTTTACCAACTTAGGATGGCTTACTGCAAAAAGGTCTAATATTTTATTTCCTCTCGTAAGCTTGTCAACTACTTGGGAAAGTGAGTGATTAGCAAGTGTGTTGAGTAAGATCTCGCTGATTTCCCGATTCCTAGAATTCGGTTTTACAGTGTAAAATCCCAATTTATAGATGGCAGATTAAAATCTCCCCCAATAATTATTACACTTTTACTGTCTCTCACAGTAAATGCGGATATTTGATTTTCTAATTGGTAAATAATATCAATTTTGGAGTTTGGAGGTCTATAAAAAGAGCATACTCCTTTTGTTTCGTTGTTTAATTGTACACCACACGCTTTCTATTTCATTGTCAGTTATTTCGTGGGCGGTGCTGTGTAAATGTGATTTAACTGCTAGAAAAACTCCGCCACCTGTCCTATCGCTTCGATCGCATCTGTAGATTTTATATCCTGGAGGAAAAACTTCGCTGTCGCTTACATCCTCTGTAAGCCAGCTCTCCGTTCCTATGACCACGTCTGCGTCCTGAAATATATGCTCGATTTCAGCGCGCTTGTTTTTAACGCTACGGCAATTAACTACTATAAAGTTAATGTCATATTTTGTAGATTGAGTGTCGGTTGGTTCTTTTCCACGCTTGTCGGTATTAGGTGGGCGAATTTCACTGGAAGTGCTTATTACATTTGATATAATTTCTTTCACTGGAGTACGCGTTTTGGGAAAATTGTCACTATTTACCGGCTTTAGCGCTCCTAAGTTAACTTGCATGTGAAAATTTTCGCAATGCGGATTTCCTCGGAGGCTACTTTTGGTTAAATAAAGACAAAATATTAAGACATAAAAAAAATAAATTACGCTTGGAGCAGGGGAAAGTCTACAAATATTAAATTATCATACCGTTGTTAAAAAAGGTTTGTCCTTTTGTTTAAATAATAAATTCTCAAACGATACATTTGGGCTCGGTCGTTCGGGTAGTGTAATGGCGGTGTTTGTATAGCTGGCCGAGTATCGACTGTGGACTGTCTAGTTCGCCCTGTTTTTCAAATATTTTCCCCTGGTTTTGGACCCCCCCCCCCCCCGAACGAAATTCCTGGCTACGCCACTGATACTGCAATTACGTTTTGCAATATTTAATTGTATTTACGTCAAATAAAACATTCGCAAGAGTCAGTAGCATTGTGTTAGTATTAGCGACACGGCGTGAGTTCATTTTAGGTGGTTTGAGCGAGATAGTTCCCTAGTCATAATGGATACCATATTCAAATGTTATTTTTTTATTTCAGCGTCTGTAAGAAGTATGAAATAAATATTGTAATATTAATGGCGCAAATATATAATTATGTATGACCAAAATTCTCAGTAATTAAATAAATAAAGCTACATAAGTCTCTAACTTTACTTATGTTTTCCCGCCGTACGGCTGAAACCCCTTCAAAACAACAGGTTTATTTGCGATTCTGTAAGAAATACTGCGGTGAGTAATAGATTATTTTTTATAAATAGTCGATAAAACATGCAATCTACACACCGTTAGCTTTTTGACGAAATCTAGGTGCTAGAAATTCCTGATTTGTTTAATATTCTCCCTCTGGAGCGCACAGCCGTAATCTATCCCATGTAAAACAGCTAATATATTTTCAAGCAAATTGCTCAAAAAGTAGTTCGGCAAGGGGTTGATATTTTTATATTATTGGAAAGATCAGTTTAAAGCAACATAGGTATTTAATCTATTAATTTTTCCATTGTACTGAAAATAGCCACATGGGTCCATGGGTCATTTTAACACAGAATTTTAACAGGGGGATGATGAAAATCCTATCCAGGCGGTACTATTTCGTGTGTAATTTGGAATACATCTTACGCACGGCGACCAGGCAAAGTGCACATGAAAAGTCTTCGTTTTGAATGCATCAATCATAGGTGAAGATAAAATGTTTTACGAGAAAATATTAAGAAAAAGAAAAGTGTACCGTGTTCTCTCAAAAACCAGTCATGAAAGTTTGCTACATCTATATAATTCCCTTCTAGCCACCTCAAGGGGTTTTTGGCAGGGAGTAAGTTATCAACAACATGCAATACACTATATCAATATAATCAAACTACGAACATTGATGAATCAGCAGCAAAAACCTACTAATAGGTACTTGTCGGGAGGTGAAATACATGACGGTTGAACTTAAAAAAGAAGACGATGTATTGACCAAATTGATGGGAAAAATGAAATTTTGCAATCTAATTAATAAGAAAGAAGTGATTACGTTTATGATTCCAAAAGCTCTTTAGTTTTTCAAAAACTCTAATCCTTGCTCAAAATCCCAAATGTAATGTTAACATTTTATGCTTGAACATAAAGTACATTGAATCAAAATAAACAGATTGTTTCTCTCTCTCTCTACTCGTAAAACACATATGTAATAGTGTCTTTTGTACAGTAAAACATGTTTAAGGTGGAACCGAAGGGGACCATGCTATATTTCCGGCAAAAGCAGCTTTTCCTACTTAGGCAGGTTAAAACAAAGGACGAGGATTTTTTCATATGTATACATTTTTAGAAGAATAAGGTCATTTTCGTTGTCCACAAGAGAAGGAAAAGCAACACAATCACAGCATTTGTTACTTTTATGAAAAATAAATAAAAACAATGGGCAGAAGGACTAAATTTATCCCAGTTCAATCATTTACCTTTAAAAACCAACAGCCCATAGATTAGATTCGGAGCTAAACAGCTAAACAAATACACAAATACAATAATTACCAAATTCAAAACATCACTAAAAGTTATTTGAAGAAAATGGCCAATTTTAATTGTTTGTTTTTTACGGGGATTTCCGCAGGCAGTTGAAAGAAGACCTTAACTTCGCAACTTTTTCATAAAAATTACTTTCACATTCATTTTGGCATACTGTCTTACAGAGTTAAGCCTGGTCTACACGTAACGTTTTGTCGTCAGTCGTGCATGATCTGTAAAGACTGACCAACAGGGGTGTCATTCTGTAATTCGTCGGTTCCGTACCGATCGGTTGGGCTTCTTAACCAACCGACCGGTTGAGATTCCGTACCGACTTGGACTCAGCCACCGACGGAGCCTATTTCAGCGATTCTGTATGCAAGTCGGTGCCATTCATAGAGCTTACGTAAGCTCTATGGTGCCATTCCAGTCGGTTGGGTAACTCCTCCCACTCAATGTTCCCCCCTCCTCCCAATTTTCCGAGTGTTTCCGAAGCTGACGGTCACATGCTGTATTCCCACCAATGGTAGACGATAGAAGAAACAAATGACTATCGGAAGCCGCCTAGTGCTCTCGGGGTTGAAAACAACAACAGAAATCAACGATGTCGAAAAGAGAATGATCGTATATTAATTTATGTGAATTTTGAGCGTTACAATGTGTATTTGACAATTAAAATAAGTGCATTATACTTTAAGCACATATCTAGTAGCGTCCGTGAGAATATGAAGTATCAATAAAAGACGTTGAGTGCTACGAGATTAAATGAAGTGTGCCAAGTGAGAATGAATCAGCTGTGATCGTTTGAATCCAGAAATAACTTTCAAAATTTCAATTTAACCTGTGTATTGATTGATTATATTTATTAACTCGTGTGATTGAGATCCGACATTTAACAGCGTTTTGCATTTGGAATTTCTAGTTGCAGAAAAGGCATTACGTGTAGTACCGATGTAGTATTTAATCTTCCAAAGATTGATAGAATTGTTCGTTGAAATAAATTGAACAGTGGCGTGATATCGAAAATAGAAAATCCGTATATGTATTATATATTGAAGGTATGGTGTTGAAATATTCTTGTTGGTATATTATTCTATATTCGTGGTTTTAGGACAGTGAAATTGCTGCGCGCTCGTGCCATGAAACATTTATTATGTAATTTCGTGGAGCAAAGTTGAATGTAAAATGAATTTAATGAGTGATAAATAAATATATATGGTGAAAGAAATTTAAGTTGAGTGTAGAAGTAAATTTGCTATTAGCACTCTTGGTTATTGTACGTGTACCTATTTGCAAGTAGTGTTGTCACCACACCATTGTGTTGTCCAACACATTGTTTTAACATTATTTGATGAATAATCCGAAATTTATCACGATAGAGTGATGATTTACAGTTCAATGCAAAAGATTCATAAAATATATCTCCTCAACTACGAAAATAGAGGCCGGAAGCAAACAAACATCAATATTAATACGAACTTTCGTTACCCTGGCCCAAAATCGGGGGATAACATAGGTATCGAAAATGTGCGAAATCGCCTATTTCCTGAAATCAGAAGCTACTTTAGCATGTAATCTAGTTAAGTAAGTGACTGCATACACGATGTAAGATTATAATATGAAAACTTTCAACGGGAATCATCCATTTAAGAATAGCCAAACCGCAATAATAGGCATTCACCGCGGACAATTTTTGGCAATTATTATGAAAAACATTCCGGCGACAGTATGCTGAATAGCCTAAATATGGTGAAATTTACGTACAATTGTTAATGCCAAATAGTAAAACATTTTTAACAGCCAAGAGAATACAATGCATTACTACGGAATTCTAGTTGTATAGAAGTTTCTCATATAGATCATCACCTTTATGACCTTAAATTCATCGACTTTTGCATTTGCTCTCTTAAGAACAAATTACGTCGCTATTACATCCATGAATATATGTTTAATCATTATTAGAAGTATCATATATCCCATTTCAGGCTAAAAATCCAAATTAATTATCGATTTGCTTCGGTGTTTCTCAAGCAAACCGACTGATTCTCCGCCGCACCGACAGCTTTTAGGTGTCGGTGCGATCCACCGATTCGCACCGACTGGAGCTCGCTGGCGCACCGATCGGGTGCGTACAGAATCGCACGGCTGCTCTCTCTCGTCGGTGTGACGTCACACCCGACGAAAAGCCTACCGTACCGATCGGTTTGGAGTTACAGAATGACACCCCAGGACTGACGCAAATCGTGCGGCTACACTACTCAAACTTTCGCTCAGACTTTCACCCATTCTTTCGCTCAGTCTTCGTTCCGAAATCGTCGAGGAGGAAGAAATGTTAGTGACCATAATTGCACTATGTTCCCAAAAACTGAAGAAATAAATAAAGTCTGCACGTCGTTAACGGTGGTTACGGGATTGGTTACTGAAGAGAGGGACATTCTGCCATGTTAATCTTCTCCGAGAACTCCAGGAGGAACCAGATAATTGGCGCAATTTCTTACGTATGGACATAGACACGCACTGTAAATTGTTAACGCTTGTAACCCCTGGAATATATAAGCAAGACACAGCCATGATGGCGGCTATCAGCACCCAGAACAGACTTACCACTACATTAAGGTTATAAGCGACTGGCAGGAGCTACAAGGACCTTGAATATACAACAATAATTTCGAAACAAGCTCTTAGTCTCATCATACCAGAAACCTGTTAAGCTATATACAACGATCTGAAAAAGGTATATTTAAAGGTAAGTGAATAAAACGTATGCATATTTCGATTTTTGAAAGTAAAGCTAAGTTTTATTGAAATAAATGTAAACTTCGCAAAAAATGATGATGTAAAACCTTTGATGAACATATGCAATCGTTACTTTCATTAAAAAAAATAAGTTTCAAGTATTTGCTCCTACAAACTGAAATATATTTTTAAATTTCACGGTCAGTTAACAAATGCAATCAGTTGGCTATAAAATATTAAATAAACATTAACTGCTTGAAAAAGTTAACGTAATAAAGAAAACAGAATTTTTTTAAATAGGGATTGCCTAACTTTAGGGATTATTCCCGAAATCAGTATAGTACGCCGAAATTCCTGGTAATATTGAGGAATTCTTGATATTTGTATTAGTACTACTTGAAATTATTATAGGCTGAATTTGAAAGGTAACTAGGTTGTGGAACCCGTTGTGCTAATGGGAGGATTTGTCTGATGAATACAAGGAAAAAACTGTTGCATTCAAAACTGCCCTCCGAAAAAACCAGCACAGTTCACAACTTTAGTCTTTCGTAATTGCTTCCAGTTCAGCTTCCAAGATAACATCGTAAAAAGCTTTCGTGCAAAGATACTTTGGCTCCCTTTTAGACCACGTAATTTATGCGATACATATTTCCAGTAAGCATCAAATTCATCATCGGAATTAATGCATTCAATTTCTCTCCAACTAGTTGAAGTACTTCAGTAATTGAATCATTGCTGAATCGTTTCCTCTTCCTTGTGATCGAAAATCGACCGCTGGACGATAGTGTGTCGCAGCTCGACACATTTTTGCTGGCAGTTTCCGTTCTTCCCTCTCCTGGTGCTGGAGGAGCTGAGAATACAGCCACTGTTTGTAATTCCTCTTCAACTAATGATTCTTATTCATTTTCCTCCTAAACATAATAAAACAAGCAATTTTATTTTTATAAATAAAACCAAAACAATTAGAAACAACTATTTAACTTCGTTGCTACAATTATCCCGTTTCACTTTTATTTCTTTGTCTTTTTCAGTTTCCAACAACCGAAAAAGAATGGATAGACATAGCTGAAGAATACAATACGAAGTGTAGTTTTCTCATTGCCTTGATTTAGTTGACGGGAAGCATGTGAGAATCATACCACCTGCTCATAGTGGACCTTACTATTTCAATTACAAAAACACCCAGAGTATTGAACTCATGGCATTTGCCAACGCTAACTGTGAATTTATCTACTGTGATGTTGGAACAAATGGCTGGGTTTCGGATGGAGGAGTCATTGCAAACACAATTTTTTATGATAAATTGACAAAAGGAAGCCTCAATATTCCTAAGCAGAAAAAGTTTCAAACCTATCAAGTATTTCCATACGTGTTTGTTGGCGATGAAGCCTTCGGACTGCGCTCTGATTTTCTTAGACCTTATCCTAGAATCAGCTTGAACCGTTACACAAGAATATTTAACTCTCGCTTTTCAAGAGCTCGAATTTGTCATTGAAAACCCATTTGGAATAATGAATCTCGTTTTATAATTTTGCAAACTGCAATTAATATGGACATTGATAAAGTTGACACCATTGTGATAACTTGCTGTGTACTGCACAATTTTTCAGGAGACTATGCTCTCGTAACTACTCTTCACCTGATGTACTCGACGCAGAAAATATAGTGGATGGTTCTGTGGTATTAGGAGCGAGATTTAATCCCTACGTTATGCATAATCCTCAACTTGGAAGGCGTGGTCTAATTCTGGAAAGCGCAAGAGTAGTGAGAGACGAAAATTAAAATATACTTCAACAATGAAGGACCGTGGCAAGACAAGGCCATTACGTAATTTAAAAAAAATGAATATTCAAACCGGAATGAATTTGTCGTATGTGAAAAAAAGTATATGTATTTTGCTTAAAATAACATGACAATAATTAGAAGAATTCACTGCGAGAGATTAATTTTGATTATCCACTGTCTTTCTGTTTTACTAACTACGCTGTACATTTTTTGTTTTGTTAAAGATATTTACAAAACTTAATTCGTTAAATTTTGCGTAATGGAGGCAATAAATAATAGTGTTGGCTATGAAAATAAAAAAGGTTTATTATTACCCAACTCCTTTTCACAACCTTATATGATTTTCCGTGATCTTCTCACAATCAGCAGTTGGCCTTCGTCGATCAATAGGAAAGTAAATGAAAGTACCACTGAGGTTTGTAGATTTCTTCTTTTCCAGCTCCAGAACACTTAGACGCTTTTATTTTCGCACACGCTTTACGGTAAACTGTTCGAAATGGGTTTATTTATTTGGTAACCGACTCTTTAGTTGCTTCACGATCCACTTCTTAACAAAAGCGGTGTATGTCTGGTTTTTCTTGTCTCGGTTGCCTTAATCCATTGATTTTACTTGCCAGAGAGAAGGAAAACTTTGGTACAGTTCTATGTACCTACTCCGTAAAGACGTCGTGAGACCAGTGCCGTAGGTCAGACACAATTTTCTTTCGCCAATGGACGCACTACAATACCATTTGCAACCTCCAGCGTCGCCGATCGCGGACTGGCAGGGGAGCGAAGTTTGACCGATTAGACTAACGCGCGTCTACATGCACCGACTTGTCTGCCGTCTTGCTTGTACGCAAAGCTCCAGCCCATCAGTCTTTTGCAAGTTTGTCAAACCTCATTTAGCTCATGCAGACCTGTTACTATGTAGGCATTTCCAGTTCCTCACATTCCTCTCCACTATGTTCGTCATCTGCATTTGTCATATAGTCATTATTATGAGGTTATATCACAACTTGTAGGTAATTTTAAGAATGTACGCAGAGAATCTGGAGGAACCAAATTTATTACTTCAAACTTCTAGGAGACACTGACAAGTGGAACTCATAAAATTCTCTGAGTGTAATCCAAGACAAGGTGCCATTTCCCCCCCCCCCTCCCCTCCTCTTCCCACTCCACTTTCCCCTCAGCACGGTGTCAGATGTCACGCTGGTGGCTTCGACTCCTTGATGAAATAATCCGTATCAAGTATCTGTCCATTGTATCTAGTATCATCGGGGGTGGTTTTCCCCATTTCCAACGAAGCTGACTGAAACCTTACACCGTGTTTAACTATCCCCCCCCCCCTCTATGGAGGGAATCTAGTCACACACGCTACGAAAATTCGAGAAATATAAAACACAAATTGAAAGAGTTCAAATTTCAAGTTAGAAATTTTCGTTCCGTTTCTTTCGCATATTCAAATTCTACTTGTTGCAACACGAAATGCAAGGCGTACCGCTTTCCGTCCGCGTCTCTCAGGATTCGCCTCACTGTGGGACTTTTCATAAGCCCTGCTTACACGATACATCAGCATTTGCAAGTTAATGTGTGAATGTATGAACGCGAGAATGAACGAGAAGATTCACCGTGTAAACACACCAAAATGTACGAATGCATGAACGCGTGAACAGATAATAGAACCTGTTCTAATTTGGTTAATGCATTCGTACAAGTTGCGCTCGTGCTTTAGTGACACCTGGTGGTAGATTACTGAAATAATGTTTTCTGCACGTATGGTGTTTACATACTTCTAAATTTTATAAAGAATGACTTTTTTATGAGAATACATGCCTGAGGTTTTTATAACTTCAGTTAAGTGATCAATGTGACTATTACAGTGAGGTTTTAGTCAAGGTATTATTCACCCCATCATTCACCTCTCCATCTATGTGTTAAATGCCTGTTTTATGCTATATATAGCAAAGGATGAGCAAATAGATGACAGATAATGGGATGAGGATATTGCATACATGTATGCAATTTGCTCATCCCATTGGGAGAATTATTTTTAATTCTATGCGACAATTTTTTTCTTTTTCCCGTATCTACCATTTCAATGGACATCCACTTGTAGAAATTATTGAAAGTGAAAATTATTTTTCATGTTTCCGCGATTTTGATTATTTCCGGTATCCATCGCGTTTGGTTATTTATTTGACATTATTATTATTATTACACATTAATTGTTATTGTAATATTTGTCATCATTAAGTCCTGCTAATCATTCATTTTCCACAAAGTTAGCCATGAGAATATGGAGTTTATCTGACAATTTAAAAAACATTAAAAAATATATGGGTACCTAGCTGTAATGATGGGCCTTTTATTAAAATTACATGACCGAAGAAAGGGATGATTTGAAACATTTTTTCATGGAATTATGTGATAAATAAGAATTGGAAGAAGTTTTATATATTTGTACGTTGTATTACATGACCGTAAAATGGTGTAAATTTTTTACTTTAAATTTTGAACGCAATATAATTTTTTTTTAAGTGGTTAATATGACCGTTAAATGAAATCAATCTTTTCGATTTTAACCTGTTGCGAAGGCGCTATCAGGAGGAAAAACTTTCGTTTTCCACAGATTATAACGACCCAGTCGGGCGAATACGTCAAGAGTGCGTACTTAATTAGTATCGATTTGCAATGTAATATGAGAATGTAGAATACGCCGGAAACAATTCAAGCCGCTGCGTGGTCCGATGGAACGAAGTAAGGTCGGCCACTTCCTTTGAAAACCGAGATAGGGAGAAGAAGGATTCGGGATTCTAATAGTGACTAATTACACGGGAGAGGAGATGACTTAGCGGCGAACGTGTACACAAGCATAATGTCCGTGAGGAGGATGAGGAGAAGGGACTCTCTCTCTCTCTCGCTAGTTTATCGTAGTTCTTACTTCTTTCCGGCGGCGGCGCTGGCTCCATCACGTGTCCCAGCGCTGCGGTGGCGACTCGTCCAACTACTCAGTCGGGCGTGCGGCCAGTGCGCAGTCGCGGCGGAGGGGTTGGGCAGGCTGGCTGGGTTGTTCCACCTCGTAAGCGGTGTTGTAGCGGTATGACGTTGAGCCCAGAGCAAGCAGAAGCATCGAGGTTGCTGCGAAAGTTATTTGGGTGTGGTTGTGATCTGTGGAAGAGCGTCCCTTCGGTTTTATAATCGGGCGAGATCGTCCAACTGGGATTATTAATTCCACTCGTGGCGAGGGGGAGAGAGTCGTCTTGGATTCGGAAGCGGCCGTCTTCTTCTCATTCTCGCTGTGGAACCGGGCGCTTCATACACATCTACACAGGAGGCATATACAGTGTGTGTGCGAGGGTGAGGACCCGGGGCTCTTTGCCCTAAAAAACTCGTGGGGACCGGCTTTAAAAAAGTGTGGTGTGCAAGGAGGAACGACCAGCAAGCAAAGGTGGGGTTGGGCTGTACGAGTGTGTGTGCAAAAAAGGCTTAAAGAACAGTTTCGTTTGTGCTCGTGCGTTTCCTTGGAGACACTCACTGTTACGGATTGCAGCTGGACTCAGCAGTGTAATAAAAAAAACCTGGGGAATCAACGATCTGGGAACTGGACTCCATACTCCCAAGTCAACAACTCCCGTTCAGGCTCCCATTTCATGCTTGCTGTTTCATCTTCGCCCACCGGCATATTAAGAAGAGTGAAAAGTGTTAGCCGGCTTCTTTGAATTCCCTCACGACTCTTAAAAAAAGAGTTATAAAAAAGAAAGGACGAATGAAATCTCTACCTTAAAAAGTGTTCGTGAACGTGCTCTAGTGTTTGTTGGTTAAAAGGTGTGCCGGTGTCTCTTGAGTTTATTTTTTTTATAAATCACCCACGACCATAGGTGCATTTGGTCTCTGTGACCGTACTCGTTCTATGGAGATTTTGCCTTGCTCTCCTAATAGTCAAGTGGCACGCTATCCGGCAATAACACACGTAACCAAGTCGGACGGACTTTCGGGTGGGTGTTTTTAAGTGACCTCCCCAATCGGTTATCCGCACCCTCCCCGCCCCTCTCCCGCCCCCTCCCACGTTACTCCCTCGTCGTCGTGTTACTCCCCCTCCCACCCTCCCCCTACTATCTCCCTCCCTCTTCCATACATCTCTACTCTTCTCGGCTCTTAGTGTCGAATTGATTCCCCGAAAGAAGAAGATTTGACAAAATGTTCGTCTCAGAAGTCATCGTCTCTTCGGCGACCACCGCCTCCACGGCTGGTGGAATCCCCCACGATGGTTGGTGCCCCTCCCGACCTTTGGTGTCGGTCATACCCCGACAGTGAACCGCCCTTGTGTTGTATCGCTGTGTGCGCGTAAAGAACCGGGCAAAAAACGCCTCTCGATATAGTAGGTCATGTACCGCCGATGTGTCGTGGGGTATCATTAAAAATAAAAAGGAACTTCATTTTCTTCAGCTACACTCATCGCCAAAGTTGATGTGTAACTTGGTGTGAGTTTTTGGGCTGTGCTTTATCAGCAAGAGGGCGAGGAATTAAAAAAAAAAAACAAAATTACTCTGTACGGAATCCATTGATTGATCTGACTGTCGCAGCGCTAAACTCACAGTTTGTTCGATTTGGGACGAGTGAATTCTTTTTTAATTGTGTAAGAAAAGGGAGTTATTTTCTTTGGGACCTTGGGCGTGTTGTTTTTTTTGTGTTAAGTTTTGATCCTTTGCCAATAGTAGAGATAGGGAACCCAAACCGTTCCATACTTGCTTCTTCGTCTTTTCATCTCCTCTCTTGCTCATCATAATCCCCTTTCTCTCGTGGGATATTTGAGTGTTCACGAACGGATATACTACCTACCAAAATACTTGCCTGCACCTGTGGCAGTGTCGTCTTCTTCTTTATCTGTCTGGTGTTTTTTAAGAGTATGTGATCAAAGTGCTCTCTTAAGACGTTCGTCACAAGCCGGCTTCTTCCACGCAAGTGTCGGGAGGTCATCACGGGAGTGGACCACGGCAATGCTCTCATCCGCCGGCATCGCTGCCGACGTTGCCCCGGCGACAGCTGCATCAGCACACCGGGACCGGTTTGGCTTGCGGGATTGAGGAGGAGGAGGTCGTCGTCGGGTGGTGCTTTGCGTAGCCACCACCACCGGCGCCCGGGGTCGTGCGCGCGAGAGGTTTTGTTCGGCTTGGCGCCGGCGCCCTTTTGGCTGAGATATCCACACCCTCCCCCCCCCTATCTCACCCCTCCTCACGACGGTCGGGGTTATCAACTCCTCTCCGTTACCCTGATACCCTTCCCCTTTCCACCACCAACACCCTTGCGTCAAGAGAGCTCTTCCCTTGGAACGCGTTTACGCTCCTTTTCCCCGGAAGAATAAAGGGGAAGGAAAGAAAGAACGGGTTTCCTTTTTTTTTTTTTAGCAGCGAAGGTTTTGTGTATTTAACGAGTGAAGGAACCTCAAGTTGCCTATACTCAAGTAGGGCGAAACCTCGACGAATCTTAAGAAAAGGCGTAGATATAAGCAGGAGGAGAGGAAGACGAAAGGAAAGGTTTGAATTTTCGAGTGTGTTGTCCCCCAGATGTGTGTTCACTGACTGAATGTCTATTTAGCACCCAAGTTTTTGTGTGATCTGCGTGTGAAAGAACTTAAAAGTTTCACCTTAAAGTTAAAGGTGGGCGAAACGTCAAGAGGGATTCAAGTCAGGCGTTAAGGATAAACAAAACAGGAGGAAGATATCATAGGAATATACATCGAGTCTTTTCAGTTTGTGTTCCCATTCGTGTTCACCGTCTCGAATTTCCCAATTTCCCCCGACTTAATTAGTTAGTCCCCCCCTTATATTACTCAACGGCAAGATATATCGACCACGCTCTCCAATTCCCCCAATCCCTCTTTGCCTCCCAATTATATTCTGGGATAAATGGATGTTATTAACCGTGTTGTTTCTCTCAAGTGACCGCGACCGGTGGTAGTGCATCTGGTGTGTGGATGTTACCCTCCTGCAGCCAATAAAAGTGTTTTGTTGTTTAGTTTGGCTCAGGTTTTCTGCCGGTGCCTCTGTGTTTGTGCTTATACAAGAAAAGAGGGGGCGTGTATTCCGGACGCATATAAAGAGGGAGTGCCTCTCGCTCCATCTGGTTCCGGGGTCGAGGGTTGCTTTTCTTGGGCTGGAGTGAATTTCTAAGAAGAAGAAGTAAACAACATCCGCAAAGATGGCAGAGGAGGAGGTGCTCTTCGACGACATCTACGAGCTGTGCGAGGTCATTGGGAGGTGAGTACTCGCCCTTTACTTCGTTCGTCTCTATTCATTTGTTCGTGAACTGCGTTTGATCGTCGGCGGTGGGCGGTGCTAACTTGATCGCATGATTTTTGTGGGCTCAAGACGGGGAAAGTAACTGTATGTTTTACCATAGTGTAAGTATATACTTACTCTATGGTATAACACACGTTAATGAAGCGTTGTGTGCGATTATGTCTGTTTTTTTCGAACCCAGTAACGTGGGTTTGTCTTTGGAAAAGTAGTGTTTTGAAGAATGTTCTTCGTCGACGCGTGCCGTTGTTCAAAGAGTACCCATGCGCAAATACATAAACCCATCACGGCGCACAGTGGTTTAGAATCCCTGAAACGTGGTCGTGGTGGGAAAAATGAAGTTTTTTCGGAAATATCGGATTTTTTTTAAATACGGGGATTGGTAGATTATATCTCGAGATGCCTGAAATCGTATACTTTTTTGTATAAATATATTTTATTCCGTACATACAACATTTACAATACAAACTTGGTGGACAATTTAAACAAATTGATGGAATAGAGGTACCCGAAGAGGAAAACCTGTTTCGAGGTTACCATTACGAATAATTTTACAACGGCAGAGCAGGTGCTTATTCTTGCTTTCAGTAACAATATTATGTGATACAGTGATTAAATATTTAGATGATTTGGTGTGTTCATACTCTAAAGAAACCACATGCAGAGAAATTAATCTCACATGACTATTAAAAAATAACATCCATGTGCACACACAAATTTAGATATACCGTATTTCTCCGATTATAAGCCGCACTCGAATTAAGCCGCACCCCGTTCTTTAGGGTCTCAAACAGGGAAACAAAGTTAATACGCGAACCCGCACCCTCTTTTTAGTGCATCCCGTACTACCTAATGTGTTAGAACATTGGAATTTTACATCTGTTTTTACATTACCTCTGTAACTGTGACACAATGTTACCTATATCATCCTGTAATATATGAATAAATTGTGCTCCAATTTGACCTTTTTCAGCGTCATTTCTTACTTTCCCCGTGGCACGTTAGGTGAGTTCAGCTGGCGTCCGCGTGAATCTGAATGGCTGGTTTCCTCAAATCGGTCATTTTTACGAATTTTTAAGTAAGTTAGCGAATTTAAACCGAACCCCGAATATAAGCCGCACCTCGAATATAAGCCGCACCCCGATTTTGAGGCCCCAAAATCGGGGGAATAAGTGCGGCTTATATTCGGAGAAATACGGTATGTGCATGGATATGTATATATTCACATACATTAACATAATTAAGTACATATAATATATCATGCTCATACAACTCATATGCCTATGTATAAGTTCACATCATTTAATAGCATTTTTATTTAACCTTTTTAAGTAAAAACTTCCTCATTGCACATTAGCCATTGTTTTACCGCTTTAATGAATCCAAATTCAGTTTCCGTTTCTTGGCCGCGTCATTTGGCGGTGAACGAAATAATTTTGGTCCCAAGTATTGGCATGATTGCCGAAATATTTCATTGTTGGGCCTTGGTAGTTCAAAATCCCATTTTAATCTTGTAGAATATTTTACCGCGAGTACTTCTCTAGTTCCCTATTCCCACCGCATTTAGCCATGACGGTCTATCCTGACGATTTTAAACTTCCTAGCCCCCCTCAGCAATGATTTCTGCAGTTTTTGAGACTCATTTTTTTTGGAGCCTCGTGATTAGAAATTGAGCAAATTTGAAAATTCCTCGTAGGTTCAGGGGATCGAAAGTGGAATCCTCAAATTTTTATAATGTGTACCTCGTATAATCTTACCTTTCGTCGTGACTTTCAGAGTGCCTGCAATTCTTTACCCACTTGCCTGATCACCCAACATTCTCCTTTCTGTGACAGAATTAAAAATTCCTTTTCCTTGTTGTGTGTCTTCTCCCTCCTATTTTTCTGCTTCATTTGAATTACCCCTGCCAGTATCTCTGCCTGCCATAATTAAACCGTCTTTTAGCTACCGTCATGTTAGTCCTGTGGTCTAACCTTTGGTCTCTCTAACCAGAGTAGTTGGGTTGTAAGTCAGGTGAAAATATATTGGATCTTACCTCTAAAATCTTCCCTTTAAAATTTTCAGATAGCCAAATCCTCGTGGAAAACCGCTGATGGGTCAGGGGAAGGAATATTGGTTGGGAATTGGATGTTAAGGGGGAAAAATAATTAAAACCTGCCTGCCATTCAGAGAAATATTAGAATTTTCCACGAAAGTGAAGTCGATGTAAGATTTTGATGCACAACTCAGGGAATTTCTACTCATCGGGTGTTATTTCTGAAAAGGCAAGACCATCCCCCGCAATAGAATTGTCCAATTCAAAGGATTAGGAAGTAATTTATCTTGGAAAAACATTTCCAGCTACTCCCAAGGAAGTGAACCAAATCTCTTATTCTGAATGTGCAGATTTTATTCGCCTTTGCGCTTAGGATGAGGTGAGCTCCAGCGCCTCCTGTCAAACCAACTTCTGTGGGGTTGATCACTAAGGTAGTGGGCAATTCTCTGGCTCCCTCCTACGGCTTATAGAACCAATAGAGGTTTTTCTTACCTTCATCACCCCAGCTTATTTCTCCATTTTCCTCCATACCTACTAGATGAAAGTCTCGAACCCAATCCTGTCAAATCAGATTTATTTGAACATAAAAATTTACGGAGAATACTATGTCATACGAAATTACACGTAAATGTACATTTTCACGTGTGAATATCATTAAATAAATGGTACGCTAATGTGAAAACAGTTTAAAGCAGCATGAGTATTTTATCTATTAATTTTCCATTATACTGAAAATAGCCACATGGGTCCTTTAAGTCAGGAATTTTAACACAGGGCGAGGGGGGGTTGATGAAAATCCTATCCAGGCGGTACTATTTCGTGTGTAATTTGGAATACATCTTACGCACGGCGACCAGGCAAAGTGCACATGAAAAGTCTTCGTTTTGAATGCATCAATCATAGGTGAAGATAAAATGTTTTACGAGAAAATATTAAGAAAAAGAAAAGTGTACCGTGTTCTCTCAAAACCCAGTCATGAAAGTTTGCTACATCTATATAATTCCCTTCTAGCCACCTCAAGGGGTTTTTGGCAGGGAGTAAGTTATCAACAACATGCAATACACTATATCAATATAATCAAACTACGAACATTGATGAATCAGCAGCAAAAACCTACTAATAGGTACTTGTCGGGAGGTGAAATTTCAGTAACATGCACTACACCATAGGTACCAATGTTAGAGAAACGATTTATATTAATGAATTAAGCAACTACACAAATGCACAGAGACACAACATTTATACTCACAGGACAAATGCAAGACGGTTTGGGAGTAATTAGACCGTGAAGTATTCTATCGATTATGGTGTGGGTGAAATCGATATACTTTTTCTAAAAATCTCTTCCCTCGAAAATTTTTATGTATGGAACTATATATCTTTCGATTTCATTCATTCTTTCATTTCTTCCTCGTAATGTCGAGCGTACTCTACCCACTTGTAAGACGATGAATAATCACCCCGCGCGGTTGGAAGCCCGAGAAACGGTGACTATTCGCATTCCTCGCTTTATTTCTCTCTATTCAGCACTGTTCGCATTTCCTACTTCCCTCTTCATGTGAACTTAACTCTACCCTCTTCCATTCCTCGACTCCCCCGTTCTCCGAAGCCACCTCCAAAGGAAAACTTTTGTCAAACATTTGTTCCGTCCAATTTATGAACCACTTAATTTGCCATCTCATAATCCTCCTGCTGTAATTCTGCTTCCAATTTTGTCCTAAATGTTGGCCGAAATAGTCCCGTCGGGAAAACGGACGTCTCTGCCGAACTAAAGTGTTGAAATTTAAGGAAAAAGGAAGTGAAGAAATGGCGAATGTTAATCGTCTCTGCTGAGTGTCTCTCTTCCATTAGTTAACGTCACCTTCTCATCTTTTGAGCGTCTTTATGTTCACACGTTCCCGTCCTTCCAAAATGCCGCCCATTCGGAAAGTGAATGTGCTTGTCTACTGTCCTTGCGAAAATTCAGGATATCAGAGCTTGTGACGTTATGCAACGGGAACCGTTAGTGCCTGTACTATACGGAGGGTGTTATTTTGACCCCGTGCTATAGATATGTATCTCCAGAAGCGATAACATAAGAGAGAACAACTGCCGAACTGACAATCTTATTATATATATTAATTTTGTAGCGTGTCAGTCAGTCAGTCATTCTGTATCCATTTTGTTTATATCTCTCTCAAGTTTTGAGCTAGAGTAATGAGGTTTGGTGCATTAAATGTGGAGTCTCTGTCTGTATGATTTGGTAGTAGTTATGAAGTTTTAGCAGTTGGTGGTGCAAAGAAAAATGCAAAAAACCGTGGCTATTAAGCTCATTATCCGTAAAAACTGCAAAACAACGATGCATTTATTTAGGTTAGCAACTAAGCAAACAGTACTCATTAAATAACAATCAGTTACAAACGGTATGGGCATATAAACGTTGTTAATTTATATTTTTCAGGTAAATGTTGATTGAACTACGGTATCTGTATTACTTTATTTTCATTTCTTTTATTTCCCTTGATATATATAGCTACCTTTACGCAAATGAAGTTATTTAGTGAAGATATTTAGAAATCATCCGGGTGAATGTTTAAATGTATGCCACTCCAAAACAATAAGGTTCATGTCAAATTTCTGTAAACTCAACGTTAATATAATCAATTAAGTGTTTTGATATTGCCGTTCCCTTGATTTGGTTTTATTGCATAAGATATACGATTAGCTAGCGTAAGTGAAATGAACCTCAAGAGTTTTCCACGCATTAAAGTGTCTGGATAAATACCAAAGGTCGTAAACGTTTCAATATACATTTGCGTGTGCCGCTGTCTCAATATTGGTACAAACTTCACGTCGAAAGTTTAGAAGTATTACTTATACCATTACTAATGCTATATGAATGTGCGAGAAATTGACCTCGGAGATAATTCATTACCAGTCTTTGTTAATATTTATCAAATATTGCTCCCGTTCTTGCTGTTTTGGGGAAGTAAAATTGCCAGTGGGGGGCACCTCAAGAGCACACCAGACAAGAGACTGCCTGCATAGACGGTGAAATTCGCCATGACAAAATCATTTGACTTGACCGGGATTCGAACCCTGTTCTCCCAATTGGTCGGTCATGTGTGTTAGCCAGTTACACCGCCAAGCAATCTCAATTCAAGGCGAATTTCATATCATTTGTGCAATCTTAATGATTGGAAAAAAAAGGTTTAATATTTTCATGATTGTATGGATTGAAAAAGGCCAAATTAATTTGTATTTGTATGAAATATATGCTCGATACCTCATTGATTCCCCTCTTGCGACTCTCGTCTCCACGACTCCCGTGTCTTTTGCAAAACTGTCTCCATGGATATTGTGAGGAGTGTTAACGATTTCCCCGCGTCAACCCCCCCCCCTCCCTCTTCATCTTTGTTGTGCCTTCCCGATAGCATCTCCTGTCTGCTGCTGCTGTCTGTGTCTGTTCCTTGCTGTATTCTCCGCGTTCGCCTCGGGGCCAATGTTTGTGTGTGGGTTTATAGCGAAGCTGAGAGAGTGAAGAAGAGGGCGGATCCGTATATGCGTCTCTCTCTCTCTCTCTCCAGGCGATCAAAACACCGCCGCTGTTCGCTTTCTTGCCTTTCTCCCTCCCCTCTCCATCTCCCCCTCTCCCCCCCTTCGAACCTCCCCTCCGCAACCCCCTCCACATAACCGTTGAACGTGTGCAACTCGCGGACCCTTTACAGCCCCATTCTCCATCTTCTTCTTTCCGCTCCCCGTCACATTAAAACAACACCACCCTCTTTATCTTATCGTCGCCGCTCCCTAAAGGTGGTGGCAGCGATTTCTGTCTTATGTACCAGTTTAACCAGATAAAAAAATCTCCAATGGCCGTAAGTATGTGCACCACTCGTCAAAAATCAAACACTTACTGTGAGGCTCCAGTTTCAACCTCGTGTTGCAAGTGTTTTTTTCCCTTCAGCTCACTTTGTGGTCAAAATACGCGTATCCGAAGTCCACCCTCGTTCCCTGTTTATTGTTTCTGTTCTATTTGAAAACGCTTTTTTTGAGATGTTCTCCCAGAAATTTTGGCCCTAAACGGCTTTTTATAAATAGTTGAGAATACATACTAACTAAACACCGTTAGTTTTTTGACGAAAAATCTAGGTGCTAATAGTTCCTAATTTGTTCAATATTCTATCCCTCTGGAGCGCACAGCTGTAATCTATCCCATGCAAAGCAGTTTATATTTTTAGGTAAGTTGCTCGAAAGATAGTTCGGCAAGGGGTTAACATTTTGATATCATTGGAAATGTGAGAGTTCTTTTTTATTTAAAATGTGGTAACATTCATCTAATTCTAGGTGACGTGATTTTTCGCTCAAACTACCTTGAGGAAAGAAATGTAAAAAACATAATTCTTGTGTAATTTCCGTTTGTGCACTCATTGTCAGTGGTCCACGGTACCACTACAGCCATCTCAACCCTTTCCCTGGAACTAGATTCTCCTTTCCTGGAATACCCAATATCCTCCCCTCCTCCATCGCGGTCTTCAGCATCTATTCCCTCATCCATTACCCGTTCTAGCAAACTACTGCAAACCCTTATCTCGTCCAGAGGTTTCCTATCCTCATCCACCATGCACTTCCTAGCTTGTCTTATTATCCGTCAACCACACCATCTCCATTCTCATACTCACCCACATCTCGAACGCCGCCGTCGCGTACTCATTTTGTCTCTCATGGCATCGAATTTAATAAATGAAATATTATCAGAGTTGGTAATTACTGCGTTCTAAAGCGCGTTTCACGCGATACTTGCTCCAGCACAAGGTCGAGGATACTCGCTAGTATGATATATTTCCAGTACCGTGTGATATAGAACCAGCATACTGGCTAACAAGCGTGATAGCTATTATACTCGCTGGGCTACTTGATTCGTAATTGATTCGTTACTAGTTTGCTGCTAGCTCCCAGGAGGACCTAGTAACCGTGGACCAATCACGTTAGCCTTTACAGTCGCAGTGCGATCTTCACATTTTTTAATCAGCGCCTCACTCTATCGCGGGTGTTACGCACTCTTTGGTGGTGAAAGTGTGCGGAGAAAATGTGTCGACAATCCCTGCTATTGCTGCAGCAGCCAAAAGTCGCCTTCTTTCATGGAAATCTTCCATTTTCTTTTAACAGTAAGTGACCGTACTGCTTCATCGCAAGCACAAGTTCATTATCGCCTGAAACCTTCGATCACGGTTTCTTACATACTGGGTTACGTCCTCAATGTCAAGTACCAGCTAGCATATACTAGGTCTTGTGCTGGATCAAGTGCCTATCGTGTGGAACGGGCTTTAGCTATCAGCCGGTTTGCGGAATATTTCTCCTGGATTCGCCGATCCGCCAGTTTTTTCAAAGGGTTGAAGAACGCTAAAGTGTATTAATGAAATTAATAGCCGAACGAGCAAACGTTGTGGAAATTATCCATAGTAAAAAGAAATAAATATTCACGTTGTAATTTTCCGCACTATTTATGTTTTTTATCAACTGGTTTCAACGCTTTCACGTCATTATCAAGAGACTTACTAAGACAAGGAGCAGTCAATCTCTTTATTTGCACAGTGAACGGAAAGTGATAGCTGTGCAGTGTTTGTAGTAGTCTTAGGTTTTTGGGAATGTTCAAAGATCACAACTAGAGATGAATGTAGAAATAATGCAATAGTATCATGCAGAAACGCTAAAGAACTAGTCACCCCAAAAGCGCCTAAGAATATTAGCCCAGTAGTCATCGCAATGTTGGTCGACAAAGGTTGTGTTGTTTTCAGGAACGCAGCACGCAGCCTAACCAATTCAGTGAAGAAGAAGTAATGGTGGACATGCTTACTGTCGGAATCGATAAATTATGTTCACCGGGTATTTGCATAATCATTCCCAATAAATACAACAAGCAAAATTAGCTGTAGAAAATACCTTGTTTGTATGCTCAGTAGGTAAGTATATTTATTCGGAAATTCCTTTACATAATCGTATAATTGAATAACTTGTAATAAAATAAGTTCGAAGGTTATAGGATTAACAACATCTCAATAACCTAGCAACAGTCAACAATAATAAATGAACAAACTTTGTAAATAAAAAACTATCTTCATCGATGATTAGTTGAAACCCGGGTCGTGTCATTACCATTTATTATGTGGTATGTGTAAAAGTTTGTCTATAAATAAATTGTTAGCAAACTTTGTACCTGAAGATGACGCATAAGCGTTGAAACTATTTTCACTTGTGCCTACAGTAAATAAAATATCAGTGTAAATATACGTTTTTCTCTTTCACTTTCTCGTTAATAACTCCGTTGTCCGAAACATAAAACAGAAACAGATGCTATCGTACCGCATGCGGTCAGAAACCAAACGAATAGTAACATTTCGGGTCATATCGCTGGTAGATATCACTGTGGAAAACAAAATGTTTTTACTCATTTACGTAGGGGGATTTTTATTCGAATGGGCTTGACGTTTATGAAATAGTGAAGCAATAGTGACGATAGAGTCGTGATGAATGTTATCCGATCCAACCAATGAGATTCCCTTCGTTTGCATGCCGTTTCGGATCGAGATCACGGCGATATATATATATATATATATATATCGGCAATGGATCCAATTTGATTTCATCACCTCGCATTCCTTTTCTCCTGCTCCTTTGGATCCATTCTTCACCTTCCGTCTCCCTAGGCCACAATTCGTCCCTTAGCCTTCCCATCCGAGAAGGAAAGTGGTTCCTTCTTCTTCTTCTTCATCATCTCGGAATGGTATTTTTTTCTCCTTTTCTCCCTTACTCGTAGAAGACGGAGCTGAAGTCTCAGTAGGTGTGGTTCGCGGAACCCTATAAGGGGGGGGGGGAACTGGAACACCCCCTGGATCGCCATCGCAAGGGCACGACTAGTGGGTGGGTGTGGAGGAGGAGGATTAAGGGTTTTCTCCGTAACCCTTCCTAAGGGATCGCCCTCAATATGAAAAGGGAACGGCCTTTCGATAAAAAAGTGTCATTTTTACCATCCCGCCTGCTGGTCGATTGACAATTTCGCCCCCTCTACGATTCTCTGGGAGGAGAGACGATTAATCGACGTTAATATCAATCGATCTATCTATCTATATCGCTGCCGCTCTTCCCTCGCCGCCACACCACCGTGGGGGAAGAGACGGGAGAATTTATGGCCGGGTGCGGTCTGGGAAAATTAAATCCTCTCCCTCGGTCCCCTCTCCAATCGCTCCGTTGTCTGTTGGGAGCACCGAGGTTTGAAGTGTTCCCGCTAGGGGGTGGGCTAAAGCATTGTATTGCAGTAAAAGTGTATAGACGTTTACACGTCTTACATGTCCCGACGCATACGATAGTTAGTCTCTTGCCCCACGAAGCCGGTCTTTGTAGCCCCCTACCGCACCCCGCTGCTTGCAGAACGGCAGCCTGCTAATGCCTGCGTTGCTCACGGTAAAATTTTCGGTAAAACGTTTTATAAAATCGACTAATTTTATAAAAATGAGCTTTCTAACGATAAGACCGTTTTATAAAACCAAGTTTTATAAAACGTTTTACGGAATAGGACAGGTTCTATTTCCATTTAACCGTTTTATGCAACAACCAATGAGACGTTCCGCTCATCGCGTTGATAATAATCTCGTATCCATGGGACGCCAAACAAGGAAAATGTAAACAAACATGGCTGGAAGTTCATGGAACGTTGAGGCAGTATCCTTCTTGCTGTTAGAAGAATGCGTTAGAGCCTTAGTACCGTTGAGTTTGATCAGAAAGTAAGTAAATAAACAATACAAATAATTTTTAACCTAACAGTCATCCGAAAGAGATTGCATATGTCACTTCACGTGTTCACAAAGCGTCTCATAGATGGCAGGACATTGCGGTTTTATGAATAGTTTTACCGTGAGCAAGTAAGTACGTTTTACGTACGATTCATAAAACTTTCAATAAAAATTTTTATAAAACTCTTTTATGGAAACTTTTACCGTGAGCAACAGTCATAAGGTCAAACTGTGTGGTCACAGGGAGTAGGATGTGACTGCAGGTGGTGACAGTAAACACCGACTGCCATCCAGACTCCAGGAAGTACCGTACACACACACTGATTCATAACGATGTTCGTTTCCTAAACTGATGTGTAGTATGTCGTTATTCCCTATTTATTATTCCCAAGTATGTCGTTAATACCTACGCACTGTATACACTTGCTGATCACGAATAATTTTTTTGATAACCACAACAATACTAATTTTCCTGGAAACTTTCAGAAGTAAATCTCCGTAAATCTATATAAAAACCTTTTGCAAATTTGATTTCAACGGTAATATCGAAAAAGCATTCGAATGATAATCCCCCATTATCCTAAATGTATAAATATATAATTTATATAGTCATATTTTTCGAAATATTAATTGAATTATTTGTGTTTATTTGTACATATAGGTAATAATCAATCCCCTCTGCCAGTCATATCCATACACGCCTAGCGTTCCACTTCTACCGTCCGCCCGTCTCGATACCTCCACACCTTTTCAGTGAAAATCCCTATCCTCACTTGGATGATGTGTGGAGAGCACTTCAAGTGCAGCACTCCGTCCGTCGGTTGGGCCGTTAAACTGTGGTCCTCTTGGCGGCTTTTGTTTGGAGCAGGCTAATACCGATGCCGGGTTTCTCTCCACCCTTCCCACTGCCACCAAATAGAACCTAATTCTTTCCTTCGCCGATCTACCCTTCGCCCTTTCTCAACGACCAACATGACTTAGTAAGTTCGCTGTTTATTCATATTCAGGTTCCTTCACCACACGTCAGTTTCCGATGGAATATGCGTTCCTATCCCATGCTACCGATATGCTATTATGCAACCGATCAGCTAGTCTGGAATAATAAATGTTCCTGTTCATTATTCTCTCCAATATTCTTTGTGAACCTATAATTACATGCTTAGAAGCGGTTGACATTATTTATGGAACGTAGTTTCCCGAAGTATTTCGCGAAATTTTCTATTTTTTCTCATTGGATTCACCTAGATATCCTTGGTGTATACACTGTTCTTGTTATCATATGGCCCTATAGACGCTAAATGTCACTTTGACAATTTTAAGTTCGTGTGGTGTAAAATAAAAATAATTAATTAATTACAATTTTTTAAAAATATACCACGTTTTTAAAACGGACTAAAAACCATAAAATAATTTTTCCTGGGCCTTTCTAAATTTTTGAGGGTGAATTTTTAGTGGCCATGGAGATATTTGTACAACTTGAAGAGAAAAACGTGGGGCGCAGGCAACCCATGATAATTAAGGAGGAGTAAAGGGACCAGGTGTCGTCGAGCAAACTCCCACAATTAATACCATTTGCAATGCACTGAAATTGGTTGTGAATTCATCCGGATTATTATCTACTTCTATTATATCTACTGCCTGCGCCCCACGTTTTTCTCTTCAAGTCTTACAAATATCTCCATAGCCACTAAACATTCGCCCTCATAAATTTAGAAGGGCACAGGGAAAATTATTTTATACTTTTTAGTCCGTTTTAAAAACGTGGTGTATTAAATTTTTTTTATTTAATTAATTATTTTCTGCTCTTTAGCCCAATGCCCGGGTGAAAGTTTCCAATCGATTTTATACATCTCGATGAGACTTTGACAGGGACACACAGGAAATTCCCGATAAATTTCAGATTCTATTCAGCTGAAAGTGTGTGCAACTGAAATAACTAATTAATCGTTAATTAATTGTTATAACATTTAGCTAAAATTGCATTGTCATCCACTTCTGAGCTATGGTTATAATTACAAGACTCTACTAGCACATCAGGAAATATGTTAATTAATTAATTGTTAATTAATTAATTGTTAATTAATTAACCAATTAATTGTTATAATAGATAGCTAACATTGCATTGTCATCCACTTCTTAGCTATGGTTAAAATTACAAGTCTCTAGCTGATCGGGAAGTTAGTTTAAACTCGGTTGCAACATTCCACCCGGACAGACAGACATGACGGAAACCGAACTAATATAAACGTGGTAAAAAGTTATGTTGCCGCGAATATCCGCGCCGTGAGTTGGCTTTTTTTCTAATTTCGTCTTCTTCACGCTACTCTCGGCAGACGGTTCTCATCTTTGAAAGTCGAGGGAAAGTTTCTCGCACGTTAATCTTTTTAATCAATTAACTTTTATTTGCATTTGATACATTTTCAGCGTTTTTAAAAAACAGAGTTTCATTCATGTATCTTTCGGACTAGATATATTCACATTTTGTACGGTGCATACTAAGTGTGGCCGCATGCCATGCTCTTCATATGCCATATGGGTACCGGCTCTCCTCAACTGCTGCACGTGCGACCGTCCGGCCCAAAGATTAAAGAAGATAGTATAGATGGTGTATTTGCGCACGCAAATCGGGCCCGTTTATTTGACGATATAATATGATCCTCATCATGGTGGTATATGATGATGGTCTCCTTAAAAAACCTTGAACCTGCATATTTGATGCGTTTGTTCCCTATTGGAGATAAGAGAAAAAGCCAATGTTACGACCAGAATGGGTCATCATGGGTATCTCCCCGCAACGTAGGACTACCACCTACTAGAAATCTTTTTGTGTTACTGGGAGAATGTTATGGAACAGTATTCCCCGTGAAATCAGATATTCCACGTCATCATTTGCTTTTGAAAACGGTGTTTTCGTTACCTCTTAGCCATGGAAGGTAAATAATCTATGTTTTATTTCACACGGAGTGCATTATTATTTTTCTTTTGTAAAATATGTATCCGCCCTTTTCTTTTTTCAGCATGTACTGTTTTGAGCTCTAGTTTCAATGCATTAATTGATGTTGTGTTCTCAGGGGACACTTTTAAGTTCAAGAACAATAAATTCTTTTCTTTCTTTCATCCTCCACACATGGGTATCGCGCGAATTCTATGATTGATGTAGTGTTTTTTTAGTGAGCTATTTCCATTTATCAATTAAAATAAAATCCTTGTGGTATACCGCGACGATTCCGCTGCCAATGTCCATGTTTCCGCCTTTTATTCTCTGCAAAATGTATCCATTCAATATATGGCCGGTTGCGCATTAGAATGGCCTTTATATCCCTCTGTATACGCTGCTATCGTGCTGTTTGGTTCTCTAACACCGTTCTGTGATCCTGCCGGTGCCATCGGCTTGGAGTGGAATGATATTAACACTGCGGGAAATTTGTCCATAAACTTAACGAATAACGCTGTGACTATTTGGTTACTTATTTCCAATGAATTACACCAGTCTGCTTTTTGAAACTTTTTGTAAATGATTTATTAAAAATAGGTGTTCTTGAATCAATTTTTGATGCTGATTCTACAAATGTCTGCCAATTTTGCTTTCACGTCAGGCTTTTATTCACAAAATAAGAATTATGGTTTCAAGATTTTAACGACTGTAAGCACATATATACAGTATTTCTGAATTTATTCTGAAAAATGTTATTATCGGTAAACAGCGAAAATTTTCGCTAGTAATACGCCATAGTTTTCGCTGCACTTTTTGCGAAAATTGATAGAACTTAACGCAATGACAATTTTTGTAACAATTTTTTTTTAAACATTTCTAGAAAGAACTGCTCTAATAACATTTTGAGTATCTTGCAACGAAAAACGCAGTGTTTCATTAATTTGTATTGATAAATATCACTCGAACAATAATTACCCACTGGCACATATAATGCACTCAACAATAAATCTTAGAAGTTAACTTGAGTCCATTCTGAAAAAAACTGTACGTGATAGAAGAAAACTAATAACAGTTCTGAAATCAGCATAGATATCAAAGTTAGCTATGATCACTTGCGAGTGTTCAGTCATCTGATATCATGCATACTAGTGTTATCATCGGTAAACAGCGAAAATTTCCGCTAGTAATACGCCGTAGTTTTTGCTGCACTTATTGCGAAAATTGATCCTTTCAACAATGGCCGATTTCGTGTTATAAAGGCGTAAAGGTAGTTTGAGAGCGAAAAATCACTTCTCCTACAATTGGATGAATTTGGCCTAATTTTAAAGAAAAAACTCTCATCCTTCCAATTATATATCAAAATATTAACCCTTGGTTGAGCTACTTTTTGAGCAATTTCCCTGTAAATATACAAGCTGTTTTACGTGGGATAGGTTACGGCTGTGCGCTCCAGAGGGAGAATACTTATTGGAAAAATTAGGAACAACTAGATTTCGTCAAAAAACTAACGGTGTGTAGATTGCATGTTTTCTCAATTATTAATAAAAAATTATCTCTTACTCACCGCAGTAATTTTTTCAGAATTGCAAAAAACCTGCTGTTTTGAAGGGTATATGCTTTATCAGCCGAACGGCGGGAAAAATGAGTCAAGTTAGAGACTTATGTAGACATATTTATTTTACTACTGAGAATTTTTGTCATGTATAACTATATTCTTGCGCCATTTTTTATTACAATATTTATTTCATCCTTCTTACTGGCGCTGAAATCAGGAATTAAAATTTGAATATGGTCTCCATTATGACTAGGGATGACTATCTCGCTGAAACCACATTTAATATTCTCCCTGTGCCATCGTTTCGTATGGTTTCCATGCATCTTAATCTGTGGTCCGGCCGTTGATTCCGGAGCCATCAGCGAGGAAGAGTGGGGGGACTGATAAACCCGCTTGCTCACGCTGACTATACTCCAGGCAGTCGCCTCTCCTCCTCTTCCTTGCTTCCCTTGCTTCCCCCCACCTTGCATGCTCCCTCAGCTATCGATTCCTCGTCGTATTTCCCCTCTTTTCCCCATTCCACTTCCCCCCCCACCCTCCCCTATTTCCCCTTCTCCTCCCTCCCTCCCCCTCCATCTCACTACGGTTCCGTCACGACGGCCTTGCCCCCCCACCCGTGTCTGCATCCACCCCTCCCCCTCCCCTTACACCCCTCCTCTTACACCTTCCCCTCCACGTTGTTCTGGCTCGTGTGCTGTGTGCACGGGGGAGACTGGCTTCTTCTCTGCCAGCCAACAATCAGACCCTTATGGAAATTCCACCGTGCTGTGATAATCGTCTAGCATTTTTCATGCTCTAGCTAAATATAGGCCCGTTTTTTAAAGGTGGTGGTAAGCGATATAGATCCCTAGTCATAGTGAAGACCATATACAAATATTATTCTTTGAGTTCAGCGTCTGTAAGAAGTATGAAATAAATATTGTAATATTAATGGCGCAAGGATATAGTCATACATGCCCAAAAATCGCAGTAATTAAATGAA
The DNA here is from genome assembly GCA_963573305.1 of Pyrrhosoma nymphula. Classification (NCBI taxonomy): domain Eukaryota; kingdom Metazoa; phylum Arthropoda; class Insecta; order Odonata; family Coenagrionidae; genus Pyrrhosoma; species Pyrrhosoma nymphula. Next base: position 3,555,380 of record OY754335.1, on the reverse strand, counting down.
TAAAGCTACATGAGTGTCTAACTTGACTCATTTTTTCCCGCCGAACGGCTGAAAACCCTCCAAAACAACAGGGTTTTTGCGATTCTGTAAAAGTTACTGTGGTGGGTAATAGATTATTTTTTTAAATAGGTGGGAAAGCATACATTATACACACCGTTAGTTTTTTGACGAAGTCTAGGTGATATAAATTCCTAATTTGTTTTAGTATTCTCCCTCTGGATCGCACATAATCTATCCCATGTAAAACAGCTTATATTCACTGGCAAATTGCTCGAAAAGTAGTTCGGCAAGGGGTTATTATTTTGACATATAATTGAATAGATAAGAGTTTTTTCTTTAAAATGAGGCCAAATTCATTGAAATTCTAGGTGAAGTGATTTTTCGCTCAAACTACCTTAGGGTGGTGGTTGTAAGCGATGCCTCGGTGGCGGCGGGGTTAAGTCATCGCATGCCGATGGTCGTGGGTTCGAGACCCGCCTGGGTAGGTTTTTCCCATCCAGGGCATGGGTGGTTGTGATTGTCCGTTATGAATTGTTAATACACCCGATGTAAAGGCCCAATGAGTGGCTGTTTTCGGGGGTGTTGTTAAATAAATTAATGAATAAATGTGCAGATTTGCGTGAGACTTTGCATGCGTGTTCTCGCAAGTGATAGCTGTGGATAAAGTGAAAAAAAATACTGCTTCATACTTATTTGTTTTTTTTTTATAATTCAATACTATTTCAACACGTAGTTTTATGGTACATGATATATATTTCGTAATAATTCCATGAGTTGCTTAAATATTTTCTTCTAAACGTGAAAATAGACACGGAAACAAAATTTAATATTGCTTTTGGGGGATAAATTTTTTTCAATAATTGAATCCAAAATGAAAGTGCACGTATTTCATATTTTATATTAGCTTTTATAGTTTAGACGACTAGATGCACATTTTATAATTTGTTCAAATTATTGTTTTGGTAGACAGCGCTAAAGGGAATTTATCATTTCTTGTTCCAGTAATCGCACTGCAAAATTATTCGTAGCATATTTAATATTGTCGATAAAAAATAAGACCCTGTGTACCTACATGAAAAACCTACCTCTTTCTATTTCTGGTTCTACAGTGATTTGAATACAATGTATGCAAAAAAACATTTACACCGTAATGTTACAACACAAAGATCAACGTAGTCGTTTTTGATATGGAGTGTGGTGACAATGATTGTACGAAGATGGTAAGTGATGGTATAATTGAACTAACTGGTGGTCGATTGTGTGTATCTTGGTCAAACGTTTGCAAAATATGGAAGGACTATAGAGACGATTATAAGGCGTGTTAGAGGTCGGAATATGAGTCGTAGATAGTATGTGGAGCATATGTTTGCCTGGGGAAGAGAAAATCGCAGTGTACAAAAAGGGTTCTACTCCCGACGTTATTATATTGTAGCGGAACCTGGGATTGTCAGAATAAGCTTAAGAGTAAGAAGCTAAATGCAGTTGGAACAGGGAATGTAAGAGGTGTTTGTGCCAAGAGTATTCTGGATATGGATAGGAATGAGTGGGCGATGAATGAATGTGGGTTGAATGCTTCAGTAATGGACACATATATGTGAAAGGAGGGCACTTCGTTGGCATGGCTACGAGGAGAGAATGGGAAAGAGAGTCGAATAACGAAATAGATATGGGATAGTAGAGTGAATGGTGTGAGAGGAAGGGGTAGACCGAGAATTTAATGGGTGGATATGATAGAGGAGACTACAGGGCTTCCACTGACTCACTTATTCGAAAACTGGTCACTTTTAATAATAATAATAAATTGTTTTATTACTCCAACAAAATTGTACAGTATAGGAACTTGATTACATGCATACTGGAGTAACTTTAGGTATCCATTAAGGAGAACCTGTTTTATGGCTACCATCATCTACAAAAAGGTCATGCATACATAGAAACATTTTTAGACACAGCATTTGAATTTACAGTACATAAATATATTACATGGTATTACATCAAAGGAATATATCCTTCATAATTTGTCTTGTAAAGAACGAAGATTGTATATTTTTCATAATTGAGTTATGATTTTTCGATATCAGACATGAATCCGGTAATGCATTGTACACTTTTGGGCCTATGAACAGGAAACATCGTTTATATAGCGTAAGGTTAGGTTTTGGTAAAGAAATACTTCGTATTCTTCTTTTCTCACTATTTTGAAAATATGCTTCCTTTACTGGCAAATACGAGCCTATACTTTCTACAAAATCCATCCTTTCCATGGAAATCAGTCGCCTTTGCGCATTTTGCGAACTAATTTGGACAATGAAGTGCGTCCAGGCCAGCTTCTCAGCTGAATCCTGTGATGGCATCGTGGACACCTTCACGGGAATGTTCTGGGAAGGTCACGTACCGATGGGGATGTCTTTAGGAAGGACAATAGTGGCTTATTTGTGGATTGAAGCCCTCGGCCCTTACTTCCGGGATCTTATGCTAGACTATGCTCAAAATGCTGTTGTTTTTAATATTTGTTATGACGAGACAACTGATGAGAAACGCTTTGGGGAACTTCAGGTTGGCATCAGGTTCTACTCTGAAAAGAAAAAATGTAGTTCTTCGTTCATTCATTTGTAGTACTTCATTCATTGGCAGGGCCACTGCTGAAATATTGTTTCAGTTAATTTGTTCTGCTGCTGAAAATGGTTCACTGTAATTTGGGGAAATGCTCATTGTCTCTTGTGACGGCCCCAATGTAAACAAAGCCGTTGTTAGGATTTTTTGTCAGAAACTCAGATCCGATTCTGACAGAGGACTTCTTGATATTGGTTTCTGCAACCTGCAAATACTCCACACATCATTTCAGAAAGGGCTTGAAATTTTTGGAATGGAGGTATCTGACGTAATTATTCTTGTGTATGGCTTTCTAGACTATCCAAGTCATTTTGAGGTGTTTGGAGAGTTGGGGAGTGTTTGAAATATCTCAAATAGAGAAGAAAGTACCTATGCATGAGTTTCTTTAGCATGATGTTTCCCAGTGGCTCACCCTGTCCCCAGCAGCAGAGAGACTTCAAGAGCAATCGCCACGCTACCGTAGCGTGGTGATGTGGCGTAGTGGAACCTATTACGAGGGCCAAGCGTATGGTATCTTAGTTTTGCTTTCCAGAAGTTAAAGACGCACGATTCGTGATCCAGCACAAGTAAGAGGATGTTTGTTAGTGTGGTAGCTTTGCAGTAACGTGTGATACAGAACCAGCATTCAGTAGCCTTCGACCAATCATTATAGCTTTTTCGGGCGCAGTGCGATATTCGCTTTCTGGAATCAACGACAGCTATACCTCCTTTCGGATATCGGTAGTTTTCTGGCAGGGCAACCAGCGATAAATAAAAATTTCCCATTTGTTATTTTGTTCGCCTGCAGCCATTCATTCATTCATTAGAGTAATCTACCGATTAGAGGTAGGTCGTGATGAAAGTCAGAGAAAAATCCAACGAACTCTTACACGTGCAGTGCCCTATCCATCTCTAGTATTTCTTTCTTCATCTCATCGTATGTCTTACCTTTCTTCATCCCGTCCATAAAACCGATTCTCTTCCTTCCCCTTCCCCGCCTACCCAACATCCTACCCTCTATCACGGCCTACAGCAAACCATCGTCCCTCATTACCCCTTCCAGCCACCTACCCTGCCTTCCCCTTTAATCTCATATATAAGTTTCCTCTCCTCGCCCACCATGTCAAGAACTTCCTCATTTGTCTTCCTTTCCGTCCAACGCACCTTCTCCATCCTCCTCCACACTCACATCTCGAAAGCCTTCAGCCTATTTTCGTCTTCCTTTCTTAAGGTCCACGTTTCTGCCCCATACAACGCCACACTCCATATCAAGCTCTTAACCAGCCTCTTTTTTTACATCCTTACTTAAGGTCCCCGTCATCAGCTCCCTTCTATTATTGAACGCTTCCTTCGCTAGCGCTATTCTCCTCCTACTCCTCCTGTCTTTGCTACTATGTACTGTTGCTTCTGGCGTACTACCAAAGTAAATAAATTGTTCTACCATTAATTGTTTAATTTTTAAAATTAAAAGTAGATATGCGCTGTGATATGAATGAAAATACCGCTTCCTCGCCGGTACAAGTTCAACGGTCATGTGAAACCTTTCTAGGAAAGTACCGGTCATAATGAATTCCGTCCTCAGTGTCTGGTATCAGATAGTATACTAGGATCTTGGGCCGTATTATGCATCGTGGGAAACGTGCGTAAGGTATGACATCAGTTGCTGATCTACATCTATATTACTCCCAGCAAACCACCTAAAGGTCTTGCGGCAGGAGGTAAGTTATCACCAACGTGTACTACACCATACCCTAATTAGGTTAATGAAACCGCTACTATTAATACACCAGCAATTTCCTGCAAATACTTGTCAAAAGTTGTAATTTCACGAATTTGCACTACACCATATGTATGCTACTATTGCTAGAGAAAATATTTATTTTAATGTATTTAGCAAGCATAAAAATGCACAGAAATACAAGAGTTTACAGGGAAAATGCGAGAGGTTTTGTTTGTACTGCACAATAGCTGTTATACTTGTGTAAACGATACGGACAATAAATGTATGATCTCTCATGTATCTTAAACTCACTATGTCGGGAATGAAACTACTTCTACTTGACCTCGCATCTACTCCAACCCGCCCCTCCTCCCACGGCATTTTTATTCTTTCAATGGTCAGGTGTCCTCCCGTCGCATAATGCCTTCCCTTCAGTCTTATTCCCCCCCTATTCCGCCTTCCTTTTCCGCCTTCCTTTTCCACCTTTCTCAACTTCGAGGCTTCCTCGCCTTTCATGTCTCCTCGCCTCCCCTATTCCCCATACTACTATACATACATACCTCCTTTCGACGGGGACAAAGACTCACACCGGCGTTCTCACTCTCGAACTCAAATTTCGTTCGTCTTTCGTTTCCTGCTCCCAATAGAAGAGGGTTAAAGGCGAGAGGGGGGTTTTTTGGGGGATGATGAAAAAGTGGTGGGTCAAAATTTTAAAGGTGGTTCCACCGTAAAATGACTTAAATGTCATTTTATTTATATTCTGTCTACTTGTAGAAAATGTTGTCCTCTATCTGATATGAACAACAAAATAATATCGTTCCACGCTATTTTATTATATGATTGAACTTGAAATTACATTGTGTTCAATGCGGGAATGAGAGAAACACGAGGAAAAATAATATTTTTCCATAAAACATAAATGGCACTTTTGCGGAAATCTATTTATATGAAGGAAATAATCCAGAGAAATTGAATAAAAATAAAATATAGGCATCTTACAACCTTATTTTTTTAGTTATTGAAGAATTAATGCCGTAATCTAAGTCAAAATGCGGTAATTCGTAGGAAATGGCGCTGCAGTTGGCTCCTATGGCTGGAAAAAAGTGCTCATTTAAAATACATTCTTGGAATAATCTGTATATGTTGTACTTAACTATTGGGTTTCTATAGGTAACGCATTTCATAAGCTAAAGCAGGATTTTTTTGACAAAATATAAAAAATGTGGAATCAAGTATTTGTTTTGACTCACACAGTCGCGGCGGAACCTCCTTAATAAGGCACCCGTGACGGGGAGGTTGCTGGGAAATTCGCGCCTTGCGGGTTGACAAATGCTCTTCCCGATCTTTTATCTCTCGGTGTGATTGATTTGAATGATGGTTCGTTCCATCCCAGAGTTCGATTAGGCGACAGAATCGTGGCAGTGCCACACGACATTCCGGCCACGTGAGAAACATTCTCCCATGATTTACAGTCTCCTTGTTGTTGTTGCCTTGTTGCCGATACCGACGATGTTCACCTTGACGCGAAGAAAAACTCTTCAAAGATCCATTTTTATGTGTTAAGAAATTTGAATGAGTATTTTTTGAACACACTTGCTTATTGTACACCGACCTTAAAAACTCGAAAATGACGGCGATCCGTTGAAACCTATGTTGCTACAATAAAAAAGTTTGGTAAAAATAAGATAAATACAAATTCAAATTTTATTTTCTTACGGAAATTAAAAAAAACTCCCACAAAGTTAAGCCTGAGACAGGTTGTTTAATTTTCATATGTACTGATATTACATTATTGCATATTGAGACTGAAGATATACATACAGGTAAAGATCGATCTGCCGGTGAATATTTTAAGTGTGGTATTATTTGAAGTACCTCCAAGATTTGCAACGAGAAAGAAAGGCAACATAGATAGAGACTTTAGAGCGTTCCACATTAAGTTAACTGCGTGGGTCGTATGGAGAACGCTATTGGCAACGCTGCGCTAAATATCTGTAAGTTAATTTAGGGGAAAATGTTTTTTGAAAACTCTTATAGATACAGTTAGTATGCACCTTGCACTTGTCTTGCACTATGTTGATTTTCATGCTGCCTTTGGCAACATCGCACTTCCGACCTTACAGAGATTCACATAGGGAACGAATATCCATCCAGAGCTCATGCTGTCAAGTAAAAGTGTTACGCCCTATTGGATTAGCCCGCCGTTAAGGTTGTTATAAATAATAAACCCGTGAAAGAATTTTGAATTTTTTTATATTGAATAATGATTCAATTTTTGACATTATATTTTGGAATGGATATCGAGACGAATTCTGAATAGAAGTGCAATCAAATGGGGAGTGGATGAATTATACATATATATATATATATAAATATATATATACCTTGTTAATGAATCTCCTCCCCTTTGCGAGTAGGTGCAAGTCTTGTCGGCAGGGTTGCGAATCCCAAAAATAGTTGCTTACGCTAAATTAATGCCGCGGTAAAATACGATTCGTATTTTCTTAAAATTGCTTACTGCTATGTTTTGAGTTCATCATTCAATTGTTCCAATGTTTAGCCGTAAATTGAATTCCTTTTAGTTTTTTAAACCATGTCTGTCATTTGTAATGAAGTAGTTAACGGCTTCATTATTCTGAAATCCTTTCTAATTTTTCATGTTAATTATGTTACCTGTATGTATGAGCAACTTCGACGTTTTCCGGTCTTCCTTCGTGTTTTCGAAACAAGCTCATTTTTTCCTTCTTTTCTCTTGTGGGCGTGAGAAACTTAATCCCTTCCTTTTCCCCACATTTGTACGTCACCCCTCTTTCATTTCTTGCGCCTCTCCCTGAGCACAATCAAATCTTCAAGAGTTTTTCCTTCTTGGAGGGGCAAACATATCCGCGAGTTTAGCCACGATTGAGTGAGTGAGAGAGTTAAATTTCTCCCGAAGCATTCCAAAGTAAGAATGGGCCTTTGAATGAATGTGCTTTAAAAATTGAAACTGTAATGGTTTACCGAGTGTCACACTCATTCCATGCCCCCTGTGAAGGACTCTTTGAATTATTTGAGTGATTCCACCGTAAGACGGCTTAAATGTCATTGTATTCATATTCTGCTGCATATTCTGGCATTCTACCAGAAGAGGAGTCTACTTGTAACACAAGCCTGGAAAGTGGGAAGCACTTAATTACAACATATGCTTTGGAGCGTGTTCTTCTATGGCAGTGAAGCCTGGACAATGGCAGCAGCAGAGCAATGGAGATTATGTGGTTTTACCGAAGAATGATGAAGATAAAATGGACGGAGTTAATCGATAACGAAGAAGTCCTAGTTATGGTTAATGCGCCTATTTCGTTGTAAGAGATAGATATACGTTTGCATGTCGACTTTATTTATTATATTAACTCTACCGTACTTTTTCCGAACGTCTGGTTCACCTTTCTTAAAGATTAAAATAAAGGCGCCATCCTGTATAGTAGTTTTCAATGTATTTACTTCAATTTGAGTGACAATTAATTAATGTAAAATTTGTCGCTTGAAAGATTCGGTCAGGGATACTACATACAGCTTGTTTTCCTTTTTAGGCTTATCATAGCCTCCGTTGCACCCAGGTACACAGCAGCGACGGTTAGGCCTCATTTCCTAAGCCTTAAAAACTTATAAATACCGCTTTTAACACCACCGCTAATTTCTTATGCCGATTTTAAGCGAATTGCACACAAACATTTTCACTACCGGCAATTGAAAAATCAGGAATGGATAGACCGCTCAGCTCTCCAGCGCCACGGTTCGGGCAATCTAAGAAACCATTAAAAAGCTCGGGAAATGACAGCAGAAATATGATAATACCGCCATCTTCAGGAGCCTCCTGTATATAGACTCCTTGGATTCGGTATTCGGTCGCTGCAGGTGGCTCCTCAAGTTGAGAAAAGTAGGTACTAAGAGATTTTTTCCCGGTAGATAATAATTGAGACCAAATACGAATTTATTTTAAAATTTAGGCTGATGCAATTAGCGTGGGGTAACTTATGGTAATATTAATGCCACAACATTTTTGTTTTATTTATCTGAACTTCTGGTAACACAAGCCTGGAAGTAAGGGAAGACTTAATTAAAACATATATTTGGAGCATGCTCTTATACGGCAGTGAAGCCTGGGCAATAACACTCTACAGAACTAAGGATGTTGGATAGCAATGTGGAATGTGCTGTTACCGTAGAGTTATGAAGATTAATTGGACGAAATCAACTACGAACAAGTCCTACGAAGAGCTGGAGAGAAAAAAAAATATGACGAACACACTGCGAAGAAGGAGGAACAAACTTATTGGACACACTTTGTGACAAAACAGCCTATAATGGAAACAGTATTGGGAGGAGAAATAAATGGGAAGAATTATATGAGAAGACCAAGAATGGAATGCATTAAGCAAATCATGAAGGACGTCAAAGTAAATAAATAAATGAAGGAATGAAGCTGGTGGCAGAGAGGAGAGAGGAGTCGAGGTTCTGCTAAACACAATCTTCGAATTGATGACTACTGATGATGATTCATATTCTGGCTACTCATAGAAAAGTGTGTCCTCTATTTAATATTGACTACGAAATCATAACTGTCAATGCGAGAATGGGTGAATGGCCGGAAAGTATCTCTCTACATGTCTAATATAAACACGATGACAAAAAAAAGCATAACACTTGCAGTGTCTATATATTTGAAGCTGTAACTTGAAAGCTTCACTTGAAGATGATGTAGTAACATCGAAACTAGACGTATCAAATCTTTTTTGAGTGGGAAACTGCTTTTAAGTGTTTTGTTTCTGTCATTATGGGTCGGTTCCACCACATAACACGTGAATCATCTGTATTCATAACATAAACGCTATTGTCGCGACAAACTAACACCGTGGACAATACATTTGACACAACTTGGAGTCGCTCTGATGGTCGCTTTGGGAAGTTTTTAAGTTTCGTAATGGGATTGAAACTTCTTCACGCTTTTTTTATTCACCACCCCTCTCTCTTCATTCAGTTCATCGCTCTTCAACCCATAGGTATCAATCGCTGCGATTCCGCATCGAAGCGTCAAAAAACTTCTAAAAAGCGACTGTCTATGGTGAGGCTCAAAAGTCGTGTCTCAAAATTATTTTCCACGGTGGTGCAGGAAGCACATTTTCCCCGGGGAATTGAATGACAATAAAATAAACGCATACGACTATTTCAATTTCTAATTTATTTGTCACCACACAAATTACCAGATGAATGGCGTGTGGCCCTAATCTGTCCTATCCATAAAAAGAAAGATAAGATGAACTGCGACAACTACAGAGGCATAGCCCTATTGAATATTTGTTATAAGGTTTTATCAAAATGCATATAAAGTCGAATAAAGCCATTCGCAGACAACATAATTGGTGAATACCAGGGGGGTTTTCGACAAGGTAAATCTACCACTGATAATATATTTTTTATTAAGCAATTATGTGAAAAAATGTATGAGTACAATCGTAGCCTTCATCTCCTCTTCGTGGATTTTAAGAAAGCGTATGACAGTGTACATAGAGAAAGTTTGTTCAAGATATTGACTGAGTTCTGCATACCAAAGAAACTTGTTAGCCTGACAGAAATGTGTCTCAATGAAACATAAGCTAAGATAAAACTGGGAAATAAAGTAACAGAAAGTTTTATGATTAGGACAGGTTTGAGGCAGGGAGACGGTCTATCTCCAATTTTGTTTAATTTTGTTATAGAGAAAATTAAGAGGGAAATTGACAAATATGATTTGGGAGGTTTTATGATGAATGGGAGAAGAATTTCATTTTTAGCATATGCAGATGACTGTGTTATCATTGGCGAGTCAAAGGCAGAGTTAAGAGGAGTAATGCAATTAGTAGAAGCAGTAGCAAGAAAAGTGGGATTGTTGGTCAATCCTTCAAAAACTGAATATTTAATTGTTGGAAGGGGAATAAATCATGATAGAAACATTACAATTGGCAATAATGACTACAAGAGAGTACAAGAAGTTAAATATCTAGGTACCATTTTGACCGAAAACTCCTCAAGTGAAACGGAAATAAAATCCAGACTGCAAACAGCAAATAGAAGCCTCTATGCACTTAATAAAATACTAAGCTCAAGAAGCGTTTCCCGGGAACTTAAAATAAGATTATACAAAACACTGATCCGTCCCGTTCTCTTGTATGGATGCCAATCATGGAGCACACGGAAAATAGACCTGAACCGATTAGCGATATTTGAAATAAGAGTACTAAGGAAGGTTTTTGGCCCAGTCCTTGATTTAGAAACAGTAGAATGGAGAAGACGACATAGTGAAGAATTGTACAATCTGTATCAAGAACCGAATATTATAGGAGTGTTAAGGAGTAGGAGATTGGAATGGGTTGGACATTTGGTTAGAATGAGTGGGGAAAGATTTCCTAAGATGGCTATGGATATGACAATAGAAGGAAGGAGACCAGTGGGGAGACCTCGCAAGAGATGGATATAGATGGAGTAAGGGAAGACTTGCAACAGCTAGGAAACCTGGCCGAACTGGCGGAACATAGCAGAGGACAGAAGAGGATGAAAAGCCTTAGTTGTATCATCGCGCGGTCCTCTGGGCCTGATCGCGTAAAGTAAAGTAAGTAAGTAATTTATTTGTCAATTACTGAAATAGTTTAGGTCGAAATGCGTTAATTCAATGAAAATGGTTCTGCGATCAACTTCTTGAGGTAGTTAGAGCGAGATAGTTTCCCTAGTCATAATGGAGACCATGTTCAAATTATATTTTTCTTATTTCAGCGTCTATCAGAAGTATGAAATAAATATTGTAATGTTAATGGCGCAAAGATATAGTTATATATGATCAAAATTCACAGTAATTAAATAAATATTGCTACATAAGTCTCTACATTGACTCATTTTTTCCCGCCGTACGGCTTAAAACCCTTCAAAACGGCAGGTTTTTTTTGCGATTCTGTAAAAATTACTTCGGTGAGCAATAGATTATTTTTTATAAATAGTTGAGGAAACATGCAATCTACACACCGTTAGTTTTTGGACGAAATATAGGTGTTTTAAATTCCTAATTTATTCAATATTCTCCCTCTGGAGCGCACAGCCGTAATCTATCCCATGTAAAACAGATTATATTTACATGCAAATTGCTCTAAAAGTAGTCTGGCAAGGGGTTAATGTTTTGATATATAATTGGAAAGATGACAGTTTTTTCCTTTAAAATGAGGTCAAGTTCTAGATAAAATGATTTTTCACTCAAGCTGCCATAAGTCTCGTAAAAAATGTTCATTAGAGAAATACATTCGTCGACTAATCTGCATATTTTGTACCTTTATTTTGTTTTTAAATTTTTAAAGCTTTCTCTTTTTGGGAGTAATATTTTTTAAATAAAAATAACTAGAAACTGGAGTTTGGTATTAGTTTTGACTAATATAGTCGCGGGTAAGCGTCCAAAACCGGTAGTGGTTCGTGATTTGTTTCCGTCGGGAGTAATAAATTCGTTTCACGAAGTATTGGCCAGAAACCGGAACACTGGGGAAGGAATAGGTTGGAAGTAAAAAGTTGGTGTTAGGTTGGAGGCCATAGATATAATAAGAGGCCTTAGAGATAGTCTAGAGAAGGAGGGAGACTGAAAGCGTGGAAAGAAAGTGAAATAGGTAGATGTCGTGTATATGGGGAAAAAATGTTAGTATAGCAGGAGTAGAGGGATGGATTAACCCCTATCCAATTAATCCCCTATCCAATAGAGGGTGGGGGGATGCGATAATATATTGGTTAATGGGAGATTAATTTTATCGATTTTCGTAAAGGAGCGTCGTCCATAAAATGATTAAGTTTAAATTACGTACTTCATTTGTTAATCTTTTGTGTCTTCTTCGTTGATTACTTTTAGAGACTGTCTAACAGGTAATCTAGATTGAGATGGAAAAGGGACTTCTACTTCTACTGATCTTTCGAAATCCTTCCAACTAATCATGATTTCCTTCTTCAACTCGGCGAGCGTCCAATCTCTCATCCACTTTCTTGTCCTTTCTCGCTTGCCCAACATACTCACCTCTGTTAAGTCTTTCTTAATAGTTATATATTTGAATCAAAATTTGTCTTAAATTTGTGTTTGATTAAGTGTAGATATCTAATTTTGCTGAGAATTTTTTTTTTTTTACAGATATTCATTAATATAGTCTGATACAAATTTTTCCCACACAATTTCAATTTACAAAGTCCAATTTATTAGTAATTACGCAACAATGTCTTTCTATTTAGGTCCAGCTAAGCTGTGATATAGCTTGTCAGTAAGTTCCTTTCTGAAACTTATAAATGCGTACTAATTTCTTTATCTTTACTGTATAATTTGATATAAATTGAGCGGTTGAAAATATTCAAAAATCCATACATTTAACATTCTAAAAGCCAGTTTTTAATTTCTTTTTTAAATTCACTTATTTTATTTTAAGTTATTGGGCTTATGTTTAAGTTTGACTGATTGCCTATTAATTTTTCTTTTTTATTATTCTAGAAAAATCCGAGGAATTTGAGTGGTTGTTATAATAGCCCCTTTTCAGATTCGCATTAGAGAAAAATTAAGATTCGTCCCACATCTACTTCTTTCTCGTTTCCGTCTTGGCATTCGTTCTCTCCTCTTCTTCCCTTCCCTCTTCATGAAAACAACAAGCTGTACACATCTCAAGTGCCGTTATCCTTAAATGCTCTCCATGTTCTATGTTCCCATTTCGTTGTTCTCGGTGGTGTCTCTCCCTTTACTATCGATCTCACGAGTCTTCTGTTTTTTTGCATCTTCTCCCAGGTGGCGCGAGCCTAAAGGCGTGGGACGCCTTGCTCTCTCTCCTTTGGCGAAGTGGCAAACTACACACGTTGCCACCGTCAATTAGAACGGTTAAGGCGGTTTGAGCGAGATAGTTCCCTAGTCATACATAATGGAGACCATATTAACATTTTATTTTTTTATTTCAGCGTCTGTAAGAAGTATGAAATAAATATTTTAATATTAATGGCGCAAAGACATAGTTATATATGCCCAATATCTCAGTAATTAAATAAATATATCTACTTAAGTCTCCAACTTGACTCATTTTTTCCCGCCGTATGGCTGAAAACCCTTCGAAACGGCAGATTTTTTTTTTGCGATTCCATAAATATTAATGTGGTGAGTAATATATTATTTTTTATAAATAGTTGAGAAAACATACAATCTACACACTGTTATTTTTTTGACGAAGTCTAGATGCTAGAAGATCCTAATTTGTTTAATATTCTGGAGCGCACAGCCATAATCTATCACATGTAAAAAAAACTTATATTTTGAGGCAAATTGCTCGAAAAGTAGTTCGGCAAGGGGTTGATACTTTTACATTATTGGAAATATGACAGTTTTTTCTTTAAAATGAGGCGAAATTCATTAAATTCTAGGTGAAGTGATTTTTCGCTCAAACTATCTTAACCGTTCGATGATGGCTGAGCTGTTTGCCGATCAGTCGGTTATGCGAATGGGTGGTTATTGGGCGGGTCGGTTATTCGGTCTTGGATAGATATCGATATCTATCGGGCCAGGTGAATGTGCTCATTGGCATGACGGCCATACTGCTCCCTGTGAAAGTACCATACTCCAATTACCTCTTCTGGTGTATCAACAGAATGCAATTGGCCTCTCTCGATAAATTGAATCTGGCTTCAACGTCAAAATGTTCCTTGGCGTGATTTGATAGTACCTTAAGGGAATTCTTTTATTTTCTCAGATATCAGAAGAATTTGGTCTCCAATGGTTAGAGAAAGATAAGAGGACGAATGAAGGGATTTACAGAATGGACATATATGGAGTTATGTAGTAAATGCTTATTTCGGTAATTAAACCAGAAGGGCTGACACATTATTAAACATTTTGGAATTTGTAACGCGTGGATCGCGTCAGAAATTCATCGGTGTTTTAGTTCGTACAATTTATCAATTAGTTTAAAAAACTATTCACGAATAACCGTTGTAGTTATAAAAAAACAATTTACAAATCACTGTTGTAATTCTAAAAAAATCCATTCACAAATCACCGTTTTAATTATTAAAAAATCTCATAAAAAAGATCGTTTGCGAAGGTATTTTCAGCGCATGGTTTGCAACAAATTATTTAAAGGCTCAAACATGTCTATGTAGTTAATTACTGAGATGTTTAGCCGTACAAAACAATATTTATTCGTTTTATATCACTGTAATTGCCACATGCTTCCTACAACTGGCTAAATTTTAAAATGACGATCGAATATAGCCTCTATTGTTTATTTTTTTCCAGGATTCATTCCGCGTTGTTTTTCTATTGTAAAACAATATTTCGCTTACTAGACATGTAGAGCATTAAAAATGCGCCTCCAGGAGCATCAAAGGGCTGTTTGAAATAATAACTACAACATTTCTGCAATAGCCGAACACCGTCTCAGCTCATGATTTCAACTTTGAGGAAACGAAATTAATATCAAGGGAGGTACGCCATTTCCCAAGACTAATCAGGGAGGCTATAGAAATAGCGAAGAGAGACCGGTGAACATCTACCGTGAAGACGGTTACACGTTGAGTAGAAATCTTAATCGAATTTTTCAAATTAAAAAAAATTCCGTCATCAATGGGGTCCTCTCTTACATTATATAAAGAAGAGATAGTCGAATATCACAGTTCAGATAACCTGGTAAAGCTGACAGGAGGGCCAGCGAAATATTGTTTTACATTAGAAAAACAGAGGCGGAATTAATCCCGGAAAAAGAAATAATCAATATTGCATCTGCGCAAGCCCACGAGTTAGCCTCTATTGTGACTATACGGAAAAATCTGGCTCAAACTACTTTAATAAAACTAAACAAATCCTACCCTCAAGACTTATTAAATCATACTTCCGTCACCCCACGGCAATTTCACCGTGGAGCGCTTCAACGTTTTTGGTCGGAGACCCTATTCAGATTAGTTTAGGAGATTAAACCTGCGTTTCAAGCTCTAATCTTGCCGTGCCGGAAAGTTTATCAGCGTCTCACTTCTCCACGTCTTCTTACCCTTGGTCGGCGTCTTTCAAGATCATGAGGAGAAGAGGTTGACCGTCGTTTAAGGGTCTGAGTGAGGGTCAAGGGTGTCCACGGCACGGATGACCAATCCTGGAGGGAGTTTTTGCGGTCGTGGGGGTAAGGAGCGGTAAGGGTGGAAGGGTGGTTTAGGACAGGAGAGGAAAGCGACTAGTTAATGGTTTGGGGGGGGAGACCCCTCTGTTGAACATTATTGGGATTTGGAAGTGGATTCCTGCGCGCTAATCTCCTCTTTCGATGGGGAAATCTTCCACCTTTTGGAGGAAGAATCTCTGGCTAGATACATTCCTTTCAAGCAGTTTTTGCGTCCGGGTCTACATCTACATACTACCCCGCAAGCCGCCTCAATAGGCGTATGGCGGGGGGTGTTGGGACAACAGCCGTTTACATATAAAAAGGAAACGCTCTAATGAAATTACGCCTAGCATTTATTATAGTCCCTTATTGTTCGCGGGAAAAACGAATTCCCATACCTATCCGTTCGGCAAAATATCTCTCTTAATTTATCGTTTCTGTCGGACCTGGAAATATAGTGGGGTTCTAATATGATGTTCTCCGTGTCGCTCTTAAGGATATCTATTCTCAATTGCTCAAGTAATCTAAGCCTAGCGCGCAGCCTCCGAGTCTCTAGCGGCTCCCAGCCTGATTCGTTTAACATCTGCGTGACGCTGTCTGTACGCCCGTAGCAGTTTTTGACGAATCGCGCAGCTTTCCTTTGTATTTTATTAAGTTCCCGGATTAAGTCTTTCTGTACCGGATCCAATATGCTCGCTGCATATTCAAGGTGTGGCCGGATGAGTGCGAAATAGCACCTCTCTTTTACTTTTTCATCCGAAAATCTTCCCACAATACGCTTGACGAATCCTAGCTTCTTCAGAGCTCTGCCACAAATATTGTCTAGTTACGTACTAGGAAATATCTTAAGGAGGTTCCACCGTTACGGTGTGTTTCAAAACAAAATTTCAACCTTTCTGTTTGTTTTGCTTGCAGAATACTGCTTTAGCGAATAACATTCTTACCTTGTAAAAAATGATTAAACTACAACATATTATTCGACGAGTGTATGTTTAATGAACCTTTTTTTCAGCCACAGAAGCCGCCTTCTGCGTTATTTCCATTCAAATAACGCATTTTGACGCCATTTATTTCAGTAATTTGCTTTTATAGAGTAACCTCTATTAACGGACACCTCAAACTTATGGACATTATTGAAATCCTGAGCTGTGTTGCGCATGCAACTTTGCTTGTCCGGGCCCTCTCACATACGGACACTCAGACATAAGGACTCCCGACACCGACATTTTTTTTTCAAAAACCTGAATATTTTGGTGGATATATTCAAGTCTACGCGACTCTTTAAACATTTGTGTAGTAGCCTACGATAGAATTTTAGTTTCGTGACAATTTTAAATTGCTGTATCTGTTTTCAATTAGTATTCCACGAAAAGTCCTTTTGGGCATTCTTGAATTCTTTTCAGATTTTGATACATCACCTTCATCCATGTATCAGACAGAATGTATGTATCAAAGTGCTTGTCAAACCTCGAAATTATAGATACCTATCACGTAAGGGCATATTCTTATGAACTGCTGTTCGAGGGATAGGCAGAAGGATTTACTGTAACTAAATATTTGAGATGGTAAGGTGCCTACATCTAATTTTTTATTCGCTTCCCTGAGAGAACTCATCTCTAATAAATTTTTTTTCGCCCAAATGGCGTGCATATAAGACGTAGATATATAATTTTTATTCACGTCCCACCCATTTTCGCCTTTTGTAATTTTGTTTGATTTAAGAAAAAGCAGCGTATAAAGGTATGATTTAGTTGTTCGTACCTAACTGTGGACGCGTTTTTCCACAATTAGACTGAGTATGAGCAAAATGGCACTTGAGACATTTTACGGCGAAACCAGTGTGGTTTCCACTGCGACTGTCCTAGTCAAAACAAATAATGAATTACATCCCTTCGTTTGTTCTGTTTATGAAAAAATTAGTGTTTCCACTCATTACATACCTTAGCAACAAAATTAAGGTACATTATTTGCCAAATATATATTTTTCCAGTCATAGAAGTCGACTGAGGCGCCATTTACATCGAATTGGCTCACTTTAACTTCGATTATTGCAGTAATTTACCAATAAGTCAAAATATATATGGTTATACTTAAAGTTATTACTAATCATTTAAGGTGGTATGAGCGAGATAGTTCCCTGTAGTCATAATGGAGACCATATTCAAAATTTATTTTTTGATTTCAGCGTCTGTAAGAAGTATGAAATAAATATTGTAATATTAATGGCGCAAATATATAATTATATATGACCAAAATTCTTAGTTGTTTGATAAATACATCTACATAAGTCTCTAACATGACTCATTTTTTACCCGCCGTACGGCTGAAAATCCTCCAACACAGCAGATTTTTTTGCGATTCTGTCAAAATTACTGTGGTGAGTAACATATTATTTTTTTATAAATAGTTGAGAAAACATGCAATCTACACACGGTTAGTTTTTTTATGTCACCTAGGTGTTCTAAATTCCTATTTCCTTCAATATTCTCCCTCTGGAGTGCACAGCCCTAATCTATCCCATGTAAAACAGATTGTATTTTGAGGCAAATTGCTCGAAAAGTAGTTCGGCAAGGGGTTGATATTTTGATATATAATTGGAAAGATGATAGTTTTTTCTTTTAAATGAGGCCAAATTCATCAAATTCACTAGGTGAAGTGATTTTTCGCTCAAACAACCTTAAAATGTTTTTTGGAATGGAGCGAAAGTGGAGGGAACCCTAGCGCCTTTTGTCCACAGAGTATCCTGAGACCGACCCTTGGTGTGTCGCTTTGCCTTTCCCTCTCAAATCCTCTTCATACAATCCTCCCAGTGCAAAATGTTAACCCTTCATAGCGAAAATTACTTCCGCTGACTGTCGCTTCAGCTGTTTGCTTCTCGGCTGTTGAAGTTTGCTTGTTTTGCCGTCATTATTTTTCGAAACAGTGAAAAGATACCAAGATAATCCAGGGGTAGTAGGTACTTCGATAAAAACTGTGTTATGTAAGGAAAAGGACAGGACGGACGACTTGTGACTCTTTGTGTTGGCATGTACGCATTTGGTATTTTCTTCAAACTGAGCCTTTCGTCATGGGTAACAGTCTCTGTCTCGGGGATACTTTCTAAGGTTTCACTGAGGAATGGCCACAAACGCTGAAACCTAGGATGTGCAATGAGAGATATATTGGATTGCTACAGAGAAGTAGGAACATCATTTCCGTGGGGAAATATACTCTCTATTGTTCCAGCATATTTTGAAATTTCATCTTTTTCTGAGTAAGACGCAAGTGCTGATGGAGATGATGCTATGATATTGGTACTTAATTCTACAGTGACTTCACTTTTATTTTGTTTTGTTATTTACCAGCCCTCACTCCTTTTAAACTGTGAATTCTGTCATTGCCCTATCTACTCTAATTATTTCTGTGAATATGTTGACGTCTAACTGCTGTGACCATACTGCTCGGACTCCTAATTTTTTGTACATTCATGTATGTTTAATATGCCTGCGAAACAGCTTCGTATAGTGTATTAGTTTCCAATGGAGTGAATTTGATGGATTTTCTGGTCTTTTCTTATAATTTTTGAGTGAAACGTTAGCTGTGTCCTTCCGTCGTTTTGATCCCACTCCTGCGAGAAAAAAATTCTCTCAAGCGATCGCTTGTGATGTAAATAAGGACTTTATATCTGTGTTGAAATATTTCAGCTGGAATCATTTCCGAAAAAAAATGGAGGCTAAAATGCCAAAGAAATTCTTCAAAATAATTATACACTAATATTTTAACACAAACAAAATGTTACTTTTCCCAGTTTTTGGTTGATTATTTCCTATTCATATGGTATAACATGAATTAAAAACCTGCTAGGTATGCTCCGTTAACGTTATTAGCTTCCCACCAAGGTAATTCGTAACAAGGGAAAGAATTAGTTATGCAAACACCCGGTTGGTGCCGACCTTGGTCACTTTTTTTACCCGGGTAAACCTAGCATGGTTATCCATCAACGAGAGGTGTTTTCTGCCATCAGATTGCACGTTAATAACAAGGGTCATGTGATCAATCGTCATCATAACCTTGTGAACGGGAGGTGATGAGAAAAAATACGGTTCTTGTGAAAGATAGTATGGCGTGTATTAAGTTTAATCTAACCAGTTATACCACAGTGATTGAAGACAGGTGCCAATGCGGGTGGAATTCACCAATCTTTTTATACAATGGTAAAAAGCTAGTAAAGGTGGACGAGACATAAAGCAGTCAAGTTAAATCAGAGCATCTTATCAGAATAATGAAGATAATTATACACAGTTAGGTTATTTATTTTCCCCTTTCATCCTTATTGTATGTGCATCAAAATTTGAAATATTGGCAGTACGAGAGTTGTGTGTGTGTCTGTGCTACTACTATGAAATAATGTTAATGCGAGAGTTCTGTTTTTTATGCCTTTGTTAAGCCCCAGGTGAAAGGGGAAATAGCTCTGTGATCCGTTGTTAATTTTGCACGTTTTGCCAGCAAGATTTTTCTTACGATTACCGGTGACCCTCACCGGACAAAAGTTCAACCTTCCTTCCTATGGTTTCCACTCTTTGCGCGCTGACGTGAGGCTTCGCGGTTGCGTACTTCTTTTATTTTTTTAAGCGAGGAGGCGGTTTTCAAGCATTTGTAATACCATGCGAGATATTGCTCGTAAGTGGAGCGTGTAGTGTATTTATTTTTCTCTCTACCCCCGGGAAGTTAACCTAAGTTCTCGTTCATGGACGACTTAGGATAGTGTTCACCACTTCAGTGCCTTACTGTGGCATGGGATTGTTCCAAATGGGGGGGGGGGGAGAAAGCGGGCGACTATAGTGGTTGTGTACATACCGGGGATGATTCACCATGAAACTCGTTCGAAGGTGTGACTTTGTTGGATTTCTATTTGTCCCTCTTCGCGGACATCTTGGCTCTCACGCCCTTATCTCGCTGAGGTGACTGGACCGGTAGTCGTGGGTCTTCGAGTCCAGATTTTTAATTATTTTACAAGTCGGGAAAAAATTCCTAGGACCACATTACATAGAAATCGGTACATCTGTTTTTGTGATAAATCTCACCGTGCATACGGTAGTGAAAATTATGCAAGAATTTTTTTAAAATTTTGTTGCCATAATTAAAGCATGTTATGACTTGGCCAGTTGATGGTTTTCGGCGAAGCATTCAAAATTTAGGCGAAAATTGTATATATAAATATGGTGAACTTACACATGCACTATACTGTAAGCTTTTTAAAGGTTTAGGAACTTCGAGTGTAAATGGATTAACCGTATTGATGCGTGCTTTGAGATATGTCTAGATAATAATGCAGTAATGCTATGTGCTGCTAGCACTAAGGTACAAGTGGTGTTTGAAGACACATATGTCTTCTGGTCTTCTTTCCGCGTAGGTTCATTGTATTATTGGTATTATTCGGGTGATCTTTCGGTTAGGTCAGGTGCAAACAGAAGGGAGTAAACGTTATCCAGAGTTTTGCAGGCCCAGGCCTCTTATCCCCTGGAATGATTTATTTTCTTCATCTCAGGGGACGTCCCTTCATCCCATCCATATTACCATTGAGTAAGTATATTATAGAGGACTCACCGCACGCGCAAAAATCGTATATATTTTTGATGAAGTTCCGGAAGGGCTAAGTAGATGGCGAGGAGGAAATTTTGACAAATGTTTACTTACTCTATGATATTACATACTCTCTTTATTCTCCGCTTACGCGACACCCCCGTGCCCTTTAATCACGGTATTCAGAATCCCTTCGTCCCTTTTTTACCTCTCCCAACCACCTACTCTTCTTCAATTATCTTAATCTCCTCCAGAAGTTTCCTCTTCTCACCCACCAAGCCAAGCACTTCCTCGTTCGTCTTCCTTTACTTTCACTACACCTTCTCCCTCCTCCTTTGCACCCACGTCTCAAGCGCCTGCAGCCTATTCAATTCCATCTCTTTTTTTCTCTCCGAGTCCACGTTTCTGAACCATACAATACCGCGCTCCATATTAAACTCTTTGTGTACCTTTTGAAGTGTAGTGGTTTATGATAAGCGTAATAATAAAAAAATGAATTTACTCGCCATTTTAAGTAGGTAGGTAACTAAACTTCGAGGCAAAAAATCTATTTGTTCAGTCTTGCAGGCAGCTTCTGGGTTCGGTTCTGGAGCACTTGGCTGTATTTCCGACTGCGTCGGCTATTAGCTCAACATATTATGACGGTTTTATAGTCGCAATAAATTGCCATCGGTGCTGCTTTTGGTTATACATTTTCATTATATACTAAATGGCGTTCTGAAATCGAATATACGGTGCGTTTTTAGTTCGTACGGTTTGAGTATATATCAAAGGTCAGACTTGTGATTTTTTTCTATTTTATTATGGAAGGAATCATGAATCGTTGAGGAGCGGATTCTACTATCTTCTCAAAAGAAAGTTTTTCTAATTCCAAACCATTAATCTACATTTTCGTAATGGGGCTTGGTCTATTGTACCCTTTTGTAGTCGACGAATATATCCTGGAAAAAAAGAGTAAAAGCCGGGTACGTATGCATCGCCGGGTAGCCTTCATATCCATCCTCCATGCATATCCATCCTTTCAAAGAGCGAGCTTTGGCGTTTGTTTGGCTGCTGATACCGACTGTAATTTCCTGTGTTCAGCTCCGAGATTGGTATATTCTCATTGGTTTTTCCCCTTGTGACTCATCTGCCAAAGCAATAGGATGCAGACGGAAAGAGACTAAACCACATACCGTCATTTCAGGTGTTCCCTCCAACTTTACGTGTCAAGACGTTGTGATCTTAACCACAGACCCTTAATCGGGCCTTGAGGATGATGGTTGGAAGTTGGAGAAACATTAGAGAACGTCAGTTTTTCGTGGTGTAAGGTGCTCTGAGCGAGATATCAGTACGCGTTAAATCAATTGCATTTGGCCTCATAATTAAGAAAAAGAGAGAAGTAAGGATAGCCAGTTTCCTTGGACTAACTGCGATTACAAAAGCTCTTTGGCTGTGGCTACACCGAAAGGGAATGGCATGATGTATAATGTGTAATTTTTACGGTAATATATCGCTTAAGGTAGGATTAAACGGAAGAGAGTAAAGATCTTCAAGTTTTTCAAAGATGCTGACCTCTATCTACCTCAACAAGTTCTTCTTCATCTTGGCATACTTCTTACGTCTCTCTTCCCGTCAGTGAATCCTATTCTCTTTCTTCCCTCCCTCCCCGCTCACCCAATATCCTCCCCTCCATCACGGCCTTCTGCGACCCTTCGCTCCTCATATTATCTCTTATTACCCCCTTCTGTGTCTTTTCCTGATATCTTCCAGCAGTTTCCTCTCCTCACCCACTAAACACTTCCTCGTTCATCTTCCTTTTCTTCCATTGCACCTTCTCCGTCCTCCTTCATAACCCACATCTACTATAGGGTGTCTATCAACTGGGGAAAACGAAAAAAATCCGAGAATTTCATTTGACCAGGAAAAAACCGGGATTTTACTTTCAAATCGACTATTTATTATTTCACCTTTGAGTGTAGTATCGTTATTGGCATAGCAAGTGTTGATCTTGCCGCTGCAACACTTGTCGTGATGCTAAACTTCCGAGAAACTACAGAAAAAATTGTTTCGGGAAAACGGGTCGAAATATATGAGAGAGCGAAATCATGTGTAGTACGGATATTCCCAGATCCTGTCCCAGGGTCTTGGGCCTGCTCGAAGGAAGCCTCCTCCTCCCACTTCCTCGTCGAGAAAGGGTTTACGGTCCCTTTACTGGTTGGTTCCCTCCCTTTAGCTTGCGCTTCCGGTCCGCCAGCTTAAACTCCCGGTCAAGATACGAACTCGTTGACATTTCCAAATCAAGAGTTGATTATTTTACTCAGGCCAGTTTCGATTTTCGCCTAATTATGAACTATTAAATTATAAACAAACGAAGGATTGAGTAAAAATTACGGATTAATCAATTCAAGCACCTACCCTTGCAGTGTTTGCAAACCTCCTCTGCTGGTATCTACATGGCGTCCTTTGGTGTTACAAATCATTAAAAAAATTGCAATTAAAAGAATTTATTTAATGAGTATTTGTTTTATTTGACCCGAAAAATAAAACGTTTTAAATGTTACAACATCCTGTTGTTTTAATGATGAGATTGTGTAAGAATCTGGGGTATGTGTAGGCTTAGGTAATTAAACATGTGAGTCTAGTCTAAAGCCTTATGGTCAGATGAATACAGTGAAGTTCAAGTCATATAAAAGTAAGTTTTTGCGACATTAGTATTACAGTATAGTCCTATATGGTTTTAGCCACTGCTTACGTTTTAAAATAAAATTAGAATATGGTCTCTATTGTGTAAAATTAACAGTGAAAAAATCATTCGCCTTGGACTGGAATTCCAGTCCAGGGGGGGGGGGGGGTTTGCGTTTGAACCGCTCGATATAATTCCGATCGCGTAACTAAGATGTCACGTGGTACAATTTACAAATTGTTCGAGATTTCGGTGTGTTTTGAACCACTCGGATAGATATCTTTTAAGCGTCTTATGTGTTGATTGTCGTGTCTCTAATCAAGATATTCAACTCCATCAACCAATTTCGAGCGAATAAACCCGATCGGGAAGGCTGAGTGAGAGTTTTAAAGAGTTGTTCAAAGACACCAAAATATCGAACCCTTCGTTATTGTAACACGTGACTACTTAGTTACGAGATGGAATATAATTTCGAGCTTTTCAAACACAACCTCCCTTGCGAATGATTTGCTCACTTTGAATTTCACGCAATTTTGTGCCCTATTAGCGGGTGGGTGGTGACTCAGTAATAATTACCACGCGGACAGTTCCCCAGTTCTTTAAAATGGTCACTATTATCACTGGAGAAAAATCTCCCTATGTCTTAATTTGTTGTGTAGTGCTCTGCATCCCCTTTTTAAAAATCATTTTCTCTTTCTCTCAAGACCTCTGATTTCACTTCTCCTAAAATTATCAACCATCCAGATTATTTTTCTTTCGCTAAGTCTCATCTTGCGAGGAAATGGAAAAGATGCAGGAGGAGGGAGAAGTGGGCGCTTTGTACGCCAAGGTGAAAATGTTATCGGGTGGTAAGAGAGGTCAAACGATACGTTAAGGACAAATCAGGGAAGATATTAATCGAAAAGGAAGATATCCAAGAAAGATGGAGAGAATACGTAGAGGAGCTATATGACAGCGAGAATAGACCCCTTAGCCTAGATCTAGAGGTTGAAGGAACTATAGATAAGGATAACCTCGGACCAGAGTTACTTGAGAGTGAAATAGAAAGGGCACTAAGAGAGATGAAGGGTAGAAAAGCCGTGGGAACCGATAACCTACCTTCGGAGCTACTGAAGAATCTAGGTAGTAAGGGGAGAAAATCGTTTTTCGAACTTATTCGAAGGATCTACGAGGAAGGAGTATGGCCAGAAGATTTCGTGAAAACAGTATTAATACCTATCCCGAATAAGAAGAAAGCGTCAGAATGCGAGGAGTATAGAACAATCAGTTTAATTTCGCACGCGGCAAAAGTGTTGCTTAGAGTACTAAATAGAAGGTTGGAGAGCAGAGCAAAGTGCTATTTAGGCGATGACCAATTTGGGTTCAGGAAGGGGAGGGCAACCAGAGACGCGATTGCGGTAATGAGGACACTTATAGATAGAAACATAGAGCATAATTAGGATGTTTTCACTTGTTTTGTAGATTTCGAAAAGGCGTTTGACAGAGTAAACTGGGAGAAACTAATGCTGATACTGGGGAAAATAGGAATGGATAGGCGTGATAGGAGACTCATCCGAAACCTATATATGGGGCAGAGGGCTCAGGTGAGGGTAGCTGACGGAGAATCAGGGTGGGCAGTTATAGGTCGCGGGGTACGGCAAGGGTGCCCGTTGTCGCCTTTACTTTTTAATATCTATGCTGAGGAAATGGTAAGAGAGGCATGGGATGAGATATATGTGGGAATGAAAGTAGGAGGCCAGTGGATAAAGTCGGTTAGATTCGCAGACGACCAGGCGTTGGTCAGTCGGTCATCGATAGGACTGCATACTTTAGCAGATGCTATAGAAAAGCAGTGTGAGAAATACGGAATGAAGATAAATAATAGGAAAACGAAATTAATGAGATTCTGTAGGACAACGAAAGCGAAGCTGGTGATAAGAGTAGGAAGTCACAAACTGGAGCAAGTAGAACAATTTAATTACTTGGGTAGTACGCTAGAAGAAAGAGGACATAGTAGCAAAGACATTAGGAGGAGAATAGCGCTAGCGAAGGAAGTGTTCAATAATAGAAGGGAGCTGATGACGGGGACCTTAAGTAAGGTTGTAAAAAAGAGGCTGGTGAAGAGCTTGATATGGAGTGTGGAGTTGTATGGGGCAGAAACGTGGACCTTGAGAAAGGAAGATGAGAATAGACTTTAGGCATTGGAGATGTGGGTGTGGAGGAGGATGGAGAAGGTGCGTTCGACGGAAAGGAAGACAAATGAGGAAGTGCTTGACATGGTAGGCGAGGAGAGGAAACTTATAGATGAGATTAAAGGGGAAGACAGGGTAGGTGGCTGGAAGGGGTAATGAGTGACGGAGGTTTGCTGAAGGCCGTGATAGAGGGTAGGATGTTGGGTAAATGGGGAAGGGGAAGAAAGAGAATCGGTTTTATAGACGGGATGAAGAAAGGTAAGACATACGATGAGATGAATAAAGAAATACTAGAGTTAGAAAGGGCACGGCACGTGTAAGAGTTCGTTGGATATTCTCTGACTTTCATCACAACCTATGTCTAACCGGTAGATTACTGTAATGAATGAAGTCTCATCTCTTTTTCCTCCGTTTCTGTGATACTTCTCAGTGTTATACGCCCTTTTTTTAAGCCTAGGTGTGTTATACATTTCTTTATTTGCATCATCATCTGCAGTCATTAATCGTAAGATTGGTTTGCTGCAGCCCTCCTATCCCTTCTCTCTTCAATTAACCGGTTCATTCCTTAAAAGGAGTCATTCCTTAATTTGCTCGATATATATTCCATCCTTCTGTCTTCCGCAGTTTGGTTCTGTTCACTCTTCATTTGCTCTCATTACCGCTTTCAGGAATGTGTTGTATCACAGAATGCGTCCTTTTTTTTCTAATTTCACTTCTAATTCCCAAGAGTTTTTGTTTTGCTTACTCGATAGAATTTTTATCCCCGAATCCATCCAAAACCATTTCTTTCTGTACCCCATCCTTAGGCGAAATTATAAATAATAACCTCAGTAGCTGCATCTCTCAGCTCCTAACAAAAATTTTCAACCTCGATGCATCATGGACCATTTTAGCGTTACCGTTTTTCGTTTTACTTATAACCACTTTCAAGCTCTGGTTTTTAATCCCAATTTTTCAAAAATAATAAATGAAAGGTCGACTTTTAATTATTAATCAAAGCATGACTATTATCGTAACCCATTAAAAGCACTCTGTTAACCAAATGCTAACACACTAGTTTGTATTGCACAATGTCAAATTTACCAAATATGTACTACTTATTTGGCTGCAATCAGGAACAGCTGTCTCTTTCACTTCTATTGATTAGGGTCGCCTTCGTCCATGCACAAAGTTCCACTGGCTACATATTAAACATGACACGATTAAACAGTATAAAAATGACTTCCACATTATAATTATAATCGTGACGGATTATCAAGCCTTTTTCATCAAAAAAGAGAAAGTTTCATCTGAAATGACATTCGTCCAATGCCTTTTACTTACAATTGCGTGTCATTGGAGCATTCTCTAGCCTTGTTTGGAATTTTTTTCTTCACCAAATCACATGGAGCATCTCACACGCGTACCACCCATTCAAGATAATTCTACCCAAAGCCCTTTTCCCTTTTCATGTTTGAGTGATTATGGCGGAGGGGGAGATAATTAATTTAGACATGATATTCTGTATTAATGATCGCGACCTTTAGAGATTAAGATCATGTTTTAGCGGATTACGGGGTTATTTTTATTCGTCGCAATTCAGAGCTCGCGACGTGATTTCTCGTCTGAGGGCCAACAATTTAGGGCCCTAAATCATGCGGTTAAAATGAGAAGAGAATATGAGCGTGAAACCTGTTTTTTTGCTGCCTTATCTGGGAAAGAGATATTTCAATGAAATTGGATGTTAATGTTTTCTTTGCATGAAGTTAATCTTAAATTGATCGCCCAATAGGCCTTTTTGCATGTTCAAATGAACACAAAAATTAAGTGTAATTTGTAAAAAAAACTTTTATTTTATTTATTTTAAAGAGAGATAACCACATACAGCAGGGCGCCATTTTATAGTGGCCAGGTAACAATACGTACACTTGAGGACTTATACAAGCAAGTTGAACAAGAAGAAACAAGAATCAAATTTACAAATAAAAAAAAATAACGAAAAATGACGGGAACATCTAGTTATGTGACAGATAAAGAAAGAGAACGGCTTATAAAGGATTTAATAAGGAAGTGCGACGGGATCAATGTGTGTGGAGGGAGGGAGTTAATTAGATAGGATAAGTGGAAGAAAAGAGAACGTTTAGTAAACGAAAGTCTAGGAATGGGCGCATAAGAGGAAAGTAAAGGATGATGAGAATACGGGTGGGGGGCAGGGGATGGAACTTCGAAATTGATAAAGGAGAGCAATTTTAGAGCAGTCGATGGCGGAATTTAGAATATTATTAAGTTTTTTAAGTCTGCTGTGAGTCTATTAAAGTGAGTGAGATTAGGGATGATGGAGATGGAGGATAGAGAATAAGCATCGGTGGACATGTTACGAGAACGTGGTCATCTATTTTTAACTATTTTAGCGAAGAAATTGCAGACGCAGTCCAGGGAGGAGAGATTAGTTTGTGGAGAGATAGACCAGATGGGACAAGAATAGGTAAGAATTGGAAGACTGATAGAAGAAAAGAAAGTTCGAAGTGCTCGGGGGTCATTGATTTCGGCGAAACGATAGAGGAGGCAATTTATATAATAAATTTATATAATATTTATGTAATATTTAAATAATAATTTTTTAACGGAAGGTTTTGTTGAAATAATTTTCGTTGTTATTATTATTAGAAATATTGTCGGGTATTCACAAAATCGCATTCACGCAAGCTAGCCTAGCATATGCAGGGGTGTTTTGAAAAGGCTTTACGGCTCCTTGCATCTCTTTCAAATGAAAGCCACGTTTTTTTCCCCCTTTCATGCGAAGTTGAATGGTGCGTTTAACATTTATTTTCTATTCGATTACAGCGCTGCGAGTTTCTGAATGATACTTCTGCTTTTGTGGCTGGTTTAACAGTTTGGCCTGAAGAAAGCGTGAGAGTTATTTTTTTTAACCCTATGGATTGTGTTGGATTAAAAAAAAGAAAATTGCGAGCTTTCAGTTGACATTTTAGTGTGAAATACACGTGTCATGTATTGGCATTTTCCTTAGGACGTGGTGTGACCGATGGAATCTGATCGGTATGTATGTACGATGTATGTATATCCCTGTCAGATCCTACACGTGCCTGTTGTAACTTCCCACGCTGAAGGCCCAAATTTATTTCTGAATGAAGTGTGCCTTATAAATATTTTAGTATATAATGTGATACTTAATAAACGTTATAACTTTCGTTCCTTAAAATAAATTTTAGGGAAGTCATTTAATCCCTTTATATCTTAAACCAAAAAATATCTCGTGATCATGGAATGTTTTCTTGAAAATTTAAAAAAATGGGTATAATCTATTTCAGGATGAAAAATATGACATTTACTCAGTAATAGGTCTCCCTATTCGAAGTCCCTAATGCATTCACGAGGATGTTTATCGAGTAATTATCTTCCGTGTTTGAACATAGTGAAGATTTTATTATAGCTATAGTAGCAACAATCTCTCCCGATGGTTTATAGACGCGAGGTGCTAAAAAATTCTTTAAATAATGTCTTTTTTTCCCGTCCGTAAGAATTCCATCGTAAGATGGTGTCCTGTCGACCGGTGAGAATGATTGATAGGCCGGTAAGGACGTTAATGTTTCCTTAATTTAAACGTCAAATTTCTAAGTTTTCACTGTATTACTGTTTGTGTTTTACGATTGTAATCGATGACGTTCTTATGCCCTGCCAATTGAAGTTGACGTAGATTACTTTTAGACATGTTTAAATTAGTGCACTGTGGATCTCTTCTGTATTCATTCTCTATTGCGTAATAAACTGTGTTGTTTGGGTTTTCCAGACATTAACCTCCTTATTCTAGGAATCGTTGGTTATTTATGCTGTAAATAAACAGCAGCTAAGGATGGTAAGTTGAAAAGCATCAAGTTCTAATGGCTTCTCTCACAGGAAATTCGGTTGGTGATTTTTGAAAGAAAAACATCTACAAGTTCTTTACAAGTTGTAATTGAGGGATCATGTGACTTTCTCAAATTTTATACAGTTTTGAGAGGCAATTATTTATGTCTGGAGTTGACGCATGCACATATAATTTATATATTTGAGAGTTATTGAGGAAATTTATTGTCGTTTTCACTACTTAAAATTTGAGAAAAAAATTTATGCACAATCCAAATTGAATTTTGGCTTCGTTGAGGCACATTTTAGTCTCATTTTAGGACAAGCAAAACACCGTAAATTCTTGGGTACTACTATTCCGGTGCACTGCACTGCATTCAGAATGGTCTTGGATTGTCCTAGTCTCGGCAATGACGTGATTTCGGCGTCACAGCCTCTATAGAGATACAAGGGAAGCCATTTTAAAAGTTGAGATTATTCTAAAGCTGTGTGACACGGCATTGTCGAAGTCGAGTCCTTCGTCAATAAATCCCCAGGAAGGACTCGGAACTGTCTAACCCAAGGAAGTGAGAGTGGACGTGGCCACAAAACATTGCGTCAGCGGCAGATTTCTACTCTGAATTTACGAAAATCGAACGCCAGTCCAGCCCAGTAATACTCATGCTTGCTCATTGTCAGTGTGCGGTGCATTTACTCAGTGATAAGTTGCGTCAGTTACGCTTAATTTCTGAGCTGAGTCTTTGCATGCTTGTAAGTTGTTGACGGACGTGAAAAACAATGTCGTGCCGGCTTCAAGAATCAAGTGGATTGTTACCTCCATTTCTTTTCTAACCTCCTTGGCCGAACCTCAACAATGACTCGCCTCGAGTCCTTGTTGCCTCGAAAAAATATATAAATAATCTTATTTTTGTTGAGTTTTTTTAAGTGGAACACTTCTGATGGATTGGAGGGTAATCTCGCGAAAGTCCAGTCACTGGAGTGTGTGATACAATTAGTGTAATATCAAATGAACATTTCGAGTCTTTTGTGTATTTGTAATGTCATTTGTTGTTAATGTACTATGGATGAATATAATTATTTTCACGTTCATATTTTCAGAAATATTGATTTAATTATTTATGCTTTTTTATATGCTTATTTATACTATGTATGTACCTACTGCTCCCCTATGATTTAGTCATGTCCACACTCAAAGTGTTCCACTTCCGTCAGTATGTCTCGAAACGGCCACACCTCTTCTTCGAAGGATGTGACGTCACAACCTCGATAAATTGTGGAGGTTTTGAAAATTTCGAGATCTTCCTGAAAGATAAAAGAGTCCAGGAACCAAGAGCGTCGGCTACACCAAAAGACGCTTCTCTCATGTGTTCAGCGTCGTGGTAATTATTATCGTCACTCCGCGCGCCATTAGTACTCCTATTATGACTCGGTCGACGCGATGAATTCGATATGCGAAGTGTCCTCGATATCATCTACAACGTTGCACAACAATTATGAAACTCACCACGTGTAAATCCAAATTTCTCGGAAAGCACTCTCTATCAATAAAAAAAACGTAATAACCCCGAAACACAACTTAATGGCAGATTACTTCCTGTCGTATA
Organism: Pyrrhosoma nymphula; assembly: GCA_963573305.1. NCBI lineage: Eukaryota > Metazoa > Arthropoda > Insecta > Odonata > Coenagrionidae > Pyrrhosoma > Pyrrhosoma nymphula. The sequence continues at coordinate 3,524,073 of OY754335.1, read as the reverse complement.
TATTCAAGTAGAATAAGAACAAGGTTTTACATAGAGGTGGTAGTTCTTCCACTAAAAGGAAATTAGTTTCTCAAGCTCCAGAGTGTCTCCCTATATCCAATGACTGGTTCGGGCACTTGCCGTTGGGTCCCAATTTGGTTTTGTTCCAAAAAGTCTGCAAAATTTAAATAATTCGTAGAAGAGTATCCAAGTACAAAGAAGATTTTCTCCTTTGAAACTGGAGTGGCGTGGGAATCAAAGGGGAATTCAAGGCCGAGAATTTTATTCAGACTTTGAATATGAAAACTTTAAACCTATCGTCATTAGCGTCATTTTCGTATGATTGAGTATATATATATACTCAATCATACGAAAATGACGCTCAAAGGCGCGAATAAATTCATACATTCATAGGAAAATGGAAATGGATAGGTACACATAAAAGGACGAACACAGGGTTTGGTGGGGAAGATGAAAATGAGTCAAATCCAGACAGAAAAAATTTCACCTTAGCCGGGATTTTTTCTGTCTGGATTTGACTCATTTTCATCTTCCCCACCAAACCCTGTGTTCGTCCGGCGGCCGGCTAACTTGTCCGATATCTTCAAATCCACCAAGCCCCTCTCCAAAACCCCTGTTGCTTCCAAACCCACTCCCTCCCCTTGTAATCGTGCTCGATGCAAACTATGTCCTATCTTTACCACACCCCCTCCTCCCAACGCCTCCATCCCCTCTCTCCCTCACCCTCCTCCCGCCTCTTGCATCACCAGCAATGTGGTTTACCACTTGCAATGCAAACTCTGCCCAGCTTACTATATTGGTAAATCCTCGACTCCCCTCAATATACGTATTAATAATCACCGTGCTAATTGTAAAAATCCTTCCCAATCTGCTTCTCTTCCCGTTGCGATACACGCCTCCCTCCACAAAAAATCCTTCAACCACTGCTACAATGTTTCAGTTCTTTTTTCCCTCCCCCCAACTGCACCCCCCCTTGAACTGAAATCGGTGGAATTATCTTTTATTTGGCTGTATAAAGCATTTCAAACTCCGGGTATCAATGTCTTTCACTAAACTCCCTTCCCCTCTTCCCCCTCCATTCCCTTTCCTGTCTGCCCCTCCCTTTATTCCCCTCTTTCTCCTCCAATCTCTTCCCAGCCTGGCCCAACCTGCCCTCCCCTGCCTGCCCCTCCTCTCCTTTCTTCTTTCTTCTCTCCTTACCCACATCTGCATCCAGTACTCTCTCCAGTTCGGAAGAAGACAGTTGATTGCTGTCGAAAATTAAACAACCATTCGTGTGAGTTTCTTTTGTTTGTGTCACTATGTTTTTACTTGTCACGCCTGTGACTCCTTATTGGGTATATATATATATATATATATATATATATATATATATATATATATATATATTGGAAGCTTTCACGAGCGTGAACACAAATATATAAAAACTTTGTCAAAAGTGTGACTAAAATGAGAACACATAAAAAAGACACTCACACGGGTTGTAAATTTTTCGGTGGATCGCCGCCACCTTCTTCAGCGAAAGGTATAGGAAGAAAAATCTTCTTTTTTTCTTCCTATACCTTTCGCTGAAGAAGGTGGCGGCGATCCACCGAAAAATTTACAACCCGTGTGAGTGTCTTTTTTATGTGTTCTCATTTTAGTCACACTTTTGACAAAGTTTTTATATATATATATATATATATATATATATATATATATAATGATAATCTTATAAATAATGTACAAAGTATGCATGCTCGTGTAAATCTCAAAAACGAAATGTAGTACTCTTCTCAAACTTTAAGGATTATAAAATGTCTTTTATGCACAGTTAACTGACTACTTTTCGGGAACTTGTATGTTTTGTTCGTTTCCCCTTTCCCTCCTATCCAGTTAAAGCGTTGTTAAAGCGTTGTCAACTCCAAAATCGGACTTAATGGCTAACTTCCAGTGAAAAGTCACTAGTTTAGTCGGTGAATGGGAATGCTCTAAATATATATTTTATGAAACAAATAGTTAATTTTATTTTGAACTCACCAGGAGCAGGCCTTAGTAATGCGTTAGTGCTGTACATAGTTTATTTTCGCCGACTTTGAAAGGCATATTATCGATGTTGGCATTTTATCGATTTTTGAACTATTTTGACAATACGTTCTTATATCTTTTTCCACTAACAGATATTTTACGAATCTTTTAAAAAAAATTTAGGAGTCTGTAAAAAGCCCAAATTAAAAAAATCGATTCAAAGTGGGGGATTCCCAATCCCCAATTCTTCTTGCTATAAGTCACAAGTGTGGAAAGATATGGGGAGGATCCCTTTCGTCATGTCGAGGTAGCAACGAGGCCTCAGCCGACGAATCAAAACATCAGAATTATGTTAAAAGTAACGATATCGTCGTGCAATCAGTTTTTAAAGGAAAAATTAGTCTTAAAGCCTCCAGCTTTATCCTCGGGTAAATATTTATCCTAAAAAGTACGAGTTACATTAGTCGCTATCAGGCGCTAAAATTTATCTACTATAATAATCACCGATGTGTATAGTATATACATATCATGTCAGTAGCTTTCAAACAATAAATACACGTGTTCTGCTGAATCTTCATTTGGCTGCAGACCTTTTTTTAATTGCAAATTTAAATTAGAAAGAGTGGTTTTCTGTCATTGGAAAAGGTACCAATAGGAAGAAAATAAAATGAAGATTCTCATTCCTTAAATCGACTTTTGTATTCCGGTCGAAATTCCGAAAGTTTTGTTAAAACGATACGATTTTTCGCAATGTCATAGCTTTTTTTGAGTCATCGTTCCCATATCAACCATACTTATTGTTTAAGTCGATATAACGTGTACATCCCATGATTCTTTGCACTAAATAAAATATGAATGGTTTATTACAATCAGTGTAAATGGTAGGTGAATTTCATGGCGTCGCATTGGAGGGATATTTTACTCCCTATGTGTATCTACTAGAGTGTTGATATGTGTGTTAGTGTGTTGTATTAGTATTTTATTCTTCTTGTTTATATTCAACGGGCACCTTCTCTGGTCTAAGGTATATATTATCTGCCGTCACGAATACTTGTGAAAGTCGCTAGATCTGGCATCGCTGCGTTCACGTCCCCGGGAGAACGGTCCGGCAGTTGATGCGTGACGACGGCCCCGTGCTCTTAACTTACGCGCTTTCGGGTCGTATAAACTCTGCGGTGGTCGGTCCTTCCCCTTCCTTAGCTTCCAAGTCTCTTCCCCGTTTCTCCGTATGGGTATGTACACTATATATGAACCCGCAAGGCGGGAAGGCCCCCCCCCCCAACAAACAACCCCTTCTCTTCTTCCCCTTATAACAACCCTCTCAGCCGTCTCTACCTGATCCCTCCCCACGCTTCATAACTCTCTCTTCCCCTTTATATATACACCCCCTCCCCCCCTCTACCCCTCCCCCCCGAAAGCCACCGTGGTGTTATAGTACATACCTCCTGCTGGGGTCCGTCTGGCAAGGTCGATGGCAAAAGGTTTTTTCCTCTTGCTCTCTTCATTTTATCCGCCACCCGTAAATTTCTGCTTGTTTTCTCCGAGTCGCGCAGTGCGCCAGTGTTTTGTTTTCCTCTATCCTCTTCCTCTATAATTAGTACTAAGGATGAGTCGATTCCTAATGTCGACTCTCGATTCCACCGATTCTCACGCTTAAGGTGGGTTTACACGTAGCAGTCGACTGCCATAACAGTCGACTGTTAAGCCCGACTCGTACGAGTGAACGCGAACTGCGATGCGAGTAAGAGTCGATAAGAGGACTAAGTTGAACGTGATCGACCTTGGATTAGAGCTGTTACCAAAGTAGACGGACTTATACTTTCCATTACATTGAAGTGCAATTTATCGCAACACTCGCTAGCGGTTGAGGACGCACTATGGAAAGCGACCGGGAATTTGAAGAAGTTGGCGAGGATTTCTCTGCCAGGAGGTCATCTCTTCACGTCGAAGGATATAGGGAACATGAATGCTTATGGAATGCAAGGAAGGGGGATTATAAAAATAATTATGCCAAAAATGGGACTTAAAGACCGATTGGAATCCCAAGTGGCCTAAAAACTTAGACATATGGCCAGTCGCACCTTTGAAGATATTTTCTCGTTCCATTGCTGATTCTTTCCAGTTTTGGACCAGTCTGTTAAGTAGGGTACCTATACATATTTATGTCAATACATGACATTTTTAACCGATTCTCATTATTGTTACAGTACGTAATATCCATTAGAAAATTTTAAAAACCAACCATAGTGTGTAATCGAAGGAATACCTATGTCTTGGTCAATACGTAAGAATTCTAACATTCCTCGCCGTCACAAAGGAGTACCTAGATCTTTGAGGAGAGTTTATTCTAAACTTAGGTCAAACCTCTACTATTATCCTTTCCTGCTTCTGCCGCGCTCTGACTAGCCTGGCACATATAAAGAACTTAAAAACAATAAATCTTAGAAGTTTAATTGGGTCCATTCTGAAAAAAACTGTAGGTGATGGAAGAACACTAAGAACAGTTCTGAAATCAGCAAATCAAAGTTAGCTATTTTTACTTACTAGTTTTCAGTCATCTGATAGCATGCAGACAGGTGTTATAATCTTTATAAAAACTTGTTAGCGTAGATAAAATGATAAGTACTGAAATACATTTCGTAAGCTACGCATTCACTGTCGCTCCAAGAAGTGCAATAAAGTAATTATTGCAGCAGCAACAAAACCGAAAACTGTAATAACCTTGACGGTAACTGAAATGGATAAAACTGTTTGGATTGTCAAGTAAGTGAAGAATTGACTGGTATTCCAACTCCATAGCTACAATTAGTTGCCGGAATAATTAAAACCGTTGTACTCTAAAAAAAAATGTTGTACTCTTTTACTATTTCAAATTTTGCGATCCGACCACAGTGATAAGTGTGCATGGTTTTTTTCAAAATTTAATTTGTTTTTGCCCGTAACCGCTTCCCATCTTTCGCTTGTCTTCTCTCCTCCCCTGAACGCATATATGTTTTGTGCTTCCGTCCCCTCGCCTTGCATGCTCATAGGTCGTCTTTTCATATATGTGGCTTCATCGACTCTCCCTGAGAGGCCTCGATTCGATCGATAGGTCGACATCTTTGAGCCGTGCATGCGTCATGTGTCATTGTTAGCCCCGGAACCCCTTAAGAGACTCAAATCAATGCGTCTGAAGACTCTCGTCTGAAAAAAGGGATGCCCTGGAAAAATGCTTTTCGCGGAAGTGGTCGCGCTGCAATCAGACCTTTGGATGCTCATGAATGCGTCTAAAAAGCCGAATGGTTCACGTTTTCTGTTTTAAGTACTTACACATTTTAAGGCGTTCCAAGAAGACCTCTTGATTAAATCCGTGGGCTCGCAGAAATATGTAATCTGAGAAATTCCGCACGATTTGTTGAAAACCTCTCCGAGCAAACGTTTATTTCCCGGTTTTATAATGTCTGGTTACGTATGATTTCAGGATTTCCCGGTGAATGATGCTGATGAGGTCTTCTAGGATTTCCCACCGGGTTAGGCTCTCCATGATCGCCGACGTTTCGGCAGAAGACTTTCCTGCCACTATCTAGTCTCTAGATGAGCCTTCATCCAGACTCCAGAGCCTTGAAAATGGCAGGAAAGTCTTCTGCCGAAACGTCAGCGATCACGGAGAGCCTAACCCGGTGTGAAATCCGAGAAGAACCAATGTCTGGTTAGCCCTAACTGCTAGATAGTGTAGCCTTTTAGTTGGTGAGATGGTTGGTTAGAGTTCAGGTTTTGTAAAGGTGGTACATACCATCCTCGTTGAGTATTCTTCCAGCTGATTGGTACATTTTTGGACAGTCCTTATCCGAACTTTCCCCTTCCGGGGACATGTTCTCACGTTCCCTCGAATACGTAAATTGCTCGACATCAGGGGTCTCTCTCTTGTGTTTTCCTCTTACACTCTGCATCTCTCCTTACGACGTCCAAAATCCCTGTTCTCTTCTTTCCTCTTCCACGCTTCCCCTCCCCTCTCATCACCCTCCTGAACTTGCCCTCGCCTATAAACACGTTCTCAATCCATCCCTTCTACGAATCTCCTCAACGAATTTCCTTATCCAACCTTATCCAACACTTCCGCATTCGTCTCCGTAGCTATTCAACTCACCATTTTCATTCTTCTTCAAACCCACATCTCCAGTTACGTTCATCCTCCCTCCGCAATGACCAACTTTCCGATCCAACAGTGCCACAGTCAGTGTCTGAGTTTTCTCCTACCTTTACTTTACGTCTCGTAAATTATATATGGATATTGGTTATTTTACGCTAGCGTCATCACTGGGAGTATCCGTTTTCATACGAAGAATATGTTTAACCTGAGGTAATAAGGGCATAAGTGTGACGAGACTGTTTGAAAGACAAGACTGAGAGCGCCTAGATACTCCAAAGTCGCTCGAAAGACTTCTGTGAATTGGGAAGCTTCGGAAAATGTTCAAAGTTGGGCAATAAGTCAATTGCGGCGTGTAGTGGAACGTATTAACTGCATTGCCAGGAGTTACCAAGATTATGTAGTCGAAAACAATTAATTACAATGTATAAAAGCTACGAGATATAATCTTTGCTTGCGAAATTACTGAACAAAAAAACTTTTTGGACTCTACTTATTATGGACTTTTCGGTCAGGGCTTTTTGGATTGGACTGTTTGTCCCACAACCGTCGAAAACATCCCCGTTATCAGCGCCCTCCTGTGACTGAAAGGTTCGTTCGCCAGCGTTCTTTTCCTTCTCGTGATTCTAGTGTTCTAATAGGGTAAATGATCAATGTGAAATGGACGGAATAGATTTTGTTCGTGATTCTACTTTTTTCCGTATAAATATCCTCCTCTCGAAATGAATTATGTTCTGATTGTTTTGGTAAGTTTATTTCGGATTTCTGCCATATAATGTGGATAGTTTTTCGTTTGGATTGAGCGATTTTTTGATAGTTGCGGAAAATCATATGTTGGCCAGACAAAGGGAGCCATAGGATGCAGACTGAAGGAACACGAACACGAAGGAAAGGGCTATTCGGAAGAAAGATTGGTATCACTCTGCCGTGGCTGAGCACACACTTTTAGAAGGTCACAGTATTGACATCAAAAGGGCGAAAGTTTAATGTAAAGAAATCAGCTACTATCCACGGATCATCAGGGAAGCCATTGAAATAGAAAAAAGACCTAACAGCCTTAACAGAGAAGATGGCTACGAACTTCCTTATACGTGGAAAAGACTTCTGAAAAACTAAAGTATTGTATGTTTGTTTTTTCGGGTGTACCCCGCGTACTATGACCAGGTGTGAAACCTGACGTTTCGTGGCCGTTGCTGGCCACTTTATCAAAGGGAATGAGGTATCTGATGAGTTGGTGGAGTTTATATAGGGGTTTCAAGGAGGGCAAAGGATGGGAAGGGGAGGAGTGGAAGGAGTAGTCATTGCATCTTTATTCCGCTTCAAAGCAGGGTCCCACGTGTGGCTGAGTTGGAGGCCACAGTCCCTATTGAAATTTAGATGGCATTTTCTTATCTCCAAAGCTTCGCGGATCAGCCGGGGCTTGAAGTTTTTCACTTTGGCGATTATTTTTGTTTGTCTGAGGTCAATCGCGTGTCCCGAGGCTGAATGTTCCGCTACTGCTGATTTTAAGGGTTGTTTCAGTCGAATCGCCCGCTCGTGTTCTTCTAAGCGGGTTTTGACGGAGCGTCCGGTTTCGCCGATATATTTCTTCTTACACGTTTGGCATGGTATCTCATACACTCCTTCCACTTGAAATGGTGTTGCGTCCTTCACACTCCTCAGACAGTTTCTAATTTTTAAATGTGGCTTGAACACAGCTTTGATATCTTGTTTGCGGAGGATGTTCCCTATTCTATCCGTTACGCCCCGGACGTAAGGAAGGAATGCTCTCTTGGGTGCCAGGTTGTTTGCGTCCGGAGTCCCAATTTCTTCTTTTTTCGGGCCGTCCTCATCCTTGGTCATGATTTTGTAAAATGATTTGGAGATGGCTCTCTTGCTATATCCGTTCTTTTGTAGAATGGCTTCCACTTTCTGTCTTTCGGCCGGGAAGTTGGTCTCGTCACTAATTCTGCAGGAACGCTGAATTACAGTATTGAGTACCGCATTTATCTGTGCGGGATGATGGTGTGAATTTGCCTGGAGGTACCGATTGGTGGCAGAGGGTTTCCTATACACCGCGTGTCCCAGAGTTCCATCATTTCTCCTTTGCACCAATACGTCCAAAAATGGAATTTTACCATCTTTTTCTACTTCCATTGTAAAAACAATCTTGTCATTTATACTATTTAAGTAATAATAAAATTCATCAAGCTTCTCTCGGCCATGCGTCCATATAATAGGGGTCCTGCTTTGAAGCGGAATAAAGATGCAATGACTACTCCTTCCACTCCTCCCCTTCCCATCCTTTGCCCTCCTTGAAACCCCTATATAAACTCCACCAACTCATCAGATACCTCATTCCCTTTGATAAAGTGGCCAGCAACGGCCACGAAACGTCAGGTTTCACACCTGGTCATAGTACGCGGGGTACACCCGAAAAAACAAACATACAGTGATAATGACCCGCGAAAGTTTTAACCAAGAACTAAAGTATTAATTAATCATGCTGTGCATAATAACCGCTTAAGTTTGTTTATTCATTTTTGATTGTTGATTGTTGAGAAAGCATGACGAAGCCGGCAGAATAGCACGGCGAAAATTTAGCTTAAAATGTTTTATTATATCTCAGAAATCCAAAAGTAACTTACCAAAATTAACATGAACTGCGAAATGAAATCTACGAAAGTCTAAGAAGTATGTTCTGATTGGTTGATTATGTTCCAGTGCGTCCTCTACTCTGCGTCTAGTGGGCCTCCTCTTTATACGTTCCTGCGATAGCCGTCCGTATCTCATCTGATTCATGAACTTCAAAGTGCACATGGGAGAAAGTATTTATGCGTTGGCAGTCGGACGCACGTGTTTATTGCGGGGCGAAGTCCCTTGTGCATCCACCAGATGGACATCGCAGCACGGTTGTAAGTGATGTGAAATACAGAAGGGTTTACGTTTCATTTGAAAGTCAACACGAGTTCAAAGGTTCATCCGAGCAGAAAGAGACTATTCCATCGCATCGCAGCCATAGATAGACAGACCTGTGACTTCGTTGCTCCCAAATCATTCAGGAAGCCTTGGATCAAATAGCGTTGTTTTATTAAGAGAAAGGTAACTAGTTAATAATGACGATAATTAGTGAGTCGCTCTCATAAAATGGTCTCATGCACAAGGTATACTTGCTATTCGATTAAAACCACAACGTTGTTCTTTACCCGTTATAGAATCATGTGCTTCAATTTGATGCTGTTTGAGGTACATTTTTCATATTTCTAGGCCATTGGTTGGCGATTAATCATTCAAGTTTATATGGAAGCATACGAGTCAGTTAAAAAATGAGTTAGCTATAATGCCAATGTGGACGAAGAAATACGATTCCATTTATAATCTTTGGGTCATTTTCGGAATGGAATAAGATTTTGAGCTGAAATATTGAGTGGTAAGAAATTCATTAAGATCTATCGATTATCACACAACCTCCTTTATTTTACTGAGTTATCCCTAGGCTGCCAACTGTGCCACATATGGCACAACCAATTTGATGTGTGTTTCTTTAAATTATAGTAAAGTAAGCCATTATAAAACATCTAAAAAAATGTTTTTATTAATATGATATTGATATAGTACTTTTCCAGTAAGATAAGAAAAATGTGTCGAAATATATATAATCTGGTCAAAACATAATATCTTGTAGTGTTGGGATATTTTAATTTATATTCCTTTCAACGATTCTTTATATAAAAATATTCTGTTGAAACTTACACTTCAGGCACATTGCTAATATATTTTAATAATATTTTGGACGACTATTATTTTACTGTGGGTGGGCAAATCAACTTAAATCTTAAGAAAATAATACATTGGTTTTGGATGTTGGTTCGGTTTCCGTTCATCTCTTGGTTATTTCTTAAGAGTCCGACCAAACGGTATTTTTACGACCGAAAAGTCTTTACTCCAAAGAAATAAAAACGGATCCTGGGCGAATGATAAGTCCGAAATGACGTAAGAGAGATAGTAGTGTTCGTTTGAAATTTAAAAATGCCCACTCGCTTGAAGCGTGGGTCTCAACGTATGTGGCTTTCGGTGCTTGGCGACCGGAAGTCCAAAACTCATACCGATTCACTGGAGGTCACTGGGAAATGGCGTTAAGTGACCAATCCATCTTAAATGATCCAGTATTAGTTATAACGAGTTCAGATACGATCAGATTTACAGGTTGAAATGTGTTACAATTTTTTCAGGCTTCTTATCTTTCATTTTTATGAAGTTTGAATCAGTAAACGTACGATAAAAATATAATTGGATGCAGATTGCTCGAAGATAATCTGTTCTTTATAGTGAAAAAAATCAGTTTTTTATTATGCCTGCGTTTCTCTGTAGTATATCCAATGAGTGTGGTCTTATTATGTTACTTGTTAAATATGGAAAGAACTTATTCTTAAGAATACTAATTCCATCAAAAAGGATTTTAAATAGTACGAGGTGTTGGCACTGTGAAATTTTGATTTATATTTTTTTAAAATAACAACCTCATTTAGTAATCAGCTTTTGTAATTTTTTGGTTGATAATTGAAAGTTCAAAAATAATTTCTTTGAGCCCGTTGGACAATATGACAGCGACTTTGGTTCCACCAATCACCGTGCGTTTGCTCTGTTGTGTTGTGTGAAACAATTCCCTTCATGAACACCGTTGATGCGAAAGAAAACACTGTTGACTTCGTGGCAGAGCCCGAAATATTTAAAAAAATCACTACCTTCGCACTACTTTTGATTTTTTTGACCAACACAAATATTAAATGTTTTTCCAATTAGCTCGCTCCTCTCGTGTGTATTCGGGTATTACATGGGAATTACTGTTTGTTAATGTTTCACCACAGCCCGTGTGGTCACGTGACACGTACTGTCGTGGCTTTACATGTACATTTATTTTTTTTTAGAAAATATTGCATAGGAAACTACGATGTGAAGAATTAGCCTAAGATTTGGAAATTTTCGCGCAACACGAAATATATGGAAGGAACTTGTAATATTTTGATTATTTATTTTTGCCTGAAAAGTTGTAAACGATATTACCCGAATTCCGGTGTATGTATCCACTAACGGATTATTCAGTCACCATTTTTTTTGGCATGAGAAATAATATTTATTTTTCGTAGTGCTCCTTATCCTCCTCACCCATAACTGCAATAAGGAAGGAGCTTATATATATATAAGTATAATTGGCTAATCGTCATTGTGTCTCTCACTTATCCTCGACTCTCTCTCTCTCTCTTCAGTTACAATGTCTAGTAGCTTCGTTATCTGTCGAGAACAGCTATTTTTGTGAAAAGATTTTTAAAATTTTTTTTCTGAAACGATATCGAACCTCTTTTGTGGGAGTAAATCGTTATATCTTTGTTGTGGTGTCAACTTATTTATTTCTCGTTTTGTGGTTTCCGTTGCGGGCGGCGGTCTTCAATCGATAAATCGAATCGAAGGAAGGTAGTCGGAATTTTCCCGTGACCTAAGAGCATTTGAGGACTTTTGAGTCATTTTGGTGGTACTGACGGACAAGCCAAGAACGATCTTGTTTGAGATGCGCTCCAGATGGCAATATGTCTCTGCGCACTTGTTTACTAAGCATGTTATGGTTAAATAACCAATATTGATTAGCCAGAATGGGTGCCAAAAGCTGTATAAAAAATTGGGCTCGAGAAGATCAGTCCCCGGTTTTTGGCATGTTTGCACTTGTACCACCTGTTAAAAAATCTAAAAAAAAAATTCATGCCTACGGACGATACTTACTTACTTACGTTAATAACATAAGTTTAATCATGGCATCTTTTAACCTAGAAGTTACAACAGTACAAACTATTAAAGTTAATAAACTCCGAAATGTCCGGCAACGCTGGGAGTATAAAAAGTAGTCATGCTGGGAGTTCTTTATGCCTACTGAAAACTAAAATTTCAAAAAATTTAGTTGCTCATGTCATGAGGAAAAGAAAAAAACAAAAATAACTTTTTTGTGTTCATGGTAGTTAGGTGTTACCATGGAAAAAAGATTTAGGAAATATTGTGCTGTTGAACGCTGGACATAGCAAAAATGCCCTTTGGTCAAAAGTGCTGGGGGCATTTTTGTCTAGTTAACTAAATAATTCTAGAGCATTCACAGAAAATGGTAAATTTTGGTTAATGGCAACGTTGTTTCCATCGGTATGTTTAATAGTTTTTATCGTGAGATGTTGTAAGTCGAGTGCATTTCTGGATTAAAGCATCTTTGCTCAGTACTTAAATATATTAACTCGCTCATGGAATGAGATTGAAATAGTTGGGTGATTTATTGGTATCAATGCTTCGTATTATAACTCTACCGTACTTTTTCCGAACGTCTGGTTCACCTTTCTTAAAGATTAAAATAAAGGCGCCATCCTATAATTGTTTTCAATGTATTTACTTCAATTTGAGTGACAATTAAATTACTGTAAAATTTGTCGCTTGAAAGATTCGGTATTCGGTCGCTGCAGGTGGCTCCTCAAGTTGAGCAAAGTAGGTATTAAGGGATTTTTCCCGGTAGATAATAATGGAGACCAAATACGAATTTTATTTTGAAATTTAGGCTGATGCAATTAGCGTGGGGTAACTTATGGTAATATTAATGCCACAACATTTGTGTTTTATTTATCTGAACTTCTGGTAACACAAGCCTGGAAGTAAGGGAAGACTTAATTAAAACATATATTTGGAGCATGCTCTTATACGGCAGTGAAGCCTGGGCAATAACACTCTACAGAACTAAGGATGTTGGATAGCAATGTGGAATGTGCTGTTACCGTAGAGTTATGAAGATTAATTGGACGAAATAAACTACGAACAAGTCCTACGAAGAGCTGGAGAGAAAAAAAAACATGACAAACACACTGCGAAGAAGGAGGAACAAACTTATTGGACACACTTTGTGACAAAACAGCCTATAATGGAAACAGTATTGGGAGGAGAAATAAATGGGAAGAATTATATGAGAAGACCAAGAATGGAATGCACTAAGCAAGCCACGAAAGACGTCAAAGTAAATAAATAAATGAAGGAATGAAGCTGGTGGCAGAGAGAGGAGAGAGGAGTCGGAGTGGAGAGCTGTTCCAAACCAATCTTCGAATTGATGACTTCTGATGATGAGCTCAACTTCTCTTTAATTTGCTGTTAATATAACTTTGGGTCTTTTAGTTGACTAGAGTAGTTGCCGTGTCTTTGATTAAGAAGTTGATATCTTCTTCGAAGTTACGAAATCACGATGAATGAATAAAACGCCTTAACTAGGATTGAAGTTATGGCATATTGTTCTGATTAGGTCCATAAGTGAATAAATAATTGTTAAAATCCAAGCAGTCGAATAATTTTACTTGTTCCAATTTGTATTTCGCCCATTTTTTGTATCCATACAGCGGGTGACTTCCACTGAGGTTACACAGCTTTGAACTCTGGTTATATTCTTACACTGAATTTCAATTATGGATGGTGGAAGTTTATAAAAAAAAACAATTATAAATGAATCGTCGCAGTGCGAATAACCACCGAACTGCTCAAGGGATCTAAGAGCGTGGTCGAAGTTGGGCGGGAGAATTATCGCCCATAAAAAACGATGTGGATAATCGATATAGACTCCCAAGAGCATCGAGGTAGAAAACACAGGCCCAGGAAAAAAAAAAGTTGAATGAGTTTTTTGCTTCCTCATCCTTTCGAAAAACTTTGTACGAACTAGGGTGGGAGTTGGCTAAGTCCTTTTTTTATTTCTTCCATCTCGAAAGGATCTCATCTTAGAAAAGAAATATAGGTAGATTATATATATCCAGTCCCTCGGAGAAAGTCCTCGCCATCTTTAAATTTAGTTTTTTTTGGGAACAAACGGCATATACTGCAACTCACCCATTTTTTATGCCAATGTCGGTTTTTGTCCAAGTCTTCAATTTATCTTTAAGTCAAGGGTCCCTACGGTAAAATTAAGCTCATGCATTAAGTTGATCGGAGGATGGAAATTTCGCGCTATGTATACATATATGCTCCTCATCAAATAGCGAATAATTCGTTTCAGATATGTCCTCCACCCCGGGCTTCGTCCATTATTAACTTTTAACAACATCACGCTATTTAAGGAGTTGGGGAGTGTTTTCTTATCGCCACAAGAATGTAGTTTGAGTATCTCTCTGGGCTGTAAATGTAGAAAGATGTAGAGACCAACCTTCTTACCTTTTATACCCCAGCATCACTGTTTCAATCTACAGTCTAGTAACATTGTTGTGTGATGTGGGATAGTTGACGACGGCAACCACATATATATGAGAATTTGAAGATCATTGTAATACTCGTTTGTCAGGAACTGAAATAATGCTTCAAAAGTAAAAAAAATTGCCGAATAGGTCTTACTTTCATTTCACATATCTCTGAAAGTTCACATGTTTTTGTGAGAAAATCTGAAAGCAGACGTCCTTACTCAAATCTACATCTCCATGTTTTGTTTCCTGCGATCCGCCGTAGATGCCTGTGGTCTTCGAAAATGGTATCGGTTGACATGGAAACCGATGCCGAAAGGGCAAAAATCATATGTACACCTAAAAATCACATTTAGCTATATCTCCCCTGCTATAAAATTCTATGCAAACTGATTTGCGGACCATAAAGAACTGTGCTGGATATTGTCGTTCTTTCCGTAGGACCCTTTCTTGCCAAGAGATTTTTGTATGGAGATTGAGCGCCTAGTTACGGTAGGATAATGGAAGAATTTGAGAAATCCACGGAAATTTTCCCGGAATTCCTTTGGGGGCGTCCGTTAATTACGTGTGGCGATTTTGGCTATTTTTCGACCCCCCCCCCTCCTCCCTTGTTGAGATTTCGTGAAATTTGGCTCCCCCCTTCGTAATCTCACGTGAGATTTTAAAAAATGCGTATTTTGTAGTGCATATACGTTAATCTGTGCTTGATTGCGTTGGATTTATAAAAAAACATAGTTTGTTTATTATTTTTATTTAAGGCTAGTATTTAAGAACAACTAAGAACGTAATCTAGAATCACAGTGAGAAAATCGAACAATAAAATACTTAAATTGAAACTACTTAAATTCGTAGAATAATACTCTAATTCTAATTCAGTTGTCCACGGGGACTCATGTGTGTGGTCTCAAGAGTGACTACTGGAACCAACATGTCCATGTGATTTGTTTCCACATGCTTGGTTTGTTTCAATACTCGCAAGCATTTGTATTTATTAATTTTACAATTGCATTTTACTCTCACTTATACAGTATACAATAAAATACACTTACAAATATGAATCGCAAATTTTTTTCCTGGAATATTAACAGATAAAATCCTTTATTATCTCCATCGTCTCAGGCTCTACCTTGTGGAAGTTCATTTTATCGTAAATGAAAAGGAAAACTTTGTTATATTCCACCAATTTATTTTCAGGTACAACAAGTTTCGACGAAGCGACATCATCTTCAGGTACCTACAGATCAGTCAGTACCTGAAGATGACGCCGCTGCGTCGAAACTAGTTGTAACTGAAAATAAATTGGTGGAATATAACAAAGTTTTTCTTTTCATTTAAGATAAAGTCCTGCTAAGCCTATGGCTTGTAAGCAGGTGCTCTTTTTTATAGTGTCCACCGGATTGTGCACATTTTTGGATGTCCGTGTTTCTGGCTCGTGAAGGAGGTTCCATATTGGTCTTTGAAGTGCCTTTTATATGTAGTATGCTTTTCCAATTATGGCCGTCTAACGAAAAAAGAAATACTCGATTTGGCGGCCTTTCTTTCGATGAAGCTCCACGGCGCATATTGATAATTAAGGTTAGTGACGATACCCGCTCGAAGCTCACCTCTGAGCTGCGAGAGGTAGGAAGATTGTATATATATATATGCGTGTACTCCCACTTCAAATGTGATCTTCCAGGAAAAGTGCATCCATCGTTTGTGTTCGTATATATCATTGTGTTGGAGAGAATACTCGAATTTTCTCCCTCTCTCGCTCTACGGAAGAAGAGAGAGTTCTCGGAGGGAGAAGGTGTTATGGGACGTTTCTGTGAATCTTTTGCCCTCCCACGAACGTTATACGCCTCATTATATACGCCCTCCTCCGGTTGCTTTTTCAACCCTATCCCCCCCTGCGCGAGACACAACGAGAGTCGCTCACTCGTTAAAAAAAGAACTGCTTTAACGGATCGATTCGTCTCTTTAATACCTGGGGCTGAGTCAATTTGTCCTCAATTGCGTCCGAAAATAGATGTACCCTATACATTATGAGTGCTTTTATTTTGTAAAGAGTTTAAAGGAAAAATTTTAACACAACTCTTTATCGATCTTGTTCCCACCCGCTTCCTACTGCAAGCCATTTCCGCAAATCCATTGTCAATCATAGCTCTTAACAAATCTTTTAATAATTTCTGTAATCATAAGCAAATGTTCAGGAGTATCTCCATCGTCTCTGGCTCAACCTTGTGGAAGTTCATTTAATCTTAAATGAAAAGGAAAACTTTGTTATATTCCACCAATTTATTCTCAGGTACCTGAAGATGACGCCGCTGCGTCGAAATTAGTTGTACCTGAGAATAAATTGGTGGAATATAGCAAAGTTTTCCTTTTCATTTAAGATTAAATGTTCAGGAGCTTGCACCGTTCGATAATTTAAATGCTTTCTCGTAACTGCTGTCGATGCCATTATTCTTGTTAGAGTCGATGTAATCTGACCCATTTTATGTGTGTTGAGTAATCTTTTTTAAAATATGTAATAATATGTAAACTGTGTATCATTACTCAATTAATATTGCATAGAAAATATGATTCTCATTTATTTCTGAATTTATTTGTATTTTCAGAAGAGGGATGCTAAAATATTTATTGGAAGGTCAAATAAGTTATCAGATAGACCTTTTCGTCTCTTATGTTTTGGTGATCTTCCGTATTCTTCCTTTTATCGTTTTGTTTATCGCTGCGTGTAGCGCCAAGAAGACTCGTTCTTTTCCTCACTTAGCTTACGAGACATTAGCCCCTTCTTTTGTTCTGGTGGTCATCGAGTACATTGTTGTGAAACCATTCGCATTCCATATGAGCTTATATTTCAAAAGGGAAAGAGAAAAGTATTATGCTTTTATCTTTCGAGGGTCGGCCGTGATAGCGGTTATCGTGGGCTGTGTGTGAACTGTGGCTTTTTCTTTTCGTGATAAGGGCACGATACACTACGCTGGCTGGGGTTGTCTCTACGCTACAGTGATTATACCCGCCCAAAGCGACGATGTTTTTATTACGCCCTCGCTTTCAAAATGTTGAACTCATTTTGTTAAGATGAGTTGAAATATTAGGGTGATTTGAGCGAGATAGTTCCCTAGTCATAATGGAGACCATATTAAAATTTTATTTTTTTATTTCAGCGTCTGTAAGAACTATGAAATAAATATTGAAATATTAATGGCGCAAATAAAAAGTTATATGCGACCAATATTCTCGGTAATTAAATAAATATAAGCTACGTTAGTCTCTAACTTGACTCATTTTTTCCCGCCGTACGGCTGAAAACCCTTAAAAACAGCAGGTTCTTTTGCGATTCTTTAAAAATTACTGTGGTGAGTAATAGATTATTTTTTTATAAATAGTTTATAAACATGCAATCTACACATCGTTAGTTTTTTGACGAAATCTAGGTGTTAGAAGTTCCTAATTTGTTTAATATTCTCTCTCTGGAGCGCACAGCCATAATCTATCCCATGTAAAACAGCTTATATTTTGAGGCAAATTGCTCGAAAAGTAGTTCGGAAAGGGGTTGATGTATTTTGATGTAATTGGCAAGATGATAGTTTTTTCTTTAAAATGAGGCCAAATTCATCAAATTCTAGGTGGAGTGATATTTCGCTCTCAAACTACGTTAAAGAGTCGAAGTATTTTTGTGGAACTCGACTTGGTGTGTCAAGTTCTGATGAGTGGTTAAAATGGTGTTTTCATGACTTAATAGGATACATAGGAATGGCGTATGAATTTCTGGTGAATTAATGTAACTATGTGACAAATTTGTATGCATTTTTCGTACGTTTGCAAAAAGTCGTACGCAGGGGCTTTCGCTCGTCAACAAACGTTTATTATCCCCCCCTGTTGCCTTTATCCACTTAGGCTATTCTATGGAACTCATCGTTCACGACAGTGCACAGTTATAGGGATCTGAGCAAGCGGTTGTGCATAAAATAATTAAACAAAAGCACTTAATTGGCGCTCCGAATGTAGACAATTAACAGGCTTACGATTTAATGAAGTGCATAATAGCCGACGTCTTCACCAGAACTGTCGACCGTCGAGAAATACGAAGTTTTTAGGCCCGCCATTTTCTATGGGGGACAAATAACGTTTTGTCGATGGGCGACCAAAGTTACAGAATAGACTCTTGGTGGTTGGATTACCTTAGCGGTTGAATTTGCATGTTATTACTACTAGCTCCAGCGCAGATAGTCCAGGGTCATTCCTGGTTGCAGTTGTGCAAAATATGTCATCGGTAATCCGATCCCTACTACTTGAGGATGCTATGAGGAGGAGGAAGAAGAAATTCAAATGCAGTTGTTACCAATGCATATCGAGATTGTAAAGATACCTCTCAGGCGATAATTTTACATAAAAATTGGGCAATTATATACTATTACGGCTTAAGTTTTGTTTTTTGTGTAAATTTAGATTTATGTAAGGTCACTAATATATCTGTCACTACTTTCACAGACTTTTCCTGATTAACAATGAATAGTCCTAAAACTTAAAATATATTTATTGTATTTCATTTATTTTGATTGCTCTAAATTAGGTCTGATATGATAGAACTGATATTTTTCAATAAAAATCATGAATGTATAATTTCCCTAACCTGATCAACACAAGTACAATCCGTCCTCCGTATGTTGGGCGCTCTGGTTTCTCATCCTTTGGGCCTGAGTTCGTATCCTAGCTGTGGCTGTGTGCTTTTTCAGCGGAATCCCAATCCGTACTAGGGTACCATTTCATGCATGCATTTCTATTTAACCCCCCTTGGAGTGGACCTATTTTATTCTATTTCGACAATTCTCCCCGCGGCGGCGTTTGCCGAGAGGCGATCCCGTCGATATCTTTCCTGTTGGAATCGCCGCGCGTGCGAAAATTGCTCCGATCTCCCACGCGTAAGGACGTTTAAAAGCGTTCGCGTCCAAAAAACTTAAAAGAGGCCTCCAATACGCGGAAAGGAGTTGAGAGGGAGTTTGTGTTTCCTTTATCTTTCTTTCGTAAAAGTGTGTGTGCGTGTGTGGGCCATTTTAAGATCATTCCGCCTCTTGGGAGTGGATCGGGTCTTTATCGCCGCCTGCGGTTCTCCACTCTGCAGCTGCTCCGTGGAAAATCTTTCACCCCCACCCACCCACCCTCCCTCCCTCATTCACTGAACGGTCTTCGCATACCCTCTATCGACGCATTTGCACATCTCATGCTTCCGGCACCCGAGGAGGAGGAAATAAACCGAAAGATTATTATCTCTTCTTCTTCTTCTTCGGATGTGGAAGTTATTGTGTTGTTTATGTTTTTCCTCCCCCATTCGACTTCGCATTGCGTATCTTTCCTCTTTTTAAGCGTTGCTATCTTTTTAAGCCTTTGTTTGCTTTGTGTTGTAAAAAGGAAACAATGGAGCGTGTGGGTGAGGGATAACAGTCCTTTCTAGGTCCTCGTTTTCAAAGGCGTTTTTTTTTATATCGGCTGTTTTTGGATGTTCTTTTTTTTTACTGGTGGCCCGTGCCTGGATTCATCAATTAGGTGCCATCTTTTCAAAGAGTCCGAGAGAAAGTGCAGAGTCCTCTGGATGGCCGTTCTCAACACTACTCCCTCATAGGGTTGTAGCACAGTCTATACAGTCGCGACAAGACGGACACAATTCTTGCAGCTAGCTGTTAGTAGCGCCCCAAGCGGCGAACGTGTATAACTACCGCAATGTGGGGTGAGTACATACACTTCAAGGTGATAGAATACTTCCTTTTAACACCTTGCATATACTTGCTCGAACTGGAACTAGAGCCTCTTTTCTTCTTCACGATGTAATGGAATTATTCCTTTTGTAGAGAATATTTTATAATGTCTCCCCTTGATGGATTTAATTGTGTTAATAGGCAACAGTGAGAATAAAACGCAGTTCAAGCGTACTAGAAACAACCGTTCAAACTCATCATGTATTTCAATCTCGCGATACAATACCGTACTTTGGATGTCATACCGGCTTTGATTGAGACTGTGTGCTTAGTGCTGCTACTACGTACAGTTTTTTCACATTTAATTTGTATTAAATAATACTGCAGCAGAAAACGGTAATGGAATTCAGGAGTGTCATTTTTTCCGATTCCCTAAGTATCATTACAGGTTGGTCGGTGCTATTGAAATTTTTGAAGCTCACAAAAGGTGAGCGCTCTCTAATTATTTTATTTTAACACGCTAATGTAATTTATTATGATCATTACCCGTGCATACCATGGGTCACCCATAGCCGTAGAAAAGATTGAAACGGGAAAAATGCCGCTTACTTGTGCACAAAATTATTTGCTCTGTTCGGGGCATTTTGAAGACAGCCAGTTGATAAAAAGAGATTAGTGCTAACCGTTGTCCAAATAATATTTATAATGAAATAAACAAGTGTGGAAATAGACAAGTGATTTTTTATTATGTTTAATCTCATAATATTTGATATACCCAATAATCCGTCTCTAATAAGCTTTCAACGGTAGTTATCTGTCAGAAAGACAGTCTTCCCGAGGAAAAACTCTAGATACCAATCTCTTCTTAGATATAAAGAAAGTATCCTTCGATAGCTTTTCTTTAGCGTTACTAACATATTTATTTTCACCCAGTTTCTGCCAATCATGGCAAATTTTTCTCTGATACACAGTTACAACAGGATCATCCAATGAGTGAGTAATTTTTATTTGTATGTCTATAGTTCGAAATCAGGCAATTAAGAACTCACTGAAGAGAGTAAGAGATTAGATTTCTTGTTTGAGGAATAACATAACAGTTCTTCGAATTAAGAGTTGATTGAGATGTACTGGTGGTAGGTAGGAGATGGTCAGGGCAATTAAAGATGCAAGATATATTGCGGAAGTGCAAGATATAGCCAAAAACTGTTTTAATCCTTTTGCCTGGAAGTTAATAGGGAATATATTTCGTGGTCATGGATCTCATTAGTTCAGTGATACCAAATACTTTTCACTGAGTCTCCTGTATCGCAGTCCTTAAGCACAGTCTAAACAAATAGTATAGAATGTGTATAACAATAAATAAAACTTTTACAATCCACAATTTTGGTCAATACAATTATGCACAAACCGGATTTCAATGCATGTGCATCATCATCAGGTGCTTATTTATTGTTATAAAATGGAATTCCGTAAAGTTAAACCTGATCTTATTTCTTTTATTAGTTTAGACTGTGCCTTAAGGTTACAAATTTTTTCCGAACATTTTAATTTATCCTCTGTTCGTATGTAGCAACAGTTAGTTGAGGGAATAAATACCAAAAGTGGCCTGGATCTAAGAGTGTTTATGCTTTTTAAAGAGAAGGCAAAGAACTTGAAATAGGACCAAAGGTTGGTTAGTTTGAGCATAGATAAAATAGCAGTTGTGAGGCATTTGTCGTACAATAATAGTGTAGATTATGTATGTGGCTCAGAGGGCTTGGGTTTCTTCAGAAACAGTAACATAACAAGTCCAGCTCTACTGCTAATGATAAAGGGATTGATTTATAACTTAAGGAAGCCTATAGGGTATCTATTTCTCCTGCCAGTCTGTAAAATACAAGTGTTTTCAAAAGTTATTCAAAACTACTCTTGAAATACTTTCTGGACCAGCGTTTACCGTGAAGACATGTGTGACTGACCAGGGTTCAAACATTGTTCTGATGCGTAAGTCAATAAAAATATCAACTGATTTATCTTCGATTTTTATGCAGGAAATTATACTATTTTTAAAATATTCCTCATTTGCTGAATAGTTACACAAATGACCTATTTAAATATGATTGTTTCCATCTATTAAAAAGGGGAATTAGAGTGTTGATCTCTTTGGAGGTCATTTGTGAATAGTTCTCCCTGGATTCTAAGAATACAGTCAGACTTGCACCCATAGTTTAAAAAAGCAGTAACTCCCCCTGTCTTCTCCAAATTGAAGGCCAGTTCACCACATATACTACGTCATTCTACAGAAGTATCAGCCATAAGCACTCTTATTTCTTGTGGATTAATGCCTGTTCAGTCACTGGCAACACCAAAATATGTAAAAACGTAGATGATTTATCCAATATTTTCAACTCCCACGGCATTATTTCAGCTACGACACTGAAAGTTACTACCACAGATGAATATGAACACATTGAAGCCCTTGAGGCAATGAAAAACCGGCTGGGGTAATTCAGGTTAATTGACCATTAAGAAAATGATAATAAGTACATAAAAGATAAAATTTGTTGAAGTTTGGCTTCTAAATATCAACTCTCTGCAAAAGATTTGGAAAGAGCTGAGAACCAAAGCCCTTTAGAAAGATGTCAAGAAACAAGAAAAATGAAACGATTTTTTGGAGAATGTTTCTCTATTGTCCGCTACAAGGCTACTCCTATTTCAATCTTTTGTTTTTAAATAGTTTCTGAAGCCTAATTCTTCATGCGGCAGTGAATATTCGATAGCCAGGAAGCAATCCTTGATAGCTTGAAAGAAGTGATTGGTCAAAACATGATTTCTTGTGAATGATACATGTTTTTGGGCTATTTTCTGAGAAAAATGCTTTCAATTCATTATTATGAATGTAGGTACTTCCTCATGAAAATAGAAGATAATATCCGAGGAAAAAATTAATTAACATATTTTAAAAACTTTCAAAGTAGTGAAAATTCCTCAGTCTTATATTGTGCAGTGAGGAACTGAATTCCTCTTTCGAGGAATGTTCATTCATCAACATTAATAAGTAGTACTCATTGTTTTGTTAATTAAAACAAATAGGGCGTCTTTTGGGAATGTGATTTGCGAATCAAACAAAATGCCCCTTCCAGAAAGATGCAGCTCACGTGAAACATTTGCTCAATAGAATCTTTGTAAGGACATGCATTTATTTTATATTTGAAATAAAAAAATCAGTGTCTCTCTAACTACAAAAATCGAATGTATAAAAAATACTTAAATGTGAATAATACAGGTTACTGATTTGAATTAAATGTGAGAAAAAGTATTGTTCCATAGATCCTTTTGTGTTTTCATTCCTCACAGCAAATACAAAAATGTAATAGTGACCTCAATGAATACCTGCACATGTGCTTCCTATTTTGTCTTTATGCCACTTAAAAAGTCAGAACAGACGTACGTTATGTCATAAGCCATAAGTGCTAGACAGGGGTAACAAACTACTCTGTACATATTTCAAAAAATGAAGAAAGTTTTGCTCCTTCTTTGAAATGTCTAACCATTGAACGGGCCATTTATTCCGCGAACGATAGTGTGACATCGGTGCTCTGAACGAGATTACGATAATTTAAAGAGGATGGAAAAGCCGTCAACATAAAGCATTACCCGCAAAAATCAAATGTTTATAAGGCAATGCAAATGTTGGCGAAAGTGAGCAAAAGTTAGCTTCATTTACACCGCAATGAAAGTAGTTATACACGTTCACCACTAGAGGCGCTTGCATCGGCGCGCTGCAAGTCTGTATAGGGAAAATTACATGGCATGACGCGACTGTATAGACTGTGGTTGTAGCACAGTCTGTGGTTGTAGTACATGCACTCTGTAATACACTCTGTCGTCATACACTCTGTAGTGTATTATCGACAACCCAGATGACTCTGAGAAAGTGTTCGAGAGAGACCTTTTTCTATAGTTTAGCATACATTCAGGCGTGATCCTAAAAAATAAGATTTTTCCGTCAAAAATAATTTTTTAAATGATAAAATACGAATTCAGAAGTGAATTATATCTTACGTAAGGTTTTCTCAGGCCACCTCGTCCCCCCTCTACGTAAGAGACAATGTAAGAAAACCCCAACCACCCCCCTCCCTCCCCAATACGTCTTACGTAATACTTGAATGGCCCCCAAGATATACGCCAAAGGATGAAATTCTTCTTCACGAATAAAATCATTTGACTTGACCAGTATTCGAACCCGGAACCTACACCGCCAAGTCTACTTAATTCAAGCCGTAACAAGATGGCTTGATTTCACTGGCTGTACAGCTGACCGGCAATTGAGAGATCCGGGTTCGAATCCCGGGAAAAGCGAATTGTCATGGCGAATTGCATCCCTTTGGTTTATAATTGCGTATCCGTGCGTTTTATTGCGTACCACATCATTTTTTTTTAATTTTGCAACGATTTGGATATCGCCATTAAATGCTAGAGAATGAACTCAACTCCACAATGAACTGTCGTTTTCTGTTTTTTTACTTAGCTCTTTGTCTAGCTTTTAGGTAGTCGCTCACTACCAACAATTTTACCTGCTATAAAAATTATAGACTAAATTATTTGCAATGTCATGCCGTTAGGAAAGATAGACGAAACTATGTATGTCAATAGCATGTATAAAGGAGTTGCAAAATAGCTGCTCTGCAGTCGTATCCTTTCTTTTTCCGTCGTTTAATAAGGAAGTTTCTGGTAAATAATGGTTTTGAAACTACTGCGTCTATGTTTTTAAGGGAAATGGCGAAGTGACAAAAAATATATGTGAATAAATCTTAAAATGTTTTAATTGTAGAAGTCAAAAATGTGCAAATTATACGACAGCGTAATTAAATATAGAATTGGCACTTTCATCGTCTGTCATTATTTTCCCTTGTCAGCGTTAAACTAGATCATAATTTGCATAATGACTGTAGTGACCGATTAAATCTGTCGACATGCAATTCATCAATGCTATGAAAACGGTAGATCCAAGCGTCTAAGTTGTAGGTATAAAAATTCAAACAATTTTGCAGCAATGCAAGCTAGAATCATAGAAAAATTTATACGTACGTTGTTTGATTAATACACATTTGATTAATACAATGAGATATCATATTGCATTAGTCCCATGCTTGTAGATCAATTATTTTACGATTGTATCATGTGTATATATTAGTCCTTTTGGGATAAATATTCCTTTTTCCCTTAAAAAATTGATTGCATTTAATATGTCTGAATTCACATTCGGGAAACGAATTTAGGTACGAGTACAATTAATCCTGCGTGTTGAGGAAGGTCTTCCATTCTGATACTGGAAGATTTAAACTTGATAATTGCAATATAGCTACTACATGAGGAAGAGGTGAAAAAGCAGCCGACAAAATTAATAATTAAGCAAATGGATTTTCCAATTAGCGAAGATTTGTAAACATAATGTAAGCCTTTTTTCTTGCTTCTGATGTTTAACGTGCCGTGTTTTTTATTTATTTACTGGGACACTTCGTCGGATGCATTTCGTTCGGCGGCATTCAATAAATACATTTCCAATTACTTTTATCGTTCATTAATACCATTTGAAGGAATCTGAACTCAAAATTGGTCCCGATCCTGGCAATGATATTGGAAATGGAAAATACATCATATCTCAAATCCAGCTTAATCAATCGGGTTTAATGCTATCTTCCCCCATACTGAATCAAATGCTTGGGCTTGGTCCATTGTGGATTCGGAAGGAAATAATACTCTGCTGAATTCTCCTAAAAAAGGGTGATTTTTTTTAAATTTTTTTATTATTTTAAATTGAGGCTCCCTTTGGCTTCCAACGCCTCGTTAATCATTTTGACTGGCTTGTTGTACAGTCCTATCGTATCGCGTGTGTATATGTTTCGAAGCGACACATTGATTTATACGGCCCGTAGAGAACTCGTAATGACTACGCTGCACCTTTTTGGTATTAATGGCTTTTTACTGGCGGTCAGGTTTTTCTGTCGATTCGCTGAGCCGGTTGTTAAAGTGAGACGTGTGTGTGACGTCATGCCCTAAGCGTATTTGGAGCGCCGTGTTTTGTTTCTCCGATCGCATTTACGTTTTCATTTCGTGGAACCGAAATGGAATGATTGACTTTGTGATATATATATATATATATTTATATCTGGAAAACCGATCTCTGATCGTATTGTAATTTTTCTTAACGGGAAAAATACTCGTGCTGAGTCGATTAATTTTTGGAGCGTCGCTGAAAATCACGTTTCAAGTCCACCAATCTGTGTCACCAAAGCTCCACCACCAGTTATATCACCACCAATGCTCACCGGTCAGGTCCTCAATTTAATATATAAGTCTCATTGTCTTCCGTTAAGTTTTTTATATTATATTTTAAAGTTGTAGGTTAAAAAATGAAATCATTGAATAAGTAGACGATTTTGTGTATCTGGGCCGAATGTTTGCGAAAGATGGAAGTGTAGATCAGGCGATGGAATGTTTAATGGGAACGTGGTAGCCTCTTTAACACGGTCGAAGAAGTACCATTCAGCAGCGTTGGATGGCGCTAGCAGTTATTAAGTAGTTCTCAATTAAAAGTACTGAATATCTTATATATAGTTTGCACATGTTTTTCATTTTTTTGTACATAGTTTAAATTATTTTATGATAATATTTTATTCTCCACTGTCATGCTAGTTATGTTAAGAATTTAGTTTATAAACAGGACCTACCACATTATTTGATTATTTTAAAATCTCATACGTAATGACTTCACTGTCTCCTGGGATTTCTTCTTTGATATACTAAGTTTTTACTCTAGCTGCCCATGCTAGTCGATTAACTCTACACATAACGTCTTGTTAATGCCTTTAATTTGTCAATTATGTCAACAAACTAGTTGAGTACTAGTGGCGCCATCCGACGTTACTGAACGGTATTTCTTAAAACGTTGAGAACAGACTACAACGATTTTAACGCGTTCGTTCCTCCGCCTGGTGTAGATGTAGAGATTACAAGGCGTGCCAATTCTGGGAGGAACGTCGTCGTGTGGTAGTGTGTGGAGCATTTCTAGGATAAATTGTTTGTCCAGGGGAGCAGAAATCGTGTACAGAAGTGTTCTCCTCCCGACGTTACAATACGGCAGCGAAACCTGGATTTTAACAGGATTTTATTTTTGCTCTCTTGGAGGATTCTGGTGGTCCGTATGCCCGATGAGCCATTGTTCCTTGTCATCAGGTTTGTCAGGGGCCGAACCACAGAACTTGACATAAGAGTGGGCTAAATGCAGTTGGAACAGGGTATGTAAGAAGTGTTTGTGGCAAAAGTAGAATGGATAGAATAGAACAGAAATTAAGGGTCTGAGAGTCAAAGTAATATAAGTGACATCAAGACGAAAAACGATATATATATAAGTGCAGATGTGTTCTAAGTTGGTATCGTCGGGTACCGTCAGGTAGCTACAGGATAAGGAATAAAAGTGTTGGAAAGTATGGTGCTGCCATCTAGCCGCAAAACACTTAGGCTACTTTGCATTTTGTCATTTCTTACCGGAGTAAAGTGATGCAGGTGACACTGGACGATGTTTGTCACTTGTATTACTTTGGCTCTCAGACCCTCAATTTATTAATATTCTGGGACTTAAATGCCCTTAGAACATGGAATACATAAATGAAATATAAAATGCGTAAATGAAATATAAAAGTCGTTAGCAACACAGGTTCTCTGTAGCAAGGCTTTTATTAGATATTAGATGGCCATTATATATAATGACAAAAATGTGGCATAAAACAACTGATATCCAGTCTCATCCAATTAACTCTGCAATAGAAAATACCTTAATAGATATGAATATGGAGATACAATACAGTATAATAGAATAAAATCAAGTCAAATCAAATAAAGTAAAGGCAGAACAGAGTGTTTGCACTAGAATGTGAAATATGCAAACATGTTTTTCTCAATAATTTTCCTGCACTCTCCAGTATTAATGTACTTTATTTTTTATTCCAGTTATGGAAGGGTTGTTTTTTATATTTTTTTGGGATAGAGTTCCTTATCCTACACATGGCGACATGAAACGATTTGTTATATGTGTGGTGGTTCGCTGGTGTGGAACAATCATCAATTTATCTGAATTTCTTGTGGCGATATTTTTTACTGGTGCAGCTATTAATAAGTTTTCTGTAAAGATACCTCGGTACATAATTTTTTAACAATTAATAAATAAAAACGTACAATTGATATGGATATAAGGATAGGAATGAGTGGGCGATGAATGAATGTGGGTTGAATACTTCAGTATGTATGTGAGAGGAGGGCACTTCGTTGGCATGGCTACGAGGAGAGAATGGAGAGAGAGTCGAATAACGAAATAGATATGGGATAGTAGAGTGAATGGTGTGAGAGGAAAAGGTAGACCGAGAATTTAATGGGTGGATATGATAGAGGAGACTCTCAAGATGAAGAATATAAGGAGTCTTAGAGAATAGGAGAGCGTAAATGAAGCAATGGTTGAGTGTAAAGGCCGTTTTACACGGTACATTTGTTTATATAGGTGTAGCGAAACTTGGTGGTACTCGCTGGTGAAGAATATGACGTAAAGGAGAGTAAAGAACACAAGATATTTGGGATTAAGTGGCCGAGTCTTCCTCCAGATGTCACTCCGGAAGGTCTTCGGTACCTTTGCCCGCTCATCAACGATTGATTTACCCTCGGTGATCTCTAATTCTCCGCTGATGAGTGCCACCAAGTTTCGCTATACCTATACAAACTCTTCCGTGAACTCTTGCATGAGGCAAAATGCATCGTGTAAAGCGGAAAATTGTATGGACGATTGTGCGAATGTCTCAATGCCTGCACGGGAAATAGAACCTGTTCTAATTTCGTTGAGACAAATGTACAATCTCACGTACATTCGTTTGTACAAAATCTTTCATCGTGTAGAACGGCCTTAAGAGGAGCGAAAGTGGTTTGTAAGGATAGGGAACTATGTTGGTTATTATTGAAAGGAAGTCTTCTAGGAATGACGGCAATGACTGAATTCTTGGACTTTGCCTACCCCGAAAGGGAATGGCGTGATGGACACGTGTGTATCTACGTATATATTTAAATTAAAATACCTTCCACCATTCCATTGGTTGCCGTGATTTTCATGATTTGTATTAATAAAATCCTGAAGACTTGGGTGTCTCATCAAAACCGCTATAATCGAGGTAGGTTTCACATGCATAGCCATTATAACTCGCTATAAGAGGTTAAGGACTCTTATTTTTAATATTTTAAACAGGATTAATTGCATTTTATGAAATATATGTTTTAGTGCATTTGCTAAATCTTCAGGCATATACATTGTAACTCAGGTAGCATTTTATTTTTTTTTAATCCTTGTGGTTTTTAAAAGTGGTGCAATAATATGGTGGGCAGCAAAGACCGCAATTTTGCAGCTCAAAACTGAGTTAAAGGTTTAGCCTAGCTTAGAGCAAAACCGTTCAATTCTAACACCTGGGGCTAATTTGAAGCATTCGGGGAAAATCTAAAAATGAAAAAAAAAAACGGCTGATTATATTGCAGTTTTGGTAATCCCGGTGGCTTTTCGGATGACGCATGTATGAGAAAGCGCAACCTATCTCAAGATCTTATTAATGATGGAATTTACTCACTCTGTCATTCCTCGTCGTTTTTGTGTGTGTGTGGAGAGAGAGATAGAGAGGGCTTCGGGGAGCACCGTTCTGATAGAACGACACCTACTCTGCGACAAGCCCCAGGGGTGTTTCTATTTCTTGTCCTATTCCCAGTCCTCTTGGTTTTGTCTTCTGGTCCTCAGGATATATCGCATAAGCGTGTGAACATGGTCAGATTCTGTGCTCGAGGTTTTTTTTCTGTATACAGCGTGTCGTGTGTACATGTTTTATCCCATTAGTTTCAGCGTAATTGGAAAGTTGGGAGAGAGTATGCTGGGGGGGTGGGGTTGTTAATCAAGTCACATCCTCCACGTTTGTTTTGCGAAGTCTGGGACGAGGGGGGGGGGGGCGAGAAATACCACGGTAAGTCGCTCGGATGAGCCGCTGTTGGGGTCATTATATACATACATATACTAGCTGTAACCGACATGCGTTGCAATGCCTCTTTTTCTTTCTAAGTAGGCATAGGTGCACATCCAAAGCAGACACATTAAGGTGTACAAAATAAATGAAAGACAATGATTTTTGGTGCATTAAATTAAAGATGAAAAAAATTATTCAAGTCCTTCGGGATGTACAATATTTTGCCCTCTGCAAAAACAAAGTTTTCGGCTGTTCCATTCGTGAGTACATATGTGAAAAGCATGGATTTTCCAGAATTAATCCACACACTTGAAGCGCCAGACCTTGTTCCTTGTCGATGGTTAATTGAGAATGCAAGGCAAAAGGGGAACTGTAGTCGTTTGACTACAACTATCAAATTAGTCGCTGAACCTGGCATTTAAATGCTGCAGAGGTGAATAGCCATTCATGGAATTGCTATTTTAAATGGATATCCACGCCTGGTTGCCAAGGAAACGAAATTTCGATTATTGAAAAGGAAGAAAAATTGATGAAATTCGAGATGAAAACGGAATATTTGGACAAAAACGAAGCGTATAAGAGAATTGAATGAAATAATTAAATACAGCATTCTTTTATGCGTTCTATGGTAAAAAATTTCATCCAATATCTTGAGTGTAAGTAATTTAAAGAAGCAAATAAAGAAACACCTGCACCAATCTTTTTTTATATAATAAGATATACACCCATCCCGATTATAGTACGCCCGCAGTCAGTTGGATTTCAGTTCTACCTTTACCTTGTTATTTCAACTTGTTGCTTTGATTCTCTCTTGTTTATTTTTTTCTTTGACGTCAACGATAGGCGTCATATCTCGTTAGTTTGTAGGCGTGTTAATCAGGGACGTCATGAGAATAAAAATGAACAAAGTCCACAGCTTCGAGCGTAATTACTCATTCGGACTTCGGTGCGACACACTCAACAACACGTCCATCATCAAAACCTTTTTCTCGTCAATGGGTTCGATTTCACAAGAGACTGACGGGGTTTGTGTTTTTCTTCTCGCGTTCATTTTTTCTTTGTTTCTGTAATCTTCCGTTAATTTATTTGTCCTACCTTGCTCTTTTCATCTGTCGCCTTATCCTATTTGAACCTGCCAATGATTAAAGAAGAGAGTAGGTGGCATCTTGAGGAACGAAACTGAAGCCTGTTTTTTTGTGAAAAATTACCATCTCAACAGGCTATCGCGCGCAATCTATCCATAAATTTTATGAAAAATACGCAGCTAATTTTTGGAAATCGTTAACATTTTGCATTAATTTAGATACGTTATGAGGACACAATCTGGGGCAAGTGGAACAATTTAATTACTTGGGTAGTATGCTGGAAGAAACAGGGCATAGTAGTCAAGACATTAGGAGGAAAATAGCGCTAGCGAAGGAAGCGTTCAATAATAGATGGGAGCTGATGACGGGGACCTTAAGTAAGGATTTAAAAAAGCGGCTGGTGAAGAGCTTGATATGGAGTGTGGCGTTGTATGGGGCAGAAACGTGGACCTTGAGAAAGGAAGATGAAAATAGGCTGAAGGCTTTCGAGATGTGGGTGTGGAGGAGGATGGAGAAGGTGCGTTGGACGGAAAGAAAGACAAATGAGGAAGTGCTTGACATGGTGGGTGAGGAGAGGAAACTTATAGATGAGATTAGGGGAAGGCAGGGTAGGTGGCTGGAAGGGATAATGAGGGGCGATGGTTTGCTGTAGGCCGTGATAGAGGGAAGGATGTTGGGCAAGTGGGGAAGGGGAAGGAAGAGAATCGGTTTTATGGATGGGATGAAGAAAGGTAGGACTTATGCTGAGACGAAGAAAGAAATACTAGAGATGGATGGGGCACTGCACGTGTAAGAGTCCGTTGGATATTCTCCGACTTTCATCATAACCTACCTTTAACCGGTAGATTACTCAGATGACACCCTGCTAGACTAATCACAGCCCCATTACTCATTCTTATGAACGTTACTCCTCTTAACTGTTATTCTCGACCTGATCAGTTGTGATTCCACAACTATTCCATTGTAGTGTTAAAGAAAAATTAACTGCATAAATACACTGAACGTGTGAGAGGCTGTTGGATTTTCTCTGACTTTCGTCATAACTTGCCTTAAACCGGTAGATTAAGCAGATGATGATGATTTTGGTTCCGCGACGATATTGCTACATGTGTATTCAGCGTATTAACATGCTTGTGCCCTATTGAGTATTTTTGCGTGGTTGCAGTATTCCCCTGGGACAGTGCTGTTTTACCGTATTATTCCATCTATTCTCTTTATTAATCTGTGTTATCAACTCTGTATCTCGCGTCATGCGGGTGTGGTTGGATCATGGAAGCCTCTTAACCAATAATCCATGCTCTCGCCATGCAATTCCATGTCACGTGACGTCAACTCTTCTTCCGCCCATACCTGACGTTTTCCCCTCCATACCTGTCTCCTTTTTCCATAGTGCCATCATCTTTCAAACTCGTCCTCCATTAATTAATTTTCGTCGCCCCATCCCAATCTCCGCGACTGAACTTCCTTACCTCCGCAATCATGTCCAGCACTTCATCGTTTGTTTTTCTCGCCAGTCAGCTCACCGTATCCATTTTGTGACCATACCCACAACTCAGAATCCTCAAGTTGTCTTTTGTCTTCTCTCCACGAGGACTTAGTATCCGAGCCATGAAACGTGACGCTGTAAATGTTTAAGTATAGCTAATCTCTTACCTTACCTCAAGAGTCCCCCACGACTATGGGGACATCCATTAATTAACAATTTTTATCAACAATTTTTTTGGCAATATCCACCTCCCCCATTGTCAACAATTTTCAAACTTTCAGTGACCCCCCCCCCCCTAATACAATATATAGCATACAATTCCCCCCCCCCCTTCACGCAGACTAATAATATTTTATACGGCTGGCTTTAGATGCTATTTAATAGAAGTCCATGGATAGCTATACTATTAGATGACAATGGTTTGGTGCTATCTTTGAATTTACTTACACCTTCCCTTAAAAATCTATCAAATGGATGATAGTAACCTTCAGAGTAATACCATATGTGTCTACAGTCTACTATTAGTACATTGAATAAAACACATATGATGATGCTAGACTATGACTTACTTGACAAGAACTCAACCAGTTTAAGATTTAAAAAATTACCGTAAAAAGTAAAAAAGTAACATTGTTGACGTCAATTATCTTGATCTCCCCCATGTCAACAATTGTCAAATTTCTTAGAACTCCCCTATCCCACCTATTTCGTTGACATAATTAATTGACGTCCCCTAGATGTCTCTTATTCTTTCCGTAGGTGCTTCCTTAGCTTACATGATTTCTTTTTTGACAATAAAGTGAAAATACTTTAGTGAAAAATGTGTTCAGAGTGTTTCAATCAATTATAACTACAGATTTTTCTTATGGCAATATCTACAAATTGTCGTGTGCGTAGTTTTGACCTTATTATTAGTACGCGAGCAATTGCACGGAAGGTGAAAAGATACTATAAGTTTTTCGGCAGAGGCTAATTTTATATTAATGAGCGAATATTATATTATTTTTTACGACAGTGGATCCTGCCGACAAACCCAAAAAGATTTGGCAGGACCACGTCTAGTGATCAGATATCGTGGAAATATGTGATAATGCATTGTTATGGTTGTTTAGTTTTTTTTACCAATGTAAAGGAATTTATATTTTGTAAATTCTACCTTCTATTATTGTTGAAGATTAGTAATGGTAGACAATATTTTCTACGTATTTGGATATTATACGAACATTTATTTATATGGTTTAAAATTGTGATGTCATAATATTCACGTAAAATCAAGGTTATAGAACATGTGTAATTAAGTTGTTATTATTATGCAGATGCAATTTCTTTCTTTTAAGGAAGGGGTGGTAAGTTTATTTATATCGCCGTCGAAGATTTTTCGATTAGAGGATAATTCTTGGAAAGAGTCGAATTTTCAATTCATTTTTTTTCACGCATTTGGTTCAGAGGTACCCTGCCGATTAAATTTTGTTCGTCAGTGGTTTCCTTAGGTGTCGGAATTACCGCAACTGCAGTGTGTCCTGTGCCCCTTTTCTCCGTAAATATTGGCGTGGTTTGTTCTCTTGGTGGCTGAAGGAAGTCCGCTTAGCGCTTTACAACCCCTTTCCCCACCTCCTAACCTTTTTCCTTTGAAGTTTTTCACTTGCCTTATTCTCGAGCGTCGCCGCGTGCGCGCCTCCAACTCCTTCTTCTCCGCCGACCAACTTCTTTTGACCGCGAGATGAGTGCATCTCAACAGCCATTGACTTCTCACGGCGTAGTACTGGCTCCTGTCGTCTCTCGCGCGCGCCTTGGTCGGAGCTGCCCTTAAATGGACCGTATATACTTCCACTTACTTAGTTCCCCCCGAAGACGGCTGCAAAGGCGTATGGAAGCAGTTGTGATGTCGCCGGCGATGCTGAAGAAAAGGGCGAAGGTGAACTCTCTTAGATGTGTTTTGGCTTGTTAGCGTCTTGCACTCTCCAACAGAGGTTGATGGATTGATGTCTTAATTTTTGGGACGAGATTTTGACTCTTCGAGTCTCAATCTATCAATAAACCTCTTTTCACCTGGTAGAATGAGACATGCGCCGATAGAATAGGTATTCCCGTGTAGTGTGAAGGAAATGAAATTATGATCATAAGCTATTACGAAATAAAGAACAGAGGCCAGAAGCTATAATAATTTATAAAATATCACATCCAATCCAATATTATTATTATTGAGAGAATCAACCGGTTATGGTAGGCTTTAATGGAAGATAGTAAAAACCCTCTGGATTTTTTTACAGTCACTGGCCCCAATCTCCTTGACGATTTCTTTCTTTATCTTAGCATTCGTCCTACCTCTTTCCATCTCATTCATAAATCCTTATCTCTTTCTTTCCCTCCCCCACTTATCCAACACCCTCCCCTCTGTCAAGACCTTCAGCATTCTTTCACCCCTCATTACTTCTTCCAACCTCATACTCTGCCTTCAGCTATTTCCTCGAGTAATTTCCTCTCCTTACTAACCATGGCAAGCACTTCACCTTCTCTATTCTCCTTCAAACCCTCATCTCAAACGCCTGCAGTCTTATCTTGTCTTCTTTTATCTGAGTCGAGGTGTCTCCACCATACAACGCTGAAATCCGTAATTAAATCTTCGTCAACCTTATATTTACAGTTTTAGCCAATAATTATATATTATGCAACCATTAAAATATGGACAGTTGATCGGGTTTACATTAAAAAATAAGGTTAAAAGGGTTGCGAAATAAATAATTCAGCCCAGTAGCTATTCCTGAACGTTAATATTTTTTTTCACCGTCGGGGAAAGCATGATGTTATAGGTATTAATAATGAATTCAAGTCATCTACCTTCTATGTCGCCTTTAGCTTCAGCTTTAATCATCTTAACCAAACATCCGGTTGTGAGAGTGCGAGTAATACATCAATTAAACCCGCACTGGTAGTCGATACCTTCTCTGACAGAATCAAAACAAACTGTGTAAATTTTACAATGGATTTTATTCAATACGACCGGTTTCATCGCATAAGCGACATCTTCAGGTAAATTTTCAAGTCAAGCACAGAATATATATATACATGAACTGGGAGGGTATGGGGGTGGGGGAGAAGGGAAGGAAGGTAGTGACAGGAGGGGGGAAAGGAAAGGCATTGGAAGGCGGGGGGGAAATAAAGGCTTAGGTTGGAGGAATGGTGGGGGGGGGGGTGGTGGAGTGTATGTTTTGGAGGTGGGCGGGGGTGGGTGGTGGTTCACATACACTCCACCATTCCTCCAACCTAAGCCTTCATTTACCCCCCCCCCTTCCTCCCACTGCCTTTCCTTTCCCCCTCCTGTCACTGCCTTCCTTCCCTTCCCTCCCCTCCCCCCCCATAACCCTCCCAGTTCATGTATATGTATATACTCTGTGCTTGACTTGAAAATATACCTGAAGATGTCGCTTATGCGATGAAACCGGTAGTATTGAATAAAATCCATTGTAAAATTTACACAGTTTGTTTTGATTCTGTCAATATGGTTTCTTTTACAAAGTAACGACTGAGAATATCGAGATACCTTCTCTAATTACTACTGACGCAAGTGCTTTTATTATTCGTGACGAACGACGCACAAGTGCGGTTGTGATTCATGTTTCTCACTGGCACCTTGCCTCAAAAAGTGGACGCGGAGGCTTATAATCACTTCGATCTCTCTTGTGTACTTTTTTTGGTAATGAACTCGATTTCATTGAGTAACCCAGGCGATTACAGTTCACCTCTTACTCTCCCACTGTGGACCAAGACATTAAAAGTCTGCTTTCTCTAAACTTCTATTCTGATATCGTAGAAATAAAATGTGCCTGAATATTTGAAGTTTTAAAAAAGATAGCAATCAGTCCTCAAAATTATTAGTTACCTCTTCCTTCTTTTCAAATGTTTAAATTTTGATGAAAGAGCCCACAACACATCTTTTAGCAGTAGTTTTTTGAATATGCATCTTTTTGGTAGATATGAATGCCGAATTTTTTTGTCGTTCCAAAAATAAATTGAAATATTTTGGGAAACCTACATTTTAGGAAAATGACTGAATTCAAAAGACCTCGCCGGGTTCCAACATTCAATAATTTAATTTTTTAACATTGGTTGTCCAATATTCAATATTCCAATTAGAAATATTGGTTCTTCAATATACAATATACTAATTACAAATAATGGTTTTTCCGACCAGCAATATCTAATACAGGATGTTGGTATCGGTCGTTGAAAAATTTATGATTTTGGAATCCCAATATTTAAAAATATTGATATTGGAACCAATATATTGGAAAACCGCCCAACCCTAATCCGTCCTCGGCACTTTCTTTGGAGTCTCCTGCACGACCTCATCTCAAACCCCCGCAGCCGATTTTTATCCTCTTTTCTTAAGACTCTGCCAAACCCCCTTAATTTAAAAGGGGTTGAGATATGTCACGGCAAGTGTTGTCAATCACATGAGTCGTGGGATCACACGTGGGTCTCTAGATCGCACGATCTCTCTGTGTGGCGGTCGAACATGAGTGGTCGTGGGAGTGGATACATGAACGTCTCTTGTTGCATCCTAATACGGAAGGGAGAAATGAAATGTCATGTCTCTCTACGTAGCCATGCCAACGAAGTGCCCTCCTTTCACATACATGTCCATTACTGAAATGAATGAAGGGGTGCAGGCCCGGAGTCGATCAGAATGTTCGAAACCGCGCGGATCACTATTAACGACCCTTACCAAACATCCCCATTTCATCCCTCACTCTCATATCGCACCCTTTTCAAATCCACCCTCTGCCCCATTTTTACCCCCCCCCCTCCCTCCCCCCCTACGCAGGCATGCTTTTGCACCCCTTTGCGTCAAGGAAGTTCCGCCGCGACTGTGTGAGTCAAAACAAATACTAAATTCCACATTTTTGATATTTGGTCCAAAAAATCCTGCTTTCACTGATGCAATGCGTTACCTATAGAAACCTAAAAGTAAGGTACTAAATATGCAGATTATTATTCCACGAATGTATTTTAAATGAGCACTTTTTTTCAACCATAGGAGCCGACTGAAGCGCCATTTCCTATGAATTACCGCATTTTGACTTCAATTACGGCAGTAATTCCATAATTACTAAAAAAAATATGGTGGTGAAGTGCCTATATTACATTTTTATACAATTTCTCTGGATTATTTCCTAATTATAAATAGTTTTCCACGAAAATGGCATTAATATTTTATGGAAAAATACTATTTTTCCCCGTGTTTCTCTCATTCCCCCATTGAACACAATGTAATTTCCAGTTAAATTATAGAATAAAATAGCGTGGAAAGGTATTATTTTGTTGTTCATATCAGATAGAGGACAATGTTTTTTCTACAAGTAGACAGAATATGAATATAATGACATTTGAGTCATTTTACGGTGGAACCACCTTAAATCGACCCTCGAAGCCCTGTTTCTGCAAGAGGGAGGTGGCGGCGCTGCTTTGCATGTACGCGTTCTTAGGCGTCCTCTTTCTGCGTTCCTTTAGAGTGTTCAGAAACCCCTCTCCTTCCCTCCTCGGAACGCCCACCCATCACCGTCTTCACTTCTGCAGTCTTCAACGCCCTCTCAAGAACCCTTATCCTGGCCACTCACGATTTTCGCACGCGCGCTTCAATTAAGTCCATCCAAAACCCCTCTCCCTTTTCCTCTTACCTTCAAAAAGCTCCACCCCCCTCCTTGCAAAAGACCACCACCCCTTCCACCCAAAACGATTTGCGTCTCCAAGACGAAGGCCAGGACACTTTAAAAAAAAAACTTCCTCTTCATTCCTGCTGCATTTTATTGCCCGCCTGTACACCGCATCCGCATCTTACACTCCTGTTTTCTTAGTAGCTGGTATTAGTATTGGCTGGAGATGATGAGCGAAAATTGAGGAGATTAATGCCGTCAACGGTGAGTGCGTAACGATACGCAGCATTTGAAGGCTGCATGCTTTCGGGTGTTTCACCACGTTGCTGTTTTTATGAACAACAGTTTCGCCTGCGTCCCCGCAGGTGTCTTCAGGTCGAAGTACACTTCGAAACACTTCGACGTGAAGACGCCTGCTGGAACACGAAAGGCGAAACTGTTGTTCATAAAAACAACGACGCGATGTAACACCCGAAAGCATGCAGCCTTCAACATTCGACGCACCGTGGAAGCCTTCGCACCGATAGGAAGCATTGTTTTAGCAGTGGAGGAAGAGCAACCCTATGAAGACATTAGATTTAAGGGTTTACTCGGTCCGGATATAGGCCTTGCTTGGCCCATTTTATATTTTACTAACTTCGGCAATGCTCAAGAGACTTTTAAAAAATCATCCGTTGGACTGAAATGAAGTCCCATGTAATTACTGAGTGTGAGTTTTGTATTCCACTGCACAGTAAACTTTGGTGTAATCTATTTTTATTTTAAAGTGCGTAAATGTTCATGCGGGCCTGAGTTTTATATGTACACCTTTTCCAAACCTCCTCTTATATATCTACTTTAATTCTTTGCACTGCTTCTTCATCTGTTTCACCGTCCTCAAGGGCAGCGGGGTAGCGTCCTCCTAGTCTGCTAATTCGCGGGTCGCGTGTTCGAGGCCCGGCTGTGTGGAATTTTTGCCTCTAATGGCATGGGTGTTTCTGTGATGCGAATTAAGCGTTATACACTTTAATTGCTTTTAACATGGTACCCATGCAACGATCAGGAGGATTCCGATGAAACATTACAGCCACAGATAGGATTTGAACCTGGGCACAAGGGGTTAGAAGCCAGTACTTTAAGCTGCCACACTTACTCGGCCCCATTCATTTCTCCTGCCATTATTGTCGTCAATATTGTTGTGTTCGCATTGTGTCGCAAAATGCGTCCAATAAGCTTGTCTCTTCCTCTAAAAAGAGTTTACTGTAATTCTTTTCTCTCTTAACTCCTTGTTGGAGTTTATCTCCGTCCGTTTGATCTTCATATTTATTCTATAGCACCATATATCGATTGAGTTGGATTTATTTTGCTCTGCAGGTGTCCAGACTTTACTGCCATATAAGAGCATTCTCCGAACATTAATTATAAAGTGGTTCCTTATTTCCAGGCCTGTGTTAATAACTGTTAGCAGATTCCTCTTCTGGTAGGATGCCTCCTTTGCTTGGGGTTTTCTACTCACAGTATCTTTGTTGCTTCTTCCAACGCTAGTTATCCTGCTTTCCAGGTAGAAAAATTCTTCCATTTGAAGAAAAGGGTATATGAAGCCTTAATTTCGCTGCATAAAGTCACCTTCAATTTTGTAGTTTTTTTTTACTTTCCTTCTAACAAGTAATATTTGTGCTGCTCCCACTTTCCTCCTGTTCCCCTTTTATTACTCGT
Source organism: Pyrrhosoma nymphula (assembly GCA_963573305.1). Lineage (NCBI taxonomy): Eukaryota > Metazoa > Arthropoda > Insecta > Odonata > Coenagrionidae > Pyrrhosoma > Pyrrhosoma nymphula. The sequence goes on along the minus strand of OY754335.1, from coordinate 3,484,101 downwards.
CTCCTTACCTCAATTATTCACTTGTTTTCCTCTTTCATGCTTCCTATCTCACTTTCCTATTTAGATCATCCTCATTGCATCCTATCCTGCTCTTATTAGCCTTTTATATCCTTCTCTATGCCTCATTTATCCTCATTTTTGCCTAAATTACTCTTGTCTGCCTTCAATTACCCTCAAAACTTCCTCCTATTCTCTGTCATCCCCTGATTAATTCCTTCTGCGAGCCTCCTCTTCTCATGTGTTCGTCCTATTATCCTCCTATTGTCTGCCTTCTAGTATGCTCATATGTGCCTCCTTTCCTCTGTCATTCCATGGTTCTCATTCTGCAAGCCTCCAATTCTCTTCTCTGCCTCATTCAATCCTCCTATTTTCCGGCAATACTCCTGTCTGCCTTCTATTACCCTAATATCGCCTCCTAACATCAGTCATTCTCTGGTTCTTATGCAAGCTTCCAGTTCACACTATCATCCAGAGTCCAGTCCTATCATCCCCCTATTAGCTTACATTCCTCCTTTCTGCCTTATGTTACTCTTGTATCTACCTTCTGTTACTTTCATCCTCTGGTTCTCCTCCTACAAGCCTCCAATCGTCCTCTGTGCCTCATTTAATTCTCTCATTTGCCTACATTACTCACGTCTGCCTTCTTTTACCCTCACGCCTGCATCTGTCATACTCTTGTTCATCTTCTGCAAGCCTCCAATCCTCCTCTGTTCTTCCATTATCCTCATATTCGCCTACATCCCTCCCACAATCTACACACTTGCTCTCTCCTTGTCTCTCTCTGCATGCAGCCTCTCTCTCTCTCTCTCTCTCTCTCTCTCTCTCTCTCTCTCTCTCTCTCTCTCTCCTTCCCCGCTTCCGTGCTCTTCTCAAACCGCAATTCTCCATCGATCCCGCCCCGCCCTCAGCTGCTCTCCTCTCTCTCTCTCTCCGCCACTCCAGGGGCAGCGGCGACCGGCGCGGCGGCGTGGAGGGAGCGGGCGAGGGAGGGGTGCGGAGGGAGAAGGGGAGGGGAGACGTCGGCCCCCTCCTCACGTGAGTATCGATTCGACCCTGTCCCGCGCTCTCGCGATGTGCAACTGTTCCCCGGATCCGCTACCGGTACTCCGCTACCGTGGACGGCGACGTGTATGGGTATAGGTGTAGCGAAACTTGGTGGCACTCGGCAGTGGAGAGATTATAGGTCACTGAATGTTAGACTAGCACCAATGAGCGGGCAAAGTTACCGAAGGACGATTCTCTGCGTGGATCTCTTGATGGACCCCTTTGCCCCACCTCTCTCTCACCTGCATTCCTATCTCTCTCTGACGTCATGATTTGGTCAACTGAGTGCCACCAAGGTTTGCTACACCTATAACAATAATCATCCAGCTTCATTAGGGTAAGATTGAGACTACAAAGTCCTCACTTCCAACTAACGTCAATGGATGCATGAATTAAAAAAAAACGATTACGTTTTTTAGACTTGAATAAAACATGAAGGTAGTACAGAGGATAGTTAGGCATTCATAATGTTACGCAACAATTTGAAATACGATGCAACATCACCATAAATTGTAAAAAAAGATTTTTAAATACTTATATGGGAAAATATTAAGGAATATTGGTCTCACATAATTGCCGATAAATCGTACTGCTAGTTAAGCTAATGGTTAGTAATGGATAGTAGGGTTTGTGTGGCTGGTTAAACAGAGTTCTAATCCTGGCAGTGGCACAGCTTTTTCATTGAAATTCTGATCCAAACTATTGAGTGCCATTTTGAAAGATTACTTCAAGCGCACTTCTACATATAGTTCCACATATAGAGGAGAGTATGGACTCTTATAGAGATACGATTCATGTGTAAACCTTCATAAGGACACAGGTGCGATGTTGTCAATAGCAACTGGGAATTTAACACCGAGGTATGTAGTATACTAACATTAAATTTACAACGAGTCTTACAGCATAAAAAATATTTTATAGGTTTCAATCAGTAAATGTGTATAGTTTGATAAAAAAAATCTTGTTTACAGAGAGAAAAAACCCTATAGCAACAACTTGTTGACAAATCAATGAAAGTTGAAGATGCATCAATGGGATATATCTAAATAAAAACTTCTCTTTCCCCATGTATGTTCTCTAGCATTGATGTTGAATCCAAATGGCAAAACAAGTATCAAATACAAAATGCACTCCGATCGTGTCTAGCGCTTGTAATCCAAAAGCATAAAGGTAATGCTTGCTTGCTTCGTTTGTGTATGGTCTTCTTAAAAATCAGCAACCTTGTTATTTAAAGCAATACTTTCCTCCCAGAGAGAAATAGTCCTAAGTTACCACTCCAATAGCTCCTGATTATTTAATAGGACTGCTGCATATCAAAAATCTTTCTGTATTTCTGGAGCAAGGTTGTGGAATAGTATTGCCATCGATATTAATGAATCCAATTTAATATTTGCTTAAAAAAGATTTTTACGGAATCAATTTTAACCAGGAAGGGTTATAATTTAAAATGTATACAACGTGCTGTTTTAATTCATCTGATTCATATATGTAATCGCCTTTCAAATGGATGTGTAATATGTTATGTGTATTGAGCTCAGACATTAATATATGTTTTGTATGTTCTTAGTGGACGACGAAGTCCAAGAACAATAAAACATTTCTATTATGCTTCTATTCTAATCCGAAGTACGTCACAGCGTGTGACGTAGTGCGATGGGTATGTTGGTATTCGTGTCAATTCTTTCCGTCGTGAAGCGTGCGTCCATTCTGTTCCCTTGACAATCGTCCTCCTCTTTGTTGTTTGGTGTTTTTTTTACCGATTCATCGCAGGACCCGGAGGACCCTTAACACCATTTTCTTACGTCTCTCTCTCTCTCTCTCCATTTTTGACTTCTTTTACTGTTTCTTTTACTGTTTCTTTTCCCTTTCTTCATTTTAGCGCGTCGGGACCCTTGAGGACGTGCTACTCTTGGGACCGGCCCTGGGTCTTTCTCCCCCTCTTAACTCTTCCTTTTCTTCTCATTCACCGCTGTCCCCATTTTCTTTCCTTTTTCCGTCCTACTTACGTGTGTCTCAAAGGAGCCAATGGTGCCTTCCTTCCCTCTCCGTCACTTTTCCCATTTCATTCATATATTCTTTTAATCGTTCACCCTTCCTTCCTCCCTCCCTCACACTCTATCTCACGTGCATCTTAGACCATGTTCCGTCACGAATGTTAACATTTTTTTGACGGTGAGTCTCAAGAACTTGGCCACTCTTCTTAGATATCATTTTTATTTGGGTAGGTTTGAACGCTTTCACTGTGCACTCTTCTTTTCACGAATGGTGTGTTTAAGAACGTTAAAGGAAACTGCGAAGGAATTCTAATGAATTAATTTATTTTTATATTTACAAAAACCGCACTGGACAAACTACATCGCATTTTACATGCAACGAATTACAATATACCTCTACTGCTGAGAGAGAAGCGTTATAAAATCTCTTCGTAAGTCGAATTAAAGTTTGTTTTTGAATTAAAAGAATTGGTTTCTCCCATTGAACCAAATCAAATTCTTGACAATATGGATAGTAGGCACTATCTGGTTAATGTTGAGTGTACCAAATAGTTTGTTTTTACAAGGACTCGCTTATAAAGCCTATTTTTTCGTTTGTTTACATTTGGGACCAAAGAATTAATATTACTTTATCTAAGTTAACATTTTCCCCAGCACTAATTAGATCATACGGCTAAAATAAATCATTATCCGTTCTCCTTTCCTTTATACTTGGAAATCCATACAATGACCGCGATTCTAACTTAGGGAATGGTTTAGAAGTCGAAGGTAACGTAATCTATTTATAGTCCTTTAACCGAAATATTGTGATCAAATGATCTAGGATTAACGTAGAACTACCCGTCAGTACTTAATCAGAAAGCTCTTCTTTATAACAGCGGAGAAAATAAAAACTATGAAATTTGGATTGCCATGCGCACAATTGACCTTTGCGAAACCTGGAGTTAATTTTTAGTACAATTCAAATCCTCACACAGACCAAGACTAAGTAAATTCTCTTAGGTTTTACTTGTTTCCTCCCTCAAGCCATGCATTAGTTGATTTTTGTATCACTCCCGATTGCCTGGTACTGTTCCGTTGTAATTGACCAATTGTTTTTGTGAATGTTGTAATTTTTTCTTACAAATATCACTAGGATCAACTTTGCAAGCAAACGTTTGCCCCATTGCTCCCACCTTGTAACAAAACGCCTATCCCGAGGCCCGGAAAAAGTTAATATTTAATGAAAAATAGTTAAATTATACAGAAAACTACAATTAAATAATGTGAAACCAAGGACGCGCAGATAAATAAATATTGACATTAAACCGAAACTAAGAAACGGGGACCAGATAAATAGAAAACGAGGAAGAAGGGGTATTGTAGAAAAGGGAAGGGAGGAGAGTTTGGGATATGTAAGGAAGAGATACGTGGGAGTAAAAACGGAGGAAAGTTGGGTGCAGAGGAAGGAGATAAAGTGATAAACGCACACACACACGGTGGACATACGAGGAGTGAACGAAGAAAAGGAGAGAGAGAGAGAATGTTATAGGAGCAGTTTGAGAGGGACAACTGGAAAAGGGATTACCTGCTATAGGAGAGCTTATACTCCAGCGGACATTTCCAAGATCACGACAAGTGAAATCATTATTATATGAAGTGAACTAAATAAGATATGAAATAGCATGAAATACATGAACAGTATCATAAAAAAATTAACTACTGAAATTTGAAAACAATCGTAATTATGAAATTCACAGCTTCAGGCTCTTCTTTGTGGAAACTTTTAATATCGATTACGATAATCGACTCGTCTTTTAAGTTTTGTACTTTTCTACACTTTTTATTTTTTTAAAACACTCTACGCGTTTAATGTGTAATTTAGTTTAATCGACGCGAAATTAAAACACACTGACGATGCCATACAATTGGTGGAACGCGTAGTGTGTTTAAAAAAAATAAAAAGTTTAGAAAAGTATAAAACTTTATTAAATTGAATCGTAATTATGTTTGTAAATTGGGCCCAATATCGTTACTTGAGAAAACGTTGGTTTATTTGTGTTAATGTGTTCAATATTTGGCCCAAATAAATGTATCTATTATTGTGAAGTTAGTGTAAAATGTTTTATATATATATATGTTTTAATAATAACCCTTTTTCTTTTAACATGGGGGGGGGAAAGGTTACAACCTCTGAGGCACATTATAGTGAAAATTGGATTTCTATTCTTTGATTTAAATTTTTCGCGATTGCGATTGTACTCGTCTTTATTCTTCTTCTCCTTCTAGTTGGAAGTCCCTCGCTGTGCATCCTCCAGCCACTTCTGTGCCATTCTTCAAATTTTTATTCGCTTCTATTCCTTTGTTCCTTTTCCGCCATTTGTAACCACTTGCTCGTCAGTCTTGTATCTCTACCCCGTGAAGCTTCTTCTTTTAACTCGCTCGCAAAAGCGTAGAGAGATCTACTTTCTTGGGACATGTTAGGTGACCGAATTCTGGATAATACCTACTGGTAGAAAAATCTGTACACTTCACTTAAAACATATTTTTACTGAATTCCCTAGGAATATCTATGGGCTTCACTCTGTATTTAAAAACTGTATATTTTTAAAAGGAATGTGTAGAAAAATTCTCTAGCACTTTCCGTAAAGAATTCCTTGGCATATTCTGTCAAATTCATCGGTAAATTCTATGGAAATTCTTTATTGCACTCTGTAGAAATACCTTGAGAGGGTCTGTAGGAATTCTTTTTAATTAATATTCTTGGTTTAATTTATTAACTTCACTTATAACTATCATTACCCGTTGTGAATTCCTCGATAAGATGTTTTCAAGTGACCATGTGTACTGCTTTTCTTAAACTCCTCCGAAAGAGAGAACACTTGCCGAGGACTACCGGGAAAGCTTCCTTGGTTTTCTCAAGGCTTCCCTTATTCCACCGAAACTACTTATACCAAACATGAGGTGCGCTTTTATGATCTGCTCAAAAATCCTCAGGAAAGGAAGCTGGTTCTACCTAAAGCACAAATATTTCTGCAAAATTTTTAATATTCTATTGCACAGTTGGTGTGGAAATTTGTAGTACCTAGGGCTAAGGTCAGGAAAGCTTCATCTCTCTGGCTGATAAAAGAAGCTAATTAAATGTTCACTGAGGTGTGTAATAAATATTAAACGGGTGATTAATTGGGGAAATGAGATGGCAAAATGTGTTCTGGTTCCCTGCATGGGCCAAAATAGTCCAATCGGAGGATAGTGATGGTTTATTTTTTAAATATTTATTTTCATCACCGTCGTAAACTACCTCTTGCATAGAGGTTTTGATTGTTAACCAATAATATCTAATTGACACACAATCATGTTCCGGAGAGTGGAAAACTCCCAGATGGGAATCGAACCCGCGGCCTTAATGTTGATAGGACTTAACCTTCACCGCCTTCGATCACCTTCGATCGGCAACGTAAGATAATACAAATTATATTTATGATAGTGGTCTAAAGAAGAATAATACTGCCACCCGATGCGTATCCCTTGAGGTGATTTGAGGAGCGACAGATAGTCATCCCTAGTCATAATGGAGACCATATTCAAATTTTACTATTTTATTTTAGCGTCTGTAAGAAGTATGGAATAAATATTGTAATATTTATGGCGCAAAGACATAGTTATATATTAACAAAATTCTCAGTAATAAAATAAATAAAGCTACATAAGTCTTTAACTTGACTCATTTTTTCCCGCCGTACGGCTGAAAACCTTTCAAAACAGCAGGTTTTTTTGCGATTCTGTAAAAATTACTGTGGTGAGTAATAGATTATGTTTTATAAATAGTTGAGAAAACATGCAATCTACACACCGTTAGTTTTTTGACGAAATCTAGGTGCTAGAAGTTCCTACTTTGTTTAATATTCTCCCTCTGGAGCGCACAGCCATAATCTATCCCATGTAATACAGTTTATATTTTTATACTACCTTAACGCATAAGAATGGCTTTTTTTTGTTGAGAGAACAGGGCATCGGCATGTCTGTGTGTCTCGTTCCATAATAATGCATAATTCTGGTTTGAACTACGGTGTGCCATAATGTTGTTGGAAAAGTGTAATGTAGTGAGGACGTTCCTATGCTATTGTGTTATGCTCGTCAACGCTCCGAGTCACTTCTGTGCGGAGAGCCAAGAAAATCTTTCTAGCATGCGGAAAATTTAAAAAATGTAAATGTGAAAATATAAACCTCGACTCGTATGTTCGATGCTGTCAGCATACACATCATGACGGCGACACAAATCTACTTGAACGCGAGGATAACCAAATTGACGAGAGTGTGATGCGCATCGCAGACTTTTTCTTTTCGCTTCAAAAATTAATTTTTTACGCTTTTTTTTTTTAATTCGCCGGCAGCATATTCTCTTACACTTGATTCTCACTGCCGACTAACGATGTGTGTATGAAATTCCCTTGCCATGCAAGTGTCGCCTCGCATTTTCGCTTCGGCTCGTATATATGCGAACTGTTTCCATTTTCTAAGTGCACTCGGCCGTTCACAGATTTAGATTATTACGTTCCTACTTCACTTCGATCTCCGTTTGCAAACATGCATGCCTAAATATAATTTCATTGTTCAAGGAAAATAGGATTTCCACCGAGGAAAAGTATCAACGCGAAAGCAAAGTGTACGGAAAGCTCCAATATGGGTGTTGAAATCCTGCAAGTGAAAATTGCCCCCAGCAAAGTTATAAAATTCAAAAATGAAACATTTCAGCCGATCGTGGAGGGAGTTTATCGTGTTTCTATTAGATAATAGTAATTATTCAAACTAGCCCATGTAGTATATTTGATAGGGAAAAGGTAAGGTGATACCAAATTTGTACGTGAATTGAGCATTATCAAATGCCGTTTCCATTACTGAACAAATAAAATGTCCTTGATCTTAATTACCGCTTAATTAACGAATGGGCACCATATTGTCAACGGAGAAAAGGTTCAAAATATGTATAATTATCCTCGCGGTAGAAAATTGATTTTTTTGTATTCAGAAAAATTAGGATTACCAGCAAGAATTACCTGAAAGTATTCGTGTGGAAGGTTGCATTGTGTGACTCTGAGACAAGGACCATTGGTAATCTGGAAGAGAAGGTAGAGCAGAGGCTTTCTAAAGTTGGTGCTGTAGGTGGACGCCTAAAGATAAAATGAACGGATAGATTCGGGCATGGTACTAATTACACCATGTATTAGTACCATGGATTCGGGGACGGTGGCAGCGTGCTTTCGATTCGACCGTATTGTGCCAAACTCCTATAAAGCATCCAAAGGGATCCCAGACGGTAGAAGGACGACTCGGTGGCTTAACTTACCCTAAGTATGCCAATGCATCATTAGTCGTAGTTACACTAATACGTAATAGGTAAAGTAATAGTGTAATGCATGTTTTTCTAAATAATTCTCACACCTAGATATTTAAATTGATCTGTTTCCTCGAACCTGTGGGGTAATACTGATAAGTAATCTCCATCGTCTTCCTGGCTACCAATCTTTAATAATAGGGAAGATACAGAAGTTCAAGAAAGGCTAAAAGAAGCACAGAGAACGTACTGGAGTCTTAAAATAAGATCCTTTCAAAAACATTCAAAGATGAGATTATATAAGAGAAAAATGCAACCGGTCTTATTATATGGATCTTGAGGTATGGACCCTCACAAAACAGTCCCAGAAAAAAACTCGTAACGTTCGAAAACAAAGTTTTGCGAAGAATATATGGAACAATTTAGGAAGATGGAACTTGGATAATAAGGAAGAATAAAGAATTAAGAGAACTATATAAAGAGCCATACATTTTAGGAATAATTAGAAGTAAAAGACTTAAGGTGGCTGGGACATGTATAATGTACATAGAAGTAATGAAAACACAATGATCAGTAAGGTATGGAAAGAAAAACCCAATGGAGTACGACCTTTAAGGAGGACCCAGAATGCGTTGGAGTGACGAAGTAAAGAAAGATCTAAGGAAGCTTGGGGTAGATCTGGAGACGGCAGAACACCGAAGAAGGAGATGGCAGTAGTACGTTGGTTAGGCCAAAAACCAACTTGGCCACAGGAGTAAGAGTAAGTAATGCATGTTGTTGGCAACTCACCCCCTGCCACACACCTTTGAGGTGGCTTGCAGGGTATTACGTAGATGTAGGAGAACTCGGCGCGATATCGAGTCGTCCAGATTCAAGTCTGGGTCAAGACACGATTATTTGTATGGAACTCTCGTACTCCACTTCTGTGGTAGTGGAGCGTGTGTATTCTCTGGATACGCATAAGATAAGAGTAGGCTAAATTCTGTGGGTATGGGGTGTCTGAGAATTGTTTGCGCTGAAGGCAGAAGGGATAAGGTTAGGAATGAGAGGGTGAATGTTAAGAATGAGGAATGGATACTTCGGTTATGGACATGAACGAAAGGAGTGTGGTTCGTTGATTCGGTCACTTTGTAAGAATGAATGAGAATCGAATTCAGAAGCAGATTTATGATAATGATGATTGATGGGAGAATGGAGTGAGAGGAAGGGGTAGACCGAGGAAGTCATTGGTGAATGTGGTGGAAGATATTCTTAAGAGAAAGAGCTTTAGGAGTCTTAAAAAGAGGAGGGCAATGTATGAGTGCAATGTATGAGTGTAACTTAAGCAAAATTGGTAAGCAAGGATGGGGCTGCATGTAAGAAATTTTTGAAACAGTGCCAGTTTTACAGGCCTAAAATCGAGAATATTAAGCTATTTCGACCGTCCTTGTGGCCAAAGGGAGAGGCGTGATGAGTATATCAATATGTACATGTATGTAGTTTCATGAAATTCATAACAGGAATACATACGGCTCTTGTCATGTCGTACGATTTCAGGTGGGTGCCACTAGCGAGCGGTCGCCGCCGGTTGGTTTAAACGCATTAAAAGAGATTGGATTTGCATTCGTCAAGAGGCCCTTCATCAAGTTGTGAAGTGCTTAAGTGGTGTAATAATTGGAAGTGTGTCCCCCTCCCATCCCTTTCACCACGTAAAACTGAAAAGTCCATTACTCGCTCGCATGGTGATCGATATTCGCGTCTCATCCACCGTTCTACTTTTAACTTATTTCCCACGCTGTATGATGTAAACGCCATATTATTCACAATCCGGCTTTTTGTAGTAAACCGTGTCCTCTCTTCGAAATTAAAAACAAAATCGTACTTTTCCGCGCTATTTTTTCCGCAAATTGAAACTGAAATTGTGTGTGGTGTTAAATGCGTGAATGAGTGAAATTGTATAGTCTCTCTAACTCTGTCCAATAAAAATGCCATTTTAATGAAAAACTGTTCACAAGAAGCAAGTTTCTCCCAGAATATTGGATATATAGCAAATAAGAGCACCTTGTCAATGTTATTTGAGGATTTATTAGCCTATAGCTGCTGTAATGGATGTCCAGATCTGTTAATTTAGTGGAATTCATCGGCGCCAGTGGCGACGGGGTAAAGTCCTCGCCTGCTAAACTGAGGGTCGCGGGTTCGAGTCCCGCCTGAGTGGATTTTTCACCACTCAAGACATGAGTGTTTGTGTTCGTCATTTTGTTACATGTTTTTACATACACCCGATGTAAAAGACCGTCAGTGCTGTTTTTGGAGATGTGGGGAAAAAAAGACACTTAAGTAGGCTCTTAGGTATAGCTGGAAAAAGTGTTCTTAAAAATATATATTCTACGAATAATGGCTATATTTGGAACCATAATATCGTTCTCTGATAGAAATGGAATTGCACGCCTTGAACTTTAATGGTATGTTGGTGTAACTAGCTAACACACATGACCGGAAAAATATACATACGGGTATGCATGCCCGGACTAGTGAAATGATTTTTTTATAGGAAAGTTTTAATCACTGTGGTGCATATACATTAAAATCGCGCACCCTATTCCAAAAGTAACACTATTTAAACGATATTATCTGTATTTAGGACCTAAGGTGTACAATTGTTGGACCTAAGTTGTACAATACCCTATTGTTGTGATAATTCAAAATCTGTGAATGAAATATAAAAAAAATGTACGTAGGCTTGTCTTATTACTACAGAAAGTCTAAAGGATATTTTATTATAACTGTATGAAAATATAACTTCTATTATTATGTTACTTAATGTAAGTACTGATATATTTATGTGATTCTGTAACCCTCCTCTTTGTTGCAATACTTCGGAACTAAGATGGCGGATTCGCGTCCAATTTTCCCATAGACAGCAGTATACTATATATTTGAAACTCAATGGATTTCGTCGAGTCCTGACGTCATGCGTGTTAAAGTTCGCGCGCCCCCTTTGGAATGGAAGGGACAGGGGGGATATAAAATAAGAGAAGTTCCTCTAGTAATCCATCATTCGGTGGAGGATCGAGGATGAGGAGCATTGATCAGTTGACAATGTTGATCCGCATCTGCAAACTTGAAGAGGGGAGACGTTTTCGGGATAGACGTTTTGGGGAAAAACTTGTAACTTGTCTCATCACTCACGTTGCTCAGGGGACACAAGAGTAACTTAGATGATGGCGGAAAATAAGTTATAAAATGGTGATCAGTCATGTTTTTTATCTATCTATTTATTTATTTATATTACCGTCGAAAAAGTTGGATGGGACACGAATCTTGCAATCCCCTCCGGTGGCTTTCGTTAACGGGCTGGCAAATGATGACGCCGGGTTTCTCTCCACCCTTCCTACGTTCCCCTGATAATCCTTACGTTACCAATCTACCCATCTGCCCTTAATGGCGCAAATGTCCTCTTTTATTGGTCATGTATACATTTATAAAAGGCTGCGCGTACGTACGTGTGATTCAGTTGCTAGGCGTAGTAATTCAGATGTATGCCCATAGATGGACTAAGCGCATTAATATGGTAGCTCTTTTTACATCTATTGGCGTACATTTGAATTACTACGCCTAGCAACTGAAGCATACGTACGTACGCGCAGCCTTTTACATTGTATACATTAATATGCTCTCCACTAACTGACACACGGCGCGGGCGTATGCATTTTTCAAAATACACGTATCATTTTTCAAATAAATTAATACATTTTAAATAGGTCTGCATCTCTTTCCCATCACCCGTATTTAGCCACGGACAATTATATCTTGCATTCTCCCCGTGTACGCAGGTCTGAAGATATTAAGGTCCATGTTTTGGATGAGCCTAAAAAAGGGAAATTACTTAGTAGCAGCTCCACCTACTTCACCAAAAATTTTGTGTCCCAAGAAGTCTTTGGTATTTAGATATTATATATTGTTTACCATAGTTACACATATTGCTTTCACTAAAAATAAGAAAGAAACATAAATTTCTATTGATTACTTTATTCATTACTTTTTGGCTATTTCACCAATAGTTTAACCTGTTTCAGCTGGCTTTTCAACTAGTACGATAATAAAATATCAACCATCCATCGAGAACTGCCTCATGGGCTTATTACATCGAGTGCTGTCTTCCTTCAATTATGCCCGTTTCATGCGCTACTCTGCGTAACCTTTGGGAACCATTAACTGCCAAATTCTAGCACTTATTCCACACACGTGGAACATGGTATTTTACGATATAGAAAGATTAATAAAGAGAGTATGTGTCGGAGACAGGAAAACCTTAAATGATACATTCTCGGGTGTCCCACCGGGTCAAGAAGGCTCTCTTTGCCAAATTTTTCGACGGCTGTCTCTTCCGCCATCGTCTTCAGGGCTGAAGACGATGGCAGAGACAGCCGTCAAAGCGTAGCCAACAACAGCCGTCTTGACTCGGTGGGTTTACCCTGGCAAGTTTATCGCGCAAGTTACTTGCTGCAAGCGAATTTTGACGTTAAGGTGGTTTGAGGAGCGAGATAGTTCCCTACTAGTCATAATGGAGACCGTATTCAAATTTTATTTTTTTATTTCAGCGTCTGTAAGAAGTACGAAATAAATATTGTAATATTAATGGCGCAAATATATAGTTATATATGACCAAAATTCACAGTAATTAAATAAATAGAGTACATACATAAGTCTCTAACTTGACTCATTTTTTCCCGCCGTACGGCTGAAAACCCTTCAAAAGAGCAGTTTTTTATGCGATTCTGTAAACATTACTGTGGCGAGTAATAGATTATTTTTTATAAATAGTTGATAAAACGTACAAACTACACACCGTTAGTTTTTTTGACGAAATCTTGGTGCTAGAAGTTCCTAAATTGTTTAATATTCTCCCACTGGAGCGTACACCCATAATCTATCCCATGTAAAGCACTTTATATTTTCAGGCAAATTGCTCGAAAAGTAGTTCGGCAAGGGGTTATTATTTTGATATATAATTGAATAGATGAGAGTTTTTTTCTTTAAAATGAGACCAAATTCATAAAATTCTAGGTGAAGTGATTTTTCGCTTTCAAACTAACTCAAGTCCACGTTTTAAACGGCTCTGCAAGTCCGCTGGCAGAACTTAAAAAAAGTTTCGGCGTGGTCATCTGTAAGCAGCTACCAATCTGTTTTTGCACTAACTTTGAAATGTTTTCGTCTGAGTAATATTCCCCGCAAGCTCTTGAGAAAGAAACTGGAAGTTACTTGCCAGTGTGAACCCGCCCTAATAAGGAGATACAACCCCTACCACCCGAGTGTGAAATTGAAGGGAAATTGTGAAGTTAAATAAACTTTGTGCTATTATTTTGACAATGACAGGAAAGTGTTGAAACCGTTTGGGGGTTGTTACCAATAATCCAGTGTGGAAGTTACAAAGTGTTCCAAATTTTACAGTGAACTCTAAATTCCATTAAGGTAACTCGCGAACTCATTGATGATATTGAAGAGGAATTCCAACTTCTTATATCTCCTTTTTTATAACTACTGCTACTAGTTTTGAGAACATTGATACGCTTGCGTAGAGTAGTTGGAAGGTAATTGGGTTTCAGATCAGCAAAGAAAATTATTTAATTATTATTGACTCGATGCTTTTCTCGGCTTGAGCACCCAACTGCAGCACCAATACTAGCCTAACTGCCGCAGTAGTTTATGTAAAAGATGCACGCAGTGCATTATGTTTCACCCGTGACTACGCAAACCAGACGCTCAGTTATACCTACGGTACTAGCTGATGCTACTTCCGTCCGTCAAATGAATCGTGCGAAAAGATCTTAATTAGGAGGTTATTTTTAGGGATTGCATGTGTCAGAAACAAACGAAAAGTTCCAAATTGATATTTATATCGGGTAACACAAAATACTTGCTCCAGCACGAAGCTAGCGGAAAGTAGTAATACGTTAAGTCGCCGATCTGTCGACTGATGCGCATAATTATCAGGTAATTATGCATATGAGTCAGGCAATCGGTAACGGAATGGCGCTTAAACAAAGGAAATTAATATGTTAGCGAAAAGTACTGATGCATGAAGTTTTAGAATTAATGACTGATATATCGTAGATAACTTTTAAATTATTTTCTCAACTTCAGCGCTTAACTGCAGCGCCGATTCCAACATTAATGATGCATTTATTCATGCAAAAACCTCTATGAAATGTACAATTTCACCCCCAACTGCGCGAACCGATGCTGCTCTAGACTGCACACAATAATGTTGCATAAATTGCGCATTTAAATGCGTCTCATAAAATTATTTTCACCCTCAACTGTGCGGACCGATGATTCTCAAGACTGCGCACACTAATGCTGCATAAAAGGCGCATGGGAATGCTTCTAGTAAAATTGAATTGAAGCAGAGAGAGAGAGAGGGGGAGAGAGAAAGCCCGGAACATCCGGAGCCCGGTCCGTGTCCTCCCATCCTTTCTCTCGTGGACCCGGGGACTTCAGAGCAGAAGCAGGAGAAGACCCTGCGCAACCCCGTAAAAAACCCCTCCTTACCCCTCCGTTCCCTTTTGTAACCCCTTACCACTCTCCTCCTCCTTACCCTTCCCCTCTTTCTCTCTCCTGCCTGCGTCCTTCGCTGAGGCCCACGCCCTGACTCCTTAACGCCAACAGCAAACCCCCTCCCTCACAACCCTTTCACTCTCAATCTCTTTAAGTGGAAAACGCTTATTTTATCATTATATTTTTATATATATATGTAAGGAGGTGAGCCTCATCATCCAAGAAGTATATCCTTCCCCTTCTTTCTGCATCTACTTTTCTCACTCCCTCTCAACTCCCTTGACAAGAAGACCCTCCTGCTTGACAGGGCTCCTCCAGCCGGTAAACACTGCCATTTTTTTCCATCCTCTCTTACATCTCTCTGTACCCTTTTCTCACACTTGCGTCGTCGCTCCTTGAGCGGTTAAGGAATGGGTAACTCCTTCTTAACAGAAGGGGTGACGTCTTATGTGGTCCGGGCGTTAACCTTTGGGGGAGAGATACATATCGTCAAGGGAGAGATGCCTTACGTCACGTGCCGTCCTCTCACATACCTTTTCCCTGTCTTTCCGTGACCTAAACCTCCCACTACGACGCTGTATTTGGAGGATCTGGACACGTCTGGAGATGATCAGGTGAAGGTACAGTAGGTGGTGGGAACATTAGGGGGCGGGGGAAGAAGCGGTCAGCAGTAGGAGTGAGGTAGGTATGGACCTTGAATAAGTATTTAAAAAAAGAGGTTGATGAAGACCGTTATAGAGGGGAGGGGATGTTGGGTAAGTTGGGAAGGGGAAGAAAAAGATTCGGCTGTATGTAGGGGATGATAGGACGTATGCTAGACGAAGAATGAAATCGTGTTAGGAGATAGGGGCGCCTGCACCTTTAAAAACTTTAATTATTTGGACTTACTTTCATTTAAACCTAACTAAACCGGTAGATTACCCTAATAATAATAAATAGCTTGAATGCAGAAGGGAAAGTCAGATTTGCTGACGACCAGTCGTTGGTAAGTCGTGGATACGAAAGCAAGGCTGATCATATAAGAAGTATGGCAAAAAATGGAGGAAGTGCAGTAGTTTAAGCACCATTTGATTCGTTGCGATACATTAAAACAAGTAATTTACATGCAGACGAGGTAGTACGTAATACATATGATTAACAAACGTTGTATTCATACTAACTCAGGTGTTCCGTTCTGTTCTCGAATCCGACTTTGTTGTGTTTCTTCGTGTAGCATTTCTGTTGTGTGCAATGGAAAGTGCCAGTAATTTGTGCAACCAGACTGAAAATATATGATTATAAAAGAGCGTCGAACCGCTTCGTACGGCAGTGTTTGTGGACTTCTGTTGTGTCTGCTTCTGTGTTGATGAAGTTCACGAGTGCTCACAGCGGGGTAGTATGTATGTGTGTAAACGTTGCCATGGGATTCGGGATTACTATTGACGGTCGGGGCAGGAGTTGTGGAAGGAGGAGAGAAATCATTTTCTGGGATTCCGCCTTGTCGGGCTTCCATTGGAAGGGGTTGGAAGTGAACCTTTTGTTGGCTTCAGGACTCGGGGAGCGACCGCGAAAGTGAAGGACTGTTGTCTCTGAATGTCGACGTTTCCGTTCTCTTATACTGCTCTTGGAAAGGATATATATAATGGTGTCAAATCATCCTTTGTTGTGATTTAATTATCTGCCGCAAAATACACGGCGTAGTAAATAAGTGTGTATTATCGGGTGTATTTGACTGGCAGCGAGATGATATGAGTATGATTATATTACCAACTTCCTCTTCTACATTAAGTCATGAGAGAAAGATAATATAAAATCCAGCATAGTAATATGTGGTGCGGGCACACATTTCGTGTTTTAGGAAAACCGGTGATCAGTTAGAGGGAGAATGAATGTTCATCAATGTTTTATTGTCCTTTAGACCGTTTTATAAAGAATGGCGGGATATTACATCTAGCATTAGTAATTCGGACGTATTTCCTCAAAATGGACATGTTTTCTCTGAAAAGATGAAATGGATTTTAAGGCTTGGACATTGTCATCTAAATCATGACTTTCATGCCTTTTCCTTCAAATTTAAATACAATGAATTCATAGAATTGCTTAATTTTTCGTAATTGGTCGCGGAGGGACTTTAACGGAGTCGCCCGTTAGTGATCCTACAATTGTGTGTAATTCACATTGGACTGGGATTCGAGGTTAGACCCCTAGATGTCGCGCCGAGTGCTCTAGCCAGTTGAGGCATGCATTTCAGAGGTTGAAGATTGAAGCCAAGCTTGCTTCCATCCAGAGTACGTGGGTTCGAATCCCAGTGTAAGCGAACGATTTCTTTTTCTTTGTGAATTTCTCAGTATTAAATTGAGGTCACTGTAATTGGTAAATTGAAGCGAGTGCTGTAGCCAGTTTAGCAATGAATTTAACTGTTGAAGATTGAAGCCAGGCTAGCTTCCATCCAGCGTAGGTGGGTTCGAATCCCAGTGTAGGCGAACGATTTTTTTTTTCTCTGTGAATTTCTCAGTATTTAATTGAGAAAACTGTAATTGGTAAATTGAAGGGAATATGTAGAGAGACGTAAGATAAGAAGAGTGAATAAGTGATTTTATATTGAAAAAAGGTTCTTGCATCAAGAGATATCCGTTCGTATGTAACTTTTGAATCATTGTGCACCGGATCGCAGAAATCCGAACGTATTACCCCAAATGGATGGATTAGATGTTTTACCGAACATAGAGGAGTAGTGCGTCCGTTTGCGGATATCTGTTTCATTCGGTCACTGGAGGCTTATGAATATTCAATCGAATCTTTCTGTTTGAGGCTTTCGCAGCGCTGTTGTGCTGGTGTCTCCATGTTTTTCGGGCAAAGCTGCGTCGGTGTATCTTTACGATGACGTTTCGTAGCCAATGCAGGCCACATCTTCAGATCAACTCCGAATGCCAAACGGTGAAAGTTGGCCTGTATTTATACCGTCAAGGGGGCCTTCCGTTAGCGCAGCCAATCGGCGTTGAGCACCCTTCTTTTGGCGCGTTTCTTCTCAGGAGTCTCTTCCAGGTGTTGTGGAGTCTACAGCATTCAATCGAATCGTAACTTTCGTTCTCTTTCCGTCAGATTGAAATGTGAGTCCATTGTTATCAAAGTGTTATCAAAGGTGTTACGATACTTGGTGCTGGTGGTGGATTTTGTGGATCATACGGACGGATAAGATCAGAAACGAGGAAGTGTATGGAAGAATAGAGGAGGACACCATCTGGAGAACTATCAGGAAGAGAAGGTCCAGATGGATAGGACACTCTTTAAGCCCCGTTTCACACGATACTTGATCCCTTACAATTCCGAGGATACTTGCTACCGAGATAGCTTTCCAGTATCGTTTGATATAGAACCTAAATCTGGCTAACAAGCACAATCACTATCATACTGGATGTGCTATTTTGATTTCATAATTGATAGTTTATAGTATTCATAATATATGGTTAACTAGTTCGCTACCAGCTTCCAGTAGCACCTAGTAGCCTTCGATCAATCAGGTTAGCTTTTACAGACGTTGTGCGATATTCACTTTCTGAATTTAGCACCATGTATACCTCAATTTTAGCTATCGGTAATCATCAGGCTGCTAAATCAACAATAAATAAAAATGCCTTTAGCTGATATTTTGGTCGCCTGCTGCTATAGATTGGTTAATTTTATATTGCAGAAGACACTGCGTTAAGGCATGAATGTAAATACCCCTTCCCCACCAGTGCAAGCTCATTGATGTTATAAAATCTTCTAGGACGGCAACTATGATACTGGATTCCGTCCTCAATATTTAGCCCCGGCTAGTACTCGTAGGTCTCGTGCTGGATCATGCATTGTGTGAAATGAGCTTAAGGCACGGCATACTACAAGGGAAAGACCCTCGAAGAAGACGAAAGGGACAATGACATGAGCTTATTAAATCGGCATATGAAACGGAAGACCAACAATGGCATATAAAGCAACAATGGCTGGGGACAGAGTGCAGTCAACTAGTAGTTGTTTGTGAATGACTAATGTTGATGGAATCATCACGGTTTTACGTAATTATCCTCATGATGAAAAAAAAGCTTTTGTGCTCAATCACATGTCTTCTATGCACAGATAAATGATCACTTTTCATGTAACTCATAATCGCCAGTTCGATCCCTTATCGTTCGTATTTTTTTGGAAAAATAAATGTTCCTACGCATCATGATTTTAAGTTCAAATTCTCAGAATATTTTTGATGGTATACATATTCTATATCAATTGCAGAAGCAGAAAAATACCAATTATACTACTTGGTAATGTGATTTCATACTGCGGCCATAAATAATGCTAATAAGGGCAATAATGAGGGTGCCCGTTATAATACAGTGCGAGAGAGAAAACATGAATGCCTTTGTATGTGACTATAAGAATTAATGTGACGTGCTAGATGCTGATACTACGTAAAAGCCATTAAACGCAAATAGTGAGGTTTGGGTAAACACTATCAAATTAGTCCCTGAACCCGGACTTTAAATGCTACAGGCGTGAATGGCCATTCATGATATCGCTATTAAATGGATATTCTCGCCTGGTTGCCAAGGTAATTTCTATTGTTGAAAAGGAAGATACATTGATGAATTTAGAGCTAAAAAACGCAATACTTCGGCAAAAACGAAGCGTATAAGAAAATTGAATGAAATAATTAAATAATGCATTATTTTATGCGTTCTATGATATAAATTTCCATTCAATATCTTGAGTTCAAGTAAGTTAAATAAGCAAATAAAGAAACAAGTACACCGAAGTCAATGCTTTTCTTGTGGGAGTAAAGTTAACATTAATGGGGTAAATACAGCCCTGAAAATTGTTTATTTAAAATAATCCTTTCTTAGTGCGCCTATACTCCACGGTTCGGATATATCCTTAAATTTTCGCTGCTCTATCACCAGTAGTAACGTTGATGAATCAGTCAGTCAGGATTTCTTATTTTGTATATATATTGTAGCGGAGGAATCATCCAGAGCCTTGGCAACGGTGGCTATTGACGGAGAGAGAAGGTAAACAAGAGGGAATTCGGGGAATGATGTATTTTGTGTACAACTTTAATGTGACTGTGTGAACATATTTAGGGAAATAAAGGTATTTCAAGTGTTACAGCAAAAAGAAGAGTTGTTTTTGCACCCACGTACGTAACAATATATTAAAGAAGAAATGCATTATTTCGAGTTTAAAATAAAATCTGTACTTATGTAATCGAATTATTACGAAATATGTGTCATGTGCGAAAAGGCCACCTGTTAAAATAGCACTCAATTGACAAAAACCAAATCGATATGATGCATTTTTTCACTTTTATCGATAGATACCGTTATAATAATGCGTATGCAAAGTTTCAAGCACATCTGTTCATAAAAAATCGTTCCAGCCACCTTAGAGTCGCACTGGTACAGGGTTGTATGGAGGGCTGCAGTGAACTAATCTTAAGTATTGAGTGATGTGATCTTATCGACGCTAATTTCGCATCAATTTCTCATTTGAAGGGTTCAAATTTTAACTTTTTTATGACGATGCGTGCAAGAGAACTTTCCGATTTCGTGCATGCGGTCCACTAAAGAATAGTGAAACTTGAAATTTTAAAGCCAAAGGGTGTGGTTCAAGCCACGAGTCGGTCAATACAGCGACCCCCCCTTTGTGGGTGGTGGCTTCTCCGAACTAGGTCGCCGCTACTCTTAAAACAGGGCCCCCCCCCAGGGTCTATTTGGGACCCCCTCCCCTTGTTTCCTCTTGAAGGTTGCCTTGTTCATTGTGTGCTTGGGATGCTGGGGAAAAAATTCCTATTTTTGCCTCTTTTTGGTTTAATTTTTTTCAAAGATAAAACGGTGTTTTTTTCTCTTCTAATTCTAAACTAGAATTTTTCGACTATTCTCATTTAATGGGTACAATGCGGCATTGTGATCGGAGGAATGGAATGGCTCACTGGGACCTCGTAATCCTTATTTTGAAAGGATTTTGATAATTAGACTTGCATGCCGTGCATATCTTCTTAAAGTATTTCACCAATCCTTGTCTGTTTTATTATTAACCATGTGTAGTCTTTTTAATTTTCTCCTACAGCAGCCTTTCATTTCCAATGGCTTTTAATCGCAAGTATGCGTGCTTGCAGTGCATACCTTGGTAGGGCGTAAATGTAATGTCGGTCCTTGTTCAGATTTGTCTCATAACATTTCATTACATGTAGAAGGCCGGAAAATGATTTTTCAGGAACTCGGTAAGCGAATCGCGGATATGGTTTAGAATGACAATGGAGAATAGAATGGCGTTAAAACTATGAAACCCGTCCTTTTCTTTTCCCGGAAAGATGTCTAAGAAGACGTGTCCATTTTTTAAGTTTTTGTATATTTCCCCACTTGCCCACTTTAGGTAGTTTGAGTGATATATCATTTCACATAAAATTCAGTGAATTTGGCCTCTTTATAAAGAAAAAATATATATCGTATTTATAATGGTAACAAAATATCAGCCTCTCATTGATATACTAATTGAGATATTTGCCTAAATATACCAGCCGTTTTCCATGAGAAATTTGTATGCATATGCACTCCAGGGAGATTTTTTATTTTAAAAACTTAGGAGTTTGTAACGCCTTTACCTCGTCAGAAATTTAGCTGTGCGTAGTTGGTCATGAGTAAATCTGCACGGACTAGGTGTTTTTCGGGAGTTAGATCTTTACACACTGATTATAACCACTATAAGAGACACCATGGATGTCCAGGACAATTAATGAATCCTAGTTAGACAGGCTAGATAAAAATTCAACAGGGAGAAAAGAAATATCCTTCTATTTTCTGATAATTGCCCTGCTCATTCCAAGATTACGGAAGAGCTCAAGGCTATTAGAGTGATCTTCTTGCCAACAAATATGGCATTCAAACTGCAGCCGATGGATCAAGGGATGGTAAAACATTTAACGCTCCTATACGGGGAAAAAAATATCCAAAGAATTTTGCAAAGCATGAAGAATGGAAGCACACCTTGAAGACATCAATTTGTTAGAAGCAATTGCTTTGCTCCAAACGTTTTTAGGAAAGATTTGAACCATGAGACGGTTGCTAACTGCTTTCGCAGAGCAGGCTTTATGAATGATGATTCAAGGCCTAAAGATGGAGAAGACAATACTCCACTCACACCTGAGGAATAGCATAAATAATAATAATAATTTCAAAACAAACTCTTAACTGCAATAATCACTGAAAACATCTATCAACACTGTGATACAAACAATTTGATAGAAGAAGAACAGAAAGGATGCATAAAAGGTTCCCTTGGCTGTAAGCATCAACTAACAATAGATGCTGTCATTTTGAAACAAGTTCAACGACACCGTCGGAACCTTCATGTTGGATATATTGACTATGCAAAAGCTTTCGACTCAACTCCTCATGACTGGCTGCTAAAAACTCTGGAAATATATAAAATAGACCCTAAAATACGGGAACTTTTAACTGAAATGATGAAAACCTGGAGAACAAATCTTCACCTAAAAAACCAGAAGGTTTCTTCTATTAATATCCGTAGAGGAATATTTCAGGGCGATTCACTATCACCACTATGGTTTTGTTTAGCAATAAACCCACTGTCAACGCTGCTTAAAAAATATAAAATTGGGTATAAATTAAATCGTAGAAATGATACAAGAATCAATCATTTAATGTTCATGGACGATCTGAAACTCTATGCAGAGTCCAAGGAAAAACTCCAAGAACTCACCAAAACCACTAAAATGTTCAGTGAGGACATTGGTATGAAATTTGGGCTGGATAAATGTGCTGTAATGCACTTACGTAAGGGAGAACCCCAAATATCCGAGGAACGTATAGAGGACATAGAGACACTTCCTGTGGACGGTACATACAAGTACCTAGGCTTTCATCAAAACCATCGGTTGGACCACACTTCATTAAAGAAAACGCTAACAGACGCATATAAAAGACGAGTGACGAAGATCCTGAATACAAAACTATCCGGGAGGAACCTAATAACAGCCATAAATACCTGGGCAGTGCCGGCCCTGACCTACTCCTTCGGAATTTTAAAATGGTCAGGCACGGATCTAAATGAACTGGACAGACTAACTAGGCGACTACTAAACAAGTTCCGATGTTTACACAGCAAGGCCTCTGTCATTAGGCTGTATATTCCGAGAAAGGAAGGAGGCCGAGGCCTAATAAATATATTGCGACTGTGCAGATCTCAGGAAGAGTCTATTAAATTGACTTTAAAAGCATCAAATGATGTTATAATGAAACAGATCGTTGAAGCTGACATGGGGTACACACCTCTGAACCTGAGAGATGAGGATTATCAGAAGGACTTGCCAGACATTGCCCAACAGAAACAAGAATGGAGATCCAAAGCACTGCACGGAAAATTTCCAACAGTTATCCAGGAGGATTGGGTAAACAAAACTTCATCTTTAAAATGGCTCCAGGATGGCTATCTTTACCCCGAGACCGAAGGTTTTATTATGGCTATTCAAGACAGAGTTATACGCACCCATAACTATGAAAAACATATACTTAAACTAGAAATACCCGATAGATTTAGAAAATGTGGATGAATTGGTGAGTCAATTGAGCACATAATGGCAGGATGCTCAGCTCTTGCAGGGAATGTCTACCTGAATAGACATAACCAACTGGCAAAAATAATCCACCAACACCTGGGACTAACTTACGGGCTCTTAAAGAAAAATATTCCACCATATTACAAGTATCAGCCACTTGCTGTAATTGAAACAAAAACCCATGTTTTGTACTGGGACAGACCAATTCTCACCGACAAAACCATAGATTACAATAGACCGGATATCCTATTAATCAATAAATTAGAAAAAAAGGCTAATATAATCGATATAGCAGTATTACTAAGTCACAACGTGAGGTCAACCGAGAGAGAGAAAATCTCAAAATACAGAAATTTAGCAGACGAAATAAAAAATATCTGGAAATTAAATAATGTCACTATTCACCCGATAGTAATCTCTGCTGAGGGAGTGATGTCCCATATGTTTAAAAAACAAACTGAGAAGCTGGGAATAAAAAAAATAATAACTAACCTCGGGCAAAAAGCTGTGCTACTTCAAACTTGCCAAATCGTGAGGAGATTCCTAAGCCAAGAAAATTCGGACACTGTAGGATAGGGTGAATTCTCTTCCTGAACTTCCGAGCCTAATCCTAATCCACCTTTAGGATAGGTGAAAATTTTCCAGTTGGTGTAATACTAGCTGAGAAAGTGTGACAAGTCGAAAATAATAATTTAATAATAATAATTTATTAACATCATCGGGATATAACATCCATGAGTTTCGTCAAAATATTACAGCACAGTATTTACAAGTAGTTTGGCAAATATACAGAGGTTGCCACTAAATAAATAAATGAAACCAAACCTAAATGAGTGTGAGAACAAAAATACATACATTAATGAAAATCATCAGATAGATACTCCCTTAAGCTATAATAACTTTTATGAATTAACAATTTTTTAAATTTGGATCTGAAGCATGATGTTGAGGAAATGGAGCGAATTTCAATTGGAATCTTGTTGTAAACTGTGGAAATGGAGTGATATGGGCCTTTCAGACATAGGCTGTAGGAATATTGTTGGCTATGTATGTCATTTCTAGAGCGAGTGTAGTGATTATGGAAGCTGGAGTTAACAGGGAAAAAATGGGGATAGTTTCTTACAAACATGGCACAGGTAAGTATATAAATAGAGGGGAGTGTTAAAATACCAAGAGATACAAATAGCGGTCTACCTGGGGTGCGAATAGGGACTTTACTGTTTCTGGAGTGAGAAAGCTTTCATGGAAAGAGATGAATTTCCCCAAAATATAATGCCGTAAGACACATGAGAGTGTACCTTTGCATAGTAAAGCGTTGTGAGTGTGTTGGTAGACACAACAGGGGCAAGCTTTCTGATCATGAAGAGACCAACAGAAAGCTTCTTGTTCAGTGCTAAAACATGAGAAGACCAGTCAAGAGTATCTGAAATGTGAATACCAAGACATTTCATTGATAAAGAAAAGTTGAGCAATGGATCAGGGGGTAATCCTGGGGCTTGTTGGAGACTTTTAATGTGAAAACGAATGTAAGAGGTTTTGGCTTCATTTAAGGCAATATTATTCAAATGACACCATTGCAACATCTCTTGAGTTGTTTTCTTAGCACCTTCAATTAAATTGGAGGTATTGCTGGCAGTAAACAGATTAGTTGTGTCATCTGCGTACATAATGGTGTGACTCATGGTGAACTGATGGGGGAGATCGTTAATGAAAAGGAGAAACAATAGTGGACCAAGTATTGACCCTTGTGGAACACCGGCTTCAACTTTTACAGGACTTGATATGCTTTGTACCATCCCAGCAGTAGAGTGATGCGAGTAACACACTACTTGGGATCTACTATCAAGAAAGGAGATAATCCACTTTAGAGAATTACCAGTAATCCTCAAGCTTTCAAGCTTGCACTTAAGGATTTTATGATCAACACTATTAAATGCATTTTTGAGATCATAAGAGACTCCTATGACATGCTGTTTCAGGTTTAGGCCATGAAGTAACCTAGTCAGATACTGAAACATTGCAGTATTGGTTGACCTACCAACGCGGAAGCCATGTTGGGAGTCTGTAATAAGGTTAAATGAGTGTAGGTACATACTTAATCGTTGATGGAATAACTTCTCAAAAATTTTGGAAAAGACTGACAAAACAGCAATGGGTCTATAATTACATGATTCTGTAGTAGAGCCCTTTTTTGGAATAGGTATTACTCTGGCTTGCTTTAGTGCAGAGGGAAAAACACCAGAAGAGAAAGATAGATTAATGATGTCAGCAAGCGGTAATGCTATCACTTGTGAGGAGGCCTTGACAACAGATAAGGGAATGCCATCTGGCCCTTTTGAGGAGGAATTGCGAAGGGATTTAATAATGCTCACAACTTCGGAAGGAACTGTGGGTGACAAAAAGAACGAATTGGGAGATGCCCTGTATTGAGCATGAAAAGAGGACTTACTGGTCGGGGATGGGATATAACAAAACTGTGAGTTGAAGTGATCAGCAATTTTTTGAGGGTCATCCACAGGGTTACCATTGAAATTAATGCTAGAATTGGGAGTACTGACAGTGGATTTTGTTAACTGATGAATTACCTGCCATGTATCTCTGATAATGTTGTTAGAATTCCCAAGGTATTTATCGATTGCTGCCTTTTTTTCTAAGGCCACATAGTTCTTAAAATCCTTGAGTGCTTTAGAATAGTGACTGCGGAGGGATGTGTCTGTGAATTTGCTTAAGTAGTGAAGACGACGAAGATTCTCAGACATGGAGTGCAGTTTTGGGGAATCAAGTTTAAAATTTTCATGGAAATTTCTAACCTTAATCCTTTTAAGGGGAAAACATGCTTCAAAACATACCATGAAGGTGGTCATAAATGCTTTGAATTTTACATCAACGTCTTCAGCAACATAAACATCATCCCAAGTTTCAAGCGTTAGATAATGGGTAAACCAATCCATACCATCCAATGAAAATTTGCGCTTGTAAACATATACAGGCAATGATTTCACACCTCCAGCATCAAATGAAAATTTCACTTGAAGACCAAAATGGTCAGAAAAGCCTGCACACACGGTTTTGCAGGAGAGAAATGAGGGAGAAATGTCGGAAATGAAGTAGTCAATGAGCGTACTTGAGTTAGAAGTAACTCTGGTGGGTTGGTTATTAACTAAATGTAAACCAAAAGAAGATAACAAGGTGAGAAGCTCATTTTTAACATGCGAGTCACTCAGGAAGTTAATATTTAGATCACCAAATAGCAGTATGCCCTTAATATTTCTGCTACACACATTGGAGAGTGTCAGTAAGAGCATTAAAGAAGTCAGCAATTAAACCATTGGGGGAGAAATACACTACAAGGACTGCATACACTGATGAGTTCAACTTAAGCAAAGAAACAGCACATTCAAACGTTTTTTCGTGGCAATTATTTAGGTGCATACTCTTAATATCAATGCCCGTCTTGGCATAAATTGAAACACCACCACATTTGAAAACATCACGACAGTAAAAAGAGATGAGATTGTACCCATTAATTTGGTGAATACTAATTTCGTCATTAGACAGCCAATGTTCACAAAGGACAAGAATATCAACCCCGAGTTCATGAGATAATTGTTAAAGTAGTAATCCATTGCTCGTCAGGGATCGTATATTAATATAAAAAAAGTCATAGCTGAGGCAACTTCATTAGTCGCACAATTAACTGAAGTTGAGCTGTTTGTTGGTCCTAGTCATATCTTATCTTAAGATTTCAAGACTCCAGATTGGAGCCGGGTGAGAGGCCTGGCTGAAGTAGGAGGGCGGGCAAGAGAGCTGTCTCAAATACGACTAGCGCTGGAAGGGTCTGACTTAGCACTTGAGAGGGGTTGGGAACATGTTGGCTGTGGCAGAGAGAGAGATACACTGTGAGACCGACTAATCTCACCGTCACTCGAGCTAATTCCATCCCTAGCGTCAGAGTAGTCATCACCATCGTTGAAGGCACCAGAATTGTGAAAATGGGCACTAGCACCCGTGTTTGCACTTTTAACTCTCGGGGGAAAGAATTTCCCAACGACGACGTTATCGGGCCATGTAGCCTTACTAAATAAGTCCTCACGTAAGATTGCGGGGGCACTGACTATGTATGAACAGAACTTCTTGCCTGAACGAAAGTTTTCACAATTGAAATCACCATTGGGGAATCTTTTGCGCAGATATTTCAGAATATCACTTGGGGTAGTATCACGATTTACACGACCAATGTAGATTTGCAAATCACGCTGGACGCCAGAAAAATTAATACAATTTACTGGAGATGAGTTATTTCCTACAACCACAACATTCTGCTTCCTTCGTTTCTTCTTTCCTTTCGCCTGCTGATAACCGTCATTTACGTCCTCGGCACCGGCCGTGCCATCGTTAGAAAGGTTCTCAGGTGGAGCAGAGGAAGAAGTAGTTGTTTTCACGGCATGGCCTGGGTCCCGTTCGGTAAAACTGCAAGAGTCCTGGGAGCCGGTCGTGAAGTCAATCAAGTCGTCGGACACAGAACGACTTTGCGTGTTATTTCCGATGGGCACAGGGATCGAAACAGGCTTGATGTGTTGAATTACTGGTTCAGCACGAAAGCAAGCCATATCCTTAATTTCCAGTAGTTGTGCTTTAATATCCGAAATAGAATCCGCCATCTTGGTAATTTGGCGACTGTCATTAATGCGACAGTAAAAACAAAGCCAGATAAATCCCGGGGACTCACGGACTATATTAAAACTTTTCTCCGTGACCAGGGAACATTTAAAATGAAAAAATTTACGGCAATAGCCACAGGAAATGAAGTTTTCCTCGTAATTAAAGCCCTTATTACAGGACCCACAACTAGTCACGATAGACCCGACCGCCATCTTGAAAAAAAAAAAAAAAAAAAAAAAAACAGAGATCAGGAAACAGTTCGAGGCTCAGGGGCAATCATCGGTGGACGACAGCATCTTCAGGAAACTTCAGTGGAAACACGATTGTTGGAATGCAAGAAACAGAGAATAATGACTGACTATTAAAAAGCACGAAGTTAGGAAAGTTAATCAAATTTATTTCTACAGACCGAACATTTGCGGAGAAATCGATTATCTGTTTTTTAACCTTTTTTTTTCGTTTTTAATTTCGTTCGTTCGTCAACACCACCTGTGATATGACAAAGCATCGTTCAGTTTTTTCAGCTCACTTGATATGCTTAAAAAATGTTAATATAGATTCATTACTTCAAAGAGATAACTTTATTGGAAGCAAAAGCAGTTGCGGGCAAGTAATGTGTTTTATCAGAAGTTTGTTGTAATAATATTTTACTCGTCTAAATGCTATAAAATGCTTGCATAAATTATTTTGATGACCTGCTACAACTCGTAATTCTCTAACTCGAAATTTTTATAACTGGAAGCATTTTTCTGTCCCTGAGGCACTTCGATTTATCGAAGTTCGACTGTAAATGGTATGTAGTACGTGATGGAAAATTATGCAACTGACTAGCTCTTAGTAGAGCTTCAATTAATTGTGGAGTATACTCTGCGAATTCATTGAGGCTACGTGTTCAACAATATTTAATAATAATGCTATTTGCTTTATCTCCTGGCACTTCTTACGCTTGAAACAGAAATTTTTCCTGGTATCAACAATTCAGGAGTTGGTAACCCTTGGGACTCTATAGGAACCGTTAGCTTACATGCTACAGAATGAGAAGAATGAGATTGGGCGACGGAGACCAAGTCTCCTTCCGGTTTCAAACAGTCCACTATACGACGAAGTTCAAATAACGACTACTATTTACGGTAATATAAGATAATATCTGATTGATTAACAATTCTACGCAATCCGGTTGCCGACTTAATTGTGAGGCCCACAATTTGGAAACGGAAGATGTCGACTATTTGGCGTAATCGTTTGTCCACATGATTAAAATAAATCTGTAAATATACAGTTTATTTTTCTTTAACACTAAGGCATTTTTAACTGTAGAATCACAACTGATCTGGTCGAGAATAACAGTTAAGAGGAGTAACGTTCATAAGAATGAGTAATGGGGCTGTGATTAGTCTAGCAGGGTGTCATCTGAGTAATCTACCGGTTAAAGATAGGTTATGATGAAAGTCAGAGAATATCCAACGAACTCTTACACGTGCCGTGCCCCATCTACCTCTAGAATTTCTTTCTTCTTCTCAGCATAAGTCCTATCTTTCTTCATCCCTTCCTTAAAACCGATTCTCTTCCTTCCCAGCTTACCCAACATCCTTCCCTCTATCACGGCCTACAGCAAACCATCGTCCCTCATTACCCCTTCCAGCCACATACCCTGTCTTCCTCTAATCTCACCTATAAGTTTCCTCTCCTCGCCCACCATGTCAAGCACTTCCTCATTTGTCTTCCTTTCAGTCGAACGCACCTTCTCCATCCTCCTCCACACCCACATCTCGAAAGCCTTCAGCCTATTTTCGTCTTCCTTTCTCAAGGTCCACGTTTCTGCCCCATACAACGCCACACTCCATATCAAGGTCTTCACCAGCCTCTTTTTTACATCCTTACTAAGGTCCCCGTCATCAGCTCCCTTCTATTATTGAACGCTTCCTTCGCTAGTGCTCTTTTCCTCCTAATGTCTTGGCTAATATGTCCTGTTTCTTGTAGCGTACTACCCAAGTAATTAAATTGTTCTACTTGCTCCAGTTTGTGTCCTCCTTATACTTTTATGACCAGCCTCGCTTTCTTTGCCTATAGGTTTTTATTCTTTTAGACATTCGACTCATGTTGGAAACATCATCTGAGTGGAGGTTTGTAGTAGTGTATGCCTTTCATCCTCGTTGTTATCCACTATAAGGGAGGCTCCACTCCTGTTCTATCTTGTCCCCACACAACTCCGTCTAAGGGGCCTTTCCCTTTTAAGGGTGCAAATTGGGTTGCTGCTCGAACACTGTCGCATCGGCATTAGAGTGATTTCACGCCGTGCCGAGTGGGGGGAGACACCGTCGTCTCGAAGCCTGAGGCGGAGGTGTGAGGGATGACGGGAAAAGGGGGGAATGGAGGGGAGGGGAGCGGGGTGTATGGTGGGAAATGCGTTGACAGGGTGTCTGCTAACCTTATGAAATGAAATTCAAGGCTTTTTCCAGGATTTTTTTCAAGGGTTTTCCATGATTTTCAAGGTTTTTGCAGTGAAATTTCAAATGACTTTCAATCCGTATTTTATTATCAATATCACATTGCAATGCATTTTTTCACCATAATTAACCTTTAAGTTGCGACCGTTACTTGACTGCTATGCTTTAATATTAAACAGCACTGTACCTCTTAGAAGTGAGGAAATCTTATTTTGATTTGAATAATTCTATCGTACGTAAGAATTTAGAATAAATCCTCATATGGTGCAGTAAAATAATATTTTTGTGACATCATATGCAAAGAAATCTCAATTAATCCAGAATCCAACTTTAAAATGCACTAATAACGTTATTACATTTCATACAGAATTAAATAACTTTAAAGAAAGGTTAGAAGTTTTCAGTCTTGGTGGCAATACTCTAATAGCCTTGAGCTCTTTCGTAATCTTGGGATGAGCTGGGCAATTAATTTGGTTGGAAGGTTTGAAGTTTTCAGTCTTTTACTGTTCGTTGAAAAATGCGATTCTTAGAAGGCTTGACGACGAATCTTCTCTTTGTCCTTCAGTAACGTGCAGTGCAGTGTGCTCGGAGAAATTCCAAAATTTCCCCTGCCGCTAGCAACATCTTCGTAATATACTGCAAGCTACCTCAAGGGTGTGTGGCAGGGGGGATTGCTTTAATTATATCTGTAGTGCTGAAGGAATTTATCCCACGTTTAAACCTTATCCATATTTTCACTCTTTAACTTTAGCCCAAGAGCACTTGTGAGATCAACTGTGAAGCAACTGAAATTGTATAAAACTCATCACATTTGACGTTGTGTTATCAGCAGTGAGGTCACTTTTTCCTGGGATTTATGCCTACTCCAGCGTTGCCATTTTGGGATCCGGTGTGAATAATTCTATAACTTCCGCTCCAGAAGTTTCTCTCCTTCTTCGGGGCTCATCTCATTTTAACTGATTCCTAATACGTCGAGGTCCAGTCTCCTTGCATTTCTACCTCGAGGTTATCCAATCTTCCGCACGTCCGAAGTGATCGCACATTCCTACCCTAGAAATGACTATCACATTTGACTCTCTCTCTCGGGAGTAATCCACGCCCGGAGATCCGAATGGCGGGGAATCTATTTTTTACCTCTGGAACATTTTACTCGAGAGGGTTCCATCACGTCTTGTGTGGTCGTCATGGAGACGATGACTCAAAAAGGCTCATATATTGCAAAAAACCGTTACGTTTTTAGCAAATATTTCGAAATTTCGACCGCAATACAAAATTCGATTGAAGGAATAATAATTTTATTTTATTTTCTTTCTATTGATACCTTTTCGAATAACAGAAAGCCACTATTTCTAATTTAAATTTTGCAAATTAAAAAGATCTGCAGCCAAATGAAGATTCAGCTTCGCGTGTATTTCTTGTGTGAATGTTACTGACACATATATACTGTACACACATCTGTGATTATTGTGGTAGATTAAAAAAAAAATGGAGTGACACGTCTAAGCAGAACGTTTCCCTGCAAATAGCGATACGGATTGAGATATCGTGGAGTGTGTGTTGTATCGATCACGGGGTAGGTATTCCTTGATGGGATACGTGTGCTTTCCCCCCCTCCCCCCATCCTCCCTCCCCACCTATATACCCCCCCTCTACCGAGAGAACCTCAAACCTGTCAGCTCGCGCGACCCGTGTCCTCGCCCAACATTTCTGGTTATCTTTCATATTGCTCGACCAACGCACCTGGGTGTTGTTGGATGGGATGATTCATTTCATGCATGCATTCATAATCTCTGGTGACTGAATCCAATAGCGGAGAGGAAGCTTGTGGCAGAGAGGTTCGGAGAAGGCAGAAGAGATGGAAATGGAGGAGGTTTTGAGAGGAGAGGGCATGTTGAAGAGAGTGATGGAGGGGAGAACACTGGGGAAGAAGCGTGGAAGAGGAAGGAAGAGGATAGGAATTCTCGACGAAATAAGAAGAGGTAGAAGATGTGAAGTGGGATCTAATAGGGCGCCATCCTTAGGAGGGAAAGCGAGACAATGTCTATGAGGTTGGGATGCAGAATGAGGACTGTCCAAGAACCTACCAATCAGCTGGAATGGAATACTTGAATGAATGAAATGAATGGAGGTTTGGTCATGTCTTTTTTAAGAAACTCAATGTTTGGTCATGTTTTTTTAAAGAAAGGAAGTTGAGTGTCTTAAAAAAGACATGACCAAACCTCCCATAAATCAACCAATGTACTTTGTATTCCATTTTCGTTCATTGCATTTATGTATCGCATGATATTGAAGATCAATTTGAGGTCATTTATGTCAATAACACATTCATACTTCACATCGTGCAAATTTCCGGTCGTGTAATTACGGAATGAATGCAACTGCAGATCTCGTCACAAAAATGAATATTGTTGGCAATATACCCTGTTGAAAGAATTAAATGGATTTAATATGCAAACAGCAGGTATTATTTGAAAACTATCACTAGGCTGGTAACTTACGTTGGATAACTCGCGTTAAAATCTGCCCGCCTGTTATCAAACCATACATTTTAGCCAATGAATGTCATTACTACGATATAAATTGTTTATTTATTGCATACATGCAAAATAAAAATGGCGATTTTATTTCTTTTCGCGAGAATCCGATGAAACTAATAAGCAAATGTTGAACCTATCAGGTAAGAGACAAATTTAAATAATGTAAATTGATAAAGATGAAATACTTTAAAATGCGTAGATTCTATTGTGATAATTAAAAAAAAAATCTTTGTTTTTATCATACGTTACACATTACTGCCAATATTCTTACAGGTTTTTGCCCTTCAAAATCAAAATAACACAATTCTAACATTGAATCAATATTAAATTTGCAATTTTTTAACCTTGGTCATGATTTAAACGGACACGTCCTATTGCCATCATATATTTTGCAGCGCTAGGCGTTGATGTATTGTTTCTGTGTATCTTTCCCCCGTTATACAACTCTTATTTCGCGGTCATACTTGTTTTTGGGAAAGAAATCTCTACTTAGAACAATGAAATGACTTTCAGCCTTCGATAAATTGATTAATTTTCGCAGTTGTGACTAATCTTGCCTTCAGACCCGATTGATTTATTCTGTAATTTGTGGAGAGAGCAGTTGTGTCTACTCCATTGCTTATTCAACAGCTCAGCTCACTCCTCCAGCATCTCTTCTTCTTATTCTCCGAAATCCCTGAATTTTTCTTTTCTCTTCCCCGTGAATCTGATTTCCTCTTGTCCATCGTAGCCGACGGCGGAGCCCCCATCGCCTCCTGCATTTACCTTTTAAGGTGGTTCAACCATGAAATGACTTAAATGTCATTTTATTCATATTCTATCTACTTGTAGAGTTAAAGTTGACCTCTATCTGATAT
This sequence comes from Pyrrhosoma nymphula, assembly GCA_963573305.1. Classification (NCBI taxonomy): domain Eukaryota; kingdom Metazoa; phylum Arthropoda; class Insecta; order Odonata; family Coenagrionidae; genus Pyrrhosoma; species Pyrrhosoma nymphula. The sequence goes on along the minus strand of OY754335.1, from coordinate 3,450,122 downwards.
GAACAACAAAATAATACAAATAATGACAAGGCCAACTATGTTTTTTATTGCTACAACTAGTTTTAACGCTACGGCGTCATAATGAGATACCTTAGACTACCAGGGACGTACCAGGGACTAGGGTCCTGAAGGGACCTAGGGGTCTGAATGGGGGCCACAAAAACCGGGCCCCTCTTGACGTGCAGCGGTCAGGGCCCCTGAGCACCCACGCCGCCCCTGGTTTCATTTATACCACTTAATTTTTAACTAAATAATAATAACATTGTAATAACTCATTATGTTGTGATTCAAGGTTGCGTGGTGGTGGTATGGGTATCGTCTGACTATCGTCCTCCTGAGGAACAAACAGAGTGTCGTCGCATCAAGTCGAATGCAACCTGGCGAATATTTCCAAGTAAACAGTCCTAGTTTTTTTAGTGCTAGTTAATAAAATGTAGATAGACTACTTTAAACATGTTACAGCGATAGACTACTTTAAACATGTTATATTGTTTAAAACATAATTTTTCTATTTTTTGTTCATAAGTAATCCATTGCGTGGCTAAGTTTCCTTGAATTTGATTTAATAATTTCCAATATTAGGCTAAACCTTTATTCACTTGAGAAAATATTATTTTTTCTTTTTTAGTACGATGTTAAGATATTCCTTTATTTATATTTTTAATTAAATTTAAATCTTTTAGAAAAGCGCGCTTGAATTTTTTTTATTAACTCATCTCCTATGAATTATTTGTCCATTTCGCTGTCTCCAACCCTCACCTGCTTAGCAATAGTTTGCCGTGGGGTTGCTAGCGTGGGCAGTTGGGGCGAGGGGGGTGGGGGAGGAAACCAGGGTCTGGAAGGGGAGGGGAGGATGAACAGGTCGCGGCCATTATGTGCTAAAGGGAGAAGGTCGGATCTAGGGCGGGGGTTGAGGGAGGAACAGATTGGATCAGTGCCGGAGCTGCTGCGGGCGACGCGTCGCTATCCGGGGCCTTGGAGCAATTTTCCATCCATTGCCCCTTTTAGACTGCCTCCTCTCCGCTATATAGCTCCCCGTCTCTCGTACTTTCCACTGTGGGTGGCAGTGTAGGTGAGTACGTGTGCGGATACCCTTAAGGGTGGTTTGAGGAGCGACAGATAGTCATCCCTACTAGTCATAATGGAGACCATATTCAAATTTGATTTTTTTATTTCAGCGTCTGTAAGAAGTGTGACATAAATATTATAATATTAATGGCGTAAAGACATAGTTATATATGACCAATATTCTCAGTAATTAAATAAATATAAGCAAATAAGTCTCTAACTTGACTCATTTTATTCCGCCTGACGGCTGAAAACCCTTCAAAACAGCAGTTTTTTTTGCGATTCTGTAAAAATTACATTGGTTATATATAAATAGATTATTTTTTATAAGTAGTTGAGAAAACATGCAGTCTACGCACCGTTAGTTTTATGACGAAATCTTGGAGCTTTAAGTTTCTAATTTTTTAAATATTCTCCCTCTGGAGCGCACAGCCATAATCTATCTCATGTAAAACAGCTTATATATTTTCAGGCAAATTCCTCGAATAGAAGTTCGGCAAAGGGGTTGACATTTTGTTATCATTGGAAATATGAGAGTTTTTTCTTAAAAATTAGGCCAAATTCATCAAATTCTAGGTGAAGTGATTTTTCGCTCAAACTGAAAATAGCATAAGAACATAACGTAACTTGAGCTTGGGCTTTTTTTCTTTCGTACCTCAAGGTTACGGGTTCCGCTTCGAAGTAATCTAAATGTCATCGCAAGAATATACTTGCTGCCACATAATATGAAATCGTGTCTTCTATCTGATAATGCCAACAGAATCCTAGATATCCACATTTTTGCTAACATTAAAAATTTAAGTTTCATGGGCTTTTGTGGCAATTTAAGTTTCATGGGATCATTTCACGTAAAATACAGTGAATGTTATCTCTTTATGATGAAAATCTCATCTTTACAATGTCACGAAAGTATCAGCCAGTTTCCGTGCTACTTTTCGAGATATTTGCTTCAAAACAGAATACGTTTTCCCTGCGGGATATGACACGGCTATGCACCCCAGAGAAGCTTTATTTTAAAGAATGAGAAAAATCTGACTCATAGATCGCGCCAGAAATTTTAAAGAGTGTGGTTCGTATGATTTCTCAGCTATTTCAAATATGTAAATGAATTACTTACCGTAATATGTAACTATGTTTTACAAAATTGCCTGTATCCGGAAGTGTAAGTGTTTTCAGCATGTATTATGAAACAAATGAGTCAAATTTGAACGTTACATATATGCATTTTTAGTTACTTATTGAGAATTTCAGTCTGATAAAAATGGTTGCGTCATTAGCGTTATAATATGTACTTCATGCTTCTTACAGCTGCTTGCATACTTGCAATAATGGGGTGAGCTCTAACAGCTAGATAAATGGAAAAATTAAAGGGGGTCTCAATTAGCCGTAAACAATTGGCACCACTCGTCAGAGATCACTAACCTTGCTGTGTTGGTTTGCCGGGATGGGACTTCCACAGCAGAGCCCAACCCCAGCGCCTCTCCACCAGAATACCCTCCTGTGATAGTTTACGTGAAGAATGCTTCCTCGCCAGTGACCAACACAGCCGCAATCACACAACCCAGATAGGATCCTTCGCTAGGCTAATGGGATCCCGCTAAGGATACTTAGGGTTATAAACTGGGATCCTTAGCTAGGCTAATGAGACCCTACTAAAGGTGTCTGGTTATTAACACAACCACACACACACACTCACAAGCACTCAAAATCACTCAATCACACACACACACAAATGGGCCCAACTTCTGTAAGAAACTGCTCCAAAAGAGCGCGGTAATAATCTTGCAAGCAAGACCGGACGAGGGTGAGGGTCGAATACGCGTATTTCGGCTAATACCTAGTAGCCCTCTTTTTTTCTGATTCTACCTTACGAGAGGTTGCCCTTCTTGCCGTCGTAATTTCTAGGCGTCGCGTCCCCATGCGAGGAAATTGTGCATAATGTATTATCTCCTCCAATGTCTCCGAAATCTGGGTTTTCTCTACTTTTCAAGCAATGCATTTTCGTGGTTGAATGGGCCGGGGGGCGATTATTGGGAGAATCGTGATCGAATCGCACCCCATTCGAATGTCGCCGTTTATTCTGTGTCTGCAACAATATCTGCGCCCTTGCGCGGCAGGCAGTCGTCGGGAGGTTGGCTGAAACAGCATCATCACTTGATATGTTACTACTACCTCTCGTCATCCTTCCCTCTGATGGAAGTGTCCTCGTGTCGTATTCAGGATGTGGTAGTTACGATTGCGATCTTCAACTTGACGTAGTTGGTTTGCGATAGCGTTTGTCCAAACAAATGACGAAAGATTTATCAGATGTTTTGCAGCGCACATTGAACGGATATTTTGATGGATACGCACGTGACATTTCTGCAACCGCCCATGAAACGCATATTATTCGGGGTATGTGTACATAGTTAGTAGCGTTTGCAATTTAAAGTTAAGAGTGCTGTCATGTACCTGTTTGAAAATGATGCATGCTGATTGCAACTACTGCAGTAATTCGCCATTAACGAAATACTTAAGCTCCTTATTTTGATTAACATTTCATTTCCCAGAAAAATAGCATTTCATATGGCCTTTTTTAAATAATTAATGCATACCTAAATGCTGCCTAAATTCATTCATTTATGAAAAACCCTCCAAATCTTATCGTAGGTACCAGTTAACTCATTTGGTCTTCAAAGTTCACAAAGTGATTTCGCTCGTGGCTTCCAACATTTTATTCCCGTACGTACCACGGTGATGTGATTGAGCTCCGGAGCAATGTCTTGCTTCCATAGTCATATATAATCTTTATGTTAACGTTCACTTCAAACTCATCCATGAAACCATTCATATCTTACAAGATATTATGTTGATGCAATGCTGACATTGACCAGCTTCGTGTTAAATAGCCATGTTCTGATGAAAAAGCATGAGCTTTCCGAATCGGTACTTTTCCAAATCGTTAAATTCCCTCGAGAGGATATTATTACATTCAGTGCTAACTCATCCATAATATCATTCAAAAGCTTGTGTAGATTAAAATGCAGATACAGACCAGCTTCGTGTCAAATTGTCCTAGTCTGAGAAAAAAGCATGGAAACCTTTCCAAATTGGTATATGTCAATGAACGGATGTTAAGTACCAAGAGGAGAATTACGAAAGTCGTAAATTCTTATAAGGAATAAAATCCTTCTAGACCTTTAGTCATTTCAAGGTCCTTCGCGTGTTTTCAGCTACGATGGTCGGATATAACTTTTTCTGCGAAAATGCGGGAAGCAATGAAAATAACTTCCATTGTTAACGTCAGGAGATATTTTTTATCTAGATGGAGCGTTTTAGGTCGACTCATTGCGACCAAATTAAATCTTCGGCGCTTCGACTTCAACTCTATCGTCGGCGTCGATTAATCTGAGGAATTTAATTTCATTTAACTTCAATTTCATCGTTTGCGTCGACAAACGTGGGAGTCATGTTTTTTTTTAATAATACACCCCCCTCTGGCGGTGCTCACCAGAGAGTGTTTTACGGTGTGACTCGAAAAGGACCCATACCCACCCTCTCCTGAGTTTTTTTAAAAGTGCGTTTCATTTTTTTAAGCGGGGAAAACTACCGTATAACCTCCTCCATGTCGCAGTGACAACGTCACCAGGCGAAGTCCCAGTCAATACTCTTTGCTGGGCGGTCACCGAACTTTCTTTGCCCGTAAAATTACCGCGATAAACCGGCGGCGCTTCACCTGCGGCGCGCGGGGACGACTATCACGACACGAAGCATTATTAAGGGATTGTGTGGAAATGCAATGGACCTCCCCAACCATTAATATGGCTTGTTAACGTCGAGCGTAAAAACTTAACTATAGACAGCGTAACTTAAGAATTATTTGAAGAGGTCAAGCGAGAAAATACCTAACTAAAGAGAATAGAACTTGATAAGTTACGTGAGAGGGAAAACTTAAAAACATAACTTAAGATGTTCCACCGTAAAATTACTTAAATGTCATTTTATTCACATTCTGTCTACTTGTAGAAAATGTTGCCCTCAATTTGATATGAACAACAAAATAATACCTTTCCGCGCTATTTTATTCTATAATTGAACTTTGAAATTACATGGTGTTCAATGGGGGAATGAGAGCAACACGGGGAATAAAATAGTATTTTTCCATAAAATATAAATGCCATTTTCGTGGAAAACTGTTTATAAGAAGGAAATAATCCAGAGAAATGGAATATAAATAAAATATAGGCATCTTACCACCTTATTTATCTAGTTATTAAGGAATTACTGCCGTAATTGAAGTCAAAATGCGGTAATTCGTAGGAAATGGCGCTGCAGTCGGCTCCTATGGCTGGAAAAAAGTGCTCATTTACAATACATTCGTGGAATAATAATCTGCATATTTTGTACCTTTATACTTTTGGGTTTCTATAGGTAACGCACTGCATCAGTGAAAGCAGGTTTTTTTTGGACAAAATATAAAAAAATGTGGAATTTAGTAGATATTTGTTTTGAGTCACACAGTTGCGGTGGAACCCCCTTAAGACGGTTGAACTTAAGTTCCCGAGCCAGAAAGTGTGATCACGCTGAATTCTAGATCGTAACTTAGGAGAGCATAAAGTATAAAAGCCACTTATGAGAACAAGACTTGATAACGTTACGTAAGAGGACATAACATAGAAGCATAACTTAATTGAACATGAGCACATGGTAGAAAGGACTGCCTTAAGAACGTAAGTTAGTGCAGATGATGGAGATCCATAATCTTTTTTTAAGTTTGTGCAATCATAAAGAAGTACGATTTCGAAAGTCGCTCGAGAATGGGTCGCAGTTTTAAAATTTGCAAAAATATTTGGACATCCAGCATCGTAGAAGAAAAATCCACGTAAGCCAACGTACGGAAATTGTAAAGTGTTCTCGTTGGTTGACTTAAAGACGAGAGGTTGCAGTCTAATAAGCTTACGTTACACGTTATGTGTTTACATACAATGTGAATCGGCTTAAAGTTCTACATCTAGTACTATTCTGCGAGCCGCCGCATAGGCGTGTGGCGGGGGTTGTTAGGATACCAACCATTGGAAGGGGAGGGAATAGGGAAAAGAAGGGGGGGGAGGGGGATAGAGGTGAATAATTTATTAACGATGTCTTATGTTAGTGTCACGATGTTTTTGTTATAATCATGTTAGTGTCACGAGGAAAGAAGGATTTTTTACCTCACATTTCGGCAGTGTATCTCGTTACATTACGTTATGTAACGAAAAGGTTAGGAAATAGACCAGCATGCATCTTAACCGGTTGGTTTGAAGACGAGCGATTGCACCCTGAGATATTTTAGATCAGTTTCGTTTATTTTCTTAAGTTGTGATTGTTATGTGAGTGGTGAATCGGCATTGAGCTACGCTATGTGGTGCTAAGTTATGTTGTCATCCTTCAAGCGAGCGGGCCTTTTAAGCTGGGGGTGTAAGCGACTCGTGGCTTTCTGTACGAGGGGAGGTGTTAGAGGTAGGTACGTGAGGACGGGATGATCTTCTGGCTTTATTCGCTACCCACGCGCCATGGGGGCATTTCTCATCTAACCCTAGGGGGTTTGTGAAGCGGGCCGGGGGAAATTGCGACAACGAACCCTCTCCGGTGAGACCCCTGAAATTGACATTCCTTGAACCTGGAATCCGACGAGATTGCTGCACTAAGGCGTGGCCAGGACGGCGTGACCTGGGTGCGAATGTCCTCACGTCTCCTCCGCTATACTCCTCCGCAAGACATCAATAGAAAAATATCAAGTGTTTCGCGAAGCGGGCTTTGTTTTTCTTCACTCCACGCCAGTAAGTATTGATTGGTGAGGTTTTTTTTAATTTTTTTCTTATTTTAAAGAAAATTGTGCATTTAGAGTGCACTTGTAACAAATACAATGTGAAACTTACGAAAATTCATTCATTCATTGCAGTAATCTACCGGATAGAGGTAGGTTATGATGAAAGTCAGAGAATATCCAACGAACTCTTACACGTGCCGTGCCCTTTCTACCTCTAGTATTTCTTTCTTCATCTCAGCATAAGTCCTACCTTTCTTTATCCCGTCCATAAGACTTATTCTCTTCCTTCCTTCCTTCATTACCGCTTCCAGCCACCTACCCTGCCTTCCCCTAATCTCACCTATAAGTTTCCTCTCCTCGCCCACCATGTCAAGGACTTCCTCGTTTGTCTTCCTTTCCGTCCAACGCACCTTCTCCAATCCTCCTCCACATCCACATCTTAAAAGCCTTCAGCCTATTTTCGTCTTCCTTTCTCAAGGTCCACGTTTCTGCCCCATACAACGCCACACTCCATATCAAGCTCTTCACCAGCCTCTTTTTTACATCCTTACTTAAGGTCCCCGTCATCAGCTCCCTAGTAAACTACAAAATTACAAAAAAATGAAATTACGACGATAATGGACATGCTGATTACTTATTGCATAGAGTTACTGATTTTTTTCCGGAAAGGTGTGTTGAGGCCAAGTTGATGAAATTTTGAGATGATAGGGAATAGGGGTCATTATCAGTAGGGATCATTATCAGTTGTTTGGCAGGAGAGAGGGAAGAAGAGCTTACGTTTATTTAGTGATAATCTTGGGTGTGGGAAAGTGTGGAGTAATGAGTTAGTTCGGGAAGGACGCGAAGGCACTCTCTGAAGACTCTGACATTAATGAAAGAAATAAGTTCGGGACTGTCAATGTAAGAATTAAGGGTGTTGTAGATGAGTTTTAAGTTGGATTTGAGTCTATGACGGGAGAGACTACAGATAGACTTGTACGTACGTACATTCACACCCATAACGCCTTTTCAATATCGGTTTAGACTCTCTCACTACGCTTAACAATCGATCTCAAATCGATCTGACCGGCTCAGCTCGGTATGGTAAACGGAACGAGCTGGCCAGATCGATCTGAGAAGCGAGCCGGGTCAGCCCGCTTTCCCTAACCGGTCTGAGATCTCAAATCGATCCAAAGCTGTCGGAGCGTGGCGCTCATCGTTCTTCTTTTGGTTGCCGATGGGAAACAATATATAATCGATATCATTTACGGCGTGACTTGTTGTAAGAAGGGAAATGAGAGAAGAGTGCGGCTGAAATACGCAAGGAATCTCAAAATAATTCAAACTACTGAATTCGATAGTCCAATATCGATATTTTCAGACCGTGTTAGTAAACCAGGCGATCTGAGTCAGCTTGCTACTGAACTTTCAGATCGGTCTGAACTCAGACCGATCTAAGATCGATTGGCAAACGTAGTGATTTTCAGTCAAAAAAGGTCACATTCTCGGTGACAGGCCTCTAAATCAGACTCTGCTTTAATAATTTCCTGATTCCTTTTCCTTGTTCAAATATAAATGAAGTAAACTGTAGATGTTTGAAAGATGTTTTAGAGATGTTTGAAAGGATTATGTTTGGGAAGCATATGATAGGAAGAGTATATATGTGAATGTACATGCATACATATCCATCATGCCCTTTCGGGGTATGCAATGTCATGACTTAAGTTCAACTTTCGGAGACAGGCCTGTGAGACTGACTGTGCTGTAATAATTCCCTCTAAACTGACTTAAATTTGCGAACCTGTTTTGTTTCTGTTGCCCTCATACACGCCCCCCCCTCCATTATGAAGACTCTCCCAAGTCTGCTTCGCGGTTCGATTCTCATCCGTTATCTCGACGTTGCCATACCAACCAAGCACGCTTCTTTTATTGCAAGTCCATCACAGGGACATCCTTTCTACATTAATTGATTACCCATTCATTCCTAACCCATATCCATTCTGATTTTACCGCTTTTAAGCTTATATACGGTCGACCTAATCATCTTCGCAGTTTGCTGATTAGATGAAAAAATTATTGGCGAATCAGAGTAATATTCCATCGAGTGAAATCTTTGGGTCGATATGTGGACTGAAATGAAATGGCAAAATTCTACTTCAAAAATGTTTTCGTGGAAAATTGCCATTTTTTTTAAATACGGAGGAGTTCCGCCACATTGAAGCTGGAAAGGATATATCGTGAGCGAAAAATGAATTTTATATCCGTTGTGAAATATCAAGAGCACCTGGGTTATTTTTCTCGTATTTTATTTTTTGTTCTCCAATTTTGTCATTTTATGCAGTTTTCATTTTCAAAGTGACAAAGGGTTTAAATTGTGGTCAGTCCAACGAATGAAAAATTAAATCTACTTGGTGCTCTTAACTTTCATGCCAGGAAGTCAGCATGCTTCGTTAAAGACTTCTGCGAGTTAACATGAGTGAGCGTATCGCAGTTGATGGAAGGACTAGATAGGATGCTGCAAGGCTACACCACAGGTCTCAATTATTGAAAGGTTCAGATCAAATGAGTTTCAGAATGAAATGGGGGATATTATTTTATCTCCTCACTGCCTATATCTCGGGAGATGATGTAAGACGGGAAAGATTCACTGAGTTTAAACAAGAACGGAGACTATGACATTCCGTCATCATAAAGGTCATGTTCGTCCTCACACTCTTCCTATTTCTTTTCTCTATTCTCTCCCATTTTCATGGCTTGTGTTTGAGCACCTCCTGCCCTTCGCCCTTCCGGCGGCTCTTATGTTATTATGTTGGTGCAGATGTAGATAGTTCTTCATTTTGTCGTCTTTCATAATTTGCCTGTTGCATTCCATTCTTGGTCTGTTTCTGTTTGCTGCTTCTCGTAAGTATACTTGTCGCGGAGGTAGGTACCTAACATACCTCATGGCTGGGACTCGATGTTACGTTAACATCAAGGTGCGCATATAAGACGTGGACGCGAGACTGTAACTGATGTTCAGATAGTGGCGTCAAATAGGAGGTTCGACGGGTTAGCCAATAAGAATTCGCGCGGTGAATGTAAAAAGGACAGTTTACTTTGAAATGACAGTTTACTTTGAAAAGTGGAAATTCTCACAAAAAGGGAGGAATCAGGGGAGATGTTGTGGCATATGAACATAATGAGAACTTAGAAGTAGCAATTTTCCACAGATTAATATTTTAATTCGACCCGGTTTACGATGCACAGCATCATCATCAGGTCTGATGATGATGCTGTGCATCGAAACACGGGTCGAGTTAAAATATTAATCTGTGGAAAATTGCTACTTCTAAGTTCTTTTTATGTATAAATCCTCTATCTCTATGAGTTTAAAATTGTGCATAATGCAACCACGTGCCCGGTGGTGGTGATCGACTCCTATGCGCAAGCTTGGTAGGTGGAATTCTTACAGGTAGTTAGAGCGAAAAATCACTTCACCTAGAAATTGATGAATTTTACCTAATTTTAAAGAAAAAACTATCATCTTTCCAATGATATCAAAATATGAACTCCTGGCCCAACTACTTTTCAAGCAATTTGCCTAAAAAGGTACTAAACTGTTTTGCATGGGAAAGATGGGATTATATCGAGAGAATATCGAAAAAAATGGGAATTTATAACACCTAGATTTTTCGTTAAAGAAACTAACGGTGTGTAGTTTGTATGTTTATTCTCAACTATTTATAAAAATTAATCTATTATTCACCGCAGTAATTTTTGCAGAATCGCAGAAAAACCTGCTGTTTTGAAGGATTTTTGTCCGTACGGCGTGAAAAAATGAGTCAATTTAGTGACTTATGTAGATATATAATATCCAATTACTGAGAATTTTGGTCATATATAACTATATTTTTGTGCCATTAACATTACAATATTTACGTCACTCTTCTTACGGACACTGAAATTAAAAAAATAAAATAAAATTGTAATATGGTCTCCATAATGATCACTAGGGAACTATTTCTCGCTCAAACTACCTTTAAGTTGAATGGCGTTGTGTGACGTCGTGGGGAGGGATCCGATCTTCAATTGTTGTTTTGTCTCCTCTTAGTTTATTGAGTTTTGGTCAATTTGACATTCCTTTATTTCTTCTAACTGCCAACGTTACGGCAAATGTATTGCCATATCCTCTCAGGGCTTATTGACAACCATTTGAAACAAAACTAACAACATGAACAGGTATAGAATAACAGAGAAAATATAACTATTGTTATAACACCTTGGTGATAATTACACTGTACATATTTTTCTATCGGACACACTATTTTAACAAATATCAACAAACCTGTGAAAGTTTAATTAAACTGACAAGGTGGTTCTCTTTAAGAATAAGACAATTTAGGAGATAACCCCATAATTAAGGAAGATTGAAGTGGTTCAAACGAAATTTTTCTCCAGTCATAATCAGAGAGTATATCAGAATGTTATTTCAAAATTTAAGCTGCGGCGAGAAGCATGAAGGAGTAAATTTATCGCAACCTTCCTTGGTTGTGGGGGTTGAGAGCATTCCGAGGTTGAGGGCACTTGCAGGTGGGAGGTCAAGTCAGCGAATACACCACCTTTTTCTTTCCAAAGCAAGTGTAGACATTGACAGTACAGGAAGGCCAGGGGCACAAGGTATCAATACAATTCCGTTTCTAGGGTGCTTGCCGGTCAAAAATTGGTTTGCTTGCTTCTTTCGCGAGCGGAGTTTATGTTCTTTCCGGCCATCGCATTTCGAGTAGCCATTGTTTGACTTTCGTCGTTCAACCCTCAGGTGGCGGTGCATCTCATACCACCGCAATAATGGCGCAAAAAACCTTGTTTTTATTTCTGAAAATCCCAGTAATTATACCTCGTAATTTACCAACTTTTTTAGACTTTTAATCAAGTGTTAATTTCGAGCCGTTCACTGAAAAACAAAGCGTACCTTCACAACCGAATGTATTTTGCGGTTTCATAAAAAGTATTCCGGTGATTAGTTGGTATATATTATTTATAATAATGAAGAAAACTAACCAAAGTGCCAACCGTTACTTTTGTGACGTGTTCTGTCCGTCATATCTTGCTCATTTAATTTTATTTATGTCACTCTGTAAGGCACAGACTGACCATATTCCATATGAAAAGAGCTTCAATACATTTGGCCAACATCTAGGAATGTAGTGCGATAAGGTGGCTGATATTTCAATTCAAAGTGTTGAAGTTAACTTGTATGTGGAGTGATATCTCGGTCGAACGTGACTGTCTAGCAGAGAGACCGTCCGAAACCGTAAAATACACGTTCACTGGGTAGGTCTCCAAAAGATGACGGTCGTCTGATGTGCTGTGTCCTTGAATACGTGCCGTATCTTTATACAGGGAACGTAAAGATAAAAGAAGCCTGCCTTGCGTAAACGTTGAAGGGTGCCGATCAGTGATCATTATTACGACGAGTCGCTTTTTAAAGCTTGAAAAAATTAAAATACGTTGAAGTAGTATGCCGTGTTTTGTACGCATTAATTCGCTGGGGCGTCATACTTTTATCATTCGGTCCATTTCGCTGGATGTCGTTCGTTTGGCGTCAACCCCCTTACTTTTTCCACCCCTTGCGAGTCACATGCTTGCAGAACGCCGTCCCCTTTCAACCCTCCAGTTTGTCTTTCTCCCCCCCCTTCCACATCCCCCTTCGCATCAATTCTACTCATTCCGCCCTTTTGTCCCCTCTCCTCCTCTTAATAAACCATCTTTTCATACGGGTGTGCGTTCAGCCGAGTTCACTCGGGACGTTCTTTTTTTATTCCAACGCTCTTCCGTGCGTGTATCCTGGCGTTGTAGCGAAATGGTCCCTGCCTGCGTTTCACGCAGCGCGGACAGCAGCGCCAGACATAGGCCGCGTTAATCCATTTCAATAATGTATTGCACTTTTCTACACTTTTTATTTTTTAAAAACACACACTACGCGTTTCACCAATTTTATGGCATCGCCAGGTGTAGCAGTTTGTTTACAAGTTACTGTTATCGTTGTTAGATATAGTACATACATTAAATTTTATTTTAAAGAAATGTTTACATTAAAAAAGTTACAAAAAGGAAATGAAACAAAAAGAAAAAAGGAAGAGGATAGTAAAAAAAAGTATTAACATTAAAATAATAACAACAAAAACGAACATACAATGCTAAAGGCTAAAACAATGAAATGAAGGGGTGGTGGTATGAGAAAGGTCAACGTTTTTTAACGAAAGGTTTTCAGAAAATAGTGGGGAGGTATCTATGTGTAAAAAGCTGCTCATTGCATAGATTTGGAGATTTTTTTTGGATGTAAACATTTCTTTAACGAAACATTTCTTTAACGTTTTTTAACGAAAGGTTTTCAGAAAATAGTGGGGAGGTATCTATGTGTAAAAAGCTGCTCATTGCATAGATTTGGAGATTTTTTTTGGATGTAAACATTTCTTTAAAATCAAATTTAATGTACAATATTTCTAACGACGAGAACAATAACTTGTAAACAAACTACTACATCTGACGATGCCGAAAATTGGTGAAACGTTTTTTGTTTTTGAAAAATAAAAAGTGTATAAAAGCACAATACATTATTGAAATAGATAAGATTCTTCAAAGTAGTCGAGCCTGAAGGTGTTGATTTTATAAGTTGGGTTCCAATCCATGCATGCCCGCTTATAGTCCGTCCAAGATAATAATAGCACATTTGAAATAAAATGATTTGGCTTAGAAAGAAATAAAGAGTAAACAATGTTTTCACGATCGTGTGATTTAAACAACGGACACCGTCACGGATACGTCAGTCACGTGATTCCCTTCCCCGAACGGTATTGGACGTGTTTACTGATTGGTTGTATTCCTGTCAACCGCGCTATTGTCGTGGACGGACTCTAGTACGTACTATCATAGAGTAAGTATACTTTCTCTATGGTACCATGTGCTGCATTAAGTACGAGCGTGGATCATGCTTGCGAAGTGGAGCGGACAACTAGCGAATGCGTCAAACAAATGAACGATGGCAGCCGTCATCTTGACATATCTCGTGAAAACGATAAGAAATTATATTTTTCACAGCTAAGAACATTATGAGAGTTCTTAAACTTGATTATGGCAGATATAATAAAAATATGCATTCGAATTTGACCTCTCACGAAGTTTGTGACCTTTGCCATAGCGGACGCCACGGTGAATTAGCACGTCTGTTACGGCCGACTTAAGTAAGTCTTTTTTCTCTTAATAGTCCGTACCAGCCCTTTAAGGGGTCGTGGAATTCGTCCAAAGATTGAAATTGCGACGTCACTATATGAATTCGGGGGAAATTACGGCTATAGTACGCCTCAATCACTTCGCATAAAATGCGATGAATTTGGCCTTATTACATAAAGAAAACGATGTCATCTCACTCATGATATAAAAATATGCCACTCGCCATTATATATTTTTTAGAGATATTTGCCAAATAAATGCCAGTCAATTTCCTTGGGAAATTTCACCCCCCCTTCCGCCTTCCCCATAGCTCTAACCCTTGGTGGGACGGAAGCTGCAATACATAGTAATAGTAACCGATCTGACGGTTTGTCGATTTGCAATCCCAAGATAGCAAGCCGGGCGAAGCGCGAAGGATAACGTCCCGTTTTAAGCCATGGCTCTCGGCAGAGGAGATTCCTGGCGTCTGTTGAGTGGGTTGGAGAGAACGGAGAGGGGGAAGAGAAGAAAACAAAAGAAACACTCCATTGTGCGCATAACGGGGCGAGGGAGAGAGAAAGTTCACCGTTCCGGGAGTTACCCTCCGGTGCGATATTTCGCATTTTAGACCTCCCGGAAAGTACGCAAAGAGGGAAGAGCCAGCAGCTCCGGGAGCTGACAGGAGAGCGTTATAAGCGCAATATATGTATTGTGTATACACACACGCACGCGTATGATGTGCGTGAATGTGTTTGCTGGGCTTGGATGAGTAGTACGGTTGGGGCATTTTTGTGTCTCTCCCTTTAAACACATCATCATCCACTGACTTGCTCAGTCCTTGTGTTCCAATTCAAGAGGGGAGGGACGCCATAATGCAATGGAAAGAAAGGAAGGAAGGAGAATAGGAGGGCTTGTGAAAGGAAGGAGGAGGAATAAGAAAGATGAAACAACACGGAGGGGCAATGTAAATGGACAAAGAGGCAAATGCGTTTAATACTGTCAAAATTGAGGACCTGAGAGTCAAAGTAATACAAGTAACAAACATCGTCTAGTGTCACCTGTGTCACTTTACTCAGGTAAGAAATGACAAAAAGCAAAGTAACTTAAGGTGGCTGGTGCGATTTTTGTTTATGTGCAGATTTGAGTGAAACTTTGCATACGTGTCCTTTTAAGTAATAATCTATCGATATAAGTGAAAAAAACTGCATGCTACCGATTTGGTTTCCTGGCAATTCAATGATATTTTAACAAGTACCTACTCTTATGGCACACGGCATATATTTTGAAACAATTCGATTACTGATGTACAGATTTTCTCCTAAATGCGAAATAATAAGTTTCATATTATTATTATAATAGCTGCTAACAAATATCAAGGTCACGTGCCGAGTAAGAAAAGCGTATTTAGATATGATTTTCTCGTAAATTTAGAATTTCGCGCCGAAAATCCAAGTCAAAGCAATACTTTAATTAAGGCGAAAACTTGTTTTATAAATCTTGCATCATATACAATACTGCATGTATGGTGATTTCCAACGTATGAACAGGTGTACTTGAGTGAAATGTGGTACAAGAATATTTTTTTTCGACTTCCTTGAAAAGTTATTAAAATGTGCCTTCAACGACTCACGATTACCGCTCCAGCCACTTTAAGTGTTCGGTGACTAGATCGCAGCACCATGCGGTCGAATACTTGTATTACTTTTCCTGTAGCTATACCCGACGGTACCAACGTAGAACATATGCACTTATATAATTTTTCGTGTTTGTGTTACTTGTAAATATTAATTTGACTCTCTCTGGCCCTCAGTTGTTTATAATAGCTTTTTTCGGATCATAAGTTATAGGATATTCAGTAAAAGTAGTATTTTATCAGTCGCAAATTCCTGAATTTAGCGTATAATCTTGCGAAATGTCCGCATTTTTAAAAATAGGTAGGCACGGGTAAAAACACCTGTTTAACATATGATATACCTACTGTGAAAAAACTGTGGTTAAGTCGTGATAAGAAAGGCTTACCTTATATTTGCCTACTCTTCTACCGCTTCATAAATATTAGTGTATTTATCTCCTGTGTAAAATTACTTGTGCACATGACTGATAGTCAGCATGAGTGAATAAACCTGCCATTTTTCCCATAATTCCTCAGCTATGTAGTAACTTAGCCTCCAAGCAGTTAATATCTAATTAAGAATCTTTTTGACAAACATTAATGATGATGAATAATGTTTTGCGTAATTTTGACCTATCAATATTATAAGAAAGAAAGATTATAATGCTTTAATTGATCCAGGCTCTATTCATCTATGTTTTCACAAATTCCTTGCGACTATGTTTTACAAATAAATAGTTGTTAACAGTGCGAGGGGAAAACAATATAATTGTGGAGCAATACATTAATTTACCCTCACTGCAGGGTCCTTACAACAATGCGTTTCTCACTTATAATAAATAACTACTGAGCCCTGATAACATTAAATCAGCACATTACAAAAACATTCGCAAATACGCTGAACGCTGATTTTTCATTAGGGCCAACAACAGGTACGCATTTAAAAGATGATATTCATGCCAATGAGGACCTTATGTTAATGAACATTGTTTAACAATTATTGTTAGCTCCGGACCGTTTGCTATTATGAGAATATCTGTGAAAATGGGACTGCTCCAGTATGTTTTCCAATTTTTGTTATATATTACTAATCATTATTATTGTTTTTATATGGAAATGATAATTAAAAACACCGTGTATTAACATGAACCTTTTGCCAGCATGGCTGTGCGGAGTTGGGATGACGGTTTTCCTAAAGTAAAACTTAATGACCAAAATGTGCTCACTTGCTAACCTACTAGAGGGGTTTCCGCTTAAATATCATTTATTTCAATGAAGAGGTTACATTTAAGTTTATGGACGAAGAACAAATTAATAGTAGCAATGATATTTTAGACGGATCCGAATGTCTGGTGGTTTTACAGGGCCTAAAAGCCAGGAATGCAATTTCCTTTTTATGATGGGTGTTCGATTTTTTGCCTATTGTGCTTAGAACTATCCAGTACTCCATACTAGTTAGTAAAGCAGCCTAATCGAAGGAAACTTTAGAGAAATAGCATTATAACATTTCCAACACTTTGCCAGTAGAAAATGTTTTTACATCAATCATTTAAGTCCTTGTTGAACTACTCTTAACATTCCTGCCACATTAACGGGTGATGGATGTGCTGACTCTTATTAAAATATAAACTTCAAGAAAATATGAACATACTTCATTTACGATTACCCCACTGCTAAATAACCTTTATTCAATTATGTTCCTCGTCTATTCATTTTTAGAGAGAAAAATAAAAGATTTTTGTGCAAATGTGAGAATGCGACAGCGAATGCCTCGAACTAAGATTCGAAAGTCGAACGACGTTGAACAATAAACAATACATTACCTTCAGAGCCTCCGCAAATGTAGCATTGCAAGTCCAAATCCTGCGGCGAAACGGTATTATCGCGATCGGAAGGATCCGTAACACGTTCTTCGATGGTTGCTTCCACAAAATGTCCTTTCTGCTTCACCCGGTGATGCTCAGGAGTTAACCTGCACCTGACTACGCAGGTCATTATCTCCATCTCTCCTGACTTGAACAAATGAAAAGGATGTATGATCACCGTAATTGAAACAGTGATTTCAAAAACATCCCAAGTCCACAGGACAAAGTTTTTCAGGAGTGACATGTAAGTAAATTGTATTAAAACCACTTGCCGAAACCAAAGTTTTTAAATCCCTTACCTTAATAATTTATTCAGTTGATATGTTTGCGAAAGATGGTCCCTGAAAGTTTACCGTGTAGCTGTAAATAGGTGTACAGATTCAATGGACTTGGGCTGTTTTTGAAATCCCCGTTTCAATTGCTCCTTCCACTCCTAATTTAAGAGGAAGACCCTTGAGGAAATGAAACAACGAAGTCATAATACATAAATATATGCGTCAGTATAAAGCAAATACCTTTATAACATACCGTCTATCTTTTACACCACTATTTTCCCCATAAACCTGTTTCTTGGCATTCTCGAAGTAATGCTGAATCATTTAATCGTCAACTCTTGGTAAGTTAGGCGAATTTCCTCGGCAAAAACCTTAGTCGCACTTCATTTTTAGAATAACTTATTCAATTAAACTTGGAAACCGAACCGGATACGACGACGGCACACATTGGAGATAGTCAATTTCGACGCGAAAGCGGTCGTTTGATTTGTGCTCTTTTCTTTGAGAAGAAAAATATATATCTGCAAATAATTTGTTTTATTTTTCATGAGCTTATATGAGATACATATCACAAAATCTATGCTTTTACATTAAATTTTTACAATTTCGGGACTTTGTAGACTTCCCCATTGGGCATCCGCCATCTTGGTTGCTTGTGGAACTCATATAAGTATTAAACTCTTTTCCCTCTGCTCCAATAAGCTACGAGGGCATTTATGAAACCATAAAATGTATCGAATATTTCTCCAACGCATGTTGAACGAATGCTTTGACCTATATATTACATAACTATTTGGGAATATGTGTGTCGTTTCTGCGTTCGGCCAAAACACTTTAATTTTTTGTATTGGAACACTTCTTATAGATGAGGAGCAATCTCGCGAAAGCATTAGCGTCACCCGACTACCACCCGTTACAGAATTTACGTGTTGGTCAGATTTCTTTAATTTAAATATGAAATATTTCAGCTAGAAGTTTTGCACTTGGTTCAAAGAGAGGCCAAAACATCATAAATATTCATTTTCTCAGTCGCATTCCTTCTACCAATTGATAAACTGAAAAGCTTGATCTTAACGCGAATTATTTTTGCAAATGTGAAGCTTATTTCACTTTCGTTTCCAAGAAATGTTTAGATATTCACCGAGGCATTCCATATGCTATGCAGGATATAAAAGTTACATTAAAGGGAATTTAACTTTAGCGACGCGTACTTTGATGGATTTTAACAACATAATACTTTTGAACCGTTGCGTGGTTTTGCAGGTATAAGCGCTTGGAAGTTATTAACAATAGTAGTACTATCAATAGAGGGATATAATGTAATTTAATGTGAATATTTTATGCGTATGTGTATTTCACTTAATTTTCATTAATTCGTATACATCTTGACCATTTTATGAATAATGATAAAAGTTCTGGAGTTTTGGTCAATCATAATAATTACAGCATATCTGCAAACGTTTCGTCAACTTTAATTGACATCACCAGGGGCTAAAAACATTAACAGCACCAAGTTAGGAGTCCCAATTATAATTACATTTTTTTCATTTTGAATCAATCGACAATGAATCAATTACAATCACTTTATAGTGAATTTATTCGCAATACAAACATGAAATAAGGTGAAGGCAATACCGTCTTTACCATATAAGGGCACACGAGCCCAGGGGCCTCCGACCTCACGGGGACGCCGAAATGCCGATACATTTGCTTAGACAAAAAAAGGAGCTCAATTGTTTTTCGGTTTTCAAGTAGATACCTACTAAACATAACCATCAGATTTTTAATTTTTTCCAGAGAGTGAACAGTTAACATTTTAACAAGATTTAAATATTTATTATTTGCTATTTGAAGAAACTGATTACCTGCGCCATAAGCAAAATAAATATAAAATCATAACAGAAAAATATTTTTTGTTATAAAGGCACGTCCTAAGACGGCCCTGGGTGAAGGTATGTGTAAAGTTTTATGTTTGTATTGTGACACTATACATGGATTGTAATCGATTAATTGTCGATTGATTCAAAATTAATAAAATGTAATTATAAATTGTGACTTCTAACTTGGTGCTGTTAATGTTTTTAGCCCCTGGTGATGTCAATAAAAGTTGACGTAACGTTGGCAGATACGCTGTAATTATTATGATTGACCAAATCTCCAGAAGTTTTATCATTATCACCAATTTTGAGGATACCGGGAATCGCCACGGTAGCTTAACTGGTTGAAGCACTCGGCGTGTAATCGAGAGATCCGGGTTCGAATCCTGGTCAAGGCGAATTATTTTTCCTCTGTGGAATATTGCAATTTTCACTAATGTTTACATATAATATTCTCGTTCATAATTTCTGAAATATTCATTTCATCATTCGTGTTTATTTATATATAGTTAGTACCGTGTACACCCCTTTGCCATTCATATCCATACTCAGTGTTACACTTCTGTCGGCCGTCCCGCGAAGGCCACACCTTTTTTGACTGAATGCATTTTGTTCAAAATTACTCTTTTTTGCATTGAAAAGTTAAACATAAGTCGATATTTTTCAAGTGTCATTGTCCAACCATATCTTCTGTCGGAATATCCCACTAAGCAAGTGGACGACTTGCCTCCTGCCAAGCCCAGACCTCTCTCTCTTCCTTCTCAACAGGGAAAGGGCGTAAATGTAATGGAGGCAGACGGAAAGAAAGGAAAAGAAATGAGAAAGAAAACAACATTGATGTGCGTTTATGGAAATGGCGGAGGAGGAAAATGCGTTTGAAATATTGGATGGAAAGAAAGAGAGAGGGCTGTAAAAAATAAAAAACAGTGGGATAAGTACCTTTTACTCTTCGCGGAAACCTGAACGTATGGGGGTTGGATCCGCGTTTATATATAAATTGTCTCCGCGACCGGCGTGGTTGGGATGTGGCTGGAAAGGGCTTTATTTAAGCAGAGTGGCCGAGATGAGGGAGGGATGTTTTGGGACCCTGAATCCTGCGGCGGTTGCGTGATATTCTAATTTAAGCAACGTAGTTTTCCGAATATATATAGCTTACTAGAAGATGGTGCCCGTTTAATTTCAACGAGGAGAATAATAATTTACATTTGTTGCATAGGACTTGATGAATCCTCCCAAAATGGCGTTCAAAATGCTTATATTCATCAGCAGTCATTTACCAGAAATTGAGAGGTTGGGATGACAAGGTACTCCAAACTAAAATCTCGCTGTAAATCCTCGTTAGCAGAAATGCTTAACTCTGCGTAAACTCATGTTCTAATCCTTGCTTGGGAGACGGGTTTGGATTTATAGTGATGCGATGGAAGAAGTTTAAAAATACGAGGCTCGTGTCCATTGTGGCTACCTCGGCCGTCTTCCTTCTTATTCTGAAGGATGCCTCTTATGAAATTATCAAGAGGCTTATATTTTGAATCGACAGTGTACGTGTACGTTATCGTTAATGGGTTTTAACATCCGCGGGGGAAAACATTGAGTGGACTCTCTCTATGCGCCAGAAAATTAAACGAATTGTCACTTACTCTTTCTTAGAACAGTATAACCTCATCGGCAGTACGCTTCAGCAGCTAAAAGTATTAACTTCAAAATGCCGTAAATTTAGTAACCTTATTCTGACCTGTTCTACTAGTTTTTAATTTATTTTGTATGGTTTTTACCTTGAAAATTCGTGGAAATTATTACCTTTTATTAAATGTAATTTGATAAATCATATTAGCACGCCCCAAATTATGCAAATTATATTTAAATTCTAATTACTTTAAAGTTTCGATAACAATGTACGAAATTGTCGCCCGTGAATTAGGAGCACGATTTAAGAGGGATTTGGCGTTCTTTTGAATTTTGAAGCTCTGCTGGCTTTTATTTAATGTTCTGCAGTTGCCACCTGATCACCGATCACTTTCACTCCATAGTAAGCGGCCAGGTGTTCACCTGCCGTCGTATTGATAGTAACAACGTATTTCGGATCTTCATTGATAACTCTGCCCACCCCACAGCATTTACCTACACCCTCTTTGAATACTTATTTAATTTTCAATTTTGGCCACCTTTTTGGATTTCTCAATCATAGTGTTCTGGAGGGAAATCCATTGAAATAGCACATTTCAATGTGTGTGCGATTCCCTCTTCATACTCGTAGCGTTAAAACGCTTTTTTTTTTAAATTTGATGCAGAGTAAATTCCCTTCAGGATGCAAAGCACCCTCCTCTCCCCAGCTTACGGTACTGCATTACCGTACCCTGTGTCTACTTTACGTAAGTGCACTTTCTTTATTTACACATCGCATCTAATGTTTAACATAAATTTCATCTGTGGTAAACATCATGAAAAATTTATTTATACATTTTGTTTTCTTACTCAGGACTACTATTCGAACTTAGAAGTATTTGAAATAGAACTCCGATAAACTTGTTGATTAGGTTTCGTAAATATTTACTGTTCTTTCCGCCTCTGGTCTCAAGGCATGAAATATTATTAAAACGTTTTCTCAATGACTCAGGATTACAACTCCAGCCACCATAATGCTCGATCTTAAATATTTGTAGACTCTTGCTCTGAAATATATTTATTTTGTTTTTACGAGGTATCACGGGTAAGCCTTTCTGCAAGTTAATGGTATAACTATAGTACTTAAATAAAACTGCAGTTATTGTACTGTCCACTTAAATTTAAGTGGACAGTACAATTACTTACTGCAGTTTTATTTAAGTATTATAGTGCTGTTCCACCATATAACGCCAAAGACTGTCGAAATTATTCGGGTATAACTATGGACAGAACCACTTGTATCAGGCTCGTAATTTGGACGCTTCGATGATTTGTTTGCTTTAGGTGGGGCTCAAGTTTGTTGGTGTTCGTTTGTTTTTGTCCTTGTGCATACGAGATCACCGACCCCGATTGTCGAGTTGTGTAACGCTTTGACGCACTGCTTCCCACGGCTTCTCGTAATGGACCATTCGGACGATTTGAGTAATTTCGGGAAGTCTCGTGGGTGAGGGGGGGGGTTGATTTTGTCCTCTACTGCTTACATACACACAAAATGGACGGAAGAGACAAGAGGAGAGTCCTCTTATATACCCGGCATTCCGTATTTTTCAAACGCGGTCCCCAGTCGACCCGACGACGGAATCGTAATAGGAACATCGCCCGTCAAAGCTTAAAAAAAGGGTCAAAGGGCGTCCCTGTTGTCCCGGAGGACGTGGAAATTGAGGGGGTCAAAGTTGAGGCCTTGCTCTTAAAAACTACATCAATCTTCCCGCCTTAACTCGGCTCATTTCTTTCCATTGAAGTTTTTTTTTACATTCTTCCACAAACCCCGCGCTCCGCATTCCTTCCTTTAAAGCTTCCGTTAGTTCTCTGAAATTAGTCTCCTTCGTCAAATCATGTAATGTCCGTCACATAGACTTAGACGCAGATGATGGTTCATTTTCATCTTTTATGATGCGTCGTTCAGGAGGTTCCACCGCGACTGTGTGAGTCAAAACACATTTTTGATATTTTGTACAAAAAATCCTGATTTCGCTGATGGAATGCGTTACCTATGGAAACCCAAGAGTAAGGTACATAATATGCAGATTATTATTCCACGAATGTATATTAAATGAGCACTTTTTACCAGCCATAGGAGCCGACTGCAGTGCCATTTCCTACGAATTACCGCATTTTGACTTCAATTACGGCATTAATTCTTCAATAACTAAAAACAATAAGGTGGTAAGATGCCTATATTTTATTTTTATTCAATTTCTCTGGAAAATTTACTTTTTGTGAACAGTTTTCCGCGAAAATGGCATTTATATTTTATGGAAAAATACTATTTTATTCCCCGTGTTTCTCTCATTCCCACATTGAACACCATGTAATTTCAAGTTCAACTACAGAATAAATTAGCGTGGAAAGGTAACATTTTGTTGCTCACATCAGATAGAGGACAAGTTTTTCTATAAGTAGACAGAATATGAATAAAATGACATTTAAGTCATATTACGGTGGAACCACCTTAATTTGTACAATCACGAAAATGCACGAGGATTGAAGTTGTCCAATCACGAGCAGTTATTTCTTCTGCTCCGGCAACAATGGGAAGTTCTGAATGTTTAAGTAGCAGCGATAGCAAAATCGGAATAGAATCAAAACTCGTTGACTCATGTATTATTTTATATCTACTCAAGTCTATTTTATTCCTCAACACAAAAATGTGTACGTAATAGAAGAGGGAATTCCTTATTAGCTAACTAGGAAACTTTCCTATTGATTGAACGTAGTGTACTTACGCCATTGTGAACGATCGTGATTTTATAACTTTATGTCGCGTCTCCTTACGTAATGTTCTCACATTTAATGAGAACCGGCCTTTTAAGATTAACACTTTTTGCATCACATCAGCTCATCGATGTGCCTCAAGGCGTTGGTGGACGAATAATCTCGATGACGCTTTCACGGCGGGGATGTTGGGAGGCGATTTCAAGCGGTAGGTGAACGACGCCATGACATTATCTTATAAGATTTTGTTCTTTCTCGGCGAAGTAAATGTTGAAGTACTAGATTCGAATAAAAGATGGAGAATTTTGAAGTCTGCAACCAAGGTGTTACGATCTTTGGGAACCAACCCTGGTAGTCGCAACGCGGAGACAACCTCACTCCCCCTTTTGCGCTGACAGGCAGTTCGTAGGGAATGGACTCTCCCCCAATAAAAAGGAGGTCTACTGCGCAACTGCCATCATGTTTCGATGCCACTGTAGCCCACAGCTGGTTGAAGCCGTCCACTCCAATGGGGCCACTCCGATAAGTGAACCCAGGGAATAAATAAAATGTAAGAAAGTAAGAGAAATAAAGCACCCGAAGAAGGACGTTGCAAAACCCTCCCCCAAGGATCAAGGAGAGGTCCGACGACCTACTTGTGCCGTCCGCGTTCTTTTTAAGGCCCTTCCCCTTCTCCGATCCACATACATACATAAGTACATATAAAAAAAAGAAGGAAATACCAGAGGTAACCTCCCTCGGAAAATATGTCCCTCCTTCATATGTCCCTTAAGGGTTGAACGGCGGCGGTCACTGTCCTTGTCCACCCATTTCGCATACACACATACATGGGGCCGTGAATGAAATAAGGATGAAGGACGAACGAAATTGAATTGATGGTGAGTGATGCGAGGAGATGTTTCTAGAAGGAACAGATGAAAGATCGACGTCCGAAAAACAATAGCATACAAGTGCAATAAAGAGAAGACTGTTCTTTCGTGTCAACTGGCGCATATGAGCATTTCAATATGTGGTGGTTGCCATCAGGAAGTTCCCCTTCGCAACGACACGATTAGTTACCGAAAACATCTAACTATATCAGATGCTACCCTGTGAGCCGTCGAAGGGGATTAGGACACCAGCCATGGATAGGAGAAGGAATAGGGAGGAGGAAAGGGCAGCGGAGGTTAACGCATGTAAAAGTCGTAATTATATATTTTGAAATTCAGATACTGTACCTATAGATAGGGTTTCCATATTCTGATGTTCCAAAACTGGACTGGGATGTATCCAGTTTTGATGGGACTAAAACCGGGATAAATAGCCATTTTTAAAAGTTGAGCTACTGGAGTTCAGTTAATTTATTATTTGAATGCCATTATTATTATTAATTAATAAATAAAGTTATTGCTTGCACCTCAGGGGCTTCACACCGGGCACTTATGGTCCATGTTGGCCGACGTTTCGATAGTACTCGAGACAATCATCGTCCTCTGGGCTGAGAGCTGAGTGCCCTGGCTTGAAGTGGTTGCTGGACACGAGGGCAGGCCAAGTACGAGATTTTGACAGGAGGAGGGTCTTGGCGCCATCCCCGAGGTCTTGTCCTTTTTTTATTATTTTTCTGAGCAGGGGTTTTCAAGTGTTGCTCAAGCTGGACTATCCCGGTCAAACCGTGACATGGTTAGCCTATGCAAAGCCCTCACCACTGCGGGATATACGAGGTTAGAATTAAAAAAATGCGCGGACTTTGTGCACACTGTTGTTCTCTTCGATTTCCACGGCCGTGAATGTACTACATACCATGAGTTCTTGCCATCAGGTCCTGCGGTCAATAAGGATTAGATTCTGCCAGGAAGTTCTACGTCGTTTGCTTGAAGAAATCTAAAGGAAACGCACGGATTCGTGGCGAAAGAATTCATGGAATAATTACACCACGACAGTGCATCTGCTCTCACACTTCTTCTCTACTTTTTCGTTGGATTTTTGGCCAAAAACAACACGAGAGGAAACGCCCGGGTTTTATCGTGAGAAAAAAAAAACTCACGGTAACTGCAACTGTTCAAACTCCACTCTCACTTACTCTCTGCTTGCTTCTCAACTTTTGGCCAAAACCAACACTGTTATGATACGTCAGCCTACGTATTCGCCAGTCACGGGTCCTTGCGGCTTCTTCCCATTCCCAATGATAAATTAAAACTATTGAAGGACGAAATCTTGCTATCGTTGAGGGGACTGAAGACTGAACCGCTGAAGGAACTAAGCGCCATACAGAAAATTGCGTCCCAGAAGTGCTTCGAAGATTGTAAAAAGCGCTGGCACAAAGTTTATTGCATCTAATGGGGACTACATCTACTTTGAGGGGAACAAGTTTTTCTTTTTTTGAGGAGAACGAGAATTCCGTGAAATAAATCTTTTGATAAAAACTCAAGTTTCACGAGCGTTGAGTGAATAGATGGAATATTTTGAAGAATAACGTCCGTGGAAGGTGTGATAGGGGGATGAAGAGATATGTGGGGTGATAATTCATCACCGGCCTTTTCCATGCGATGTAGCGTGGAGGAGGAGGTGGAGCCAGGAGGGGGTATTACGAACCGTTGCGTTGTTGGGGCTATTGTCTCTCCTCTTCACATTATATTAGTCGCTCTTTCGCGGTGGTATCGTGTTTTCTGTTGGCATTCCGTGACCGATGGCTTCACGCGACGACGTAACGCCACAACCAACGGAATCGGATTTTGTCCTTCGTCAATTCCATCTCCCGTTCCTTTTGTGCTTCCACAGTGTCCTCGAGAAGAATTTATCAGGCCCGCTTTTATACTGTCAGGTTCACGCTAACAGCAAGATCATACAGCCTGTTATCAACTTGTGATTCAGGCATCCTCAGGCTGCTCTTATTTCACCAAATCCGATGTGGAGATTCCTAAAATAATGACGTCCTTTTTTCAACAACTGAACACATCTCATAGAGTAACTGTTACCATGAATTGTAGATTATAAACAAAAGTGTTAATATAGGAAAAGGTAATACGTATTCCTATTATATAATTAATGCTCTTTTATTGATAATAGTATCATAAAATTTATTTATTCACTTAAACCCAGGAACAAAATCTTATACAATGTTTCAGAAGATGGATGAATCAGTTCTCCTCTTTAGGGAATGCGTGTATATGGGATACATACTTAAAAATATCACAATTTCAGTTTACATTAAGCAAGATAGTAAACTGATCCCATGTCCAATAACATGCGACATAGATAACAAATATTGAAACCAAATATTTCGTTCTGTTGCCCAATGTGTATTGTTACCCCTAACAGTGACAAAAAAGCCGTTTTGGTCTTCATGAAAGTTCTAAGAAGAACAACCAGCTTGTTCTTCTGCTTAGAAATTTTGCTGAACTCTTTGTGAAATCGAGATCATCCGATACTCTAAATAATGAATTAGGCCCTTAATATATGAATGGTGGTTTGAACATAGTCATTTTGGATTTTGGCGAGTTAGACATATTTTTACTTCGAAGTTTATGAACATTGGGTTTAGTAACTAACTTAGATTTATTTAGACTTCTGAGGCAAAACAATTTTAAAACCTTTTAGACATAAATATGACTAAACTGAAGGTTCTGCAAACCAACGAATAAGGGGTAGGATGGTTCAAATGGATATTATATAGCAATTAATTTCGCGGTTCCTTTTTGAAGGATCTGTAAAAAGTCAAGACAATTTTTGTAGGAACCTCCCCCCGCAGAGTACACCGTAACAGAATTGTCAGTGCAATAATACATAATAATGTATTGCATTATATTCAATAAAATTTTATGTATTTTTGGGCTCAATATCTACACCATCCTTTTCAGGTTTATGTGTGTATATTTTTCTTCTATACACAATTCCTTCTTAATGTTGAATAAGGCAAGATTGGTAATACCTTAGTTCATTATATTTATTTACATTCGTACCTGGATACCAGAATTTTTCTTTAGTAGGTACTTCTTATGAACTACAATGGCTGACCTATTACACTTTTCATTACGAATATATTTCTGCATACCTACATGCGTTATAGGAAATGCTTTATAAATTTTAAGATACATATTTTTACATGGATGGATGTGAATGGCAAATAATTAAGATATATTTTTTTATATTCCGAATGTTGAGTGTAGTGTTTTCGAAAACCTTGTGTTACATATCATTTGTAGGCCTGAAGATGGTATAAAGATACAGTCGAAACGTTGGCAACTTGGTATATGAGTTTAGCCATGTTGAACGTCCAAGTCCTCGCCAATTTTATTATAGAATTATTTAATCAGAGTGATCTACAAAAGATTGGATTGCCGATTGTTTCAGATGCGCTAATGGTTGCAAAAAGAGATTATGACGTGTTCTTTTGGTTCATTAGACCTCGCTATATTAGATTTGGTTCAGTAGATCCCTGCAAAGTACTACGTTAGCAAATTGTATTTCCTATAAAACAAACTATTCTGTCTTTGTGGGGGATTTGAACCCGTGACCTTTTGTATAGCCAGCGGTTGCTCCGCTGGCTTAGGCGAAGGTTCTAAAAATATATAATCTAATTTTAAAGCTTACTTGTTCTGGAGTGAGGTTGTCGTATGTATTTGGGAGGAAAGGTTTGTACGTTGTTTTCTGTTTTACTTAGCAGATTTAGCCTCGGTGGCGCAAAGCGGACATCTTACAATTGGATAAAGATTTTGTTTATACCTATTCAATTGTGTAAGAGACTCGTCTCTCTCTAATCCTCCTGTGGTGGGATCGTGGTTACTTCTTTCGCGTTATCGTTATCCTAAACGCAAACCACTCTATTAAGGACAATGGTCATATTAACTGTCCTAAGGATGCATTCTATCGATTAAAAGAAGTTATTTTAAGCATCTGGTAAAATTCAAAGAATGACGATCACGCTCCCATGAGCACCATTGAAAAATACCGATAACGCGACATGAAGAACCGTGACTTTTTGCGCTCCTGATTTCTTAGCCTACAAATTTCTCGAGGGCATTACAGTGTAACAAACCTATTTTCTCCTCTGTTCCCTTGTCTTTATCGTTGTTCTATTTCTGCACGGCTAGCTCAGCTAACAAGAATATGAGACAATTTAAAGCATGAATTTAAATTTAATAGTAGGTACATAAAACCCTTAAAACCAACCATAGACATCAACCAAAAGTATTCACTTTACAAATTATAATAATATAAATATCTTGCATTCAAATAATATGGCCATGCAAATCCATTTCATTGACTATTTTGCCTTTACACAAATTGAGCACTTATGTACCTATTCAGCGTTGAATGTTTTCTTCTTCCTTTTATCAAAAGTTTATGAAAGTCCACACTACGGCCCGGTTCTTTATAATTGAATTAGCCACAGGTACAAGAGCCAATATATGAATGATGACCGTGAGGTCTAATTCTTACTCACTTAAATCTTATATCACCACATAGAAAATATTAACGTATTTACGATACACCAAAAATTAACGTATTCACGACACACCAAAAAATAACATATTTACGATACACTAAAAACAGGACGCCACAGGTTGGATCAGTTTGTTCAGGAAAGCAGTTATCTCTTCGACTTGCGATTCCAATGGACGTTGTCCTCTGGTATTTACGTCTGTTGGTCTTTGGGGCCGCCTGCGGTAGTGTCGGAATTGGCCACACAGCTGCCTGCCTATTTCTATTCACTTATAAACGCTGTTTTTCTTTTCTTTAGTGGTATTGATACTGGTTATGTAATCTGGGCGAGAACTACCGACGTCCTTACTCTTTGGAGTCTGGGAGAGAACTCCCGCGCGTCCTCACCATCTTAATTGTTGGTCAGCGTCCTTTTCCCTCCCCTCCTCCTCGTCATGTGATTAGAATTCGCCTCCCTATTGGCCTTCTTGTTTCATAGCGACTGCAATGTTTATATCGGCAATTGTTCACCCCATCCCCCGATAATTCTAAATGAAGAAGGAGTTACAAACATGGCTGACTTCTATTGTTGTTCTAATACCGCGTGGGGAGATTTTACTCAAATATGGCGAACTCATCGAAAAGTTACAACAGCATATACCTACTCTTCTTTTACGTGGCTAATAATTCCTGAGCAAAATAATGCATCGTATTGTGTAATCTACGGTAGTGAAATTGCACCGTAGATTAATGATAACACTATTAAAAAATTAAAATACACGAATTCACTAAAATAGCACTCAAATATCAAAATAAGATTGGTTATCGCTTCGTTGAATAAATTAATATCTGTTGATAATGTTTAATTACGAATTAG
The DNA here is from genome assembly GCA_963573305.1 of Pyrrhosoma nymphula. Taxonomy (NCBI): domain Eukaryota; kingdom Metazoa; phylum Arthropoda; class Insecta; order Odonata; family Coenagrionidae; genus Pyrrhosoma; species Pyrrhosoma nymphula. The sequence continues at coordinate 3,419,816 of OY754335.1, read as the reverse complement.
GTGTTGGTGGTAATCTGCAACCACATCTGTCAACTGGTATGCTTTTTATCATTTGGGAAATTTTGACATTCGATTGAAATTTTCAATGTAGTTGGGGGCTGTCTGTATATCTGTGTACATTTGTTATGTTACACTGTCTAAGCAGCCCCCGACTACATTGAACATTTCAATCGAATGTCAAAATTTCCCAATCGATAAAAGGCATACCAGTTGACAGATGTGGTTGCAGATTACCACCAACACCTATTCGTAATTAAATATTATATTAACAGATATTAATGAATATTTAATCAACGAAGCGAAAACCATCTTGTATTTATCTTTTTAATGCTATTTTTTTCAGTCGTGTTTTTTAATTTTTTAATAATTTTTTATTTTAATTATTTTTTCCAAATATTATGTAGCCTATGACACTTCCAGTAACGTAGTGGTTGAAATAAGTGTTTGTGCATCAAAATCGGTGCATTAGTTAAATTGTTACGGTGGAGCAAACATACACACGTACATAGCCAGCCGCTGTAAACATAACACATCCGTTTTTTTGGCAGTCGTGTAAAAAGGAGAGTAGATAGCGTCTTGATACACCAAGGTGAAGACGATAACTGATCCACCTAATATGGCTATCGGGCGTGATTTGTCCAAGAATCAATAAACTGTGCAGTGCTATTTTGGAATTATTACTCTTTGATGGATAAATTACTGCGGTGCAGCGACCAATCCGCTGTTAATACGTATGCTTTCGGTGCATTGACTGCAGATATTATTAATTCAATGTGGTCGATAGCGTATTTTCATGGCTTTCAATGTTCCCTTGTGCTTTCCTACCGCAATGTTTCTATCTATTCTCTTCTTCTTTAATCCATACGTCGTACAATGTTGCGTCTCAGTATTGCCTCCATTTGAAGATGAATATTTTTTAAAAATCTGTCTGAGAGTTTGTGGCAAATCAATCCAGAGTTCTTTCGAACCCAGCTGTGCTTATTCAGAAGAACGAATACATTTTGGACCCAGCAGGGTGATAGAAGTCATTTCAATCGAAAAAAATCCGTAAAATTCCCTAGAAGGAGGAAGTTTTTCAGGAGGAAACTACTTACGAGTGGTGTGACTTCAGTTTCAACCGCTTTGGGTGGTTTATTAAATGCCGCCCTTACATTGAGAAATACACAATGCACACCAAACCTATTTAGACACTATTTGAAAATTAAGTTTAAGATTTGTTTAGTGTTTCGTTTATTTATATTATTACTTACATAAGTATGGCCTAGTCACGGGATCACCAATATCCCCGAATTTGGTGGAAATGTTCATGTGCTTAAAATGTAGAGTAAGACCAGTTGTTTTTCATCTTGAATACTTTTCTTGGCTTGAGCTTGAGTGTTTTCATGGCAACTGAAAATGTAATGGATAACATTTTTACGTTGCTATTGCTCCGAAAGTAAGTAATTGCGAAAGCATGCTTATTACTCGAAGAAGAGCTTGGAACATCATACTCTATCTAATCACCAGGACTTACGAGATTACATGTAGTTACTTAAAACACCATTTATATGCTCTCACTGCCATGTAAGTTAAGGAGGTTCGGTGCTCTCACTGAACTTAAGAGAATTCGACGAAACTTGCTAAAAGCATTACTTATGTTGTCTTAAATCTACCTGATTTGTTTCAGAATTATTTACCCCAGATTACTTTAGATATATGATCGAGAAGTGGACAAAAAATTACATGGGTTCTTATGAGAATACAAGGTACGAGTACCTAGCTTAATTCAATTCAGAAAGAACCTTTTTCTAGTTGAGAATAAGAAAAACAAAAATAATAAAAAGAAAGAAAATCAAATGATTTTCATACATTATTCTATTGATGATTTAAATTATTTTTTTTTATTCTTAACTAGAAAACGTTCTTTTCGATGAATAAAGCTGGTCGCACCTCGCGTTCCCATAGGAACCCATGTGATTTCATGCCCACACTTCCACATCAAATATCCTAAGAAATCTGCGGTAAATAATTAAAAAAAAAATCAGGTAGCTTTCGGGAAAACATAATTAATGCTTCCAGCAAGTTTCGTCGAATTCCCTTTAAGTTAAGAGTGAAAGCACCGAACGTGGCCTTAAGGGTAGCTTTGGCGATTCGATCCCTTAACCCGTCAGAATCAGAAGGGGTGGAGATCACAGATCTCTATAACGCGTGCGCTCGCGTTATTGTTAATATCTTGCTGACGAGAGTGAAAGCGTGGTCGTCCCTCTTCAAATTGTGTCGGTTGCTTTTAATCTCTGCTTTTATGAGTGTGATGGGAGTGCGTTCTTAGGACAGTATATCAGTGGGCGTTTTTGCCTTCTTACGAGTGTTTTGAATTGTGGTGGATGACGACAGCGACAACGGGGAACCCCGTCATTCCACACCCCCATTCAAGTCTTTTCTCTTCTTAGTCCTTCTCTGTTCTCTCATCCTCTTAATCCTCCCACCTGGACACACCCACCCACGCCTTTCACATTCTCCTCTCGTCTTCCTCCTCTCTTCTTCTTCGCTGCTGCTTGGGCGACCACACATCCGATGGGATCCCCCGAATAAGGAGGCGAATTCTCGCGTAAAGAAATCCCCTTTCCTCCGACCAGATGTCTCCAGATGGCCACTCTTCCCACACCGCCTCCTTCTCTTAAGAAATCCCCAAGAGCAGTCGCGCGTTCCCCAAAAAGCATTATCTTATTTTTCCCCGCCCACCTTTTTTTCCACGTCCTTTTTATCGCACTTCTTCCCTTTCCCCCCCTCCCCCGCCCCCTCAACACTCACACCCATTCTTTCCACCCACGTCTTATTCTTGTTCTTTTTAACGAGTCAGTTTCTCTTCGATTCCCCAGTCTCGTGGCTCGTGAGTCTCTGTACTGCTATCGCAAAATCTCTGCGGCCAAGAGGATTCGCCGAGCGTTAATGTCTCAAACGGAGTAAGATATTAGTTCACATCGAACTCATGATGACAATTCTTCATTGACGCTTTTGTGGGACGTTATGACCAAATATCCATTTTAACTTATTATTATGGAATAGCTTAACCATGTGATAATAGTTGAAATGCAAATCTGCAAAGGTTATAAAAATATCAATTGTAAATCATTTGTCGTCAAATTTTAGTTTTCTGGAGAAGTTTTTATGCATGGTCTATTTTAAATATTAATTATGTATTCATTTTCGCAAAGCAGTTGTTATAATTATAGAACATAGGTACTATTGAGAAAAAGAAAATGTCTCCAATAAAATAAAGAAAGAATAGATAGAAACTAGAAAAAGATTTCATCTGTTGTCAAATGGGTACAGGATTTCATTTTATTATAATGGAAAAAGTGCAAAAAAAATTTCTTTTTCACTAACACAGTAAGTGCATCCTAGCTTTTTTTTACGGAGAAAGTTTTTAAGATTTCGTAATTGAATTAATTCAGTCCCTAGTGGTGGGAGATTGTTGCCCGACGCTTTGCAACCGTTTCTAGTGACTTTATCTAGGGAATAATCGAGCTGCCGAACTTTGGGCCTTATAGTATATTTGTTATTCATTCTCCAATGTATGTATTAGGGTGCCGTGTTTAAGGGATGGGAAGGGGAGAGACGGGATGAAAAGTCGTCGGATATTTTATAATGACAGAATTCCGCGTGTATACCTGAGTTTGTGGTCATATTGGCCTGCATTATAATTTTGTTCACACTTTCTAAGATCTCAATGGCTTCGCACTTAAGCGTGGGGTTAAAGTCAGATTATTATTACCTTCGCGAATATTCAGACTTCTTTTGGAATTCAGTCGCTTGCATCGAGGTTGCGTGCTCCGCTAGTGCCGACTTTGATGGTTTCCCAGTCGTATGTTCCGTCGATGATCTTCTATAAGGGGTTTAACTGAGCGGGTACACCCGTACTACACGGGTTACACCCAATTAATATATTAAGTCATGAGAATAACACTTCAGGTAGTTTGAGCGAAAAATCACTTCACCTATAATTTGATGAATTTGGCCTCATTTTAAAGAAAAACAACTCTCATCTTTCCAATTATCTCAAAATATTAACTCGTTGCCGAACTACTTTTCGAGCAATTTGCCTGTAAATGTAAGCTGTTTTACATGCGATATATTATGGCTGTGCGCTCCAGAGGGAGAATATTAAACAAATTGGGAACTTCTAGCACCTAGATGTCAAAAAACTAACGGTGTGTAGTTTTCTCATCTATTTATAAAAAATAATCTGTTACTCACCGCAGTAATTTTTACAGAATCGCAAAAAAACCTGTTGTTTTTAAGGGTTTTCAGAAGTACGGCGGGAAAAATGAGTCATGTCAGAGACTTATGTAGCCTTGTTTATTTAATTACTGAGAATTTTGGTCATATGTAACTATATCTTTGCGCCATTAATATTACAATATATATTTCATACTTCTTACAGTCGCTGAAATAAAAAATAAAATTTTAATATGGTCTCCATTATGACTAGGGAACTATCTCGCTCAAATCACCTTAAGAACGTATCGTAAGGGTTCCTCCGCGACTGTTTGAGACGCAAAAAAATCTGAATTCCACCTTTTCGTTTTTATTCTTTAAAAATAATTTAAAAAAATGTCTCTAGCTCAACTACATGGACAAATTTCATTTTCATTTGAAAATAAAAAAATGTTCACTTGTATTTATTCACACATTTTAATATTTCGGCCCATGTTTCAACGGGGAGGCATTGTCATTTGCAAGGCATTGTCAATGACGGTTATCCGTTAAAACATGGCCGGCAACATCGGTCGGCATAATAAAATTTTAATTTAATTTCTTATGGAATAGTCTAAAAAAGAACTTCTTCGACAATGACACGTCTTTGCTATTATAATATAAAATTAAGATACAAAATATGCTGATTATTGCACGAATATATATTTCAATGAACTCTGTTGTCCATCCATGGAATCCGACTGCATCGCATTGCCTGTTGAACTAACACATTTAGGCATCAGTAATTATTGCAATAATTTACTGATTGCTCAAATAATAATATGGGAAATTGATACATTTGATTAACATTAAATGACCTGGACCAGAATTCACTTCTTTCAAAGAATTGTTCGCGAAAATGGTATCGTTGAATAGAAAAATTGCAATTTTCCTGGAATTTATGCAATCGGCTTCAGCCAGAAGAATGGTAATTGTTTGGAAAAGCGCTACAAAGATCCATGGTGGCGCCTAAAGTTACGGTCAACCAGTCAGTGCCACTACTTCGAAAGCTGACGTAAGTCTTTCCTTGTGTCTTCGCTCAGTGTCACCCGCGGTGATATATATTTTTTTAATTTTCAGACTAAGGTTTTTAGAAAAAAATAAGGCACTTCCAGTACCAGAATTTTCCACTGCACGTCTGCCACGAGCTTTTTCGAGAGCTGTACCGTTTTCCTTTCTCTCTGCTTGTCATTCTTTACTTTTTTCTCTTTTTCTCACTTGATCCTTCTCAATCTTTTCCTCTTTCCAATCCTGTAATACCCTGTTCTCCTCATAGTCCTTCCCATCATCCTCCTTGCTCTCTCGTCCGGATGAACGGATATTTATGCGCCTTAGGTATGTGCTTGCTTACTCCTCCTCATTCGTTGCTCTCCTTTGGTTTTCAAACTCCTTCGTTTTTACTCTCTCCATAAAATCTCTCAAAGGTTAGTCGTCTATCTTTCATTGTTGAAACAAATATTTTTAACCTTATTTGTTAATTTTTGTTTTTATGCGTCTCATTTTATATAATGTTTTAATGTATGCACCTCTGTAAATTAGCTGTGATGCTGTACGTAGACATTTTTCAGAAAATAAAAACAGAACAACAAACAAAAGAAAATCACCAACCTCCCTTGTTTGGTGTAATTCTTAAAGTTGAATGGAGTTCCACGTTTTACGTCTAAAGTGGAAGGATGGTCCACTTTTCTGTTCGTCCGCCTGGGCCGTCTAGATGTGGACTATTTGATTCCTGTTCATGTTTATATTCCTCTACTTGCGATATCACTACAGCAAATGCCGTCCCGCATCCACACGGGTATAGTGGTGGCGGTACATGGTGGTATATGCGTAGGTAAATGCGCGGCCAAATGTTTTATAAAGAGTTAAAGAAATCGTTCACAGTATATGCTGAATAAGGAGATCATGACCTCAGACATGGCATTCTGTAATTATCGTTGTTTTGACTTAACTATTTAATCGCAACTGAAAATTTAGGTGGTTAAAAATCTTTTCATTAATTAACAATAACAATTTAGATTGTGTAAGCTAATATTATTTTCGCGTAAGTTAGGCTAAAATATTTTACGGCTATTTTCTATGTCATACCTTTTAACTTATATTAATCACTTTATTCTGTTTTGTCTTTCCAGGTAAGCAAGATTCCTCAGTTTTATCCTGCATACTTTGGTAAGGATCAATGTTTATTATTAATTCACTAAAGTCTGTCAGTGAGTCACACCAGTTAAAAGGATTAACAAGCTACTTAAGAAGTTAAAATTCGACACTAACACACCGTGACACCGGTCGTGACCGAAAACCGATCAGAAAAACTATCAAAACAACGAAAAAAATTGTAAGGTTTCTTTTTTGAACCCCACATGCATTAAATTTACTCCCATGGGAATTGAAGTGAATTCGTTGCAGGGGTTTGCATTTTTGCTTTTTTCGATGACTCGAGATATTTTAGAAGGTCCCTAAGGCTTCACTATTAAATAGCTAAGAGATTAAAGTTTCTAATTAATGTATTGAATTTTCCCATATGCACTGTTTTTGCAAAAATATTTTCGTTTTTGTGGTAAAAAATCGTCCATTTTCCTAATTATTCTGCATTAGAAATTTTAATTTCCCAGGCCACGGCAGTAAAGGCTTTAAATGGGAATTCATGCAAGGGTGGGTTGACACCGGCAAGTTACTTTCACAATTTTCTTCTGAAAAAGATTGCGGTGTATTTTACTCCGACGAAATATTTTTCGCTAGTTAGTGCAGAGGCATGTTGGTTGCTGTTTACATTGGCAACTATTCGCTTATGCGAGCGACTTGCTGAAACTTTTAGATGTTCTGAAAGCGGACTTGAACAGCAGTTTACGCGTGAAATTTACGTCAATAGTCGCTTGCGGCAAGTAACTCGCGCAATAAACTTGCCAGTGTAAACCCACATTTAGTGGCCTTAAGATCTTCTGCCAAACGATCAATTTGAAACTCACATGGAAATTTTAGTTCGGATAATTTTCATCCCAGACCTCTCCACACGTGGCTTATACTTTGAACGTCTCAGTCTCATGATAGGATTCTTTTAATCTGATGCTACAATTTTTGGGTTTTCTTCATTCTGTCGAATTTAAACAGTAACTTTTTCCTAGTTTTGTTCATAATTTTTAAGAGACTGATTTTTCCCAGCTAATAATGACAATACTTAACTTGGCTTCATGTCGTTGGTCTTTGATTATTGCGTTGTTTCATCATAAGTGCATGCATTTCCTTAAAACCTTGTACTTAAACTTTTTTGTAGCAAATGTTTTTATTCTTAAGGGTATTGCTTTCTAATCTGAAATAGTCTGAACTCCATGTGTGCGAAGTTGCATTGCTTGCAAACGTAATGATTGCTTTATATTTCTAACCTTAGGACCGCGATTCTCTTCATCCTTTATTGTAACGTAGTTATTTAAAGGAAGAACTAGATTCATCAACTATAATTAAGTTTCCATGTCTTTCTCCGTGCCTTGTGTACTTCATGATCTACATGGCGCTAGATTACCTTAATAAATTATTGTGATAACGGTTACTCAGAAAAACTGCCAATATTGATACTTAATTGACAATGACCCGTTCATATTACTAGTTTTTTACCTTGGTAATTAGCATTAATGTAGTAAGAGCTAGTAATACGAACACCAGGTCGGCCGCGACTATGGTAATGTTTTCTACCTGGTTAAATTTATCGTCGATATCTATCTACAAGAGGTAGTTGCTTTCTGCCATCCAAATGCACAAAAGTGACAATGGTCACGTGACGTCAATTCGTCATCATCTTCAAGTGAGTGGTACGCGATTAGAATAAAATATGGTGCTCGATAATTGTATTAAATAACAGACGTACCGTGCAGGTGCGTAGGCGGGTAGGAATTACCAACGTTTTGAGCAATTATAAGAAGCTAGTTACGCGGACGGCGTATTATGGTGAAAGCTTACATTTTAACGAGGAACAAAAGTAATGCATTGAATAATCCACCATTTCTCTGATTTAAAAGACTTTGGAAAGATATTCGATGAAACTTGTTCGTTGCGACAAAATGAACGTTGACCCGTCGCATAAAGAGATAGTCTAGAACAGATTTCGAATTTCGATTCGAAGTTCGATTGCGTGTGTGTGTGTGTGTATATATATATTTATTTATTTATTTATATACATTTGTAATTGTTAATTTCGCCACCCTTAATTTTTTCGTGTGCCCCGGGCAGTGATCCTTAAGAAGTGCCTGATGGATAAGGCGGCAAGCACTGAACCCGCGTCTGTCCTCAGTCGTCCCTTCAAGCCACACCACACCCCCATCATGTAGTCTGTCCTTCCCTTGCTTTTCTCTTCCCCTCTGCCCTTGTTCCTTCATCTTACTCCTGCTACTCATTCCTCTCTTGGCCTTTGCCTCCCCCCCCCTCCCACCCTCTTGACGATTCGGTGAATTAAATTATATTCGTCGAAAGACAGAGAGGGGGGGGGGGAAATAAATACGAGAGAGTGGGAACGAGATTATTACGATTCTCCTCAGCCGTCCTCGGCTATTTTCGTGCGCGCAATGAAATCCCCTTTTAGTTTGCTCAGCAGATGCCTTGCAAAGGGAGCGGAGTGGGGAGGGAGTAGAGAGATAGAGAGAGAAAGAGAATAAAGGCCGGAATGAGGAAGATGCGAAGAAATAAACGAATAAAGCGACGCGCTACCAGGTTAAAAATTACATCTCCCCTCAAAGTGTCTGAGTGAGAGAGATGAAAAAAATGGTCTCCTTTCTCGTTTGAATTCGAGCTTCTCATCATCCATCTTGCTTTTTCTTTTAATTTTGATGTCGGGTTATGTGTACTCAATACTTGAGCATTTTACGTGCAATGAAAATCGTACGGTCCATTTGATTTCTTTCTTTTGATTCTCGAGCTAAGGGGCCTTTGTCTCATGTGATTTGGTGTATATTGGCCTACATTGGCCTTCTAGGAACGAGATTATTTTGTTGAGAGTCGCGATGTTTGCGTCTGGCAATCAAGTTTTCATTTGAGTGAAAATAATAATTATTTTTTCTTGGAATATGAGTTCCCGAGGGTATTTCGGTTACATTTAGTATAAAACTCATTTCTTTTCGTGTATATTTTAATATAATATCTTAATTGCCGTAAGAAATAATACGTCTTCGCTTCAGTATGCTTTCGCGAATAAGGTATTTAATAAAGTTTAATATTATTGGGGCGCTTTGATGCGTAGCGACGTACTTACTCAACATTTATTTACATATTACTGCTTTATCAAGGGATTTAATACATGTGTTCATCCGTGAATATGGTTTGTAGAAAATGTAAGTTTCTCTTGGTGCTATGCATTTTTAATAATTGACTAAGATTAATTATTTCGGTCTGTTTCGTATAACAAGTTTTTCAGGCAACCGTTGGAATATTATAAAATATAGTTGTGTTGAAATTACCCATGAAAGCAATTATTATTTTTTCCTCTATTGTACCGTATTTCTCCGAATATAAGCCGCACTTTATTTTCCCGATATTTGGGGCCTCAAAATCGGGGTACGGCTTATATTCGATGTGCGGCTTTTAATTCGAGAACTGTCTTTTAAAATCGTAAAAATGACCGATTTGAGGAAACCAGCCATTCAGATTCACGCGGACGCTCCAGCTAAACTCACCTAACGTGCCACGGGGAAAGTAAGAAATAACGCTGAAAAAGGTGAAATTGGAGCACAATTTATTCATATATTAAAGGATAATATAGATAAAATTGTGTCACAGTTACATAGGTAATGTAAAAACAGATATAAAATTCCAATGTTCTAACACAGTAGGTAGTACGGAATGCACTAATAAAAGGGTGCGAATTAAATTCGCGTATTAACTTTTTTCCCTGTTTGAGACCCCAAAAACTTATATTCGAGCTGCTTATATTCGAGTGCGACTTATATTCTGAGAAATACGGTATTTGATTTCATGGCTAGTGATGCTGTCCATTTTTTTACAGTAGAGTAAATAACATATCGAGTTTACTCTTACTTGTTCTGTGCATTTTTATCGAAATACATTACTTTTAAAGAAATAGTTTTTTTTGCAATACATTTCATTCTTTGCGTAGATCTTCCCTGATAGCAATTTTTAATAATTCCCACAGTTCGAGAAAGAACTTGGTAAGATCCAAATTCGTCGATTCTCTGAGGACACTGCATAGTTCTGAATATGCATTCATAGTTTGGAGTTAGAAAAAATAATTAGGATAAAGATGAAAATTCATTACCCTGAATCCCTGTAAATTCGCCTCGATATCCTCACCGTAGGATAGTACAGTTAACCTTATTGTTGCCTGTGCACCGGTTGGAATTCATTGCCAGGGTAAATGTTCTAGCGAATCTTTCATTTGCACTCATGTCTATTGTGTTCAGATGTCTTTATTTTTTTAGAGCTTCCCTGTTTTAATTTTTAATAACTTGCATTACCTATAGTTCGAAAATTAGTGAGAGAAATATGGAATGATGTTTAATCATAACAAAACTTAAAAGATTTCTATCGCATAGAACGTGGGAACGTTCATTTAATCTGAAGGCGGGCACAATTTGGAGATTTTGGAACAATTTAAATACTTGGGCGTACGTACGTTGGAGGTCAATGAGAGTAATAGCAATTACATTAGAAGGAGAATTGCTTTAGAAAAAAAGCCGTTATAGCAGTAGGAGAGAGAGCTGATTACGGGTGCCTTATGTATGAATGTAAATATAATTGTGGACAAACGTTAGAAGGCAGTTTGAACAGGATATCACTTGATATTAAATTTCGTCGAATTTGTCCTCATTATGAAGAAAAAGATCTAATCTTTGCAGCACAATATCAGGCACTCACCATTATACATTTCGAGATATTTGCCAAAGAAATGAGGAATTTCAAACGCATCTAGATCTCGTCAGGAAATGTATCAGCGTAGAAAATTGTTTGTTCAGTTTTTACTGATTCTCAATTAATAAAAATAATAAATCAATTACTCACCGCAAAAGCGTTTTACAGAATCGCAAATAAATCTCCGGTTTTTTAGGCCTTTTCACCGTACGGCGTGAAAATAAAATTAGCCATGTTTACACTTTACGCAATATATCTACTATAATAATCACCGATGTGTGTAGTATATACATATCATGTCAGTAACTTCAAACACAAGAAATACACAAGTGAAGCTAAATCTTCATTTGACTGCAGACCTTTTTTTATTTACAAAATTAAATTAGAAAGAGTGGTTTTCTGTCATTGGGAAAGGTACCAATGGGAAGAAAATGAAATAAATATTCTCATTCCCTATTATTCTTATTAACCCAATGATTCCTTGCACTAAACGAATGGTTTATTACAATAAATTTAAATGATAATATTGATATTCAACGGGCACCTTCCCTAGTACATGTATTTGTATTAATTACTGATAATTTCAGAAAGATAAAACAAAGATTTTTGCGTCATTAATGTCACAACATTTGCACTTAATTCTTCTTACAGTTGCTAAAAAATAATAAAATTTGAATATGGTCTCTACTAAGATGGAATGAGAAAAATATTACTCAAACTACTTTAACATGGAGTGTATCGTTGTTATGGTGCCGAAATTTGGACTTTTAGGGGAAAGAGGACGAGGATAGGTTGGAGACGTTTTAGATGTGGCAGAAGAGGGGAAAGGGGGGGGTGACGGACGGAGAGGATGAGGAACGAGGGAGTTCTTGGCGTGGTGGGTGGCGGGAAGAAACTTCTGGAGGAGGCAGAGTGGTAGGTGGTTGGGTGGTGGGATGGTGAAAGGCGACACAAGGATGGCGAAAGGCCGTGATGTATGGGGAGGAGGATGTTGGATGATAATCGGGGAAGGAAGAGAATATTTTAGGTTTATGGATGGAAATGGGACGGACGCGTGCTCAGATGGAGAATGAAATCGCGACAAGGGATCGGGGCGGTTTTCCAATATATTGGTCCCAATATCAATATTTATAAATATTGGGATTCCAAAATCACAATTTTAGAACGACCAATACCAATATCCTGTATTGGATATTGGTGGTTGGAAAAACCAATATTTGTAATTGGAATATTGAATACTGAAGAACCAATATTTTCAATTGAAATATTGAATATTGGATTACCAATGTTAAAAATTCAAGTATTGAATTAAAATTTGCGGTGAGGTCATCACCGATTCCAGAAATTCATTAACAATAGAACATGCTGATAAGCTAATTTTTTATGCTAGTAATTTGAAGTACATACATGCCTGTGCCAGCCTGATTGTTTATTTGAGCAGCAATTTTGTTTTTGCAGCATTTTTAAGTCAAACCAAATTTCAAAGGAGATAATTTTACCCGTTCATATTGCTATATTCAATATTTTCCATCATACCAATATTTATTTTTTTCATTATTTCCAATATTTCCAATATTCCAATATGCCAATATTTTCCAATATTCAATAGTCCAATACAGGCAATACAGGTGACGTTGCAATATATCGTAAACGGTTGCATGTATTACAAAACTACTTCGGGGTTTTCAATACGCTATCAAATGAGGACGACATGCCAAATTTGGTCAAAATCGGTTACCCTAAGGGTCATGGTTGCCGATTTTCTGGTCGAATTGACGTGGAATGACCATATACATTTTAAAAACTTCGTAAAATTGCAAGTAGCGTTTTTAGTAACGACCTCTTATCCATTAGTGGAATTCATCAACTGTTACCGGTCGTTTTAAAAACATTCTGTCCAATTTTCAAAAAGATATTTTTTTTTGTGTAGCGATGAGATTTCACAAAGTTGAGCCAGATTCCATCTTTAATGAAGCTAAACTTCCTTCTATAGTAGCTCCTTCCGAATTTCGTGGTCCTACCTGGTCCACCTTTCAGGGGCATTCAAGGGTACTTCGACCCTCACCTCTAGCACTCACACCCTTTACGACCTCGTTCTTACTATTGCCAGTAGGGGGCGAGTAGTAGACTTAAGGGGGGGGGGGAAGGGCTCATGGTAAGAGTTAATTAAATTTTAAGTTTCCCCGACGTGTATTATTCGTTCGGCGTTGTTCGTGGCAGGGGGGTGTAGGAGGATTTGGGGGAGGGGCATTTTGCCCCGGGCGATTTACCCCATCGTCTTGAGGTAGTTGGAGCGAGATATTTCTCTAATCAGAGTGGAGACGATGTTCGAATTTCATATTTTACTTTCAATGTCTGTTAGAAGTATGAAATAAATGTTGTAACATTAATAGCGCAATAAGGCGATATTGTACTCAGTATTAACACATACTCAGTAGGTATTGTTTTTTGTTGATGATAATTTATGGAAGTATTTTTAAAAGAAATTAACGCAAGTTGATTAACTCGGGTCCCTAACGAATGTTGTGCGTACATATGAAATCCCTGTAAAATATTATGTCTTATAAACATATTAAAACAATAATCATTAATTGAAACGAAAATTTTGATCGGAGCCGGAGATGTGACCTCGAGTGGCGGGACCCTAATAAGACCCTTGGGGGCCAGGGCCTGGGCTCCGAAGCCCTGTGGAGTGGCTCCGTCACGTGGTTTCTTTTCCGTTAACCCATTTAATGCCACGCCCACTTTTGGTCCAATTTTTCTTTTCTCTCCGTCTCGGAACCTTCCGTCCGCTCTCAGACGTCGCCGGGTTTAGGGCAGAAAGAAATGAAAAAGAAGAAAAAAAAACCTTTCACTTCCTCAGCTCCAGCAGCATCGGGAAACTTCTTCCCCAATCCTCCCAACCCCTGATGAGGCGACGGTTCCATACGCTCAGCTTACGGCAGGCCGTGTGGAATTTGTTGCTCCGGGGCTCATCTTATCCGACTCTTCTTTCTCCCGGTGAAGAGAGAGAAAAAAGCGATTTTTAAATGTTTTTCTCCGGGTCCGGAAAGTTTGAGGGGGCCAAGGGGAAGGAGGGTGGTGAGGGGAAAGGATGAAAGGAAGAGCTCATAAAAACCCTTTTCCCCTACCGAAGCTTTCCCCATACCCTTTATGTACCCTTACCCCCCTCCTTATCCCTTTTCTCCTTCTTTACCACCACCATCCCGACCCAATAACTCCTCCTGTTTTTTTCCTGTCCCTCCCTGTCTAAAAGGCGAATTGGAAGGTATGGGACCCTGCTCTTAGGAGAAAGGAAGAACGAGTGACTTCTGATGTTTAAGAAGGGTTAAGGGGGGTGAAAGGTTGAACGGGAGCAAGTTACCAATTTATTATCCTTTGGTTCGTATTCCACCGATGAAGGAACTTTTATATTTTTGGGAAGAATTCGGGTTCGTCGAACCGAATGGAAAATTGACTCGAGGTTGACGTCATGAGGAGGTTTTTATTCTCGAAACGCCCGAGATAACAATCGCATCCGAAGATACATACTGATCTCTTTAATCGCATGGTTTAGTCGACTATAGCACTCTCGATTCGTCACATTTTGTCCGCATGCGGAAGAAATATAGATGCACCCCTTAAATCAGATCCTAGCAGATCATGCAATCAAAAATAACCACACATTCAATTTTCAACTCACAAAAGTATGATTGATTCAGAACCCAACTTATAACGTAAAAGATTAAGAAATGGTGCACAAAACAGAACATCCTGCAATAAAAAAAAACAGACATCGCCAAATTATGTAAAATTTATTATAATCTGATATTCTTTAACAACACCTAAGGTGGTTCCACCGTGAAATGACTAAAATGTCATTTTATTCATATTCTGTCTACTCGTAGACATATTTGTCCTCTATCTCATATGAACAACAAAATAATATCTTTCCTCGCTATTTTATTCCATAATTGAAGTTGAAATTACATTGTGTTCAATGGGAGAATGAGGGAAACACGGGGAAAAATATTATTTTTCCATAAAATATAAATGCCATTTTCGTGGAAAACTGTCTTAAAGAAGGAAATAATCCAGAGAAATTGAATAAAAATGTAATATAGGCATCTTACCACCTTATTTTTCAAGTTATTGATCAATTACTGCCGTAATTGAAGTCAAAATGCGGTAATTCGTAGGAAATGGCGCTGCAGTCGGCTCCTATGGCTGGAAAAAAGTGCTCATTTAAAATACATTCGTGGAATAATCTGCATATTTTGTACCTTAACTTTTGGTTTTCTATAGGTAACGGATTTAATCAGCGAAAGAAGGATTTTTTTGACAAAATATAAAAAAAATGTAGAATTTAGTATTTGTTTTGACTCACACAGTCGCGGCGGAACCTCCTTAATAGCTAAGGACTGTGATCAGTGACTGCGCTACCTTTTTTCCACAATACCAGCAAAATTTGGAATTCAGTATTTATTTTGACTCGCATATTTGCAGCGGAACCTCCATAATGATAAAGTCGGGATATTTCGTGTTTGTGACGTCATTAAGTCGTCATTTCCGTGGCTCGGAAATTTCGAGTCCTTCGTGGGACCTTATTTTCAGTAAATAGTTCCGAATTGCCGAGCCTTCCTCTACAGTATCAAGAGTGTGCAGTGACAGGCACTCCCATAGTAATAATCCGGAGATTAATGATGGAATCGGAATTATTACTTAACTGTTTCGTCAATATTTCGTCATTTTCAAGACTCGGAAACGACATGCCCTTCCCTAAAAGAAGACCACAGGGATTAGTCGGAATATATTATACTTTTTACGGAAGAATATTGACTCTCGACAAGTGGTTTGCAGCGTACACTGTTAAACGTTCGATGAGACATCCAATTTTATTCGGATTACAAAAAGTTGGTCCGAAAATCGTCTGTGATTAATATATATCATCGAAGGCGCGTGAGTGTGCCTACATATACATCGACGAAGCCCCGTGCTAGCCAGTTCGTGGGCGTATGGCACGGGGTGATTCTACACCACGCGTGCAATACTCGTCCCAGGTCAAAGTAAAAACCCTCAGGCCCAACCCTGCCTGCTAAGCCCAATAAGCCCAGTTAGGAGAAAAAGGGATGGAAAAAACAGAAACGAGGAGTTCTACGTTAGCGAACTTGCGGCACACGAGTTAAGGTATATACCGCAACTGATTTGTGTTAATAATACTACCACATATTTCTAGGATAGAGTGAGATGATAATTAATGAAGAAAACCAAATTATGCGGGAAATTTCATGCTGGGTGAAGGTTAAGTAATAATGGTAAGCTATTTAACACAAGTAGGTACCAAGTCTTGTCTACCTTTGCTAGATTGGGAATTTCAAAGCATAGATCTTTCGCAATTGTTATTGCCCCTTATTGTCCGTAGAAAACAATTGGAATTTTGAATCTATCAGCTCTGCAATCTATTTCCTTAACCTTACGCTTGTGATCGTTTGTACCGTAATACGTTGACTACGGCAAAATATGTTGAACGTCTTCCGAAAGAAGTAGTATTTCCGAAAAATAATTGTATGAACGAGCGCAAAAGATTTTAACTATAATATACCCTACAATCTGTGAGAGAGATTCGCATCCTTAATTCATTTGACGATTAGTTCTCACTGCTTAGTTTATCGTCTCAACTTTAAAAAAAAATCTAGTTACTCTCCGCGGTACTCCATCTATTTTTGAGATATCCGCGAAGGAAAAATAACCATAAAATTTGCCATGCATTATAAATAGTTATTCACTCAGTGAACGTAGGATAGAGTTTCTGGTTTGACTTGTTGGAAATTTTAAATATCCATAATGTTTGGCACTCGTAAATTTTCACTGTATTTTATTTAAAATACCTACCCTGATAATTGTTTAGAGACGTACTTAGTGTCGTTTTCAAGGAAACCATGTTCGTTGCATATCAAAGTAGTGTGGAAATTGACTAATGTGATTCTCTAACAATTAATCCTCAATTGTTCATTGAAGATTTCGCGGCTCATGGTAATCAAAACGAAACGTCAGGCTAAACCTGATCATCACGCGGCACACCCGAAGAACATTTTTGATCAATTAATCCTCAGTTAATATCGAGTTAACGAAGGCGCTATACCATTTAACGGTTAACGTTAACCAGGTATTTTAAAACTGGGTCTTAAAGTAAGATAGAACCTCTTCTGGCTCACCTCAAATGAATGTTCACTCCTCATTTGTAATCGTTTAATATTTTTTTACATTTCCCAAACTTTTTAAATATCTTAACCCTTAGTAATTGGACGAGATTATTGCGATGGAGTTGCAATAATCGACCGCTTCCACTCCGCGTATCGTCGTAGTCTCACACCAATTAGAGACACAACGCTGAACCCCTTCGAGGAAAACATCGGAACATCCGATCTTTTTGAGTCCACTTACAGATCTGGCGGGACAATTGGGGACTTCCTCAACCGTGTTTATTTTTTCATCGTCTTATTTTTCTCATCCGAGAGAGAGAGGCCAAACGGTCGAGCGCTAATCCTTAAGAAAGGGGGGAAGATGTTCTTTGGAAAAAAAAATTAAGAGCGAAAATTTTACCCTCTTCGGAAAATCGGTAACAACCCGTCCGGAGTTCGAAATGATAAAAAAATATGAAAATATTCCATTCATCCTCAATCAACCCTTTGTATCCTTTCTTATTCACTCTCCTCGAAATCCTTTTAAAGTCCCCACCACTCCACTCTGGAGCCACTCTGACCTAAACCCTTTATTATTAGAGAGCTGATCTGGTGGCAAATGTAGTTTAGGAATAACTTTATGCTAATCTTTTACTGCTGGAGGCTCTTGTCTACATACACTATTTAATTAATCTTTTTCGGCATACGTCCTACCTCTCTTCATCCTATCTTATTTATCCTCTTATCTTTCTTCCCCCCATTTCCTTTATTTTAATGCATAAAGAGTTGGCAGCCCTGAACATAGACTAGCCTAGAGTCCATCCAAGATAATAGCGCAGTATTCAATCTTCGATTTTTGGTTTGTGTGGACCGCTATCCCAAATTTACTCATTTACACGTTTTTAGATTTGACACCAACAAGTATTGTACAAAGTTAGTTCAGGAAGTCAAAATAACGTTAACGAAATGAGGCTACTTCATTTAAAGGTTATATGTACTTAACCAGGCATCATTACACCGGGGTGGGTTATCATAGTTTTGTATTCATGTGGCTGAGGCATCAGTGAAAGTTGTATTTCTATTTATTACATATTATCCTGAAAACAGCCAAACGGACTTTATACTCAAGGAATTTTGAACCGTTAACATCGGATGAACACACAACCATGCCCTGGGAAGTGAAAATCCTACACTGTTGGATTTGGAACACGCAACCTTTGGATTTGCAGGCAAGGACTGGACTCCATAGCCACCGAGGCTGAATAAAGACGGCTAGTATGTTTTATGAACAAAAAAAAGAAAAATTTAGTATTTAATTTGACTCTCGCAGTCTCCTTAAAGGGTTTACTCGTGCCACTTCAGTACCTACGCTTTTACTGCCAACCTCTTCCCTATTCCCATCCACCAATCCTTAAAACCCTTAGAGAGAAAAAAAACTCCCTCCTATCCAACGCTATACTTGCCTACTCCACCGTCTTGCCCGTGACACGTAAAATGTTAATCAGTTCGTGAATTGTAAAAGTCAAATATGTTCTCTGTGTGCCTACGCTGCGGCAGTACGGCTGCTACTAGTAGTGGGGCGGTTGACCTACAAAAGATACAGGCCGGGTCTTGCGGTGGTGTAGGGATAGAGAGCTAAGGGCACTGTAAAAAAGCAGGACCATGGCTGAAAGACGGTGTGATGTAGGGAGAGAGATGTAGGGCATTCGAAGCGAGGAGGCTTTTCGTCGTTGCCCCTGGGGGCGACCGAATATGCATGGGAACCTTCTGCAATCCTTCACCCTCTCCTTCCCCCCTCTCTCTCTCTCGCCCCTCCCCCTCCTTCAAGCAGGGTTGCCAACTCTAGAAGAATTTTTATTTTAAGATGCCGGGGCTTGGCCACGGTAATGTCTTTCACGGAGTCACCCGCAAGTGCACATTAAGTGCGAAAATCCATTCGAGGAAAAACAATCGTTCTTCTTGACCGGGCCTAGAACCTAGAACCGGACCAGGCGCCACCCTCATGAAGAGATCGCAAGAGTAGTTTTCTGTCGGAGTATGCTATTCACTGATATAAAATTTAAAAAAATTGTTTAAAAACTAATGAAACAATTTGCCCAAATCAATTGATAATATTTACCCTTCAACGGGTCATGTTTCTAAAGGTCAACTTCTGCGTCCTTTATTTTAAACAGTCACCCTAGTTTGTGAATACAAAATCCAGGGCTTGTTTTTCGATTGGCTGCCTTCATTTGTCACCTCTTGTATGATGCCTGGGCGAATGTTTTTGTGTGTATTTGTTAAAATGGAATTTTTTCTTGTATATTTGTCATTATCTTTGAATACATGTATTTTAATTTTTCGCCTGCTCACGTTTCTATTTATCTTTACACAGGTGTTGTGAAATAGTTTTCTTTCTACAGAGTCTTATTGTACTCTCAAGTCGTCTGACTTGAGAGTACAATACTAAATTTAATAAATAACAACAAATACTTAATTCCACATTTTTTATATTTTGACCCAAAAATCCTGATTTCGCTGATGGAATGCGTTACCTATGGAAAACCAAAAGTAAGGAACAAAATATGGAGATTATTATTCCACGAATGTATTTTAAATGAGCACTTTTTTCCAGCCATAGGAGCCGACTGCAGCGCCATTTCCTACGAATTACCGCATTTTGACTTCAATTACGGCATTAATTCTGCAATAACTAAAATAATAAGGTGGTAAGTTGCCTGTACTTTATTTTTATTCAATTTCTATGGATAATTTTCTTCTTATAAACAGTTTTCCGCGAAAATGGCATTTGTATTTTATGGAAAAATACTATTTTTCCCCGTGTTTCTCTCATTCCCCCGTTGAACACAATATGTAATTTCAACTTCAATTATAGAATTAAATGGCGTGGAAAGGTAACATTTTGTTGCTCACATCAGATAGAGGACAACTTTTTCTACAAGTAGACAGAATTATAGAATAAAATGACATTTAAGTGATTATACGGTAGAACCACCTTAATAATGTTTTACATGCAGGCGAGTATTATCATCGGATCTACGTTCTTCTCTGTTAGAATATTGCCTGGCAATCAGCAAAGATCAGCATGCTGATTTTTTTCTCAATTCCACTGTATGACTGTTTGAATTCTTCTTTTATTATTTATCGATTGTTCAATGTAAATGTAAAAAAAAGATGGATGATTGATCACACCCATGTTGCACTCTTTCCTTCTCCAATGCTTCCTCCGTAGAGGAAACCGAATTTCATTCCTGTGAATAGTAGGAAAAAGGGAAATTGCGAAATGGAAAGAATATTTTTTATTAATAATTACTTTTATTGAGAGAAGTTACGGGAAACGCCTCAATTCGTGAGAAAGGAGATTAAAGAAAAAAAAACTGGTGCGACCTCGGGAGATTTCCCAAGAGAAATCTACATTTTCTCTAATTCTATATTTACTACCCTATGCGAGCCGATGCAAAGGCGTGTGTGACAGGGACAACAGACATGAAAATGGGATGGAATAGGATAAAGGAATAGGACGAGGACGAAAGTGAATTGTTATTGATTGGGGGTACCTTACTGTCTCGCCTTTTTTTCATCTTAGTCACCAATGTCTCTTGAAAAGGAGTTTTTTAACCAATCAGTTTGGCATTTTTTCACTCTTTATGTTTTATCGCTTCTAAAGAAGACGAGAATAGGCCTTTCTGGCTTTCGAGATGTGGGTGCGGTGGAGGAGTATGGAGTAACCTTAGGTGGAGGAAGGAGTAGGTGCGGTTGAGGAAGGAGTAGGTGTTCAGTAGGGTTTACATGTCTGGTGGATTAAAAGGCGGAGGCAAACGTGCAAATGCTGGGCGTGGTTGGTGAGAGAAGGAAACTTCTGGATGTGGTTAGAAGGAGGCAAAGTAGGTGGCTGGAAGAAGTAATGAGGGGCGAAGGTTTGGACAAGTGGGGAAGGGAAGAAAAAGAGTAGTTTTTATGGAATTCGGTTTTTAAGAAATGAAGAAAGAAAAATTATTTATTTTTTTAGTTTCTCCAACAATAAGAGTCAACAGCAGGAAGAACGAATAATATATCACATATCAAAACTACATTAATAATATGAAATTTGCCAAGTACCATCATCTACAACATGCCCTCACACACTTTATATATATTCTGATCTTGGACCAAATATGTCCAATTCTCTAGGATACCTATTATATCTGTTGCACATCCTGATGAGAGGTGAGTTTTCACCGTATTTAGTGCTGCACCCTTTCCTCAAAAACAGTCTATTGTTTATGCAGCACAATTTACTCTTTCCAATTTAACTCCACTCATACTATAACCAAATTCTACACATTTAAATTTTCTTTAGAATGATAGTTCATGACATTTTGCTAGCTTAAATTGAAGCCTGTTCATCTCAGACCAATCACTTAATTAATTTAAATAATCTTGAAACAACCTACACTCCTCCAATGCGTTAATTTTAAGATAAATGTTTACTTCATCTGCAAATATCATTATTTTAGACTCATTCACGTTAACAGGTAAGTCATTAATAAATATAAAAAGCAACAAGGGGCCCAAGTTAGATCCTTGGGGTACTCCAGATATAGCAGTGTACTTAGTCGATTTGTAGTTTTTAAATACCACATATTCCTGTCTGTTGTTCAAATAGGACCGAATATATTCTAGCACACAATATGTAAATAGGGTCCTCCATTCGTAAAACTCCAGAGGATTTTGGCTGACTTCCATTTAGACCTACCCTTTCCGGCATATTACTTAATAATAATAGTCAATTATAGAGATTTACAGTTGTGGGGTTAAAATAATATCCTCCGTGTCGCAGTGAAACTCGCCTGATCTGAAATGTTCAAGTTATCTAATTGTAACCCTATCGTGTAGTCTTCGAGTCTCTAACGGTTCCCAACCTTCCATCAGCCCAGTATAACACTTTCTGTTCGCTCATAACAATTTTTAAGGGATATTGCGGATTTCATTTACATTATATTTACCTACTTCCCCAATTAAAAGCTTTCTATGCAGGGTTCCAAATGCTCGCAGCCTATTCAAGATGTGATCTAACCGGAGAAAAATAGTATCTCTCTTTCACTTCTTCATCGGAGAACCTTTTAACTATCTGCTCGATGAATCTTAGTTAATCTAAGCCTAGCGTGTAGTCTCCGAGTCTCCAGCGGCTGCCAGCCTAGTCCGTCCACCATCAATATCGGGTAGAGTTGGCAACCCTGCCTCCACGCACACCCAGTTTACCCCCTCATGCTCTCGTTGTCGTTTTATATGTTCTCTGTCATGAATGGCGGTGCAGCATCGAAGATTCAGGAGGAGGGGTAAAGGAGAGAGTTAGATGATAGTTAAAGAAGGGATAGTCGTGGGAGACGGGGGAGGAGAGTAGGGCAGTAGAAATGGTGTGGGTGGAGAAGGAGGAGGAGGAGCCCTCCCTCCTGGTGGGGAGGTCGGAAAGGAAAAGCTGGTGGATTTTGAAGGGCGTGGCTCGAGCCTCTGAAGATTGGATCTGGAGTATCTATTACGGAACTCTTCGATCGCTAGGTCGAGTGGTGTCACCGCGTCCATTGTTGTCGCATTTCACTCTTCGCCGACTTCGGTTCTACGCGACGTGCTCGTGTTTCTCGACGGTTGAAATACGGCAACATCGGATGGAACGTCGCTGATGCAGGTGGGTTCTGAAGGGCGTGGTTCGACCCTCTGAAGATTGGCTCGGGAGATTAATTACGGCACTTTTCGATCGCTAGGTATCTAGTGATATCATCGCGTACACTGGTGCCACATTTCATACTGGCAGACTTCGGCTGAACGTGCTCGTTTTTTATCACGGTTGAAATACGGCAACATCGGATGCGATATCGCTCGATACCTATCGTTTGCATGGCTTTTTTAAAAATTCAAATTTTAGTAAAAAAAACGAATTCTGTGCGAAAATCGAATGCAAGAATTAAAAACGTAACTCTTCCAGTCATCCGAAACAAAATATCCAAAGCCTATCTCATGAGTGGAATTAATTTAAAATAGCAATAAAAGAAACCTCGGCACAGAATCCAATGCTTTTCTTATGGAAGTCAAGTCTGGTTAAAAGGGTACACTTAAAGAGCCCCTGGGGCCCTTTGTAGTTTTCTCATAAAACCTATTAATTCTTCAAGACCCTGAGGAACATGCGTGCCAAATTTTCTTCTAGTCCTTTGCAGGGTTTGGAAATCCATAGCGTTCGAAACAAAGGAAAGTTCAGTTTTATGGATTCTTACTAAGCGCGCGCTGTGATCTTCTAATAGCCAGGCTTGAAAAATTTGGACAGATATTTCTAGTGCGTGTCGGATTATAATTGTCACTTTACCTGTTCGAGAAACATCTATGCAGTTTGGAAAACAATATGATTATTTTAGTGGGTCGTTAAGATAGGTTATTATTAGAAGTACTACAGATTTATTTCCCTCTCATACATCATCCACAAACATGATCTGAAGCGAAATTGGGTAGAATAGATGATTTTGGCATAAAGTAGCAAACAATATCACAATTACGCACACTGACTTCTCATTGTCATGTAATCGAAGAGTTCAAGAAGGCTGTTGAAATTCTTGGTTGGAAGCAGTACAACTGAATTCCTTTGCCAATAAGTCCTATTCTTCAGATAAGTATATGTCTGTGTAATCGCTGCCCTCCGTAACGCAACTAACAGCCGTTTTTATCATGCGCAAAGTTATATTAATTTGAGATTTGTGCAATCCAGATAAATCGCTAACGAGTCTCCTCACTAAAATTAGGAATACTTAGATTTCGTTTCCTTTCACTGTTTGTAGTACTAATTGTATTGCAGCGCAGACCAATGGTTCATGAATTACTGTATCTATCAATTACAATGCAGTATCTTCTGAAAATAATTTAAGATGCTAACCAAGTCTCAGCTGCCATAATAAAATTATATTTAAACATTTTTTCCTTGTCTTTGTAAGGCCATGGTCTGCTATTTTAAAGACAGATGAGTTCTGTCGTTCAGACCTGTATATCTCGGAAGAAATGCTCCAAAATCACTCCCCCTGATAAATCGAAATCGTCGCGATGGTAATTTATCTGGGACGGGGGGAGGTTAATAATTTTCTGGTCTCTTCTTAACCTTACCCTGAATACCTTGACCCAGAAGATGATATTTAGAGTTTTCAATGTGACGTAAAGGCCCCACAAGTAATATCGAAGGACAAATGCATTGTCCAACTGACATGGGATAAAAAGCAGGTCTACAAGGATATAAAGGAACTAGCAGTAACAGGGGGTGGGGGGGGTAGGGAAGAATGAGGGAGGGTGTCAGTCAACCAATCATAGGATTAAATGACTAATGATGAGAGTCATTAGTCGCGAACTTACGTGTTGCAATGGATAATTATTCTAGAGAGATGTCGCCGTTCTTGTCTTGAAACCTTTGACAGTCTTATTTCCAAGACGTAGTTACTTCGAAAATTCTTCTGAAATTTCATTGGTACTCTTCCCGTCGTTGTTTACCCACCATTTCCTAGGTAATCCTTACAATAAGGTGATCTACCTCGCCCTTTTAATAATTCCAACATGTGATATGCTGGGGTCGGAGTGGCCTTCGGATAGCGTGTTCTGGTCTCAATCTGAGGGTCACAGCTTAGAGACGAAGTGACGGCAAATAATTTCTTGGATTTCGGAAAAATAATAATTTACGGAGCAAATCTGAAACGAGACTTTTCATGCACCCTGCGACTAATTGTAAGGCGCAGATGGTGCAGCTCAAAAGAGGATCGCTTCCGGTATCAACTGCCACAGCTTCGGGAAGAGAGAAGTGAAGTCCACGGAATCGGTTGGAATAGTACTGCGATGTGGAAAGCAACGACCCATTAGTCTGTCTCTGGAAGATGCAGTCTTGCATTTTCATATGATTCGTGCTGGCATCCCTCCCGTTAAAATGTTCCGGAGGTAAAAACTTGGACCCCCGACACCCTTGGACCCCTCGGGGTAAAAACCCCCGATTGGTCTACTGGGAGGGGAACATCAGTAGAGTGGAAAAATGCAATGCGATCTACCTCCCGCAACGCTCTCACGGAGAACTAGAAGGCGTTTTTGTTGTATTGATGTTTACTTTGCTTCGTTGCTTGAAAACTTAAGGAGGTTCCGCCGCGACTGTGCAGGTCAAAACAAATCCTAAATTCCACATTTTTTATATTTTGTCAAAAAAATCCAGCTTTCGCTGATGAAATACGCTATTCACAGAAAACCAAAAGTAAAGTAGAAAAAATGCAGATTATTACACGATTGTATTTTAAATTAGCACTTTTTCCAGCCATTTACAGACTGCAGCGCCATTTCTTACGAATTACCGCATTTTGACTTCAATTACGGCATTAATTCTTCAATAAATAGAAAAAACAAGGTGGTAAGATGCCTGTATTTTATTTTTATTCGATTTCTCTGGATTATTTCCTTCTTATAAATAGTTTTCCGTGAAAATGGCATTTATATTTTATGGAAAAATACTATTTTATTTCTCGTGTTTCTCTCATTCCCCCATTGGACACCATGCAATTTCAAGTTCAATTATAGAATAAAATAGCGTGGAAAGGGACAAGATAGAGGACAAGTTTTTTACAAGTAGACATAGAGTATGAATAAAATTACATTAAAGTCATTTGACCTTAAATGAGTGAGTTTTGAAATAGATTACCTTTCCCAATTCTTAACCACTATACACTTCACTCTGTTATCATCTGAGAATCTGCAGCAGGATCTGTAATTTTTTCGGACGAGTGGCCGGCCTTTACTCTGAAAATAATTTTGCATGTATTTGTTCACCATACTGTGAAACGCCGTCTTCATAATGGGAATCCTAATTCAGGAACCAATACGCATGTAAACGAGCACTCATGGTTGGACGCCAAAATGATAATATATATTAAGAAATGTGAGAGGGACAACTAAACTGCTGCTCCAGTTGCACCTAGATATTAGTGAACCTGCTGCCGAATTATGAGAAAACAGTCCAAAGGTTTTTTTTGCTGATTTTTTAATGATATAGAAGCTCTTTATCGTTAGTTTTTGCTTTCATTTGTTATTGTATTTTTCTAATTTCTTTAGTATTGTAATACATGAGGATTTTTATTTGTTTCAAATGAACTAAATACAATTACAACACTCGCTGGTGTATGATGTAAAAACTTGTAATCCTCAAATATTATTTTGGTAAATATTATCTCTCCTTAACTTTACAAATAATTAATATGAAGCCTTTTTTAGCTATTTGTTAACCAAGACCACTCGTAATATGATAGCATATCACTGTCAGGTAGCAGTGAATTAAATCGCGGCAGTAGATTTAATTACAGTCCGGTAGATAGTAAATTGGAAGACAACCTGTTTACACCGTAACTACCATCACTTCAGCATCGTTCCCTACCGCCACTCAAACACGCTGACGGAAAATTGCTTTACTAAAGCCACGTCTCCTACAAAACTGCAAAATGTTTCCCCCAAAGAAAATGACAAGAGTGTCATTTTACACCTCGTCAATTCTCTCCAAGCTTCTGTGCGATTCGAAAGACGAAATGGAAAAGACAAATAAAAGTGGAGTATACAAAGTAAACTACAATTCGTGTCCAGCTGTGTATGTGGGACAAACGGGAAGGAGTTTAACTGCGCCATTGAAAGATCCTTTTCAAATTTTTTATGTACTTTTCTACACTTTATTTTATAAAATTTCACAACGCGTTTCTCCAATTTTTGGCATCGTCAGGTGCAACAGAGTTTGTTTACAAGTTGTTGTTGTCGTTGTTAGATAAATACAGTACATGAAATTTGATTTTGAAAATGTTTACATTCAAAAATTACAAAAAGGAAATGAAGCAAAAAGAAAAAGGAGGGTAAAAATATTAACATGATAATAATAACATTTATGTACAATGTTTGGCAAAAACTATAAAATCAAGGGGTTGTGGTGCGAGAAAAGTCAACGCTTTTTAAAGATAATTTTTCGGAAAGTAATGGGGAGGTATGTGTGAAAAGCTGCTCATTACATAGATATGGAGAGTGCATGATAATTTCCCACTACTTTGTGAAGGTACCACAACCATGTTTATAAAATAAAGTTTTAGAAAAGTACAAAAATTTTTGAAATGGATGGAAAATTCTACAAAGTTGAGCTTGAAACTGTGGATTTTGAATATTGAAAGAACTCAGACAATGAGATGATACCACCATTATTGACATTAACACCTCCTGGAAAACAACCATGAATGCAACTTGTCACCGAAAATCCTGCACTTTGAAGAAAAAGGGAAATAATGGAAAAATTGGAAATAATTCAACGTGAGTAAAACCCCACCTCATGAACGAAAGCACATTTCAAACCCACGCAATTCCACGCCATAGAAACCTCCCCCAATTAGCCTTATCATTCCCTTTCATCCCTCCCCAGTGAATCCATTTCTCCCTCCCCATTTTATTCCAGCCCTCTCTCAAAATGTTTATGTATATACGTTATGTAAGGACTTATTATTTCCCGACGAATACTGTATCACATTGAACACTTCTCGGCTCGGTACGCACCGGGTCAATATTCATTCATTTCATCCAACTTTTCGCTGGGGGTGTCGCTTTTCATCATCGGGGTTCTGTGATAATTTTCTTGTAAAAATTGACCTTATCTCTTCAGTCAATTTTTTTACGGAAAATTCTCATATATCCCTAATGATGATGAGCGAGAAGCCTATCGAAGCACGTTGGATGAAATGGAAATATTGACCCGGTGTGTAAACCGAGATGATGATGTGTTTACGTATGAATATTACTCAAACAGTTGGCATGACAATGATGTAAACACATTGAAATCGGTCGTGCATTAAAAACGAAAAGTCATTCATTTAATTTCGAAGAAGCCAAAATTTAGACTTAGAGCCAAATTTATCAAAAAGATTATTCAAAGAAATGTTTGTACCATATATTCAGAAATAAAAGAAGTTGCAATAAAAGAGCAGACATCACTTATCTAAGCAAAATTTATCATAATTTAAAAAATGACACATAACCTTTCAACAAAGAAATTTTGGATCCAAGCAACCAAATTAAAATTGTAAATAAATAAAAACAGCACCAAACTTTAAAGGTAACTTGAATCTTGAATATGTCTATGTATTTTTATATTTAATGTCTGTAAATTAACCATCATGTAATCAAAACAGAACTGCCAAACATTTAACATAATGTATCATTGGTTTATAGCCCAGAAGATGGATGAATAAAAATCCGAAAGGTCGGCAAAAGTTTAAATATATATATATATTATTTGACCTAAACTCATGACATTTGCACCAAATATAAAAAAAGAGGTCAAGAATAAATACCATTTGAATTAAAAACGAATGCATGTAAAAAAGTGGAAAATTATAAATAACATTTTTCTGTCACTATCCGTGCACTTCGATGAAATTCCACAGTGAGTGGGACTTGAGTGACCGTTATAAGAATGAGTGGTAAGAAATTTGGCGGTGAAAAAAAGCGAAGAATGATTACGAGATATCCTGCAATGATTAGAAGGGAAAATGAGAGAGGGATATATACTGTGTAGTAGTGGAGGGAGGCTTGTTGGGGGGGTTAAGGAGGAAGGCATATAAAGGGAGAGACGAGAGAGAGAGTGTGAGGGTTGAAAATGGAGGGGTGGAAAATTTATTACCCTCTCCAGGGGGGTGGATGGGGCTGGCTCCCTCCCTTAACCCGTCCCATCCCTCCCCCCTCCCCCCACCCAACACCACAAAGAAACCAATTACAAGAAAGCCGTAAATATTTGTCGATTACCCTGCCACGTCTCCTGTCGCGAAAGCAGCGGAGATCCCGAAAGCTAAGGGGAAACGTTCAAACATTTTATTCAAAGCAATGTATTGTGCTTCTAATGAAAATAGTTTCCCCATGTGCCCTAGAAGTGGTTCTGTGTGTGTGTGTAGGAAAGGGGGAAAGGAATAATGTGACACACTATGAAAGAATTTTGAAATTAACGACATAGGTTCCTGCATATCTCTAACGGTGTATAGATTGAATGTTTACTCAACTATTTATAAAAAATAATCTATTACTAACCACAGCAATTTTTACAGAATCGCAAAAACACCTGCCGGTTTGAAGGGTTTTCAGCCGTACGGCGGGAAAAAATTGAGTCAAGTTAGAGACTTATGTAGCTTTATTTATTTAATTACTGATAATTTTCGTCATACATAACTATATCTTTGTGCCATTAATATTAAAATATTTATTTCGTACTCCTTACAGACGCTGAAATAAAAAAATAAAATTTCACTATTTGTTGTGTAAAATTTGTCTCCATTATGACTAGGGAACTATCTCGCTCAAACCACCTGAAATGAATACTGGTTTTATACGTTACACATATGTGTCAAATATCCACTGAAAAATGTTCACAGTTTTTTGTGTTAGGTAATCATTATTTACATCGAAGAAATTCAAAATTATTTTTAAATCGTTGTTGCGTGGTAGTAAATTTAATACTATATAGACAAATAGATAGATACTCTATGGAAGTAAATTGACCTCGGGGGATATACTCGACATCCGCAGTAGAGGGTAAATGTGTTTTGAGCGTGTGGGGGTATAAAGTCGAACTCCACATCCAGCAAATGAAAATATTTCATTCGGGTATATTTACGAACTGTGCAGCAAAAGGTGTAAGAAAATTTAATTTCGGGATGGCAAATTTTTAACGATCTCTTAAATATAATCTAAATATGTAGGTATGCGTCAATCGCAGAGATTAGTAATTGGCTCTTAGAATGTGCATCACTATTTGAAAAAATAAAATCACCAGTTTCAGAACGGCATCTCTGTAGATTTTGGCGTCACCGTGCGGTATATCGTTTCCCTTCTCTGAATTTATTTCAAGGTGAGGGTGCAAATTATGTAAGTTATTAATTAACAAAAACGATTATTTTCGTCAGATAAGGAGAACAAAATGGCCCGAGCTGCTTTCCTCTCCCAAATAAACATTGAAATGCATTGTATTAATGGAAGCGATGCCGTTCCTTGGCGTCATCCACCAGATACTCGATGACGTAGTGTTCTGTCGTTTACCGCCGTCAAAGGCGCGTTATTTATTGCGAGGAATATTTTCACGAAACAACTTCCATTTAGCTCGTAGGAAAGCGGAATTGAGAGCTGCAGACGACCAATCTTTGGATTAATGACTACTGTTGATGGCTATTATGACGATATATTCATCTCCAGGCTCATACCCCATTGATTCAGGCGATGACGACATTTGGATAACGGCGACGTACGTCGTTTGTGAAGGAAACAGTTTTACTCTTCCATTCAAATTTACTGGTGATATTTCCGTCTCATAGTCATTGACGGCAAAATCAGTTTTAATTATCCCAGGCTCTTTCCAGCGTAACTTTGTGGCAGTCTTTGTATCAATGTTTACTCGGAACCGAAATTGCTATTTTATTCACGAGATCGTTAGATGGAAACAAAAAAATGAATTTTAGTGAAAAATCAATCTTCTGACCGTAGCCATTCACTCATAAATTGAAATTTAAAATACGCAAAAGGTGACGCCCTGAGCTGCGCTGAAAACGTCTACGTCATCCACCTCCCCTCATTGGCTGTTTTGGGGAGTGGAGTGGGGGTGGAGTATGGGGAGGGGAGGATTTTGATTGGGCGAAGGAGCTGTGGACGAAGGGATGACGTAAGAAGTCTCAGTACGCCCATTCCAGCGAAAGGCGGTTAAGAACGTCAGTTTTTCCGTCGTTTTTAACTCGAGAACTAAGTGACGGCTCGAATAACAAAAAAATACGGGTCTTTTTATTTTAAAAACTATATCAGATTCGGAAATTTAAAAAAATGGTAAACGCCCCCATCAATCACAATTTGAAATTTCCGTTTCATCCTTTAGAAACAAATGAAACTAAAAACAAATGACGACGTGAAGGTGGCTAAATCAATTGCTTGCGAACACCAAGCTGTGTAAATATTTTCTTTTCATCAAAGGAACTATATTGTTTTTTTTTCTCCACGATAACTTGCTTCCTTGTTTCCGGAAGTCTCACAGCAGACACCATCCCCGAGGAGGGCCTTATAAACCTGTGATCTTAAAGGGTTTTGCAAGTTACCCGCCTGGCTAAACCAAGCACGGATATTTAATTAAATATGTTTCTAATTATACATTCAGCACCCCCCTCCTCATCAGGAGTGTGGAGATTTGATGGGTAATTTATGCGGGCGTTCTGGATTTTCCGGGGAAGGGGGAGATGGGGTTGTTTGTGGATTTTCCTTTGAGTTTTCCTCGCTTCAAAACCACTCAGCTTCCCCCCCAAGAGTATATACTCGGTGCCGGGTGTTGGCTCCGGAGTCATTTCGATTGGCTAGGTTTGGAATGGGATCCCTTGAGGATTAGTCTTGTCAGCGCTAGGGTGTGCCGCAAGCATCATTCTATTGACTAAATACCCTGAGTGGGATTACCCTTCGACTGCCGTTCATTTTATCAACGGTACCTACCTACCTGTCGACCTAGTTGCACATTTTTCTCCGGTAAACACTCGGTAATTTTCCTCGATTTCGAAATGGGATATTCCTGGAACGACGGAGGTGCCCGGATATCTATAATTTTTATATATACTTAAATTTTGCTTTTTCTACGCTTGCTGAAGATTGCAAGGGATCGTTCAAAGAAGATCGTCCATTTGTGTAGTTGCAAAATACATATATATTATCGGTCCCTCTCCATTGTGATAATATCTGTAGTGTAGTAGTGCATGCTTGTGAGGCTTCGTCTCGTGACAAGCATTAGCGATTTATGCTAATGCATAGTTTGTCGTAGTTACACTAAGTTTAGGGTATAGTGTAATGCTCGTTGGTTAATGCTCCCCCCCTGCCACACACTCCTGAGGTGGTTTGCAGGGTATGTTGTAGATGCAGATGAAAGAAGAATATACGTTTTCTTAAATGGGGACCAAAATGTTATTCCTTTCATCGTGGGTGATCAAGCTTCCCTTCTCATCTTTTACTTTCGTTTAAATTAAAGATTAACCCAAATTTTCAATGAAAGCACAGGAATATTTAACTCCTATGCATGCAATTCGGTAATCCAGGTGACCTTCGATAGGGAGAGTTAATATTCTCGAGTTATTATTTTGTTATTGCGAGATTTTAACCCCCTGTTTGATGGTCACTCGAATAACCGATATTCATACATGCATAGGAGACAGTTAATTATCATTCCTAGTTAAATAGTTTATTTAAATTGACGTCAATAGCTCTCCTCTTGAATTAATTTAATTTAATAATCATATTTATGTAATAATGATATTTATTACTCCTTCAACCCTTAAAATACAATTAAACAACAAATCATGAGAAATAAAGGATCTCCAGTTGACCTCGGAGGCATTAGTCTGAAGGTGGGATTACTTTCCGGAGAAAAGGTGATATATTCCTGAGTTTCCAATTTTTGGCTGTAAATGTGATATTTAAGCGTAGACAACGAACTGGAAAATCGAAAAATTTACATATAAAACTGCTGATATCAGGCGACTGGTGATTTTGGATATGGTGGACCGTCTGTTTACATCCCACGGTCTTTGCTCAGAGGAAACATGGACAACATTTCCCCAGGCTGGATAAAAAGGAGGATAAATTTAGGAGTACTTATAATAGGTACTTATATCACTAACGATATGCCGTAATTAAATCGTAATAAACGTTGAAACGGTGAGGAAAGCAGAGCTCTCTTAGGAATATGACTTTATTTCGTAGATTCTATAATTTGGTTTGTACAATAAGCCGGAATTAGGATTCAGCCGTAGCTGTTTTGGATATCACCTATCCAGAGAGTGGGCGTCGAGATTGGATCATCCTCCAGCATTGCATAGACTTTAGAGTAAATTAATACCTTCATCTACATCTACAAAATACCCTGCAAGCCACCTCAGGTGTGTGGCAGGGGGTGAGTATTCACCAACATGCATTACACTTTACCCTTAAGGTAGTGTAACTACGACTAATTTTGCATTAGCATAAATCGCTAATGCTTGTCACAAGCTTTTGAGGGCTTTAGGCCATGACTTTAGGACTTTAGGTCGAAGCCATGAGAAATATTCCGTATTCGTTTCAAACAGTCATGTTGCCAAATCGAATTCCTACTATAAATCAATCAATGTGTAATTGGATGATTATTTTTCTCTAAAACGACCAAACGGTTGATGTGAATCTTTTGTATTCACTCTATTCGGGAAAAAAGTTGACTTAGTTTGACCTCATCCTTACAAAAAATCGTATTTAATATGAAACATTTCTTTAATATTTCTAAATTTTTAACATGGTTTCAAATATGTTGTCATATGGATACGAAATCAACACAACAAGCTGTTACGTACTTATTTATTTGATAAAGATAACCATGGTTATGGCCATGTTTGTATTCGAGGTTTTGTGATTACGCGTTTGTTTACTTACAAAGAAGGATGAAAATCGCCTTTTTCGGAGAAGAGAGCGATTGGAAGACTTAAAAGACGACGAGATTTTCAACGATGTTCCAAAAATTAATTTGCGTGGCACGCGTGATTTCGTCATTGATTCGTCTAAAAAAAACAAATAGAAACCGATCTTAAGGTCGGCCTCCTCTGATGTTTTTTTTTAAATAAAGGGCATAGTCGTTATGTTTTGAGTTTTTCAGGTGTTTAAGTATTTTCGAGAAATACATAGAAATTGCCCCGAGAAAAAGTCGACCTGGACCGGGGATCGAACCATGGACCTTTGGCTTGCCGGGCCAAAGCGCAGGTCGTTCCAGGCCAATGCGCAGGACATCTAGTTCCCTTTAAACCCTTCCCAAAATTGCCTTGGTGATCATGAAGCATGTTTAGCGTGGTGGTGTGCGCATTGGCACGGCGCAATTTAAAGAAGGTCCATGATTTTGGTACACTCCACCAGATCCCTTGTTCTCGTGTAAATTTCCAAGTTTTTTATCGCCTTTGGCAGAATTATTTTATTTTTGGCAGAATTGAATTTCTTCATATTTTCAAGAAGGTTAAAATATTTATTATGTTTCTTTGATTACACCGCTCGTCAAGCGAGCCGAATGACTTTCTTCTAAGTTTTCATGAAGTGTAATTTGGACGACTGCTTTTCATGTCATGGTGGTATGCGTGGTATTATTTTCCGGGTGGAAGATAGTGTGACCATGTAATGGCGGATCACTCCGTATGCTGGTTGCGAAAATAATAATTTTGAAGGATTAACATCCTATTTATAAGTAATTCAATAAAAATTGATGGTAGATCTAAAAACATGTGAGTAATAGGTCGAATTTTCATGTCGATGGTAATAAGCTCTAGGTACTACTATAAATTATTCCGTCCTGCGCGGGCCTTTGAAGGGCTTGTAGCTTGCTCGACCACGTCTGCAAGTATAATGGCCACCCTCACCCTGAGGTCGACCTCAACTTCACTGTAAAGTACCCTCCTTTTATGGCATCCAGTTAGCTTCTTATTTCTCGTGCTACCTTTTTCACGTAGGCATGCATAATTCAGCCGTGCGTTTCGGGTGCGCAGCGTAAAACGCTGGTGGTCTAGGCGGTGCGTGTTAATATTTTATGCCTGGCTGTCAAGCTTTTGGTGTGGGGAGTTTGGTTCTCCAGTCAGTGAAATAGAGCCCCTTCGGGGGGAAGTTGGGATGTCCATATTTTCTATTGTTCCATGTGGTTCGAATAGGATTAGTTTTAATTTTTCAGGCATTGATTCGGTTTGGCACCTGAATGATTGATTGCATTTCGTTTATTTTAATTTTGTTTCTGCACCTCCTTTCTCTTTTCCACTGTGTTTCTATCTTCCTATTGAGTTTGAATTAACTCGATGGTAAGGAATTGGTGCGGCTGTGAACGCTAGACGTATTTTTTCGTCGTTTTAAATACGTTAAAAGCTCCCACAATGGCTGCAGGCGTTTGAGTATGTGGGTGTGGAGGAGAATGATGACGTTGTGATGGACGGAAAGGAAGACGCAGGTGGAAGTGGTGGAAAAGAGTATGTATTTATTATGCTCTCTGGTCATCACCCTTGGAGCGAATGCTACAGCAAAATTAAATTAAATTTTGCTCAACAAAATGTTGGAATACTATATGATTATGAAGGATACAAATATATACGAGTAGGGACAACTATAAGGATACAGATATATGGTTACAGATGTTTGATAACAAATATATTTATCCCAATATATGGATACAATATATATAGATACAATGAATTAGACACCAAAGTATTAGAATTGTTGTTCTATGTAAAGTCATTTAATATTGTTAATAATCCGATGTAAAGGTCACCTTGACTGTTTTTGGATTTATTATTAAATAAATAAAATTAAGGGTTAAGGCAATAGATAAAAGTACGGATATGCATTCGATAGGCTGTAATTTGGCTTGTGTATTAACAAATTTAAAATTATTCAGCATTGAGTAGAGTCGTGTATAAAGCGTTTTTAAATGAATCAATGGAACTCTTTGAGTTTAAAGTTCTCGGTCAGAGAATTCCAAAGTTTGGAGGCAGTGATTAAAAACGACCTTGGATAAATATTAGTTTGGGGAGTGGGATAGCGTAGAAAATTCTTGGTTATTTCTGACCTGACATTAAACATTTTTCTTTCAGGTAATCAGGGGTTTCCTCCTCGAAAATATTAAAGAGGAAGGTCCCTAATAAGTATTTCCTGCGTTCACAAATATTTAGCCAACCTAGGTTAGCTATAGATTGTGACACATGAGCGTCGCTTCTTAGAGAAAAAAGAAATCTTACACTAGAATTTAGTTGCCTTTGTAATTATGGTGAGTGGGGAGAGGACATTTATGTTAGGAGTTAAGGAGAAGGCGGAGTAGGTGGACGGGATGGAAGAGTTAACGAGGGTCGAAGGGATGCTTGAAGGCCGTGAAAGAGGGGAGGATGTTGGGTTAGTGGGGAAAGATAAGAAACAGATTAGGCATTATGGACATGATGAAGAGAGGTAAGACGCATGTTGAGGCGAAGGGTTGCACCTGTAAAAATTATGATTATTCTTTGTTCTCTTCCGTGTAAACTATAGCAGGTTGCTCACTATAATAATAATGTTGTAGCTCCCACGACTACTGCCCCACCCATGGTACCACTAAATATCATAACTCTCGCGTAATTTGAGCCACAAAATTATGAAATCTTCTCTCAGAGGATCTAAATTGTCCTCAAAGCGCACCACCATTCTAAGTAAAACTATAGTTACTTCCGAGACGCAAGATTCCTTTTTTAATCTCTCACGCATACGTCCATTGCTATCTTTGACCCAATCTTATAACCTTTAATTAACCTTCAATGACAATTAGCCAGCCAGATAAAAGCTTACTAATGATATCCTAGCTCAAGGATGGAATGAATCATTTAAACTCGGAAGGACGTTAAAGTGAAGACTAATTCCTAAGCGAAACGGAGCGAGCTGATTGGAGAGTGGAGAAGAGTTAATGCAGCAAACTAAGCTTAAAAGTGATAATTGTTGATGAGGGTAACATAATTCTTTAACGTTCCTATCTTGATTGAACAGCAAAGAATTTTCTATAAAGGTCGTTGTAGCGATTTTTGTCCATGTACAGATCTGCGTGCAATTTTCCATACGAATTATTATTATTGACGTTTTTGATTAAAAGCGAAAACATTTCATTTTTGGTTATTTGGTTATTTCAATGCTATTTTACCCCAAGCCATGTGGCTCATGCGGTATATTTCGTATCTAATAATTGGATTATACTTATGTACATATTTTCTTATAAACGCGAAATATTGTATTTTATAGTATTACAATGGTTGATAACAAATATGAAGGTGTTACGCCGAGTAAAAGATTTGGAAAAATATACTTAAATGTAATTTTCGCCAAAATTTCAAACACCTTGCTGAAAATTATCGATAGCTCAAATCGTAACCAACTGTAATTGAGGCAGAAACGTAAAATATAATATTTTACGTATCTGTTTGATTTATTAATGGTTTTTAAGTTTTATTATATTTTATTTCATGTAATTTATGTTTTTAGCCCTGATGATGTCAATAAAAGTTGAAGACACGTAGGGCCTACGTCGTAGGCAGATACGCTGTAATTATTTTAACTGACCAAAACTCCAGAAGTGTTATCATTATTGTAAAATATAATTCTTGAATCATTTCTTCTACCACATGCATGGTGAGTTCCAGCACAGAAACAGATGTACTTAAATGGAATGTGCTCCAAGAATTTTTATTTCTACTTAATTGAAAAATTATCGTAATGTGCCCTCAATGAACCTGACGATTACTGCTGCTGCTACAACCACCTTTAGAGTTGACATTCTTTTCACTCTCCATCTCTCTGACATCGATTGCAATATGCATTGAAATTTCGTCGGTTCGTCAGCGTCGAGTGAAGTTCAAAGTTGGAACGACGCTAGAGTTCCTCCATGGGTACCAGCGCGAGTTGGAATGTTCAGAAGTTTTTTTTTTTAAATCCTTACGAGGAAAAATAAAAGAGTCAACGGAATTGTTCGCGACCCATTGGTTTCCCGCGGCGAGCTATAGCTGCTGCAGTTTCGAGTGTAGTAGGGCCGTAATCGGGGAGATCGAAGCGACTTGCGGCGGTGGTGGTGGCCGGGTGCTTGCAGTGCTTGCTTGCGGACATAGTGAGTGTGCAGGGTCTCCCCTTTCTAGGCTCCTTTCATTCAGCTGGAAAGCAGTTGAGAGGGGCGGGGGCTTCCATCGTATCCCTTTTCTCTCTTTTGTGCCGAGGACGCCTTGGCTCGTGCGCAGAACCTGATCGATCATAGCTCACGTCGGAGGAAAATACCTCTCGGGCTTCCAAACGCAAAACGCTCCATTGCCTACTACTAATACCGAAAGCAATTTGCGCTAGTTGAATCACCACTGTTCTCCGTGTCTACTCATAGAGTTGGAAAAAAAATGAACGACCCAGAAGCTGTTTTTTTTTCAACTAAAAAAGAAGGTCGATTTCATTTTCAGCCGTAATTATTTCCCTAGGAAAGACGAACGATTTAATGATTGCTTGAGGCTGTTTTTCGTTACGCGACGCTCAGGTCAGCGTTGAAATCAGTATTGAAATCAGCGCAGAAAACTCAGCAATCAAATTCGAAACTTAAATCGATTCTCTTGCTTCTTGAGTCCGTGTTCACACAATGCTGATTTCAGTGCTAAAGCGGTGCCTTCCGTGTATTTGTTGAACTACGCAATCTAAATAATCTGCGCCAGATTCTTTCAGCTTACGAAGTATATTTTTTACGAATCGGTCTGAACAAATTCTGGGTAAGTAAATAGGTACGGTTCGACAGCTCAGGGGAATACTGATTACTTCAAAATCACACAATCGGCCGTAAGGAATTGATCAGTTATACAAACAATTAATGCGCCCTAAAACAGAGGCATAGGCAAGATAATACTTTTCGTGTGGCTCCGTGGTGATTTATTTGAACATCAGCAGAGGGAGCGCTTTGACTCAAATTCAATGGAAAGAAGCAAATATTAAGGCCGTTTCATTGGATTAAAAAATCTCCAAATGTACGTGAGCCATTAACCGCACATGGAGAGTGGGGGTGGAGTGAAAACAACCTGGCTAAAACCTCAATGCAATTCATATAATGATCGTTAAACCAAAGCGATAAAGGGATCACAGTTTTAGACGTTTTCTGATGTGACGGCAAACGGACGGTGGCGTTCAGTTTCCCATCTTCTTTCCTTCAAGGAGGAGTGAAGTATTACCATTGACGAAACTATCAGCGCGAGCTGTTGTCCGTTATCTTATGAACGTAGCTCTAAACGGCTGCAAAGGAGCATGTTATTTTTATTATATTTTTAAGTCAAAATATAAACAATCCGAAAAAGTACCGACTAATACTGCTCCATGAGTGCTAGTTATGTTTCATTGTAAAGTCATAAAGTAAGATAGACAATCCAGAAATGAAACTTTGTGAAAATTGAACAAAAGCTCTCCTCTGATTGGCTAACGTTGACGATGTTCGTCCGATCGGCCATCGTAATTGGCTCCACTAAATAACAATAAACAAACTTCGCGAACGCCACCTTCCATTTCCGTAACACCAAGGAACGTTGATCGTAATCCCGCCCTTAAAGTGAATATTATGAAAGTGAAAACAACTAAGTGATTGTCCGTGGTTTCTTCTCTACCGGTCGACTTTAAGTCAAGACAGGTTTTCCTGCCGAATTTCAATCATTATTATTAAAGGTTATGATCCTGATCCCGGGCCTTATTCATCTACATCTACATATTACCCCGCAAGCGGTCTAAATAGGCGTGTGGCGGGGTGTGTTAGGACACCAGCCGTTTACATATAAAATTGACACGCTCTAATGAAATTACGCATAGCATTTATTATAGTCCCTTATTGTTCGGGGGAAAAACGAATTCCCATACCTATCCGTTCGGCAAAATATCTCTCTTAATTTATCGTTTCTGTCGGACCTGGAAATATAGTGGGATTCTAATAGGATGTTCTCCGTGTCGCTCTGAAAGATATCTATTCTCAATTGTTCAAGCAATCTAAGCCTAGCGCGCAGCCTCCGAGTCTCTAGCGGTTCCCAGCCTAATTCGTTTAACATCTGTGTAACGCTGTATGTACGCCCGTAGCTGTTTTTGACGAATCGCGCAGCTTTCCTTTGTATTTTATTAAGTTCCCGAACTAAGTCTTTCTGCACCGGATCCCATATGCTCGCTGCATATTCAAGGTGTGGCCGGACGAGTGCGAAATAGCACCTCTCTTTTACTTTTTTATCCGAAAATCTTCCCACAATACGCTTGACGAATCCTAGCTTCTTCAGAGCTCTGCCACAAATATTTCTTATATGTGCTCCCCACGATAGGTCCGAAGTTATCGTAACTCCTAGATACTTCACTTCATCTGTCGCCTTTATGTTAACACCATCCACAGCATATACATGGGGATAGTTGGACGACATCCGCAAGAATTGTACCGCCGTGCATTTGCTCAGATTAAGTTCGAGTCTCCACTCTTGGCTCCACTCATGAACGTTGTTTAAATCCGATCATAGAGTTTCAAAGTCAGAGTGATCACTAATTTCACGATAGATGACAGCGTCTATGACGGAGGGACTAATTGCGCGAATTAAGGTGGCTGTATACCGGGGCTAAGAAGCTCGTTTCAGACGTTTCCCTCTAACCCAGTGACGGTTTTCCCGTGACAGCTGGACACTTGCAATTTTTGTCTTCTGTACATGAAGAGTCATTTGTTGATTTGAGTGGAATAACTTTATCATGAAGTGGTTTTGTTTTTTTTTATAAAAAATATCAAGACTTTGGTTTTTACGAAATTTTTTTGTAATATTCCGGGGCACGTTGCGAAGGTTAGATTCCGAAATGAGAATTTTCAGCCCACTTAAATCAAAGAATCATCTTTCATACACGAAAAAATCAACAACCATTGATGCTGTCTTCGTATTAAGTCTATATAGCATTGTTAAGAGTTCAATCCTGCATTGGCAACGGAGTAGATCTTTTTTTTCATCCCCACCCAAGGATACCCCACTCCATTTTTGTCAGCGCCGCAGTTCACAGTTGGGCTTCTACCACCATGTCAGTAGGCGACCACAGGCGGCGACCGTTAAATTGAGTTGGCTAGGAAGTATAGACCCACATTAATAGGTTGCTTGAGAACCCTCGTAATAGACGTGCCTGACAGACTTGAAATGAATGTTTAATGTACAGATATATCTATAGATGAGTTTCTCCCCTCTAAATTTAAACTTAACTAAAATTCTCTCCCCACTAAAATTAATATTGAAATGTCAATATAAATGTCTATGTAACATCATAAAAATGGTTTTTTATGACGTTACTTAACAAATTTTGAGCGATAATATTCTTTAATGGATCTTATAAAAAACAGGCTTCCCTAATGTGCGGCCATTTTTTCCATTCTTTAATCAATAACGCTTCCCTATCCAACAGACTTTCAGGCTGAAGACTGCTAGGGAACTTCTAAATATAAATACCTATAACTACGTCTTTGACCTCACAGCGTTGCCCCACTCAGCTCGCAATAACTTCCATCCTAGTTCATGCCTGCCGTAGTCTAAACCCTTTGCGCTCACAAGGCATATACCCTTTCTGTACCTCCCTCTGCCGGCCTTGGTGCTCATCTACTGCTTCCAATTCTGATTCTGTGCTTAGATCATATTTCCCATCACCTTCCTCTTTACCTCTACACACTTCTTCTTTTGCATTCCCTCCTTACTGATTACAATTTTTTCTCAACCCTCGCCTCTCGCTCACGTCTCAAAAATCTTCCTCTCTTCTGCGCTCGTCTTTTTTCTTCTCAGAGCCAATATGAGTTTATGGAAGTAATTGAATTCCGAGAGTTAAGCTCTCTATCTTTCTGCACCTCCACGTTTAAAGTCATTACTCTTCGTTCCTCTCCAAAACATCTCGAACTCATCGAGGGAGATGATTTTCAAAGAAGCTTTCATCAATTCACTTTAATAATAATTATTATTATATTACCAACGCCTGTTGCCACTCTGAAATACGCGCTTTGTTCTGACTTCAGGCAAGCGGTCAGTTTCCTCAGAGTTGGTAACATACCACCGTGGCGTTTTCCAAGGCGACAGGTTGAGCTCCTTACTGTTTTGTATTTCCCTCCCTTCCCTGTCCCTTAGGCTGCGACGAGGTAGAAAATACATGTGCGGTGTTTCAGGTGAGAGGAAGAATAAGGTCACCCATTTGTTCTACATGGATGAACTGAAGCTATACGCTTCTAATGCGAAAGACCTTCGCACTGCCCTGGACACCGTACTGGAATACAGTGAGGCTATAGGGATGGAGTTCGGATTGGACAAGTGTGCATCCATCCACTTGGCGAGAGGAAGATTTTCGGAGATCAAGGAAGACGTGCAACTTGTTGACGGGAGCGTCATTCGTCACCTCGAGGACGATGACAGCTACGAATATCTCGGCGTCCCCCAGCGCCGAATGCAGGAGGTTTCAGCAGTGAAGGAATGGCTCACCGCAGAATACAGGCAGACTCTCAGGAACATTTGGAGTTCTGAGCTGTCAGGCAAGAACAAGGTTCTTGCCATGAACATGTTGGCGGTTCCTACACTGCTGTATACCTTCGGATGCATGAAGTGGAACGTCAACGAGTTGCAGAACCTCGATAGGGGAACGAGGAAGATGATGATCATCTATAGAAGTCTTCATCCGAAATCTTCCGTCGCCAGATTATATCTCCCTCGCAAAATCCTGACCTCTCCCTGACCAAAAATGAGGGTCCGCCATTTTGTTTCATATCTTTTGTAAATAATGACAAAAAAGTAATTAGACTACATTAAAAGAAAGATGAAAAACAGTTTCATTTGACTGCCTCACTTTTTATTCCAATTCTTTACTCATAAAGGCTTAGCAAGGGCGTGATGTAGAAGATTTCGTGAGAAAATTGAGTTCAGACCATTTTTGCGAAATTTGTGCAACTTTGACCTCATGCAAATTGTTAATTGTAGAGTACTTAGGAAAATGCTTTGCGTCATCACACGCAAAGGTATTTTGAAAATATTTTTGCAAATTTTCAGCTTCCTGGCTTGAAAAAATCACTTTTTGAATTTTGGCCAGCTTTTTTTGATTTCAGCCCACTGTTGCGACATTCCAAAAATCGATTTTCTTAGATCCTCTGATTTATCCGAGAATTCGCCAAGAAAAAATAAAATACAACCCCAGTTAAAATGGATCTCTATATGTATGTATTTTTTTCCTTTTATACGCATGTTAGTGCCGCCTTTCATTCGTGAGGATAACTATTGTTTGTTTCTGAAGGCCTTTATGTGGCTTGCAGGTCATTGAAAATAAAAAAAAATTCCCTTACGATGGGAATTATTTCATTTCATTATTAACAAGTACTACCTGTACAAAAAGAATAAATTTTTTCTCTCGTGGAGAAGTCGAGTTATCTCGGCAAAAATAATCATCCTCGCAAAATTAGATGTAACGTCACAGAGAACGAACTCTGCCAAGAATTCATTTTTAAACAGGGGAATCGTAGTGGAACTGTCTACCTGCAAGTCTACCTTTTGAGCCCTTTCCCTTGACTGTTCATTCGTTCAAAGGGGAGATACGAAAAATGTTTGTGACTCAGTGTTGTTGCATTTTAATTAAGTACATTGTATTTTTGTTTTATACGCATGCTATTTTTCATCTTTTCATTGTTATTTTTGCGGAGCTTTATAATACTGAAGTAATATCTAATGTTAATTCAAATATTTGTGTGTAAACACACTCAGTGTAACAAGTTTTGTTTTTTCGTTGCCACCCGGATTATTGCGTGCTTACAAATGTGCTCAATATATTAATATTATTATTATTATTATTAATTATTGGAATTGGAATTTTTGGAATTGGAATTATTGGAATTGGAATAATTGGAATGGGATTATTAAAATTGGAAAGAAAATTTTAGCAAAAAAACCATGACCTACACTTTACAGTATTTTGTGTGGACTCGCTCCAGTATTAAAAATATCCACTTAAAATTAAACGTTATGATTATTGTAAGGTTCAATCGAAAGTGTATATTAGTTGCACATGATCGCAGGTTGCGCAGATGAGAGCACATTCAAGTCTACGGTTGAAACGATCTGCGCTGAAGTGTTTACAAAATGGCGACACGATATTCAACTTTTCAAAGAAAAGGTCCAATTCATCTCGTGAAAGATTAAACTCCGAATTAATATTTATTTTTTCAAGCAATCATCACAATTAGCTTACATCGAGATATTCCCGTTTCCATTACTATTAGTACAACTAGTACAGGACTTCTCCGATCAACACGGACCAAAAACACCAAAGGTTTGACAACACAGCAAGCATATTCACGAAGTGGACACAACGAAGGTCTGAAAGCGACTGAATTAACGCCTACTGCATCCTAGTTGGCTCTGAGAAAGTCACGTGACGAGCGACTCGCTCCAGTACCTAATACGAGTAATAATAATAATAAAATATATTTAATAATAAAATATTAAAATATCCACTTAAAATTAAACGTTATGATTATTGTAGGGTTCAATCGAAAAGTGTATATTAGTTGCACATAATCACAGTGATACGATGCTAAGCAATTTGTTAACTGACGCAAAGTTATCATTAGGTCTTTCCTTTATTTTAAACACCGTACATGTATTTACTAGCACGGCCAAACACAGGTGTACTACAAATGTAATTAATATTTTCAAGTCATGATTTTTCGTCAGTAGCGATCATTGGCGTAAAATGTAAAATTGTAATAAATGGTGGAAAATTGTAAAACTAAAAAAATATGAATTTTACCGAAGTGCAGAAACTATCATTACCTATTTTAATGTTATCAGATTACGGGACAATTAGATACGGGACTATTGCCTGATCATACTCCTCAGCAAAAACCTCTTTATGTCTCATTCAGCATTAAATTTTATTGTTTCGGAAGACGTATAGATGCAAATACTGTGAGGCTGAAAGTATTTGTAACGAATTGTATGAAAAAAAACTTCCTCTCAATAATTATTGAGAGTATAAAAAACTCAGGAAAAGTTGATTTGAAAACATCCATGGAGTCCTGCGGGAACTTTGCCTTTATAACGATTTCTAATCACCGATTTGTTGCTATTCGATGTTAAAACGGAAAAAATAGCCTCAACGTTCACTCAAAA
This sequence comes from Pyrrhosoma nymphula, assembly GCA_963573305.1. Lineage (NCBI taxonomy): Eukaryota > Metazoa > Arthropoda > Insecta > Odonata > Coenagrionidae > Pyrrhosoma > Pyrrhosoma nymphula. The sequence continues at coordinate 3,374,854 of OY754335.1, read as the reverse complement.
CAAATATTTATTAATTTTCGACCAGTGTTTCAACGGCTTTCGTCGCCAAAGTCAGCGTTATGTCTTGGAGGAATCTGATTTTGTTTTATTTTGTCTCTCTGCTTTTTCGTAACTAGGGAAATTTAAACAGTAGAATATAAGAGCTTTGGGTCGCAATTTATAAGTAATTTATTTAGAAAAAACACAGATAAGAAAAAAAGACAAAATCATTGGCGAGATGAATGAATAATGTTGTGTACCAGAATAATGAATTCTCAAGAGGCACGGTAATAGGTAATAGTAATTCGGAAGAAAGTAGCTCTTGAAACACGGCAAGTGGTTTCTTCCCAGCCGAATTCCCGAGGATTCTTTCCGCCTCTGGAACGTTGAGAGCCAGATGAGGAAGACCAAGGGAGGAGTGTATGTGGTCGAATCGGATTGCGGGGAAGAAACGTAAGTAGATAGGGGGAGCAGCGAAGGGAAAGAACGGAAATGTACGATTCTCTTTTATTTTTGTTTTTATTTTCACGGGGGAAATAAAGAAAAAAGCAAGGGTTCCGGAGTGCGGTGGTCGTGCTAACCACGGATCGATGTACTCAGGGGTACCCTCATCCTTCCCCTGTTTCTCCCCCTGGCCCCCCCCCTTCCCCTATACGGTGGCGTACACCCCTTCCATATCCATTCCGTATCCCTACCATTTCCCATACTCATTCTTAGCATTTCCCTACCGTATCCCAACCAATTACCTACCACCGTGGCCTCAACCATTCCCCACCGTATCCCTAACATTTCTCTGCCTTATCCCCGTAATGTCCCTTCCGTGTCCATACTGGTTCTCCACTGCGTCACTACCATACACTGTACTGCATGTATACTATTTCTCTACCCTCTTTTCCTACCTCATACCTAATCCACCTCTCTGTTGTCCCTACCATCTCTCTACTGCATCCATAGTATTTCCCTAGCGCATCTCTACCGAATTAATACAGTTTTTCTACCGTATCCCCGCAATTTACCTTCCGTCTTCTATCAATTTCTATAGCCTATGCCCTGCCGCAGTTCTCCCTATAGCACTCGTTTCCCTGCCTTATCCTTACTGTTTCTTCACCGTATCCCTTCCGTTTCTCTATCCTGTCCCTATCCCCACTGTATTCATGCTATTTCTCTACACTATTGTCCTACCTCATCCCTCTTTTCTCCCTTTTCCTTACCATATCCCTACCATATCCTAAACGTATCCTTACTATTTCTCTGCCGTATTTCTACCATTTCACAACTGCATCCACACAATTTATCTTCAGTGTTCTTTACCAGTTTTCTAGCCCATCCCTACCATTTCCCTTTCGTATCTCTCTGGTATCCCTGCCGTCCCTGCCTTATCCCTACCATTTCTCCACCATATTTCTGCCTTTTCTCTATCCCATCCCCACTACTTCCCTAACGCATCTCTCCCCTATCTCTCTCTCTCTCGTGACCCTGCCTTATCCCCTCCATTTCTCCAGCGTATCCTTAACATTTCCCCGTTGTGCCCCCTCCGTATCCCCAGTGGTATCCTCTTTCTTTCCCCTCCTCACCTGTGAGCCTCGTTGGGTCGCATTCATATATGCATATACTCCTCTGGGCGCCACCGTATTGCACCCCGTATTGCATCAGCTACCCTTGCATAGGATGCGACGGGAGCAAGTGGGCGGCGTATCATAGTGCATATTTCCCATTTTCAATTGGAGTTCTACAGTCGGTGTCTGATGGAATATTTCTGCGCTGTTTGCTTTCCTTGTGTAGTTTTGATCGTACGATGTAAAATGTGTCGATTGCTATTTAATGGTATTCGGAAAATGCCTCAAGGCTCACGCCGAACTAGAAGCTGTGCTAGAAGAGTAGTAGGCTACCAAAGTTTTGAAATAAAGCCTCCTATGCAAAACAAAATATAGTTTTGTATGACTGCGGGCTGCCCTAAATTTGAGGATGAAGCTACTCAAATATGAGGAATAAATTTCTTAAAGGCCGTTTTACACGGTACATGTGTTTGTACAAACTCTTCCGTGAACTCTTGCATGAGGCAAAATATATCGTGTAAAGCGGCAAATTGTATGAACGCTTGTGCTCAATGCCTGCATGGGAAATATAACCTGTTCTAATTTCGTTGAGACAAACGTACAATCTCACGTACATTCGTTTGTACAAAATCTTTGATCGTGTAAAGCGGCCTTCATACAGCTTTTTAGACTTAATTTAAATTTTGAGAAACACTAGCAGCACTAGGCTGTGTATTATATTTTATAATGAGCTAACGTTTTTTTAAAAGTGTTTTGGAGAAATGCTGTGATGGACAAACATTTTGTTTACTTTTTGTGCTAAGTTATGAATATCTCTGTAATACATAGCCGAAGAATTCATGTGATTCCTTAATAAAATCTATTTTATATTTGTCAATTGTTACATGCATTTGAATTAAACATCTGGAAGAGCGCCTCTTCTTTGAACGGTCGGTATTTTAGGTGGCGCTATAGAATCAACGCCTAAAGTTGATATCAAACCTCTATCTTGAAATCAAGGTAGATGAGCTCTACGGCCTCTATAGATTAAACAGATAAAAAATTTCTCCAATGGCCGTAAAATATATGCACCACTCGTCAAAAAAAATTAAATACTTACTGTGTTGGTTTGCGGGAATGAGGTTCCTCAACAGGGACCAACCACAGCCTCTCCACCAGAATACCCTCCTGTGGTAGTTTACGGGAAAATAATTTCCTCGCCAGGGATTACCACAGACACTCACACACAACCCAATTGGAATCCTTTGTAGGCTAATGAGACCTAGCTAAGGATTCCTGGGTTATAACCTGGGATCCTTCGGAGAGCTGTAGTGACTCTACTAAGGCTGCCAAGTTATTAACACAACCACCACGAGTGTTTTGTGTGATTGCGTGTGTGGTTGTGTTAATAACTTGGCAGCCTTAGTAGAGTCACTACAGCTCTCCGAAGGATCCCAGGTTATAACCCAGGAATCCTTAGCTAGGTCTCATTAGCCTACAAAGGATTCCAATTGGGTTGTGTGTGTGTGTCTGTGGTAATCCCTGGCGAGGAAATTATTTTCCCGTAAACTACCACAGGAGGGTATTCTGGTTGAGAGGCTGTGGTTGGTCCCTGTTGTGGAACCTCATTCCCGCAAACCAACACAGTAAGTATTTAATTTTTTTTGACGAGTGGTGCATATATTTTACGGCCATTGGAGAAATTTTTTATCTGTTTACTCTATCTTGAAGCATTTCTATATCATCCAAATATATCTCAATGCAAAAGAATGCACCTTGGCTTCTGCTCTCTTTATAGATTTGCAAAAGGCGTGGAGAACCCTAGATTGAGCGTTTTAAATTACATTTTATACTATGTGTTTTAGGGCTTGCTTTACGAAGGTTCGAAAATGAACAATCAAATTCATTTGAATTGGTAGATATTTATAGTGCTTCTGATCAAATACATTCATTAAGATATTAGGAACTGTTGTCTTGACATTTAATATTAACGACAGACTTGAATGGCCTCAATGTGGTACCAGCTTGCACTTGGCGTTCCTAGGAATGTCTTGTGCTCCCAATGTTGGATGGATTGAGTTGAGCTGTCCGAGTAGTGTATAGGTAATAATTATATTTACAAACAGCTTGCTAAATCTCCTCCCGCTGTAGTACCTGTGCATAGGAAGCGATTACACCATGCGGTTGGAATGCAGGCCTGCAAACAAGTGTATTTTGTTAGGGGGCAGGGTAGGAAAATGTTAATATCAATAGATGTTTTCCAGAAAGTTCTTATCCAAAAAATCTTGTTACGAATCTTGACGTAAGTTAACGATGCATGCGTGCGCCGTCGCAGATACATGTAGATTATCCATCCTTGGAAGAGTGCTGAAGAATTAGAAGGAACAATTGCTTGGCTCCATTCCAACGTCAGGAATATTAATTATCGTAAGATACCCTTCCACCTTTAAATTTCCGCGAGCTAGTTGAGTGTGTATGCAGTTTCAGTTCTCTTGCTACACCTGGAAGAGAACAGAAAAACAGCCTCTATTCCTTTTCTGTTAGAAATTGAATGCTGTAATCTATAGCGTCATTTTTGATAGCTTCAACACCACGATTTATATACCCTGTGAGTGATTTTATTAGGATATTTCACGAGTTTAAGGTAGTTTGAGCGAAAAATCACTTCACCTATAATTTGATGAATTTAGTCTAATTTTAAAGAAAAACCTCTCATCTTTCCAATGATATTAAAATGTCAACCCCTTGCCGAACTACTTTTCGAGCAATTTGCCTAAAACATAAGCTGTTTTACAAGGGATAGATTATGGCTGAGCGCTCCAGAGGGAGAATATTAAACAAGTTAGGAACTGATTTCAGGATTTCCCGGCGAAGATTTATATCAGGGAACTTTCGGGGTTAGCACCGGGTAGCTAGGTCCATGGCGGCCAACGTTTCGATGCTCGAGTCGAGCATCGTCCTCAGGGCAGATGTGAGGAGGTTCGACTCGAGCATCGAAACGTTGGCCGCCATGGACCTAGCTACCCAGTGCAAACCCCGAAAGATCCCTGATATAAGTTAGAAACTTCTACCAACTAGATTTCGTCAAAAAACTAACGGTGTGTAGATTGTATGTCTTCTCAACTATGCATAAAAAATAATCTATTACTCACCACAGTAATTTTGACAGAATCGCAAAAAACCTGCTGTTTTGAAGGGTTTTCAGCCGTACCTACGTGAAAAAATGAGTCAAGTTAGAGACTTCTGAATATGGTCTCCATCATGACTAGGGAACTATCTCGCTCGGACCACCTTAAGGGGTTCCACCAATGCAAAAGTCAGGAATCTTACCATGTGTGACGTCGCAACAATGTGGTTGCTCTGGGTTGGCGAGCCCTCTTCTGCATGAGGTTAGACAAAAATACTCTTGAATTTGCGCTCACTGTTTTCTTTTATCTTCGATTAAAACGTCATTCTGCACCATGAATTCTCGCCACCATGTTGCGTGGTCAATGTGGAGTAATGCAATGTCTAATTTTACACCGTTTACGTGAAGGCACCTATCCGAAGAAAACGCCGGGGTTGATGGTGAAACAACTCATGGTAGCTTGTTCACGTACTCTGCTTGTTTCTTAACTTATGGCCAATAACAACCCTGTTACGAAGCCTCAGCCTACGTTTTCACTAGACATGAACCCCTGTGACTTCATCCCATTCCTGAAGATAAATAAAACCACGAAAGGACGATGTTTTTCCGACATTGGAGAAGTATGGACGGAATCGTTGGAAGGAGCATGACGCCATACCGAAATTTTCATTGCAAAAGTGCTTGGAAGATTGGTTAAAAGCGCTGGGACAAAGTCTGGGACTACTTAGAAGGGGACAGATTTAAAAATGAGTAACGAATGAAGATTTTTTGAGGAAAACGAAGATTTTATGTTATATTTTTTTCATCAAACCTCTTGAGAGGTTTGCGGTCGTATATTTGCGACGATCTCCGCATCGAAACATTCCGCTTTCTCTTCGTCGAACAAGAAATGAATTTTTTGTTTCCATTTCAGTTTCCATTTGCGTCTGCGCATAGTGTGGTATAAAATGTCTTGCTGGTGGCATGTTTGCGGGCACACATAGTTTGAGATACGTTAATTATTTCCTGGCTCCAGGGTGTTCGAAAAAGGCGGGGGAGTGTTAAGAAAAAAAATGAATCTTTTCTAGTTTTTTTTTTCTTGCGAGGGTGTCTTGATGGTTGGATGTTAAGAAGTGTTGCGTGAGGGGGTGGGGGATGGGTTTGGGCAGGCTGTCTTTTGTTTTTTCTTTTTAGTTTTTTTCCCCTTGGCGTCGTTTCGTGGAAGAAAGAGAAAAGAATTGGGGGGGGGGGGAATGGATTATGGCGATGGAAGGAAGGAAGGAATGGGGGTGGGGGTGGAGAAATGGCGTTTGGGGGGGGGGGGGGGTTAGGGGGTTGAAGCGAGTTAGGGGGGGGGTGAAACAGGAGATGGAGCGAGCGGGGTTGACTTCTCACTTCACGCCCGTACCACCAGAGAGCGCGCGCGAATGTCTTTAATTATTCCCTTTAGTTGAGAATTCCTCGGACGTCACTTATTTATTTTTAAAAAAGTTATTTTTTTGGGCAGTGTGGGTGGGATAAGGCAAGTAGGGGTAGGGGGCGAGGGGTGAGAATAATTAAGGAGAAAATTGATGAAGGGTTGATGCCTCTCGTTCTCTGAAGGGTGTCGCGTTGCGGGTGGTTCTTCCAAATTTCACGATAAAAGAGATCAATCTCAAATTTTATTATTTATGAATTTAAGCATTAATAGATACATGTGTGCCTGCAAGGTGGAGCCATTTTTCCGCTTGCTTACCGAGATATTGAAGTTTAAAGTTAGCTTTTTTTACGATCAATTTAACATTGCGCTTATGGCGGCTTGAACGAAATATCAAGTTTCTTGATATTGAATAGAAAATATTTATGTAGCTATGTAAGTGATCAATATCTACCAAAAACAACAGAATACTAGTTAAATAGCAGATTAATACCTTATTTTCGTTAAGATCAACTCATCCGTTTATAATCTATGTACGACAAAAAACAAATACCTATTGGCGTTTTGATAAATTTAATAAATTAATAATTTATTTTATCAATGAAATCAATATGCACGAAAAAAGTTTCTCGAACATGCATTCCTCGATGTCACACGAACGGAGAAAAAAATCATGAATTTGGCACTGAGCGCATGTCGGCCTGAAGGAAAACCTTTTGCTGTAAAGAACCCCTGTAGTGCATGATCAGTACGAGGAGAACATATTGAGAAGAGTTGTACTCAGATTCTGCGATCCTATGTGGGGTAATTTGAGGGAAATAATTATTGCCTGCAGTATCAACTGAATGAATTGCATGAAAAAAAAACACTGGCTCATGATAATGCACATAGAAATATAATAATGCTTTATTTATTGATCAAATTACAACATTGGTCGTGTTTCGTCAAGAATTTTCAGAGTTACGTAATTTACAGAAATTCACAGAATATTGGCGCGCGCATTCGAAGTCCGTTTCTGAGAGTGTTGATGAATAACATATTCACGTACAAATTGACCGTGGGACACCGGCTTTAGGTTATATGATCTAATGATGGTGCTGAGTGATATTTTATGTCAGATATTTTTCACCCCAATCTCTCCTTGTGTGGTTTATGACTGTTACTTGGACATTTTGCGTGTCACATTGGAAGCATGCTTTTAATGATGTGAAATAATTAACTTGCGTTATTCCTGTTGAATTTCAATGGGAATCCTGTCTTAGTTGAATTTATATTATCTACTATGTAAAAGGATACGCGTACGTGCGTATGATTCAGTTGCCTTGGAGTAGTGATTCAGATGTGCGCCAATAGATGGAAGGCACGCTCCAATATATACGTTCTCCATTAACTGACGCATGGCGTGGGCGTGTGCATTTTTCAAAATTCACACATGGAAAATTGGTTAGCAACTGCTCCGTCTGCTTCACCAAAATGGTTGTACCTACACAGTACCCATCTCTGAAGTTTTGATATTTTATATTGTTTAACATTGGTAGTTACATATATTGTTTTCATTAAAAAAATAAAAAAAACATTAATTTATATTATTTTCCTACTTTATTCTTTACTTTTTGCTTATTTCGCTAATTTTTCAGCCTGGTTTAGCGGACTTACAACTGCATAGTTGTAAATAAGGTGACGCGTATCACTGAAGCGTTACTGATGCATGTAGTAGAATTAAACGTTAAGGGTGCGTCGTCGGCTGAGATAATGTTGCTCGGCACTCCTGTATTTGAGACGGAGTTAAGCTATTGAATTTGGTTGAAGTAAAAAGGTAACCGAGACATGAGTGAAAATGGCCAACGCAATGACAACTAGAATTGAGTATTTTTGAAATAAAGGCTAGTTTCATTTAAAACACTTGAGAACACGGCTACAACGATCTTAGGCCTTTCTCATATTCACTTTTTATTGTACTAGTCGTACTTGATTTGCCATTCTCGCGAATAAGTGTGTGCAACACGTATGATGGAAGTAGTAGGTTGGGATCCCCTCGAGGCACCCTAGATGTTGAGACGCTTGAAGATTGGATTACTTGAAAAATTAAGATTAGGGCGAGTTTCATTATGACTCAAGAGAACATTATTTCGACCCAGAACTAAATCTTTGGAATTGGTAGAAGCGACAACATACGAAAACTTCAACGCCGAAATGTAAGGTTCAAATATTCAATCCTTCCACACGCACTACAAGTGACTATAACCAGAACAGACCGAAACACAAAGATACTCCGTCTAAATACAATTCACCTTCGTCGTCTTTATCTTCTTTCTTCCTATTCCATTCCTATTTGAGCTCTTTCTATAGCTCTTAGTAGTACTCCCTAATACTTGAATCCTTATCTGTTACCTAGTACTAGCAGCACGCCGTGCATGTTTTCTACATAAGTCTTGAGTCTCTGTCCATCTGGGTAGTTGCAAAATACATATATAATAGCGATCCCTATCCATTGTGATCATATCTGTAGTGTAGTAGTAGTGCATGCTTTTGAGGCTTCGCCTCGTGACAGGCATTAGCGATTTATGCTAATGCATAATTAGTCGTAGTTACACTAACTTTAGGGTATAGTGTAATGCCTGTAGGTGAATACTCACCCCCTGCCACACACCCCGGAGGTGGCTTGCAGGATATTTTGTAGATATAGATAGCTCTCGTGGCTGTTGTTCTAACGCCCCGTGCCATACTCCACTTGCTGCTGCGGCTGGCTGGGTAGTGTATTGCTTAATATAGTTTGAGCGAAAAATCACTTCACCTAGAATTTGATGAATTTGACGTCATTTTAATGAAAAAACTATCATATTTCCATTTATATCAAAATTCTAACCCCTTGCCGAACTACTTCTCGAGCAATTTGCCTGTAAATATAAGCTGTTTTACATCTGGGATAGATTATGGCTGTGCGCTCCAGAGGGGAGAATATTGAAGGAAATTAAGAACTTCTAGCACCTAGATTTCATCAAAAAACTAACGGTGTGTAGATTGCATGTTTTATCAACTATTTATAAAATTTAATTTATTGCTCACCGCAGAAACGTTTACGGAATCGCACCTTTTGTTTTGATGGGTTTTCAGCCGTACGGAGTGAAAAAATGAGTCAAGTTAGAGACTTACTGAGAACTTTTGTCGTATATAACTATATTTTTACACCATTAATATTAGAATATTTATTTCATACTTCTTACAGACGCTTAAATAAAAAAATAAAAATCGAACATTATGGCTAGGAAACTATCTCGCTCTAACTACCCTAAGATGAATGCTCTGCTCAACACTATGGAGTTTCTTTTCGGTTGTGAAACAATGGGAGCTTTCCTTTCGCTCAAGTGCGCTAATAGCGTCGCAACACAACAGTACGCTTACTTTCCATTCGTCCACAGACCCAGCGTGCTCAAAACAGGACGAGAGCAGAGTTGACGTGCGTTAAATAACAAAAGAGCGTCGATAATCGCATCTGCATTGGTTTTTTTGTTGTTTTTTCATGAAGGTGGGTCTATACTTCCAAGCCAACTCAATTTAACGGTCGCCGCCTGTGGTTGTCTACTAGGGGTGGTGGTAGAAGCCCAACGGGAAACTGTGAAGGCGGCGCTGACAAAAATGGAGTGGGGTATCCTTGGGAGTGGGGATGGAAAAGGTCTTATACTCCGTTGCCAATGCAGGATTGAACTCTTAACAATGCTATATAGCCTTAATACGAAAACAGCATCAATGGTTGTTGATTTTTTGCGTAAATGAAAGATAATTCTTAGATTTAAGTGGGCTGAAAATCCTCATTTCGGAATCTAACCTTCGCAACGTGCCCCGGAATATTTAAAAAAAATTTCGTAAAAACCAAAGTTGTGCCATTTTTTTAAATAAAAAAACACAACCACTTCATGATAAAGTTACTCCACTTAAATCAAAAAATGACTCTTCATCTATAGATGACAAAAATCGCAAGTCTCCAGCTGTCACGGCAAAGCCATTACTGGGTTAGAGGGAAACGTCTGAAACGAGCTTCTTAGCCACGGTATAGAGCCACCTTGGCGTCAGGCATGGATACTGTAAAGTATTCAATTACCCTGTGGTAAGAAGCTTACGTTTTTAAATACTCATTTCGAACGAATTCGATAACTTTAGACAAAGCATTCGGCCGTGACTGTTTTTCACCCGCGGAGTGCTAACTACCATGGGCATGTTACTAAACATCTCGCCAACGCACATCGTTCCATTCAACGCCGTTCGTGTGTGCTGAAGAGCGCTGAAGAGTTCCGACGTGCGCCAACTTCAACAACTTGAATGGAGCTAGGTAGCTCCCAACGTCTAAATAGTCACCATGGAACCATCAATTTTAAAGTGGTCTGAGCGACAGATAGTTCCCTAGTCATAATGGAGACCATATTCAGATTTAATTTTTTTATTTCAGTGTCTGTAAGAAGTATGAAATAAATATTGTAATATTAATGACACAGAGATATAGTTATATATGACCAAAATTCTCAGTAATTAAATAAATATAACCACATAAGTCTCTAACTTGACTCATTTTTTCCCGCCGTACGGCTGAAAACCCTTAAAAATAGCAGATTTTTTTGCGATTCTGTAGAAGTTACTGCGGTGAGTAATAGATTATTTTTTATAAATAGTTGAGAAAACATGCAATCTACACATTGTTAGTTTTTGACGAAATCTAGGTGCTATAAATTCCTATTTCCTTCAATATTCTCCCACTGGAGCGCACAGCCATAATCTATCCCAACTGTAAAACAGCTTGTATTTTTAGGCAAATTGCTCGAGAAGTAGTTCGGCAAGGGGTTGATATTTTGATATCATTGGAAAAATGAGAGCAATTTTCTTTAAAATGAGGCCAAATTCATCAAATTCTAGGTGAAGTGGTTTTTCGCTCTCAAACTACTCAAATTGTTTCAAAGTATTTTCATGTCTGCGTTTTGCTATCTTTTTACCAAAGTATTGGAGTGCCTTACATGACGTGAAACCTGACATAGGTACGAAGTTTTGATTATTGTCAAAAGTTTCCTCTTTGGGATCCATTACCTTTTGCGGTTGGGTTTTGTATGAGTCGTTGCAAGTCCCTTTAATTTGTATAATTGCTTCGAGAGAACTTCGACAAATGCGCCCCCGCGCCTTCGGTTTTTTTTCGACCTCAAATTGGAAAGTGGCGCGCGCGTGAGTTTCGAATGTCGTATTGATTTTTCCAAAAGGGATTCGCCGTCATCACGCACACGTGTCTCTTGTTCCCGAGAAATGCTCTCTGACTACGCTGGTTATGAACGACCCGTTTCTTTCTCGGAACAGCAAATCAATTTCAATTCAAGCCAACTCCTTTTTTAATTCGCATAGTCTGTCCCGAGTAATATACTGTAGGCACTGCCTTCGACTCATGTAGGCACATTAATTTGAGATTGTATTCCCCGGTAGAGGTAGGTTAGGATGGAAGGAGGAATTATTATTACAATAGTTAACTTGTTCCAGTGTATCTTTGTGGTATTTTTTTGAGACGATGCACACGACCCGGGTTTCAATGAGTAATCATTCAAAATCACTCCTGTGGTTTGTTGCATAATAAGTGATTACCAAAATTACTTTTGCTGTCATTATTATTTTGATATGCACTTAAATGTTCTTTTCTTCTCACACCGAAGCTTCTTCCTGTCTGCCCCACGTAGAAACCATTACACTCACTACACTTTAAGGTGGATTGAGCGACAGATAGTTCCCTAGTCATAGTGGAGACTATATCAAAATTTTATTTTTTGATTTCAGCGTCCGTAAGAAGTATGAAATAAATATTGTAATATTAATGACACAGAGATATACCTAGTTATGTATATGATCAAAATTCTCAGTAATTAAATAAATAAAGCTACATAAGTCTCTAACTTGACTCATTTTTTCCCGCCGTACGACTGAAAACCCTTCAAAACAGCTGGTTTTTTTTGCGATTCTGTAAAAATTACTGCGGTGAGTAATAGATTATTTTTTTATAAATAGTTGAGAAAACATGGAATCTACACACTGTTAGTTTTTGGACGAAATCTAGTAGGCTAGAAGTTCCTAATTTGTTTAATATTCTCCCTCTGGAGTGCACAGCCATAATCTATCCGATGTTAAACAGCTTATATTTTTAGGCAAATTTCTCGTAAATTAGTTCGGCAAGGGGTTGATATATTTTGATATCATTGGAAAGATGAGAGTTTTTTATCTTTAAAATGAGGCGGAATTCATCAAATTCTTGGTGAAGTGATTTTTCGCTCCCAAACTACCTTAATGCATATGCCACATCTATCTATTTTGTCTATCTAGTCTGTACATTTTACAAGGAGCCCCTCTGAGAGTGGCACTTGGTTTGAAAGCAACACGGAATTTGTCACTTGGTAATTATTTAGCATTTTATGATATATCTATGTATTCCAGGTATGTAAACGCTTACCACTGCTTCTTATTACTATTGTGTGCTGAATACATTTATTTGATGGCCTGTCTTCTGTTTTTTCTTACAATAATCTTTTACAGCATGTCTCCAATGACTTTTTCATTCTTCAGCTCGTCATACGTCCTACGTCTCTTAATCCCGTCCATGAAGACTATTCTATTCCCTTCCCCCCCCCCCCATCCCAGCTTGCGCACCATTGCATCCACTTGACCTATTCCACGGCCCTATCAGCGTCCCCTCGCCGCCGCCGTTGCGAAGGGCGACGGAAAGCTCTTCCGACCACATATTTCTGTGAGTGCATAAGGGAAGTCAAATGTGGGTATGCACCCGACGCTTAAGTTGCAGAGAATTTTTATATCTTTAGGTTGTTGGAGAGATTTTTGGTTATGTTCAGTTTTGCGTTATACTTTGCATACGTGTCTTTATTAGTAATACTTACAGATTAAAGTGGAACCATAAATAAATGCTACCGCTTTGGTTTCTTGGCAATTCAGTGCACCTTTAACACGCAGTCTTATGGAACATGACTTATATTTTGAAATAATTCGATGGCATATACACAGGTGTTCTCCTAAATGCGAAATAATACGTTTCATGTTATTAAAATGCTCGCTTACAGATATCAACGTATCTTTCCTTGTAAAAAAAAGGGTATTAAGGTGGGTCTATACTTCCAAGCCGCCTCAATTTAACGGTCGCCGCCTGCGGTCGCCTACTAGGGGTGGTGGAAGAAGCCCAACGGGGAAACTGTGAAGGTGGCGCTGACAAAAATGGAGTGGGGAACGATTATCCTCGGGAGTGGGGATGGAAAAAAAGATCTACTCCGTTGTCAATGCAGGCTTGAACGCTTAACAATGCTATATAGCCATAGCATCAATGGTTGTTGATTTATTGCGTATATGAAAGACGATTCTTAGATTTAAATGGGCTGATATTCCTCATTTCGGAGTCTAGCCTTGGCAACGTGCCCCGGAATATTACCAAAAAAATTTCGTAAAAAGCAAAGTTTTGCTATTTTTTATAAAAAAACAAAACCACTTCATGATAAAGTTACTCCACTTAAATCAACAAATAAATCTTCTTCTACAAAAGTCAAATATTGCAAGTCACCAACTGTCACGACAAAGCCGTGACTGGGTTAGAGGGAAACGTCTGAAACAAGCGTGTTAGCCCCAGAATAGAGCCACCGATATGATTTTTGCTCACATTTCGAATTCCGCGCCGAAAATCCAAGTCCATAAATTTCCAATATAATTATTGCATCATTTACGTTACTGCTAGCGTTGTTATTTCTCCTCGGATAAACATACGTACCTTCTCAATTGAAATGTGGTCCAATAGTTTTGTTTCGACTTACCTGGAAAGTTATTAAAATGTGCACTCAAGTGACTCACAATTACCGCTCCAGCGTAATGTTATGAGTTTCAGTTTGACTCGGGACACGTTATTTTGCCCCACATTTGTGAGCTTCCCATTCGCTCTAGTGTGCCGCTTCACTTCCAGTAAACAAAAGGGCACTTGCTTTCCATTCGTTACAGACCCGTGCGCACTTCTTAACAGGTAGGGAGCAGAGTTGATGCGCGCTAAACTACAAAAGAATGTCTGTAATTGAACACGCGATAGTTTTTGTTTTCATTGTCAGCAAAGGCGCCAAACGTTGCTAACGTAAAGTTCTTAATTTCACTGTTGTGAGAAGTTGACGTTTTTAAAACACTTATTTCGAACGAATTCGGTAGCTATTCATAAAGCAATCGGCCGTGACTGTTTTGTACTCACTGGCAGGTTACCTACCGGCAGGTTAACGGATAAATTCCCATTATTTTGGCCCGAAATTGCTTATAAAGCGGAAACAAAAGCTTGGGGTATCGGTTTCGTAGTATATTGGCTTTGGGTTCTAGCTGTCTATCCCGATTTTGGTTTCATTATATAAAGAAAAATATCTCCTTTCTCTTGTGAAACCAAAATATCATCCGCTAAAAATCTCTGCTTTTCGAAGTACATATTTGATCAGAAATATAATCCGTTTTCCATGGGATTTGGTACGGCGGTGTGCTCCCCAGAGCACAACCTTATTACAGCAACTGTTATATGTGCATGTCGTGCTACATGTTGCGTCAGAAATGTAACAGTTGGTAGTTTGTAAGCAAAAAAAAAATTAATTTTTTATCTACCTACTGTAACAAATTTTAGTGAAACAGCAAACAAAAACCTTCGCTTGTGTGGTTGCGAAGCGTACGACGTAGAAGAAATAAGTCATATTAAAGTCTCTCCGATGTACGTATATTAACAAAGGATGAAAACAAAGCTCTTGCGTCATTTTAATTACTATGCTTACTTGATGTTTTTTACATTCATACATACCTATCCACCTCGCCATTCTCTATCGCACGCAAAGAACTTATAGCCATTGCTGTTATTACGAAATTGGCTGTATTTTAACACGTTTTTATTAGTTCGCTATCCGTCATGTCTGTCTGTCTGTCCGGGTGGGATATTGCAACCGAGTTTAAAATAACTTCCTGATCAGCTAGATACTTGAAATTTTAATCATAGCTCAGAAGTGGATATTATTTATCTATTATAACAATTAATTGATTGATTAATTTACATATTTCCTGATGTGCTAGTAGAGGCTTTTAATTTTAATCATAGCTCAGAAGTGGATGACAATGCAATGTGAACTACATGTTATAACAATTAATTAATTAATTAACGATAAATTAATTATTTCAATTCCACACGCTGTAAGCTGAACATAATCTGAAATACATCGGGAATTTCCTATGTGTCCCTATCAGAGTCTCATCGAGGTGTATAAAATCGATTGGAAACTTTCACCCGGACATAAAACTAAAAAGCAGAAAATAATTAATTAAATAATTTTTCTTAATATACCACGTTTTTAAAACGGACTAAAAAGTATAAAATAATTTTCCCTGGGCCCTTCTAAATTTTTGAGGGTGAATTTTTTAGTGGCTATGGAGATATTTGTAAGACTTGAAGAGAAAAACGTGGGGCGCAGGCAGTAGATAATAGAAGTAGATAATAATCCGGATGAATTCACAACCAATTTCAGTGCATTGCAAATGGTATTAGGTAATTGTGGGAGTTTGCTCAACGACACCTGGTCCCTTTACTCCTCCTTAATTATCATGGGTTGCCTGCGCCCCACGTTTTTCTCTTCAAGTTGTACAAATATCTCCATGGCCACTAAAAATTCACCCTCAAAAATTTAGAAAGGCCCAGGAAAAATTATTTTATGGTTTTTAGTAGTTTTAAAAACGTGATATATTAAAAAATTATTTTTATTTAATTAATTATTTTTAATTTCTTCCATAATGCTCTATCCTTGCACACTTCGTTTGTTTCTCTTGCACTCATGCATTGTTTCATACACGCTCCCTTGTTTATAAGACTCGTAATATTCCCCTTCTTTTAGTGGTGTCTCTGCTATACCATATCCACCCATTAAATTCTCGGTCTACCCCTTCCTCTCACACCATTCACTCTACTATCATATGTATATCGGTTTCGTTATTCGACTCCCTTCCATTCTCTCTACGTAGCCATGCCAACGAAGTGCCCTCCTTTCATATATGTATCCATAACTGGATCAACCAACTCCTATGCTTACATCACCCACTCATTCATAGCTCTTATCCATTCTACTTTTGCCTCAAACAATTCTTCAGGTTCCCCATTCCAACTGCATTTAGCCTCTTACTCTTATGCTTATCCTTACATAACCCAGGTTTCGCTGCCATTAAATAACGCCGGGTAGGATGACACTTTTTGTACACTGCGATTTTCACTTCCCTTGACAAACCCCTCCTTCCCAGATATGCTCCATACATATCACCACACACTACCACTATCCCACCGGCATTCACACGCTTTGAAATCTCTTCCTCTATGTATTATTTCATCTTTTCCCAAGCATTCGCCCAAGATACACAATGTAGTCTACACTTGTTCATTTACTTCATTCACTTCATTTACTCTCATCATACAATCATTGTTTCCGCTCTCCATTCAAAAACAACTACTTCGGCCTGTGACGCATTTTCACTTAAATACATACCCTTTGTTAGTACTCGTGCTTAAAGATAATATTAATAGTTTTCTACAAAATTTCTTAATCTCTAACGATCAATAATTTAACCTGGAATAATCAAATCCAGAAAAATTTCCAATAGGGTGAACGGTATTCTTTATCAACTCAAAACCCAGAAATACGTCTAACCGACGCATACTAGGAAGCTGCTAGTTACAACTTTAGCATTTCCCCATTTAGATTACTGTTCTCTAGTTTTTGGTGACCTATCAGAAGAGCTTAATGACAAGCTACAGAGGATTCAAAATTCATGCATCAGGTTCATATTTAACCTTCGATATGATGATCATGTTTCTTTGTACAGGGAAAACCATCTTGGTTAACTGTCAAGGGCAGGCGTAATTATTTGCCAAGCGTCTTCCTGTTCTCCTTATTTTCCGTTACAGAACCTAAATATCTTATGGATATGTTTATACACCAACCTCAGTCCCGTAATATGAATACAAGGAGTGAAGCATCTGACTTATAATGCCCCGCCCATAGATACCACCAAATACCAACTACTCTTTCCTTCAAGTCAAATCCACAACATTATGGAATTCTCTCCCCATAGAACTAAAGAACAGTAAAAATAGGCAGTCATTACAAACGAAGCTTTATTCTCACCTATTAGGTACACATAAACATAAATCTATGATTCGCATTGTTATATCTATATATCAGCATCCGCTTCTTATGAATTCCGAAGGTTCAGGCAATATTGTGTGGAATTTCAACATGATACGGTTGAAGAGTATAAAGCAATGTTCCTCAGTTAAAAGTTTTAAAAAGACTTTATTACTACCTAAGTTCCATTGCATAGGTAGTAATAATGTCTTTTTAAAACTTTCAACTGTGGACATTGCTTTAAACTCTTCAACCGTGTCAGCTTCTTACTTAGTTCTTGTCCGATCTATATATATAAATTTTTTAGCATGTCAGTCATTCATTCTGTATCCGTTTTGTTTATTTCTCTCTCAAGTCTTGAGCTATAGAAATGAGGTTTGGTGCATTAAATGTGGATTCCCTGTGCCTGTATGATTTGGTAGTAGTCATGGATTTTTAGCGGTGGGTGGTGCTAAGAAAAATGCAAAAAACCGTGGCTATTAAGCTCATAATCCGTAAAAACTGCAAAACAACGATGAATTTATTTAGGTTAGCAACTAAGCAAACAGTACTCATTAAATAACAATCAGTTACAAACCGTATGGGCATGTAAACGTAGTTACTCTATCTTTTTCAGATAAATGTTGATTGAACTATGATATCTGTATTACTTTATTTTCATTTCTTTTATTTCCCTTGATATATATAGCTACCGTTACGCAAATGAAGTTATTTAGTGAAGATATTTAGAAATCATCCGGGTGAATGTCTGAATGTATGCCACTCCAAAACAATAAGGTTCATGTCAAATTTCCGTACACTCAACGTTAATATAATCAATTAAGTGTTTTGATGTTGCCGTTCCCTTGATTTGGTTTTATTGCATAAGATATACGATTAGCTAGCGTAAGTGAAATGAACCTCAAGAGTTTTCCATGCATTAAAGTGTCTGGATAAATATCAAAGGTCGTAAACGTTTCAATATATATTGGCGTGTGCCGCTGTCTCAATATTGGTACAAACTTCACGTCGAAAGTTTAGAAGTATTACTTATACCATTACGAATGCTGTATGAATGTACGAGAAACTGACCTTGGAGATAATTCATTACCAGTCTTTGTTAATATTTATCAAATATTGCTCCCGTTCTTGCTGTTTTGGGGGAAGCAAAAATTGCCAGTGGGGCACCTCAAGAGCACACCAGACAAGAGACTGCCTGCAAAGCAGACAGCAGGTGTGCTATTCTTTTTTTTTAAATGTCTTTTATTGTTAGTTTTTTTGTTATTTTGAGACATGCAATTGTATAATAATTTTTGAATTCTCTTCATATTGCTATCTTTTGGTGCTCTTAGGGGTATTGTACCTTTGTTGTTTCACAGAAGCCACTGTAGGAGACACTGTAGTAATTCCTGTGGACTCTCGGGCAGCAACGCTCCCTCATTACGCTTCTTACAACTGCATTAATTTTGAGATTTAAAGCAATACAGGGAGTATCCAATTGATACTCCCTTCTGATCTTTATTCCGTGAATTCGAAATTACATACGTTACTCTCCTCATTGGGAGATTCTTTTGTTTTGTTTGTCAGAAAGAAAGATGAAATGAAAGAATGAACATTACGCGAAACGTAACATTTATTCATCGAAATCATTAGTACAAATGGTTAACCCATGAACAATTGGTCGATGGTATCTAATATTTTCTACTTTCCAATGTTAATTTTATATTTCTTGTGTTATAAACGTTCAACTCACGTTCTCAGCTCTCCGTATAGACACCTCGATCATTAAAATCGACCAACTCGTTCCGGATATACAACTGAACTGAACATGCGCGCCGTGCGCAACACAAGCCCAAATTTAGACCCCCCACGCGCAGCACTGTGACGGCACATCCCAACCCCCCCCCCCTCCACTCGCGACAAACCGTTTCCGGTAGTCGATGAAACGGGATATCCAGTCGTAATAGTTCTAGATATTCTGTATTCCTTATAGTTTTTGCACACGAGGCCCTCGAAAGTACACAAATATTGGTCGCGGAAAACCTTACATTACACCGAGAAGGAACCATAAGATGTTCATTCTCATTCACATCAAAATCCAATGTTGTCTCTATAATGACCGGAGATTAATTTTATGATAAAATTCGAAAATGGTCTTTATTATGACCTGAGATAAATCTCGCTCTCACAGCATACCTTAAAGGTGAGCTTATGTGAAAGTCACCGATGTGATACCTATTACTTCAAAAATTGGCACGGCACAGGTTTTTTGCTTTTCATATTGACGCTCGGAGAGCTATCGTATGGGTTGAATGTCAGTTGCGAGGGCGGGGTTCTGTTGTATGACGTCGGTAGGAATCTGCGTGTTTTTATAAAAGGCTTTTTAGGTCGAATTAAAAAAAAAACACTTTTCTCGAATGAGTTGCCGTCGAATGACGCAGTCGGCAGTTATTCATGACGCTCGGTGCACCGACATACAATGTTTCCGTCGTCTCTTTGGAGAACGCGTAACTGCATTCTTGCATGCCATTGGTGGGCGATTAGCAGGCGGGAGAGCTGGTTTGTTATCTAGAACACGCCAACTCTCGGCGTTTATGCGAATATATTTTTAAAATTTTGACTCCTAGTGGGAACTGCGATTGGATTTAGCGTCTACTGGAACGGAACTAAAAAAAGAATTGGTGTGCTTAAGATCACACGGGAGAAGTGTAAACTTCTATTGCGATATTCTGATAAATATAATAAATAAAATAAAAACTCCGCGATTAGGAACCGATCCTGGGATTTTCGGTACATGGGATGACGACTCTAACCACTCCACGCCATCTTACTCTATTATAATGAGAGAACGCTCCACGGCTGCAAGTCTGTCATTATTACCATTATTGGTCATTACTTCTGATCTTGGTCATTGAAAGTCATTATAATGCTAAAAAGTCAGTAAAAGTCATTATTATACCGTATTTACTTGCATATAGGACGAGGTTTTTTGTCACTTTTATCTTATTTTATAGGCTTAAAAAATCGGGGTCGTCCTACGTGCGCGAGCGAAGGATTCTTTGCTGTCTTTTTTTTGGGTTAGTGTCAAGGTCGAAATCAAAGTCACCTTTGTTGGATGGTGCGATAATAACATTGTATGACGGGTGACTTGTCACTATTTTTGACTCTGTGTTCTTGACTTTGTTCTTCTAGTCTGGAAAATGTGTCTGATGTAATCACATAATGTTTATCTATCAACGAAGTAAATATTTTACTATTTTGTTACCGTACATTTCTAGTTAGGAAGTACGTGCAAGTTATTTTTTTTGGAAAGTAAGTTTTTTTATTATTTTGCATTACTTTCATGTGAATAAAGTTTTGACACATTTTTTAATACGTCGTTCAATTACGTTCCCTCTTCAAAGGCACGATATGTACCAGGAAACATCAGAGCCCTGCATTCTCTGCCAACTCCCCGACTGGCGACCGACTGGACCCTAAAAATCCCTTGCAATTCACGAATTGAAGACGCGAAAGTACAAGATATGTGTTCGAATTGCGCATTCTACAGATTTTCATTGCTTATTCGGCCAGTTGGCCGCCAGTTTGCGAGTTGGCGGAGAACGCAGGATTCTAGGAAACATATACTCAAGTATATTTGGCCGGTTTCAGTAAGGTTTTGGTTGTGTTTGGTCAATTTTTGGTCATTATTTGGTCATTATTTGGGGAAAAATAAGTAATTTTTCCATTAAAACCAACCGGTTGGCCCGCTTGCAGCCCTGGAGCGCTCTCTTGAGTTTAAATTCGGCAGAAAAGATACTGTGGGACATGAATGTAATAGGAGGGCAGTGGAATTATAATTATTTAAAATTGGGTATAAATCGCGGAGAATGTTTCTGATTTTATGGGAGCCAGGGAAGAATGTGATGATGAGGCTGAGTCTGTCAGGGTGGTGGGTTTTGGCCCGAGGGGTGTAATTGGCAGAGGGGGGCAGGATTTGATTGGTAAGAAGCTTTTTGGGGTACTCACGTTCTCTGAGGGAGTGATATAGGTTATCGGTGTATTGTTGAACGGAGTGGGCTTCGTCGTTACAAATCTATTCATGGGTCATCTTGAAAGCACTTTCCTCAAAAACCAACCCCTCAAACCTCTCTTCTGGGCCCGCTATATTGATGATATCTTTGTCCTTTGGCCTCATGGCCGTGAATCTCTATCTTCCTTCATTTCTGCGCTAAACTCTTCATTTTCGGTTTCTTTCACTTCTTCCGTCTCTGATTATTCCATCACATTTCTGGATGTTAATGTACTACTAAAAAACAACACATTCATCACCTCCGTCCATAAAAAACCCACTAACCATAACCTTAACCTTAATTTCAATAGCTGCCATCCACCACATACCAAACACTCCATTCCATATTCCCTCTCTCTCCGCGGCCACTGAATCTTTAACGACGCCCACTCCCTTCAACAATACACCGATAACCTATATCACTCATCCCTCAGAGAACGTGAGTACCCCAAAAAGCTTCTTACCAATCAAATCCTGCCCCCCTCTGCCAATTACACCCCTCGGGCCAAAACCCACCACCCCGACAGACTCAGCCTCATCACCACATTCTTCCCTGGCTCCCATAAAATCAGAAACATTGCGAAAAGGGTTGAGGCAGGCTGGCTAAAAAACCTCGGTTGAGGGTCCCCTGTGCAATGTTTGTTTTTTTTTTTAAATTCGTTCTCCATGGCGAGTCGTTTGGCATCATTTCCGCGAAATTTTCTCGTCGGCGTCACTTCATGATCCTCAAATTTGGTTTCGCACGTTCATTTCTTTCTTTTATTTTTGAACCCCGTGGTTTACCGCTAGAGGGTGGAGATATATGTGGACGCCTTCTTTTGCTCCGTGTGTTTGCATATGTGTTTGTATATTTATGTATGTCCTCGCTGATTCCCCGAATATATACGTGGGGTACGCGCAGTTCGTTTCAATTAGGTGTGGAAGAGAGAGAGGGTGGTGGCACAGCACTCCATTACGTCGTCAGGGAAACCTCCCGCAACACTCCCCTCCCCCCCTCCGCGAAAGGGACTTAGTGTTTATGGAAAGGGCGGAAGGGGAGTCCCATTTGACTTCGTCTGCTCCCAACGCCAAAAAAGGAAAGGAGGGTGTTGAATGGGTCGCGGCAGGCGGGCGGTTAAATGCACCCCCCCACCCCCCCAGGCGTCTGTAAGGGGTTATTCAGGGGCTCCGGGGGTGTGTCTGTCTTTTTCCCTCTCTCTCTCTCTCTCTTACCTCTTGAGGTGCGGCGGATCGATTTCGCACTTCTTTTGTTTTTTTTGGCAAATTTTTCATTCGGTTTCCTTTTACGTTGGCAGGGAGATCAAAGAGGTTTGCGGTCGAAACCAGACTTTTTTTTTGGCATTATCTTAGTTTACAACCAGCTAGCCTCGCTTCGGTATTCCAAAAAATTGTGTTTTTTAGGGTAGTATTTACGGGTTTTATATTTTTTTTTTCGCTCAGGTACTTAGTGGAGATATTTGCGTCTGCAATCGACTTCAGCGATTTGATAATATGTATTTTTACTCGCTGTTTTTAAAAATAAATTTCCTTAGGCTTAGTCTGTGAAGATATTTGATTTCGCTATCGGTCGTGGTATTTTGATGATTTTGGTTTTTATTGATTCGAAACACCGCATTGCCGTTGGGTAACTGACATTTCGCTATTTCTGGTTATTTTCGTTATGAATATTCATGGCTGATATACTGAAGATTAAGTTCACGTCTGGCTAGTGAAGTACGCAGGATTGACTTCTGGGAGGGATTTAACTTCTGAGGTAATATGTATGTGCATCATCATAAATGATATTTAGATTATTATTCACTAAAGCAATAATAAATTGACATTCTCTTTTCGTGAAGACAATTCAAATATATTTTTCATCCCAATAAGCTAAATTCTAAACGCTAGTTCAGCTAAATGAACGAAAACGAATTCAGATAAACATGTTTTTGGGAGGGTTTTAAACACTAAACCGTACGCCACTGCTTCTGGATATAAAATATGTTCTAAAATTTATTTAAGCATATAACGACTTTTTTATCTAATCGAAAGAAAATTATTTGTTTGTAATTAATATTTTTTTCATATTTGTATAATGATAATAAATCAACAATTTAAGAAATATTTTTGAGTTTGGTTTTTTATTAATCGGCGTTGTGATCTTCGGGAAGGGTTACAGAGCCTCGAGTATCATTATATCTTTTCAACCGTAGAATTTATTGGCATGGTGAAAATCCTTAGTGGTTCTCCGAACACCGGCGGATTTTACTTAATATTCATTGTAATAGATACGTTAGATTTCGGAAACCTTAATATTTCATGAGGAAAAAAAAACTTGTAGGTGAATGAAGCCACGGATATGTATAATTTCTCTATTTATTCGCGATTCATTAACCTAGTTGGGAAGCAGATCCCTAAACGCGGTTGACCAAGTACTTCAAGAACATAACTTGAAAATAAATTAGAAAACGAGCAAAATCCTCATATGCGGAAGCAAGAAGCTGACTGCAGAGTTGACTGCAGAGGAGAGAAATTAGTTGGAGTGGATTCCTTCACCTATCTCGGAAGTACCACCACATGGGAAAGTAACTATACTGTGTTCAAAGATGATAGGACTGCGAACGAGGAAGCAGAACGTGAAAACCTTCGTGTGGAGCGTGGTACTCTCATGGCTCGGAAACATGGACCATTGGAAAATCAGACAAGTAAAGATTGGAAGCATTCGAAACCTGGTGTTGGAGAAGGTCGCTGAAGATGAATGGATTGAAAACATTATATATGAAGAAGTATACTGAAGAGTAGAAGATGAAAGGATCATATAAAATACTTTATAGAAAATAAGAACCAGGTGGATTAAGCACACCCTGAGCTTACCATGAGTTTATGAAGAATATCATCATCATCATTAGAGTAATCAACCGGTTAAAGGTAGGTTATGATGAACGTCGGATAAAATCCAACAGACAATCTTACACGTGCCGTGCCCTAACTACCTCTAGTATTTCTTTCTTCATCTCAGCGTAAGCCCTGCCTTTCTTCATCCTGTCCATAAAACCTATTCTCTATGGTTCTTTCTCGGTGATGTAAGGTTTTGCCGCGACCAACATTTGTGAACTTTCGAGGGCCTCGTGTGCAAAAACTATAAGGATGACAGAATATCTAAAAGTATGACTGGATGGCCCGTTTTTTCGACTGCCGGAAATGGTTTGTCGCGAGTGGAGGGGAGGTCGCAAGGTGACGTCACAGCGCTGAGTGTGGGGGGTCTAAATTTGAGGATGTGTGGGCTCGGCGCGCGCTCATGACCAGTTGTATCTTCGGAACCAGTTGGTCGATTTTAGTGATCGAGGTGTCTATACGGAGAGCTGAGAACGTGAGTTAGACTTTGATTACACAAGAAATATAAAATTAACATTGGAAAGCAGAAAATATTAGATACCATCGACCAATTGTTCATAGGATAGCCATTTGTAACAATTATTTCGATGAATAAATGTTATACATTGCTTAATTTTCTTTCTTTCATTTCAACTTTCTTTCTGACAAACAAAACAAAAGAATCTCCCAAAAACGAGAGTTACGTATGCAATTTTGCATTCACGAAATAGAGATCCGACGGGAGTATCAATTGTCGACGGGAGTATCACCTCTTCCCCCAACCCAATACTCACTCTTTGACACAGAGTGAGCATTCATAAACCATTTAAACATACATTTTTGTTTTCAGATTACGGTCATTTTTGGTGATCGATAGATTATTTAGCCTAGTCAACTTTTCTCTGCTTTCTTTAAGAATTTTTTTTTCTCAAATGTCCAATATGTTTCGAGCATCGTTACATTAAATTCATATTTACGTTACATTTAGTCATCGTTGTAATGCAATGAATTGAGGCAAGCATTACAATAATAGCATGAGGTTATTAGATTTCAGCCGTGATAATGCTGTGTAGGCGTTAAACAGACAGGTTATTGGCTTGTGGGTCCACATTCACTGGTCGTTGCTCTCATAGCCGACCAATTAGAAAGAAATCATACAAGTATTAGACCACATGGTATTAGAGAAACATTTCTAGTAGAATATAAACAAAACATAACTTTTCGCCCATTATAAGAAAAAAAGAGCTAAAAAATGTAATAAAACATTAAAACACATTGTTAACACTATTGCTCTATGAATCAATAAGTGAGAATAGTGTCGGGTGACTAAAAAGGAGAAACGCTTAAGAAGACACTGGAAGAAACATTCTGCTACCACCCGGCGATGACGGCTTGACCGTCGAAACGTCCAAAGATTATTTGCATTTGTCCTTTTTACGTGTTTCTGTGTTTTTCAAGACAATCTCCTTTTCCCTATTACCTCTTTTTTACATTGCTGAATGTCATGATGATCCCTTAGCCCTTACCACTAGCCCCTGTGGCTGTTATCAGTGTAGCATGCAGATGCATTGCGTTTCATTTTTAAGTCCAAATGGGTACTACTGTCCGTTTCAAAAGTATATCTACCCGAGTTTGAAGTAACGTAGTTACATAACGACTCGTCCGATTACATTGTAGTTTACATCAAAATGTAGCTTATTTTAATCTGCTTTGGGCATATGTAATGAATATTTTTTATTCAAACTTTAAGGTATGTTCTTGAAGTAAGAAGAGAAAAAGTACCCGTTTTTCGGCACTCTCCACGCAGTCACTGATTCGACGGGTTTCTAAAACAAAAAACAATAAATATATCAACGTTATATTATAACCACGGCTAGAACGTACTTTTACAAATTCGATTCCGAAATTATAATTCTATAACTTTGTTTTAACATGAGTTAATGTTAGTAATGTGACGTAACCTTTTCTCAGCAACGAAAGATCCGAGAAACGCTCGAGTCGCACTGTCGTCTTTGTCTCGGCGTTGTCTGTGTGATCTTGCTGTGCTTTTTATAGTATAGAAAGTAGTTTATTTAATATCGATTAAATATTAGCGTCAATGGAGCTACTGCCTGCCGTCGAGAGGTGACAGCCTGCCCGGCGTAACTTTCTCATTTGTCGCAGCGCTTACTGTTGCCGCTTCCTGACACACAAATGAGTCTGGACGTCAATCGGTGAATAGCACGGCTGGATGTGTGCTTGCTCTTCGATGATATTTTTACTGTAATTCCCTCGTTGAATGTATAAACATCTTTTTTTTTCAAAAGTCAGACTTCCTTTTCCATTCCCCATCAGCCTTCCTTTTCCATCCCATTTGGACCACCATTAGACAGCCTTAAAAATGTTTTTCTATTTTTTCTTTTCTAACTTTTTTATTTTTTTATTACGTGGTTTATAAGATAGAGTGCACTCAAATCCTCATAATTTGCCAAAACTAGAAGGTGACTACACTGAGAAGAATCATTTACGAATTTAGTGGAATCAGGTGTAGGATGAGGACCCTTTGCATCCACCCATTAAAAGCCAAGCCGTGTGATTTCCCCGTTGCCTCCACCAGGCAGTCAGTCGGTATGAGAGTGGTAGGACACGGACGTCATTCCCTTTCGATGGCAAACCTGAGAATTTCCTGCGCCACTGGGCGTGTATCAACCAAGGAGAACTCGTTTGTCCCCGTCGTCGTCTATTCGTCAAAAGGTAGTTGACGGTCTGGCCCACCGCAGTCCTACGCTTTCCATCGAAGCGTGTAATGGGAAACGAAATGTTTTCCTGCTGGCGGAGACATACAGACACGGAGAGCCAGGGACTCATCTTGTTTTCGGCTTTCGCGTCGCCCGCTTCCCTGTACTGAGGGAAGAAGGGTGTTGAACCTCCTCTTGTCGTTTGACGGCTGCCATATTTTCCCTTAATCAAGCCGTAATCAAGGAGAACATGGGTTTTGGAGCGTCTTGAGAGATCGCGTGTCGTAAAGCGTGTCCGTTGGAGCGAAATTGAAGCCAGGAGTAGTCAGAGAACCTTTTCGTCCGACTGAAGGTTTACTGTCGCCCTCGTAATTTTACTCGATTCTAAGACGACGACTTCATGAAGATGGAATTCCTGGTGGTGGCCAAGACGTAAAGACGGATTCACGCGTTCAATTCTAATTCGTTGTTTATCAATCGACCTCACATTTATTTATGCAGGAAAGTAATATTGAGTATAGGTCAACCTAAACTCAATATTGCTTCCCTGTATAGTTAATTGTAACATGGTAAAGCGTGAGTCGAAAGGATGAGGTTGGTTGGATTTCGACAACCCAACTCGGGGGGGATTTTTAGACAAATGTTCTGTCCCGGACGGAAACAATTGAAAATAATAATCGTTTGAAGTTAGGGAACAGGGATATTGTTCGGGAAAGGGTGGAAAGGGGGAAATTTGTCGTCCGATTGAGGTTTATGGTCGTCTTCCGTCGCGTCTTTACTCGATCCTAAAATAACTCCGCAAAAATATATCAAGCCTGGCGGTGGTATGTTTTGGTTCAAGGTGGTTTGAGGGCGAAGAATCACTTCGCCTAGGACTTGATGTATTTGGCCTCATTTTTAAGAAAAAACTCTCATCTTTCCAATGATACCAAAATATATCAACCCCTTGCTGAACTACTTTTCGAGCCATTTGCCTAAAAATATAAGCTGTTTTACATGGGATAGATTATGGCTGAGTGCTCCAGAGGGAGAATATGAATCAAATTAGGAACTTCTAGCACCTAGACTTCGTCAAAAAACTAACGGTGTGTAGATTGCATGTTTTCTCAACTATGTATAAAAATAATCTATTGCTCACCACATTAACTTTTACAGAATCGCAAAAATACCTGCCGGTTTGAAGGGTTTTCAGCCGTACGGCGGGAAAAAATGAGTCAAGTTAGAGACTTATGTAGCTTTATTTATTTAATTATTGAGAACTTTCGTCATGCATAACTATATCTCTGTGTCGTTAATATTACAATATTTATTTCATACTTCTTACGGACGCTGAAATAAAAAAAATAAAATTTGAATATGGTCTCCATTATGACTAGGGATGACTATCTCGCTCCTCAAACCACCTTAAGATGTAATGGCAGATTCGCGCGTAACATGTTAAGGGGGGGATGAAGCCAGAAAGCGATGGGAGTTGAGGTTTGCCGCAAAATGGGGATTTTAGCGAGATATATTTTAGAATCCGAATTTGGAAAACTGGATGCGATTGTTAAACGAACGGATGTCAAAAATCGGGCGGAAACGATAATAAGTAATCGGCGATAAAAGTTTCAATATATTTCACGGTTGGAGACGAGAGAGTAGGTATAGGTATAGCGGAACTTGGTGGCACTCGCCAGCGGAGAGTTTTTTAAGTGACTTAGGACGAATTAAGTGTTGACGAGCGGGCAAAGATATAGCGAAGAGCTACTACTAGATAGATACTAGCTACTACTACTACTAGCTACTACTACGAGATAGCACCTAAGAACTTTTATCCCTCCTCTAATGCATGCTCTCTCCGCATTTTCTGTTCGAGCCACCATGTTATGCTAGACCTATAGATGGTGTCTTGACCCACAAAAGTGAAGCGTGTTTTGTTTTTGCGAAAAATGATTCACCCGGCATGGCGATCGGGCACAATTTGTTGATAAATTGTATTTATCACTTTAAATTTAATTTTAAAAGTTGTATTCATTCTATAAGTTTGACCTTTTTGTTTAAAAAATTGTGACGTATATTCTTTTTCTCTTCCCCAGGTAAGCAAGATTTTTCCGACTTGATCCCTCTATCCTGCTTTGGTAAGAATAGAATTAAGGATTTCCTAAACCAAGCTCTAGTTACCCAATTTCATCAATTGATCATGATACTGGGCTCGTTATACGTTAACCAAAGTTTATCATGCTGTCAGAAAAAGAGCAGTTACCTAGTTTTAAAGCTGTAATATTCGTTGCCATGAAAATATGTACACCAGTTCAGAAAACCAGGGGCATCGATATATATATTACATGTAGAAAGACAATTTACATGAAGGCAGGATGACATTGTCAGTTTAAACTGGTGGAAGTTTTTCAATGTACAATATATTATTTGTTTATCATTCCATTAGTATCTCGTTACAGCATTCGAAGTTGAAAGTTCATGTGGCGTAGTTCTACCCTTTAGAATATAAAAAATAAACCTTATAATATAACTCTCCATTGCAGTGTGATTTTTTAAAGCATGGATGTTAATGAACCTTCCATTTACTTGGAAGAATAACAATGATGGTGATCTTACTTTCAATGTGTACAGTGTGTACATGACTGAGAGCAGATTTTTCGGCAGGGCCTTTCGATTCGATATATGTATGTTGCTCCATTGATATCGATCAATCGAAGGAGGAAGACGATTGAGATATCGAACGACCTTGCTTTCTTTTGGAAGCTTTAGATCACCTGTGGTGCTGGTGAAGACGCGAGAGTCTTAAAGGATTACGGCGACGCCATCCAGTGCCGTAGTCAGTGGGGGGCTATTCTGTATGTTCTCGGAATTTCCGAGCCTCGGAAGTGACGAAATTTTGACGTCACAGCCCCTAAAATTTCAAATACGGCCAGTTGAGATTTGTCGGGGGCTGTGACGTCAAATCCACGGATTTTCCGAGGTTTGTCCGTGTCGAGTCCTTACTGAATAAGGCCCCTGGTCATGTCTTTAGGAGGCGCAACCAATTTCCTAGGAGAGGTAATCGTTTTATAGTTTCATAATAAAGGCTTGGGAAGGTTAACATTGTAAATTTATTCGATATTTTCAAGGTTACTATTTGCAGTCTTAATTTTAGATGGATTGTTCGACTCTTAAAGATCGCCTCTGTAAAGCAGAGTACTAAAAGAAGGCGTTAAACTCTTTTTAAAAAACTCTTAAAGCTAGGTCGGGCAAAAGAAATTCCAGGAGTGTCGGCGGCCCCCAACTGGCTACGGCCCTTGAGGAATAAGCGATAAAATTCATTAAATATATGCTTCTAAATTTATAATTCAGTTTTATATAATGAATAACTTGTATTTACTATCGCGGAAGTAATCTTAAATTGCATTGTTGTTTTTTTAAATTAATTGTTTAAACAAAATGGGAAATAACAATAAAAGTATTGCAAATACATAAAAAATAGTTAAAAATCCAGAATTAGCGGATCAAAAACTATGGAAATAAACCTTTGCATCAAATATATATCTACGTAATAATAACAGCGTTATTAATTTTGGCCAGCTTTTTTCGATTTGGGACCACTGTGCGGCGCCCCCCCGCCTGCCCCCCGCCTGCCCCCTTAACCTCCCCCCCTGGCAACGGCCCTTGAGGCCATCGCAATCTTGTTCACCTGCGGCTGCGTAGAAAGCGTCAAATGAGATAAACAAAATGGTTGACCCTTTGTATGAATCGATGAGATGATAAGATGGCTGATCAATAATTTCAAGATGGCTGGAGCGGTAATCTTGGGTCATCTTAGTGCTTATTTTAATAACTTTATTAGTAAGTCAAAGAATAAATTATTGAACCACATTTCATTCAGGTACATCTTATTATGCGTTGGAGCTCACCACACAAGTAGTTATGGAAACGATACAAGAATTATATTTTAAATTTTTTCCTTTAAAGCATGTTATGAATAGAGTTTTCGGCGCGGTATTCGAAATTTTAGACGAAATTGTATTGAATTATTTTTTTTTCGAATATTGGACTTTGCGTGACCCCTTGACATTAGTTAGCAACCATTTTATTAATAATACGTGTATTTATTCGCGTTTTGAAGAAAATATGTGCTTGTGTAATCGATTTATTACGAAATGTGTGTTAAATACCACTAGGCTACGTGTTAAAATAGCATAGAGTTACCAAAAAAATAAACAAATCGTTTTTATTTAATTTTGTCTTTTTTATCCTTAGATGTATCACTTATGAGAACATGCACATGCAAAGTTTCACCGTAATGTTTCTCGCAGAAAGCTCGCAATTTTTAGTGTCGTATGACGGAAGGGATTCAGTTGTTAAGTCAAGCATTCGAATTTCGTATACACTTTCTTTTAGCCTGAAATTTGAGTTTTCGGATAAAAAATCGTCAATTTTTGCAATATTTCAACAATGGAAATGTTTCTTTACGTAGCAACCGCATCGTTGGATTTAAATTGGATCATGCAATACCTGAAGCACTGATGCCTCGGGTCAAGTGATCAAAGACAACAGAACCAGCTGATAACCAGTCAAAAACGACGGGAAAAATTCACAGTCGTGTTAATCTAATTAGTATAGATTTGATTCATTTCATGTTCTGTGCAGATTTTATTACTGTTAAATGTCTAGTATTTGGAAGGGGTTTCAAATGTTTACAAAATATGAGGGTCTCTGCTAAATTCCAACGTTTTTGACATTAGCCACGTGGTTTCCATGGAAATTCAACATGGGGCTTATTTTAGTTTGAGTTAAGTCGTGTTTATTTTTTTCTTTGGTCTATTTATCTAGGTCTGAAAAGAAATTCGGTTTTTTTAGATATGCGTGAAGCTATAAGAAAAAAAATCCTCCACCGGACATTTTTAAGATATAGGTTACAGGGATTTTTTAGTTAGATATTTTGTGTATGTCTCAAATCTGGATTACAGAATTTCACGAGGCTGAAAATTTGAGCAATGTTATTGAAAATCAACGGAATTGCGCTAAGTTTGGTGTATACTAATTCAGTGTTTCAGCGGAATCACGACTATATTTGTTATTTTTTGAAGTGAAAACTTCTTATGTCGCGTTGAGCACTTTTGTAGATGGGTAAAAGCCATTGGACTCGCGTCACCGTCACCGTCACTGCTGCTAAATATATGTATAATTGTATATTCTGTATATACACAGTATACTCGCTATATACACAGTACTTGTGGATGGGTAAAAACCATTGGACTCGCGTCACCGTCACCGTCAAATAAACTATATTATAATTTGATTCATATTACATTATATATATCTAATATACGGTTTAGTTCATTCAATTTGGGTTGCTACAAATATTGTGCCGGATAATATAATAGTCCATACTCGTGCAGGAGAGTGTACTCGATACAAAAATAGTGAAGGTTAGTACAATATAACTCAATTTCTTTTAATACGTTCAATTTGAGTAGCTTATTCATATATACATAAACATAAACTTTGCAGACGATAAAAATCTACCATTGATTGAATTTTTAAATAGTGAGTTTGGTTTAACGATGTCTAATGATCGCAATCTTGGCACAACGAAATATAAAACTACTATTGATGCAGTATTTACAAGACATTCAAGCAAATTCGAATCAAAATTATTCGTTTCTTACTTTAGTTACCATAAGCCTATTTTAGATATTGCCGATGATGATGGCGGTGATGATGAAAGAGTTGTTGAAATAATGGATGAAAGTTGATTATTCTGAAGTGTACAATTTTTATTTTTAAATAATTGTGTACAATAGCGCAATAAATGAATATATAATTTATTATATACATGATATACTACTTTCTA
Organism: Pyrrhosoma nymphula; assembly: GCA_963573305.1. Taxonomy (NCBI): domain Eukaryota; kingdom Metazoa; phylum Arthropoda; class Insecta; order Odonata; family Coenagrionidae; genus Pyrrhosoma; species Pyrrhosoma nymphula. Next base: position 3,342,195 of record OY754335.1, on the reverse strand, counting down.
CTGATTAATAAAACACTTCATTAGAAATTATTCCCTACATTCAAAAATGCTCACGTTATTTCAAGTTTTCACTTCTGTCGGTACTCCCGGAGTGCCTCTTTCTTTTTTATTAATGTTAAATAAATGTTAATGCATTTAAAGTAATTGAAATACCCAGCTGTGAGTCATCGCGTAAGACCCTCCATTCTACATCCCCGGCCGCGGAGGTATGGTCGGGGGAAAGGTCGGCTACCTGCTCCATGCTCCGCGACGAGTCTAATTGTCCAGTACGGCTCGGAATTACATTTCTACACTATAGTACATACCATGTTGGCCATTCTGCCTGCCACGCGCTCACTTTCCCCTCCGTTCCTTTCCTTTACCCCTCCCACACATTTCACCCCCTCTGTTCTCTGCGCACCTAAAGGCTTACGGCTCTCGCGAGAACTGTGTAAATCATTTATTTAACTCAATTGAGGTAGATGGAGGGGGCGCTTGCTTATGGTGGCCAGAGCTTGAAGCTGAAGTCAGTCCGCCATATTTGTTCCCACGATTTACACCATAAGTGCTTACGAGCTGACGGACTAAATATGAAATTTTAACTATGGTTCACATCTCATATAACTCACTTGAAATCAGATTGCATTTACTTCTTGAAAATACATTCTTCATGTCTATATGTATAATTTTATCTATTTATGAGCATAACAATCCGTATTGCCAGCAAAAAATCATGATAAAATTGAGAAGAATAAATAATTCCAAGTTACCAGTAAAAGCTTCAAGAGCTACTCACCTTAAATTTTTCTACTTGTGGTGGATATTCTTGCTTTGTGTAAAGGGTAACAAGTCCATTCCCCCGTGCTATCCAAAGGTAAGATATTTTGGTTGCCAGGTTACAACTTGATGACGTCATGCCCTCTCCATCCTCTTAAGTGATTTGACTATATAGCTAATAGATCGACGTCATTGTTGTTATCATCCGTAGTAACGGGAAACGTATCCATGTTGATTACCTATGTATCTGTGTTGTAGCTATTCGGACGAATAAATAGCAACACACAAAAGTAAAAAAAAAATATGTTAATGCTCACCTCTTAGTTGAATCAAAATTCGGTCATGTCAAAATCATCCTCTTCGTAAGATTTTATTCCTTTGAAAAACCTACAAACGAAAGCGGAAATGCGCGAAACGTTGCTTGTCAGATCGCTAGATAAATTGAACGTGTTCTATGATCCTTACCAGAGTACCTACCTATCGCAAGCGATTCTATCGCACGCCGGTAAATGGCGTGAGATTTGGTAGTTCAACGGAGATATTTACCATTTTGCCGCTATCCGCGCCAGCTCTGGTGGCAGTAATGTCGCCGTGTGTGCAATAGGGATTAAAGGAGTGTGCCCAATTATTCTCATAGTCACATTATGCGGCCGAAGGTAGCCAAAATATTTCGAACTTTTTAGCGTCGACCTAGAAGGAACCGCTTGTTTAGTTTTCCGCGATACATTATTACTTATTATTCGCTCCGGTTCCGTTAAATCCCTTTCAAATGGTGCACCCACTGTGTGGCGTGTCTTTATCGGAGCCATTTTATCATTCCCGACTTTTGTGTTTGCTCCTGAAATTCCGGCCGTAACGGTTTATACTATCTCCTCGCAAGGGCTAAAGCAGTCAAATAATGGATAAGCGTAAGTCAATGTACTCTTTGTAATCTTCCTTAAAAGGATTCGGTTCGTATCGGTGGGTGGAATGCTTCCGCTTCTCCCTCCATAAGACTTCCTTCGAAATGTCCCCCCCCCCCCTCATTATCTTCTCAAATGTGGATCCCGTGATCCTGTTGCGATTTTCAGTTTCAGTGGAATGGAGACCAATCATTTAATAATTAAGTAATGAGATTTTCTAAGGACGAAAGAAAACTCGAGTGTCCTTGAAAGTAAGAGAGCACTGACTAGAGGTGGTAGAACAATTGAATTGTCTGGATGGTCCCTAGTAGGAAAATGGGCGTGGCAGATAAGGCCATTGGAAGGAGAATAACATTAGTAACACGAGGTGTTCACAAAGATAGAGGGAGAGATTATGACAGGGACGTTGTGTTTGAGAGTAAAAAAATATCAGTGAAGAGTTAAGTGCAGAGTGTAGCGTTTAAATGGTGCAGAAGCGAGCAGGAAAAATAGTGAAGAAGTTCTCAGGATGTTGGGTGAGGAGAGGAAATTTCTGGAGGAGATGAAGATGGGGCAGAGTAAAGTGGTTGGCAGGGTAAAAGGAGGGGCGAGGGCCGAGAAATAGGGGCTAAGGGTAAGTGGGGGATAGGAAGAAAGAGAATAGGTTTTATGGACGGGATGATGTGAGGTAGGACGGTCAACCTGGAGAATGAACTTGTTTAAAGGGCTTTCATCTGTAAATGATTAGGTATTGCTACTTCTATTTAAACCTACTTCTACTGGTAGATCACGTCTAATGAAGTCCTACCCTCATTCACGGCTGGTGAGTTAACACCCCCTGCCACACGTCCATGATGCGGCGCGCTGTGTAGTATGTAGTTTTAAGAGATATATGTAGTTTAATATCAATTTTGCGATTAAACGAGGTAAGCGCGCTACCAATAAAATTGATGATATCCGCCACTCTTTAAGGATAATTTACTTTTAGCAATTTGGAGTAGTGTCATATATGTTTTTTTCGGGTAATAGTGGATACAGATGCATCTCATCACTGCCTCAGAGACAAGTCCCAGACATTTAAGGTAGTTTGAGAGAAAAATCCCTACACCTAGAATTTGATGAATTTGACTTAATTTTAAAGATAAAACTCTCATCTTTCCAATGATATCAAAATGTTAACCCCTTGCCGAACTAATTTTCGAGCGATTTGCCTGTAAATATAAGCTGTTTTACATAGGATAGATTATAGCTGTCCGCTCCAGAGGGAGAATATAAAAAAAAATTGGAACTTCTAGCACCTAGATTTCGTCAAAAAACTAACGGTGTATAGATTGCATGTTTTCTCGACTATTTATAAAAAATAATCTATTACTCACCACAGTAATTTTGACATAATCGTAAAAAAACCTGCTGTTTTGAAGGGTTTTCAGCCGTACGGCGGGAAAAAATGAGTGAAGTTAGAAACTTATGAAGCTTTATTTATTTAATTACTGAGAATTTTCGTCATTTATAACTATATCTTTGCGCCATTAATATAGCAATATTTATTTCATACTTCTTACGGACGCTGAAATATAAAAATAAAATTTGATTATGGTCTCCATTATGACTAGGGAACTATCTCGCTCAAAACCACCCAAAGTGATGGCAATTTTGTTTTTAAAGTAAAACACGAGTTTCGGTTGACCAATAAAGCCGTATCTGGACCGGATGAAAACGTTGCATCCAATTTGCTGCTCGCGAGTAGCCATTTTTCCATTCCTACTCCCACACTCTGGCGCCTATAAAAAGGTCGGGTGTGGATCAGTGTTTAACGGTCGATACTCATTCATTCATCACAGACACATCAATGACCATCAATCAATCCTTGGATTGGCATGATGGCTTCGCTCTCCACTTGACTCTTGAACTCCGTTAAATAAACTCTCCGTGAGATGCACGTTGGAAAGGGATGACGATGTGTTGGTTGTGGATATTGTTTCCGTACGGTCAAATGCATCGTTAGTGATCTTCCTGTTTCCATTTGCATGGCACAAAATTGCCGGATAGATAGATACTCGTCTGCGTGTCAAAACGAGTTCTTAAACCAAGGGAGGAGAAACGGGGAATTTGTATTTTATGTGAAGATTTCTTTGTTGTCAGAATGGATGCACGCCATAAAATGTGTATCAATCAATTATTTAATGAAATGTAAATGTAGTGAATTGGGACCATGATGAAAAGTTGCTGGAACATAAAATGCCCAATTGATTTTTCTCTAGCATTTTCTTTTGTATCAAATCGATATTCATGATATTTATCTGACCTGCAGTATGTTTCATGAGCATTCTTTTCTTGATACCCTTACAGTACAAATGCCCTTTCTGTGATACCCTTACAGTAATGAATTCAACTAATTAAATATACATATATATTTTCGAGCTCTGGAGAACAGTCATCGTTAGTATTTCATTCAATAGATAGATGTATCCTTGGACAGTCCTGCATGTTGCTTTTCGACCGCTCGGATTTCTCTAACGTTGCCTTCATGAAATTACTTTTCCAATTTTAAATACCATATATCCCGGTCCATAGGACGCACCATTGGACGCATAGATGTTTGAGGATAGATATTATAGTTATTATTATATATAACCTGTAAAAAAATGACGTCCACCTCTGCGACATTGGTGTATGATCAGTTATTTTATTGCAGAGTTAGACATATATAAATCTGTATTCAACATGCCTATAGTATCGATGCTATATGGAAAAAGGACAAAAAGAGAATTATCAGGCGTTATGTGGTGGTCTTACGTGTATCCGGATACAAAATCTCGACTAGAAGTTCGGCAATCTTATAAAGTCTAATTATAAAAAAATAAAAGAACCTGTTTGAGGATTCCTCCATCAAAAGTCTCCCGTGCATGTATTTAAATAAAAAAATCAATGCTGGGATCCTAGGGCTTAACTCTCGGCTTATGAGACGTAGGGCTATCTTATAGCAATACATTTTAGAGGAAAAAGTGCGTTTTACGGGCCAAGAAATACGGTTTCTTTGAAACTCGAGTCAGTATCTTTTACCTCCCTGTCCAAGATTACTTTTCTGTTCCTCTCTCTCCCTGTTGTTGGAATCAGGATTCTCGTCAGTTATTTAACTGTGTGCAGTTTGTGTGAATTTCCAACTATTTGACAAAATAAATAAATCACCCACCACTTTAATTTTTAAAGAATCGCATAAAAATATTCGGTTGTGAAGGCGTTGTCAGCGTACGGCCTGAAATTATGAATGAAGTTAATGACTTATGTGTGCATATTTAGATGATAATCTAGCATTTCAGTCATAGAAAACAATATTTTAGCGCTTATTAATATTACAATTTATACTTCACGCTTCTAAGAGCTGCTGAAATAAAAATATATAATTGAAATATGGTCTCTATATTGACAAGGGAAATATCTCATTCTAACCACCATAAGACTCGATATTGGCAGTATTAAAAGGGAAAAGTTGGAACAGTAATGTAATTAAACACTTCGCATCATTTCTATTTGGACGCATTTACTCTGAAAATCGAACACAGGAACAGTGATCTCGGTTGCGATCATCGAAGTTCTTTTCTTCTTAAAAACACACTCCTCTGCGCATATTAATTAACACTGCTCCCGACAGGTTTTGAAGTGCGCTTGCCCAGTGTGCAGGGTCTGAGACGAATGTAAAGCATGTTTTGTTGCGAAGTGATTAGCGTACTAGAGCGGAAACGTAAAGCACCTATTGTTAATTTGTATAGTTAACGGAGAATGATGTCATTTGCTTTCTTAACCATTCATATTATAAGGCCTCACGAATGCGGGATTTGTAATGTCGTTGAAAATTAACCTAGCTAGCTTTTCACTTGTTCGCTGCAAATTATATGAAGAGAGTGGCACAGAGTTTTTTCACGCCTGCAACGCCAAATGAGTGGGAATGTCTGTTTGTTGGTTAATCGAAGGTTTCGTTTATTTTTTGGAATAGAAGTCTGTTTTATTCTTGGAATTTGGTCGGCTGTTTTTGATTGGTAGATTGGAGAGTGAAAATATGGGTAGCTGAAGAATAAAAAAAGGTTGATGCCCTTTTCATGGATGGTTTCACAACACCCCATGCCACACGCTTTCTACCCTAGTAACTCGAAAGCCATTAAAACTAACATACTACATTTTCTCAACTTTTTTTATGAATAAATTATTTTTATTTTCGAGAGAAGATATTTCACCACCAAATTGAGCAAAATCTAACATAATGTAATATGAGAACTTCCACCATATTCTGCCTGAAACAGTTATATTTATAATTAAATATATATTTGATGTAAGGTAAAGTATTTCCTTTTTAAACTTCTGAAAACATCAACTACCCTGGTAACGAAATAACAACCAAAATAAAACCCCGTTTACATCACTAACTTTCTACCACAGTAAATTGTACGCCAGTAAAAATTTCCCCATGTGAACGCAAGTTAGTCCCATCCCTAGTATACTTGTTTACGTTGTTGTTTAACACGCTAGAGTTAGTTACTAGGGTTTTTTTCCCATCGAATTTTTTTTTATTAACTTTATTTTACAAATAGCTTACACTTCCCTTTGGATGGGTTACAAAAAATATTACAACTTACACAATTACAAGTTTACTTTCTTTTTTTCTGGTCATTATGAATGATATTATCTATTATGGTCCTGCTAAGCTGATGCTTATCAGCAGGTTCCAAGTTTACAATGTTGTGGTGCATTCACAAAGACAATTATTATCTATCAATAATGAAAAAACGTTAGAGAAAAAAAATAATATAGCAGTTGAGGTCATGCTAAGCCAAAGCAGCTTGTCAGCACGTGCCTTTAGTTAAAAAATTTTTTTTTTGCTGTGTAGCGTTTTGGACAATTTCGGAGCTTTGCAATATTAGCCTATGAGCCACTCTTTGAGTGATTTTTTTAAGAACAGATATGCTAATAATATCATATATTGACATAGTTAATTCGTTTAACAACCAAGGGGACTACATGTGCCAAAGATCTCTTGCCATGGAGGTTAAAATACTTAGGTACAGACAACCTATTTATTCGACGCAGTTGCATGTCGGTATTAATCACACTTAGCTTAATTAATTTGCTGTCAAAGAAGTTGTCACAAATTAACACATATGTATACAATTCTTTTAATGGTAACAAAAATTGATTCTTATATACTTCTCTCACATTGTTTTCCTTGACCATCAAACGCGCAACCATTTTATTCTGTAAAGTAATAACCTATGTAGTCAGTGCTTCTGGCATTCGGCCTCCCGTAGAAAGGGTAAATGAAATTAGAGAATACCCCTTACCAGAGACAGCTCAGGGTTAGCGTCGTTTTATTGGTATGATTGATTTTTATCGCCGATTCTTGCCTCACGCTTCGGAGTTTACGGCCACTCTGCATGACGCAATAAGCGCTCCAAAATTAAAAGGTTCTCAGTCAGTTCAGTGGACTCAGGAATTAAAGGATGCATTTCAAGCTTGTAAAGATAGCCTTACTTCTGTCACGTTACTAGTTCATTCGCACAACGATGTATGTACCTCTAGGACTCTTCACTGATGCCTCCAGTCAGTCAGTTGGCGCATGTTTACAGCAGTATGTTGATCAGTTTTGGCAACCGTTAGCTTTCTTTTCGAAAAAGATGTCAGAGAAGGAGAGAAAATGGCCAGCTTTCTACAGAGAACTTCTTGCAATATACCTGTCAGTGCAGCATTATCCACATATATTGGATGGTTGCCAATTTACTATTTACACAGATCAGAATCAGAATAAGGAATCAGAAAAAAAGAAAAGTCAAGAAAGTTTTAGTAAAGAACCAGTTCAGTTAACCTGATGAAGCTGGCAGGAGGACCAGCGAAATATTGTTTAATGCAATTTTAAACATCGCGGAATGAATCCCGAAAGATTAAATAGTCATAAGTAATAACCTTATTCAGCAATTTGGTTTAGGTTGAGATGATATTTACTAGCATTCGAATGGCTAAATTAGAAAGCTAGTAATGTAAATGGGAAATGAGGCGACACTATGTAAGCGGAAAGGGGGGATGATAATAATTCCCAGTTTGCTGGTTTGGTGGAGAAAAAAACACCATTTTCTCGCCCGTAGGAATATGTAGTACGTGTCACGTGAGGCTTTCCCCGGCTTCACGAAGTTTCTCGCGATTACACGTGGAAATTCCGTTCGGGAAATAGACCTTTCACCAAGCACCGACAACACCACCCGACTAAGTATGCCTTTGGTGCTCCAGTGGATCGACGTCACGACGCACGGCGGTGCTTAGCGAGTTTCAAACTTATTCCCTCTCCTATCACCCCCACCCACACTCCAAGTATTTTTATTATTAAAATGGAGAGAATTGGAGCACACCAATTCCCTCCCACTCCGTCTTCCCTTGCAAGGGCGGAGGGCGGAGTTCCTCTTTATTGTTTCAATTACAATAATATTTGGGGTACCCATTATTAAACACCCAATTTTCTACATTTTACTTTTTTTTTACAATTGGTTCATATTATTCTAGTGTACTTCAAGTTTCAATGTTTTTCATTACATTTAATTTTACAAAGTGTATTATTTTTTTTTATTTTTTTTTGTTTTCTCCTTTGATGTCTTCATCGTGTGTCTTGCGATTTTCTTTGCTTGCTTTACAATTGTCATTTTCTTCTTAGTATTTCTATCACAAAGTTGTCTTCTTTCTTCTTCCTCCTTCTCAGCATTCTCACCATTCCTTCCACTTCTTTTTTCTTTTCTTCTCTTCTCTCTTCCTTTTCTTTTCTTGTCTTGATTTCTTCTACGTCCCTTCTCCTTCTCGCGGTCTTGTGAAGTTTGAAACTGCTTCGGCTGCTTTTCAATTCCCCAGTCCTTTTCCTACCTCTTCCAGTATGACTGGCCAGTTTCCGAAGATCTTCTTAAGCTCAGTTCTTTCTACTGTGTCTTTTGGACAATCGTACAACCTATGCTGTACATCGTCTGGTCCTAGGTTGCAGTCGCATTCTTCATTTTCTTCCTTTCCTATTTTCTTAAGATAGGTCTTGAGTCCTCCATGTCCCGTTAGGATTTCGGTTAGGTATCTGTCCATTTTAATTTTACATTTTATTCGATTTTCAATGCTGAGGAAAAACTTAAATGTTAGTCTTCCCTTTTATGTAGAATTCCATTCTGCCTGCCAGGTTCTGTTCGTAATTTCATTTATTTTTCTCTTGTTTGTATTCCATTTTTCGGTATTTGTAAGCTGAGTTCCATCTTTTGAAGCTCTTCCGGTTCTCCTTAGTTGTGACTTGAGGAGTCTAGATATTATTTCTAAATTTATTGGCTTAATTCCAGTGATTACATTTAATGCTTCGTTGCTCAGTGTACGGTAACCTCTCGCGATAGGTGGAAGGCAGCTCCTTTGTGCTTCGTATAACTTTCGTTTTACTCTGATATGATTGATTCTATGTCCCCACACCTCTATACCATAGGAAGCAATGGGTATTGTTACTGCTTGATAAATGATTCGAAGACTATCCGTATTTATGCTAAATTTTTGTTTACAGTATCTTTTTAAGTTATTAAATACAGTTTTTATTATTATTGCTGTTTGGTTGACGTGGGGGGTAAATTGTAGTTTCTCGTCAAATTTCATTCCCAGATATTTAAATTCAGAGACCCTTTTTTTTCCCATAGATCTTTACCGTAGGATCTCGTTGCAGCTTTCCGCCAAAGACCATGTACACTGTCTTTTTAATTGAGACTTTTAATTTTGTATTTTTGGTCCATTTTTCTATCACTTTGCTGCCTTATCTCTCTTCTTGAGTCTCCTGGAATGGTGATCGCGATGTCGTCCGCATAGGCTGTCCATCAGCATTCCTCTGGTAGGTCTTGTTGTAGTAGCTCGTTCATGCTTATATTCCATATTAGAGGTCCCAGGATTGATCCCTGTGGTGCTCCTTTAGTTATTTTCTTCGTTGTGGACAGGTTTTTCAGTTGAATAGTGGTGGTTCGTCCGGTAAAGTAACTCCGAATTACTGCCGTTAGGTTTCCTGGGATGTTGCATTTTTTGAGTTCCTTGAGGCACTGAGGCCACCAGAGGGAATCAAAGGCAGCCTCAAAGTCAATAAACATTACTAAGGTGTATTTGCATTTACTAGTCTGGATCTCGGTGATGAGTTTGGAAGCAGCGTCAATCGTCGAACCTCCCTTTTTGAACCCATATTGGGATGGGTGAATTAGTTCATTTTCGTTAGCGGTTTCCTCTACTTTTTCTTTTAGAATTCTTTCATAGACTTTTCCTAATTCTGAAAGAAGAGTTATTGGCCTGTACGACTTAGGGTCTCCGGGATCCTTTACCTTGTCCTTCAGAATTGTACAGAGTAGCCCCTTTTTCCAGGTATTCGGGAAATATTTTAGCTTGATGCTGTCTTGTAGAATTCTGGTAAGATAATCAGCAATTATAGGTTCCGCCATAACGATGAGTGTGCCGTTAATATTGTCGAGGCCGGGTGCCTTTTTTGGCTTAATTTGCAGCATTGCCGTGACTACATCCTCCTTCGTAATTTCTACATTTCTGTTATCGCTGTCCTTATAATAATCTCTTCTGACTTCTTTCTGGTACTCGGTTTCTCCTTCTTCCGTGTCGTTAGGGACTAGGGTTTGTAGGATGTGTTCAATGGTTCCCTCCAGTAGTTGGGCGTTTCCATTTTTTAACTCATTGGTGGAATATGTCGGTGGGATTTTTAGTTTTTCCCTTGCCAATTTATAAACAACCCCCCAAGGGTTGTTTAATAGGTCATCTTTGACAAAATTGTTCCAACTTTTACTTTTTGATTTTTGTATCTCCTGTTGATATTTCTCCTTTGCCGTTTCGTACTCCATTTTGTTATATTCACGGTCGTGGTTGTTGATACTTCTTTGCATTCTTCTTCTTAGATTGCTGCATTTTAGCTTCAGTCTATGGAGTTTTGAATTCCACCATGGAACATTACTGATTTTTTTATTTTAGCGTAGGAATACTTCTTTTTGCAGCTTCGTGGAGACTATCTGTGAGAGCTTTCACTCTTTTGTCTATATTTAGTACCGTGGGTTCCCACGTGATGATGCTTTCGCATTTTTCCCACGTTAACTTGTGGGTTTCCCTCGCTCCCAGTTTGCAGATTTGATATTAAATTTCTTGCGTTGTGTCTGAGTAGTGAGTGATTCAGTTCCAATTTGGAATGTTATCAACCGGTGATCGCTGACCGACAGTTCTCCTTGCACTTGCCAGCGAATTAAGTTATTGACTAACTTTTCATTACAGATTGTTAGGTCAATAGTTGAAGTCCAAGTCCCACTCCAAGTAGTGGCAACACAAATATATGATCTCTTTAGGCTCGCCCCGAACCCAAAAATCCCTCCAGCTCCAATCTCTCTGTCTCTGCCCTTCTGCCATGAAGTTCTTGTTCACACAAATAAGTCTTTGAAAGGAGGAATCCGTTACTTTTTCCTCGGCCAAACAACTTGATTCGGGGGGGGACGATTTTTCATTAAAATTGTTACCATTAAGACACTTATATATTTATTAAGTCCTTAGATTATTTTATTTAAGAAGTGGAAATAAACCTTTGCAAAGAACGTATAATGTAAGCTTCCAAATAAACCTCAACGCACCTCCAATTAAACCCAACAAAACTCTCTTTAAAAGATGCTTTTTGTATATGGGACCTGTAAGTATACAATTTGATACCAGTGAATATTAAGGTCAATATTAAAATTAAATTCCATGTGTTGGCAGTGGAATGGCTACTTACTCAGCCCAGTGTAGACTATTTATTTAATGTTATTGTGTGAAGTTCTTTGCATTGGCAATCTATTCTAATATCTAATCTTTGCATCTATTTTATTCATACTGTCTGGCTCATTGTAAAACTATATCGTATTAATTATTTGTTTTTTTTTTATTTTATAAATTATCTATTTTTGTTGTTCTTATGAAAATATGCAGCTATGCATTTCTGTGAAGGTAGCCTCAACTCAATTTTTCTTAGAGGCTACCAAAAGCTTCCTAAAACGTTTGTGTGAAATATTTGATTTTTTTTTGGTGAATATTGCTTTGGGAAGTAATAAAATTATTATTATTATTATCTATTTCTGCCCTATCCCAGTTACTAGCCTTCCAGTGTAGTTCGATTTGATATATATCTTGCTCTGATATGGGTCTACGTTGCCATTTGTACGCTCCGGGTCAGTTGATCTCCTCCAATAAGGTTCTGGAAATGGCAACAGTGGGTCACTGAGTGCACATATTATTTTTCAATTTTCAAGTAAATTGGAAATTAAATTTAGGATCACGTTTCATTGAAGTTCGTGCGTTTTTTGCATCACGTCATACGAAATGATATTTGAGCAAGAGGCGGATTTAATTGATTAAATTTCGTCCGTATAACTTTCCTTTAAGTTACGTTTTCCTTAATAATTAACTTCTGGATTGCACTTTGTCGTTGGTGGCTACGCATGTTTAACGTACGTGTTTGCAGCTTCTAATGGGTCAACTTACAAAACCACTATTCCTCGCAACCTGTCAACTTGCTTTACTTCGGTACCTATTAAGCGTAAGGGTGAAAGAGATCCACCCCCTTCGTTATTTCAGTCCTAATTCACGTTCTTATGTTTCGTGTTCTCTTATGAAATGTGAATCGGACTAATGGTTCACAGACACTTTTTTTGCCTGAAAAAGGTCATTTAAACAACTCCTAGTTAAATTTGATTATTTCAGGCTTGACTTCGTGGAAGTAATGGATATCCATTGTTAATAAAATACAAATTCTCAGGCCCTTCTACTCCCTTTCTCCCTCTCCCCACTTACGGTTGCTAGGAGCCCTTCCAAACCCCTCCCCTCACAACCCTCCGTCTGTTGCCCATTCATAAACCCACCCGAGGTTTCTTCTGGTGGGTCCTTTCTTTGCAGATCCTCACTTCGCGCCCTTTTTTTCAATCATTGTTTCGGCAGATCTTAGCCTACTTTCCTTGCCCTTCACTCACAGATGTTTGGGCTGGAGCTTTAACCAATCTTCGTATATTAAAACAAAAAATAGAAAACAGTATACCTTGATGACCTTCTACTCTTCCCACTGTCTTCCCCCGATTCACTTTTCCTTTTTTCACTGATAACTTACGTAAGATTGGGACTGGAGGGTTCGGGACTGGGAAAGCTTACGTTGTCTAACATAGGGGTGGTTGGTGTTGTTTGTTGTTCTATAGGGGTGGGGGGAGGGTTAAAAAGTGGTAAAAATCGCCTTACGTAACACTTGAATATGGAACTATTTGCGGTCAAAAATATATAGCCAATGGGAGGAATCCACCCCCCTTAAAACCTAAAAAACATTATTATTTATTTTACAGACTTCGTAACGTTGAATAGAATTTTCATACTTCCATTTTTAAATCCGACTTCAATATCATTACTTGAGACTAAAAATTTAATGAAAACCAATAATAAAAAGTGTCTTAAAAATAGCATCCGTTTCGAATGCTTGCTTCCTGCGCCACTAGTGTCTAACACAATTACTAAGATGCTGGATGGCCTTCACCAGTAAGGCATCCAATATTATACACTACAATGGTGCCCAGTTTAGTGTTTAATTTGGGAAATCACTATTTTGTCAACAAATCTGTTGCTAGCATTTTCTAAAAAAATTAACTGAAAGGCTCAATATATTAATTAATTCTTTAGAAAATTTCATACTAATTTGTTCACTTGGAAATTTATGAATGGTATAATTTTCATATTCCAACTCGATAATTGTTAATTCTCACTGTATCTCTACCTTAAAGTAGTCTTTGTGGAAGTCATCGTTTACGGTGTTTTGAAAAGGCATCCTCTGGCAAATTCTGATAAGATTTGCATGTGGGCAGTGTATATTTTGCCTGTCATTTTTTTAGGATAATCAGCTAGTTTGCAATAGTTGTCTCACAACGATAACAACAAAATAGCATGACGAAAAGAGCAAGGAATCAAAAATATTTGGTTGCAAAGTAGCAATATTTGCAATATTTTCTCGAAACCGTGACAGTCAAAATGAAATATCGTCAATGTGATGAACTTATTAGGTTTTCACATGATTTTCACCATGGAAGCCCCTAAGGCTCAAAGTCAATGGTTAGAGCGAATCCTGGCCGCTCGACGTGCATTTATTCTCCAGAGCTGACAACGCTGTTCGCCCGCCAAGAGCCAGAAACTGAGGTGGGATGAGAAACACCTTTCATTGGTTACTCGCTCTGTGACGTCCATCCGCCATGAATTAGGAAAAGGGGTATTAAGACAGTGGATTCGTTGGACTCTGTAACTAGGGCGCAACATTCAGTTTCAAAGGTGGGGTTGATCTTTTGCTGGTAAGTTACGTCCTTGTGCTTTCTCATTGAAAATAGTCACAATTTATCGAAAATGGAACCTCCTCCACCAGTGATCATTTTCTAAAAATTACCGAAAATTTTTAAATTTACGATTTCACAATAATAACAACAGAGACGAGATTTATTTTCAATAATAAACATGCATTTTCGGCAGGGGCTCTCGAGGTATTATCTGCGCGGCATTACTGCGTCTTAACGTCGCACGCCTGGGGGTCTATCTCTGGAGACAACTTTCCTCGCCGAAAGGCGTCTCCGTTGTTTATACGCTCGAAGCCACGGCAAAACAAAACAATGAGGGAAGCGAAATATTTCCCGCCCACCGCCTGCGACGCCTCCTACAACCCGACTATATCCCCTAAACTCCATTTTCCCGCGCCATGAAATAACAAAACACGCGATGCGCGGCTTAACTCGTGCGTTCGTGTGAAGGCAACAACAGCTGCTATCTTCCTCTCTCTCTCTCTCGTGGACTCATGAATGTTAAAATGCCCGTGCCTGCTAAACTGAACTCTCCCTTAAAGCCGCCCCCCCACCCCCCCTGGGCTCACCGCTGGTTTAAGTCGTGGCCAATTTTAAGTTCTGAGTAGGCGTGGGTATTGGCATGTTCACCCACTTATTGTTCAGAGTAATTTTCATCGTGAGCGAGTACGGTTCGATTCCCGGCCTAGTCGAATTTTTTTCACTCTAAATCGGCCATCATTCCATCTTCACACCACCATTGAACTTCACAATTTTGTGTGTTTCCTATCCTCTTTCTTTCACCCTCTTTTTGATCGAAAAATATTTATTATTTACGCTTGTGAGCGGTTTGTGTGAATGAATGAATGTTTAAATAAATAATAATTATATATACATATATATATATATATAACTTCCAGGAGAATCACTCGGGTGATAAATATACAATATGCCAAGAGGGTGGCCGATAAAAATATACACACGGAAAAAAGAACACTTACAAATAAAAACTTCCGATATTTCGGTGAAGATATTAGCTCCACCTTTCTCTAGGAGAAGAGTAGGAATGAGGAAAAGGATAGAGGTTGAGGTATGGGAGGGGAAAGACGAAGGTGTTACAAGGGGAAGGAGGGGAATGAGAGGGGAGAGGAAGGAGGGGAAAGACGAAGAGCTAGGAGAGGGCGAGCGGAGGGGAGAGAGGAAAAAAGGGGAGCAAAAGGAAGAGGAGTGGAGGAAGCAGGGAGAGATGAGATGAGGGGGAGGGAGAAACTAGTGTGATTTATTGAGTCCGGGGGGCGAGAAAGCCTGGTGGACCAGAATACAAGAAGATTCAAGATCTTTGAGCTGAAGGGGAGAGGAAGAGGGGGGAAGGGAAGCAAGATGACCAACTTTAAAAGTGTTATTAAAAGTGGAGTTGTGGGAGGAGAGTGACTTCGTCTTCCCCCTCTTTCCCCTCCCATACCTCAACCTCTATCCTTTTCCTCATTCCTACTCTTCTCCTAGAGAAAGGTGGAGCGAATATCTTCACCGAAATATCGGAAGTTTTTATTTGTAAGTGTTCTTTTTTCCGTGTGTATATCTTTATCGGCCACCCTCTTGGCATATTGTATATATATATATATATATATATATATATATATATATATATATATATATATACATATATATATTTATTTATTTATTTATTTAAACATTCATTCATTCACACAAACCGCTCACAGGCGTAAATAATAAATATTTTCGTTCAAACAGGTGGTGAAACAGGGAGAAACAATCGTCAAAATGTTGAGAGTGGGAGGCGGTATGTTTGGGGATGGGATCAAGAAAAGGTGGAGTTTTGGTGGCATGGCGGTGATTGTTCATACGGATATTGAGAGGGGTGGTACATTTTCCCACATAGAAGGCAGGGCAGAAATTGCAGGAAAGGCGGTAGATGATGTTGCTGGTGGTACAATTGGCCGTAGAGGAAGATCTTTTGAGGGAGGGGGTGGAGGAGGGGCGGAGGAGAGAGCAGCATTTGCACCTAGGGCGTTCACATGTTGAGGAAAGTGGCGGAGGGGGGGCGGTGGGTTGGAGGGAGGGTTTAGTGGATTTAGTTCCCTAGAAATCTTAGAAGCCCTTCCTGAATCCGCCGTTAATGTTCACGTGAAAATACGTGAATACGCCCATATTTGGGTGACGAGGGCATTCGAAAAGCCCGGGCTAAACCTAGCCCATTGAATTAATAGCTAAATAGCCACCTCTCTCTCCCCACCACTATCCATTCGCACTTACCCCCCCTCCTTCCTCTCTGCCCTTTCCTTCCCAAGGGAACAGAGCGGACTTTTCATCATTCTTCTACCGCTGACGATGGCGGCGTGACCGCCGAAACGTCCAAGTTTTCTTTTATCAGTGTCCTTGTTGCGTGTTTCTGTGTTTGTTTAGTGTATTACTGTTTTATTTATGCATGTGCATCGTCGCCGAGAGCGATTTTCGACCAAGACATTATATATATATAAAATAATGTCTTCTGAGAAATATCTTATATAAATATATATATATATATATATATATATATATATATTATATATATATATATATATATATATTGTGATGATACGGTCTCATCACGGTCTTCCCGACTCCGTACCCGTGTCATTCACGTTCATGTTTGGCGCGCGGGCACAGCTGGGTAAGGAAGAACGAATTCAGTTACTCTTATGTTTTGAGGTAAAATGGTATAAAAGGCCAAGTGTGACTGGTCTAGAGAGGGCATTTTGTCAAAAGTTTCAAGTGAGACGGACCACGATCGGACCTCGGAGAAGTGACCACCCGAAGGCTGGGGGGGCAGGCAGTGAGGAAGACGTGGAAAGCACCACGCGGCAGTTGGATGTCCAAAGGAATAGGACAACGGAGGAGAAAGCAAAGGAGAGAAGTCGGAGAGTACCTGGGAGCGACGGAAAAACGTCCTCATAGTGTCAAGCTTCACGACATTCGTCCAGGAATCTACGGGACGAAGTTTCCCTGCGGAGGACAGACTCGTGAAGGGGCAACCTGAATTGGCGACGCCCTTGACACGCTAAGTACTCAAAACCCACTCTCCCGAATGGTGAATCATTTACTATTCTTTTCCCTCGATCCAGCCAGCCCCATCTTCCCGAAGAAACCCCCCAAGTGATAGTGCGTCACCCAGATTCAATGTGGTCTGAGAAACGTTGACATATCATTCTTGCCAGGCATAAGTGCCATTAAAACCTGTATCATAATTCTCCCGTTCTCGTCCCGTTATATTGACGCTGGACTTTCCTTAAAATAGAACGTGGAGCCTGTAATAGTCATTTAGCGACAATTTAGTTGTTCTCTGCCTATTGCAGTATTTGTCACATGTGAAATGGAAGACGTCAAGGGTCATTCTTTCTGTATTTTGTTTCGCTGGTGACTTATTTTCCATCTGTGTGTCGCTAGAACTCGTAATCAATTCATTCCTCATTTTTTAGGTTTAAGGTTACTTCATTATCATTCTTTAATTGCTCACCAGTGTAAATTTGGTGTTTATTTAAAATCATTTATGTTTCACCCAGTCCTATCATCCCATCCCTCATTAGATTTAAGAAATTTTCTGTTTATGTTTCATATCTTTTTGGCAAATAGATGTTGTGTGAAATCTAACTGTTTTCAAACGAGTTTTCTTACTTCAATGCTGTGCATCGCGTGTAAAATCGCGTCATTTTACTCCAGTTCTCCTCATGATCGTTGGCCCTAGAACCCACGTATTTTCTATCGGACATTGCTGATGTCCGTGTTTTAAGTGACAACCGCTGCCACACACTAAAGAGTTGGCTTGGTTTCGTTACATTGGCGCCCATAAACGCTTGTAGCGTTGAGTGAAAAAGATTAATTGCAATGGCATCGCTGATGTTGGATTGCTGCTATCAGAGCCATCTAAGTTCAGCCACGACAACTACTCGTCAATCGTGGCGGCATGTGGTTGCTAGGCACCTAGCGGGAGGTACCCGTTGAAATTCAACGGGTGTGATAAACATTGAACGTATTTGAAAACTCTAAAGCCTGAAGAATACTGTCAGCACGTAGTTCTTTTCGTTGCCTACACAGGTTGTTTCAGGAGGAAAGCGCAATACTTCTGGAGGAGGTTGGGGACGTGATTTTAAGCATTTTTTGTCCTGTGAACATGGGGTCGCAACTCCTGAGTTACCAATCTGTTATCATTGAACACCATTCATGACCATTGTATGAAATCCACCATAATACCGTAAGTGGTTAAGCAATACAGAGAGTAATGCTTCACAATTATTCACATTCAACAACTCCCTCCCCATATTTATTCACATGTTTCATCTTGTTTTAATTAGTCTAGAAAGAGAAGAATATTGGCCTTGATGCCTATTGTTCACCAATCAATTTCACGTGCATTCCTTATCTTCTAACAACCTACCTCTATAGCAATATGATTCGAAATAAAAATGTAAAAGTGAGAACTACGAGAATGACCGAAAATATACATCATACCATCGCACAATACAACAATTTTCCAGAAATCATTCATAGTAAAATCGTGTTAGTTTTGGAATAAATTACCAGACAGTATAAAAAACACCACCTCAATCAATGTATTCAAAAACCTACTATTTAACTATGTAAGAGAAATTGCAAATGAAAACAGAGAATAGGAATCAGACACAAGTAACCATGATGTATGATACATTGTATAACAAATTGAATATTGAAAATTGAAATTGATTTAATAGCCAAAAATTTTAAAAATATTCCTAATCACTTGTTTTTTTGTCTGGATGTTATGTTATGATTTGGTATGTTTAGGTTTACAGTTTTTTTATTTTTTTATATATTATGTTTAGGTTTAAGGTATGATTGTTTTAAAATGTATGGTATATAATATGTTAATATAGTAAGATTTTCGTAATGTGTGATGATGTGAACTACTGCCCCATAGGAGCATTCGCTCCTAGGTCAATAAATATTTTTTACATTCTATTTTATTCCTCTATGTCCATTTTCCTCTTATGTACAACAGGGCTGCAAGCGGTCCTACCGGTTGGTCTTAATGGAAAAATGACTTATTTTTCCCCAAATAATGACCAAATAATGACCAAAAATTGATCAAACACAACCAAAACCTTACTGAAACCGGCCAAACATACTTGAGTATATGTTTCCTAGAGTCCTGCATTCTCCGCCAACTCGCAAACTGGCGGCCAACTGGCCGACTAAGCAATGAAAATCTGTAGAATGCGTGATTCGAACACATATCTTGTACTTTCGCGTCTTCAATTCGTGAATTGCAAGGGATTTTTAGGGTCCAGTCGGTCGCCAGTCGGGGAGTTGGCAGAGAATGCAGGGCTCTGATGTTTCCTGGTACATATCGTGCCTTTGAAGAGGGAACGTAATTGAACGACGTATTAAAAAATGTGTCAAAACTTTATTCACATGAAAGTAATGCAAAATAATAAAAAAACTTACTTTCAAAAAAAAATAACTTGCACGTACTTTCTAACTAGAAATGTACGGTAACAAAATAGTAAAATATTTACTTCGTTGATAGATAAATATTATGTTATTACATCAGACACATTTTCCAGACTAGAAGAACAAAGTCAAGAACACAGAGTCAAAAATAGTGACAAGTCACCCGTCATGCAATGTTATTATCGCACCATCCAACAAAGGTGACTTTGATTTCGACCTTGACACTAACCCAAAAAAAAGACAGCAAAGAATCCTTCGCTCGCGCACGTAGGACGACCCCGATTTTTTAAGCCTATAAAATAAGATAAAAGTGACAAAAAACCTCGTCCTATATGCAAGTAAATACGGTATAATAATGACTTTTACTGACTTTTTAGCATTATAATGACTTTTAATGACCAAGATCAGAAGTAATGACCAATAATGGTAATAATGACCGACTTGCAGCCCTGACGTACAACCGAAGTTATTATATTTCTCTAATCTAAAACCTGCTATTACCTGTTAGTTAAATTTTTTTTGGCAGGATTCGCATTACCCATTCTCTTCCTTGTTCTGTAAGTAAGAACGTGAACTTTCCCGTGAAACTCCGTGGATTCGTCTAAAGTTAAGCGGTCTTGCAGTCACGATTGCAAAGTGATTAACTCTCTCTGGAATTCCGTGTCGAGATAAGCCTCCTGGAGATGCAATGCGCTGAAACTTGCACCCCAGATGTTCGGAGAGGAAGGTGGGCGTAGATTGTTTATGGAAATGGATGTGCACTGGCTCTCAAAGTTATTCACTGCTGCTTTGGAACGTGCAATTTGAAGCACGAACAAGTTCCTTAACTCCCCGCAATCGAACTCCTCTTGCGTCTGTGCGCCGATGAACTTACTTTTCTAGTTAAAATAGTTCCGCAAGAGGGTGCCCTGGGCATGTGAGGACATTTTTCGCCGTCATGGAATATGCATACTAGGAAGACATATGCTAGAGTGAATTCCGTGGACCTCAAAAAATACGTGAGTTGACGAGGATATGCACCAATATCCCTCACTTCACCATCCACCAATTCAGCCAGTGGAATATATTGACATAAATTAGTTAATACTCATATGCATAATTTAGTACCTTAAGGTGAAAATGAGAGAATTGAAAAAATCTATTTCTTGTTATTGATAATGGTGATGGTAACTAAGATTTCTGCTTAATAACATAACATTAATTTCAACAAATTAAAGCCAGAATGAAATCAATAGGGATGGGCAAGTAAACAAAATATATCGATATATATCGTATCAATATTTAAAACCTGTATCGATAGTTATCGAGTCAAAATTATCGATATTTTGATATATCGATAATTTTGCCAAAACAAGTGGTTCCTTAAAGTTTCACCAAAATATATAAAAAATGTTGAAGTAAAATTTGGAAAATTATGGACATGTAGAAGTAATAAAAAATCTTTTATTTTTTTATTTTTACAATCAATTTTAATCAATCAAACCAGTATTTGTCCGATATTGTCATCAGAAGAACTCTCTGTTTTACATGTTCCCCTACATGTCCCCCTGTTAATCTACTCCTGTTGTCCGGTATCACCAAGTTAACTGCAGAAGTCACTCTTTCGGATGGAACAGATGAGGCTTGGCATATTAAGTACTTCCTCGCGATTTCCGAAAGAACCGGTGTGAAGTGTCGGGAGTTCACCCAAAACTTTATTGGATCTGATTTCCTCTCCAGTAGTGGTCCAGATACTGCTTCAGCTCATTAGGGACCTCTTGCGTAGTAGTGCTAAGAGATAATAGGTGTCATATCTGGACCAAATTGAACTTCTATCAGCGTTTTCTCGTTCTGTTTGTGCAGATCGTACTTCTGGAGAACGTTGTCCCATTCGCCTATGTTCTGAGCGAATATCATCACTTATTTTCGTTATAGCACTAGACACCGCAGCTGGAGGAACAACTTTACAACAAAAAATCAATTTTTGATATATCGGCATGAAAAATATCGACGATAATAGGGTATTTTCCACGTACTTCAAACTACCGATATTCTGATTCTGTTACTTGAACTTATTGCATTGGCTAAAAGTTTTCTAATCAAATTGTATGAATTTCGGTTTTCTAAGCAAAAGAAAGTTGAAGGTTACGAATCCTCCCGAGCACACTCCGAAAACAACCGAATGACCTGTGACGTCATTTTCGCTGTTTACATTTAGACTCAGGCGTTTTCTTATGCTTACGGTGGAAACTGGTGCGGTGAAATTAGTTTTGGACGTTTGTCTGTGTTTGATGTGACTTTAAATGGCATATGTAGATGGTGTTTTGTGCCACAATGTACAAATATATCGGTGAAAACACCGAACAAGAAATGCATTCACGCAATCACAACTTTGAATGTTTGAAATTTCTTCCTTGGATTCCTCAATGTCCACCCGTAAAAATGTATACTTTACTCCGCACTTTGTGTTCTGGACATATTCTTGCAATGACTGTTCACAGTGGTCTATCTCTCTTCACTTAGACGTATCCTATAGCATTACCACCATAACTCTCAAGAGAATCTTTATAATAAAGCAACACTTAAATTAAACTTGTAATAGACATTTAAGAGATGAGAATCTATTTTTAGACATTTCTATAGCAGAGAAGCCACTTATAGAAACCTCTACAAACAATCACAAATTAACGTCTTAAGTGTATTAAGTATTTGCAGCGTAAAGATTTGGCAAGTACTGCGTTATGTTGATATGTTACTAAGGTACTGTTTGTTTACTGTTGCTTGGACTGGTATGGACTTTGAGAAATAAAGAAGTATTATAATGATTATGAGTGTATTGGAAAAACAATTAAAAAGCTCATGCACCAAATACATAATTATATGCATTAAAAAGATAAAAAACAGTAATGACGGTTTTACATGCAAACTTAGTGCTTACAGTTTTGGACTAAGCTCCACCAATTTCGGAAGCAGTAAATCGCTCGCCCTTCTTCATAAAAACGCCTACCATTAACAAATATACTTTGGGTAAATTATCTGATGTGGTTTTAATAAAACCATTGCACGCCATAGCCTTTGTTTTCAATGAAGACTCTTTAAATATACGGTCTCTTCTATAGCCCTTCACTTTCTCCCTCACAGCTGTCTATCGCTCAGCGAAAATGGCGTCAATCCAATCAGATTTCGTTTCTCAGCCGCGTAAAACAATTTGAAATTTCGACTATTTTAATCTTAAATATCTCAATTAATATTGAATCAATTTTAAAACTACTTTCACTCCGCAAACTTGTTTGAGTTAAAGTAACATAAAAAGATCAGTTTACTTAAATTTAAAATTTTGGAAAATACCCAATTATCGATAGATTTGAAAAAATATATTGAGTTTTTGATATATCGATATTTTTTGCCCAAGCCTAGAAAACAATGCTAAAATTTTGAAAAAATACATAAGTATATATAAAATAAGTAAAAATAATAATAAATAAAAATGAACATTATAAATAATAAAAATAACAAATCTGGATTTTGGAATCTCTCATTTTGAATATACATTACACATATGTTGCGAATATACATAACATATTTGTACTGAAATTTTGGAGGACTTAGAACTAATATCTACTAATACAAGATAAGGACGTTCCCTTGCCCGAAATGAGTCCGGTCTGCGCATGACGTCGTCTGAATGACGCGAGCAGCGGGTGAATTGAGAATTAGGAAATAGGAATTATGGACGAAAGCTCGGATAACTAAGGCAACGACGGATTGGGGTATATTAAGTATTCGCATCATTAAGTACTGATTTACGACATATTTTATCGGTTATAATTAGTAAATGCGTAATTTCATGATACAATCTTGTTTACAGCGGGAATAGCCCAAGCAACAATTCATTTACAAATGAAAGTTGAAACCATGGATACTGGAATATAAGGATATCATACTCCCAACTTTGGCACGATACTTTATTTGAAGCTGCCGACCGTGGCGCCACTGTCATCAGTGAGCCACTTGAATCAGACGATCCCAATGTAATCAAACGTAGTTTCGTTTTTCTTTCAATTTCGAACTGAGGGAAATTACGGCTAGTTATAGGAAGTGACTAATGGTTTTATCCGTTATATATAACCATGTTCTCTAAATATGATATCAATATAATCACAGAAAACCCCTTCAATAGCCTATCAAAGTATCAATAGTCTATCGGCCTAAAAGTAAAGAATGTCTAATAAATAAGCTACAAACAACGAAGTGTTAGAACGATCACGACTGCAAAACTAAATCATTAGCGTCGGTATGTGTAATGAGCGTAATTTGCGGGTACTTAAATTCGGTAATACATACTTTCAATTATTACATCAAAGACATTTACATCACGAAAAAAAAGAAAAACCAAAATCTGTGAAAAAATAAGTGATCTGCGATGGATACAAAGATAATCATCAGCATCGATCATAGCTTGCTATACTATAACGTGAAGAATAAAACAGAGTACATACATTAGCCTTAAACAAGCTTTCAGTTCTTCGCACCTAAAACTTTGTTCTTTCTCACGGTTACAGCATGTCCTTTGGGAGCATCCAAGAACAAAGTAAGATCTCTTACCCATTTTTAGTCGAGTAATCAACCTTTTTCTACACCAACATTTGAAAATCCCCACAAGCCGCCATCCCGCCATGCGTAAACAATAGTGACAATGACTGCGGCAAAGCGTAATGTCTGTTGCTCGCGGTAAAATTGTCTGTAAAAGAGCTTTAGAAAAATATTTACTGAAAATTTTACGATTCGTACGTAAAACGTACTTGCTTGATCACTGTAAATCTATTAATAAAACCGTAATGTTGACCAATCTGCCATCTATGAGACGCTTTGCGAACACGTGAAGTGATAAATGCACTCTCTTTTGGATGATTGTTTGGTTAAAAACTATGTGCATTGTTTATTTACTTACTTTCTGACCACCCTCAACGGCAATAATGCTTTGTTTATTCGTATACGCTCTCAATGTGCGCTTAATATGAGAGTATGAGTGATCAGGCGAAAGCATTAATAGCAATAATTGCCATGAATTGATAGTTCCATGAACCTCCAGCCATGTTTGTTTACTTTTTCCTTGTTTGGCTTCCCATGGATACGAGATTATCAACGCGATGTGCGGAACATCTCATTGGTTAACGGTTTTATGGAAATAGAACCTGTCCTATTCCGTAAAATGTTTCATAAAACTAGGTTTTATAAAACGGTTTTGTCGTTAGGAAGCTCATTTTAATAAAAATAATTGATTTAATAAAACGTTTTACGGTAAATTTTACCGTGAGCAACAGGCATAAACAAACAACCTCAGAAGCCGCACTAGTGCCACCTAATGAACCGGTTAAAAAAATTTAAACCAAAAACAATGAAAGCGCAATACTGAACTTGGCGGGGGTTGAAGCTCTTTACCATTTTCGACATTAACTTGTCTTACCTCTGGCAAATCTGGACCTGAATCGCCTGAGCTGATATCTTAAAAACAACTCTTCCCTCATTTGTTTCCTCACATTGATGTCGTATCCAAATAACGCACAAGTATCAAATACAAAAGGTACTCCGTACCTATAGGTAGCGGTTTATTTAATCCAAACTACGTCACAGCGTACGACCTGAACGATGCGTAATGACTAACCTTGCATTGGTAATATCATTGCCGACCCTATGGTTAACTCATCCGTTAGATAAAATTAATAAAAACGTAAGATTTTTTACCACAAAGTGCATAGTATAAACTTAACGTTATCCATGTTTGACGTATTTATTTTAAATCAACACCAAAGTTATTTCGTTTATATTTAGCGAGCACCACCTTTGCAAATCCCGATCTATTTTTGAAGTGCGCTGCCTTGGTGTGCGCGCCAGGGTCTGAATCACGAATGTGACGCGCTGTGTACCCTGTTGTGGTGTGAAGTTTATTAGCGCGCTCTCAAGCGAATGAAAAATGTTCCCTAAAATTTTAATCCTCATCTTTCGTTTCCAGGAAGTTAATAAGTGGTTCACAACCAATATATATTGAGTCCATTATATATCCCTCGACATTCCTTTTCGATTTCGTTTATTTTTAAATTATTTTTTTTCATGAAATTCGTTTTTAAAAATCCTTTTCCCCTCCCTTTCAAATTAATTTTATGTTTTTTCGGTGATGCCTAAATTCTACCCACACACACGCACATACATCCCGATATCACCTCGTCCGAGACGCATTGCGGAGATGTCCATTATATTTTTTTCCGTCGCGACCCTATATAAACATGAATTTATGGATATGTGGACAGAGTGCTTCATTTTTCTCCCTCTCGCGGCTCTGCCGTCTCGTATTTTTAGAATTTAAACAGTAATTAATTATCCCATTAGATCGTAATCTCTCTTTTCCCGTGAATATAGTTCCGATCACTTCCTTAGGCCTTGTCTAAATCCTATATATGTATCATAATTGGGCTGATAGTTATTTAAAAAAATGTATGTATATATAAATGTTTATTTTACCAAAAAATTACAAATTACACACTTTAAATCGTAAAATATATGATCTTATCCCTTTTTTTATAATTAATGACACAAAAGAAAGTGATCAAAATTACATCATCATATACAAAATAGTATTAGTTCCATGAAATTATTTATAATAATGGAACATGAAATTTTTAAACAAGGAACATCAATGTATAAATAATAGAATTGGATAGCAGTTGAAGTATATGATAATAGTCTCTCATCAATAATGAAGAAATGTTGGAGAAATAAAAAATAAGAGTTCAGTTAAGGTCCTGCTAAGCCAAAGCGGATTGTCAGCCTCAGGTGCCTTTAGTTAAAAATGTTTTTTTTTGCTGTGTAGCGTTTTGGACAATTTCGGAGCTTAAAAATATTAGCCTATGAGCCACTCTTTCAGTTATTTTTTAAGAACAGATATGCTATTAATATCATGCACCGACATAGGGGTAATTTGTTTAACAACCCAGGGACTACATGTATCAAAGATCTCTTGCCATGGAGGTTAAAATACTTAGGTACAGACAACCTATTTATTCGACGCAGTTGCATGTCAGTATTAATCACACGTTGCTTTATTAATTTGCTGTCAAAGAAGTTGTCACAAATTAACACATATTTATACAATTCTTTTAATGTTAACAGACACTGATTCTTATACACTTCTCTCACATCGTTTTCCTTGACCATCAAACGCGCAACTGCGCAATGGTTTTTTTTGCTGGTTTTACAAGTAATAGAAGTTTCCCGTCTTTTTAATTGTTACGCTTAGCTTTTTAAAGTTTTATCTTAGACCTGCGGATACCTCTTCGGCCTATGTAAATAGTCAAGATCTTTAGATCGTTCTTCTATCGTGGTGGCAATAGACCTTTTTTCATGAACAGACCACTTTATTATGCCCTACGGAGTAATCTTATGATTCTCCTAAGTTAAACATTGCATTGTACTATCCATTATTTGTCTTTACGGGGACCAAGGTATTTAATTTATTATTTTAAAGGTTATTAATTTTCACTTTTTTTTTTATTTGTGCTGTTCTTTATATTCCTCTCAAGACGCGTTTGCATTGCATTTATGAACTGTAGTGTTGTTTACATGAATACCAATGAAATTTTACTTAGCAGACATATTTAATACGCCCTCTGAAATAACTGCGGAGACCAGCATTGCACTCTGATGTTTTCTTTGGCGAAACTCTTTCGAACATAGTTCAACTGAGAATTTTATCTATTGGAGAAAAAAACATCCCCATGTTCGATAAAATACGGGCCTTATACATTTAATTTAAAGATTCCCTTGAACGCCAGTGGAATCCTAGGGGTGTCATGCACAAACACATTAATAGCAGAAATTCGGAATTTTCCGTAGTCACCATGTTCGTTTAAATTTCCTTACCTTTGTCAATAACGCTTTTTCTTAATCCATAATTACTTTTCTGCTGAAAATCCGGTAGTAACGTGTAAGCAGAGCTGTGCCCTTCAAGTGGCGATACACATCGAGGTATCCCTTCAATCGAGACTCACTTGCATCCATGTTTTAGGCCGCCTTTCGAATATTTCATACTCTGAACTGTCGTGATTTAATGTATAATAGAATCGATTATCTAGTAGATGATTATCAGTTTTGGTTAGATTCTAAGAGAAAGTCGAGTGGAAAATCGATTCGATATCTTTTCGAATCTGATTGGTTTTCAAAGATTACTAGATTGGATTTTAAATTTTCCCCCAAACTCCACCTTCTTCTTTGACGGCAATGATGATATAATTTTTTTAATGTGATCATGAATTTTCGCTTCGATGTTGTTTTCTACGTAAGCAGGTTTTTGTCTAAATTTTTTCACTCAAAAGAGAAACAGGGTTTTTCTATGTTTTTCCCTATTTGTTGTACTTTTCGAAGGTGACAAAGAAGTTCGATTTCTCTGCTGACGTACAGCTAAACTTGAATAGAAATCGTAGTAAATTCAACTGAAGTAAATGTTTGTTCTTTTCCTAGCACGTACTTTGTTTAAAATCCTCTTTGAGCTTTGTCCGCGCGACCGGGGTGCCATGTGAATTCACATTTGTGATTTGAATGACATTTGAATGACGCGTCGTGTTCGCCGAACCGTGGAGCTCACGAGAATAAAATATACATCTACGTGTATATCAAAAATAATTTTAGACAGCTTGGGATTATGAAATGCAGATGTGGGGACACGAGCAGACGAATTCTGATTCGCATTATTATTATTTACGCTGTAATGGGAGTGTTTTGTTTTTTTTTGCGTGGAAATGCGACCTTCGGCGGCTCATTATGCCGATGGCGCTTTTTGTTTATTTTTTGTTTATTTTTTTTGTGGTGACGTCATGTTTGTGACGTAGACATGGGATAGAAGCATCAATCCTTCTCTCTGGTGGAAGACCGTATTGAAACTAGTGGTGGTTGTTTTTTCTTTTGTTTTTTTTTAGCAAGCAGCCATGGGAGAGCGATCTTGGGTGTTTCATGCGATTCAACTATTCGTGGAGTGTTTTTTTTTTGTCGTCGCAGAGGGAAGACATTAGATATGCTCGGCGTAATTAAAAGATGCGAATATTCCGCGAAAAAGCGTGCAAGTCGGATTTTTTTATTTCCCCATCCTAAATAAACAAGATGTTGTAGGATTTTTGCTCCAAAATACTTTTTGTAGTTTGCTTCCATTGTTGCACGTATTAAAAGGTGGTTCCACTGTTTAAATTACTTAAATGTCATTTTATTCATATTCCGTCTACTTGTAGAAAAAGTTATCCTCTATCTGATATGAACAAAAAAATAAAACCTTTCCACGCTATTTTATTCTATAATTGACATTGAAAATACATATTGTGTTCAATGTGGGAATGAGAGAAACACGGGGGAAAATATTATTTTTCCATAAAATATAATTGCCATTTTCGCGGAAAACTGTCTCTAAGAAGGAAATAATCCAGAGGAATTGAATAAAAATAAAATATAAGCCTCTTACCACCTTATTATTTTAGTTATTATGGAATTAATGCCGTAATTCAAGTCAAAATGCGGTAATTCGTAGGAAATGGCGCTGCAGTCGGCTCCTATGTCTGGAAAAAAGTGCTCATTTAAAATACATTCGTGGAATAATATTCTGCATATTTTCTACTTTACTTTTGGGTTTCTATAGGTAACGCATTTCATCAGCGAAAGCAGGATTTTTTGGGCAAAATATCAAAAATGTGGAATTTAGTATTTGTTTTGAGTCACACAGTCGGAACCTCCTTAATTTCAAAGCAAATCACTTTCTTCACGGATTTTACTCCAAAGTACACTTAGTAGTTTGCTGCAATTTTTGCTAAACTTCTGGAGGAGAAGAGGGGGGGGAGAGGGCTGAATAGGTTGTTGGAAGGGGTAATTATATGCGAAATGATGCTGAGTGCTATGATAGAGGATGTTGGGTGGGCAAGGGAGGGGATGAGAAGGAATAGACTATGTGGATAGGAGGCAGAGAGGTAGGACGTATGCTGTGATAAGAAAAGAAATTGTGTAAGGAGATTGTGCCTGTCAAATCTGCAGGATATTTATTCTCCTCCTTCTAAACCTACCTTAACCGGAAGGTTACCCTAATAGTTATAATAATTGTGAAATTGATGCGAATTTTAATAATTTTACTATAATGTGCTAGTGTAATCCATAATCATGTCACTTGTTTCTCTGAAATCGTGCGAGGAGCCCGATAATTTCTACATTTTTGCTTTTTTAACGGTTGCAAATGCATGAGACTTATCCCCTATACTGAATATGATGTTGATTGCGACCTGAAAAAATAAAAAACTGATTAACTTCGTCCCCCCGTGTGAAGAGCCTCTTTAGTAGAATCCTTGAGTTAATCATTTTGTGTGACCTAATTTTCCCATCCCTCATGCGCTTAACATGCTGTAATTCATCATTTGAAGATTTAGTAAGATATAATTATAGCATGATGGTAATGGTGACAAAGTTTGTGCGATATTTTCTATAATTATTACATTTACTGTGGCTGCAAAATTATACTTAAACGCTGAATGTGGACAGAGAAAAAAAGGGTGAGGAAAAAGTTAAATTTTGAAGGAAAGGAATTGGAAAGGGTAGAAGAATATCCCTCCCTAAGGAGTACATTTACATCTTCTTGCTGGAAAAAAAAAATAATGAACAGGACTAAATATATATGAGTGTGGAATTTTTTTACAGCATGGTAAATACAAGGTGAGATTAGAGAATCACGGGAAGGGTTATGATGTGGTAAAAGCATATTATCAACCGTTATTAATGTCTGGAGGGGAAACGTAGCCATTGGGAGGTTGGGGGGGTCTATTCTGGACACGTCGTGATAATTATCACATGCAAACATTCTAATTTTATCACATGGTTTTGTCGATTCAGCATTCTCGAGTCGTCACATATTGTCCGTCTTCGATAATTATTGATTGAAAAAGATGTATGGTGGTTGCGTAGAATGTAATTCTTTTGCAAAATCGTGAGACAGTTCCTGCGATAATTATCTCAGAATGTTGAGAACCAAACCCGCTTGGAGAGACATGAGTGGGCTTCCAACAGTAGAAATGAGGTATCTGTGAGGATTGGAACCTGTGACGTGAAGTAAAAAGAGAGATAAACCAGAAATGGAGCCTAAAAAGAAGAAATAATCTTGAGAAATGTTTTTGGCTTGTAATAATAATAATAATAATCTTTATTGCTCTGGGAGTAGCTCTCCTTTTGAGCAGAAAAAATTAAACAAAGGAAATGAGGGATAACACAATTTGCAAAATAAACCGTAAATACGACTAAAAAATATATATTACTTAAAATGAATTGTAAGCAAGCATATGCGTCCAGGGTGGTATTGACAAATATAACAATTTTGCAATATACAGTATACAACTATGCAATTTGCAATGTATAGAATACAACAGTTTCTTATAATATACTTATGCAATAGTTACAATATATTGAATACTTACACAATAATTTACTTACTTAAGCAATATTTAGTTATACAATATATACAATAGTAGCTACAAATTGTTATTACTGCCTAAAAGGCTCCAAAGCCTCTTTCTGAACACTTTCATTAACCCACTACAATATATTACAATACTTTTACAACAATTAATTAAGCAATGTATAGCTATACAATATATACAACTGTAGCTACAAATTAGTGTAATGGAAATAGATGTAAGTATAATTCCTTAAATGCCATTGGTGGACGAAGAAAATGGGGAAAGGAGGTATACAAAGACCGAGAAATAGGTGGGAAGATAAAGTGTTTAAGGTTTTGTAAGTTACGTTGGAACTGAGGGCTGATGGAGGATAGATAGGATCTGCAGAGGTAGAAATGGATAGAGGACATACCAGGAAACTCAGTTAAGCAGAAACGACGGTGTGATCATTACAACTTACATTTTTTGGAGTATAATATATTATAGCATGTTCAAATGGTATTTGTTCTCGACCTCTTTTAACACATAAAGACCATGAAACTCAACATAAATTCATGTATTCAAAACTTAAGTCAGAAACCCCTATAAAGCTAAGAAGCAATATAATTTATTCTATTCCATGTAAAGACTGTGACAGTAGCTATATAGGCCAACCATCCCAATATTTAAAAAATAGGATCTCGCAACATAAAACATCAATTAACAATAAAGTTCGACTTTGTGCATCAGAAAATCATGCAATTACAAAGAGTCACTCATTTTATTTCGAAGAAGACAACATTTTAGAACTAAATTTATCAAAACGATTATTCAAAGAAATGTACCATATATCCAGAAATAAAAAAAGTTGCAATAAAAGAACAAACATTACTTATCTAAGCAAAATTAATCATAATTTAATAAATGACATACAACTTTTCAACAAAGAAATGGACCCAAGCCACCAAATATAAATTGTAAATAAAAACATCACAAAACTTTAAAAGTTAACAATCTTTAATATGTCTATGTATTTTTATATTTAATGTCTGTAAATTAACCATTATGTAATAAAAAAATAATTGTAAAACATTTTCTACATTATTTATAATTTGTTTATAGCCCTGAATATGGATCAATAAAGGTCCGAAACGTCGGCAAAAGTTTAATATATATATATATATGTTAATTGACCTAAACTCGTGATATTTGCACCGTATTACAGCATATGAAGAGGAGGCTGGTGAGAGCTTGATATGGAGTACCTGTAAGCGTTGTAGAGGAAAGATAATTGGGCTGTGAGATAGGACGACGAGAATAGGCTTCAGGCGTATGACATGTGGGTGTGGAGGAGTATGGAGAATGCACGTTGGACAGATAATAAGATGAAAAAAGAGGTGGTCGATGAAGTGGGTGGGAAAACCTCATGGAGAAGATTTCAGAGGAGGCAGAGTATTTGATTCAAAATGGATATTCGTAGGAAAGCTTGAGGCAAACTATTAAAGGCCGTTTTACACGAAGCACTTAAGGTAGTTTGAGAGCGAAAAACCACTTCACCTACAGTATGATGAATTTGCCCTCATTTTAAATATAAAACTACCATCTTTCCAATGATATCAAAATATTAACCCGTTGCCGAACTACGTTTTGAGCATTTGGCCTAGAAATACAAGCTGTTTTACATGGGATAGATTATGGCCGTGCGCTCCAGAGAGAGAATATTAAACAAATTAGGAACTTCTAGCACCTATATTTAGTCAAAAAACTAACGGTGTGTAGATTGCATGTTTTCTCAACTATTTATAAAAAGTAATCTATTACTTGCCACAGTAATTTTTACAGAATCGCAAAAAAAACCTGCTGTTTTGAAGGGTTTTCAGCCGTACGGCGTGAAAAAATGAGTCAAGTTAGAGACTTATGTAGCTTTATTTATGCAATTACTGAGAATTTTTGTCCTATATAACTATATCATTGGGTCATTAATATTACAATATTTATTTCATACTTTTTGCAGACGATGAAATGAAATTTTGTATTGGTTCGAAGGACCAATCGTTCAGAATAAGACTGGTGGACTTTGAAAGTGCGAGTGAAAGTCGTCCCTTGCTATTCCCAAAGGCGTGAGAATACTCTGGGGTGATGTGCAGGGGTTAATTTTTTATAAAAAAATAAAAGCACACTTTATCAGGCTTTGTATTGTCTTTTTTTACAGATCGCCACAATTTATTATTGTGTGTGCTCTGCCGGTCACCAAGACATCGTCAGACACACAGGGAGTGTACCTGATTAAAGGCTTAGCGACCGAAAACGGTGGTGATCATACAATAAATGGTGGATGCCTCACAGCTAGCCTTCATCTTTTATAATGACGCCTTTCCTGGGTGCCGCAGCAAAACGGCAGCATAGTTATATGACTACACAGAGGGAATTTCGATGACTAAGCAGAGTGAATTCACGCTTGTTTTATGGGAAGGGAGTTTTCTAAGGCTACGACTTGAAAAGGAGGAGCAAAGTCTCAGTTCATCTTCCTCTTAAGAATGGTTTGAGCGAGATAGTTCCCTAGTCATAATGGAGACCATATTCAAATTTTATTCCTTGAGTTCAGCGTCCGTAAGAAGTATGAAATAAATATTGTAATATTACGCAAAGATATAGTTATATAAGACCAAAATTCTCAGTAATTAAATAAATAAAGCTGCATAAGTCTCCAACTTGACTCATTTTTTCCCGCCGTACGGCTGAAAACCCTTCAAAACAGCAGGTTTTTTTTTGCGATTCTGTAAACATTGTTTTGGTGAATAATAGATTATTTTTTATAAATAGTTGAGAAAACATGCAATCTACACATTGTTAGGTTTTTGACGAAATCTTGGTGCTAGAAGTTCCTAATTTGTTTTCAATATTCTCCTTCTGGAGCTCACAGCCGTAATCTATCCCATGTAAAGCACTTTATATTTTCAGGCAAATTGCTCGAAGTGTAGTTCGGCAAGTGGTTGATACTTTGATATAACTGGAAAGATGGGAGTGTTTTTCTGTAAAAGGTCAAATTCATCAAATTCTAGGTGAAATGATTTTTTCGCTCTCAAACTACCTCAAAGAGTGTGAGTGACCGATAATGTGTGGCTCTGGTTAGGTGATAACGTGGTTTATGACGTCTCGCTTTACGCAAAGGTAAACAGAATGCCGACATTTTATCATATAGACTTGGTCTATGTATTAGTAACCGTTAAACTGAGGGCCAATAATTTCCCCATATAAGGTATTATAATCGACGAAGAATTGAAATATAGACAACCAACTTGAGATGACTTTTCCAGTAGATGCTTTTAGGTATTAGGCTAAGTATATTAATTAAGGTAGTTTGAGCTAAGTATCATTTCGCATGAAATTCAATTAATTTCTTTTCACCATAATAATAGAAAAATACCTCACCTTTCCAAATATAACAATACACAGCCACTTTCCATCATAATTTCCGAGTTATTTGCCAAAAGTAGCAGCCATTTTCCATGGGAAATGATATGGGTATGCACTCCAGAGAGAATATTTGTAAAAGGATAAATCTCTAACGCATGGATCTTGTCAGAAATATAACAGTGTGCAGTGTGCATTAATTTTAAACTGTTTTTTTTAATAAATAAATTACCACAGTAATGTTTACAGAATCGCAAAATAATCTGCGGTTTTAAAGGAGTGTGAAAAAAATTAGTCAAGCCATAACCTTATGTATGAATACTTAGATAATTACTGAGAATTTCAGTTATTAAATCTAACTAAGACAAAGCGCCATTAGTATTGCAATTCATGCTTCTCACAGCTGCTGAAATTAAAAAATAAAATTCTAATATGGTTTCCATTATGACATAATCATAAGAAGTAATGACTATAGAAGAGTAATTCATCATACAAAATCATGTCTGCTCTATCAGTGACCCCACTGGCCACCCGGAGGAATGTCATTGACCTTTCATTTATCTACACTGTGTAAAATGGTCAGCACCGATCCACTGAAATACTCCCATACTTATCATTTCATCTCCCCACCCGTGCCTTGCGCAACAATCACACACCAACCTAAATTCCGTCTTTCTCTATCCTAGCGTTCCCTTATTCACAGGCTCCCTGCCTTGTTCTAGTACAGTTCACCATTTCATCTGCTTTATACCCTTCCCCCTCTATCTCCCCCTCTGCTCCCCCTTCATGGATCATTCAAGCGCCAGATTGGAAAAGCGTCTTCCTCCTGATTCCTTAATTTTTCATGTTGTTGTAGTTAATTGATTTCCATTATTGTATCTTGTTTGTATTTTTATATTATTTCCCAACCCCATGGTTTTTTCACATTTTATTTTGTTAATGCTGCACATTCTAAGTTGAAGATGTTCAATGCAGAGCTCTGAAGAAGCTAGCTATTCGTCAAGCGTATTGTGGGAAGATTTTCAGATGAAAAAGTAAAAGAGAGGTGCTATTTCGCACTCGTCTGGCCACACCTTGAATATGCAGCGAGCATATGGCATCCGGTGCAGAAAGACTTAATTCGGGAACTTAATAAAATACAAAGGAAAGCTGCGCGATTCGTCAAAAACTGCTACGGGCGTACAGACAGCGTTACACAAATGTTAAACGAATCAGGCTGGGAGCCGCTAGAGACTCGGAGGCAGCGCGCTAGGCTTAGATTACTTGAGCAATTGAGAATAGATATCTTTCAGAGCGACACGGAGAACATCATATTAGAACCCCACTATACTTCCAGGTCCGACAGAAACGTTAAATTAAGAGAGATATTTTGCCGAACGGATAGGTATGGGAATTCGTTTTTCCTCCGAACAATAAGGGACTTTAATAAATGCTAGGCGTAATTTCATTAGAGCGTTTCCTTTTTATGTGTAAACGGCTGGTGTCCTAACACCCCCCGCCACACGCCTATTGAGGTGGCTTGCGGGGTAGTATGTCGATGTAGATGAATGCAAAGGCAGACATCGGCTGTTTTTTTAATATTTAAAATAAATCAAATCAA
This sequence comes from Pyrrhosoma nymphula, assembly GCA_963573305.1. Lineage (NCBI taxonomy): Eukaryota > Metazoa > Arthropoda > Insecta > Odonata > Coenagrionidae > Pyrrhosoma > Pyrrhosoma nymphula. Next base: position 3,306,284 of record OY754335.1, on the reverse strand, counting down.
TTGAAGTGGAAAAGTAATTTTCCACTCCAATTATTTTTACCGAAATCAACGTTAACGACTCATTTTCAAGAGGCTATTCGAACGCTGCGGTTGGGGTAGTAAAAAGTGAGGAACATTATGAATTCAATAATTCTTATTAACATGGTCGTAGTTTCTGTGAGTCAGAAAGGCCTGAGGAAGAGGCTTATGGGAAGGGAGCCTTATGCCTTGTCTACACTACAGACTTAACTTACTAAGTGACTTCACTTAAGATTTACATTAAGTGTGGTTCGATAGCTACACTTGAACTTAAAGTCGACTGAAGCGTCGTGATCGTCCATTTCGGGAATTAAGAGATACAGTGAATCTTAACAGTTGAGGATCAAGGCGAGCAAATACTTGAGGCAACTAAACTTGTGTGTTTCAGTTTAATGTAAGGATAAATTAAATTTATTTTTTTATCTCAACAGATTTTAAAATGACCGATCCTAAAAACTTGTCGTATAACAGGCCAAATTGGAATGAGTACAAGTTATAAGAAAAGAAAAACTAAGAACAATGTCCTTTGCGGGGATTAGATTATCCTCTTTGGATACATCTACATCACAGACATGTCTTACTTTTCAAGTGTTCATTTTTAACAAATATCACGAACAAATCTCTGGAAGTTTAACCCGTAAGAAGGAGAGTGACGTTAGGGTTATTTGTTTGATAGACCGTCAGAAAGGGTTCCACCGGGTACCGGCAAAATACGAAGAGAACGCGTGTTTGTCTCAAAATATTATCCTGGATAGCTTCAGGGAAATACTTGATGTTTGGCGATGAAAATAGCTATTAGAAGTCAAATATAATTCCTTTTTTGTCTATTACTTTTAGGTACGGCTAAAAAAGCCATTAGAAGTCAATCATATAATTCCTTTTTTATCTTCTACTTTTAGGTACGGCTAAACGTATTACCTTCAAAAATCATTAATCATAATGTTTCATACCAAAGAACCTCAGTTACCTCGGGCTTCACCTACTGCAATTTGAACATGAAATTTTATTTATTTGGGGTTGATAAGGCCAGTGACTTCAGACCCCTTCACTTATTATGAGCATTAAAACATATCATAAGTAAAAATTCCAACAAATTGAAATAATTCACTATGGCTAATTTTACCCACTTTAATCTAATTGCATCAAAATCACCACAAAATATAACTTTTAACAATACACCGAGTACCTTTTAAAACTTCCTACATTTACCAATACACCGCAATCTATGAAAATTACATTATCCCCCACACGTACAAAATATAATTACTTCCCCTTACGCACAAAGTCACCAGTTACAAAGTTTTTCCTGCATATAACCTCCCAAATTACAATAATGAAAACCTATACATTTAAAAATACACTACGTATAACAGTTGAAGAACGCCAACCGTGTGGAAATAGTTGACTTAAATGCGGTTCGAAAGTAACTTAAGTGAAGGTGTCCTTAAATGTAGCTGCTGACACCTACACTTACCACCTTAAAGGAACTTCTCACGTAAGGTAGTTTGAGCGAAAAATCACTTCACCTAGAATTTAATGAATTCGGCCTCATTTTAAAGAAAAAACTCTCATCTTTCCAATTATATATCAAAATATCAACCCCTTGCCGAACTACTTTTCGAGCAATTTGCCTCAAAATATATAAGCTGTTTTACATGGGATAAATTACGACTGTGCGCTCCAGAGGAAGAATATTGAACAAATTAGGAACTATTAGCGCCTAGATTTTGTCTAAAAACTAACCGTGCGTAGATTACATGTTTTCTCAACTATTTATTAAAAATAATCTATTACTCACAACAGTAATATCTACAGAATCGCAAAAAAAACCTGCTGTTTTGAAGGGGTTTCAGCGGTACGGCGGGAAAAAATGAGTCATGTTAGAGACTTAAGTAGCTTTATTTATTTAATTACTGAGAATTTTGGTCATATATAACTATATACTTTCGCTTTTAATATTAACATATTTATTTCATACTTCTTACAGACGCTGAAATAAAAAAATAAAATCTTAATATGGTCTCCATTATGACTAGGGAACTATCTCGCTCCTCAAACCACCTTAAGTTCTCACTTGAGGTACTAGTTTAGACCCGCCATTACTGCTTGAGTGGCGCATCCGGTTATTATTTTAACAAAAATATCCCAAATGGATTTATTTTAATAGGCAGAGAAGACAACGCAGTGCTCTCTGAAGAACGAGAAATTCACCGTGTCAGTTTAGTTCACTAGTGTAATGCTAGAAGTGATGAAAAAATATTTTGTTATAATACGAAAGCTAGGTTTTTATTACTTTTAATCTCTTGCCAGAATTGTGCGAGTAATCTCCATATGCGGTCAAGTTGGTTTAATTAGATTGAAATCCTTGTTTTGTGCTCACGATAATGAAATAAGTTAATTTCTTAATTGCGTGCTAAAATTGTAAGGAAATGGGAAAAAGAAATCAAAATGAAAGACTGTTTCTATTCTGTTTAAGGTTCCTCATGATTTGCCCATTGTGATTATCTCATTTTAATAATTGTATGTTCTTCGAGGATAAAATCTCCTGTCTCGGACACCTTGTAAATCAATTAGCCCATAACTTTTTTTAATTTGAAGCGAACTTTGCTTTTTTTGATAAACTGGGTACATATCATGACCCTTTACAGTAAAATATAATAATGAATAAAATGAATACAATTTTTAAAATAATGTTCACTTGTTGTCCTGCGAAGCCATAGGCTTGTCAGCAAGTACCCAGTTTTAAATATTTGAGTGATCGGATAAATAAAGCTTAAATACAATTGACGAAAAATATTCACAAGAGAAAAACAGCTACCAATATTCATAACATTCCATAAGGACAAGTGAAACATTTAACAATTAAATATAGAGCTAGCCTAATTCAGGATAACATACTGCTTTGGTAATTACAATAACCTCAAGAAACATAAAAAAACAATACATAAAAAACAATACAGTGCACTGCTATAGTATATATGCTCCACAATTGAAATAACATGATACCACCTGAAGATCGAGAACAAATTTCTAGCATCAGAAGAGTTCGTACAATTTTATTTAATTATCATTGAAAATGAATTTCGAATTTCTTAGCTGTTGAAGTTTTGGTTTTCTTAGGGACTCAATTCAAATATTGAGAAATTAACCTTGACTTGTTTTCCGTAAATGTTTATAACTAAAACATAATATAGCCATTGATAAGTTTTATAATCTATTTAAACATGTTTTAATGATTTTATTTCTGCTTTGCAGGTAAGCAAGATTTTTTCGTATGATCTGGTGCCATTTTTCGGCGTATTTGCTGCACGAATACTCTCCAAGCATTGCCATAAAAACCGAATAGAAGTTGAGCAAGATACTTCTAGTTTTTTTTACAGCATCATGCTTTGGTAAGAATTTCACACCTAATTTAATAAACAAACCTTTATCAATAGCGACCATGTTGCCAGCGCGCCTATTAATATTTTCTACCTTGCTTAATTTGCGCTAACTGTGTGTTTCCATTAATATACCAACGTATGATTTAGGTGTTAAAAACATTAAAATAGTCAATGCAAGAGAAGTTATTTTCCTGTAGTCTGAGCCTGTATTATTCATTGTAAGTGATACCGGTGTGCATTCTGTATTATACTAACTCCTTCTTTAAGTTTTTCCTATCTTCTTCTTCGAAGGCATTTTTGCCTGTTCTTTATTATTATGCCTTTATCAACTGATGTTGTTCGACCATCATTTGCGTGGTCGACCTATGCCCCTCTTTCTTATTGGTGTTCGGTCCATTTGCTATCTTGACGACTCTTGAGTCGTCCTTTGTTGATACGTGTTCATTCCATTTTTCTTTCCTTTTATTTGTCCATTCTGTTATTTGGACGTATCTTACATAGGTCTCTGATATTTTCGTTAGAAATCCAATCTAATCTTGTGTTGTCAACTATTTTCTCAGTACAATCTTTTCTGCAGTCTGCACTATCTGTTTTGTTTTACTTGTTTGTGCTGTAGTTTCCATGGAATGTGTCATTAAAAGGTCTGATAACTGCTTTTTATTTTCTTATTTTTGCTTATTCTCGTATGTATTTATTTCTCCATACTGTTTGGTTCAGGCAGCACCCAATCATTTCCGCTTTTGTTATTAGTTCATTTACTTCTTCACGTAAATTCCCATAGCTAGTTTATAACTGCTCCTAAATATTTTAATTTCATTATCTGCTCTATGATGTCCTTGTTTAGTTCTATTTTACGTCGGATTGGTTCCATTCATGTTACCATTGTTTTTGTTTTTTTTTTCGAGTGCTATTTCCATATTATATTTATTTCCTATCTGCATGAATCTCATCAAAGTCTTTTGTAAATCATCTTCTTTTTATGCAATTAGTACTGCATCGTCTGCCTAGCATATAATATTTATATTATTTTATTCGAGTCTGTATCCTTTTAGGTTTTTTATATTTTTTATTATTTCGTCCATAACTAGGTTAAATAGTAGCTGGATTAAAGGAGTCCTCTTTTCTAATTTCTTTTTCCACTTTGACTCATTCAGAGAATTCTCCGTTACATTTAATGGTTATTTTGTTTCCCATGAATATATCTTTGATTACTGCTACTATTTTTGCCTATCTGTGGATATTACTACCGTTTGTAGTTCGTAGAAGTATCACACGTACGTGATAAACGTCAACAAAACGTGCCACAAGTGAAGCACTGAAATACATAGGAACACAAATAAATAGTTCCGATATTTTGGCTGCCAATAGCAACCTTACTCACAGGAAGGAAGGAAACAAACTGGCAGACGGAGGACCAGCAGGAGGGTTATTTTGTATTCTCACTTAAGTGAGAATACGTCATAAAATGTGGAAAATTACGTCATTTTTCGTAATTCAACTCCGCCACCCAGGCGGCGTGACCATCTTCGGCTCTCATGTGGTGAACTGCCGGCCTGTTTATTTGATTCACCCGCTCTTTCGACTCTTGATCCGTATCTTTCGACTCTTGATCCGTTTCATTTGGCTCTGCATTTCATTAGTTCCATCTCACCTGTCGTTAGGAACGTGAAATGGAGCCACCATCGGACCTTGGCCGATTGTGAGCGGATCATTAAGAGAGCGAAACGGATCTCCCGCCTTCCCACAGAAGAGTCATTTAAAAAAGGTGAGATTACAAAATAACCCCCCCAGGGGTGATGTGACGTAGGAGATGGACGGAGGGGGAGAAGAGGGGAAGGGATAAGGAAGAGGAGGTCATAGTCATCTTCTTCCTTCCATAATACATATGTATACATATTGTCATATATAACATTATATGTACATATGCGGAAATCCTCCCATCGGCAGAGTAAAATTTTCAGGACAGACGAAACAAGTTGCCTGCCCGTCTAAAATATCGATTTTATTTTTTTTGTCGATTACTGTAAATTTGTAGGTAATAGCGTTGTGCATGTCGGTGAAAACTTTCGAGCATATTATGTATAAGATAGAGGGCGCGTGAGCTATCCTTACCATGTATGCTGTTATTTTGGCTGGAGCAAGTCGGCACATGTGACGTCAGATATGGTAACTGATTGATTTATTTATACTCTTGAGACATGAGACAGCGTGAAAAACATATTTTAAAAAATCGGCTATGCGATTGAAAAGATGTGATTTTTTATCCAATTTACGTAATGTAATTTTGATATTCTGCTTTAAATTATCCGGGAAAAGCGAAAACAGGTGTTTTGTCATGAACAATCGCTAATAACGCCTTCTCCGTATGTAATTCTATTATAAATTACAACATTTTTTTTAAATTTTAAAAATCCTATGCATAATGGCGGAGAGGATATTAATATGAATTATAAAAATGCCTTTTTAGGATGGACTTTCAAGTTATTACGGGTTGCCTTAGTTACTGGCGTTCAAGTATTACGTAATACGTATGTCATTTGTGACCCCCCCCCTTCCCCCTATGTAAGAAAATGTAAGATTTTCCCAACCCCCCCTCCCTCTCAGTCTTACGTAAGACGTTAGATATGTTATCTATTCTACCTTAAATGCTCGCTTTCTGCAGTTTCATCTTTCCATAGAAACAGACAGCAGCAGAAGTACAGCTTTGGGAACTGGATATCGTATGATTATGCAGTGTTTTGAGTACCTACCACATTCATTGATCAGGAAGCTAATGTAGCTAGAAAGTCTGGCGACAGAATAGGAGCATTGGTGTAGCGGTGAGATAACGGAAAATACGCCATTAACTGTCACTGCTAAATTTCATTCGGAAACGAAGCAACGTTTCAAGACGGACAAAAATCTTACATCAATTGGTTCCTGACACCCTGCCTCCCCATACGTAAGACAATGTAGGATGAACCCTCCCCTCTCTAAAATGTCTAACGTAATATTTGAATGGACTCTTACCGCGTCTGACGTCACATGCTTGGCGGTTGCTCCGAGACAAATATCTTCCCCTGATAGCCTCCATTGTATGAATGCTCGGAGGTGGAAACTCAACCCCTGCCACACTCCCTTTGAGGTGGTGGCTTGCGAGGTGCTGTGTAGGTGCACGTCCTCTGTTGCGGTGGACGTTGTTCATCACGTGTCACTTCTCTACGCGTCCTTCTCCTCTCCCCCTGGAATCTCCCCCTTTAATTCCCCCTCCCCCCTTCCTTTCCTTCCCTAACCCTCCCTGTCGCCTTCCGGGACCTTTCCTGCGCTCAAATCACGGCCAACTTCCTCATTTGCATCATCCCTCCCTCTCTCTCCGCTTTCACACCAATAAATCCCACGCCTCTCCCGGCTTCTCCCTCTCTCGTCCGCAAGGGGCGGTGGTCCTTTCGGTGGGCCAGGGCCGGCGCCCCCCACCCGCCCGATGTTTCCGATCCCGGCCGGCCCTTTAAAGAGACGCGTACCCCTCACGCGTACCCCTGTAACGCCATCGACCCGAGGTAGACCCGTTCCTCTCTGAAGCTACAAGTCAATTTTCACCCTCCCTCCTGCTGCTGCTGCCGCTTCTCGTATTTCTCTCGTGCGGGGAGAGAGAGAGAGAGAGATATATCTCTTCTGCTAATGGCAGTGGAGCATCTTTCAAGCGCTGCTTATATAGCGCCGGGTTGTCGTAGTGCGGTGCATGAGATGAGTATGCAAAATAATCGCGTCCATCCCCGCAGGCGTAAAATGTGTGAGTGAGCGAAATTCAACCACTGCGAGTACCTCTTAGACAATTATACGCAAGGAGATCAGGAAAGAAATAGAGAATGGAACATTCCAACAGTATAGGTACCTATGGCGAAACTTGGTGGCACTCACCAGCAGTGTGGACATTGACCGTAAACCAAGCGTTGATGAGCGGGCGGGCAAAGTTATCGCAGGGACTCCAACAGGGTCCTCTGTTAAAAGGCTCGGCCGCTTCATCCCCCACATATCATGTATGCTTTCCTCTCCTCTGCATGTTGCTCCTCACAAGCGAGTGCCTCCAAGTTTCGCTACACCTATAATTCTCGAATCCTTTTTCGCCATTGAAGTCGGCAAAGTTTATGCCTTACTCTGGCGTACGTTTCTAGTGGTCGCGTTCGATTTTCGTGAAATCTATATTAGGTTGAAGTCCAAAGGTAACGCGGTAACGCGATGATAAAAGTAGAACTAGCCGCTGAGTACGCGCAAGACTACCTTGATGACATAGTCAAATGGTATAGTAAGTGGAGACTGAGAATAAACATCAAAAAGACACAGGCCATAAAATTCACAAGGCCAAATGCAGAGATACCGATGTGCTCGTGCATCAGAGTTAAGCAGCAACCGATTGACTGGCAGGATACTGAAAAATACTTGGGAATAACGCTTGACCATAAGTTAACCTTAAAAAGTCAGGTAGAAAAAGTAATTGGACAGGCCATAGGAGCAAGATCCTCCCTATCGCCCGTAACTAATGACTACGCTACTCTCGAAAAAATAAAGAAAACAATATATGAGACATATATTAGGCAGAAATTCGTATATGCCACACCGGCCTGGGCAGGAATGCTTAGTAATGGATCATTGGAAAATTTACAAGTAACTAAAAGGAAAATCATAAGATCTATTTTCCAAATTTCTTACCCTATAAGCAATGACATGCTATATTCCAAAACAGGAATCACTAAACTAGAAATGAACATCCATCAGCAGGCAGAAAATTACTACAACAAACTGCGAGAAAGTAGTTTACAAAAGTTAAACCTCCTAGGTGAGAACAAAATTTTGGGAACGGACAAAAGACCCGAAAGGGTGATCGTTAACTATAGAGGCAAGGATAGCCTTGAAAACTGGTAAAATAACGAAGCCAGACACAGAGCAAAAAGCTTTACGTAAAAAGCAATCTCTGATAATTGCTGCAAGCCAGCAAAGGACCACTAAATAAACGCGATGTTTTTTAACTGGTAGGCCACTCCTACATGGCTCAAAATCCTTCCCATGCTCCCCTGTCATTGTCTCACCTTCGCCAATGAGCGTTCACTGATATCCCTTCTCCATTTCATTGTAACCTTCTTGACTCGAACGGAGGCGAAGTACGTCCCCCACGTGACCTCTTCGGAGATTCCTCCTAATGTCTCAACTCAAGCGTTGATCTCAGCTCATCGGGCAGCAATTTCATAAACATTACAGTCGTTGTACTAATTCATTGTTCGTATGTTTGTACAAACCCCCACCGCTGAAATTCGCCTTGAATAAAGATGGCTTGGTGGTGTAACTGGCTAACACACTTGGTCGGGAATTGGGAGTCATATGATTTTTTAAATGGCGAATTTCACCCTCTTTATGAGTAATTCTTCGCAACCGTGCGCGTGACTGCGTACCAAGTCATTTGTGCAATCGCAGTGTTTGGAAAAATTATTTATTTGTACTTCTGTGGCAAAACTTCTAAGAACATGCACATTATTCATGCAAGTTAAGAAGAAATTGCGATAGCCATATTAGGTGAATCATTTTTAAAAAATCCTCGAGCAAAAAAAAAACCCCGGAGTGCGAGGTGGCCCAGGGAACAGGAACTAGCTAGCCCCCTTACCCTGAATGTGTGAAATTCACACGCCTGTGGCTTAGTCCGGGGTGAGCTCTACCCTCAACTACCCCAAACCCAACCTACCAGTAGAATATATGTGAAAAATCAATCATTAGGCGTTTATTATTATGAGCCATATGAGCACCTAAGAATAACAACTATGAGAGAATTCAGATCCAGTAGAGAAAAATTGTCATTAAGGATTTGATAAGTCCAAGTTCACTGTACTTTCGTAAAAAATAAATTCTAACGAGAGAAAGGTAAGTTATGTATGTCTATCAAAGCACACAAATGACAGCAATTCTGAGACTTTTTAGAGCACAAGGCAAAGAGAAAAGTTGACTTTATGTACGGTTCCTGAGGGAAAATCTTCGGCCGCGCGGTATTGACAGAACGAATCACCGGATTAAATTGTGCGGTAAATCGACACATTAAACTGTGATTGTCAATACTCGCTATCGTGTAGGACAAGTGGTGAAAAATTATTGCAAAAAGTAATAGATGGAAACGGTTTTTAGGAGAAGTCCGTGTCATATCCTTCTGTTCCTTTCGTGAACGCCCGAAATTCTCCCCTCTTGTTCAAATATATCAAGAGTGGTGTCTTAGATTTACGTCCCACTTAGATTAAAGAAGAGAATAGATGAAAACATACGCATGCACAATGTTGAAACACTGTTTGAAATAATCAATAAATTGAGCTATCGTATTATCTGCTTCGTATTATCTACTCGTTAAGAAGGTTTCAGCGACATAGTTCCCTAGTCATAATGGAGACCATATGCTAATTTTATTACTTTATTTCAGCGTCCGTAAGAAGTATGAAATAAATATTTTAATATTAATGGCGCCAAGATATAGTTATGTATGACCAAATTTTCAGTAATTAAATAAGTAAAGCTACATAAGTCTCTAACTTGACTCGTTTTTTCCCGCCGTACGGCTTATAACCCTTCAAAACAGCATGTTTTTTTTGCGATTCTGTAGAAATTACTTCGGTGAGTAATAGATTTATTTTTTATAAATAGTTGAGAAAATATATTCTCTACACACCGTTAGTTTTTTTGACGAAATCTAGGTGCTAGAAGTTATAAATGTTTTAATATTCTCCCTCTGGAGCGCACAGCCGTAATCTATCCCATGTTAAACAGCTTATATTTTTAGGCAAATTGCTCAAAAAGCAGTTCGGCAACGGGTTGATATTTTGATATAATTGGCAAGAGGAGTTTTTTTTCTTTGAAATGAGGCCAAATTCATCAAATTCTAGGTGAAGTGATTCTTCGCTCAATCTACCTTAATAACTGCATATTTATTCATACATACTGACCATTTATAAAATGATTCTTGAAAACTTTGATATCATAAGAGCATTTTTTGTACCATATTTTTGGACTAAATATCTTGTCAGTTTCTCTACATTGTAACGGTGTATTATATATATATATATATATATATATATATATATATATATATATATATATATATATATATATATATATATGTATATATGTATATATGTATATGTGTGTGTGTATATATATATATATATATATATATATAATCTTTGGAAGTTTCCGCCAATTGGCCACAAATATATAAATTCAAACTTACAGGAGGTAGGAGAAAGAGGAAAAGATAAAGAATTCGTTCTTACGGAACGTTTCGAACCAGTTGGTCCTTCGTCAGCTCTAGAAGTCTAGACTTCTAGAGCTGACGAAGGACCAACTGGTTCGAAACGTTCCGTAAGAACGAATTCTTTATCTTTTCCTCTTTCTCCTACCTCCTGTAAGTTTGAATTATATATATATATATATATATATTCCTTCTGTGAGAAAGGCAGCTCGGCTGCCGAAATATCAGAACGTATAGTGTGTGAGTGTTCTTCTTTTTTGTGTATCTATATTTATTTCCGCCCCACCTGTGGCAAAGTTTATTTTTATTTAAATTATCGCGTGTGTGATTTTCCACGAACTCGTGTATATATATATATATATATATATATATATATATATTTATGTGTGTGTGTGTGTGTATTCTCAAGATCATCTCGGGGTTATGAACGAGGTCAAGTTCGAGAGCCGCCGCTAGGGACGCGAAGTTTTAATAAACATGAGTCCAACAAAGCGGGGACTAAGGACGCTGGGGGGAAAAACAATTGAAGGATCGAATAAAGGAGAGTCGTTCTTTGCATCACGTTGGGAGATGACTAGAAGTCGCGTGGACGGAAGAAAAGTTATTAATATCTTTGGCCGTCGTCGTAAAGGGACGAGCACCGATTGGACGTAAGAAATAGGTTGTAGTTGGGTAGTCGTTGTGAGCAGATTGAAGATGGCACGAAAGAAAAGGCAGCAGTAAATAATATAACCTCATAAAAACAAAGTTTTAATTATACTCCATTTATTTTTATATGCATTACGTCACGTTTTAATGTCTCATATTCTCAGTGCATTTTATTATATTTTTTAATCTGCTTTATGGTATATTTGCCATTAAATAATGTATTATCACATTGCTAATAAATTTAATTAGTGAAAGTAAATCATTCTATCTTCACTGATGTCAAATTATTCAGACACTCGACAACCATTACGAACATTAGTAATTCGATATATGACATATATATTCATTTTAGAACATTCAATAGCGATAATCACATTTGTTGGCTCACCGCGGTCCATCTCCCACAACGTCCAAGGGCTAAGTGCTAGTAGCTTTGATCGCCGTCATTAATGAATAATTAGCGAGTAAAATATTGCAAAAAAAAGTTTAGAGGGTAATGCGATGATGAAAACAAAATGTCTTAAGATGTAAGTGAAAACGGCTATGAAAACAAAAGATGAAAAATAATTTCCCCAGTAGGGAATCGAACACCACACCTTCCGCTCCAATGGGTTTGTAGTACGTACACAGACAAGCAGACAGACAGTATGAGCGTAATATGAAGAAGGAAGTAGTGAAAAAGGTATTTTCGCCGGACATTCGGTGACTTTGATACGTATTGATATACCAGCCGAACACACACACACATTGATTCGAGAGATAGGATGAAGGAGAAGGAGACCGATAAGTGGACGAAGTTTCTTTGCTCGGGGCCACGTGAAATTGAAATGTATGTTTTGTGAATTGTTTAAACTGACTAAATACATGCATTATATGCTAAATGAGCCCAATAATCTTTTGTGTTGGTTAAAAAGCTTTAATTGAGACAAAAAAATTTTATTGCATGACTTTCTTCTTGCTTATATGTTTTTAATGAATAATTGTTATTTTTTGTGTTCATGTAAAGAGGTTACAATCTCTTTACGTGCACCAAAATAACCTCAACCTCAACAGATTGTAACCTCAGTACTCTTAATCGTGAGTACTGAGGTTACAATATGTAGGTCTTGCATATTTATTTACATGAAAGTAATATTTGCACAGGAAATACATTAAAATACTACCTACTACCTAAAGCTTCCTTTTCTTTGTATTTATTCATGTTTGTTTGCAAATGTATTTGTTGGAAGTAATAAATATATGTCAATCTATACGGTATCATGGCACAGGAGAATATTTTAGCCGTTAAAATGCGCAATCGGCCATATTGAATGGATCTGTTCGGTAGTTAAGGTGGTTTGAGCGAGATAGTTGTCATAGTCATAATGGATAATTTTTCTGTGGATACTGGAAACATATGTGTAATGAATGAAACCAGTATTCATTTAAGGTGATTTGAGCGAGATAGTTCCCTGTAGTCGTAATGGAGACCATATTCAAAATTTTATTATTTTGATTTCAGCGTCTGTAAGAAGTATGAAATAAATATTGTAATATTAATGGTGGAAAGATATAATTATGTATGACTAAAATTCTCAGTAATTAAATAAATAAAGCTGCATAAGTCTCTCACTCGACTCATTTTTTCACGCCCTACGGCTTATAACTCTTCAAAACAGCTGGGTTTTTTGGGATTCTTTAAGAATAACTGTGGTGAGTAATAGATTATTTTTCATAAATAGTTGAGAAAATATATTCTCTACACACGTTAGTTTTTTGACGAAATCTAGGTGTTTTAAATTCCTAATTTTTTCAATATTCTCCCTCTGGAGCGCACAGCCGTAATCTATCCCATGTAAAACAGCTTGTATATTTTGAGGCAAATTGTTCGAAAAGTAGTTCGGCAAGGGGTTGATATTTAGATATAATTGGAAAGATGGGATTTTCATCTTTAAAATGAGGTCAAATTCATCAAATTCTAGGTGAAGTGATTTTTCGCTCTCAAATTACCTTAATACGCCGAAAACATAATTATTATTAGCGCGGTACCGCAATTATTATTTATTCTAAAGAATGAAACATTGAGATATGTACGAAAAACTGCTTTATTAAAAAAACTAATAAAATGTATGGAACAATTGTGGGCGATGGGCATGTTGGGTGGATCAGTTTTCGCAAAACAAAACGGCATCGTTTTCGTGCGTCAAGACAACCATCTACTCTATATTCTGTAATCCAATGGGTGATTCTGTACCTACTCTAGCTCTAACATCTTCTCGTCTGACGTAATGCAGTTCGCCCATCCAGTGCAAGGTACGATATGAATAGTTTTTCGTCCAGCAAGCGGCCTTGTAAGCTGACTCCTGTCTTTGACGCATGGACCACGAATCACGACTCGGCCCGGATGATGGATAAATGATGCAGGGCGACATATAACAACAGCCTCAGCTCTGCTGCCTGGCGACCAACACTCTCACGTGAACTTCACTCAGAATGGTGTTCTCTGAAAAGTGTTGGGAGGTTAAAGGGATTATGACCCTTCCGGACGTGGTATAATTATTTGTTTCCTATCGGTTTGAGATAGGCTCAAGAAGGTCCATCAGCACTGTGGCAAAACTCCACATATTAGCTGCATATTCCCATTACCGTGCCGTTGTCTTCTTCATCTTTAACCTGTGAATAACTGTCTAACTCGCTTAAGGGGCGCATAGAATATAGCTACTATTATTTTTCTTCCCCCTCCCCATTTAACTTGTATTATTTTCCTTGCTATCATGACCCATTAACCCTTACTACCACCAACAATTATTTACGCCATACGCTGCACCCTTAATGTAATTGTAAGCAGGAAAGTAACTCCTACTTTTTACCTCTATTTATTTTTGTTGAAATTTCTTTCAGTGCACAACCAATTTTGTTGGTGGTGGTAGGCCCTTGCATGAAAATAAATATTTGTATTCGTCAAGAATTAGCAGCAGAGTATCTCTTTTCCTTGGACTTAGGTGGTCGAGTTTTATTTTTCGAAAAACTGATTTTACTTTCACAGCGCCTAACCGTGCTCTAAGCGATTCCTATTCCCGCTTCCATCCCAATCCGTGAGGGAAGCTATAGATATGTCGTTCCTTTCATCAAGGCCGTTTTACACGGCGAATGATCATTCGAATGATCATGTGCTTGACGTTAATGCCTCGTGTAATACGGGAAATTCGGCGAATACATGGTCATGCGCATGGCCATGCGCATGATCATGCGATCAAAATTAGAACATGTTCTATTTTTGATCGCATGATCCCGTGAATGATCGCATGATACGAGCGCACTACGTCCAACTTGGTTGTTTTGATATATTTAATTCACTTCACTTCGCTAAAGCAAACTCGTAATATCATATAATCATGAAAAGTAAATCCATATAAATGCATTTGGAAATAAATATCTCTGTAGGCAGGATGCAATGCACACGCTTTGGCAGACGTGGAATGGTCATTTGGTTAAAACTTGCAATATGAAAACATCGAAAGCTCGAGCTCGATGCATGGTATTAACCTGAATAGATCTGACCAGACCTTGTATTGTTTATTCAGGGCTGCAGTACAACGAGTACAACATTTCTGGCCGTATTTTGACTTCTGGATCTGAACGGCAGAAGAATGTTCGTAATGATATCAACGATATCTACACTACCGCTTACATAAACATTTTAGGCTAAAGACTATGGGGGATACTGCCAAATGCAGAAATGCAGAATAGACCTTAGTGCAATGATCTCTCTTTGGACCTGTTTATTGAGATAATCATCCTTGTATTCACAGCATGTCATTCATTCCCGACCGCCGACTGGATATATCAGGTATATCTTTGTAAAAATGCTCAGTGTGTAAACGCAAGTGTGGATAGACGAGTGGGTAGCGTGACCGACTCCCAACTGGGAATATTGTGAGTTGTAGTTGGGCGCGCTTCGAATCCTCCGAGTTGGTAAAGTTTATGGATCGTTTTCATACGTTCATTTGCAAGAAATCTTTTAACATTGCATTTTAAATTCCTAATCCACAGAACTGCTTTTTTCTCATATCATTTATAATAAAAATTTAAAACATAATGTCTAGATTTTTATCAGACCTGCTGCAAGCACCACATGTTATTTTCTATCGCAATAATTTCATCTTGATGTCACCGTGATATTAATATCGGGTGACCATCTTCGTTGTTTTAATACTGAGTTCACTTCAATTCGCAGAATTAAACCCTTATTATAAAATATTGATGGAAAATATATAGCCATTTCATTGCAAATAAATAAAAGAACTCTGTAGGCAGTACGAAATGCATGCATATTGGCTGGTGTGGAATAAAATTATTGTGGATGTTTTGCATAGTAACTACATCGAAATTCTATACATCTAAACAAACACTCCGTCTGCTGAAACAGCTATGCTGGTCGGAAAGCACCCGTAATCGATATACACAATCGATATATCTACCACTGCGCATTCAGTCTGCGCAGAAAATTCACGGAATTATTTCACCGTGTAAAACCGTAACTTTTCAGGTCATCGTTGTAATTAATTTGCGAAATAATGCTCGAATGATCATGCGCAAGATCATTCAAGATGTAAAACGGCCTTTAGCGCAACCTCCTCATCATTGAAATTAGCCGCCTGAATACCATGTCACGGTCGCTTATTACCCTTGACAGAGTGGGGCGACCCAAGCTATATTATATTCAAGTGTGGGCAAAATTTTATTTGTCCGCCCTTAACAAATACTTCATTTACCAATTGTGATTTTTTTGAACCCACCCGTTGATTTAAGGGATGCTCTGGGGTTTCCCAATGATTATCTCGACTTATTGTTGTTTTCTTTCCTGCTTAGAACTCAAATTTTAATCCATTGAATATCTCCAAGCTTCGAGTTTTTCGTGGAAATGTGTTTATAGGGATTTGTAAAAATATTATGCCAACGTCTTGATGGTGGGAGTAATTTCAGCCACGAATTGTGGTTCAATTGCAGCCATAGAGTTCCTTTCAATGGGGATCACCCCGTGGATTTCAATGTGGAATCAATCCATGCCACACACTCTTGAGATGGCTTGCACGGTATTTCGTAGATATATAGATGGGCTGTCGATGAGAATGCTTATCAAAAAAATTGTTGATCTGTAGTTTTTATTTTTGAGCCCCTCGGTTGAAGTAAGGTATGGGTGTGTCACTTTCACAAATTTCCAAAGAAGGTAATTTTTTTGGATAGAAATACAAGGAGTTAGTTAGTAACATATTCCTGATGATGATGTAGTACAGTGAAACATAAGTAGGTCGAAATTATTCCATTTTACCAATGACATATTGCAATTTTTGTCTTCAAATGTTTTGGATAGAAATAGGTACAAGGAGTAAGTTAGTAACGTTTTCCTGATGATGATGTAGCACATCGAAATTATTCCATTTCACCTGTGAAATATTGGAATAAATGTATTCATTGTGTTGATATTCCACCACCACATCTCGCCTGATACTTCACTTTTGGTCTCAATCGCTCGCTGAATAGACGAGCATCTTCGTAATGCCTGTTTCTAACGGTAAAATTTTCCATTAAAGAGTTTTATAAAATCTTTTATTGATACTTTTATGAATCTTACGTAAAACGTAATTGCTTGCTCACGGTAAAACTATTCATAAAACCGCAATGTCCTGCCATCTATGAGGCGCTTTGCGAACACGTGAAGTGATAAATGCACTCTCTTTTGAATGATTGTTAGGTTAAAAACTATATGTATTGTTTATTTACTTACTTTCTGATCACACTCAACGGTGCTAAAGCTCTCTAAACGCATTCTTCTTACAACAAGAAGGATACTGCCTCAACGTTCCATGAACTTCCAGCCATGTTTGTTTACGTTTTCCTTGTTTGGCTTCCCATGGATACGAGATTATTATCATCGCGATGAGTGGAATATCTCATTGGTTGTTGCATAAAACGGTTTTATCGTTACCAAGCTCATTTTTATAAAATTAGTCGATTTTATAAAACGTTTTACCGAAAATTTTACCGTGAGCAACGCAGGCATAAGATTGGATTTCAATCCAGGTCGGCGTATCGAGCCGTGCCACCATAATCTTTCAATGTCCAATCCCTTCCCATCGGAAATCAGGCACGATATACATGTGTATTCCTACGTAAATACATGCGTACTCGTACACGCGTCCAAACACGTGTTCATTCGTTCGGAAACACTCGTATGTTGCGGCCGGAGAGCTGTCACGTCAAACCACACGTCGTGTACTAAATACTACTCGGGGGTGTTCCGTTCCCGATGCTTGGTCCGTGTCATGGGAGGGCATCGTGTCAGTCTCTCTCACACTCTATGCATTTTGGACCGCTCCTGAAGCAAGAGCTGAGGCCATGATTCGAGGCATGCCTTGAGGCTGAGACCCGACCTGTCGTACGCGTTGATGTGTGCACGAAACACGCGAGTGCTTAACGTAAGCACGTTATCACTGCTAGGGCCGTCCCCTAGCAGGTGTTCTGGGTGAATGCTAGAGCTTTCGAACGAGATCACCGCCAGTGGTGGTAGGTTGTAGTCAAATCATGATCGATTCATTTATGCCCGTTTGCACGATATATGAGCGTTTTCAACCATTTAAAGTGGCGGGAGCGGTAATCGTGAGTTACTGCGTGCACATTTTTTATAACTTTTCAAACTGTGAAGATACAAGGTCTTCCGGGTTTTACTATCGCATAGGTCTCATCTTTTTCGGACGGCAGTTTCGCCGGCGTTGCAGTCGGCTTCTTCAGTTCAGCGAAGTGTGGATGCATTCTTTTGGCCGCTTTATATACCTTACGTATACCATACATCTTACCGCCTTATATATGTAAGGCGGCCAAAAGAAAAATGCATTCTCACTTCACTGACCTGAAGAAGCAGACGACAACGCCGCCGCCGAAAATTTCGTCCGAAAAAGTTGGACCAACCTTTATCTTCACATTCATCAACCCGCGGAAGCCTACACAAGAACTATTCAAACATTTCTCTTTCAAACTGTGAGTTGAAAATAATTCTTTGACCTCATTACACTTAGGTACATCTGTTTATAAATTGGGAATCTCCCTACTTGCAGTAGTGTAAATGATGCAAGAATCATACTTTAAATATATTTCGCCTTTATTAAAACATTGGTACGACTTGGATTTTCGGCGCGGAATTGAAATTTAAGCGAAAAGCATACTTAAATATGCTTTTTTTTTTACTCGGCGTGATACCTTGATATCTGTTAGCAACCTTAAAAATAATATGAAATGTATTTTTTCTGCATTTTAACAGTAACTCTGTACATATGTAATCGTATTATTAATTATCCAATGTGCCATAACGCTACTTGTTAAAAAAGCAATGAATTGCCAAAATACTAAATAGGTAACGTGCATTTTTTCACTTTTAACTATACTCTATAATATTACTAACAAGGATTACTACGCAAAGTTTCACGAAAATCTTTACTTAAAAATCGCACCAACCACCTAAAATGTCAGTTGTTCCGAATTTGTCGGATCTCATAACCTGTCGTCTATTTCAAGGTATCGGAGAAGGATATACGGCCACACTTCCTCAAAAAATCTCTTCCATCATTATGTATCGTAACTACTTTTCCGATTCTATTCTGCTTAATATAAAAATCAATCTTTTGACAGTAGGTCGGTTATTGTAAACAATGCACCTTAAAGAATGAATGTCATGATTGCTTACTTTTTATAAGGTTACTTTTTGGTACCTTAATCCCTCACATTTTTCATCACATAAACTGTCAATTTATCTCTTACCAATTTCTCCCAAAAGATGCAGTCTTGTTATGAAGGGCCGTAACTGCAGCGGGTAGAGCAATTTAAATACTTCGATAGTATCCATTTTGGAATAAAATATTTTGCACTTATCCAAACTGCGACCGGTTTTTTCTTGATATGGAATCTTATCAAGTTGAGTCCGATCGCATTTTTCAATAAAGTGGAAAATTAATTAGTTTTTACATTAAAAATGGATATCTTTCACTCCCACGAAGTCAAGCCTAAAACTATCAAATTTACTTCGATAGTATGTACGCTAGAAGAAAATGTGAATAGTAGTTGGCATATTACAAGGAGAATTGCGAATGAGAAGTTCAACAATTGGGAAACTCTCATTTTGGAGGCATTGTCAGAATGTAAAGAAAAGACTGGGAAAGAGTTAAAAAAAACGGAGCTGTATGAGGATTATTATGAATTATTTTCCTTTATGGATTATATTAAAGCATTCTCTTTTTATACGCTAACCTGTGTACCTTTCGTTTTACAAATATTATTTAACTTATTTTAAAGTTATTTCTGTCCGTATTCGTCTGCTGCATTTCCATGCATGGAATTCATTACAAAATATTTTGTTGCTATGGTAAGTTTTATTTGGGTAAATGTTTGTTTTATAAAAGAACACGTTAGTACAAAGTTTTACAAGAGTGCATTTTTTAGTGAATATCAGGTACACCTCATCATAGAGTTGACCAAATATATTTTTTAATACATTTGAAATGCATGGGAGATCATTCGGCTACTACCAAATATATACATCGTTAAATAAAGGTGTAACGTATGAGAAGGTAGTCATATTTGGCTAATGAATTCCTGAATATGCATTTAAATTGCATTTGAACGGTCTGGAAATGTGTTTGAATGCAGATATTTTTGAAGGCGGTCTCACCACAAGTATAAAATCTCAATGAATTTTTGACCTACATTATATATCGACCAGGTTTGGCACCAGTCATCATCATGGACCAGTGACCACGGACAGGAAATTAAAAAGTAAGGCACAGACGAATCCATAGATTAGCTCTTTAAGCCTGTATTGCTTATCCATCAATTTATTCCTAATCTTGCAATCGCTTGAAGATAGACAGTATCGTATATAAAGTTTAGGCAATTCGTAATCTTCGCGTCAGGCTTGAGTACCTAGAAACGCTTTTATGCTGTCAAAACGAGAACAGTTTAATTTCTTTCCATACATTTTTTATTTTCCAGTCATAGTTTCGACAGGAGATGGTCTCCTTTCTTGGCCGGTAATGCCTTGAATAAGATAATATCAGTTCATCGAGACCACGACAAGAAATAATTTAAGAGTGATGAATGTACGATGACTGATTCTCTACTAGAGAATGTTGAACGGAAATTCTTCTCGGCTTCTGATGCGTCAATCGTTCAACCAAACAACCACTGCTCTCCACCCATCCGTACCCTTGCATCCTGTCTCTTACCCTAGCGCTTTAATAACACATAATATGAATAAAAATATGAAAAAATAAATTACAATTATAGTCCACTCTGTCCTTCAATATCATCCTGAACCCCCTTAACAAATTACCCTTGTACTACTCTCCTCCTCTACCTTTCCAGCTAGTCTCCACTACCACCCTCCCCTGATCTCTCAGCCAAATGTACCGTATTGTAGCAGAAGTACAGAAGCGATGATATTGGTACTCCCAAGGGCATGGCTGTAGACGTAGAAGGGGCTCGCGCCCGGAGCAGTGATACAGGCTTTTCCTCTTTCTTGGGCTGAACTGAAGCTCAAATGATGAGCTAAAGATTCTGAAGCCACTGAAGACGTTGGATGAGTCGCGAATCCAAATGTTGGCGGAGATGAAGGACCGGACCTGGTGTGTTTCCCGCTAAACATTTACGTCCAAGAGTGAGGAAGACACCAAGATGATTTCCAATTTTTAACAAAATTTGGTTTTAAAACAAGGATACTAAGTTTAAAAAAATTGTCTCCTCCACGATTCGTATTATCTGAAACTGAGACATGCTTTTTGGTGTGCTTATAATCGTTAAGCTTTGAAATTTGAAACTTTCATGAATATCTTTCAAAAGCATGAATTTCATTTTTGCGATGTTTTTTTTAACATTTAGACAATTTTGTAATTATTTATTAAGTATTTGAAGAGTATTGTTTTTTTACTCATTTTCCTTACGAGCACCAAAGATATTATCTGCGTGGACGTGGACCATGCTGCCTTCCACGATTCGCATTCTCTTCTACGTATTGCGGGAAATAATTCGCGACCTCCCATATCTTTTTGCCAAACCCCTGCACGTTCTCGAAAAAAAAGAGAAACGAAAGAGACTCGAAATTTTTATTTCAATTTTTTCCCGGTAGCGGAGCCTCCACCGATTGCATCGTCGTATATGTGTGTTTTTTTCAATCCATCGACCCGGAATGTAACTCGGGCACGTTAAAACATTCTCGGTATTGATTCTTTTTTTTGCGTCTTTTTGTTTTTATGTTTCACTTTAACATGTGCGTGGTGTATGGCGTGCGATGGGATGAAAAAATGAAAAGGGAGAAAAATAATAAAACACGCTAGGAGAGCGCTCGATTTTTGTAAGGGACGTTTTTGTTATGTAGTATACGTACTACCTGCGTGCTCGGGGACAATTAAATAGCCCACGATTCGTTGGTGAACAGTGTTAACTAATCCGAAACGACATCGCATAATATATATATTAATGCTCATCATTGGTTTTAATGATTTAAAGCGTTGATTTTGTGACTAAAAACTCAATTATCCATCGCGATGCAATTTGCGTTGGGCGGACGTAAAATTATGCACGGTGCAATGATATATATATATATATATGACGGACCGGATCAACCAAATAGATGAGCCGTTTCATCTTGCTAGTGTTAAATATGCGTTAGCTTTGCAGCATTCTTTTGCAATTACATCCTTTCAATTGCGTAGCGCCTCTTGTATTTTCCACCAATGCAATTGAAATCCGAACTACGTTCCAAGAAAGCCAATTATACCCAGCATCATAAAAGTTTTCGCATGGATTACTATGTAAATTTCATATTCTATTTGAAAATAGATGCATTTTTTATGACTATGGTGTGAGAGGTAATCATGAAAATCAGAAGAAATAAAAATGTGCGGTAATATTTTGCCTGGGCAACTGTAGTCATAAGTCGATTGGCTGTTGGTGAGATGGTTAGGAGTATCAAATTTTAATAAGAATATCAGGCAGGCAGTACAAATTATTTTGAGTGTAGAAGACAGAAGGGCGTAGTCAAGATAGTTCTTGCACAGAGAAAACGCGTGGTCTTGATCAGTTAGTTAAGGAAGTTCCCCCGCGACTGTGTGAGTCAAAACAAATACTAAATTCCGCATTTTTGATATTTTGTCCAAAAAATCCTGCTTTTGCTGATGCAATCCGTTACCTACATAAAAACAAAAGTAAAGTAAAAAAAATGCAGATTATTCCGCGAATATATTTTAAATGAGCACTTTTTTCCAGCCATAGGAGCCGACTGCAGCGCCATTTCCTACGAATTACCGCATTTTGGCTTCAATTGCGACAATAATTCCCTAATAACTAAAAAAATAAGGTGGTAAGATGTCTATGTTACATTTTTATTCAATTTCTCTGGATTATTTCCTTATTGTAAATAGTTTTCCGCAAAAATGCCATTTATATTTTATGGAATAATACTATTTTTCCCCGTGTTTCTCTCATACTCCCATTGAACACCATGTAATATCAAGTTCAATTAGAGAGTAATTTTGCGTGGAAAGGTATTATTTTGTTGTTCATATCAGATAGAGGACAACGTTTTCTACAAGTAGACAATATGAATAAAATGATACTTAAGTCATTTTACGGTGGAACCACCTTAAATGAAATGGAGTTTTTAGTGTTCTCACACTAGGGTACTTGTTTTTGGCAAAATATGGTGGAACAGGCTGTCAGAAAAAGAATATGTTTGCCCTGACCGAAATAGTTTCGGCCAACGCATTATTAAGCTTATTTTTAACACATAATACACATATTTCGGCTTCAGTTTAAATGCATTTCAATACCAAGGAGAATTTTTGTTGTTAATTGCTCTACTGAATGGTCTTTGGATATTTTGCGAAGATGGATTTAAAAACTAAAAAAAACTATGTTGAAGGCGCTCGCCTATTTTCGTTTAGTGTTTATTCTGGTAGTGATGGTACTACGATATCCTTCTTATAGGCTAAAAATTTTCCACCGAATAATATATATACCTGCACATAATTTAGGACATCCATTGTCGTACCTACCCATAGTAAACCTAACGTGTAACGCTAACTCTAGTTAGACTTTGGTCCTCCTTTAATTATAGGTATTTTTCTAGCTGTCAATAAGTGAAAATATAGAAAGATATTTTTAAAGAATTGTTTTCACATTCAAGTCAGGTGTGCTACTAAATCCATTATATCATTTTAGAAGCCGAAGGAGGCAAATATCATTGCAGAGAATCTAGACCGGTTCGTATTATTAATGACAATTCAAACGTCGTTAGTTCTTGAAAGGGTAGCAAAGTAGCATGTGTTCCCTAACGCCGAACTGCAAGATAATCGCGGCTTCCATTTCTGTGACGTTTTGAGAACTCTTTGGACCTTTCATTTGGGTGGGAATAGTGACTGTTTTAATCGTTCGTTCTCCCTCTTAAGTTATTGTGAACGAGTCGGAAATGGAGTACAAATTAGTGGTGGGATGGAGATAAAATGAATTATCAAATGGAAAGGTAAGATCAGAAACGAGGAAGTGCACAGGAGCGGAGAGAATCACATGGAGCACCATATAAGGAAGGTGGAAAGGCCACACTAAGATGCACAACAAATTTCCCAGGAACATAATAGCAACAAGGTAAAGAAGTGAACAGGAGGGCAGCAGGGTCATGAAAGAGTTCACAGGGGACAGAGTAGAATTCGAGGGTCGCAGTCAACCAATCTTAGGTAAGAATGACTTAATTATGATGATTGGAATAGGACCTGGGCCCCCCATTGAAACTGCGTCAATTTTACTTACTTTAGGGATTACAATTTATTCCTATCCTATTCCTATCCCATTCCTATCCCATTCGTATCCCATTCCTATCCCATTCCTATCCCATTTCTATCCCATTCCTATCCTATTCCTATCCCATTCGTATCCCATTCCTATCCCATTTCTATCCAATTCCTATCCCATTCCTATCTTATTCCTATCCCATTCCTATCCCATTCATATCCCATTCCTATCCCATTCCTATCCCATTCCTATCCCATTCCTATCCCATTCCTATCCAATTCCTATCCCATTCCTATCCCATTCCTATCCCATTCCTATCCTATTCCCATCCTATTCCTATCCTATTCCTGTCCTCACCTATCGAAACGAACATTCGGACTGATCACTACGCAGAGTGTCTCTGTGTTTGTGTGTGTGAATGTTGTGACGGATTGTTATCACCGGACAGATCTTTTTCATCGTTCGGGAAAATTGAAAAATCCGAAAGTCAATATTGATTTATCATTTTTTGCATCGTCCAAACATATCGATGGGAGAGATTGATAAAAATTTAAAGGGAAGATAAAATATATATATATACATACATGAATGCCTCTTCCGATTTTTGAATTATGAGTAGAATGAACGGTAGTTGTGGTCGCCGCTTGGAGGCTCTGTGCTCGACCGTCCATTTTATAGTATTAGTGTAACATTGTGACAGTTGTGCTGAAAACCCTTTCGAGTGGGAGGGACTATTCCCTACGAACTGGCCCCGCGCACGGGAAATAAGGCAGTCAGTCTACGTGTTTACATACCAGGGTTCCCAGTGTCACAATTAATCTGTTATTTACACCTTGTGCGTACACAAAGTATTTGGTTTCCTTGATTAGCTCTTACATCATTGAGTCACAAAAAAACATTTTCGATATTCAAAGAGAATATGAAATTTATATTAGTCCATGGGATACAATTTTTGATGTCGTGTATCTGAAGAAATGCTCTCTAAGGCTCTCTATTCAGTTTTTATGCGGTATGTTTGTTTTTTACATCGTCCGATAGTGCCAAGGCTTTAACAGCCTCCAACGTGGAGGCTGTTGAAGAAGGATGAGAAAAAACTAATAGTGTTCGAGAATAAGATATTGCGGAAAATCTATGGGCCCACGTACGAAGAAGGACAATGGAGAAAAAAAAACACAACAGAGAAATCAGGATTCTCTATAAACATCCAGACATAACAAGTCAAGTAAAGAATAATCAGGTGGGCAGAACATATTCTAAGGAAAGAGGAGGGATGTGTCTGCTGAAAGAGGTACTAAATGGGATCCTTAAAGGAAGAAGACCCCGGGAAAGACCACGGCTAAGATGGTGGGACCAAGTGAGAACGGATATGCCGGAGCAACAGAAATAGAGGCAGAAGATCGATCCAGGTGGAGGGGATTTGTTGATGCGGCTTAATATCACCTAAGATATAAGATATGGCCCTGGGAATAAGAGTTAAGCGTATCTAGAGTAACTTAACTTCTGGTTAGAGCATGTTCTAATTTTGCTCCAATGATCGGGCGCATGATTTTTCATGTGTGGAATTTTCCGTTTGACGCGACGTGTGAACGTCATGCGCATGATCATTCGAATGATCATGCGCAGGATTACACGCCTTGTTTAAACGGCCTTAAAAACACAAGGCAATGTGCACCCTTGTGCACAGAAATAAAAACGCAATCCGCAATCCGGAGATTGCTCTGCTTGATGCAAGAACACCATTCATTGATCAAGCCAAGCGTTCCTCTCCGCACATCACGCCATATTAAAAAAGTCTTTTAATTTTTGTATTTCTTTCTTTTTCATTTGTAGTTTTTGTTCCCGCCAAACTTTCTCCCAACTCCCGTGGCACCGCTGTCGGTCGACTGTAGTAATGCATTGCACGGTGAAGCGTTGCTCGGGAAACAAACTATACTTTTGCGGTATTCCTTCTGCGAGTCTCCCAGAAATATTACATTCACAAGTTAGGGTTAGGTATACTGGGTATTCATTGGGAATTTTATAGCAGTTATTCGCGAACTCCATGGTCATTCTAATACCCTTTACTTCAGTTCATCATCATTATTGGTGTCCTCTCAACATCGGCAGGTTCTGGAAAAGTTGCTGCCCACGTTTAAACCCTAATATCAACAATTTTTAAAAAGTAATATGCCTAATGTAATGGAGTACAGTATTGCGCTGCGTGTCTCAGATACATGGACCTTTGGAAAGCTGGAACAGAAGAGAATAAAATCTATCGAATTATTGGTTCTGGAGGCGGATCCTGAAGATCAAATGAACGGATAGGATCAGAAACGAAGAAGTGAACAGAATAATAAATTACAATAAAAATGCGTGGTGAAGTACCAAAGAAGATGGGGCAGTTGGATTGCCGATACATTGAGACACGACACATCCATAATGAACATAATATGTAGAAGGGAAAATAGAAGAGTAAAAACCCCTCGAGGAAGACCGTAGGCAAATTTATAAGCCAGCTGAATCCGGATATGAATCTGCAAGGGTAAAGGTGGGTCTATACTTCCAAGCCAACTGAAGTTAACGGTCGCCGTCTGTGGTTGCCTACTGGGGTGGTCCAGAAGCCCAACTGTGAAGGCGGCATTGACAAAAATGAAGTGGGGAACGATTATCCTTGTGTGGGGATGAATAAGGTCCACTCCATTGTCAATGCAGGATTGAACGCTAAACATTGCTAAAGCATTACTATTAAGTACGTAATTTCTGTCACTTGTTGAATAATCTTACCGTTTTTTAGAAGCTTACACTTTACAGGGTTTTTAGCTTCTTCTAAAGGTTTTTTTTTTACTATTATATATCTCCGAATTATATTTTTCTGCTGTTCGATAAAATGTTTATAACAGTCGCGGTTTGTCGCCTTCAGTGTCAACGATCAGCACCGCGTTATCAGCATTACTACAGAATATCCTGATGTGATCATGACGTTATTCATATCCCCTCTTTGTCTTTTCGGCAATCCATTATTTCATCCATAGTGAGAATGAATAGGATGATTACGATATGATATATTTATCGGGATGATTTTTCAACTTCGGATGTCTCAGGAGCGTAAAGGGTTCTATACTGTCGGTGCCGTATCCTAGGGTTTCTGGTGTGGCTCTTGAGCGTAGGGATGAGAGGTAGAGAGATATGGTTCGATACGCGACGCCGATGGATTGCGTGGAATAGATTGATTAACGTCCGGCAGCCACTCCCGTTAGCATCCGGCTCCAGGAGGATGGCGACGCGTTTGTGTAGGCATATATTATGGCGGCGATAAGGGGCGGGATGGTCAGGGATGTCAGGTTGTTGCATTTGGAGGAGACGCCCTTGAGGGTTGCGATTCCCTTAGCCTCTTTTGATTGGCGTTTCCCTTGGACACCTATTCTCAATAATTGCATCCCTTGCATTAGACATCTTCATCATTCGTCATTTAATCCAAAGATAGGTTGACCCTTTCCCCTGCTTACTCCTTTATCTCCTTGCATCTCTTCTGTTTTACGTCTAGTGTTTCTGGCGTATATATATATATTATATATTATAATATATATAAAAGTATAAGCTAGCAACAAGGCGTTGAGGTTGGGGAAGGATAGGAAAAAAAGGTTGGAGGAAAGACCACATCTACAAAATTAAATGTAGGCTACATGAGTTTAAAAAAAATTCCTTATTCCTCTTTACTTCTTTTTTAATATGTTTAAATTGAACATTACCGCCATGCGAATTGACGAAATGTTATTAAATAAAGGAATGTGATAAATTTTTCTTTCGCTAAGTGATCTCTGCATAGGCAGAATATGGAACGTCATGCAGGAGAACAGATTATGGGTGTTGACCAAAAATGCAACAGGAGAATTAATGAAAAATTTAAAGTCTAAGAATATGAAACACTACGCATGGCAATTTAAAACTTATCTCCTGATTGCCCGTTGAAAAATCCATCCCTTGTTCAAAGTCTTCTTACCCATAATATTATAAGTCAAATTGCACCAACTGGGATTAAAAGAAAAAAATACATACATGGTCCCATAAACCATTTCAAATTTTGAGTAAAAGTTTGGTTGGTGCACTGTTGTGTAGCGACCCGAGCAACGCACAAGATCGAATGGAAAACTTAGTTACAGTGTTACCATAGTTACAATGTGCCAATTGAATTTTTAATATCCCTTAAAATATTACTAAGGACTTAAAATGAATTTTAGCGTCATTTATCGTTCTTTTCATGTTCCTAATAAGTTAATCATACGTTTTTTATTACCTAGTTATTTATGGACAATGGGGGTTGACATTTCTTTGAAATTAGCAGGAAATTTATTAGTTTAGGCAATTAAGAGTGCAATGGCGACTGCAGTGTTGCGGCGGCAGATATTTAAAGCTTTTGGCTGAGCAAACTTGTGAATGAATAAACGCCACAGTTTTATATTTTTTTAAATTACAAAAATATATTTATTTAAAAAAAAATGTTCCAACTGAATAACAAATGAATTAAACAAATGACAATCATAACCTTCTCCTTTAGTGCCACTTTTTAAAGGGGGGAGGGTCCGGAACCCATGAACACCATTCCGAAATTTTGAATTTTTATATTTAAAAAGGGGTACCAATGGATAAGGTTATAATTGTTATGGTTTAGTATTAAGTAAAGGAGATTACATGAGGAAATCATTTAACACTACCTTGAATAAATTATTATTTTTTATGAATTGGTATTAATTTTTTTATACCAAATTCTGCGCAGTACTTGAACGGTATACAGGAATATATTGCAAGTAGCTTATTGTCCTCTGTTATCAAATTATAACATTAAAGTTAATCAAATCTAGAGCATTAAGTTTAAGTGATAAGGTTTTCCACGATAAAAATTTGAATATAATTAGGGATATTTTAGAAAAAAACCACTTTCCACAAAAATTAATCAATGCCATAGTTTACTCAAATAAAAAAATCATCTTCACATACTCACAATTCAATAAATACAACTAATGTGTCAAACACTAATACAGACCAATATCGGGGAATGATTTATATAAATGGATTTTCAGAGCAAATTACCAAGGTATTAAAAAAAAACAATTTATAAAATAGCACATAAAAACCATAAAACGCAGCATGAACTCATATATTCAAAACTTAAGTCAGATACCCCTATACAGCTGAGAAGCAATATAATTTATTCTATTCCATGTAAAGACTGTGACAGTAGCTATATAGGCCAAACATCTCAATATTTAAAAATAGGATCTCGCAACATAAAACAGCAATTAAGACTAAAGTTCAACTTTGTGCATTAGAAAATCATGCAATTACAAATAGTCACTCATTTAATTTCGAAGAAGCCAACATTTTAGACTCATAAGAACAAAATTATCAAAAAGATTATTCAAAGAAATGTACCATATATCCAGGAATAAAAAAAGTTGCAATAAAAGAACAGACATTACTTATCTAAGCAAAATCTATCATAATTTAATAAACGACACATACAACTTTTCAACAAAGAAATGGATCCAAGCAACCAAATTAAAATTGTAAATAAAAACAGCACCAAACTTTAAAGGTAACAATCTTTAATATGTCTATGTATTTTTATATTTAATGTCTGTAAATTAACCATTATGTAATCAAAAAAGATTTGTCAAATATTTAACATCATGCGTCATTTGTTTACAGCCCTGAAGATGGATGAATAAAGGTCCGAAACGTCGGCAAAAGTTTAAAAATAAAATATTATTCGCCCTAAACTCAAGACGACATTTGCACCATATTATAAAAAAAGAGGTCGAGAATGAATACCATTTGAATTAAAATTAATGCTGTGACTACGTCTATGAGTTTTTAGTTGTGTTCGCCGGATATGATTCCTCCGAGGTTAGCAGGGGTTCGGTTGGCCGTCCATCTTGCTGCTCTCTGCTGCTCTCCCTGGAGGCAGTACCTACACAGTGTGTTTGCATCCGCTGTGTATTCATAATCACGGGCACGGCTGGTGGGCACGGAGGGATCCCATTCGCAAATGGACCGTGCATACGTGAACTGCAATCTCCGACGCGGTCGCTCGCCTGCATGTGTCTGCCTTCCTGCCCCGGGGAAATTTCCTGAAATAAAAAAAGAAAATTAGGGAAACATTCATGTAGGGAACTTAAAATATATGCAGATGTTATGCGCGTGCACGTTTATAGTGTGGTTATATATTTTTATCCGATGAAAAGAGAACAATTTTTATATATTTTTTTTTAAGTTTCATGATATTACGTAGCATTTTGCTATTTTTTAAAAATTTATTCAGCAAAAATAACCGTTTTGGAATCCTCACATAACAGTGTTCACTGCGTATGATGAGTGTGATGATGGGGTTAAATAAAAAATTCAAATTCTTGCTCGCTGATTTAAAAATATATCATGCCATGATATTTTTATTCTAAGTAGGTAAGGAGGTTCCTCCGCGACTGCGTGAGTCAAAACAAATACTAAATTCCACATTTTTTATATTTTGTCCAAAAAAATCCTGCTTTCACTGATGAAATACGTTACGTACACAATACCAAAAGTAAAGTAGAAAAAATGCAGAATATTTTTCCACGAATGTATTTTAAATGAGCAATTTTTTCCAGACATAGGAGCCGACTGCAGCGCCATTCCCTTACGATTTACCGCATTTTGACTTCAATTACGGCATTAATTCCCTAATAACTAAAAAAAATAAGGTGGTAAGATGCCTGTATTTTATATTTATTCAATTCTCTGGATTATTTCCTTCTTAGAGACAGTTTTCCACGAAAATGGTATTTATATTTTATGTAAAAATACTATTTTCCCCTAGAGAGTCACCACACATTTTTATGACGGTGCATTTTAAACGAATGATGTGTTCTTCGCCACATTAGGCGTAATCATATTAAAGTAGAAATTCCACATTCATTAGTGAAATGATCAAAGAGCATTTTTATAATATACAATGTATAGAATGCAACAGTTACTTATAATATACTTATGCAATGGTTACAATATTTTAAATACTTACACAATAATTACTTAAGCAATACATACTTATACAATAAATACAACTGTATCTACAAATTATCATCACTGCCTAAAATGCTCCAAACCCTCTTTCTGAACACTTTCATTAACTCACTACGTAATATTACAATACTTGTACAACAATTACTTAATCAATATATAGTTACAAAATATACAACTGTAGCTACAAATTATTATAACTGCCTAAAAGGCTCTAAACCTCTTTCTGAACACTTTCAGTGATCGACTACAATATATTACAATTCTTATACAATAATTACTTTGGAAATATATAGTTATACAATATATACAACTGTAGCTACAAATTATTATCATTGTTTAAAAGGCTCCAAAGCCTCTTTGTGAATACTTTCATTGACCTACTGCCTTTAACATGGTTTGGCAATCCTTTCCAGAGTTTGGAAGCTGCGACAGTGAACGGCCTCTGAAATGTGGTTGTCGGGCATTTGAGATGTTTTTGCTGTGAAAGAAAAAGATTAGGAATGAGTGGTTCACCAAAAATTGTGGTATAAATGATCGCAGTAATGGAAATGTACGAAAGGATCGTCCTCTGTCGATTCCGCCATTTCTGGAGAATTGGATGAGAATCCAGTAACGAAGCAGAATGGGAGGGATTATTATTCGAATGCTTTTTCGATATATATACCGTAGAAATCAAATTTTCAAAAGTTTTCATATAGATTTACGGAGTTGCTTCGAAACACTAAAGGCCTAATAACCAAATAACTAATCATAGAAAGTTGCATTTTTTTTCTGTTTCCTCAAAACGACCTCTGACACCATTCCATCCATCGATCCGTGGTTCGATTCCCGATGAAGACGGATATTTTTTTCAAAGTATTTTCTAAATCTATATACTGTTGTATGTCCGATAGAAGTGGTCTTCTTAAAAAAAGTCTTTTTATGGCATTTTTTAATGAATGTATGGGGGGGAAGAAGGGGGAAGAAGAAGCGATGGATGAAATGACGTTAATGGGAAGGTTGCCCGTCCTACTTTAGTCTCCTATACTACCTCTGGCAATTTTTGGAATCTTTTAAGAGATGATTTAGAAATGAATATAGAGTAAAAAGTAAAAATCGAAATAATGAACTTCCGTTGTGAGAGAGGAGTGAATTTCGTGAAGAGTAAGACTGATCAAGACATGGGTGAATGTGGTGGAAGATATTCCTAAGAAGAGGAATAATCTTAATCAGAACAGGATGGTGCGTAAGAAAGCTTAATATATTGAAATATATTTGCACCAATAATATTACAATATTTATTTCATACTTCTTACAGACGCTGAAATTAAATTCCAATATGGTCTCCGTTGTGACTGTATGGGAAATTTCTCGCTCAAACTACCCTAAGTCCTACATGAATCTTCACTTTGAATATATATTTTGATGTAATTATTGTATGCATTGTACAATAGATATGCATATATGTGCAATGTTTTGTATAAGTATGTGTGCTTCTGTATGTATACGTATTTGTGTGTGTGTGTATGTATATGCACATGAACGATGTAATTCTGCTACTTTTCTACTCGATGATGAATTTTGAATCTAAAGTATTATTTTTGAATTCCCACTATACAGGTATTTTTTAGGGATTACTTAATGCTTCATTTACATTTATGTTTTCTCATTTGTAACAAATTTGAAGCAATCTCTCTTGTTCTCTCTCTCTCTGACTTTCTTCATAATTTGCTTTCTTGTACATATTCCATTCTTCTTGGTCTTCCTTTGTAGGTCTTCCCATTCATTTCCTACTTCCGTTCTTGTTTTCAATTGAGGCTATTGTGTCGAAACAAGTTCCCAATATGTTTGTCTCTTCTTTTTCTCAGAACTTCCATCATACTTCTTTTCTCTCTAACGACGGACTTATTCGTTGGTGATTCGTCCGTTTGATCTTCATCGCTCTTTGATAACATGAGGAATCAATATCCATAGAAAAAATGATCGTGCATATGTTATTATCTAGAGACCGAAATGTGATTTTTTTTGCAGGAAAATTCATTAAAGAAGTCACACGTGCGGGGAAAATTAATTTTTGAAAAACGTGTTTGAAAAACACGTGTTCGTCCAATTCCAACAATAGCTCACTTCTGTGGTTATGGCGTGTGCCATCCTTTTTCGTAAATATAATCAAACATCATCTGCTGTAACCATGGAGCTAATCTTACGAAGGGCAATCAAAATAAATGAAAAGAGTTGTTTGATCTTATATGGACTATTAAAGCATGACGTCACGAAGAGTTGGTTACCAAGGTATTCTTTTCCAATTAATTATACGAATTCAATGCTAGTAGGGCGTTTCCCAATCACTTATCTGCAGATCTAAGCAGATCACCTGCGCAGAAGCTCAAATTCTACCTGGGCGAGTCCATTGTGACCGACTCGAGCTCGGAGGGGGTGCGGGTGAAAGTGGTCATTCTCTCCCGGGCTTCGTCTCAGACCACGTGCGTTCGCTGCCAACCAAACTGCTTTTGCTTCATCTTCAGTGTTTAGTTATAATAGGACGTAGATAGCTTAGGTAGGTTATAGTAAGGTTAGTTATTTTATATTTTGTCATTCTTAGTATAGGCATAGGATTGATTATTGTAATTTAGACGTGTTATTTCAATTTGTTCATTAGTTTGTTAGTCCGATCTTTCTTTATAATATCATTTCTTGGTGTAGATTCGTAAGTTATCTTAGCTGTTTTGTTTTTCGTAGTTCGTACTTCAAGTTTAATGTTGCATAATTTATGTTTCTTTCAATTTTAACCGTTTTTTGAATACTTAAATTAGCTTTGCGTTTTTCTACTTTTAGTCATATATTTTATTAGTTTATCATTCTACATTTAACAGTAGGTTAGAACAGATATAGCATAGATAGTTAGATAGAATTATAGTCTATAGCATAGGGACATCGTTTATCGTAAGGTCATCGTTGCTTTGTTTCGAGCGTATTTTATTTTTCGTGATGGAAAACGCGAAATCCAAAGTAGGGGGTGGGAAGATTCTCCATAGTCAGGCGCGAGAAATTATTCAGTGTGCTGAATTTTATGAAGGGCGAAGCAGAAGAAGGGTTGCAAATCCCACTGAAAAGCGTTTATGAACGTGTGGCCGCCGCAACCGGCGTTTCTAAACGCAGCTTGATACGGATTGCTAACGAGGGAGCAGCAATTGCCAGTGGTTCTAAGGCAGAGTTTGTCTCTCCGAAAAAGAAGAAGCCTCAAAAGAGCCCAAAGTCAACTGTGGACGATTTTGATGTTCAAGTGATAAGAAGAACGGTGCATAATTTCCATACTGTGGAAAAAAGGCATCCCACACTCCATGCTTAGTTACCGGTTATTACAGAACAGACCGGTTTCAATGGAAAATTGAGTTCCCTCCGTGTACTCATGAAAAGTATTGGCTTCAAGGAAGTAAAATTATCAGAAATGATTTTTCAAATGCATGTTTACTAGGCATAACTTTTTAATGGTCATGTTTTCCCCACAGATGGAAAAAAACATCTAATAACAAGGCAATTTTAAGTGAAAAGTATGATATTCGCTTGAAGAGGATGGCATATCTGCGGAAAATCATGAAATTCAGAGAAGAAGGGCGACCCATAGTATTTACAGATGAAACTTATGTCCACTCATCCCACACCACGCCCTTCCAGTGGACGAGTGGAGATGCACATGGGCTGAGAGCACCTGTATCTAAGGGACAGAGATTAATTATCGTTCTTGCAGGTTAGTATAGGAAGTAATTTTTGAATTGACATAGATGACTCATTGCTGACCGTGAAATATGCTTCGTAGAGTTTATTTTTACAAACATCTATCATTTTTGCAGGTGGAGAAATGGGATTCATTCCAGGAGCTCTACTAGTGTTTAAATCAGGCCTGAAAACAGGGGATTATCACGGTGACATGAATCATGAAAATTATTTTAAGTGGCTAAGAATTCATCTCATCCCAAACCTGCCGTCCAATTCTGTGCTTGTGTTGGACAACGCGTCGTATCACAATATACAACAGCATCGCAGTCCGAGCATGGGTGCTAAGAAGGATGCCATGAAGGCGTGGCTGGACACCAGAGGGGTGGAATACTCGGCGAAGGATAATAAGATTGAGTTATTTGAAAAAATTAAAAGAAATAGGGGGTCTGTGATATATCAGGTGGACAGTATTTTGGCTGAATATGGACATTCGACAGTTAGGTTGCCTCCCTACCATCCGGAGCTCAACCCGATTGAAAAGATATGGGGAATTTTAAAAAATTGGGTGGCAATGCACAACGTTTCCTTCAAATTGGACGATGTGAAAGTTCTGGTTCAGGAAAAAAGTGCTGCAATTGGTAAGGACGAGTGGTGCAAAGTGTGTGAAAAGGTGAAAGAGGTGGAAAACCATTATATAAGCAATGAAATGGTGCGTGATGAAGTCGAGAATGAACTTTTAATTACTCTGTCCGAGACTGAAGATGAGAGTTTTTCCGATTCTGAAAGTGATTATTAACCCACCGAAGGTCGCGCGTATGTAGGAGAAAGGCACGTGGTGAATTCGGTCTATAATTGTATAACAAAGCACTGCACTGTGCCTTCCTTTTCTATTCATTCCAGATTCCATTGCTTTGCTTATGTCCTCTTCTGACGTCCAGTGAGTCGTCACTGTTCTTCCTCAGGTCAACTTTGTATTTCTGACATACGCGCAACCGTTCCGATATTGAAAATTCCAGCCATGACCTTCATAGTTTCTTCCCTTGTTTACATGCTTAAATTGCGTTCTTTTATAAAATAAATGTAATTGTTATTTACATAATGTGTATTTATTAACCATACCCTAATTATTTCAAAGGTTTAGTCACTGCACTTCTCCAAATTTGAATTTGACATTCGCGAGAACTAGAATTAACTTGTAAGAGATCGGTTTGGTGGGGTGTCTAGTGTACTGGCTTCCCACGGCTTGGGCCGGGGACATTGTAATAAATGTTACTTTGAATATAAAAATTGCGGGCTGAGAGCGCGCTTGCTACTGGGCAAAAATTCTCTTGTGTTGGTTGCACTGAGACCCAGCCTTCCCCTACGCTCCCGAGCGGAGGGATATATATTTGCCTTCCCCTCCTAACTACCGCCCCCAAAGGCACCTTCCCCTCCACTCGCTGTCGTTCCGCGCATTTAGGTGCCACCAACTTTCAATCGGACTCTACGTTTCGGCGTCAGGACGCCATCGTCAGCGGTAGAAGAATGATGAGTCCAATATATATATATAAAGGAATATGTTGCTTGGAAAGTTACATGAAATCACGACTTTAACAGTCCATTACATACATTTATGTACCAGTAAGTCAAAATAGAACGCTATTCAAATTAAATTTAATCTTTATGACGCAATTTAGTTCAAGCCTCATTGCGTTTTAAATGTGTTTTAACGTATTCAAAGTCATATAATGAAAACTTCAAAACTGAATCGATTCCCATGCTTTATATGGTTTGTCACGAAGACAGTTCGTGGTCTCCTACTCCGCCCCATGGTACTAATACATTGGGTAGGTCGCTCCCGTGAACGAAAATGCGTCCGTTCTGCGCATCCAACGCTGTGACGTACGCTGGAGGACAAGCAGCGGCGGAGCATTTGAAAAGGAACTGGAATTTTCCACATAACCAACCAAATGTCATGTCAACCAAACCACTTTTTGGAACTTCTTAACACATGCAAAATACCTAGTAAATAACTTAACTGTCATCGCGTGACAACTTAAAAAAACATTGAACATCGTTGATGTTCAATATGATGTGTTGTTCGTTGAACGAAACGTATTCGCCAGATACCAACGGGTGCCGATGGAGTTCTCTTAATGAAAACTTATTTGACATTAGGAGATGTTATGTCACTTTGATAACGCTGAGAATTATGCTGTTATGTTACCTTGAGTGATAAAACGTTTTTTAGAACTCAAGAGAGCATGAAAACGCAAAGCTTGTGTTCAAGAAGTAGTACGGTGAGTGAGATTGTCGCTAACTTACAGTATAAAGAAGAAACTGAGTGAGTGCTACATTCATAGTCGGCATTGAAATATCAATTTCAAAAGAAGGCAGATACGATATTTTAGAATTTAAAATTCTTTAGACATCATTAAAATAGATGAAACAATTGATATGCACATTCTTCGCTTTTATCCTGAATTCACGGGCATACGAAGCTGGAAATTCGGCGAATTTTTGGTCATGCGCATGATCATGCGATCAAAATTAGATCATGTTCTATTTTTGCTCGCATGATCCCGTGAATGATCGCATGATAGGAGCCAGTACGTCCATCTCGGTTGTTTTGATATTGAATTCACCTCACTTCGCTAAAGCAAACTCATAATAACATATAATGAAGGCAAGGAAAGTCATATCAATGTATTTGGAAATAAATATCTCTGTAGGCAGGATACATTGCACACACTTTGGCAGACGTGGAATGGTCATTTGGTTAAAACTATCTTGGACGTTTTGCAATATGAAAACATCGAAATCTCGTAGGATTAACCTAAATAGATCTAACCAGACCTTGATTTGTTTATTCAGGGCTGCAGTGCAACGAGTACAACATATCTGGCCCTATTTTGACTTCAGGATGGACGGCAGAAAAATATTCTACCAACTATGGGAGATACTACCAAATGCAGAAACGCAGAACTGATCTTAGGGCAATGATCTCTCTTTGGACCTGTTTATTGAAATAATCATACTTGTATTCACATAGTATATCATTCATTCCTCACCGCCAACTGAATATATTATATATATTTGTATAAATACTCAAACCTAAAAAAGGTATGATGGACGAGTGGGTAGCGTGTCCGACTCCCGATGAGATAATATGAGTGTAGACAGCCGTTTCAAATCTAGTAGGTGGTGATAAATTTTTCATCGTTTTCCTACGTTCCTTTGCAAACATTTTTTAACATATCGTTATAAATTCATAATCCAAAGAACTGTGTTTTTTTCAAAACGTTTAAAAACTTAAAACATTTCGTCCAGATCATAATTACACCTGTTGCAAGTACCACATATCATTTTTCATAGCAATTATTTCATTTTCATGTCGCCGTGATATTAATATCGGGTGACCATCTTCGTTGTTTTGATAGTGAGTTCTTTAATTCGCAGAATTAAACCCTTATTATAAAATATTGATGGAAACTATAGCAATATTTCATTGCAAATGATTAAAAGAACACTGTAGGCAGAACGCAATGCATAAAGTCGTCCTTTCGTCGGCATGCTGGAACCCACTTCATTTTCATAGTTTCAAGTTTCTTGAGGGAAACGAAAAAATTTCAATTTCCCCTCGCCATTTCTGCGGCTGTTGTTGCAGCCAAATACAGCGCAGGAAGACATATTCACGGAAGATACTTTTCCTCAGGGAATAGGAATTACTCCGAAGAGCTAAGCACAAAGCAAAATCCACAATACTCAAACCACGGAATTCTCTAGCTCTGTCCTCCACGCTACGTCACACAGTCGATACTATCGCAGCGCAGAGGTATCGATAGATGACCGAGATGCGCAACGGCCTACCTATGTGTTAGTACCATGCTCCGCCCATTAACGTATTTTCCCGAAGGTCAGACCTGAACCAAATGAGTTTTTCGTACCTTAAACCCTCCATTTCTCATCGAAAACGTTAGAACCGTTTCCGAGATAAATTTTTCAGGCTTATGCCTGCGTTGCTCACGGTAAAAGTTTCGGTAAAACGTTTTATGAAATCGACTAATTTTATAAAAATGAGCTTACTAACGATAAAACCGTTTTATAAAACCTAGTTTTATAACACGTTTTATCTAATACGACAGGTTCTATTTCCATTAAACCGTTTTCTGCAACAACCAATGAGAGGTTCCGCTCATCGCGTTGATTATCTCGTATCCATGGGAAACCAAACAAGGAAAACGAAAAACAAACATGGCTGGAAGTTCATGGAACATAAGCATATTAAGAACAATAAGAGCGTAGACGTATAAAAAAAAGCCTTAGCGTCGTTGATAGTCTTAAAAAAGTAAGTAAATAAGCAATACACACGGTATTTAACCAAACAGTCATCCAAAAAAGAGTGTATTTATCACTCTACAAGTTTTCAAAGCGTCTCTAAGATGGCAGATTGGTCAACATTGTGGTTTAATGAATAGTTTTACCAAGTGAGCAAGGAAGTACGTTTTACGTGCGATTCGTTAAAGTTTCAATAAAATGTTTTAATAAAACTCTTTTATAGAAAATTTTACCGTGAGCAACAGGCATTACATGCAATTATTACTCGTTCAATACTCGTGTGAGATAACACCATACCGCGTGACACAATGCGTTTCATGCTTGTACTTGGTGATATGATTTCTAAAAAAATAGAAAAAATATTGTGATGTATAAATATCTATAGCAGAAGACTAGGATATACTTTACTTGGGCTGCCAGTCGTTCATTTGTTTGGTTTTGTGATATCTATGCGCGTTTTCCATCATCCCACATTGAATAAGTCATGAGAATATTCGGTACCTCCCGTCTAAAAACCAATTCAATTGTCCCGAAGTAATTTCGGTTCGTGACGACCGACTGTGATTCATGAATTCCTGTGCGAGAAATTTAAATAAATATATTGATCGTGAGTTTGGATATAAAGGAAAATGATCTTTTTATCAACTTTCGTGTGGTGTTCGCTTCAGTATTCCACCCCAGGTTTTTGTATTGCTTGTTTAAAGCCTCACACAATACGGCTTTTTGTGCTTGAAGAAAAAATGAAATTTTCGGTGTAACATGGTGAAAATAAAATGATAACATTAATTAAAGTTTTTTTTCTCTCTCCTCCTATTCGTTTAGTTCGCAGTGAATTTTTTTCAATGGCATTGTTTTCCGAGAGATATCGTTGAAAAGCGTTTGGAAATTACTCAAGGGATAAGTTTATCCTCTGCTGCGGAAATCGAACCACGAGCATCTGACCTGTGCGCGCATATGGGTCTGCTGACCATAATTCTTGACATATATCGTCGTCACCAGTGGAGTATGAATCCGAAGATTGGTTATCTCCAGTCAGACCACTCCTCTCTCACCCCGTATAACCTAACCACTTCATTCTTAATGTTTTACACATCCTTCTTAGTTTGTCTGATGCTTGGTCTTCCTCTGTAATTCTTACCTTTCATTTATCCTTTTACTAGCTGTGCCTGGCATGGGTTTCAATGCCTTTTTCTTTCCAAGTAACCACACATATACAAAGCAGACACATTTGCATGTAAGATATAAATAAAAGTTTATTTCTTCTTCTTCTTTCAGGAGATATAGTTCAAATGAGTTGAATTTTTTTTTATTTCTCCTTGCCATAGTTTCGCATTTTTATGTATGTTTTATCAGGGCTACAATGAAAATGTGGGCGTCTTTTTACACCAAAAGAATATACATAGTCTACAAGGTTTTGTACATATTTATGTGAAAATTTCATTTTTAATTTTTTAAATGAAATTTTTATAAACTTTTTAACATAAATAAATAAAAAACCTTGTAGACTATGTATATTCCACTGATGTAAAAAGACGCCCATGTTTTCACTGTAGCCCTGATGAAGCATATAGATAAAAATGCGAAACTTTGGCAAGGAGAAATAAAAAAAATTCAACTTATTTGACCTATATCTCCTGAAATAAGAAGAAGAAAATAAATAATAAAACAGGTCATGAAAAGTTATAAATAAAAGACAATGATTTTTGTGTATTAAATTAAAGTTGAAAAAAATAATTCAAGCACTAAAGGATATACAATATTTTTGGTCTCAACGCCCTCTGCAAAAACAAATAAATTTTTCGACTGTCCAACTCGTGAACTGTGATGACAGCATATAATTGACAATGTGAAAAGCAAGGATTTTCCAGATTTAATCCACATACTTGAAGCTTGCTTGAGAAGGCGAAGCGAACGGGGAACTGTAATCGTTTGACGAAAACTATCAAATAAGTTACTGAACATTGCCTTTAAATGCTGAAGGCGTGAATAGCCATTCATAAAATCGCTATTAAATGGATATATTCACGCCTCGTTGCCAAGGAAATTTCTGTCGTTGAAAAGGAAGCAAAATCGATGAATTTAGAGATGAAA
This sequence comes from Pyrrhosoma nymphula, assembly GCA_963573305.1. NCBI lineage: Eukaryota > Metazoa > Arthropoda > Insecta > Odonata > Coenagrionidae > Pyrrhosoma > Pyrrhosoma nymphula. The sequence continues at coordinate 3,265,028 of OY754335.1, read as the reverse complement.
ACGCAATGCTTGGATAAAAACATAGCGTATAAGAAAATTGAATGAAAGAATTAAAGACCGCATTCTTTTATGCCTTCTATGATAAGAAATTTCCATCCAATATCTTGAGTGCAAGTGATTTTAAAAAACTAATAAGGAGACGCACCGAATTCAATGCTTTTCGGATGGGAGTAAATGTTAACAAAATTGGGGTAAAAACAACCCCAAAATTTATAATTCAAAAACCTTCGTGTATTCAAAGGCAACGTTGTGTCAAAATTTCAAGTAAATCGACCGATTACTTTTCGAGTTTTGCGCGCACAAACATACTCAGGCTGAATTTTTATATGTAAAGATTGTTGTTTTCAATAGGTTATTGTGTCGTAATATGTGTCCAAGAGGTTTTTCTCTTTTTATTCTCAGAGTTTTCTATGAAAATAGTTTCTCTCCATTTGTTCTTACTACGCATAGTCAGAGATATACAGTATGCAGTCCGTAGGTTATGTATTGTGCATTCAGTAGGATAAAAACTTATTATAATATTCAATTGCTTTTAGAGGACCCTCTCAAATGTGATAAAGTTACGACATTTTTAAATTTAAAAAAATCGGGCAAATAACTGTATTCTAGCGCAAACAGTTACTGGTTCCGTTGTTGTAACGATTTGTAAATAATTAAGTGCTAATACTATGTAGAATTGTTTGATGTTATATGCTTGTTTGGAAATTGAAGATAGGTATTTTATATACCTAGATATATTTTTGAAATTAGTCTGAGGTAATCAACTTTTTCTACGCTTATTAATTAAGTCGTCCAACATTAGTAGTTATGGCGTCCTGCTTTTGTTTTTTTGTTCAATTTTAAGCTCTTGAGGAAGTCAAATACATTTCACAAAACCTCTGCAATGGCTGCGTAGGTGTTTTTATAAATATTGTCCAATACTCCATGCTACATTGACTATATATGATGTACCAATTATTGTTATTATTTTAGACCCGTAGTGGTTGGAGATTGAGTCATATATTCAAGCCGTTTAATATCCAAGAATGGTAGTCAAGAATAGGAAAAACCAGGGTATAGATGAGCATGTTTATCATGTTATGACGTAATACATTCCTATGGAGCATCAGCTGTTAAATTAGATGAATTAATCTAATGAGACACTGAAAGAACATGGCCGGCCCATTAAAATTTCAATGAGGGCAAAAAACCGTTTTGCTGATAGGAGAATGGAGTCGATAGCTTCTGCAAACCAGTATTCTGATTGTGCGATATTCCACAGAGGAAAAATCATTCTTCTTGATGATTCATCTATTGTGATTTATGACTGATGATGAGATGGTGATTAGTTTCCAAAACCTGTTATTCCGATTTTCGCGAAATGATTAGCAATATATTGTTAGATTGGTTTTAGAGAATTATTTCCTATTTTGAATTTATTATGCAAACTTTTCTGATAGAAGCTTGGGGATTTTTACTTACAGGAATTCCCAATTCCCCTTCACGTAAGAAACGAGTTAAAGTGTGCTAGTCGTACACGATAGGTAAATTTCCTTTTGTGACGCATAGTACAAGAGATAATAAAATGGAATTTCGCGAGGCGGCGGCGCGCCGGTCGACGGGAAAACTTAAACGGAAGAAATAGTTGGGGAGAAGTCTCGAGGCATCTCAGCCGTTTCACGTCAGGGAGAATTTTTTTTTCTAGGAACTCGGGAAAAATCAACCGCTTTCGCGAGAAGTCTAATCCAAAGATATGCGAGTATTTCCGCCATGACGTCTGCTTGCCAGCTCTTCTCTTGTGCTAACAGCTAGCTAATTATTTCGTAGTGCTCTGTAATTCTAAGGGACGGACAGCAAATTAAATTCCCCTGTTGTGAACCTCTGAATGAAAGAGTGAGAAAGAAAATGGGAAAAGGTGAATGTGCATTTTTTCTCTTGTCTAACTTTTGTCTTGCATGGCGACTGAATGTGTGCTCGTTTTGTTTAGCTGAGTTAAACCGGTTTAACTTAATTAAATGTTTGATTGGAGATAGTTTATTCTATTTATGACATCTGTATCTAGTTTCAACAAACCAATACTCTCCCAATTTTATTGTTGGAGAACGGTGGAGAGTACCTTTGTGTCGGCGTTAGCCTTGTCTAAACGAAAGGAGCCAAGATTACGACGGATATAAATGGTTTATTACAATCAATTTAAATGGTATTATTCTTCCAGTTTATATTCAACGGACACCTTCTCTAGTCTACTATAATAACCACCGTGCTATAATGATAAAATAGGATTGAAGGCGCCAATTTGGAAATGCATTGTGCGTGGCAGTTGTGTATCAAAAAAACTCATCTGGAATTCCTTTTTCGCCAACAATCGAGGGTCTCGGATTTTCGGAGAAAAGTTAGCAGACATCAGACGGAGAAGTTAATAGATAACCTTACCCTTATTAAATTATACGATGAAATATTATTTAATTAGCTTTACCACTGTACCAACTTCCTCATACCAACCGTCGCTTTGAGACTATTGCTCATAAGGACAGTTAAAATATTCAGCGTCGTGTTTTATTGAATTACTGGGTTTATAACTCCTAAATGGGAGATGATTCTTTATTTTATGACTACATACTTGCCTACTAACTTTCGTCAAAATCCGAGACCTGGGTATTGGATACACCCTTCGTAATTGATGCCTTTGAGACCTGTCTTTTGTAGTGCAATTGAATTGGATAGTTGGATTTTATCCGAAAAAAAAAATTTAATCGGAAGAGGTATCTTTAATATTTCCCTATTGTGTTGCATCCATTCAATCATAGTTAAATCGGCTATTTACCGCGTTAAGTTGGCCAAAATAGGCCGTCAACGGTGGACGTGATTTACCTCGCAGATCCACTTGGAGATTGTTTGTGGAGAGTTTTCGTGAGCAATGATGAACGAGACCTAAAGCAGTCGGAAAACTCGAAAAGAAGAAATTCCTGCCCCATTACTACTATTGCCACTGCCGCCAACATTACCGTACGTGAGTGAATGAGTCGTAAATTCAGTGCGCTGCTCTAGTGCGGGAATTGGCCGTTCGGGGGAGCAGCGTTGGTGGGAGAATGCTTTTAGTTCGGAGGCGAAGGCGTCGAGGGGAAATTTAGGACGGACGATTGCGGAAAATAAACGTACGTATGCAGTAAGGACCCCTTGCTACTCCGACCTCGACTCCTCCTCGCTTTTAGTCCGACCATGCCGCGTCGCTTATTTATCGATGTTTGTTTACAGAGTTCTCTACACCAATGGGCATTTTGTGGATACGAAAATGGAGGGACATCGCAGAAAAATTAAGATTGTCGTCTGCTAAGCAAAAGAACATAGCAGCCTTTTTTCGACCAGCGCAAGAACATTAAATCTACAGTGTAGTGTTTCATGTCGTTCATGGAGTATCATAGTGAAACGATCATATTGTGTTTATTTGTGTTTTATGGTGTTTCATGACTCTACAATTTATGTTTATCTGCATTTACTGGAATTATTTTTATCGCAGTATACTTTTATTTATAGTTTACAGTAATATTACATCTGTAAAACCGTACATTTAGCAATATTTTCTGTTTAAACTAAAGTTTTATCACGTTTTTATTTAAATAAATGTGTTTATCTGATAATCCGTACTTTTTTTGTGTTCTGGCCATGGTCCCGTTGGTGACGGATTAGCAGAGGGTTCTACTACTGTATGCCTGTTATGTATGTATATATTTACGTGGTGGTAGGGGAGGAGGAAGAGAAATATGGGAATCGGAGCGAAAACAAATGAAATGGTCGTGTTGGCGACGATTATTCGTGTTGTTGGTGGTTGTGGTGGTTTTCCCGTAAAAATCGTGGCCATTCCTTGTTTTTGTTGTGTGCGCGCGTGCGTGATGGACATGCACTCTTTATCGTCTTGAGTGGGAGGGGGGAGGAGGATTGTTGTCCCCCCCCCATTATTGGATGGTATTGGTTTGAGTGCTCACCTCCCCTCTCCCCCATCATCACTTTTCATACTCTCTTTGCCATACATATATTTCCTCATAACACTGCATTTTTTACGCGTTTCCCTCTTCTTCTGTTTTCGAAGTAGTATATCGTCTTCTCTCTCTTTTTCGGCGAGCAGTGGCGCAATATTACACCAAACCTGCTTCAGTGCATGCTTTGCAGTGCGTCGGCTCTAGTCTTTTAAAGTGTCTCATCTTTGCCGTGGTTTGTGAGAGTTTCGACGGATATGCAATAGATTCCGGTTGTTTGGTACACTTGGGGTACACCCACTACCCTCCTCTTCAACTAAGCGCCTGCCCCATTCGTGCGATGCATCACCTAATTAAGCATAAATATGCATGTGTTAAAATGGAATAATAGTGAAAACTTATGGAAGAATAAAAATAACTTAGTCAACTCCTCTAGTATTTATTACCACGACCCGGATTTCAACACTTGGTGTCATCTTTAGGTGGAGATGCCACCAAGTGTTGAAATCCGGGTCGTGGTAATAAATACTAGAGGAGTTGACTAAGGGGTCATTCCACCTCAATTCAACAAACATTTGGCCCTTAGGGTCTCAGATTTTTACAAAAATTGGTGTTTGGGTACAATATCAACTCAAACTGAATACCCTAAAACCGTTTTGTGAAAAAAAAAATTTGAGCGAATTATGCATATTTAAATTTTTTCGCATTTTAGTAAAAATCCGAGCCTTAAATCATATTATCACTTATATCTCCGCTTGTAATTGTCGTACAGCAATTATTAATAGCTCTTATAAAAGCTAAATCTTTATTGAATGAAAATATATCAATAAAAAATTATTTTCTTCTATACCCTATTATTGTTAATTACTAATGTTTAAAAAAATTTTAATAAACTTTTCTCTAATACTCCATCTCAGAATCGACCGAATTTTTTTTTCCTTTTTTTAAACACACCCAGCTAACTATACCAAAAATAAAATTTAGTGGCAATTCATAAATGCGTTTTTTATAAATATTTAAACATTTACTATTTTCTCTCGCGCGGCCCGTCGGCTCCCCCATTTGGAATACATGCAGCAGACACGCTATGCAAGCCTAATAATTTCCTAATTGCTCAAGGTCGTGGTTATATGAGATAACAATATGTTATAAGCTATTTTAATTATTTAATTTATTTTAATTTTTCCATAGTGGATAACTTCCACCAAATTACGCCTACAACCGTTTAATTTGTGATAAAAAATTAGTTAAGTTTTACTGCACAACACTATATCTATATTTAAATATTTATTGAGAATTGGTGAAAGTATTTAAAATATTAACATTTTTACGAATGGCAATTCTGTATCGATGAGCTTCTTGGGAGAATTTGTCTTCAATTATTATAGTTTTTTGGTAAATACTAAATAAATAAAATGGATTGGTGCCAAAATATTATTTTTATTCGATTTCCTAAGCGATTTACCTAAGAGTTTTTAATAGATAGAAGAATACTAAATTTTCCCATGTTATACCGATTCTCACATGAACTCCATGCATTTTTAACTTCAGTTTGAGATGAAGACAGCTTGAAAGGTTAACATTTTGTTTTCCATATCAGATAGAGTACAACGTTTTCTACGAGTAGACAGAATATGAATAGAATGACATTTAAGTCATTTTACGGAGGTACCACCTTGAGAGTAGGTTAACACCGACCGACGCACAGTGGGCTGAAATCGAAAAAAGCTGGCCAAAATTCAAAAAGCGATTTTTTTTCAAGCCAGGAAGATGAAACTTTGTATAAATATTCTCAAAAGACCTGTGCATTGCGAGTATGCAAAGCATTTTCCTTAGTATTCTACAGTTAACATTATGCATAAGGTCAAAGTTGCACAAATTTCGCGAAAATGGTCTGCACTCATTTTTCTCACGAAATCTTCAAAATCAAGCCCTTGCTAAACCTTTATGGATAAATACTTGGGATAAAAAGTGAACTAATTGAATGAAACAGTTTTTCATCTTTATTTTAATGTAGTATACTTACTTTTTTGTAATTATTTACCAAAGATATCAAACAAAATGGCGGACCCACATTTTTGGTCATTTTTTAACATTTGAAGAGAAATAGTTATTTGCACCGCCGAGCATCACAAAGTAACTTATATGGGGAAACTCTACAAAGATTTCACAGCGAGAATCCGATAAGTAATGCTGCGACCGTTTGCGACGCCGAATTTCACATAAGTTTTTCGATCGCGCGGTCGAGTCTGGTCCAACCCACCTGCAACGGTGGTTGTAATTAAGGTGGCGCGGCAAGTGTGTGGAATGGATTGTAGCCGCATCCACTCCGCTATGGAGATTTTCGAGAAACAAGCTCTGAAAAGAGCCTCAATGTATTATATTTTGGAGAAATCGCGGAAAAAATTACGCATTTTGTCACATGGGGTCAAGGTTTAGAAGGTATCTACTGAAAGACTGCTTTCTTCGGGTGCACCGCGGGCGTTTCTCTTTTTATTAACTTGAAATCGCCTTCTGACGAATAATTACACTTTAAACGGAGACAGCATGCATACCACACAGGATTATTGTCCCTTCGAGGCCACCAACCCACAGCTGGTGTCGCACGGCTGCAACTCTCTCGCACCCTGCACTGCGGTTGAGCGTATGGCGAAGGGTCGTTTATTGGCATCGCGGAGCCCTTTTCTCGGATATTTTTGGAAGAACGTTTTATGTCTCCAAAGAAATGCACTAGATCATTTAGTTTCATTTTTCAGTGGTGTGAAGCAGTAGCTATTTTGATACTTCAGCTCGGGTTTCACTCGTATTGGTGTCAGTATTGGATCTCTCGATATTCCCTCTACAAGTCGTAGTGGTGTGGATACTTTGCTAACCACTTCAAGAATCCCCGCCTTTTTAAGGTATATACTCTATTAGGACAACCTGATGTCTATTTTTTAAATGGTTTATTTGTAATAACGATCATGGGCTGGTGGCCTCGAAGAGACAATAATTCTGTGTGGTATGCATGCTGTCTCCGTTTAAAGTGTACGTATTCGTCAGAAGGCGATTTCAAATTCCAACCTCGGGTTAAAATCTCCATTATGGCCAACGTTTCGATGCATCGTCATCAGGGTTGTAGATTGTCGTTCTCGTAAAGTGGCCATCATTATATACTTACTACTCTCGCCGGGTTCAAGTTCCTCTGAAGGCGGGAGTCTGATAAATGGTGTCTACCGTGTCCCATGTGAGTGCGGCGGAGTTTACGTCGGTGAGACGGGACGCACGGTGGAAACAAGGCTGGAGGAGCGTAAACGACACCTGAGACTGGGGCAAGAAAGCAAGTCAGCCCAACATTGCCTTTCCAATAACCACTCCATCCATTTCGAAGACACGAGGATAGTGGCCCGTTCACGTGGCTATCAGGATCGCCTGGTAAAAGAAGCGATTGAGATCCGGCTGGAAGACAAAAACTTTAACAGGGGGTTCAGGTTTCCAACTCAGTAACGCCTGGAAACCAGTATTGAGGAACATCAAAGGAAAAAGGAGGAAAAGAGGTAATCATATTCCCGCCTTCAGAGGAACTTGAACCCGGCGAGAGTAATATATATATAAGGATGACCAGAACGACAATCTACAGCCCTGATGACGGTGCACGTGTCGGGTATCGAAACGTCGGCCATAATGGAGATTTTAACCCGAGGTTGGATACCAGAGAAGAATTCATTCAAGAAATATCAGGATGTAACAGAGCATACAGTGACAGGGGAAGAAAGGAGGTCCGTAATTAAGCAATCTCTGGATCGAAAAAATGATGGCGATGATCTAGATTGGTATTCCAGGGTGTGGTTACGATGATTGGTATTACATCTTTGCCACTGCCGGGATTTGATCCCGGACCCTAGTTACGGGAAGCCAGTACTTCTCATCATTACACCAGCCCAAGCCCCCTGGACCTACTAGAGGTAGGAGGAGAACGTATTATAATATTTCAACATGAAAAATGAAAGAAAACACTGCGTATTTCCGCACGATGTAAATAGGTCGACCGCGATTTCAACTCATGAGCGTCGTTGTCAAGACAACATATATGCACGGAGTCACAAGTCTTTGTTATATATATATATATATGCGAGATACCCATTTGGTTGTTGGGAGGGGGAGGGCGGGGGGGGGGGGGGTGAGGAGAAGGAACGGAGATAAAGGGGAGTTGGAGGGAGTGATTTTGGGAAGTGGTGATTTCAAGAGGATGTGGGAGTAGCTGGAGCAAGCGATGACACGAACGGTGAAGGACACTATGGGAATGCAATTTAGACGAGATTGATAATTGTTCAAAAAAATCCAGATTATTACCTTTGTCAGTGAAATGAAAAATAAGAGTTTAAAATCACTCTTATGTCCAGTCTCATTTTAAGGTGGTCCAAGCGAGATTGTTCCCTAGTCATAATGGAGACCATATTCAAATTTTATTTTTTGACTTCAGCGTCTGTAATAAGTATGAAATAAATATTGTAATATTAGTGGCGCAAATATGCAATAATATATGATCAAAATTCTCAGTAATTAAATAATTAAAGCTACATAAGTCTCTAACTTGACTTATTTTTTTCCCGCCGCACCCTTCAAAGAAAACCCTTCAAAACAGGAGGTTAATTTGCGATTCTGTAAAAATTACTGCGATGAGTAACGGATTAATTTTTATAAATAGTTGAGAAAACATGCAATCTACATACCGTTAGTTTTTTCACAAAATCTATGTGAAAGAAGTTCCTAACATTTATTCATAACGAAGCTCCCTCTGGAGCGCACAGCCGTAATCTATCCCATGTATAAAAACAGCTTGTATTTTGAGGCAAATTGCTCGAATAGTAGTTCGGCAAGGGGTTGATATTTTGATATCATTGGAAATACGAGAGTTTTATCTTTAAAATGAAGTCAAATTCATCAAATTCTAGGTGAAGTGGTTTTTCGCTCATACTACCTTAAATGCTTGACGAAAAAAGGAGTTTACAACCTTTTCTTTGCCGTGCACTTCATGTGTTCTTCACATCTCACTTTAAATTTTCTCCCAGTTTGCCCAACATACACACTATTACAATTGTTGCAGGATAAAACATTAACACATTCATTCGGTGAATTTAATGTATTGAAGAGATTGAGGTCGTTATGTTTAAGACTGCGTATTCATCCTTTCGTCTCCTTTAGTTATATAGTGAGTGAATTCGTGTGAAAGCGTCGTCGAAGAATTCAAGGGGGTCAAGCGACTCACTTTCCCGGTGTACCTACATCCTGAACGGGGACCCTGATGGAGAGGAAGGGGTTTTGGGGGTGATCCCTGCGGAGGCGCCCGGCCCCCCCTGGGCGGATGAGGCGGGGGCCTGGGATACGGTATGGGGGAGGGTCGAGCCGCCAATTGGGCTAGTCGCCAGTTTCTTGGCTGCTCCCATTCGATTATTAAAATCGATAAAGCGTCTCTCTTTCCCTCTCTCTCTGTCTTTCCACTTCCTCCTCTCCTCTCCTCACCCCTCTTCCCCCTCTTCCCCTCCCACTCCTCCCACCGATCCTCTCTCTCTCTCTCTCAAATACCTCTCCTTAAAACTGTCTCACCGCCACAACACTGCTATCCCTCTCCTTCGCTCGTCTCTAAGTGTAAGAAGTTGGCAGAGAGAATCGATATTCTGGAAACATCGGTGGTTATGGTCCGATTCTCGATTCTGTTTTTTTTACTGCTTCTTATTCTTCTTCTAACTAAGAATCGCAGTACAGTACAGCCATTAATATTTGTAAAAAATAATATTTTGGTAATACATTTACATTACTTGGTTGTTAGACTAATGGAAAACATACTTGTGTATGTGCAATTTAATTTTTTTAAATCCGAATATTCCTATTAATATTCAGTGAATAATCCTATTTGTGTATCAGCTGCATAACTATGTACTAATGTGTGGGGTCAATTGAGTAAGTAAAGTTAACAGAATGGAATCTGCCGACTAACCTTAGGAGGACCAAATTATGTAGGAATAAAATATAGCATAACCCAATGTAAAAAAATAATTGTAATTATCCAATGTATAATGTGTATGTTTTGAACTTTAAAAATATTAGGAATAACAGTACAGTACAGCCATTGATATTTGTAAAAAAGAGTATTTTGGTACTACGTTTACATTTCATGGTTGTCATACTATGAATCGTAGTACAGTGCAGCCATTAATATTTTCGAAAAAGAGTATTTTGGTAATATTTTTACATTACACGGTTGTAATACTAGGAATCGCAGTAGATTACAGCCATTAATATTTATAACAAGGAATATTTTGGTAAAAACTTTGAATTAAGTGCGAGGTCAACTTATTTTCGTAAGAGTTTAAAGAATCAGAAAATATATCAACATCAGTGTTATCAGATACTCTATGGTATAAACGTATTAACGAGGCTACGATATTGTTGAATTTCTGAATATTTCTGCAACGCAAAAGAGGTGAGAAATTCAGGTTATTTTTGTGCAAATATCTCAACTATCTCCCGTCTTCCTTTTTTTCAAACAACCTTATAAACAGATAAACAACACAGTAAAAAATAATTAAAATCTAATACAAGTACGAATTTTTGTTGTCAAATAAAAATTAAAAGTATCTACCTATGTTCCTTATATTCTTAAAGGAGTAGATACCTAATCGTTGTATGCATGGATGATAAATTAATCTCGAAAACGGCTGTAATTATTTTATGATGCATCATATTTGAAGGTATTCAGGAGCTTTATAAATACTTTGGCTTGGGTCTGATACTCGGGAATATTCGTTGAGGGACCAAGTTCGAGCCTATAAAAGATTTCTGGGCGAAATGTATGGGAATCAATATGGATTTCAAGGCAGAGTTTCGAGTTTTACGATTCTCAAATATGACGAAAAACATTTATGATAATGATACATGAACTTAATGGTACAAGAAAGTTTGAATTTTATTTTCCTAGCGTTTTATATTGACTCACTGGACTATGAGTTTAACTTAATAAAGATTAATCTCAATATTTTGCAGTTTTTGTCGTCCTTTTCAAGATTATCACCATGGTTACGTCCGTCGTTGCTTGTTTATTTACGGAGAAGGATGGCGCATGCCGTATCCGGAGAAGTGACATAATGGCGTACTTGTGACGTGATTGTTAACTACGTTCCAAAAAATAATTTTCTAATTACGCTTGATTTCTCTTCGAGGTTCGCCAAAGGAAATATTACAATCCCATCGGAGATCGCCCTCCAAATATTAAGAATAACATTTTTACAGCGATCATATTTTTGGTCCTCTCCTTACTACGGTGTACCAAATGTGTGGTGTCATGTCAATCATTTCGTTTAATGTTTAATATCAGCTTAAAAGAACAACGTCGATTTTTAAAATCATCGATGGTTAAAAAAATCGATATTTTACCTCTATAGGCGGCTTTACTCATGGAAGTTACTTCCATGACAGTCGCCTTGCAAGTCGCTTGCAAGTGTAAGTACTTCGATGTGTAAGCACGTACTACTTCCATGGCATTAGGAGTCGATAGCGGAACTAAGTGACCGCGGTTCGCACTTGCGTGGAAAATAGACTGGCTTGTATTTTCGCCTGCAAGTAGAATTTCGACTCAGCGATAATAGGTATTGCAAAACATCCGTGTGAAATATTCTGCCTGGTTCATCTCAATTGAAAAACCACAGTCATATTAAATAAGAATTTAATCTTAAGATTTAAATTTGATAATTTTTTCTGTCGATGAAAACAAAATATTTCGCATAATTCATTGTATCATGAAGTAATAAATGATATAGTCAACAAATATTTAACCCAAAGTGAACTATAGAAATGCGTGTAATAATACTTCATTGGTTAATTTGTGGATGTTTGGTCATGTCTTCTTTAAGGAACTCAACTTCCTTCTTCTCCCAACGTTTCGCCTTTTTATTAAGGCTTCTTCTTCAGGGCTCAAAGGATCAACTTTCTTACGGCGACAATCAGTTATCAATCATTGTCGCCGTAAGAAAGTTGATCTCTGATGAAGCTTAAATTAAAAATGCGAAACGTCTTGGCGGAAAAAGGAAGTTGAGTTTTTTAAAGAAGACATTCGACCAAACCTTCATCAATTAACCAATTTATTATTAAAGTGTTCAATAACTATTCAACGAAGTTATAATAATACTTTTTTACAATTATATGTTAACATTTCCGTATTAGCATGCGATTGTAGTACCTGTAGGGTTTTGATTTAATGATTCATTGGTTGTTTTGAATTTACCTGCTTTCGCCTCCTTAGCTTCCGCTATTCATTTATTTTCGGATAAGCCGGAAGGGTAAAGGTGAGCTTTCGTCTCTCGTGCGAAAATTTTGAAAGTACGAGACGAAAGCTCACCTTTACCGCCGGAAGTAATGTGTAAGCAGAGCTATGACCTGCAAGTAGCGATAATTATCGATACTTCGCTGCACTCGCTACTTCCATAGAAGCCAACTTCCATGTGTGCAAAGGCGAGGGCGATATATGGAAGTTTCAGCGAGATAGTTCCACATAGTCAAAATGGAGACCATATTCAAATTATATTTTTCAATTTAATCGTCTGTAAGGAGTATGAATTAAATATTTTAGAATTAATGGTGCAAAGATATAGTTATATATCACCAACATTCTCAGTAATTCTAAGTCTCTAACTTGACTCATTTTTTCCGCCGCACGGCTGAAAACCCTTCAAACCGTCAGGTGTTTTTGCGATTCTGTAAAAATTACTGAGGTGAGTAATAGATTAATTTTTATAAATAGTTGAGAAAACATGCAATCTACACATTGTTAGTTTTTTGACGATATATAGGTTCTAGAAGTTTCTAATTTGTTTAATATTCTCCCTCTGGAGCGCACAGCCATAATCTATCCCATGTAAATCATCTTATATATTTAGGTAAATTGCTCGAAAAGTAGTTCGGCAAGGGGTTGATATTTTGATATATAATTGAAAAGATGTGTTTTTTTTAATGAGGCCAAATTCATTGAAATTCTAGGTGAAGTGATTTTTCGCTCAAACTACCTGAATAGGTGGTGTAGACTCGAGTATCGAATATCGATCTCAAATATCGATGTTTACTTTCGATGTTGCTCATCTTTTAGTATGATGGGGGATTTCCGCTGGAGAGAGGAGACTCAAGTCAACAGCGCATCAAGTATCCCGGAGGATGCACCAAATACCCCACCCCCAGTAGGTCGTAATGAGATCCGTATCCGAGGTGTATTTCCTTTTTATTTTTCGTGGCCTGGATCGTGTATTGGGGGTTGTAGGAGGGGTTAGGGAAGCCGTACCTTTAGGGGGAGGAGGCCGTGCGGGGCGGAAAGGGGTTGTTGGGATACCACCCTCTCTCCCTTTAAGGGTTGTGTGAGAGTGGGAGGAGAAAAGGGAAATTCATATAACCCCTCGCAGTTGCGTTAAGCGAAAAAGTTTCCGAGGGAGATATTCCCTATTTCGAAGTGGCGCCTGGATGTATTCCCTCCTGTGGGAAGTGGAGGAAGGTGCCTCGGGAAACTTGGAGGAATAAAAATAATAAAACTTCTTCTTCGTTTTTTTTTATTCAATTTCATTTTCGGTCCATCGCATGATTTCTTTCTTGTGTTGGGATGATGATGAGGTATGCTCACATTTTTGTCTATCGTGTTTTGATTATTTTTTGTTGAAATTGAACACTTCTTCTAATGGTAATCTAGGGAAAGCCTAGCGTCACGCGACACCCGACTCCCGGAGTTGTTGAGTCGTTGCGTGGTTAAGTATATGCAAGCGCTTCGTATTAATTCACAATACCAATACTAGAGGGATATAGTGTAATTTCATATGAGTATTGTTAGTCTATGTGATTTTAATGTGTACATATTTGTAATATAAACAGTGTATATGTATAAATATAATTTTCATATTTTCGGAAATGTTAATATATTTATTTATGTTTATTTAAAAATAGATAGTACTGTATACTCCCCACTGCTATAGCCATATCCATACTCAAGTGTTCAACTTCTGCCGGCCGTCCCGCGAAAGCGACAACTGAAAAAAAAAAAAACTCCACGTTCTGGCTTTTTCGACCTAGACCCGTTGTTTGTGTTGAATGAATATGACGAGAGATTATTTTGGTAACGAGTTAATTCGTGTTTTTTTTAAAATTGATAGCATCTTTAATAAAATTCCGAATCATCCGGCGCAGTTCACGTACGTATCATTTTTCAAAGTTTTCGATTTGACGAGTATTGAATAAGAACAAACAGTGTTCAGTCTGAAAAGAATTGGATACTTTTAGTGAGACATCATTTTATAACAAGTCAAATCGATTGTATTTTCAAGTCTTCTTTCAGAGTAACTTCATAAAAAATGAATGGTTTCGCACCGTGCTGATAACGTTTGCAGACAAAAAATGTTCAATTTTTGCGTCGACTGTGTTAGGGTTTTTGTATAAATTAATTCACAAATATATTTAGGTAAGGCCAAAAAAATCAGTGTATTTCTTTTATAAAATATATAATTCTTCTAATTTTTTTATTTATTCTTCCAATGGTCAGTAGAGACATATAACTTGCCACACCATACATTATGATATATGTTAACAAAAATATGCTCTACGGATGCAGTTACAATAAGTGTATTACATATTGTTGAAATGATTACTTTTCTTCAACTTTTATATTTTATGGTGTAATTAATATGAGGAGTATAAGGTCAAATAAAAAATTTACAACATCTGGCGACGTTTCGGTTATATTTATTTATTCATTCTCAGGGCTTAAATGAAATGATATACAATGAAAACGTTTTCTACAACCCATTTTTCATGACAAAAAGGTTTAAATATATTATTAACAGTCATTAAGAATAAAATTATATCGACATATTAAAGATTATATGTATTAGCTTTAAAGTTTTTTATGTTTTTTTTACAATGTTAATTTCGTTTCTTGTTTTCTTTTCTTTTGAAAAAAATATTTAATTTTTTAAATTATTGTAAATTTTACTTAGAATTAATGAATATTAATTATGTATTTCAACCATTTTGTCGCCAAAAAAGAATTGCAGAGAACATGTTTCATTTTTGTAACATCATTCATTTTAGCCCTGAGGATGGATAAATAAATGTCCAAAACGTCGGCAGATGTTGTATTAAGTATTGTGGAATAAGTGTATTAAATCGATAGTTGTATAAGCATTCTTTTTTATACAGTAATTAGTATTTGTAAACCAATGGTTAATCTTCCTTACATCTATGATCGGTGGACCACTAAGGGATTTTGGAAGACCGTCATATATTTCTGAGATGGAAGGATCACAATGAGTCTGAGTTGCTCCATTCTATTAAGGCAAATATTGTGTTAAAAGAAAATAGGACTACGAACGAGGAAAAAAATATTTGTGAAAACTTTTGCATGGATCGTGACACTCTATGGATCGGAAACATGGACCACTGGAAGAAGCAGACCAGAAAATATTAGAGGCATTCGAAACCTGGCGTAGGAGGAGGATGCTTAAGGTCTAATGGACGGATAAAATGATAAATGAAGTGTTGAGAAGAGTAGAAGAGGAATGGACCATATGGGACACTGTGCAGAAAAGAAGATGGCTTGGAAACAATAGGCTTGTGTAGAATATCATAGGAGGAAAGATACGAGGGAATAGTCCCCAAAAGGAAGGCGAAGGGATGAATACATGGACCAGATAAAGAGAATAAGTAAATAAGAACAACTAACCAGGGAGTGAGGGAACTATAGTCCATTTCAAATGACTTGGAGGTTGGGAAGGCGTGGCCAGCCGGGTGGGGGGAGGAGCTTGAGCCTGGTCATGTGATCTTGCGGTAGCCAATAGGAGCGTGGGTGCGGGAATTCCTTCTCCCGGGACCTCAGTCTTGCTCTGCCTTATGTCGTGCGAAGACCTTTTTTCTTTGCCGTGTTGCCACGTGTCCTGCGTTTACATGAGCGGCATTCAGAGTATGGCTGGGCGATTTCTGTGGCTGTGGCAACGCCTTCCTGGCGTTCGTCCCTCCCCTACCTCGTCCATTCCACAAATTTCCCCTGCCGTGCGAGAGTAAGCGAAAGCTGACGAGAACGGCCGAATTCTCAGCCGCCAAGTCATTTGAAATGGACTATATATCATTGGATTAGGAAGGATGGAGGGCTGCAGTCAACCACATTCTTAGGGTTGAACGAACAATGATGATGACTTGTTCTATTGTCTGTTGTTATTCGCATGACGCGTAGCTTAAGCGGAAAGGGATTCAGGTTACTTCTTCGCGAGTTCTGCTGTCCTATTCGGTATGGCCTCGGAAATTCCGAGCCTCGAAAGCGACGAGATTTTTGACGTCACTGCCTCGGAAATGTCAAATAGGGCCATCAAAAAAGTCGAGATTTCTCGTGGGCTGTGACGTCATATCTATCGATTAACGTATGGATCGACCGTGTCGATTCCTTCCTGATTAAGGTCCCTTGGAACGGCCAAATATATACTTTTACACTCATGGTAGTGTTGGGAGGGTTGCATCCTGAATGTAAGGTTTATAAGTTTCACTGATAATCTACCATTTGACCAGACAAGTTTTGAGGTGGCTGGAGCGCTTTTTATATAAAAATTTGCTTGAAACTTTTCATTATTGATATCATTAGTTTTATCCATGAATAAAATTTCATCAATCTGTGTTTGGTTTTTTGGCTTATCCTTGCTATTTTAGCTCGTAGTCTTACAGCAAATGAAACATTTTTTGTATTAATTCGAACGCAAGTTACATATTTTCTTCTAAATGCGAAATGATACATTTCCTATTCTTTATGATTGTTGCCAACAAATATCAAGGTGTCACGCCATGTGTAACATTAGAAAGCGATATTTACAATGTACGACATATTTAAATATAATTTCGTATTGATTTCGAATACCGCGC
This sequence comes from Pyrrhosoma nymphula, assembly GCA_963573305.1. NCBI lineage: Eukaryota > Metazoa > Arthropoda > Insecta > Odonata > Coenagrionidae > Pyrrhosoma > Pyrrhosoma nymphula. The sequence continues at coordinate 3,248,163 of OY754335.1, read as the reverse complement.
CAAAAACTCATCATGAAATGCTTTGATTTAGGTAAAAAAATTAAAATATAATATTTGTATCATTTACATTACTGTACGTATGGTGAGTTACGACGCATAAACAGATGCACTTTTGGTCCTAGAGTTTTTTTTTTTGACTTCGTACTTAAAAAGTTAATCTTAATTGGTTTTAAAGTCACGGTTGGCATCCGTACATCGCCATTTTACTTTTAGCCGGGAGCAAGGGAAGAGATATTAAATTTAAAAAAATCCAAAGAGAAATATTTATTTTGTGAACCCATTTCGATTTCCGGAGAATGCAATAACACGTGACGGATACCTGTGGAAATTCCGTGCGGTCTTTCCGTCTGGCAATACGGCGGATGGAATTTGGTGCGCTCGGCGATCGTCTTTTATTTTTGCCTGCTCGCGGAAGGTTTCGGCTCTTCTTCGGAGCCCGTTCGCCAAAATGGGCGGAATTTGAAGCGTCCATCTAATATGGGGAGTGCGAGACAGGTCATTATTTTTTGTTGGAAAAACACGCGATTCCACTTGCAGAATCATTTTTAATCGAATTAATTTTTTATCAAAATTACTTGATTATCCGTGTCCTAATCTCATAACGAGTTTTGCTTTCACATACGAGCCGCTAGTCTTTCCTCTTTTATTTTTTTTAGAAATTTCGCCTGACCTCTTTCGTATTTTGTAAAATCCTTTATTTAACTGTAAAACACTATTCGTGAGCACAAAACCAATTACCACAGTGTATATTTAATTTATTCCTTAATTCCTCCTCGATTAACTATGCGGAAGCTCATGTTCACTCAGTGAGAACAAAAGTGTTCCATTCAACAATTTTTTACTTCGAGCGAATTCTGAGATAAACACAAGTTTTCTTGTAAAGTGAATTTTTAATGATATGTGAAATTAAGTAATTTAACTATAAATACGTCATTTTTACCCTTGAGTTAATCTCTCAGATTGGAAGTTATTGTTAATTCGTTATAAAGTATATCATGTTTGGTCTAATAAAAGGAATGTAAAGACGTATAATACAACTTTTCAATCGTCACCATCGTTTTTTTTATTTATTGGTGATTCTGTCAGTCCATTTTATCTTTATGATTCTCCTTGCTTTTTAGAGTATTTTTATACTTTTCCCCGTAAAACTTTCGTGATCATTCTTATGATCATACGAAATGTTCAGTCTAGTCCTTTTGTATCGAGAAGGAGTGAATGTTTAGATTATAGTATGAGTGGAAGAGTATATAGTGATGGTAGGTGATGCAACGTTAAGGAAAAGTTGAAAATAGTTGAAAAACGCACTTAGTATTTTTCCACACTTTTTTTAATAATCTGACTGGTTTTTATGTCACAACATCATCAGGGTGCGGCTACATTTTATGTACAGTTGGCTTCTTATTTTATATCTATAAATTTAACCCTGGACTTTTTTTATGTTAATGCGAATAAACATTTTCTCGGTGTCATGTAAGGTTTTCCCGCTTCCAATATTTGTGTACTTTCCGAGGGCCTCGTGTGCAAAAACTATAAGGATTACAGAATGTCTAAAACTATTATGAGTGGATAGCCCGTTTTGTCGACTACAGGAAATGGTTTGTCGCGAGCGGAGGGTGGGGGTTGCGAGGTGACGTCACAGCGCTGCGCATGGGGTTCTAAATTTGGGCTTGATGTGGGCACGGCACGCGCTCAGTTCAAGTTGTATCTCCGGAACGAGTTGGTCGATTTTAGTGATCGAGGTGTCTATACGGAGAGCTGAGAATGTGAGTTAGACGTTAATAACACAAGAAATATAAAATTAACATTGGAAAGCAGAAAATATTAGTTACCATCGACCAATTGCTCATGGGTTAGCCATTTGTACTAATGATTCCGATGAATAAATGTTATGTATTGCGTAATTTTCTTTCTTTCATTTCAACTTTCTTTCTGACAAACAAAACAAAATAATCTCCCAATAACGAGAGTAACGTATGTAATTTCGTATTAACGAAATAAAGATCCGACGGGATTATCAAGAATACTCTCTGTATTTTTTTTAGCTCTTCCAACGTGTTGCTCATGTCATCCCTTGGCTTTAAATTGGAATTTTACAGAAAATGGTTGACGTAGAATTAAAACGTCCGTCTTTTCCATTTTAAGTCATGTTTCCATTTCCGTAAACGGTTTTCCCGGAGATGCGTTTCACGTCACTGAAAATGACGGTGATGTGAGTCAGGCTATTTCGACAAAATCTCCATTCACTGTGCCTTATGTCAATTCATTCTCCATTAAAACACCCGAAAGAGGCAATCTGGGTGTTAGTTTCCAAGGAAGCTATTCGCGGGAGGAGACTAATTCTGGCACACGTGTGTGTGTGAAGCAATCCCCCTCTCTTTTCGCAGTATGTTCACCAGTTATTGAGATAAAAGTACAGGACGCAGACTTTCCTTTAGAGAGAGAGAATATTCACTGCATGTATGAAAAGAGCCGTAGGACGCAGATTGTGTTTCCTATCAATTGCGGTTTTGGTGTGTCCGTTTACAGCCGTGAGTAGCTTCCAAATCGTGTTACGATCATCATTTCAGTTTTCTGTCCATCTGTTTTCGAGTGTTTGTACCTTATGATTTCATCTATTTCAGGGTTTCCCAACCAGTAGGGAATACGCCACCCTGTGGGGGGAAAATTTAGGGGGATCAAGAGCCGGTATTGGCGCCAGTACTCGGCAAAATATGATTTATGTAGATTACGTAAAATTTTAGTTTTTTTTAAATTTATTTTGTGGGGACGTTAATCAATTTCACAGATTAAAATCGATTTTTAAACGTGCGAATTTGTTTCAGTTGCTTTTTATCTAGTAGTATTTAAGATTGAGGGTGCGCTGAGGCATTGAGGTCATTTTGCCTTTTTATCTAATTATTGTGTAGTGTTTCATTGTTGGGAAGGGGAATTATATTATAAACTATGTTGAAAGGGCGGAATTGAGCACACCATGTTGAGAACCACTGAAATATTAGGTCTTGTACTTCCCATGTTATTCATGGCTTCCGAATTTTTAGTTTTTCTCCTTCCTCTTTTCTGCTGCATTGAGATTTTAAAAAAAATATCTTGCCGTTTATCTTTGATTGACTCTACCCTCCTAAGCTTTGCCTCGTGTACCTTGATAGGCCAATGTGTATCTATTCTGTTTCTTTCGGACTTTCCAGCTGCCAGCGATTCCTCCTAGCGGTCTTTTTATTAAATTTAATCTGGTATTCCATCATGACTAAGTTGCGATCAATGTTGATTGGGTAGAATTCACAGTATTTTACTCGATTTATAAATTTGAAATGAAGAAATAATATTTCCATTTATCATCTCCCTACCATAGTGACTGCTGCATCTCATAAAAATCAACAACTTCTATCATAGAATGGGTGAAAATTTATAAAATTTCAATCGTTATATAATGACTGCAATGAATGTTGTTGTGTGTTATCCTGTCTGGAAGTGAAATGGTAACTGTGGAGTTTTAAAAGAGAGGACAACTCTTCTCCCTAGTACAACATTGACAAATTAATGTTGCTCCGATACGTTAAATATTTTGGGCCTGCTTGGCTGAAATGGTACCAATATTTCCGCCTTGAGGCTAGATTAGCTTTCAATGCAAGCTAAGTTAATTTTTATAGGCTACATGAATTTAGAGAAGTATTAAATTCATTAACGCTTTTGATTGCCCTGTGAAATACCCTATTTCTAGGGTTTTTAATTCATGAGAATGACTTTATAATAGTTTTCAGACATTTATGAACATATCCTTAAAGAATTCTTTATTTTATTTTCAGGTGAGTTCCAAGTCAACATAATTATAGATGTATTACCAAGATTAAATGTCAGCGTTCTAAATTCTCAAATTGGATGTCGGATTGACGATGATCGAAGGTATGTATTTGCAAGCCCTTCGTCGTAATAATTCCATTTCGTGGACTTTGTGGTGGAAATAGTTTTTAAGGTTGCCATCTCGGTGAATACCTACTAGCTAAACGGATGCCCCATTATTTTAGCTGTTGTTTTTCCATGACAGGGATGATTATGTCAATTCCGTACTCGTCCAAATATCAAATATATGTGAAATATTCCCATAGAAATTTATCAGTTAAGCCCGAGGTCTGACATTTTATTTGAAGTCAATATGGTGCCTATTAGCCTTCAGTTTTGATGTCTGATTTTTAATTAGCTATCGGCAGTTTTCCTGGGATTTGTAGAGCATATTAGGGTTTTACAATGGAAGCCAAAAAAACAGGGCAATTAATTTCCTATCTAGCTTCTGTGATTTGCTTCCGGGACGTTTTCTCATTGTCCTTCCTTTTCGCATTCCCCTTCTAATCAGTATTCAGAGAGCTCATCATAGGTTTTTTTCCCAATAAAGGACGGTGTCTTTTGACTTCTCCCGCCTGAGCGATTTTTTTCCCACTGTCGGAGCTTTATAAAAAGATTAGTCCTCCTTCTCACACAAAAGCACTCGTTTTCCAGCTAGGTATTATTTCCCTTCTTCAGTCCCACATATCCTCTTCCTCCCGTTAATGACGTACGGAATCCAGTTCAGCAACCGGCAAACCTATAGTATCTACTTGCGCCACCAGTTGGCAAGCGAAAGGGTTGATGGTGGCACGCCAAGAAATGTAATGATTTAATAAAACTTTCCGATATTTTATACCTTTCGTGTGTAAAAAAATCATAATATCTTATCTTAATATAACATTACTCTTGCACCTCAACTTAATTATCTAATGTTTTAAATACGAAGGACTCTTATTTTAATGCTCTTAGTGCAGTGAATATCAATAGTAGTCATCTAAAAAAAATCATTTAACCGAATTTATATGCCGATGGTCGCTTGGATTACCAAAATGCATGCATTTAAGACTCTTATTTCCTCTGCTTCTATTTACAAATTGGAGCACTCTTCAATCATAAATTAAATATATATTCTCTATGTAGTAATATAATCTATGATTTAATTATCTATATTTTCTGTATAACAATAAACTCTATGATTAAATTTACGTGTCAATTGCTCTCTTCCTTATATATTAATCGTTGTTACCAAAGCTATGTGTATACCATTGATAATTATCGTAATTGTCATTACATTATATCTTAAGACATATTGCATTTGCCATAGTTCATCCTTTTCCTGAAGAAAAGTCAACGCTTTGGGGCGGCTCGCGTTCTCGGCTTAAAATTTAATTTAATCTTAAACTATCTGTGCCCGGCATATGCGTTGCAATGCCTCATTTTCTTTCCATAGTAGGCAGACGTATACAAGGCTCACATATTTACATGTTCAAAATAAATGAAAGATAATGATTTTCTGTGTAGTACATACATTAAAGTTGAAAAAATTATTCAAGTGCTTTGGGATGTACAATATTTTAGGTCTTACCTCCCTCTGCAAAAACAAATGAATTCTTTCGCTGTCCCACTCGTGAGCATATTGTGAAAAGCATGGATTTTCCATATTTAATCCACACATTTGAAGCGATAGACCTTGTTCCTTGTCGATGGTTAATTGATAAGTCTAGGCAAACGGGGAACTGTAGTCGTTTGACTACAACTATCAAATTAGTCACTGAAACTGGCATTTAAAGGCTGTATGCATGAATAACCATTTATGAAATCGCTATTAAATGGATATTCACGCCTCGTTGCCAAGGAAATTTCTATTGTTGAAAAGAAAGAAAAATTGATGAATTTCGAGATAAAAACGCAATAATTGGACGAAAACGAAGCGTATCTGAAAATTGAATGAAATAATTAGATACCGCATTCTTTTGTGCGTTCTATGAAAGAAATGTCCATCCAATATCTTGAGGGAAAATGATTTAAAAAAGCAAATAAAGAAACTCCTCCACCGAATTCAATTCTTTTCGAATGGGAGTATATGTTAACAATATTGGGGTAAAAACAACCCCAAAATTTGCTATTTTTATTATTAAGAAACCTTTTTGGACATGCGCACAACAAATCATCAAAGTTTCTAGTCAATCGACCGACTACTACTTTTTTTAGTTTTGTGGTCACTAACTTACGCAGACTGAATTTGTATACGTAAGAACTAGCGAAAATACCCGTTGTTCTCAACGGGAGAGAAAAAAGCTTGAAAATAATGTAGAAGTTATGTTTATACAAAAGGGAAATGATTTCGAGTTTAAAAAACATAATGAAATCGCTTTTAAATTTATATCAAAAAGTTAAAAAATCTAAAACAGAATTCTGGTATGCTGATATTGCATAGATGATGGTTTATAATTTAAGGGAAACGTAGTGGAAAGCGGAAGGTACCCATTGAAATTCAACGGGTGTGAAAAACATTTTATAAGAAAACCACAAATCCTGAAGAATAGTGTCAACGTGGTCATTTGAGGAGTTTCTGAGTGACTTTCGCTGGTGATATACGTTACCTATTATTGAAAACCAATATGAACGTACAGAATATGCTGATTATTCCTCGAATATACTTTTAATGAGCGCTTATTTCCAGCCATAAAGCCGACTGCAGTGCCGTTCTATTGAACTACCGCATTTTGGCATGCAATATCTCATTAATTATCTAATAACTCACAAAGTTAGAGAGTAAGACGCCTATATTTTATTTTTATTCAATACTAGCGGAAGGTAGCCGTTGAAATTCAACGGGTGTGAAAAACATTTAAATTATTTTTTAAGAAAACCACATTTCCTGAAGGAAAACTGTCAGCGTATTCATTTGAGGAGTTCGTAAATTATCTTGTATGTTGTGTTCGTTGTAGTAGACACGCTGACCATTTTCCACGTGCACCTGCTGTTGGTCCTCTTTAATGCACGGGAAACCCAAAAATGGGGCACGCAGACTCATTACTACGTAATAAATAGCACCCAGGTTGATAGGTGGTCACCTCGTCCCTCCGGTTCTCTTGAGCCGTCTTCTGAGTTATTAACAGCTTGATCGCTTCCCTTGTGTACATAAATATATACTTGCATTCAATGACTTAATTCAGTTGCACTATTCAACGTTGATATGTGCGTTGAGTATCTTAATCAGGATTGGACAGAAGGGTACTATCCAGCAGTTGATAACGTCAAGAGGAGTAATGGTAGCATAAGCCATGTTTATTTGACCAATGAATCCTCCATAACCCGGACTCCGCCTTCGGCATAGCCATAATCATTGGTTTCGGTTGCTAAATAAAAAATCTATGGTGATTCCTAGAGCACTTGTCGATTTTCATGCACGAATGTCGTTCATTACGCAGAATATCCGCTCTCCTTTCGGGTAAGAATCATGTAGTGACGTCATTATAATTTCCGCCATCTTTAAACAGAATAAAGTTTCGAAACAGATGTGTCTATATTTGAACCAGTTGTATAGTTGGTTACCCGTCCGTAGGTTGGGTTAGGATGAAATTTGTGCGGTTCTTAGCGTAATCGGAGAAACACCACGGGGACATGATGTTCATGCAATCGCTGGTGGGCATGTCTTTGAGCATCCAAGTCTAACCTTTGTTGTTTTTCATGCAAGGACTCATCTACTCGCAAAGAACACATTCCTCTTGCTTTAGAAGATTTTTTCGAAAGGTTACTCTTTATTCTATTAATCATGTTTATGGATATATTTTTAAGTCCAAGGAGGGGAAACACAGCGGCGAGTGAGAGTCTTGAATTGACGACTCGATGATTGAGTGAATGTAAGTTAACTGAACTGTAACATTTTTAAACACATAAATATTTCATAACGTTTATGATGTGGTAATTGGTCTAAAAACAGTTCGCAATCGTAATGAGTGGCAGACGTTCCCACTATGTGTAGTACATCTGAGTATTAAACGAAAATAAACAGCGCTGTGTTTGTTGTAGCAAGAGAGGCATAATTACCATTACTATTCGCTGCACGTAAATATTATTGCGCATTTTATTGCGTGCGTAGTCTATTTAATTCCTTTATGTGTATCGTTTACTACGTAACTGTTCTCTCATATACCTACATGCAGTGCTCCTATTAGAGCTACTTTGAGAATAGACATTGAAGAGTAAACTTGTTGTCAATGTGCATTGAATTATCGATTACCCCCCGAAGCAATATATCATGGGGCCCTCGGGTCCCGTCTTATACAGATTTCATTTCTACGTATTGTGATGGGCCTGCAGGAAAACGTGATATTTTAATGCTAGAGGCATGAATATCCTTTTGAAAATCTAATCTCTGGTTGTCAAGGAAATATGCTATTGTTGATTTCAGAGAAAAATGTGAGATTTTTCGGCTATAAACATGATTTTCAAACAATTACGAAGCGTAAAAGAAAATCGATTGAAAGAATCATGAACACATTTATTCAGCCATCCGGTAAGAAATATCTTTAGTGAAAGTAATTTTAAAAAGCAAAATATGAAACCACTGCACCGAACCCAATGCTTAGCATGGACCACCAAGGGGGGCCTTTGGGGGCCCCGAGGGCTTTTCAATATAGCCTATTTTACAACAAGATACCTATATTTTCTATGTACATGACAAATTTCTGCTCAATCGGTCCAGTAGTTTTTGAGTGATGGAGCAACAGACAGACAAACGGACAGACAGACACCATAACATTTTTATATATATGTATAGCTGAATTAATTCTGCGATGCTTGGGATAAAACTTGATTTATAACTCATATCATATGATAAGAAGAGGAGAATCGATTGAAGAAAATGAAAAACATCATTCTTTCGGGTATCCGATGAATTATTTTTTAATTATCTATCTTGAGTGAAAGTATTTTTTAAATGCAAAAAACTTTAACCATTGCACAAAACCCAATGCTTTGAATTCCTAATTAGGTTAACGGAGCAAAATCAATTTTAAATGCGTTAAAAATCAAAATCTGATTGTCAAGGTAATATGTTATTGTTGATTTCAGAGAAAAATGTGCGTTTTCGCAGCTAAAAACGCGATTTTCAGACAAATACGAATGGGAAATGATAATTGATTGAAGGAATTATAAACTTCATTCTTTTAGCCATTTGATAAAAATAATCCCAACCCTCTATCTTCAGCGGAAGTAGTTTAAAAAGCTCAAAATGAGACCACTGCACAAATACCCAATTCGTAGCTTAAACCTCCAAATGGCCCTTTTTGGGACCTTTTGGGGCCCTGAGGTTTTTTCAGATTGCATAAAAACCTTCTTCTTTGAATAAATACATTTATGTGCCAACTTTCATGGTGATCGGTGAAACGGTGTCCAAGTCTATTAATCTCGGACAGACAGACAGACATCCCCATTTCTCATCGCGTTCTCCTCCATCCTATTTTCCGCCTCCTTAGGGTTTTGTCCTCAAGGTTATATCCTTTGTCTCAGGCCATAGGTATCTATCGCTTTTCATGTCGATTTGCGTGAAAATTTACAATCGTGTTTTTAGTAGTAGATAATAGCCATAGAAAATAGTGAAAAACTTGCATGCTGTCGATCCAATCTTTTGTAAAAGTTTTTTGGCATTCCAATGATATTTTTAACTCGTAGCCTTATGAAAAATGAGATAAACTTAGTAATGATTCGATTACATTTATGTTACTTTGTTTTCAAAAACTGTTACGATCGGTATGAAAGTGTGACACAGCTGATGGAAGGATTAGGTTGGGGTCATTTTTGACACTCGGGAGGATACGTGCGAGGCTACTAGATTACTTGAAAACAACTCCGATCAGACCAATTTCAGTACGATATGGATGATAATATTTTTGACTACGCGATGTATATCTAGAACTGACAGTAGCGAAAAATATAGGAGAGATTCACCGCCTAACTGACAGGTAAAGACATTCCGTATTTCGACGCGAACTTAATGATTATAACAAAAACAACGTGACACTATCTTAAGGAGGTTCCGCCGCGACTGTGCGAGTCAAAAAATTAATATCTAAATTCTACATTTTTTATATTTTGTTCAAACAATCCTGCTTTCACTGATGAAATGCGTTACCCATAGAAACCCAAAAGGAAGGAACAAAATTTGAGATTATTCCACGAATGTATTTTAAATGGGCACTTTTCCAGCCGTGGGAGCCGACTGCAGCGCCATTTCCTACGAATTACCGCATTTTAACTTCAATTACGGCATTAATTCCCTAATAACTAAAAAAAATAAGGTGGTAAGATGCCTATATTTTAATTGTATTCAATTTCTCTGGATTATTTACTTCTTATAAATAGTTTTTCGCGAAAATGGCATTTATATTTTATGGAAAAATACTATTTTTCCCCGTGGTTCTCTCTTGCCCCATTTAACACCATGAAATTTCAAGTTCAATTATAGAATTAAATAGCGTGGAAAGGTATTATTTTGTTGTTCTTTTGGGATAGAGGACAACGTTTTTTTTACAAGTAGACAGAATATGAATAAAATGACATTTCACGGTGGAACCAACTTACATCGTCAACACTCAATTCACTCATGTTCTCCCTGATTTTCCCTATTCTTCCCCATATTCCATGACTGGTGTCTTTACACCCATTGCCACTGGCCTCTGCGGCGGCTCGCAGGCTAGTATGTAGATGTATAGATTTACTTTTAAACACGAAATAATATATTTAATATTATTATAATGGTTGCTTGCAAATATCATGGTGTCACCCCGAGTTCAAATTACGAAAACACATTTTGATATAATTTCGTCATTAACGCTAATACCGAAACGCCGAAAACTCAAGTCATAACATGAAGGCAAAATTATAAAATATGATGCTTGTTTTACTTTCATTACCGATATATATATATATATATATGGTGCTGTCATGAATTCCATCGCGTAAACAGATATTACTTTAATTAAATGTGGTCCTAGATATTTTTTCGACTTGCATGAAAAATTATTTTTAATTATGACTTACGATTACCGCTCCAGCCACCTATAGGTGTTCTTACCCTTGCGGGATTCGATCGCGGGTCCCAGGGATGGAGAGCCAATTCCCAGGTAGCCATCGCACTAACCCCATCGAACTCTTCCTTCGAGTCATATTTCTCGTGCATTCTTAACGACGTAAATTCATCCCAAAATATCTCTCTCTCTCTCGCTTTCTCTCTCTCTCTCCGTATCCAAGACTTCTTCCATGTGGGCTGACTGGCTAATCAACGCTCAATCAACCGCAAATCTAATTAACTCATCAAGCCACCCACCTAATTTCATTCCGTCGTGTAATTTCCTCCCGTGCCTCCCTCTCCCCCCCAACGCCATTGCCTCAGCTCATGTATTATTGCATATATGTAGTACATTGGCCGAGGGTGGCGACCGAGTGTTGTGGCTTCCACTGTGGCCTCGTACTACCTCGTGTCTAGTATCTATCTCTATTCCATTCCAAATCTCTTGGTTTAAGGATTGCCGTCGTCGTTGAACTTCAAATTCATTCGAGATTTCGTAACATTGGTGTTTACGCAGTCTTTGGCTGGTTCGTAGATTACGGAATTAGAGAAGATCGCGTCTATGACGCTCGAAAATGGTCTATTTTTCCTACTGTTATCCGCTTAACATGGCTATTGCGCGCAATATGTCCATAATTTTAGGAATAATGAAGTGCTTTTTTTTAATTATTTCCAGTTTCACATTTATCTATGTGATTCACTGCTCTACTGTGATAGTTTTGCTACTTTTATGTATGTTTTTGGGCGTATGAACTCCACAGCTGATCCATTCAATGTAGTGGATTGTGCATTTTAATGGCTTCATTATTGTCCTGTGCCATTGTACCGTATTGTTACGCCTATTTTCTTCTTTAATCTGTGGGATGATTGGTTAATCAGTGTGGTAAACCATAATTGTTTATTCATACTCCTCAAATAATCCATTTTACACCCTTGACGGTGGTCTGCTCGCTTTGTGGTAGTATAGTGTTTTTGTTTAACGTGCTTCGACGTCTAAGATCTATTTGCACTTACTGCCTGCCACGTGCAGAAGACAGGGGCAACCGAGCCGAGCCCAACGATGCTTAACTTCGGTGACTGATCGGGAACCGGTGTTTTCAACGTGGCAGGCCGTTGCCATGGCTGTGTGTACGTTCTAGGAATCTGAACATCCTTCAAGAGTTTTTTCGTAGATTTTCGCAGTTCATTTTAATTTTGGTAAGTTTATTTTGGATTTCTGCGATACAATTATACTTCCTTTAGCAACAGTTTGGAGTTTAGGAACTCCAAAGTTTATGATCATCTTAGAGGAGCTAAAGATCCATTATCTCCCACAATGTTCGAAGGCATATACGAAATTTTCTGCAGTTGCGGAAAATCATATGTTGGCCAGACAAAGGGAGCCATAGGATGCAGACTGAAGGAACACGAAAGGGTTATTCGGAAGAAAGATTGGTATCACTCTCTGCCGTGGCTGAGCACACACTTTTAGAAGGACACAGTATTGACATCAAAAGGGCGAAAGTTTAATGTAAAGAAATCAGCTACTATCCACGGATCATCAGGGAAGCCATTGAAATAGAAAAAAGACCTAACAACCTAAACAGAGAAGATGGCTACAAACTTCCTTATACGTGGAAAAGAATTTTGCAAAACTCAAGTACTAATTAATCATGCTGTGCATAATAACCGCTTAAGTTTGTTTATTTATTGTTGATTTAGAATGCCTGACGAAGCCGGCAGAATAGCACGGCGAAACTGTTGCTAAAATGAAGTTTAGTTTAATCGCAGGAAACCAAAAGAAACTCACCAAAATCCCTCAAGAGTTTTGTTTATTTGGAAAATCTCAGCTTATGTTCAAGGTGCGTTCATAGGCTACGCTCATGAATCAAGGTTGTATAATATCACTCCCTTGTGGTGAGTGAAGCCTTGTGTCTTACCCTTCGGGAAGCCATTTAAGTCTTCATCTCTTCCCGGCGAACTTGACCGAGCACTTTCTTGCTCACCTGGTTTTCGTACATTAATATGCGTTTATTCGGTGATCTCGTGAACTATGAGTTCTAGTCCTTTTCTTAAAAGCTGTAAATCATCACAATGCATGCCTAGAGAACAATCAATACCTCTTACATACCATCATTATTTACTAAGTAGGTACTGTTGACGTTAATCTTCTGTTGCCAATGATCTTTATTTTAGGATTCTCAGATATTATCGTTGCAACTTATCTGGGTTTTCACATTTTTTTCTGAAACAGCTTTATCATAAAATGTATGAGTTTTTAAAGAGAGCTTCGAGGAAAACCGGATATTTCATTTTATACGTACTTAGATATCCATATTGCCGGTCCCTTTAGGGATATGCTCAGCCAAAAGAACTTAATTTTTTACGTAAGTTCCTTCTCGGTTTTGGTAAATTCCTCCAAATGGCCCTATCCTTCGATCCTTCCACACTCATGCATTGCTTCTTCTGACAACATTTATTTTTTTTTACAAAGTATAGCATCATTATCTTTATCTATACGTGTAGATTTTTTTCCATGAGTTTCACTTTCCCCTTCATGTGTGGGTTTTTTGCAGGGCAATGAAAGAACGTGGAGTGGGTTTTTTCGTTAAGGATATCAAATCCTTGTTCATTACCTTTTTCATCATATTCGTGTATATCTCTCTACACTCTTTATATTCCATTTGATTCATTCTAATACATTGTTCATTGTTATTTTTTAAAAATATTTTTTCACAATGTAATTATTTCATGCATGTCTTTGACGAGGGGTTAAATGGAAGAAGGAAGGGTCTGCTCGACTCTCAATCTAGCCCCAATAAAGACGCATTATTAGTTATATTATTCACTCTGTCATAAATGTTTAATCACTTGACTCTCATCCATTACCTTGACATGGCCTAACCAACGAACTACGTCCATTTAATACACGTTCGGATCATTAACTCCACGCTCTTCCATTGCCCCGACCCCCCCCCCTCCTAAATCACAATCACAATCTTATTCCTCCTACTTTTACCGCTAAGATTTCATTCAATAAACTCTCTTACTCTATATTTTTACATTATTTACTTTACCGCGAGGCCTGCTGTTAGCTTAACTGTAAGCTCCACTTTATCTCGGCTCTGGGTTATGACCCAGTCAACCACCGACCCCTGATCTCGAGAATGACCAAAGCTTCCGGTCAGCTGCCTCCGCTGGACAAATTTACCACAGCCCCCATATTCTGTGTATACACACATACTACGCATTTGTCGGGTCTCTTTGCTTTCCTCGTGATTTCCTTCCCGTGTTAATGAAGTCCACACCTTCGGTTTTCCTTTCCGTGTGTGTTGCGAACAGACGATGGTCAGCTGGCCAGCCAGCAGGTCTCGCCCCCTGCTGGAATAGAGCAGGACTTCATTTCCGCCCGGCCAGGGGGATTGCTCTCATGGATGCAGCATGAATGCCTATCTGTCCACACCCTGACTGTCTGCTGATCTCTGTCTTCCCCGCATGGCTCTCCGCAGTTCGCTTCCTCCAGCGATAATTCGCCATCGTTTTCCGGCGTATGCTCAACTCCTAGAGTATATAGTTCTACGTAGGTGGCTTGACGAACTTCAGGCGAAGACATTTCCGCCCCATGAATATATACATATAGATGGATCCTCAACTTAACCCCAGTGGGTGTTGCCAAACATTCCGCATGCACCGAAAAATCAGGACCAAGCAGGTTGTAGCGCCGCCACTCAACAGAAGGTGGTTTTAATAAGGAAAGGCCGTGATTCAAATGGAGATACTGGAAATGAAGGGCATGGAATTGGCCTCCCTATTAACACCGGCCATTTTTTGACACACACAAGCGGAACCATTCCGAAGGAAAGGCCGTGATTCAAATGGAGATACTGGAAATAAAGGTACCGGAATTGGCCTCACAATTGAACCGGGCATTTTTGACACACAAAAGCGGAACCATAGCGGAATATGCAGCGCGACCTATCTTTTGCGGAAAGCTAAGCAACACAGCTGCCCGTACAGAGGTGCCGAAGATTTAGATCCATATGTATATTCATGATTTCCGCCATGTTGAGAATCCCTAGGGGTGCGTTCCGAATCACGCATGCTGCGCATCAAAGCGCTTCAGGTCGTTCCGAATCGCGCTTTGGATCGCTTCAAAGCGGCCCCGGAACGAGCATTTCCGGCAAACTGAAGCGCGCATCAAGGCATCAGAAATTTCTGATGCAGTTGATGCGTAGACCACGTAGCCCGCGAAAGTTGAAAGCATAATATTTGGTTATTATAATATATTTGGTTATTATATATTGGCATATTATAATTTTAAAATCAAAATGTCATAAGATGGCTAAACTCATGACTTTCTCAAGATTTTAAAATAATGTATGAGGTAATGTTCTTTTAAAGTTCCGTTTCCTGTCATCTCATTATGTTGATTTAATATATTTATGCATATATAGGAAGTGCTGAGACAAGTTTTGCATGAAAAGTTTTTTTTTTGCATTTAATAGTAAAATAATATGTTAATTTTATTTCATACATTATTTTGAAAATTATTTTAAACAAATTAAAAATTATTTTGAAATAATTTTCAAACGCTCATAAATTTACGTGGTATGCATAATTATAGTCATATCAAAGTGTTAAAATAAACCAGTATAATAATTCTCGGACCTTAAAATAGTGTGAGGTGACCGACAGCAGGAGATTACTCAAGACTACAGCAGAAAAACGTCAATTCGAGCTAGAAAGCATATTAGTTATAAGATTTTAATTAAATCGGTTTATAAGAAGAGGAAAGTGCTGGGAAATTGAATAAAAATAAAATGTAGGAATCTTATCATCTATATGTTAAAGTTAGTAGTGAATTACTTCCGTAATTTAAGTAAAAATGCGGTAATGGCCGACTCCAAGGAAATAAAGAAAACCCGCCGACTATACCGAGAAATGAACCGCGCATCTTGTCCTTAATGCACTTCCTTATACATCCCTTTTTTTTCTAGTGTTCACGATTCAAAATCCGTGTTGAGTTTAAGACAAAGTCTCCGGCTTCACCTGGTGGAAATTCCTTATGTCACACATAATAAAATACTTCTCTCCAATCCCTGGTTGCTAAGGTATATAAGGCAAACGTGAACCTATTTCTGTATTACCTGAAGATGACACAAGTTTGTCGAAACCATGGTCGTATCGTAATATAAAGTGTGGAAAAGAGTGAAGTATTTTATTATGTGGTCCGTGTTTATTTATTTTTTAATACTTATTCACGAGTGTGGGTGGGGGGTATTGGTATGCACACGTACTATATTTGCGTGGTATCTCATCTGTTCACCGCGTGTATATTTTTCCCTTTCTTCCTCTCTCTGCCGACGATGTCGTTGAAGCCTTTGCCAGATAGCCCCGATGTGCCCGAGTTCTGGGCGTTATTCCCGCCATGACTAAGTCAGCAACAGCGACGTGCGCTCTTGGCGGGGCAAAGTGCACTCTGCACTTATTCATTGCCTTTTCCTCTTTCCCCACAGCGGAATGTTTTTTTTTTTATTTTTTCCCCCGTATCCCATCATCCGAGTTTACGACATGCACGTCTCGCTGGTTTTTCTCGGTGCTTTCAAAAGGAGGACTCCCGTTATGTCTTTTTGTATTTTTTTTTTATATTCCTTCCTGAATTTCCTGGCAAAGCGTTTTATTTCGCTTCCACGTAGTAGTAGCGTCGCAGCTCGTGAGGGTTCAATTATATTTACAAAATACCCTGCAAGCCACCAAGGGTGTGTGGCAGGGGGTGAGTAGTCACCAAAAATGCATTGCACTATACCCTAAAGTTAGTGTAACTACGGATAATTATGCATTAGCATAAATCGCTAATGCGTGTCAGGAGGCGAAGCCTCACAAGCATGCACTACTGCACTACAGATATTATCACAATGGAGAGGGATCGTTAATATATATATGTATTTTGAAACTACACAGATGGACAGAGACTCAAGACTTGTGTAGAAAACATGCAGGGCGTGCTGGTAGTACTAGGTAACAGATAAGGATTCAAGTATTAGGGAGTACTACTACTACTAAGAGCTACACTACCTATCGACAAACCTAGTTAAAAATGTCATTGGCAGTGCTGTTACAGTCTCTTATCGTTCTCGGGAAAAATGACATTTTAAATCTGTCCGTTCTGCAGTCTAGTTCCCTAATTTTATTCACATGATCTGATCTACCGTAGTATGTCGGATTTCGTAAAACATTATCAACGTCAGGTTACAGGTTTCTACGTAGCCGGCGGCCATCGCAAATCCTCTCGGAACCATGGTATGTGCGTGGTTTTCAAATTGGCCGTTATCGTACGGATTGTACTTAATGGTATCATTTAATGGATGATTCAGTTGTCGATAAATGTTACTTCAGGTGCAATCATCTGCTGTTAAAAAAAAACTTAAACATTCTAGGAAATCTCCAGGCGGATACGCCATTGAACGAGATTGAAATGGCGAACGAGAAAGATTAAAGGAAATGATGAGTGGAACCGCATACGGCATACGGTGGCAATATATTTGAGGCATTAAATTGCGCAATCGGTCATGTTAATTGAAGGCTTTATTATCAAAACGCTGATAACAGAAGTATTAGTAAAGATTTGCCGTATGTTCTCGCAGTGCATGCCACATGTTCATGCACATGGTAATTTAAAATTCACCTACTGCTGCTGTTTAAATTCATAATATTGATCTTTTATGTTGATGTGGTGGCATCTGTTGTCTACTAGTTTAAAAATTCTCGTTTTATTTATTTGATCACGCTGTCTTTCATTAGTATTTATGCTGTGATTTGTGATAGGATGGGATTGGCATGGACCAATAAATGGGTGTTAGTTAACCGCTGTCTTAGAGTCTACCAATATTGGAAGAACACGTATGTTGGTGATGATTTATTTGCCTGCTGATTATTTAATATATTTTGTGAACAAAATTCCATTGATAATGACATAATATTGTGTCTATTTGTTTTACCAAATAGCTATTTGCTACGCGGACGTTTAGTAAGTTTTGCATCTGACTCTTACTGTGTCACTTTTTAAGCAAGGGAAGTATGAGTTTAAAGGATTAAACCTTAGGAATGCAAATGAGGGTTCAAATGTAATCCTGAGTATTGAAAAAATATTAATATATTCTTGTTTTTGGCCAGAATATAAACTAAAAATAGTCTAAAATGTTCATCAAAATGATTTTAAGTCTAAGGTTCTAAGTATGAAAACCTATGAGTGAAGCTGACTGCAGATCTTCACTCTCCTACGCCTATGAGAAGTTCTTCGTACCCTCATAGTTCTGTTGTTTGGTCAAATTTGTGTATTTATTCATCTATTTTCCCCGCGGGACGACTATCCCTTCTAATTGACCTCCTGTCATTCATTCTCGTTGGGAAGTCATTGTGTGTCTGAGGGCATTGGCCAATTCATCCGCGTTCTCTTCCCCTTTATAGAGTGACACATAATATGGTTTTCTACTTTTCCATTCATCTCTACACACTCTCTGATTAATTAACAGTATTTCCTTCTATTGTGTTCCTCACAAATTGTTTTTGCCTCGTAAGGTGGTTGTAGCTATTTTTATTTGTTCACAGATTTGCGTGAAACGTTGGATACGTGTTTGTGATATCTTTAGGAAAACGTGAAAATGATTTCATCATACCGATTTGGTTTTTGTGGCAATGCAATGCTATTTTAATGCGTAGCCTTATGGCGCATGACATATTTCGTAATAATTCGATAACATACTTACAGATTTTCTTATAAACGCGAAATGATACACGTCTTATTATTATAATTGTTGCTAACAAATATGAAGGAGTCACGCCGAGTCCAATATTAGTAAAAAAAATATTTCGATATGATTTCGTCTAATGTCGAATAAGGCGCCGAAAATTTCAAGTCACCTGTTTTAATTAAGGAAAAAAAATTGAAAATATAACTTTTGTGTCATTTCCATTAGCCTAACGGGCAGGCAGTACTTAATGGCATTAGGTACTGCCTGTATGGTGAGTTTTTAACGCATAAACAGATGCACTTACTTCTTATGAGGCACAAAGTTTTTTAATCGGCTTACTTAAAACGTTTGTAACATGTGCAATTGTGCTCTCAATGCTCCTCGATTCTCAGTTACCCAAGTGTGGTCCATTCATCATCTGGACCGTAGTGCTCCCCAAATAGTGCTCCATATGATTTTCTCTTCTTTAATTCTTTCGTACGCTTCATTTTTCTTATTCTATTCGTACATTAGTCTTAGGTAATTAGCTCTTTTAGTGCACGCGGAATTTTATGATGGTAACTGGAGAAAATTCGCGTATTAGGTTGGGTGGATGATTTTTCACATCAGAGAACATTCCAATTGTCATAATGCCAACAAAGCATGTGCCACACTTTCATGTGCCAGGACGCCGTCTATTTTACCACGTTTTTATTAAGTCGCTTTCTTGTTTGTTTGTTCTTCCGGGCAATATCCTGCAACTCAAATTTAACACACTTCCCGATTAGCTATCGACTTAATATTTTCAGTACAGATCAGATCCAGATGACAATGCATTCTTACGCTATATCTAGCTCTTCAGAGGCAATATGAGCCGCTATTTTCGACAATTTACATTTGTATTAATCGCTCAGCTGTTTGATTTGGCAGCCATTCCCTCTCGCGTTGCGAGGTGGCCCAGGGAAAGGATTACTGGCCCCCCTACCCTGAATGTGTGAAAATCACACGCCTTTGGTTTAGCCTGAGGTGAGCTCTACCCTCACCTACCCCAAACCAACCTTCGGGTTGAAGCACTGAGTGAGCCATTTTACCACGTTTTTATTAAGTCGCTTTCCCGTTTGTTTGTCCTTCCGACTTGCCACCCGACAAAAAGATCGCGAGCGGAAGGCGTCTGCTGCTCGAAATTGAAATGAAAGCGATCAAATTTCTCACCTTGCTAAAGATCGAAAGCGAAAGTTCTTAGCTCGAGTGAACGAGGTTCCGGATGCCTAAGAAGAAGGAAAATATAGAATACAATAGATTAAAAATTTAATCTAAAAAACCAAGTTTTTATTTAAACTAAAAAGAAGAAATTTAACCACCCTGCCTTGGCCCAATGTCCCACGATTAAATTTTGCAGATAAAAGACTACATGTTCAAAACAAAAAACGTGGTGCGCATCAATTTCAATATCTTGAATCAAATTCTTTCTCTGTAAATATTCATTACAATAGTACAACTAAAATCTCCAATATATGATGATGAATGCATATCACTCCACTGTCAAATGTAAAGCGTCATAAAATTTGCTTCAGAGTTGAAGCATAATTCTAATACTTATGAAATTTCATATACCTTTACGACAATACGATTTTAATAGAGACCGGAGATGAACACGAGAGAAAAAACATACAACTCGATTCCTTAAAGCTACTTCTGGGGAAGTCACTTAATCATCAAGGGCTCCATAATAAATGGATATATTGAAATTCATGTGCACATCGTTTTTTGTTTTGAACATATAGTCTTTTATCTGGAAAATTTAATCGTGGAACCTTGGGCCAAGGCAGGGTGGTTGAATTTCTTCTTTTTAGTTTAAATAAAAACGTGTTTTTTTAGATTAATTTTTTGATCTATTGTATTATATATTAAAAACGCTATTATTAGGTCTGTCTGTTCGGTACAAATTTTACAATCGATTTTAAATTATCTTCCCGATGATCTACAGACATGAAACTTTAAATATAGCTCAGAACTGGATGACAATGCAATAATATGTAATAATATATATTAAATATTACAATGTAGTATATATTATAAATGATACATACATTGTGTTCATAATATAACAATACAATATAATAATTAATGTACTGATTACTTTACATAATTATCAAGTTGTAATATTGATATAAAAATCTTATAACATCAATTTTGCTTGCTTCTTTAATTTAAGGTTCAGGAAAATTAAAAATTAAACAGATTGATGTATTATTGGTATATAGATTTAACAATTTTCTAGTTCAAATATAATAGCACATGATTAACAATCAGAAAATAATAATTTAAATAAAAAATAATTTAAAAAAACCACGTTTTAAAAACGGACCAAAAAGTATAAAATAATATCTCCTAGTTCTATAAACATTAATAATATATCCCCATAGTACAGATTCATAACTTCATACACAGGTTGTCCTGAGAGTTTGTGATTGTGAGTTTTAATAGCTCTATGAAAATACTTGGAAAGATTGGAAACGAAACACGTGGGGCGTATGAATTAGATAACGGTGAGGATTGTAAGGATTGAGAAAACTCACATCAAACAGTTCATATCGTTTGCAGCGCAATGAAGCGCATTTGTTGGTGACTTTGGTGAACTATTCATGCATCATTTATTTAATGCTTGCGCCGCCCCACGTTTTTCGTTCTCAATCTTTCAAATATTTTCGTAGCTATTAAAATTCACAATCACAAATTTTCTGGTCAATCTGTATGTGGCTATGAATCTGTATGGGGATATATTATTAATGTGTGTGGGGCTAGGAGAAATTATTTAATAATTTTTGTCAGTTTTTTTTATTTTTGTCAGTTAATTTTAGTCCGTTTTTTAAATTATTTTTTATTTTAATAATTTTTCATCTTTAACTCGTGACGGAGTTGAATGTTTCGTCATTTGTTCGGCTGCAACGTTGAGGAATCGAAAACCGCCATCTTCGACCAACCCAGTCGAATTTCTCGAGGGATCGAAATGTTTCCCGCGACACCCCGACTTCGCGCCACTTCGCGGGAAGCGGAAGCGACGAAGCGGGGAAGCTCTGTACCGGAAATTGCGTCGGGATTGGAGTTCAGGTTGGGTTGGGGGGTTGTTATAATATCACCTTCACAACGTAATGGATGTGTCTCTTGGAAATGTGAGGTTTGGCTGGAATAGTTCCGTTCGACGCCACTTTCTTAGCGGTGGTGCGTGGTGTGAGGCGGGGATCGAGCCTCAAACGAAGTGGGAGAGGTTGCTTGCATATGACTTGCTCGTTTGCTCGCAATTTCAGCAAGCCTGCGCATCTTTTTGTCGTCTTTGTGGAGCTCGAACGTCTTTGTGCTGATATCGGAATATATTGGAGAAAAGCAAATGTGGACTTATTGTTAGTTCACAGCACAATTGCTTCGAAAGATCTGAAGAAGAAGGAAGATATGTTGATTTTTAACTCCTGGAATAGTATTCCTGACTCATATATAATCAGCTGAATAAAACGAGGGTTTGTAGTTCTTTCCCTATTCAGGTCTATAAATATTCATGCGAACAATCATTTTCAAGGATGAACCTTACCAAGGGTAAATTGAGAAGTCGTCTTATAATTAGGTGAATAGTTTTTCAGTTCTTTCACCTTCACGAGCACTTCACGTTTAATTAGTCGACTTACGAACTTATTCATCCAAATATATATGATGGCAATCCAAACAGTTTACAAAAAAAAACAGTTAAAAATATGGAAATTTTCTAAAACCAGGAAAAAATAAATAAAAGACTCCTCCTGTTCCTGTTTATGGCTCAACAGAAGTTTCTCGAATAGAAATTAAATCGTGCTGCTTAGATTAACATTAATCTTAGGGGGAGGTGAATCGATACGCCGAAGCAAGAGTTGTGAAATAAAGTGATCAGCACTACATCTTGACTGAAGTTTAAAGTATCAGTCGACAGCTTGAGGTAATTGGTGACACTATCTCAAGAAAGCAATTCTTTGTAAATTTCCACGCTAAATTTATTTTAACCCACCTAGGTTTCGGTAAGTGTTGCCATTATCAAGGCAAGGATATTGAAGAATGTATGAACAACAAATGGCAAGGCAATATTGATAATACCTCTAGATGATTCCATTTCATGACCTCTTTATGTTTATATTTTGTTTTCTTCTACTTCTTCTTTCAGGAGATATTGGTCAAATTAGTTGAATTTTTTAAATCAATCTTTGCCAACCTTTCACATTTTCATCAATGCTGCTTCATCGCAGGGCTACAGTGAAAATATAACCACACGTATTCAATTTTCAACTCACAAAAATAATAGATTCAGAACCCAACTTATGTAAAAGATTATTTAAACAAATGGTGCACATGACACAAAACAAAAAATCCTGCAATAATAAAACAGACATCGCCAAATAAAGCAAATGTATTATTATGTTCTAATATGCTTTTATATTTTGAATTTTGAAACAAACTAACAATAATAACGAAAATTGAAACAAACAATTAATATAAACAACGAAAATATAATCAAGCAATTAAGTTGGAAGGAACTCTCTCTGAGGTAAATTGAAAAATGAAATGTTTGTAAACTTTTTAACCTAAAGCTGTACTAAAAACTGTAAACTTCATTCCAATTATGCAAAAACGCCAAATATTTTCATGAAAGAAGAAGAAGAGAAATTTATATTGTTAACGGCAGGAATTGCCGAAACCTAGAAGGGTTAAAACAAACTTAGTGTGGAATTTTACAAATTACTTTTTTTGCCTTGTGATAATGCCATCGGTACAACATCTGTACATTTTCCTTTTTTCGAATTACTTGAAAAATTATTTTAAAAAATGCACCCTCGATTACATAAAGCGTGGACCTTCGAGCACAATGGTAACAATGAGTCTAAATCGTATGGATTTCGATCGGAGTGTGTTTTTCCACACTCGACTAACGTTGAGCAGCCCCCGCAGCAAATGGAATCTCGTCACACATTCTCCGTCCCTTCTACTACTCTCCAAGACATCGATTCCGGCCCAGCAGGAAGGAGCAGACAGAGCTCTTCGTTCCCCTCGTTGTCGCCATTTCCGGTCGCCAGGGTTTTATGCCACATCTCCCCCTACCCCTCCACTTCCCCTACACCCCCACCCCCTTCCCACAATTCCCCTCGCTTACTTTGTTACGCGGTTAAAGGGGAAGTGAATTTTCAGCTATTTCGGCCGCAAAAGTAGGCCGTGCGAAAAACAAAAGACTATCGATTCGGTTTGTCGTTCCTTTTGGCGCCGTATTCATGGAATGCGCTGCAGAGAGTCGCTTAAAACGCGTCCCGGATAAACATTAGTAGCCATCGTTCGATCATTATACGAATGGTTTGCCCAGTTGGGTGTTGGCCGGTGTATGCAGAGTGATGGCGATAAGTCATGGGGCAGTATCCCAGGGGAGCATTCTGGGAAAGTGGTGATGTAGGGGTGGGTGAGATTACAACTTTGGCTCTCGAGGGACAATTGAAGGTATAGCTCCTTTATAATTTAAACGATATTCTCGTGTAATTGAAAATATATTCTGGCTATTCATAGAAAAACTTGTTCCACATTGGATGTTATCGTTGGTCGTTCAGTCCTATGATTGGTTGAGTGAAGCCCTTCCCTATCTAATGCTAGTTCCCTTTCTCTCCAATAGTTCTTCTAGTGTACTTCCCTCTTTCTTTGGTGCATAAATGCATACATTTGGCCTTCTTCTAGAGACTTTTCTCTCTATAATTTCTCTTTCAATTACATTCTTCACAAACTTATTGTGCCTCAGGGTGTGTCAATGCCATCTAGTCTTTCTTTTCCGTATATATGGTCCTTTCCTCTTATAATCTTCTGTAAACGTTTTTATTTATTTATTTTTATTCGTCAATTTGTTCTTCAGCATCGTCCTCCAGCACCAGGTTTTGAAAGCTTCTAATCTTTTTACTAGTTTGTTTTTCCATGCTTCCGATCTTCATTTGATGTGAACAACAAAATCCTACCTATCCGCGCTACTTTTTATTTAAAGCAAATTTAACTTGAGGTAACATGGTGCTTAGTGCGATAGTGGGGAAGACTGTATTCTCGAAGACTGTTTAAAAAAAGGGCAGTATTGAATGAAATCGATTAATAATTAAATTTGGGCACCAATCCATCTAGTTTCCCGATATTTTGGCGAAAACCTACGTGAACTAAGTCAAAATGCTAATTCCATCAAATTGGAGCTGCAGTCGGCTCCTATGAATGGAATAAATGTTCATTGAAATTTATTCGTCGAATAATATGCATTTTTGTATTTCAACTTTGTTTTTTCTAATACCTAACGAGTGTCAGTCGGTGAAAGTGGTATTTTTAAAGCTATATGTACAAACGGAAAGGTGGAATTCAGTACTTATTTTGACTCAATCAGTCGCAGTGGAACCGAGTCAAGGCGGTCTGAGCGAGATCATACTCTAGTCATAATGGAGACCATCAGCTAATTTCATTTTTAAAGTTTAAGCGTTCAACAGGAGCATAAAGTAAGTATAGTAATGTTTATGGCGCAAAGACTTAGTTTATGACCGAAATTATCAGATGGTGACCAATTATACATGTTTAAGGTTTTAGCCTGACTTATTTTTTAACAAAAATGGCTGTCGGATATTTTGTAGGAAGTGGTCTCTTTTTAAAACAATTTACTTTTTTCCATTCCCATTCACCTTCGTATACGATCTACTCATCTACCTTTGAATTTTGGACCCAGACTGACAAACGTCGCTGTTGTATTAGGTATTAGTTTTTTAAACCCAGATGCCTGTCCATTTTGATATTTTGTTTGTCGGTTTATTCTGCGAGCTCCCAGCTCTTAGTTTTGGCGGGACGATTAATTGTATTTAACTCTCCCAAATCGTTAGATGGAAGGGTAGCTGGAAATATCGACGCAACCAGGTCTTTTAAAACAATTTCCTCAAGACTCGTTACGATGTGACGACGAGGTTGAGAAGCGTCGTTGAAATAATTTAGTTGTTTGAGAGTCCACCATTGAAAGACTGAAGAGAGGCCAACTTAGAGCTCTCACTTCAGATTCAAAGGGTCAACGGTGACCCGGAAAATTAATTGAATTTCAATGATGACCCGATTTTGGTTTGTCAGATCCTAAATGAGTGAGAATACATGCATGTATGAGGCCCTGTGATTTAATCACTCCTCTTTGCCGTAGTAATTGAATTGGGGTGTACGTAAGTCATACAATTTGTTCCGCAAATCCCACTAAACTTCCTCGTTGGCATGTTATGCGTCAAGAACAGGCATTAATTAAATTTTAGTGCATTGTTTTTGTATTCATTCTAATTTTGTCTTTGCTTGCGCTTTCTATTTTTGGCGGTGATGATTACGAGGAGAAACGCGAGTAAAATAGGTCACGTAACGCATGAATCAGCGTTGTTGTTTACCGATAAAATGAAAAAATAAAATTTCAAAGTTATCCAACGTAATGAGTTTTTTTTTTTCAAGTTCCCGTGTGTTTAATTATGTGTCACTGTATAATCAGGTTCTATTAAGTGATCTTTAATTGGCGTAGATTAGAGAAAACATTATTTTGATGCGTAGTTGAACATTTTCAATATTTTTAACAGTTGGTATGTGATGAATCACGGAAGAGAGTTCATTTTTGCCCTCGATAATCCAGAATCACGACCGTAATAACTTGCATTCTAGGCGTCTTGTTTTAATTTTAATTCCTTTTGCCGCTAGCTGTAAGAAACCCAATTGACTTCACAGTATCGAAAATTATTTTCACGGAAAGTAATGCATGCTTGAATATTGAAATATACGATTGAATTTTGGTGATCAACGATAGATTTTATAAAGTACTATGAATGGTAAGTAGTTTTGGTAAGTAGTTACTGGAGAAAGAATTTTTTTCATTAATGGATTCCCGTGAACTCT
Source organism: Pyrrhosoma nymphula (assembly GCA_963573305.1). NCBI lineage: Eukaryota > Metazoa > Arthropoda > Insecta > Odonata > Coenagrionidae > Pyrrhosoma > Pyrrhosoma nymphula. The sequence continues at coordinate 3,221,628 of OY754335.1, read as the reverse complement.
TGATCGCGAATCTTTTGGGCTGAAGTTCTTTTCTGATAGAACTAACCTAACCGTTTATCATCACCACGTTCAATCCTAAGATTTATTGACTCTAGGCACTCACATTCTACCCTGTCCCCTGCTAGCTCATTTATGCCCTTGTACCCCTTCTATTTCATATCCCGTTTTATCTGGCCTACGTATGTATGTCCCTCAGTTTTTAATGTAGGGGCTTCTCCTCTTTCTACGTTCCTTTAAAAAATCGTTGTCTCTGAAGGTGGGTTTACACTGGCAAGATTATTGCAAAGTGTTCTTGCAACTGGCAAATTTTGAGGTAAATCGACGGTTCTGCAAGAACGCTTGCAGATCTTTTAAAAGTTTCAGCATGTCGCTAGCAAAAGCATATAGCAACCAGTGGAAAGGGGAACCAATCTGGCTCTGAACAAACGTGTGAAAAATCTTTTGCAAGAGTAAAATCTTCCGCAAGTTCTTGCAGAATAAATTTGCGGAAGTAACTTTCCAGTGTGGACCCATCCCAATGAGTGACCTATTCAGACCTAGACCTTGTCTTCCCGATATTACTCCATACGGTGATTCCCTCTTCTTTTTTAAGTTTGCAAGGACGAGGATATAGAATGGACGGCTGCATCCAACATTGATTGAATAACTAATGATGGCGCTTGCATATTATATGAACGCGAAACGCATCAGAAGTATAAGAACCGTTAAGACGAGAGCATAGTTTTAATGGAAGGCCAGTGGAGGTCGCTGGAGACGTGTTGGAATTTTTTCTTCGGGGACGCTTCTAGGTCGAGATAAGATCACTCTTTGGAATGCAAGAACAATGCGAGTGCTGCTCCCATTCATTTCAGCGTCTGTGAACGTCATTCTCCCGTAGACTCGGAAGTCGTTACATAACTGGGATGACTGGCACTGTCTTCAAGAATTGCTCTCTCGTCAGAATGTCAAAGGTTTTACTGCAAGTTGAAAAATTTTAAATTCCCTCAGAATTGTAAGTTACTTGTCCCATTATATCTCTCCCCCGAAATCTTTCGGGTGCTTCCCGAATGTAGATGGAGTGATTTTTCTCCTGTCATAATACATGTCTCACTAGAAATTAATTTTAAAATTCAGGTAGTTTGATCGAGATTTTTTCCTAGTCGTAAAAAAGTCAGTTTTAAAATTTTATTTTTAAATTTAAGCAAATGTAAATCGCATTAAGTAAATATTGTGATATTAATGGCGCAAAAATATTTTTATATCAATGAAATTCTCAGTAATTAACTAAATATTCATACTTAAGTCTTTAACTAGACTCATTTTTTTCACGCCCTACGATGAAAACGCATTCCCAACCGAGGTTTTTTTTGGCGATTATGCAATAATCACTGTGGGTGAGTCAGGGGCGGATCTAGGATTTTCTTGAGCGGGAGGCGCAGGGTGGAAGTTTTGAAGACGCGCCGGAATACCCACCAGCAAAACGGGAACTGTGAATGGTAAATGATAAGAGAGGCATGGGATGAGCTAGATGTGGGAATGAAAGTAGGAGGCCATCGGATAAAGTCGATTAGATTCGCAGACGACCAGGCGTTGGTCAGTCGGTCATCGAAAGGATTGCAAACTTTAGTAGATGCACTGGAAAAGCAATGCGAGAAATACGGGATGAAGATAAATAATAGGAAAACAAAAGTAATGAGATTCTCTAGGAAAAAGAAAGCGTGGCTGGTGATAAGAGTAGGAAGTCACAAACTGGTGCAAGTGGAACAATTTAATTACTTGGGTAGTACGCTAAAAGAAACAGGACATAGTAGCAAAGACATTAGGAGGAGAATAGCGCTTGCGAAGGAAGCGTTCAATAATAGAAGGGAGCTGATGACGGGGACCTTAAGTAAGGATGTAAAAAAGAGGCTGGTGAAGAGCTTGATATGGAGTGTGGCGTTGTATGGGGCAGAAACGTGGACCTTGAGAAAGGAAGACGAAAATAGGCTGAAGGCTTTCGAGATGTGGGTGTGGAGGAGGATGGAGAAGGTGCGTTGGACGGAAAGGAAGACAAATGAGGAAGTGCTTGACATGGTGGGCGAGGAGAGGAAACTTATAGATGAGATTAGGGGAAGAAACGTTAGGTGGCTGGAAGGGCTAATGAAGGACGATGGTTTGCTGAAGGCCGTGATAGAGGGTAGGAATTTGGGGTAAGCGGGGAAGGAAGAGAATAGGCTTTATGGATGGGATGAAGAAAGGTAGGACTAATTCTGAGATGAAGAAAGAAATACCAGAGGTAGATAGGGCACGGCACGTGTAAGAGTTCGTTGGATATTCTCTGACTTTCACCAAAACCTACCTCTAACCGGTAGATTACTCTAATGAATCTGCAGCAATTTATGCAGAAATTTTTATATGTCATGCAGTATAATTGTTTGGTATTTGAAAAATGTTTTTCGAACAATTTGGAGAAAAATATGCAGAAAATATCCATGAAATGCTTATTGCCTATAATAGTCTGCAAACTATTTAACTGTTACACGAGTTTGGGTTTTGTCGCCGAATAAAAGCGAAGTGAATCGAGGGTGACGAATATTAAAAGAGTCACATCTTCCACATCCCAGTATCGAACCCCAGTTTTCATTGCTTGCGTTTTACACACACGGAATGATGAAAGATTTTTTTTCAAAATTCCCAGATATTTATTCTTTGTTATGACTTAAGTTCTAATGTTTTGGTATAAGAATTCAAGTTGAAGATAAGAATTTGGCTTTGGTATATGAATAAAGGTTAGACCTAATCCAGGCACAAGGGGGTTATGAATTAAGAGATAAATGGTTTTTGCAAAGGAAGTTAGTTACTTTACTTTTATTATTTTAAAAATGAAAAGCAAAGCAATTGCAATTACAATTACGTACAGATTGATTCCACCAAGTTATAATAATATTGTTAATAATGTTATGAGTTAATCCTCTAAATGTAAAAAAATTGAAACTTTAAATGATTAAGTGAACTCAATGTAACTTAGTAGTGTTTAAAAGATAAATTCTAGTCTTATTTTTTGTGATTTTGGAAATCGATTGATTACATTATCAATATTTATTTTGATATCACGACGAATATGGAGGAGGGCAATACCCATCAATCTATCTTCAGTCATCCTTGATCTTATCCACGTTTTAAGTCTCCGCAATGCAGAGAAACTAACTTCCTTTGTTGCAACTGAAATCGATAGCGTTGAGAGCAGCCGTAATAAGGAGATCATGATCGAATAGAATTTTTCATTTCAATTATTGTATGCAACTATAATTCGGTTCAGTCTCTTGAATTCTTCATCGTTATAACTCCTAGTTATTTCATTTAAAAGTTTCGTTTTTAAAGTCACTGAGTCAACTTTCATTTAGAGCAGAGTATTTTTCATTAGATAGGTTCCTGCGACCTTACGTCCTAAAGTCAGGTATTTTATCTGGGTTGGTTGGAACTAACACGTATTCGGAAAAAAAACTTCATTGGTTCATCCTTGAATCATCTTTCCAAATCAGCAACGATATGGTCAATAATGGTTATGTATATTGACCTATTCCAGTTAATTGAAGGGTCATCTGGAGTTGAGCTATAATTTGGACGGTGAATTTGTTTCCCTACTATACGAGGTTGACGTACTTCAACGTTCATTTGGTCCACAGTCATTTTTGCAACTTTGAAAATCAGGGATAACATTTCATCACGTGGGGTTCTTTTTCCTTTAAGTGCATCTACACTTGCCTTGTTCACTCTCTCTCTCGTAGGCGTGGTTGATATCTTATGTTTTCCACTTCTAGAAACGTACTTAGGGTAACAATATTACTTAACATTATAACATAACATATTAGCAGTGATTGGTGGAAATAGATTCTCAGTTTGTTGCAGCATTGCATAAACAATATATGCCATGCTGGCCGTGGAACTATAGTTGCAAGTGAATATCAAATGGACGCCCTCAGCTATTTTGGGTGGATCTGTTATGTATTCAAATGTGATCTCATGCCTTTCAATCCAACGAGTTTCACAGCAGCTCCTTACTTCATGTCCCATAACACTTTTAAGAACATGATTACGTTTAGCTGATCTACTGAAAAACGTTGACACTTCTTTCATTGTGCCTAATTCATTTTTCAAAGTTTGTGTTTTGCTACTTTTTAATAATGATAAATCTTTTGAGTGATTTTTGCATTCACAAAAAGAGTACTAATTGAAGCTCTTTTCTTCATTTCCCGAGCAGCACCACGAACGTCAGAGATGTTGATGCTGCAGCCGTCACATCCAATTCCAACACAATTTTCAATATCTAAACAAGTTGGGTTGCTAGAATCACCATTTTCTTTATGAAGGTCAATAAACCAAATTAAATATTCTCTTACTGTTGATGTGTTTGTATTAGAGACAGTAGACATATCGCAGCGAAATGAGACGTATTCGAAATGTCTGTAGTCTCGTCAAATAGAATCCATTGGTATTATTCTGTCTATTCTTATCCTTCTGGTCAAATCTTCAACGATTTTATCGCCGCAGTATTTTATCAATTCATTAGTAGTTGCCTTGCTAATATATGTAGCATAAGCTACGTATAAGCTACCATACATATCTTATTTTGTGCAAAGACTCATTGAGTTAGTTGGAGATATCTCAAATATATATGTCTCAGAAATATAATATCTCAAACACGGAATCTCGACTTAAACAATGAGCATGGTCGTCATGGGGACAATGACTCAAAAACGCTAAAATATTGCGAAAAATCATTACGTTTTAGAAAATATTTTGGAATTTCAACCGGAATACAAAATTCGATTGAAGGAATGAAAATCGTAATTTTATTTTCCTTCTGTTGGTACCTTTCCCGACAACAGAGAACCACTATTTCTAATTTAAATTTACAAATAAAAAAAGGTCTGCAGTCAAATGAATATTCACCTTCTACATGATTTTACTATAACTATGATAAACTTTGTGGCAAATATCTTGAAAAGTGTAATTATGTAAGCGGCTGATATTTTCCTGTCATTGGAAATATGAGATCTCTTTCTTTATAATAGGTCCGCATTCATCGTATTCTTCGTGAGCTAATATCTCGCTTGAACTGCCTTTAAGCAGTCGAGAAAAGAATGACGTAATTATAGTATTATTATAGATGACGGCCAATTGAATAAAACTTTTGTTTAAAATGACTGATCATCCACAATCTAGATGGTTGCCCAAGTTCGTGTTTTCAAGAGTTCGTGGCTCAAATAAGTGCTTTTTTTTCGCTCGATATTATCAATCGTATATAAGAATCAAACATTACGATGTTTACTTCAAAGTGACGTCACATTCTCGAGTGCTTTTTTCCGGCGCAACTTCTAAATATGTCCTTTTGAAGCGTTTAATTAAACTCTTTGAGTTTAATAATTGATTGTCATCACTGTATATTTATTTATCTGCATGAACTTCTGATGACAAAAACATAAACATTTTGGGATCATAATGAAACATTTTGAAAAACGAATATTCGACTCGGATACAGACGGTTAGGATTTCGAAAATTCGGACGGAAACGGAGGAATACAAACGGTGAAAGTCACATCACAGCGCGGTTCAAATTACCTGTTCAACTGTGCCGTTGGTCTCGTTATATATATATATATATATATATATATACGAGTTCGTGGAAAATCACACACGCGATAATTTAAATAAAAATAAACTTTGCCACAGGTGGGGCGGAAATAAATATAGAAACACAAAAAAGAAGAACACTCACACACTATACGTTCTGATATTTCGGCACGTTGCCTTTCTCACAGAAGGAAGGATACAGAAATCTGAATCCTTCATTCTGTGAGAAAGGCAGCTCGGCTGCCGAAATATCAGAACGTATAGTGTGTGAGTGTTCTTCTTTTTTGTGTTTCTATATTTATTTCCGCCCCACCTGTGGCAAAGTTTATTTTTATTTATATATATATATATATATATATAAATAAAAATAAATATAATATATATATATACGAGTTCGTGGAAAATCACACACGCGATAATGTAAATAGACTATGCCACAGGTGGGGCGGAATTAAATATAAGCACATAAAAAAAGAACACTCACAATATATATATATATATATATATATGCCACGTTGTTGTTATTTTTTATTTATTTAAGTGAAAGTTTATTTTTATTTGAAAGAGGACGAAGTTTCCTCTCCCGTATTTTATTTTTTTGTAAGTGTGTTCATTAGTTGTTTTAATTGACTGTAAATGTGGAAGTGCTGTGATTCAAAAGTGCGCGCCAACCGCACAAAGATGATTACGAGTGATATAGGTGTCACTGAAGTGCAAACTACTAATGCAAATAGGTGGCGCTGTGAGCAAACCACGTGTTCCCCCCCCTCTCCCCCTTCCCACGACATGACAGTGACACAAGCAGCAGACAGACAGAAGCAAGCGAGAGCTTGACACAAGCAGCAGACAGACAGAATCAAGCTGGAGAGCTTGACACAAGCAGACAAGCCTCAAGCACGAGAAGCAAGCTAGATCTTGGCGGTGTGAGAAGCAAGCTGGAGCTTGAGGGTGACGCAGAAGCAGTTGACCCCAGAAGGCGTCGGGTTGAACCCCGAAGCCAGATCAAAGGACGGGTCCTGTTGTGTCCAGTCGCCCAGCAGAGAGGTCTGATAAGCGGCCGAGTCTTCTCCTTCTACGAAGCCCTTGGCCTGCAACGCTGTGTCGACAACAAAAGTAAGACCGGAGGTGTTACTTACTCCGACAAATCCCCCCGAGTCCCCCCATTTTTCCCTATCAACGAATCAACTCCTACAGAACCACCAAGATAGACCGAACTTTCGTTCAGCCCCTGTTAAGAGTGTCGATATGTTTATTTGCAAGTGAAATTTAATTTTTTTTATTATTGAGGACTTGTTTTTTTTAGTGTTTACTTAAAATCATGTGTTCATTTAGTGTTAAGTTTTTAAAAGTAAATTTGCCGCCCCTACTAACCTTTGAATGAAATAAACCTTGCTCTTTTGGTTATATATATATATATATATATATATACAATATGCCAAGAGGGTGGCCGATAAAAATATACACACGGAAAAAAGAACACTTACAAATAAAAACTTCCGATATTTCGGTGAAGACTAGCTCCACCTTTCTCAAGGTTTAAAGTAGGAATGAAGAAAAGGAGAGAGATTGAGGTATGGGAGGGGAAAGAGGGGGAGACGAAGGTGTAAGAAGGGAAGGAGGGGAAAGAGGGAGAGAGGAAGGTGTAAGAGGGGAAGGAGGGAAAGACGAAGAGCGGGGAGAGGGCGGGCGGAGGGGAGAGAGGAAAAAAGGGGAGCAAAAGGAAGAGGAGAGTGGAGGAAGCAGGGAGAGATGAGATGAGGGGGAGGGAGAAACTAGTGTGATCGGAAGTTTTTATTTGTAAGTGTTCTTTTTTCCGTGTGTATATTTTTATCGGCCACCCTCTTGGCATATTGTATATTTATCACCCGAGTGATTCTCCTGGAAGTTTTATATATATATATATATATATATATATATATATATATATATATATAACACAAATATAAATATACTTTTAAAACACAGGCACACGAAAATTAGAAGGACACTCACAGAATAATTTGCGGACGTTTCGACGGTCAAGCCGCCATCGTCAACGACAAGAGACTCTTGTCGTTGACGATGGCGGCTTGACCGTCGAAACGTCCGCAAATTATTCTGTGAGTGTCCTTCTAATTTTCGTGTGCCTGTGTTTTAAAAGTATATTTATATTTGTGTTTTTATTCGCCGAGTGCGGTTTCTCAGAAGATATTATATATATATATATATATATTTCGCATATTTCGATGGAAATCACATATTCTACAGAAGTTATTGTATCCTGATTGATTTTCGTTTGTGGAAATAAAAAGGAAATTGTTTGGTAGAAATTTGCGTTTAAGTTCTGTTCTTACAATCCGTTAGACTATGACGTAGATTTCGATTTATAATCTAGAAACGACCGTAACGAAAGTTAACAAATACCCTTTCCACCCCCTAGTCGTCTTATGAACGGGAACCTTTCTCAATTTTCTGCCATTGTCTATGCTTGTGGATAGGCCTCAAATTGATTAATTCTAATGCAGAATCATCTCGTGGCTTTTCTTTTAAGTTACTTAGCATTGACTTTCCAGCCCGAATATAGTACGATTTTTTTCCCACCAGTTTGATAGTTTCCCTCCAGATGTTTCCTCCAGTTTCCACCTTTTGGTAGTTGCAGTCGCATCATATTCGAGAGCGTGTAACTATAGTAACGGAACTCGCCACGAGAATCCAACATCCAATCCCGTTTCGTTTCTCGGTCAACCCCCCCCCCCCTCCCAAACGTTGGACGAATGCGAAGCCATTACGTCGGGCGCTAATCAGTTTGCCGCCGTTTTTCCAATGTCGTAGTGGGCGGTCGTATTCCGATACCTATACGCGGGCGGGAGCAGAGAGAAACTGATAGCGTTTTGGAGAAAAGGGTTTTTGAGCTCAAACAAAAGCGCGATCGTCGCCCATGCAAACAAACAAACACTAGCATGCGCACGCTCTCACTATATTGCGTTCGCCGCGAAAATCCTGTTTTTCGCCGATTTCGGACCAAAAGCGTGTATGTGTTGAAGCGCTTGGTCGATTCGGGGCAGTGATAGTATTTGCTCCGCGAAAGGGTTCGTGTTGGAACAAACATCGTACTATCACCCTCCGTGTTGTAGGTCGAGTCAGCGGGATACGCCCTCCGCCGCCGATAAGGCAAGGACCCGAAATGCTTTATGGATGACTGTATCTCTTTAGGTGGGCCACGTTGCCATCTGTTGAGCCGAATGTCCGCTCGAGTTATCGAGGGCGCTGCTGCTCTATTTCGCTGCTTTTTTATTCGGGGTATGTGCGAGATGACGGTTGATGCGAGAGGCGAAGTTTGGAGGCGATTTAAAATTATACGATTTAAGTTTTTCCTAGTGAATAATATTCAGGTATTGTTTCATTTTCAGGCTTCATATTGGCCGACTGAATTGACCGTTTGACGAGTAAAAAAAATCAAATTTATAAACGTCGGCCAATATGAAGCCAATTACCAAGGGGCGCAGAGCCCGAGAACAATATCTATATTTAAAAGTAGTTTGGGCAAGATTTTTCACTAGCCATAACATGTATATCATATTTGACTTTTTTAAATTTAAGCAGTCATAAGAAACAATGAGAACACAGTATCATTGTTTCACGTAGGGTAAAATAGTGCGGTGAATCGTAGTGTACATGAAGATCAAATCCATTGCCAGACTTTGAAGTTCGTTTGAATGAGCTGAATGCGGCTTGGTAACGGCTACAGCATAAGTATCTCTGCCTCGGTTAATTTCGAATCTAGGTACATGTATCGGAACTCGGATAATCGATACTTTAGGTGCTGCTGTAGTATTAATGGGCTGCATTAACCTAACCTAGAAACCTACCTTCTCCGTTATATTAGGTATTCCCATGAGTTAAATTCCAATCTAAAATAAAATTCAAAATAATATCTGCCGGTCACGATGGCGGCGGGGTAACGTCCTCGCCTGCTAACCCGAAGGTCGCGGGTTCGAGACCCCCTCTGGGTGGGTTTCTCTCTACTCAAGGCATGCGTCTTGACGAGGGAATTGTAAGAACCTGAATTTGCAGACCTGAATTCGCTCGGAATAAAGACAACATTAATTATCGTTAAATCAATGACGCAAAAACTTTGTTGTAGGTGAATGACTGAACTTCTCATTAGTTGACGGAATGCACACAGTCGAGGCTTCAACGTGGCTTACGTGTTTTTCTTAAGTCGCCTTTGTCCTAGTGTGTTTTTTTCCTACCACCACTGTGATCTTTGCCAATCGTTTAAGTGCTCCGCCACCGTAGAGATATTCTTTGTTCACCGCAACCTCCATTTCTGCTTTGCAATGATAATTAATAAAAATCTAAATATTTGTGAAGTTTTTTCTTTTCTTATGTTATATTAAGGTTAGTTTGAGCGAAAAATCACGTCACCTAGAATTTGATGAGTTATACTTCATTTAAAAGAAATAAATCCCATCTTTCCAATTATATCAAAATATCAACCCCTTGCCGAACTACTTTTCGAGCAATTTGCCTGAAAATATAAACTGTTTTACATGGGATAGATTTTGGCTGTGCGCTCCAGAGGGAGAATATTAAACAAATTAGGAAATTATAACACCTAGATATCGTCAACAAAATAACAGTGTGTAGATTGCATGTTTTCTCAGCTATTTATAAAAAATAATCTATTGCTCCCCAGAGTAATTTTTACAGAATCGCAGTAAAACCTACGGTTTTCAGCCGTTCTGCGGGAAAAAATGAGTCAAGTTAGAGACTTATGTAGTTTTTTTTATTTAATTACTGAGAATTTTGGTCATATACAGCTATATTTTTTCGCTATTAATATTACAATATTTATTTCATACTTCTTACAGACGCTGAAATAAAAAATTAAAATTTGAATATGGTCTCCATTATGACTAGGGATGACTATCTCGCTTGGACCACCTTAATAGCAAGAAGTCTTTGCCGAAATTTCGTCATTATTACCTTACGTCATCAGGGCTAAGGTTAAATAAGCAGAAAAGTGGTAGGTAGTACTATTAAATATTTACATTCATCCATTTGAGTAGTTTACTTAAAAACATTTAAATCACCTGCGATGTTTTGATATATTAAAATTAAACCGTAATTTTCAGGATAAGGAGTCTGAAAAGTTATTCATGTTTTATACGAATGCCTCCAATATCCATCTCATCCATTACTCCACATCATAGTTACTTTCTCTTATTTTCTAGATTTCCTCTTCTGAGATCTGTAAATGGAACACCTTCATTTTCCTGTAGACTTTTTCACGTTATGCTATATCTTTATTTTCTATGAGTACCTGCGCCTGTTTTTTTACGTGAATGTTCCTCTCAAAGATCTTTCTTCATTGGGCAACATTCGAGTTTTAAAAAACTATTTTCGTGTGAATCTCAAAATTAAAAAAAAATATTATATGGGGTATACATTTTGGACAAATCTTATGTCAAATCAATACATCTGCTATAAGTCCTTGAACCCATTGAATTTTCACTCATTACATTTTGTTAGTAGTCTTTTTATTACATTTTGTCAATAAAAAGTATTTTATTCTGTTGTAAATTGTTTTTTATTTCGTCAAATATTAGTATGTATGTACTGTTGTAGACCGAAGTCAAACTGTCGACCATTTACGAGATGAATACCGAATAAGCTTCCCATTATGATTTTCAATTTATGCATTCAAGATTAGAGTTATTTACGCCTCATTCGGGTATTCTTCCTTCCGGTGTGTGTTTGTTCCGCATTGGTGTCTTCTCTTATTTCTTGCGGAGGTCTCGCCATCAGCTTCTGCGTTCCTTTTTACGACTGCCGTCCTATTTTATGCAGCAGCAATGCAGGCTCGACGGTCGTCTTGCCATTCGTTTCTCGTTTTATGCGGTTGGCTCTCTAAGAGTGCCTTATATCGTGCGACCTTCCCTTCTTGCGTGGTTCAACGGGTGTGTGGATTTGGGGTGAAGTAGTGGGGGGGGGTGGGGGGGAGGAAGGGGGTGGGAGGAGGAGCAGAAGGAGTTAAGGGATCACGCTGTTTTGGATCCTACATCGGAAAGAAACGCCGTGACCTTAAAAAAATATTTTTCTTTTCGAAATACAGAAGCCAAGAAAGAGTGGCCGAATTCTCCGGCAAAACTTTCCTTTCCCTGGGAATCAAAACGGTGGTAGATGCCAGGACAGTGCAGCAGTCATTGCTGCGTTGCTGAGCGACGGTGGTTGTAAATAGTTTCTCGGTGTTCTTGATGATAAGAACGTGCTCTTAAAGCCTGGTGGTCGCTTATTTATATAGGAAATTGGAAAAATCATTATTGGAAATCGGGGGAAATGCTTCTCTACAATTACGTACTACCTTACCTACTACTAAATTGAATAATATTAATGGTTGAAGGCTTAACTTTGTGGAACATAGTCACAAACATGAAGAAAAAATATATCTTAGTATATCCCACAGTCTCTTCCTTGAACTACGACCTTGACGTGGTGGAAGGGCTTGAGCGTTCCAATGAACCCTAGAGCTGGACTGGCAGGAGCAAGTACTATTGCTCCTGCTAGGGCCACCCATGCCAGATAGGTCGAAGGGTAAGAGCCAGGAATGAATGAATTGCCGACCCAGGATTCGACTGCACAGCAATCATCATCAAGGGGATAATGATTGCTGTGCCCTTGTGGGACCTTGATAATGATTGCCGTGCTGTCGAAACCTGGGTCGGCAAGAAACCTTTTATACTGTGGAATATACTAAGATATATTTTTTCGTCATGTCTACTGATGTGAACTGTGTGTGAACGGAGTGTCGTAAGGTCTCGTCTGTTCTTTTTTAATTGTCACTACTGGTGCGTGGAAACAATATGTATTAGTACTTATCAGTTCGGCGGTGTATATGTCTTACTTTGTCGCTCCTATTAGTTCCATGAGCAAACGATAGGGCGTAGTAATATCCTTTTTGTCGTGGGTACTGCATCTCGCCTATTCTGAAATTTTCAAGTAATCGAAACCAAGCGTGTACCTCTCCTAGTCTCTAGGGGCTCCCAACCTAGTCCTTCCATCAGCTGTACAACACACACACTGTTCGCTCGTAGCAGTTTTTTAACGAAGCGTCCGGATTTCATTTGTTCTTTTTATTCATTTATGGAATTCAATCTTCCTGTGCAGGGTCTTAAAGGGTCGTGGCGTATTCGAGATGTGACCTAACGAGAGCGGAGTGGCATATTTCATTCACTGGATCACCCGAGGACCTTCCCTACTATTTGCGTTGTGATTCCTAGTTCATTTAATGTGGAACCAACCTCTTTTTTTATTTTCTTAAATTGTCTTTGCGCTCTACTTACAGCCTCTGAAATGAGTAGAAAAAATCTCTCCGAATTACCTTAATGGAGAACGGTTTATTGAAGAAGGAGGGTGTGTTACATATGTTTGGGTTAACGCGGAAGAGGAAGTAATATAAAAGGGATTTAGACAGCATTTGAGTGAACAGAGTATAGGAGTTAATGTAGAGAGACTTAAAGCCAGGACACGTAGATGGTTCAGTGAGAAAATCACGGATGATTCCCTCACTTGGAGATAATTTAGGTGATATTGAGCGAGATAGTTCCCTAGTCATAATGGAGACCATATTCAAATTTTATTTTTTGATTTCAGCGTCTGTAAGAAGTATGGAATAAATATTGTAATATTAATGGCGCAAAGATATAGTTATATAAGACCAAAATTCTCAGTAATTAAATAAATGAAGCTACATAAGTTTCTAACTTGACTCATTTTTTCCCGCCGTACGGCTGAAAACCCTTCAAAACAGTAGGTTTTTTTACGATTCTGTAAAAATTACTATGGTAAGTAATGGATTTATTTTTTATAAATAGTTGAGAAAACATGCAATCTACGAACCGTTAGTTTTTTGACGAAATCTAGGTACTATAAGTTCTTATTTTTTTTAATATTCTCCCTCTGGAGGGCACAGCCAAAATCTATCTCATGTAAAACAGCTTATATTTTTAGGCAAATTACTCGAAAAGTAGTTCTGTAAGGGATTGATATTTTGATATCATTGTAAAGATGAAAGTTTTTCTTTGAAATGAGTCCAAATTCATCAATTCTAGGTGAACTCATTTTTCGCTCAGACTACCTTAAGCTAAGGCCTGTCCAATAACACACCAAGCAGTGAAGACGGTTGCAAAAGCAAAGAGGCGCTTAGTTCTTATAATCGCAAATGCGCGAAAAATAATTCCCGTTTGCACTAAACGGCATTTAATCCATCAAATCTCCACACGTAATTATTCTCTCTTCGACGAATTTCTCAGTGGACTTATTTTCATATTCCTTCTAGAAATGGGGTCAAAGTCTGCGTGAACTGTCATTATCGTCTCTAGTTTTAAGGAGGCTCAAAGTGAGACATTGATTTCGTCGAATTATGCTCGCTCACTCCCCCCCTCTTTGAACACAGTGGCGTCCCATATTTCAGATCCCTTCTCGAGAGCGTGATCCCGATTTGGAATCGCAAGTCCTCCCACAGGCGAGATACATAGGGTTTAGAGGAGGATCAAAACCAGGCGGGTTAAGTTGTCCAAGTGGACGAGAAAACACCCCCTCTTATCTTCAGCGTGGTGTCTACATGTAGATTCACGTACTACTATCCTGGAATCCGCCGCAAGAGTGAGTGGCAGGGGATGTTGGTAGGGTTATTCTACCGCGATCCCGATCGAATTTTAATATCCCCCTGAAATTCTCCGATCCTGAAAAATTCCGGCATCATTTTATTATAATTTTGTTTAGTCTACCTTGTGTATAACTGGAAATCATTTCTAATACACAACTCAAAAGATCTCTTTCCTCTTGAATGCGTTAAAGACGATTTCACCCACTTCAATAGATTCAGAAAGGACTTCCTCTTCTCGCAGAACTTTTCTCCACTCGAGTGAAGACAAGATATAGTGATCGGTGACCATCTTTGTTTTTTTAAATCATGCTCTGAATATTCACAATTATTTGGTTAAATTTATTGATTTTGTATGTTTCAGGTTAATTTTTCTTTTTTTTTTCTATTGTTTCTCAGCAATTCAAATGAGCCTTTTCCTTTTTTTCATCGCAGTTTTTGACACAGCAGTTTATTCTTTTGTGAAAAGTTTCGGTAGAGTGCAAAGTGTTTTTAATATGTGTCTTTACAGAAATATTATTTTAATTTGCTCATCATAGAGTTTGCAGGCCTTATTAAAAGACTATTAAAAATAAGCAGTAATTACTTTTTGTTTTACTTTGCCAATATTTTCTGTATTAATTAATTTTATAGCATATTTTTAATTTTAATAAGTCCATCCCGGACCGAATCACTTTTATCCCGGCATACCGGGATAAGACAAAGGCCGGGAAATGAGAAATCCCTAGGGTTAGGACACCAGCCACGCAAAGGAAGGATGCAAAATCCTTGCGAATTCTTACACGACGTGGTGTGTTCGAAGATACTATAGATATTCCGAGTTATATTCCGCGTGTGTGTATTATGCTTGGACTACAGTTCAAGCCGCTTGCAAGAACAACAGAGGACTACAAGGAACCGACGACTAAACCGCTCTGCCAAACGCCACTTTTGAAGGTGCTTCCCACATAAGAAATCAAGGAAGAATAGGGAATTTTGCTGAGAAGTCTCTGTCATAGTCAGGATTCGAACCCTTGCACTTCGAGGTGGGAATCTAGCATTCAGAGCCATCGCATCGACCCGGCCCCCAATAATGTAGTTTCCACAGCAACAGGACTTAATGAGGGAGGACATATTGAGGAATTATTACTATTAAGGTGGGTTTACACGTAGCAGTCGACTGCCATAACAGTCGACTGTTAAGCCCGACTCGTACGTGTGAACGCGAACTGCGATGCGAGTAAGAGTCGATAGAGGACTAGGTCGAACGTGATCGACCCTGGATTCGAGCTATTACCAAAGTAGACGGACTTCTACTTTCCATCACATTGAAGTGCAATCTATCGCAACACTCGCTAGCGGTTGAGGACGCGCTATGGAAAGCGACCGGGAATTTGAAGAAGTTGGCGAGGATTTCTCTGCCAGGAGGTCATCTCTTCAGATTAATCGAAGGATATAGGGAGCATGAATGCTTATGGAATGCAAGGAAGGGGGATTATAAAAAACATGAGGACAAAAATGCGACTTAAAGACCGATAGGAATCCCCAGTGGCCAAAAAAACTTAGACATATGGCCAGTCGCACCTTTGAAGATATTTTCTCGTTCCATTGCTGATTCTTTCCAGTTTTGGACCAGTCTGTTAAGTAGGGTTTCGTTATTTCAATTAAAGAACTCATAATTACTCTATACTTTCTCACAACTTATATTCAGTCAACTCAACACTTCCATTTATTACATTCATCTCACTTGACTACATATAAACAACATAACACAACAAACTACTATTCAACCATAAAATTGTTTGTTACAATAAATAAAACTTTCAATGTAGGGTACCTATACATATTTATATTAATACATGACATTTTTAACCGATTCTCATTATTGTTAAAGTACCTAATATCCATTAGAAAACTTTGAAAACCAACCATAGTATGTAATAGAAGGAATATGTCGTGATCAATAAGTAAGAATTTAAACATTCCTCGCCGTCTCAAAAGAGTGCTAGATCTTTGAGGAGAGTTTATTATAAACTTAGATCAATCCTCTTCTATTATCTTCCTCCTGCTTCCGCCGCTCTCTAACAAGCACGACTTTGAGAAGAGTTCGTCGTCTTTCTTGCAAAATAGAAGCCAATTTGAAGTGCCTACTGCTGGCGATACGCTGCGATAGTTGTAGAAGTTGGTGTGGACACTTCGCGTCGGTAGCAGTAGCGATGTATCGTGTATCGAACGACTGCTATAGCAGTCGACTGCTACGTGTAAACCCAGCTTTAGGGTGATATACCGCTCGAAATTGGTTTTAATCGAAGAGAATCAAAATCCTTTAGGATTACAGGTGCTATCTCCTTTCACGATGTCTTTTTTCGTCTCAGCGTACGTCCTACCTCTCTTCATCTCGTCGATAAAGCATATTCTCTTTCTTTCCATTCCCTGCTTACCTAACATCCACCTAACATTCATCGCGGCCGTCAAGCATCCCTTTCCCCTTCGCTATCTCATCCAATCACCTGCATTGCCCCATCCTAATCTCACCCAGAAGTGTCCTCTCCTCACCCACCATACCAAGCACTTCCTCGTTTGTCTTCCTTTCCGTTCACTACACCTTCTCCATCCTCCTCCACACCCACATCTCGAACGCCTGCAGCACATTCTTGTCCTCATTTCTCAAGTCCACGTTTCTCCATGTTAAACTTTTCACCAAACTTCTTTATATCCTTACCCAAGGTCCTGGTAATCAGCTCAAAGACTGCAGGGTTCTTTTTGCTTGCGCATTCTGCTCCTAATGACTTTGCTAATATTCACATTTTCCTCTAACGTGCTACCGACGTAATTATTTGAGTCTTTTGTATATCTTGATTGTCAATTATATGGAATGTTGACTTCAGAAGCTTTAAGTTGGCAAAGTTACTTCACTATTTCCAGAAAAGGGCTTAATGGGAGAGGATAATTGAGAACATTTTATTTATTCAAGTATTCAACCAGCTGATTGGTAGGTTCTTGGACAGTCCCATTTCTGCATCCCTATCTCGTAGACATTGTCTCGCTTTCCCTCGTAAGGATGGCCCGTTGTTAGATCCCTCTTCAATTCTTCGTATCTTCTACCTCCTCTTATTTCGCCCATAATTCCTATCCTCCTCCTTCCTCTTCCACGCTTCCCCAGTGTTCTTCCCTCTATCTTTCTCTTCAACATGCCCTCTCCTCTCAAAACCTCCTCCATCCATCTCTTCTGCCTTCTCCGAACCTCCGCCGCCAGCTTCCTCTCCTCTCCGACCATATCCAGTACATCCTCGTTCGTCTTCCTCGCCATCCAGCTCACCCTCTCCATCCTTCTCCAAACTCACATCTCAAGCGCCTCAAGTCTACGCACATCCTCCCTTCGCAATGACCAAGTTTCCGACTCATATAGCGCCACGCTCCATATTAAAGTTTTCACCAGTCTTTTCTTTACGTCTCTTCTCAGACTGATCAGAGGCTGTCTCAGACTGATCAGAGGCTGATTGGTAGGCTGTCCCAAAAAAACATTTTTTTTTAAATTTCAAAATCGTCAATCGGATTTCGATGACCCTCGGGTATACAAGAATGGGCAAAAAAAGATTTTTGAAAAATGTTAAATAATTAGTTAGCGAGAGGCGCCTAAATACCAACACCCTTAATTTGTCATATGATTTCGCGAAAACTGCCAAAATAAGGGTAATCAGGGTAATTTATGGCCCATAGGGCAAATATTTCGTCGGTTTTTGCGTATCTGTCACCGTTTAGGCTTTGCGGCCCGCGCAGCCTGGCGCCAAGAGTGGCGCTAAGCGATGCGGCTCGCGCGACGCGGCGCAACAGACGGCCGAGGCCGTCCCCCTCCCCATCCTCCTCACCTACGGTCGCCCGCCATTCTCACATGCTTCAGTGACTCTCTCTCTCCGAAATTCAGATTTTGAACTCGTTTCGTAGACCAAACCATGTCGGCACGTATGGTAATCAATCTTAACTTTATTTTGGAAACTCATTACAAATTTATTAACCTACTGAGAAAATTATTCAACAAAGCCAGGTTTCAGTTGAACAAGCTCTTTCTTCGTACCCTCATTTATCATTTTTCGAAATTGGGAAACAATCTGCAACCTTTCCTTCCCGTGTGAGGTCTGGCAGTATTTTCCCGTCAAAGTGAACAATCAGAGGTGCGTCCTTTTTCATATTATCCTTTATTTTGTCACAAATATCGGAGCGCGCCTGGTTGCGAGCTCAATGCATCGTCGACCGAATCAGTGTATAATCCTCAAGGTTCTCTCCGTTGGAAATAAGGGTAGTTGCCACAAGAGTAACGGCCTACCTAACGCTCACCTTGCCATAATCAAGCGATGCAGCTACAAGAGGCGTTATCATTTTATTTTTCTTGGTGCGTGCACTTACTCTCGGCTTGAATTCATCGTCCTCACCATCGGAAGAAGTGTCTAATTCGTCATCAGGGTCGACTACTGTAGCTGTTTTCTTTTCTGCGCGTTGCTTCACCTCGTATTTCTTGGCATTGGCCTTACGTTTCTGTAAAATAGCCTCTTTCTTGGCCAATACCTTATTGAGAACTGAAACGTAGCCGATGCGCTCTGGAAGGGAAAAATTAGCAAAAACTGCTTCATAATTTCTTTAAAAAATAATTTTCTTTTATTCAGACAAACACCTAATTATTAAGAACTTACCTGGAAGCATTTGCTGTCGCACGAAAGTTTATCTTCATCAATTTTGATCAACTTGTCCCAATCATGATGCCATAGTGGGAACGTATTGTTAAGAGCGCAAAGAAAATCACAAACTTTCTTGTCATGATTAGCCCTAGTTCCTGGCTTGGTTTTTTTTAGTTTGTTCCCAAGTTCGAACTGCCTCTTGAGACATCGGATCGCATTCCACTTGTCCATGGTTGGTATCCGAGCTCTAGCGTAAATCATGAGAGCGGTATGTACCACTTCTATAGCAATGACGCCTATGGTGTGCTTCAACTTTCTCATTAGGAATAATAACACTGATAGTAGATCACGCAATGTCGTTAATACCAGTATTACTAACGACGAAGAACAAAAGCAATATTTGTTGCAGATTGTTTCCCAATTTCGAAAAATGATAAATGAGGGTACGAAGAAAGAGTTTGTTCAACTGAAACCTGGCTTTGTTGAATAATTTTCTTAGTAGGTTAATAAATTTGTAATGAGTTTCCACTGAGCCCCCCCCCCCCCCCTCATCAATTCCCTTCTCTTCGAAAATGCTTCTTTAGGCAATTCTGCCCCTGATATCCCTACCACTAAACCCATTCTCCTCCAAAATACTACCCAGATACGTAAACTGTTCGACCTGCTCTTCGATCTTCTGCCCTCCCACCCTTATATTCAGCCCCGCCTTCTTACTTCTAGAAAATCTCATCACTTTCGTATTCTTGTAGTTTATCTTCATCCCATACCTTTCGCACTGCACCTCTAATGCATTCACCATTGACTATAACCCCTTGGTTGTATTTGATGTATTAGTGTGATATAACAGTCAAAGAAGAGGGGAAAAATCATGTAGCGTCTTACAGTCACAGGCTCCTTTCTCGATTTATTTCATCATCTAAGTATTCGTCCTAACTCTCTTCTTTTTATTCAAGAAGTCTATACTCTTTCTTATCCTTCCCCGCTTTCTCAACATTACTCCCCTCCAAAAAGGAAAAATACGTGAGTTGCTAGAAATACATTAACATAGCGTTACCATAGATTGATACAAGAAATGGAAGGAATCCATGGCAGTTCCCTAGCTGCCATACCAACCCGAATACCCTCGCCTTTTCGAAATGGGCCGTGCGTCATTCCGAAGTTCCTCCGGAGCCCTCCGCCAACATTTGTGCATTTCGAGCATGTCCGTGGGAAGGAAATGTGTGGAGAGCGGAAGAAGAGCTCGAGAGAGTACGTCCGGCTTCGTTTCGATCGCCTGCGGAGGTTTTGTTCCCGGTAACGTAATCCTCTCTTTCGCGCGAATTAGTATTCTGGGTCAGGGGTCTTCAACCATTTATAAAACTGGAATGGGACCTCTATTCGTCCAGCCGCGTAGCAGTCAGGTCCAAAGTCTTTTTGGTTCTTCCATATACGCCCGGGATTAGCCCGGAATCCTCTCCCACTACCTCATATTTGATCTCCTTTTTTTTTAGTTTTTTGATGCAGGAAGCCTGGGGACTCGGGCGACGAAATTCATTTTTCAGTTTTCATTTTTTTATTTTTTTGAATTCGCTTAAAGCTGGTAGATCTTAAAGTGCAGGGCTGCTTTAGCTCTGAAAAGAACCATTCCTGAAAAAGGAGGAGAGGGATTGGTTGATGGGAAAGTTTTTAGCGAAGACGTAGAGGAAACATAAGTTTAAATCCCCAATGAGGACGATAGCGTCATGCGGGTCGGAAACTTGGTGATTACATAGAGTAAGAGGATTAGCGTTGACATCCTGATCTGCCCGTGTGATTCCATTAAAGAATCATTGATTTTCTTGAATCCCATAACCCATGTTATGTGGTAAACAATCTGCGTCGCACCGTTGGAAGAAATGGATTTTTCTGAAACATATTTTACATTTTTGTTTTCTTTGCCGTCGCTTTGATCCCTTTGATCTTGGAGTCAAGCTTTCTGTCTCTTCAGAACCCAGAGTATGCTTTTAAATTTAAAGATAACGCGCATGAATTTGAATTCATAGGAATCACCCTAACTTCAGACCTAGCTTGGGGGAAACGTATGAAAAATATTCGGTGCTGCACTAGTGAAACTATTAAATATTATGAATGGAAAGTATTGAAAGCTTGATGAACTCTCTTAGTCAGAAGTGTCAAAGACAGAAGCACTGCCGGTGATGTGTGAAAAATTATTGAGCGTTAAAATTCTTGATTGCTGTATCACAATAAGCGCTGAAGTTCGTACATCTAGATCTATATGCTAACTTGCATTCCGTCGCAGAGGTGTGTGGAACGGGGTGTTAGGACAACAGCCATGGAAAGGGAGAGGATAGTGAGAAGAAGAAGAGGGGGGATTACGAGAGTGAATTGAATGTTAACGATATGTCTTGTGTCACGCTATTTTTGTTGTAATCGAATAACTAATGGTGCGAGGAAAGAAGGAATTTTCGTACGTATCAGGTCGGCAGTGTATCTCTCTTATATATTTTACGCCTCTGTCTGTTCTAAAGATGTAGCGCGGGGTCAAAATAATATGTAAGATTTGTATCTCGAGGTTAGGTCAAAAATTTACAAACTATAACTCCTTGCCAACGTTTCGGTGTATAATTGACACACCATCTTCAGGGCTACAATATTACGGTACAACAACATTATTAATGAAGTAACATAAACATATTTTAGTCGAATTAAAGGAAATGATGTCGGTCATTCGTTCGTTTTGTTTTTTGTGAACAAAATGACGCAATAGGGTTAATGGCCGTTGGTGGTGCTTTGCGCAGGGCCAGAGAAATCAGAGCTTTCACGGAATTATGACCTTAGGTATTGATTTTTGGTTAACGTGAGCATTTATGAGAAATTAAGCTTAACTCCGGAAATTATGTTGATTACCGAGAACAAGCGGATACAAGATGGTAGTCATGCACAGTGAAGGCGATTACGAGTTAATTTAAAATTGATAACTCTTTTTTGTTATACCTGTTTCAGATATTTGTATTCAAAAATATGTTCGCGAAAGTCAAACTGCGTCCGCATGCTTACCACTGAAGTCAAGCGGTGGTCAAAAATTATATAATTCGAATTTTAACGAAGTAATTAATTTGCCGACTGAGGAAAAATCATCAAAACGTTGTATCTCGTTTACCTTATTTCTGCTAATTCGTTTGGACGACATACATGCATGTCCATCACGTCGTTTCCTTCCGAAGTAGGCCCAGTCCAAAAAAGAATAACTCTCGGTGATAGGTCTGTGTATCAATCAATACTCTCTTCAATACTAAGCTATCCTCGCTTACCTATTGCTATGGGTTAGTACACTCATACATTGATACACGCTAGTGATGGCAAAGTCGGTCTTTTGAGATATATCGGTCACGTCCATCACTCCCACTTGTGTATCGCTCGTGATTGTAAGGCCATGAGTGATTTATGTTCCATCTAGTGATCTGTTAAAAGTTGCCTACGATCAATGATCTCTGAGGAAAGTCGTCATTGATTACAACCAATTACAGTATTACTATATTTAAATTGTACCATTTATTGAAGCTGAACTTTTAGCAAATGCAAACGAAATTGAGTCCCGTTACCTAGGCCTATCGCCCACCGTAGCAACCTAAATGGAGCAAATATCGGTAGCATAACGATTAAATAACAAGTAATCATAATCACTGTCATTAACTGTCCCGGAAACTCATACTGATATTCACTGATCAAGCCTGTACATTCTTTTAAGTTACTATTCACTACAAAAGTATAATGATGGAATAATGAATCAAATTACCTGTGGGTTATCATAATTTGCAGTACCTACCATGTTTCGACCCGTGTTTGCATTTAACCGGGCTCTATATTAACCGGAATCACACTATTGTTCCTGAAAGTAAGTTCTTCAAATACCATTCCTCTAAATATAAAGGAAACATATTGGCATTTACGAAATTTTATTCTCGGAAATTCGGATTCTCTGGTTAGAATTACAGTGCATTATGCGCATGAACGCCAAAGCAAAACTATTCCAAAAACAATTCGGCGAAAATACAATGCTGGAGGAACACACCGGTGAATTTAACGCTTCGGTACTTCGGAAGACATGTGAAGAAAATTCAGACGAAAGGAAAACCAATTGACATCCAATGAAGCACTTGAAACATTCTTGATTGACAGCAACACCATCAAAGTCTAGAAAAGGTGATTGAAGAGAGAGGAGCGGAGTTGAATTTTTAAAATGCATTGGGTGTATGAAGCACATCTGTTTATATAAACGGCCGGTATGTATATGATATCGCGGCAAGGGTATCAGTTTTGATTTGTAAGCGATCACGTCATAAACTCATATATTTATGTATCAGACAATTTGCGACTCGTCGCGCCAAAGGAAAACAATTCGTACGAAATAGAGTATTGTACTATACTACTTACTGGTGACGATTAACCTATTGAACGTAATAAATAACGGCACTACATAGCCAACGCAGTTACGAATAAGGCATCGCTTGACGTATATACAAACGGATAATTACCTGGATCATGTTTAATTTCCATTGAATTCGTCTTGTAACTTAACCCAGCAGTCTCTTTGCCGACAATATAACGGATTCGATCTTCATTTTTAATTATGTTATTATTATAAACTGAGCGAGCAAGCAAAACGAGGTGTATTCAAGATATTTGCGTCGTAGCCGTCGTGATGTAAATTGTTGACTGTTACGTTAGTAACGCTGCGTTTTTGTTTACGCAACTGAGCGGATCATTGATGAGACATCACGAATATAAAAATAATTCATCATTGGTTTCACACGACTTAACTGCCTGCATCTCACGAACGATCAAGTAACTTACGCATCTCACATTAGACAAGTCAATCAAAATTTATTTGGCCGGTCTCACATCTCGTGATCGATACTTGATGTCATAAAATCATTCCTATCGTGATCGGTAAAGATGAACTCCTCGGTCATTGGAGAAATCCAGTTCACCGGTCTATCGTTTAAGAGAACTTGATCTTGGGATTCTATCAATCACGATCGACCGATCACTAATACACGCCTTTCTGTTCTTAAGGGGCCATTCAAGTGTTACGTTAGACGGTTTTTTTTTAAGGGGGAGTTTGAGATCATCTTACATTGTCTAATGTTGGGGGGGGGGGGGGGCAGGAGGTCTGGAACCAAATTACGTAAAACTGATGATATCAGGCCTGACCTCGTGGAAATTGTGGATATCCATGATGAGAAAACCACCTTTGTTATTTCCACAAAACTTTGTTATTACGCTGGCACGACGCGCGTTTCACCGCACTGTGTGTGGCATACTCTCATGTGCAATTAGCGGTAGGTTGCGTGGGAATATATAGCCTGGGCTTATGTTGAGGACCGGAGAGGGGGTGGGAGGGGAAGGGGGAGGGGAGAGGATTTCCGTTAAGTTTAAAAATGAGTTTAAAAAAGAGGCTGTGTGTTTCTCAGAAGACTGCTAGGCGACTCCGATGGCTGGGGGGGAAGGGGAGGGGTGGAGTGTTTACAGGGGGTTTTTAGGGGTGTAAGGGGGAGGAGGAGGGGGTGAGAAGAGGTGCATGGTGTAGGAGGATTTGGGGACCAAGCGCTTTAAAAACCACCGTGACCACCCTCTTAATGAGGAAAGGTCTAATTACCCATAACAGAAAATATATAATACACACACATTTAAAAAAAATCACCATCATTAGTGTCCGACTTAAATTACGTAAGCAAATCAAATTACGTAAGATTTTTGTCCGTCTTGAAACATTGTATCTATCGTTTCCGAATGAAATTTCGTAGTGTAGCAGTGACATGGGAGTGTCCGCTCGTTAATGGCGTATTTTCGGTAATTTCACCGCTACAGCAATGCCTCCATTCTATCGCCTGACTGGCTAGATATACATTACACCTCCATGCTTATTGAATGTGGTAGGTACTCCAACACTGCATAATTATATGGTAAGTATCCAGTGCTCAAAGCTGTACGATGGCTTCTATGGAAAGATGAAACTGCAGAAAGCGAGCATTTAACGTAGAGTAGATACAAATATCTAACGTCTTACGTAAGAGTGAGAGGGGAAAGGGGGGTGTTGGGAAAATCTTACATTGTCTTACATAGGGGGAGGAGGGGGGGGGGTCAAAAATGGCATTATTCGTCTTATGTAATACTTGAACGGCCCCTAATACTCTTAATAATGTTCCTTATCTTTTGAGCATCTTCCGCCATATTTACACCCTGACTTCCTCCTTCCTTCCTCTCGAACACCATTCACTTGTCTTTTCAAAAATGAACTCCTCTCGTCATGTCCGAACGATTGAAGCGCACTCTTAACATATAATTCCGTTTCGGGAGAATCCAACCAACTTTTTTTTTAATGACCAACTCATTCATTCCTAACCCAATCCTTCCTTCGTTTACCGCTAGCACTTCTCAAGTACCCCATTCCCACTGCATTGAGCCAACATTTGAGCTAATGTACCCAGGGTTGGCTCCCATACAATATGGTTGGAAGTAGTACACTTTCGTACCCTGTAATATTTCTTCCTGAGTAATCTTATATATATATATAAAAGAGGATGTCTGTTTGTCCGTCCGCTATGCGTTTCCATACGACAGCACGGATTGCGACCAAAGTTGGTACGTAGGTGGTACATCTCATGCTCCCGAACCCAGTAGTGCTACTTTCGGTTGCGTCCGACGCGTCCATAGCGTCGTTATCTCATTACCGAACCCTGCAAGTGCGCTCAACGCCACCTAGCACCCATCCCCGCGCTCTGCTTACTCTCCCACCTTCCGATAACAACCCCATTCAATCTGTCATGTTAGTATGTTTGTGTGCGCTGTCGCTCTAATGCTGCTAGACACGCCGTCCGAAGGCCATACAAACAGGCGCTGGGAAAGGCCAAAACACATTCATTCCGCGAATTCCTTTAATTACAACACAAATGCCCTTTCACTTCAAACGCCTGCAGTTTCCTGTGCAACTCATTTTTGCAATGTCGATAAATAAGTCTCACGGACAAACTTTCAAAACGGTGGGCATACACTTGGAAGAAGACTGTTTTTCCCATGGCCAGCTCTATGTGGCCTGCTCCAGAATGGGATCAGCAAACCATCTGTACATATACACCCCCACAGGAAAAACTGCCAACATAGTCTATAAAGAAGTGCTGTAAGCCATCCCCCATCAGTTTCGCATTCCGGAAATAAAGAGTTTTCTATTTTGCCTTTTTACACTGTTTTCTGTTTATTTAGATGACCGTCGCCTAACCTGCTTTGTTCCTTTACCTACAAATCCTGCTATGTTACCATGGTAATTCCAATTATCCCCCTTCTCCTTCCAGAGCAACGCCGGGTGGCCTGCTACTTATTTATATATTCGTGAATGAATTCTTCTCGGGTTTCCAACTGAGTTAGACTCTCCATTATGGCCGACGTTTCGATGCTCGACTCGTCGAAACGTCGGCCATAATGGCGGGTCTAACCCGAGGTTGGAAACCCGAGAAGAATTCATTCATCGACTACGCTGGGAAAGCACATCAGATTTTACATTAATGTATTCCTTGATATATACTCCACATATGACTTTCCCACCAGCATTCGCAGGCCTCTTTAATTTCTTCATCCATTATTCCATCTTAACAAACATTCGACCAAGGTCTTAAAGCAGCCACAAAATGGAGTATATCGGGCTAAAGTATGGTTAACTGCATATTGATTGAGATAAATCGATTTTTCATTTTGCTTTTTTTTGTTTTTGATAGCGTATAATAAAAATAAGGCGATTAAGAATTAACTTTTGGCACTATCCTTTGGATGTAAGATACGTTAAGGGACTTGTTGTTTTGTTACTTGAATTTGACTCCTAGCTCTAGGAAGACAGTAGTTGAAATTATGTGGTACGATAGCTCAATAGAATGTTGGAGCCTTTATAAGCGTTATCGACCTCGTCAAACGGATAAATGATTAAGTATATTCACCAAGAACAGCAGTATAACTAAGGAAATATCGAAGCATTAATGAATTTAAAAATAAGTGGACCGAAAATGTGTGGCAATAAATCGACTGCTTGTCATGCAACGCAAGTGGACGGGTCCCGAACGTTAGCCATGCTGTGTGCATCTTTTGTCGCAGAAAATGCTTCTTTTTCGCGCGCCGATACGACATTTATTTCCTTCTCTAATCTTGAGGAAACCGGGACTAGCCACGGCAGTAACCTTTACGGAGTCAAGTGCACAGAAGTGCGATATTCCACAGGAGAAAAATCGTTCGCCCTGACTGGGATTCGAACCCGGTCAAGGCGAATGATTTTTCTCCTGTGGCATATCGTCCTTCTCTAGTCTTGGCGATACAAGGGTACGTATTTTCTTCTGACGTGTACTATGGGGGAAAAAAGTTTCCCAACAAACGGAGCGTCGCCACTAGCGCTCTGGAGAAAAATCGGCCTTCTCTCTTATGGCATACTATTCCAAGGCAACGACGAGGGAAATTCGAACACAGTAATGTGATGGACTCATCGTCGAAGCCAGTGACGGATTACTGGCCGCTTGCCTTCCCCGAGTGTTATTCGCGCTGACTTCCAAATTGAGGCGCATTAGACAGCCATGTATGCATTTCAAACGTATCATTGAACCTATTGAACGCTCTCGTTATCGCCATAGCTTCTTCTGCATTCTTTCTCTTTCCTCTCCTTTTCTTCTTGGCTTCGCTCCAATTCTAGCACATTAGCAAGGTCCTGAGATTCACGCGCTGTCTACTATTCTTACAACCTGCGATATTTAAAGAACACCGCATTGAATAAGAGTTTCTTCTTTTAATCGTGAATACAAACGTATGTTCAATGCACATTTCAAGCATGGCGGTAGATTTTCAATGAATAGGCAAATAAATAAGCTTTTTATGCGCAAATATGTATTAATGAATTAATAAATGCGCAAATAAAAAGACAAAAAACAGTAAGTAAGATAGATATTACATTTTGCTTATGATTGATTGCCTTTTTGAAATGTTGAACTATTTAAGCTTTTAGATGGAGTACGAAACCACTTTAGATTATGTAACTGGAGTTATCATATTATATTCCAGCATATCAAAAAAAATATTGAAGGCATTTATTCAAGATGGAAGTTACTTTTTTTAATACCGTAGTATTCGTAAATTAATATTTTTACAGTATTTTAAAGTAACTCATTTGAAATAAACGCAAAGAGAATAAATAAACTCTTGGTAGATGCACTGTTGGTCAAATTATCTGTCAACTTCATAAAGAAATGCAAAGGAAACAAATTTTCCGGCCACTCAAAATGGAGATACATAGCAGAAGTCCTGACGAACGGTTTAACTCATACTTTTCTATTAAACAGTATTTAATTTCACCCCCATCACAATCAATGACTCCTTGAAGTCTTTGACTCATTGACGCTATTTAATATTGAAATAATGTAGGGCGCCAACCCAAAGATCCCCATACCTCCCAGACGTGACCTTTCAGTGTCTCTTGGTTCTTTCTTTTGCAATTCTGCCATTCCTTGACCAAATATTAAATAAATATTAAATGAAGTCGCAAATATTTTGTATTGGATTCAGATACTGTGAGTTTGGAGGGATGGGTTACGCTGTACTGTGCGAATGCTCCTCGAAAAATCTCCTGAGTTTCGCGCACTGTGGATGGGACAGGTGTCCTGAGCAAATATTATTTCTTCGCATTATGGTACTACGTCGTTTATGTAAGGAAGTGATGAAAATACGAAAGATTCGGGCGTAGGTAATCCTTGGACGTCACTCTAGGTGGTGTTCTCAACAGCAATCCCGGCCCGACTGCAGAAATAACTCTCCAAAAACGCGACATTTATGCCCAGATCTATTTTTCCTAGTTGTTTTTTGGGTGATACGTGACAAACAGGAGGAATATAACTTTTTTTCTAAATAAGTAAATGTTCTAAAAAGTACTATCAATTAATAAAGTTATATTTACGAACAATTGCATGATCTCAATTGCTAAATATGTCCACAATCAACACTTCTATTTTTTAATAATTGATGAAAGTTACGATATTCTAATATGATCCCGTTACGAATGACCGAATTCTAACCTCGCCGTTTAATTAGTTTCGCAAATTTCTGGCTTTCCTCCTGGACTGGAACTTCTCATACCGGCTTCATGGAGGCGGCTTCTAATCATACAGGTGCTTTTACGTTTAATGCCCTCTTTATCACGGCCACTCCGCCAATAGTAAGAGAGTTGTCAGCAGAATGCTAACGAATCCTGCCATCATCATCTCGAGACGTGCATCTTGGTTTTCGCTTCTTTGTCGTATTGTCATCATCTCATCCCCTCCCTCTAGCATTTTAGCCAGCAATATACTGCCTTTCTATTCCAATCCATTGCCCTCGATATTTGAGCGAAGTTGAGACTACCTCAACTGTCTCATCGATTTATCCCCTCTCTCCTGGACTTAATGGAATGTTTTGAATATCCCTGGAAGTTATCACAGAGAAATAGTGTCTTCAAAAGCAAATGCTTTCCAATCCACATTCCAAATAACCTACCGATCAACTGCCATTCGTCTTTTAGCGATAAGCTTCCTGTGGTCTTACCTTTATCACTACTCGAGTTTTAGTTGAGCCGTACGAGAGAATTCAAAGAAACGTTTCAAATGCATTCAAGGTTATCTAATGAACCTCCGTTCTTGGAGCCAGCGCGAAACCCACTCGGGTCATGCGAGCAGCCGGGAATCCATCACCGATTCGGACGATTAGTCCATCACCTTACTGTGTTTGAATTTCCCTCGACCTAAGAATAATATGCCATCAGAAAGGAAAGCGATTTTCCCCCAAGAGCGATAGTGGCGACGTTCCGTTTGTTGGGAAACTTTTTTCCCCCATAGTACCTATAGTCAAGATTCCTCTGTCAATCCATGCCTGCGGGTTATTCCAAAGACTTTTGCTATTCTGGGCGACGGAAAGCTTTTTCAACCTGTGAGAACCGTTTGGTGGAAAAGCAATGGAGTTCAGATGTCGGAGATAGACGTGGGAACTTAATAAAAGGGGACGCTTAGGTGACCACCGTGATGCATATTCACGATCTTTCTCGCGTGCTAAAGGCGATGGGATCGGAAATTCGTTTCTGAAGTCTCCGTGCGCATTGTGTTGCTCTATTTTTTTTCTCTATGGCCATACGGACCGAGCCCACTCTTCTCAGACGCGGTAGTTTCAGCTCTTGTCTAGTTGAACACGAAGGTGCTGTCGCTGTCGAGACTGCATGCCTTATGATGGCATTTCCGGTCCCAATACATTCAATTCGCCTCTTTTCTTTACTGAATCTTTGACTATTTTAATATTTTGACTGGTTGATGTATTACCTCTTTCACTGCCTTAACTGATTTCTGCTTTTACAATCATAATACTTCTCAATTCTCCGCAAAACGTTGTTCTCTATTTTTTTGAATTAAAGAGTATAAAATCGTACTATTTACGCTGAAATTTCAAAAATAATTGTAATTCGTTAATGTATTTCAGTAAATATAGGTACCATGGGTACAATGTCAATGGGGATAGTATACTCGATATCTGCAGTAGAAGGAAAACAGTTTCTGAGCTTGTGGAATATAGTCTCACTCAGCAGTTAGCGAGTGGGAATATTCATTCGCGGATATATATCCGAAAGGTACGGCAAATAAACACTTCTTGAGTTATCATAAATACGTGTGAACTCCCAAAAATATAAAATTGGGAGAAAGGGAATTGTGTTGTTATTACGTGAACAAATGGGACCATTGTGTCGATGATGCTAGTTAGTTTATTAATATAAGGGTGATTTACCTGTTGATGTATGTTTAGATGAATGGGCCTTGATGGAAGGGAAATCCTTCTGCACCTTTGCAGGCGTAGGCCCCTATCTTCTTACACGATTTCCTTATTCAACTCGGCATACGAACAACTAGGGTTAAAAAGTGATAAAAATCGCCTTACGTAATACTTGAATAGCCTCTAATGTTGTTAGGGATACACCATCGTCTTTAATTATTCCATGCAAAGACTTGTAGATCATCTTTCATTCTGTTTACTTGTAGAAAAATTTGTCCTCTATCTGACATGAACAATAAAATATTACCTTTCCGCGCTATTTTATTATATAATTAAACTTGAAATTACATGGTGTTCAATGGGGGAATGAGAGAATCACTAGGAAAAATAATATTTTTCCATAAAACATAAATGCCACTTTTGCGGAAAACTATTTATAAGAAGGAAATAATCCAGAGAAATTGAATAAAAATAAAATACAGGCATCTTACAACCTTATTTTTCTAGTTATTGAAGAATTAATGCCGTAATCTAAGTCAAAATGCGGTAATTCGTAGGAAATGGCGCTGCAGTCGGCTCCTATGGCTGGAAAAAAGTGCTCATTTAAAATACATTCGTGTAATAATAATCTGTTTATATTTTGTACCTTTATACTTTTGGGTTTCTTCTAGGGAACGCATTTCATCAGCGAAAGCAGGATTTTTTGGACAAAATATCAAAAATGTAGAATTTAGTATTTGTTTTGACTCACACAGTCGCGGCGGAACCTCCTTAACTACAGAGACTCTTTCGGCTTGTGCGTGCCCAACAATTACGCCCCATGTTGATTTTTGGCAGCAGCGTGTTGTGTGGTCGCTCTGGAAACCATACATTGTTGATTTGTTTAGCTGGAATGTTCACCCTCGAGCATTATAGTCAAGTTTCCCATGTGAGCATGGAGGCGTAGTTAAAATGGCGTGGACGATTGCATGTTACTCACATTGTTTTAGAAACGAGACTGCATTTCAAGGTTCACGATCGGTCGCCATGCGTTTATTAATTACAGTTAATTGACGCTTGTATCAATCATTCCACGAATGACTTCCCACGGCAGCTGAGACTGACTGACTTTGGGCCTCGGGTCAACTATTTCCGTGCAGTCGTATGGCTTATAGAATCATGAGAGGCTTCATCCGATGTCTCACCATCAAAAGTTTTGGCAAAACATTTGATTAACCGGCATTACGTTTCGTGCGAAAGGCAGAATTTGAAGAATTTGAAAAATGTAATTTTATTCCAACTCATCATCAAGAAAACAATCAAATTCTTGGAACCAAATTACATTTGTTTGAAATTCTGACCGTCAGGCTGCGTTCGAACCAGTTTGATCAAATTTTTGTCAAATATTTTAAGCACGGGAGCAACATAAAAAGCTGTAAACAACTGTTCTCTTTTAGGGCGTTTATTTCTTTGTTCAATGATTTTGGTATAAATTTGCGATAAGGTGCTTGGAGCTATGTTTTGTCTACGTGCAAATCTGCGCTGCGCTACGTACAAAGTTTTTCCCGCTTTCTTCTATACGTGAAAAAAAGTGAAAAAAATTGCATTTTAGCGATTGGATATTTGGGCAATTCAATGCTATTTTAATAACACGTAGCTTTATGGCATATGAGAGTTATTTTCGTAATAATTCAATTACATATTTACAGGTTTTCTTCTAAACGTGAAATAACAGCTACATTTCATGTTATTTTGACGATTGCTTACAAATATCAAGGTGTCTCGCAGAGTCGAAGATTCAAAAAAAAGTATTTAAACATAATTTTTGCCTGAATTCCTAATATCTCGCCGAAAACTATGTATACCTTATTTCATGAAGACAATAATTTTAAGGATGATTCTTACACCATTTGTATTACTGCATGCATGGTGAATTTCACCGCATAAACAGATGAACTTAAATGAAATGTGGAAATAATTCGTAGGAAATGGCGCTGCAGTCGGCTCCTATGGCTGTAAAAAAGTACTCATTTTAAATACATTCGTGGAATAATAATCTGCATTTTCTCTACTTTAATTTTGGTTTTCTATAGGTAACGCATTGCATCAGCGAAAGCAGGATTTTTTTGGACAAAATAAAAATAAAATGTGGAATTTAGTATTTGTATTGACTCACACAGTCGCGGCGGAACCTCCTTAACGCATTTAAAGTTCATTTTGTTTAGTTAAGCTGATTAGGAATGCCATGCCTTTGGTTTTGTGCAGTGATTTATATTTTTGCTTTTTAAAACTACTTTCACTTAAGTTAGAGAGTTAACATTTATTTTATCAGATACCCAAAAGAGTGAAGTTTATCATTTTTTCAATCGACTTTCTTTTGCGCATCGCATTAGTCTAAAGCAAATTATTTAAATAAATACAATAATTAATAACAATGTAGTCTGTTTTGACAACTACTAACTAACCCCTCTACTAATTTAACTGAGGAAATCTGGTAAAACAAAATGCCAATTCGTGTTATGGGACGAGAGATTAGGGCTTCCAGTTCATCCTCTCAACTGACATTGTGTTGCGGTGGAATGTCGATTAAGTTGCCTGAAAAATAAATGATTCGTCTGAAAAAACTATTCATCATGTCTCTCTTTCTTTATAAGTTACTCCAGTGGAGGTTAGAGATAAACTCTAGTTTGTGTTGACTTTACTTTGTGTGAAGGATTTGCGCGTGAAATTATTTATCACTTTGTTATTCCTGCACTTTTAATATTCGCCGACCGTGGTTCCGTCTCCCATAGTGTCAATTGTCAAGGTCTATAATGTCATTATCAGCATTGATAGTATTGTATTGACTATCGGTACCGTGGTCGTGGTTGAAGTAAAAATGTGTGAAATTATCGAAGTGATAGTTCATTTGTTAATCGACAAACGCTTTAATTAGGTATACCTACTCTTTGAACTGGAATTTTTTTAAAATTGCTTATCAGTTCGCAGCCATTTATAATCAAATGTAAAGCTTTGCCGCAGGGGAGGGGGATGTGAAAGGGTACAACCGGTACATAATTTGATTAATAATTCTTGATTTTATTGGCAACGATTGGTGTGCGTGAAGACGGCGTGCGTTAATTAAAAGCGCCCTGCTAACTTAATAAGCGAGGAGGATCAATTCCGAATATTTTTTTCATTTTCGGTGGTGAACCGACGTTAAATATCAAAAAGGGTGGGCAGGTAATATCTGACGGTGGGTCAGCTAAACAGTTTACTTCCCTCAAAGAACTTGAGAGCTGGCGGGGGGAAAAATGAAAATTGAACCGAATACATATCTTATATTTCCTACCCGTCTGTGGCTTAAATTATGAGTGATGGTTGAGGAACGGATATTATTTGTTTCACTTAAACGTGCGGTGTTAAAAGTGAGTCGTTGAAGACACATTCTAATAACTTTTCAAGTAAGTCGAGAAAAATATTCTTGGACCACATTTCACTCAAGTACACCTGTTTATACGTTGGAAATCACCATACATGCAGTAATGTATTTGATGCAAGAGTTATATTTCAAATTTTTGCCTTAATTAAAGCATTGTTTTGACTTAGATTTTCTGCGTGAAATTCGAAATTTTCGAGAAAATCATATCAAAATACGCTTTTCTTACTCGGCATGATACCTTGATATTTGTTAGCATTTATTATAATAATAATAATAATATGAAACTAATTATTTCGCATTTAGGAGAGTCTGTACATAAGTATTTAAATTGTTTCAAAACGTATGTCAATATGTTGTTCAAAATGTGTTCAAAATGTGCCATAAGAGTTCTTGTTAAAATATCATTGAATTGCCAGGAAGCCTAATCGGTAGCATGCAGTTTTTTTTCACTTTTGTCGATAGATATTACTAATAAGGACACGTATGCAAAGTTTCTCGCAAATCTGTATGTAAGCAAAAGTCGCTCCAGCTATCTTAAGGTGAATATTTATTTTAGTATATGACCAATCCAGTAATACCATTATAAAGCGTGGCGCCGTATGGGTCAGAAACATGGTCATTGCGAATGGAGGATGTACAGTGTACATAGACTTGAGGCGTTTGAGATGTGTGTTTGGAGAAGGATGGAGAGCTGGGTGGCGAGGAAGACGAACGAAGACGTACTGGATATGTATGAATGAATATTTATTATGCTCGGGGTTTCCCCATAAAGGCAGTACAAAAAACACATAAATTGTACTCCTTTTGAATGAAAACATCGAAGAAAGAAACATTGCCGGAAAATAAGTCTTCAATAAACAAGAGGATAGCAACATCATATATGTGGCTCACCAAAGACAAATATGGGTAAAGTAATTTCAATGAGAGACAGAAAAAAAATCTAATTTGAAAAATCAAATCTTTAAGGCATATATACTTGCAATTTAGGCTTTAGACATATGGATTCCTTATAAAAATAATGAAATAGATTCTCCTTAAAAGTTGGCTGAGAGGCAGAATTTGTATCAACAGCGACAACGAATTCCAAAGGTTTTAGCCAGAGATAAGAAAGGATTTAAGTTAAGTATTTGTCCGAGGTATAGGGGGTATAGGGGTAAGAGCGGTCAATCGTAGAGGGTCTGAAAACAGAGAATTGGCTTGGGTTTAAACATGGAATATAAGTAGGCTTGGTTTTTATTGTTAAAGAGGGTCAAGAGAAATGAGTCAAGTAAATATTTCCTCGGAGAAGAGGACTTATGCCATGAAAAGTTGCGAGGATGGTGGGAGATGTGTTGGAAATATGGTTGGAGAGAGGAGAGGAAGCTGGTGGCAGAGAAGGTAGAAGAGATGGATGGATGGAGGGGAGGGGGTATTGAGAGATTGAGGGCGCGTTGATGAGGGTTGTTAATAGGAGGAGGAGAACGCTCTGGGGAAGCGTGGAAGGGGAAGAGGATAAGAATTCTGGAGGAATTAAGAAAGGACGATATGTGAGGAATCACAAAATTAAGTGAATTTTACCTACCTCGCAAATAAAAAATAACATCTCATATGTTTTATGATGCCAAAATATCAGTCAGTCACAAAGCTACTTTTAGAGATGTTAAAAAAAAATAAAGCCTTTTCCATGGGACGTGGTACGGCTGTGCGATCCAGAGATATACATTTTAACGTTCCCACGCTCAAGTAGCGTCAAACATTTTACGTTGAGTACTTAGATTGTTTTCACAATAACTGTCAAACATAAATCAATTCGACAGTGTCGGGCGATAATATATGGTGGAACAGCATTGCTATTGGAGGCATAACGTGTGCAGACCTGATGATGACGCCCTAAGGAGCGTTGAAACACGTGTTGTGTATTTTACATTAAATTTAAGTGGACAGTACAATTACTGTAGTTTTTATTTAAAAATAAATCATTTCATAAAATTGCAAAAAAATGGTCGCGAAGACGTTTTCTTCGTAATGGCGTGAAACAAATAAGTCGAAGTTTTAAGTGTCGAACATGTTTATCTATTCGAGTCACTGAGAAATGTATTCATAAAAACTTAACAGTAATGAAGAGAGTAAACGGCGTCTTGATACACGGAAGCTTGTGTTTTATTTACGATTCAAAATCCTCCTAACGTGGCCCTCGCGTGTCTAATAGCCCAATAGTTCTATGAATAATGCAGCATTTTTCTGGAAATTATTTTCATGATGCATGTTATAGATAAATTATAACGTTACCGCGACCATTCCACAAATAATTTCCATGTTCTAGGCTTGTTTACTGCACCACTTATCCATTCATTATGACCGGTTGTGCATTTTAATGGCTTCCATATCCCCCAATGCTATCGTACCTAGGGTATGGCAGATGCTCTAGGTTCCACTTGAAGGCCCCGCCACAAAAACGCAATTTTTTCAAGTTCAATACTTGTTCATAACACTCTCAGAGTTAACACCGCGCAAATTACTCACTTTGACAGTATACACCCAGTATATTTTTCAATCCTTTATATATTACTTGCAAATGTATTAAAAAGGCCTCCTTATTGCATTTGCGCTACAAAGTCTTTAAATGTAGCCCCAAAATTGAGCAATGGCGAATGCAAATTATAAAACTTTTCTGACCCCCATGCGCGCCAAATACCCTCGGTACGCCGCTGCTATCGTACCGTTTGATTCCATCTGTCCACTTCTCTAATACATGATTAAAAAAAAAAGGTTTTGAGTCATTACTATTACCATGTTTGCGTACTTCTTGCTTCTCACGGCTGCCTTAATTTTAAAATAGAGTTCTCATACGGTCTCTGTTATCACTAGAGCTAAATTTACGCTCAATTTACGTTATAATAAATTGGGAGAACCAAACCGCTAGGATCTGTTTGAACATAAACCGCGTATATAATCTCATATCGATGTTCCCGCGATCTATGTGACCTCACACAATCCGGAAATCTTCTTTCGTCTTTCATTTGTCGTTTTAGAATCTGCTGCGCCGTGAAATAGGGGCCACGCTGCCATGGAGCTGGATAACTTGCCTTCAATTTTTTCAATGTCTTGCCTGAGAATTACATTCCATGCATTCCGATTTCCTTCTCTTAAGAAGGGTATAGCCTCGGGTATTGCCACTTAAATTTGCTGAAAATTTCAATATAGCGTCTTTTCCATAACTTTGGCTGGTACAGTGATATAAATATCGGCTTCATCAGAAAAGTTTTGGGCAAGGCTTCTGTGAATAAAGAGCATTTAACTTATTCTCATCTGGGTCATACTCAACTTGCAGTGAAATAATGTTCATATGATTTTTGAGACTTGGTTGAGGTTTTCATAAATCCGATGTGTTAAAATAAATGATCATTGCCGGCGATATCAACGCTAAAATATATTCACCAACCGAAGCTGGTATTTTAGACGTTTTAATGTCAGCTTTAGAACCTTTCAAATTCGCCACGATAAAATGGAAAATCATTTTACTCTTGACACTTAATTAGTAAAATTTAGTACCACAATATATATTTGGGATGAACTCGATATTCTCAGGCGTTACTTTGTAAAATTCCATATTGACAGAATCAATACAAAATTTGTAAATTTTACAATGGATTTTATTCAATACGACCGGTATCATCGCATAAGCGACATCTTCACCTAAAAATTTACATTGTAAAGTTTACAAAGTTTGTATGGATTCTGTCATATATTTGGGATTATCATAGGTCGCGGGGCAAGGCAAGGCCTCCGCCCGTTGTCGCCTTAGCTTTTTAACACATATTCAGAGGAAATGGTAAGAGAGGCATGGGAAGATGTGGGAATTGTGATTGGAGGATTTGTTGGGGATAAAATCGGTTAGATTCGCGGACGTACAGGCGTTGATGAGTTGTTCTCGGGATTCCCACCGGGTTAGGCTTTCCATGATTGCGTGACAGGAGTGGTGATACTATGGCAAACCACAAGTTTGACACGAGTGCTAAGAAAAGAAGGAGAAAAAGTTTCTTGAGGAAATCAAGAAGAGACATTTCGAATGGAATGAACGGACATTTTTAAGCATACTTATTAAGCTGACGAAGAGAGTTTGGCAAGGAACGAAATACTCAAAATGGCAAGAAAATACTAGTGATGATTCATTAATAGACGGAGCTCGGCAAATCAGAATACGAAGTAGCATTGTTATACGAGAAACTCCAAACACAGGTGATACCCTACAGACCAATAATAATACGACTTATTATTTTTCCAAGATGTACACTACGATTATTTATGATATTCTAAACTGTTTCAATAATATCTATGAATATCAATATATTATGTTTATTTGATAATGATTAATCACCAAAATCCGCTAATAATGAGTTAGGCTAATAATAATCTTCATGTTCATTACGACCAAATTATCAAGTTTACGTGACCTAAAATGGATTCTGGTTAAATAGAATAATCTGGGCAGAAAACATAACATTTTTCTGCAGCAGAGCAAAAGATAAGTTCCTTTTCACCATTCTGCACACGGGCTGCGACACAGTTTGACTGTAACTTTTAGAAATAATGACAGGAAGAATCCCAGCGTCCATTAAGTAGTGTAGGGCTGACGCCGGATTACAATACATCATTTCCACACCTTCGAAAATTCAGGCATATGCCGTTGGCAATCATGGAGGGAGCCTCTACCCCGGAGTGTGAAACCCGAGAACAACAGTCATCATTCGAACAGGCCTTAAAATGGAACAGGCGTTGGTTAAAACCGATCATCAAAGGAAATTCAAGATTTTAGTCGTTGCATTAGACAATCAGTGCGAGAAATACGGAATGAAGATAAAACAAGAAAACTTAAGTAATGAGATTCCTTAAGGGCAAAGAAAGCGAGGCTGGCCATAAAATTAGATAGATTTAGAAGAAAGACTACGTATTGTAGTCGTTGGATTTCCGGAAAATCTCTACATGCTTTTTCGTTTCAGTTTCGTCAGTAGACATAAAAAAACAATCACCAACCTAAATCGGGCCAAGGGGTGGAAATGGTGAAGGTTTAAAAAAAAAACTGGAAAATGACTCCCGTTATATGAAATATATTGCATTCGTTAAAAAATTATTAAACTTTCCTAAGACTACTGCCAAAAACGTTTGTTTGATAGATATTTTGGTAACACCAACTTATAGCTCAAGGGGTGGAAAAAATAGGGGTTTTCGGACGAAATAAATGATAACATCATTAGTAGGACCAATATCAGATTCGTTCAAAGTTACCGTAGATATTTCTGTAACTAGATCTTAAACTTTAGCCTGAAACTATTGAGGGGCTTAGTGGAATAAGGGAGTATCCAACAACATTATGTTTTTGAGATATTAACCCATTAGTGCCCAAATGATTTTTTTTCGAAAACTACGATTTTTTCTGCGTCATTTGTATAGTTTGAACTCGAGAAAACATACTTTTAAATTTTTTGCAATTCTTAACCGGGAGATTTTTACATGCATCTTAAGTTGCTCGTGGGCACTTGGGTGTACTAAATGCGGGTTTTTCATTAGAATAGGAATGAGAGAGAATAATTTTTAAATGTTTTATTTTTCTTTTTTTTGCCAAAAATG
The DNA here is from genome assembly GCA_963573305.1 of Pyrrhosoma nymphula. Lineage (NCBI taxonomy): Eukaryota > Metazoa > Arthropoda > Insecta > Odonata > Coenagrionidae > Pyrrhosoma > Pyrrhosoma nymphula. Next base: position 3,181,937 of record OY754335.1, on the reverse strand, counting down.
ATTTTTTGAACAAGGTTTTGAGCAACAAAAAATTTACATATAAGGGTATATTTACATAATTACACCATGTAAATTTGCAAAAAATTACAAAAATTGGTATTTCTTATTTTTCATGGAATTCAAAGAAACACTCAGGGTGCAATGAAATATTGCATTTTTACAGAGATACACAGTCCTTTTTTTACACTGTACGCAAAGTTTGTATTTAGAAGACCCTTTTATATGATCTATACGATCTTTTCTTATTTCTTCACCTCCTGTTGTTGAGTGCTTGTAACCACGCCCAGCAGATGGAGAACCAAAACGCTTCATCATATAGAGTGCACATTCTCTTCAAAATTGGAAATAATCCATTGTACTCCCGACATGCCTGTGCAATAGCCAGCTCTGAACACAAGAAATGTCAACTTCCCAAGCATAAATTGGCCACCACCACTTTTTTGTTCTTATGTTCACCCTATACGTGGCCAAAAATTGATCACAAAGATCTACACCCCCCATGAATTTATTATATTCTGCAATGGGTAGAGGAATTGGTACAGTCAAATTTTTCTTATCCTTTCTTAAGTAGCGGTTGGCTACCTTGTTTCCACCCCTGATACATTTGGTCATCATAGTTACCACAGCGTTGTCGTTCCAGTGAGTTACAAGCAAATTACCATCGGTTACTTCTTCTATCGATCCTCTGGCTTTTTTTAAACACTTTTTTCTGTGATCCCATAGGCATCGTACTTGAATCTATTTTCATGTAGTGTGCCTATCCCTCCCAGTTCCATTTCCTGTAACCTATGCTGCAACTTTCCTGAGGTGAATAGGATATCGAAGTAGAGCCTAGAGCCCTTTTCCAGTTGGCTCTTTTCTAATAAGGCAACTACTACATCTCCGCCTTGTCCGAGATCTGTATTCGGTATTCTTGTGCACGATCCGCCATAGGGTTCTTCGTGGACCTTACGGCCATTTGATTCGGCCAAGCACCATAGGTTGAACCCAAACCGAATAGGCTTGCCTTTGATGAATTTTTTTGCACCATGCTTACCAGAGTAAGGAATGATGGTTTCATCTACGCAACAGTTCATCCCGGGAGGTAAAAACTTAAAATTTCGGTTTAAAAAATCAAAGATTGGTCTTATTTTATACAACCTGTCTGATGCATCATGTTTTCCCCCAAATGTAAATAAAGGAGAATTTCGTCAACTCTATTTCTCCTCATTGTATCACGGACAACAGTGACATTGCAATCGTCATCTGTGTTCCAAAAGAGACATTTTCTAGGCAAAAATGATATCCAGATAGTAACAATATGCCAAGAAATTCATATAACTCTTCACTAGCAACACTAAGTCCATGATTTCCCTGTATGTTTGCATAAAGGTTTGTTTGATCCATTATGTGGGACACAAAATCTTCCAAAAAGAAAACCCTAAAAGAATCAAAGGTGGACTGATTGATCGAGAATCTACTTGTAGTATGAGGGGGGTAAAACTCTGGTATCTTGAAATCTAACTGAGATAAATCGGTTGACCATTTTCTAATGGAATCACTGGACTTGCGTTTTTTGGTGGCCCTCATGCTTCCTTTAGATGTTGACGGTTGCTCTAACTGCGGTTTTTCAATCAAGTCTTCCCTCGAATGAAGCTCTCCTTCTGCATCCATAACACGTCGCGGGAGATTCGTAGGATCCCTAGTAGCCTCCTCATCGGATAAGTCGGAATCTTCATCCGTAATGGCACTGGTCCACTTATAACGATTGTCCGTGGTCCATGTTCGTCATCATTTTCCTCCAACATGCTAATTATGTCATTTACGGATAAGTGTTTTTGAGACCAGAAAATTCACAATTAAAAAAAATATTTACATGGAAAATTATAGCGTTCTTATCACGAAATTTCAGTACAACATTCCGCAAAAACTCATTCTTGATAATAAGTAACTTATTATGCAAACTTACATCTTAAAGTCTCAGATAGATTAGCTCTCACTTTCAATCACGAAGAACCTAGAAATTTAAATTAAAAACTAGCTCATGAAAACAATAGAATTCAAATACATGAAACATATCAACAATAAATAGTATTATTTAATACTGATAAATATCTTTTTATAACTTGTTGAATACGTGCGATGAATGAAAGCCGGGCTTCAATCCCTCAAGACGTAGGAATGCTGTTCAACTGGAATATGGAAAAATTAGTACTCCCAAGTGCCCACGAGCAACTATAGTTGCATCAGAAGTTTGACAGCATATAATAAATTTGATTTTCAGCAAAATCATGAAATATTTTTCAGAATATGACATACATATGTACTTACCATTTTGGCATATTCAAATCAATTTTACGTTCAGCTGAGCAGATGGTATAACCTTCCGAGCAATACAGAGTCTGAAGCAAAACTGGCGGCGGATGACCCTTCTAGGGTCGGAGGGAAAAAGTACCGTTACCTTTGGCCTGGGCGCTTTCTAAAAATAACACCGTGAAAAGGAGAGACAACCCTCGAATATAGCATTTTCCCACGTATTTGCAAGCTTTCTGGAAGGAAGAGGAAATTTTTGTACACGATGCAACTTAAGATGCTCGTGGGCTTTAATGGGTTAAGATAGATAGCCCTCTCGTTCCACTCAGATTTCAAAAACAACTGAAAAACCTTTAATATTTTTATTTATTATGTTTCATTAAGGCTATCCAGCACTCTAATGGTGGAAAAAATAAATAGTAGATTGTATAAAGTTCCGTATCATACAGTTACTTCATTTATGACCAAAATGTAGGAAACCTCCTTTATCCACGTATGTTTTTTTAAATTAGCAAAAAACTTCGAAATCTGCCTGTGCCTCTGGGTCTGGCCTAAAGGAATTTTATTTCATTACTTTGGAAGAAAATGGGCATGGAGACAAAGCCATTAGGAGGAGAATAGTGGCACCAAAGTAAGCGTTCAGTAATAGAAGGGAGCCGATAACGTGGACTTTGGATACAAAGAATACGCCGAGAATAATGTGGAGTGTAGCGTTGTATGTAGAGGCAGAGACGTGGACTATGAGAAAGGAGGACGAGAATAGACTTTAGGCGTTGTTGAGATGTGGGTGTGGATGAGGAGGATGGAGAAGGTGCGTTGGACGGAAAGGAAGACAAATGAGGAAGTGCTTGACATGGTGTGAGAGGAATGAGATGAAGGTGGATTAGGTGATTGGAAGAGGCAATTTGAAGAGGCTAGGGAATGTTGTAGACCGTGATAGAGGGTAGGATGTTGGATACGCAGTAGAGGAGGGGAGAGAAAGAGAATAGGTTTTCTTGGACGGGATGAAGAAAGGTAGGAAATACGCTGAGATGTGTGCTAAGAAATGTGTGGGTAGATAGTGGTCTTCCCCTTTAAAAATCTATGGAAGAATTTACTCTCCTCAAGTGCGACCTACCTTAAACGGTTGATTACCCTCATAATAGTGATAAACACGTCTTTACTGAAAATCAAGGCGTAAGCAACAATAGTGGATACGCGGTTATCGACGTTCTTTACTTCTCTTCAGCGCACTTCAGCGAACATATATACAATACTAAGAAGCTGTTTTGAAGTGCGCTGCCTCCTGCGCATGGGCTGGAAAGAATGGAAAGCTCCCATTTGTACGGTGTGGGCATTTTCACTGAGGTAGCTAGATGGAGAGGGCATTGCGTCATCAAACTGTATCCTGGCAACCGAAATATACGCCGTATTGCTTTCCCCTTTTCTTTCCTTGCTTGCATTTTGACAGCACGGATGTGTGGATGCATTTAGCGAATATAATGCAACAAATATCTACCATTCTAATATCTAAAAGTCACTTGGAAACATTGATTATACTTGAGTTTACAATGGTTTTTTCGATGAGAATGTGGATTGTTATTAGTTTGAATAAATAAAAATATGTATATGCGAAGAATTAATTTTCAAAAAGTAATTTCACGCTGATATAAGTAAAGTGAGTTATCGATGGAAGACACCGTAAAAGTACAAAATTATTGAGTCAACCCGTAAGCTCTAAGATCTACAACAATGTGTATTTTCCCCAAGCCCAATTTGTCTCTGTTCAAACGCTCATTTATCTACACAGGGCCAAAATTATTTCTTATATTGTCAGATAATATAAGAGGTACGATTAGTTTAGCATCGTTTTTGAAACGAGTATATAAATGGTTATTTGATGTTGAAAATCTAGATGTGTTTTTCTGTTAATAGTATGGTTCATACTCACTAATCGAGAAAAAACAACAAATTGTTTCTTTTTCATGCATATATTTATGTGACGTGTCTGGTCACAGTTTATTTATTTTTTTGAATTATTCGTATTGTAATTAGTTTTGAGGTATCCCATGTACAGGCAATACATAAAAGACATTCCCAATTTATTATTATTTATTTTAAATGTAAGATGTGCTTGTAATGTTGATTCAATGGATAAATAAATATAATTATTATTTAAAAAAAACGGGAGGAACAAATATGGCGGACCTAGCCACGCCCACGCCACAGCTTTGACCACCATCGCAAGCGCCCTCTTTTCGCTTGACTGTGACGTATGGATTTCGATTTTTTTAACACTGTAAAAAACGAAAGGTACGAAAGTTACAAAATAAACCCTCCTATTGGTTTTTTAAGGGGTCACCTCAGGATTCGTGTGGTGCTTCGCATTTTGATCGTTGGGTGAATTTTTTATGCAGGCCGGCCTTTTTTGAATGGCAAGTCAGTGGGGGAGAGTGTTTAAAAAACAACAACAAATTGAGCATTTTTTTCAAGCTGGACGACCCATTTCCTCCCTGACTCCTAGTTCAACCCTTTTTTTTCAGGGGATGGGAAAAAACGAAGTGTTCCGGCTACCCTCCCTTCCGTCAGAATTAATCCGATAATGGTTGAAAATTTCGGGGTCGCCCTGGGGAATACATCTTAGTTTTCATGGGGGTCTCTTCTCCCCCCATACATATGTATCTACGCAATCCCACTCACTTCTCTTCACTCCTCTCTAACTTTTCCCTCTTTAACAAGATTTTCAGCTCGTGGGTGTGCTCAACGGTTGGCGGCGACATGGGGGGAAGGCCATAATTCACTTAAAAACCCGGCGTGTGTGTGTGTGAAGCGGTCTTTTCTCGATTATTCGTGGTGGTCGGACGCTTAGATTATCTTCCGTCCAGATGAGGCCAAATAGAGTTGGGAGAAAATCCCTTGTCGCTTTGGAGAAGGGAGGAGGGATGATTTTTGGCAGCTGTTAAGGTGCGATATTCCACAGGGAAAAGAATCATTCGCCATAACCGGGATTCTTTCCTCTGTGCACTTATATGCTCACTTATGTGCACTTACGGGCGACTCCGTAAAGGTATGAGGGTCATTTTTAAAGTAAGAACCGTTTTGCAATTAAAAAAAAATAAATATATATTCAAATAATATTATTACATCTGCTAGTTACAACATTCGTTTAATTTCTACGTAGTCCCCAAGGAGACCCAGGCATTTTTTCAGACATGGCACGAGCTTTACGATCCCCTCATCGTTGAAGTCGGCCGCCTATCCATCCAAACCAACCCACAACAGTTTTATTTTACTTCTTCGTCATTTTCCACCCGCTTGCCACCCAAACACTCCTTCAGTTTTGTGGAAATGTGGAATTCCGAAGGTGCCAGGGCTGTAGGGAGGACGGTGAAGAGGTTTACCACATGAAATATCTCCAACAATGCTTGTGTTTTCCGTGCATCATGCAGTCACGAATTGTCATGAAGCAGACGCACTCCCCTCTAGTGAGTAGGCCCCGTCGCGACCCCGGAGCGCGGAGCCGAGCCCCGACGCGCGAACGAAAAATCAAATTTATATCCGGCGTAGCAAACCTTTTTCAAAGTTGACTGCATATAAACTGCTCTCATGCTCAAACTGCTATAAATGCCCTGATGTACTTCGCGTGACTTTGCATAAAACCCATTTGAATCTCCTACATAATGTAAAATTTGGTCTTAAAACAGAGTACTTTTTATTGGTTTTTATTTACCTTCATGAAGATAGTTATGATTCTAGCAACCCAACTTGTGAACCAACTATCACTGGATAGGTTATAGGCCAGACTGTTATAAAGGCTATTGAGGGCGTAGGATTAGATATAGAAAACTGTGTTGGAATTGGATGTGACGGCTCCAGCGTCAACATAAATAGTACTCTTTGTAAAAATTACTCATTAACTTTATCTTTATCAACAAGTAGCTAAATAAAAAATGTGAGAAATGCCTTAGGCAAAATGATACGTGTCAACATTTTTAGTTGGTCAGCTAAACTTAATCATGTTTTTAAAAGTGTGTTGGTACATCATGTCAGGAGCTGCTGTGGAACTCGTTGGATTGAAAGGCATGATATTATATTTGAATTTAAAACAGACCTACCGAAAATAGCTGAGGCCATTTGATCTTCACTTGGATCGATAGGTCCACGGCTAGCTTGGCAATTTATTTATACAATGCTGCAAATAACTGTGAATTTATTGTCGCCATTCACTGTTGGTCTGATGTGTTAAATAGTTCAGTTATCCTAAGCTGAAGGTTTTCGAGATGTGGGTGTGGAGGAGGATGGTGAAGGTGCGTTGGACGGAAAGGAAGACAAATGAGGAAGTGCTTGACATGGTGGACGAGGAGAGGAAACTTATAGATGAGATTAGGGGAAGACAGGGTAGGTGGCTCGAAAGGGGTAATGAGGGACGATGGTTTGCTGAAGGCCGTGATTTAGGGTAGGATGTTGGGTAAGCGGGGAAGGGGAAGGAAGAGAATTGGTTTTATGGACGGGATGAAGAAAGGTAGGACTTATGCTGAGACGAAGAAAGAAATACTAGAGGTAGAAAGGGCACGTGTAAGAGTTCGTTGGATATTCTCTGACTTTCATCACAACCTACCTCTAACCGCTAGATTACTGTAATGAATGAATGAATGAATCCTAAGGAAGTATCTACAAGAGGGAAACATAGATATCAACCACGCCTACGAGAGGGTTAACCGCAGGCTGTAGAAGCTCTTAAAGCAGTGTTTCTCTCAGCCTTACTAATGCCGCGACCCTTGAATACAGTTCCTCATGTTGTGGTGACCCCACACCATAAAATTAGTTTCGTCCACCATCGGAAGTATGTATTTTCCGATGGTCTTAAGCGACCCTTGTGAAAGGGTCTTTCGACTCCCAAAGGGGTCTCCACCCACAGGTTGAGAACCGCGGTCTTAAAGGAATAAGAACCTATGGTGATGAAATGTCTCTCCTTATTTTCGAGGCAGCAAAAATGACTATGGACCAAATGAATGTTGAAGTACGTCTACCTCGTATAGTAGGGAAACAATTTCATTGTCCAAATTATAGCTCAACCCTTCAACTTACTGGAATAGGTCAATATACATTACCATTATTGACCATATCGTTGCCGATTTGGAAGCAAGATTCAAGGATAAATTAAATAAGTGTTTTTCCTCATACGTGTTAGTTCCGACCAACCTAGAAAAAATACCTCAATATTTGACGTAACAAAGGTCGCTGGAACCTATCTGTGAACAATACTCTTCTATAATGAAAATTGACTCAGTGACGTTAAAAACGAAACCTTTGAATGAACTATTATTATTTAAGAGGAGTTCTAACTGTGAAGAATCCAAGAAACTGAACCGAAGCATAGTTTTGTACAATAAATGTGATGAAAAATTCTATTCGATCATGAACTCATTATTGAATCTGCTCTATGCATTCCCTATTTCAGCTGCAACAGCGGAACGTTGTTTTTCTACACTGCGGAGACTTAAAAAATGGATAAGATCAAGGATGACTGAATATAGATTGATTGGTCTTGCTCTCCTCCATATTCATCGTGACATCGAACTAAACATTGATAATGTAATCAATCGATTTGCAAAATCACAAAAAGAAGACTAGAATTTATCTTGTAAAAGCTAAGTTTTACTTGTGATACTTTGAGTTCACTTAATCATCAAAATTTTCAATTTTTTACATTAAGAAGATTAACTCAGGACTCTATTAACAATGTTGTTGTAGTTAGGAGGAATCGATCTGTACGTAATTGTCACAGCAATAGCTTTGCTTTGCATTTTTTATAATAAAAATAAAGTAACTAACTTCTTTGGCGAAACCATTTGTCACTTAATTCAATGCCCTCCATGCCTCGATTAAACATATCCTAAATGCGCATACCAAACTTGAAGTCTTATCTTAAACCTAAATTCTTATACCAAAACATTAGAACTAAAGTCACTACAAAGAATAAATATCAGGGTGTCACGGAAAAATCTTTTCATCACTCGGTGCATTAAGACGCACGTAATTAAAAATGTGATTCGATACACGATGTGTGAAAGATGTTTATCGACTTTTGTAATTGTCACCCTCGATTCACTTCGCTTGGGCGTCTAAACCCACACTCGTACTACCAGCAAAACATTTTACACACTTGTATGGAAAATAACTATTTCATGAATATTTTCTGCATGTTTTTCACGAAATTATTTTAAACATTTTCTATTACTAAACAATTGTACTTCAGAAAATATAAAAATATTTGCAGATATTGCTGCAGACAACTCTGCAGAATCTACATGCAGAAAAATAGCGCGAAATGGCTGCAGAATGTTTTGTAGAAAACTGTGCAGAAAAACATGCAAAAAATTATGCAGATCATAATCACAAATGATGATTATAAAACAATATAACGTTTCCTCCGTGAAGAGAGAAAAAAGTCCAATAAAAAAGACAGGAGCCAAGGAATTCCGCTTGGCTCTAAATGTTCCAAGGGGAGGATTCACAGTTCCCGTTTTGCTGGTGGGCATTCCGGCTCCTCCTTGCACCTTGCGCCCCCCCCCCCTCAAGGAAATCCTAGATCCGCCCCTGTCTCACACGCCAATATCTACTTAGTACGAGGTGAGCTCTACTCTCACCCATCAAAAGCAACCTTCGGGCTGAAACACTGTGTGAGTGTGTTTGACGCGTAATGCATGCCTATTGGAGGAATCATCCCTCTGCCAAACACACTTGAGGTGGCTTTCAGGGTACATCGTATGGGTGGGTGATAGTATACTGGAGCCCTCCTGGCACTCAGACCTCTTTGGGTCCATTGTGCCATCCCACATTTAACCTGCCCACTGCCACTTGCAGACAGGAGACAAGAGCACCACGGTAGAGGAGGTATGGAGGAGGAGGGCCCGGTGGTTGGATGGTGATCTGACGGGAACCGGTGTTTTAACGGGGCTATGTCCTTGCCCTTGGCTTGCAGGGTAGTAGATGGCGTATCTTTCTAGATGTAGATATTCCCGTCCGTCGCTTTAAAAGAAAAAACCTTCTCCTGGCGTAAGGTCCACGATGGAATCATTAATCCTCACGACGGGATTCCATCGCGGGCATCACATTGGATCAAAAAACAAAACGGCCAATGTGAGAACTATCTGCGCAATCTCGATTTATACCTTTCCTTCCCCCTCCTCTTCTCTTCTCTCCTTCCCCAATTGGCGGCTCCAAGAGGGGGGCGGGGGCAATTGCCCCCCCTCCCCCCATAACCCAGCGTATTTCTTTGTCATAGACCTTAAATTAAAAGCCTAAATTAATTTTTTGCTAATGAAGCTTTGGTTATTTTACTTTGAAATCCAATTAAATTTTAATAAACTAAAACTGTTTTTAAGACCACAAGCTAAATGCGAATATAAATCAAAATCAAAAATAAATCAAAATAATTTTGGAATTAGTCAAAACTTGGTGGCAATCTAAAAGGGAAATATGTAATGAGTAAAAACTTGCTCTTCTGCAAACGCTTGCTTCCAAACCACTTATATTAAGGCGCCATTTTGCACATAGTTTGTTATGAATTTCCGGGACGAGACCCACGAACCCCCCTTTTTCTGGGGGGTAGATATTCCATACCCCAAGAGCTGATGGTCTGGAGCCGCCCCTTCGATGCTTCCCCTCTCTCCTCTTGCATCTCCTCATCCTCCTCCGTTCATTCATTCAACCACTTGGCTCTCTTGTCGAGTGACCTTGATGGCTTGTGGCGGCAAAGCGGGGATTCCCCCCTTAACAACCACTCACGCGCTCATCATCCCGCGTATCACATCAACTTAAACACGCCCCCCGCCTTCTTCCAAGCCTTATTACCCTTCCTTCCTCCTCTTCTTCTCGCCCTCCCCTCTTTTCCCACGTTCACCTCCTCTCTTTTCACAAGTCTTTTCTTATTCTTTCCCCCCTCTCCTTTCCCAGCCTCACTGTGTCAGCTTTTCTCATCCACTCTCTTCCCGTCTTTATCTTTGAACGCTCCGCGCTAAAGCTATCGGGGGTGCTGGTATCAATAAACTTCTGGATTTAGACCATCGAATCCTTAGCTATATATTTTTGAAATAGAACTGGATCCTACGTTTTCAGGGTCAACTGCGTGCGTCAGTGCTTAAGCCCCGTTTCACACGATACATGATCCAGCACAAGACCCTAGTATGCTAGCTGGTACTTGATATTGAATACGGAACCCCTGTATGATAGACACCGTGATAGAAGGTTTCACTCGATCATTGAACTTTTGCTTGCGATGAAGCGGTACTGTCGCTTACTGTTGCGAACCTTTTAAAGAAAATGGAAGATTTCCATGAAAGAAGGCGACTTTCGGCTGCTGCAGTAATAGCAGGGATTGTCGAGAGACATTTACATCGCACATAGATTTCACCACCAAAGAGTGCGTACTACGCGCGCTTGTGTACCGAAATGACACTGGCCTTTTCTTTTTTAAGATAGCTTGAGCGAAAAATCACTTCACCTAGAATTTGATGAATTTGGCCTCATTTAAAAAAAACCTCTCATCTTTCCAATGATATCAGAATATAAACCCCTTGCCGAATTACTTTTAGAGCAATTTTCCTAAAAGAATACAAGCTGTTTTACATGGGATAGATTACGGCTGTGGCCTCCAGAGGGAGAATATTAAACAAATTAGTAATTTATAGCACCTAAATTTCATCAAAAAACTAACTCTTTAGTTCACATGTTTTCTCAACTATTAATAAAAATTAATCTGTTACTTACCGAAGTAGTTTTTACAGAATCGCAAATAAACCTGCTGTTTTAAAGGGTTTTCAGCCGTACGGCGGGAAAAAATGAGTCAAGTCAGAGACTTAGGTAGCTTTATTTTTTTAATTACTGAGAATTTTTGTCATATATAACTATATCTTAACGCCATTAATAGATACTACATTATTTACTGCATACTTCTTATAGACGCTGAAATTTAAAAAAATAAAATTGGAATGTAGTCTCGATTATGACTAGAGAACTATCATGCGCAAACCACCTTAATTGTGCCCCGGATTGTCGTTGTCAGTTGTTCCCCCCTCTCCTCTGTTCCCCGCGAGTGCCATAAAGATGGTTTGGTGCCACGGTTCGTCGATGCGGCGACTCCAACGATGCGATGAGGGAGTCGAAAACGAGCATCGGGACGTTTCGTTGCATCGATGTCGCATCTTTATATGTTACACGTCACTTGATATTCAGCCCTGGGGCTGATTTTAGGCTGATTTTAGTCACGGTTCTCCATAACGCGTGCGCTCGCGTTATCGTTATTTTTCAAATGCGCTCATGGGAGCTAAAACGTGATCATCTTGCACCTGATGACAAGCTAGTTCCTTTTATTAAAACTAATAGTTTAACTTTAAGAATTTATAAACTATAGTGTGACTGATCAGTTGGTGCCATAAGCCACCCGCGGTGAATGGTTGGGTCTCCTTCAACGCCGAGGCTCGGACTCCCAAGTTCGGGTGCCTCCCAGGTACAACACGAAACGCAAAGTGCCTTCAAAGGATCACATCCCTGCTGGTAATGAAGGTTCCACTTTTAAAGCCGCCGTTCATCACGAAGAGAATTTTCTACAACGCTGAACACCACAGCTGATGCAATTAGTTGTACTGCAATGATCTCTTAAAGGGAGTTTTCGTTTTGTTAATCAAATAGCGCTCAAACCCTATTAGGGCCAGTTACATAATTTCTGGATAATATTTTTTCTCGGTATGAAAACCGAAGTTAATTAAAATTCAGAATATTCTGGTGACATTGCGTGTCATTTCGAACATTATGGACGGATGAAAGATGTGCAGTTTTTCAGAAATGCATCGTACATATTTTGTCCATCCACAACGAACCCGAACTCCCTGGTAACATCAAGTTAACGAGGATGAAACGTCATGTTGCGGCTAACGTTAACCAGACATTATTAAACCGGACCTTACTAGAACTGGCTGGAAAATCAAGACCTGATGATGACTGCCCTTGCAATGAAACTGGTCGGCAACAAATAAACCTATTCTGAAAATTACAAAGTTGTGATGCGGTTTTAGTCATCTAGAATTTTCACCGAGTCAAGCCAGAGTTCAGGCGGAAATAATCTGTCCAGCGGATTTCCTTTAATTTTCCCGGAGAGGGAACCCTGGAATAATTAAAGGAAGTTTGAGGCGATGAATAGGTTCCCGGACAGTATGCACTGACTCTATTTGTACCTACTTAACGGATATCTCCTTTAACACCCTCCAAGAGTTTATTTTTGGAATATCGAATCAGGGTTCTCTCGCAAAAATTCCAGGCCATGCATTATCTTCCGAGCCGTGAAACTGCCTAGCGAAGAGTGAAAGAGAGTATTTATTTTCTTCGAAACGGATAGATTGTCACAGTACGACTCCGGAAACAATTTTTTTAAAAACTTATGCCTTATTATTGCAGGCGTTACTAGGTGGATGGATTTCTATTTCAATTTCTAAATTTAGAACTATTTTATGCCGTCAGCTTCTTTCTCCCTTTTTTCGAAAACCTATGGCTCAGATCTCGCAGCGTATTCAGGAAACACTATTATACTATTGGAACGTATAGTCAATAGGGAAGTTTTTGCTCGAATATCCAAGATACTTATCCATATTGCATTGAGCAACAATATGCATTTTCTTCAAGACCGTGTTATTTTCTATTTATTTATTTATCCATTCACATTACATAGGGCATTTTTCTTGGTATGGTGGTAATATAATCAATATTTTAGTTGAGGTAAAGTGTAAAAGACTCTTTCAAAACCTTATTACTCACAATGGTGGAACTACAGTAAGGAAATAAATAAGAATTATCTTTTCAGCTTACAGTTAGTAAATTCTTATTGAATTCCTTATAACATTTTGTGAAAGGGTTTAAGACTTCTGCAGACTAGGCATTCATCTCCTTTAGTGCCCTGTATACGAAGGAAAGTTTTCTTACGTCGGTTCTTTGCTGCCGAGCCCTTATTTTAAACCTATGATCCTTATTTTAAGCCTTATTTTATTAAATAAAGCTTAAATATAAGATTTTATTAAACCTTATTTTAAATCTATGATCGTTTTTTTCCGATTTGGCTCGAACATACTTGTATTGATTTACTTTTTCCTTTCCTTAAGCCTTGTACAGGTTACTTAGCCTGTATGCTGCCCGACTTTCCTCAAGACGTTCCCAACTCAATCTATTCAGCTAATCGCTCACGCTGTCTTATCTGTCGTGCCTGCCAAAGACGTAGCTTGCTGCCTTCCTATTCACTTTTCCATGCACTTAGGTTTATAGGATATGTATAAGTGAACTTCCAATTTGAGTTTTTGTCGTACGTGAAATATTTCTAGCTTGAAAACGACCCTCATGCCGTCGACCGACGATTCAACGTCATAGCTTGGCAAATCGAGAGTGAGGGCCGTATTCTCAGTCGTCCCTGCAACCTTGCTCGCCAACCCTGTATACGTCATCCGGCCCTACCGACGTAATCAACGGGTTTAAACTACCCGTATATCTTGAATATAGGTTAACAGCCAAATGGTTATGATTGACAAAAAACATCAATACTGAAACGAACTGTTTTCTACATTATTTGATAATTGACACATGCTTTATCGGTAATAAATATATTCATGGCTAAAACAGCATTTTTTTCTAGCAGAAAAAAACACTTACCTGTGAAAAGAAACGGAGCTTCCTTGACGGAATTTCTCCTTGCAGTCAAACACACTACACGTATTCACCATGATGTTGACCCGAATCACGTGACACACGACGAGCTTACGTTGAACACGTCGGCGTGACTTCATGCACCATCTACCTATTCAAGATCTATGAAACTACCCTATACACGTCATCAGAGCGGCCATTTTTTTTTTTAAAAGAACGGCCCCTACTTGTGTAGGGTAGCCTGTAGGGTACGGCTACACCCTACATAAATATGGTTGCAAATTCTATCTGCTGAACACCTCGATAAAACAATCGTCGTTAGAATATCTATGATGTGAAATAAGCTCATAAAAATCATTACGTAATTTATAAAAACGTAGCTAAAATGTATTTGATACTGCTCTGTACCAAATAAGTTAATTTTTTAGGAAATTCAAATGCTGTCAACAATACGGAGTACTTGAAACTTGTCGCCTCGCTTATATATTTTCTGTTATTCCGTGTATGATATTAAGGTACGCTCTTGAAAACCATAAAGTTATTTATTAAAACATGGAAAAGGTTTCTCATAGAGTTAGGTATATGCCCAATAATTAAATAATGAAAGAAAAGTAAATACTATAAGTAAATAAAGGTTCTGTTGACGTAACCAATTCCTCTCTCACGTAAATTTACTTTGTTATTGCGCATGGCAGTATCTACCAACAAGGTATCTTTTGCTTAATGTAGAAAACCCTATTAGAAATATTACGATGCCACTATGTGCCCGAGAAATGAATGTTGCTTAGAGGGAAATTAGTGCCGTCAACGAGCCTGCTTACGGCACCTATTCTACTCTCATGTAAATTTACTTTTTTATTGCGTGTAGTAATGTATAACTTTGAGGTAACTTTAGCTTTGTTTGCTAAAATATATTAGAACTATTATGGCACCACTCTGAGCCCGATAAATGAATGTTCAGAGGGAAATTTAAATGCTGTGAACGAACCTGCTGACGGCACTTATTATTCCACTCTCACGTATATTTACTTTGCTATTGCGTATAGCAGTATCTACCAAACAGGGAACCTTTTGCTTAATGTAGAAGCCACTGTTGGAAATATTACGATACCACTATGTGCCCGATAAATGAATGTTTTTTAGAGGGAAATTAATACCGTCAACGAACTTGCTGACGGCACCAATTTCCCTCTCACATAAATTAACTCTTTATAGCGTATACACAACATCAACGTAACTTTTGTTTTATTTGATAAAATATATTAGAACTGTTATGGCACCTCTGTTCCAGATAATTGAATGTTTACAGAGAAATTTATGCTGTCAACGAACCTGCTGATGAGATTGCGTATAGCAATTCGGATGTCATTTGTCATCTCTAGTTCGGTCCGATCCTTCCATAAGTGGGCAAAAATGGCGCTAACTACGCAAACCTCGTCGTTTACGTCATCACAGGACGTCAGACAGCATAACCACTCCCGAGAAGTCGTCGTAGGAACCGACTGAGAATATCATTGCAGTGCTCTTCCTCCGTCCCTACAACTCCCATTATGTAGGGACGACTGAGAATGCGGCCCTGAGTTTCGTAAAAATGATAAATTTTGAGTTGCCTCCCCTGAGTTTATATCAGCTTTTCGATCGATGTATGGGATTATCTAAATAAAAAAACGTAATTCACGAAGGGTAAAAATATTTGATGGATTAAAGTCGTGAAACATTAATTAAATGGGGTATCGGGTTGTTGTTTTGACTAGAGACTTCCCATACTGAGGGCGCGTATCAAGAATCCCGGAGGAGGCGGAAATTTTAAGGAAGTTCCATTGAGACCACGTGAGTCAAAACAAATACTGAATTCCTCCTTTCCATTTTATTTTTCGTTTATAAAAAATATTTTTTTTCAATTATTCAAAGCATTTGATATAAGGAAACAAACATGATGACTGTTGCTCACGGTGACATTTTCCATAAAAGTCTGAAAAAAAAATTATTGAAACTTTTATGATTCGTACTTAAAACGTACTTGTTTGCTCACGGTAAAACTATTCATAAAACCACAATGTTGACCAATCTGCCATCTATGAGACGCTTTGCGAACACGTGAAGTGATAAGTGCACTCTTTTTTGGATGAATGTATGGTTTAAAAACTTTGTCTATTGCTCATTTACTTACTTTCTGACCACCCTCAACTGCGCTAACGCTTTTTTTATACGTCTACGCTCTTATTGTGCTTAATATGATGAGAGTATGAATGATCAAGCGAAAGAATAAATAGCAATGACTGCCATGAATTGATAGTTCCATGAACTTCCAGCCATGTTTGATTACTTTTTCCTTGTTTGGCTTCCCATGGATACGAGATTATTATCAACGCGACGAGCGGAAGATCTCATTGGTTAACTGTTTTATGGAAATAGAACCTGTCCTATTCCGTAAAATGTTTTATAAAACTAGGTTTATAAAACGGTTTTGTCGTTAGAAAGCTCATTTTTATAAAATTAGTCGATTTTATAAAACGTTTTGATGGAAATTCTTACCGTGAGAAACAGGAATTAGATGCAAAACAAACAGATTATTGGACGAATATATTTTTCAGTAGCACTTTTTCATTCTTATGACAATGAGCCGACTACAGTGCCATTTCTATGAAACTAATACATATGTTACTTGGTAGTTTGAGCGAGATTTTCTCAAGTCATAATAAATACCGAATTATTCAAATTGTATTGTTAAATGCAAGCATCAGTAAGAAGCATGAATTAAGTAGTGCAACTTTCATGACTCAAATCTTTATTTTAAATGCCTGAAATCTTAAATGATTCAATAAATATACCTACTAGTATGAGGTGCTAACTTGACTCATTATTTCACGCCCTACACTGAAAACGCCTTAACCATCGAAGGTTTTTGTGCTTATGTAAATGTTCCTGCTGTGAGTAGTTAATTTTTTTAAAAGTTGAGAGAGCATACAAACTACGACACACTGTTAAATTTCTGAAGAGAGATATGTGCCAGAAATTCCTCACTATTTAAAATAAAGTCTCCTTGGGAGTGCATACCATATATGGGGAATGGCTAATGTTTATTTGGTAAATATCTCAAAATGTGTGAGGGTAGGTGGATGATATTATGGAAATATATGAGATCTTGTTCTTTATTATGATGCCAAATTCATCGAATTTAATGCGAAGTGATATGTTACTCAAAGGAAGAGATTGGTTTCATGTACGGGATGAAGTGAGCTCCTAACGTGTGGTTAGATGATCAAAGGAATTGTGTAAAAAAATATATGTAGACTCCGCCTGTAGAAATCTCCAGGATTTTAAATAATTTTCATGTTTATGTCTAAGAAATATCAATGTAATTATTTATGTTTATTTATATATAATACTGTGCACTCCCTACTACCAGTCATATCCATACTCGGGTGTTCCATTTCTGTCGGTCATTGTCACTTCAGTTATTTTCTCAGCGACCAGCTGGAAATAGTGATGGAATGGCAGTTCTGTAATCATTACCAAGGGTCTGACACTCAAATTACTCCACTGGTTATGCATTTCACCCAGAGCACTCTAGCGGTCAGGCGCTAACTATCAGCGCGACAGGTATACTCTTTTGTTGAATATCTTGCTGATTTAAGTGGGAAATTACCAGTGGCGAGGTGTGTGGTCATCTATGGATGCGCCGATGACTACACCAGAATGTACAAAAACTAAGAACTTGAAAGTTTTTTAAAGAAGAACAGAAAACAACTAGAGCAGTAGAATAGTAGTGCTCTGGTAGAAAAATGTCATATACACGGTACTTGTGCCATTATTTGTCGAAGAACTTTCGTAAAAACACCAACTTCGGGCAATAGATTCTCTCTGCTCAGAGAATCTGATTCGGCGGCAGTACCGCTTCCCGCGCCCATCCCCTCCACTGGCGACGGCTATCGTGTTAAGCACGGCAAGTCATCTCTAGCTTTGTCGCATCCGTTGCTCGTTCGGCTACTATCGGCTCCGCTCGGCAACTCTCGCCAGAATCGCGTGGAGGGAATGGAGTTTTGAAACTTGTAACACGTTTGGCTTTGTTTTAGTGCCAGAGGTTGAGTGTTCGTGTTTTGTTATTGTTTTACATTTATAATTGTTTGTGCCGAATTATATTCGATATCAGTAATACAGGGATTAGGCATTTTTTATTATATACTAGCATTCTGATTAATATCTTTGTATTTTATACGATAAATTTGACAGGTTGACTGCCAAGGGTTATTTAAAAAAATGTCCCCTTTCAGCCAAATTGTTATTTAATTGTGAGTATAATGCCTAATAGTGTCGAAAATTACCAGATTTGGTAACTTTAATTTCTTTATGCTAGTAATGATTTCATTTTTACGCCAGTTTATTGTAGTGTTTTAATGTATAACCTCTGCACATAAACAATTACTATTTTTTAACCGCATTGTCACATTGTCCCTGTTGTAACGCGAGTCCCACCTTTTACTAGCCGCAGCGATGTTCTGTGTGCGAAAGAAGACCAGTAGCGCAGCCAGTGGGGGCCAAACTCCCCCCCCCCCCCCGCCTTGTGTCCTAGCGCCCCTAAGCTGTGTATTTTTCCATTGAAATTTTACATTTAAATTTAGTTTTTATATTATTATATTGACAAATTATTTGCATTATTGTCCATAGTTGGAAAACTAAGTCTGTATTACAGAGGCTAAAAATAGCTTTTGATATGTGTTTTTCGGAAGGGGAATGATCATGTCTCGCGTCTGTCGGTGCGTCTGCGATGACTAGGCTAAAACATCACGCTTCGCCACTGGAAATTACCTATTTATTTCTCAGGGGGAACTTTAAAAGTTAATTGTATAATCAATTCTGCATCCTGAAAAATTCTGGAACCAGATTGCAGCGCAATAATGCCGTCCAGTCTTTTTCTTGGCGTTTTCGCAGTGTACCTACTTTCACGGCCATCTTCCTTGTTTACTTACGGTTGCGATGGCGATGTCTCGTGTGGTCCCAGGCGTATTTTAAATGGACGCTGATAAACGTCTTACAACAAAAGGAATATTTACAGCATTTTTTCACAAAAAAATAAAACATTTTTGGCAAAAAGAGACAATCTTTATGTTTTTCACGCATACTTATTTGCGCCTGAAACAATTGGCGCTAGTAGTAATCCATACGAGATATCACGATTCCGTCATCCGACCCTTGGTCATTACCGTCTGATTTCGGATAATGAGTGGCTTCAGTAAGCGTGAGGCATACGCCAGTCCCTTCTGCTCACTCTGCCAGACGTGGTGGTTAGCTCGGCTTGAAAACATTCTGGCACTCTGCTCTTAGACGCTTGTTGGAAACTCTTCGCTAGGACGTCGTCATCCCGGTTGGAATACCCACGGCCGCCCCGGAATGAAAATATTGTTATTTTAATATCATCTCATCTCTCTTTTCTCGCTTCCTGACCCGTGCGCGGCTCCTAAAAGCGATGACTCTTAAGCCTCTGACGTGTGTCTCGAGAATGCAGTGGCGCTGCTGTGCAACAATACCCTTCTTCTCTCGTGACGTTTCTATAAAAAAAAAAAAATCCCCTTCCTTACGTCTCTCTCTTGTTCCAAAAAATGGGAGGACCAAGCTTTCGGGCTGTGGAATCCTGTGGAACCTTTTTTTTTTACTTATGCTGGTGTGGGCCATAGGTACAAGGCGAGAATAAGATGGCGTCAATGCAATACAAAATTGAAGAAGTTATATTTTTTTCGGGAAATGAGTCATTCAGTATGGCTATTGTGCGTACGTTATCATTCGACGTCGTATAAAATTATATCTTCTATCTTATTTCTTCGTTTACTGTAGTTATTAGCGAATAACTACTGCAAAAGAAGTCTAAATGCGCTAGTTCAATGAAATTGGTGATCCAGTCGGTTCATATAGCTGGGAAAAAGTTTTCATTAAAAAAAACGAAGAAAAGTCCACATAAGTGTATCATAATTTTGTTTTACAATAACTTAATAAATAAACGCAATCGAAAATTTGGAGTTCAGTCTGTATTCATAATTAATTTCCCCCCTAACTACGGCAACAATCAACGGAAAATAAACAATCTTACTAACTGAATATGTGCGTCTGATGATGTTGAAAATCGGCGAAACGCGTCTCACGATTAAAATATAGATAATACTGAAATAATTACAAAGTATTTTCCTGAGTTATGAATACTAACTGTCAAAATATATTCCATGTGAAGCCAATAACAGTATTGTGGAAGTCAGTATTTATTATGACGTACACAGTCACAGTGTAATATCTCCTTAAAGCCCATGTCCCTCGGGCATTTTTTTCATAAATTTATTCATGAAATTCATATTCATGAAACAATTTTCATGAACGTGAATGCCTCGAAATCACATGAACAGGAAATATTCATGAATATGGCGCTGACCGGGAATGTCTGAACGAGATTTTTTTTGTTCATAGGAATCTCTAGTGAATTATATATATACGAATAGCGTAGATTTTTTCTTAGAGTCATGACCTTAATTATAATAATTACAAGAAAATACCTATAGTCTGAAGTATCGACTGTATTAATTGCGTGAGCAAACATATACTGGCTCACGATAATGCACATAGATAAAAATACAAGGAGTATACTTTTTAATGTTAATATTATATTTCTTTTGTTATTAACATCTAACTCACGTTCTCAGCTCTCCGTATAGACATCTCGATCACTAAAATCAATCATCTCGTTCCGGAGATACAACTTGAACTGAGCGCCCGCCGTGCCCAACACAAGCCCAAATTTAGAACCCCCACGCGCAGAGCTGTGACGTCACATCGCAACCCTCCCTCCACTCGCGACAAACCATTTCCGGTAGTCGACAAAACGGGCTATTCAGTCATAGTTTTAGATATTCTGTAATCATTATAGTTTTTGCACACTAGGCCCTCGGAAAGTACACAAATATTGGAAGCGGGAAAACCTTACATTGCATCAAGAACGAACCATAAGATGTTCATCCGTGGATTCATATGAAAACCAGAGCAGAACTTTCTTGTCCATGATGCGTGAATTATTGATCAAATAACAGCAGGTGATTTAACAACATGCATTTGAACAAAGTAATTCTGCTTCTGCCATTAAAACAAATGAATCCACAACTCGCTCAAGTATACGATGGGTATAATACTAATAACCTCGTTACCTTATTTCAACTGATTGCAAAGATGGTGTACTTCAATGACTATTTTACTTTTCTCATTTAGTGAAAGCAGTCTCTGGCAAGTGTTGGGTCGAAGCGCTGAAAAACCAATCATTTGTCTTATTTCGTGATGAATTTACCAAGTTACCTAATTTACAGTAATACACTTTGCTGAATTTAGCTGCGAAAAAAATTATCATGGAACATTAGCTCTATACTGACTACGTGTGTGAACACTATTACTAAATTACACCTTTTCATTTATTTGGTTTGAAAAAAAACCTGCTTTCGTAGATGAAATGGTTTACTTATTGAAAACCAAAATTAAATACAAAATATAAAGATTATTCCACGAATAAATTTTTAACTACCACATAAGTCCAGCAATGGGAGCAGACTGTAGCACCATTTGTATGGAACTACCGCATATTGACTTCAATTACGCCAGTAATTCGCAGATAACTTTTAGATACAGTTGATTAGATTCCTATATATTCTTTTTATTCAATTTCCCAGGACTTTTCTCTTCAAATAAACAGTTTTTATTTTTATCTTATTCATGCTTTTTCGTTCAAATTGATGTTTTTCTGCTGTAATCCGAGCAATCTCCATAAGAACCCTTGTTAAAATCTCCTCTTTCATGGCTGAATTGCAGTAAAACTAGCCAAGAGAATCCTATTTTTTCATATATCAGTTTATAAAACGTACTTCAGAGATGCTATATTTAATTTTTCAGAATTTCTGATGTAACTGACCCTGAGGCCTGATCCACCTTAATCAGGAAATCTTCGCTTTCGTTAAGACAAGTCCGGTTGTTTTGCTCTTAGTAGTGGCCGTTCAAGTATTACGGAAGACGACTTATGCCATTTTTGACCCTCCATGCCATATTGTTATTGTATTTATTCGCGTCCGTGTGTCGACAGTGATTCACATTTAAAGCAGGAAGCGATCACTTAATTGCACGCCATCTGGCTGGAAAACCTTGAAATGCTGTCGTTGCTCATGAGTCGAATATGGCGTCATTTGGTGTCGGATTCACTGTCCGGAAAATGAATAAAAAGGAAACTTAAGAACATTAAAAGACTCTTCGAAAATCTCTTCTCCTTCCACACACACACTGTGAAACCGTTCTCTCAACGGATGACGCGATGACGTGTGTTTGTCTATCTAGACGGTTGTCGCGTTTGCCCGTTTCGCACTATATACGCGATCAACCGCCATTTCCACAAATAATCGCTGGTGTGATAGATAGCTTTCTTGTAGCGTGTGATACAGAAACAGCATGCTGACTGGAACGTGTGTGATCATGTTAAGCCGGCATACCTGTCCACTAACCTCTAGAGTTATCGATTAACAAATTTTTTTGATTTCGATAGTTATGTATCGCAACTTTTTCGATAGATATAATTCATATGCCAATTTTAAAATCTGCCGGAAATTATACCCTGATGGAATTGCTTTTTGGATATGCATTTAGAATTATCTACCTGTCCACTGTCCACTAACCTCTAGAGTTATCGATTAACAAATTTTCTTGATTTCGATAGTTATATATAGCAACTTTTTCGATAGATATAATTCATATGCCAATTTTAAAATCTGCCGAAAATTATACGCTGTGCAAACGCGATAAAAGATTGATATGCCTTTCGCATGATCGTTCATCTTGCGATAGTTATGACGTGCACCAGCCATCGATGCAATCCCATTTTCGATATACCGCGATTTTTTTAAAACTTTTAAATATTCTTATAGTATATATATATGCCAGAATTATTAGGCTGTGTTTTCGCGATGAAGTAAGGAGACGAACTACCATTTTTTAATGCGACGTCATACGATAGGAATGCATTGTTGCGTATGGCGATATAATCTCAGTTGCGAGATATATGGAGCCTTTGTCCGACACATAATATGTACACATTTCGAAATTCTAGCGTCCGTCCCGGCCCCCTCACCTTTTCTTCCCTTCTCTGCTCTCGTCATCTCACGGCTGACACACAACAATGGGGAGTCATTCGTCACCCATTCCGAATGGACCCATAGTCTCTTTCTCTCTCCATCTAGGCATATTATACGCGAGACAGACACCCTTGTAAACAACCATCTCCCCATTATGCCTTTCTCTCTCTTCAAAATCCACATTCTACCTACTTCCCTCCCAACTACTCCCTTCTCCATTTCCTCTACACTTTTCCTAGTGCTCCTTTGTGTCCTCCCGGAATACGCTCTGACTATTCATAATTCTCATAATAATTGCAGGCTTTTTTAAATCGTTATCATTTTCATGTTTATTTTTCCCATTCAATTATTTTTTTCTTTCCTTTTAACGCGGGTCCGAGTCCGCCTCTCTTAACTGCTTGTATCTCACTTGTCCGCGGCGATTCCTGGAAAGGGTAAGCACAGGAATGACGCAAGTAACGAAAAAGTACAGCTCTCGCAATATTTCCTGGTGCTGCGAAGTAGACGATTTTGGGACGTGAGCTATGAATATTTTTTTGATATCCTGCGAAACGGACGATAAAGGTCGTTTAGTTTGGAGGATCAGTCGGAAAACCTTCCTGGATCATTTTTCCGAACTGATGGCGGCTGATCTTTAGTGCGCTAGTGTGCCTTTCATTTTTCCAGCCAATCACAGTAGAATAGCATGCATTGCCATGCATTGGTGGGAACTCAAGTCTCTGTTCGACTGCTGTGAGGTTCACATTGGTCTCAGATCGCCTCTGTTGCCAAATTTATTCTCAAAGTCAGTGGTCAACGCGACTCCTCCTTGCCCGCCGCCGCACTACGTGCACTTTTTCGCGAGAAATGACAACGCTGTTCGGCGCGACGGTGGTCGAACAGCGTTGTAGTTGCGCACCGGGAACCAGAAACTGAGGTGGAAGGGGAAACACCTTTCCATTGGCTACTCGCCCTGTGACATCCAACCGCCATCAGTTCGGGAAAATGGTATAACTGCTGCCAACACAAGCGCTTCGAGAAGTGGGATGACTCTCCTATTTAACTTCTGTCCCATTTCGACTTACCTCACGATGAGACCTTAAGATAGAGTCTTTGATTTCGTCATAGCGATGGGCGATTTAAACCCTTAACCTTGTGTGTGTGTGCCTCGTGCGTTTTTTATGAAATAGTTTGGTTCCCCCGCCTCACTCTCTATCTCTCATTGGCTCCTTCTCTCTTCCCCCCTCCCTCTCTTCCCCTCCACACTTCCACTTCTACCTCCCCTCCTTGCCACACAGGGCTGCGCCAGGGACTTTTGTGAGAGCTATGACTTAAGATTAATAAATTCATGCACCAAGAGAAAGAAATTCGTTTCGTCGAAAATACCTCTACGGAATCGATACTATCGACTCGACTAGATATCGATGCACCGATACCTACTTTATATGTTTGTATCGGCGTAAAGGAAGTTGGAACTGTGAAAGTTGCTGTCGGATGGGAGTGTTAGAATCCTCGATGGAATGTTTTCCCGAGTTGCATCAGGGATTTTTATTCTTGGCTCACGGGTCGTCCCATTTGTTTATTCTTATCTACATCTACGAAGTACGGTGCAAGCCACCACTAGGGTGTGTGGCACGGGGTGATTCCACACCAGTAGCACTCGTCCCAGTACAAATCGGGTCCTCGCACGTTCCCCCGGCCGCTAGGCGCAGACACCAAAAAGCAGTCAGGAGAACAGTGCGCAGTCCAATTGGAAACTGGGAAAGTGATACGTAAATGAACATGCAAACATGCAGAACGATGCTAAAGAGACATCTAGGGATTAATATTACTAATATTATTAATTAACGAATGCTACGAGATACTACTTCATGCAGAGAACAAAATAAAATAATGCCGGACATATCAGTCGGTGTGAATGCGATGGTACTCGTAATTGGATGAGTCTGACTATCGGCAGTTGGACGAAAGTTTGCGGGGTGTTTTTTATCTCCTTCTTGCGAGACACTCGTTGTTTTATTTAAGATCCTCATTTGCATCCTTGGGTTACACAATCCTTTTTGTCTGCTCTCTTGCCAACTTCACTAGCCCATAAAAAAATCCCTTCTGATGCGAATTTCGAGTACTTTATTTTAAGTTTTTTTTTCTTTGTTTCAACCGTTGCCAAAGGAAAATGAGCTTTGGTGGGAGGCTTATGTGTTAGGTTGTCTTCTCAATTAAGTGTTGATTTCGGGATTTAACAATAACATTTTATGTATTATCCCGCATTAAGGAGAAAATCTGTGCAAATGTAATCGAGTTATTACGGAATATATCTCATTGTCATCTCAAGTCTGCGTTTGAAAATTGTATTTAAACAAAAAAAACCGAGTCGGTGAAATGCAATTTTTTTCACTTTTGTCTAAGACCAATAAGAACTCTTATGCGGAGTTTCACGGAAATCTGTTCGCAGTCAGGTGCCCTATTCGGCATGGTCTCGAAATTTCCGAACCTCGTCTGTGACAAAATTTTGACGTCGAAGCCTCGAAAATTTCATTTTCACTTAAAGTGTCATTCAAAAGTTAAGATTTATCGGGGGGGATGTGACGTCACAACCACGGATTTTCCAAGGTTCGACCCTGTCGAGTCCTTACTGAATAAGGCCCATGAGAAATCACTACAGCCATCTCGTGCGTGGACCGCCAAGCACAATAATAAAGCCGATTGGAGAAGATGCTACATAATAAGCCTGGATTTCGCTATGCGCGTTTATCCGCACTCTTTCTGTATCCAACCACTTAAGGCTACCCTTGTAATTTCCAATGACCAGCCAGGGGGGGTTGTGGTACATACAATAGTTCGAGATAAATTTCGGTACGCAACTATGGAATCACTGTACGGAAATAGTAGGGTTGAGTCCTTAGTTACGTACCGAAATTAATCTCAAACAATTGAAGCACGACCCCCCAGGTTTCAAAACGTATCGTAAAACGAGGCTAAATTGACATTAAGGGTAACTTTGACAGTTTTCGGGGCTACTTTAACAGACTAATTAAGTGCTTGTAATTTTACCGTAAGTGTCTGATATTTCTATGTAAAATGTTTCCTTGATAAAGAGGATAATTTGATTGGACAAAATTATTTTTTTTTCAATTAATTCCACGATTTTTGCAAATAGTAGGTATTATATAATATTCTTTGTCAAAATGATGTCACAGTAACCCTTACTTTTTTGATATTTGACTTACTTATGCATGCATTACATTGGCTTGTCAAAGAAACCCCTCTCACTCGAGGTTACTTTGACGCTTAAAAAAAAAATATATATATATATATATATATATATGTATCCAGAGAATACGTTCTTCTATTGGAACAAAAATAGTTGGAATTTAGGTCGCAGGAAAAAACATTTCCTGCAAAAACATCCAAAATCTGTTCAAAGTAGTTCAATGTTTTGATACTAGTTGCCTTCTAATTTTTAAAGGATCGTTCTCTAATGTTCCTCCTGCCCTTTTGAAACTTGTTTACGAGAACAATTCGCACTCTACACACTGACGAAATTTTGCCAAGTTCTGGAATGACGCTGAGTGATGATTGGGAGTAAGGTTTGGCGATGCTAATGGGATGATGCGTCTCTTGTGTATCCCTTTCGTAAGTGTGTGGGTGTATAGACTTGGCGTGGGTGTGTGGGTTGGTGCGCTCTCCGGCGAGCCGTGAAATGTATTCAGCTTCCCCCCCTAGTGGAAGTTTCGTCGCCATAGCGCGCATGTACGATATGACGCGACATGCAGACGGGAGACATTGGATCTTGGATAGTACTCCGCGGAGAGAGAGCGAATGGGAGGCGAGGTAGCTTAGTGGTTTTTAAAGAAATTTCAGCGAGATAAACACTTTGAATAAAATTCGATGAATTTGGCATCGCTATAAAGAAAAATATCTCATCTTTCCATTGATTACAGAATATCGTCCACTTGCCATTATACCTTATGAGATAATTTGCCAAATAAATACCAGCCATTTCACAGGGGAAATGGGATGGGTGTTCACTCCAGAGAGACTTTAATTAGAAAATTAGGGATTTCTAACTCATAAGATCTCGAGGACAAACATGCGTAGTCCGAATGCTTTCTCTACTGTTTTAATAAATAATCAATAATTCACCGCTGCAATTGTTTTCAGAATTTCAAAATAATCGTCGGTTTTAAACACGTTTTCTTCTGACGGCGTGAAAAAAATGAGTCAAGTTGAAACATTATATCTATGTGTTTAGTTTATTACTGAGAATTTCAGTAATTCAAAACAAATGTTTTGCGTCGTTAATGTGACAATATTTACTCCATGCTTCTTACTGCTGCTGTAATTTAGAAATAAGATTTGAATATGTCCCTATTTTCACTAATGAAAAATCTCGCTCAAAATACCTTAAACACTTTAAAATGTCTTATATTTGTAAGCCGTACTTAAAACGCCGTCATAACCAAAGGATGTATAGCAAATTATTTCGATTATTAAAAAACGTTATTACAAAAATATCGAAAAAACTTGTCAACTAAGCACCGTTGCATTCCTGACTCTAGATATGTATCTGAACTTCCTCATTAAAAAAAAATAATATCTCTCTGAAGCGCCGAGACCAATCGCACGGAGAATGACTACATTTTTGAAGTTTATCTAAAATAATATTTCGGTAAGTGGCAATTAATTTGGTACTTAAAGTAATGTGACGTCGTTGTCTTTATAAAAAGGCCTAATTCATTGGTTTTGATGTATAATTTTCCATGACCAAAGTCGACCAATCATGAAATCTCGTATCCATGTTTGCTTGGCCTTAAGACGTTCCGCATGTACCTAGAATATAGTATGGGTTCTCATGAAGATTTATCTTTCTGTGAAAATTTCATTTATGCCGGAAGTGCGATGTTGCCAAGAACAGCAGTGATATTTACATTATTATATTTAGTATACCTACGGTATATCTAGGAGCCTTCCAAAATTCAAATATTATTACCTTCCCTTTCCTTTAACCCCTAAAGCGATTTACTTAAATTTAGCTCGGTGTTGGAAATGGTTTCGCATGTGACCTACAGGTGGTGAGGAGTCGGAGCCTATATTTGACAGGCCATGCTATCTGCTATGTGTGGAGCGCTATTCCTCGTTTTATAAATAATTATTGGTATTAATCACACCAATGGCTTGAATCCTTACTGATCGATCTCTAAAATGGAGAGTTTAGTATCATACGCTGTTTCTCAGCGAAGAAAATAATAAATCTCCTAGCATTGACCTCATTTCTCGAGAAAATGCTCAGGTTTTCAATAGGGCATTTAAATTACTGTTGCATTTTTTACTGAGATTTCTTAGCCATTGTAAATTCAGTTAGTTTTGACTCCTCGGTCGCGAAACTAACTTCATCATTCAAGGTAAACTTGAGTATGTAAACTGATATTTCATTTACAAAAATCTATCAGTTATTAAAGGATGTGTACCCATTTACTTAGTTGCATTATCTCTATGAAGGTTTTAAAAAACAATTTCTTTTTTTTTCTTGCAGGTAAGCGAGTTACGTCTACCTATATCCAGCCTGATTTGGTAAGAATCTATGTACGATCCTATATTTGTAAATCTCTAATATCAGTCTGTATGTAGGTGTATATGCCTGTCATTTACACATGTTTAAAGAACTTCCAAGTGACCTAGGATGATGAAATTTGTCAAGTACTGAATTCGGTTCAGGAGATCCTTTTTTTGCATTTTTAGTCTACTTGCTGTCAGTATATAGGGTTGTAATTCTCACTATCGTATTGTGGAAATAATGAACTTTTTTAATTTTTGCTCTATTACAAACGGAATTTCAGTTTTATAGGCTGTAGACCGTAAATAACCGTAAGATCGCGATACGACATTAATACCTTATTTTCACTGCGAGAACGTCATGACATTCTGAACATGTTAAATGAAAGACTTTGTACTATTCCACAACATGATATTGTGGAATAGTACAAAGTCTTTCATTTAACATGTTCAGTGCAACTAAATTCCACAAAGTATCGCCTGCCTCCATTGACATTGAAAGTCATGACATTCGCCATTCATTGTACGGTGGTTATTAGGATGGCATTTGATTGACTAACTACCTGTCCATCCACTGACAGCGTCTACTGTCTTCAAGGGTTTTTATGTTTTCTATTATTACGCCGGCATGGGCAGTACTTTATCCACTGGGATATTATATTTTCTCTTTGTGCTTTTTATGCTACACGAAATAATCATCCAGTTTTCTCACGAATCGGCTGTAATGAGTGCCTTACTGTCAGTCGAGAACAGATTTTTATTAATTGCTTGTCTCTTTCTTTAGCTGATAAACACAATTCATTTGCCGCAAATACTTTATTGATGGACTCGTTATTTTCTAGCAGCTCAAGATGTTTAAAAAATATTCTTGTATTTTTTTAAACTTCGTTAATTTTTTTTCGCAATCCCTTTCTGTGAGCGCTTTAATTATTAGGCGAGTGCTTTTGAATTTATCGATGTTGTTTGCGTTTAAAGGCAATTTACTCCTGCTACGAAAAGAATGATTTTTTTAAATCTGCAGTCTAATTTTTGTGATTTTAAGTCTGTTGTAATGCTGGATTAATCTAGAAAATATGAAATGAAAAATGAAATTGAAGAGAAAAGTATATTCTGCGCAGGATTACTGTGTATTACCATTCTATTTCTCTTGTGTGTATATATGTATATATAACGAACGACCATACTTAGCCAATGATTATGAATTTTCTTTACTCAATCATTAAATATTACGGTTAATATTAGTATGGATTAATTTATGGAGGTTTGTTCATGTCTTTTTAAACATTTCAACTTGTTGATCCCACCATTGAGCCCTGAAGAAGCCTCATTAATTAAAAAGGCGAAACGTCGCCGGAAAAATGGAAGTTGAAATTTTTAAACAGACATTACCAAACCTCCATCAATTAACCCATACTAATATTAAAGTGGTCAATAACAATTCAATGAAGTTAATATTAGTCGTATCTGGTCATTTATCTGAAATAATTATAGCGAAATCAAAGCCTCTTTTTGCGTAAGAATTAAAAATCAATTTCTACCGCTTTGCTATCCAGCGAATTTCCGGGCGCAACTACCAGAGGGCCAAAGCGAACGAAAAATAACAAAAACTTTATCTCATTCTTCTGGAATTTATAGAAATTCATCTGCTGTTTTAATTTTGATATCTCCTCCTTTTCCTCTGACATGGGGTTAAACCCCTGGTAAAATCGGGCTAGATGGAGAAATAACATCATATCGGAGGTACACTCAATGTAACCCTTGCTACATTCCCTATCGCTACACTGCAGTTTGATACTACAGAATGCAAACGGGAGGGGTCTCTCCGCTCCTTGCATACTCCTTGGAGAAATAATTTGTGCAATTTAATTCAGCTTATTACTCTAGGAATTCGAGTGCGAATTTCTTCTATCGCTCGTCAGGGTAGATGCAAAACAATGTTTTTTCTGGGATGGGAGAGAGATAGTGTGTTCTCTAGTAGTAGACCGGTAGAATTTCTTTATTGAACGACTGGTCGTGGAGACTTATTCCCCGTCCCCTTCTTGGGAGATACTTCGCCCGGAGCGCTGGGGGTATGAACGCCACTGGCAAAAAGACCGGAAGCGAGTGCCGTGAATGACAAAATCCTTCGGGGACGGAAGAAAATGAGCCATTCAGCAGGTGGTGCAGCAGCAGCGAGGAGGTTCTCTGTCTGGGGTACTTCTTGCGGTTGCGTGGGGGGCGGGGAGGCGATTCGCGGGGACGAGAGCTACAAATGAAGCGGTGTTGGTCCCTTGCCTCGTGTGGAGAGAAGAGAGAGAGTCATCTCTCTTATTAATATGAGCTGGAATCTGTCACATTTGCCAACATCTTTTATTTAATCATTAAGGAATTCCATCGCGACTGTGCAAGTCAAAATAAATTCCACATTTTTGTTTTTTTGTTTGTTAAATATTGTAGATTTTGAATCTAAAAATTTATATTTAGAACTAATTTATGTACAAATACTATGCAGACATTTTTTATCCTATCCTATCTAAAAGATTATTCAAAGTAATGGTGCACATCACAAAGCACAAAACATAATGCAATAAAAATAAGTCATCGACAAATTAATTAAAATTTATTATAATTTGATATGTTATGACAACACTTAATTTTATTTTGATTTTTTTAAAGAAACTAAATTTACAACAATTTACAAGCAAACTATAAATAGCAACGAAGGTATGATCAGACAATATATTCAGGAAGAACTCTCTCTCTCTGGGATAACTAGTAAAATAATATGTAGGTATATATATGTCAATAATAGTTACTGTAGTCCTGAAGTAACATGTGTATAAAAATGCGAAACGTCGGGAAATAGAAATAAAATAATTTACAAATTAAAAGATCTCCCGAAAGAAGAAAACATAAATAAACATAAATAAGAGTTCATGAAGGACAATCATATAAATATGCAGAATATTCGGCGGTTTTATTTTAAATGAACTCTTTGTTTTTCAGCCATGCGAGCCGACTGCAGCGCCATTTACATTACAATAATGAATGTTGTTGACGTCGCTTCCTGTTGGGTATTTGCTAATGACTCATGAAAACTAACATGGTTTGGTTTCTTTATTTTATCACCGTCTAATTTACCGGGAGATTTCACTTCTCATGGACAGTTGTTTTTTGGAAAATGGCTTTTATATTAAACGGAGAAATATAATTTTTTCCCATTTTCTATTGTCGAATTTATCCATTGTCGGATTTGACTTCGATTTACGCGTTAATTTCAAGTTAAATTTGCAAAAATATTGGGTGGAAAGGTAGGACTTAGTTTATCGTATCAAATGGAACACACGATTATATATATATATATATATATATATATATATATATAAGATAGACGGATACAGAATCCGTCTTCGGTACAGAATATATCTTTGAGAAAGGTTCTAGAGCAACCGAAATATCAACTTATAGTGTGAGTGTTCTTTTTTATGTGTTTATATTTCATTCCGCCCCACCTGTGGCATAGTTTATTTATATTATCGCGTGTGTGATTTTCCACGAACTCGTATATATATATATATATATATATATATATATATATATATATATATATATATATATATATATATATATATAGTAGCCATATCCAGGGTTTCGGAGTGGAGGTCTTTGCGCTTCCTGCTCCGCTCAAGATGATCGTCTCAATAGTAGCCATATCCAGGGCTTCGGAGTGGAGGTCTTTGCGCTTCCTGCTCCGCTCAAGATGATCGTCTCAATTAATAATTATTATTTTAATATTATCATATTAAAAGATTTTCCTGATTTTTCCTATCATCATCATTTGAGTAATATACCGGTTAAAGGTCGGATGTAATGAAAGTCAGAGAAAATCCAACGAACTCCTACACTTGCCGTGCCCTTTCTACCTCTAGTATTTCTTTATTCATCTCAGCATAAGGCCTACCTTTCTTCATCCCGTCCATAAAATCTATTCTCTTTCTTCCCCCTTCCCCGCTTACCCAACAATCTACCCTCTATCACGGCCTTCAGCAAACCATCGTCCCTCATTACCCCTTCCAGCCACCTACCCTGCCTTCCCTTAATATCATCTATAAGTTTCCTCTCCTCGCCCATCATGTCAAGCACTTCCTCATTTGTCTTCCTTTCCGTCCAACGCACCTTTTCTTATAAAAACAAAAAATATATTCTATACGCTAACTAACTTGCAGGTGTGTATTTAAATTAATTCCAGCAATTTTCCATCGATTGAGAGATTAACTCTTCCGTTTTTGCTTTTCATACAAAGATGAGGACAGCATAGTGACACTATCAAAAGTACTCTTTGAGTAGCTCAGAAGTTCTTTGTACATGCAGTGTTGACTAGAATTGAATTGATCTGATTAAAATGTGGCACAGATATCCGCTTCGTTACTTGGGTATTTATCTTAAATCTTTGGTGGGAGCCGGAGTGGGAAAATTATGCAGTTTCGAGCTCCAAGACTCCGCCTTAATCAGCAGGCTTATTAGGAGCAACGGGTAGCTCCGGCTCCAAAGACCTGCGGCCATTTTTGTTGAATCATCACATTTCGAGGGAGAATTTTAAACATCTTTCACACGTTCTCTGGCGAGCGTGCTCACTGGAGCTGAGGCGACCGGCAGGGATTGAGCCGCCGTAAAAGTTGACGAGAGCCAGACCCTTTCAAGACGAGTCCATATGATCCGCGGTCGGAGGCTCTGGAGCCGGCGGCATGCGGCTCAACCCGCGTGTCCCCCTCCTCTCCTCCCCGTTAACCCCTCTCCCCTCCTGAGTGCAGACGGAGATTGTCCCCTTCTTCCCTTTTCTGCACTGGCGCCCAGTTTGTATCACTCGCCTCGAGGAACCCGCGACCGAGTTAAGTCGGGGGGCACACCGTCGCAATGGGTTCATGGGTTCACATGGGGGAGGGGAAGGGTAAAGAAGCGGCCGAAATCGCCTTACGTAGTACTTAAATGACCCCAAAACTATATGCATTAATGTTTTACCTCTGCAAGTAAAGCGTAGTTTGAATAACTAGGATCCTGGTTATTTTAACTAAACAGTTTAGTAAAGTATGAACCAACTAAATATTTGGTTACAAATACTAAACAGTGTAGTTAGACGTGTTTGGTCAGAAATACTACACTGTCCGGTAAGAAATGCCACTGTCTGGTAAGAAATACTACACTGTCTGGTAAAAGCAGCATGCCTGTCTGGTGCGAAATACCGCACTGTCTGGTAAGAAATGCTACTGTCTGGTAAGAAATACCTCACTGTCTGGTAAAAGCATCATGCCTGTCTGCTACGAAATACCGCACTGTCTGGTAAGAAATGCCACTGTGTGGTAAAAAATACCTCACTGTCTGGTAAAAGCATCATGCCTGCCTATTGAGAAATACTACACTGTTTAGTCATAACTGCTAGGCCTGCCTCTTAAGGAATGCTGTATGAGCACATGAAACTGTCCGGTGGTTCAAAGAAATGATACCTTTCATCTGTAAATCATAAAGCATTTTTCAATCCGGTATACTTATAACTTATGTTCTAATTCAATGCGTTTATGGCACTACCCATTTCATTTTCTTAATGTGGTCTAATTTATTTGTTCTTTGAACGTTAAAGAAAGTAAATAGTGCATCGATAGCGGGAGACCAAGGTATGTTTCGATGAAATCACAAAGATGTACGTTTTTTTTAAAATTTCGCTAAATTTGTTATCACTTCAAAGGAGTGGATACATTGTGAAGCTTTGACAGACTCCACGAAACTCCTGTAGATCTTTTGGGAAGCAGTAGGCATTCGTCTTCAGTTCTGCTTTGCCTTTCTTCTTTTCCAGAAGGGCTGGCGTGACTATGGAGCAGAAATTCCTTTGCTGGAAAAATGCTGGAAACCTTTCATTGGAAGTTGGTATTGCCAAAAAGGCTCTTTGAAGTTGTATTTCTAATTCCCTTTAGAAGTATTATGAAAGACAACCATTCATTTACCTATAAGTTTCCAACTACTCTCTTTGAAATAATTTACTTCAGTTATACGTCACTGTTACAAGCTCATTGTTAATTTCAAGTGCAGAGTTTTCGTCTGTAACTCTGTGTCAGCTAGGAATAATTTTTCTAAAAGGTATAATTTCTTTCATCGTCGCAGAAGTTCTGACGACCTCTATTTCAACGGATAATAAACATCTTTCTGGGACTTGGCTGTTAATGCTTCTTGTCCCTTTACAATTCCTGTTAAATCAGTCTTATAGGTTTAACATCCAACACTCTTAAAATAGTACGTGTGTAGAAAGACTCCATTGGTGGAGAGACATAGTAAGATGCCTTTAGGAATCTCTTTATCAGCGAAGTGAAATGACTTGTTGATTTGTTTGTATCTTTGGATTGTGGTCGCCTGAAGAATATCCCTCCGACTTCTCGGGCACAGCACCCAGCCGTTTACTTAAGAGATGTATATCCCAGTCCCGTTTTGAACTGTTTTTCGTTCAATTTTCTCGTACCTTGAGATGTGACTTTTTTGTTGGCACGATGTCTTCATGGGAGGCCAGCGATATATTTCGAGATGGATATATATATTAAGACACGTGATTAGTATATAACTGACTGATCTTATTTGTGAAATGCGCGTGGTCGAGCTTCATCATCTGACAATCAGGTCCGCCGCACAGTGGGGCCAAACCCCACTTTAGATGGACAAAAGTCCAACAATTTTACAATCAACTCCAAAACAGGCATGTTTTTGAGATCGCTGGTGATGTTTTTGAGATCGCTTAAATGAAATCTGATATCAAATTTGCGATATTTTTATATTTAATGATTTTTTTGCAAATTTTATAATTTTTACAATTTTTTTACAATAAAATTATTTTTAAGCAGAAAAATCTGTACGAATCAAATTAAAAATCTTCACGTCAATTGAGATTGTCGTCAAAAATGAATCTGATATAAAATTTACAAAATTATTTTTGCAATGACGTTTGCAAAAAACTTTCATGATTCATAGAAAAAATGATACGATTTGCACAGAAGTTTGCACGTACAATTTTTCAATGCACTGGAAGTACTGGAATTTAATAAATATTGTTAGCTGTCAACAAATAAGATACAATCAAGTGTGGTGTGTAGCGCGTATAGAGTGATGCAGTACCAAACTGGCATGTCGCCGTATGGCTCATGAACGAGGGAGGGAGAGTGTGCTAAGGACCTACTATTTCAGAAACCCCAATTCAAACTTTCCTTTTTGGACTTTTGTCCGCCTAAAGTGGGGTTTTGCCCCACTGTGCGCGCCGTAGTCAGAATGCCCTTGTTGTTCCTTAAATAAGATTATGTGGGAGGAAAGAGGATGAGCATAGATTGTTGGAATTTGAGTTGTGGGTTTGGAGAAAACAAATTAATGCTCTTTTAGACGATGCCTACTCCAGTGCTGTAAATCGAACTGAATTCAGTGTGATTACAACCGCACCGAGCAAAAGGGTTGTTGTCGTATCCGATGAATGAATCTAATACGATTATTATCAGTATCGGAAACAGAAGAAGAATCTGTTATGTTGGATGGGAGCATAAGAGGTTGGAAGATAATGAAGCTACGTTTTCATGCTGCCGTTTCAGCGTCGATTTGCCAACGCGTTGCGTGTCATACGCGTTTCCATGGCAGCGGTCGCGCAACGGTTGAAAACAGATGAGGGCGAATGACGATGACGCGTTAGATTATTATTCCTGTTCATTGTGGACTTCCTGAAGGAAGATGTATTGTCACGTGGAACATTGGCAATCGGCTTATGTTCATTTTCCGTCAACAATCGAAATACGATCTTCAATTCCTCAGGAAAGAATCACGTGAAGAACAAATGACAAATGCAGAGAGCTTCAGTCCTTGTTCCCAGCCGCCACTCTGGCTACGCAAGCTGCGTCAAACGTTACTGACGGCATCGCAGCTTGCGTTGGTGATCTAGCTTCTAATTGGCTACACAATGTTCGGCAACGCAAAAACGGCAGTATGAAAACGTAGCTAAGGTGGTTCCACCGTAAAATGACTTAAATGTCATTTTATTCATATTCTGTCTACTTGTAGAAAAAGTTGTCCTCTATCTGATTAGAACAACAAAATAATACCTTTCCACGCTATTTTATTCTATAATTGAACTTGAAATTACATGGTGTTCAACGGGGGAGAAATATGAGAAAAATACGGGGAAAAATAGTATTTTTCCATAAAATACAATTGCCATTTTCGTGGAAAACTGTGTCTATGAAGGAAATAATCTAGATAAATTGAATAAAAATAAAATATAGGCATATTACCACCTTATTATTCTAGTTATTGAAGAAATTAATGTCGTAATCTAAGTCAAAATGCGGTAATTCGTAGGAAATGGCGCTGTAGTCGGCTCCTATGGCTGGAAAAAAGTGCTCATTTAAAATACATTCGTGTAATAATAATCTGCTTATATTTTGTACCTTTATACTTTTGGGTTTCTTCTAGGTAACGCATTTCATCAGCGAAAGCAGGATTTTTTGGACCAAATATCAAAAATGTAGAATTTGATATTTGTTTTGACTCACACAGTCGCGGCGGAAACTCCTTAAGTATTGTGGGGGGGGGGGGGGGGGTGAATTGCACCGTTTGGATCCATCTCATGTTGGCATGTACACGTGCAATTTTTCAATGCGTGGTTTCGTTTCCATCGGTGTGTGGATGTTTGAAATGACCACTCGATATATTCCTTTCGATGCTTGAACATGCCTCCATTGTGCTCTTCCAAAAGGAACCCTAGCTCGAGTAGAATAGAGAACGCTGGCCTAGGGTATTACTAGACCTTGGTTTTTCTTGTGGCATGCTGGCGTAAATGTGCCAAAACTGACCAGTAGAGCGCAGTAACCCTTTAAGAAGGGGAGAGGTGAAAGTGGCAATGGGTACTGCAAAGGCTGGACATTTTGCATATTCTATTTTTTAACGCACCGCGAAATGTCTTAAGGCCGTTTTACACGGTACATTTGTTTGTACAAACTCTTCCGTGAACTCTTGCATGAGGCAAAATGTATCGTGTAAAGCGGCAAATTGTATGAACGCTTGTGCGAATGTCTCGAATGCCTGCACGGGAAATAGAACCTGTTCTAATTTCGTCGAGACAAACGTACAATCTCACCTAGTACATTCGTTTGTGCAAAATCTTTCATCGTGTAGAACGGCCTTTATAAAGAGTAGCCTTCTTTTTCTTCCCCTTTTCGGTTTCAGCTTTCTTCCTTTCCTCTCCTTTCTTTTTCTTCATTCGCTGTAAATTCGAGATTCCATTCGAGCGTGAAAACGAAATTCGTCGTCGCGGTTAAACTTCTCGTCAATCCAGAAGAGGGCGCGCGGATGGTGGTGGGAAAATTAGAAATTGGCAGAACCCGATCCTATCGACGAAAGTTCTTCTATTCTGTGAAAACCACTGCGCGACGGGAAGAGGCCCCCTGAACACGAGAGATGGGGAACACCCTTACGCACAACTTGGATTCGTCGAGAGTTTACGGAAACTAACAAGAGTGAGAACGAGATGAGGGGAGGAGGATGAGGAGGATAATTTCCCTCTCGGCGGCTCAACGAGCGTAAGAGGAGATTTAAGGTGGTTAAATCCGCAAGATTCAATTTCGACCCTTTCGCCAATTTTCCTTTCGCTTGATCACGAATCCACATTTTTAAACCCCTAAACCCCTTCCAAATTTTAAGGGAACCAGGATCTAGCCGCGCTGTGTTTTCTTAAAAGAGTCACCCGCAAGGTCACATTATTTTTATTATAATTACTACTAGAGAAATTAGCATAAAACACTAAATAATATAACTAGAAATAACTTCAAATGCAAACAATAAATTTAAATTGCAAATATTTATTCTATCCAAATACATAAATCTCTACCATCAAAAAAAATATCTAAGTAAATTTTAAATGGATAAAGCTAAACGTATTAGCAGTCAAGCTCTAAATTACTTCAAAGAGCACCACACCACAACAAATAATTTATAACAATTACACAAATAGTATAATGTAAGCACAAATGATATATAATTCTTTAAATATGTTCAGAGTCCATCGAAGATAATAGCGCTGTTGAAATATACTGATTGTGAGTCGGCTAAGAAAAACCTGGAAAGTAAACAATTTTTTCAAGACCATACGATGTAAACAAATGCCACCATCTTGGATATTTTGGTCACGTGATTCCGTCCCTCAAACGGCATTGGGCATGTTTTCTGACTGGTTGCATTTCTCATTCAACTGTGCTATTTTTAGGATCCATTTTATCAATTAATGTATGTAGCGTGTGTGTGTTTGTGGAAGAAAATTAACAGGACAAGATTGATCTTGTTATGCGTATGGGGGCTTGTGCTGGCCATTGCAGCTTCACGTAAAGCAGGCTTGGTTTTGGTATAGACCGGTAACTTCACTTTGTAGGATATGGTGTAGAATTATTAAGTGTATGCGTATTATATTGAAAGTTGGTCAAAGAGTTTTTTTTAAATCTCAACTTCCTTATTCCAACGTTTCGCTCTTTAATATCAGAGCATCATTAGGGCTATGACACAATGTAATGAAAACAGTTAATGTTAATTATCATACTATTATACAAAAGTACAGCCCGTTTTTCGTTTGTAACCACTAACCGCGAAAACTACTGAACCATTCTTTACGAAATTTTATCTAAATCATCTTCATGGTCCCCGGAAGGTTTAGAAATGAGAAAAATCTTCCGATTTTCCATTAAAATGTTATTAAAAATGTGATAAATGATACGCTAGTCCCCGTCCGGAGTGTAGTTTGAGAACCTAACACCCACCATAGAGGGCGGGCGCCATTCCACATGAGAATAGGTGAGTTCTGGCTTTATATAGAGCTCAAGGTTTAACAATAAAGAGATCTACCGATTTTCCTTTAAAATATTACTAAATAAGTGAAAACTAATACGAGAATCCCCGTAAAGAATATGGGAATCCCCGTTGCAGTGTAGAATGAGAATCCCACCCACTAGATGGCGAGCGGCATTCCATAAGAGAGAGTTGGCGATTTCACGCTTTATATATATTGAGCTCATTTACTTCCATTAAGGTGGTTCCACCGTAAAATGACTTAAAAGTCATTTTATTTATATTCCGTCTACTTGTAGAAAAAGTTATCCTCTATCTGATATGAACAACAAAATAATACCTTTCCACGCTATTTTAATCTATAATTGAACTTGAAATTACATGGTGTTCAATGAGAGTAACACGGAGAAAAGTAGTATTTTTACATAAAATACAAATTCCATTTTCGTGGAAAACTGTCTCTAAGAAGGAAATAATTCAGAGGAATCGAATAAAAATAAAATATAGGCATCTTACCATATCTTATTATTCTAGATATTGAAGAATTAATGCCGTAATCTAAGTCAATATGCGGTAATTCGTAGGAAATGGCGCTGCAGTCGGCTCCTATGGCTGGAAAAAAGTGCTCATTTAAAATACATTCGTGGAATAATAATCTGCATTTTTTCTACTTTACTTTTGGTGTTCTGTAGATAACGCATTTCATCAGCGAAAGCAGGATTTTTTGGACAAAATATAAAAAATGTGGAATTTAGTATTTGTTTTGACTCACGCAGTCGCGGCGGAACCTCCTTAAACCCTATCGCCTCCTATGAATGTATTTTTATAGCATTTATATAAATAAGGTTATAATAAAAAATGTAGGACCTTAAGGTGAGAGCATTTTCTTGTCATGACAACGGTAACAAATATGTCTTCTCAGTAAAGAAATCAACATCAATGAATGAAGCCAAAATGGAAACACTGACTGTGTCTAAATGAAATACATTTAATTAAAAGTGGTCAAGAGCCAAGAATTATTAAGGTTATCTACCGGTTAAGGTAGGTTTAAATGGATTTGAGTGACGTTTCTCGATTTTTACGTAACGCCGACCCCTCTTGCATTAAGGTGGGTTTACACACACACACACTGGCGTGTTGATTGTTCAACTAGCCCTAGCAACACGCATCTTTTGGCGTCAATTTCAGGTGCTAGTCCAATCGCAGAACTTGTAAAAGTTTCGGCTAGTCAGTTGAATGAGTGTATTTTTGCCAGCGTTTGCCGTAGTTTTTATATATTTTACGCTTCTTCATCTTCTTCTTCATCCTCTTCTATATTATTACCTGTTCCTTCTTCGTCGCTCCGCCTATCATACTTGTTCGATGGTAAGGTTATAACTTCATCTTTTTATTTTTTGGTCTTCCTATGTTGTCTCCCATCAGTAACTTATCACATTTTACTTAGACCATTCACCCATGTGTGTTTATGCGATCATTACATTCGTGGTTTTTTTTAAATTAACACTCGTTCATGTTTTCCACTAAGTAAGTTTTTCTTTTGTTTTCGTTCCGTTTTCTGGAAAGTGACGTTTATGTTCGAAAATTTTCCGTAGCCGTTTCATCTCACCAGTCTCCAACAGCCTTCTTTTTGAGATAGATTTCGAAGAAAGACTACCCATTGTAGTCGTATTTTTCATTGCACCAACAATTAGACCAAGGGGTGGAAAAAATAGGGGTTGAAGGACAAAAAACATCATAACTCCCTTACAATTATTTACATTAAAAAATCCGTTTAAAGTTATTTTTAAAATGTCAATTTTTGTTTCAATACAACTTTTGTTTCAAACATTTTTTTGTACAACCAGCCGTTATTGCAATGGGTGGCAAATATTACCTATTTGTATTTTAGGGGTTGAAGGAGAAAAAAATCACAACTGCCTTATTATTAACTGTAAAAAATCCGTTCAACGTTAATCGTCAACGTCAATATTGTCAATACAATATCTACAAATTTTATTTAAAACATTTTTCTGTACTACCAGCCTTTATTGCAAAGGGTGTTATCTATGTTATCTATTTGTATTTTAAAATACCTTATAAAATATTTAACTCTTGCACAATAGTATTTTAATGCACTGCCTTAAACACGAAATATTTCCGAGTAGATCAATTTTCTTTTTCTCATTAAAATATGAAATAATTGAGCTACTAGTTTGCTTTTTGGACTTAAATGAAGCCAAATCTTCATAGTTTATAACTTATTTAACCGATTTGTCTTAATCGACCGATAAACGGAGAAGTTTGAACTTTTCGCGTAAAAATTATGGAATTTTAGAGCTTTTGCCTTTTCCGTTGCTAAGGATTTATTTCATCGTTACCCAGCCTTGCAATACGCGTTGCAGGCTGATAAACTTATGTATCAGTACAAATAAAATTCCAAACAACTAAAATATATCGTAGAAATAATAAGTGTCGATAAAATGGAGCCTTTACGAAAAAATAACGTCTCGCTAGTCACCGAGGGAGGTTTCAGTTTTGAAAGGAAGCGGCCGCCCCTGGAACTTTTAGTCGGGGTGATTTGTCTTGCGGTGATTCAGCGCTAGTCAGCGGCAGAGAGCGTCCTCACATCATGATTTCAAAAGACATGTACTCATTGGCTGATTTCCAACGCCATCTAAAGTTCATGCATGTACGTACTACAGTGCTTGTTTGCCTCCAATGCATCATGTTACAGAATCAAACAATTTTACCACCCAGGTGGCGCGCGGCAATACATACTTTCTGGCTACAACTCGGCCAATATCAAGTTGATTGCGCTGAAACTTCATCCGAGTGCAATTCAGCTACGCGTGTTGTTTGCTAGTAGGTATTTATTAAAAATATGAACTTCGAAATCTACCTGCGCCTGTAGGCCAATGCCGAAAGGGATTTTATTTCTGTGTCGGCCCCGCTGCATTCTATACTCTTACGCGAGCAATAAATGTATACGCCTATTCATGTGAAATTTATTTCGGATATGGCTCTAATTATTTTGATGGAACACCCTACACTGTGACTTTAAGGGTTCGATAAATTCCTTGGACTAAGATTTAATATTCACGAAAAGTCGTCAAGGGGGCCGAATTTTAGCCTGGAGAAGATTTCCGGGCCCAATCGTCAGGCACAATGGGGATTTCAACGCTGAGTTTATCTGTTTTAGAACATTAAACTAAGGTGAAATGCGTTTTAGACAATTATATACTACACCTTTATTTTCTTTTGAAAGTTTCTGAAAATTCTTTGTTTGCGTTAACCTTAAATTTTGATTCACCAAAGCGAATTTTTGCCAGTCTAATTAACTTTTTCAGGTATACCCTCTTCTCTTGTCTGTCTGTCCCATAACTGTTTACGGTTTATACTGTCATAACTTTTTTTAAATCTACGAAGAGAAGGTGGGCAGATTTATTGTATTCCCAATATTTGGACAGTGCTTGTTTTAAAATGAACAACTGGTCCGCTGTGGATTTTCCTCGTCTAAATCCAGCTTGATGTTCCCCTAATATTGGTTCTGAGTATCCTGTTAGCTTCTTGCATATTATTTTGGATAGGATTTTGTATTTAGTCTTTTTTTAAGGATATTGGTCTTATTTAAAATATTTTTATGAAATAAAATGAGGTAGAACGCAATGGTCATTAGTCAAGAGTCGTCGTGTATTGCCTCTCAATGATTGAAGATTGTCCTTTTCTGTCTTGATGAACGTGTAATACTTGCTGAAAGACACCGATAAACTCAAAGTAATTTCTCCTTTTAGCTCGGTTTTTGCGAATAATTTTGTGATTCGCCTTTTTTTTCTCGTCTGGCGTCAGAAAATTGCGTCTGCGACGAATCAGATAAAAAAGTGTGAGCACTTCATGTTGTAATGTCCGTCTCAGTGAAACGATGTACCTAACCCATCCGTTTACAATCAATCAAGTCC
Source organism: Pyrrhosoma nymphula (assembly GCA_963573305.1). Lineage (NCBI taxonomy): Eukaryota > Metazoa > Arthropoda > Insecta > Odonata > Coenagrionidae > Pyrrhosoma > Pyrrhosoma nymphula. The sequence goes on along the minus strand of OY754335.1, from coordinate 3,138,541 downwards.
GTTTTAATGGACCCTTAAACGTGACTTAAGATCTTTGGACGTTTTCTGGAGTTTATGAGGAGGATGGTGCTTGGCCGTAAAAATCGAGTGCCTCCCTGAAATAAAAATTTGTTTTTTTGTCCTCAAAAACGGTTAAAAAAACTAGGTTGAAGATTTTGTTGGCATATCGGCAGTTCCCACATTTTAGCCTCCGGATGCATTAAAATTAATGCTTTTGAATGCACTCATTTTTGAAGCTTGAATGCACTCTGTGAGCCTCTACTGGGTTACCTGTCGTTCCCCCGGCATGTGTCCGACGTATAGCCAAGGGATTTCAGAACTCAAATCGGATAAAAACCAATAAATAGATGATATGTTAGTCGGGTGATGCAGTCAGCAGAGCATAGATAGAAAGGACAATTTAAATTTTGAGATTTAAAAAAAAACAGCTTACATAGGTCAGAAGATTCAATGATTATCTACATTTTTACTATCATGAGTTTATTATGACTAATTATGCTCCAGTAGTTATTGTGTATTGCTTTTGCCAACCGTTGTTACAAAGGTAGAAAGAGCAATTTAAATTTTAAGATTTAAACATTCTTTTCAGCGCCTTGAAGATTCAATTAAAAGTGATTAATATAATTATATATGTATAATGACTGAGTTTTTATGTTTCCTATTTCGTCTATAATGTAGTTGTGTAGATGAGAAGGACAAATTAAATTTCAAGATCTAAAAATTTTCTATTCAGCGTTACATGGTGTTATTTAATAGTATTGTAATGTTATAATTAATAAGACTAAATTGTTTAATAGTGTTTCATTACGTAATGCAGCGTTGGTATTTATGTCTACCATCAATCGTTGTATTCATTTTATTTGGCCGTTGTGAACATCCCGTGGTAATAAGAGGAATTTGACCGGGAAATTAAGTTACTATTTTTTTTCGCATTTTGGAACACGTAGAAAATAGTGTCCTCCATCTCTTAAATGAGTCATGAATTGGCAATTTTTCATGCTGAAGTTTTTATCCCAAAACTTATATAGGAGCTATCACATCAATTCCAACTTTTCAAAATGTTGCATAAGCATAGAAAAACACGTTTTGAAATGACCCTTTCAATGGCATAATTACCATTTTATTATCCAATGTGGAATGATTTCACCGAATCAGGCCGGGAACGATGTCATATATTAAATGCCAATTTGTTTCGCCAAAATTGCACTCAAGTGAAGTGCATATCTACTTTTCCCACGATTCATATTCGTAAATGCTTTGACCCAATGGCGACAATATACGTAGCGGAGGAAAAAAGTAACTATTTTTCGTTTGGTATCATAACAGCATGCCATTAAAATATTCAAGCGGTAAGAGATAAGATTATGGCATTTTTTATTCCCCACATTAATTACTGTGCCACAGCACTGTTTTTAGCCAATGGCGTAGACAAAAATAGACTATATAGGTATTTCAGAATAGCGGTATGAGACAATTTCTAACTTGCATATAATAGGCATATTAAAATTCAATCTATGCTAAAATGCTAGGGATATCATTCGAGTCTTAAGAGCACAATGTTGAATAAAATATAAATTGATTTAATTACTTATACTATAAGTATTATAAAATGGTTTGAGGCTAATAATAAAAAACGTAAATTGGATACCAACATTTTGTTTATGTTGTAAACGCTTTCAGAGATTGATATCTATAGCATTGAGATATCAAGCCTTAGGACACAGTGCATTGATCCGTATGCCTAAAATTAAATTGGGTAAATTTACCAGGTACTTTGATGAAATTCGGATGTTCAACAATGAATTACTCAATTGTACTCTACTATATAAAAGGCTACGCGTGCGTAAGTACGTACGATTCCGTTGCTAGGCGTAGAGACTCAAACGTGCGTCAACTGTTTATTGTTTCTGTTTATTTTAATTAAATGGCAGTGGTGATGTATTTGTATCGTCCGATACAAAATCGGTGTAACATCCGTTACGGGTCAAAATCATTTTTTTGGTACAGATTTTCCGTTTGAACTTACATTCTAATGTTTAAATTTAGTGGTAAAATGTGCATTGTACTTAACTAAGATTGTTTTTAATAATTAAACATTTATGCGGTGGGAATGGGATACCTAAATATTGTATGCGGGAAAAGTGTGATGGATATGGTTCGGAATGAGCGAAAGATGAAAGAATTTGGGTGGGATTCTCCAGTAATGGATACATATATATGAAAGGAGATGGCTTTGTTAGTTTGACCATGTCGTGTTGGACTCCCAATCGGAAGATCGCGAATTCGAGACAAGGTGACGGCAAATTGCTGACTGGTTTCGGAAAAATTTCGACTGGTTTCGGAAAAATATCATCATCGGTGTCATGTTTCACTTTCGTGGGTTCGTGAGTATTGACTAAGCGCCTCTCCATATCTGGGTCTGTCATTCCAAACTTCCTGCATCACAACATCCTCATAGGAACATTTTCTATTATCAATGTCGGATTTAACTTGACCCATCCATCTTCTCGACATTTGGAGGAGAATAGCGCTAGCGAAGGAAGCGTTCAATAATAGAAGGGAGCTGATGACGGGGACCTTAAATAAGGATGTAAAAAAGAGGCTGGTGAAGAGCTTGATATGGAGTGTGGCGTTGTATGGGGCAGAAACGTGGACCTTAAGAATGGAAGACGAAAATAGGCTGAAGGCTTTGGAGATGTGGGTGTGGAGGAGGATGGAGAAGGTGCGTTGGACGGAAAGGAAGACAAACGAGGAAGTGCTTGACATGGTGGGCGAGGAGAGGAAACTTATAGATGAGATAAAGGTAGGTGGCTGGAAGGGGTAATGAGGGACGATGGTTTGATTAAAGGCCGTGATAGAGGGTAGGATGTTGGGTAAGCGGGGAAGGGGGAAGAAAGAGAATAAGTTTTATCGGCGGGATGAAGAATGGTGGCACTAATGCTGAGATGAAGAAAGAAATACTAGAGGTAGAAAGGGCACGTGTAAGAGTTCGTTGGTTATTCTCTGACTTTCATCACAACCTACCTCTAACCGCTAGATTACTGTAATCATAATAATAATAATCCATCTTCTCTTGGGTCTTCCCCTTGGCCTTTTACATTCTTCTCTCTTTTCCAAAATCATTTTAGGTATCCTTACATTCTCCATTCTCATTACATGACCAAATCATCGTATTCTGTTTCTAGAAATTTGCTGTCTTATACCTTTAATAATCAGTTGTGATAATATGTATCTGAATTTCTGATTACATCAAATCTTGTTTTTGTAAAAATATATTAATCGAAAATAATCATCCGATTTTTTTTGGAGCGAGACAACGAAAGATTTCTGCACCCTTCGCATGCTACCCTCAAAGTACCCGTGGCTCCACTGTGGAGAGGCGATAGCAACAGTCTCATCAGAAGACACTGATGGCGAAGATCTAGAATATCGGCCCGGTATAAAATGTCACAGCTTCGGGCCAAATTGAAATTCACAGAATCGGTTGGAATACTGCGATGTGGAAGGCAACCGGAAACCACCACGTTAATCACCCTAGAAGAGATACAGCCTTGCATTCGAAAATATATGGTGTGATGGCATTCCTTCCAGTGAAATATTTCGTAAGTAAAATAGTCCCCCAAATCGGATCTCAGGGCTTCTGGGAAGGGGGACATCAGTCGGAACTCAGAATGGACAAATGCAATAATTGTTTACTTCGCCATTATTTCGTCGAAACTGGGAGAAGACTTTGTGAATAGAATGCTTCCCTGCAAGTGGCGATACTCATCGGGGTATCGCCAACACACTCTATTCTCATAGAAGTCAACTGTCTAGCGTATTAATCCTCCTTCCAGCTCCGTTAAAATTGTTGTGAATGAAATCGATGTGGTGAGAATCATTTTGGTTATCGACCGAGAGTGTTTTTTTTCTCTCGCCATGGTTTTCTTTTTAGCGTTCCGGTTTTAGAACATTTCACACCTCGTTATTGTTTCACCAGTGCTGACGTAATGCATATCCTTCGCGAAAGAGATCCACGTGGCAGATGATCTCTCAGCAGTAACCTCATAATTGACCCCTCCCCCCGGTCTTCGCGCTAAGTGGGCTAATGCCGGGATGTGACCATCAAAACGAGGTCAGGCGAACGAAGACGAGAATGCACTACGCCTCTTCCCCGCGGTGAAGATATTATGATAATATTACTCTTTGGTTTTTGTACTCGTAAATACCTTCTTTCGTGTCGGGAACGTGGAATGGGGATATTCATACTCCTTTTAGTGCTCTCTCATTCTGCGGTACTCACAAAATGGTTAATTCCATGCGTGTCTTCCCCGCCAGTCTCGCGTGATCCAGGCAGTTGCTGCGAACTTAGGAAATCCCCAACACACACGCCATGTCACTCCGGAAGACAATCTCTGCAGCGTGTCTTTCTTTTTTCTTTTGTTTTTTAGTGTTCATTTGGGAATGGAGACTGCTTCACGTTAATCGCGCTCGTAATAGTAGGCACTCCCGTTTTCGTTTCAACCGAGCAAGTTTTTTTGTTCCATTTCATTTTCAAGGAAAACTCTTTGGCTTTGATTCCTTTTCCCTTCCCTCATCTCTCGCTCTCCAGTAGCACTCTGCTCTCACAGGGCTTCGAAAAAGGTCCTTGAAAAAGGACGGCCATTAAGTGCGCCCAGTGGACTCTTGTAATGATCGACATCAAAAGAACTTTACCTTTGATTGACCGTCTTGATGTAGGTGGTACCTCTTTTATGGCTCGCGTGACTTTTCAATCGAATGAAGAAGTTTTTCGTCTCTCTTTCTCCTCGCAATCACTTGACTCGCCGGATGAATAAATTGACCTCTTCAACTTCTTCTTCTTCTATCATTATGTTGGATGAATGATTCATCGCCTATCCGAATTTAACTCGAGTCATACTCGCGTATGGAAGTCACAAACTGGAGCAAGTAGAACAATTTAATTACTTGGGTAGTACACTAGAAGAAACAGGACATAGTAGCAAAGACATTAGGAGGAGAATAGCGCTAGCGAAGGAAGCGTTCAATAATAGAAGGGAGCTGATGATGGGGACCTTAAGTAAGGATGTAAAAAAAAGAGGCTGGTGAAGAGCTTGATATGGAGTGTGGCGTTGTATGGGGCGGAAACGTGGACTTTGAGAAAGGAAGACGAAAATAGGCTGAAGGCTTTTGAGATGTGGGTGTGGAGGAGGATGGAGAAGGTGCGTTGGACGGAAAGGAAGACAAACGAGGAAGTGCTTGACATGGTGGGCGAGGAGAGGAAACTTATAGATGAGATTAAAGGGGAAGACAGGGTAGGTGGCTGGATGCGGTAATGAGGGGCGATGGTTTGCTGTAGGCCGTGATAGAGGGTAGGATGTTGGGTAGGCGGGGAAGGGGAAGGAAGAGAATAGGTTTTATGGACGGGATGAAGAAAGGTAGGACTTATGCTGAGATGAAGAAAGAAATTTGTCTTAGGAGGTAGAGGCCTGTGCTTGTAATGAACTTTGACGATTTTTGTTACTCTTTCTTATTTGAACCTACTTCAATTGATATAATACCCGAATAATGATAAATATCTGGGCGCCAATCTTCTCTCGGATTGTAATTTTTCTTCTGTCGAATCCTCGAAGACATCATCCGAGCTGAGGAAATTTATTCTTGGAAAAAGTCGTTTAAAAATAAAATCTAGCAATCGCTCACTTCTCCAGCTAAGTCATGCGTCACACTTTCTCGTAAATTAACGAACAACAATGGCTGTAACCATGGAGCTAATCTTGCAAATGGCGATGAAAACACCAAAATTGAGTGTTCGACCTTAATAAATTAAAATTGTAGACCAGTAAGTCGACATTGAACGCCATTGAAAATAAACTTTCAAATTGTTTGCGCAACTCTCATTTTCATATTTGTATTTTGCCTTATTTTTAGTCGTGATAAAAAATACTCCACCTCCAAGTACGCGTTGATTCCCACACGATTTTAATGGCAACTTCTGTAAATCACACCCTCACTTAAATTCAATACGTTCAGCGAATTTTCCCGAAGACCAGACGAATGAATTTCTCGTACCCAAAACCCTCAATATATGTAGTGTTTCATCGAAATCGTTGGAACCGCTTTAGAGAAACATTTAACGCACATGCGAAGTCGGTAAAAATTATACTATAGTCCTTATAACATATTTTGCTCTCCATCTCATTCGGAGTACTCTCCTTCTTTTAAAGATACATTATTCCAGCGGTGGTTTTTCCACTTACAGACCTGAAATGCTTCTTCTGGTTTTGGTCGTGCCATGCATTTCCCCTGCCGAATTCTCTTAAATGTCGTCAGTGATGTCAAAAATACGTTCATTATGCAGCGATTTTAATTTTGGAAATAAATATAAGTCAAGAGGCGGCCAGGTCAGGTGAGTAGGGAGGCTGGGGGGGAGGACAGTCATTTGTTTTTTGAACAAAACTCGAGAACTGACGAGGCTTGAGTGGGTGGGGGCGTTGTCGTTGTGGAGGAACCACGAACTGGCCTGCCACGACGCTGGTCTTTTGTTTTGCGGAATTCTTTCGCACAACTTTTTCAACTAACATACCTTCGTATTATTGGCGGTTGACTGTTTGCCCTTTAGGGAGAAATTCAAAATTCACAGCGCCATCGAAATTGGCGAGTACAGTTTCGACGTGTAAAGCGTCATTATCAAGAAAAACAGTTTGTCTTGTCTTGATAATGACGCTTTAGACGTCGAAACCGGTCGACAGCAATAAAAGAATAGTGGAATTTGTACTGCTTTTTCTTCTCATCATGAATCCTTCCTAGAAATATGTACGTAAAAGAAGATACGATGTTTCCTCATAGAAAGTGTTAATATATGGTAGTGTTGGCGGGCCAAGTGTTTATTCCTTCGCTCGTCATCTTCGCTGTCGGTTTAAGGTTCCAAAGCATTCACACCATTTTCCTGTGCCATTTCTTTTCATTAATGGAGACAAAAATTCTTTCTACTTCAGCGCAACTGGATAACTAGGCCATGATGGATGTTGCTTTTTCTGATTTGAATAATTTGATCGCTTTATTCAATTTTTCCAAACATCTCTTTCACGTGGTCTTTTGAATATTCCTTTAAAAAAAATGTTAATTCCCATTTTTTTCTCTCTCTCCACTTCCACTCTATTCTCTCTCTTTCTTTTGGAAAAACTTGAAGTGAAAGAATCGCCGTATTAGTGTAATTGGATTCCGAGATTAAATACAGGGCTACGAAATTAATGCCTTGGTGCACTCAACAGTAGATTATTTTTTTTAAGGGAGGCGCGTGCTTTGCCAAACTGTCATGTCTTGCCGGATGCCCAAGAATCACGTCGACGACTTTTTAAATGAATGGATGTTAGCTCCAGCGTTTTGTATTCGTTTCAACAGACTACCGCGTCCCCCCTTTTTTTCTTTTTATTACTATAATTAAAATTATGTATTTTTTCTACACACCTGTGCGTGACCCGGAAATGGACACGTGGTAATTATTATTCTGACGTGGGATGTAAAAGTAAAAATAAAATGGGGAAAAATTAGGGGCCGGAACGTGCCTCATCTCGCAAGGGCTACTCGTGGAAAGTGCCGCGGTTGTTCTCGGATAAAAAGAGGAGATATTTAATGGATATTATATCCTTTTCAGCGCTTGCAGCCTTCTGCGCGCCCATTTTCCACGGGATTAACTCTGGATCCATCCGTGTCGGCGCTGGCTATAATGGCGCCCTGTAATCCAAGGTCGCTATACCCCCGTAGATATATGGCATAGCGACCTTGCTGTAATCAAGTGCTTTCGTCTGGGATTGACGATTCCGTTGTTTGCGAATGAAAGCCCGAGTTGCTGACGAGAGGATTCCAGTTAATTTCGTTCCGCGTGCTATAAAGCCGTGAAATGTGTGTTCGCAACTCTCAATTCATCAAGAGCATTTGAACATTGAACTGTTTTGTGCCGATACGAGTTAAATTCTTGTAGATCATGATTTAATATTTTGACTCATAATTTATTACTTCTGCTATCCTTGGTCTCTTAACGAATCTTATTTTCGTACGTAAATTTTCGTTTCGTATGTATGTAGTGAGAAGTTAACGTTCAATAACAAGAGAGTACGAATGCGTAATACTCGTCAGGGTATGAGCATTCGTACTTTTGTACGAATTCGTTTATCTCCCTGCTCTACCCTGACGGGTATGAGCATTCGTACTTTTGTACGAATTCGTTTATCTCCCTGCTCTACCCTGACGGGTATGAGCATTCGTACTTTTGTACGAATTCGTTTATCTCCCTGCTCTACCCTGACGGGTATGAGCATTCGTACTTTTGTACGAATTCGTTTATCTCCCTGCTCTACCCTGACGGGTATGAGCATTCGTACTTTTGTACGAATTCGTTTATCTCCCTGCTCTACCCTGACGGGTATGAGCATTCGTACTTTTGTACGAATTCGTTTATCTCCCTGCTCTACCCTGACGGGTATGAGCATTCGTACTTTTGTACGAATTCGTTTATCTCCCTGCTCTACCCTGACGGGTATGAGCATTGGTACTTTTGTACGAATTCGTTTATCTCCCTGCTCTACCCTGACGGGTATGAGCATTCGTACTTTTGTACGAATTCGTTTATCTCCCTGCTCTACCCTGACGGGTATGAGCATTCGTACTTTTGTACGAATTCGTTTATCTCCCTGCTCTACCCTGACGGGTATGAGCATTCGTACTTTTGTACGAATTCGTTTATCTCCCTGCTCTACCCTGACGGGTATGAGCATTCGTACTTTTGTACGAATTCGTTTATCTCCCTGCTCTACCCTGACGGGTATGAGCATTCGTACTTTTGTACGAATTCGTTTATCTCCCTGCTCTACCCTGACGGGTATGGGCATTCGTACTTTTGTACGAATTCGTTTATCTCCCTGCTCTACCCTGACGGGTATGAGCATTCGTACTTTTGTACGAATTCGTTTATCTCCCTGCTCTACCCTGACGGGTATGAGCATTCGTACTTTTGTACGAATTCGTTTATCTCCCTGCTCTACCCTGACGGGTATGGGCATTCGTACTTTTGTACGAATTCGTTTATCTCCCTGCTCTACCCTGACGGGTATGAGCATTCGTACTTTTGTACGAATTCGTTTATCTCCCTGCTCTACCCTGACGGGTATGAGCAGTCGTACTTTTGTACGAATTCGTTTATCTCCCTGCTCTACCCTGACGGGTATGACGCATTCGTAAATACTGTCTTGCGTTTATTTATTATCTTCATTATAATTAAGTTTTGTACTTTTCTACACTTTTTATATTTTTTTAAACACACTATACGCGTTTCACCAATTTTTTGGCATCGTCAGGTGTAGTAGTTCGTTTATACATATATTATATTGTTGTCGCTGTTAGATACAGAACATTAAATTTAATTTTAAAGAAGTGTTTACATTAAAAAAAACCACAAAAAGGAAATGAAACAAAAATGAAAAGGAGGGCAAAAAAATATTAACATGAAAATAATAACAACAAAAATTTACATGCAATAAAAGAAAACGTTTACCTTTCTCATTGCACGACCACCCCTTGATATAATTGTCGCTTCGCGGGTGTAATTCCATAACGTTCCACTCTTGATTACACCCCGGCTGGAAATGTATCTTACTTCAAAAAGTATTGTTTATTTCACCTGTTTTTTATTTAAATCCACATTTAGTGATTTGGATCCTGGTGTTACTCTCTGCCGCGAACATATCTATTACGCGCTGCCAACAAAATGCAGTTAGGATACTCCATTGGGTCAATTCCTCCATCGCTGCCGGCGTTTCGATGAAAGAATAATAATCCTCAGGGCCGAATATCTTAGTGACGAAATGGCCAGTAAATGTCTCGACATTCACGACATCCAGCCCTGAAAACGATGCGCGACTCGTTAATCGATGAGTCGGCAGTGACGAAGGACTCAAACCCCGTGGAGTGACCCTAGGGCAGCCTTAATTGTCACCTGCATGCGCCAGGAAAGAACTTCATCAGATCCAAGGGTGTGACACTACTGACACTTTATTACTCCAATGGTTATATACTACATTTCACCCAGAGCACTCTAGCGGTCAGGCGCTAACTATCAGCGCAACAGGTATACTCTATAATTGAATATCTTTGAGATTTAAGTGGGAAATAGTACCTATTTATTTCTCAGAGGGAACTGAAAAAGGTAATTGTATAATCAATTCTGTATCCTGAATAATTCTGGAACCAGATTGCAGCGATAATAATGCCATCAAGTCCTTCTCTTGGCGTTATTCGCAGTGTACTTTCTCGGCCATCTTCTTTGTTTACTTACGGTTGCGATGGCGATGTCTCGTGTGGTCCCAGGCGTATTTTTAAATGGACGCTGATAAGCGCCTTACGACAAAAGGAATAATTACTGTATTTATTCACAAAAAATAAAAGATTTATGGCAAAAGCATACAATCTTTATCTTTTTCACGCATAAGTATTTTTCCATTTGCGCCTGAAACAATCGGCGCTAGTAGTAATCCATACGATATATCGAAATTCCGTCAGACCCTTGATCAGATCCTTCTTCGTATTACGCTACTCATTACGTGGTGATAGTTTTCTTCAATTTGTCAAATATGTAAATATTTTTGATGCCACCCTTTAATAAAGCTTGCAACTACGGATTTGGATGTATATCAATTGATAATTGAGCTGAAGTTCAATTTGCAAATAATACTGTTGAAAGATTTAATTTTATTGGTCATAAAAAAATGAATGAATTTTCTTAAATTAGCCAGAATATGAATAAAAAGACAATATGAATATATACTTCATTTAGTAAAAATTAGAAGAATTGAGTTAGTTAGTTTTAAGTTCGTTTGTTTGTTAGTTAGTTAAATTAGAAATAAAAATTGAAATTACGTTAGGAAAACTATATCAAGCGGGGAAGGTGAAGATAGAGAATAGGTTTTATGGATGGGAGGAGGGTAGGGACGTACGCGGAGATGAAGAAATTGAAATAATAGAAGCATAGTGTGCTTGCTGTACGTGTAAACATTTGGAGGATTTACTCTAACTTTCAATAAAAGCAACTTTTAACCGGTAGATTATTATAGTGCAAAGCTGATGATATCTGTGTCATTTACGATTGAAGATTCTGTTGCCAAAAAAAGGATAGCACGAGGAAGAAAGATTAAAGAGAAACAATGGCGCACTACCCTTAGTCTAAGCCAGTGCCAAGTTCAGTTTGGGAAAAAACTGCGTGGAATGATATAATGTTTTGTTACTTACGTGAAACAACGTACAAGTTTCTCTGTTTAAGTAGACAGAATATTAATAAAATGGAAAAATGAGCCACTTTCGAGATGGACCATAAGTACTAAGGTAGTTTAGTGGAGATATCACTTCCCATAAAACTCGACGAATTTGGTCACGTTATAAAGAAAAATATCTCCTCTTTCCAATGACAACAAAATATTTTCTAGATATTTTCCCAATAGTTACGGGAGTGCACTCCGGAGTGAATTAATTTAAAAAAATGAGGAATGTATAAACTATAAATCTCAACACAAATTTAACAGTGTTTGTTTTCTATCATTTCTCAACTATTGTTTAAAAAAATAACTTTTACTCACCGCAGTTATCTGCTATAATAATCACCGATGCGTGTGTGTGTCAATAAATTTAACGCATGAAATACACGTGAAGGTGAATCTTAATTTGGCTGCAGAACATTTTTTATTTGCAAAATTAAATTATAAATAGTGGTTTTCTGAAATTGGGAAAGGTACCAATAGGAAGAAAATAAAATAAAGAATCTTATTTTTTAAATCAAATTTTGTATTCCGGTCGAATTCCGAAATATTTGCCAAAACGTAATGATTTTTCGCGATATTTGTTTATATTCGCGAAGGTTGTTAAGGCGTTTTCATCGTACGCCGTGAAAAACATGAGTCAAGTTAAAAGACGTATGTGTAATAGTTACGAGAGCTTCAGTCACATGCAAGAACAATATTTTACACCATCAATATTACAATATTAATTTCATGGTTCTCACAGCTGCTTAGATTTAACAATAAAAATTTTAATATGATATCTATTACGTACTCATGTGGCGAAGATCTAACTTTGTGGAATATTTCCAGTGTTATAAAAAGATCACATGTGTTTTCCACAGATATATTGTACTACAAACGACTGGTTTCGGCTGTTAACACCATCATATGAAATTGTATATAATACAATAAATGCGCAGCAAGCCACTGGATATAGTACATTAATTCAATGGGAATTAACCTGTTACCTAAAAAAAAAACGGTTTTGAAATTGACTAATAAAATACAATATTAAGTCTTGGCTTAACCTTAAATCGTACATTAACTTGGCCTGATCGTATTAAAACAATTTCCAATAAAGTACATACAATATTATATGCAATTAAGCAATTCAAGGATATAATTCCAACTTCCCTGAGAATTAAATTGTTTAATACCCTGATATTGCCTCATATTGGCTATTGTTCTCTCGCTTGTACTGATATTAATATGGAGCTAAGTCAACAACTGCAGAGGTTACAAGGCTATGGCATAAGATTGATATTCAATATATTCCTTTTGATAAACATTTTACCATCGCATTGTGATATACACTCAGGTGGTCGAAGCGACGAGAATATCAATAAAAATGTGTTCATGTACAAACTGATTAAAACAGAGTGTCCTTGTTATTTGTTTGATAAAATTATCTTTAGAGCTAACAAGCATAAACGATTGACACGAAATACTGTGGTATTATTAAACCCGAATTTCCGCACCAATGTGTTAGGAAGATCTTCTCAAGTTACATCTTGTAGGCTGTGGAGTCCCTTACCTGATGGAATAAGGTCTACTGTAAATGTTTATATGTTTACAGTGAAGCGGTTACATTACTATCTTATGCAATGTAACTAAAATAATTAATGCTGTGTAAAATGTAATGATTATGAAATTTAGAGCCGATGGTTTTTGTCGTCACTAAGTTTTTGTTAAAATATTATTTATGTTAAATTGGTTATTTTGCATAAATTATTGTTCAACTATTGGAACCTTGTACAAATTGTTTTTTCGATTTTTAGGCAACAACTCAATTGGAAAATAAATGTCACTAAATGAGACTGTGAATGAATACCAATTGTCATCTCGGTGAATCTTCCAAGAGGCATAATTCCCGAGAACAAGTAAATCTTATCTATCTGATAGTGTACTTGATGATGATGACCTAAAAGTTGAAACCGGTCGTTCGTAAATCTGTGGAGAACACAAAGTTGTGTTCTTCTTAATTAATAAATAGTCTCTATTATGACTAAGGGGAATAAGTCGCTCGAAAACTGCCTTAAATGAATATAAATTGACCTCAGTCGTTGTTCCTCGTCCCCTATCCTTAAAAAACGGACCCATTAACAAAAAGAAGATGATTCCCGCCCATTCCGGTCAATCCCGAAATTTTCACCAGAGTCGTCATGACGTCACGAATTCGGGCCAAGACGAAGATTTAAGATTCGGCGCCGCGCTCTTAAAAAAAAACGGCTGACATCATTTATTTTATTTTAAACGGCGGCGTCCACAGAAATTAGCCTGTGCCTTCCAGACACGGATGAGGTTGGCTTAAAGGGGTGTTGCATTCGTGACCGATGGAAAGGGTTTCGAACTTGTGTTTCTCCGTCCTTCTTCTCAACTGGGGGCAAGAAGGGAAAAGGAATATAAACAAATTGGGTGTGCTTAACACACACTGGAAGTGAAAAATTCTTTGATCGATTTATATTCCCAAATAAATCTGAATAATAAAGGAGAATAAGGTACAATAGTTTTTAAAAATGAATATTGCATTTATGTAAATTTTATTTTTTGTTGACAAAATAGGTCTTTATCTGAAAAATAAGTATTGTACGTGCGTCTGAATAATATAGCACTCATTAATATCTCTTATGTTAATTATTTTTCTATTCTAATTATTCTAATTAACAATTCTCATCATCATTGGTTACATATTCGATCACCATTTCCTCATTTTCATCATTTTCTCGCATTTTATTTTCATCGTACCGTTATAAAAAAAGGGTGTTATGATATTCGATGTAAGAATCGAATCCGATTACCTACCAGGGGAGTTATTTTTTAATCTCACTATAGTGTGAATGCGTCATAAAATGTGGAAAATTACGTAATTTTTCGTAGTTAAACTCCGCCACTCAGGCGGCGTGACCATCTTCGGCTCTCAAGTGGTGAACTGCCGGTCTATTTATTTGATTCGTCCGCTCTTTCGACTCTTAATCCGTTTCATTTGCCTCCACCTTTCATTAGTTCCAGCTCACCTGTCGTTAGGAATGTGAAATGGAGCCACCATTGGACCCTGGCCGATCGTGAGCTGGGGGCTTATTCTGAATATCTCCGAATTTCGGACTCTGTCGGGACAGTCCCGGGTTCGAAGGCTCTGTCCCGGTGTCCAGCCCGGTTGGAAAATTTATTAAAAGAGCATTTAGTTAAAAGGTATTGGTAAAAGTAGAGTTATAGTTAATAGTGCTTTCTTAACTCTATGGAAAATATGTCCCGGCTGGCACAGACACGTCCGAGAATATATTTCCGTTTCGATCCGCTGTCAACGTGTCGGAGAAATGCGCAGCGACAAATGAATAGCGAGACAATTGTAACTCGAAAAACTGTAACTCGAAAATTAATAATTTTATTTTCTAATTTCAACCAAATGATAATAGAACTCCACGCCATTAGCTTAACGTTCATGAACAACATCCCGATTTTGAACCGGTTTTAGTGTTTTCAAAACTGGATAGGTACATTACTGGTTTTGGGACATTATAGAATACGGTAACTTCAATCATAGGGAGCCAACGATACATGCTGTCAGTACTAATCAGCAAATTAAGAAGAAAACATGAATAAGACATTCATATAAAACAAAGTTTTTTCGTCATTAAAATGTTTATACCTATTTCATGTTCTTACAGATGCTTCCAAGGTCAACAATACTCCATAAAAATAATATACTTTTTATTTTTTCCACATAACTTATAAACGGTACAACGCGTACGTCGAAATCCTAGAATGCAACCACAATAGCGATTTTGTTCCCGAAATATTACGCATATCCCTTATCCAAAGGGATTAGAAATGGATGCTCTCTAGCAAATCGGGATAAGAAGGCACCCTAAGAAGGCACCCTAAGAAGGCAGAGACCCTAACACACGACCCTTTGTGCAATGAGCAAGTGTTCCCGCAGTCCTCCTACCCACCACTTTCTCCTTTCCGAGATACTAACTTTAAGGAAAATCAACCGTTCAAGCCCGCGCCCCACACTTCTATAAGCCACGGTATAACCGCCCACCTCCTCCCTCACTCAAACCAACCCCCGTAACTACGGCTACATAACAACGGTCAATAAACAAAACAATCTTAAGAATGTGTAGTGCCTGATGATGCCGTAGATCGACTAAACGCGTTGTACCGCTAATAAATTCTGATACAAAGTATTCTATTTAGTATGGATACTAAATCAAGGGGGTATACAGGGGAGGGGCAAGGAGGGGCAGCTCCTTCCAACTTAGAAAATTATAAAAAATAAAATGGCAACAAGTTTCTGAAAAATTGATTGACAGGTTGGTCGTTAGTATTTCAACATTTTGAAAGAAACTGATTACGAATTTTAATGTTGGCATAACCGCCACTTGCATTTCTGGCCGACAAAAGCATAGTTCTAAGCAACCCTCTAGCCGGAAATCCATCTGAATTTTGGAGTTCACTTATAATTCCTTAGAATTCACTTATAATTTCCATCATATCATCTTTAGAAGTCAGACTTTTTTCAAATTAATCGCCTACTTTTCAATTGACGTATTTTCATCCAAGCAACATGAGAGATGTTTCTTTGGGGTATAGGAATGAAGTTATTTCATCTTGTACACATTTTTACAATTTGGAAGGCATCGAAGGAGAAAGAGAATTGTGGTTTAAAATGTGGAGTGAGGTACAGGAAGCGCAAGACATGATTGTAGTTTTAAAAAAAGAGCGAATTGTTTTTCTCGATCATTAGAAGAGGCGATATACTGATATTGCTCTCACACTGCCCATGCACAACAGCAAGCACTATTGAGCACTTAATTCAGCTAGCTCCCTTCGCCGAATTAAAACATGGTCAACTATTGGTGAAAATATGTTAAATGGGTTAGCAATGCCAAGCATTCACAGTCAATGGGTTTTCGCAAACAAAAAGCAATTAGTGGAAGCTGTAGTTAAAACATTCGCAGCTAATCCTCGCAAACTGTTGTCCAACAATTATTTTTAAAAACAATGATGTTCTTCATTATGTTACTGTGAATTATTTCATTGGGGTCCCTCCACAGATGTATTACAGCATTGTTCAAGAATTAATATGTACTTTTTAATAAATACATATGGTTTACTGTTCTCCCATTTGCTATTGTACAGTATGTCACCCCTTTACTCCATGAGGTTGAATTCAGTAAGCTGCCCCGCCCCCCGCCCTCTTCTGTTTTGAGCTGAATACGCCCCCCTTGTACTAAACACTTAACCACAATGTAAAACCTGAAACCATAGAGTGTATCAACAATACTCCCGATATCTTTTTTCCAGTTCTCTTCTTAAGGTAGAACCTGCGCTTCGAAGTACTGCTTTCATTACGTAGATAAACTCTACAGCAACAAGATAAAGTGGCTCAAAATGTTATTAATAATAATTGAAAATAATTTTCAATCATTCAACATGGCTGTACAGTACATGAGTTTTTTTAATTCAAAATGAAGTTTTCCTGTCATATGAAGAATGGCTTTTATATTGACGCCATGTCTCAGAGGAATTTAAAAACTTTCTCTGGAACTGCAGTAAAGCCGCACAATTAAAGAATTAGGGACGAATTAAAACAACAGAACTAGTGAGTGCTTTTGCTCTTTTAATGTAAACGTAATTAAAACAAATGTATTATATCTATAATTGCTGACGATGAACTCGACAACACTGTATAGCTGTCAACATATTGTAACGGAGGAAGCATCCAGAGCCTTGGCAACGGTGGTTATTGACGGGAGACGGGGAAATCAACAAGGCGGATTCGGGAAATGGTGTGTTTGGGAGCGACTTTATTGTTACTGTGTATACATATGTAGGGAAATAAATGTGTTAAAAGAGTTACGGAAATAAGAAGAGTTGTTTTTGCACCCACGTACGTAACAACTGGTGTCAGGTGTGGGGTAGATTAGTGAATTTTGGTGGACTTTTTGAGTGCTAGACACGACTTATTTTCGTGTAAGTCAGGAGCATGGCTTCAAGAGTGGCGAGGTTGAGTGAGTTGAAAGTGGCGGATTTGAAGCGCGAGTTGGAGGAGCGTGACATGGAGACTGGTGGGACGAAATCGGTACTTCGGTTGCGGCTTCGTGAGGCGCTTCAGGCCGAGGGTGTGGACCCCGAGGATTTCCTCTTCGAGATGGAAGACGATGGCGCGCACGAATTCACGCAGGTCCTCGGTATCTTCAAAGAGGAGCGTAACGAAAATGTCAGAGCATTGAAAGAGCTTGTCGAGAATTTCCGAACCATCAAAGACGAATTGCTTGAGAAGCTAGTCGAAATAAAAGGTGAGTTGAAAGACATCAGTGAATTGAAAAGCGAGCTAAAAAGTGACGTCAGCGGAGTGAAGGGTGAGCTGAAAGCCGATGTCAATGAAGTGAAGAAAGAATTAAGATACGCAACTTCGGAGGTACAAGACGTGCAGGAGAGGGTAAATAGTGTGAAGGAGGACTTGAAAAAGGTGGAAGTCAACGTAGAGAAGCGCATTGAAGATCGTCTGAAGGCCCTCGATCAAGAAAATGAGTTCGAGATTGAACATCGAACTGGAGTCATTCACATGAATGCTGATGCCTTGTCTGGAGGGTCGTGTCCGGCGGAATGTGGCCATTGCTTGCGACAAGAAGGAATGATTGGTCAAGCAAGACGAGTGACTGTGGTCGACGACAGTTGGGTACCCACCGCGCTTCGTTCCAAACAATCTGAAGATTCGGAAATTGGTAAGATGGTCCGTTTGAAAGAAGCGGGACGCCGACCTGGGTGGGAGGAAGTCGCTCCTTCGAGTAAAAAAGTGGAGTCGTATTGGGCACAATGGGACGGCTTAAAGTTGGACGACGGAGTTTTGAAGCGAGTGGTCGAGAGCCTCGATGGGACATCTTCGAGGACGCAGATCGTCGTTCCCCAGAAGTTGGTACCTGAAGTTCTACAGAATCTGCACGATGGGAGCTCCGGAGGTCATTTCGGCATCAGTAAAACACTAGCCAAGGTCAGAGAGAGGTTCTACTGGGTTAACTGCAGGGAGAATGCCAAATATTGGTGCAGATGGTGCGAGGTATGTGCCATCGCAAACGGGCTGAGAGGAAGAAAAACGGCGCCCATGTGTCGGTACAACGTGGGGAGCCCGTTCGAAGGGTTATCCATCGACGTGGCGGGCCATGATACGGAAACAGACTCTGGGAATAAATACGTCCTGGTAGCCGCAGATTGCTTCTCGAAATGGGTTGAAGCGTATCCAATACAGAATCAGGAAGCTACTACTATCACGACTGTCCTGGTGAGGGAATTATTCTCACGCTTTGGTACACCTTTGGAACTACACTCCGACCAAGTCAGAAACATTGAGTCTGTCGTATTCCTACAAGTCTGTTTGCTCATGGGGATAAGAAAAACACGAACTACGCCGCAACAACCCCAAGCGGATGGCATGGTCGAGCGTATGAACGGTCGGCCGACTTAATTGCCGACACCTCTCCAAGGTGGTCTCGGAGAGCCAGCGCGATTGGGATGAATATCTGCCACTATTCCTTCTGTTATATAGATCTTCGGTCCATGAAACTACAGGACAGACCCCAGCTTGCATCCTCTTCGGGAGAGAATTACGCCTGCCATGTGACCTGAGGTTTGGCAGCAAACCCGGCGAAGAGCTTATAGCGGGAGAGGATTATGTCAGTCGTTTGAGGGAGAAGATGGACCAAATCCATGATCTAGTCCGTAGAAATATGGAGGAAGCCAGGGACAGAATGAAGCAGAACTACGATGCTCGAGCGCAAGAAGGAGGTTTCCAGGCTAAAGACCAAGTATGGTTCTACAACCCCCAGAGGCGGCGTGGCCTGTCACCTAAATTTCAACGAGCGTGGGAAGGTCCGTATGAAGTCCTGAAGCGAATAAACGATGTTATTTATCGCATTCGCAACCCCCCTCGAGGAAAACCGAAAGTGGTCCATTTTAATCGACTGGCACCTTACGCAGGTGGCAACGCAAGAGTCGAGGGAGACCAAGAGGTGAACGCGCGTTTGGTGGCCGATCAACATGGCCAAGACCAGGGTAAGAACTGTTCCGGGACGAAACAGCCTTAAGGAGGGGGCAGTGTAGCGGAGGAAGCATCCAGAGCCTTGGCAACGGTGGTTATTGACGGGAGACGGGGAAATCAACAAGGCGGATTCGGGAAATGGTGTGTTTGGGAACGACTTTAATGTTACTGTGTATACATTTGTTGGGAAATAAATGTGTTAAAAGAGTTACGGAAATAAGAAGAGTTGTTTTTGCACCCACGCACGTAACAATATCATAGTTTCACTCCGGTCCGGCACCTTTGTTTGTTTGCATAGTTTCACTCCAATGTTTTTGTTTACTCCTCGAACATAGTTGCCAAGTCTATATGGCGGCTACGGAACGAAAGTAAGACTCTTCATCGCTTTTCAAACATAAATATCTGCATTAAATGGCCGATAAGGTAACCTGAAAAAAATTAATTGTATCGGTTGATTATTTAATCACCATATGGTCGTTTTTGAGGTAGCCTTGTCGTGGATAATCTCGAGTGATAAAATGTTGAAGTGAGGGACGACGCCATTCCGCCATAAGAGCAATGTAATTTTAGACTGAAAATGACCATTTTCAAATCCTGTTATCAGCGCTAAATGGCCAAATACCTCCAATTACTTTTTCACAGATCAACTAAGGCATAATTTCTCTGCAACATATGAAAATATCGAAAATATCGAAAATCTCGATGTTATTTATGGTCCTTGTAGTAGAGGTTCTACCTTAATTTACAGGGTCTGAAATGAAAGGTAAGCAATTGTGCACTGTTGTGTTGCTAAGTGATCAGAGCGAGTGAAAAACTCCAAATATATTACGTAGTACCAGAGTTAGGTTACCTGATCAGCCTTACCAGAGCTTGGCTGGAGAGGCCACACTCTCCCAGCTTAGGGCAGTTACTGGGACTATTTTACAATGGTTAAGAGGTGCCTTTCATTCAAAGGTGTCGGATCCCATCAGCTGATCGGACAGCACATCACAGCGAACGACTACGGCGATGAATTGGTTATAGCAGATTTTAAGGAGGATTCACTATGGCAAAAACACACAGTACAAAATTCCACTATTTATTTTAAAGCTGTCGACCGGTTTTGACGTCTAAAGCGTCATTTACAAGGCAAAAAACATGTTTGTGTCACTGTTCATCTTGTAAATGACGCTTTAGACGTTGGAACCGGTCTGCAGCTTAAAAGTAAATAGTGGAATTTGTACTGTGTTTTTGTCATAGTGAATTCTGTCTTCAATTTCCGCCAAGTATCGACACAATCGATTAATTTGATTCTTAAAGAGGTTCGGTGGTGGCTTCACTCTTAACTTAAGGGGAATTCGACGAAACTTGCTCTGGAAGCATTACTTATGTTGTCTTAAATCTACCTGAAAATTTTCACAGAATTATTTGCCGCAGGTTTAGTCAGATATTTGATCGAGAATTGGGTATGAAATTACAGGAGTTCCAACTCTTGTACATATATGCCTTTTCTTCTGCATCCTGCAAGTCTCTCTGCTCAAGTACTCCAAGCTCCAATTTCATGCAATGTCCGCAACGGATTTCTTCAAGCGCTCGGGGTAAAAAATCTGTGCAACATTTTTCTATCGATGATATTAATTATTATACATTGAATAAATAGAAAAGGTTTTTTCTGACGAATAAAGCCTCGCGTTCCCATGAGAACCAACTTCTCGCCAATTTCATGCCAACTTCTCGTTCAGATTTTTATCAGATTTTTATTTCAGAAATATCTTAAGGATTCTGCGGCAAATAATTCTGAAAAACATCAGGTAGCTTTACGATAAGAAAAACAATGTTTTCTTCATGTTTCATCGAATTCTCTTTAAGTTGAGCCAAACCAATGAACCTCTTATAGGTTCACAAACGTCACCCCTGTATTTTTTGTGCATAGTTATCGGGTTCGTTCAAAAATTAATTTTTAAAGAAAACAAGATTTTTACCGTAGAGAAATAAAAAAAACTTTAAATTATGCATGTCTGACGAATTTTCTGAAAATCAATACAAAAAGTGTTGGGTGCGATTATCGAAGTTTTCCTATCGTTTACCTCACGTCAACTCTGCTCCCGATCTGTTCCGGTGTTTTGTAATATCACCTTTTTTAATGACTCTTTGCGGGAAGGCGGGAGATCCGTTTCACTCTCTTAATGATCGGATCACGATCGACCAAGGTCCGATGGTGGCTCCATTTCACGTTCCTTAAGACATGTTAGATGGAACTAATGAAATGCGGAGTCAAGTGAAACGGATCAAGAGTCGAAAGATACGGATCAAGAGTCGAAAGAGCGGATGAATCAAAGAAAAGACCTGGCAGATCACCAATTGAGAGCCGAAGATGATCACACCGCCCAGTCGGCGCAGTGGAATTACGACAAATGACGTAATATTCCGTATTTTTTGACGTATTCTCACTTAAGGTGGTTCCACCGTAAAATGACTTTAATGTGATTTTATTCACATTCTGTCTACTTGTAGAAAAATTTAACCTCTATCTGATATGAACAACAAAATAAAACCTTTCCGCGCTATTGTATTCTATTATTGAACTTGAAATTGCATGGTGTTCAATGGGGGAATGAGAGAAACACGGGGAAAAATAGTATTTTTCCATAAAATACAAATACCATTTTCGTGGAAAACCGTCTCTAAGAAGGAAATAATCCAGAGAAGTTGAATAAAAATGTAACATAGACATCTTAACACCTTATTTTTCTAGTTCTTTAAGAATTACTGCCGTTATTGAAGTCAAAATGCGGTAATTCGTGGGAAATGGCGCTGCAGTCGGCTCCTATGGCTGGAAAAAAGTGCTCATATAAAATACATTCGTGGAATATTAATCTGCACATTTTCTACTTTAATTTTGGTTTTCTTCTAGGTAACGCATTTCATCAGTGAAAGCTGGATTTTTTGGACAAAATATCAAAAATGTGTAATTTAGTATTTGTTTTGACTCACACAGTCGCAGCGGAAATGCTTCCCTGTTTCGAAATCCGCAGCCTTGTGTACAGTAAAATGTGCGCAAGTTCTGAAACGAACGGAAAGCAATAGCATAGCTGTAGCATATAACGAAGTGAGCAGCGCAATGGAGCGAATGGGAAGCTCACGCTGGTGATGATTAGTAGAAATGTAGTGGAGTGCTCGTCATTGGAGTTGCCGGTGGCGACAGAGTGATGATAAATAATAAAAATGGCGATAGTGGTGATAAACCTCCCCCGCAAAGTCCTCTGGACAGTCTGGAGGTCGAAGGGAAAAAGGCCTTTGCCCTTTGGAAAGGGCACCGTTTTCAAAGGGGAAAGGTCGACCTTTTTGAGGACAACTTGCGTCAAAAGGTGGGTTTGCTGTGTGATAGGAGTGGAGGTGAATAAAGGGACTCTTGAACCATACGTGGGCCTATTTTTGGAAGGCAGGGTAATAGGTGGTCAATCAAAATAAAAAATAAAAATTGAACATGTGTACAGCCAAGGAGGTTGAAATATATAGGAGACAGGGTCCATAGATGGTCCTATGCCTGAAATTATATCGTTTCAGGAATTGGAAAAAGGTGCTTGAAATATGAAAATTGCCTTGTCTACTTCGACCAAAACGTGTAAATCATGGGAAATATTACGAGTATAGAAACAAAATTGATATTTGGAACGTCGTTGAAAATTACGTTCTCGGAATTGGACTAACCGCTCACTTATCTACTGGATGTGGTATATTGTAATCGCAAGACCTCTCAATTTATATTTTCTTCCGTAATTTGGTCGTAGTCTCAAAGCCTTAAGATAGCTGGAGCGAGATATCTCTTCCCATAAAATCCTACGAGGTTAGCGTCATTATGAAGAAGAAAAATATCTCATATTTCCAATCGCATTAAAATGTTACGAAATGTTAGCCACCTACCGCGCTACTTTTAAGAGATATTTGCCAAAAAATAATAAGCCATTTTCCACGGGAAATGATACGGGCATACTTTCCAGAGAGACGATTAAAAAAAAAAGATTTTTTTACGTCAGAAATTGAACAGTTGTAGTTGGCGTGTATTCTCAACACTTTTTAAAAAAATAAATCAATTACTGACTGAAGTAATTTTTATAGAATGGCAAAAAATCTTCGATTGTGAAGGCGTTGTCACCGTACCGCGTGAAAAAAATGAGTCAAATTAAAGACTTAAGAGTGCGTGTTTAGTTAATTGCCGAGAATTTCAGTCCTATGACAAAGTTTTTGCGTCATCAATATAATAATATTTATTTCGTGTTTATCACAGTTGCTTCAATTTAAAAAAAGTTAACACATGGTCACTGGTATGACTGGTATAATTCATCTCTCTGGAACTACCTTAGGTGTGTTTTTTATCATGCTTTTTAAGCCGTAAATTTTTAAACTAATTGGAAGTACCCACTGTTTCCCTTGATCATAATGATTTGGCCTGGAAATCTTATCTGGACTCAAGGTAGCCCCTGATCATTATATTAGTTCCTGACTATTCTGACCTAGCCCAGACCTAGCCCAATGAGCTTCTCGTATCTTTAACCCTCATTATAAGGTTTCCCATCAAAACCGTTGAAGCCGTTTTCGAGATATATTTTTCATACCCACGTACACATAAAATTGCGCATTAGATGATGGAATAATTATTTATTCTAATGTTACCATGGAATCCGTGGATCTCCGACTGATGCTGTGAACTGGTGCAAAACGGTGAGAAAAAAACACTATGGTTGTTCACGGTGATATTTAGAATCAGAAAGGGACATCGATGTGTGGAGGGAATGTGAATTTACGACAACGACCCCCTAACCTATTGCCGCGAAGGAACGGTAGAGACATACATAAGACATTGCCAGAAATTTCTTCGTAGGCCAATGACTAGCGTCGGAGCCAGTCGAGGTCAATCTATTAATGTGTGGAATACTACAAACATATTTATAGAGTAATGACAGTCTACGATTTGATGTATGGATCAAAATACTGGGCAACTAGATAAAATGACGTTAAGGTAACAGAAACGTCGGGAATGAAATTACTGCGATTGGTAAACGGCTGCACCAAAGTATATTTAATTAAGGAATATATATATATATATATATATATATATATATATATATATATATATATATAAAAGAAAAGAGCATAAACCCATAACATATAATAGGTAAAATGGGAGAATAAATAGCAAACTGGAAGGAACATGTAAAGCGGTTGCGTAAAGAGAAATAATTCCAAAGAAATGCTACATATAATATAATGAAAGGCATCGGGAAAGAAAAGTGTCCGAGAGATCAAGGAGCGGATGGTGAAAGTGAATATTGGAACATGCTCAAGAAATGCTTCTTAAATCGATTCTTATTTTCACTATGCTAAAAATCGAAATGAAATTCAATATGCTCAGAATCGTACAATGTAAAGAGTGTTATCGAATTTCATTAATCCCATTATAATTCGGGCAAGGGCCCAGCGGCACACATTGACACACCGGTTCCCGTAAGATCACCGAAGTTAAGCAATGTTGGGCCCGGACGGAGGTTGGACGGGTTACCATACATACCTTCACCGTGGTAATCTTGTCCCCTGTCGGCATGTGACAGACATGTGGCATGGGGTTGGCACAATGGACCAGAAAGGTCTAAGTGCCCGGGCTCCTGTCGAAGACCCCTACAAGCAATCTATCTAATGCCACCATAAACAGAAATTAGCACGATACTTATTGTCTATCCGATTCTTGAATCCAACGACCAATCACAGGCGATCCGGGGAGTCACGTGTATCGAGAGAATACCGGTGGTGGAGTTGGAATCTTGCAAATATATACATTCTTCCAAAATTCCATAGAGTTACGATATGAAAGTACCAGAGGGGGTGTTTACTCGGCCGTGAGCGAAGGTGAAGCCGCCTCCTCCGCCATATTGAGTGTCCGTGATATATATACCTACCATTAGCGAAATTAGACCGGAACTTATTTATCTACACGTCTCCTGCACCTACATAAAATGTCTTATTGAGAAGAAATAAGGAAGTAGGAACAATGAAAAGCATATCGTCTGCCCTTGAGTGCCTATGCTATGTTATGTTAAACCTCTGTGTGCTATGCGTACGTATTGTATACAGGTATGACCACATAACTCTATATCATGTTAAGTTGAACCGCTTGAAAGTAATTGTAGAAGTATCGTAACGATAAATACTCTCAAACTCTTGTTTATGTATACATATACTCCGTTGTAATATCTATTAGTAAATTGGTCGTCAACAATTAATTGATTCAAGGGTTCGGGTTGGTATTCCAGACCACATTGTTCTTTCAAAGAAGGTATTTTAAAATTCTTTAACAATGGTCTTGTATTTTCGTGCTTATTATAGTAACTTAACTTGATAAATTCCTTTGTCAAATCTGCCTTTATAATTTTTGCATATTATTTTTGTATTACAATAATATCTGGAATGGTTTTTAATTTCATGTTGATCAAGCAAGGTTACTTGTAAATTTTTCTATACCACAGAGTATCCTTTTCTGTATCAACTGAATGTTCCATATGACATTCTGTCCTAGAACAATAAATTTATATTCTATTATATTATATGCTGTATGTATACGTAGCGTGTTTCAAATTAACAAGAATGAAATACCGGAAGTGATCTGGAAATAAAACAATCATTACCATGTTAGTATTATTTATGTAAACAGCGAAGGCGACGATCTATGAAATAAGCATTTTTTTCCAAATTATTGTTCGCATTGCTCTTTACAATACATTGTACAATTAATTTAAAAGGAAATAAGATTTTAACGTACCTCGTGTATTTTTCATCTTTAAGCAAGACTAACCACAGGAACTCGTCGTTAGAATATTCGTCCGGTTTCACGATATCATGATTTACGGCAACCACACAGTATTGCTATTCTGGCGACGTTCGACATTGGCGGAAATGGATTCACCTGAAGTTCATCTCTGTTTAACTACATATATACTCTTTTAAGGTAGAACCTGCGCTTCGAAGTACTGCTTTCATTACATACTTGAACTCGACAGAAACAAGATAAAATGGCTCAAATTGTCATTAATAATAATTGAAAATAATTTTCAATCATTCAACATGGCTGTACAGTACATGAGTTTTTTCTTCAAAATGAAGTAATCCTGTCATGTGAAGAATGGCTTTTATATTGACGCCATGTCTCAGAGGAATTTAAAAACTTTCTCTGGAACTGCAGTAAATCCGCATAATTAAAAAATTAGGGATGAATTAAAACAACAGAACTAGTGAGTGCTTTTGCTCTTTTAATGTAAACGTAATTAAAACAAATGTATTATATCTATAATTGCTGACGATGAACTCGACAACACTGTATAACTATCAACATATCGTAGTTTCACTCCAGTCCGGCACCTTTGTTTGTTTGCATAGTTTCACTCCAGTGTTTTTGTTTACTTCCTGAACAACAAGTCTGTTTCAATATGGCGGCTACGGAACGAAAGTAAGACTCTTCATTGCTTTTCAATCATAAATATCTGCATTAAATGGCCGATAAGGTAACCTGAATAAAATTCATTGTATCCGTTGATTATTTAATCACCATATGGTCGTTTTTGAGGTAGCCTTGTTGAGTAAAATCTCGAGAAATAAAATGTTGAAGTGAGGGACGACACCATTCCGCCACAATAAGAGCAATGTAATTTGAGGCTGAAAATGACCATTTTCAAATCCTGTTATCAGCGCTAAATGGCCAAATACCTCCAATTACTTTTTTCACATATCGACTAAGGCATAATTTATCCGCAATATATGAAAATATCAGGGCATGTTATCGAAGGTCCTTGTAGTAGTGGTCTTTCTACCTCAAGATTCAGGCCTGTAACATCTCGGAGGTTACGATTTAGCTTGCGTATTCCAGCAAATGCCCGAACAGCGCCACTGCGCACTGAAATGTGCATCGTATGCAAACCATGAATACATACATATGGATCCTAAACTTGCCCCCAGTGGATGTTGCCAAAAATTCCCCATGCACCCAAAAATCAGGACCAAGCAGATAGCAGCGCCGCCACTCTAGAGAAGGTGGTTCTAATAAGGAAAGACCGCTATTCAAATGGGGATACTGGAAATAAAGGTACCGGAATTGGCCTCCCAATTAACACCGGCCATTTTTTTTACACACAGAAGCGGAACCATGCCGATTCCAGCGCGACCTATCTTTGAAGAAGGAGACGATATCACAAAGTGAAACTCTTTTTGAGTTAACTTGGAGCCCAGGACAGTTCAAATCAAACCGCAGTGTGTTGATTTATCGATAAACATGCATCCATCGCATTACGGAAATTCTCTCATCAAATGAGTCATTGAACCGACAAATTCCCAGGATCGTCCCCCTCTGACCCTTGCAAAGGGTTCTTCTAATAGCAATCCCGACCTTTTGACTTTCCTTCCTTCTCTTCTTACCCTTTCACCTTGGACCCTCGATCTAATCCCCTTATGTACACACAGGAACGTAGTCTGAGAGCGAGTTGACTCCCATCTGCCAACACCCAACATTCTCCTTTGCCATGTCGCCTTGACCCGCGCAACCGTACTACTTAATCTGTTTTATAATTCGGTCGCAAAAATTGATACCCGTTCCCATGTCCGATGTCCGGACGCGTTTGTTTAAAGAGTAAGTATGGAGGATGCATCTGGAGGGCTGGACCAATTTCACGGCTATTTTGAGTTCATGTCCAGAATGTGGATGAAGAGTGGTCCATCTTTGCCGTTTAAATGATTGGAATTCGATTTTTTTAGGCTTTTTTTGGGATCTTTGTGGGTGCTGGCGGTTGGATCTTGAGCCCTACGTTCCTTGATCATAGTTTTGACTCAAATGTATTTCATCCGATGCTTTACTTTGTTTTAACGACAAAAAGAAAGCTAGGCTGATCATGAAAGTAAGATGGCGCAAACTGGAGCAGTTAAAGAGGAATTTTTATTACATGGGTAATACGCTTGGAAGTGAATGGGCATATGTAGTTGTAAAGATATTAGAAGGATAATTTCTTAAGAAAAAGAGGCGTTTACGAACAAGAAATTATTGTATAGAAGGGAATAATGTGCAGGAATTTGCAAAAAAAATAGACTTGCGCAGAGTCTAACATGGAGTGTAGCGTTATACTTTCCATAAACCTGGAACCATTAGGGAAAGGGGACAATAATAGACTTGCAAATTTTGGTAGATGTGTTATAAAATCAATTTGAGGAGTACGGAATGAAGATAGATCATAGGGAAACAAAATTAATGGTGTTTTCTAGGGTTAAGAACTCGAGGCAAGCCACAAATGTAGGGCGGCACAAATTGGAGCTATGCGAAACATTGGATCACTTGGGTAATGCGTTGGAATAAAATGGGCGTAGTAGCAGCGTAATGGACATTGTAATTCGAATGTATTCATCATCTCGCATGTGGCGCGAAGTATTTAAGCATCCGTCCCATATCTACGTTGAATGGAACAAAAATCGGTGTGCTTAAGAGCAAGGGTCTGACACTACTGACACTTTATTACTCCAATGGTTATATACATTTCACCCAGAGCACTCTAGCGGTCAGGCGCTAACTATCAGCGCAACAGGTATACTCTATAATTGAATATCTTTGAGATTTAAGTGGGAAATAGTACCTATTTATTTCTCAGGGGGAACTGAAAAAGGTAATTGTATAATCAATTCTGCATCCTGAAAAATTCTGGAACCAGATTCAAGCGATAATAATGCCGTCCAGTCCAGTCTCTTGGCGTTATTCGCAGTGTACTTTCTCGGCCATCTTCTTTGTTTACTTACGGTTGCGATGGCGATGTCTCGTGTCGTCCCAGGCGTATTTTAAATGTACGCTGATAAACGTCTTACAACAAAAGGAGTAACTACTGCATTTTTTCACAAAAAATAAAAGTTTTATGGCAAAAGCATACAATCTTTATCTTTTTCACGTATACGTATAATTCCATTTGCTCCTGAAACGTAGTACGGCGCTAGTAGTAATCCATACGATATATCGAAATTCCGTCGTCAGACCCTTGCTTAAGACAACACGGGAGAAATGTAAACTTCTATGGTGATATTCTGATAAATATAATGTGTACAAAAAATGTTAGGGAAAGTATTTTGGGTATAAAAGAAATACATACAGCATCAGCACTGCGCGCTCTTCCGTGCTCTGCTATAGCTAATACACACATATGCGTATCTACTATTACTATATATATAGCCGAGCGTGACGTGAGAAAATGAGCGTGACGTTCAGGAGCGTGACGCCCAGGATCCAATATTTACCGCCTGTGCAGAATTTTCTGTTCGTGGTGTGCACCCAATAGAAGTTTACACTTAAAAAACCTATTGTGTGACCAATTGTTGAATAAAATCACAATACGGTAATATACCAGTTGCGTGACAGCAAACGTTGCTTCAACGTTGCGTTAACGATGCTGTTGCCTTGGACCTCATTCTGGCGTTAATGCTCTGACATTTGCCTAACACGTGTAACAGGATTCTCTGCCGAGGGGGAAAGATGGACAGTCTTGAAACTTAAATAAATAAATGGTCTTCGAAACATCTTCATCTTCTTATCTTATATATAAAAATTCAGCCTGCGTGTGTATGTTTGTGCTCGCGAAACTCGAAAAGTAGTCTGGTCTATTGATTTGAAATTTAAACACAACGTTACATTAGAATACGCGCGTGTTTTTAAAGTAAATTTATTGCAAATTTAGGGTTTTTTACCCTAATATTGTTAACATTTGCTTCAATTATTATTATTATTATTATTATTGCATAAATTGTTACAAGTCGACCATTTAGTCGGGTGGTAACATATAACCAGAAAATACTCAAGAACCAAGTATAAAATACGAAAATACAAAATACAAGTTATCCATTTGGTCGGGTGGTTACATAAGACACAAAATATATGAAGACCAAAGTACAAAATATAAAATACTAAATACAAAAAAAAATAGGAAGATCCCTCAAAATTCAATTTTTTTCACCCTCGTCATAAATATCCTAGTATTAGTAGGGAAGGGCTCCAAAATTTCCTCCGGTAAACCATTCCAATCCCCTATCCCCCGATGTAGGAAGGAAAATTTTAAAGTATTTGAGAGCTGCCTTGGAGGCTCAATCTTACAATTATGATCCTTCCTCGCCAGATAACTTGGTCCTTTTAACCGGTTTGATAGGTCCCTCCACGCAGGATCACCGATAAATGCCTTATAGATACACTTAATGCGTGCTTTCTTCCTCCTCGACTCTAATGATTTCCAGCCCAGCGTATTTAACATCTCCGTAACGCTTGCCTTCCTTTTAAAATTTCCCATTACAAATCTTGCTGCTAAACGCTGAACTTTTGTCAGTTGCTTGATTTCCCCATTCAGATGAGGATCCCAAACTGACGCCCCATATTCTAGGATAGGCCTAACAAACGTAAAATACGCGAATTCTTTAGTTTTCCTGCAGCTCCTTCCAAGGGTTCTCATAAAAAAATGTAATGCTCTAAAAGCTTTGGTCGTAGTTCTTTCGATGTGCGGTCCCCAATGCAAATCCCTGCCTAAAGTCACTCCTAGGTACTTACAACTTTTGGTTTCCGTCAGTAACTTACCCATGATGTAATAATCATTCAGTGTACCACTCCTACCTTTCCGAAATCTAATAATTTTAGTTTTGCTTGCATTTATTACCATTTTATTCTCGTTAGACCATTTATCCAATATATTGAGGTCATTTTGTAAGATAATACAATCATCTACTTTGTCTATTACCCTATAAATAATGCAATCATCTGCAAACATTCAAATATGACTCTTTATATTCCAACTTATATCATTTACGTAGATAATAAATATTAAAGGTCCTAGCACACTTCCTTGCGGCACCCCAGAAGAGGCAGAGAATTCATCGAAGAATATATCGCCGACTCTAACCCGTTGTGATCTACCTGAAATAAAGGAATTTATCCAGTTTACGACCCTACCATCCAAGCCAAGCGAGTTAATTTTTTTCATTAGAACTTCATGATCTACCCTGTCAAAGGCTTTTGAGAAATCAATCAGAACCCCATCGATTTGCTTGCCGCTGTCTAGCCCCTCCGCCAAATCCTGATAGAGAGACGCTAATTGACTTTCACAGGAGTAACCTTTACGGAAACCATGTTGTCCTTCCCATAACCAGTTCTTTTTTCTTAAGACCTCCTTGATGTAGTCCGCGACCAGATGTTCCATTATTTTACACACGATGCAAGTTAGACTAACTGGTCGATAGGAATCAACACTGTCACGAGGCCCTTTTTTATAGATGGGAAAGATGTATGACTTTTTCCAATCATCGGGTAAATCACCATTGTTAATTATTACCGTGAATAAGTGTTTTAGAAAAGGAACCAGAACATTTCCCAGTCTTTTGATTAGTTCCCCCGGAAGACTGTCAGGGCCGCAAGACGCGTGACTTTTTATTTTGCTCAATCTATTTCTTATATCCCTGTCTTTGATTTCAAAAGACAGGGATATAAGAAATTGAGAAAAGCATTGAATTTGGTGCAGGTGTTTCATTATTTCCTTTTTTAAATTACTGACATTCAAGGTGTATTGGATGGAAATGTTTATCATAGAACGCATAAAAGAATGCAGTATTTAATTATTTCATTCTGTTTTCTTATACGCTTCGTTTTTGCCGAAGTATTGCGTTTTTATCTCGAAGTTCATCAATTTTTCTTTCTTTTCAACAATAGGAATTACTTTGGCAACCAGGCGTGAATATCCATTTAATAGCGATTTAATGAATGGCTATTCACTCCTGCAACATTTAAAGGCCAGGTTTAGCGACTAATTTGATAGTTGTAGTCAAACGCCTACAGTTCCCCGTTCGCTTTGAATTCTCAATGACCATCAACAAGGCACAAGGTCAATCGCTTCAAGTGTGTGGATTAAATATGGAAAATTCATGCTTTTAATATAGTTAATTATATGTTGCATGCTCACGAGTGGGACAGCAGAAAAATTCATTTGTTTTTGCAGATGGCGGTAAGACCAAACATATTGTATATCCCAAAGCACTTGAATACATTTTTTCAACTTTAATTTAATACAGAAACAATCATTGTCTTTCATTAATTTTGTACATGTGAATGTGTCTGCTTTGTATATGTGTGCCTACTTTAAATGAAAATGAGGCATTGCAACGCATGGCGGGCACAGCTAGTTTATTAATAAAATATCAAGACTATGAATACATCGAGGCTGCTAAAATTTCAGTTACGGGTCCATTTCCACCAAACGAGTGAAGTTAGATCATGATGTTCTTACTGGCCCATCTTACTAAGTTGACAGCCTCGGGCTTAGCGATTTAGAAATCTTTCATCGTAGGAATGAAAGGTGAATTTATATCACTGCAATATTTGCAATGTGCTTTAATAATGACGACCATGGTTTAGTTGTAAATCAACATGATCAGGTCAGTGGTCAACTTTTATGACGTCGCTCCGTAACGACTTCATGGTCATGATCAATAAAATACATTATGGAAATTGCAGTGATGTGTACACCTAAATTCACCATTCATTCACATACTTACTATTAATTATACGTAGATTAATCAACGATGGTTTTTATAAACTATATAAGTTTAAACTTCTACCGCCATTAAAGTAAACACTATTAAAAATAAGTGTTAAACTGGCGTAATATAAAAGAAATAAAAACGTTTTTTTTAAATCCCCAAATTAAAATTAAAATGTTTGATCGAGGATGGCGGACAACAGGAACTGAAGTAAAAGCATCTAGTTCAATAAAAATGGAGCTGCAGTAAGCTCTTGCGTGCTTGAAAAATTGCCCATTAAAATATATTCGTCGAAGTTCTGCATATTGTGCACCATAGTTTTGTTCTATAAAAACTTAGGCATGTCATATAGAGTAGGTAAGCAATATTTGTTTTAGACTACGTATACAAAGTATAATGGTATAATTCAGTTTTTGTTTTGACACACTCAGTCGCGGTGAAGCCTCTTTCATTACCGTTGTTGTGTAATTGTTCTCTCATTGTTACCTCCCCCCCCTCCAATTGTTGACACGTTGCGCAGCGCTCCGGCATTAACTCACGCTGCGAAGCGGAACGATGCGCGGATGTTTTGACGCCATCGGTCACATCCAATGAGGCTAAAATGAAGTATCGTTAGTCCAATGGCGGGGTAGTTGGTTTTAAAGGCCTCCCCTACCCTCTGTCAGCCATTGCGGCGCCATTTTCCCCGTCCATGCTTGATTGAGAGCGATCGCTCCCGCACGTGATGGACGACTGGTCCTCGCGATTAACCACAGGGGTCTCTGCTATCCTTTTAAATTTTTGACGACCGCTAGAGAGCCATCTTTGTACTACCATCCCAGAGGGACTCGCCAGAGGATAATGGAAGGAGGGACAAGGTTTCCTCCATTTTGAAATGGCCCAATGAATGCTATGATGTTCCGTTGTAAGTACGTGCGTAGTAGAGTCTGCCTTCCTTCCGTGCAGTGGCGTACCGTTCCCATTCCATTAAAAGGTCGTCCTCTAGCGCCCAAAATATAATAAATAATGCAGCGGCAGTCACTTCCATTTGGTCGGTCTGTGAACAATGGTGCTGCCCCCTTATTTTCGTTTCGGTGCACTACTCCCGTGAAAAATGATCGCAGTATTAAGATTTTCAGTCCTCGGCCGGAAAAATGGCCGCCGTGTCACGTGATTAATTTGGTTCGCGAAATGCGTGGGTGGGGGAAATATTACTGTGTCGATGGCTCTCATTCGTGTGGATGTTTATCAAGGGGCCCTTGAGTTACTCTCCGAGAATAACGGAATAATGGAATGGGGTCCACGTCAAAAGGTTTTTGTGATTTACGCGGTTTTACGGCCGGATGAAGCTATTAAAATGGCGGGGACGAAATTGAGTTGTTTACGCCTTTCCGGTCTTGTTCGTAAAAAAATCTTATGGTGTTGTTTAGGAATTTTAAAGCGAACCTTGTTTTTTATTTAAGGTCATCATTCTGCTACGTATAATCGGTAAACTGTGTAGTGTGAAACTTTTGAGCGGAATTCACACTTGTTTTTCTTTCCAATGGCGGACTCGGCGAATTTGACTCGTGCAAGCATTGTTGTTGATTCGTTAATGGCTTCGGCACTCCATCGTAAAAAAATAAAAGAGGACGCATTAAAAATGGCGATGTTGAAACGGTTCGTTACATCTTGCATTCCGTTCATTCTCAATTAGTTTATCGGGAATTATATTCCCTCTCATTGATCAATATATCAGTAGCAATCCATATTAGTTAGATATTGCTTTTATTGGTTTGCTGCCAGGCAACAATATGGTATTTTATTTCCGGTCTATTGTTGGTTTTCGTTGGGGGAACGCTAACAACTGTGAAATGATACAATGATTGGCTAAAAATAAAACGGTTGACCGTCTTTCTCTTGAAATCTGTCCTAAATGATGTAGAAGTTGGGAATTAAGGTGATTTGAGGAGCGACAGATAGTTCCCTAGTGATCATAATGGAGACCATATTCAAATTTCATTTTTTGACTTCAGCGTCCGTAAGAAGTATTAAATAAATATTGTAATATTAATGGCGCAAAGATATAGTTATATATGAACAAAATTCTCAGTAATTAAATAAATAAAGCTACATAAGTCTCTAACTTGACTCATTTTTTTCCGCCGTACGGCTGAAACCCTTTCAAAACAGCAGGTTTTTTTGTGATTCTGTAAAAAATACTGCGTTGAGTAATAGATTAAGTTTTATAAATACTTGAGAAAACATGCAATCTATACACTGTTAGTTTTTTGACGAAATCTAAGTGCTAGAAGTTAATAATTTGTTTAATATTCTCCCTCTGGAGCGCACAGCCGTAATCTATCCCATGTAAAACATCTTATATATATTTTTAGACAAATTGCTCGAAAAGTAGTTCAAAGAGGGGTTGATATTTTGATATTATTGGATAGATAAGAGTTTTTTCTTTTAAATGAGGCCAAATTCATCAAATTCTAGGTGAAGTGATTTTTCGCTCCAACTACCTTAAGTGAATCTTTAGTAGAAAACTTTTTTTTATGAGTGGCATAATTGGTACCGCGAACTTGAAGGAATATAAGTTTAAATATCTGGATACCGATGTTCGATCGAATCGTAACTTATCTCTAAGGTGGCTGTTGCTATAATCGTGGGTGATTGAGTGCATATTTTAATGATTTTTTTAAGCAAGTCGAAAAAAAACATTTTGGACCACATTTCATTCTATCCATTATATTCCACAATATCTGTTTATATGAGTTTGAACGCATCATACATGGCAATATTGGAAAGGACACATCAATTATATTTTTTCCCTAATTTACAAAGCATTTTCTGACGTAGAGTTTTGGCATGTTGCTCGAAATGAAATTATATTTTTAATTTTTTTTAGAATATTGTACTGAAGGTGACACCTTGATATTTGAAAAAAGAACAATTATAATAATATAATGAATGTATTACTTCTTGTTTAGAAGAAATCCTGTACATTCGAATGTACATGTAATCGAAATATAATGAAATATACGTCATTTTCCATAAGCCTACGTTTTAAAATAACAAAGAATTGCCAAAAAACCAAATCGGTATAATGCAATATTTAGTTCACTTTTATCTTTCGATACCTATCGCTAATGAGAACTCGCACAATT
The DNA here is from genome assembly GCA_963573305.1 of Pyrrhosoma nymphula. Classification (NCBI taxonomy): domain Eukaryota; kingdom Metazoa; phylum Arthropoda; class Insecta; order Odonata; family Coenagrionidae; genus Pyrrhosoma; species Pyrrhosoma nymphula. The sequence continues at coordinate 3,102,503 of OY754335.1, read as the reverse complement.
CAAATGTTCACGCAAATCTGTCGATAAAAAGAAATCGATCGAAGCGCCTTAAGAGCAAATTCGTGAATCTTCCTCCATACTTTGAAGAGGTGTCTTTTTGAGAACAGAGGAGGGCGTGTATGAAGCAAATGTACGAGAGTGTGACTGAAGCATGAAGAAATGCAAAGATAAGGCATTATGAAGGAAATTATGAAAGCAGAGTCAGCTTCACGGGTCTATCATCGAGCATTGAACTTTTCGTGACTGTGCCTTAACTACCCCGACGGAGGGAACGGCGGCACGGCGTGAAAGACATTTCGTAAATTCACATTAAGTTAGAGCGGAAAACCACTTCGCATAGAATTTGGCCTCATTTTAAAGAAAAAAACTCCCATCTTTCCAATTATCCATCAAAATATTTTAACCCTTTGCCGAACTACTTTTCAAGCAATTCACCTGAAAATGTAGGCTGTTTTACATCTGGGATAGATAACGGCTGTGCGCTCCACTAGGGAGAATATTGAAGGAAATGTCAATTTATAACACCTAGATATCGTCAACAAAATAACGGTGTGTAGATTGCATGTTTTCTCAACTATTGATAAAAAATAATCTATTACTCACCACAGTAATTTTTACAGAATAGCACAAAAAACCAGCTGTTTTGAAGGGTTTTCCAGCCGTACGGCGGGAAAAAATGAGTCAAGTTAGACACTTATATGTAGATATATTTATTTAATTACTGAGAATTGTTGTCGTATATAATTATATATTTGCGCCATTAATATTACAGTATTTATTTCATACTTCTTACAGACGCTGAAATAAAAAAATAAAATTTGAATATGGTCTCCATTATGACAAGGGAACTATCTCGCTTCAAACCATCTTGAATGTCATTTCATCCATATTCTGGATACTTAATAGAAAAACAATCCTCTATCTGATGTGAACAACAAAATGTTAGCTTTCCCATGCTTTTTAGTTTTGTAACTGAACTTGAGTGTAGTGTAATGCATGTTGGTGAATACTCACCCCCTGCCACACACCGTTGTGGTGGCTTGCAGGGTATTCTGTGGATGTAGATGTATAAGGTGGTATACAATCAAGGTTAACTTAAAACTTGATTGTTTAACTCTCGTGCACACCTTCACGTGCTCACACACATATAATAAATATTTCGTTTGGGAACTTTGTCAACGGCTGCTGTTCTTTGAAACAAGTTGTAAAAGTTGTGCATTGAACCAAACGCCGTTGTCCCGAAAGTAATGTAAAACACGTTTTTTATTATTTTTCACCCTTCACCGTTACTTCTTGGGAATAATCTTTGCTGGCACGGAGGAGCTTGGCAAAAATCAAGACTAGTTCCCAAAACGGCTTGAGATAAAAGACATTATTAAAATCTTTCATCCATGACTGAATTTTACGGGTTAGAGGACGTGTTCACTCTCGTTAGCGGATTCCGTTAATCATCCGCACCACGCTCCTCGATGTGCTTTTTTTTAATAACCGGACCCAGCCACGTCATATTCCCACGTCACGAGACTCTTATCAGTCACCAGTGATGTATCGCCATCCCCTTGAAAGACTTTCACGTTATAATGTTTCTCTTCAAATGGAGCATATGGGGGATCAGGTCGATGAGTTACGGTCTTGAGGGCCGCGGGTTCGATTCCCGGCTGTAGCAGCAGTGATTCTGGTGGATTCTTAGTCAAGTGGTTGCGAAACGTGGTGGCAGTTGTGCAGAGGAGGGGTCCTTTAAAGTGGAGGAGTCCATCTCTTATTATAAGCTACTTCTCTACACGGGGATGTTATGGCGCAAATCTCAGCACATGAGCGCAATGAAAGACGTGCGTACACGAAAGACGAGGAAAGGAACACGATTTGCGGGAAACTTCCAGTAAAATCTACAGCTACATTATACCCTGCAAACCATCTCAATGGTGTGTGGCAGGGGGTGAGTTATCGCCATCATGCACTACGCTTCTCCCCTAATAAGGTCAATGAAACTACGACTATTGATGCATTAGCGGAAACTATCAAATACTATTCAGGAGGTGAAACTTCACCAATATGCACTGCACAATAGGAATGCTACCAATGATAGAGAGACTGTTTGTTTTGATGTTTTTTGTAACTACATAAATGCACAAAGATGCAAGAGTTATACCGGAAACATGCACGACGTGTTGACAACAGTGTTAGGTAGCTGATAATGATGCAAACATTAGGGAGAATATCATCTAATTATCTTCTCTGCGTGTCGATAAACCTAGTAAAATGTCTCACTGGCACCTATAGTGGTCTCTTATCGTTCGCGGGAAAAATGGCATTTAAAATCTGTCTGTTCTGCAGTCTATTAGTTCTGCAGTGTATTAGGTGGCATTCTGTGGGTGTACCACAATCACGGCCGAGTGTTTTGTGTGTAGTTATAAAATTATTTCAAAATATGTATTTAAAAACGCGAGATTTCTGCCACGGAGTAATTAAAAAAATTAAATTGTCCTCGCTTGACGCAAATAAATTGCGCAATAAACTTGCCAATGTAAACACACCTTAAGAAAAGCATTGGCTTCGGTACAGATACTTCTTTTTTTTAAATAACATCCACTCGTGATATAGGCTTGGGATTTTTGGTAGAGGATGACTGAAATAATATAGTTTTAATTCTTATATTCGATTTTTGTATTTCTTTAGTTTTTTCCTGAAATTTTATTTTTTTCGCTCAAAAGTCGACAATTTTTGTACTTTTTCAACAATAGAAATCTATATTTACTTGGAAATCGTATCATAGATTTTAAATGGGAACTTATGCCCGAGTAACCTATGGATCAGGTTAAATAATCGATGTAACAGAATTACGGCGATATTTTAGTCGGAGTATTGTTCACCTATCCTCGTGTGGTTAATGACTGCTGCATAATTTTCGCATTAATTATATCACATTGAGAAGATTTTCTTAATCCCATGCTACTATTTTTATTTATTTTTTTAAATCTTCTCATTGATATTCAACGGGCACCATGTTCAATTGAAATGCTTAAAAGACAATATGGTTGGAACGATGTTTGCTCATGTACAAATTTGCTCAGGGCTTTGCATTAGTGATATCTACAGATAAAGGTGAAAAAAAAATTGCATCATTTCGATTTGGCTTTTGGCAATTCGATGTTATTCTAACGCGTAGCCTTATGAAAAATTATGTTATTTCGTAATAATTGGATCACATGTGCACAGATTTATTTTAAAACTCGGTGTAATAAATGTCATGCTATAATAATTGTTGTTAAGATATGTCTAGGTGTAACATAGAGTCCAATATTCGAGAAAAAACATATTTCAATACGATTTCGTCTCAATTTCGTATACCGCACAGAAAATTCGAGTCATTACATGCTTTTTAATCAAGGAAGAAAATTTAAAATATGGTTATTGTACGATTTCCATCACTGCATGCATCTTGATTTACAACGCATATAGAGACGCACTTGAACGAAATGCGTGCGATCTAAGAATCTTTTTTCGAATTACTTAATAAATTATTAGAAATGTGCATTCAATTCCCTGTGATAACCGCTCCAGTCACCCCTAATTCCAGGCACCTGAGTAGAGCGATGGGATTATCATAAAATTTCCCCATTGTCGCCTCCTAATTCCTTGCCAACGGGGGACAAAATCCGCTTCAGTCTCTGGAGACGTCACACCGTTAATGCACCGCTATATATACGATGGGATGCCGACCTTGGGAGTGCGGCGAGAACCTTAAGAAGGAGAAGAAGAAAATCGTTAAAAATCTTAATGGTCTCAAACTGGGTCTCGACGTAATGCCCTTACGATGCCGCCGTGCTACCTCGACGCGTTTTTTTATATCCATCACGTCTTTAATGTCTTGGCGCTAGAAGGGAGGACTTTCTTCTCAGGTTCTCACTGTGGAGACCCTAATGTCGTAAACTTGTTGATCTCATCTGCGTCTACATAGTACCCTGAAAGCTACATCAAGGTTGTGTGTTGCAGGGGGTGAGTATTTTTGCCAACATCGAAGCATATGGCGGCTTGGCGCATGACGGATTATAGGGTGCTTTCCAACTAAACTGTTTAGCGCAGAGCATGTTCCGATCACATTTGTGACGTCACCTGCGCTAAGCATTTGGGAGACACGTCTTCACCTTAGTTCTTCAGCGTTTTGGTGTGTGCTGGCTGATGAAACTTGTGATGCCGGGGAAATATGTAGTCATAGAAATAGTTATACCTCTTTTGAATAAGCTAATTGTGATTATTTCTTCGAAAACAAATTATTATTAATTCTGATTTTAATCTTTCAAGAGATGAATTTTATCACTTGAAGGTACTTGATTTTCTAATCTTTTTTACGCGTTTATCCATATTCCTGGACAATATTTCGTTCGTGTTCCCACTGGCTGTTCTTCCGGTCCGCTGAAGCGTCCGCTGAATCGGAATTTAAAGCGGACCTGGAGATGCCAGCTGGAACGCGAGCGAAATATTATTCAGGAAGATGCGTAGAATCGGAAAAAAACACTCGAAAATCAAATCTCTTCAACTCCAAAACTCCACGGAAGCCTTCACGGAGTATTCGATCACTTCTTTATAAAGGTAGAGTATCGTGTCGCCATTTTGTAAACACTTCAGCGCAGATTGCTCCAATCTGACGTCTTGAATGTGTGCCCTCGTGTGCCCTCATCTGCTGCGATGAGATCTGCGCTAGGTGATTGGAAAGCACCCTTATTTATATATGTAAAATGTTTCTTTTTAAATGTTGAAGACAACCCAATGGTAACACTAATGACTGTTCTTGTATTATAAAATAATAATTGTAGGAATCCTCATAGTTGGTACGCTTTTAAGATGAAATTTAGAAATTTAAGAATGCTATTTTGTGTACCAAATATATGCAAATTTATAAAATCCACGATTGCCTTTGGGACATTTTTCCCCCATCGGACGATTCTGATGGTGGTCCGTATAAGGCATTGGCTTGTTATTAGGTTTCACAGGGGCCGAACCACCAGAACTTGACAGAAACACCCATGCCCTGGGCATGAGATAACACCGACCCAGGTGGGACTTGAACCCACGACCCTCGGAATAGCAGGCGAGGACTTTACCGCCACCGGGGCCGACTTAAACAGCGCGGTGTAAATAAAAACGCATTGGTTGCCAAGTTGGTGATTTTCTAAATAGCCATATTCATTGGTTCGCAACGCAAGCCACTGAAACTTGACGTCGCGAGTGAATTGACTGCGATGATTGGTGGACGGAAACGAGAGAATAATGAAAAAAACAACCTTAGCTAGTTTGACTAACTTCCAAATAACAGAATTTATATAATCACAATTATTACAGTAAGAAACAAGCCCGTAGGCTAAATACCGTTCACTTTGCCTATACAAGACGAGCACAAGTCACAAGTGGCACCAAGCCGATACGTCCTTCTCCGCCCGCGGTCCGGTTCAAAGAGAGCTATAGTATGTTCACGGTACACTTTGTCAGCGCAGGAGGAGAATCAGCTGATCAGTGGAGGAGTGGGGAGAGTAGGGGAGGTGCACTTTGGATTGGTGGGGATGTTCACAGGTCGACTTGAAAGTGGAAAAAGATGTCAGCACCAGCGCGGACCGAATAAAATCAGGGTGCTTGCAGGAATCGCGATGACCCGAACGTTCGCGCTGACCAGAGCAGATCGCGGCGCTTGTCTCATCGCTCTCTGGCACTTCTGGAGTCTCAGAGGATTTTCGAGTCTCGAGGTTTCGAGGAGGGAACATTGGCACAGGTTACTCCCGTCTTTCATTTCTTATGGAAAAACAGGAAAACGTGTATGCGGAACGATGCCCTTCCAGTAGCGATACAAATCGAATATTCGCTACACACTCGCTACTTCCATAAAAGTCTGCGTCCATGTGCAAGTCTCCTTTACTTTCGACTCATGCTTCACTGACATCGTTGGTGTATAGTAAAAGAAACAAAGTTGGCCTTTGACATTTCCCTGTGGGACTCCCGTGTTGACTTAAACTTCATAGGTGGTTAAAGCCGTCTAAAACAATCCTTTGCACGCGATGGTTTTAGGAGGTTCTGTGGTTTTACTCAACTTACGAGAATTCGATGAAACTTGCTGGAAACTTTGATTTGGTTGTCTTAAAGCTACCTGATTTTTTTCAGAATTATTTGCCGCAGATTTCTTAAGATATTTCAACGGAAGTGGGCATGAAAATTCACGGGTTGTTATGGGAACGCAAGGCTTTATTCATCAGAAAGAACCTTTTCTAATTATTCAATATGTAATAATTTATATCATCGATAGAAAAATGTATATATGTAACATATTTTTATTCCGAGCGCTTGAATAAATCCCTCGCGGGCGTTGCAGATCGTGTGAAATTGGCACACCACGGGTTCTTAAACGTAAGATGCATAACTTGCAGGATGCAGAAGAAAAGGCATAAGAACGTGTAATTTCATGCCCGATTCTCGATCAAATATCTTTAAAAACCTGCGGTAAATAATCCTGAAAATTGTCAGGTGGCTTTAGAACAATATTATTAATACTTTAAGCAAGTTTCATTGAATTCTCTTAAGTTGGGTGAAACCACAGAACCTCCTTAAGAATTCTCTAATCCAATGAACTAACCGTGATATTTTAATTTTTTTTAGAAATTTTGTATTTTTTTTCGGAAACTAAATTGACCAGTAAGCTCCTCCAAGGGCAGAAGTCATGAATTAATTTCTATGATCACCATTAGAATCAGCTCTCTTTAAAATCGAAGATAAAATTACGATTTTACCTTAAAATTATCGGAAAATTGAATGTTTGAAGCTCCTGTTACATCTCACCCCTATATTGATTCAAATTAGATAAACTACGCTCATTTCATCATCATCAACATAACAGAAAAAATAACAGTAAAGTTGTGATTCCACTTAAAGCTTATGATAATAATTTTTACTTGCATTACAATTTATGAAAAAAATCATGTTTTTTCCCTTCTTTTCCTACCCGTCTTTCTTTATTCCTCTCTTGGTTTTTTTTCCTCCGTTACATTTTTATTTGCTGTGATATCGTCTTTCATTCACTTACTTCTTATTTTAGAAATCTAAATCCTTTCATAATCTTGTTTCTCAGGGCTGGAAGTGAAATATATATATCCGTGTAATAGGAACGAAACGGAGAATGGGTATCAGAGAAAGGAAGCGATGCCGTCAGAAGTCGAAGTGAAATGCGAAGCCGAAGTAACGGGATAACCCCATGAGAGTTGTGGAACATATATTCTTTGTAATCTTGGCTTTGGAGAGGCGTTGTCAGATTTCTCAAGCCCTCGCGTTAAATATTTTCATCACCGTGGAGATGCCATTCAAGTTCAAAGAGGTTGTGACCTCCTAGTATGTCTATACGTAGAACTAAGGAGGCAGACTGCCGAGTCAGTGGAAATGCACTCAGAACGAGTCACCTGCAGTCACAGTCTGAACATCATTCTACTCATGATTGGATGGACACTTCGCTCGCACATCACGGGGAACATTAGTTTAAAGCCTATTCATGTTGACATGGAAAACACATTGATATAAGAACAAATTTTGATTTGACAAATTCACAAAAACAAAAATAATTTGACAAATTCGAAAATGTTTACAAAATTAAATACGCAATATACTCGTATATATATATAAAATAAAATGAGCAACCCATGCAAAAATGAAATAATAATAAAAAAATAATATAAAAAACTACGCTATCTATCGTTACCACTTTCATTATTGGGGGCTTTGATCAAAGCTATTGTAATGTCGAATCGTGCGTGGAAAAAATTACATTTAAAACCTGGTCGTACTGCAATTTTATGCATGTGACCGAACCTACCGCAGTAGCAGGGAATTTTTTTAACATGTCCTTGTAAACTTCGGAAAAGTAAGTAGCTTCAAATTTATCCAGGAGGAGATAAAATCTATTCTTCACGGAGTTTTTAACATGTCCTTGTCGACTCCGGACAAGTAAGGTTTAAGTTTTCCCAGGAGATCAAGTCTTTTCTTAATCTACCCAGGAGATAAAGTCTATTCTTCACGGAGTTTTTTTACATTTCTTTGTAAGACTTCGGAAAATTTAGTAGCTGTAAATTTACTCGGGAGATTAATTCAATTCTTTAACCTACGCTGCGATAGCGATTCTCATTCTAGTTCTTCTGATAGCCTCGAAACTCAGCTAGACTTATGATAGCATCTCTGTACAAACCTAGCTGCTCTTCTATGCAATAAATCTATTTCCAATGTCTGGACTACTCCATAAGGACCCCATCTACAGCAGCGTGTATTATAGATGTGGCCTAACTTTAAGTGAAACACTCGTGACTTTCTCATCGCATTTTCTGAGTATTCTTTTAATAAACCCGACACTTCTGTTGACTCGACCGCATATTGTCCCTCCATAAATCTATCTCTCCAATTTCAGGCATGTGGTCTAAATTAAAATAGTGATTCGGAGTTTTTAAAATCTACTTGTAACAACAACATATCCTGCAAGCCGTACCTCAAGGGTGTGGGGCAGGGGTTGAGTTGTCACCAACATGGATTACATTGTACCCTAATAAAGTTAATAATGAAACTACTTCTATTTATATATTTGCAAAAACCTACAAATACTTGACTGTTAATCATGAGTACTGCAAATACTTGTCGCTAGTTGAAATTTCACCAGCATGCACATCACTATAGGTATTCTACCAATGCTAGAGGAACTATTTGTATCTATTTATGTATTTTGCTACTACGTAAATGCACAGAGATACATGAGTTATACCGGAAACATGCATGACTTGTTGTTAGTAATAGATAACAGATAAGGGTAAATAACTGATAAGCTACGCTACCAATCGACATACCTAGTTAAAAGTCTCATCAAAATGTTCTTGAAGATTTTGGAGTGATAATTATTCCTAAAATTTAATCATGAGTTTAAGCCTGGTCATTTAAAACGAAATAAACTTGCCAGTGTAAACCCGCCTTAAGGAATTAACTCGTAGGCTTCCGCAAATGCAGTAGTGGTTATTTATTTTTCCGGGATTCATTCCGCGTTTGTTTTTCTTTTGTAAAACCATATTTCGCTGGTCCTCCTTCAACTGTCAGATTCAACTGCCTGCCAGCTTTGCAAAAGGAAAACAAACGCGGAATGAATCCCGGAAAAATAAATAACCGCCTAAAGGAAGTTGCTAAAATTATGGTGGATGCAACTATCATTGCGTAAAGTAGTTCTCTCAGAGAAATCAATGTGACCTCTCGGTACATATATATGTACTCTGAGGTACAGAGGTATGTTATCTTTTATGAAAGGATTTCGAACTTGAAGACTCTTGTGCCTCAATATTTCGGGGGGTCTCTTAGGATTTAACACTCTTTGGTGTTCTTTCTTTTTTTCCAAGGGGCACGTTGTTGCATTTTTCATGCGATCCTTTTAATCTTTCACCCCGGATCATTTTATCGATCGCGCGCCGGGTCTTCGATAAATCACCCCTGGCGATCGATATTCCGTGTCGTCATCCCAGTACATCCCCGGGTTCGATAGTCCGGCCAAATCCGCACTTGAGCTCCCCCGTCCGGCAAATACGGAATCTGCGGTCGTTCCGTCGCCGGACGCGCGTTCGGATGTGAACCGTTTCCGGCGGATTTTGGGTCTGGACAAATGATCAGGTACTCGCCGTTCGAAGCGAGTTTAGGGCACGCCTCCGATTACCATCGATGCCTTCAACAATAGGAAGGAAACAATAAGGTATGCACAACTCTCGCAAAAATTCCTGGCGCTGCGCATTGGACGATTTTGAGACATGGGCTACGGAACTTACAACTTCCTGCAAAACGGGGTGGTTAAGTTTTTTTTTAGTGTAAAGGGTCAGTCAGAAAGCCTTTTTAATTGCTGCCGACGCAAGCGCTTCGAGAAGCGGGATGAATCAGCACTACCTGCCGTCACATTTCGACTAATTTCACAATGAGACCTTCAGTTAGGGCCCCTAGTAAAGCCATAGCGATGGTTGATGTAGTCACTTGCCGCACTTGCTTACTATTAGCATCCATCATTAGTAGTGTGGTATCTCTTGACTCCCTCTCTATCTCTATCTCTCGTTGCTTCTTCCCCTTCTATTATTTCCCCTCCCACCCCTCCTACCTCCCCTCCTTGCCGTGCCAAGCCTGCGCCAGGAATTTTCGCGGAAGGTATACTTTACTCCTTAACGTTTATCTTTACTCCTTAACGGTTTATATTAACTCCTTAAGCGGAAGGTATAGTTTACTCCTTTAACGGTTTATATTAACTCCTTTAACGGTTTATATGAACTCCTTAAGCGGAAGGTATATTTTACTCCTAATTTCTACTCTCGATGAAATCCATTCCAACAATCAAACAATTTATTATGATGTTTTAACGAACGATTTTTTTGTCAAAAATCTTTAAACCTATATAGCCAATTTTTATAATTTCTTAAACTTATTTTAATCTTTTTCTCTTCTCTTTTCAGGTAAGCGAGTTTCTTCTGGCTCTTTCCAACATGATTTGGTAATGTATTTATAATGATCCTAATGTATTAAACTCTCCGATTTTAGCCTAGTATCGTAATTAGCGGAGCAACACTTTTTATCCGGGTTTATTTTAAATCTTCTCTCATTCCTAAAAGTCATCCTTTCCTTACCAACTTATCCTGGGATGCCTCAGTTGTCGAACTCCTCCAGTAATGGCTACTACCACTAGGAATTCATAATCTCATTACGCAAGGAAGGCTACTATCGCTCAAACCACCTTGACAAACGTTGATTGCTGTGAGAACTGTGCATGGCATTGGTAATGTAAAATCGGCTAAGGTGCCAAGGTAGTTTCATGTTTGAGTGACGCTTCGACGTATTTGTTCTTCTCCCACCGTTTTTATGATCTTCAATCTTGCAATTAGGTCTTTTGTCACTTGAGGTAGTTTGAGCGAAATATCACTCGACATAAAATTCAATAGATTTGACCTCACCATTAGGAAAAATATCTCACCGTTCCCTAGTTTCCAAAATATCAGCCATTTTCCTCACCGTTTCTTTTCGAGATATTTCGAGATAATATACCAGTCATTTTCCACAGGATACTTAATAAAAAAATGAACTTATAACGAATAGGTATCGTCAGGAATTTAACAGTCAGTGGTTAGTACTTTTTAGTGATAAACTTTTTAAACATCAATTACTCACATCAGTAATTTGTAAAAAATTTCAAAAATAAATCATTTTGCATAACTTGCGCCATTTATACTACAGTATTTACTTCATGCTTCTTACCAGCTCCTGAAATTAAAAAAAAATAAAATTCGAATATGGTCTCTCAATCATGATCAGGGAAAAAATCATCACCCAAACGACCTAAAAATACGGTCAAGGTCATAACTTATATTTTCCGATCAGATGTTACGAGCCGGAATCCGTGACTTTTATTTCAAATAAAATTAAATAAAAGTGCATCCATGGCAACAACAGATGATCAAAGATCGTCAATTCAAGCAGTTTTGAAGTAGTGGCGGAATAAAAGTGTTGTCGGAGTAGTGAAACGGCTGCAGTTGCGCTCTGTGCCGTGCTGCTGAAATTGAAGAAGCTGAAGCTTGCTGTTTTGTCTTCTATTGTGTTGCAGTCGCACTGCACGTGTGGTGTGGCGTTGCGATTATAAAGCTACACTTTTTTGGATTTGAATCTGTTGCATGCAGTTGCTGGTTTATTCAGGGAACGCATGTCCGCCCATCGTTGCAGATAGAATTAGAGCTGTGAAGTATCTTTGATGAATCCAAATGAATTGTTACTTAGCTTAAGTGAAATATTTCTCATTACATAGAACACAAAAACCACCAGCCATGTTGTAATAGCGCCGATCGATCGCCTGTTGTTTGGTGTGCCTCTTATAGCTGTTGTCCGCCACACAGGGTGTTTCGCGGAACTGATTCGTTTTGAAACTGTTTCGGTTGCGAAGCCGTTGCAATGAAACCGTTGTGCACTTTTAGTTCCACCGCTATTTTACATCGTAGAGTGCGGATATTTTAAAAACAAAAAAAAAACATATTCAAAGAAATAAGTTGATTTTTCCTCTAAATTTTGGTCCCGCAATTTTAAAAATACGGATTTCTCAGAACTAATATTATGACTCTAAAACTTCGATCTCTAAGCTCGTAAGTGAAAAATACTCTTATTACGCCGATTAATTCAATCATTACTTATTTTTTCAAGGCGAAGTGTAAAAATAGGAGGAGGAGCACTACATTAGTAATGTAGAAGAGCAAACATAAAATTCTTGCTTTAAAGCAAATAATTTACTTATAATGAAGCGATTTTGACTCTAAAACTTTCGGTTACGAAGCCGTTGCAATGAAACTGTTGTGTTCTCTTAGTGCCACCACTACTTTGAAGTGCATTTTACTGCATAGAATTTGGTTTTCTCGTTATTTTTTTGAGAATAAAATTTGGAGAGAGATTCTCTGACTCAAAGTACTCGACTTTTATTTTGTGACAGACAGTTGCACTAATGCACGATCACGATGCCTTCTCGCGTCACCTAGGAGACTGTACTTGGTACTACTCCATTTACCTTCGCGCTCTCGTTTACGAAGAGCTTTGCAATCGATGTGGACCCCCCCCCCCCCTCTGCGAAGTTGCTTAGCGAAACACCATTAGTACCTATACCATCCGTCAACGAAGTAGTGTAAGAATGAGTGAGACGCCGAGGCGTCACTGAATCCCCTGACGTGCTTAGATTCACGCCGTTTCAATTAGTCCATGCTTCACGCCGTTTCACGATTTCTGCTTGCGTTGTCTTCGGAGATGAGAAACGAGCATTAATAGTCTTGCGAGGGTACTACGTTCAAGCATGGTCGTTGTGTGGCACGGTAGAGAGGTCACATGGTTTTGAGAATTGTGTGAGCCCGTAATAAATTACGTACGACGGCATCCCTTTCGGGGAAGGGTAAGTCAAGAGGATTTAGTTGTTGCCGTGTTAACCCTGGAAAACTGCACCCCTTTTAATGACATCTTCCATAATTCCCTATCCTTCACAACCTTCAACAACAACTTTCTCTTCTCTGACACTCATTCATTGCTTCAAACAAACTCTCCTTTTGTTCTTAAGACTTCTAATGTTACTCGTCTTCAGAATCTCTTCTACCACAGAGCAATTCCGTGGTGTCGGACGTAGAATTTGTACAAATATTTTCATTGTTTTATAACTTTCCATGTCATTGCAAATAAAAGAATTAGTTTTGAGTAATAGGAATAAAAAAATAAACTATTAGAAATATCCATGATTTCCACGAGGTCAGGCCTGAGATCATCAGTTTTATTAGAAACATTTTTGCATAAAAAGTATTAAAATAAATAATGCACGTATGTACCTAAAAATTAAAAACCACGGTGTCGGACGTAAGAGTGCACAAAAACTTATTCCGACTTCATGAAATTCTTCTTTTAATTTTGTGTGAGTTTTGTTGACTTAAAAAACAAAAAAATCATGCATAAAAAAGATACCATACCCTTTAAAATGGGACCGATACCAACATCATAGATTTGGTAGTTTTATAAATATTTAAAAACATTTAAGGTGTCGGACGTAGAATTCTTGGTGTCGGACGTAGAATGTACAAATAAAGTGAGGTTTTGTGAGGAATACAGTTGTAAAATAATAAGAGTTATTTATTTATTTCATAGTATTTATTGTAAAAAATATATGACTTGAGAGTAAAATAGCATGACATTTAATTGTATAAACATTGCTTAAAATAATTACAAGAAATTGAAAGCTGACTTGATTAGTTTAAAAAAAATTTTAAATACGTACAGGTTTTCATTAAAAATTTTTTTTGATTTAGGTTTCCTATTTCGTGGAATTGCACCACAGTTACCCATGTCCTTATTGGTATACCTCTTCCTCTTACTCTATTGACTCTACTATCATGTATCTCAGTGATTCTCAACCGGTGTGCCGCGACACACTGGTGTGCCGCAAGCCTCTGCCAAGTGTGCCGCAACGCTCATAAAAAATCATAAAAGATCAATAATAATAATGAATTTAATTATTAAACTAATAGATACTTTTCAAATTTGTTATTTTTGTTTAAAAACTATAAGTTTTGTTTATCGATTTTGGTTTATACTTTATTTTTCATAAGTCTATTTACTTATTCTTTGTTCTCTGGTTTGCCGTTTGCATTTCCAAACACCTTAAGTGTTCCTTGGTGTCAAAAATGTTGAGAACCACTGATGTATCCGTTTCTCTCTTCGAATCATATTCTCTCGACATCGCCAAAGCAACGAAGCACACTCCTTCCATGTGCATACAAATATGTTATAAATTTGTTCAAAATAAAGACCATAAGTTGAAATAATTTTCACCGTATTTAAGGTGGTTCCGCCGGGACTGTGCGAGTCAAAACAAATAATAAATTCCACTTTTTTTATATTTTGTCCAAAAAAATCCTGCTTTCGCCGATGCAATGCGTTACCTATAGAAACACAAAATTATAAAGGTACTAAATATGCAGATTATTATTCCACGAATGTATTTTAAATGAGCACTTTTTTCCAGCCATAGGAGCCGACTGCAGCGCCATTTCCTACGAATTACCGCATTTTGATTTCAATTACGGCATTAATTCTTCAATAACTAGAAAAATAATGTGGTAAGATGCCTGTATTACATTTTTATTCAATTTATCTAGATTATTTCCTTCATAGCGACAGTTTTCCGCAAAAATGGCATTTGTATTTCACGGAAAAATACTATTTTTCCCCGTGTTTCTCTCATTCCCCCATTGAACACCATGTAAAGTTCAAGTTCAATTATTATAGAATAAAATAGCGTGGAAAGGTATTATTTTGTTGTTCATATCAGATAGAGGAGAAGGTTTTCTAAAAGTAGACAGAATAGGAATAAAATGACATTTTAGTCATTTTACGGTGGAACCACCTTAAATGCAAAAGAATAAACTTAAATAAATGAGAAAATAATAATACGAAACGGGAGGAGGACAGTCAGATTTACATTTTCACATTCACCCCGCGGCTCTCGGCTTAAATATACAAATCACTATGTCTAATGAATAAAAGCATTGGTTCTGTTATGACACTGGAAAGATTTCTCGCACAAAAACTGGGTTCAATTTCTTCTGGATAGTCCAAATATAACGAATATAAAAGAACGCTATAGGGCAATGATCTCGCCGTCATCGTGGCGCCAAACAGTGAAAACGTCGAGGAAAGGTGGGAGGAGGATGAGAGTTGAAAGCACACGTCAGTGTGGAATTTCTCGAAAAAATAAGTAACACTAAAACTTTAGTTGAAATCAATTATGTTAATGCTTACTAAAGTATTAATCCCGCCACTCTCATAAAACAAAAAGTATGCAGTTACCTATTGACTACTTTAGTGCAATTTAAAGTACTTGCAAACATGAAATAAGCCAGAGAAACAATTCGCAGAACTTTCTCAAACAATTCTTGAAAAAAGAAACGGGTTTTACGTCGCTAGCCAGTATCACGTCGATGTGTACGTATACATTTTTAACGACGGGTCAGGAAGTTTACTTTTCCAACGTTTGCACGAACTTTCACGAACAGTTCAAACAAAAAAGATTGGTTTAACTTATCATTATCGTTTGCATATAAAAGGAAGAAAAGTGGGCCTATGATATTTCCTTGTGAGACTCCCGAAGTGACACTTAATTCTCACCGTTAGAATCAGGTCTTCTAAAAACATGTGTTTAATTTGTAATTTCGCCTCAAAATTATCCATGTATTACGTTCAAGTTATCTTTTTGTTACCTTAAAACAATCTATTTATTATCATGCAATATATGTATATTACATTCACGCGAAAACGAAACATCTTTAACGTCAATTGGCAGTTTCGCTTGTCTCTTTGATAGTTTGCATTATTAATTAACGACGGAGACACGAAGTTTATTGCTAAGTGACGTGGGAGAGTGACAAATGGGGATTGATTGATACTAGGCTATGAATTTTAATCACTTTGCAGCTGTTATACCGCCATATACCAATTCGTGGCCTGCTGAAAAATAATTAACAGTCTGTTGGTGTGAATCAGCGAACCTGTTTCATTGTTAGCTAACAGATTGCTCCTCATTGTTTGGTCTAAACTTTTTTTTTTGCATTCCTCGACTGGAGAGTGAGTGAGTATTGAGTTATTAGTCCGCGCGTAGTAGTGATGGCTATAAAATGCTCGTAAAACCCACTCTCAATTTATGCTGTTTTTATTCTGTGCAACTATATACAGTCTTCAATCCATTAAGCGGATTATAAATGTGGTTTCAATGTTTAGGAGGTTGTTAAAAGTATTGGTGGAACTGGTTCCGTGACTTTCAGATGTATATTTGTTCTATTGTTTCACACAGTTAAGTCATTCGTGGCGGTATTTAGTTTCACCAGCCGGTCATTGAACGTAAGAAAAACACTGAAATATATATAAATCAATGAAATAATACTAATAACAATAGAAATATTTTATTAACGTGGCAAACATTTGGAGAGAAAGGTTTAGTTTTCCTTTAAATTACTAAGGACGTTTGTTGAAGGTCTGTGCTAGTTATACAATACATCTACATCTACAAAATGCCCTGCAAGCAACCTCGGGGGTGTATGGCAGGGGGTGAGTATTCACCAACATGTATTACACACTATATCCTAAAGTTAGTGTAACTACGACTTTTTATGCATTAGCATAAATCGCTAATGCTTGTCACGAGGCGAAGCCTCACAAGCATGCACTACTACACTACAGATATTATCACAATAGAGAGGGACCGTTAATATATATGTGTTTTGCAACTACAAACACGGACAGAGACTCTAGACTTATGTAGAAAAAGTGCACTTATAACTAGGTAACAGAAAAGGATTCAAGTATTAGGGAGTACTACTACGACAAAGAGCTACACTACCTAACTACAAACCTAGATAAAAGTCTCATTGACACCTGTTATGGTCCCTTATCGTTCATGGAGGTGGGAAGGGACGAAGGGTACTCTACTGTTCAGTAACAAAGAGTAAAACAAACTTTTTTTTAAAGTTTAACCTCCTTAACATGCAGTGAAGAGTTTTTTTATTCAAAAACATTCATTGTGGAAAGTAAGTGCTGGATTTCGAAAAAATTGGCGCTTTCCAATTTGCTCCAGTGCTCTTCTCACTACGCAACACAACAGAGCACTTGCTTTCCATTCGTTTCAGACCCTGAAGACACTTAGGCAGCGCACTTATAAACATCGACGGCATTATTTGATATATGCGCTTGAGAAAAAAAGAACTCCCGATTAAAATTTAAAAAAAGAGAGATGGCACTTTTTCCACAAATTTATTGATTGATGTACTACGCGTTTAATCAATAAATCATCAATCAATAAATTTGTGGAAATAGTGCCATATCTCTTTTTCATTAAATCGGGATGTCATTCCACGCCTCCATCTCGCCTACCTCAGTTAATTTAAAAGATCTCCCGATGATCGTATCCGCGATAGTTGTCAGTTTTTTGATTTTCGGAAAAGGCGTAAAAGAAGGATAATGTACTATAATGCATTGCTTTTTGAAAAGAGCTTACCCTTTAAGGAGAACCTCCTACTGTGACTGTGTGAGTCAAAACAAATACTGAAATGCACATTTTTGATATTTTGTCAGTGATCGTTGCCACGTCCGACGCCCATCGGATGTGTGGCTACGCTGCTGTCGGGTCATGCTAGCGCTGTAGACGGAGTGACCCCAGGATGACGGCCTTCTGCAACGGCGTGCAACTAACTAGTGATTCCGCCTGTGCCACGCAGGACGCAATGCTCTTGATGTTATCCAGCATCAAGTGCATTCCGTTCTATCACGCATTAGGCCTTATTATTATTGCATTTAACACAATTTAGTTTTTTATTTAACTCGAATTAAAAAAAGCGTGGATTTGTAAAATTGAATTATTAATACAAAACGGAGTGCATCTTTTTTTCAATAGGTAGTAGCCAGAATATTAATAAAATGACGTGGAAGCCATTTGACGTGGGAACCACCTCGTAAAGGGATCGGAGAATCGATTTCCCAACGACCCTCATACCCTTCCCACCCTGACCCTAAACCTTCTTCACCCGCCCTCCCACTATGTATCCCTTCCACGCACGCTCGCAGCCACCCGTGTAAAGAAAGTCACCTCGGGAATCTTTCATGAACAGGGCAAGGCGAAGGCACAGGTGGACCAGGAGGCACCCCTTTAACAACACTCGTAAAATGACTCTGCATCTGAGTACATCTTTGCTGCTGCCTCCTTCCTCCACGACTTCTCTATCCTTCTCCTCCTTTCCCTAGCTACCTCCGAAAAGTGAGCCGGCCTCTACTCAGACAACCTTTGTTAAGCATAACATTATTTATCTATTGGCCGATTCCATCGCTATGCTATCATGCGACATTGACTTTTTGTTTAATTGTTAAGCTTGCCTTTAATTTTATGTAATTTAAACGTTAGTTTTTCCGGTGTACTTTAATTTGGGAATTATTTGGTGAATTTAAACCATTCGTGAAAATCTCACGAAGCTTTTCCGATCGGGTTTTTTCTCCGGGATATCATTGATGTGAGTCGAATATCTTAATTAGAGTCGCAATAATCAACGTATGAGACGCTGAAGGTGGTTTGAGCGACATAATTCCCTAGTAATAATGGAGACCATATTCAAATTTTATTTTTTTATTTCAGCGTCTGTAAAAAGTATGAAATAAAGGCTGTATTATTAATGGCGAAAATATACAGTTATATAAGCCCAAAAATATCAGTAATTAAATAAATAAATCTACATAAGTCTCTAACTTGACTCATTTTTTCCGCCGTACGGCTGAAAACCCTTCAAACCGGCAGGTTTTTTTGCGATTCTGTAAAAGTTACTGTGGTGGGTAATTGATTAATTTTTATAGATAGTTGAGAAAACATGCAATATACACAACGTTAGTTTTTTGACGAAATCTAGGTGTTATAAATTCCCATTTCCTTAAATATTCTCCCTCTGGAGCGCACAGCCGTAATCTATCCCATGTAAAACAGCTTGTATTTTCAGGCAAATTGCTCGAGAAGTAGTTCGGCAAGGGGTTGATATTTTGATATCATTGGAAAGATGAAAGTTTTTTCTTTAAAATGAGGCAAACTTCGTCAAATTCTAGGTGAAGTGACTCAAACTTCCTTAAGTTATTCACCCGAATGTTTCAAACTCGCCAAAATCTCGAATCTTTTTTTATTTTTGTTCACCCGTTTGTCTTCGATTTGCCCCGTTGCTGTTTATCACGCTTGGACCTTGTGAATTTCAATCTATCTCCGTTCGTGCTCCACTGCTCTCCTACCGCTTGAATTCCGCTTTCCGTGGAACTGGCGTCGAAAGTGTGGGTGCCGTCCACACGTCAACTGCCTCCTTCTTAGCTGGAGGAGAACAGCAATTGATTGGAGGACGTTTCCTGGAATCCAGCGATCCCGCCCCGTTTATAAGCCGAACTTGATGAATCTCTCTCTCTCTCGACTAATTTGACTGCGAACGCGTTCGCAAGGAGTACAGAATATTCATCTGTTCCCGCAAGCGGAAATACCTCCCGTTTATGTGGTTTTCGTGGAATTTGAAGATATATTTAGCATCCTTGCAGCTTCAGTATCTTATGGATAGCTTTCGCTGTCGTAAAATTCGGTTTCATATGTTGACCTTAACGAAACAAGCTGCCTGTTCTAATGCCCGATATTAAGATGAAATAATAATTTTATCACTTGAAGAGAAATATTTTTATAAGCATAGTTTTCATAGTATTTTATGTAATACTATATTTATTCGTTTACTAGCGTAGTAGCGTGTGTTCTTGCGTTCTTGATGAGAAGGCAACTACTGCCTTCAAAGAAGATAGGAATACGAACGAGGAAAAAGTATGTGAAAACATTGGTGTGGAGCGTGGCACTCTATGGGTCGGAAACATTGGAAACTTAGACCTGAAAAGATGTGTTGGAGGAGGATGTTGAAGATTAAATCAACGTATAAAATAAGAAATGATGAAGTTTACAGAAGAGGAAAGGGCCACATGGAATGCTATTGGAACATGGATGGATGGAATACATGGAATGTTGAGAATATAATTGAGGGAAAAATAGAGGGCAAGTTCCCCGAGAGGAAGACCAAGAAATAAAGAAAGACAAACCAGGCGAATGTTTGACGAATAAAACCATTAGTTTCTTCCTATAAGCAGCCGCAATTTCCTAAAGTTAAAAATTGAAAAAAAGCGAAAATACGTGTAATACATAGGAATCATCTGATTCAAGGGAATCACTCATGACAGTGGCGCCGCGGTTGGCAGCTTCAAATAAAAAGGTGTCACGTCGAAGTTGGGAGTCTGATATCCTTATATTCTAGTTTACATGGTTGAAACCATGTTCTATGACGATGATAATGTGTGGAATGTATGTACTAAGCGAGAATTTATTTCATGTGTCGCGTTTCCACTAAGTTAAGGTGGTTCCACCGTGAAATGAATTAATGTCATTTTATTCATATTCTGTCTACTTGTAGATAAGGTTGTCCTCTATCTGATATGAAAAAAAATAACACCTTTCCACGCTATATTACTCTCTAATTGAATTTGAAATTACATGGTGTTCAATGGGGGAATGAGAGAAACACGGGGAAACCATAGTATTTTTCCATAAAATATAAATGCCATTTTCGTGGAAAACTGTTTATAAGAAGGAAATAATCCAGAGAAATTGAATAAAAATAAAATACAGGCATCTTACCACCTTATTATTTTAATTATTGAAGAATTAATGCCGTAATTGAAGTCAAAATGCAATAATTCGTAGGAAATGGCGCTGCAGTAGACTCCTATGGCTGGAATAAAGTGCTCATTTAAAATACATTCGTGGAATATTAATCTGCATTTTCTCTACTTTACTTCTGGTTTTCTTATAGGTATCGCATTTCAACAGCGAAAGCAGGATTTTTTGTACAAAATATCAAAAATGTGGAATTTAGTATTTGTTTTGACTCACACAGTCGCGGCGGAACCTCCTTAAGCCTAAAGTTGTGTGAAGATGCCCTTAGTTTTAAAGTAAGTTTGTCCGAAAATCTGTTGCATTCAATTCTAACGTTTATGTATTATATCAACTTTTTTTAAAGGTTTTTACGATGCAGAACTTGTTGTATCAGTAACATAGTACCACCGTAAAACTGAAATCCTAATTATACAGTCTGGGCAATTTGAAAGGCATGTCATGTCTTCTGTGTTATGAGTTTGCACTGAAAAATAAAGCGTTTGGCAAAATTGTGTCACATTCGGGGAAATATGATTGGTTTATGAACTGAGGATACTTGCGTCACATCTGGAAGAAAATAATACATCTTTTTTTTAAATAAAATTTCACTTGAAATAATTCATAAAGTAGTCCAAAAACTTTCTCTGTATATTTTATTTTAAATTGAATATGTTATCATTAATATATTTAAAAAAAACAAGTAATAATTATGAATCTACGACACAATGATGTTCTACTTTTATCTACTCTTATGGCAACCCCCATCTACGAATCTCTTAGAGTTATCGCTATGTATTATGCAGCGTATTAATTGACATACTTAAGTGGTAAAGTGATGCTACACGTGGACATTGAATATATAGAATCTGCCGAATTTGCAAACGTACCTTGGGTTGGATTAATTTTTCAGAGAGAAAAATCAGAGAATTCTGTCGTATAACTTTGAATTCGAAGGTGCGTCATCTGTTTGGGCATTTGTTTTGATTTAAACCAGCCACAGCTCGTCCTCAGAATGACGACTCTGGACCCCGCTACATGGACTCCGGAGAGAGTCCAGATGTTTCGGCGGCCAGCGGGAGAGTGAGAAAGAAGCGAATTTTGTTGGGGAATGTAGTTTGCATATATGGAAAGGAACTGGTTCCTTATTTTTTTCGATTGTGTCAAATGTTTTGGTTGTTTTAAGCTCAATACCAAATAGTCTGTATACCATCATCTTAAAGATAATTCCGAGTACATTCTACAATTATTTTTTTTTTAACTACATAAATTTCGCCATGCATACGTACAAGCCTTCGTATGGATGGATGAAAGAAAGTGTGTGAAAATTTCCTACTTATTTTTTCAAAATGAAATTAGCTCGTTTCCTTTGAGTAAAATGTACCTGAGATCCTTATATACAAGCTCTACTCTCGTATGTGCAAAAACTATGTATGATAGAAGAGGGTAGATGAAACAATTCGAAACGATAGCTCAAGGGTACGGGCAGCTCAAATAACGCTCCATTAGTCATGTAATTCATATTCGCATTGCGCACGATAGCCATGCTATGTGCACAATTTTTCTCAAAAGAAAAAATAAACCTTATTTTTCGTGCGTTGGGAAAGACGCCATCAACTCTCTTCTTTGATGCGTGGTAATAACCGACCGACTGGTGAATCCGGCGTCAGTATCCAATTATACATTCAGTGGATTTGAATTGGTAGAGTTACTTTTTGTACTTTTTTTCAAGAAAAGGACGTTAAAAATTCACGGTCCATCATAATGGAAACAAAATGTGGTCGAAACTATTGTTAAAAATCGGGCTTCAATACGCTTGTCACTTCCCAGCACAACGGCGCACTTGCTTTCCATTCGTTTCGGACCCTGCGTACTAGGCAGCGTACTTCAAAACATATCGGGATCAGAGTTGATGGGTGTTAGACAACAAAAGAACTTCGATAATAGCATCCTGGATAATTATTTTTTTTTCAATTTAGGCGTCAGACACGGATAGTGTAAAAGATTTTCAATCACACGGAGGTAAAAGGCGTTTTCAAATAAATGTTTTCCACGAAATTGGTAACTGTGACCTAAACGTTTCTCCCGTGCTATATTGTGGCAGCTCCGTTGTTGTTGCCGTGACTTTGGTGGCGGCAATAACTGTCGGGGTAACGTCCTCGCCTGCTTAACACAGGGTCGCGGGTTCGATCACCGCCTGGGGGAATTTTTCACCAACCAGGACGTGGTCGTGAGTTAACATGCCCATCATTGCATGTTAAACTTCTCGACGTCAAAGATATTGAAAATAAAGAAAATGTTAACCTAGAGAATTCTACCCACCGGCACACGGTGGGGCAGAATGAAGATCTGGGAGGACAAAATTCGGATTATTTGAACTAGTCCCCCATACTGACCTCATTTATACTTGCAAATGAGCATAATACGAATTAAATCATATTTCATAAAATTTGGGTAACTTTTACAACATTTTAGTGCAACAGGGGGGTTCGCCAGCCCCCCCTGAACTGAATATACCGAGATCGGTTGTGAGTAGGCGGCACATTTTTTGGACTAAGTGGATATTTTAAGCATGGGTTGTTAAGACTTGATTTTTTGCCCTTAGATAATTAAAACAAAATGTACCCAGAAATTTTTATTTAGATACAATGAGAATCTTCCATCCATTAAAAAATATAATGCCATAATGCTGTTGGATCACATCAACAAATATTTGAATTAAAGTCATAAATGAAATTTCATAGCAATATATCTTCCTCTGAATCATCAGTATCTGAATATTCTATCTCTTCATTGCAAAATATTGAATAGTCTGAATCAGGAGGGTTCAACAGGTTTAAAACATTAGGAGGGATGAATGACTATTTCTTCCGAGGTGAGCTTCCTTATTCAATTAAGAGTGGATCGGACGTAATGAGTAAAATATGTATTAAGTCTTCATTACAAGCAAACCTAGAAGATGTCCTCGCGTGGCTTTCCCTGAACCTCCTCGCATCTTTATTCAGAGCTTCTTGCGCTTCCTCCGAAAATTGTCTGATAGGGAGTGGAAGCTCAATGATTAAATCTGCTCCATGAATCAGCACTTAAGGTAAAGATGGTGGCATGGGGTACGAACTGTACAAGTCATAATAAAGTGTAGCCACATCCATTGCATATGCTTTGAATTTTGTAGCATTTATTTCAATTGGGCTGGCCAAAGCCTGCAAGATAGCTGAAAGCTTCTCAATCAAAGTGATATCGGTACCAGTGATTTCAGCGGTAATAGTAATTAAGAGACTTTGTGACTTCCACAGTTTATTATGGAGCCCTTCCACCACGTCGTAGCTTCCAATTTCGATTTAATTTCAGCGGTACATGCTGGGCTATGAAAAAAACGCCGCACGGTATTTCCATCGTTGGATTGGCGTCTGGGTCGACCTGGCCCTACATGTAGAAATGTATTGTCACGATCACTGAAAAAGCATGATGTCTTCAAAAATTTCTCTTGATAAATTGGCAAAACATTGGTACCCTAGATGTTTGTCCCAGTGATTAAATGCTAACGTGCTACTAATAAAGATGAAAGGAGCGGAAAAATAAAAATGAATGTCGCGAACACCTGGGACTCCTGGCGTATTTGAGGACGCAATGTGACCTCAGCTGGGGCAGGCATAAGTGGGAAGATTAAAGCCTCCTCGTTGAGCCATTCCTTATTTTTTTGACAGGAAGACTTCAAGCTTCCAATTGCGTTTTTGACATCTGACGTAAATTGCCCAAATATACGCACTCATTCGTCTTCTGCTCACTTCTAAGTCTTCCAGCGCGTAGCTAGAGAGATGACTCGTCCTAATGGTAAGTCAGATGCATATATGCCATGACGTCAAAATATGCTTACAGAATCCATAGTTCTTATGAATAGTTCACAGACTACACACAAACTCTTATCTTTTGCGAATCAACAAATATATCTTCGAACGTCCAACCCGAGTTTTTAGGCGTACCGGGAAAATAAATAATTGGTGACAGGGGTGTAATGCAAGAAGGCAACCGATGAAAACTTAGAATACCCAAAGCTTTTCCCAGAGTGGGATAGCTTTCATAAGCTAGAATGTTATGTCGTCCATCCTTACCTTTCAAAATGATTCCACAGGTTTGATCCTTCATAGAGGCGGACCACTTGTCGCGCAACACATGAAGTATACCTATCCGCTTCATAGCAGTTGCGATCCACGTCCTCGCGTTCTCTTTCAGCTTGTTCCACTAGTAGCCTCATAGTCTTCTATACTGAACCCCTGGCTCGTAATGTAATGAAAATCAACTTATCCAGACGATTTTCATAGTTAGTACATAAGCTACAATCTTTCCTCCGCGTCAAACACCCGCCCGACGGCTACGGCGAGCTGTCGCCTCTGTATACAATGATAGGTCAAAATTGCTTAGGCGCAGCTGTTTTCTTTATTAAAAGAAAGATAAGGGTCCATAGAACTTGAAAAAGTATGCGTGGGACTAATGAGGAGCAATGAGGATTTTGAAACCCTGACTGTTTCTTTCATGAACTGATACTGGTAATGCTTTTTAAAAAGGAGAGGGCATGAGAACCACAAAGAACTATAACCATTAGCAGCCTTGTTTTTACATTATTCCAACCTGAAATGGGAATCATCAAATGAAATCCCTGAGAAATTGCCATTCCAGAAGTTTGAATTTTACCTCCTCCTGACGACGAAGTTACTGCATCTTGAAAGTAATTAGTGTTGTTTTTGTGTGCTTTGGTGTGTCCTACGATAAATGCGTTTTGTGAAAAGCGGCCAATTAAATATTTGGAAAATCGAATTTTGTCCTCCTAGAATCGCTATTTGCCTCAATGTGCGGCAGGTTACCGAACGTTTCGCCTGTCCACTCATCGTCCTCTGTTAATCTTTTTTCGTGTGAGCTAAAGTGTGCTTGTGTGTTTCGTCTTGCGCTATTTTTAACACCTTTATTTAATAGATGAAATAAAAGAATATTAAACTGCTAATGTTTTAGTAAAATATCGCATTAATTAAATAGTTTTTTTTGATGTTTATGCTGAGTACTCTCTACAGTGACCACTGTTTTGCTTTGCATTTTCAATCCGTGTGGCATATGATGAAGATTCTTTTACGTAATGCGGAAATAGCCCATGCCGCTTTAATGATTACATTTTGTGGCACTCATGGTGTCATTTATTTGGTCAGATCAGGCAGTGATTTACTTCTTAAGACCTCTTTCACACGAGTTCTAGTGAGCGCGCTCACCAGAGAGAGCGGATAGGGAAAGCAAGGAAGGAAATGCACATGCTCACACGTGAGCGGTGGGTGAACATGCTCCGATTCACCGCAACGCCACTTGCTCCGGCGATGCTCCTCCAGGTCCATTCGTTCTAAGTCTGTTGCTAACTCACAGGATGCTGGATTTGGAAGAGGAAGCTGGTCTCCTTGCGATTGCAGCTCTCCTGAGCCTTGTGTGAAAGGCGTATATATGCAAATGGACTTCGCAAAGCTTCCCACCCAGTCGCCGGCTACCAAGAGGGTTGAGCCGCATGCCGCCGGCTCGAGAGCCTCCAACCGCGGATCACATGGACTCTTTAGACAACACTTGGAAATCGACGAGATTCTCGTAATCAGCTTTGGAAATGTCCATTGCTAAGCTTCCAATTCACCCGCATGCTAAGAAGCTTTGATTAGCATGCGTTGTTTCGATATCTTATTTTATCTGTGGATATTTGGAGAAGGAGACGTAATAAAGTATGCCATTCTCGGTTTCGAATTGGACTGCGGTGGAAAGAATTAAAGAGGAGAAGACTATGGAAAAATGGACGGAAAATATTGAGATGGAGTTATATTGAGATAGAAAATATGGACAGAGAAGGACTGCAATGAATAGACTATAGTGTCTTGTCGTTTGAGATTTGAGAATCAAGCAATAAACTGAAAATATTCGCTGTAGTAATTATATGTCCTACACAATATGTATAAAAATAAAATCCGAAAATCGCCAAATTTTCATGCCACGTTTTTTCGCACCGCTCAGTGTTTTTCTTCAAGAACTACAAGTTCAATGACTTTTTATCTTTGTTTATTGTGAAGTGTGGTCAATTCACTGATTAAAAAATTACTTTCACATACCTAAAGTCTCAGGTTCGACTCTAGTTCATTGATATAAAATTCCATAAGAAATACACGTAAAGATAATTTTTATCGCTTTCAGGCGTTATTTTTTTTGCAAAATTAAATTGCAAATAATAGTTGTAATAGCTCGGAAGAAGTGTCAGTAGAGATAAACTTGAATAAACTCTGATTTTCATCACTGACTTCAGCTTTCGATTCCAAAGTGCGAGAAAATTTACAAAATGTTTCAACACGTCCTGAAATCCAGCGATATTTTTTTTAAGAAAAAAGCTTCTCTTCAGCGACGAGTGGAGACGTGCTGTGGAGAACGTTCTGCTATTGAGATTTCTCCTACGCCAAATGCCAGAAGGACTTGTCAGTTGCAAGACTGTTCGATTCAAGGGGGGTTATTTTGTAATCTCACTTTAGTGAGGATACGTCATAAAATGTCACTTTTTCGTAGTTCAACTCCGCCACCCAGGCGGCGCGGCGTGACCATCTTCGGATCTCAAGCGGTGAACTTCCGGTCATGTGCTGGTCTTTAAAACGATTCATCCGCTCTGATCCGTATCTTTCGACTCTTGATCCGTTTCATTATCTCCGCCTGCCATTAGTTCCATCTCACCTGTCATAAATAACGCGACATGGAGCCACCATCGTTTCCACTTGAAGCTTGAGTTGGAAAATAAACAAGGGCGCGAAAGATACAAACGATTTTAAATCGTATTGTTGGAATTTGTTAAACGTGAAGAACTTCAGCTTTTTCAACTCCTATATATTGGGCACTTGAAGGTATGCTTTGTTTGAAATGCTTATGCCGTTATTACCTTGAATTATCTGTGTTTATATTTCGTATCAATATTTCCCAAACAATGTTGCTGATACCTTTGTTTTCGTGTGCCTATCCGCCAGTGCATGGAGAATGGAATTCAGTTATTTATACCATAATTTCATAATTTTAACAAATATTGCCTTAAAATCTAAGTTCTTGGTAGATATTTCCCGTGCTTTTGAATCGAACACTAATTAGATGCACTTATTTTTTTTAAATATTGAGTGATCGCTTACAAGTCGCTTGTAGTTTTGACTGTATTCAGATTTTCGTGGTATGTACAGTGTAAGATATCTTCCGTAAGATGTTGAGCAATCTGGGTATTCGCTAGTCTCGGCATCTTTTATTTGATATAAGGTAATTGAAGCTTCGACAATTCACGAACCGTTCGTGAGCCGATCATTAAGAGAGGGAAACGGATCTCCCGCCTTTCCACTTACAAGAGTCACTAAAAAGGTGAGATTACAAAATAACACCCCAGTCTTCATTCCAAACAAGGCCGGATGGAATCACGGCTGGCAGAATGTATCGCTTCTTTTATCCGAGAGGCAGCGCGGAGAGGGCAAACGCTCCTCTCTGCAAATTTCCTTTATTATTCCATTCTCTCCTGCCTCCCCCCCCCATCATCATCTTCATAGTCATTCCTCAATCCTCCTCTCCATATCATGCACATGCTCACACAAAAGCACATACTACTCGATCCGAGGTTTATCACCGAGTAAGGCAGTAAGGACGGCGGCGGTATGATGATGATAACTGTCGACATTCGCATAAATAGCAAATTTCAGAGGTGGGGCGGGAGGGGTTAGATATGTAGGTAGGCTGCTGTAGTATAGGGGGGGGCAGGATCTGCGGCCCTGTTTGACTTTCCCCGTTTGACTCCCTCAACCCGTCGTCGTGTGCGCCGCGGGCTTGTTGAACGTCGCCATTAGATATTTATGTGCCGGAGCCGGCGAACGGTTGGTGCTGAGGTAGGGCAGGGGGAGGGGGGGGGGACGTTGTGTGGCATGAGATAGGGAGGGGGAGAATTCCTTACGCTTATATATATATTCCAACACACCTACCGCCCCACCAATTCTCGCCAGCTCGCGCTTGTTATCCGGCTTTGGGAATGAGGGTAATTTGCCTCCCTCCCTTTACATCTCCCTCCCAGCTTTAAGCCAGCATCAGAACGTTTTTTTTCCGCCACGGTACAATTTCTTGCGTGCTGCTATGCCATACCATGTGGCAACTTGGCCCGCTCTGTGCTCCAGTTATCGTAGATTGTGTCAGGCTTTAATTAAAAAATTAAAAATGTCATAAGAAAGCTCAGCTCTGTGAGCAAATTTTTGGGATGATTCAGGGTGGATATCTCTTTCCCAGATAGAAGAGCAAAACATAGGTTTAATCTTCTGCGTAGGTTCGAAGTGGACTGAGGTGCGAAGCCATGCGCTTTTGCAACTTGGCCCGTGCTGTGTTAAGCACGTCTTGCAAAATAAATGGTCCTGGTAAACCTCAGCTCTGTGACCACGTTTTCGGATGAGTTAAGCCCTTCTGCACGAACAGGAACGTTTATTGTGCCAGAAGTGCAGTCCAGCGCCCGGACCCTGTCGGATGAAGCGGGGACAACCGATGCTGAGCAACATTTCACCGCTGTTTATTAACGAAGCCCCAGGCTGTATCCAAGTTGTGGAAACAATTGAGTGCACGTGACTGATGTGCGAATGCAATGGAAAACGTTCAAATTGTATTGGCGAGAGTTAGCGATAAAAGTAAAACTGTGAATTATTTATTTGAATAGATTTAATCGGAAATCGTCATATTTACCATGCATTTTTAACGGAAAACACACTCATTGGTAAATTGTATTTGCGCACAGTAAATCAGGAGAATTGATAGCAACACGCATGAAAAAAATTATTTTAATTCGATCAATATTTAAACACTTTCATTTCAAAATTTTCCGCTTCATGCAATTTTATTTCTCTATTCACCAGAAAATGAATGCGGAAATGCGCTCAACTTTGTTGTCAGATCGTTAGACAAATTGAACGTGTTCTAATCCTTGCCTGAGAAAGGCAATCGCATGCAATTCTATCGCGAGATTTTCACCCCTACCTCTCCATGTTTGTTTCAGTTACTGCCTGTATAGCAGGTATGTGCATTTTAAATGTCACATTGCCAGGATTCTTTTAATCATATATGCAACATATTTTTTATCCTGTTGAAATTCAACGAGTATCATATTCTGTATATCTCAGTGTCCTAAGTTTGCTCTGATAGGTGAATAACACGACATCGTCGTAAATAAACCAAATTTCGTTCCCTAATGCAGATGTGACCTACCGTTAGGGTGGGTATGACTCTGGCAAGTTATTCCCGCAATTTTCCCGTGAAAGAACTTGCGGAGGAATTTCTTTTTTCCAGAAGTTGTTTAAACGTTTGTGCAAGCGACTTGCCGAAACTTTTAAAAGTTCTGCAAGCGGACTTGCACGACCGTGTACACTAGCAACATACGTCGCAATTCACTTGCTGCGAGTCACTTGTGCAATAAACTTGTCAGCGTACACCCAGCTTTAGAGATGCCGTTTCTCAGTGATTTAACTTCATTAGCTTTTTTAAGCAGCTTGCACAAAGCCCGTTGAGGACATCATCTGTTACGATTCATACGGAACGTGTACACATTTCACGCAACGAGGCTCGTAAAGTTTTTTTTGTTACATGAAAGTTGAAAGCCAGTGTGCGCAGCTGGTCTGAGTGTCTGGTATGGATGCAATACAAAACAGTATGGACGTCGCATACTTTCATTTTACAGCAAGTCCCCCGTGCACAGCTATCTTTAGGTTTACCTTTTGGTGACAATGCAATGTTGCGTCGAATGTCTAAATTTTACGTGATTGAGTTTTTACTGCGCCTTATTGCAAGAAAAGTGGACGACAGGAGCCTTCGACCGGTGATGTTTCGTTTTAAGAGTGTTATTCGCAAAATATCCCTGTAAAACTTCTCTTTATTGAATTTTGTGTTGCTCTTACGAAACGAGTGTCTGAAACTTACCTTTTATATTTTTAGATTTGTGTCCTGCAGTAAAGTTTGTAAAGTCCTTTTGAAAGATAGTTCGGAGACTTTTGACTGCATAAAATGCGCTGCAACGTACTCATGAGTTTTACACGATGATATTTTACAGTGGTTTTATTTCAGAAAAGTTGAACGTTCCATCCCTCAACTGGTAATATACCCTCTTAAGGAGGTTCCGCCGCGACTGTGTACCTCAAAACAAATACTAAATTCCTCATTTTTTATATTTTGCCAAAGAAATCCTGCTTTCGCTGATGCAATGCGTTACCTATAGAAACCCAAAAGTAAGGAACAAAATATAGAGATTATTCCACGAATGTATTTTAAATCCTGCTTTCACAGATACAATGCCTATAGAAACCCAAAAGTAAAGTAGAGAAAATGCAAATTAATATTCCACGAGTGTATTTTAAATGAGCACTTTTTTCCAGCCATAGAAGCCGACTGCAGCGCCATTTCCTGCGAATTACCGCATTTTTACTTCAATTACGGCATTAATTCTTCAATAACTATAAAAATAAGATATGGTAAGATGCCTGTATTTTATTTTTATTTAATTTCTCTGAATTATTTCCTTCTTGTAAATAGTTTTCCACGAAAATGGCATTTGTATTCTATGGAAAAATACTATTTTTCCCCGTGTTTCTCTCATTCCCTCATTGAACACCATGTAATTTCAAGTTCAATTATAGAATAAAATAGCGTGGTAGATACCCAGGTGGTATTCGAACCCGTGACCTTTGGGTAAGCAGGCGAATTATGCAACGCGGAAGCGGAATTTGCACTGCGAAAAGAGCTTAATATTATTGCTCTTATCCATCGTCGCTTTTGACCCCTCTATGTATATACTTACTCTTGTGTTAATCGATAGATTAATTAATTAAGGATTTTTTAAGAAATTCGGGCAGAAAAATGGAAAATGAACTATTTTGAGGAAGAAACACCTCTCGTGTGAATAATGAAATGAACTGGTAGGCCGTGCATTGATGAAATGATTCAATTTGCCGTCTTTTCGGGGTTCAAATTGCACATTCAGAAGTATCTCATGAGAGCCCAGAAGTCACGGAGTGTATCACTGTCCAGGTTTATTCCTAATTGCACACCGTGTGTTGCGCTGTTTAATTTTTCCTTTTTCCGCATTACGGGGCTGGATTACTTAGCCCCGTGTGCGGCTTTCCGTGTGGGTGCATACATATGTGTACGAGGAGCTTGTGTTTTTCCACCCATAGGCTCACACAGCTGGACTCCCTCATAGAGTCCCTTTTGCTAGTTGAGTGCGCGTGCATGAAATAGCTTTCCGTCCGTAGCTCTAGTGCTCTCCCCGTGAAACTTGAATCAAAAGTTTTAGAGCAAATATCCAGGTTCCATGTTGATCTTTTATGCAATTTCGCGTTTGTCTCTGGGGCTGTTTCGTCAACTCTTGGGATGTTTTATGGCCAAACTTCATTGCGCGCTTACGTGTGGAACGAAGAGGCAGGTGGTTGGTGATTTCAAATGTATTACCTTACTGTCGTTTCACGTGGTGATGGAGGGGGGAAGGAACATTAAATGCAAAAGCTGGATTTTGAGAATAGCTTGGTTGAGGATTATGGCATTAAAAAAAAAGAATATTCCAATGCGACGGGGTTGTAAAACCTCGTTGAATTCGTTAACAAAGCGGCAGGTACCTTAAAAGGTTTGTTGCTTCCTGCAGAATCATCGCTTTTAATAGTTGTTGCAGTCCTTTATGCCGTCATATAACTACCAAATGACCAGAAATCGTTAACCACGCGCGAATCAAACTCAGAAGTGAGAGAAAATGGCTTTTTAAAAAAGAAAACAAGGCTCTGAAGTGATGCCCAACGTGAGCGTCGCGTCTCATTTAGAACTTTTTGAATCGAATAAAAAAATCAATACGCTTGGTGTTAGAATAATTGCGTTGGCCTATGAATTGATGAAATAGTTTTTCAATATTTCCCCTCACCTGAACAGTGTGCAAACAAGAAAACGATGCGTCTGTTAATTTAAAAAAATATTCCAGCTCAATGCGATGGGGTTGTAAAACCTCCGAATTCGTTGAGTTTGTAATTAAATTCACTTAGTAATGTTCCGACCTAGGTTTCGACTCAAATTAAGTCATTCTCAAGGTCAACTATTTCACCTTGAGAATGACTTAACTTGAGTCGAAACCTGGGTCAGAATAATGAAAAACTATTGTGAAATATTACTAAGTGAGTTTATTTATAAACCATCGCAATGTGGTTCCACCAAGTGAACCCTGAGAATTTTGATATATGTACACTCCGAATTCGTCTACAAAGTGAACGTCTTCTGCATCATAATCATGGCTTTAAATAGTTGTTGCATTCCGTTACGTTGCACCAAAATACCATACATCATTGAGAGTGGTAACTGTTAGGTGTACATCCAGCTGAAGACCTTACCATCGACCTTGGCATCTTTATAAACCTATGATTCGACAGGTTTGTAGCCCCGATTCACCTTTTGTCACCCCTGTGACCCCTGAGTGACCCTGGAAGGTCAAGGGATGACAAGAGGCATCTGAAGACCTAACCATTGATTTCTGCACCTTTTAAAACCTGTGATTCGACAGGTTTGTTGAGGTCATTTGCTATTTGTTATTCCTGTGACCTTTGACAGTGCCCTTTCAGGGGTCACGGTTGCATTTTCGATCTTGACAGTTCTTCCATCGTGTTTCTCTTGCCCAAAAACCCTAAAAATTGAAATTTTTTCAAAGAAATTCCGTTTTTTTGTATTTAGAATAATTTTACATTGAAAGCCAAAGGGCAAAATTTGGATTTTTGGTTGCACCCTATTTATGGGGTCAAATATTCGTATTTACAAAATTTTGCTTACACCCAACAAAACTTACGACCTTTTTCTACCCAGGTACCAAATTTCATTGATGTGGCACGAAAGAAAGTGTCTGATATTATAGGTTAGAAATGACACACACGATCAATGGGGGACACTCTGTATGTATGGGGTCGGCTGGCATCTGTTTGAGACAGACGACCGAAAACATACAATGGGCACTTTTTTGTCGCACACTTCACACTTATCAATTGAAATAAACAATCTGAATAAACGCGTTACACTGATCGCGAACCTGGAGTGGAATCACGCGGTTCCTTCTTTCGCGTATTCGTTATCCTAAACAAGAGCCAATCTACTTAGTAGGGTAATGCCTCGCACTTACTGTCCTAAGAACGCACTCATCAATTTTAAAAACTAGTGGCTTAAAATATTTGGAAAATAAATCTGAAGGGTGACAATCAAATATCAGCTCTTGTATGCGCAATTTGAAAAGTAATGATAACGCGAGCGCACGCGTTATGGAGAACCGTGATTGCACCCATGACCGTCGTTCATCTACATTTATCTACATCTACAAAATAATCTGCAAGCATCCTCAAGGGGGTTTGGCAGGGGGTGGGTAGTCTCCAACATGCATTACACTATACCCTATTAAAGTCTATGTAGCTAAAACTATTGATGCATTAGCATAAATCGCTAATGCTTGTCTGGAGGTGAAGCCTCACAAGCATGCACTATATTATAGGCATGCAACCAATGTTAGAGGGACCGTTAGTATTAATGTTGCTGCCTACAAGTTGGATTATTCTTGAGATAAAAGTATTTGAAGTTGATGTCATCATATTTTTGAGAATATTTTATGATTTAACATGGCGATGCCAATGTTACGCGCGAAAATGACATCAACAGTCGTTCGAATGTCCTAATGACTATATATAGTATGTTGACATTGTCTGATTACATTCACATACTACGCTGCCACTTCCTCAGGTTGGTTTGGCAGGGGTTGTCAGGGCACAAGCAGTGAAACGGAGAGGGGATAGGGAAAAGGAATTGGAAGAGGTAAAGGATGAATGTGAATTGTATGTTAATGGTATGTTTTTGTGCAACGCTCTGTTTTTCTTACCACCACTAATGATGCTGTGTGAAAAGAAGGAATGTTTGTAACTACCAGTTCGGATACGTGTGTTTTTTATTTTGTCGCTTACCTATCATTTCTATAAATTCAAGTGCGGGGTTCAGTTACTTCCTCGGTGTCGTACTGAAACTCGCCTGATCTTAATTTTCTAATCTAATAAAATAATCTAAGCCAAGCACTCATCCTCCAAATTATGGACCTTCCGGAAATATGTAGAGATCCCGTATTTTAATGAGACTTGACCACGGGGTCATTGCGTGAGACAAAGCATATGAATATATTAGCCATAAGAAAATGAAAGTATTGAGGCTATCGATGAACATAGCCCAGGTTTCACTCAAATGCATTAGCTGCGGCGTGTGTGCTTTAAAAGGTGGATCGGTAAACATCGATGGTGGTATTTGGGAGGAAAGTTTGCTTTGTGGTAATGACGTGGAGTTAAATTTTGAAAGCAAAGGGAAGAGCTTCCAAAGAAAGCGTAATTGATGGCGTTGCCTCGAAGCGGAGAAATTAAGATTTAATTCGCTGAAATTTTCATTAGGACGGTGGCGGGGCTCGAAAATTTCCTGAAACTTGGGTGTTTGAGGAAAAGGAATGAGAGGAAATTGATGTCTTTACGGGTTTTAGCTTGGGGTAGAGGGAGAGAGAAGATAATAAATCATGTAAAGGACGAAAGAAGTCGAGGTAATGTTGAGATAAAAGACGGAATCGGTGGGATGAATCTAAAGGGAAGCAGGAAAAGACGATAGTGGACGACATATTAAGAAGTGATAGGGTGTTGATGGTCGTTCCTGAAGGGAGAGTATTCGGTAAGAGAGGGCGCGGAATGAAAAAAGAATAAGCCGTTTTAGTCGTTGTGGAGGAAGATACACAACATTTGAAGAGCTAGGTACGAAGGAATATAATACAGGTGTTCGGGATTTTAGTGTTGAAGAAAGTGAGACCGCTACACTTGCTTGTAGGTATGCTAAATTGAAGCACATCGATGTAGTGCTTTGTATGGTGGGTGAGGAGAGGAGGCTTGTGAGGAAGATTAGGAGGCAGAGCAGGTTGTTATGACAGGTAATGAAGGGCGAAGCGTTGCTGAAGGCCGTGATATAGGGGAGGATGTTGGGTAATTAGGGAAGGGGAAGAAAGATAATGTGCTTTACGGACGGGACAAAGAGGGGGAGGGAAGAGAGGAAGAAAGAAATCGTGTAAGGAGATAGGGGCCTGTATCTTTAAAAGTGTAGACAACTTTTATTCTCTTCCACGCAAATCTATATTAAGCAGTAGATCGCTGTAGTAGTAATAAAATTGTGATGAATGTGTAGGTAGGTAAATCATGAGTAGTAAAATTGAAGTCGGTAATACATGTCGGCAAGTTCTTCAGACATTCCAAGATGTTGTCTGAATAGGGTTCCAAAATGTCATTACGGAAATTTCGGAAAATGTATTTTCTTTCTCTTCCTCTACTTCTAACGAACATGTTCACCGCCAGTAGTACTTCCACTAGTACTGCTGCCAATAACTCGTCATTCTATACGCCTTTAAATATTAACTTTTAATTTTGTTGTTTTTCATATCTAACATACGTTGAAGAATCCTTGAGATTTTAATTGTGGTTTCTAAAAGATGAAAAAAACAATGCAGGTGGAATAAGACCCCTCAATCAGATTGATAATTATTTAAGTTGTCACTACCATATACGATTTAAGTTTTTCCCGGTGAATAATATTTTAGATATTGTTCTCGGGCTCTGCACCCCTTGGTAACTGGCTTCATATTGGCCGACGTTTCGGAAAACGTCTTGTTTTTCATTTTCAAGGCGTGTAACTCTCTCTCTCTGTGTTCGATTACACATTGAACTGAATTGACCGTTTGACGAGTCCAACAATTGAGGAGGTTCTGTGGATTCACTCAGCTTTAGAAAATTCGACGAAACTTGCTGGAAGCATTACTTAGGTTGTCTTAAATCTGCCTGTTTTTTTCAGAATAATTTACCGCAGATTACTTAAGATATTTTATCGAGAAGTGGACAAAAAATTACATGGGTTCTTACGGGAACACAAGGTACGAGTACCTAGCTTAATTCAATTCAGAAATAACCTTTTTCTAGTTAAGAATAATAAAAACAAAAATAATAAAAATAAAGTATATCAAATGATTTTCATACATTATTCTATTGATTATTTAAAGAATTGTGTAGTAAAAATGGAAAAGGATGTAAGTGCAAAAAAATAAAAAAATGACTTTTTCGGTGAAAAGCGAAGTACAAGCCAAGTACAAGCGAAGTACAAGTGTCAGAAAATTTTTCCCTAGTTTGTAGAGCAGTCGGAAGATGTCAGCACCGTGCAAGAGCCGTGCGGGGTTGAAGCGGAGAAGGATGTAAGTCCACCCGCCATGATGTATGTTCCTTGTCTATTGCGCAGTAAAAAATCTATTAAAAAGATACAATTAATATGCGTGGGAATTTTGACTAATGTTAAAGCTCGATATTCAGGTAGATTTATCATTGAGAAAGGAGCAGGAGGTTCAGAAAGTCAAGACTATGCCTAAAAGTCATCAAAACATCTTTTGTACTTATTATAATGTATCCTTGTAACACATTATAACATTGAATTTATGGTATACATTAAAAAGCTTCGAAACAATACTGGACTTGCATCCTTTTGTTAAAACAAAACCTTCACTTACATCATTTTTTTAAATAAAGCAAGGTACTTACATCCTTTTCCACCAAAAAACAGATGGCACTTATATCTTTATCCATCTTTTTTTGGTTTCCACTTGTATATTTAAAATAAATTGTACTATATGTTATTCCTATTGCTTTTCTATTTTTATAAATATATAACAAATTTTTTTAGTAAATATTCAACGTTTTAGACTTATTTTATTGAATACTGAAAATTTTAGTTTCTGGCACTTACAACCTTTTCCATTTTTACTACACAATTGTTGTTTTTCTTATTCTTAACTAGAAAACGTTCTTTTCGATGAATGAAGCTGGTCGCACCTCGCGTTCCCAATAAGAACCCATTTAATTTCATGCCCACACTTCCACATCAAATATATCCTAAGAAATCTGCAGTAATTAATTTTGAAAAAATTCAGGTAGCTTTAGGAAAACATAATAAATGCTTCCAGCAAGTTTCGTCGAACTCCCTTTAAGTTAAGAGTGAAACCACCGAACGTGGCCTTAAGCTCAGGTGTCGTCTGATTGGCTGATGTTCCTTTGAAATCTCTTCTGTTCTTTCCTTATGTTTTTCATGCAATTTATTATAGGTGCCCAAGTATTGCTAAGATGAAAGCCAGTATCCCGATTGAAATTATTTGGATTTAGGCGGATTTCGATGGCTTCCTTGATTATGCGATCCCAGTAGCGTTGTGAGCGGCAAAGAATGTTTTCATCTCCCCATCGAATGGCATGATCTTGATTGATGCTGTGCTCCGCCAATGCCGGCTTCTTCTCACTATCATTTCTTATAATATTTCCACAAGAAAGGTACTACATATTTGCTTATTATGATATCGTCGTAAAACTCCACTAGGCTAGCACTTTTTGGCCTTCTGATCTGATTTTCACTGTCCATATTTAATTTTCATTATTCACGATATTCATTTTTTTGTCTCGTTCATTGGCAACCAGTTAAAAGTAAATAAATATGTTTGTTTGTTTTTTTATTTTTACATCGCCCGACTTTCACTATTCGATATGGATTTCATTGAGATTCAGAAAGCCATCTGGTGGTCAAGGTTCACGTTACGTGCGAGAAGGGGGACTCGAAACGCCGCCGCATATCGCATCTCATTTATTTCCATTCGTGCTTCAACTTTTATTTCCATTGCGTCAAACGAAAGACGATTTGCGTGTATTTTTTTTTAATTATTGGTGATGGTACAGAGAGTTCTTTGAGAACAGTTCCATGTAGTTCTGAGCCCGGGGAGCGAGGTTTATGAAAAGGGAAGTTTATTTTTTTTCTAGGCCGGTGGCGGCGTCGCATTGAAATTTGTAATCCGCGTCTACTTAATAGGAAGAGTTTTTCTTTACGACGTCGACGACGACGGTCGATATGAGTGGAATTAGGGTTCAGGAAGGAGCAAGGTGAGTGCTTGGGTGAGAAGCCTTGTGGGTCGTAATTTCTATCTTAGCACGTCCCTGTCAAAGGCGGCTTGTGCGGCTCTCACAGCCCTCCCCGCCTTTTACTTTCTAGATTATACCTCGGGGGTGGAGGATATTCTCCGCCTCGAAGCGGTGAGCTAAAACATGCTTAAAAAAAGAAGTTCGAAAACGCTCCATATCGGCCCAAGAACTAGGTCTTTTGAGAAACCCCAACAGAGCTTCCAGCCTTTGCCCTCAAAACTGGTATACCGTGTTATCCGACTTAAGGTTAAGGGTGCCAAATTCCGTAAGCTGCTGTTATAATCACCCTTACTGAAGTGTGGTAGATTCTTGGCTATATATTCCGATTAAAAATCTACTATTAATCCTACTTGAGATTGAGTTACATTCACCCCTATCCCATCTTATTCTGCGTTGAATTATACTCACCTATTATACTCACCATTTTTTCCAGGTAAGTAAACTCCCGGTCAAACCGGAAGTTTACTTTTGGTTTGACCGGAAGTGTTACATGTATATGTTAATATTACCGTGGCAACCGAACGTATCCATAGATTTAGATGTTCGACTATCCAGTGGACTTTGTAATGTGATTGTGTCTTAGACTATATGTTATCGGAAAGTTACTTCCGGCTTAGACCGAAAGTGTTACCTGCTGTATTATGTAGCCTATGACACTCCCAGTAACGTAGCGGTTCAAATAAGTGTTTGTGCACCAAAATCGGCGCAGTCGTTAAGTTGCTACGGTGGAACAAACATGCATAGCCAACCGCTGAAAACATACTCCGTTTTTTTGGGCAGTCGTGTAAATAGTGCACGTTTTTAAACACTTATTTTGAACGAATTCGTTAATTATCCACAAAAATTTCGGTCTTGACCATTGTGTGCCTACAGATTGCCACCTACCGGCAGGTTGCCAAACGTCTCGCCTGCCATTCCGTATCCTTCGTAGGATCTGAAGTCCACTGATGTGTTCCGCGGCCTTATTCAGTAAGGACTCGACGTAGTCGAACCTCGAAAAATCCGTTAATATGACGTCAAAGCCCCCAACAAGTCTCAACTTTTTAACGGCCCTATTCGAAATTTTCGCGGCTGTGACGTCAAAATGTCATCACTCTCGAGGCTCGGATATTCCGAGGTCATACTGAATTGGGGCAATTTTGTATGCCAAACCTCGACGGTGACGAAATTTTGACATCACAGCCACGAAAATTTGAAATTGGACCTTTAAATAGTTCAGATTTGTCGGGGGCTTCGACGTCATATCCACGGATTATCCCGAGGTTCGACTGTGTCCTAATTGAATAAGGCCCTGCGCTAACTTCAAAACCTTGAAAAGAAAGCTCCTTTCTTCGTTGCTGAAATGCTATCATCGGTGAAATCAAAGGATAATCGTCGATCAAGCCTTTATTGTCGTCGTGGTCTAAGTGTTCGTTGGGCGTCGTTAAGCCCCAGTGTCCAACCAGTCTTGAGAAGGAAGAAAGAGGTGGTTCACGGAGTGCTGCTGCTCTTGTCAGAGTTTCTTCTTTGCCAGGCGGAGCTTTTACGCGTGGCCGTTAAAATGATTGGGTCGTAAACGTGCCGAGCTAGCTGCGTTTGCTTGCTTTTAAAGTTTGCTCGCCTGACTGGATGATTGATCGTTTGATAATTCCGTTGATATCTCACTCTTAATTGGCTTAGCGTGCGGGGACGTATCCCTCGCTTCTGGCCGTAATTTCGTCGCCGATATGGGAGGACCAGGTGAATTACTTATGAAGGGACATGGCGCCTGGAAAATGGCGCCTTTAAATCTAATCAGGCGGCAGGATTACTGGAGATTTTCTTTTTTTTTAACATCTGCCGGGGAAAATTTACGAATGTTGCGTTGTAATGCCTTTAAGCATGCCTACCTACTGTACAGTTTTTCCATGAAACTGCCCCCCCCCCCACCTAGGGTTGCCATACACCCTGAAAAAGCGGGACTGTCCTGAATTTTGTCTTATAAAAATATCGCGTACACTGTACAAGTAAATTATGCATGCTTTTATAAGCATATATTTTCTATCAAAATACTTTATCAAGTAGAATAACAATTGTGGTAAGTCTAGCTATTAGGCTTTTGGTTCTGCGAGAAATGTTTAAATATTTTGCGCAACAGTTTCGGCGTGCTATGCTGCTGGCTTTGCGTCGGGCTTTTAAGAACAAAAATGGTCTTTTTTTCAAAAATAAATAAACAATGATGGCCGTTGATGATTTTGAGAAGTAAAAAATTAATTTTGAAGAAGTCTCTTCCAGGTATAAGGGAGTTTATAACTATCCTCTCGATTTATATTGTTTGGTCTTTTTTCTATTTCAATCGCCTCCTTTATGAAGCGCGGAATGTAACTGCTTTCTATGTGTAATACTTAAACCGTCTCGATGTCAATGGCGTGACCTTCCTCTAACGGAGTGTGCTCAGCCACGGCAGAGTGTGGTAAGTCTAGTTTACGTGGTAATAGAATATACCAACTTTTTATACAAAGCAAAGCCTATGTCGTTATATTGTGATATTACGACGTTTTGATTCACTGATTTTTATACCTTACCCTTATGGAAACCCTACTACCCCTATGCAATATCATTTTCATTCGGGATTTAGAACCAATTGAATGGTAGGTCCTATGGCATTGTTAAGTT
Source organism: Pyrrhosoma nymphula (assembly GCA_963573305.1). NCBI lineage: Eukaryota > Metazoa > Arthropoda > Insecta > Odonata > Coenagrionidae > Pyrrhosoma > Pyrrhosoma nymphula. The sequence continues at coordinate 3,061,004 of OY754335.1, read as the reverse complement.
AAGAATGTGAGACACTCTATTCAGACATAGCTTTGTGGAACCAAGTCGTTGTAATAAAAACGATAGTTTATTTCGTTCATTCTAGTAAGTACACTAATTCTTTCTTTCCAATAAGAGAGATGCGTAACACTACTATCATAAAATACAAAAATTATTCGGTGGTCATCAAATCCGTTTTTTTTAGGACACCCGTAAATTTTCTTTTAACCATTATGTTAATAACCGGTTGTCTTATAATCACTATGACTAGTTCTGTAAAGTGTAGAAATATATATGTGTATGGTAATTATGAAGAATTGCAATGGCCACTATGATATATTTTCCTTAGTATTTTCTTTCAAGGGTACCGTTGAATATTTTTTGGTTCTAAGACTGTTGCCACCAAAGTCCCCGTCGTATGATTCTTTTGTCTATTCGAACCCAGTCGCGTCACGAATCACTGAACATGCGTCACGAATCACTACAAATGCGTGACGAATCACTACGCACACAATATCAGCCGTTTCCAGCCTGCCGTACGCGTACCCTAAGGGGACACCTAGTGTAGGGGTACGCGATAAATAGTTGAATAATGGCAGAATTATGTTAAAAATAAGAGAAAAATGCATATCACGATCACATTTTCTCTTGTAAGGGCGTTTGAGGGGATATGCAAGTCGAGAACGGTTGGGCCCCGCTGTCTTAATACCTTTTCGCATGACACTCGATCCTGCACAAGTTCAAAGGATGCTCGCTTTCATCGTACCTTTACAATATCGATTGATACTGAATCATCATGATCGCTATCATACTCGCTGAACCAATTGATCTCATGATTTATGCGATACTAGTTTGTTCGTAGTGGTAGTCGACCAATCACGTAAACTTTTACAATTGCTGAGCGATCTTCAGTTCTTGAAATCAGTGCCATCTATACTTAATTGTAGCTATTGGTAATTTTATTACAAAACATGGAAGATGTTAATAAATAATTCTCGGATTTCTAGCCGAGTAAGAGTTTGGGTTGCTGACGTTTCGATGGAATACTTCCTCCATCGTCCTCAGAGCTTTATAAGCGCAGGCGCGGAATGCCCTGCAAGCTTTATTGCTCTGAGGACGATGAAGGAATATTCCATCGAGACGTCAGCAACCCAAAATCTTACTCGGCTGGAAACCCGAGAATTATTTATTAATATCATTCGCCGAGAAAGAACAAAATCCTTCATGGAAGATGTTTTCTCCGCATTGAAGTTCATAAGTAACGTAGAGTGTTTTTATCATTTTGAAATGACATCCCTTCTCCGAAATTTTCTTGTCTCTGACAAGATATTAACTAATGATCTATTAAATCTATTTGATCAAAATTAGAGCATTTATATGGAAGATACACTTTCATGCGAAATAAGATTTCATATCCATTGAAAAATAAATTGATAGGAATTCACTCCAACAATTGAAATATAAATTTGGATATATTACAACTTCGGAAACATTTTGGTTCTCCCTCCCTATATCCTTGAAACAAAGATCATCAGTTACCTCCTTAAAAACCAAACTATACGAATATCTAATTCAACAACAGAACACTTGAAGCTGGGTATCTACTATCGCCGCAAAAAAGGTAGAACGCTGAACTACCTTTCTAGGTGAACTACCTTTCAGGTTTCTAGGTAAGGTGAACGCTGAACGCATTTGTACCAAATTCCGCCGGAGCTCCTAAGAGCCGTGTAATATACCGTTTTACTCCTTGTTTATTTGACTACAAAATGCATTCATTGAAAAGTGTGTAATTGTAAACGCTTATCTCCTACGGTCGAAAGAGTGAAGAAAAACACGCGAAGAACAAGGCGAACGGCGAAACGGTCGTCTTCTTAATCTCGTCACGGCCAAAATATTTGATTGGTGGACTTCATTATTTTTTTACGGAGAAGAAGACATCTCCGAATTACAAATATTCTTTTCAAATTTTATTTTACCCATTCTTTGATTTTTTAAATGTCCGAAAGCTAGATTTAAATTTCCGAGGTGTGAAAAAGTATATGAGTATCGAAATTACGTATGCTGTATGGAAAAAATATTGCACAACTTCTCATGTAAGGAAATTTTTATATTCTTCCCCTTACTTAAAATAAACGACAAAGAAGAAAATCGCCCCGCGGCAATGCTCACTACCATTTTGCTCAGTTGGCAATAGTGATACTCCTGGCCGCGCGTGACTCAAATCTCATTGCCAAGACCCCTCTAGAGAGACCTCTGTCCAGAGCTGATTGGACAAGGATTGGGAAAAGGCTTTAGGTGTTTTATATATTTTTCACTTTATGTGGATGGGTTTATATTGAATATTTCGCGATTAGATCTTTAATTAAGTCTCCGAAATTACACGCATTAATTCAGCAAAATACTGTTAGTTTATGTGTTAGAAGTTTATTGATTTTATGGATTGTATTGTTGCCACGAAATGAATTAAAGTGTGTGATTTCTGAGACTGAATTTAATATCTAATTACGAAATATTCAATATAAACCCATCCACAAAAGTGAAAAATATATAAAACACCTAAAGCCTTTTCCCAATCCTTGTCCAATCAGCTCTGGACAGAGGTCTCACTAGAGGGGTCTTGGCAAAGAGATTTGAGTCACGCGCGGCCTGGAGTATCACTATTGCCAACTGAGCGAAATGGTAGTGAGCATTGCCGCGGGGCGATTTTCTTCTTTGTCGTTTATTTTAAGTAAGGGGAAGAATATAAAAATTTCCTTACATGAGAAGTTGTGCAATATTTTTTCCATAAAGCATACGTAATTTCGAAATTCATATACTTTTCCACACCTCGGAAATTTAAATCTAGCTTTCGGACATTTAAAAAATCAAATAATGGGTAAAATATAATTATAAAATAATATTTGCAATGCGGAGATGTCGTCCTCTTCCTAAAAATATAATGAAGTGAACCAATTAAATATTTTGGCCGTGACGAGATTAAGAAGACGACCGTTTCGCCGTTCTCCTAGTTTTTCGCGTGTTTTTCTTCACTCTTTCGACCGTGGGAGCTAAACGTTTACACTTACACACTATTCAGTGAATGCATTTTGTAGTCTAATAATCAAGGAGTAAAACGATGTATTACACGGCTCTTTGGAGCTCCGGCAGAATTTCGTACGAATGATTAAAGTCCAGCGTTCTACCTTTTTTGCGGCGATAGTAGATGTTACACGTAAATATTAGTTATTTACGTGTAAAATCAATATAAAAACATAAAACAGCTATGTAAAAATGTGCAATAAAGTCAATCAAAATTATGTATGTAATCACTAAATCATAAATATGTTTGTTAAATGGCATTGGTCAATACTGACTTGTAATTTTGTTGTATTTTACTTAAACTATGTAACAAATTTTGTAAAAACAGCATAGATTCGTCCTAAATGTACCTGGAATTACAGGGCATGTCCTAGATCAATAAAATTTGTATCTATCTATGTTTTATATGCCAAAAAATATTTTAAATTTAAAGTCTAAATGGACAGTTGCATAATTTTGTAATACCTTTGAACTTCTTTTAATGTTTTTCTTTGATTCTTTTCAGGTAAGCAAGATTCTTCTGACCCTTTCCTTCATGATTTGGTAAGAATGTTGTAATTCCAAATCTCCCCCCCCCCACCAGGGCAACTTATTAGTGTTTTTTTTGTGTTGTAATTTAATCGAACAATATATTGTTTAAATGAAAGTCTTGAGTAATTGTGCTTTCTCGTCCTCAAGCCAGATGCTGAGCCCACTTCCTCCTAGATTGAATTACGTTTTCCTTTTTGACTAGCCAGAACACGAGTCGGGGGACCCCCCAAAAATCTTTATTTTTCAAATTTTTTTAATGTATGTCGGTCTGTGCCTTCGGGACTCATCCGGGCGAGTCTTGGGAGCACGGATTCGTTACAATATATGACTGCACTGTAAAATATTATGTTTAGTTGGATTACCAAGCATGTTGTTTGAATATCTCTCCGTACATACCTCGAGTGTACGAATGTATTTTTAGATCCCAATTAGTAATTAAATGCATCACATTGCTGCAGTGTAGTGGCAGGACCCTTTGGGCAATCACGAATGCCCGTTGATTGTTCCTTGCATTTTTTACCGCTTTTTTTAACCTTCTTTCCTTCTTCCCTGCCATTCGAATGGTTTTTCATCGGCATCCTCCACACATCGCCCCTGTTTCCCCTGGCGACGTGCTCTTCGTTCAAAAGGGCCTTGTAAACAAACAGAGCAGCCTCTTCTTGTTTGCTCCTAGCGATTGGAGCCGAGAGATGGAAGTCGGAAAGGGGATGAGGAGGAGGAGGTACTTCTGTCGTCAAAGCAGAGATTTCTCTCTCTCTCTCAAAACTCCTCCTTCTTTCCGGCCATCGGCCGCTGCTCAGCTTGTCATCATCCCCTTCGTTGTGTCCGTGCATCAAATGGACCTCCTCCCATCGCTGTTCCCTTTCCCCTGGAAACCTTGACACTCGAGGGCGAAGTGTCTTCACATTCGTGTTCCGCCGAATATTTAAGTGGTTTTTCAAAGGCGTGAAGTGACTTGCACGGTACTTCGTAGGTGTATATGTAAGGTGGAGACCCTTATTACCCTTCGTTGGAGATTTCTGAAGCACACTCATGATTCTATCTCCCGCCAATATGGTCCGAACAAGAGTTCTGAATGAGGCGTGCTCAGCTGGACCTTTTGGGTCGCTACCGAATGCTGCCGGACTATTAGCTGGGTTGCAAAGCAGTAGTCACACACGGGTGCACTCGGCGCGCTAGGCTGCCGCGGAGGAACTGAGGGGTTATTCTGTAATTTCACCTCATGGAACATGACGTCACGGATCGCTCTTAACATGGCGAATATTTCCGAAAGTGAAGTTGTAAACCGTGCCCGCCAGATGGCGAGACCATCGAATCGTTCATTTCGGCCAAGAATAGTTCATTTCCAGTTCTTTCGGTCGTGGAATTGAGCTTCCAAATGAGTACTTCGAGAGCGGAGTAGCTCAAATGAATCGTTCATTTGAGTTGGTGCTCTTCCGAAAGAGCTATTTAAGAAGTGGAATTACAGAATAACCCCCCTGGAGTCTCCTTCTTCGGAGTTGAACCTGCGCGCAATGAATGAAATTGATGAAGTTCGCGCAGGCCAGAGTTAGGCGGGTAGTGCTTGTATTACCTTTCGAGAGATGCGGGCTTACCGACCGCGCAGCTCCGGCTGCAACGCAAGCCAGTGAAACTTGACGTCGCGAGCGAACTGACTGCGATGATTGGTTGGCGGAAACGAGAGAAAAATGAAATAAACAACCTTAGCTAGTTTGATTAACTTCCAGTATCAGCATTTATATAATCACAATTATTACAGTAAGAAACAAGCCCGTAGGCTAAATACCGTTCACTTTGCCTATACAAGACGATCACAAGTGGCACCAAGCCGATACGTCCTTCTCCGACCGCGGTCAGTTTCAAAGAGGTCTGGTGTGTTCGCGGTGCACTTTGTCAGCGCAGGAGGGGAAACAGCTGGCCAGTGGAGGAGTGGGGAGAGGAGGGGGCAGTAGTGCTATCACACTTTGGATTGGTGGGAAAGTTCACAGGTAGACTTGAAAGTTGAAAAAGATGTTAGCACCAGCGCGGGCCGAATAAAAGGAGTGTACTTGCTGGAATCGCGATGATCCGTGCGTTCGCGTTGACCAAAGCAGATCTCGGCTCATCGCTCTCTGGCACTTCCGTCTCCGAGGATTTTCGAGTCTCGAGGTTTCGAGGGGGGAGGGGAAATTGGCACACGGCCGGTGCGGGTAAGAGACCACTTCAGTACGTGGGGAGGTGTTAAAGGAGGGGTGGATTCGTGTACAATCACTGCGGAGGTCATCACTGTAATGATTTTAGTTTGTTAGCAATGTTTAATAAGTTTTCGATGTGATTAGCCTCAGCACAGGTGTTCCGTTGAGGCGACCAAGCTTTCATATCTATATGAAATGCAAATCATCTGAAGTTTCAGGTGTGATGAAGTGGAAACGGAACATAACTGAACTTAATGCAATTGAGCAACTTTTACAGTATGAAGATGCTGTCAAACCTGAAGATAATGTAAAAAGTGAAACCGGTCGTTTAAGGAGGTTCCGCAGCGACTGTGTGAGTCAAAACAAATACTAAATTCCACATTTTTGATATTTTATCCAAAACATCCTGCTTTCACTGATGCAATGCGTTACCTATAGAAACCCAAAAGTAAGGTACAAAATATATGCAGATTATTATTCCACGAATGTATTTTAAATGAGCACTTTTTTCCAGCCATAGGAGCCGACTGCTGCGCCATTTCCTACGAATTACCACATTTTGACTTCAATTACGGCATTAATTCCTTAATAACTAGAAAAATAAGGTGGTAAGATGCCTATATTTTATTTTTTTTCCATTTCCCTGGATTATTTCCTTCTTATAAATAGTTTTCCGCAAAAATGGCAATTGTATTTTATGTAAAAATACTATTTTTCCCCGTGTTTATCTCATTCCCCCACTGAACACCATGTAATTTCAGGTTCAATTAGAGAATAAAATAGCGTGGAAAGGTATTATTTTGTTGTTCATATCAGATAGAGGACAACTTATTTCTACAAGTAGACAGTATATGAATAAAATGACATTTAGGTCAATTTACGGAGGTACCACATTAATATATATGCTATCACTGTGGAAGTCGATCAATTTAATTAAGTGCAGTAAGATGAAATGTAATTAATGAACTAATTTTATGGTTGAAAGCAATAAGTCAATTAATTAGATATTGGACGGGAGTCGGACTTGACTCTGATTCGCTCTCTCAATCCACCCTCTTTAGGTACGCCGCCCACAGATGCCCTTCTTCGAACTTCCGCGCCTCTATATATGTAGTACACACTATTAAGGCCGTTTTACACGGTGCACGAAATTGCACAACTTCAAACTGCATTTTTTTCTCCATCGGGCGTGCAATCAGTTTCGAATTAGAGCAGGGACTATTTTGCCATCTCGCGTTCATGCATTCGCGCATGTGTTCTTGCAATTCACGGCTTTACACGATGCAATTTGAAATGCACGTTCGTACGTGCATCAGATTGTGCAATTACGTGCCCCGTGTAAAACGGGCTTTAGAGGACACTGGCTCGCAACCCGTTGAATAAATCGCCATTGGTGCCAAAAGCAAGCCGAGTTTTGTAACGTCACACGCGGTAGTGAGACTTGTGGCTTTTACATAGCGGAACCCCAATATCTCGCTTAATACCCTAATAAGATCACTCTCAAGGTAGGTGTAAAGAAATTGTGGTGGAGAAGCAAATATATAAAATGTAAGAACTGATTCTCTCCTGGCAAATGTTGAATGTATATATACTCTTCACTGGGGTTACACACCAGGTCCTTCCAACTCCGCCGATGTTTCGATATGACACACGATCATCAAGTCCTCTCGGGCTTCTGAATCTTCAGTTCATCAATTCAGCTTCAGTTTATGAAGTCAAAGAGAAGAACCTGAAGGTGATGAGCAAGTTGGCATATCAATACGTCGGCGTAGATTGAGGACCCGACCTGGTATGTAACCGCATTGTGAATTACCGCATTTTGACTTCAATTTCCGTATGAATTCTTCAATAACTAGAAAAATAAGGTGGTAAGATGCCTATATTTTATTTTTGTTCCATTTCTCTGGATTATTTCCTTCTTATAAATAGTTTTCCGCAAAAATGGCATTTATATTTATAATACTATTTTTCCCCGTCTTTCTCTCATACTCCCATTGAACACCATGTAATATCAAGTTCAATTAGAGAGTAATTTTGCGTGGAAAGGTATTATTTTGTTGTTCATATCAGATTGAGGACACATTTTTCTACAAGTAGACCGAATATGAATAACATGGCGTTCAAGTCATATCACGGTGGAACTTCCTTAATCAACGTGTTTTTTATTTCCTTCCTCAACCCTGCCCGAATATTTTTTTACCCCCCCACCCCCCCTCTTCCCCCGTAACTACAACAACAACTAAGACAAAAAATTCTGTACCTGTAGATGCCGTTAAGCGGTGAAACGCGTCGTACATTAAAATGTTTGTTTAAAAGTGCTAAATTTGTCTTTAATCACGATTAATTAGAGCATAAATATGACTGTTTCAAGAATGGCATGGTGGAAGTTGTCGATATGATGTGGAGTGTGGTCACAACCAGAGATTTCATCCCCAAGTTATTACGCCGGATTGAAAAAGGAAAAGAAATGGACGCTGTGTAGATATTAGAACTTGTTAAACACACAGAACTCAACAATACACAGCTCTTGTTCGACACCTGCATCCGTCGTCACCCTGTCTGAAACCCCTGCAACCGTTTCTTATGTCTCTCTCTCCTCGGTCCACTCAAAACCCTTACTACCCCTCCCCCGCTTCGCTTTCCCCTCCTCCCCCCCCTCCACCTCCCCACCCCATCCCTCCCCCCTCTAATGCTTCAAATCTAGGGCTCTATATATATATATATCTACGCACTAAACCGAAGAATCTAGCACATGATTATGCCACAGTGTGGTTAAACGCGTCGTTCCATGTAAATAAATCTGTGGAAGATCACTTGAGTATTTTATTCATCTTGATTTAAAGGAGATTAAAATTAAGTCGGGACGTTTAAGAATAACCCATTAATGAGAAAGTTACGGTCACTATCCTGTTACTAACTTGTTACAATTGATGTCCTGAGATTCAAAGTAATACAAGTAACAAACATCGTCCATGGTCACCTGCATCACTTTACTCCGGTAAGAAATGACAAAAATCAAAGTAGCTTAAGTGTTCGGCGGCTAGATCGCAGCACAATACGGCCGAACACTATTATTACTTTTCCTCTAGCTACCTGGGGGGTTATTTTGTATTATCTCACTTAAGTGAGAATACGTCATAAATGTGGAAAATTACGTAATTTTTCGTAGTTAAACTCCGCCACCCAGGTGACGGCGTGACCATCTTCGGCTCTAAAGTGGTGAACTGCCGGTCTATTCATTTGGTTCATCGGCTCTTTCGACTCTTGATCCGTATCTTTCGACTCTTGATCCGTTTCATTTGACTCCGCATTTCATTAGTTCCATCTCACCTGTCGTTAGGAACGTGAAATGGAGCCACCATCGGATCTTGGCCGATTGTGAGCCAATCATTAATAGAACGAAATGGATCTCCCGCCTTCCCACAGAAGAGTCATTTAAAAAAAGGTGATATATTACATAATAACACCCCTGACGGTACCCGACGGTACCTACTTAGAACATATGCACTTAATTCATTTTTCTGGTTTTTGTTACTTGTAATGAAATTTCTGAGCATTTTTCCACTTTTTTAAAAATTAAATATAGGCTTGTGCGACTAGTTTCAATGTATTACATCGTTGTCAAGCACGTTATGATACTTAAACAAATACTATTTACATATATTTCAGGATGGTTGTTATGGAGTGAAAGAAGAAGCTAGAAGAAGTCGAATGACGGGAGGCTGAAGCTACTACTATTGATTGGGAATTTAAATGGCGAGAGTAAATGGGAGTTGGATTGAAATACGTTATTAGTTCATAAGCGGAATTCGGAAAAGACTGTGTTGACAACCTAACAATCATCTTGAAATATATGTAAATTGTATTTGTTAAAGTATCATAACGTGCTTGACAATGATGTAATATTTTGGTCGGTTTCTTTTGGATTTCTGCGATTAAACTAAACTTTCTTAGCAAATGCTTCGCCGTGCTATTCTGCCGGCTTCGTCAGGCATTCTAAATCAACAATTAAAAATAAATAAACAAACTTAAGCGGTTATTATGTACAGCATGATTAATTAATACTTTAGTTTTTCAAAAGACTTTTCCACGCATAAGGAAGTTTGTAGCCATCTTCTTGGAAAAGACTTTAGAAAAACTAAAGTATTAATTAATCATGCTGTACATAACAACCGCTTAAGTTTGTTTATTTATTTTTCATTGTTGATTTAGAATGCCTGACGAAGACGGCAGAATAGCACGGCGAAAAAAAGAGTTTAGTTTAATCGCAGAAATTCAAAAGAAACTTACCAACATTAAAATGAACTGCGAAAATCTACGAAAAAATGATGTAATACATTGGAACTAGTCGCACAGGCCTATATTTAATTATTTAAAAATAGGAAAAATGTTAAGAAATTTCATTATGTAGTATGAATGAGTTCCATCACATCTCTGCCCTGATACAACTTTATTTATTTGTTACTTGTATTACTTTGTCTCGACTCTGACCCTCAATTGTATGTCATCCGTGAAATGAAAACAGCATTTATGGCCCATTTTTCTCTTCTGAATGTCCACGAGGATTCGGAATTTGCAATTTCCAAGAGAGAGAGAGAGAGAGAAGGCTAGTCACGTGGGACGTCTGTCCCAACTCAAGACCATACTCTCAGAAGAAGAGGTGTTTAGTTTCAAGAGGTGACACTCACTTGCGGACAGCGGTTTCTTCTTTGAAGGCCGCCTTCTTCTTCTTGCTCTCTACGAGGTGACATCCGTGGTGTTCCGAAAGGAGAAGAAGGTATTATATGCAAGTGCGGGGGACACCGCAAATTTGTCACTTGAATCCCATTCACAAGGACAAGCAGTGGGGAAGACTTTAAGGAAAGGGGCTTTGAGTTTAAGGAGCAAGGCAGTCGAAATACACACACCAGAACGAAACGAAGTTATTTGTTCTTCTCTTTTTTTTCGATGTTTTAACGTGTCTTTTAATGCAAATCATGTCGCGGGAGTGTCACAGCAGAATTGCATATGTCTACCAATTCGTCCCAAGGTAATTTATGTTCTCAATTTCCATACGCGTTTTACCCAATCGCAAAATCGCAATTTGCAGTGATGATGAGGAGCAATTATTGAATTTGAATAGGGGTACGATTTCAGTGGCATTAATTTTCGCGCGCATCTATTTTAAAGGAAGAATATTTTCACATGCTGATAACGACCATTGTACTGACTGTGAGGCCTTAACTAAGAAATTATGATAAATTATTATAACTCTCTCGAAAAAGGAAATAGAGGAAGTGGCAACATTTTTAACGGAATCAGATCACGTATAAAATATATGGAATCGACTCGCTTAGAAACAAAATAAGCTAATGAAAATTTTTAAAAGTCGCTATAAAAATCTCTTAATGATGGATCTCTTTGGTATTTTCACATCAAGCATTAGCATTATCATACGGTTTCCAAGGAGAATTGTTTTAATCTTACGTTGATTTGCGTAAGCATTTAATCAACGATCAGACAGACGGAATATAATTACTGACGCGGATGTTATTCATGAACCTGAATATTCATTTGAACGAAATGAATCTCAATTCCGCGGAAGCTACTGTATCAACGAAATCGGTTTCCCTCTTTCGCATTTTGAAATATCAATATTTATATCATCGTTTATTATAAAAATGGTTCTGACGACATTGATATGAGGCACCTTGTGGTGGAGGATTTTAGGCACGAGAAACTGATTGGGCTTGGTCTAATCTTCGGGAAAATTCATTAAGAGATAGAATTTGAGCCAAGAAAAGATTATTTCGGGCATTTTAATTAAAATCATGGGAATCAATACGAGCCGTAAGGTGCAATTATTTTATTTTGGTGCGAATTATTACATTTATTTCTCCTTCCAAAACTGTTTTCATCAGGCTGTTGTGTCGCAAATTATTTTCAATGAGTTTGACTCTCTGTCTTCTCATAGTTTTCATTAAACTTCTTTTCTCTCCTACTGCTCTTCGTAGGGCTTCTCCGTAAGTGATTATCTCCGTTATTTGATCTTCGTTATTCTTCGGTAACAGCACATAACCAACGCTTCCAATCTCCTTAGCTCTCTGTATCTGTTATTGTCCAATACATCTGCCATTTCACCCAAAAAAAAAACATTTCGTTTCAAGTCATGGGCAAATTCCGTGGAGGAAATGAATTCCATTTTCATTCTCGTATCAATCCGTTTTTTCTTTGGGTTTCCAGTGATGAATTTTCAACCGAGGATGACAAGCGCTTTAGCGGCGTTAAAAAACGAGACCAGACCAAGCGGTGACTAGATTCGAATTTTCCATCACTCAACTCGCCCTCTGTCCTCGGGATGCGTTTTAATCTAAGCTCTGTTTCAGGCGCGGGCAATTGCAATCGCTGGCTGTCTGAACCCGTCGGTGGTGAGTGGCGGGTTTCGCAAACTGTCTAGTCTTCTGATTGTGGTACCCATGGATTAATTAAGATTTGGAAATGGCTTCGCTTCGATCAGGAATGCCCTAAAAAGCCAAAAGCTGTTACCATTAACGGGTTAATGGAAACCATCGCGTGGCCAAATTGAGGAGGAATAGCATTTTGGGAGGCGTTTCCGTCGCTGAGAATCTGATTTCGAGTGAGTGTCCAAAGTGTGAGAGGAGTGCATCAGCTGGTTTTCCTTTGGAATGACTCGGTCACATTTAAGGTATAGTTTTTTTAGCGAGATATTTCCCCTGTGATCATAATGGAGACCATATTAAAATTATATTTTTTAAATTCAGCGTCTGTAAGAAGTATGAAGTAAATATTGTAATATTATTGGCGCAAAAATATCAGTGAATATGTCAAAAATGCTCTGTCTGACTTAAGTCCCTAACTTGACTCATTTTATTCACGCCGTACTGCTAAAAAGCCTTCAAAACAGCAGGTATTTTTGAGATGTTGTAAAAATTACTGCAATGAGTAATATAATGTACTATAATAATGACCGATGTGTATATATATATATATATGTGTGTCAGTAAGTTCACACGGATCCACTCAGCAGCGCTGCCGTTGGCTAATAATTGTGTAGAATGGAAGTGTGTTCACACCGAGGGCCACAGACACCGGATGGAAGCGCCGCAGACGGTTTCAGTGGTTCCCTCCGCCGCAGACGCCGGCGTAGAAAAGTGGCGCGTCTAGGTGAGTTTAGCCGAACAGCTAAATGGTGGCGGTGTTCTCACGGAGCGGCTGCCACGCCACTGTTGTTCAAGCAGCGCGTTAGTGGTGCTGCAGAAGCGCTGCTAACGAGCGTTCGAATTTCATGTAAAGCAAGGGTTTACAGTTTCACGCTATTTTTATAAGCGCTTCTCACGCCCGTTACCACGCACGCGCGTGTGCGTTTCCGAAAACGCCGGTTCGACGCTCGTTAGTGGCGCTTCCACAGCGCCAATAACGCGCCACTAACCAACCAGTATAGAAGCGCTGCTGAGTGGCCTCGTGTGAACCCGGCCTCTATCAACAGAACAAGAAATACACGTGTTCTGCTGTATCTTCATTTGTCTGCAGACCTTCTTTTTATTTGCAAAATTAAATTATAAGGAGTGGTTTTCTGTTATTGGGAAAGGTACCAATAGGAAGAAAATAAAATAAATATTCTTATTCCTTCAATCGAATTTTGTGTTCCGGTCGAAATTCCGAAATTTTTGCTAAAACGTAACGATTTTTTTGCAATGTTTTAGCATTTTTGAGTCATCGTCCCCATGAGGACCATTACACTCATTGTTTAAATCGAGATTCCGTGCAGTATATATCCATTAAGGTGCTTCCACCGTGAAATGATTTAAATGTCATTCTATTCATATTCTGCCTACTTGTAGAAAAAGTTGTCCTCATCTGATATGAACAACAAAATGTTACCTTTCCACGCTATTTTACTCTATAATAATTGAACTTGATATTATATATTGTTTTCAATGGGGGAATGAGAGAAACACGGGGAAATATAGTATTTTTCCACAAAATATAAATGCCATTTTCGCGGAAAACTATTTATATGAAGGAAATAATCCAGAGAAATTGAATAAAAATAAAATATAGGCATCTTACCACCTTATTTTTCTAGTTATTAAGGAATTAATGCCGTAATTGAAGTCAAAATGTGGTAATTCGTAGGAAATGGACTCCTATGGCTGGAAAAAATAGCTTATTTAAAATACATTCGTGGAATATTAATCTACGTATTATGTTGTACCTTACTTTTGGGTTTCTATAGGTAACGCATTGCATCAGTGAAAGCAGGATGTTTTGGATAAAATATCAAAAATGTGGAATTTAGTATTTGTTTTGACTCACACAGTCGCGGCGGAACCTCCTTAACTCATTGATTCTTTCCACTAAATAAGATATGAATGGTTTATTACAATTTATTAGTTTTTACTTTTCTCCTTCCCGTTGATATTCAACGGACACCATCTCTAGTCCTTTTTATAAATATATGAGAAAACATATAAACTTCACACCGTTAGTTTGTTGACGAAATGTAGGTGTTATAAATTCCATTGCATTTTTTCAATATTCTCCCTTTGGAGCGCACTGCCACAGTCTAGTGATGGAAAAAAAGCTTATATTTTCAGGCAAATTGCTCGAAAGGGATTAATATTTTGATATCACTGGAAAGATGAGTTTTTTCTTTTAAATGACGTTAAATTCTTAAAGTTCTAGGTGAAATGATTTTTCGCTCTCAAACTACCTCAATTATGAATTCATATTTTGGTTGATAGTCTCTGGTGTAAATTTGGTACAAGTCTTTCGTAATTGGGACGGAAGATGAACATTAAAACACTGCAATTTTTGCTGCTTATTTCATTGTTTACAATCGTGATATCTTTGCGTAGTAACATCGGGACATTTTCATTAAAAGGTGTTGAATTTAGCGCAGATCGGAAAGCATCAGAGAATTTCAGCGCTCATGAACGAATATGAATGGAGCGAGGTGAAACGTCGAGAAGGTTTTTATAATATCTAATATAGATCTCCGGGACCCGATAGGTCCCGATTAGAGGCCTTTTGGTGGTCTTACGCCACGTATTGGGTTTAGTGCAGTGGTTTAATTTTTTGCTTTTTAAAATTACTTCCTCTCAAGATTGTGGGTAGGGAATTTTTTAATCAAATGGCTGAAAGAATGGAGCTTATAATTCTTTCAATTAATTATCTTTTCCAATTCGTATTAGTCTGAAAATCGCGTTTTTTAGCTGCAAAAACGCACATTTATCTCAGAAATCAACGAAAGCGTATTTCCTTGACAACCGGATTTTGGCCTTTAATGCATTTTAAATTGATTTAGCTTAGTTAAGCTGATTAGGGATGCTAAGCATTGGGTTTTGTGCAGTGTTGTTTTATTTTATTTTTTTATTTTTAAAACTACTTTCGCTTATGATAGAGAGTTGAAATTTATTTTAACGGATACTCGCAAGTATGAAGTTGCTCATTTCCTTCAATTGATTCTCCTCTTCTTCTTATTATATGATTATGAGTTATGAAGGGAGTGTGTGTTCCCAGAGCAACGCCTTATGGGTAATTCAGCTAGTATTTTATATACGAACGTATCTTTTACAACGTCATTCTTCTTCTAATATCTTGAATACTATTCCCGTTTTTCTCCAGCGTACTACCGAGTCCGCTGCATCTTCGGTAGCCGAATTTTATTATTTCTATATTTACTTCTACATCTGAAAAATGCCGATCAAGTCACCTCCAGGGTGTGTGGCACGGGGTGATTCCACACTAGTCATGTAATACTCGTCCCAGGTCAAGGAATATAAATCCGAACAAGCTCCCCCGGCCGCTCGGCGCCGACCAGACACCCATCGGGAGAACTATTCGCAGCCTATTGAGAAAATAGGAGAGTGCTACGTTGGCGAACATGCTAGCATCTACACCTACATAATACCCTGCAAGCAACCTCATGGGCGTGTGGCAGGGAGTGAGTAGTCACCAACGTACATTACACTATACCCTAAAGTTTGTGTACCTACGACTAATTATGCATTAGCATAAATCGCCAATGGTTGTCACGAGGTGATTCCTAACAAGTATGCACTGCATTACAGATATGCTACCAATGGTAGAGGGACCGTTAAGTGTAATTCAACTACATAAACGGACAGAGAATCAAGAGTTAAATCGAAAACATACACGGCATGCTGTAAGTACAAGGTTAGCAGATAAGGACACAAGTATTTGGGAGAACTACTACTACTAAGTAAGAGCTACATTACCTATCGATAAACCTAGGTAAAAGTCTCATTGGCAGTGCTGTTATGGTCCCTTATAGTTCGTGGGAAAAATGGCATTTTAAATCTCAGGGTGTCCGGCGACCTGGAAAACCTTGAAAATCGGGAAAACTCAGGGAAATATTTTGTTCTGGAAAACTCAGGGAATTTTTGTATTTTTCCTAAAAACCCTGGAAAATGCATGGCAGCCGATTTCTATTAAGGCAGAGGGAGAGGTTTAACCTGCGCCTTTGCTTGCATTATACTCGGCTCAGCGTAGCCTTCCGCTCCCTGTTCATTTAATACTCTTTTCATAGTTCGTCACCCCACCCCACTCTCCCTATGCGCAGTCTAAGGGGCCGATTGCAAAACAAGGCAAATTCCACACGGAATAATTCCCGTGTAACATGGCCACTACGAGTGGAATCGGAATTGGTGCCGAAATCTGTCACCGGAAACAGAATTTCACGCGGAAATCAAGATTCTGTTCGAAGAGCCGTACGAATGGAATTCTTGGTGTGGCCAAATTTACGAGAAATCTAAACGTCTGAGCATGCGCAGTGGCATTTCCCGCATTATACGAAAACCATTCGGCCGGAAACCTAAATGGATAATTGGGTATTTTTATATGTGTAATTGATAATCCTTTCCAAATAATCTCCACCCTCCTCGTTTTAATGTTTGCAGAATAGTTTTTGAAGGAGCGGAAATACATTTTGCGGTCACTGCGTATGGAAATCACGGCCCTCGGGTTCGTAGTCGACAGGTCCACTGTACAGGGTCAATCCAACCTAATTAAAATTCGTGAATTGTCCAACAAATACAATTTTGTTTTACATAATTGAATGCTTTTGGGCGTTAGATCCGTACCTATTACAAAGCAATTAATTCACAATTTCCGAAATGTTCATGTAAAGTACAGCGAAGCCTTTTGGGATAAGAGGAAAGGTACCAAGGCCTCGAGATAAAAAGAATAAGAAAGAGGTACATGCTGCAAAAGGTTCAAGAGCTGCAAACCAAAATAACGTAATTTCTTGAAATCCGAGAAATTTGTTGCTGAAATTGAATCGGAAATGCACTCATTGAAAAATGTCACACCAGTTTCTTTTATTTACATGTTCTTTATCAAACTAGTCTGAATCTACTTTATTGTGCTCAAATTGCACCTGACTCAGAATTTTGTTGTTAGTTAACCGTTTTTGTTTATTTGTTGGTTGAAATAAAACCCGTAATACTCCACATTCCTTGTATACTCTTACGTTTTTAACTCAAAGTAGGGACCGAAATTTTTCGTTTTTTCATGTTGGCAAAACTATGCCAATTTTTTTAGAAATTCATTAAAAATATGTTATAAGCAAAGTGCAGCAAGACCCTGGAAAATGCAAAACATTTGCCTGGAAAACTCAGGGAAAAAAGAAATTGAGATTCACCGGACACCCTGTAATCTGTCTGTTCTGCAGTCTAGTTCCCTAATTTTATTCTCATGTACCGTATTATATTCTCGTATACCGTATTATGTCGGATTTCGTAAAATATTATTAACGTCGTCAGAGAATTAATCGCTCCTGAACATACATAATAGCATGTGGTACATTGGTAATGATACAACTACTTATTTTTGTTACTAAACTTAATTAATTTTTGAGTACTACGAGATAATTACTTGTGCAAAAAATAAATTCATGCGCGAAATTTCTAGCGGGGTGTGGTGTTAGTAATAAATGATACGCTTTAATGATAAACGCGAGTACGCGGGTCGAAGCGAGCTTATCAAGCGAGTTTGGGGGTTTTATAGAAATGATCTATCGCAACTATTATGATCCCTTATTGTCCGCAGAAAAAAAATGAAATTTTAAGGTGGCTCTATACCATGGGCTAAGAAGCTTGCTTCAGACGTTTCCCTCTAATCCAGTAACAGCTGGATACTTGCAGTCTTTGTCTATTGTACATGAAGTTTCATTTTTTTATTTAAGTGGAGTAACTTTATCATGAAGTGGTTGTGTTTATTTATAAAAAATAGCAAAACTTTGGTTTTTACGAAATGTTTTGGGAATATTCCAGGACACGTTGCGAAGGCTAGATTCCGAAATGATGATTTTCAGCCAATTTAAATCTAAGAATCGTCTTTCATATACGCAAAAAAAATCAACAACCATTGATGCTGTTTTCGTATTAAAGCTACATAGCATTGTTTAGCGTTCAATCCTGCATTGACAACGGAGTAGACCTTTTTTTCCATCCCCACTCCCAAGGATAATCGTTCCCCACTCCATTTTTGTCAGCGCCGCCTTCACAGTTGGGCTTCTGGACCACCCCCAGTAGGTGACCACAGGCGGCGACCGTTAAATTGAGTTGGCTAGGAAGTATAAACCCACATCAAATCTATCGGTTCTGCAATTTATTTCCTTTAGTATTTACTTGTTGTCGTTTCTACCGTAACACGTTGATTCTGACGTCGTCCATCAATGAAATAGATGTACTTATCTCTGGCAACATATTTACATTGTGATAATTAGTCCTATTTTTTTAATTCCTCTCTCCAACCTAGGACCATTGGCTCACAGCCATCCTATTACAATATGTCTCCTCAAGTAGTAATTCTCTTTTGCTGTATAAACACATCACTACGGAAACAGGAACTCTATGATTAATATTATTACGAATAATAACTTCAGGCTTCACTTTGAGCAACCTCTCCATATCGGAAATAAGAACTACACTTCGTACATATATATGATCGTATGCAAGCGTATCAGGCTTACATTTTTGGAAATACTTTATGTCCATTTCAAATAAAACAATATTGGTCAATTTCCACACACTATATTATAAAAACGCAGTTAAAATACACCACCGACCAAGGTTTCGGCACGTAATGCCATTATCAAGGTACAACTTTCTCAGAAACTCCGCCATATATAGTGGATTTTAACATTTTTAGAAAACCATCTTTTACGGATGTTTTAACATCATTTGACTCTTTTCACCACCACACTCACAAACTTGCTGCTTTTAGATCCGTGATGCACAGATTAGTTAATATACCTTTATCCGTGGAAAAATTCAGTTAGGAGTTGAATACAATAAAGGCCTTGGCATGCCGGAATGGGTTTGATGAAAATTGTATACACAGGTTACTACACCGTTGCAGCCAAAGAAAAGCTCTTCAGTTACTTACATCCCTGCATGTCAATAGCTCCCTCCCAAATCGCGGGGGTAAAACTTCCATTTGTTGGTAAATTATCTTACAAATTGCAGAAAACTGTGCTTTATGAATGTTGTAATGTATCGTTTTATAATCCAGTGACAATAGGAAGAATTTCATTCAACTCGAAAGACCTGTATGACCCCGTAGACAGAAGTGGTGTGTGTAAATTAAAGTGTAATGACTGTGATCTTTGTTATATTGGCCAAACAGGCAGAAGATTTAAGGACAGAGTAAAGGAGCACAGGTTTAGTTTTATTAATTGTGGCAATAAATCCTGTCTCGCTAAACACTTGTGTGATTTCAACCATTTTAGTAATTTTGACATGGAAGTCTTACACCGTTTTGACAAAGGGGCTAAGTTGGATATCTTTGAACAATATGAAATCACTCATAGCCCGGCTAAGTAAGTTATGTAATGATGTTGTTTTAATAATCGATCGCCTCTGTTAAACCTTGTTCTCCCTCCCGTCCGACAATCTTATGACCATGACTCCTGACCTTCACCACCAACGGCTTTTCTGTGTTCTATCCCCCCCACCCTTTTTCCTCCTGTGTTCTGTGTTCCCCCTCTGTGACCCCCCCCCCCCCTACCCCCTCGCCACCATCCCGGGGTATTTATGGCGGAGTTTCTGAGAAAGTTGTACCTTGATAATGGCATTGCGTGCCGAAACCTTGGTCGGTGGTGTATTTTAACTGCGTTTTTATAATATACTGTGTGAAAATTTAGCAATAATGTTTTATTTGAAATGATCTATGATGATTGTTTATGATGATTGACTGACAAAATATGTTGAAACATTAATGAATAAAAGTGACGTAATTGCGTTATTGAATAAATTTATAAAGGTGATTTGAGTTATAAACTCCACGAACACCCAGTTCACAAACTTGACCCGCGACAGTTCTAAGCTAAATAAAATTTCGATTATTATGAGAGAATTCCCAGCGAAGGGTAAAATGAGGCAACCTTCGCCAATATCCCCATCTGCTCAATTCGCCTTGCTTTGCTGGCGGACGGCCCTCGTTCTGGGGTTTCGTGATAATAACCCCAGGTGTGCAAAGGGTTGTTATGTTGATGGGGGGAGGGTTAGAACGAGCATCCGGCCATTGGCTGCTCAGTTGGCGGGGAGTGGGGAGTTGGTGGGGGCTGGAGTTGGAAGGGTGGCCGCATGCAGTGTGGAAGAAGGAAGCTAGCACAGCTCTAACCTCCGCTGTTTTTTGATTTTTTTTTCATTTTCCCGCTTGGTTTGTTTGGTGTGGTTATCGGAGCAAGGGAGGGAAGCAAGGCAGCAAGTCGAAGCAGGTGGGGAATGGCAGGAAGTTAGGTCGAACTAGGGTCGAGGTGGCTTTGAACATGGGAGTCGACTTTTATGGAATCATCGATACTTGCTGGGCATCGTTCACATCGGGATCTATTCATTCGAGCTGTTGAAGCCATCGCTCTCGAGCGATTAAAGCCGAGTTCACACGGGTCCGGAACGGGTGCGGAACGCGGAAATACATCTAGCCAATCACACTCCACCTTACCGCAATTTCCTTACTTGTGATTGGCTAAATGCATTTCCGCACCCGTTCCGGACCCATGTGAACTCGGCTTAAGGGTGCTTTCCATTAATGCATGGCGACAGCCGATGGTGGTCGGCAGCTGACGCTCAATGGCTTGACTATACCGAAGACAGCTGACAGCTGCTTCTTGAATAACCTGAAATACTGTGTTGATCTTCTAGAGGGCAGAACTATCTTTCTATAATTCACACGTCTTCTCTCTTTATGCGTAGGCACTTCTCTAGGTTACCTACTATTAATAGCGGGTGCCTCTCTCGTCGTCCGTTTTTACTGATATTTTTACCAATTAATTTTTTTTATTACTTTTATTTTTGTAATCCCCTCAAATAGATTTCTACGAGCCCCCCCTCCCCCCCCAAATATTTCAATGACGCACTCTACGCCATGAACCCGCCCCCCCCTTGGGCACCCCTGCATTTACACTGAGGACATGTGGTGAGAGATGTTTGGAAAGAGTTTTATTTGAGAAATTAAGCCGGAGATTAGCCGATAAATTTGCTTACACCACTTGTCGATAACGGAGACGACCTGCCGTTCGTTGATTAATCATTCGAGGGATTGCAGGCTTTGTTGGATGAATTGTGAAATCAGTTGGATGAAATAGGGAATGGGGATACGAGAAGGGAAATGTTAGGCAAGCGGGGAGGAGAAAGATATAGAATAGGTTTCATAGATATTGAGTTTTATTAATCTTAACTAATAAAATCAACTCACAGACACCGATTTATATAAACAGTGATATAATTCGAATCACTAACACATCTTGTTATTAGTGTCTGGTTTTATGTGAGAATTCCAATTGTTAGTAAACAAACTTACCCTCCATGACAACTCTAATTCTTTTCAAATATTAATTTATATTAACATTTTGTATACCTAATAATTTAGTACTTCAAAAATAAATCTATAAAATTATTATAGACGAGTCATTAATATATTTTAAAAAGCAGGGAAAATTTAAAGGAATACAATAAAAACATTATATTATGAATTAATAAATTTCTCAAATGGAAGCAAAAGTCACCGTCGCGTGAATCAAATTCTTCAACAATTTTATCAATAAAACAAAGACATTTCTAATTTCGTTTACAATTTTACTTATGAGCCACAGGCTCGCAGGCAGAGAGCCTAATGTGGTTCGCGATCCACATTTAGGCGACCACGGGTTTATACCATGGCTGGTACCAAACGTAAACAGTGTAAAAAGCCCCAGTAGCTTTTATTCAACGTGAAGAAATATAACTCCTTTTTCCATTGGTCACTCTCGTTTGTCATCATCTCTTTAGAAACAAGCGACTCGCAATTTGCGCAGCCAACCGTATTGCCAATCCTGTCCCTGACGGCACTTTGGCAGGGTGTGGTCCTTACGTTGTGATCAGATGAGCAATGGGGGATTACGGGTGGCGAAATGGTTGGACGGTCATGATCAGCGGGGAGTTTAAGGTCAGCGGACGGGAATCGGTTCCTAGGGTCCGAGCGGGATTTTGCGGTCAAGGTTGCCAACCCTCCCGGAGGATCCCGGAATCGAATGGGGATTTGAAAATCATTCTTCACCTCCCAGATAGAGGCGTTTCTCTACATTTTAATGTTAACTAGCATTAAATAAAGAAAGTTTTCTCTACACTGCTATTGTTTTGCTAGGATTTACGATTAAACATAATTTTGAAAATGTCAACAAAAAAGCAATTTTAGAAACAATATATGGCAAACAACTGACGGAATAGTACGGACATCTAAGACGCATGAAGGAGGAAAGAATACCATCAAGGGTTTGGAAATGAACTGCAGTGAAAAGAAATAAAAGAGGAAGACCTAGGAAAAAATGGAAAGAAAATATAGATTTGGAGATGATAAGAAGAGGATTAAAACCTGGAGACTGGGATGATAAAGAAAAGTGGCGTTTGGGATGCGAGAAAGCGGCATTAATGCTGCAAAAAACTCCGAACTATATATATATATATATATATATATATATATATATTTATTTATTTACTTATTCAACCGGTAAAGATCACACGTGGTGAAAATATTTACCAACTAATGCGTCACAGGCGTGACAAGCTAAAAAATATAGGCACACAAAAAAATTACTCTATATAGTTCAAAAGATGGCGGTCGTGCCGTCGAAATATCAAAAAACAAACGTGTGGGTTTCCTTTTTTGTGTGCCTATATTTTTTGTAGCTTGTCACGCATATATATATATTATATGTCAGCTTTAGAAGCTGAGGAAGGACCAACCGGTCCGAAACGTTCCCGTAAGAACAAATTCTTTATCTATATCTCTTTCTCCTACATCCTATAAGTCTTATTTTATATATATATATATATATATATATATATATATATATATATATATATATATATATATATATATATATATATATATATATATATATATTGTGACGGTTCCCGACTCTTACCCGCAAGCTGTGGCCAATTAAAAGCCGGGACAAACGTCCACATATGAAATTTAGTTTTAAAATAATAAGGTCTCGCGAAAAAAAACGGGGTTGGTGGGCTGGATGATTGGGTATTAACACATGAGGGGGAAAAAAGGGAAGGTCATGGGGGGAGTTCGGAATTATTTGGCTCCCGGGTAGCACTCACCCGAAACTAGGATGCACTGGTCCCGGCGTTCTTCTTTCATCGACTGGTGTGCGGCATTCGTGACTGCGTAGACCTGAAGAGGAACTGCAAAGAAGTGCACTTTCCGGCACTTCAATAGGTTTGCTTCCTCGTAGATCGGGAAATACTTGTGCGGATTGACCGATATCTATATCGGACCAATCTACCGTGCCTGCTCCTGGCCCCGAAGCACGAAGAACGTCTCCTCTTCGGCCCACTGGTCACCACTCTGGCGAACACTCCTCATTGAGGAAAAAAAACGAAGAAGCGCTTCCGCGACACCTGCGCGGTCTTTATATCCTTGTCCGCGCCGGGATCACATGATGAAAAGGGGGGGGGGGGGTATGGCGTAAGGCCCGCCATATCCCGATACATGGTCAAATGAATCCCTCCAAACCACTCATAGCCGATGCACTTAACTGCGCAGCGAAGTGCTACACTCCAGAGCCAAAGAGTGGGGTGGGGGCGGTGACTGGGTAAATAGGGTGTGGTTGGGACGTAAATCTGTGACAGACTCGAGCCGTCACTATATATATATATATATAATGTGAATCGTCGCCGAGAGCGATTTTCTACCAAGACATTATATATATATATATATATATATATATATATATATATATATATATATATATATATATATATATATATTTACGAGTTCGAGGAAAATCACACACGCGATAATATAAATAAACTATGCCACAGGTGGGGCGGAATTAAATGTAGACACATAAAAAAGGAACACTCACACTATACGTTGATATATCGGTTACTATAGAACCTTTCTCAAAGATAGAAGGATACATACCCACACATGAGGATAAGGACACATGAGTATGTATCCTTCTATCTTTGAGAAAGGTTCTATAGTAACCGATATATCAACGTATAGTGTGAGTGTTCCTTTTTTATGTGTCTATATTTAATTCCGCCCCACTTGTGGCACAGTTTATATATATATATATATATATATATATATATTTATAAAACTTTACATTTATCGGCCACCCTCTTGGCATGTTGTGGCTTATTTCTACTTCTTGGGCTCTGCGTGCCCCGAAACGCCTGTTCTGTATCTTTACCACTGTCTGTGTGCCTGATTCAAACTTTGCTTTCCTCTTCTGTGTACGTAATTTCTTCTCTGCCGGTGAGTGAAAATGTCCAGCGCCATCTCTCGGCGACATTTACGGACTAATCTTGGGGGTGTTTGATTCATATAACCCCCCCGCCGATTCCAGTGTTTCTTTAGTAGTCTAGATTGCTTAGTGGTCAGAGCATCCGGCGCGAAATCGGAAGGTCCGTGGTTCAATTCCCGGTCTAGACGAATGTTTTTCACTTGGAATCGGCCATCATTCCATCTTCACATCACCATTGTGTTGTCCAATTTTATATGTTTCCTATCCTCTTTCTTTCACCACCTGTTTGAACGAAATATTTATTATTTACGCCTGTGAGCGGTTTGAGTGAATGGTTATATATATATATATATATATATATATATATATATATATATATATATATATATATATATATATATATACGAGTTCGTGGAAAATCACACACGCGATAATGTAAATAGACTATGCCACAGGTGGGGCGGAATTAAATATAAACACATAAAAAAAGAACACTCACAATATTAGTTGATATTTCGGTTGCTAGAACCTTTCTCAAAGGAAGACGGATACAGAATCCGTCTGGATCCGTCCGATACGGTTCTGTATCCGTCTTCCTTTGAGAAAGGTTCTAGCAACCGAAATATCAACTAATATTGTAAGTGTTCTTTTTTTATGTGTTTATATTTAATTCCGCCCCACCTGTGGCATAGTCTATTTATATATATATATATATATATATATATATATATATATATATATATATATATAATAAAAGGAAATAAATATAAAAGTATATGCTAGCAACAAGGCGTTGAGGTTGGGGAAGGATAGGAAAGTAAATCAGTGGACACTGGCAGATGATCCATGACGACACCGGTGTTCACTGCTTAGGGGTAGCTTTCGGGCTAAGGACCATTCTTCAGCTGGAGGAGATTCACTGCTAAGGAGTGTCACACTGGAGTTAGGAGTTTAGGGTATGTCTTGGTACGGGGTTGGTTGTTGGGGAAAGGGGATTGGTTGGAAGTAAGTGCAGAGGGGGGGTGGAGTGGGAGGGGAGGGAGCTAGTGAAGATTGAGTCCGGGCGGGCAGGTTGACTTTAAAATGGAAATATAAGACAGCTCCCAGTGGCGGAGCACTATTATTGGTGTGTCGGGTGGGAGGGCGCGGATTATTTTTATATGAAAGCAGTTGTTGAAGGAGAGGTTATGCGAGTTAGCGTGCTGGCGGCTACTGGCAACTGCAACTGTAATGACCAACGCGCAATAATGAAAATGAAATTGAAGGAAATGGTACCGTCAATGGAGAAGTCATATAAATCGTTGAAGAGAAAAGACGCATGACGATATTTCCGAAAGAAGGAGAGAAAGGGTTTGACATATGAATTTGGACACATTTTGTGAAATAACAACCTCTCGAATGGAAAGAATAACAGGGGGATACCAAGGATGGAATACATGAAGCAAATTATGAAAGACGTCTAGGTGAAGTCTTACTTGGGAATGAACCGATTAGTTAATGGCAAAGTGGAGACGATAGCTTCATCAATTGTCAATCTTCGGATTTATTCGGAGTATCTGCAGATGATGACGATTTTTTAACTTTTGCTCATCTGTTATTTTTCACTTTTGCTTAATGTGCAAATGCTTCTGAAATTTTATTGAGTTATGTATGTTCTTAATCATAAGTATGAACTAACCTTTTGCTAATTAATAATTTATTAAATAGTTTAAACATATTTGAATCTTCTTCTATTATGACTTGTTGTGTATCGGCCATCCCGAAATTTCTTCGCGTGTGCAATGTGTTGAAAATTCATAATGAATTGATCCGTGTTGGGAGATATTAAAGTGTTATCTGTGAACATGTTACATCTACAATGTTATTAAAAATCTTCTATTACCGTGAAAAAAAAAATTTTTTTTCTAAATAAATAACTATCATTATGAGTTGTCATCTAAGGGAATATTGGCTAGTAAATTGGTCTCCATACTCCAATATCTTCTCTGCCAACCGCTTCATTCTTACTTAATCAACCACGCCTAAATTCTGTTCTCTACGGCTCTTCGTAGGACTTATTTGTTGGTGATTCTTTTAGTCCATTTGGTCTTTGTAATTCCTCAATGAAATCACATTTCACTTCCTCTGCAGCTTTTACTGTCCTGGCTTCACTGCCTGTCCCATAAGCTCCATTGCCATCTGCCATAAGAGCATGCTCCAAATATATGTTTTAATAATAAAGCATTACACGAACATTGTGGGAGAATTTAAAACACTTAGTAGGATTCCACAAAGATTTATTAACCGAACCGGTTTCAACGCTACAGCGTCATTATCAAGGGGTTGCTATAGAGTATTTGCACCCGGGAGGATTACGATTGAAATGCTGTTGATTCGATAAAGTGTATCATAATTAACACTACTTTCGATTAGTAGCATCAATTGTTGCTTAGTTTGCGTAATAATTAATATTTAATATGCATTGTTTTCGCATCAATATTGTGCAGACGAAAACGCTCAGCTATTGGTTCCTCGGTTTGTGACGTCATTTCGTACTGTCTCATCAGCGTGCAAGGTGACTGCGTCTGCATTTTGAAAACGGTGGATCGGAGTAAAGGAAAATACGTTTAAGGACGGTATTCAGGCTTTTGGTTCTGCGATTAAATTATTTAATATTATGATCGCTATTTAATAATTTAATCGCAGAAACAAAGGCCTGAATACCATAAATATGAGCTGCGAAAATCTACAAAAAAATACGTTTAAGAACGTTTTTTTTGTGTAGATTTGGTTTTGGTAGAACGTTCGGTGCTTTCACTCTTAACTTAAAGGGAATTGGACGAAACTAGCTGGTAGCATTAATTATGTTTTCCTAAAGCTACCAGAATTTATTCAAAATTATTTACTGCAGATTTCTTATGATATTTGATGTGGAAGTGGGCATGAAAATACATGGATTTATATGAGAACGCGAGGCACGACTAGCTTTATTCATCGAAAAGAACGTTTTCTAGTTAAGAATAAGAAAGACAAAAATAATTTAAATCATATATAGAATAATATATGAAGATCATTTGATATACTTTATTTTTATTATTTTTCTTATTCTAAACTAGAAAAAGGTTCTTAAAGATGAATTAAGCTACTCGTACCTTGTGTTCCCATATAAGAACCCATGTAATTTTTTGTCCACTTCTCGATCAAATATCTCAAGTAATCTGTAGTTAACAATTCTGAAAGAAATCAAGTAGATTAAAAACAACATAAGCAATGCTTCCAGCAAGTTTCGTCGAATTCTCTTGAGTTAAGAGTGAAACCACCGAACGTCCTTAAGTGCATATATCATGGAATCAGGTTTCGTGAAGGCTTCTTAAAATAATCTCCCGACGGTGGATGCTTTAATGATTGGCCATTTCCTTAGTGGCCATGCCGATTATTTCTTTAAACGACAAATTTCGTTGTGTTACAACTTGAAAATGTAACACCATGAAACGCATCCTGTAAATGAATGAAATGCACTGGAAAGTATTGCAATGCCTTTTCAATTCAACCCATCCTGATTCCTCGTCAGCAACCCTCACCTCAGCTTCACCCAGTAAAAAGCTTATTTTTCTAAATTATGCAACACAGGTGAGAATGTCCTGGTTGTATTCTAGGTTTCTCTCTACTATGGTCCTCATTACTGTACCGTACCTTCCATTAAAATTAGGTACTCAATTCTTTAACAGACACTAATTCTTTAATTACCGTGATCTCATCATGGGTTGACTTTCCATTTCTGAACCCAAACTGATCATGACACTAGGATTTGTTTCCCCTCGCCTCCTTTCGTCTATTTATATTCCTCAGTACCACTTCTACTGCATGTGATATTAGGCTGATAGACATAGTTCCCATATTACATTGTTCCTCCTGCAAAACTCTTACCTATTCCCCTGGTCCTTTCTCATTCCCAGTCCATACTCTCCCATTTCATTTCCATCCCTCTCTTCCCTTACTGCCAAGTTCTGGTCCCCCATACCAACTTTTTTCTACCTTGCTGCTCATATACCACATCTACTTAGTGTTTCACTATGTTTTCAAACAGTCAATTGGACTACCTCTGCCTGGCTACCTTCCAAATTAACTGGTATAGGTGACCTTACCGGGAGTACTTACCAGTAAGTGACTCTCACCAGTGCATCTCTAGAGGTCATTGGTGTGTAAGCCGCAATACCACTAAGACTAGGTTAGTGAGAAATGCAATAACTTTTCCACGCAGTTTAAATAGTTTCTCTAGTATTTCCTTTAAATATTGCTTCTTCTCATGAAAAGAATTCTTCGAACAGTACAGCACCGATTTGCTCGATTAACTGTGTGCTGGATCTGCCAGTTGCCTTAGCCAGTCCCCCTAATCCCTCCCCAACTCTCCCTTTCCTTCCCTCTTACCCCTAAAAACCTTCATTATTACACTGGTGTGGGTGCAGAAGACCCAGAGGAAGAAAGTCACTGAAACAAAGTTCAAAGCTACTGTAAAAATGATCATGAATGGATTAAGTCATTTTCGATTATTAGTTTAAGGTTACTGCTGCAGCTCCAGATGCTGCCACATGTAGACATACCTAAAGATAGACAGCTGGGCAAAGACCATGTTAACACTAAGGTTATTAAGAAAGGCACAATTCAAGACAAATTAAAGTAAAATGTATTAATTTATTGCTATTAAAATATAAGAGTAATGAATCACTTTGAATTACAATTTTTCATGGGATTAGAAAAATAATAAAAAATTACCCAGAAAGCATAGTATAATAATATAAATGTACCATTATAGAACAGGTTTGTACCATTAGCATATTTAGTTACACAAATGCAATAACGATATTTCATGGCTCAATCTAAATAGCAGGCTATTTACAAATGCCTTTTTCAGGAATTAAATCAAGTGCGAACAATTTTCCCCTCTAAATTTATTAGAGCGCATGCAATGATGATCATATAATCAGCCATCTTAACCAGATTATGATACATGAATGTTGAGGGTTTCAACATAGTGAAGTCCCTAATGCGCCCAATCACTCGCTCAACGTGTATCCTTAGGCTTGAAACCTGTTTCGTAAGGCGAGCGTGAATGTCCCGGTCAACTTTAAGTGCAGCCATGGGCGGGTGGCAAAGAGGCTCTTCCCTTTCTTCCCACTGATCTGAAGGATCAACAGGAGGGAAATCCGGTAGATCCTCAGATTCCTGGGTGTCATCCATTTCCTCGATAGCCGCCACTATTTCCTTCTGTCTCCACTTCTACACAGCATCTCTCTCGCTTACGGGCTGGATAGAAGGCCTCTCTTGACAAGCGAAAATGTGAGGCAAAACACCTTTCCTCATGCGAAGGTTGCAACCCATCAATTTCCACCGCATCAAATTTTCAGTATCATCTTCCAACTGCAAAGTAAAAGATAAGTCATTAGGAAATAATACACATTTTAACTCTCATGATATTTCAGTCTCTACAACATCTACACTACTATTGATTATTCCCCACTGATATTTGAAAACAAGGCTATCGCAAACAGGTGGCTCAGTTAGCGGTGTTACATCTTATCGTAACCAGGAAATTATGCTCTTATTTATTGTATATCATAAACCACGACCACCATTTTTATAATAACTGCAGATAACAAACAATAGCTAGAGCAAGGAGATATCTGGTATATTAATAATAAAGAGTGAAAATATATTTAAAAGTAACCCAAGAGGGTATGAGACCAGGATTAGCCCATTAAAATAAAAATGTCAGTGAAATAAAAGGTAAGATTGCATCAGTGGGCAGCGACAAAATGTTTATGTTCAAAAACTAAAGTACTCCCGTAGGAACATTTCCTATGAGGAGTAATGAAAAAAAATTGTACCACTGATAGTGATTAGAGAATGAAGCGGATAAATAGGACTTACTCCCTTGCAATTAGTATTCGTTAACAAGGAAAAAATGAAATACAAGACTAGAAGATATAGCTGAGCACAGAATTCTTAGAATATTAACCGTAACGTCCACATTATATAACACTGCTAATGGCATGCATGACACATTTAAGAATTCACTATAAAGAAGGTCAGCAAACATTTTTTTAAAGCACTCACTCACTCAGTACTTCAACCTGAAGGGTGGTTGTGATAGATAAAGGTAGAGCTCACCCTAAACTTAGCCATAGGCATGTGAATTTCACACATTCAGGGTATGGGGGCCACTTCATTTGATGCAATTTTGCTGTCCAAAACTTGTATCCGAAGTGTTTTTCGAAAAAAAAAAACACTTTGAGCAAAACCTGAATACCCACCCAATGATTTACTACAATGCCATGAAATCCTTCGTCAGAAAATCTTAATGAAGACTTCTGTGACAAACAACTCATTTCCTGACATTGATGGTTTCGGGCATAATTCTGTAGAAGGATAACATGATGAACTTTCAACAAATAAACTTTGGGGCTTCCACAAACAATTTCATCATTTACATTGACACTGATACATAGCAGACAAAAGCCAGATGAAAGCTATATCCCTCTCATTCCAGCAAACTATCATATCCAATACTTAGACAGTGCAACCAATAACTTAAGAATCGTTAAAATAGTATCATGAACGGTTAACTAGGCATTATTCGATTCATTGTCTCATGCACTCCAACCCCAAAATGAAATGTATACTGTGGCCATTAGTTCAAGCTTGAAACCGATCCTAATGACGACTAAACATTGTGATAACCCCATAGTACTCCAGGCGATAACAACATAAATGAAATCTCAGTTCATGAATACAACCAAGACAGTGATTCATGATTTTTTTTACATAATTTAGGGAAACATTACAATATCTTATATCCAGATTGAGACTTACGTTGAAATGATCCTCACAGCATCGCAAATGGGAGGATAAGAATAATGTCATCTTCATCAGGTCTCGCCTTGATGCAAGTAGCCATTTCCTCCTCAATACTGGGTCGTTTGGCACGCTCACGAACGTTTTCTCTGGCGTTGATATGCTAGTATTCGTGCACTTGGGAACGAAGCAGTATTTGTAAGGCTTCTTGGTAGGTATTCCCTCGTCCCGCGTTTGTTTCTCCATGCCGAAGAGGTTAAACCCGTGACTATACTGAAACACAGAGAGAAAACAGGCACTTATTAGCAAATGAATAACCGATGAAAGTATGATCACGTTATAATCAAAGTAGAATGAAACGTAAGGTAGTAGACAAAGAGCAACGATAACTTTCTCCCCAATATTATATCCTCAAACGATAATTAAAAACAAATTTAGGTCACGTTACTTCGAATTAAGGCGAGAAAACTTTAACGCAACGTGCAACTATTTCATGAAGCATGGTCCAAGAGGTTTGTAACGTCAATCAACTTTACTACAGACACACTGTAACTTCATACTACACATCAATAAATCATTATCGTACACATTTAAGTAACGGAAAACAATGTAGCATAATACTTACCTCCTTCGACCCTCGTAATGCAGCGGATGGAGACTGCAACCGGAGACAGGTCCGACAGATAATAATCTTACTGTTGATATTTAACTTCCTCTTCTTAAGTGAAACACCCGAATAAAAAATTGCCGAATAATAAATCCGCAAACGAACACAAAAGCGAGAACAGTCGATAGAGAGTTCTTGTCGTCAGCGTAACCGATAAATAAATGATCGAAAATATGGCACGGCATTGATGGAATCCCCTGCCACACACCCCTGAGGTGGCTTGCAGGACATTATGTAGATGATGGCTTGTGAACACGTTGAATCTAGTCCATGAGTCATTCCATGCCTTCTTTCCAAACTCAGTATACGCTGTAGAACAAATGCAAAAGAAGGGTTCACCGTACGACCGTGGGCTCACCCCAATGAACATTGCGCCTGAAAACACATAGTACGAAATGACGTCACAGCTCTGAGAATATGGCTGCCTGGTGTTTCAGCGCAACATTAATTTTGCCAACTTTAATAATTAATATCTCACTTAAAAAGTACCTCACTTTTCTCAGCCTCGGGATTTAGCCTAACTGAGGTTTAAATTTTTTTTTAAGATCGCTTCCCAAAAACGTGCAAATACTCTATTCTCAAAGTTTTGGGGAGTGCGCCAAATATATACCCATTTCTCAAAAAGGGGGGGGGGGAGAGGGTTTAAGTAGAAAGGGGGGGAGAAAACTGGGGGTGGAGGGTAGGGAGGAGGGTGAGGGTATTGCGAGGAAACAAACGTCAAGGTGAGGGAAGGGACTTTGGGTATGACACCGAGGTGAACGGAGAAAATTTAAAAATAGAACAGTCATTTAAAAGGGTAACATCATGGACACCTTGTCTAATACATATTTCGAAATTCTCTAAAAAATCCAGCTTAGAGCCTTTGTCGTTAACATGTAAAACCTTAGGTTTAAAATTAAATTGGCAAAACCTGATTTTGGGTCATTATTAAATATATAGTTCTTATGTTCTTTTGCTCTGGTAGAAAATTTGCGACCTGTTTGACCCACGTAAACACCGTTACATCCTTCACACTCTAGTGAGTACACACCACACTTTTCCAGGATGTCCATCTTGTCCTTGGAGTTGAAGAAGAGTTTTTCTAAAGTCACTGGGCTATAGTACCCAATTCTTAAACTGTTGTCCTGGATGTGTCTTGTTATTTTGTGAGTTAATGCCCCTAAATAATGACGCTGTGCCCCCCCCCCCTTGATAATGACGCTGCAGCGTTGAAACCGGTTGGGTTAATAAATCTTTGTGGAATACTACTAAGTGTTTTAAATTCTCCCACGATATGTTGTTCTACCAAGTTGAGCCGTTAACAGTTGAAATATTACACGAACATGTATTTTTTGTACCAGGGTGGTTAGATGTTAACACCGAAAGTTTATTAGCATTTGCATATTTATGCTGTTCATAAATACTGGATACACTTACAACACGTTTGTTGTATATGAGCTTTTTTAATTTTATACTTCCCGTGTTAGTTGTTAGTGAATTTTATATTTAATCTCCCGGATTTTCCTACTTAAGAAACGGACGCGACGGCTACTGGAATAAAATCTTCAACAGTTGGCAAGCCTTCGCAATCGGCGGTCAGGGTCCAGGGGTTTTGTGAACAGCTCCGAGCCCTCACGGCCGAATGCCAGAAGGGGTCATTTGCGCGAGGGTCGGGTCTTCGGGAGCGACGCTCTATGGTTGTGCGTACCCTGGCCCTGACTAAATTGCGGGATAGATTGAATCCATTGTCTCCCGTTTTAGCCTTTCTCTCTCTCTCTCTTGCTCTCGGCATTCAGCCTCGGGGACGGGGGCGATGTATAATACAGAATAATCTTCACACCGTCAAACAGAAGAAGGGGGGCTTTGAGAGGGTTGGTATCCTTGCTCTGTGTCCCATCGTTCCTCCGATTCTCTCTGGTCTCCCACAGTCGCAGTGGATGGTCGGTGGTTTTTGGTCAATATTCGCGTTCTCCCGCGGGTGAGTACGACAGCGGAAAAGGGAAATGACTATCTGAACGCATATTATTACACCCTAGGGGAATTACCCATAAGGCGTTGCTCTGGGATAACACACTCCCTTCATAACTCATAATCATATAATAATAAGAGCGAGAAGAATCGATTGAAGAAAATGAGAAACTTCATTCTTTTGGGTATCCGTTAAAATAAATTTCAACTCTCTATCTTGAGTGAAAGTGGTTTTAAAAAGCAAAACATAAACCAGTGCACAAAACCCTATGCTTACCCTTCCTAATCAGCTTAACTAAGCAAAATGTATTCTAAATGCGTTAAACGTTTTTAACTTTTAGACTTTTAACTTTCATTCGGATCTGTCAAAGGCCGGTTAGGTGCTTAGATAGTTGCACTACTTAATGTCTGGTTTTAAAATCTTATCTAACCCGGTTTTAATTTTTTTCCTAACGAAAACCGAAGTTAATGCGTTCCACCATCATCTATAAAGCGCACAGGATCGAACGCGTGTCTGAAGAAAAAACGCCTTAATACAAAACATTTTTCCTTGTTTTATATACTTATTGTGTGCGGTGTTCACCCGACGAGACGACACTTCAAGCGACATAAATCAGCTGCTATTAGTGCAGCAGTGAGTTTGGAGCCACTTTATATTACTTTTGTAGTAGAACTGCGATTTGATGTCATGTCTGATGAAGAAGAAGAGGTTTTTTTTTCCGTGATACTTTTCTCAACTCTTAGATCATGGGAAAAATAGGAATCATTGGATGCATCACATCAACGAAATAGGCAACATTTTGGGGATCTTTTAACCCCATGTTATATATTTATGGCCGGCTCTCAACTAAAACTAAACAAAACAGCACACATGATATGGCAAAGGGCATAAATCCAACGTAAGTACCAGTGCCGTGTTTGTGACTACGCCGCGCATACGTGTACGCGTGGCAACGTCGCATTCGACGTGGTTTGTGGCACTCAAATTTGAACCAGTGCTAACTCGATCGCATCAGACGCCGTCCGACAAAATGTCTTGTTGGAAACCGTCTTGTTCGATTCGGTTTGCGGCCGACTTAAAGGCTCGTTCACAACAACTTAACTTGGCGTAACTTGACTTATTCTCTCGTCGAAGGCGAACAAGTGCGCGAAATTTCTAACATATCGCAACCCACCACTGCCAAATTCGATCTTACAGTCGATTGATGAGGCCTATCGATAGTGTGAGTTTCGAGAGTTGTAGTAAGCTCCCCCGAAACAGCTCAGATGATATGTGAAGTATTAATTGTAAACAGTGAGTTGAACTATAGAAGTATTAAAATGGAAAGTTTGTTGAACATGTGAGGGTTATTTCGCACTGACTCGATCAACTTATCCGCATCCATTTTCGCTTAAACCTATCCACGTACGACTTCACAACAAAATCACGTTTTCAAATATGGCTGCTCGAGGAGATATCGAGAGTAGCAATCGATTGCTGCCCGACTATCGATAGTAGAGCATGCGATTAAGGCAGATAAGGTAGATAGTTTTTCTCAAAAAAGCTGAATGATGTATGCTATTAGGAGCTAGTTCCTTTTTTACCTCTCAAAGAGTTGGAATTGCTGAAGATTAGAATTCTGTTATTTACCTGAAGTCACTCGGAAAATAGTGGTGACATAACAGGTGAGTCACCAGATTTGGCACTTGACTTAAGGCACCCGATTTGATTCCCTTTATCTCTTTTTTAAATTCACTCTTAACCTTCTCTGCTTTCTTGAAATTCCTCCGACGACTTCTTTTTGATTCCCTTATCATTCCTAGCACTTAGGTTTGTCTCCTCTGCACCCTGATATCCATATGTTTGTATAATAAGTTTATCAATTGTTCCCATCTATTCTCATCCTTTATTCTTTAAAAATCCATTTTCCTGAGCCAATATAAACAGAGCGTCTAATAAAAATATCAATTAATCTGTTATAGTCACATATGTAATTATTGATCTCTCCTGAATAAATGCTTACTTTGTAGTAAGAGGCATTAGACATCGAAATCTTATAAGGTGCCGTTTCGAGGGAAAATTGAAAAGTGCCACGTCGGCAAACTCTCAAACTTCTATGTTGAAAAGGGGGTTATCTCGTAAAAGCAAAACCTGTGGAGCTAGTATCCTGAATATTGGATGTTAAAACAGTTGATATAATTTGAGGAGCGTATAATGGGATCCTTTGATTACTCCAGTTGGTTCATTAGCAAACAGACTGCTGCGACCGTAAACATTTTATGTCCACAGGGAAAAGTTGATTCAAGATTTTATCTATCTAATGAAGCATGGTTTGTTTTCAGGAAGTAGCCGAAATACTCACTAAACGGTTAACTTTTTTTTCATTTCCTGGTAAACATATTGTTTTGGCTCTCTAAGCGTTGTTAATATGGAGCGCCGAAGAATCCTGGAATTTCAGGTGATTGGAGCTGTTTTTGTTTATGTACAGATTTGCTTGAAACTTTGCATACGTGTTCTCATACGTAATATTTATAGATGACAGAAAAAAAATTGCATCATACCCATACGGTTTTTTCGCTATTCAATGCTATTATAACATTTACCCTTATGGCACATTGCATATATTCTTTCGTAACAATTCGATCACGTGTGTGCATATTTTCTTCTAAACGCGAAATTATACCTTTCATATTATAATAATTGTTGCTAACCAATATCAAAGTGTCACGCTGAGTCCAATATTTTAAGAAAAAAAAACATTTCAGTAGGTATAATTTCTTCTAAATTTCGAATACAGCGCCGTAAAACTTTTGTCAAAACATGTTATCAAGGAAATATTTCTAAACTATGTAATTCTTGTACCATTTCCATTACTGCCTGTATGTTGAGTTCCAACTCATAAAGAGATGTACTTAAATGAATTGTGGTCAACGGATTTTTTTTCGAATTACATGAAATTTATCAAAATGATCACCAGCCAGCTTCTTATAGGGAGAGAGTCAACCATGTCCGGCGAGATGTGGTGGATCAGCATTTACGAAAATGAAAATCAATAAATGTCGATCTGTCCTTTTTATTTTT
This sequence comes from Pyrrhosoma nymphula, assembly GCA_963573305.1. NCBI lineage: Eukaryota > Metazoa > Arthropoda > Insecta > Odonata > Coenagrionidae > Pyrrhosoma > Pyrrhosoma nymphula. The sequence continues at coordinate 3,023,964 of OY754335.1, read as the reverse complement.
GCATTGACGACTCGTTTGATGTTTCAGCTTATTGCATTTAATAATATATCTTTTATTCAATGAATTTAAAATTTACTGTACAATATAGTACAATTTTAACAAATTCATGGAATATTGGTACCCCAGATGAAAACCTGTTTTGGGGTTACCATTATGAATAGTTTTACAACGGCAGAGAGCAGGTGCTATTTCTTGCTTGTAAGTTACATTATTATATTAGTGAACAGTTATTAATTTATTCTATAATTTGGTGCGTTAATATTCTAGAGAACCCACATGCAGCGAATTTAATCTCATGACTATTCAAAAATAACACCTAAATACACACAATTTTAAATATACATGGATATGTATATATTCACATATATGTATACACAAAATTAAGTACAGATAAGATCATACTTATACAACTCATTTACCCATTTCAGTTAATACATTTTAATATAATTTTATATAACCTTTTTAAGTAAAAATTCCACTTCCTCATTGAACATAAGCCATTGTTTTTACCCTTTTTAATGAATCCAAATACCGTTTCTTGGCCACGTCATTTGACAGTGAACGAAATAATTTTGGTTCCAAGTATTGGCATGATTGCCGAAAGATTTCATTATTAGGTCTTGGAATATCAAAATTCCATTTTATTCTTGCAGAATAGGTTTTAGGTATTGCCTTTTCGCCGCTACGGTTATTATCAGGTACAATATTTTGCAAATTCCGGTCTCTGTCGGGCATTTATACTTATTTTTGGATTGGAAAGGGAATGTATTTTTTGAGAAAATGAGAGGGGATGGTTGGACAATGGTGATTCAGGTAATTTGTTTTCTCCCTCTTTAACCGGAGCTCGTCTTGGGGGAGAGGAAGAAACGATTGCGGGGATGAGGTGGAGGAGGGGGTGATGTCACATTTTCAGGTTCATGTCAAATGGTAAGAGAGATCTAGGAAGGGTGGGTGTTTTTCAAAATCAATACATTGAAGGTTGATTTTTTAGGGGCAATGCTTCATTTTGTTAATTTTGAAAAAATCGACGTTTAGCTTCTGGTACATAAAGCGTCAACAAGAGAATGAATGTATACCAGCTTCTACTCGGTATTATGCCTGTTGCCTGTAAGTAATAAGTGACTGATGTAGTTAGGTCATCTTACAATTTTTTATATAAAAAATAAAAGTTGTATAAAAAAAGATAAAAATTGCAAAATGACCTGACTACATCAGTCACTTATACAATCCATGGGTACTGTTTTAGAAACAACAAGTTTTATGTTACCAAGCAAAAGAATTGTTCATTATGTAGTTACCTATGTCATTCTGGTTTTCTCTACATCATTCTGTTCATGACGCACGCTTTTAAGGATAAAGATATTCAAAATTATTAAATTGTTATTGCAGATTTCAATAAAAATTACGATACGTTGGTGATGTCAATGTGATCGTTGATTATTTGAAAGAAAAAAGGCCAATACTCCAAAAATTATATTCTTTTAACCTAGTATGTTCAATAAATTATGTTGTCTCAGGGCAGATGTGGTGGAACTTGTTCATCGTGGATGAACCTCGATAAACCTTCCTTGCTAACGAAAACATATTTCAAAATCCCACTCCCCCAATACTATCCAGATACGATTCCCTCAATAGAATCCTCATCATCCACTTAAACCTTTTCTCACTTCCCTCCACACCTTCCCCTAAAAAATACACAACCCTAAAACTGCCACTTAAGAAAAGCACAAAATTACAGAGAAATCTTTTACCACCACAACAAAAAAGACTGGTCAATACTAGGACCTCTCACGGGAGATCCAGTCAACTGGAGGGCCCTTCGAGCGTGGCCGTGCAACGGCCGCTACGCTGACACAGCGTGGAGGCGCATTAGCCAACGGCCCTTTTCCTATTGGCTTCCGGGCTGAAGGAAACAAGTGAGTGCCCTTGGTGCCCAAGAGAAGAGGCCAGCGCCTGGCACATGTTATTCTCCTGCTGGAGGGCCAAGGCGCTGTGGAGACTCGAGTCCAGAAACTTAAAAAGACTTTTGAACGCCTCATCGATAAAAAAAGAACGACTTGTGCGAGGGTTTCGTCATGAAACCCTTCTCTATCAAAAAGAGCACGATAGCAAATTTCATTGTGACTGTTGCAAAAAGCATCATTTATGATGAAATAACCCTTTTCCTCGAACAAAAAAAAGTAGACTTGAGGTTCGTCGAAGAAATGAGGGCCTGAAATTCAAAGTAATACAAGTAAAATAAACACGAAAAACGATATAAGTGCATGTGTTCTAAGTTGGTACCGTCGGGTACCGTCAGGTAGCTACAGGAAAAGGAATACAAGTGTCCGAACGTATAGTGCTGCGATCTAGCCGCCGAACACTTAAGCTACTTTGCTTTTTGTCATTTCTTACCGGAGTAAAGTGATGCAGGTGACACTGGACGATGCTTGTTACTTATATTACTTTGACTCTCAGGCCCTCAAATGAAAAGTAGACATAGACGAAGAATAGACAAGGAAAGGGCATACCATACTCTTAACAAATTATTTAAAAAGATTTCAGGATGCATGGGCAGAAGGCGGTATCCTCATTACAGAAGAAGACATATTTATCGAAGGATTTTGGACAATAAAATAAGATAGCTGATGTGGGCAGCCCTCGGTACGGGTGGGGTGGACAGGGTGGGGGGAGTCGAGAGATTGTGGTAAACCTAGCTATCCCTTTGGATCGACCTTACTAACGCCTGTCTCCCCACAAAAACCATCCCGGACCGAGACATAAAGAGGATAAGACAATGGAAAAAGGGAATGTAAAAATCAAATCAATCAATGAATGAACCAATGAAAGAATATGATGCTTGAAAATAAACCCCTTCCCCTCCCTATATGAATAATTCCGTCCTTTTATCCCCCCTCCTACAAACGCCCCCTCGAAATGTTAAATGTTCATTACTCGAACCACTGCTTGACAATGATGTGAATGTATTGAAACTGGTCGCATTGAGAACAGAGTTTTTTTAAAGTGGAAAATTGCAAGAATTCTTTCATTCACGTAGTATGTACATGCTCACTTGAAATTCCGAGTGGTGAGATTCTTAATCCATGAGGTGTTTTTCTGAATGGGATGTGGCGTCTCTATTGGCCAGGCACTTTTTGTGTTCCCTGTCCCTAGTCCTTCTACCAGTTTGCCCCATGTATACCACGCCACACGTGTCACACCGTATTTCGTATACCCCAGACTTTTCGCTGGACCTTATTCAAGTGTGGACTGACAGTGTTTTAAGACGTCGGATTGGAGAAGAGTGAAGAGTCCAGAAATGAAAGCAAAAGAAGGGAATTCAGGCAAAGGAGGGGTAAAAGTAGTATCATGGTGAAGAATTATGTACATCTCACGCGCTGCTCTCTTAAAGTGCTTAAAAGGTAGTTTGAGCGAGATAGTCATCCCTAGTCATATTGGAGACCATTTTCGAATTTTATTTTTTAATTTAATCGTCTGTAAGGAGTATGAAGTAAATATTGTAACATTAATGGAGCAAAAATATAGTTATGCATGACAAATAATCTCAGTAATTAAATAAATAGTATATCTACTAAAGTATCTAACGTGACTCATTTTTTCACGCCGTACGACTAAAAAAACCTTCAAAATAGACGGTTTTTTGGCGATTCTGTAAAAGTTACTGCAGTGAGTAATGGATTAATTTTTATAAATAGTTGAGAAAACATGCAATCTACGCACCGTTAGTTTTTTTGACGAAATCTAGGTGTTTTAAACTGCTATTTCCTTAAATATTCTCCCTCTGGAGTGCACAGCCGCAATATCTATCCCATCTGTAAAACAGCTTGTATATTTTGAGGCAAATTGCTCGAAAAGTAGTTCGGCAAGGGGTTAATATTTTGACATCATTGGAAAGATGAGTTTTTTTTTTAAATGAGGCCAAATTCATCAAATTCTAGGTGAAGTGATTTTTCGCTCGAACCTGCCCTGTGTCCATTGTGGACCTGAATCCATTATTCTTAAAATCCTACCGTAAAAAGGACATTATGGTATAATCCGATGAAAAAATCGAATTCGATTATCAGTACTGGAAAAAGAAAAATAATTACGATACTAATAGATATTCCATCTGATTCTTGTATACGATGACCAATCATAGACAAGCGGACGAGTGTTTAGATGGAATACTGGCGGTGGAGCTGGAATCGACTAAAATAATAGTTGAAGAAATGCAATATTTATAAAAGCTATTTGAAGTACTTATTCTTAAATATTGTGGACATGCATTTTTTCGGAATACAACGTTGCATTATTGAGATATTTCTTCTTATTAATAATGCGCGCTTGGCACACTGGATACACTACACGGAAAAAGAAAGAATAGTAGCCGCAACCGGATGTATGGCTCTACCAACCATGGACTATTGAAACACATCAGCCAGCCTGAACTATGGCTACTGTAGCCATAGCCTATTGCTAAACACCCTATTGCTGCTGTAGGAATCCACTATGGCTGTGGCAGCCATAGTTCCAGCTGAGAGCAGCTGAGAGTTGGTGTGCTAGCCCCAGATATTGCTGGGTCAGCCATAGTTAGAGGTGATCAAAGCCACACTTCAAACGCCTACAGCCTATCCTCATCCTATTTCCTCGAAGTCCAGTTTTGGTTACCACATTTAGAGATTTTCCCCCGGCTAATAAATACATCGGTTAAATCCTGGGGTTCAATTTGTGAAATCAGGGAATAAGAGATCTGACACAAAAACAACGAGACTGATGCTTGTTTGTGTGTATGCAGCAGTCCATCGTGTATTTCCTTCTTGTTTTTTTTATTCCAGACAGGATAGGTTTTATTGAGATAAGGATAACATGTACGTGCACATATGCACGCCCCTTATACATGATATACATTTTAAATTCCGTTTAACCAACTGTGAAATTTAACGAGGCGTCATCCGATTGCTCTATTGCGCCGTCCTACGCGGACGTCAATTAATTTCGCCGTCGACTGTTTTCGAGTGGTGCCTCCTGGACAAGCGATTTCGGCAGATTTGATGGAAACGCTACGGTTTAGATGCTAATTGGGTCATCATTCACATTATCCAGTTCGCTTTCCGACTCGGAAAACCTCCGAACCTTACCCTAGGAGAACAACGTTGGCCCTTCGGCTCCACAGAGCACCTATTTGGATTTGGCTTCATGTGATTCAATCAACTTTGAAGCTTTGCCTGACGAGGTCAAACCTCTTTAGATTTTTAAGTGGGGCTGCGCGATATTCAAATTAACATATATCGCATTGAAATTTTTAAAAATTTGCATCCCAAAAAGACGCAATATGCCGCATTGCGTCGTATGATTCGAGTTGCATATCATAATATCGAATGTCGACTTACATTTTCACTCATATCGATTTATCCACCTTGATCGCACACCGCATTGCTTCGCATACTCTATTTTTAAGGTACATCTACATATACATAATCCCCAGCAAGTGTGTGGCAGGGGGTTAGTAGTCACCATTAACATGTACTACCCTTTACCCTAACTAACGTAATGCAACTGCGACTAAAGCCTGCATATGCTTGTCAGGTGGTGGAACGTTACCAACATGCACTACACAATTGGTATTCCACCAATGTTAGAGAAACTATTTATATTAATGTATTTTTCAACTTCATAACAGCGCAGATATACAAGAGTGATACCGGAATCATGCACGACATGCTATTAGTTCTTGTTACCTGATTTAGAAACAGCCATTAGGGAGCAAATCATCTATTTAGCTACTCTACCTATTAACAAACCTTGTTAAATATCTCATTGGCAGCTTTTATGGTCTCTTATCCTTCGCGGGGAAAATGACATTTTAAACCTGTCGGTTATGTTGTCTAGTTCCCTAATTTTGTTCTATAATGATCTAATCTTTCTTCATTTGTCGGATTTCGTAAAATATAATTGGCGTCGTCAGATAATAGATTGGCTTGGAATTTAAATGAAAGGTTAACTCTAAATTTTAACCAACGCGACGGTCTGAAAGCGATTCCCATCCCAGTTGTTGCAGGAGCCTTGTTAACGAGCCTGACGAGATTATCAGCACGGCCTTATGCGCCTGTTGCCGATCTTCGCTGTATGCGTTCCAACTCGGTTTTTTAAAGCATACCTCCTAAGGATGCCAAGTACTGGCAGTGTATAACAAGTGGAGTCTTAACACGGGATAAGCAGCTGATTTCCCAAACCAAACACTTGCCGAGTGCACTTTTAACAAATCACAATAAACGAATATTTTCACCACTTATTTCCCAGATATGTTTACCCCACGTGAGGTCATTTGTCAGCTTAAGCACGTTGTTCGGTGGATTCACTCTTAACTTCTGGGAATTCGACGAAACTTGCTCTGGAAGCATTAATTATGTTTTCCTAAAGCTACCTGATTTTTTTCTAAATTAATTACCGCAGATTTCTTAGGATATTTGATGTGTAAGTGGGCATGAAATTAAATGGGTTCTTATGGGAACGCGAGGTGCGACCAGCTTTATTCATCGAAAAGAACGTTTTCTAGTTAAGAATAAGAAATACAAAAATTATTTAAATCATCAATAGAATAATGTATGACAATCATTTGATATACCTCATTTTTATTATTTTTGTTTTTCTTAACCTTAAGTGGAAGAAGGTTCTTTTTGATGAATTAAGCTACTCGTACCTTGTGTTCCCATAAGAACTCATGTAATTTCAAGCCCACTTCTCGATCAAATATCTTAAGTAATCTGCGGTAAATTATTCTGAAACAAATCAGGTAGATTTAAGACAACGTAAGTAATGCTTCCAGCAAGTTTCGTCGAATTCTCTTCAGTTGAGTGAAACCACTGAACCTCCTTAACTCCGAGGTAGCATTCTGCAGATCAGTCAAATACATAGAGCTAACAATGTATGCGTTCTTGATTCCTGTTATTACATTGTAAGTAAAAAGGGGTCAGATACAGGATCAGGGTCAGGCAATGGTACATTTACCTTATGTACCAGATTCTCACTGATTCAACAGGAGGTAGTTTTTGAGCGAGATGTTTCCTCAGTCATAGTAGAGACCATATTCAAATAAAATCTATAAATTTTAGCGACTTTAAGAAGCATGAAGTAGTACAACTTTAATGGCGCAAAAACTTAGTTTTATGTGACTGTGACTACTCGGTAATTAACTATCCTGTCAAAAATTTCCTAGAAAATGGAATTCCCTTTTTCCCTAGAAAATTGAACCCCCGTTTCCCCTGAAAATATACCTGTAGGGAACAATTTCCCTAGAATGCATTTTCCATGGGAAATGCTTTTGAAAGTGGGTTGCAATGGCTTAGAATATATTTATTTTACACCAATTTTAGTTGACTGTGAGAGGTGTTTTTTATAATGGTTGCACATCTTTTTTTATTGAGAAATATCTCGTCTGTGTCTCATTATAATAAATTGTGATAACTCTATGGTTGTATAAATGAAACTATGCAGAACAATAATCTTTTTGCTTTTATGAATACATATTTTGTCTTCTATAATCATTCACTCTATGCACTGCACTCTATGCAATTACTGGTTTAATTTTCTTATGCCTGACGGTTTTCCCAAAAATAGCATTTTTTTCTATGGAAATTACTGACTGTCATTTTTAAGGGAAAAAGTTCTAGGATTAAAATTCCCTAGTGTTTGAGGGAATTTCCTCGGGAAAGATATTTTTTCTAAGGAATGTTCAACTTTTCCCTTGCTTTTACCTAATGTTCTAAGGAATTCTCACGGGGATATTTCCATCAGGGCAAGTATGTACATGAATTCCAGTCTTAGACTTGACTCACTCCGAATACGTTCTACGACGTTCTGCGCGACTAAATTCGGAAGTCTTTTAAGCACCCATGCAATCAATCGGGTCTAAACTTATATTATGAACCCATCCCTTGAACGGTCTTCTTCAACGGGCTCCATTTTCTAATTCCGTTTTCCGTTCCTTAGGCCAATACGGACGAAGGGTACGGAATCGAGAAACGAAGGAGCGTGATATAGCACCGGTGCGTGGTGCCATTAAAGTTTAAAAATAAAATACGAAATTGATTACACGGGAGACGACAGACGGAATCGGGAGATGGGAGACGTGTATTAATGTGTGTGTGGATAGAGCGAAACAATTTTCAACGGGCTCGCAAATGCATTTGCGCGGAGCCGAAAAATAATAGCAAAAAAACAAGAAAGAACGCATTTCCCCTGGATCTGCTTTCCAATAATTCGGCGAGTTATCCACTCGTGATTCCGATACTTTACCCCTTCCAAAAGGGGGTGGGGGGGTTGAACCCCGACACCCCCCCCCCCCTCCCCTTTTCCTCGTCTACGGCATCCAATTCCGACACAGACCGTTCCGAACAGCTTGCGTTGCTAGGGAGAGAACGAAACGGGGTGGGGAAGTAGGTGTTATAGAATTTTACGATTCACTCCAAAGAGCCCCGAACGATTTTACCCTTCGTGACTATGGAGGTATAGTGGTAGCGCAACATGGTGGAAATTTGCAGATAACGTTTAGTGGAAGGGTACGTTAGCTTTGTCTAAACTACAAATGGGTCATTCTGAAACTATGTGGAAATTTGCGAACGAAAAATTTATTTTTCAGTTATTAGATGTGATGTAATTTTATTTGTAATGGTGTTGTACTAAATGTATTGAAGTGATCTAACATTTAAACAGAGGTCAAGAACACGTAAGTAGCTAAATAGACTGATATTTACACTATCTCAAAACACGGAGGTGACACAAATTTCCACGGAGGTGACATCCATGGAGGTGACAAAATCAAGAGTTTACCACAGTTAACCGTCACTTAAAACTCTTATAGCAATTTTCTTTGATTTTAAGTAATATCTTTATAAACAACAAGCCATGCAATCAAATAAATTCTTAAATAGGTAATCATTTTTTAAAATTTTGGACGACATGGAGGTGACAGGCAATAAAAGAACTCTATGTTTTTACACCTACAAGCAGAAATAAAGAGACCAAATGAACTTACTGTTTAGCAAAAAAACATTCTCCAAGCAAAATGGTTGCTAAGGCTTTCCCAAAGTTAAACATTCAAACTTGTGCTGCATCCTGGTGGAGTTTAATAGAAGTTTTTCTATTTTCCCATGGAGGTGATATAAACGTTGGGGACATAACTTTCAATCTTTATATTTATCTCAAGTAGAACTGAAATGTTCTATTTTTAGCCCATGGTTTAAGGCAATGGTACTAGTTAATTATGCGATGGTTGAATAAATTAATTTACTCAGTACAAAAAGTTTTGCTCACAGTTCTTTAAGTAAAAACACGGTGTGGGACACCCATGGAGGTGACATTTAGGTGCTTTATCAATTTGTTTGCTACAAATATTTAAAATTTGGTATATTAGGACACTTTGTTAGTTAATATTCCTATTTTACTATTAATTAAAACTTTAATCGATAAAATCAATAATTAAATAAAGTCAAAAAAGGTTAAGGACTCAAACTTCCACTTAATTTCAGAATGACCCAAATACTAACTCCGCTCGGGGAATTGAGTTTGTTTCCACGTTTGACCAGCAGGGTGAGCATCTAAACTTTCGTTGCCGACTTCAAAATTCTCAGTCTGCTATTCGCATCAAATTCTGCAGCTGTGCAATTGTTCAATCATTTTACTTGACCGGGATGCGAACCCGGATCTCCCAATTGCCAGTCAGCCAGTTACACCATCAAGGCGAATTTCAGCCGGGAAGTCAAATGGTTTTTTTCGTGGCGAATGTCACCGTCTTCGGAGCATGACTTCGCACTAGTGCGCGTGACTGCGTAGGCACCACATCATTAGTGCAACCACAATGATTGGAAATATTTCCACTTATTTTTCCACTTTCTATTTATTTTTTTGTTCAGGTTTGAAAGTATAAGTAGATACTAATAATAAACTTGTTGTCGTATGCGTGGTGGGTGGCATCAGCGTTTTCAATCAATTACGGGAGGATTCACCGGCGGTAAATCACTCGGCATCTTTGCTGAAGAGGAAACTAAACTTTATGGCAGTCGCCTGCGCGAAGCGTGACAGCGTACCACATCATTTGTGAAAGCAATGATAGGAAAATTGTCAAGTTAGTCGTTCCAAAAAGCGACAATGTTGGGTTTATTCTCCGCGACGGTTGCATATCATGCACGACCCTACGTCTCCTGTGCTACAATGTCGACTATGGGGACGAGAACAACTTGTTCGTAAGAAACCCTCTCCGCTGAGATTAGTCTTGAATTAAGATGGATTGGTGTGGTGCAACTGGCTAACACACCACTGGCCGGCAATTGGGAGATCCGGGTTCGAATCCCGGTCAAGTCAAATGATTTTTATTCACGGCGAATATCACCGTCTTTGGTGTATTTAATAGTGGAAAGAGTTTTTTTTGTTCCACCCTCATCCTATATGTACAGCCCCGGTGCATCGTCTGTGATATTTTTTTATATGATGCTGTGATCCTGTATAGCATTAGCGCCAGGTGAATCGTATCCTTTAAGAAATACAGTAGAACTCCAATTATCCGGATCAATTGGGTCCGGAATACATCCGGATAATCAAATTCCGGATAAATGGATTACTCACAAAAATGTTAATTTCTTTGAAAAAGAAACTAAATTTAAGTATAATATATTAGCTTAATGACTACAAAAACAATTACATCTTGTTCTCACATACTTTATATGCATGTTTATGCTTGGACATATCGGTCAAAGTCAGTTGTTTTGCGGTCTTTACTCGTTGTCGTGCAGCCAAGTCCGCAGCGTTTGCTTGGACGGTGAGCAGCTATAGATGGTACTCACTCAGGGTACCAGGGTCCATCCATGTTAGCGCCGTCTGTGTCTGGGCACGCAAACGACTCACTAGCCGACGCACGGCCCCGCATCTGGTTCAATAGCAATGTCGTCATCTTCTGGGTCATCAGGGGATTCTTCTGTCACGCTTTGAATGAGTTCATCGTCGCTGAGAATTTGGAAGGGTCCAGGGTACGAAGGATTGATTTTAGAACGCTAAAGAAATGTATGTACTGCAACCAATAACTGTCGAAATAAAATCAACGATATAAAAGATACAATACATCCCTTAATAAAATCCCCTTTTATAGTATGATCAATCCTAGCGGTCGCACTAACGTTTAACTAACCGGAATAAATATTTGTATTTATACGGTTCAAAATTATCAATTTGTCTGGCGTTCGACATGCGTCAAAAATTTACACTTATCTATTATATGAATAATGATAACAAACATATCTCAACTTCAAGGTTACGTAAACAAGAAAGCAAGATATTACGAGAACATTTGAAAATTTAGTGTACTTAGTACATTTTTGTGGTTAGTTCCGTAAGTTGACGCAAGATGTCAGCGCTGTCTAAATATCGGTATTTTTAGTACCGGTACCGTCGGTAGTACCGATTTGAAATACTGGTCGGTACTACCGGATTAAAAAAGATAGTACCGGTACTACCGAAAACCGGTATTTTTTTGCCCATCCCTGGGCCCCCTTATATGACAAACAGGAACTGATTACTACGGTGGGCGCCAGCCTGCGTTCGCACGAGGAAACTAGCATGCGTAGTTACGTAGGTCACGGGTGTGGCTCATATGTCACGGGTCCCAGGACTCAAGCTCTCACGGCTCGTTATGGCGTTGGGCATGAACGGTAACAGGGTTTTCGGATGGGGAGGGAAATAAAAGGGTTTATTTCAGGGTGCCTTTTCAGGACGCCGCCCCTCCCTCCGACTCTCCCCCCCCCCCCCCACTCAATTATCTCCTCAGCTCGTGGCGAGTTCAAAGGGCTTGGATAAAAAAAATGCAATAAATAAAAATTGAGTTCTATATCTCGTCTCCCGTAAAGTCACAATGTTGGCCTCACTCGAAAAACCACTTACTGTGATTGGTGTGCGTTCCCGACGTTCCCGCTACACGTCAAGCACGCAGTCAGCTGTTAATGGGAGGAGTTAATGTTGTGCCTCTTTGTTTGTAGCCATGATTCCCATTCCCAGATTACTGTTCCTGCTGTTTACGTGTTCCGGCTGAATAAGTTGGAATCCAGAAGACATTTGTTTTTTATTAATACTGTGCACCCAAACGCAAATTACCACTGTTAAATTATAAATATGTTTTTACTATCTGTGCCCGGAATATGCGTTGCAATGCCTCATTTTCTTTCCATAGTAGGCACACATGTACAAAGCAGACACATTTAAATGTACAAAATTGAATGAAAGAAATATTTTGTGTATTAAATTAAAGTTGAAAAATGTATTCAAGTGCTTTGGGTTCTACCATATTTTTGGTCCTACCACCCTCTGCAAAAACATATAAATATTTTGACTGTCCAACTCGTGAGCATGCAACATATAATTGACCATATTGTGAAAAGCATGGAATTTCCATATTTAATCCACAGACTCAAAGTGAAAGACTTTGTTGGTGGAAATTGAGAATGCAAGGCAAAAGGGGAACTGTAGTCGTTTGACCACAACTATCAAATTAGTCATTGGACCTGGCCTTTTAATGCTGCAGGCGTGAATAGTCATTCATGATATTGCGTAATTAATGGATATTCGCGCCTGGTTGCCAAGGAAATTTCTATTCTTGAAATAAAAAATATTTATGAATTTAGAGATAAAAACGCAATTCTTGGACAATAACGAAGCGGATATGAAAATGAAATGAAAGAATATAATGATGCATTCTTTATGTGTTCAATGATAAAAAGTTCAATCCAATATCTTGAGTGCAAGTATTTCAAAAAACATATAAAGGAACACCTGCACCGAATTCGATGCTTTTCCTATGGAAATATAAATGTTTACAATAATGGAGTAAAAACTACTCCAAAAATTTCATTTTGCTGTAAAATACGCGCGTATGCAAGTGCAACGTTATTTCAAAATTTCAAAGCAATCGGAGAAGAGCTTTCAGAGATTTACGATTTTGAACAAATGAACATTTACCTTTTTATTTATAAATAGATTTGGAAAACGATTGGTCTTCAAATATAATTGATCGTTATTGCCTCATCGCCAATGTTAGGTATATTTGCTTCCTTTTTTATTGCTTTGGGAATTCATCGCGTTTGGTTGCTTATGTATAAGCAAAAAAACGCGATGAATCCTGAAAATAATAAAAATCAAATTATTAAAAATCTGTAAATTAATACATGTATGCATTCTTCAGGGCTTCAATTAATTCACAGCATTTACATTGTGTACATGTGTGTCTTTTTTTCGAACATGATGCACCGTTGTCATTACTAACTTTTATCCATGGTAATCCATTACAAGGTTAAGAATTATTTTATGCGGACGATCATCGCGCAACTAAGTCCTCGTGCGCGGATTATCGCCATGTTGATTGGTGGTCGATCACATGCGATGCATTCCATTGATGTTAATGGTGGTCCGAGCGAGATACATAGTTCCCTACTAGTCATAATGGAGACCGTATTAAAATTTTATTCTTTTATTTCAGCGTCTGTAAGAAGAATGAAATAAATATTGTAATATTTCGCAAAGATATAGTTATATATGACCAATATTCTCAGTAATTAAATAAGTATAGTTACATAAGTCTCTAACTTGACTCATTCTTTCACGCCGTACGGCTGAAAACCCTTCAAAACAACAGGTTTTTTTTGCGATTCTGTCAAAATGCTGCATTGAGTAACGGATTATTTTTTATAAATAGTTGAGAAAACATGCAATCTGCGCACCGTAAGTTTTTTGACGAAATCTAGGTGCTCGAATTTCCTAATTTGTTTAATATTCTCCCTCTGGAGCACACAGTCATAATCTATCCCGTGTAAAACAGCTTGTATATTTTGAGGCAAATTGCTCGAAAAGTAGTTCGGCAAGGGGTTGACCTTTTGATATAATTGGAAAGATGAGAGTTGTATCTTTAAAATGAGTCCAAATTCATCCAAATCTAGGTGGAGTGACTCGAACTACCTTAAGGAACTGATTGAATTACTTAATTTAACTAACCATGTACCCTTAATCAATTAATTGCAAACATATTTAAGCATGTACTCGGTCGTGCAGCTAAAATGGGAATACAACATGGCGGTTGAATCACGCTCTCAGAATAAGAATGCGGGGAAAGGTGACTTTTGAAAGTCAGCTTAAAACTTTGCCATTGCATTGGTATTGGCATATAAAATATTTTTTCATTTAAGTGTTAACTCTATTCATCGCTAAACCATAGGCATAAGTCTTACTCCCATATACTGACAGACGCCATAGAGAAAAGTATATGAGCCCAGGCTATCTACTCATGGTTGACAATTTCTTTAAGCACTGCTTTAATTCCACTAGCTTTCCCTCGAACTTGTTCGCTTCAAGATTAATATTTAGGCCTCGGTGTTAAAAATAAGGATAGCATCATGTATATTTCACGCATGATAAAGAATACTTAGTCGTTCAAAGAGCTCGCATCTTTCAGACTCTTCTGCCATTATTGCATCATAAGTATCATCTGTTCTGTTGTTAACTAAAATGTTGGATTTAATACTAGAAAATAATAGCGCATGTGAACAACCTACCCGTGGAAAGTGATGAGGTCGGCTTCCTTCTGCCTTTCTGTGCAATCAAAAGCGTAAATATCTATGCAAAATATTTTTTCCTCCCGCAAGCTATCGTCCATAAGTCACGTGACGACAACCGAGTGACGTTGGTCCCTTCTACGTGACGTCACACGCTGTCTTCCATATTCTCACTCGTAGTGAGGATATGGTAGTTTGAGCAGAAAATCACTTCACCTAGAATTTGATGAATTTGGCCTCATTTTAAATAAAAAATCTCATCTTTCCAATGATATCAAAATATCATTCCCTTGCCGAACTACTTTTCGAGCAAATTGCCTCAAAATATACAAGCTGTTTTACATATGGGATAGATTACGGCTGTGCGCTCCAGAGTGAGTATATGGAGAAAATTAGGAATTTATAGCACCTAGATTTCGTAAAAAAACTAACGGTGTATAGTTTTCATGTTTATCAGCTATTTATAAAAAAATAATCCATTATTCACCACAGTACTTTTGACAGTATTGCAAAAAAACTGCTGTTTTGAAGGGTTTTCTGCCGTTCGGCGGGAAAAAATGAGTCAAGTTAGAGACTTGTGTGGCTTTATTCATTTAATTACTGAGATTTTGGTCATATATAACTATATTTGGCGCCATTAATACTATAATATTTAAATTCTTACTCCTTACAGATGCTGAAATTAAAAAATAAAATTTGGATATGATCTCCATTATGACTATGGTATCTATCTCGCTCCTCAAATCACCTTAAGGTCACGCCTCCACGTTACAGGTTCACGTAAAGCAAAATATAGAGCGCCCTCTTCGTATATACCTCTCAATGTCAGGGGCAGAACTACGCTCTAGGTCTTGACCACATACTGCGACGTGCAGTAGTATACCGGAAGGCGAAAAAGGCGCACCCTCTTCACTGGATTTCCGGCTTGACCACTTTTGCCCCGGGACGACATCCGGTCCCGGGCGGTCGATCAGCAGCCGGCCAGCTTGGTCTCGTCATCTGGTGTGAGCTCACCACCGCTTACGATCAAGTACAATACTACTACGTGTCGTCCCATTGGTGGGGTTCACGGTTCATTCTTTCACGTCATCGTTACCGTTATCCAAAATGCAAAACCATTCCAGAAGGATAACGCTCACAGTTACTAAGAATGCATTCCATGGATTAAAACTGGTGATGAAAAACATACATGCGTTCCTACATCAACGCAATACCCTGCAAGCCACCTCAAGGATACTTAATTAAAAACTGCAGTAGTTTTATTGTCCACTTAAATTTTAATGTAAATATTACACTACACGTGTTTCGACGTTTACTTAGGGCGTCATCATCGGGTCTACACAAGTTATGTCTCCAATGGGAATATTTATACAAAGGAGCAAAAGGAAAGGGGGTGGGGGGGGGGGTTCTTGACAAATGAAGGATGTAGCTGTAAGGAAGGGGGAATTCGTCAAGAATCTCCCCTCCCCCCCCTCTTTCCTTTTGCTCATGTATAAATATTCCCATTGGAGACATAACTTGTGTACACCTGATGATGACGCCCTAAGGAACGTCGAAACACGTGTAGTGTAATGTTTACATTAAAATTTAAGTGGACAGTACAATTACTGCAGTTTTATTTTTAAGTACTAAAATGATGTTCCACCATATAACGCCAGAGACTGTCGAATTCACCTCAAGGGTGTTCGGCTGGGCTTGAGTTATCACCGAAATGCACTACACTATACCCTAAGTAAGTACATGAAACTACGGCTGCTATTGCATTGGCAAAACCTTGAAAATACATGCCAGGATGTTAAATTTTACGAACATGCCCTTCACTTTAGGTATGCTACCAACGTTGAGGAAACTATTTTTATTAATGTATTTTACGACTACATGAACGCTCAGAGATACAAGAGTCAATTTGGACCCAACCAATTCGTACGCTGCATCTCGTACAAGGGCAATTAGCACCCGCGAGGACTCGTGTTGTGGTAGCGAAACATGGGGGCAGTTTCGCAGATTGCCTCTTCCAGTGGAAGAGTCCACTGTGCCCTAACTTTCTCCATTTTAAACTTGATGCTTAATTTTCCCTTCACTACTATTGGATGCATTTATAATTTATTCAACCGATTCGTCCCAATCGACCGACAAACTGAAAAGTTTGAACTTTTCGCGTAAAAATTAAGGAGGTTCCGCCACGACTGTGCGAGTCAAAACAAATACTAAATTCCACATTTTTGATATTTTGTCAAAAAAATCCTGCTTTCGCTGATGCAATGCGTTATCTACAGAAACCCAAAAGTAAGGAACAAAATATATGCAGATTATTATTCCACGAATGTATTTTAAAGGAGCAATTTTTTTCCAGCCATAGGAGCCGACTGCAGCGCCATTTCCTACGAATTACCGCATTTTGACTTCAATTACGGCATTAGTTCTTCAATTTCTTGAAAAATAAGGTGGTAGGATGCCTATATTTCATTTTTATTCAATTTCTCTGGATTATTTCCTTCATAGAGACAGTTTTCCGGAAAAATGGCATTTGTATTTTATGGAAAAATACTATTTTATTCCCCGTGTTTCTCTCATTCCCACATTGAAAACCACGTAATTTCAAGTTCATTTTATAGAATAAAATAGCGTGAAAAGGTATTATTTTGTTGCTCATATCAGATAGAGGACAACTTTTTCTACAAGTAGAGATAATATGAATAAAATAACATGAAAGTCATTTTACGGTGGAACCACCTTAAATGCAATTTTAGATCTTTTACCACTGCCGTTGCTACGCATTTATTTCATTGTTACCCAGCCTTGCAATACGCATTGCTGGCATATGCACTTGGGTAATACACGCAAATTCAACCAAATGGCTAAGCACTCTTCGCTCGACCATCTCCGATTTTCACGATTTTTGGGATAAAGAAGGTTTTATTATATGATAAGATAATTCGCTAAATATTATCCTTTAATAATAATAAATGTCAAAGTTTAGACCTTCGAATATCACTTAGAGTTAGAAGCTATTTCTATTTCCTAGTGAAGTCGTTTAACTTAAATAGGATGTAGCTGTGGAGCCCACCCTCGGTTCATCGTAGGATGTATCCCCCCAGGTCCAGGTACCACGGGCCACATTACATTTATTAAAAATATATGATCTTCGAAATCTACCTGCGCCTGTAGGCCAATGCCGAAAGAGAATTACATGAAGATGTATTCTCGACTTCTGTTCCGCCATTTTCTTTCTATCAGCACGTCCACTCCGCTACGGGCACTTTTTATCTTTATCTCGTTTGCATTCTTCTCCCTTACGTCATTTTCTCTTCGAGCCAGTACCACCAAGTTTCGCTACACCTATACTCAGCGTACTATTCGTACAATACATAGCAGTCGTGAAAATATCATATATACCCGACTCCATTCCCTAATGAACCATATTATCTGGTTGCGGGGTCACAAAAATTTACATAATTGTTAAACGTGAACGCATTTACTAAGTGAAAAAAAATGCAAAAAGAAATAATGAAAACAATAGTGTGTGTGTGCTCACCAAATATATTCAAGAGAAAAGAAAGCAAATCTGCTGATCATAAAAGTGGGAATGCACATGGAACTGGAGCAAATGGAGCGATTTTATTAGGTTCTCTGGTAGTACGTTGGAGGAAAATGGGCATATTAGCAAAGTAAACATTAGCAGTAGAATTGTGTTAACAAAGAAGTCGTTCTGCAATAGGAGGCAGCAGATGACGGGTACCTTGTGTAAGGATGTAAAGGAAGGGTTAGCGAAGAGTTTAATATGGAGTGTAGAGTTGTATTGGGCAGAAACGTGGACTATGAGAAAGGAATACGAGAATGGGAGCGTTTACTCGGAGCCGAAATTGCTATTTTATTCACGAGAAATCGTCAGATGAAAACAAAATAATGAATTTTAGTGACAAAATCAAATCTTCTGACCGTAGCCATTCACTCATGAATTGAAAATTAAAATACACAAAAGGTGGTGACGCCCATCGAATGAGCTGCGCTGAGACCTTCTACGTCACCCACCTCCCCCCTCATTGGCTGTAAATGGGGAGTGGAGTGGGGGTGGAGTATGGGGAGGGGAGGATTTTGATTGGGCGAAGGAGCTGTGGACGAAGGGATGACGTAAGAAGTCTCAGCACGCTCATTCCAGCCAAAGGGTTAAGAACGTTAGTTTTTCTCACTTACAACTCGAGAACTAGGTGACGGCTCGAAAAACGAAAAAATAAGGGTCTTTTTATTTTACAAACTCTATCAGATTCGGCAATAATAAAAATATGGTAAACGCTCCCACTGGCTGCAGGCTTTCGAGATGTTCGAGATGCGTAGGAGGACGAAGAAGACAAGTGCGATGGACGAAAAGGAAGACAAATGTGGAAGTCCTTGGTGTTGTGGATGAGTAAAGGAAACTTCTGGAGGAGAAGAAGGAGGGGGAAAAGTAGGTGGCTGGAAGGGGTAATAAGGGGCGAAGGGTTATTTAAGGCTGTGATAGATGGGAGGATGTTGGGTTAGCGGAGAAGGGGAAGAAAGAGAATAGGTTTTATGGAAGGGTTGAAGAAAGGTATGATAAGATATACGAATAGAGAAATCATGTGTGGGGATAGGGGTCTGCGCCTGTATAAATATTTAGGATTCTTAATATTTTCCATTTAAACTTACCTTAACCGGTAGATTATCTTAAAAAAATAAAATCATTACATTGAGTAATAAATTTGTATTTTTAAAAATAGTTTAAGAGAGAAAAAAGAGATAAAAGATTAGGAGGAGGTAGATCACGTTGTTAGGGGCTAAGGGATGCTGAAGTCCGTAATAGATATATTTGGTGAATGGGGAAGGGGGAGAAAGAGAATAGGCTTTATGGACGGGATGGAGAGGGGTAAAAGAATGCTAAGATATAGAAAAAATTGTGTACTTAATCACCTGTAAAAATCTAGACGATGTTTACTCTTCCATTAAAACCTAACTTAACCGGTAGATTACCTTTAATAAACAAAACTTTATTTTTTGAAAAATTGAGCAGTTGGGAGTTAATTCGCGTGTCCTGTATCCTGAGATTTCTTTGCTCGCACACAACCACATGCCCAACGCTAGGTCAGGGAGGTTTTCCAATTTATTGGTTCCAATATCAATATTTTTAAATATTGGGATTCCAAAATCACAATTTTTTAACGACCAATACCAAAATCCTGTTTTGGATATTGGTGGTCGGAAAAATCAATATTTTTAATTGTTATGTTGTATATCGAAGAACCAATATTTGTAATTGGAATTTTGAATAATGAATTACCTGATGATAAAAATTCAATTATTGAATATTGGAATTCGGCGAGGAGGGTGGTCGGAGAGCGCCCTAATAATCTTTGAAAACAGATGGCGCGCGTGCCACTCAGTGCACAGCACTTCCTTTAATTCCACCATTATTCATAGCAATAACTGGGGGAAAGAAGCTTACATTGCTTTTATTGTTTTATTAACAGACTTTTACATAGGTAACATAGGCGGCATTTGCAAACCATTGTAAGCAAGATAGTTTCACCTGTTTATATTGCTGCTCAATATTTTCCAATATACCAATATGTATTTCATTATTTCCAATATTCCAATATATGCCAATATTTTCCAATATTCAATGCTCCAATTCAGGTTATTGATATTGGTCCATTTTCAATATTTTAAGATATTGGATATTGATATTGGGATTCAAATACCGCCCAGCGCTACGCAACGCCTTCTCCCGGGTGACACCCTCCCTTTCTTTTAATTGGATTCTTTTCCCGCACGCAACGCGGGCGGCATGAACAGGGGCGGAGATGATTGTTGTGTTTTTTGTGTGTGTGTGGTGGTGTTGGTGGTGATGCAGGAGAGGTAGTGAGGAGGGAGTTGTTTTGGAGTGTGGTGGTGCGGTGGTGCTAATTGACGCTCGATCGTTCGTCTGCAGGGGTTTGCGGTTATTTTGTGCGGTCTCTCTACCCGCGGGACCCTCCCTTAGCAGACCCTCCCTTACCTCTGCTCGCCTTGCCCCCCCGAGACCAAATACCTCTCTCTCCTTCTTTCTTCTTTCCACTCGGAGGAATCACTCACACACACACTGCTTCAGCGGGTGTAAAGTGGAATAAAGAAATCGGGTGAGACCAGTAGCTATTGAGTGAAATTTGGAGAAAAAACTTACATAAAGGTCCTTTTTTTACAAATGGGATTTTCAACCCATCATCAACCCATCATTGGGTCGTCAGCGGCTCATCTCGAAGAAAAAACGTTATACCCGGGATTATCATAGCCTTGGATTTACTCCTAAAAAATGATTTGCTGCCCATAAAATGGTCTTAAATCCTTGAGCAATTTTGTTGCCGCATATTCAGTTACCCGCTTTTTATCTTTTTCTTACTAAATAGCACATTCTGATAAAGTCGTGTCTTCGTTAGAATAATTAGCTTTTAAATTTCATATTTGGACTAATTTTTTTCCTTCTTTTTGTAGATAAGTATATCACTTAAAGTAAATATTAAACGAGTTCTTGAATAACGTTCATAGAAACTGTAAAATATGGATGTATATTCCTTATTGAGGTTGCAAGAGCCCAATTAGCGTATTGCTACGATAACCATTATTGCCGAGCGTGGCTATACCGTATTCCGTGCGTACGTGGCTGGAGCGTATTTCTCCAGTGGAATAGTGCAAAGTAATTTATCCTTTTCCTAAAATGGAATTCCACATCGTATCGGCCGCCACCAATAACTTCACATAAGTATATCATTTCACTATTTATTACGAAGGCAATGAAGACATATTTGGGAAGAAAAATGATCTGGAGGTTAATGTTGTTCATGATGAGAGCTTTCCATTCAATTTGCTGAAGTCAGCGAAGATTGGAGCACACACCAGCGTCCTAAAGCGCTCAATAGTGACGTGGTGCACGCTTGATGCAATGTACGAATTGCAAAACTTTATTTGCACTGCCAGTCAGCCAGCTACATTGAATTTGAAACGCTGCTCGTCAATAAGACAGAGAGAAAAAACACTTTAGTATTTGATTTTTTTACCAGTTTATAGTTCATCTAATTCTTATGAAAAATTATAAACATTGATGCTATAATTGTCTCGAATTTCTAGTTTATTTAATTAATTAATTATTTCTCACCATTCGGTGGTGTGGCGGTGCACCACCTGGCAGCACCCGTACGCACGCCTATGAGCATTCGTATTACGGGCGTAAAATACCAGTAATGTTAAAAAAAGCGAGGTGTAGGGAGAAGTAAGTGGAGGTTTTCGCCCTTCATTTTTTTCTCTCTTGTGTTTCCTCTTCTTCTCTTGAATCCTGGCGCGCGCGAAGTGGGGAAATAAAAACAAAACAAGGTCAAGAGGCGCGCGCTTTCTTTTATCAGTTTGTTTTTTTTTTTACTTTCCCCACTTCCGTAGGGTTTTTCCCTCTCCGTTCGTTCGTTCGCCCGTGTGACTAATTCAATTTTTCTCGCTCGGTCGCCACGCGACAATCAATGTTGTCTTCCTCCGCCTCACTCTCATCCACCGTTGCCGAGAGGGAGAAAGACTATACCCTGGTCCACTACTAAAAAACTCCTTTTTTTTTAATGTTTCGAGAGTGATCGAAATCGCTAATGAATTCTTTTCCTCCTGAATCGGCGCTGATTAAAAATGAAAATGCTGAACGCTCCCCGTTTGGTTTTTGTTCTCTTTTCAATTCTTTACTCTGCCGTGGTGGCGTTCTTAGTTTTTCTTTTCTTGTTGATGAGTGGTCGTTGAGCAGGTGATGCGATATCCCACGTGGCAATGACAAAGTCGAAATGTCTCTCATTTCGTTTTATTTTCTGAGGGGGGGCTGTCCCCTGTGGTCTAAATGCGATCTGGAAGTTTATAAAACATCCTGGGGCATGAATTATGGGAAAGGGTAAGGTCTTTGGTTTGAAAGCGTTTTAGACGTGTTTCGGAAACTGTAAACGGACTTAATGATCATATTTAAAAGTGACTACGTATCCACAATTCTGCTTCTATTTCGTTTAACTCATATCTAAACTGAAAAAAACACATTGCAAATAATTAAATAATGAACATTCCAACTATCCATGATGAGAAAACCACCTTTGTTATTTCCACAAAACTTTATGACGC
The DNA here is from genome assembly GCA_963573305.1 of Pyrrhosoma nymphula. Lineage (NCBI taxonomy): Eukaryota > Metazoa > Arthropoda > Insecta > Odonata > Coenagrionidae > Pyrrhosoma > Pyrrhosoma nymphula. The sequence continues at coordinate 3,001,270 of OY754335.1, read as the reverse complement.
TGGCACGGCGCGTGTTTCACCACACTACTGTGGCATGCTCATGTTCACAGAGCAGGCACATGAGAGTATGCCACAGTGCGGTGAAACGCTCGTCGTGCCAGCGTAATAAAGTTTTGTGGAATTAACAAAGGTGGTTTTCTCATCATGGATATCCATAATTTCCACGAGGTCAGGCCTGATATCATCAGTTTCAAGGTCAACTATGTTTAAATCCACAGAGTTTTATATTGGTGCAGCTAGTTTTAACGCTACGGCGTCATCATCAGGTATACCTGTCAAATAATGACAAGGCCAGCTTTGTTTATGTCCACAGAGTTTTTTGTTGGTGCGACTAGTTTCAACGCTATGGCGTCAACGCTATGGTATACCTGATGATGAGGCCGTGGCGTTGAAACTAGTTGTACTAATAAAAAATAACCTGTAGATTTAAACTCAAGGTTGGCCTTGTCATTATTTGAAAATGTACATCCACAAAGTGACGCCAGAAAGGATTGAATTCACTTCCAAATAATATTTATTTATTTATTGAAATGTAAATTACATTAAAGTGGTGGGAGTTTCTCTTTATGGAAGAAATATTAGGAGTCGTAAGAAAAGGAGGGCTTGCACGAGTGTAGCTGAAGCAAAAGAGGAATTGGGCTAGAATTGGGCTGTGTGTGGAGGAAGTTATTATAGCAGAGTATGGTTTACAGCTCCATTGCCAAGGAGTGACCTTTTTTGACTGTGTCTACAACGTAAACGAACTCACTTCCCATTACTCAATTCCCTTTCGGGCTAGGCACAGTCAAAAAAAGAGCTTAAATCTCGGTGTCAGGCCTAAGAAACTGGCTATGATTCAATAAATTATTCCAAACCGCCATCTCTAGGTTGTGATGTGTCCCCAAGATTGTACACCTAAATTATGAAAAAAATGTAATACCAAATCGTAACGCGTGAAAACTTCAAGTGTCTTTACACAGACTGCTTCATGTTTAACAATCTGTCACTTTGTGCTGTTTTCACGCTTATTTCATCGAATATTGAGGTTTCAATGCATTACGAGGGCGAGGTGAAAAGTTCTCGGCCTGGCAATGAAAGACTGTAATTTTTATGTCAAAAATGCATTTATTTTTCCACATCATCTATGTCTATTCACTTTGTCCAACGTTTTTCAAATGAGTAGATTCCATAACGGAAGTGCGATTCTGGTAGGTTTGCAAAATAACCATCTGCGACTGCCATAACATCTTAATTGGACTCGAAATGTTTTCCATCCACAACTATTTTTTAAATTTGGGAATAGGTGGAAGTCAGATGGTGCCAAATCTGGTGAATTGGATGAATTTTCCAATTATTTTTAGTTCAAATCCCTCACAATCAGTTTTCGCAGTGCCAAAGCAACTTTTCGGGCGGATGCATTGTCCTGGTGAAAGATAATTTTATTTTTTTGCAACCCAGGCCTCTTCTCACGTATATTCTCATCCAGTTGGTCCAGAAGACTTACGTAGTATTCGCCATTTATTGTTTTACCATTTGCAAAGTAATCAATTAAGAGAATCCCTTTTGCATCCCAGAAAACACTGGCCATCACATTTCTGGCAGATAAAATCGACTACGCCTATTTTGGGGCTGGTCCACCGTCTTCCATCCACTGCTTTGATGACTATTTAGTTTCTGGCGTGTAGTGTTGGACCTACATCTCATTGACAGTAACAAATCAGCGCACAAAATTAGTTCGATTATTTGGAAAACTGTCCAAACATAGCCGAGAAATTTGTTTACCTACTTGCTGTCGGTATCGTTATCAAGATAACTAAACAGCTACAGTCGATAAAAAATAGTAAATCTCCGGGTCCGGAGGGAATACCCGCGCGTGTCCTCAAGGAGTTAGCGCCACAGATCGCACCGTTCTTAGACATAATATTCAAGAAGTCATTGTCTGAAGGAAATATACCATTAGACTGGAAAATTGCAAACGTTACACCGATATTCAAAAAGGGAAACAGACACGACCCAGGGAACTATCGACCAATTTCATTAACGTCGATTATAGGCAAGATACTCGAACATATCGTCGTTAGCAATATCATGATGTTCCTGGACAGTCGTAACGTCCTCCATGGCTCTCAGTACGGCTTCCGGAAAGGTAGATCATGTGAAACACAACTCGCGCTCTTTCTTCATGACGTTCTCAAATCTGGTGAATCGAAAAGACAAGTGGACGCATTATTTCTAGATTTTAAGAAAGCTTTCGACACGGTACCTCATAACAAACTTTTATACAAATTACAGTCATGCGGCCTAAACGAAACAGTAGTAAACTGGATACGCGACTTTCTGAGTGATCGTAAGCAAAAAGTAGTTCTTGACGGAATTAGCTCTGATGTAGTTAAAGTGACATCAGGTGTTACGCAAGGAAGCGTGATCGGCCTGATTCTATGTCATAACATGGAGTCAGAGTTAAAACACATGGTCAAGTACAATTAGCGTCCCCCTTTTGTTCATTATATACATAAATGATCTATGCTCTCGAATTAGCAGTAAAATACGTTTATTTGCCGACGACGCTGTCATCTATCGTGAAATTAGTGATCACTCTGACTTTGAAACTCTATCATCGGATTTAAACAACGTTCATGTGTGGAGCCAAGAGTGGGGACTCGAACTTAATCTGAGCAAATGCACGGCGGAACATTTCTTGCGGAGGTCGTCCAACTATCCCCATGTATATGCTGTGGATGGTGTTAACATAAAGGCGACAGATGAAGTGAAGTATCTAGGAGTTACGATAACTTCGGACCTATCGTGGGGAGCACATTTTTGAAATATTTGTGGCAGAGCTCTGAAGAAGCTAGGATTCGTCAAGCGTATTGTGGGAAGATTTTCGAATGAAAAAGTAAAAGAGAGGTGCTATTTCGCACTCGTCCGGCCACACCTTGAATATGCAGCGAGAATATGGGATCCGGTGCAGAAAGACTTAATCCGGGAACTTAATAAAATACAAGGGAAAGTTGCGCGACTCGTCAAAAACTGCTACGGGCGTGCAGACAGCGTTACACAGATGTTAAACGAATTAGGCTTGGAGCCGCTAGAGACTCGGAGGCTGCGCGCTAGGCTTAGATTGCTTGAACAATTGAGAATAGATATCTTTAAGAGCGACACGGAGAACATCATATTAGAACCCCACTATATTTCCAGGTCCGACAGAAACGATAAATTGAGAGAGATATTTTGCCGAACGGATAGGTATGGGAATTCGTTTTTCCCCCGAACAATAAGGGACTTCAATAAATGCTAGGCGTAATTTCATTAGAGCGTTTCCTTTTTATATGTAAACGGCTGGTATCCTAACACCCCCCGCCACACGCCTATTGAGGCGGCTTGCGGGGTAGTATGTTGATGTAGATGAAGATGCAAACTGTCTGCACTAAGGTGTTGAAACCTGGATTGGTATTTAAGTATAAAAAAATAGTACACATTTTTATAAACGATCATCATGAGCGTTTGACATTTTAACAAAGTAATGCTTCAAGTTACTTCTTTAAAATCGGTTTGATGAGATTATGGAGGCTGGAGCGGTAAAGTGCACATTTTTATTGTGTTTTAGTAGTAAGTCGAAAAAAAACTCGCATGGATCACATTTCTTTTAAGTGGATCTGACTCTGCGTCTGAAGTAATCATGCAAGTAGTAATCGAAATAATACAATAAATATATTTTAAATTATTTTCCTCAATTGAAGCGTGTTATGACTAGAGTTATATTGAAATATTATATTGAAACGTTTTTTTCCGAACTTAGACACGGTGTGACACCTTGATATTTGTTGGCAAACATTCTAATGATAATAAATACATTATTTCGCGTTTTGAAGAAAACCCTTACGTATTTAATCGAATTATTATGAAATATATGCCATGTGCCGTGAGGCTACGCGTTAAAATGGCATTGAATTGCCAAAAAACCAAATCGGTATGATGCAACTTTTGTCACTCTTAGCCATAGGACCTCACTTTCTTAGAACACGTATGCAAAGTTTCTCGTAAATATGTATACATTAACAAAAATCGCTCCAACCACCTTAATGATCAGTGTAAGAATGTTGGCTTTTTAAGGTAGTGTGAGCGAAAAATCACTTCACCTAGAATTTGATTAATATGGCCTCATTTTAAAGAAAAAACTCTCATCTTTCCAATTATATCAAAATATCAACCCCTTGCCGAACTACTTTTCGAGCAATTTTCCTGAAAATATAAGCTGTTTTACATCTGGGATAGATTACGGCTGTGCACTCCAGAGGGAGAATATTAAACAAATTAGGAAATTATAACACCTAGATATCGTCAACAAAATAACAGTGTGTAGATTGCATGTTTTCTCAGCTATTTATAAAAAATAATCTATTACTCACCACAGTAACTTTACAGAAGCGCAAAAAAACCTGCTGTTTTGAAGGGTTTTCAGCCGTACGGCGGGAAAAAATGAGTCAAGTTAGAGAGTAGCTTTATTTATTTAATTACATTCTGAGATTTTTGGGCTTATATATATATTTATTTGCGCCATTAATATTACAATATTTATTTCGTACTTCTTAAAGACGCTGAAATCAAAGATTAAAATTTGAATGTGGTCTCCATAGTGACTACTAGGGATATCTATCTCGCTGAAACCACCTAATTCAGGCTCAGCCCTTTTCCTTTTGAGATGGGAGGACTTTGCCGCCCAATGAATCATTCAATACCTCCGCCACCTCGCAGTGGTGTCGGGGACTACGAGGAGAGCAGTCTTGCACGCCGCCAACGTCCTCCTCCCTCCATCCATCTCCATGGTTGCGATCGCAGCGTTTGTTGTCTCTGGTGGGCGTTGAATCTCGTCAAACAGGTATTCCTTCTCTCTCTCTCTCTCGCCTTTCTAAATTCACGGCCAGTGCCACCAAAGCTGCTATTCCGTAAACAACTGGCAGTAGGACTCCAGGGTGACGAGTGACCTAAGTCAATTGATGTAGCGTATCCTACTGCCGCTAACTGCTGCTCTCGGGATACAGTAGCGGCAGTAAAGCCGTTGCTGTGGCAACCATGACAAACAAATGGCGGAAAAAAATATTCTAACAGGTAAATAAATGAAATTTGAAGAGTCAGGTGGAACTGATTCGCACATTTCATTGTTTGTATCGGCGATAGCGAGAAGTCTCCTTGCAATGAATTAGATTACAACACCTAAATTGCGTATATTAGTTAGTTATTTATTTATTTATAAAGTGAATTTTACCTTAAATTATTTTTTAAGTGTGTACGTAAATACAGAAAATGAAGTATTGTCCAATCATACTGGTGAATATTTCACAAAAATAAAAGCGTGAATGAAATGATAAGAGGAGAGATGAACATCACAAGTGATACAATTAGAGAAGCAAGTATATTCGCGACTAAAAGCGACTTGTGAAATAACTTAATATTAATTTAGTGCCATGGTTGATGTAATTATACAACCACTCTTTAAATATGTAGGTTAGTATTCCGGCATGTATAGGGTTACCATATTTTTAAACCCCAAAATGCGGACTCCCTCAACGGGATTGATCAACGCGCTCTTAGGACTGTCAAATGAAGCATTATCCGTTCAATTATATACTGTCAAATAGCTATATTCCACGGAGCATCTTAGCGCATCATCTATTAGGGCGATCGCCGTCTATTGCCGGCTATAGCCCTAAATAGAAAGCACCCTAATCAAAATCAGATCGCTAACGATGTAATTCAATAATTGATATATATTATATATATATATATATATACACACACACACACACACACATATATATATATAAGTAGTTGGTGATACGAGATGAAAAAAATCAAAAGATATTACTTCCTAAAAATAAAAAATTGCGGACATTAGCAGAAGTCGTAAAAATATACGCGGTCGCTACATTAAAAGTCGAAAATACGGACATGTCCGCATAAATTAGGACGTATGGTAAACCTAGGCATGTAGAATTATTGTCGGGAAGCTTACTTTGCTGCATATGCCTAATTGTTAGTGAAAATATTCTTTGATGCAAACCTCAACAATCCGTGTCATTAACCCAGATTTCGATATCACCCTTAGAAATGCTTTGTACGAGTAGTCATGTAGAAAATCAGGGCTTGATAAACATGTCTAAAGGCTTGTTAAAATGCCTCATATTAAAAATGCTTATTTGAAATCCCAATATGTTATTTATAACGGAGGTTTGTGTACTAAAACAGTGTTTTTTTTTCATGTTCGCGTAGCTAATGCGAATTTATTTTATTCTCATAGTAGAAAGTAATGAATCAGTATCAAGTAGCATGTTAGCAAGGCAATGAAAATTCGCGTTCAATAAGAATGCTCTCTACGAATGTTATTTGGATTAACATTAAGAATTGAAGTTGTATTGAAAATCACATTATATTATTAAATCACAACGAAATCAGGTCATATTGAATTTGATGCGGGCCGTCGAAGCTCCTGTCGACCGTTCCGAAAAATTACATGCTATACTGAAAGTAGCGACAAGTTCCGATTCTAAGTTCCGATTTACGGCAGAACATGCAGTGAACTTCAGATCCCAGGGCTTCTCGGCATTCACATTAATTCCCTTTTGGAAACACAAATCCCTGCCTCGGCAACGATCACGCCGTTTCCTTGTGGACTTACCCAAACCCTGAAGAGGCGATAAGCCTATAACAGTCGCCATGCTGTTAAGTTTGGTGCATTGTTGCATTTATTACATTGTTGCATCTGTTACATAGTTGGATTTTTTACATTGTTGCATTGTCACTTTGAAAGATACGACATGGCAATAAGCGTATTTGACTTGACTTACTTCTTATGTCTTGACTTACGTCTCCACTCTTTAGTTTAGTGTACATATCTATGCACGGCTATTGTTAACGCGGGAGTGGTCGCTAAGCTACACTATATCACGCGAGCGGTCGCGTGTGAGACTTATTCTCACACTCAGATGTACCAATAATTATCTATCATATACCGTTTATTTATATATTACACTATATTTAGATTTAATTTATTTCTCTAAATGTTCATTTGAAACAATTATTTCCACATATACACAATTACTGATACAATTACGTAATCATTGCTAATTTTACTGGCGATGATACTATTGGGTTTAAATGAAGAAAAATACCATTCTCAAGAAGAAATATTTATTTATGAAGACATACATTCTTATGACTCAGAAATTTGCATTAAAATATCTGCTCTCCACGAAATGAATCAACTTTTCCCGCATGTTGCGAAAGTGTGACGCAACTGAGTGATGCAAAAACACTAACGTCAGTGGTCGCGCGATGAGGAAAAGTCTCACACCTTGTAGCCGACGGTATAAGATATATCATTACACAGCTGCGGACGCTTCATTTATACTTTTTGAGACGGTCGATCAATATGAAGAGATAAAAAGTCAGCTAGAAGGACAGGGAACGTATTCTAACTCATGATTACAAAGTGAGCACAAGTTTAAATTTGGTGTTAGAGAACATCTCATTGCGCGACCAATGGCGGGTTAACTATGGTCAGAAGGTCGTGTTTAAAATTTTATCGGTTTGGCCATTTCACTATATTTGTGTGGATTTTGTCCGTGAATATGAATACTGGTGCAGCGGAGTTTCGAGAATGGTAGACGTGTGTTGTTCCCGTATATTAAAGAAGAAGATTAAAGCCGTGTCCAAACTCGTTAGGCATTAGGGAGCATGGATTTGGCTACCTAAAGTTTGGGCAGCTAACAGAAAGGGAGCTTGAGTTTGGACGCCCTTAGCAAGGGTCGCCATCTGCTGAGCTCGAAGCAAACGAAGGACAAGGGAAATACGATAATGTTATGAACATATGATCCTCATGTCTAGTGCTGTTTGAAATTTGATTGCGATTATAATACATTTTCTCATTATTTTCGTAGTTTCGCAATATTATGTGGTTAATTCGTAACATTGAGATTTATATAGTTAGATTCCGTGAGTTACAGAGTACATTATAGCACGTACTTACAGCTTTTGATCAATGTGTTTGTATCTTTTTAAGTTCGTGGTTAATGTCAATGGTTCCTTTTGGTAGATAGCGATTCGTGTTGGACTGGGCAGTTTAGTAAATTTGTGGTTGTGTATTTATCCGTGTCTTTTAGCAGTATAAAGCACGTATTTTTAGTTTTTGTTCATTGTGCTTATATTAACTTTCGCCGCAATGGCAGATAAAGATTCGTGTTAGACTGAGCAGTCAATTGCGTTTGTGATCGTGTAGGTAATAGCTTCAATTCGAATTTTCTATTATCCCTGCACTGTTCTTTCCTTTTGCGTGCATTATTAATAAGTCTGTTTACGGTGGAACTCAGCCACCACATGATGTCCATTAATTATTTAGTATTGGCCAACCTTTGGATGTTCATTGGATGCAGTGACATCCATATGGAGGGCACGAAATGATGTTCAATGTAAATGATGTAAAATAAATCTTAAATAATAATATTTATTACTTCTATGTACAATCTCCCAATGGTACAGGAGCTTCGTATAGAGTCATAAAACTATCTTTTGCTTACTATAATTTAAGGCTTTTGTTGTTGGTAAATGGGGTTTGAAGACTAACTATTGTGGGGAAGAACTATTATAGCTTGTGGTTTTTTGAGTGTTGTAATTACTTTTTAGTTTCGTTAAAAACTTGCAACATTGTGGACTTTATTTAGACGCGTAGGGGTAGTTTTATGTTAGTTTATATGTTTAATTTATCCGCCTTCTCCTTTCTAGCTATAATTAACTGTTCGGTTGATTGATTCGTTACTCCCAAAAACGAAATTTTAATTTAAAAAATAGCTAACAAGCGCAAGACAATATAAAAAATCTGATTTGTAAACACTCAAAATACTTCCCCGCTATGACACTTGTATATTCTGTCTCACTCCTTCACATGAAGGTCTCTGTCTGTTTGTTGCTTCCGAAGATGAAATTTATAACATAAATCAATCTAACATTAATCATTCATTTAATATATTCATAATAACTCACGCCCTTCCATTCAAAACAAATTACCTCCCCGCCATATTTACTGAAATTCCACTCATTCCACTACTTTTCACGCTTTTACCACTCGGAACTACGGGAAATTCAAAATGGTGGCAGATTTAGGAAGGACTTGTTGTTGCCTAAATCTGGCGACCGATTTGGCTGCCCAAATCCGCTCCCTTATGCTGCCTAACGAGTTTGGACACACTTCAAGATGGCGTCCTCCCTAAATTTCCGGATTTAGGTACCTAACTGGCGAGTTTGGACACGACTTTAGATCACGTCTTGTTGCGCGAAACTGAAGCTCGTTTTTTTTGCTAAAATATGATCCACTTAACATGGCTATCGAGCGCATTGAATCCATACATTTGATGAATAATGCAGTGCTCATATTTTGCAAAATTTTTCCTTACTGAACTTGTTATATTTGAATCATTTTTAGGAACTGCGATTAATCCGCTTTTATTAGTACAAATTTTTTCGACCTATAAACTGTTCAACTGGTCCATTCAACATGTCCGATTGCGCATTTTTATTGCTTTTATATTCCACTGTGCTAACGTATCGTATGATTCCATCAACATATTCCCGTTTTTTAAATTTTATGTTGCTCTTTATGAATTCAACATTTAAACTCGGGTGCAGACTTATACAGACTTGCAATCAAATATTTTTCTGCAGGTCTCTTCTTCTGACGTTGATGAAGAAGATCACATCATAAAAAGCGTCGTCTTAACCTAGCGTGTAACCTCCTAGAGTCTTTAGCAGCGCCCAAGCTAATATTTTCATCAGCCGTACTATGTACTAACTCTGTTCGCTCATGGCAGTTTTTTTTAAAACGAAACGCGCGAATTTCCGTTGTATACATTTCATTTTAATCTTGTCTGTGAGAAGGTCCCAAATGCTCGCTGCGTATTCGATGCGTGGCGCCTAAATAGAGCGAATTGACAACTTTTGTTTTAATTTTATTCATCCTATTCCGAAATGAAAAACATTTGTAAAGGGGAAGCCTTCTCGAAATGCTTCTTCTTCTAGATCTCTAGAACTCTTCTGTTCCTCTCTGTTCCTCACCCGAGAGAGTCATTTCGTGTCCTCGCTGCTTTCGTGGCTTCGGGACCAACCGGGATGACCATTGGTGATCATTGTTTATTTAGGGTTCCATGCGGTCGTCCTTCGCCCGCGGTAAAGTGGACCCCTGTAAACAAGGACGTCGTTAAGTCTCCGTCGAAACGGGAGTTTCCTGACATTGATTTCGCGTCGATTAAAGTGTCTTCTAATTGAGGCGCACTGCCTACCTCTACCCAGTGGGAAGGTGTCCCCCCTACTGATTGCTGGGCAGGAAATATCTCGTTCACTTCCATGAATTGTGTTTGTTTTCGTGGCCCTAGTATGTTTTATTTCGCTGTTCGGTGTTTAAAACTTGTACACAAAATGAAGGATTAAGCTTGGAACCGTTAAAGAGACTCAAGACGCTCGGCTTTAAACTCAGGCTAGTTTCAGAGCGACACGGAGAATATTAGTTTTACCGTATGCGTATTTTATTGAGAATTTTTTTTAAAATTTCAACTACCTTTTTCCAACGATTCGATCTTTAATTAAAGCATGTTCAAGGCTATAACACAATGTTAGGAAAACAGTTAGTATTAGTTATAATCATATAAATATGAAAGAGTTTATACTCATAAATCTAGTATCTTTAGGATGAGAACATTTTCTTGTTATGGCAATGGTAATTCCTTACGTTGTGTTATGTTGCCCTGATACATGAAGCCCTGCTGTAATTAAAGAGCGAAGTGTTGGCAAAAGGAAGTTAAGGTGGTTCCACCGTAAAATGACTTAAATGTCATTTTATTCATATTCCGTCTACTTGTAGAAAAAGTTGTCCTCTATCTGATTAGAACAACAAAATAATTCCTTTCCACGCTATTTTATTCTATAATTGAAGTTGAAGTTACATGATGTTCAGTGGGGGAATGAGAGAAACACGGGGAATAAAAAAGTATTTTTCCATAAAATACAAATGCCATTTTCGTGGAAAACTATCTATAAGAAGGAAATAATCCAGAGAAATTGAATAAAAATAAAATATAAACGCATCTTACCACCTAAATGTTTTAGTAATTGAAGAATTAATGCCGTAATTGAAGTCAAAATGCGGAAATTCCATATAAAAGGCGCTGAAGTCGGCACCCATGGCTTGAAAAAAGTGCTCATTTAAAATACATTCGTGGAAAAACTTGCATTTTCTCTACTTTACTTTTGGGTTTCTATATAGGTAACGCATTGCATCAGTGAAAGCAGGATTTTTGGACAAAACATCAAAAATGTGGAATTTAGTATTTGTTTTGACTCACACAGTCGCGGAGGAACCTCCTTAAGATTTTGAAAAAACAATGACCAACCCTCAATAAATCACTCATACATTAGTTAATGTGGTCAATAACCAAATAAACAAAATTATTTTGAGCTAAACTGTATATTGGGCATTATAAAACTGTGCCCCGCACCCTATCGGGCCCCCTTCCGGGCTTGCTTCTTTCAGACGACGCGGGGAAACTATGTGCTTAGTACACGTGTTAATTCCTTCAAATCATTAGCCAGTTAGTGGGTTTATTTCCTTCTTTCCTTGAAATGTGCTTAAAAGATGCTTCTATACCAATAAGGTACCTAATGCAAAGTTAAGGGGGCCCTTAAGGACTTTCGTATTTGTACAGGGTCCCTCAATCCCCAGGGACGGCTCTGCCGCGTACGGGAGAAGGGAAGGAAAAGAAAGTGAACGACGAATCGCTTGCGGGACCAAAAGACGGCCACTGAAAGATCGAGTTTAGTTCTGTGGAGTCTACTTCAGTCGCAACAACTATTTGAGCTTTCAAACGAACGCATCTCAAACGAATTTTCCATTCGTCATCGCCTTGAGTCGTAAAATTTTACGTTTTATTTCTTCATCTTGTGTTTCTGATCCCCTCGACTCTTGTGGACGAGCTCTATTATCCGAGTTTGCTTAATGTCTTCTCGACATGGCCACTCTCTCTCTCTCTCAAAGTTGGCGATTCTCAGACCTGAGGTTATGGAGCACAAGCACTCCTAGATTTAAAAAAAAATCCAATGTTTGGAAAAAAAGATTATGTTTGCGATCTTCACATTTTCGAACATTTTTTTTCGAACAAAACAGAAGAGTATCATTTTAAATCATGGATTTCTTTTTGCGAAACTGCGTCTTAAACATCTATACGTTTTCAAGTGTATGTTTAGCATGGAATTTTATGAGGTAAAGTATCAGCCGATATTAAAATATGCCCTAATATAAGGTAATCTATCGGTTAATAAATTATTTTAATACCGTTTCGTTTCATTATAAATACTATCAGTTCTATCGTCATTATCTTCAGTTACAATCATTTCATTCCCCTGGTTTAATTTCTGTTGTGCTGTAAGAATGCTTTATTTCGCAGATACAGGCATCCCATCTCACTTGGGAGTGTAAATTCTGGCAAAATGAAGGAGCTCAGGGTCGATTTATGCGCGCAAGTCGTCACTTTCGACTATTATCCAGCGTCGGGAGTGCTAATTGGAGGTTTGAAAGGGCTTTTTAATGTTTTAGCGTGTCAAGAGGTTACAGCTGCCGGGGTAACTTAATTTCTGTTTACCCACATTTCTTCTTCGCCGAGGCCAAAGCTAAGTCAGTCACCAAACATGAAGTCGGAGAGCATGAAACAAACCCCACATATCCCCTTTACAATGGCGCGTATATATAAGCATATATTGGACGACCCCAACCTCCTCGACAACTCAACAGCTGCTAATAACATCCAGGCGCCGCGCCGGCTCACTCTCTCTCTCTCTTCAGAACGTCGAAATTCAATTTGCTTCGCACCCTTCCTTCTCCTCAACCAAGGGTTCACTTTCCCTCTTTTAAGGGTGCGCAGGCCCTCACCTCCTCTCGCACCTCCGACGTGGATGGCTTGGCCGTGATAGTTGTTGTTATAGTTGGAGAGTGGCAGTGTTGTTAGTGGGGCAGGGGTTGAGGGAGCATGGAAAAGGGCACGGAATACACGGACACTGCAGGACACAGCAGGATTATTCGAGTGACCCGTAAACTGTGGCACGCGTTCCACCAGGTGCCACGCAAAACGATTGATGATTGTTGTGGCGGTATGTAGATGACTCTGTTGATAGCGGGACGCCAAAAAAACGACGAAGTAATTGTACTTTCCGATATTTTATGCCCTTCTTATTTAAAAAATCTTATGTCATCATCATCATCATCTGAGTAATCTACCGGTTAGAGGTAGGTTGTGCTTCATGACGAAATAAGAGGAGTTCAAAGATATGAGGAATTTAAGAAGGATTCAATGGCACATCCTTAGGAGGGAAAATGAGACGGTATGATGACGGTATGAGACGTGATGAAATTAAGACCATAGATTGGATCCTTAGATTCCCCCGTTAATCAATTAGGAAAATACCAAACATTTTATCATTCTAAGAGTACGAAGAAAAAAACATTTGCTACTAAAGAATTATTGATGTAACCCGCGAGAAAGTTCATCAACACGGGGATTCATCCAGCCTGTCGAGCAAAACAAAAGCCTGCATACTTCCGAAGGATACGTGAATACCACTACCAAAATGTAAAACTTGCACCTGGGTACTGTTCTCGGTATATTTTCGGCGAAAAGACATGCCCGTCATCTCAATACAAGTTCACTTAAGCCACACGGTTTAGCACAATCACTGCACAATACGGAACGTCTCTTCAAAGTTATAAAAACATAATGATGAACGGTACAAAGTATTTGCATGCTAACCTCAGTTTTATGATCCCGGTAATGCGCACTACTTCCCGAACAGAAATTATGATCAACTCTAATAACAATGACATGTTTTTACATATTGATTATTTTAAATACCAAAATTTATTATTAAAAAACTAAATCGTTCCTGCCGTGTTATATACGACAAATATCACTAAAATATTCAATAGCGGTGATGATAAACACTATTAAATAATAATTACCCACGAAAAAATCGTATATCCAAAGGGAAACAAGAAGATAATGAGATCAAATTAGCATTAAAAAAATCAATTTCTCGACTCTTACCTTTTGAGTACGTATTTCAAAACAATCAGTGGCGGCTGGTGATCTGAAAATGTAGTGGTGTACAATTCATGGGTGTCACACAAAGGGTATTGAAGCTATGTACTTCATTTTTCAGTGGGGTTTTTACAACTTGAAGTAGAAAAATCATGAATTGCATACCGGTATTTATTAATAACAATATTATGTTCCATCAAAAATTATTTCTTTTATGTAAACGCTGATTACTTGTCCAATTCAAAGTATTTTTTACAAAAACCCTCATTTTCGCATAACCGCAAAAAATTCCATGCGTTTCACATATTGCAGATAAAAAGAGAAAATAATGAGATCGTCCTCTTTCTTACAACCTGTCACCGTTACCAATCAATGTTAACTGTAGAGGGTAAGAAATATATAAAGCATTTCAGCCAACAAGATAAATATTTTAATTAAAATAATTGTGATTACCTATTTATATAGAAAATCCATCCTCCTTGACTTGCTCCCAGAGAATTTGTCAATGACTTTTTCATTGAAATCCTTAATCTGAAACACGAAGTCTCGTTCAATGAACAGCTTTGCGAGGGCAGACAACCTTTCCTGGGACATTGGAGTTTCGTAAAAATGTCTTGATACGTTTTAGCGTAGAAAAACACCGTTCAGCCTCTGCTCTCGTCATAGGTATTGCTATTAACACTTTCAACAACCCACTCACTGAAAGTGTCACATAGTTTATTCTGTGTCAAGGAGTCCAACAAACTCACTGCTCCGGACATGGTCCTAAATTCCTCCATTCCGTAAACAACGGATAGCTCCGTGCGAAGTTTTTTCACGTCTACAAATGAGTATACCTCGACCGTAATCATGAGGAGTGCCTGAGGAAAACTTGTATTAAAATTTTCAAATTCACTTGACTGAAATAGTGAAGATGCCACAAGGTGCCCAGTGAACCTTTAGTCTGTCTTTAGCCTGGCATATAATTATGTCGCAAACTTCCACCGGTTCTCTTTCCCAATCGTAGCGTATTTCTGCGGCACATCTACGTTTCTTCGGCATGTCACTGATGTTGGAAGAGGGAGATATTTCTGCGATGCTTTCTCTGATTTTCATCTTCTCCCGCTCAAAGGCCCATGATATTAGGCCTACGCTTATTTTTGAAAATTGGTTTTTCTTTTGAATTCGTCCCTTCAAAATAGTTGTTTTGGAGATAAAACAAATACATTTCAGGCTGGTTGATGTGCGACTACCCATAGCCGTGCCTAAGGGGTCAAAGGTCAGGTGCACTAGAATAAGCTGATTTCGATGCCAGACACACGCCTTTATAGTAATTTGCTGATTGAAGAGCCCCATAGGGGCAAAATTTTTAACCATTTTTCCGTATCTTGAAGCCATCATGGAGTAATATTACTCCGCACCGGCCTAACCGTAGGGCGCCGCTCGCGCCCGACGATTTTTGATATTTTTTATCGTCAATTCAGCCGCATCGTACGCTCGTTTTCCTTCGCTGAGTGTTCTTTTTACTCTGAACAGAAACCGAAAAGCTAATAACCTGATAGTTCTGCTATCTTATGAATGTGTTTTGGTGAAGTGGTTTGATACAAAACTGCTAACTTAGTCTATAGTGATACGATGCATATTAAAGCATTGCTTTGTAATCATTTTGGTATCTCCTGTTATCCTTCCAAGCTAATAATTAGAGCCCTGTCGGATGGGGTTAAATTATCGGCAGTCCTCTGTTTCTCCGCATTGACATAGTGAATACATAGAATATGAGAATCGCAGTCTCTTCTCTTTTGGCCAAAGAAGTTTAGTGAGGTGTTTCCCTTGCAAGTGTGTGGCTTGCGTAGAAATCTATTTCAAGTGAAACAGTTTGTTTACACAATGGCGTGGATGCGGAGTGGAGCTGTGATTGACCTTGTTGGGAAAGAATCTGTGGAGCTTCAAGTATTATAAAAGCTTCCAACAATACGTGAGGTACTGTGTGTGTTCTTTTATCACATGAGAAAAAATCATGACGTCTGGGACGCAGCTAGGATTGCAATGAAAGAATTTGTTTATCTGTGGAATAAAACTAAAATTCCCCGTATCCAAGACATTCGGGTTATTGAAAAAAATTGAGTCGCTTTATCAGGAATGGGGGAAATCTCGATAAGAATACCTCCACTAATAAACCGCCAAGTGCAGCCGCGATGGCCAAGAAAGAAATGCTTCAGAGTAAGCTAGACTCTATGTTTGACTTGGGCAAAAATGATGCAATGGAACAGCTGGAAGAAAAAGGCAAATGATGCAACTAAAGAAGCAGAAAAAAGGCTTGGAAGGAAGAAATACTTTTCTTGTGTGATCAACGCGGATCGAGGTTAGGAGTTATCGGGGGTGTAGATTTAAAGATGAAGAAGGATGATCAGAGGAGGGCAGTGAGGAAAGGTTGATGAGAAACTCACTGAAGAAGACAAAACGCAAGTTGCCACCGGTATTCTCAATAATGAAGGTTCAGAGGAGCCGCTGAAGAAGAGACAGGTGCAGTTGAGGGATGTTCCCAATATAACACTTGGTGACAGCCACAACAAGCTTCGTCAGATTTTTCCAAATACTAGGAATTAGTCAAGAGTTTTTAAGAGTACCCTGTGACTAAATAGGCTGAAAGAGAGGAATACAAAATGGGAAAGCAAATTGCTTCTTACCTTGTGGTGTGAGTGGTTAATGATCATGAGGAGCGAGGCGTAAAACTTATATCCGATTTCAACAGAACAATAACACAAAAAGAAGACGCCTTTCAAGACTTGCTCATATCCGTAGATTCCTACCGGAAGTCCCTACCTGACATAAAAAAGTCAACATTAATTCATAAGTATGGCACACCATCTACATCAAGAGACCGGAATTGAATTGTGTACTTACTCGTTGTATCTTCAAGTATGTTGATTAAACACATCCAGGTAATCAGATAATCTTGATCATTTATTTGCCCTCAGAAGTGCACGAGGAAGTACAAAGAGAAAGAAGGGGTGAGGACAGAGGGGGGTACGCTCAGAGCTCGGCACGGATGCCAGCGTAGCGGCGACCGTCAGCCAAGCGCCCGTACGGCGCAGCGGCTAGGCCGGTGCGGAGTAATATTACTCCATGATGGCTTCAAGATACGGAAAAATGGTTAAACGTTTTGCACCTACGGGGCTCTTCAATCAGCAAATTACTATAAAGATGTGTGTCGGGCATCGAAATCCGCTTATTCTAGTGCACCTGACCTTTGACCCCTTAGGCACGGCTATGGGTAGTCGCATATCAACCAGCCTGAAATGTATTTGTTTTCTCACCAAAAACTATTTTGAAGGGACGAATTCAAAAGAAAAACCAATTTTCAAAAATAAGCGTAGGCCTAACATGATATCTTATTCTTGAAGGATCACTTTGGCGTTTTTGTAGTTGACTGTATAAAGTTTCCACATAAACCATAACTCGGTGAAAAATGACAACCAAAATACAAGTTTCTGTTTTTAAAATTTCTGCCAACCCCGATGCTTGTGCTATTGGCTATATAAAAAAGGCCTCAGGGGCCCCAAAGAGGGGCCCTTTGTTGGAAGGAAAACATCCCTAGACTAGAATTTTTCACACAGTTAAGAGTTATACGTACTAAACCTATGAACATATGTTTTGATCTTAGGGGTCGGAAGCGAAGGTGTGGGGCCCTGAGTCCCCAAAATAGACCTTTCTAAGTTACCATATTACCGAGTGCCATGAAGTTTTGCATGTTTTTCACGTGAAAACCGGTCCGATTTCGATGAAACATTCTTTTCTTGTTATCCGTTAGCTGTGAGATGGTTTTCAGCTATCTCAAACAACCATCCGCCATCGTTAAACAAAATGGCGGAGGCCCGTATGAAGGACGGGTCACCGGCTAGTTTAGTTATAAATGAAGTAATTATCCTCAGCCCAAAAAAATACGAATTGAAGGAATTCCTTCATGACTATATACCTAAGTAATATATGCAGAATGTAGTGTAGAATTTTATTTAGATTGAGGGATAGGCGCGGCGAGACTTAGTGACACTCGCTAGAGGAGAGTTTGAGGTCACAGAATGAATCAACCGTTTTCTTAGCGGGATAAAGTACTCAGGGACTCTCACTGGAGCTTCTTAAAAGGACTCTCTGGCCCGCCTAACCTGTGTGTTTTACTCTCCGTGGCCCCCGCACTCCAAGAGCGTGTGCCACCAAGTTTCGCCCCCCCCCTCCCTATAATCCACAAAATAAATCCAATGTCCAATGCATCGTCCAATGTATCGTCCAATGCATCATCGTTTTCTGCTGAAATTCGCGTCTTAGACATGCGGATCAATTTTGGAAAAAAGTCTTCGGAAAAAAATTGGTCTTCTTCTTTAATCGTTAGGCTCGCGAAACCATTCATCGTGAATGCTTGTGGTAAATAGTTTGTGGACGATTTTAGGGCTGTAAGTGACTCATTCTAATCATAGGCGTATCTAGAAGCGTCTGAACCAGGTCACCACCTGAAGTGGGTGGGCGGGGGGCTATGGGGGGGTATGGAATAACCCTCATGTAAAACGGTGGGTCCGGTAATTTTGAAAAATATACATTTTAAAATGACGCTTTTGAAGGTGTTCTATGATATGATGGAAGGTGATCTATAGGTGTACTATTAGTATATGTTAAACACATCATTTTTACATTTTTTATCAATGGGGGGAGGGTTAGTACCCCCAAACCCTCCCCCCCTGGATACGCCTATGATTCTAATGGAGATTCCACCGCGGCTGTGTGAGTAAAAAAAAATATTATTTATTATAATAACATGAATATATTATTAATGAACACTTTTTTCCATCAATAAGAGCCGACTGCAGTGTCATTTGTATGGAATTATCGCATTTTGACTTCAGTTAATGCAGTAATTGGCTAATTTCTAAATAAAATAAAGTGCTAAGATTCCTATATTTTATTTTCATTTGATTTCTTACGAGTTTTCCCTTCTTAAAAACAGTTCTTCGCGAATAAAGCATGTATATTATATAGAAAAATGATGTATCCCGTGTTTCTCCCATTCTTCCATTGAACACCATGTAATATCAAGTTCAATTTGCAAGCGAAATAGAATGGAAAGGTATAATTTTTCTGTTCGTATCAGGTAGTATATGCGTTTTTCTATTGTTTGCCAGAATATGAAATGACATTTAAATCCCTTTCCGGTGGAATCACCTTCTAAACCTATTGCGTAAGTAATTACCTTCGACAACCCAGCATGCAGTGCGACTGGTATTTTCAACCTAACGGCAAGAACTACTAGACTTTCAATTTCATCCCTCACCCACCCCTCTCTCTCTCCTAATTACCCCATACAATTGAGTCAATCCCTATGATATATTTTTTGGTAGCTTCCTACGTAACTGTCTGCCACCAGCTGTTGCGAGAGTCTTGTGATGTCTCCTCTACCCTCAAGGGTATGCTGTGCAAGGTGAAGAACATTCTTTTGAAAAAAGAAGAGACCAACTATCTATCCCTCTCTAGTCTCGAGTGTCGGAAAAAAAAGTCAGCGTCTTTTTTAGTTCCCTCCTTCGCTGCGGCAAGAGCGGCGGCGACTCCTGTCAAACGTCGCCCCCGCGCTTCTTTCAGAAGAGCCCCTCCTCGACGTCTTCTGCCAGCTTCCTTTTAAGGTGTTGACCTCTAGACGTCTGCCTGGGTCGCCATCCGAGTTTTACCTCAAGGGTCAGAGTAGCGAGTACAGGCAACTGTAATCTTTAATAAATTTGGCGACGATGGCAAACATTTTTTTCTCTTGCATGATTTTTGGCTTTCTCGGCGAATGATGCTGATGTTCTCAGGTTTCCCACCGTAACCCTACCTTTTTCTTACCTGCTTAATAATTCCAACGAACTAATGACGATACCTTGCATTTGTTGTTTATTCCTGTAATGCATATAAACCATGAAAGGAGTTTCCCTTAGTGAGTAATTAAGAAAAAATATCGATAACATTTTCAACACGCTCTGAATTATTAGAAACAATGTTACTATTTAATTATTAACCTACTAGTGAAGGTAGGTGTAACTGGAAGCCAACATACCAAGCACTTCCTCATTTGTCTTACCTTCCGTCCAACGCACCTTCTCCATCCTCCTCCTCCACACCCACACCTCGAACGCCTTCAGCCTATTCTCGTCCCACCTTCTCAGGGTCCACGTTTCTGCCCCATAGAACTCTGCACTCTGTAATAGACTTCCCCAGTCACTTCATAATATTCATAACCAAGGTCTCAGTCATTAAATAGGTGTCTTCTATTGGTGAACGCCTCTTTTGATTTATTTATTATCTCACACAACCAAAAACTGCACAATGGCTAATTACATTGGTCGATGCAACAAAATAGATAAACATAGAACAACAATAACGAAAAACACGAAGAATGAAATAAAAACAACAACACAAAAACAAAATTAACTCAAATGTTGTGGTTCCATACCCAAGTGCCGCTTGATGAATGATTTGAATATGTTGGGTTGTGAGGAGACGAGGACAAGGGACGGATGCGCATAGAGGACAATACGTTAAATTTGGAAGGGATTCTGTAAAACAGGGAACTCGGCTGTGATAGGGAAAGCCGGAATTTCGGGATGTGCGTAGGAGATTGATAGTTTCGCGTGTGGGGCGAGGAGGGGGACACGCGAATTGGAAAAAGAGAAGGTCGCAGGAACGAAGCTGTCCATTCATTATGCTGCTGTGTAAGAATTCCAGGTCAGATTGATGCACGGCGATGGGAGAGGAATTCCCGAGATGAAGGACGAAATGGATTCACGGGTTGGATTCTTGAAGGAGGGAATGCGATATGACGGGCAATGGCCAGAAAAAAAATCGACGGGTCGATTTAGAAGTTTCAGAGTGGACAAGGGCAAGCAGTTGACCAAATTGGTGAGCAGTATTCTAAGATTGGGAGGGATGACGCAGTTGTCCCTTTAATGTCCTTCACGTACTATGCCCATTTTCTTCAAGTATCTGAAATTGGAATGACAATGTTTTTTTTTACGATCGAACTTTCTTAAACCTGTATTGGCGCGTATCGAGTAGCGGGTTGCGATGGTGGAGGTGCCTATCTCTGTTTGGGAGGGTCGAGGTCTCCAGGGTGTTGCGGGGAGCTACCCGGGTGCTACCGATTGACAGACAGATTATATGAGGAGTGGGAGAGGTGAGTGCGCACACCAGGTTGCCAAGGAACTGGGTCGTCACCGGAGACGGATTTTATATTTATTTTCTAGTTTCTTTTTTCTCTCTCCCAGAGTTTCGATAAGTCTGGAAGGGGGCGTGTCCCCGGATTGGTGACGTAATGGCGTCGGCCGGAAAAATCGAATCGCCTGTCAACGAGCGCACCAGCTTAGTACGTGTGTGCACCTCCGATAGTGTTTGGGTGGGTGGCGGTAGAGCGGAGGGTGGGGGGCGGGGCGGGGGTTAGGGCAGGGGGGGGGGGGGCGAGATCATTGTGTCCGCTGAGAATCACCGATGCCGCCGTTATCAAGTTTAATTTGCAAACAAAAGGAAGCGTGGAAATTTAGGATTCTGCTATTTGTTTAAAATCACTCCGATTACAAAAATGATGTGGACCGCAGTCACGTGCAAAGATGTTTCGTCGTAACAATGTGTGTCAAGTTTCAAGTTGATCAGACGAATAGGTTTCTTTACACGGATTTTTGAAGTAGACGTCTGGTGCGTTTTCCGTTGAAATGGATTTACTGGGATACAGTGCCGTCATAAAATTCATCGTATTGGACTGTTTTCTACCAACGGCTATTCTTACTGATACTACTATAGTGAAGGTGCCCCCCGTTGAATATCAACGGAAAAAATATCATCACTTACATTTATTACGTAATAAACCATTCATACATCTTATTTAATGCAAAGAATCTTTGAGTTAATGGATATACACACGGAATCTCGACTTAAACAATGAGCGTGGTCGTCATGGGAGCGATGACTCAAAAACACTAAAAATATTGCAAAAAGTCGTTACGTTTTATCAAATATTTCGGAATTTCGACCGGAATACAAAATTCTATTAGAGGAATAAGAATCTTCATTTTATTTTCTTCCTATTGGTACCTTTCCCAACAACAGAAAACCACTCCTTATAATTTAATTTAGCAAATAAAAAAACGTCTGCAGCCAAATTAAGATTCAGATTCACGTGTATTTCTTATTTGAAAGTTACTGACGAATTAGGGTGGGGAGGAATTAGGGTTATATATTAGGGTGGGCCGAAAAACACGAAAGTTTCCGAATCGAATCGTAATAGCGCGGAAAAGTTGTTACTCGTCACCCTGATCACAAAGAAAGAAACATTTTCGAAATCGGACCATGTCTTCCGGTCGCACATCTCCTTCGAAGTTTTGAAAAATCGTAAAAAATATGACTTTTTCAGGGATTTTTTTAAATAAGTTACAAAGATTGGATTACGTTCAAAATCGGTATGTGGCCTCTTCTTAAGAACCTCTGTCTTAAAAGAATATGTAACACCCCTTATCTCCTTCTTTTAGGGGGAGGGGGAGTCGCTCATCGCGTTCAAATTATCGAAAAATCGTAAAAAACATGACTTTTTTCAGAATTTTCTCTTTATGAGTTACAGTGATTGGATTGCGTTCAAAATCGGTATGTGACCTCTTGTAAAGGTCCTTTGTCTTTTAAGAAAGATATAATTCCCGTTCCCCCCTTCTTTTATGGGGGAGGGGAAGGACATGTATCGTAAAAATGAGTGACCATACGGTAGGCCTACGCTTATTTGTGAAAATTGGTTTTTCTTTTGATTTCGTCCCTTCAAAATAGTTGTTTTGGCGAGAAAACAAATACATTTCAGGCTGGTTGATGTGCGACTACCCATAGCCGTGCCTAATGGGTCAAAGTGCAGGTGCCCTTGAATAACCGGATTTCGATGCCAGACACACGTCTTTACAGTAATTCGCTGATTGTAGAGCTCCGCAGGGGCAAAAAGTTTCTTTGTGTTTTTTGACGAAATGTAGGAGTTACAAATTCCTAAACTCACTCTGGAGCGCACATCATTCTTTTCACTCTGAACAGACACCGAAAAGCTAATAACCTGATAGTTCTGCTATCTTATGAATGTGTTTTGGTGAAGTGGTTTGATACAAAACTGCTAACTTAGTCTATAGTGATACGATCCATATTAAAGCATTGCTTTGTAATCATTTTGGTATCTCCTGTTATCCTTCCAAGATAATCATTTGAGCCCTGTGGGATGGGGTTAAATTATCGGCAGTCCTCCTATGTTTCTCTGCCTTGACATAGTAAATATATAGAATAAAAGAATCGCAGTCTCTTCTCTTTTGGTCAAAGAATTTCAGTGAGGTGTTTCCCTTGCAAGTGTGTGGCTTGCATAGAAATCTATTTCAAGTGAAACAGTTTGTTTACACAATGGCGTGGATGCGGAGTGGAGCTGTGATTGACCTTATTGGAAAAGAATCTGTGGAGCTTTAAGTATTATCAAAGCTTCCAACAATACGTGAGGTACTGTGTGTGTTCTTTTATTACATGAGAAAAAATCATGACGTCCGGGACGCAGCTTGGATTGCAATGAAAGAAGTTGTTGATCTGTGGAACAAAATTATCCTGTATTTATTGTATCCAAGACATTCGGGTTATTGAAAAATTTGAGTCGCTTTATCAGGAATGGAGGAATCTCCATAAGAATACCTCCAATAATAAACCGCCAAGTGCAGCCGCGATGGTTAAGAAAGAAATGTTTCAGAGTAAGCTAGACTCTATGTTTGACTTGGGCAAAAATGATACAATGGAACAGCTGGAAGAAAAAGGCAAATGATGCAACTAAAGAAGCAGAAAAAAGGCTTGGAAGGAATAAATATTTTTCTTGTGTGATCAACGCGGGCCGAGGTTAGGAGTTATCGGGGGTGTACATTTAAAGATGAAGAAGGATGAACAGAGGAAGGCAGTGAGGAAAAAATAATGTGAAACTCACTGAAGAAGACAAAACGCATGTTGCCACCGGTATTCTTAATAATGAAGGTTAAGAGGAGTCGCTGAAGAAGAGACAGGTGCAGTTGAGGGATGTTCCCAATATAACACTTGGTGACAGCCACAACAAGCTTCGTCAGATTTTTCCAAATACTAGGAATTAGTCAAGAGTTTTTAAGAGTACCCTGTGACTGAATAGGCTGAAAGAGAGGATTACAAAATGGGAAAGCAAATTGCTACTTACCTTAGACTGGTTAATGATCATGCGGGGCGAGGCGTAAAACTTATATCCGTTTTCAACAGAACAATACCACAAAAAGCCTTTCAAGACTTGCTCATATCCTTAGATTCCTACCGGAAGTCCCTACCTGACATAAAAAAGTCAACATTAATTCATAAGTATGGCACACCATCTACATCAAGAGACCGGAATTGAATTGTGTACTTACTCGTTGTATCTTCAAGTATGTTGATTAAACACATCCAGGTAATCAGATAATCTTGATCATTTATTTGCCATCAGAAGTGCACGAGGAAGTACAAAGAGAAAGAAGGGGTGGGGACAGAGGGGGGAGCGCTCAGAGCTCGGCACGGATGCCAGCGTAGCGGCGACCGTCAGCCAAGCGCCCGTACGGCACGGCGGCTAGGCCGGTGCGGAGTAATAACTAATATTACTCCGTGATGGCTTCAAAATACGGAAAAATGGTTAAAATATTCGCCCCTGCGGAGCTCTACAATCAGCGAATTACTGTAAAGACGTGTGTCTGGCATCGAAATCCGCTTTATTCTAGTGCACCTACACTTTGACCCCTTAGGCACGGCTATGGGTAGTCGCACATCAACCAGCCTGAAATGTATTTGTTTTCTCGCCAAAACAACTATTTTGAAGGGACGAAATCAAAAGAAAAACCAATTTTCAAAAATAAGCGTAGGCCTACCGAATGGTCACTCATTTTTACGATATATGTCCCTCCCCTCCCCCATAAAAGAAGGGGGGAACGGGAATTATATCTTTCTTAAAAGACAAAGGACCTTTACAAGAGGTCACATACCGATTTTGAACGCAATCCGATCACTGTAACTCATAAAGAGAAAATTCTGAAAAAAGTCATGTTTTTTTACGATTTTTCGATAATTTGAACGCGATGAGCGACTCCCCCTCCCCCTAAAAGAAGGAGATAAGGGGTGATACATATTTGTTTAAGACAGAGGTTCTTTAGAAGAGGCCACATACCGATTATGAACGTAATCCAATCTTTGTAACTTATTCAAAAAAATCCCTGAAAAAGTCATATTTTTTACGATTTTTCAAAACTTCGAAGGAGATGTGCGACCGGAAGACATGGTCCGATTTCGAAAATGTTTCTTTCTTTGTGATCAGGGTGACGAGTAACAACTTTTCCGCGCTATTACGATTCGATTCGGAAACTTTCGTGTTTTTCGGCCCACCCTAATACACATGTATACACATCGATGATTATTATTGTAGATGGTTAAGGTTTATTAGGTATCTGCTTCTTCATTTTTTTACAATCAAGATATAGGTGGTTGAATTTAAAGGTGATTTTACATCCCTTGAAGTACATGCTCATGAAGGACAGCCAAAAACTACAATCTAGGATGAAAACATCTAGAAAGTGCACAATATAGTACATATTGGCTGATCGGCGATTGAAAGTATATGAGATATCTTGAGCTATGAATACACATCAGATGAAGGAGTACGGTACATTTTACATCAAGAATCATTATTGAGGAAGCGTATTGCAAGGTGGGTGCCGAATTTATTGATTGCTGACAAACATGAAAAAAAACTAATTTCTCCACGGTGTTTGGATCGTTTAAGTATTAATACAACATATATTATTCACCAGAGAAGGTGAAATTCGCCGTGAATAAATCATTTTAATTGACCGGGATTCGATCCCGAACCTTCCTAATTGGTGGTAAGGTGTGTTGACCAGTTATTGGCGGTGTAACTTGCTAACAAACCTGACCGGAAATTGGGAGACCCGTATTCGAATCCCGGTCTGGTCAAATTATGTTTTTTAATGGCGTATTTCCCCCACTTTGGTGAAAATGGGATTATGTTGTTCAAATGAAGCGGAAGACACGTTATTGCGCTTGAAGTCTGCTCGGGTGTGGCACCTGGTTATGCTTTCCATAGCAGACGTTTCGACGAGCAACTCGCTCAGCTTCCTCAATGAATAAAATGAGTGCAGACTTTGGTTGGAGACAGGTTTTTATTTTTTTTAACTATCAATTTAGGTGGCTCATGATTGGTTGAATTTATTTATTCGTTTTCGCGCTATTCAGGTTTTACTCCTCTAACCTGATTGCACTTGCCTCCATTTTCATTTTCCTGAGGAAGAGGAGCGAGATGCTCATTGAAACGTCGGCTATTGTAAGCCTAACCCGGTGCCACAGCGGAGAAGTCTTCATTCATACCATGCACCGGGAAACCCTAGGGTCTTTCATGTTATTATGGCAGTAGCCATAATATGAATGAAATGACTTGTGCGTCATTCAATCTATATTTTGGCTTTTAGTAGAAAAGAATTCCTTGCTTGACATGACCGACAAAATCATACCTTTATACTCCTATTTTTTCCAAAATTGTACATTACATGTGTTAAATACAAGAAAGAGTGTAACATGGGGAATAATAGTGTATTTCTCTCTAATAAATATATATATACATATAGTTCCACCCGAGTTGATTTGAGTCCCCGCTGGGTTGTTTTTTTCCCTGCCTGGGTCGTAGGTTTTGTTTCCTGTAACTTCTGGTGTTTCGGATCCTGAGAAACCTGATGGAAAGTCAAAAATGGCTTATCGGGATCGCAGGGACATACGGACCAAAAGAATCGTCCAGGAAAACAAAATAAAAACATTACATTAACATGAGATGCATTGCTTTGCGTCTGGAAGAAAGCCTGTTCGGATGAAATCGAATTATAACGAATTATAATTCATGGTCCATTAAGACTACGTGTCAAAATGCATTGAATTTCCAGAAAAAAAATATGTCGGCAAAATTGAAATTTATTTCTTTTTCATTACAGATTTTTTTTACAGACATTTTTCATTATAGATATCACTAATAAAACCACGTATAATAATTCGAATGATATGTTTTCTCGACCTCTTATATCATACGGTGCAAATATCAGGAGTAGGTAAATCAGTTTAAGTGAGTTAGGTTTTCACGATAAAAATTTTAAAACAATTGAGGATATTTTAGAAAAAAACCCTCTCCAAAAAAATTAATCAATTCCATAGTTTACTCGAATAAAAAATCATCTTCACATGCTCACAATTCAATAAATACAACATCTATCTGTCTAAAAAATATCATGCAAGCCACCTCAGGGGTGTGTGGCAGGAGGTGAGTATTCACCAACATGCATTACACTATACTCTAAAGTTAGTGTAACTACGACTAATTATGCATTATCATAAATCGCTAATGCTTGTCACGAGTCGAAGCCTCACAAGCATGCACTACTACACTACAGATGTTATCACAATGGAGAGGGACCGTTAATATACATGTATTCTACAACTACACAGATGGACAGGGACTCAAGACCCATGTAGAAAACATGCACGGCATGCTGTTAGCACAAGGTAACAGATAAAAATTCAAGTATTAGGAGTACTACTACTACTAAGAGCTACACTACCTATCGACAAACCTAGATAAAAGTCTCATTGGCCGCTGTTATGGTCCCATATAGTTCGTGGGAAAAATGACATTTTAAATCTGTCCGTTCTGCAGTCTACTAGTTCCCTAATTTTATTCTCATCTATTCACATCTACCGTAGTATGTCGGATTTCGTAAAATATTATCAACTTCGTCAGAAAATATACCGGTTTGGAACTTACATTATAGATTGAGTCTAAATTTCAATCCACGGTCTGAAAGCTTTTCCCATCCCAGTTGCTGCAAAAGGTCAGGAACACTAACGAGTTTATCATAACGGCCTTCAACGTATCTTGCCGATCTTCGCTACACGCGTTCTAACTATGTTTCCAAGCCTATCTCATAAGGATCCCAAATACTGGCGACATCTACATACTACCCCGTATGTGTATGAAACACTAATACAAACCAATATTGGGGAATTATTTATATATTCATGGATTATCAGAGCAAATTACCAAAGTATTAAAAAAAAACAGTTTATAAAATAGCACATACAAACCATAAAACTCAGCATAAACTCATATATTCAAAACTTAAGTCAGAAACCCCAATATAGCTTGGAAGCAATATAATTTATTCCATTCCATGTAACGTCTGTGACAGTGGCTATATAGGCCAAACATCCAAATATTAAAAAATATAATTTCCCAACAAAAGCATCAATAATCACTAAAGTTCAACTTTTTGCATAATAAAATCATGCAATTACCAATAGTCACTCATTTAATTTTGAAGAAGCCAACATTCTAGACTCTGAACAAAATTTATCAATAAGTTAATTCAAAGAAATGTTCCATATCTCCAGAAACAAAAAAGGGTGCAGTAAAAGGACAGACATTTCTTATTTAAGTAAAATTTACCATAATTTAATAAATGAAATATAATTTTTTAACAAATAAATAAAACCAAGCAACCAAATTATAATTGTAAATAAAACATCAACAAACTAGAAAGGTAACATAATCTTGAAAGATGTCCATATATTTATCTAATAAATGACGGTAAATTATATATTTAAACAATTCTGTCATCAAAAAAAGGATTGTAAAAAACATTTTTCATTATGTATCATTTAATTATAGCCCTTAAGATGGATGAATAAATATCCGAAACGTTATCAGATGTTTGAAAAAAATTATTATTTGATCTAAAACTCCTGATATTTGCACCGTAAAAACACCTATACGCAAATTAATCATGTAAATCTGTGCGTAGACACTAAAAATCGCCTTGACCACTTTTAAGTGGAGTTCTGAGCGACCGTGTGCGTGAATGAGTGAATTCACCTTCTGTCTTCGGTCTCGTATTACGGCCTTCAACTTATTTGCCTCTCTCCTAATAAATCGCCACCGAAAAGACGCGCCCCGTGTTCGCACGCGACAGGTGTCGTGTTCGCTCCACTTATCCCCTTCCTTCCTCCTCCTCCTCCCCCCTCGAAACGGAAAACCCGTTGTGTCGGAGATGTCGTCGCGAGTTCTGGAGCGGGCGATTAAAATTAAAAAAAAATCTGAGGATTTGCGTGAAATATGAGGACTTAGACGTTTGACATCGATGATTGGGAATGCGTCTTGGCTTTGAAGAAGATGTAATATGAAGTATAAGGGACTGATTTCACGGCGCTTTGGATGTGAAGGCTGAATTCTCGACCAGAAGAACAGGATCTTTTATTATTATTAAAGGGTAATCTACCGGTTGAGGTAGGTTTAAATGGAAATGAGTTCCTTCAGATTTTTATTCATACAGGGTCCTGTCTACCTATAATATTTCTTTCTTCATCTCAAACATACTTCCTTAAGTACCGTTCAAGCCACCGCTAGGGTGTGTGGCACGGGGTGATTCCACACCAGGCATGCAGCACTCGTCCCAGTACAAATCAAAACCTCGCACGCTCCCCCTGGCGCTAGGCGCAGACACCAAAAAGCAGTCAGGAGAACAGTGCGCAGTCCGACCAGAAACTGGGAGAGTGCTACGTAAATGAACATGCAAGCATGCAGTACACTGCTAAAGAGACATCTAGGGATTAATATTACTAATACTATTAATTTATGAGTGCTACGAGATGCTACTTCATGCAGAGAAAAAAATAATGACGGACATATCGAGCGGTGAGAAGTGTTAGTGTAATGATGATATGTTATTAAAATAAAGTGAAAATTCTACTCTACCTTGTGAGGATGGGAGTTTCATATAATTGATCTATCGCAACTATTATGATCCCTAATTGTAAGTGGAAAAAATGGCCATTTAAATGTATCGGTTCTGCAGTATATTTCCTTTATCTTATTCCTGTGATCGCTTTTACTGTAATACGTTGGCTTCAGCAAAATATGTTGAACGTCCGGCAAAAAAAAGTCTGCTTCGAACTTACGCAAAAGATTTAACCTATATTTCTTCCTCTGATCAGTTGGATATTCGCACCCTAATTCCTTCAACAATTCGGTAACACTGCTAAGTTTATCGTAACAAAATTTTACAAATCTTGCTACTTCATCCCGTCCATGAAACCTATTCTCTTCCTTCATCTTCCGTGCTTACCCAATATCCTCCCCTCAATCACAGCCTTAAGCCATTAGCCATCGCCCCTCATTACCCCTTCCATTCACCTACTTTTCCTCTTTCTAATCTCATCCAGAAGTTTCCTTTTCTCACCCACCACGTTTTCTTTTCCGTCCACCGCACTTGCTCCATCCTCCTCCACACCCTCATCTCAAAACACCTGCAGCCTACTCTCGTCTTCCTTTTCAGAGTCCACCTTTCTGCCCAATACAATACAACACTCCATATCAAACTTTTCACCAGCCTCTCCTTTATATCCTTACCCGTGGTCCACGTCATGATCTTCTTTCTATTGGTGGACGCTTCTTTCGTTAGCGCTAATATTAGAACGACCAAAATTCGTCGTCACTTTGTCCTGAAGACGTCGGCGATAACGCTAGTTAAAACTGCTGTCAGGAGTGAACAACACACTTGGTAGAAAACCTGAGACTTCGCAAGAGACAAGATTCGCTGATTCTCGTCAACAGAGATTCAATGCGGAAATTCTTCTTAGTTCTTCCACCGAGTCTCCATGCCGACCGAAGCGTCCGTTTCGATCTCCGATTCGGACATCTTCTGTACATTTACATTTATAAAATACTCTGCAAGCCACCTCAAGGGTGTGTGGCAGGGGTTGAGTAGTCACCAACATGCATTTCACTAAACCCTTTAGCGCACTGGAGTCTCACTAACTTAATCGCTCAACAAACAGTGATTCCATTAGGCGACAGAACGTCTGCCATCATTTGTGGCAACCACTTGTGGTCACCACTCTAATTTAATTGAATTTTTCACGAAATCATATGCGTGAAAAACACTTTTTATTTCTTAAACTCTTTTATTTCTCCTTGACATAAATGCTTATTACACAAGCCAAAAACCCGAATAAAAGACTAGTAAAATTGACATTGTTTAAACAAAAAGGACGTTAAATATTTTGATTATCAATACATCAGCCACTGCCGCCTAGTTCCTGGAACTTATAACCTCTGGTGGCCTTGACTGGTCATCTCATGTTCAGGCAATATTTCAACAAGCATTCTGTGGGTATATATATATATATATCTTTATATATATAAAAGTCAATGTATGTATGTGTGTGGGTATGTTCCACATCTCCTCCTAAACCACAGGACCGATTTTGATGAAATTTGGAACTCATATTTGTTACTGGTAGACAACAAACACTGTAGGGTTTTCAATTAACCAAAACCCTTTTTTTCAGGGTTTAGGGGTGTGATCCTTACTAATATGTATAAAAATGTTATGGTGTCTGTCTGTCTGTTGATCCATCACGCAAAAACTACAGAACCGACTGAGCTGAAATTTGGCATGCAGATAGAACACATACGTGGTTGTAACATATGCTATATTAAAAATCCCTAAGGGCCCCCAAAGGCCCCCTGAAGGCCCCCTTGGTGGTCCATGCTAAGAATTGGGTTCGGTGCATTGGTTTCATTTTTTGCTTTTTAAAAGTACTTTCACTCAAGATATAGGGCTGGGATTATTTTTATCGGATGGCTGAATAAATGAAGTTTCTAATTCTTTCAATCGATTTTCTTCTACGCTCCGAATTCGTCTAAATTTCATGTTTTTAGCTAAAATATCTAACATTTTTATCAGAAATCAACATTAGCATATTTCCTTGACAACCAGAGATTTGATTTTCAAAGGATATTCACGCCTCTAGCATTTAAATATCACGTCTTCTTTCAGGTCCATGATAGCACGTAGAAAGAAAATCTGTATCATAATGGCCCAATTGATAGATAGGTATCATGATAGATTGCTTCAGGGGGTAATCGATAAATTCGCTGCATATTTACAACAAGAATACTCTTCAATGTCTATTCTCAAAATAGCTTTCATAGGGGCACTGCATATATATGAGAGAACTCTTACGCAGTAAACGAGACACATAAAGGAATTAAATAGATTACACTTGCAATTAAATGTGCAAGAATATTAACATGCAGCGAATAGTAATGGTAATAATGCCTCTGTTGCTACAACAAACACGGCATTGTTTATTATTGTTTAATACTCAGATGAATTACACGTGGTGGAACTGTCTGCATCTGCCTCTCAATACGATTGCGAACTGTTTTTTAGACCAATTCCCACATCATAAACGTTACGAGTCATTTATATAAGTTTAAAAGTGTTAAAGTGCAGTTAACTTAGGTACATTCACTCAATCATCGAGTTGCCTATTCAAGACTCACTTGCCGCTGTGTTTCCCCTCCTTGGACTTAAAAATATCTCCATCAACATGCCTAATAGAAAAAAAAGCCTTTCGAAAAAATCTTCTGAAGCAAAATAAATGTCTTATTTGTGAGAAAATGAGCCCTTGAAAGAAAAACGACAAAGGTTAGACTTGGATGGTCAAAGACATGCCCACCCGCGATCTCATGAGCATCTCTCCGTGGTGTTTCTCGGGTTATGCTGAGAACCGCACAAATTTCATCCTTAACCAACCTACGGACGGGTAACCAGCTATAAATATGCTTCAAATCTAGGTCTGTCTCGAAACTTTAATCTGTTTTAAGATGGCGGAAGTTATACTGACGTAACTACATCTTTCTTACCCGAAAGAAGAAAGGAAATTCTGCGCAATGAACGACATCCGTACATGAAAATCGGCAATCTAATAAAATATAAAATCTAAAAATACTCTCCAATCCTGATTAAGATACTTAACGCACATATCAACGTTGAATTGTGCAACTCAATTAAGTCATTGAACGCAAATATATTTATGTGCACGAGGGAAGCGATCAACCTATTAATCATTCAGAAGACGGTTCAAGAGAACCAGAGAGACGAGGTGATCATTTATCAACCTTGGTTGTATTGAAGTAGTAATGAGTCTGTATGGCCGATTTTTGGGTTTCCCGTGCATGAAAGTGGACCAACAGTCACTCACCTCTCCGTGCACCTTGGAAATGGTCAGCGTGTGTACTACAACGAACAAAACATATAGAATAGGTTACGAACTCCTCAAATGACCACGCATACAGTTTTTCTTCAGGGTTTGTGGTTTTCTTATAAAATAAGTTTAATGTTTTTCACACCCGTTGAATTTCAACGGGTACCTTCCGCTCGTATATATATATATGTATATGTTCAGAAAGTAGGCACCTGTTGTGCGTTTTTATACCTTAAAAATGGTGCACTAAACAGAATTTCATCCTCATATTTCATGTGGCGTCATGTTCTGAAGGAATTCTACTGCTTCCAAAAGAGCCTTTTCTCCTCAGAAGCATGAAATTAAGACCATGTATGAAGTTCATATCCACACCTCTTTTTGCCACTGCTAATATCCATACACTCAACTCTGCATACATCCTAACATGTGTCTGTTATGTTAAAGCAAACCATTATACCTTTCATGCAAATGTCTCTTACCACCACTAAACTAGTTCACCCGTCCAAAATGCGAAAATATTAGTTTTCATCACGTGCATGAAACTATGTTCTATTGTTCGAATGCTTTCACAGCTTTTATTGTCTATGTTGGATGATGCTTTTGGGCAATTCTGCGTTTTGTTCATTTTTGAAAAACTCAACGTTTCGCTTCTCTTACTGGAAGCGTCATCAAAAGAATGAGCGTTTAACGGCTTCAGTTATCTCTTATGTAGAAGCATTGATGTCCGTTGCACCATTGTTGGGCCGATTTGAATCTTTTTCGGAAGACGTAAGCCGTTGGGCTTTTGCAGGAGCCAAGAACCGATTCCAAACCGTGCTAAGGATTAATCCATCCTCCATATTAAAGTTTTTTGGCCTTTTGACTATTTCTATGGCCTCATGTTATTAAGCGCGGATGATATTCTTGTGTCGTGGTCGAGACCCGTGTTTGGTCGAACATTATCCTGTGTCCAGGGCTTTAGGGCTATGTCCGTGACTACTCGTTCCGGGATATTGAGAGGCCGTGGTAGAGGGGAAGACGTTGGGTAAGCGGAGAAGGGAAGAAAGAGAGAATATGTCCTATAATCTGGGTGAAGAGGAGTTATGGCTGGGCGGTTTTTGAATCCCAATATCAATATCCAATATCTTTAAATATTGAAAATGGACCAATAACAATAACCTGTATTGGACTATTGAACATTGGAAAGTATTGGCACATTGGAATGTTCAAAGCGGCCCAACAGTGGTACAACGGACATCGATGCTTCTATATAAGAGCGAACTGAAGCCGGTAAACGCTTATTCTCTTGATGACGCTTCCAGTAAGAGAAGCGGAACGTTGAGTTTTTCAAAAATGAACAAAACGCAGAATTGCCCAAAAATATATCATCCTACACATGTTCTATTGTTTTTTTTAATGCATTATGTGCCCAGTACCTTTCTTATTCTCACCACGACAAATTGTGTACTTTTTTATGTGTACTTGTTTCAATATTTTTTATGCTCGTGCTTCTTGTATTTTCAAGTTTTTTCAACGACGTAGGTGCCGTTAATTTGTATTTCGATCCATTCCGCTCGCTTCGTCTTAAACTCGGGCCAATATTTTTCTTTATCGCTGCGCATAAATTACAACGGAATCCCCCATTTATTATTTCTCAAGCAGCTAGCTCGTTTTTCTTTTCGAATGCTTCGTAAAGTAGCGCAATTTATTCATTTCCTTTTTTTTCATAGAAAAGTGTTTTTTATCCATCTTGGGGGGAACCGTAATTCCTCAAGAGAAAGAGAGATTGAGGGAACTTATTATTCTTTTTACATCCCTTTATTTTTTTAAGGACGCCGAAATTCATCTCACGTTGACTATTCATCTTGCGATACTATGGCCCTTTCTTTTCTTCTTCTTCCCTCTGGAATCGTTCTGTGAAGTATCTTTCCACCGCTCTTCTGTTTCACACTTTGCTTTCCTTTTCTCTCTCTGTTCTCATTCTGGCGAGGTTGAATAAAATGGCCTCGGAGAATTACTCGCGGATTTAAGACGTCGTATTTTTTTTGTCGCGCGCCTTAAATTCGAAGAGCCGGGATTTCTGGGCGTGGGTGTTGTGTTTCATCGGCGGTTTGAAGCGGTTGTTAATTGCATTAAAAGCTATAAAAGGGGAAGCGGGGTTTTATTTTGCATGCTCCAGTATTCTTCGCGTAAAGGGATGGATGGACCCGTGTGGAATCAAGGTTTGCGTGCTCCGCGGTTCCGCTTCGATTCGGACCAAACAGTTTCGTATACGATATCTCGTGCACGGATAATTCGAACGTGCGATATTTCTTAACCGTGACTACTCGTTCCGGGATATTGACGGCCGTGGTAGAGGGGAAGAAGTTGGGTAAGCGGAGATGAGAAGAAAGAGAGAATAGATTCTATAAACTGGGCGAAGTGGAGTTAGGGCTGGGCGGTATTTGAATCCCAATACCAATATCCAATATCTTAAAATATTGAAAATGGACCAATATCTATAACCTGTATTGCACTATTGAATATTGGAAAATATTGGCATATTGGAGTAGTGAAAGAATTGTAATATTGGAAATAATGAAAAAATGAAATATTGGTATAGTGGATAATATTGAACAGCAGTATTAACAGGTCAAATTATATATTTGCTTACGATGGTTTACAAATGCTGCCTGTGTTAACCACGTAAAAGTCTGTTGATAAAACAAGAAAAGAAATGTAAGCTTTCTTTTCCCCAGTTATTGCTATGAATAATGCTGGAAAAGAAAGTGCTACACTTGAGTGCCACGCGCGCCATCTGTTTTCAAAGATTAGGCCGCTCTCCGACCACCCTCCTCGCCGGGTCCCAATATTCAATAATTGAATTTTTATCATCAGGTAATCCATTATTCAAAATTCCAATTAGAAATATTGGTTCTTCAATATTCCAATTACAAATATTGGTTTATGCGACAACCAATATTCAATAGAGGATATTGGTATTAGTCGTTCAAAAATTGTTATTTTGGAATCCCAATATTTAAAAATATTGATATTGGAACCAATATATTGGAAAACCGCCCAGCCCTAAGAGGAGTGTTACGTTTAAGGAAAAAAACGAATAATTGGATAAGAGCCTGTATTTATTGAAGAATTAGTCGATGTTTGCTGCATAAGTAAGAAGCATCTGTTTAGGAATATGTGGAACCTGTGAGAATGTGAAATCCATGCCCCGGCAATGGACATATATGAAAGGATCGTAGTATATTGGTTCAAATATTGAATAATGTGATATGATGTATGATTGTAGAGTGAATGCTATGAAAGGGAGGGGTAGACCCAGAAATCCGTGCGTGAATGTGGTGGAAGAGGAGGAATAGGTACTTGAAGTCTTCATAGCAAGAGCAATATCAAATAATGCAATATTTAATGGAAGCAGAAAAGATATGTTAGGATTAGGGATTACGGAAGAAAAATACTAACACGAACTGTGTCTCTCCAACTGAACTACTGAACTGAACTGAAGGACTAACTCCAGTACCTAACTGAGCTCCTTTTAGTGTATTAGCCTCCCCGAAAGGAAAGGGTGCATGTATCTGCTCAGTAGAAGTAGTTTTATCTCCATATGCGGTAAGATAGGTTAATATGACGGTGGAGTATACCTGATAGTAATTAGCAGAGACTGAATTGTACTCAAAGCTGCATTCATGTCACGTATAAGGCGATAGGCGCAAAAATGTTGCGTCAGTTTACTGCTGCATTTTAGTTAGGTGGGCTCGAAGTATTCCTTTACCTGTATTAAGTTATGTGCAATGAGTGGTATTATTCCAGAATCAGTGTTTTTCCATTTGAAGGAGTTTTAGGAATAGGGTTTTATTTTTTTAATAACTTACATTAAGTTTCATTTTATAGAATGTGTCAAACTTTACTAACACCATTTTTGCTGTCAACGGTTCGCTTAATATGTATTACTGAAATTGAATGCGTTAATGCTGATTTAGTGAAAGTGTTTGAATGTGTTGGGAGATGAATCATGAGGAAACGAAAGTGATGAGATTCTCTATAGTACATAGAATAGGAGGCTGATGGTAAAAGTAGGAAGGGGACAAACTGGTGTAAGTTGAGCAATTTAATCACTTGGGTTGTACAGTCGCCGCATAAAGTCTGGCGACATCGACAATAGCGCCGAATATGCGAAACTACGATTTTGTGTGGCTCGACTGATTCAAAAGTGAGGGGAGAAAGAGAGGAGGAGAGGGGTGGTAGGGAGGTGAGAAAGTGGCCAGAATAGTCGTGAATCGGAACCTCGTCTAAGGGGCTAGTGAATTAAGGGGATGATGTTGCCGATGTCACCAGACTTTATGCGGCGACTGTACCTTGGAATAAAATTGACATATTTTCAAAGACATTAGGAGGAGAATAGCGCTTGCGAAAGATACTTTCTGCAATAGAAGGGAGCTGATGACGGGGACCTTGAGGAAAGATATAAATAATTATTTAAATAAAAAATAATTTTAAAAAACCACGTTTTTAAGACGGATTAACAAGTATAAAATAATTTCTCCCAGCCCCACACACATTAATAATATATCCCCATACAGATTCATAGCCTCATACACAGGTTGTGCTGAAAGTTTGTGATTGTGAATTTTAATATCTATGAAAATACTTGTTACATTGAAAACGAAAAACGTGGGGCGTATGAATTAGATAATTGATGCATGAATAATTCACCTTAGTCACTGACCATTTTATTGCACTGCAAATGATATGAACTGTTTGATGTGAGTTTTCTCAACGACAGCTACTCCCTACGATCTTCACCATTATCTACAGCATGCGTGTTTTCCGCCCAAACCTCTGCGTCTTGGAGTTCCGTGTTCTCAGGTGTGCGCCACGTCTTCGAGACGCCGAGGTTTAGTTACTCTTGTTGTAATTAGCGTGCTCCGACCTCAAGAGGTTGTGAATCGCGCCGTGTGAACTTGAACAAGGAGCGCACAATACATGGCAACTTACACATACCCACCCACCCCGTGGTGTCCGATACTGTAGGCGAGGTTCAAACCCGCAAACAATGACCTTAAACTACAGGTCGGGTCTAATGTTTACGCTTATGCATCTGGCGAACGGTCGATTGGTCAATATTTCATATCTTAGTCTATCAATAATTGTACTTATAACGTTCATACCCATGACTATTTTTTATCAAGTTTTTGTTTGAAGTCACGTATGATTTTTGTAAGTCGTTTTCGAGAAAGTGGAGAGTTACCAAAGTGTCACTTTGACAATAGTCCCCGTGTAGGTGTACTAAAGATTATTTTTTATGATATCTTTGAAATTATAACTTAAAGCATTTTAGCATAATTTTTAGAGTTAAATGACGCTTTTTTCTTCCAGTTTATGTTCTTGGTACACTATACGACTACTTATACCGAAATTTTCTAACTTTACTTCACGAATTCACGAAGAAGTTGGAAATGTGGCTTGAAAGTTGTTGTAAATTTACAAACAATGCTTACTCTTCTCTTAGAGGTCAAATTTAGCTGTGCGTGGCGCATGAGGTAGGGGACTTTGAACGTATGGGTAGAAAAATACCACTTGAGCATGAATGAGGCAAATACTGAGTAGGGGACTTTAACTGTTCATACTAAGACTCTGCACTTAGCTCTTTAAGGTGACATTAGGACTCGCAATAATAACCCTACATGCGTTCTGCTATCTTTTCTCTCATATTTTCTATGTGCCCACGCTCTAAACTACGTTGAATCAAGGTTTTTAGGATGAAACGGACGTAAAAGAGAATCTCAGATTCAGATGTCTTATGAAGAACTCGGAAGAAATGATTTTTGTAAAACAAATCTCTGGAGTAGGAGATAAAAAATGATTTGTCACTCATTAAAGGACATAGTAGCCTCCCTGAAACAGTATTGGGAAGAAAAATGAACAGAAAGAATCATCGAGGAAGACCAAGAGCATACCTGCAAGTGGTGAGAGACGTTCAAATGAAGATTGTTGAAATGAAGATGTTCGCCCGAGGGAGTGTGGATTGCTGAGCTTCCAGCGAACCAAACTTTGAATTGATTACTTGACGTCGTCCAGCAAAGAAGAATTCTAATTGTATCTATCATTCGCAACAAATATTTATATTGTGATTGGCCCTAACTTCTTTATTTCCCTCGTAGGACCATTAGCTCAAAACCACCCTACTTAAATATGTCTCCTCCTGCAACACTGCTTTTTTTTTATAAACACGTCACTAGGGAACAAAGAACTCTATGGCAAATGACTGACAAAATATTTGACAGATAAATGAAAGTGATTTAAGTTACTAACCCCTTGAACTACCAATTCACAAACTTGAAATGCGACAGACTGCTGGTGATCGAAGTGAAGTGTCTCAATGATCGCCGTCATTGCCGACAAGATATTATAATATAACGTCAAGGTCGCTTTAATAATCTCTGGTTTTGTATTTTAGTAAAAAGGTAGTTTGAACGAGATTACGAGAACGAAATGAAAGATAAGGAGTTTTTAAAGCATAGATCTCGTCAGAATTTTAACGTTGTGTGTCTTCTTAGCTATTTAAAAAAATAAGTTTATTTCTCACCCCAGTAAATCTTACAGATTTGCAAAAAAATCTTCGGTTGAGAAGACGTATTCACCGTACTGTGTGATTGAGTCAAGTTAAATTTTTATTCATGCGTATTTAGGCAATTGCTGAGAAATACAGTCTTGTGCAATATTTTTGCATCATTAATATTAAAATATTTATTTCATGCTTCTTACAGCTGCAGGAATGAAAAAAAAATATAATTCGAATATGGTCTCTGGTCCAATGGAAAAATTTGACCTTTTCTTTTGGTGGTGCCTGGAATTGTTTTGTTAATCAAAACTAGAGGTTACAAATATTATTCAAGAAATTTGTAACATTTTTTCAAATATTAATAATAAAAGTTGAACAATAAACATTATGGCAATACAAAATAATCTGTTGTTTATGTACGCATGTTTCACCAATAAATGTATCGTTTTAAAATTTAAGTAGGTATAAAAAAAACACTTAATCTGTACCTAATTGTTATGTCAAACTTACTATAATAACTTCCTATGAGCAACATTCTCCTCTCACCAGGAATAAGAACTTTAAACTCTTCAATGACATTCATTTATAGTATCTGCAGTTTCTTGCTCTATGAATGGTAAAATTAGGCACTCCAAGAGATCTTGAGACAATGTTTACTCTGGACAATTGATAGTTTGGAAAAACGCCTTTCACAACTGACACAGTTTACAGGTAGGGTAGACCGGGGCACGTTTACGCGCGGGGCACATTTACGCAGGGCCCTTTGCTCGGTAACTAGAGTAACTAGAGAGCCACCAGTCAAGCAGTCTTGTGCTGCAGCCTAACCGGAGCCTCTTACAAACTCCCCGCCGCCTGTTGAGTGACCGTCTCGTTGTGAGGAGCATTTTTGTTTTTAAGAGCAAGGTAAGTAAACTTTCTTATGTTTGTATCGAAGCTCCTGGTGAGCTTAGCTTTCAGAATCAAGACCAGACAAATATACACTTATATATAGAATTTTAAGCTCGTTTAGATGGTGTCTTTGTATGATCTAAAAGTATTAAATTTACAGCTGTAGTTTCGATTATACATCAAAGATGGCGATGGTGCACGTTTACGCAGCTCTGTTGGGGCACATTCACGCACGGCGTAAACGTGCCCCTGCACGCTGTATGACTATTGTAAGCATGATATTATTCAATGAAACTGTTATTTTTGTCACTTCACACGCATTTATATAATCTAGGTAGTACTGTGCAACAGTGTAACTGATTTGTAACCTACGTTTTGTCATAAGTTCTTTGTGTTTATTTTTTAGATGAAGATAAATTAAAAACATGAAATCGAGAGAAGTGAGCTTGATCTCACAGTGTTAAAAAATGCACTTCTTCAAAAAGTGACTCAAGGAAAGAGTTCGATCAGAACAGCTACAAAAGTCTTTAGTTTGAACGATAAAACGTCTGGAAACTATTGTAAGAAATGGCCAAGCCTTAACCGAAGAGGAATTGAAAAATAAAAACCAGCAATAAAATCTAAGTTTTTAATAGAAAACATCCTATTTATTTAGAAATTATTATTTTGTTAAACTTATAGTTTATAATAATATAAATTCGAGCCAATTTTTTCACTTAGGTGACACAATTACTTATATTTACAGACTACTTTTGTGTTTGGCCTGCATTACAACAATTTCGTTGTTTTACAGCCTATTAACGATGTGGACAAAGTTATTGGGCGTAAAGGT
This sequence comes from Pyrrhosoma nymphula, assembly GCA_963573305.1. Lineage (NCBI taxonomy): Eukaryota > Metazoa > Arthropoda > Insecta > Odonata > Coenagrionidae > Pyrrhosoma > Pyrrhosoma nymphula. Next base: position 2,959,764 of record OY754335.1, on the reverse strand, counting down.
TTCAGACAAATGGGGAAGATGACCTCTGCCAAGAGAGGAACACTGGGACTCTGGACCCTCCAAGTGAGCGCTGCTGGAAATTTCATTCCCGCATTTATTGTATTCCCTAGAGTGAACTTTAAGGAACACTTTTTAAGGGATGGTCCGGTTGGCTTCGGAGGAGACGCCTATCCTTCTGGATGGATGATTGAAACGAATTTTTTTTAATTTGCCAAACAATTTTGTCTAACGTCAGGTGTTCGACTTCAAAACCATGCTTCCTGATTCTGGATAATCATGAGTCACACCTGTCTGCAGCAGTTTTGGATTATTTTAAAGATAATGGAGTGACACTGTTGTCTTTCCCGCCCCACTGCAGTCACAAATTGCAACCTCTCGACTGTAGTGTTTTCGGCCCTCTACAAAAATTTGTTAATGCGGCCTGTGGCTCGTGGATGGCAACTAACAAACGTCCTATGACAATCCATGACATTCCTTCGATGTTAGCGTCAACTATTCATTTGGTAGCTACCCCAGGAAACAAATTGGCTGAATTTAGAGTGACATGGATATCACAATTACACAGATTTGTTTTTTTCTTATGCCGATTTCATGACGTCCTATGTGACTCGCAGACCACCAGAACAAACTAACGAGGTGCAAAACCTGTATGATAACCCTACACCATCGACTAGTAATGGCACTTGCAAAGGGGTTGCTGAATCATCTATAAGCCAGGTGAGAAGTTCAACTGATGACTAAGCGACTTCTGGGACTCAAGGGATCTACCCAAGTCCTGAAGAAGTAAGACTTTTTCAAAAGCCAGGGCCCAGAATTGAAAATAAAAAAGGAAGAAAAAGGAGAAAATATGAAATACTTACAGATACTCCAATAAAAGAATCCTTGAGAAAAGAGCAATCAAAGTCAAAGGTTAAAAGAAAAAGTTCAATACAACAAAAAGAAAAGGCTACTTAAGAAATTGTTTGATTGTGGCGCAACTGAAAACGTTTCCAAAGCAAAGGTTGACAAGGGGAAAAACTTATGAAAAGGAGAATGAAGGATGAAAGGTCGGAGGACGAGGACGAAAATTGCTTATGCATTTATTGCTTAAAACCATACAAAAAATCAAAAGGTCAAGAATGGGTGCAGTGTTTAAAATGTAAGAGGTGAGCTCACGATCAATGTGCTTCAGGGGACACTTCATTTTTTGTTTGTCATAATTGTAATTCTGACGATGAGGAAGAATGGGACGAATCAAACATGTAACATGAATTTTCTTTATTGATTCCATTTGGTGTAGCAATAAACATGTACTTAAAATGTACAGTTCTACGTTTTTATTCCTTAATGCACTATTTCATTATATGCGTAAATGTGCCCCGGTATGTGCGTAAACGTGCCCCACATAGGGGGCACGTTTACGCACCTGACCTAGGACCATATAATAATTTATTACACATATAAATAAAAAGTTGAGATAACGGTTTGCTTGCAAAATTATACTTTTATATCTATATTATCACCTAAAAATATTGAAAATTATAATTTCAAACAGTAACATATTTTTAAAAATTTAGAGAAAAAATCCGCGTAAATGTGCCCCGGTCTACCCTATTATGGAGAAAATTTTCAAAGCACATTGTAACTCTCTGAACAATTTTGATATGTTGTCAAGGAGTAACCACTCAAACCACTTATTTAAAACTATTCTTGTAGCAAATAATTAACTCTTAACACGCCATCAGAAACGCGCTCCTCAGTTGTTTACTTCTACGCATGCTTGATACTATGTACGAAACGCAAAACTTATTTGAACGGCCAGCCAGCCAGCTACAGTGAATTCTTAACGCTGGTTGTCAATAAGACTGAAAAAAAAACACTTTTAAGTGTATGATTTATTCACCAGTATATGGTTCATCTAATTCTCTTGCAAAATTATAAACATTCTTTGGAAGAGTTTAAATCAATTTCCTACGATTAAGAGTTTTTAAAAGACTTTATTACGACCTAGATTTCAATGTTATTAACATCATCTTCAGATCCTGAAGATGATGTCAATAGATCACCTGAAGATTATGTTAATAACGTTGATGTGTCATCACCTGAAGATTATGTTGATAACATTGATGTGTCATCACCTGAAGATTATTTTAATAAAATTGATGTGTCATCACCTGAAGATTATGTTAATAACATTGATGTGTCATCACCTGAAGATTATTTTAATAAAATTGATGTGTCATCACCTGAAGATTATTTTAATAAAATTGATGTGTCATCACCTGAAGATTATGTTAATGACATTGATGTGTCATCACCTGAAGATTATGTTAATTACATTGAAACCTAGGTCGTAATATAAAGTCTTTTAAAAACTTTTAATTGTGAAAAATTGCTTTAAGCTCTCCAACCGTATCATGTAAGTATAAATTCCACCCCTTATCGCCCGAATATTCGGAATTCATTCACACTATCATTTCACAAATATCGAAGTCATTTATTTAATTATTTCTCACCATTAGGTGGTGCCAGTGCACCACCGGCACCACCCGAGCGAACACCTTTGCACCTGAGACTTCTAGGCACCCACACAAACCCGTCTTTCGAACTCCATTAGTCCTTCGCCGGAATCCAAATCTTTTCCCTTCCCGCGGAATGTGCGGCTTTCTTGGGAAATTGGCTCGCAGGCGGATCGTCAAGACGCCGGATTACCTCTCCGTCTGCCTTTCTTCTCCTCCGCTACTGCAGCAGCGCCGTCGCTAATTCCTTACTACTTCCCCTCACCTTAATGATCCACCCGAGCTAATGAGTGAACGTGACCTCAATTCGCGTTCGGCCTCTGATATCAAAATGGAATTTTTCCTCGAAGGGTAGCGACGTTGAAGGGTTGGGATCATAGGAGGGGGTTGGGGTAGAGCTCTCATCAATACAAACAGAGGCGATGAGAGAAAGGGAGACAGTCCCAGGTAATGCTCGTGAATGTATTTGGAAATGAATAAAAGAGTGGAATGAAATAGGGGTTCGATCGATTCTTCTTAATATCTACGAGGTGTGATAAAAAAAATAACGGGAATTTTCGTTTTTATTAAAGAATATTTATTTATTAATCAATGTCAATTTTGTTCACTTCAAAGAAATCCCCCTAAGATATAATACACTTGTGCCAGCGGTTTTTCCAATCTTGGAAGCACTTCTGGGACTCACATTTCGGTGTAGAGTTCCAGCTCCTTCAGCGATTCTGTTTTTATCTCATAAATGGTGGCAAAACGTCGTCCTTTCATGATTCTCTTCAGCTTCGGGAATAAAAAGAAGCCACAGAGAGTCATGTCCGGTGAATACGGTGGCTGCGGAAAAATTAACGCTTTGTTTTTTTACCAAAAAATCACGAATAAGCAGTGAGGTGTGAGCGGGAGCATTGTTGTGGAGAAATTTCCACGAGTTGTTTTGCCACAAATCTGGGGGCGTTTTCGTCGGATTGCTTCTCGCAAACGGCGCATAACTTCCAGTTCGTATTCCTTACAGACCATTCGACCCCATATGGCAGGAACTCAGAATTATTGAAAATCGGAATTATGAAGCCCGCTACATTTAAAAATTCCCGTTATTTTTTTATTACACCTCGTATGTTGGCATTCATATCAAATGTGAAAGATTGTTTATTTATAGACATAGGATACTAGCTGAATTACCCATAGGCGTTGTTCGGGATCATACTTCCTTCATAACTCATAATGTAAGAGGAGAGGGGTTAGTTAGTAGGTGTCAAAACAGACTACGGTGTTATTAATTACTGGATTTATTTAAATAATTTGCTGAAAGCGCGGATTTTAGACAAATAGGATGCGTAAAAGAAAGTCGATTGAAGAAAATGAGAAACATCATTCTTTCGGATGTATCTGATGAAATACGTTTTAACTCTCTTCCTTGAGTGAAAGTATGTAGTATTAAAAAAAAATCATTGCACAAAACCCATTGCTTAGCATTCCTAATCAACTTAATTAAGCAAAATTAATTTTAAATGCGTAAGAGACCAAAATCTGGTTGCAAAGGAAATATGCTATTGTTTATTTCAGAGAAAAATGTGCGTTTTTGCAGCTAAAAACGCAATTTTATGACAAATACGAATTGCAAGAGATAATTGATTAATAGAACTATGAACTTCATTATTTTAGCCATTTGGTTAAAAAAAATCCCAACCCTCTTATTTAAGTAGCAGGAGTAATTTTAAAAAGCAAAAAATGAAATTACTACAAAAAACCCTATACGTAGCGTAGACCGCCAAAGGGACCCTTTTTTGGGACCTTTTGTGGTCCTGAGATATTTTTAAAATAGCCTATCATTTTTCTCCTGTTTTGAACTATTCTGTCTGCAAAAGTTCAATACGATTGGAGTAAAACTGTATATTTGTTTAAATAACAAATGGGAGCGTTTTTGGAGGAGCGTGGTAGTCTAGTGGGTAGAGTGCTTGGCTAGTGATCGAATGGGACCCGGGTTGAAATCCAGGTTAAAACCTTTGTACGCCCCCGAGCAAAACAATCCTCAGAGTGCGAGGTGGTCCAGGGAAAGGAACTGGCCCCCCTTACCCTGAATGTGTGAGATTCACACGCCTTTGGTTTAGTCCGGGGTGAGCTCTACCCTCTAACTATCCAAACCAACCTTCGGGTTGAATCACTGAGTAAGAGTGAGTGAGATTTTTAAAGGTTGGCAAAAAACATCTTTGGTTGTGAAGGCGCGTTTTCACCGAACGTATCAAGTACTATTAGTCCTAAAAACTAAAAACTAAATACTACATCTAACAAAAATATTCAGGAGGCCCCACAAATTCTAGATCCGTCACTGTTCGTTCGCGAAATATGGTTTCGAACCCCACAGGAAGGTAATGAAATAACGGCCGATTAAATCTGTAGAGCCGCTGTTAACCGTGAACCGCTCGCATTATTCATCGGTCGACGATGAGTGAGATTGCTTGTCACAGGGGAGATTCCCCCAATGCTTATCGGGAGGTGAAGCCTGGAAACATTTTTCCGATGTTGTACCTAATTCCGGGAGGGAGCCAGCTGAATTGCGATGCCTCCTTTGTTAATAAGGTTGCGCTCCAGCCAAATGCCATCGCTTCTTTATTTTCAACAAATTTTTGCGGTTAATATTTAGCGGAGGAATAAAACGAATAGTTTAGTGAGGTTAGATTACCTCATGCGCGAATCTACGGGTTTTATTTTCATGGCTGCCCCAGCAGATTGTGACATTTTAATCGAGTAATGATGGAAACAAATTGTGCTTTTGTGGGTTAAAACGGTGAAAAAAAAGACAAAACAAAAATCGGTCTTCTTGTTTTTTTTTATTGGAGGCTGGTTAATTGCTCGATTGCATTTTAGTAATGAATACTACAGATTCTTAGGAGTAATAGATAATGATTATTTCTATCTTTTCCTTCGATTTGTAGTTCGAAGCGCATATTTTTTTACGGCCAAATCCACTTTCAAAGTCCTCTGTTTTCAAGTGTTTACTCGTATTTTCAATATAAAGAGATTTATTCGAATTGAGATAGTACATATTCCGACGTCAATTCAAAACCTTTTTTATCAATCGATTTGGTCAGTTTATCAGTCAGAAATATTTTTTATTTTGTGAACATTGGATTCGGCCTGACACTGAGATATATTGTTACAAGTAATATTACTGTAGTATAATATTAAAATAGTGTGATTTCGCGCGTAGAAGAAAATCTGTTCGTATGTAATTGAATAATTACTGAATATATGTCATGTGCGATGAGGCTACGTGTAAAAATAGCATTGAAATGCCGAAAAATGCAAATCGGTATAATGCAACTTTTTTCACGTTCATCTATAGATGTCACTAGTGAGAACGCGTATGTAAAGTTTCATGCAAATCTGTACATGAACAAAAATCGCACCAACCACCTTAATTGTGATTGATTACAAATGAGATCGGAGAATAGTAACATTTATTTATAAATTAATTTATTCGATTAAGTTCATGATAACGTTCTACCAAATCTTACCAGACGTTGTTGAAAACATTTGACCATCTTTGACCGTAAACGCGAGGCACCTTGGGAGAAATCGTCCCATCCCTGTCCCATTTGTGGGTGGGTGGGTCCCACAGACGATTCGCGTCTGTTATCTTAATGTGCGAGATTTCGAAACGGACGATTCGAATGGAGTACATCCGCCCCATTCGCCCCCGCACACACACATGCTCCGCACCACGTGTGTCTGTTGTCTCCCACTCTCTTTTCCCGCCGCGCCGCCGGCCGCGCCGCTTCCTCCGTTAACACACAAACGAATGCACATTCAATTATACGTCTGTCTGGGCGGTCATTCGGGTCGGTCGGTCTAAGTGGAGTGGTATCGGGCCCACTACCCGGAGACGGGGGGACTGGGGGGTCACGTTCTTCCCGCCCCCCCCCCTACATCCGCCCCCCAACAACATCCGATGAATGATTCGGATTTCATTTATTCGAATTTCCAGAGCGCAACCGACAACACGTTTACTCTCTCCCTCTTCGAAGGAGTCTCACGGACACTCTTACTAGTTTTGTTTGCCCTCTCTTCTGAATTTTTCATTCTCTTGAATGTTCTTGTTCTTTTGACATATCGATGGATGATTACCTCTTCCTCTCTTTAACCCGCCCCGAAGGAGAATGAATGGTGTCGTGGATATGTGGGGGTCACAAAATCCTTCAATTCCACGCTACCTATATTTTTTAGCAAATTGAAATGACTACATATTATTAAACGCATAAATGCATGGAACGTGGGCAAGAATAATATTTTTAAATATATGATGTTTATTTCATTCTCGCAAACAAGTGTATTTAAGAAGTGACTTCTTCCAGGAAATTGACTGGACTATTGATAGGAAAGTGTGCTTAGCTAGACTTGACTATTGACAGGAATACATAATAGGCACCTGCCCATATTAGTGTTGAGTTACGAGACAAAATATGCGTTGATTTGAGTTAAAATATGTTCATTCGCTGAATAATCTTCACAATTTTTAAAATTATTTCGTAATCTAATAATTAAGGAATGTCACCATTTAAAGCAGTAATTTTAAACAATAAAAATGAAAAGGTGGAATTGTAGATATACCTATTTTTTTACCCCAGTGTGTCGCGGTCAGTGTAAAACCTTTTTCCGCCTCAAAAACAAACCAGAAGCAATAGGGTAATTTTAACTAGGTACTAATTTTTAGGTTATTTAAACAGGGTTAAAGAGAACATATTGTATTAATTCGCAAAATATTACATAATTGTTGTAATGAGCAAGCATTTTTATTTTCTATACCGAAATCACAATATTATATTAAGCAATATCATCACGAGTAATATTTAATCTTATTTTTTGGAGTTATTCGTAAATTTGATTGCTTGAAGTCCAAACGTGTTTTTTGCTCGATAAAAATACGGTTGGCTTGATTGATTACTGTCGGCACCAATGGCTGAAAATTTGTTAATTAAAAATATTTGTCGGCCCCTGTGGCGGCGGGGTAAAGTCCCCGCCTGCTAAACTGAGGGTCGCGGGTTCGAGTCCCGCCTGAGTGGATTTTTCACCACTCAGGACATGGGTGTTTGTGTTCGTCCATTGTTATATGTTACAACACCCGTAATGTAAAAGGCCGTCAGTGCTGTTTTCGGGGATGAAAAAATAAATAAATAAATATTCGTCGTGTAATTAATAATTTCTTGCGATCATTTTGTTTTCCAGTAATTTAGGCATGCCACCATTAAAAGCTGTATTTTTTTGCAATGCAAAGGAAAAGGTGGAATTCAGTTTTTGTTTTGACTCACATAGCCCAGTAGTTGTAACATGCTTTAGGATTGGTTTAATTGCAGTCCTTCATTGCGGATTGTAATCTCATCCTGGCATTTCTTTTTTTCCCCTAAATTTCTCTTTCTTTCTCACTTACTCTTTCAAATTGGTCTTCCTCGTGGAATAAACTTTTTTATATTTCCCATATGCGACAAAGAGTGCCCTCTGGCTTCAAATTTAGAGGTTTTGCAATTATAAACATATTATCATACGTTGATGTGCACTAATGTATAGAGATTCGACGTTCATTGCTTTTAAAAATGTTTAAGGATATTCAGTGGTTTCACTCAACGTAAGAAAATTTGGTGAAACTTGCTGGAAACATTACTTTTGTTGTTTTAAAGCTACCGGATGTTTTTAAGAATTAGTTGCCGCAGATTTTTTAAGATATTTGAACGAGTAGTGGGCACGAAATTACAAGGGGTTCTTATGGGAACGCAAGACTTATATTCATCTGAAAGAATCTCTTCTAATTATTCAATGCATAATAATTTACATCATCGATAGAAAAATTTATTTAAATAGATTTTCTTTGAGCGCTTGAAGAAATCCCTGGCGCGCGTTGCGAACGATGTGATACTGGAACAATGAGTAATGCACTTGAACGTGGATGCATAGCTTGCAGGATGTACGAGAAGAAAAGGCGTAAGAACCCTTGTAATTTCTTGCTCAATTCTCGACCAAATATCCTTTGGTAGTTTTTTGCAGAAACGGGTTGAAAACACCGTATTTTTGAATTTTTTTACAAAAGTCATGAACTTTGGACGTGATTTGTAATCTAACCAATAAACCTAGGTGTTTGAAACTACGCTATCAAAAACTCACTAACATGGAAATATTGTAAAAGGTATTTGATATCCATTGAACAATTCTTGAAAGAGACAGAGCACGCTAAAGTTTGAAATGTTTTTGGAGAACTAATTTCTGAGGCCGACTTTGCTGCATTTTATCTACTCAATACGCTTTGAGGAAATGCTATAATAATTTTCATTTAACAGAGCACTAAAAGTTGTACAATTATAGGTTCGTATCATTTGTTTAGGAAAAAAGGCCACAGAGATATCATGTCTCAAAGCTGTGAAAATTTCACATTCATGTGGCAGGTGGTCGTGACATGGGGTCACACAAACGGCTATATCTCCAAAAGTATTTCACTAACGGGCCTAAAAATTAGCACATTTCAATTGAAGGTATATAAAACTATCCACACAATCAATTTCATTAAAATCCGAGATGGTCGAGCCCTAGACCACTTGACATGGAATGACCCTTAAGAAAATAATTCTGAAAATTTGCAGGTTGCTTCAAAACAATATTATAAATGCTTTCAGGTGGCTTCATCGAATTCTCTTAAGTTGAGTGAAATCACAGAACCTCCTTAAACTTTTCTAATTCGCTAGGGCTATAGGTGTAGCAGAACTTGGTGGCATTCGCTCGTGCACAGAATGACGCCAGGGAGAATAGAGCATACAAGGGTGAGGGGGGATGAGTGTGGTTAGGTGCTCTATAGAGGTGCCCACCTGAGTCTTTCGGTACCCCTACCCGCTCCTCAATCCTTAATTCAGCCTCAGTGACAAACTCTCCTTTGGCGAGTGCCACCAAGTTTCGCTATGCCTATATTCTGTTTGAATTTTTTCGTGAAGCCACGAGTGGACTAATTGTGAGTGGCCATAAATGTCAAGAGCACTGAATTATATTTGGTGTTGCGCACAGTACTATGCTGCTATCTTTATCGTTAATCATCAATCCGTCTGTGGCTGATCGAAAAGATGCAAGCATAAGTAGCCTCCTCAGTGATTCAGAAGAAAAGGTTTCAAATGTTCTATAACGGTGAACGTCGAAAATTTAAGAGATTGGAGTTCCAAATGTTTCAATAATGTTTTTTAATTAAAAAAGGCATGTTTAATAATGGGATTTAAAGGAAACATTCAAATGCATATAGTTGAGTTTTTTTGTAGTTACACGTTCTCTTTTAATGTAGCAGGAGCGGTAATCGAGATTTATTGTGTCCACATTTAAATAATTTTTCAATTTAGTCCAAAAGAAAATTCTTGGATCACATTTCGTTGATGTGCATCTGTTTATATGCGTTGGAACTCACCGTTCCGGTTACTAATTGGAATGGTACAAGAATTATATTTTTAATTTTTTTCCCTTATTAAAGCATGTTAGTAAACTAAGAGTTTTCGTCACGGTATTCGAAATTATGGCGAAATTATAATGAAATACGTTTTTATTTCGAATCTTCGACATGGCGTGACACCTTTATGTTTATTATCAACAGTTATAAAATAAATTAATTTATTATTTCACTTTTTGAAAAAATCTGCAAATGTGTATAATTACGAAATATACGTCATTTATGTATTTATTCTTCACCTTTCATGAGATATCGGTCAAATAAGTTGGAAATTCGAATTGTAGCCATGCGATGAAGCATACACGAGTATAAAAATGAGAAACGTTGACAAAGAGTAATGAAACAAATTTTTTTCAACTTATTTGACCTATATCTCTTGAAAGAAGAAGAAAATACATAATTGAGAAAGAGGTCAGGAAAAGGAATCATCTAGATACATGTCATTTTCCATAAGTCTACGTGTTTAAGAGCATTAAACTGCCAAAAAAACCAAATCGATAAAATTAATTTTTTTTTTCAATTTTATCCATACATGTCACTATTAATTAAAATATGTGCAATGTTTCGCGCAAATTTGTAAATAAACAGAAATTGTTCCAACCACTTAATGGCGGTTTTTCGTTTAAGTTTACCTTAATAAGTCGAACCTTATTCCGTAGCTCGTTACCGTTTAAGACGGCAACAGGTAATTTTTAGATAAGAATAAATGGAGGAAGGAGATTGTTCCTGGCGTGAGGAATCGCTTCGATCCTCAGTTTTTAAGTACTCCTGGAAAAAATGCGCAGGCCTACTCACGTACTAAATTGCGTTCGCGTTAAATTTTGCGATATCTCCCGATAATGAAAAGGCCTTCAGTTAACCTCCTCCTGCGGCGGAATCCGTAACATAATTTATAAGTTCCCTATGGAGCTAAACTTCGTTAACTTGTCATCCTCTCCAGATTTATTGAACGGTGGTATGTCCCCCCCCCCCATTCCTCCTCCTTGTCAGTGTGATATGCCTCCGATGATACCACCCTTTTGAAATTTAATTTATTCCGTATCGATTGGCCAATGAACATCGAGGGTGTAGTTTCAAGGGGGGGGTGTGGGGGTGACCTCAGGGGTTGGGTCGAACTCAATTTTGCAGTCTGCGTGACCTTGGGAAGTCGGCAAATCGAACCCCTCTCGTACTTCAAAAAGGGTCAGGAGCGTATTCGCCCGTGGAAAAAAACAAATGACCAAGGAATTTCCCAAAAATGCATGTGTTTTGTTTTCATACGCACGACTGCTCAAAGTACAACCAAAATAATAGTTAAGACATCGTATTGAATGTGAAATCTCCGTACACATGCGAGTACTTAGGGTAGTTTGAGAGCGAAAAATCACTTCACCTAGAATTTGATGAATTTGGCCTCATTTTAAAGATACAACTCTCATATTTCCAATGATATCAAAATATCAACCCCTTGCCGAACTACTCTTCGAGCAATTTGCCTAAAATGTATAAGCTGTTTTACATGGGATAGATTATGGCTGTGCGCTCCAGAGGGAGAATATTAAACAAATCAGGAATTTCGAGCACCTAAATTTCGCCAAAAAATTAACGGTGTGTAGATTGCATGTTTTCTAATCCATTTATAAAAAATAATCTTTACTCACCACAGTAACTTTTACAGAATCGCAACAAAAACCTGCTGTTTTTGCGTGTTTTCAGCCGTTCGGCGGGAAAAAATGAGTCAAGTTAGAGACTTATGTAGCTTTGTTTGTTTAATTATTGAGAATTTTGGTCGTGTATAACTATGTTCTTTCGCCATTAATACTACAATATTTATTTCGTACTTCTTACAGACGCTAAAATCAAGGAATTAAATTTGATTATGGTCTCCAATATGACTACTAGGGATCTATCTCGCTCCTCAAACCAACCTTGAAGAGTAATTACGTGCATGCGTGCACAAGGCGCCGCGCCGTTCCCATATGAGTTAGGCGCCGTCATTAAAAGGTTCAATTCTCGATGACAGGCCTGTAAATCTGACTGAGCTTTAATAATTTCCTCCAGTCTGCCTTCTCTTTTGCTTCTGTTACACCCATGCATTGCTTCAACCACGGACCCTCCTTTTCTTAAGACACCTCATATTCCTCCTCTTTATGAGAATACTCAACCACACTTATCCAAGAGAAAAATACAGGTTAAATATATTGCGCAAGTTCGAAGCAGACAATTTTTGCCGGACGTTCAACATATTTTGCTAGAGCCAACGTATTACGGTAGAAGCGATCACAGGAATAAGATAAAGGAAATATACTGCAGAACCGATTGCTTTGAAATGTAATTTTTCCCACGCACAATAAGGGTATGGTGGGGTAAATAATAGTGGCGATAGATCAATCATGTGAAACTCCCACCCTCAATAGGTAGAGTAGAATTTTCGCTTTATTTTAATAACATAGCATCATTACACTAACACTTCACACCGCTTGACGTGTTCGGCATTATTTTTTTTGTTCTCTGCATGTGATAGTATCTCGTAGCATTCATAAATTAATAGCATCAGTAATATTAACAAATAGACTAGCAGAGCTGCTGCCTGATTTGCAGGCAGTCTCTGTCTGTTGTGCTCTTGCGGTGAACTTGGTGTTTTTCCTTTTTTTGCACTACTCAAGTGGAAGCAGGTTAGAAATGTGGCTGAATGAGTGTATATGTTTCCCAAAAATGAAAAAAAAAACATTGACAATAGTTTTTGAAACATAAGTAAATATTTTGGAGTAAAAAAAGTCATAATATTCGTTTTTCTGTGCAATGGTCACTGAAGTTGACTGAGGAGAGTACCATTTTTGAGATGCATTCACTCCGACTATTGGTTAGTCATAGCTAAAAAGATGAGGACAAAAATTCCGCCTTCTATCGCACAGAGAGCCATTGTTTACTCAAAACAGCAAAACAATTGTGTAATTCAGTTTTTACGGAATATGAGCTTAATAGATAACCATTTAATTCTGCATTAATACATGCATTTCATATGCTAACTTATTTAAGTGAACCCGGGAGTCCCGAGAAACTTTAGTCCCCGGAATCTAACTGAATTTGAACTCTCAAAAACCACGGTTTTATGCATTTTTCTTTGCACCACCAACAACTAAAAATCCAAAACTACTACCAAATCATACAGACAGAGAATCAGCATTTAATGCACCGAACCTCATTTCTCTATCTCAAAACTTGAGAGAGAAACAAACAAAATGGATACAGAATGACTGACTGACACGCTACAAAATTAATATATATATATATATATATATATATATATACAGTATGCCAAAAGGGTGGCCGATAAAAAATATACACACGGGAAAAAGAACACTTACACATAAAAATTTTCGATATTTCGGTGAAGTCTAGCTCCACCTTTCTCAAGGTTTAAGGTCCTACCTTAAACCTTGAGAAAGGTGGAGCTAGACTTCACCGAAATATCGAAAATTTTTATGTGTAAGTGTTCTTTTTTCCGTGTGTATATTTTTTATCGGCCACCCTTTTGGCATACTGTATATTTATCACCCGAGTGATTTTCCTGGAAGTTTTATATATATATATATATATATATATATATATATATATATATATATATATATATATATATATGGATGTGTCTATAGTATTGTTCTGCATGTTTGCATGTTCATTTACGTATCACTCTCCCAGTTTCTAATTGGACTGCGCACTGTTCTCCTGACTGCTTTTTGGTGTCAGCACCTGGCGGCCGGGGGAACGTGCGAGGTCCCGATTTGTACTGGGACGAGTGCTGCATGCCTGGTGTGGAATCACCCCGTGCCACACACCTTGGTGGTGGATTGCACGGTACTTCGTACATGTAGATGAGATCTACAACGACTCTTCCTCTCACACTATTCACTCCACTCTCGTAGAACATTTCTTTCGTTATTGGAATCACGTCCGTCCTCTCGTCTTGGCCAAACCAACGAAGTGCGCTAATCTTCATTCATACTTACAATTTTATGTCTAAAATGCATTGTGAATTTATTGACAGGATATCCTTTTTTTATATATAAATGGAAAAATACATTTTAAGTTTACGTACGATCAGTGCTATTCATTTGTTCTGTCAACTACTTAATAAATAAGTGTAAAATTTCCGTAGAAGTAAGAAGAAATTACTATATTCTAACAAATATGCGCACAGTATTACATTGGAAATGGCAACTTCAGCAAACCTGACATAAGGTAACTTTATCTTACGAAATTGTTAAATACAGCGCCACACTCCGTATTTCTTTCCCACCATCATTTCTTAACATCCGTCCTTGGGCCCCTCTCCAGATCCATTTCCTTATCCTCGAAATTTCTTCCGTTTCGAGTTATATTTTTTATCTTATACCTAATCTATCGCCAAAGCCTTTTTTCTCCAATATACTTCTATACTCACGAAATAATAATTTTCTCACTGACCTATCTTTAATGGCTAAAATAGTTTTAGTAACCTGCCACTCCCCTTCGTAATGGTTCCCCTCTACTGGTTGGCATTTCAAGTTTGAAACTTTCCGATCAAGGTTTCTTTTTTTATGAAATCATTATCATTAGGCCTTTCATTAATTCGACTCAAATGGCCGAAACCTTGTTCATTGGCGTGTGCATTTCAATTGTTTCGTGGACAATGCAAAGTTTCCATGGTTTAACAATGGAGTGCCACAAAGCTACCAATGAAAACTTTGTCTGTTCAAAATTTGAATGACACTTGAGGTCCGGTTATGCACCTACTGTTTGGCTTGATGCCTACGTCTTCACTGTAACCGATCGGGATGAAGAAGAATGAATAGGTCGCAATAAATATATACAATGGTTTGACATGGTCTTTCTCATTTAAACATCCTGGTGATATTTACTGAATTCCATTTGAGACTACCTTACCTAGTCGGTAGACTACCTTACTGAATGAATGTAACCGACGTTGACGTTCTTTCCTTTGTACAAAGCTCACGCCAGCTAATCGACGATCTGATGATCCTCCCCAAGTCCAAACTCTCCTTTGACACGCAATAAACGTTGGGGCTACACTATCTGATGGCTTGGCTAAGCTTAACCAGATATTATAAAATCGGCCATAATGGTAACAGGTGACATGCTGTCGGATATTTTGTTTTTTGTTCCTGTGTCAGATTTTTAAATAAAATCCCTCAACCCCTCCATAACCAGAGGAAGAAAGTCGATTAACGGTCATTTTTAAATGTATTTTTTTTATTATAAATTAATTCTCTTTTTTTTTCTCAGGGGACCGTTCAGCGTGGTGCGGAGATGCATTCACCGGCAGACGTCGCAGCAGTTTGCCGTGAAAATCGTCGACGTTGCCAAATTTACCTCAAGTCCCGGCCTCAGCACTTCCGGTGAGTAATGTGTAGTAGTGTGCCTTATTGTCGCCGTTTCCAATATCGTTATGCTGATCTCGACACGCCGCGCCGCTCGCTGTGTTGTGCTTCCCTAAGCTTGTTTATTGCGCGTTGCCATCCGGTCGCTAGGGGTGGAAGCGGGGGGGAGGGGGGGGACAAATGGCTCCTCCCCGTCCCGTTGACTGGTCTCGCTACGTTCATCCATCTCCGTCGGCGCCGAGTCACGTAGCGAGCATTAAATTTGGGGTTTCCTTGTTTGTGTCTTCGTGCTAATTCTTCTTCCATTTGGTCCCAACAGTCAATACCAGAAATTCTACATCCTGCAATGTCCTCCAATCTTCCAACTAATTACCTAAAGGTCATTCCATGCCGAAACGAACGAAAAAAAGATTTAAAATACCCTTGACCTCTCTACCGTTTACGATCAATTTTGCAGGACTTATTCCCTGAATCCCCAACTTAGGATATAGCGTGTACTGATACGCAAAAAACGAACATGCCAGCACATGAAAATTAATTTCTCCTTTGAGGTAGTTTGAGAGCGAAAAATCACTTCACTTAGAATTTGACGAATTTGGCCTCATTAAAAAAAACTCATCTTTCCAATGATATCAAAATATCAACTCCTTGCCAAACTAATTTTCGAGCAATTTGCCTTTAATTATAAGCTGTTTTACATGGGATAGATTACGGCTGTGCGCTCCGGAGGGAGAGTATTAAAAATAAAATAGGAACTTCTAGCCTACTAGATTTCGTCAAGAATCTAACTGACTGTGTGTAGATTGCATGTTTTCTCAACTATTTATAAAAAATAATCTATTAATCACCGCAGTAATTTTTACAGAATCGCAAAAAAACCCTGCTGTTTTGAAGGGTTTTCAGCCATTAAGGCAGGGAAGAAATAAGTCAAGTTAGAGACTTATGCAGCTTTATTTATTTAATTACTCATAATTTTGGTCATATATATAACTATATCTTTGCGTAATATTACAATATTTATTTCATTCTTCTTACAGACGCTGAAATAAAAAAATAAAATTTGAATATGGTCTCCATTATTATGACTAGGGAACTATCTCGCTCCAACTACCTTCAAAGAAAATTTACCTTCGCAAAACTTCAACGTTGAGGGGATAAGGTATCTAGCAACAAAAGATAAAATAATGAGCCAAATATGAAAGAAAGGTTTTTTTAAGTTTTCAAAATAGAATTAATGTATGCCCTAAATTGCAAAATGTTTAATTATTGAAATACGCATATGGGTCGTTGATTTTTCTTTTCGAACAATCATTTGAACTTTAGCTTTATAATAATATGTCCGGAGATATAGAGAAAAAATCAAACATAAATTTACGATAGTGTCAATTTTGCACACCCCCGTAACAAGACAACGGAGGTTTATTTTGCCAAACGGTTGGGGTTTGGTCGTGAATGTTGTGAAAAGAAATACGTGCTACAAATTTTTCCGAAATCGGTGAGGTGTAAGACAACTCGTTTGGCCATTAGACGTGGAATGACCCCGCAGAAATCTATTCTTCTATCGAGCTATGATAAGACTGTTATTTACGTATAGTATGAATTTCGCATTATTCAATTCTTCCTTAATGTTTTTCCAAATGGTTGTATCAAACAATATACCTACCTACATGATTTTAGTTTTATAATTTTGTATTTTTAATGTAAATGGCCCTGAATCTCGCCTCTTTATAATGTAATTATTGGATTACCTTATATTGTGCGATAATTGCATTCGGGCTGTATTATTTTTGTTGCATTGTGTAAGAGTTCAGGATTGCCTTGTTCTTATCTGTTTACATTCTGTATTTTACATCCTTGAAATAGGGCTATGGCCCTTTAAAGAAATTTATTATTATTATTTGAACAAGATGATGGTTACGAAATAATAAGTTCATAAAAAAATATATCCCTTCCATTCCTTATTTCTGGCCGAAATTCCCATGAGGCTTTCGTATGAACACGTATTACTACGTGTAAAATACGTGTAATTTAAAATAAATTTAGTAAAACGTAGTATTATAAAATTATTTTAAATAATTTAACACAAATAAATTATTATTTTTTATCTCAAATGTATGTAAAACCGACGTTTTTACGGTTAGACCCCTATCACCATAACAACGCTACAGGCTGTCACCATGGAGGCCCTGGCGGCCCCTGTAATAATAGTTTGCCTTATTCTCTAGTCTTATATGTGAAATGCAAGCTGAACTACCCGACATTTCCCTGGATCACACGTCCTTCATAATTCATATCATATATACTAAGAGGAGAATCAATTGATTGGAAAAATGAGCAACTTCATTCTCTCGGATGTATATCTGATAAAATATATTTCAACTCTCTATCTTGAGTGAAAGTAGTTTTAAAAAGCAAAAATATAAATCACTGCACACAAAACCCATTGCTTGGCATTCCTAATCAGCTTAACTAAACAAAATGAACTTTAAATGCGTTAAATACCAAAATCTGGTTGTCTATGAAATATGCTTTTGTTGATTTGAGAGAAAAATGCTTTTATTTGCAGCTAAGAACGCGATTTTCAGACAAATACGAATTGCAAAAGATATTTCATTGAAAGAATTGTAAATGTCATTCTTTCAGATTCTGGATTTTAAAAAAATCCCAACCCCCTCTGTCGTCTTGAGCGGAAGTAATTTTAGAACGCAAAAAAAATGAAACCACCGCACTAAACCCAATACCACCAAAGTACACCTTTTTGGGACCTTTTGGGGCCCTGAGATCTTTTTAAAATGGCCTACAATGTTTCCTCCCGTCTTGAAACTATTGGTAGTCAAAATTTCAGCAGGATCAGAATAAAACTGTAGATTTGTACAAAAAAAAACAGTCAAACATTCTTTATTTTTATATGTTTAGATTTTTCCGGTACCTACTCGATTCTCTTTCTGCGCGCGAGAACAAACTTGTGGTCCTTGTATCCTCGACTTCGTTTCACTCTTTCCTAAGTCACCATCGTTAGTCAAATTCAGTCTTAAGTTTGTTTGACTGCTGCCGTCTAATTCTACCCTGTCCCCTGCCAACTCCATTTCGCTCCTATTCTGTTTCTGCTATCCCGCTTCTGTTGTCTCATCATTCCCCTTGGTCTTCCTCGTGGGGGGATTTCCTTCATTACAAATGCTTTGTGCTCCTATGTATGGCCTTGGTCCACCTGGACATTGTATTCCTGATTGTATGGTTTCCTCTTCTTCAATTCATCTGTACTTTTCCTCCTTTCTCATCCTAATCCATCCGCGCCTCCAGCAACAAGTTTTGAAAGTCTCCATTACCTTCTCTTCCAGCTTTCCAGTTTCCATGTCTCTGAGCCATGTAGCTCCACACGAATGAATTCAAGCACTTCTTCTTTGTATTATAATCGTATTTTCTGTATGCACAACAACAGTTGTTTCTTCATTATGATGATAAGCCAACCCATGAAAGCATCAAATGAAAAAAAAGAGGGCAAAACAATTTACGACTTGCAATTGCCACGAGAAAACATCGGCCTGGACCGCGTAGAAGAAAGAGACCATCTCTATCTCTCCGTGCTCGTGTCAGGTTTAAAGTGTATATATTTCACTCAGACAGATATTCCTTTAAGCTATAAGTACAGGCCTCTCTCAGAAAATATTTACTTTAATAAATAAATCCTATTTTTAGATGGATAGATTGATAACTTTTCGCGTTTTTATTGAGTCAAAAACTACATTTATGTCGAAATATTCCTTTTCTTTGTGACTTATAAACTAGTACATTACTTCTAAACAAGCTGGCCCCCGGTGGCGGCGGGGTAAAGTCCTCGCCTGCTAATCTGAGGGTCGCGAGTTCGAGTCCCGCCTGGGTCGGTTTTTCACTTTCCCAGGACATAGCGGTTTGTCAAATTCTGGTGGTTCGGCCCCTGTGAAACCTGAAGACAAGCCAATGGCTTAACGGGATAGCAGGGGCATACGGACCTCCAGAATCGAAACAAAAAACATTCGAGTGAGGTAAGACGTATTTATAGATGAAGAAAGAAATTTTGGAGGTAGACAGGGCCCTGCTTATGTACAAATCCAGAGGATTTGTGCTTACTTCCATTCAAGCCTACCTTTACCGGTTTGATTGCCTTGATAACTGAAGCCACTTCGTAAAATTGCATAAATGAAGCTGAATTGGCAAGACATTTATCTTTTTTCAAGCCTAGAAATGGATTCAACGATAAAAAAATGTAGCCGGCTAGTATAGAACTTAAATACACCTCCGTATTGCATTCATTCCTTCTACCTCATTGTATGCTCACTAATGTTCTAAGGGTCTATTCATATATTACTTAAGGCGATTTTTACCAGTTTTTAACCCTCCCCTCCCATCTCCCATCCCAATCTTCGTCAGTTATGAGCCATTTTTGAAACCATGGACCTAGATAGTAAACCATGGGGGATTATATGTCAAAATGCGAAAAAAAACTGACCCCATCACGGATATCGATAACTGTTTTTGATATTTCCCGATTCGCTGATCGCGCACCTTGCAAAACATGTGATCTTTTGAAAATGCGACATCTCCAAACTATAATGAACGCAACAACGAATCGGTTGTACGTTTTTCTATAGTTTAGCATACATTCAGGCGTGATCCTGAAAAGTGAGATTTTTCCTTAGAAAATAATTTTAAAAAGTGATAGAAATACGAATTCAGAAGTCACTTATATCTTACGTAAGACTGTCTCAGACCCCCACGCGTGCCCCCCTACGTAAGATATGGTAAGAAAAGCCCAACCCCCCCTCCCTCCCCAAAGCGTCTTACGTAATACATAATTGAATGGCCTCTTAAGTGCATTGAATGAGCCGTTGAATGAATGAATAATTGAATGCCCCCTCATGAGGACGTTGAAGAGGGCGAGGATCCCAATTAAATTATAAGACTATCATTATTATGAGCATTAGGATTTGTATTTCTATTTGCAGTGGGAGGATTAACTGGAGTTGTACTTGAAAATTCATCAATTGATATTGCTATGCATGACACCTACTATGTCGTAGCTTATTTCCACTTTTTACTTTCAATGGAGGTTGTATTTGCTATTATATGATGATGGCCTAGATTACATTATAGATGGTGGTCTAGTGACCTCTCAAAATCCAGATATAATGCGGGTAAAGAGCTGAAAATGTGTAAACTGGAAGCCATAAAAACTGATTCGAAACGTACTCGCGGGGGTTGTTAACCTGCGGGACGCGTTGGGGGAATCTGGCCCGGGGCCACGGGAATATAGAAGCAAAAATTGAGCGGATTCCAGGCCATTTTCCCGGCCCGCAGAAAATGGACGGCCCTCTGAGGATGATTCCTGTGTAAGCAATAAATGATGGGCGGTGGAAAGCCATCAGTTATCACGAGGAGGTCATAGAGACGACTCTGCGAATGGACCACTTAGAACTGACCGTCACCCGAAGATGCTGCGAACTGCTCCATACTAGTTTGAGCGAGATATATGAACGCACATAAAATTCAATGAAAATTTGGCCTCATTAAGAAGAAAAAGATCTCTGGTGACACAATTATATATCAAGTACTAACCTCTGTATTTTTTTATAGCTTTCGAATAATGCCTTGATGTAGAAGCCTTTTCTAATGGAATTTGGTATGGCTGTGAGTTCCAGAGAGTTATCCAGATATCCCGCCAGATATCCAACAGTGTGTAGTTATTATGTTTACTCAATCATTGTTAAAAATGTCTATTTAGGTTGGCATGAACTTGCAATTTTAGTGCGCAAGTTACTTGCAGCGAGCGACTTTCGATATAAATTTCAAGTGTAAGCAGCTTAGTAGGTCAGCTTGCAGAACTTTTAAAAGTTTTGCAAGTGCGTTGCAGAAGCGTATTGTTGCCAATGTAAACAGCCACCAATCTGTTTCAGCGCTAACTTGTGAAAAATATTTCGTTTGATTATTATTCCCCGCAAGCTCTTGCAGGAGAAACTTGAGGAAGTGACTTGTAGGTGTAAACCCACCCTTATATTTGTGGACATATTGCGCGCGATCGCTATGTTGGTTATTTCAAAAAAAACGTATTTCACTATCCTTCCAACTACTCTCGTCTATAATCTATGCTAGTGCTTCCAATGATTAATAGAAATTGCGCAATACGTTTCTCATGGAAAAAACTCGTCTACGTGCGTGCTACCAAAAATCTATGAGGACTTTCGTAAGATTGTTTGGGGAAGGGCGGTGCTTTCTTGGGATATTTCGTTACGTTGCATGAGGGGCTAAGTGGGGGAGGGGGGAGGGGTTAAAAAAATGTCCTAAATGGCTTCCCTTAATGTTTGAATGGCCCCCTGAAGGGTTTTCCAGATACCCTGATCTGTCTCGTGAGTCCATTCCTCCTCACTCATCTCTCTCTTTATCAGGAACGAGTTAATGGCGCCTGTAATTTGCGAGCGGGAAAGGTCATACTCGTGTGGTGAAGAAGTGAAAGGCTGTCGTGGTATCGCTTTCGTTTCTCAAGGCAAACAAGTGGATACAAACTCAAGCCCCAATTGGTTTCTTTTGCTCTTTTTTTTGGCCAAAATGAAGGGGAAGCATCAGCGTATTATTATCATTATTGTGTTTCGATATAACTCCATTTTTATCAAGAAACTCGAAGAACATGAACTTAAACTCAAAATTCATGCGATTTAAGATCCTTATTGTTCACTTACGTCGCTTCTTCTTGGGAGCCGTATTGTTATCCGTGGCGTGCCAACTACGGCTACGACAACGCCTTTCTCGTGAAAATACAAGCATCGAATGCTACAACGGCCGTAACCATGGCACTTATCTTGAAAAGTTCGATAAAGCACCAAAAGAGTGTAGTTGGAGCGAACGCATCCGAAGTAACTGGATATGTTGGATGGCATTTCTTCAACTGTGACAGCGTCTAGGTGACGGCAGTTTCTCCTTCGTTACAGGTGTTCTGGTCGAAGTAGTTTTTGCTTCGGTTAACTATGGATTTACGCAAAGTTAACCCTGAAAGGGTCTTCGACCTGAGGAAGACGTCTCCTGTAACTGAGGAAATGTTGTGGATGACACACGCAGTTGCACCTGAAGAAATGAGATGCAGCCAAAATAGTGTGTTCGATGTTAATCATCTAAATTAATTGACCAGTGAGCAGAAATTGGACTTGGAAACAACACTGAAAAACTTTCTCGCGCAATTTAGATCAAGTCTCACTGATTTAATCGTGTTGCATCATATTTTGAAAGTCCTAAAATACAAAAATGTACCATGATGTCCACATTGATTCCAAATGCTCTACATGACTCGGCCCGGAAATCTTTTCTGAACTCGATCCATTGATGAATTTTCCCCCCGGAGGTCATACACCTAGTTTAATGAATTTCTCGCACTAATATCCCTGAAGACAAAATGGCATCTCATAAACATCGTTTTGGTGCTGTTTTTTTTTAAATAATTTTACGTGCATGCATACAATATCATGGTATAGTTTAGACATGAAATTAGTCGCTAACCCTCAAGCGATTGTTTTCCTAAAACCTCCAAATATGGGGTCGAAATGTTACGAAAAAATCGCGAAATTGGTCATTTTCAACCACTAATTTCTCTAAAACTACGAGTCGCACAGGTATGTTTCATACATTTTACAAATGCGCATTCCTTTCTCTACCCCTAGGTATCATAGTCAGTTTCATCATTTACGTAGGTTTTTCACAAAAAAAATTTCGCTGGCGTGACGAAAACTCACTTTTACCCAATATGCTTACTCTTTTAAGAGTAAAAAAATAAGATATTATATCTGGAGGCCGATATTCGCTGGGATTGTAATTTTTCTTCATGCGAGATCTTGAAAAAATAACAAAAACCGATAAAATTAATGTTTCGAATGTCGTCGAAAATAGGTTGATATCAATCGCACATTTCTCCGTCCACAACATTTTTCATCATTTCCCGCAAATAAACAAACAACAATGGCCGTATCCATGGAGCTTAATTTGAAAATGGCGATAAAAACACAAAAGTACTGAGTTTGATCTCAAGTTGTCGAAAATTAAGTCCAAATAAAACGCTATAAAAATAAACTTTCAACTTCCTCGCGCATTTTAGTCTAATTCTCACTGTCCTTATTGTGTCGTATAATATTTAAAAGTCGTATGTAATGTAAAATACTCTACCTAAAGATCCGCATTGATTCCCGTGAATTTCATGAATTGGCATTGAAATCTTCACTCAAAATCGTTCCCTTCAGACCTAGTCCAATGAATTTCTCATGACTTTATATCTTGAAGATGTGGTGTCTCTCATCAAAATCGTTGCTGTTTTCGAGATAAACTTTGTATAGATTCATACTATCGTACGTTACTCGCGTAAGGGTGGGTTTACGCTGGCAATTACCTTCCACAAGTTTCTTCTGCAAGACCTTGCGTGGAATTTTACTCTGACGAAATGTTTTTCACGAGTTAGGCCCAGTTTCACCAACACCGATAATATAATTAACTCGGATAATTTTCCGAAAAACCGAGATAATACAATGTTCCTGTTTCACCAGTAGCATTATCTCGGTTTTGGAGAATTATCTCGGTTAAAAATTTTACTGGCGATATTCCTCGGTTAAAAGCTTATTATCCGAGATAACCCGTACACCCGGGCACATCGTAAGTTATGATATTATTTAATAAATATATAATTGTTTATTGTTGCAATTTAAATTCTCAGGGTATTATTACCATTTTGCTTTAAATTGAGAAATGCGTTTGTTGGCTGTACGAGGCATATTATGGTCGAAATTAACTATAAAATATTTCTAGCGACGAAAGGTAAACAAGGGAAATCCCTCACTTCGTACATTATGAATAACTTTCAATAGTGTATTTTAGCGTACATTGATAATAAAAGCATTCCATTAAGTCATTGATACCATGCTTGATATTAATCTAACGTCATTTATTCGCGTAATAAGAACTAAATGTACAAATTTCCCTCACAAACGTCCCAGGCGAAGGGAACACTGAATCATGTTACAAATATGCATCATAATTTACGATTTTTGTGCGTTTCCCCCAAAATTATTAAGTGCGACTTGATATATGTAAACAGCGATAGTTTTTGTGTGTAAATAAGACCCTTTGGAACATTATGAAGAACCATATGCGCCTAAAATAACTCAAATCGGAGGCAAACATGTAATGCCATGCCGTGATGACGCATTCTTGAGGATATAAAATGACATATTTCTCGATTGTTCATTTGTGCCGTTGTGGCCTACTGGTTAGCGTTATCGACTCCGTGTACGAAGTATACCAGTTCGCGCCCCACACTAGTGATATTTTTTTTCTTTTTTTTTAAAGGCATTTTTTTTACGCTCTGGAATTTCAGTTGGAATACATTCATCTGGAATTTCTGAATTTTCAAAAACAGTGTCGGAGAGTAGGGCCAAAACATTAATTATATCTGTTGCTTCGAATGTTTTAAGGTGAAAATTGTCTCGGCGATTCTAAGCGAATGATACGGGATCCCTCGTATGCAGTTCGAGAAATGAAATTTATGTTCCTGATGCACGCCTTCGTCATTGCCATTTCCCGTTTCAAATCTGATAAGAATTCTTTGGAAGCTTTTGAATGCAATTCCACCGCTTCAGTTACAATGAAAATGCAACTGTAATTATGTGCGCTTCATCAATACCTTTTTTTATTCAAAACATGAATGTCAAGGACACGTCTTCGCTTTCTTATTTACCTCTTTCATTTTAGTGAATGTACATACTCTATTCCCACGTCTCAAATTGCCATTAAACGCAGCTACTTCACAATCAATTCAAAGGCAGCGAGGGAATCATCACAGACCATGGTCCCGCCAAAGTTCAACTATCTGAAGATGACCCACAATCATCGGGAAAAAATCAAGTGATCAACAAATGACAGGCAGTACGTTCTCATCGAACGTAACTTGGAATTTTACTGTTCACTCACAAGGGGTGTAATAATAATTAAACTGATGGTGATAGCTCAGTGGTTAAGGCGCTCGGATGAAACTGGCAAGTCTCCGAGATCGATCCCCACCGTCGCTAACATTTTTACTCTCTTTTTCATTGCTTTAATTTTTATGTATTGTGTTATTATCATCGTTACTTCAATAAAAAATATTTGTAGGCAATTTTTTAAAATTATTGAGTCGTTAATCGCAATGGTAATTTATCATTTATAGGGGGGGCAGAATAATGTCATTTTAATACGTAATTGGGGGTGAAATCCACCCTAAAGACTGCTTATGCTTTCCTGGGAATTGAGAATGGATCAGCTTGGGATTGGGGACAGAAGATAAACTGTGGATAGCAACTCGGCGTCGGCATTAGCCTACGCTTAACGAATGGCGCCAAGAGGACCACAGTTTTCCATCACATGGATGGAAAACTGTGGTCTGGTCTGCACCATTGGTGTAATCCACATTACACCCAAGGATCTGATTGAATTTTGGAATGCTCTGAAATTCGTACCTGAGAATAGGATGTGGAAGAACAGTACACTACCTAATCACTCCGAACGCGTTCTCCATTATTTCGTGTAGCCGGCATTCATTCTGCTTTGCCTGCTTCTACGATTTTTATTCATGCTTTTTACGATTTTTAAATGTTTTTTTCTAAAAAAGATTACAGGAGGTTCGTCGTCTCGCTTCAGCATATTGAATTATTAATCATGAACTACCAAATCATAAAATTATAGCTCGATTGGCCACCCGACGGTCGTATACCCCCCTTGTCAGACAGGTAAGGCATGCTCATGTTATCATCAGTGCATTACGTGTTATTTGCAAAATGTTACATTGATGGTAAAGCATTATAATAATCATATTATTTTGGCCATTTACAAGCGTAGGCTCTGAAATAATATACTGTTTATATTGGTTTCTATGAAGCTCAAGTAGAAGAAAGATTGTTTTTTCCCCGGAAAAAGTCTAGTGCAGGTCTGGTGTGTTTTTATTTCAAACATCAGAGTACGATCCGAGCATTTGTTGCACTTGTTGTGCCATCATTTGTGATTTAAGCTCCATCATAGAACAGAAACGTAATCCAGGGTCGCTCCAGTGAGTATAGTTAAATCTGTAATATTGCCAGAGATATGGAAAGAATTATCATCTGCCTGTTTCAAAACGATAATAATGAAATATTTGATAAGAATTTCCTGGGGATATTACAGTAAGGTGTAATTGGGTAAATGCAAGCTAGACTGTAGCATATACACCATATATTCCTCACCTCATTAATATCCTATAATATAATTGATTTCCCATGAAATTGCAAAAACTATCGTTGTGATTAAAGCAACCATACGCGATGAATGCCGGAAATTATACAAAACTTGCACAATCTAACGTATAATTGTAAAGTAATCTACAGATGAGAGAATACCCTTCCCTTTAAACCACGCTCTTGTCAGTAACTATGCGGATGGATACCGTATTTTCTTTTCCCGACGAGAGAAGTATGAAAAATTTACAATCCAAAGGGTTTCTTTCAATAATCTCGGTTTTCGAAAACTCAGATAATAATGACGTTGGTGAAACACGTTCAACAGATTACTGGGATGATTGTTTTATCCGAGTTTTCGTAAACTCCAGTAACAGGGAGTATTATCTTTGTTGGTGAAACTGGGACTTAGGGTAGAGCCATATTGGTTGCCGTTTATGCTGGCAACAATACTCTTCTGCAAGTGACTTGCCGAAACTTTTAAAATTTCTGTAGGTATGCGGTCTTTCAGAGCAGTTTACACGTTCAATGTATGTACGTCGAAAGTCGCTAGCTGCGATTAACTTGCGCAATAAACTTGCCAGTGTAAACCCACTTTCAGTAGTGCAACATTTATTCTGTCGTAAGTAACTTTAATGACCAACCTTTATAAATATCGTGTTCTGTCATAAGTCACTGTCTATTGAAGAAATTAAACTTCTTACTGTATGTATGTGTGACGTTTTGCTTTCTCTTTCTCGTTATTTCATCAACGCTTATGTACTGCGAAATTTATTCAAGTATGATTTGATATTATTAATAAAAGTAAAGAGTTCCATTGTCAAAATCTCCCCCCTCCCCAAGTTCACCCGCGTCACTTCACCTCTCTGACGTCATCGGAAACCAGTGGAGACCTCACGTGGGCCGAAGGAGAACTATTGCCGCAGACACGAAATGCGATGGCGTTTGAGTTACGATCGTCCGAGATGCTCCAGAAGTATCTGCCCGAGGGATATATATATATATATATATATATATATATATATATATATATATATATATATATATATATATATATATATTTATTTATTTATTTATTTATTTATTGATGGATAAATTGTTTCGCGGACGGCAACAGTTTTGTGTTTATTGTCGGGAACGGGAGAGGTGGATTTGACCACCGGCCAGCCGGTTGAATAGGTTCCCCCGCGATAGATCGGACTTTTCGTTTGATTGTGATCTATCGCCGTGAAACTTTTGCATTGCGAACCTTGAAATGTTTAGAAGTTTTATATTCTGCTGGGAAAAAAATAGAAGCAAAAAGCAGGAGAAAGCTCGGAATGATTTAGGCTTAAGTATTCACTCGCCGGGGTAATAATGACGTGTGTGCTAACTGATCGTAAAAAAACATCGCTCCAAAGTAAAATTTCACGAGAACGTTTATCGGGAGTAATAATAACGAGAATCCATCAAATGCTGCATGAAATATTATTGAAAGCGAGTATAGCAAGTATAATGCAAATTAAAAAGATTTAAATACCTTTACACGTGGGATCACGTCGTTGTTATTAGTACCTATATTTGTAGATACCTACATTTTGCGAAACACCTACCGCGCAAGCAACATCTAAGGTGTGTGGCACGGGGTGATTCCACATCAGGCATGCCACGTCACTCCCAGTTCAAATTCGCGTTGATATTTCCCTGTGCGTGAAACCTTGCCGAAACTGACCGGAAAAATGAAGGAAGTTTTAATCAAGAAAATGCAAGATTTCTCCTCCTCTCTACATTCTTCGGTGCTCATTTCTTGTATGTACTATCCGCCCATTTCATCTGCATCCACCTCCTCCGGCACCAAGTTTCCCACCAGCCTCTTATCTTCCGCTTCAACTTTCCAGCTTGCCATGTCTGTGAACGATGTGGGGTAACACCCCTGCAATTTTTTTTGTCGTGCTGTTTCCTCATTGGCAATTCTGCTTTGATTAAACACGGTATTTGTTTTTTCATCACGAATACTATCTTGGCTTTAGCCGTTCTTCGCTTGATCCCAGCTTAACTTCTTCCATCCCATTCTATGTAACTTCCGGTAACTAAGGTAGGTGGAGTATTCCAGTTGCTCAAGCACCGCATCCATTTATGTAAAGAAGAATGTCTTTTTCTGTTTCATACAAATCTACAGTTTTACTCCGATCGTTCTGAAATTCTGCAGAACTAATAGTTCAAGATAATAGGAAATATTGTCGGCTATTTTAAAAAGATCTCAGGACCGTAAAAAGCCCCAAAAATGGGCCCTTTGGTGATCTACGCTACGTATTGGGTTTAGTGCAGTGATTTTATTTTTTGCTTTAAATGTGCAAGAATACTTACGTTCAGCGAATAGTAATGATAATAATTCCTCTGTTACAACACAGCAAACATCTCGTTGTTTATTATCGTTTAATACTCAGATGTATTACACGTAGTGGAACCGTCTACCTCTCATTACGATTTTGAACTGTTTTTGGACCAATTCCCACATCATATATGTTACGAGTTATTTATATATGTTTATAGGTGTTAAATTGCAGTTGATTTACATTCACTCATTTTTGGGTTTCCCGTGCATGAAAGAGGACCAACAGTCGCTCATCTCTCCTCGCACCTGGAAAACGGTCAGCGTGTCTAATACAACGAACACAACGTACAAGACAGGTTACGAACTCCTCAAATGACCACGCTGACAGTATTCTTCAGGCTTTGTGATTTTCTTATAAAATACGTTCAATGTGTTTCACACCCGTTGAACTTCAACGGGTACCTTCCGCTAGTTCACTTTAATATAAAAGGCTACGCGTATTCACGCATGATTCAGTTGCTAGGCATAGTGATTCATATGTGCGCCAGTAGATGGCAAGCGAGCTCCCATATACGTAATGCCCTCTATTGAAATAGAGGGCAAAACGTATACGTTCTCCACTTTCTGACACATGACGCGGGTGTATGCATTTTTCAAAACACACTCAAGGGAAACTGCTTAGTAGATAACAGCTCCGCCTCATTCACCAAAAATGTTGTCTACAAATAAATATTTGTCATTTAGATATTATATATTGTTTATCGTAGTTACATATATTGTTTTCATTAAAAGTATGAAAAACCACACCTTAATTTCTATTTATTTATTTACGTTGTTAATTACTTTTTGGCTATTTCGCCAATATTTTACCGTTTAGCTGCAGTGTTTTCAATTTGTATGATATAACGGTGTATATGTTTTATAATGCTAGTGGGCTTTGGCCCCTAGCCACCTTTGAAGGCCCGCCCCCCCTGGCTGCCCTCAAATCGCTCGATCCCCCTTCACTCATACTAAGTTATAAAAAATTATACTTTATAGCACTAAACAGTACTTTAATTTCAAAACATTTTTCCCAAAAAAAACATTTTTAATAATGCCATACACATTCACAGAATTTTGTATTTCAATGCCAGTCTTTGATCTATTTCTTGATGTAATCATGAAAATTCTAATTATAAATTGGAATCAGCGTTGGATTTTCTTTTTATTGGTGCTTCTTTTGAGTTCCCACGATCCATATTTTCTGATTAAATTTAGGAAAGGAAATATAGCCTGCAAGCGATAAAAATGAACTATACTTACATTTCTTATGAAAGTTGATGTGGATGAACTGGAGTCTAACCCTTTGGAGACTTTATATGTTCAAAAAGTAGCCTAACATCCGCGAAGTGATGACCTTTTAGACTGTGCAAAGTTTGAAAGTTATTCAACTGCAGGTTTTGGAAAATAACTGCGTGGAATAAAAAGTTACACGAAAACTTTGCATGAAAATGTGGCAGTTTTAGACTTATCCTTCTTATGTTATGTTGGAGACCGCAATAATATTAATATCAATATTATCTTTTTGGTTTACTGAGGATTGGTTGGCAAACGAGCAACTATTTATCTTTTATTTTTCGATTGTTTATTCCTTCCAAGAATATGTATGGATATAAGTTAATAAACTGATCTTATAGTAATAATGACACTTATGATTCTTTTCATTTCAGATTTGAAGCGCGAGGCCACAATATGTCACATGTTGAAACACCCACACATAGCCGAGCTACTGGAAACATACAGCTCGGAAGGGATGTTATACATGGTTTTTGAATAGTAAGTAGTAGATGCTTAAGTTAGTTCTGTTAATTGTCATAGGTAAAATAAATAGACATATAATTACATTATGATCCTATTTTCAACGACCAAATCGAATAAAATATGTTTGTTTTTTTTAAAATAGCAGCCAATTAAAAATTGCCTCAATTCAAATTGTTGTTTGAAATTTAAAAAGTTAAAATTTTTAAATTGCTTTGTAATTTGAATTTAATAATCTAAATTTGATTTCAAATATCAGACTAATTGAGGCAACTCTTCTTTCATCCGCGTTGTAATTAGCTACGTTAAAATTCAGTGCTTCAATAATCGCTAAAGTGACAAATTTATTTTATAACCGAATGTACATACGAAAGTTGTGGATATCATGATTTCGGGATAATATTTTCATATTGAATGCTTTCGTTGAAACTTTCGGGCCGTCATGTGTGGTAGCAGCATGAATTCATTCTTTAAAAAAATGCTCCTAAATAACTCGTAACTTTAACTGGTGAGGAGTAGCTTGAATTTCGTGACACATAAAGTAGCGGCGCTCTCTTCCGGGTATAATTTTAATCAGTGTGGTAGAATGAAAATCGGTTGACGTTAACGGCCAAAATTATTTTGATATACCAGTTACAGTAAATGGCCAAAATTCTTTCGTGACAAAATTGTGATTCGTCTTTGTGATTAATTGTGGATACACCTCCTGTTTATTCTTCAGTCAGTGTTAAATGCTTGGATACGTATGTGATACTCGTGGACGTTGCCATGACATTAGGCATCCACTCCTTCGTAGGATCATAATCGAAATGCTTAAAAGAAGAGAGAATATCTGATGAAATTGAAATATAATTAGAGCTATCAATATTTTGGTAGTTTTTTTTAAATTGATGAGTATTTTAATCTTTCTGGTCGACGTCCATGATGCCTGTGTGTTCCACAGATGGTTATTCTTCGCTGGCAGTTCGTGGCAGTTCTGAATCGTCGTCATTAGCGATTCACTTAAACAGGTGGTGTCCCATTTAAGTAATTTAAGGTTCCCCATTTTCGTCCTGTTGGTTTTTCAAATGTGTTCTCGTGCAGTGAAATCACAGTCAGTTGTATGCTAATAAGAAGAAATCCCATCGTTGGTATCAACTGAAACCCATGAATATAGATTGTGATAGGTTTATGCCTTCAATCTGCATATGGGCAAATAATCTACGTAACTTTTGATATTAAGGCTCGCAAAAGTTTTATTTTTTAGAGCACACTCGTTGGACTATTGTTAAGAGTAAACTTTTCAACATACTGATTCACAAAATATTCGCGGCCAATGCTTTTCACATTACTTTTACTTTTAATTGTCACAGCTTTTTCAGAAATAAACTTGTTGCAAAAATTTAATTAGAAAATTTAGCGCCGGTTTTCTTTCGCGAGTTTTTTTAACTAAATAAATAGTTCCAAATAACTCCGGAATTGAGATGCACATCCACGAAATTTTTACATTATTTCATTTAGACGAGTAGCCGAACATTTTCCCACAAATTCGAAGCAAATCAGTTAATATCGATTTTTTCTAAGGTATATATTGGTAATTAACATGATTCAATATCTCTTGTTTTGCCCAGTCCCAGAAATTTGCACAGACACGAGGTATGCGGCAATAGTTCATTACTACGATTCTTTAAAAATTGCTCAATGTCCCAGCTGAGATGAAATAATAGCGAGTTTTGAAATTTCCACTACTGTAAATAAAAAATACCAGAATTGACACACGTGAAAACTGTGATTTTTTTGTGTTCTGATGTTCATAATATTTTACTTGACGACACACGTCACAAACCTTCATGAATGTTCGACATTTATTAAATATGGCTAACTTTTCCAGGTAATCCGAAGTGAATTCAAAGATAGCTTTTTCAGAACTGACTCCGACTGGGATATTAAAAGTTACGTAGATTCACACATACGAATGAATTCCTTTATAATAAATCTCGTTTATATCTCTGGTGCATTTTTTTCACATTAAAACCTGATTTGTTAGGCAATAGAATTTTAAGAGCTTAAAAATAGATATTCAGAAATAATTGGAACTGATTTAGCGTATAGTTAATTTACGACAATTTAGCATTCTTGCCAAGAATTGAGTGGCTTAATCAAATCAATGATTCATTTTATTATACCCAAAGCATTCAATTAATATATTATTGTATATTTGCATGGAATATGGAAGTATAATTAATGAAAAAGATCTTTTTTTCCCATTAAAAAAAGTTCAAATGCATGACTCTGTAAACATTTTGCTCTGGACATTTTTCTGACAAATGCATAGTAAACTCAAATAGTATTAGAAGCTGCTGAGAATCTGTCTCTATTATATAGTGCAAATGTAAATATATTAATGAATGGTATGTCTCGTAAATAATTGATGAAAATAACTTGATTTGAATACGTACGGTTTATTGAGCAAAATGATTTAGTTGAAATTCCAGGAAAACTAGTGTTTTCTTTGCTGTTTATTTGTAATTTTTTTGCTAATTTATAAAATGTCTTATAACCTTTCAGTATGGATGGATCAGATCTCTGTTTTGAGATTGTTCGGCGTGCTATGGCTGGTTTCGTGTACAGTGAGGCAGTTGCAAGGTACCTATGTCTTAGTTTTAATCAGATTTTATTTTCTGTTATTGACAGTAAGGGATTTAGAAGAAAGCATTGCCATGCAATTTACACTACGTGATATTATTTCCATGACCGTGATTTTGTTGCTAAGCTACGGTGATGATGATATTGCTTTGTAATGTAACCTGATGTTGTTTCTTCGCAAACATCGTGATATGTTGCTTTGACCATGGTCACGGTGAATAAAATAAATTGTAGAGTGATATTGCTTTGACTGGTGGTCTCAAGAGATTTTACTACGGAAAGCTTTCAATTTATTTCAATTTTGATATTAATTATTTATGAAAAATTTGAATACGTCCTGTTTATCTTTAAGTATAAGTTGATTCGAGGAACGGTCGAAATCTTCTTTTCAATGGAAAGTCAAAGTCCTCTTTCAAGCCGAAAATGTTTACTAAAATCGATGAATGGAGTTTAAAGTCGAGTTGAAATTGATATTGCTTATTCTCCTTACTTCGCGATTAAAAAAGCGAGCCATTTAAGTAAAACCATTATCATCTTAAGGATGAATTCTGAAACTGAGAGAGAGAGAGAGAAACACCGTAAAACAGAAAGACAAACTTTCAATTACCTTATCGATAATATCTCAATCGCTAGTAGCTGTTAGAGTCACAAAATATAGTCACTTTTTTGGGGTCAACATTTCCGCGTATTGCGTGCAATTTTTTACAATGTACGGAGAATATTCACCGACGTTCACTGCCAAATACACTTGGTACTTGTATTAGTGCTTTGCGATATTAACCCATCCCACAAGGCCAGTTGCATTGCGCGAATGTCGCATAACCAACCAGAAAATCACGTATTTGTTGCCATAAATAACTTAGAATTGAATTACGCAAAATATTACGACGACGATGACGTAACTGGGTTCTTAACGCTGATAATCGCGTTAAAAAAATGAGTAAGCATCTCAATTGCCGGTTATGCTGCAGCTAACGACCTTATCGATAAATGCATGGAAAATATGTCTTTATTTTTCGTACAAAGGTTGTCGCTTTTTGTTTCAATATTCATCCTTTGCTCTTTTTAAAGGTTCAATTATTTCATTCTCTAAATTAGGAGGTTAAGCACTTTTTTCATCTCGAACTAATAGCAAATATGTTTTTATTAGTCTAGGGCACTTGTCCTATAGAACATGTATTCCATACATACATTCTGTTGACAATGTGGTGTTCGCAGCTAAAAGCGCAACTTTCAGAAAAATACGAATTGTAAAAGATAATTGATTTATTTTAAAAATGCCCCAACCCACTCTATCTTGAGCGGAAGTAATTTTGAAAATAAAAAAATGAAACCACTGCAAAAAACCCTATGCCATCCGTAGACCACCAAAGAGCCCGTTTTTTGGGAGCCTTTGGGGCCCTGAGATATTTTTTAAATGGTCTATAATTTTCCTCCCGTCTTCAACTATTAGTTCGTAAAATTTCAGAACGATCAGAGAAAAACTGTAGATTTGTACACAATACAAACAACCATTGAGTAATTGTACATTCACGCTGCATACTTACTCTGCGTGCTAACGACAAACAGACAAACATTCTTCTTACATATAAAATAAACTTACAGGAGGTGAGCGAGAGAGAGATAAAAAACATTTGTACTTATAGAACGTTTCGGACCGGTTGGTCCTTCCTCAGCTTTAGAAGATATATTCCTTTAATGTAAGCTAATTTTATATTAAGCTTCCTCAGTTTTATACATACACACATACAGAAATTGAGAGAGCTTTGAAACTGAGAGGTAGCTTTCCATTTCTTTAATAGTGCTCTAATCACTTCTCATAACACAACAGCCCACCTGCTTTTCATTCCTTACCGGCACTGCGCACTATAGGCAGCGCACTTCAAAACAGATCGGGAGCAGAGTGCGCTATACAACAAAAGAACGTCGATAATCACATAGTTGTTTTTGCTTTGATTTTTTAATTACTACTCTGTGATAAAAAGCTTACGTTTTTAAAAGTACTTATTTCGAACGAAATATTAAAAACTATACTAAAAATATTCGGCCGTGACTGTTGTAAACTAGAGGTCCTCTATATAGTGCCTCTATTGTTAACCTACAAGAGTGCAACCTATGTGCAGGTTACCAAATGTGTTGCCAGCGCACATCGTCCCATTCAACATCGGTCGAGTACGGTTTTTTTTGTATGTAGACGTGCACAGATGCGCGCTAACTTCAATATCTTGAAAGAAAAGAAAGCTCCCATGTACTCTAGTCACGGAATTTAGTCGATTTCTTCCGATGAAAAGGAGACTTCAACTTACACTCGAAGATATATGGCATTTCTTTACTGCCATCATTCTACTTAAAATGGCGAATCTACTGAAACAGTGTTTTAAAAGTACCTACCATTAAATTTGGCTTTAATATTGCTCAGCCACTTTGTTATTCAGATGTATAATTTCTCTTTTCCTAGCCATTACATGAGGCAGGTGCTCGAAGCTCTTCGGTATTGCCACGAGAATGATATAGTCCACCGGGATGTTAAGCCACATTGCATACTTCTGGCGAACAAAGAAAACTCGGCGCCAGTGAAGCTAGGGGGTTTCGGTGTAGCAGTTCAACTAGTTGATGGGAGACCTCAACCAACGGGAGATGGTAAGTTGGCTAAAATCTCAATTTTATATTCTATGTGGGATGTGTGTGTCCTTTTATCTTTTCAACGATCATAATTTTATGTTGAAATAATTTCCTTGCGTTACCTTTAATCTTTTTATCTCGTGAAATGTTGTTGAATTTGTTTTTGAGGTAAAAATTTCTATATTAATGAGCTCAAACTTTTATTTCTGATTCTGTCAGTTAGCATTCATAATTAGTTCAAGCTGTGCTTTCTTTTCATTGAATTGTTAATTTTATTTTTTCATCTACAATCATGAACTTTTTCTGGGCCCATGTTTTGAGACTTCATTTAGTATTTTAAAATGTATTGTCCAGCTACAGTACCTCTTAGAAACTGACCTCGAACATTAATACCCTAATTCACTGTAGCAACTGCAGTGTGTAATGAGGTTTAGGTGGAAGGATATGATTGAAATATTGAGCTTCAGAAACATATGGACTGACATTTCATCTGGCATAGAGTGCGTGTTACCTACAAAAAATATTTTATAGCCTCTTGGTGTGAATTAAGGTTTTCTTACTCGTGCCAGATCCAGATGTTTTACCTCCACCTGGCATTTTTAATTGGTCTAATTTTATCTATCATTCCCATCCATCTAGAAAATAAATACATGCTTAGGCTTAGTCGTTAACCAGTACTGTCTTTCTTTAATAGTATGTGTATAATATATGTTTTTGATTCTATAAATTGCAAACTATTTTGACTCCTTGCAGTTTAAAATAATACAATTCACTTCTATTAGTGCTGAAGATTCTATGCCAAAAGTATGACTTTAAAATAGGTTTCAATGACATGTAAAAGTCAAATGGTGATTCTCTCTGTTCAGTTTATATCGGCTAAAATATTTTGTGCACCATTTCTCATGCTAAAATTGAATTCTGTATACTTATGTGCTACTTGCACATAGTGTATATTGTATAAATTAGTGGCACCAAGAATCACTCTAGGTATGCCTATCTTTAAAGATTGTTGAGCTCTGCCAGTAAGTCAAGGATGAAGCTTGTTGATCTACTTAAGAGTTTATAATTTTAAATATTGCTTGGAACATAGTCGCAGTTAAGTAATGACGCATTCTTCTCAAATTTTCTAGGGGACAAAAATCAATTCTTGGGGAACTAGAGTTCTGGTGTAGCACATGGTATACTTTTGGCTTTAGATGCCAATGCATACCGTCATTCATTAAAAACACCCAATGGTACTTCTATAAAAAAATGATCTTTCCATTTGCTTGACTTCATTACTGGATAAAATTAACTGCCTCTCATGTCCCATTATTAATGCTTTGCTTGACCCTGGCAGTTTACATTTGTAAAGTTTTACATATAACAAGGGCTTTTGGGGTCAACAACTTTAAAATAGCTATTATTACATTTAAATGAAATGTGTATTGTTGAAACTTGGGTAATTCCAGTGGTACCTTCCGAGAACATTGGTAATTATGCTAAAAAATAAGTAACCACTATAGATACCCATTTATTTAACTTTCCCTCACTTATATTAGAAAAATATAACTTTAAAGAATTAAAAAAAATATATCTTCAATATATCTTTTAATTAAAAATGTATTTATTCTTACAAAAATTCTCTGTCACCCTATATCCATTAACCTCTTGGAAAAATGTTATAAGTATTCATTTACACACTATATCTTGAAATAATGAAATAGTTTTCTTCCCTAAAATGCCACAGAAATTTACTACAATGATGAATGACGAGGTTTCTTTTAATACTATTTGTTCCAATGTATATAACTATATGTATATCCTGATTCAATATCAGCTGCATTTTAACTAGGCGATTCATAATTTGCTTTGGTACCTCTTCCTGGGGATGAGTGATAATTTATGTAGAATCATGTGTTACTTCAGTAGATTTATTGCTGGTTTATCCAATACGTTAGATTAAAGATGAGAAGACTTTTATCATTAATCCACAGGTTATCATAAAAAATGGTTGATGAAAATACAATGAACACTAGCGTCTAATGAGATTAAAAATTTAATGGCTGGGTTTATTAAATATGAAGTGTGTAGCTCTAAACTTAATTTGTATAAATTTTGTGCTTTCTAATTATAATAGGATTAGAGTATCAGTAAGCATTTGAAGATGCCTGTTTCCTGAAACATGTGTCAGTATCTGCTAAATGAGGTAAAACATTTTTGACAGAATGGATGAAATTTTTACTACCTATTTTATGTGCACAACAGTCTATTTATCATCCTTAGCCCTTTTATTGTGGAATACTTGCAAGTGTGAGTCATGGATATTTGTTTCCAAGGGGAAGATGACCTAATCTTTAAGTCTCTGTTGGTTTGTTATTTTTGGAAGTGCCAAGCAACTGAGACCATGTGCTTCATTAAGGATGGATGAGTAGGTTGGTATTGGCAGGATTCTTTAAGTAATGGGGGTTTATCAGGATTTTTGGGTTGTTACATTATCGTGCAGGGGATGATATCAAATGATCATTTGCAAATCATCTCTTAATGATTCCAAAATTGTCAGAGATCTAAAGTGGAATGGACGGGCAGCCTTACCATTAACGGCCATGACATAATTTCATCCATCGCTTCTTCTTCCCTCTTCTTCCCCCCATACATTCTAAAAGATGCCATAAAAAGGTTTTTGTGAATATGTCCACTTCCCCAGGAAACACAACAGTATAAATATTTAGAAAATACTTTGAAAAAATATCCGTCTTCACCGGGATTCGAACCACAGGCTTTTGATCGTAGGATGAAATGACGTCAGAAGTCGTTTTGTGGAAACAGAAAAAATGCAATTGTCTAAGATTAGTTACTTGGTTTCCTGAAACATGTGTTAGTATCTGCATTAATGTTTCGAAGCAACTCCGTAAATCTAGATGAAAACCTTTGCAAATTTGATCTCGACAGTAATATCGAAAAAGCATTCGAATGTTAATCTTCTATTGAGGAAGGGGGAGAGAATTACCTTGATTGGGCATCACAAAGCTTTTTATTGAAAAGTTTCCAGGGATCCACAGTTAACCCTTTGAGTGCCAGCCAATTTCGTAGGTATTATGCTAAAAGTGCCGTGGAATTTTTGGTGATTTTGCAGTAGTTTACGAAAAAAATTATTGTTCATACATAAATAAAATTACATTTACAAAAGATTTAGGAAAACTTTATTATACATATTTGGTTAAACGTTTGACATATTGCATTTAATGATTTTATCGTATAATAATATTTGAAAAAATATTAATATAGGAAATAGTGACATTGCAGATGGCGCTCCCGGCACTTTTGGCGAGAGACGGGAGGAGCGCGATCGCACTCCCCGGCACTCAAAGGGTTTAAGTTCCATCCAATGAAGGGAGTACTAAACTTCATTTGAAATACCGTTGTGCTTCAGCTTGTCTCACAGAAGTTTGAGCCTCTCCACTCCCGAGGGGTGAAGGGGTGGGGGGGTGCAAGGAGGGGGGAGGGATCTCTAGTAGACGTTGCCAAATTGTGCAGTGAGAGGGGGAGAGTGAAAGGCTCATGGCTTCTGAAGGGTCAATGAAGGGTAGCGATAATGTTTGGCAACACAGGAGCATGAAGTGAACGTGACTGAGGCTTGAGGGTGACTGAAATGTTCGGAGACTATGCTCCGCCCACTAATTTTCCATTGGCTTTTAGCAAGTCAAGTGCCAAGAACTTCCTCCCCTGCTTGGCACATCCAAAGCACAAAGATGTTTAAAGTGAAGTCTGTACTTTAAGCTCTCTTTTCAATACATCCACGTAGGAATTAAGTTACCCCTGACAAATATCCGCCACTGCCAAAATTTAGTCTCAAGCCCTTGGAATAAGAATGAAGCAATCTAGCCACCTAATCAACCTGATTCCAAAATGAAAGGGTTAAGGTTGTATATAGCTATTAGTATTTATCTTCGCATTGATTTATTGAATTTATTTTGTTTTCTGCATATAAATCTTGATTAAAAGTTATTTAACTAAGTGTTACATTTTAACCCAGTGTATTTGCAAATTCTCAAAATATCCCAATTTTGCTAGTTTTTTTAATAGCTTTTTTGGGTAAATGGCCCACATCTCTTTGGAAACTGCCACTTTTAGAATAATTGTTTTCAAAAATGCAATATTATCTATATTATACTATTACATTTTCATTACCACATCCTGAGAAATCATTTATAGTCATTTAGGATGTTATTATAAATTAGACTGCTTTATGCTTCATATTAACTACACTATGTTGTACACAGTATTGAGGCAATAATCATTAATATGGGAATTCTACGGAAGATAGCATTAAAATATGAGCTTCAATGCTAAAAAAATACAGTACCTACATCTTTATTCATGATACCTGTCCTTAAAAAATGATGCTGAAATTAGAATTTATGTTAAATTCTCAATTAATTGATGTTTGATTCTATGATTGTATGATATTCTATGATTTATTCTAAATGACCGTTCAGTATGGGCATCTTTAAGGGGACCATACATACCGATTTGGCAGGGAGAGTACCAGTTTTGATATTCACTTGATGAGAGAAACGTGTATAGAGATTTGCCTACACTCCATGAGACGTGAATCGCAGTCTGGAGTCATGGGCCTCATCTACCATGTTTTAATGGAAAATGTACTCCCACATTTGTCTCTTTTTTCAAAAGCTTGTAAATTCTTAGGGATAATATATTTTGACATACCTGCATTTACACTGGGTGCACAAGTGTATCTTGAAGTTGTGATAACCTAATTTTAAACACTGAATTTTGCCTTGTTCATCAGTGTTCTGTGTTCATTTATATATTATGCTTCTCTATTGTTTCTGGAAGTGAAACTGAAGTGTAGCAAATGCTATAAAAAAAGTCATTTTCCATGAAAAGAAAGAAGGTTGAGCCTACTCTAGGAGCATATTATAATTGAGGTGATTAAATTTAAGGGGCATGTTTCAATTACTGTGATTAAAATTGATGCGATTGGAGCCAGCTTCGCAGAGTGTGGTTTCTTGCCTGTTTTCCTGTTCAATAATCTGTGCGCTGGATGTGTTAGGGACTCCTGAATCGCACAAAGCAGCCTCTGATGGCTAGACAGCATGCTCTGAGTGTTCAGCAAGGCTTTAACAACTTTAAATTATGATTTTAATGGTCAGTAAAAGTTAGTACAACAGAGGTGGTTGATGCTTTATTTTGACATTAGACTGCAGTAGGTTATGGGTACCTAGAAACAACGATTTTTGTTGATGAAAATGTGGAAAAGTAAAATATTCAAAGACGTATACGTTTTGAGTGCAGTGCAATTGGTGAAAATCCAATAAAACATTGAAGAAATCCATGGTGTCTTAAGTGATGAATTTACCTTGTCAGATCTTTAGATAAATTACCACACTTGTGGTGATCCCACACCCATCTTGTGAATGTGTGACTCAGGCTCTTATTTGTGAACTGATAGATAATGGCATAATTGCAATTAGATCTGCATTTCTTTTTTGGGAATGGTGTGGCCATCTCAAGCCTAATAGAACAACCGTTTTTTAATTAAAATCAACTGTATTTGGCTAAATGTGGTGGAACAGCATCTTATAAATAAAAACTACGAGTTGCACTGCCCACTGATTCAATTTATTTACATGCGCTTTTGTGCCTGTAGGTACACATGTCAATTTATTTATTTACACTTTTGTACCTGAAGATGAGGCTGAGGCCTTGAAACGCATTGTAAATAAATTGATTCAGTGGGCAGTACAACTTTTGGCATTTTTTGATTAGCCTGTGAAAAACTTTTTACACCCATTACAACCAGTTAAATTTCATATTGCTTCTGCTTCTTTGAACTGAATTTCATGTCTATTTTAACTCCATAAATTATGAGAATTAGGTATGTAACAGCTGACATCGACAGCAGAAACTGTTGGGGCCATTCTGGTATTTATGTTAGGTGTTTTGAGGAGTCTGGGTTTTCAGCACACCAGCCAGCCATTACATGTCCAAGCAGCCCAGATAAACAAGGTAACAGGATAAGATAATGCACAATGTATGAAGCTGGCTCTATTATTATTATCATTCCTTACACATTATTAGAAAAAATTATACTCGTGGTAAATAATGTTAAACTGAATACCCTGGAGGTTGCTTTACTTCTCTCAGTTGAAAATTTGGGTTTAACATGTTTTATATTCTGGGTGAGGATTGTGATAATTATGTTGGGATTGAAATGGGTTACAATATTGCAATTCCCGTGGAATGGCAGTGTTTGTTGTGGTTAAACCTTCTTGTTTATTGTAGTGAAGAGTTTGGTTTGTGATTAGTGAATAAAAATTCTGACACTACATACTTTGGGTAATGATAAGTGGTGAACCTATTGACTGACAGATGGTGTCCTTCCTTGGTTAAGTTTTATGTTTAACCCTTATTTATATGATACATTTTTTCATGCTGGTGGAGGTTAAGAACATTTCAGGTTTGTTTTGGTAACAGGATCTTAATTATTGAACCTTGTTGCATGTCCTTTCCTTATCTTCTTCTTTCCTTATCTTCTTCTTCCTTTCCCCCTTTGTGCATTTAGTCGTTAACAGAGTCAGATTCAGGCTTTATAAAGACCCTCTCAAGGATTTTGATACTGAAGTTGATCCTGTATCCAGTGAAATTGTTCTCTCTGTGACTATAATTTTTATTTTTGCTCTAATATTTTAAATGCAACTTTGAGATATTTCTTATGTTCGAAATTATATTAAATTAAAATCTTTCCAGAAGTTATCATCAATCATCCTTCTTGAAATTATCTTTGAATGCAACAATCAGTTTTCAATCTAGAAGCATGGAAATATGTATGTATATTGAACATAGAGTAATGATTTCTATGTTTACGCTTATTTATATTTTTATGAAACAATAACTTTATTTAGAACCACCATATATCCAGCACATGGAGCAATGCAATATAGTCCATAAACAGGCATTCCTTTTTCATTCCATTGGTGAATGTTATTTCATTCAATGAATGAATATTAAATATTTTTCACTTGAAGATATTTCTGACCTCTCATCATGCAGGGGAATAAATAAACATTGCAGCTAAAGGGTTGAGATAATATTTTTACTTGGAACACATACCGTTGGGTTTATATTTTATGGGATTCAGTGAATGAATTTGGTGATATTTGAATTCCTTGTGAAAGGATTATAAAATAGGTGCATTATTCATTTTTTGTCACCTGTAATTATTTACATTAATTCGAATGAATCAACTAAATTATCACAACTGTTACATTCAATGCATGCTGAAAATCGAAAGCAGTTAACTGATCACCTCTGCTGGATTAACCCCAACAATTAAACCTTAGACACTCATGATGCCAATATATCAGCTCATTAAAAAAAATTCTTTTGCTTGGACTTCATTTTATAAGAAAACTAATGCTGCTTAATTTCTTGTTTCTTATTTAATTTAAGCATCATATTTTATTATGGGTATCTAAAAAAAACTTTGATTTAAGTACTCAGTTATGCACTAGAATCAAAAAAAGTATTCAAATATATAAAGTTGAATTTTATTTTAATTAAACACAAACTTTTTGAGAATGAAAAAGGTAAATGCAACGAGAGAAAATGGGTCAATAACGTCAGGATTGAATAATGCAGCTGTCATTTGAATACTCCCCATTTGGAAGACAATTTCTTATATAATATTTAC
Source organism: Pyrrhosoma nymphula (assembly GCA_963573305.1). Taxonomy (NCBI): domain Eukaryota; kingdom Metazoa; phylum Arthropoda; class Insecta; order Odonata; family Coenagrionidae; genus Pyrrhosoma; species Pyrrhosoma nymphula. The sequence goes on along the minus strand of OY754335.1, from coordinate 2,916,144 downwards.
TGCAGCGTGAATGAATGAGGACTGAAATAACATGCTCAAGTAAATAGCTCGTTAAAGCACACTCCAAGTATGTGAAGTACATTACTGAAAATTTGATGCCAAAAAAAAAAATATTTATTGAACCCAAAGTTTTGCTGTCTGGCTCAGTTTTTTAAGGATTGGCTCAGTTTGTGTATGAATTCACATGCCACTAGGAATCTTTCAAGCTTTACTTTAATTGATCAAACTGACCCTTGCATTGAGCTCTCAAGTTTGACTTGATTTAAAAGTTCTCTTGATAGTGAGGTAGGTATTCTATGGTAGAGTTATGAAAGTACCAGAGGAGGGGTTGCATATACTTGGTCGTAAGTGAAGATGAAGCCGCTTCCACCATATTGAGTGTCCGAGATTTACCATTGGCAAAATAGGCCTGAACATAAAATTTTTCGTGAAGGCTTCAGCCGTATCCTGCTCAAGGCGAGAACTCCCAAAACTAACATCACTCGAGACGAAAAAAGAGCCTTAAAAGAACTCCGGGCAAATGAAGACATTCTAATTACACCGGCGGACAAGGGGAATGCAACTGTGGTCATGACGAAAGAAGACTACGATAAAAAAACAAAATACGCAATCTTCTGGATGACGACGCATACCACGAAGTTAAATCCGACCCCACTGCTAAAATACAACAAGAGACGAAACACACCATCAGCCAGTCATCTATCCCACAAGAAGAGAGACGGTGGATCATCGAATCTGCTCCTAAACCGCCAAGATTTTATGGTTTACCTAAAATCCACAAGGAGGGAATACCTCTACGACCCATCGTGAGCGCTATAGAATCACCAACCCACAAACTTGCCAAATATTTGACCCGTGAACTGTTGCCATTCTCCGGAAAGACATCAACATACGTCAAGAACTCCGCCCACTTCATTGAGATTATCAAAAAGGCAAAAATAGGCAAGGAAGACATCTTAGTGAGTTTTGATGTAGTCTTCCTCTTCACCAACATCCCGATCGAAGATGCTGTGGAAATCATCAAGTCACTCACGACGGAGGGCCTCCCAGAAGACGTCCCGAAGATGGTAGAATTTTGTCTAAAAAACGCCTATTTCCTCTGGAGTGGGAAGTTCTATAGACAAACGAAAGGCGCTGCCATGGGATCCCCACTTTCCCCAGTAATCGCCAACCTATTCATGGAAGATTTAGAACGCAAAGCCCTGCAGTCATACAGCAAAAAGCCAAAACTCTTTGTGAGGTATGTGGACAACACGTTTGCAATATGGCCCCATGGATTAGGTGAATTGCAGAAGTTCCTAGAACACCTTAATGGACAAAACGCCACCATAACCTTCACCATGGAAATGGAAACGAACAACCGCCTGCCTTTCCTGGACGTCCTGGTTGAGAAGAAAGAAGATGGGTCTTTAGGACAGTCCGTTTTCCGGAAAAAGACACATACTGACCGATATCTTCACGCAGACTCCCATTATCACCCTCAACAGAAGAGCGCAGTTATAAAGACCCTGTTTCACCGAGCTTGCTCTCTATCTGACGCTGCTTCCATAGCCAAAGAAAAACAGCATCTCCTGAAAACCTTTCAGATGAATGGCTTCCGTCGAGAAACAGTCCTGAAGATAATAAAAAATGACGACCAGAGGAAACAGTTGGCCCTTCAAAGGACCGCCGAGGAGAGCCTTAAGGAAAAACCAAAGGCTCATGCTATCCTGCCGTACGTCGCCGGAACCACAGAAAAAATCGCAAGAGCTCTTCGCAAACATGACGAGGTTTAAGTGCGTCAGAAAAATGGCAGACATCCTCCTCAACTCCAAGGATCACCTCCCGGAAGACATATTTGGAGGAATATACCAAATAAAGTGTAGCTGCGGTAACTCCTACATCGGTCAGACTTCACGAGCACTAAAATGCCGGCTCTTAGAGCATAAGAGGGCCGTGAAAAACGGACAACTCCGTCAGTCGTCGGTCGCGGAACATCAGTGGAGTGAGCCTACGCACGACATAAATTTTGACACCACAGTATTATTGAAAAAAGAAGCCCGCTATTTCCCTAGAATCATACGGGAGTCAATAGAGATAGCAAAAGCACCGCAAAATTTCAACTGAGAGGACGGCTACACACTCGCCACCGCTTGAAAACGGCTCTTCAATAGTACCGACCAATCACGACACACCTCCACCCAAAGGCGCAAAACTGGTATAACATAAAAGGACGGACCAAACCCTGCAATCCAAAGGAACTGAGGAAGCTAGCTGGAACGCTGGCGAAATATTGTCCTCCAAAAATGGATAAACGCGGATGGAAACCAGAAAAACCATTCTCTTCTGAACATAAAATGTTGAATTACTGAGAAAATGAGATAGTACCAATTAAGTTAATAACGCAAATTGGTGAAGTCTGTTCAGGTTCTTCACCAGTTCAAACTCTGCATTTCTGTTGACGTTTCGATGTATGAGTCATCCAGCATCATCAGGGCATGTCACGATCTAGTCAACTGGGATGGTTTATATCCACTTGGCCTGGGGTCAGCTGCCGTCTGATTAATTGGCTGCTTCCTGCCTTTTCCTGTCTTTCGGGATCTCAGTATGGGTTTCCAGGAATTTTGGAGAGAGTATCCAGTTTCATGGTTTATAGTTTTCCTCTAAAGCCAGATTTTGATGACCTCCTTGGTCAGTCTCCGCCAGAATTTGTCCTGGGGACAAAAGTTTTCAGTCTTGTCCCAACAAATGGGATGTTTGAGGGAAATGCTGTGCTCGGCTATTGCAGATTTCTCGGCCTGGCCAAGTCCGAAGTGTCTCTGGTGTTCTTTCAATCTTGTGGCAGTCGTCCTTCCCGTCTCTCCCACGTATGCCTGGCCACACTCACAGGGCATCCCGTGAACTCCAGGTGTCAAGGGGTCGCAGGACAGCCATTCCATTCGTTCCGAGTGTGACTTAAGAGCGTTTAATTTTAAATTTTCATATCAAATAATTCAACTGAAATATACTGGAGTACACCTTCAGTTAGTCATAGAAGAAGGTAATTTACAACTTGATAGCAATTTAAAAAATTTAACTAGTGCCATTGTAATTGGAATAAAACTGTGGTTCAGGGTGTGACTCACACAAATGACACTTAATTTAATGACTACTTAAAACTGTAAATTCTGTGAATAGCTTAAACATTAAATATTGATACTAATATCAGTAAGATTAGATTGATTCTTATTTAATTTAAACTAATGGAGAAGTATTCAAAAGCATTATTTTTCTAGTTATAAAATTTTTAACAAGTCCCGGGGGTGTGACATGGTAAAGTTCCGGGCTTGAACTAATCACTCTCTCTTCTCTCCATTATGAGTCAAATTCAATTTTTACTTTCAAATTTTAGTAATGGCTCAGTATATTTGATAGATTAAGCTCTATTAAATCTGGCAAAGTTGAAATTTTAAATTGCAGAACAAAAACACTTTTTTTAATTTTTTCCATACTTGGGATCACTTTGAATGAAATGGCTGAGGAGTCCTTTGCCCGCATGAGTTGGTCCTCCAATTTCAAACATGGATAGAAGTAGGTGTCTAATGTCCTGTCTCTTCAATATCCTAGATATTTTTTGTGGAAACTGTGGAGACGAAGGGTTGGTCAGGACTGGTGAGCGGTTTCTGGTGTTCCTTCTCCGTAACGGTGTCCCTTGGGTTGAAGACCCTTTTAACCCTTAAGCTGCTGCAGCTAGGGCGCATGTCGTCCACCCTGTTCGGGAAATATCTGTCCGGATGGAGCCTGTCCCTCCTTCCCACGGGCCGAGGCCGGGCAGTTATATGACCCATGTAATCCCATCCCGACCCTTTTCTCGGGATCCCAGGGGGTGGGCACCGGAACTTGTTGAGGGATCAGTGGGACTTTGAACACATTTTGAAAATTTGTTTACAGGCGTAATTGTTAAAAACAAATATGAAAATTTTTTTTTCTTGCAATTTTCTGTTTAGTTTGATACCAAACACCAAAGAAATCTGTTGATGATTGAGCCAAGCACGAAAATAAGACAATTAACTTTTGAGACAACCATAGCCCATTGAGCGAGCAATCGGAAGAAAGGGTTGCACCTCATTACGGTGGTAAGTATGCGATCCCTAAAGAGCGTGGGAAGGGAGTGGTTTGGGTAAAAAGGGTGGATTCCCAAATGTCCACCGCTGGAAAGAAAGAGTCATAAAAATATGAAAGGGCTGAGGGAGCAGGTAGAGAGAGAGTGAGGGTCAAACGTACAAGAACGTATTTCCCGCATTTGCCGGTACACACGTACATGTCCCGTAGTCTAAGGGTTAAGGCCGAGCAAGGTGTCCCTCTGATTGTGCCCATTTTGTTGGAAAGTCTTCTTGAGGTGTGTGAGGTCCTTGGGAAGAGACTCTCTGTTTCAGCCCTTTGTTCTAGCCCGGTGAATCAGTGTGGAAGGAACCACCAATCTCTGGGAAGGGTGATGACGACTTCGTCCGTTTAGGTTGAGATCCACCTTCTCTATACGCTGGGAAAGCATCTGATAAGGCAAAATATTTTCATTTCCCCCAACCTTACTCAAGGAGAAATAGGCAAATATGAGCAATGAAAACCTTTTCGCCTACTCTCAGGTGGCTGTGCTATATGTACATGTTGTCTTCCAAATTAAAAAGAATGAAATACAGGAAGACACTGGGAAATACAACTAACAATCCATGATAAGAAAACCACCTTTGTTATTTCCACAAAACTTGATTATGCTGGCACAATGCGCATTTCACCACACTGTGGCATACTCATCAATACCAGTTCAGTGTTATTTATAAAAACAGCGAGCGTGATCATCAATGAAAAAAGCATTTTTTACAAATTATTGCACATTTGGCATTTGCTATATGTACATTGTACAATTAATTAAAAAAAGAAACAAAGCTTTTGTTGCCTCAAATATTTCACTTTAAAGCAGGATATACAAGAACTCGTCATTAGAATATCCGTCCCTTCTCATGATCTCATACAGCAGTCACAGCATTCTAGGGAATCTCAATATGGGTGGAAATGGCTTCACCTGAAGTTCGTCACTTCTCCTATGTTGAACTATATACTCTTAGGTGTTCTGAGAGGAGGGCAAGCCTGTGGTCAAAAGTGGGAATCCATTAGGCTTACTGGGCTAGGAGGATTCCTTGGCATCTTGAAGTATGCAGCTTGGCTTTCAGGGTTCACTTTGTGTTGCATGGGTCTTTTGATCATGTCATTTTCTCCAGCCATCCTACTGGTATCTTCAGGTCGGAAATGTCATTGAAATTTTCCATCCATCTTATATAGGGGGTGGTCAAGTCTTAGCAAGCTCCTGATTGGTGATTCACTTTGGCAGGTGATAGGTTGGTTCCCAGGTTCTTTGAATGCCGTCTTCCAAGTATTCGAGAGGGTGTTATCTATCTTCTCAATTGACAGGGAGAGAACACCAATGAGGACCTAGGTGCAACTCGACCACTCTTATGTAAGGTAGACTAAAATTTCATTAACTCTTAAGACCTGAAGACACCAGTAGAATGGCTAGCAAAACCATCGTCATCTAAAAACAACACAATGCAGGGGGAATCCCAAAATCCAAGCTGCATAACAACCACAAGGTGACATAGGACCCACTGCCCTGAAGGTGTGAATTATTTTTCTGTTAACTTATTTTTTAATTAATTCCTCCCTTCTGATTTATTGGAACCTTCACATTAGTTCAGGCTGGAACCTGTACCAGGTTTCAAGCTGCAATGTGATGTTGGTATAGGTTCTTTCAAAGATATGTTCTATATTTCTGCTTCTTGGATTGAGATTGAAAATAGTCAAGTGTTGCATTTCTTGGATAATGGATCTCACAAATGTTATTGATCCATGAATTTTCTCCTGCTGCTTGGTTTTAAATTGGAATGAGTATGTCTCCTTTCTTCTTTTGTGTTAGAGGTGTTCTTTTTCCTGAATCTGACTCACACCATTATGCAGATATTTAAATATAACTATCCTTTACTGTACCCCCATATCCAACCCCCAAACTGCACTACTTCAAACCATTCTCCATCACGTGCCCCAATGACATTGGCTGTGGATGTGCAGACATCTTAATATCAGAGTATCGACCCAACCTGAGTCACAGTGGGAGGCTGTATTTGAAGGCAGATCATGAGGGTAAGAGTGTGGTGGTGCTATCAAAGTGCATCAATTACTTTTCACTCAACTCCTTGTGGCTGGGATGTATGCTACTGTTGACTTCTATATGTGTGTCCAAATCTTTTGCTTTTGATTTTTGTTTGTACATTACTGAGCTGTAATTAATCAGTACCTACCTATATTTCCAGTTTGTTTACTTTTATGTGCAAGTATTTGCTTTTTGATGAGTTGAAGGCTGATTCACACCATGACATATGAGGGCAGATGCTGCACTGACTGATTAGCCGTTGCCATGCTACCTTGTTTATGATTAATTTTTAGGAATTTTCATTATATACCTGCATGGATTAATATTATTAATTTATCGGAGCTTTCGTGGGTTTTAAATCTCAAACCAAAATTTTTTAACAGTCTCTTAGATGAGATCTTGCAATACTACTGCTATTTGAGTGGCCTCTGAACATTTTATTTCATGTTATCTCACCAAACTGTCTAGCGAATCTTTGCTGTTGAAATTTCAATGGGGAACAATGCAAAAGTGGAATAAAACTTTCAAAAATATGTGCAAAGATTCTCCCAAGGGCAATATGGCTGTATATATAAAGCCTTATATTATAAGTTAAAATGCATAATTGTTTGAGGAAATATTAGAATCTCTCAAGTGTAATCTTCCTTGATGGATGCCCTTTAAAGCAGTGTTTTTGAAGTAGACTTGTGCCTCCTGTAATTGAAAAATAGCTTTTGCTCATGGCCAGAATGTCTCAGAGGGCAACTAGTAGGCGAGGGACTCTTCCTTGCCCATTATACATGGTTTTCATTAAAATATTTTCCGGCTGTGTTTGTGATAAATTTTATTTGCATATACTTAAGTTTTACTTCAGGGAATGGGGATACCCTGAAGATAAGGGTGTGATGAATGAATACATTAAGGACTCAAATCAAAGATAGTTAATTAATTAAGTAATTATTTGTGCACTGAATTTTATCTGGGTACAAGTTAGCATTCTGATTTATATTTGAATTTTATTTAGACTCAATCCTTATCCAAGGAATTCTTTAAACTGCTAATTTACTCATCAGTGGGGATTATAACAAAAAAATAGAAGATTGCCTAACTAAATGCTCCTAGTTATTTTCGATAGCTATCTCTTCTTGGCAATCAGTGGAACCTCCTTTTTTCTGTCATACATCTAATAGTTTTAAACCACCATTATTGCATTAGTATATTGTAGGTCTACACACTGCCTCAAAGTTGTCTAATGCCATTAGCACAAAATATTCAGTTCATTAAAGCCCACTTAATTCGTACGACCCGTGACTCTAGAAATCTTTTCATGCCATTATAACTAACTTTACGACATGTTGATTTGAGTGATGGTTTTTTTTAGTGTTTCCTATTATTTTTTCTCTTTGAACCATTTTTATTTTCTTAATTTTTTGTAGCATCAAAAAAATACCTTATTTGCAATAGGAGTAAGTATATTTTTTTTTAAATTTTGACCCCAATTTTTGTTTGCATTTTCTTTTTTTTTATAAATTTCATTCAACCATTGAAAAGCATATTACTCACACACGCATAAAATTTACTCTCCTTGTATTTATAAAATGGTTTACCTGAAATTTATTATTATAACTACTTGGCATCGGCTAGCTATGTATAATCAAGTAAATGGTATTTTAACTTCTGATTGCCTTGAAAATCTTCAAAACATATTTTCCCATTTGAATTTAATTTATGTGCATTAAGTTATTTTGTTTTAGACAGTAGGTAAATTATAAGATGTGTTTTCTATTTTGCTACTGAATGTCGTGAAACTTCTTTGTGTTGTGTCGTCGTGTGGTACATGCAAAGTGGTAATATCAACAGTGAATTATTTCACTTTTGCCTGAATCAGTCTTCAGAATGTGGACAATCTATGTTGTAATGCAAGGTGTTCTAGATTTCTCATGTATGTGTAAATTATAATGGAGTTATCAAATTATAAAATCAAACTAAACCACCATGAAATGCTTAAGGAGATGCAGTTGTAATGAGGCATTCTATGGTTAACATTAACCTGATCGTGACTGGCATAATTTAAGAACCATAATCTACTTCTTAACAGCATGAAATTTGCACTATCATATTTTCAAAATAGTGTAGGTTATACATTTATAATTTTTGTGTCTTTTCATGGTATGAAGATACTCACCCTTATGAAAAAGTAGTTGATGGAAGCTAAGACTAAGTACGTGGCTATGAGTACTAAGTACACGTTTCTCAGGACTAGAGTATTGAAACCCCTTTGTGTATTATGCAATTAGCAATACTTAGTGCATGGATCCTTAATATTTAGTACACAGAGGGGAAATATTCACAATAATAACCTTGCATACTAGGCTTTGTTGTCAAAACTTCAATATTGATGAATATTGGATGTAGAAGTACACTCAATTATATTCCTATTTACTATTCTGTTACATCAACAGATTAATGCCCAGTACTGAAGACATACCAAGATTAATTCAATACTTACTGGTTTTTAAAAATAACATTTTCATGCTTGACCTATCGCATAGGACCAAGGGCTAATATTGGGCCAATGTAACAATATTGGCTTTCATTGTCCTATGCCAATGGCCCAATTAAGTAATGGCCTAATATAGAAATTCTATGGACTCGGTTGGTTGGATGATCATTACTGGCCCCATGTTGACGTAAGGAAATTCTATAAAATAGGTTAATACCTTATCCATTGGTGGCCCCAAGGGGGGTGTTTCTGTCATAGACAAATTAAAAGCCTAAATTATTTGATTGCTTTTTTGTTATTGAAGAGTAGGTTATTTTACTTTAAATCCAGTTACATTTTATATTAACAAAAACTGTTTTTAAAACCACAAGCGCAATGCGAATGTAAATCAAAATAATTTTGGAATTAGTTGAGACTTGGTGGTAATCTAAAAGGGAAATATGCATTTAGTAAAAACTTTCTCTTCTTAAAAGGCAAACTTTTGCTTCAAACCACTTATAATGTGCCGTTTTACACACAGTTTGTTACGAATTTCCGGGAAGAGACCCACAAACCCCCCTTTATACCCCAAGAGCCACTGGTGCCCCCCCCGAACCTCTGGTCTGGAGCCGCCCCTGCCCTTATCTGTCCAATATGTAAATTCTAATTATTTATAATGCACGATAGTGGGAAAGGATTGGAGGTGCTATTACCCATGAACTAGGTGAACTACAACAAATACTCATACTTTACTCCTCTGTGAAAAAATTCATGAATACTATACCAATACTTATTTTAACCCTTAAGCTGCTTCAGCTAGAGCGCATGTCGTCCACCCTGTGCAGGAAGTACCTATCCGGATGGAGCTTGTCCCTCCTTCCCACGGACCAAGGGCGGGCAGTATACATATAATGACCCATTAATCCCCTCCCGACCCTTTCCTCGGCATCCCAGGGGGTGGGCACCGGAACTTGTTGAGGAATTACTGGGACTTTTAACAAATTTTGAAAGTTTGTTTATAGGCATAATTGTTAAAAACAAATATGGCAATATTTTTTTCCGCAATTTTCTGTTTAGTTTGATACCAAACACCAAAGAAATCCATTGATAATTGAGCCAAGCACGAACATAAGACAACTAACTTGTGAGACAACCCGAACCTATTGAGCGAGCAATCAGAAGAAAGGGTCATACCTCACTGCGGTGGTATGCGATCCCTAAAGAGCGTGGGAAGGGAGTGGTTTGGGTAAAAAGGGTGGATTCCCAAATGTCCACCGCTGGAAAGAAAGAGTTCGGGTCATAAAAATATGAAAGGGCTGGAAAGAAAGAGTTCGGGTCATAAAACTATGAAAGGGCTGAGGGAGCAGGTAGACAGAGAGGGTCAAACGTACAAGAACGTTTTTCCCGCAGTTGCCGGTACACACGTACATGTACGTTTCTCGCAGTCTAAGGGTTAATTCTTCCAGTGACTACTTTTTCATAAGGGCAGTTTTTTCACAGGTGCGCATGTAAACTTGCTATCTTAATCTGTTACATGATATGCTACACTTTAATATTTGTATGCAGTTTTATGATAAATGGTATACCTACTGTATTATACATTTTTAGCAAACACATATCAGCTCCAGTGAGAGTCATGAAAGCTGACTTTTTATTTTGAAGTTTATGTCATTTTTTAGCAATCATTGTGAACTTATTGTAAGAGCTAAACTGTAGGTGGTGGTCTTTCAGACTTATATTTTTATTTTCTGGTAAGGGTAGAATAGTGAAATTGGAAACTTGACTTTTGATCGATTGTCTTGGCAAGCATAACAGGGAAAACTTTGAAACAAACATCCACGCTCTTCTTTTTGGATGACACTATTAGATATTCCAGGTTGGTGATAACACTTTCAATGGTAATAATGTGGAGTTAGAGAAAGAAAATGTTCTATTTCCATAAGTCTGTTCTTTGCATACTTTATTACTAATTTCTTGTGACAAAGCTACTGAGCTTTACTTGGTTGCTGAGTACTTTTCAAGTAACCTATTGGTCCCAAGGGAAATGGATTTAGTTGCTTCAATTGAAGGTATTAATTACCTGACCTAAAAATCTTTGATCTTAAAATCCTAATCAGGAGTTAAATTCTCGGAAACTCATTATCTCCATTAATGCTGAATAACCATGTATGATAATAAAATGAATTAATATCACTTAATTTTAAAATATTTCCAATGCTAGTTGTCTTTGTTTACCAAGTTTGAGAATTTCAGTTTTATAGGTATGGATTACATAATGAGCTAGATCGTGAAGCCTAAAATCCTTAAGTGCGATATTCCACAGAGGAAAAATCATTCGCCTTGACCGGGATTCGAACCCGGATCCCTCGATTTCGCACCGAGTGCTTTAACCAGTTAAGCTACCGAGGCGTCCGTCTCCCCTGTGGAAATTTTGGTGGCTTTATAGGAGCTTGGTGGTCAGAACTGCTAGACATACAATGCCACTAGCAGTCCAAATTGTGCGCTAAGCGCCACAGTCCGCGAGGATAAAGCCGAACATAGAACAAATTGAGTTGTTCGCTCTTTGACTAATTTTGAGGATACCGGGACTAGCCACGGTAGTTACCTTTACGGAGTCACCCGCAAGTGCACATTCGTGCGATATTCCACAGAGGAAAAATCATTCGCCTTTTCCTCTGTGGAATATCGCACTTATGTGCACTTGCGGGTGACTCCGTAAAGGTAACTACCGTGGCTAGTCCCGGTATCCTCAAAATTACTAAAACCCTTACTAAAGCCTTTACCATTTTATAATACTTCTGTATAGTTTAATAATATGTAGATAAAGTAATAAAGAAATTAATTGTCTGATGTGGTCTTTCCAAAAATATCTTCCCTCTCATTTTATGAATCTTGAGATCCAGTGATAAGTTAGAAATTTCATATATATACCTATGTGGTATTTTTCTGTTAATTAAATTTTCCATAAATTTTATTGTAATTTCTCTTAATAAGTTCACGTTCATACACAAGGACCTCCAAAAAGGATGATACTACATAGAAAATAGTTTTGCTAGTCTTCTAGGACATTCTCCATTCTTGAGGTGAATTCTCCATTCTTTGGAAATTCTACATTCTTATTCTGAATGAGCATTTTTTTGGAAAAAGAAGGCTCTGTTTCTATTAAATTTACCAGTCAACCCTTGCAAGTGCCCCTTTTTGTTTATTTGTGCCCTTTGTTTTAAATTGAGTTGTAGAAGATTTATTGAATCTACTGCTGATTTTTATTTACTGTTTATGGTTCTTTGATGAGCGAAAATGTATTTCTTATTTTAGTTTGGGTACTTCTCAACAATACATAGTGACCTTCTGTGGAGCAGAGGCACTCTCTAAGGGAATGTTTTTAGGGATGAAAACCCTCTCAATATTTTTATTAAAATTGAATCCCAGGATTCAGGGAAGAGAATTAGAAAAATCAGTACTCTGCACTTATCTGCAAAGTTTCTCCGTCCCCAGGAAAATTCTATTAGGGTCTCTTCAATGAAGGTCTAGTAATGCATCAGATGAGATTTCAAGTAAACATTTCTCCCTTGAAACTCAACTGATTCTGGACTGAAATTCCACTGCACGGGTGAAAATTGGCTTGAAACTACCTTGCAACTGGACAGCACTGCCTTGACCTCAACAAAAAAAACTGCGGTCAACTGAAACTCCACTTCTACACTCCCTTGCTACTCCATTGAAATAGAACTGCTTCTCTCTTGATGTGTGAGTGCTCCACTGCCACTGAACTGAACAGTTGGCCCAGGTCAGGCCACTCTTGGAGTCCGAGCCTCGCGGTTGAAAGCGACCCAACCCTACACCGCGAGCAGTTTATGGCAGAAACTGACCAGTCACACTCTAGTTTATAACTTCTAAAAGTTAAGCATAAATCGCAATATTATGTTCGTCTTTGTGTTGAACTAATCACGCTGATGAAAAAGGTTTTTTCATCACAGTTATACGATAGATATTAACCATTATATGCGCTTAAGTAAACCAAGTTAGTTTAATGTACATTAAATTACTAAAGCACATAAAATCTCTATCGTATAACTGCAATTTAAAAATCTTTTTCATCAGCGTGATTAGTTCAACACAAATACGAACATAATTTTGCGATTTATGTTTGACTTTTTGAAGTTATAAACTAGAGTATGACTGGTGAGTTGCTGCCATAAACTGCCCGCGGTGAAGGGTTGGGTCGCCGAGGCTTGCACTCCGAGTTCGAGTGCCTCCCGAAGAAATCCCCTCTTGTTCTTTTAGGCCAAGGGTTTTCTTGATATTGTGCTCAATGATCCATTCGGTAATAAGAATTGTAAGAAGCATCTACCCGGTGTGTTTAACATGTGATCCCTCCTTCACCCAAAATTTTGGAAAAAATCAGAAGTCTGCAAACGAATCGGAGAGATAGTTCAGCCAGTAAACACTTCACTGAGAGCTTATTAATTTCCATTATACATTATGTTATTTCTATGTGTTTATTGGTACGTACATTCAGCAATTTTCTCCTTTCAACATTTCTGCCAGTTAGGGGTCGTATATAGATTACGTTACCGTTTTCGGTGATTTTTTACCCCTCTCCGCCACCCCCCTTCGTTGACAACCGTAGTATTTTCCCCAAACCCCCCTACTCCCCCCTGACATGTAATGTTGTCTCTAAAAATGAAAATTTCAATTCAAAAATATTTTCTCAAGTATTGAGTAAGTTTATTTTTTTGGGATAGGTTAATGCATAGAAAAGTTTGGTCACGAGGTTGTTTTTAAAGGTGGTTTGAGGAGCGAGATAGTTCCCTAGTCACAATGGAGACCATATTATAATTTTATTTTTTTATTTCAGCGTCTGTAAGAAGTATGAAATAAATATTGTCATATTAATGACGCTAATTGTAAGATATAGTTATACATGACCAAATTTTCAGTAATTATATAAATAAAGCTACATAAGTTACTTGATTCATTTTCTCATGCCGTATGGCTGAAAACTACCCTTCAAAACAGCAGGTTTTTTTGCAATTCTGTAAAAATTACTTCGGTAAGTAATAGATTAATTTTTATAAATAGTTGAGAAAACATGCAAACTATACACCGTTAGTTTTTTGACGAAATCTAGGTGCTAGAAGTTCCTATTTTTTAAAAATATTCTCCCTCTGGAGCGCACAGCTGTAATCTATCCCAAGTAAAACAGCTTGCATTTTCAGGCAAATTGCTCGAAGAGTAGTTGGGCAAGGGGTTTATTTTTTGATATCATTGGAAAGATGAGAGAGAACGATTTTTCGCTCCAACTACCTTAACCCGCTAGAAGGTTAGAAATTTGATGGTATGAAGACATTGTAGAAGCAATAGTTCAGTTACATTGAGTTATAGTAGAAGCTTGGGGTGTATGAAACACCCCGCGCGCCCTTCCTCATGTTAAACTCTGTAGTATTGTCGACACGATGTTGACGAGTAAGAAACGTAAACAGGTGCATTGTAACAGCTATGTTATTTTGAGAGAACCCCCCCTCCCCCTCGTTACCCACTGAAGGTTTTAAGGCAGCCCGCTCCCCCTCCCCTCCCCCCTAAGTTGGTACTTTTTTACACGTCCCCTTGGTTACGTCTAGATTTAAAAATGAACAAACGTGAGGGAATTGGAAAAAAATCTTGTTCATTCTCAGTAATATTGCATTAATAGTCGTACTATGTTGTAATATAGGTTTCAATTAATTAATGCCACATTACTGTCATCGTGATGTAATGGTATTTCCTCAGATTATCACGGAATTGCCATTTAAAAGTTAGATCTCGAGGTCAAATTATTCTTCGGAAGCGGCCACATATATAAGGCTTTCTTGATGCAGAATTTTCTGAAATGGTTGCGAGAAAATGCATGTAGAGCCATAGGATAATAGGACTTGCGAAATAGATACAATATAGTTAAGTAGGTATAACGTAGGATAATTATAAATACATTTAAGCATGCCATCGCTAAGTATTGACATTCATAGTCTGTAAAATGCAAACTTCCTTTTTTAATTTTGTCAGTGTTGTGGGCAAGGGAGTTTCAGTGGAGAGAGCAAGGGAGTGCGAGGTCATTAGGCAGCAAGGGTGTGCCAGCCCATTATATTTACAAGGGTCTGTGGCCTCTGTGCCAGTGCGGTTGCAAGGCATTTTATTGCACAGCTTACCTGCTGCCACCACACTTCCAAACTCCCTTGGTTTTGTTTCAATTTCAAGGCAGTCTCAGTGGAGAATCAAGGCAGTGTGATTCAAGGGAGTTTCAGCCCTGTTTCCGTTGAGTTTCAAGGGAGAAATTTTTACTTGAGATGCAATAATTACTGGTAGAGGGAAAATATAAAATGGAAACCTTAGGAATGTTGATTTATCATCTACAATACTTCTTCAATCTATCTTACTTCTATCTGCTGTACTGATCGATTCACAACGAGTTATATTCCTTGATTGATAATCTGAATGTGATTTTAGTTTTATCAATATTTTCACTAAATATTCATTGTGTATTCAGATTGAAAATGCATTTTAGGTACATGTTTGTGATATTTTATTCCTTAATCTTGGTTACCTTGACATTGGTTCTTCTATATATAAACTAGACAGAAAGTTGAAGCACATGTTAATATTTAATGATATTCAAATAGCTTGAGGATCCTTTGTACATTATGTGAACTACATAGTGTTCCAAATCATGATTGCTCTTTATTTGTCTGGCATCAATTTTTGGAGGGATTTCATTATTTCCTCTTTATTTCAAAATTGCAATATTTCCATTTTATGAATTAGGTAATACATATAAGTAAAGTGAGCTGAATATCAATTGTCTTTCTTTTGTCAATTTGTGTTGAGTAATATTTGTATTTTTTGATTGATTTAAATAAAAATACGTTTAGCAAGAAGGGGACTTATATGGCAAAGTTCAGCTAAATTTACTGGCGTATATGTCATGTCTATAACTTACCATATTTAGGGAAATCAACTCATCAATTCAGTAGAACCATTCTTCATGTTCTCTCTGAGTTTATGGAACTTTTTTGTTTCAAATTTTAGATTTGTTGCATACATTTCTTTTGATTTAAATTCCATGTGGTGGTTTTACCCATTTCCTAAAGAGTTTGAACAATCCAAATTCTGTGTTTTTTGTGCATGATTTCTCGTGACTGTAATTTAAAGATGCGATGCTGCATAATTATCAATCTTATTGGTATGACATGTAGGAGATAGTAAATATGTGTTTCAATCGAAGTTATGTTATATAGTTTAATCTAGTTACAGTTGTTCGGAATGAAAATTTAGAATAGTAAAACTTTACTTGTCAATACTTAATAATTTTATTTTTGGTCCAAATAAAATCATAACTCCTTAATTTGCTGTTTTATCTGAAGTAGGTAATTCTATTTTTATATTTTTACCTATCACCTACCTATGTATGGCCAAATGACATAATGTTGCAGTGCTCAGTTAGATCTCTCAGTATTCTGAATACCCCTTTAGAGTGAGTATAGAGAATACCCCTTTTGTATTAACATGCGACTTGCAGTGACATCGTATTAATCTTATTTTATGTCATGCTGAATTGCTATTAGGATGTAGCGCCCAGAGAAGGCTATAACTACGTTGCAGAGCCTCCAGTTTTTTTTTATTCTAGCAGTCTTGAAGACAGATATGTAGTTGAGATGAAAGGAGATTGGGAGATCACCCTTGGAGATTAGGAAAAAGGGTTAAAATGTTTGGTCTTCTTTAGCCATTGTGAAAAAGAGTTAAGGTGGGTCTATACTTCCAAGCCAACTCAAGTTAATGGTCGCCGCCTGTGGTCGCCTACTGGGGGTGGTGGTAGAAGCTCAAAAGGGGAAACTGTGAAGGCGGCACTGACAAAAATGGAGGGGTAACGATTATCCTTGGGAGTGGGGATGGGAAAGGTCTACTCTGTCAATGCAGGATTGAACGCTTAACACTGCTGTAGCCTTAATATGAAAGCAGCATCAATGGTTGTTGATTTTTTGCGTATATGAAAGATGATTGTTAGATTTAAGTGGGAAGAAACTCCTCATTTCGGAATCTAGCCTTGGCAATGTGCCCCGGAATATTACCAAAAAAATTCGTAAAAACCAAAGTTTTGCTATTTTTATAAAAAACACAACCACTTCATGATCAAGTTACTCCACAAAAATCAACAAATGGCTCTTCATCTACAGAAGACAAAAATTGCAAGTCTCCAGCTGTCACGGCAAAGCCGTTACTGGGTTTGAGGGAAACATCTGAAACGAGCTTCTTAGCCCCGGTATAGAGCCACCTTAAAGATTAGTGAAAGCAAGGTATCACTTGGGCTGAAAAATCAGAAAGACAATGAGGAAATGAGCTTAAACCTCTAACTTTTTGATAGTGATGTGATTGGAGCTGAGGGCACTTCTTAATGTTGAGTTTATTTGGTTTTGGGTATTTATATGGAAGAACAAATTTCTCCCACAAATAATTTCCATCGCCACTGTATTTTTACCTAATGATTGTTTGATAATGATGTTTGAATCAGTCTATAAGAAGAGGATAGATGAACGTAGTTTGTGGCTCAATTTTTATGTACTCGAATTGGAAGAGCCAAACAGACATATTTTGCTGACCAGCAGACATGATATGGGAAAAAATTATAAAAGCTACTGTCAGATTCAGAGAAGTTGCTATGCCCCTGTAGTTTATATTCCTTGATAATTCCTGTATTAACAAGCACCTCATCAAATTAAGCAATTCCTTAATAAATGAGATAATCATCAATCAGATTATAAATTCCAATTTAGGCCTCACTTTCTCCCCTTAAAATTTCCAGTAACTTGTGGACAGCTGCAATTAATTACCAATTTAGTATTCTTTCATGTTGGAAACTACCCAATTCCACCCCTAACGTGTTCTCTTATACATGAGTCTATTTTTATCCAAAATACTAGCCAGACACATGAACTGCTCCATGCAGATAATTTCCAGGAACCAATGAAATAGGTGTGCTTTTGGCAGTGTGTGGTCGGGGGAATATGTAATTATAATCCAACCAGCATTTTAACACTAACACGTTTATTGCAACTAATTCAACATCACATGGTGAGTGGTGCATGGGCACCGGTGTCTTGCAAGGGTAATGAGTACTAGCTGCTGGTTTTCCTCCTACTACCACTGTTATCCTTGTGGCACTGGCATCGCTGGCAAGCAAAGTTCAATTTAAAACTTTAATTAAAGCTTCTTAATTATTACATTATTAAAACTTCTTCCTTTCCTTTTTCCTTGAGCATTCAATTTTCACACCTACTGCCAGTTTCCTCGTCTTTCCTCTCTGATGAGTCATCCCCTTATTCCACCTCCTCCCGTACTCTGTGTCAAACTAGCCTCGCTCACCCCTTCACGCAAAGTCTTCACCCAAACAAATTAAAGGCCATTTTTTTCTACCCTCTTGATTGACACTCTTAACCTGTTTCATGTAATGATTGACAACTAATCTCGCCTATTCAGAAACTATGGTCCAGAAGTAAGTGTCCTTCCAACTTTGTACCCAGACTGCTACCTTTTTTCCCTTTGTACTCAACTCTTTTTCAGGATACCTGAAGAGACCTATCACACAAATATGTATAGGAGAATGATTATAACACAAATGTTGGAGTATGAATACTGGTGAATGAATTTTTAATAGATGCATTCCTTGGAATTTTGCTGCTAATTCTGTATTTTCTGTACAGTAGAATTATAGTGCTTTGTAGCTTGGCAACTCATTTGCTTATGTGGTTAGAATGTGTATGTTGGGCATGAGAATCATTCACGGTTCTTTGCATTCTACCACTTTTTCTATGAATAACTTATTATTTTTTTTAGCTTTCTTGGTATTCTCTTTTGCTATTCATGGTATCCTAAATGTGAATTTCCGTAAGTGCCTATTGTGTAATGGGTACATTTCTTCAATTTTTATGTAGCTTTACTGAGTTATTGAATGCCTATCTACAGTGGAGTTAACAATACAGTTGAGCACCCCTAATCCGGAAATCCCTAATCTGGGAACACCCGTAATCGGGCAATATTTCAAAGGCGTAAAATATCAACGTATAGTGTGAGTGTTCTTTCTTTATGTGTCTATATTTAATTCCGCCCCACCTGTGGCATAGTTTATTTATATATATATATATTCTTTTGAAATTTTTGTCAATTGGCCACAAATAAAAAAAATAAAACTTACAGGAGGTAGGAGAAAGAGATAAAGAATAATTCTTTATCTCTTTCTCCTACCTCCTGTAAGTTTTATTTTATATATATATATATATATATATAAGTACGCCATCTAAAATGGCACTATAGTGCCGTTTTAGATTGCGTACTTATGCAGTGGCTTCGACTGCGTCGAAGTGAAGGGCTCAGTATTTCAGGCCAAATTTTAAAGGAGCGGGCTAAAATATTTTATAGAATTTGATAGATTGTAGATATGTTCAAAAAGGCAACCAAGGATGGACAAGAATCTTCCTCGTAGGCTTCCTCCTCAGTCGCTCCAAATGAATCGGCGGATAGCCGCACAGATGGAAGCAGCGAGCATTGACGGCGCGGCGTAGACAGCTTATTGAATCATCTGATATCGTATTAAACACAGTGGCATAAGGATTGCAAGGAACATTGGAAGCAATGAAAAATTTTTATGTATTTATATTATTTATCAACTAATAGCATTGTGCTGTTGGATGTGCAGCAATATGTTTATATGTTCTACGTATTCTTTTCACTCTGATGTTTTGCGATACTACCGGTTGACTGATTTTGTGTTTATGAATTTATAAAAAGTTAATTTCTTATTTTAATTCAAATTATTTGATAAATAATACAGAATTTATACAAATTTCATTGAATTTGCTATAATTTATCGAATTCCCTCATAAAAAACATAGTGGACCCCACCCACACAGCACATTTCCGTTTTAAAACGTTTTCTTAAAGTCTCAAAACTGTAAAAAACTTTTATGACAGTTTTGAGACTAAAAAAAAACATTTTAAAACGGAAATGTGCTGTGTGGGCATAAGTATACTGGTTACTACCACAACACTCATAGTCCGGCAAAATCACTAATCCGGCATCGCTCGAATCCCGACGATTAAGGGTGCTCAATTGTAATAGTTATTGAAGAGGAAGAGCATGCCTTTTTGCTTCTCTGGGGCATTAAAGTATATATTAATTGAGAAGCAGTATAATTGTGTATTATTGCCTGATGTAACATATTTGGGGTAATATCTGTGGATGTTTCTTTATAACTGACATTGAAGAATTTAAACAGGACTGAATGACATGTTTATGCTATGTTTCCATATTGTAACTGTGTGTCTGACAATTTTCCACAGGGCGCATTGGCACGCCGCACTTCATGGCGCCGGAGATTGTCCAGCGTGGGGAATATGGGAAGGGTGTGGATGTTTGGTCTGCAGGAGTAGTCCTACACATACTTCTGTCTGGCACTTTACCATTTTTAGGAACTAGGGAACGACTTTATGCTGCTGTTTGCCGTGGAAAGTTAAATGTGAGTAACTGTGTGCTCTCTTTCTTTAGATCAAGGTTGATGGAAAGCACGTAAACCCTTTGCTGTGGGAAAAATTGTACCATGTCTCTAGAATTTTTATTCTCAGAATTTAAGTTCTAAGTATTTTGAGTGGAATACCGAATGTAAACCTTTTATTGTCGCAACTTGTGTAAATAGGCATAACCTGTGAGGCTGTAGGGTTGCCTGCTAAGTCCAAAGAAGAGATATTTTGTTTTAGGGTAACTATTCAGAAATTGCTATTGAATACCTAGCATATTTTTGTATATTTCTTTTACAGTCAAATTCAATTAATTGCTCAGTTTGATCAAAGTTCATGCCTCTTTCGCCAGTCATGTCATTTGCTCGCAGTAGAGTGTTTGGAAGAGGTTTTGAAACAATTCTTTGATACCTTTGATCCATTGTCACTCAATTTGTCCAGAATTCATGCTTTAAAATAGTAAATACCTTCACATTGAGAGGTACTCTAAATATTATCTCTCAAAGTAAATATGTATTTGGAAGGGTATATTAAGAGCAATCACTTTTTCAAGGTTCACTCGGTGGTATTCCATCATTAGAGGAAGAAAAAGACAACTTTTACTAATGCCGCTGAAGTTTATTGAAACTCGACCCGGGTTTCGATGTGGATTCACATCATCATCAGGCCTGATGATGTAAATCCACGTCAAAACCCGGATAGAGTTTTAAGAAAATTTAGTGGTATTATCTAGTTAAAGTTTTCTTTTTCTTCCTCTAAGATACCTATATAAAAATGAGAAAGTGAAAGAAATAACATATGAGCAGTTATATTTTTTAATTGTCCCATTTTTATTTTTTAAAAGATTATTATTGAATGGTTATGATATTTGCAGCAGATTTTTTGTGAATTCCTTTATAATTTATTCCCATATCAGACTGAGAGCGTTTGTTTTACTATTCTCCTTGGTAGACAAAATATTTTACTGGTGAACGTGCAGATTATTTCCTATTTCACATAATGTGTTATGAGTGTTTAAAACAGTGATCCCTCCATATTCCTGTTAGCTGATTCCATGTTTTTGCATGGTTAAATGATTGCAAACAATCTTTATTTTGGTATTGAAGTCTGGTTGGATTCTTCACTGGGTGAAACTCTGCATTTCTGCCGATGTTTCAATGAACAAGTGGTCCATGGTCATTAGGGCATGTGACTTATTATTTTTACTACCGGAATACTAATACTCTTTTATTATTACTGTGGAAATTTTGCATATTCCTGGTTGCAGACTCCAGTTCATGCTGCAATTGGTACTTAGTTTATGCAATGTAGACAAAGAACCTTGTTTTCCAGGATACATTGAGCGGAATTGTGAATGAGAAGCATTAACTTTGTAATTCCACATGTATTTATTGGAAATGACCTAGGTTTGGACGTTGCGGCGGAGGTTTTGACATCATCAGATGATGACGTGCAGCATCAAAACCTAGGTTGTTTCTAATAAATACATGTGGAATTACAAAGTTAATGCTTATCATTCACAATGATAAGCAAATTCCATCAATTCACGCCTGAGACAATGGAGTTTATATGGAGTGGAAATTGAACAAGGAGATCTAGGGTATGGAGGGATACATTGTGCATCAGTGTATCAATGGGAAATAGTTATGGCTCTGTAGGTTAAATCACGAAATAAAAGTTGTGTTATTTGTACATGTATGTGCTTCTTACGGAGAAAGTGTCACTTATCTATTTAGGTCTACTGAGTTGTAACTTTCCTAACTACTTTTTTCAGAATCATACTTGAAATTGTTCAGGCTTAAAGGGAATAACTTTAGTTAGTTATTAGTTAGGAAATCACCACTGGCTCATACCGTAGCTTCATTTGTTAAAAAAATGGATGTAAATGCCTTTTTTTACCTGGAAGTTGAACAATTATAAAATAAAGGTGCTTGACCAATTCAGGTTTAGAGTTTTAAGGAATAATTGCCATTATTGCACATGAATTGTGTTATGTTGAGAAAAATGACACTAATGTTGGTTACTTGAGATGATAGTAGTGATCTCAAATTAATATACATGTTAACTACTCCTCATAAAAGTATTCAACTGTTAAGTGACTTGCACACTCACCAGCAAAACTGGTGCCAGAGCCATCTCTGGCACTATGGAAGGATGTGAATCAGTACATTTAAATGGAAGTCTTGCTCACTGGTTGTGGCTCAGAAAAATTTGCCAGACCGGCCATCAGATGGCAGAGTGCTTGTCGGCTTCCCCTTTGACTTTCCAGATGCCATCCCTGCCACCTGTAGTATTTACTTATGTCAGCTCTGCCCCGCGATGGGTGCCATTTATGAAATATTTAAATACAGTCATATGACCCACATTGAGAGTTATTTATGTAATCCATTTAAAAGATTGTGCGCACTTGAACCTCTTCACATCACCAAAATGCACACACTTTACGTAATAAAATACCCTTCTCTTTTTATAAAATACAAGAGAACATACATACAATTGATTCATTCAGAATCTATGTTGATGCACAGGTATCGGAGGCCCTTGCCGCACTCCTCAATGGTCACACTCGCTTCCTACAAATATCTCCTGAAGGTCTGCTGGATCTCTGCCTGCTCCTTCTCAGGAACCCGCTCCGCATCCAGGATGCTCTATATATCCCTTACTACCGCTTTTGAAATTTGCTGGCTCCATTCCATTTAATATAAAATAATTTTCATGAAACAAGGAACTTGTATTATCAAGTAATAATCAAATATCACTCGGATGACAGATTTTCCCCACACATTAACATGGGACAGCAACCGGGTTTATCCAAGGAGGTTAGAAAAGAAATGGAGGGGACATACCACTTGATTTTTGAAGCCAATTCCGCCATTGCAGTCGGCACAGTTCAGACCTTCCTCTGGCTTACGTGTCCAGCGGTTGCGTTCGATTTTCGTCAAATCTCAGTTGAAAACCACAGGCATGGCGATGTTTTGTGACTGGTTTGGCAACACCTACTTGGCACAAAGCCTTCCCAAGCACCCCTATTCTTGCTTCACTTTCGTCCATGAGCGTTCATTCCATTTTAACCTCCTTGGCTTTATTCCACAACCGGAGGGAGTACCCTAGTGGTAAAAACTGCAACTACTGAAGCTCTGCCCATTCTCGACTCGTCCATTCTATTTCCTGTCGAAACTCATATAGGGAATGCATCGGGCGTGGGTTCCCCGTGCGATTGAGTCAATTGTTTAAAAGAAGAGCCTCCTTACACTTAAGCGTCCTGTTATATAGGAAAACAAGGTTAATTGTTAACCCCCTGCCTTGTCTACATAGCTTTGTTCTTGAAGGTTCTATGGCACGAGGTCTGTGCTGTACTTTGATTGGTGGTGTTGTTGCCATGTGCCTCCTATTGGATGGTTATGTCACCCACGCTTACCGTATTGTCTAACAAACCACGTGTATGTTCTAAAAATGATCAATATGGTGTCGTTTATTCCCATTTCGTTTAAGGTCAATGATAGTAACTGCCAAGGTTGTTATGTTACACACCGGATCTCATAAAACATTGTACTAGAATCTTTACTTGCACATTTGCTCCAGTATGCATTTTTCAGCTGGAAACTGCTCAACCTGACGAAGCATTTTGAATTTTTCACAATTTTCAAGTAGTAATACAAACATTTATTTTTTTTGTGGTTATTACTTGTTCACTTTGTCCAGTGGTGAGGATTAATTGATTACTCTATCACTGTCAACACGAACACTTCTTTTATTTTCGCAGAATGTGACAAAAAATTAATCTTTCTTTCTTCAAACTGATTTTCAAAAAACTGAGTTAGGCACCACTCTCACACACAACTGCATAACAAAAATTTGATGGGTGATTTTATATATGTAGGTATGTAGTTCTCTCCACTTCTAAAAAAACATTCAGACTTTCCCAGAAGACATAAACCACCAACCCACAAACCTCACGTCACAACTTATCACAATACAAGCAACAATAATGATGAGCAACGTTAACAAATTATAGTAATAATAAAGTTTTTTTAGATAAAAAAGAATTGGGAAGTGCTCCGAGTTATAAATACCAAACTACTCTTTTTCAACCTGGACATATGACATTGTTTTGAAGAAGAATTATCTAGACCAAATTCTCAGGATTGGGGATTCTGAAACGTTAACAATTTCCAAGAATGGGATGGAATTCCTTCCTGCCTGGAGACTTTTCTCTTTAGCTCCTCATACTCTTCGTTTTTCTTTATACATATTCTTCAAAATTTCTGTCCTCCTCTTCCTTACCAACTCATTATTGTTTTCCTCCCAAGCTCCCCATTCTACATGCCGTTCTTTCTCTTCTTATTTGGTATAGGAGTTGAAACTGGTAACTTTATAAAATATTCTCATCACACTATATGTACTATCACTTGACGAACTACCAATAGTTATTCTTTTCTGTGGTTCCCTTGATCATTGAGAAACTCTTGAGTGTAGTCCTCCTTTATAATATTATTATTTACATTCCACTGAACAAATATTTCACCTGCATTATTTCTCTCAGCATTGGAGTGCTGATTATCAATGATAACGGAGGGGAAGACCCAATCTTATTCCGAAAGCGATGGATAATCAATGCATCTTCGACTACCTGAAATTTATGGCCTTTCTTCAGTGTCATACTATCCTGAAGTGTTCAATGCATCTTTTACTGAGGTTTTCCATTTAGCTTAACATCATTTCATTAGTAGTTGCTCATTTACTTCTCTAGAAAATTTCATGCAGCTTAAATTGTTGTTTGCTAAGTATTTGCTTCATTATTACTCATAATATCAGAATAAATGCCTAGATTTTGAGTAATGTTAACTAGTTTGCAGTTTGGCAGGTTTTGTCAGCGTTGGCATCTTTATTGATGGAGATGTTTCACCTACTGTGCTGTAGGAGTCCTCAGGCCAGGTAGAAGTGGAGATTGCTTCGAAAACGCCGGTATTTATGTGGTTCAACTGGGGCATCCAGGTGCCAGCTCTTCACTGATTGGTCCATCCTCAGGGGTCAAAGCCGCAAAACACGGGAAGGGGTGATGGTCCTTTTTGGAGCCATGGAAAATACGTTTCCATGTATGGGAAAGGAAATTCCATCTTCCCTATTCATGTTGTTGGGCCTTTTGATTATTTCCACAGCTTCTCTGATGAATCTTGGGAAATATCTGCTTTTCTAAAGGCCCAACGACATGAATAGGGAAGACGGCTACACCCTTTCTGATACTTGGAAATGCATTTTCCATAGGTAGCCCCAAAAAGGACCATCACCCCTTCCCGTGTTTTGCGGCTTTGACCCCTGAGGATGGACCAATCAGTGAAGAGCTGGCACCTGGACACCCTAGTTGAACTACATGAATACAGGCATTTTTGAAGCAATCTCCACTTCTACCTGGCCTGAGGACTCCTACAGCACATTTGGTGAAACATCACCATCAAGAATGATGCCATGATGGACAGAACCCAAAATCCTGCCAAACTGCAAACCTGAATGCTACGAAAACCTTTGTCAGAAATGTTAACTAGTTATTAATCATAATGCTTTGATTTTAAAAGCATTGTAAGCACAGCAAGTTTGTATTTATTTTAATGCTCCTTAATGTCATCAAATAACCTTTTTCTTTTATTTTCTAAGATTTACAAGCTTCTTAAGGAGAACAAAATGTCCTCTTAAGCTTCCAATAGATGACATTTAGTTCACTATCAGACGCTTGGATTTCCTGGAGAAGTTGGTGACATTTGAACCTTATCACTTCACTTGTCTTTTATTCCCTATATATGCCATGAGATTTCAGTTATATCTTCCAGAAAAAAATTATATTCTTCTAGTGAATGAAATATAAATACTTTATCATTAACTACAACATTGTTGCATGTACTGGAAAGGAAAGTATGGAGAGATGAACAACGTGAATTGTGACCATGAAAATATGTATGTACTTATCATATACGTACATCCATAGATAGGCAACCCATGACTTCACATATTCATGTCATGCAATTAAACGGCGAAATAGGAAATTTGAGATTAGGTTACACTGAATTTGAAACTAGATTTAGATAAGTGACACTTGTTAAGGATGGGTTTGCTAGCTCTATTATTTTTAATAACCTTTGGGCTGATGATACCTATATTGGGCCTAGGTGCTGTGAGCCTTGGCATCCTCGATTGGCACTTCTCTGTGTACTGATTCACTGTATTGTCTTTATTGTTGATCCTTGTTCTACTTTTTTGTCCAAGCAGTTAGATCATCCAAGATGGCAATATATTAGTGAATCTGGGAAAGATCTGGTGCGAAGAATGCTCACTCTTGATCCAAACCAAAGGATAACCATCCAAGGTGTTCTGAATCACCCATGGCTGAGGGTAAGATGATATTAGTAAACATTTCAGTCAATTTTAACTTTATTTTAAGTTTAATATAAGATTAATTGTTTAAGTAGTAGATTCTTAAGTTTACAAATTGAAAATACTGGGAATTGGTCTTTGCATGTGTCAGAATTGTGTTCAAAATTGTCCAGAGCCTTATATGGTGTGATATTCCTCAAAGAATCCTTATCCCATAAGGTGTTGATGTCAATTTATCATTGCAATTTCATAAGTAGAGTAGCATATGGCATTATATTTTGGGGATCAACTTGGAAAAAATATTCAAGATACAAAAAAGGCTCTAAGATGTATCATGGGAAAATCTAATGCTTATTCATGCAGACCTTTATTTAAATAATTAAATTTGCTAACAGTGCCTTGTATATGTATGTACCAACTATGTGTTCCGATTAAGGAGAATCTTCATGATTTGCATGTAAATAGCAATGTACATAACCACCTAACAAGGTCTCATTACAATGTTCACGTTACCTTGCACAAAAAACGCCTAACATCAAAAAGTCCCATGGCTAGGGGAACAAAAATGTTTAATTTACTGCCAGTTAGTATTAATTCTATCAACTGTATGAGAGAATATAAACTCTCTTTAAAACAATTCCAAATAGAAAAGTGTTATTATAATGTGAATGATTTTTGAAACGAAAAAAGATTAGTCAAACATTTGAAACTATTTTTCATGTGTTGAGATTATATTTTGACGTGTCTTATATCAATGCGTAGTGTAAACTCGTATGATCCTTGGACAAATAAAGGTTTATTATTATTATTGCATCACCAACACTCTAGATGTTGATATCCCAGCTCTTAAAAATAAGTTCTCGTTGAAACTTTTCCTCATAAAAAAAGTCACACTGCATTTTCGCATAAGCTGGCGGACTGTGCCCTAGACGACTGGTTGTGACTCTGTTAGTTTCCTTCTTAATAGGATTCGACGTAGCCAATGCCAGAGAAAAAAAGTATTTTTTCGCTGCTCGTTAGCCCCTTAGCCTATTCATGACTCTGGGGTCGAGTGCTTCCCACTCCCTTTACCTTTCTTCCCTTTCCTTTTTCCTTCCTATGCCTCTAACCTAACCTTCCTATGCTAACTCCGCTAAACCCTGGTAATAAGCTCGAAGCTTGAGGCGAGGGATGGGGGTGGCGTTCCTTGCGTGGTAGACCCACAAACCCACTGCCTTTTCTCATATTCATTTTTTTTATTCAAACAGCATTTTGATATGATCATAAAAAATTTTTAAACTAGGTACTAGGTGAAGCAATTATATTTACATTAAAGTAATCTGCTGGTAAAATGTAGGTTTTATTGAGAGTCAGAGAAAATCCTCCAGATTTTTACATGTATGGGGCCCTATCTACCACCAGTATTTCTTTCTTCAACTCAGAGTACATCCTACCCTTCTTCATCCCCTCTATAAAACCTATTCTCTTTCTCCCCCTTCCCCGCTTGCCCAACATCCTTCCCTCTATCATGACCTTGAGCAAACCATCGCCCCTCATTACCCCTTCCAGCCATCTACCCTGCCTCCCTCTGATCTCATCTAAAAGATTCCTTTACTCACCCACCATGTCAAGCACTTCCTAGTTTGTCTCCCTATCCATCCACTCTCCATTCTCCTCCACACACACACATCTCAAGAACCTGCAACCCCCTGCGGACATCCTTTCTCAGAGTCCACATTTCTGCCCCATTTAATGCTACACTCCATGTCACGCTCTTTACCAGCCTCTTTTTTACATCCTTACTTAAATTTCCTGTCATCAGCTCCCTTCTTTTATTGAATGCTTCCTTCACTAGAGCTATTCTTCTCCTTATGTCTTTGTTACTACGCCCATTTTCTTCTAGCATACTACCTTGGTAATTAAAATGCTCTACTTGCTCCAGTTTGTGTCCTGCTACTTTTATGACCAGCCTCACTTTCTTTTTCCTTGAGAATTTCCTTACTTTTGTTTTCTAATTATTTATCTTCATTCCGTATTTTCTGCAGTGCTTTTCCAATGCATCTACTAATTAATGACTCAAGGGTTTTTTGATTCTTCCCAAAAACCCTTGAGTCATCATATAATTACCGCAGAATCCTTTGTAGCATCTACTTAAGACTGCAATCCCTTCGAAGATCAACTTACTGGTTTCCTGCAAATCTTATTGGCTTTATCAGGTGGACTCCCAACTTTTATCCCACATCCAGCTCTTACCATGCCTCTCTTACCATTTCCTCGGCATAAATGCTAAAAAGCAAAGGTGACCATGGGTAACCCAGCCTCACCCTTTAACCTACAATTGCCCACATTGATTCTCTGTCTGCCTCTATCACCTGTGACATCTGGGCTATGTATAAGTTTTGAATGAGTCTTCAATCTCACTAATCTATTCCCATTTTCCCAAGTATCTGTATTAGTTTATCCCAATTTACTCTGTCAAACACCTTTTCAAAATCCACAGAGCAAGGAAAAACATCCTGATTATACACTAAATTCCTTTCTATTAGTGTTCTCATCAACGCATTCGCATCCTGAGTTGCCCTCCCCTTCCTGAACCCAAACTGGTCATCACCCAAGTGGTAACTTGCTCTACTCTTCAGCCTTTTATTAATTATTCTAAGCAAAACCTTTGCCGTGTGAGAAATTAAACTAATTGTTATACACTCCTCGCATTCTGATACTTTTTTCTTCTTTAGGTCAGGCATTAAGACTGTTTTCTCAAAATCCTCTGGCCATACTCTTTCCTCATAAGTCTGATGAATAAGTTCAAAAAATTATTGTCTTTCCCTGTTACAAAAACTGTTCATTAACCTCAGTAACTTCAGGAAAAAGAGGACTAACTTCATCGATCTAAGACCATTCATTTCTTTTTTACATGTATCCAAAACAATTATCATCCACTGAAATTGGGATAGAGGCCTTTTTGTGAATGCTAAAAATCACCTCCCCTATCTCCTCCAGAGGCTATGCAAATTCTTCCTGAAACACCCTCGGCCGTATTCATCGATTTCGAGTTAAACCTGGGTAATATGCGGTTTATCTTAGTCTGGTGTAAGTGTGGTTTAGAAGGGTACTAAAAGTTGGTATTCATAGCTTGGGTCGAGAGAGATAGCTTCGGGGACTAACGGAGTCCGAGACTTGCCTACCGCGCGAGGATGAAACACTTGGCAACACCGCTGTTTGTCAAGTAGCCGGGTATTTCCTGGAATTTAGGAACTGGTTTTTGGTGTCTCGTGAGGAGTTCTGCGTTATCTGTGAACCCTTTGCCACTTTTTCCTTGCTTCTGGGACTTACTCACAGAAATCGGCCTGGAATCCTTATCCCTGCGCTTTGGATATCTTCCAGTTCACTTTTTTGTAATTATTTGTAGCTTATGTTAGATGTGTTAATTTCATTTTTCTTCAGGTTTATTATTCTTATTGAATATATAAAATAATCACCCGGTTTTGTTTCGTGTAATTCAATTAATTTTTTTTAATGAAATAAAAACCATTCCTAGGTACCTATGTACCGTAAAAACTTAAGTTATACCCACCTCCGGACTGAAAAATGCACAAATAGTTGCATACAAGAATAAAACCCAATTGCTATTTAATGACAACAAACCTTAAATCTACCTACGTATATAGCTCCACAAAAAATTACACTAAAACAACTTATTCCTCATAACGTACAGCTAATTGAAATGAACGTTAAATACTATGTAATATGTAAACAAAAGGATGTTACAAAGTATGAAAGGTATGAAAAATTATTGTGATTGAACAAAATTCACCACATGAAATGTAAACAAAGAACACAACTAAGCGGAGGGAAAACAAATGTAATCAATGGGAACAATGATAGGAACATTATAAAAAACTGACCTTACTAAATTATATAGCTGACTAATTAACCCATTTTCCGATAAAGTTAAACTAATAAAAACAAAATTAATTAACTAGGTGCCCTGAGGACGAAACTACTACATTACTCTACTGCCTATACAGCTATGTACATCAGTATAAACCTAAATCACTAAGCCAAACAATAGGCTTACATACAATATTACTCTTATATTAGCAGTAATGAGGACGTTACTTGCAATTAATCACTTAACACCTTCGACAATCACCCCCACCAAAACATCTGAAGAAAAAATGGCAAAGCGCGGAGCTTTGCCTCAACTCAATGTTAAACCATTATTCCATAGGTTTAACTTCCTCCGGACTAAAGCTGCTGGGGCTAAAGTCGATCAGCGTTAAAACGGCGCTATGAATACGAGTTCAACGACTGCGCCGGTCTAACTTACTTAAACCGGCCGTAGGCGTTGTCTAACGTAACTATGAATACAGCTGCGTGTGTATAACTGCTAGTATATAGAGATTAATGTTCTTAATACTTATTTTAAGCAAAGTTTTTCAATTTGAGATGAGAATAACTGTTAAACTGATGTAAGAGTAGTACATATTTTTGTGAAATACATACATACATAGTTTAAAAATGTAATGATTTTGCAGAAATTCAGCAAATGTAATACTGTGAACATAGTTGTTCAGATATACAACATAGATAAGTAACATAGATTTTATTACTGTCGGTTACCTTTGATAACATAGTAATCATCAATTATGAATAAACAGGCAACAAACAATGTGCAGTCAAGTACAATTACATATAAGAAACTAAAGAACACAATGTACAATATTTCGGTGAGAAGGAATATAAAAAATCTAAGCCTCCTCACAGCAGGTACATTGGTTGTTAAAAAAATCGCTAATACTCTAAAATTCCCTGCTTAATAGATACTTTTTCAATTCTAATTTAAACATAGGCATAGAGCATATTGTCTTTAAGTTTGAAGGTAAATTATTGAATATTGTGGATGCTGCATGGTGAGGTCCTTTTAGGGGCAGTGAGAGATGATGGCTATAAATATGGATGTCATGTTTACTGCCTGTATGGTATGAGTGGAAGCTACAGCTATCAAGAAAGAGATGTGGATTTTGACTAACAAAAATAGCACAATATAGGATATATAGTGAGGGTAAGGTTAAGATATTGTGCTTCTGAAAAAGGGGGCATTGGGGGGTGCGACGTGGTAGCTGTGGCATTGCCTTCAATGCTTGGTTTTGAAGGCAATGCTAATTCATTCTTAAGGATCATGACTAACCTTGGGTTAGCATGACTTAGTGTCCATTTTTATGTCATTGATTTTTCACAACAATGTTCTCTTTGTCTCAAGGATCGTGATAAAGCCACAGCCAGGGTTCATCTGTCGGAGACAGTCGAGGAGATGAGAAAATTCAATGCGAGGCGAAGACTTAAAGGAGCAGTTCTGTCGGCTGTGTCATCTCCTCGTTGGCAGCTAGGAATGTCCTCTGCGCCGCCATCCACTCCACCTCCGATAACATCACAAACAGCTCCTGGAGAAGTGCCAGGGGGCATCGGCGGTGGTGTAATGTGCGACGATGGTTTCCTGGACTTTGGGGAGGACGAAGCCACATCCAAAGGTGAGACTTTTTTTCTGTGCTTCTGAGAGTGTGCTAAATCAAGATGTGCCCAGACTACGCTAGTTATTATAATTACGTGTTGCTTTGTCCATCCGGGTCCCTGACAAGCATCTGATTTCATTGCCGTCATAATGGCCGGAGAATAGGCGGGGGTTTTGCAGTTGGGTATTCACATCTGCCACTGCTGGATAGGTAGTTGTTGTCCTGATATTAGAATATATGACTTTGAGTTATTTCTGCTAAATGGACTTCATGATATCAGGTCGTGTACTCGAAGCAGATGGAGGGACCCCAGGGGTACTTTTTGTCAAGTGCATGGGCAACTGCTTGTACTCCGCTTGTAGGGATGCACTTCAAGTCTGTGGTGTGGGGGAGCTTGGGCGGCATTTTTTGCATCAAAGAGCCTATTTTAAAATGCTTTTTCATAGTAAAAAGAGTAAAAATATCCAAAATATGGTTATGGGATATGGAGGATTTGGAGAATATTTTTCCCCTTTCTTCTCTTGCCACTTGTTTATTAACGTGGGCCCTGTTGCTTGTACTGCCTACAGGCCCCCAATTGTGTTAATCTGACCCTGAGTTTGAGTGGCTTCAGCCTCATTCCTCTCTTGAGTTAGCCTCCTAATTATGGAAACAAACTCCTTAGAGTCCACCGTGCCTTATTGTCCAGCCAGGAGGTGTTTCCACGAGTAGGAGAGTTGAAAAATAGGGATGGGGGCAAATATACTGGTATTCGGTGGCACCGATTACTATTTTTTTTAAATCCAGTAGTACCGACCAGTATTTAAAATCGGTACTACCGACGGTACCGGAACTAAAAATACCGGTATTTAGACAGCACTGCCATCTTGCATCAACTAACGGAACAACTAACTGCGAAAATGTACTAACTACACTAAATCCATGTTGAAAGAACACACAAATGGTAATTTCCACACTTTTTAATAAAACAACACTTAACAACCGACCATGGTTTCAACACATTGTATCATTCTCAAGGATTGTTAAGTGTTGTTTTATTAAAAAGTGTGGAAATTACCATTTGTGTGTTCTTTCAACATGGATATAGCGAACTTCCACAAAATCAAGCCTGAAACGATTTTATACGTAACTAAACTACATTTTCAAATGTTCTCGTAATATGTTTGTCTTTTTTTCTTATGTATATACATAACCGTGAAGTTGAGATATGTTTGTTATCATTATTGATATAATAGGTAAGTATAAATTTTTGATGTATGCCGAACACCAGAAAATCGATGATTTTGAACCGTATGAATACAAATATTTATTCCTGTAAGTTAAACGTTAGTTCGACCGCAAGGATTGATCACCATATGACAGGGGATTTTACCTGACCACAACATTAAAACAATATCGATCGTTCTTCATATGATTTAAATCATTCCAACAAAAGGCGACGAGGGCAAACATACAGCGTAAAAGAAAAAATATTTACTGAATGTTCCAGATGAATGTTGGGGGGTTTTCGGGTTTCAGACCATTTCGATGAACGAGTCGTTCATCAAAGTGTCGGCAGAAATGGAGAGTTTGGCCCGGTTGAAAACTCGAACAACCCCCAACATCGCTCTATGCCGGGAAAGCCTTAGATCTATTATTCGCGATGAATTTTCATTAAAAATGCCGATGGATGGACATTTCTGCTTATCTTTTTGGACTGATATTCTAATTTGCTGAAATACCGGAAAATTACGGTGAAACGTATGTTAATTTGTAATTAATTAAAATATTTAATGAATCACATACATACCGGTTTACCGATATTTTTTCGTCGCTACTACTGGACAAGTATAGCGCGTTCCACATTTAGTTGATAGTATGGGGCTTATGGAGAATGCTGTTGCCAAGCATTGGCTCGGTGGGTGGCATCCTGACAACATAGGCAACAATTTATAACTCCACGCCAAAATTATTTAGTTTCAAAGATGTGTGTAATTTTGCACATTAAAAGGCTTATGGGGATGACATTTTGCGATGTAATGATTTTATGAGTTATCGGAATATAAAAATAAATATTTTGTTATGAAAATCCTATATTTTTTAAATGTACGTTACATAGGTATGTAAGCTGAATAATGAAATGGAATTGTTTTAATTCTTGAAGCTTCATTATAAGTTTCTTTCACCTCATGTGTCAATAATATACAGCACTATTAATGCCATGTGTTTCAAATGTAGGTACATTTACGTAAATATGAAGGCTATGGCTCGATTTTTTCGGGAATTCCGTGGAAATGCGGGGCATTCCCATGCCTGAATAAGGAAATATTTTCTGATAATGCCACGAGAGATTGTGGGTGTGATAAACTTATGTCAAAGGTTGCCAGGGGTGTCGACTCTTCCCTTTTTGCTTGAGGCCCTGAATGGTGGGAAGGGGTCATGGTGGGGGACTTCAAGGGCCAGTGCTTCTGGCGCCCTTGAGTAAGGGAAATAAAAAATAGTTATCTCTTTTTGCAGCTTGTTCACCATATTTTGTAGAGTAATTTCTAGCTTCTCATTTGAGCAAATATTTTTCCTTTTTTCTTATTATTATAACTTTTAATGTGATGATTAAATATACCCCACCCCATAAACTTGCCGTTCCCATGCCACGACTGCTCTGTACGAATCACCCTTCATGGTTTATCCAGACTGGGTCACTGGATGCCGTCTCTCCCTCCTCCTTATGAGGTTCTCCTTCTGCTTGCGCCCCCATAAGCATCTTGAGCCCCGCCTCCA
Organism: Pyrrhosoma nymphula; assembly: GCA_963573305.1. Lineage (NCBI taxonomy): Eukaryota > Metazoa > Arthropoda > Insecta > Odonata > Coenagrionidae > Pyrrhosoma > Pyrrhosoma nymphula. The sequence continues at coordinate 2,881,367 of OY754335.1, read as the reverse complement.
TCCCCGTTCATTGTCCCACGAGTACCCGGACCTGATGCCAATTGCCAAGGCCCTTTTACGTATCTTACGCCCTAGGCTAAACCCTCACATCTTTCAGAGCCTGAGATGGGATTCAGGGGAATGGATTCGACCGTATCTGGCATTATGTGGTGGAACAGCATTTCAGTAATTAAATTAAACTGCAGCAGTTGTAGTGTCCACTATGTAATATTTTATATATAATAATACACAACATGTGTTTCAATGCTTAGGGCGTCATCATCAGGTATGATGACAGGTATGTAATCATACCTGATGATGACGCCCTAAGCATTGAAACACATGTTGTGTATTATTATACATCAAATATTAGTGGACGCTACAACTGCTTCAGTTTATTTTAATTACGGGGGAATAGACGCTGCGGGTAACCTGGGGCAGGAACTTCAATCCCCGTAGGCTACCCTAGACCCAACCTTCCTCCCAAATATTAGAGGGTGCCATAATTCTGGGAAGCAGGATAAGATGCAAAGCGATCCAAACGAACGAAGAATTGTCAATATATCCCACTACCCACCTCCGAAATTCCATTCTTGAAAAAAATTCCAGCATGAAATATTTTCGGGTTTCTTCAATTACCAGTTACCAATTGTAATTGGCTTTCGATTCAGTTATTTACCAACAAACTTATTTATTATTTCGATTCAGTGATTAACCAGCAAGATTCTTTATTAGGCGTTTTTATTTCTTTATCGCGCCAAGCCATGTTTATCATCCATCCAACATTGATCCACGTCTCGTCTTCATACACAATATCTCTTCACTCAAGGCAATACTTTTTCAACAGTCTTAAATAATTATGATGCCAACGAATAATATCGTCTCTTTCAATAAGTATGCTTCGTCTGCCCCTGCGTTTGTATACGAAGCCTATATCAACAAGAAGACAGTACAATGTGGTCCTCTTGAAATTAGGAAGACCCTTATCTATATTTACGGAGTTTAGAATGTTTTTTACAGGTGGAGGAATACTTTTCATGAATGATTCATGAACTTTCCTTCAAATTCCAAATATTACGAAATCATCAAACATCGCTTGATCTTGCATTATTATACAGTTGTTTAATTTTATATATCATTTTAGCAGGAGTAACCAATGCACCGTGGGATGCTTCCTTTCTTACTCTCTGGATAGTAGACTTGAGCACCTACTGTCTTTCGAAGTTTCTTTGCAGGCGTCAGCGACATTGAGTTGAAACATGGCGATAGTACACTGTTGGAAACAAATTGATCTGGAAGATACTCCACAGCACTGTTGAAATATTCTACCACTTGTTCACGCACAGAAATCTGATGAGAAACTAAACTCCTTCGACATTTCTTTTATCATATGGAGATTATTGACTAAAGATATTTAAATGAATACAACAATGTTGAAACTCAAATAAAAACAAATTAAGGTTCACCAATATTGAGAGAAACGCATGAAAAACATTTTGTAAAAGTTTTAACTTAATACTGTGAACCGTATGTCAGCAACTGTGTGAGGAAGATGAAATCAGAAGCACTCCGTTAATAATGGAAATTCAAGGAAATATTTTTTATTACATTTATTTTAAACTAAATGGATTAATTATTGCTACCGCTATATGTAGCATCTTTTTCTGCTTTAGGAAAGGTCTTTTTATATTGCATAGCATCACATTAATTTTCCTGCTGTAATAGGCAACGTTGCACCTCCGGCCTTATGTAGATTTACTTGGGAATCGAATCTCCATAAGAGCCCATACTGTCAACTAAATGTGGAACGCACTATAGTGTTATTGCTTTTTAATACTCATAAAAAAATACTGGTACTTTTTTGAGTACCGCCCACCCCCTATTGAAAACCATCTTGGTTGAAAATATTGGCCATTTTGTGATCTCTGTAGACAAGAGATGGGCCAGTCTGAAAATTACCTATGTAATTTACGTAATTTACCACGCCTCTTGTAATTTACCGTAATTTTCTAGATATAATTCACCCATGTTTGAGATAATTTTTCATACAGATAAATTCCCAACATGTTCTTTTAAGCCAAGTTCACATTTCCTACGTGTTTAATGATAAATTGAGGCATATGCATAACTCATTTTTGGCATATTTTACTTAAATTATAACATTATAGAGTAATGCATTAGAATATTCTTCTTGAAAATTTCTCCTACTTTGACAAAAGAAAGCCAGATTGCGTGCTGCTGCCATAGTTCTTTTTTCAATTTTAAAAATGTATAATAGATTAATGTTGTATTAGGTATGGTTTAAACATAGTTATTTCCTTCCTATTGCTATTGGCTTTCTTATTTAACCATACATTTGCTGTTAACTGCTTAATACTGGAAAATTATGGTAATTTTCGAAAATCACCGTAATTTAATTTACAATGGTAATTTATCTCAGGTGAAAATCCCCGTAATTTTTCCACCTCTACTGGTTGTCTATATTTGAAAGCCATGGCTGCTGTTTCTATTAGATCTCCATGAAAGCCACTGTTTCTCAAATTCAAAATAATGACACTACCATGTCTATTTATTTTTTATTGTGCACTATTTGTTAAAATGTATCCTGATTTGTTCTGTCCGAGTTCTACCATACTTGATTATTTTACTCGGCGCAGAAATGATGTTCATCTGAGGAGGCAACCATGTGCCTTATCTAGAAAGGGAACTCATCACTCAGCCTCCCTTATTTTTAATAAATTACCATTGCATGTTAAAACTCAGTCCAATATTGCTACTTTCAAGCGCGAATTAAGGAGGCTGCTATTACCCAAAGCCTATTACCACCTGGACGAATTTATGTGTGATAACTTATAATTGATTTGTGTCTTTTTTTGTGTTTTTCTCTCTGTATTATTTTTCTTCGACTATGTTCTATGTCCTATTCTTTGGACCGACTAAACAATAAAAAAAATATTATTATTATTACTGTAGACTCGCAAATCAATCAGAGTAGGTTAAATTCTGTTCTTGCATACAATTTTGCCTTTTCAAATTCTTATTTTGCTGGAATCTGACGTAAAATGTTAGGAAATGCTTGATCACCTGGAAAGCCTCCTGTCTGTAAAGCATTACACAGCAGAGTTTGCTGAGACCAACGGTGATAAGTTTAAAGGAAGCAGTGTGATGTAAAACAAAAACATCCTCAACAGTGGCCACAATGGATGAGAAACAAGTCGATGATATTCAATGATTGCAACACTCAATGAACAACTCTTGAGTGTGAAATGAAACATGTAAATAGAAGATGGCGATAATAATAGCTACCCCTATTTTGCTCCTGAAGATGCTCACTGCAAAACAAGAGAAATATTGAGCCAAATGTGGTCCCAATGCAGCAACACTTGGAATCAAGCGTCAGCATCAATCAATAGCTGTGAAAGCCTATACTTGCATCTCCTTTCACCTCAGCTCTTTCGTTTTTGGAATGCCTAACAAGTTTAGTGTGCGTGGCACTTTTTGTCAGGTGTACGTTTGACTATCACGTTCTTCCGTCTTCTAGTCCCTCTCCAAGCTGACTGTCCCAAGAATGGTTCAAATGATCAAAATTTGATACCATGTATTCCATTGTATGGTCCTCTTTTCCAAGGTAATTTGAGGAGAGCACATGCTCCTTGGACTTGCTTTAACTTGGACAGAGTAGCCTGCAAAATTTAATATTAGGTCTTATGTTTAAAAATTAAGGGATTTACACACTGCTAGGTAAAACATTAGAAAACATCAGGAAGAGTAAATATAGAGTGCATATTCCATAAAAGTCCTGTATAAAGTAAATCTTAACTATTGTACCTCCTCTACTCCTTGACAATGAATGACTGCGTACTCCAGCACTCAGGAAATGGTTGACCCAGATTATGAAGGCTTACTACCTGCTGCCTTCTTGTGCTTGTGCTAGAAAGGGACAATTCTTCACACTCAAGAGTTGTAAAAAAACAAGGCTGCCTCAGCTGAAGGTTTAACCTCATAAACAACTCTGTTGCATGTAACATTAAACCAATCGCCTGTATGTATTAATATTCTACTGCTTTCTTTTTTTATGACTAAGGAACAAAAATAATTTTAATAATTCATCAGGTCCAATTTCTTGCTCTAGGATAGTGTGAACAAGACATTTTATCTCTGCATTCCATTATTTCCTTGGTTATTCAATAATTCCGATGAGTTATTATCCTTTCCTACTGAAGTTCATGCTGTCTTTGATCAAAAGAGACTCTTGGAATGATGTGGAGTTCAAATTAGTGCCTCATCCACTCAATCTAGACACTAATAGACTCGAAAATATATTTACATATTTTGAGTGTGCGGTGGGTTGCAGAATCAACAGGATAAACACCTTCGTTCCCTCGACATATTTTTCCTGGATTTGACTGATATATTCAAAGTCAAGGACAGCTTAATTCATGTGCTTTTTGAGCGACAGCTGTGGGTGTCATCTCAGAAAGCCAACTTAAACTGCTTGCAAATTGTAGGTATATTGTTGTAAGACTGCAAAGGCCATTTTCGTGTACATCTTATATTAGTGTTGTAGTTTTTAGATTAAAAAAAACAAATGGCCTTATTTTTTGTTCTAAAGCTACTTTTTCAAATATTTGGTACACATTCATGAAGTTTCATTTGAAAAATAATGAACTGTTACAATTGGAAGTTATGGGAACTAACAAATTTATATTATGAACTGTAAAAATGCCAGCTGATGTATCAGCTGGTGGCAGTTTTTGCACGTGAACCAAAGGCAGATAGTTTACACAGCCAGCAGAAAAAGGGTTAAGGTCTTAATGTTAAAAATACTTACTTACTCCAGTGGCCATTGAAAACCTAAATGGTCCTTGGCCTCACCAACCACTCGCCTCCATGCCCTTCTGTCCTCTGCTGTGTGTCGAATTGAGCTCCCATTTTTTCGAGGTCCTTCTTCACTTCGTCGCTCCAGTGCATTCTTGGTCTCCCTGGTGGTCTGGTGCCTTCCGGTTTTCCTTTCCATATCATTTTCACCATTGTGTTGTCACTTCTTCTGTGGACATGGCCTAGCCATCTTAGTCATCTGCTTCTGGCTATACCCACAATATCTGGTTCTTTGCACAGTTCCCTCAACTTTTTGTTTTTCCTTATTCTCCATGTCTCTCCCTCTTTAATGGGGCCGAATATTCGTCTCGACACTTTATTTTCAAACGCTATCAGTTTTTTTGTGATCTTTTTGTTAGCGACCATATTTGTTAAATATTGACGTTAAATATATTAATTACTTTTCTTTAATGTAAAGTATCAGATGAGTTTTGGTGAGGGAAACGAAGCAGGGGAGGGTGGCTGAGAGTGACCTTGCCCAGGTGACAAATATTTCTTGAGCTTGCCCTGCCCAGTGTATGTCCATTTTCTGTCTCAAAGTGTATGACTGCTCTTACCAAAGGAAAAGGTAGACTAACTTTCATAGGGATGAATTTGAAAACACCATGGCTTTGAGCATGCTAGAAATAGGCCAGTGCGATTATTCCATTAATTGAATCGTTGATTCAATTATTTTTACAATTGATCGATTATTTCAGCACATCAATGTCGATTGTAGTAATTGAGTCGATTGTCAATTTTTTTCAAGTGTCAATTGTTGTTCAATTGTTATTCTATTCACAATTATTGTCCAGTGATCGATTAATTGACGATTATTGATATGCTATGGATTGCAAATTGTACATTTAAACTTGTTCGCTTTCGCTCGACGCCGGCCGATGGCCAATGCCACTGATGCTTGCTGCTCGCTCTCGCTCGGTGCCCGGCCTTGGCCCTCCTGCTACAGCACAGGAGATCTTCAGGGGGGAAAGGGCTAGGTTCAAGGACATTCCAAACGTGAGGATGCAGCTCACCGTGGTGGCGGGAAAGGGCCACCACCTACCCCTCCCCCTCCAGAAGTTAGCAACAAGATATTTAGCTATATCACGGCAACTAGCACTGCGTCAGAGAGGTTGTTCAGTCTCGGTGGGAACAGTCATCGACACATGCCAGTATCTGTCACATGAACACGCTGAGGATCTCATCTGCCTGTCTTCAAATATGTAGCGATCTATTCCTTTAGAGCAGGGTTTCCCAAACTATGTTCCACGGAACACTTGTGTTCCGTAGAAAGCTAATGGGTGTTCCGGGAAACCTATAATAGTTTTACATGCTGCTACCTAAACGCAATGGTTTAATATTTGCAAAGTAAACAAGGTGTTCCGTTAAAATTTCAGGATTTACGAAGTGTTCCATTGCAGGAAAAGTTTGGGAGACCCTGCTTTAGATAATTAATAATAGCTAACTGATTGAATTATTTTGTTGTTTTTCAATTTAGTTCTCGTATTCTTCTCATTGCCTTTAAAGGAAAGCCTTCGAAAAGCCCAATCCAGTTGAGTCCTGTCAATTTATTGGTTGATGTCAATTAATTGAGCAATGACAATTAATTGACACTCATTTCGATATCAATTAATTGGCCTTTGTCAATTAGTTGAATGACTTCAATTAATTGTCATTTCTTCAATTCCCGACAGTTGAATCGACCACATTTCCAATTATTCTTGTAATTGATCAATATCGATTTTTTTCGATAATCGCACAGGCCTAGCTAGAAATGCCTAAAAATCTTAATTGCACTTGATATTCCTCGATTCTACCTTTTTCAATAATCTTGATTACAAATGAGTCTGGTGGAATGGGTGAGAATTTGAAATAATCAACAAGAAAACTCATATCCTTGTGAATGAATTAGTGTGGGTATAATTTCAATTCTGATAATGTTTATTTACCTGTTAATTTTTTACTGTCATGCCAGAAGTAGTCTTTGATTAGAAATGAATGAAATTCTAGCAAATGTGGGAACTAACGGTTTACTGATGCTGAAAAGATTAGGTGAACTCCAAGATTATAGTTCTTGTGGTACCAAATGATATATAAAACAAAACTTTTAAATGTCTTAAAGGAGGGGCCCCAAAAATGGTTAATACAGGCCCCCAAGGGTCAATATTGACATTGAGAGTGGTCAATGTTGGCTCAAGGGTCCCTTGAGGGGTATTGCAGATTTTGAAAAAAGGTTATCACTTACGTAATAACACAAGTGGAAGAATCTGTGTTGAAACCATCTTGAAATAGCTGCCTTGAATCTCTCTTGAAGGTGTGTTGAAAATTGAAACATGATTCCAACACAGTCTCTGTTGAGACTCGCTTGAAATTCTCTGTTGAGATTCTCTTGCCCAATCCCTGGACACTGCCTTGCCCTCTCAAATTAAAAAAATGAAAAATTACATTTCAAATACTATGAATGTTACTATTACACTATGGCATACTTATTATATTACATTGAGCTAACCTACCTAACAACTTAGTACCTATCTCGCATGATCCCCTATCCTACGGTTCTATGTGTATTTTCTCAAACCCGAAATCAAAGCATCCGTGTCAAGAAAGTCTTATATATCTGGCCACTTCCGAAGGTTAATGAAACTTAGAGATCTAATTTTTAAATGGCAATTCCATGATACTATGAAGAAATACCATTACATCATGATGATAGTTATTTGGCATTAATTAAATGAAGCCTATATTTCTACATAGTTTGAATATAAATGCAATATTACTGAGAATAAACAAGATTTTTTCCAATTTCTTAATGTTTGTTCACATTTCAATCAAGACGTAACTATAACTTGCAGAAATGTTGAAAGAAGAAAATTGCTGAATGTGCCAATAAACACAGAAATAATATAATGTATAACGGAAATTAATTATGCAAAGCTCTCATTGAAGTGTTTTTTCTGGCGAAACTATTGTCTCGCCAATTTGTTTGCAGGCTTCCCATTTTTGCCAAAATTCCTGGCAAAGGATGAACCATGGGCTAAACATTCTGGGTAGATGCTTCTTAAAATTCGTTGGTAATTAATAATGGAGCATGGTTATGAACTACAAATAAAGAATAATTTCCTTTGCACAAACAAGCGGTAGTCTGGTAGTTTTGAAAGCTGATTTTATTTCCTTGTAAAGTTTACCCATAGCTGTACAATAATGGACAGTGATGGGAAGTAATTGATTACAAGTAATCCAATTACCTGTAATGATTGCATTCGATCTACTATTACTACCTACTTCAATTGTTACATTTTTTCAAATTGTAATTTTACTCATAATCAACTTCAGGAGAAATCGTTACATTATTATAATCCTTGCTCTCGGGGTAATGTTTAATAGGCTGTCATTGACATTGTGGATTACTCTGGTTTTTTTATGGTTTTGGACTACATGAGCAGTTGTTCACAATTGGTCATATTTGTTTCAACCACTATCCTCCTCAGCTTACTCTGAAGCCGCATCTCCACTAGAAACATTTTCCACGTAAAATGTCTCATGATTTACATTTAAGTTTTATTGCAAACACGCTCCCTAATTTTAGGACCGTGATCGCAACCAAGCTTCTAGATATTGAGTGTGGCAGTCGATTTACCGGATGGTATACCGGTACAGGTTGAGAATCGCAACCGACTAAGCGTTCAGGTTTAATTTATTGCTTTGGAGCGTATCGCCTGATAAATGTTAACACCGTTGTATTGGGCTGCCATATATGGGTCGGATAAGCCCAATTTATTCTAGGTGGGAATTTTTTCTTAATTTCTTGTTACTAAATGGGCCATTGAGCACAATAGCAAGAAAGCCCTCAGACTGAAACAACAATAGGGGACTTCTTCTCATAAGTTGTCACGGCGCCCATGCCTTCTCCTCTTCTCTGCATCCGTCACTGCCAGTGGGAATGTATCGCCCGATATCCGGAACCTGATATGCTGAAGCCAAACCAATACGATCCCCATATCCACTAGTTTTTTTCTGCTATGTTATGTCCTCTCCGCTCTGCAATGAAATGTATATTAATCAAATATGTACTTAAAAAACTAACACTAACACTTTCCTCTCTGGTGTTGAGCAGGACTCGACATGGCATATTGTTCTGAAGCAATTTGTGCAATCAAACTTGACACATACAGTTCTCTGTGATGTAATATGTCCCCTTTCAGTTTAAATGTATCCACATCAAAGTAACTTTTTTGTAGATATGTATACATCTTGATATGGGAATTTCTAAAAAATACCATGCAAAATTGAAAAATAATTATTTACTACCTAAATAAAAAAAGAAATCATCTAATATTTAAAAATTGAAATCCCCGGAGACATCGGAAGGAGACTGAATAAAAGGATGGAGTAGATTTAAGGAGCAAGGGTATATTTTTAAGGCTGTGAGGGAAGTGGTGACTTTGTTCATAAGCACGGACATTGGAAAAAGAGAAATGTTCTCAAAGCTAATAAATTTCAATACAGAAACTATAGTTTCCACATACAGTAGAGTCTCGGTTATCCTACCTGCAGTTATCCGACCTTCCATGTTATCCAACCGTCCCCGTGCACTTTTTTACACATGTTTAAATATGGTTTCGTAGTTCACTGTACTGTAAGTACCTTCTATACAACATATTAATTACTTGGCCGTGAGTACAGTCTTTCATATTACGTCATATAAAGTATCACGTCATATATAGTACGTCATATAAAGTTAAGTAAGACAAATGTATTTGAAAAGTTTTCAATTTGCAAATTAAATTTAACATTTTTTACAATGTTTTTATTATTTTCCATGTTATCCAACCTTCTCACTTATCCGACCTTGCCGCGGCCGGTTTAGGTCGGATAATCGAGACTCTACTGTACTAAGTATCAATGGAAGTCAAGTGAGTTTCATCTAAGATCGAGGCAGTCCCAAGGCACTTAAAAAAGGCAGTTAAAGGCAGAATTTCATATGAGATCAAGATAGAATTCAAGGCAGTTTCAACAAAGCCACATGCTCCTGCCTTTGTAAAAAGAGAGACCAACACAGTTCAAGGCAGTTTCAACACAGATTAAAGCCCTTAATCACAGTTTCAAGAGGCTCTCAACACAAATCCTTTTAGATGGGAAAGAGCCATATATTATTGCATCATGTCCTACCTTTCAACTCAATGTGTATCTATTAATATCAGGTCACTGAGTCAGAAGGGTGTATTTAAACTGAAACATCCCTTCAATGAATTAAAGGGATGTGAGCTTTAATCCCTCAATATCACGCCAAGTGAGCACTTTAACAAGTTAAGCTACCGAGGCATCCTTTTCCACTGTGGATTTTTGTGGGCCTGTAAAGGAACAACGTGTTTTGGGAGGGATCTAGGTTTGAGTCCTGGTCGAGACAACTGATTTTTTTTACCTCTGTGGATTTTTCTCACTAATGTGCACTTTGCAGTGATTAGAATGATTGTATAGTGAGGGTTTTTCTTGAATTTCGAAATGCAATCTACATAATTAGCTTCTAATTTGCTGGAAAAGCAAGCTTTAACAACTAAATGAAAATCATCAAAAGCCTTAATAAATTTTAAGCACTCCAAATTACATATTCTTCTTAAAATGTCTGTATTTATTAATAATTTTTGTATTCATTACTGTCAAATCCGCAACATCCACGAAAAACTTTTCTTTCTATGTGACAGAACTCGGACCATTTTAAAGGCAACATTTTCAAAACTTTTTAACGTGTGATTGAAAATTGTGTTTACGACACCAAACATTAAATGATGCTCAGAGGGTAAAATAAAATCGATGATTAATGTTTCAGGATTCTCATCACAGATCTTCACAATTGGCAAATTTATGCAATTCATGTACAATTTGGTATCTTTTTTGTCACCTGATTTTTGCCATTTATTATATTATTCTGTAATTTTCTCAATAGATCTGAGAATTCCACATTGGTCAAGTTCATCTGCACTTATAAAACACCAAGTAAATGGATATAAACTACTTATTGTTAGAGGCTCAAGTCCAGCCAGAATGTTTGCCACTTTTAGGTCAATAGCAAAAACACCATCTTCATTAGGTATATACATCAATATTTGTACAAAGCCTGTAAATATTATTATAAGTTTATAAACATGCTGGTTCAATTCCAATAATAATAAAATTTTTTACCCCATCATCACAAAATCTTTTTGAAACTTCCTCGTAAGTGTGCCTCCGTGGTACATCATCAGAATCCATTTGATGTGGAGACTGAATGGTCAAACACAGTTTCAGAAAACCACCACCGCCATCTATCCCAAATTTACAGTTAACCATTGCTAGGCCACCTTTCTTTTTGATAAACTCAACTAAACCATTTACGTCGTCTCAACATACTGCACCTTGTTGAGTAATTGACGTGTTCTGTTTGCCACTTTCAAAATCAAAATACTTTACTTTGGAAAAATCATCTAGTGAATGAATTTCTTCAGAAAGTTTTCTTTTTAAATCTTTCTCGACAACATGTAAATCTTTCTTGACGACATGTCTGTTGCGCGTAGATTTTCGAACCAAAGTAGCAAAACCTAATGTTGCTCTTTCACTCAAATTGAGGTTTGATTGAATAGTTTTCATATTACCAGTGGATATAAATACATCATTACCTTGATTTTTATTGATAGACACTCTAGTTGGTTTACTTCTTATATTTAAAAGTTCGATTTTTTCTTTGCTATGATAGAATCCTCGTTTGTTGTTTGTAAACTTAACAATTCAGATGAAATGACATGTTCTTTGACTTTATAATTCGATTCTCTCAATATCCTGCCAAAATTTTGCACATGATGGCTGGGAAAAGTTGACAACATTTGTGTGACAGACCTTTACTAATAATTGACAAACAAGTTGTGCACCGACGTTCAAATTGGTTCGAAGAATTTTGGACTGAAGAATTTCCTATTAAAACAAGGTTAATGAAGGAATAATTATGTATACACTTTATATTCATATGATTAACTTTTTCATTCTTAACTAAACAATTTTATTATTTTCAAAAATATGACCGACCGATATTGGTATAGTTATATATATATATATATATATATATATATATATATATATATATATATATATATATATTTATATATTACCGATATGAAAATATTAGCAAGTATACATTCATATTGAATGAAAATCTATCAAAAAATCAAACGAGTAATGCAAATACTCGTTCAATAATTTGTGATTGTATGATTAAAAAATTATATTGCTGAAGTTATATTTACATGCGGTACAATTTTATCAAAATATTCACTAAAATTTCAATGAAAAAATTAAGTTCACCTATCTTTGACAATTTTAGGACTATTATTATTTTGAGCTATCATGCAGAGTGCACATAGACATTCACTGTTTTTAAATAATTGTATATTTATCTGTTAATGTTCATAGGCTTAAACTATGTACGATCTGGTACTGTTAACTGATTTGTTAGTGCTTGCATTGTACAATTTTGTACAGCACAAACTGCATATTCCACAGGGTAATTCTTCGCAAGTAGAATCGTAACCACTCAATAACATTTTTACGTGTTCCTCAATTTTTCCATTTAGTATTATTTTTTTAATGTTATTCCTATGGTTTTTGTTAACACTATTCGCTTTAAAACAAAAGAGGCACACCCTTTCACGATTTTGTTCGTGAGTTGAAGAGTTTTTTGGCATAATTGATCAAATGATGTTTACTGCTGCATTAAATTATACATACTGCTTTCTAGTGCAAATCGAAAATCACAATAACCGATCGGTATTGTTGAGTAGGTCAAACCATAAAGAACTGTTTGCTTTGTTCTGTACGAACATTCTGTAAGTCATAACTAATCATGTTTTAATAGAAGCAATTTTTATAGTTGAGAATACTTTTTTTTTAATTTTTTTTACTAAGGGGCGCTTAGCAGATTTTACCTTTGACTCAGAAGGTCTTCTTTTAAGTTTAAGAAGGCATCCCAACAATAAAATCTTGTTTAATATTCGATTCGATAATAACGTCATTCAAGCTCACTCTGCCCGACGTTATTGCATGGCAGCAAAACCTGGGTTATGTAAGGATATGCATACGAGTAAGAGGCTAAATGCATTGGGAATGGGGAACCTGAAGAATTGTTTGAGGCAAAAGTAGAATGGATAAGAGCTATGAGAATGAGTGGGTGATGTAAGCATGAGAGTTGGTTGATCCAGTTATGGATACATATATGAAAGGAGGGCACTTTGTTGGCATGGCTACGTAGAGACAATGGAAGGGAGTCGAATAACGAAACACATATAATATGATAGTAGAGTGTGAGAGGAAGGGGTAGACTGTGAAAAATCACGGGTGAATGAGTCTGGTCATGATCTGGGCTCTATGAGTTCCAGCTGATAATTCACTACATTAAAGTGTCATCAACTACTTAGACACATGTCACCGCCATTTTTCCTTGCCTTTTGTGAGGGGAGAACACGGAAATGAAATTCATCTCTAACATCCGGAGGGAGGACCATCGCATGGGATTTCCTCTTTCCGAGGGCAAAGGGGTGTGGATTTATGAAGAGGGGATATATATATATCTATTTTTTTATCTCTTTTGAAAAGGGGTTTTGAAAAAAAATAGACGTCTCCAGTGTCAGGGTCGGTGAAGCACAGGGAGTGATGGAGCACTTTTTTTTGAGTAACAGGTCGATGTATATAAACCGTGAAGGAAATCCATCGCTCTATTTCTCCCCTTTTGACCCTTTGGGGGGGGGGGGGAGCCTTGAACGGACTTTCGCCGAACGTATGGCCGGACGGGGCTGTTCCCGAATTTGGGGCATCCTGTGAGATACCGGTGGGGGTAAGGGAATGAATGGATGGTCGGAACCCTTTAGCCTTTTGCCCCCTTGGAAGCTTCCTCCCTTATACGTCCTCGTCCTATCCGGTTCTAAGACTGGACTGGCGCATGTAATGCCGTGGGAAAGGGGGCGGGACTGAAAATTCCGTTCGAGTCTTGCGCGGGTATTAACCCAAATCTTACGGGGCTTATTCTTCTTTTTTTTCTCCCCTCACACGTCATCGGCGGCTTACTGGGATTTCGGATTCCGCAAAGCCTTCTCCCCCGCCCTCCCCGCGGTGGCCAAGGGACTGAATCCATATATACATGTATGTACTTTTTTCACACCTCTTCTTTTTATTCGAAAAGACAGGGGTTTTAAGTTAGGGCCGCGGTCCGGAAAATGTGCGACTTTATCGTTGGGGGCCGGATTTTTTCTCTCAGTGCCATCTACGTTTGGGGAAAAAGAAATATATTCGCTCAAATCAAAGGTTGCTCGACGGTGCGGATAATTCTTTTGACGTTTTATTTCGCCTCTACAGCCTCTACGAATATTTCACTGCATTGCGAATAAAATTATCGTTCTCATTGACGCGGATATGAATTCGTCACGATTTTCGACTGAAACGAACTTCAAGGTGAGTCTTGAAAATATATTCGTTATCGTTTGCCGTTCACAATCGAGGTTAAGAAATATTCGCAAATCTAAAGTTACTCGACCGATTATTCATTTGACGTTTTTTTTGCCTCTACAGTCTCGAATATATTGGTGTGCGACGAATATAAATTATCGTTCTCATTCGCCCGGATATGAATTCGCCGCGATTTTCGACCCGGAACCTCCCGATTTCGCGCCGAGTGCTCTACCAGTTGAGCTATCAGGACACTTAGGTTTACCATGATTTCGGCTGGGGCTTATAATAGCTCAACTGGTAGAGCACTCGGCGCGAAATCGGGAGGTTCCGGGTTCGAGTCCCGGTCACGGCACATTTTTACCCTCTGATTTCTCGGCTGTACCATCTTCCAAATCACCAGTGTCTTCGTCCAATTTTAGTTACATGTTTCCTATCTCTTTCTTTCACCTTCTGTTCAAATTATTATATATATATATGTACCTGCGCGCAAGTGTTGCCATGGAAACTAGCGCAGACGCGAGTATATAGCCCCAAACGTGTTTTGAAGTGCGCTGTCATCTACGCTAGCATTAAGCGAATGGAACATGATGTGCGCTAATCTGCGCTGCGCAGAAGAATTAATGGAAAGCACCCTCTGTAGTGCTTTTAATTAATATGAGTAGGAATGCCTCTGCAATGAGGTGGACGTCACAGAACCCACTTCGCACCACAATAATAAAATTGGTAGTGTTTTTATTTTACCGTTTTTCCATCCTTTTTCAAATTAAGATTGGTAGAGGCATGCTGAGTGGCCACAAAATAAGTCAAGAAAATTGAGTGATTAGTAACCCCGCTATTTAAGAAAAAGCTTTGCAAAAATGTCTTTCGTTGAGCTCCAAACATATTCTTGTTTAAAATTTTTCCGTGAGCAACGAATAGTTGCAAGACTCGTGATTTTAAGTTAACGTAGAAACCGTGGCGAATGACGTCATTCTAAAGAAATTCCCCAACAATTGGACCATCAACAGCATATGTCAGACGCTTAAGTTAGGTACTCATCCGAGAGTGGTTCATGCTCACCAAAAACTGGAACAATTCGTTATTGAACCACTAGTTACGTGATGGGAATCATCTCGAACGATTCAAACACAAGCCCCCTGGCAATCTTGGTACAAGCTTGTTTTTTATGTGAACGCGAGGATGAACATCTTATGTTTCCTTCTCGGTGTCATGTATGTAAGGTTTTGCCGCGCGACTAATATTTGTGTACTTTCGAGGGCCTCGTGTGCAAAAACTATAAGTATGACAGAATATCTAAAACTATTATGACTGGATAGCCCGTTTCGTCGACTACCGGAAATGGTTTGTCGCGAGTGGAGGGGGGGTGGCGAGGTGACGTCATAGCGCTGCGCGTGGGGGGTCTAAATTTGGTCTTGTGTTGGGCACGGCGCGCATGTTCAGTTCAAGTTGTATCTCCGGAACGAGTTGGTAGATTTTAGTGATCGAGGTGTCTATACGGAGAGCTGAGAACGTGAGTTAGACGTTAATAACACAAGAAATATAAAATTAATATTGGAAAGCAGAAAATATTGAGATATTGTGAAAATGCCGCGCCCTTTCAGAAGAGAAAGGAGGTTGTACAATCTGGAACTCCGAACAAAATGCGTGCATTCACATAATATTAAAGATCCGACGGAAGTATCCAGAATACTCCCTGTATTTATTTTTGCAGATTTATTTTAATTTGATACTGGGACTAAGCTTGGTTCTGGCTTGAATCTAGGATTCGCCCGACAAGCTTTTCGTATAAAGCATGATGTAGTAAGCTTGCATAAAACTTGTCGTGTCATCATTCTCATGACAAGGTCTAATCGATCCTATACTCAGGAGCTTGCCGTAAGCTTACATGCTGTTATATGTAAGATCTTCCCTAAGGAATATAGTAATACTATAAATTAACTTCGTATGCTGTTATTTTTATTTGTACGTCCTCTGCTTATGCTTCTACTATTATTGGATTGCACATTCACTACTCTCATAGTGCTACTACGATACTACTACCAAGCCCAATCTTTCTGTTATCATGTCATGAAGAATTGGTCTTGGCTTTTCTGAGCACTGCATAAAGTACATCAATGGTTTAACACCTGTATTCTCGAATCGTTTCTTCAGTATTATGGAGAATTTAATCACTGGTGTCAGGTGGTATTCCACTCCTTCTTTCATAATGTACATCACTTCATCTTGACTGGAATTAACGACACAATTTTGCCACGTGTTTGCCTGTTTTATTACACCTTCATCGTGTAGACAGGGACGAGTTGTCGATGAATTCCATCAGCAGTCTCTCCTTTCACTCACAAGAAACGAATCACAGCACTATCTTCGCATTTTTCGGGATTTGGAATGGACTCGGCCATTTTAAACTTGCAGTGAGAGGAAAACGTTGTCCCAACAATGACCTCGTAAATACTATTTCGTCATGTTTACTCTAATAAGTTTCATAGCAACTATATCAAATTTGTATCTTTACTTTCCGGATATTCTTCGTTACAGATTTTGCGATGGCCGCTGTAGCCATGACCTGTAACCTACAGGTTGTTAACAACCACGGCTTGGTAGCACGAAGGAAATGGGTTTTATTTTGCCCCGGGGATGGATTTTATGTCCCTATGTTTTAGGATTAAGGTCTTAGTTTAGACGCGCTGTATAATCACAGCTGTTGGAACGCCTAAAAGTGTATAGTCTACTTCCTACTATAAATCTGTGTTTAAACATTGACCGCCTCCCAAAATGTATTTGAGGTTGAGCCTCGTAATTCGCGAACGCGAGGAGGTTCTTGATTTATGAATCGTTTCCATATACGACTCACGATTGACTGTTGTTCCGCATAATAATTCCCAGTAAAGATTTAAACCCCTTCCTCGTCTGTTTTTGCTCTCATTATTGCGATTTAAAAAAATATCCACGCGGAGGGAAACCGGTTCGTAATAGAAATGCTCGTCAAGGCGGAGAGAAGTGAAATATTTGAATCCTCGGCTTAATTGAATAATATCGAGAGAGAGAGAGAGGAAATGGAGAATTATTCGTCTATAACGAGAGGCCTTTAATCGTTGTTTTGCGCCGGAGGGCCTGTACAGGACCCCGACCGAAAAGGCTTCCGAGATCGTACCCGCGGCAATTTTACGATTTAGAGGGATAGGGAAGTTCGCGCTGAGAAAATGACTTGGAGGAAATTATTAAGGGGGAGTTTTGTTATATGTTACGAGGAATGGATTCTGCGCGCGGGCGAGAATAAATAGTACGTATCCCAGGGAAACTTTGTTTTCGTTTTCGGGTTTCAATTAATTGAGAGAGAGAGAGGGAGAGGGAGGTTTTACGGCTCTTGTGGATATAAACGCGGTTCCCGTTTCTTCGGAGTCGTGTGAGCTGCAATCGTAAAAATTAACGCCGGCCGTTAAACTTCGTATTGCGCGCGTGGAGTGCATTCGGTTTCAATAGTGAGTGGTGAGAACTGATTTCGTATAGAGGGCGGGTTCTCCGGAAACTTTTTCGCGCTGGCGTTGACAGGCGTTGGCGATATCTCTGTGACGTGGATTCAAATGGGTGTGGCTGTTCACGAATCCTATCTGTTATTTTCTTGTTTTTTCAATACTATGATAGGGTCCGAAGTTTTTTTGCTGATTTTTTTTGTTTCTGTATTTCCTCCTCTCTGTAACAATCCCACGTGTACACAACACATTTCCGTTTTAAAACGTTTTTTTTTTAAGTCTCAAAACTGTAAAAAACCGTTTTATGACAGTTTGAGACTAAAAAAAAGTTTTAAAACGGAAATGTGCTGTGTGGGATTGAATGTTGAAAAAATTTATTCTTATACCATCAACTTTCAACTTTTATTTTTTACTTGATAACTGAATTAATTTTCGTGTTTTTAATTTTGATAGTGTTTTTTGATTATAGCTTTGTTTATTTGTTGTGAATGGGTTGAAAAAGGGAAAAAGAAATATCATAGTTTATAGATTTGAGATAACAAGGTGTTGATGGTACTGCTCCCTGAAAACTGAATTTTAAGACCAATATATTGAAATTTATTGGACAATACATAGTTAATTGATAGAAGTTGTATGATTAAATAAGACTGCGGTAGGTGTACTCTCCACTTATATTACTGATATGCTGTTTCACCACATAATTCCAGATACAGTCGAATTTGTTAAGTTGTGTGATGCTACCCCTATCATATTTCTTCTGTCGCACCCTTAGAAACAATTTAGTGGGATGTTGGTCCCTGAGAGATGCATTGAAGAAAGCAGTAGAAACTTTATTAAATTCTGAAAAAAGTTTTGTATTTTAATTTTAATTAAGGCAAGCATATAATTTTACTGCCAGAATACATGAGTTTAATGTCAACCACCTCCTCAATCCAGTTTCACTTGCGTAACTCCTTCCGTCACAATATCACTGGAATTTTGAGCCTTCAATGGATTCCATTTCATGTTAAAAAAAATAAACAAAATTGCAAAAAACTTAAAAAAAAAACTGTAAAGTTGAAACAGATGCTTCTAGAATGAACGGATGAAGTCACTGCTGAACCATAGGAAGGTGAAAATGTGGAGTTACCCCAGGAGCATTCTTGGTGTAGTGAGATCCACGACATACATGCACGTCAACTGCCTCAGTGCGGAATAGCTCCCATGACATGCATGGGTAAATTATGCAAAAAATATAATTGGGGCAGATTACAAACACTTCAGCAAAAATTGCAAGTGTAAATTAATTTCGATAATAGAACCGTATATCTTTGTGTATCGGTCAATTTGAGCATAAGTCTTATATTCAGGCAAAAAAAATTGATTAAATACTGTGACTCGTGTATTAGACTCGAGTCTAGGTGAAAAAATAGCTGAATCTCCTTTTTTCTCCTTGGTTATGTGTTATTTGTACAATACAATTGGCCTTGAGGAATGCATTAGTGTTATAAAATGGAAGCACCAAGTGTATGTGGTGATGATAGGTCCCAATATGACACTTAGAACTTAAATTTATCGCATTTATTGGTGAATATTTCATGTGCCTTATAAGTGATAGAGGTAATTAAGGTTCTTTGCAGCCGATATGCAGAAATATTGGCCCTGATAAAGTCACCATATTTACTGACTCGACAATAAGTCATAGGTAGGTTTTCATTGTCTGAAAAGGGTAAGCTATTCCCCAGCTTGTGCTCGAGTATATATGTACAGTAATCAATTACAGTCACAAGTACGTATACTTAAAGTATTTTATTTGTAATTGCAATCTCTGGGATTACCACTGCATTGAATTCGAAGAGAGCTAGACTTAAAAAAATAAAAGGCATCATTGTGGCACAATGTTGCATGGAAAATGTTTCTGTTGGAGACCCAGGTTAAGAATACTCTGAAGGTACTGAAGGATACTGATAGTTGTAACAAGCAGTTGAAATGAATGATTTTGATCAAATGCTCTTGAAGTAGATAACAATTGAAAACTGGAGTAACGAGCATTATCACTGACCAATTACGCCCTGATTACAAATTATCCTGAGATTAGCGATTACACAAGTGTAACAATTAGTTTTGGAGTAGATTATTAGTAAAATTACAACATTAAAAAAGGAACAATAACAAGTAGGTACCTAAAAATAAGCCAAATGTAATCTTTATAGGCAATCGGATTACTCACTATCAATTACTTCCTATCACTACATATACACTTGCACGTCATTGTCACTGAAGGTGCCAAGTCAAAGGCTTTCTATACATTAAATGAAACATGATTGGTGGTTGATAAATGTGTTAACAGTGCTAATTGATATCCCTCTCTCTTTTTACTTATTGTTTAACCTAGCGGTCAACATGATCCTTGACAGCTTGGATGACATCCACTGCCTTCAGGAGGGAGCGATCCCAGCACCAGCCACCAACTCTGCCTGTGCTGCAAGCTCTCGCGAAAACCATTTCCTCCAAGAAGTTTTGGAAGATACACAGCTGCATGCCCTTCTTAATGTGAGTCCAGTTCATATTCCTTATTTTGGAGCCCTGTTTTCCTGCAATGTGCATAGAATCTAGTTATATTGTGTGAATCCATGCTTGAATCACTATACACAATGATCCCCTTTCGTTTATGCACTACTAATTCTGCTTCTACTAAGTACTTTTGTAGTCATAGTTGAGGCAATAGTTTAGTCGTGAAAGATATTTTTGCCATGTGTCTTGACAAACCAGGGTTATCCTGAATTTTGGCATATAAAGAAGAGTTCTGACGGAATTACAAAAGAATCAGGAAATGTCCTTGATTTTCAAAATAAGCTACTCCAAAAATTTGGTACAGTTACATAATTCTAATATGTATGTATTCACATTAATATCCACTTATTTCCGGTTTCACAGTACTAGAATTCTTACAAAAGTGGTTCATTGTACCACTGCAAAACTGCAATTTTCAACATTTGGAATGAATTTCATGTCTTTCTAATGTTAAAAAGCATTGTAAATAAGTTACATGTTTAGGGAAATGTAATTGGTTTAAGAACTAAGGATATTAACATTACATTGATAAGTATATAATGTAGATTATTCTGAATATAATTTCACTAAAAATATTGTATTATGTAGAATGGCAAGTTTGCTAAACCTGTTTTGTGTCTGAATATGCAAATGATTTATATCTGAAAACACATATTTTGTCATAGTTAATTCATTACGATGCATTGATGTCCTGAATTTTTACCTCACACATATGAAAACCCTATTTTCTCCCCATCTTTTGGTCATTCTTGAATATGGTTGAGGAATTGAGAATTTCTGGGTTAGGCTGTGGTGACCCATGGTTCGGGTGATGATGTTTCGTGTCCCATGCAAGGCTCATCTTTAGATCTGCATCTGAATGCCGAAGGCTGGAAGTTGGTCGATATGTATACCATCCTCATAGTGGCCTTCCCATTGCTCGGTCAATCATTGGTGAGGAAGCTGGAGTCAGTGCATACCTGTTTACGCTGGAGTTGTTAGTTTTGAGGCATATTCAAGTGTCATGAAGATCAGGACATGCCTGGGCCCCTGGGCACACAAAAATTTGGGGCCCCATTTGAAAGTTAAAAAAAAGGGAATGACATGAAAAAATATTTTTCATTTTATGTTTTTATATTTATTATACTTATGGCGCAGTTGATCAGTTTCACAAAATAGCAAATAATACGTATTTATTATTTTTTAAATGTTAACTGTTCACTCTCTGGAAAGATTTGTAAATCTGACGGTAATTTTAGTAGTTATCTAGTTGAAAACCGAAAAAAAAATTGAGCTCCTTTCTTTGTCTAAGCAAATGTATCGGCATTTCGGGGCCCCTGTGAGGTCGGGGGCCCTGGGCTCGGGCCCCATGTGCCCTTATATGGTAAAGACGGTATTGATGAAGATACCCCTCAGTGTCCGTCATCTCTGTTGAAAATTTTCCTGTTTTTCTTGTCCAATCACCTCAAAGGTGAGATGAGAGATGTATGGTCTTCTCTCTGACCATCAAACAGGGCTTCATTGACTTGGATTTGGTGACATTGACTGGAAAATGCATGTTCTGCCGCCACTGACTGAGGGCAATACTTGTTTCTAATTGATCTGTTGATTCAACCCTCAGGAAATTGCCCTCCTAATTTTTTTAAATGTACTTTTGGCCATGGCTGCATGGTATTTCATGAAATCCATTGTGCAATAATTAGAGGATTGTGCCGTTAACAATAACAAAACATTAAAATTAATTTCCTCCCTCCTACTTTACTGTCCACCAGTCTCTCTTCGATCATGTCCTTCATAATCCCATATGGCATAGCCTGTAATTTACTGTTCCATCAAACCACACTAATTCCTCCACAGCAACTTCCTCTCCTCCAACACTGTCCCTAGTCCTTTTATATTCATCTTCCCATCATATTTTCTCCATCCTTCGACAAACGTGCATCTCAAATGCCTCCAGTATCTTCAAGGGTAGGTTGTATCACAAAGCAATTTAACCCTCTGGTAGGTGCGCCCGCGGCAAATTGCCGCCTATTTTAGTTTCTGAGCTCTCCATTTGGTAACGTTTGTATTTAATGCCTGTTTATCCAGGTATTCATTTTTCATGATAGGAGGGAGTATTTCCGATATCCGGATCAATCATCCACCGGACGCTTCAGTAGCTGTGTGACATCGAAGAGAGTTTGACGTTTGACTAAAGATATAAAAGAAATTTTAGGAAAATATAAGAGCAAGGAACCGGTTCCTGAAGCACCTAAACCAGCAATATGCCATGTTTGTAGGTGGCATCAAAATTGCTGGTCAAAAATTGTGTGCCAGTGATGTAAAAATAATGTATGTAGGAGGCATTGTCGTCAAGAGACAACATGTATGAGATGGGAAGATGAACAGGACCTAGATATGAACTAAGATGATTAACAATGTACATTCAGTTTCAAACAATAAAAGATGTAACTGTAACAACTTAATCAGCCTTTTTTATTAGTAAATTATCTTGCCCTTAAATATAGGAATGCAATTTATTTTTGCGGTAAAATTTCCGCGGCGTGCCCACTCGTGGGAGTGAATTTGGCGCGCCCACCGCAGGGTTAATCAAAATATTAGTGCGTATTCAGATACAAAATTATCCCATTTATAAATGTCTATAGCTTACTTCATAAATTGTCGTAATCAAAGTTTTTTTCATGTGTGTAATTTTAATTTCAAAGTTGAACTGTGGGTGTCAAATTTGTCTCTTGTGACAGCACAACCCATGTTAAGCCTTAGCTTCTCTTCTCTCTATCTGCCAAGGGCGTATCCAGCTGAAACCTGAAGGGGAGGGTTGGCAGCTTTCGGAATTAAACCTCATGGGGGTGACGTGCAGTGATATACAATAACAAAAGGGAGATCAGTGAACCATATTTATTAAAAAATACATTAATTCTTGAACAATAGTTTATGTGGAGGGCCCCCAATGCAATAATTCATGGTAACATAAGGAAGAACACCATTTATTAAAAAAATAATTCTTCTTGGCTAGTTCTGCAGTACATATGTACTTTGCATTCGAATAGTAGACTTAGATGTGGATTGGCTTGCTGCAGCTTTGCACTCCACTCTCCTATCAGCTAACCATTTCATTCATGTGTAAAACATTTATTTTTACGTCGCCCATGATTTGATGGATAAATTCCATCCTTACTCTTCCTCAATTAACTCTTACCATTCATCTCTCATTTCATTGTTCGTCTCAATCGGATTCTGTTGCAAAAATGTGTCTGAAAAGTTTTCTCTCCCAACTCTTTATTGGACTTCTCCGTTAGTGATTCTCTCTGTCCATTTGATGTCAATCACTCATTGATAACATCGTTTCCATTTCTTTCAACATTTTTTGTTCCGCTGCAGACACATTCTTGTAGTGTCGCTCCCTTACCGATATGCTTACTACATTCTACTGACGTGTACCATCGGGAGGATTAATAAAAAAGACATTATTCCATACAACTTGACTGTGATCCAATTGGAGCGGTACACCGTAGTGCCCGGTTACGAAAGCAGACACACCTACACAACTCCAAACTATGTGATCAGCGTGAGTTGTTACGAGAGCCGTGATTGGTTGAGATTGGGCAGAGCATTATTGCAGGGCACTTCTTCTTCTTAGTGGCACTACAGCCCGGTGTGGGCCTTGGCCTGCTGCACTATTGCTCTCCATGTTGTCCTATTGGCAGTTTTCTCCCGCCAGCCTCTCACTCCCATATTCATGTTATTCCTGTCCAGTATCCGAGGCTTTTGTGCAGTTTCCGTAACGTTATGTTTTTCCGGGGTGAGTTCGTTGGCCTCACGCTCAACCCCCACTACATTGGAGGACCTTGGATTTTCTGTCGGGGTTCACTCTCTTATGCCAAGTTGATCCGGTTTTTAAGGCGCCGGAAACTCGCCTTTCACCCTTCTACGATTAGTGTTACCCAGGGGGTGCGACGAGGATGCTGTGGTTGGATTCGCTGACTGAGCCTATAAGAGACGGACAGCATTCAATAAGGTCTTGGGCTTGGCACCCTCAACCTCACCGAGACCCCATTACCAGCATTACCCCCCATTGCAGGGCACATCCAATTGAATTTATTATTTCTATTCAAATACGAAATGAATTTAATAAATTACAATTCGGAGGTTTTCTGCCATGCAAGATTATGCTCTAGTAAGTAAGTAAGAGTATAAGTGTATGTTTTAATGAAGTGGTTCCCTGCTTTGAAGCCCGTATTGTTGGCTGTTGATTGGCTCTTCCTCTCGTAGAGTGTCTTCTTGGTTTGCTTTACTCTGCTGGCGACATCAGTCTTGCATCTTCCATCTCTTGTGGTCCTGCTCCTCAGATATCTAAGTTCTTCCACTTGCACAAGTTTTTGCTGCCCAAGTTTTATGGCTATTCTGTCTTATTGATTTCTTCCACAAACCATTATCTTGGCTATCTTGACTTTTATCTCTTAGTTGTGCTTCTTCATAGTTTTTTCTGTGCAAATTGGCATTCCCGTCAGATCTTCTATCGTTTCTGCCAGAATTGCCAGGCCATCAGCAAAAAGGAGCATGCTGATTTTTCCTCCATGCACTTATATTACTGTTTTTTAAATATTCATTATTTTTCCTTTATTTTTTAATTTTATAATGATCAAATGGCTTCTTGTCATACTCCGTTCCTCACTTCTAATGTTAATATCAGATCACTAGTGAACCTACTTCTCAGACAGCAAAATTGTTCTGCTTGCTGCAGTTTTTGTCGTCCAAGTCTTGTGATGACTTCATCTTCTGGATGTCTTCCACCAACAAATTTTCTGGATGTTGGGTCCATCATTAGTAGAAATTGCAACAATTAAATTTTAATCAAAGCATTCATGTTTATTAATACCATTATTTTTTGGAAATTCATGCGAAAGAAAAATTTTTATGGTTTAAGCAACCTTCCAATATTAATTACAACTAAATAGAAGCAATGCAACATTTTTTTGGTAGTACATAGCTACATTTTGCTAGAGGTTGAACACGAAGAGCTAGAATTATGTATCACTTATGTCTGCAGAACAGTCCTTATTTTTTCCTAAACATGCCCTGCAAAGTTAACTGTTTCCTGTACTTATTCCTTATTTTGTAGCAAAATCTCTTGTATTTTATACTGTCCCATAATGAGCTGCTCAGAAATAAAAATCTCCATAGTAAAGATTAAAAGCTCACGGAGTTAATAATCCTCACAAGTACTTACTTACTTACTCCTCGGCACTACAGCCCTTGTGGGGTCTTGGCCTCTCTGACAATGTTAGTCCATACATCACGATATCCTGCATGAGTTCTCTATCTTCTTATTCTCATCTTTCTTAGATCATCTTCTTCATCATCCAACCATCTTTTCCGAGGTCTTCCTCTCAATCTTCTGCCGCTAATCCTCACAATTCAATACTAGAAAATGGACCAAGGTTTTGACATATTGTGTTATCTTCATAGTGAGACAATAACTTAGAAGGTGACACCGTGCGTTGAAACCTAGGTCGGTTTTCTTGTATTGAATAGTGTGGATTATTTACTCTTGTGAGTTTTTAATCTTTATTATTTTGGTGTTGGCTGATAATTAATCAGAATTAAAACAGTGTGGCGGAATCCCTTAATTTACAGTCTTCTTTTAATGCCATTTTGATAACTGGTGCACCAAATGGAAACTGCGCGTGAATCCTGAGAAGTCTGCTGCAATTTCCTTCTCCTTAAAATGCAAAACCATTTCCTTTACATACCAACTTTCCAAACACCCTATACCTTCCGTTAGTTCCCAGAATGACCTAGGGGTCACCTTTGATCAAATTTTGATGTTCATGAAAATATTTCTAGTATTTCAAAAGTGGCAATGTCGATAGTGGGAATTCTCTATCGGCTCAAAGAAATAACGGACCCATTTGCCCTAAAATCTATGTTTCTTGGATGTGTACTACCCATCCTAGAATATTGCTCTCCCATCTGGTCTACTGCTTCCCACACCACTCTTAAATTACTCAACCGCCCCGTTTATTTTTTTTAGCCATAGTCCGTCATTGCGTGCCCTCCCTTAGACATAGCTCATGTGAAGAAATCCTATCATCTCTTGGCCTATCACACCTCTCCCTTTGCTGACTGACTTTGGACCTTAAAGTCCTGCACTCCATCATGAACGGATCCTTCCGCCCTGATCTTCTTCTTTCCTATTTTGTCACTCTGCATCCCAGCCCGCACTACTCGCAATGTGAGTCTGTTACACACACCCAAATTCCGTCTTTCCATTTCCCAACGATCACTATTCTTCCACCTACCTTCATTATTCATTGCCCTAACTAATAGTCACCCTACCCTTGACCTTTTCTCCCCACGCAACGTCTTTTCCTCCTAACTGAAACGTAATGCGCAACTTTCATGTCATCTTCACCTCATTCTTACCTTTTGTATATTTTGAACATTTCTCTTTTGTTTTTGCTACTGTTGTTGCTTTTAATTTAATCGGTTTATTCATTGTATTCATTATTATTCACTGTGTTCACCATTGAATTCATTAATATTATATTTTACTGTAAAAAATATTCAGTTTATTGAAACCAATGTAAAGGCCTTAGTTATAATAACATACTTATAAATAATTTAATAATTATAAATAAATAAATAAACAAACAGTTTTTTGAATGAAGTAATTTTCTTCTCCCCCCCCCCCTTCCTAAGTTGTAGTAACTTACTCATAAATAATTTAATAATTATGAATAAAAAATAAAAAGTTTTATTGAATTAATTAATTTCCTTTCTTTCTCTTTCTAGTTGTACGACCGCATCTCGACGAGGGCGGTGACCGCGGTCGGGAGTCCGAGTCGCGGCTCGGTGGCCCCCCTGCTGCTCCCGTCGCCCCGCCACCACCCCCTGCCCCCGGCCACCCCTCCCGACCCGCCCCCGCCGCCTCCCCCGCCCGACGCCGTCCCCCGGCGCCGCGACGCCCTCGACGCCCTGCGCGACCTCCTGGCGTCGGCCGCCGCGTCCCGCCGCTCCACCACGGCCCCGCGCTCCAGGGCCCGCGCCGCCCTGCACCGCCCCGCACCCGACGACCACGCCTCCGCGCTCCTCGCGCACTCCACCACCTCGCTAGGACTGTGCCCGGAAGCGGACGCCGAGGAACTGCGGGACATCCTCGCCAAGCCCCACGTCAAGGCAAGTGTGAGAGAGCGGAGACAAAAATATATGTATCATCTTTTTCTTTAACCCTTTCGCTACGAACGACGTGATAGAGCGTCGTAAATTTTCCTACGCAAGCGAACGAACGACGCGATAGAGCGTCGTAAGTTTTTCGACGCAAACGAACGAACGACGTGATAGCACGTCGTGCCGCTAAGCTAGCCCCAAGCAAGCCTAAAAGGTGTGTGTTATAAACAGGGATGCGACCCGAAAAGGCACCCGAACTCAAGAGTCCAACCCTTCACCGCGGTTGGTTTATGGCACCAACTGACCAGTCATACTATAGTTTTTAACTTCTTAAAGTTAAACATTAATCGCACAATTGTGTTCGTCTTTGTGTTGTACTATTCACGTTGATAAAAATAGTTTTTTAAACAAAGTCATACATTATATATTAACCATTTTACGTGCATTAGTAAACCAAGCCAGTTTAATATACATTAAATTACTAAAGCACGTAAAATGGTTAAAACTTATCGTATTACTGCGATTAAAAACCATTTTTCATCAGTGTGAGTAGCGCGACACAAATACGAACGTAATTGTGCGATTAATGTTTCACTTTAAAAAGTTATAAACTATAGTATGACTGTTCAGTTGGTGCCATAAACCTCTTATATAGGACTTCTTCTCGGGACGCCGTTGGTACCCTTTCTCGGTTCGCGGGAGGGGATAACCTCGACCCTTCATCGCAGTGCGCGCCCCACTCACAGCAGGGGTCCGCGGTCAATTGCTTGCTGGTGTAGTGGAATAACAAACTTAAAGGTTTTTGTGTTATTGGCAAATTGAGCATTATAAGTGCATTGCTTATGTTTAGCTCTACAACCAATAATTTTAAACGGAGCTCTACCGATATTTTTAACTTAGTTCGTGTGAAAAGGGAATTAATATTAATGTGTGAAGGGAGCTTAATATTAATCGTAGAATTTCGTTTAAAAGCTGTAAAGACATTGTTAAACTAAAAACAATTCATGCCCGATTAAATAAACATCGATGAAGTAGCAACAATGTTTTTACAAAACCATTACATTTTCAAAAAGTTAACCGCGACGGCATACCGTAATGGGTAACCCAAGCGGAAAGAGGGAGAGATTATCTCGGCCCGATGGCCGAGAAATAGGTTCGAAACCCCTCTGGGCCCCAACCCAAGTTAGGGAAACAGGTACCTGAGAGGATCCTAGCGTAGTGAAAGCTCCGTACTGGCGATGCAAAAAATGTTTAGTGGCATTCGTCAGGGAAGTGGCATTTTCTGAAATGTGTCCCCGTCGCGAAAGGGTAAAAAAAAACTCACTTCTTGTGCATCCATTTCATATTCTATATATGATGTACGGGTTCACACTGTCAAGTTTATTGCACAAGTTTATTGCACAAGTTTATTGCGCTAGTTTATTACGCAAGTTTATTGCGCAAGTTACTCGCAGGAGACCAATTTTGATATCAATTGCAGGTGTAAGCTTCTGTGCAAGTCTGCTTGCAAGACTTTGAAAAGTTTAGGCGAGTCGCTTGCGGAAGCTTATTGTCGCCAGCGTAAACGGCAACCAATCCGTTGCTCTGCTTTTAAATTGTGGAAAATATTTCTTCAGAGAGTAAACTTTCTTCCTAACTCTTGCAGAAGTAACTTGCGAAAGTGACTTGCCAGTGTAAACCCACCTTATATGCCTAAAGCCCGGTTCATTCGATTCGTTGCCTCGATGGATTGCTTGCGTAGGGTCCTCGGGAGGAGGATTATGGTTAGGGTTACCATATTTTGATGTCCCAAAACCGGAACATAATATCTAGTAATCTATATAATTAGTAAATTAATTGCAGTTACTTTACTTGTTTTGGTCGACTGAATTCGTAAAATCAATATATGGAAACACTGTATTACTTTCCGCCTAAGAAATATTCCTAATTGTTTCATCCCATATTTCCTAAGGCCACTCCGTTTTCGACCGAATCCATTTTTCTGTTCGGAGTCTCAAAGAATTAACTCCTATGGGGGTAAATTATTTTACTTTTCTTTCTCAACCGATAGGATTTTAAAATATTGGAGCGAAAAATTTATTGGTTGAAAGTTTCGTAACACCACAGAATAATCCCTTCGGCGGTGACGTAGTTACCGAATAACAACCCAGAAACGATCGGTGCGAAAGTTTTACAATTAACCCTCTTGCTTGATTCTGGAAAATCTTAACAGTGCCTATTGTAGAAAAATGCTTACGATTACGGATTGCAATAGTCTTCTATCCTTCAAGTACCAGATTTGGCTGTAAGCTGAACTACATCAAGAAGTCATCTGCAAGATCCTGGTGAACGGGTCCTCATCAGGTAAGTCAAGTAGGCAGAAGAAGTCAGCCCAGAGAGCCTTCACGCGCCTCCAAATCTCAATTGGCTATAACCATTCAAGGGGATATTGAATCTTCTGAATAGGGCTTCACTTTCATTTCTAGGCGGCCGCAGTGGTCGACGGAGACGACCAATGATATTGTAGACACCAATTCATCTACTGTTTATTATTACTACGTATTATTTGCTGATTTATTAGGGACTCGTAATTTTGAGCCACGACAATGTCGAGATTGTTTACGTCATGGCGTCGAAATGCGTTTTTAATTGTTGAATGCTACCGTCGGTATTTATCGAGACTGCCGTCAACATTTCCTGTTTGTCTACGCTCTCGAAAATCTTGAGTCACCCTGGTTGTGTGAGACTCGTGTATAATTTCGAGATCGTCTTTTTTTTTCTCGCCCGCTTTGAGTATGAATACCATCTGATGGATAATTAGAGAGTTTGGTGATAAAGCTGTCACTTTATAAGATATGTCAGTGACATCAGTCGTTTCCTTATCTTTCCATAAGACTTGCTATTGCAATTCTGTAAGCTATGGATTTTATTGCTTGGAATTTTTGTTGGTTCGAAGCGTTGGAAGCGACAACTTTATACGACTGCTACTTGAAGGTGACGATTCGTTGATTGGAGTTTATTGACGACAGAAGTCGCTAGTATGTCTCAAATGTTTACAGAATAGCACTACAGCGGTGCAAAGATGCCGAAGAAAATTGGAGAACCTCGTTTTATCACTTCTGGTTTGTATGTGCGGTACCGTCTGATAGCCATTTGGAGGACGTTGAGGTTTAGTTTTGTACTTTTTAATCCGTTGAAAATAAGTTATTTTTTGGATATGAACCGAGTGTATATTTTAACCCCTAGAAAACAGAAGAGATCTTCGTCATATTTCGCTGGTTTTGTGAATCTTCGGCAGTGAGTATTGGTTAGGACGTTGGAATCCTTGGGTTTTGAAATATTGTTTCCGAGAACTGGGCTATGGAGAAAAGGACCTTTCAAAGAGGAAAATCATCATGATTTTAGTTGTACTATAGCATATACTTGCAAGTGATACCTTTTAGTGAAGAAAAAAGTATGCCTCCTTAAGTTATAACGTTGCAAGGAGATTTCAGATTACGCTGGCTTTTCCTTAGATAGCATTCAGTAGTCAAAGTGAACTTATTTCATTTCTACATTTTCTCAAATCGTATTCACGTAGGTACTTAAAAGTAATTCATCTAGTGGACGCAGTGGATCCACGCAGTGCCTTCAATGGTGCCATACATCTTGTACTGTACACATCGTGTTGATTTGGGTGACACTTCTTATCCCTGTTGTTAACGGTTAAATTTCCCTCAATAGGTATGCTTTACAAAATATGCTGTAATATTTGAAGAGAGTAATAATATAATACGGCACGGCTACACCCGAGTACGGATGAAAGAGTTAAAAGAGATTTTCCGTGAAATTATAATTCAGTTTGACCAGCATTCAAACACGGATCTCCGAGTTGCTGGTCAGTTGGTTTTGTATTTCGCTCCTCTTATCATGCATCTGTTTATTTATTTGACTCATCCATTCCCTCAACAATGTCACCACAACGAAGCACATTCCTTTTTATATACATTCGGCCATTACTGGAGCATCCAATTCACATTCTTTCATCTTGCAGTCATTCCTAACCCCTATATTTTCTATTTTTTTCTGTAATAACTGCTCCGTTATCCCATTCTCACTGCATTTAGTCTACATTTATGCTTATATTTCAAGATATTTATTATTTGCTTTATTATTCGTATAAACCTAATTCAATCTACTTTTGTTGTCTCTAGAGTAGGTTGGAAGTTAAAAAAAACTCATCTACTCGTAATTAAAAATTCGGAATGTGAGCATTCCATCTTAGGGACGAATGTACACAAAAGTCTTCAGCCAAGTATTAAAATTATTATGCCTATATGTACTGTCTCCTGTTATTAACTTGGAGTTATCATTATAGAATATCTATGTCAGCACGTAAATTTGCAGTACATACGTCCACATTCAATGAAGGTTGTATTAAACATTTACTTATTGACATCGTTGTTGTATAATAATCACTCTTAGGAAATAACAGTTGATGGTATTTATCTATATTTTTTTGACACTTGATTTATGACCGCATTATGTCTTGATTAGCTCTGAAGACGGAAAGATGAAATTCCAAGACGTTGCCAAGAGTGGTTGACTTTTTAACCTCCGAATTACCCTACAGACAAAGATTGTAGCTTAAGGTGGTTCCACCGTAAAATTACTTAAATGTCATTTTATTCACATTCTGACTACTAGTAGAAAAAATTGTCCTCTATCTGATTAGAACAACAAAATAACACCTTTCCTCGCTATTTTATTCTATAATTGAACTTGAAATTACATATTGTGTTCAATTGGGGAATGAGAGAAACACGGGGGAAAAAAGTATTTTTCCATAAAATATAAATGCCTATTTTCGGAAAACTATTTATAAGAAGGAAATAATCCAGAGGAATTGAATAAAAATGTAACATAGGCATCTTACCACCTTATTTTTTTAGTTATTAGGGAATTACTGCAGTAATTGAAGTCAAAATGCGGTAATTCGTAGGAAATGGCGCTGCAGTCGGCTCCTATGGCCGGAAAAAAGTGCTCATTTAAAAAACATTCGTGGAATAATAATCTGCATATTTTTTTACTTTACTTTTGGTTTTTTGTGAGTAACGCATTTCAACAGCGAAAGTAGGATTTTTGGATAAAATATAAAAAATGTGGAATTTAGTACTTGTTGTGACTCACACAGTCGCGGCGGAACCTCCTTAATTATTATAGGGTTCTGGAAGCAATTTTCCTGAATTTTCCAGACCAACTTTTCTCGGGATGTCGAGAATGAGATATCGTAAAAAAAATTCCCGGGACCGAGACTGAAGAAAATTCCTGCGGGAGACGATGACGTCGCTCAGATTCTTCCCCCCCTCCCCCTTCTGCCTTACTGCCCTTCCCGTCTTCCTATTCATAAAACACTCCTCCTTGTCTTCCCACCTTCCTTTCCCTCGCTCTCGTTTCCTCCTTTAATCTCCTTCTTCAAGGGCATCTACTTCCTTTGAACTCCCGTTCCTTATATTATTACTCTCTTCAAAGACGTTCAAGATTTCGTTTCACGGAGAATGTCCTTCTTTTATTTTACGTCGACTGAGACACGGGGTAGTCCAAGGGTCCTCCAAAAAACCAGTGTTTCCCTCCCCCTTCTGCCATGTCATGAGATGGAGGAGAGGATTGAGGTGGATTAATTAAAAGGGTGTAGGGCATGGTCTGATGAATTTAATGAATATTTTTATCAATGCTTGAATAAATGAATGAATATTTTTTCTCAGATATTGGTACTACAAGAATAAATGTCACTTAATGTAAATCGTGTCAAAATTTCACCACAATTATCACGAAACTTATCTATGATAAATAGGACTGCATAAACCATATATAATCAATAGATCCCGAAGCTTTTGGCACCCCGCAAGGCTGGATTTTACTTGAGGCACCATCGTTTAACAGGACGCTTTCGCTCCAACTTACGCTTACTTCTGAATACTACATTCAGTTCTATACGGTCATATTGTTTTCGCCCAATTATATTTGATGAAACTTTTTTTTTATCCATATTACCATATCATTGTGGGGGTTCATCGCGATTTTTGCTTTTTACTTTATCGTGTTGGGGAACATGACAAATGATCATTTGCAAATCATCTCTTAATGATTCCAAAAATTGCCAGAAATATAGGAGTGATACTGTAAGATCCACTTTCTCTCGCAAATGTAAGATCTTCTTTTCTCCCTTTTATTGTAGCTTTCGCAAAGGTATTGCCCAGATATATTTTTCTAGTCCAAAATAACTAGAAAGCCCCTTGATTACGTTGAACATTTTGCCAAACTAAAAACAAAAGTGAAGCTCGATAAGAATAATTTAATGGTGGCTCATAAACTATTTTACTGCATCTCCAATGATATTTAATGCAATAATGGCCAAAATAAATCGAACGTTCACAAAAGTAGTAGAGTAATTGAAATAAAATAATTATGCACAAAGATACCACAAATCAATTCGCTAATGCTGGCGAAATGCTGATTAATCCAAAGAGGACTTCGTAATTAGTTAAACAGCAAGCAGCACACGAGTAATATACAGAGTAGAATTAGCTCCACGTAGGCCTCCACGGATGTAGTGTGAGATTGTTTCGTTTTTCGGGATTCATTCCGCGATGTTAAAATTGCAAAAAAAATATATGAAGTTTTGTGCAGCTGTGAACATCCATATGCAGGCCAGACATGCAGAGTCCTAAAAATACGTCTCCAAGAGTATCAACGGGCAATTAAAAATAATAATTACTGCATTTATGCAATAGCCGAACACCATCTTAGCAGCCCCACTCATAATTTCAACTTTGAGGAGACAAAATTAATATCAAGGGAGGTACGCTATTAACCCAAGCTTAATCAGGGAGGCTATAGAAATTGCGAAGAGACCGGAGAACGTCAACCGAGAAGACGGTTACAAGTTGAGTAGAAAGCTCAAACGAATTTTTCAAATTGACCAATTCCGGCAACAATGGGAGTCCTCACTCATATATATAAAGACGAGCGAGACTAAGGAATCAGTTCAGCTAACCTGATGAAGCTGGCAGGAGGACCAGCGTAATATTGTTCTTTTTTGCAATTTTAACATCGCGGAATGAATCCCGAAAGATTAAACAGTCAATACAGAGTAGAAGGTAGCACGAGACAGGCAATCGGCTGGCGTAGAGAGACTTAAGTCCAGAAATTGACAAACCAAGACGGCGGAATTTTGACCACACCAAGGAGGTTGGAATTCAACCTCCTTAGACCACACTCGTAAACATCGCCTCCTGTATATCCCAACCTCCTTGCTCCTATTACACCTCTATTTCCATTGATTGCATTTGTCCGCTCTGACTCATGTTCCTCTCCCCAGTCCCCACCCGGAGAATCGATTCGGATTCTGACTACTTTACCTCAGCAATATTTTATCGGAAGGAATAATAACAAAGCATTTACTGGGAAACTCGTAGGGGGTACATACCGCTAAGGTTCAACCCGTGGGATCCTAAGGGGTTTGGAAGGGTAAGGAATAAATGGTCACGCTGTTTGGCACCCGGACCTTATGTAGGAGGGACGGATGACGTTACGAAACTTGATATTTATTCACTCAAGAGGTGGCATGACAAACACTATTAGTTCGATGTCTGTGTATTGACCTCTTGAGCTGGAAGCCAGAGTCACTTTCAGTCAGTGAAGGTCGGTGTGAAACGATCCAGATGCTCCCCCTAAGGGGCCATTCAAGTATTACGTAAGACGTTTATAGGGAGGGGGGGCGGGTTGGGATAATCTTAAATTGTGTTAAGTAGGGCAAGGGGTCTGGAACCAATTTACGTAAGATTTTTGTCCGTCTTGAAAAATTGTGTCTATCGTTTCCGAATGAAATTTAGCAGTGACATGTGGCTCGTAAATGGCGTATTTTCCATAATCTCACCGCTACACCAATGCTCCTATTCTGTCGCCTGACTGGCTAGCTACATTACAACTCCATGATCAATGAATGTGGTACTGCAACACTGCATAATTTTACGATATCCAGCATAGGCGCCCATACAATGCATATTTTCCAGGGGGGGGGGCAAGGCATAGGTTTATGAAAGGGCGGTCCGAGGAGCCCTCTCCCGAAAAGTTTAGTAAATTTGAGATATCAGGGGCCTAATTCTGTAACTCGTAGCTCCGGAGCTAACTGCCTAAAAGAGCTAAAATAAGCTCCTAGCTCCAATTCGTATTCTGTATTGCATCTCAAGGCGCCGGAAGAAGCTAGAGAAGGCTCCGGAGCTTATTTAGCTCCTCATGGTATTCTGTAACGGTCCCGAAGCTCTTTTCTGAGTCCCAGCATGCCTCAGATCGGAGCTCCGGCTAGCGCCAGCCTCGAGACCGCGCTAGGAGTATTATTTAGTGAAATCCATGCGCATTCCCGCAGTGTTTTGTTGATTTTTCGTGATGTGTGCATGTTGTTGTGAATCCGATGATATTATTTTCTCTTTCTTGGTAGTTTTTCTTGAGGTGATACTCTTATCTACCGCGGCGGAAGAATCAAGATACCCAAAGGATATATTTTTAACCTATTTTAACCAATAAATCCCATCCCTGTTTACATCATGGAAAATTATTTCGATGTCAATATTGCTGCCTTACTTGTCTTTCGGAGATCAATTCGTGAACATTCGTCGATAAATACGTGTTTTGCATGGTTACTACGTTATTCCATTGAATTTCTTTGTCATTCATACTGTTGAGAATCGTTTTTAAATTAATAAAACTGTTGGCATTGAGCTAAGTGGATAGGAGCACTTCCTTTGTCATATAACATATGTTGTAATGCTTTCACGTATGTTCTTATTTTGATGTTGTTAACCCGCAAGGATATGATCGTAAATTCCATTTTTATCAACTAATGATCAACTTTTTTTATTATTGTTAAACAAGTTCTTAATGTATGGCCGAGTACGATCAATGCGCTTACGTATTAATACCATTATTTCAACAGCAGTACGAGGTGTTACTCTTAATATTGACATTGCTGCGTGAAGAGAAGGAAAATGCACGATAGAATGTTTAGGTAAGGTACGATTATGGAAGTTCAATCGATGAAAAAAGCTATATGTACAAATGCATGTCCATGTTAAAGTGATCATAGGCATGCACTCGCAGAATATGATTGTTCATATGCATAAACCAATATAATTAAATGATGTAAATCAATTGCTAATTAGTTCGTTTCCGTAAGTGAAAAGTGAGCGTATCATGCTATACAGATTCTTCAAGTACTAGCTGCCTAACGTAGAACGTTCTTAAGGTACCTTATTAATAATTTAAGTTGCATAAGTATTCATCGGTAGTTCCGTAGAACTTTGAAAATAAAAGTTCTACGGAGAACTTCAAGTAAACGTCGCCAATCTTCCTATATGAGCATAACATGTGGGTATAAATTATAGCTGCACACTTCAGTGGGAATTCCTAAATAATGGTAATTTTCGAAGTGTTGAGTGCATTTTGTAGATTTAATAGTAGTTTTTCGCAGAAAATATAACAGAATAACAAATATATCATCAGTTAATGGCCGATCTATTGCATTTATCATCATGTATGTACTTACATCACCGACGTTAGTATACACGACGGAATGGTAAAACAATGAACTAACCTATAGATTAACGCCTGCTACGAATAAAGCATTTTACCTTAGATTTACTTAAATTAACCATCAAGAATATGAAAATTTTGAAAAACATTGAGGAAATCATATTATTTTCAACTCGCCGTTCACAGAAACAGCTGTTGAGGATGACAAGTGTTATGCTAGATTACTATAATAATTTGCTCTCTTAAGTAAAAAATCAACTGATTCAGGTAATAATGTTCGTTATCAAGGTGTTTAATTTTTGCTTTGTTCTTATTCTCGATGCGAACAAACTCATAAAATCATATAATTGCGCATGCATTAAGCTGACGTTTTCACAGCTTTCCATATGTAAACACGTTAAACTCGGCAGGGTATTCCTGGATAGTCGTAATTGAGAACTCTATAGCTTGTAAAATAGTCTGTATATTGCTAAAAAGGTACTTTTTTATATGTTAAAGTCGTACAATCAATAATGCTTCAATATTATTTACTTTTGGTATTCTCAACTGCTGTCTGCTATTTTCCGGAAGCACAAGCCGGAAAAACGTCACGAAAAATGAAACGACGATTGTGATTGGCAGATCATTCGCTCGCAGGAATTTAAATTTACCACTTCGTATGCTGACTTTTCTCCACCCCGATTCGGAGCTAGAGTTAGCTCCAGTGAATTACAGAATACTAGTAGGAGCTAATTCTTGGAGCGAGCCGAAGCTCTTAGCTCCGGAGCTACGAGTTACAGAATTAGGCCCCAGGAGTACATTTTTGGAACATCTTAGATGAATAACAATTTTCTAAATTTGTTGCTAAAATATTAATTTAAACCTGCAAAAACAATAAATAAATTTAGTTTTCCCTTCCCTTTTTTATTTTTCCCGGGAGGCTAGGGTGGGGGGGTCGCGCCCTTCCCCCCCCCCTGCCCCCGTGTATGGGCGCCCATGATATCCAGTGCTCAAAGCTGTACGATGGCTTATATGGAAAGATGAAACTGAAAGTTAACGTAGAGTAGATACAAATATCTAACGTCTTATATAAGACTGAGAGGGAGGATGGTTAGGGAAATCTTACATTGTCTTACATATGGGGAAGGGGGGGGGGTCAAAAATGGCATGAATCGTCTTACGCAATACTTGAACGGTCCCTAAGGAGAGCAACGAATCACCGTTCTTCCCTCCACGCTCTGCGCCTGCAAGGCAGTGGTTGGCGGATGAGAGACGCTTGGCTCATCAGACTCCATCCAACAATACCATCACGTCATTTATTGGTTAATGTAAAGGCTGCATCTTCTTCTGGGGATACTGATGCGGTGGTTTCCCACTGCCTTCCACATTCCGCGAATGTCACACTCTTTTTGATACCGGACTGATATTCTTTGTCAGTCTGCGCCGTCAGTGCTATCTGCTGATACTGCTGCCTCTCAGCAAAGCGAGCCGGGTAGTTTCAGTGTTGGATGTTGAAAATTCTCGTCTCGTTCCAGATTTTTTTCCATCATCTTCTTTTTCAAAATCCGGAAAATATTTGCCGTTCCTTGGTCTCGAACCTGCGAGCCCGTAGATCGTGATTCGCAACCCCATAGGCCACCCTGGCCCACCCGGGCCCAACAGCTGATTATCACCAGTAATTCTTTTTGGACATGAACTTTCGATCGCATTACAAAATATATAGTATTAGGGTACAGTGGCCCACCGTAATATTTGCGATAAAAATACGAGGAGTATCCAATTGATACTCCCATCGGATCTCTATTTCGTGAATGCCAAATTACATACGTTACTCTCGTTATTGGGAGATTCTTTTGTTTTGTTTATCAGAAAGAAAGTTGAAATAAAAAAGAAAACTACGTTATACACAACATTTATTCATCGAAATTATTAGTACAAATGGCTAGCCTATGAACAATTGGTTGATGGTTACTAATATTTTCTACTTTCCAATGTTAATTTTATATTTCTTGTGTTATTAACGTCTAACTCACATTCTCAGCTCTCCGTACCTCGATCACTAAAATCGACCGACTCGTTCCGGAGATACAACTTGAACTGAACATGCGCGCCGTGCCCAACACAAGCCCAAATTTAGACCCCCCACGCGCAGCACTGTGACGTCACCTCGCAACCCCTCTCCGCTCGATACAAACCATTTCCAGTAGTCGACAAAACGGGATATCCACTCATAGTTTTAGTAACCCTTATAGTTTTTGCACACGAGGCCCTCGGAAAGTACACAAATACTGGTAGCGCGGCAAAAACTTACATGACACATACCGAGAAGGAACCATAAGATGTTCATCCTCGCGTTCACATTAGAAAATAGGTTTTAAATTGTATGATTTTATTTTTCATATCAAACAGAGGATACACAGCCGACATTTGAATCAATGGACGATTTAAGTCATTAATTGGTGGAGCTGTCGTGATGAGCGATGTTCCTCGATGACTTTCTGCCCCGCCCGCGCAGATTATAATCCCGGCGGGACCGCTGCTCATGGTGACCTCTTTCATCCCAGAGCCCCCCTCAATTGTGGCGACCCTTGCAATCGAAGCAGCGATTACTGGCGAATCCCCTTCAACTTTCACCTCCCCTCCCTCCACCTCACCAATCTCACCCATTTGAAGTCCCTTTTGCGTCCTTTTATGTAGGTCTGCGCGGTGGCCACGTGCTACCCGGAAGATTCCCAACTACTTCTCCATCCTCCCTCTTCTTAATTCGTTCCTGTTAATGGCCACCACCTACTCAGAGGTCGGGACTGTCCCCGCCCCGGCCCTGACTCGCCCCGGGAGAAGTGGGCTAACCCCCCCTTGAGGGCGCACCGGGGTTCAGACGTGGGTCGAATCCCTTTGGGCACGGAATTATGTAATTTACATCTACATAATACCCTGCAAGTCACCTCATATAGCTTTGATGGAAGTGTGCGCGCAGCTAACATTCCCTGAGTACGTTTGTTGTAATTTTATTGTTAGTTAATTTTTAATTCCAGAAATATTTTGTCACTCCTCGTGATAATATCAGTTTTATTTTATCTCCATCGTCTCAGGCTCAACCTTGTGAAAGTTCATTTTATCGTAAATGAAAAGGAAAACTTTGTTATATTCCGCCAATTTATGTTCCGGTACAACTAGTTTCGACGCAGCGGCGTCATCTTCAGGTACCTGACCTATCTCTGCGTTCCTTTATCGCTCATGCGTCGCCACGTACACTGACTGTCTAGGTCTATCCCTCACTCTTACACCATAGATTCTTCTATCTCAAATCTGTTTCACTATTCGATTTTCATCCCTTATCTCAAAATTGCCAATGCAACGGAGTACACACACACAATTGACTCCAATACCAGAGAGAGAAGGCTCGTTTATTGTTTCTGGTTTCCTCCGCGTTCATGTTGACTTGGACAACAGTTTCCAAAATCGTCGACTTATATTACTGTTCATTCTCCCTCCAAGTGTTATATGATTGGTCCATGTCTTCCCGTCTTCAGGCGCGTCTTCATGGATCTGCATGTCTCACCAATGAATGCTTTCCCACAAGAACAAGGCACCTGGTAGACAACTCCCTCATTGAGTTCTTGTGGGATTTTGTCTTTCGGACGCGGTAGTAAGTCGGAGACCTTGGTCACGCAGTTGAATCTTTTGATAATTCTAAATTTCATCGAGACTCTGGAAATCTTTTCGCTTGTCATGTATGGGATATGGGTGGCATAGGCCTTCTTCGGGTCCTCCTCGGTGGTGCCTCTCCCTTATCCTCGTTGCTCCTGTGTCGCTATTGCGTCTCCTCCTCTCTTCTTTAGCGGTCCGTTTTAAGGACCAACTTTTTCTGTCGTTTTTTGCCGCGGCCAGCTCGCTATTCCCAGACTGATTGGAAACTCAAAACTAGAGCGGAAAACTAGAAAACGTTCATATTTTAATTAAAGGCAATTCCGCCCTAAAATGACGCAAATTCCATTTTATTTACCCATCTCCTGCATACTGTTAGAAAAACTTATCCTCTATCTATGATATGAACTACAAAATGTAACCATTATCTGCTATTTTATTCTCTAATTGAACTGGAAATTACATCGTGTTCAATGCGAGAATGGGAGAAACGAGGGGAATAATAATATTTTTCCTCAAAGTTCCATTTTCGTGGAAAACTGTTTTTAAGAAGGAAAAATCCCGAGAAATTGAATAAAAATAAAATATAGGTATCTTAACTCCTTAATTTCAATTACTGCGGTATTTGAAGCTAATTATGCGGCAGTTTCATAGAAACGGCCTCTTATGGCTGGAAAAAAGTGCTCATTAAAAATATATCCGTTGAATAATCTTCATATATTGTTATTTTAATTTTGGTTGGTAACGCCGGTGATCTGCGAAAGCAGGATTTAAAAAAATCAATTAAACAACGAGTTGGAATTTAGTTTTTATTTTGACTCACACAGTCGCGGTGGAATCTCCTGTAAGACGCGGGGGGGGGGGGGAAGGAGGGTTTATTCATTACCTTTCGACCATTATATCGCCATTATCTCCCCGACTAAGGAATCGCTTACGCCGTCTCAATCCAGTATTTTTGGATCTCTCTCCGTCGTTGAACAAAAAATAAACTCGCCCTCCATTCTATCCCATCTTTTCCTCCTATTTTTTATTATTTTTTTTTTCGGGTGCGACTGTTATGTGATGGAGGCAATTACACGAGTGAATTCGATATCTTTTGTTTTCCCTTAGCAACCCCCCATAATCCGAAATCCCTACCCCATCTCACGTAATAACCCTTCCTCCATTTCTTCTTCCCCAATTCCCTTTACCCTAGCACTTCTTCTCTACCCCCCCACCCACCCTACCCTTTAAACTCCCCTAGAACCCCTGCCCGCTCTGCACATCTCTTTAGGCTCCCATCCTTCCCCATAATCCTCGAACATCACCCTTTTATTTTTTCATCTCTTACCAACTCCCTCGAGTTTGTCTCCCCGCCATACTTGTCTCCGGCTCTTGTCTTCCTCTGATGTTTCTTTTTTTCTGAAATCAAACTTCATTTTCCTCAATTTTCCCATTCCCCCCCCCCCCCCCCCCCCACGTCCATTTTATTCTCATTCCCCTAGTCTCATTTCGCTCCATTTCCATTCCATTCTCTTTTTTTTCATTCCTCTCGACACTCTTCTCAAAATCCTCCTTTTACTTCGCATTCCAACTCTGGAAATCTCTCATAAGTCCGTCACGGTCATTATCAAATATAACTTACAAGGAAAAGCTACCTATTTGGGGTGGATTTACAATGGCGAGTTACTTCCGCAAGTTTTTTCTGCAAGAGCTTGCGGGGGATTTTAGTCTGACGAAATGTTTTTCGCAAGTTCGTGTACTGCCAGGTTGATTTTCCGTTAACAACTCGGCAACAAAACGCTTCTGCAAGTGACTTGCCGAAACCTTTAAAAGTTCCGCGAGCGAACTTGCTGAGACGTTTACACCTGCCATTTACATCGAAATTCGCTTGCCGCAAGAGTAACTTGCGCAATAAACTTGCCAGTGTTAACCCACCCTCAAGGTAGTTTGAGCGAGATTTTTCTCTGGCCATGCATTCGATTTTCCTTCAAAATTTTAGTAGTTGTTAGAAGTATGAAGTGAATGAAGTAAATGTTAATTACGTAGAAAATTCATTTTATATTGTTTGAAATTTCAGTAATTATCTAAATATAGATAGTGCCCCATTGATCGTGTGTCATTTTTACCTGTAATTTCAGACACTTTCTTTCGTGCCACATAGATGAAATTTGGTACCAGGGTAGAAAAAGGTCTTAAGTTTTGGTAGGTTTCTTTTGGTTTCCTGCGATTAAACTAAACTTTTTTAGCAACAGTTCTGCCGTGCTATTCTGCCGGCTTCGTCAGGCATTCTAAATCAACAATGAAAAATAAATAAACAAACTTAAGCGGTTATTATGTACAGCATGATTAATTAGTACTTGAGTTTTACAAAATTCTTTTCCACGTATAAGGAAGTTTGTAGCCATCTTCTCTGTTTAGGTTGTTAGGTCTTTTTTCTCTGTTTCAATGGCTTCCCTGATGATCCGTGGATAGTAGCTGATTTCTTTACATAAAACTTTCGCCCTTTTGATGTCTATACTGTGACCTTATATTATAAGTGTGTGCTCAGCCACGGCAGAGTGATACCAATCTTTCTTCCGAATAGCCCTTTCGTGTTCCTTCAGTCTGGACCCTATGGCTCCCTTTGTCCCTATATGGTTTTCCGCAACTACAGAAAATTTCGTATATTTCGCCTTCGAACATTGTGGGAGATAATGGATCGTTAGCTCCTCTAAGATGATCATAAACTTTGGAGGTGGTGTTAAATCTTTTCATGATGTTATGCTTCTTCATAATTTTACCTATGCGATCTGTTGTTCCCGCGATGTAAGGTAGCATAACATATCCCAAAGGCTTAGATGTCTCTTTCTCCTTAGGCTTCTGATTTCTAACACTTTCAATTAATTTACGATGACAGAAAAACCAAAATAAACTTACCAAAATTAAAATGAACTGCGAAAATCTACGAAAAAAGGTCTTAAGTTTTGTTGAGTGCAATCAAAATGTTATAAATATGACCTGTGCATACAGATAATCTGGACCACTTTAATTATGATTTATTGTATTTTTTTCTGGTCTACAATTCAATTAAAAAACCACCACTTCGCCAGCGTTTCGCTTTTTTATATAAGTTTCATCAGGGCTGTAAAAAATACAACATGTAAGTCATACATCAAAAGAGTCACTACAAGCATTTCATTCAGAGCCCTGGAGAATTGTATCTGAGACGCTCGGAGATTATTTCGATCACGTGACTAATTAAGGAGTCACGAGGTACCATCACGAACGGTTCGCGATTTTGGTAGTCTTGGAAACATTCGCAAAAATCTTACGCAGTCTTTCCGATCGCGTTTTTTCATCGGTATATCGTATCGATGGAGTCGAATACATCTCGATTAGAGTCAACGCAATAATCAACATATCAGACGCGTAATTTTATCCATCCGAATGTTTCAAACACTCCCACATCTCGAGCCGTTCGTTATTTTG
The DNA here is from genome assembly GCA_963573305.1 of Pyrrhosoma nymphula. Taxonomy (NCBI): domain Eukaryota; kingdom Metazoa; phylum Arthropoda; class Insecta; order Odonata; family Coenagrionidae; genus Pyrrhosoma; species Pyrrhosoma nymphula. The sequence goes on along the minus strand of OY754335.1, from coordinate 2,837,265 downwards.
TGCCGTGTGAATTCTTAGTCACGTGATCGATATTATCTAGAGATGTTCAAGCACTGCCCCTCCTGGAGATAGTGGCGAATGTGTTTTTAGTTGAAGCCTGGTCTCATAATCATTATCCCATTACTAAATGTGAGCATTTTCATTGACTTGTTTGTTATTCGCCGTATGTTGAAAAAAGCCTTCTCATTCAAAGATGTTTTTGTGATTCATAAAATCAATACCCTTTGCGAGTGATTAAATTATTATTCAAATAATTGAAAAAAATATGAACATGCGTTCCGTGACATGTCTTACGCCATCCTTGCGTCATAACTTCCTCATTTTTTAAAGGTAGATTTCGAAGACAGAAAGACTATCTATTGCAGTCGTCACCAAGGGCCATGGTGTGTGTGTGTAGATATAATATGTATATGTCTATATCCGCAATTTTGCAGGAATGACTTCCAGACGTATACATAAAATCTAGGGGTGGAAAATCTCGGTGAAATTCGTTATTGAGCAAAGTCAGACCAAAGGGGTAGAAATGGGGAGGTTATTTTTAAAATTTAGAATAAACCCCCTTATCTCCCTTAGTTTACTACAAAATGAATTTTTTAAGGTGGCTGGAGCGAGTTTTGTTTATGTACAGAATTGCGTGAAACTTTGCATACGTGTCCTTATTATTAATATCTATCGATAAAAGTGAAAAAAACTGTATGCTACCGATTTGGTTTCCTGGCCATTCAATGATATTTTAACAAGTACTCTCATGGCACACGGCATATATTTTGAAACAATTTAAATACTTATGTACACATTTTCTCCTAAATGCGAAATAATTAGTTTCATATTATTATTATAATAACTGCTAACAAATATCAAGGTATCATGCCGAGTAAGAAAAGCGTATTTAGATATGATTTTCTCGTACATTTAGAATTTCGCGCCGAAAATCCAAGTCAAAACAATGCTTTAATTAAAGCGAAAATTTGTTTTATAAATCTTGCATCTTATACATTTCTGCATTTATGGTGATTTCCAACGTATAAACAGGTGTACTTGAGTGAAATGTGGTCCAAGAATATTTTTTTCGACTTACTTGAAAAGTTATTAGAATGTGCCTTCAACGACTCAAGATTACCGCTACAGCCACCTGAAAAAATTATGTCTCTCTTCCTTGAGCGCTCGGCCGTAGGTATCGTGTGTCCCATGTAAAACGGCTTTTATTTTTATTTTGGCAAGCATCTCCAAAAGTAGTGTTAATAAAGAGGCTGATATTTTGGTGTCATTAGAAAGATGGAATCTTTCTCTCTTTGCCTCCCGATCATGATACCTTAATCATCCTGCTGCCTTGTATCCCCACCCTCCCTCTTCTAGTTTCCCCTCTGCCATCATTCTTCTCCCGTCCTTCAACCCTATTAATGCCAATCTAATCTTCCCCACACACATACACACTTATACCTTACGCCAACATCTCCAGCAGCCTCATCAATCCATCACGGCGTTCGTCAATTGTTACCGAGGAGTAAAAGCTTCCTCTTGTTAGTGGTGCATAGGTCATCGGGTTGAGTACCCCGACAGCCGAGTTATTTTGCCGAATGATGAAGGATGGACGGGATGTTTTATAACGCGCCACTCTTGTACTTCTACTCAAGTTACATTAACCCACTGTGGTTTCGGTATTAAAAAAAAACCCGATTCATCGATACGTCGAAAAGACATTAAAGAGGGGAGGAGAAATGATAATGTCGCATAAAAATCATGCTTTTGTTTGGACCACCGCGATCGGATGATTATTCCCCGAAAATTCGAGATAAATTAGAATTGTTAGATACGCAAAAAAATGATTGATTCGATGAGGAATCGCAGGTTTGTCTTAAAGCAGTGCGGCCGTCGTTGCCATCTTCAAAATACTCAATCAGACATTCGCATAATCTTATCTGCTCATTGTTGCTTTTAATCAAATTGTTTTAATGTACTCTTCTGGCTTCTCCAACGTGTTGCGAACGATGTAAAAGTGTTTTGAATCAGCTTTGTTGCATCGTAAACGTTGCTTTGTAGCGCTTTGATGACATATCCCCTCCCACTGAAGTTGAGTGAATTATATATTGGCGGCATGGTTACCAATTTCTCAAACCTGAGATCTGCAACCCGGAGAATCTGAATATTTTCCCGTAGTTGCCAACTTTCAGCTGTTTTATCCGTGTTAACAGTTTTATTTGGGTGATCATTTTATCAACGCAGCTTTAAATTTCATTAATTAGCTATAGATAAATATCATATGCGTATTATTTTGACCTCTTTTTGGGATCAAACACTACGAGTACGTACATTGCAATACCTATGCACCGAAGAATCTAATTTTTTGATCACCGAAATGTCATAAAAATGGAATTTATTTAAATATATTCTGAGGTAATTCGGTATTCTAGATGGAATACCTACGTTAAGTCAAATATTTATAGTTTGTGAATACGCTACTGATGCAGTCTTTCGTTACTATCCATTCCGTGTGTAACTTGAGACTCGCGGCTTGTTTTATTCTATTTATTTTTTTACTTCACTTTAAAGTTTCTTTTATTCCTTTTCTCGGAAAAATGAACGAGAAGAAGAAGGATAAAAAATCAATCGATTCTTGCAGGCACGAAATTTTCCTCACTCCATGCCCTTTTTTTTTCAACCACGTTGCCGGTTTAAAGTCGGTTCCCCTGTTTCCTCGACCCCTCTCTCCCCCCTAATACACCATTTCCTCCGTGCCCCATGTGACCCCTTCCCCTTCTAGCTATTATTCTTCGCTCCATCAAACTCTGCTCCTTATCGCCCGTTTTCGATGAACTCTTCTCTTTCCGGCTTCTCCCAAGTCCCTGCGATCCCTTTTTTTCTTCACCCTTTTTACCCTCTGCCCCTTCCCGAAATCCTTCCCTTCCACCTCTCATCTTCTCAGCCCTCGTCATGGAAGACCCTGAATAATCCTATTCCCACAACCAATCCGCACACCAAACCATCCTCTCCGTGGCGTGGGTCTGTTGTGATGAACAAGAGTAACTAATTACGTTTGGAGCGTTGATAATTCGTACATGTGCCGAAACCATGGTCGGTGTTTTGTAAAATATAAGTGTGTAATACGACGCAGTGTCTTATTTAGCAATGTTTGAAATGAGTGCCAAGCAAAATATGTAGGGCAAACTGGACGGAGTTTTCGGACTAGAATTAAAGAACATTATAAGTTTGTGGAAAAAGGTGATCTTTCGTCCAATTTTGCTAAACACCTCTTAGAAAGCGGACACATTGGTGATTATAAACCTAATTCAATTCATTTTGAAAGTAAGGGTGACGGGTTAATGTTTTTGGAAATGTTTGAAATTGTAAATTCAAATAATACATGTTTGTTAAATGACCACATGTTCGATGGTCACTCTCCTTTGCTGTCTGTCGCCTTTCCTCTAAGAGGTTCATTCATCCCAATCCCTGATGCCTTTCATTGCTATTTACTGTGTTTATTGTTTGAGTATTGTTCTGTTGGACTGATAAGTATCACGTTTACTTGGTTGCGTCACCTTCAACCCCCCTCCCTCTAAATTAACCCTAGATGACGCTTTGTACCCTGCTTAAGGTAGTTGGAGCGAAAAATCACTTCACCTAGAATTTGATGAGTTCGGCCTCATTTTAAAGAAAAAAACTCTCATCTTTTCAATTATATCAAAATATCAACCCCTTGCCGAACTACTCTTCGAGCAATTTGCCTAAAAATACAAGCTGTTTTACATGGGATTGATTATAACTGTGCGCTCCAGAGGGAGAATATTAAACAAATTAGGAACTTCTAGCTGCTAGATTTCGTCAAAAAACTAACGGTGTGTAGACTGCATGTTTTCTCAACTATTTATAAAAAATAATCTATTACTCACCACATTAATATTTATGGAATCGCAAAAAATCCAGCTGTTTTGAAGGGTTTTCAGCCGTGCGGCGGAAAAAATTAGTCAGGTTAGAGACTTATGTATCTTTATTTATTTAATTATTGAGAATTTTGGTCATGTATAATTATATCTTTGCGCCAATAATATTACAATATTTATTTCATACTTCTTACAGTCGCTGAAATCAAAAAATAAAATTAGAATATGGTCTCCACTATGACTAGGGAAATATCTCGCTCATACCACCTTAAAATTCCTCATCTCCCATGTACCCTTCTTCTTCCCACTCCGTCCAATGCTTAAACCCTTTTAGTCCCTTCTCCTAATTTTCTCCCCCCCCCCATCCCTTACAAGAGGCATATGTACAGCTAGAAATGGGAAAATTACCGTTGTTTTCATCTGAGGGTAAATTTATTTCATCTGAGGTAATTACCACGTGGTAAATGACGGTAGTTTTCAAAAATTACCATAATTTTCCAGTATTTTTTAGTTTCAAGTATTTTTTAGTTAGTTTAGTTAAATAAGAAAGCCAATAGTAAAAGGAAGAGAATAAAGATGTTTAAACCATACCCTAATGCAACATATTAATCTATAAGAAATTTTTTAAATTGTAAAAAGAACTACGGCAGCAACACGTAATCTGGCTTTCTTTTGTCAAAGTATGAGAAATTTTCAAGAAGATTTTCCTGATGCATTACTCTAATAATGTTATAATTAAAGTAACATATTCCAAAAAGGAGTTGTTTATGCCTCAATTTTTTATTAAACACGTAGGAAATGTGAACTTGGCCTCAAAAGAACATGTTGGGAATTTATCTGTGTATGAAAAGTTATCTCAAACATAGGTGTCTAGAAAATTACGGTAATTTTCAACGGGCGCTGTAAATTACAAAAATACCGCGGTAATTTACGAAAATTACCGATGTAAGTGGTCCATCTCTAATGTATATTCAGGTGCTTTGCTGGTGTTTTCGTCACTTTGACAATGACGGTTACCCGTTGAAACCTGGCAGTGTCAATAAAAACAGTTTGGATAAATACGATTTGAAGTTTCTTCTTTCTGTAATGTTTGAAGCTTAAGTTTTTTCCACAAGGTTATGCCTGAGACTTATGCTTATTTCGTTTGGTTGGTTATTCGAAGAAGATTATCTAGACAAACCGATATATTACTATGCAAAAGATTAATCGTCCGGTAGTGATAAATGTTGCAGAAACATGGGCCATGGCAAGTGCGATAGAAGGAATTAGATTTAAGAGTTTCGAAAGAAATACATGAAGGAACATTTGTTGATCCGTGAGGGAACGAATTTTGAGATTGTCGGGACTTTTTATTTCGGAATAACCGGATGCATGTTGTAACCTCAAGTTTGCTATATATATTATCAAATAAAAAAGGTGTTTTCTGCATAAATTAATGATAACTTTTTCCTTTAGTTGAAATGGCCGACATTACTTGTTAAAATCTCATAAAGGCACCATCAAACATGTATCAAATAAAGAAAATAAGGTCTATGTTTTGAAAATTGTTAATTAAATGACAATTCTGTGGGTGGCTACTTGAGTATCAGGATATTGAATAACTTTGCTGACTCTGGTTTTTTATGCAAAGGGTGAATTGTGTCAAGAAACACTGAGACGCGATCCCGCCAATAAACGTCACGAAATATGTTAACCCCTTTTGTTAATGTGGAATTTTTAGGAATGGTCTGCTGTTTTCTCTGGGCCCCCTAAAAAAATTATTCACGCATTCGAAATTAAGCTTTCTTGAGTAATATATGGTTTGTTTAAAATCACAGACTTACTTTTCAGCCAAAGAATAATTAGTCTCCTCACCTTTTATTGATCTATCTTCCATGCTGGGATTTATCGTATTGAAACAGACAGTTATCATATCTATTGTGCCTAATAGTCCGTAATGAATTTGCTCATTTAAAAATTTTCATTTTCCCGAAATTAAATCGTTGCTGGTGTAAATAGTTTACTCTTTGGTATTTTGGATTGAATTGAAATTGCGCGGTAGAGGCTTTGCATTCGTCTCCTTTCGAGAGTGAGTCGCATAAAGTTTTCCGATCAGTTTTCGTATTTCTATTCTCTCCCCCAATTCCTTCGCTAATCGCGTTAAACCGGAGGGCTTGCCCTCTTCCAGGGTATGGAATCATCACCATGAGAACCATCCCACACTGGAGCCCTGGAAGTTCTTACTTATGGAGAGCGCGGACTCTCAGCAAAAGTCATATTTCTCGGCCATTCTCTCGGATAAGTGAAAGTTTCCATGAAATGAATCTCACGGACTTCTTTATATCCTGTGTGACTCTCTCTTTCAATTCTCCCCCGTGAGTACCGTTGTCTTCAGGGTCTCCCCAATTTTCTCCGGTTGATTTCTCCACATTAAGGACGCAATTGGATCCTGAATCCTCCTCTCAACCCTCTCCTACCCCCCTCCCCCCCAAGTTAAGCCAAATTTATGATTAAGTATGTCCTGACTTATGATAAGTACGTTCTGGGTAGGGGTTAGGCAAGGCTTTGACATTTTTAAACTACAAAATAAATCCTATAGAGCAATGCTAAAGCTATCCTCAAGGGTTTCATGTTGAAATCACTTTCTTACCTTAGAAAAATAAAGACACTTTCTGCTCTGAATGTATGATTTATGTTAAAAAAATTGCACGTGTATGACCTCAGCAGTAATCTTCATCAATACAATACAAGAAATAAGGAGAATATACATGTTCTACCGAGAAGAGGTGAATTTAAAAACAAGGGACCATATTACCAGGACGTTAGACTTTATAATAGTCCACCTTATCGTGTAAAAAAAACAATACAAGAATTGTATCATTATTTAAAAGTAAGCTAGAAAAATTCTCGCTTCAAACTCCCCTGTACTCAGCGAATGTGTTCCCGAATCTTTTTTTCTCAATCAGTTAAAATATATTTATTTTTATAAATATTTTGTATGCATGTCTGAATTTGTGTGTGTGTATTGAATGCCTAATATACAAAAATTCAATATATGTAGGTATGTAACCTACATAACAATAAAATATTATTCTTAGCGTCGACTTGAAACGTTAGGGTGGGATTACGATCGACGTTTCCTGACGGGACGGAGACGGACGTGATGTTGAGCTTTTTCACAAACGCGAAATAATACATTTCTCATTAATAATTATTATAATACATTATTTTAATTGGTGATGACAATTGTCACGCAGAGATCAATATTTGAAAAAAAATCAAAACAATTTCTTCTAAATTTAGAATACCACGATGAAAACTCGTCAGAACATGCTTTAATTAAGGGAAAAATTATAATTCTTGTATCATTTCCATTACTGCCTTTGTGATGAATTCCAACGTGTAAAAAGATTAACTCAAATGATATGTGGTTCAGGATTTTTTTTTTCGGCTTACGTAAATAAATATATTAAAATGTGGACTCAAAGACCCACGATTACCGCTCCGGCCACCTTAAATGTAAGGCACCGTCTTAGAGTGGAAGGTGACATTGAGGCTAGCGCCCTCTTCTTAACAGTCCATGAGTTGGTAACCCCGCATACCCCCCTCCCCATCCCTTCCTCCTCCCGCCCACTTTCCTTCAGGCCCCTTGATAACACCCTCTCCCTCTCCCTTTTCAAAAACCCTCTCCTCCGCCCAACTTTTCCGTCTTCCCCTCAGTCTCCTCCCCTTTCACGGACTTATGAAAACAACTCCAATAAATCAACCGGGCCTTTAACCGTTTCCCACCGCTCTCTCTTTGTCCCCTCTCCTTTCTCCTTCCCTCCTCCTCTTCTTCTTTTAATCCGCCCTTCTTCACTTGCTCCACACACCGTCTACTTCCTCGAGGTGGTTTCACCGTAAAGTGACTTAAATTCCATTTAATTCACGTCCTGGCTACTCAGTGAAAGAAGTATCTTTTGTTTTTTTAAAATCTTTTTATTTCATAATTGTTTCCGTACATCAGTGTAGTCAATTTAAAGAGGTACATATATAATGGACATACGATATGAAAAATGTAATAATAGTTTATTTTTTCGGGGTATATTTTCCTATGGAACATGGTACAGAATCAGTTCAGACACTGGTTATGCATTCACTTCGTGACCGTGAACGGGCTTAATGGATTTCACTTCCTCAGGAAGAGAGTTTTACATGATTTACAGGAGGACACGCAGAAGGATACTACTATTGATGGGCTCAACGGATAGGAGGGATATATAGCTCATAAGTTTTCCGTGTGATTATTTTCTCCCTTTCACTATTAAAAATTATACCCTCATACGCAACGAACACTTAGGGGTAACTTAACGTCGCCCTAATCGGAAAGAGTGGGCTGGAGATTAATAATCAATTTAATAGAGAGTGGGATGTGAAAAACAAAATCATACATTTCCCCACATTCTTATTTTGCAAGTTGGGCTTGAAAGTATTTCGTGTAAAAAAGCGAGAGTGGGGACGAAAATAGTATTTTTTTATCAAATAACAAATGCCATTTTCGTGATAAAAACTGGTTATGAGAATCAAATTCGCCCAGGGAAAAGAAAGATAGTGAATAGTGTTCACCTTTCAGTATTATTTTTTCAGTTATTAGCAAACTAATGTGAGAATTGAAGTCGCAATACGTTAATTCGATATTAAAAATAGCACCGCATTTGGCTTTCACGCGGCTGGAAAAATATTCTTATATTTTCCTTTAATGCCCTGCATATTTTGTCTTAATTAGTTATTTATTTTTTTAATTAGCTGAGGTATTTCATCACTGTAATCGATACTTGACGAATCGATCGTAATCGATACGATCGAAGTGCTTGACATGGTGGGTGAGGAGAGGAAACTTGTGGATGAGATTAAAGGGGAAGACAGGGTAGGTGGCTGGAAGGGGTGATGAATGGTTTGCTGAAGGCCGTGATAGAGGGAAGGATGTTGGGTAAGCGGGGAAGGGGAAGGAAGAAAAAAGGTTTAATGCACGGGAAAAAGAAAGGTAGGACTTATGCTGAGATGAAGAAAGAAATACTAGAGGTAGAAAGGGCACGTGTAAGAGTTCGTTGGATATTCTCTGACTTTCATCATAACCTACCTTCCTCTAACCGGTAGATTACTCTTAACGAACGAATCGATACTTATTGAACAATGAAAAACGAAGACTTATACAATTCAGTATTAGCTTTGATACAGTGTTGGTGAATCCTCCCCTGACAGTTGGATTCCCACTTAGTTTCCCTCCAGGTTTTTTCACCTTTTTCTCACTTTTCCCCATTATCTTTACCTCTCTATCTCTTTCTCCATCTACTCTCTCCCCCCTCCCCTCTTACTGCTCCATCCCCTAAAAAGTGTGTCTGGGTTAAAACTTTTGACGTCCAAAAAAATATTTTTCATCGAAAATATTTTTTCTCTTTTGATATTCTTCCCTCGTAAGACTTAGGAGAGGGGTGGGTGGGTGTGGGAGTTTATTCTCATTTCTCACGCGGTGCAAACCCTCTCCTTCCCATTTGTTGTGTATGTTTTCGGTATATTTTTTCATCCCTTAACCCTTCAAAGGGTATTTTTCCCACACCTGTTCCGCCCTAGCTTTTCCCACAACGTTCTCTCTCTCTCATTTGATCTTTTCATTTGTTTTCACGAATTCTTCTGCTCTGCTGTTTTTTTTCTCCGTCTTTATTTATCTCAGCCCCTTTTTTATTTTACTTCATCTAATCGCCGGAGTCATTGGAATGGAATGACTTATTTTTTTATAATTTTTCATGGGGGATGGAATTGGTGAGGAGAGACGTGATGAAAAATATAGGTTTAAACACTGATATGGAGCGTGGTGCTGCATGGGTCGGAAACTTGGTCAATGCGGAAGGAAAGGAGTGAATAAAAAGATAGGTGAAAACTCTAATATTGAGCGTGGCGTTGAATGAGCCCGAAACTTGTCAATGCGGAACGAGTGATGTGAAGAAAATATTGGTGGAAAAATAAATATGGAGCGTGGCGCTGTGGGGGTCGGAAACCTGGGTATTGCGGAAAAGGATGGTGCATAAACTGAAGGCGTTTGAGATGTGGGTCTGAAGAATAATTGAGGGGGCTTACTGGGTAGCAAGTAAGATATCAAGAAGGTGTTGGGTGTAGTGGGAGAGGAAAGGGAATTGGTGGTGGAGATTTGAAGAAGGAGACAAGATGGATGGAGGACGTGTTGAGGACACGTTGAAGAGGGTGATGTATGAAGGAACTGTAATCCAATGAGAAACTTCACGAAATCTATGTTTGACGCTTTTTTCGGAAAATAGTCTCGTCAGCAACAATCACGGATGTGATCGTTGAAATCCTTTTCCTCTCAAACACACTCATGTACACACACCAACAATGCTCCCGATCTGTTTTGCAGTGCGCTACCTAGTGCAGAGGGTCTGAAACGTAGCCTCCGAGATGTACTACACTACTGGCCGCAACACTACCACTACAATCTAGTAGTATGACGAAAAGTGCGGGAAATGCGCTTTCTGTGATCTTTCTATGGCAAGTTTCGAAAAAGTTATGAAATTATTTATTATAATATGAAATAGTATGTCGCATTTTAAGGGCCACATTACTTTTATCAACTATAAGTATGGTTTTAAGAAAGCATGAGCGATATTTTAGCGAGGCATCTTAGGCGAGGCAATTAAATGGAAAACATTTTATAAATTATTAACTCTTATGTCCATCACTTTCTTCGTCGATAGACACGTATTGATACCAGATTGGATGTACTAAAAAGGCAATTTGACAACCAGATTGGATGTACTAAAAAGGCAATTTGACAACCAGATTGGATGTACTAAAAAGGCAATTTGACACCAAGTAGTAAAAGAGATGACAAAGGCTAACATTGTTTTCTCATTTTAATGTGACATACGAGTTTTAGAGGACGTTGAAGTTCTTGGTTGAAAACAATACGAGTCGATTGCTACCTATTTGTGAATAAGTTACCAGTTCAAGTGATTTCCTCCGCTAAACAACTGACTATCACCTTCGTTACACGCAAGGTGCTACTAATTTTAGAGGCACGTGATCCAGATAAGTCGCCAAAAAAATATTTTCACCTTGAATAGGCGTCTTCAGATTTCGTGTACTTACACTGTTATATCAGCGCATTACAGCGGTTTAAGAATTTCTGCAGCTATTAGTGACGATTAATTACCTTATTAAAAGGAAATTTACTGCTATAACCATGCCGTGTTATTCCATTTTATATGCAATGATAACCATCTATTCGATTTTTTCAGTTTTCTCCGGAAGGGAATTGAAAGAATTTGGCCAACTATTCACAAACAGTTGACGATCGAAATTTTGGGGTTCATGCTAGTATATCACGGAGGCTACGGTCTGAAATGAATGGAAAGCACTGCTGTTGTGAATTGAGCAGCGCACTAGAGTGAATGTAAAGCTCGCAAATATTTAGCGAAGAGCGTCGTGCTAAAGAAATTCCCGGAGAAGCTTCTTCGTCTTTGGAACTGGGCTTCAAGGAGCCAAGAACTTAAGTGATGCTGCAGTAGTTTATTTCGTGAAGAAGGGAAGCGAGCCTCGAAGGGGGAATGCGTTTTAAGGTGACTGCATAAAAGATTAGTGGCACGAATACGCGACCTTGGAGTTGTTCTAAGGATTTAATTAGACCCTTCATTTCCCGTATAGAAGTAAATTTAAGCACATCCTTGCAAAGTCCCGCAAAAGCCCGTCTCCCCTTGCGCTAACCTACCTCTCCCCATAACGCAGTTTCCCTGCAATTCGGTCGTCGTGTTTGCTGGAAATAGTTCGTTTAAAAGTTGGTATCTTGTTGGGAAAGTGGGACATTGGGGGGGGGGCACTTGACCCTTATATTCACGAGACTGACATCCTCAAGTACTGCGGCATTCGCAGCTGCACTCCAGCGCACTGAAGCGAGCGCGTTAAAGAGCGCGTCCCACCGCCCTTATCCGTCCGAAGTAGGTATCTTTGCGTTCTCGTCTTTAAAAGTGGTTCTCCGAAAATGAAGTTCGCCCTTAATTACCGAGTGGGGACGTATAATGCATTCGCCCCGTAGCCCAGGGGGGGAGGGGAAGGTCATGCAAGGTTAGGAAAATGAAGACTCACTTTGAATTCCCTGGTTATTTTTTTTATTTGCCTTCAACATTTCATTGTCAAATTTCGCTCACCTATTCAACATCCATGCTGCTTACCGTATTTCTTCGAATTTATTCTTTATTTGTTTATCTATTGGGTTTTGGGTTTGAGGTAAATAGCACAGTAAGGTTTGGCGTACGTTATTTAATGCAGCAAGAGACATACTTTTATAGGCGCTACATCTTTTGTCCAATTTAAATTTGGAGGTTACTGGGATGGAAAAGAAATGCTTCATTTTCTTTTAAGCGTGGGAAGTAATTTATTTAATGCAACATAAAAAAATTTCGATGAAGACAACAGCTAACTTTCAAGAAGCGATTTCAATAGAGCTTGTGGGAGCAGTAACTATCTTCTGAAGTCAATTCGGCAAAAATGGGAATAGCGAAAGGGGTGTCGCTCTCTGCGCTCACACAATTACACCATCCCGGTGGGCGGAGCCCATTCCACCCGGTTCAGTGACATTGATTTTGTTGTGGTTGTGTGTATGTTTTGTTTGTTGAAACGAGAAACTTAAATTCAATACAACATTTACCTAAAAACGGACACAGAAAATCACATAGTCAATACCCTGTTTTTTGTTATTTTCTGATATATTGTAAGATATTTGTTTTCTTTTGGCATCGTTTTATTATGTTTTTGGTATTTAAAAAATATATTTTACTTATTTCGCTATTTGGAAACAGTATGAAAGTATTTTTCCCCACATACGTCATTCATTCGTTAGAGTTATCTACCGGTTAGAGATAGGTTATGATGAAAGTCAGAGAATATCCAACTAACTCTTACACCTGCCGTGCCCTTTCTACCTCTAGTATTTCTTTCTTCATCTCAGCATAAGTCCTGCCTTTCTTCATCCCGTCTATAAAACCTATTCTCTTCCTTCCCCCTTCCCCGCTTACCCAACATCCTACCCTCTATCACGGCCTTCAGAAAACCATCGCCCCTCATTACCCCTTCCAGCCACCTACCCTGTCTTCCCCTAAACTCATCTATAAGTTTCCTCTCCTCGCCCACCATGTCAAGCACTACCTCATTTGTCTTCCTTTCCGTCCAACGCACCTTCTCCATCCTCCTCCACACCCACATCTCAAAAGCCTTCAGCCTATTTTCGTCTTCCTTTCTCAAGGTCCACGTTTCTTCCCCATACAACGCCGCAGTCCATATGAAGCTCTTCACCATTCTCTTTTTTACATCCTTACATAAGGTCCCCGTCATCAGCTCCCTTCTTTTATTGAACGCTTCCTTCGCAAGCGCTATTCTCCTCCTAATGTCTTTGCTACTATGTCCTGTTTCTTCTAGCGTACTACCCAAGTAATTAAATTGTTCCACTTGCACCAGTTTGTGACTTCCTACTCTTATCACCAGCCACGCTTTCTTTTTCCTAGAGAATCTCATTACTTTTGTTTTCTTATTATTTATCTTCATCCCGTATTTCTCGCACTGCATTACCAATGCATCTACTAAAGTTTGCAATCCTTTCGATGACCGACTGACCAACGCCTGGTCGTCTGCGAATCTAATCGACTTTATCCGATGGCCTCCTACTTTCATTCCCACATCTATCTCATCCCATGCCTCATTCACCATTTCCTCAGCATAGATGTTAAAAAGCATAGGTGACAACGGGCACCCTTGCCGCACCCCGCGACTTATATCATCTGAGCCCTCTGACCCATATATAAGTTTCGGATGAGTCTCCTATCACGCCAATTTATTCCTATTTTCCCCAATATCTGTATTAGTTTCTCCCAGTTTACTCTGTCAAACGCCTTTTCAAAATCTACAAAGCAAGCGAATACATCCTGATTACACTCTATGTTTCTTTCTATAAGTGTCCTCATTACCGCAATCGCGTTTCTGGTGGCCCTCCCCTTCCTGAACCCAAATTGGGCATCGCCAAAATAGTAGTTTGTTATGCTCTCCAACCTTCTATTTATAGTTCTCTGTACAACTTTTGCCGCGTGCGAAATTAAACTGATTGTTCTATACTCCTCGCATTCTGACGCTTTCTTCTTCTTCGGGATAGGTATTAATACTGTTTTCACGAAATCCTCTGGCCATACTCCTTCCTCGTAGATCCTGCGAATAAGTTCGAAAAACGATTTTCTCCCCTTACTACCTAGATTCTTCAGTAGCTCCGAAGGTAGGTTATCGGCTCCTACGGCTTTTCTACCCTTCATATTTCTTAATGGCCTCTCTATTTCACTGTCAAATAAACCTGGTCCAAGGTTATCCTTATCTATTGATCCTTCATCCTCTAGATCTAGGCTAAAGGGTCTATTCTCGCTGTCATATAGCTCCTCTACGTATTCTCTCCATCTTTCTTGGATATCTTCCTGTTCGATTAATATCCGCCCTGTTTTGTCCTTAACCTTTGGTATCGTTTGACCTCTCTTACCACCCGATAACAGTTTCACCTTGGCGTATGAAGCGCCCACTTCCCCCTCCTCCTGCATCTTTTCCATCTCCTCACATTATCCCTTCCACCAGTTTTCTTTTGCCCGATTGGTCACTCGCCGGAGTTAATTATTGAATTCCCTGTAATTCCTCTTGCCTACGTCGGTTTTGACGTTTTTCCATATCTTTTTCTCCTCCATTTTCTTAATCATTTCTTCCGTAACCCACTACTTCTTAACCCTCTTCTTTTCCACCGTTCCTATTGTTTTCTCTGCCGCTCCTATGATACCTGTTTTTATAATCTCCCATCTTCTCTCTATTGTTCCCATCCGCTTCTCTTTACCTATGTTCTTTTCTACCAGGTCTTGGTATTCCCTCCTTTTCAACCCTTTCAATGCTTCAAGGTTCCACCTCTTTATCTTCCTACCGTTACAAAGCCTTTTGACTCTAACTTCACACTTCATCATCACCAAGTTATGATCCGAGTCCGCATCCGCCCCTGGATAGCTACGCGAGTTTTTTACACTTTTCCTAATCTCTGCCTTACCATTATATAATCAATTTGGTATCTCCCAGTATCACCCGGCATTTTCCGTGTGTACTTACGCCTGGGGTGATGTTTAAACCAAGTGTTTGTCTCTACGAATTTATTTCCTCTACAAAATTCAACTGCCTTTTCACCGCGATCATTTCTTCTTCCTAGCCCAAACCCTCCTACTTCTAATCCGTCCCTCCCTTCCCCCACCACTGCATTCCAGTCAACCATCACTACCAGGTTTTTCTTTCCCGGCACTTCTCTAATTATTTCTTCTACTTGTTCGTACACCTCTTCCACCTCTTCCTCCCTATGGTCGCTTGTAGGCATGTATACCTGGACCAGTACGAAACTAGTCGGGCGTGCTTTTATTTCTACCACTAGTATCCCTTCGCTGACCTGTTCAATGTTTACCACCCTCAGTCCCAGCTTTGTGTTCAGTACCATGCCTACCCCCCGTTGACTCTCATCTCCCCCACTATAGATCACCCTGTAGTTATCACTCCAATAGTCCCCGCTATCCTTCCATCTCACCTCGCACAATCCCAAAGCACCTATTTTTCCTTTTTCCATTTCCTGCTTAATATTTTCAAGCTTCCCGGCCCTCATCATGGTCCTTACGTTCCAAGTTCCTATTTTTACCGCTGTTTTCCTCCTCCTTTTTCTCTTTTTCTTCTTCTTCTCCCTCCTTTCCCTTGTATCTTCTGATGATGTTGCTGCTGTGCAAGGATTTCGTGTGTTGACGACCGCGGAGGCCTTGCCTCCCCCGCTGCCTGGCGCGACACCCGCCCTAGTGGGCGGCGTCCTGTAGTTTCCAGAAATCAATTCTCTGTGAATGACTTTCATATTTTAGGAAGTGATAGGTGAGAGTTATTCCCACGCCACTCAACGGTATTTTTAATGTGACACCATCATGGAACTACCTTTCGTTTGTCTCCTACCCTTCGAACTATCATGGGTGGCCCTACCAGGAGCAATAGTACTTGCTCCTGCCAGTCCAGCGCTAGGGGTCATTGGAACGCACAAGCCCTTCCACCACGTCAAGGTCGTAGTTCAAGGAAGGGCCCACAAAGGTACTATTATTAATTGTTTTTCCATTGTTTTCCTCGTTTTGTGTTTTTTTCTTTTTACCTAATAACTGTTAATATTTTTTTTTCATTTTGCTTGCAATGCTGGCTTTTATGGGCTAGCTAAGAAATTAGATCAATATGGGGACCATACGGATTAATCGTAGAAGAGCTTACCTAGTTACTAAAAGACAAAAGGATGTACTCACAGTTGAGCAAAATACTGTGGTAATTTGTATGTGTCTATGACAATTGGATCGAACTCCCGAACGTTTGTTATTGAGGTGTTACCAGTGAAAATGGCGGTAGCCCTGAATTCATTAGGAGGAAAAGAGTACTGCCGTGAGAAACGTTTACATGAAAAGGGACCATTCGTAGAGATGCAGAGGAAAGTAGTATGTCACAATTTGACGCAGTTCATTGACTTTCGTCTACACCGAAAGGGAATGGTGTTATGGGCTCGTATGCAAAAGTAAGGCGTCACAGGCTTGACAAGCACTAGCATCTGCATATAAAAGAATAAAACCTCACAAGTAAGTTTCAATTTTCGGTAGCACAACCGCCTTAGCAGGAAACGGTGATGCATCGGAGAATGCTATGAAAGTAATGAATGTATGTTTTTATATCAATTTTCGCGAATGGCATCACCGTGATTCGGCTTGGTGAAAAATCATCACATTATTCCTCCAGCCTCGTTCGCTATCATCACATCTCCCTGCCTTTCCCAAAACCCTTTTCCTTTTACCATCTCTTTATTTTATACATATATATATATATATATATACTTAACCCCTTGATCCCTTTATTGCACCGTCGTCGATGGGCTGGAGAGGCCTTTTCAAGGGGTTTCCGAAATAAAAAAAGGGTACTCGGTTCCATTTTTACTTCCTTCCCGTCAACCCTCTCTCTCTCTCTTCGTCAATTTTTTTAACGGGCAAAGATTTTAAAAGGAGATTTTTCGTTCCTTGTCACATAGCCCCTCCCTCTCTTTTTCTCCGGCTCATAGGTTTGATAGGGTTTTTTAAGCGACTGGCCTCGGAAATTTTTTTTCCCCATCCCTTCTCGAGAATTAAAAAAAAAACAAATAAAAGATATATCCCTGCCCGTCACATCTTCGCATCAGTAGCGCCACCAATCCTTCTCATTTTGACGCCATAGCTTTATTTCCATCTCCGTTTCTTTGAAGAGTGAGGAGGAAAAAGTGCCTTATCTTATAAACCGTAAAGCCTTTCCACTTCCTTTTCACGATCTTTGCATATATTATTATGACTACTCTTCTTCTGCCCCTCTCTCTCTCTAGTCCCTCTCTCTCTCTCTCTCTCTCTCTCTTGGAGATGTGCATCGATGGTGCACATTATACAAGCACAGTTTTTTTAAACTATTAATTCTCATTGCATATGCCATACCACTGGTATTTTTTGTCTTCTATTACTTTTTACTCACTTTATATATCAGCTCACACTGTCTGTCTGTGTGCGTACAAACCCTTTTCCCCTCTCATCCAATCGATCTGAAATTTGGTCCATTTGGACTCCTTGTGATCAATGATTGATTTTAACAAACACACACACATAAATACCCACTTAATTAATTATATTTAAATGTATTTGTATGAAAATGAAAGAGCATTTAAGGCCCGTTATCTGCTTCTCTCCTTGCAAGTAATCGTTAGCCCAGGGCTAAGGTAGTGGACAGAGGAGCCGAAGGTTTCGATTCCCTTTTATGGGGAAATTACTTTTCTTCTTTTTTTTCATACCCGTTTTCACTTACATGTTTATAAATTTTGTTTTCATCATCGCATCACCCTCGAACATATTTTTTGCAATATTTTACTCGCTAATTATTCATTAATTACGGCGATCAAAGCACTTAGCACTTAGCCCTTTGGACGTTGTGGGAGATGGACTGCGTGGTGAGCCAACAACTGTGATTATCGCTATTATTGAATGTTCAACAATGAATATATAAATGTCATATATCGAATTACTAATGTTCGTAATGGTCGTTGAATGTCTGAAGTTGAAATCATTCTATCAGTGAAGATATAATGATTTCCTTTAACAAATAAAATTTATTAGCAATGTGATAATACAATATTTAATATGGTGCAAATGTCATTTTAGGTCAAATAATATATTTTTTTTAAACTTTTGCCGACTTTTCGGATTTTCATTCACTCATCTTAAGGGCTATAAACAAATGATACATGACCATTGTTAATGAAAATCCGAATGAATAGAGTGAATGAAAATCCGAAACGTCGGCAAAAGTTAAAAAAAAAATATTATTTGACCTAAACTCATTTGACATTTGCACCATATAGTATATAAAGAGGTCGAGAATAAATACCATTTGAATTAAACAATATTTGAATTAAACAATATTAAACAACAACAATGGCAAAGATACCATGAAACAATGAAAAAAATGCACTGAGAATGTGAGGCATTGCATTAGGAAGTCAGTGAGGGAAATACAGAATGAAGATCAATCGTGTATGAAAACTGAATGCATGAGGACAAATGATTCGAGACTGATCTTAAAGAGTGGGAGGGTACAAATTAGAGCGGGTAAAACAACTAGGCAGTACGATGGAGGAAAATGGACAAAGAAGTAGTAAAGATATCGGAAGGAGAATGGCGCTTGCAAAGGAAGCGTTCTCTCATGTGAGAGAATTGATGGCGGGCAACATGTGCGAGAATTCATTGAAAAGACTGTCGAAGGGTTAAGTATGGTGCAGAAACACGGACTCGGAGAAAATTGGCTGAATTAGCAAGAAGGCGTTTGATGGAGAGGAGAATGGAGAACATGCAGTGCATGGAAAATAAGACACACGATGAAGTGCTCGGCATGTTGTACACGCGATGCCTACGATGAGATCACGGTTCCTTGTTTCGTTCTTTTCGTTATCCAAGAAGCAAACCCCTTTAGAAGAACAATGCTCACAGTCACTTTCCTAAGAATGCACTCCACCAATTAAACTGAATGATTTCAACTACCTGACAAACTACGTGGAATTAAAATCACGTTCTCGCTCTCATGAGCGCAATAGACAAATAACGATAACGTGAGCGCGCGCGTTATGTCGAACCGTGAACTCGCCCCTGAACTCTTTTATTTTACAAAAAGTGAACGGAAAGGTTACGTCATTTCCGGGTTAACGTTAACCTTTAAAATTATAAAACCTGGCCTTAAAAAAGTATTTTGCCTCTCTTCCCTTTCCCCTCTCTCTTCCACCAATTTCTTTTTTTTTATCCCATCGACGTCGCATTTATCACCTTTTGAGAGACGTTCGCAAAAACCTTCGTCTTCTTCAAAGTGGCCACGCCCCTTTTATCCTCCTCCCCCTCCCCCCCTCCGGAGTCTTCTCTCACTACATTACCGCCACCGTCCCATTTTCCACTTTCAATCCCAAAACGTATCTTTGAGGCATCCGTCATCCTTACCCTCTCCCTTCCTTACCCCTTTCACTCCCATCCTTCATTTCCATCTCAATTAGTCTTTGGCCTCTTTTGTAAAGTGCTTGGGGAAGTTTTCCTTTCCTCACTCCCGGTGACCTGTATTCTGTCCTTCTTCTCAAGTGGATGGGGCTCGGTCGGCTTAAGCCAACTTTTCTCCTTCCTTCTTACCAGGGTCGTTCGACCAACGTTCGGGGAAGGTTGGTTTCGGTTTTCAAGAGTTCCGGACAATTAATTCCAGTGAGGTTAAATGACAATATTGAGTGAAATTCACAGTGAAAAAAATCATTCGCCTGTACTGGGATTCGAACCCAGACCCCTCTATCTCGTGCCGAATACTCTAATCGGTCAAGCTACCAAGCTACTCCTCTTGCATTTCGTATCTCGTGGAGGCTATAAGGAGTGAGTTTTCCTCACTGGGACAGTGCGTACCTATTCGTTTGCGTGAGCCTCTGTCCACGACGTTAAGCCCAGCGTTAAACACAAAGGTGTTTTACTAAGACAAATTTAAAGAACTGCGGAACTGGCCGCGCAGTAACTTTTAACGGAGTAACTGAGATTTCCCACACCCATTTAATCCCACCGATTTGGAGATATGAAGCGAGTACACGTGCCTACGAGGCCACCTTTTCAATTAAGGTGGTTTCAACTGTGAAATGACTTTAGGCAGCTTGAGCGATATATCAATTTACCAAGAATTTGATGAATTTGGAGTCATTTAAAAAACAACTTCCATTTTTTTATGATATCAAAATATTAACCCTTTGCCGAACTAATTTTCTGAGCAACTTGCACAAAAATGTAATCTGTTTTACAATGGATAGATTACGGCTGTGCGCTTCAGAGGTAGAATATTTATAAAAAAATTTAGAAACTTCTGACACTTAGATTTCGTTGAAAAAATAACCGTGTGTAGTTTGTATGTTTTCTCAATTATTTATTAAAATTAATCAATTAATCACCGCAGTGCATTTTACAGAATCGCGAAAAAAATTTCTACTGTGAAGGCGATTTCTCCGTACAGCGTGAAAAAGTGGGTCAAGTTAGAGACTTTTGTGATTATATTTATTTAATTACTAAGAAAACTTTTCATATATAAAAACTAGATTTTTGCACCATTAATATTACAATGTTTACTTCATACTTCTTACAGACGCTCAGATTAAAAAATAAAATTCGAATATCGTCTCCAATGTGACTAGGGAACTATCTTGCCCAAACTTATTTTAATTGCCAATTAATTAATATTATCTACCTATGGACACACTACCCCGCGAGCCGCCTCAGAGGCGTGAGGAAAGAGGGTAGGTATTAGGAGTGACAACCAACCATGGAAGGGAAAAGGTGATCGGTAAATTTTCTTTTCCTGCAGAAAGCGACCAGAAATCGGTCACAAAGCGTTGAAAGATCTCTTGAATCTCTCGTGGCGAACATGCGATAGTCCTCACCGAATCCCTACCAACTTAGAAATCTGCAGTGAAAAAATAAAACTTTTATATGCATTATAGCGGAATTTTAAAAAGGATCAGGGACCGCCCTCGAAAACCATTTTCCCCAGCAGCTTTTTATTCCCAATTTTCACCTTGTCATTCTTGAAAAGAAAAATAAAACCCCTCATCATCGTGTCGTCACAATCTAATGCTATTTTTCCTCCTTCCCGACTCTCACCAGCCGTTCGTTTTTTTCCTTTCATCACAACCTGCCAACTTCCTCTCAATATCTTCATCTTTCCAATTTTTCTCTCTCTCTCCTATTCAGAATATATCCTCTTCAGCGATTTCTTTTCCATCTCTCAACCGCACCTATAATATCGACTCGTTTTATTTCCTCACGTTTCGGTTCGCCTTTTCACCAGGAGAGGGTGCCGGGTGAAATTCAACAGCGCACAGTGGTCGGAAATCGGAAAAAGCTGGCCAAAAGTCCAAAATGGCTTTTTTTGAGATATGAAGTTGAAACTTCGCATGAAAACTCAGAAATGATTCATGTATCTGGAATAGCACTTCATTTGGTGTAGTTCTTACCCGTTATTGAGATACAGAGGCTCAAACATGACCAAATTTCCAGAAAAATGCCCGTCTTCAGTTTTCTCGGAAAATCTTCCGACTAAAGTTGATGGTGAAGTTAAAAGAGGATTTTTATGGAATAAAAAACGATATTATCTGTTAACATGGTACATTTTCTTTACAATTACGTAGTTTTAAAGAATAGCTATGATACAATATTGCTCTGTCGTTACAAAATGGCGGACGCTGTTTTTAGACAAAATTTTACATTTAGTAGGAGATTCAAATGGATTTTTGGCAAAGTCACGCGACGTTACTTACATCAGAGTATTATTTGAAGACTTCTCAAGGTTTATATGCAGTTAACTTTGAAAAAAGTTTGCGACGCCGGAAAAAAATTTGATTTTTCGATCGCGCGTCGGGGCTCGGGTCTGCGCGCCGGGAGCTAGATTTGCCGCGACACGGTAAGGTTATTGAAGTGGTATGGATTTTAACGCTCAGCATTCACCGTTTTTAAGCTGTGCTTGTGGGCAACGATCCCCAAAGAGTCTATAATGAAGACACGGGAGGATTTTCAGTCGAGGTAAGTGCACGCGTAATCGAAGTTAAGTTAGTTTTCTTTGGATACGTTCGGGAACCATGCCTTATATTGAAAGCGTTCAAACCTTGAAAAAGTGAGTATTTTCCCTCAGACATATAGAGAAAGACCTCCCAGAAAGACAACAGCTGGTATTCCTTCTCCCCGATCCTTAAACCCTCAGGACTCGTGTGCGAAAATGGTCGTTTTATGACACCGCGGAGCCTTTAACGGTCTTTACCGGGCATTTTCTGGGAAATTATTGTCCACCAAAGGTACACATACACATGCTTACATTTTTGGAAATGGAGGAGATTTAAAGTATTGTATTGCCAAATTTATGTAATTCTGAGAATTGAATCAAGGAAGTTAACCCCTTTATGTATATATTAGTAACGGCTGTAGCAACAATTGAATATTGGAACCAATTTTAGCGATAACGATGAAACACTCCAGCAAAGCATAAGGTCAAAAAAAGAATGTATTAACAAAAGGCAAAAAAGTACAAAAAGTGATCACGTAAGATGTTAATAGTGCAACTCAATTACATTTAAATGAAATAAATAAATGCAATACAAAGAGAGAAGTTTTAACTTTTTTTTAAGCCAATTTTGGAGAATCGAAAAAACGCCGAGCCGTATTTCCATCATTGGTATTACCCGATCCAGGTCGGGGCACATCAACAATTAAGCCCATATTTTCTCTTAATAACTTCTTTAACCAATGCCTTTTTCTTAGTAAGTAGTAATTTAATACTTCCACGTGCCTGTAAAGATGTTTTTGAATAATTTACTTACTATCTTTTTCAAAATAATAATTTTTTAAACTTAAATTTTAATGATTTCTCACCTGCCACCGTTTAAACTCCAGCCGATACGATATATGTAATATACATTCAAAAAACCTTATGCGGCAGTGCAGCGTAGACAAACCAAAAGAATATTTATCTACATCAGCTGCACGACCTTTCATATCCCTTAAGTTATTCATCTCCGACGCTTTTGCTCCGCAGATGTAGCACCTCATACTTCCGCTTTCGGTCAATGCGTTGCATACCTAAAAGATTTGTTTTGTTTTCATGTTGGCATAAAAGTTTATTCCTATTCGATTATAAATCAACATAAGCATTACCTTTCCGTTGACCATTGTCAGTAGTAAACATAAGTTGATAGAGTAAATTTCCGAGTGGAAATCCTTTAGGTCATCAATCTGCTTCTGAATATAATTTCTTTCTGCCTTTGTAATGTCTTTAGTTTCTTTTGTCCACTGAAAGCGGATGGGACGACAAAACCGTGTAGATGACGGCCGAGGATTTTCCCAGATAATGTCACCTAAAATAAAAAGAGCCTAAATATGAATAGTGCCAGTGAGACAAGTTAAATTATTTATCAATAGGTTCGAGATGAATCTAACTAACCAAGAGAAAACTAGAAAAAATTGAGTCTTTACCTGTAGCGGCATTATTAAGACGAAGAGGTACTAGGGAGCTCATGAATAAGAACTCGTCCGATGCATCCACTTGTTGCCACATTTGTTTATATTGAGAGTGGCCCGAACTTCCGTCAAAGCCGTACTTGCATATTAACGTGCATTTTATTACATCTTTGAATACTTGAGTGGTGGATACGAAGGCCAGGATTCGCGATGCAGTGTGATTCAAAAGAGCTTGAAGGTTGACTTCGCACATGGTCTCAGTTGTTGTTACTCCTTCAGGGTAAGCTGCCATTTTTGCTTGCACCATTCTGTCATAGCTCGGATATAATTCGTGGCCATGGCTCAAAGCTGTGCTACGGAGAGACATATATTGACTCTTGGTCAACTCAGAGGAAATTATCAATGACAGTGCCTCCTCAACTGTCATCTCAGTTTGGATATTTTCACTCTTCCTCCACTTGGAAAGAACTCTCTTTGCCGGAGTAGGTGTCGTTGTTGTTATTTCCGTAACTAGCTTAGCTGCTGCAGTATCATCTCCTACCTCTCTCAAACTCATAGATGCTGCAAGAACAAGCTCAGAAGTAGTGGAAGAAGTTTTTAAGACTTGAATTTTTCTTCTTCGAGATCTATCACTTGAAGTGTGAAATTCTTTTTCTGGCCGCCCGAAAGTGCCTGGTAAATAAATTATGAAATTTTGTCACACAAGGCTAAAGTTTGGATAATTATTGAGCTAAACTATTGGAAAAGGATTAATATGTAAAAATACAAACTGGCGCTTGTAGAAGTACCGGGCAGGTGTTGAATTACAAATTCTGGAAAAGTAATAGATTCCGCGAGCCACTTTTGGTATCGTGACATAAATCTTTCATTGTTCCGGGTCCATCTCTTTAGGTATGGCCATAAAATGCGCTTCTGTAGGAAATCACTGACAGATTTCAGAGCGTAGGCGTTTTGTCTTAAATTTAACTTTCGTGATAAAAAGTCCAGCAAAATTTCTTTTTTCTGGGTCACTGATTTCTTCCCCGATTCCATTATTATTTTATGAATGTCTAGTCGTGTAACCTCGTGAGGAGGCATTTCTCATTGAATGACGGAGAAGCCTGCGTAAATGTTCGAAAAATAGTTTTCATTGATAGAACCCGAGGTTAGCCGATTACTACTCCTAATAACGCGCAGGAATAACGCGCGGTAAATGTATCACGGACATGAGCAATCTAGGAAAATACTTCAAAACACATAAAAAAATGTTAAGAAAAACAAAGTGGACGTGACGATTAAAATATTGGAGACTTAAAAAAAGAAAAAAACACATAGCATACCTGAAATAAAGGTCGGATGTATAACCAAAAAACACCGCTGACGGTCACCAGGTAATCACGGAAAAGTGATTACATTCTTCACAAACTAATTGAAACCACTATCACAAATTCTAGACACTCACGAGAACTCAAACTTTCCTTCCCCACAGTCAGGCTAGAACTGAGTGTAGGATGCGTACATTAAAATATTAGGGGAAGTTCCCCTGGAAATACACGGGTAAGACCGTTAAGACTCCGCGGTGTCATAAAACGACCATTTTCGCACACGAGTCCTGAGGGTTTAAGGATCGGGGATTATTTTGAAAAAGATAGTAAGTAAATTATTCAAAAACATCTTTACAGGCACGTGGAAGTATTAAATTACTACTTACTAAGAAAAAGGCATTGGTTAAAGAAGTTATTAAGAGAAAATATGGGCTTAATTGTTGATGTGCCCCGACCTGGATCGGGTAATACCAATGATGGAAATACGGCTCGGCGTTTTTTCGATTCTCCAAAATTGGCTTAAAAAAAAGTTAAAACTTCTCTCTTTGTATTGCATTTATTTATTTCATTTAAATGTAATTGAGTTGCACTATTAACATCTTACGTGATCACTTTTTGTACTTTTTTGCCTTTTGTTAATACATTCTTTTTTTGACCTTATGCTTTGCTGGAGTGTTTCATCGTTATCGCTAAAATTGGTTCCAATATTCAATTGTTGCTACAGCCGTTACTAATATATACATAAAGGGGTTAACTTCCTTGATTCAATTCTCAGAATTACATAAATTTGGCAATACAATACTTTAAATCTCCTCCATTTCCAAAAATGTAAGCATGTGTATGTGTACCTTTGGTGGACAATAATTTCCCAGAAAATGCCCGGTAAAGACCGTTAAAGGCTCCGCGGTGTCATAAAACGACCATTTTCGCACACGAGTCCTGAGGGTTTAAGGATCGGGGAGAAGGAATACCAGCTGTTGTCTTTCTGGGAGGTCTTTCTCTATATGTCTGAGGGAAAATACTCACTTTTTCAAGGTTTGAACGCTTTCAATATAAGGCATGGTTCCCGAACGTATCCAAAGAAAACTAACTTAACTTCGATTACGCGTGCACTTACCTCGACTGAAAATCCTCCCGTGTCTTCATTATAGACTCTTTGGGGATCGTTGCCCACAAGCACAGCTTAAAAACGGTGAATGCTGAGCGTTAAAATCCATACCACTTCAATAACCTTACCGCGTCGCGGCAAATCCAGCTCCCGGCGCGCGGACCCGAGCCCCGACGCGCGATCGAAAAATCAAATTTTTTTCCGGCGTCGCAAACTTTTTTCAAAGTTAACTGCATATAAACCTTGAGAAGTCTTCAAATAATACTCTGATGTAAGTAACGTCGCGTGACTTTGCCAAAAATCCATTTGAATCTCCTACTAAATGTAAAATTTTGTCTAAAAACAGCGTCCGCCATTTTGTAACGACAGAGCAATATTGTATCATAGCTATTCTTTAAAACTACGTAATTGTAAAGAAAATGTACCATGTTAACAGATAATATCGTTTTTTATTCCATAAAAATCCTCTTTTAACTTCACCATCAACTTTAGTCGGAAGATTTTCCGAGAAAACTGAAGACGGGCATTTTTCTGGAAATTTGGTCATGTTTGAGCCTCTGTATCTCAATAACGGGTAAGAACTACACCAAATGAAGTGCTATTCCAGATACATGAATCATTTCTGAGTTTTCATGCGAAGTTTCAACTTCATATCTCAAAAAAAGCCATTTTGGACTTTTGGCCAGCTTTTTCCGATTTCCGACCACTGTGCAGCGGGGAGAAGGAAAACAAAATGATCAGCATTAAAAAAAACTTAAAATGCCACGTGCTCATATAATGAATGTACTCTCGTCACGCAGGAGTATTTACTACCCAAGGAGAGTTTGGGGTGGAAAATAATTGTCGCCTGAAATATTACAACAAGTCTCATATCGATAACTTATTCTATAATCCATGAAAGCCTCGGGCATAATTTGCATTTAAAGCTTGTCCTCCGGTTGACATGACAATAAAACTTTCTGTTGAATTTTGGGAATACGGGGACTCTCCACGATGTTATCTTTGCGGATTTACCCGAAATTGCACATTATTGTGGAAATCCGCGTAAGAAAAAACATTCGCCTTCCCCGAGAGTCGAACCCGGATCTGTCAATATGCCGCTGAGTGCTTTAACCAGTTAAGCCACCGAGGCGTCCTCCTCCCCTGTGGATTTTTTTTAGGTAATCAAACTTAAGCTAACTGGCTTAAGCACTCGTCGCGATAATCATTGATCCGGGTTCGATTCCCGGTCAAGGCTAATCAAGGAATTGTCCTCTTGGGGATTCATAACTTCTGTTGCTGAAATAGTGAAAAATGGACCATTTTGAGCCAAAATTGCTATGCATAGGAAAGTAAAGAATCGTTTAGGAAAACCGTATGACAAAATAAAACAAAACTTGATTCTTTCAGCAATCCAATAGTGAACCTTGATTACATTTCAATCTCATTTCTTGATGTTAAGTAATAAAAAAAAAAGACAAAATAAACCTTGCAGTGAATTTAATGCTTTTATTATGGAAGTAAAAGGTAACTATTACGCGGTAAAAACTGTCCGTATATGTTAGTTTTGCCGTTTTAGATATTTTTAAGGCCTGTTTTTTGTCACAGAATGTTATCCTACCAACTTTCGTCTTCCTAACTTATCCGGAAGTCCTTTAAACAGATGTGACTGACAAATGGACAGGCAATAGCGCATTAGCAATATTTGTATGCATGAATTATTAATTTCCTTCATCTACCGCAAACAACCCGATGAAAGCTCACATATCAAGTTTCTGTGCGATATAAAGCTACTCTCCCCGTCTTCGTTAATATTTGATAATCATCTTAGTTAGATTGCCATACCTTAGTGTTGATTTAATGTGAAACGTGTTTATATGAAGTATGTAACTAAGCCATTGGGTTTTCCAGCCGACCGAGAAGTAACGTTCAGCGATTGCTTTTAAAGCCTCGGGAAGCTAGACACGGATATATATGCAAGTTTCATTAAAGTTGAAGCGGTTGGCGCATTAATCCACGCGCTGCAAAACTGCGCCCTCTGGGCGGAAGATCAAAAGAAGTTATTCGCTACCGTCGGGTTTCCACGAAGGACTATTTATCGCGCAGCTTGATTTTCTGCCTTTCTTGCTGAGGCTATCACAAAAGTTAGGTTCTACTAATGTTTAATGTAGATATTATGTGTGTTACAATTTACAAAGATGATTCAGTTTGATTGGCCGATTGGTCATTTAAGGAGGTGACAGGTAACTGAGGTCGTCGGGAATTTATACTTTAGATTGCGCGCTCTATCCGGGCAATGTTTTCCTTGTACAGCCATAGCAAGCCGCTTTTTTTTGACTTCACAGACTCTGTGTGATCCGTGAGCTTTGCTTGGTGAAGCCCATTTACACGGTTCAGCACCCTGAATTAAGATCGTTTTAGAACTTTGCAAACCCTGATCTCTTCCCTTCATAGCTATTTAGAGCGCATCGGGCGGAGATGACGTCAAATACGCGTCATCACTTACGCCGGAGGTGTCCATCTTCTCTACATGCAGAGGGAACAGGCTGAGTGAGTGAAAAGCAGTCTTCCTATGCTCGCTTTATGTTAAGTTATAAGGTTCGGGTGTGATAATATGGGCATGTATGGGAATATATGATAGAAGTGGAAAAAAGTTTCAGATGCATAGTGATTTGTTTTTAGTTTTTTTATGCATTTTATATTTGCACTTTTTTGTAGAAAAAAATGTTGAGCACGCTTTAAGTTAGAGGGTTCTTAAGAGTAAATCTACTGTAGAAGGGGTTGTCAGCTCAGAGCACTGTAGATATGATAGGTATTGTCGATATGCAGTATTTTTTTGCTTTATTCAACCCACGAAATCTACATGATGGTTGAATGGTTAACTTTGTGGAATTTAGACATGATGCAATAATTAAAACTTTGTAATATTCCACACTTTTTATTAATAGTACAAGCCTGACCGGTTTCAATGTTAACACATCATCAGAGGCCAAAATTGCCTCAATTTTGGCAATTTTGCAATGGACTTCCGGACTTGCTTCCGGACTTAGCAATGGCAAAACAAAGGCAATTTTGTTCTCTGATGATGATGTGTTAACATTGAAACCGGTCAGGCTTGTACTATTAATAAAAACAGTGTGGAACATTACAAGGTTTTAATTATTACATCATGTCGAAATCTATTTTCCTTGCGCCGGAAGGAAAAAAATACCTTGGTGTAAAGAAAATTGTGCAGAGAAACATACTCGTGAGACGTCATATTTTCATCGGCTGCATCAGCTGCAACAAACGAACATTAGATGTGTTAATATCGCTGGGCATCGAAGAAATTTTACCGTACGTAACTTGGACGGGAAAAATAAACCCTAGATTGACTTCAATTATCCACCACCTTTTATGATTGTGGATGTTGCTCTTCGTATGTTTAACGAGATGATGGCCGCCGTATGTCTCTTCGGTCGTTGAATGGTTCCGAAAGTGTCAAGCGAAGATTCCACGTGATCTTCCCGGGGATCAAGGTAACATGAATGGTAGTGAACAAACAATGCGTTTTCAAGTTTTAAAACGGCGTAAATCAATCTCAGGGTATAGGAGTTGTGTCTGGGAAGCTACCAGGAAATGCGTATATACTGTACAGTATTAAATTGCTCAGAGAAATGGAAGAAAATGCTTTCGCTTCATTGCTTGGATTTAATGAGTGAATCCGAAGATGAAGCATTTCTTTCTTTCTCTTTCGGACACCCGTGGTTTTAAATTAATCCTTCATATGTTGGTGGCCCTACCGTGTTATTTGATCTTCTTCCCGATAATGGTTTTCTGTTGCTCAAGAAGAGGAGGTGGGCACAATATCTTAAGCGTATCGATCCTATATCGAACTTCAACCAAGTGTGTGTGTGTGTACGTAGCTTTTTCTTCTTCTTCCGTTTCCGTCCGGAAAACATTATTTCTCCAAATATGTTACAAAAAATGTTGTGACTTTAAGCGCGATTTTTTCCCTCTCCCTCCAGTTGGTAGAAATATTGGAAAAGAAATAAGACATAATCGCCTTCTCGTTAGTTCGCCCTTTCCTCCATTACGGTAATGGATATTCCAAGTGGGAGATGATGATCATAATAATAGTTATTATTATTTTTTTGGTGATCTGCCGGTTTTTTACATTGACGTAGTACCTCTGCAAGCCACCTCAAGGGTGTATGGTCGGGGGAGGGTGTTCACCAACTTGCACTACAGTATTATATGCTACGAAAGTTTATGAAACTACGACTGTCGATGCATTAGCAAAAACCTGCAAATACCTACCAGGAGGTGAAATTTCACCAAAATGCACCGCAACATTTACTATCAGTGTAATAGAACCATGACTATCAATGTATTTTGGAACAACATAAGTGAGCAGAGAAACAGGTAGAGTTCTACAGGAAGTATGCACCTTTGGTACTACGTAGTTTATTAGAGAAAAATAATCAGGGAGCGAATGGAATAATTTGCTACATTAACAATTGGAGAAACTCAATAATAAAGTTTCAATGGCAGCTTTTGTGGTCTCCTATCCTTCACGAGAAAAATTTCATTTTGAACATGTCCGTTATGCTGGCCATTTCCCTAATTTTATTTTTACTATCTTATCTAACGTATTATTTGACTACCTCTACGGTTGATACCGTTTATTTTCCCTTTATTCTTACACAACACCATTCTTCATCTCAGCATGCGTCCTGCCTATTTTCATCCCATCCATACATTCCCTTCTTCCTCTTCCATACTTACCTGACGTTTTCCCTCCTATCACGGCATTCGGGATTTTATGCCTCATTCTCTGTTCCAACCGCATACTCTGCCCCCCTGAGTTTCTTCTCCTCTCCTCCACCATACCAAGCACTTCCGTGTTTGTATTTCTATCAGTTCACCGCTTTTCCTCCATCCACCCACATCTCAAACGCCTGCAGCCTTTTCTCATCATCTTTTCTCAGAGTCTCTGTATCATACGACACAACAATTTATACTAAACTCTTCGCTTAACTTTTCATCCTTACGGGCAACGGCCTGCCACGATGGAAACACCGGTTCCCGATCAGTCACCGAAGTTAAACATCGTTGGACTCGGCTCGAGTTTGGATACGGGTGATCCTCCGATTCGTCCGAGTGCTGTTGCCCCTGTCTGTACGTGGCAGGCAGTAAGGGCGAAATGACGTCAGCCGTCGAAGCGCATCAAACAAAATACTACTACTTTTTATTCTTACGCTAGATCTCTGTCATCAGCTCCCTCGTATTGCTTGTTGAACGCCTCTTTCGCTGGTGCAATTCTCCTTATTGTGTTCTTGCACTCTACTGTACCCGTTTTCCTCCATTTTAATATCAATGATCACAATGACGTTTCCGAGTGAAAGTCTCAAAAAATGGGAAGAAGAAGAAAATACAATGCTCGGAAATTTCGGGACGGTGAACATGGAAGTGTTTTGGAATGTTTTTGTGTTTCTTTTTCAATCCTTTCTCCTGCTTTTCGTCATTTTTTTACCAAATAGATGATTTGTTCCATAGAATTTCCTACCATTCGAGTCTATAACTTCCCCTTAGATTAATGCTTTTTTTGATAATGCTTCCTACGTAAAATTCTATCTTAAAATATTGAGTCAGATTTTTGCCATATGTTAGTCACTTTTTGTCTAGGTTTTGGTGAAGTGTGCATAAGGATTCCTGTTCTCATATTTTTTTAAGCGTGAATGTGGTAAATATTGCTTCTGTATTTTTCCACTAGAAAGCAGCATTTAGGTTTTTAATAAATATTTTGTTAATTTTACCGTAAACCTCATTTTTCGAAAAGTGACATTTTCGACATCCACCATTATTCCTTTCAATGGCACGTTAAAGAATAAATTCTTTTGGATATTCTTTTTATTTTCATCTCTTTGGTTTTTTTCTCGTGCGACGTTCTTCGGCACGTTGTGACGCCTCTTCTTAAATCTCCCCCTCCCGTCCCACTTTTTACTCCTGGCCGCGACCCCATCTGTGTGTCACGTTTCCTTCAAATCCCCTCCCCTCTTCTTCCTTACTTTTTTGCAAAAAAAAGTTTTAAAAAAATAACTCGTTTCCCGGCACTACTTCAGTTCTTCCCCTTTGAACTTCCCGTCCCTCCCCAACTACAAATCCCCGCACGTACTCTTCTTACCCTGAGTACCCTCAGCGTTATATTCCCCCCCCACCTGGTTCTCCCCTACCTCCACCACAGATTTTATACAGAGAGGCCAAATTTATCGTTTTCTGTGTAGACAGAGTACATGAAGAGTATAATTAGAGTGTATGCAGGGTATATGCATGGTAAATAAAGTGTGTATATAGAGTTTATACAGTGTCATAGTCAGAATCAGGCGTCGCTCACGGTGACATTTCGGACGACTGATTTGAATCTGTCGTTCCGTACTGCCAATCACTTCTTCTCCTCCCTCCATTCCCTGCAAATGGTACATCCGGGGATGAGCAAAAACAGGATGTGTAGTGATTCAGTGTCTACAGAGTATATACAGAGTATATACAATGCATATACAGGGTATATCTATACAGAGTATATACAGAGTAAATGCTGTGTATGTGTAAAATGTGTACATATAGAGTGTATACAAATTGTATATGGGTCATTCCACCTCAATTCAACAAAAGTTTGTCCCTTAGGGTCTCAGTTTTCGATAAAAATTGCTGTATGGGTACAATATTAACTCAAACTGAATACCCTCAAACCGTTTTGTGAAAAAAAAATTTTTGGGTGAATTATGCATATTTTAATTTTTTCGCATTTTTAGCAAACATCCGAGTCTTAAATGTTATTATCACTTATATCTCCGCTTGTAATTGTCATACAACAATGATTAATAGCTTTTATTAAAGCTAAATCTTTATTGAATGCAAATATATCAATAAAAAATTATTTTCTTCTAAACCATATTGTTGTAAATTACTAATGTTTAAACAATTGTTAATAAACGTTTCTCAAATACTCCATCTCAGAATCGGCCGAAACTTTTTTTCCGTAATTTAAACATATCTAGCTAACTAATCCAAAAATAAAATATAGTGTAAATTCATAAATGCGTTTTTTATAAATATTGAAACATTTACAATTTTCTCTCTCGCGGCCCGTCGGTTCCCCCATTTGGAAAACATGCAGCAGACACCCGATGCAAGCCTAAAAATTTCCTAATTGCTCAAGGTCGTGGCTATATGAGATAAAATATATTATAAACTATGAATGTTAACAACAATTGTTATTTGTTCTGTTAAATGGATGTTTGCAGAGAAATTTACCATTGAGCCCCACTTTCTCTGCGCTAAAATTTTTCTAACTACTCCGACACAATCGATTGAAAACTGACGAGAAAACAAAATCCTTGTATTTATAACAAATGTAAAATGGCTAAGTTAGCATGCTTTCCGTAAGCATATGATGTCCTACCTTGTAGGAAGGGGTCCTCTCGGAAATATTTTATTTGAGGATCCTGTTTCTCCTGCCTGCAACAACAGCTGAATCCTCGTCCCTTGCTTGGACGAAGAGAGTCTCTTCATTGTAACCACTCCATTTGATTCGGGTATTGCTGCGTGAAACTCCCTAATGCCTGATAAACTAACTGCCAGACGAAATCTTTTCGCAAGTACACCGGAATGTTTCCCAATTTCTTCTTTCTTTGCGTAGCCAAAATCCACTCCTAAAATATGATCTTTTGCCCGTTTAAAGAGTTCTATAGGTGTACGTATTTGTTTTTCGTATGGAAGCTGGAGACTTGCTCTTGCTGCTAGTCTTTTCAAAGTTCCACCCAGTCCGTCACTTGGCCCTTTACCATGCGATGTAGCAAAGAAATGCCATTCTGCAGAGACTGTGAAATCTTTCCTGTGAAGAGATAAGTTCTGATTTTTATACTTGTTTTTATAATGA
Organism: Pyrrhosoma nymphula; assembly: GCA_963573305.1. Classification (NCBI taxonomy): domain Eukaryota; kingdom Metazoa; phylum Arthropoda; class Insecta; order Odonata; family Coenagrionidae; genus Pyrrhosoma; species Pyrrhosoma nymphula. Next base: position 2,803,462 of record OY754335.1, on the reverse strand, counting down.
GCAGCTGCTCCATCTGAATAATATTTTTCTTTTTGAGGCTTCGGAACTTTCAATTTCATGAATTTAAGGAGATGTTTTTGAAAAAAATGTACAGTTGATGTTATATGCTTCAGACTGTCTGATATGATTACGAAGTTCAATGGGATTACATTATCCTGGACTTTAGGGCTCTAACAGCAAGCAAAGAGGTGAACTGTTGCTTGGTCGTTATTCCAGTGCATGCTGTCCTGTAAAACGAAAGCGTAATTTTCTGAAAAATCTGCAATGACGAGAACCTGCCCCACTTGGATGTAATGCTTTACTTTTCTTATAAAATCAGATTGATTTTTAGCAATGTATTCATGTGCCTGAAGTTTCTGTAACTTTTCAATAATCGTTTCAAGAAAGTTATAGGTAGATTTTGTAAAACATTCTAGGGAGAAACAGTTAGCTTGCACCCATTGGTGGTAAGTAATGCTATGAATTAAATTTCCATCAAAGTGTTCTTCTACTGAATTCCGAATTTTGCTCGGCCCAGGGCAGTTTTTACATTCATTCAAATGGCATGCCTCGGTCGCAGGGAAACACATCATTGCTGACAAATAGTCTTTATATGACAACAGCGGCTCGGTGTTATCCCCTAGATTTAATGGTGACAACCTTGCACCTAAAATCATAAATTTACCATTTTGATGTACCAGACACACGCATACGGTATGAGTTCCTGATGCTCCCGCAAGAACGCACATCTTAGGTCTGAGCTCTGCAAATTTTGAAAATGAAACAATATCTTCGGGATATTTTTCCTTAAATAACAAAACATCTCTTCTGTCTTCTGTTTATGTGTCCGTATTCCATTGTCATTAACGCCGAGAAAAAGTTTTCAATCGATTGTGTCGGAGTAGTTAGAAAAAACTTCGCGCAGAGAAAGTGGGGCTCATTGGTAAATTTCTCTGCAAACATCCATTTAACAGAACAAATAACAATTGTTGTTCACATTCATAGTTTATAATATATTTTTATCTCATATAGCCACGACCTTGAGCAATTAGGAATTTTTTAGGTTTGCATCGCGGGTCTGCTGCATGTATTCCAAATGGGGGAGCCGACGGGCCGCGCGAGATAAAATTGTAAATGTTTAAATATTAATAAAAAAACGTATTTATGAATTTACACTAAATTTTATTTCTTGAGTAGTTAGCTGGATATGTTTAAATTACGGAAAAAATGTTTCGGCCGATTCTGAGATGGAGTATTTGAGAAAGGTTCAATTTTTTAAACACGGGCCGCGGGAGAGAAAATTGTAAATGTTTAAATATTTATAAAAAGCGTATTTTTAAACTTCGACTAAATTTTATTTTTGGATTAGTTAGCTAGATATGTTTAAATTACAGAAAAAAAGTTTCGACCGATTCTGAAATGGAGTATTTGAGAAAGGTTTATTAACAATTTTTTAATCACGGGCCGCGCGAGAGAAAATTTTAAATGTTTAAATATTTATATAAAGCGTATTTTTAAATTTCCACTAAATTTTATTTTTGAAGTAATTAGCTAGATATGTTTAGATTACGGAAAAAAAGTTTCGGCCGATTATGAGATGGAGTATTTGAGAAAGGTTTATTAACAATTCTTTAAACATTAGTAATTTACAACAACATGGTTTAGAAGAAAATAATTTTTTATTGATATATTTGAATTCAATAAAGATTTAGCTTTAATAAAAGCTATTAATCATTGTTGTATGACAATTACAAGCTGAGATATAAGTGATTATATGATTTAAGACTCGGATTTTTTGCTAAAAGTGCGAAAAAATTAAAATATGCATAATTCACTCAAAAATTTTTTTTTCACAAAACGGTTTGAGGGTATTCAGTTTGAGTTAATATTGTACCCATACACGAATTTTTATCAAAATCTGAGACCCTAAGGGACAAACGTTTGTTGAATTGATGTGGAATGACCTATAGAGTATATCCAGAGTTTATACATATTATATACTTACAGAGCCCAAATTTGTTGCTCCGTAAGCTATTTTATATAATGATTGTTGCGCGCATCCACCATATTGTTAGCAAGTTCAATAGGCGTAACGCTTATAAAATCATTGCTGAACTCTCAGTGATTTTTGACGCCTTGCACATGTTTAAAAAAATACCTAAGATGGAACAGCGATCTTTGGGCAGTAAAAGGAGGTAATTTCGATTTAAAAAGAACGGTAGAAAATCTGTAACCCTCACAACTTTTAAAGGCGATGCATAATTTTCTTGTTCACATGATTATAAAGGAAATAATACAAAATTATTACATCATTCTAACACCAAGCGTATCGATTTTTTTCTTCGCTGAACCTTTATCGGAGTCCATTACTTTTGAATTAGACTAGATGGCATCAAAATAAGACATGCTGGACATCACTTCCGAGTATTGCTTTCCGTTTAAAAGCAATCTTCACTCTTATGCCTGCATTTACTCAAGTAGCGATAGGCTGAAATGGAAATTTCTAGGAATATGGCGTATTGCAACAAAAAAAAAATTCTTACGACCATTGTCGCCTTTGGACTTTGTCCGGCGATGAATTTTTATTAACTACCCTATCCCGTTCAAAACTTCTTTTGTTTTTCTAAGAATGTAACTCTAATCTATATCTTTCTTTTTCAAACCCGATTTCCGCACACATAACAACCAACGATTATTCATCTCCAACACACATCAAAACAACTGAGTGGGGTTTTCATATGGTTTCTCATACACAATTGTTCGCCACAATGTTAAAACAACAATGAAGAACAATAAGAATACTTATTCGTTTCAATAACAAAGAGTGGTAAAGTTTTTTGAGCCACAAATACCAAACTGCTCGATCACAACCTGGACGTTCTTCCATTACTGTCAATGTTTCTGCCTTTTGTTTGTCTCTCTGAAAAACAAAAGGTAAGTTTCATTCAACTATGCAATTTACTACTTTTTTCCTGATGGGCATGTCCTGCATTATTCTCCCGCCAGAGTTCCCTTCTCCCGTGTGAGTATTTAAACTTTTTTTTTCCTTCCTTCAATGCGTAATGCCGGATCTCCTCTAGCACGACCCTGCATCACATCCTCCTTCCCACTATTTATCTCCTCTGCTTTCCAGGGTTAAGACCCTCCCTCTCCCCTGCCTCTCTCCACGTCCTTCAAGACATCTCTTGACCCCATTACGCAGATCCCCATAGCCCCACCCATTCCCCTTTATACCCTCTCTCTCAATCTCATCCCTTTCGTACCCTTATCCCCGTACCCCCTCCCCATCTCGATGTAACCCTCTCGACTCCCCGTATCCCTTCCAGCCTCGATCCCTTTCAGCAATTCCTGTCTTACTTAAACCCCTCCCCCCCCCCCCCCATCTGCCAACACCCAGGTCATACTTTTTCGCGTTCTCGCCATCAATATTGCTTCCTGAACAGTCCTTTCTTCGAAGGAATGTACTGCATCGAAACAGCAGACAACATTTAAGCCCGTTTCGAAAGATGTTTGATCCAGCACAAGTTTAAAAAGGGTGCTCCTTAGTCTCATCATCATCATCACATCGTCAGCACTTGTCATCAATTCGAAGATTGGTTCAATGAAGCAGCTATCCATTCCACTCTCCGCCAACCGCTTCATTCCTATATTTTATTAATTAATTTTCTTCGATGCCCTTCATGATTTGCTTGTCGTATTTTTTTATTGGTCTTCGTCTTAAATTATTTCCATTTATTTCAATACCTTTCAATATTGTTTTCATTTTAGGCTGTTGTGTCGCAAAATGTTTACAATAAGTTTGTCTCTCCTTCTTCGTATAAGGGTTTATTATTCTTCTTTTCGCTTCAACTCTTCTTAGGACTTCTTCATTACTGATTTTCTCCGTCCATTTCATCTTCGTAATTCTCCGGCAACACCACATAATCTCCATTTCTTCCAATCTCCTTTGCTCTGCTGCTGCTACTGTCCAGGCTTCACTCCCATATGAGACTATGCTCCAAAAATATTTTTTTAATAAAGTGCTTCCTTTGAGGCTTGTGTTACACGCTGTCAACGGACTCCTCTTCTGGTAGAATGCCTTTTTTTGTTTGGGCTATTCTGCTTACAATGTCATTTTTACTTCATCAATCGCTAGTGGTCCTGCTTCCCAGATCACAAAATTCTTCCACTTAGGCAAGGTTTTGTTGATAAAATGAGTTCACTGCTAACTTTGTGGTATCCCATTCTGTAAAACGATTTATTTAAAAACATGCACTCTCTCACACACAAACACGACACGGGTTTCGGCGCTGAGCACCATCTATCAGGTGATGAAGCAATGCGAACCACCTGTATGTATGTGGTATCACAGGCACTGGAGGGAGGGGTGGGTAGGGTGGGTGGGGGATGTAGTAATTAGGGGGTGGACACGGATTGCACTGTGGGGGTAGTGGTGGAGGATGGGGAGATAAGCGGTGTCGTGCAGGGCTGGTAGCGGACCTTGAGTGGAATGAGGGAGGAGCGGAAGCAGCGACTGCGTCAAGGATAGGGGAGGAGGCAGGGTACAAATATTCATTTATTACCGAAACATTCGGGTCATTAGATGCTTTTAAAATCTGCAGTTGCTCTAGTGAGTTCAACTCCCTTCTGTTATTAGACATGTGTAAAATTTTAACAATAAAATCACTACGATGGTCACAAACTAAAAGATGCTTAGTGAAGTTACTCTTGTCATTGTTATGTTTAAAAGCTTATAAATGTTCTTTACTTCTGATGTTAAAATTCCTGAGAGTTTGACCGGTTTTGTTGCTCTAGTTTGACAGTGGTTCTGTTTTCTTGATATCTCCCACGAACCAAAACCCTGGTTTTCTTAACGTTAATCTTAAAGTACTATTTATTCAGAGAGCATCCTCGTCAGATCTTTCTTCTTCTCATCAGGAATCGCTATGTCAATAGCAATGCGTAGTTTTCTTGAGGATACTCGTACTACCTTACCTACTCGTACTAAGATTGGCATCTTACCTCCGTCACTTGGGATCAAGCCTACACATTGACTGCCGTTTTATAACATCCTCCGACGGCTAAAATTATGTCGCACGTTGCGGCTGGCCAATTTCAGACAGATACAACAGAACCCGGACATATTGGAGGATTACACCTCCGCATTCGAGCAGAAACTAAAGATTTTAATACTTTAATATATATTTATAATGGGGCCTTTTACGAGTACTGTATCGAGTACTCGTAACATTTAATAGTGGTCGAACAAGTACAATCGCGTACAACCATGTCCTTGGAGTTGAAGAATCCACCCAGGCTGGACTCGAACCCGTGACTTTGGGCAGGGCCGTCCTTAGGGATTGAGGGGCCCTGTTCAAGAGAAAGTCCTAACTTCCTGCATCCTAACTTGGCATTCCCTTATTGGTATAGTTCCATCTTTCAAACATATTTCAAGGAAAGAAGTATATATCTGACTAACTGGCTAACGATTTCAAGATATTTACGTTTGCACTTACCTTGTTTGAAGTAAGCCTACTGAAAAGATATTGGTTTTATTTTGATGAAATCTATTAGGTAATGCCTACATTTTCATGGCTGATTGTAAGGTGAAATTTTAACATTAAAAATTAATGAAAAAATTAACTTTTTACCGCAAGATAATCTTTATGACATTTCACATACAAAGTTACAAAAATGTACAAATGGTGAACATTATGAAAAATCTACTTTTCAGGCTTTCATTGAATCTAATTGCTGTCTTATTTCATTTAATTCTCAATTATCAACTAACTTCACATGTACAGAGATGATTGCAAGATCTGTCAGGTGATCTTGGGATGTTGTAGATCTCAAATTTGTTTTTATTAGTTTAAAAGTTGAGAGGCCTATTTCAGCACTTAAAGCGCCAATTGGAAACGTTAATATGACCCACAATGCTATGCTAATATTAATTAAAGATTCATTTTTTAAGGCGTGTGAGTAAGCTTCTCTCATAGATAAATACACACACATAAATACACACTGACTTAATCATATTGAAATGTATTTGTATGAAAATGAAAGAGAAGCCCGTTATCTGCATATCCTATAAAGCAACTGGTAGCCCAGGGTTAAGGAAGTGGACTGTGGAGCATACAAGGATTAGTGTTCGATTCCCTACTGGGGATATTGTTTTTCATCTTTTGTTTTCATACCCGTTTTCACTTACATCTTTAGAAATTTTGTTTTCATCATCGCATTACCTTCTAAACGTTTTTGTTTGCAATATTTTACTCGCTAATTATTCATTAATGACGGCGATCAAAGATGGAGCACTTAGCCCTTGGGACGTTGTGGGAGTTGGACCGCGGTGAGCCAACAAATGTTATTATCGCTATTGAATGTTCAACAATTAATATATAAATGTCATATCGAATTACTAATGTTCGTAATGTTTGTCGAATGTCTGAATAATTTGACATATCAGTGAAGATCATTCTGATCTTCTTTCACTGATTAAATTGACTAGCAATGTGATAATACAATATTTAATGGCAAAGATACCATAAAACAATGAAAGAAAATATAATAAAATGCACTGAGAATATGAGACATTAAAACGTGACGTAATGCATATGAAAATAAAGGGAGTATAATAAAAACTTTGTTTTTAAAAGGTTATTTTTTATTAAACGCTTTTATTCAGCTTCACCGAAATGTCTGTGGATATGAGTCTCACGATCTCAAAATATTGTTTTATCAACTGACAACACAATATTAAAAAAATAAATGGCAATAAAAAGTTGTAAATAAGAAACAGCTTTACTTAAAAATATAAAAAATTAAACGTATATTTATTTTGTCTCTCTCTCTCCTCAGAGAATGCCTCATAACAGTTTTCCAGTCTTTCTTTCCTCGTCCTCATCGTCCCCAACTTTTACATGCTTTTCTTTAACTCTCTTTTCCATGGATGCATGGGTCCATAGTTACCACTTCATTTCACCTTGCATGGTTACCACTTCATGCACCCCGAACTGTGATGCGAGTTTGAATAGTGGTAAAGCATCCGAATCTCGTTCCATATGGACAAATGGAGTCGTCGCATCGTGTACACAACCTGGCGAATTTATTTTGGTAAAATATTACGCGCTTTTTTTTAACTCGCTTTTTAACTCTCTTTTTCACAGTCCAATGGATCCATGGTTGCCACTCGATTTTACCTTAACACTTACAACACACACTTTTTCAGTCCTAATCAAAATACTTATAAAACAGCTAGTGTTGTTTTATAAACGTTTTATTAACTTGGATTAAAAAGTAATAAAAAATATATTTTTAAGCATGCTTTTCTAAAAAAATAAAATTTTATTCAAAAATCTAAAAAAACAATTATCTTAACATCGTACTAAAAAATAAAAAAATAGTATTTTCACAAGGGAATTTTAATACCTAGCACTTCATTCAGCTTAACACTGGGAATAATGAAATATAATTCAAGAAAAGTAGCCACACAATGGCAAGACCACAAGGAAAAGCATGATGTGCATACTCATTCATATTTCGTACCTTAACTTTAGTTCATTTAAAGATTTTCTAGAAATCGTATATTCAAGCTCTCTATTTCATTGAGTAACAAAATCTTATTGTTTGATGAATCTATTTTATATATAGAACATCAGATATTTTAGAAAAGAATGCCTAAAATTTTTTTTACATTTTTTTTACCCGCTTTTCCTTTCTCCCTCTTCCTTTTGCTCTCTCTCTCCATTTCCCCGTCTTTTCGGCGTCTCAAATCCTCTTTTGTATTTCATATTTCTTTCTCTGTCTTCCCCGTTTCCGCTTTTATAGTCCGTGCCTTCCTCCGGAATGCATTCGAATCGGGAAGCTAGCTCCGCGATAGAGCGAAAACTAATGGGCCGCGTACCACGTCTCTCTTGCGCGTGGGACAGTATTTCCATGGCTTTTTATTCCCACGTGTCTTTTTTTTCCTTTATCTCCAAGGACGACTGTAGTATTATTATTATTGTTGTTACTGCTTGCCGTTGTTACTGATGTTGTGTGAAAGGTGGTGGTGGTGGAGGTGGAGGGGAGCGTACAAAACTGTTCGAGCGACTTCATTGCGCTGTGTACGCGCCGTGAACAGGAATGACTGACTGTTCGATGCTCGTTTTTCCCTGAATTTACGTCTGTAGATATATATATGTATATATATATATATATATATGTATTTGATGCTTCCCCTTCGCAAAGCACCCAGTTTGCTGTTTTCTGTGGGTGCAGTGGAGGTATGCTTGTTGTGCATTCGTTCGTGTCTCTCTCTCTCTGTAGAAGTCACGCTTGTGAGAGATTTGAGGGCCAAAAATTGCATCGAACACGCGGAAGAATTTACGAGAATACCGAAGTGAAATGAAAGAAGAGCAATGGGTTTTTAAAAAATATCGCCTTAGATGATGTTTGATGAGATAAAAAAATGAACAATAATTTCATTTGCGCATTCTATAATCGAGCATTCATCCGGTGTCTACGGCAGGACTTAAACATTTCCCATCGTCCAATAAATAACGAAAGTACCTGCATTTTAATCAGTTTTTAAAATATCCTCCGTTAAATTTTGCTGTCATGGCATAACGTTTCTGTAAATCATCTTAAATTATTGAAAAGCTCAAGCTTGAAACTATGGTTAACTGATTGTTAGTGATTTTATTCTAAATTTCAATTTACCGCCTGAATATCCGGAAAATGAATCACAATCATCTATTGTCGTAGACCTATTTTGGCCTTTTAGACTTAGAGTACATTCAGTATTTTAATACGAAGTCTAATTTGAAAAAAAAATGATTATAAACAGAAGATAAATGAGTACCTAAGTTGTGTTGCCTTTCATTCTAATAGTATACAACGAATTATGTAACAAAGTTTCCACCCGCCGACAACAAAATATGAAACATTAAAGACTGTTTCACAGCCCTTTTGAAGTGTTTATCCTTCTATTCCACGTTCTGAGCATGAAATGAGTATCATAGTGTTGCGCGTGAAGCTTTTTATTCCCAGGACTCATCATCATTGGTTATTCCAATCTGATAATTGGTTGGTTTGTGGACAGCCCTAATCGTAACATCCTTATTTCTTGGATGTCCCACTTTCTCTCGCATAAATGTATTGCCACTGGTTCTCTCTGGAATTCCTCTTACCCTCTGCCTTCTACTTATTTTGTCCAAAACTCCTATCCTCTTTTAGCATTCCCTGCCACCCACCTCTCAAACAGGCCTTCGTCCATCTTATCTGCCTTCTCCGAACCTCCGCCATGAACTTCCTTTCCCCTCCCATTATACCCAAACAAAACTCCTCGTACGTCTTCCTCGCCACCCAGTTCAGCCACTCCATTCTTCTCCCTTAGCCCACATCTCAAATACGTGCTTTCAGTCTTAGCGCATGCTCTGTCCGCGATGACCAAGTTTCCCACCGTCGAAAATAACACAAAGAATACATGGTCAAATGTCCTATTACATTTTGTTTTCGAATTACCTTATCATTCCACTGTCTTTCTAATGTCTGTATATCTAATGTATGCCTTGCTACAGAGAACCTGTGTTGCTTACGATTTTTTCATTTCATTTATGTATTCCATGTTCTAAGGGCATTTAAGTCCCAGCATATCAATAAATTTATGTTGTATTCTATTATTTCTATATCGATCGCTCACTTTACGAAATTATCGGTTTTTTGGCTTAAACATTCGGAATCGTGCAGTCGAGGAGGGAAACGATCACCAATTATGTGCCTTCGGTGTTGGTTGATATTCAATTATGTAGATTCATCTACATTAATACATTGTACCCTGTGAGCCGCCGCAGAGGCGTGTGGCAGGGTGTGTTCAGATATACCAGTCATGGAAAGGAGGATAGGAATAGGGATTAGGAGAGGACAGAGCTGAATTGTGAGTTGAAGATGAGTTTTAAGATAGTGTCACGCTGTTTTGTTACAATCGCTGTAAATGGTGCTTGGAGGGAAGGAATGTTTGTGCCTGTCGATTCAACTTAGCCGTGGCCGAAATGGTTGCTTCATGAAGACAAAACATGTTTTAGCTGCGCGCGGGTGACCTTGAGTGAGCTTTCTCTTTTCCAAAGCGAGCGGCCGAAGCCTGTCCGATTATCGAAGCCTGTAGCCATGAATATACGTCATATATGGATCTAAACCTTCGGCACCACTTTACGGGCAATCGTGTTGACTATCTTTCCGCAAAAGATAGGTCGCGCTGCAGTCGGTATGGTTCCGCTTCAGCGTGTCATAAATGGCGGGTGTTAATAGGGAGGCCAATTCCATTTCCAGTATCTCCATTTGAATCACGGCCTTTCCTTATTAGAACAACCTTCTCTAGAGTGGCGGCGCTACAATCTGCATGGTCCTGATTTTTCGGTGCATGCGGAATGTTTGGCAACACACACTGCGGGCAAGTTTAGGATCCATATGTATATTCATGCCTGTTGCCCTAAGTATCTAGCATCAGCCAAAGCACATAGCAAGATACTCAGCATACTTGCTGATCGGGCTTGGGTGCTTCCTCTACGTCACCACCGCGTCACGCTCAAGCATGCTCACACCAAGCAGGCTTGGAGATATCTCTCTAGCCACGGCTGTATCTCTCTTTTGAAGCGTAAACTTCTATTGGGTGCACCATAAGCACAGAAAATTCTGCAGGCGGTAAATATCGGATAATGGGCGTCACGCTCTTTTTCTCACGTCACGCTTAGCATGCCGCGAATGTCTCAAACTCAAGAGAACGCTCTCTCATTATAATAGAGAAAGATGGCGTAGTGGTTAGAGTCGTCGTCCCACGTACCGTTCGATTCCTAATTGTGGAGTATTTTTTCATATATTACATTTATCAGAATATCGCAATAGAAGTTTACACTTCTCCCGTGTGATCTTAAGCGCACCAATTCTTTTTTTTTGTCACTCCTATCAGCGATCCAGAGACAGAGCGCGGGGGAGTCGAAATAATTTCCTCCGCATCGCACTGAAACTCGCCTGGTTCTGAGTTTTTCAATTAATTTAAGCCTAGCGTATATCCTCCGAGTCTCTTAACGGTTCGCTACCTAATCCTTCAATCAACTGTGAAACACTTTCTGCACGCAGGAAGCAGTTTTTTTTTAAACGTGCGCCTTTCCTTTGTATTTTATTTACTTCGCGGATTAAATCATTCCGCGCAGGGTCCCAAATGTTCAAGGCTTATTCGATATGTGGTCTGACCTGAGCAAAGTAGCTTCTCTCTTTCACCTTTTTTCATCGGAGCCCAACTGCAGACCTTAGTTTGGTAAATGTTTTGTCTGTAACGGTAAAGTTTTCCGCAGAAATGTGTCGAAACCTAGGTCGCAGTGGAGAAAAAAATCAAGTGGATTCTATAAAGTCGGATCTAATTTCCCTCCTTCACTCTTTCTCTCTCTCTCTCTCTATTAAGATAAAATAAATTCGAGCATCGTACCCAACTGGCTGGGAGAGATTTCCGAAGCGCAGAAAAAATGGATAAAATTGCCCTTTTATGTCGTCGCCAATCGCGTTGGTAAATTTATTCCTTTTTACCCTGGAAGGGGGGGGGTGGGGAAGGAGGGAATAGGAATGGAACGTCAAGGATTGAAAAGGTAACAACAGAGTGGAGATGGGAGAGAGAGAGAGAAAGGCAACAGAGAGCAGTGGAGGGGGTCGACGCATTTGTGTGCAAAGAGAGGAAAGGACTCCATAACAACGATGGATATCGGCAGTGTGTGTGTGTGTGTGTATATGAAACTGAGATGGAGGCAGGTCGAGCTCAGAGCGTGGTGTATGTATAGGTTCATACATACACCGGCTGGCTCTGGTTTGGTCTGGTCTCATGGCTGAATAGCCGATGGCTGGGAAACTCATCGTCCGGCGAACTGACTCGTACCTATATACCATTCGTTGCAGCGAAGGAAAAAAAAACTGCTTTCCCTTTTTATTCTTCTTCTTCTTGTTATTTTTTTTCGTTCATCGATTCCAGAGGGAGTGTGAGGGCAAAAGGGGAACATGTTGGGGGTCTCTATCTTTTGTTTTTGCGATATGAGCTCCGTGTACCTCCTCCTCCTCCATATATCCCTTTCCCAGTCTCCGTCAATGCGATCTGCGCCGCCGTATATCGGGGCCGACTTGGGCGTGTGCATATTCATCATAAGGGAGCTTTCCATCCGCCGTATTGCGCTAATCACTTTGCAGCACAACAGCGCAAACTTATAGCACACACACTAGATAGCGCACTTCAAAACATATCAGGAGCAGAGTTGATGTGTGCTGAACAAAAGAAAAGAAGTCGATAATCGCATCCGCTAAGGTTGTTTTTATTTTCTGATGATTATCAGCAAAGGTGTCAGAAATTGATATTGTAAATTTCTGCTTCAGGATTTTTGGATTGCTGTAGTGCTGGCAGTTCCATCGTTTCCCAGGGTGGCGATCGTCAGGGAAAACCGGGAAAACCAGGAATTGTCAGGGAATTTTGAATTTCTAGAAAAGTCAGGGAATTTTCGTAACAGTCAGGGAGAAACTGGGGTAGGAAATTCTCATTATTTTTCTACCATTACGTTTATCGGCCAGTCTTTCCAACCCTTTATTTCACCAAGACATTTCACCAACTAAAACTAATGTCCGTCACTGACGTTCATGGAATAAGCCCCATCAATTCGTGGCTCATTCAGCTGTGAATCTTAGTTATTTAGTAGTGAATCAGACGTACAATGTATCCCTTTTGCATATCCTTATTGCGGTATTTGCCTAGTAATGTCAAAATTCATGATCACAATGTATTACGCTAATCACAAGGAATCCGAGGCTATGCTGTTCGGAAAATTTTACCTCGCATTTTTTTTTTAACTTCCGAGGCATAGCTTGAGAAGTAGCTGGAGCGGCTGGAGCATACTAGCTCGTAGTAAATACATCCTTACAGTTGTAAAAATACGAGACAATGATTATTAAAATGGTAATACAAGTTCGTGTAAACAAAATCTTACGCTAGATCATCTTCGATTCCCATATCGCCCTTCGTGAAAAAGTAAGAAGAGCCCCCCTCCCCTCCTTTCACGCTCGACGTAATTGTTGAATAGCCCCCTTAGCTCCCTCTCGAAGCAATTTAGTCAGGTCAAAAACCACCTCAAACATGATATTCCTGAATATGATGCTGCCGTTGCCAATTGCCTCCTGTCTTCGCTAGCAGTGGCGCGCTTACGTTTTGTTTGTTTATCCAAATATTTTTACATCGCAATTAATTTGCAATACTCTTGCAATCAAGGGGTTATAACCACGTTAATCAAATTGTTATTCGCTTCTGAAAATCACTCGCGCTATCCGATTTTGATCCAGTCCCACAACTTGGCTTTGGTTTGTATTTTTCGCGCACCCTAGTGATACATTTTCCGGAGTCCGACGTTTTCGCGTCAGTTTTTCCGTTAGCCTAGTGCGCTGATAACTTCGCAACACAACATCGAACTTGCTTTCCATTCGTTTCGGACCCTGCGCACTATAAGGTAGCGAACTTCAGAATTAGATCAAGGGCATTGTTGGTGCGCGTTAGGATTATGTTTGAGAAGAAAAAAAGAAAACTTCTAAATTCGTATTTTTCGATTGTTGCTTGCTTGTCAATTTTCATCAAAGGCGTCAATTATGGATTATGTCATGTTTTTAATTACTTTTTGGTATAAATCTTTCCTTTTTAAGTAGTATATATACATATTTTGAACGGATTCATACTTTTTTTTCGATTCGGCTTGAAGTATTGTTTTCCTAAAGGATGCTATGTACCGGCAGGTTACTGAATGTTTCGCGTGCGACCATCCATGTTCATTTCCAAACGTAGGCTGTGTACATACTACCCCAGTGCGAGCCACCGTGCATGAGCGTGTGGCAGGGGGTGTTAGGACACCAGCCGAGCGGTGGTGTTGTAAAGGAGTATGTTATAATAGGGAGGTGGGTGAAAAGGTGAAGTGTATTTCTGGAGTATTTGGAGTGGATCTAAATTTTTATTATGGTCACTTATTTTGTGCGTGGGAAGAACGAATGTTTGTACGTATATGTTCGGCAATATATCTATCTCTTATTTTACCTTTCCTGTCGGGCCTAGAGATGTAGTGCGGCATCAAAATTATATTCTCTGTGTCTCACTTAAACACACCTATTCTTAATTTATCAAGCAATCTATGCCTAGCGTGTAGCCTGTATAGCGGTACCCAACCCTCTGAAAGCTGTGAAATACTCTTTGTTCGCTCTTTGTATTTTTTTAACGAAGCGCACAGTTTTCTTATGTATTTTATTTATTTTTCTAATTAAATCTTTCTGTCCAGGGCCCCAAATGCTGTCGGCTTATTCGAGGTGTGGCCTAACTAGAGCGAAGTAGCCCTCCTCTCACTCATTTCACTTTTTCATCCGAGGACCTTCCTTCTACTATACCTATGCTTGATAAATCCTAATCTCTTTAAGGCTATGAAGCATATGTATAATATGTATAAGTTCTCCACGATAGGTCTGAAGTTATGGTAATTTCCATATATTCTTACTTAGTCTGACGATGTTATGTTTACTCCACCCACAGTGTGGACATGGCGTTGGTGTACGCTACAGTGAGCACATGTGTTCCGATCTTTGCTAACCTTTTTCAACACAGCACATTGGATGGAAAGGTCTTACCATTACCCATGTATTCGGCTTATTGAATACTCAACTGATCCATTCAATATGGCAGATAGTGCATTTAAATGTCATCCTTGTTCCGCTAACTCTGTATACACTCTTTTTATGCACTGTATACACTCTGTACTCACTCTGTCGACACTCTGTATGTACTCCGTGTATAATCTGTATCTTACACTTTTATCTATTCTCTCCTTTATAATATGTGTTGCATCTGTCGCAAAGACTAGTGAGCGAAAGTTGCTATTCTACATGTTGTATTTGAAGAAATCAGTGTCGGTAAAATCGTCGCTTGAATACTTACAATACGAGACTTTCACTTGGAAGCGAAAGGTTATTAGACACCGCGGAATATGTAGAGACATTGCAGATACCTATGTTTTCATGCCAAGGTACTAATGATTTACAGATTAGAACTATAGGTTCAGAGTACATCCAGAGAGACCATAAGCGACATTGGTTGTAATAATGTTTGTGTTATCCGCCTTGTTCTTAATATGTTCCTTCCTGGCTAGTCTCTATTAATTAGTGGTGAATGGTGAGAGATAATGGCTTTTTACAGAGCAAATATTACTGAGAATAAATCTCCAATTGAACATTATGTCTGACTTTTAATTATTGTAATCTAAACGAAAAAATATTGACTCTAACTCAAGCTATGCGAAAGGTAGAGCATGAATTTTTACTTAGGTATGAACCGATAAAACAATTTCCCAATATTTCCTTCATTTTTCACACATGTGAATAGTAATATTAATAATTTCATTTTTATTTTACTGCGAATTTAGATCTACATAGACCTGTCTTACAATTAACTCGTTAATGGCACACATCAGTTCCCATACCCTTAGAGGAGAAACACCCTCCCAGGTGAGACTCGAACCCGTGACGTTCGGATTAGTTGGCGGAAACATTACCTTGCGGCGGCAACGAGGCCGGCCGATAAATAAGGTGCGTACGAATAAATTACGTACGTACGAATCGAAGGCGAACGAATAAATTATGCGTAGCCATTGAAAATTTCCGTTTTTTTCAGATTTTGTAGTATTCTATTTAAATCGGATTTATTCTCATTTTCTTGCCCATAGATCTTTGCTTTTAGTTTGGTTTTGAATCAACAATTTACACAATTTCCCTTTTGTACCACTTCCAAACATACAATCTGTTACAAATCACGCAGCGCAAGGCAGTGATTACAAGCCTTGAGCCGAAGGAACTGGCTAAGAACATTGTGGGTGTGCCCTACAAACATTAACGCATAATAACATACGGAACAGGAAATATTTCCTCTGTAAATGCTTTATCTAAACTCTGTATACACTCTGTATATATTCTGTTTATATTCCGTATACACTCTCTGAACACTATTCAATCTTCATACACTATGTTAATACGCTTTTTATGCTCCTTATACACTCTGTTTATACTCCGTCTTTACTTTTTCTTTTAGTTTGTTCTGTATGACCAATTCACTCAGTTATAAGTTATTTAGTCTCTATAAATGCACTCTATAACTCCGCTTATGCTCTTATAAATTCTGTATACACTTAATATATCCTGTACGTATTCTGTATACATTTTGTATATACTTTGTAGCTTACACTCTGAATATATCCTGTACGTATTCTGTATACACTCTGTATCCACTCTGTATCTATATACTTTATAGTGTACACTCTGTATACACTCTGCATATGCTCTGTATGTACTCTGTTAATGCATATACTCCGTATCCTGTACGTACAGAGAGTATGCAGAATTCATTTATATTCTCTGTATACGTTCCATATATGTATATACTCTGTACATACTGTGCACATGCTTCCCGTCCTATTGTTATCCACTTCAGGATTTGCCGTTGTTGGGAAATGGTGGGAGGGGATTGGGAGTAAAGGACGAGAGATTCAAATCAGTCGCTTAGCTCATTCAATAACTTGAGCAAGGCGTGATTCTGACGTGGTACCTATACTCATCTCATCTCTCTCTTTTTTCCATAATTCGTCGTCTTCTGAAGTGACAGTTTCGATCCCCGTTTGTCATAATCTCCGGTGAGTGGTTAAGTGTGCACACGGCGTTCGCGCGAGTGTGTCTGTCTAAGAATGCAGGGGTGGTGGGAGTTAGGTGGGAGGGGCCGGGGGAGGGGATGGGGATGGAGGGAGGGGCGGAACCCGATAATCTCAATTTCGATCAGAGGGAATCCTTTTATCCGTCTTTGTCCTATCCCTCCTCCCTTGCCCCTCTAACCCCCCCCCCCCTCTCCCCTTATCCGAGTCTCCGCCAGGGTTTTCTCCCTGCCCCTATCCCCTCTTCCCACAACCCTCACTGTCCCAGATATCCCTCTCTCCCTTACCCCTTTTTATCCCTATTCCCATCAGACCGTCCGCCGGCACCCCGTTATCCATTCTGGAGCCTCTCCCCCCATTTCCTCTCCTACACACACACACACACATCCTTTTCCCATTTATCTCATCTTTCCTTCCTTCCTCTCTCTCTCTCTCTCAACACCCCCTCCCCTTCCATCTTTTCCTCCTCACCGTCCACGCGTCTCCCCTGTGCACATATGCGCGCCTCTTTCCCACCTCCCTGATCTGAAATCCAATCAGGAACTTCGTGTCATTTTCGAAAGTAGATGAAAGAAAGGAAGGAATATTACACGTTAAAATTAAGGCTCGGTGAAAATAAATAATTTGAGTGCTTGAGTGTAAGTTGATCTTAAGGAGATGCAGGAGGCTTATTCTTGTGGCGCTGAGAAGATTATCGGTTGCGATAATACTTATTTATCGCGTGGTTTCGTCGTTTCTCATTTTTCACAGTCCTCACATCTTGTCCGCATGCGGTTAATATCAATTGGGAAGTATCGAGTTGTTGTGTAGCTTTAAATATTTCTAGGAAATCATACGACAGCTAGCTATTTTCGATTGCGATGATTGTCGCGGAATTTCGATAAATAATCGATCCCCTGAGCTGGCTATCATATATATTGTGACGGTTCCCGACTCTTACCCGCGAGCTGTGGCCAATTAAAAGCCGGGACAAACGTCCACATATGAAATTTAGTTTTAAAATAATAAGGTCTCGCGAAAAAAAACGGGGTTGGTGGGCTGGATGATTGGGTATTAACACATGAGAGGGAAAAAGGGAAGGTCATGGGGGGGGTTCGGAATTATTTGACTCCCGGGTAGCACTCACCCGAAACTAGGATGCACTGGCCCCGGCCTTCTTCTTTCATCGACTCATGTGCTGTAACCGTGACAGCGTAGATCTGACGAGGAACTCCAAAGAAATGCGCTTTCCGGCACCTTAGAAGGTTTGCTTCCTCGTAGATCGGCAAATCCTGGTACGGGTTGACCGGTATCTGTACCGGACCAATGTACCGCACCTGTTCCGGGCCCTGGAGCACGTCTGCACTTCGGCCCACCGCTCATCAGCGAACACTCCTCATTGAGGAAAAAAAACGAAGAGAGCCTCCGCGACACCTGCGCGGTCTTTATATCCTTTTCGGCGCCGGTGTCACATGATGAAAAAGGGGGGGAAGGGGCGTAAGGCACGCCATATCCCGAGACATGGTCAAATGAATCCCTCCAAACCACTCATCGCCGATGCACCTAACTGCGCGGCGATGTGCTACACTCTAGAGCCAAGGAGTGGGGTGGGGGCGGTGACTGGGTAAATAGGGTGTGGTTGGGACGTAAATCTGTGACGGACTCGGGCCGTCACAATTCATTCATTCATTATAGTAATCTACCGGTTAGAGGTAGGTTGTGATGAAAGTCAGAGAATATCCAACGAACTCTTACACGTGCTGTGCCCTTTCTACCTCTTGTATTTCTTTCTTCATCTCAGCATAAGTCCTACCTTTCTTCATCCCGTCCATAAAACCGATTCTCTTCCTTCCCCTTCCCCGCTTACCCAACATCCTTCCCTCTATCACGACCTTCAGTAAACCATCGTCCCTCATTACCCCTTCCAGCCACCTACCCTGCCTTCCCCTAATCTCATCTATAAGTTTCCTCTCCTCGCCCACCATGTCAAGCACTTCCTCATTTGTCTTCCTTTCCGTCCAACGCACCTTCTCCATCCTCCTCCACACCCACATCTCAAAAGCCTTCAGCCTATTTTCGTCTTCCTTTCTCAAGGTCCACGTTTCCGCCCCATACAACGCCACACTCCATATCAAGCTCTTTACTAGCCTCTTTTTTACATCCTTACTTAAGGTCCCCGTCATCAGCTCCCTTCTATTATTGAACGCTTCCTTCGCTAGCGCTATTCTCCTCCTAATGTCTTTGCTACTATGTCCTCTTTCTTCTAGCGTACTACCCAAGTAATTAAATTGTTCAACTTGCTCCAGTTTGTGACTTCCTACTCTTATCACCAGCTTCGCTTTCTTTGTCCTACAGAATCTCATTACTTTTGTTTTCCTATTATTTATCTTCATTCCGTATTTCTCACACTGCTTTTCCAGTGCATCTACTAAAGTTTGCAGTCCTTTCGATGACCGACTCACCAACGCCTGGTCGTCTGCGAATCTAACCGACTTTATCCACTGGCCTCCTACTTTCATTCCCACGTCTAGCTCATCCCATGCCTCTCTTACCATTTCCTCAGCATAGATGTTAAAAAGTAAAGGCGACAACGGGCACCCTTGCCGCACCCCGCGACCTATAACTGCCCACCCTGATTCCCCGTCCGCTACCCTTACATGAGCCCTCTGACCCATATATAAGTTTCGGATGAGTCTCCTATCACGCCAATCTATTACTATTTTCCCCAGTATCTGCATTAGTTTCTCCCAGTTTACTCTGTCAAACGCCTTTTCGAAATCTACAAAACAAGCGAAAACATCCTGATTATGCTCTATGTTTCTATCTATAAGTGTCCTCATTACCGCAATCGCATCTCTGGTTCCCCTCCCCTTCCTAAACCCAAATTGGTCATCGCCTAAATAGCACTTTGCTCTGCTCTCCAACCTTCTATTTAGTATTCTAAGCAACACTTTTGCTGCGTGCGAAATTAAACTGATTGTTCTATACTCCTCGCATTCTGACGCTTTCTTATTCTTCGGGATAGGTATTAACACTGTTTTCACGAAATCCTCTGGCCATACTCCTTCCTCGTAGATCCTGCGAATAAGTTCGAAAAACGATTTTCTCCCCCTACTACCTAGATTCTTCAGTAGCTCCGAAGGTAGGTTATCGGTTCCCACGGCTTTTCTACCCTTCATCTCTCTTAGTGCCCTCTCTATTTCACTCTCAAGTAACTCTGGTCCGAGGTTATCTTTATCTATTGTTCCTTCGTCCTCTAGCTCTAGGCTAAGGGGTCTATTCTCGCTGCCATATAGCTCCTCTACGTATTCTCTCCACCTTTCTTGGATATCTTCCTGTTCGATTAATATCTTTCCTGTTTTGTCCTTAACCTTTGGTATCGCTTGACCTCTCTTACCACCCGATAACATTTTCACCTTGGCGTACAAAGCGCCCACTTCCCCCTCCTCCTGCATCTTTTCCATTTGCTCACATTGTCCCTTCCACCAGTTTTCTTTTGCCCGATTGGTCACTCGCCTGAGTTTATTATTCAATTCCTTGTACTTCCTCTTGCCTACGTCGGTGTTCACGTTTTTCCATATCCTTCTCTCCTCCATTTTCTTCATCATTTCTTGTGTAACCCACTGCTTCTTAACCCTCTTCTTTTCCACCGTTCCTATTGCTTTCTCTGCCGCTCTTGCAATGCCTGTTTTTATAACCTCCCATCTCTTCTCTATGGTTCCCATCCGCTTCTCTTCACCTATGTTCTTTTCTACTAGCTCTTGGTATTCCCTCCTTTTCAACCCTTTCAATGCTTCAAGGTTCCACCTCTTTATCTTCCTCCCTTTACAAAGCCTTTTGAATCTAACTTCACACTTCATCATCACCAAGTTATGATCCGAGTCCGCATCCGCCCCTGGATAGCTACGAGAGTTTTTTACACTGTTCCTAAATCTCTGCCTCACCATTATATAATCAATTTGGTATCTCCCGGTGTCACCCGGCATTTTCCATGTGTACCTACGCCTGGGGTGATGTTTAAACCAAGTGTTTGTCACTACTAATTTATTTCTTCTACAAAATTCAACTGCCTTTTCCCCGCGATCATTTCTTCTTCCTAGCCCGAACCCTCCTACTTCTAATCCGTCCCTCCCTTCTCCCACCACTGCATTCCAGTCACCCATCACTATCAGGTTTTTCTTCCCCGGCACTTCTCTAATTATTTCTTCTACTTGCTCGTACACCTCTTCCACCTCTTCCTCCCTATGGTTGCTCGTAGGCATGTATACCTGGACCAGTACGAAATTCGTCGGGCGTGCTTTTATTTCTACCACTAGTATCCTGTCGTTCACCTGTTCAATGTTTACCACCCTCAGTCCCAACTTTGTGTTCAGTACCATGCCTACCCCCCGTTGACTCTCATCTCCCCCACTATAGATCACCCTGTAGTTATTACTCCAATAGTCCCCGCTATCCTTCCATCTAACCTCGCACAATCCCAAAGCATCTATTTTTCCTTTTTCCATTTCCTGCTTAATATTTTCAAGCTTCCCGGCCCTCATCATGGTCCTTACGTTCCAAGTTCCTATTTTTACCACTGTTTTTCTCCTCCTCTTCCTCTTTTTCTTCTTCTTCTCCCTCCTTTCCCTTATATCTTCTGATGATGATTCTGATTCTGTGCAAGGATTTCGTGTGATGACGACCGCGGAGGCCTTGCCTCCCCGCTGCCGGTCACGACACCCGCCCTAGTGGGCGGCGTCCCGTAGTTGCCAGGAATCAGATCTCTTTGGATGACTTTCATGTTCTGGGAAGTGATAGTTGAGAGGTATCCCACGCGACTCAACGGTATTTTTAACGTGACACCATCACGGAACTACCTTTCGTCTGGCTCCTACCCTTCGACCTATCTGGCATGGGTGGCATATTACATTAATAAATGCCAATCAGGCTGGTGTTTTCAATACATTATTAATGCATACGAAACTACGCAGAACAATAATTTCAGGCGTATTAAGAACATGAGTACATTGTGTGTAAATATTCATAAATCAGGAGCAAAGCAAAATACATGAAGTCATGAACTGACTCAAATATTTTTCGGCACATATTCTCATGTCAACTTCATTTAATTTATAACTCATGTTCCCTCGAGGATTTTCTATGAAAGGTAAATTCATCGAATATTGTATTATAAAATTACACTCTGACACAGACGTATAAACATCACTCATAAGTAATAGCAGGTGACAATATTTACGTATATTAACGAAAACTATTTTTGATGCTTCATTGCTGACCTTAATGTACATACCTATCTTGATCAGTCTTGAAGATGGAATGATTTAATTCCGTAACCTCAGACCAACCCTTGAATCAACAAGTCAGTAAAACATTGTTGTTGAGGTAACTATGTACATATCATTTTAATCTTTAGTGGATATGCTTTCACGCACCATAATATTTTTCTCCAAGCAAGATATTACCTAGAATTTGATGCATCTGACCTCATTTTAAAGAAAAACTCGCATCTTTCAAATATTTTCAAAACATTGACCCCTTGCCCAACTAATGTTTGAGCAATTTGCCTACAAAAAATAAGCTGTTTTACATATAGCATAGATTACGGCTGTTCGCTCCTGAGGGAGGGTATTGAAAAAATTAGGAATTTATAACCTCTAGATTTAGTCAAAAAACTAATAGTGTGTACTTCGTATGTTTTCTCAACTATTTACAAAAAATAATCGATCGAATGAACTTGTGAAAATGTTTTCATCGTACGGCGTGAAAAAATGAGTCAAATTAGAGACTTAATGTAGATACATTTATTTAATTCCTAATAATATTTGTAATGTATACCAATATATTCTTGCTCCGTTAATATTACAATATTTACTTCATACATACGCTGAATTAAAAAAAAAACAAAATTCAGATATGATCTCCATGATGGCTAGGAAAAGGTGTCGCTCGAACAACCTTGAAGTAGTATCATAGTTTTTAATAATCTTAAGTGACTAGGATTTAACAAGGTAACATCATGCCGAACGGGGTGATAGGGGGGGGGGTGATAGTAAGCGGTGGACAAGATGGAGGAGAATAGTAATAGAGGGCGGTTTGAAGAAAGAAAAAAAGATATGTTTAGTATGAAAGGGATATTTATTTGAAAAACATATCAGTAAGTTTTGCGAAAGAGACGTCATAGAAGACACTGCGCACTTGGTGAATTCTGGGCAGGGTTGTCCAAAAGATCTGTGTTACTCATGCACAAGGCCAAGTTCTTACATTGATTTGTATTGGTGATGATTAAGATATCTGTTCAGAGCGAAGGGCTTTGTGTCGGTGGAAAAGCTTCTAAGCTTATCATCGTCTTAGGTGATCGTGAAGCTTTTATCTGGTTTTCTTTCTCGATTCCCTGTCGCGATTTTTGCAATCCGATGCGTCGTTATAGTTTACTTGTGTTAATATTGTTCTGAGTATCTAGTTATTAGGTATATTTTAGTGTTAAGCTGGCACGGAAGAGGAAGGAAGAAAATAGGAATATTTAGACGACATCAAACGGAAAGCAGAAAATACGTGAAACTCAAAGAGTCACTCATTTCAAGGGAAATTATTTTTGCGACGGAAAAGTAATTGATGAACCCGTAACAGATTAAATTAAGGCAGAAAATGTGCAAAACCATTTCAAAACACATTAATGAATCAGTTTTTCAGTCATTGCTAGTTTTTACTACCTACTTATATGGT
Source organism: Pyrrhosoma nymphula (assembly GCA_963573305.1). Taxonomy (NCBI): domain Eukaryota; kingdom Metazoa; phylum Arthropoda; class Insecta; order Odonata; family Coenagrionidae; genus Pyrrhosoma; species Pyrrhosoma nymphula. The sequence goes on along the minus strand of OY754335.1, from coordinate 2,780,072 downwards.
GCTGCTCATTCCCTAATAAGGTCTAACAAAAAAGCATCCAGCTGCCATTTTTGCCTCCACATTAGTCTCAATTCATATAATTTCACGGTGTTAACTGAACTGTATTTAACCTATTTTCTTGATTTATGTGGAAACGTTCCCTTTTTGAATTTTTTAATAGTTCGAGTTACTACTAGTGGTCATGATATGAGGTTGACGAGTTCCACGACCTCCAATGTAGGAGCACGAGAAAAATATTGTAGGTATTATTATTGCCATAGAAACAAATGAGTGTTTTTTATGCTCTCTGTGAATGTCCAAAACCCTATTTCCGTTGACAATCTAACAGAGGGCTAGTTTTATTATTACTATACCTTTGGCACTCTGAAGAGTCTAAAACGGTCATCATATCATGGTGTTGACTAAAATGTTTTTTCCCTGATTTCTTCGTTCCTGCGGAATCATTTCCTTTATTTTTTATCAGGTTTTTAATACCTAAGGGTTACTATTGATAATCATCTTCATCCTGTAGCGAGCTAGAAGTAATGATGGATAAAAAATCCTCCCGCTCCCCCCCCCCCCCCCACCCCTTATACACAGCACCACCAAACTCACCCTAGGGTTTTCAATTTGCATATTCAATTACCCACATCCTCCTGAGCGCTTCGCCATATTTATTTGATTTAAAACTTCATTTCCCCTTTTCTTCTCTCTTAAAAAAGTTTTATAACCCCATTCCGCGCTCTCTCTCTCTCTGGTCCATTTCGCATTTCCCATCCCCGATTCCCAGCATCCCTCTCGTCCACTCCTAACCCAGTGTGTGTGTCCTTCTTCCCTTCCCACTCTACTTATAAAATGCTACGTATATATCTCTCTCCCCTCCCCGCTAACCCTATCGCGTTCCCCGCTTTCCCCCCCCCCCCTACTTCATCTCCCCCCCATCCCTATCCTCACCCCTCAACATACCTCTCCCATTATCCCCTTAACCCCCCCCCCCACCCATCGCTTAAACGACTTAAAATCGCAATTTGAATCATATCATCGTGACGTACGCTTTCCATTCGCTATTGTGCGCTGTACACGGGCGCTCTGGCTTTCCATTCGTTTCAGACCATGCGAACTTTGCTGCGCACTTCAAAATGAAGATGAAGTGCGTCCAAGATGATAGCGCGCAGAAGTATGAAGCCAATCAGTAAACGCGGGTACGATTCCGGGTGGAGAAGCGAACCACGTGACCGATGGTGATTGGTGGCCATCATATGATCGTGAAAACATTGTTTACTTTTCATTAATTTCTTTTCCAAATCAGTAAATCTCATCGAATTATGATGTTTAAAATATTGTTAATTGTTATCGTAACGAAAGAACAAAATGAATGCTTGTGAACATAGGTATACACTGACTCGAAAACCTTGTCGTGATATCTTGATGAATAATTTCTATTCAGTAGGAGGTGTAACAGAAATCGTTCTGCATAATACAGTTGAGTTACTGATTGATTTATCATTCAATGATTGACCTTAATATCGCATAACATGATATCGAAGAACATTTATTGATAATCGAGTCGGCTCATGCTACTCAGCCATTATGGAATCGCGAATACGTCATATCTGCCTTATAGGTGTAGCGAAACTTGGTGGCACTCGCCCGTACAGAAAATGACATCAGGGAGAGGAGATCATACAAGAGATGAGGGATAAATATCCTTAGATTCTCCCTTGAGATCTCCAACTGAGTCCTTCGATAGATTTGCCCGCTCATAAATGCGTAATTTATTATCAGTGGCCTTAAACGCTCCGCTGGCGATTGCCACCAAGTTTCGCTACACCTATACCGACCGTCCTTTGCAAGCCAGTACCCTATTGGTCGTAGGTTTGAATTATCTACTTAGTTGTTATCTTGGACGCACTTTAGGGAGCAGAGTTGACGTGGGCCAAACAATGCTAAAATAACTTCGATAATTTTTTTTACAGTGAATATGTATACATTTTTTAAAATTATGTATCATTGTGCCATGCTAAGCCATAGGCTATGCTAGGCTATGCTTTTGTTATAATACGAAAGCTAGGTTTTTATTACTTTTAATCTCTTGCCAGAATTGTGCGAGTAATCTCCATATGCGGTCAAGTTGGTTTAATTAGATTGAAATCCTTGTTTTGTGCTCACGATAATGAAATAAGTTAATTTCTTAATTACGTGCTAAAATTGTAAGGAAATGGGAAAAAGAAATCAAAATGAAAGACTGTTTCTATTCTGTTTAAGGTTCCTCATGATTTGCCCATTGTGATTATCTCATTTTAATAATTGTATGTTCTTCGAGGATAAAATCTCCTGTCTCGGACACCTTGTAAATTAATTAGCCCGTCACTTTTTTTTAATTTGAAGCGAATTTTGCTTTTATTGATAAACTGGGTACATATCATGACCCTTTACAGTAAAATATAATAATGAATACAATGGTTAATACAATTTTTAAAATAATGTTTACTTGTTGTCCTGCGAAGCCATAGGCTTGTCAGCAAGTACCCAGTTTTAAATATTTGAGTGATCGGAAAAGTAAAGCTTAAATACAATTGACGAAAAATATTCACAAGAGAAAAACAGCTACCAATATTCATAACATTCCATAAGGACAAGTGAAACATTTAACAATTAAATATAGAGCTAGCCTAATTCAGGATAACATACTGCTTTGGTAATTACAATAACCTCATGAAACATAAAAAAACAATACATAAAAACAATACAGTGCACTGCTATAGTATATATGCTCCACAATTGAAATAACATGATACCACCTGAAGATAGAGAACAAATTTCTATCATCAGACGAGTTCGTACAATTTTATTTAATTATCATTGAAAATGAATTTCGAATTTCTTAGCTGTTGAAGTTTTGGTTTTCTTAGGGACTCACTTCAAATATTGAGAAATTAACCTTGACTTGTTTTCCGTAAATGTTTATAACTAAAACATAATATAGCCATTGATAAGTTTTATAATCTATTTAAACATGTTTTAATGTTTTTATTTCTGCTTTGCAGGTAAGCAAGATTTTTTCGTATGATCTGGTGCCATATTTCGGCGTATTTGCTGCACGAATACTCTCCAAGCATTGCCATAAAAACCGAATAGAAGTTGAGCAAGATACTTCTAGTTTTTTTTACAGCATCATGCTTTGGTAAGAATTTCACACCTAATTTAATAAACAAACCTTTATCAATAGCGACCATGTTGCCAGCGCGCCTATTACTATTTTCTACCATGCTTAATTTGCGCTAACTGTGTGTTTCCATTAATATCCCAACGTATGATTTTGGTGTTAAAAACATTAAAATAGTCAATGCAAGAGAAGTTGTGTTCCTATAGTCTGAGCCTGACTTATTCATTGTAAGTGATATCGGTGTGCATTCTGTATTATACTTTTATCAACTGAGGTTGTTTGACCATCTTTTGCGTGGTCGACCTCTTTCTTATTGGTGTTCGGTCCATTTGCTATCTTGACGACTCTTGAGTCGTCCTTTGTTGATACGTGTTCATTCCATTTTTCTTTCCTTTTATTTGTCCATTCTTTTATTGGACTTATCTTACATAGGTCTCTGATATTTTCGATAGAAATCCTATCTAATCTTGTCTTGTTCACTATTTTATTTGTACAGTCATTTCTTAAGTCTGCACTATCTGTTTTGTTTTACTTGTTTGTGCTGTAGTTTCCATGGAATGTGTCATTAAAAGGTCTGATAACTGCTTTTTATATTCTTGTTTTTGCTTATTCTCGTATGTATTTATTTCTCCATACTGTTTGGTTCAGGCAGCACTCAATCATTTCCGCTTTTGTTATTAGTTCATTTACTTCTTCACGTAAATTCCCATAGCTAGTTTATAACTGCTCCTAAATATTTTAATTTCATTATCTGCTCTATGATGTCCTTGTTTAGTTCTATTTTACGTCGGATTGGTTCCATTCATGTTACCATTGTTTTTGTTTTTTTTTCGAGTGCTATTTCCATATTATATTTATTTCCTATCTGCATGAATCTCATCAAAGTCTTTTGTAAATCATCTTCTTTTTATGCAATTAGTACTGCATCGTCTGCCTAGCATATAATATTTATATTATTTTATTCAAGTCTGTATCCTTTTATGTTTTTTATATTTTTTATTATTTCGTCCATAACTAGGTTAAATAGTGGCTGGATTAAAGGAGTCCTCTTTTCTAATTTCTTTTTCCACTTTGACTCATTCAGAGAATTCTCCGTTACATTTAATGGTTATTTTGTTTCCCATGAATATATCTTTGATTACTGCTACTATTTTTGCCTATCGGTGGATATTATTACCGTTTGTAGTTCGTAGAAGTATCACACGTACGTGATTATGTCAACAAAAGGTGCCACAAGTGAAGCACTGAAATACATAGGAACACAAAAAAGAAACACAAATTAATATTTCCGATATTTCGGCTGCCAATAGCAACCTTTCTCACAGGAAGGAAGGAAACAAACTGGCTGGGAGACGGAGGACGGGTGAGGTAACGTAGGAGAGGGACGGAGGGGGAGAAGAGGGGAAGGGATGTGTCTGGGGTCATGGTCATCTTCTTCCTTCCATAATACATATGTATACATATTGTCATATATAACATTATATGTACAGATGCGGAAATCCTCCCATCGGCAGAGTAAAATTTTCAGGACAGACGAAACAAGTTGTCTGCCCGTCTAAAATATCGATTTTAGTTTTTTTTTGTCGATTACTGTAAATTTGTAGGTAATAGCGTTGTGCATGTCGTTGAAAACCTTCGAGCATATTATGCATTTAAGATAGAGGGCGCGTGAGCTATCCTTACCATGTATGCTTTTATTTTGGCTGGAGCAATTCGGAACATGTGACGTCAGATGTGGTAACTGATTGATTTATTTATACTCTTGAGACATGAGACAGCGTGAAAAACATATTTTAAAAAATCGGCTATGCGATTGAAAAGATGTGATTTTTTATCCACTTTACGTAATGTAATTTTGGTATGAACTATCGCTAATAACGCCTTCTCCGTTTGTTATTCTATTAGAAATTACAACATTTTTTAAAAATTTAAAATTCCTATCTATAATGTTAGATAGGAGATTAATATGAAATATAAAAATGCCTTTTTAGGATGGACTTTCAAGTTATTACGGGCTGCCTTAGTTACTGGCGTTCAAGTATTACGTAATACGATTTATGTCATTTTTGACCCCGCTCCCCTCCCCCTATGTAAGACAATGTAAAATTTTCCCAACTTCCCCCCTCCCTCCCTCTCAGTCTTACGTATGACGTTAGTTATTTGTGTCTACCCTTCGTTAAATGCTCGCTTTCTGCTCATCTTTCCATAGAAACAGACAGCAGCAGAAGTACAGCTTTGGGAACTGGATATCGTATGATTATGCAGTGTTTTGAGTACCTACCACATTCATTGATCAGGAAGCTAATGTAGCTAGCAAGTCTGGCGACAGAATAGGAGCATTGGTGTAGCGGTGAGATAACGGAAAATACGCCATTAACTGTCACTGCTAAATTTCATTCGGAAACGAAGCAACGTTTCAAGACGGACAAAAATCTTACATCAATTGGTTCCTGACACCCTGCCCCCCCCCCCATACATAAGACAATGTAGAATGAAACCCCCCCCTCTCTAAAATGTCTAACGTAATATTTGAATGGACTCTTACCGTGTCTGACGTCGCATGCTTGGCGGTTGCTCTGGAGACAAATATCTTCCCCTGATAGCCTCCATTGTATGACTGCTCGGAGGTGGAAACTCAACCCCTGCCACACTCCCTTTGAGGTGGTGGCTTGCGAGGTGCTGTGTAGGTAGGTGCACGTCCTCTCTTATCTTATCCTTCTTATCTTATCCTCTGGGGATCTTATCTTTCAAATGTGATGTTAAAGGAAGAAAAAAAAACAAACGAAATCCATTATGACTTGCAGTTTTCAAAGCAACAATAACTTCAAGAAATATATAGCACAGAATTATAATGTAACACTTTTATTTACCTTGTTAGTAAAAATTATAACCAGTAGGACACCGCGTAGTAAACTAGCACAATTTTCCATCTTAAATTAGTTCTTAAAAGATAAATTTTATATCTCCGAGTCTTGTCATATTTTATTATTATTATTATTGTATGTTTTCAATCTGCCAAGTTTTAACTTGTCTTTTTAGCACTGAAATTTAAAAGCTTTGGAACTATGTTTTGTAAAGTTATTTTTCCATGATGGTTGCAGTAGTTCGGTATATTATATTTTTCAGCGGACGGAATGACATCCATGATTATTGTTTTTTTTCCTGATTTTTAGTAAATAGGTACGTCAACCATAGATGTGGTAAAACCTTTTGTTCTATAACTGTGAGGTAAAAAAATACATTTTTTTAAATACGCATTTGGAATGAATGCGATAACTATTTTGCTTGACCTCCGGCCATGGTTGTTGTGAAACTACAAAGAGCTTCCTACCTCCAGGTTTCCTAACATGCGCTCGTCGTTCCACATATCGAAAGGTAATGGGCTCCACGATTATTGCTCGTGTGTTGAATTTCAGGGAAGATGTCAGACATGAGTAATTAAATGTTTTTTTAATAACTCCGTGGTGAAAATCCTATCTTTTTAAGTGTGTACTTTGAACAGGCTTGTAAAATATTTACCAGAATTCAGAAGTGAAAATTGTGTACCTACAGAACGTTTTCGATTACAAGACGTTTCGCCTGCGCCCATGGTTCCAATCATAGGTGTTTGTGGGCGCTGAAGTGCGCTGAATTCCGATCTGCGCTAACTTCAACACCTCCAATGTAAAACTCCTGCCAATAAGAAAAAAAGCCATCCTTTTGAAATGAACTATAAAATACTACCCTTCCACGATATTGTTTTTGCGAGTGGAACTGGAAATTACATGATGATGTTACGTGCGTGATTGGTCGAAACATTGGTAAAAATATTATGTATAAAATCTAATAAAAATGAAAAACTTGTTTTTCTTTAAGAAGCAAGTTCTCCTAGGAAGTTGAACGCTGATCAATTAAAGGCACCAATCAACGTAAGTTTTTGAGTTGTCATCTGATAACTAAAGGGAATGTAGTCGAAAGGTGTTAGTGTAATGAAAATGGTGTTGGCAGTTGGCTCATGTGTCTGTAAAAAGTGCTAATTGAAAATATATTTGTCGAATTATCTGCATTTATAGTATCTGAATGTTGTTCTCCAAGTTGTCATCATTGGAAGAAGAATTATTTTTTTGAAATTTCAAACGGGAAGGTTGAATACAGTATTTTTGTGACTCACGCCGTCGCAGGTTCCTATGAATGGAAAAATTAGTGTCAATTTAAAATATAATCGTCGAATTACTTGCATATTTTGTGAGTGAAATTAGTTTTAGACTTTTTCATCAACGAAAGCAGTACTTTTTAAAATCATAATTCAAGCGAAATGCTGGAACACAGTACTTGTTTTGACTCACACTCGCAGATTCCTACGGATTGTTAATATCTCCAATTTAAAATATAGTCCTCGAATGATCTGCATATTTTGCGTCTAAATTTTCTTTTCGGGTAGCGTTTTGGCTTGTCATTTGTGGAGGAAGTATTTTTAAGACAAATTATTTCAATTGAAATGGTGGAGTACAGCATTTTTTGACTCACACAGTTGCAGGTTTGTTTTGCTGGAAAAGTGCCCATTAAAAAAATATATTAGTCGAGAAATCTGCGTATTTTTGTCTTCAATTTTGTTTTATAAACGCTTCTAAGCTTGTCATCAGTGAAAGCGGTATTTTTTAAGATCATTTCAAACGATAAGTTGGAATACAGTATTTTTGTGACTCACGCCGTCGCAGGTTCCTATGAATGGAAAAATTAGTGTCAATTTAAAATATAATCGTCGAATTACTTGCATATTTTGTGAGTGAAATTAGTTTTAGACTTTTTCATCAACGAAAGCAGTACTTTTTAAAATCATAATTCAAGCGAAATGCTGGAACACAGTACTTGTTTTGACTCACACTCGCAGATTCCTACGGATTGTTAATATCTCCAATTTAAAATATAGTCCTCGAATGATCTGCATATTTTGCGTCTAAATTTTCTTTTCGGGTAGCGTTTTGGCTTGTCATTTGTGGAGGAAGTATTTTTAAGACAAATTATTTCAATTGAAATGGTGGAGTACAGCATTTTTTGACTCACACAGTTGCAGGTTTGTTTTGCTGGAAAAGTGCCCATTAAAAAAATATATTAGTCGAGAAATCTGCGTATTTTTGTCTTCAATTTTGTTTTATAAACGCTTCTAAGCTTGTCATCAGTGAAAGCGGTATTTTTTAAGATCATTTCAAACGATAAGTTGGAATACAGTATTTGTTTTGACTCAAACATTCTCGGTGGAACCTCCTTAACTCCCTCCCCCTCAATATCCCTCCCCTACTGGCCTTCCCCCTCCCCTCAATATCCCTCCCCTACCGTCTCTTGGCTCTCCCTCCTCCCCCCCCCCCCCCCTTCAACCTCCTCTTCCCCCATATACGCTCCCCATGCTGGAAACGACCGCATTATGACGCTGGATCCCTCGTCGCTAGGTCCTTTCGCTTCTCTCTTCCACACTCATACCCTTGCTCCGTCCGCTGCTTCTCTCCTGAAAAAAACCCTATTTTTTTCCTATCCCTCCTACCCTTTCCCCAACCCTGATCTCACCCTTCTGTCTCCCTCTTTCTCCCTTTACCTCTATCTGTGTGTGTTTTTACATCTTTCTCTCTCACTCTCCAACCTTAGCAAGGGTCTCCCTTGAATCCCACCCCTGTACCCTTAAAAACCTCCTCTTTCTTCTCTCTCTCTCTCTGTCCGTCCCTTACCTCCCCCACCCATTACCCCTTCGCCCTAACTCTCTCCCTTCTTTCCCTTTTTCAGAGCCCCCCTCCCTTCGCCCCCCCCCTCTTCCCCCCCTCCCCACACCACCGCCATAAGACAAGAGAGCAGCGGGTCGCGTGTGGAGTTTCCCATTGGCCGTCGTCCCTCGCGGTACGGGCCCTGGCGAGCTTCGTCTCTCTCTCTCTTTCCCAGCACTCTTCCGACCGCCTCCACTCTCACGCCCTCTATCTCTCTGTCTGCACGTTCGTCTGTCTGTCTGCCCGACCAATCCGCGTTTGAGAGAGGGAGGAGAGTCAGAATTGTGACGACTGGTGGAGGAGCCTAGTTCTACGTCTGAAATCCTGAAAATAGTCTCTCGTGCCGGCAGTTTATTGGGAGACTCCCCTCACAAGTGCACAGTGTGTCTCGTCTGCGGCTTCGTGGTGCTCCAACCCAATCGCCATCAAACGACCATCCTCTACCACCACCATCCTCTACCACTACACGACCCAATTCCCACCCCCACCCCGTTTTAACTCCCTTGTTTTTCTCTTCCAGAGAAACCTTCCACGACAACCCACTTAAACGTCCAATAGCCTGTCTCGTCCCGATCCGAACTCCACCCTCAGTCGCTTCTAAACAACCTTCCTCCTTTCCTGTCTCATCTACACGACACCACCTCGCCCGTTTCCCGACTTTGTGTATACACACATATATATATATATATCCCACTCCCTTTCTCCCCCTCCAAAAGGCGCTTTTGACGAATTTTCCCGCCTTTTTGAACTGCGTTTTCCCGCCGTCGCTGTGACAACCAGCCAACCAACCAACCAGCGGCCTCAGCTCATCCCCGCACGCCATATTTTTTTTTTCGACAGTCCCGCCAACCACGTTATCTCTGTGCAGCTGCTACTTTCCTCTATCTCTGTCTTAACCTCTCCCGGTTTTTTTAATTCACTCTATATCTTTGTCCGTGTCCTCTCTCAGGACCTATCCTTACCTATTCCGCCTCAAAAGTTTCCCGCCGTGCTCTGCTCCCTCCTTTACATTATTTCTCTTCCAGTTCCGATTCCAAATCCACTACCATTAATACACACACTGCCCCACCCATTTAAAAGACCTTTACTCCCTCCTGTCTAATCCTTTCCCTGTCTATTGTGCTCCAGTCCTCCTTAGTGAGTCAGTCGTTTAAAAGGTAGGAGAAACATTTGGCGTGTCAAAGTATATCTATATATTTATCTATATTTATTTTTTCATTTAACCTTCTTAACTAATGAAAAATTTGTTTGATTCATATTCATACCTGCATACTTAATATTTCCTTTTAAATGAAGTTAAATATATAAATTATTTAAACAGTAATTAATCAAGTGCTTGCGTATTTATATTTCTGTACCTTTAAAACAAACCTTATGCATCTAAATAATGATAATCCATTCACTTGTCATCCATCTCTTAACTCAAAACTGTGTTAATCATTTTTAAGCGCTGTAAATAATCCATGTACATATTTGCCCTGCATCACTCATGCTAAATTTAAATTTTGTCTAGCAATGCTTTTAAACGTGTTTATCTATTTATATATACTTATATAATGCGTAATTTTCTTTGTCAAGATGTGATATCCGACCTCATCTACCCCGTGTTTTCTCATTGCCATCTCTAAAACACCCCCCCTCCCCCCAAATCTCTTTGTGAGAAACCCCCCCCCCCGCCCAAATCTCTAATCCCCACATTTTGTTTTCTCAATGCTCGTTACATTCACCATTTCACACATTGTGAGTGCTTTTTTTGTTCCCTTCAGCGCAGGAATCGATTCTCTTTTCCCCTTACGCTTTCCCTTGTCGCTCCTCCTCTCCGCCCCACCCCCTTTCGCCCCTTACCCCCGAAACCCTTATCCCTTCCCCTCAGGATTCACTTCTACCGTCCCCTTGTACCCGTCTTCCCCCCTCTACCATCCACCATCATGTCGTACCCGATCTCTGTTCAATCTCCCTACACCCACGCTGATAATTTCCTTTTCTCTTGTAATATATCCCTCCTTCATTCCCGTTGTATCCTTGTCCTTCCATATATTCAGTGTGGCCGCTCTGTTAACCGTGATTTACCCGAGAGTTTCTCGTGGTTTGCCCCGAAAGTTTACCCGTGATTAATCCGAGATTTACTCGTTATTTACTAGTGATTTACCCGTGATTTACCCGAGATTTACCCTAGAATCACCCGGAATACACCCAAGAATTGCTTGTGCATTTTCGATGGGCGTGAGGAAATCCCAGCATTGTCTGTGTGAGTTTCGAATGTGCATAGCGCGTCAATATTTCCATCTGTTTTAGAGAGGCGGCTTTAGTCATCCTGTGAACATGTCGCATTGAGGTTGATTTTTTTGATAACCTCTGCCAGCCGTCCGTGGTGCGCCATATGTTTACATTCGGCTCGTGGCGATTGAAAATTGGATTTCTGCCTGCCGCAGTTACCTATCTTGACCAAGGGTGTCCCCGGCAGATTTTTGTCGCTATGATGGTGACCTGTGTCCTTATTTACGACTTAACTCTTTGTTCTTTCAATTGAAATACTAATCATTATGGTGACCGTCGGGAATTGTAATTTTGGAATACTCGTTAGGCCACTAGAGTGTTTAGAAAACTACGAATTTCGGCCAACGGCTTGCTAAGATGGAAATATTGGTACACGTTGTGTTCTTGGCTCTATTTGAATGGGCGTTTGACGAATTCTTCTCGAGTGCAGGAGATTTTATGCGAAATGATCTTAGCTGTCTCATTACATTAAACCTTAACACTACTTTAATTATTGCATACGTTTTTGATCGTACCTCCTGTTTGTGAACTAAATTATCGATTATTTTATTCGCACGTAACCAAGTGGTTGTTTTAAAGTGTTAAATTGAATTTCTGACTGCGATTTTCGAATGCAGTAGTGTCGGGCTCAATTTCGTGAAACCTCTTGGTATTGGCAAAGCAACAAATTGTAGAGTTAACTATTTCAAATCAAGGTATCGACCGTTTTCGTTGGACAGTCGATATCTGTATGGATGAACTAGGAGTAGTCGACTCTGAAATGGTACCGATAGTAAGATTGATAAAAACCTTAGAAATGTATCCTGTTTCTTCTTTTTCTTATGAGATTTGCAAATAATCTCCAGGCACATATTTACTATTGCAGAAAATTATAAAAGCGTAATGGATAGGGTTAGGAATGATTGGGTACTGCGAAGTGCTCTTGAGAGAGTAGGTTGAGAGCTTGATAGAGTACGATGGATGCTCCATGTGATGGACATGTATGAAATGAGTGTTCTCCGTTGCTTTGGCCATTCTTAAAGAATGCATGAGAGTCGAATAACGAAATAGATGCTTGATAGTGGAGTGAAGGATGTGTGAGATGAAGGAGCGGACCAAGAAATTCATTTAAGAATGTTGCAGCTGAGAATATTAAGAGTATTAGGAGTCATAGGAATACGAGAGTGTAAATGAATCAATGCATAAACATAAGAGCAGTGAGAGAGGTACGCAGGTCAATATGCACTATTGAGGAAATTGTACAGCCAGTTTTCTAGGCCTAACTGCAATGAATAGGTTCTTTGACTTTAATTAAAGGAATTAAAGTAAGAATTTTGTACTTATCCTCGGATTAATTATGAACATCGACGCGTTACGATATGTCACTACATCATCATCAGGTAATGCATAGCACAGTATTGTCGCACTGTGGTATGCATTGCCTGATGATGCTTCAAAATCAACTTGTGGAAAATTACGAAAATCTTACTTAAATTCCAGTATTAATTTCCTCAAATTATCGCCTGAATCCGTGAATTATATTCTTTGACTTTGTGTACCGCGAAAGGGAATGGCATGATGGGTGTGCAGGCATAAATATTTGTTGTAGGAAGCGGTCGTTGCTTGATTGGAATCTCGCGAATCGTAACAATGTTTTCCTGTATTGCTAAATGCGACTGAATCCGTACAATCCAACCCGGTGGTGTCGTGAGTGGTCGCCATAGCGTTCCCGTAAGGGCCCCGAGGCTTTTCCATTTTATTCTCCGCGTCTCTCTTCCCGTTCTCGCGCCCACGCAGTCTTTTGTCTCCTCTTCTTCTGGGACCGTCCCACGCTTACACATCTCAACTTCTTTCTCCCCCTTTTGGTCCTGAGTCTCTTTCGTCCCATCGCCATCTGTACCGATTTCTCTCCCCCCACCTCTCTGAAACTCCAGCCACTGCACCCTCACCGCACCACCTCTCCCCCTCGGGGAGTCCTCAGGGAACCACGCAGGGGTCCCGCGACCCCCTCCCTCTTAAACCCCTCTCACTGTCGCCCTACCCCTCCATATCGATCATTGCCGTGTTCCCTCCACTCTCTCTAGCTATTGTGTGTGTGTGTGGCCCCCTCTTCGACTGACGAAAACCCTACGTATCCCCCGCCCCACCCTTAGGCCTCCTGTACCCCTCTCCTTGAATGAATGCATGACCTTGAATCGGCCTTGGTAACCCCCCCCTCCCCCCTCCCCCTGCGTCGTCTTCCCATCCTCTCCCGTGCTGCAACGCCCCCTTATTTTATTCCCTGCCCACGAAAACTCCCCCTTTCGCCCTGTACCCTGTCCCCCCTAACACTCTGTCCCCTCTTATCCTGTCTCCCTAAAACCCTGCCCCCCTCTCACTCTCCCCAGTATACCCTGTTCCTAACCTGAATCCCTTGACGCGGTATCCTATACACTATACTACACACACTTGTGCTCTCCTCTTCCGGTCACCCTATACTCCTGGACCTCACCCCCTTACCATATTCACCCTTTCCTTGTCCTCTCGCCCTGTACCACATACTCTGTTCCTTTATACCTTGTCCCTTTATACCCTAGCTCCCCTTGCCTTAACTCCAAAAAACACTCCTCTTCTCACTGTCCCATTATACCCTTTTCTCCTTAACCCGTATACCTGTTATACTTTGCGTTCTTCACTCTGTTCCCTTATTCCCAGATTCCCAGTGCTCCTCATCCTGTCCCCCATATTCTGTCCCTCCTCTACTCTGTCCCCTTATACCCTATCCGTATGTCACCTTGTCCCCATTACCCTTTTCCCCTTACCCTGTTCCCCTCACCCTTTTCCCTAACGCTGTATCCCTTAATCTGTTCTCTCAAACCCTGTATGCTACTCCGTGTTCCCTAATACCCTGTACTCCTCACCACTCCCCTAATACCCTGTACCCCTTGCTCTGTCCTCATTATCCAATCTCCTCTTGCCTTGTCTCCCTTAACCTGTCCTCCATACCTTGTCCTTCTCATTCCCCCTTATACGTATCCCTCAGCCTGTCCCCGTATGCATTATCCCCCTGGTTACTCTCCCCCCTTCAACCTGTCCCTCTTACCCTGTGTCCCTTAACCTACCCCATCATACCCTGTAGCCTTCACTCTCTTTCCCATACCCAATATTACTCACACAGTCTCTTAATGCTCTGTACCCCTCGACTTGTTCTTCTTACTCTCTTCCCCTTGTACCCATTCCCCTCTCCTTCTCCTCCTAACCATTTCCCATTTTCTTCCCCTTTCCATTTCTCCCATCACTCACCTTCCTTTATGCTTTCCATTTTCTCTCCCGCTCGCGGTTCCTTCCCCTCACCTTCCTTCCATGCAGACTCTCACCCCGAAATTTGCCGACTGGAAATGTTTTTTTCAGCCATCTTCTTCTCTCACCATCTCCTCCTAGCTCCTGTTCTCCCCATACTCTTGTCGAGGAGTCCCAGTTCGCGTCGACTCCTTGTTGTTCCCTGAAACCCTCCAACCCTTTTCAACTCACCCACATACCCTTTTTCCCCCATCGTAGCGTATTTGCCATCCCTTTCCGACTCTTCGTCAGTCTATCCGGCCGTGGCGTCGTCGTCGCCTCTGCTACTTCTGGGCTTCGCGTTGCCACTGCACTTTTAGTGGTTCCGCGAACTGGTTTATTTCACCGCGCCACCACGCACCTCCATTCCCACGTGCCTCGTCGCACCCTCTTTGAGAGAGTAGCATCTCATTCACCATCTCTCGATATTTTTAAAATCGTGTTTGCTTCTCTTTTTTAAGTTTCTTCCCCTCGAGTTAGTCCGCCAGCCTACCACTTGAGTCGCTGAAACAGGTCCTGCCTTCCGAACGATGTGTAATTCACGGGATTTGAAACGGGAGAGAGATAAAATCTAAGGTTGATGTTTTGAATAATTTATGCATTAAATTTTTAAATGATTATTTATCTGTTAAGTCATCGTTTCAACAGTAGTTATAGACTGCCACTTATGGCAGCTGTACCTACCAGTACCTAATCTTTTTTTAATCGAAAATTTGAGGAAGTCTACGTGATGCGAATCTCCTAATTCGACGCAGAAGAAAACAAAATTGCGATGGAATCCCGCTCAAGCCAGTAAGAATGAAGTTTACCTGAGTTTAGTCCACAAAATAATTTATGCAACTCGCCCAAAAAGAATTTTGATCGCAAAGATATGTCTAGAATACTTGTAGACAAGTTTGCGTTAAATTCATGTCACGGTGCTTTTTGTGTAGTCTTAAGGTGTAAGGGTACCAAAAACACTCAGTATCCGTTTTATAATCTCTGGCTTAGTATTTTCTCGGCGAAAATATTGTAGTTAATACTTTTTCCAGTTGGACCTTTTGTAATGTAAAAGAAATCCATTTTTCTCTTGGCTAACGTGAAATAAACGTCCATGGTGCGTCATCTTGCGATTAGCGTTAACGAGGCATTAGTTAAAAAAACTGCCCCTCAGTTGCATTTTACACTGTTGGAAATTTACCCTCGACCATCCTGATTAGAAGCCTGCTCACAGGAAGCATGCGCTTTCGAAAGCAGATTCGTGAATAGATAGTTAAAGGAATACTGGAACGAGTGCAATTTTCCATGCATGCTACTTTGCAGGGTCGTCCCTGGGGATTGAGGGGCCCTGTGCAAGCGAAAGTCGGAGGGCCCCCTAACATTGCATTCCCTCATTGACAGAGTAGCATCTTTTAAGCATATTTCATGGAAATAAGGAAATTAACCGACAAACTAGCGAATAGATTCAAGAAATTTACGTGTGCACCAAGTAGTAGGTAATTTCGGGTTATAGGCGAGTTTCCCCCCACCGTCTGAAAAAGAGGCAAGAGCGCGGGCCCCCATAGGCGCGGGGCCAAGTGCAGCGGCACCTATCCCACTACCCTAAGGACGGCACTGCTACTGTGTTTACTTGTGAATGAGACGCCCTTTAAATTTATATGCACTTTATATTGTCAAAGGTCAGGTTTTTTGTTTTGTTTTCCGGCTATGATATCGCGCTGAAAAGGTACCGTTTAACACAATATTGGAAACTTTTACCACTGAAAGTCATCGTAATTTTGCGTCAGAATTTCTGTTAAATAATCATTTTAAAAGTTATCATAGGCTAACATTAATGGCAAATGTGTCTACCGGAAACATTTTTTATGGAATATTTGTGGAAGTCTGCGTGATGTGAATGTCCTGGTTGAACGCAAGTAAAGGAAAAAGTGCGGTGACGTTCCGCATAAGATGGTATAAGATGGAAAGAAAGTGATTGAATTTTCACCCGCTGCTGCTCAAATTTATTTAGCAAGCACATTAATATTTTTCATCACATTAGTCTTCGTTTTGTATTTTTTTGGCGTAGTAAGTACGTGTTAAACATTTTTTAGTCATCCTGCAATCGGAGAAGATGGTTTATTAGGGATTAGAACTGGGTGAACATAAATATATATTGGCGATTGCGAAGAAGTGGAAGAATTCGTCCACTTGTGCAGTTGAGAGTTATATTAGAGCTTATGCTGACGGATGCTCTGGAACTAGAGTGTCATCGCGTAAACAGGACCTTGCGTTTGAATCGATGTTCTCATTCCCCCTTTTCAAGTTTTTTTATTCTTCTCTCTTTTTTAATGACGTGACCTCTTGTTAATGATGTGTCGACGTCGATACTAGACGAGGGTTGAAGTAACAAGCGTGCTATGTTACCAGGAGATGTTTTTCTTTTTTAATTCGTCCGACATTGTGTTCCGACTCTTTCGTCGTCTTCGTGTGCTAGGAATCATCGAGGCTGTAGTGTACGCTGTGTGCAAGTAATAATGTGAGAGCTCTTCATTCAATGTGTCGAAGTTATCGCTAATTGGAAAGCACGTCAGCGCACGCGCGAACGGCGATGAATGTAACGATATCCTCGGATAAAACGTTCCGTCTACCTGTCGCCTGTCGGTAGGTAGAACTCTGCAAGTTCAAAAAAATCACGGCCGAAAGTTTTGTTAATAGTTAACGGATTCGTTAAAAACTACTTACTATTTCATTTGGTTGCCTGGGGCGATCACCAAACTGCCATCACTACTACGCGTAAATCGAAAACACCCAAAATCTTCCCCCTCCCCCGGATTGAATCGTATTCCTCCCTCCCGTTTGAACCAACATTTTTGAAATGCTCATTCCAGAATTATCGTTTGATGAGATGTACTTATTTATTTAATTTTTAATTTTCAAGAACCACCGGAAAAAGCTCTTATTGGCCTTTATTAACAATTGACAATGGACGAGTACACACACGCATGCCCTGGGGGATGAAAAATCTTCCCCACGCGGGACTTGAACCCGCGACCTTTGGGTTAGCAGGCGAGGACGTTACCCCGCCGCAACCGAGGGCGGCCAAATTTTTTAAAATATCAATTTATATATAATTTTATTAACCAATTATATACCAGAAATATGAAATAATATTTAAGGAAATGCATTACAGCGTTTCGTTAGTCGTAAATTGATGCAATTTGATCACTGAAACATGGTAGAGCAAGTGCAACATTTGCCGGCCCCGGTGGCGGTTGGAGTAAAGTGTTCGCCTGCTGGCCCAAGGGGCGCGGGTTCGATTACCTACTGGGTGGATTCTTCACCACTCAGGGCATTCATGTGTCAACTCGTCCTGTGTTATTTGTTAATCGCCCGATGTAAAAAGACGTTAGAGGCCTGTTTTAGGCGGTTATGGAAATTAAATAAATAGTGATCGAATATAATTTTAGGATTCATGTTCCATGAGGATTTATTTCCAATTGTTGACGTAACCATGCTCTCGAAGTGTCCTCACGGAATTTATAAAATCTTGGAATGGACTTTTCATGGGGTTAATTATTTTTTTTTGAGAGTTGGCAACCCTTACCCTCCCTACCCATTCGTTTCCAGGGTTCGTTTGTATGCGTAATTGTTTGTGTGTTTGTGCCGTTCGAGATGTACACACACACACCTTTCGTTCCCTGGAGCCACTGTCCACTTTTCGAATTTCATGTACGTGTCCGTCCGCCGCATACGTCCGTCCGGCTGCTGCGTGATTGTGTTTTGTCTGACCCTCTCTGCTGCATTTGTTTTGTCGTCTGCTTCCATGTTTTGTGTGTCCTTTCCAACCGTGTGATGTCGCAGATTTTTTTAACCGCTGTAAATGTATCTGTAGTCTCCTCCTGCTACCAACACATTATTTTGTTCAATATTAGAGTGTTGTCAAGCTTCTGTGTGTTTTTGCTTGTTGATGTGCAACTTTGTTTTTGTGTACCGTGTCTTGCGAGCCCGCTCTTACGGTTGTTGGACCAAATATTTGTCCATGCACAGATTTGCGTTAAACTTTGCACACGTGTTCTTATTAGTTCATAAAGACAAAGGTAAAAATTTTAAAATTTTTCCATTTTTTTTAAAAATGGCAATTCAATGCTATTTTAACACGTAGCCTTAGGGTATTTAGTAAGACGTTTTGGGGAGGGAGGGGGGTTGCGCTTTTTACGTTGCCTTATGTGGAGGGAGGGTGTCTGAAACAGTCTTACGCAAGATATACCTCACTTCTTAATTCGTATTTTTATCACTTTTTAATATCATTTTAGCATGAAAAATCTTACTTTTTTGGATCACCGTCGGTACGCCTGAATGTATGCTAAACTATAGAAAAACGTACCTACATCCAATTACTTGCGTTCATTACTTTGTAGATGACGTATTTTCATATCACATGTTTTGCGCACACACGTATATCACATGTTTTGCGAGTTGCGCGTAGTACAGTGAATCGTGAAATATCAAAAACAGTTATCAATATCCGTGATGTGGTCAGTTTTTTCGCATTTTGACATAGAATCGCCCATAGTTTACTATCTGAGTCCATGGTTTCAAATATGTATGATAACTTTTCGTGAAGGCTTTCGTGAAGGCTTCCGCGGAGTTTTGTTGATGAAGAGAATGGTTTTTCGGGTTTTCATCGGCGTATATCCATTTTTGGTCCACCAAAAATGGATATACGCGGATGGAAACCCGAAAAACCATTCTCTTCATGTATGATAACTTACGTAAGATTGGGAGGGGAGGGTTCGTGAAATCTAACGTTGTCTTATGAGGGAGGGGGGGGGGGAGGGGAATGGTTAAATAGTTGTAAAAATTGCCTTACGTAATACTATAATAGTCCCTTACGGCAGGTGGCATACTTTTCGTGATAATTCGATTACATACGTAGTTACAGATTTTCTTATAAATTCGAAATAATAAATTTCTTATTCATATAATGGGTTGAAATAAATATCACGGTGTCACGCTTAGTCAAATTCTTTAAAATCATCTATAAACATAATTTTTTCCTAAATTTAGAATATCGCGCCGACACCTCGTATCGTAACGTATTATGCTTTAATCAAGGCAAAAATATTAAAATATAATTCTCGCATCATTTCCATTGCTGGATGTATGTTTGAGTTCCAACGCTTAAACTTACTAATCTGAAGATGTACTTAAGTGTGGTGTAAGAATTTTTTTCGATTTACTTGAAAAATTATTTAAAGTGCACTCAATCACCCACGATTACCACCACCTTGACTGAGGGAACACTCCGGTGAAGCAATCAATACGTTTCCTTTACGTACTTTCTGTTTTAGGGAATAAATTATTGAATTATCTCGTTATTTTTTATTGACACGTTTTTAGCCGCTGTGCATATGCATACGGTTCTATTTATTTTGATTGGGCGCTGATTGAAAACTGAGTGAGTGACTCATTTTTCATTTTCGATTCAGCATAGAGTTACGTCGTCTGCAGTTTTTCTTCACCTTAAGTTGGCTCCGCTGTAAAATTGCTTATAAGACATTTGATTTACATCCTGGAAACATGTTGAAAAAATCCTCTGTTATAATGAACAAAAACAATTTCCTTTCCACGCGACATTTTTTTTGCTAAGTGATGTTGAAATGAAATAAATGCAAGTATGGTTGAAACACGGGTGAAAATAGTATTTATTCCTCCTGAAACAAATATCTTTTTCTAAAAATATTGTGCACATGTTTAGAAATGTTCTCAGAGAATAGCATGTTGATAAAATTAATACATTAACACATCTTAGTTTTTGAGTTATTAGCAAATAACTTGAGAATTCGAAATCTAAATGCATTAGCTCAATATGCATGACGATGTTGTCAACACCGATGGCTTGAAAATGCCTTTATTAAAAATGTATTCGACGAATAATTTGGATATTTAGTGCCATAATTTAGTTTTTTAAATAGCTTTGGACTTTCATCTTGAAAGCAGTAGTTTATTTAAACGATCGAACGAACGAAAAGGCGGAAATCAGTATTGGTTTTGACTCAAGCAGTCGCAGTGTAACCTTCGTAATATATGTCCGCCGGTAGGGGAGTCTCTCTTTCGTCGCACCCAACATGAATAAAGTCAGTTCCTCCTCCGATTCTTGTTTGTTTTTCTCTTCCTCTTTCTTCTCCTTCGTCCTCAACGCATCTTTTCTTCGCCTCTCCCACGTACGAAGTGCTTTCTTCATCCTTGGGGGTCTCTACTTTCCTATTTCGATCTCTCCCTGAAATCCCGTCTCGCCCTCTGCCTTCTCTCCCTCTCGTTGGTCATATCTATATCGTATTGGCTGCCTCGCTCCTGATCTCCCATTGGCTCACCCTGGATTTTGTCCGAGGAAGGTAATGAAGTTGAACCTTCCCAGAAGAACCCAGGCGGCCTCCCCTATTGGTACTATTGTATATATTTCGGGAAATGTTCAGCTTTTTGAAGCAAGAAAAAAACGAAACGAGGCAAAACCTTTTTCTTCTTAAATGTAGGTAAGGTACAAACAAACGGGCATAAAAATGGCTTAAGACTATGGAGCGTCATCCTCCCATTTTCCTGGTTGTAATAGCCCGTCCCACATGTCGTGGACAGTAGCTATGGGCTATCATAAGGCCGTTTTACTCGAGGCAATATATATTGCACAATCGGCTTTCTCAATTGCCCCTGCTCTAATTCTGAGCCTGCATTCTCGCATTGCAGAAACAGATGCTACGGCCATTTTAGAGGTTCGTTTCCTGTATAAATCTCTTTAAGACCGGAAGTTCGGTGTGAACCAATTGAAGCAAGAAAATTAACATAGTGTTACGCATTATAATAACTGGACTTCTTGGAGTCTTCTAATAAAAAGTATTATTCCCTATAATTAACCTTAATTTAATGCGGTGTCGCAAATGGTTGCTTAAATGCCCTCTGTGGGAGCATAAGTTTGGCAACATTGTTCATAGTTAGGCCCGTACTGTCAACTTCATCGTGAAAGCTCTATAGATCGACTCCTGTGGGATCAAATGCCTTTAGACTTCTTACCCATTAAGCGCGGTGTTGCCTATGGTTTCTTATGTGACCTAGAAGCGAGAAAACGATGCCAAAGTTTGGCAACAGTGTTCCCCATAAGGCTCATGCTGTCAGTTAAATGCGGAACGCCCTATAGCTGAAGCAGGTGTGCGTGACTTTCCTTTCAGTAGGATAGCTAGGGGTTGGCAGAAGGGGTGATCTACCCCAGGTGGTACTTTTCTCGGGTGACATGTTTTTCATTTAAAACCATTTTGAAAACCTTTTAAATAATAAGATACTTACAATTTCAATTTTTCGAAAATTAGACCAAAAAAAGTTATCCTTCATTCAAATGAATTGTTTATGACAAAGGAATCTGTCAATATTATCTACGGAACATCACCTAACAAACGAATTTTTTTGTAGTTTCTTAATGATATTGCTGGTAAAAAAGCAAGAAAAATGCATTTTTATATTTGTATTTTAATTTATAAGTAAAATGAGTACTATATTTTTTCTGGTTCGTTCGTTCGTTCATCGGTAAAGTTGCCGCGAGTATAAGTGACTGATTCAAGCCTAACTTTGTGGAACGAACTCATGGTAATAAAATCGATTGTGTAGCACTTCTAATTTCTCACCAACCATTGTTTTGCTGCTCATAATTTTAATTTTAGGCACCTTGATAATGATATTCAGATCCTGAAGCCATTAGTTGGTAATAAATCATGAGCACGGATTAATACCACTCTGCTGTTTTATTATTTTCGGAAGTAGTTTGTTGCATAAATCTCTTGCTTGTTGAAAATTGAGATATAAAAATTCGCATAAGGGAAAGAAATCAACTTTTCTTTTATAAGTTCCCCTCGTCTCACTGAAAGGAAACCGCCATCATACTTTGTTCGCCATTTTGAATTGGATGAATTAGGGTCACTTTCTTCGTGCTACCCTCACCTATTTTGAATTTGTTTTTCTTTTTTTGACACCTCTTCTTCACATAATAAGCATTTTCAGTGATAGTGGCTGTCTCACTATCCAAGAATTAACATTCAAGTGTAAGACAAATGAGTTTAATATGTGTGTGGTCGGAGATTTCCTTTACTGATATTTGGTTTTCATCAATATGTATTTGCCTTTTAGTCCTTTTCGTTTTGGGTTATCATTTGGGAAATAAGTACCTATTGATTGTGTGCGTCGTGTCCAAATGAGGAAAATCCAAGGAAATGGAGAGGTGAAGAAGAACTAAACCGTTGGAATTCTCAGCTAATTCTGGGGCAGTTGGTGAACTACCGTTTATATTACTCAATTTGGTAATCAAATGTTCTAGATGAAGATTTTTTAAATTTTTCCTATGAGGTAATCAAATGAATGCGACGGTCAACTTTATTATTCCTTTTTTTCTTCATTTTCTGTTTCAAAGCTAATAGTATGGTAATTTCATGTTGCCAGGTAAGCTAAAGTCAAAACTTTCAGAAACCGTTGGTGAAATAGTTTACAGATTTTTCTTTCGCCTCTTCATTTTTTTGATGTCAGTTCAAACTTTGCTGGCCGCCTAATTTCTTCCACTCAGCCCGTTCATCCGCGAATCTCTGGATTTCATCTTGCGAATAAGGTAAGAGAATAAAAATGTGTATGATGAGCAGGTGAAGTATTTTAGTTGAGCTATGCATTCATGAGCGGAAGCAATGCTGCTGGCTTCGTCTTCCGAAATAATTGCAGTTTCCGGTCGTGAGAAGTGCTTAAGAAGGGCCTAATTGCCTCGATAGCAGTACGTTTCTTCCCCTGAAGGAAACACTAGGGTTGACCGGATTCGAACAAGGTCGCTCTAACCCTTAAAGGGTAAAGGGACCTTGGATTCGAACACTCTCTCACTCAAATTTCTTGTGACACATCTTGCTGCACTTTTCCTAGAAGGGACTGCATTGGGAGGGGTGGGGTGGAGTGGAGAAAATGACCATTTCCTTTCCCACATGGGTGACAACACCCACCTCCTTGTATTTTATTGCTTTCAGCGGTCAAAAGGGGCGGTCAAACCTCGCCAGGGCTCGGAAAGGAGGAACGAGGCAAGGGTCCTTCCACATGTCCTTCGTTTATGGTTCTCCATTGTCTCTGGCTATAGTTAGGATAGGCATTAGCTTAAGAATAATAGTTGCAATATCGTGCATCAAGTTAGGCTACAAGATAAATTTTATTATTGAATTTTTTTATATTTTGAATTTTGAATATTTTAAAATTTCAGTATGTGCTTTACGATAAAGTGGAAGAATTTTGAATTACTGCTTCTGCATCACTTGGTCAGCTGTAAGTCGTCTCCGTCTGTGTTTGTAGGCATCTCCGCCAAATCACTACATTTTTGCCTATCCTTTGTTTTGGCCCAAGATGCAGCAATTGCTTTCGCCCACTTGTTCTTCCTTCCAGAATTATACGCGCGTACTCTCGCAAGGTGGTACTATGGCGTGCGACTAGCACCACTCGAAGCAAGAGTTAGACTGAGGTGATACAGCTACATAACTCGTAAAACTCAGCGCAAAAACCAAATGTAGGACATTTTTGGGGGAATTCTCTCCGGGAAGGGTTGACGGGCTTCTTGCTCTGGATAAAACACTGAGGCTGGAGAAGTGGGTGAACCCAACCCTTCCATTGTATCATTTCTTTTCGGAAACATCCAGCAGAAAGGGTCAGCTTGTGCCTAAAAAGGGCTTATTGCTATGGTTAAAACACCAGGGGGGGGGGAACTAACCACCCACCCCTTATACCATTGCGTTTTTTTTTCTGGATGTTCCCAAACAGAGAGTCTCGAGAGTCCACTGGGGTCTGAGAGTAAAGGACCCAACCTTTCTTTCTGTTTGACAGCTCCTTGGAAGGAGACGGGTAAGATAAGGGATAGCTATAGCATATGGACAACTCATACGCGACCACAGCGCTGGGCTTAGCTCAAGAATCAGCGAGAACTTCGGGAACTGTAGATCCAATGTATTTCTTATGGGCGAAATGTATTTTGAGTTAATATGCTAAATAATACGGAATTCCGCTGTTCTTATGCTATTAAATTACTCCTTTCCTTATTATGTATTACGTAAAATGTGTTTCACAGAGTGTATGCCGCGTTTCTCCTAGTATTTTGTTAAAAGAAAAAACAAAGTAAACGGTCGATTGTTATATATAAACATGATTTAGTCATATGGAAAATGTTCAGAATGAAATTTAAAATACCGTATGCAATTAAGAAATGAGTAGTAAATATTTATCGCGAAAAGAAATTTCGATTATACGCAAAATGTGATTAATTAACATACTATAAGTTTAAAATTATTTTTACAAAAAGGCATTTTTAAAAGGTTTATTGCGGTAAAAATAAAAAAACATTATTTCTGTTTTTTGGTACCAGTGAAATGACTCATTTATATATAGACTAATTTTCCGAAATTCCATTCAAGTGTTCATAAAATTACATGGATGTAACTTTTCAAAGTTAGTCCAAAAGTTCGATTTCCGAGGCAATTCCCCCGTAGATCAAAAGTAGTCCAAATAATACTTTTCGATGCGCGAGATAAGTATTCATAGGTGTCACTTTAATCACTTCCCTTCAGAGCCCCACCCGCTTTATCCCCCGTGCCATTTCCAGGCAACAGGTTGCCGAGTAGACTTTCTTAATCGCAACCCATAGGTTGGTTGTACTCGAAATGGGATCCAATTCCATTAGCTTCGGTGAGAGTTAAGGATCGCCTTTCAATTCTCCGTCCCTTGACTAGATGTCTCATTTCTCCCTTTTCTCTGCGTGTCGACCGAGTTTGCAGGAAGGTCCACGCCAACTATCGGATTCAATTTCCTCTCTTTCTTCGTTTTAGATATGCCCTCAAACCTGTGGCCCCAGTCTTGAACCTTCCGTTTCGCTACGTTTTAATGCATACGTATCGTTTTCCAATTATAATATCATTGGCTACATGAAGATTTTTTGATATAAACGAACTTAATGTAGATAATGTACTGTCATTCATTTATTGGTCGTTCTATCCTGATGATTGATGATTGACTGCATCCCTCATTCCTTCCCTATCTAATGCTAGTTCTCTTTACTCCCTGATACTTAGTTCTTCCTGTGTGTATTCCTATTTATTTGGTCTATGCATTTATCTCTTGACCTTCCTCCTGAGACTTTTTTCTCTATTTTTCCTTCAATTATATTCTTCACAAACCCATTGTAACCTCAGGGTGTGCCTAATCAATCTGGTTGTTATTTTCTGTAAAGTGTTCCTTACGGTCTCTTCCTCTTCTAATCTTCTGCATCCTTCTTCATATCTACTTAAAAACAATGGTTTCAGGCGAAACATGATGGAACTCCTTCTTGATTGTTCGGAAAGGAAAGACATTGGCAGGTTCCACAGGTATTTTATTGGCCAATCTAATTTAATAAATCCATTTGATGTTCAGCATCAGCTTCCAACACCAGGTTTCGAAAGTTCCTAATCGTTTATGGTCTGCTTTTCCAATGGTCCACGTTTCCGATCCACTTAGATTTCCACGCTTCACACGAAACGCTTTCACCGTCTCCTCGCTATTTGTCATATCTTCTTCGAGTATAATAATTGCATTATTTATTGTGAAACCGTTTGTTATTTTTATATTAGAGGTTTCTTCCTCTCTTAAACCCGTAGTCTTAACGGTGTGTAGATTGCATGTTTTCTCAACTATTTATAAAAAATAATATATTACTCACCTCAGTAATTTTTACAGGATCGCATGAAAACCTACCGATTTGAAGGGTTTTCAGCCGTACTACGGCGGGAATAAATGAGTCAAATGTAGCTTTGTATGTAGCTTTATTTATTTAATTTCTGAGAAATTTCGTCATATATTACTATATATTTACGTCATTAATGCTATAATATTTATTTCATACTTCTTACGGACGCTGAAATAAAAAAATAGAATTTGAATATGGTCTCCATTATGACTAGGGATGACTATCTCGCTCAAACCAACTTAATGCCTCGTTCACAACAACTTAATTCGGCGCAACTTGGCTTGACTCGGCGCTACGCCAGAGATGAGACCTTGAGAATAGCGTTTACCAGTTCACAACGTCTATAAGCAGCGTAACTCGACTTGGCGATTCTCTCAATTCCAGCCAATAGCATGGCATGCTCTACTATCGATAGTCGGGCAGCAATCGATTGCTACTCTCGATATCTCCTCGAGCAGCCATATTGAAAACGTGATTTTGTTGTGAAGTCGTACGTGGATACGTTTAAGCGAAAATGGATGCGGATAAGTTGATCGAGTCAGTGCGAAATAACCCTCACATGTTCAAAAAACCTTCCATTTTAATACTTCTATATATTTCAACTCACTATTTACAATTAATACTTCACATATCAACTGAGCTGTTTCGGGGGAGCTTACTACAACTCTCGAAACTCACACTATCGATAGGCCTCATCAATCGACTGTAAGATCGAATTTGGCAGTGGTGGGTTGCGATATGTTAGAAATTTCGCGAACTTGTTCGCCTTCGACGAGTGAATAAGTCAGGTTACGCCAAGTTAAGTTGTTGTGAACGAGTCTTAAGCGTCCGTTAAGTAGAAGCGAATAAGCGTATTAGTAAACGTCTCCATCCGTGAACTCAAAATTCCGTCGTTTTGCGGCGCAACGTTAATTCTCGTTACTCGAAGGAGTTTCACGGAGTTCATTTGTGATCCCTTTTGCCCCAACTGCTGCTCGCCCTCGTACCCTTAAGTATCCCCGCCATCTCCCGCTATTCTCGTTCTTTTGCTCAGTCAAGGCAGCGGCATAAACAACCCTGCTAATAAATCCTCTGCTCCACTCAACACTACTCCACGCTCTCTCCCGACTTCATTCCTTTTGTCCCTCCCACCCCCCTTCACACAACACCCCTCCTTAACCCCCCCCCTCCCATCTTCTCCCCAATTCCTCCCTTTCCAAAAGACTTTCCGGAGGAGTTTCTCCCCACCACCACCTCTCCACCACCCTCCTCTTGTTATTTCATTCGCTCTTCTGTCCTCCCCCTCCCATTATACCTTATGCCAACACTCTCATACACATCGAGGCATAATACTGGCTCCTCCTGTATTCCTCGAACAATAATTTTGTTTCGAGCCAAATGTGAGTTGGAAGCCCCTGATGCTGAGCAAGTATGTTTTTTACAACGGGGGCCACACCCCCTTACCCCGACCCCCGACTCCCGTGGCTGTCCTCGACTCGTCCTCTCTGACGCCAATCCTTCTTAGGAATATAAAAAAACATAATACCTTTGTGATTCTAATCAGCCCTTAATTTCCATGTTTCCAACTTATTTCGAAAGCAACATGTAAACTGCATAATCACCTAGGTATTTCTGTCAGTCTGTAACGCTGCTAGGGGCGCTGCGCTCGAGAATTCAGTTACTTTGAAAGTGAATTTCATATTTATATTTTTTAAATAGATATTATTCAAATCATAGATCCAACCTAAAAAAATATTCGTATTACACTATATATCTATATTTTCAATCCCATTGGTTTGTGTCTATGGTTTTAAAATTACAGATATATAAATAATTAATATTCTCCGATGTATGAGATTGGTTGCTATGAACAACATATTGATGTATTTCATGAATAAATGGTCTCTGCTTTAACAAGTGAATGCTCAGTAAAAGTAACGTTCATACGTATGGTATGTCTATCTGGCTGTGTGTCTGTCTGTATATCTGTCCATTGTTTGAATACAATAACAGATCATGCTCCAATTTCGCAGGGGGAGAATCATTTTTGACTGGTTCTAGCTAGTTTTTCATCATTTCCAGAACGTTACTTATCATTATTGATTATATTATTATTATTAGTATATCATTCTTTGATCGAGGTATTGATAGTGGTATTGTACCACCGCTTATTGCTAAACCAAGGTATCTCGTTGTATAAAACGGCACAAATAAAGTCTGGGGGCGATAATAATGATTTCTCCATTCATCCCTTTAGGACATGTTCCCCATGCATTCTTCAACAATGGCATGTAAAGGGAAGTTTTTCAAAAATAGCGCGAAATTTCGAGAAATTTTGGAAAGGTTTGTTAATGTTATTGTAATTGTAAAGGGAAAACTTAGGTTTATGATTTTAACAGGAAAATTCATTAAAGTTCCATTCTTATGAATCCGCTTTCGATTTCGAATGACCATTATTACCAATTTACATTTTCTAAAGAAATGAAGCCTTCAAGCGATAATAATGAACTCTGCATGCGTTTCTTATGGAAGTTGATGTGAACGATCTGTAGTCTAGCATGTGACTTGGGTGAGCACAAAAGTTGGCTTATCATCAGCGTAGTGGCGACATTTAATAATTCAATTTAGTTTAAAAGTTGGTCAACTTCTGGTTCTGTGAAAATAAAACACTGAGCGTTGACTAATAAATTTTTGCTAAAACGTAACGAATTTTCGCTATATTTTGGTGTTTTTTAGTCATTGTCCCCGTAGCGACCACGCTCATTGTTTAAGTCGAGATTCCGTGGATATATATATATCCATTAATAACTCAATGATTATCTGCGCTAAATAAGATGTATGAATGAAATTAATCGATTGTGGCGATACTCGGTGCAAATTGAAAATAGTAGACCCACCCACATAACCCAAATAATAATTAGTGGAATTTTGTACTGTGTTTTTTTCATTATGAATTCTAAGATATGAATGATTTATTACAATGTATTAGTGTTGATTTTTTTCCTTCTCGTTGATATTCAACCGGCAACTTCTCTAGTATATTCATAAAAGGAAATGTATTGAGTAATAAAATATTTATTTTAACAAAAATGATAATGCATACAAACTACTCTCCGTTACATTTCAGACGCGATCTGTGCGTCAGGCTTTCTTTAACTTTATTGCTTTCAGAACTTCCTCATTTTCCATAATATGTTGGAGTGTGGAGTGAGAGAAGCTCTGTCGACTCCCATGGAAAACGGCTTGTATTTTTATTAGCAAATAGTTATCTCTAAATGTAATGCAATAGGTGGTTGATATTTCGGTACGATTAGCTAGGTGATATATTTTTATTAATAATTGCGCCGAATTCATTGAAATTTATGTCTAGTGATATACTCGCTCCAACTATCTTAAGTTTCCATATAGTATCCCGCCATTCCCTTTCGCCAAAGTCGAAGAAATCCATTTTTAATAAAAAAAACTTTGTACTTTTCCACACTTTATTTAAAAACTGCGACCGGTTTCACCTTATAATATGACATCTTCTGGCACATTCTGAAGCTTAGGTCATGTACAATATATTACCCAGAGAAAGTTTAAAAAATGGTGGGGGTTGGTCCCTCTCGTTTTTTCCACTTCACCCCTTCTCACTCTGCCATGCCCCCACCAACCGCCCCCTGCTACTCTCTCCCCCATTTTAATCCAACCCCCAACATTTTTTAAAACTTTCTCTTGGTAAATATTGTATATGATCTAAGCTTCAGAATGTGCCAGAAGATGCCGTATTATAAGGTGAAACCGGTCGCAGTTTTTAAATAAAGTGTGGAAAAGTACAAAGTATTTTTTTATTAAAAATGGATATCTATCACTGCCACGAAGTCAAGCCTGAAACAATCAAATTTAAAGTCGAAGAATTTAGTTTTTTCCGATATCCGTTTAGATCCGGCTCCCTTTCAATAATTTCCTCCATAATGCCCTTTCCATGTACGTACGTACGTCTTTCGCTTCTCTTACACTCGTGAATTGCTACACTAGCGCCATGCTATTCTTAACCCACTTAGCACAAAATATTTACAAAATGTCTTAAAAAAATTAAGAAGTAGTATTTTTTAAATGGACAAAGCGATAAACACTTCAACTTCCCAGTGGTCAATTGAGTTGCCAGCAATAGAATGTCTTTCTCCTCGCATAGAACGCTTTAAAACATATTTCCCGAGTAAGGTACCTCAGTTGAAACACACGTAAAAGAATTGGATGAAATGTCATCATTATTTTTCTCAGGGGTTTTAATGGGTTGATAACCAGGAATTACTCACTCTTGGAACGGACTTATTCAAGTGTTTATACTTCTATTGGGTGCACCATAAGCACAGAAAATTCTTAAGGCGGTAAATATAGGATTCTGGGCGACTCGCTTTTTTTCTCACGTCACGCTTAGCATGCTGAATGTAAACTCAAGAGAATGCTCTTTTATTTACGGAGTAAGATGGCGTAGTGGTTGGAGTCATCGTCCCACGTACCGAATGTCTCAGGATCGATTCATAGTGATGGTGGTTTTTTCATCGTCTCGATTCCAATTATTTTCGTTCATTTTTAAATTATTTTCAATCGCAGTAGGTCTCACCGGACGATGGAACATTTTTTATACCCAATATACTTTCCATAATATTTTTTATATATCATATTTACCAGAATATCGCCATAGAAGTTTACACTTCTCCCGTGTGGTCTTAAGGTAGTTTGAGCGAAAAATCACTCCACCTAGAAATTGATGAATCTGGCCTCTTTTTAAAGAAAAAAACTCATCTTTCCAATAATACCAAAATATCAACCCCTTGCCGAACTACTTTTCGAGCAATTTGTCTAAAAATATTAGATGATTTACATGGGACAGATTATGGCTGTGCGCTCCAGAGGGAGAATATGGAACTAAATTAGGAACTTCTAGCACATAGATTTCGTCAAAAAACTAACGGTGTGTAGATTGCATTGATGAATACTATTTATGAAAAATAATCTATGACTCACCACAGTAATTTTGACAGAATCGCAAATAAACCTGCCGGTTTGAAGGGTTTTCAGCCTTACGGCGGGAAAAAATGAGTCAAGTTAAAGACTTAAGTAGCTTTATTTATTTAATTACTGAATATTTTGGTAATATATAATTATATATTTGCGCAATTAATATTACAATATTTATTTCAATCTTCGTTCAGACGCTGAAGCAAAAAAATAAAATTATAATGTGGTCACTTTTGACTAGGGAACTATCTCGCTCAAACCACCTTAAGCACACCAATTTTTATCTTGGAATCTAATCTTCAGTAGGTTGGCAGCCCTACCTAACCCCCCCCCTTATTCAACGGTTTCGGAGATCCTCTCATTCCTCACTTGTCTTTTTCATTCGTCTCTCGTCTCTCTCTATATGCCTTTCTTCTTCCTCTTCTCTCTCTCTCGCGCGCGGGTCTCCACCGGGTCTTCTTATTTGCCTACTCCTCTCATCTTCCCTCTTCCCCTCTTCTCTCCCCTCCCTCCCTCCCCCTCCTCCCCCTCCCACTCCTCAACAGTATATATATATATATTGTAACGGTCCCAACTGCTGGCTCTATCTGTGCGGGGTTCGCCCGAAGCTCCCGGCACCCACCACTTCCATGATTCAAAACTCGGTCCATTGTCTATTTTTACACATTTTATTCCATTTCCATTGCGCATTTTTGGCTAGGTTATGGCACTCTTTATTTTTATAACCGCGAGGGTACAAACCTGTCGCTCACAAACGAAAATTGGAAAGTTATTCGAAATAATGACAGCACCAGTCTGCATTTTGATACTTTTTATCAGATGTTTCATTAATAATATGTGTTTTTAAGTCACTTTTTTGTGCTGATTCTAAAACTTACTTCAATGTTTTTATATTACGTCAGGTTCCTACACAAACTAAGAATTATGGTTTCAATGTTTTAATTATTTTAAGCGTTGTTATATTAACATTACTTCACGCAATGACAATTTTTGTAACAAAAATGAACGAAGGATGAATAACACTTTCAAGGTCAAACAACAATAGCAGCAGTTGTACCAACCTAAGAATCATTACCTTGTATTGAGAAATATCCCTCGCACTATAATTACCCACTGGCACATATAAAATGGCCTGGCACAAAAACTTATCAATGAATCTTAGAAGTTTAACTGGGTCCATTCCGGAAAAAAATAATTGTACGTGATAGAAGAAAGCTAAGAACAGTTCTGAAATCAGCATATATCAGAGTTAGCTACTATCACTTACTAGTTTTCAGTCATCTGATGTCATGCGCAGACTAGTGTAATAATAAGAATGACAGAAACAGTTGCCAAGTACCAAGGATTAGCAATAGAAATAAAAATAATCTGGAATATGGAACAGGTTCTGCCCATCGTAATTTTAGCTACCGGAACAGTCCCGAAACAAATTCAAAATAGTTCTAAAAGACTCAATCTGAACCCAAGAACGTGTATTAAGTTGCAAAAAGCGATAATAATATCAACGTATCGCAGCGCAAGAAAATTTCTCAACTCTGCGCAACAGTAAAGAGCAACTTTGGTGAACACCCGTACTCTTTACTTAAAACTCAGTTAACACAAAAATGGAACGAACAGATAATAATCATATCTTTTATTCCATTCATATTGCATTTACAGTACAATTTTTTACAATTTAAACCAATTGATGGAACATCATCTACCCCAGAGGAAATTCTGTTTCGGGGTTACCATTATGAATAATTTTACAACGGCAGAGAGCAGGTGCTAATTCTTGCTTAATAAGTTACATTGATATGTGATACAGTGATTACATTTTTAGATGATTTGGTGCGTTCATACTCTAAAGAAACCACATGCAGAGAAATTAATCTCACATGATATTAAAAAATAGCATCCATATATACACACAAATTTTAATATACATGTGTATTCATGGAGATGTATATATCCACATACATACACAAAATTAAGTACAGATAAGATCATACTCATACAACTCCATAAATATACATATATATTTTTTCAAACTTGGAAATTTTCAATTAGTAGATATTATGCATACGATTTTAAAAGATAAATTTCATAGTATGATCTGAAGCATTCCAAATCTGTTGTTGGAGGAGGATGCTGAAGATCAAATGGACAGATGAAATAAGTTATGAAGAAATAAAATTCACAGCTGCAGGCTCTACTTTGTAGAAACTTTTAATATTCATTATAATAAAGATTGGTACTTTACTACACTTTTTATTTTTCTAAACACACTATACGCGTTTCACCAATTTTATGGCATCGTCAGGTGTAGTATTTTGTTTACATATATTATATTGTTGTCGTTGTTCGATACAGAACATTAAATTTGATTTTAAAGAAAAGTTTACATTAAAAAATTACAAAAAGGAAATGAAACAAAAATGAAAAGGAGGGCAAATACTTGGCAAAAAATGCCATAACTATGCAATGAGCAGCTTTTTACACATACCTCCCCACTACTTTCTTGAAAATCTTTATTAAAAAACGTTGACCTTTCTCATACCACCACCAACACCCCTTGATTTCATTATTTTTGCATTTTGTGTAAATTTTTGTTGTTATTATTTTCATGTTAATATATTTTTTAACCCTCCTTTTCATTTTTGTCTCATTTCCTTTTTGAAATTTTTTTGAATGTAAAAATCTTTTCTCTAAAATCAATTTAATGTTCTGTATCTAACAGCGACAACAATATAATATATGTAAACAAGCAACTGCACCTGACGATGCCAATAAATTGGTGAAACGCGTATAGTGTGTTTAAAAAAATATAAAGTTTAGAAAAGTACCAAACTTCTTTATTACAATGAATAATGAAGAAGTTTTCAGAAGAGAGAAGGATCATTGCACACAAAAGAAGAACCACAAGGGTTGGACACGCCCTTGAGGCATAATGGGTTTTTGAAGGATGATGTAATTGAAGGACAAATAGAGGGAAAGCTCCCCGAGAGAAAGGTCGTGAAATAAATGCATGGACCAAATAGAGAAGAATGCACATCATAGGAATTACTAGAGATGGAGTATAGTAACTAGCAAATTAGAAAGGGAAGTATTGAGGACAACAGTCACCCAATCTTAGGATTAAATAACCTATGATGATTGCGTCGGTGTTAAATGAAATAAAAAATCACCACTATGCGAGTCAAATCCAGTGTGTATTTCATCATTGAAACTACGATAGTTATACGATTTATTTTTTTATTTCAAGCCACATTTACGAAACCAAAAATCTTCAGTGAAGGGAATTTCTTCAGGTGTGCCGCCGCCAGGCTTAAGGAGGAAGCATCATTTTTGGCATGCCCTAAAACCTGCCCTGATTTTTACGTATATTATTGTCCATAATTTCTCCTATCGATTGGTGTAAAAATATTATTATGTCATCGGCCATTTAATGAAGATATATGGATTTGAAACTGATGGAATTTTACGTTGAAATGCATTGTCTTAATGGCAGAACGATGACTTCCCTTCTAATAACATTTTTTATCTCAAGTTTGGCCCGAATAATATCGTTAAAAAACTAGTATAACGTCCAAGAGATATCTAGGCACACGATATATTTTTATAGCTTAGGTCATTGGCAATTTAGCGTCAGCATTAAAGTTTAAAAAACTTACTTCCGGTTTTCCTCCGAGCAAGGAGCCGACATTTTGCGAACAATGTGGCAACGTTGGAAACTGCTTGGAGGTAAAATATGAAATACTGCGTAGTATTAAGTTGACTGAATATATTTTAATCCTTATGGCGTTTTTATAAATTGAATTTCGCATTTTCAAAGTATAATACTTGGCAGCACTGAATTCAAGTACACATTTTTCAATATAAATATCAACGAGAGCATAGGTACATATAAGGCGGTTTTCAGTTATTATCGTTGCCAACGGCTTTAGTTAAATTTATGCCGGTGCTTACTACTGCGTACGTAACTTTATTGAAGGCTTTAAACTACGTAATTTCAAAATGTCCAAACCTATATAATCAGAACTTTTTAACTTTTCTTCGTTGATGGATAATTTCATTTAAAAAAAACTATTTGCACGATCAATAGATGGCTCCACAGCTTTTTTCGATCACATTAGCGGTAGATGTTATTCAAGATACTCATACACATAAGCATGTACATAACATTTCGTCTAGATTACGATAATAAGTACATGATGTAGGATCATGAAACCAGATAATGAATATTTGATCGAATAGGGAGGATAAAAAGAAAACCGGGTATCAGGCAGTTGAAAAAACAAGGTAGCATAAATTTCCTGGAAGAGAGCCACGAATCATCCGAACTTTGGATTTACCCTTGGCTTTAGTGAAAAAAGGAAATTGACATCACAATATTGTGGTAAGGTTAAAATCGCAACGTTGTTGGATGGTTTATACTTCAATGTTAATTCTTCACTTTAAGTTACTTTATCCATTGCAGGAAATGAACACGCGGAAATATCTTTTGAGATGATGTACCAAAAATGCTAAATAACGACGGAGGTGATCAATGAGTGGACGTAATGCGCAAATGAAAGGAAGAATGAAGAACAACAACAAGAAAAATTGAAATAGAAAGCAATGCACAGATGCTAAAACGAATCATAAAGAAAGTAAAAGAATACGTAATAGAGAATTTAATAAACCGAGGAAAGGAGAATAATGAAGAAAGTAAAAGAAAATTTTAATAAAGAGTGTCTTTCCGCTAGTGGGGTACCAATCCCTCCTTCAGTGTGCCTGGAAAAGCACCACCTTATTCTGTTTTCACAGATCACTTCCAGGACTCCTCGCTGGAACATACATGCCATGAGGAGAAGAAAGGGACAGGGTATGCAGGAGTGCAGGAGAGGGACCAAAAGGGGTTTGGCGGAACTCGGAGAAGTTATGAATTATTTACGGCGAAAAGGTTGAAGCGCGCTATATAGACGAAGCGGCGGTCTGCTTGGCAAGGCGCATATTTTGGGCTGGATAAAACTTTGTGAAAAAATTGTATAAACTCGTCTTGGAGGGAGAAGGGAGGCATTTCATGAGCCGTGGGCCAGTTGAGAAATACTCGTATGCAGTGAGAGGAAAGAGTTAGACTTAAGGAAAGGATGTGAGTCGTTCACCCATTTCTCCATCATACATATGTATTCCTTCGCGTTAGGCAGTGCATTAAGGTGGCTGGAGCGGTAATTTGTGGGTCATTTGAGTGCAAATTATAATAATTTTTTAAAAGCTACTCGAAAAACATTCTTGGACCACATATCGTTTAAGAGCATCTGTTTATACGTTAGAACTCATCATACCCGCATTGAAGGAAACGATACGATTATCATGTTTCAAAATTTATCAATTTATTGAATCATGTTATGACAAGAGTTTTCGGTGCGGAATTCGAAATTTCATTGAAATATGTGTTTTTCAAATATTATACTCGGCGTGACACTTTGATATTTTTTTAGCAACCATTATAATGATAAGGAATGTATCATTCGCATTTAGAAGACAATCTGTACAACTGTAATTGAACTACTTATTACGGAACAATGGTCATTCGCGTGTGGCTTCGTGTTAAAGTAGCATTGAATTGACAAAAATTTAACAAATCGATTTGATGCAATGTTTTGGCCATTCTATGCTGTGATGCATAGAATGGCCAAAACCGTCTCACGTGATGCTTGAATAACCCCTTACCATCCGAATGAATCTCTCTGGCTTTTAAGTTATAATGGGTGCGTTTCTGCTATTTTAGCGAACAACTTCTTGCCTAAACTGTGGAAGGAAAAGAATCAGAAATGAGTTGTACTTACTGAATCATAGAAGATCGAATTTCTCATCTTTTTTTATTCCAATCCATGAGAGAACATTTCCCCAAAAACTCTCGCTTGAGACAGCTGAATTTATCTTTTGATCCTCATTGTAATATATCTGGTGTGATTATTGTGGTGCATGGTGCTGTTTTTCGTGTCTGCATTACCTACAGCTGCGCTGCGTCATCGTCAGTGGGCGACGAGAATCGCAGCGCTTCTTCGGTGTGAAGTCGATAGCGATATAACGTTTAGGGGTGAGAGCCATTGTCAAGTCTTTGTCCGATCCGCCGAGAGATGGCGGTGGCGTCGCAAACGGGGCGTGAACGGCTTCCCAACTCTTCTCTCCCGAGCTGACGAGAGACGCCTTGATTTCTCCCATTGTTGAGTGCTACTGATTGTTGGATCAATTTGGACCTCAGATGGTTGGAACAGTACGGGGTCGACGGACTTGCGATGTTTTTCATTCATAGGTTAACTTATCCTTTCACAACTTTGGCTCTAAGCGGACCGTGTTATCATAGACTCTCCTCCTAAACTTTAGATTTTAAACGAGTCCGCGAGCGGTGGTAGTGGACCTCAATTAAGCGGCTATCGGCTTTAATGCTTGATGGAGGATGTGCCGCAGATTTGCTCCTATTGAAGCTCTCTCCACTGATTTGGGCTGGAACAATGCCCCCCCACGTCAGATATGTTCCAAGCGACGTCAGTTTTCCGTCATCATCATCATCATCAGCAGTAACCATGAATCAGAATATTGGTTAGCGTTAGCTCTAAAGTAATTTCTCATTTTTTTTAAATAAACCGGTTATATCTCCATATTAGGGTTGTTTCATCATCATACATGGATATTCAGTGGTGTACGGACTTTTTAGGTTTACGGGTTAGATGACGGACGGTTTAGGGTTTAAACCCCCCCCCCCCCCCCCTCACAAACATGTTTTCGTTCGTTTACCTAAACTAGCGTTTCGAATTTTGCTTATTAGACTGAAAAATATAGTTGAATTGTCTTCACGAAAAGAGAATGTTAATTTAATTGTTGTTTAATGAATAATAATCTAAATACCATTTTATGATGATGCACATAAATATTAATGGCAATCTTAAAATATTTAACTTCCACAAATTTCGTATGCGCATAGGTTAGGCCTATCGTTTACGTATATAAGATTGTACTAATGACTCGGAGGCTACTCGCTAAGCTTAGATTTAAAAAAAACTCAGATCAGAAAAGTTTTAGTACGACACGGAGGAATATAGTATTTCATCCCCGTGCTCTATCTCAATAGGACAGATGGGAGCGACAATGTAATAGCTGAGAGAAACGCTGTCGAACTGACGACGGGTGCAAAAATTCCTTCTTTCCACTCACCATTAGTGGTTATAACACAGTGGTGGCACTGTTTTAAAACACATCGTTCACACACACACAATTCATCTCTTTTCCCTATCTATGGCTGGCGCCCTGCCACATGCCTCTGCGGCGGGCACGCAGGATAGTATGTAGATGTAAAT
The DNA here is from genome assembly GCA_963573305.1 of Pyrrhosoma nymphula. NCBI lineage: Eukaryota > Metazoa > Arthropoda > Insecta > Odonata > Coenagrionidae > Pyrrhosoma > Pyrrhosoma nymphula. Next base: position 2,741,582 of record OY754335.1, on the reverse strand, counting down.
ATTGATGACGATGAGATTTATGACTACATTTGAGTGGTAGTTCGTGAATCGTTTTTCGACCGCTAAAACCACTTACTAAAAATAGAGTGTACTCAATTTGTGTTCTCCGTTTACTGAAATGCGTAATGATAACCTTGTTTATTTTCAAATAAATGCGTATTTTGATGTTATATTAGGGGTTTTCGTTACCGAGAGGAAATTAAACTCTTAACTCAGCTGATGATGCAAAGATCAGGATATTGCTTTCCAAGCGATAAATCTGGGATTTTTCATCAAGTTCCGACTCATGTTTTAGGATACGGCATTGTTGATGTAAGAGCGAAGATTTTCGCGGTGGTTTACGATGAACTTCTTCATATTTTCGGGTTCTACCGCGTTGGTTGCTGCTGTGATGACAACAGTTTGGCTGGCACTACTGCCAGCGAAAATGTTGTCATCACAGCAGCAACCAACGCGGTAGAACCCGAAAATATGAAGAAGTTCTTCGGCATTATTGTCCTGTTTTCCGGTTGTCGTTGCTTAGTGAATTTCCGTGGTCCTCACGCAGAGCAAGAGAAATGAAACCGGCGATGGATTAGCCTCTCCCTCCGTGCTGGACCACATTCCCCGGATGCCTCCCAATATATTGTTATGTGCGGATGCGGATAACATCAAAGCATGCGCAATAATGTGGCAGCTGATATTGTAACCCTAGGTTATCTTGCGTTTATACTGGAAAGTTACTTCTTCAAATTTCTTCCTCAAGAGTTTGCGGAGGATTTTTTACTCTGACGAAAGATTTTTCACGAGTCAATGCATAGAGCCAGATTGGTTGCCAGATATTTCCTACACCGGCAAAAATACGCTTCTGCAAGCGACTTGCCGAAACTGTTTAAAGTTCTGCGGGCAGACTTGCATAGCCGTTTACACCTGCAATTAACGTTGAAAGTTACTTGCTGCTAGTATCTTGCCTAGTAAAATTGTCAGTGTAAACCCATCTTGAGGATGCCTATGCCAGCCATACGGGTTGGTTAAATATTTTTCGGTATTTTCTCAAAGCTTTTTAAGAATTTTACAATAGGTAGCAGTGCATACTACCTGCATATTATAAGAAAACTACCATAACATCAAGGTTAGGTGATTTTTTGTGGGGAATATGGATCAAATATGAGGATAGATGGAACCATACGGTACGATAGCACGTGGGAGAATATTGAAGCTATTAAAATGCACAGTCGGCCATATTGAATGAGTTGTGCCGTCAACGCGCCGGAAGTATAAGTTTTGTGTGTTGAACCGTTGCGATACTGTAATGATTTATAGTGACAGAAGCAAAACACTTACCTACTGCTTTCCACCGATAAAATATTTAATAAGACTCTTTTCGATGTTACTCCATCATCTTCAACGTGAGGGTGATGTAGTAACATCGGAAGTAGCCGTATTAAATCTTTTAGGAGTGGAATACTGCAAGCATTTTGTTTCTGTCATCATGAAACGATTTCATCACAACAGGCCTGAATATATATTTTATATTTTTGTAATTATTAATGTTTAAAAAATGCTAAATAGAAATAATTTACAAAAAAATAGTGCATTATTCATCAATCTCATAGAAAAATTGCGCGCGATGGCCATGTTAGGTGTATCTATTTTCGCCAAAAAATAACGGGCTTAACCTTTATCTCACCTAGACGCCATTGTTACATCATGAAAGAATTTCATGAAGTAGAGCCTGAGTCTGTTTTTTTACCTATTTTTCTATAGGTGTTACAGGGCATTTGGTGGTACCTCATGATGTTTCTTTCATGACAGTCAACTGAAATTTGGCATCCGCACGCCAACACTATCGAACTCTCTTACGCATAGCATTTACCCGACAACAAGCTCATCTGAGCTTCATCTTTAAATGATTTCTCGAGTCTATACATTCCTCCTCTTTCGGCTGTCACAGGCTAAGAAGATGCCTGTGTTTTTTCACCAAACCCCCCATTATCCCCCCCTCCCTCCTTTCACCTTGCTTGAAGCTGAAGTATATCTTTACACTTGAAAATTTTGTGCACCGTGATGACGACATTGTGTGTCAAAAACATTGTCGATCAGAGTAAGCAAGTGTAAAAAAGTTACGAAGTTTTGAATGATAAAAAAGATTATTTCTTTGTTAATTTTCTCGCATTTTTTTAATATGATGACGTATTATCCCTTGCGCTGTAAAGAGTCAAATGATTTGAAAGGTTAGCATTAATATTTGCTGCACATGACATGTCGTATTTTTCTTAGAAATACTACTATTTTTAATTTTATATAGTATGAGTAGAATTTCAGATTTTAAGTCAGTATTGTGTCCACACTCCCACAAATATCTTGCGAAATTTGAAGGCACATCTCTGGTTACAAATTAAGCATGGATTTTTGACAGTTTTATGTGTAAGCACCTAGATAATGACATAGTATATTGAAACCACGGCCAGTGAGAATGAAAAAGTGAGTAATGCCAACCCATTACGTCCTTCCCATTCGGGGTAAGCAAAGTCGAAGAACTTAGTTATTTCCGTTAGGCGTAGTACACTGGATCTAATTAAACAATTTCCTTAACTCAAACCACTTTCACTTCTCTTACACTCATTCCCTGCTGCATACACACGCTCACATATTTTATTACTCCTAATATTCCTCTTCTTTCAAGTCTTTTCTACCATATCCCTCGGGTTGTCTTGTCGCTTGTCGTCTTGGGCTTGTCTCTCTCGTCTTGCAGTCCTGTCTGTGACGTCGACCAGTTGACATGCCTAAGGCACGGACCTTTCGTTCTCGCTCCAAGCGACCAGTGGAGAAGGTAATTAAAGATTGAAATTTGTAATAATCTTATCCCACGGAGTGGTGAAACGCGTCTTGCCATAGAAATAAATCTGTGGAAGATTACCAAGTGTTTTTTATTCATAATGAATATCAACAACTTCCACCAGGTCCAGCCTAAAACAGATATATATTTAGTAATTTTCAAGGTTTCTTCAACCGTCATTTCTTTCTATCCGTTCTACTTCTGTCGCAAACACTCCTCAGGTTCACCTCATTCCCACTTACAATTAGCCTACTCTTATGCTTATCCTGACATACCCTGGTTTCGCTGCCATATATTGTTGTAACGTCGAGAGGCGAACTCGTTTGTACTGCGCGATTTTACGCAGTTGTATACATTTTAAATTCCCCATCTGCCAATGCTTTTAGCTGTAGATATGTGCGAGTGTAATTATTACCTCCACTCGCTCAATCCACTGTCGTATCTCTTATCTTGACGGTGTTTCGTTGCATTCCCCGATACAGCAGGTTCCCCGTTCCTCCATTATCCCTTATTCCATTTCCCAATCGCCCGCAAACATCTTGTCTTCTCCGATCTCTCCACCCACTCACAGATTCCCTTAGAATCCGTTTTTCACCCCCTCCTCCCTCTGTGTCATTCCTCCTTCTCTCTCTCCTTTCTTTGCTGCACCCCTCTCTCCCCCCTTTATATATATAGTCTTTTCTTTTCAGTTTTTTAAAAGCCATTTTCGGGAAACCTTCTCGAAAAACCTCTCGCTCCAATTCTTCCCTTATTCCTCTGTCGTCATCCATTTTTCTCCACCCCAAAAAATAAACACTACGCACACCCTTTCCCCCTTTCTGCCCCTCCCCCCCCCCTCCTACTTCCCTCCTTATCGCCGTTTGCCGCTCGAAGTCCCTCAAACCCTTTTCTTCCTCCCCGTTTCCAATACTTCCATCTTTTTCCCGTATCAGTCTTCTTCGGAATATCCTCCTGTTTCTTCCAACTCCTGATCCTCTCTCTGCTACTGCCAAAGCTCCTCCCAACTTCTTCATCCCGAAGAGGCTTAGTAAGCGTAATGGGCGGTACATAGGTATGTAAAAGAGTACTGGTATTGCTCTGACGAATATTGAAAAGTAATAATAACACTGCTCCGAAGGACCGATGAAAAAAATACCGCTATACACCGTCAATTGAGTGATCGTACATACTTATGCATTTATTCAAAACAAATTAGTCCACATGCAACCTTATCGTTCCCGTAATTCCGTAGATTTTTACAACGGTCGGTGCGGATATTTGACCTAAATATTACTATCTGGAATTCATAATGAACTTTAAATTGAAAATAAAACACGCATCTCCGTAGTCATATAAATCTTTTTTCAGAATATTCTCCTGTTTCTTCCAACTCTTGATCGTCTCTCAACTCCTGCCCATACTTCTGTATTAATTTATTTCTGAGTTGGCTGGTAAGTGGGGCGGTTTACATTAAAAAAAGTACGGGTATTTATCCAGCGAGTATCGAAAATAGATGATGATACTGGTGCGGTAGTACCGATGGAAAATATACTGATGTGCTTCATTTGCGTGATGATATAAATGATTTTGTTTAATGCTGATTAGAGCGCATGTAACGTAATCATTCTGTTATTTCCGTATAGACGGGTAGACACCCCATCTTCGGGATGGATATTTGCTCAAAATTTCATTATAAATGAACATTTAATGGGAAATAAAATATCCCCAGCCTTAAGGTGTTTTTTTTCACTGACAAGTTTATTGCGCGAGCTATTTTCCGCAAGCAACCTTTAACGTGAATGGCAGGATAAAATGGCTCTGTATTTCTGCTTGCAGAACTTTTAAATTTTTGGACAGTCGTTTGCAGAAGCATATTGCTGCCTGTGTAAACGACAACCAATCTGTATGTGCACTAAGGTAAGTAAAACTTCTCGTCATAGTAAAACCCCTCGCAAGATCTTGCAGAAGAAACTTGCGGAAATAACTTTTCAGTGTAAACCCGCTCGCAGACGCACTTTTTACACCCTATCGTAATTTCAAACGACTTATTTCAAATCGCGCTAGGCGTATTGTGCTATTATGTTACAGTGTCAGAGCTATGTTTAATTTCCTACTCGGAATACTGACTGTCTCTTCTTCAAATATCTTATCATCTTCGTAAGTCATTCAATCCTAAGGTTGGTTGACTGCATCCCTCCACTCTACTATGTCCCTTGCTAACTCCTTTCTACATCTAAATCTGCAAAATACCCTGAAAGCCATCTCAAGGGTGCATGTCAGGGGGTGAATAGTCACCAACATGCATTACAATATACCCTAAAGTTAGTATAAATACGATTATTGATGCATTAGCATAAATCGCTAACGCTTGTCACGAGGCAAAGCCTCACAAGCATGCACTACACTGCAGATATGTTACCAATGTCAGCGAACCCGTTAGTATGTATGTATTTTGCAACAACATAAACGAATAGGGATTCAAGAATTATGCTGAAAACATGCACGGCGTGCTGTAAGTACTAGGTAGCAGATAAGGATTCAAGTATTTGGGAGTACTACTACTACTACTGAGAGCTTCACTGCCTATCGACAAACCTAGTTAAAAGTCTTATTGGCTGTTGTTATGGTCCGTTATCGTTCGTGGGAAAAATGACATTTTTAATCTGTCCGTTCTGCTGTCTAATTACCTAATTTCATTCTCATTACCTGATCTACCGCAGTATGTCGGTTACATTTATGTCCATGTAGCTCTTCTGGTTCAAAACCCGTTATACAAGATGAATTGTAGATGGCTAATGAATTTTCCTATCCTGTCCTCTTCGTGGGCCTTTCGATTCTCTTATGCTATTTACAAGTTCATTTGGTCTCAAAGTGTGGTCTTTCCAGCTGGACCATGTCCACCTGAAAGTGTTCCATATGATTTCCTCATCTTTTGTGCCCTCCCTAATTTCTGATCCTATCCATCCATTTTATTTCCAGCATCCGTTTTTAGCACCAAGTTTCGAAAGCCTCCATTTTTTAATGTTCCAGCTTTCCCATGGTCCATATACCTGAGTCATGGAGCCTATGGTGCAAAACTCCAGGTAAAAATTTTCAGGTACTTACTTCCTCCATCTTTGAACATCCATATCTGTCATATTGGTATCTAATGCACCATTCACATTCCTCCCTCCTTGAATTATTAAAAAAAACATTGCGTATTCGTATCCTTTTTTATGCAAGCTTTTCGCTTCGAATTACTTGAGGGTGCACAACCTGTGCTCAAGACGGCGAAGAGAAAGAAGCAGTTCCACTTTCCGGTATCCAGGAAGCAAAATTTCGGTCTAACCGATATATCTTGTAAAAAAATCAAAGTCACCAAACTTGAAGCGCCAAGAGACTTTATGTATATGCATTATTCTCAAAGAATTGAAAAACATCCGATGTACTATCCATTTGCGTGGGGTATCGATTTTGGATACATCGATATTCTCCCCAATACACCGTCTGGGTCAACTTGAGCCTCTCCCACATATACACCGTTTTTCATCCACTACTACCCTTAAAGGTGCGTCCAGATTGAACAATGGAACACAAGTTAAGAATGTGACGTAACTTATCCTCATGTTGCAATATTCCGTGTCTTTAAATCAGCCAATGAGAATGCTTTCCTCTCTCCTTTTGCTTAAGAATGGGATTTCTTATTCTAAACGAGCTCAGAAATAGTTCTGATTCCAATTAAATAAATCTGCTGTCGTTTTGGAATTAATAAAATTGCGATACATTACTTTGAGTAAATGTAGTTGCTCGCAAATCATTTGATTGGGAGGCAACTCCCAACCCATTCATTTGTATTGGCTGAATTAAATGGCTGAACACTCCACTATCTCATATCTATGACTTAAGGGCTTCTAACGCAAGATAAACCCTAGACAAATACAGCGTACATTGTTATTAGAACCCACTACTAGAATTCATTGTGCCAACCCCAGCCAATCAGGGACAAGCACCTATTATGTCGACCAATAGTTTCAAAGTATGCAATATTAAATAAGTTTATTGTAAATATATTATTTTTAGGAAGACATCCCCAATACCATTTATCATGTATGGAGAGTTAGCTACCCACTTTATAGGCAGGGGTAGAGATGCCTGAAGAAAGTGGATAGTCTGGCTCATGGCTGATATCGGCCTTCTGAGCCCCTCAAAACAGCCTGTGCAATCCCCACTCCGCCTAGTAGGAGACACTCGAAAATGCTTGGCAAAATTTTGTTGGCTGCTGTGGTTTATTGTCTCCCATCTCTTGGGTCTATATTTCGTCCCACCAAGAATCCAAGGGAATTCCTAAATATATAATTCTATTACACTCCGCCTTGCTTTGAATTTCCTTCTTCCCCAGGGCGTTTTCTTTGATCTCTTCTTAGGAACTTGCATTAACCTAATTTTCTATATATTTGAGGGTTATTTCTGACAGCAAATTATGCGACTAACTCAGTTACCTAGTGAAGACAGAAATTGCAATTTTTAACTAGTAAACAGATTTATTTCGACCTAGGGTTCGATGTATTACATCGTAATCGGATGGTCACTGCCACCACCATGTTTCCTTACCACTGTCAAAGAATGGAAAGCATCCATTTTCGCAAAACAACCCTGTTTGAAGACAAAACTTTTTTTTGGCTTGAATGATGAAGAATAATTACTTCACATACGAATAGTTAAAAAATAAAATTCCCACCCGTATAATGAGATTTATTTTTACCTAGGTTTCGATGTACTGCATCGTCATCAGGTCGTCGCAGTCATTATTTTTCCTGGCCACTGTTATCGAATCGAAAGTGCTCTCACAAAACAGCAATGTTTGAAGACAGAATTGATTTGGCTTGTACGCTGAAGAATTTGAACTTCACACATTAATAGTTGCAAAATAAAATTTTCCATCGGTAAATAGATAAATTTTGACTTAGGTTTCGATGTACTACGTCGTCATCAGGTGGTCGCTGCCACCACTATGTATCCTTACCTCTGTATTCGAATGGAAAGCATCCATATTCAGAAAACAAGTTTGAAGAGAGAATATTTTGGCTTTTACGCTGGAGAATTATGAACTTCACGACGTGAATAATGTAAAAAAATAACCTCATAAAAACAAAGTTTTTATTATACTCCATTTATTTTCATTGCATTACGTCACGTTTTAATGTCTCCTATTATTATCAGTGCATTTTATTATATTTCTTGAAATTGTTTTATGGTATCTTTGCCATTAAATATTATATTATCACATTTCCTTTCACTAATTAAATTTATTAATTTAATTAGTGAAAGGAAATCATTCTATCTTCACCAATACGTCAAATTATTCAGACATTCGACAACCATTAGGAACATTAGTAATTCGATATATGACATATATATTCATTTTAGAACATTCAATAGCGATAATCACAGTTGTTGGCTCACCGCGGTCCATCTCCCACAACTTCCAAAGGCTAAGTGCTAGATTTGATCGTCTTCATTAATAAATAATTGGCAAGTAAAATATTGCAAAAAAAAGTTTAGAGGGTAATGCGATGATGAAAACAAAATTTCTAAAGATGTAAGTGAAAACGGGTATTAAAACAAAAGAAGAAAAACAATATCCCCAGTAGGGAATCGAACACTAATCCTTGCATGCTTCACAGTCCAATACCTTACCCCTGGGCTACCAGTTGCTTTTAAGGATATGCAGATAACGGCCCGTAAATTCTTTTTCATTTTCATACAAATATATTTTAATATAATTAACTCAGTGCGTATTTATGTGTGTGGGTTGTTAAAATTAATCGCTGGTCACAAAAGGAGAATTATGAACCAAATTTCAGATCGATTGGATGATGAGAGGGGGGAAATGGGTTTGCACGTAGTACACAGACAAGCAGACTGACAGTGTGGGCTTAAGGAGGTTCCACCGCGACTGTGTGAGTCTAAACAAATAGGTACTAAATTCCACATTTTTTATATTTTGTACAAAAAATCCTGATTTCGCTGATGAAATGCGTTACTCACAGAAAACCAAGAGTAAAGTAGAAAAAATGCAGATTATTCCACGAATGTATTTAAAATTAGCACTTTTTTCCAGCCATAGGAGCCTACCGATGCGCCATTTTTAACGAATTGTCGCAGTTTGACTTCAATTACGGCATTCATTCCTTAATAACTAGAAAAAAAAGTGGTAAGATGGCTATATTTTATTTTTATTCGATTTCTCTGGATCATTTCCTTCTTATTAATAGTTTTTCGCGAAAATGGCATTTATATTTTATGGAAAAATACTTTTTCCCCCGTGTTTTTCCCTTTCTCCCATTTAAAACCATGTGATTTCAAGTTCAATTATAGAATAAATTAGCGTGGAAAGGTAACATTTTTGTTGCTCACATCAGATGGAGGACAAGTGTTTCTATAAGTAGAAAGGATATGAATAAAATGACATTTGAGTGATTATATGGTGATTATACGGTGGAACCATCTTAACTTAAAGGGAGTAAAAATAAAAATAATTCACGTCTCCTGTTTTGCCGTTGCACTCCGCCTTGCTTTGAATTCTGTCCGCACGCATACTTCCTTTGGGTCGTACCTTTTACTTGTCCCTTCGTCCTTTTCGTCTCTTTCTCCCCCCCCCACCAGTCCTTTTATGGACCACTCTCTCTCTCTATCTCCCTTGAGAAGTTTTCCTCATCTGACTCGCTCCACACACACTCAGGAACTCCGTCCTACTTCCCCATCGTAAATTCCTCTTCCTCCTCCTTCTTCGTCCTCCCCTAGTTTTCCCTTCAGTGCTCTTCGTGTCCACTTCCGTACCTTCCCCATTTCAACTTTCGCCCTCATTCCCTTCTCATTATCCTCACCCCTGCTCCCCTCTCCTCCACCTCTCTTCTCTGTCCCTTTTCTCCCCCCAATGGAAATTACTGCCACTCTCGTCTTTAGGGAGGTTCCGTGGTTTCACCCAACTCAAGACAACTCAATGAAATTTCCTCAAAGTATTAATAATATTGTTCTAAAGCTACCTGACATTTTTCAAAATTATTTACCACAGGTTTCTTAAGATATTTGATCGAGAATTGGACACGTTCTTATGCCTTTTCTTCTACATCCTGCAAGTTATGCATCCACTTTCAAGTATCATTACTCAAATGGTGCCAATTTCACACGATCTGCAACGCGCGCGAGGGATTTATTCAAGCGCTCGGAGTAAAAATCTGTTACATATTTTTTCATTTTTCAATCGATGATATAAATTATTATACATTAAATAAATAGAAAAGGTTCTTTCTGATGAATAAAGCCTTGCGTTCCCATAACAACCCGTGTATTTTCATGCCCACTTCCGTTGAAATATCTTAAGAAATCTGCGGCAAATAATTCTGAAAAAAATCAGGTAGCTTTAAGACGACCAAATCAATGATTCGAGCGAGTTTCATCGAATTCTCTTGAGATGAGTTTCACCACCGAACCTTAAGGGCTTGGCTCAGAAGAAGGCTCGAAATTATCGAATCTGTCGACTGCATCGAGGTTGTGACGTCGAAATTTCGTCATGGCCCTGGATCGACGATTCCAACTCCTCTCTGAATTCGATCCCTTGGGCCTTGTTCAATAAAGTGTCGAAACTATCGATTCTCTCGACAATTTCATGGTTGTGACCTCTCATCTTCGACGAAATTCAACTTTTATCAGCGATTTTAGATTTATCATTCCTGTTACCGCGGAATTTCGCCACTGTTGTGAATCGACCATTCCTTCTTCACTCTGAATAAAGTCATCGGGGCCTTGTTCAGTAAAGGCTCGAAATTATCGAATCTCTAAACAATATCGAGGTTGTGATCTATCATCTACGGCAAAATTCAACTTTTTTTTATTGCAATGATTCTAGATTTTTCGTGACTGTGACGTCAAAATGTAGTTATCGTCTCAGCTCGACAATTCCGAGTCCTTCCACAATTCAGACCCCAGGGTCTTTTTTAAACAACGGCTTATACTATCGAGTGTCGACATAATTGAGGTTGTGACTTGGTGTTCTCGACAAAGCCCAACCTTTATCATTCCACAGTCGAGATTTTCGTAGCTGTGATGTCAAAATTTAGTAATCGTCGCGAATCAACAATTTCGAGTCCTTTATGAATAAAATCACTGGGGCTTTGTTCAGAAATGACTCAAAATCATCGGATCCCGACAATATCAAGGTTGTGACATTAAATCTTCGACAAAAATCAACTTGTTTGAAAGCCACAATCGAGATTTTTCGTGGCTGTGAGGTCAAAATTCCGTCACAGTCGCGAATTGGCAATTTCGAGTTCTTCTTGAATAAGACACACGGAATCTTGCTCAAAAAAGACTCGACACCGTCGACCCTATATACTACCATGTTTTATGGCATAAAACATTTTTAATAAAAAAATTAAGATAGAGACGTTTAACTTTTTGCCACTTTCTGTGGCCCAGAAACTTTTTGCCCTTACTGTATAAGGCTACCAGGTATCGACTGCTATCGACTATCGGGTATTATTTGACAATCAGCAGCAATCTAGATCATCGGCAACAATTAAACGTTGAGGATATCGGTAACAATCGGCGGTTGGCGTCGCCACGAAGCGGCAAGTGGCCGTGAATAGTGGGCGAGGTTGTTGGTGAAGGTCGATTGCAGATATCTGCATCGGCATGTAGTCGTGTTTTTTTTTTAAGATTATGCGTCGATAGCGTAGATCCGACAACGTCCATAGCCTCTATTTCCATCATCCATATTTCCATCCCCATTTCTTTATCATCCCATTTACTCCACCTCAGCGAATATATTCCTCCCGTTGAACGGATCATCGCGCCGTATTGACCGATCCCATCCTCGCTGTCTGCCCCCCGTTTGTGATGGCTATCGCTTCCGAATATCCCTCGCCGTGGGATATCTTGAGCATCTTAAATCGGAAGTTATCGGAAACTCTGGCCCAGTTGGGCAGATAGGTCACACAAGTCGGCCGCCTTCCAGAAACCTTCATTTTTCCAACAATTTGTCAGCACTTCCTCGGGGCGATTCCGCGGAAGAGCGACTTGAATGTCATTTCATTCAAATCTTTTTTTGCCGCGATCGCGGTTCTTTTAACGCGTTCGCTCGCTTTGTTATGTTTTTTTTCATTTGTGCTCATGAGAGCGAAAACACGATAGGATTTAAAGGATTTAAGGTTTACCCGGCGAATTATATACGTGAAGGTCACCTACAAGGACAACCTCGGGCCTGAAAACAACCGTGGTATACCGCATACCATGCGAGTGTGGTGTAGCGCATATTGCCTAGACAGGAAGGACCATCGAGAGAAGAATGAAAGAGCATGAAAGAAGCATTTTGGCTTTTCCAACCGGAAAAGACTGCATTATCCCTGGGTAAAGCGAATAGTAACGCTGTGAACTCACTGCGGTATCGCTGAGTATCATAAAGTATCAGACTTATATCTAACCAGTATCCTCCAGTATCGGCAGCGGGTAGCCTGATGCTTCAGCAGTCTCAACCGAGTCTCCCTCAGTATCACATAGTATCGCAGAGCATAGCCTTGACCATGATCATCGTGTCGAATTTCCAAATTCCATACTACTTTCACGGGCGTCCAAATATTGGGAAAGAGTAATGAAAGAAGCGATATGGCTACAGGTGGAACAAAATAAAATCAATAGAGACAACGTCTTCAATTTAAGTTGGAATTGGAGTCCAGTAATTGACGAAATTCAAAGAATTCGTAATGGCCCCCACAACAATGGGGCATCTGCGGCTGTATATAATTGTTTCGGACCGGCTGGAGACGGCACGGCTGGAGACGGCACGGCTGGAGACGGGCACAGCTGAGGGCGGGCTCCTTGTGAAAAGAGTTGCATCAGTATTATTGCATGGGATGCGCAATGGGATAGTCATGAACTAGGGTTGTCGTATTTATGGATTTCAGGCTTTCCCGGCGAAGATTTATGTCAGCGATCTTTCGGGGTTTGTACCGGGTAGTTAGGTCCATGGCGGCCAACGTTTCGATGCTCGACTCGAGCATCGAAACGTTGGCCGTCATGGACCTAACTACCCGGTGCAAACCCCGAAAGATCGCTGACACGGTTATCGTATTGATGACGCTCTGAACAGTTGCATGGATATGAAAGGAAGTTATTTGAATTGGTTTGAGTAGTTGCTATGTTCGTTTTCCTTACATAGGAGAACTATAGTTCGTACGTCGATCAATCGCTCACCGTGGCTAAGAGTGTGCAGAACGCTGTCGCTGCTGCAGGTTATTGGGTGCCCAAGACGTTCGAGGATACCGTTAGTTTTATAACGACCTATTAAAAATATAAACAATCATATATATATATATTCGTAAAATAATGCGTTTTAAACGTCGACATTTCGTTGATGCCGAGCATCAAAGAGTGTCTTGAGTGTGTCTCCTGAGTAAGACTCAATCAGTCTCAAATCGTTGTGTGTCAACCGCGTCTTGATGATGACGTTGCATACTTTTTTAAAAAAACAAGCGAATTTCTAAACTCCTTAAGTGGGATTAGCCGAGGATTTGACATCTAAATTTCGTCACACTTGTGCGTCAACGGTGATTTGGAGTCTTATCTTATCTTCAGCTCTTTCAAATCCCCCCCACACGTCGACTGTATCGTGGTAATGACGTCTTTTACTAAAAGGCTTAAAATTATTACTAAATGCTTTAAATGGGAATTGTTGGAAATATATTACGTAAAACTTTCATCTTCCATGAGCATTAAAACAATGTCTCGAGTCTTTTTCTGAAGAAGGTCCCAGCTATCTCAAATTCTTATAATTTCTAGCGAGTTTTGGTGATGACGTCTTACACATGCTAAAAAAATCAAAATTTCCAAATACGTTGATAGGGAATTGTTGGCCACATAACGTAAAGGTTCCGTCACCATATAGCAACAAACAATGTTAGGAATCTTTTATGAGTTAGGCCTCAGCATTCTAAAATCCTGAAAACGTTGATAGTTTCGTAATTATCACGTCTCAAGAAGCCAAATAAAAACCAAATTTCTAAAACAAACCTTGATCGGTATTAACTTGACTCATTATGTCAAAATTTCGTCACCATTGAGCACCAAACAATGCCTTTTCTCTTTTCTGTGTCAGGCCCTAGAATAACTAATACTTAAACGTCCAGATTATCGTAATAATGACATAACAGTAAAACAATCCAAATTTCTGAAAACATTGATCGGAAATTGGACATCAACATTTCGTCACGGTCGTTCGCCAGCAATTCTCGGAGTCTTTTCCTGAATAACGACCCGGAACAATCAAATCTTCAATTGCTGACAGTATCGCGAAAACGACGTCACTGAATAAATAAAATCCACATTTCCAAGTGCTTTGATCGCGAATCGTCAGACGAATGACGTCAAAATTTCATCACCGTCGAGAAGGAAACAAACGTCACGACTTTTTTTATTTATTTTGAATCGCCTTTGAGGTAGTTTGAGCGAGATAGTTCCCTAGTCATAGTGGAGACCATATTCTAATATTATGTTTTTATTTCAGCGTCTGTAAGACGTATGAAATAAATATTGTAGTATTTATGGCGCAAAAATATAGTTATACGTGACAAAAAGTCTCATTAATTAAATAAATAAAGTAACATAAGTCTCTAACTTGACTCTTTTTCCCGCCGTAAGGCTAAAAAGCCTTCAAAACAGCAGGTTTTCTTTTTGCGATTCTGTAAAAATTACTGCGGTGAGTAATAGATTAATTTTTATAAATTGTTGAGAATAAATACAAACTTAACACCGTTAGTTTTTTGACGAAATATAGTTGTTGTAAATTCCAAATTTTTGTTAATACACATTCTCCCTCTGGAGCGCAGAGCCGTAATCATTCCCATTCAAAATAGCTTGTATTTTCAGGCCAAATTAATTTTTAAATTTTAGCGTCTGTAAGAATAATGAAATAAATATCGTAATATTAATTGTGGAAAAATATAGTCATCTATGAGCATAATTCTCAGTAAATATATAAATAAAGCTACATAAGCTTCTAACTTCATTCATTTTTTCCCGCCTTCAAAACAGCAGGTTTTTTATGATTCTGTGGAAATTACTGCTGTGAGTAATAGATTATTTTTTATAAATAGTTGAGAAAAATTAAAAATTAATCACCGTTAGTTTTTGACGAAATCTAGGTGTTATATTTTTTTCTAATTTTCTCCATATACTCACTCTGGAGTGCAGAGCCGTAATCTATCCCATGTAAAACAGCTTGTATTTTTAGGCAAATTGCCCGAAAAGTAGTTCAGCAAGGGGTTAATATTTTGGTATCATTTGAAAGATGAGAGTTTTTTCTTTCAAATGACGTCAAATTCATCAAATTCTAGGTGAAGTGATTTTTCGCATCAAACTGCATTAAAATGCCCGCCTTTCAGACTCTTACGCAGTAGATAGGTTTTCCTTCTCGACTCCCCTCCATCAACACGCCTACGCTTACCCCTCTCCTCTGTACCCCTCCCCTTGGTACGAGGGCTCTCCCCCCCTCATCCCTCGCCCGTTCATTCATACATCTCTCTCCCTTCTTCTCATTCAATACCTTTTCCTCCCGGCTCGCTCTCTTCTTACGTCATCACCGAGACTCTCTCTCTCCGCTGTTCTCTTTGCACACGTCCCTTACCCACCCACGCCCCTCCTGCATGCGTTACTCCCCCTGCAGTCGGTCGTTTCCCCCTTCCGTCGGGGGATAAATTACTCCCCCCTCCCTTTATTCGACCGGTTGGGGTGAGAGAGAAGGGAGGATGGGAGATGTGAATGGATCGAACCGTCCGTTCCGTTTTCAACAATCTCCGCAAAATGCAAAAGATGCTGCTCTCTCTCCTCCAAGAATTTCATCCCATTTCCTCCCCCAATTACTTATTCCCCCGTCCAATATTAGTCCCGGTTTAAAATGAGGTACTCTTAATAAGTATTTTATTACTTTCCAATCATTACTAAATTTAGAATATCGCGCCGAAAACAAGTTTAAAACAAATTCTCAAAAATCAAAATGGGAAAAATTAATATAATCTTTGTATCTTTTCCATTACTGCCTGCATGGTGAGTTCCAGTGCATAAACAGATTGAAGCACTTTAGTGAAACGTGGTCCAAGAATTTCTTTTTCACGTACAATTTAGGTACAAACTTGTTGGTTAAATAATTATAAAGATATGCACTCAATGACCGCTTATTATTATCGCTCCATCCACCTTGAATATCTTCTCGGTATATAAACCGTGGATGAATTCGTTCTCCAATCGATAAAGATCGCGTAATCCAACAGTCAGTCTAGTGTCATGCACACAGATAGGTACTCTCAGTTAACGCCAAGTGAACCGAAAATTCACTTTCTTGCAGTTAACTTGAAGCAGACAGTAAAATCGGGCCTGTTATGTACTGTAAAAATTCCGAAAATAGTATTCATCTATTCTTTTCCTGTTTTAAGTTTTTATTTCTTCCTAACTCCTAAATTTTCTCTTTTTATCCCCTCCCCCCCGTCATTCACAATGGTTGATAGGAACACAAAAATGGTATGCGAATGTGATCATGTTATGTAAGTATCATTATAACTGATCACCTTTTCATTTCCTTCTGCCTCTTTAAATCTTTTGTCAATTTTTCTCTGGTCTACACTTCCAGTTGCAATGCCATATTAAGCTCTCCTTTAAGTTTTAAATCGACGTAGTGATGTCACAGTGAAGGTCAGGAACTAAAAAATGGAATAAAAATGTGAATTTAATATTCCTTTTCTTTTTATTATCATTTATTTCTTCCTCTTAAACCTCTTTTAAATTTCCTCCTGGTCTTTCCTCCTCCTGGTCCCCCCTCTCGCTGTGAATTTGAATCGACAAAGTGATACCGTATTGATGTTCAGGCACCAATGAATGGAGTACAAATATGGACATCATATTTATCTTTTCTATTTCTGTTCCCTCCTTTTCACTTCATACTGCTGCTCGTTCAACTCATCCATAATTTACTTCTTCTTGTCTCCCCCTCCAATTGCAATTCCGACCAGCCCCTCCCTGCAGTGTTAAAACGGCCAAGTGACGTCACAATAAAGGTCAGGGCACCAAGAAATGGAATGTAAATGTGTACGCAATGCAGCTGGTGACGTCATAATTCATGCCAGGCGTCAATTAGTGGAATAAGGAAAGATGTGGGTGCAATAATTTTAGCTTTTTAATTTCTATTATCCTCGACCGACACTTCCTTCAATCCCTTCTTAAAATCCAACCCATTTCCAACTACAATTTAGGGTTTACATGTCGAGTGCGGTCTACAGGTTGTTTGATGTCTGCAATAGTGTGCGATACTTTGATGACAGAAGAATAAAAATTTAACTGAAGAAATCCTTTTCATAAACCCATTATTTTGAACAATATCACTACCAAACAATACCTTGATCGTATCAGTATAATAAATGGTTTAATTGAATAAAACATTCACCCCCAAACCTTATAGCAGCGCGTTTATTGTCCACATACCTCTTCTGGTGTACATTTTTGGCCATTCCTCCTCATGAATGACACAGTGGAAGTTTGTGATCATTTTTCCTCCGTTTCATTTGTTTTAGAAATGGCACAGCCGTTTTTTCAGTCTGAATAATAGGGTAGTCTACTAATTATTATTTTATTTTTGGAATCGAACATTCATTCCAAAAAAGAAAATCTTAAGATATCCAGAGGTAATATTTAAAACGTAAATTTAAGCGATGAGACAATGAAGAAGGGTTGGAATGAAACACTTCGCAAATTTCACTAATAAAAATATATATATTCCGCACAAAATATAATTCCACACTAATCTATGTGGATTCTACAAAGTTTTTCATTTCTATCCGATTTTTATTTTCCGTTGTACGACTTTGTAAATTCCACGTAGATGTGTGTGGGGTATATATATATGTGAAAAATGGCAATTTTTCATTTTAATCATGAAGCTATTCCATTTATTTACACCGGAAACCAACAAATTCACTAAAGAATGGCATATTTTGACGTTGCGCTGTTCCATTGTGTTATAATCAGAAACAATAAAAGGATTACCGGTTAGTTCAGTTCACTTCGTCAATAATAATTAATGACAATAACATCGAGAGCTGTTTTGAGTCCAATCTGTTTCCATAACATTAATTACAATAAATATACCCTCAATAATTGCATTAGAAAGTAAACCATACTGGTCACAACAAAATTAAATCATAGTGGTTACAATGAAAGAAATAAATAATGCTTGCTCTTGGCTTTCAGACCTCTGATCTCCAAACATAATAATAATTTTTTTTCCCCCTTCCCTGACGCGGGCGAGATATCTCGTCCTGAATGGTCTAGCAAATTCTGACGTGAACGAGATATCTCGTCCTACTCTACTTTTTCCCTTCTTTAGCTGTTTTGGACGAGATATTTCGCCCCCTTCGTAGTAACTCGATGCTTCGCCGCTAGATGTCATGTATGGACGCCTATCTCTGTATTCTCGCTTTTTTGAAGGCTTTTTACTTGTATTATGGTTTCAAAAAAAAACTTCACGCACCAAAATTACTCTCCGTAAATCAAAATTTACGCACTATTTTTTCATCCAATATAAATGTTAGAAAACGCTTTATGGTCATGAAAATTCAATTTTATCAAGCGCTCTGCCTACTACTAGGATTATTGTAAGTTTAGCTACTTGATATCCCGAAGTACAACAGTTGGAATCTTGCTTATGCAATTGTTAACGTAATTTATATAATGATTGAAGGATTGATTTTACATTTGAATTATTATTATTCACGATTACTTACTATTTCCTATCTACTTATGAGAATTATATTTTATCAGTTCTCACAAAACTCATCTATTTTATTTGTCTATCCTACCGGAATACTAGTGGAACTACGCTCCCTGGAAGCGAAATCTTCATATGGGATCATAAGTTCTTTTCTGCATTATCGCTAAATTGCATTCGATCAAGAAGACTCGAATAACAATTGTTACTCAGTAAATCCTTATCTGTTATAATATGAAAAACAATGCATTCCCGATTTTTTTATTGTTCATTTTGTAATACATATTTACCTATAAGTTGTGTATTATTTACGTATTTACGCTGTAGTTTTGGTATCCGTATATGCTTCACCGACCGACCCCTGCCGGACATTCGCCGCGGCTTCATTCACGTACCCTTTCTGATGCTCCTTGTCTTTGGTTCTCCGAGGGGTCCTTTGGTATTTCCCAACATTCCCCTCCCCAACCCTGACGTCTGGCGTGTGTCACCGTACTGGGTGGTCAGCCAGCAAGACACGGTCGGGCACGGACGAGAAAGATCACGCGCAAGGGCAATAAACAGGCGGTCGGAAGTCTTTTGGATTTTCCGACCGTCTGCAGGTCTCTCATTGAACAACCTCTACAATTTTCTGCTAATCTTCTGTTACTCAAGTCTATTTGTCCTCTTTCCCCGGGTTATTCTCCTTTCAGACCCCTCATGCCCTTTTCCCCCATACTATTCTCTTCACTTGTGAAAATTGGATTTTATGACGCTACCTCTAGGAAAACGGATTACAGTAGGGAAAAGGGGTGAAGATTTTTCTTTCATTTACTGATACTTCGCTTTCGGCGAATATGTTTTGTTTCTCCTGCCATCGGCCTCTTTCTAGCTGTCGCAAAATTTTAGGATGCGTTAGTTATTCATCGTATGTACGCTGTAGTTTGCACATCTCGAAGTTTCCCTTGAACTGGTGATATAATTTCGTTGCTTCAGAAGTTTGTTTCTCTTTGGTATACGAATCTTACCGTTATGTAGAGTGGATCCGAAAGTGTTTCGACCGTTGATGTTTCTGATGAGGAATTGGAGGATGTTGAACTCTCTGGCTCTGAGTGAAGCCTCTCTGAGCATAAGAACATTGATTCGGATGTTAGTGAGGATGAAAATGTGATGCAACGCGACGACAGCGAAATGTTTAGATATGTTGCGAATGTTATTTCATCAGCCCCTTTCATTTTTCTATTTCGAATACTGGTGGAAGTAGTGATACATATTTACGAAAACAGCTATACGATGAAGGCATCTAAAAGGCGTATGTTCTCAATGCAAACCAACACAAGTGCCCTGTATATGTTCTACCCTAGCCCACATGAGTACAAGAAAAAAGGAGAGATAGAGATAAATCCCAAACGTGTAATGCCTTCTATTGTCATGTTTGACGCTTTCCTGAGGTCAGAAAACAAACACCCGCTCGAGGACCGATGGCCTGGCGACCGGTTTCATGCGCACTCACTTTTTCGCTGAAATTCCACCGATGCTAATATTCTATTTTTAGTTCGAACATTTAGGTTATAATACAAGCGGTGTAGTATGAGTGAATTCCACGGCAAATTCTTTGTTTTCGCTTGGTAACATTAGGTAATCAGCTATATATTCCGGAAAGGAATCAGTGTTAGACCAGCAGTGATTCGACTCTCTCCGGAGAAACAAGCTCCGAATCGGAAGGCACAGCGGAACATTCGCAGGAAGCGGAGTGGGAGGAAATACTTTCAACGATTCCTCCTCCGGCGCCACCTAGGTTTCTTTTTGAAGGTAATTCTTCGATGAGCTTTGACCTGGTTCCCGAATGAGGCTCCCTAAAATAATTTTTTCAACGATAAAATTGTTGACTTTATAATTTGGGAAACTAATCGCTGCGTCAGGAACACTTTGCGTGAAAAAGCGGGGCCAAGCAGTGCTAGCGTAAATCAGTGGCGAGTTGTGACAAGCTTAGAAATTCGTGTTTTTTGCCCTTGTAATGCTAAAAAGCATGGTGAGGAAGCCAGATACTGAGTTTTATTGGTCGATGAGACCTAAACTCTCATCTCCCTTTTTTGGACAAACAATGTCTTACCGATGATTCGTAAAAATAAGGCAATATTTACATTTTGCCAATAATAACGCCCAAACGCCCCAACGCCGAACTAAATAAAATATGGTCGATTTGCCAGAAGCTGGAGAAAAATTTCAAGGCAATCCATACACCAGAGATGGACGTTACCATCGACGAGAGCCTGCTCTTGTACAAGGGAAGATTGGGGTGGTGGCAGTTCATCCCTATGAAAAGAGCTTCATTTGGCAAATATTTGTCCTTAGTGAATCGAGAACTGGATACGTGTGGTCAACGACGATTTACACGGGAATGGGGACTGTGTAGGATAAAGACTTTGCCCATTTACCCATGTCCTCAAAAGTGATGATGAAGTGTGATGATTTGGCCTATGATATTGTCTGACGACGGATAATTTTTATACATCTCCAGATCTAGCCGACTTGCTCGCTTCACACTCCTCTGACTCGCAGGGAACACTGAGGAAAGGGATTCCAGCTCTCTTCAATGAGAATCAAGTAAAATAATTAAAGTTTCTTGATTTTTGCCATAAAATGAATTTTCATTTTTTCAAAAACATTTTCAGAGCGAAAGTCGTCGTCATGCGGGTTGCCTAACTCCCATGAATGTTTGTACGTTTTTTCTTGATGTACTAAGGACTAAAATTAATAGCTTACATTAACGTTGTCGGAAAAGTATATACATTTGTCATATAAACTAAATGCATTCCTCCTTAAATGTTTAACAAGGGATTACGGGAAGGAAAGTTATAAGGTAATGCGGGTGGCCTAATTTTCTTTAGTTAAGGGGCAACAATCAGAAACTATTGAATAAATCATTAGTTATTTGGAATAAAAAATTAATGAAAACATTTTCGGATTTGCCTCCCTTCAATGCTTCTGAATCTGAAATAAAAAAATATGACTTTTTTTGACCATTTTTGTAAAAAAAACCCGTCAGGGAAGGGGTTAATGCGAAACACGATTCCGCCACGTTACAAGATACAGATAAAACTTCTCATGTGAGCTCATGTAATTGTTTTTTATAAAATAATAACTCTTGAATAACGGTTGGTGCCTTAATTTTACCAGCCGTTGATTTATTGGGAGAATTCGTTAAATGAAAATAGGTTTTTTTTGAGAGAATGTCATTTATATTAGATGATAAAATAATGTATTTCATTGTGTTTCCTCCATCCTCGCATTAAACACCATGTAGTTTAAAGTTCGATTGGCGAAAAAATCATATGGAATGGTTAATTGTTTTTCTTCTCCAGACGTATGCGTATACAAATATACGTATGCGCATACGTATATATATACGTAGCCTGACTATGAATTTAATAACAATTAAGTTAGTATCCTTAAGGTTTCCGTGCAATCTATTTTTTTTTCTTTAATTGATAATCGGGTCCCATCGCGTTTTGTTGCTCCTACCACATAACATAACGTGGTTATTAGTTAAACCAGCATTTAATTTATTTTAATAAGCTCTACTTCCTAAGAGGAAAGAAATTCCTGTGGTCCGCATAACATGACATCTTGATTTCAGATGTAGAACTCGCGTACGACATGAATTCTTTTTTTTTTTGCATACTGTGAATGACGTCATGATGCACGTCCGTGGACAAATATAGAGTTAAAGTGTGTGTGTGTGTGAAGCTTTTTGTGTTTGTTATTTATTCCTTGTTCTTATCTAGCAGCTTCTACTTTGTTTATCTTCTGCCAGCTCAACATCCGTGATCCCGTATGGATTCGCTTATTCCTTTCTGTTTCCTCCGTGGCTGTTTTTCTCAAACAACGGCTGTGTGCTATATCGGGGGGGCTGCTATACTTGCGTGTGAAAGTCCGGCCATGTATTTTTTCCTCGAATGTTTTATATTTGTTTTTTTCCCTTCGAAGGAGAGGATTTTAAGGGATATATGGAGGAAAGGGGCCCCAACGGCCGTAGCCAATCGCGGTGCAGCATCCCTAGGCGTTCGGCCGGACCCTCCCAATGCATTTTTCCCTTCTCGCTTAGCCCCCCAATGTCTTCGAGATAAACCCTTGCGATATATTCTCGTTCCTTTCCACATCTATTTCCCTACACAACCTTCGGCAATTCTCCTAGACCCCCTCCCTTCGAAACACCCCTCGGGGCCCTAGTTCAATGGTGGTTTGAGGAGCGACAGATAGTTCCCCACTAGTATTCATAATGGAGACCGTATTCAAATTTTATTATTTTTTAATTTCAGCGTCTATAAGAAGTATGTGATCAATATTGTAGTATTAATGGCGCAAAGATATAGTTATATATGACCAAAATTCACAGTAATTAAATAAATAGAGTACATACACAAGTCTATAACTTGACTCATTTTTTCACGTCGTGCGGCTGAAAACCCTTCAAAACAGCAGGGTTTTTTGTGCTATTCTGTAAAAATTACTGAAGTGAGTAATAGATTATTTTTTATAAATAGTTGAGAAAACATGCAAACTATATACCGTTAGTTTTTTGACGAAATATAGGTGTTAGAATTTCCTAATTTTTTTCATTATCCTCCCCAGTGGAGCGCAAAGTCGTAATCTATCCCATTGAAAACAGCTTATATTTTTAGGAAAATTGTTCGAAAAATAGTTCAATAAGGGTTGATATTTTGATATAGTTGGAAAGATGAGTTTTTTCTTTAAAACGAGGCCAAATTCTAGGTGAAGTGAATTTTTCGCTCAAACTACCTCAAGGCCTCGTTTCCATTACTAACATTGTACTACGGTTATTTCAACCGTCAATACCTACCTGCGTTCCAATTAGATACTTTTTACCCAAGTAAAGCATCGTTTTGTGACGTGAGACGTTTATCGTCGGCGTCATTTGCGTTCGTTACAGCTGCTTAAAGATAGCTTTAAATATGGCCGCCCTCTAGCAGGTCGTGACGTCAGTTGCTCATATGTGTGGATATTACTCGCCGTAAAAACTGAATTCGCGGCCTTCATTTGAAAGATTGTTCAAAGATTTGGAGAATTCAAAGAATAAGTGACTCATGTCGAGTCTTATAACCTATACCCATGCAGGCGGCATAGCATTACAGGCAGTTTTCAAAACCGATACACACCATCAGGGCAATACATTTTAAGCTTGAGTCTCTCACTATCAACTGATGACATTATACATTCCTGAGTAGATTAGAGCTTGGCACAGTGGGTAGATCCGACCATGGCCTCTACCACCACCACTTGCCACTTCAGTGAATATGCTATAGAATGCCACGGTGCCACTTTGCTTCTGTTCGAAGACATGCCCTCGGGGCCTTACCGCCTTGTAAATGACGTCTCATCAAGGCGTATCTCGCCCCCGCTGGTTTTCGGTATTTTATTGATTTCCTTTGTACTGCTACGACATTTCTATTCATTTTACACTTTTCATAATCCTCATTCAATTCTCTACACGATGGTAAAAGTTTTTCGAAAAAAATTTATGATGCAAACTTTTATTGCTTTTTTGCTTTTGCAAACAAATTGCTTTTTTACGATTAGCGAATACGAGAGAAGGATAGGTGAGATGCGTTTTGCGCGAGTAGGTTCCCGACTGATCCTAATTGGACGAACGGGTCGCTCGGCTTTTATCTCGCGGACGGACAGCATGGGAGATACGTATATCTGACTCATTTTTTTTCCATGGTCGTCCCGGTTATCTCGTTCGGGATGAATCGTGTGCGGGGGTACGCTGTTCACCATAAGAGAATGTCGTCCAATCACAGCTCCCGAATTTGCCTCCACAACGAACCGGAGCCCGCCCGCTTTCTTGACGATTAAATAGCTGTAGGGGAGCCCGCAGGCAGCCATTTAGGGCGTGGCTGAAAATGCCG
Source organism: Pyrrhosoma nymphula (assembly GCA_963573305.1). Classification (NCBI taxonomy): domain Eukaryota; kingdom Metazoa; phylum Arthropoda; class Insecta; order Odonata; family Coenagrionidae; genus Pyrrhosoma; species Pyrrhosoma nymphula. The sequence continues at coordinate 2,717,089 of OY754335.1, read as the reverse complement.
GCACATATTATCTGGCGACTCCGATGCGCTAGCGCGCCGAAATTGATGCCAAATGAAAGATCTCGTCCAGAAAACTGAAATGATCTCAATCTGTTCGTCGCTTCCCCAATGAAACCAAAGTGAAACGTGATAATGGATGGAGTATAGGTGGTTTGAGCGAGATAGTTCCCTATACATAGTAGTCATAATGGAGACCATATTGAAATTTTATTTTTTATTTCAGCGTCTGTAAGAAGTATGAAATTCATCCTGTAACATTAATGGCGCAAAGATATAGTTATATATATGACATAAATTCTCAGTAATTAAATAAATAAAGCTACATAAGTCTCTAACTTGACCTATTTTTTCCCGCCGTACGACTGAAAACCCTTCAAAACAGCAGGTTTTTTTTGCGATTCAGTAAAAGGTACTGGGGTGAGTTATAGATTATTTTTATAAATAGGTGAGAAAGCATGCAATCTACACACCATTCGTTTTTTGACGAAATCTAGGTGCTATAAATTCCTAATTTTTTCAATATTCACCCTCTGGAGCGCATAGCCGTAATCTATCCCATGTAAAAAAGCTTATATTTTTAGGAAAATTGCTCTAAAAGTAGTTTGGCAAGAGATTGATATTTTGATATCATAGGAAATATGAGAGTTGTATCTTTAAAATGAGGTCAAATTCATCAAATTCTAGGTGAAGTGATTTTTCGCTCTCAAACTACCTTAATTGATGAGGAGGATGTGTCCGACACTCATACTGGTAGCCAATTATAGAACTCGCAAAGGTTCCTGGTGCTTCACAGTGGACGAATTTCGGAACGGGCTACGGAACTTTCAAAATCCTGCGAAAAGGGTGAGAAAGGTTGTTTAGTACGAAGGGTCAGTCTTGGAATCATTCTAATCGCTGCCAACGCGAGCGCTTCAAGATCCTCACCACTACCTGCCGTCCCGTTTCGACTCGTTTCACAATGTGACCTCAAGATAATAGGCGCTTGTATAGTCATGGCGATGGGTGATTTTCCAGTTATCCATCTAGATTCCATCCATTCCAAGATGGGCGATTTTCCATCATCCAAGTACCCTTACACTTACCTATCTACCCATTTCTCCATAAGGTGGTTTGAGATATTTTTGTTTATGCATAAATTTACGTTAAACTTTGCGAGCTTGTTCTCATTAGTGATATATGCAGATACAAGTCGTATTTTTTTCTTATTTTTGGCAATTTAATGCTATTTTTATGCGCAGCTTTATGTCACATGACATATGTTTCGCAATAATTTGATTAAATATGTACAGATTTCTTCTAAACGTGGAATAATAATTTTAGTTATATTATAATTGTTGCTGACAAATATCAAGTTGTCACGCCGAGTCCAATATTCGAAAAAAAATATCTCAATATAGTTTCGTCTAAATTTCGAATACCGCGCCTAAAACTGTAGTCATAATTTGCTTTAATCAAGGAAAAAATGTTAAAAACTATTCTTGTATCGTTTCCAATACTACCTGTGCGGTTATTTCCAAAGCATAAGCAGATGAACTTAAATGATGTGTTATCCAAGAATTTCTTTTTTAGACTTTAAAAATTATTATGATTTGCATTCAATGAGCCCCGGTGATTACCCCTCCAGCCAACATAATTCAAGGGAATGGCGCCGCAATTGCCGGTCGCCACCTCAAATAACCAAATCAATGGTTCACGCTGACACAAAACTGGCACACGACACCCCTTGCCACGCGCTCTTCACTCTCGATGGTATGACGTGGGTGCAGACGGGTGCGTGTGCTGGCGTGCGTCGGTGGGATCCAGGTTAATCCTGTTACCTTGGCAATCCGTTATCCCTGCGACATCTCCCGTTCCTTAAACTCCCCTCTGCATCACCAACGAGGTTCACCCCTTACCACGTCCTTTGCCTCACCCCTCTCTCTCCTCCTCCTCCTGTGTTCCTCCCCATCCCAGGAATAAACTCGAATAGCCCACGTCCACACCCCATTTTCATCCTTTATCTAAAAAGTAAGCTCTTGTTGCTGCAACCAGGGGATATTATTTCTTCTACATTTCTCTGTAGTACCTATACCTATGTAGCCTTCATTCTTGGGTGCCCTCTGGAGATCAATTCTATGTGCTGTACTCGTTATGCTGGATGAGACGTTGTATTTTGTAGCTTTTGTTAAATCATTTCAAATAAAAGACTTGGTTCTATTACACACCTTTAATTTTTGAAAATCGTGCATGGTTGCGGCACATGTATGCCATTGTCAAGATTAAGTCATTATCATTATCAAGGTTTAAGACCGGTGGCTCCATACCGGGGCTAAGAAGCTCGTTTCAGACGTTTCCCTCTAACCCAGTAACGGCTTTGCCGTGACAGCTGGAGACCTGCAAATTTTGTCTTCTGTAGATGAAGAGTCATTTGTTTATTTCAGTGGAGTAGCTGTATCATGAAGTAGTTGTGTTTTTTATAAAAATAGCAAAACTTTGATTTTTACGAAATATTTTGGTAATATTCCGGGGCACGTTGCGAAGGTTAGTTTCCGAAATGAGGATTTTCAGCCCACTTAAGTCAAAGAATCGTCTTTCATACACGAAATAAATCAACAACCATTGATGCCGTTTTCTTATTAAGGCTATATAGCATTGTTAAGCGTTCAAGCCTGCATTGACAACGGAGTAGATCTTTTTTTTTCATCCCCACCCAAGGATACCCCACTCCATTTTTGTCAGCGCCGCCTTCACAGTTTCTCGTTGGGCTTCTACCACCATGTCAGTAGGCGACCACAGGCGGCGACCGTTAAATTGAGGCGGCTTGGAAGTATAGACCTACCTTAATAGTGGCTTATAAGTGCCGAAACCATGGTCGATTTAAAAAAAAGAAATGAACAGTGTGGAAGAGAAACATGTCTTTTATTTAAAAAGTTTGAAGAGTAAGCATTCCACAAAGGGACGCCAGAGACATTCTATAGCTTTCTTTGGTAAAAACGTAAAAATTACTTAGGTTAAACGGGAATACTTTCAGTATGGCCGGTTTAATACAATAGCTTGATGATGTCCTTGAAGATTGATGGCATCCTGTGATGAAGATGGTTATCCAATAATTTTCCGCTCCGAAAATCTTATTTTTGCCCCAAATTCCTCCCATCCTGATGAACCATCCCTGATCTAGATCAAACATTTGGAAACTTAGCAGACACGTCTACGTGTTTAATGTTAATTTGATTTGAATTACCTCCAATGATTTAGAATGCGTTGTATTGTTTTAATGTAGTACAATTGAATTTATGAGTTCATATTCCTCTTCCTCTCATAAAGAATACTTGTGACGGATTACTCTTGACTGGCATTAAATTGTTCTGAAAATGCATTGAATGAAACTGTTTTATCAGATGAGGAGAAGAATCGTATGTTTTGTTGCAGAGAAAGATAATCCGCATTAAAATTAAAAGAAATGTATTCCAGTTTGCTCTACAGCTGAGTCGGGTGAATTTTTACCAACTATTTTTTTACCCTAAACTTTTATGCTTATCCCGGCATATCTAAGGTTAGCCACATATCATTGATTGCTAAAATTACCTCAGTCGTAAATCTCCTCCTCGAATAATCATCTAGCCTTCGTTTTTATATTTCACATTCTCATTTTTTTGTTGGCTTCCTCACGGGTTCTCTCGAGTCTTTCTCGAAGTCCACAACACTCGCGACCGTGAAGCTGAGAGGATCCAAAGGAACGTTTTTTTTGCCAATTCTCACCACTCTGCGACTCTAACCTATTCCTCCTTCTTCCCTTCCTCACGCTCTCCCCCCTCCCAATATCCTTCTCATCTTCCCCCTATCACCTCATCTCAACATCTCGTTTCCAATTCCATCGCACGTCCGCAGAATTCGCCGCAGCCTCAGTTTTTCTCCACTTGGAAGACGAGTTGCAACTTGAGCCTCAACCTCTCTCATCTTCCCCTTCTCCCTTTTATTCCTCATCTCCCCCCGCTCTTGCCTGGCTTTCCCTTCACCTTCTCCCCTTTATCTCGGTATCCCTTAGTATTTCCGTATCTGGACTGCCTGTTGTGTTTTTAAACAGTACTCCTCTCAAACGAAGATCTACCGCCGGCCTGTGAATAGTATTGTGAATATTCCCTCATAATGTGGTTTTCCACGGCCGTTAATTGACAGAATTATTTCAAGTGCATGCACCGCGTATTTTAGCAGGACCAATTTGGGTTAGGAATCAATACTTTATTTACCGATCAAGGTTTTAGTTATAATTATTTATCCTGCTTGATTGATTTGATTAATCTGATATGTGTGTGGTGAAAAAAGGCCTTTGATACCGAAGCACTATAAAAAAGTTATTGTTATGTGGTCTCTTTTATGACTACAGAATATTTCCCCTCAAAATACCCTTAAATAGACAGGTACTAACGTGGTGGCATGGGAAGACCCTATTTCAGTGATTATGACGACCCTTACTCAATCGCATCTGCTCCTTCGATCCAGAGTCCTTTGTGATGGGGGAACAAAAGACTTTTGTAACGTCTCGGAGGACATCGTAATTGCCTCAAAAGGGGACCTCAGAGTCGACGTCCATGCCTCAGAACCCTCGGGCGAAATCCTTCTATACTCTATATTTTAAGGAAACCAGTGCACTAGAGTCCATCAAGGATGATAGCGCATTTGAAATATACTGATTTTGCTTGAACTGAAAAGTTAACAATTTTATCAAGATCGTATGATTTAAACAAAGGCCGCCATCATGGATTCTTCAATGACGTCATTACCTTGAACCCTAAACCTCATTGGACGTATAAAAGTTGTTGTTTCAGGCTTAATTTTATGGAATAACATCATGAATGAAAAGGACTGGCAATTTTCCACAAGAATTTATTTTAAATCGAACGGTTTCGGTCACCTGATGATGGTGTTATACACCGAAACCGGTCGATTTTAAAATAAATTCTTGTGGAAAATTGCCAGTCCTTTTCATTCGTCATTGGACGTGTTTTACTGATTGGCTGAATTTCTAACCGTCAACTGCGCCATTATCTTGGACGAACTATAGGCGCAGTATTACCTTTACGGCGTTACCTGTTAGTACACATTATTATTAAGAGAGTAGTCTGCCGTTTAAGGTAGGTTTAAATGGAAGAGAGTTAATATCCTTGATATTTTGAAAGACAAAGACCTCTATCTACCTACACTACTTCTTTCTTCACATCAGGACACATCTTATATCTCTTCATCCCGTCCGAAAAACGTATTCTCTTCCTTCTACATTCCCGCTAACCAAACATCCTCCCCTCTATCGTCGCCTTTGACAACCTCTAGACCCTCAGTACACGTTCCAACCACCTCCCTCCTACTTATCTCCTCAAGAAATTTCTTCTCATCATGCCTCTCCTCACCAACATAGGAAATATCTAGCTCAAACCTACGTGCTGCGTACTCTTTCAGAGAAAAAGTTATCGATCATTTCGATTGCGATTTCAATCAGGTTTGCGATCCCCTAGATAACACGAATGCCGTGCGAAAAGCGCAGGCAGTCTGTGCCGGATGCTAGCGCCCTTCCGACTAGCGGCGGGCGATCTGCGGTCCCGTGGCGCCAGTTTGTTTCATCGTCGCGGATTGGGTCGCGGGGGGGGTTCCGCAGGGGATACTCCGCGGTCCGATCGGCTTTCTCGTGTAAACCGCTCGATTGCTTAACCATGTTCCCGTACAATGTGTCTGCAGCCTCCTCCCCCTTCCGCTTAACCGTCTTCCTTGTATTCCTCTCCTTAGGGCGTAATTACGAAAGGCTTTCCCTTGGCCTGACGGAATCGGACGGTGGCTTTCGCGAAGCTTGGCGATTGTGACGCCGTTGGACTGTGGCCGGACTTTTGACGGTGGCGAAAACGGACGATGAACGAACCTCGCCAAAGGGTGGGTTTACCCTGGCAAGTTACTTCCGATAGTTTATTCTGCAAGAGCCTGCTGGGAGTTTTTACTGTGACGAAAAAATCTTTCACGAGTTAGTGCGGAGATAGATTGGTTTGCGGTTTACATTGGCCACCGTACGCTTCTGCTGGTGACCTGCCAACACTTTTAAAAGTTCTGCAAGCGGACTTGTGGAGCCATTTACGCGTGCAATGAACTTGAAAAGTCGCTTGCTGGAAGTAACTTGTGCATTAAAAATTTCCAGTGTAAACCCACATTAGCAGCAATAACGCCAACGTCCACGGCATCCAATCAGGGGAGGGCTGATTTTTTTTCAAATGCGTGCAAATTTTAATTTACAGATTGTTTTTATTGCTTTATAACGACACAATGAAACATAATTAACCTTCTTGAATCAATATTTGTCGGTTTATTTTGCGGATTTTTTACGTATTGATTGTAAAACATAAAAATAAACTACTGGTTTGTAACCCTTTGAAACTCCGTTTGTAATAACGGTCAACAATAATTGTCGCTTATACTCCCTTCAATCGAAGTACTCTCTCTTCCCTGTCTGTAAGACGACTGGAAGCCTAGCGCCACTTTCCGTTTTCGTCAGGAAACGTCATCCATTGTACCTAATCCCGGATTTATCACAGTTCTCATGTGGATATCTCTATTAGTCCTCAGAGTGGACGGGGGAGACATGTCTTAAGGCTCAGATGGAGCGGTAATCATTCGTTATTGAGTGAGTGCAGTGTCATAACCTTTTAAGTTAGTCGCAAAAAAATGTTTGGATCAAATTCCACATAATGTACTAAGTGTATCTATTTATGCGTTGGAACTCATCTAGGAGGCAATAATGGAAATGATGCAAGAATGGTTTTTTTACATTTTTTCCAATAATTGAAGCATGTTGCCAGTAGAGATTTCGGCGCGATGTTCCAAATTTAGACGAAGCTATTTTGAAATATGTTTTTTTTTCTCGAATATTGGATTCTGCGTGATACCTTGATATTTGTTAGCAACATTTATACATCTACATCTACAAAATACCCTGCAAGCCACCTCAGAGATGTGTGGCAGGGGGTGAGTATTCACCAACATACATTACACTATACCCTAAAGTTAGTGTAACGACGACTAATTATGTATTAGCACAAATCGCTAATGCTTGTCACAAGACGAAGCCTCACAAACATGCACTACTACACTACAGATATTATCACAATGGAGAGGGACCGTTAATACATATGTATTTTGCAACTACACAAATGGACAGAAACTCAAGACCCATGTAGAAAACATGCAAGGCGTGCTGGTAGTATGTACTAGGTAACAGATAAGGATTCAAGTATTAGGGAGTACTACTACTACTAAGAGCTGCACTACCTATCGAAAAACCTAGATAAAAGTCTCATTGGCCGCTGTTATGATCCCTTATAGTTCGTGGGAAAAATGACATTTTAAATCTGTCTATAATGTAAAGAAGTATATTATTCCGCGTTGGGAAGAAAATATGTAGGTACCTATGTAATCGAATTATTACGAAACATATGTCAAGTGCCGTAATGCTACGTTTTCAAATAGCATTGAATTGTAAAAAAACACAAATCTGCAGGATGCAAGTTTTGTCACTTTTATCTATAGATACCACTAATGTGAACACGTGTGCAAAGTTCCACGCCAAATTGTTCATTAAAAAACTTGCTCCAGCCACTTTATTCTTTATTATCGTAGTGTGCAGACGTTGATGGGTCCCCTCTTCACCTTAACTATGTATCTCCCCGTTATTTTCCCCAATTAATCCTCATTACCATTGTTGTCACATCCCCAGTTCACCTTCACATTCCTGTCTCAAACTCCCTCTCCCTACGTTAGCACACCTTCCTTGCTTAAGGTGGTCCGAGCGAGATAGTTCCCTAGTCATAATGGAGACCATATTAAAATTTTTTTTTTATTATTTCAGCGTCTGTAAGAAGTATGAAATAAATATTGTAATATTAGTGGCGCAAATATACAATAATATATGACCAAAATTCGCAGTAATTAAATAAATAGAGTACATACATAAGTCTCTAACTTGACTCGTTTTTTCCCGCCGTACGGCTGAAAACCCATCATAACAGCAGGTTTTTTTGCGATTCTGTAAAAATTACTGTGGTGAGTAATAGATTATTTTTTTATAAATAGTTGAGAAAGCATGCAATCTACACACCATTTGTTTTTTTTTACGAAATCTAGGTGTTATAAATTCCTAATTTTTTTCAATATATTCTCCTAATCTGGAGCGCACAGCCGTAATCTATCCCATGTATAAAAACAGCTTGTATTTACAGGAAAATTGCTCGAAAAGTAGTTTGGCAAGGAGTTGATATTTTGATATTATTGGAAAGAGGAGAGTTTTTTCTTTAAAATAATGTCAAATTCATCAAATTCTAGGCGAGGTGATATCTTCTCGCTCTCAAACTACCTTAAGCCTTTGAAGAGCGACACACTGTGGCCCTTCTAAAAGGCATTCATAGTGTCGCGGGCCAATTGTGTGGTGACGGGGATTGTTCATACGTCAGGTCTTGTTCTTGCTGTTTGTCTGAAAATGAGTCGTTTCGTGCGTCAGGAACCCGACAATGGACGTTATGTCATTACCGCAGTTTCCCATTGTTGTTTGAATATTTATAGGACACACGTTGTGCCCCAGATGGTTTCTCTATAGAGTTCGAGAGCTGTCGAGGATTTCGTTAAAAAAACCTCAATTCGTCAACGTTTTGATTATATTTATAAATTATCATAAAAACTCAGAATCTTCAAAACGGAAATAACTTGCGAAATTGTATGTGTAGTAATTTTTCAGATGTATCTATATTCAAAGAGATGAATTTGACTGGCAAATAATTCAGCGATGTTTTACTAATTTCATATTCCGAGTGTTGAGTTTGGTTAACTTTATGTTGAAATCATTTTTATGATGATTTAAAAAATTGTGGAAACGTGGGCAACTGAGTGCTTGCGTTGAGCTTTTTTTTGGGCCAAAGCTTCAACATTTACTATTTTAGATGTTTATACAGTGATCAACAACAGAAGTTAGCTTGAAAACAAGGAGTAATTTTTTTTTAACATTTGCTTAACTAAAGGTTGAAATTTTTCTCAGGCTGACGAAATTTTTACGATTTTATATATTTTCTGGCATCATCGTAAACACGAGAGAATCAGAATTTGATTTACCCTTTGATTAATTTATTATTTTATGCGATCTCCAGTTCATTTTGTTAAGTACGAGATACCGGGGGATGGTTAAATGTTTGATGAGTACGAGAGTGGAAGGAGAAGGTACTAAGACGCATGAATGTAGACGAAAAACATTGGGATTTAAATAGGGTTCTCCTGCCACCGAGAAAAACCATCGGGACATGTCAAATGTCCTGCCATTTACTTGATCAATGGTTCGTGATGAAAAACTTTAAAATGAATGCTGTTTTCACTCCTCATTTAAATTTCAACCAAGAAACCAGTGTGTCACTTTAAAAAAACTATGAAATGTCGAAACCTTGGTCGGTAAACGAATAAGATACTCTCAGTTTATAACTGTTGAATAATAATAGAATCATAAACGGCGGAAATGCTCACAAAGCCTCAAGTAACATTTCGTATTTATTGCAATGTACGATGTACAATATAAATATTCTGCGGTGGGCTTCATCACCAAATGAATCGTACGTTCGGTATTCATCAAGTATAAATTTGGTTTTGAACGTTCATATACTCATTAGGTAGCAGGAGGTGGAGAGCGATCGTAAGACCAGATCGCGAAAAAAGTGGTGCAAATGTCATCTGTTGTCGGCTGCCTCCCAGAATGCAACACTAATCCTAATGCAAACAAGGCCGTTTGTAGGTAAAGTGTAAAAAGTAAAAGAGTATAACTCGCTTTGAATTTAATTCAATTTAACCCAAATAGAGTTTTTAAATGGATGCAACAAACGAGGTCACAACCAATAGCAGATTCATCATGATTCATTATTCAGTTCTCGCCTATGCGGCGATAAATCACCGGACGCTGTTTTTGTGTGTTTGTTGCTTAATTTTCGCGTGTTGACTGCAATTTGAATGTATGATTTTTTTCTCTCTCTTCATCGCACTATGTTTCTGCACTGCACGGTTTGTTGCGATTTGTTCTGAACCCTCGTTTTCGCTGTTAAACTTAACGGGGAAATGCAGACAAGTCGCGTAACTCAGTCCGCCCTTCGCGATCAGCGTCAAACGAACAGAGTTAAGGAGCGAGGAAAGAGAGAGAGAGAGAGAGGTTTTGAAAATCGTTGGAAAAACAATTACCTTTCCCCCGGAGGGGGGGGGGGGTCCTTCGGAAAAAAGTAGCGAATTGCAATTAACACCGTCTTGCTAAATTAACGCCTTTGAGCTGAGCTGGCGTGCGAAATATAAGGAGAAGAAAAAAACACTCACACAAGCCGTAATGGAAAGATAGAGAGAGAGAGGAGAAGGAACCGAAAACTCGTGAGGTATAAAAAAAAGAGCAAACGCCAAAATCTTGAGAGAGAGAGAGCATTGAGAAACGCTGAAATGGCGACGATGTGCCGTAGGTGGTGGTTATTTTTTGTCCTTTTTCTCTTCTTCTTCGTCTTCTTCAAATTCTCTTAACTCCCTTCTTAAAGTCTCCAGCTTTCACTCTTCCTTTTATTTTCTTCTACCACGCCCAGTTGTTCTCCCCGAAGAACGGGAAGAAATTCCCAGGCGGGAATTCCCTTTCTTTCGATTCCGGGAATTTGCACGTGCCTTCGTTCCCAAATCCCGAAAATAATAATGATAAAAGTATGTTTAACCCACTCCAGCAAATATGCTTTTTCTACATTTGCCAAATTCCGTGCAAGCCACCAACAGGGTGTGTGGTACGGGGGTGATTCCGCACCAAGCATGCAATGCTATTCCCAGTTCTAGATACAAATTCGCACGCTCTATCGGCCCCGTCTGCGAAGACTAGAAATATATTATGGAGAACAATGCAAAGCCGAACCAGAATCCATGTGAGTGTCAAGTTGACAAAATATCTAGAATGCCGTGAATAGGCTACCATACTAACTACTGACTAGTATTGCTATTACTTCTAATTCATGGACATTACAATATATTAATTCGTGCAAAAAAAAAACGCGTGACATTTTAAATGGGCAAACGAGGTTTAAATGAGCAAGATGTCGTTGCGAAGCAACGCACATGAAAGTTTAAGAAGTACCCATGTTCGTGCGCATGTCACCACCGTCCACGAGGTCCATGGAGCTATGAGCACGTGGATGTTGGTTCACACGAGTCGTTTAATCAAGCGGAAGTTTATTGGAAGCAAGTGTCTTGGGGGCACCCGAAGGACAGTCAGTCAATATACATACAACATAACGCAGTTCCCTTTTGGGATAGGAATAGTCAAAATAGTTTAACTCTTGGTTATACGCCTGTAAAACTGACCCTGCTTTAATAATTTCCTACCAACTGCGCTATCCTTTGAATATTTCATCTTTCCCCCTTTTCCTTTTCCCCATCTTTCCCCCTTGCGCTCATTTATTGCTTCACACACTCGCCATTCTGTTCTCAAGGCTCGTAATATTTCCCCTGCTAATGGTCTCTTCTACCTCATTCACCCACAACAAGTCACTACGGAAGGAATTATTAAAACAAAGCCAGTAGGTACCCTCGGCCTTTCACCAACAATTAAACTCTTTTCTACGTAATGCCTGTTGCTCACGGTAAAAATTTCGGAAAAATGTTTTATAAAATCGACTAATTTTATAAAAATGAGCTTACTAACGATAAAACCGTTTTATAAAACCTAGTTTAATAAAATGTTTTACGGAGTAGGACAGGTTCTATTTCCATAAAACCGTTTTATGCAAAAACCAATGAGACGTTCCGCTCATCGCGTTGATAATAATCTCGTATCCATGGGAAGTCAAACAAGGACAACGTAAACAAACACGGCTGGAAGTTCATGGAACGTTGAGGCAGTATCTTTCTTGTTGCTAGAAGAATGCGTTCGAGCCTTAGCACCGTTTAGTGTGATCAGAAAGTAAGTAAATAAACAATACATATTGTTATTAACCTAGCAGTCATCCAAAAGAGAGTGCATTTATCATTTCACGTGTTCGCAAAGCATCTCATAGATGGCAGGACATCGCGGTCTTATGAATAGTTTTACCGTGAGCAAGCAAGTACGTTTTACGTACGATTCATAAAACTTTCAATAATAATTTGTATGAAACTCTTTTATGGAAATTTTTACCGTGAGCTACAGGCATAAGATAAATGTGTGATGAGACGTTCATGTGCATGCATTTATGAATCATCTGAGTAATCTACCGGTTAAAGGTAGGTTATGATGAAAGTCAGAGAAAATCCAACACGTGCAGTGCCCTATCTTTCTCCAGTATTTCTTTCTTCATCTCAGCGTTAAGTCCTACCTTTCTTCATCCCGTCCATAAAACCTATTCTTGAATATTGAATGAAAAAGTTGATTTCGGGAATGTCTGGGACTTCTCTCGGGAAATGCGATTTCCAGGTCTCGATTCCCTGGAAGGTTCCTGAATTTTGTGGAATTCGGTAACCGTGCCCCCCCCTCCTCTCTTCTTCGGCTGACGTTCCCCCTCCCTTCAAGGCCCCTCCATCTTTCTCCTTGTCTCCGCAACCCTCTTCAGGCGGCTTGCTCTCCTCTTCCCTTCTCCCCTCCCCCCCCCCCCACAAACCCCTTCCTAAAGAGATACGGACGACGTCTCCTGTCCGCCCACGGTCGTGTTATTCTCGTACCCTGAGAATCGTCCCCTATCCCGTCGTCAAACTCCTTAAAAGCCTTTTTCCAACATTCCTCCTTCACGTCTCTTATCCTCTCCATTCCCTTTTTCGCCTCCTGCATTTCCCTCTCTCTCCCTCTTTAGTCATTAAAGAAATCCCTATCCCAAACGTGCTACAGAGTTAAGGTGCGGATTAAAAAAAAACCTGCTATGTTGGCCTTAGATCTGAATTTTTACGGTTACTTCAGCCTAGCGTTGAGCTATTGAGACTCCCTATCCAGTCCCTCTTATAATTCTGTCTCTTTCTGTTATCTGGTAGCAGTTTTTAACAAAATAGCAGCATTCCTTTGTTCTAATAAGTTTCCAGATGAAATCGGAAGTTCGGGAAATTTATTGGAATGTCTGAGTGGAAACTTATCTTGCACTGCTCAAGTTGAAGCATGTTTATGTGACGTAATCGCCGTATCAGTCACGACGTTTGAATCTGGCTGCATGCTAAGGTGCGCGTATTCACGAAAGAATATGGGAAGATGTTACTTTTCCTATACTTATTATAAAAAATAGCATTTCCGAGGATTAGGGTTATTAGCCTATGCTTGAAGCAATTCCAAACTTAAATTTTTCTATCGTTTCCGTCGTTTCTTCTTTTCGATCGTCTTAACGCTGTTTTACTAGACTAGTCATCCCTGACATCAGCGCCGAAAACGCTGAGTCAACTTTGGAACTCAATTAAGTTAGTTTGAGCGATATATCGCTTCACATAAAATTCAATAAATTTCACATCATTATAAATAAAAGTATATCACCTCTCCATTGAAACCAAAAAACCAGCTACAGACCGCACTACATTTCGAGATATTTGCTTAAAATAATATCAGCCATTTTCCTTGAGAAGTTGTACGGCTATGCGCTCCAGTGAGAATTTATTAAAAACAATATAGGTCATTCTGATCCATGGAGTGTGCCCGAAATTATAACTTGTTTAGTTCGTATGCTTTCACTGATATTTGTAAAAAAGAAATTTACTACTCACCGTTGTACTTTGACAATATCGCAAGAATTCTGCGGTTGTAAAGGCGTTTTAAGCGTGCAGCTTGAAAAAAAGAGTCAAATTGAAGGGTTATGCATACTATGTTTAATTAGTTAATTATAGAGATTTGTAGTGACTTCGAGCACCTTTTTGTATCAGTGATATTACACCATTTACTTCATGTTTCTTGAAGCTGATTAATTAAATCAAAAAATAAAATTTGAATTAAGTCTACATTATGACTAGGGAATAATTATGCTCCAACTACCTTGAACACGATGCTCCTTATTTCATTTCTCAGTTTCATTACTCGGCTGTCCGGGCAATTAGCTGAACTACGTAACCTAAATAAACAAGCCCTATATTATTTTGACACACGTGCTGAATTACTTCAAAAATATTTTAAACAAGCTCCTGCAAACCAGTTCTGTTGAACTGGTAATATTAGTCATAGTTACTAGGGCACTGAAGAGCTGGTACATTTTTGAATGGTATATTCTAGCTCCACCAATGGTGTTCTCTCGAAATACTCAACTCTTCTTCTTGCATGTAGTTGGACTTCAGGTCCAAGAATTGAAGGGGAAATAAGAATCGTAATATTTTCTGTTATCATTGCTGATAATCGAATTCGTTTCTTTCATTGGATACGATAAGTCACTTTATACGGTACGACTATAAGCATACTGAATTCAGTTTGATTTTCAGCTCTGTAGTAAGGGCCTTCGTTTGTTAAGGGCCTTTACGCTAGTCCTTTCGCCTCTGTATCCTCTTACGCGACCTTCGTTGTCAAGGAAAATAAACACAATGCAAAGCATTAAAATGCAGGTTACAGTGACGTTACAAGAAAACTCCCTGGAAGAAAACTCCAGTTCAAGGAATGGCATTGAAAGTTGCTGCAATGCCGTTACTAGGAGGGAAGACATGGAAGAGTTGTATATGATTCAAGGCGTAGTAAAACTAGTCCTTCGAGAACCATTTTAGTTGTGTAAATTTATGGGAATATTCGGAGATTCTCATTTCGCAGTACACATGGGAAAACAACTTAATATAAACGATTCTTGGCGCTATCTTCCTACAGATCTGCACACGATATTGGAAGAATTCCAGCGGTGTGAACATTCCTTTATATCTCCGAAAGCAGTATTTCCAAACATAGAATTCGGCGGGGTAACTTTCGAAGATCTTCCAAACTTCGGTTTTCTTCCCATAAAAAATAATAAACAGAAAGTAATAATATTTTTTTCTCAGCTCAGTGCGAGTTTTGGAATATATATATTGTAACGAATTTGTGCTTCCAAGACTCGCCCGGATGAGTCCCGAAGGCACAAACCGACATACATTAAAGAATTTGGAAAAATAAAGATTTTGGGGGGTCCCCCGACTCGTGTTCTGGCTAGTCAAAAAGGAAAACGTAATTCAATCTAGGAGGAAGTGGGCTCAGCATCTGGCTTGAGGACGAGAAAGCACAATTACTCAAGACTTTCATTTAAACAATATATTGTTCGATTAAATTACAACACAAAAAAACACTAATAAGTTGCCCTGGTGGGGGGGGGGGCTTCTCTTCGTACGGACCATCTAGGACCACTGATCACTTGGAGGGGGGGGGGGGGGAGAATGGCAGTGGGTGAATCTGGCCGCCGCGGATCCTGGCCGCCTTTCCTTGCGTCCCGCGGGTCCTCGTCAGATTCCCCGTTTCTCTCCTCCGTCCTGGTGATCAGATCACTTGAAGGTGGGGGGAGAATGGCAGTGGGTGAATCTGGCCACCGCGGATCCTGGCCGCCTTTCCTGGATGCCGCGGGTCCTCCCAGATTCCCCGTTTCTCTCCTCCGTCCTGGTGATCTGCCCAGCTCCGCCTCCCGTCTTCTCGTGCACAGAGTCCCTGGCTTCGTCTCCCCTTGCGCAGTACAGTGACGGCGAGTAGTCTTAGCTCCTACACCGTCACGCGCCAGTACCAAGATAGTCCTCCCGTTCTTCACCTCGGGCCTTTTTATACCCGGGCGAAGAGGGGAGGGGGGTCACACACTTTGACGGTCGACTGGGATGTAGCAGCGGCACTTAACTGGGGTCGCCGATACCTCCTTAGGTCCCCACTCGACTCTGCGACTTTCGAACAACACTACTCCCATGCACTCACACATACACGCACACATTGAGCTGTCGTCGAACTCATGCCTGATGTGGAGGCCAACAAAGGGAAATATACAAAAAAACTGCGATGGCCGCAGACCATCACAATATATTGTGACGGAACACGCGTTGATCCAGTGATCTTACCGCATGGCTGGATTTAAACACTCAAACCCCCGTCACACTCAACATCCAGGCAG
The DNA here is from genome assembly GCA_963573305.1 of Pyrrhosoma nymphula. NCBI lineage: Eukaryota > Metazoa > Arthropoda > Insecta > Odonata > Coenagrionidae > Pyrrhosoma > Pyrrhosoma nymphula. Next base: position 2,701,052 of record OY754335.1, on the reverse strand, counting down.
CACTACGCCCCGACGATTTCCTCCTCGTTGCTCCCAAAGGGATTTTGAACCCTAGAAAAATATTTCTTTTAAATTTCCAAATGGGCGCCACCAGGGCCAATCCTCACCCCAATCACTAGCTCACGAGTCGGTAGAGCGAGAAAAGAACTCATTTAAGGGTAGTGGGTGCAATCCCGAATAATCCTCCCCAACCACATTGGTCGAAGGTGTCGAATAGAATGAACAGGCACAAATTAAGCAATTGAACGACCACGTTTTCGTAACAAGCAGAATAAATAACCATTTAGTCAAAAACATTCACAGAACACGATATCACACTAATTTTTGATATACGCTTCCTAAAACTAATAAAGAATGTATTGATTTGTTAGTGGGTGAATGAACTGATGAACAAGAGCCAAAATGAATTACATATAACATAAGGATTCCCCAAAATATACAAGCTCCTCGTTCTCCGAAGGATTTCAAATAAGAACAATGAACGGGAGAATAGTGATACAATATCTCAAAGAAATGAGGAGTTGATAACTGCACGCTGCACAGTGACTTGTTAACACTTGTCGGCTCACAATGGGGGTTCTTAAGTTGGATGAGAGAAAGAATCACTGGTAAGGCCAATCTCCGGGAATTGGGAGATTTAAGAGTACTTAGATATTTGCGAGAAGCGGTTCCAATATAGTCGTTGCTCCTCCAGCAGTCTTCAGGTACTCGTTGACGATGGCACGGAAAACGGGAGGTCAAACTTCGCCTGCCACCGAATTCCAACACCCTTTGCCCATGGTCCTTTCCACACGCCTCGGCTGCCTCGTCATTCGGCCCACCTCTCTCTGTCAGTCCACAACTCCAGCGCGACATTCACCCGTCACTTTCAGTTCAGGTTCTTCTACTGCACCTTCACTGTGCGGCCCTCTTAAACCCTCAGGCCTTGGGTTTTAACCAAACAAGCGACATACCAAATCATAGTTTCATGCGCGGTCGCTCGTAAGCGATCTGTGCCCGCTCAACTCAAATCACGCTAAAGGCGCGACCACGGAGAAAAGGCGACCGGTAAGGGTAAGAAAGGTGCCTACCGTTACAATATATATATATATATATATCTCGTATACCAATTATGCGATGGTTCAGAATGGCAATTTTTCCACATTTCATACAATCCATTTCAGGGTTTATGCACGCTGTGAGATTGTACTGCGGCTTCTAGTAGAGCATCAATTCTTCTGGTGGTAAAATATCAATGGTAGTCAGTGAAGTTTAATTCTTATCATCATGGGATTGATGTAATAGTTCAAATTTTGCACCGGAGCAAATGATGCTGTCTTGAGCAAGTACCTATTTAAAATAAATTCTGAAGTATACCACTCCTGTATACTCAGTGCTATCGTGTCATTTGCCTAAATATTCTAACTGAAACAATTGGTTGAATTAATGGTGTGGTGTGATCTGCACCACCTCATGAGACATGGGTTCCTGGGTTCATGAATTTGACTCCCAAGAAGGGCATGAGCGCTCAATTCTGAAGCGATAGGCAGCGTGTTCAGGTAATCCTATTTGGGACTTAAAAAAATGTTTTAATGGTTAAACTGCTCAATCTACAAGGTGATTAATTACCCTGCGGTATTACTCGAGTCTACATGATCTTGCTGTACAAAACTGGAATAAGGAATAATTTTACGGTTGCATCGGAATGGAGATAGATAGCTATCTGATTTTTTCCTTGGATGGTTGTTCTTGTATTTTACCTGTCGTATTGATGAATAGCCTGCATTCTATGGGTTTGAAAAACGACAAAGAAAGATAATTTTTGCTCTCGTATTTTTATACCACCAACGTTATTTCGCTAATATCCATTAAATGAAGGTATATTCTACGTTTTAGTCAATTTAAACAAGTATTAAAAATTATTATTAATAATTTTCGCAGTATCAATTGAGAAAAAAAAAGGTGAAACAATTCGCTATTTTAGTACTAATCTCGTCGCTCGGGTGAATGAATGTTCACCCGTTTCTGATGCTCACACATTGGGATTAAAAGATTACAAATTGTTGGGGATATTGGGATCATTTATTGAATTTCCCGTCCTTTTTCCTCCTCCTCCTCCCACTAATGCGTTCGTTTTTGGATTGATTGCTTCCGCATGACGATCGCCAATATATATATATATATATGTATATATATATATATATATATAAATTCATACATTCATAGGAAAATGGAAATGGATAGGTACACATAAAAGGACGAACACAGGGTTAGGTGGGGAAGATGAAAATGAGTCAAATCCAGACAGAAAAAATTTCACCTTAGCCGGGATACTAACCCGGATCTCCCAATTGCCGGTCAGGTGTGCTCCCAGTTACACCAAATGAAATTTTTTGAAATTTTTTCTGTCTGGATTTGACTCATTTTCATCTTCCCCACCTAACCCTGTGTTCGTCCTTTTATGTGTACCTATCCATTTCCATTTTCCTATGAATGTATGAATTTATTCGCGCCTTTGAGCGTCATTTTTCGAATGATTGAGTATATATATATATATATATATATATATATATATATATATATATATATATATATATATATATATATATATATATATATATATATATATATATATATATACATACGTACAATTAAGTCCCACATTTTCCGTCGTTCCGTCGTGGGAGGTTTTCCGTCCTCCACATAATGTATTAACCGCCACCATTTTCATTTCTCTCTTCCATTTATAATTTTCTCAGTAGTTAGGTTTTACACAATTTCCCTTATGAAATCCATACACGCTATAAAATATTAGCTGGACAAAAAATTGCCATTCCCTGGCCATACGGGGTAACTTCCGGGTGAGCATTTGAGTGTAGTGTCTGTGGCCCTTCACGCGGTTGTCGTTGAGCGTTGTCACTCTTCGCAAACGACTTTAGTGGAGTGTACTTCTACTTGCCTTAAGTTCATCCCTGGCGTGGGGTAACTAAACCCACTAAACAACTTACTTGTGGTTGTGTCCTACAATTGTGAATGTCTTGAGCAGGGCTCACGGGTCCTGTCAGATAAACACACAAACGGGTTGAGTGATTGTGACCTGTGGTCTTACTCCCTTCCTTAAGAAAGGTACATTGTTTACGGCTTTTGGAGTTAAATACTTTATTTATTTTTCAAAAACTTGTTTACTTGTAAAAACTTAACAATTTTATCTACATGCATAAATACTGCGGTAATTAATTAATAATGAGTTATCCATAGTTAATGCTACCACACGATGTTTTTAAGAGACTGATTAAGGCCTAACTTTGTTTAACCGAGGAACTTTGAATAAATACGATAGGGCAATATTTTTCACGCGATAATTTATTGCCGACCATGGTTTCAGTGATTCCTAACTACATTTTTTCAAGGATTTAACCTTTAAAATGTCAGTTATCTTCTGAAAGCATCGTCGGTAATAAATTAAGGCGCGGGAAATATTAATTTATCGTTTTTATTGAAAACAATATTTGCTATCACATAAATTAGCCATTAGATGTATGTACCACAGACAAAATGCTCACATTAAAATTGCCATGAAACCATCTACTACATTAATCACCGATGTGTATAGTATATATATATATATATGTGTGACAGTAACATTCACACAAGAAATACACGTGTTCTGCTGAATCTTCATTTGGCTGCAGACCTTTTTTTATTCGCAAAGTTAAATTATAAGGAGTGGTTTTCTGTCATTGGGAAAGGTACCAACAGAAACATAAGAAAATAAAGGTTATTGTACCTTGAATCGAAATTTGTATTCCGGTCGAAGTTCCGAAATATTTGCTAAAACGTAACGATTTTTCGCAATATTTTAGCTTTTTTGAGTCATATTACCCATAACGACCATACTTATTCTTTAAGTCGAAAATCCGTGTATATATCCATTAACTCAATGATTCTTTGGACTAAATAAGACATGAATTGTTTATTACAATGTATTTGTGTTGATTTTTTTTCCTTCTCGTTGATATTCTACGGGCACCTTCTATAGTTAACGAATAAAAATATATGAAGCTGTCCCCAGACCAATCTTACAGTTTGAGGCAAAAACATAGTTTTCATTGAAGAATACGGAGGAGGATAATAGGCTTTTGGAGAAGATTTGGGGGAGGCAGAGTAGGCGTTTGGAGTGGATAATTAGTGGTAAAGGGATATGCTGAAAGGCCGTCATAGAGTGGAGAGGATGTTGTGTACTTGGCGGGAATGGGAAGAAATGGAATAAGCTTCATGTATGGGATGAATGGAGGTATGACGTATGTGGAACTTAAGAAATAAACCTTGTATGTAAGGTACGGGTTTGGGCCTGTAGAAAAAATTGAGAGAATTTTCCATATCTTCCATTAAAAACCTACCCTTACTGGTAGATCACCTTATTATTAAAAAAAAGATGTGGCCGTCGCGGGAAAGCCGACAGGAGTGAAACAATGAGTATGGATATATAACTGGCAGTTGAGATTATTACATATGTTTACATTAGTTACATTATCACGTGTAAATAAACATAAAAATACTTGAATTAATATTTCTAAAAAGGTGAATATGAAAATTATATTTATACCTACATGCATGTTAATTACATAAGATACACGTAGGCTTAAAATAGTCATATGAAATCATACTATATCCCTATATAGATATTATTGTGAAATAATTTGAAGCGCTTGTGTTTGCGTAACCACGCAACGACTCTATAAAGTCGGGGAGTCGGGTGTCACTAGTCTATCGCGAGATATTAACCCCCATTCATAAGAGATGTTCCACTACCACAATGTATGTACTTCCCTTAACTCTACTTTCGTTCTCAACGTTCCTCTCACAGTCTACCCCTCTTTGTCTTTCTCCCTCTCACATCCCCCACTTATCCTTCTCTCTCTCTTTCACTCATACCCTCTTTCCTTCCTATTCCCACGATCCCGTCCCAAAACCCTTTCGCCTGTCACGCAAACCCTTCCCCACCTTAATTACCACACGAACCAATCTTGCTATCCTCCCATCGTCATCAGCACCACCGCGGAATTTCCTCTCCGAAACCACATCTCTCCTTTCCATCGCATCACTTCCTTTCGTGGCCAGAATCATCAATAAATGTTACTTCGCCGTCTCATCTCTCCGTCATCAACCCTCCCTTTCAACTCCCTCATTCCCAAGCTAAGAAAACTCCTGATGGCATCTCTCTATTTTTAAAATCCAGTTTCGATTGCGTATAGAATATATATTGCAATGTTTTAGCAGATAATATTTTGAGTCTTTAGCCTGTTGCTCACGGTAAAAGTTTCGGTAAAACGTTTTATAAAATCGACTAATTTTATAAAAATGAGCTTGATAACGATAAAACCGTTTTAAAAAACGTAGTTTTATAAAACGTTTTACGGAATAGGACAGGTTCTATTTCCATAAAACCGTTTTATGCAAAAACCAATGAGATGTTCCGCTCATCGCGTTGATTATCTAGTATCCATGGGAAGCCAAACAAGGAAAAAGTAAACAAACATGGTTGGAATTTAATGGAACGTTGAGGCAGTATCCTTCTTGTTGTTAGAAGAATGCGTTCGAGCCGTAGCACCGTTGAGTGTGATCAGAAAGTAAGTAAATAAACAATACATATAGTTATTAACCTAACAGTCATCCATAAGAGAATACATATATCACTTCACGTGTTCGCAAAGCGTCTCATAGATAGCAGGACATTGCGGTTTTATGAATAGTTTTACCGTGAGCAAGCAAATACGTTTTACGTACGATTCATAAAACTTTCAATAAAAATTTTTATAAAACTGTTTCATGGAAAATTTTACCGTGAGCAACTGGCATTAAGAATAAAAGGAGTTTTAAACGCTAGGTTTGTTTGTACAAACTCCTCCTTGAACTCTTGTATGAGGCAAAATGTATCGTGCAAAGCGGCAAATTGTATGGACGCTTGTGCGAATGTCTCGAATGCCTGAACGGAAAAAAGAACCTGTTCTAATTTCGTCGAGAGAAACATATGTACAATCTCGCGTACATTCGTTTGTACAAAATCTTTCATCGTGTAAAAGGGCCTTCACGCCTATATTTCGTCTTAACTTAACTCCGCCTCATCTTAACCGAATTTCGCATTTATTTAGGCCATTTAGGCCTTATCGTGAAATTATTTCCATTTTGTTGCTTGCGTACAAGTCCCGCCAGCCTCCTTGTCTATAATGTAACAAAAACATGGACGCGATACAGCCAAGTGACGTCAGTGAACATGGCAGTCCGTTTTTTACAGATGCGGGATTTTTGTAATGCTCCGCTCTTTTTTTTCGGTGCACGAATCTTTTCACGTATTTTCTTCTCTATATTTTCCGATGACGCATATCGCCAATAATCATTAAGTACCTAGCACAAAACAGTTGTACTAACACCACAGCGGCAGTTACTCTTAATGTTTTCGAACGAATCCCAGAAAACTATTTTGAGCTGCAAATGTTATATTCCCTTTGAAGAAGACTCTATTTTGTCAGCGAAAAATAAATTTTTCTCCCTCCTGACATTAATTTATTAATCAAGTCACGTGTCCGTGACCAGCGAAGCCTTTCATGGAAGCACGGGCTCATTGCAAGATTATTCCCAGAGAAATCGTATTCGATATGGCAGACTCAAATAGGGCCGTTGTAAACAAGGGTTGGCTCTTAATTACATTTGGGAACCCTGCCGAAAGCAGGACACGTGCTCACTACAGTATTCCCTATCAATCTTTTTCCATAGGGAATGAAGAAAGCAGCGTGTTACATCGTCGTTAATTTTGAGGGTAACACATTGTATTTTATATATTAATATGGTTGCATCGAAAATGGCAATATTCCAGTAGTAAGGCGCGAACATATGAAATTATAAATTTGTTGCATTGCAGCCGAGGCTGTTATTGGTTTCGAGACAAAATTGCGAGCACAGTTTGCTCCACTTAACGATTTGATTAGGGATTTTTGACGGCTTAGTTCATCAGTGGGTAGGGCACACGACTTTCTGCTGAAGGACCCTGGTATGGATTCGGTTTAAACTCCTTTAATTTCTCCCACCTGAGTCGAAGTTGTCTGTCTTTTGAGGTCTTCCTGATCTTCTCGAGAAAGCAGTGAATTTTCATTCATTTTCTTCATTTTGAAATTAACTGCCCCCTACCATAAGGGTGAGTTTTATGAGCCGTCGGTGATAATATTTGGTGAATTTTGCTTACCCTTGTCGTTCTAGACTTCGAGGCAATTACGCCGAAATGCGCAGCATTTACATAAATCAAGTAAAAAATTACTCTTGACTACCTATTTATTTATTCAATTTTTTTGTACGAGAATCTGCAGTGACTGATGATGGGAACCTTAATTCTTTCCTTCTATATTCGCAAATCACTATTCTGACTTTTCTATTTTTACTATACTCTAATTTAATAATCAAAACATACCTATGTTTTATTAGATATCAACAATTTATGTAATCAAATACTAAATGAACTAGACTTAACTTAATTGTTATTCTAAACTAGGTAGTTTGAGTGAAAATATATCGAAAAAAACCGCAATATTTACTTGTACACGCTACTTTTGTAGGCCAAAATGCAGGACTTTCCCACTTTTTTAAAGGATAATTGGCAACCTTATATTGAGTACTTGAGGAAGATATCGATGTAATATCTTGTTGTCTCATAAAGTAGGTACCTACCTAATTTTTCTGGCCGGTGTTCTCGAAAAGCTCAATCCTTTAAATAAGTACGAGGTTGAATTATGGGTCATTTAGTTTATTTAAACATCATCTGAATCTTAGCTAAATGGGTTTTGTAAAGACTCATATATATTCATCGAGGTATTTATTCTTCGCTTTTACCAATTTCGGCACTCGTCTGTCTCACCGCAACCGCTTTCAAAACTTTCTTCCTGGGTTACCTCAGTAATGTTTCGAACGTTAAAGCCTTGTTTCACGGTCGGTAGTTTTCAGTTGAAAGTTCCAGCAAATCACGTGCTATGCTCGTCCTAGAGGTGAATATTCCATTGCCCCCCCGAACGACCGCCGGTCAGAGTTCATCCCTCGTTTGCTCAGGCGGGTTAACCGAGATTTGCCCTCGGCCACGCTCCATTGGACCCTCAAGTTGTGTGCTTTTGACGCTTTTAAGTGACCAGCGTGCAATTAAACGAGAAGCAGTCCCATTCGACGTTCTCAGTAATCAAGGAAATTGGTCGCTTAGCTCGCGTTCCGATGGGATAGCCGCTGCCCGTAGACTCGGTCGAATGCTCCTTCCCTATTTGAATTAGTAATTTCGAATGGGAGACGTTGAAGACCCAAGAACGAGACTAGTTGTATGCCCAAGGATCCTGTGTCTGTTGTACCCGTTCCCATTCCTATATCGTTTCCAATCATCAATTCTTGGATTCTATCCATTCGCATGAGAAGTAACTTGAGGCGTCATTTCGTGGGAACTTTCTCACGTTCATAATAAGGAATGGAGAACACGCACATGGAATTTATTCCTTACATTTAAGTAGTGTACAAGGCAAACGTTTCCTCAAGTGCTTTAATATGTAATACGTAAGTGTATGCGTGACCTGCAAACATTAATATGGTTGCTTTTTAGAAGGGCATAAACATTTGGAACAAGTCACGTTCTTAAAAAGCCACGTCACAGTTTCAAAAATAATATGTTCCTCATTGTTCACCTTATATGTACTGTTCAGTCGCTTGTTTTTACGATCGACCAATGTTTCACCTTACGTTGGTGCTATTATCAAGGTTCTTTCTTTCTATCTATCCATTTGTTCCCTTGATATTGAGACGCTAATATGATGAAACGTCAGTTGGTCAATGAAATAAATGTAGCAATAGCTCAAGCGGCATCACGGTGGCTTGACTTCACCAATATGGAACACTTGTATTGGTTCGCTAATAATCTACGTATGTATTTCAACCTGAGATATCAAATTATACTAGTTCATTGTCTTCCGCGAAGGAAATTAAAATGATTACTTCGCCAAATTAAGAAAAACCATCCGAAATTCTCAGGGGCATACCATCGATTTGCGAAGTTGCGAGCGATACCGTTCCATGACGTCGTCCCCCGTGGCTACGGATTCGATGAGTTTTTCCATGCCGCCAATCGTGCGAAATTTTTAATAAGAAACATTTAAATTCCTAATACAAAATTATTTTCCGATAAAATTAACGTCCTGTAAGATTGAAAATAATTACCTACTTCAAATACAAACAGTGAAAAAACATATGTTCATAATTGTTCACCTTGTACTATTTACTCGCTTGTTTTATTGTTGGACTAAGGTTCCACTTTACATTAATTGCCATTATCAATGTTCTATATTTCTATCTATCCATTTGTTCCCTTGATAGTGACACTAATATGTTGAAACGTCGGTTGCTCAATGAAATAAGTGTTAAAATAGCTCACAGATTAACAGTTGTTCAACATGAGTTAGCTTTCAATCATTTTCGTTCTTTTGATGAACCTGTTAGAAGTATAATGTGCCCGAGTGCATTGTTTCATTTGAGGAATATGAGTGGATTCAATTGACATAAAAGTGGTTGATGTTTTCCCCCCTGAGAATTGCTGAGCAAACTAATATTATCAAAATGGTTCTCAGAAGCTTAGTGCCTATTTTTCCATAAATCTTTTCGTTATTAAGGGTCATCCAATTTTCTATTTTAATATAAATTCTGTATAAAAGTAAATGCAGTGCCCTTTCGGTTGCCCTAAGGTTCTTATTTTTTAAATTAATCCATTTTTTTAATTTCACGCTATTGAAAGAAGAGTGTTGTGATCACCAGAGTATATTAATTTTCCAGATTTATGTCAATAGAACTCGAATTTCGTCCTGGCAAATGACCTTTTTTTAACTCGGAAAATGACATTGTGCGCTTGGTAGTCGAGTCACCCGAGAATCATGTTTACCTTCGCTCCCAGAAATCAAACGGGAGAATATTATGAAAAATCTCCCGTCTTCCCGCTCGCTGTCATCTGCGCCGAGATTGACCTTAATGAAGTAGAGAAAGGAAGCCTGATTACATCCATGAATACACTTTGGAAGAATACAAAAAATTAAATGGAAGGACAGGGCATTATTTTTGCTTAAAAGTAGAAATATCCTGATAGCTAAAGGCCCCGAGAGAGAGATATGGGATTTCTTTTTATTTCAGGTGTGTTGGCTAGGCCGATTTCGGGAAGCACTTTATTATATTTTTCTTCCCTAGCAGCTCTTAATTTTCAACTTTTCTCTATCTCTTGTATTCAGGAAATTTTGGCATTGACATAGTCGTCTCTGGGTTTCTACTTATGAAACAACCATTTGCATACTCGTTTGTTCGTTAGATACGACTTAAACTTAAATTAATGAGCTTTGGATTTTTTTATTTCAGATAACATTTAATGATTATTTGCGTTGGTTTCATTCCGCATAAAAGATGATATTCGTCAAATACGAGTGCTGAAATATGTTATTTTTTTCAAATATATAGATATATATATATATGAGTCAAATATTTTAGATGAAATAATATTCCCTCTGTTTTGGATGTGTCTGACTGTAGCCTTTCATGTCAAATAGACAAAATCTCTTTGAATTAGAAATTTAAATCAGTGGTACCTACCGGTAGATATTAATTAAACCCACATCAACGAAAAACGCCGCGCGTTATATGTTTCCCAATGTACGATAGCTCTTGTACAACCACGTCTTTACCAAGGTTGTACCCTGCTAGCATCTTTTAAGGTTTTTTCCGCAGTTGATGTCAGGACTAGTCTTTAGTTGTGTATGAAATGTAAATATGGGAAAAAAACTGCTGGGAGACCTCCTGGATATGACAGAAATATCCTAATAGTTACCGTACACCCGCAACAAAATCATCGTAACCACGCAGGAGTTTGTAGGCATAGAGAACAATACCTAGAGTTCACTAAAGATAGACGTATTTGTAGATGAAAATATATTTGTCATTCAATATAAATAAAATGACGACTCAGTATTTCTTCGAGATCACTTTAAAAAAATGCAGTCTATTGCTTTTCCGCGGATTATAAGAGATTTATCAAATGGCTGACGATTTACTCTGAATATGCTTACTAAGGTGTGAGCCTCTTGATCGATTGGATTTTTACGCAGTGCTTATATTTCCACGCTCAGAAAAATATTTTTAATGTTGGTGGGCTTCCCAACAGTCTTTTTTAACGTGGCACCATTGTATGAACAAAATTTCGTCTGGCTCCAACCCTTCAACCTACTATGTATCTGAAATTGGCGGCGCTTCCGGGAACAGTATTTATTGCCCTCACCAGTCCAGATCTAGGTATGCTGAGGTGATGACAGAAAACTTTAGGAGTTTTAGTCTCTTCCATCAAAACCTACTTTATGTCGTAGATTACTCTAATAGTGATACATTATATAACTAACATTTGGAACGTAACGAGATTATGTGCTTCGTTTTAGTCCGAGTCTAGTACTTAATATCAATCACAATATATTGCAACTTTACCTGCCAGTATAGCTGGCAATGATTTTTGGGACAGTAGTCATTGCATAAGGGCCAGGAAAAGAATATTGAATTCTTATGACTGTTGTAAGAATTTTAAATGGCTGTAAGTGCTATTATAGCAAAAAAAATATCTCACCGTATTAATTAAGATATTAGTCATCCAAATATCGTGGCGTAGTTATAACCTGCAATTTTTGATGTGCCATGCCAGCATGAATAAAAACTCGTTAAACATGGGCAATGATCTCTTTCGCCTATCCTTTCGTCTCTCTGTCTCTCTTTCATTCTAAATTGCTAAACAATGAAAAAAGATTCAATGCGTGCATAGAAATATATCAGCCTCAGACTCGTTTAATGTGAATTTCGAACCATATCCAGGAACATTCAACTTGACACGCAAGGGTGTTTCAAGAAGGACTTAAGAACTTCAAAACGATGTAGAAACATTCATTCAGGTAACTGAAGAGATTTATTTAGTTGTTGCAAAACAAAGATGAGCAAGATAGAAGCATTCAAAACCAACAACATCGGGCACCACGTCACTACAGCTTCAAAGTCAGGTATTTTCTTGACCATCGTCTCCTAGGTCGCTACATTGGTCCTGAATGGCCATTCCCACATCTTGCATTTCTTCTTCTCAATGGATCAACCTTGTTTCGTTACCCTAATTTGCCGTGGCGTTGTCGAGTCTTTCGTTAACCACCGTTTTTTATTAAGAATAGAAAAGTGGCTTTGGTCGGAGGCAATGAAGATACGAGCGCGCGGAAGGCTATTGTGAATTTTGGTTACACGACCTTCAGCGATAACACGTGTAGGCAGTGGAAGCTATCCGATTATTTGATACAAAAAAAGAAATAACCTTGGTGGCAATTTCCTCCATCAACCTGGAAGAGTCCTGGGTCGCATTTCCCGAGTGTCGTTCCGTAGTTCGTCAGAAGGTTAATTGGGAGTCGCTTCATCGAGTTGATGTTGAACCAAATGAGCGAAGGAGACCTGGCTAATTACGCCCCGTGCATTTTAAAGGAAACCAATCGCTCTTGTGTCTGTGCCCGTTCGAGATGCTAATCGGTTGCAGGTTAAGGATTTCGGTTCGAATGGAAAGACAGCGCCACCGATCTCTCTTGCCCCATTCAACAATGTATCGTCGCATGAGCTGTTTCGATTCGGCGCGAAGGACGCTTGCCTTGCCCAATTTGGCAGTTAAGTGACCTCTTTTCTCTCTTTTCCTCGCAATCTAATTATCTGAGCCAGCGCGAGCTTGTGGACTTTTAGACTTCTTTTTGTCCCTTTCACGTTCGAGGAGACTAATTTCTCCTCCCTAGTTTTCAAAGAAATACTTGGCATGTTTTCTGCTATCCGAAAATCGTTTTTCTCGCTCAAATGCTCTAAGGATACCAATGTACCGCACTGGCCTAATTGCCACTCACGTGTTTTCGCCCATCGGCCGATTAGAGCTACGCTTATCTAGGAGTGTAATCGATGATTTTTCCTTTCATGAGATGAGTTTAATGCCTGAGAATTCGCATCACGCAAATTTCTGCGACTTAACGTATTGGCAAGTAAGCTTGTGAAGGATAACGTAACTCGGCGAGTGTTGAGAAAATTGGGAAAAATTTCGTTACCTTTATAGACCAGTTGTTTTATGTTTTAGGGAATCTAATGACTACTACATTATTTAGAAATTTGAGCAGCAGTGCGAGTGGTTTTCAATGCTGGCATTTCCTCCAATCAGAGGACTTATACCTATGCGCATGCGCTAAAAATGTCATGGAAATGTTATGTCGAATCATACTCGAAGTACATACATAATACCCTATCTCATATCATCTCCTCCGTCCACACTATACGTCTGCATCATTAATTCCTTCCGGAAGTTAGGTGCGAACACTATCGGCGTACTTTGTCGCAGCCTTCTTCTGTTTTTACTGAAACTTTCCCGCCCTCCGTGGTTAAATGCAGCTGTTATGGCAGCGACAAGGAAGTGAGCTCTTACGGCTAATAAATATTAAGTGAATAACTCAAATAGCTGTAAACAATGTACCTTTCTTAAGGAAGGGAGTAAGACCACAGGTCACAATCACTCAATCCGCTTGTGTTTTTCTGACAGGAACAGTTACAAACTGTTCAAGAAAAACATAAGTAGGACACACTCAAGTAAGTTGTTTAGGGGGAGTTACCCCACGCCAGAGAGGAACTCACGGCAAGTAGTATACTCCACTTTACTGAATCGCTTGCGAGGAACGACAACGCTCAGCGACCAAGCTGCCAAGTGCTGTCCTCTCCTCTTTTCCCCTTTATCCCACCCCTAAGGTTTCTCAACAAATGCAGCGCAACGCTCCATACCAAAGAGTCTGAACGGGACACTTCTGATTCTTCAGCACTCTTTTGACTGTGTGACACGGCAGGGGGAATTGAATTAATTGAAACTGAATCAGCTCCCTAGCTTTTGATCGGATTAACTTAGGGATCCGTTTCCTGCCGTGGTGCTGAAGTGATTCAAATTGCGTGAAGTCGCTACTATTCTTGCCAGTCCGAGTTTTTGGACTTCCACCAGACTTAATTCGCTGCCGAGACGTGGCGATGCATTCCTAAAGGGCGAGTCTTTCTTTCCTATCAAAAAGGGGCTCCAGCTCCCCACCTCTTCTAAATCCTCATGCCCCTCGAGCCTAGCTCCTTCATAACGACGTTTAAAGAAATCCCACGTAGCTTCCTGTACGTGACTCTTTAATCGTTCGGGAAATCTAGATTCTTTGTGTGGTGTTCTGCTTGATTGATCTTTAACGTTTTATTTGGGTCCGAAAGGCAGCTTGAAAAATTAACCATTTCAGTGAGGAGTTATTTATCCCAAGGGCTTGTCTGTGGGCAGATAAAATCAATTACTTCCGGAATAAAGGTTACTGAAACATATTTGAACGCATCCTACTGCAAACTATGTGCACCTTTCGATAAATCAGTCCAAACTGATGGCGCGTGGAGGCTTAAAGAGAGAAGCTCTTGGGGATAGGTTGAGCTTGACTCACGAGCTGTGAGCCATTTGCTCCTGGAAAACGAGAGATGCGAGACTCAAACGAGTGAGATATTCCACAGAGGATAAATCATTCGCCTTGACCGGGATTCGAACCCGGATCCCTCGATTTCGCGCCGAGTGCTCTGGATCCGGGTTCGAATCCCGGTCAAGGCGAATGATTTTTTCCTCTGTGGAATATCGCTCTTATGTGCACTTGCGGGTGTGTCTCCGTAAAGGTAACTACCGTGGCTAGTCCCGGTATCCTCAAAATTGGCCAAACGACTGTGTCTTCCACACTAAAAGGGTACATCTGGGATGATTTATGATCTCTGCAACCCTGGTTGGAGAACATTGTGCAGTCAGGTTATTTATAATTTGAGGTCGTCTAACAATTAGGGTAGGTTTAGATGGATGAGATTGAAAATCTCAAAAAAGCCTTATACAGGTCCATATATCTCCTTGAACGATGTCTTACTTCAGCTTGGTGTACGTGCCAGTTCACATTTTCATTCCGTTCTTAAAACCTTTTAAATTCTCTTTCCTCCCCCTCCCCGCTCACGTCATTTCCTCTATCTCGGCCTTCATACTCCATTCGTCTCTCATTCCAACCTCATACTCCTCCTTATCTCCTCCAGAAGTCTCCTCACCCATCAACCCATCACATCCTCGTTTGTGGATAATAAGGGAACAAGAATAACAAGGATCAATCATGAAATGAGGAGAGAATCATTTGGCATGAACCCAACTCAGTTATGTATTTAACAGAACAAGATCACTGGCTTCACCCAGCTAGGGCTAAAATAACATAAGTCCATTCCTGAAGTAGCAGCATAAACCTCCAGCTTGCACTTCCTCTTGGCATTCGTTCCACCTTGTCTTATAGTCTAATGCAACTCCAGAATCCAAATTCACTTTAGTTCTTAATCACACTGTTAAAACCCATTTTATATAACAGTCGAGAGTTTAGTGTTATAGTTGTATGAGTTCTATTTTTGTGGACCAAATCCTCGACAAATATACAGTGAACTCCAGGATCACCTGGTATATCCTTCTGCCGACATCGAGTTGGTGCTAAATTCAATCATTCTCCAAACTATAATGGCAGTAACACGATCTTCTCTGAATATCGAACTCCAGCTTTTATGAATGCGTAGGCGATGCTATATTCATTTCAGCCGTCTTTGCAAACACCACCGAACATTATTCCATGGTGGCATTTCGCTTGGCATGCTATTTCCTTCGCCTACAACTGTTGGAAGTTTGCGTCGCCTTGTTCGGTTGACACCTCCCCAATCTTCCGTCCCCAAGTTTAAGCCTTCATTTTTTTAAATTTTTTGGAACAAAAAAAAAGAGGATGGGAACTGAATTATTCGTCACGGTTCCGGGAGCCGTTATTCCCGAATTACAAACCAAATTAATTCCGCCGCCCTCGGGAGGCCTTGAGGTCGTAAATCTCACGAGATATGCCCCCAGCACGTTGACTTCAGCGTTCTTTCCAGTCATTTAGTTTCGCACACTCACACGCTCGCTCGTGGCGCGCCTGTATGTGTGTGCCACAGTGCTCTATCATTGCCCCCCCCCCTCCCCTACTTTTTTCTTCGTGAAATATTAGTGCCTTCTTGCACTTCGGTGGCCAGGTTTTCTGTCCCGGAACGTAAAAGCCTTTTAATAATTAGTACGCCGTGGTGCCCTCCTATTACGCTGCCTCCACCTAGAACCTTCCTAACTGACCTATTCGCCACCTTTGACTCTTCCACACACTCTCCGACATTAGTACTCTTGTGCTTTCGCATCGATCTTTCGTCACTGCTCTTCCTCTTGGCCTAATATGCGCCCTACGACCACTCTCTCAGAAGTGCTCGGTGTGACGGGCGAGGAAAGGAAACTGCTATGGGAGACCAGAAGGAGAAGGCGGAGAAAGTGGTCGCAAGAGGTAATGAGGGGCGAAGGAATGCCATAATAGAGGGCAGGATACTAGATAAGCGGGGAAAAGGAAGAAAGAGAATAGGATTTGTGGACAGGATGAGTAGAGGACGTATGCTGAGACGTAGAGAGAGAAATCGTGTAAGGAGAGGAGGACCCGCGCTTGAAAAAAACATCTCGAGGATTTTTAGCCTCTGCCGTGAAAACTAACTTAGCTAGCAGATCCCCCAAGTAATATGTGTTACTTATTGAATATAGTCAATCTGTCAGTCCTTCTGCCTGTCAACCACGCTTGTTTGAATGACATACACATGATCTAGCACGTTTAAATTTTGCTAATATACAGTTTGTGACCTCAAACGGACTTGAAATATGGTAAAAACAGCGAGAAACAATTTATAGAACACGTTTATACTCCATATTGTTAGCTCTTAGTCTCGTAAGAAAATACTTGTGTCCAATGCAAGAGTTTCTTTTTGTTTGCTTTTTTAAATTACTTGAACTCAAGATGTACGGAATTCATTTTTGACAACACACTGTACAAATTCCATTCGATTAATTTGATTCAAAATATATGGTTTGGAGTTTCACCATCTCCTACCACCAATTTTAAAGTTCGTCAGAATTGCTCAGTATCATTAGGTGAGAAAGTTAAGTTGCTAAAGTATATTAGAAGGAGGCACAGAAGTAATGGAAGAGGTGTCAGGCGATGGCGAAGGCCGTAATAGAGGCGAGGAGATTGGGGAAGAGGGGAAGGGGAAGAAAGTGGTTAGTTTTATGGACGGGGTGAAGACAGAGAGTATGCCGATCAATGAAACAGTTCATGGAGACAGGAGCCTTCTGCTGTAAAAATTTAGTCAAATTATCCCTACTTTCATCTACACGTATCTTTACCAATACATCTTGCAATAATATACTGCGCAAGTTGAAACAGTATCAGCTGGCACATTTAACCCTTTAGCTGCTGCAGCTAGAGCGCATGTCGTCCACCCTGTGCGGGAAATGTCTATTCGGACGGAGCCTGTCCCTCCTTCCCACGGGCCGAGGCCGGGCAGTTATATATGACCCATGTAATCCCATCCCGACCCTTTTCTCGGGATCCCGAGGGGTGGACAACGGAACTTGTTGAGGGATCAGCTGGACTTTGAACACATTTTGAAAATTTGTTTATAGACTTAATCGCTAAAAACAAATATTACAATATTTTTTCTAGCAATTTTCTGTTTAGTTTGATACCAAACACCGAAGAAATCCGTTGATAACTGAGCCGGGCGCGAGCATAAGACAACTAAATTTTGAGACAACTATAGCCCATTGAGCGAGCTATCCGAAGGAAGGGTCGTACAGCTCTCGCGAAAGCTTATGGCGTTCGGATGCGCAGAAGAAGACGTCGTGGAGGGGTTAAAGTTTGGTGGAAGGGGTAGGGGACGTAGGGGAAAGCGAAAGCAATTGGGACATGCATGAGTGCATTTCAAAAAATTTTGGAATTTGTATGACATTGACAACACAAACGCCGCGCATCCGAACGACATAAGCTTTCGCGAGAGCTGTACCTCATGGCGGTGGTATGCGAACCCTAAAGAGCGTGGGAAGGGAGTGGTTTGGGTAAAAAGGGTGGATTTCCAAATGTCCACCGCTGGAAAGAAAGAGTTCGGGCCATAAAAAATATGAAAGGGCTGAGGGAGGGAGGTAGACAGAGAGGGTACACACGTACAAGATGGTATTTCCCGCATTTGCCGGTACACACGTTTTTTTCTCCTGTCTTTATTCCTCTCACCTTATATCCAATCTTCTCCCGCTTCTTCTGCCGAATCCTCTTCTTTGAAAGAGCAGAAAATGTTACAGCAAGTTATTCAATTCACCTGACTGCGCAGTTGACTGCCACGTGAAGTTAGGAAGTTGATATTTTTCTTGAGTGCGCGAGGTTACCTTTACCCCCCTTTACCCCCCTTTACCCCCGACCCCCTACCTGGGGTGAAGAGAAGAGAATAACGCATAGGTTGAAACATTTGGTGTTTTCCCGACGAACGAACAAGGCTGAGAAAATTTTCTCGGTTTTCCCACCGGGTCAGGAAGGTGGTTGTCGCTAACGTTTCGATAGCTGTCTCTGCCATCGTCTTGAGGCGCGGCTGTTGCGATCGAACCGTTAGTGACAACCACCTTCCTCAACCGGAGGGGAAACCCGAGTACATTTCAATGCATCGATTTTTGTGTGAATTTACACATGCATTAAAATGCTCATGTAAATGCGAAAAAATGCGCAAAAAAAATAAATAAAACGCTCAAAACTTTCGAGATCGCGATTCCGCGAGATTACAAAAATAAGGGGAATGCGTGGAAAAGGTTTTCTTGTGTTTTATTTTTTTTTCGTTCATGTGTGTGTGTCTTGTGTGTAGGGAAGCGATGGTGGAATGGATTAAAACGGTGGAGAGCACTGGACTCCAGCGACTATTAAGGAAATTATTTCCACCCGTCGGAGCGAGAGAAGGCGAACTTTTTCCCTCCTCTCTCTCTCTCTCTCGCTCACTTCCGATATAACGTTATCTCCCTGTCCCACAATTCTCCCCCTGCTATCCAAACCACTCCCTACAGCCGGCCCTCGTGGGAAGAGGGCCAAAAAGCAAGGGGCGGCGGCGACTCCTCTCTCTTGCCACGGTGAGAATGCTAATGAGACGTTCCTTCCTTTTTCTCCCCCCAGTGCGCGTCGGGGAAAAACTGTTCCGCATTACGGCGCGTAGGGGGAGTTGGTTGTGCCGTGAGGGAATTTTTCATGTTCCCGGTCTCTCTCTTCTACCCTGTCCCGGGCCATCTTCTTGTCCTCCTCCTCCTCCCACCTCCTCCTCCTCTGCGACTCTCGCAGATACCTCCAGGTTTGGTTGCCACTCTCCTCCTCCCAGTCCTCCTCTCCCTACCCTCTCTACCTCTACGTCCTCCTGCGGCGAAAATTGGGTTCCGTCGTCGGGGCAATTTGTCTGTTGTTTCGTGTTAATTTCCCAAACCCAACAAAGGGGGAAAGACCGCTTGCTGCCTTCCGATTCCTTGACTCCGAGCATCATTATCCCTCCCCATCTCCTTCACTCCGCATACTATTGTCCGTGTAATAATTGTTATGGAAGCCGGATTGATTATGGACCATGGACCAGGAGGTGCATCCCAAAAAAACAATGTCACGCCACCATGTTTCCTCTCCGCGTTTCATGTGGGACTATAGTGATGCTGTACACCTCGTTTCTCCTCTTTTCGAGGAGGATTCATTGGAAATAGTGAGAGACAAAGCAAACGTTTAAAACTCCAACTATTTCGGAAACCTTTCGGAATATTGGTTCTACTTTGTATTTTGGCATTGCCATAGCAATAAAAAAACAATATTTGGGTGAAACGTATGCATTGAGGTGATGCTTATTGCTGGTGAATTTACCTTGTGCAATTGAGATATCATAAAATCAATGCAATAAAACTTCTAAACTCGGAGACTAAGCGCTCTAAACCGATGAAGGTTTTCAATAAAGTGTGGAATATGCAGTACATTTGAAGGTATTATTTTTATCTTACAACATTTGCAGATTACAGGCGACGAATATATTTTCCACGAACTCTTTCTTCCAACCATAGGATCAGACTGCAGCGCAAATTACATGAATTAATGAATTGTGGCTTAAATAACTGCAGTAATTTTCTAATAACTCAAGAAATATGATAGATAAGTTCCTAGATTATTTGTATTACCACTCAGTTCCCTAGGAAAATTTACTTCTCATACTCAGTTATTCGCGACAGTAGCATTGATATTAGATAGGAAAACACCACTTTTCCCCATGTTCTACACATTGATTCGTTTAACACATTTAACATTATGTTCAATTTGTGAAACATTGTGATTTTGTTGCTTATGCCAAACGGAAGATATGTTTTTTCTATAAGTTACCAGAGTACAAATTGAATGGCGTTTATGTCATTTTACGGAGTATCAACCGTAATTCGACATTCCTGGGTCCTTTTTTTTTTCTCTCCCACTATCGTTTATGTGCACGGGAACTTCCCTTCGAGAACATTTTGTCAATATGGCCACTCTCGGATTGAAGGCAGTGGATATGCTTGATTTATTTTTTGGTGCACCTTCTGCGCAATGTGATTTAAAGTTTTATACGTTTTCGAATCACATAATCGTTACGTACAAGGTATTGCCTATGGACGAAGTGAATCCCAAGCTGGATTGTCAAGTCTTGTAATTTCTCTTCCCTTCTTTAAGGACCTTTGAAAAGGATCTCTTCTCTTCTTTAAGGACCTTTGAAAAGGCTCTCTTCTTTTTGAGTCCCATTTCCTTAGTTGAGTCTTTTTCTTGTGGCAGTATAGTTTTTATCGAAAAATACCATCCTGAGACAATTTATCGATGCATGGTTGCAATTACGTTGGTAACTCTCACGTGAGCGTGAGGTTTCATGCGTTATTACTGCTTTGTAGAATTCTCGGCGTTTTTGAATGAATGAATCTTTCATGTATCTCATCATGAACTGTATTCTTGGTTTTTCGTGGAGAAAATTCTCACGCGACATTCTTACACATTTCATGTGATTGAGTACCTATACTTTATTGCAAGCCTCCAATCTTCGAGAATCTTTTTCGTAATTCAATGCTATGTGGTTGAATGTGGTGCAAGAGACTTGCACCACATTGCAGTGGAGATCTATTGTGAGTCTTAATAACAAGATAACGTGGATTTGACAATGTATGAAAGTGGTGGCAATTGTGATTGGCCAGAATCGGACAGTATGGCGGAAATCGGTAAAATGGAAGCCAGTTTTCTAGGTCTAACTGCAAGTATTATATTCATGCGGGTACACAGTCTTATAATAACCCGTCTCTCTCTCGTAATACTACTTCTATTTTACCCTATTATAACATCGAGGAAGATGTTAAAAAGAATAAAAAAAGTTACAGCCAAACTTTAAATATAAAATTGCACTACAGTCATAAAATCACGAAGGCTTCCGAGTTGTCGAGAATGGGGAAAAGTGAAATGGAATGAAAAATAATGGGAAAATGTGGAAAATTATTGAAACGGAGCGTGTTGAAACGGAGCGAACCTAGGCCTAACATTGAGATTTAATCTATTTTGAAAGTGTATACCCCGATAGGGAACGTGATAAGAATGTTTAAATGTTTATTGTTTAAAGGTGATTATGTATATTCAAGCCATTGACGAAATCAGTCATTTTCAACTTGGAATGTTGACGGGTTTATGAATGGCTGTTTTAGCATTTTGAATATTTATCAAATGAGATGATCCGTCGTTTCTCATTTTCTAAACCGTTGATTTCCCGTTGGATCAAAATTTCTCAAATTTGGTGATATCAAACCTCACAATCGTTCCCATTTCTCAAATCCGTGATTTGCTGACGAAAGCGTTCCACTTCCGGAAGGGAAATGTGAAACTTCTTTTCGTCATTGCTTCATTGAGAGAACTTTAGTTTGGCCTGGACTTTCGTGTAGACACTGAATTGATTTTTTTTCTACTCCAGATAAGGACTCCAAAGTTTTTACACAATTGATTGCTGCAGTTTTAGTTATTACAGCTAAGTTAAACTACTGCCGAAAAAATAACTTTTTTCATCGAGTTTAATGTGCAAAGTTCTTATTTTTTTTAAAATGAAGTCCCGCGGACATTTTACCTCAGCTGCGGGGAGAACCCTTTCAAGAAGAATTCAAATAAATTCGTGAAGTGTCATTGTCTCCTTCCCTCCCTTACCCCTCCTCCCCTTCCTCCCCCCCCCGCCCCCGCCTCCCCCTATCCCCCTCCTCCTATGAAGACCTTTAGCTCCAAGCTATTATCTCCCTTCCGACCAACCGTCTTCTTTCGTCGTTATTCTACTCGTAAGATCCGCGCCCTCCATTTTCTCGTTCCTGGATCTAGCTTGTGTCTCCGCACCCTGGCTTCTAATTCTTTCCGTCGAGCCCTTTTCATCTCCTGGTTGAGTTAGTCCCGTCTCTCTTACTTTTGAAATCTTCCTCCAAATTTCACGAATAAATGTCGGAAGAAAATTTTACTTTGAACCCTTTGTTAAATTCTCTTAACTTTTGCTAACGTACTAACTTTTCGCTGAAGAGTTGCAAACAGTTTTAGGAAGAGTTTGCGTGGAATATTCTGGATGATATTTTCAACGTAATGGGTGTTCTATACCTGGGCAAAAAAGCTCACTCCATACGTGTACCGAATTTCCGGTGGTGACTTTAACGTGATAGCTGATGACTTGCAGTATTTTTACCGTTGTAGATGAGGAATCATTTGTCGTTATGAAAGGAATAATTTTCTCATACGGTGGTTGCAGTCAACCAATCTTAGGATTGAGCGTCCAAAGATGATGCAGGTGGACCAACCGTTAAAGATTTTTCGTATTTTAATTTTTTATTTAATTTTTGTTTTTAAATATTTGGTTTTATTTATTTTTTAAATCCGGACAACAATGGCCAGTCATCCAACGGCCGAAACGGAGCCACATATCTAACTTCTTCAGTCTCCTGACGACGTTCCCAGCATGAGGAATGAAACGTTGAGCCAAACATTTCTCCACGCAGCAGTTAACCCGGAAATATATAAGATTTATTTTTTTTTAATGAATAAGCGAAACTTTCCATGTTTTGGTGATATTCCAGGGGACGATGCGAAGTCTAGAATCGAGAACGAGGATTTTCATTCTACTCAGAGCGAAGACTGGTCCTTCGTATACGCAAAAAATCAGCTGATACTAATAATGTTTTCGTATTGAGGCCACATTGAGGAAAATAGTTCAAGCATGATTCTCTGTGCGCGTGATCCAGAAAATAATGGTTGGCGAGAATTTCGCTGATGTAGCCCGTCACTCCGTATATATGTCACCGCTACCTTCACAGTTTCCAGTGTACCATTATATGATCCACATATCTCTTAACGCTAACACCTGTACATAGAAACTTTCGAACTGAGCTGATAATGATCCTTCTTTTTTTAAAGGTGGCTGAAACTTATAGATGGGGCAGAGGGCTCAGGTGAGGGTAGCTGAGGGTGAATCAGGGTGGGCAGTTATAGGTCGCGGGGTGCGGCAAGGGTGCCCGTTATCGCCTTTGCTTTATAACGTCTATGCTGAGGAAATGGTGAAAGAGGCATGGGAGGAGCTAAATGTGGGAATGAAAGTAGGAGGCCAGCGGATAAAGTCGGTTAGATTCGCGGACGACCAGGCGTTGGTCAGTCGGTCATCGCAAGGACTGCAAACTTTAGTAGATGCACTGGAAAAGCAGTGTGAGAAATACGGGATGAAGATTAATCATAAGAAAACAATATTAATGAGATTCTCTAGGACAAAGAAAGCGATGCTGGTGATAAGAGTAGGAAGTCACTAACTAGAGCAAGTAGAACAATTTAATTACTTGGGTAGTACGCTAGAAGAAAGAGGACATAGAAGCAAATACATTAGTAGGAGAATAGCGCTAGCGAAGGAAGCGTTCAATAATAGAAGGGAGCTGATGATGTGGACCTTAAGTAAGGATGTAAAAAAGAGGCTAGTGAAGAGCTTGATATGGAGTGTGGAGTTGTATGGGCCAGAAACGTGGACCTTGAGAAAGGAAGATGAGAATAGACTTTAGGCATTGGAGATGTGGGTGTGGAGGAGGATGGAGAAGGTGCGTTGGACGGAAAGGAAGACAAATGAGGAAGTGCTTGACATGGTAGGCGAGGAGAGGAAACTTATAGATGAGATTAAAGGGGAAGACAGGGTAGGTGGCTGGATGCGGTAATGAGGGGCGATGGTTTGCTGTAGGCCGTGATAGAGGGAAGGATGTTGGGTAAGTGGGGAAGGGGAAGAAAGAGAATAGGTTATATGGTCGGGATGAAGAAAGGTAGGACTTACGTTGAGATGAAGAAAGAAAAACTAGAGGTAGATAGGGTACGTGTAAGATTTCGTTGTATACTCTATGAATTTTATCATAATCTACCTCTAACCGGTAGATTACTCGAATGAATGAATGAATGGGGCAGTAATCGTGAATAATTGAGTGCAAATTTTATAACTTTTCAAGTACTTAAGTTGAAAAATATTCATGGATTACATTTAAGTACATTTCTTTATGCGCTGGAACCCATCATATTATTATTATTTTTATCGTATATATTATATCATATTTAATGGAAATTATTCTAGAATTATATTTTTTTTAATTTCCATTATGGAAGCATGTTATGACTAGAGTTTTTGGTAGGTATTCGTAATTTTGACGAAATTATATTAGAATATGTTGTTTTTTCGAATGTTGGACTTGGCGTGGCGCAGTGATACATATTAGCAACAGTTATAATATTAAGAAATGTATTATTTCGTGTTTTGAGTAAGATCTGTCGTTATGAGATGTATTTATTAAGAAATATTTGTCATATACCGTATGGCTACGTGTTGAAATAGCATTGGATTGCAAAAAAAAACAAATCAATATGATGCATTTTTTTCACTTTTATCTTTAGGTATGACTAATCAGAACACGTGTGTGAAGTTTCACGCAAATCTGTACGCGCTGGTCCAACCTCCTTGCGATTGCTTTGGAACCAATGATGGAAATTTGAAACCTGTTCTGTCTAAACTTGACAGTATAAGTTTCTTCACTATAAGGCTTCATACGCACAATTAAGGCTTCACTTCGTAGAATTTGATTACATTAGTACTCATGATTAATGATAATACATAATACTTTTCTACAATATTTTAAAGAGTACGATGCGTTTCACCGATTAACGGCATCGTCAGGTACCTACATGTAAATCGGTGAAATGCGTCGTACGATTCAAATTTTGTAGAAATGTACTAAGTGTTATCATTAATCATGAGGACTAACGTGTTCTGTCCTTTAGGGCCAAAAGAAAACGAACACAAAATTTTAGACCAAAAGCTCAAATGTTTACAATTCCACCTTGTCGCACGGTTCACGCCTGTCGTATCAATCTTGTATTGGAAACAATGTTGTCCAATTTCGACCGTGTGGACCACGGCTTTGGATCGCCACGAGTCCGTGGATTGCGTTTGGATGTGTCGTGATCTTTTATTTGCCATTTTTCGACCGTTTGCGTGTTTTTTCCTCACATACTCAAGTCGCATCGCTTATCCTCATTCACGCGCCCATCGTCCGTGAGAACGGCCGCTCTCCGACCTTCTTTTGTCACTGGCTACGCGGAAGAGGCGGAGACATCCGGAGGAGAAGATCTCAATTTCGTTCGAACGGAATCTCATTGTCTCTCTCCCCCTACGTCCATTCGTCTTTCCCCATCTCTCCTGCTTCCTTCTTCCTATCCCGTTTTTCTTCCGAAAAGTTTCTTCCGTCGCGTCTTCAACCCCCCCCCCCCCCCCCCCCCCCCCCGTCACCTACGCCGAATACCCTAAACCCTCTTCCTTCAATGGAATCTTTTTTATTCACCCCTTTCCCGAATTCTTCCACTTATCTTTTGGAGGACACTAAAAAGTATCTATCGATGCTTTTAATGTCTTTTCCGACTTGAAAGTGATCTAAAACATCGTGATGGATCGTAAAATTTAGTACTATTTCAACGGAAAACTACTGCGGTTCCCGCATTATTCATTATTATTTAAAATGTCTACCATATTGCGATTGTATATCAATTAATTCTTAGCATTGTCATGGAGGACATACGTAGTCTCCAAAAGTGATAATGGCTGAATTAATTTTTGCGCCATCCGTCGTGTTCCGATCAAGTTCCATCCCGGCTAGTTGATAGAAAACTAGTGGTGAACAGTCAGAGAAAACGGCTTTTTTTAAGGAGAAGAAATTACTCCGCGGTAATGTCTAACGGGAGCATTATGTCTCATTTTGATGTTTGTGAATCTAATCAATAAATTGATGGACTCTGACACTAGTTCAACCAACGGAAGTAACGAATACGCTTGGTGTTTTTCTTGGTACTTTAGTATGAACTAATGGCATAGCTTTTGAAAATTATTTCCTTATGCATCTCTCACATAAAAAAGACCTAGATAAGAAAATTGCGCATCGCCTTAAAAAAATTGTCAGATTGTACAGATTTCCTAGTATTCTCTTTAAATCGGAATTACTTCTTTCTCTTGCCCTAAGACCATCGCTTTACGTTAATTCTGCATGAAAACTTTCAAAAAGTTTCCTTTTATACCACGTCAAAACATACAATTCGTCAAAGTTTCCTGAGAATACGGCAATTGTTTCACGGTTTGCGCTCAAGGAATTGGCTAAGTATATAGTGAGTGTGCGCATTACATAAAATATGCATACGAAGCAACCGATTCGAACTCTGTATACGATCAATGGTGTTGAAAGATATGAAAGGTACTATTTATAATTTGCCGGAGCTCATTCTGCCGGAGCAGCTATGAGCGTCAATGTTCATTTGATGACGATTTCTCATCCGTTACAGGAGGCGTCTTCAGATCAGGTCGGACTTCGACCTGAAGACGTCCGCAGAAGAAAGTATAATAAAGTAGCTTACGATGGCGCTATTAATGGATAATTCCAATGCATATTAGCGTGGCAAAGGGCGATGTTTTCATTCATGAAGCGATAATGTCAAACAGCGCGTCTGATGGCCAATGGGGGAGGTATACATTCTTTTGCCCTGCTGAACTTGGCAAGTGAAATATTAGTCGCTTGGATCTGCGGAAAATACATGAGGAAGAATAGGAGGATAAATTAGAAATTTTGTGATACCAATTGTTCCAGCTGGTTTTGGATGTACCCTTTTGATATTTGTTGTTCCCCTTTCGTCTTTATGAAGAATATTATTCTGCATATTGTCTTTCTTTATTTTTTTGTGTCTTTCTCTCTCCGCGTACTCTTGCTTCCTCCGGAAATTTGAATTGGTGAACTCACCGACTTGTTTGCTTTGCGATACAGCTCTCACGCATACATCAGTGAAATGCTAAATTCATTGTCATTGTTATTCAAGTGCGTGACAAGCAATTCCGATGTCAGCATTGAATCTTCTTTCTTCATGCGTCACCGTTCTCATTGCTTTTTCTCTCCCGACTGGTGTTTTGGAATCTAATTCCGAGATAACCCGTTCTTTTTGGTATATGTACGTCGCACCACCTTCACCAACTAACAGGTCCATTTGGGGTGGGGCATGCACTTCTGGCGTTCGGCTTAGTGAATGAAATGTCGGTCGTGAAATTGTGAGACTCCTCTCTCTGAAGTACATTCGACGAATCGGGAATTTAGGTACGCCCCCCTGCTTCTTTGTCTAAAAAAGGGTTTCACAAACTTTTCCTACGATGGAACACTTCGTTAATCTTGAAAGTTTAACGGATCACCTTTTTTACTTTTCAAATATTAAAACATTGCGTTTAGGTAGCAACTTATTAAACCATTCCAGGTTCCCCGGAACACCCATTAGCTATCCGCGGAACATAAGCGTTCCGCGGAACATATTTTGGGAAACCCTGCTCTAAAAGAACACCTATTGGTTATATCTTACGAAATCAAGAGAGTTTGCTTTAATTTGATCTGTTCCCACTATTTTTTTTATTAATATTTAAGTTTATTTCCCGTTTACGCGTAGAGCTCTTTAATATTAAAGGATTTGAGTTACAGTAATATATATAAGCCTACGAGCTAATTTTACAGAATATGTTATGGTTTCAGGTGTGAGTCGTGCTTGATGTCCATGGTAAGAGTAAGAGAGGACTGTCTGTGTACCTTTCCAAATCAATACTCATATCTGTAACCGGTTTCACCTTGATAAGGCATCTTCTGGTAAATCCTCAAGTTTCAAC
Organism: Pyrrhosoma nymphula; assembly: GCA_963573305.1. Lineage (NCBI taxonomy): Eukaryota > Metazoa > Arthropoda > Insecta > Odonata > Coenagrionidae > Pyrrhosoma > Pyrrhosoma nymphula. The sequence goes on along the minus strand of OY754335.1, from coordinate 2,672,840 downwards.
CAGTCTTATATATAATAAATAGACCGGCTGAAACTTTACAATCTGCGAGAAGATGCCTTACTAAGATTGCAGATATAAATTAAGTGTTGAAAAGTACAAAGTTTTATTACGATAATTTGAACTTGATTATTAATTTTCGCCGTAAAATATTTTAAGGCCAACGCGAATATCAAATACCAATTACAAAGCATTTTGCTTGGTTAAACCGGCGTTATACTATTCAGTTGAATGGTAGATTGACGTTTATTTACTCATGCTCCCTTCAAATGTTTGCTGCTGTTTTTTCACAATCATATTTATCATTCATTGAAAAAACGTATTTTATTTTGGTATGATGGAATTTAAATGAAGCAAAGCTTACCTTAACCATCTTATTAACCACATTATAAGTATTAAGGTTAGGTTAGGTAGATGGCATTATTTAAAAAAATTCCATGGCGAGAAAATTGACCGCCTATCGACATTGATTGCAAAAAACTATTTTTAATGTGCTACCATGCGCTAATTGAATTTCTATGTCTAGAACTTTTAGACTTTTTTTTTAAGAGACGGAAGTAATTTAATTCAAATTGATCTTTTACATGCCGCATACATTTTGAGTAAATATATTTTCTTTGATTTAAAATTTCTTTAACTTTAAGCATGCTTAAATTCCCATGACTCGTCGTCATATCGGAGATCGACTGCAATTATCATTTATCAGCATTCATTATGTACAGTTTAATATCCTGACGACGACGTGTTGACAAGCACGTTTTCAATCCCCCCCCCCCCCCGAGTCTGTGTTGCTCCTGCCATTTTCATGCCGGTAGTACGTTCAACTAATTAAAATTAATTAATCCCTCCCTCCACCCTCCTAACCTCGCAAAGCTGCATAATGTGATTTTACTTTCTCTCTCTAAAAAAAGAGAATTCAATCCCATGAGTCCTCGCGACAACGCTAAAGGTAATAACGCCCTCGTGTGACGATGCTCGGAGTGGGAGAGCCCTTGGTTGGTTTGTTCACGGATCACTTTCTGTACTTTGCAATTCAAACCATTAAGGCTCCATCATCGCCCCGCCATCATTTGCTCCGCGGTCGTATGATGCTGTGGAAGTAATGAGGGCGACCTCGCTCATCACGTGACAAACACAGGCACACAGACAACAGCGAAGGGCACCACAACTGCTATAGCTTCTACCTCGACCTTTTTATCATTCAAAACCACGTCACAAACACACACAAACCCCGTAGAACCGTGACTCAATCGCTTTTAACATTCGAGAGAAAATGTCAATTCGAACCGCGCCTCTTGTCATGCGGTCAAGTGCGGTCGATTGAGCTATTACTACTACTACTGCTGCTGCTGCTCTACATATCTCCTAGCGTAGATGGAGATAGAGAGCGAATGTGGACTCACACGTCGGTGGTCGCGGATTTGGAGCGAAGAGGATATCAAAATGAAGGTTTTACGCTTCTTGCTGAGAAAACATTTTTGGGACATTTCTCATCGTTCAATCACTCTCTCTTTCTTATCCGATGTGTTGCGCGGTGGGCCGCGTTTGTTTTCTCTATGAACAATCGACGCTATCCTCCCTTAAAAGTCATAACAAAAAACCTTTTAAGTGTTACCGAGATGCTGGTCATAAATAAAATTGATAAGCCAAAAGCAAACGTTTCGTCTGCATTTGCTGAAGTCTTCAGGGTCACATTCATAGTTTAAGGAATATAAGAGAGCAGATACAAAAGTTAAATAATATCAGGTAACATATACAAAGAATTACCTTTTGGGTGGATAGAATTATTTTCAAACAAAATTTGGTTTTAAACCAAACAAAACATCATATTAAGATTATAAACTATATGTATTGTAACGGTCCCACTTGACGTCGGAGTTTTCCTCCCTTCCCTATCAACACGGGTGCAGTGCCGCATCACCGCTTGCCGAGGCGGAAACAAGGGGCGATACATTTTAACATTCGACACAAATTTAATTAAACCAATAAGTCTTTTCTCGGTTCCCGAATGTGGTTGACTCTTATAGTTAATCCCACCCAAGCACATAACCTCCGCGTCTCCCTCCGAAATAACCCGCCTCAGTCGTAGTACGTAGTACATGCGTCACGGTAAGGCAATAGACAAAGAAAAGGGGAAAGGTGTCGTATGACACATAGACACTTTCACATTTGACACAGCATTTAATCCTTAAAGTGCAATTAAACAGAACCCTGATGAGGGGAGGGATGGAACATGAACATGCATGAACAATTATGAGGAAAAACAACACAATTAATGTGACAACAGCAATGAACAATTTAACAAATTATCCTTGCGAGCAATAGTCCGCGGGCCAAGAACCGACTCCGAGTTCTTCCATCAGCCCTCTTGATTTAGCCAATTTACGAAGGCACACGGGATTCACCTCGGCCACCAATGGGAATCATGGGGATGTCTGAGGGACGTCTCACAATGGGGACAACCCGTTCTGGATGATGATAATGAAGATGATGATGTGCTCCTGATGCGACGGAAGTCGGCGCGATCACCGGCGTCGTCTCCTGGCGTAGGATTCACCGCCGCTCCGGTTTTGCAGAATCCTGATGTAGTTTAGTCAGTCAGCCTGACTGGCGACGTCTGTCCCTCCTGTTCCTTTGGTCGACTCTCCGACCGTGACTCTCTCACGGCCACTGGCCCAAAACGACTGACCACCTCCTTGCTTCACACAGCACATCCCTTTTTATCCAATTTTTCCACACAAAACACACACGAAAATCCTGCACTCACACACTCATCCGTGGCATATCGAACTACGTCCACACTATGGCGCACCATTCAAACATTCGAACCGTCGTCGTCACCTCCCATTCACGCCACAAGACACACGTGTAACGAAATCTATTTGGTTACTGTATATTCCTCACATAATCAGATGAGGTTTCAGGCGTGATGGAGTGGAAACGGAACATAACTGCAATTGATGAAAAGAGAGCAATTTCCACAAGTATGGCATTTATTGCACGACCGGTTTCGCTTTTTACAGCATCTTCAGATCTACAGCACCTGATGATGCTGTAAAAAGCGAAACCGGTCGTGCAATAAATGTCATACTTGTGGAAATTGCTCTTGTTTCATTAATTGCAGAAACAGTATATGCCATTTTTAGACAAAATATTTGACTCTTAAAAGATTGTAGAGACTAACTCTATAAACAATAACCCCATAGAAACAACTAAAATAAAGTATAAGAGAACAAGCAAAACCGGTATGGAAGAATTAATGTTTCTTTGAACTCAGTTCATTGTTCTCTCCTGACTGCTGCTTTTTGGTGTCTGCGCCTAGCGGCCAGGGGGAGCGTGCGAGGTTCTGACTTGTGCTGGGACGAGTGTTGCATACCTGGTGTGGAATCACCCCGTGCCACACACCCTGGTGGTGGCTTGCACAGTACTTCGTAGATGAATGCATGCCAATTAAACATTACATGCCTACCCATCATGTCATTCCCTTTCGGGGCAGGCACAGTCAAAGACCTTACGTTAGTAATTGATGTAAAGTCAAGGATACTTTCTCTCTTTCAATAATTCCATCCATAATTCTGTTGTATCCTTGCATGCCAAATTTTCTTCTCCTACACTCATGCATTGCTTCATACGCGATCTCCTGTTCTTAAGACTCCTCCTATTATTCCTCTTCTTAATGAGTATCTTCCACCTCATTCACCCATGACTTGGGCGGTCTAACCCTTCCCCTCGCACACCGTTCGTTCTTATAAATCATGAATTTGCTATTCTACTCTCTTACAGTTTCTCCAAATGGCCAGACAGATGAAGCACACTGCGTCCATATACATGTTCGTTCATTACTGAAGCACTCAACGAACATTCTCTCATGACCCACACATTCCTAACCCTATTCATACTACTTATACAGCCAACAGTTGTCAGGCACTTATTCTGACATCACCAGATATCACTGCCATACAATAGAGTTGGAAGGATAGCAATTTTCATGTTCGGGGTATCTTTAATAAAATTTAATCCTGGAAAAAATATATATATATATTCGATTGTAATATTGTAAAACATCAAATCTCAGTACACGTCCAGAGTCTATTTAGAGTAGGTAACCGTAAATTACACTCTTTATTTTTCACCGCAGCTCTGGCGGCAAAACAATAGTAGATCTAAGAATTTTGTTTATGATTTATGAGAAAACATTTCTGAGGTCGATTCATGTTCGCGTGATACTAAATCACTAACGTCCTGGATCCGGTAAGAACAATTTGATCAGAAACTTCTGCAGCGTCATTTAACAGTTAACAGCAATTAATACAGAAACCATGCTTGTTTTCATAGACTTTATTGTACCTAGTTGTTTTTATGAGGTTATTGCCGATTGAGTTGTTTTCTACAGTGGTTTGGATATAAAAACGTGGTCTGCGTCGGACCAGACGGTGGAAGTTATACTTCTTTGGCCGGTCGCACACACCCGCTCACACACAAAGGCAGACAGGATATATAAATGAAATAAAAGACATTTTTTTCTCTTCGAAATGTTGGGGCCTGTTTCTCTATTATAATTTCAAAATCCAAGAGATAATGCATCATAGAACATTATCATTTTACATGGTTTTGACTTGTAGAATGGAGTTTCGAGGTACATTTCAGAAAGTAGGTGCAAGGATTAATGTTTCCTGGAAAAACAGAGAGAGGGAAACCCGGAATAAGGTGTAAAGAGTGTTTCAGAAGCAAAATGGAGGAATCTGGAGCGATCCCAACGGATTTCGTAGGCATGAGCAAATGGAGGAGTGTCAAAGCTACGAAACAGTTTATGTATATAATTATAAAACATTGTAAAAAGTATATTTCTAAGGCATAATATCGTTAAAAGCGATTGAAATACGCACAGAGAATGTTATATTCCTTTAAGTTTAATCTTTATAGCACGCGTATAAGGTACTGGAAGTCTCGGGAACAATGAAAAAATTGCTTAGCAACGAAAATGAAAAAAGATCGAAATTTGCATTAATTTTGCGTTTAAACTTCCAATATTTCAATTTATCGATCGATAGAGAAACATCGGTTGCAAGAAGTAAATGCATTGATCTTTTGGCCTCATTTCAGTCAAAGAATGAAACTTGTATCTAAATTATTTCATATTTTAATGAATGAATGAAAATTACTCTACACGTAAATTATTCGTTTTTCCCATTTAAACCCATTAAAAAACAAAATCCTATCGGGACTCGAAAACAATGAAAAATATTGGGATTTTCGATTTTTTCCTGACTTGACACAAAATTTGAACCCTTCCCTGAAAATTTCATCCTTTTAGCTCGATTAGAAATACCCAGGAATTCGTATCAATGAGTACAATTGTGGATTTTTCTCACCCAAAAAAGAGCGTGACGCGGAAAAGAGCGTGACGCGGAAAAGAGCGTGACGCGGTTTCTCGACCAACATCCCATCCCAAAAGTCTCCAACGGGCGCAAAGAAGTATAGCTTCAAAAATAGTTTACATAAAAGTGGCATATACATAAAATTTGTAATATTTATATGATAATTTGTATGGTTTAAAACTAAATTTTGTAATCTTCCCAAAAGGTAATTTTTTTGTATATGCTAGGTGATATTATTTAACTTTTTTATCTGCTCACTTATATTCCTTAAACTTAGTAAGTATGTGGCCCTGAAGATGTCTGCAAATGCAGACGAAACGTTTGCTTTGGTTTATTAATTTTACTTATGACCAGCATCTCGGTAACACAGAAAGGTTTTTGGTTATGATTTTTAAGGGACAATCGATCTGGTTTTTTTTGTCCGGAAAAAAAAATTTAAAACACCAGGACACGCTTTGACCTAATGAATAACGTCCTTTTTAGTATGTGCGTTTTCTTTTCTTCACTAGAGGTTGCCCGTCACTCAACATACGTTAGGTGCCACATGGCTGCTACATCCTCCATCATGCACATTTGGTCTTGTGCCTTATCATACTAATATACAAAAATTGAATGGTGCCTGTCTGTTGCTCAATCACGCAAAAACTACTGAACCGATTTAGCTGAAATTTGGCATGTAGAGATATAATGTATATGGAATGAACATAGGCTATATTAAAAAGCCCTCAGGTGGTCCATGCTAAGCATTGGGTTCGGTGCAGTGGTTTCATTGTTTGCTTTTTAAAATTAGTTTTACTCAAGATAGAGGGCTGAAATGTCTTTATCGGATGGCTGAATTAATGAAATTTCTAATTCTTTCAATCGATTTTCTTTTCCGCTTCTCAATATTCTGAAAATCATGATTTTGCTGAAAAATTTCAAAGTTTTCTCTGAAATCAACAATAGCATATTTCCTTGACAACCAGAGATTTGATTTTCAAAGGATAAATACGCCTCTGGCATTTAAGTTTTCCTGCAGGCCCATGATAGCACGTAGAAATAAAATCTGTATACATCTACAAAGTAGGTACCCTCCAAGCCACCTCAGGGGTGTGTGGCAGGGGGGTATAAGAAGGTCCCAGAGTCCCAAGGGCCCCATGATAAATTACTCAGGAGGGTAATCGATAAATCCAATGCATATTTTCAACAAGTATACTTTTCAATGTCTATTCTCCAATTAGCTCTCATAGGAGCACTGCATGTTTATGAGAGAACACTTACGTAGTAAATGATACACATGAAGGAATTAAACCTGCAAGAATATTTATGTGCATCAAATAATAATGGTAATAATGTCTCTGTTGCTACAACAAACACGGCGTTATTTATTATCGTTTAATACTCCGATATATTACACATAGTGGAACCGTCTGCCTCTCATTACGATTGCGAACTATTTTTTAGACTAATTCCCGCATCATAAAGTTACGAGTTATTTATATATACTTAAACGTTTTAAAGTGCAGTAAACGTAACTTCACTTAATCCTCGAGTTGCCTATTCGAGACTCACTCGCCGCTATGTTTCCCTTCCTGGGACTTAATAATATATCCATCAGTATGCCTAATAGAAACAAGAGTAACCTTTGTGGTTTTCGTATAAAATACGTTCAATTTTTTTCACACCCGTTGAATTTCAAAGGGGAACCTCCCGCTAGTATCTTATATAAATGGGTTCATGTATTTGCGCTTCATGCGCCGAGTGGACTTGTTTTACCCAGACCTTTACTCAGCCACGAATAGCACGTGCATCTGGGGTCCGCGTTCCTGCACGTTTACGACCCTGTAACACGTGTTAAACAACGCTAAACGCGTGCGCAAACGAGATGTTTCACCGTGTTCATCAGAAAAAAAAGAAGCGGGGAAGGGAGAGGACCTTGTGTAACCCATAACGCTTGTATCGCCCGCTCTTACAATCCTCGCTGTGATAACCCGCCTTCCATATTTGTGCCGGGATATTCCTCGACGTTTCCCGGGAGTGCGGAGTGGGAGGCATGCAATTTGGAGCCCGGGCCGTCCCCTTAGTTGTTGAGCGTCGTTGGTGCCCCTAGTGGGAGGGGGTTATAACGGCGAAGCAAAGTATCACCCACCGGGGATGAAAGCACCAACCCCCCTCTTTAGTAAGGGTGACTCGTACCGGGCCTCATCACTTGGTCGGGTCGGCAGGGGCAGCTCCTTTCTCCTCCTCCCCCTGCCCTCCCCCGATATCATATCTCGTTCGGCAGTATCGATTGCATCGTAAAAAAAACTCCATTGTCATCTCTCTCTCTACGTTCTACTCCGGTGACTCCAGAAGAGCCCGAAGTGTTTTATTTTTGCGAGTAGCGTGCCGGTAGGTGTACATTGACTCTACCGGGTGTAGAGACGCAATAGAATTCTTCTCCCAAATTCCTCTCTTTTGAAAACATCAAACCTGATTTTTCGATTCATCGATATATTCATATCGAATTACGATGTAGTCCCTCAGAGCAATACGATATATTGAGAATCATGGCGAAGATATTAGCGATATCTTTCGCCATATACTGCGTGGGATTGTGATATAGTGCAATATAATAGATAATGCGATATGATTCGATGCGCATTATAGTGCGATATCATGCTCTCTGCACTTAATTTTGACATAATTAGTTGTGAAATGTATTGGAATTACGCGCGGTGTAGTCCTGTACCTGCTAAACTATATTCGGCGAAGTGTCCTATCATGCGATGAAATAAATACGTTCTATATATTGAAATATAGAATGTTATGCGATATCTTGCAGTGTTTTTTTGTGATTGCATACCGGGACATTGACTCTCTGGGAAGGGACGCAATAAAGTTCTCCTCATCAATTCCTCTCCCTTGAAACCTCAATCACTGATGTTGCAATTAGCCATATCTACATATCTCATTGAGGTTTTGATATTCTAAGCTATATGATACAATGTCTATCGTTTCGAAGATTACAGCAGTATGTTTCGCGATATCGTCCGATTAAATCGCTGAGGTTGGGAAAGACAACGTATGGAATCAAAATTCTTCAGGGACAAGAAGGCGGGCATAGAAGATTTTTCACCCGGGTCTAGATAGGAAGGCAAAGGCCAGCTACGATGAATAAACGCCAATTCTCGTTCTATCACTAGTATTCAGCATCTAAGCATGGACTTTGGATGGATGTGGTGATATCTTCCGATAGAATAGACGATACGATATTTTTCGATGCGCGAATTAATGCTCGTTATGCAATAATACGAGATAACATGCTGTGTGCGGTCAATTGTCTCAATGTGATGAGCAATTTAGTGGTATATATCGTGGTGTAAAGCGATATTCGATACAAGTGCAGTGCCGTGCGATAAGATATAAATTGTGATGTGTATTAAGGTGATTGGGCAATTAGCGATGTGTTATAATGCACGAAACAATGTTGTATCATTAGATATGTGAGTCAGTACGATTATACAGTCGTGTATATCTTATTCTGTTACTTCTATTAGTTATTCAGATAAAAATATATTGCGGGATTATTATAATATCCTCCGTATCAACTCTAAATTCAAAATACGTCTGCTTGATTTTTCAATTGTTCTCAGTGATGCAAGGATCAGGAGTCCAATAAAAATGCAAAATTTTCGGCCAACGTTTCGGATATATTATTTATTCATCCTCAGTGTTATAATGAATGACATTACAATAATTTTATAAATGAATTAATTTTTCAACAAAGAAATAAACCAATCAACGAAATTACCAATGTAGATAAAATATCAAAAAACTTAAAAGGTAATGTAATCTTGAATATGCCTATATATTTTCATTTTTAATGACTGTTTCTAATATATTTATAAAGCATACCTCTGTTTTGAAAAGAGGATTGAAGGCAAAATATTTTTCATGTTGTAACATCATTTAGTGTACTCATCCTTGAGGATGGATAATTAATATATCCGATACGTTGGCGGAAGTTTTTGCATTTTTTATTGGACCTAAACTCTTGATACTTACAACATTTAATAAAAGAGGTCGAGAAATCACATCATATGAATAATTAATCTCAGTTGTAGCCTTCAAATCGTTTACGGCTCCCGACCCAGTCCTTCCATCGACTATGCTACGCTCTTTACTCACCTGTTCGCTGGGAGGGTTTTTTTTAACGACCCCTTCAAACCTTATTGGTTTGGCCCGCTGAACCCCCTCGCGTGAAGCGCCTGCATATGGACCAGGATTTTAGGAGGCTGGAATGTTGTTATGAACGTCGTTCACCGATTGTTGTAATCTGACTTCAATGCCCATTGTAGCAAAGGAGATATCTTTTATACCTCTCTCAGTCCCTCGTCATTGATTTTGGAAGAGAATAGACGGAACCATACGGTACGGTAGTATAGGGTAATATTGAAGGCATTAAAATGCGCAATCCGCCAAAATTGGCAATGGATCGTCGGTGTCAGTGGTGGCGGCGGGTGTAAGTCCTTATCTGCCCACCCAAAAGGTTGTGGGTTCGATTCCCGCCTGGATGGATTTTTCACCGTCTGGGGCATGGTCAAGTCTCTGCTCATTGTTCTTAGCTTATGGTAACCGACGTAAAAGGCGGCCTTAGGTACACGCTGTTTTGGGGGTCAGTTGAAAGTAAATAAATGAAATGTGTAAAAATCAGTTGCGTAGTTGATACACCAAGAACATAGGTTTAGTAGCCGCTTTTTCGTGGCACTCTAATCAAAGATTTATCTAGAAAAATTGCGCATTGAAAATAATACGTGGAAAAATCACAGCATTATTCATAACATTTATGGACAAATAGGAAAGAAATGCCTACAGTAAATTTTTGATGCCATTAAAAATTTCTTTTATATCAACGCGACTCGTGTTTCTATGCACAACGTCATCTTCAGGTGGAGATGACGTGGTACGTCGAATTCAGGGACTTTTTTTGTGGTGGATTCACAAAGTTACTGTTATTAATTTCAATATCCTCTTCATATCTCATGTAGGTATTACATACGGTACGGGAAATATCCTTATTTTAAAGACTTAGAGATCCTGTTTGTTGCCAGCGATTCGCCTTTGCTCAGTTTTTTTTCGTTTAACGGTAGATGTCAGGAAAGCGCAGGAACCTATATTTCAATACCCTTTGGTCTACATCTTGAAGAAGTTATGACGTATTATTTGAGCAAATGCTCCCGCGGTAGGTTGGGTCTGAAGAGGACATTAATCGATTCCATTGCAAACTAATGATTAATTTCCAGAAAGAAACAAATTTCTCTAGGTAGCCATGTTAGGTCGATAATGTTTTGCGAGGTGAAAAAATACAAACAGATTTCACTCTCGCGCGAGATGATACTCTCTTCTTTAAATCTATGGATTCCCCAAACTTGCGCGTTAATGGTAGCGTATCGTTCTCCCTTTTCTGCTTTCTGCTTTAATCTACGTCTCTCGCATATGGCGATTCAATCGCAGGGAGGAATCGTCGTGGGAATTTCCAGAGGGTGGGAAGGGTGTGGGTATTGGAAAGAGGGGAATCTCTTTTGTCTTCGTCTAGAGATCCCCTGCTTTCTTTCTCCATCTCGTTTATGCGACCGTCGCGTGGACAACTGGGACATAGGGAGGCTGACTTCTCCCTAACCCCCATCTCCCACCCCCCCCTGCATTCCCAAACCCCTCCTGGTCTTCGGGGGTCCATACGTCATTGTCACTCTTGGCTGGAATTAGTGTCGGAAGCTGCGGTCGACGAATGGCTCGAGAAAGTTTTTCTCCACAACCCCCAAGAGGTTAGGATCTCCAATCCGTTCCTATTGTTTATGTTTTTTTGGTGAGTTTGGGATTTTTTTATTAAATCTTTGCGAGCATTCTTCCATCTCACAATTTTCCCTTGCTCTTACTCCCTATGATTTTTTTTAATGCTCATAGTTCCACCGCAATTGCGCGTTTCATATCTGTTTGCTCCAATATTTTGTGTTTATTTCGTATTTTAGTTCTAATAAACTCGCTGCCGTGCCTGAAATTCAATTACTTTCGCTGAATTATGGGCATTTTCGGCGTATTTCACGATTACAAAAAAATAAAACCTTGAGGCTCACAAAAATGATACCTTCTTGCTGAAAGCGAAAGAAATTATCCACTTAATTTAAACTGAATGATCGAAGAAAATGATATTACTGGAAAATAAAACGATAAAGTAAGAACTTGAAAAAAGAATTGTCGCCAACTTTTGTAAACTGCTATCTTTGAGTGCCTACATCAAAACGACGTCAACATGGTTCTTCGGTTTTTTTTTACATCATGCCAATAGATGGAATCCGAATCGGAAGTGTTACATGAGCGATGATTGTTTATCTGAGGAAGCGGAAATCACAGTTTACAAATAGCAACACCCCTCACCACTTCATTTAATGATATTTAAACTTAGGTTTGTCGTGATAAGCATAAGTTTTGGCTAAGCATAGGTTTAGGCCATAAAATTGAACGGCTAGGGTTAGGAATGAGTAGACCATGGAAGAATGTGTGTTGGATGTTCCAGTAATGGTGTTATAGGAATGGGGTTATGTGCTTTGTTGGCGCCTTTAATTAAGAGCAGGAGGCTAATTCCGACGCTGGGTTTCACTCCATCCTTCTTTCGTTACTGATGTCCTTTCCCTAACAACCTATCCACCTATCCTTTGTGGTGGAAAATATATTAGCTGGTGGTCACCTCGCCAAATAGTAAACCAACGTAGTTTAACGCAGTTGACGATGTGAGAGATATGGCTTCAATGCGTATCATAAACCTACTGTTGTGCTCGAATTGACAACGCTGTTAAATATCCTGGTACCCGCGTGGCCCACCCGCAGAATTCTTATACAATAAACATTTATATTTCGGACACCTTATTTTATTTACTTCATACATGTCAGCTGGTAACTCTTTGAGGTGCCAATACATTTTAACCAATTATATAGAACATTTCAGCTCATTGAAAAATAGATTTGTACGCCTCAACTGTTCGTGCGGTCTTTTTTATAATCATGCATTCTTTTCGGCGTAAGCGGCCATTCAACGGTCGAAACCGCACACAAAGATAAGAGGACATTCATTCATTGTAGTTTGTCAGGTAGAACATCATCCTAGTATTTATTTGGTGTTGTAAGTTACTTTTTTATTCGATAATGTTTTTGAAAAATCTAATGCTTCAACATGTTGGCATCCGGGTACCCGGTTATTGAGAAATATAGCGTAAATGTTAATGCAACTTTTTTTTGTTCGAAGGGAAGGCAATAAAATTGAAAGTATGTACTTTTTAATTTAACTAAATGATAAATAGTGACGATCCGGCAGGTTTTATGAAAGAAAGTTCCGAAGCATAAAAAAGTTGAACAAAAAAGCTGAAGAAACGGTTGTAGGCTTGAGTTTGTGGAAGTTATCCATTACGGAAGAATTAAAATAACTTAATTTCCTTCACTAAATATTTATTCTCACGGCCTGGGTTTCAATTTTTGGTGTCATCTTCAGGTGCAAATGCGTTTTATAGTATGCGGTATACAGTGGACACCCCAATCGCTTTACTCCAATCCGTTGTAATCCGTTCCATTAAGACCGATCGCATTGTGATTTCCATCGTTAAGTGAATCAGTATATTATCGGACAACGGATGGGTTTAACTACACCATCGCCAATGCATTAAGTGATACACAATACAGTATAGGTACGAAACATGCTGGAATAAAATTATTTAAATAATGAATACTGAATGAATAACGAATTATGGAAGGAATAAAATCGTCAAAAAAGGGGAATTTTCAAGGGCGCGCGCAAAAGCAGTGCGCTTTGAAATTCCTAGCATATATATGCATAAGATCGCAAAGTGAATCCATCGTAAAAGTGAGCCCATCGCAAAGCGGGGGTCCACTGTATCTGTATATACACAATCCTTTCCCCTCCCCAACCATGATTTTGTATATATACCGTAACCTAAAACGCATTTTCCCCTGAATATGACACCAAGTGTTGAAACCCGGGTCGTGAGAATAAATAATTAGAGGATTTTACTAAGTTATTTTGAATCTTTCGTAAAAAAGCAGAGGTTAGCACTATTTAGGTGTATCAGAGTTTTTGACGCAAGGAATTGGCGAAGAGCGTGTTTAGTGAGAGTTTAACTATCGGTCTTAGTGTTTGAAGTTCGAGTGTTATTTGGAATCTTTTTCTTTTCTCTCTCTCGTTTCTCGAAAGAAACCCAGGGTAATTAATTCCCGGGGCGAATGTATCCTGATCTTGTTCTCGAGGCTTGTTCCGCTGCCCAAACCCCTTTCACCGGCTTTCGTGATGTTCCCTTTTCACGGTTATGAAGCGCACCCTTGTACTACGAATCCGAACGGACAAGACTCTTATGCTTGCCGTCCCGTCTCATGGCAACGCGCTCGCGATACCACCCTTTAACCATTCCTTCCCATCCTCTCTCCGTCTTTGTTGTGGCGCTAGCGGGAGAAGGGAATTAGTTTTCTCGCCGATAACACCCGAATAAAACCAACCCTTTCCAAGCTTGGATGAGACAAATGAAGAAATTGAATGTAACACAAGTATTATCATTGAATAACTGAACCAGCAATGTATTTCACAAAAAAACTACCAAATTACAAACAAGTCACCGACAGGCCGAGTGCCAGGCGACCGTTAATTAAGCGAGCTTCCACTCAGAAAATGAATAAGTTATAGAAGTACGAGAGGTTGAGCTTCTCTCTAAGTAAAATTGACTGAAATGCAGCAGGTTCACACAACGTTGTCTCCCGGTCGCCGTCTTGACTGCCAGAGAGTGCGTTCTCAGGGGTGAATCAGCTGAGGAGAGGGGTTGAATGAGGAGGAGAGGGGGTTGTCGGCCGAAGGTCGAAAGTGGAATGAGTTAGCTTAGGATATCGGCGATTGTTAGCCTTGGAGGGGAGGAAATAATAATGGGATGGATGAATAGATGGGATGGAAATTTTCCATTGGATCAACAGGAACTGCTTTATGACTTCTGATTAAGAGTGGTTGACTGTAACCTTCCATTTTTCCCTGTTCCCTGCTAAATATCCTTGCAGCTTTTCTGTTTCATATCACGATTTAGATGACCCGTGTATTTGTCTCACTTGGTCTTTCCAGCGAAACCTACCCTTCCATTTGCCCTTTTGCCATGTTCCTTACAAAACAATTGTGTCTCAAAATGAGTAAACTGGTTGGAGACAGGTGACGCTCTGTGGAATATTACTACACTACGTTCAGCATGGTGAAGAGAAATCTCTTCGTACTATTCCATTTGGGTTCTCTATTCCAAATCGATTTCAACGTAACTGCGTTATTATCAGGGTAACATTAAAATCAATCGGAAGTGAAGAGCCTAACTGTAACTGTACGAAGTGATTTCTTGTCGCTTAGTGTACCCTATTAATCTGGACCTTGTCTTTCTCGTACAGCTCCATATGTTGTTTTTTACCCTTCTTGTTTTCCGACCGCTTCCTCTTGTCTAAATTTATCCATCGGTTTCATCTCCAATGACCACTTCCAGCACCAAATTCGAAAAATGTTGCAGGAATCGATAAGTTTCGGAACCAAGTACAAAAAATGGTGCTGATATAAGGTTTAAAGTATCAGGCGACAACTTGTGGAAATGAATGATCGATAGCATTGTCACTAAATGAAAAAAGCTATGTGAATGTCTTCACTATTTTAATTAACCGACCTAGGTTTCGGCAACTTTTGCCATTATTAAGGTTGATAATGGCAAAAGTTGCCATAATCTAGTGTGTGTGTAGTTAGTAGTGCGGAAATTTGTAAAGTATTTTTCATTTTGTGAAAGTGCTACATTTCTGGATTGGTTCTGGATTCGGATACTGGAGATCAAATAGGTATATCCTATTTTTCCCAAGTCATCAGAATTCAGGCTATTTCTTTTATTTTTTCGACATGTTTATCCTAACTTCGTTTCCATTTTGAATAAAAACTTTGTACTTTTCCACGTTTCCTTTTTCAACGTACTTTCTCCACCTTCCTCTATTCTTACATTGCCAAATCGCAATATATAGTTCTGATAAGTTTCGAAACCAAGACGTAATTTAAAGCTTCATGTGTTCTCTTCTAGACGTTTCTTCTTCAAGTTCTTGTCCCTTCTCTTTCAAAGACCTTTTTATGGGAAATTTTCATTTATTTGCTATTAAATTCGCTGCTTCATAACTAATTCATACTCATAATATTTTTCCACTGAGCTGGCTTAGGAAGCCGCTTGTAGAGTGAACATAAGTAATTTCTTATCCTATGCAATTTTGAACAAAACTACCTTCTCGGAATGACCATGGAAGGGATGACCTTCAAAGTTTCTAAGATTTTAGCATGGCCAAATTTTTAACCCAATAAACACAGGAATGTCTGTGGTCAGCTAGTACGGTTTATAGTTTGTTTTTACCGGTGATATATTATGATCCAAGAGCATAGAATTAGATTTACGATTTAGAGATTTATATTTAGAGAACCCTATTTACGGTGACTGTTTCCATCATATTTACACTTTAGACATTGATGTAGTTGGCGTGAGTTGCTAAAGACTTACCATTGGACTTAACCTTGGAGCGTCCACACCATAAGTCACCTTATGCTTTTCCCTGCGCTTAATAATAAAAGCCTTTCCCGGGCCCTTCCGCTGACCTTTCATAGTGAATCTCTCCCCTCATACATAACCTTACCCTCCTCACCGCCTTTTTCGAGAATTAAAACGTGTGAACTGCAGGAGTGCTTTTCTGTGTGTTGTTGTGAGCAGGTCATGCCTCGCGTCCTAGCCCAACCTCCAAGTGCCAGCGGCGCTACCGTGAGGCCACGGAGGAGCCGTAGCGGCTGGCCCCCGCGCGGGGGGCGGCGGCACCACCTCGGGGGCAACCGCCCCTGAAGAGGAGGGCCTCTCACGGATTGTGCGACGGTGAAATGGGGGCTTGCATGATGATGATGTACCGTTGCGAGGGCGGGGCGGGAGACTTCGGCCCGGGGCAGGGTGGTAGGAGAGGGGCGGCGGCGGGACAAGGTGTCGGAGGCGGCCCCGGTCCCCCCGTGAGGCACGCCCCTCCTGGGATGGAAGGGGCCGGTGAGAGAGTCGGTGGGGAAGGCTTGGGGGACGGTGGTAGTCTGGACCGGGGGCCTGTACCCGGGGGCGGCGATGGGGTTTACGAGAGCGTGGTGAGTCCCTGTGGGGCCTTGGGGGGCAGGAGGGTCGTCGCGGGTGGCGAGGGGCCTTGTGTCGTCACCGGGGTCTGCACGGAGCCCGGAGCCTGCACGGAAGAGGGCTGTGCGGCCACGGGGAGGGTTTGTTCGGTGTTCAGGGTACCCATCGGGGGCATCAACCCGTCGATAGGAGCTAGGATGGCCCCGGGTCCGGCCGGTGCCAGTCCCGGGATGGGGGCGAGGGTCGCCCCAGGAGGGTCCAGGGCCGCAGCACCCGACCCAACCGCCGCCGCAGGGGGGACCGCGGTTTTCAGTCCCGGGCCGAGGATTTGTGGGATAGGGGGAAGGGCGGCTTGGATAGGCGTGGAGACGAAGCGTGGACTTCCGCCGTACGTGTACAAGTACTACCTTGGGATGACGCGGGCATTGACGCGGAAGAGGAAGGTGAGTCAGCAAGTAGTAGTACATACATACTTCTTCTCTTCCTCTCTTAAGGGTCATCAATTGAATGCATTCAATCCTTAGGCTGACTGCACTCTTCCCTGTTCCTTGCTAACTCATTTATACCCTCATAGTTCTACATCCACATTGACGAAGTGCCTTACATGCATCCTCCATTGTGCGGGGCTATTCAAGGAACTTAACGAGAAATGGAGCAGGCATGACGCTGATCGCTAGTGGGCGAATGTGGAGCGGGAACGGTGTATGGGTAGGATGTTGTCGAGTAGGCATAACCTTGCTGAGACAGTTCTGTACGACGAATTTTTAAGGCATTGGACTGTTATAATTCAATGTGCCCTGCACGCGTGATTTCGAATACAATCCTCATAGAAGTTTTTTTTTCGTGGGTGGGTTTTCGGTGGGTTGACGCCCTCTTCTGCCAGAACAGAGGTTCCATTTTGGAAGCCGCATCTAGGAAATATTATCTCATGCATGATGGGAAACGTTATGTAATGAACGTCGATGGAAACGCCGGCTCCCGATCAGTAATTAAAGTTAAGCATTTTGGGTCTCGGCTCGAATTTGGAGGGGTGAACCTCCTAATCGACGTAGTGATGTTGCCCCTGTATGCAATTGGCAGACAGCATCTACAAAATACCCTGCAAGCCACCTCAAGGCTGTGTGGCAGGGGGTGAGTATTCACCAACATACATTACACTATACCATTAAGTCAGTGTAACTACGACTAATAATGCATTAGCATAAATCGCTAATGCTTGTCACGAGACGAAACCTCACAAGCATGCACTACTACACTACAGATATTATCACAATGGAGAAGGACCGTTAATATATATGTATTTTGCGACTAAACAAATGAACAGAGACTCAAGACTTGTGTATAAAACATGCACGGCGTGCTGCTAGAACTAGGAACAGATAAAGATTCAAGTATTAGGGAGTACTACTACTACTACTAAGAGCTACACTACATATCGACAAACATAGATGAAAGTCTCATTGGCAGCTGTTAGGGTCACTTATAGTTCGTGTAAAAAATGGCATTTTAAATCTGTCCGTTCTGCAGTCTATTTCCCTAATTTTTATTATCATGATCTGATCTACCGTAGTATGTCGGATTTCGTAAAATATTATCAACGTCGTTAGAAAATAGACCGGTTTGAAACTTACATAATAGATTGAGTCTAAATTTTAATCCACGGTCTGAAAGCGTTTCTCATCCCAGGTGCTGACAGTATGTGCGTAATGACTTCAGCCTTCGAAGAACGTAAAAGCAAAATACTACTTGTACGTCTTGTTGCGAACATTTTTTAAATGTAGATACTAAAAGTCCATGAATTCGCCATTTAGGTATTTATTGGTTTTACCCTGCTTCTCAAGGTGTAAATCATGGAAGAAACCTTAATGCCTCGTTGAGATATCTCACATGGAAAATTAGAGTTATTTGTCGGGCATTTTATGACGTGGTTTACTCGATTGAGTGACCAGTTACTATTTCGCACTGTACTTCTTTAAACGTTTGAATTTGTGGAATAATCAACCGTCCAGTAAAAGACTATCTTTCTCTTTTTCGCTTCTTTTTTGTGCAAGACTAACTGAGGGAGTACTTTTTCATTTTAAGCTTGAGGAAGGGGCTCTGGCACGATGTGGACGATGGAGCACGATGGAGCATTTATCGAATACGCGGCATCGAATATGCATTTACCTTCATTGATGTTTTATGACTAACTGGAAGATGGTGGTGCCCGTTGAATATCAATGGTAATAAAAGAACAATGAAACATAGTTGCATAGGGCTTGATGAATCCTTCGGAAATGACTTGGAAAGTGCATAAACCATGTAGCAGTTATTGACCCTATATGGAGAGGCTGGGGTGAAACTATGTACCCTTCAACTGAAATCTTGCTCTAATTCTGCCTTTGTTGCGTCTGGCATAAGTTCATATTTAAAGCCCAAGCTGCTGTTGCCAAGTAGATACATATTTCTTTTGCTGAAATAAAAAAGGTGCAATTTAAAATAACACACAATCGCAATATAAAGTTAACTTTCGACCCAGGTTTCAATGTTAATACATCAACATGAGATGTATTAACATTAGAGAGAAAGAACTTAAAAGGATGTAGCTATTAAAATAATAGTAAATTTTATACTGTGGAAAATTGCAAGTGCAAAAAATATAAATTACACTCAATCTCGCTATTATGTTCGGAATTCATAAATATTAATTTCCATACCAAATAATGTACTTCGTAATTTTCTATCGAATACTTCCACAAAGTAAAGCCTGAAATCATGGAGTGTAATATTTTTTTCATTGAGGTAGATTTACGATTTTGCGGTAAAAAACTTAAATTTTAGAAAACAACGAAGTATATATAAGAATTTAATGCCAAAATTTAAATAAAAATTATTCTTTCAGTCATGAGATATTAAACATCCCATGTTTATATGATGACTGCAGTCAATTAAGTAAAATAAAACAAAAAATAAGCATCTGCATCGGATCCAATGCCCTCTCAATGGAAATAAAATTTTGTTAAAAAAGGGCCTGCACAGGGGCTCCTGGGGACATTGGACCATTCTTATGAAGCTTTTTAATTCTTTTATGTCCTAAGGAACATGAGTTCAAAATTTAGTTCAAGTATGTCTAGGGGTTTGGAATTCTATAGTGCTCAAACAAACGGAATTTCAGTTTTATTACTAAATAAATATCCACTAGTAGATATATTACTAAGTAAACTGTGACTGACTTTCATGATTTCTTGCCATATAATATCGGTACCTACTCTAGGTCTTCGTCGTAGGGCCTTGAATTTCGTTTTCCCTTCTATCTCACATCGTAAGAGTCAATTTTGTCATCAGATGTGATATTTGAGATTTGGATACATTGATTATAGTGTGACCAATCCATCTGGATATGCTGTTATATAGAGTGCTCCTTATGGTTTTATCCTCGCCATTTCTTTGCTATCCTATTTCTCATGCATGGATGTAAAACTCCCTCCCTTTGATCTTCGGCCTCATCCTCCAGCTTCCGACACCAGATCTTTGAATGAGAATCTCTCTGTCTCTCAATTTGCATCCGGCTCGCATCTTGCCAGTTTATAGGTCGTCGTCGCACGGTGAATTCCAACCCTCGCAATATGGGCTTAGGAAATTGCACTCGAATGTTTCCTTCCTTTAAACTCTTCTCAGTCCTATACCGGAGTGGGCACTTGCGAGTGCAGCGCGGAACTCAATTTTCGTGCGTCCTTTACTTTTTTCTGTTCTTTTTGAAGTGGAAATGTATCTGTAATGACTTTAGGAATACTCTTTGCCAAGTTATGTTTATTATAATGTGGGCTATACGCCGTGTATTATTCAAGAAGAATGATGGATATCAAATGGACGGAGAGTTTCACCAGACGAGGAAATCTTAAGAGGAGTTGGAGAGAAAATTTGTGTCGGGAAAACTCTGATCAGAATGTGACACAAACTTAATGGGGCACATTTTGAACAGCCATTACCATTTGGGCACATGAAATTGATATTCTCACGCGTAGCTAATGTTGACGAAATCAGTAAGATAACTTTGTAATGTTCACATATAGGTTTATTTGTTGGTGGCATGTTTCATCACGTTGATGGTTTCGTCAAGTGGTTGTCATTGGCAGTCGCCATTAATTCGTCAGTTGGTGTCAGAGGCGGCATCGTCATGACGCCTGTTGATGTCGCCTTTGCGATGGAACTGGCGCCAACATATAAACCTATTTCAGGGTGTCGAACGGTCCTTGAAAACATTAAAAACCTTGAATTATCCTTGAATTCTTTTGTTTCCCTAAACTCCTTGAAAAAAGGCCATTATCTGAATTTTCCTTGAAAATCTACGGGGATCCTTGAAATTATATATTCCGATCACCGAAAGATGAAAAATCAATTTAATAAGCAAGAATGAAATATTTGGGCGCATAATCTAGAGACTGGCAAACAATTATACAAACAATTATGCGATGTCAAAATCTCAAACTTATCAACCTAAGACTGTAGATCGCAGTACCACTCACAGAAACGTATACAGGCGCCGAACCCACGAAATGAATGTGTGATATCTATGTAGTATATAGTGAGTATTATACATATGTGCAATAGGTCATTATGGCGGATTAGGCATTGGCTCCGCGCTGCTATATTTCACCCGTGTATTTGTATATCTATACAGTGGTACTGCAAGTGAACTTCGCATTTACAGAAAAAATGAATCAAAAGTTTGAAAATAAAAGAATTAAAAAAACGTATGTACTTTAGATCAAATAGAAGAATTTTAATTACAAAAGAAAAGGATTTTAGAAATTACGATGGAAGAAGCAAAGATTTCTTGAAAAAGAGGCTGATATACAAAGTAAATATCAAAACTAATATAAGTAAGTTTTCAATGTTTTAAAAAGCACTCTTCTGTTTAATAACTTATAGAAACATTATAATTTGTGTTCGAATACAGCTCATATTTATTTTGAAACATCCTTGAAAATTGGTCTTTTTGATCCTTGAAAACCTTGAAATATTCTTGAATTTTGTACAAGATTTTCATTCGACTCCCTGTATTGTTGACATCACAAATTTCATCTTCCTGATTCAGTCTCACTGAGTACATTAGAGAACGCACATCAGCCTCTGTAAAACCGCAATAGCAGGAGGATGGAAATTGAAGAGAGTATTAGAGGGAGTCCAAAGATGGAATAAATTAGATGAATTATGAAGGACTAGTTGAAAAGCCTACTGAAACAGGCAAAAATATTGGCGATATAGTCAAAAAGTTATGAGTAAAGTAAATAATAAAATATAAGTTAATGTTTTTTTAATGGAAATATTATTTGTTATCATGGTAAACAATATAAAAATGTCTAAATGTCAGAGATATTTATTATATAAAACATTTTTGGTGATGCAGGCGAAGCTGTTACTAAGCAGTTTCCCTTGTGTGAGTTTTGAAAAATTCATCCGCCCACGCCATGTGTCAGTTAGTGGATAACTCTTATGGTAGCTTGCTTGCCATCTATTGGCGCAAATTTGAGTCTCTACGCCTAGAAACTGAAGCGTACGTACGCGTAGCCTTTTGTGCAGAAGAGGTTTTAAATTGGAGACCTTTTGTAGGAGGGAAAAGGGTGTTGTTTGGCAGGAGAGTGTGGAGTGGGGAGAGATGCGGTAGAACAATCTTCTCAATCAATTAAATTACTGCACTGGAAAGGAGTTTTTATTTCAACAATATGCGCGAATTCAATTTACTGATACCGTGGAGATGCTGCAATGGAGGTTTTTTCGACGGAAATGAATTTTATTGGGCAACAGTTGGCTTCTGTAATCTCTTCTTTTCGCGTATGTGGATATGTGAGGTGGGCAAGGACTAGCAAGTGGTATGAGGCCATTTTCCGTCGAGCGAGCGAGCTCCTGGGAAACATTCCTGGAAAGAAATATCTGCCATGCCTAGCTCAAGGAGTAAACAAAACCATTCCACTCTGTACTCAATATAATGTCATTCGCGATCCCGGGAGTAAAAATAAAGTCTAGAAACAGGAGGGATGTGCTGGAAAATGATTCGGTTTTGTCAGTCTCGAGAATTTCAGCCTTCCGAATAGTTTACCATAATGCCGTGGTAGAAAGGACCTTCTCCAAGCTTCCACTAAATGAGAGGGGAGAGACTTATTTGAATTGATTTCGGTCGAAGAGCAACAAATTTGCATGATTGCAAAATGGAGGGAAAGCGGAGGTTGGGAGTGGAGAGAGAGGACCGATAATGGTGTCTTCGCCAAAAAGTTGAAGGGGTCCTTCCGCCCTTTGAGAGCCGACGGGTGGACTAGATAGGATGAAAAATTCATCGACTCCCGTTTGATCGACGAATTTTTTGAGAAAGCTCTTGCGGTACGTATGTACTACGTCTGACGCAAATAAATCTTTTCGGAGCGCTTATTTTTTTGTGGAGGAGGTAGGTCCGGCAGACTTTCGGTTATGAATTCCTCCCTTATTTCCTTAATGGTTTGCTCATCCGAACGAGATTCCGGAATCGGGAGTGAGAGATATTTGTCTCGGCCAAATCATTTTTCCAAAGAAGCTCTCCTCCGTTCCTCCATTCAGCTCCGAAAATAACTGTTCCTTCCTGAATACCGAACGAGCGTCGAATCCCTTCATGTATTTAGAACTGATTGAAATCTCATCATTATCACGCTCCAATCATGTGATTCTGAGCCCAAAGTGGTGATTAAAACTGATCTCCCCGATCGCTGTAATACGCAGATGTTTTCTAACTTACGTTTTTCACGTTAGAAATTTTTCTTAAACCACATTTCGTAAGAATACTTTTAGAATGTTCCGTGATCTTTTTTAAATTTTCATTTTACGCTTTTCGTCGTCTGCTGGGCGCTTTTTGAGGAATATTGTTGAATGAAAATTTATTTAAAAATTCCAGAGGAGCCGAAAATATTCTTCAATATGTGTATTACCCAGAAGCTTAGAAGAAGAAGAAAAACCTGAGAAATTAATTACCCTAAATCACTTTCCAGAAGCTTAGAAGAAGAAGATAAAGCTTAGAGTTAAATTTCCTTAAATCATTTACCAAAATTAATCGGTTGACTTTATTGATGATTTTATATTTTTCCGTAAAAGTTGTTTGGGTGAATAGTATTTAGTTAGTATACCTAGATCTGGCTCTTTTTCCAGAAAAAAAAGATACTAGATCTTAATCGGTATTTTACCAAATGAATGGCATGTCCATGGGCAGTATATCCTTATAATTTCCCCTGCTGTTGGGAGTTTCCCTACAATTTTATATAAATAATTAACGGACTTTTTAATACCAAATATACAATCCCGTGTCGACCCTTCGTATCTCTTGTCGACCAAAATTTATAATATTTAAAATTACTGTTATCTTCAAAAACTCAATGGATGAAAACCCAAAACTCGGTACGGTAATTACTATGTTAAGCTGTAGGCACATGCCTAATTTTTTTCTTTGAGACTGTATCATCAAGGGGAAATAAAAATGGTTCATATTCCACGTTCCAACTCCAATTTTCGCAAAATAGGTTGTTTTTTTTCCTGATCGTATTTCCATTTGGTGATTGGTTTTCCTCCTTTAGATACACATGCGTTAGTTAGCAAAATGTCAGTCCCCCTTTCCGTTCTGCTGTTTACACTAATGAGCTACGTTATGTCGCCTGTCATTACTTACATCATTATGCAACTCATATGTGCTCATTTTTCACTCCAGAGCGATTTACTATGTAACTGTATCCCTCACATCTATTTTGTGGGAAGTGGCGAGTGCAATCTTTTTCGTTTGGTTAATTTCAGTCGCCTTCGTCAATGTGTAGATTTGTTAAATTAGTTGACCCTTCTCTTGCTGGGACACTAGAACGGAGTGCTAATGCTTCTTGTCCTGAGTAATTTGGTTTACATCTCCTCATCATTAGCAAATAATATGTAGCACCTCATTATTGAATGGTTCGGCTTAAAATTATAGGAAGCTAGCCTACTGAAAGTTATTGTACGGTGTAGGTAATGATGATGCGTCCATCTTAATATTTATAACAATGAGTTAAGCTGAAGCTATAGGTTAGCCTATGGTCGGCATTTTAAACTTAATGTGTCTAAGAATTATTTTAATTTTTTCTCAACATGAGCCATTCAGTTTTTTTTCAGTATTTTGTTTTCTCATTGACTCTGAAATAGCCAACTTTTTGTAAATGTATTTTGTCTTTCTGCCGGTATGATCGAAGCCTTTTAGTGATATTGTTTGATGATTGTGGATTTATTAGGTTCGTAAAGTGTCCAATTGGCTCCATATTTATATCATATTAGGATATTTAGCAAATTGTAGCAATAGTTTTATGTTTTATGGTGCTATTATTAAAATTTTAGATGTCAAACAGTAAATCCTGTCATCTTGTGTGATTCAGACGTGCTCTTTTTCACTGCTCTGGTGTATTTTGTCCACTGGACATAGTGAGTATGCTTATATCTCGGTGTTACGTGTGTGACGTAATATTTTGAGCCGATGACGGGAGAAATCTTGAGTTATTAATCGTGCTGTCCCCGAGGAAAATTGATTAAATAAAATGTTTCATATTTGTAGGCAACCGATCGGCTTTACTTAATTCACCGCGAAAATTGTCCTTCCTATTACACAAGAAGATAATTGTGCAGTATCTTTTTTTTAGAACTCCTTACTTTCGTTAAACTGAGATGTAAAGTTTTTTTACAATTTTTATATTTATTATAGTGAAACTTTGATTTTCAATGTTTTTCCAGTCTCTTGTATTTGTCCATTTATCCCGCGCTAAAAAATGCCTCAGCGGTGATGCGTATTGTAGTTGCGACGTAGATATATAGGAGAGAGTATTCCTCTTGTGTAGGTTGTCGTTTGAATAGATACAGTCCTAATTCAATTCAATTTAATTTGATTTATTTTTAACACATACCCTGAAAGCAGCATAATTTTGCCTTTTTAAACCATGGTTTAAGGTGACAAAGCTGTAATCCTAGTTCACCGAGTGCATATTTTAATAGTTTTTAAAGTTTGCTATGTCTAAGACCACATTTCATTTAAGAACATCTGTTTATGCGGTGTATCTCACCACACCTGCAGTAGTGGGAATTCTAAAAGAATTATAATTTTACATTTTTCCTTCATTAAAGCGTGTTATGACTTGAGCTATTGTTAGTATTCACGGTGTAACTCGAAATTTAGGAGAAAGTGATATTTAAATATGTTTTTTTTTCAAATCTTTGACTTGGCGTGACATCTTGATATTTGTTAGAAGCCAACACAATAATATGAAATGTGTACATTCGCGTTTTAATGAAAATATGTGCATATGCAATTGAAATATTACGAAATATATCTCGCTTTCCATAAGTCTAGGTGTGAAAAATAGCATGGACTATGCAAAAAAAAACAAATCGGGATGATCAAATTTGTTTCACGCTTATCTATAGGTATCACTATAAAAAACACGTATGCAAAGTTTCACGCAATTCTGTCCGTAAACAAAAACGCTCCTTCCACCTTAATAATTACAATGAAATACGCTCACTTATTCTCTGTCCTTACTTCCCATCTCGGCCTCTTCCCCTGTATCCTTACACCACTCTCCGTTCCCTTCCCTCGGGAAGGCCAGCTGAACTTCACTCGCCTTCCAAAAACCCTTTCCCCTTCCCATCCCCCCCTCCCCATCCTCCTCCGGCACTCCGCTTAAACGTCTTCCTCTCATTCGATTCGCTCCGTCCCCTGTCGTCTCCGATCTGCCGTCGCATTTTTCAAGATCCGCCCTTCTTTAACCCCTGCATTTTCGTCGTGCGTTTGGGAGACTTGAGGGAAAATAAAAAAAAAAAAGTGATTCCGTCCAATTTTGCATTCGCACGCTAAACAGCGAGGTGCCACAGGGGCGTGTTTTGGACCCGGACTACTGCTTGGGTGTTCGTGAATAAATGTAGCGCTAATTTGTGCATGTAATCATGTTGTAGTTTGATTACTTGTGTGTTTGGGCTCGGTTGTGTTATCGGCTTGAACTTTGGCGCAAATAGGAGTGTTTTATCAAATGCAGGTACCAACTATGCCATATGCCAACTATGCCATCTTTGACATTTTTTCTCGAAAGCCAAAGACATTATCCCAAAATTGGAAAGGAGTGGAGTGTACAGACTCAAGTGCAAATGTTCAGCTGTCTATGTCGGGCAGACTGGTAGGAAATTTCAAGATAGGCTTAACCCTTTCGCTGCTGTGAACGTAGGAAATACGTTCGCCCGGTGGACTGCTGTGAACGTAGCTCCTACGTTCCGTTGGCAAGTGGTCGCTCCTACCCGCGCCTCCGAACTTTCTCTTTTTCCGCGAAGGTTTCGCGCTTGGAGTTCATTGTTATACTAATCCCTTCCTAGGAACATTAGTGACCTGTGAGTTGCAGGTGTTCGGTATTGATTTTTCAGAGGGGAAAAGGTAAGCATATTTTTAGAATTTACTTTTCCGCATCAGTGAGTGAAGGGTCATGATGGCAAGTGGAAGTGTTTCTCGCGACCGAAAGAGGAGAATGCCTTTTCAAGGAGAGGACGAAGATATTCTTGTTGAATTATTTGCATCGGATAGTGAAAATGAAAATTTTAGCGACATGTGTGTAAGTTCTTCGGAAGAAAGTGACGATTCAGAAAATGAATCAGATAGTGATCTCCTACCGCCTCAGGCTGACATAGGCTCAGCATCTTCCAGTGTTTGGTGCAGTGCCCGTGATTTTACTCCTCATATTCTTGAGTTTGACGACTCCGCAGCTGGAATTCAGAACAATTGTGGGATCGACGAGAACACAAGTGAGTGTGGCTTTTTTGAAGTCTTTTTTGATAATTGTTTGATGACTCACATTGTTGATGAGACAAACAAGTACAGCAGTGCAATCGTGGACGGTGCAGTGCTTTCGCCAAAATCTAGGCTTCGTGCATGGGAGAATGTAAATATTGCCGAAATGTATGTTTTTTTGGCACTTTGTTTACTTATGCCTCTCGTAAGAAAACATGCAATCCAAGATTACTGGGCTAAAGATCCTCTGCTTAGAACTTCTATCTTTGGGAAGTATATGTCGCGCGATCGCTTTATTTTGATTTTGCGCTGTCTGCATTTGGCAGATAACAATGTTCCTGACAAGAATGATCCCCTCTGGAAAATAAACCATGTATTTTCCTACCTCAAAACTAGATTCAATCATGTATTTAGGCCATTTCGTAAGGTGGTTATTGATGAATCCCTGGTGCTCTTCAAAGGAAGATTAGGATTCAAACAATATATTCCATCTAAAAGGCATCGGTTTGGAATAAAAATTTTTGTACTTTGTGATTGCGCGACCGGTATTGTGTTGGACATGATTGTTTACACTGGAATGAAAACAAAGATAAGGAGGGACAGTGACTTGGGTTTGTCTGGTGAGGTCGTGAAAACGTTGATGGAAAAACATTTCAATAAAGGACATGTTCTATACACTGACAATTATTATACAAGCCCAAAGCTTAGTCAATTTCTTGCTGAACGTGGAACCGGTTCTTGTGGCACAGTGAGGGTAAACAGAAAAAATATGCCAAAATTTACGCAAAAGATGTCTAAGGGTGAATTTGAGAAGAAACACAATGGGAATATTATTGCTATGAAGTGGCGTGATAAACGTGATGTTTGTGTCTTGTCCACAATTCACGAGGGTAAAATGGTGGATAGTGGAAAAAGATGTTTTCAAACAAACGAAAAAATACTCAAACCCGATGCTATTGTTGACTACATTACAAACATGAGGTTAGTCGATAAGTCTGATATGATGGTGGGCTCTGTGGAGTGTGTAAGAAAGACATTGAAATGGTATAAAAAATTGTTTTTTCACCTTGTTGATGTCAGTATGTTGAACGCATATTATTTGTGTAAGATAAGCACCGGGAAAAAAATTCCCATGAAGAAATTTATTCAAATTGTTGTTCGTCAGTTACTGGGAAAATATGGTGTTGTGGTAAATTCTAGGCCAACAGGCCGGGCAAGTTTGAATTGTATTGAAAACATTGGTGAGAGACTTACAGCAAGGCATTTTTGTGAAAAAATTCCGGAGACTGAAAAAAAGAAGCATGCCCAAAGACCATGTTTTGTATGCAAGCATACCAAGCTTAGAAAGGGTGTCAGAAAAGACACGCGATATTGGTGCCGTGATTGTGACAAGGCGTTATGTTTTGAAGGTTGTTTTCGCCAATATCACACTTTGAAAATATTTTAATCGTTATCTCAAGTAGATTGGACAGTAAAAAAAGTATTCTCAAAATTTGTGGTTTTTTTATTGTACCTAACACTTCATCATCACCCTCTCTACTACCTACGCAGAAAATATTAGTTGGCGCAGAATGTATGCATCCCTGAATTTGAGACCTATTATCCAGAGACCTTGGTTAATTTTTATAATGCAGACATCAAAATATAGCTTTTTTCAGTCCAGGTGAAATAATTACAATTTAATGTTTTTCAATTCTGATAAAAATTGGTTCTCCGGGCGAAAAGAGCTTTTTTATTACGAACATCAACTTATCCCCGAAAGTTGAGCATTGCTTCTGGGGGTCAAAAAATTAGCTCTATTTTCTTCCTCGCCCAGAAAGCACATATTTAATACTAATGGAAAAAGTTTTGTTGATACAACTTTGACATGGATAAAAACAAGCTATGCTTTGGTGTCTGTTTCATAAAAATTGGTCGAGACGTTCTCTGGATAAAAGGTCCCAAACTGAATGAATATACTTTTTGTGCCGACGCAGGTGACCGTTCACTTTTTCCCCGCACAGGGGCTGGGATGTCTCCGCAGTTTGACCGCAGCGAAAGGGTTAAGGAACATAAAGCATGGTTTAAACACGGGCATTGTAAATCAAACTTCGCCAAGCTCCTTTTGGACAACGGACATATAAGTGATTTTTCCCTGGAAATTATACCCGCTGAAGGTAAAGGTCCCCGGCTAGACACTCTCGAGCAAGTTGAAATTTTGAAATGTATACACACTGATTGTGATATTGTTAACGACTTGTTGTGTGCTTCCCCCTCCTCTCTCTCTCTCTTCCATTAACCTTCGTACCTTCTCTCTTCTTCCCTATCTTCCAACCCTTCACCCTCCCCCCCCCCACCCTCAGCCACCCCTCCCATCTGTACACCTCCCCCTTTGATCCCCATCTGTACACCTCCCCCTTTTTCCATCCCCCTCCCTGCACTCTCAACTATATATATATATATATATATATATATATATATATATATATATATATATATATATATATATATATATATATATATAAAAGGAAAGGAAATAAATATAAAAGTATATGCTAGCAACAAGGCGTTGAGGTTGGGGAAGGATAGGAAAGTAAATCAGTGGACACTCACAGGCAGATGATCAATGACGACACCGGTGTCCACTGCTTAGGGGTAGCTTTCGGGCTAAGGACCCTTCTTCAGCTGGAGGAGATTCACTACTAAGGAGTGTCACACTGGAATTAGGAGTTTAGGGTATGTCTTGGTAAGGGGTTGGTTGTTGGGGAAAGGGGATTGGTTGGAAGGAAGTGCAGGGGGGGGGGGGGTGGAGTGGGAGGGGAGGGAGCTAGCGAAGATTGAGTCCGGGAGGGCAGGTTGACTTTAAAATGGAAATATAAGAGAGCTCCCAGTGGCGGAGCTCCATTATGGGTATGTCGGGTGGGAGGGCGCGGATTATTTTAATATGAAAGCAGTTGTTGAAGGAGAGGTTATGCGAGTTAGCGTGCTCCGCTACAGGCAACTGCAACTGTTGCATCACGCTGCTCCTGTGATTGTTGACGCGCATATTTAAAGGTGTGCTGGTGAGGCCAACGTAGAAAGCCTGGCAGTGCTTGCAGGTTATAAGATATATAACATTACTCGAGGAGCAGTTTCCCCGAGTAAGTATTTGATATGTGACATTCGTCACCGGAGTAGTGAAGAAACGGGAAGAGGTGTTGATTGGGCAAGTGAGGCAACGGGGTTTGTTGCAAGGGTGAGAGCCAATAGGGGAGAGATTGGTAACACTACTTGCAAGTGAAGTTTGACGGATCTCACGGATCCAGAGACTATTTTGTAGATTGGGAGGGCGACGAAAGGAGAGCACGGGAGGTCTTTGAATAAGGGAGGAAGTTGAGGGGGAAGAGGAGAGAATGGGGTGTGCTGATTTCAGAAGGCTTTTCATTTCCTATCCTTCCCCAACCTCAACGCCTTGTTGCTAGCATATATATATATATATATATATATATATATATATATATATATATATATATATATATGCATAAATAAAACAGTGATACACTAAACAAACACAGAAACACGCAAAAAGGACACTCACAAAAGAAAACTTGTACGTTTCGGCGTCAGGACGCCATCGTCAGCGGTACTCTAACGTACGTACAAGTTTTCTTTTGTGAGTGTCCTTTTTGCGTGTTTCTGTGTTTGTTTAGTGTATCACTGTTTTATTTATGCATGTGCATCGTCGCCGAGAGCGATTTTCTACCAAGACATTATATATATATATATATATATATATATATATATTCAAACATATTAGGAAAATGGAAATGGATAGGTACACATAAAAGGACGAACACAGGGTTTGGTGGGGAAGATGAAAATGAGTCAAATCCAGACAGAAAAAATTAAGGTGAAATTTTTTCTGGATTTGACTCATTTTCATCTTCCCCACCAAACCCTGTGTTCGTCCTTTTATGTGTACCTATCCATTTCCATTTTCCTATGAATGTTTGAATTTATTCGCGCCTTTGAGCGTCATTTTCGTATGATTGAGTATATATATATATATATATATATATATATATATATATATATATATATATATATATATAATGTATATTTACTCCATAGCTGATTACATTCTTTTTAGTACAAATATTTCGTAGCTTTAGGCAGCCTCAAAGGTACAAGCACCTGTATCGAGACTGCCTTCCGTAAATAAATACATGCAATTGCTGGTGTTGTACAAAAAATGAAATTTTCCGAACATATGTACAAATATGGACCATTTCATTTATGCCAATTTGTGAGCAAAGAAAAATACATGCATCTTTTTTTTACAATACATCAAGCTATGTTATATAAACACTTAACATGGTTAGTTACAATTCAGAACATAATTTGAGTTGCAAATCTAATACAAAACTTCAATTTTACTTATGGATAGTATCCATTCCTTTAGCTGCTTTAGATTTTTTTCTTTTGTTTTTTGAAATTTTTAAATACTCTGGTATATCATTTAATAGTTTAGGTCCTATTGTATGGCATATATATGAGTGTCCCACAAAGTGTATCTTTTACCTGATGATGAGGTTAACCGTCGAAACCATGGTCGTCAAAATTAAAATCTAATGTGGAAAAAACAAAGTTCTTACCTTTTTATTCAAAATGCCATCTTTCGCCAACGCTGGGATGAAAGCCTAGTCTTGGGTTTCCGGAGACGTGGGGCGGCGCCGCAAGTGATCTTTATGATTTATACTATGTATTTTCTCAGCGGATTACACCGTCCATGCTACTGTGTTGGCTTATTCCTCTGTACTTGGAATATGATGCTCCGAGTCTTCTAGGCCTTGGGCCTACCTGGTGACTTAAAGGTGCATTTTTTGGGTCGCACAGCGATTTTACGTGGGCAGTCGGAGAACCCGACTATACCCTATACAACTTCTGCTAATAATTTTATGAGAAGGAGTGGTAAAATTGTGATGTTTTGGGAATGAATGTTAAATCGTATCATTTTCTCATTGTTAAATGCGTTGAGATTTACATAACTTTTGTATTTTTATTCATAGTGTTGTCTGTAATAGTAATGTCCAACTTCAAATGAGGAGCCTAGAAGCCAAGAAGTATGTACAAGTGACTTTTTAGTTTTTTTCGAACTAAGTGCAGAAATATGTTCCTAAAGTATGTTAAATTGTTGTGCCCAAGGGGTATTAGTCAATTTACTGATTGGTGCTGAGATCTAGTGGAGTAAATTTCATCTACTTCAAGAAACACATTGAGCAACAGCTACAAGTTGAACATTAAAAATGAAGAACTCAAAACTAACTTTTTGTCACTTTTACCTCTTGGCTTCTAGGCTCCTCAAATGTGGTTTTATCTACTTATTACCCTGCAATCCACCTCAAGGGTGTTTGGCAGGGGGTGTGTTGTCACCAACATGCACAGAACTATATTCTTCTAAAGTTAACGTGACAAATATTCAATGAAACGACAGCTATGCAGTAGCCAAAATCTGCAAATACCTGTAATAATGAGAAATTTTCCAAACATGCACAACGCTACAGGTATGCTACTAATGTTATCGAAACTAGGTGTATTACAGTATTTGGCAACTACATAAATGCACAGAGATACAAGACTTCTACAGAAAGTATGCGAAACGTGATGTTAGTATTCCGTAGCATGTTAAGAAATGAGCATAAGGGGGCAAATAAAATCATTAGATACATCGAAAAACCTAATTATAAAGTCTCTGTGGTTTAATATGTTCGTGGCTATTGGGTGAGTCAATTTTGCTTTCTGATTGCTATCTTGCATTATAATTATAATTTGTTTTCGCATTTTCCAGTTTGTTTTCAAGGAATCTCGTTTTTAATTCGTTTCAAGATTGTCGAAGTCTTTTCGGAGCTTTGGAGTGAAAAAAGAAACACCTCTAAATCAACGGGAAAGGAAGTTGTTTACAAAAGAAACTCGTTTTGTAACTCCTGAGAAAGTTTTCTCCGTCTTAAGGAAAAAAAATAGTTTCTCTCACCCTAACTTTAACGAATGAAACCTCGATCCAAAAAGTCTTCTTTCGCGTGGTTTGGAAATTATCAAATGACAAGTAATTCTAACTGTGGTTGGTGGCTGGAAGCATGAATTTCCACGGGGAGCGAAAGTTTTTAATTTAATGCGTAAGATATGCATGGAAAAAGTGCCGCGAAAACGTAACTGGGCCACGTGCAATTTCCACGGCTATCGTAATTTTCATCATCTCTGGTTTTGCGTCGGTTTCAGTGGGTTATACCTAGTGGGTGGTGCGAATTCATTGGTGCTTTTGCTCTAAACATGCAGATGAAAGTTGATGAAGTTTGTTTGCTTATGGGTATTCTTGGGTAGTTCCCCTCATTCGTGCGTGCTGAATAATTTATTCGGTTGGTATCTCATTACGTAACGTGATAGTTTGCTTTTTTTGTTCAGGACTGGCCTATAGTCGATACGGTGGCTGAATTGAAGTTTGGATTTTGGTGCACTGATATGAAAACGTGGGTCGAATCAAGGAAAAACTTTCGGAGATGAATTGTGCCATAAATTTGAGGGATGTTCGCGACTGGATTCCGACTACAATTCCGGAAAGCGTTTCAGCATGCTGCGTGCGAGGGAAAGGTTGTTGTGAATGGCTTGTATTGTGATCGCGAAACTTGGTGGCATTCGCCTGCGTGTGGAGTTACGTCGTGGAGGAAAAAGGTTCGCGTGAAAAGTGTCTACTGAGGAGCGGTGCCACATGGTGGGCAACGCTACCAACATAATCGCATTTTAATTGAGGTTGCGAGAAAATGCCAGCTACGCGTTTCACGGCAATTCCTACGATCTAAACAAAGCCGAACCTAAATACGCGGATATATTTCGCTACCTGTCAGTGAAGCCCATCTAATATGCGTCCAAGATAATAACGCAACTGGCAGAAATACAGACGATCAGTTAACACGTACCTACTATTCCGGCTATAGCATATCACGTGACCAAATGATCCAAGATGGCGGCCTTTGTTTACATTATATGATCGAGAAAATATTTTTTACTTTTCATTACTTTCTTTTCCAAATCAGTATATTTCATCGAGTTATTTTATTTAACATATTTCTTTGTGTTGTTGTAAGTAATTCCGCGTACATATTCGTCAGTATAATGCCTGTGAATATAGTCATACACTGATTCGTATACCTTGTCGTGATTTCGTGGTGAATCATGTCCGTATAATAGAAGGAGTAGCAGAAATCGTTCTGCACAATAAAGTTGAGTAACTAAATGTTTAATCATTCAATATTTGACATTTAAAAAGCTAAAAACTTTGTAAAATTTCTCAGGATATGTTAAATAAAAACCTATTTCATCTAATGCATTTCATAAGCGAAAGCAGAATTTTTTTGAACAAAATAAAAAAAAATGTGGAATTCAGTATTTGCTTTGACTCACTCAGTCGCGGCGGAATCTCGACTTAAACAATGAATACAATGGTCGTCATGGGGAAGATGACTCAAAAACACTAAAATATTGCGAAAAATCGTTGCGTTTTAACAAAAAGTTCGGAATTTCGACCAAAGTACAAAATTCGTTCGAAGGAATAATAATTTTTTTTCCTTTTATTTTCATTGTTACCTTTCCCGATAACAGGAACCCAGCTATTTCTAATTTAATTTCGCAAATAAAAAATGTATGCAGCCAAACGAAGATGCTTGTGTATTTCTTGTGTGAATGTTACTGACACACATAAATACCTATATACACACATCGGTGATTACTATAGTAGAAGATTACTGTATCATCTGTTGCTTGTTGCTTGATTGTAAATTTCGAGCTAAATGTTGGCACAGGACGACGAATTTAGCTGTTTATCCTTTGCATGTTTTTCCTTGTTTTCCCCTTAATAATCGAAAACGATGCGTTAAGTTGAATTTCGCTCTACTCTCTCTCTCTCTGTCTTTGCCCCATTAAAGCATTTGCCCCCCGCGTTGCCCCCGTTGCTGCAGCGGTGAACCATATCGCTTTGGTTAGGCGTCCTCCTTCCTCCCCGTTGAATCGATCCGTCAGAGGCGGTAGCGCGAGGGCAGAAAACCAACCCCCTGCCCCTCACGGGGCGGCATCCTCCCCCTCCTCCTCCCTCCTCTCCTAACCCTCCCTCTCAGCTGCGTTTCCTAGAAACGAGAGGGAGGGGAGGTGTGAGAAAGTGGAGTGCGTGGTGAAAACGGGATGGGAGGTGGAGGAGCATCGAGTCTTTAACATCTTCGCGATACCTTTGCGAGCCCCAACCACAAGGGTGTGTCGCAGGGGGTGATACCTCTCACCCAGGTGTAGTATGTACTTATATATATGAACCAACCGTCAAACACACTTCATCCTACACCTACGAAATATCGAGCGAGAGCGCCACACCTCCTCGGTGTGTGGCGCCTCAGACCGGGAAAACCGGAAATTATTCGTGAATTTTCGGTACAGGGAAATGTTCCTGGATTATTCGTGAATTTCTGCTTGGAGTCAATGTGTAGTGCCACCTATAAGACGCTTGTTCGTTGGGGAGCGGACTGCGCGTTGAGGGGGGTGGGGAAGCGTGTGCGTATGTGTGCGTAACAAGAATTCCTGGAATTCCATCTCCACTGCCTTCCCTTTCTTCCCTTTCACCCCCACACCTCCCAAAACTTCCACCCTCCCTTCCCCGCCCCACGGCCACCCCCGCACACCCCCCCCCTTCCCACAACCCCCTGCTCGCGCTAGGGGGGCGGTTCCGGTTTGGAGAAGATGGAGAGCCGAAGAGAGGAAGGGAGACTGTTAAGGTATTGTTAGCACCTTCCGCGAGAGAAGTTTTGCGTATTTATTAGGGATCGGGCATCCAACTACTCTCATGCCCTGTGAGTCTTGAAGAAAACACATCTACGGAATACCCTGCAAGCCACCTCATGGGTGTGTGGCAGGGGCTGAGTAGTCACCAACATGCATTACACTATACCCTAAAGTTAGTGTATCTACGACTAATGATGCACGAGCATACATCACTAATGTCACGAGTCGAAGCCTCGCAAGCATGCACTACGCCACAGGTATACTACCAATGTTAGAGGGACCGTTTATATATGTATGCATATTGCAACTACAAATACGGACAGAGATTCAAGAGTTATAGCGAAAGCATACACAGCATGCTGTAAGTACTAGGTAGAAGATGCGAGTAATACCATATGCTCTGTGGTATTTTGTGGTATTGTGTGTAGAATGTCATAACGGTCTTTAACGTATCTTGCCGATATCTGCATCTCTTACGAACAGCCGCAGTTACTGATGGCAAGGGGGTGTCAGGACACCAGTCATGCAAAGGGAATGGCAGAGGAAATTGTTAATGAATGGGGAGAGGACGAATTGCGTGTTGTCTTTATATATCACGCTCTATTTGTATCATATAGACAGCGTACCACATTCAGTTGACGGCATGGACTTACGGTGGAGGCTGTTGCTAAATGTACACTCCGTATGCTTTCCTCTAGGCCACATAGGTGACTAATTCCTACTCCGAGCTAATTGCAATTTAGTTAATTTAAGGTCATATTAAAAAAATAATGTACAGGGATATTTTTAACCCCGTCAAAGCTACCTTTTACTTGTATCAGAAATTCATTGAATTCAGTGCGACGTTTATTTTTTCCCTTTTTAAATCACTTGTCATCGAGAATTGAGGTTGACACGCACTTGATGTGGTAGTTTGATGCGAGATAGTTCCGTAGTCATAAGAGAGACCATATTCGAATTTATTTTAAATTTTAGCAGCTGCAAGAACATGAAGTTAATATTGTAATGTTAATTGTGCAAAAATATTGTTATACATGGTCTTAATTCTCTGTAAAACAGCTAAATATGCATGCATAAGTTTTTAACTTGACTCATTTCTTCCACGTTGTACGGTGAAAACGCCTTCACAACCGAAGATTTTTTTTCCATTACGCAAAAATTACTACGGTGAGCATTTAATTTATTTTTAAAGATAGTCGAGAATAAACAATACTCTGTTGAATTTCTGACGTAATCTATATTTTGGAAAAACCTATTTTTTTTTTTTTTTAAATGTTTCTCTGGAGTTCATACCTACCGCTACCATTTCCCATGGAAAATGGCTTATGTGTTTTGGCAAACATCTCGAAAAGTATACTGATAAGTGGTTAATATTTTGTTATCATTGGAAATGTGGGAAATTTTGTTTTAAGATGAGACCAAATGCATTGAATTTTTTGTGAAATGATATCTCGCTCAAACTACCTAAGGAAAAATATTTTCATGTTGGAAGACTCCCTGATGTGCAGTTAGTAGGACTACTGCATATATTTATGTTAATTTTTTCCAATGCTTTGGGCAACATCGTGCTTTCAGCCCTTTTTATTTTAATTAACACAGGAAATAAATCTCCATAAGAGTCTGTACTGTGAGCTGAATGTGAAATGGCGTATTTTCTTTGTAGGCGCTTAGAGAGAAAATATTTTTGTACGTGTCAGTTCGGCTGTGTGTCTTTCATATTTGTTCGCTTCTATCAGTCCTGAACATATAGTATAGGATCAAAAGAATAACCTCGGCGTGGCCCTTAATCTGGCTCGATCGGAATTTCTTTAGTAATTCGAGCCTTTCGTGTGGCCTCCTACTCTCTAACTTAGGGCCGGATTTAGACTTGATAAGGCCCTAAGCTTTTTGAGATATGGGGCCCTTTATTAGTCCAGGTATTCTATGCCAGTGCCAAATATGATTTTCGGATACCTAGAGGGTTAAACTTAAATACAATTAAGAAGTATATAGATTGTGAAATAATAAATCTGCAGTGTATTTAAGTATACATATATGACAATTGCTCACTCGGACAATTTGTATGGGGGCCCTAAGCTATAGGTTGTGTAGCTTATACGTAAATCCTGCACTGTTCTAACGCCTCCCAACCTACTGCCGGTGCAAAAACTATGTAGACTTCAGCGTTGCCATTTGGGGATTACGGGCGTATCCTGTGACTCATCTCCTTACCCTCGAGTGGCAACGCCGCACCAACTTTCACAACCCGACTTGCAAAGACAAAACAAGATAGATAGCAGATCCCAAAAAACAGTACCTGTTACTACGATAAATCGTATATGGTAAAAAGCTAATAAACATAATTTATGGAAACTTTTTATGGCTAATTTTATATGAAAATTATAACTGAACTGAAATAAATAACTGAAATTTGAAAATTTTAAATTAATATGTTATTTTCTACATTATAAATAATTCAATACGATTGAAAGTCAAATTTCTTTCTTATGAAATGACGAGAGTGGTCCGTTAGATAACGCCAAAATACTGGCACTTTCCACATCTACAAAATACCCTGCAAGCCACCTCAGGGGTGTGTGGCAAGGGGTGAGTATTCACCAACATGCATTACACTATACCCTAAAGTTAGTGTAACTACGACTAATTATGCATTAGCATAAATCGCTAATGCTTGTCACGAGTCGAAGCCTCACAAGCATGCACTACTACACTACAGATGTTATCACAATGGAGAGGGACCGTCAATATACATGCATTCTACAGATGGACAGAGACTCAAGACCCATGTAGAAAACATGCAAGGCGTGCTGGTAGTATCTACTAGGTAACAGATAAGGATTCAAGTATTAGGGAGTACTATACTACTAAGAGCTACACTACCTATCGACAAACCTAGATAAAAGTCTCATTGGCCGCTGTTATGATCCCTTATAGTTCGTGGGAAAAATGACATTTTAAATCTGTCCGTTCTGCAGTCTAGTTCCCTAATTTTATTCTCATGATCTGATCTACCGTAGTATGTCGGGTTTCGTAAAATATTATCAACGTCGTCAGAGAATAAACCGGTTTGGAACTTACATAAAAGATT
The DNA here is from genome assembly GCA_963573305.1 of Pyrrhosoma nymphula. NCBI lineage: Eukaryota > Metazoa > Arthropoda > Insecta > Odonata > Coenagrionidae > Pyrrhosoma > Pyrrhosoma nymphula. Next base: position 2,633,651 of record OY754335.1, on the reverse strand, counting down.
GAGTCTAAATTTTAATCGACGGTCTGAAAGCTTTTCCCATCCCAGTTGCTGCAAAAGGTCAGGAACACTAACGAGATTATCATAACGGCCTTTAACGTATCTTGCCGATCTTCGCTGCAAGCGTTCTAACTCACTTTTTTGTTCTCATCGCGATGAAAAATCAAAAGTGTGTGGTATATATAAATAGTAAACATGGTTAAACGCTGAATAAAATTAGCTAAAGATCGATGTAAATTGCATTTATATCGGTGAATAGTTAAATCCCAATAATTAAAACCCAAATTCGAGTCTACATAATTTTTGAGACCACAGTAGTCAGCCGTGTAACATTGACTCTGTTCGCTCGTTGCAGTTTATGTCTACATCTACATGTTACCCCGCAAGCCGCCTCAATAGGCGTGTGGCGGGGGGTGTTAGGACACCAGCCGTTTAAAGATAAAAAGGAAACGCTCTAATGAAATTACGCCTAGCATTTATTATAGTCCCTTATTGTTCGGGGGAAAAACGAATTCCCATACCTATCCGTTCGGCAAAATATCTCTCTTAATTTATCGTTTCTGTCGGACCTGGAAATATAGTGGGGTTCTAATATGATGTTCTCCGTGTCGCTCTGAAAGATATCTATTCTCAATTGTTCAAGCAATCTAAGCCTAGCGCGTAGCCTCCGAGTCTCTAGCGGTTCCCAGCCTAATTCTTTTAACATCTGTGTAACGCTGTCTGTACGCCCGTAGCTGTTTTTGACGAATCGCGCAGCTTTCCTTTGTATTTTATTAAGTTCCCGGACTAAGTCTTTCTGCACCGGATCCCATATGCTCGCTGCATATTCAAGGTGTGGCCGGACGAGTGCGAAATAGCACCTCTCTTTTACTTTTTCATCCGAAAATCTTCCCACAATACGCTTGACGAATCCTAGCTTCTTCAGAGCTCTGCCACAAATATTTCTTATATGTGCTCCCCACGATAGGTCCGAAGTTATCGTAACTCCTAGATACTTCACTTCATCTGTCGCCTTTATGTTAACACCATCCACAGCATATACATGGGAATAGTTGGACGACCTCCGCAAGAATTGTACCGCCGTGCATTTGCTTAGATTAAGTTCGAGTCCCCACTCTTGGCTCCACTCATGAACGTTGTTTAAATCCGAGATAAGGTTTCAAAGTCAGAGTGATCACTAATTTCACGATAGATGACAGCGTCGTCGGCAAATAAACGTATTTTACTGCTAATTCGAGAGCATAGATCATTTATGTATATAATGAACAAAAGGGGTCCGATCACGCTTCCTTGCGGGACACTGTCCCGCAAGGAAGCGTGATCGGACCTGATGTTACTTTAACGACACCAGAGCTAATTCCGTCAAGAACTACCTTTTGCTTACGATCACTCAGAAAGTCGCGTATCCAGTTTACTACTGTTTCGTTTAGGCCGCATGACTGTAATTTGTATAAAAGTTTGTTATGAGGTACCGTGTCGAAAGCTTTCTTAAAATCTAGAAATAATACGTCAACTTGTCTTTTCGATTCACCAGATTTGAGAACGTCATGAAGAAAGAGCGCGAGTTGTGTTTCACATGATCTACCTTTCCGGAAGCCGTGCTGACAGCCATGGAGGACGTTACGACTGTCCAGGAACGTCATGATATTGCTAACGACGATATGTTCGAGTATCTTGCCTATAATCGACGTTAATGAAATTGGTCGATAGTTCCCTGGGTCGTGTCTGTTTCCCTTTTTGAATATCGGTGTTACGTTTGCAATTTTCCAGTCTAATGGTATCTTTCCTTCAGACAATGACTTCTTGAATATTATGTCTAAGAACGGTGCGATCTGTGGCGCCAACTCCTTGAGGACACGCGCGGGTATTCCCTCTGGACCCGGAGATTTACTATTTTTTATCGACTGCAGCTGTTTAGTTATCCCATCACGTTGAATAGTGATTTCTTTCATCGGTTCCTCAGTGAATTGTATTTCAAAATTACATGCAGTATCGTCTGTGGTGAATACACTTTTGAAGTGGGAATTTAACGTGTTAGCTTTGTCAATATTTTCGGTGACAAGTTTGCCATCTTTATCAAATAACGAATCTACTGTTGAAGATTTTCCCTGAAGCTCTCTCGCATATGACCAAAAAGATTTCGGATTTTCTTCGAGTAATTCACCAAGTACTTTTTTCTTGAAATTTAGCAATGCAGAACGCATTGATTTCTTAGTTTTTGAGCGTTGCGCAGCGTAACTTTCTTTTGCTTCAAGTTCCTTCGATTTGTCACCTACCGTAGTGAACCTTTTAACCAAGTTGTACAATTTTCTCTGTCTCTTAAGGTCCCTCCTAACATCGTTGTTATACCAGCGAGGTTCTTTACTGTCGCATTTCAATTTTTGCGGAATATATTCGTTGATTCCCCGTCGTAGAATTTTTAAGAAATATTTCCATGATTCATCAGTGCTTTTATCCTCAGTTTTAGCTACGAAATCCGTGTACGAATCATTAAGCATCTCGCCAAATTTGATGAAGTTGCATTTATCAAATAAATAAATATTGCGTTTCGGTTTTACAGCTGACTCTACTTCAATTTTCAAGGTTGCAAAAATTACTCTGTGATCACTTATGCCGTCAATAATATCGAGATTTTTTATCAACTTAGGATGGCTTACTGCAAAAAGGTCTAATATTTTATTTCCTCTCGTAGGCTTGTCAACTACTTGGGAAAGTGAGTGATTAGCAAGTGTGTTGAGTAAGATCTCGCTGATTTCCCTATTCCTAGAATTCGGTTTTACAGTGTAAGAATCCCAATTTATAGATGGCAGATTAAAATCTCCCCCAATAATTATTACACTTTTACTGTCTCTCACAGTAAATGCGGATATTTGATTATCTAATTGGTAAATAACATCAATTTTGGAGTTTGGAGGTCTATAGAAGGAGCAAACATGTATACTCCTTTTGTTTCGTTGTTTAATTGTACACCACACGCTTTCTATTTCATTGTCAGTTATTTCGTGGGCGGTGCTATGTAAATGTGATTTAACTGCTAGAAAAACTCCGCCACCTGCCCTATCGCTTCGATCGCATCTGTAGATTTTATATCCTGGAGGAAAAACTTCGCTGTCACTTAAATCCTCAGTAAGCCAGCTCTCCGTTCCTATGACCACGTCTGCGTCCTGAAATATATGCTCGATTTCAGCGCGCTTGTTTTTAACGCTACGGCAATTAACTACTATAAAGTTAATGTCATATTTTGTCGATTGAGTGTCGGTTGGTTCTTTTCCACGCTTATGGGTATTAGGTGGGCGAATTTCACTGTAAGTGCTTATTACATTTGATATAATTTCTTTCACTGGAGTACGAGTTTTGGGAACATTGCCACTATTTACCGGCTTTAGCGCTCCTAAGTTTACTTGGGTGTGAAAATTTTCGCAATGCGGATTTCCTCGGAGGCTGCGTTTGGTTAAATATTTAAAAATCCCACTATATGACCTATCCTCTAGTCTAAAAAATATCTACAGTGCTCAAAAATCCTACGAGCCACCCGTTCGGACGCCTCTTTGGAATAATGCACCCCAGACGAGTTGAGGGGAGCCCGGCATGATCTAAGCACCGGCCGAAGATCCACGAACTCTGCCCCAATGCTCGCACAGAATTTCCACAGCCTCTTGTTGATCCAGGCAATCCTGTCCCAAACTCGAGGGCCGCAGTCAGTCCGTGGAACAATGCTGCAGATGGATAGTCGCAGATCGACACCAGTGCCCCTCCGAACGCGTTCCACCTCCGAGTTTAGATCCCTAAAGGAATCCAAGATCTCATCGGCTCTACACTCGGAAGCATCATTGGTGCCAACATGGGCCACCACCCGCAGTCTAGAGCAGCCCGTGTACTTCACCGCCGCTTTTACCACCGCCGTAGAATTGGGTACGATTCCCCCTGGTGTACACCAGGAGGTGACCCGTTGGTCCGCTCCGTCTCTCCTTGCCCTCTTCTCCAACTAGGGCGGCGATCACCTATTTGACTCCTTCTCTGACCGGCAGCGGCACCGTACACCTAGATTTGTGCAGCAGTGAATTTAGTGTTTTATTTTTGAAATCGTATTTTGCGAAGTAGTGTTGTGAAGTGAAGTAGTGTTATTTTTGAAATTGCATTTTGTGAAGTAGTGTTGTGTAGTGAAGTAGTGTTGTGAAGCAGCCTGGTCCTGTAGCCGACGGTGTAACGGATAAGTAGTCACTGACCATCTTATTTTCTTAAATTCTTTTTTCATTTATTCAAGTGTATTACTAATTTGTAGTGCTTGCTTAGTTATAATTTGTCTTGCTTCAGTGGTTAAGTAGTGTTATAGAACTTAAAATTATTAGTAGTTCTAAAGTATAAGTATTGACTCTTAATAATTATTTGATCCTATACGTGCGTGCGTGTTCTAGCAACTGATCCATTGCATTTTTGCTCTTTATCCGTCTAACTACTTTAAGTAAGAAAGTACTTCTTACGCAACCTTGCGTATCGTACTTGATTCGCTTATGCCCGCCTTATATATTTAGAGGACTTAGTGTAAATTCAAATCGTTTTAAGTGCTAAAGCCTGTAGAATAGTATGGCTGGTCCTAGTTCCTCTGTAGCGAACCTCAAGAGCAAGGTGAAGAGCGACCTCCTCGAGGCACGTGTCGCCGAACTGGAGAGGTTAGTTACGGAGATACTCGCCCGGGTTACGGGTTGTGCGAGGGTTTCGGGCCCCGGTGGTTGTAGCGTTTCTTCCAGGACCTTGCACAGCACCAAGGTGGTGTCCCGGGCATGCTCGGGTGCGAAAGCAAGTGCGGCGGCCTTGGGGAAGACGGTGCAATCTTCGGGTCTGGGGATGACTCACAGCCTGAGGTCCGAGTGGGTGGTTGTGCCCCAAGGGCGGGGGGCGGTGGCTCGACCGAGACGGGGAGTGGGGCATGCGGAGGCTAATCCCATCCCCGTTCGCAACAGCTTCGCGGTTTTGTTGGAGGACAATTCTGGGGGGCCAGTTAGCGAGGTCGTGAACGAACCGCTAACTGGCCCCCCGTGTTGCGCACCGCTTTCCACTTGTGTTTTTGTTGATTTCTCGAGGTTTTGAGAACTAGAATCTGAACCTTTTCCTACGTCATTCGAATCCTAGCTTTTGAGCATTTGTGCGTTTTGAACTGGGGATGGAGCAGTTCCACCTTTTTTCTCTGTTCTCCGGTTCTCGGTTTCATGAGCTCTCTCAGAATGTAAAATACTGGAGGATGCTTTTTTTCACATTCCTCACGCGGGAGAGAGAGAGAGGAAACGAAAGGAAATACCACTAGGAGGTGGGTTTGGGGGGGGGGAAGGGTGAGAAAGGGTTTTATTTTAGAAAGAGAGAGAGGGATGGAGTGGATAGAGAAGTTAGAAAAAATAGGTGGTGTTGGTTTGTCCTTCCTGCGGAGATGAAAAGGGATGCTTGTATGGGAGGAGGAGGAGGGGGACTGAGTTGCGTAGCGCAGAGAACACGGCCAATGAGTTTCGTGGAGGGGAAAGCTTTGTGAAAGGGATGTGGATGTTGGAAGGAATGGGAGTGTCGAATGAATGGGGAAAGAACAATGGATGATCCAGCGAGCCGACCGTGGAGGTCCCCGCGAAATATTAGGTTGCGGGGGGGGGGGGGGTTTTTTTTTAAAAAACGACCTTTTTTATTTTTTCTCTCTCTCACTCTCTCCTCTCTCTCTCTCTCTCTCTCGCACAACCGCACATATTCTTTGTCCCCCAAACGATATCACGGGATGTGTGTTTAGTGATTTATTGTTTATGATTTATCGTTTTTATGCCCTCGTCCGGTGAATGCCCTTTTCTTCCCGAATCTCGCTTTTAAATCTCACTTAAGCTCTGTAGATAATAATTTTGTGGTCCGCTCGATAAAAGTATAATTATAATAATAATCAGGGGTTCAAATCTCAAATTATTACCGTCATAGTTTTAATTGGAGGGGCCTTCTACTTCGGAAGTCGTTTTGTTTTTGTTTCTCGGAAATTTAAAAGTTCGAGAATGTTGGTCAAGACCGAAAAAGGAAAAAAAGAGAATGTGGATTTTAATTCACATCTAAATAATGCCCAGTAAACCACTTCAAGGGCGTGTGGCAGGGGGTGAGTTGTCACCAAAGTGCACAACAATTAACTTACTCTTGTAAATTCAATGAAACTAAGACTATTAATGCATTATAAAAAAAACATGCAATTATTTGTCAGGAGATGCAATTTCACCGAGTTTTACTTCGCTATAGATATGCTACCAAAGTTAGAGAAACTCCAGGGTGTCCCGCTTAGATAATGAGAAAAAATTTTAACATCGAAAGTGAGCGTGTTACCGGCCGGAGGTTGGCACCCGTGGGAAGAGCATATTTGAAATTTGAAAGTGCATGGGTAATTGAATGATCGTGTGTGTGTGCCACACCGTTGCGTGATCTCCGCGATTAGCGTGACAGAATCACGATTACCAACAACTCACTGCAACTACTCATCAGCACGTGGAACGAGTTGGCCTATCGATTGGACATATGCCGAGGTATCAAATGAGCACATGTGGAAGTTTATTAGCCACGTAAACATTGAAAGTGCACTGTGTATGAAAGTGTACATATAGCCCATTAATTCGGACCACTGTCGATGTTATGGATTTTTCTATTATAAAACGTCTAAGTGGAATACCCTGCACATTAATATATTTAGCAAGTACTTAAATACACAGGAATACAAGTGTTATACAGAAAAAATGAAAGAGGATATGTTAATACTGTGTCTGAGACTTAGAAACAAACATTAGGGAGAAAATCAGCTAGTGAGCTACACTACCTATCAACAAGCCTAGTTAAAATACTTATTCAGTCAAACGTCCTTCCCCTTCAAACCCTACTCCATATCCCCTCCAATTAATTAGACGCGAGCTTTACATGAACCTGTATTTGAACTCTGATGACAATGTTTCAGCATCGAAAGTGGTTAGTTGTATTAAAAACGGTGTTGAAGATTACCAAATGATTCATTCTTTCACTACATAGTTATTTCTACTCGACCCGGTGAGAGGTGGGAATTTCGTGTATAAGATCTATCGCATTTCTAATGGTCCTTTATGAGATAGTTTGGCGAGGAAAATTTGGAGACGATTCCTCAATGAAGCGAATGAAAGAACGAAGTGTCTACAAACGTGGCAATTAATACATAGAACACAAAATAATGACGGAAACATAGACCCCCTTCATGTTGCTTATGTTGTCTGGGTTTGAAATCTCTATCGTGAGGAGCATTTTGATGAAAATAACATCAGTTACGGTTCAGCTAACGCGCGCAACAATCTCCCTCGCGGCGTGAGCATGGCCTGTGTTAGGATGTTATTGCATTGAGCGTACTGTACCAATTATACCCTTGAGTGATGTGAGGGGGGGGGTGCGGGAGGGAAGAATCAAGGAGAGAGGTAATAATGCTATCTGAATCAACTCTTAGCTGTCCAAATGTTGTCATGGAATATATTTCAAAAGAGGAAACGAATATTATTTTATAGTCTGTTAAGTAGCAATTTCTTATACTTACTTTCCTTTATGTTTGTGAATGAATAATGAGTATTCATAATGCCTGAGCTCTTTTCGCTTTTATGATTAATTTATGTTTTTTAAATGGATTAGACGGTTATTTATTAATGTGAACTATTGTAATGGTTTCATTTATTACATTAGAGACCGTGGAAGGAATTTTTGTGGCGCAATAAAATATTGAAATATTTGTGGTTTCGAGTGAGGTCAATGAAAGGGCGTATCATAAATTAAAATAAGTTCATGATTTATCACTATATTTAGTGAGAATTTCTTAAAGGATTAACGTACGCGGTAACGTTTATATGAATTATGCATATTTTTTAGTTTTGTTCCATACCATCCGTACCTAATCCTGCATTTCCCTAATTCCTGTTGAAATTCATACATTTTTTTGGTCCATCTGACATGCACATGTTACAATTTAATTCATGATTTCGCATTCCAATGGGTTTGTGGTTACACAAATTTAGATCCATGTAAGAATTTTATTACGCATCGGATTCAAGCAATAAAGGTGGGTGGTGGTAAATTTTTTGTAGGGAAGCAATCAGGTCTATCTCTCGCGTTTTAATGGCAGTGGAAAATTATTTTCCCTTATTATAACTGTGGAGTTTACTAGAAACTTATATTATGCTCCAACTGTGAAATTAAACTTACTTGGTATTATTCCACTATTTTTAAATTCCCATTATCTCAATGGCTCTATTAGCACATTGACGTCACTGTTGAGGGTTAAGTTTGGTTTTTTTTCTCCAAATGTTAAGGCTCATTTGCAGGAAAACTCTTGTCCTCACGAAAATTTGTAAGGAAAATTCGACCTATATTTTCATCATCTCTCCAATCTATATCTACACATAAAACTGAATTTCTGCTAATTTGATCGCTATTGGCTTCCTGACCCCTTGACGGATTCAAAGAAAACGTATCACACATGCTCCTTTAGGACCTGGAAGGATTAACTAGCTATATTATGAATGCCTAAGTGCCCAAAAGGCCCTTTAGGTGGGTCAAGGTTCGTCGACTTTTACTCTAGTAAGAAAAGAAATGGATTAGGCGCAGGAGGTTTCTTTTTTGGCTTTTTTTATATGACTTGCGCTTGAAATACAGACTTGGGATTTTTTGTATCGGATCACTAATTCAATAAAGTTTTTAATTATTGCATTCGTTTATCGCATTCACTTAGTTTTTCCCTAAAATTTCATTTTTTGGATTTAAAATTGTCAATTTTTTCACTATTTCAACAAAATAAATGTTCATTTACTTTTCAACCGCAGAATTGGATTGGAATGGGATCTTATGCCCGACGCACATACGGGCCAGGTCAAATCATCGATATGACAGAATTACTGCGGGATTTATAGCTGGGGAAGTACGGGATGACTGAATGTGACAATCATGGAGCTTTTAGGAGTTAATTGGTTAAAACTTTCGCGGTCCATGATATGCAGTATTGTTCTTTTGAATGAATTCTTCTCGGGTTTCCAATCGGGTTAAAATCTCCATTGTGGCCGTCGTTTCGATGCTCGACTCGCGAATCGTCATCAGGGCTGTAGATTATCGTTCTGGTCATCCTTATATACTATTCTCACCGGGTTCAAGTTCCTCTGAAGTCGGAAGTCTGATAATCTCCTTCCCTCCTTTTTCTTTGATGTTCCTCAATACTGGTTTCCAGGCGTTACTGAGTTGGGAACCTGAGTCCCTGTTAAGGTTTTTGTCTTCCAGCCGGATCTCAATTGCTTCTTTTACCAGGCGATCCTGATAGCCACGTGAACGGGCCACTATCCTCGTGTCTTCGAAATGGATGGTTATTGGAAAGGCAATGTTGGGCTGCCTTGCTTTCTTGCCCCAGTCTCAGGTGTCGTTTATGCTCCTTCAGCCTTGTTTCCACCGTGTGTCCCGTCACACCGACGTAAACTCCGCCGCACTCACATGAGACACGGTAAACACCGGGCGTACGGAGACCAATGCTGTCCTTTGCTCTCGTAAGTTGCTCCGTGAGTTTGCTTGGTGGAACGTGGACGGTTTCTATATTGTGTCTTTCCAAAATCCTCGAGATCTTCCCGGATAATGAGATGTATGGCAAGCATGCTCTGGCAACAGGCTTCTTTCGTTCTCATTCAGAAGTTTCCTTTTCTTACTCGACATACACACCTCAAACACCAGTAGCCTATCGTTTTATTTTTGCAGAGTCCAAGTTTCTGCACCTCACAACGCTAAATTCTATAATAAACTCTTCGCCAAAGTATTCTTTGCATTCTTATGAAAGTATTTTTGTTTAACGTGCTTCGACGGCTAAGGTCATTTTGCACTTAATGTCTGCCACTTGCATACAGGGGCAACAGCACTCGGACGAATCGGAGGCTCACCCCTCCAAACTCGAGCCGAACCCAACGATGCTTAACTTCGGTGACTGATTGGGAACCGGTGTTTCCATCGTGGCAGGCCGCTGCTCCTATTCAAATTCCCAATGCTAAGCACTTCCAAGTTTTGCTGTCTTTTATTTAAAACCTATCTTACTCGGTAGATTACCCTAGCAATAACAATAAAAATAATTTATTTACGTATAATATCCATTACCGTATGGGCTGGTTTTATTATATAGATATGGTTAGCTTTAACCGCAAGATGGCTTAGTTTTGCGTTAAATTGATGTTAACTGAGGATTTGGGTTTTGTTCAATACATCACGCTGTTGGTTGGTTAGTTGATGCGAGCATTATAGATCGGAAAATGTCTTGTCATAGGTTTGCATAGCGAGAAAATATCTAACCAGAGATTATAAAAACGGGCTTAAATGTCTTTTGAAAATTTCTATGCTGTTTTCACGTCATCCAAATGGCCTATTTTCATTCTTTTCGTTCTCACTTCACAATCTCTCCTTTCGTTCTTCTGTCCACATACAGCCATCACTCTTGATGTACCGCCAAAATGTACACAGACGCACTTATAATTCCTATTCCACCATCTTAATTCCACCAAAACGCACGTCACTTGAACACGCGCGCGGAAAGGGCAAACTTTAAAGTACATATATACCGCAAGGGCATACCAGGCACCTCCTCATTTCGCCCCACACTATACACATCCATTTAGTGTATACAATACCCCTCGTCAGGTCCTACGTCACCCCCACAACTCACGTGACCGCCATAAACGTTGTCTGGGACCGTGGTCGCCGGAAAAACTACGAGTGCGGAGGCGCAGCTTGCGGGGGACCTGCGAACGTCCCTCACGAGGAAAAAATAGCCTTGACTGCGTGACGGAGCGTGCATGCTCACACTGCTTAACAGTCTGCCGCATTAATTGGCGATAAAAATCGATCGATACACACTCGCATGAATCGTACTATAACTCTTTAGAGTGCCCGCGAGACGAATGAGAGGGAGCCCATATCGCACCACGCTTTTTCCCAGTCTCATCTCTCTAACTCGTGACACCAACGGAGCTGGAACATGAAAACTACGAGCCATTTGAGTCGCACATGCGGTTGACGCGTTAAAAGTGGAATTAAGGAACCCTGTGGCGTAAAGGGAGAAAGGCAATGTATCTATGTTATGGCCGGCTGCAGAAGCATTAAGCCACGTGATCGATGGTTATGAAATCCATAAAGGCTTGGAAATCGCTAGTTGTAAACTCTTTGCGATCGATAGGTATCAACTCGTTTCGGTCGATATCTCTAAACTCGGTATGACCGATGGTAATTATCTCGTGTTGATCGACAGTAGGTACTGAACTCGGTTCGACCAATAGTTCTAAATTTGGTTTGATCGATAGTTATAAACTCGGCTCGATCGTTAGTTGTAAACTTGTTTCGATCGATAGTTGTGAACTCGGTTCGATCGATGTTTATGATATCGTTTTCGTCGATAGTTTTGAATTCGATTCGATCGCTAATTCTAAATTCGGTTAGATCGATAGGTCTATACTGGGTATGATCGATAGTTCTAAACCAGGTTTAATTGATGAACGGCGTTGAACACAGGAGTTTACTCTTATACGAATCCACTCATAAGGTGGGGACTTTGACGTGTATCATTCCTATTCGAGTTCACTATCGGTATTGGCGAAGTTCGATGCAACAACCAATGAGATGTTCCCATTCATCGCGTTGATAATTATCTCGTATCTATGGGAAGCCAAACAAGGAATATGTAAATAAACATTGCTGGAAGTTCATGGAACGTTAGCATATTAAGCACAATAAGAGCGTAGAAGTATAAAAAAAAGTCTTAGCGCCACTGGGGGTGATCAGAAAGTAAGTAAATAAACAATACATATATAGTTATTAACCTTACAGTAATCCAAAAGAGAGTGCATATATCACTTCACGTGTTCGCAAAGCGTCTCATAGATGGCAGGACATTGCGGTTTTATGAATAGTTTTACCGTGAGCAAACAAGTACGTTTTACGTACGATTCATAAAACTTTCAATGAAAATTTTTATAAAACTCTTTTATGGAAACTTTTACCGTGAGCAACTGGCATTAGACTGTAGTCCAGTCATTTGGTGCTCAAAACGTGGGTTACATGGAAAGTTTTTCGGTAGTTTTGAAAATTAGTAATTTTTATAGATTTTGACATGCTCTTTTCGAATTTTCACTTTGCCACCTCGTATCTTTGCCGCTCGCGCCGCCATTTTGGAAAAATTACGCCAAAAAACAGTTTTTTGACAATATGTCCTTTCCGACTCGTTTTTCGATGAAAATAGTTACGTGAAACTTTGAAAATTTCCTAAAGTTTATGTTCTAATCATATTTTTAGTAAATGAATAGTTTCAACGTACGTGCGCCGCAAAGTCTACTCCAACACGCGTATTGGCGAAAGAACTCATTTCCACACCACAGGTAGAGTAAGTGGTGCGTTTTATTTTTGTGGTATCCCCAGTACATGCACATGTAATGCACTAATTACAAAATTTATTGCATTCTCCTTCACTATCCCTGATGGGCCAGGTTTGGCGAGTTCATCGTCTTCAGAACCGTGCGAAACGTCACAGATAGAAATTTCTTCTACGTTATCCGCGATAGGATTATCAGCTTCGACGTAATCACCTTATTCCTCGATTTCGTCATAGGTTTGCTGGAGAACAGTCTCCGTTTCTTCCTCGTCATTGCTATCTTCTACTGGAACTTGCAAATTATCACAGGTACCATTGCAATTAAACCTTTCTGAATCCACAGGCTCCCCAACATCCCTTTTTAGCTTTTTTCAAGTTGATATTTGTACAAGTTGAGAAAGCCTTACATTGCGGTGTTATTCCAATGTTTGAAGTCTTAATTTCATGGTCAGTGCAAGTTAAGAACTTTACTCAGAATTGAATGTAAATACTTTGCGAATTAGAAGGATTATGAGGCGGCGAGTTACAAGTCTTACGCAAGTTATACCTAATAGGAAAGTTGCAAGTTGAAAAACATGCTTTGAGGTTAAGGAAAATGTTTGCCTATTTATTTCGAGTTCTGAAACAAACATGTATGATACTAGTCTTCTCTTTTATGTTGCAAAAATTATAATATTCGTGTGATAATAATATAATATAATAATACTATCATAATCTTATAGCTCTCTTTCATGTATTCGTATTTTCAAGAATACCTCTTCCTCTAATTTTTGAGTTATTTGTTTCGGTTACGGGTTCCGCGTGTTGACACCGCGGCGCTCGCAACTTCCGAAAATTTCGAGATTCGCGACAAGTACGTACGTGTAGACACGATTGGCCTTCTAAGTGGAATCGGACATCGTAGTCGAATCGATATAAATCGATTACAATGGGAGTCAACTCTTGCGTGTATCTGGGGCTAAAGCTCTAAACTGGATTCGATCGCTAGTTCTTAACCTTGAGCCCACTTCCTTGCTTCAGAGTATTAAAAAAATGGATAATTGATGAACAAAGTTTAAAGTGTCAGGCGAAAACTTGTATGAATATTATAGACAGATAACATTATCACAACAAATACTTTGTAAAGTAGTCCACCCTATAAAGTTCATTTAACCGACCTAGGTTTCGGAAAACATTGTCCATTAGCCAAACCTTGATAATGGCGAATGCTTGCCGAAGCCCAGGTCGTTTAAATAAACTTTATAGGATGGACTACTTTACAAAGTATTTGTTGTGATAATGGTATTATTCATAAAGTTGTGCGATTAAACCAAAATTCAGAGAAGACTGTGGTCTATCAAATTCTGGCCGTCACTCACAGGTTCGAGTTTTTGTCGATATTTTTTTAAAGTACCTAGTCATTCCAAATGGGATTAAAAACTAACACTGGATTAATAATGTATTGTAATTTTCACTATGGGGTCTTATAAATGAACTGGTTTTGATGCCATCAACTATGCTAATGTTTCTCCTTAGTGATGAAACTGTTCAACGTAGAATAAACCATTGTGATAATTATTAATTAAGTTTTCTTACTTCCATAATAATGGATTTTTAGCAAATTGAGCCTGAATTTATAGCATTCACCAGAGAAATTAAGATGTCTTCTTTTTTCTCGAAAATGAGAAATAATATTTTCATCCAGTGTCGGATAATTGCTATTAAAACTTGCAATTTTTTGTTTCACGAATGTGTTTATTATTTTTACAGTCGTTGTAGGCAGGGAGTGTGATTATACGAAAGAGGCGATAAATTCTATCATGTTGGCATCAACCGTGTAAGTGTCGTGTGCTATCATTCAGCGTTGTCTTTCGCAAAATATTGACCTTGAAGCAAACGGATTTATTTTCATTCTCGTGAGGATGAGAATTCATTGGCAGAGTGAGAGGATGGGCATGAGGATATATGGCCGTAGATATTTCTTCTCTCTAGCTGAAGCTTAGTAGGCGGTCCGATCGGAATTGATCGAATTGGAAAATTTCTTTTAAAAAATGTGACCCATGATCACGATTGAGTATTAATTCGTGTCCGTGATCGATGGTGTTGGCGACGAAGCCATTGAACAGTTAATGACTGAATGATATCGAGGATTTCATCGAGGTTGGAACCTTTAATGTTTTGCTCCATGTCGATTTTGATGATGCTTGTGTGGTGGCTATTATTTTCAGTTTATAATTTGCCCTTTAAATACCTACAAGGCGCATTTCCCCCCGTGAATAACCATCCATATTGTCCATCGAATAATATGTCAGAGCGAATATCCTCAATAACTCTCACCTCAGTAATCTCACTTTCATGAACATTGGAAGGAGGAAGTCAGGTGTTTAATATTCTTCAACAAAGAGCCATCCAAAAAGCTTAACTATTTTTATACCAGCGGGACATATTTGTCCCAGCCATTGAAAAAATCAATCCTGAAACGGGTTTAAGTAACTCGAATTTTGAACGTGCAGCCTTGAACCCGTGGTTTATTGGCGTTTTCGTATCGGCACTCACTTTTTCAAAAGTGGAAATGAAATCTTTTAGCCGTGCTGAGATTCTTAAAAAGAAAGTTAAATAATTGTTGCTTTGAGTCTGAAAATAGTATGAGCAAGATATCAATATGCATAAAATTAATCTAATTTGGCCTCCTCCTCATAGAGAAAAATATCTCTTTTTTATACTTATCGATTCCAAATTATCAGCCTAATTTCGCACTACATATGCTACGGAAAAAATGGAGACCGGTTTCATGGGATATGGAACGACTATGCACCCCTGCGAAACATTATTAAAAATTAATTTAATTTATATATATATCTTTTAAAAAATAAATACATTACTCACGCTATAACCGTATTAAAATCACGCAAAAAAACCTTCGTTTGTGAAGTCATGTTCAGCGTAGGACTGGAAAAACATTATAAGAGTTAACTTGAGGCTTGACATTTCTAATGTGCATTATGAGCAATTAAAACTTCGTGCTATTTTCACACATATTTTATTTTCCGAGCGACGTTTCAACTCGTTATTGTCATTATTAAGGTTATTCCTTGATAATCCATGTTTATGACACTGATATGTATAAACTTTAGTCGGCAAATAAAGTAAGTGTAAAAATAGTACAAAGTTTTAATTGTTCATCATGAATGAAAAATATTAGTCTAGCTTAAGCCTCAACTGTGTGTATTTAGATAATGATTGAGATGTTTAGCCATATACTTACATTAATACATATCCAGAACTAAGTTTCAGGCTGCGAAACAATCTCGTTCAAACTACCGCTAATCTTTTATGGTTACAAATTTTTTATTTAATTTCTCAAATTCAATACCAGAAAGTCGAGTTGAAATACATCGTCCAATAAAAAATATTTACTACGACATAGTAACTCGTTTTTTCTATCTCGTTTTCTCGTAATCTTCTTTTTAAACACGTAAAATATAATTGCTTGTCTTCACTGTCGGTAATTTGGATTTTCTGAGTGTACACATTTTCATGCTGGTATTTATTCATCTAATAATAAAAAACAGCCATGTTGGCTTTTTCATTGCTTTTATCTCAATCTTCGCATCCTCTGACGGTGTTTATGTTATTAAACGGTTATGATAGGCAATAATAGTAAGCTATTAACTCTCAAAATTGCTATCATCTTACCTTGTGATGCATTAACGCATTTTATGTTATTTTACCCCCAATTATTATTATGCCTGTTTAACTTGATGGAATCTCGCAATGTACGTGAGAACTTTGATGCTCCTTTTTTTTTGAGAATCTATAGTAATACCAGTACATCTTTTATAACCATTTTCTGTCAAGTTTTTTTTTCTCCGATGTTTGCGAGTACTGACGAAAATTCTTTTTCCATTGGGAAGGTTGGCCCGTTCTTTTAATCTCTCTCTCCATCTGTTCAACTCTCGTAGATTTTTTATAATCCCTCGTCCGGTGCATTGACGTACACTTCTCTTGAAATGAATTTGGAGGAAGGAGAGGTCTTGCCCAATTACGTAATGCACCCGCTGAGGTGCTTTCTGCCAAGAGCACCCTGTTGGGTGTTTGCCTCTTGCGTGAGATGGAGGGCCTCTAATGCCATCACGTAATGTCCCAAAGGCTTTCGCTGAATCCCTACCCGCTATCCTCTAGTCCCATCTAGCCCTATTCTGTGCCTCCTCTAACCCCTGCTCTGGCCCCTGCTCTGGCCCCTGCTCTGGCCCCTGCTCTGGCCCCTGCTCTGGCCCCTGCTCTGGCCCCTGCATTGGCTTCGGCAGTCGCTGGCTACGTCGTCCTTCGACGCCCGGCAACATTTTCACCAATCCCCTCTTCGCAAATCCTGGCATCCCTTTAGGCCCTAGCCACAAGACCCTGACGTACCCCTAAACCACTCATGTATCCGTTTCCCTTCTCCTTCCATTGTCAAGGGATGTGCGATATTAGAAGTCACATACAAGCAACGGTACATTGAGAACGTAGAATGAAGGAGAGATAAGAAGGCGTTCTAGCGCTTGCCACTTACCGTGTCTAATGTCTGTCTAATGAAAAATCACCTCGTAAACAACAATCGCAGACGCGATTATCGAAGTTTTTTTTGTTTTTTGTTTCGCGCACATCAACTCTGGTCCCGATACCGGTTTTGAAGTGCGCTGCCTGATACGCTGGGTCTGAAACGAATGGAAAGCAATTTCTCTGTTGTGTAGCGAGGTGAATGGAGCAATGGAATGAATGGAAAGTTCCGTTCCATATAATGAGCGATATCGCATAATTGAGTGAAAATCGAATATCAAAGTGGACTCGATCGAAATAACCGAACTACTCTTCAACTTCTACCAGATTATTCAAGCCATAGCCGAATCGCGCTTACCGTAAGCCCCGGACAACTTTTTAATTTGATAAACATGAGGTATAAGTTAACATTTTTCATAACCGTGTAAATAATTCAGCTCATTTTATTCGGTACAGCATAGCTTCTGTGTATTTTATAGTTAAGATACGAGTACAACATAGAATGCCTCATTACATCAATTTTTATCTTTATTGGAATTGGAAATCCGGCTTAACTAATACGCTTGTACTATGTGCACGTCAATCTTAGATTCAAAATGTGAAGGAGAACGATCTTTTTACATAAAATTGAAATCGCAATACAAATTATTGCCTTAAGCCAGATTATCAAATATACTAGCTCTAACCCCTCAAAAATGGCGTCCCTCTTTTTAAAAAAATCCCAAATGTGAGTGCCATCAAAATTACACATTTCTTTTGTATCCATGCTACTTGGAAAACGGGAAAAAGAGAAGTACAGGCATTTCCATGGTTCCAGGGTTTTTCTACGTTGGGTTATCTTGACGGTGATAACGTTTCGTAGACAATGCAGGCCACATCTTCAGATCAGGTCCGAAGGCCGACCGGTCAAGTAAAGCAAAAGTTGTTTATTCGCCATTGTCATATGGTTACACATAATATATAATTATTTACAATGTAAATATATATAATATCATATTCACAACAATAGCCACCGCTTCAGGAATTTCTCCTCTTCAGGGTTAGTCAAAAACATTATTGATGTTATTATATATACATTGAGCGTGTAGCAGATTAGTTTTGATTGAAGTTTTATTATACTTGGTTCTATGATTCCAATTTGCTTAGGCGTTATGTATTATACGTGTATTCAGTAGATGTGACCAAAGCCTCATCAAGGAGGTTCCGCCGCGACTGTGTGAGTCAAAACAAATACTAAATTCCACATTTTTGTTTATTTGGTTTAATAATGTCTGCTTTCGGTGATGACTTGCGTTGTCTATTGAATACCAAAGTTAAGATGCAAAATACGCAATCATTCCTGGAATATAGTATTTTAAATTAGCACATTTTACCAGTTATAGGAGCCGACTGCAGCACCATTTGTGATGAGTGCATTTGCATTTTGTCTTCAATGACGGCAGTAATTCGCTAATAATTAAAACAATAAAGTCGTTAGGTTCCTATATTTTATTTTTATTCGATTTCTTTGGAGTTTTCCCTTCTTAAACACAGTTTTCCGCAAAAATGGAATTTATATTCTATGGAAAAAAAACAATTTTTCTCCGTGTTTCTCCCAAGCTTCCATTTAACACCCAGTACGTTATTTCTAGTTCAATTTGCGAAAAAACGTAGTGCGGAATAACGTAGGATTTTTATTGCTCGAAGTGGACACGATTATCTATGAGTGGCCAGAATATGAATGAAATAGACATTTAAGTCATTTTCCGGTGGAACCATCTTAACCTGCACCTAAGAAAATTAAAAAAGATTAGATTTCGTTTAATTCCAATTTCTTTCATTTATCCTCGAATTTTAAATTTCGTGAGCCACTTAATGTTGTTCGTCGGCAGAGTAGGAAGTGTTTCAATGGATGAGACATCACCGTCTCAAGCCTCATATGACCGTCCTTCCATCCCCTCCTGCCCCTCCAGCGCCGACTCTCACCTCCCCTCCATTCGCCCCTTGTGGTTGCATATATGGGGCTTAATTAACTCTCCGGGACAAGACTTGCTCGTCATCGACCGAAACGGAAGTGAAGGGGAAGGGGGGGTGTCGAAAGGGAGGAGTGAGTTGGTTGCGAAGTGGGATGATGTTCTTGTTGTAGGAAGGAGGAGTGGGTGGGAGGTTAAGAAGTTTTTTGAGGAGCGGAGGGGGGGGGGTGGGAAAGGAGGAGAAAGCGAAAAGGGGAAAGGGAGGGGTGTTTTATTTTTCGGGATTAAGGCCCCCCCCCCCTACCACGCCTGTGTCCCGCCCCCACTTCCTCTCAACACAACTCCATCTCTTCAATTTTTCATACCTTCCGTATACCTGCCCGTTCTACACCCGCCGCCCCTTCCTGCCCCCTAACCGCCCCTTCCCGCCCCTAACCACCCCTTCCCGCCCCTATACCACGCCCTCCCGCCCCTATACCACCCCCTCCCGCCCCTATACCACCCCCTCCCGCCCCTATACCACCCCCTCCCGCCCCTACCAACCAACCGGTCTCCAAAACCTTACACATCGCTCTGTGATGACCGTGTAAGGTGGATGGAGTGAGTTTTGTAAATGTACAGATATGCGCACAAATCTGCATACTTGTTGTCATTAGTGATATCTATTGATAACAGCGATAAAAATTGCATCCAATCGATTTAATTTTTTTTGCAATTTAATCTGCCTGGAAACGATTAGAAGAAGAATGAAGAATTGGATTGGTCATTCCCTGCGAAGACATTTTCTGCTGACGACGGGTATATAAGGAATGGTGGAAGGAAAGCGGGCAAGGGGAAGGAAAAGGAATCAAATGCTATATAAAATTAAAATAGGCGGAAGGTACGCGGGCACAGAACGTCTGGCTGAGAGGAGAGTGGAGTGGAGGAGGAAGAGCCGCCATGAGGAAACATCCATGCATCGAGAGCAGTAAAGCAAATGATCGATGAATGAATAACCTTGCTTTAACCGGTAGATTACTCCAGTGAGTGATAACAAATGTTATGTTTACACGTAGCCTGAAGACACATGAGATATATTTCGTAATGGTTCTACTGAAGTATTTACAGATTTTGTACTAAACGCGGAATAATGAAATTTTAATTATCATAATTGTTGCTAACAAATATCAAGGTCCCGAGTTCGATATTTGAAATATTATTACCCATATACATAATATCCTGCAAGTCACATCAAGGGTGTTGAGTAAGGGGGCGTGGTTTTCTCCATGTAGATTTCCGCAGCGTCGAAGCCACTGTTCCTCTGCTCTCGGATTTTCACCGCGATAATTGTTTTTCAAGAACAGTTTCTCCCCATATTCCAGCGGAAGTCTTTATGGCGAAATTGGATACCCTTCAACTGGAAGACTCCCGTTGGAGTACGGTCGAAATTGTTGTCTTGAAATGCAATGAACGCGATGTAATCCCACGAATGGAGGATGGTGTTCTCTACACTAGTGGTTCTCAAACATTTTCGCTTCGTGGGAAGCTATACCGCCGCCGTGGGGCGAATATAGCGACACATCCCTAATTTGGAAGCAACTGCAACTACAGAGCGTTCATAATTTCTAAGTTTGTATCGCACGTGCTTTCAGTTCTCTAAGACAACACTCCTAAAATATTTAAGACACAAGCCTGTTTTTAAGTGTTCGTACTTTCTCAATCCTTTTTTTCGCGGTATAGTTCTGCAATGTCGCGGCACACTAATGTTCCGATGCACATTCTTTGATAATTCATGATCTACACTGCATGCATAATTGAAAAGAAAAACTTTGTGAGTTCCACATAAATAGATTTTCTATTACGACCTAGGTTTCGTCGCTGGAGGACATCATCAGGTCCTCATCACTATCATCAGACCTGATTATGTCGTTTAGTGGCGAAACCTAGGACCTAATAAAAATCTATGTATGTGGAACTTACAAAGTTTTTCTTTTCAATCATGAAGCTGCTCCATAAAGTTACGCCTGAAGCCATTAACTGCATTCATACTTATTCCTCCATTTCCTTTCGAAGTGGGCAAAGTAAAAGAATTAAGTTGTTGCCGTTAGTCCTCGAAAAATGCCCCCCTTTTAATAAAAATCCTCCATAATGCCCCAATCGTTACAAACCATCTTTGCTCCTCTTTTACTCATTAATTGCTTAACATGCATAATGCATCCTAAAAATTTTCAAATAGCATGCAGCATAGCATCCTACAAAAGCTATGAAAACCACGTCTGTTAATGTATTAGCATAAACCTGCAAATACCTGTCACAGGAGGTGAAATTTTTACTAACTTGCCCTACACAGTATGCCACCAATGCTACACAAACGCTATGAGTATTAATTTTGTATTTTAACACTACGTAAACGGGCGGTTGGGAAGGGATTGATAGAGATGGAGATGTCGTGAACGAGCGGAATGTCGGAGCTAAGAAGGAGGCTTAGAAGAGGAATATGATGATGAGGAGTAGGAGGGAAGAGTTGGGGAGTAGAGGGAGATGAGACTTGGCAGATGAGTATGGCAGGGGGTGTTTGGGGGGTGTGGCACTACGGGGGGGAAGGGTAAAGGAGCACAAGACTGAAGCGAGTAGTAAGAGGGGAGGGTGAAGCGGAAGAGATGAACACCGGAGATATTGCCATAAATGCATTGCAAAAACACTTACTACATGATTGAGATATCGCATTTAGAAATAGATACACTGTGCTATGAGATATATCGCCTTGCATTAATCCTATATCTATATCAATGAAATCGAATTTCTGTTTGTTTGAACACTATCGACTTCTAACCCCCTTGATGGATTCGAAAAAAATATTAGAACACATGTTTCTTAGGACCTGGAAGGATTAATTGTCTATTTTAGAAAGGATCAAGGGCCCCAGGGACGTTTATGGACGTTTTTAAAACATTTAATCTTATAAGAAAATCATGGATTCGGTGCTGTGGTGATTTAATTTTTTTTCTTTTTTAAATTTCTTGCACTCTTGTTGGCACTAGGCTTGAATTTATAGTATCGGGTGAGACCTATGTTTTAATTATCACATTCAAATTTCGTGAACGCTTCGCTTTCGTTTTCCTAAAATGTGATTATTTTAGCCCCAAAATTAGTGTTTTTTTTACAGATTCATAGAACCATAGAATTCTTAGGAAAAAGATTAAATACTTTGCACAATTCCCCTGGAGAAATTTGATTTGTTGAGTCAACATGTTTCACTGCACTGCAGCAAAGTATGTAATCTTTTTCCTGCAATGGAATACCACAAAGTATCAGCCGCAACCAATAACTTCATAGAATTCTTTTTTCTTGAAAACAGCTGTATAGGCTTGGACTGGGAACTTATGACCGAGGCACTAACGCTGCTTACGTCTTACGTTAAAGAATAAATATGTTTCTGATTTATGTGTGGTTAATGACCAGTAGACTCACACACCGTTGGAAACGGAACTGTAAGTGAAGTTCGCGTGTGAAGCCAATAGTGTCACAGGTCTGTTCGATGTGAAACTTGCTCTATAGATCTCAGCACGGTCAAAATAACGCCATTAGACATATTGAATTGCGATTCAGGATTAAAATAACAAATGTTAGGGTTACTATTTCAATGATTATCTCATACCTTGCACTTCGTACAACAGTGTATCGTTTTGTAAAACTGTAAAAATATGGATTTTTCACCAAAATTCGTAATCCTTTGGCTTTACACGCGAACTCAAAATATCGCGCGCGATTTAAAAAAAAATTTTCTTTCTGTAAACAGACAATTAAAAGGAAGTAGTTTCCCGGGAAAGTATAAAAACATAATCTGTAAAATTTCAGCGTTTTGGTAATATTTGGTGTTCTTGTAAAATTTTCAAACTTTTGGCCCTTTGTGCGGACTGAAGATGAGACAGGATTTTTTAATTATTTTTCCGTTTATAAGAATGCAATTACGAAACGTTTCCAAACCATAACAATTCAATACTCAAAAATTCACTTTTTCGACCCACCCTTATGACCACTGCATAATATACGTATGCTTTTTGCACATAATTTTGAAAGGTATCTTTTCATCCTTTGAGACCAGTCAATTTTTGAAGTGTTTAAACTTCTATTGGGTGCACCATAAGCACAGAAAATTCTGCAGGCGGTAAATATCGGACTCTGGGCGTCACGCTCTTTTTCTCACGTCACGATTAGCATGCCGCGAATGTCTCAAACTCAAGAGAACGCTCTCGTTATAATAGAGTAAGATGGCATAGTGGTCGTCGTCCCGCGTAACGAAGGTCCCAGGTTCCATTCCTAGTGGTGGAGTTTTTTTTATACATTATATTTATCAGAATATTGCCATAGAAGCGGAGTACACCAATTCTTTTTTTCTTCTTCCAGTTGAAATGCAACGGGCACCCGATTCTATGCTAGAATTAAAATATATTTGCGACTCGGAGGAAATGGGGAGAGGAAGCTTGTAGGCACGTGACTAGAGAATTACCAATGAGATTTGAGTGGGTGGGGTATTGTCTTGGAAATAAAGGTATCAGTAGTCTTCGTACCTTCAGTCGTGTGCACTTCATGTGTTTTTGTTGCCAAGTTTCACTCCCTCACTTTCTCTCTCCCTGGGAAGTATATTTGGCAACCTCTGTTGTAATCCACCAATAGGGACTCCCCGCAACCAAACAGCGGACACGTTCGCTTGGGCCTGTACAAAAGCACGCGAAGCTCAGTCGCAAAGATACTTGAATTCTAGTATCGTCCATCTACATTTATAAAACTGAAATTCAGGATTGCAAGAGTCATGCGACAAGGTGGCGTTCTTGAGATATTACTTTTTAATTTTTGCATGTAAAAACCTTAACGACCATCTGTAACGCTCATGTTAAAGAAAGTGCGGTTTTGAAGAGAGCATACCAATATCTGGAGTACGAATTTGATGTGGCTATTAAATCAGTGACCTTAAAGAATCTTATGCAAGATTAGAAACGCCTGCACTTAGCGCATGCCCTATAATGAGCCTTGGGGGAAAAAAACAAATTTTAGGAGGATTTAAGATTTTTGACTCATGCAGTAGCGACGAAATCATTGATCATTTAAAACAAGTAAACGACGTCTTTACTTTAAAGAATTTTTATCGTTATTAAAACCAAAGAAAGGCTCGTTAATGGTATTTATCTAAGCGTAGCTTTTAGGAAAAATTAAGTAAATGAAATTGTCGGTTACCTGCTGAAGCCGTGTTCGGTTAACAAAGAATGAGAGTGTATAATTACTCTTTACTTTTGAATATTTTATTTCTATTATGATCACTCTACTCTGAAGCACTGTGGATAAATAAATACTATTTTTTATTATTTTTTCCATCCACTTATGTCGCATATTAACACAAACACACGATAAATTGAAATACAGTAGTTTGCTGAAGAAATAAGAAATGATGTCCATCGATGGATGAAACGATAAGATGTTTTTGTAATTTTACAGTTTTTATCTTTTGTTTAAATAAGAGATTGGGGAGAAAACATTTGAAACTATAATGCAATGTATTTATTATGCGAAGAGTTATAGTATTTTAACAATTCAAGCCTTTTTAAAGAAGAATTTTAGCAATCAGAAAATAATTAATACATGCTGACAACCAACCCCACAGTGCGATGCAACATGTGGAAAATGCATGGTTTTCTTAATAAGAAATCCAGCATGCTCCTTGATTTTGAAGATGAAACATAAAAGACCCAGCCGAAATGATCATCTTCGGATTCTTGTGGCACATTAGGGGCAACGAGGGAGAAAAAAACACAAGTCACGAATGCGACCACCCACACAATGGAAACACAATGGACACCATGTGCGATGAACGCAGTGTCCTTGAGCAATGGAAAGAAAGCCAACGACTCCTACGACACGAGCACCCCCGAAGGAAAAAGCAGACGTTTCCGGCGCTCGTATTTCGCCCGTAGCGACCGGAGTAAATATTGCCCCCCGCCCCCGTATGCACTCCGGACTTTAGGACCCCAGGAGTTCAAAATTGAAATAGCGCGGAAAACGGCCCACCCAGTCTTTGGGCGAAACGTCTTGCGACAGAAATAAACGTCAGCCAGATGCGGATATAATGGTGGAAATTTCTCGCTCGCCATGGATCTTTGGGGGGTCTTTGGGGTGGGTGGAAGAGGGGATGTTTTTGTAGGGGTGTCTGTGTGTGTGTGTGTGGTGAATGGCAGGGGGGGATTTCACCGGGGGGGGGGGATGGAACGCGAGTCGCTCCATTCTTAGCCCCTCCCGCCTCCGACACGGCGTTACAACGACGTGATAAAAGAAGAGTGTAACATGCTTGTGTTGGGGGGGCGTTATTACGAAGAGGGAAAGAAGGATGTTTGGCGGGGGGTGGTGGTTGGATGATGGGTTGCGACGAGGGTCGATACGTTTTGGGAGCCGTGTGGAGAGTGTGTGTGTGTGTGAGCGAAATACTTTTTTTTTATCCCCATCCAAAAAAAAATCCTCCGGCACGTTGTCCGCAGGGCGATTAAAAAAGCCAGGAGCGTCTTTTGTCCACGGTGGGGGGGGGGGATTCGACGAAATCCACGTGGAGTAAGAGTGTGAAGAGAGAGAGGGAAGTGGACCTCAAATTCCCGTCGATCCCCGTCGGGAATCTGTGTCTGGTGATTTGCAATCCCCTTTTTTTCACCTACCAGGAGTGTGTGCGTCGCTGGTGCCCTCTGTGTGTGTGTGTAAATATATGAAGAGAGATTGCAGGAGTTGAGCATTTTTTTTTCAGTCGTGATGGAAACTTCGATATTCCCTGCACGGTCGTTCGATATATTTTAACAAGCGAATTCAGGAGTGAGCATATTTGGCCGGTTGTGATGGAAACTTCGATTTAATCGCTGCTCGATCGATCGATATTTTCATAATCGAGATGAGAAAAGAGCATTTTTGTCCGGTTACGATATTCATCTACATCTACATAATACCCTGCAAGCCATCTCAAGGATGTGTGGCAGGGGGTGAGTACTCACCGACATGCATTACACTAAAACCTAAAATTAGTGTATCTACGACTAATGATGTATTATCATTAATAGATATGACGAGGCGAAGCCTCTTAAGCTTGCACTACACTATATATATTCTACCAATGTTAAAGGGACTGTTAGTATTTATGTATTTTGCAACTACATAAACGGACAGAGATTCAAGAGTTATTGCAAAAACATACACAGCATACTGTAAGTACTAGGTTGCAGATAAGAATAGAAGTATTACGGAGAGCTACTACTACTAAGAGCTACACTACCTATCGACAAACCTACCTCTTATCGTTCTCGGGGAAAATGACATTTTAAATCTGTCCGTTCTGCAATCCACTGCCCGATCGTTCTACAATTTCGCTGTCAAGTGCAGGAGTGAACATCTTTGGTTGACTAGCCGGGTTCTCCACCGTGTTCAAATCTGCACTTCTGCCGACTTTACGATCTACAAGTTGTCCATCGTACTACGTCGTATCGATCAGTCTTCGCCAACAGTATACACCGGGAAAACTTCCGATGTTTCGTAACGTCTATGCGTAATTATCAAGGTCACATAGACCAATGTTATCATATACGTTGAAATCGATGTGGAATAAAAAAATGATGGGGGTAAAACAAAGACGTTGCAGTTTTCCATGAGTAATTAGTTTCTTCGCTAGTTTCGACGCGCTGCGTCATTACGAAACTAGTCGTACAAGGTACGTCGAAACTAGTCGTGAAAAAATTCTATTACTTGCGGAAAACTGCAACATTATTTTACCTCCGTCATGAAACAGTTCCACCATTTAAGCCCTGTTTTTTTACTTAATACACTAAAGGGACCAAAGTACCAAATGACATTCTCGGTATTCTAACCGGGTAAGAGTTGGCTCCATGCCGACGTTTCGACAGCTGACTCCGCTGTCGAAACTACGGCATGGAGCAAACTTGTACCAGGTTAGAATCCCGAGAATGTTTCATCTACGATGTTCACCGGGAAAGCCTTAAGTCGTTTATCACCAAATGATTTCTTTTCACCATGCTAAAGAATGGAGTAACTTTTACACTGCGATTTGATGGAGATTCCGATCCCAGTTGTTGTAGTAATCGGCTTGTGAACCTTAAGAGATGTGACTCCCCGGTATGAGAGGGAAAGGATAAGAGAGGGGGCTGGGAGAGTTGTCGTCTTCCGCGACACTGTTCCCTCCCTCCCCTACCTACCTTCGGAGCGAGAGGAGCCGCCTATGCGCCGAGTAATTTGAACGCGCCACCTGAGCCGTACGACAAGTGTGGGAATTGAGATACGAGTGTGTGTAGTCTGTGTGTGTTAGGTGGTGGTGGGGGGGAGGGGGAGAGGTGGTGAGGGGATGTTTCACTCTCCTTTTTACGTCCCGTACCTCTTGGGAGATAACACGGGTGTCGCCAGGCGCGCCCAGAAATTCGCTTTTTACTGTGGGCCGAAAAGGTATCATCTCTGCGGGTAAGTTTCGTTGTGTGCGTGGATTTTTGAACATTAACTTGTTCTAGGGTAACTTTGTGGAATATCATTGTAATTTTTAAATAATTTAATTTAAAAAAACAACTTCTTCATTTTTTTATTAGTTTTTTTTGCTTCCTATTGCTACTATTGTGAGCTGAATACATTTGGTTGTGGGCCTGTCTTCTCTGTTTTCTACAAATTAACTCTCCGTAAATAACTGAACATGCTTGAGCCTTTAACTGGAATTTTTTTGCACATGGTGCCCGGGAAATGCATTCAAAACCGATGTTTTTCATGCGATTTGGTGAAAATTATTACGTTGAGGTATACATTTATTTTTGAAAATAATCGATATATTAGACATCAAATGCGCATAGTTATATTTATCACGCGTTCATAAAATTCATAAATAAAACGTCCTATTTAGTGAGCACTGCCATTGTAAACGGCTTCTAGGATAAGTAGATGTTACTTCGGTATCATTAGAAAGATGAGATATATTTCTTTATAATGCAGGGCTATGGTGTTACCTCTCTGTAAATACGTCGAGTATGCAAGGAAGTATTTTACTGCCGAATTACTTTATAGTCTGTTCCTACCTTGTGAAAAAAATGCCTCCTGAGAGATTTGAAGTCTCGACCCCAGGTTTACAAGACCAATGATCTAACCCCTGAGCTATGGAGGCTGATGTACATTACGGTTCCCGCAGATTTGTTATTTAACCGTTATTCTGGTAATACGAAGCTCCTAGTCTGCTCGAAATAATTTTAGGTGCAATACTGCACATTAGGATGACGCTTTAAACGTCTAAACACGTTCAGTGATTAAATATGACCAGTTAACTGTGTGAAGACTGTTTTTTCATGATAGCATACCCATTTAGGTAATCTGGGAGGGAAATAAATTTTTCTCCAATTGGTTGTAGAAGGCTTCACTCAATGGAATTGTTCCATGGTATCTTTATTTTGGAGTCCCGACTGGTTTAAACATATGAGTGTCATTTTCTACAAAATGTAGGTAACTTTTCTCCGAAGAGTACCATTTCCTGATTGTGTACATACCTTGAAAATAACATATATATTTTTTACGGGCAACGACGTGCTACGATGGAAACACTGGTTCCCGATCAGCCACCGAAGTGAAGAATTGTTGGGCTCGAGGGTCGAGAGGGGTGATCCTCCGATTCGTCCGAGTGCTGTTGCCCCTGTCTGCACGTGGCCGACAATAAGTGCGAAGTGTATGACCATAGCCGTCGAACCACATTAAGGAAAAATACTACTAAATTAATATTTTGAAACCGGCCGGTACATCAAAATAATGTGTGGATCGTTACTACTCGTTTACATGAAATATTGCTCTCTGTAAACTGTTTGTTTGATAAAACTGATAATCTCAGGCGTTTTGAACATTTCAGTTGAAATGTTATTTTTTCTATTTTGTTTGTATTCTTAGATTAGAATTTTCACCCACGCTTTTAGAAAGCTGGGAATTCCTTAAAGAACATGATGCGTTTCTGAAACAATATTCCGTAATTCCTGGCACTTTATCTTTTGAAACACTGTTGTGAGAAATTCGACGTTAAAGTCACTGTGTATGGGAGCTTTTAAGGACTTCCAGAAAATCTGGCGACTTCACTTGGGGGCAATTGATACTATGAAGCTCTTCCTTATATTTAAGCTCTTGAGAAGATCTACAAGGAAGACTGTGAACTTCAAGGCACAGCGCTTGGGTCTCATACCTATATATCCAGTCTGTCTCGAATTTATCGTTCAAACAACTAGGGGAGCATCTTAAAGTCTGGTAAGAAGGGGCTTCGGTTGAGATTTAATCCCTGTCTTCATGGTAGCCCTCGATTTAACGTTTTAAACATCGTTCGCTGAAGTTAAAATCCCCTTAAATCCTCGTTGGTTAAGCTACCTTTGTTAAGATTATGGACAATCGTGAGCTGATTTGCTTGGCAGCTTACTCCGCTTACAATATTTTTATGACTGGGTTGGAATGGCTCAGTTTTAAGATGTCATGTGATTTGGGGTTTTCTTGCGCTCGTGAAGTTATTACTTTAGACCATAAGAGGAGAGGGAACGCTTACTAAGGATTTGCGGCGCTACATAAAAGATACTTGAATTTATCAAGCGAATTGTGGGAAGGTTTTCCGATGAAAAAGTGAATGAGTGATGGTACTTTGCTCATAATAGGCTGCATCTCGAGGAAACAACAATCATGTGGGACCGTGTACTGACGGATTGAATTTTCGAAGCAAATAAAATACGACGGAAAGTCGCTCGCTTCGTTAAAAACTGCTACGAGTGAACGGAAAGTAGAAACGAAATCTGATGGAAGGACAAGCATGGGAGCCTGCCAGAGACAAGGATGCTACACATTTAGGCTCATAGATAAATTGAAAAATAAAAGTACTACGTGATTGAATAGAAATTGGACTACTAACTACGTTATCTTCGTAAAGCCTGCTTTTTGAATTAAGGTGGCTGGAGAATCGTCTTTCATTGACTGCACATTTTTTTTCAAGTAGGTCGAATAATAAATACCTCTTGGGCCACATTTCATTGTAATGCTTATGTTTTATGCCTTGTAACTCACCACACGTGCAGTAATGGAAATGATGCATGAATTATTATTTTACATTTTTGCCTTAATTTAAGCATAATACCACAGTCTGATAATCAGACCGTGATAATACAAGAGTTTTCGGTGCGGTATTCTGAATTTAGACGAAACTATATTTTAAAAGTTTTTTTTTAAACTGAGACTCAGAGTGGCTTAGGCCTCCGAAGCGCGGCAACCAAAACCCCGTACACAAATCACACCACATCATGATATTTTCATATAATGAAATTTATTTCGTTACAATATATATATACCGAATAAGGCGTAACAGGCTTGAAAAATTTAAACATAGTGACACAAACAAAAGAAACTCACACGAACTGTTTTGGAATTTTCGGCGACGCAATGTATATCACCAATAAGAACACGTATGCAAAGTTTCACACAAATTTGTACCCAAGGACGAAGTGTCTCGGACAATGTATTTCCTCTGATTCCGCCAATCAGGATACGTTTCGCAATCAGAATGTGCTAAGCTATTTATAGGGCAGTTGTTATGGTTACACAGTGAAGGCGAATCTTCTGCTGCTTATGAATTTTGAAGTAGTTGCTCGAGTGGATTTAGTCACCGTTCTTCTTCGCCTTCGGCTCTTATTTCTCGTGAAGATGAACGCTTTTTATAAGTGCGCCTGAGTTACTGCGGAGAGAGAGAGAGAGAGAGAGAGAGAGAGAGAATCCCGAATTCCTCTTCCAGTATCTTTAAGTAAGTGTGCGTGAGTTAGGGCCGGGATTCAAATGAAAACTTTCCGCCGTCTACATCTTCCCGTAAGTGAAATTAGACTCTCCTTATAAGAAGGGTGCTGGAATCATCCAGATAAGTCTCTTTCATTTCCATCCAAATCTCCTTCTATATCTTTCCTTCCGCCATTTCCGTGCTAAGGGATTTTTAATTCTCTCCTTGTTATTAAAAAGGCAGGGAAAAAAACTTGAGGCCCTCTTTGTCCATCTGGAAAAGATAGGAATATTATGGTTAATGGCGATTGCCTTCTTGAAGATTTTCACCAAGGAAGTAGTAATAATTTTGAGAAATTGGTATTATGCTAAATGGCGGATTAAAACTTCGGAAACATACATGGAAGTTACTTGGATATTGGCTCAACAATTATTTATTTGCATTCAGAAACATTTTGTGACTCCATCAGAATTATATCTGCCTAAGTGCGACGGCTGTTCATTCTTCCGTTTTTGACGGAACAGTGTATATTTCCCGCTATTTTATTTAGTTAATTTATTTTGGTGGTGATTAGATTTTCATTTACTTTTTTCGTATGACGTATTTGAACTGAAACTGAAAATTTGGTCGTATTTTTTGCTTTGAATAAATCGTCTATATATTTTTTTTTCAGCGTGTGCAGGACGACTTATTTCTTTCATTTATCACCGCGTTGTTGCATGTGGAATTTCCTGTTTCTTCTCCTCAAATTTCCAAGTCGGTCATTTTATTTTTATCGGCCTTTTTCTCCTTAGAATCAGCTTCAAACATAAGATTTCTCAGGATTTATGTTCTTTTTTTTTAGTCGAAACCGTTTCAATGGCCTGTGCCTTTGTTACTACGGGTGCCCCCGCATACAATATTGTTGTGTGAGAGAGCTCAAGTAGTGTATTGTTTTGGAATCATAAACTCTCTCAGCCTTTTTTTTTGTAATATACTATTTTTAACGCCAGCGTCTAGTCTACTGCAACTCTTATGAAAACCTTCAAGAACTATTCATTATAATAAGGATTGGTACTTCGCTACACTTTTTATTTTTCAAAACACACTATACGCGTTTCACCAATTTTATGGCATTGTCAGGTGTTGTAGTTTGTTTACATACATTATATTTTTGTCGTTGTTAGATATATAACATTAAATTTGATTTTAAAGAAAAGTTTACCTTAAAAAATTACGAAAAGGAAATGAAACAGAAATAAAAAACCTTTCTCATACCACCACCACCACCCCTTGATTTTATTGTTTTTGCATTTTATGTAAATTTTTGTTGTTATTATTTTCATGTTAATATTTTTTTAACCCTCCTTTTCATTTTTGTTTCATTTCCTTTTTGTAATTTTTTAATGTAAACTTTTCTTTAAAATCAAATTTTAATGTTCCGTACCTAACAACGACAACAATATAATATATGTAAACAAGCAACTACACCTGACGATGCCATAAAATTGGTGAAACGCGTAGTGTGTTTAAAAAAATATAAAGTGTAGCAAAGTACCAATCCTTATTATAATGAATATTAAAAGTTTCTACAAAGTAGAGCCTGCAGCTGTGAATTTTTTTTCAAGAACTAATATTAAATTTGTCACACGTTACATCGTATCATATTTTTTCTTCAGTCTCCTTCAGTTTTTTATCCGTCTCCAGGACGACATTCCGTCAACAGGGACCCAAGCAACCTCTCTTAATTTCAGACGCAAGCGATCACCTTCTCGTTTGAGCGAGTCAATTTTGTTTCACATGATCTTCGAAACGGAAGTTCGAAACGCTGCCGATGATGGCTCTCCACTTAATTTCGAGACCTTGGAATCGAGAATCGCAAAACATCTTCGGCTATGAAGTCGTTTTTTTTTCAGCTTACGCTGAATGCGCGAAAATATGAGTTAAGTTGAAACCTAATAGATGTATATTTAGTTATATATTGAAATTCCCAGTAGTATAAAACAAAATCTTGGCGGCATTAATTTTGCAATACTTACTTCATGCGTCTTACCTTTGCTTAATTAAAAAAAATAAAGTTTTAGTATGGTCTCTAATTGTGACTGGGGAAAAATCTCGCCCCAACTATCTTAATATACATTCCTTCAAGCACTTGCTACTAGAATTCATGATGATAAAAAACACTTTACACATTCCACTATTTTTTTTATTGATGTCGACCGGTTTCGACGTCTAAGGCGTCGTTATCAAGACAAACACCTCTCTACTTGTAGGTCATAGTTTCTGTGGGAATACTTTTATTTATTTAGTCCTTTCAGATTCGTCTTCTAAGGAGAGGCTTGTGTACTCCTTTCTCTGGTCGTTAATTGAGGTGATTGCGATCAGACAGATTAAACACAGTCGAGGACGGCATTACGAACCGATGAATGTAGTATACATATGTTTTCGAGTTCGATGGCGCGAGGATTTCGTCTTTCATATTGGCCTACCTGCTTACGTTGGAGTTTTTTAAATATTTAAGTTGTCTTTCGTTGGTTTGCGAATCCTTTCATTTTCAGGTGAGCTTGCGGATTCATCCTCCAATAGGAGTACACGCTCCTTTCCTCTTATCTCTGTCGCCTTCTCTTCTTCTCCTTACGTCTCTCTCTCTTACTCTTTCGACCGTACTCCGCCGTCAAATTTCTCGCGAGTTGCAGGAGACAAATGATGGCGTCGAAATTCCAACGCGTGCGCCTCCATTCTTAATGCGCTCTACGTTGTTTAATTGGAAGGACTTGAGAGGGGGGGGAGGGGGAAGTGGGAGGGGGGGGGGGGAGGGAGGTAGAAGGGTGGGGAGTGTAGAAGGAGGAGGAGGAGTCGAAAGTTGTGTTGGGCGGAAGCTGCGAGTATGGACGTGGGATATTGAAATTTCATTATCGCAATGCGAGATTTTGGGGAAATGCTAATTCCGATGTATCGCGGAAATGTCGGCATATCTCACGCATCTCGATATATTGTACGCATTTCGATGATCACTTGCATTTTGACACATGGTGTGTATTACAATGCATCGCACGAATTCCGATTAATCGCATTCATTTAGATCTTTCGCATGAAATATGATGCATTGAATTTTCAATTAAAATGAAATGCATGTCTAGGAATTATCGAACGATGTCTCATTTCATGTAGTAGTATCATCAGAATTCACGTTAGTACTATTGCTCATTCGCACGTGCCTTTAGTAATTCATCAAAGCGAAGAATTACATTTCCTCTTATCAAAACATCGCTTGCGATATGAAATTATACTTGCCTTGCCTCTTGTTGAATCTAGACCACAAACTATCGCCATCTAGCATTTGCATTCTTCATTACAATTGCATCGCATTCGGTGATCACATGACAGCAAGCGTGGACTTAAAAAATGTAAACAACGAATTTATTCGCCGGATGACGTCTTTTTGTTTCACATATGTAAGTAAATATTAAGCATGCCTGGAATTTTTTTTCTCATCATGGCTAATGCACGTATGCATATATTTAATTGTAAGTTGTGCACGTGTATGAATCCAACGAAGCATGTGGTAAAAACGAAACTCAATGATATGCCGAGATAAGGTTATTTTAGTAATTGACATGTTCATTGTTCAAATCATTCATTCATTAAAAAAAATGGAAGTAATGAGCAAGCAGAGCAATGCCTGCAAGTTCCAATACAGATCGAGAAATCTCTACACTAGATTATTTCCTAGATGTCAACTTCCAATGTGTAAAGCCGTCTTTGAAGTAGTTGGAGCGAGGTATTACTTCTAGTATAATTTTATGAATTCGACCAAATATAAAAAACTGACTGTCATCGTTCCGATGATATAAAAATATTAACCCATTGCCAAACTACTTTTAGTGCTCATTATGACAAAAACACAGTACAAATGCCACTAATTATTTTAATGCTGTCGACCTCTTTCGACGTCTAAGGCGTCATTTAAAAGGCAAAAAAAGTTGCCTTTCGACTGTTCTTAAGGCTTTTGAGCCGTTGGGCTTGACAACATGAGTCAAGTTAGAGACTTATGTAGATTATATATTTAATCACTGAGAATCTTTTTGGCATATTACTCTATTTTGCGCCATTAATAATACAATATATACTTAATACTTCTTTACATACGCTTAAATTTAAATGTAAAATTAAAAAATAAAATTCGAATTTGGTCTCCAATATGACTAGGGAAATGTCTCTCTCTTAAACCCCCTCAAAGCGTGTCGGGTTTGAGAAAGGGTGGAGCGGGCAGGGTATAAGAGGTGGGATGAGTTAGGGGCAGAAGGGTGGGGAAGAAAGACACCCGAGAAGAAGAGCATGCGACCGTGTAGCACTTTAAGATAAGCCCGCAAAGTGTTCGTCTTAAAACCTATCTTCCTTTCCCACATCTTCCCCTCTTTACACTTTCTTAGCCCTGTCTCTACTGCCCCCCCTCACCCATTTCACATCCCTTCGTTTCCATCCGCTTTTAGTCTTGAACTGTTCTTCCCTCACTTTTAAACCAACCCCTCACACCCCCCCCATATGTACTCTTTCTCACTCTTCACCCCCACCCTAGTGTTCCCACTCATTACCCATATCCTCCCACCCACCTCCTCCCCGCCCCTCAGCCTTATCTCTTTCTTTCGCCTCAAGGCTTCTCTCTCCCTTACCCAACTCCTCCCCCCCTCGTCTTGTCCACCAATACCTCCCTCTGCCCCCTGTTCGTGTCGTCGCTGAAAATTATCTTCTCTTCCTCCCAGTCTCAAACACACCCCAACCAAAACCTTTCTCTAGTCCTTCTCGTGTGTATTCAAATTTTATTTTCTCCGTCTTTATGGTGGGTCTATACTTCCAAGCCAACTCAAGTTATCGGTCGCCGCCTGTGGTTGCCTACTAGGGGTGGTGGTAGAAGCCCAACTGTGAAGGCGGCGCTGACAAAAAATGGAGTGGGGAACGATTATCCTTGGGAGTGGGGATGGAAAAGATCTACTCAGGATTGCAAGATTGCATTTTCAATGCAGGATTGAACATATAGCGTTAATACGAAAACAGCATCAATGGTTGTTGATTTCTTTCGTGTATGAAAGATGGTTCTTTGATTTAAGTGGGCTGATATTCCTCATTTCGGATTCTAGACTTCGCAACGTGCCCCGGAGTATTACCAAAACATTTCGTAAAAAATAAAGTTTTGCTATTTTTTTATAAAATAACACTACCACTTCATGATAGAGATACTGCACTTAAATCAACAAATGACTCTTCATAAACAGAAGACAAAAATTGCAAGTCTCCAGCTGTCACGGCTAAGTCGTTACTGGGTTAGAGGGGAACGTCTGAAACGAGCTTCTTTGTCCCAGGATAGAGCCACCTTAACGCGTAGCACTGAAAGATACTCTCGCTCATGTTCTCGGGTTTTTTTTATGAATTATCATCATATTTAGGTGTTCATCGCCTGATAATAATTATGATCCATACTCATCGGGCGTTGGGAAGGGAAGCGAAGAAGAATCATTATTCTCATCATGTGTTCATCAAATAATGATGACCTATGACAGGTCGTGTGTGAGTCTAAATTTTTGGTCTTGTGCGTAAATGTTTGACAAATAAAATTTGTTGACTTGCAATTCCGCTGAGTTTCTTCTTGTAAATTTATGCCTTCTTATATTCACTGTCTTTTTGCTTTCTCTCTGTGTAAGCACCTCGATGCACTTGACTGCGCATTGTGGTTAAGACTACATCATGCAGCATCAATCCAAGCATTCAAGCTTGAATTAAAGCAGGTCCCGATTGAATATATGTTTTATAAAATATGACAGCATACACGTAAACCACGTATTTAAATATAAATTAAAGGAGTGGTTACTATCCGAGCCCTGATTTTCAGTGTAAGAGTGTCTTGAATCTAATGTAAAACTTACCTTCATGTATTCGTGCCGTTCCTCTAGGAGTTCTCCATTTTACACGACGTAGTTTTCACTGCGAATCAATCCATGCCTTTAGCCGTACAAGTAATCTCCTCATTTTATGCTGCTTTAAGACCCTTCTCATCATCTCACTCCTTAGCCATTTCCCCATTCCGCTTCGTTACTTCTGTTTTCATTCCTTCTTTACATTCCTCCTCCCCACCGAACCACTTCACGGCGTCTTCCGGAGTTCATTCTCTCTCTTAGGTCTACGGTCTAATTTACCTCCTTTTTGAACCCCTCATCATCTCCCCTCTTCATTCCCGTCTCGTGCTTGAACAAAGAGTCGTGCCATTACCTCGTGTTCAAGATTACGTTCTACGTCTCCTCCATATCTGTCTTTTCTCGGCTCTCCTTGAGCGGCAAAGTAATGCGATGATCTCGACAGTGTTAGAGGTTAGCAAAGTCTTTAATTAAACTTCTGACTCGCTGTAAGAGAATTACAAACTTCAGCGTTGATGATCAGAGCTAGAAAATTGTGGACAAGAGAAAAGGTATTAGAAATGTTTTTTTTTGCTTTAATGCTTTTCTTGTCTCCGGCGTTGGCACAGAATATAGTTAACGATTTGGCGAGACTTTGTGGCACAGTTTCAAGGAAACGTTTTTGTTTTGTCCACGGTTTATTATAAATATGTAGAGTCTCGCGCAATGCGTTTCAACAGTTTAAGTGATATTCAAGTTTACTATTTATAGCTCTTGCAAACGTTCGTGGCGCAGTGCAGTGAATGACTTTGGGATATGGGCTACGAAACATTCAAAATCGTACGAAACTGGAGGGGAAGGTTGTTTAGTGTGACGGGTCAGTCAGAAAACCATTTTTATTGCTGCCAGCACAGGCGTCTAGAGAAGTGGAATGACTCACGACTACCTGGCGTCCCGTTTCGACTCGTTTCACAATGAGAACTCAAGATAGCGTCCCCCCGGTAAAGTCATAACGATGGGTAATTATTACCTCTTACACTATTATTACCTTGCTTGTGTGTGCCTCGTGCCATTTTCGTGGAATAGTTTTGTTCCCCTGCTTCACTCTTTGTCTCCCTCCCTCTTCCCCTCCGCCATTTCCCACCACCCCCTCCACGTCTACAGCTCTCGCGAAAGCTTATGGCATATTGAATGAGAAGCATTAACGTTTTAATTCCACATGTATTTATTGGAAACGACCTAGGTTTCGACGTAGCACGTATCGTCATCATCACCTGATGATGACGTGCTGCGTCGAAACCTAGGTCGTTTCCAATAAACACATGTGGAATTAAAAACTTACTGCTTCTCATTCAATATGCTATGCAAATTCCATAAGGTTACGCCTGAGACAATGGAGTTAATAAAGCTTATGGCGTTGGGATGCGCGGCGTTTGTGTTGTCCGCGTCATACAAATTCCATTTTTTTAAATGCACTCATGCATGGCCCAATTGCTTTCGCTTTACCCTGCGTCCCTTTTCCCTACCACCAAACTTTAACCCCTCCACAACGTCTTCTTCTGCGCATCCGAACGCCATAAGCTTTCGCGAGTGTTGTAAGTACCTACTCTTCTTGCCACGCAGCTATGCACCAGGAACTTTTACGGGAGGTAAGCATTCATTCTTTGGCATATAGTACCACGGGGAAAGAAATCAGGGCGTAGGGCGGTTCTTTTAAGGGAGTGGGGAAGCTAGTGCAAACGTTCAGGGTAATGGCATTCGAAGATACGTTAAGTTGGCTGGTCTTTCTCTTCCTATGTCGGATTATTTCCCTCAGCTCCAAAACATATAGCCAAGGTCTTTTCTCCTCCAGGTGTAGGAGTTGAAAGGTAAAGTCTGATGCCTGGGAAGACTTGGACAGATGTCTTGCAAGCACGGATGATGTCTTTTGAAAATTGCGTAAATAGACGAAACGCGTTGTTTGATTTTTTTATGTTTTAAAAATGACTGTGGACAGTTCCTAAACTTATTCTTTCTTTTCAACAATATTGATCCTCAAGCATACGACTATTCACTGTCACCCTTTCGCTAGTACCCGTTCGTTGTCCATCATCACCGTCTTGGATTATTTCGGTAGGCCTTACAGTATCACTTCTTTTACAATTGTCAGTGTGGCCAGACTGGTGTGCGAAGTGGTCACGAAGCCGGGGGTTTGAGTTCCTTCGCTGGAATATATGCTTTTAGATTCTTTCCAAATGCCTACCAAATTTCTGGTCTGAATTTGTCTATCAATTAACGAACTTGTAGACATACTTTACGCCCCTGTTTATATTTTGTCCTTCGCGTAAACAATAGACAGTTATAGTCGTCTTTCAATGTTATTCTGATGAAGCTGCGATCGATAGCCGGTAACTGGATCTGTATCTGAGCCATTGAGAGTGAAAGTGTTGTAAGTCCTTTTGCCATCTTTTTAGTTAGTTGGGCAGAAGCATTACTTTGAAAGTATTCCGTTTCTCATGACTGGCCTGATTTTATTTTCATCGTTAACAACTAGAAACAACCGCTTAAGATTTATTTTTTAATTATTTTACTTAAACCCTCATTTTCGAAAAAGTGACATTTTTTGAACCTACGTTC
This sequence comes from Pyrrhosoma nymphula, assembly GCA_963573305.1. Taxonomy (NCBI): domain Eukaryota; kingdom Metazoa; phylum Arthropoda; class Insecta; order Odonata; family Coenagrionidae; genus Pyrrhosoma; species Pyrrhosoma nymphula. The sequence goes on along the minus strand of OY754335.1, from coordinate 2,594,534 downwards.
TTCTACTTTCTTGCCTTTTGTAGGTCCTGTTTAAGTGTATATGAAATTGTGACGTTTGTCTGAGTGTCTTACACACTACTTCTTTTGCTATTCAGAGCTCCATAATCATGGTTCTCAGATGTTGGCATTGTTGTTATTGCACATCAAGTCAGCAGCTGTTTTCTTGGTTTTGTTATATTAGATGTCAGATAGATCTGTGTAAGCGCACTTCCCATAAACACCACTCATTAAAGCGCTCTTTTGGCGCTGAAATGCTTTGGTTCCGACAACTTACAAATAATAGCTGAAAGTTTTTTCATTAAAAATTAATAATTCAAATTAAAAACACGAATATTTTATTTTTTATCTATTACTTCGCGGTGCACGGCTATTGTTTTATTTTATTTAAGGGAATTGATGACATGACATGGTGGGTGAGGAGAGGACACTTGTGGATGAGATTAAAGGGGAAGGCAGGGTAGGTGGCTGGAAGGGGTAATGAGGGACGATGGTTATTCTGAAGGCCGTGATAGAGGGTAGGATGTTGGGTAAGCGGGGAAGGGGAAGGAAGAGAATCGGTTTTATGGACGGGATGAAGAAAGGTAGAACTTATGCTGAGATGAAGAAAGAAATACTAGAGGTAGATAGGCAGATAGGGCACTGCACGTGTTAGAGTCTGTTGGATATTCTCTGACTTTCATCATAACCTACCTCTAACCGGTAGATTACTCAAATAATGATGATATACAAATAGAGTTAGCAACGAAATGTACATTTTCGGCCATATTTCTATAGTATTATATAATGTAGCATCACTGTTAAGCGCAGTATACCTACTGCCCAAGATAGATGTGACCGATAATTAGTACTAAACATTTCTAATGATGCAATACGTTTGGACGTGTTACTGACTACATTCATTGGATTAATTCTCATGAAATGCAATGAGCAGTCGTTAACCTGATTACTCTCACTGCATGAATGCGTCATTTGTAATCGATTGCTTGCTAAAATATCTTATTATTAATGTGAAGAGTTTACGCGCCTGCAAAATTTTCATTACGAAGTGGAAAATCGTTTCATATGTCCTCATTCACGCGCAAGAATACCTAAATAATGATTCTCACCATGATACCAGGTATAACAACGCAAGATTTTTTCTTACAGGGTACAATAAAGCATCAAGGAGATATTTCAAATCTCACCGAAAATGAGCGGGAGCTTCGTATTATCTGAGAGATGAAAATCAAGATAGAGTAGCTTTATGTATATATATATATGTATATGTATATATATATATATATATATATATATATATATATATATATATATATATATATATATATATATATATATGTATATACAAAAGAATTCCTCAAGAGTTAAATATTTCCTTTTAGCTTGGCTCCAGTTGAGAGGATTCTTTATTTTTTTCTTCTTCTGTACCTTTTCTTTTAGCAAGACTGGTACGCCCTCAGCAACGCCTAAGTAATTACCTTTCAAAATTTGGCCTCAGTGAAGAGACAGACTCTGGTGTGCTTAAAAAAATAACCCAGCGGAGCGGCCGGCTCTTAACTCTGCCTTCTACGGTTTAGTATAAAGTATTTCTTTTTTTCAGGACATATAAGGGAGTTGGTTTTGAGGTTACTAACATTCAAGTTATCAGGTTAAGACATATGTTAAAGAAATGAATGGACCGCGGTTTGAAGCACGAAAAAGATTTTTTCTTGCGAAAAATGGTTCTGCCAACATGCCTGCCGCGCGCAATATGTCTATTAATTTAATGAATAATGTAGTGCTTTTTAAAAAAAATATTTCCTTTTTTCATTTCCTCAGATAAATCTTTATCGTAACGCGGGAATTCCGCTAATATTAACTTCTATGTTTTCGGCGTTTGGGCTGCGATATATTTATCCATTCATCAAGACTAAATCGCTCATTTGTCGTAATTATCGTTGGCTTCTCGAAATTAGCGAGTTTACTCTTTGAAAGACTAGTGGCAAGTTTTATTTGCATATCTTTCCGCAAAATAACGACGCATTCCGTGAAAATTATTATATGTATAGTTACGTGGAGGTGGTAGCTGTAGTGCGGCATATTTGAAAGTTATAAAACTGTTGTTCGGACTGTTTTAGTTTGCAATTCGCTAAAGCCCTATGTAATAAACTATCTGTGCTCGGCATGCGTTGCAATGCCTCTTTTACTTTCTAAGTAGGCACACACATACAAAGCAAACGCATTTACACGTACAAAATAAATTACAGACATTGATTTTTTTAGAAATAAATTAAAGTTGAAAAAATTTATTCAAGTGCTTTGGGATATACTATATTTTTGGTCTTACTTTATTTGCCCTCTGCAAAAACAAATAAATGTTTCGGCTGTCCCGCTCGTGAGCATGCAGGATGTAATTGATCATATGAAAAGCTTGCATTTTCCAGATTTAATCCACACACTTGAAGCGATTGATCTTGTCTGAGAAGGCAAGGCGAACGGGGAACTGTAGTAGTTTCACTGCAACTATCAAATTTGTCACAGCACCCGGCCTTTAAATGCTGTAGGAGTATTTAAATATCTATTTAATAGCCATTCATGAAATCGCTATTAAATAGATATTCACGCCTGGTTGCCAAGGAAATGTCTATTGTTGAAAAGAAAGATGAATTTAGAAATAAAAACGCAATACTTGGACAAAAAAGAAGCGTATAAGAAAATAGAATGAAAAAATTAAATACTGCATTCTTTTATGCGTTCTATGATAAAAATTTCCATCCAATATCTTGAGTGCAATTAATTTAAAAAAGCAAATAAAGAAACAAACACCTGCGTGTATTCGGATGCAACGTTGTGTCAAAATTTCAAGTCAAATCGACCGACTTCTTTTCGGGTTTAGCGTGCACAAACATACGCAGGCTGATCTTTTATATCTAAAGATTAAAATTTTATAATGACGCTTTAAGAATTCAGGCGCTAATTGCGAAAACGTTAGCCTAGTAATGCTAAAAAAAAAGCTCGTTTACTTTGATTTCTGAGGAAGAGAGAAGGCATTTTGCCAGCATAGAGGTAGTAGGTACCGCGAGACGGAAAACGAAGGAGAATTTGTGTGAGAATAGAGGAAGGAAGGTGATAAATGAAGTAGAGATGCATTGTAGTTAACCCAGAAATTCTTTAGGTTTTGAGCGTTGCCTTTGGTGGAACACGCCAAACTTACCCAAAATACGAGAGATTACTGCTCAAGACCTACTGCGTGCTAATGCTTTTTTGTTTAACAGAATATCAGCGAGGTTTAGCCGGAATTTGGTGCTTGAGCGAACAACGATATGAAGACAAACTTAAGACGAGAAGTTCGGGAGAAGGAAAAGAGAGGCTCCTCGGCTCAGGCTGACTGTTGAGTGAAGCACAATAGCCTGTATATAAGCTGCGTTCTGCTTCTTGGGGTAAGGGGAACCTAAAGAAGCATTTTCCTCCTCTCAAGAGAGAAGACCACATAAGAACGCGGCACAGGAAGGATACGAAAGAGATACAAGCCTTCGCAACAGTACGTTTGGAAATGAAATGTTTATTCTTAAAGGAAAGAAATGAAGGAAAATTTTACATCTCCGAACATCGCAGTCAAAATTTAATACAGCTCTATTATATGGACTCATGTGGCTGTCTCTGAAGACTGTTCTTTGCTCAGCAAAGGAATACCTGTCTTAAAGAAGAATAACAGACGGTGGTGTAGCTTGAAGTGACGTGGCATATTAAAAGGAATATGGGAAGCAATAAGAGATCGTGTGCTTAATTCTTGAGATATTACTACAGCCTCCTGAGGGGCTAGTATGTAATTTCTGTTATTCACCGACAAACGTCAATTTTCTCTCCCGAGGCCTAAATCGACATTTGCGAGTCAATGAACTTTTGAGTTAGTTTTGACAACATGGTGGCCGGCCAACTGAGTTTACCTCACAGTTCTACACATTTGTGTGGGCAGTGAGTATTGATATCTTTGGAATTTTCTCATTTTGAAAACTCGCGTCTAGCGCGTGAGAGTACCAACCCATCCGTCTCATTGAAAATTTCGGAAACCTCCAGTAACACTAACACCGCTAAAGCAAATATTCTTTGTGCATATTTAAACTAATTTTCGTTGATGTGCTAAATTTTTACATTTAAATAATCTATGGTCAAGCTATCATCAAAAACGTGGGCTGAAGAGGAAAACGAAGCTTATTGACTCGTCAATTAACACCAATACCAGAGAAGAGACAATTTACGCTCGTCGACGGATGACAGCATTTATAGACTCGGAAAACAATATGGAAGGAGATATAAATGAGAGGATTAATCGAGGTATCCAATGACGAAACACATGGAGCACCAAGTATTTTGTGGGATGTCTCGAAATAGAGAACTTTGAAGGAGTCAAAATATTGGGCTTAAAAAATAGAATGGAGCAGGATGCAGCAGCACCTAACCAACCTTCCCATTGATGGCTGCTGATGACTGTTATATTCTGAACAACCCGAAACCACAGTGTTGCACTTTATCTGTATATATCTATAAAAAAAAGAATGAAGGGAAAAAAGAAGTACAGCAGCGTAAGAAAGTTTGGCTCCGAGATTTTTTGTTAGTTATAATCAACGTTATAAATAGGTTTCGTACCGGTTAGGCTCCGGTTTGTCGGACACCGGATTTCGGGCAATCAGTGGTACATTCAGTAACAGGATATCGAGAAAAATCCTCTTGAAAAATAACACGGGATTATCCGACCGATACTTGGCGGCACGATAAATCAGTCTGGCAACCGATGTATCGGGCAATTACGCTTCAAAGTGATAAATAACTACAACGCATAGTTGGTTGCGGTTCTCAAGCGGTAACGGTATATCGGCCGTGACATCCGATATTTATTACCTCGGTCATAATTGAGACCGCATCAGAAATTTACTTTAAAATTTAAGCAGTTGTGATAAAATGAAGTAAATATAAAAATATTTCTGTAACACAAACAATGTTTTCACTGTAATTCTGAGCAATTATTAAATATCCATATTCAAGCCATTAAATCAACCAAGGTATTTGTTTCACGCCTTAAGCCGAAAACGCCTTCACCATTAAAAAGTTTATTTTGCGATCTGACGCAAAGTATTGCGGTGAGTAATTTTAATGTATATTTATTTAAACAAATATAATTTAGCGAAAACACACACCGCTTAATCTATGACGCCAAATTTGCGAAGGAGAACCTAAACTATTTTTTTTTTATTTCTCTGAGGCTCACAGCTGTGGCATACATTCTGTGGAAAACTGTTTCTACTTTTTTTTTGCAACTACATACTTCAAAAAATTAGTGCGATAAGATACTTGCATTACGGTATCATGAGAAAAATGAGATATTTTTTCTTTTTTGATATAATGAAACCGAATTAATTTTATTTTATTTTTGGTGACATCTCAATCGAACTACCTAAAAAAATGAATAAGATGGAGTGAATTGAGATGGAGAAAAGAATGAAAACTTGCAGGACTAGCCTTGGTATGTGAAGTGAAAGGGTGACTAAGTGAGAAAACGCGAGCGAAAAAAAAACTACGTCGGAAAACGAATTGTACAAGTGAAAAACTAAATCGTTTAAGACTCTTTAGCTTTGCGGGAATGACTCATTGATAGATGCTCAAGCATTTCCAATCGATGCAAAAAAGCAGAATCCGAACCGCAAAATCTACTTAGAGAAAAAATCCCAGCGGAGTAAAAAAAAGCGTTAAAAAGAGACTTACCTCGAGCTCTCGACTCAAATATAATCGAAAATCGTAAGTTGTGTCGCTCCGCACTGTTACTTGGACCCCTGCAACCGAGTTCATTGATTATAGCTATACTTACTAGGGCTTAAGGGTCTCACTGGAGCGTATAGATGTAGCATAATCCGTGGGAAATGAGGTGTTTTGGGGAAATATCTCGGAAAGAGGTAGATTAAGTGGCTGATATTTTTTTATCATTAGAAAGTTGAGATATTTTTCTTGATGAAGAGGTCCAATGAATTGAATTTTATGCGAAGTGATATCTCGCTGATACAACCTCAAGATGGCGAGAGAGGTAATCGTGTGTGAATTTTGCATATTTTTATATTTTTTCAAGGAAGCCGAATACAAATTTTTCACCCACTTTTAATGTAAGTGCATCTTTGAATGCTTTGGAACTCTCACTATACAAGCAGAAATGGACATGATAAAAAATTCTATTTTACATTTTTTCCTTAATTAAAGCATGTCATGACTATAGTTTTCGGCAAGATATTAGAAATTTTGACTGAGTTATATCGAAATGTTTTGCTTCCCCCACCCCCCAATATGCCCACCCTCCACCATCCCACTCCAATATGCCCTCCTATTTATTTAAATGCTGTACTGAAAATGCAGTTATGTCTCTGACGATGATGTAGTAAACATCGAAACCGGTCATTTGAATAAATAAACGTGTGGAAATTACCAAGTGATTCTTCATTCCATAGTAAGTCCTACAGTTGCTTAAATTTGAAAATGGTCTCTAATATGTCTCGGGAAAAATCTCGCTCGGACTGCGTTAAGAGGTTGCCCTTAGTATTGGTCTATGTGAGGATTCGAATAGTAGTTAAAGTTGACATTAGGTTTTAGTCAAGGGTTTGAACCATAAACGTTGATCCAGGTGTCATAGTTTTTACTTTCTCCGTTGTCATAATGGATAATAGGCGAGAACGGGAAGAAAGGGAATAGGCTATGTAGACGGGATATAGTGAGGTATGACGACTGCTGAGATGATTGAAGACATAGTATAAGGTGGTGGGGGCTTGCGCCTGTAAGAAAAATCAGGAGGATTGTTGCTCTCTTTCCATTTATAGTTACCTTAACCGGCTGATTACTCAAGCTAGTACAAAAATGCGGAAATTAGGGCATGTTATCGGAGGAATTCTTAAAGGGTTGGGTTAACCCAGGCAAGTTGCTTCCACATATGTTTCTTCTGCAAGAGCTTTCTCAGGATTTTACTCTTGTGGAAAACGTTTTCACGCGTTAGTACAGAGCCAGGATTGGTTGCTGTTGAAACTGTCAACTATATGCTTCGGACTTGCAGAGCCGTTTACACTTGCAATTTACCTCGAAAGTCGCTCGCTTCAAGTAACTTGCGCAATAAACTATCCAGTGTAAACCCAGATTAATAGAGGTTCTACGTTGAAATAGTTGCTAAATCAAGCACTAAATCGAGAGAATGCAAGTGATCAAACCAAGCCACTGACAGAACCACCTATAAAAACAAACTGAACGACCCCTACTAACTATGGCATTTTCTTTTGAACACACCGACTACGTTACACGTTTGGCAGTCATGAAGAGAGGCAACTGAGCAGCTCAACCCCGAGCCTTTAACTACCTACGTATAGCGGAGAAGGAAGGACCGTACGAGTTTGCCGCATAAAACCATTATACTACGTGCTGCGCGTGTCTCGTGGAGAGAAGGACGGTGTATAGAGGACACGTCACCCCGGTGTACCTAACGAGGACCGACCGACCGGCTATCTCGGCGGCCCTTTCAAGCACAATGAATTCCACCCCCCTCCTCCTCCCCCAGACTAGAAACAATAAATCGACAAGCACCCAGATCGTAAAACTCGTCAGTAAAACCTTTTTGAGAGATAGAGATACATAATTCACCCCGCGCCACTAAAACCTTCACTGCCACCAGAAGCCAAAAGCGGCTTTTGCGCGCGGGGCGTATGGGAAGGCAAACGACGTTAAATCGGACGGTTTTGAAAGCTAGGTATAGTGGCAGCGAAACTTGGTGCCAGGCACACTCCGTAAGCTCGGAAGGAAAACGGCTAGTGGGCGGAAGGGGAGATCACATGCACTTGGTAGGTAGCGCTGCCAACATAACTGTATTCAACCTCAGAGTTTGCGAAAATGTGTCACTAATGTGTTAAACACTAAAAAAACTGTACATAATGTTTAACAACTTGGAAGTCAGCTACCCTAGAAAGCCTTAGGGTACCTCCAACTGACTAAAATGCATTGCAAGGATCCGAGTATAAATGTGAGAAAAAAATCAAATATATATTTTCATGAAAAACTTGTGGTGCTTGAGGGAAATAAAAACAAAATTCGGTTTGTTTTAGGGACAGACTGAGATAGTTATGATGAAAGCGAGAAAAAATAAAGAACCAGATGAAATGATATATTTCAATATTTCGTCAATCTAATGACTATCGTATGACTAATCTTAGAAAGCCATTTCACTTTCTTACCTATTTTCTGCTATTTGAGAAATAATTATATAATGCTGTTCCCATGTATTAAAAAGATCTTTTATGCAATGCCAAATGATGCACAATGTTACTCCCCCGTGTTGAGCCAGTTCGTAGGGAATTTTCTCATAAAATAGGAAGTCTGCACAACTGCCACCATGTTTCGCTAACACTATAACATCCGCCATGTTCCTCGTCGTACTTCCCATCCGCGTGTGGCCTAATAGCCTCTTCTTCCGGAGTGTAATGTCCCGTACCATTTAACGCGGCGGAGGGGGTCAATGCCGGCAACACTGGGATGCTGGATACGCCTCCCACGGTGTTTGCAACCGTTTCTCACTCGCTTTGAACTCTCGAGAACGTTTCGGTCTCGAAGCTGCCACTACGTACCACGGATACAGGCCCCACATGGTGGGTCCAACTGCCCGCAAATGTGTGGAAGCGATTCAAGTGGATCAATTGGAATCAGATAAAGAGGTGACGACCACTCATTCAGTCGGTTCCGGTAACGAATGACTTCTCACTACGCCGATCGAACCAGACAACTTAAAATGTCTAAAGATGACTTGCGCGATAATGATTAATTGCAAGTGTTAAAAGGGTGACTTCCGTTTGCTCTAGAGCGTTGCTTACATCGCAATATATATATATATATATCAGCCCGCTTGCTTCTCATTCCTCTCAGACTCTTCGCACTAGGCAGCGCACTTAGAAACAGATCTGGATCATTGTTGACATGGGCTTGAGAAGAAAAGAACGTCGATAATCTCTCTTGCAATATTTGTTTCCGTGTCTGTGCATTGATAAAATGACATTTAAATCATTTTACGGTGGAACCATATTGAGCAATATATTGTGGCATTTTCCCCCCTGTTTTTTGGGCTTTCTCCTCTTTGGACAGTTTCTCCTCTGCGGACTGTTTATCCTCCGGACTTAGCCGAAGGACTTGCCCGAACGACATGCGCGCTAACGACATGTGCGCCAACGACGGCCAAAATGCCTACGACTACAAAATGCAGCGACTACTGCCAGCGACTTCTGCCACGACGTTCAGCCGCGCCGTTCAGCCGCGCCGTTCAGCCGCGCCGTTCCCTCGCCAGGTCCTGCACCGTTTTTATAGCCAGTAAAGTGAGGAAGGATACCAAAAATGCGGTCATCCTGACCAAGGCTCAAAGGCTGTGATCCTGTATTCTGCGGCCGACGCCAGAAAACAGTTCCTGGCGCTCCAATTAAAAACTGCCACCCTATCTATCACCCATCCCATTATTTCCTCCCCTCCAAGGCTACCAATCGCCAACCTCCTGACCTTACCCATTCCACCTTCGTCCTTGTCGACAGACCCCCTCCTCAGCTGACTCGTGTCTAAGCTCGCCCTCTATTGCTTCCGAGACGCCGACCGGGTAACACCGTTGTGTGAGCCTGCTGACTAAGTCACTTTTGTACTTAAGAGAGAAGTTCAACCTCTCGTACTTGTTAAACTTAAACTATTTTCCGACTGGTAACTTTCATTACGGTCGCCTGGCACTCGACCTATGGGTAAATTATTGTAATTGGTTTGGTTCTATTTTGTGATTTGTAAAATATATTGATAAGTTAAGTTTATGATTGATAATACTTGTGTTTCGTTCGTTTTCCTCATTTTTCTCACCCGAGCTTGGAAAGAGTTTGTGTTTTCAAGAGTGTTATCGGCGAGAAAATCTGCTCCTTCTCCCGATAGCGCTACAATATCAGGGATCTTTCGGGGTTTGCACCGGGTAGTTAGGTCCATGGCGGCCAACGTTTCTATTCTCGAGTCGAGCATCGTCCTCAGGGCAGAGGTGAGTGCCTTGACTGGAAGTGGTCATCAATATATACCCTATGGGTAGGTCAGGTCCGAAATTTTTGGCGGGAAAATTATGTATCATCCGGTGGTCTTGACTCTCCCATAATCTTGAGGATTGGTTTCCACGTGTGACTCAGGTTGTAACCGGTGTCACGGTTAAAGTTTCGTCTTTCTCTCCGGATCTCGATGGCCTCCTTGATGAGCCGGTCCCAGTAGCCAGATGAGCGGGCAATTATTTTTGTCTTCTCAAAATGGATGGCATGGTCCATCATGATGCTGTGCTCTGCAACAGCCGATTTTTCCGGTTGGCCCAATCTAAGGTGACGCTGGTGTTCCTTGATTCGCGTCTCCACTGTCCGACTTGTCTCACCCACGTACACTTCACAGCATTCACACGGAACGCGGTTAACTCCTGATGTCTTCAGGCCAAACTGAAGGAGCTCATAGTCAGAGCGAAGGACCCTATTCGGATAAGTCGGACAGTGGAGACGCGAATCAAGGAACACCAGCGTTACCTTAGATTGGGCCAACCGGAAAAATCGGCTGTTGCAGAGCACAGCATCATGATGGACCATGCCATCCATTTTGAGAAGACAAAAATAATTGCCCGCTCATCTGGCTACTGGGACCGGCTCATCAAGGAGGCCATCGAGATCCGGAGAGAAAGACGAAACTTTAACCGTGACACCGGTTACAACCTGAGTCACACGTGGAAACCAATCCTCAAGATTATGGGAGAGTCAAGACCACCGGATGATACATAATTTTCCCGCCAAAAATTTCGGACCTGACCTACCCATAGGGTATATATTGATGACCACTTCCAGTCAAGGCACTCACCTCTGCCCTGAGGACGATGCTCGACTCGAGCATCGAAACGTTGGCCGCCATGGACCTAACTACCCGGTGCAAACCCCGAAAGATCCCTGATATAAATCTTCACCGGGAAAGCCTGAAATCATTCATATTGAGCAAGTCACTGAGCCTGTCCACATCTACATCTGATTACCTATTACCCTGCGAGCCGTCGCAGAGGTGTGTGGCAGGGGATGTTAAGACACCAGCCATGGGAAGGGGGGAGAATAGGGGAAATGAGAGGGAGAGGGTGATTGGGTGTTCACGATGTATCTTATGTAGGTAAGTCACGTGGTTTTTTTTTCAACTTTTAATATGCTACGGCCAAACTCTGGCAGACACTAAGTTTCATTGCTATTGCTGCGGAGAGACACAGAAAGTAGTGGCAACTCTTGATTATATCACGCACGTAAGGACATAGTGGAAATCAATGGATGAATATACTCATGCGTTGTTATTTTCTCGGCGACGGAACAGGTCTCTCTGTTTTTCACGGATTCAGGCGTTAAATTGTTAAGGTTCACACTGAAAATTAAGGAAGAATTTCGTTCTTTTCCACAGATTTATTTTAAAGAACGACGAGTTTTGATGTATTACAACATCATCATCAGGTAATGCTTAACACACTAGGTATGTACTATAATGATTGTGTACAATAAAATGCAATGCATTAATAACTATTGTGTTGAGTACTACCTGATGATGATGTTTTAAGACATCGAAACGCGTCGCTGTTTAAAATTTATCTATGAAAATGTACCAAATTCTCCTTTTATTTTCATATAAGGTTTCTCTAGATCAGGGGGATGAAAACAAGTGCATAAATAAGCCTACGCTTTTATTTCTTTTTGAGAAAAGTTCACCTCTTCCGCGCGATTCATTATCCCTCACAATCATCATTCAGAGCATACATTATTATTTCCTCTGATTCCATAATCACCATTCTGTTGTCACGCATTGATATGGATGGGCAAGTTTGATTTGATTTAACCAGGCGGTGAAGGCCGTCCCCACCCAACATTAGTCCCCACCGACCAATCTATGCAGCGTCGCGCCTTGTTACGACCCTGCAAGCCATAAAAGACGCCGTTGCTGTCCCTTGAAGCTAGCGGTCGTTTCGTGGTGCAGTTCCACTCTCCGAGCCCCATCTCATTACAGCATAAGGGTTATGTATAATAATAAGTGATCACCTGAGATGTTTACGGGCAAGCTCTCAATTACGAGCATAACTGCATAACCGTCAACATTTACTGTGGGACTTTTAAAGAAAATAAAACCTTGCACTGATATATTTTTATGCTGTATCCTGGATGACCACACCTTGCGCCAAGAAGGTGCGTCATCACATTACCCGTAACTGCTTTGCGAGATAGGGAATACGGTGAAGTACTCTAGGAAAAGAACGTTCATAAAAAGGTGTGACGGTACATGAAAGGTACATGAATAAAATTTTTTCTTCATGCCTGATAAGTAATTTTGTATAAAGATAGCAGTTGTATAATCCATACATGTAAACGTCAACCGCAGGCATAAATGCATAATCGCCATTCAAAGGTGCAATAAATTTGAAGAAGTCACTTGCTCCAAAATTGGCATCTCTTAGGCTTGACGTCACCGTATTGTTTAACGTGTATCGCTTATCCGCTCTGCATTCGTTGCAGAAGCGAGGAGAAAATCGTATTAATTTGTTACCTTCCATAAATAGGAAATGAAAAGGATTATTTTCGTCAATTAAGGATAATCTAACTCAATTAAACATGAAAATGTGTTGTATTAATGGAAACGATACCGTTTCACGTCGTCATTGGACGACTTCTCGATGACGTATAGTTTTCAAATCGACAAGCACGTGAAATGAAAATGTTAACTACATATATTTTCGTTAAACAACGTTCTTAATCGACCAAATGCTTTTAGTGCATGGAGTACACTGTTGCCAAACTTAGGTTCCGTGTTCCCACCTCTTGACCACGTGGTCAACAATCCCTAGGTCTCTGATCCCGCGTGGATGAATCTATAGAGCGTTCCAATTTTAGTTGACCATATAGTCTTTATAGAAAACGATGTGGCCAACTTCCCAACTTACTAGATGTGATCACCCAGAGTCCAGGTAGGCAACAGTTTTTAGCACGATACTAAATTTCAGCTAGTTACTTTAGGGACCGATTTTTTCATTGGAATACTCATAGATGTGCAATTAGTATGCTGTATAGCTTAACCTTGATTTACCTGCTGCTGTTGGCAACATCGCACCTCCGGCATTACGGATATTTAAACAGGAAACGAATCTCTATTAGAAACCATACCGTAAACTAAGTGTATAACGCTCTGTAGAAGGAAAAAGATTTATTTGCGAAGAAACACCTGAGCCTCCGTGACTTAAATGCCCGAGCCGGAAAACCCCTTAATATGTAATTTCAGAACACACGCTCCTGGCGCTCCTGCATTAATTATGGTACGTAACCAGGGAAACGAAGAGCGAGTGGATTGTTGAGGTAAGAGGTTTAAGCTCACCCGTGAAGTCTCGAGTCGTCTCCGCACCCCGAAAAAGTCTGTCAGAAACTACTGCTCTTGCCTCTCCATCTCTTGACAGAACACTCAAACATAAATATAATATCCCTTTCATCGGAATTTCGGAGCGTACCGTGGTTTTTAACGGCATCACTTTCGCGATGCGCGCCTCGTGGAGTGAGGGTGAACCACCAAGATCTTTTGAATGTAACGGGACCCCCATCAACAAAAGCATCTGCTTTAAAACAGGGAACGTCCGATATGTACTCATACACACACGCACACCACCAACGTTCACGTGCGCCCTAACCTTTATGTAAGTTATAGTTGAGGGGAGAGGGTCGTAATATGAAGGTAGGTTGGGAAGGACAAAGGTATGGGGAAGGTATGCCTGTTGGAAGGGTGTAAGTAGGGTGGAGAGGATGAGAGAGAGTGTATAGGAGGATTCAGGGGGAATGGAGAAGGATATGAAGGTAGTAGGAGAGGAGGGTGTGAGAGAAAGGATATTTACAAAGCGCGTGGGAGCGAGGAGCCGTTTCATCCGAAAAGACTCGTGTATTACCGAGGCACACAAAAGATTATAGCGTTGATAAATGCGGACAAACGTAGCCGGTGGGAGGAGAGTAATAGGACAAGAGATTAAACTGACGTACGGTGTGTGGGGGGGCCATGAAGGAGGAGGGGGTGGCTAAGAGGTAGGAGGAGGAGGAAGATGAAGGGGAGTAAAGAGAGGAGGATGCAAGGGAGGTGGATCAATTGGAGGGGGGAGAAATGGAGGAGGCGGTGGCGGTAAGATAGGGAGTGAAGAGGAGATTATAGAGCCTACACATACCCCCTCCTCCCCAACAAACTGGAAGACGACAGATAGGGCGGGTGACCCAAGGGTTATATATATATATATATATATATATTTAACTTCGTGGCCGCTGAATTTTTCTCTGCTCAAAATTGATGAGTATTGCAGATTGTCATGAAAAAAAATATCACCTTTTTCAAAGGAAGTAGTAATGGACTACGTGTTGAGTAGTTGTCATGTTTAAACCATTTTATTATCAAGTCAACTTCCAACAATGGACATGAAACGAAAATAAAACTTTTACAATCCACAGTTTTTGGTCAAAACATGTATGCACAATCCGGATTTAAATGCTTTTGCATCATCGTCAGGTGCTTGATTGTGCGTACGTGTTTGGGCCCAACATTGTGGATCGTAAAAGTTTTATTTTCGTTATTTAAAATGGAATTCCACCGAGTCAAATTATATCTTATTTCTTTTATAATAATGGATATATATGAGAGGACTGTGCATCGTTGGTTAAATCAGGCTGAGTAAAAGAAATCATCAATGGGTACTGTTTTTTTTAATTTTTTCATTGAACAAGTGGACGATTTTGCGTATCTTGGTCTAATGTTTGCAAAAAGATGGAAGGATTGATAAAGAGATGAATAGGATTGGAAATGCCGGTAGGAATGTCGTAGGTGGTATGTGGAATATATATCTTTAGGAAAGACAGTTTGTCTAAGAAAGGGAAAATCGCAGTGTAACAGAGTGTTCTCCTGCTGACGTTATTATATGGCAGCGAAACCTGGGTATTTCAGGACAAGTATAAGAGTGGGCTAAATGCAGTGGGAATGAGGTAACTGGGAAGTATTTCTGGTAAAAGTAGAATTGATGGGGATAGAAATGAGAGGGTCATGAAAGAATGTGGTTTAGATGATCCAGTAATGGACATATGTGTGAAAGGAGAGTGTGCTTCGTTGTTATGGCTACGTAGAGAGAATTGAAGAGAGTCGAATAACAAAACACATATAATATGATAGCAGAGGGAATGGTGTGAGAGGAAGAGGTAGATCGAGAATTTAATGGGTGAATGTGGTGGTTAAAAGACTCTTAATTAAAGAGGAGGAATATCAGGAGTCTTGAAGAATAGGAGAGCGTGCTTTTAAGCAATGCATGAGTGAAAGAGAATAGATATGAAAGGATAAGATATTGTGGATGAAATTATTAAAAGAAAGCCAGTGTTCTAGGCTTGACACTAAGTTCATTGACTGTGTCTACCCTGAGAGGGAAAGGCGTGATGTGTATTCATGTTACGTATGCTCGTTTTTTACGTCCAACTCTTTGACAACTAGCAGTAATTTAGAGTAGGAATGCAAGATTGTCAAGGCTTATGTACTCCTCCCCTACTATAGGTTTGGAGGTGAAACATGGATGTGCCAGGATAAGCATACAATGTCGGCTAAATGCATTGGGTTTGGAGTGAGGGTAAAAGTAGGTGGGAACTGACATTGGAGATCCATATTTGAATCCCGGCCAAGTCAAATGATTTTTTCATGGCCAGTTTTCCTCTCTCAGGTAATATACGCAGTTACGCCAGTGCGCGTAACGGCGTATCTCGTCATTTGTGTAAGCATTACTATATTATATGTTTAAAGTTTATTCTGAAGGTAACTTAGGGTCGGCCTTTTCCGCCGCATTACGTGTGAGGATATTATTCGACTGTTTGTGTATTCCTTCTCACTTTCTTGTATGGTAGTGGGAATCGTGTAGGTACCTATGACACGATGAGTATAGGTGTAGGCTAAATGCAGTGGTTACGGGTAATCTACGAAGTGTTTGCGGTAAATGTTGAAGGGAATGGTTTAGGAATGAACGGTTAATGCTTAAGGATGCTCCAGTGATTGGGGTATGTGAAAAAAGCGTGCTTAGTTGGTTTGGCCATGCTGAGATAATGGATGAATGGGTCCTCTCAAAGAAAGGAAGAATATCATGTGAATGATCGTATGAAATATCAGTTGAAATGAAATTTATGTGAAAAAGCAGCAGATTGCGCATTATCAGATGAGATAAGAGACGAAATCATTTGAGGAAATATACAAATTTTTAATTGAGAGGGGAAATTACGAAATACATAACTAAATGGTGCAACCATTAAGGACATACACAGTGGAACCGTCTCCTCAGAGTATAAGCCTTTTGGTCACCGCAATATTTGTCCACTAAGGCTAAAATGGTTACAGAAACAGTCTTTGCAGTCTAACCTATGAAAAGAATTAGAAGAATGCATTTCAACTCTTCACAGTCCAGTACTTGAAGGAGTATACGATTAAAATCGAAAAAAAGTACCTGATTTTTTAGGTTCATTCATATTAACGTACAGTGGTGCACAGTCTCCGGTGAGATGTCGTGGAAAAGGAAGATAAAGAAACAGAATGGGCAAAGGAGGTTAGGTTAAGAAACTGCTAGAGGGAGGGAGAGAGAAATGGACACCCACAAGTTTTCCTACGGACTGAGGCCACAGCTGAGGTCTCCCGGCAACGCGCAAATAATTCCTGGACCGAAATGAATCTGCCGGGCGAAAATGAGAGCAAAGAAAATAACAACGGAATCCGTTTTAACAAACTGAGCGAATGGGTCGCACAACTCTTCTCTCCCGATCTCCTGACTTCCAAACTTGGGTTCGCGTTTTTTTGGTCGAATTTTCGCAGAGCCCCGAAAATGCGCGGGTTTATATTTTAATCTGGAACAATATGCACCTGGGATAAGTACACGCCGCCGCGGGCCATAATAACGAGGAAAACGGTAGTAAAAAATTTACCTTCCCTCGCCCACCTGCTGCCTCATCCACGTTCTATACACACACACACCCATCTTCCTAGGTCACAGTGTTATTCAACCGAAATGTGCATTATCTATATATAATATTTTTGAAATTTATTTTTAGTTTCAAAAATGTTGTATTGTGATTTGGAGACAAACCTTTTGACTGAGGATATGAATAGGCATCTTAATTTATATACAGCCCCCAAGATTGCAATACGAACTGTATTCATAATATTCCGATTTATATATATATATATATATATATATACACGAAACGAAAATTTTGCCAATAGGCCACAAAATAATAAAAACACTTGACAGGGGGTGGGGAAAGAAAAGTAAAAAGAGAGAGAGGACTTACTGGGACGTTTCGGGAATGTAGGCCCTTCTTCAGCTGTAGAAAATTGAGAAGTACCGCTCCAAGGTAGGGGAAGGGAAGCGGGGAAAGAAGGGAAGTGAGGGGAAGTTGTGGTATAGGGGAGGGGGGACGGGGATGGGCACTGGTGTTGCACCTATATGTCTAGGGAGGGAGTGCAACAAAGTAGGGAGGGGTGTGGGTGAACTGGGATGAGTTGAGAATTGAACCTGGCTGTCTAAAAGACTGCAACAAAGTTGCTAAGTTAGGAGGGGGTGGGGGAGTGTAAGAGGGACGGGAAAGGTCACGTGGTGTCGCACCTGGATGTTTAGAGGGGGGATGATGATGCAACAAAGTAGGGAATTGCGCCTGGCTGTTTAGAGGAGTGCAACAAAGTTGCTAAGTTGGGAGGGGGTGGGGGAGGAGAATAAAAGGCGTCGGAGGAGGAGGGAGAAAGTAAATGGACAAAAATTCAGTGCATAATGTTAAGACCGGGAGGGGAAAAGGCGCGACAAAACCAAATAATAGAAAGCTCAGTGTTCCTAAGTTGTGTGTTCGAAGCGTCGGCGGGGAGGGCGTGGAGGATGGTGAGACGGAAGCAAGAGTCGAATTTGAGGTTATGAGTGGAGGCGTGTTTTGGGACTGGGAAGTTGGGCGGGGCGGCTCGGTGTCCGTTTATTCTGATGGACAGGGGATTGCAGGTCTCGCCGATTTAAAAGGAAGGGCAGACCTTACACTGCAGAAGGTATACCACGTTAAAGGTAGTGCAGCTGCCGTGGGAAGATATAGGAAATGGGGTGGGGTTGTTGGGACTGTGGAAAGAAGAGAGATTACATATTAAAGGGCAGGTTTTGCAACGAGGTCTATGGCAGGGAAAGGTACCGGGGATTTCAGGAGGGATCAAAGTGGGACGGGATTGGTGGGGGCGTAGAATATTGTTGAGGTTGGCCGGTCTTTTGTAAGTAATGGTAGGACATTTGGGGATTAAGTCGGAGGTGAGTGGGCTGTCGCTCAAAATGGGGAAAAGTGACTTGAGGATGAGGTTAACTTGGTGAAGCCCCGGTAGGAATGTGGTGCAAAGGTTCAAGGGAGGTTTGGTGGTGGATGATCTAGGGCGAGGAGTATAAGGGGTGGTGGAGGGTAGGATGCGGCGATCAAGGAGAGGGGAGGGGTAGCCGCGTTTAAGGAGAGCGGTTTTTAAGTTGCTAAGGTGGTGGTCGAGAGCAATTTGAGAGTTGCAGATACGGTGCGCGCGAATAGAAAGGGAGAAAGGAATGGAACGTTTGGTATGGTAAGGGTGGCAGCTGTCAAAATGAAGATATTGTTGACGGTTAGTGGGTTTGATATGTAGGGAGGTTAGGAATTTGTTATCACATAGAGAAATATCGGTATCTAGGAAGGTAATGTGGGTGCTGGAAGTGGTAAAGGTGAATGAGACAGAAAAAGAGGAATTGAGATCGGAAAGGAAGGTGGACAAGGTTTGAGGACCGTGCGTCCAGATGAGAAAAATGTCATCGATAAAACGAACCCAAAATAGGGGTTTGAGGGACCGGGAAGATAGAAAATTGTCCTCCAGCAGACCCATAAAAAGATTAGCGTACGAAGGAGCCATTCTCGTATCCATTGCTGTGCCCTTCGTTAGCAGGAAGATTTGGTCTCTGAAGGAGAAGGCATTTTTTTCTAGGACATGTTGGGAAAGATTTAGGAGGAAGTCAGAGGAAGAGACGTGGGGGGTGGGGCGGAGGGAAAGAAAGTGTTAATGGTAGCATAATTAAATCTCCGCTTGCTACATAGGTCTAGAATATCTGGGGTAATGTACATTTTACCGTCCAGGTAATGGATGAAAACGTTGACAGCAATGTCTACTCTTAACGGGCATACGATCTGCTGCATCAATAAAACTATCAATCATTTTTTCCGTTGTTTGGCGATTATGTTCCCTCCCCCTTGATGTTTTGAGAAGTGTGTTTTTTTATTTCAAAATGAGAAGCCTTTCTTCTTACGCTTTTTATAAATGAATCATGCATCGCGTGTACAAATTTTAAGTGCATAAGTGTCATATACGTGTAAATTTAAAAAAGTTATATACTTTTTTGTAGTGATAATTTACGTTGTTGTTGTTGATTATTTTTGGTTGTTGGAGTCTAAAACGCTATATCTTCGCGTTGCACTTGAAAGGTTAAGTGTTTCATATTCATAACGGTTGGATTTTTAGTTAATGATTCCATTCAGATCTTAAGGTTAAGTAGTGATGACATTTGAAGGAAATCATCAATTTTTAACGCTTTTTTGATCTACTAACGTAGCGAAGAGAAGTTCCCTTGACGTCATTTTATTCGGCGGTAACCTGCCGCACCGTGTTGATTTTACTGTCCGACTATCGATTAAAACATCGACAACAGTCTTCATTCGAATGGGGCATACGGGTGGGTATCGTGAAAATAAAATACCCATAATTTTGGCCGCTGCCAGCGTCGCTCTAAGGCGGTATCATTTCCCTTCACCTTGTTTATTGCGGAATACGCGTCTTTCTTTTTTTTGATAACCAAATAAAGCTTCCCCCTCCCTCTCCCAATCATTCGGTCGACGCACCCTTCCGTGGAACTGCGGCGTCGCTGTTGCCGCTGCTCTCTTTTTTTATTTATTCATTTTTTTAAACTTTTTCAGATCATCGCCCTCGTAGGCGAATGTTGCCTCGTCGTCGTAATCGAAAGTGGCGTTCGAAATTCTTTCCTTTTTTTATTTTTCCTTATTTAGTTTGGAGGAAAGGGGTTTGGGAGAATATAAGGGAAGGTATGAGATGGGCAGGTATTCGGTGTTTCTCGTGCATACTTTTTTCTTCGAATGTTTTCTCTTTTTTTTCTTCTTAGAATCGGTCGTTAATAATACTACGGATGGCTGGTATCGGGCGATAAAAAAATAAACATTTCGCGAGCGGAATTGGAACATAAAATGAAACAGCGCTTTGGATGTTTATTATTTTTCTTCTCTATCTTTTTTTGCGGATTCCACGTAATTATTCTCTCCTAAGTTTAGAACTGCTCGATAGAAATGTAAACTGAAGATTGATGTAATGAAATGCACGAAAATAATGTGTTTGGGAAGGTTCACCAGCGCCCATATTTGTACTCAAAAATTAATGCTTTTTTGAAATATCGTCATAAGGATAATTTTCGTAATGTTGAAACTTCCTGATAGAATAACAAATTCAGTATTATTTGAGCCGTTGGAGAGCAAAAGTGGTGTATGCCAGTCGTTGGCTATATTCTAGTGTGTTACGCAGAAGCATTCCTCTACGTTTATTCCGTTTAGTGCATGGGTGATGTTAGTCTAGCTTTCAATTTTTCCAGCAGATAGCAGTTCTTAGGGTTTATCATTTAATTTATTTTACTTTCAGCCTCATTTTCCAAAAAAAGTAATATTTGTGGACGCACGCCATTATTGATCTCTATAAGACTATGGCTTGAGCTCCATTACTATGTCTTGCTGAAGGGAAAAAGAGAGTATTTTAATCGTTAAATGTTAACGACAAAAGACAGAATAACAGGAAGAATTTTGCTATGCGGGAAGTTGCATTACCCGTGATGGAAGAATCAATATATATGCGTAACATGCAGAATAACTCGAGAAAACAATGCATTCTATCGGAAGAAGTGTCAGTTATCATATTATTACAAGTGTTCTTTTTTATTCAGGAGAAGATGTAGAACAGTATTGGCAGAACTAATGAAAGAAGTAACCACACTCACTTCCCAAATAATACTCAAAGCCCTGAAGAAGAGATTAGGTATTACATATAATTGCAAAACATCGGCGATGAAGTAATGACGATCTATTATTTCCCAAGAGCTATCTCATTCAGTATAAAAATGATTTAATGACCAAAAAAGTGGTAGCAAGAGCAAAATACCTGATTATTATTGCGATCATTAGCTGCTAGCAACAACAGTAACTTGGAAATAAATAATCACATCGCGTAAACATATGCATGAAACTTGCTATTATATTGCAGTGAAGCTTCGACATTAATAGCTTCAAGGCAAATAATATATGAAGTAATTAAAAGGTGGTGTAATCGAAGAATGATTACAAAAATGAACGAAGGGAATCACCAGAGCAGAAGTAGATACTATGGATAGCTGTGGAGATAAGACGGTGTGGTGTTATGAAAACTGCGGTGTAGAAAAACAAGCTTATCGGATACATTCATAGATATGGCAATATTCTAAATTCGGTAATCCGAGGGTAAAATGGGAAGGTCTGGGCTGGGATACCTGAAGCATAAGATTAAGAGATGATAGAAAGCGTAATTTAGGAAGTTATAAAATTGTTCAAGGTGAGAAGAGAAGTGAGTAGAGATTGCTTCAAAACAGTCTTCGGTTTCATGACTGCTCTACAAATGTTAAACCGGGATCCCGGTCAAGGCGAATGATTTTTCTCCTGTGGAATATTGCACTTACAAGCCATCTTAATTCAAGGCAAATTTCAGCCTTGGGGTTTATGCGAACAATATGTTCTCGTCCGCAGTGTACATTGTAGCAGATGAGACATTGTTGTGCATGACATGCCACGGTCGCAGAGAATAAACCCAACATTGTCGCTTTAAGGTAGTTTGAGAGCGAAAAATCACTTCAGCTAGAATTTGATGAATTTGGCCTCATTTTAAAGAAAAAAACTATCATCTTCACAATTATATTAAAATATCAACCCCTTACTTTTCGAGTAATTTTCCAAAAAATATAAGCTGTTGTACATGGGATAGATTATTACTGTGCGCTCCAGAGGGAGAATCATTATAAAATTAGAAACTTCTAGCACCTAGATTTCGTCAAAATGCTCTCGCTACCTTAGGGATTTATTTTCTCATGATTAAAGCCGATTTCATCAATTTGCATTCTACGGAGGCTTCTTATCCAATTCATGAGACTCCCCTCTCATTATTAACCTTTTCATCTCCGGAATAGATCGAAGCAGATGCCTTAATAGGAATCAAACCGCTTCAATTCCAACTCGGGGCGATGGCGGTCTTCCCCAAGGCCTCAGTTTCCGAAGCAGAACTGCGGCGGTGGTGATCGGTAGGGAGCAGTGGGTGGTAGGGGAATAGAAGCACAGGGGGGATGTGGAGTTAATCTGTTGGCCTTCCTCTTCCGTCCGTCATGCGAGAGCGCGACCCCCCATCGCAGGGGTCATTTCAATTTCCTAGGCGGGGGAGGTGTGGTTCATCGGCCGACCCCATCGATCAAGGGATCAACCTCCATCAAACGAGAGGAGTCGTCTTCTCTGCGACTCACACGCTCATGCCTAGCGACGTCTCAGTGCCGACACATCGACTGCCGCACGCTGGAGATTCGATATTGATCATTCGTCGGACTGTCGAAGCATCGTTGTAGTGACATACGATATAATACGTAGGCGTGCTGGTGACAAAAGATAATGAAATACAAGAAGTAATTAAAAAAACTAGGATTGCAGCAGGCAATATCGAGCTTTGTTGAAGGTGCTCAAGTCACAGAACCTCAGCCGGAACTTGAAAGCAAAGGTTTATCGAACAGTGATTAGACCTGTGGTTATGTATGGTTCATAAACGTGGTCCATGATCACTGCAGAAGAAGAGCTACCTTAATCAAAAGATGGGAAAGGAAAGTACTAAGAAAGATTTTTGGTGCAGCATAGGAAGGGGAACAGTGAAAAATACGGAGTAATAGAAAACTGGAGGAACTCTACAATCATCCTAACATAGTGGCCGAAATTAAGAATAATAGGTTAAGGTGATTAGGGCATGTTGAAAGAATGCCTGAGGATAGGGTGGTGAAAAAGATATACCTTGGACATCCTGGTTGTAGAAGATTGAGAGGAAGGCCTCGGAAAAAATGGTTGGATGATGTAGAGGATGATCTGAGAAATATCTGAGAATAAGAAGATGGAGAACGCATGCAGGAGATCAAGATGCCTGGGCTAACATTGTCGGAGAGGACTTAAGGCCCTGTGCATGGGCTGTAGCGCCGAGGAGTGTGTAATGCAATGAAATGTAGTGATGGGGAGAGAGATTGGTGAGAATGATTGCATGACGAGGGTAAATGTGGAAGTAATTATAAATGCAGACGATTTTGTGTATCTCGGCCGAATCTTTGTAAAACCTGAAAAGATAAATTCGAAAAGATTAAAAGGAGTGCGAATGCCGATAGGAAAGTCGTAGGTTGTATGTGGAGCATATATCTAGGAATAAGTGCTTGTCTAGGCAAGCGAATACCCGAGTGTATATCAAAGTGTTCTCCTGCCAAAGTTTTTATATGGCAGCGAAACCTGAGTAAAACGAGATAACCATAAGAGTGAATTTTAAGTGCATTGTAAGTTTGACGTAAATGCAGTGCGAATTAACCTGGCGGTACCTTAACCCGGGAGCGAGCGCTCGCATGTGAGACTTTTTCTCACACTCAGATGTATCATTGATTATCTATCATAGAGCGTTTATTGGAAATATATTACACTATATTTAGATTTAATTTATTTCTCTAAATGTTCATTTGAAACAATGATTTCCACATATACACAATTACTGATACAATTACGTAATCATTGCTAATGTTACTGGCGATGATACCATTGAGTATTAATGAAGAAAAATACCATTCTCAAGGAGAAATATTTATTTATGAGGACATACATTCTCATGACTTATAAATTTGCATTAACGTATCAGCTCTCCACGAAATGAATCAACTTTTCCCGCATGTTGCGAGAGTGTAACGCAACTGAGTGATGCAAAAACACTAACGTCAGTGGTCGCGCGATGAGGAAAAGTCTCACACCTTGTAGCCGACGGTATCAGACATATCATTACACAGCTGCGGACGCTTCATTTATACTTTTTGAGACGGTCGGTCAATAGGAAGAGATAAAAAGTCAGCTAGAAGGACAGGGAACTTATTCTAACTCACGATTATAAAGTGAGCACAAGTTTAAATTTGGTGTGAGAGAAAATCTCATTGCGCGACCAATGGTAGGTTAGTAGTGGTTGCGGCAAAAGTAGGTTGGATAGGGATAAAAATGAGTGTGTGATGAATGAATGTGGGTTGGATGCTTCAGTAATTGACATACATGTGAAAGGAGTGCGCTTCGTGGCCACGTTGAGAGAATGGATGAGAGTCGAAAAGCGAAAGAGATAAATTATAAGTAGAGTGAATGGAGTGAGAGGAAGAGTTAGACCGCGAAAGTCATATGAGTGAATGCGAAATGGAAGAGAGACTAAAAAGAGTGTTTAGAGTCTTCAGAATAGGAGATCGTGTCTGAAGCAATGCTTGAGTGTAAGAGAACCGATAGGGGCAATGCAAGGATACAGAATTATGGAAGAATTTATTCAGAGAGTCAGTTTTCTAGGCATAAGAGCACTAAGTTTGTTCTCTGTCTTTTCTTATCCTGAAAGGGAATTGTATTTATTTATGCATAGTTCCATTTCATGCGCTCTGAAATGTAAAAGCAGCTTTACACTTGGAATTTTCTTGCATAGCATTAGCCTTGTAAGTCGCTTGCTAGTACCGATTCGGTGTATAAGCACGGTCTTCAACGGAGGCAGTGGTCGATAGGTGAGGTAATCGACATAATATCGACCACGTGGTGACTTCGCTGTCTCTGGCGCCGCTAAATGGAAACTATAAGCATTCAGCATGCTGACTAAGTGGAGACTGTTATTGTTGCACTTTTAACGTATAGTCAACGACCATGGTTTCGGCACGGTGGAATCTTTGCAGTAGCTGACACCTTAGTTGGTTATTAAAAAAAGGAAAGGTAAAAATACGTCTAGTCTTATTTTACTCAACATGTTGAACTACAGAAATGAACTGGCTTCTATTTTGCCTGCAAGTATCATTTCCATTATGCGGTTGTGTTGCATAACACCCGGTGAAATTTTGATCACATGACCGCGAGTGGTGATTCAAAATCTAAACCGCGAATTCATTTTCCGGAGAAATATTTGTCGTTATTGATAAAATATTTCTTTTATTAGGGTGGGTAACTTCTGGAAGTAACTTCTTAAAGTGATTAAGAAGTTACTTCCACAAGTCGATTTGCCGTTTACACAGGCGAATGTAAGCTTCTGCAGGATACTTGCCGACACTTGTAAAAGTTCTTGCAGACTTGTAAATATTCTTGCGGACTTGCAGAGTTGTTTACGCTTGCCATTTACGTCAAAAGTCGCTTTCTAAAGGTAATTAACTTGCGTTGTAAAATTTCCAGTGTGCACCCACCTGTAGGGATGTTTTTGGTTCATATGAATTACTAGAGAGATAGACTTCACTCTGTGACTGTTCTTGTGTGACCGCAATTGAAATAATCCTAAAACTTAATTACGCTTCATAATTATTTAATTTTATGTCTAGAAATCTATAAGTTACACGACCGTCTTTGGGACTCAAGTAACGTGGTGTAAAAACGCATTGGTTGAGGAAATTCGGCAATATTCTACATTGCAACAGCCATTCATTGTGCACGGGTAATTTGGGGTGAGAGGATATGCTGAAAGGTGTGGATGAAAGGTAGGATGAAGGGTAGGATGTTGGGTAAGCGGGGAAGGTTAGGAAAGAGTGGTAGGAAGTATGCCGAGCTGAAGAATGAAATCGTTTAAGAGGATAGGGGCCTGTGCCTGTAAAAGTTAAGGGGATTTTATCTCTTTTCCTTCTAAATCTAAAGATTAATCGGTATAATCTACTATAATAATCACCGATGTGTATATATATATATATATATATATATATATATATATATATATATATATATATATATATATATATATATATAATATATATGTGTCAGTATCTTTCACTCATGAAATACACGTGAAGATGAATCTTCATTTGGCTGCAGACCTTTTTTTATTTGCAAAATTAAATTAGAAATAGTGGTTCTCTGTTATTGAGAAAGGTACCAATTGAAAGATAATAAAATGAAGATTCTTATTCTTTCAATCGAATTTCTTATTTCGGTCGAAATTCCGAAATATTTGCCAAAACGTAAAGATTTGTCGCAATATTTTAGTGTTTTTGAGTCATCGTCCCCATGACGACCATAATTATTCCGCGCGTATATGTCCATTAATAACTCAATGATTCTTTGCACTAAATAAGATGTACTAAAATCAATGTTAATGATAATATTCTTCTCGTTGATATTCAACGGGCACCTTCACTAGTGCAAGTAATTAATAATAATGCGTAATTTAAATGTGAATATCGCACGACTGAGTGCCACGGTGTTTAATCGGAGGCGTCCCAACTTCAAGGAGGCAGAGAGAGATTCTCTCTGCCTTCGGAGGTTATGAATCATGACGCTTCCAGTGTCAGCGGGGCCATCCAGCCTGCTTTATGTATTTTTTTTGCAGTCCCTTCTCGGAAACATGGCAAAAAGGCGTCGGCGACGTCTTTTTTTTTTGCTTTCACGATGGCCGATTCCCGTTCCCCGAATAGTTTTATTATTTTTTATTCGGAATTCCCGGTTTCGGGACGTAAAACATTGGCCCCATCCGAGATGAATGTGAGGAAGAGAGATCGAGGTGGTTAGCGGAAACGTTTTTGGAAGTGGATGGTGGAATGCGCGTTACCATTAATTGCTTACTTTTGACCACTATCTTTTGGCTGTGGCCATTTTTCTATAGTTTCTCCAAGAGTAAGGCCTGTATTTAAAATTCTATACTCTACTCGTAGGTTATAAAATACATTATTCCTCTTTTATATGCATGCATGAACACGAATGTGGGTTTCTTCCACTTAGTACTAATTTTTCATATTAAAAATGAAAAGGAAATGACAACTCCTGCAGATTTGTTTTTGGTCCATCGTGTAGGCAGAGTCCTCTGGATTTTCGATAATACACTACATAATCCTATGAAGGAGTAGTGTTGAGAACGGCCATCCAGAGGACTCTGCGTGTAGGTAGCTAGGGCTGCCCTCTGGAATTTTAGGGTGAAAATGTTGAATGGGGCTGCTGTAAAATAAAAACGATTTTGTGAATGAAGTATTAATAAAATTCAATGCAAAAATAAAAAAATACAGTATTTATTCTTATATAAGAGCCGTTTTGGAACTTGTCAAACTGTGCTATAATCACTTCGTGCATAGAGATTATTGGGCGGAGATGACTTCAATATCACGTCATCACTTACAATCCGGACGAAGGATACCACCTTTGAATTGTCCAAGATAATAGTGATGACTACCAAACTCGGGCTGACATACACAGTTACAACACAAGAACAAAGTCTAAACTGAATATAACACAGTACAGATTAACCATATCACACACAACTTTAAACATGGGTATAAAGTTAAACAACATATTGCCAAACTCCCTTTAAATGGCTACATCATGTAAATTTCGAAGGGCATTGGAGAAATGGTTGGTTGATAGGCCACTATACAACATTGAAGAATACTTTGCACTTGACTTTGCAAGTATTTCAGGGTAATATATTTGCATTGATCATGTTTGTATTTTGGTGTATTTTTATGTTTTACTGTACTTGGACGACACCTATCACTTAATAGTGCAATGGGTTAATAAAAATTATTATTATTATTATTATTAAGTACCTGCACCAATCGTGGAAGATAGTCTTGAAGCCAGCCAATAGGAGAGCAGTATCCACATGGGAGGGAATTTCGCTAATTTCATGTGTAACGAGGGCAATAATCGTGAATCGGAATCTTAGACCTGAAGACGCGGGCAGGAGCGCTTGCGAAACTGTTGTCGCCTTACAACATTC
Source organism: Pyrrhosoma nymphula (assembly GCA_963573305.1). Lineage (NCBI taxonomy): Eukaryota > Metazoa > Arthropoda > Insecta > Odonata > Coenagrionidae > Pyrrhosoma > Pyrrhosoma nymphula. The sequence goes on along the minus strand of OY754335.1, from coordinate 2,566,403 downwards.
GACGCGGGAGAACATCCGAAAAATGAAGAAATATTCTGGTTCTTTACATCACCAGTTTTGATTGACGGGAGCCTTGGCCTTCTTCTAGAGTGGTTTACGTTTTGGATACCGACTACGAGAAAGAAGAAACTGTGATGCTTGTTTTGAACGAGCTTATTAAGAATAATTCTATGCTTCCCCTGCGAGTAGCTGAGGTGAATATTTATCGGGCTTCTCACCGCTGTGTCCTCCGGAGAAGTTGGTGGTTGCCAAACATTAAATTAACCTTCAACATGCCATCAGCTGGGAGGATACTAAATTGCTATGACGCTCCATGGTGTATTGGGATCGAATAACCAAAGAGGAATTCAAAATCCCCCTGGCATTCAACAACTTCAACAGGGACCAAGGATTCCAGCTCAGTAAAACTTGGAATACAATTCTCAAATTGACGGGTAAGAGGCATACGTATCCGCCCATCACAGCGGGCATGACCTGAAGGGATGAGTAGGTACACAATCCGACAACTTTTGCCTCCCGGAATTCACAGACCTGAAGACGATGGGAAAGTCTCCCATCGTCTTCAGGGCTGGGAAACCTAATCCGGTGTTAAACCCAGGAAGAATTCACCTGAGCTTATGAATTCTTAGGAAGAGGGCTCTAAATAAATAAGTTATGTATATTTTTTCGGACTAATTTAATGCACGGGTGGAAACATCGTATACGCGAGGTCATCAGATAGACAGTAGTTGATTAATATTAAGTGACCATGAATTTTCGCAAATTTTAGCGAGAAGCAACGAATTTCCTTAGGGACCCAATCTATCTAGCCCATTCGGGTTTTGGCAACGGCCTGCCACGATGGAAACACCGGTTCCCGATCAGTCACCAAAGTTAAGCATCGTTGGGCTCGGCTCGGAGTTTGGATACGGGTGATCCTCCGATCCCTGTCTGAACGTGGCTGGCAGTAAGTGCGAAATGACCTTAGCCGTCGAAGCACGTTAAACAAAAATACTACTACTACCCATTCGCAGATGATGACGCGTACTTGTGAAGTGCAGTGCATGGGACATATGAGTGGTGACTGCCTAGTCCGTCTCCTCTGGTAATCGAATCCGCGTTCACGTTGAGGAAAGACGTAGTTCCCGAGGATGCGAAAATTCTGTCTCGCCACTCTCATCCAGTCATCTTCAATTTTGAGTGTGGGCGTGAGAGCGCCAACGGTGACAAAAAAAGGCCGTGGTTGAGTTGTGAGGTGGGATTTCAAATAAAAGAAAGATTTAGCGGCAGTCCTCTCTCCCTCTTACTCTTTTGAAATTCGGATTTATGATTCCACGGCTTGTATTGGCTTCAGCGAGGGAATTCCACGGGTTATTACTCTTTATTACGTGACATCGATGCGTCTAATGTAGTGTGTGTTGTCTTCAAATTTTTTGCGATTCACTTCATTCCTCTAGGGCCCATCATAGTTCATATTTTTTCCATATCTCAATTTTTTCTGTTACTTTTTTTTCCTTTTTCGGATGTGATTTCGCACTTTCGTTGATTGCGTAAGAATTCTTCAAATATTTTTTTTTACTAATTCAGTTCAAGTTTGCTACTTCCTTCGAAATGTTTCCGCTTACATGTCAGAATAAAGGACAATATGCAATGTTCAACGGTTATAAAAAATTAGATGCATTTTTGTCAAGATGACAAAAACTTCTAACTTTTTCTTTTCTTGTCAGTGTATTTACGTTAAGTGTACGCTGTAGGGTGTAGTATATTTTCAACTCGATAGCAGCGATACAATTTTTTGTATTCATTTTTTTAAATCTCTTGATAACTATCGCAATAGCGTATGATTGCGAAACTGATATAAAAAATACGAATAGTTGCAGCCTTCACTACCACAGGTAGTGGTAACACACCACTACCTGTCGTATTTATTGTGAAAGATGACGAGAAATATATTAGGAACAACGCGAAGTTACTACACATATCGTTGCAAATTTTGTAGATCACTTAATTCATATTGGGTTTAAAAAAATCTACCATTTCCATTTATAAAGAATTTACTGTACAGCGTACTGTATGCCTATCTGATACACTTTGAAAATTGCCTTCCCAATTTGTTTCTTTGACTATGAAAGACATGATGAAGATGTTGGTAGAATGAAGGATGGAAATGAAGGCAGAGTATGTGAGACGGCTAATCCACATTTCGTCATCATTTTGTCAATCCTTAAGCGGTGATTACATTAGCGGAGATGACTCCTGTGCGAGTCCTCTCGTAAACTTCGATACTTGGACGGAGTAGCCGCCGTCCTAGCTGTGGAGGCGATTATCGACCAACCGTTCAGTCGGAAGAGTGGAAATCGCACGTTTAAAATGGATGCCGCTTCATACACGACGGATATGGAAAAGGTTTGCCTGCTCAAGTTGATGCTAGTTAAGTTCATAACCATTAATTGAGGTATATATTGACATTTTTGCTTTCCGAAATTGATTTTAGTGCGAGTGTAGAACCTGACGTTGAGGTATATGTGAAACTAGATTCTTACAAGTTCCCTTAAATACTCTCGGAATGCCTTTGAAGAATTACGAAGCTTGGGTAGCGTGGTGGTGTTGCGCATTGGCCCCGCAAGTCAAAGGTCCGATGTTTGATTCTCGTTCCGGGTGAATTTCTTTACTTAGAAAATTTCTACTTAACGAAGGGTTTCATTCGGACCCCGCACTTAATCTCTAGATCTGATCGAAGCGACAAAATTAGACAGCCGAACAGATGGCTACAAAATTCCTTCTTTCTACGAACCATTCGTATCATTAAACAAAAACGGAACTAGACAGTAAGATAGCTCACTGTTCACTTTCGTCTTTCCTTCGGTCGATTCCTTGTTCTTTGCCCATCCTTTTTTCTTGGATGGTGTCCTTAAACCCCTTGCCACACACCAATACGGTGGCTCACAGGGTAGCTAGTAGTCGTGCACCTCAAAATTTCGATGCACCTGAAACCAGTACCACTGAAACTACCAAGTCAAATAAATAGTTAAAGCAAAAATAATAGCACATAAACCTTCTCGCTGCAGAATCTTATTCTATTAATTTGGTGAATTCAGTTCATTTTAGGTGTTTGACATATTTAAAAAAAAGTTAACTATAATGCTAACAAAAACGATACCTATTTGCTGAAAAAATATAGAATTCTCTACGTATTAATGCCAAATAGTTAACATATTTTTTTGTAAAAAATAATAAAGGAGGTATTTAATTAGAATAAAAAATCATTTTATAAAAACAATAACATACTATTGTATACCGCAGCAATAAAGTATACCAACGAACGTCAGTCACATTCTTTGGAAGTGTTTGAGCATCAAGAATCAATTGATGGGATTCGTATCAAGAGTGTTAAGTTTTGTTATAATTTAATTTCATTCTTTAATGCATATTAATTCTAATTACTAATCAATTTCGGTCCCGCTAAGTCCCAAGGACTTGTCAGCGGGGTCCACGACAACATAAAAATATGGCAACCACACCTTTACCAGATATATATATATGGGTCATTCCACCTCAATTCAACAAACGTTTGTCCCTTAGGGTCTCAGATTTTGATAAAAATTGGTGTATGGGTACAATATTAACTCAAACTGAATACCCTGAAACCGTTTTGTGAAAAAAAAATTTTTGAGTGAATTATGCATATTTTAATTTTTTCGCATTTTTAGCAAAAATCCGTGCCTTAAATCATATTATCACTTATATCTCCGCTTGTAATTGTCATAAAACAATGATTAATAACTTTTATTAAAGCTAAATCTTTATTGAATGCAAATATATCAATGAAAAATTATTTTCATCTACACCCTATTGTTGTAAATTACTAATGTTTAAAATATTGTTACTAAACTTTTCTCAAATACTCCATCTCAGAATCGGCCGAAACTTTTTTTCCGTAATCTAAACATATTCAGCTAATTATTTCAATAATAAAATTTAGTGGCAATTCATAAATGCGCTTTTTATAAATATTTAAACATTTACAATTTTCTCTCGCGCGGCCCGTGTTTAAAAAGTTGTTAATAAACTTATTTTTGGAATAGTTATCTAGATATATTTAGATTAAGGAAAAAAAGTTTCGGCCGATTCTGAAATGGAGTATTTGAGAAAAGTTTATTAACAACTTTTTAAACACGGGCCGCGCGAGAGAAAATTGTAAAAGTTTAAATATTTATAAAAAACGCATTTATGAATTGCCACTAAATTTTATTATTGAAATAGTTAGCTGAATATGTTTAGATTACGAAAAAAAAGTTTCGGCCGATTCTGAGATGGATTATTTGAGAAAAGTTTATTAACAATTTTTTAAACATTAGTAATTTACAACAATAGGGTATAGATGAAAATAATTTTTCATTGATATATTTGCATTCAATAAAGATTTAGCTTTATTAAAAGTTATTAATCATTGTTTTATGACAATTACAAGCGGAGGTATAAGTGATAATATGATTTAAGGCTCGGATTTTTGCTAAAAATGCGAAAAAATTAAAATATGCATGATTCACTCAAAAAAATTTTTTTCACAAAACGGTTTCAGGGTATTCAGTTTGAGTTAATATTGTACCCATACACCAATTTTTATCAAAATCTGAGACCCTAAGGGACAAACGTTTGTTGAATTGAGGTGGAATGACCCATATATATATTTTTTTTTCTCCCTATTTACATATTATATATATACGATACACATGTATACTCATAATCAAATATATAAACATATATACAAATATATACATGCACATTATCCACATATATTATATATATATAAATATAAAAGGAAAGGAAATAAATATAAAACTATAAGCTAGCAACAAGGCGTTGAGGTTGGGGAAGGATAGGAAAGTAAATCAGTGGACACTCACTGGCAGATGATCCATGACGACACCGGTGTTCACTGCTTAGGGGTAGCTTTCGGGCTAAGGACCATTCTTCAGCTGGAGGAGATTCACTGCTAAGGAGTGTCACACTGGAGTTAGGAGTTTAGGGTATGTCTTGGTACGGGGATGGTTGTTGGGGAAAGGGGATTGGTTGGAAGGAAGTGCAGAGGGGGGGTGGAGTGGGAGGGGAGGGAGCTAGCGAAGATTGAGTCCGGGCGGGCAGGTTGACTTTAAAATGGAAATATAAGACAGCTCCCAGTGGCAGAGCTCTATTATGGGTGTGTCGGGTGGGAGGGCGCGGATTATTTTAATATGGAAGCAGTTGTTGAAGGAGAGGTTATGCGAGTTAGCGTGCTCCGCTACAGGCAACTGCAACTGTTGCATCACGCTGCTCCTGTGATTATTTACCCGCATATTTAAAGGTGTGCTAGTGAGGCCAACGTAGAAAGCCTGGCAGTGCTTGCAGGTTATAAGATATATAACATTACTCGAGGAGCAATTTCCCCGAGTAAGTATTTGATGTGTGACATTCGTCACCGGATCAGTGAAGAAACGGGAAGAGGTGTTGATATATAAAGGAGTAGTGAGGCAACGGGGCTTGTTGCAAGGGTAAGAGCCAATAGGGGAGAGATTGGTAACACTACTTGCAAGTGAAGTTTGACGGATCTCACGGATCCAGAGACTATTTTGTAGATTGGGAGGGCGACGGAAGGAGAGCACGGGAGGTCTTTAAATAAGGGAGGAAGTTGAGGGGGAAGAGGAGAGAATGGAGTGTGCTGATTTCAGAAGGCTTTTCAGTGTAGCATCAAGACCTGGATGAAAGGTAGTCGCAAAGATAATAGAATCGTCAATTGATATATTGTACGAGACCACACGGCTTCTTTTATCCATCATTTTGATCCTTCTAACAACCATTCTTCACAAGTTCTTACAATTTACGTTTATAATCAACTTCACCTCAGTACGAATCAGGAGAGTAAAAAATTGGTAAGTTTTTTGGGCGCTGATGTATCCCTATAAGGACAAGAGTGGTGGGAGGGATGATTATTTTCTCCCCTTTTGACCTCCCGCACTTTTAACCACCCCCATGCCTCTCACCCTCTTCTGACGTCTCCCTCTTTCAACCTCCGACCAACGCGGTCACTGTACCGACTCTCCTCCCAGATGCGTTGCCATGCGACTTCTCACCCGGGGGGTGATGGGGGCGGGGGGGGGGGCGTCAGTGAGGGATTGGACGAGTGGGAACGAGGGGGGAGGGGGGTGCCTAACAGATAAATTTTGAACGAGAAATTGTAAATATTATAAAATCTTATGTGCAGCTTACCAGTGCTAACTCACAAGATCCCGATGAAAATGTTTCTACTATCACAGTTACCTATTATAAAACAAATGCCTCCAACTGAAAAACTGGACTTTCAAATTAAGTTTATGCAATTACTTCAGACATACAACAAACCACAAACCTCACCCTTTTCTAATCCGTCTTCTGTATATAGACACGTTTCTTCTGTTCCCAGTGATTCAAATACACCAACAGCAAATAGATTTGAGGAAACAGATCATGACTCTGTGCTATCATTTTTTACTTTTTAACAATTAAACTAAAACTCTGTCAAGTTGAAATTTTTTAACTATGTAATATTGATATTTTTTACACTTTATTCTACAATAAGAAAACTCACCTCAAAGTTACTTCGAGTTTCTCTTCAGGCCTTGTACTATCCCACATCTCAGTGTCTTGTTTTAAGATCTTAAAGTATTACCTTCGGTAACAGTTTTTCAAAGGAAGAGATAGACATCCTACAGTACTCGAAAAACTTGTTTGTATTTTTTAATTATTTACATGTGCCTTTATTGCATTTTAAAGTCAGGTCCTTCTTAAGCCACATGTCTTGTCGGAAGTTTCCATTGTATTCATAAAAGCGACATGTTACACAGTAGAAAAATAATATTACAATATAATACAAAATTCAAAACAAATGTTATTTTAAAAAATCCACAAAACCAGTAACATGAATATATTTGCCATAGTATAACAATATATGTTGTAATTTGTCAAATGAGTACACAATTAGTGATTACATAAGTATAACAGATTCATAAATATAGTGCCTAATTGTAAGGGATTACAAATTCTTAATTTCGTTAATTAACCATTCTTTGACCTTTTTCTTAATTTCTGCCATTCCTTTTAAATTGCGCAATTGCTTAGGCATACAATTAATGGTATTTGGTATAATATATTTAGCCAATTTATTTGTGAGGGGATCATGTGAAAGCATAAAATTTCCCCTTCGTTAATCTGTCGCCTACAATTTGATGAATCTAGTATTTTTCTGGCGTTGACGACGATCATCTAACAACGCACGCATAGCATTTACGGCATCGCTATTTAATCTGTTCGTGTTTGCTGTAACCTACATTCACTAGCAACGATCAGGGAAGACTGCGGCATTCCGCTTTCCGTGTGGCCGGGTCCACGGCGGGATTTCAAGCAGCAGCGGGAAAACAAGTTACTTTTACCCCGCATGACAAAAACGCACTGTTGGCCGCACCGTAAGAAGAATTTAGCGGTTGGACACTGGGGGGGGGGTGATAATGTGACGGGACAGGCGTCATGTCCGTGGGATTTAGCGGAGAGAGAGAGAGAGGGACAATTGGCGCGTGGAGAGAGATGCATGTTGGGACGTACCCGGAGGGCGTGGATGTTTAGGGAGAGCGTGAAAATTAATTATTAAATAATTTAGCGGGTGCACTCAGGCGATCGTTAGGGCGCACAGTGGACTGAAATACCAATTTGCACGCACGGGAGGAGAGGGGGACGCGCTTGACCCCTTGTTTTGTGAACACGCGACACTTGTTCCACCTCTCGCGATAAACACGAATTTAAAAACGAATCAACGACGCTCGAGTGAGCTCACAAAAAAATTCAACGTTTTTGGATTTTGAAATAATTACTAGGGGACGCCACGTCGACTTGATGGCAGAGAGGAGCGCATTTCGTATGGCAAGGCGTTGTCTGTCCTCATTTGGTGTTCTGCGGTTTGGTTCGCTGAAATATTCGTGTGGTGCTCTACTGATTGCTTGGTCGTGTTTTGTAGATGCGCTGACCTTGCTTTATCCAGTGATTGATCATCTCTAATTTTTCCACCAAAAAAAACATTTTCCCACTTAAGGAGGTTCCGCCACGACTGTGTGAGTCAAAACAAATACTAAATTCCACATTTTTGATATTTTATCCAAAATATCCTACTTTCGCTTATGAAATGCGTTACCTACAGAAAACCAGAAGTAAAGTAGAAAAAAATGCAGATTATTCCACGAATGTATTTTATTAAATTAGCACTATTTTCCAGCCATAGGAGCCGACTGCAGCGCCATTTCCTACGAATTACCGCATTTTGACTTCAATTGCGGCAGTAATTCGTCAATAACTAAAATAATAAGGTGGTAAGATGCCTATATTTTATTTTTATTCAATTTCTCTGGATTATTTCCTTCTAACGAACAGCATTCCGCAAAAATGGCATTTGTATTCTATGGAAAAATACTATTTTTCCCCGTGTTTCTCTCATTCCCCCATTGAACACCATGTAATTTCAAGTTCAATTATAGAATAAAATAGCGTGGAAAGGTATTATTTTGTTGCTCATATCAGATAGAGGACAACTTATTTCTACAAGTAGACAGAATATGAATAAAATGACATTTAAGTCATTTTACGGTGGAACAACCTTAAATACGAAGCTAGTGACGCAGGCGTGGAAGTAAGATTTTTATTCAAAATAGATTAAAAGCATACTCTAATATTGTAGTGAAGCCTGGGAAACCTGACTCTTGCCGAACAGAAAAGATTGGAAGCAACGGAGATGTGGTGTTACCGGAGAATGACGAGGATCAAATGGGCGGAGAGAGAACCACGAACGAAGTCTTACGAATTGTTGGAGACATAAGAAGTACAATGTGAAAGAGAGATAAATATATTAGGCAAATATTTCGGCTCTACAGCCTATTAAAATCATCTTCGAATGAATGGCAAGAATTACAGAGGTATAATGGAATAATAATAATAATGAATTTATTCCGCAGCATCGAATACATTTTACAATGACATTTACCCTTAACATCGGGTATATAGGTTTATACCCTTTGGAGAAACTCCGTTTTGGGGTTACCGACTCGTTCTTAATTAACAAAAATAATTGGAATGTCTTGCAACATAAATAACAATAACTTTGTATTAACGCTGCTGTAGTTACAAAACTGCTGGTAAACGAGGAAGCATAGAGGATGAAACTTAGTAAAAATTTTCATATCAATTTAAAAAAACATGCCGGACAAAGATAAATAACGCTGCTGTGAGCTATACCATTTCAAGCAATTTAAAATAAATTTGATATATCACCAATGAAAAGTGACCATCTGTTTTACACACTTGCTAAATTTACATTAATATTTGGTATTAGCAATGAAAGCAGGTAATGCACAATATATTTTAGGCGCTAAGAATAAGTAACTATGCTTAAAATTTCTGTTCTAGGTCTAGGTATAGTTAGATTGTAATAGCTACGCAGCTAATGTACTCTTGGGTGTTTTCCTTTCACCGCCGATTTCCTTTCACGGCGATTATAAAAAAAAACTAAGGATTTAAAGTGCAAATTAATGTCTCAAAGGTCAAATATTCATTTGTTCAAATACATCATGAAAATGAAGAAGGACGTCAAAGTAAATAATTATGTAGTGTTGTAGTGAGGTGGCAGAGAGGAGAGTGGAATAGAGAGCTGCTCTAAACCAATCTTCGGATTGATGACTACTGATGATGAAGTATGTTCACACGGGATGGGAGGAGCACGATGGGGAATTGAGAGAGGCAATCCAAGAAGGCGTTCAGACCACTATCAGAGGATGCAGCCAGAAACAAGGAAGAGCATAAATGCGTAAAGACCTTCGCGTGGAATGTGGACATGTGTAGGTCAGATCACTTTGGACATCGGAAAAGCTGACCGGATAAGGCATCGAGAATTGGTGTTTTAGATGGGTGCTGAAGATGAAATGGAGAATGGTGGAATGAAGAAGTGTACAGAACAGCCGCAAAAGAAAGGCGTATATGAAGTGTATTAATACAATCAAGAACAATCTGGACTGGACCCAGGATGAGACACAATGCATTCTGTCAAGAACATTCTTCCTTCCATGTTTAGGCTTTAAGTCTGTTCCGGCTTCACTTTACCATCTCGTCCTTGGCCTTCCGACGCTTCTTTTACCTATTAGATTATATTCCAAAGTCTGCTTAGGATATCTTTCCTCAGGCATTCTTAGTACATGCTCTTTCCACCTATTTTTGTCACGGTAAGCTTGAATGACGTTATTATCGATTCGAAAATTAAACCAAATTGTATTGTTGGGACGTATTCTACAACTTAAAAGGAGACCGTCTGAGCCAAAAGTAAAATCCGCTTAGCGCCCCTTTTTTGATAAACTCGATTTTTACCTTTAAAACCGTAAATATTATCACTTTGACATTCATACATACTAAATAGTTTGCATAACAGAGGATAACCTATTATTATTAGTACCAGTCCAAATTATCGTACCTTCAAATGTAGATATGTCCCGGTTTTGGGATATCTGAATAGTGTAACCCTATCAATGGGAGTGAGGAGATTGCGAAAAAAGTTTCACTTCAGAAAGCATTTATTATAGCGAGTTTATACTAGCATGTTTATAGCTGGAGTTACTTGCAGCAAGAGAATTTTGACGTATCCACGTGTAAACGGCTCTGGAAGTCCACTTGCAGTAATTTTAAAAGCTTTGGCAAGTCGCTTGCTGCAGTGCATTGTTGCCATTGTAAACGGCAACCAATCTGCCTCTCCACTAACTTGTGAAAAAATTTTCGTCAAAGTAAATTTCCCCGCAAGCTCTTGCGGAAGAAACTTGAGGAAGTTACTTGCCCATGTAAACCCATCCTTAAAGCCATTGTCGTTCTTAGCTTCTTTACGTGTACTCCGTGAAGGCGTGGTGGCCGTGTATGCATTTATGTGTGTATTTTGACGAATTCCCCGCGATTTCGGGGTGCAGTATGCGTCTGTTATTGTGTGAATGTACTCCGTTCGTGTACACGCGTAGTGTGCGCCTCATTATGAAGCGATTACGGCTCTGTGGCCACGCCGAGCGAGAGAGAGAAACATTTTTCCCCGCCGACCCTTAGTGTCGACAAACTCAACTCCCCCATATGCTTCGATTTCCCCCTCTCTGTCTGTGCGCATATGGATATGGATATCGGGAGGGTGCACGCTCATTCCATAGTCGTCTCCATGCCCCTCCTCCACTCCATATACCCTCCCTCCCTCTCAGCACTTCGGAACTTAATCAGCCCTGACGACGTGCCTTGCCTAATGTATTGTGGATCGTATTCGTTTGATCCTGGTACAAGGTGTGTATGTGTGTCATTATTAAGTTACAAATTCACCCGAGACATGTGTAATCCGTGATATAATAAGCATTTATAATCCACCTGCTCTCAAGATGAGTTGTAACTTCTTAATTTCTCTTACCTCTAACGTAACCAATGAATACGATCAATCAACGGTGTCATTTTCTTGTAACACTCATTATAATTATTGAGATGGGAGATCGAGAAAAAGAAGTTTTATTCCATTCAAAATGCTGGATTAAACTTCTGTTTTAACCTATTGGCTTAGAATATTTTTGACAGAACACCTCCCAGGGAATAATATTTAATTTCATCAAAAATTTGATTTTGTTTATGATAAATCTTTGTATAATAATAATTTATGCAAAACAAGTGAAATATTTGCATCTAACAGTGAAGCTTAACATATTTTTAAAGTTATATGAATGCAAATAATGTAAAAAAATACCAATAAATTATGGCATTTCAAAGATAACTCAGTACAAAATCAGCGAATAGCCGTCTCTTTTAATCTAGAAAGAGGGAGGTTTGTATCCATAGATGAGATCATATTAGTACTGTGATTTGTATAATAAGTCACAGTTTCAGGCTTAACTTTGTGGAAACGCGGAACATGAAATAATGAATGCACAAAGCGAGGAATTATTTCATTCACGATTTATGTTAATGTCAAAACGTATTTTAATATAAAAATTTTAAAAGACTTCCATAGTTTTAAGCATTCATGAAATCCGATCCAAGCGACAAATCGAAATTCGATATACTCTTGGAATACGAACACTTGAATCGTCGAAAGCATAGGTACTTAGAATCCGAATCCACTTAATCCCTTTTCTAGACCGAAGTTCCTATTTTTTTCTTTTTTTATGCATCTGCTTTCCCAATGCACTTGACTTCCTAATCTGCTGCTACAACCGCACGTTGAGATGCGCTTCATTGAGATCCGCCCCAAGAGAGTACTATGTACCACTCCATCCGCAAAATGAAGGATGAGTTGCGAGCGGTCGTAGTTGTGGGAAGTGGCGAAAAGTTGGAATGCGTTCATGAAAATCGCCGATTGAAGATTTCTCCTTTTCATCGCCGACCGAATTACTCAACTACTATTTTTTCTTGTGGAGTGCCGTAGAATGGGGATATGTACATCAAATTTCCGGGGTCTTTTTTTATTAAGTAAACGGCAACATTTGCAGGGATCTTCATTTGGTAGCAAAATGTATTGGTAGTAATTATAACATATTATAAAAGCATAGCTATTTGTTTTTATTCTTCAAAATTATTGTTAATTAATTGATTCTACTGTATAATAGGATACGTGTACGTACGTAGGTATGACTCAGTTCCTGGGCGTAGTGATTCAGATGTGCGCCAATAGATGGAAGGCACGCTCCAATATTTACGTTCTCCAGAAACTGACACAGCGCGCGGGCGTATGCATTTGTCAAAATTCACACGCGGGAAACTATATGTTAACAGCTCCGATACGACTGCTTCACCAAAAACTTTTGACGCAAAGAAATCTCTGAAATTTAGATATTCTTTATTGTTTACTATAGTTACATATATTGTTTTCATTAAAAATAAAAAAATAAACAAATTAATTTCTAATTAATTATTTCCTTTATCCATTAGTTTTTGGATATTTAGCCAATATTTTAGCCTGTTCTAGCGGGCTTTTCAAAGACTTTATACCAATTTTATAAAAGTGACGCAGAGTTTCCTCTGCTGTGGGTAGTAATTTTCCAACCCCTATCATATTATTCGTAGAAGAGGAAATGGTGCAAAAATGTCCATTCATGCCTCCGTAATTTTATTTTGTGGGATTCAGGATGTAATGTTTTAAATATTTAAGTTTTTAACTGATGATACTTCTTGGTTTTATGGATAATACGTTTTGTAAATTACGGAAGTTATTTACTCCATAATCCTGCGTGTTGCAAGGGAAATTATATTTATATGGTATTTTTAAATTTGCTTCTTTTCATCCTTCTCGTAGTAGGAATAACCTTCGGAAAAATTTGCGTACTTGTTCATTGCAATTGTATTAGCTAGGTACTGACTATAATTGGAGGCCTTATAGAGTTTGATATATTTTTAAATGATTTTACATTGCATCATATTACTCTCGATTGATGTAATTTAAAAATTAGTTTTTTTCTTGATTTTATTACACGTGCAATTTCACTGTGCAGGATTCATTTTTATGCATACAACAAGCGGAGATAATATTTTTTCCTAGTAAATCATTTTTTCATGATTGTTAATTTCGATAACCTTAACCGGTAGATAACCTTATTGATAATTGAATTATCAATAAGGCTATCTACCGGCTTTGGTAGGATGAAATGGAATTGAATAAAGATCCATTCAGAATTTAACACGTGCAGGAACTCATTTACCTCCACCATTTCTCTCTTTTTCTCAGGGTACGTCCTACCCTTCTTCATCCCGCCGATGAAATCTATTCTGTTTCTTCCCCCTCCCCACTTACACAACATCCTCCCATCTATCATCATGGCCTTCAGCATCCCTTCTTTGCTCTTCATCACCCCTTCCAACCATCTTCCCTGCCTTCCAATAATCACCTGCAAAAGTTTCCTTTTATCACCCACCATACCAAGCTCTTCAGCAATGAATATTTTCCCGCTCTCTTTACAGTATAATCCGACCGTCGGATGTTGAAAAGGTTTTCCAATCGTAGACATCAGTTTGGTTCGTCGTGCAATCGTTATTGACCGCACCGTAAAGGTTGTAGATGTTGATAGTTACTTTTGAGTGTTCGCATACGGTAATAAGCTGCACGATCAGTTATTGCTGCGTTATTCGATGGGGGACTGTTTGGGATATGGAATATCGTGAATTGCACCTGGGTTTCAAAGCACGTTTCTGAGGTGAAGGAGGCCAAAGGCGCTGTTTCCGAAAACTGAGAGGTGTACAACATTCCGCAGAAGCCAAATTTTCTCCCTACAAGTCTTTCACGTAAATGTTCGAGCCCTTAGCGTTGTCTCATGAGTATCATAACCGCGTGATATTCTTATTGCATCGTCGGGACTGTGTGTATCTCACATAGCCCATGGACCAGATACCAATGCCTTGCACGGAGACATTAGCAACGGAATCTATCGTCATAATACGTCACGTCAACGGAATTTAACTCACATATATGACATGTATTAAAAACACTCGAACATTTCCTTCTTTGGAATATCTTCTGAGTCCATTTAATATTTCATGCAGTGTTTTTAACAAAAATCAATCGTGCAAAAATGGTGCTTTTCGTAATGGGAAGAGCAGTCAAAGGTTTTATTGTTGTTGTGTTTCAGAGATGTAAAGATATTGAAGTTTTTCTTTCGTTTGCTACTTTTACCATACGGTTTCAGTAATCTTTTCTCGCAGGGTCCATCGCTGAAGTTTGATTTTTTCCTTGCCCATTTATAGTGAAATGATTAGAGTATATTCATGGGCAGGAAAGCTTAATATTTCAATTTTCAAGAGTAATATCATATTTGACATCGGGAAAATACTTTTGTCATTGAAATTACTAATTTTTTCATTTGGTTTGTGCTAAAATTGTTGTAAGTTTTGTATATTAATGTTAGTTTCGCACACGTTGCTGTTATATAATTTGACAATAATGTATGTGTCAAAAGTGTTGCGTATAACTTTTTTGTTGGTCATCCAAATATGCCTAATAGCTATGTTTTCCTTCTTTGCAGGTATGTTCATTTCATCAGTATTAATGGTGCTGTTAGATGAGATTGTTGTGAGTACCGTTTTTTATCTTTTATCCCTTCAGTAAGTTTTGTGTTGCAGTAAGATTTTGCATATATTTTTAGTGGTTTCAATATTATTTAAAATTTTGAAGATCCCGTTATTAACCTTTACGGAGTCACCCGCATTATTTAAAACTTTATAAGGGCTAATTATTTCTCAATGCTATTGCTAGAGTTAACGCCATTATTTTCTTTTTTTATCCAAATCTTGATTTTATTTTTTTCCCATGTATTTTTGTAATATTTAATTTAATTTAGGTGAGTTTTGTTGTAAGAATCTTTTTAATATTGAGTCGTGAAATAGGTACTCAGAAGAAATGTTATTCCAGTTTTGCGAACGGTTTGACCTTATTTTACTGGTTAGGCAGTATTCCGAAGGGGTTTTTGAAATACGCAAATGTGAAGTGGCCTAATTAATTAGAGCTGGATTCATGCTCATTTGTTTTAATTTTTTTCTTTTCGGAGAAATAAAAAGTTTCAGGAAGTAGTCTCAGAAACGTTGACCCAAATCTACCAATTTCCTCTTGCCATTGCAACAAGGCCTATTTAAAAAAATAGATATAATACATTCGAATATTTCATGTCGAACCCTCGGTTAAAAAAAAGCATTTTCACATAACTCGCAAATAACAATATCTGATATTACGTTCTGATATTAGTTCGTGGAATTCTGTAAAAGGTTTGCTCAAATTAGGCACACTAAATTTCTTTCTCGGTTATTTTTGCAGTTTTTAAAAATTGGAATGACTCATGTTGCTCAGACTCCATTGGTTAGATTCTTTAGGAAAAAATTTTACAATGCGGTTCATGGCTTATGAAATACTTAATACTTCTGTTTTCCACGGCTGGTTTATTAATTATAGGAACTTTTTGGCATTGATTACGTTTCTTGCCATTTTTTTCTATTGACGGCCAAGAAATGGGTAATATCCCGAAAGTACGGAATTCCTTCGATGTTTCCCTGAAATTGCTTTAAATTCTGTTCCAAACTACTTGTTTTTAAAAATAGATCTGTTACAGTTGCCCTCTATGCTTATTTCCCAAAAATAATAAAATTTATAGACACAGTCGTATAGCTCGTCACCGTCTCTTATTTTGTCAGAATGTTCATTTGTCGAGGGGGACGTGGATATATCGTGGAGTTATTAATACACGCCGGTCAGGAAGAACGGTTTATTGGATTAACATGGAGATGTGACTTTCGTACAGGTCGACAGGCCAAGAAGAAGTGATCACTGTTGTGTGAGGGACCTGTTCCTTCATGTTGGTCGCAGTCGTCACCTCTTGGCTTCTTTCGGAACTACTAACGAAGAGCGTCAATTATGAATGACACCTTTCCTACACACCTACACCAGGTGTGAAAGATTCTTTTCCATGTTCATTTTCGATCACAATAATATATTCATTGAATTTATTTCCAAATTTTATCGCTGACACTGTCTGTGTTGAAATTTAACCAGCATTGACAACTACGCAACTTGCTGATGCCAACTACTGATACGGTTTTCGTTGTGATTGCTCATATGAATTACTTCTTACTAACTCTCGATGATTTTCGACGTGTTTTGTGCTATTCTGTGCCTGATATTAAATGTCTAAAAATGTCCACGAGAATAAAATATATCTGAATCGGAAATCGAACTACGGACCTTTGGCTTGGCAAGCCAATGTTCAGACAACTGGATTGCCTAGGTCTCTGGCAATACTTGGAGGATTCAAATGAAATTAGATATTAGCGCCCTTGCAGTTCTTCAAGGATGGCAATGCAAGGTATAGAGTACTTTAAAAAATCCGTAGATCGTGAGGTTGAATGCAATTAGGTACAGCTCGTACGTCGTGCTTAGCTACGTGTGTTATGGTTTTCATTCTGGCTGAATTTCGGCGTTGAGATACGTGAGAATTGCTTTGAGAAAGAAACTTTTGACTGTACTGGGAAAGGAATACCTTTGGTAGACCAATACGTCACTTAGGCTTCCTAATTCTCGTGATAATATTTGTAATATTCTTGGACCAGGTGTATTTCTGTACCTATTCCTTTTTGCTCTTATGGGTTTCCCAGAGCATCAATAAACTATTCATTCATTATTTCTTGCGGCCATTTCTACGTTGCTCATTTTAGTGATTCTGCAAGGATGAAAATGTATCTTATGTCCATCCAACGCTGATCTATGCCGAGCATATGTTGGGGTGAGCTAGGGGTTATTTAAGTGTGCGTATGACGCTACGCTCAAATTTTTTTGAGCGGTAAGAAAAATACAGATCATGATAACATAACCCCTGAAAACTACATTATTAAAAATAGTGATTAATGGAATATATTTCAATAAGTGCGTAAGTACTTTTGTTTTTTTTTGTAGCTTTTTACGAGCCTCGTCCTAGCCATTTTGAAGTTACGCGAGCTGCAGAGCAATATGTACAGATTTTAATTTTTATTTTATTTTTAACCATACCATGCCATATCATACCATGCCATATCATACCATGCCATATCATACCATACCATATCCACGATTGATACATAAACAAAACATCGATATAAACGTCTGATGATGATGGTTACTCATCGAAATTCGGGTCTCTCGTGTTTTTTTTTAAAAAGAAGTTGTTTTTGTAAAAGTTTATTTATCTAAAAAATACAATGATACACCACAACGTTACACTAGAACAAGTAAATTTTGTTGCGGAAGATTTTATGTTTATTTATTTTTATGTGAAATCACGTTTAGTTTTTCTCGTGCGCGAAACCATTTGACTACTCATGTGAGGCCATATGATGATTGCTGACGTGAATGCGTTCCTCTTTACAGCAAATGAGATGGTAATTCTCGCTCTGGGCGTAAAAGTAATGAACTTCCATTATAATTATTCGGCGTGCCTCTTTCGTGATTCAACCAATGGGAGCCCGGCCCCCGCGAATCCCGTGTGTTACGTGGGTCATGGTCGAAAATTTCGCATTTTACCATTGCGCTGCGAAATGTATTTTTATGTGTGGAAATTCATAAAAAACTGAAGTGCGACACTCCAAAATTAACGACGACTCCACCAGACCACCCCGTTTCCGTGACATCTCTGCCAATTAGCTCGTGGCTGAGTCATTTATAATCTGGTGTTTTTTTTTCGCAATGCATGTTAAGTTTTCCACGTGCATATTATCGCCCTTTGACTGAAAAGGAACTTTTAGAAAAAAAAATGTATAACTTTTTTAGTTTTACTTATATAATTCAGGCTTAGTATTTTCCTGGCGTTTTGATGTCGGCGGCCCTTACTACTCCGTTGATGAAATTATATTTGTGGCCCACTACGCCATCCCAGTTTTATTTGCTGTATTCGTTTTTCTGTGTTTCAATATGTCTATAAAAGGGTGCAAAATATTTATCCGAGGGACTTTCTGTTTGTGCCGTTCTGATTGATGATTTACGCTCACATTCCCGAGAATTATTGTAAGCATTTCGTTTATGTGCATCTGAAATAATTTCTCTGAGTGATACCGTTCATAAATTTCTGGAATTAATCGCTATTCAACATTTACAAAATAACGTCTAATCCATCTGTGGCCCCTTGTCAACTTCGAGTACTGCATTGATGTGTTTCCCGTAAACCCTGAATTATAGGTTTCAGGATTACACTGGATTGTAATCTACTGAGCTGCATAGCTTGTCTAATGTCGTTTGATTTTTATTTATAATGGCCCATATGAACATAAATATCATAAACTAGGTTTTATAAAGAAGAAAGGAATGCTGTACCATTGTGAATACGTTCAAATTTGAGTTGGATAAATATTTTTGATTTGATTTTCTCGAGCATAGCTTTAATGAATGTTATTTCACTGTGATTTGTTTTCAAGTTACTATCTTCACGTTTTATTATCTTCCATTAACTTGTCCGTTTTGAAGTCACGGCTGAAAAATTTGTTGTCTTCGTTGTTGAAAAATGTTGTTTTTTATACTTTACATGCTTTTGCATGCGCTGATCGCTCTTTCTCGTCCTTCTCCATCTATAAAATATCGTGACCACCGCTTTACAACATCAACTTTTTTAAAAGTTCGAGTAAACTTCTGAATAACTTCATTGGAGCGTATTTTTTCTTACGGTGGCAACCCTTTCATAGATCTTGGATCACGAGAGAAAAAGGATTTGGCACTTTCCCAGCGTCTGATAAAAGTGAATTTTTCAATTGTTTTTCACTGGATCATCAGGTTTTCGGTATCCAACGTTTCGATGACTGACGCCGCTGCTGTCTTCAGGACGTTAGCATGACGGGCGTGGATCAACGCGCTGAAAACAACGGCGGATATAGTCATCTAAACGCCGCATGCTGTGAAACTGACCAGGTGAAAAACACTGGAAAAGTCCATTATTGACGAATGCAGAGTCCTCTGGATTGCCATTTAATAACTACGAAGTGGTGGTGACACATGGTGAGGGAGTAGTGTTGAGAATGCAACGTAGAGGACTCTGAACGAATGTAGGTGTAAATACTGACTAATATTTTTCAAAATTAAAACTATGGAAAACATAGTCGGGTAATGTAGACATGTTTACATCGTTGAGCAGCGGCCAAGTGGTTTTCATCAGCATTTTTCCTAAAACCGTTAGCATATCTCAATGTTCAGCTCAACTTTATTTTTCCTGCAATCGGGTACCATGCTCGTCGGGTCTGATGTTAAACTGTGGACTCATTGGTGCATTTCCTTAAGAGGGTGTTAATGCCTACGCCAGGTTTCAGTGTATCCTTTTCTCACATTCCTTTTGTTCTGAATTCTCTCCTTAACAACGTACCCACCTGTCCTAAATGATTCAAACCCCTCAGCTAATGATCGCCTTTCCAAATAAACAACCAACCGTCTGCTAGTTATAGGCATGTCATCAACGAAAACTCTAGTTTTTGGTCGTTATGGTTTGGTGATAGTTTGGGTTTAGGTTCTTATTTGTTTTCATTAATGAAACCGCGAGCGAGCCTTCATAAAATGTTACCATTCAAACTCGCAATCATCTCGGGGGACTAAAAGATGAATATTTGGACCTAAAAGAAGAATATCAAGCAGGAGATCGAAAAAGACTTTAACATCTGGAAAATAAATTTAGTCTCACCTCCGGTCAACGCCGAGTATTCCAGCTAGTTGGAGTTCGCGAGAAAGAAGCATATCAGGGTCGGTTGCTCTGCTTCTGTGGTCCTGCTTACACCCCCCGTGCCAAGTGCCCTCCTTTCTTCACACTCTCTCCCCCTGTTCTCGCATTTGAATGCGAGACACGGGTGTATTCCGGAACGTTGAACGTTAATGTTATTGGAGCGTTAATCATGAGTCATTGAGTGCACTTTTTTATAACATTTCAACTAAGTCGAAAAACAATAACATGACCAAAAAATATATATATTTTTTTCGAGTCTGTAAACATAGTAACGGTGAGTAATTGATTTATGTTTAAGAATATTTGACAAAGCATAAAAACTACACACTTAAATTTCTGACGAGATATATGCGTTCCTCATTTTTTTATAAAGTGTCTCTGAAGTGCATACCCGTACCATTTTCCATGTAATAAGGATGTTATTTTTATATCTAACATATCTAAAAGTATAATGATAAGTGACTTATACTTTATCATTATTAAAAAGACGATCTATTTTTCTTTATAATGCGAACGAATTCATTGAGTTCTATTTGTGAAATCTCGTTCCAACTACCTTAAAAAGTTATCTCTTCCAAGTTGAGTCGACCGATTGTGATGGAATGAAATGCATCCAATAGAGCGTATATTTCTGCGTTTACTAAAAGGCGTTCAGATTTATTCCCGCCGTAGCTATGCTTTAACTTTACCTTGTTTAAAAAGAAAGTCAACGTTTTTTGGACCTTAAAAGTCTAAGTGGCTAAGCTTAAACTGATTGTCGCTCAGTTAAATTTGGTCGCATTACTTTGCGATTCGGATATATGTTAGAAAAGACTGGTTCTAATGTTTTACTGCATAAACATTTGTTTTCTGGCTTACACAAGTTAGTACTCGTGCGTACATGCATAAATGTTTACCCTTTAGTTAACCTGGAGGTTGATTTTGGTGTAGCTCATATATTGAAGTCAGCATTAGCTGTTTTTGCAATTCATGCATAAGAGTAATGAGATCAAACGATGCCCCAATGATCACTCCATCTCTACCAGCGGCCATAATGCTGCTTCCGCCTGAGTGAAGATTTAATTGAAGATTTCGTCTGGTGATAAAACAGTCGATTTCTGCTCTTTCGTTAAATGAACATTCCCAGCTACCTCATGAGGCTGATTATCTTTCGAGATTATCTTCAGTATTGAGCGACTCGTTTTAGGCGTGGGCGTGGATAAGGATGAACACGGTGAACCGAATGGAAAAGTATATCCGTTGAGGAAGTGCTAGATGTGGCAATGGAGCAAAGGAGGTTGATGGGAGAGTTTCTAAGGAAACCGCTGAAGAGTTGCGAAGAAGTACTGATAACATCTACATAATACCCTGCATGCCACCACAAGGGTGTGTGGCAAGGGGTGAATTATCACTAACTTGCACTACACCTTACCCTAATAATGTTGGTGAAACTTAGACTATTAAGACAGTTTGAGCGTCGTAGTTCTCTAGTCATAATAGAGACTATATTCGAATTTAATTTTTTTATTTCAGCGTCTGTATGATGTAAATACTGTAATACTAATGGCGGAAAAATATAGTATACAGAAATTCTCAGTAATTAAATAAATATAACTACATAAGTCTCTAACTTGACTCATTTTTTCACGCCGTACGGTGAATACGCCTCCAAAACATAAGTTTGTTTGCGATTCTGTAAAAATTACTGCGGTGAGTAATGGATTAGTTTTTATAAATAGTTGAGAAATCATGCAATCTACACACCGTTAGTTTTTTGACGAAATCAAGGTTTTATAAATTTCTAATTTTTTCAATATTCTATCCCTCTGGAGCGCACAGCCGTAATCTATATCCCATATGTAAAAGAACTAATATTTTTATTATTGACGTTATTTTTTGGAGCTTTGGTCTATTTTTTTCAAATAAAAAACTCACCAATTTGCCAACGTTTCGGATTTTTATGTAGGCTACATCAGGGCTAAAAACACAATACACAAGTGATACATGAACAAACGTGCATGAATATACATAAATATTGTTAAAAGCTATTCAGTATATACCTTTTGGTGAATTTTCACGAGGAGAGTCAAAGGTTTATCACAGTTAGTTTCCAATACATAACAACAATGTTCTTCTTAGAATCAAAAATCAAGTGGTCAAGATTATATACATTGCAAGCAAATGTTTTTAGGCATATTGCTAGAAAAATAGTTCGGCAAGGGGTTGATATTTTGATATCATTGGAAAGATGGGAGTTTTATCTTTAAGATGAAGTAAAATTCACAATATTCTAGGTGAAATTATATCTCGCTCAAACTACCTTTATGAATTAGCAAATACCTGATAATTCTTGTCATGAAGTGATATTTAACCGTCATGCACTACACTATATGTGTGCTACAAATGTTTGAGAAACTACTCATATCAAGGCATTTAGCGACTACATAAATGCACAGAAGTACAAGGGTTATACAGGAAATATGCAAGATGTTCTATTAATCCTACTTATTAGATTTAGAAACAGTAATTCGGGAGTGAGTCAACTAATTAGCTACACTATATATTGAAAAACCTAGTTAAAAGTATCATCGGCAGCTATTACGGTCTCTTATCGCTAGTGGGAAAAATTACATTTAAACCTGTCCGTTCTTCAGTCTGTTTCCCTAATTTGATGTTCTAGATATGATCTAGCTTTGTATGCCGGACTTCGTAAAATATTATTGACGCCGTCAGAAAACAGATTTGCTTGGGCATGAAAGATTAAGTCTAAATTGTAACTGACAATGATAATGATTTAAACTACTGATAAGTGTCAGCATGTTGGAAAGAGAGAGAGATAGAGGAGAGAATTTTGGATAAGCGCGGAAGAGAAAGGCGAAGAAGAGCATGTGTTCCAGACGGTATGAAGTGAATCAGAATATACGAAGGAGTTAAAATAAATGTATGCACTTTGTGCCAACATTAGCGGGTGTCTCCCTTAAATTTTCTTCGCGGCTTGCTCCACAGGTATTTGTATTTGTCAACAGCGAAAATTTTAAACTTTGTGATTAAAGTTGGCTTTATTGGCGTTGTATAAACGGTACCTCGTGAGGTCTCTTTGCTACACTTATTCATGCTCCATGTAATTCACAGTTAAAGAGGATGCCTGGGTAAATTAAGAGCAATTGGCGTGATATTGAAGGGTCTGGGGTCGAATCTCTGTCCAGCCGAATGGTTTTTTTCTCTGTAAATTTCACTCGTTTAATTTAAAAGGAATTTAAAACGGGAAAATTAGATAGTTTTACGACTTAGTTAAATGAAGTATAAAGTAATTTGAGTGGTTTATGTTAGGAACTTTAGAGGAGACTCCCCATAGTTTAGACCACGGATACTATATAGTATCCGTGGTTTAGACATTCAACTAACAAGATATTAAAAGGGATTTAGCGTTTGAAAATCTATAGGATTACATAGTAAATAGATATTTATTAAAGTCATAGGTTTGATAAGGAAACGTAGGAGTATATTTCCCGCGTTCTGGGAGATAATCATTAGGACTATCCATGGATCTACAAGTCGTTTAGGTGAATACTTATGATGATTATTCTTCTAGGCATATAGAGAACATATCTTTGACAGAATATACATTTATTTTGTTTTCTATTGCACCGAAGCCACTTCATCAGGGTATATACTTATTATTCGAGACATAAGTATTCTTTTATGTGGTAGTGAAGTCTAGACTGCAACAGCTGCTGAGAAAAAGGTATTGGAAGCATTTAAATGTGGTGCTGTCGGATATTGTTGAGGATCCAAGGGATGGAGGGAGTCATCAATGAACAAGTGTCCTAACAATATTTAGAGAAGAAGTGTGATAGAAACTCTGAGCAGTAGCAGAAACAAACTAATTGGGCGTATTAAGCGACATTATAGTCTCTAGAAAATAAAAATCGTACGGGAAATAGATTGGAAGAATGAAAGAGGAAGACCAAGAGTGGGGTATGCCAGGCAAAAAACGACATCGTCATCAGTAGTCATTCATTCCTAAAATTGGTTGACACCATCCTAATATTCTATCCTTTCCCTTGCTAGTATCTTAAGGTGGCTGGAGCGTTAACCGTGGTTCATTGAGAATTTGAGGGGATTTTAATAATATTTGAAGTTAGTCGAAAAATCATTCTTGGACCACCCATACAGACAGTAATGAATTCAAGATATACAGCTAGTTAATCTTCGAATTGATGGGTGCTGATGATGATAAGGATGACACGAAGAAACTGCCTGCGAGACCTTTTGCATCGAAGGTTTGTTACAGATAACGTTGAACTTACGCAAAAAACCATTCCCTGGGTGGAGAGAGACGATAACTCCAGGCGGAATTCCGTGACCCTTATATTTGGCTGGCGAGGACTTTTCCCCGCCAACACCGGCCGGCTCCTGATGTTGGCATCCCTGTGGAGGACAGAGGTGCGAGTGTCGCACGTTGGTAGTGGAGATGTGAGGTGGAGCGGACACAGCTTTCTCTGTTACACCTCTCCTTCTCTTCCTTCTCAAACCCTAGACGCCTGAAGACACTGTCTCGCGCAAACACAAAGGCCTTTCGGGGAATGCGGGGGCTGGTGTGATAGACCCTAGGGCCAATGGCTCCCGCTCAGCTCGTCGGGGTACCCATCTTCGTGTGGAGCAGGATTGCGTCAGAAAATTATGAAACGAAGATGAGCATGAGCGACAACGTGGAAAATGATAATTTTTTTATAAAAAAAACTCTCTCTCCGAAGAAATTTTACAGGATCGATTACTACGGTTTACATTTGCTTCTCTCGGTGATAACTTTAAATCTCTTCTCTTGATTTTTTTTATCATTACCTAATGCCGGTTTACTTTCTAATCTTGCTGCAGCATAGCTAAGAATTTCGTCTGGCGCCTCTTATTAACCCTCTTTAGTGCCACGTGTCGATCAATCGGCTTAAACTCCTTGAACAAAAAATGTAAATTACTTATGTGTCGGCTCATGCTTGTAAATTTCAATCAAACCTTATCGACATCTATGCTTCGATTTTTGTTGCTCCTGAGTTGAAAGGATTAGTTCAGTAGAATACTTGTGTCATTATCATTTACTCAAGTACAATACGGCTAAAGAAAACGACGAGTTGATATTTTGAAAGTGTTGCATGCAAAAGCTAATACTTTTGTTGGAATGGAACGGATAGCTGATAATCTGAGAGCGGAGAGCTGTAGCAAATCAATATTATTATTCTAGAAAACGGATAATGATGACTACGCACTACTTAATTCCGTTAGTGTTTGAAGTGCTGTATTTTATTTAAGCTGCTTCTAGCACTTCTCAACAGCTCTGCATAAAAATAGAGGTACCATGAGGGTTAAACGTATTTAATAATGCTTTATTGAGCTGACTGCAGTGACTGGCCTTCCCGTCCCGTCTTTGATTAAATTGGAGAATGTAATTCCAAGAACCTATAGCAAGCTAATATGCAACCCGTGTAGAGGTCGAATGTCTGCTATTATTCCCAAGAAAATCCTCCCTTAGACCTTTGCGACACGAAACCTTAAAATACATTGTAGTGAAAGACGAGTTTAACTTGATTTCTATGAAGACGGCTGTTCATTGCATGGATTTTGTACTCCCCTGGTGAATATAGTCATCTTGTCTTTTTCACACGTTCACGTGTTCCATTACCGATGTTTATTGATGGCTATTTCATTTGAAAGCATTCATTCGGTATCATTTAAAGTTATGCATCAGCTGAAGAACGAAGATTCTACGGAACGGAAGAAGAACGGAATTATTTGACAATTCTTTGCTCATCTTTCTTTGAGAAATTCAAAACCACCACTGACTTATTCTATTAGTTGAGCCTGTCAGGTATGCAAAAGTTAAATGCCTTTTATACCCACACTAGAGGAGGTGCCCGTTGAATTTCAACGGGATGAATATTATCACTTACATTGATTGTATTAAACCATTCATTTCTTATTTAATGCAAAGAATCATTATTGAGTTTTTAATGGATATATATATGAACACGGAATCTCGACTTAAACAATGAGTATATGGTCGTTATGCGGACGATGACTCAAAAACGCAAAAATATTGCGACAAATCTTTACGTTTTAGCAAATATTTCGGAATTTCGACCGGAATACTAAATTCTAATGAAGGAATAGGAATCTTTATTTTATTCTCTTTCCATTGGTACCTTTCCCAATAAAAGAAAACTACTATTTCTAATTTAATATTGGGAATAAAATAATGTCTGCAGCCAAATGAAGACTCAAGTTCACGTGTATTTCTTGTTATGTTGTTTTATATGTGTGAAAGTTACTGACATATATACACACATCGGTGATTATTGTAGAAGAAGATCATTTCAATTTTAAATTTGGCGTATCCAATTACTCGCTCTTACTTTTTTCTTGCTTTAAATTATTTGTATATCTATATACTAAATTTCTCCTGAGGTTCAATCACTTTTCCAAGGTTCACTTGGTGATATTCCATCATTAGAGGAAGAAAAAGACAACTTATTCTAATACCACTGATTTTTTATTGAAAATCGACCTGGGTTTCAATAAAAATTCAGTGGTATTAGTAACAGTTGTCTTTTTCTTCCTCTCCTGAAGTTGTTCTCTTCTCAAGTTTCATTAATCTGGGTCGGCCCTTAAATACCTACTATTAAGTTCCTCATCTTCATCCGGTTGGGCTGCGGTCTTCGGTTGAGATTTGTGCCTCGATTTTCTCATTAAAAGACATTTATTCCGTGCGATATTCCTCAGGAGAAAAATCATTCGCCTTGACCGGGATTCGAACCCGGATCCCTCGATTTCGCGCCGAGTGCTTTAACCAGTTAAGCTACCGAGGGTAAAGCACTCGGCGCGAAATCGAGGGATCAGGGTTCGAATCCCGGTCAAGGCGAATGACTTTTCTCCTGTGGAATATCGCACTTATGTGCACTTGCGGGTGACTCCGTGGAAGGTAACTACCGTGGATAGTCCCGGTTTCCTTTTGCGTCCATCTTTGGCGTTCTTCAGAATCGATATTCTTAATAGTTTTCTTCAGTGCAAACTAAACCTGGTGATGTAACTCTTACATTCCTCCCACCTCCCGTGTCACGATTTAGTATTTGTGCATCTCCGACTGAATCACGCACGCGTAGTATTCCAGATATTTTTGGCTTCGTTTCCAACGCATTTACATTCAACGTTTCCTGGTTTATTTTTGTATCCTTTGCTGTAAAATGATTTGCACGTTGTAAAACCTTTTGCTAAAAGCAATGAGCTCTCATTAATTTTTGCATTCAGTGCTATGAAATCATTGGTACGTCTTACACATTTTGTAGCCAGTTTATGAGTTTACTATAAGAAAAGAGATCCATTCAATTCCTTTATTTTCTTATCTATTTCAATCTACGTCTACGCACCTGCACACACAAGAGACTGCTTTCATTTATTGCCCAAGGCATATTTCTTATTTTGTTATTGCTCTTGTTGTGTCTCGTTCCTTACCTGTGTATGCTTTTCCTATGCTTCCTCATTCATCTTGTCTTTCGGTTGTCTCACACTATTAATCTTCTTTTTCGAATGACTTCCCGGTACATTTCAGCCTTCTCAATACTTCCTCACTTTGCCAGTTCGTGCGTTTCTTTACATGTATGTCTTTCTTCAAATACAATGAATACAAAACATTGATTCTCTTATTTTCTACCATTACCACTTTTTGTCCTTTTGTTGTTATTATTCATTTGTCGCCAGCCTTTTAAAATAACTTACAAATAGTCGTTTTTTTCCTAATGAATTAAATGAGATTTACCTCAGGCTGAAAGCTCGTTTATAAACCTTGGTCCTGAAAATGGGGTGACTCTGAGAATGACTGGTGGAAAACTAGGTCGATGATTTTTACTGGGTTCAGAAGAAGGTAATGGTTATATCGTTTTCTATGCTTTAATAAGTTAGGCACGAGAAGATGGCGTATTGGTATATTTTCGAAAATTAGGTTTGTTTTTGGCGTGGTAGTCGTATTGCTAGTTTTCGATTCTCCATTATGTAGGCACTAATTAATTCCATTTTCATATTTATACGTGCTTATGAATGAAATAGCACGAAACACATCCAATCAATTGTGTTTTTGGCTTTTCCGACCGAACGTTCTGCTCGCGTTTTATTAATGTTATCATGATTTTTAAGCTATTTCGTGGTAAATGATTTATTATCTCATAAATTTAATCTGTAATTGATATTTAGGTGTATTATCACAGAAATTCTGTTTCTGAGAGGCGTACTATATCGGATATCGTTCCGTAATTCATTTGCTACGATTCATGAGTATGTAAAAGCTAAGGGGAGGCATTTTTGCACTTGGCAGTTCATATCTTTCAGAAAAAAACATTTTCTTCTAATATCAAATCGACTCTTTTCTTGTTTCATTCGTCGCTTGTTCGTGCTGCAATGTTTTCAATTTTTTTCATATATCAAAGCAAGACCTCACATATACTCCCCTAACAAATCTCTTTAAAATTTAGTTTGAGTTTTTCAAGGCACATCAGCCTACGGAGGTGATGTTGTCTCATTGTGAAGGGTGTACTTGTATATTGTGGAATGATAAAAATAGTTGCAAAGGAAGTAAGATTGCGAAACTGCTTTTCTCTGGAATAGTTTATTTATTTCTGCAGTGAGTGAAAGAAGGCTTTTAAAAAACTAATTTTCTTTACAAAAAATTCATTTATAATACTCATTAAAGCAATCGTTTTTTTTCAGTTTTCTCCTTGGTGAAATTTTAGACGAAATGGAAAATATTTAAAAAATATTTTTTGGGTTGATTAAACGAGATTTATCTCTGGAAGACATGTAGTAGAAACCTTGTTGAAATTTATTTTTAAATTTAAGCAAATACAAGAAGGATGAAGTGAGTATATTAAATGTGAGTAGTTTGTTGATGTCCCCAAAAAAATTGTGATTATTGGTTGAGATCATAGTGGTAAACGAAGTGTGCACCTTTATTTTTAGCTTAAGGGTGACGTGATCTGTCGTTAAATTCGGATGTTCCAATTAGGTTAATTGATCTCATATTATTATTAGGGAACTGCTAGCTTGGTATTTCTATGTGCATTATCGTGAACCCATATGTTGGGCCATGCAATTCATTCCAGTGATACTTCAGGCTATAACTATTTCATCGTAATTACTTAACTTAGGCTCGTAGACTGTGGAAAACTCTTCGCTATTTATCCTTCTAATGCCGATTTTACACTATAGATGTCATCACTGCAAGAAATTCTCAGCCAGGCTGTCAGCCAATCAGCGCCATATTCACCAATTTTTCCTCCTCGTGTTACGTCGAGGGCTGCACGAGGTGCTTTTTTTTATTATGCCGCCTTAGCCGTACCGTATCTGATGGGAAATGCATTCAAAATGTTTATAGAAAATGTCTCGTAAAGTACCCAGTGAAATAAATGTTTTAAATGTTGGTTTCGTGATTACTTATCTTTATGTAAATTTTCATATAAACGTGAAATAATATATTTCTTAATATGATAGTGTTTGATAGCAAATATCAAGGTGCCGCGCCGTGTCAAAGATTCGAGAAAAACATGTTTAAATACAGTTATCGCCATAAGCGTCGCATTTTGTGCCGAAAACTATCAATAGCTAAAGTCATAACATGCTTTAATTAAGGCAAACTTTTATAATAATAATTCGTATATATTTTCCGTGACTGCGTGTATGGTGAGTTCTACCCAATAAGAGTTCCAATTATATATAACTAATAGCAGAATTGTTCATTTTAGACATTATTTTAATACCTAAGACGTAATACGTTTAAAGGCTTCACGCGTTGTCTGCATACAAATCTTTGATATCACTTTACCATTCCGATCGTAAATTGACTTCTTCCAAATGATTTACGATGACAAAAATGTTTCTCACATACCCCTTGCCCTGGTTTCACCTTGAATTCCTTGCGGGCTACAGCGGTAGCCCATTTTTGAAAGGTTGGAAGTTCGCTGGATACCAAAAGAAAGCGAACCTTCTCCTTGTTGCTGTGGTAACCTGAGGAACAATCCGGAGCGATGCAACGATGCCCTGGCTTTCTTAGTTCAAATACAAAACTATTCGACAGAAATTAGTCGAAAGGGCTTGCTCTTAAATCCTCCTCAGTCTCTCCAACTCTCAACGTGCT
This sequence comes from Pyrrhosoma nymphula, assembly GCA_963573305.1. Taxonomy (NCBI): domain Eukaryota; kingdom Metazoa; phylum Arthropoda; class Insecta; order Odonata; family Coenagrionidae; genus Pyrrhosoma; species Pyrrhosoma nymphula. The sequence continues at coordinate 2,536,013 of OY754335.1, read as the reverse complement.
TTCACCGTCCTTAATCACAGTCTTCTTACGGGCGATTATTTGTGCTGCCATCTATGGGTACGTACAGTTAGTTTCCTCGCCGTGACAGCAGCGGCGACACCACAGACGGGAAGTGTCCAGTCCTTTATCTTCTAAGTCCGCGGTTCCACCTCATAAATAGATGCGGGTACTCAAACGAAATGCGGCCCTCGAACTTTACTTTCGACTCATATTGAAACATTATTAAAATGAGCTCTCAAAGACCCGCGATTACCACTGCAGCCACCTACCTTCGTTACCATTTCCGAGCGGTAAACTGCTTCCCAACTGCTGTCCCTATTCGAAGTGGTGCGCTCCCTCACACGCATCAAGTGGGAGATTGTCCCCTCTATGATGAGCACCCCCTTGGCATGGTTGAGTTGTTGGTTATTAAGCCTTTGAATCGATCACCCCACTTCCCTATGCCTCGTCGTCGCCCTCCTCCACAATCACTTCCCAGAGGAGCCCATCGGAGGGAGAGTGGGCCAAGGGTGACCCGACCTCTCTCGACCCCCTTCTTCAGACGTGGCAGACGGGACTTCATTGCCCATTGTTTCACTTCCTCAGTAGATCGCTCGTGTCCGAGTCGGACAGACCACGTTACTCTTCCCCATTCGCTCTCCGCCCTCTATCCCGAGTCTCGCTGCGGGATACTTCGGGAGCCTTCGTGAAGCGAACGCAGTGCATCCATCCTTCTTTCCCTCGAGGATTTTCCCTGGAGAAGGTTCGCTTCCTTCGTGCGGTCTACGCCGGTGCATCAAGCGGCTTCAAAAGCGTACGTCTTTCGTCCTTCTCCTCCTTGGCTATAAAATCCCCCCCCCCAGCACCTTTCCCCCCCCCTCTCGCTCTTTGAATTCAATGGAAGAAACGTTTTGCGATTTTTACAGACATAAGTTGTTGACAAAACGACGGGTTTCGTTGGATATTCCTCGTCATCACAGATAGACTTTGCTGAAGAAATGGTCGGTTTGTTTTTATACCTCACCATCAAGTCTAAACAAATCTAATATTCAGGGTGGTTCAGGAATCTACGTAATATCTGGAGGTGATTTCAAGCATTTTTGTGATATGAGATTCCCATACCTACTTCATACCAACCGCGCAATAGTTAGATAATCGCAGTAACATCGTACTTTTGACAGAGGAATTTGTTGAAAAAACGACCGGTTTCTTCGAATATATTTCTCGTCATCAGGTCAGAAAAAAGTGCAATGTACATGGTTTTTAAGAATTTCTGCGTAATGTGAGGCGTTTACAAGTATATTCGTCAAATGGGCATTCACTACTACTTACGGTGCAAAAGCTTCGCTAGCATGTTTTCCCCTACATTGTGCGTATTGCCATAAAAATGCCAAGTTATGGTAACCTAGACCAATTCGAGTGATCGGAAACTTATCTCGGTCGTGCATGACGCGTCCATTTTTATGTGTTGTCAATTATGCGTATAGTGTCTTATTGGTAATGCTGTTTCTTTAATATTCTTGTTTTCATGGCAACAGCAAAATTATATGCTGGATAAAGTGTTTCAGGAATCTTCGTAATGTAAGTAGGTGATTGCCGTGATTATGCCGAGTACTTGTATGCCATCTTACAAATAAGCTATCGAGCGTTCTGCACTTTCTTGACAGTGTGGGCTCTTATGAGGATCCGTTTCCTGTGTAATTCTGAATAAGACAGAATGTGCGATGTTGCCTATAGCAGCAGGAATAACATAAAGATGCGCCGTGTGCAAACTGCACAACTGTGAGTCATTCAGTATGTACATACATATGACCCACCTACCCACCTGTGTGTGAGGACCCACCTGTAATAACTCACGTAAAATTTAGTGCGGTGTTGCCATTGGTTTCCTACATGACGTAGAGGTGAGCAAACGGCACAAGTTTGGCAACAGCTTTCTCCCTGAGACCCTTTCTGTCAACTGAATGTAGTACGCTCTATAACAACTGAATGTGGAACGCTCTATGCTATGAGCATTCCTGACAGCATTTTAAGAAACAGTCCCATCTAATGTACCCCTGATAGACAATTTTCAGATCTCTATAATTGTTGAATAGGTCACCCTTATTCGGCATTTTCATGTAAACGGCAAAATAAGTGGGAGAAAATGTTGGCGTTGCTGTTGCACCATTAATAAATAATTTTCGCCCTAATGTCCAGCATACACATAAATACTAATAATCACAAGAAAATATCACCTACAGAAGTTACGTAGATTCCTTCTGAAAAACATCATGTACATAATAATTTTATCCTTTGTCTTGGTCTAAGTTGTTCCTACTATTTGAAGATGTACGTCTTCCGGGGTTTCTTCCCGCGTAGGTCCATTGTGCTGGGACTACAGTTTCCATGCATTTTGACCGTTATATAAAAATTATCCGTTGGGGTTAGGTCCGTTGTGATTGGTTATGGTTATTATTGTTTATTTTCCCGCGCAAGACGCGCTTCCATACGTTGGACAGCGAGTTGCTGTCATCTCTATTAACGTTACGTATTAGGAACCTTACTGATTTCAATTTTTTCCCGTATAATACGCGGGCAGTAAGATTTTTCTTTGGCGATTAACATTGCCTCTTCAAAGTTAATATTTTGCATAGGACCCATCCATGTGTGATCTGCTATTGCAGAGAGGCGTAGTTGTATGTTCCTTGTTGACCTCTGGTGTTCTTGCAAGCGACGTGTCAGGGTCTTAGATGTCTGTCTTGCATAGGGTCTCCCACACCTGAATGTAACTTCAAATACCCCGCTTTGAATTTACCTTGGCACTTGGTCCTTGCCTCTGTTCAACGAATAAGAATACTATTGTTGGAAGAATGTTGCCACTCTATGGTTGGCCACAGTGAATTAGACTATTTCATTGAATTGATCATTTCTTTCTTTCATACAACATATTTTTAATCTGAAAAATTTCTTTTGATTTGCTCCTATTGAGTTTTCGTTAAGTAAAACCTGTAAGTAACGAATCATTCTCTGATTTACGCTCTTCCGAACTGATCTGGCTGCATCAGCTTTCCTCCCTATTTAATTCCAATGTCCAACTCTTCCAATTCATCTCTAACAATTTCTGTTGAGATCACGTTAAGGTGCAATGGTGGCATCAGATACTTTTGTCTCCCACTGTCTCGTGACAAACCCTGACAATCACTCGTCAGGTCATCACTTGTCATTTTCGATTTTTCCTCCGCGGAAACATATGCGGGCAGCGTAAAATTCATTCAGAGATCTCAAACTTAGTTTTAATCCTCCTAATCTATTCTGTTTTCAAGCATTCCTTCATGAGTGTCCCAAATCCGAGTATCGTCTTTCATTAACGCTATCCAACTCATTCCAGTAGCATTTTATGTTTCCAAGCGCAGTAGACACTCTTCGCCACATTCACCTTCTTATCGCTGCCGAATTCCAATTTGTCTCCCGCTAACTGTCGGTGTGGCTTCTAATTTATTCATAGATTTCTTACAAAAGCGTAACATTTATAATAAAACCATTTCGAAACCCCTAAGTTACTTCCTATTTTATGAAGTGATTGATTTTTCGCCCTCTTGTGGATTCCAATGGACGCCTGTTAGTATAAGAAGCGTTGACACTCTATGAAACTTTCATTTATAGTATTTTAAATTAAAAATAAAGATAAATAAATTAAAATTAAAAATATCCTGTAATTTTCTGTCCTGAATATGTTATCCAATTAATCTAACTTTTTTATCGATATTCTTCGAACTGTATTACTAGTTGTGGCGATTTTTTTGATGACGTCAATTAGTACTGCAGAAATGTGGTCTCTAAGGAAGAACAGGCTGCAGGTAATTGAGATGTGAGAAATGAATTGAATGGAAAAAGAGTGGTTGATGGAAAGGAAGAAGAATGAGGAAGAACACGATCTGTTGGGTGGGAATATGAAACTACTGGAGGAGATAAGGAGTAGCCAAAGTAGGTTGTTGGAAGATTAAATACGGGGCGAAGGGATTCTGAAGGCCGGAATACGAGGGGTGGATGCTGGGTGAGCTCGAACGGGGAAGAAAGAGAATAGATTTAACGCATGGAGTGAAGAGAGTTTAAGGATCGAGTTGGCAAGGAGGCAAGATTGCTGGCGTCCCATCCCAAAGAACCGGGCTCAAATCCAGGTGGTGGTGGAGATTTTTCATTGTAATTCCAATCCCGCATTTCGGTAAGACCGGGCTAATTCCTACTCTGGGTTTCTCTCCTACATTCCCTCATTGACCCATCTAGCTGCTGCGTCCCCACCTGTTCTTAAAGGCACTAAAGACTTAGTTTGCAGTCGCCTCCCAAAGTAAACATCGAACGCGAGGCTGGTCGTAAAATTTTGAGAGCACAAAATAGCAGTTTTATTACTGAGGTAGTACTTAGGAGGAAAATGGAAATAGTTGCAGAGTGTGTAGAAGGAGAGTTAAGGTGGCGAAAGAGGCGTTCAGTGATAGGAGGGAGATGATGACGGGGACCTTATGTAAGAATGGAAAGAAAAGGTTGGCAAAGGATTTAATATTGACTGTAGCGTTGTATGGTGTGGAAACGTGGAATCTGAGAAAGGAGGACGAGGATAGGCTGCGGAAATTTCAGATGTGAGTGTGGAGTAGAATGATGAGGGTGCGATGGACGGAAAGAAATACAAACGAGGAAGTACTTGGTATGTTGGGTAAGGAGAGGAAACTTCTTGAGGTGCTTAGAACGAGGCGGATTAGGTGGTTGGAAGAGGTAGTGAGGGGCTAAGGGTTTGCTGAATGCCGTGATTGGGGGAAGGGCGTTGGGTAAGCTGGGAAGGAGAAGAAAAAGAATAGATTTTATGGACGGGATGAAAAGAGGTAGAACGTATGACGAGAAGAAGGAATATTGTAAGCGGTAAGGGCTCCTCGCTTGTAAAAACCTTTAGGCTTTTTACTCACCTCCATTGGACTTTTTTATAGTAATTTGAAGAGAGGCAATACGGACGCCGAGCTGAAGAATTCAATCGTGTTTTGAGACAAGGACCTTCGGCAGGAAAAGTTTTGTGTTCTGTCTACGATCTTCTACCATAATCGGTTTTTCGCCTCTACAAATTATAGAAATTATTATCAATTGCATTCTAATGCATGCCATCTCGGAGTCGAAGTAGCGTTCAGAAAAATCCTGGCTACATTCTGGCCGGCGGAGAAGAAGTCCTTAAGGCCTCCTTCTTCACCCCTCGGGAGAAATTTCGTCTCCGTTTCTTTCCCTAGAGCTCCCAGCTCTCGCAATCTTTCTTCCCCTTGACGAGTTTCCGAAAAAGAAGGAAAGCAAGTCTTTCTCTCCTTCCGCTGTAGTTTGAGAGAGCTATTTTTTTCCTCCTCCTTCTCCCCAATCGTTTTCCCACCTCCTCCCCTTCTTCTTCCACCAGTTCTCTTCCTTCCCCTTACCTTCGTCTTTTCTCTCCGTCCTTCTTTCCAACGTCGTTGCTTCTTCCTCCACTCGACCCTATCGTTGAATGTGTCGACGGGGGGAATGGCGGCCCCCAGACGTCCCAAATGGTTTCCTGGCCCTGGAGGAGGAGAATCATCTCGCGACGACGGATTCGGGATGCGCCCTTTTTTCTTCCTTCGTCTTCCTCATTCGAAGAAGGGTTGCCTACATTGTCTTCGTTCGCTCACTTTTTATTTTTTTCTTACAGTCTTTAAGGAGGTACCACTGCGACTTTGTGAGTAAAAAAAATACTGAATTCCATCTTCTCGTTTGTTGGGTTAAAAAATTCTGCATTCGCTATTTACATGCCCCAGCCATGTAAAAGGAAATTTATAGGACAAAATATATCGATCAATCGACGAGTATCTGTCTTAATTTACATTTTTTGGAGCCGTAGGTTTTGATTACTTTGCCATTTCATGAGGCGTATTTACTTCAGTTTTCATAATTGGTTGCTATATAGCTATAACCCGTCAAACTTCCCCCCCCCTGAAAAATCGTCTCCCGTCTATACATCTATAATCTCTAGGAATCAATTTTTATTAGCATTTACCTAATAAATGCATAGACTATTTCATATTTTAAATTTTTAATATGTTGTTAGGTACGTGGTAACCTAGGTTTCATATCTCGGAGAACATTTATGTGCATGTATATATTTTTTAAACCGTAGACACAAACCATTTGGATTAAAAATATAAATACAATCCAAGTTTGTTTTCGGGTTGTATCTATAATTTGAATAATGTATATTTTAAATAGATAAAAATGAAATTCACTTTTGATGAAACTGAATTCTCGAGTGCAGCGCCCCTATCTAGCAGCGTTGCAGACTGACAGAAATACCTAGACAATTATATAGTCGTTGATGCCTCTGCTAATTTAGCCTAATGGTCTGGCATTTACATTCTCCGTCACTTACCGTCTCTTAATGTTCTCCATCTTGTGAAGGACACTCGTAGTGAACTTACTCCTGGACACTTCTTGCTCTTGCCTTTTTTTACGCCTCTTCGCACTCAAATCTCTAATTGGCTCTCTCTCTCTCCAATTCTGTACATCGTTCGCACTTCACTTTTCCACGGTCGCCACTTTAAACTTAATCTTCTTCGAGTCGTTTTGCTATTTTTGAGGACCCGTGAATTTGTATACCTGAGTGTCATTAAAAAAATGATTTTCCTCGCATGCATTCAATTTCTTTTTATTATTGAATACTGCATATTTTTTGCAAAATCTTCTATTCTCACTGGCTAATATTTTAATTTTCGATTCGCTTCAGTTATGAAAAGTTATCTAAATACGGAGTGTTTAACTTTTGTAATTTGTAATATTTCTGGTTACCTGTCAGTTTAACATTTTCCGCCATAAATTGTACGTTGAGAATACCGTTTTGCACCGCTTTGACTACTGATATTTTCTTATTGAATGTAGTCATTCAAAAAAGAGTTATTTGGTTTCTCCATTTTTTTGTCTTGCCCAGGTAGTTTTATCTATGTATTTAATTCCAAATAGCCATCTTCAATATCCTTTGATAGTGCGATATATTTATGTTGATTCATTTGGGTGAGGTTGGCAATCATTTATTAATGTTGAAGATGTAAATACATGACTTTTTGTTTTCGATGGTTTCCAATGGTTTCCGATACACAAGCTCAACTCTTCCACACATGTTTTCATTTTATATACTGGGCCGTTTGTAGTTTCCCGTTAAGTGGGGTCAAATACTTGTTATCTCCTGTGTGGGACTGGTGGGGAAGTCGGGGATTATAACTTCGCGAGTCTCAAACCCTATTACATATATATATTATATTTATATGGGTCATTCCACGCCACTTCAGACAGGAGTTGACCCTTGACCTCTCAGATTTTGATGAAAATTGGTGAAATTGTTTGCCTCACCAAATAAAAAATATAATTTAAAGCGTTTTGCGAAAATCGAAAAAACAGATGAATAACGGACATTTTACAAAATGGCTGTTTTCGATGTCACGAAATATTCGTTATCATATATCACGGGGAAGAAACTAGGTTAAAAAGCACTTGATGGCTCATTTCCAATTAAAATTCTTTGAACAATCTCAAACTGGCGTAAAAATAGCGATAAAATGATAATTTGTTTAAATAATTCAATGTTAAACAATTAAAAGTTTAAACTTTTGAAGTTCTTCAAGTTTAATTTTTCTCATTTTTTCAACTATGGTACCTTGTAACATTATAAATGTTATATAAAAATTTTGAGAGGGTGTTTTTCCATTTAAGAGAGAAAAACATTTTTTAATTTTCCCCTGCAACGACCATTTGATGTAAACTTACGAAGATAACTCCACATATGCCTAGTTTTTATCACTTATCTATCAAATTTATACTTCCCCTAGACAGAACAATGGCAGATGAACTTAGATTTAAAAAAATATATGGCTAAAATTTGACACATAAAATTTCTTAAGGTATGTATTTAACAAAAAATGGAACAATGTTGTCCAGTGAAAAACGATCTCGTAACCGATGACTTCAAATTACACAACTTGAATGAACAAATTGAATTTACAGGTTTGTCTACATTGTCATACCTGTCATTGTCATACCTGTCAGAAATTATGAATAAAAAGCCGTACATCCTAAGCTTTGCTGATTTCATGTAATTTAAATCTTTCCTAATTAATTTTACCCTAAATGCAAAAATTCATTACTTTGCTTTGGACACCGCTTCTAATTTCTGCCCGTGGGTCATACAAGTAGCCTGAAATATTAGGGAAGACATTCAGCCAACAGAAGAAAGTTTATCCCACGTGATTATATGGCATTATTAATACAACTCTTCCTCGTCTGAACTCTAACTGGTTCCTCGACATACCTTCTACGGGGATGGGTATTAGTTGTTCCCCTCATTCGCATCAAACGCTCATTGGAACCTGATGATTGTGTCTTTGAAATGAGAAACCTTACACCCGGTGGTATTGCTGCGTGGTACGAACGGATTCCTTTGACAGCAGGAGCTTGTCGATACCTTCTTGTTGTATGTTTTTTATTATCCTCCACTTCCACATTAGGCACGTATGCGAAACTCGTCCCGTCTCTCATCACTTGGGCCTTTCCCATGGGAGGTGGCAAAGAAATGCCACTCCGCTGCAACTTTAAAATCCTTTTCGTGATAGACTAGGTTAAGGAGACTATATCTATTTTTATATTGTGCTGTGGATCCATCAGAAAAATATATAACTTTTTTCAAATTTGCTACAGTGACTCTCAGAAATTGAACTAGTGAATGCTGGAAACAATGCACAGTCGCAGTAACATGAGCAGTTCATTCAGATATGACAACAAGCTTCAGAGGGCTTACTTCCTTTCCTTCAACTAGGCGATAGTAGCAGGCAAATGGGTGTAATCTAGATTGCCTATTGTGCCTTGCGCGCTCTCCTGAATTACAATGGAATAATGTTTTGAGAAGTCAGCAACAACTATCGCTTCCCACACTGCTAGGTTTTCCCTGTGTATTGAAAACATTCAGCCTGCTGTTTCGCCACGTGATCATGCCTCACCAAATTCGGGATTTTCTACACGAAAAAGTCATTAAATTCATCTGAGCTCTTCCTAACTGTTTTCCTTGTTAATGAGACTACTTTCACCCATTGCTGGTAAGATAAGTTTTTCATGAAATTTGAATCAAGCACACTCTCTGACACTCCTTTCAGTTTCGTGATTTGAGGGCATTTGCTGCAACTACCAAAGTAACGTATCTTCCCAGGAATCTCACGTACAGCCATCAGTAAACAATCTCTGTAAACGTTAAAAACTGTTTCTCCATTTTCACCCTTGAGTTGGCCGAGCTTAGCACCTTCGAAAATGAGTTTTGTGTTTTGATGAATAAGGCACACGCAAACTGTGCATACCTGAAGCTCCAGCAAGGACACACTCTGTAGGTCTAAATGAGCAAACTTGGAAAATCTTCTCTTGGAAATCTCTCTTTGAACAGGGTGAATGACTACTTCAGGTTTCCTAAAACTAATCTCTTTTGTTTCAAAATACGCTGGGATCCTTCTTTTACACTTTTGTACTACACTCGTGATCAGATGATCTATCCTCGGATCCTATCCCACCATATTGATGGTGCACTCCTGAAGGCCTAAGTTATCTAATGCCTCGTTGTGATGCACGGAAGAAGTGGATGTTTTCTTGTTTTCATTATCAGGGTCATGCTCTTTCGGTACAGTCTCATTCGTACTTACTTCATTATAGCTATATATATATATATATATATATATATATATATATATATATATATATATAGCCTTCCTATAAGCTATGCACAGTTTTTTACCCTGTTTTATCCCAGGAATACTTATAATTGTACACTTCTCGTGAAGTTCGAAAGAAATAGTTTTCAGCTGTTTTCAGACGGATGCTTTCTGAATCGTGAAAGGGTCGGAGCATTTAGTTAGCTGAGCCGGATATCTTAATAGGTTCCCTGTTTCGTGTTCTTGACACAAAACACTCACTTTAAATCCATTTCTCAGTCGTAGTAAGTGCAAGCCCCGGCGTGAAAACTCCCTCTTCATTTTTATAACGACGGAGCGTGAACACAGTGTTTTTAAAACTTTTCCTAGTGAGCCTCCATTGCGACCCATTTCACGCCACAAAATACAACACAATTCGTAATAACACTTCACCATACATCAAAACACAAATATAATGGCAAGGACTATGACCAAAGAGAGGTCAGCAAAACTCAAGACTAAAAGGTAGAGGAATAGTTGTGGGAAGCAATCGCCCGTACAGCCGGTGCCCCACGCCACACAGTGCTTACAATTTTTGTTTTTAATTTGTATTCACATATTTTAAACCCGTTTCATACAATGTGTATATTAAGTATGTAATAACGTTGAACCAATGAACGCCCGCTTAAGAAGTTCCAGGAAATAATAACTGAGAAGTCCGTATGACCTGAAGTCATCGGTTACGAGATCGTTTTTCACTGGACAACATTGTTCCATTTTTTGTTAAATACATACCTTAAGAAATTTTATGTGTCAAATTTTAGCCATATATTTTTTTAAATCTAAGTTCATCTGCCATTGTTCTGTCTAGGGGAAGTATAAATTTGATAGATAAGTGATAAAAACTAGGCATATGTGGAGTTATCTTCGTAAGTTTACATCAAATGGTCGTTGCAGGGGAAAATTAAAAAATGTTTTTCTCTCTTAAATGGAAAAACACCCTCTCAAAATTTTTATATAACATTCATAATGTTACAAGGTACCATAGTTGAAAAAATGAGAAAAATTAAACTTGAAGAACTTCAAAAGTTTAAACTTTTAATTGTTTAACATTGAATTATTTAAACAAATTATCATTTTATCGCTATTTTTACGCCAGTTTGAGATTGTTCAAAGAATTTTAATTGGAAATGAGCCATCAAGTGCTTTTTAACCTAGTTTCTTCCCCGTGATATATGATAACGAATATTTCGTGACATCGAAAACAGCCATTTTGTAAAATGTCCGTTATTCATCTGTTTTTTCGATTTTCGCAAAACGCTTTAAATTATATTTTTTATTTGGTGAGGCAAACAATTTCACCAATTTTCATCAAAATCTGAGAGGTCAAGGGTCAACTCCTGTCTGAAGTGGCGTGGAATGACCCATATATAATTGGAATTTTGCCTGTTTGAACGCTATACACCTCCACGCACCTTAACTTATTCGAACAAACTGTTACACATGTTTCTTAGGGCCTATAAGGATTGGTTATTAATAATATTAGAAATACTTTTTGGCCCCAATGTGGAGCCTTCTAGTGTTGTCTAATATTGATCGGGCTATTCTATAACTTCGCACCCTGTGGAAGATATGTGCAAAACTTTGAAGCCCTCACGAGATCCTAGAGCTGAGAAGTAAAGGCGTCCTGGGGCCCAAAAGTATTGTCTCTTGTCTTTACAACAGGACATCATTTTTTCCCATTTCCGTTTTTTATTGGGATATTTATTTTGTTATTCACTGTGGCACAATTCCTCTGAAATCACAAAACCTAGATAGTTTCACTTTACAGCATTTGATTTACCGATTGGAGTATTCTCGAAGCAATCTTAGTTTATTTTTTTGTTCATGCAGTGTAATTAAGCGAGTGATTCTGCTGTGCCATCAATAACTGCGTTGTATTTTGAACGAGGTCATTCATTCAACGAGTTTCTTCTTAATCTGTCTTCTCCGTGGAAGGCGAATGAATAGGCTTAAAGTGTTTATTATTCCATCCTTGAATTAGCACTTGAAACATTCGTGAGGAATTATCGCGATAACTCTCCTCGGGATCCAGTGGGAAGTACAACTTGAGGTATTTATTCACAGAATTCTCGATGGAATTGCGGGTTTATCGTGTTAAATAAAAAAATACCATTTAATGGTTATTTAAGAAGCTCTCCATACTTTTTGCTTGAGTTTTTTTCCTCCCCGTGTCAGGGTTAAAAAAATAAATATATTTCTCGTTTCACGCCGTGATAAAACAGGTACCTACACGTTCTTCTCTTGAGTTTTCTCCAACGAGCGAGGGAAATGTGTTTTTCTCCGGGTTGCGCGAACTCTCAGTCAATCTCTGAGGGAAGGAAGTAATCAGCTGATGAAAGAATAATTTTTTGCTTGTTTTTTTTGTGGGCGTAATCAGTGAGCAAGGGGACGAAGAGTGAGAGGCGTCAGCGTGCCTCAATTCCTGCCCGAAGGAAGATTGAGAGGGACTTTCAGCAGGCCGAAAAAAATAGCTTGGGGACTCGCGGAAGATATGGATGCTGAACTAAACTGCCGGATTTAATTCCTTAAGTTTCCACAGAAAAATCTAATATACTATCCATTTAAACCGCTCTGCGCGGACGCTGATGAAAGAAAAAAAAATCAAGGACTAGCTTGAAGATGTTTTCTCTGGTTTATGTGGATAGATTTTGTTTGCCTTAAAAACTGTTGAAGATTAAAGTGATGATAGTATCAAGGGATACATCTATATATTAAGTATTCTGTAAGCTACCTCAAGGGAGTGAGGCAAGGAGGTGAGTTTTTTCACCAATATGCACTGCACTATATCCTTCAATGTTATTGAAACAACGAGTATTGACGCATTAGCGAACCCTGCAAGTTCGGAGTTCGAATCAAGAGGTTAATATTCACAAACCTGACCTATACTAGTTTTTATAATGTTGTAGAAACACATGTCACATGACAACCCCTCACCTAAATGCACTACACTCTTTTTAGCTTGTGCTATGGAAACGATGAGTATAAATCTTGCGACTGCATGAGTGCGAATAGGTTTCGGAAGGGCAGAAGATACTTGGGATGCCCCAGGAAGCGATGCTAATATGAAGTATCCTTCGCCCCTTACAGATATTTATATCGTTCTCCTCTTCCCCGCTTAACCAATATTTTCCTATCCATCGGCCTCTCAAGCATGTTGCCTCAACCCCTCGCAGAAGCGACGACCTGGGGGGTTATTCTGTAATTTCACCTCACGGAACATGACGTCGCGGATCGCTCTTTATATGGCGAATATTACCGAAAGAGGAGTTGCTAACCGTGGCCGCCAGACGGCGAGACCATCGACTCGTTCATTTCGGCCGAGAATGGTTCAGTTCCTGTTCTTTCGGTCGTGGAAATGAGCTTCCAAATGAGTACTTCGAGATCGGAACAGCTCAAATGAATCGTTCAATTGAGTTGGTGCTCTTCCGAAAGAGCTATTTCGGGAGTGGAATTTCAGAATAACCCCCAGGACTCATAAGAAGACACTACCGAAGGGGCAATTACACACACAGTACACAATTTGTACACAATTGTTTACACAATTCACCTATGTCCTCTTCTCCTCCTTTTCCCTATCCTTCCCCCCCTTTCCATGGCTGGTTTCCTAACACCCCCTGCCACACGCCTCTGCGGTGGCTTGCAGGGTAGTTAGTAGATGTAGTAGTAATTTAAATAAAGTTAAGATTTAAAAAAAAATGTTGAATCGAGAAGAACATATGCTGATTTTATCTTCGGTGATATAAAATACATTGCGAAAAGTTCGAAAAAAATTTCTCTTGCTCTCCACTTAGCGAGTGAATGTTTGTAAACCCTAGTTTGACTTATTAGCAGCAGGGAAAGGCGTACTTGCAATCGATACCACTTTCATTTACGAATGTGATTACTACATCATTGTCTCTCAGGTCTGTACTCTTCACTCTGAAATTTACTCTGTACTTCGCTGTTGTTCTTCTAAGTAATATTTTTGATGCATAAAGTTGCAGTTTATTGAAGTAATTTTCTTTCCAATGGATGTAGAGGCATGTACACCATTGAATTCATATTTTTATCTCATTAAATCACTGACAAATAAATTCATGTTTGAAGAAGACATTTTAGACATGAGACATGACTTAGTTTCATTAATATCATTTTATTATCTTCATTTTTATATTTTCTCTCAGTATCATCAAGTTCCTATTATTTGATTGGTTCTGAGAAATCGGGAATGCAGTGCCGTGCGTTCATTATTACTTTATAGCTCGCTTCTTGCCGTAGCGTGATGAAAATTCCGCTCGAGTCTCTCTTTTGAAAAGGTCTGGCTGTGTCTTGCATCGATAAAACGTGTGCATTCGACGGGTTTTTGTCTCGGTACTGCCAGCCTTGTTAGCGGGGTAGAATGAAAGCATCTGGGTTACCTGGGCACATTGCGCGCTGGAAAGTTGTTCCGCACGTGTAGAATCGCAGTGTTCATTAGAGGAGTTAATTAGCATTATATTCTTCTTCATTTGAGTTTGCCTATACGCAAAAGAAATCTCCATCTATAGTCGAAATAACCAGTACTATGAGAAAAAATTATGTCGGTCATGTCACGCCAGCAAAGTCTAACATTTTGAAATACACCACTCCATTCTGTGGCTTTTTTTTGTATATTGAACGGCTTAAAACCTTAAAAAAATCATGTTCTTATGAAAAGCAGCGGGTTTCGCGGGACACGTGTGTATTTTCTTGGAGAATGCGGGGAATTGTCTTATCGTTGTCCATCTATTGACATTGTTTGAGTGATATTGATTCATAACTAACTAATTCATTATGCTTGCTTCAATCAGGCATTTTTGCTGATATGTGCATCACGAGGTTTCAAAGACTTCTATTGTTTTTAATCCATTTTTGCAACTTACCTTTTATTTTTTTAAAAACTTTATTTTAACTTTATTTTTTACTTTAATATTACTTTGATCTGTAAAACATGAAAGAGAAGGAAATGTGTGTAAAACATTCGACTAATGTGAAATACTCGTTGGAAATTGTATCCTCTTCTTAGGCAGCAGTTGTATTTTCGTCATAAATGCTTTCCCAGTTGGAACTGTTGAACCGAATTACGTAGGTGTCTGCATATGAGGACTTATTGCTCATTGATGCCCAAAAAGTTATGAATTCTCTGAAGCGTTATGTATTTCATAGGGTTTATAGCATTTTTAAAATTAATAAATGAAATACGTGCATATTCAGGATTACTACAAACCTGGAAAACTCATGGAAATTGAAAATTGGCCGGAAAAACCTGAAAAAGTCATTATAATGGCAAATGAGAAATTTGCTTTTCAAGGCAAAATCTTATTGTTTTCAAAATGTGAGCGGTGCCAAAATTAGGCAATCTCTGTTTGTGGACGTGTGGACATTTTTTTTGACATGTGGAGTTTTTGCTGCCTTGCCTGAATGAGGCAAAGGAGCTTTTGTTAGGTGTTTAGCAATTAATTACGCCACTGTAAAGAAAAAAGCCTTCAGGCCCTAATGAATTGAATGGAGTTTGAATTTATTGAATTTAACGTTCACCCAACATATAAATATAATTAAAGGGTGAACAATAATAACAAATACAAATATTTACAATTGTTATAAATACAAGAAAGAGTCAATCTGGCGAAAAATACGTACTGCATATACATTATGATGATTTTTTTTTATTTTACAATTTGAGTGCTGACAATTTATTAAACGCTTTTATACTGCCCTCAAATAAATTTATGTTATTGCACGCAGTATTACATGATGCGCACATTCTATTGATGGGAGAAATTTTACAATAGTCACTATTTACATCCATAGTGTAAAATGTCCTCTTGTGACCACCTTTGCTATTTGGAACAAGCATATTTAGTTTGCATGACAAGGTATTCTTTACACTAATGTTGAGGAAGATGGAAATATTTGTTTTTTCTTAGAATTTGTTCTGGCAATTCGTGGCCCTCATCGTGACCGAGGCCAATGAATTATATTCCATCAGAAAGGAAGACGAATTTCCCTCGTAGCGACAGCAGCGGCGCTCCGTTTATATTGGGAAACTTCATTTCCCAAATGAAAAGCTTTAAAGTGTGATTCTCCTATTCTTGCGCCCTCTTTAAAATAAATTCTTACAAAGTTCTACATTTTCACCAGGAAATATGAAAAGTTTGGCCTGGAACACTTATATATTTCATAATCACTAGTCTTTAGCAACCGTGATATGTTAAATATATATATTTCGCCTTTTAGCAACCTCCGTAGGATTTTAAAAAACTGTGCTTGGACACTATGCTGTAATATTTTTTGCAAATTCCACAAAAGATTCATGTTAAGTACAGAATAGTTACATCCATGAGATAATTTCTCGCTTTGTACATTTCAGACATTTTTATTTCTACCGACCATGTTTTCGACATACAATGTCATATTTCAACTTTGAAAATAACATTGCATGTCGAGACCACGGTCGGTAAAAAATTAAAAAAAAGCCTGAAATGCGTAAAAAAGCGAGAACTTATTTCATGTGTCGCGTTTTCACAAATTGAAGCCTGAAGCTGTGACTTATAGTTGCATCCATACCCGGGAGGGGGAGGGAAAGGGGTGGAGACGGAGGGTGGATGAAGGGGAGAGGGTGGGGTGAGTTTTGCAAGGTTTAACGGAGAGGGAAGTGGGGGAAGGTTTGACATAGTAATGTACCTGACGATGTCGCCTTTGATATGTCCTGTCGACAATTAATGAACTGATTGTGAAAATTCCAAAGTTACTATGATGATTCGGTCATCTTGAATATACCCTGCAATAATAAGGTCTCTATAGGTAACAGCGAAGCCAATTACTACATATTTTTTATAATATAGATAAGCAAGCACAAGCATACCAAGTTTAGCCTAAGAATATGAAGCTCTTCGGAAACCTGACCTGATTTTTATATTTTACTGTGTTCATTTACAATACTATATAATATATGAAGATCCCATTGAAAGCTGGATTCATAATGTACTATTTTACGTCGTTTATAGGAATTTTATGCGTTATTACTTCCCGAGAATAATACCCATTAATCTTGTGGTGTCCTGCAGTCCGCCCAACCCATTTGCTCAAGTTGTAATTGGTGGGAATTTTAAGCCAACCAGCAAAAGAGGAATGCCGCAGAGAAGACCTCTCTCTTATCCTGTATAATGACGCCATTTATTCTCGGTTAAATTGCGGCGTGCGACGCACTGCACTTGAACGCCCCGTGCACTGAACACCACCAGTCCACGGAGAACTCCTCTCGGGGGATAGAGTGCCTTACGGCTTTCCTAACTTAGGTGCCTCAATGCTCAACCAACGGCCCAAAGTACTGAATTATCATACAAGGCAATAATAAGGCATGAGAGGACATCACTGCTATTATAATCACAGATGTGTGTATATGTATATATGTGTCAGTAACTTTCAAACAATAAATACACGTGAAGATGAGTCTTCATTTGGCTGCAGACCTTTTTTTATTTGCAAAATTAAATGAGAAGTAGTCGTCTTCTGTTATTGGGAATGGTACCAATGGGAAAGAAAATAAAATAAATAATAGAATTTTGTATTCCGGTCGAAATTCCGACATTTTTGCCAAAGCGTAACGATTTTTTGCAATATTTTAGCGTTTTTGAGTCATCGTCCCCATGACGACCATACCCATTGTTCAAGTCGATATTCCGTGTTTATATATCCATTAATAACTCAATGATTCTTTGCACTAATTAAGGGTTTATTACAATCAATGTAATTGGATAATAATTTAAATGATGAATCGAAATTTCATTCCTGCTATTAATTGGTAAAATGTTTAGTTAATTTCGTCGAAAAATTAAACGTATTACGGAGTCACGAAGTGTTGATCTTTTCCCTTCCCGTTTATATATTCAACGGGCTGCACCTTCACTTGTTTTATTTTATGATTGTTGACAGTAACTACTGTATGAGTGCTGCCTCAAACAGGATCTGTACGACATTTTGGACCAGCTAAAAAATCTCTGGCTATATATATATATATATATATATATATATATACAAATATAAATATACTTTTAAAACACAGGCACACGAAAATTAGAAGGACACTCACTTATTCTGTGAGTGTCCTTCTAATTTTCGTGTGCCTGTGTTTTAAAAGTATATTTATATTTGTGTTTTTATTCGCCGAGTGCGGTTTCTCAGAAGATATTATATATATATATATATGTATAATATGCCAAGAGGGTGGCCGATAAAAATATAGAATCACAAAAAAGGACACTCACAAATTTAAACTTCCGATATTTCGATGGGATCGTGACCATCTTTCTCAGGGTAGAGAGTAGGAACTCCTCTCGCTCTACCCTGAGAAAGATGGTCACGATCCCATCGAAATATCGGAAGTTTAAATTTGTGAGTGTCCTTTTTTGTGATTCTATATTTTTATCGGCCACCCTCTTGGCATATTATATATTTATCACCCGAGTGATTCTCCAAGAAGTTACATAAAAGGACGAACACAGGGTTTGGTGGGGAAGATGAAAATGAGTCAAATCCAGACAGAAAAAATTTTTCTGTCTGGATTTGACTCATTTTCATCTTCCCCACCAAACCCTGTGTTCGTCCTTTTATGTGTTCCTATCCATTTCCATTTCCTATGAATGTATGAATATATATATATATATATATATATATATATATATATATATATAATATGCCAAGAGTGTGGCTGAGCTGCATTCCTACCCTCAAGCCTGAGAAAGATGGTCACGATCCCATCGAAATATCGAAGTTTAAATTTGTGAGTGTCCTTTTTTTTGTGTTTCTATATTTTTATCAGCCACCCTCTTGGCATATTATATATTTATCACCCGAGTGATTTTCCAAGAAGTTTTATATATATATATATATATATATATATATATATATAACTTCTTGGAAAATAAAAATACTCATAAAAATACTTTTTCAAGAGATAAATTTGTTCTTCAGACCTTATTATATGCTTCTTTTTTATTATATGTGGGTGACAATTAAATCTGAGCATTGGTTCTCCTCGGCTGGACCAGGTGGTTCTTGCATTGACTCCAGTGATATATTTTTTTCCAATTTTTAATCCACTAGTCCGGTTGGGATTAGTTCGGAGCCGAAGACTTTAAATTGTGTCTCTTTCTCACCCTCAGATTTTTAAAAGGGATAATGGAACTTATAAATAAATGGGAGATTGAAGTATGTTGTGCTTTCTACTTAAACTATTGGGTGGCAGTGTCCCTGGTGTGTTAAGGGTTCTTCCAGTGCATTTTTGTGTGTTGGAGTATTGAATGCGTAATTATCGGGTAAGTCAAAATAGGTTGCATGCTAATGTTGACTATTCTGCATCGCCCACTAAATTCTTGTCTACGCGCTGGTTAATTTCGCCTCCGCGGGTAATCCGGAAAAAGGAAAAAAAAGCAGGAGGCGAGCGAGCTGAAACGTTTCACGCTGAGAATACATACTAAGCGGAGTCGGAAGTTCTCATGGAAACCACTCAGCAGTATTTATGCTCGCCCATCAGATCCATTAGTGGAACGTGAAGATCTATGCATGCATTATCCTCTGTGTCAGCTCGTAACTCTGTGAAAACACGCTTTGCAGCCATTTATACGCCATGTTACAAACTAGGTGTAGGTATTATGCCTTATCCCTATCCTAAGTTGGGAAACATGATTCGTCCCGGACACACTTAGATGGTTTAGATTTTTTTTATTATCGTATTTTCCGGCTTGCAAAATGAGCAAGCATATAACGGTGGGTTTTGCACTGGCAAGTTACTTCTAAGTGCTTGCGGGGGATTTTACTCTGACGAGCATTTATTTCACAAGTCAGAGAAGAACCAGATTGGCTTCTGTGTACGCTGGCAACAATACGCTTCTGCAAGCGACATACCGAAACTTTTAAAAGTTCTGCAAGTGAACTTGCAGAGCCGTTTAAGTCAGCAATTCACGTGGAAAGTCGCTTTGCAGCAATAAACTTGCCAGTGTAAACCCATCTCATTACGTACCCTTGCCATATATTCTGTAAGGTATGAATACCTTCGATATTGTTTACGCTGAAACTGGGAAGCGATATTTACAGAATCACATAAACCAAATATGGCTACATGGCGTGATCCGGGACGTCGAGATTTTTGTCACGTAGATTTAGGCATATTTCCAAATAAATAAGATAAGTACTTTGTTTCGTTGCCAGAGATTGTACGCGCCCGATAATCATCGTTTAGCGGTATTCATTCTGATAAATCAGAAATAAAAATTGCTCTTCTGTGCTCCTGTAGGTGAAATTTGAGAGCTACGGATGTTGATGCGATGCATTCACACTTCACGAGTTGCTGTAAACGCCTTCGTGAATTCTGTCGGGCAGTCTTTCTTTTGCTCTGGAGACTGTCCTGTGACTGTCTGGTTGGTGGTGGTGACTATCGCCAATCCTGGTGATATTCTTTCAAATTACAACATCAGATTCCTTCCCGTCTCACATGAGCATAAGACACGAACACTAGTTTTAGCCACGTATTTTTAGAAAAAGTAGTAAACCATTCTATTGCCCTTTGATATTATACATGGTGAAACATGCGTTAACTGCCTAAACTGAGATGCGAATAATAGGAGTCTTAAAACTAGGAAGGCGTGCATGAAGCAATGCATGAGGATAACTGAAGCAAAAGAGTTATACAAGGACAGTATGGAGGATTAAAGTTGAGTCAGCATTATAGCCATGTCACCGAGAATCAAAAGTATTCGTCCATGCGTAACCCGAAATGGAACGATTTATTTTACTTACATTCAATTGTTGCATTCTTATCTTGCTGGTTTTAGCTAGTTTTTGGAGAGAATAGATCACTGTCCTGAATTTTTGTCCTAGATTGTAACCCATGATATTTGTGGAGTGAAATTCCTCTGTTAAATCTGAAGTAAATATGGCGAGAATTTCAACGCTAAGTTTCTGGAATCCACCATCGGTATTATTGTAAAGGGGAACACTGAAGCTATTTAAATGCGCCCTCAGCCATATTGAATAATTATTCAGGTGCTATACTTTCTCGGCCCCTCTGGATAATTTTTTCTTCGGAAGATAATATTTCATTTGGACTACATAATTATATCTTTTTTGTAACAACTGGCAGCGTTTACAATTCATAAATATCCATGGTAGCTCTGAAGAAGCGAATATATAATTGCAAAACATTGGCGGTGAGATAATAGAATCTGTTATTTCCCAAGATCTATCTTATTCGAAAGAAAAAAAAATGATTTATTGAATAATTCAGTGGTGCACTTAATACGCCGGAGCATAAAAAAGGCTTCGTTTGTTCTTTTGTCGCCAATTTTCAGGTCACCAGATCGCTTTTATAATAATAATAATAATAATATAAGGGTGAGACATCTTAAACTCGCTGTTCCGTCGACCTTTTTATTTTTGGGTTGCTGCAGCGCTACAGAGGGGAACGCATTACGTCGCTCCCTTTTTTTCCCCCTCTCTCTCTTTTTTAAAGCGTCACGAGAGGGGTTTCGGAAAGGGGAAGGAATAGATAGCTCCGCGAAAAAGGTTCTCGCGGACGGCTAGAGGTCGAAATGGAACGACCCTCCCGATTTCAATTTGTGCCCGCGCGACATCATCGGCTCCTCCTCCCTCCCGACATTCCCTGCGACCACCAACACCACCTCCTCTCTCGTTATTTCTTTTTTTTTATTCTTCCCAGCGCCCCTAGAAAGCCAATTATCGGAAGGGGGGCGAGAATGTTCTTATTATATATCTTCGTTTTTTTTCTCCCTTCCTTCTCTCTAACCCCTACTACAGTTCCTGCTTTTTTTTTAATGGCACGCCAAGTGGAATTCGAATAGATGATCTACGATAGCGCGAGCAATAATCAAATAATGGAATCGCTTTTATAACCTCCTCCTCCTCCTCCCTTGGTGATGAGTTTCCTCCTCCTGTTCCACTCTTCACACCCTTTTGGTTTTTCTTTTTGCGCTCGTGTCTTTATGCTGCGCGTATGCAGGGTCGGACGTTTTTCTTTTTCTCGGGATTGAAAGAAAGAAGGAGCACTCTATCTAGCCTAGAGCAATAAAAGCAGTTTCTATTTCTATCGCAAATACCGCACAACAAAATGTGGAATATCATTCTATATCTCCTCTTGTTAATTCTCCTTGCCAAATCACGTCAAATTATCCAGTGATGTCTCACAGGTCAGAAGGAGCTCAGCTGAATTTTTTCTTTACCTCAGTGTTCTCAGTATTTTCTGAACACCACATTTTTTACTCAAAATAATCGAATTATAGTTTTATATTTGTATTTTTTACTTGTATTTGTACAAGTGGCTTTGATTGTTAGCTATCTTTTGATTATTGTTTCATCAGGGTCCTTCCTGGCTGATAATTTGCTTCCTTCAATGTCTTGAACAACACATTCACATTTAAGCATATTGAATAATATTTGTAAATTGTTATTATGATTCTTCTTATTTTATTATTTTTGTATCCTTCAGTGTCCTGGCCGATTAATAATTAAGTTTCAGTGTTGTAAACGTGACAGTTGTTTTAATTGTCTTTGCCCCCTAGCTGATTTAGGTACCACAGTTTTGTCTAATTTATTTGTATTTATGTTTTGTACTACTAGTTTCCCCATGGTTGCACGTATTTTGAATTTATGTTCCGGGGGACTTTGTTCCCAGGACAATAAAGTTGTTTCTATTCCACTCGTAGCCCCCAAAATGGCAACCCCGCAATAACTTTCACCACCCCACTGGTGGTGAACAAGATAGGCTCACCTTATCGCTGCTGTCCTTCGCGGAAAGGCGGAAATAATCGAGTTTGAGATGATCGATCATCTTAGCAATTAAACCGAATTTAAGGCACTAAATTGCATCTGATTTTATTTTATTTTACACGTTATTATAATGTACATATGTTGTCATTACGGAGCACTCAATGGTCCCTCTCAAGTTTCAATGAGGGAAGTTCGCCAAACAGTTGGCAGAGTTCCACTCTTTTAGCAACAATTTGTGAAGTTTTCATTGTAAAAACATTGGTAAGCGTTTTTCAATACAAAATAATCTAGAAGTCTTACGAAAAGACTGAGGGAAAAGGAACGTGATGCTTAGAAGGAGAGGCGAACTTATTGGACACATTTTGCGACACTAGGTACAGCCCAATGAAAACGATATTAGAAGGAGAAATAAAAGGGAAGAATTGCAGAGGAATGTCATCAATCAAGCATATCGTTAAAGTATTATGCACTGAATGAAAAACGGAGAGTATAATAAAAATAGAAAATTCAATTTATTATTCCGGGACAAGTGTGTCCCTTAGGAACATATATGATTATACATATCTTTAGTGTCAAACAAATATTACAATAGCAATATATACATGATGTGTCAATATCACAGAAACCGAGAAAATATTTAACAAACGGCAAAATTATAAAAATACATAAGATTTTGTACAGTGTGGCACAATATTTAGTTCACTTGTAGTAATATTTCATGATATTTCTTTTTAAATTTATTTGCATTTTCAGATATTTTTACGTCGTCTGACAATTGATTCCATACTTCGCAAGAGGTGACATGGAAAGGCCTAGCGTAGACAGATGTTCGATAGCGTGGTATATAAAGTTCTTCCATGCGTCGTGCTGGACGTTTTTTTGTTCTAGCATGATATTGTACATTCCGGTGTAAATATGTGGAAAGTTCTGTCGTTATTAACTTGTACATGAATGTTGCCTTATAAAGTAAGCACCTATTTTGTATTTTTAGCCATCTGAGTTTTTCAAAATATGGCTTCACGTGTTCATAATATGTGATGTCAAAGATATACCTCAAACGAATAATATGTGTGTGGGGCTAGGAGAAATTATTTTATACTTTTTGGTCCGATTTAAAAACGTGGTTAAAAAAAATATTTCTTATTTAAATTATTTTCTGGTTAGCGAAGAGCGGGTCGAGACTTCTTGAACCCTTGGCACTGGATTCAGTCACCCCATAACCCCTTCAAAACCCAACCCATCCTCAATTTTTTTTAAAACATCATTTATTCCTTCCCCCCCTCTTAAACCCTTCCTCTCACCCCCATTTACCACTCGTGCGCCCGAAGGAATAAACGTGACCGACATGTTTGAACTACGGTATTTTCATCTCAAAGTTTTCCCCAAAAGGCGTCGGGAGCTGGCGTGTTGAAAGAGGCCAATCCTTCCTCTGAGAAAGTGTTGAGAACTTGGGTAACAACTTCGTGTTGGTGTGAGAGATCCGTGTGTGTGTTCGGTGTGGATGTGTTGGAAGATGGTCAGGTCTCCCGCTGGCCGGTGGGTCAGTTCATTTTTATTTCTGTGGCCGACGAGGTTTACACTGATGAAAATGGCTTCAGCGCTACTTACAACCACCCACCCTTCTTTCCACCGCGGCGGCGCCTCCCCATTGGCCACATGCCCGCGGTGCACTCTCCCCCGTCAGTTAGTTCGGTCTTGTTGAATACCGCGTGCGCCTGGGAATTAGAAAAGTTTCCGATAGAGAGAAGGTGTCGGTTGGTCGTGGTGTAGTGAGGCGTTGGGTTGGATGTGGAGGGAGCGGAGTGTTTGAGTGAGATGGGAACGAGGCTGTTCGATATCGGAATTTGAATAACGTATTGCAATATGCTCTTTGTATATGTGTACTCTATGATAATACCTACCTGGTGACATTGCGTAGTTAAGTATATACAAGCTCTTCGAATCAATTCACAATACTATCACTCGTGGGATATAGTGTAATTTCAGATGAATATTTAAAGTCTAAAAAGTATTTTAAGTGTATTTCATGTAATTATCATTAATGTATAAATATAATTTCCAATATTTTCTGAAATATTAATTCAATTGTTTGTGTATATTTATGTAATAGGTATGTACCCCTCACTGCAAGTCATACCAGTGTTCCAATTCTGTCGGTTGTACCGCGACGGCCACATTTTTTTAAATCCTCTCAGTATTGTTTTCAAGATGCTGCGTGTGTCTTAAAAGTGGGTTAACACTGACAAGTTAATTGCGCCAGTTACTTGCAGAAAACGACTTTCGACGCAAATTTCTAGTCTGCTGGCAAGGCTTTTAAAAGTTTCGTCTAGTCGATTGCAGAAGCCTATTGTTTCCTGTGTAAACCAGCAACCAATCCGGCTCTGCACTAACATGAGAAAAAATTACGTCAGAGTGAAATCTCCCGTAGGTTCTTGCTGAAGAAACTTGCGGAAGTAACTTGCCAGTTTAATCCCACCATCAGGCTGTGTACAATAAATTTGTTTTTTTTTTCTTTTTGAAGAGTTTTCTTGAACCCTCTTTACTCTCCAGCTCTATGTAGGACTTACTTATCGGTTGTGCTGTCATTCCATTCATCTTCATTTTTCTTTAATAGAACTGCATTTTCATCGCTTCCAATCTTAAGTACGAATTATTTCGAATTTACGATTTTTACGATTACGTCTTATTATTACGAATGAATATGAAAATGAGTATAGGGACCTCCCCATTCCCAGGTGTTGAATTGACAGATCGGAACACATCAGCGCACACGAACGCCGATGAATTGGAACGATGCGCACAGGCGAAACGTTCTGTTATCCGTCGGAAGGTGGCATACTTTAGGTTCAAACCAGTCACGTACTAAGACAGTAATTTCAGCACTAAATAATATCCTCCCAGTCACCTTGAAACTCTCCTGGTGCGCAATTACGGTTCTCCATGACGCGTGCGCTCGCGTCGGCGTTATTTTTCAATTGCACTCTCGAGAGCGAACGCGTGAATGTAATTATTTAAAGAAATTTAAACTAATTTCAGTTGATAGATAGGTAGATAGATAAACGTCTTTATTGGGGCGAGATTGAGACTTTGAAAGTCCCTTCTTCCATCTAACGTCAGTTTATTAGCCATTGAACTCGAAAAACGCTGCAATACACCGTATTTCTCCGAGTATAAGCCCTTTTTCTTTGGGGTCTCAAGCAGGGAAAAAAGTTAATACGCGAATTTAAGCCGCACCCTTTTATTAGTGCATCCCGTACTGCCGACAGTATTAGGAATTAGAACTTTATATCTGTTTTTACATTATCTATGTAACTGTGACACAATTTTATCTATATTATCCTTTAATATATGAATAAATTGTGCTCCAATTTCACCTTTTTCAGCGTTATTTCTTACTTTCCCCGTGGCACGTTAGGTGAGTTTAGCTGGGGCGTCCGCGTGAATCTGAATGGCTGGTTTGCTCAAATCCGTCATTTTTACGATTTTTTAAGATAGTTCTCGAATTAAAAGCCGCACCTCGAATATAAGCCGCACCCCGATTTTGAGGACCCAAAAGCGGGAGAAAAATTGCGGTTTATATTCTGAGAAATACGGTAATTTAAATTTCAAAGAAATAATACTAAAAACAATAGAGATATGATATTAACGCGACATAATGAAGTATCAGAAATAAGTGTAAAAAGATATGTACAATTGTGGGAAAAACGTGAGGGTTTTGGCTTGCATCCGTCACGTCAAAAACCCACTGCAGGAATACACCCACGTATGAAAGGTGTGTGAAAAACTTGCGAAAACCTACTGAGAGAAGCTAATGTGACTAATGATAGTGAGTTGATAAGAGTGCGTTCAGAGGGAAGAATCTTGGAGCATTGCTCTTCTTTAGCGGTTTGCGTTGTGAATACCGATTGTGAAAAAACGAAACGAGGGCGAGTGATAATACCCCCTGATCTGGGTCAATTAATTAAGGAACTCAATGCCTAGCCTCCTGGGCCAGAGTCTCTATTAATTCCCAACCTGGTCTTTTCATCAGCTGTGTTCTCTGGCAGCAGTTTTTAAGAAGTGTGCAGGTTTCCTTTGTATTTTTATAAATTTCGCGTATTAAATATTTCTGTGCAGGATCCCAAATGGCCGTGGTGTATTCGAGATGTGGTCTAACCAGAGCTAACTATCTCTATTTCACTTTATCATCGGGTTACCGTTCCTACTTGTCGCTTGATAAATTCTAGGTTCTTTATTTATTTCTGTATAGGAAATCCCCTTTCAAATCTTCTTAATGTTTCTTCATCTTAAGGAAAAGAAGGGAATCTTTGAAAGGAAAATAATAAGGAGAATCTATGGCCCAGTAAAAGAAGGAGAGACGTGGATAATAAGAATGAACTATGAAATAAATGAAATATTGGAAGAGAAGGATGTAGTTAGGTTTTAAAAGTCATTGCGACTGTCATGGTTGGGCCATGTTGAAGAATGGAAGAGTATAGAATGGCCAAATTGTTAATAAATAGCAAGATGGAAGGGAGTAGGAGGAGAGGAAGACCACGAAAAAGATGGCTGCAAGATGCTGAAGAGGACCTGAAGACAATGGGGATTGGAAGATGGAGAGAGAGAAAGCAAGAAGGAGAGCCGAATGGAGGCATATTTAACTTAGGAAGCCAAGGCCCACACCGGGTTGTAGAGCTGAGAAAGAAGAAGAATAGGAAATCCCCCTGCCCCCCCCCCCCCCACACCATCATGAATGTACGTACACTTCAATGTACCTGATGATGGCTTGACAGCCGAAACCGGTCGTTCTGTATTTAATAAACCGTGGAAGTCACAAAGTCTCTTCATTGCTAATATGGAGCCCTTCCACCACGTCATAGCTTCCAATTTCGATTTAACACTATCAACCCTGTCGCTAAATTATTCTGCAGCTACGTAACGGCTTGCGTCTGGGGTTGTTAGGCAACGTTTCCATGCATCTGTTTTGCCGTCGCTCTGCCGCTAAGGTGAGTGCCACCATTGAGAGGGAAATGTTGAATCTATTAAAATGAGCAATCTTTCATTTCGGATGCATTAATTGTGCAGGTAACATTCCTCAAATACATGCATACAAACTGGTAACCAGTCACAAATGACGGTAAAAGTACCCAGTCATGCTCATATTATTAGCATCATGTTTAAATATGTTTTGTGTAGGTTATTTCACTGTGAATTGAGTAACTCTGGAGGCCTTTTCTAATATGTAAGTACATACAAAGTAAAGAGACGGGGCTTAACCGGAGTGGAGTGGCATCTACGTTTTACTTTTTCACCCGAGCGCATCCGTGTTTAATCTAATGCATAAAAATGAACATTTGTTTATTTATTCGTCAATTATGCGTTCCAATTCTATTCATCAGATTACGATGAAACTTTGGTGAGTTGTTGTGCGCGTACCAGCGAAGGTTTCTGAATTATTTTTAAATCCATTGCACAATAGGTGGAGCGCGAGTCGTTTCAACAAATGAGTGTTGGCTCGCGAGCTTCTCAAAATAGCGAGGAGAAATAATATTTTGTGCAGTGGTCTCTTTGTTTCCTTTTCCTAATTGGTTGCACTCATGATATTGATTTTAAATGCTTATCATTAGATAACTTGGGCTAATGCGGCTTGGGCTAATAATGGGCTTGTTTTATATATATGTACGACCCAAATATTGTATATCCCATAGCACTTGAATAATGTTTTTTTTAAATTTCATTTATTACACTAATATTTTTTGTATTTAATTTATTTTATACATGCAAATGTGTCTGATTTGTATATATGTGCCTACTTAAAAAGAAAGAGGCATTGCAGCGTACGCCGGGCACAGCTAGTGCTTGATAAATTCCATTTTGATAAATGCATTTAGGGCCATTCAAGTATAATGTAAGACGTTTTGGGGAGGGGAGCTTTTCTTACTTTGCCTTACGTAGGGGGTCCGAGACCATCTTACATAATATGTACGTTACTACCGAGATCGTGTTACTATCAACTTTTTTAAGTTATCGTCAGACGAAAAATCTTACTACGTAAGGTAGTACACCTGAATGTATGCTAAACTATAGAAAAGGGTTTGATCAACTTCTTGAGTGCATTAGCTTGGCGACATCGCATTTGTGAAGTTTTAGTGTTTTGCGAGTCTGCGAGATTTACTGTGAATCGTGAAATGTCGAAAATCGTTATCGATATCTGACTAAAAATTCATGCGTCTACGTTTCTCAAAAGGGCCAATGATCTTAAAAAAAATTAAAACCGGGGGTGGTAAGGTCAACTTTCGCACGCTTGGACATGGAATCGCCCATGAATTATTATCTATGTGAATGTGGTTCCAAATATATATATGACAACTTACGTAAGATTGGGAGGGGAGGGGGTCATGAAATCTTAGGTTGTCTTACATGGGAGTGGAGGGGGGGGGGGTCAAAAAGTGGCCGAAATCATCTCGCGTAATACTTGAATGGCCCCTTAAAGAAAATAAAGAAAGGAAGGGAAAGTCGAATCGAGATGACCTGATAGACAAATTGCTCTCGTGGAATATTTGCCAGAAACAAACCCTCTCTCTGGAGTTAAAGGAATGGCTGAGGTATGAGTGTTTGGGGTTTGCTGGGCGCCGGTGTTGTTGGGTTGGCTTTTCCTGAGTGCCGTAAATTTATTCATCACCTCTGTGGGTCGACGCGTCGGGGCGCTCGGGGTTTTTTCTTGTCGCGGTCGGAGTGATTGTTCCCCCGGCGCGGCGGTTGAAAAAGGGTAGGAGAAGGATATACGCCTTAGACTCGATCAGGGTATCGGGGGAGGAGGGATGATGTCAAGGGAAAAGAGTATATATACCCATTGGGAAACCCTTCGAAGCGTCCTTTAGTGGGAAAACGTCCTCCATCGTCCTCTCAAATCTAACAGTTTCACGCTAATGCCAACTTTCACAGTTCCATCTACCGACCTCGGCGCGTACCATTGTAAGCGCTGAACCCCGTGGGGTTAAACGTGTGCTCGATATCAGAAGGTTTGAAACTTGCTAAAGACGCTCTCGTTGCGATTCTCTTGTGTTCATTCGTCCGCCAACTTGTTTTGCCAAACTTTTGTCATTCTTTTGAAATTCACAGTGAAATAATTATTCCCCTGGACTAGGAGTCGAACCCAGACCCCTCGATATCGCGTCTAGAGCTGTAACTAATCATTGTTAGCACGTAAAACACACATTTATTCATAACTAGCTTAAATGTCCGTTGGTTCTCAACGGGAGAGACAAAAGTAAGAAATAATAATATAGTTGTTCTACTCATACGGAAAATAGTCTTGACTTCTCATTTCTCATCTTGATTTTTTACTAACTTAAATGGAAATTGCCCATTTTTTGCCTTATTATGCATAGTATATCACTGAAATTGGTTATTTTTAAAACAGTAACACTAAAAAAAGTATTATTCCAGGTTCGAGGGGGGCGTGGGGAAGATCGCCATAAAGTTCGAGCATTTTTTCACTAACTGAGTTGGAGCGAGATTTTTTCCAGAGTACCAATAGAGACCAAATTCGGATTTTTAATTGTAACATAGTGGTTGTAAGATGAATGTCGTAAGTAAATATTTTAATATTGCACTTGACACTGCTCAGGGGCTTCTGAAATACGTTGACTGCCGTGCCTCATAGCGTCCAATTGTTGATCTTGAGATTCAATATTCCTCAAAGAGGAGATTGACGTTATACCTTAGGAGATATTTGAGAAGTGCGATATTCCACAGGAGAAAAATCATTCGCCTTGACCGGGATTCGAACCCGGATCCCTCGATTTCGCGCCGAGTGCTTTAACTAGTTAAGATTCCGAGGCGTCCTCCTCCCCTGTGGTTGCGGGTGACTCCGTAAAGGTTACTACCGTGGCTAGTCCCGGTTTCCTCAAAATTAGATATTTGAGAAATAGTGCTGTTTCTTTTCTTCGACATATTCGTTGCGAACTGAAAATATTGGTGATAAAATAATGGTATGAGTAGAAATCTCATTTAGTCCAATGTTTCTTAAAAATAACTAAAAAGTCTAAATTCTTGCCTGTAAGTCACATCCATGTAAACTAGAATTTTAAGGTTACTCAAGACTCCCAACTTCGGCGTGACACCTTTTTTGAAGCTGCCAACAGAGGCGCCACTGTCATGAGTGAGTCACTTGAATCAGATGATACCTGTGCATCACACGTATTTTCGCTCTTTTTCAATTTCGAACTAAAGGAAATTACTGCTAGTTAGGAAGAAAATAATGGTTTTATTCGTCAAATGATAATGTTAGAACGATCACGGCTACAAAACGAAATCATTAGCGTCGGTATGTGTGTAATGAGCGTAATTCACGAGTACTTGAATTCGGCAATACATACTTTCAATGATCACATCGAAGACATTTACATCACAAAGAGAAGAAAAACCAAAATGTTTTTTCAAAATAATGAAGAGTACTGCAATGGATACATATATTAGGTAATCATCAGCATCAACCATGCCAATTGCTATACGGTAACGTGAAGAATAAAACAAAATACACACATTAGCCTTAAACAAGCTTCTATTCCTCGCACCTAAAATTTCGTTCTATTTCACGGTTGCGGAATACCCTGTGGAGCATCCAGGAACAAAACAAGATCATTTACCCATTTGTAGTCGAGCAATCAATCTTTTTCTATACCATAACAATCGGAAATCCCCGAAAGCCGCCAATATTGTAAACAAAGTGACAATGTGCCCCAGAGTCCTCACTATTGCCACCTATCGAACGACTTCAACAAATTAAACAAAAAAAAACAATGAAAGCGCATTGAACTTGGCGGGGATGGCCACATTTACTAACAACAAAAACCCTCCGTGCGAAAAATTAATATTAACATAACAATAATATGCCCTTCTCCCCAAAGTTTCCAACAGAGGACTTGAAAATGTCTCAAACATGACCGTAATCTTAAAACGGTGAAAATTTCGAAACGGCAATAAGCCTATGTTTGGAACCAGGAATGTTAGCTATGTTCAAGCTGAACTTCAGCTCATTCGGCCTATTACTTTTTGTGTTATTGATTAACAGACACAGACTCCGTTAGATTTTAATATGTTAGTATAGGATGTATAGCATATGTATGAATGCCTCGCTGGAAGAGGTCGCCCGGGCAGTATGACTGGCTGGGTAGTATGACTGACTCTCATACTGGGTAGTATGAGCGTGGTATTGAGGGGGTCTAGGTTCGAGTCCCAGGCTAAACGAATGGATTTTTCACTGTTTATTTCTCATGTTTACGTGATCATAAGCGGATGACACTGTAAAAAGTATTACGCTGCCATTCCCGCAGTTATTTGAATTTCGTTACATTGTAGTAGGCTTTCCTGCTTCGCATATACTTTTAAGCGTTAAATAATATACCATAACTAATATTTAGACAAACTACAGCCAGAATCCCTGAAAATAAATAGCCCTCCCTATCAAGTTCCTTTTTTTCACGTTGAAAATGCAAAAAAAAATCGCGAAAAGCACCACATTTCAAATGCTTCCAGCCTGGACTTCTGGAATATTCTTCGTATCGTCCTGAAACTCGTCTGATTGGATTTTTTCAACTCTTCTAATTTTAAGCCTTTTGCGTCTAGCCTCAGAGTCTCTTAAAGTTTCTAACCTTATAGTCCTTCCATCAGCTGTGTTCCACATTCTGTACGCTTGTAGAATTTAAAAAAAAACGTGCTGCCTTCCTTTGTATTTTAATTCATAAATTAGCGGTAAGGAGAGTCTCCTCTTCTTATAACCGATTTGAAAGATCCAAAACGTCACCACAATCTGGGAATTCTTTTTTTTTTTTCGAAAGTAGCTGCTTGCTTTTTTTTAAGCTTGTTCGTTGCAACTCCTGGCGGGGGCAGCTCATAATAAAAGGCCGTTTTACAATAGGCACTTTACTGCACGTTCTGATGCTTGGATGGGCGTGCAGTGAAATTGCGTCGCGTAAAGCTGGGACAATGTCGCAATGGGACATACTACTTGCAAGGATTGTACATAAAATGACCCAATTGTTATATGCTTGATTTACAAGCTTCTTAGAGAGTCTTTTGAAACACTAATCAAAACCACATTTGGTAGACATTGTTTCAAGCGTGTCAAACAACTCCTTCAAGACTGCGTTTGGCCAAACATACGAAACAGAATCTGTTAGATTTCTTTGCGTTTCAGTTAAATTGTATCTTTCGCTGTTGGCACTTGAACTATGGTATTACCATGAAACGCGCTTTCAAGTTTTGACAATAAGCTCCAAATTTGTTTCCTTCAAATTGAAAAGTTGAGTATAGATCAATTATCACAAACAAATCGGTGCTGAACTAAAACAGGACGCAATTCATGCATGATCTTGCAAAATAACTGGCCATGTGTAAAGGCCGATTAACTTGAGGCACTTTAATGCACAGGTGGAAGTACAGTTAAAATTGCGTCGTGTAAAGTTGGTACTCACTGGAATGGCTGGACGAAAGACGTGAAAAATAGCCTCTGCTCGCATGCCCACGAGCCAGCATTCTCGCGATTTCTGTCCATTAAACTGCGCAATTTATTGCCTCGTGTAAAACGACCTTTACGGTGCTTTCTCAAGGAGTAGTGCGGATGCATGTCAGTATGTATTTGGTTATGTAATATTTTAAAATTAGTTAGATTGGGCATAAGAGTGCCATATCGATATTTTGTGATCAACAGCGAATTGTTTTCTCTGCCAAACGTTCGTCCAAGTTCTGCTGGACGAGCTGAGTGCCAGAGAGCTCTGAAATGGACCCGGTTTTTATAGCTGTCAAAGGATAAAACTTTTGCCTTCATGCTCCACTAGCTGGATCCCTCCGACACATCCGCGTGTGTAAAAAAATTGTTTTCACCCAATGACAAAAAAAAACAGGAAAAGTCCAGCAAAATTCACGGAAGGGTCTTATTTATTTTTCCCATCGACTTTGTGTTGTCCTGCAGTCTTGTGGGTACCGTGCGTTGTCAATGTTGGAGACAACAACACCGTGGAAGGTCATATCTTTTCCCTTTGGGGCTAACACTCCGGAATGTTAAAACTTTACTTAAATTAACCGAGGCAGTGTTTGATTTAATGGGGATGGGATTGCTTAGGTTGGGGGGGATTAGGTTACATGTCATGTTTTGTCCTCGGCGGAGCAGATTCGAATATGTTTTCCTCTTTTCGTTATTTAAGATAAGATTCCGTTGCCCTTCCATGTCCGTCTCTTTATCCGACATCAATTTCTCTTTAGATCAATAATTGGAATTCTCCTGAGTATTATATGGTAGGGTAATGCTCGCGTGATAAAATATTATTTTGGTCGCGATCACTGTAACGGGTAAGTTGGTTAACTCAGCTACACGAATAGCGAATTCAAATTATTAAAAACTACTCGGTAATCTCATTCGACTTTCAGTTCTGAAAATGTATTTTTTTTGTATTTTTGGATCAACCTATCTCTCTCTCTCTCCTCCTATTCCCTATTATGTCATGGCTGTAGCCTATCACCCCATGCCACATCCCTCTCTGGCATCTCGCAGGGCAGTACTCAGATGTAGATAGGGGTAGGGAAACAGGGTGAAGGACGCTCGGGGCACTAGGGGTACCTAAGGGTTGAAATCGAGTGTTGAATGTTACGGGAGTGGGAATACAAAGGCAAAAAGAGAAGGCAAATGAGTAGAATTGGGAGAGAAATACATGCGAGACGGTTTGATATTGGAGTCGTGGTGATGGTGGTGGGTGTTACGGGTAAAAAAAAGTGGTGGTTTGCTCCGCCGGCGGGCCGCATTTCGGGTCGAGATGCTCAGGGGGAGTGAGACCCGTGGGCCGCACCTTGAACATCACTGAATAAGGGAGTATTGTTTGATTCCCACAATCCCCCGCGAACATTCGTTCTCCCCCATCTCCCGTTCCATTCCGATAGTAATATGTAGTGGGGGAGCGTTCGCGGAAATCAATACCGAAAGAAGAAGAGAAAAATAATGTATAATGGAAGGAACATCGAGAAAGAAGGGTTTGCCAGTGTTATTTTTGGGGAAATGAAAATATATTTATTTATGCATGTGTGGTGTAACCTCGCGTATGTCGACGTGTTGGACGTAGTCTCCACCACGCTATCTGAATCAGTATTATTTTAACTATGGGGAAGTTGGCTCACGATTCCTGCCCTACAAAACATTCTTCAAAGGATGCATTGCATCGAAAACCGGGTCGATTAAAACTTTATATGTGGAAAATTGTAATATCCTAGTTCTTATTTATCAGTTCCGCCGACCTTAGTTTGTTAAATAGCGCCACATGAGGAGGCTTTATTTTTGTATTCCAAATGGATATTGTATTATTTAGCCTCAATGGCTTATTTTCATGCACTACTGTTCAATTTTCTTCAGGATATTTTGAACTGAGCTTGCCCTGATTGACTAATAGTGGAACATTAACCGGTTTCTTTTTGCAGACCAATAGTTGCATGTCAGAGTTTTTCTTTACTGGAAAAATGTTAGAAATATTAAAAATATTGGGAAAAACGGTTGATTGAATTACTTTGCTACAAGAGTGGTTGTTGTAGGTTTGTATTTCTGGTGCACCGACGGCTTAGGTCATTCAGCTCCACGCTCAATCAGACTTACTCCCAGGATTTGTATTAATGGTAAAAAGAGATTTATTATTTATTTTTATTATTGACTGCATAGTCTTAAAATGTATGAATTACAAATTTTTTATCAAATAGCCCATTTTCCTTCAAAAAAGATATGGCAAGGCTGAGGAGGTCGGGGTTGTTTCCGACAATCCGTTCTAGGTTTCAGCTGATGCCTAGCCTGTCGCGTAGGTACTTCTAGGTGTTTTCCACATTCAGTGTCAGAGATGTCGCACGTATAGAGGTTAGTCACAGCCATCCCACTGAGACGGTATATATCCTCTCTTCTGTAAAGAGGTAAGCGTGTGTCAGAGTACGATGCACGATTCTCAGACGTGCGATGACGACCTCCTCTCGGCGATTTCTCCCGACGGAAGTGGGCCACACGGACGGTATCGAGTTTATGGCACGCAATTTATTATCATTTATAGACGCTCAGTGATCGTACAATTGCTTTGCGGTTTCTTTGCGCAACAAGACCTGTAGGTCCTCGTAAGGTACTTTTGTTGCCGTTACTTTTGGGCTTCCTTCGCGGCTGCGTCGGCCTTCTCATTCCCACGGCCACAGGGACCCAGACAAAAATGATTTTGTTTCCCTGTCTACTAAGAGATAATAGGATAGATTGTATTTCCTGTACTGTGGGGTGCATGGGTTAAAACCCGGAAATGGATTGAAGTGTACTCAATTCCGTATATACATATATACAGCGAATGATCCGCTCGCACCCCTTATATCATCTAGGGTCACCCAGATGGCTATAAGCTTCGCTGTGTAAATTCTACACATTTCTCTTTTCCTGAACAGTGCCTTCTGATGTTTTACTAAACGTTGTAGTACTTTTCAGTACTAGTTTACTCCACAGACTTCGTGTTGGACTGTTGGACAATATGGTAGAGAAAATGTGATTCTGCCAATCACCGTGCGATTTCTCTGTTCTGTTGTGGGGATCAATTCCTTTCGCAAACACCTGTAGAAGTGAATGAAACGCTTTTGATGACGTGACACGGTAGGATATCTAAAACAACTGCGCAACGTTCATACGAGTTGATGTTGGCGAGACGAGTTTACGGCATTTCACTCAATTTTCATGACTTCAACGCTCAAAGTAGTTCGCTCTTTGTTTATTTGAACTCAGATCAATTGTTGCTTGTTGACGTTTCCCAAAACCCTTGCCGTTGTCGTTTTACTCTTGCGTCGCACCCGAGATGAAAAAACTGGTGATGAGAATGCTTAATTTAATATTCAACATAAGCGATTTGAACGATGTATACCTATGGATCTCAGTCGAATAAAGAAGACATTAGAAATTAAATCCAAAGAATTACCAGTGTTGTTGCAAATTAAAGAAAACGTAGAATTAACGAAGTAACACAAGGGGGGTTATTTTGTAATCTCACCTTTTTAATGACTCTTTGCGGGAAGGTGGGAGGGCAACGGCCTGCCACAATGGAAACACCGGTTCCCGATCAGTCACCGAAGTTAAACATTGTTGGGCTCGGCTCGAGTTTGGATACGGGTGGTGATCCTCCCGATTCGTCCGAGTGCTGTTGCCCCTTTCTTCTGCACGTGGCAGCAGACAGTTGAAGTGCGAAATGACCTTAGCCGTCTCGAAGCACGTTAAATAAAAAAAAAATAAAATACGGGAAGGTGGGAGATCCGTTTCGTTCTATTAATGATTGGTTCACAATCGGCCAAGATCCGATGGTTGCTCCATTTCACGTTCCTTACGACAGGTGAGATGGAACTAATGAAATGCGGAGCCAAATGAAACGGATCAAGAGTCGAAAGAGCGGATGAATCAAATAAATAGACCGGCAGTTCACCACTTGAGAGCCGAAGATGGTCACGCCGCCTGGGTGGCGGAGTTGAACTACGAAAAATGACGTAATTTTCCACATTTGATGACGTATTCTCACTTAAGTGAGATTACAAAATAAGCCCCCTGATCTAGTGCTCTTGTGTTACGTGAAATAAAGTTTTCCCACCTCACTGCATAATGGGTGAATGGATTTGGTGGTGCTATGGCCAGGAAAGCAGTAATGAGAGGGATTACAACTTGAGATGATTGTTCGTTTACATTGGTTAGGATTACATAATACCTTTAGTACGAACAGATGGTATAAGAATACCCGCATCGAATTCGTCTTTTTTTACTGTCAGCCACTTCAGAGAGACAACACAGACAGCGTCAGACACATAAGTTGCTCTCTGTAATGATATATGTGGTCCTGTCTCCGCTAGACGAATGTGTACCTGAAGTACAGGAAGACAGTACTTGTACACTACAGAAGAGACCGTAATTACAGTACTTGAGATGGCTGGAGCGGTAATCGTGGGTCATTGATTGCACATTTTTATCATTTTTCAAGGAAGTCGAAATTTCTAGGACATTCATATTATCATTTAAGTAAATCTGGTTATGCGACTTATGTCACCATGCATGCAGTATAGCGAATGATACGAAAATTATATTTTATATTTTTGCATTAATTAAAGCAAGATGTTACTCCAGTTTTTTTCAATCTTTCATTCGGCGTGGCACTACCATATCTATTTAGCAAGCATTATAACAATATGAAATATATTATTCCGGGTTTAGGAGAAAATCTGTACGCATGTAATCAAATTATTACGAAATATATGTCATGTGCCCTACTTAGTGAGAATAGCATTGAATTTCCAAAGCACCAAATAGTTAAAATGCATTTTTTCACTTATATCTATAAATAACTCTTATAGATACACGTATGCAAAGTCTCAGGCTAATCTGTGCGTGGACAAATATCGCTCCAACCACCCTAATCCAGCATATCGGAGGGGTGAACGATAACTTCGCAGATATTGGCCCTACGCCGGGGAATTAATTTTTGTTATAGCTTTGAGGTGAAATTTGCAGGTAAATTGGAAAAAGATTAAGGTCGACGCAAAATGGATGCACCCCTCGCCCTTTCCCAGCTTTATTTCGTTTTCAAAAACTTGTGGGAATTCTTCATCGAATTTTCACCCCCGCTTCCCTTTTAGTTATTCTGCTGTCTCCCCTTCGCATTCCTTTTCTTTGTGAGGGCGATTTAACTCCGCGAGTCAATATTTATAATTAACTCCTCCTCCATTTCCAAATGATCCCGATTAAAACGGTGGAGTCGAGGCTCGTTGGTAATGAGGAGGCAGTGGAACAGTGCGTGAAGTTGCGATTAATCGATTGCGACGCGACGTGTGTTATGATGCACACGCGGTAGTTTTGATGGGGTCAGCAACTTATGAAGGGGAATTATTTTTTATGGCCTTAATTGGACTTATATTTCATGTGTTCTTCCCCTTTGTCGTTTCTTTTTTTATTCTGATTATGATGCTGTGTATATATACATAAATCTCCATGTAAAACACTGTAGGTACGTACCAAAGGTTGAATTTATAATTGTGTCTCCAACAAATTTTTTCTTTGAACAGCAGTGGCTAATGCATCATTTGTAAGGTCCTCTAATGGCCATTTATATCATTAATGAATTTTTTTGAAAGGTATGAAATTAAATGGATGCGTATAAAATGTAAATCCCTAACGCCGAATGTAAATATTTCCATATTAAAATAATGCTTTGTTTAAGATAGAACAACGTTGTATATAGCGAACTTCTGCATGTTTTAAGAGGTCACAAATATGTTTCTATAATACTTAAGTTTTTTCATTACTTCCACTCAAACTTAAGGTTTGGCGTTCCCAATTGAGAGCTTGAAGTTATGTATGACGCCATTGTTTACATATATTGTTTCATATTAATTTCATGATTTGTTTCGGGCATTGGCATACGATTTCATCCGCTCATTTGCACCTTATGATTATTTACTCAACAGATTCGTATTACTGAATTAATTATTATTATTTTTCCTACGATGCTTAAAGGTGGTAGCTTTAATTCAGAATTTCCTTTGATGCTACTTTAATGGTCACATACAATTATTGGTATACGTACAATTGGGCAAAATTACAACATGAGGTTCAGTTGGTCGTGAGGCCTTAAATTAATAAAAAGGCAAGCCTTATTTTTTTCAGGAATGTAGTTACATATTTGTTGAATTTTACAGAATTTGGTTGTTTTTTATACAATTTTGGCCCAACGTATACCAGGCGTATATTTAAATACATAAATATTTACCTTTGGTGAAGGGGACAACATTTTACTTGGTTGATTTTTCATATCAGTGACTTGATCTAATCTCGTTTTAGTTGTGAATGCTTCGCGGCAAAACTGAAAGTACATCACTATGTCTTATTCTGATGTGTAAATTTCACCACCTTAGTGCTGGGCGAGACCTGATCTCAAATTCCAAAATGACATAATAGTTTTGGATTGTACAAATTATAGTTATGGTGAATTTAAAACTTGAGTAGCTTTTTAAAGTGCCCTTTCATCATTCAACATGTTTTTTAATCAAGCGTGTTATCCTTTTTTCAGGTAAGGACTTTTCCTTCGTTTGGAGTGTTTTAGTGGAGTATGATGCAGTTTGAAGAAGTTGGCTCTATCACCACACGAAAGGTTTTTTCTATAATTCAAAGTAATAGTTTTAAATATTTTAGAAAAGAGTAATATTCTGTGTAAGGAAGTAAATCTTTGGTGTTCAACAGTGTGAAACATATTATTTGTACCTTCAGACGGAGGGGAAAAGAAATGTTTATGAATTGGAAAAGTAAATATCCATTTTTTTTAAACCTTTTTAAACGTGGTTGTGTTTTTGCTGCTCTCTGTTCACTGTGTGCAATATCTCAGAAGCTATCTCGATGCATAAATAAGAGCAAGTTCATAGTTGGAGCTATTTACAAGCTGGATTTAATTTTCATTCACAACGAACTGGTGTGTATGCGAATATTAAACCTTTGCACCACGCTTAATGTGTTCGCAATTCATATCCGTTCAGTGCGTCAGATATATTTCGTGGGCCCCTGGTTAGGGTATGCTTAGATAGATGTGAGAATAACAATTCTTTAAAGCTTCTAGCCCTTGTCTAATACACTATTTAAAATTCTTCAGCTGGGCATACGTTCTACCTTACTTCATCACATCCATAAGGTCAACATGTAACATAAGCAGAGGAAGTTGCAAGGATAGGGCAGTATGGACGAAATTGTTTAAATTGAAATCAAATTCCTAGATCTATCGCCTAGAATTAAGTACCTACTTTAGACAATGCCTACCCCTAGAGGTAACGGCGTGATGAGTGTGTGTGCCTGTATGTATATCTAAAATGTCTATCCTTTATCTCTCTATTTCAAGCCCAATTAACTAATATGTACCACATAATATTTAAAAACTTCGCGGTTCAATTGGTTAAAAAAGAACTAATATTTGAGAGACGACATTAATTCAAAGTGTATTTGCGTGTATGTTTTCTTCCTGCGTAAACAATCCTTTCCGCCTTGCAAAAAAATAAATTTAAAAAATGTCGATTTTCATTTCGGAACCGCGCGAATCTGTGGGGAAATTTACCGAAGGATGTAAATGCCTACCGTCGCAGATGAATTTCTATACTCCCAATTCCCCGAATCAGGTCCCTCCGCAAAAGAAAAAAAAATGAATAACAACAGGCGACGCCCAGCTTTCCTTTGTTTTATTATCCTTCGTTACTCTCACTAGTGATAAACAGCTCTCGACGTCGCAATAGGTTATGAATTTTAGTGCGAGAAGAAAATAGCCTGTAGACGGAAGAATGTGGGGAAATAGGGATGTAAATATACATGGATACCATGGGAAAAAAATAATAAATTAATAATTTTTCAAATTGAAACATTTTCAAGGAAAGGATCACTCCACGTTCTCCCTTTGAACATATTAGTTAGATTGTTTTATGGCACATTCAAACCCAAAACGGATTTCATCTTCGTGTTTTTCTCTATTATTAAGGTGGTCTGTTGAATCCCATTTCCCGGTACAGGTGAACATGTCAGTAATTCAAGAAGAGAGAAATTAACAAGCAAATGTAATTCAAAGGTTAAAGCAAAGGAATAATTATGTTCCTCCTATGTATGCATTTCGGTCATCCAGGTGACCCTCGACTGGTGGAGATTAAAACTAGTTCTAATCTCCAACAGTCGATGGTAGGAAGTTGGTAGGAAGTAGGTGATCGTCCATGAGTGAACTCTGTAACGTTGCAGAAAACAGCTCATTTTTTTGCATGGTCGTTGCTAAAATACCTTACGCTTCATTTTCCGCTTCATGCATTTCTCCATACGGTTCATTTTCCGCTTAGTGACAGCTTCCATTTGGTATATTTTCCGCTTCCCAACGGTTCATTCTCCGCTTCCATACGGTTCATTCTCCGTTTCAATACGTTTCATTTTCCGCTTCGTTACGGCTCCTTTCTTCCGCATCCTTGTCTCAATTTACGTTTTTTTTTCGTTTCCTATCCGCTCCCTTTTCGCTTCGCTTCCGCTTTGCTTCCACTTCACTAACCGTTTCGTCCGCTCCGTAATCCGCTTTGTTGACGCTTTCATTTTCACCAGGGCTCTCTCCTAGTTGATGGTCATCTGGATGACCGAAGTTTTTCGGTCATCCAGGAGGAGCGAATCAAATCCAGATCCAATCCAGGAGGAGTCATCAAATAGGAGCGAAAATTTCTTTGGAATGTATTAACAATTTTGTTTAAAATGGGAAGTGTTCTGAATTATAGATATCAAACCGCTAGTTAAAAACCTAGACATAAGACAACGTATTAAAATATTCAGAGATAAATAGTTTTTCTTTTTTTTTCCAACACAAAAAGAATAAGTTAAGAGAGAGAGAGCGTTTGTGGTCTGATAGGATAGGAGGAGGATGCTGATGAATTTCAAAACGACCCTTCACAAAATCAACCGTCCATCTCCTTTCACTTTCTTCCCCTTCACCTTCTTCACTCTCTCATGGATCTCTCGCAACCGACCTCGTTTCGAAGATTTTTATTCCACTTTCGTTTATCCACCCTCTCCTATCTCCCTCTTTCCATGCACAAAAATTGTTCCTTGACCGCCCCTAATGTACATTCATCCCTTGCCAGCACTCCAACGTGTCGAACGATTATCACTCGCTTTCATGGGGCAGTCTCGGTTCTTTTTTATGTCTTTTTTCAGCTCTGTACGATGTTTTTACGCTCATACATACTCGCACACAAGCGCGGATCTCTCAACACTATCCCTCTTTGGCCACCACCATCACAGTTGGGGCCATCCTCCCCCCGAAGAGCTGACCTCTTCTCAACTTCCTCTCTACACCATCTCCACCCTAAGCATACTGAACAATTCGTTCATTGTCATCCCCCAATGGTTTCCTCTCTCGTCCTCTTTATCGATTGGTCAGAAATCTTTCTCTGAGTCATATCTACTCTCTTTCTCTCATAAAGCCTACTAAAAAAACAGCAATACCTCCATTACAACGGCTGCCACCCCTCTCTTACTAAAATATCCCTTCCCTACTCTCTCCATCAGATTTCACAGAATTTGCAACAACCCTGAATCCCTTAATAAATTCCTATCCAACCTGCACCTGTCCTTTCTCTGACGAGGCTATCCCGAAGCTCTCTTAGAAAAGAAAAAGCAAAAAATTCCTATTCCTCGAAACCTTCTTCTATCAATAACTACTATAACCTTTCCTTATGCACTACCTACTTCCCAGGCATCCATTCCCTCAAACGAACCCTTAAAAGCCTTTTTCCTATCCTCTCTGACAACCCCACTACCACCAAAATCTTCCCGAAATGTCCCTCCCTCACTTTCAGATGCCCCCAAACCTCTCCAGCATCCTTTAAACCACCAAATCCACTCTTTCCAAATCCATTACCAAGACTGAAACCCCACCCAACATCCCTAGATGCAAGCCTTCTCCTATCCGCATTACCAAACCTCTCCCCCAATAATTTCGCGCTTATCCTCTACCCTTCTTTTCCTCTCCTTCATGCATCACTAGCTATGTTGTTTGCATTCTCCTGTGCAATATATGTGAGGCGTTCTGTATTGGGCTCACCACAGGTCCTCTCAGCCTTCGTATCAACGGCCACCGAGCGTCCTGTAATCCCACCTCTAAAAATGCCTTTCTCCCCGTCCCCACCCATGCCTCCATTCACAACCTGTTCGACTGTTGTTTCAACGTAGGCGTCCATTTTCTCTTGATCTGAAGACCCTTGAGCAGGCATGTATTTATTTGTACCAGACATTGAATTCTCTTTTCTTGCTATCAATCGAGCTGACTAACTCATTCTTTCACCTTTACCCCATCCCTTTTTTTGGTCCTACTAATCTCCCCCTTCCCTTCCTTCCCCCCCCCCCCATCCTCTCCCCCACCATATTTTCTTCGCCCTGTCCAACCCTCTTCTTCTTCGCAGATCCTCTCAGCTCTTGAAGAAGGCGAATATCTGAGAATTTCTTGTTTTTGTAATGGTTCCTTTCCTGTTTTTCTATCCATCGTGCCATACCTATTGGCTCCAACGATAATAAGTAGGAATTTATGTAGGAGTCCTACCGTAGTCACCGCAGAAGACGGTTGCAAAAACAGAAAATCTTGTGATGTAAGTGTGCGTGTTTCTCGTATTTTGATTTGTTTTCTGCCGTATTCCCACCATGCCTCCCCACCAATCGCCTCCCTCCTATGATGGTGGAGATATCGATGGGATTATTTGCGGTCACGCGGCCAATTCGATCAATCCAGCCGGTGTCCGCAAACATTTTCCAACTCTACCTCCCTCCCCACCGTGGCCATGGTTTCAGCCCCCCCCCTCCTCCCCCCGCAGCTTCCAGTGCAGTTTGGGTTAAAGGGTATATATGTGTAAGGGAAGTGAACAGAGGTTATATGACCTTGCGTATGAGTGTTTGTAAACTCTCTCACGTTAGTGTTAGATCTGGGACGAGGGTTATGTGATACCCTTAATTGAGCACCCTAGGAAAAAATAAAAGAAATTTAACTTTTTTCTATCGG
Source organism: Pyrrhosoma nymphula (assembly GCA_963573305.1). Lineage (NCBI taxonomy): Eukaryota > Metazoa > Arthropoda > Insecta > Odonata > Coenagrionidae > Pyrrhosoma > Pyrrhosoma nymphula. Next base: position 2,491,951 of record OY754335.1, on the reverse strand, counting down.
GCCGAATTTCTTTTTAATGACTCGTTTTTAAAACGTCTGTTCAACGTTAACAACAAGATGGCGTAGTCTTTTCACTAACTTAATGTCAACTGGCAGTCAGTGACATATTTAGAATTTGGCTGTGGGGGGAAGGGTGAAGATCATTTTTGAAAAGGAAAGTATAACAACGGAATTGCATTTTATGGCCATTTTGGAAGTATTTATAAATATTTAGTTTGTTATTTTTTTATATATTAATGTGGGCACCCTTTAAAAAGTTGCTTCTGGGGGTGGGGAGTCCGATTACGGTCGCAAATACGTTTTGCTTGATTTTTGAGCTATACAATACCAGAATACTCTGGTATTGAAAAGTACAAAAATCAAGCAAAACGTATTTGCGACCGTGATCGGAATTCGGTAGACGAATACAATTCGACCTTTCGGTTGAATGAATGAATATTTTTCAACTTAAGTACTTGAAAAGTTATAAAATTTGCACTCAATTATTCACGATTACCGCTCCATTCATTCATTCATTCATTAGAGTAATCTACCAGTTAGAGGTAGATTATGATAAAATTCAGAGAGTATGCAACGAAATCTTACACGTACCCTATCTACCTCTAGTGTTTCTTTCTTCATCTCAGCATAAGTCCTACCTTTCTTCATCCCGTCCATAAAACCGATTCTCTTCCTTCCCCTTCCCCGCTTACCCAACATCCTACCCTCTATCACGGCCTTCAGCAAACCATAGTCCCTCATTACCCCTTCCAGCCACCTACCCTGCCTTCCCCTTTAATCTCATCTATAAGTTTCCTCTCCTCGCCCACCATGTCAAGCACTTCCTCATTTGTCTTCCTTTCCGTCCAACGCACCTTCTCCATCCTCCTCCACACCCACATCTCCAATGCCTAAAGTCTATTCTCATCTTCTTTTCTCAAGGTCCACGTTTCTGCCCCATACAATGCTACACTCCATATCAAGCTCTTCACCAGCCGCTTTTTTACATCCTTACTTAAACTTCCCGTCATCAGCTCTCTTCTATTATTGAACGCTTCTTTCGCAAGCGCTATTCTCCTCGAAATATAGCGTCTCCATATCTCCCACTGCCAATTTTTTAGCCGAGATCAAAAACTTGTTTTTTTTTGGAAAAGCGCCTGAGAAAAATATTTTATTGTTTATTCTCGTCCGGAGTTTAAATTTTTAATGCCGTGTTTTATGTGTGCGTCCCTTTTCATTTTTGTAGTTTTTCGTCATCGTTCATGTATTATTCCTCGTTTTTTTTGTTAAAAGTTTTTTTTTTCATGTGTGATATTTCATTTCCGCCCGTGAAATAATTATTGTAGATGCGTGGTGGGACTCATCTCGCAGATGTTATAAATCACGTCATAATACTGCTTGACTTTCTTGTGTCCGAAAGGTGACAAAGTCATCTGTTATAATATTCAGCTTAACCGTGGTGTACTCTTTTTCTCTCGATTACGAGGAAGAAATGATTACATATCTGTTACCCGTAAAAAAATTGCTGCTATTGCGTTTATAATTATTTTTTCCAAAAATATTCACCGATCTCTAGTTTGAATTACGTTGAATCATTTTATATTCATTGAATCATGTATATTGATGATATCAGGTTCTTTTTGGTTTTATTTTATGGATGACTCCCTGAGATTAGGTTTGGCTATGAAATTACGAAATATAATGCCAATAGTCGTCATGCGCCAAAGACGGTGAAATTTGCTATGAAAAAAATCGTTTGATTTCACCGGGAATCGAACCCGGATCTACCAATTGCGAATTTCACAGGCTTTGGTAACTTCACACCCGTGCGCGTGTCTGCGGACCACATCATTTGCGCAAACGCAATGATTGGAAATTTGCCAATATTTGTGTTATCTCTACATATTACATTGGTTGATACGATGAAATATGTGGATTTTTTCCAAAGTTCTGTACAACTTCGTCCATCGCACCATAAATTAAGGAATTGGCATTCTATGCTTCACGCTTAATACTGGGGAAGAATATTACACTTTTTCTAATGGAATAAGTACACAATTCTAATCAAAATTATGTGGATAATGATAAAGAATATAATGAAATTATATTCCATGTTACCTTATAATAGTTTTAGTCTTGATTTCTTATCAGGAATGAGTGGCGGTGATTGCTTCTATTTTAGAATGATATAATCTTACAAAAAATGTATTCTGAGTTGAGGAGACTCATTGAAGAAGGACGCTGGACTGATGACACTCGACAATTACTAAATGTTGACGTTACTCTCTAGAAAAATCGCAGTTGTTTCATTAAACATTTTGAATAATTTCGAGACCACTGCTATGTCACCACTTCGATACATCGAGCCCTCTGTGTTCCTTGAATCGAGATGCGCCATTGCTTTGTTGAAGTTGTCATCCACTAATTAGTTCTTCCTTTCGTTTAGTCTGGAGTACAAAGATGTTTCGTTACTGGTAGATATGTCCAAGGTGATAGAAGCCAAGGTGGTTGGATTTATTTTATTATAAATACAGAGCTGCGCGAAACTTTGCATACGTTTTCTCATTAGTAATATATTAACATGAAAGTGAAAACATTCGCATGAAGTTGCATCAAACCGATTTGGCTTTTTGGCAATTCAATGCTATTTTAACACGTAGCCTTATGGAACATGTCATATATTTCGTAATAATTCCATTGCTTGTGTACCGGTTTTTTTCTAAACACGGAATAAAACATTTAGTACTATTGAACTGGTGCTAACAATATTAATTGGACATGGCGAGTGTATTACTCGAAAAAACTATTATTTAATATAATTTCGTCTAAATTTTGTATTAGTAAAAAAATATTTATGTATCTCTGGTCGTAAAATGCTTTAATTATAATTAACTAATTAGAAAAAACGTTAAAAATATGATTATAGTATCATCTCCATTACTATCTGTATGCTGAGTCGCAACGCATAAAAAGATGCACTTAAATGAAATTGGGTCCTAGAAGTTTGTACTTAAAATATTATTGAAATGTGCACTCAAAGACCCGCGATTACAGAAGTGTTGGCCTAAGTAAATGTTGCTAAATGGCGCTACAGTCGTCTCATATGGCTGATAAATCTCTATAGATAATCATTTAATAATTTAGATCGTGTTTTTCTGTTACTTTTCAACAGTTTGGCCATGGATATCTGTGTTAAATAATATTTTGGAACAGAATAAAATAAATGTAAATTCTCGTGTGTCGTGATTCCCCCCGTTACAACATTCTCTCCGTTGATCCCACTCCGTTCATGGAGTTTGCTGAGGTCAGGTATCAAAAATATACAACAGTCAACACAAATGAAACATACTTCGGTCGGCTTCACTCTTGAAATGTATTTTTTTGAACTAGCCTTATTATCGTCTGCGTATTCATTCATTTATGCAAACTATGACGAAATATGTCATGCATATATATTTTTTACAATAGCAATGAAAGGATGTTTGTCACTGTTTCTTCTCTCGGGAGGTAGTACCGTTGATTCTCCCAAGTAACCTAAAAATTTCCCAAAATAGCGAACGCCGCATTGTGTTCCAAGTTTGGGTTTAACCTCGTGGACGGAGGTGGTGCTAAGCGCCGGTTTTAGACTGCACTAGTAACTTCATATGTCCGGCAGTATTAATCAACTTGTTTCTTTAAAGTCAACAAAAATCCACAAGGGAGAACAATATTCTTCTCGCGCTTACTGATGTTATTTCTAGAATTTTAAGACCAAAAAAGTAAAATATTTGGTGTGCTGAGTTTACGCTGAAAGTTTTAACAAAATGTAGAGCTGTAGGTATACAGATTTTAGGCCCCATTAAAAGTCTCACATTGACCTGGACACTATTTTGGTAAGAGGCATTCAATAAAGGAAAAGGCACCGTATCATAAAAAATTCGATATTGTTATCACGTATCTGACTGTTGTTTATTTAAAAAAAAATTATAAAGGTTGTTGAATATGAGGTTATATTAAAAACATATTTCACTGCGATATGATTTTACATGTCCAATAAGGGTCCAATGTGTGTTTATTTATTATGTCGATGTGCAAGACAGGTACGTATATCATGCTTGAAATATTCTCCGCTAGGGTGTTTGATTGTGGAAAGATACATTTCGAGTAAAATTAATACCACATAAAGTGTAAGGTACTTAAGGAATATTTACAATATAATTTTGAAATTAATTTATTTTTTAATCTGTTCCCGGCAAGTAAAACCATTGCACAATAAAATAGTTTCAAAAATTGATTTTCTCTACATCAGCTACGCTTATCTAAGAAATAACGCAATGATGCGTTCAGAAAACGATCTGTGGTGCGATAATGGATAATTCCAACGCACTGTTTCTTACCATATCCAAAACGTGAAGTGAACTGTTCGCGGTCAAAGTTCGTGCTACTCGCTCTACAAATGCTAGAACAGTGATTTTAAAGAATGTCGTAGCCTGGAGAACGTTCATCGAGCATTATTTTGCTTATCCGTTAAAGCTGTAACAAAGCCACGATAACGAAAGTTCGCGCGTTGTGGATAGCCGTGATCGAGCGTGCTCAGATTCGTGATCAACATATATCGAATTCATACGCGTATGTAATGTTTAATTTATTTCGTTTGGCTATTCGTATCGAAACAGCTTCTGCTGTACGTAAAGCCTCCTGGATCCAGGGTTTAACTTGAAATGTGTGAATTAGGTCCGAGGGCGGCTTCAATTGTGTTATGGGGAGACGTTTTTGTGTGCGGGTGTCGTAATTTAATCCTTCGGGTGTGTTAATGAAAACTATCCGTGTGCGCCCGGCGTGTTATTTTTGTTTTAATTTTAATCTCGCCCCGTGCTTTAATCCAATCGAGCGTCGGATTCTCTCTCTCCCGGGGCAATTATTTTTGTTTTCCCGCTGTCTGAGTTTCGGCCATTTGCATCGCATGAAACTTCCTCCCCCCCCCTGCACACACATACACACCTGCTCTGCCCTCTGGTGGACAAAGTTGCTCATATAGGTCGCCACGGAGAATATAACAATCCAGAAAGCACTGCCGCGCCCCGGGATTCCGGGCCGGGACACCGGGCTTATTCTCTCTCCCCCAATGTCGCAGCTACACGAAGTAGAATGGATTGCGTTTCCTGTCGTAAAATATCGACCGGGAAAAGCGTTGGAGAGAGATCGTGCATTATTACGGTCATGAACGCGCATCGTTGCGGCTTATGAGTGCACCACCACCGGAGGGATTAAATCATTTTCGTTGGTGAAATGTTTTAACTGATAAGCATTTGCAGCAGATCCGTGCCTCACAATGTTTCCGTGAAATCTACTTTCCTCGTCTCTTCTCATCTCTCTCTGGTCCTGTTTTATTTAACCTCTTAAAACCCTTGTGTTTTGTGAGTAGCATCACACATATTTTTATAAAAAGAGAACAAATGTTCTTTAAAAACTAGCGATTATAAAGGTTAATGCTAAAATCCAAACCAAAGTCTTCTCTATATAATAATGTACGTAGTACTACTTAAAAAAAATGAAGTTGCTAATTTTATACGAAAAATGACCCAAGCTGTCGGCTTTGGTCATTTTTGTCTGCCATGTGATTGATGTACAGTTTACAATGGAAGAGTGCCTCCCATAGTCGTTAAATTATTGAACAATTCTCTCCGAAATATTGTTCTTCAGCGAAATAATTGGCATTGTTACAGTGGTACGAAGTAAACGTCTCTGTTTTAACACTTGGCCCAATCTTATTTTTTTTCGTCAAGCATTTTAAAATATATCTAATTTTATGATTTTATGAAATGAAGGAAAATGAAGTGAGTAATAATCGAGAAGAAATGGAAGCAATACATTCGTTTATTCGACTTATTGACAAATATTCCTCGAATATGTGTCGCGGAGGATCGGAAAATGGGTCTTCGTGGAAAGATAAACGGCTTTATGTGGAGGATTTTGACTTAAAGGTGTGTAGAAGAAATAATAATGTAATCTAAGTACTTTGAGCCGAACTTAAAACATTTTTTCAACAATAACCGTTGTGATTTATTTGAATTCTTGGTAAGTTTTATCTCGAGCGAAGATAAATCAATGCGAAAAACTTATTGAATGGTGTCAAAAAAGGAAAACTTTGGAATCAAGAGATTGTAATAACTATTCCTCTGAAATTCAGTTATTTATACCACGGGGTTTTTATTTCATATTTTTTTAAAAATAGGTGAATGCTATATTTTCAGAAAACTGTTAGTATTGTGTTGGTATAACACTTATAAACAGTAATAGTATTGAAAAACAGGATGTGGCGTCACTAAAAACGAAAACTGAGAAAGAAGGAAAATACTAGATTGATTTAAACGTGGTCAGAGAAATTAAATATTTTTTATATAAACAGCGATGCACTAAACAAACACAGAAACACGTAAAAAGGACAAATGAAAACTTGGACGTTTCGTCGGTCAAGCCGTCATCATCGGCGGTAGAAGACTGACCTTCAGTTCCGACTGAGTTCAGTTTCTACCGTCGATGGTGACGGCTTGACCGTCGAAGCGTCCAAGTTTTCTTTTGTGAGTGTCCTTTTTGCGTGTTTCTGTGTTTGTTTACTGAATCTCTGTTTTATTTATGCATGTTCATCGTCGCCGAGAGCGATTTTCTTCATATATATGTGTGTGTGTGTGTATGCTGGGAAATTGGACAATACTTATGTGGAAAGTTTAGAGCTGATTTCATGGTGAGCTATATAAAAGTAGGGCTGGTAAAAAGTCTACGAATTACTAGTGAGAAAACCTTATAGATGTGCTTTCTCTGGTAATTCGCGTGATTTCGAGTTTTTAACTGCATATTTACTCATAGACGCGTCGTTTACGTTGACGCGTTTACGCTGTTTTTCATATATCTGCTGAAAGATCCTGGCACTTCAGTACGATGAGAATGAGAAGGCAGTGAGTTTGGTAGCGATCGTAAGCGTTCTGATTGAAGTCTAAACAAAGAAAATTACCACTTTCATTCACACCCTCTTCCAGTAGCAGTTAATCAAAATAAGACAACCAGGACGAAAATGGGTTTCTGCACAAGTGCCAGGAACTTTTAACCAAGCTCTTAACGCTTACGGCATTTAATTATTTTCAAGCAGAATTGACTATATGATTTATGATTTTTTTTGTTTTTTTTTTCGTTAATTTTCCTTCTATCGAGTTTCCTTAGAATTACGAGTCAGTATCCAGATACGTGCTGCCCTCTGTGTATGGCGCCTGAGGCTGACATGTATTTACTGACATGTTGAGGCGGTTTCGGTTATCAAGTGAGCGTTATACCTACTTAGTTGATTTATATGTTGAGTATTTGCCAACTTTCCCTTTTTTTTAGTGAGAGGAAATACGGCATTTGAAATATCTTCCACTCTTGATGGTGTGCGTAGGAAATTATGCCAGTATTTCCTCTGTGAAACATTCTTCTATGATTTTCAGCAGTCTATTTGGAATGTGAGCGATAAAGTACGGGATGTTGGAAAACATGCTTCGTGTTTATCTTCTGCAAAATTTCAATTTTCATTTTCTATATCTATTCGACGTCCATGTCGTTCACTTATTCCACTGCCTTTCCAGTGTCTTGAGTAATATTTTCTGTTTGCACCAGTGACTTCTAAGGATCATAAACCTTCTGGTGACAGGAGTTAAATTTGTACTTTATGCTTTCATCACACTAAATCGTTTTAACCAGATTGATATGGCACGAAAATATAGTGAAAACTACGGGTTTAGGCAAACGTTTCTATAAGTGCTGATTGTATAACAAAACCCAATTATTCACAGTAATTACCCGAATTCCCATTCTGGAAGTGCAAGATAATCGCCAAATTCCGTACCAAGCAGAAAATCATACAATCGTGTAGTAGGAAGAAGAGGATTTTTTGACATTAATGCCTTTCCGTTGAAAAGAAAATGGTCTTATGCTGGTAGAAAATGTATTTTGGTTTCAACGTCTTCGCATAAATACAGTGAACCTGGTTGTGGACGCTTTTTGATCAAAGAAAATCATGATGCATGATGATTTGTGATGGGAAAATTAAATTTCTAAGAATCCGAGTACTTGTGCCTTAAGCCCAGTCGACTGGAAATATTGATTTCTAAACGGCCTGGTTTTCGGTTTGTCATTTCTTCAAGAAAAATACCTTAAAGATTAATTTGACATTTAAAAAATATGTTTCTGAAAGTACAGCATGCTTGGTTGGTTAATAAATGCTGTTTATGAAAAATATTTTCATAGCAAACTTATGTAAATTGACTTCACGTGACAACGTGTCTGTAAGGGGCGTTTTCCAGTGTTACGCGAGGCAGTTTGGGCCACTTGTTAACTTTGTCCCCCCCCCATATATATGTATATATATAGGGCAGCATAAGATTGCAAAATCTCCTCACCACCCGTTCCAATCTTTCATATAGAGGTAGAGAAGCATGGTGGCGTGGCATTAAGGAGGGGAAGGCTCTTGTGGAAGGAGTCGGCCAAGGAGCGGAGGGGAGAAGACAGCACTTAGCAGACAGCACTACCAACATGACTGCATTGACGTCAGAGGGTTGGAAGTTGTCAGCAGCCCATTTTGCGACAGTATTTATACTATAAAAAAAGAACGATAAAAATACGATGATATTGTTCGCTAATGAATCGGGGAAGCCGATCCAAACTATTGGATTAGTAGTAGGTATGTAGTAGTAAGGGGCAGTTTTCAGTATGTGATTGTCAGATTGAGCATTTTGTTGTTGGCAACGAAGATTTACGTGCGGGACCATGGTTGTCAACAGTGGAGACTACCTTACTCCCCCTTGTGGAGCAAGTTCCTAAGTAATGGAGTCTTCCACTGAAGAAAGGCCTTCCGTACAAAAAAAACACCATGTTTTGATTCCACTCAATGTTGTCATAGAGTTTTGGATGCATGCGAATTGATCAACCATTCGACGAACTATATTCGGAGCCACATCTGATATCCAATGGGAATGACTAGCAGCAGGTATAGAAGGTTTTTTTTTGTTTTGGAGTGACGCAACAAACGTTTGTCGTCAGCAGGCGTGAAAAAGTTTGACGGCCCCGGAGCGTTCACATCAGAGTTGCGTCGTGGGGGAAAACGTTTACGGAGAGATACTGCGCGCTCTTTGCAATGCCACAAATTAAGATTAATCGAGGTTCTGCCTGTTGCTCACGATAAAAATTTTCTCTAAAAGAGTTTTATAAAAACAAATTATTGAAGCTTTTATGAATCTTACGTAAAACGTACTTGCTTGATCACGGTAAAAACTATTCATAAAACCGCATTGTTGACCAATTTTTCATCTATGAAACGCTTTTAGAACACGTGAAGTGATAAATGCACTCTCTTTGGGATGCCTGTTTGGTTAAAAACTATGTGTATTGTTTGTTTACTTACTTTCTGATCACACTCAACGGTGATAAGACTTTGCTTATACGTTTACAATTTTATTGTGCGTAATGTGTCTTTGTCTTTGACTTTGTCCTGCCAGTGTATATTTATTTCATCTTTATACAGAGTCATCGAAAACGTTGTTTGTGATTTCATTTGTCAATTACTCGAGAAATAATTATTATCGAGGCATCAATATGAAATGAATGCGTGATTGAGCAGCACCTGATGTCAGTGTTGATGTTGAAGTCACTTCAGCATGTCAGCCAGCATCTTTACAGAAAATTCAACAAATGTAGGCCTATCCGTTGGTTTGATTTCATGCCTCAGTTGAAAATTGTAAGCATGCAATTTAAGACTTCATATATAACTTGGAATAGTTATTTTAGCAATGCCAAGTTCCAAACTGCGTCGAGAAATAGACATCTTAGGACTTCGTATACATGACTTTCTCAATCGCTCAACATTCTCTTCCGACGCGACGTGGGTGGATTCTATATAAATCTAGCGAAAATGCCAGGCTTCGTTAGTAGTAGTAGTATTTTAAAGTCGGCGACCGACAACTAAGGTCATTTGCGCCAAGGGAAACTATACAGAGAAGGATGGAGGGACACCTGGCGTCGGCATTAGCCTACTCTTGCGAACGGCACTAAGGGGTCCACAGCTTAACGTCTCATCCGACAGACGGTGTACTGTACTTGAAATGCCCCCAGCTTCGCTCGAGGTCATTTTAAAATATATACACTTGACGTGGATAGTTACTCAATCAGCATAATAATAACAGTTATGCATAGTTATTTATCAAGAGTAAATGTTTAAATTGAAGTTTTTCTTTATTTTCAATGCCTTATTTTTAAATTTCCCATTGCAAATTGATATATATATATATTTTTAATAGCTGTACCTGTCCACGCGTTCCGGTGGCACAGTCTGATTAAATGGAAAATAAAGAAAAGGGAAATCACTCGTTTTTAATATGTTAAGATAGTTATAAATATAAAAAAGTCAGAATTTAATGTCAACCAAATGACTTATTTTCTTCCATTAAATTTGAAATCACACGAATCTCAAGGTGTTATATGTGCATTTCGATTTCGATTGCAAGAACGATGTTTAAGTATAATCAAAGAAAAGAAATGCCTTGTTCCTATTTCTTTGCAGTGGCATCAATATTTTTTGTTAATGCAACGCTGTATGATACACGACATTTTTTGTTTTGTTGTTTGGCGCGTAAACAAACAAAGCTGATGATTTTCCGACACGGGAACAGGCGACATACAATTGACCATGCGAGAAGCATGGATTTTCAAGGTTAATGCCGCAAACACTCAATGACTGCCCTTGCGATTTGTTTATTGTCATTGCGAATGCAAGCCGCACTGGAAACTGCAAGCGTTTGAAGTCGAATGACATGTCGGTTGGAATCATTGGGATGCGTGGTATCAAAAAATCTTCTCCTTTGTACTTTCCTTTAAGAATTGTTGCTTCGATGACGTTGTTAAACAGTTTTTTCACCGCAAGCCGGGTGGAATTACATTGACGTGGTTGGTTGATATTCCGCAACATTATGATTACCGATCCGACTTTTAATTGGAGATTGTGAGGTGGCAATCCAGGCAATTCCAGTGAGTTTAAAAATTCGGTTGGATAGTTGACGACATCATCTTGGGTAATAACGGAATCCACCGATTTGTACGTCATCAATTCGCCAGGAATTTCGCTTTGAATCTTGAAGTTCAATTCGTCTACATCAATGTTTTTCGCAGCCAATATAGCACGTTCGCTCGTGAACTGGCAAAAATCGACGGGGAACGTAATACAGCCAGTGGGAGTGTCAATGGGTATTTTTCCATTTCCAATGTCAGCAATTGTTCAGCAAATACCTCTCCAGATTCGTCTTTCTGCAACTCGACACGCATGTTTGTGCCTAATTTGAGAGTCTTGATGTGTTTCCACAAAACGGACGACTTTAAACATCCATTTAGTTCATCGGCTGGCGTTGACCGTGGAATAACTGGCAATGTTTGGCGAAAGTCACCTGACAACAGAATCATCGCACCACCAAACAGATTTCGGTTGTTTCTTATATCTTGCATCGTTCGGTCTAATTCCTCTAAAGATTTTTTATGTGCCATCGTACATTCATCCCAAACGATCAATTTGCATTGCTGAAAAACGTTGGCCATTGCACAGTTCTTTGAAAGGTTGCACGTTGGTGTTTCATTGATATGTATATTCAATGGTTACTTGAGTGCTGAATGAGCTGTTTGACCGCCTTCCAACAACGTAGCAGCAATTCCTAATGAAGCAAGTGCAAGTGCAATTTCATTCTGCGATCGAATCGTTGCCAAAATCAATGTGATCAAAAACGTTTTTCCAGTTCCACCGGGAGCGTCCAAGAAGAAAACTCCGCCAGTTCCATCATCCACAACTTTCATGCACTTTCCGTGCGCTTTTTGAAATCTCCAAATTCTTGGTTGCTACAACAATAATAAAAGAATCATTATTTATAGCCCTCTAGCACGAAATGCGGTGTTTGTTAACATCAGAAATGGATCGGAGACAACAATGAAAGACCCATTTAAAGAGCTACAAAAATCGTTTAAATTGCGTAATTAATCGTTAACTGGATGATTTATCATAAAAACATCGAAAGAATAAGATAGTTCAGATTTTCGACATTCCGATGAAGGAAAAATATAAGCGATCGGTACAAATTCAAGTATTTTAATGAACGAAATATGAAAGCTCTGCACCGTGAAAAATGTAAAACTCAGTGTAATCTTATGGGAAAAATTGTAAATGTAATTTAAAATTCATGTATTATTCCTACACTATATATTATAATCCGTTTAACGTCCCGGAACGGGGATGAACAAATTGTGAAGATTTCAGCGAAATCCGTCCAGCCATTATCCAAGTTAACCGCTTACCAAAAAAATGCGCAATCCATTTTTATTTATAAGAAGATTTACACGAAGGAGAACCTGCAACCTTTGATTATAACCAAAGATGTATAACTGTAATAGACTTAGCTGAACGATTCAAAAAACAATATTCAAGCAACGGAGTGTCAGAATTAGAGCAAAAACCTAATTAAATTAAATATATTGATACTTAAGCAATTGTTTGATCAACAACGACCAATTTTCCCAAATGAATAATAAACTATGTGGAATATTTGCGCATAAAATATGAAATTTTTCAATTGCAAAGGTCGGTCATATTACATGCGTGTCAGGTCGTAATGAGATTGATTCCCTGAAACAGAATGAGCCTAATTAAATGCTTTTGGTATTATAATACCCGGGATGTGAATGATTTTCTGAATATTTACGGCCTTGAAAGTGAAAAACCAGATAATTATACATTTTATTCCACTTATAAACGATTACAATTTTAGGTGATGTAATGTGAATTAATTGGTAGAGTATAGGGACCTCAGAGGAAATCCGTATTTCGGGTTACCACCAGGATGAAATTTACACAGGCAGCGGCTGATCTGAGTACATGCTTTTCAATTACACTCTTAATCAAGTGGTGATGTAATTTATATCTTTTGAGCGTTCATATATGAAGATTAACTGTGGTGTATAATCGTCATTTTGTGATAATGGAGATATTTCACCAATAATTGCGGGTCAGTTTTCGAAACATATTGATAGCTATGGCATGCGAAAACAACTGATTTTCGCTAGGTTTCATGGAAGTATCGTATGCTGCCTAACCACTAAATATTTTTCGTGGAATGCATTTTTTTAAAATTTTTCCTCAATGGAACATGATAAAAAAATTCAACAAGCAACAGTACAGAATCGGTGAAACCATATATCTTCAATGGTTTGCGAGCTGATTTTGTGGAATTTAGAGTTCATTTTACCGGAAAAAGAGTAGAATTTTTGCTAATCATCTATCCCAATGTTTATCATTCATGTCCGATTTCAAAGTGGGGATGTTTTGCATGCCTCTGGCAAAGGTTCAAAGCTGGATGTTATTGAGAAATTTGAAATCATTACACATGCCAAGTATTTTGGTTCGAGTTTGCAAAACGACCTGGTACCATTATCTACGTAATTCACTTCTCTTCCTGATGCCTGCCCCCCCCCCCTCCCAGAAATCGCTCTGCTCCTTGAACTTTAGCCCGATGCGTCATACTTAGCCTCCTTGCCTTTGTCATCCTAACCGCTACTTCCTAAAACTACCCTCTCTTTTCCGAAGCAGAATATAAAACGAACGCGCCTCAGAAAATATTTGCATTGTCCCTTGATAATGACCCGCAAGTGTCGAAACCGGTCGGGGTTTGCCAATAAACTGAGTGGAAGTTATAAAAAATTTATTGAATTTCATCCTCTAAAACGAAGAACCCATGCCAAAAAATTATTAATTTTGCGTCCTAAAGATGAGTATTAACTTGGCGTTCGAGTTTTGACACTCAAGATCGTTTTTGCAACATTTTTCCAAATATTTATATACGCTCATCCTAGACTTTCATCTGGGGACAATCTGGAAGGAATAACGGATAGGATTTTCTGAAACTTATTTAAAAAAGTTATTTTTTTGGACTAGGCCAACGCTCCAAAGAACCCTGGTGTCTCGCGGCGGACGCAGTGGATGTTTCCCGGGAAAACTCTTCGACCCGGGACGAAAAAACCTACTCACGTTTCAAAGTCTTTCGGTCAGGAACACTGCCAAATAGTAATAGCGAAGGGAGGAAGATGAGGGAAGCACGGAAAAACTTAGTTGGAAAATGACTCGTAAACACTCTCGGACAGTAGTAGAGCCCCCTATTGGGATGAGGTTAGACAAATAAGTCCATTCTGATTTGAGACGACTTTCTTTCGCGGGAGACCACTCTTTTGGGAGACTATGTGAAATGAATAACAAAGTAAAAAAAATAACTTGACTATATTCAATACTTGCGATTCGAAAGCTCTAACGGTTTCAACGTCTTCGGCACAATCGCTGAAGATATGACTGGTTCAAATTTGAATAAGAACTTAAGAGATATCATCACGTTATTTTATCTCATAAACTAGCTTGGAAGATGAAATAAATTGATATTTTATGCACTGCATTCAAGCTTATCCGTTCCCATTCCAGTTGGGTGAGCAAACACTAGCTCTACTGTTCAATTCCTGCATAGCACACAAAACCAGGGATATTATCCCGGGAGATCGTAGAAGTTCTCTTGAAAAAAATACACTATAAGTAATTTGCTTAACGCAGAAATCACAGTTAATATAAATTTGCTTTTTATGCATGCTAATATAAGTATATCCTATATTCCACTAAATATTTATATTAATGTTAGTCTTAATTTGCCTGAGTGGAATAGAAGTATTGCTATTAAAATTATCTAAGGCTTTCTGTTATGCGCTTGTTATTACATACTTGGCTTCTCTATTGCCGTTAACATATGGAAATATGAATATCCTGATGCATAGCACTAACTCCTGGGTCTCAAGACTAATGACTAAAAGTTTACGACTCATAACCAAAGACTTGGCATCGAGTAATGTATGAATGTGCAAAGCATGTATTTGTACTAACATCTCCATACAATGATATGTATAAGAATATATAGAATTTACTCAGAGTTACCAGTATTCCACTAAATATTTATATAAATGTCAGTTGCAACCGTTGCAACCGACCGTTTGTTGATGGATGCGGTGTATAATTTGTGGAATTCCGTTGCTACTTTCGAAAAGGAATATGAAAATTCTAACTTAGTCGTCTTATGTTTTTAGATATAATTCTTTGGAATAGTTTCGCTGCACTGTATTATCATGAGGAATAAGCGAATTTGGATTATTAATTGGAAATAAATTTTTTATTTGACTCATGCCTGAATATTCAACAGTGTAGCGAAATTTTACGAAATAAATATGCATATGTATTTAAAAATCTGAAGTACTAAGTTCCAACTTTCATATTTATCTTCGAATATATGATTATTATTATTATTATAACTATGCTGTCTAAAATAACATGTTAGGTTTCCAGTTAGGCTGTACGCATTCAAGATTTGTGTTCTCCGCAACCGGTAAAATATGGAAATAGAAATATCCTGATGCATTGCTAGGATACCGGACGGACTCCACGGTCCTGGGATGAAATAACCAACGCACGCGTCTAGGCAGGAACATTGCCAAATAGGCAGGAATGGAGGTTGGGAGGCGGAGAAGATATGAGGGAGAAGGAACGAAGAAATTAGGTAGAAAGTCTCGTAAAAACCCCCGGACAATAACAGAAAACCCAGTAGGATAAGGTTAGACAAATAAGTCCATTCAGTTTTTGGACACCGCTTCCGTTTTCCCGGGGAAGGAGTCGACCGCTCTTGGGAGACGTTGCCAAAAGACGCCGAGGACGACTTACATATTACATAAAGGTACATAAACCGGGTTGGGGGTCGTCTTGTCTTGTTGGCCTGCGGCGACATGGCACTGAGTCACATGCGGGCAGGGGGTGGTGGGAAGGTCCTTGTATTTGGGGATTGCCCTGTTTTTTCCGCCCGCTTGCTTGCCTTAAGAGAGCGGAGAACTGCTAAGGTCCCAAGACGAGTCCCTGTGGCACACGAGTGGAAACAGTCCATGCTCCCTCTCATTTTCTCTCCCTCCGGATTACAGAGCGCGCTTACACACGTACACACAACTGGGAGACTTTTGCTCCCTTTAGCTGGAGCAGGGTGGTTATCTGTCCTCCCATGTTCTTACCTCACACCCCCTTTCCTTCCTCCTGCACTTGCCATTATCTCCTCAACGATGACATAAGCCGTCGTGGTCTCGCCTCCAATCCGGTGCCTTGGTTCGGCAACAATGGGCTTAAAACTACACGTTTCAATGATGGCGTTCTTAATCCCCCTTCCGCCTCCCATATCCTTCTCTCCGCCATGCATACCTATTCCTCCTCCAATCCTCTTCACGATTCTCTCGTCTTCCCTTCTGAAGGGGGTGTCGAGTTAATTTAATTGACGCTGTGGTGGGAATTCTGGCCTCGGCGTGAAATTTCATCCCAGTTGCGAAGACTCGCGCGTACCGTTTACGTATCTCATAATATGCTCAGATGCCCAACGGATTAGTATAACCAGTTCAAGGATATCCAGATTTTGTGAGAGGACAAAAGGTTGAATCACCCGTTTCCCAAGGCTCCAAAGTGTGCATTTCTCCAATCTGTGCATATTTTAACAGTCCATTTCTGCTAGCTTACGCTAGGTTCATTCATGGGAGTTGAACCTGGATATTACTGCTGATAAAGTTAATTGAATTTGGCCTACTTATGAAAAGAAACAACTCATAATTCTGAGATACCAAAACATCTGCAACGTGTTCCGCAGATGTTCGAGATGTTTGGCAAAAAGGAGTAGCCGTTTTCCATGGGATGTGGGACGGCTGTGCGATCCGAATAAACATAAAACTAAATACATAGGTGCAATGTCTCTCAGTGTGTAACGCTGCTAGGAGCGCACTTTACTGTAGGTGAATTTTATTTTAATATTTTTAAAATATATATTATTCGAAATATAGATCAAACCCCAAAAAATGCGTGCTAGACCTATACATTTAATTCAAATCGTTGGTGCCTATGGTTTTAAACATAGGGGTAAATAAATATTATCTACATGCTTCCTACGACTTCTCCTTCCAAAATTTGCAAATCTCTTTTTATCCTCATCCATAGTTTCATCTTTCGCATGTGTTCGGCCGAGGGACGCAAAATCGTCGACGTTTTCAATCATTGCGTTGTCCACTCTTATGATGCTGTAATTCTGTGGGAAGATGGCTGAATATGATATTTCATGTTTTGCAAATTTTACCGGAGTGCAATTTTAAAGTTTAGTAGCCTCTGAAAAATCATAATCTCAAAGTTAAGTGTTTCCTTTTCGTAATAGATGTAAAAAACGGTTGTTTTCATATTTTTTAACTTTCCAAATCCTACGGTACTAGCACTATACGAATGCAACGGTGTGGATAACTCAATTTCGCAACAAAAAATAACGGACAAATCATGATGCAATAGCTAAAACTTTGAAATGTTCCACACTGTTTTTATTAACTGGTACAAGCCTAACCGGTTTCCATGTTAACACACCATCATTGATTGACTAGATTGATGGAAGAGATCTCGGGTTTCTCACCGTCTAGGTAGCAGTATATTTTAGCACCTACCTTACGAGTGTGCCATCATCGTATTCAGTGTGAATCATGCCTTGTCTTTGCCTTTCTGGCCTCAGTGGCGGTGAGATAAAGTCTTCGCCTGCTACCCTTGAGGTCGCGGGTTCGAGTCCCGCCTACGTGGGATTTTCACCGTTCAGGGCATGTGTGTATCCAGAATGAGTTTATAGAGAATGGTATTAAAGGACTTAAAAGGCCTATATTCCCTCGGATTAAGACGGAATTGTTATTAATACAATTGACCTTGCTAGAAGATTCGGGTTCACTGTGACGATGATGGTACACTTAGCCCTCTAGGCGTCGATGGTGATCAACACTGCGTGATCAACCCATAATCCCACTCAGGCGGGACTCGAACCTACGACCTTCGGGTTAGCAGTCGAGCAGGGTCGTTAGATTCGATACTTCGACTGCAACGGAACCTGCGTTTGAAGATCTCGCTTCTTACTGGCTGCGCAGTTGTGCGGCAACGGATGCATGATGGCGTGGCTTAATCCTACCACCAATGGCGTCAGTGCATGGTGATTCACCTCCCGTCCAGGGGGAATTTGGGAGGGGTCACGTGGGGTCCAAAAATCAACGTCCCCGCGCCTGTGTATATCCCACGGCGTGGCCGTAACGCCGTTGACTTTTCGCCGTGTCCTCACTACTCCCCCCGTCGTTGAGCTGTGGGTCTTAGGGGAGGGAGGATGGAGGTTAGGGGAGGGTGAGAGATGCAAAGGGATGGAGGGGGAAAAAAAGCTCCCTTGTGACGTCACCAAGGCGTAATCAGTGCGATCCCAGTAATGGCGCCACCTCCATTCAGACCTCGGTGGGAGGAAGAAAGGGCATCTCCTTCTTCTTTATTTTAACCTTTCTTCTCTTCGTCCTCGCCTCCTCGTCTTTGCACTTCTTTTTCATTCTTCCCACTCTCATAACCCCCCCCCCGCCCCCGTGTCTCGGCGAAGTTTCCTTCTTCTTATATTATCATCCCCTCCTTTCTCTCCATTCCCTTCTCTTTGAGCCTTGTCTTCTTCCTCCTCATCCATCTCCATTCCCCACGCCTCTCCCCCCCCCTCCCTTGCCTTTCTTCACCCCGATTCACGGTGGACCCGAAATTGTATCTTGAAAGCGCAGCAACTTAAAACCCAACTTTAAAAAAAATTGACTTAAGGGCAACTTAGGACGTTACTTCGTATCGTAACTTGAAAACAAATGAGAAATATAGGGCGATGACCTAGCCAGGGGGAGGGTCTATAGCGCACGGACCGCCCGAAGTTTTACATTTATTTGAAAAAAAGTGGTACTAAAGGAGTTGGATATTTGTTCTGTAAACAAAGAATCGATATTTTTTCAGTTTGAAAAAATGTTTAAATAAATATATTTGTAGTTTTTTTAATTAAAAAAAATGTGGTTTTTTGTATGATTTCAGAATTTTTCCCGCGCTAACTTCTTTTAATATCGACTGTTTCTTCACGGTCGGAATTGCACTCTTCATTGCCTAAGCTCAAGAATTTGCTCCTAATTAAAAAAAAACATTTCACCTCCTCCACCCCGCTTTCACTCAATATTGACCCTCTCTGAAACGAAATCCAGGTTCCGCCACTGATATATAGGGGTGGAAAAACTTATGGCAACCTAATGAATAGGCCGCGGGTATCTCCAGAGGTCCCTTCGGTAATCTTTCGGTTCCTTTTCCCACTCATCATTGCTTGATCCACCCTCAGTAACCTCTAATTCTACGCTAGTGAGTGTCATCAAATTTTGCTATACCTATACCTCATATATCCTTTGTGTCATGCTGTGCGTGTGTGAATTGGGAGTGAGAATAATGTGCTGATTTTACAGGTCTGAGTTCTTTGAAAGCAAAAGTGAGATCGTTAGCGTTCTTATTATTCGACAAATACATTATTAATTGGATATTTCGCAGCATAATGGGCTGACTGCCATTGCTTATTCCATTAAAGTGACTCATTTTGACTTCAGAACGTGAAGCTATTTGCAAATAACTCGTGAATTATTGTGGACTTTCATAGGTTCTAGGACTGATATGGCTCCTTTTATTGTTAAGTTTAATTCGCTAAAACACTCATCGCGATACGGAGGGATCCGGGTTCGACTCCCAGTCAAGGCTAATGGCTTTTCCTGTGTAAACGTTTGGTCTTATTTTTACTTGTGGGTGACTCGGTGAAAAGAATACTGTATCATCATAATTTGTCCATTGCAAACAATGTTGTGGATTTTTTAAAAGTTAACAAAGGAATAAAACATCCTCGATTGTTAAGATTTGACAATAGAAAGGCGTTGTGGGAGTTGCTGCCAGTTTACATGACTATATATTTAAGTTTACATATATGCCTACAAATACGATCACGAACGTATTTCAATGAAGCTAGTTTAACAGGATCAAAGGGCTATATTTTTTAAACTAGGGGGAAAATTATGACACATAATATTGCACATTCATTCATTACAGTAATCTAGTCAATCATTCGTTGTGATGAAAGGCACAATATTCTACAAATTGGAGTTGATAAGATAAGTAAAGATTATTGAAGCAAGCCCCGTACTACACCAAAAACCTTGGAATGTTTTTTATTGGATATGATTAACGTTTTGTTATGAACGTTGGCATGACATGGATACTATAAAATTACTTATGTTATAAAAATAGAACAAAAAATGACCATGGTCAAGTTGAGGAAAATAAGAAAAATTCTCACTGGCTACTTTGAAGATACGGGCGATTGCCGCCGTAGCTTAAGTTCTATATCTTCACCCTACTGCACAAACCACCAGTGTGGCTTGTGGCAGGGGATGTTAGGACCCCAGCGATGAAAATGGGTGGAGATAGGGGAAAGGTCCGTGCGTGCTTGTTTATGCAATGTACGAGTGTAAAAGCAACGTACAAAACTAAAAAAATGGACAAAAAAAGAGTAGGGACTGTCCCATGAAAGCGTGTGATAATCGTTCGAATCGTTGGGAGTATTGGCAAGGGATGTACATATATGTATAGATAGAGGGAGATAGGAGAGGGTGGAAAAACGAAAGTGGAACAAATCTTCGAAACGAGGTCGGTTGCGAGAGATCCATGAGAGAGTGAAGAAGGTGAAGGGGAAGAAGGTGAAAGGAGATGGACGGTTGATTTTGTGAAGGGTCGTTTGGAAATTCATCAGCATCCTCCTCCTATCCTATCAGACCACAAACGCTCTCCTCTAACATATTCTTATTGCGTTGGAATTGCGTTGCGTTGCGTTTCGTTGGAATAAAATGAAAAACTATTTATCTCTGAATATTTTAATACGTTGTCATATGTCTAGGTTTTTAACTAGCGGTTTGTTATCTACAATTCAGAACACTTCCCATTTTAAACAAAATTGTCAATTAAATGGAAAGAAATTTCGCTCCTATTAACCACTTGGGTCATCCTGGTGACCAACGGAAGGGAGAGATTTTAACTCTCCCTGTTGTGGTTACCTGCATGGCTAAAGTGTATGCGTAGGAGTCGAAATACCTTTGCTATTATTGACAATTTGGATTAATCTTAAATTTAAAGGATAAAAGTAATGTGAATGTTAACGGAGAGTCCTGTTCCCTCATGCTGCTTTCGTTGCAGTCATCAGTCGTGCGTGGAAAGAAGGAACTTTTGCACCGTTCAGTTTGGCTTGGCATCTCTATTGTTTTGTCTTTTCTATCAGCTCCTTAGATGTTTTGTGGGATTTAAACGATATCCTCCGTGTCATCCCAGAGCTCCCCTGGTCTGTAGTTGTCAAGCAGTCAATATTAGCATATCGTGTGGGCTTTGAGTGTCTAACTGCTCCAAATCTAGTATTTCGATCAGATGAAACTTTCTTCCCGTACATACATGTCTCACCCGACTTGCAGCAGCTGAGAGAACCTACTGGAGCCTAGGAAAACTTTTGAAGAGCAAACTCCTATCACGAAACACAAAAATTCGTATCTATAAAACAATTGTCCAACCTGTATGGTTTCGAAATATGGTCGCTAACAAAAAGATCACAAAAAAAACTGATAGTGTTTGAAAATAAAGTGTCGAGACGAATATTCGGCCCCATTAAAGAGAGAGAGACATGGAGAATAAGGAAAGACAAAAAGTTGAGGGAACTGTGCAAAGAACCAGATATTGTGGGTATAGCCAGAAGCAGACGACTTAGGCCATGGCTAGGCCATGTCCACAGAAGAAGTGACAACACAATGGTGAAAATGATATGGAAAGGAAAACCGGAAGGCACCAGACCACCATGGAGACCAAGAATGCGCTGGAGCGACGAAGTGAAGAAGGACCTCGAAAAAAATGGGAGCTCAACTCGACACACAGCAGAGGACAGAAGGGCATGGAGGCGAGTGGTTGGCGAGGCCTAGGACCATTTAGGTTTCCAATGGCCACAGGAGTAAGTAAGAGTAAATGTGAAACTTTCTATTTGTTCGTAGAAGTTTCTAATGAAGTGTGCGTCTTTGCTTTGTAACATTTTCACTTCCCGAATTAGATCATCGTGGTCCCATGTACTCGAGTTGTGTTTAGTATGGGGCGTTGCATGAGCGAAATGGAACCTCTCATTCACTTTTCCATCGGAAGGCCTCCCTAATATTCGATAATAAACGAAAAATCGTAGTTTCTGTAGTGCTGCGCCGTAAATGTTTTGTACGAGTTTTTTACACGCTAGGTGTGAAGTTGTGGTAATTTTCAGGCACGTTATAAGTTACCTTACGTTCTCGAGAAGTGCCTTATAATCTTTGAGAGCATCTTTCTTTCTCATATTTCATCGGGCAACCGTCCTATTTCTCGATTGATTAGGCATTGTTTCTTCATTGCAGCGCCGATAATGTTTCTCATGTGCATTCTCCACGCTATAGGTCTGAAGTCACGATGGTTCCCAGGTATGTTCAATTTTGCCTTACGTTCTCGATTTATGTTCTTAAATGTTCATGGCCTTCAAACTGAATCTTACGTCCTTCCCGGTCCTCCTTACCCCCATCTGCGACGAGATAACCTCTGAACCCGTGTTTATTTATTAATGCCTTATTGCCCCCTCGGTTGACGCTGCGAGCAGGAGGGACGGGAGCGAATGAGGTTGGGCGAATGGCAGGGGATGGGTTTGGAGATGAGGGGAGTTTTCGGAGTAGTCGAGACCCCTCCGTCCGGAACAGGAGAGAGGAAGGGAGGAGAGGGGAGGAAAATGTTTGAAGTCGATTTTGGCGCAGGCCGTTCGTGGCATCGGTAGTCAAGTCTCCTTACACTCTTCCTCTCCCCCCATCTCTTTCCCACTTTATTTTAATAAATAAAAATGCACCTGAATGCGAATGTACGCATACGCATGGATCTCATTAAACGTGATGATGACTATGTCTATGTATGTCTTCGATTACTTGCGTGTTAACTTTGTGGTAGTTTAAGTACATTATGAAATTTAAAAACCCTGTAACTTCCACTGAGATTTATTGTTAACAACCCCCGACCGGTTTCAGCACTTATGTGTCATTATCAAAAGGATATGCAAGTTTTTTTTGCTGCGGCGAGTTAGTATTTATAAGATTTTTCGGAAAAGAAACACGCCGCAGGAAAGAATTGTTCTTTCATCTTGACGATAAACGAAAGTGTTAAAACGGATTGAGCGTTGTAACAAATAAAGCAGCAGTGTGGACGTTGCAAAGTGTATTTAATTTTTATGGCGATGGCAATCCTTTTTCCCTCTATGCTGGTAACGTATTGTTTGTGCACCACTCAGTCAGGGTTGCTGAAGACCATAAATTATGAAATTTAATGACTTTTCCTGGTTTTCCTGCCCTTAATATACAATTTTCCAGGTGAAAATATCTGATGTGGGTGTGTATTTTATATAAGGCACAAGAATAGAAGGAATGCACGAGTTGCAATGCAATGAATGCAATACATGTTCACTATGGAGGAATAAATTTTCCCAACAAATGGATTTGCCCCCACAGTCGCTTTGGGGCCAAAAGAGCTTCGTTTCCCCTTGGCATATTATTCTTAAGTGTTGGCAACGACGAGGGAAATAGCAAGGTGCCTTAGTCGGCGGAGGAATATCAGCCGCTTGCCTACCTCGACTGATATTTTCGCTGGCCGTCTAACAGAAATAGAACAATCTTTTATGGTGGAATCACCTTAAACAAAACGTTGCAATTTAGTAATTATTTTTACTCTAACAGTCGCGGTGGAACCTCTTTAGCAGTATCTTCTGCAACATTCACCCATGGCGTTCTCGGTCTACCCTTTCCCCCTCTCACGCCATTCACTTCACAGTCGCACACATATATATATGTGTCGAAAGCTTTCAGGAGCGTCGACATATAAAATTCTTCGTCTACAGCGTGATTAAACAGGAGGAACACATAAACAGACTCTCACACGGATTTTGAATACATTTCGGCGGATCGCCGCCACCTTCTTCAGTTCAGTTCAGAAAAATCTTCCTTTACCTCTCGCTGAAGAAGGTGGCGGCGATCCACCGAAATATATCAAAAATCCGTGTGAGAGTCTGTTTATGTGCTTCTTCTGTTTAGTGACCCTAGTGACGAAGTATTTCATGTTTGTACACATAAGATGTGCTAACACAATGGTGGTGTGAAGATGGAACGATGGCCGATTCCAAAAGAAATAAATCGACTACACCGGGAACAGAACCACGGACCTTTCGATGTCTCGTCGAATTGCACAGACCACCGTGCTACCTAATCGTCTAAGAAACACTTGAATGGGCTTGGGGGTTTACTTGAACATGAACAGAGTAGCCCGTAGAGTTCGCCAAGAGATGGCGAGAGGGCAGTGTTTCACTCACCGTCAGAGAAGAAATGACGTATTTAGGAGAAGAAAGGAAACATCGACTAAGGCATACAAACAGAGTAATGATTCAGGTCAGGCGTTACGGAGCACGCAGAGCCCAAGAAGCAATTGAGCTATTTTGCCATCTTATGTGTTTCCTATCCTCTTTCTTTTACCCTCAGTCTGAACGAAATATTTATTTATTTACGCCTCTGAGCGGTTCGAGTGAGTGTATGAAAGAATACATTTTTTGAATAAATGTATATTTAATTGGAAATATTTTTCTCAAATAAATCATGACTAAATGAAATCAGCATTACCTTTGTTCCGAAATTGATACTTCTGCCGCAGATTACGACGATGACCTACAAGTAAATTGACACGTGGCAATAATCCGCCTGCACCGTTCATGGCACACTTCACACTGTTTCAAAGTGGCCTGCTCATTGGCCATGCAGGCCGAGGTCCTTTTTTATATCCTCGGTCCATTTTGGAATTTTTTTGTCGATGCACTTAATCATTACCGTTCAGTTCAAATCGTATTCAATTTTTTTTAGTGTAGAAGTTTTCAAGAAGTGCTCAGTGGAAGCGTGCTGGGCCCATAACCTATTGAATTTTATTAATCTTAACTAATAAATTCAACTCACAAACAGTGATTCATACAATAAGTGTTATAATTCGAATCACAAACACATCTTGTTAGAATCTGGTTTCTTGTGAGAATTCCAATTGTTAGTAAACAGACTTGTCCTCCACGACAATTCTAATTCTTTTCAAATATTAATTTACATTAACATTTTGTGCACTAACTTAGTACTTGAACAATTAATTCTGAATTTCTGGGGAGGGGGATAATACGAACCCCATAAGATTAAACACCCTTGGTTACGTCACTGGAGTTATGTTAAATTTAAATGACCATTTTTGTACCTGTTTATTAGAACTCGTTTCTGCGTGCGTCTTAAAAAAAGACGAATGCTTAGTGGATCTTTTCGGGAGTGGGGGAGGATTTTTCCTCCTTTCATGTCACAATACGAGCCTCCGCCCAGCGTCTTAAGCACGAGACCGTGGGGCACTGAGGGGCAGTGAGGGTGCGAAGTAACTTCGAAATGTAGGGAGGGAGGGAGTCCTTTAAGGAGCATAGAGAGAGAGGAGTTTAAAAAGGAAGGGATTCAAGGCAAGATAGTAGGGAGGGGAGAGGTCGGAAGAGGGAAGGTTGTGTGTGTAAGGATAGAGGGAAAGTGTTAAGTGCCTTTAAACATCTTACGAAACAATGTAACGAAAATAAAACTTTTGCAATCCACAATCTTTGGTCAAAACAATTATGCACAATTCGGATTTCAATGCTTTTGCATCATCATCAGGTGCTTGATTGACCTGGCACATGGCGTACAGTCATAAGGTCAGGCAGAGGTCACTCAAGCACCTGATGCAAAAGCATTGAAAGGTACATGTTTTGACCAAAAATTGTGGATTGCAAAAGTTTTATTTTCGTTACCTAGGTAAAATGGAATTCCACCAAGTTAAACCAGATCTTATTTCTTTTATCTTGGGTCAACGTTAAGCGTAATTAATGTAATCTCAGTTGAAATAACATTAAGGTGTTCATGTATTGTGTTCACATTCTGCCTGTAAAGTTGGGATTTCCCTGGCAATATTATTTCGCATCAGTCGCTTGCTGCAAGTAACTTGCAGCAAGCGACTTTTGAATAAAGTGAAGTATCAGGCGTGATATGGTGGAATTTTAACTTAACGAAGATTGAGTTGGACCTGATGATGATGTAGTACATCGAAACCTAGGACGCAATAAATCTTTATCAAGAGGAAAATTATAAATCAATCTCCATTAGCGACTTTTGACGTAAATTCCACGTGTAATCGGCTCTGTGAGTCCGCTTGCATAACTTTTTAAAAGCAACGGCCAGTTGCTTGCAGAACATTTTCAAATGTTTCGGCAAGTCGCTTACTGAGGCGTATTTTTTGCAATGTAAACAGCTACTAATCAGTGTCTGTACTAACTTGTGAAAAACTTTTGGTCTGAGTGAAATTCCCCGCCAGCTCTAGCAGAAGAAACTTGAGGAAGTACCTCGCCGCCGGTGTAAACCCACCCTAACATTATCCCTGGATGCCATTAGAAAATGAATATGCTCTAACATCCCTCACAAGCAATCCAAATTTATTTAAAATCTGCAAAACAGAAAATAGGCCAGTTGTGACACAATTGCGAGACATGGACGTTAACATCACTGAAAAAAAAGTCTTCTTACATTTAGAGGAAAATATTCTTACAGCTGACATTTAAGGCGAGATTCTAGATTTTATAGGATTTTCTTACCTCAGTTAGTCGTAACTAATGCCATCTAGCGATCGCGTCCTGAAACTTACAGGGTTTAAATAATAATTTCTATGTTAGAATATTTTCGTAATCACGTAAAACGTGTGGTAATTGGGACAAATCCAGTTTATTCTCATTCTTATTGACTTTATATTCATTCTATGTAGCAAAATAGGTTTCAGTTAAGTAATACCTGAAAACTGTTAACGTGATTGTATGGTATTTCCTCAAACAATCACGGCGTTGAAATTTAAAAATTAGATCTCGAAGTCACTTTGACGCACGGGTATGGCCAGATATATATATACGACTTTCTTGAAGCGTGACTTTTCAGTTGCGAGTCATACCTATGGCGTAGGTAGGCATGAGGTATATGTTGAACTCTTCAGTAGGGTTGGTAGTTGACACTGAGAATCGACAGTGTGCATCAATATGTTGTATGTTAACAAGGTTGACAAATTGTAGTGCTTATTTTACCATAATTAAAGAGGATAAAATGCTTAACATGGCAAGAAAATATTCTTAATGTAAGAATAAACTATAACTATCTCCCCAGAGGGTATTCTTAATTTAAGAATACAGGACGCTATTCGATGTTAAGAGAATATTCTTAATTTAAGATTTCTTTTCTTGTGGCTACTACTCTGGTGGGATCCCCTCAAAAATTAAGAAAATATATTATGGGCACCAATTTTAGTGGGATCTACTCTTAAAATGGCAAGTGGGCGCTCAATCTCGATTTAAGAAAATCTTTTTTTTTTCAGTGACGCATTCACAGAGACAGAATTGACGGAGAAATTTTTAAAAATGGAAATCAGATAGAAATAGGCCGAGAGGGAGACCAAGGAAATGATGGACATTCGATGGCAGATTTCCTTTCAAGGATTTGAAGTCAGCGCAGAACGCACGGGGCGCACTCATGAGCGTCTTTCAGCGCACACGAACCACGATGAACGGAACGATGTGCGCCCGGCGAAACGTTCGGTAACCTGCCGGGAGACAGGCCATGTCATGTCTATAGGAGGGACAAACGTTTTATAGTTCTTGTGTCAAAAATTAGCAGCCTGGTACACAATTAATATCCTTTAATTTATATTCATATAATATTAGGTTTTTGTTCGACTCTTAAAGCTCGCCTCTGTAAAGCAGAGTACTAAAAGGAGGCATTACGCTCTTAAAGAAATAAAAAGACTCTTAAAGCTAGGTCGGGCAAAAGAAATTCCAGGAGGGGCGGATACCCCCCTGCGTCCCCCCCCCCCTGGCTACGGCCCTTCCGGGAAGTAGCATTCTTGTAGGTTCACATCAGTCACGGCAATATTTATTCTGTAAAGCTATCGAATTCGTTCAAAATAAGTATTTTAAAAAAACGTAAGGCTCAGTGTGATTATAAAACTTGCACTATCCATGATTGACGCCTTTTTTGGTAAATTTGGTGTCTTCCTTATTCCTCCTTTCAGGAGGAGCCAGCTCGTAGGAAATGAACTCTATCCCTCATAAAAATTCCTTCTGCGCAACTGCTTACATGCCTCGCTACCACTATCCCATGGAAGCGTCCAATAGCACGGTTTTTCTGCCATCTGGTGTTTGCAGGTGGTATGAACGTGGTTGTACGATGGAGCCTCCTAAAATGGAGGAGGGCAAGGAAGGATAGGCCGGGAGCGAAATACGCGCGGCAGCAATGCATCCCCTACCTCTCTTTCTTTCTGGACCCCAGGGCCAGCACCCCGTCCGTGTCCGCCCTCCCTATAAACCCAGAGGCGCCGTCGTTTAGAGGATCACGCCCCTGCCGTTTCCTGAATGCCCTCAACACATATCCCTTCTTCTTCTTTCTCCGGTCCATAGGGGTCCGAATAAAATCGCTCGCACGGCCGCTCTTCTTTATCACTCTCCACACTTTGTCTTTTATTGTTGGTCCATATAAATATATATATATATATATATTTCTCGGCTTATATTTTACGAGGCAGAAGCAAAGGGTAGGCTTGGTATAAAATGAACTTCTTGCTTAGTGCTGAAAAAATCGGGTAGTAGTTCGTAGTTGATCATTGCTGAGCCCCTTTTACGAAGCAGAGTAATACTTCTACTAGTAACTTCGAGAAGTTTACAGACCATAACAGAAGAACATTATAGTGCTTTTCAAAATGATCATGAAGAAAAAAGTAATTTTGCCCAACACCTTTTAACTTGTGACCGTGAAAGTGATTTTGTAGTTAAGGTACTGCATTTTACTAATAACCGAAGTGAGCTAAATGCATTTGAACAGCTCAAAATTTTAAAGCGAAATGTTGACTCGGATGTTAATCTTTTAAATGAATGCTTGCTACCCACCAACTCCCCAATCCTTTCCTCTTTTGTTGACCAATCCCGCCCCCCTAACCCCACTACCCCCACCCCCCCCAACTTACTGATAGTATATATAAGGGATTGCTTTTCACTTTCGATCACCTGATGATGACGCTCAGCCGTCGAAACCCGGGTCGTGGTTGTGAATATTTTTTATGTGGTTTGTAAAAGTTTCCTTAGTGTAATAAATTGTTGTGAGTTGTGAGTGAGAGTGAGTTGAGACTACGTTTTATTCTTACGAGTAATACTTACCAAAGACAAAGATACCCGAGTGTGGGATTATGTATATTCAAATCTAGAAAACGGAATTTAACTTCCGGAAATACTACTGAAAGATTTTTCATTTATATGTTTACATATAGTTATTTCTACTGATGTGCATGCTGACATTCTATGGATCCACTCAAGTTTCATTCGAGCCATACACTTCGAAGGCAGTACGGTTTTGAACTTTCATACAACTTACAGTAGCGTTCGCAGGATTGCCTTCTGGGGGAGGGAGGGGTTATTAATAATTATGTGCATCATCATAACATGATATTTATTCCCTAAAACAATAATTAAATTTACATTATCTATTCGTGAAGACAAATAACTATATTTTTTAGACCAATAAGCAAAATTCTAAACGTTGGTTCAGGTAAACGAACGAAAAAGAATTCAGGTGAACATGTTTTTTTTGGTGGGTTTAAACCCTAACCCCTCCCCTAAACCCCTCCCGTAAACCCCCCCCCCCCTCAAATGGTTAAAGCTATCAAATCTATTACACAGTAGTGATACAAAATTGCCATTCTAATACTAGTATCATTACATTCATACATAGTCCTCGGGTCATTCTATCTCGTAACATAAAGATATTTACTTATTTTAAACACTGGTGGATGATAAAAAATAATTATTTAGGTACAGATATCAATTTCCTCCAGTTTTGCTTAATAATATACCACTAGGCCTTTTCCCCAGTAGATTTTCATCTCATTGGCCACTTCTATTTACACTTATTGCTTAAGTATTCTAAAAATTTCATAGGTGAATAGTTTATCCAAATTCTGAATTCCAATTTTAGCAACTCGATAACCGTCTTCCTCATATCCTCTTTGAATAAGATTATGTTCTCTCAGTCCGCAGTTTTTCAAAAATTCAAGTGTCAAGTTTTTCAGTCTGTACGCCACTGCCAACTTATGTAGGTAATTTTCACAGTAGAAACTAATCGTTCGGTACAAACTGTTAAGAAATTACGAATCATTAGGGCAAACATTAATCACTTACCGTCAGCTCAAACTGGGGGGTGATGGCAATATCATTGAAAGTGCTGAACACCGTGAATGTTTTCAAATAAATTTAAAAAGGGAGGTTTCAGGCGTAATGTAGTGGATTTTATACATTAAATAAATTTAAGTTCAATTGCATCAAAGGTGAAAAAAAATTATAATGACATAAAATAACCTATAAATATATTATCTTTGATTTGCATTTTTCTGCATTGAATTCAGTTTCTTGGTTTTGAAGATACAACATCTCAAACTCGACCATCTAGACATTTTTTACAGACCGTAAGCCTTGGTGGAAATTGTAGGTACAGATCGTCGTATTATTCTTTAGTACTCACGTCCGTGAGCTCTGAGCTTTTGACAAATACCGTGAGAGATACCCTACCGTTTCTTTTGGCGCTACTCCTTCTCCTTATATTTGGTGTGGATAATTTGGTTTTATTGCACAAATGATGATTGCTGAAAAAAGAGACTTGTAACAAGAAGAAACTCGCAAAATTTACTTCTAGACGCCTGAGTTCAGGTAAACGAACATGGAGTGGACGTGGAGAGTCTGATGGAGTAGAAAACAAACATTATTTTAAAACAATGCAATATGTATCACCTCTTGAAAAATTAAATATTAACAAAATTATGTATTTCCAAAATATCGACGAATTTGAAATTTTCTAGTGTGTCTTACTTAAAGGAAGCCGTAGTCTTATTTGATCACCGGAAAAATTGAGTTCGTTGACCTTGGCACACGTGCCAAGGAGCATTGTAAGACCTCTCCCGGCGGTTGCTTACTGCTTTCATTGCAGGGTGTAATCAAAACTCTTCTTTTCGACAGGCTCTCCCTTCCCTTTTCTTCGCCGTCTGAAGGTTCTATTTTCGTCTCCAAAGGGACCCATCAAGATTAATCCAACTCCTTTCCACTTCTGTGGTGTGTGTGCGTACATCACGCGTCTTCTCCTTGTGATAGGCTGTGCGGTGTCCAAAAAAGATGATTATTCATTTTTAACGACTTGGGGAGCCTTTTATCCAAACAGTTTTTACGTGCCCTGCGTTAAATTTTTATTTCACCATCTGGGTATTTTTGTCGTCTCCTACATCTCTTGCCTGAGCGAAATTTTTTTTCCCAAGATTTTTTTTTTACTTGCTCGTGCAGTAATTTTTTTTGTCGACGAGCTGTTATTGATTTTTTTACCCTTTTTGGTTTCAGCAAATTTCGAGTTTTCTTTTTCGGGTAAAATGGGAACATCGTGTCAATCGGCTCAATATAGTTAATTGACTGAGGAGATGTTTCCTTAAATACGAGTCTTGAAAAAAGTTCATTCAACTGTAGTTTAGCGTCAGATGAAGAGAAACTTTTTAAATCTGTAAACATTTGTGTTTTTATTTTTCAAATACGTAAGGAAAGCGAGGTTTGAAAATTAGATTCGACAGAAAAACCTTGGGGGGCATTCAAGAAAAAACTAGGAAAACCCAGCTTCAGAACATCGGTGAAGATGTTGGTTTTGAATGCCTGATAGAGTGCCTAGGAGACATTTGACTGTTTTCCTTCTCACTTTTGTTGTCAGAAACTCTGTTACGAATAGAATTCATGATGATAAAAACACAGTACAAATTCCACTATTTTTTTTATTGCTGTCGACCCGTTTTGATGCTTAAACCGTCATTATCAAGACAACCAGTTGTTTGTCGCGTTAATGACGCCTTAGACGTCGAAACCGGTCTACAGCAATAAAAAAATAGTGGAATTAGTACTTCGTTTTTTTCTCATAATGAATTTTATCTATAATTTCCACCAACTATCGCCAAAATCGATTTATTTGATTCTATTACGAATGTTTATTTCCTCGTCTTTGCCTAAACCTCAGGTTCCTATGATCATCTTGCCTAATAATGTTTCTCCCGGATTTTCCTTTAGTGCTAATTGCAAGTCTCATATTCTTTCTAATGAATTCTGGAATTTCTGCGCATTTACGCAGTAGTAAAATAGATTAATACTCTTTGTGTACACAACATTGGTAGAATATAATGAAGTGCATGTTGGTAATAATTCAACACCGGACAGATATTTGCTGTTTTTTGCTCATGCAAAACCTGCAAATACCTCTCAGGAGTTGAATTATCACCAACATGCAGAATAGCCCGTAGCTTAATTAAGGCGAGCTTTGGCAAGTAGGTACGTACTCTAAAATTCAAAAGATTTTGTTTACTCTCTTCCTTTAAGCTTCCGAATTTTTAAACAAAATTAGAATTTTTCCGAATTTTAAACAAACGTAGAATGTGGGCGAGGGCATAGCCACATTGACACACCGCTTACCGTAACATCACCGAAGTTAAGCAATGTTGGGGCCGGACGGCGGTTGGATGGCTGAACATACATACCTTCACCGTGGCGCTCTTTTCACCTGCCTGCATGTGGCAGACATGTGGTATGGGGTTGGCACAATGGACCAAGGAGGTGCAAGTGCCCGGGTTTCTTTCGAAGGCCCCCTACAAACAATAATATGTAATCTATCTACGTAGAATGAAGTTCTCGGGAAAAAAATCTGCCACCCACCATTGAGGTGGCTTGCAGGGTAACTTGAACCTGTAAATGGCTCCTTGCGCCTTCCTGCATTACCAAACTGCATGCTGTAAGCGCCTCGCCTTGCTGTAAGCGCCGTCAGTCTCTGGGCGACATCCTTGACTGCTCCAAAATGAAATCCAGTAATATGTTCTTCTTCATCTTCGAGTCCAGATGAGTAGATCAGGAAGGTATAGAAGTGTACGATCACTGATTGCCAGTTTACCGTGAACTCAGAAGTTTTTCATCAAGCGTACTGATACAGCGTTGCACAGAGTCAAATATATGCCAATAGTTGAAGCAAAGGTGCTAGAATTTACTGGTTCATTCAATATTTACAGGTTTTGTGGTTCTTAATCTTATCAAGAATGCTCATCAACGAATAAGTTCATATCCTCTGATGGCGTAAAATACCCGGACACATATGAGCGTTTGAAAGCAAAAGTGGTGCAAGTCATAATTGACAGTTTTGGTTAATGAGGCTTAAAGTGAAATCAATAACTAATTAAACCCTGAATGTCTGCTTTTCAGTGAAGATACACTGAAGCTAGTTTCACTTCATTCATGCAAAAAACTGAAATCAGGTCGACGAATAATTCAGCACACCTAAATAAAATATGGCACCAAAATGATGTACCCCAATTTTGTTCCCCACGGCTCGTTTACTATCGACAAGTCATTGGTAGAATATTTTGAAGATACTCGTTATAGATCGAGTCATAGTTGTGGTTGTGTAATGTATTTTTTCAGGTAGAAATGAACAATTCCAGCTGGCATTTACTGGCGATTGGTCCCAAGAGTATCCCTGCCAGACACCCTTTAGGGGGCTTATTCAAGTATTACGTAAGACGATTTATGCTATTTTTGACCCCCCCCCCCTCCCTCTCACTCTTACGTAAGACGTTAGATGTTTGTGCCTTCTCTACGTTAAATGCTGGCTTTCTGTAGTTTCATCTTTCCATGGAAGCCATCGTACAACTTTGAGCACTGGATATCATATAATTATGCAGTGTTGCAGTACCACATTCATTGAGCATGGAGGTGTAATGCAGCTAGCCAGTCAGGCGACAGAATAGGAGATATTGGTGTAGCGGTGAGATCACGGAAAATACGCCATTTACGAGCTGATTCTCCATGTCACTGATAAATTTCATTCGTAAATGATATTAATAATAATAATATTTTTTGATGGTTTCAGGCGTTACTTTGTGGAACTTAGAATTCATCGACGCCCTGACGTCGAAACCATGGTCGTAGCTAAATAAATTTCATGTGGAAATACAAAGTTATAGTTATTCAAGATAATATTTTTTATTACACCTTTAGAAATTGGATGCATGGTTTCGTCAATAATTTAGGACAAGACATATACACACAATTACAATATTAAAATGAACATATATATACAAAGTTGTTCAAATACGATCACTTTGAAATTCTCTTACATATCATAGTAGCATTTCTTCATTCGGAATTTTTTGACTCTCCTTTTGAAAATCACTGGAGAGGTAATGGTTTTAAAGTCGTTTGGCAATTTATTGTACAGTATTGAGGCTGAGTGTTAGGTGCCTTTTGCAAAAAGGGAGTATGAAAACTGACTGGCATGTATGCTATTGTTAGAACGGTTGGAGTAGTCATGATGTACAGAGTTTATTGGGAATTTATCAGGATTTCCTTTAACAAAGCAAACACATGACAAGATGTAACTAGAGGGTAATGTTAGTATGTTTGCTTCAGTGAAAAGTGGTTTTCCAGGGGCACGGATAGGGAACATGGCTTTAAACACTTGTTTCTGGGCAGAGAAGGCTTTACTAGCTATGCTTGAATTTACCCAGAACATAATTCCATACGAAATATATGAATGCACTTTGGCATAATATATATCATTTTTAGAATGTCAATGGATACAACAGGAGCTAGCTTTCTAATCATGAAGACACCGACAAACACTTTTTTCACAGTTTCAAGAACATGGGGAGACCAGTCTAGGTTTTCTGTTATTTGGAGGCCCAAGACCTTAATGGCAGTTGTATTCTTTAAACAAGTGACATTGTTATCTGTTAAAAGGTTACTTTTTTGTAGCTTTTACTAGTAAATTGAATGAGCTGTGTTTTTTCATTGATCATTACTAGATTGTTATCTTTGCACCATTGATGCATTTCGTATATGGTGGTGTTAGTGTATTCAATTAAATTATTTAGTCAATCAGCTGTAACAATGGCAATTTATCATCTGCATAAAGGGTGGTTTTGCAGTTTGATAGGTGATTTGGGAGATCATTTATAAATACGAGAAACAATAGAGGTACTAATATGTATCCTTGAGGAACACCAGATTTTTTGCTAAGAGGATACGATTTGGCAGTTTGGTGTCCCTGTAAGAATAGCTCACAATTTGTTTTCTGTCACTTAGATATGATGTAATCCATTCTAGTGTTATGCCAGAGATTCCTAGATTATGATACAATGTTTCGAGTAGGACAAAAATATTACGTAAATTGGTTCCATACCCCCTGCCCCCCATATAAGTAAGACAATGTAAGATGATCCCAACCGCCCAAAACGTCTTATGTAATACTTAAATGGCCCCTTAAAGGGTGCTATGTAGATGTAGATGATTCATTGCGCCTTCCTCCACACTGCATGCTTCAAGCGCCGCGTCAGTCTCTCTGCGACGTCCTTGGCTCGGGTCCCGCGTCTGCGGCACGTCGCGTCGTCGCGACGTGCCGCGTCGTGACGCGTCGCGACGCGTCGGCGTTATCCTGCTCTGTGGAGAGAGATATCTCCGGCCATTATCTCCTCCCGGGACCTCATTTCACTCCATCGGGCCAGCCACTTGTTACTTTTTTATTATTCCATTTTTTAACTTCCGCTTGACCTCAAGGGGGAAATCTCAAAAAAAGGAGACACTCTCTGTCTCTCTCTCTCTTCACGCAAATAGAGGATTGTCGTTTTTATGGCTTGCAAATGAAACCACCGACGTTCAGCAATTTAGCGTAACGAAGGTTCAAAGTATTATGATCCGTGCTGCTTCGTTTAAATGATCCAGTTATTCAATCAACCGGATTACTATTTTTTTCCGAATCCAAACATATTCAATATCGGCAGAATATTCATATTATTTTCAAAAATCTTGTTGCACGGAAAGTATTTATCTGAACTGTAATTAAAGTCAATTTTTTAATTAAAAAACGACGTAATTTTTGGAAAAGTACCTACGTAGTTTTTTTATTGAATGATGGATATCTTTCACTTCCACGAAGTCAAGCCTGGAATAATGAACTTTATTGGAATTTAAACTGCTGACCATTTCGCTGCATGAACGCATTGTTACTACAATATAAGTAATAAACGTGTGTAAGTGTGTGTAATAAATGTAAGATTATGAAATATAATGTTTACTTGTATAAGTAATTTTCCCCCAAAAAATTGGAGCCGAGCAAAGAATTCAGCTACATTTACCCCATATATGAGACATTTGACGATCGTTATTGATGACGATTTGAATGTTTTTCATGGTAGAAACTGGGATTATTCTTATTTGAGTCTGAGAATAAGCGGAAAGAAGGATTAGCGCTGTTAAGAGCGAGCTCAAATCGGGCTCATTCGTTGGCATTGTTTTTTAACAAAATATTTCCGTCTCAAGTAACTGCGTCTACGTATAAGTGGAAACTTTATTAATCGAAGTATTGCTTTTTATATTTTCATATACGCCTCATGTGGACCACTCGTTCCGACTGATTACACCTGTCCCTTTTCCAATCAAGTATACATGGAATATTGGGTCTTTTATTTTATTTTTTATGTTAAAGAAAATGTTACACATACAGAAATGTTGCCAATTTAAAGTGCACTTATAAAAATCACAAAGAGACACACGTTAACAACTAAAAATCAAACAATAACAAAATTAAACAAAGCCAAGATGAAAGCAAACTATACTCTCAAACGTTCCAAACATTTCGTTTATTTTCTTTAACTTCATAAGGACCTCGATTCAATATGATTCTATATGAAACTAAACCTATCCTAAATTACTAAACAAGCAGGCTATTTAAAGCAAAGGTTTTCGTATCTTAAAAAAATAGTGAAGAAGAAAATGCTTGTGAAGAAGTTGAAGGTAGATGTTTCTTATAGTTACAAATTATTTCGAAGCCCTGGTGAAGTTAAAAAAGGATAAATTTTCAACAATAGCAGTTTCAATATTAAATAAAGAACCAATATTCCATTACTGTATTTATTTTAATAATGTTTGCTGTGTTACAAAAATAGAAGAGCTTCCCTTGCTCTTTACTCCCAAAATATCTTTCACTCTTTCTCTCGCTGTTTCCTTCCTTTCCCCATTTCATACTGCATTTCGTACTGTCTTCATCTTGGATTTCCTCTGCAAACCCTGTGTAGTTTTATTATCTTTTCCCACAAGTGGTGAACGTTTTGCGATGTCTTGTGGAGTAAGGGGCGCCAGTCATTTCTCCTCAGCCTCAAGCATCTGTGGCGCCGATTTAAAACCCATTCTCACATTTCTGTCGTATCTAATATCTAATCCTTCGAGACCACATTTATTCAAATTGTTTCAGTAGCCACTTGTTAATTTGTGATGTTGGAAATGATTACCCTGCAAACGTTACATAATTGTTAGCGTTGGTATCTCATATGTCACACTGATTTCTAAGACACATCCACGTCAAAAATATCTTAATGGATTATCTTGTGCGATATCTTTAATAACAAACAAAAGTCAATAGTCTCCCATCTTGCCTTTATTGGCACCGACAGCCAACCGCTGGATCTGAGGAAGCGGCTGTGCATGAAACAACCGATCAAAGTTTCTTAATTAATAGGCGACGTCGATAAACAGTCGACTGTCGACAAGAATAAGGTTTATAGACCCACCAGTGTCGATTAAGTCCGAAAGAGAGACAGCCTTTGATGACGTTTGCAACATTTTCAGACTTGCCTCACTGATCTGCATCAATAAACCACCCTGCGAGCCGCCACGGGGGCGTGTGGCAGGGGGTGTTATGGCGTCAGACATGAAACTGGGGGTAGAACAGAGAAAGGGAAAATGAAGGCGGACGAAATTGAATTTCACGTTAACCATTTTGATGCGGAGTTATTTTCCCGAGGGTGTTTGAGTGGGAGGAATGACCAAACCATTGTTTACCAGTACGGCGATTGACTCATGTTGTGAGTCCTCCACCCGTGTAAAGCATGTATTCATGACTCACATGTGTGAGTCATCCGCACTTTGAACGGAGTTTCATAGTGTCACGCTCTGTTTCTGTCACAGTCACTAATAGTGCATGGAAAGGAGGAATATTTGCACATCTTTCAGTACGGCAATGCACGAGTCTCGTATAACACTTGTTTTGTCGCTATCGGCAGTTATAGAGGTATGATAAATGTAATAGTATGTTATTTTCATTGTTCTTTGTCAGGCCACCTCAGTATACAGAGTATGCAGTTTATCAAGTTACAATCGACAGTAGGAAACTGCAAAAAAGCAAAATAAGGATTGTAAATATCATAGTGGACAATTTTTTATAACAACATCCATTATTTGTAATTTACATTTAAAAAGTTCACTGGTAATTTCAGCCAGTTGACGTATTTTTAAAAAGTAATTTTTATAATAATACTCATATTGGAATCGGGGAGTGAAACAAGATCATTCAACTATAACTGTGGCACATGGTTAAAACCATTCCCTCCGTGTCGTTCTGAATCTCACGTGATCTGAAATTTTCAACTGATTTAAGCCTAGATCTACACCTACATACTACCCCGCAAGCTGCCTCAATAGGCGTGTGGCGGGAGGTGTTAGGACACCAGCCGTTTACATATAAAAAGGAAACGCTCTAATGAAATTACGCCTAGCATTTATTCAAGTCCCTTATTGTTCGAAGATCGAAGTAATGCATGATGGTACGAGCACGTGTATTCTATTCAGTCCCTCCAAAGGCATCTTAATCAAGGATACGTGGCTACCTTAATTACCTTCCGCATGCATGTGCACGGTGTTGTCATGTATGAGTCGGATATTCCGCGGTATCTTCGATCATGAAGCACGTCATGTCCGAGTGGCTGAGGTCGAGGGGGGGGGGGGTCCTCCAACAACTCCCTTGGGGGTCAATTACACTTCTCAGTTCCCTAGTCCGCATTCACGGTGCTGGGAATCAGATCCTCCTCCCATGCTTTCACTAGGCCGAGAGAGCTTTGACCTCGTTCTCATGGATGCCCGTGCTAAAGAGTCGCCTGGTGGTTGTTGGTGCCCCTTGGAACTGGGGAAATCTTAACACCACTTACTCGCAGGGAACGCCAGTTTTAATGAAGGAATTCGTTTAACGCAGCCCCTCGAAAGTTTTACTGGTCGTTGTCTTTGAAATTGTGGCATTTCTGTGACTTAACTTCGCCATTACGTCAACTGCTTTCGGCTAGGCTAGGTGGAAAATAAACGTGGTAGCAAAACGCAATTAGGGTGATCTATCTATTAAAGTAGATTAATGCTAGCTTGAGAAAGATATCACTTCACAAAAAATTTGATGAATTTGGTCTCATTATAAAAAAATGAATGTCATATTTCCACTGAGAAAAAAGTATTAGCCACTTACCGTTATACTTTTCGAGATCTTTGCTTAAAAAAACACCGGCCATTTTCCATGGAAATGGTACACGTACGCACTACAGACGCTCTGTATTTATAAATTAAGGAATGCATAACGCATAGATCTCGTCAGTAATGTAACATTTTGTAGTTTGTATACTTTCTAAATTATTAAAAATGAAATTAACAACTCACCGTATATCTTTTTACAGAATTACAGAAAAGTATTCGGTTGTTAAGATGTTTTCAGCATTCAGTGTGAAAAAATGAGTCATGTGTATTTAGTTAGAAACTGACAACTTCTGTTATTTTAAGCAATGTTTTTGCGTCATTAGTGACCTAGTCTATATTTACTTCATGTTTCTACGTCACGTATGTCTCGCGTTAAGGCCCATGGAAGGCGGTTCGTATTTTTCATTGATTAGAATGCCCAAATACCCTATCTTATCTTGGATGAAGACAGAGAAAAGGCAGTATCTGCCATCAAGAGTGAAATGACGTCAATCGTTGAAACGCGTCCAACTAAAATACTGCGATTGTATATGTATTCAGTTTGTTTTCTAGGTGCAATCTCGATTATCGGAGGTCTCCCGAGTAGGGAGTATGAGCACTTACGTGGTGGCTTTACCACGGAAGTTCACCTCTTGTCGACTTCCACCTCTTGTCGAAATGCGGCAATAGATCCGGTCTTTGGTGTACGGAGATTCACAGCCCTATATTGTCCTCACAATGTCAGAAACTGAAATATGGCAAAGCAAAGAAATTTTTAATCGTCTTCATTTATTCCCGCACATCAGCCTACCGTTTTGTCCGAGTTTAGAGAGACTACCCGTGGTGACTTCATTCCATACTATCTCAGACAGTCAAGATAGCGCTGTATTCTAAATTTCCGTGCGATTAGCCCTGTTTAAATTTCAAAGAACTGCGTAACTGGCCGCGCAGTAACTTTAACGGAGTCACCCGCTAATGGACACACAATTGCGTGAAATTCACAGTGAATAAATCATTCGCCTGGACTGGGATTCGAACCCAGACCCCCCGATTTGGCGCCGAGTGCTTAACCAGTTGAGCTACCCAGGCGTCATCTCTCACTGTGAATGAACTCTCCATGAAATTTACAGTGAGTGAGGACGCCTGGGTAGCTCAACTGGTGGAGCACTC
Source organism: Pyrrhosoma nymphula (assembly GCA_963573305.1). Lineage (NCBI taxonomy): Eukaryota > Metazoa > Arthropoda > Insecta > Odonata > Coenagrionidae > Pyrrhosoma > Pyrrhosoma nymphula. The sequence continues at coordinate 2,451,344 of OY754335.1, read as the reverse complement.
GGCGCGAAATCGGGTCTGGGTTCGAATCCCAGTCCAGGCGAATGATTTATTCACTGTGAATTTCACACAATTCCGTTTAAATTTGGCGCGCGCGCAGTAGTCGAATTAATTTTTTTTGAAATTGAATGGAAAAACTGTTTATAGATGAGATATTGGTTCAGTATTTGAGGAGATAATATGCGTATTGATCATTCGTTTTATTCGCGTTTTGTTATCTTTCTCTTGTTAGCCTAAACGAGTTTTTGTTATCAGTCGCTTTACATAGTGATAATCCTTGTCATCTGTTTTACTTTCATCTATTTTTAATGATAATGTAAAGAAAGATAGCAGCAAAAATATTTTCGTGTGTTAAAGTTTTGTGTTGAACCATGTTTTTTTATGATAGATAAAATTGACTCCCCATTTGTTCTGTAACTAGGTAAAGACAAGAAGCACCGCGATTCAGAAATAATCCCAAGTTCATCTTCTCTTGGAAATCCATGTGAGTAGCTAAATTAAACCCATCGGGTTATCAAATTTAAAGTTGGCAGTTACTGAGCTCTGGAAAGATGAAGTGGCATGTTCCGCTAGTTTTAATCACAGCTATTCCGGCGGAGTTGGAGAATAGAGGTTTACTCTTTTAATCCGCTAAAGAGTGAGACTAGGGGAATGGACATTTTTTTGTGGATTAAAAAGTTACATTATATGAGAGAGGGAGAGAGAGGGAGATAGTTCAGTTCTATGCACTCAATGAGTCGATGAGTACCTACAATGTGAGTGAAAAAAATGACGCTTTTAACTTCACTCAGAGATGGAACACGGCTGGACCAAATCCTTAATTATTATTTTACTTTCATGTCGCTCTTTGCTTTATCAAGAGAAACGTTCTCTACTGCCGTCCACGGTGCTTTAGGATTGAGACGGTCTCTAAGCTTCTTGGAGGCTTCTTGTTAAGACTACTCGTCGGAACCCCGTGGCTAAATCACTCCGCTCCGACTTTATGTTCTTTTCCCTTGTGCTCTGGTTGACTATGTTTTTTGCTTCTCTTTCGGTCTCTCTTTGTGAGACTTTTTTTACCGGAGGGTCAGCGTTAAATTCAATACTTCTTTGTCATTTCCGTTGTTGGTGCGTTAAAAACTCATAGAGGAAATACTTTTTTAATAATGTAAACGTTTACAAAGTGTATGGTTTCCAGAGTTAAACGTGATCAATATCGCGGGTTTTTTCATTGCCTGAATTTTTATTTTGAATATTCGTCATTTTATGTAATAAATTCTTAACTTTTTCTGGAGTGAATGATATTGAGGTTAGGTCTTCAATCGATGTACTCTCCTTGTTCAAAAAAAATTTACGTCTTCATCTACGCTTATCAATACAGGTCGGATTATTGGCGACTAGCCTTGTTGAGTTGCCTAGGGGTGATCTGTGAAAGGGGAGGTTAAGAAATCTGATAAAGAGATGTTTTAAATTTTAAGTTATCTTCTTTTAGCGTAGCGGTTGTGACAATGTATGGTGATGGACAATAGTTTGAACTTGAATGTCTGTCCGTTGGTATCTGATTTATTTTGACATGACCAGCATTTAATTGCTATTTTTTCCTCAAATTCAATTGAAAAATCATACTATATTATTTTTTACGATCATCTTAGTGTACCAGTACTTTATCTCATCTTCAGGATGTTCAGTCACAAGCATCTTTTTCCAAGTATCTTTCTTTTATTAAGCATGTTCTAGGATTTCATTTTCTTTTCAAAATTTCATCTTTGTAACCGAGATTTAATATGGCATTAGAATGCACTAGAAAGAAGAGCCTATGACCGTTTACAAGAAATATACATTTCAACCGAAAAAAAATGCATTGCCTTGCATTTTCATAAAATTTTCGCCAGCAAAAATATTAGGTTCAATTTTTTTCGGTATTGTTTTAAAAATTATGTTTATGATACCTTAATGAAATATTGAAGTACCAAGAAATTTTTCCATGGTGGACAGGATAGTATTGTAAATAGGAAGTGCCGGAATAAAATTTATCTCGTCTTTCAGAAACGGTTGAGGTTACTACTGATTTGAATGGTCATTATGAGCCAGATTTTTCAGTATCAGTGCGCTGCAATGAATGAATGCTGAATGAAAATTTCTCCTTGAAGTTGAAAAGGACAAGTTTCATTTTTAATAGAGAACATTTTATTGCTGAAGTCATGTTAGGTTTCGTACAAAGGAATCCTCCTTTGTACGCTGTAACTTCCTTTTTAGCTGGTCTGCAAGAGTGTAATGGTCATGGAACTTTTATTTTTTGTAATCCTCCTAGCCATCCTTTGTAACAGGCACTGATGATCCTTTGATGTCCGCTCTGGTCTTGTGATTGAAACGTGAAAACTCTCAGATCGAACCGCAAGTAGCTTTTGCTGCAGTGAAGCGTGACGATTTGTGATAAAAAATCAGATTAGATCCTCCTTTTGTAGGCAAAAAAACCTTTGCAGACTTTCCTTTATCAGGATGGTGACTTCTTTTTAGTGTTTTATTATGGAGCAAAATTAATTAACGTGGATAAATATAACTAATGACTAATTTAAATGATCTGCTTATCCAGCCAGAAAAAGTTTCCTTTTGGTTGAAGTTATAAGTGTGAGTCCACCATATGAGACAGATACCAACCGATGAAAATTATCCACCAAGAACCTGCAAAAACGTCTAAATAAAGGTTGAAGTTACGCGTCTGCAAAATGCTATTTTCTCAGGTGAAGTGGTAATAATACCAGAAATGTAGATGGGCTATATTCAAAGATTCCATTCTTGTTTTCAATTGGCATTTATATAACAAAGTTTGTTCCATCCAATAAGAATGTAGGATATTCATTATCTTCTATTATATATATATATATATATATATATATATATATATAATAGAAGATAAAGAATATATATATACTATAGACGTTACCTCCCTTTATACGTCCATCCCTCACGATGAAGGCATAAATTCATTAAAGTTTTATTTATCCCAACGCCCAAAACCACACTTTCCCTCCACAAATTTCATCATCCGCCTAGCCGAAATGGTTTTAACAAAAAATGCTTTCTCCTTTAATAATCAAATTTTTCTTCCAACTAAAGGCGCCGCCATGGGTACTCGCATGGCACCATCTTATGCCAACCTGTTCATGGGCCATCTCGAAACCACTTTCTTAAAAAATCAAACACATAAACCTCTCTTCTGGGCCCGCTACATTGACGACATATTCGTCCTCTGGCCTCACGGCCGTGATTCTTTATCTTCTTTCATTTCCACACTGAACTCTTCATTCTCAGTTTCCTTCACATCTTCCATTTCTGACTCCTTAATTACGTTCCTGGATATTAATATCCAAATTAAGGACAGTAAATTCATCATCTCCGTCCACAAAAAACCCACTAACCACGACCAATACCTCCATTTTAACAGCTGTCATCCTTCTCACACCAAACGCTCAATCCCTTATTCCCTTTCTATCCGCGGCCACCGGATCTGCAGCAATGCCCCCTCTCTAAAATAATATATCGAAACTCTCCATCACTCCCTCAGAGAACGAGAGTACCCAGAGAAGTTGCTTTTAAATAAAATCCTGTCTCCTTCTGCAAAATATACCCCTCGGACCAAGACCCACCAACCTGACCAACTTAACCTTGTCACCACATTCTTCCCTGGTGCACACAGGATAAAAAACATATTGAAAGACCAGTATCCAATCTTAAAAAACAATACCTCTACTTCCCTCCTCCTACCTTCATGTCCCAAAGTTTCCTATAAGCGTCCCTCAAATCTGCGGGACATTTTAAAATCCACTAGACCCTCCCTGCAACCCACCGCCCCCCCTCCGCCACTTTCCTCAACATGCGGACGCCCGAGGTGCAAATGCTGCTCTCTCCTCCGCCCCTCCGCCACCCCCTCCCTCAAAAGATCTTCCTCTACGGCCAATTGTACCACCAGCAACATCATCTACCGCCTTTCCTGCAATTTCTGCCCTGCCTTCTATGCGGGAAAATGTACCACCCCCCTCAATATCCGTATGAACAATCACCGCCATGCCACCAAAACTCCACCTTTTCTTGATCCCATTCCCAAACATACCGCCTCCCACTCTAAAAATTTTGACGATTGTTTCTCCCTAGAGATCATAGAAGCCCTTCCTGAATCCGCCGGTAATGTTGACGTGAAAATTCGTGAATACGCCCATATTTGGGTGACAAGAGCATTCGAAAAGCCCGGGCTAAACCTAGCCCATTGAATTAAAAGCCCAATAGCCACCTCTCTCTCCCCACCACTATCCATTCACACTTACCCCCCCTCCTTCCTCTCTGCCCTTTCCTTCCCAAGGGAACAGAGCGGACTCATCATTCCTCTACCGCTGACGATGGCGTCCTGACGCCGAAACGTACAAGTTTTCTTTTGTGAGTGTCCTTTTTGCGTGTTTCTGTGTTTGTTTAGTGTATCACTGTTTTATTTATGCGTATATATATATATATATATATATATATATATATATATATATATATATATATATATATATATATATATATATATATATATATATAGATTCATTCTTCCTATACCTTTCGCTGAAGAAGGTGGCGGCGATCCGAAAAATTTACAACCCGTGTGAGTGTCTATTTTATGTGTTTTAATTTGAGTCACACTTGTGACAAAGTTTATATATATATATATATATATATATATATATATATATATAAACTATGCCACAGGTGGGGCGGAATGAAATATAAACACATAAAAAAGAACACTCACACTATAAGTTGATATTTCGGTTGCTCTAGAACCTTTCTCAAAGATAGACGGATACAGAATTCTGTATCCGTCTATCTTTGAGAAAGGTTCTAGAGCAACCGAAATATCAACTTATAGTGTGAGTGTTCTTTTTTATGTGTTTATATTTCATTCCGCCCCACCTGTGGCATAGTTTATTTATATTATCGCGTGTGTGATTTTCCACGAACTCGTGTATATATATATATATATATATATATATATATATATATATATATATATATATATATATACAATATGCCAAGAGGGTGGCCGATAAAAATACACACACGGAAAAAAGAACACTTACAAATAAAAACTTCCGATATTTTGGTGAAGATATTAGCTCCACCTTTCTCTAGGAGAAGAGTAGGAATGAGGAAAAGGATAGAGGTTGAGGTATGGGAGGGGAAAGAGGGGGAAGACGAAGGTGTTACAAGGGGAAGGAGGGGAAAGAGAGGGGAGAGGACGGAGGGGAAAGACGAAGAGCTGGGAGAGGGCGGGCGGGGAGAGGGCGAGCGGAGGGGAGAGCTTTTCCCTTCCCTTATGTCCTCTCACCCTCCTGCACCTCGCCTAACAATGTCTACATCCTCCTCTGCCAATACTGCCCTTCTTTCTATATTGGCTTATCCACCACTCCTCTCAATATTAGAATGAATGGGCACCGCTCGTCTTGTAACGATTGCCCCTCCCTCTCTGTTTCTCTCCCTCTCGCCATTCACGTCTCCTCCCACAACTCCACTTTCAATAACACTTTTAAAGTTGGTCTTCTTGCTTCCCTTCCCCCTTCTTCCTCTCCCCTTCAGCTCAAAGATCTTGAATCTTCTTGTATTCTGGTCCATCAGGCTTTCTCGCCCCCCGGACTCAATAAATCACACTAGTTTCTCCCTCCCCCTCATCTCATCTCTCCCTGCTTCCTCCACTCCTCTTCCTTTTGCTCCCCTTTTTTCCTCTCTCCCCTCCGCTCGCCCTCTCCCCGCCCGCCCTCTCCCAGCTCTTCGTCTTTCCCCTCCTTCCTCTCCCCTCTCTTTCCCCTCCTTCCCTTTGTAACACCTTCGTCTTCCCCCTCTTTCCCCTCCCATACCTCAACCTCTATCCTTTTCCTCATTCCTACTCTTCTCCTAGAGAAAGGTGGAGCTAATATCTTCACCGAAATATCGGAAGTTTTTATTCGTAAGTGTTCTTTTTTCCGTGTGTATATTTTTATCGGCCACCCTCTTGGCATATTGTATATTTATCACCCGAGTGATTCTCCTGGAAGTTTTATATATATATATATATATATATATATATATATATATATATATATATATATATATATATATACACAATATGCCAAGAGGGTGGCCGATAAAAATATACACACGGAAAAAAGAACACTTACAAATAAAAACTTCCGATATTTCGGTGAAGATATTCGCTCCACCTTTCTCTAGGAGTAGAGTATATTTTTATCGGCCACCCTCTTGGCATATTGTATATTTATCACCCGAGTGATTCTCCTGGAAGTTTTATGTATATATATATATAGATAATAGATATAGATATAGATAATATATATATAAATGGATGTTTGTGTATCTGTCTGTCTGTCTGTCCGTGATTAATAGACTTCGACACCGTTTCACCGATCACCATGAAAGTTGACCCATATATGTATTTTTTCCACGGAGAAGGTTTTAAAAATCTATCTATAAATAGATCCCAGGGCCCCAAAAGGTCCCAAATAGCAGCTCTTTGGTGGTTTACGATAAGTATTGGGTTCTGTACAGTGGTTTCATTTTTTTATTTTTAAAATTACTTCCGCTCAAGATAAGAGAGGGTTGGGGCATTTTTAATCAAATGGCTGAAAGAATGGAGTTTATAAATGTTTCAATCGAGTTTCTTTTACAATTCGCATTTGGCGTAATATTGAGTTTTTAGCTGCATAAACGCGCATTTTTTATCAAAAATTAACAATAGAATATTTCCTTGACAGCCAGATTTTGGTCTTTAACGCATTTTACATTCATTTTCCTCAGTTAAGCTTATTAGGAATGCTAAGCATTGGGTTTTGTCTACACCACCTACGTATATATAGGTGGTGTTGGTTTTGTTCAGTGGTTCATCCTTATGAATTTTAAAAAATACATTTTCAATGAGAAAACTCAATGATCACTGACGACTTAGTGGAGTGCAGTGTACTTGCCGTAAGTTTGTTCCTGACGTGGGGTAACTCCACATTTACCACTTACTTGTGGGGGTCCTACTTGTGTTTCTCTTGAACAAGGCTCAGGCTCCTGTCAGAAAAAAACATAAGCGGGTTGAGTGACTGTGAACAGTGGTTTCTCTCCCTTCCTTAAGAAAGGTACATTGTTTACGGCTATTGGACTTATTATTTACTTTATATATTTATTAGCCGTAAGAGCTCATTTCCTTGTCATCGTTATTCAGTATACTTCCCTCTCAAACTCTTCGCACGACTTTGTCAATGAATCTCTCCACCCATTTGATCTTCATCATTTCCCGATAATATTACATTTCCATTGCTTTCAATTTCTTTTGTTTAGCAACTGTCACTGTCCAGGCTTCACTGGCGTATAAAAGCATCCTCCAAAAAAAGTTTTGATAAAGTGTTTCCATACTTATTATGCATACATACTTGTGTTACTGGCTGTTAGCAGACTCCTCTTCTAATAGAATGCCTTCTTTGTCTCTGGTAGAATGCGCGCTCGCAATATCTGTCTTGCTACTTCTATCACTGGTTATCCTCTTTATTATTTTATTAATATAAAAGTTCCAGTTTAGAAATTTTATCATAATGAATATCCATTCAAATTACTAATCTGAACTATTTAGCTACAGCATTAAAATAAATAGTGGAATTTCGTACTGTGTTTTTGTCATTTTGAATTCTATCTTCAATTTCCACCAGGTATCGCCACAATCGATTAATTTGATTAGTAGGTAGAATATAATTTTTGGAGCGTTGCCCTTTTTATTGTAAATAATCAACGCTCACATAGACATTACCAACATTTCGTCATTTTTTTGTTATTATCCAAGCAAAAGAATTTTTCATTATGTATGTCATTCTGGTTCTCTTAATTCAAAATTCTGTTCGTGACTCACGCTTTTCAGATTCGTATTTTAGATATATTTAGCTTAGATTCGTTATTTGGCGCTGATTCCCAACTATGTTTTCCAACTTTTATTTTTATATATTTTTATCAAGATCTATTTTTTTCTACAAAATGACAAGTTTTCTACAAACTTGTTTGTATGTACCGCATTATCAGTTATCGCCGTTCGTACATCAGTTAGTGTGATAAAACGTCAGATTTGGATTTTTGTGCTACTTCGTGAGATTGAAATTTCGCTTTAAATCCCTTGAAAGGCCGCCGAATGCTCGCCGATAAATATTCTCAGTTTGATTTTTGTAAGTGAAAGAGAAGCAATTTCCTAAATTGCTCTCACAAAGGGCGCTTTTTGGGATTCTTGCTATCTTTTACGCTTTTTGGGAGATGCAGCATTCCCATAATTCCCACTCGCCTCAAACTTCAAGCCTTATCTTCTCTTATGGATTTTGCGCGCAGAGAAAGAGCGCTCGGCCGAGTGAAGTGGGCTCAACGTATTTCGCCATCCATCGTAGAGCTACGTTTTGTCTCTTGTTTTCGATTCTTCCTTTGTGGGAAAATATGTGGAATTAATGCATCAAAAATATTTCATGCTCCTACGTTGTACAGACTCAGAGGAACTCTGTACCTTATTATCATATGTTCCGACTTTTGAATACCTGACTAAATATTTTCTCGGTATGAAAATCGAAAATAATATATTCTCCCATTGAAAACGCCGACGCCAACTTAACCTCAGCCGGATGTAATATTCAAAATTCAAACTCTCATGAGAGGAAATGGGTTTTTCGGGTGTCCCACCGGAATAGAGGCTCCATCTCTACCCACGTTTCGTAGAACGACTAGCTCTTTATCATCGGGGCTTCTAAATGCCGTTTTACAAATTCGACCGTTTTTTTTATACCTCCTTCTTGGAATCAGGTGTCTCTCGAGTGGTTGTTGTCTTACAATTCCGCCTTCCGTCACATTACTAATGCACTTGAAGATCGCAAGATTAAAAATCGGACAAATTTTTCAGAAGCCCTGATAGTGATGTGCGAGTCGCCCTTCGAAGTGCCGCCAGATATTATGGAGCCTATAACCCTGTGTGGAACGTCCGATAAACCTCTTTTCAATATTCACCCGAAGAGCATCGGATCAATCTTTTAACTCTCAGTTATCATTTAAAAAAATATCTGTTGAAGGTAGATTACATTTGGCCAGCTTCGTGGCTCTAACCGTGTAAACCTCATCAGGGAGTCCACCTTAGTAGGTCCGGGAAGCCAATCCTGAAAGTGGTGGGAAAAAATATATCCCATCCATGACGTCCAAAGGTGAAGGAGAGCATTTAAAATCCGCGGAACTCGCAACAATCGGTGGTATCTCCATCCTTGAAGGTTATAAGAAAGTCTAATGTCGAAATTTCGGCCATCATTCTAACTCGTCGGCACTAACTAAAAATTATTCGTTGGCAAAGCCCCAGATGTTTTGTTGGCATGATTGACAAAATGTTGTAATCCATTAATCTTATCTGTAATCATTATTTCACTAATGTTGTCTTCAATACGAGATTATGTATAGGTTCACTGTAAATGGAAAAGATTGAAATCTTGATTTATTTTCACTTTTCCAATGACATCGTAGAGAACATAAGAACACAATACGTTAATGATTGTTGAAACTATGTTACTCCAACCCATTTATATTTATACTCTTCGTCGCTTGAGTTGATATTTCGTTTTGTTTTCAACAGCCGAATCTGGGTAGCAATCACGGTTCTCCGTAATGCGCAATCACGCGTATGCTCGCGTTATCGCAATTTTTCAATTGTACTCACGTTTTAGTTGATGGAGTGCATTCGTTGGACAGTAACTGTTAGCATTTCCATTATAGAGCGGTTTGAGTTTTCGATAACGACATCTACTGAGAAGAAGAGGGAACCTTGATCTCATGCGAGTTTCCAACGCTTAGGCCATAGTTGTATAATCCATAGTTAAGTATTCTATCGGTTTAAAGACCGATGTTAATACCAACGATTACGATCAAGTCAACTTATCGATAGTTTGATTTTAATGTACAAGGCTCGAACTTTCCGTTTGTTTCCAGTTAACGGAAAGGCTTCATCATAATGCTATCAACATTAGAAAGGCATTATAGAACTAGGTCTGGGAGTGGCTATTGTTTTCATATGTGTGCATCTTTTTCATGAGCTTAGAAATACCTTCGGCTTTAAGAAAACACGAATGTTTTGTTGTTTCGGAATTCTTGACATTTCGTGGAAGAAATGCGTTCTTCCCCACTTTAATAGTTCAATTAAGAAGGAAGTTCGTCATTCCTCGGAATTTGGAGCGTTTCGTAAGGAATTTCGATTCATTAGAATATCCAACCCACCGCAGCCCTAGCGGTTTTGCCATCAAACGCCACGGTTACGAGTAGTTCCAACCGAAAGGCTGTGTGTAAAGTGGTACCTCGACGTTTGAACTTAATGCCTTTTTATCTGCAGTTCTTGTCTCGAAGAGTTGGTAACTCGAAATATTCATGTCTCGAAACCCAATTTGACATTGATTAAACTTCCGGAAAATCAATCCGTTTCCAGGTTCAGACATTTTTTCAAACAGTGAAAACACATTTGAGTGTATGAGCATCTTTTAGCTAATTCCACTGTTGTAAATGAAAAGATTGATTTCTTTATTCAGCATAAATTTGTTACGAGATGACCTAGGTTTCGGTGATGCACGTCATCATCAGGTGACCTCAGCAGTGACGTCACCATCAAATGATGCACCTGATGATGACGTGCCACGTCGAAACCTAGGTCGTCTTGTAATAATTTTATGTGGAATAACAAAGTCACTCTTTTCATTTGCAATGCAAAGCAAATTTCACCAAGTCACTCCTGAGAAAATGAAAATTCTACTATATTGTTTCTCACATAATATGAGCATCAGAAAAAATATCACATTTCGTATCTCTAGAATAAATTCGCACCCAAGGTGATTGCAAGGAAAAACTCTGTTAGTTCCTCATAAATAGATTTTTATTACGACATAGGTTTCGTCGCTGAACTTCTTCATCAGGTGATGATGCCGTTCGAAACCTGGTGATGTCGTTCAGCGACGAAACCTAGGTCGTAATAAAAATCTATTTATGAGGAACTAACAGAGTTGTTCTTTTCAATCATGAAGCTGTTCCATAAAGTTACCATCAACTTCGTACCTAGAGGCCGAAAAAGTAAGATTAATAGATTTCGTTAATATATATGTATTTGTTAGCATTACGTGCTACCTTGCCTCAGAAAAGTATCACAGCTCGAGAATAAGTTCGTATCTCGGAAAATTCGTACGTCGAGTGGTTCGTAAATCGCGATACCACTTGAGCTACTCCCAATTGTGTCGGGACACCCAGGGCAAACATTTGAACACCACTTCGAGGATTCGAACCGTTATTATCATCCTTTTCCTTCTCGCCGGGGGGGGGGGGGGGGAGATTGAATTAACGGCACATTTGAGTCCATGGCGTCGGTGGGAGCGGTTTTCTCGATTGCATTCATTCCTAATGCATGAATCGTCGGGACGGTCGTAATTCCGTCGAGGGTCTTTCCCCCTCCCTCTCCCGGATACATCTGTCGGGATCCGACCCACGTTTCCTATGTTTACTTAGCCTTAAAGCCTTTGCGCGCACCGATAGCTTTCACCTGCGAGCGTAGGAAGCTGCTGGGAACGTTCGTGATCAATATAATTCTCTCCCCCTTGAGGTCGATCGACACAAACGTGTGCCAGATGCAAATAGATGCAATCAACGTGAGCGGTTGCAGTGGAACAGTAGAAATAAAATATAACTTAATATTTACTTTCGGTACGTACACTTTACAGTAAATGGTTGGTGTCATGTTCTAAAGCAGGCGGTCGTCAGCAGGGCATCTATCAGAAAATTGGTTTGCTGCAGGTTTTCGACTCCAATCCCTTCTCTTTCTACTGCTTCATTCCTACATAGTTATTTACTTTGACGTACTTCAGTATGTACTCGATTAAGAGGCATAATGAAAGGTCTACGAAGAAAGAGAGACAAGCTTATTGGACACATGTAGCGACAAAATAGCCTATTGAAAACATCGGAATTATAGATGAATGGGAAGATTTGCACAGCAGAACAAGAATGGGGTACAGGCGGCAGGTCATGAAGGACGACGTCAAAGTGAATAATTATGTTGGAATGAAGCGATTACCATAGAGGAGAGTAGAGTGGAGAGCTGCAGCAAACCAATCATTGAATCGATGTCTACTGATAAAACATTTCATTGTTAGGGCCATATTTATAGTCGTTACCCAGCAGTCCCCTTATCCATCCCCTACCCAGTAGGTCCCTTGAATTGTGCGTCCTATTGTCAAAATTTAGGGAGCTGCTCGGCAGGGGATGGTTGGGGGTTAGATCTGGTAACTAAGGACTAAAAACGGCGGGAAATGGAATTCGCAGCTCAAATGTTTCAGTGGTGTCGCTCGTGATCAACGTGGATACGGATAAATAAAGAGCCAGACGCAGCATGAAAACTGTTAAGATGGCCGCTCGACGTGCAAATAGCATCAACGGTGTGGAGAAGAAGATTTTGTGTGACCTGGTGGAGAAGCATAAATATATTGTGGAAAGTAAGAAAACGGACGCAGTTTCCAGCCACAAGAAGAAGAAATAGTGGGAAAAAATATGCTACGAGTGTATAGGAACATCCTTGGAATGAGTCTGGCGTCACATATATTTATCGATTAAGAGCAAATCTCACCGTTGTTTTATTAACACCAAATCTTCAAAATTATTAATTTAAGGCTATGCACGTTCATTAGAGTCAGTTTAGTTATATCTGTTGTGTTATTTTTTCGATAAGGGGGCCTCTGGTGCATTAGAATTAGGAGAGGCTAAGGAGGCTGCTGGGGGTGGAAATTTTACTATAAAGACCGTTTTTGACGAAGGGGTCTGCTAAGGGGCTGTGGGACTGCCGGGTAACGACTATAAATTCGGCCCTTACTCTGTTAGTTTCCTCATGCATTCATCCTCCCAATATTGTTTTTAGTAGGTTGTTGTGTCGCAAAATGTGTCCAGTACGTTTCTCTCTCCTTCTTCGTGAAACTTCAATTTTACATTTCTCTCTCTCTCTCTCTCTCTCTCCACATGTAAGACTTCTCCGTTGGTGATTCTTTCATTCTCCATTTGATCATCATCATCATTCTTCGGCGACATCTCCGTTCCTTCCAATCTCTTTTTCTCTGGAGCTGTTAAGGAGGTGTTATGGATGCCTATTCGGTGCTATTATGAATTAATGCCATCAGTTATAATAAACTTGGAAAAAAAAGTTTCAAAAAGTTAAACGCTGAACTTTTTCCTGTTGCAGACAGGACACATTTGCAGTTATGAAATGTAAAAGTGAAAGCACTCGTTTCATATGCGTTGCTGAAACATAAATTAATTGGTTCCGTAAATGATCTTTTAACTTATTTTGCCTGATGGAATGGAGTATAATACTTATGAGCCTAAAAAGTAAGGACGATGGTGGATGACCAACGAACCGCTTGGAGGGATAATTGATTGATAATTGAGTTATTTTGTGACTCTTGACGAGTTAATTTTATTATACTTACTATGAATAATGTGAGTTATTAATTTTATTCATAAGAAAAACACTTAATTTTGCAAAAAGTTGAAGAAATTAAATTTTCATCGTAATCAAGTTATTTGATCCAAGTAGAATAGACATTTCGACTTTCATAGGCAGAAGATTGGGTAAAGGTTAAAATCTTTTTTTCCAAAAATAGTAGCCAGAAATACATCCTTATAAACATATTTCTTCTCCGATTCTTTATACCTACTCTTTGCGACACCTGACATTTAATTTCCTCCTTCATACATTCAATGTCTGACCAAATCCTACACGGCTGGACTCAAAAGTGGAAAAGTTTTATTTTATACCCTAAAAGCTTTAAGAAGAATCGAACGTAACATCGTAAGAGAGACTCATTTAATCACTGCCTTCCTTTAACGTTAAATTTCCTTCATTCCATCAAGTTCTAGATGTAGATGAAGTTGTCTGAAGCAGGTAACCTATTCCTCCTATTTCATTTAGCTAATTTCCTCCTCTGACATCCATCAAAATCGTAACACGTTTTGTTATTATGTCAACCTTACTCTATATATACACCATACCAAAAATGACGCTATCTTTCCCACAAAATCCAACCCTCATACGTTTCATACAGCAATACTCCAAAAATACATAGTGCTTACTTCTCTGAAATGTGCAGCATGGGATCATACGACCACATAACTCAGCATTTCCTCGGTTTTCTCGTGTCAGAGGGAAATGTTTTCAATTTTCTCTCTTTGGATCTTTGAAGAACTTACTAAACCAATAACAAAATGAATAAAATGCTGAAACAAGTCACCACTTGATGTGTGTAGGCATGAAGGATTTAAATGCAGCAGGCAATACAGAGAACTAAATTTAAGTAACTTCCTTTCCGATCGGAAACTAATAAACATGCTAAGCAACTGACGCTTCTTCAAGATAATTAGTGTGTACATACGTCTTAAAAATAGGCCTCCGCTGTTTTCCAGCTGAAATAAATTCGAAATCTTTTTTTGACGAGTGTATAAAACAAAGCAACGTCTAATTAACGTCAAAATTGTTGCCCTGAGGAGGAACAAAATGGACATACAAAGAGAGAGAGATACACGTGTATTAATTAAACTGGTACTGGTGCCGTTGGAGAGAGAGAGAGAGAGAAGGGATGAGAAGGTATTTCACAGGAAAAGAGAGAGTACCTGGGGGAAATCAGATTCTGGATGAAATTGCCTATTACGCATTGAGCCTTGCAGCTGTTTATACATTTTTTAAATAAATGAGTGAAACCGAAAGCGTATTACCGCCCGGCCGATATTTTCAAATCTGGAGAACAACGCCGCGACGAGAAGAAAATAAAAGTGGGTGAACGCGAAACCTAGTCATTATAGATTTTCTGTGGGACAACTGCGGTACGCTTTCCGATTTTGCATTCAGTTTTCTGCACCCGTCCGTTCTCTTTCCATCTTTGCCGACTGATCCTCCTCCTCCGCCCACCCGTCCACGTGCCACAGCATAAGGTTCCCATCGTGCTTTTCTGAAATCTAGGGCATTCAAAAAAAATCCTGAGAAATTACTTTGCAAAAATCGGAGGATATCAAAAAGTGGTAAAAGTTGCATGTTTGTTTTTCGGGTGTACCCCACGTACTATAACCAGGTGTGACACCTGACGTTTCGTGGCCGTTGCTGGTCACTTTATAAAAGGGATTTTTAAGAAAGTTTTAACCAAGTGGTAAAAGTGTTTATGTATTTATTAATAAAATTGAAAGTTCTGTTTGTCTAAACGCTATGGAGTTTCTAACCCCATGACGGATTCAAAACAAATTTTGGAAATTAGTACCTCAAATCACAGAAGGATTTAAAGTCCATATTAGAAGGGCATCAAGGCCTTAAAGGCCCCAAAAAGGCCATTTGCTGATTACTCCCATAAAAAATATTGGAATTGGGGTAGAGGTTTCTTTTTTCTGTTTTAATTAACCAGCGCTCATGATATAGGCTTGTATTTTTTAGAATTGGATGACTAAAAGAATTCAGATTTTAATTCTTCCATTGTTTCTTATATTCTCTGATTTTGCCAGAAATTTGAGTTTTTAGGCACCAAAATCTTCAATTTTTGTACTATTTCAGCAATAGAAATTTTTACTAAAGTGGCAACCGCAACATAGTCATAGAATAAGAACTTATACTCGAGACAGTTATGAAACAGGTTCAATTCAACAGAATTGGCGTGAGATTTAGGCTGGGTTATTTTTCATCCCAACCGCTCCATCTGTGGAAAGCGAGTGCAACATAGTGTGTATACATTTTGCACGTCATTTTCGGGGGATTCTTTCATTCCAAAGCAACAACTTTATTGTTTTCTTCCCGTTGAAGTGTGGAGAGAAACCCAGCGTCAGAATTGTACTATTATTAACGGAAGGATCCAATGCGACAACGGTTTAACGTCCCATCCGACCGACGAAATACCGTGCTCTCTGCTTTCCGACATAGGAAACTGCTGCTTCAATTCCAAAGTGATGACAAGAAGAAACATTTTTTGCATGCATAATATCGTATTAAACGTGCTAAATATCGGGGAAAGTGGTACCAGTAGCCTCATGGAATCCGTGAAATCCAGTTGCTTTAATGAACGTGGTACCATAAACTGAGTATGTAGTTGTAAACGGGGCTTCAATATCCTCATACGCTTGCAAAATAGTAAACTCTGAGTAATGTTATTCTTCATGTTTCCGCAATTTTTAATTACTTGATTTTTTTGACTTCCTGGATCCATCTTGATTGGTAGATTTTTCATAACGTTTCGCCTCTCTTCCTGTAGGACTCGTCTCAATATCCTACGCTGCAAACGTATCCTATTAATACTGTGAAAACATAATCCTCGTATACCTTGTAAGCAATTGTTTTCTATGACGGAATACCGTGCTATGTGCTCTCTGATAACTAATCTGGATTCCACTGAAAGAAATCTTTGCAACTGCCGTGATTCGAATCTGGTCCCTCTTGGTAGCGCTCTCTGGAATTCAGGAGAAGTAAATCTTTGTGAGTTTTTCATTTCAGCTTCGTTCACCTTTCACCGCCTTCTTAATCATTCATCATGCCTACCCGATGCTCAGTCGTCCTTTTGATTCGTGCTCTACCGCCCGGACGTCATTCAAGTGTTATTCGACAATTGCCCGTCCGTGGGGGCGATTATAGGCGTCCGCCCCATGCGCCTCTCTCATTCAAAGATGACCTCCACCCCGAAACTCGGTCCACATTATCTCGGTCCATTTCCGTTCTTCCTCTTCCCTCTCCTCCCCTGGTTCCCATTGTGTGGTCCCTCGGGAGGGAAAACAATCTGGGGTAGAGGCAATGGCGTCTGATGTTCGATCTCTCCTTCTCCTCCGCTGCCACTGCGAAGCCATGCAATTTTACGATCGCTTACTTTTATGGGGAAATGATTTCAACTGATTAAAATTTTCGTGGACCATGTAATTGCGGTGAAAAAGACTTCAGGCAGATTTACTTTTGAATCCCTCGTAAAGTTATCTTGTTAACTTTTGCGACGTCCAGGCTCAGTTTATGGTTACATGAGAACTGAGGAAGAGACTGGTGAAATGTTTTGTCTGGAGTGGAATGTTGTATGGATGCGGAACGTGGATCTTTGGAAGAAGACAGAGAAGTATAGGATCAATGCTTGTGAGATGTGTGTGTGTGTGTGTGTGTGTGGAGGAGACTATATAGAGTGAAATGAGTGAATACAGAAAGAAATGAGGTGCTGGGAAGAGTTAGGGAGGAAAGAATACTACTAAAAACAATATAGAAGAGAAAGGGAAATTGGATGGGACATGTTTTAAGAGGGAAGGGGATTTTAAATACAGCAGTTGAGGGAACAGTGGAGGGATAAAAGAGAAGAGGAAGAAGAAGGCTGAAAATTACAGAGAAGTGAAGATAGGAAGAAAGTACGAGGAAACCATGGAAGAGGCCCGGGACAGGATGAATTGTAGACGGCTTTGGTGTTTGGGACCTGCCAGCAGGCAGAATACTAGTTTATGAAGATGAGTTGAATTAACGACTCGGTTGGGTTCATTCCGCGTTGGTTCATCCTCGCGGACGACAGTTTCGCCGGCATTCCCGTCGGCAACTTCAGGTCCTAAGTTAGAACGTACAGGTATCTACTTAGGTACTTCCGACCTGAAAATGCCGACTAGAATCTTCGGCGCGGAAGCTTTCGTAGTAGCTTCAGCTGCATTACTTTCTGATGACACTGCTCACATTATAAAATGAGAGTTCTTTAAAAGAAGCGATAAGTTTTTGTCATTATCAATTATTTTATGTATTTATTTTTTGAAATATTGGTTTGGAAGCAAAGATGTTTTTCTTGCATCATTGAACAGTGAATAATTCAGAATGTGCATAATTGCTCGGTGCATTCAGGTTCGTGCTATGGTGACCATTGAACCGGTTTAGATCACTATCCAGGTCTTTCTTAACGATAACCGAAAAATCGAGTGTCCGATTCATTACATTCGGCTACCTAGAGAACTCAATCATTGTTTTATGCCTAGTCATTGATTGAACACTGAGTGAACGATCAGCCTGGCGTTGAAAAAAGTCTTGTTACTAACGACCGTTTGTATTCTACTGAGGAAAATAATTTTAATATGTGGATTGCCTCCAATAACGACAGTTTAATGACGTTTTTCTGAGGATTATCTTACCGTATTTAAAATTGCAATTTTAAACTCTACCTAAAGGAATTTTGAAGTGCATAGCAGAAGATGTTTGCCGCCGTATAAAAAATGCCTATGTACTGAGACCGACAGGCGTTTCTGTAAGTCGATTGAATAGTTAAAGGGACAAGTTTTCCATGAGGCGAGCTGCAATGAAACGGTTCTTATAATCTAGCCAATGTAGTTGAAAATAGTAAAAAAAATGTCTGTAAGTAAGCCTATCAAAGGACCTAAGATCGTTTCAACATCATATTGAAAAGGAGGCACGTCCAGTACAGTTGCGTTCAGTTTGTAACTGTTAGAGTTGTCCGTCGGTTTCACGCAAATTGCACTTGTCAACGCCAAGGCACCATGCAATCTTTTGGTAAAATTTCTTTATCTGTACTTATCCATGGTATTCATGCCAGAGACGATACCTGTTAATGTCTCATTAAGGCCAAAATCCTCATTGCAAGAAGGTTTAAAAACAATGGGAATGTGCAATCTGTATTCACTGAGAAAAGACTTTCACCAAATCTCTCCAGGAGACTTGATTTTTATAGAATAAATATTTATCAGCTCTAGGTACAATACCCCTAAGAGCACCGATATTAGAATTACAATTGTGGTGAGCTTAAAAAACCAACATTGTATTAAACATAAACAATGAGTATAAGCATATTTAAAACACAGCGATACAAAGAGAATAAAAAAAATTATTATGCATATTCATATCTAAAAATAACAAAAAAAAAGCTAACAATAAAAGGCATTTTAATGAAGATTGAACAAGAACAAATTAAGAAGCGGATGGTGATATATAGATATAACAATGCGAATCATAGATTTATGGTTATGTGTACCTAATAGGTAAGAATAAACTTTTGTTCTGAATGACTGCCTGTTTTTACTGTTCTTTAGGTCTATGGGGAGAGAATTCCATAATTTTTGTGGATTTGACTTGAAGGAAAGAGTAGTTGGCATTTGGTGGTATCTATGGGCGGGGCATTATAAGTCAGATGCTTCACTCCTTGTATTCATATTACGGGACTGAGGTTGGTGTATAAACATATCCATAAGATATTTAGGTTCTGTAACGGAAAATAAGGAGAACAGGAAGACGCTTGGCAAATAATTACGCCTGCCCTTGACAGTTAACCAAGATGGTTTTCCCTGTACAAAGAAACATGATCATCATATCGAAGGTTAAATATGAACCTGATGCATGAATTTTGAATCCTCTGTAGCTTGTCATTAAGCTCTTCTGATAGGTCACCAAAAACTAGAGAACAGTAATCTAAATGGGGAAATGCTAAAGTTGTAACTAGCAGCTTCCTAGTATGAGTCGGTAAGACGTATTTCTGGGTTTTGAGTTGATAAAGAATACCGTTCACCTTATTGGAAATTTGATGGATTTGATTATTCCAGGTTAAATTATTTTTTTCCCAGATTTCTAACTCCGTTGGAGAAGTGAACGGTGACATTGTTGATCTTCAAGCGCGGAATGATATCGTAGTTGATTTTATTGATTAACTTAGAGTTACCAATAATTATGGCTTTAGTTTTAGTGTTGTTAAGGATTAATTGGTTGTCTTTGACCCATGAGGAAACAGCTTCAGCATCACGTTGGATTTTCGTTATTCCATCGTGAAGGTCATGAAAATGACCTTGACTTAAGTTATACGGCAGATGCGTACTATTACTTACCCTTTCTTAATAGCAATTTGTGAGCTAAGCGAGTTTCTTTGGACTATTTCTATCCGAGATCTAACGTACCAAGAAAATACGTTCGATGCCAGGACGTGGCTGAACCGTTTATCTCCATGAAAAAGATTCACCGTATAAAAGCATGGTTTTTGGAGAAGTATCGAGCTTTCCTCTCTCCTGTGGCCACTTGTATCATAAACAGGAAATGGAATCGCTAAAGTCTTTATTCCTGATTCAACCACGCCTGGCCATCACCGTCTCAGAGTCGCCATTGGTTACCTAGCGACATCATTTCCTGCTTGACTTGGGAAAAAACTTTTTCTCCTCTCGAATCCATCTATGGAAAAGAAAAACATGTGGACTGGACGTTTGTATAAAGTGAAAGGGAAAGGCTTAGACATCCTTGATATTGTTTCCCTTGAAGAATTTCCAAGCGGCTCCATGATATATTTTTTTTCGTTTTGAAGGTGGGTTAAGTTTACCAATATTTTTTCATCACCCTGATGTCAGCTTCGTGCGGGAAATTTTTCGTCAGAATCTCCCTGTCATGTACCTAGCGCTTGTATCTCTAGTATTTCTTTCTTCATTTCCACGTACGTCCTACCTTTCTTCAAACCGTCCATAAAACAAAATTTTTCTTCCCTTTCCCCGCTTGCCCAAAATCCTTCCCTCTATCACATTCTTAAGCAACCCTTAGCCCCTCATATCCGATTCCCACCACCTTCTTTGCCTGCCCCTGATCTCATCCACAATTTTCTTCTCCTCACCAAACTTGTCAAGATCCTCCTTTCCGTCCATCGCATCTTCTCCATTCTCCTCCACACCCACATCTCGAACGCCTGCAACCTATTTTCGTCCTCCTTTCTCAGAGCCCAAGATTTTGTCCCATTCAATGCTAATCTCCATAGTAAATTCTTCACCAGCCTCCTCATTTTATTCTTGCTCGAGGTCTCCGTCATCAGCTCCCTTCCATTACTATATGCTTCCTTTGCTAGCGCTATTCACCTCTTTGTGTTTTTCTTACTATGCCGATTTTCTTCCAGCGCGCCACCAAAGTAATTCAATTGATCTACTTGCTCCAGTTGTGCCCTTATACTTTCCTGAGCAGTTTCGCTTTCTTTGTCCTAGATTGTTGGAAAAAACTTTCTATGTGACTCTTTCATTAAGGTTCCCTTGAGCCTCCTGTATTCCAGTGATTTAAAAACTTGGTGTCGCGTAGTAGCATCAAGGTGGAGCATTATGTACATAAGGGCGTTTATGGTTCATGGGATGTCACCATGATGAAAAGTTTGGGAAGCACTGTTTTATTTGAAGAGGGCTAATATTGGAAGCTTTCCGTTTAACGTTGTGGCATTTTTAAACACCCCCACCTCCTTTTTTCCTAATTCCCCTCTTTGGACATATTTCCCCTCTGGGGACTATTTACCCTCCGGACATAGCCGAAAGACTTAGCACATGACGCCAACGACGGACAAAATGCCTACGACTCCAAAATGCAGCGACTCCAGCCAGAAACTTCTGCCAAGAATTCTGCCACGCCTTATGCCGCGCCTTTTGCTGCGACTTTGCCTCACCAGGTCCTGCATCGTTTATACAGCCACTAAAGTGAGGAAGGATTCCAAAAATGCGGTCATTCTGACCAAGGCACTAAGGCGGTGATCCTGTATTCTGCGGCCGAAGCCAAAAAACAGTTCCTGTCGCTCCAATTGAAAACTGCCACCCCATATATCACCCATCCCATTATTTCCTCCCCCCTAAGGCTACCAATCGCCAACATCCTGAGCTTACCCATTCCACCTCGTCCTTGTCGACAGACCCCCTCCTCAGCTGACTCATATCTGAGCTCGCCCTCTATTGCTGGCGAGACGGCGACCGGGTAACACCGTTGTGTGAACCTGCTGATTTTCAGTCATTTTGTACTTGAGAGAGAAGCTCAACCTCTCTTACTTGTATATCTTAATCATTTTCTGAGTAGAAACTTTCATTAAGGTCGCCTGGCACTCGACCTGTGGGTGATTTGGTTGTAACATGGTGGGTTTTATGTGTTAACTATATTGCTAGTTCAGTTATTGATTGATAATACTTATATTTCATTCAATTTCCTCACTTCTCACCAAAGCTTGGAAAAAGTTTGTTTTGACGGCTGTTAATCGGCGAGAAAAACTATTCCGTTCTCACGATAGCTCTTCAACGTGTTGAAGTCACTTCCGTGCATACGAATGATACGATTAATGGAACTGTGTGCGTTGGCGAAACGTTCGGTTATCTGCCGTTTGGTAGCATTCTGTAGGTGCCAAAAAGTCAAGGCAATGAGTTTTTTGTGTAGTATGAAATGGTTTAGGGCCTCTCTGAGTGGAATTCTCTCATCTTAAGAAGAATTGGAGAAAGAACGCAGCAATTCCACATGAAAAGTGAAAACTTCATGTGAAATTGGTATAGTTTTCTAACTCATTCAAAATGCGTGTCGAAATAACGCAGTATTCTACCGCAGAGCAAAGGAAAAGTTTACATCATCATCGTTTTTTGACGCCTTTACAAAAAATCGACGCAGTAAGCGTAATTGCGGACTCGAGTGTTGAAGTACTTTTATTGTCCAGCGCAGATCAACTCTGTTTCCGATCTGTTTGAAGATCACTGTCTTGAGTGCAGGGTTGGAATAGAATGGAAAGCAAGTACGCTGACGCATATCGAAGTAAGTAGGACACTTGAGATATCGGGAAGCGACCATTTTCATGAAATTAGGCTGGCACGGAAATGAGCGTTTCATTGTTCGCCGAGACAGCATCACCTGCCTCTGCTCCATCTTTTTTATTTTCACTACCCCTTCTTCATAACACGTAAGGAAAACGTTTCCTTCTTGTTGAAAACACTTCTCGAATCTCTTCCTCGCTGAAGGAGGCCGTCAGTCAGTCGCCAATTTTGACAACTTTTGACTAGCGGATCGGATTGTGATTTGGATGTATAATCTTAGCAAGACTTCAAATAATCAAATTCGACGCTAAAGGGCATTCTTCCATGTTTTTTTTTCATATATGCCAATCGTTTTAAAACTGGTAAAGCTGCTAAACTTTGTCAGACTGCAAAAGCTGATTACCTTTTCAATCGGCAAAGAAAACATCTTCGCAGTTCATTACTTAGCTATCCTAGCGTGGCCTCGTACGGACTGCAATCTATCACTATTATTATCTAGTAATTGGATACTTCGAGTCATCGAAGGTAGTTATTTTCTACAGGTTATAACGATAATCGGCTTTTCTAATGCTGTCATGTCATTTTGACGGGCAATTTAAGGATGAAATAAACGTTAAAGGTAACTTCTTACGTATTTTTTTAAGATATACCGTTAAAGAGATGTCCTATGTAAATATCATTCTAAAGATTATTTTGATTTCTTCGTGTGCGTTGACTTTCATTTCATGCTGGTGTGTCTCGTTGGGTAGCGTATACATCCATGATTATAAATGTTTATAATTTGTGTGAATATTTTCCTTAAGTATGTAAGTTTCCATTCTCTTTAAAGAGAATTTGCATGTTGTGGGAGGAACTCGTGGAATGACCGAGGTTATTTTCTCCGTGTATTGTCATTTACATCTGTCATCTCATCTTAGCATTTCTTAGTTGAAGAATCCTTCTGTCCATTTGATCTTTGTCAAGTGTGTACATGCGATGATTAAGTAGGAATCCCATTTCTTTCGATCGTAATTTACGAAAAAGGATCGAATTGTCAATATATTATGTTCCCGCTCCGGTATTCCTTTCTTTTCTGATCATTTTCGCACTCCTTCCGGTGGGAAACAAAACGTGTTTGGCAGGCGCAACCCTTAAAACACGCCACACTGACCTGTTTCCCTTTGGGCGCAGCTGCTGTTGCTACACCCTCCTGCCATCCTCCTCCGTCGTTCCTATTTTCACTTTCGGAGATGCAGGGCAGAAATGACTGATTTATATACTATACGTACTGTGTTCGACACAGCATTTTTTTGCTGCGGAAAGGTTCGGAGTGTTGAACACGCGAGTTTCTCGGAAAATTTATAAAGATGAAGTCCTGTATTCCAAGGCACGGCCGCTCCTGATAAGTCAACCAATTTAGTTAGAGAATTATTTTTAATTGGTTATTTCTTTGTCCGGGATTCATTTCGCGTTTGTTTTTCTATTGTAAAACAATATTTCGCTGGTCCTCCTGCCAGCTTCATCAGGTTATCTGAGCAGTTTAGTTAACCTGATGAAGCTGGCAGGAGGGCCAGCGAAATAAAGTTTTATAATAGAAAAACAAACGCGAAATGAACCCCGGAAAAAGATAATCGATATTGCATCTGCGGAAGCCTACGATATAAATTGTCTAAAAAAACAGAAATCTCAGTTTTTAATCTCGTAAACACGTCCTTGTGTACGAGATTTTCCCTCTCCCTGTCGATGGTCACCTGGACGACCGAAATGAATGAATAGGAGTCAATATTCATTTGCTTTCATTGAACATTTGGATTCATATTTTAGTTCACATTCTCGATACTTGTTTTCAATTCACACTGTACACGCAATGAACGCTTGTTTTCCTTTCACTTTCTCATGATTTCAATTCCTTTCCTTGGCTCTTTTCTTATGGACGCTCTCACCACTGTCCGCTTTACCGCTTTTGTTTGCTCTTTATTTGCATTCAGCCCGGAACTCGTGTTTAAGTAGCTCATCACCATAAAGACACGTGCAATCAATTCGCTTTGAAATGAAATCGCTATTTCCATTCCATTCGTTATCACTGCTAAAGAAATGGGAAATGAAAGTTAATGTTTCAGGCTTCATTTTGTTGAAGTGTGAAATCACATGTCACTTTGTAATTTCCATAAAATGTTTATTCTGATCACCTGTTACTTTTATTCCTTTGTTTCTGTGTTGCTTGTCAAAACCATGGTCGGTCACCTTTCAAAAATATGTGGAAATTACAAATTGATTCATCATTTAATGTGAATCACTTTCAACGCAATGTCACTATCACATGAACATTATC
This sequence comes from Pyrrhosoma nymphula, assembly GCA_963573305.1. Taxonomy (NCBI): domain Eukaryota; kingdom Metazoa; phylum Arthropoda; class Insecta; order Odonata; family Coenagrionidae; genus Pyrrhosoma; species Pyrrhosoma nymphula. Next base: position 2,426,464 of record OY754335.1, on the reverse strand, counting down.
AAGTTCTTTGATAATGATATTGCCTGTCGAAACCATGACTGGCCAGAATGAATAATCGTAGGAATTACATGTTTATACTTCACTTAATTGTTTATGGGAGTGTATTAATTCAACATTTTAGGTCTTTCAAGTCGTTGAAATTCGAATTCAATAAAATAAATAGTTGAGCATAGCTATTACTGGGCACGACTGAACGTGACAAAGTCATCCGTTTCTGCATTCGTGTCTCTTCACTCGGTCACCCCACGGCTTATTATTATTTAGTCGTCTCGAGAGTTGAACTTGACTACCGTCCTCGTGTTGTTGGTCCTCTCCCCGTTGTCAACGATTCACAACACCCGATTGTCCCGTTCCCATAGCCCTGCTGAACATGTGAAACTAACCCTGTTGCAGTGAAACGCCTTCAGCCGGGGCCATAAGCTTCGTCAAGTAAAGCAACACATCGATCTGACGCTTGTATATACCCAAATATTACCTGTGTTCTTTTGATTCGTATTTAATTCGATTTATAAATTACGCTATGAAAACGATCTATAAAAACATATAAATAAACATTTGTAGTTCTAGTTTGACTGGGGACCCAGGACCCAGAGGACCCTTTGGCCTTTGTAGATAAGTGTCTGACTATGCAGTTCCATTCCTCAGGTTCATGCTCGCCATTCCAATTTAAGGTGGTAAGAGCGATTTTTGTCTATGTATAGATTGGCATGTAAGTTTGCATACCTACTCATATTAGTACCTAGTATTAGTAAATGAAAGTGAAAAATATTTCAGAATTGTTTTAAGGCAATTCAATGTTATTTAAACATGGGTTCTTATAGCACATGAGATATATTAAGGAACAATTTGATTGAATATGAACTAATTTTATTTAAATGCATTTTTTTTCTATTGTCATGGTTGAAAACAAATATCAAAGTGTCGAATATGAAAAAACAAGATATTTCAACATAAGTTTTCGTCTAAATGTCGAATAACACGCCGAAAACTATCAACAGCTCATATAGATTATAACCTGCTTTCACGGAGGCAAAAAAATGTAAAATCTAATTCTTGTATCATCTCCATTATTGCATCAAATGGTGGATTTCATCACAAAAATATTTAAATGTGATTAAATGAAATCAAGTTTTTTCGATTTGTAAAATTATCATAACGTGAAATCGATGATCAGCGATTACCACCACTCCAGCCATCTGAAGGAAAGTCTTTCACAAAATCACGCTAACCTCGCCTTTCCCGTTAGATGTCCCTCTCTCCTGTGTTTTAACTTGTGAATGAACGTAAGAGGATCACAAATGGAAAAGTAAACATTGTCTTGTTCCACCAATTTATTTTACGTTACGACTAGTTTCGACGCAGTGGCGTCATCTTCAGGTACAAAACTCGTACAAGTACTGTACTCAGGTCCGAGTCGTACCGTAACATAAAATCAAATAAATCAAAGTTTTCTTTTTCATTTGTGAAAATGAACTTCCACAAAGTTGAGCCTTAAACCATTGAAAGAATGAGAGAGGGAGAGGATGTTGGTGGTGGTGGTTCGCCCGAGCCGTGTGGGGTGAGTGGTTCCTGGGTGCTGTGGTGGGATGGGTAACTTCCGACGTTTCTACAAGCGACTTGCCAATCGTCTTCAGGTATCCAAGATTCCAATGATTCCTTGGATTCCTGAAGACGATGGGCGAGTTGCTCGTCGAAACGTCGTAGGGTTATGAATAACCTGACCCGGAGCGAAACCCGGGAGCTCTTCATTCACATAATTCGCCGGGAAAGCCTAGAGTCGCACAATCCTGAGTGATTTTACGGGAGTGAAATGGGTTTCAATTAGAGTCAATGGGCCAAACAAAACGGGATTGGTCAAATAAGTAGTAGGGCACGTAATGGAGTAAGTAGAAACAATTCATTTACTTGAGTAAAACGTTGAGGGAAAATAGTTAATGTGCCAAGAGAATGAGAGAGAGCTTTGCGCTAGCGAAAGAAGCGTTGAGCAACAGAAGTGGGATCACACGGTTCTTTCTTTCGCACTGTCGTTATCCTAAACGCTAACCACTCTAAAGAGCAATGCTCACGGCTACTATCCTACAAAACACACTCAAGCGATGAAAACTAGTACTCTTAAGCACCTGACAAAATTGGAAGAATGACGATAACGTTTTTGTTCTCACGAGCGCGATTACCAAACAGCAATAACGTGAATGCAATCGTCATGGTGATCCGTGATCTCACCTACATTCCTGCAAAACGGCCTCCATAGTACTCGGCCACGTTCACTCGGTTGCACTCGCGGCTGAATCGAATTCACTCACTCTCTCGAGTCGACCGAGTCTGGATTTACTCGGCCGATCACTCGCCCCGAGTCTACGAACAACCGACGAGCACATACAAACACACACTCGGATGGCAGCTTGGATTTCCGCCAAAGATAGAGCCGGAGCGCAGCGACTCGGATTCGTAGATCGGTGTCCGCGTCATATTATCTCCTGCATGACAACAACAAATACACTGCACATGGCGCAATATATCTAGTTCATCATTTAACCCGCCATTGGTCGCACTATGAGATTTTCTCTCGCGCCAAATTTAAACTTGTGCTCACTTTGTAATCATGAGTTAGAATGAGTTTCCTTTCCTTGTAGCTGACTTTGTATCTCTTTCTATTGACCGACCGTCCCATATAGTATAAATGAAGCGTCCGCAGCTGTGTTATAGCTATATGTTGGCTACAAGATGTGAGACTTTTCGTCATCGCGCGACCGCTGACGTTACTGTTTTTGTATCACACATGCGGGAAAAGTTGATTCACTTCGTGGAGAGCAGTTATGTTAATGCAAATTTATGAGTCATGAGAATGTATGCCCTCATAAATAAATATTTCTTCTTGAGAATGGCAATTTCCTTCATTGATACCCAACGATATCATCGCCAGTAAACGTTGCAATTATTACGTAATTGTATCAGTAATTGTGTGTATGTGGGAATCATTGTTTCAAATGAACAGTAAGAGAAATAAATTAAAACTAGATGTAGTGTAATGTGTATATTGGCAATAAACGCTCTATGATAGATAATCAATGACACATCTGAGTGTGATAAAAAGTCTCACACGCGATCGCTCGCGTGATACGTAGCTTAGCGACCACTCCCGGGTTAAAAAATTATATCGCCCTTCGTATTCATAATCCACCAAAACATTCATCGTCTCTAAGCATTCCATAGTTCACCAATTTGGAATAAGATTTCGTCCTGTAAGAAATTATGAATTGAGTATTAGGCTCAAATGTTTTGGATACGTTCCATCGATTCATCTGCTTGTGGGAAAAATAAAATTGTCGAAATAGAGAGAAATCGAAAAAGGGTAAGCATTTATGTGACGTCGTACGGAACCCCATCGTTGGGAAATAATATACATTCGATAAGTATAGTCGTAAAATCCCTGATGTAGCCGTAAAAGTATCTGCTGGGTCCTCTGATAGTGTGACTATAATCTGGAAGGTGTTTTGTACATATATGAAAATATTGCTTGGAAAGTTAGGCAGTTTTAAAAATCATGCGTCTAGGCAACTTGGCTACTACTTGTCCCTGCTTTTGATTGCAGCACTCATCTTCCGTCCGCAATTTTATCAACAATTTCTTTTTTTTGCATATTGCACACATTCCTGCGAAAGTCACCGGAGCGAGCCGGAGTCCAGCACGTATAATAAATGCACATGGTACCTTGGTACATATATACTTTATAATATCTGCAGGAGATGGCATTTAAAAAAATGTATTGATGTACCATATTCTTTTTTCCACATTTAGAACCAATCTGGTTTTATCTGAAATATAATTATTGTGTTTTTTCAATGAGTTATCGGAAAATTATGATTTGATAGTTCGTAAACGATCATCGTTTTAACACTCGAATGAATCATGAATCGTTAGAAGTTATCGATTGGCTCTAATTTACGTACAACCTGGCGTTCGATCAAGGTTAATAAATTTATGTGACAAAAGACGAGCATAGAAATTGGATGAGTTCTTATGTTTATAATCAATTTTAAGCTCTTTAAGGATAATTCTTCTTTCAATATTTTAATTTGGCCATCATTGCCCTTATTTTTTTCTGACTGGTCACATGATGAGACTACATTGTTTTCGTTTAAAAAAAGTTCATTTCTAAAATTGAACTAGCAAAGGAATCGATGCTTAGATTTTTCTCTGAAAGACAATTATTTGCAGCTCGTGTAGTTAAGAAGAATTTATCTGAAAAGCCTGAAAGTAATTCGAGGGCTTCAGCTATAGTCTCTTACCCGCCATAGAAGTGGCTTACTTTTGTTTTGTGCCGGCATTTACCAGTGACGTAGGCTACTGCAGTTGGAACTGCTTGGAGCGGTCTGTCAATTGCCTCCTTTCTTTTGGGAAACACATAATACACATGAAGTCTATATAGACACTATCTGAGAATGAAGTTTGAGAAAATATATTTGTATTTCTTTTATTTATCAATTAAAATATAAAAAAATACTCGTGCATTCTTCTTGCTTGTTTTGCTATCAAAATTGTTTATGGTTTCCATCAAACCTTCTTTTATGCTAGTTGATGTTCAATAGGTATTTCACAAAGATTTATGCATCGTAAATCATTCATAAAAGGGGTATGGTTATTATTAATGAGATACAATTTTGAAAAACTCCATTCTATAGAATAATAAACCAGTAATTTTGCAGGATGTTTAGAAACTTACGTTCTCACTAATTTTACAATACGAAGGACATAAGCTCTTTCTCGAAGGATATGACTTCTTTCCTTCATGTCCAAGCAAGTATTTAAAATTGCAGTTTTGGTTCTGCGGTTCTCAGTTTCTTTTGAATTATAGGAGCTCTTTTACTCCTGAGATACTATGAAAATGAAGCTACTGCTTAGAGTAAAAGTGAATGTAGTTTTTAAGTTTTGGCTCGATTTTATAGAAATACCTACACTAGATACTCGAGTGTGTAGTTTCAGTTTAAAACTAATTTGCTTGTTATCTGATGTTCTATCTACACTGTATGAAAGGCTACACGTACCTACGTATGGTTCAGCTGCCAGGCGTAGTGATTCAGTTGTTCGCCAATAGATGGCAAGCGAGCTCCTACATACTTTCTCCACTAACTGACACATTGCGCGGCGTTTGCATTTTTCTAAATACACACAAGAGAAACTGCTTAGTAACAGCTCCGCCTGCTTCACCACAAGTGTTGTATACAAAGAAATCTCTGACAGTTAGATGTTATGCATTGTTCACCATAGTTGTGACTGTGTGAATCAAAAGAAATACTAAATTCCACATTTTTTATATTTTGTCCAAAAAATCCTGCTTTCACTGATGAAATGCGTTACCTACAGAAAACCAAAAGTAAAGTAAAAAAATTCAGATTATTCCACGAATTTATTTTCAATTAGCACTTTTTTCCAGCCATTAGAGCCTGCAGCTGCCATTTCCTACGAATTCTATAGACTGTAGCGCCATTTCCTACGAATTTCCGCATTTTGACTTCAATTACGGCATTAATTCTTCAATAACTAAAATAATAAGGTGGTGAGAGGCCTATATTTTATTTTTAGTCATTTTCTCTGGATTATTTCCTTCATATAAATAGTTTTCCTCGAAAATGGAATTTGTATTTTATGGAAAAATACTATTTTTCCCCGTGTTTCTCTCATTCCCCCATTGAACACAATGTAATTTCAAGTTCAATTATAGAATAAAATAGCGTGGAAAGGTATTATTTTGTTGTTCATATCAGATAGAGGACAAGTTTTTACAAGTAAACAGAATATGAATAAAATGACGTTTAATTCATTTCACGGTGGAACCACCTTAAGCCTGTTTCAGTAGAGTTTGCCACTATCAGGTAATAAAATATTCATTGATCGTAAATCATAATCAGTCAACATTTTGAAAAACTCCTTTCTGCCGAAAATAGACGTCCCGAACAAAGTCCCACAATGGGTGGACCGCCCCCTCGGATCACCCCTTAGCTTCGCCACTGCATCAACTATTGTCTCAGACTACTTTCTTTTCTGAATATTGCTTTCATACCCGACTGGTTACCAAAGAGATAATTTGCTGCTCTGATGCCCACGATCGGAAAACGAAAAAAATAAATGAAATTTAAATTCAACGTGAATAGATTTTCGTGACCTTGTTTTTTTCTACATGGAAAGGGAAATAGTGTCGATTAATTGCATTTCTCGTATTCGCCGTTGTTTTTAATTGTATTATTGCAATCCAATTATCTCTCATGATTAATTAAGGATCTTCTCTTTTGCGGACTCAATTGAATTATCGGTGATTAGCGGATTGTCATTTCTTTTTTTTTCGGGGAACATTATGAATTTTCCTGCTCTCAGATCCTGCGTGGTCTAATTAGCGCATCTAGCGCAATTGAGCATGGCTTGAATTAATTGCAGTCATATATGTAATCTTTCACAGCCCTAAAGCACCAAGTTTATCTAAATTTTTCAAAGAATATTATTAAGAACATGGTACGATTAAGGTAGAACCTGCGCTTCGAAGTACTACTTTCATTACATAGATAAACTCTACAGCAACAAGATAAAGTGGCTCAAAATGTTATTAATAATAACAGAAAATAATTTTCAATCAATATACATGTTTGTACAGTACATGTGTTTTCTTCAAAATGAAGTAATCCTGTCATATGAAGAATGGATTTTATATTGACGCCATTTCGCAGAGTAATTTAAAAACTTTCTCTGGAACTGCAGTAAAGCTGCATAGTTAAAAAATTATGGATGAATTAAAACAACAGAGCTAGTGAGTGCTTCTGCTCTTTTAATGTAAACGTAATTTAAACAATTGTACTATTTATAATTGCTGACGATGAACTCGACAACACTGTATAACTATCAACATATCGTAGTTTCACTCCAGTCCGGCACCTTTGTTTGTTTGCATAGTTTCACTCCAATGTTTCTGTTTACTCCTCGAACATAGTTGCCAAGTCTATATGGCGGCTACGGAACGAAAGTAAGACTCTTCATCGCTTTTCAATCATAAATATCTGCATTAAATGGCCGATAACGTAACCTGAATAAAATTCATTGTATTCGTTGATTATTTAATCGCCATATGGTCGTTTTTGAGGTAGCCTTGTTGAGTAAAATCTCGAGAAATAAAATGTTGAAGTGAGGAACGACACCATTCCGCCGCTTCCGCATTCCGACACCATGACGATTTTAAAATCCTGTTATAAGCGCAAAACTGGCCGATTACCTCCAATTACTTTTTCACAGATCGACTAAGGCATAATTTCTCTGCAACATATGAAAATATCAGGGCATGTTATCGAAGGTTCTTGTGGTAGAGGTTCTACCTTAAGGGAATAAGGAGGTTAAAATATACCTGTCTTGGCTTCAAATTCACTTCTGTTGTTGACCACGTTACCAAAATCCCTAATACAATTGTCGACCATCTGGTCCAAAAAAATCAATTCTTAACCAAGTTGTCAACGTTTCAATTATACTTTCAAATCTTATTGGGGGCCACATTCATTATGGGAATGACAAGTTCAAATAAAATTACGATTAAAATCATGATTTAAAATTATCCAGGTGTCATTTTGGTCATTAGATATTTTGAACGGAAATGACTAATTATTTACTTAGATTTGTGTATATTATCAAAAGGTGTATATAACAACTTTTTAGATTTATGTACATAATTACAGAAATTGGTGAGTTGGCAAATAATATAACAATGTCCTGTTTATATTAAGAATGTTATGCTTTGGTAAACTTGTTACAATAACTTGTAGCCCCGATGAAGAATTGTGTTTGATAAAGAATTCAATCGAAGCGCTGCCAACTTAGTAATGAGTTTTTGGGCCAAATCCCCGAAAATCACAATTATAGATATTATCGTGGCTGTACTATGTATAGCGTGACATGAATATTTTTCGTTTTTCACACACAGACTTGTAATCATATCTTTGGAGGGACTTACCTTTCGGGATGGTCAAAGCATAGAGTCTAATTATTTTTTGCGGGAGGTCCTTGTCATTTCCTCCCTTTTGATAATTTTCTCGTTAATTCATTTCCGCATTTTCCTTTCGTGTGTGTTTTTTTTGCATTCTTCAATCTTGTTCAGATCATCGCTCTTCCTCTTTCTCGTAAACTCGCCTTCATCTATTTCAGTGCTCCTTTGATTTTTCTGAGAATCTTCATCTCCATCTTCTTCTGTATCTCCTCTGCTTATCCTGATCTCACTGAGAACATGCGCTCAGTGGCGATGAGAGACTTTCTGGTTTGATTACTGTTTTGTAGTGTCTACTTTTGGTTATAGCGGAGAAATTGATTAGTTTTTTCTTGGTCCCTCGATCGGTGGTCTTTTATTTTTGTCCATTTAAAAAAATGATATCCTCATGTTCTCTTAATGGCATATCTGCTTTTTGTCTGAATAATCTCCATTTATATATTTTTCTTGAAAAGTACGTATTACTAATTCCAATTTCTCTTCTTTATAGGTACGTGTATTCCTTCCCAGTGGAATTCATTGAGATCACCGCGATCTGTAACGGTGAGTTGTAAAGCCCAACCAACTTATTACTCATTCTCATCTGCGGATTATCCCTTCCCCTATAATCCGTGCACCCACACCAAGAAACCTGGCGTCCGTATTAACTCGGTACCATCGTAAAATGACGTCAGTATACTTTAAGCCATAGGCTTGCTACTTCTATTATAAAGTGTCCTCCATTTGATACGAACTATCAAATCCTATCTTTCAACGCCTTATTTTTTCAAATTGAACTTGAAATTACATAAATTTTATGTGTGAGAATTGGCAAAACAGCATTTTAATGCGTGGTACAAATACCATCTTCGCAATGGCTTCTATAAGAAGCGAGTTCTCCCTCGATGTTGAAATGGTTATTAAATGTAGACACCTGCCCATACTAATGAAGTCGAAATGCGTTAATTTGAAGATAAAAGCTTTGCCGTCTGTTCCCGCTGCCGTAGGAGATTGATAAAAAATTAATTATGAAAAGTCAGGTGTTCTTAAGTATAGGTGGGCCGGAATTTCATGACGGGGTCATCTCCTGCCCAGTACACTAAACAGGATAACTTGTTCTCAGATAAACAGTAGATAATCATTTTGGTTTAGTTGCAGTTTTACTAGAATAAGTTTTATATATGGGGAGGTGACTGACGATTGAAGGTCATTTTTAGCGATTAAGGACACGATAATAAAAGTTTTCCTATTCGGGTTTTACCCGCAATGGCTTATTTGAAATGGCAACGCTTCACTTATTGTACTTAAAGCGTCCTCATGCCGAGTTGAAGTCAAGATGCGTTCGAAAGTGCCATCTTACGTATATATCTGGCCGCCTTCTAGACTGTGCGTCTACTGCTTGAAAGTGCCTTCTTATATATCTGGCCGCCTCGTTGGCTATGCGTCTCCTGCTTGTAGTCGCTAGAGAAACATGACGGCTGTTGCGTAAAACATCCTTTTTTAGAGGAAGAGTAAACATGGCCTGCCAACCGGCTCCGCTCAGGGAAGTGAGGCAATTTCCACATTTGACTACCATGGGTTCCAAGTTCGCAAAACTATTCGTTGCCAACTTCAAAATCCTTGATCAGATTATCAACTTTTATAGTTCAATCCAATTATTCAGATCGGCTTCTGCGATGGGTTGGGAACATTGAAGAAAATGGGGAGCGCATGACGTCATTAAAGTGTGACCTGACAACCGAAATATCCACCATGTTGCAATTCCACCTGTTCTTTCCTCCCTGGCCTTTTGGCTGCTCGGACGAGTAAACGCATTCGTAGATATCAAGCAAGTATAACCATCCTCTGTAGATAATTTACGTTTGGTAACTATTGAAACATATAATAGTTACTTGGAGCTACTGTTTCTACTCGATAATTGTGCGTTTTTTCGCTGGAAATACAGATTATTATTAACTTAAGTAAATGAAAATTATAAAATTTAAAGAAGTCAATTCATGCTGATTTCTAGTGAGTTGTCGATGGAAAACATCGTAAAATTCCATAATTAGTGCGTCAGCCAGTAAGCGCTAATGGAAATCGGGGGAACAAAGATGGCGGCCCGGCCACGCCCAAGTTACATTTGGCCACCATAGCAACCTCAGTGGGATGCGAACAATATCAGCGTATTTTGATTCATCTCTGTACGGATTGTAAACAGTCTCGTGAAACGCGCTGCCGACCCTTTTACTGCCCTCTCGAGTTCAAAAGTAGTTAACATTGGCAGCGTTGCCTATCCTTGGCATAACGATTCGTGTCACCAAGTTTCGATATCAATTCACTATTTGGTCAGGAATGCTATGTCAGCGACTGTAAAGCACTTTTCCGAAAGCTGATGAAAGTTTAGCTGTCACCCAGAAGATGCTTATAGGAAGTTTAGTTGTTTAAACTGCCTCTCTGGTAGCTCTCTTTAGAAAATACGCTTTTCTCTCGTCAGTACTTTGGTGGCTTCTTGTTTTACTGAATGTCCAGGTGGCAAAGTAACATGCTGAGCCATTTGTTTTGTTTCTTAGTATGGGTAGATTTTTTTCCTCATAGCAACCAAGAACGGATCGGAATTCCTTACTGGAAAGGTGCCACTCCTTGGGGGGTCGTCGTGTTTGAAACGCTCGATATAATCCGGATCAAGTAACTAAGGTGTCACGTGGCACAATAACGAACAGTTCGAAAGTTTAGTGTATATCAAACCATTCGTAAAAATCTCACGCATCCTTTCCGATTGGGTTTTTTCACCGGAATATCGTATCGATGGAGTCGAATATATCGATTACCGTCGCAATAATCAATATATCAGACGCTCAATTTATCCATCCAAATGTTTTAAACACACCAAAATCTCGAACCTTTCGTTGTTGTGTCACGTGTCTTCTTAGTTACGTGATCGAAAATATATCGTGCGGTTCAAACACAAGCCCCCTGCAGTGGAAAACCGCGCCCTTAGGACAAGGAGCCGGTAATGAAGCCGTCGCGCAAATTCACCCTTGTTGTGTCCTTCAAACGCAGGCTATATTTCAAGCATTGGTTTTATTGAGCAATTTTTCCGATTTTTCCGACCAGCTATTATTTTCGGGATTCGGTATTCGGAAACCGTGAAAGCCGTTTCCGGGAACGGGCGGGAAATTCATCTCGCCCTCAAGCAGTGCGCAAGTGCCTTTGGTCTTCTATCCGTTGGTCTTTCTCTCTCTCTCTCTGTCTCTTGGAACAGCCAGGATGGTGTAATAACATTTTACAAAATTAAGTTCGACTTTCGGAATCGAATTTCCGCGACTCATTCCCCCCAAAAAAGAACAATAATATTATTTGTTGTCTCTGCGTCCCATCCCCTTCCCTAATTCGAGTGAAAAAAGGAAATGAAAAATAAAACTCTCTTTATTCTCCATTTCTCGTTCACCTTCTACTCAGCCACTCACACACATGATCCCTGCAAATTGCCCTTTTTTCGCCTTTTCTCTCTCTCTCTCTCTCGCACACATCTGTACAATCGTCGCCATCGGTACATCGCAGCTCCGTTGCCGTCAACCTCCTTCTCCACACTCTCCATTTCCTCCTTCATTTCTCCTATCAACCGTTGCTACACGCGGTGTATCTTTCATTCATCCATGCTCCGTCCTTGTTTCACTATTAATTTGCGGATTGAATAAATACAAAGGAATGCCGCATGCTTTGTTCAAAACAACTGCTTTGAGCGTGCAGAAAGTGTCTCACATTTGGTGGAGGAACTACGTTGGGAGCAGTTAAGGTGGTTTGAGCGAAAAACCACTTCGCCTATAATTTGATGAATTTGGTCTCATTTTAAAGAAAAAACTCTCATCTTACCAATGACATCGGAATATCAACCCGTTTCCAAACTACTCTTCGTGCTATTTGCCTGAAAATATTAACAGTTTTTCATATGGGATACATTATGGCTGTGCGCTCCAGAAGGAGAATATTAAACAAATTAGGAACTTCTAGCACCTATATTTCGTCCAAAAACTAACGGTGTGTAGATTGCATGTTTCCTCAACTATTTATAAAAAATAATATATTACTCAGCACAGTAATTTTGACAGAATCGCAAAATAATTCTGCTGTTTTGAAGGGTTTTAGCCGTACGGCGGGAAAAAATGAGTCAAGTTAGAGACTTGTATAGCTTTATTTATTTAATTACCAAGAATTTTGATCATATATAACTATATCTTTGCGCCATTAATATTACAATATGTATTTGGTACTTCTTACAGTCGCTGAAATCAAAGAATAAAATTTGAATATGGTCTCCATTATGACTAGTAGGGAACTATCTCGCTCCTCAAACCACCTTAAAATGAGACTTGGAGGCTTAAATTAATTGAAAAAATCCGATCAGGCGATTTTCGGTACGAGACGGAGGGTATTAGTTTATCCCCGCGTTATATCTCTAGAACTAATATGAGCGACAAAAAATAGAGATGCAAGGCCGAATTTTGACCGGTGCAAAACTTCCTTATTTCTTCGCACAATAAGTTAGAGAATATAACAATAACAGCGTGAGACTAAATTATGACACATCGTCAAATCACATTATGTTCTCTCCGCCCTCCTTTTCCATTTTCAATTTCCATACTACTAACTGTTAAAATGGCCCAAACTGGAACAAAAACGATACATAACGAAAGCTATCTCCACACATAAAATGACTAAAGCAACATTACCATCTTACTTGTATGAAGAAATAACATTTAACATCAATTCAGAAAAAGGCGTTACGTACGGAAGACGGAAACTTGTCCATTCCATCATATCGAACTTATTTGAATGAAAAGTCCTTCTTTATTTTTTCTCGCAAATTATGGAACTGTTTCCCATACAGTTTATAATCCGTAAATAACGTTAAGGTATTAAAAGCAAAAATATCCGAAAATATTGTTTGTTGATATATACCTAACTCTGTAGTCTTTTGTGAAGTTCATCTACATCTATCTACATCTACATACTACCCCGCAAGCCGCCTCAATAGGCGTGTGGCGGGGGGTGTTAGGACACCAGCCGTTTACCTATAAAAAGGAAACGCTCTATGAAATTACGCTTTGCATTTATTAAAGTCCCTTATTGTTCGGAGGAAAAACGAATTCCCATACCTATCCGTTTGGCAAAATATCTCTCTTAATTTATCGTTTCTGTCGGACCTGGAAATATAGTGGGGTTCTAATATGATGTTCTCCGTGTCGCTCTGAAAGATATCTATTCTCAATTGCTCAAGTAATCTAAGCCTAGCGCGCAGCCTCCGTGTCTCTAGCGGCTCCCAGCCTAATTTGTTTAACATCTGCGTAACGCTGTCTGTACGCCCGTAGCAGTTTTTGACGAATCGCGCATCTTTCCTTTGTATTTTATTAAGTTCCCGAATTAAGTCTTTCTGCACCGGATCCCATATGCTTGCTGCATATTCAAGGTGTGGCCGGACGAGTGCGAAATAGCACCTCTCTTTTACTTTTTCATCTGAGAATCTTCCCACAATACGCTTGACGAATCCTAGCTTCTTCAGAGCTCTGCCACAAATATTTCTTATATGTGTTCCCCACGATAGGTTTGAGGTTATTGTAACTCCCAGTTACTTAACTTCATCTGTCGCCTTTATCTTAACGCCATCCACAGCATATACACGGGGATAGTTGGACGACCTCCGCAAGAAATGTACCGCCGCACATTTGCTCAGATTAAGTTCGAGTCCCCACTCTTGGCTCCACACATGAACGTTGTTTAAATCCGATGATAGAATTTCAAAGTCAGAGTGATCATTAATTTCGCGATAGATGACAGCGTCGTCAGCAAATAAACGTATTTTACTGCTAATTCAAGAGCATAGATCATTTATGTATATAATGAACAAAAGGGGTCCGATTACGCTTCCTTGTGGGACACCTGATGTCACTTTAACTGCATCAGAGCTAATTCCGTCAAGAACTACTTTTTACTTACGATCACTCAGAAAGTCGCGTATCCAGTTTACTACTGTTTCGTTTAGGCCGCATGACTGTAATTTGTATAAAAGTTTGTTGTGAGGTACCGTGTCGAAAGCTTTCTTAAAATCTAGGAATAATGCGTCCACTTGTATTTTCGATTCACCAGATTTGAGAACGTCATGAAGAAAGAGCGCGAGCTGTGTTTCACATGATCTACCTTTCCGAAAGCCGTGCTAACAGCCATGAAGGAAGTTACGACTGTCCAGGAACGTCATGATATTGCTAACGACGATATGTTCGAGTATCTTGCCTATAATAGACGTTAATGAAATTGGTCGATAGTTCCCTGGGTCATGTCTGTTTCCCTTTTTGAATATCGGTGTAACGTTCGCAATTTTCCAGTCTATTGGTATCTTTCCTTCAGACAATGACTTCTTGAATATTATGTCTAAGAACGGTGCGATATGTGGCGCTAATTCCTTGAGGACACGCGCGGGTATACCCTCCGGACCCGGAGATTTACTATTTTTGATCGACTGTAGCTGTTTAGTTATCCCATCACATTGAATAGTGATTTCTTTCATCGGTTCCTCAGTGAATGAAATGTCGAAATAACATGGAGTATCGTCTGTGGTGAATACACTTTCGAAGTGGGAATTTAACGTGTTAGCTTTGTCAATATTATCGGTGACAAGTTTGCCATCTTTATCAAATAACGAATCTACGGTTGAAGATTTTCCCTGAAGCTCTCTCGCATATGACCAAAAAGATTTCGGATTTTCTTCGAGTAATTCACCAAGTACTTTTTTCTTGAAATTTCGCAATGCAGAACGCATTGATTTCTTGGTTTTTGAGCGTTGTGCAGCGTAACTTTCTTTTGCTTCAAGTTATGTGTTTTCGATGCGCTGTATACACACAAGTGTATTATGAATGTCATGGCTTATTTTATCTTGCTTACAGTTATGTACTGTGTCTTTTATTGAACATGGTGACTAATTCATTCAGAAATCGTAAAAGTTTTTCTGCTCCAAGGGGACAGAATTTTCCCCGAGCAAATAAAGTTGTTATTATTATTTTCTCCCCCTTTCCATTTCCATAGATGGTGCCCTAACATCCCCTGCCGCACGCCTTTACGGCGTCTCGTAGGGCTATATTTGGATTGGTTTGTGAGGTTGCTTCCCATCCTGATGGGTCTAGGTTTAGATCCCCGCTGTGGTGGAGGGGAATCGAGGATTGAGATGAATTTGGATCCCTGATTCAATGCTCTGTGGCAAAGCAATGGAAGTTGTGAAGGGTGTGCAGATTGCAGATCTACAACGGGCGTGTGTGCTCACGTCATTGTAATTTTGCTACCTCTATTACGAGCAAGCGAAATGGGATGAGCGTTCTTTAAACTACGCCTGTTATTTTTAAAATCAATTTGCGCACTTGTAGAGCGAGTCCCTCGAACTTCGCCTGAGAACAACTTGCAAACAATGAACGTTCTCGTTTCGGATAACAATAGCGGTAACGTGCAGCTGAAATATCCATGACCGCATCTCGGGTAGTATTTGCACTAGATAGGACGTTGTACATTTACGATAAAATGTCATTTTTCCCGCGAACGATTAGAGACCATAGCAGCTGTCAGTGAGACTTCAAACTGGGTTTGTTGATAGGCATTGGAGTCAATTAGTTGATTTACTCCATAATGCTTGTATACTTATCTGCCACGTAGGTAGTATTAACAACACGTTGTGCATGACTCCTGCAAAACTCTTGTATCCCTGTGCAATTTTGTAGTTGCAAAGTACATTAATACAAATACTTACTCTAAAATTGGTATCATGTATTGGCCATATTGGTGAAATGTCAACTACTGCCAAATATTTGCAGGGTTTTGCAGATTTATTAATAGTCGTAGTCTTTTATTAACTTTATTAGGGTACAGTGCAGTGTAGTGCATGTTGGTGATAACTCACCCCCTGCCACACACCCTTGAGATGGCTTACAGCGCACTAAGTAGATGTTGTCGATAGTATGGGCTCTTATAGAGTTTATTTTCCTGGCTAAATCTCGATAAGGCTAGTGATGCGATGCTGCCAATAGCAGCAGGAAAAATAGTGCTCTCTGGTATATTAACTGGACAAATAAGTCTTCTGATTTGTGATAATCGTTCCCTCATGTAACTTACTAAGGTAGTTTGAGGGAGGCATTGGAAACCTTCCATTCGAGGTGTTGAAATTAGCGCACATCGGAGCAACACATCATCGCACTTTAGCTCACACGAACGAGGTAAATGGAACGATGTGCGCAATGGCGAAATGCTTTGTAACCTGCCAGTAGATAGCACTCGGTAGGCGAACAACAGTCACGAATTTTTTGTGTATAGTTATCGACTTCCGTTCAAAAGAAGTATCTAAAAAGGTGCGTAAGCTTGTTACCACAGAGTAATTAAAGACATGCCAACATCCATGTTGGACGCTATTAAACTGAAAATCAACTCAAAATCAACTGTAGGTGATGCGATTATCGATGTCCTTTGCTTTTTTTGTTTGCTTTTCAGTGCGCATCAGCTCTGCTCCCGATCTGTTTTTAACTGTCGCAACTAGTGTTTAGGGTTTGGAACGAGTGGAAGGCAAGTGCGTTGTTGTGTTGCGAAGTGATTAGCGAACTTAAGTGAATGGTAATGCTCTTATCACATCCAATAAAATTAAATTAATTTTTCCTCCTTGTAAAGAAAAAAATCTCATTTTTCTGAGGATGCAAATACATCAGCTACTCACTACTTTACTCCTCTAATTATTTCAAAAAAATAATATTAGCTGTTTTCCTCGGAATTTGTTACGGCTGTGCGCTCCGGAAAATCTTCTATATCATAAAAAGCTACGCGTACATAAGTACATATGATTCAGTTGCCAGGCGTAGTGATTCAGATGTGCGCCAATTGATGGCGAGCGAGCTCCCATATACGTTATCCACTAATTGACAAATGGGGCGGGCGTATGCATTTTTTTAAATACACACAAGGGAAACTGCTTAGTAACAGCTCCACTCGCTTCACAAAAAATATTGTATCCCAAGAAATCTCTTGACATTTTGATATTCTTTTGTTTACCATAGTTGCGTATATTTTTTAAATTAAAAATATAAAGAACTCGTTCATTTCTATTAAATTATTAACTTTATTCATTACTCTTAGGCTATTTCGCAAACATTTTAGCCAGTTGCAGGCTTTTCAACTTGTATTGAAATAATGAAGAAGTTGTTGTCACACAGATAGCGTCTGAATTAATTATTTTCCAGATAAATTCAATAATTATCATTATTAGTTTTCTAAAAAACAGTCGATATTCAATTCATTTCTAGCGTATGGTGTGAAGTAAACGAGTCAAATTAAAGATTCGAACTTGTATATTCAGCTAATTATCGTTGGAATTTTAATGAAACTTAAGTTTATCCGTCGTTAAAATTGCCATATTTTTTCATGCGTATTGCAACTGTGTACACTTTCAAATTTAAATTTTCGAAGGTGGTCTATATTATGACGAAGGAGATATCTCGCTCAAGCTACTTACGTAAATTAAGCACGATTTCGTTGATGCTTACCTACGTGGCATAGTAGTAAGCTAACGAGGGGAAAGCTTGGCAACACTGCCTTCTATACGGTTCTATACAGTATACTTATTTTGGAACGGTTTAGAGAAGAAAGAACTCCTCTGAAAAAAAACCTTATAATTCCCTTTCCGTTATAACCTCTCTTGTAAACTACTAACGCACGCATCCTCTGCCATTACCCCTTCTCGCACCTCCTCCACGTCATCCTTTGCCGCGTACATTATTCACGTGGCGACTCTTTTTGTCCCCCGCTTCGTCCTTGCTTCATTTTGCCCTTCACTTTGACGAATTCTCCGCCGTGTGTATAAGTAATCTGCTCCCCCCCTCCCCCTTCACCCAACGTCAAAAAGGAGAAAGGGGAGTATTTCTTCTTCCCTCCTTGTCTCGCTTCATTTCTGAGCGCTTTCCTCGTTTTTTTGTGCATTGTTACGTGTGTGATGCAGTCTTTGTCAGGGCTGGACCGATACATTTTGATATCAATACAATGCGATACACGTAAAATCCGATACCGATGCTTTAATTTCCGATTCTACCTATCTTTCGCTATTGCTGTCCTTTAGGAAGACCTCGGAATTTTCAAACTTCAGCAATGACGGTATTTTGACATTGATAACCTCGTAAAAATGAAAACAATGCCGAAGTCATTTGTCGATCCGGTGACAACACGTAATCTATGTAGAGATCACAGCCATCTGCTTTTAATAATCATTGAGGTCGAGTCTATACTGAATAAGGCTCCGAGAAACACCGCATGTAGGCTATCTGCCGAAATAAACCAAAAGGTGAATGGACATTTGATATTGGTATTTATTCCACCATCTATAAATACAAAAATATACAAGTTTACGATTAATTAGTGGACAAAGAGACGCCCCTGAGGTCAAATCAAACCAGTGTTGGGGTTGTTACCACTTAAATTGACCAAAAATAACTGGCTGGTGCGAGGCCACAACATAAAAAATGTTACAGTTCATTTTGCAGTAGAGTCAGCATGTTACATATGAAATTGCATTTCAAAGTGTGTTCACACAATCATACACCAGGAAACAATGGGAAATAAACATATGTACTATGCTGGTGGAACAACATTAATTGATCAAATACATTCCATAGTTACGGAAATTATTCATAAAGTTAAAAATAATCTTCAATATTTGTGACAGAAAACAGCCATGTTTATAATTCTTTAAGAAATATTTTAACCGACTTAGATGAGGCAATGTGAATTGGTAGGGGTGGTTAAGTATATGTTGGGAGCACAATAAGAAAAAGATCTCCTAAAGGCTTCATTATAAGGTTTGGGAACATTTACTCTATTCCGTGGCCTCAATTCATAAAACGGGACATTCACAAAACCTTTGACATTCCCTCCTCTGACATAAAACAAACGTAATACTCTGAAAATAAGTAAGTAGGTACCTGAGGGGTAATATACCCAATGTTTTAAATAAAGTAAAGGATGGACATTTTGTTTTTCGCCCATTACCCTTCATACCACATTATTCTATATTGTAATAATGTTTTTTTCACACTCTTTATATTACGTCATGTTACGAGATGTTAACATTCCGGATTTTATAAGTACGGATACTAAGCAATAGAGCTAGTAGGCTAAATGGAGTGGAAATTGGGTATGTGAGAGGTGTTTGCAGAAGAAGTAGGATGAATAGTGTTATGAATGTGTGGATCTTCAATGAATGTGGGTTGAATGTTCCTGTAATGGACATTTGTGAAATGAGTGTGCTTTTTTTGTTTGGACATGTTGAGAGATTAAATGAAAGTCCAATAATGAAACACACATATATGATATTAGAGAGACATAACGATGATAAGAAGAAGGCGTAAACCGAGAAAATCATGAGAAAAGTGAGATGAAAGGGACTCCGAAATGCAGGAATATTAGGAATCTGAGGAATTTGAGAGCGTGTGTGAAGCAACGCTTGAGTGTCACAGAAGCGAAATAGGTGAGCAAGGGCAGGGCACTGTGGAGGAAGTAATTAAAAGAGAGCCAGTTTCCCAAGCCTTACAGCAGTACCTGATTTCTTTGACTTTGCCTACCTCAAAAGGAAATGGCAAGATGGATGTTTGTTTATGATTAGCAAAGTATTTCGCTTAAATATCAACTTTCCGGGTATAATGCAATTCTATACTGGATATCACGTTTGAAAAACCACCCGGGGACAATTGGTAAGTAAAAACAGTTCAATTAACTGAGCCCATCAGCTCGTTGCGAAGGTGTATGAGAAATGAGCTGCGGAATCGTTACGTGTCCACGTTTTCCAATGAAAATTTCAAGACTGCTTTTCCAATAGTAGTTGTGTTTAGGTTGCTGTAACTCGCATAAAAGCCTGTAAGGAAAACAATAAATGCTGTACACTAAAGGTGAAACGTTTCTCGTGCAATTTTTCACTGTCATTACCTCATTGCCCGCATACAGGATTTTTTAAGTAAAAGTAGTGTGTTACTTTTTGTTGTTCATTTGGAAAAGAGTAAAAATTCTCGGATTATAATAAAGGCACGGGGCACAAAACCCCTGCTGAATTCCTTTCTTCATCCCATCGTACGTTTAGCCTCATCTTCATCCCTTCCTCGATTACCCAGAGCATCCCTCCCTCTCAATCATGACCTTCAGCAAACTGTCGCCCCTCATTACCCCCTCTAACCGCCTCTAACTTGTCTCTCCACCTCCAGTCACCTCCAGATGTTTCCTCGCCTCACCCACCATACCAAGCACTTCCTTGTTCGAGGTCCTTTGCGTATTTGTTCTCCTCTACACCCACATCTCAAAAGTACTCAGCCTATTCTCATCCCCTTTCCTCAAAATCCACGTGTTTTCACCGAAAAAAAACGCAATACTCCATTTTATAGTCCTCGCCAACCTGTTCTTTACGTTCTTAGACACAAGGTACTTGTATAATCAGATCCCTCTTATTGTTGAACGTTTCTTTAGCTAGTGGATTTTTAATTATAATGTAGCTTCGAATTGTTATTAATTCATTTACCAAAGCCTACCGCCCTTCGATGGTCGAATAACCAACGCCTGGTCTTTCGCGGAAGTGGAAGTGGAATACGGAGGCATTAACTGGGGCAATGAAGAAGAAGTATCGGGAGAAGGTGGATGAGAGAATGGGTGAGGACCATGGAGTTAGATCAGTGGAAGATGAATGGGGAAGTTTGAAAAATGGAATTATAGAAGCGGCGAAAGCAACGGTAGGCGTAGTGAGTGCAACTAAAATTAGAAAACCGTGGATCACGAAGGAGATGATCAGGGAGATGGAGGAGAGAAGGAAATGGAAGAGCGTAAACTCAGAGCTAGGTCAGAGAAAATACCGAGAATTTAATAACAGGCTTAGAAGAGAGACAAAGAAAGCAAGAGAGGCGTGGTGGAGAGAACAGATCGACGCGTTAGAGAAATACCAAAAAGAGGGAAGAGCAGATGCATTATATAGGAAAGTAAAGGAACTGACGGGTGGTAATAAGGGAAGGGGAATTACAACGATAACAGACAAGAAGGGAAAGGTGATCGTAGAACCGAGAGAGATCCAGGAGAGGTGGAAGGAGTATGTTGAAGAGCTGTATGGTAAAGAAATAAGGCCCAATAGGTTAGATATAGAAAGGGAAGACGATATCGACAGAGATGGCATCGGACCAAGTATCCTAGATAGCGAAATCGAAAGAGCTCTACGAGACATGAAAAGGAATAAGGCGGTGGGAATAGATGACATACCTGCAGAGTTTTTAAGGAGCATGGGGAAGAACGGAAGAGGAAAACTTTTTGCGCTTATTCGTAGGATATATGAGGATGGTGTGTGGCCGGAAGACTTCGCGAAGACTGCACTAATTCCTATACCGAATAAAAGAGTAAGGCAAAAACTTGCGAAGACTATTGGACAATAAGCTTAATATCCCACGCGGCCAAAGTAGTTCTGAGGATTCTAAACAGAAGGCTAGAGAAGGCAAATGAATACCTGGGTGACGACCAGTTCGGGTTTAGGAGAGGGACGGGAACGCGAGACGCTATAGCGGTGATGAGGACGCTAGTAGAAAGAAACCTAGAGTATGGGCAGAATGTTTTTGCATGCTTCGTAGATTTCGAGAAGGCGTTTGATCGGGTGGAATGGACGAAATTAATGGGAGTGTTGAATAAATTAGGGGTCGATTGGAGGGACAGGCGTCTGATTCGAAATTTGTATGTGAATCAGACTGCGTAGGTTAGGGTAGCCAATGGAGAATCGGGATGGGCCACGATAGGACGGGGAGTGCGGCAAGGGTGCCCACTATCGCCGTTGCTTTTTAACGTGTATTCAGAAGAAATGGTAAGGGAGGCATGGCGGGAGGAGGAGGTAGGAATAAAGGTAGGAGGGGAGCTGATAAAATCAGTGAGATTTGCAGATGATCAAGCATTGGTTAGTCAGTCGGCCAAGGGGTTACAGTCAATGGTGAATGCATTAGAGGTGCAGTGCGAAAAGTATGGGATGAAGATCAATCACAAGAAAACGAAAGTAATGAGATTTTCTAGAAGTACGAAGGCGGGGCTGAATATAAGGGTGGGAGGGCAGAAGATAGAGCAGGTCGAGCAGTTTACGTATTTGGGTAGTATTTTGGAGGCGAATGGGTTTAGTGGTAAGGACATCAGATGCAGAATTGCGCTCGCTAAAGAAGCATTTTCGAAGAGAAGGGAATTGATGAGGGGGGGTATGAGAAGAGACGTAAAGATGAGGCTGGTGAAAAATTTAATATGGAGCGTGGCGCTATATGGGTCGGAAACTTGGTCATTGCGAAGGGAGGATGTGCGTAGACTTGAGGCGTTTGAGATGTGGGTTTGGAGAAGAATGGAGAAGGTTAGCTGGATGGAGAGAAAGACGAACGAGGAGGTATTGGATATGGTCGGAGAGGAGAGGAAGCTTGTGGCAGAGGTTCGGAGAAGGCAGAAGAGATGGATGGAGGAGGTTTTGAGAGGAGAGGGCATGTTGAAGAGAGTGATAGAGGGGAGAACACTGGGGAAGCGTGGGAGAGGAAGGAAGAGGATAGGAATTCTGGACGAAATAATAGGAGGTAGAAGATATGAAGAATTGAAGAGGGATCTAATAACGGGCCATCCGTAGGAGGGAAAGCGAGACAATTTCTATTAGGTTGGGATACAAAATGGGGACTGTCCAAGAACCTACCAATCAGCTGGTAGAATACTTGAATTGAATGGTCTTCCGCGACTTCAACCGACTTTATCAACTACCTTCCTACCTTTATTCACAATACCTAACTCCTTCTATGCCTTTCTTACCATTCTTCGACATAAATGTTAAATAACGATGGTGACAACGAGCAGGCTAAACTTACCCCGAGACTGCTCACTCTGTTTCTCCGTCCGCCAACCTCATCCGTACCCTCAGGGTCATTATTATGTTACAGATGAGGCTCCTTATCACGCCAATCTATTCCTATTTTATCTAGTCTAGTATTAAGGAGGTTCCGCCAAGACTGTGTGAGTCAAAACAAATACTAAATTCCACATTTTTTATATTTTGTCAAAAAAATCCTGCTTTATAAATGAAAATGACTGGCAATTTTCCACAAGAATATATTTAAAAAACGACCGGTTTCAGTGTACAACACCATCATCAGGTGAAATCATATCTTTTACATCCGTATATATACCAAAATGCATGAGGGGAGGAAAGGGATGAGAGGGGGTGGGGTTGGGAAGAATAAGGATTGGGAGTTGAGAGGAGGGGGAGAGGTGGGGGGGGGAGGTTGTTAAAGGGTAAAACCCGCATGGTAGTGATCTGGGGAAGTCACAGGTCGTTAAGCGATACAGGACATCCACCCAAGAGTCCTGTTGATGTCCGCTGTGCTCCTAAAAATGGAAGGGTGGAACCTCGCAAGCTGGCGGTCTGGGTGAGGCCCCGGTCATTATGAATCCTCAGAAGTCCACGTGAAGTCCAGAGTGGAGGGGGTGGGAGGACCGGGCGTTGGCATCCATCGGAGTGACGGAGACTTCGGGTTTAGGAGGATTAGCTCCTTGGGGTTCCAGTTGTATTTGCCAAAGGTATCCAGAGGGCATGGGCTTGGAGGTGATAGGGGGGAGGGGGAAGGGAAAGGGAGACTGTTCGATCCGAAGATGACGACCCCAGGTACTCGTTGAGACAGGAAAGGGTCGAGCGGTAAAGTCTGTCACGTAGCAAACGCTGTAGTAGGCTAATAGGATGGGTCTTACACAATGGTTGATGAGGGGGTGGACAAGAGGAAGGAAAGTTCATGCAGAGAGCAA
The DNA here is from genome assembly GCA_963573305.1 of Pyrrhosoma nymphula. Lineage (NCBI taxonomy): Eukaryota > Metazoa > Arthropoda > Insecta > Odonata > Coenagrionidae > Pyrrhosoma > Pyrrhosoma nymphula. Next base: position 2,402,643 of record OY754335.1, on the reverse strand, counting down.
TTATGTGATTTTAGGAATGAGAAACACAAGGGAATCGGTCGTGGAGGAGGGGGGTTTTTCGGTGACTATGGTTGCGGCAGTCCTAACGAGTGTGCACTTCGTGGGAAGGTGATGGAGAGGAGAGGGGAGGGGTACGAAAGGAATTGAACATCGTTAAGAAGATTCTGCTTCCAGTTCCTTCTTTGGATAATTTCAACCTGCTCCATGGCGTCCAATTTCTTTCCTTTATCCAAAGTGTGGAGCACGTTGAAATTAAAATCACTAGAGCGTTTCGCATCCATAAGATGCTTCGCGAAAATCGAAGTTTCGTTTCCGGAAACATAGCACTTTTTATGTTCACTGATGCGGGTGGAAAAATTCCTCCCTGTCTGCCCAATGTAGGTGGCTCCACAATCGCACTTGACTTCATAAACACCACACTTTTTGGAATCTTCTATGGGGTCTTTATTAGCACAGAGGACTTTGTGTAGGTTTGTGGGGGTGTAGAATGACACTTTGAACTTGTCTTTCGGGAACTTGTTGGCTATTCTGTAAGATGTTTGGTTGTGGAAGGGAATTTTGCACCACTTTTTCTCCGTTGCACTGGGGCCTGGTAAGAGGGACGTGTTTAATTTTTCGGCCTGTTTTTTCAGCTTTTTCCGGAGTAATGTCTCAATTGTTCCAGTACTATAACCATTCTTCTGGGCTATGTATTTAATTATAGTAAGTTCACGTTCAAAGTTTTGTTGTGAAAGGGGGATGCTGATTAGCCGATGGATCATACAATTAAAACTGGCTAGTTTATGGGTTATGGGATGGCATGAATCGGAAGGAATAACTTGATCCGTGTAGGTAGGTTTTCGGAAAATTGAGAATTTGTGTTTATTCTCACTGATCTCAATTGTGAGATCCAGGAAATTAATTTTGCTATTCACACCGAGTTCCATAGTAAATTCTATTGATTGATGGAAGGAGTTTATGAATTGGAAAAATTGTTGCAATTGTCTTTCACTTCCAGTCCAACAACACAGAACATCGTCTACATATCTAAACCAGTAGAGTACATTTTTAGAAAATTTTTCATCACTGAGAATCTTGTGCTCTAACGCATCCATAAATATTTCAGCGAGGAGTGGGGATAGGGGTGATCCCATAGCCAATCCATCCTTTTGTTTATAAAAGATCCCACGGAATAGAAAGTAGTTTTGATCGACACAAATCTTCAGGAGTGAACTTAGTTCGTTGATGAGATGTTGGTTGACATTAGCGTTGGTTAGGATGTTAACAGCATACCCCAATGCTTCATGGACCGGGATGGAGGTGAAAAGATTACACACATCGAAAGACACCAGTTTTGCGTTGGGGGGCATAGTAATGGGCAGAAGGCGTTCGGATAGGGAGATTGAGTTGGTTATAGTAAATTTTGGGTTGAAACCTGAGAGCTGACGATATATCACATTTAGTTTATAGGCTAGTTTTTGCACTGGTGCGTTGACACTTGACACAACTGGTCTGATGGGGACATCTTCTTTATGAAGTTTTGGCAAGCCATACAGCCTGGGGGGGTGATGGATTCATAGTTGTTAAGAAAAACTTTTCCCTATTATTAAAAAGATGCGTGCAAGCAGAGATGGCTTCTTTGACCCTTTTTTGGTACATGGGGGTGGGGTCTTTTCGGAGTATTTCAAATTCGTTGGTGGATAGGAAACTATGGCACTTACTGAAGTAATCGTCTTCCTCCATGATGACGGTGCAGTTTCCTTTGTCAGCTCTGCTGAAAATGAGGTGCTTATCTTCCTTAAGCGCACGAAGTGACTTCAAATGGTGGTCTCATGTTGTGGCCGTGGAGGAATCGAAGATGGGTTCACCAAGTCTTGGGAGATGATGTCCGCTTTTAACTGTTTAACTGTAACCGCTGTAACTTAACGCAATCAACTGTTTTACACCTCTGGCTTGATTAGATAGGGCGACTTCGCAGTCCGTCGCCAGGTTCTTGCAGCGTTTGGCGGTGGTAGGAAGGGTGGGGGCATATTTCAGTCCTTTGTTTAGGAGTGAAAGAGCATCCGCAGAAAAATCACTCTTGGAAAGATTGACTATTCTGTTGGCGAATTGATGATCGCAATGGGATAGCGGACATCATCTCCCAAGACTTGGTGAACCCATCTTCGATTCCTCCACGGCCACAACATGAGACCACCATTTTGAAGTCACTTCGTGCGCTTAAGGAAGATAAGCACCTCATTTTCAGCAGAGCTGACAAAGGACACTGCACCGTCATCATGGAGGAAGACGATTACTTCAGTAAGTGCCATAGTTTCCTATCCACCAACGAATTTGAAATACTCCGAAAAGACCCCACCCCCATGTGATGTGATGAAAAATTTTCTAAAAATGTACTCTACTGGTTTAGATATGTAGACGATGTTCTGTGTTGTTGGACTGGAAGTGAAAGACAATTGCAACAATTTTTCCAATTCATAAACTCCTTCCATCAATCAATAGAATTTACTATGGAACTCGGTGTGAATAGCAAAATTAATTTCCTGGATCTCACAATTGAGATCAGTGAGAATAAACACAAATTCTCAATTTTCCGAAAACCTACCTACACGGATCAAGTTATTCCTTCCGATTCATGCCATCCCATAACCCATAAACTAGCCAGTTTTAATTGTATGATCCATCGGCTAATCAGCATCCCCCTTTCACAACAAAACTTTGAACGTGAACTTACTATAATTAAATACATAGCCCAGAAGAATGGTTATAGTACTGGAACAATTGAGACATTACTCCGGAAAAAGCTGAAAAAACAGGCCGAAAAATTAAACACGTCCCTCTTACCAGGCCCCAGTGCAACGGAGAAAAAGTGGTGCAAAATTCCCTTCCACAACCAAACATCTTACAGAATAGCCAACAAGTTCCCGAAAGACAAGTTCAAAGTGTCATTCTACACCCCCACAAACCTACACAAAGTCCTCTGTGCTAATAAAGACCCCATAGAAGATTCCAAAAAGTGTGGTGTTTATGAAGTCAAGTGCGATTGTGGAGCCACCTACATTGGGCAGACAGGGAGGAATTTTTCCACCCGCATCAGTGAACATAAAAAGTGCTATGTTTCCGGAAACGAAACTTCGATTTTCGCGAAGCATCTTATAGATGCGAAACGCTCTAGTGATTTTAATTTCAACGTGCTCCACACTTTGGATAAAGGAAAGAAATTGGACGCCATGGAGCAGGTTGAAATTATCCAAAGAAGGAACTGGAAGCAGAATCTTCTTAACGATGTTCAATTCCTTTCGTACCCCTCCCCTCTCCTCTCCATCACCTTCCCACGAAGTGCACACTCGTTAGGACTGCCGCAACCATAGTCACCGAAAAACTCCCCCTCCTCCACGACCGATTCCCTTGTGTTTCTCATTCCTAAAATCACATAATTGCTCTCTGCATGAACTTTCCTTCCTCTTGTCCACCCCCTCATCAACCATTGTGTAAGACCCATCCTATTAGCCTACTACAGCGTTTGCTACGTGACAGACTTTACCGCTCGACCCTTTCCTGTCTCAACGAGTACCTGGGGTCGTCATCTTCGGATCGAACAGTCTCCCTTTCCCTTCCCCCTCCCCCCTATCACCTCCAAGCCCATGCCCTCTGGATACCTTTGGCAAATACAACTGGAACCCCAAGGAGCTAATCCTCCTAAACCCGAAGTCTCCGTCACTCCGATGGATGCCAACGCCCGGTCCTCCCACCCCCTCCACTCTGGACTTCACGTGGACTTCTGAGGATTCATAATGACCGGGGCCTCACCCAGACCGCCAGCTTGCGAGGTTCCACCCTTCCATTTTTAGGAGCACAGCGGACATCAACAGGACTCTTGGGTGGATGTCCTGTGTCGCTTAACGACCTGTGACTTCCCCAGATCACTACCATGCGGGTTTTACCCTTTAACAACCTCCCCCCCCCCCACCTCTCCCCCTCCTCTCAACTCCCAATCCTTATTCTTCCCAACCCCACCCCCTCTCATCCCTTTCCTCCCCTCATGCAATTTGGTATATATACGGATGTAAAAGATATGATTTCACCTGATGATGGTGTTGTACACTGAAACCGGTCGTTTTTTAAATATATTCTTGTGGAAAATTGCCAGTCATTTTCATTTATGATGTTATTCCATAAAATTAAGCCTGAAACTACAACTTTTATTAAATCCTGCTTTCACTGATGCAATGCGTTACCTATAGAAACCCAAAAGTATAAAGGTACAAAATATGCAGATTATTCCACGAATGTATTTTAAATTAGCACTTTTTTCCAGCCATAGGAGCCGACTGCGGCGCCATTTCCTATGAGTTACCGCATTTTGACTTCAACTACGGCATTAATTCTTCAATTACTAGAAAAATAAGGTTGTAAGATGCCTGTATTTTATTTCTATTCAATATCTCTGGATTATTTCCTTCTAAGAGACACTTTTCCACGAAAATGGCATTTATATTTTATGGAAAAATACTGTTTTCCCCGTGTTTATCTCATTCCCCCACTGAACACCATGTAATTTCAAGTTCAATTATAGAATAAAATAGCGTGGAAAGGTATTATTTTGTTGTTCATATCAGATAGAGGACAACTTTTTCTAAAAGTAGACAGAATATGAATAAAATGACATTTAAGTCATTTTACGGTGGAACCACCTTAATTATCTTCATTCGTTTCTCCCAATAAACTCATTCAAAATTCAAACGCCCATTCGAAAAACAAACAAGCAACGACATCCTGCTTATACTCTTGTGTTTCTTTCTATAAGTTTTCTCTTTACCGCATTCGCATCTCTCGTTACCCTTCACTAACTGAACCAAAACTTTTAAATGCCCAAGTAGTAGTAAGCTCTATTCTCCAGCCTTTTGACAATTATTCTATTTATGACATTATCGTCGGCCTATATCTTTTAATATCGTCACATCGGTTTTTGCCATAAGTATTTGGTGGTATCTTAATCGGACGATGTGTGCATAGATACACATATATAAGTCCAGCCAAAGCCTTCATAATTTTTTCTTTCTCTCCGTCTGCAATGTCGTGTTTTTCCCTACCCCGTTTCTTAATCTCATTTCTGCCTCAGTAATCGCGGAAAGCACACTTGACTTCCGATAATTATCGCAGACGCGTCTTAGCAAGTTCTGACCTTGTATCTGCGTGAGTTATGCATTCGAGTCACTTCTTCTTCTTCTTTCGGATCTCCCTTCTCCTTTACCCCTCCTTACTCTCCCCCGTGAACTCTCTCTTACACCGTGGGAGTGACGATGCAAATGTGAATCGTGATGAAGTGATTTGCAATTCCTTTCGTCGACTGTTGTAATTTTTGCGACCTTCCCCCCCCCCCCCAATTAAGTTTAAAAGGTTGAACCTGGAGGTTTTTTAATAAATTGCGGGAAATGCGACGAGGTAAATGAAATCCATTAGTCATTCGATTCAAGTGAATTATTCCGTTGATTTCATTGGTTCCTTTTTAAGCGGAATAGCTGTTGTGGTGAGAGGAGAGAAAACTTCACAAATACTTTTTAATTTAGGATTCATTCACGTTGGCCTAAACTTATGCTCGAGTGGTGCGAAGTCAGTTTTCATAATTCCAAAATGACGATCCTCCAAGTAACGCCTAACACTGTGGTATTTTCTTTAAGGAGATATATTTTCTTGAAACGAAGGTGCTTGTCGAAAAAATGTTGGTCATGTATATATAAAACTATGATCTTTGTAAATGAATAATTCTTTTTACAGTTTAGCATGCTCCGCTTTAGTTTAGTACTTCGAAATTACTTTTCTTTGATGGTCATCGGTGAGAGTTAAAATGCAAATGATGTTTTATGTGATGGGCCATGGTTTCCTTTTCCCTTCCCAAGAGTGAAGCAGGACTCGTAATCGCCAGTTCCCCCAAATCCTTTGCGCGCCGCCGTGTCACGTGGGTCGTGAGGATTGGTCAAAGACAGAGGAGGGACGGAAGGATTATATCCTGATTGTGCAGCCCCATTGGCCCTTTTAAAAAGATGAGCCCGTGATACTTGCCTTAGATGCCGCAGAAAGTTCAGAATAATGACCATTTGAAAATCGGTTGAATAAGAAAAAATTCGGGCTGTGCACAGATGGTCGTAGATTTTTCGATATATCGGGATCAATAATCGATTATCATGATAATCGCAATCCTAATCGTAAATCCTAACTATTGTCTCCTGCAGAAAAATAAGATAGAGTCGTTTTACAATCTGTCAGAATAATGGAAGTGAGTAATCGGTTATGAAAATAATCGGCCATGAACAATCGATCAAAACGTTTCGATTGATGAGCATAATAATCGATTTCCTTGATAATCATGAACGAAATTGTGATCTCCCCATTATATTCCCTCCGGCAGCAAAATAATATATATACGGTTCATAAATGTCCAGAATATTTTACCTGAAAAACCGATAATTATAAAATTATTGACATGAGGAAAATCGATCAATATATTTAGATTGATGTTGCAAAATAATCGAATTTCTATAAAAAAATAATCGCAATTGAATTGCGAATCCCTCCTATTGTCTCCGGCAGCGAAATAAGGAATAATCGGTCATAATAATCGACCTCAATAATCGGCTTCAATAAATATTTTATAAAAATAATCGGTGCGTGGATGATCAATCAAAAGTTTTCGATAAATCGTACACAATAATCGATTGTCATGTGATCGTTACCGTAGTTGTGCCCCTGTTACCCCTTTGGCAGCATAATGATTGCCCAGTGAACTGAGTAGGCAGATTGATGACGATGATAATGAATTCAATTCCAAAAAGAAAGAGCGTTCGAAGTATTCCCACTCGCTTCGGATTCAGAGCGAGCGCGGCTTTGGAGGCTCTTGCGTCATGACTTCGTCTCGAGTACAGTGGCCGCGAGTGCTGCTTTCTACGGCGAGTGCCAATACTACTACGGCCCGAGTCTTTTTTGCTCCTTCCTCCAGCGTGGTCTATCGGAATGAAGAGGAAGGAGGAATGAATGTATGAATGGGAATCGACTCTGCGATCCCAGCCGACCTCTTTGCAGCGGCCATTGCACGTTTCGTTTCAAGGGGAATGGAATTCATCATATGAGTTATAATAGTTAATTGATTGACATTGCAGGAGGGCGAATTGATTTTTATCCTTAAATACGTGAACCGGTGTCATTCCCTTCCTCACCACCTGCACCTCTCGATTTTTACTATATCGTGCAGGGGACCATAAAAAATGATCATTTTCAAATCATCTCTTAAAGATTCTTAAAAATTGCCAGAGATTTAGGAGTCGTAAGTTGAATGGACCTTCCCATAACGTCATGTCATCCATCGCTTCTTCTTCCCGATTCCATTTTAAAAGATGCCTTAAAAAGGATTTTGTCAAGATGTCCCCTTCCGCTGGAAATACAACAGTATAAAGATTTAGAAAATACTTTGAAAACATATCCGTCTTCACCGGGAAGGTGGTTTTGCTGAAACAGAAACTTTCTAAGATCAGTTATTTGGTTATTAATACTTAATGTTTCGAAGCAACTCCGTAAATTTATGTGAAAACCTATGCAAATTTGATTTCAACGGTAATATTGAAAAAGCATTCGAATGATATAATTGCACCACATGGTAATGGCCATGCTCACAATCCACTGCACCTTTGTCGATTTTTGGCCAAAAACCGTACCGTTGTGATTCTACAGCGTCCGTTTTTATCAGACGCAGCGACATGCGACACTTCCCTATTCCCGAAAATAGGAATAAAAACATGAACTTGCTCACACTTCAGTGCTTGTTCGTGTTGTCCAATAAAAACGCCGCAATGTTGCCTCAGCCACCGTGTTTGCCTGACGTGGCCCCGTGCGACTTCTTCCTTCCTTCCTGAAGATAGAAAAAAAACAACATGAAAGGGTGACGTTTTGCCAGCATTGAGGAGATGAACAAGGAAATGCCGATGGACCTGATCGATTGGAAATATCGGTGTCACAAGTGTCATATAGTTGGGACTGCTTTGAAGGGGATCAATTTAATATTGAGGGATAAATTAAGATTTTTTGAAAAGAAAAACCAAAATTTCGTGTATTTTTATTTTAAATCTTTTAAGTTCTATTTTCGTGAAAAACTGTTCATGAGAAGTGAAAACTCCCATGGAATAAAAAAAAATAATTTTGCCACCTTACCCTAACGTTATTTTAGCTAATTTAAAATTAATTTAGCACTTGAAACCTAAATGCGATACATTGAATAGAAATTTCGCTGCAGAGTGATTTTGAAAATAATATTATTGTTTTAAATATTTGTTTTTAATGTTTGCTCTTCATCGTTAATTATGTGAAAAATGCGTGTGTACGAGTTGCATAAACAAAATAAATAATTCATTCAGAAGGTAATGTCACACAACCAAGATTTCAGAATTTTTACGCTTCCTTTGAGATCGTTGAACACATACGAAAATCCGCATTATTAATGATTTTTTCTTTTGAAACAAAAAAAGGAGAAAAAATTCATAATAAAAAAGTACTTATAGCGATTACTATTTGACCATACGAAGCATCATGGCTGTCTTGAATCTCTAGTGATATCTACGAATAAAATGTCACGATAAAAATGCTGGACCTAAAATCAATCAGGGGATATTTGGCTTGCTCATCCCGGAGAGACCAGTCCCGAGTGATTATAATACTTGAATAAGTAAATAAATGATTTACACTGCGAGCCATGGCGATGCTTTGTGACAAAAAATAAAAAATTTACAACAGTAAGAAAGGGACGATCCATAGCTCTTACTCAATAAAAAACATGCAACTAGATTCAATAAAAGTTTAATATTGTGCATACTATTATTTACAGTACATAACACTATGATGGGATACAATTACAACGCTTAATTATGGAGTGAATAAATTTCCCCATGCGTTGAACATAGTTGTCCGGAATCATGCCAGCGTCGTTGTTTTTACCGTGAAAACAGTAATGGGGTGGAATGTACTAATTTCCAATGTAAATATTCGTTTACATTCTTTCGAGCGAATTCATGATAGAGATGTACTGTCAAAGCGGCTCCTTTTCTTGTTTTATAATTGAGAGATTTGTATTTTACACTCACCACTTTAACCCTCATTAATGATGTGAGGAGTCGACGCGGAAGGTTAAAAAAACCTTTGTAGCAATAGAATCTGAAGAAAGATCTGAGTAATGATTCTGGCACGAGAAACGAGTTGAATGACAGAGACCGTATAACAAGGCTTGATTAGAGAGACAGAGGAACGATGTACTCGTATCTCTTTACTATGCGTATCTATCTCAAAGAGCAGCCTTTATAACTGTGGAATTATATAAACATTTTATTTGACAGCGGTACCTGTCACCCGGCGCTGTGTATGCATCGTAAAAAAACAAGTGATTCCGTCGCGTTGTCTCACACTTGCAAATTATGCAGACTTTATCTTGTCTCAACGCCCTGAGCTCCTTGTTTGGTAGGGAGTGCTTACTGTGTGGTGCCCTTGAATTAATGTGCGTTTACGTCATGGACTGTCGCTATTGGTTCCCTAGAAATGGTCAAACATAGAAAGAAACATGGTAATTGTGTGTGATGCAATCATGTGAAATATGCTGTGGTAATGAATATGGCAAAAGCTTGATTAATTGAGAAATCGTGAAGGTCGCCATTCATTTAATATAACGTGGTGACCAAGAGAGTTGAGGAACCGTGTCAATTTATTTTGTTGACTACCATGGCACATCGCTATGCGTTATAACTTCTAGAGGTGAGTGTCATAAAGTGTGTTGCTTGCATATTTTACAGGATTGATTTGCATCGCCGACTACTGACCTTGTTTGTTGGGAGAGGTTGATTTAGTGCAGGTGAATAGTTATATTTAATTAGTTGTTTAGATACGTTGCCTAGACACCGACAACATGAGGAGAAACTTGTACATATACATAATACCCTGCAAACCATCTCAAGGGTATGTGGCAGGGTGTGAGTGTTCGTCAACATGCTCTATACTGTATTCTACTAAAGTTAAGGAAAAGACGAGTATTTATGCAAAAACAAAAACTTCCAAGTACCTGTCAGAATTTGAAGTTTCACCTACTTGGACTACACTATAAAAATTATACCAATGTTATAGAAACTATAGGTATTAAGGGTATTTGACAACTACATAATTGAACAGAGATGCTAGAGTTATACAAGACGCATGCGAGACATGCTGTTATTACTAAGTTTCAGGTTAAGAAATATGTTCTAGGGAGCAAATCAATTAACTTAAAATCAGTGAAAGATGTTAAATGTTTTTAGGTGTTCTCAGGATTCACACTGGGTTAACTAATATCCTGCTGCCAAAAAACTTCGACAGAACACTCTTCCGTCATCATCAGGCATCGATTCCTTGGCGATGATGTAAGAGTTTTCTGTTGCAACGTTGGCAGCAGCCGATTCCCTAACCCATTGTGAAATTCGAGAACACCTAAAATTTGTAACCCGCAGGAAAAACACCAGATCTTACATATTAAAGATTGCATATTGTTAGATCCATTTATAAGAGCTTTCCGGATATTTGTGAGAAAATTTGATTAATGAGAAAAAATAAATCTCGCAAATGACGTGGAACTATGTAGACTTAATTTTCAACCGTGTTGACAGCCATGCGGTGCTGTATACAAGTCGTAAAAAAACAGAGACCATGCCATTTTGTTTTATGCGTGCGCATTGTGTTTTTGTTTTCTTACCACGACCCCCGAACGGTCGTTGTTTGGTGGCGTGTCGAATAGCATCGCATATCACGGCAAATGGGGAGGGTTTGGGGGGAGGGGTCCAGCCTGCTCGCCATATCGTCTCACATCGCACAAAATGCCATGGCGACGAGCACGTGTTTTGCAGCGTCGAAAGCTCCATTGACACGCCCTGGCTGGCCAGCCCCGAGCCAGGAGGAGACATCCCATTGTTCGAAGGCGTCACCCAAAGATGTTGTAAAGGATGACGGGAGCGTGTTTGCGTGGTAAAGCGTGATGTGGAAATTTATTCTGTAGAAACACATAATTGACACGCGGGAAGGTTGGTGGGTCGGTTGGCTCGCGTTGGTGAGGGAGAGGTAGAGTTGAGTAGAGCAGGGAGAGATTTGGACGTACGGTTTGGCATGAGGTAGAACTTCAGGATATGAATTCGTAATAATTAAAAAAAAAGAATTGGTGTGCTTAAGGCCACACGGAGTAGACTTCTATGGCGATATTCTGATAAATATAATAAATTTAAAAATTCCACAATTAGGAATCGATCCTGGGACTTTCGGTACGTAGGACGATGACTCTAACCACTACGCCATGTTACTCTATTACAACGAGAGCGTTCTCTTGAGTTTGAGACATTCGTGTCATGCTAAGCGTGACGTGAGAAAAAGAGCGTGGCGCCCAGAATCCGATATTTACCGCCTGCAGGATTTTCTGTGCGTGGTGGGCGCCTAATATAAGTTTACACTTCAAAAATAAAAGATAATGTCCGGGGTATGCTAATGACGTATAAAAAGGCTGAAATTTTGTTCAGCCTTTTTTGGTTTTGGTGTATTTTTTTTCGTATAGCATTTCATGTATCTGATAAAATGCACAAATTTATATTTTCGAAACTTATCAATTTGCGTTGAGCGTGAGGGGCAAAATTACTTTGTACGATCCCACACTTGTTCATTTGAACCGATCGATTTCATCGTCTACGGCATTCTAACGGACCTAACTACCCGACGTGTAAACCCTGAAAGATCGCTGACATAAATCTTCGCCGGGAAAGCCTGAAATCCTTCATCTATTTTTATAACGTTGATAAGCATTTAATAAAGCCTTCCTTCAGTTGATCATGCTTATTGGTGAACCAATTGTGCCACGGGAATTTCTTACGTGAAATTTGAATTGATTTTTGGGGAAATACATGTTCGAATTACAGGATTAAATGTTCAAAAAAAGCAGTGAAATTTCTTTGTCCATCACCATATTCAACCAAGGAGTCAGTTGCACTCAGAAGATAATTGAAAGTTTCAAGTTGATGAGGTGTTATTTACCTTTTACTTAGACGGTTTTTAAAGGTTTACCTTATTAGTTCATCCCCAAATTTGACGTTAGTTAACATTGATATTGCACAGTGGTCTGAAAGCATAGGATCAAAGACATTTATACTAAAATCACATCTATTCAAGCCAGTTATTACATTATCAAGGCAAGTTAGGTTCCTTGTTGGATCAGAGTTGGCACAGTACAGATCAAAAGACCTTAAATGAATACCTAAGAAGTACCTAAGAAGAATACTAAAGAGAAGGTTGATGGTAGGGGACTGGGAATTTTTAAGGAGGGTTGAGGGAAGATAAGGAACATTGGGAAGGGTCAGGTCAATTTGTGACGTTCGTGATAGGCATGGAGATTCAAGAGAGAGAGAGAGGTATTTAGGGCGTTAGAAATGTGTCATAGATTAAAACCGTTTAAAACATCTGCGGACCTTTAAATTATGTCAAAAAGTTTAATAGTAGCAAATAAAGTGACGATGATTGTCTCTATATTTCAAACATTTCTAAAAAATCTGATTTGTAACTTGTGTCTGAAACATATAAAGTATTAAAATTAAAATCACAGTTATGGCCAGTTTCTTTAATATATTTGGCAAGGTATGATATAAGGCATGAAATATGAATTACAATTGAAAAATTTAACTCACCTTAACTCAAACTCATATTGTCAATGGAGGCAGGCGCTCTTTTGTGGAATTTAGTTGCACTGAACATGTTAAATGAAAGACTTTGTACTATTCCACGATATGAACAGTTCAACCGTTTTTGCAACCACGTAGTTACCGACGACAACGTAACACTCAAGCATAGGGAAATATTATGAAGTTGGATTTAGAAAGCCTTATTCGGTGCCACGTCCAAAAGTATTTCATCCTCAGCACAGTTGTTTATATTTTGCAAACATTAGTAACGGCCTCTAGATATTATACCTTGAACAGTGAAATGACTTACAAAAAAACTCAAATAAATAAAATATGAATTAATTGCTTTTGCGTTAATGCGTATTTTGCCTGTCATTTTGACGGGTTTTCTCTCTGTGATTAGTAATCCGCGGATCGGTTTGTAGCAAGTCTTCATCTCATTCTATCTTGCGCCATTCTTTTCAATTCTACAAAGCTGTTGCAGTTGACGTCTTCCATTATTTCATTTATGTACTGAACCCTGCTTCTCTCCCGGTGGTTTTTTACTTATGCTATTTCATCCATAATGATGTTACAAATTCCCTGGTGCCTCAGAATATGACCAACCAGTGTATTTCTCCTCTTTGTCAAGACCTTTTACATATTCCGTTCTTCCCCTAACCGTTGGAGTACTTCTTCATTGGTCACTCTTGTCAGTCCACCGCATCCTGACTAGTCTTCTATAATACCACATCTCGAAGGCTTCTAATTTTCTTCTTTCCGCCATCCCAATCGTCCAACTTTCACTTCCGTCAAGTATTACTCTCCATACACGTCTTAACGGAACTGTTTTCTTATGTTTGAGCTGATGTTGCTAGCGCACGGGAGTTTTGCTTCTGGTTGAATACCTTAGCTTGGGAGATCGTCAGTATACTAATCTCTTAGCTGCAATGGTAATAACATGGGTACATGTAAAACTGATGATATCAGGCCTGATCCCGTGGAAATTATGGATATCCATGTTGAGCCTTTTTTATTTCCACAAAACTAAACATTTTGTGGAAATAACAATGGTGGTTTACTCAACATGGATAAGTACATGTGTTTTATTAAGTTATAAAAATTTATGGATTGAAATAAAAATAAACTAGACTTTGTACCCCCAAATATTTTACGTGGTAAAATATTTTATGTGAATACAATTCCTGGAAAGCATTCATTATTCACTTGTACACGCGCTTTTTACTGGCCAAAATTCAGGGTAATTCCGCTTTTTCAGGACGTATGGCAACCCTAGTTGGAAGAGGGGTGTGTTGTAGTGTAGAGAGGGTTAAAAGAAGGGAACATCCCTTCTTCCATCCCAACCCCATACACACCCATGAACATTATTCCCCCCGCTTTAAAAATGGTCACCCGCGTCGAACATTTTTCGGGAGACCCACCACGGAGAGCAAGCGAAGGTAGAGAGAGAGAGAGGAAGGGAGGAGGAATTGTGTGTATTCTTTTTCTCTACATTTTTTTATTTTCCGAAATTCCATTTTTCTCTTTCTTTCCACTTTTCCTTTTTCCAACTCGACAGAATGAACACGGTCGCTGAAATTTTTATATTCCACGTTGATGATGAGTCGGGGGGGGGAGAAGAGGAGAGAGGGTGGGAGAAGTTAGGGGAGAATGGGGAAGCCCCCACCTTCCCTTTTTTTTCGCAAAAAGGTTTTTTTTTTTAAGTTTCATTCACTCTCCTACTTTCTCTCTCGGAGTCGGATATTCCTCCCCTACCCCTCGTTCGACTTTCTACTCTCTCCCTCTCTCCTGCTTTTCCAACCCTTAACTCTCCTCCTTCATTTCCTCCTTTTCCCTTCACCCACCCTTCACCTTCACCCTCTGACTTTAACCCATCCCCCCCCCACAATTCAGTTTATATATATATATATATATATATATTAAATTAAGCTCCTAGTCCCTTGGAGTGAATAATGCGGGTATCGCTTTTTCCGATTGTGTGTGCGTCTGTGTGCTTTCTTTATCGCTGTATAGGTTAACTCTGCTAAGATGATGATGATGATGATGACGAAGACGACGAAGATACTGTTCTAACGACATGGTCCTCCTGCTTCGCGCGTTTGAGTAAACGTGTTCAGTTAATTAGTTCGAGGGAATCTAATGCATCCACACATTCGTCCACATAATACTCTGTAAACCACTTCGAAGGGTGTGTGGCAGGGGGTGAGTTTTCTTCAACGCACACTCCTCTAACATAATCTGAGGTTTCAGACTTGATGGAGTGGAAACGGAACACAAATGCGCTTAATGAAATTCAGCATCTTCCACTGTGAATTGGCATTTATTACACGACGCGATCTTCAGGTGAAGACAATCTTCCTGAAGATGCTCTAAAAAGCGAAACCGGTCGTGTAATAAATGCTATCACTGTGGAAGTTGCTCATTTTCACAAAGTGCAGTTTGTACTCCACTATATTCTATGCTTCACTTTGGATATGTGAACGTGTTCAATAAAAAAACGGGGGTAAGATGAGCATTTACCAGAACCCGTGTGGAATATCTGTTACAAAAGTGAAAAAAAAGTTTTTTTTTTTGATTTCGTCATGGAAATTTCGTTAAAACCCTCTTACAGCTCTGAACGCCAATTTTGATGACGACCTCATTTATCCAAAAAGCATCATCCCTTTTATAATTATTGCCCTTGTTTGGAGTGGAAAAGGGGGGATATTTTCCCAAATTTAATGTTACTTGTTTTGTGGCTAGAACCACCTGACTACCAGGAAAGGTGATAAAATCCAGTCAGTGAACGCCATTTTTTTGTACAAGTAAGGGTAAGTAGGTAACTACCCTTAAAAATATAATTCTCACATCGGAGTGGTTATTGAAAATGCTGGCCTTGTAAACACATGAACAGCATGATACTAAAAGGCCGTGTTGCCCTCCCCTACCCCTCATTATCTCAAGATTTATTCGATGGCCTTCATTTCAAGAGCATTTACTGGAATGTATTTCTGAAGCCTCAACGCGGAGTGGAGATATGAACCAGTGCCGCGAAAGAGAACATATTTTTTCCTCGTTATTTTCGTGTATCTGACTTCGCCTCGTATCCGTACAATCCACTCTTTCTCAAACAAATATCATTACATCTACATCTACAAAATACCCTGCAAGCCACCTCAGAGGTGTGTGGCAGGGGGCATCCATTAGTGACCGAATGAAGGTGGAGCTCATGTTTTCTGTGGTATTTCTTCATGTGGTACGTACCTTGTTTTTCTTCATCGGTGGTTCTCTTCCTCCATCATTTTATCCTCCTCATTTTTCGATAGCATCACTTTTGTTTCTGCTTTTGCTTCGAAGAGAGAACGCGCGCGTGTGTTTAATTAGTCCGACGGGATGTTCGTTGTTGTGCGTGATTGAGTGGACCGGAGAGTTGTTGGGGAGAAAGCTTGTGTGGTGGGGAAGAGGACTAGGTGTAAAGGGAGGCGTGACGGTCTTCTCTCCTCTCTTGGAACAATTTTAGTATCTTTCCTCTTTCTCTCTGTTCCGCCGTAATTAGAGGACGGTGGCAGAGGGTGGAAAAATAGAAAAGGGAAAAAAGGAAGAGAACGAGAGAAAATGACAAGTGGAACGAAACGGGTTGAATTAAAAAAAAACATTTTTACCCCCACCAAAAAAAAACTCAAATCAAGTGATCGAAATGCTCAGCGTTTTTCGAAATAAATGTCGAATTCCGTTTCTATGTTTGATAGCCTTTTATTTTATTTCGACTCTTCTTCCTCGACTCCTTTTCTCATCGTGACTTGTAGCGGTCGATGTTATAGTCGGGGGTTGTATGTGTGTGGAGGTGTGGGGTAGTGCTAAGGGAAGGGAAATAAGGGGTTAGTTGGAGGAGGGAAAGAGAAGCGAGTTTAACTGTCCGTAACGGCGCAGGCCTTCCTCCCCACCCTTCATTCCCCTTCCCCTCCCTTTCACCCACCCTCCCTCATGATACCCATGAGACGTTACGCACCCCTGCCCATCCCATTGTCCCTGGACCTCGCCCCATGACGGCCACGATGGACAAGCCCACACGTCTGTTACTCTGCGGGGTATCACTACTCGGTATGACGTCGGCAGAAAGTCGTCATTTTATTTCTTACGAGCCCAACATATGTTACTATTTGGCAAGAAGCAACCAGCGTAATAATTGTTGGTTATCACATTTTTTAAGCATGCTTGCCGTTATTTAAGGTGGTTCCACCTTAAAATGACTTAAATGTCATTTTATTCATATTCTGTCTTCTTGTAGAAAACGTTGTCCTCTATCTGATATGAACAACAAAATAATACCTTTCCACGCTAATTTATTCTATAATTGAACTTGAAATTACAAATGGGTGTTCAATGGGGGAATGAGAGATACACGGGGAAAAATAGTATTTTTCCGTGAAATACAAATGCCATTTTCGTGGAAAATTGTCTCTAAGAAGAAAATAATCCAGAGAAATTGAATAAAAATAAAATACAGGCAGCTTACCACCTTATTTGTTTTTAGTTATTCGGGAATTACTGCCGTGATTGAAGTCATATTGAAGTCATCTGCATATATTTTGTACCTTACTTTTGGGTTTCTATAGGTAACCTATTGCATCAGTGAAAGCAGGATTTTTTTGATAAAATATAAAAAATGTGGAGTTTAGTATTTATTTTGACTCACACAGTCGCGGCGGAACTTCCTTAAGTGATACTTGCATACATAAAAATGAAATTATCATAAAAATATTTTTTTGGAAGTTCAATGACAAATGCATTGATATCATATTTTTAAACATTTTAAATGATGCAACTTACAAGCTGTTAACCTATAAAAATTACTGGAAAAATACCTAGCTTTTCAAATATTATTAGTATAGAATTTATATATGTGATTGGGCAAGGGCCTAGCCATGTTGAAACACCGGTTCCCGTCAGAACACCGAAGTTAAGCAACGTTGGGCCCGGACAGTGGTTGGATGGGTGACCCTCCTCCATACCTGGACCAGGCGTGGATGGAGAGGATACTACTCCCTCCAGACCACCGGGAGGCCGGTGGGAGATATACCCAGACCGGGAGAGTTAGAGGGAGGACACCCTCCATCCCTGGTACTGGGGTGGGGCAGGGGGAGGCCAATCTACCATACCTCTACCCTGGTGCTCTTGTCCCCTGTCTGCAAGTGGCAGACAGCCATGGGGTTGGCACAATGGACCAAGAAAGGTGTAAGTGCCCTGGCTCCTGACGAAGGCCCCCCCGACTAACAATCTATTTATGTGATATGTGTACCTTATTTCATTGTTAATTCATGCCATGAATACTCCCGTCTGTATATTTTAATGACAATTGTGCATCAATCAATTCATTGAACATCAAGGCCTTGCTGCCGAACATCAAGGCCGATCTGCTCGACTTACCTTGTAAGTAGCATTCACTTAGTAAAATCATAGACTATTTCTTCGTTAATGTTATCAATGTGTTGTTTATTGCAACATGATAGCCAAGATATATATTCATCATACATCTCGGAGAATATTTATTTATTTATTTATTCATCAGTATATTTTAAACTATAAGGTGAATCCTTTTGAATTTAAAATATAGATATAATCTAATACGATTTTTTTGGGGTCTGGGTCTATGATTCGAATAATATATATTAAAATAATACAAAAATGAAAGTCACTTTCAAAGAAAATTAATTTCTCGATTGTATCGCCCCTAGCAGCGTTAAGGGCTGACAGACATACCTAGGGTAATTATATATTTTGGTTTTGTTAAATACTTTTTTCCGCTAAAGACTGACTTGTTGGTGCTCGTCGGGACAGCGTAGAGGGACCTACGCGAAATGCGACTAAGTCCATATCACGCTCATACTTAGCGAAAATAGTAATATAATTAACATTATCATCTAAATTGTGTTCAATCATATCATATATTTTACTTAGGTATTATTTACAATTGAAAAAATAAGTTAAAATTTTTATGGCGTGGAAATTGAACTAAAATGGAATTTAAGGCACTACAAATGTGTACTTTTACAATCATATCTTATGACTTATTGCTGCAGTAAAAAGTGTTTGATATATTTATTCAATAGTTTTTGTATTATCTCTGATTTAAAAAATTATTTTATCCTAAAATTATTTATTAATCAATTTTATAACCTTTTATTAGTTATTAAAATAACAACATGAAGCAGTCAAATATAATAATAGATAAAAAGACAGGCAAAGGACTGCAAAAACAAAGAAAAATCGCAAAACATTCTAGACGTTTCACCCGCCGCCGACGAGGGCAACTTTACCACCGAAACCTCTAAAATATTTTTGCGATGTCGTATTTTATTTTCGTGTGCTTGTTTTTTTTAACTAAAATTATATTTGTTAACATATTTATACATGTGTACACATAAACTATTAGCATTTTATGTTTGCATAAGGATTCATTTATCAGGTTGAGAGGACTTAAAATAAACCATCGAGAACAAACAGTTCACGTACTTAGGAAGAGTTTGTGGCAGAGAATTGTTTTATTGGTTGGGGAAGGGATAGTGATTAAAAATGATGGGGGAAAAAAATGAAATGGCTGGCTAATGGAGGAAGGTGGGGAAAAATTGACGGAGGATGAATTGGGAGATGAGGGGGTATGTAGAAGGGGATCGGGGAGAGGGACTATTGGCGAGTACGGAAGAGGAAGGATGAGAACTACTAGTAAAACACCAAGAAAGCCCGCACGCTTTGTTAAAAACGGCTACTGCTGTGGCCTTAAGATTATCTATTTGACGGATTAAGATCGCGCGAGCTTCGGTACGGCACGTGGGATGTTATTTGGATCCCGAACATTATGCCTCTAGTACTGACAGAAGTTCCAAAATAAGAGAGATGCACAGCCCAATTCATTAGTACCAGCATTTCCTTTTCCCACTTACGGTTAATGAAAGAGCGAGACGCTACCGTTGGCTAAGACGCTCCAAGACTCTAAGACACTCCAATAACTCGCAATACTCTTTTCGTCCACTTTCACTTCATATTTAATTTCCCTACTCTCTCCCTATTACATGGCTGGTATCCCAACATGCACTTCTACGTGCCCCTCCGGCGACTTGCTTGGTCACACGTAGATGTAGATGAGGACCGGTACTATGGACGACATACGGAGACGCAGAGGACATGACGAACTTATGAGAGACGTAATGATGGAGTCATGTGTCAGAGAGTAAAGATGGTCATAAAAAAGGGAAGTTCTGCACCTGCTAAAGAACCTTTTACTCGGCTGATATATTACCAACTGAATAAATTAACATCGTAAGTAGTCATCCATCTGAAGATTTGTGTGATGCAGTTCTCTCCACTCTTTTTAAGAGCTAACGTCTTCACTCATTCATGGGTCATTATTTTAATTACCCTCATAATTTGCTTCATATACTTCAGTCTTCGTCGTTAATTCATCCAATTTTTTTCTCCTTCAAATGATGCTTTCAAGATGCTCTCGTGTAGCATAATGTGTCCAATAATTTCTATCTCCTCTAATTTGAAGAGTTTCCATTAAACCTTTTTTATCTCCAGCTCTTCGTAGGACTTCTTCATTAGTGATTTTCTCCGTTCATTTGTTTTTGCCATTCTTATTGCCGTCCATTTTTTGTTTGCCTGCGTTTACATAAATCATGAAATCAGCGGAAATTCTTCCTCAACCACCCCCGTTTACGGAGTATTTGCAGCATTAAACGGTCCATTTAATATGGCCTACTGCTCATTTATAGTGGGTGCAATTTTCCCCTGTTCTACGTTGGCGTGTGTTTTCATCTACTCCCTTCTTTAATCTATGGCGTGAACCTCGAGCAGTAGACCACGTGGCGTAAGGCTTATAATTTCTACGAATACAAGCACGGTAGCACTATGATCGGGGCCAACAAAAATATAGGTGCCTATACCTACGACCTGAAGAGGAGGAAAAGAGAAATCTCATCGTCATAATATCCGTCATCTCTGCTCTCGTAAAGCACCTACGATCATTATTATTAGGGTGGTCCACTGGATGTGATAGGTTAAAATGGAATATAATAAAAACTATGTAGACTTTGAAAGGCTCAAGTCTCTATCTCCTCAAACGATTTCTTGCTTAATCTCAGCACACCTCCTACCCCTCTTTATCCCATTCATGAAGCCTATTCTCTTTGTGAATGAGAACCAAGAGCTTTGTAAATCCACATGTATGTATATTCTACATGTGGAATTAGAAAGTTACTGCTTCTCATTCACAATGCTTGGCAAATTCCATCGTGTCACGCCTGAGGCAACTGAGCCTATTCTCTTTATTCCCCTTTTCTGCTTACCCAACATCCTACCTTCTATCAATACCTTCAGCATCCCTACGTCCGTCATTACCTGCTCTCATCCTCCTCCTCATTACCTGCTCCAAACACCAATTCTGCCTCCTTCTAATCTCCTCCAGAAGTTTGTACTCCCACCATGTCAAGTACTTCGTCGTTCATCTTCCTTTCTGTCCACCGCACTTAATCCTTTTTCACACCCACATCCCGAACGCCTGCGACCTATCCTCGTTCTTTGTTCACGTTTCTGCAGTATACAACGCTCAACTCAAGACTCTTTTTCAGTATTTTTTCCACATTGAACCTTGCATATGGATTATAAAATTATCATTCACGTATTTGTCTTTTGGCAAAGGAGTTAGGTGTAAGAAGGGACTACCTTGTCTCAATATCGCCTCAATAAAACGTTTATCTGTCTTTCTATCCATCTTTCCCGTACCTTCCCACCCATAAAGACGCACTCGCTCTCGGTCTACGAAACCTTACTCTCGCATCCCGCACTACTACAGTCTTCTGTTTTGTCCCTTCTGCCGTGCTTCTGCCTCCCAGCCCAACCAACGTCCCGCCATTGTTGCCGAAGGGGATGAGGGGAGAGGGGCGGGGAGAAGAATGAGATGGGGGGTAAGGGGGAAAGTGGTCGATGAATTGGGGAAGGGTTAAGCTGGAGTGGCGTGGAGGAGGAGGAGGGTTCGCTTCGATGGAATGGAGTGAGTTCCTGGAATTGGTTTGCCTCGAGTGATAGCAAGTGATATGTGGGCGAGATTGGAGTGGTGGAGAAAGTTTTGGTGGGCATGAGGTTTTGGAGTGTACGTACTACTAGGTGCTACTAGGGTTTGTTTGGAGATACGTGGAAAGGATCTCGGGTATTATCATTAGTGTCCTAACAAATGCATACTCCACGAACTGGCATGGTCATCATAGGCATATTAAAGAAAGGATTAAATGGAAAAACACGGCACGACAGCACAGTGGAATGAATATCCAAGCAATTTAAGTGTGCAATTGCTCAAATTGAGTGGATCAACCGTGCAGTTATAATACGCCGATGACGTAGGTATTGGTTGTGGAGTTTTCGTGCTAGCGTAATGATTTACCTAGAAAAAATACGAAATGCAAATTATTTCCTAGAAAAAAAGCTGCATTTTTCATGTACTTCATAGGTGGCATTAGCGCTACAGCCCCATGTTTAGTGGATAATTTGGCTAAATGAACAGGCTCCGCTTATGAGTGTCAAGACGACATCTACTAGCTTATTTAATCTATGTGCATGACATCCCAAATGTATCGTGTGTCCTCAGGGAAGGGGTGGGAAACCCTTGACACGCGTGCCAAACGTGGCACGACGATGACTTGTTTCTGGCAGGCGAAACAGGTCCTTGCCACATTTATTTTCAATTTTTTTTGGGGGAATCAGATATCAAGATACGAAATAATATTATCTCAAACAAGGTTTTGTTTGGTACGTGGAAAAATGTTGTGCCAGAGATTTGGTCGATTTTGGCACGCACTCTCGAAAAGTTTGCCCACCCCTGCCTAAGGGCTAAGGAGAGTGAATATTCGTCAAAATGCAATGGGATCTTTTTAAGAGGAGATAAAGAGGTGGTAAAGGGACGACATTCCACGTGAACTGCGGGAATGTGGTGAGAAAATAGTGTTACTTGAATGACAGGACACCGATAAAGGCGTTCCACATCCTCTTAGATTATCACGGTATCAAACATTTTATAAGACCCACATTTTAGCTCCTAGCCATTTTTTTTAATTATTTGAAGATATATTTTTTTACATATTATTGTTTAGTACCTTTAACGGAGTTGCTTGTGGGGGAGGAAGGTGGTCCGGTCCCATTCTTACCCCCCGTAAACACGCCCATGCAGTCATTACCGAGTATTTTTACCGTCGTTGAAAGTGGCCAATTTTTAATGAATTTTGCTGTTAGTTCTTTCCGATATGATTCGTGTCAAGTTTACAGACATATAATGTCCTCATTATTCCAGCTTTTTACTCCCGGAAGGTAAAACTTGCCTTTTTTTGTAAATACCTTGCTTGCAACCGTGACAATGAAATCCCCAGTGGTTTGAAAACATCTTTTTGGGTGGAGACACCGGCTTCCTTGAAGTCTTAGGTTTGACGTTAGGATAAAAACTTAGATGATGGGTTGCTGAAAAAAAGCGGTGTTGTTTGTTAGAAATTATAGCTCAGGGGTCAGGAAACTGCCCCATCCCTAAGAGATACTTTCTTAGAATGAAAATAAGTGGTGACCTACCAAAGATGGAATTAGATATTTTGACCTCATTATTCCATCTTTTACTACCAAATATATATTGGAATCTGTTTAATTAATGTATTGGATTCATTCTATATCTATCGCGAACTACCGAAAATATCCCCGTGACCTATCGGTTGCACGTGACCGACATTTAGCCCACCCTTGTTCTACCATATGATTGGTAGGTCTATGGACAGCCTTTAAGCTCCCTGCTGGTGGAAGTATTCTCCAACTTAGCCATTAATAATATACGGAAGAGTAGAGGAGGAAAGGACCTTACAAAAAATTGTAGAGAAGAGTAAATATAGTTGGATTGGACACACCCTGAGGCACAATGGGTTTTTGAGGAAAATAATTGAAGGAATTTATAGAGATAATAGTCCCAAGAGGAGGGCCATGGGATGAATACATGGACCAAGTAAAGAAAAAGGAAGTCAAAGAAAACTAGCAGGGAGTAAGGGAACTTGTATTTGATAGGGAAGGATGGAGGGCTGCAGTCAACCAATCTAAGGATTGAACGACCAACAAATGATCTATTATACCTCTGTAATATTTTACAGCATAGGAAGTTTTTTTTACCGAAGTGCTGAAGTGTAATCAGGACATGGAGGAATGAGGAGTGGACAGAAATGTGTGATCAGCCACCCTTAGGATTGAATGACTTTTGATGATTGACGCTTTCCGTTTGATTTATGGCGGTGCTCACTTCGTTAAACAACAGCGCAGATGCTTTTCATTCGCTTCTGACCGACAGACTGACCCTTTTTTTACTTAGCTGTAATTGATGACTCTTGTCAAATTTTTCCTCCATCACATTCCTCCTTTTCGTAAACGCTTCCTTCAAAATTGCAAATCTCTTTGGATTAATTGTGTGTCTCGCCTTCACTCATGCCGTCCCCGTTGCACATTTTGAGATGGATTTAAGTCGGGAGTCTCGGTCACGTGAAATATGTTTTCACCGTGAATATCCACTAATTGGTGGTGTAATATCTTCGGAACTGTGACTGTACACCATATCCATTGCATCATTTTCGCCATTGAAATGGGTGAAGAATTTTGACACAGGTCTGTCGGGGACACGGTTGTGTGAGCCCAAGGGAGGAGTGTTTGCTGGTACTTAATATTTAGCGGCCGTTGATTTACTTGCACCGCCTTTATTTTGGACTTTCCGACGTTCTCTTAGCCTGTTTACTCGTTCCGTCCCGCGAAAAGTAGCAGATTCTTATGGAAGGCTATAACAATAAGGAGACGCGGCCCTTTGCTATGAGTTGCGGTCTTTTGTCCTTACTCTGAGATTTCTGGAAACATCGACCGACATCTTAAATTTTGTTTGAAATCATCATTATTGATCGTTAAGTCCTAAGATCGGTTGACTACAGTCCTCCCTCTTTCCCTGTCTAATGCTAGTTCTCTTAGTTCCTGCTAGTTTTAAAAATGTACTTTGCTCTTTATTTGGTTATGACTTTATCCCTTGTCCTTCCTCTTCAGGTTGAATTAAAGTCACCAGGCTGCATTTAAACACAACACACGCGGTGGAAAACCGGAGAATGCAGCCTTCATATTTTACACTCCTGAGTGTTATAACTAATCAGCGATTTGTTATAACACTCAAATTTCTACTAGATGTTTTATTGTTTACGACCATGCCCTTGTTACTAAGCTGCATGATCAGGTGGTGATGTTGTTCTGCTGCTAAACAACACCTATGATATAAGATGCTTAGGCTTTCGCGGAGTGTAAAATTTCGAAGGCTGCGTTCTCTGGATTTCCACCGCGTGCGTTGTGTTTAAATGCAACCTGGTGACTTTAATTCCACCTGAAGACGTCAGCTGAGACGCTGGCGAAACTTTTGTGAGTAATAAAAAACACAAGTGGTGGAAAACCTCAAAATGCATCCTTCTAACACTATATGTTGCATCGCAAACAAAACCTTGGTCGTGTGCGATAAAATACACTGTGGGAATTTCAGTGTTCACCTTTTCATCTTATGTTCACCTGTCATCCCTACGAAAATCTCAGACTGACGAAAAATCAATCATCTGCAGCTGTTATTGATTCTAAGCTTCTATCTGTTACTTATTCTGAGGTTCATGTATTTCTGCACATAATGCCCTCCGAACTACTTAAATAAAGCGTGATAGGGAAGAGTTTCAAAAGGTTGATTTGCTGCAACTCTCTCAACCTTGCTCTTAGCCATTCCTTCATAGGTCTTCATTTTAACGCACATAATAACTTTCCTGATGTATTCCAGCCTTGATCTTTCTTGTTAATGCTTCCAATTCCTTAATCCTTCCATTGTAGTTTTCAAAATGCTTCCATGTCTCGGAATGTCTTTAGTAACTTTGCCTTTTCTTAATTACTGAATTTTCATTGCTCATATTTTTCCCAGATCCTCCTTCTTCATTGGTTATTCTCTCCGTTCATTTGTTTCCATTACTCTTTGATTACGCCACAGTTCCATTTCTTCCTATTTTTATTTTACTGCAGCTGTAATCGTCCAAACGTCTCTGCCGGATGAGAGTAAGCTCCATGCATATGTTTTTATGAAGTGCTTCCTAATTGCCATGCCTTATTTTTCAGGCGTTTCCACAACCTTCTTATGAAAGACTGACTTCCTTTCATTATTTATTCTGTTCAAAATATCTTTCTAGCTTCTCTCATCACGGGTGACCTTACTCCCCGGGAATATTATGCAAAAGTATGTACCTTATTAACTCGAATGTAGTGCGATATTTTTTTCTCTGGTGGATACCTGAGAAAGTTAGTCGATCGATATTCGAGTAGATACTTGTACCTTTAAATACATAACTGTTTCCTGCTCGTCTCTGCTCCTGTTTCAGCGTCACAGATATATTTTATATCACTACAGTGTAAATTAATTGGCCGTTCATGTTACGATGCTACACATCACTAATATGTTCTCTGGAAAAGCTTTTTGAAGAGGAAATTTAAAGATAAAATTAAATCATATCTTTTTTTCCATATTACCTAAAATGCTTACATTCGAGCTATATTCGAGGTCTCGTAATATTCGGGCAGGTAACGGTAATATGAGCGAAGACACGACAAATAATTGACAGAAACAAGTTCCAACTTATTATTGAGCTCATCTTGGCATATGGCATGCATGGTAGGGATGGGTGTGTGGTGTGCGCTGTTCGCTGTGGGGATATGCTGTAAGGCAGCTGGACCAGCCCCGTCGGTATTGATCCACCGCGCCGCCGAGAAAGATGGGGGGGGGGGGTGAGGAGGGAGGAATGGGGGAAGGGCAAAGCAGCTTTGCTCCCTCCCCTCCTGTCCTTCCCCTCCTCTCCCTCCCCTGTGTTATTCCCTTCCCGCGTGGAGGAGTGGGGAAAAAGGGTATCCGGCCCCCTACCACGCACCCTGGCTTCACAGTCTTCTTGCCCCACTCTCCGTCGACCCTCCCCCCTTTAAAATTGGCCATCTTTGACCAGCCCCTCCTCTCTCTTTCCCTCTACTCCTAAGCCTCCCTCACCGCTCCTACCCCTTTTTCAAGCCAGGGAAAACCCCTCCAAGCATACCCTTGCCTTCTCCCCCTCTCCAGAGCGGGGTTCAACTCCATCCCTTCCTACCCTCACCCCCGGTGCCATTTTATGCTCGCAGTGTCCTTGTCCCACTCATGCAGTAGTGGCTTCCGACTCCTTCCTCCTCCCCCCCCCCTCACTGCCCCCTACTTCATGTCCTCGTCACACCTTTAACTCTCTCTTGACTTCAACCCCTCCTTCATAGCACGGTGTTTTTCCTCCTATCCCAGCTCTCCTTCACCTTCGCTGTTTTTTTTGTGAAAGTTGTCTACTTAAGATGGCTTGAGCGAGATATTTCCCTAGTCATAATGGTGGCCATATTAGAGTTTAATTTTTTTAGACCATTTTTTAGTTTGCAAAATTAAATTAGAAATAGTGGTTATCTGAAATTGGGAAAGGTGCCATTAGAAAGAATATAATATAAAGATTCTTATTTCTTCAATTGAATTTTGTATTCCGGTCGAAATTCCGAAATATTTGCAAACGATTTTTCGCAATATTTTAGCGTTTTTGAGTCAACGTCCACATGACGACCATACTCATTGTTTAAGTCGAGATTCCACGTGTATATGTCCATTAATAACTCAATGATTTGTAACACTAAATAATATATTAATGGTTTATTACCATGCATTAGTCTTGATTTTGTGCCTTCCAGTTTATATTTAACCGGCAACTTCTCTAGTATTTTATAAACAGTTGAGATAACGTGGTGAACACAAATTACACATCGGTGGTTCTTTGACGAAATCTAGGCATTAAAAATTCTTAATTCTTTCAATATTCTCCCTATCGAGCGCACAGCCGTAATCTATCACGTGCAAAACAGCTTATATTTTTTAAATCAAATTGCTCGAAATTTAGTTTGGCTTAGGGTTAGTTTTTTTTGAGAATCCTAGAAAGATGAGTTTTTAAAATTTAAAATGAGGTGTAATTCATTAAATTCTCATTGAAGTAATATCTCTCTCTCAAGCTACCTCAACATACACGACTTCCGTCCTTGCATCCATCTCTCCCTCTAGCGTCCTACTCGTATACTACTACAGCTACAATACTACATGATACATTGAACACGTAGAACATGTTTTTTTACGGTTTCTATTTTTTGTCCCCGCTTGCAGCCGCCGCCGGCCGAATCACGTCAATTATTGTTTTTTGGCCATCTTCTTTGTCTGATCTTCGTGGGCTCTTTTCTATTTACGCCTCTTGCATCACTAGTGATCGTTCCAAAGATTGATTTGTTGCAGCTCTCCTTCTATTGCAAATTGCAATCAGCTAACAGTTTTATTGTATTTATAAGTTTTCATTTCCAGCGTCACTTGAAGCTTGATTCGTGCATTTCATCCTTGGCCTTACCCCGGAACGGTAATTTCTCCCATTCATTCCTCATTCTGTAAATGTTTTCAAGAGGCCCTCAAAACGTGACCAATTGCTTTTTTTTTTTACTTGGAAGCATTTTTATCAAGCATAACGAATGAAAACCATATCAAATGAACAAAACAATGGTAATTATTGTTTAAAAGCTTTTGCAGCTTTTCTTGTCTATATAGCTTGATGTTTTCGGGCAATGGTGCAACGGACATCGATGCTTCTATATATTCGAGCGAACTGAAAACGGTAA
The DNA here is from genome assembly GCA_963573305.1 of Pyrrhosoma nymphula. Classification (NCBI taxonomy): domain Eukaryota; kingdom Metazoa; phylum Arthropoda; class Insecta; order Odonata; family Coenagrionidae; genus Pyrrhosoma; species Pyrrhosoma nymphula. The sequence continues at coordinate 2,374,192 of OY754335.1, read as the reverse complement.
ATGCTCAATCTCTTGATGACGCCTCCAGCAAGAGAAGCAAAACGTTGAGTTTTTCAAAATGAACAAAACGCAGCATTGCCCGAAAACATCAAACTACATAAATAGTAATTTTCCGCACTAAATATATTTTTTTTAAAGAAGTACAAGTTAACCGACCATGGTTTCAGCACCTAATGCCATTATCAAGGTTGATAATGGCATTAGGTGCGGAAACCGTGGTCGGTTAACTTGTACTTCAGTTGTCAAAATATATTGAGTGTGGAAAATTACCATTGTTTTTCATTTGATACGGATGTCAAGTATTTCCACAAAGTTCAGCCTGATACGCTTTTATATTTTTATCAAGCTTCTTTCCTCTCCATCTCGTTGTAGCACTTCTTCAATGGTGATCTCTTCCATCCATTTGATTCTTATCATTATTCGATAATAATACCTTTCAATCTCATAAAATATTCTTCGTTTTGCAACTACTATCGCCCAAAGCATCACGGGAGTATAAGAGCATGCTCTATTTTATTAGTTCTTAATTGAATCTTTCTTTTTTCTCAAGCTTTACTTCTTTCTTTTACTAAGGAAGCACTTTATTAAAACATGTTGTTGGATTATGCTCTTATATGGCAATGAAGCCCGGGCAATAAAAAATCAAATAATCAAATAAATTTTCATTTAAATGAAAGAACTAAAAATTGAATTCTTTCAGTCGTCCAATTCTAAAAATTAAAAGCCTATATCATGAGCGCAATTAATTTAAAAAGGGCGAAAAAAGATACCTCTGCACCGTATTCAATGCTTTTTTACGTAAGTTAAAGTTGGTTAAAAAGGGTCCATGTACGGAACCCCATGGGACTGAGAGCCTTCTTAATATATCCTATTAATCCTTATTGGTCCTAAGGAACATGTGTACCAAATTTTGTTCGAGTCTGTGACGGGCTTTGGAAATCTATAGCGTTCAAAACTGTATTTAAGTATTATGGGTATCGTAATAGGTTAGGGGTTGCCAAATACAATTTTATGCCCATACTTGCAAAATAGTTTGGGCTGGCACTGTCGATAGAAATGTATCCCTTCCTAATTTATCGCAGTAGGCTTTTGGGAAAGTGAGGGGGGTAGTTTTTCCATCCGTCTATCGCCTTTAATATCCGAGTCCCCCTTGTTACGACTTCGCCACCCCCCCAGTCGTTCATCCCCCTTGCTCTCCCCAGTCCTTGGCCTACTGTACCGCTGATGTGGTTGCAGGCCTACCCTCATGTTCTGTCCCTCTGTCCGACCCTTGCCAGAATATTTCTCCTCCCCCCATCCCTCCCTCCTTCTGTATCCGAATCCTCTCCCCCGCTCTGTCGCGTGCTGCGACACCCTGTGTCCTCTTCCTATCCCCCCCTCTCTCTCGTCACCCCTTCTGTGCCGAATTCCCATTTTCGCCATTCGTCAGCCTCCTTCCTAACATGTGGTAGTCTTCCGTGGCGAGTTCGATGACGCAGATCTCCTCTTGATAATCCTCCTCTTTTTGTCCATTACTATTCTGGGACGACTATTTATTCCGGCGCCACGGGAAAAATTGTCGTGTCAAGGCAAAATTAATCGTAAAAAAACCGCTATTTTCCGAGAATCACACGGGAAGCTGTTTTGATGACCAGTAATCCCAATGACTTCAAAAGCGATGACGGTTCCTCGCTGTAAAACGCCTGGAAACGCGTGTTCAGTTCAAAAAATAAAAACAGCCGATCACAGCGCATCCAAGTTCAACGGAAAATGTGTATTAAACGGGATAAAATTCTCCACTGACCTGAAGACGCCGACTGCAACGCCGACGTATTTATCGCACTTCTTCCAAGAATTCTTTGCTCTGCACCTCTCATTGTTGACGCTTCTCTCCAATGCATGTTCCATACACGTTTTAATGACATGCCGACCTTTTCTCTGTCTGCCTGTAGACTCTTTTTTCTGATAGAATGCAATCAACAACTACGTGTTGTACTGCAAGCCACCTCAAGGGTTTCTGGATGGAGGTGAGTCTTCTCCAGCATTCTCTGCACTCTTTCAACTACAATAGTTACTGAAAGTGCGACTGTGTATGCATTAGAAAAAACCTGAAAATACTTTTCAGAAGGGAAAGGGACCAAAATTCATGACACCTCGAGTGTAATAGAATCAGTGTAATAGAATCTATGAATATAAGAGAATTCGGCAACTAGATAATCGAACAGAGGTACAGGAGTTACACTGGAAACATTTGTACTTGCTGTTAGTATTACTTAATACGTTAAGAAAGAAGTACTTGTGAGCAAATCAACTAATTAGCTACATCACGTATCGAATAACCTAATTATGAACCTTAGTGTCATCAATTATGATCGATCACGGGAAAATGTCATTTTAAAACCGTCTATTTTATGTTTGATTCCCTTGATGTTATCTACGATAGTATTTATTGGCTTGGTCCATTCGGATAAGGTCCGATTTTATACTCTCTGGTCTAATATTTTCTCCATATGAAATCAGAAGTCATTATGTTCTCCTAAGGATAACACTAACGTCATCTAACAAACAGCCTGATGTGATATTCAATACTTACTCGAACAATCAGTTAAAATTAAGGTCACACAAAGGAAATGTCATTTATCGGTTAACGTTGAATAGACGTTATAATAATTATAATAACGTTATAAAACGCGGCCAATCAATATTTTTCTTGAATCTCCCATCAAGAATTTCGAAACACTTCGAAAACATTCTCTTTTAGGACATTCAAAAGAAGAAGACCTTTCAGGTTAGAGTCGCTTATCGAGTGCGACGCAACCTTGAATGAACAAGTCCACTCAGACACCTTCCCTTTCACACTAGTAGCATCTTCACCCTCCCTCTCTTTGGTTCCCGCTGTCCTAAGGTCAACAACCCCTTTGCCACCCCGAACTTTCCCTTTCCTCTCCAACCTCTTGTATCATCTCCCTCTCTCTCTCTCTCTCTTTCTTTAACTCCACCGCTTTCAACTTTATCCGTTTCTATTTTTAAAATTTGCTCCACCGTAAAAGATTTAAATCTCTTTTTATTCATCCTCTGGCAACTGGTAGAAAAACGTGTCCTCTTATCTGATATAAGCAACAAAAATCATTACTGTTCCATGCTATTTTTTCTCGCAATTTGAACCTGAAAATACATTATATTGAATGGCAGAATTGGAGAAATATGGGGAAAATAGTATTTTTCCATATAATATAAAAGTTATTTTCCATGTAAAACAGTTTATAAGGAGCGAAAAATCCCGGTAAGTTGAGTAGAAATGAACTTAAAGTGTCCTACCATTTTATATTTTGAGTCATTAGCATATAACTGCAAGTCTGAAAGACTGAAGACTCTCGGAAAATTCGGTTATTCAAAAGAAATGGCGCTGCATTCGGGTCCTACGCCTGATAATAAAGTGTTTGTTAAAAATATAAGCATTGGATAATCTGCATTTTTTTGTAAATTAGTGGTGGTTTGCATATTGCCAAGGCATGTCATCACTGAAAGCAAACGTTTTTAATCAAACAAAAAGGTGGAACTTTGTATTTACATTGCCTAACACAGTCGTGGTGGAACCTTCTTAAGCCGCTAGGCTAAGACAAAGTAAAAAAAAAATTAATGTCAGATGAGTCGCAGGGTGTCGCAGTGTGTATGAAATACTGGCAAAAATTGTGCCAAAACTGACCATTAGAACGCCTTAAGCAGTTAGCGGGGGAAGCTACACGTGGTCTGGGCGTGGATCCCGTAAAACTTACTGGCGCAGGCCTGCGCGTCGAGGGGTAGAAGTGAAGGGAGTGTAGGGGGGAAGACGGAGAGAGAGAGAGGTAGGCAACGGGAGAGAGAGAGAGGAGTTAGGCAAGGAAACCAAACTACTTCATTATTAATAAAATTATTAAAAAAAGAAAAAAGCACGACTTCAAAAAAATAGCACTAAAAAGATAAAAAAATAAGATTGGTTATCGCTTCGTTGAATTAATTAATATCTGTTGATAATGTTTAATTACGAATTAGGTGTTGGTGTTCATCTGCAACCACATCTGTCAACTGGTATGCCTTTTATCAATTGGGAAATTTTGACCTTTCAATAAAAATTTTCAATGTTGTCGTGGGCTGTTTCGACTGTGTAACATAACAAATGTACACAGATATACAGATAGCCCCCGACTCCATTGAAAATTTCAATCGAATGTCAAAATTTCCCAAATGATAAAATGCATACCAGTTGACAGATGTGGTTGCAGATGAACACCAACACCTATCCGTAGTAAAACATTATCAACAGATATTAATTTATTCAACGAAGCGATAACCAATCTTGTTTTAATATTTGAGTGCTATTTTTTTGAAGTCGTGTATTTTAATTTTTTATTAATTTTATTATTTTTATATTTTTAGTTCTATTTATGCAGTTGTTTTTTAATTTTTTAATATTTTTTTGTATTGTAACTATTTTTTTAATATTATAATTAGCCGGTATTACGTAGCCTATGACACTCCCAGTAACGTAGTGGTTCAAATAAGTGTTTGTGCACCAAAATCGGTACAGTCGTTAAGTTGCTACGGTGGAACAAACATGCATGCGTACATTGCCATCCGCTGAAAACATAACACATCCGTTTGTTTGGGCAGTCAAGTAAAGTGGCACAAGGCGCACACACGCTAGTGGTTAAAATCACCCATCGCCATGACTTCATTGGAAATCCTATGTTGGCCTCATTGTGAAACGAGTCGAAACGGGACGGCAGTCATCGATGAATCAAATAACGTTAATCAAACTACGACTATAAATGCATTATCAAAAACCTGCAAATATTTGTCAGGGGAGTTATATTTCACCTATATCCACTACACTATCGGTATGCTACCAATGATAGAGATAGGTACTATTTTTTCTAAATCCAAATTTCACTCATCTCCTTAGCCTTGGAATACAATGCAGACGTGGTGAAGGGGCTTTCGCGTTAAAATGACCTCTGATGTTTGAATTCTTGAGCAATAATAATAGCCTCCGGTGGGGCCACCCCTATCATGTATCTACATCTACATCTACAAAATACCCTGCAAGCCACCTCAGGGGTGATTGGCAGGGGGTGAGTATTCACCAACATGCATTACACTATACCCTAAAGTTAGTGTAACTACGACTAATTATGCATTAGCATAAATCGCTAATGCTTGTCATGAGGCGAAGCCTCACAAGCATGCAACACTACACTACAGATGTCATCAAAATGGAGAGTGACCTCAATATACATGCATTCTACAACTACACAGATGGACAGGGACTCAAGACCCATGTAGAAAACATGCTAGGCGTGCTGTTAGTATGTACTAGGTAACAGATAAGGATTCAAGTATTAGGAGTACTACCACTACTAAGAGCTACACTACCTAACGACAAACCTAGATAAAAGTCTCATGGCAGCTATTATGGTCCCTTATCGTTCGTGGGAAAAATGACATCTTAAATCTATCCGTTCTGCAGTCTAGTTCCCTAATTTTACTCTCATGATCTGATCTACCGTAGTATGTCGGATTTCGTAAAATATTGTCAAGGTCGTCAGAGAATAGACCGGTTTGGAACTTACATAATAGATTTATTCTAAATTTTAATCGACGGTCTGAAAGCTTTTCCCATCCCAGTTGCTGCAAAAGGTCAGTAACACTAACGAGATTATCATAACGGCCTTTAACATATCTTGCCGATCTTCGCTGCACGCGTTCTAACTCAGTTTCCAAGCCTATCTCATAAGGATCCCAAATACTGGCGGCATATTCTAAGTGGGGTCTAACGAGGGAGAAGTAGCTGATTTCCCTAACTTTATCGTCGCACTTGCCAAGTACTCTTTTAACAAATCCCAATTTACGATTAGCTTGACCGGTAATTTCTCGAATATGTTTACTCCACGATAGATCATTAGTCAGTTTAACTCCGAGGTACTTAACCGATTCTACGGTGTCTAGTTTTATGTTGTTAATGCAATAGCTGTTACAAGGAGCGTTTTTCCGTTTCCAAAAATTTACAACAACGCATTTTTTCAGGTTTAATTCTAGCTGCCACGCATCGCACCACTCTTGTATTGCCTCGAGGTCCTTAGTTAGCGCTTCCTTGTCATTAAAGCAACGAATTTCTCTATACATCACTGCGTCGTCAGCAAATAATCTAAGCTTACTGTCAACTTTGTCACCGATGTCGTTTATGTACAAAAGGAACAGAAGTGGGCCTATGACACTTCCCTGTGGGACACCCGATGTGACTTTTACTTCATTAGAGATAGCGCCATCTAATACAACCCTTTGCACGCGATTACTTAAGAATTCTCTAATCCAGGAAACTACGTCGTCGTCTAAACCGTAGGATTTTAATTTCATGAGTAGCTTACTGTGGGAAACTTTATCAAATGCCTTTTTAAAGTCAAGAAAAATTGCATCAACTGGAGCGTTATGTGCACCCGAGACTAAAATATCGTGAGCAAAAAGTGCTAATTGAGTTTCGCAAGATCTTCCCTTTCTGAATCTGTGTTGTGTTTTTGTTAACAAGTTTTCTATATCGAGGTGTCTCATAACTGAACTAACAATTATATGTTCAAGGACTTTGCAAGAGACAGATGTGAGAGATATCGGTCTGTAGTTCGATGGCTGTTCCTTATCACCGCTTTTGAATATGGGAGTGACATTTGCAATTTTCCAGTCCATGGGTACTTCGTGTTCGTTGATGGATTTACTAAATATATTCTGCAAGTAGGGTGCTATTTCACAAGCTAATTCTCTATACACGCGGGCAGGAATTTCTTCAGGACCTGGGGATTTATTTGGACTTATAGATTTTAGCAAGTTTTCTATTCCGTGAGTGCAGATGTCGATAGGCGGCATCTTTTGCTGGAAGTGATCATTTAACTTTACGGATGTACTCTGCGTTGACTTGGTGAACACACTTTGAAAATAAGAATTTAATAAGTTGGCCTTGTCCGAACTGCTTGTTAATAATTCGCCATTTTCGTTTCGTAGTGGAATAACTGTTGATCTATTGCCTTGAACTTCCCTTACGTATGACCAAAATGCCTTTGGGTTGTCCTGTAATTGTTCTCCTAATGTTTTTCTTTTAAAATCCATGAATGCATTCCGAAAGGCTTCCTTTGTAGTGGCTTTAGACAATTTGTATTTTTCAAATATTAAATTTTGATCACTAGAGGACAAATCTCTACGGAGTTTTTTCATCTTGGCGTGGCATACTCTCTGACGTCTTAACGATTTTCTCACTTCTGCATTGTACCATCTTGGTTCGCTGCCCTCTTTTTTAACTTTACTTGGAATGTATTTTCTGATCCCTGAATGTACAATCGACGAATCAATCCCTGAATGTACAATGTATATCGACGGGTAGAAGCCAGACGAAAGATAATTGACGTGAAGGTGTCACTTCAAAGATCTGTCGGGAAAGCAGTGCGGAATCCCTCTAAACTATCTAATTCCATAGAATAATGGATGTAAACCATAGAATAATAGTAAGAAAACTTTGTTTCATTAAAGAACCTATAGGTTGTGATTCATTCGCTGGAAAATCGGAAAACTGCCGTTTGAAACGTAAAAACATCCCTGTATTTTAAGTCGGTGACCGAGTGTACTCCGAGCATGCATAAGGTAAGCACTTACCCTTTCTCTAATATCTCTTAGCTCCCACTGTCCTCAGGTAAACCCTTGTCCCAAAACGTCCTTTCCCTTTTCATCCTCCCTCTCTTTCCCCTTCTCCCTTTGGCACTTTCCTTTCTTCACAATATAGCTTCTCCAAACCTCTCCAACGCACTCGGCGTTCAATTCGCCACCTACCCTACTCCTGTTTCTCCCTGCCCCTTCATTACTTCGCCCTCACATCGCCCCACTTTCACCTTTCGCTCTCGTGTGCCGCCGGATTTTAACCCTTAGACTGCGGGAAATGTACATGTACGTGTGTACCGAGAACTGCGGGAAATACATTCTTACACCGCTGACCCTTTCTGTCTACCTGCTCACTTCACGCTTCCCTTCATGCTGAAATTCGATCAGCCTCTGGGGCGCAGTGGCAGTGTAGAACACCCCATCCATGAAATGGGAGTGAGTAGGGAAAAGGGTGGGAGGGAAGAACAGGTATGAATTGCATGTTTATTGCGCTGCGATTTATGTTTAAGCAACTCGCTCTATTTATTGTAATCACAAATGGTGCGTGATAAGAATTTTTTGCACCTTTTAGTTGGACCGTGCCGCTCTCTCTTAAATGGTCGCTCATGTCAGTCCTGGGTGGGGGGGGGTCTAAATTATATCCTCCTTGTCGTGCTGTGACCCGTCGGATGTGTATTTTTCAAGTAATATAAGCCTTTACAGGCCCTTTGTAGCTTTCGACTCTCTAATATGAGGGCTCCCAACTTAGTACTTTTATCAGTTGCGTGACATTTTCTGTTCACTTTTAGTTTTTTTAACGATGGTTGCTACTTACATTTGCATTCCATTTACCTTCCTAGGTGAATTTACCTGTGCTGGGTCCCAAATTCTCTCTGCGTATTCGATATGTAGCTTAGCAAAGCAAACTAGCATCTCTCTTCCACTTTTTAATCGTAGAATTTTCCTGCTATTCGCTTGATAATCACGAATCCATTTGGTTTATGGATCGGTCCATGGATTAAAAAATAAAGTACATAAATGGAAACACTCGGCACGATGATGCAGGGGAATATTGAAGTCATTGAAATTCTCAGTCGAACATGAATATTCAATGGATCAGATGTGCAATTAATGCTCCGAAAACGTAAGCATTAGTAGCGATCTTGTCGTGGCATCGTATTGATTTATGTAAAAAAATACCAAGTGGAAAAAGTTTCAAAAGTATAACTACCTTTTCTTTTAGGCTACTGGAGAGATTTATGTTTGTATATAGATTTGAGTGAAACTTTTCATGCGTTTTCTCATTAGTAAAGTCTATTGATAAAGTGAAAATATTTTTCCATACCGATTTGGTTTTTTGGCAATTTAATGCTAGTTTAACATGTAGCTTTACGGCACATTACATACATGTCGCAATAATTCGATTACACGTGTAAGATTTTTTTCTAAACGCGGAATAATGTATTTCATCTTATTTTTTTTTTAAACGTTACAGTTGTAACATGACCCTCCGAGTTCCCGGCAAGCATCGGGTTTCAATGCCGTCATAATGGCCGGTGACTCGAAAGGGGTTGTGCAGTAATCGCAGCCACGTCCGACGCCCATCGGATGAGTGGCTACGCTGCTGTCGGGTCATGCGTCCGCAGTAGACGGAGTGACCCCAGGATGACGGCCTTCTGCATGCGTGCAACTAGTGATTCCGCCTGTGCCACGCAGGACGGAATGCACTTGATGTTATTTAGCAGCGAGCCCTTAACTCCACCGAGCACACCTATGATGAGGACCACCAGTTTCACAGAGTGTCCGGGGTACATCTGTCGAAGTTCGAAAAGCAGGTCTTGATACTTCGTCCGTTTTTCCACTTACACTTCGCATCCATGTTAGTTTCACCCGGAGCCGAAAACTCGATCACGAACATGGAGCGTGTGAGGTGGTCGAGGAGAACGATATCAGGCTTGGTCGCCTCCAACTGCCTGGTGGTGGAAAAGGAGTAATTCCACCAGATTGTGCATTTATCGTTCTCCACGACGGACTCAATATCTCCAGGGGCATAGGGCAGCACAGGTGTTTCGTCGATGCCATAATGTTGTCGAAGATGAAAGTATAACACCCGTAGGGCCGCGTTGTGCCGAGCTAAATATGCTGACTTAGCGTAATAACTACAGCCGGAGAGAAGGTGACTCAAAGTCTCCGGCTGGGCTCGGCACGCCCTCATCTCGTGTCCGCAACCTCCGCCTTGAATATAATGCGGCGGTACACGAGTGTGTTTATGACACCATCCTGGCACGCGAGGACAAAACCCTCGGTCTCGGACTTCAGACCGGCGGAGCGTAGGAAAGCAAACGTAAGCTCCTTCGATAGCCCATGCTTTTCGATGTTTCGATAGAAACCTCCATGCATGGGCTTATCGGTATGCACCTTGAGCAAGGCCTTCTGCTCGGCTTTTTTTATTTCGAGCTTGAGGACGTCTGCCTTCAATGACAAGATGGTCGTGTCATTGTCGCTTCCGTCGGATGACGGGTCGAAGTCGAGTCCGGTTTCGTCCGCTGCCCTCTTTGCCGCCTGGAAGAGAAACGCCCCTGCTCCCGCACTCTCGTGATCACTCACGAGATTGAGCAGGGGGTCCCTGCTTTTCAAAACTCGGCAAGCTGTACCCAGGACAACTCTGTTGTGGAGACATTCCAGACTCAATAGTCCTCTACCACCTACATTGCGAGGGAGATACAATCTGGCGACGGAAGATTTCGGATGAAGACTTCTATAGATGGTCATCATCTTCCTCGTTCCCCTATCGAGGTTCTGTAACTCGTTGACGTTCCACTTCATGCATCCGAAGGTATACAGCAGTGTGGGAACCGCGAAAATGTTCGTGGCAAGAACCTTGTTCTTGCCTGACAGCTCAGAACTCCAGATGTTCCTGAGAGTCTGTCTGTATTTGGCGGTGAGCCTTTCCTTCACTGCTGTAACCTCCTGCATTCGGCGCTGGGGGACGCCGAGATATTCATAGCTGTCATCGTCCTCGAGGTGACGAATGACGCTCCCGTCAACAAGTTGCACGTCTTCCTTGATCACCGAAAATCTTCCTCTCGCCAAGTGGATGGATGCACACTTGTCCAATCCGAACTCCATTCCTATAGCCTCACTGTATTCCAGTACGGTGTCCAGGGCAGTGCGAAGGTCTTTCGCATTAGAAGCGTACAGCTTCAGGTCATCCATATAAAACAAATGGGTGAACTTATGCTTCCTGTCACCTGGAACACCATACATGTATCCTTTACCTCGTCGCAGCCTAAGGGACAGGGGTAGGAGGGAAATACAGAACAGTAGGGGGCTCAAGCTGTGGCCTTGAAAAACGCCACGGTGGTATGTTACCAACTCTGTGGAAACTGACCGCTTGCCTGAGGTCAGAACGAAGCGCGTTTTCCACAGTGGTAACAGGCGTTGGATGCAGGACACAACCTCAGGGTGGACTTTCATCAACTTCAGCATGGCGATCAATAGCTCATGCGAAGTGGTGTCAAAAGCCTTCTTGTAGTCCACCCAGGCCATTGATAGGTTTCGCTTATGCCGGATGGCATCCTGGCATATGCACCTATCAATGAGCAGGTTGTCCTTGCATCCCGCGATTCCCCGCTTTGAGCCCCTCTGCTCGTACACCTCCTCCCAAACCGGCTGGACTTGGTGTAGGATAAGGTCGCTCAAGATCGAGGTGAACTCCTTATATACAGTGTTGAGGCAGGTTATAGGGCGGTAGTTCTTTGGATTGGACAAGTCTCCCTTCTTAGGTATTAAAACCGTGCGTCCCTCAGTCAGCCAAGGTGGAATTGGTTTTCCACCATTTAGAAAGGACGTTAAGATTCTGGCGAGGTGTTGGTGGGTGGAAGTAAATTTCTTCCACCAGAAGTTATTCACGGCATCCATTCCTGGAGCCGAGAAATTCTTCTTGCCAGAGAAGGCCTTCTTCACGTCACTTTCGGTGACTGAAAGAGGTCCATCCACATCTTGTAGGTGGCGGTCACAAACCTCTTTAAAGAGGCCTATGGCCGGAGTGTCTCCGTTGAATGGCTTCGACGTTTCGTATATTTCCTTCCAGAAACGTTCAACCTCTTGGACGGGTGGCGGAGATTCAACGACAGGCGGAGGTGGTCGAAAGAGACGGGACGGCTGAAGGAGAAAGGTGGCATTTTCTCTCACGCCCCTACTCCTCTTCAGGAGTTTTTTCCGGGCCGTGGTGAGTGCCCGTACTCTATCGACCGCGTGCTGCTTATTGGTAAGCAGCACGCTTTTATTCAGGGTGTAATGGTTGTACCTGAGACTGCGCGCTATGCGCCGAACTTTAGGAGTGAAAGCTCGCCCAGATGCGATGTATTCCATCACACACTGAATTCTCGACGCCTGTTGTCTCGCCTGCGTGATCTTGGCATCCAACTGTTCCAGCCTTTTTTCTGCATTTTCCTCCCAAGAGGTGTTCTTTTGGGAGTGAGCCATGATTTTGGCAGCAGCGTAGACCACGCAATTGACCGTCCATAGGTCCGACGTCTCTGTCAGGATTTCGTCGATGAGGCCATTCAAACGGGAAAGGTGATTACCCCGCAGAGAGATTTTTTGGTAGATATCTCTCGGCCTAGGTTGTCCATCATCATAAGATATTGTGCTTAACAACCGCGTTCGTAGTTCAGCGACGGCCTGACCAGCTTCATCTCCATTTGGCATAGACTGCGGCATGAGTGCCGTTCTAGCCTCAGGTGGTGCAGAGGCTGCCTGTGTCGGGGAGAGTGGTCTGGCCGGTGGTGTGTTCCTCTGAACTGGCGGTTGGTGGAGAGTTTCCTTTTTTCGCAGGTGGTTGGCATAATCGCGCAGATTCTGCTGCGATAGGTGGTCGTGCTCTGGATGCATCTCACACCACAAAGAGTGCATCCTTGCCATATACCCCCTGCGTTCGGGCTCGCTGGCAGCATGGCATGCGAGGAGGTCGCCCCTTAGGGTTTCCGTCCACTGCATCCGGGCTCCCGTAACGGTGTTATTCGTGTTGCCACTCCCAACTTCACTAGGGCCCCCATCCGAGAGGGGCCGGTTGTGGGTGGCTTTCTCAGAATTCCTTTTTGGAACCAGATTTACTGCGTGTGGGGTGGTTAGCCCCACACGCAGACGTCCACCATTAGCCGGCAAGAGCCGTTACCAGGTACGCCACGTGGAGGCTGGTGGTCCGGCTTCTGTACCCGTACATCTTATTATTATTATTATTATTGTTACTAACAAGTATCAAGGTGTCACGCCGTGTTCAGTATTCGACAAAGACATATTTCAGTTTACATGCATCTCAATTTCGAATACAGCGCCGAAAACTGTTGTCATAATATGCTTTCATTAAGGAACAAAATAAAAAAATTAATTCTCGTATACTTTCCATATTGTATGTATGGTTAGTACCGACGCATTAAAAGATGCACTAAAATGAAATGTGCTAAAGATTGTTTTCGTGACTTCATGAAAAAATTATTAAAACGTGTGTTCAATGACCCACGATTACCGACCGCTCCAGCTGGACCTGAATTTCTCTTGTTCCTTCCCGTGATTGTTGTTTTTACAGACGGCAGTTATCTCACTGGTGTCTTCAGGTCATAAATATCAGACACGTTATTTTTTTTCGTCCTATAAAAACTCTTTCCCTGCTCATTCAAGTTTTTATTAGTTTGACTATTCCGACCAATGTTAGATATAAACGACATCGGTGACAAAGTTGACAGTAAGCTTAGATTATTTGCTGACGACGCAGTGGTGTATAGAGAAATTCGTAGCTTTAATGTCAAAGAAGCGCTAACTAAGGACCTCGAGGCAATACAAGAGTGGTGCGATGCGTGGCAGCTAGAATTTAACCTGAAAAAATGCGTTATTGTGAATTTTTGGAAACGGAAAAACGCTCCTTGTAACAGCTATTGCATAAACAACATAAAATTAGAGACCGCAGAATCGGTTAAGTACCTCGGAGTTACCCTGACTAATGATCTATCGTGGAATAAACATATTCGAGAAATTACCGGTCAAGCTAATCGTAAATTGGGATTTGTTAAAAGAGTACTTGGCAAGTGCGACGATAAAGTTAGGGAAATCAGCTACTTCTCCCTCGTTAGACCCCACTTAGAATATGCCGCCAGTATTTGGGATCCTTATGAGATAGGCTTGGAAACTGAGTTAGAACGCGTGCAGCGAAGATCGGCAAGATATGTTAAAGGCCGTTATGATAATCTCGTTAGTGTTCCTGACCTTTTGCAGCAACTGGGATGGGAAAAGCTTTCAGACCGTCGATTAAAATGTAGACTCAATCTATTACGTAAGTTCCAAACCGGTCTATTCTCTGACGACGTTGATAATATTTTACGAAATCCGACATACTACGGTAGATCAGATCATGAGAGTAAAATTAGGGAACTAGACTGCAGAACGGATACATTTAAGATGTCTTTTATCCCACGAACGATAAGGGACCATAATAGGTGCCATGAGACTTTTATCTAGGTTTGTCGTTAGATAGTCGTTAGTAGTTAGTAGGATGACATATGTAGTGTAGTGTTGCATGCTTGTGAGGCTTCGCCTCGTGACAAGCATTAGCGATTTATGCTAATGCATAATCAGTCGTAGTTACACTAACTTAAGGGCATAGTGTAATGCATGTTGGTGATTACTCACCCCCTGCCACACACCCCTGAGGTGGCTTGCAGGGTATTTTGTAGATGTAGATGTAGATAGGGACACTCTCGCAAGCATTGCGTTTGTGGTAACCATCTTCCCTGTTTAATTGTAGCTTGGATATTTTTTAAAATTTAAGGCATCTTTTAGGGCGGAGTTTCCCGACCAGTTTTAAGCGCACCACTTTGGAATTGCGAGATAGCATTCAAGGGGGTGCGAGATAACATTTGTTTATTGCTCAAATTGAGGGTACCTTTTTTTGTAAGAGTACTTATTTTAATTTTTGTAACATTTTTTCCTTTCATATATTTTATTTTTGTTTATATATTAGTAAAATTTATACAAATTTGCTTGGATCACCATCTATTTTATTCTTATATAAATTATTACTTTAAGAAGTGCGAGATATATTACTTGAAGGGTTGTGAGTACGTTTTAAACTTTTTTAGGGGTTTGGAGAATAGAAAAGTTTGAGAACCACTGCCATATTGTAATATCAGTATTTTTGAAAATAAAATTAGATTATATTGTATTTCCGCGCGATATTTTGTTGCCGACCGCGGTTTCCAATTGACCTTCGAAATGCCTTGAAAATGACGCTATGGCATCGAAACAGCGATCGACAATATATTATTGTGTTGCTTTTGGTTTAGCCTCCGGGGTTTGAACCCTGGCCCTTGAGATGGGAAGCCAGTACTCCAAGCCACCTCATCGTCTTTCCATCTCTTTCTTTCTTTTCTCCCACTCCTGTACTATCTTAACTTTTTTCGCGATCGCTCTTTGAAACCTCTCCCGACTCGCTCAGCGTCCGAATATGTCTTCTTACCTTCCCGACCATCTCCTGTGTCCTTGGGATAAAAAGGCGAAGATGACGCCGTTACCTTCCTCCTTCCTTCGTCCTCTTTTGAAAAGGACACTGCTGTCTTCTTCCTCTTCTCCTCTGAATTCTCTTCGTGTGCTCGAAGCCATTGCGTCATCCTCTTGAAACCTCGTCCCGTGTGTGCGAATGACCGTTGATGCCACGGAGCGCGGAAATCTTTATTTTTTTTGAGCACCTTCTGCTCGTCAAGAAGGGTTCGGTTTTGAGGCGAGGGAAGGAAGAAAGGAAGAAGAGACGGGGGGAGAAAGATAAGGGGCATTCTCTACACCACACTCCTCTCCCTCCAACCCTGCTCTCTGATGCTGCGTGTCTTCCTCCAAACCATTAGATTACTCAGCGGTATCTCTCTCTTCCTCCACTTCCATTACTCGTTCACACTAATTTCTCCTTTCTCCTCGCTATTTTTTCGGTTTTATAAGTTAGAATAAAGTTATACATCTACAAAACACTCTGCAAGCCACCTCAGGGGTGTGTGGCAGGGGGTGAGTATTCACCAACATGCATTACATTATACCCTAAAGTTAGTAACTACGACTAATTATGCATTAGCATAAATCGCTAATGATTGTCACGAGTCGAAGCCTCACAAGCATGCACCACTACACTACAGATGTCATCAAAATGGAGAGTGACTGTCAATATACATGTATTCTACAACTACACAGGTGGACAGAGACTCAAGACCTATGTGGAAAACATGCACGGCGTGCTGTTAGTACTAGGTAACAGATAAGAATTCAAGTATATGGGAGTACTACTAATACTAAGAGCTACACTACCTATCGACAAACCTAGATAAAAGTCTCATTGGCAGCTATTATGGTCCCTTATAGTTCGTGGGAAAAATGACATTTTAAATCTGTCCGTTTTACAGTCTAGTTCCCTAATTTTATTCTCATGATCTGATCTACCGTAGTATGTAGGATTTCGTAAAATATTATCAACGTCGTTAGAGAATAGACCGGTTTGGAACTTACATAATAGATTGAGTCTAAATTTTAATCGACGGTCTGAAAGCGTTTCCCATCCCAGTTGCTGCAACTCCTATATCCTATAGGATAGTATATAATAGTATTTAGTTAATTACTTGGGTAGGCTACCAACAGCTGTGGCAGTTTGCTCCATTAAGATCAAGCGGATAGGTGGGTAGGGGGAAAGATTTCATGGGAAACGGAGGAATATTTGAGAGAAACCTAGCGTCGGTATTACCCCTACTCTCAACGAAGGGAGCCCTAAGAGGAAACACAGTTTAACGTCCCATCCGACGGACAGTGTACTCTACTTGAAGTGCTTTCTACGTGCCACCCAAGTAGGGATTGGGATCCCACTGGAAAAACTCCGACACCACCTGGGTACGAACCCTAGGGGTGGGGAGCCAGTACTTTAGTTGAACAGATTTTAATTTTAAAAATATACAGCGTAATCGGCCTGCAATTTTTAGTTTTTTTCCAGTTTGCAATTTCCTAAAGTAGATAGAGGATTGCGCTAGCGGAAGACGCGTTCAGCAATATGTGAGAGCTGACGTCGGGCATCTCGTACGGAAAGAAAAGGCTGGCGAAGAGTTTAATTTGGGGTATAGCCTTCTATGGTGCAGAAGCTCGCGGTATGAGGAAAGAGAAAGAAAATAGATTACCAGCTTTCGAGATGTGGATAGGTAGGTAAAAGTAGAATGGACCGAATGCAAGACCCCTGAGGTGGCTTGCAGGGTATTTTGTAGATGTAGATGTAAGACGAACGAGGAAGTACTTGGCATGGTGGGAGTAATACATTCTGGAAGAGATTGTGCAGAGGCAGAGTTGGTGGTTGGAACAGGTAATGACGGACGCAGGGATGCAGCAGGTAGTGATAGAAGGTAGTTTGTTGCTTAAGCGGAATAGGGGAATTAAGTGAATAGGCTTTATGAATGGGATTAAGAGGGGTAGGAGGTGTGCTGAGATTAAGCAAGAAATCGTTTGAGGCGTTAGAGACTTGAGCCTTTCAGTCTAAATAGTTTTTATTAAATTCCATTTTAACCTATCACATCCAGTGGACCACCCTAATAATAATGATCGTAGGTGCTTTACGAGAGCAGAGATGACGGATATTATGACGATGAGATTTCTTTTTTCCTCCTCTTCAGGTCGTAGGTATAGGCACCTATATTTTTGTTGGCCCCGATCATAGTGCTACCGTGCTTGTATTCGTCGAAATTATAAGCCTTACGCCACGTGGTCTACTGCTCGAGGTTCACGCCATAGATTAAAGAATAATAATAATAATAATAATAAAACGTCTTTATTGGGCGAGATTGGGACTAGAAAGTCCCATCTTCCATCTAACCCCTCGTCAAACATAAAATTATTGCAGTTAAATACATTGTCAAGTTGCTCTTGGAATTACATTCAACAATCAAAATTATAAGTTAGCAAAGTGTAAAAAGATGTGAGCAAACGTGGGAAAAACCTAAGGATATTGACTGTCGTCCTTATTGGAAAAAAACCCACTGCAGGAAAACGCCCACACAAGAAGGGGGGCGTGAAAAACCTGCGAAAACCTACTGAGAAAGAGCTAATGTAAACATGGATGTATACAAATACAAGAAAATATCACCCAGTACCTGGAAAGAAAAAGAATATTAGATGAGGCAGGAGGAGATTAGTGTTGAATCTTTCCTACTGTTCCCATGGTGTTTTATGTGTCTCGTTGTTGTTCTCGGAGAAGTTTTTCGTATAGTGCCCTTTTGAAGGATGCGAGTGATGATGATTTACGTAGCGGTAAGTCAATGTTGTTCCACTCGCGACATGCGGTCACAATGAATGATTTATTGAATCTGACTGTCCGGTGGTGAGGAATAACGAGTTTATCATTTCCCCTCGTATTTGAGTCGTGTACTCTACTAAGTGTTTGAAACTCGTCTCTTAGGTACGCTGGTGTATTTGTTTGTAAAATTTGATAGAGAAGACCAAGGATATGCAGCCGGCGTCGTGAACTAGGTTTTAACCAATTGAGATTGTTAATATAATTGGTAGTATGATCTGATATATGTAAATTAAATATGAACCTAATGCAGGCGTTGAAGGAGCGTTGAAGTGGGAGTAGATGAAAACACAAGCCAACATAGAACAGGGGAAAATTGCACCCACTATAAATGAGCAGTAGGCCATATTAAATGGACCGTTTAATACTGCAAATACTCCGGAAACTAGGATGGTTGAGGAAGAATTTCCGCTGATTTCATGATTTACATAATCACAGGTGAACAAAAAATGGACAGCATGAAGAACTACATGATCCAAATGATCGAAGAAAATCACTAATGAGGAAATCCTAGGGTGAGTTGTAGAGAAAGAATATATAATGGAAACTTCAAATTAGAAAAAGGCAAAATTTGACTGTGGTCGAGTTAGAGATCAATCGAAGAAAGAACCGTTGGCTTAAAGGACAGTATGAATGAATAGAAGTTCATACTAACGTATCCTTAGCGGAAGAAAGGGAGCGTGTGAAGAGTCCTTGGATCTTGGGTCTTGAGTCCCTGTCCATCTGTGTAGTTGTAGAATGCATGTATATTGACGGTCACTCTCCATTTTGATGACATCTGTAGTGTAGTGGTGCATGCTTGTGAGGCTTCGCCTCGTGACAAGCATTACGTGTGATGATGTAGCATTGGTAATTATATCATTTAAAATTTTCCTCTACAATAATAACTATGCACTTTTCCTTTCCAAGTAGAATTGAATAATTTATCATTTTAACCTAAAGGAAATCATAAGTTATATATATGCATTTGGGACCCTGTTCCATCTACAATTATAATTAATCTATTATACCTATGGACTCCATCATAATTGAATGCATATAGCGTTTTTGGGTTGCAGAAAACTACCCAAGTAGCAGAAAATGTTGTATGGATATCCATAAATGGTTACCAATATCTAAAAGACGTTAGGTCCAACCTGTAACATTGTGTGGACATTCTATGGATATTACATCGAAATATCCATACGAAGATATCTATGGAACGTTCGATATAATATTTTCTTTTTTTTCCTAAATTGAGACGTGAAAAATAAATTTAGCACTATGATCACGAATTACCTACATTCTTTACTCTTTGCATTTAGCATGATGTTCACGAATTATAAACTTATTTGCTCTTTGAACAAATTGATGTAGCTAAATTGACCTGTGACTTTGGTAAGTTATCACAGAGACTTCCGGTTAACTCTCCTTGCGGTTAGTTTCCACCCAGTTTCTTTCTATTTATTTTCCTCTGGACGACAGTGCGAAGTTCGAAGTTCGCAGCGCGAAAGTGCGACGACAAAGTGAGAGAAACAAGCTACTTCTCTCTCGTTAGACCCCATTTAGAATATGCTTCCAGGGTTTGGGATCCTCATGAAAAAGGCTTAAAAACTGAGTTAGAACGTGTACAGAGAAGAGCAGCCAGGTACGTGAGAAACCGTTACGATTGTCTTGTTAGTGTTACTGACCTCTTAGAACAACTCGGATGGGAATCACTGTCAGACCGTAGATTGAAAACAAGACTACATCTATTATGTAAATTCAAGAGTAGTATATTTTCCGACGAAGTTGATCATATTTTACGACCGCCAACGTACTATGGTAGATTAGATCATAAAAATAAAATAAGAGAGATAGAATGTAGAACAAATAGATTTAAAATGTCGTTTTTTCCGCGAGCGATAAGAGACTATAACGGCTGTGTAAGGACTTAGAAATAGATTAGTTGACTGGTAGTGTAGCTTACTAACTTATGTATTTCTTAAAGCATGTTTACGGAGTTTTATGGTGTTTCTAACAGCATGTTTAGCATGTTCTAGCTTCATAGGCAGATTGCCCTCTTAAGTAGCATGTAGAATATTATGTGTCATCGTATATGTGTGGCGTGCATGTGGGTATTCTCTTGCATGCTGCATGATGGTTTTTAGTTCATGATGGAATTGGTTAGTATCCTTTATATTCATGACCGTGCGGTGTGCATGTGGCGGTCCGCTTGCATGCTGCATTTTGGTGACTTGTCACCCCCTGCCAAACAACCTAGAGGTGGCTCGCAGGGTAACATGTAGATGTAGATGTAGATGTAGATTAGCGATTTATGCTAATGCATAATTAGTCGTAGTTACACTAACTCTAGGGTATAGTGTAATGCATGTTGGTGATTACTCACCCCCTGCCACACACCCCTGAGGTGGCTTGCAGGGTATCTTGTACATGTAGACGTGAAGAGAAGCCTTCCGCCTGTAAAATTCTAGAGGATTTTCAGTGTCTTCCATCTCAACCTAACTCCACCAGTGGTTTACCCTATTTGGAAAAATTGTGAGCAAGATCTAGGCCGGGTTTCAATTCAGGGATATCCGCTTATTAGAATGCCATATACACTACGTTCAGTACGAGCCTTGGCCATACTTGCGAAGTGAAGCGGACAACTAGCGCCTTTACGTAGATGTGGTCGAAAAATTCGTCAAACAAATAAGTGGCGACAGCCGTCACTTTGACATATATCTCGTGAAAACGTCTAAAAATGGAATTTTAGTAGCATATAAGTATTAAACAGGTCTGGCAGGTACATAATAAACTTAATTATGGAAGGTTAATTAACATATTCATTCAAATTTGACCTCTCACGAAGTTGGCGCAACCCTAGCGATAACGGACGCCATGATAAATTAAGTACGACTGGAGAACACTGGGGAAGCGTGGAAGAGGAAGGAAGAGGATAAGAATTCTGGAGAAAATAAGAGGAGGTAGGAGATATGAAGAATCGAAGAGGGGTCTAACGGCGGGACATCCTTAGGAGGGAAAGCGAGACAATATCTATGGAATTGAGATGCGGAATCGGGACTGTCCAAGAACCTACCAATCAGCTGGAGTGGAATACTTCAATGGTACGTCCGGCTAGTAAGCATTTTCTTTCTCTTACTAGCCCGTATCAACTCTTTATCATGGTCGTTGAGAATCGGTCGAAAGGTTGAAATTTTCACGCCCCTTTCTGAACTTGGAGAAAATTAAGTGCGGCTAGTACGCCTTAACGTGGATTGGTTCACGGCCCTATAGTTTCCTTCACCTTCCACTAATGCTTTTTCCACCGCGGCGTTTCTCGCTCGTGCCGTCAAAAGAGTCCCGTCCTACGTTTCCCCCCTATCCCGTCCCCTCTCCCTCTCTACCCCGTCTCTCCTTCCCTTTCAGTTGTCCTTTCTCCTCACGTCGTCCTGTTCCTTCATTTCTTCTCCCTCACGTGTGTGCTTTTGGCGCTGTCCTCCTCCCCGTGCGTCCCCCCCCCTGCGATGTTTCTTCTACGTGTTCCTTCTTCTTTCACAGTCTCCTCCTCCTCTTCCCCCCCCCCCCTCCCTCTCAAGCTGACCTCATTCCTTCCTACCAACCCCTTCAGAATGGTATCCCCCCCTCCCGCTCCCTGTAAGCCGCACCCCCTCCCCTCTTTTCCTTCTTCTTCCGGCACCCCTCCTCACCCTTCCACTCCCCCCTCACATTCCTCTCTTACGTTAACTCTCCCTCCGTCACCTTATTTCCTTTCCCGAGTGTGCGTCTCCTTTTTATGTAAACCCCGGGGCAGTTTACACGTGTCTCTCCTTCCCACTTCCTTCCATTTACGGCCATCCTTCTCGCTTTCTCTCCTTCTTCTTCTCACTACCTCACTGGGGGTCCATTCTCACCTCGTCCTGTTGCCTCCCTGCTCGTCCTTATCTTTTCCTTGAGGACTGTGTCTGCCCCCCCCTGCGTCCACACGCAACCTACTGTACAATGTGAGAATCCAGTTTGGTTGGGTAGTAATAGTTTTTTTGGGTAGTAAAAATTGCTTCCTATTGTAGTGCTATCGGGATAAGAGAGTAGTTTTTCTCGCCGATAACACTCGTAAAAACACTAACTCTTTCCAAGCTCGGGTGAGATAAATGAGGAAAACGAACGAAACACAAGTATTATCAATCATAAGCTTAACTTATCAATATATTTTACAAATCACAAAATAGAACCAAACCAATTACAAGAATTTACCCATAGGTCGAGTGCCAGGCGACCGTAATGAAAGTTTCCAGTCGGAAAATATTTTAAGTTTAACAAGTACGAGAGGTTGAACTTCTCTCTTAAGTACAAAAGTGACTTAGTCAGCAGGCTCACACAACGGTGATACCCGGTCGGCGTCTCGGCAGCAATAGAGGGCGAGCCTAGCCATGAGTCAGCTGAGGAGGGGGTCTGTCGACAAGGACGAAGGTGGAATGGGTAAGGTCAGGAGGTTGGCGATTGGTAGCCTTGGAGGGGAGGAAATAATGGGATGGGTGATAGATAGGGTGGCAGTTTTTAATTGGAGCGCCAGGAACTGTTTTCTGGCGTCGGCCGCAGAATACAGGATCACAGCCTTTGAGCCTTGGTCAGGATGACCGCATTCTTGGTATCCTTCCTCACTTTACTGGCTATATAAACGATGCAGGACCTGGTGAGGGAAAGGCGCGGCTAAAGGCGTGGCTGAAGGCGTGGCAGAAGTCGCTGGCAGGAGTCGCTGCATTTTGTAGTCGTAGGCATTTTGGCCGTCGTTGGCGCACATGTCGTTACATGCGCGCTAAGTCCTTCGGCTAAGTCCGGAGGATAAACAGTCCGCAGAGGGGAAACTGTCCAAAGAGGGGAATTGCCCAAAAAAAGGGGGGGGGAAATGCCACACTATGCCTATTTTAATAAACTAGCGGCAATTGCGGTATTTCCTCATGTTGCCACGTGCAGCCTTCTCCTTATCCGGTCCCTCCGGTACCTCTCCATTGTGATAATATCTGAAGTGAAGTGCATGCTTGTGAGGCTTCGTCTCGTGGCAAGCATTAGCGACTTGTGCTAATGCATAATTAGTCGTAGTTACATCAACTTTAGGGTATGGTGTAATGCTTGATGGTGAATACTCACCCCCTGCCACACACCCCTGTGGTGGCTTGCAGGGTATTTTGTAGATGTAGATGTTGTCTTTCCTCGAATTGGAGAACTTTGTATAAATGAATAAGTTCCACCAAGTTACGCCTGATACTACCAGTTTGAGAACTATCTTTGAAGCAAGAAGTTAATCTTTCCTGGCGAATTCCTTCTCGTTTTTTTATTTTATCCTTGTATAAGAGGACTGTCTGTTTCCCTTGCGTCCACATGCAACCGCCCTGCTGTGTAGAGTGAAAATCCAATTTGGTTGTCTAGTAATAGTTTTTTTTCCGAATCGTAAAATTGCCTCTACTGTTTATTTTATATGCTGACGACAATTTTAGTATTTCGACATCTTGCCACACACAGCCTCCTCCGTAATGCTTCTTGCATTTGACAACTTTCTTTGATGCAAGAAGTTATCCTTTCCTGGCGAATAGTGCATGTGAACTCTATTCGAATTACACACCGGGTCGATTCTTCCATTTCATCCAACTTTTCCATAGGCGTCGAGCTCATCATCATCATAACCCTGATGATGATGACCCCATTGAAATCGTAGAAACGTTGTATGAAACGGAAGAATTGACCCGGTGTGTAACCCGAGGAGAGTTCAGTTTATAGGGATTGGAAATTCAAATCCAGAACCGATTTTCGTTTAATCGACTTTCGATTTTGGTTTATAAAATCGATATTCTAAAAATTCGATTTTTTGCCCAAAATAATCGAAAAATCGAAATCGATATTTATACATAGTAAAGTAATTGTCTGCTGAAATACGGATGTGTTGTTGTAACAAAATGCAAAATACAGGTTAATGGAAGCACTAGGGATAAGAACTGAATGCAGTTAAATTTATTAATACAATATATTATTTTAAAGGTATTAATAAGATATGCAGGGAAGTAACAATCCATAACAGATACTTATAAACAAATGGGTTATATAATAAGCAAATTACATATAGTTTAGTAGCAATAACAATTGTACCTATATTGAAAAGTGGGCTTACCTACCACAAAACGAAAAACATAATTTTATTTATTTTTTGTTTGCAAAGCCGTGGAACCAGTGTTCCTCAGGGATGGACCTTAAGAAAACTAACTTATTTATATGTTTTCCGGATAATCGATTTTGCACCTGAGTTGCAATTAATCCGGCGTGAGAAAATAGTCGCTCACACGGCACGGTAGAGGCAGCTATAGATAAAATCCTGCTGGCTGGTTTGTATAATACGTGGGGATATTCTCCCTCAATCTCCTCCTTCCAAGCTTGTAGTGGATTTGGGTTGGACTTGCGGTCGACTGGAGGGCGGTTTACGAACTGGCGCAGCTCGATTGGCAAAATTCAAACGCTAGCTTCAGGTAGCAAGCTAAAAATCGAAAATCGATCGGCTAGAATCGATTTTGATCGGTTTATCAAAACAAAAAGTCGACTTCAATTAAATCGAAAATCGGAGTGCGGTAATCGATTTTCGATTAAAATCTAAATCGATTTTCCAATCCCTAGTTCACTACTCTCTTTGATACCTTGCTTTGAAATGCAAGCATCCTATTTCAAGTCTGAGGTCCCAGTGATTCCGAATATATTTAGATTTATTTTTAAATCGTTAGAATGTCATCTAGCACTTATTTAATCCTCCTCCTTATCTGTCCTTGTATTTGACAAATGTCTGTAATGCCGTGCTTCGACATGCGCTTTCTGAGAAACAAGTTTGGCCGGGAAATGTTCGATTTCTTCATATTGTTAAAATTGCAACTTATTCACTCGTTTTTAGGACGATTCACGAACTTATTTTCCTTTTAAAGACAATATTTCAAGGCATTACGAGCAGAAAGAATTTCACGAGGCAAAATTGGACGTGAGTAGTATAGCAAAATAATAAGGCATGTGATGAATGTCTCGGAAAATTAATTATCACAATATTCACACAAAAATAAGGCTTTAGTGGGGAATGGTACTACACCTTGAAAATCGTTTGTTAACGCAGGTAGAAATAATCGACTCATGGCTGTTTTTTTATTTCTGAATTGCCAAAATATCGTTTTGTGCCTCAGTATATGTTAGTGACTGGATTTATTACTGGAAAGATCAATATATTTGATAATGATGTGATTCACCAACATTGTGGAAGGTTACTCGGGATTTCCACCGGGTCAGGTTCTTCATCTCGGCCGACGTTTCGATGAACGAGTTGTCCATCGTCATCAGGGAATATCTCGAAAGTGGTCCTCCTTATATACGGATGACGGCGGTATCATCCGGGGCAGGAGTTATGTGATTGGTCGAGAAATTCCCGCCATTTTCCTCGTTCCTCACGGATGCTCCTCAGCACCGGTTTCCATGAGGCGCTCAGTGTGTAGCCAGTGTCACGGTTCATGGTGGTGTTGAGACGAATTTCAATGGCCTCCCTTGCCAGTCTTTCCCAAAATTTGTCTATCCGACAAAGGACCTTGGTCTTCTCCCAACAGATGGCGTGGTCGGAGGAAATGCTGTGGTCGGCCACGGCCGATTTTTCAGGCTGCCCGAGTCTGAAATGTCTTTGGTGTTCCTTCAATCTTGTTTCGATGGTCCTTTGGTTTTTCTCCGTCTCCAGGGAAATTCGAATTCACCCTGGAGACGGAGAAAAACCAAAGGATTCCTTTCCTTGACATCCTCATCCACCGCAAGGAAGATGGTACGTTGGGCCACAGCGTTTACAGGAAGCCGACGCACACGGACCTATACCTAAACGGACGAAGCCATCATCACCCTTCACAGAAAGCTGCGGTCTTGTCAACCCTACTACATCGTGCCAAAACCATTTCCGACGCGGAGAGTCTTCCCAATGAGCTTCGTCATCTAAAGAAGACTTTTCTGCAAAGCGGCAACGACATATCTAAGGCCCTAAAAAGGGCCTTTACAACACAAGACGTAACGACTGGGGAAGAACGCCAGAAGCCGATTGCCAGGGCTGGCATTCCGTTCATATCCACCGTTTCAGGAAAAATCGCCAGAATCCTCAAGAGGCATGGAATTGAAGCCTATTTTCGCCCGCCGCCTAAACTAAGAGGCCAACTCGTGACGGCCAAGGACCCTTGTGGACTTTAGACTCCGGGTATCTACCAGATACCATGCACATGCGGCCTGGTGTACGTGGGAGAGACAGGGAGGACCATCGAAACAAGATTGAAGGAACACCAAAGACATTTCAGACTCGGGCAGCCTGAAAAATCGGCCGTGGCCGACCACAGCATTTCCTCCGACCACGCCATCTGTTGGGAGAAGACCAAGGTCCTTTGTCGGATAGACAAATTTTGGGAAAGACTGGCAAGGGAGGCCATTGAAATTCGTCTCAACACCACCATGAACCGTGACACTGGCTACACACTGAGCGCCTCATGGAAACCGGTGCTGAGGAGCATCCGTGAGGAACGAGGAAAATGGCGGGAATTTCTCGACCAATCACATAACTCCTGCCCCGGATGATACCGCCGTCATCCGTATATAAGGAGGACCACTTTCGAGATATTCCCTGATGACGATGGACAACTCGTTCATCGAAACGTCGGCCGAGATGAAGAACCTGACCCGGTGGAAATCCCGAGTAACCTTCCACAATTCTATACGCCGGGAAAGCCTGCGATCATTCTTCACCAACATTGGTTAGGTCAGCAAATATACTTTTTTTATTGAATAATATTAAGGCTTGGTTTTACAATATCTGGTTAACGTTAACTGTAAGATGACGTAACCTTTACTTTAACTTTAGTATAAATGAAATTTTGAGTTTTTTACGCGGCTGCCAGGAGCGCAAGCCTCAGGGGGACGCACTCTGCAGACCCACAGCCTGCGGGCCGCTGGGACACAGGCACAGAAAATTAAAACATGATGCTAACTCGCATTTAAAAAACGCACCTGATTACGATAGGCACCCCCACAATGTAGGAACGGCGCCTCTAACTTAACACACAAAATTTGTACCGAGCCCTAAATAAAAAAAAATACTACACACAAACTAATATTTTGTTACACTCATGTGTACATTAACATTGGCCGTTTTTCCTCTCTCGGCCACACGCCAACCAAAGCGGCCGGGCGGCGCGGCGTGCCGGCCGTGTCGGCTGGCCATAGTGAGAAGGACCAACGAGCGTAGCAAAACACTGTGTGGGGTGTTCCCACAATTCGTTCGTTCTGATTATTCGATGCACAGTGTTATAGTCAGTATAGCGGGGGGCGCAAAATTATATATTGGGGGGCGCAAAATTCAAATCTTGCCAGGGGCGTTGGTGACCCTAGCTACGACTCAGTTGACGTCAAAGAAACAAAAATAATCGCGAAGGTGAAAAAACTTAAGCCCCGGCTGATCCGAGAAGCGTTGGAGATAAGGAAATGCAAACAAAAAACAATAGAGACAGCGACCTCAAACTTAGCCACACGTGGGTTCCTGTTTTAAACGTAAATAAAAATAAAATTTCAATGACTACTCCTTCCACCCCGTCCCTTCCCCAACCTATTTCTTCCATGAACCGTTATTTAAACCCCCCCCCCCAACTCGACAGAGCCTCATTCCCTTAGACAAAGTGACCAGCAACGGCCACGAAACGTCGGGTAACAACACGCGACTGAATAAATACGCGGGGTACACCCGAACAGCAAGAGAAATACAGCTTTTTGCGAATGGTTCAAATATATCATAATCTCGAGCCGATCGTTATTGTGCCGCGTGACTCCTTAGTTATGTGATCGAAATCATCTCGAGTGATTCAAACCGCAACCCCAAATGCACTCCAAAACCCGGCTAATCCTCTCCCTCCCACAAACTTTCATTCTGCAGCCTCACCATCCCCTATCTACGTTCTTCCATCACCAACCGACAATGCGATGATACCTTGCCGGTCCCAAGAAGGTTATTTATGAAACGAACATCGTGTACATTGTGCCTGATGGTGATGCAAATCATAGCAGTCGTCTTATACGTATATAAATACAATGCTTATGCGGAAATGGTAAGTGTTTCATTAAGTCTTGTATCATTTTCTCAAAGTTATGCTGGAAACTACAGCATATATCAGAAACATAAGTCGGCTAATATCTTCAGGGAAATCATACTGGCAATCAACAAAGCTCTATCTTTTCCTTTAGAATTTTGCTACGTTGTTCTAGAATTCAGGGGTCTTCAAACTTATCGTAACGAGGGCCGCAATGGGGACTTGAACACTTGTCAGCGGGCCGTAGAATAAAAAAAATAATTGGAAACTGGATATGAGTTTTAACGAAATAAGAGAATTTTATTAATTGAGTACAGGGTATGTGAAATTAATGTATCGTATTCTGATGATGACGAACACTACCAGCAAATTCTCATATTTCCATCTGAGAACAATTAATTTGGATGGTTTTATTGTGTTTGTGTTTTTTAAATCTTATTAAACTGAGATTGAAATTTTGAAACGCTGCTTACTTACAAGTAGCGACCATTGAAGCAAACATTATGCGGCGCATTTCCGCATAATTCATCTTCGGGCCGCATAAAATCATCTTGCGGGCCAGATGTGGCCCGCGGGCCGTACTTTGGAGACCCCTGTTCCAAGTCATGATTTTCTGGAACGTTCCACTTCGTCGTATCTTTGTTGTGGTGACGACGTTTTTGGAGGTAATTATAGCATCCCCCTTCAGAAGTCAGAAGTTAAGAGGATGGCAATGGCGCATGCTTTCATAGAGGGAGCTCGCTGTACCTGAGGCCAATCAAAGCAATTTCCCCCTTTATTCTGTCCCCTCACTGTTTCTTCTATCCGTCTCTTAGGGAAGAGAACAGACGACACCGAGGAACATCCCGGGAAAACCCTGCTCCTTAAGATACATCCTTTCACCACATTCTGTGCTATTTTGTTACGTTGTCTATGTTTTGTTTTTTTTTAAATCTTCGTTACAGTCGTCGATATTGAATTGGGATGCATCTTTTGCCATTGTTCTGACTTTTATTTTTTGTTTTGCTATTTGGCGAAGGTGACCCATCAGCGTGAGGTAATTTGCGCCATGGAGGACCGGTTGGTAGGTGGATAAGAAAAGCATTAGCAAGGGAATGGAGGATGGGTGGATAAGCAACCCGACGCCTGCTTTAGCCTGATCTTAAACCCGTTATGGGCTAGAATTAATTAGCACCAAGGCTTTTTCTTTAAACTTAAGAAACGTTTTTTCAAACAAGCAAATCAATAATCGATTCTGCTGTCATGGCGGAAGTTTTTTTTTGCCTGTTAGATAAAGTGCCAAAAAATTGAGTTATCTGAGTTATATGTGTTTAAACCTTTGATCAGTTATAACAACAGCATCTGGTGAATCGGTGAAAGTGAAGGTGGCTTCCGAGATCTTGTTTTGTAGATGTGAAATCTTATTTCTGTGAACCGGAGATCAGCCATATTTGTTTACATCTAGAAAAGGAAAGTCATACGTCTTTTTCCTATCTATAAATGTTTCCGGATTCACATATTTGTTAATTCTGTTCCATCGAAAGAAATTATGCTTTGTTCGAGGTGTGCGGTAGTGCTCCCAGAAGATGGTGATTTTATTAAGTGTTTTGGGTGTGATGGCAAACTACACTATACCTGTGCAGGTTTGCGTGATTCCTCGTATAGAGCTATGTCGGGGAAGAATAAGGAAACATGGAGATGCCCCACCTGCCGAAATACAAATAAACCATCGGGAGTCACGAAGGAGGGAAGTCGGTCCCCTGCACCGAAGGCTCAGATGGGGGGCATGAATGTAGTCAAAGAAGGTGAACGACTGAAGAGAATGGAGATTGATGTGAGTGAGATAAAAAATAGTTTGGCTTTCTTGTGTGACAAATATGATTGTATAAATGAACAAATGACTATGGTGAAGGAGCTGAAAGAAATAATTGGAGTACTTAAAACCGAAATAGAGGAAAAAAATAAGTTAATTGATAATCTGTATCAAAGATCTAGAACAAGATAAATTAAATAAATCAATTGAAATAGTAGGGGTGGATGTTCAAGGTAACGAAGGGGAGTGTAAATCTATAATTAATGAACTTTCAAAATGTATTGGGATTGAAAACTTTAATGATAAAGATTTAGATGATATATATTGTGTACAAATGAAAAAAGAGGAAGGAAGTAAAAAGAAAATAATTGTCAAATTTACGACAAAACTAATGAAGGAACAGTGGATTCAAAAAAAGAAAAACTTGTATAATGTCCAACTTGATAATATAGAGACCAATGGTAATATTTTTATAAATGAGTGTCTAACAGCAGTAAAAAATAATCTCTTCTGTAAAGCAAGAAATAAGAGTAGAGAAAAGAGCTATAAATATGTATGGGTAAAAAATGGCAAAATATTTGTTAAAAAGGATCCAAACGCTGCAGTAATTAGAGTTAAAATAGAAAATGACCTAAGTAAGATCAATTATGGTGTATTGTGAAACTGTGAAATGGATATACTATCCTTAATAACACAATCACCGACTGTATGCCACACATATGACTTTCCCATTGACAAACCACCTAGTAATTTATATGATAATGTATGTGTACATCTGAATGTCAGGAGTATCAGAAAACACCACCAAGAATTGGAAGTTGTACTAAATGACCTAAAAAATTTTTTTCATATTGTTGTTCTGGTCTTAACTGAGGTGAACATTAGTGAGCATGGGGCTAAATTATTCAAGATTGAGGGTTATGAGATGGTTTATAATTTAAGAAAGCATGGGAGAGGCGGTGGTGTAATAATATATGCCCTCCATGGCCTTATTGTGAAAAAGGTAGAATTAACTACAACATCATTTGAAAGTGTAATGTGTGATGTGTGTTTACATGGAATTTTGATTACTGTTGTAGGAGTTTACAGACCACCTCAAAATAGGATTAAGGACTTCCTAAATGAACTTGCAAACAATTTGAAGACCATAAAAAATAAAGATATCATTTTGTGTGGAGATTTCAATATTAACTTAATAAGCAGTTATGATTTAGATGTTATTCGATATAAAGATGTACTAGCATATCAGGGCTTCAATAAACTGATAAAAGGGTATACAAGAGAAGTTATTGTAAATGGTAAAACAATTTCCACTTGCTTGGACCATATTCATTATAAAGGTTCAAACTTTATCTGTGAAGGTATGATCATAAAAACAAATATCTTAGACCATTATACAGTAGCAATAGGATTATTATCTAAGCAAAAACTTGACTTAGAAGATAGAGGTATTAATAAAATTGTACCTACACAGTACGTAAATTATAAGAAACTAGATGGTTATATAGCAGATTATGATTGGGGTAATGTTATAAATATAAGTAACCATACAGAGCAATACAATAAATTTTGTGATGTCTTTAGGGAGATGTATAATAATGCGGTTGTGTTCAAAAGTAGGGGGAATATAAATGTTAAAAAGAGTTGGATTACAAACGATATACTTGCACAAATGCGGTTAAGAGATCTTTTATTTAAGAAATGTCCTACAAAAACACAATATAGGGAGGAATATGTAAGATCTAGAAACTATGTTCAAAATACAATTAAGAAAGCCAAGACTAGGTATTATCAAAAGTTATTAACTGATGCTACAAATAATCCAAAAATAATTTGGGAAATAATAAATGAAATAACTGCCGGAAAAAAGAAAAAAAACGAAACCAACGTAATATTAAATAATTTTAAAAATGAATACACTGACATAGAGGTAGCCAATAAATTTGTCCAAACATACAGTACAGAAATAGAAAATCTTAAAATAAAATGTAATGTGAAATGTTCGACAACTCATGTCAATTCCTTACAGAACAGTATATTCATCCCCATGTGTATGCCAAATGACATGCACAAAATTCTAAAAAATTCAAGTGATAAGACTCCAGGGTGGGACAAAATTAGAATCAGAAATTTGAAGCAGAATGAAACACTTTGTACCTTATTATGTAATTTTGTAAATAACTGCATACAAAATGCTATTGTACCTGAGGGATTGAAAACAGCAGTCATAAGCCCCATCTATAAAGGTGGGAAAAAATCCGATACAAATAACTATAGGCCGATATCGATTCTTCCAACTTTTGATAAAATAATGGAAAGGTATGTAGCGGATATACTTATAAATTATTTAGAGAAGAATACAATTTTATCACCATCTGAATTTGGTTTTCAAAAGAAAAAGGAACTAAACAAGCATTAGAGAAACTTTCTGACTACGTGTACGAATGTCTAGATAAAAGAAAAAAAGTAGTAGTGTTGTTTATAGATTTTCAAAAAGCTTTTGACTCGATAGATGCAATGATACCCTTGAAAAAATTAAGTAACATTGGTATAAGAGGAAGAATTCTAGAATTCTTTAGAAATTACTTATTAGACAGACGTATAATGGTAAAATTAAACCAGAATACAACTAGTGATGTTGCGGTCATCCACACTGGAGCACCTCAAGGATCTATTCTGGGTCCAATTCTGTTCAATATTTTTGTAAATGATATATTCAATGTAGTTCAGAAAGGTAAACTGGTACTTTATGCAGATGATGCGATGTTGATGTGTTCACACGTAAACTTTATTGAAGCAAATTTATTGCTACAAAAGGACGTTGATGAAATTCTGAAGTGGGCCAATGACAACAACATAAAGATAAACTTTAGCAAATCTAAAACAATGCATATAGTTACGAAAATTTACCTAAAAGAGAATATTATACTTGAAGCACACGACCACAATTGTATACATCATATAAAACGAGATTGTAAGTGTCCAAGACTGGAACAAGTAGAAAACTATAAGTATCTAGGAATTGAAATAAACACGAACTTTAACTTCAGTATGCACATTAAAAAATTAAACAGCAAAATTAGAAGTATAATATATCAATTCCACTACATTAAAAATATTGCAAACACACAAGTATTAAGGTTAATATATTTCAGTTTAGTAGAAAACCTATTAAGATATGGCATCACAATTTGGGGAAATACTGGGAGCACATACTTAAACATATTAAAACGTAATCAGGATGGAATAATTAAAATCATACACAGAACAAATCATAAAAATTGTAATTGTACCAACATAGCAACAATTTACAGAGAGTTAAATATACTTCCAATTGATAAACTAATTAAATATGTTTGTATATTAGATAACTACTATAATAAGGAGTTACCTACTACGGGAGACAAAGTAGTTAACGTCAATCGCAGACATAATTCATATATTACACCAAAATTTTATTCAGAATATGGGAGAAAAAAAAGGTCTGTTCAAATACCAACCATATTAAACCAATTACCCAAAGATATTCGAAATATTAAAAACATAAATGAAGTGAAAAAAAAGGTAAAGGAATGGCTATTAAAATAAATATTCAGATAAATTAATTGTATATTGTTCGATAAAATAAAAATACAATGATATCAAAATTAATTTAAACAATTATGATTAAGGACATAAAAACTGTAATTCAACAACTACAGCAGATGAACTTACTTAGTAAAAAATGCCACCTGCTGACAAGTCTTAATGGACTTAGCAGGAGCAAAATTGTTACAAGATGTGAACTAAAATGTATACTTTTATACCTAAATATTAATGTATCTATGTAATTTATGTATCCAAAATGAATGAGATTATATATTACCATATTTAATATTACCATATTTAATAATACAAGAATCTCTTTCGATGGATTCAACAGTGCTATATTTCCAATGTATACCTATCATAATACATATGCCGTCAAAGTTTAGTTTTCTGAAGCAGGGTTTTATGTCATTATTTCTTAAACTAATTATATGTTCATCTTACAGCTTTTTTCATAATTGAATATAATATTAATGTACGAAAAATGTCAAAAGCGAAAAAAGAGGGGAATACTTAATTCTTTTCGTCCATTATCTCCGCGTGTTTATAGCGTTGAAATTAATATGCTTTCTTAAATTAAAGTAGAAAAAGAAAATAAATTTCTTTCACATTACTGCAGTGATGCAGCGTAGCTCCATTGTAAATAGAACGTTTTACAGATAAGTTATTTAAATGGTTGCAGTCCATAAAGGGTATTCGAAAGGCGCCAAAGGGGACATTTATGCCGCCTACTGATTTACGTCCCATTTGACGGACGGAGCACTGTACTTGAGGCGCTCTCAGTACGGCACTCGAGAAGGGATTAGGATTTTTCAACGAGAAAAAAATTCCGCCACTTCCGGTAATCGAACTCGGGTCCTGGAAATGGAATGCCAAAACCGTAATCAGACTCACCAACCCCAATCCCCTCTTATTTATAAATTTATTTATATTTCTGCATTTATTTATTCGTATATTTTACACGCTGGAATCTTGTAGCCCGAATGGCGTTATTAAAAATTCACCGCTGTGCTGGTGCATTTACGATGTTTTTTTTATATGTACGCGGCAGTGTCTCGGTACACCGGAGGAGTAAATTCATCGCCAAGCATTTTCCTTCTCTTAGTCTGCAGGAACATCTATTTGCGTATGAAGTGTAATGAGTGCCTTTTTCCGAATGTTTAAAAGCATCCGTAATGCTGCTGAGCGTTGTCATCTGCGAGAGACAATGTCTTATCTATACAGCCTCGCACGTTCCCGTAGAGTCGGGTTCTGGGAGTTGGACGTGTCTCTTCTCGAAAAGAGATGAGGTGCTGGAAAGGAGGAAGCAATTGATTATTTGCTGACGACGCAGTGGTGTATAGAGAATTTCGAAAGAGTGGTGCGATGCGTGGCAGCTAGAATTAAACCTGAAAAAATGCGTTGTTGTGAATTTTTGGAAACGGAAAAACGCTCCTTGTAACAGCTATTGCATAAACAACATAACATTAGAGACCGTAGAATCGGTTAAGTACCTCGGAGTTACCCTGACTAATGATCTATCGTGGAGTAATCATATTCGAGAAATTACCGGTCAAGCTAATCGTAAATTGGGATTTGTTAACAGAATACTTGGCAAGTGCGACAATAAAGTTAGAGAAATCAGCTACTTCTCCCTCGTTAGACCCCACTTAGAATATGCCGCCAGTATTTGGGATCCTTATGAGATAGGCTTGGAAACTGAGTTAGAACGCGTGCATCGAAGATCGGCAAGATATGTTAAAGGCCGTTATGATAATCTCGTTAGTGTTCCTGACCTTTTGCAGCAACTGGGATGGGAAAAGCTTTCAGACCGTCGATTAAAATGTAGACTCAATCTATTACGTAAGTTCCAAACCGGTCTATTCTCTGACGACGTTGATAATATTTTACGAAATCCGACATACTGCGGTAGATCAGATCATGAGAGTAAAATTAGGGAACTAGACTGCAGAACGGATAGATTTAAGATGTCATTTTTCCCACGAACGATAAGGGACCATAACAGCTGCCAATGAGACTTTTATCTAGGTTTGTCGTTAGGTAGTGTAGCTCTTAGTAGTAGTAGTAATCCTAATACTTGAATCCTTATCTGTTACCTAGTACATACTAACAGCACGCCTAGCATGTTTTCTACATAGGTCTTGAGTCCCTGTCCATCTGTGTAGTTGTAGAATACATGTATATTGACGGTCACTCTCCATTTTGATGACATCTGTAGTGTAGCGGTGCATGCTTGTGAGGCTTCGCCTCGTGACAAGCATTAGCGATTTATGCTAATGCATAATTAGTCGTAGTTACACTAACTCTAGGGTATAGTGTAATGCATTTTGGTCATTACTCACCCCCTTTCACACACCCCTGAGGTGGCTTGCAGGGTATTTTGTAGATTTAGATGTAGAAGTATGGCAAAGACTTGCGCGAGTATCTACATGCAAGCTTACCACCCATCACGCCAATGTCTTTTCGGGGTAGGCAAAGTCAAAAAACATAAATTTTTATTGTTTCAGGCTTGACTTCGTGGAAGTGATGGATATCCATCATGAATAAAATACTTCGTACTTTTCCGTGGAAAAGTACGAAGTACCTTTATCATGCATCTCTTTTGTTTTTAAAAATTCAAAATAGATATCAAAGAAAATAGTTGTTCCTGTTAACTGGCCCCCTTTTAATAATTATTCCCACAATTCCTTGCGTACATCTTTCACTTCTCTTCTACTCTTTTATCGCTTCAAACACGATCTCCTCTTCTTTAAGACTCCTCCCCCTCCACAGAATCTCTCCTGCACCACATTCAACCACGGCTTTCTCAATCTATTCCTTCCCCTCACTCCATTCGTACCTTTATCATGCATCTCTTTTGTTTTCCCACTCTCATCTATTCACCAAGGAAGCACACTCCTTTCATATGCGTGCTTTACTAGAGCATCCAGCCGGCATTCTTTCATGAATCACTCATTCATGACGATATGCATCCTACGTTTTCCACTAACACATTTCAGGTGCTCCATTCCCCCTGAATTCCCCGTACTCTCATCCAGACACCCAGGTTTCGCTGCCATATTGTAAAGTCGGAAGGACAACACTTTTGTACACTGCGATTTTCACTTCCCGTACGCATCGCAAATCTAAACATGTGTACTTATTCCCTGATTTTTAGGTGCGCGTCAAAAAAGTGCAGAATCTACACCAATGGAAGCCAAGTTCAAACTAAACGAGGGGGTGGGGGAGGGGGCCAAAATAATGATGAAGAAAACGGCTTCATTTGATTTTATGGAAAACTAGTTGAAAAGCCGGCTGCAACAGGCTAAAATAATGGTGAAATAGCCAAAAAGTAATGAAGTAAATAATTAAATAGAAATTAATATATGGTTTCATTATTCATTAATAAAAATTAAAATAACTTAAAATATCTCCTTGGCAATTCGTTAAAACTATTTAAAATTTATTTTTTAAAATAGTACGTGTATTTTGAACAAAAGCATACACCCGCGACATCTTTCAGTTTGCGGAGGAAATATATGGGAGCTCGCTTGCCATCTATTGGTGCACATGTGAATCTTTACTCCTTTTAACTGATTCATACGTACGTTCGCGTAGCCTGTTATAGTAGATGCAGTGCTCTTTTGTAAATATTTTTCGTTTTGCTTTCTTATAGAAAAAGCCATGACGAAACCTAAATAATTCCGCTACTATTCTATGCAAATCTAATGTCCAGGAGGAGAGGGGGGCGAGGATAATGTTGATGAAAACGGCTGAACCAATTTAGTTGGTTTGGTGTCATTTTAATCGTATAGCATTGCGTAACTTCCGGAAAAATCCCCGAACTTCATCTTTCTACCCACTTAAATAGTAAATTGTAATAGTAATTGGAATAAAATTAAAGCGCTTTAACCCAAACTTGTATAACCCATTTTAAATTTGCATAGCAACCACGTAGCTACCGTCAATAACGTTGAATTTTAGCACTGATTTTTACATTTGTTAAACATTAGTAATGGTCTTCTGATTTCTGACTAACAACAGCGATATGACCAATTCTAAGCATGCATAAATGAAATATATGTTAGTTAGATATGTAGTTATATATGTAGTTAGATATGCATGACTACGTATTTTGATCGTAATTTTTATAGATTATCAGATGGTATTGGAATGAACGAGCTTTATGAATGTTTGAACGTTTTGGACGGCACACCGGACGCATTGCTGGTGTCAGCAATCGTCTCTTCCATTATAAATACCTTCCGTCGTGAACGCATTATTTAAAGATGGACAACGTTCCGAGCGAAGCTCATTAATGATCTGCAATCGTAAAAAAAGGACTTATTGTAAAGCCCCTTTATTCAGAGACGTGGGTCACACACTCGAAACTAGGTCACGTTAGCGTTTCGCTGGGTCGCTTAAGGCTCTTGACCTTTCCACTTGGACGACCTCTGCTCCGTCGAAATGACTCGTTTTGCGAATTGGAGCAAGCCGGCAGAAAGGGTGGACATCTGAAGGTATTCTAGCGAAGCCGTCGAGCGATACAGCATGGTGAATTTTCATAATTATTTAACGCTTTTATGGTGATTACCGTATGAGGCTGTGTGAGCAATGATCGCATCGATCTGTGTTCACTTCTGGGGTCTTCGGTGAATATTGGCTCTTGACGAGATGGGTTGTGTCGGGCATTCGTATTCTCTCATTGAGTTTTCAATGGATACGTGGAATCTCTAGGGTTGCCATGCGTTCTAAAAAAGCGAGATTATCATAAATGTTTTCACACAAAAAGCGATTTGGCTGACTATAGAAAATTGGCTAATGTCCTGAATTTTTAAATTAACGTAGCCCAAAAGTTTTGTTGCATTTAATTCTAACATTTTTATTATAAATCCGCTTGTTTCGGGTGTCAAAATGATGGGCTAGTTACATTAGTTGTTCATTATTGGAAAAACTGAAATCCTGATGATTTGGTATTTTTTGAGGGACGTCATGTATGCGGTATCATGAACAAACACCAGAAAATATAGCATTTTTTAAAAAGCGTTATGTTAAGGCAAAGTTAATTGGTATAAGAAGTGAGGATATTCAAAATAACGTGTAGATACAAGTAACTAATACATACACCTTCTTAGGACGTAATTCCACTCAATACATTTTATAATGATGACTAATGTTTTTTATTATTCCTTATTTTATTTCCATCTGAAGAAGCATAAGTGCATACATATATTGATTTAATAAAAATGCATCTTGGTTTAATTATGATCACATATTGATTCCTTTATTTTTTCCTCACCAATGGCAACTCAAGGAATAGCATAGAGCAAAGAGAGTTATTAAAACCTTCTATTCATTTGTTACTCATCAGTGCGTTCCACCTGAATAAATCGTCTAATCTCAAGGGTTTCGAGATATTCTAATGCGTTGAAACACACTCAGATGTTATTTCACGTCTTGTATTCATCGGAGGAAGCCCTTTTTGATCAATGATTGATAAATTTGGTCTGAAAATCATGAGATAAAACATGAAATAACAACATAGTTCAGTGATCATTAACCTGGACAGTATTATTTAATTTATCAAAATGCTATCAATTGACGATGTCACACCGCATCGGAGTTACGTAGAAACACATAATATTTGGAAATTATTTCATCGAAGCAGAAAACTTGATCATTATATGTCATTCAATCCTACTATAGGATACGACTGTTAAGTCCTCCACCCCACCGTGTCCGCTCCAAACTCCTTTCTGCCGTTTGCATTAGCAATTCAATCATAAGATTGGATTACTGCAGCCTCTTTCATCTACCCTTTCCCTTGGAAACAGCCTTATGTCGCTGTAGCTCGTCTGTTTATTATCCCTTTGTAGTTGGCCTATTTATTTGTCCCTCTATCTTCCCCTGGGACATTCCCTTCAATTTACGTTCCTTAAAAATTTGCTATTCCTCAAAGTGTGGCCTATCCATCTGGGCGTAGTTTTCTAGGAAGTAAGGAAATTATTAGTTTACCATTTACATAACCTGTGCGTTGCTCATTAATGTTCTCATATTGACGTAGGTTCCATTTTGTTTGTAAGTATTCTTTTTCTTCTTCTTCCGCATGTAATTCAATTCCGCTCTTTTCCTTGAGCTACAACCTTGACGTGGTATAACGGCGGCTTGCGCGTTGCAATGGCCCCTAGAGAAGGATTAGCAGGAGCAAATACCGTTGCTCTTGGTAGAGGCCGGACCCATGCCGGATAGCTCGAAGGGTAGGAGCCAGACGAAAGGTAGTTCTGCAATGGTGTCACGTGAAAACTACCTTAGGGTAGTCCCTCCCAACTATAAATTACTCAGAATATGAAAGTCATTAATATAGATTTGAATGCTGGAAGGGACGCCACCCACTGGGGCGGGTGTCGTGCCCGGCAGCGGGAGAGGCATGGCCTTCGCGGTCGTCATCACACGAAATCCTTGCACAACGACATCATTAAAGGATACAAGGAACGGGAGGGAAATGGAAGAAGGGTAGGGCGTACGCGGAGATGAAGAAATAAATACTAGAGGTAGTTAGGGCCCTGCACGTGTAAAAATCTCTATGACCATCTCTGACTTTCAATATAGCCTACTTTTTCCCTTTAATTGTCACTTCTTTAATGCTAGTGACCGCTCCAATTTTGTAACCGCGCGTATTTTTCTCATCACTCACGATGTGCAGGAATGCTCACGTGCACAATATGTTCAGGGAAGACATGGATTCTCGGATTGAGGTTCATTCACCTCGTAGACGTACGGCTCCGTCAAGTATCCCCCGAGTGTCCGGCTGGTGGTCATTTTTTTAAGGGTGGGATGAATTACATATGTTGGAGGCTGGAGACGGGTCCATATGTTTCATTATGGGAAGAAAGAATGAAGACTGCTTGGAGAGCACTTCAAGGACAGTAATCCGTCCGTCGGATAGGACGTAGAAATGTTGAACCCTTGGCGTCTTTTGTGATGAACAAGCCGACTCCAAGCGTCCCTCCACACCCTTTCTTCCTCCCCATATCAAACCACTATCTTCTTACTCTTTTGCCTTATCTGGTCCAGAAGTTTGCGATGAATAAGGCGATATCTTACTTGTTGCAGTTTGGAATAGTTCCACCAATGTTTTTTCGTACTCGTTGTTCAGATTGGCATACCAAGAAAGTCCTCCTGGGTAAAGAGTCTTACTTAAAGGAAAGAGCTAAATGAAGAAGTCGATATTTATCCTTAAGTCTCGTTTTATGCAAAAATGTTGTAATTTACGATGTTAATTGGTCCAAAATAGTTCGGGTTGGCTGCATAATTAATAAATATAATCACGTTTTTTTATTAATTCAACAAAATCCTTACATTAATATTGAACAATTGGGGAGTAACGCTCGGTATCCTTAAAGGAAGCCCTATGTAAAGGCTACCATCAAATGGTCATTTATTATGCATTATAACACATAGTCCTATTCACACAGCACATGTAAATAAATTTATGTAATTACTTCATGTTACAAAAGTATAAAATTGTAATTCAGTGAATAAGATATATCCTTTAGACTTTCTTTAGTAAGAATCCGAGACTGTACATTTTTACATATTTTAATTGCAGATTTTGATTTTATTCAAGAATCGGGTAATGAAACGTACACCTTAGGTCCTAAATGCAAAAAAAACATCGTTTCAATAAAGTAAGATTTTGTCTGGACAAAGGTATGTGAGTTTCACGAAGAGTGAAGGGAGAACGCCAGTACAGTCCTCAAAAAAACCCATGGCTGCTGGTCCCAAATATCTAATTTTTTTCACTTTTAAATTCTTTGGCCTCCTTGGACGTTCAAGGACAAGAGATTCTGGTTTTCCGCATTGGCGTCGATAATGGCTTCATTTAGCATGCACCGAGTACTAAATGAAACCCTTTTTTTTCGGATGGGGTCGGAGAGTCATTAGAGAAAGAATTACCGAGATGCTAAACTGGCGGATGATGATGCGGGAGTTGGACTAGAGCCAAAGTAACACTTTCTCTTGGGAACTGACTGGGCGCGCAGTGTTTGTTCTCTATGCCTTTGGGGCCGGTTCACATCGAATGTAAGAATGTTACTTGAGGAAACAATACGAGGTCAGCTGAGCGCGATCGTTCACAATTCTTAATGTCAATTAAACTCAACCATTAGGGAACATTCATTTGAAAAAATGCAATACAAACAGAAGTGTAACACTTGGGTATGGATGTGATTGACAGTGGGGAGTACACAGTATTACCTATATATAAATAAATACAAATAATTAAATTCAAATTATATGTTTTCTCGACGTCTTGTACTATTATACAGTGGTGATCAGGAGTTTTAGGTCAAATACTATATATTTTTCCTCAAACTTCTTCCAACGTTTCGGATATTTATTTATCTATCTTCAGAGCTATAATTAAATGATTCATAATGAAAAGCGTATCTTACAATACTTTTTTGATGATAAAACAGTTTACAAATATAATTAACTGTCATTTATAAGATAAATATATGGACATATTCAAGATTATGTTACCTTTCAAGTTTGTTGATGTTGTATTTACAATAATAATTTGGTTGCTTGGATTTATTTCTTTTTTGAAAAATTTTATTTCATTATTTAAATTATGGTAAGTTTTACTCAGATAAGAAATATCTGTCCTTTTATTGCAACGTTTTTTTTGTTTAATATTATTTGACCTAAAACTCCTAATTTTTGCACCGAATAATAAAATGGATATTTCTTAAAATATTAAAATAATACTTATACAGTAATGGCATTTACATGAAGTACACACAGACTTGAAATATTCACATGAAATTACACTACCTAGGTATATTCCTTTTGTAATAATATTGTGAGTGAATTCGAAGCGCTTCTATATAAGTAACCACGCAACGACTCAACAGTCGGATAGCTGTCAGGGAGTCGGGTGTCGAGTGACGCTCAAATTTGTAAATTAGTAAATGAAACACGAGTGCGCAGCAATTGAGGGGCCAATATATTTAAAATCAAATGTTAATATTTTATCATTTGAGATAGTTATATTCGTGTATAAGTTTGAATCTAATGACTCGTTGGTCCTCAAACGTTGTCCAGTCGATCACCGTCAATGGGGCCATCAACGTCATATGTATTTCATAATATTCGTAAATGAAATAATTTACGATATGTGTGAGTTGAATATAATTTAAATATATTTTCCTTGAACTTTGAACATATACTTGAATAGTAGATAAATACTCTTGCATTTAAGTATTACTAAAATTTATTATTTATTTAAATAATGAACAGTCAAATTAGAAAGAACATTTGTTGCTCAGGACAGGCAGTGCGGAATTTCTTTCTTTATTACGCCAACATTGTTTTGAATGGAATAAAATCGTTTTGGAATTCTTTTATCATGTAGTCAACTTCTTGCTCTTACAAAATCTATGACAGTTAGTTTCATTCCAATTTTGCAATCGTTGCTTGGTAAACATTCTGAACTTCTGAACCATAGATCGCCCGAGCACGAGACGTAGACCAATTGCAAACCTCGCGATTCATCGTGATCGGACATATTTTCGACATAACATGAAAAGATAACAAAATAACCATCTTCTACGTTATGCTTGTGTTCATTACGGCGCATTGTGGCCTCCTACAATACAACACATGCGCCTAACTCTTGTGTCATTCCATTTTTAATTTGTCTAGATTTACATCATAATACTTTTAGATACAGCAATCGATGGCAATCACTCTAGCTTTGCTGGTTTTATCTATCATAGTTTCACTGTAGCTGTTGCTTCATCAATATGCTCAATCGCCCCAATTAAAAAATACTTCTGGTCCAGGAAAGGGAGTTGCTAATTGAGATATGGATTGGAAAGTGGACCATGAGAGGAGAAACGGGAAGTCCAGGGACTGCGTGTGTGTGATCTTGTATTACATTGTAAAT
Organism: Pyrrhosoma nymphula; assembly: GCA_963573305.1. Lineage (NCBI taxonomy): Eukaryota > Metazoa > Arthropoda > Insecta > Odonata > Coenagrionidae > Pyrrhosoma > Pyrrhosoma nymphula. The sequence continues at coordinate 2,330,807 of OY754335.1, read as the reverse complement.
TAATGCTGGACATTCATAATGGGTATGGTTAAAAAGGAAAATCTTTACATGTTATGATGAGTTTACACACACAAGTTAGTTGCGCAAGTTACTTGCAGCAAAAGTCTTCTAGCAGATATTTTAAAAGTTTGCGCAAGTTGCTTGTGGAAGCGCATTGTTTATAGTCTAAACGGCAAGCAAACTGGCTCTGCACTAACTCTCGTAAGACCTTTTGTCATCAGAGTAAAATTCCCTGTAAGATCTTGTGGAAGAAACTTGAGGAAGTAGGTAACTCGCCACTGTATTCCCACTCTTACGTTATGTTCTTACATTACTAAATATGCAGATTCATAATAATAATAATTCCTTCATGGACCTTTCGCCCATTACTACCTATTTTTATTATATACAGACGGACGCGAACACAACCATTCCCTGAATAGCCTTTTTAAAACCACCGAGGCGGGATTCTAACCCGCGACCAGCCGTATATTAACTGACTGCAGCGCAATTTATATTGGAAGAACCGCATTTTGACTTCAGTTTCATTAGCTACTTGCTAATGACTCAAAAACCGATATGCATTGTTACTTAAGTTTCATCACCATTCAATTTCATGACTTCTTATAATTAGTTATTAGCGAAAATGGCATTTATATGTAGGTATAAAAATACTGTTTTCTACCATGTTTCACTAATTCTCGAATTTAGTACCGCGTAATTTCACGTGACGTTTGAGAATAAATATGCTTCGGATGGAGATGACTCATCTCAAGCAGAGGACATGTTTTTCTCTTCGTTGTCCGAGTGTCACTAAAATGACTTTTTAGTCGATTTACGGTGGTACCTTTTTAAAATAACCCTTCATAAGGTCGCATTCTCTTAACGCCTGAGTTCCACCTAGGTCCCATCTGATATTTATTTGATACTTCCTTTATTTTATCTGGGTCAAATGAGGCTCAGACAACCAAGAGCTCTCTGGGGTTACATACAAAGACAGATATGTATTATATTTCGATTTAAAACATTCTTTGAATATAAGAACGTGTTCTGACGATAATTTTTTAAAATATTTTGTTTCTTATAAGTTTCAGCCATTGGTTTTGTTTGTTGCACTTTATCACTGCCAGTGTTTACATCACAGATTCGTATTTCTTTTGTTTGTAGGCTGTAGATGTAGCCACTTCACAAATTGTATGTTAAAAACATAAAATTGACAAACTTTAGTGGAGCTAGGTGATAGTTGGAGGGTCCTAAATGCGGGTATTTGAGTGCATAGGATTCTAATTAGGAGAACATTAGCATAGCCGTGTCAGAGCACGTGAGCCCGTCGCAGTATCCAACTTCTTTTGTTTCTCATTCCTCAGAGGGAGCCATCGTAATTTCCTGCGCTCGCGGAGTTCCGTAACATCGCCCTTCATTTGTCATCGCCGCTGTCAAGGTCAACCCTCAAGCTGGCTCCTCCTCACTTAGGAGCTATTTAAAAGTGAATTATTTTGAACAAGTCTGCAGTCCAAGTTTGCACTTTTGTCAGGGGCAAAGTCAAGAATTTCCATTCTTTTTAGGTTGAGGGAAGGCTTTATCCTACACATTATTATTTTATTATTATTATATTATTTGACCTTATATGATTACTTTTTTAGAGCGTCACGCATACTAGACCTACTTCGTAGCGTAGTGAACACCATCTCTGTTGAAAATAAAATGCATAATGATTTTCAGAGTATAATTATTCCGGATTCCACGATGGAATGTATGAATAAGTATTTGGTTCTTATTGAATTCCTCGCTCGCTCCAAATTATTGAAAAATTAACTTTTTACATTTAACTTTAGCGTAACTCTGTATGGCTCAGAAACTTGGTCGCTAGGGAGTGAAAATGAGCTAATGGCATTTCTAATGTGGGTATGGGGAGGGGTGGAAGGATGTTTGATTTATTTACTTGTTAGAGGCTGTAGGTGAGGAAAGGAAGCTTATGGTTTTATTAAATTATAATTTCCTCCGTATCTAATGATATAAAAATTAATAATCTTCCTAACAATTTTGCTGCCTCTTGAATTAAAAAATTATAACGCAGCAAAAATGGCCGGAGGACATATCGAGGGATATGGATTTGTTGAAGTGGATAATATGGGTGAGAATGTTGGGTAAGCGTGGGGCAGGGATGAGATGAAAATAGGAGAGTGCAAGACGATATGGAAGGAGGCGAAAGATCAGTGAAAGGATTTTGATAGCTGAAAAGTAGATTGGAAAGTAGTTTGGAAAATCTGGGCAAAACTCGCCAATTCTGGAAAATGATAAGCAGGGCCATCCAAGGAGAACTATTCCTTAAATAAAATAACTGGACGATTAAATTTAAACTCCACGATAAGTGCTGATTTTTATGTACCATGTGACTGCTCTTTAATGTAAATAATGACGTTTATATTTCTGAAAAAAATACTCATATGCTTAAATGTTTTACTTAGTTGAATTGGTTTTTGACCACTTTAATTAATGCATGCGTTTATCTGCTGCTTTTAACCATAGAGCATATGCACAAATGTTAAGTAAAATATATCATAATTTGATCTCACATAACTTAAGTTTTTTTTATTTGTTATATACTGATCTCCAAAATGTCAGTCGGAATACGAATATGTTTTTTATATTCGTAAAACATGTAATTTATATTAAAAATTGGGAGTTACGATATCCGGAATTATTATTTTTATTATTTATACTATTCATGTTCAATTGTTATTATTTTTACTTGCTATATTTTTTCAATCAAATTTGTAGCTTGGGTTTCCATTTCGACTTTCTTTTTTTTATTGGCGTTGGTTTTGTTACCACGAGGAAATGTTTGTTTCCATTTTCACAGCAGGAAAGTTGATCTCAACTTATGGTACTAAATTTTTGAGTGTAAACTCTTTTATCTTTGTATAATTATAACTGGTGATAACTGTTTTCCTGGCATTGTGTTGTAGCCGTGATGATGTTTTAATTAAAAGCAAGACCTTGGCGAAAAGTAAGTTGAGATTTAAAAAAAAACACCAGACCAACTCTCAATAATATAAACGCATGCGTTAAATGTTGTAGTATTTCTATTAATTGATACTATGAGGCTACACTCTCGACTTAAATTACTTGAAAAATTATAATCAGGCGAATTTCAGTGTGACACTGAGGGTTTCAAACTTTATCTCTAGATCTAATGGAAGCGGAAAAATAAGTGAGACGGTCAGACGAACTAATGGGCCAAAAATAGTTAGATTAGTTATATATGCCCCCCCCCCCCCCAACACTCAATGCCATATTGCAGTCTTGAATTAACTAATGCATAGTAGACCATTCTTATATAACAGACACTGGACAGATGAATTTTAACAGATCAAATTTTCTAAGTATATAAATTATATCTGATTTAAGTTTGTTAATGTGCTCTTTCAATTTACATCCTACTTTTAAAAAATAATCGTCTTCACCGGGAATCGAACCACGGATCAATGGATGAAATGACGCCAGAGGTCGTTTTGCGGAAACAGAAAAAAATGCAACTTTCTACGATCAGTTATTTGGTTATTAATACTTAATGTTTCGAAGCAACTCCGTAAATTTATGTGAAAACCTTTGCAAATTTGATTTCAACGGTAATATTGAAAAAGCATTCGAATGATATAATTGCACCACATGGTAATGGCCATGCTCACAATCCACTGCACCTTTGTCGATTTTTGGCCAAAAACCGTACCGTTGTGATTCTACAGCGTCCGTATTCATCAGACCCCCCCATGCGACACTTCCCTATTCCCGAAAATAGGAATAAAAACATGAACTTGCTCACACTTCACTGCTTGTTCGTGTTGTCCAATAAAAACGCCGCAATGTTGCCTCAGCCACCGTGTTTGCCTGACGTGGCCCCGTGCGACTTCTTCCTTCCTTCCTGAAGATAGAAAAAAAACAACATGAAAGGGTGACGTTTTGCCAGCATTGAGGAGATGAACAAGGAAATGCCGATGGACCTGATCGATTGGAAATATCGGTGTCACAAGTATCATATTGATACCTGATCGGGACTGCTTTGAAGGGGATCAATTTAATATTGAGGGATAAATTAAGATTTTTTGAAAAGAAAAACCAAAATTTCGTGTATTTTTATTTTAAATCTTTTAAGTTCTATTTTCGTGAAAAACTGTTCATGAGAAGTGAAAACTCACATGGAATAAAAAAAAATAATTTTGCCACCTTACCCTAACGTTATTTTAGCTAATTTAAAATTAATTTAGCACTTGAAACCTAAATGAGATACATTGAATAGAAATTTCGCTGCAGTGTGATTTTATGACTGAAAAATGTGTTCATGAATGGTTTTGTAGCATTCTTCAAACATTCGTGACACCCTGTCATGCAAATATTTCGCTGGCGAGTGAATAGTGAATCACGCGCTCGTCAATTTTTTCCTGTCTGCATAGCGCATAGTGTGTGGTAGTGAATGCATCAATAGCGCATTTGGGAAAAGTCAGTGTATGCTTTTATTTATTTATATAATCGTGTATTTAAATTCATTTCCTGAAACCAGGTTGCCTGTGTGCGTAGCGTGTGCATTTAGACCGGCGGCGCGCAGGACACTTCATTTTCCAGCGATGGTATCTATTTCCCATCCAACTAAATAGGTCGCGAATGAATGAATCCGCTTGAAGGAACATACATCGGTCTAAAGTATTCCACCAGTTCGGTGTGCTGGGAATACGTTCTTATATTCCTTCCCGTACGTGCTAGATAAATCGTATTTTTTTAATACTTGAGCATACCCAGCGAGAGATGAGAATTCCGAAAAATATCTTCTCCGGACCATTTTATTGCTTTGAGTATGTGAATAATAATCCGATTTGGCAAAGCGCGATCGTCAGTGCGATGCGCCGCCTCGTCGGTTAACAAGATTTTGACAATTTTTATTTTACTGCAGAATTGCTTCGATAAGAGGAAATGAATGAGCATTCGGTTTCTAATTCGCGAGAAGAAGATATCGTGCATTGCCGTCACTCATTTTCCGTCTCGCTGGCAGCTCCCTATGTGCCATGTCAATGTTGTTGGGAATCAGGTCTTGCTTGAGCATGTGATCTCAGAAATCGTGCGGAACAAAATGTTGCTGTCAAGTTTTTGAGGTTATTCTCATGATCTTTTGAACTGGACATTGCTAGATAACGATCTGGTTCCTGTAATGTGGCTGTTAATTGGGAGGTTATGACAACTTCTGCGGTTATATATGTCTCGTCGCTTCAATGGGCTTCGTATTTCTTTCCTTGCGATATCACGATTCGATATTGTTTATTCAGAGCCGTGAAAATTGAACTCGTAGGATATGTGAGAGAATTATTGTGTACATAATGGGATGCTATTTGTAATAAGAGGCATTTTGAGAGAAAGTTGTGAATTCACATTATTTGCGAGCTCGAATGCAATACGCTATTGTGGGCATTCAACGAAAAAAATTAAACTATCAAAGGTTGGAAGATGTGATTATTTTTAGCTCGTCATTTTAAGCGAGGAATTGCTAAGCAACGATCTGATTTCGTTATAATGGTTATTACACGGGAGTGGGGAGTAAATATTTTTACTATAGATCTCTTCATTTCGATACTGTGCATACTTATGTCCTTGCGTTGCCGTGGTTTGTTTTCGCAGACAAAAATGCTTTTGTGAAGCACTTTTTATTGCAAAATATTGATAAAAATTACTAAAACTATTCAGGTTCTTGAAATTTTACCTCCAAATATACCTTAGTATATAATTAATGGTTAGAGAGATAATGACATTTTGTTACGTTAGCTTACTCTTTTCTCGTCTATTCTTTTCTTCTTCTGGGTATTCTTCTTTTGTCGCTTTGCAATTTTCTTACTCTTCCTCTTCTTGCTTTGCATTTTGTTCAAATCCCTCGTTCATATTTTTTTCCTCTTCTTCTACTGTCTTCTTTTATTATTTGTTCCTCACTTGCCAGGCACGGTTTCGCAAAGAAAGCAACAGCGTCCGCAACCTCCTTTACATTTTTATTACTCTCTTTCTACTTGTTTTGCATTTTGTTTATAATCTTCGTTCTTCTTTTTACCTCTTCTTCTCCTGTCTTTTCTTCTTCCCTGCTCCTCAATTACCAGGCTCAATCTCGCAAAGGAAGCTACGGCGCGGCGTCTGCAACCTCCCCTTTCTCCCCAGTTGATCACTTCCAATTTCATCCATTGATTCTGGTTGCCAGCTTTCGAGTAGTGCTTCATCGCTTAGGTTTTCAGAAATATAAAGCGAAGGAAATTGAGCAGGGGAGCCCGCGTGAAAAGAATCATGCATCCTTGGTGTGATTTTAGTGAATAGAAAGCTTCTTGCGGGAAGTTGTGTGTTCCAATCAGTGAGGTAGGTGCGTGAAATTCATCTTTTTTCCTCGCAAAATTGCTCCATTCACCCAGAAGCGGTGAAAGTTTTAACAGGGTGCCTCGAAAGATTGTCATCGCGAAAGTCGCATGATTCTCATAACCGAAGTTCAAAACTAATCTTAGCTCCTGGTTGTTGTCCCTGAATAATAGAAATGTGCTGGGAATCCTTGTTTGCCGATATTAACGCTGTAACTGTGCTTAACTTCAGTTACTAGCGGTGACGTTGGGGCATGACGCGATTCGTGGCCACTCCAGAACCACGACGAATTACAAGTAAACTTTTAATACAGCGTAGTTACACGTCTCATAACCTATCTCATTGGGGAACTTCCGTGTCACAGACAGGGAAATCCGAAGGATGTGACACAGAAGAAGTTGAAAAACGGAGAAATAGTAGCGAAAGAAAATAAAAGAGGAACACGAGTAACCAAATGTGTCGAAATTGACGAAATTGAGTTGATTCTCACTTCCAAACACCGCCAAGCAAGCAAATGGCATCTACTCGTGGGAGTACAGGAACTGGGAAAACCCCCTTGGCTATCTATACGCTATCTGAGGGGTTATTCAATTATTACGTAAGGCGATTTTTTCCCCTCCAAATCTTACGTAAGTTATCATTCATTTTTAAAACCATGGACATTGTGTCAAAATCACGGATATCGATAACGGTTTTCGATATTTCGCGATTCGCTGTACGCACACTCGCATTACATGTGAACTTTGAAAATGCGACATCTCCAAACTATAATGCACGCAACAACGAATTGGTTGTATATTTTCTTATAGTTTAGCGAACATTCTGGCGTACCGCCTCGGCGGTGATCCTAAAAAGTAAGATTTGTCCTACGAAATTAATTTTAAAAAGTGATAAAAATACGAATTCAGAGGTGACTTATGTCTTACGTAAGTCTGTCTCGGACCCTCTCGGCCCCCAACGTAAGACAAAGTGAGAAAATCCCAACCCCCCTTCCTACCCAAAACGTCTTACGTGATACTTGAATGGCCCCATAAGACAGACAATACACACAGCTACGTCCTAGAGTGTGAAAATCCCAACCAGGTGGGATTCGAACCCGCGACCCTTGGGTTGGCAAGCAAGAACATAACCAACCCGCCTTCGACGCCGGCAATGATAAAGCATCTGACAGAATAGTTACAATTCCGATGATTTTGAAGGAAATACACTTACGAAAAGAGATTGGAAGCAACGGAGAAGTGGCTTCACCGAAGAATGATGAATAAAAATTAAAAGAGAGAGTCACTAACTAGCAATCCCTACGAAGAGTTGGAGAGGAAAGAAGTTTGATGAGGAAAGATCTAAGGCTTTCCCGGCGTATAGCGATGTTGGGGTTAGTTCGGGTTTCCGACAAAGGGTCAAACTCTGCTCCATTTCTGCCGACGATTCGATGAACGAGTCGTTCATCATCCTCAGGACATGAGGATGATGAACGACTCGTTCATAGAAAAGTTGCCAGAAATGGAGATTTTGAGCACCCGGTCGGAAACCCGAACTACCACCGACAAGTTTAATGAGAACTCTGTGAAGAAGGAGATACAACCTTATTGAACCTTATTTTATGACTCAACAGTCTGATGATAACAGTATTGGAAGGAATAAAATTGAATGAGAAGAATAGCAGAGGAAGATCAAAATTGGAATGAAATCCATGAAGGACGTCAAAGTGAAGAATTATGTGGGAATGAAGTGGTTGTCAGAGAGGAGAGGGGAAGGGGAGAGCTGCAGCGAACCAATCTTTGGATGGATGACTACTGGCGACCCAATAATCTCGTGTACATGCGCCCTTATAGGCAATATATTTACACTTCTTCGTAAAAATTCACGAAGTGTTTTGTTTTAATTGTAAGATAAAAGTGCGATATTCCACAGGGGAAAAATCATTCGCCTTAACTGGGATTCGAACCCTTGACTTCGCGCAGAGTGCTTTAACCAGTTTGGCTACGGCTAATATATGTTTATTCTTGATCGATTTTACATATTAATTTGCATCGTACAATTTGATACATTGTAAAACAAGGTAACAGTCATCCGTGAAGTATGCATCCGCTAAGCAGCTGATGGCGAGGACAGGGATGTGGGGGCGCTCGATGTGGTTGCGCTGGCGGGTGCTGCATCCGGCGGTCTTGTGTGCGCTGGTAGCCGTCTGATCAGGAGAGAGGAAGTTCCAGGGTAGGGTGTTGAGTCCCGGAACTGTTCAAGTAGCCAGGGGTTCATGGTGGGTGGTGCCCCAGTGAGGTGAGCAGACGTCAGATAAGTGATCGGTCCCTGTTCGACATTTCCCCCATGGAGTCTTGTCTTTAAATATCGCGCAATGATCCTCGATAAGGTAATCGATTTAACGAAAGGAATGAGGCGGAAATTCAGGGATACTAACTCGGCATCGGGGATGAAGCCTCTCCCTAAGGAATCCCAAGCACGAAAGATCCGACGTAGTGCATACCATGCCGCCGGAACCTCGTTGCAACCAATGAGACGATGAGTGAGTGTGTCAACCCTCCGGCAAAGAGGGCACCGATCAGAAGGGACGAGTTCTTAACGCTTTTAGGTCTCAAGGGTGGAATAAGGCCATTCATTAATGACGGAAAACGCGGCGTCATTCTCCCCTGTTGATTTTTGATGGCTTTAAAGGGAACAAGGTGTTCCGGACTGCTTGACTATGTACACAAGGCGAATGACTTTTCTTCTGTGGAATATCGCACTTATGTGCACTTGCTGGTGACTCCGTAAAAGGTATTGCTGTAGATAGTCCCGATATCCTCAATTTTGGTGCAAGATAGAAGTCAATAAAATGAAGTCTCAGCATGTGGGTGACAGTAATGATAACAGCAGAGCAGCAGGTTGATTGTGCAAACAGCATACGAAGTGAATCGGCATTAAGATATACTCAGAGATGCATATGACACCGCGTAGATAATGATTCCCGCCTTAATTGACCGGCGCGGCGCAAGGAATTCCCTCTTTCTTGCACGCAGAGATGTCGCATGTGGCGTGCCTTCCGGAAAATAAAATGACGGCGACGCTCAGCGTTTCGTTCAGATCAGTTTTACTGTTCACACTCAGTAAAAATATGATTTATTATAATAGGCGTGAGTTGCTGTTATTGCAGATAGTTGGTTTTTCTCCACGATGTAAATAGATTGTTGTAAATAGAAATTTTAACTACAGCAACAACTGCCAGGTATTGTTGCTGTAAGCAACAATACCTGGGCAGGGATGATATAGTGCAATGGGGGTCAATAATATATACATATTGGTAAGGACTTATTATCTCCTTTCAAAATTAAAAAGAAAGAAGATACAAAGTCCTTATGAATATGTATATATTAATGACCCTCAATACACTATACATATCATCCCTGCCCTGGTATTTTTGCTGTAGTTAAAATTGATGTTTAATGTTTTTTTTTACAAAAAGGCATGCTGGTTTGCCTACTGAATCCTGTTAAGAAGTGTACATTGTTGGTATTCACCTTTTTTATCGCCCTGATGAATATTTATAAATAAATCGATACGCTAAGGCAACGGCGTCTACTTATTCTTGACCAAACCCTCAAAATCCAGCCTTTATCAATGGATTTTACAGTGGTTGAAAACTATGATGACATCTCTTTCTTTTACCTCTCTGTTTTTTTTTATTCTCTCGAAATTGAAATGATAGCACTACTCCCCAGTGGATGTTTCGAGAATACGGTTGGCTTAGTAGGAAGTATTCCCGTTGGGATATCGACGAAATATTGCGTTTGGGATTGAACGGTGTCCTCACAAGGTTTCCTCCGAACTCTCTCTCCCTTTCTTGTGAAATAGAATTCTCCGTGAAGTACATGACTCTTTCCTCGCTTGACATACCCCAGTTTCCACCGATCGCTTCCCGGAGTGGCTGTGCATCCAGACTCCGGGAATCGTGCGCCAACATAAGCGTGAGAGATCATTCTCCACGCCGATGCAGGGGAGTCGAATGTATTTTTTTTCTCTTCCTGCTCCATTTTCCCCACTTACTTTGCTTTTGTTACAGTTATATTCGCCCTGTGACTCTTGACTCACGCTTCAATAGACTTCATTAGGTTGGATTCACGTTCAAAAGTAGATGTACGCTCCGTGAGTGATCGCAGGTAAATATAGAAGTGAAGTATACTTCTCATGTAAGTTAAGGCCCATTCTTTAAGTGTAGTACTCCAAGCAGCAACGTATATTTTTCCTTAAAAAACTTTAGGAATCACCATCATTTGTTCAGGCAATTGATTTGATCGCGTATTTATTTTCTTTCGCATTTTTTCCTCTCCGGTTTGTATAATTTTCTCGGTCAAACCAAGCAAAAATAATTTTCATCAGCATTGAAATGCCCACGGCTGTCAAATCCAAACTCTCTTGACATGACCAATCCTCTAGGTATGGAAAATACGTGTAGCGAAGAGCGAACGGATAAAAATCATAGAAATGAAATGTGACCATAGCCCTGCATTTTCTATGAGCTATTTCTTCGTTCGCTTTTTCGTTGCAGAGCAAAATCATGAGATTGATTATGATAAGATCAGCAACATGATTTTGCTCTACAACGAGACCAAGGTCGTGAGCAATAAATAGCTAGTGGATATTGAATGCTATAAAATATTACTTTTATTCATACTAAGAACGATTTCCATGAAATTTTGGCTGTGACTGTCAGCAATACCAATCATTTAACTCATATTTCCGAATGCCACATATTTGAGTTTTCTTACAATTGTGTTCGGCAGAAGTTATGGAGAGCATTCAACTCACATGCAATGGACAAAGAAATATTTTTTGGTACAGTTTTGAATTACCCCAGTGACAAAAAATTGGGAATACAACTGTCTAATGGGACTTAATAGGGACTGTCTTAAGACCCACAAACATCGTTAAAGTTTATGTTAAAGTCGGTAAATCGGTAAAGTTTAAAGATTATGGAATAAGTGTTATTCGAGTCTCTGGAATTTTTGGACGTTTATACTATTACGTTAAAATTCTTTGTCCCTCTATATATTTAAATAATATTGGCAATTTTCCAGATTATTTTAATATGTTATTCCACGACATCAAGCCAGAAACAACTCTTGTTATTCTATATCCTTCTATATTTCTAAGCAATTCATTATGTATTCAACTTTCAGTTTATTCTTTTTCAATTTCCATTGGCCAGCTCTCCACGAGAGAGTGTGGGTATTATAAAAGGCCTTTTTTTAGGTTAACCGCTCACTTCTGTAAATGGAAGAAGACAAATTTCCTTCCCCTTTATTACTTCTAGATTGTTAGATTTGAGGCTTTTCTAGGTGCATCGAGGGCTGCGGTATTTCTCACCATGTAAAATGCATTTTATAATAAAAGTGTAATATTTTACTCCTCTTTAACAAAAATGTACTCGAAATAACATATCAAAGCCTAAACATTTAAAATTCAATTTAAAACTATATTTATTAGGGATGAAATTAATTCTCCTTTTTTGATAAAATGTCAAACTAGGTTAATCCTATTGGAATATTGTCCCCAAGTATACGATACCCTCCGATACCTCCGCTTATATGTGTTCCTCTGCGATGATCATTATATAATGGTCATTCATAAATGTGCTTTACTGTCAGTAATGACTTGCAGTAATTGTACCTCGGAGGCTCTTTCCTCAGCGTAAGTAGGGAGGAGTACGTACGTTTTAACTTGAATTTTCTCTCTGCCCGCTGCTCAGGGACTTGCCCACTTCCTCATGTTATCTTCCTTATTCTTCATGTGCGGGATGCCCAAATTTAAATGGCGTTTGGCACTAAGGTATTTTTAAACTGATGAGGCTCTTTACGGTGAGAGGAAAATTGGAGGAAATACGGGTAAAGATTCAGAGAAGAGGTTAACAAAATCCTCGATTCTGGGCATGGCTTCTTGTGGCTCCAAAAGGTGGACTTTGAGGAAGGTAGATGAAAAAAAATTGAAGGCTCTTAGCTGGAAACGTTCGTATGTTGAGTGGCTTGTGAGACGATGTTAGTGTTAAATGTAATGATGAGTAATAACATTGTGGTGTTACCAAAATTACTTTCGACTGTAAGAGTGCACATGTTTGAGATGTCCCACCGTGACTTTTTGAATAAAAATACACGGAATGCCACATTTTATTTCGTATTGTTTAAAAAAATATTTCTTTCGCCGATGAATTGACGTAGCTGTTACAAAAGAAAATTAATGTATAAAACACGCAGAGCAGTCGAAAAATATATCTTTAACGGACATTTTCTCCAGACAAAGAAGCAGAGTGCAGCGCCATTTTTAATACCATCAGTACATTTTGGTTTCAATTACTGAAATATGTTTTCTAATAACTAAAGTAAAATATGATGGGGAGTTGTATAAATTATAATTACGTCTAATTCTCTTGGACGATGTGCTTCTTATCAACGGTTTCACGCGAAAATTTATTTCTATTAGAAAGAATATTATTTAAAGGACTCCTCCTCCGTCTTTTGATTAAAACTGTCGGCGTTTCCCCTCCTTTACCGGAGACGTCCTCAAGGCTTTGAATTTTATTAGACCTAAGGAGGTCTGCGGCAGAGGAGAAGAAACGTTGACATTTTGAAATCCAGACGCGAGTGTTCCCAAAAGACAGAACACTCCTTTGCAAATTTTAGACCGCATTTTTTTTAACTTACAGCAACACTATATCCTCCCCCATGTTCCATCCCCTTTCACATTTAACGCCGTGTAATTTCAAGTTCGATTTGCGAAAAAATACTGTGGAGTGAATGGGTTTGGTTGTCAATATCCATGGTACTAGACTAATACTACTAGGTAGGATGTTTCCCATGACCAAAATGAGTACGTTGTGCGCATGACGTCATTCGGATGACACAAGAGAATCAGACGAATAGAGAGTTAGTGATAATGGATGAAAGCTCGGGTATAGGCATAGCGAAACTTGATGGCACTCGTTAGTGGAGAGTTCGAGGTTCCAGGGGGCTAATTAAGCATTGAAGAGCGGGCAGAGGTACCGCAAGGGCTCAGGTGAGGATCATAGGTGGAGAACGTAAACGTCTTCATTCCTCCTCTCCCTAACGTCATTCTCTGCACAAGCGAGTGCCACCAAGTTTTGCTACAACTATGATTTAGTTTTTGGCAACAACCGAATGAAATCAATTAAATATTTGCTTCCTTTAGCCCTGATATTCAGCGTATTTGCTCATTTATAATAAATGAATGTGCAGTTTCAGAAAATAATCTTGTTTAAAGAGGAAATGACCCCAGCAACAATTTATTCGCAAATGAAAGTTGAAGCTCTTAGCATATTCCACGTTAAAGGTGTCTCCAGCAAACCTGAACCCGCTTCGCCCGTGTAGATGTATCAATGGAATATTTATTAATAAGTTCTCTTCCCTCATTTGTTTCCTCGCATTGCTATTATAATTGAAGTATTGTATTATCGACCTCTTCATGGAATGTAAGATTTGTATCTCGAGGAAAAGGTCAATCATGTTTACAAACTACAACTCCTTGCCAACGTTTCGGTGTCTTGTAATTGACACAATCTTCAGGGCTACAATATTACGGTACAACAACATTATTAATGAAGTAACATAAAAACATCACAAGTTTCACCTAACAAATCAAAGTATGACGTGTATGATACTTTGTTTTGTAAGGTGAAACTTGTGATATTTTTTATGTTACTTCATTAATAATGTTGTTGTACCGTAATATTGTAGCCCTGAACATGGTGTCAATTATACAACGAAACGTTGGCAAGGAGTTATAGTTTGTAAATTTTTGACCTATCTTCGAAATACAAATCTGACATTGCTATTATATCCATATACAATTATCAAATGCAATATACACTCCGTGCCTTGCTAGCGCTTGATGTAATCCAAAATACGCATCACAGCATTCGACCCAAATAATACGAAACGACCTGCCTTGTATTAGTAGGACCATGAAAATGTAAAACGGAGGAAAAGTTTAGCGGCGAGGATATGAATTCAATGACATTAAAGTCATGTTATGGTGGTAACACCTTGAGTACGGGTTCCCAAATTACTTCCGCACACGTCTTCGGCGTCTCAGTTAGAAGAAAAATATATCTCCCCGTGCTGTTATCTAATTTCTCGAGCGACACTCGGAACGATTCTCGTGACCACCTAAGTACTTGTGGGATGGATGCACTTAGAATCCTCCCAATAAAACCTATTGTGCGCCCCGCTGCCTTCTTCTTCTTCCCATTGCTTATTGTTATTAGTCCGCCGGAATAATACTTCTCTCGCGATCGCCGTCTTCCACCAACGGTACCTCGGCTCTTCCTTATTAGTCTACGTTCTGGCGAAGAAGCGTCCGCGTTCGTTTTTCTCTTCGCCATTCGTATCGATTAGCGGGGACACGCAGGAATTGGGACGGTGGTGGTGGGATATGGCCGGGAGTAGTCGGTGCGGGGGGGCGTATCCCCCTCCTACTACGTCTCCAGAAGCATTTGCTCCGTTTGCCGATTCGCAATTAAGGTGGAAGAGGCGGCATCTGGCGCCGGATGGCTTCAGCCATCGAGAGTTTAAGCAGATGAAGGTGGGGGTTGGAGGAATCTGAGAATCTTTTAAAATTTTCCCGCGTCGAAATGAGATCAGACTGAAATAACTTTAATTTCGCTAAGTGCATCTGTTGTGTTTCGTCGAGAGTAAAAATGCTTATATATGTTGAAAAGGTCTTAAACGTATATTGATAATGACAAGTAAGTGAGCTCTTACGGCTAATAAATATAACAAAGAATACAACTCCAATGGCGTTGAACAATATACTTTTCTTAAGGAAGTGGAGTTTGAGGGGCATTGACAATTACCAACCAGCTTGAAGTTTTCTGGCAGGAGTCGTGACCCCTGTTCAAGAGAAAACCAAGTCAGGCGCACCCAAACAAGTGGTCTCGGTGTAGTATCCTCAGCCAGGAACCACCTTGCGGCAAGTATACTCCACTCCACTTGAGTCGTGAATGAGGAAAGACAGCGCTCAACGACGACCGCCTGAAGGGCCACCTACACACACAATTCAAACTGAGTCAGTGGGAAGAAAAACCACCGGTCACAATCACTCTAAACTAGCCATCATCTTATGCTTATCCTTACATACCCAGGTCTCTATGCCATACGTTGGCTGGAGAATACTTTTGTGCACTGCGATTTTTGTTTTAATCCAGTATCCATGCTATAAGTAAAAAAAATAATAACCCATATAATAAATGCTTGTGAGATGTGTGCGAAATCACCTTGAAACTCGGGCAAAGTCATTATTGGAATTCTCACATGTTGCTGCATAATCCAGGCTCCACCAGGTCGTCTTACAAAATCTGTTAGTCTTTAATAAAGCTAGGTTATTCAAGAGCAGAAGTTTTGGGTAAGTAGAACTGTAATATTAACTCAAACCTAAGTGGTGAAATTGTTATGACTAAGACTATCGTTTGTGCTATCTGCATGTATAGATCCCTATTTAAATGGATAAAGCTAAATCATGCACCAACTTAGCGTAGTGCATCGCAGCACTCGAAATCACTATTATTTCATTCATGAAACCACTCACTTTAGATGAATCACTGAAGCCCGGTTTGTAAAAATATCTTGTGAAATAATTTTCTCGATATGATAACCAAAGTTTGTACTTTCTCCCTTTGATAACTATCATATCGACTTACCAGCGGTCTGATGTATTACACGAAACCCAAACTCACGGTCGACATCGGGTGAACGAAAAGTCTTTCATCTTACGGTTAAAGTGAATTATAAATTATATTATTGGGTCTAGTGCGTGCTTGTGAGACTTGGCCTCTTGAAAAGCATCTCAAAGATTTATGCTAATGCATCAATTGCCGTAGTTACAATAAATTTTATAGGGTAAACTGTAATACATGTTGGTGCCTCTGCCACAAACCCATGAGGTGTTTTGCAGGGTATTATGTAGATGTAGAAGGGTGGGTTTACACTGGCACGTTACTTCCGCAAGTCTATTTTGCAAGAGCTTGAAGGGGATTTAACTCTGACGAAAAATGTTTCACAAGTTTGTGCAGAGCTATTTAGGAATTCTTCTCGGGCTCTGCACCCCTTGGTAACTGGCTTCATATTGGCCGACGTGTCGGAATACGACTTGTTTTCCATTCTCAAGGCGTGTTGCTCTCTCTGTGTGTAGGATTATACACTGAACTAAATTGACCGTTTGACGAGTCCAACAATTAAGCTCAGGTGTCGTCTGATTGGCTGATGTTCTTTTGAAATCTCTTCTGTTCTTTCTTAATGTTTTTCATGCAATTTATTATGGGGGCCCAAGTATTGCTAAGATGAAAGCCAGTATCCAGAAAAAATATATGTGGGGGAGACAGGCCGAACGGTTGAGACGAGGCTGAGAGAGCACCGAAGGTATTTTAGATTAGCGCAACCAGAGAAGTCGGCAGTGGCGGAGCACATCATCAATCAAGATCATGCCATTCGATGGGGAGATGCAAAAATTCATTGCCGCTCACAACGCTACTGGGACCGTATAATCAAGGAAGCCATCGAAATCCGCCTAAATCCAAAAAATTTCAATCGGGATACTGGCTTTCATCTGAGCAATACTTGGGCCCCCATAATAAATTGCATGAAAAATGTTAGGAAAGAACAGAAAAGATTTCAAAAGAACATCAGCCAATCAGACGACACCTGAACTTAATTGTTGGACTCGTCAAACGGTCAATTCAGTTCAGTGTATAATCCTACACAGAGAGAGCAACACGCCTTGAGAATGGAAAACAAGTCGTTTTCCGATATAACGTCGGCCAATATGAAGCCAGTTACCAAGGGGTGCAGAGCCCGAGAACAATACCTGAATATTATTCACTAGGAAAAACTTAAATCGTATATTGTGCAGAGCTAGTTTGGTTGCCGTTTACACTTCCAACAATACGCTTCTACAAGCGAATTGCCGATGCGTTTAAAGTTTATGAAAGCGGACCTTCAGATCCGTTTGCACCTGCAAGTTGCATCGAAAGTCACAAGCTACAAGTAACTTGCTCAATAGTCTTGCCAGTGTAAACCCACCTTAAAAAAAATTCTTGCGGGAATTCTGTGTTAAATGAAGTAGTCTCAGGTGAGCACGCACATCTGAATTTTGGACCATTTTTCGGGGGAAGGCAATCCATTCTCCATTTACACTAGTGGATTCGGTGACAGACAATTTAATCGAGAGGTACGCTCTTAGAACGTAATATATAACCCGAGTTATAAGCAGCGAATGTCCAAAGACGTCATTGTAACGAAGAGATACGTGTGGAAATAGAGAATCCGATACCGTCTGTAAATGAGATTTCATTCCAGGTCAATATTTGTGATGTAAGATAATGCACCTGAACTTGGCGAGTATATTCCTATCTTTGTTTGCCACAGGGAGAGATAATACATATTGGAGTCGAAATGGGATCTTAGATAGATTTCTCTGCGTACTCTTTTCTCATTCGTTATTTAAAATGTATGGCACTTCATCCTGATGGATTGTGTAATCACATCCTCAGTCTCCGGTTCGAGTTTTGCATAATTAGGTGAGAGACTCAAACCTCACTTTGTAGTAAGCTTAGAGCTCTTGTAACCCTACAGTGGTTTTGTTTATGATCTTACATCCCTGGTGATTTGTACCTCAATGAAAAGCATGCGGGAAAACTCTATTTGAAATGTATTATTATTATTGTAGAAACATTTTATATCGTCGTTAATCATCTCAAAATTATATTATATCCTTATCATATTTATCGAACTACAGATTGCAGTAGGAAAATGTTAATACATTAGGGGAACATAAAAATTGTGAAATTATTACAATTCGTGTTGTTTAGATAATATCTCTGCGCAGCTGCTGCGGTAACGTGGCCAAATGTTTGGGGATATGATGATAAAAGAAATTTATAACTTAGTACTCGTGTAACCAAATAGCATTTTTATTTACGACCTGGGTTATGTTGTGGTACAACATCATCGGGTATTGTACTGTAACAAAACTTTGGTCATGATTAAAATATATTTTCCGTGGAAGCGCTTAGTTATTATCATGAAACTGTTCCACAAAGTTACGCCACAAGCAGTTAATGGGATGTGATATGTTCACTTCTTGAGCAAATAATAAAGCATGATGCTGAAATAATTGGCATAAAATGAATATGAATGATTGAAGAGGCAAGTTATATAAATTAAAAAATAGGAAAAATAGTTTTAAAAAAAGGCTCGTTATGATAGTGTATTCTTCGCGAAATGTACAAACGAAGGGGGACCATACATATAAGCGTTCTTTTCGACAGACGGATTACTGCAGTTGAATTTCTCTCCAAGTATGAATCGGGATTTTTAATGAAAAATCTCCTCAAGTAGCATGGTATTCAAACCACGGAACCTTGGAATGAGAGAATATTACTCTATTCAGCACAAAAACCCTATCTCCCAAATTTTAGTGGCCAAAAATATCGATTTATCGAACATATGATATTTCTCGAGCGATATTTTGAAACTATTGAATTATATTTTTAGCTGATACATCGCTATGAATAATGAAAAATATATTAAACAATTTCGGGAACATTTAGAAGAAATATTAAAATTTATATCAGCAAATTTAGCTCTTCTTCCCTTGTCCCTACAACCTTGACGCGGTGGGAGTGCCAGTGCGTTCCAATGACCCCTAGAGATGGACTTCTGGGAATAACTGCTCCTGATAAGTTCACCCATGATGGATAGTTCGAAGGGTTGCAATCAGACAATAGGAAGTCCACTTGTGAATTTCAGCGGGTACCTTCCGCTAGTATTCAATATTTTCGCTCCGATATAGCAAAAGTGAATGTAAATACTATTTACACGGTCGATATAGAATGGTGGACGTCGATATATCGATATATCCACCATTCGATATTTCTCTCCGATGTGCTAAACACTACTTCAAATATCACCTTCACTTGGTAATTAGATCCGATGCCTCATTTTTTCCCTCAGGAAATATATTCCAAACAAATCCACGACGCTATCTTTGTTTTTTTTTTTTTTAATTGGTAATTAAATCGCGTCCCTTCATTAATTTCATTTACTCGCGCCGTTTAGCGAGGCATCTTCAAAGCTCAGCATATTTAATGGAGGGCGATGGCGTGCGTGTTTATTTATTTCTTCTTTTTGAAATATTGGTTGGCCCCTTCCTCTTTTTCTCCCGTTTTTCATTTTTAATACGCAAGGAGGAGAAAAATGAAATGCTCGCATTTTTCCTCGCCCATCACTTCGGGTTACTATATGTGTGCGGTAAAAATGCAGAATATCAATGCGTCGCAATGTCGTAATAATGGCACAAATATTCGTTTTTGATCTCTTCATATGGTTAGCAGCAGCAATTCCGAGGCATTGTATCAGTGCTTTGAGCAATGAGATTTTTTACGGTGAGTTGGTCGCTAGCCACACTCACCAACCCTCCTTTTTTCGGACTTGGAACAGGCATGGTGGGTACAGTCCATTCACGTTGTTAAATACAGTCCATTCACGTTAACTTGGCTAACACTCAGTAGTCTACTGCGAAGGTTGGCCTAGTCCAACTCAGAAAATAGGGGAAGCAGGGCTTACTGAGAGGGGAGCCAAGCGCGAAGTTTTCCCGCGGTGGAAAGAGAGGGGGGAAAGTAGAGGAGAACGGTTCACGTTCAAAACTGAAGTCGAATGGGCTGACTTGTTGACACCCGCACGTTGTCCAGGTCAGCCAAGGCAAGAACAGTGACAGAGAAGAGGTAAACCACGTGAGGCTTGAAAACCCAACCCCTCGATGGGCGAAATTATAAGAAGTTGGACTAGTCCGAACCTAAATCCCTTACTCAGCATGACGTATGGCGGGCACATACCCCTCCAATGCCCCCCCCCCCTCTCACTCACTCTCACTCAGTGATTCAACCCGAAGGTTGGTTTTGATAGTTTATTGTAGATCTCACCCCGGACTAAGCCACAGGCGTGTGAATATCACACATTCAGGGTAGGGGAGGACAGTTCCTTTCCCTGGGCCACCTCGCACTCCGAGGATCTTTTTTTTCGGGGGCGTCCAAAGGCCTCACCCGGATTTGAACCCGGGACCCTTCGATCAGTAGCCAATGCGCTCTACCCACTACTAGGCCACAACGCTCCCGTTCCCCCTCCATACTCCGCTCATTTCCCCTCTATCGCGACTTGTCATGGGCCAGGTTAACGCGAATGGACTTTACCATGTGCTACTCAAACCACCCACACAAACCTTTGACGGCACAATCAAGCAAAACAAAACATAGAATGTAGAGTTGATGATTTTGATAAGAAAAAACTTAATTTCGAAGAAGTATCTTCCAGGTATAAGGGAGTTTATAACTATCCTCTCTATTGATATTATTTGGTCTTTTTTTCTCTTTCAATCGCCTCCCACATGAGCCGCGGATTTTTATCCTATATAATAAAATATTTTGATTGGAGATATAATTTGAAGAACAATCATTATGAATTGTACGTTCCTTAGTTCATAAGCAGATTACATTTCCCTGAACATCACACTCATTTAGCAATGCTTTATTTTTCAATTTTCAATCATTATACTGGATTCCCCACTCCTTAAGTCTGCTCGAAATTGCGGGAGTGTTGGCAGTCTTACGTGCACCCTCTTTAATCCTTAATCCCTTTCCCTGCTAACCCATTTATCCCCTTACCCCAACTACCCTTCCCCTAATCCACCCTGCTCCACCCTGCCCATCCTCATATTCCCTCCGCCCATACGCCATGCCACCCATCTTCTGTCCATCCCAGCAACGCCGCCGCCGTAATGAAACCGATTGTCGTCCCCACTGGCCTGGTCATCACTTATGCAACAATATAAAAAGGGTGGATGGCCGTTTGGAAGAGAGAGGGTTTTGGAGGGGTCTTAATTTTCTTCTTTTTTTCTTATTTTTTCCCCCCTTTTTCTTTCTCCTCTGAGTACCACAGGTGATATGACCTACATCCGCCCATCAACTCCTGCTCTCCGCACTGACCCCAATTCAATCCAGCCTCCTGATTCGTTTGTCCTAATTAACTCGGCGTTACTCATTCGGGGTCTTTGCTCTGTACACCTCAGTCAATTATTTATGGCGGCTTTTGTTTGTGTTTTTCCATGATCTCTCGTCTTCAGCAGCTGGAATTCAATATGTTTGTAACCTTAAATTACAACAACATATAAATGCAAAAGAGTATTGCTACCTACTGACTTTGTGTAATCATAGTATATTCAGTATTAATGCAATTGGAGATTTTTATAACTTGTCATAGTATATCCATCTAGAAGAAAGAGAAAAAGAAACACTGTTTACAATTTCCACTCATTGTAAGCTCCCTGATGATGTATGCTCTGCATATGATGATGATGGCATAATGTGTCGAAATCTTGATCAGTGGAAATTAAAAGTGTGGAGATTTTGACCAATGTTTCCTTTTCCCTTTCTTCATGATGAACATATATCTATTTATATAACGATCATGTCGCGGTAATTTTCATTCCGGTGGAGTATGGGCCTCGAAAATCAGCGCTGCAAGGTTGATACTTTCGAAAAATGTTAGGTTACCTCGGGTTAGGTAATTGACTCCTGCTTAACCCGGTAGGAGTCCCGAGAACACCCAACATTTTTCACCCGCCGGGAAAACACCAGATCTTGTTACTTTTTTGTCAAAAGAAAGATTAGATTTTTGTAATAAGGCAAAATTCACAGAAACTATATTCAAACTACATTATTTTCGTTTATTATAAGTTTTCATAAATTTATTCACAAGCCACATTGTTCGGGGCGCTTGAAACTTGAAAAAAAGGTACCCATTCTGCGCGTAAATTGACTCTCTGAGTAGACCTAACCTTTGCCTAGTAAGAAATCAGGCGTCCTTGAGACTTTTGCATGCGCAAATTGGCAAAAGATTACATGGGATTTGAGCAGTGGATAAACGCTTACGCCAAATTGAGATTAGCATTTACCTATAGCCCATAAAAGTGGGGGTTGATACCGCGCCAGAATAGGCATCTTCAGACCGCTGAGATTTTCGTCGCTACTGTTGTATGCTAATGAGATAAAAACGTCATTTTTTCACCGCTACTTGGTGCAAGATGAAAAAAATATGGAAGCTGCTAGTCCCAGCACTAAGTGAGAAGGAATTCAATTTATATTTTACCAATCAAGAGCTAATTCTATCACGAACTCATCAGCAGCGAGCCTTGGGAATGCTCTGGTGCTATAGTTTTTTTTCGAGTTTTTTGAAAGGTGTGATATTGATATCATTAGGATTTTATTAATTTTGAACCAATTTTCACAATGATTTTCTGCTTCGTTTTCCACGAGCAAATAGAAACACATTTTTACAGGTAATTTTTGGACAAATTATGATTCTGGAGAAGTCAAAATTTACAAAAATCGGCTCAATTTGTTAAGTGGTTCCTCTCGCTGTGTCACAATTGCGGACGAAAATGGGGGGAGGGGTCACAATCTAACCAAGCAGCAAGGCTTCAACAAACGGACAAAAAAATAACTATTACGTGAAAAGTAACGATATTGCTGGAAGGAATTTTGCGGTAAAAAATGGGTTAAAGTCATTAATGTTTTTAGTAAAATAATGATTTTTCTTGAAATGTGCATAGTTAAATTTGTTGCTGGGCACTAAAATATATTGACTGTTTTTTTGGGATTCATTCCAGAGAATAATAGAGAGAAGCCAAGAGGCATATGCACATTCTCCCTTATGTGTCTGGAACTACGGAGAAAATCTCCAGAATTCTATCGAAGTACAACGTAGTTAG
This sequence comes from Pyrrhosoma nymphula, assembly GCA_963573305.1. Lineage (NCBI taxonomy): Eukaryota > Metazoa > Arthropoda > Insecta > Odonata > Coenagrionidae > Pyrrhosoma > Pyrrhosoma nymphula. Next base: position 2,307,626 of record OY754335.1, on the reverse strand, counting down.
CAGATTCACATGCGCGACGAAGACAGGGGACGTACTTCTGAAAGCCAAAGACCCGCTTCCACGAAACCTCTACGGAGGAATATATGAAGTTTTGTGCAGCTGTGAACATCCATATGCAGGCCAGACATGCAGAGTCCTAAAAATACGTCTCCAAGAGTATCAACGGGCAATTAAAAATAATAATTACAGCATTTCTGCAATAGCCGAACACCATCTCAGCGGCCCCACTCATAATTTCAACTTTGAGGAGACAAAATTAATATCAAAGGAGGTACGCTATTACCCAAGATTAAACAGGGAGGCTATAGAAATCGCGAGGAGACCGGAGAACGTCAACCGATAAGACGGTTACACGTTGAGTAGAAATCTTAAACGAATTTTTCAAATTTTAAAATTCCGGCGACAATGGGAGTCCTCACTATTATATATAATGACGAGCGAGACTAAAGAATCAGTTCAGTTAACCTGATAAAGTTGGCAGGAGGACCAGCGCAATATTGTTCTTTACGACTATAACATCGCGGAATGAATCCCGAAAAGAAACAGTCAACACTACATTCGCGGAAGCCTACGAGCTAGTAAAATATACTTTTTCCACCAAACACTTGTGCAAGTTGCTAGCTTGGCAACACTGGAACCAAGATTCGGGTTAAAATGGGTGACGCACATCTACCCCGTGTTCACTCGAGATCCTCAGTGAAGAGTAGCACTAGTAGTCCAGTCCACGCAGGTTTCAGTAATTTGAATCGACGTTTGTCGAGTTAAGCAGCTGTAAAGACTCGCTAATTAATATTTCCTTCGGTTTCTGTGAGATGTGTTCTAATGTTTTGCGACCCTGTCGTTTTTTCGGTGTTTTTCAATGAGCTGGTTGTATGTTTTGTTCATTCTCTCTAGGTTTATGGTCCAGTTGTTTTTTGATTTCGTCACGCATCGTGTGTCATGTGCCAAAGTCGGCATATGATGTTGTTATGTTTCTATAAAATACCATATTAAGAGAGATTCTGAATTCACATGGCTCACAAACCTTGTTTATTAGCAACGAACACACGGGAAGTACAGAAACCGGAAGCATAAGAAAAAATTGAATAAACACGAAAAACAAAAGAGTACTGAAATACACAACTTTTCATGGCGGCAGATTAAAAAATCACAACACCTCCCCTTAAACTGATGCCATGCACAATCCTTTTACACATTTTTCATGTTTTACTCTACCCAATGTTTTTGTCATAATGTCGGCTGGCATTTCACTAGACGACATATATTCTACTTCGACTTCACCTCTTTTGTGACACTGTCTGACAAAATGACCTTTGGCAGATATGTGCTTGGTCCGACCATGAAACACAGGGTTTCTACACAATTTTTGAGCACTTTGGTTGTCATTGAATAAAGTCACTGTGTCAGTTTTCCAGCCTGTGAAGGATGCAAGTAACCACTGTAAGTTCAAGGCCTCTGTGCAGGACTCCGAGAAAGACACATATTTTGCCACAGTATATCTTATGGCAACACTCTTCAATCTCCTGCTCTCCCACGAAACCAAACACTTTCCCAGCATAAATGCTTGACCTCTGTATGACAAACCATCATTATCATTAAACACAAAACCAGCATCAACATAACCCTTAATTTTTACGTCTGTGGTTTTTTCAAACAAAAGTCCTAGGTTCATTGTACCCTTTAAGTACTTGAGTACCCTTTTTGCTAAGTTCCAGTGCACATCCATATACTTACTATTGTATCCACTGAGAACACTAACAGCGAACGAAATATCAGGCCTAGTATTGCAACTCAAGTACAGAAGGGAACCAACTAGCTCCTGATGTGGCACTTTCACTGGTTTACCTTGCAGTTGGCAAACCTTCAAATTACTCTCCATAGGGGTTGATGAAGGGAAACAATTACTTATGTTAAAACGCTCCAAAATACTTTCGATATAAACACTTTGATCGAGGACAATTGTCCCTTTCCCCCAGTCCCTTGTGAGTCTCATCCCAAGGCAATCAGTAGCCTGGCCGAGGTCTTTTACCTTAAAGAGTTTTTGAAGTTCATGCAAAAGATCATTTTTGCACAAATCATTGTCATGGAACACATAAAAAATCATCTACATACAAGGCAATTATTGTGGTAAAATTGTTTGCAGATTTCACAAAAACACAACTTTCACCTTCAGTTTGCTCATATCCTAGCTTTATCAACTCATTAGTAACCCTCTCATTCCAGTTCCTTGCCGACTGTCTCAAACCATAAATGGCTTTGTTCAATTTACAGACTTTCTCAGGGTTGTCCGACTCCATACCCTCTGGCTGACACATATAAACACTTTCGTTTAAATCACCATAAAGGAATACTGCCTTTACATCAAAATGACTGATCGTCAAATCCAAATTAACAGCTAAAGCAATTAGCATTCTCAGAGTAGACCTGCGGACAACAGGAGCGAAAGTTTCCTGAAAATCCACCCCATAGGACTGTGAATATCCTTTGGCCACTAACCTGGCGCGGAATTGAGTAGAGCCATCTGAGGACTGCTTCCTCTTGAAAACCCACTTGTTTCTTACCACTTTAGCCCCAGCCGGTAAGGTCACCAAGTCCCACACTTTGTTTAACTCAAAGGACTGCATTTCACCTTTCATTGCTTTCTTCCAAAATGACCTTTCTGGGCCAGTCAAAGCCTCATCAACTGATATGGGATCCTTACTACTTACAGAACCGCCCAAAGCTAAAAGAGAGGTTTCAAAGTCAGGGTACTGTTTAGGGGTCCTAATTCTTAATGGGTACCTTCTCTCCCCTTCAATATTTGATTCCCCAACTTCAAGAGATCCATCACCATCTTCTACACTTAGGATGTCAGAATGCACTTCCCTTCCCAAGACACAATCTTGACCTTCAATTCTTTCATTAATCCCAATTGATTCAACATTATTTTCGGGCAAATTGGGTTCATTACCTGGGAAAAAAGATAAAAAATGGTATACCCCATTTTCTCAACCTTACTGGGAACACTTTCATCTAACAAATTTTGTCTCTCAAAGTTTTCTAAGAAAACAACATTTCTGGCTTTGATCACTTTTGAGGGATTCTTAGGATCAATCAACCTATAACCCTTAGTGGACTCACAATACCCAACAAAAATTAATCTTTTTCCTTTAGCATCCCACTTACCTCTTTTCTGGTGAGGAACGTGATCATATGCGGGACACCCAAAAACTCTCAAATGTTTTAAAGATGAAATTTTTCCTCCCCACAACTCTTGTGGTGTCTTACCCTGAATGGCTCTGTGTGGCACACGGTTTTTAATATAAACAGCAGTGTTGCAGGCCTCTGCCCAATAACATTTCGGTAAGCCTGAATCATATAACATGCATCTCGCCATTTCACAAATTGTACGATTTGCACGCTCTGCCACACCATTTTGTTCAGGGTTATATGGGGTGCTAGTCTGATGCTCTATTCCATGCTGCCTTAAAAAGGATTCAAACTTATCATTGACAAACTCACGACCATTATCAGACCTTATGACCTTTATCTTTCTGTCAGTTCTATTATCTGCCCAAGTTTTAAACTCACAGAATCTATCAAAAGTTTCCGTTTTGGACTTCAAAAAATAGCAAAAAAATTTTCTGGAATGATCATCAACAAGAACAAACATGTACTTAGCCCCACCAACAGATATATCACTCATTGGACCACAGAGGTCTATGTGCACTAGATCTAAGACATTACCAGCACGAGTGACTGAACCCTTAGGAAATGGGAATCTGTGGTGCTTACCCAGCAAACAAGGAATACAATCATCATTTAATTTTAAGTCACAACATTCTAGTTCAACACTATGCTTCTTTGCAATTATATTCAGGGCTGAATCTGAAAGAACATGCCCAAACCTCCTGTGCCACAAAACATTAGAAATATCACCGTTTCTAACAGCACATGCACTATCAACTGGTACAGGCTCTTGAACATCTAACTTAAAAACACCTTCAGACAAAGTACCAGAAAAATCTGCTTTACCCTGAATTTTACAGCTTCCTTGATCATATATTTTGCAACCATCATGACCAAACGCCACTGTAAAACCTTTCTTCGCCAACTGCGAAACTGATATTAAATTGGTAGCTAATCCAGGCACTAATGTAACATCTTTGATAGGTTTGATCACTTGGTTAGGGAATTTCACTAGCACTTTGCCCTTACCTGTGCTCACCAGAGTGGAATCATCAGCACATCGTACACTGTGCCCTTCACTTTCCACCTTGAAATCACGCATCAACACCTTGTGGGGGGTCATGTGAGCAGATGCACCTGAATCTATGATCCAGTCATCTTTACTGAATTAAAACACACCAAGAGCACACAGCAAAGACGAATCCTTTTTCGCCTCGTTCATAGGGCATTCAGACTTGTAATGGCCCATCTGCCAGCACTTAAAACACTTTACCTTTCTTTTATCTGGCCTCTTGAAATTTGACGACTTCGACGTCAATTCCCTCTCCTTCGGCGGCTTACCGGATGACTGTTGGCCCTTCAGGTTCCTTGTGAATAACACCGAATCCTCCTCGGCATTCTCCAACTTCAGATATTCATCCAGGCTGCCATTGAGGAGCTTCTTCTTGATCGTGCAGGTGGTGAAATCCTTATCAGAAGTTGTCGCCTTAATCCCCATGCGGTATGGCAAACACACTTTAGGCAAACCCCTGAGCATGATGAGAGCAACTAAGCCGTCATCTGCAGGTTTCCCCATACTTGTCAACTTATTCGTCAGCTCCAGGATGGAAGTAACGTACTCCTGAACATTACCGTAAAACTTCGATAACCTTGCATCCAGCAGAGCATCCCACAAGTTCATCAACCGCGTCTTAGTTTTTCCCTCGAACAGATCTTCCAGCGACTTCCAAGCTTCATTTGTTGTTGTGGTGTTCTGCACTTATGGATAGAGGGATTTATCCACATGAAGACAAATTAAGGACCTCGCATCAGTGTCCTTTTCCTTCATAGTTGCGTCAGCATCCGTAGTTAGCGGTGTCGTGGCGTAAGTCCACAGCTTCTCTCTGATTAAAATGAGCTGCATACTGAATTTCCAATTCATATAATCGTCCTTGTCTTTCAATTTCTCCACAAACGTGGCTAAACGCGAACTATTAGTCGCCGACATAGTCAAACTGAAACACACGTCGATTAAAAAAAAACTTTCCCACGGAAAAAAAACACCTCTTTCTACCCGTATCTCTCTACATTTTAATTTAACTAGGCATTTCAAAACGTTCTGGGCCCATAACCTGTTGTTATGTTTCTATAAAATACCATAATAAGAGAGATTCTGAAGTCACATGGCTCACAAACCTTGTTTATTAGCAACGGACACACAGGAAGTACAGAAACCGGAAGCATAAGAAAAAATTGAATAAACACGAAAAACAAAAGAGTACTGAAATACACAACATATCATGGCGGCAGATTAAAAAAATCACAGCATATGAGAAGTCCTTCTCTTCATTCACAGTGCCAGTTACGGAGGTTCCGCCGCGACTGTGTGACTCAAAACAAATATTAAATTCCACATTTTTGATATTTTGTCAAAAAAAATCCTGCTTTCACTGATGCAATGCGTTACTCACAGAAACCCAAAAGTAAAGTAAAAAAATATGCAGATTATTCCACGAATGCATTTTAAATGAGCACTTTTTTCCAGCCATAGGAGCCGACTGCAGCGCCATTTCTTAAGAATTACCTCATTTTGACTTCAATCACGGCAGTAATTCCCTAATAACTAAAACAATAAGGCGGTAAGATGCCTATATTACATTTTTATTCAATTTATCTGGATTATTTCCTTCTTATAAATAGTTTCCCGCGAAAATGGCAATTATATTTTATGGAAAAATACTATTTTCCCCCGTGTTTCTCTCATTCCCCCATTGAACTCCATGTAATTTCAAGTTCAATTATAGAATGAAATAGCGTGGAAAGGTATTATTTTGTTTTTCATATCAGATAGAGGACAATTTTTTCTACTAGTAGACAGAATATGAATAAAATTTCATTTGAGTCATTTTACGGTGGAACCACCTTAGGATAATTCAATTGAAATTCTACCTAAGTGTTATTTTTTATGATACCTGTGTGTGCGTAATACATACTTGTATGAGTTGCGAATTGCCGCAAGTTACTTGGGTAAGCGTCACCACACTTTAATCAAACGTTGTTGATCATGATTGTTGCATTTTGTTCAACTATGTAGATTCTTGGATGAGTTAAAATAACGTTTGTATGTAAATAACGAGGTCATTTCTTTTGAGCTCCGTTTGCGTCTTATGGTGGTGGTTTGGACTGAAGAATCTTGAGGGTTTATTTATAGCATGAAGTAATAATAATAATATAATAATGTATTTATTTATCCCTGGAATCAACATTACAAGCATATTTTACATTTCAAAGCTTTCTTCTCTCAAACATGGAGGGTATTTAGGTAGACATTTTAAACTCAGACCCTGAGTAACTCCTCGACGTGTAATCGTAACAATGGCTTCATAATTTTATCGTTTAATGCCTTTATTATTTTAATTTTTTCGAATAACATACATTCTGTCATTTATGTTGTAATCCTGTTGGTTTTAATGCTCAAACTTTCTCTGTTTATTTCTCTCTTCCTCTAAAACCTTGCTAAAATCGGTTTTGGCAATAGTTTACCAGGAAATTTTCTTCGTTTAAAGAATTCATGGCAGTGTATGCGGATATTCTTGAATGACTTGTTGATTGTTGGGACAAACCAGATGAATTAATAATACTTATGTGACCATACCTTAAGAACACTTAGGCTAAGCGTAAAAAAATCAATTGGTGATAAAATGCCACGTGACCAAATGAAATGAAAGAGCTCAAAGCGACCATTCGCGCATGCGCGCAGTCCGCCTCCGTTCTGGTTAAGTCGTGCGGCTATCTTATGCGTATAAGATAGCTGTGGGCTAAAGCGCTTATTGCTCTTCACATGTGGTCGGCTCAACTCGAAGAGTATAACTACCGATGGCCAGCGATAGCCGGTTATTCCACTAAATGAAAAGCACCACGCTGTGCCGATCGCCGGCCATCGCCGCAAGTATAAAGCACCCTTCATATGAGACCTCTACCGGGTTCTCCTTCACATGTATTGAGTCTTGTGTACGACATGTTTCACAGAAACTCCGGTCTTCTTCTTCAATTCCGTAATACATAAATGATACCATTCTTGGTCACCTTATATTTGGGTCTCTCATTTGGTATGGCTTGATATAATATTCCGATAATGGCAGTTATATATATATATATATGGTTGATCTAATATTAATTTTTGTTTCTTTTATCTTTCCAGGTAAGCAAGATTCTTCTGGCTTTTTTCACCGTGCTTTGGTAAGAACCTATATCCCTATTCTATCTATACATGTAGATATGTTTATTACTAATTCATCAAAGTCTGTCTGTCTGTCATGTTTGTTTGAAAGACTTCCAAGTGGCCTAGGAAGTTGAAATTTGGCACCAATGCAGACCAACCAAAAAAAAGTGCAATTCTGGAACTACCATTTAGAGGGGTTGTTTTAACCCCATTTTTGTAAACTTTTACCGCAATAAGAAAAAGCATTGGATTCGGTGCAGGGGTTTAACTTGTTTTTAATTACTTACACTCCAGATACAAGATGGAAACCTTCAATTTTTGGTGGCTGAAATAATGAAATTGTGTTCAATTATTCCATTCGAATTTCCTCTACGCTTCTTTTTCTTCCTCAAAACTGCTTTTTTGAGTCCAAATTCGTCCTTCATTTCATTATTTAAACAGTGTGAATTTTGAATGTAAGCTCTTCTCGGGTTTCCCACTGTAAGATATTCTGTATAACTGCCGGAGTTTCGAAAAGAGACTTTCTTTTACGTTATCGGCGCCGATGACAAAAGAAAATAGTTTATAATTCTCCGGGAAAGTACTCGTAGCATGATTTCAATTTTTAGTTCCGCTTCTTGGAAAGCGCGGCATGGGCTATAAATGTTACCTCTTGTGCCTTAAGGTGGGTTCACACTGGCAAGTTAATTGTGCAACTTACTTGCAGCAAGAGAATTTTGACGTAAAATTGCACGAGTAAATGGCTCTTCAAGTCTGCTTGCAGAACTTCCAAAAGTTTCGTCATGGCCCTTGAACAAACATATTGTTGCTGGTGTTAACGGAAACCAATCTGGCTCTGCGTTAACTCATGAAAATTTTCTCTTCGGAGTAAAATCCCCACAAGCACTTGCAGAATAAACTTGCGGAAGTAACTTTCCAGGGTAAACTCACCCTTATGCCTTTATAGCTTAGGTTAAATGATCTAAATAAGAATTACATGAGCATTTTATTTAGAGATTTTTCCACCCCACCCACTCCATGTTTGGTTTATGTCTCCTACATCGTAGTTAGAGAGAAAAATTACTAAGATTCGGGGAAGATTGAGGAAGGGCAAAGGATTGGTAGGGCCGTGGGCCAAGGGCTGAGGGTTCGAGAAGGTTTACTGTTTTTTTAAGGTATTTTTGTCGGGAAGGAGTGGTGCGGGAATAATAAGTCTCCGAAGTGCCTGATATTTTCGATTCGATAGAGAGAGTCCATTTTGAAGCATTTTGTGGAAGAAGGTGCAAAATATATCTGGAGAAAAGTGTGCAAGCGAATTTGCCCCGGATTAATGATGATTTTTCTCCGAAGACGGCGTCTATTCAAAGAGTGAGTTGCAATCCTATTTTTTTTCACAACTTCTGGCTTATAGTCGGTGACTTAGGATGTTAATGATGGTTATGGAACTTTAATTCCAGCCTCGCCATGTGTGGCTAATTACTACTACATAATGTACGTGCACTTTGCAAGTCTTTTTGAGTGGATTCACGTAATCCTTCGCAAGAGTTTAATTTTTTCTCCTTCAACGTCGAAATTCGACGAGCACTCCAACTTTGGTGTATAATTGAATGTGTTTAATAACAGGAAGGCAAATAAAAACGCCGAGTGCTTTGTAATCACCATGAATAACCGAAAAGCAACCAAAAATGTACGGCCAAATTTCAAAAAGTTTGAGTTCGAAAGGACACGTATTTCCTTTATCCGATTACATTGATACTTTAAACGATTTATTTTCCGTCCAAATGGAAAATATTATAAGTACCGTCCTAAAAGAAATTCGAATACCAAGAAATAGGCACCACCCTAGTGTGGCATACGTCATTGTCCACAGTCAGCGAGAGTGGAATAACTTGCTGTTTGCTGAACGCTGAAACCCCGCCAGATTCCCGGCGAGTCTTTTCTTTAGGAGTCAGGAGAAGAAGAAAGATGTTGCGAGCTGCAATAGAATCCGCGGAAATCGATAAGGCCGACGCTCGAAGAATGAGTTTAAGGGAAGCGGGGGGGGCGTAGGGGATTAGACGTCTGTTATCAAAGGCAGGCACTTTTACCTTACCCAGACTTTCCTTTGTGATCGGGAGATAGGGAATGGAAATTATTCGTGAGCATTGTTTCTCGAATTGAAACCGCTCGTAACTCTTGAGGAAGTTATTTGTTTGTTAAAAGAAAAAAGTCTCCTGCGGTGAAGATGACGACTACCCGAAGTTCTCCTAAAGGAACCATAATATTCACATTACGTATATATGTGGACGCGGAAATTCCAAATTAGTTTTTTTAACAATTTCAAGTCTCTCATTCGATATATTCAAATGTATTAATAAAAGGAATTGTGTGTTATTTTGTGACTATTCAGCTGAGAAAATAAATAGGTAATCAGAAATTATATTTCATGTTCGACTGCAAGGTTGCATAATAATAATCATGACTCTAAATGGATTTTTAAAAATGGGAAAGAAGAGCATGGCCTCTTCTGTAGGAAGCCAAGTGTGAAACACTGTATTTTTACCATTTGAGAGTTTTATCCTTGGTTTGCTTGAGACAATTCTTTGTTTGGAAATAAAAAATCCCGTATAGTGAAGAAAACCACCCCAAGTTTTCCCGAACACACAAAAAAAAGTTTCACTATCTATTTTGAAGAGGAATCGCCGATGTGGTATTTTAAAGGATCTCAGTATCAGACCACCCAATTGATATACCTTAATTTAATAATAATTCCTATTATAGATTGCACTGTGGCTAGACAACTGAGAAAAAAAATATTTATAACAAATAATATTTCTCGGCCGACAGCAAGACTCATACAAAATCATAATTATAAAATGAAAGGAATTTTGTCAATTACACTACCTGGCTAATAAAGAAACAATTTAGCTATATTAGGCAATAAGAGTTCTAGTCATACTTAAATAACAATTTCTATATGAACATATGTGCATGACTATATGCATGTGAGCTACGAAAGACGTGTGAGGAAGATATGTTACCGTAACCATTTTTACAATCAGCGTTGCTATTATAATTTTTTTGATATTTCAAATATTTTATTTTGAAAATTATTGAAACCAGTTATCTTTTATGTTCCTATTCTATTGGCTCTCGGGAAGCACCAAACTATCCGGGGTCAATTTTACAAAATCCCAGAATATTTTGGCAGGGTTTTTAATAACCCCTGGTGTAGTTACCAGAAGCGTATATTTGTCATTTTCCACTCTTTCAAAAGAAAATAACCTGCATTTAATAACTCACAAATTTAATGCAATCTTTTTCTCTCTTGCCTTAAAAAAAGTAATTGTTACACATTAAACGAAATAGTATGTCATGTTCATCTTTGTAATTCATACTATTCTATTCAGATTAGCCGGAGTGCAATATAGTAGGTTTCCATGATGGCTGATTTTGGTATTTTAGACAAGTTTTCTTCGAGATATAACTTTTTCAATCGAGTTGTTTAAGTAGACGAAATTATTGTTGTTGCTGACAAAAATATTGCTGCAACCATTTATCGAATATCTTCGACTTCTGCAGAAAACTCTACTTTTGTATTGAATTTGGTGGAGTATGAATTCTGGAGAAAACATTTATAAAAAGGTAGTTTAGTGCCGCTGTTAATTAACCATGATTGTTTCTGGCCTTTCATTGTTCGCTCTGGTTGGATTTCAGTTTTACAGTACAATTTATAAGTGTTATTTTTCAGCACTGCGGGTGAAAGTTACTTGTGGTATGGCGTGTCAGAAGTTAAAATTTTATTTTTTTGCTAGAGCGTGGTGAATATTATCTGCGACTTTATCATGTCCATTAGTATAAATGTATCAGTGTGTATAAAAGTATTTTTCAAGTGTTATCAATAATGGTAATAATTGTAGCGGACAATAAGACTTTAACAGCCATTATCTTCAATCGTGTTCTTTTATTGGACTTATATCATTTCTTTTTTCGTACGTTTTTACTTGTCGGAGTTATTCCGTGAGTTTCATAAATTAATCCTTTATTTGTTACTTAACTTCGCCGAGAAACCCGTATGTTTCAAGTATATAACCCCGCACGTGCAGCATTGGAGCCAAGGACGAGTGATTCTGCTGTTTAAAATGAAGCTTTCCGAGTCCTAGCTAAAAAAGTTAAAGGAGAAATCTAAATTATCTTTCCCTTTACGCCATTTCCCTGCGAACGAATCGAATATCTCTTGATTTTTTTCCCGGGTGATTCTTTTGGGCGTAATTCGATACGACTTTGTACTCTGCTACCTGCGTTCGATCAAAAGAGTCTTCTCCGACAGCGATTGTTTCCTGCAGTCCCTGTTTCCAGTGCCTTGCCTATACCGTCGGCTTGAGATGGCGCGTGTCATTTTAGCGTGGTGCTTTGCTGGCAAAAGTTGGAGGGGAATTTGTCATTTATCCATGGATTACTTGCATAGTTGAAGTGTGGATGACAGTCATCGCCAATTTTTCCACGATAAAAAAAGAGTAAAATAATATTTGCAATCGCAAGTCAGAGAAAATTTGTTTCATGATTTGGTCCATGTGTTTACCTTAGTTACTACTAGCTGATAGGCCGAGAAAACAAGCTCTCTTTTAGTAGTTTCTTACATACTGCCCTATCCTCTTTCGCTTCTATCACATTCATGTATCGCTTCCTGCACGCTCTCTATTTCTCAAGATGTCTAATATTTCTTGTCTTTTACCGCATTCACGCCTCGGCCTTTCTCCTGCTTTCTCGGCCTAACCCTTCTTCTTACACAATTCACTCCTCTACATCTATCTTCTTTGTTGAGTCATCAAACAAAGATGTATACATTAAAAGTGTCTGCGATTTAATCGTATTTTCAGGAGAAAATATCTCTTGAAAACCCGAAGATTTTTTTATTTATTTGAAACTTTCTTTGATGTGGTCATAGTTATGCTCTTCTCTCTTTTGTTTGATTTTTTTCCAATACAATGCTCGCGATAGTTTTGAAATCTATATAATTTTGACATTTTTTCTGGATATTTAACATGCTGATGCCGAGTTATCTTATCACTTGGTGTAATAATGTATGTTAGTTATGTAACTAAGCACTTTTGAACATATTCAAAAAGTTAAAAAAATATTGCTGCGTATTTTATTTAAACGAACAAAACGTATGCATTTCAATTTCAGAGAACGAGGTCACAATAATTGTCGTAATATTTGAATCGTGTGATTCCTCATGAAGTTATCGTATCGGAGCGGATTGCCCAGTGATCGTTACATCGCCATTTCCGTCCCTGGTTCCCCGTGTGTCCGTCTAATTCGAAAGAAACCGTGTTAGTTGACAAGGGCCAACAGTCTTCGGATGTAAGAGATTGGTATCGATATATCTTGCTTCGATCTAATCCTAATATATCGGTAGTTCATCCATAATAATAATAACCCTAAGCTATATTTATAAAGTGGGAGGAATCAGATGAAGTTAATTACGGTGGAACTTGGATAATTCGAACTTTTATAGTTCAAAATAGTCTTTAATTTGAACATTTTGCTAGACCCGTAGCATTTTGTAATTGAAAAATGTAAAAAGTCGTGGTTAATTCGAATTTTGTTTTGGTTCATCCGAAGTTTTTATGACTAAGATTAGCTACTATCACAACACAATCTTCCCAAATATGTACTTGGGAATCACCTAGACTTCTAACTAGCGTTGGGGATACACATACGATACATTTTCGGAGCTGCATTCAAGAAACTAAAAAACTAGATTCATCAAACGAATAGTAGGAAAGTTCTCCAATGAAATGGAGGAAGAGAGATTCTCCTTTGCTTTGATCAGGCCACATCTCAAATACACCGCGAGTATTTGGGACCCTGCTCAGAAAGACTGAATCCTTGAATTAAATAAAATACAAAGAAAAGCTGTAAGTTACATTTAAAATTACAAGAAGCGTGCAGAAAGTGTCACACAGCTGATGGAAGGATTAGGTTGGGAACCGTTAGAGAATCGAAAGATACACGCTAAGCTTAGATTGGTACTTGAAAAACTCGGATCAGGTGAGTTTCAGTACGACGCTGATGATATTTTATTATCCCCGCGCTATATCTTTAGAACTGATAAGAGTGATAGAATAAGAGAGATGAACTGCGGAACATAACTTCCTTCTTTCATAGCACCATTATGAGATCATAAAAAAATACAGCGTAACACTTACTTAACAACTTAAGACACATCGCTAACACAATGCACCTTTATACTTTCCTCCCTCCTATTCCCTATCCTTCCCCCCTTTCCATGGCTGGTGTCCTAACACCCCTTGCCACACGCCTCTGGGGTGGCTCGCAGAGTAGGTATATAGGGAATTAGGATACTCCTTGTTAAAAAATCATTTAAGCAGTACTAATTCTAACCCACAAGTTTCTTCGACTTCTTGAGTGATTTTTGAAAAAATTAGGATTCCGTAAATGTGTGTTGGTACGCTGCTGACACACTTAGGAAAATACTCATGGCGTCCATCGCTGAATTTAACCTCGGAAGCGACAGATGAGGGCGTCGGTGAAGGTTCTTTTTTCTGTGAAAACGTTTTTCTTTACGCTGTAAATCAGGGCCTTATGCGTTTGCCATTGAAGATTCCTTCTCGCCGGTTAAGCTTTGGCTGGTAGTCCGTCTTAGCTACACTCCCATCCCCCCCCCCCCCACCCTCCTCCCAACCTTGGGCTGAAATTCCTCCTGCACACCTTTGCACACCGCCTAATGAGTTCACCTCCTTCGACTCCCACCCTCAACCACCCTCCCACTACTCCCCTTCCCGTCCACCCTCCCGCGCATACCATGGCACCCTTTGATCTCTCGTCGTCCTTGAGATGGTGCCAGCGCGAAGAAACATTACATAATTTTAAGTTTTATACTTAAGGTTTCCGCGACTTCTGGTGCCAGAGCCCATCTTCCGGGAATCCCGTCGCGTATGTTGACATTAAATGCCAACAGATTCGTCCCCTATCCTGGAGACTTCTTCAGGTCGAGTCGGCATCATGGCCGGTGTAATGGAGTGTTTGCATAAATGGGGGATTGCTATGAAATCCATTCTATATCGTAAATTGTGTTTCCATAATAATATATTTAAATTACCAGCTCTAAATCTTGCCTAGTTTGTTTAATAATCACGATTTATTGAGCATTGTTTTCGCAACGATATATTTACGCCCAGCCATTGGCTCGTTGCGTAGTGACGTAATCCCCCTTGCAGCAGACGGGTGAGACTGTGTTATAGCGTGTTGAGGATGTATGAAGTGGAAATATACGAATTATTCCGACTTTACTGATTAAAAATAGGGAATCATTACGTTTGTAAAGTTAACAGGTATAATCGAGGCTTGATCCAACTATAAACTATGGTTGTTGCATCAACTATCGAGTAATGACTTGGCGGAATGCGGATAATTTTGGGTGAATAGTAAAGAGGGGAATTGTCATTCAGTAATTCATTAGAATTTTCTACCAATATAGTAAAAGTTAGACAAAATTACCAAAGTTTTAAAAGGCGTAACTGTAAAAGTATATTGTTTCTTATGTTATTCTTAATTTGATCGACGGCATGTGTACATCTTGTGCCAGGGTAAGGGAAACCGTTTGATGTTTATTATTTTGACATGCGAATTTGTACTCCATGCAGGTTATCTTAAACTGCAAACTACATATATTATTGTTACTCATAATTATTCAATTCAATCACCAAATATCCAATGCCGATCGCTTTTGTAGCAAGTTATAAATTTCCTCGTAGGCCAGTATTAACTTTTATAATGGGGTATATTTTCAGCGGTAAATTCATCGCCTAGCAGGTCGGAAATTGTAAGGTTGTCGTCTCTAACCTTGAAAAAATTTATTCTAATTTTATATGAACATTGTGGCGCTCGAAAATATGATCGTGTATTGAGTACAAGATAAGTAGTAACCCTCTTCATTTTATAATATCAATCTTGATTATTTGAAACTTTTTTACAATCGATACGTGTATTCACGAAAATATTAGTCTCGTTCATCACCACGCTAATCTCAATGGGTGTTTTCTCATGCTCTCAATGTTTCTCCAAAATTATTATTGATTGTTGTTGAAAATGCTTACTAATCTGAAATCATTAAACTAAAAATCTGGAAAAATAAGAAATTTTCACCTCAAATCTTGGTTATCTGGGCACATTTTCAGCTGGTAATAACAGATAGCGAAGCAAAACCCAATCTACGAATATGCTGTTAGTTTATAATATTGCGTGCGTCTTAAATGGTGTTGACTACCGGGTGCTTTACTATATACTATTTTTGTGTGCATGGTGGCACAGTCTAAACTTACTGCGCAAAACTTGACAGTGGCAGGCTTCACTTCGTATAAGTCATTTTTGTTTGTATTCATGATTAAGTAAAATACTAAGTACCTACAACTTTTGTAGAAAAGTATAAAGTATCTTACTTAATCATAAATGGAAATATACTGAGTTTAGTTTAGATTGTGCACACGGATTTTTAGCTGTCTAAAATGTTGCGTCTAACGGTTTGGTGGCCGAAAAATATTGCCATCGTGAAATGAAAAAACATTTGGAAAACATTTTAAACATATGAAAACATGGATGAAATTATTTTATAATTCCCGTATTTTAAACAATGATATGAGTTTCTAGATACGGCAACCCCGAGTTGATCATGTATGAGCAAATGAGTTTAGCGTACGTGAGTCTAAGTAGTCAAAATATCGGTTATGGTGATGGAGACGCGGTCAAGTCATCGCCTAGCAGTTCGGAGATCACGATCACGAGAGATCCGAGGGGGTACTTTTTCTTACTTTTCAGTTTGTATAACTATCCATAGTTTTTAACGCGCCAATGTCCTGTGTGCTGTGCTCTTTTTGTTTTGTTGTTTTTTACACGATTGATGAAATTGAATGATTGTATAAGTGCTTCGCAGGCATAACAAACAAAATAATAGCACAGTCTAATAGGCTTAAATCGCTTACATTATCGTTCAATTCATTAAACTCTGGTCCTTCTTTATCGTATTAATTATGCCATGGGTATAATTTGGTACTTGCATGGTGTACTTCGGCACCTTATAGCCTATTGCGCAAAATATTCACCGTTCAAGGCGGAAAAGAACCAGAACGAATGTAAACAAACCCGGTAGCGACTGCCGAGTCAGGGGGATGACGTCACAGCAGTCGCAATATGGCCGCGGTCTGTTTGTGCGCAAGGCTAAAATTGTGATTTTAAATCTCTTATTATTTAAAAAGTAGGCAATGTGCAACAGCTAAATTTTGGATTTAGGGTTTTTATGTTCAAAGTTAACATTTGCCGTTGTTTCCTAAATTTGTGCAAATACTCCATTAGGAGCTGCTGGGGGATGTTTTTCCCGCCCTTGATTCTTATTGGTCTGTGGTTTTTAGCGCTCTTTTCCAGCCAGAATGACCTATCGGCCTAACCTGAGGAAATCTCCAGGATAGGGGACTGTTGTCATTTAAAGTCAGCATACGCGACGTGATACCCGTAAGATGGACTCGGATTACATCATTTTATTTATATTCTTGCTACTTATTCAGGAACGCGTCCTTTGTTATAAGAATCAAAACCAAACCGTTACACGCCATTTTTGTCTCTTTATTGTCCCCAAAAGTACCCATAATATGAATTAAATGACATTTATGTCATTTAATTCATATAACGGATTCTGTTGGAAATCATATCCTCTATCTGATCGTGGAAATCGTGCATATCCTCTATCTGATGTGACAGCAAAATTCTACCTTTACGTGCTATGTTACTCTCGTAAGGAAAACTTGAAACTGCACGGTGTTCAATGCGGCAATTAGTGGAACATTAATTATAAAGTATTTTTGTCTCTTATATAAATTCAACTGATGCAGAAAACTGTATATAAGAAGCGGAAGATCCCGAGATATTGAACAAAAATAAAATAAACGTATCTTACCGCAGTATGTCGTTAGTTATTAGCCAATCACTGCGATAATTTAAGTCAAAATGTGGTAAATCCATATAAGTCGCGCTGCAGGTAGCTTCAGTGGCTATTGGAAAAGTGTTGGTTGAAAATATATTCCTGAAATAATGATGAGTGTTGTTTTCGGGTTTCCCACCGGGTTAGAGGCTCTCCATGATTGCCTTGACGTTTCGGCAGGAGACTTTCCTGCCATATTCAAGGCTCTGGATGCGGACGGTCTAGGTGTTCCACTCTTTATACTCTGTTCCTCCCACCGTGGTCTCCGTTCATTGGTCATCGGTTCCCGCCAATATTATGGTTTCCCGCCTTTTTCAAGGTAGGGTTCCAGGTACAGCTGAGACGAAAACCCTGATCCCCGTTGAGATTCATGCAATATTGACAGTACTTCGACGCCATTTCAAACTCGGCCAGAATGAAAAATCCGCTGTGGCGGAACACAGCCTGGAAGAATATCACTCCATCCATTGGGAGGAAACCACCATTATGGGGAGAACCAGAGGATACTGGGATAGAATTACTTAAGCTCCGGCTCACGACAAACAATCTCAACAGGGATCAGGGTTTTCGTCTCAGCTGTACCTGGAACCCTGTCTTGAAAAATGTTGACGAAATATATCTGGATCCTCCTGCGACTATGGAGGAACAAATTGTGGACGGTGAAAATGTTTTAGGAAGATGTTTTAAACGTGCTTGAGTGTTAAAAAAGTGATTGTGTTTTAAATAAAACGATTGTTATATTTTCCACCTCGACTCCCGCTACATTGTACGCTCATTGTCGTACGGCACTGTTCGTCAACGCTAATTGCTATCCATTTATTTTTGGTGTGTTTTATATTTGTTTTATGTGTTTATATTTTTTTATTTTTGTACGGAAATTTACATGGCTACGTCAAAGAATCTCCCTCACGTTGAAGAGTTAACGCAGTGGTTCCCAATGTGGGCGCTATCGCCCGAGGGAGGCGAGAAGTGGGTCTACTCAATGGGGGCGAAAATACGGAAGGGGGTGACAGAGGGGGGCGCTGGCGGCTGGGTCTCAACCAAACGGTACCGTACTTACATGTTCAGAGGTGAATAAAATATATATCGATTGGATTTGAAGTAAATATCAATTCAAATTTGTTTTAATATTAATTTTGATAACCTTTCTGATTTGGTCATGTACTCTAAGATTTGGGAGCTTGCGGTTGGGGGTCGTTGGGTTTGTGGAACCAAGGGGATGGTTCGGTGGATTGTTTGTGGAGAAAGTTTGGAAAACACTGACTTAAAAGGTTGAAATTACGAGCACACCCCGCCCAGAGAAACCGAGATCCTGAACCAAAGAGACCCTTTTTCAGAAATGGGGTGAAATTGTTATTATTGTTTAAGATTTTTTTGAGGATTTTTAGCTTTAAATTCAATCATCTATTCTCTCATTTCGGAAACTGAACCTATGTGTCAAAAATGCTGTGTGTATGTGCTTCAAAGCAGTTTGCTTATTTAAATGATTCGCTCGTGCGGGCTAAATCAAACCTGAGGCAACGTATTCCTCGCTATACATACTAAAAATATCCAAGGTCTTCCAAGTTGCAATTCTCATGCCCTAAAAATCATAAATGCAGCTTCTTATTTGAAATGTAGTACCTACTGTAATTTGCAACGTGAAAGAAACTACATTCTTCACTATTTTTTGTTCTACGGAATGCGGAGAAATTTCAGAAGAATATCTTAGAATATATACTTTATATTTATTAAAACAACATTTGTTACACTTAATGCAGAGTGCTCGAAGGCGCCAGTAATTCACCCACTATCATAATTTGTACGCAGTACGAAAATAGAGGTTGACCAGAGATATACATTATCAGAGTAAAAACACACTGGTTCATTCAATTCCACACAATTAATAAACTTGAAATCGGTTACGTCGACTATGGCATCACCAGGTGCAATGATTTAAAGAAAGTGATCGATATTGTACGTCCACTTTTATTTAAAATTCACAACACGTGTTTCGGCTCTTTTCACACTAAGCCATCCTCAGATACAATAACATTCCAGTTTTGCGGTTATTATATGTACACATCAAATCCAACATAAGGGGGGGGGGGTAAAGGAAGGGGAAGGAGAGGTTTGGGGGTTATGATTTACCGGTATTGAGGAGGAATAAAGGAAGGGAGAATGGAGGTATGTGGGTTAACATGCTAGCACGATGGTTAGGTCATCATCCCAGTGCCATTCGTCATGTAGGTGAAGGAGAAGAGTAGGGTGGGTGTGGGTTGTTGCTTTGGGGGAGTGGAGTCATGTTTTGGGTTCTCGGTATGAGGGGTTTAGGATGGGGGAGTGGCACTCAAATTCAATATAATTTAACAATTTTATTTTCTTTATCTTCCTTTTAATGATCTCCCACTGCTCCAAGGCATCCAGACGACGTCCTTTGTTTTCTAAAAAGCTCCCCTCACCCCACCCTCCCTCTCCCCCGCCTTACTTTCCCATCCCCCCCTTCTGTTGGATTTGATGTGTACGTCTACTAACCGCAAAACTGGAATGTTATTGTTCCTGAGGATGGCTTAGTGAAAAAAGAGCCGAAACACGTGTAGTGAATTTTTAAATAAAAGTGGACGTACTATATCGATTACTTTCTTTATTGATATGAAGTTCCACCACATCTCGCCTGACATCGTTGATTTCAGGTGCAATGATGTTTCTACGTTATAGACATGAACGTTATTGGGGTTGGATCACTGTTCCTCCTTTGGTGGTGTCATTATAGTCATCCAAAACGCAAACCGCTCTAGGAGGGAAATGCACACAGATATTGTCTTGAGAACGTACTTCATCCACTAAAATTATAAGCACCTAATGAAGATTAAATAATTACAATCACGCTTTCGCTCTCATGAGGGAAATTGAAAACTAACGCCAGCGCACTCATTACGAGGATTGCGCCCCAGATGATGACATGGTCGGAAAAATGAGGATGCACGTTTTTCAATAGTAAATTGTGTGAAAAATAACAGCGTAACAAGTGTGTTTACAATCTGTTAAGAATCCTTCTTTTCCCTCAGCTATCCCACACATCAAAGCTCTATGCCTCTCCCCGCTTTTTTCTTCCGTTTTTTATTCACTTGCCCGTTTAAGGAGTCTTGCCTCAAGGTCCTCACGAGAACATACACTCACAATCACTCCTCCATCCGTCGTGTGGGAGGGAATCTTTTGTTATTTTTATGACTCTTCTTCCCGATTTCTGTGCCAAAGTGTGAGTTCGAAGGGGAGAGAGAAAGGATTCATGGAGATTAAAACCTTAAATATGGCTACCGGAATATGGGCTTGGAGTCGGTGTGAGACAAAGGGTGGAGAAATCTTGATTATGTGAACGGAAATTGGAACGAGGATGGAGGATTTTGCAGAAATAATAATAGCAAATATTGCTATGAATAAACTAAGACATCAGTCCAAGCAGCATTTCATTAACTCTTTCGCGAATGACTTACGAGTACTCATGCACAACATTAAATGTTCCCGTAGTTTAGATTTAAAAACTTGGGAATATCAGATAGAGCTGAAAGCGTCACTTTGTGGAACAGCGTAACCAATTCGTGGTAACCAATAAAATATACTATGTTAATTCCACACAATTATGTAGAATTGACAAGGTTTATTTTTATTGGTTACCATGAAAAACTTGGGAATAGCGATTCTTTTGTTAAAATATTATATAGTTATAATGATTGTAATTCAAAAAATATTTTGAATGTGTTTATATATACTTGACTTATTGTATGCAAATTTTAAGGAGCGTTTCCCGTCATAATTTTTGAAATGAGATTGTTTTGTGATATGCAGTAAACTTAGAGAAAGTGGTAATCTCTCCTTGATAAGATCGATAAAACTCCACCTTTCTTCAAAATAATATTTGTCCACGTATAAAATTTCAAGTTATATAAGCTGAAAGCCGGGGATTGTTCATAACCACGGCATGGGAAAATGACATTTTTCTGTCGCACACGACATTATGTTTTAGCCATCGAATATGAGAGAACCATCGAAATGTGCCTTCGTTTCATCAATCCCTCGACGCCAGCTGAAAGGTTTGTGAAACTGTTTTCATTAACTCACAACGAATTGGGTGGAAAACTCAATAGTTCAGTATTTACATGTCATCATATACTCGCCAGCCATCATCCTATGTATGAATAACCTGCATATCTTTTACCTTAACTTGAATTTCTAACTAAAGGAAACTTCTGGATGAGATCAGGAAGAGTAAAAGTTGGTTGCTGGGGGAGGTGGCGAGGAATTGGCGAAGGGTTGCTGAAGTTGAGGGTTGTAAGAAGAAGGGGTTAAAGTGGGAAAGGGGAAGAAAGAGGCTTAAATGGATGAGATGAAGGTCAGGACGCACGCTGAGATGAGGAAAAGGAAACGTAATAGGTAGATAGAGCCCTGCGAGTGTAAACATCTATTGGATATTTACTCACTGTCATTTAAACCTACCTTAACTGGTAGATTACCTTAGTAATAATACCTAAGGCATGCCATTTGCGAAAACGGTATTAATTTAAATAAATACAAACGAAAAAGTAAAAGAAAAAATAGATTTTCTCGGCTCAGGCAGTCACGGTGGAACTTCCTTAAGGGAAGGGTTCGGAATAATGTGAACGGGGTGTGAAGAGAAGGGAAGGAAGAAGAAGGGCAACAGATAATGGGACGGGGAAAATGTTTTATAAAAGGCTAGGGGGAGGTTAATAAGAAGGAGGGAGGGAAGGAGGAAAGGAGAAGGACCGTATGCAAATTCGTGTTATTGTTAGCCGTAATCATTTGCACTTAAATAACGGTCGGATGGGGCACGAGGAGATAACGAGTAGGTTGTGGGGGTTTGCTTAAAAGGCGCTGCTTATTTCTCCGTTCCTCTTGACCCAGCCTCCTGCTCTTCCCTTTATACCCTCGTGTACACGAACCCTTGTACACATACATATATATGTATGTATGCATACACACACGCAAGCATAAATCAATATAGTTTTAAAAGCACTGGGTTACAAAAATAAATAATAGGACAGTTACTAAAACATGACAAACGTTTCGGCGGTCATGCAGTCATCGTCGGCAACAATAGAATAACGGCAATAAATAAATATATATAATTAAATAAATAATATATATATATACACACATACATACATCTACATATATGCCCTTTCCAATCCATCCTCACAACCTCAATGTTCTATACAAAAACATATGCGTTAGTGGAAGTTTATTCAGGCTTAACAACAACGAAAATGAACTCTAATAATGGGGATTTTAAAGTTAGAACTCAAATGATGAATGTAGAATATTGCTTCTAAAAGTTGCCATCGTCTTGTGTCCTTAATTCGTCCGATTCTGTTCCTCCTCCTCCTCCTCGCCGTTGCTCGCTCACTCCTCTCTTAAAGCGCCGCTCCTTCCAAAACTGTTTCCTTCACGCGCCATCTTCTTGAGTACTCGCAGAGAATTAAGTGGGAATTGCTTTATGGTTAAAGGTGAAAGGACGCGGGTGTTTCTTCGGAGAAAGGAGGGGTTTTATTTTATTTATTTTTATTCTAAGGGAGGGCTTTGCATATATTTTACCGGGGGAGAGTTTTCCTTCCCTCCTTTCTCACGGCCGAAATTGCAGGAGCGTGACGAGGGCACTCGGGTTAAAAAAATATATAACAATCCAAGGGAGTATCCAATTGATACTCCCGTCGGATCTTTATTTCCTGAATTCGAAATTGCATACGTTACTCTCGTTATTGGGAGATTCTTTTGTTTTGTTTATCAGAAATAAAGTTGAAATGAAAGAAAGAAATATAATTATATTATACATAACATTTATTCATCGTAATCGTTAGTAAAAATGGCTAACCCATGAGCAATTGTTCGACGGTAACTAATATTTTCTGCGTTCCAGTGTTAGTATTATATTAATGGGTTATTAACGTCTAACTCACGTTCTCAGCTCTCAGTAATGATGAATTTTCAGGTAAAATTAATCGATATTGTTGTACAAATTAAGTTTTAAAATATTTAAATAGAATATATGGGTGGAACATGCTCAAAAATATATTATAGTTCATTATAAATTTAGTAATTAGTAAATTTTTGGGGTATTTCAGACCCCCCCCCCTCCCTACCGCTTGCTTTAATTAATTTGACTTAATTTTCAAGGAAAAACTGCTATTTTTCCAATTATATCAAAATATTAAACCCTTGATGAACTACTTTGCGAGCAATTTGCGTTAGAAATACAAGCTTGTTTTACATGGGATAGATTACGGCTGTGCGTTCTAGAGGGAGAATGACGAAAATATTAAGAATTTATAACACCTAGGTGACATAAAAAAACAAACGATGTGTATTTGTATGTTTTTCAACAATGTATAAAAGTAAATTAATTACCGCAGTAATTTGTACAGAATCGTAAAAAAACCTGTTGAGAAGGTGTTTTCACCGTACGGCATGAAATAATGAGTCAAGTTAGATATTTGTGCAATTATATTTATATAATTTTGAGAATTATTGTCATATTATACCTATATGTATATTTTTGCGCAATTGATATTACAATATATACCTACTTCATACCTAATTCTTTCAGACGCTTAAATAAAAAAATAAAATTCCAATATGGTGTCCGTTATGACAGGGGAAAATATCTCGCTCAGACTACCTTAAGAGTTTAATATAGTAATGATGGTGGAAACTCTGACATTTTTTAAGCAATGAATTCCACAATTTACCATTTAACATAAGCAAAAAGCGGTCAAATACTAATGAACGGTATTTTGGTAGAATAAATGTCTTATTGTTCCTTGAATATCACTCACCTGTACTCACAATGTTGGTAAGGAGCATCGCATGCAAATTCGTGTCGTTGCCTCTCCATATTCTTTTCCCACCGCCTCCCACCCTTCTGCTAGCATACAGGTGCCTTCCGTTTCTTTGTATACCTCCATCTCTCGCTTTCCACGTCTTGGCAATTTTATACGTCCGCGAACAAGTCCCCCTTGGTCCCTTTGGACCCTCCACATATAAGCGCGCCGCGTGTCGCGGGCATTTGTCCGCGTGCAGCAGTTTGTCGTCGTCTCTGCGGCTCGCCGCATAGTCCGCGGAAGAATGCGCCTTCTCCATTTTTCATGTGTCGTTTGTCTGGTGCGTGATTCGTCTTCTGCTGCGAACGTCGTCGCCTCACAAAGGGTGGTCCTGGGGGCGGATTTCAAGGAAGGTTTCTCGAGGGCGACGACCCGTGGTGCTGCAGTGATTTCGGGAGCTTTCATCTCGAGGTGTTGAATTTCGCGTAGATCGGAATAATACATGGGCTCATTTCATCGAACACGAACGACTGTGAATGGAACGATTTACGAAAGCGATGAGTTCACAGAGTACATGGCAGTCTACTCCTATTTGATTTATGTAAACTTTGGAATAGTCATTTATCATTTACGTCAGGTTATAGTCTTCTAGATATTATAATGTAATCTAGACATGAGTGTTCCAACCTTTTCTTAACTATCATCCCCAAAAAGTGGATTGAGCGAGATAGTCATCCCTAGTCATAATAATGGAGACCATATTCAAATTTTATTTTTTTATTTCAGCGTATGTAAGAAGTATGAAATAAATATTGTAATATTAAAGATATAGTTATGTATGACCAAAATTCTCAGTAATTAAATAAATGTAACCACATAAGTCTCTAACTTGACTCATTTTTTTCACGTCTACGTCTGAAAACCCTTAAAGATGGAATGTTTTTGCGATTCTGTAAAAATTACTGTGGTGAGTAGAGGAGAAGGTCCAAATACGGGCTATGGTCCAAATATGGGCTGGTTGATGAATGAGGTACTAGCAGGTGCTGCATGTAATCATTGTGTGTATGCAGTAACTGCTATTTGATAAGAAAGAAGGAATGGAGAAGTTGAGCTAGCGTTTTCCTTCGTGTTGGAAGATATTGTGTTTTTTGTCCATAACCCTCATTACTGAATACTCGAAAACTTTTTCAGGTAAATGGTTTAGAATTTTTAAAAATTATTTTGAACAACATAAGTTACTTTTTTATTATTACATCAAATTTGGCATTTTAAATTACGATTTGGAGACGTTGAACAATGGATATTGCTTATCCGTAACGTCTGGCGTTAAGTGTAACTCAAACATGCGGATGGTCTAAATATGGGCTAGCTAAATTGGTCTAAAAACGGGCTAGCCCATATTTAGACCATTTTTCAACCTCACATCATATGTTTTCGTAATTTTTAAAATGTATTTCGGTCGTTCTATTTTAGTTATATTTTTTTCATTCCTGCGTGAACCTTTTTCATAAACGCTTATTCTTGATAATTTAATTAATAGGTATTCTTTATGTGTGAAAATTAAGGTGGTTAAAAATATTAAAAGTCTTCCAATATTTCACGTCGTCTTCTAATTCGTTACCAAATGACTAGAAAACTCTGAACGCAAAATATTAGCTACATACGTTAACCAGGGGCCATGACCGTCGCAGTTTTATTTTTTTTGCGTGAACGCCCTTAAAGTCAAGAGAGTAGCCAAAAAAACGATTTTATTTGATATTTCGCAACCTCGAAGGCACCTGGTGTGGTTTGGGATTCGGCCAGTCAATCGAGCGAGAGATAGTTACTCTGTATTTCTTACTTGGCTAAGCAACGGACACGTCAATTGTGGATGCTTACTTTTTTGCCATATCAAAGTTCAAGTTTCTCCATCTCGCATTCACTTTGTAGTAACCTACAGCTCAACTGCTTAATTTTGCTAGAACCTTAGCTATGTTATACATAGTAATGTCTTTTTCCCACCTCCTATTCCGGTTTTGGAAGAGTTTTTCAATGTGACATGGAAAGTCGCTAATTTGCCTGACAGCAGTCGTAGCTGACCAACACGTTCGCCCATTAGTGACTAGGTCCGACTACCACTAGGTACGTAAATTTCACTTACTACACAAATAAGCATCCATAATTTGCAATATCTTGGTTAATTACTGAGCCAAGTAATAAATACGACGTATCTTTGAAAAGTGCTCATTCGTCTGTTTCCTTAGCTTAGGATGCCAAGAATGAAGCCTAAGTATTCTCCCAAAATATCAGGAAAAAGTGGGACCCAGAAGACATGGAAAAGGCAATTATTTCCGTGAGGGGAAAGAAAATGGGAACTCTGAAGACTTCCAAGGTGTTCAATGTGCCCCGCACCACTCTTCAAACTCTCAGCAATAAGAGTGATTTAACACCTACCGAAGCAGCACCCATAAAGCTTGGACGAAAGTCGTACTTGGGACATGATCTTGAGGAAGCGCTTGTTTCCTACCTACTCACTATGGAACAGAAGTTTTTTGGGTGCACCATCAAGGATGTGAAGCAAATGGCGAACCAACTTACGATGAGGAACAATCTGCCCATTCCATTTGAAAATGAAGCTGGAGGAAGGGCTTGGGTGGATTTATTTCTGAACCGCCACAAGGGTCAGCTGTCACTCAGGAAACCATGTGGAACTTCCTACGCCAGGGCTTTGGGATTCACGAAAGAGAATGTGGACGCCTTCTTCACCATTTTACAGGAAGTCTATGATAAGCACAAGTTCTCAGCCTCAAGGACGTACAACGTGGACGAGACAGGTTTGTCCATTGTCCAAAGTAAAGTTCCGTACGTTGTTGGAAGAAAAGGGAAAAGGCAGATTGCTGCTCTAAATTTCGCCGAAAGAGGCGCAACGGTGACCATCATTGCCTGCATGAGTGAATATGGTCATTTTGTGCCACCCTTTGTGATTTTCCCCCGCACAAATATGAGTCAAACGTTGATGAAGGGTGCTCCACGTGGTTCATTAGGCAGGGCGCATCCATCTGGCTGGGTTCAAAGTAACCTCTTCACTGAGTGGTTCATTCATTTCATTCAAGAAGTCAAACCAAGTGAAGAGTCTCCAGTTCTGCTCATTGTAGATGGCCACTACTCTCATGTATGCTATGTGGATGTAATCGACATGGCGAAGAAGAATCATGTGACCATTGTATGTCTGCCCCCGCATTCCACACTCTAACTACAACCACTGGACAAGACTTTCATGGGCCCATTAAAATCATACTACAGTGAGGAAATCCGTCTGAGGCTGCGACACTAGCGGTCCTGTAACACCTTATGACATCATGGAGCTATTTGGGAAGACCTACCTCAAAGGGCAAACCGGAGAAATAGCCGTTAACGGTTTCAAAAATACTGGGATTTGGCCGCTAAACAAAAATATTTTCAATTATATAGATTTCATTGCCACAGAAATAGAAGCTGCGAAGACATGTAGCTCAGTTTCTCTTCGTCCCTCAAGTCAGCCATCTTCTCAATCTCAAGCCATCCAACCATCATCCTCTCTTTCACCACCTGGTGAGGACTTTGCCTCGGATCGCCTAGCCTCCAATATTCCCAATTCCGGTCAGGTTGGAGTTGCTGGGTCATCCAAACACATTTATCCATCTGACGTCAATCCAGTGCCTACAGTCTCAAAGAAGAAGACCAACAGAGGTCGCAAATCTGCGAAACCGTATCTTGTGACAGGCACTCCCTACAGAGACGAATTGCGCAGATCCTTGGATAAATCAGAAAAAAGCAAGCGCAGGAAAAAACTCTTTCAGAGGTCTTGGAAAGGCGAAGCTGTGAAAACCAGGAAGGTTAAACTTGCAAGAAAGAAAGCTGAGCGGAACACAAAGAGGGCAAAGAAGAGCCAGTCTTCATCAGACTACAGGGAAGATCATGGGGAGCCGATGCTTGATGACAGTGACCTGGACCTATCTTCAGAAGACCGCTCTGACGCCAGTGATGCAACCTGCATCTTCTGTGATGGACTGTTTTCTGAGGACACGAGAGGAGAAACGTGGGTTCAATGTATCATGTGCCAGATGTGGGCACACACAGAGTACGCAGGGGGCAGAAAAAGAGGCGTATGCGTGTGATTTCTGCAAATAATAACTCTAGCAACGTTTGAGAGCATTTGTTTCCCTTCTTTTTACTACCTTTAGTATTTTTTGGGATAATTTTTCAGCATTATGAGTTTATTTTTGTCTTATTTATAAAATTAACATTAAGAGTGGCCCACTAGCCCATATTTAGACCACTTATTGAAATCATTTCATTTTGACCACTTTTTGAAATAGACTCATTTGAAAAAAAGTTGAAGGCTATACGTGTATATTACTACCCTGTCTTATATAAGATTTGTTGTAGGTTGAATAATAACATTAACATCTTACAAAATAATATAAGTTAGCACAGTAGACTACAAAATGAAACATGTAGCCCATATTTGGACCACCTCCTCTAGTAAATTAATTTTTATAAATAGCTGATAAACATGAAAACTATACACCGTTAGTTTTTTTACGAAATCTAGGTGCTATAAATTCCTAATTTTCTCCATATACTCACTCTGGAGCGCACAGCCGTAATCTATCCCATATGTAAAACAGCTTGTATTTTGAGGCAATTTGCTCGAAAAGTAGTTTGGCAAGGGAATGATATTTGATATCATTGGAAAGATGAGATTTTTTATTTAAAATGAGGCCAAATTCATCAAATTCTAGGTGAAGTGATTTTCTGCTCAAAGGGTTTTAGAAAAAATATTTTCCTAATCCTTCCTATAAAATTTTAACAAGAAAATACTTTATATTTAATATCTTTATTGAATGACATTTATATGCCTGGTTCTTCTTAGCATGATGATCAGTTTTCAGTTTTTTCTCATTAAATTTATTTTTGATGCCATCTATTAAAAGTTCCGAAGCGCCCAACTTTGAGGGAACCCAGATTGTGATTGTAAAGCGATTTAACCCGGCTGAGAATCCCTGTTCTCGATGATATTTATGGAACCTTCTGGCATCTTTATAGACACGTCTATGTGTTAAAGTTTAATTTGATTCGAAACACCTTGTGACATTGATAATACTTTGATTTTTTGAAATTACAGTTACATCTCGGAATTCGGTCTCTTCTTCTTCTAACAAAGGATAATGGGATTGAATATTGAACTGGCAAGTTTTTAATTGTCTTGAAAAGAGGATAAATGAGGAAAACGTTTTAAAAAGTTTGTCGCATCGAAAGATTATATGGATTAAATTTAAAAAAGAACTCGATGTTTCTCTGTAGGCTCCGTGTACGACGACGACTAGCACCGCAAATGGACACTAAGAAATGTGAGGAGACCATGAATGAGGGATATTTGATGATAGTGTTGAGAAATAGGGATTTGCGGACACTGAGGACACTTTTCCAATGCTGCTGTTTAGTGGGTTTGTCATTGCCTAGTAGATTTCAGTAATTGTTTATCTTTATTGGCGATGCTGAACGGTAATCGACATTACTTCAAATGGTATTTTTTCTCGACCTCTTTATTTAATGGTGTAAATTTCATGAGTATAGGTGTAGAGACTGTAATGTAAAGTCATGTAAATGTAATCCATGTAAAGACTGTGAAAGTAGCTATATAGGCCAAACATCTCAATATTTAAAAATAGGATCTCGCAACATAAAACATCAATTAAGACTAAAGTTCAACTTTGTGCTTTAGCAAATCATGCAATTTCAAATAGTCACTCATTTAATTTCGAAGAAACCAAAATTTTAGACTCAGAACCAAAATTATCAAAATGATTATTCAAAGAAATGTACCATATATCCAGGAATAAAAAAAGTTGCAATAAAAGAACAGACATCACTTATCTAAGCAAAATTTATCATAATTTAATAAATGACACATAACTTTTCAACAAAGAAATATATCCAAGCAACCAAATTAAAATTGTAAATAGGTGAAAAGAGCACCAAACTTTAAAGGTAACGATCTTGAATGTCTATGTATTTTTTATATTTAATGCCTGTAAATTTACAATTATGTAACCAAAACAGAACTTTCAATCATCTATCATCATACATCAT
Organism: Pyrrhosoma nymphula; assembly: GCA_963573305.1. Taxonomy (NCBI): domain Eukaryota; kingdom Metazoa; phylum Arthropoda; class Insecta; order Odonata; family Coenagrionidae; genus Pyrrhosoma; species Pyrrhosoma nymphula. The sequence continues at coordinate 2,277,373 of OY754335.1, read as the reverse complement.
TGTTTATAGCCCAGAAGATGGATGAATAAACATCCGAAACGTCGGCAAAAGTTTAAAAATTTAAAAATCATTTGAGCTATACTCATGAAATTTGCACCATCGAAATTACTCTGCGGTCGAGTGCCGCAACACACCAAAGGACATGCGGGCGTTAATACTGAATATCAATCCGTCGGTAAAGGTGAGCTTTCGTCCCGCCAGCGTTTTCGCAAATTTCACCCACTTACAATAGAGATATCGGAACCAAATTCACATCACTTATAAAGCAAACCTTGCGCATTTGTAAAATACTTTCAACACAACAATGCATCAACTACTTTAGGAATGGGAAACTTTCTAACCTGAGAAGTGCGTTTTTTCCTCTCCGCCATCTTGTGAACAAATGCCGTTTCCTCTTATCCACTGTACGTGGCGCAGCGATCGAGCAGTTGGTTCTCTAGCATATGCACACCTCTCCTACATTATTTCTTCCCGCCTTCCACTCAAACTCGCACCGCAACAGCCATTTACTACAATGCAATTCCATTCATTCCACCGCAGTAAACATTGCACATTTCACTTCAAATGAAGGATTTACACTTCCTTTTCACTCGCATTCATTCCACTGCACTAATAACATTTCACGTATCACTTTAAATGGAGGATTGCGAGTTCCCGCAGCGAAGAAACACCCGTGCATTTCGAGGAATTCCAAGCCTGACTCCGCCGAAACGAAAGTCTGGATCGCAGACATTGGTGTGTGCGTACACGATTGACAACTCATGGTGACCATACACCACACATGCAAGACAGAAAATGATTAACGCCAACAAGCTTCTCAACTCTCGTTGGCGAATGATTACCGGTTGACTTTTCAACAATCAACTTCCAATTATTGACTGTTAATTTCCCCCTTCCACACTACCCGAGAGAACTCCATCAACAATACTATTCACTTAGCCTCTGACAAAAGCCCACTTATAATAACCTTGTCATCTGACGAATTTTATACCAGAAACAATACGCATAATAACGTTTTAGCCTTCTACCAATGCCCACGAATAATCACCAATAAGCGTGAGGGATTCTATTCTTAAAATAATACGCAGAATAACATTTTAGCCTTCTACTAATGCCCACGAATAATCGCCAATGAACGAGAGGGATTCTATTCTTAAAATAATACGCAGAATAACATTTTAGCCTTCTATTTATGCACACCGAAAATCACCAATAAGCGTGAGGGATTCTATTCTTAAAATAATACGCAGAATAACATTTTAGCCTTCTACCAATGCCCACCAATAATCACCAATGAGCGAGAGGGATTCTATTCTTAAAATAATACGGCCCCCAAGTTTATTGGAGGGGTGGGTTCAGGGCAAAGGAATGGAAGGGAAATTCGTTTTTCGGTTTAACAAAACACGGAAATGCAGTACAAATCGGCATTTTGAAATTTCCTCCAATCCCAGAAATGCCCATTTCCACTTTACTATTCCCGCGAAAACTGCGTTTTTCGTTGTATTAATTCACGAAAATGCGTTTTTCACTTTTGAAAATGGCCACATCGGGCCCGCGTACCGTCCCACCCTAGCACCCCTGTTTCATTCCATAGGCCCGTAAGCTTGCTGGGGGGGTGGGGTATAGGCATATAATAGAAGTGAAATTAGTCTTATCCCTCTAACGGTTGTTCGTGAAAACCTCCAAATATGGCGTCGAAAACGGACGAAAAAGTCGAAAAATTGGTCATTTTCAAACGTCTATATCTCAAAAACTACTAGTCACATCGGTATGATTATCACATTTTTACAAATGCGCAACCTTCCTCTACTCATAGGTATCACATTCAATATCGTAAGTTTCCTAGGTTTTTCAAAAACAAATGTTGACCGTGCGGGACGAAAGCTCATCTTTACCCGTATTTTATTGACCTTACATGAAATAAGTAAAGGATAAATGAATTGGGTTAGTCTAAAATCATAATTTAGTAGTAATTAGGTGAATATGATGGACTCAATACCACGTACTGTTTTCACACTTTAGTTGGCGAGTTGGATGAATGTGTACCTACTACTTAGGAACAACTGTGTTTGGCTTTTTGGATTTTATTTCAGAAAATCTTTCGCTACAACGAAATTAAGTAATCTTTTATCTTATATTCCCCAATTTTAGGATAGAGAACATTTTCCCCGACGGAGCCTAACAGTCTTAGCCCACGTGGATTGAATACCACCCAGCTTGAGGAATGGATTCATCACGGGATGTTCTTGAGCTAGTTTATTGGAAGAGCCGACGTGATTTAACAGTTGGCGGAACTGGATTCCTACGAGCTCGGTTTTTATTCCTGATCTGATTCGTTGCAAGAAATTACCCTCGCCTTACTCTTGAGTCAATTTAATGGCTCTCTTAATCCTTCAATCGGTGAATTTAAATACTCGACTTGTGGGGAATAGCTAATTCATTAGTCGCATTAGAGCTGCGTAAATTTCCTGTCATCATCTTGCTCCCATGCTTTTTTTGCGTATAATTTTAGAATCCGTAGATTATATGAGAAACTCTAATACATATTGAGAACAATTTAGTGTTTAATCCTCTTAAACATCTTTTTAAAAATGCTTAAATATATATTCTGGGTTGAATGGTTTGGAAAACCTTGAGGTCTGAACATCTTTGAGTGACAAACATTTATTTTTAATATCTTGCATTCATGTCGTTCTGTGTACAATTCTAGAATACCAATCTTTTAGTTGAAGTATGACTATACTAAAATATATCTAAGTGTATTTCTATTGCGTTTCATAATCGATTGCTGTATATCAAAGATCGTTTAAGTCAATAAATTATCGACATGAATATTTCAACAGGAGTAATATTTGGCGAATCTGATTGATGTGGTGGGTAGATTACCAAGTGGCTTCCATACCGAAGGTTCTGTTTTCAGCGGAATCTCTATACCCACTTCATCTTTGGAGCTTTCAAGTCGGTCCATCCCTTTCTTTCTCCAATACTGCATTCCAATCACCCATCACTATTAGGTTTTTCTTACTCGGAAATTCTCTTATTACATTTTCTAGATGCTCCTCCGTGAAATAAACCCATTCTTCCCTATGGTTGTTTGTAAAAAAAATCTCTACTCTAACTACAGAGAAATTCGTCGAGCGTGCTTTTATATCACCAACCAATATTTTGTCCCTTACCTGCATTCTAATGTGAACTATATTCACTCATAATTATGCTTTCTCGACTATGGCTTATGCAATCATTATTTTAGAAAAATTCAATTGGGTACATTTTGAAACTATGAATTTAAGGAGTCAAGAAAGAGCTTGAGCTTTCAATCCTTGGTCATTTGTTATTGTTGATTGTAAAGCAATTTCTAATGACATTGAAGCTACATTTATATTTACATACCTCATAAATATATTACACTACTTACATGAGTACTTCACCTAAACATTTTTACACAGCTGAATTTTAGCGATAAATAATACGTATTGACACGATTCAAAGGTTAAATCAATTTAGCATAATCATATATTGAAGCACAATAGCACTACCAGCAGTAAGTGTAACGTACTGTAATTATATATGCCAACCTAATTATATGGCATAAATTGCTTTGGTGGCCTGTGATCGACTAGTAAATGAGATTAAACATTAACCCAATATTATCCCAAATTAGTCATCCTTTACACTTACGAGTTAAATATGTGTAGGGAATGTAAATGATTGTGGTTAGAGAGCCAAGTGGGTTCCATCCCGGCGGGCCAGACTCATACCCCTAGAGAGATGAATATTTTTCAGTTGAGTCTTTACCCCTTAATCTGTTGCAATGCGTTAGGGCCTTTCAAGTGCACTGGGGGCTCTGTATGTGGAAGAGAATGAAAATCTGAGGACTCCTTGGCGCCTTTCGCCAAGAGTAGGGCAGTGCCTACGCTTAGTTTTTTCTCTCCATTCACCAAATAATTCTGCCCTTAGCTCACAACCTTTATTATGTCCTCAATGGCAAAAACATCCAATCAGTCTGTCGCTTTCCTCAGTGACAACTATTTACCCTGTTACCAGTTACGCTGTTCCCTTTCGGGGTAAGCACCGTCAAAAAGTTTAATTCTCTCTGATAAGCCTGAAAATCGGACTCTGCTTTAATATTTCCTCCATACTGCCCTGTCGTTGGATACCTCTTTTTCTTCAGTTACCCTCATAAATTGCTTCATACAAATGCGCATTATATTCATCCTCTTTAGAGTCTCATCTACCTTGGTTCCTTGACATCTTAATCCGCAGGAAAGAAGATGGAAGCCTAGGACATAGCGTTTATCGGAAGCCAACTCATACTAACCTATACCTCAACGGGCAAAGCCACCACCATCCATCGCAAAAAGTCGCTGTATTATCTACTTTGGTTCATAGAGCCAAGTTAATATCGGATAAAGTGAGCATCCCAGCCGAGTTGGACCACCTAAAAAGAACATTTTCTCAGAACGGCTATGGCAGACAATAGATTTTTAAGGCCCTAAGTAATTCCAATACGAAACAGGAGAGTTGTCTGGGGGAGCCGCCTGAAAAACCATTGGCCAAAGCTTTTATCCCTTATGTTTCAACCATATCGGGCAAGATCCACAGCATTCTACGACGGTATAACATTCAAACTATCCACTTACCACCACCTAAATTAAGGCACCGACTGGTGAGGGCGAATGATCCTATCGGCCTGAAGACACCAGGAGTTTCCCAGATTCCATGCGAGTGCGGAAAAATATATGTGGGGGAGACAGGCCGAACGGTTGAGACGAGGCTGAGAGAGCACCGAAGGTATTTTAGATTAGCGCAACCAGAGAAGTCGGCAGTGGCGGAGCACATCATCAATCAAGATCATGCCATTCGATGGGGAGATGCAAAAATTCATTGCCGCTCACAACGCTACTGGGACCGTATAATCAAGGAAGCCATCGAAATCCGCCTAAATCCAAAAAATTTCAATCGGGATACTGGCTTTCATCTTAGCAATACTTGGGCCCCCATAATAAATTGCATGAAAAACATTAGGAAAGAACAGAAGAGATTTCAAAAGAACATCAGCCAATCAGACGACACCTGAGCTTAATTGTTGGACTCGTCAAACGGTCAGTTCAGTTCAGTGTATAATCCTACATACAGAGAGAGCAACACGCCTTGAGAGTGGAAAACAAGTCGTTTTCCGATATAACGTCGGCCAATATGAAGCCAGTTACCAAGGGGTGCAGAGCCCGAGAAGAATTCCTAAACTTTTCTCCTGTTTTCCTTAGTGTTTCTTTTAGCTTTTTCCTCGATAGCGTTTGTATTGATTGGTTAGTCTCATCGCGTTTTTCGTATTTTGTTGGTTACAAAACTTGTTGGGCCAAATTGATTTTCTAGTTATCTTTTCCTTGAAAAACTTTGAGCAGCGGAACCTCGAGTTGAGAACCTCAATCCTAAATTACAGGAAGAATATTCAATTCACATGAGACTGTCCTTCTTCCGACTAACTTATAAATAGATATAATTGGACGCTAAAGTATTTAAATTAATGCTCTCACCTGAAATGATTTTGGACGGACTTCAATTCTTTTAGTCTTCTTTCAGGTCTTTTGAAGACTAGCTTTTGTGGTGATGTTTTTGGCGTCGTATGCTTACTAATAGAAAAGTAAAAGAGTTAGAACGTTTTTGGAGATTTGAAGTACCTCATGATATCCCTATTGTTGGTGGCAAAAAATATTTTGAATCTTTGAAAAAATGAGGAGTACTAAGTGAGTTGTCTCTTGAAGAGTGCTTATTGTATTGAGGCTAATCTTAGAAATAAAAGGCAGCCTATTGCGAAATGATTCAATTTCTTACGATCTGATTAATAACGTTCTGGCGATATGGCGTGAAATTTGAAACTGGTGCATTGATGAACCGAGTGAATATCTCCACAAATAAGTCAAACTTTAATCACGACCCAGGTTTCAATATTATTCCATCATCATCAGATTTAATTAACGTTTGAATGTTATTAAAGGTATCACTTTCAAAAAACTTTGTATAAAAATGAATAATGATAAAAAATTCCCGATAAAACCTAAAAAGATTATTAATCGTAGTGATTAGAAAACGTGTTTCATAAACTCCGCCTGTTAGTGTAGGATTTGTCGATTCATGGCTTAAAGGATAAGGAATTGGTCTCATCAGTAAACCACGCTGGTTATGCGAGCATAAAAAAAACGGAAAATTAACGAGCAAAAAAAACAAGATAAAAATGAAGGGAGAAATCAGTGAGAAAAACTCTGGGACCACTGAATATAGAGAAAGGCAAGTTTAGCCATATGGATGAATTACAACTACAAGAATTAATAAAGTGAAAACATGTCAGATTCGTTTAGTAAAAGGAGATTTGGGTCCTACGTAATTAGAATGGACAAAAGTAGACTTCCAAAACATATCGTGTAAATAATATTTAGAATTGCAACCAGTGTGTCCAAGGGATGAAGGAAGACATGAAAGAGATTGGAATAACGTAAGACATAGTACAGGATAAAACTAAATGTAGAAGATTCATGCAGAACTTCCGAGGGTTTCCGGAAGAAAGAAAAGAAGGAAGGAAATGACGCCTGTACGTAAGAGAGGAGGAGAAAGCAAAGGGAAAGGAAGAAATACAATGGGAGAGCAAGAAAAGAAACGGAAAATGAGAAACGAAAATGAACTCGTTGGGTTGTCTGTCTTTAAGGCGGGTTTACGCTGACAAACTTATCGTGCTCTATGCTGACAAGTTTATCGTACAAGTTACTCGAAGCCAGCGACTTTCGACGTAAATTGCAGGTTTAAGCGTCTCTGCAAGTCTGCTTGCGGTACTTTTAAAACTTTCGGCAAGTCGCCTATTCAGAAACTTATTATATATCGCAAGTGTAAACGGCAACCAAAACTGTTTCCGCGTTAACTTGTGAAACATTTTTCATCAAGAGTTAAATCTCGCGCAAACTGTTGCAGAATAAACTTTCGGAAGTAACTTGCCAGTGTGGGTTACACCCTTAGAAAGCCAAAGTAGAGAGAAGGAGGAGAAGAAAATAAAAAGAAAGAGAATTCTTCGCCACACTGACGGTGCAGGAAAGCATTACAGATTACCGTAGCGATCTACAAAACAAGTGCTCTGGTGGCTTGTGGCCGGTGGCATCCTCTAATGAGAACCTTTGAAGGAGACCCAGCCGGTTGAGTAGAAAGGATGAATTCAAAGATGAAGATGGAGGAGAGTGGATGGGATGGGGGGTTGAGAGGGGTGGGGGATGTAAGAGCTCATGCAGTAACAGCGACGGCAGAGAGAGAGGAAGGGAAGTCCAGCCCTAACAATCCATGGCGTGACGCCCCAAGGGGGTCAAAGAAGAAGGAGAGGAAGACTGAGGAGGTGGAAGAAGAAGAAGACCTAGAATAGCTGGGAGGCCAATTGTGGAGTAGTGTGGGAGCTGCGGCCGACAATATAGGGAATTGCCAGAGCAGTGTTACCACCCTAGTGGGTTTTCACCCGGACAGTTCGGGTAATTCAGATATCCTACCGGTTGCCAATATCATTTCAAAGTTGTCGTGCGTTTCAATGATTTTGACGTATCGTAAAATCGGGATACTTTGCGTTAATTTTCATTATTATTTTTTAAGAAAAGAATGTCACAAATACGCGGGCCATCATTTAGTGATGCTCCATGTATTCGTCGTAAAAATTTAATGCTATAAAATCATCATTACTAGCTAATTTTAGGTTAAGAGTACCATTGACTTTGCCATAGCTCCGGAGTCCGCCCGAGTCACCTCCGCATCTGCCACCTATCATCATCCTGTTGCATTTTGGCGAATTTACATTCAGCTTATTCAAGCAATGTCCACACCCATTGACTTAGCGAAGCCTCTTTCCACTTGAAGTCAGTCAATGAAAATTATACGGGAAGATGTTATTTTTTTCCGCGTATTCGCCGTACGTCCTGGTGTCAGCTATACTGAAATTTTGGCAACACTGGGTCCGAGAGAATGTCAGTAAGAATAGACGCAGAGGGGAGGATAACAAAAGAATCAGAATGGACGAAAGCAGTTCTGCAGCGTGATGTTCGGAGTAGTGTGCGGTGGATACCTTTGAAGACTCACCAATGGAGCTCTAAGATTTTTTTTCGGACGGAGGGTGAAGGAATAAAAAATACCAAGTCACGAATGCATGAGTAAAGGCGTGCATATTTTGCACGTGTGCCTTCCACTACACAAAGGGACTGGAGGAACTCCCTGGTGGAAGCGCATAGAATTTCCTCCCGTTACACTTTTTTTTAAATGCATAATATACTTTTCATGTTGCAGCGGTGTATTCTTTTGCGTTCTCTATAGACGCGTCAAGAGGTAGTGTGCGCCCGTGGACAAAGGGGAAAGTGGAGTTACGTTCGCCTATTACAGTGGTCCCCGGCTTGCGTGGCTATAAACGCCAAATTTAAATGTGAAGGTAGCTTGAGAATATTGCATGTATATTAAGCATGAAAAGAAAAATGTCACATCTCTTTTGCACTTCGTCAAAATGTGTCGTTTTCCATTTTCGTCATTTCCGTTATATGTTTCATCGCTCGCTTTTGTCGGATCTCTTCTTTCCACAGAATCTTCACATGAAATCCCCCTCTTGTTACATATTTGCTGTATGTATAATTAACCATGTGGCGTTGTTGTTAATGACGATGTTTACCTTCCGGCATAGTGCGTGGGAGGAAACTGATAAACCAATTTGAGAACCTCACATTTTGAAAATGAAGCCAATTGAAAATAATATTGTTTAGAAGAAAATGCTGGAAGTTGGCTAAATACCAGCTGTTAATAGACATACGGATCGTCAAATAAATTCAACTGATATACATCTAAGGTTAACCTTTCAAGTAGCAATGTTACATTGAGTAAAAAATTATCGATAAGCGAAATGTTTTATAAAATTATTCCGAAAAGATATTGCTAACACCTTTTGTTTAAATTGTTGAAATTTTTTGATAAGAGTTCCAATAGTTCTGCAGGTAGCAAGGGTGGTCTCAGCCTTAACTTTGGGGGGGGGGGGTCATCATTATGGGTTCCAAGGTTTAAAATTTACTGTCGAGGCCAATACCAAAGAGGATATTCACTCAAGAAAATTATAGGTTAATTAAGTACCTGTCTAAAAAAACTCCACATATTTATATTAGGTATATTTTCAGTCTTGGCTCATTATAGGCCATACATATTTAAGATTTAGGGTTGGGTCATGACCCCCTTGACCCTCCCTCCCTGGGACCGCCCTTGGCAGGTAGACTGTTCCAATTCACAATTGTTCATTGCAGTTCATTACATTATAATTGCACTGCTCTTCTCTATAGGGGCCATTGCAAAGTTGAAACAGAAAAAAAATATCGGCTTTCAAAACCTGGAGGAAAGCAAGGTCCAGAAGGACAGGCCTTTCACTCTTCGAGACACAACGGATGTGTAAGGAACGTAAAAGAATGGAAACTCACTGGCAGAAGACCGAGGGACAAATACATAGGCCAACTAAAACGGGATATAAAATAAAAGAGATACAAGGACATTATTGACTTGGCAACTGAAAAAACAGGATGCTGCTTTCAACCAACCTAAAGCCTGAATCACACGATCATTTCCAGGGATCCAAGTCCAGGGATCATTGGAGCTATCCTTTTCAATGTTAGGGAAAATGACAGCTGAAGCCATCGTTTTCCATATGACACGGTCATTTGTGTTGTAACTACGATCATCATTTCCGCACCCGGGATTTTTTTAAACATAATTATCGGCCGCAGCGACCGTAGCTGTTTACTATCTTCATTAAGTTATATTAAAGCTCACTAGCGGCGCCACAGTTCGTATTTGCTGTCGTGCGTTCTGATTGGCTTGCAGCTTGATTTCACGCACGTGTACAGGGACGGAAAACGGGACGGTCGCATTGATGGAAAAATGATAGGGATCCCAATTATTGGCGGTATCCCTGAAAATGATAGCGTCAGAGAGCCATCATTTGAGCTATCATTGCCGCTATCCCTGAACCTGTCTGTAAAATGTGATCGCGTGATTCAGGCGTAAGGGTTGAGTAACTAATGATGACCTTTAACAATCACCCTACAATCTATGCTTAGTGACGACATCGTCTAAGTATCTAATAATCAATATTCGAACTGTTAAGGTTTCCGAAATCATAAGCCGTTAATTCGTATGTATCCGATTTCATTGTTCTTGCGAAGGATATTGTAGTTGAGAGCCGCTCCCGTAAGTAGACAACATAGTAAAATATTACATTTCAAGATGAAACATTATGTGACCACTGGTTATACGATTACAAAAAGAAATTAGTCGAGGAGCTATTAAATGGGATGACTTCCTTAAAAATGAAGACGACGTTTTATTAGTTTCCCTTCCCGATACCGAAATCTATGACAAATTTATAAAAAAAATTTAAGATACACTTCTTCCGGGTATTACACCGCGTAGGTCCATTGTTCTGGGACGAAAGTTTCGCCGGCGTTGCAGTCGGCTTCTTCAGGTCAGTGAAGTGCGGATGCAGTATGTTGGCCGCCTTATATATATCTTATCCGTAGGGGTTAGGTCACTCGTGATTGGCTGTCGCTGTTTTCTTTATCCCGCGCAAAACGCGTTTCCAGTCATTCGCGAGGGAATAGTCATCTTCTCCTATTGAAATTGTCTTCATTCTTGCTTATTTCGATGGCTTCCCGTATAAGACGTGGGAAATATCTCCTTTCTTCGGAAATTAGCTTAGCTTCTTCAAAATTGATGTTGTGGGTAGGGCCCGTCTATGTGTGCTCTGCTATGGCAGAGTGACCTAACCCATACGGATAAGATATATATAAGGCGGCCAACATACTGCATCCACACTTCACTGACCTGAAGAAGCCGACTGCAACGCCGGCGATACTCTCGTCCCAGAACAATGGACCTAAGCGGTGTTATACCCGGAAGAAGTGTATCTTCATACTCATCAACCCGCGAAAGCCTACACAAGAAATAAAAAAAAATAAAATTGGTACATCACACTGCCAGGATTATACCCATATGGTATCCAGGTAACAGTGTCAGGTTGCCCAAACAAATATTGAAATTTAAATTTTTGCCGCAAAACTAAACATTGGATGCCCCTAAGAAGAAATTAGAGACAGGTGGTAAGAAGAGCAATGAGAGCAAGGGAAACTAGATAAGGAGAATGCTATAAAATGGAATTGTGGAAGCTGAGGGCGGGAAAATGACGGCATTTGTAAACAACACGCTGTGTATTAAAATGCTCATATTATAGACTCATAATAGTGAAATACCTTAATAAGGACAAAAAATCATAATGCACAAATTACAGAATTTTATAGAAATCATTTGAATCACAAATGACTCTAGCTTTTACTGTGAGTTTGAAATTTATATTGTATAAGAAAAAAGTTTGGCTAGTGAGTAATTGATACGAGCGGGTGTCTGTCTTTCAAAAATGAAAGAAATCCAGTTCCAGCCATATTTCAACGTGTTTCGTTATTTTCATGTGTATTCCTTTTCCCGCACGTGGAAAATTTGTTAACCGTATTGGTCAGGTGAAATGCTGCTAGAATGAAACGATTTGTTAGAGCGAATCGATTTTATCCATTGTGCAAGCTTTATCATGCATTTAGCCTTTCCTGTTGTACTGGAATATTCGATACATTACTTCATTATATAATGATGTCAAGTGAAAAGTTCTCTGACTGAAGGAAAGTCAGGTAGCGAGAGCCATTACCTACTTGCCAAAAGCAACACAATCGTTTAATCTATGCGATTTTATTTTTCATTAAGGTTTGGTTTTAAATGCAGAATGCAGCGTATGAACCGTAATATAATTTATTTTTTACCCTTTGCATTGCGTTACATTTTTAATTGATGTTGATGAGGGGCAAGGAAGTGGTATTTAATTTTCTCATTGCCGTCGTATTTGCAAAGCTAGCACTAATGCTTCTTCTTTAAAAGAAAATTCATTTTATTGAGGATGATGTTTTCAATCTGGAATGTGAATGTTCCATTATATTTCAAAACGCTTCTGTTTCATTTGGTGCCATACACGAATGTCCTCAGTAACAGTTGAACGTTTTCATATGGCTTAGTGGTTGTATTTTAATGATCTAAATTCACATCTACATGCTACTAGAAGGAAATACCAGTTGGGTAGTGTATTTATCTTATTTTGTCGCTTTTATTAGTTCTGGAGGCATTGATCGGGATCATAACAATATTCTCTGTGTCATACTGTAACAATGTAAGACTAGCATGCAGCCTCCGAGTCTCAAGCGGCTCCTCCCAATCTAGTCCTTATTAACCTAAGATATGTAACACTCTCTGTTCGCTTGTGGCAGTATTGAACTAAGTGGGCGGATTTCCTTAGTATTTCAATTATTTCGCGAATTAAACCTTTTTGTGCTGGGTCCCTCACTGCGAACGGGAGCCGAATGAAAGCGATATATAATCTCCCTTTCACTTTTCAATGCGTAGACCTTCCCATATATTTCACGAGTAATTTGGCACAGTACTTTGATTGACTATTTGTGGATAAGAGGTATTATATCCATAATATCAACGTGTATTGTTAGTTCTGCACAGTAATGATAAGATACAAACTAACCGTAATATGATGCAATTTTTTAAGCGGGTTTTAGTCACCAAAACGATCTCTTTTGTTATAAATACTAATAAATTGTTAAAATTTATTTTTATGAATTGTTCTTTGCTCCCCGACGATTCTGGTGGTCAGTATGCCCCTGAAATCCCGATAAGTCATTGGCTTGTCTTCAGGTTTCTCAGGGGCCATACCACCAGTACTTGACAATCACCCATGCCTTGGGCGAGTTAAAAACCGACCCAGACGGGACTCGAACCCGCGACACTCGTATTAGCAGGCGAGGACTTTACCCCGCCGCCACCGGGGCCGGTTATGTGGGTGTATAACTTTCTCAATGCCACTAACGACATGGTTTCCTGTTTTGCGGGCAACCGGTCGTACACATTCAAGATATTCATGGAGTCTGCTCATTAAATTATATCCGAAGTTTTTATTGCATACCAGAATGGCATGCGGTCATCATGAAAGACTGTCCACGTCGTGATGTACGGCCCTGGCGCAATGCATTGCGGGAGATTTGACCTCCCTGACCCCCTGGGACTCGTAAATCTGAAAGTTTTTGGTGCATTTATTTCGCGACCAAATTGGATTTTTCACTTTTTACGTGCCTACAGTTGCGCGCGATCCGTTTCAGTAATTGTCAACTTTCGATCGGTGAGAAAAAATGGGGAAGCTCAGGTTGAATGGGGAAAGGGGTCAAATGCGACCTTCAGTAGCCATTCTTTTTTATTTCAACTCCTAGTGTTAAACTTAAATCTAATTTAATATGATCCTAAATCTAATTAGTGTAAATTCTAGAATTCGTCCATGTGGTAACATTTTTGCGTTATCATTTTGTAAGTTTAAGTTGGCGAAATCATCCCAGCATGCATGCTAAAAGTTATTTTAATGGTTGGTACGAACCTGCAATACACTGGATTATTTATACTTTGCATTAAATTGGTAGAAATTGTTATAAGCTGTTGCCAAGAAAGAAATGACAGAAGTCCACTGAAGCAAGTGAATGCCAGAGAACGCGTGGAAATGTTCCTTCAGAAAAATAACGCGTTGTACATATTTCGTGGAAGGAAAATTTTCAATCGTTACGTTATTTGGCTGTTAATTTTTTATAGTATCTGTTAGCAACTTGATACGAAAATCCAGTTTTGAGATAACTTTGCCGCAATATTCCTCTCTGCGTTTCAGGAAACAGAAGTCTAACAAATTATAAACGAGCATTAATTAAATCTGCAGATAATAAAATAAATTTTTCCATTGATTGATTTTGATCATTTCCCCCCATGCATTCCTTAACATTGGCACGGGCTGATGTTTTGGCGACTCCTTTAAAAAAAACAAAGAAGAGCTGAACTGAAGGAAATGTTGGAATATTTTGTCAAAGTTCTACGAAGTTTGAATCATTAATTCAATTCTATGATTTAAAGAAGACAACTAATTCTTTGTTCCTTATAAACTTTCTCTTGATCTCGTTTTACCATTTTATTTATTTAATAATTTAGCTTAAGAAACCATAATTAGACAATAATTTAGCAAAAGTTACCAAGTCTGCCAGCGACAATAATGAACTTTACGTTCATCTCTTAATGGAAGTTGGTGCGACTCGAAACTGAGTTTTCAGGTGTGTCCACAGCTTTTATCTGGAAAAAAGCGACATTTAATAAGTTTGAAAATTGTTCAAATTCTTGTTCATGATAAGCACTTAGATATGTTGCCTAAATTCCCCTTCATTAATGTGAACCATTAAGGCCGGGACCAAAGCAATTTTGTTCAAAATTAGAACGAAAGGAGGTACAAATACCTTACCATTATGCATATATATATATTATTGGCCATCAATACACTATATATATATATCATCCCTGCCCAGGTATTGTTGCTGTAGTTAAATTTGAGGTTTATTGTTGATATAAAAAGACATGTTAGTTTGCCTACTCAATCCTGTTAAGAAGCGTACATTAATAGGGTATAGCGGAACTTGGTGGCACTCGTCAACGGAGAGTTTTAAGCCACTGAGGACAAGTTATGCGTTGATTAGCGGGCAAAGTTACCGAGGGGCTTAGTTGGGGACTTCTAGAGAGAACCTAAGCATCTTTATCCCACCTCTCTTTTATTCTCTCTTCTTCCAGACGTCATTTTCTGTTCGAGTGAGTGCCACCAAACCGCGCTACACCTATATGTTCCTTTTATATAGCCCTGATAAAGATTTGCAAATAAATCGAAACTTTGGCAACGGCGTCTACTTATTCTTGGCCAAACCTTCAAAAATCAGCCTTTAGAAAAGTTGCACGAAGTCGCGCGGCAGTTTAAGGCTTATATTTTTGTACAATGTAGGATATGAGGCGTGCGTGGTTTTTAAAAGGAACAATAATGTATTTTGTGCGCCGTGGAGTACTTGTTATGTGTGTATGAATTTCTCTCGCCGTAATCGTAGGCGCTCGCGTTCTCTTTCCATATTCCTGCGGATGGATGGGATCCAATACTTAAGTCTTACTCTCCGTTCTCCATGCTCCTCTCTCTCTCTCTCGCCCGCCGCTCTATACTACTGTCTCTCTCACTCTAACCCTTTCCACCCCTTCCTTACCGCCCCTTTCCCTGGATTCCGATCAATCCCCACTCCACCCCTACACCCCCTTAAACCCCCTCACCCGGTGTTCTCTGTGCCCCATTGTTGTTCGTCTCTCCCCTCTGCCTTTTCCGCGCAATGCAAAAGGCATTGCGCGCGCACGTTGCAGCCCGGGGTGTCTGTTCGAGGGGCGAAGGGGGTTGTTGGTGGGGGGGGGGGTTTAAAGGGGAAAGGGAAGGGGTAAGAGGGAAGTGGGGGAAGGGTATTCCCTGTGTTTGGGTGGGAAGGGAATCTCGGGCGATGTAGGGGAGGGGCGTTCCCCTTCCCCCCCTCTACAAAGCTTCCTTTCTGCATAACCAGTTCCCCCATAACCAATGCCCATTGCTCCGAATACTCTCTTTGCGGGGTAAGTATTCTCCCAATTTGTCATCGAGATATATTGTGCGAGGATTACCTGTCTTTTCGTGGCGCGTAGGATTGCGTGTGTGAGACTCGGTAGCCGTACACGTGTTGATTGAATCGTAAACTGAAAATCACTCGTCGATTTTTTAATTCTCTTCTTGTCTTTCTTTGAAGGTACTTTTTAAGAATGTTTCCCCCACTCGTGAAACATTGTGAGTCCTCCTTTCCTTCTGAAGTTCAGTTTGATCACACAACAGGATTCGTGGGATCAATTCCTTCTCGCTACCTACTTCGTGCAGTCTCCCAGCGGAGAGATCTGGTATCCAGAAAGTTTCTCAGATTTCGTTTAGGTAGATGAGGTCATAGATAGATAGATAGATAATCGTTTTATTATCGTAGACCTCCAAGGTCCATGAGATAATACATACACTTCATACAGATAATATATAAAACAGAAAAAGAAAAAAATAAGAAAGAAAAATAAACAAGTCAAATACAAAAAAGACTAGTATTATACGATATGGTGTAACAGCACATATAAATAAAACATTTTCAAGTAATATTTTACAATTTTTCCCACAATAACTATTTCAAGAAATGAAAATCATTGCATATAATTTGCATAATACTTATTCTTGGCCAAAGGTCATAAGGCTCGATTTTAGGCCTATGTCATTATATATTATCATCTAATGACACTTGAGGTTCATAGCTTTTGAGACTGATAATGTACTTCATTTCGGATATTTGTATTGTCTGTTAGAGTTTTTTTCATGAAATATTGATCTTAAATTCCGTTATTTTCTCTGAATGAAATTTAATTAGTGAGTTCCGGTACTTGCCCTGATGCTCGAATTATAGGTGAATGTTTACAGTGATGGAAAAACCACGTTTGTTAGAAATAGCGTTAGACGCAGCTTGACTTGCTAAAAAAAAACGTTTATCCCAAAAATGTAACACAAGACTGGTATGAACCTTGAGTGCTCTATTTTTACTTTCGATCGCTTGGGCTATTCGTATCCTATGCTATCAGTGAAGTAAATGTTTTTTAATGCTGATGAATGTTGCTATAAACATTTTTTGTCCGTTTTGATCTCCACAGTCTTGTTACATCCACTTGAAGGAGTATTAGGGATAATGCTTTGCTATGCTTGAGAAAACTCTTACTTGCTAAACTTGCTAAACTTATGCTTGAGAAAAGTCATAGATTAATATTAATAGGACGGACGAAGGTTAAGCCTGTTATTTACAAAACAAATTAGTACCTAAGATATCGCACAGTTCGTCCATGAATGCTATCAATAATGCAGTGTCATAATTATTTCCATTTCGCATTTTTATGGATAAATCAATGCGGTACCCTAATTATTTCGCTTTCTTGGCCTTTCTTCTTGGGAGTGTGAACAACAAAACTGCCCCATTCAATATAGCCAATTGCTCATTTTAATGGCTTCGATACTCCCCTGTGTATATTGAATGGTATATTGTATTGTATGGTATGTATTCTCTTCTATAATCTATGGGATAGGTGATAGAGGAGAGGTGAATATGCATAATTTTCCCCCAAATATTTCTTCTCTTTCTAATGAGTAACTTTGCTCATCATAATTAGAATATTGCTTTGCTCTTCACATTTTTGATATTAGTATGTGATTAGTCAACAGAAAGTGCGATTCTAGCAATCAAGAATTTTAAAAAATTAATTCAAAGTCAGTCAATGCAAGGAAGGATTGGAGAAATAAAAGGATGCCCGGCTAAATATATCGAAGTAATGCCTTGATATTGCATCTTGAAATTATAACCCAGATTTTATAAATAGATTTTACCCACATGGTAATAAACCTGGCGTGTATGGTGGTAAATCATTAAGAATAAAATGTGTACGTTTGGTAAATGCATGCCATTAATACTGTAGTAATATTATATTTGGGATCAGTGCATGTGATCAGAAAAAAATCCATATTTCAAGGTAAAAAAATTAATTCATTATTTAAATTATTTTATATTGGTGTAATTAAGCAATCAAACATGCGAGTTAAATATAACATATATGGCGGTCATTCTATATAGATTACATTTAATCAAGTAGGTGTGACTCCTGTACTTTTAAACAAAAACTTATTCTTCAAATTGTAGAGCATCTATTTGAAGAACGTTATTGCGTGAAATGCATGCATTTGCATTCTCCATTTATTAATTCGCGAAATAAGTTGTATATAGGACACTGTCTTTGGTGGAACTCCTTCATAATGAATGAAAAAACAAGCACGTCGTTATGATTCCACACTTGATTTGAAACAACACGACCTAGATTTCGGCATACCATGCCGCCATCAGGAGATCTACATCTACATACTACCCCGCAAGCCGCCTCAATAGGCGTGTGGCGGGGTGTGTTAGGACACCAGCCGTTTACATATAAAAAGGAAACGCTCTAATCAAATTGCACCTTGCATTTATTAAAGTCCCTTATTGTTCGGGGGAAAAACGAATTCCCATACCTATCCGTTCGGCAAAATATCTCTCTTAATTTATCGTTTCTATCGGACCTGGAAATATAGTGGGGTTCTAATATGATGCTCTCCGTGTCGCTCTTAAAGATATCTATTCTCAATTGCTCAATTAATCTAAGCCTAGCGCTCAGCCTCCGAGCGGCTCCCAGCCTGATTCGTTTAACATCTGTGTAACGCTGTCTGTACGCCGGTAGCAGTTTTTGACGACAACTACTAAAAAACAACAAATTCATCACCTCCGTCCATGAAAAACCCACTAACCATAACCTTAACCTTCATTTCAATAGCTGCCATCCACCACATACCAAACACTCCATTCCATATTCCCTCTCTGTCCGCGGCCACTGAATTTGTAACGACGCCCACTCCCTTCAACAATACACCGATAACCTATGTCACTCCCTCAGAGAACGTGAGTACCTTAAAAAGCTTCTTACCAATCAAATCCTGCCCCCCTCTGCCAATTACACCCCTCGGGCCAAAACCCACCATCCTGACAGACTCAGCCTCATCATCACATTCTTCCCTGGCTCCCATAAAATCAGAAACATCCTCCGCGATCTATACCCAATTTTAAAGAATAATAATTCCACTGCCCTCCTATTACCTTCATGTCCCACAGTATTTTTTAAGCGACCCGCAAACCTGCGAGATATCTTAAAATTCTTCAACCAGCTCTCGAAGGGTGAGGTTGTGTCTACTGAGCGCTCCTGAAACCGGTTTCTTCTCTGACCGGCAGCGATCACCTATTTGACTCCCTGTCTGACCAGCAGCGGCACCGATCACCTAGATTTGTGCAGCAGTGTTTTTAGTGTGTTATTTTTGAAATCGCATTTTGCGAAGTAGTATTGTGAAGTGAAGTAGTGTTGTGAAGTGAAGTAGTGTTGTGAAGCAGCCTGGTCCTGCAGCTGACGGTGTAACGGATAAGTAGTCGCTGACCATCTTATTTTCTTTAATTTATTTTCCTTTATTCAAGTGTCTTACTAGTCTGTCGTGATTGCTTAGTTATAATTTGTCTTGCTTTTGTGGTTAAGTAGTATTATAGAACTTAAAATTATTAATAGTTCCTTGGTATTAATATTGACTCTTAATAATCATTTGGTCCTATACCTGCGTGCGTGTTCTAGTAACTGATCCATCGCATTTTTGTTCTTTAACCGTCTAACTACTTTGCTAGAAAGTACTTCTTACGCAACCTTGCGTATCGTGCTTGATTCGCTTATACCCGCCTTATACATTTAGAGGACTTAGTGTAAATTCACATCGTTTAAGTGCTAAAGCCTGTAGAATAGTATGGCCGGCCCTAGTTCCTCTGTAGCGAACCTCAAGAGCAAGGTGAAGAGCGACCTCCTCGAGGTACGTGTCGCCGAACTTGAGAGGTTGGTTGCGGAGATACACGCCCGGGTTGCGGGTTGTGGGGGATTCTCGGGATCCGGTGGTCGTAGTGTTTCTCCCGGGACCTTGCACAGCACCAAGGTGGTGTCCCGGGCATGCCCGGGGGCGAAAGCAAGTGCGATTGCCCTGGGGAAGACGGTGCGGTCTTCGGGTCGGGGGATGACTCACAGCCTGGGGCCCGAGTGGGTGGTTGTGCCCCAAGGGCGGGGGGCAATGGCTCGGCCGAGTCGGGGAGTGGGGGAAGCGGAGGCTAATCCCATCCCCGTTCGCAACAGCTTCGCGGTTTTGTCGGAGGACAATTCTGGGGGGCCAGTTAGCGAGGTCAGGAACGAACCCCCCGTTGCAAGGGACTCAACTTCGAACGGCAGCCGGGCTGGGAGGGCAGGGATAGTATTGTTAGGGAGTTCAAACGTCCGGCGGATTTTCCCCCAGTTAGAGAAGAGGGCAAGGAGAGACGGAGCGGACCAACGGGTCACCTCCTGGTGTATACCAGGGGGAATCGTACCCAATTCTACGGCGGTGGTAAAAGCAGCGGTGAAGGACACGGGCTGCTCTAGACTGCGGGTGGTGGCCCATGTCGGCACCAATGATGCTTCCGAGCGTAGAGCCGATGAGATCTTGGATTCCTTTAGGGATCTAAACTCGGAGGTGGAACGCGTTCGGAGGGGCACTGGTGTCGATCTGCGACTATCCATCTGCAGCATTGTTCCACGGACTGACTGCGGCCCTCGAGTTTGGGACAGGATTGCCTGGATCAACAAGAGGCTGTGGAAATTCTGTGTGAGCATTGGGGCAGAGTTCGTGGATCTTCGGCCGGTGCTTAGATCGTGCCGGGCTCCCCTCAACTCGTCTGGGGTGCATTATTCCAACGAGGCGTCTGAACGGGTGGCTCGTAGGATTTTTGAGCACTGTAGATATTTTTTAGACTAGAGGGTAGGTCATCTAGTGGGATTTGTAAAGGTTTAACCGAACGTAGCCTCCGAGGAAGTCTGCATTGCGAAAATGTTCACATCCAAGTAAACTTAGAAGGGCTAAAGCCGGAAAATAGCGACAATATTCCCAAAACGCGTACTCCAGCGAAAGAAATTATATCAAATGTAATAAGCACTTCCAGTGAAATTCGTCCACCTAATACCCATAAGCGTGGAAAAGAACCAACCGACACTCAATCTACAAAATATGACATTAACTTTGTAGTAGTTAATTGCCGTAGCGTTAAAAACAAGCGCGCTGAAATCGAGCATATATTTCAGGACGCAGATCATAGGAACGTGGTCATAGGAACGGAGAGCTGGCTTACAGAGGATATAAGTGACAGCGAAGTTTTTCCTCCAGGATATAAAATCTACAGATGCGATCGAAGCGATAGGACAGGTGGCGGAGTTTTTATAGCAGTTAAATCACATTTACACAGCACCGCCCATGAAATAACTGATAATGAAATAGAAAGCGTATGGTGTACAATTAAACAACGAAACAAAAGGAGTATACATGTTTGCTCTTTTTATAGACCTCCAAACTCCGAAGCTGATATTATTTACCAATTAGAAAATCAAATATCCGCATTTACTTTGAGAGACAGTAAAAGTGTAATCATTATTGGGGGAGATTTTAATCTGCCATCTATAAATTGGGATTCTTACACTGTAAAGCCAAATTCAAGGAATAGGGAAATCAGCGAGATCTTACTCAACACACTTACTAAGCACTCACTCGCCCAAGTAGTTGACAAGCCTACGAGAGGAAATAAAATATTAGACCTTTTTGCAGTAAGCCATCCTAGGTTGATAAAACAACTCGATATTATTGATGGCATAAGTGATCACAGAGTAATTTTTGCAGCCTTAAAACTTGAAGTAGAGTCAGCTGTAAAACCGAAACGCAATATTTATTTATTTGATAAATGCAACTTCATAAAATTTGGCGAGATGCTTAATGATTCGTACACTGACTTTGTAGCTAAAACAGAGGACAAAAGCACTGATGCATCATGGAAATATTTCTTAGAAATTCTACGCCAGGGAATCAACGAATATATTCCGCAAAAATTGAAATGTGATAGTAAAGAACCTCGCTGGTATAACAATGATGTTAGGAGGGACCTTAAGAGACAGAGAAAACTGTACAACTTATTCAAAAAGTCCATTACGTTAGGTGGCAAATCGAAGGAACTTGAAGCAAAAGAAAGTTACGCTGCACAACGCTCAAAAACCAAGAAATCAATGCGTTCTGCATTGCGAAATTTCAAGAAAAAAGTACTTGGTGAATTACTCGAAGAAAATCCGAAATCTTTTTGGTCATATGCGAGAGAGCTTCAGGGAAAATCTTCAACCGTAGATTCGTTATTTGATAAAGATGGCAAACTTGTCACCGATAATATTGACAAAGCTAACACGTTAAATTCCCACTTCGAAAGTGTATACACTACAGACGATACTCCATGTTATTTCGACATTTCATTCACTGAGGAACCGATGAAAGAAATCACTATTCAATGTGACGGGATAACTAAACAGCTACAGTCGATCAAATATAGTAAATCTCCGGGTCCGGAGGGAATACCCGCGCGTGTCCTCAAGGAATTAGCGCCACATATCGCACCGTTCTTAG
Organism: Pyrrhosoma nymphula; assembly: GCA_963573305.1. Taxonomy (NCBI): domain Eukaryota; kingdom Metazoa; phylum Arthropoda; class Insecta; order Odonata; family Coenagrionidae; genus Pyrrhosoma; species Pyrrhosoma nymphula. The sequence goes on along the minus strand of OY754335.1, from coordinate 2,255,280 downwards.
ACATAATATTCAAGAAGTCATTGTCTGAAGGAAAGATACCAATAGACTGGAAAATTGCAAACGTTACACCGATATTCAAAAAGTGAAACAGACATGACCCAGGGAACTATCGACCAATTTCATTAACGTCTATTATAGGCAAGATACTCGAACATATCGTCGTTAGCAATATCATGACGTTCCTGGACAGTCGTAACTTCCTTCATGGCTGTCAGCACGGCTTTCGGAAAGGTAGATCATGTGAAACACAGCTCGCCCTCTTTCTTCATGACGTTCTCAAATCTGGTGAATCGAAAACACAAGTGGACGCATTATTCCTAGATTTTAAGGAAGCTTTCGACACGGTACCTCACAACAAACTTTTATACAAATTACAGTCATGCGGCCTAAACGAAACAGTAGTAAACTGGATACGCGACTTTCTGAGTGATCGTAAGTAAAAAGTAGTTCTTGACGGAATTAGCTCTGATGCAGTTAAAGTGACATCAGGTGTCCCACAAGGAAGCGTAATCGGACCCCTTTTTGTTCATTATATACATAAATGATCTATGCTCTCGAATTAGCAGTAAAATACGTTTATTTGCTGACGACGCTGTCATCTATCGCGAAATTAATGATCACTCTGACTTGGAAATTCTATCATCGGATTTAAACAACGTTCATGTGTGGAGCCAAGAGTGGGGACTCGAACTTAATCTGAGCAAATGTGCGGCGGTACATTTCTTGCGGAGGTCGTCCAACTATCCCCGTGTATATGCTGTGGATGGCGTTAAGATAAAGGCGACAGATGAAGTTAAGTATCTGGGAGTTACAATAACCTCAAACCTATCGTAGGGAACACATATAAGAAATATTTGTGGCAGAGCTCTGAAGAAGCTAGGATTCGTCAAGCGTATTGTGGGAAGATTCTCAGATGAAAAAGTAAAAGAGAGGTGCTATTTCGCACTCGTCCGGCCACACCTTGAATATGCAGCAAGCATATGGGATCCGGTGCAGAAAGACTTAATTCGGGAACTTAATAAAATACAAAGGAAAGATGCGCGATTCGTCAAAAACTGCTACGGGCGTACAGACAGCGTTACGCAGATGTTAAACGAATTAGGCTGGGAGCCGCTAGAGACTCGGAGGCTGCGCGCTAGGCTTAGATTACTTGAGCAATTGAGAATAGATATCTTTCAGAGCGACACGGAGAACATCATATTAGAACCCCACTATATTTCCAGGTCCGACAGAAACGATAAATTAAGAGAGATATTTTGCCAAACGGATAGGTATGGGAATTCGTTTTTCCCCCGAACAATAAGGGACTTTAATAAATGCAAGGCGTAATTTCATAGAGCGTTTCCTTTTTATATGTAAACGGCTGGTGTCCTAACACCCCCCGCCACACGCCTATTGAGGCGGCTTGCGGGGTAGTATGTAGATGTAGATGAAATCTACGAAACCCACCCTTCAACCGGCCGCCCCCTCTCCACCACTCTCCACAACTTGCAACCGTCCTCGGTGCAAATGTTGCTCCCTCCTACGCTCTTCTGCTACGCCCTCTTCCAATAAATCTTCCTCAGCAGCCAACTGTACTTCCACAAATATCGTTTACCGTCTCTCGTGCAATTTCTGCCCGGCATTTTATGTTGGCGAATGTACTACCCCGCTTTCAATACGAATGAATGGGCACCGCCACTCCACCACATGTCCTCCCTTCATTGATCCCATTCCTAAACATACCGCTTCCCATCGTAAGACCTTCAATAAATGTTTTTTCTCTCTATATTAGAAGCCCTCCCCGAATCAGCAACTAATATTGAACTGAGGACTCGCGAGATGGCTTTCATCTGGTTCTTAAGAGCATTTGAATCGCCCGGGCTTAACTTGGCCCAGTGAACAATAGCAACCCCTTGCTCCCGCTCCCCACCAGCCCCCTTCCCTTCTCCTGCTCCGCTTCCCCCCCCCACCCGAGGTAACAGACCACTAGTTAGTCTCTTGTCGTTGACGATGGCGGCTTGCCCGTCGAAACGTCCGCAAATTATTCTGAGAGTGTCCTTTTAATTTTCTTGTGCCTGTGTTTTAAAAGTATATTTATATTTGTGTTATATATATATATATATATATATATATATATATATATATAAGTGAATTCGTGGGTTCTTTCACCTTGAAAATGACCTTTACCCGTGGAAACCTGCGTCGGCGTTATGAAAAAAATGTGGATGGATACATTTGACAATTTCCCATTTTTTACTGTAAAATAGGAAGTAATTTATCACAAATGAATCAATGACAAAATTTGAATAAAATAAATAGGAAAATAATTTAGTGTGCGTCATTTTAATTCTTGGATGAATATGGATCGATTTTGTAATTATTCATCTTCCTCGGACTCCATGACTTATCCCCATTTGTATCGTGTTATGTATCCACCTCCCGTTCTTCCTCCGGAATCCTTATGTGGCTTGTCCTTTTTTCGGAAAGAAGATTAATTAGTTTATGTTCTTCCAGTTTAATTAATGTTGTTTTTTTCGTGTATTCTTTTCCCCTCCCAAGCTTTTTACTTTGGGACTCGTCTTTCGTCGCCGTTGGGTCATAAATTTTCTCCTCCTCGACGGAACAGAGAGAGAGAGTGGCGGCCTCTTTTGATTCCTTTCGAACGCCCGTGCGTCGGAGTGGAAGCACGTGCGATGCTAAGTAAGATCGTCCATATTACACGATGCAGCCTCTCTCTCTCTCTCACGTGCGCTGTGGTGCCCTCCTGGGGGGGGTCAGAAGGAGGAGGGGGGCGTGCCGGGATGGGACGAGAAGAGGGGGGGGGGACCACCCCTTTACTACTTGTAAAAGTGTGAAGTTCCGGCTTCATAATAATCCTTTGGGACATATATTATTGAAGAGACGGCTTCCCGTTGTGGTCAACCAATCCTCATTTCGCTTTCCATTTCTCCCTCTATGAATGAGAGATTATGTTCGTCGTTTCTCCACCGTGATTCATTGCGCAAGATATTCATTTTTCAAGCCAACTGCTCGTAGAGGCTGTACCTATTGTGGCAGTGAAATTTGACGTCAGTTACCTGCGTCGTCTGGGAATCGTGACGCCAAGGATCGTATGGATGGGGTCGGCTATGTAGCGGAGGGGAGAAGACAGCGCGTGGTAGGCAAGGCTGCCAACATAACTGCATTTAGATTGAGAGGACGGGGAAGTGCCTGCAGCGCGTTTCATGAAAATGTCCACGTGCGAAACGAGCCGCGTCCAAATACGATGTCATTTTCAGCTAAACATCGCCCATCTAAGAGACTAACGAAGTGGTTTTGGTATTCTACCAGCTGATTGATAGGTATTTGGACAGTGTCTTATCTTAGCGTCCAAATATCTGGGATATCATCTCACTTTCCCTCGTATAGATAGCTCGCCATCTGTTAAATTACTCTTGTCAATGGCCTCTTCTTATTTCGTCCAGAATTCCTACCGTCTTCCTTCGTGTTTCACGCTTCCCCAGTGTTCTCCTCCTCTATCCCCCCTGCCCCGGTGGCGTCAAGGCCGGGTTGTAGAGGGAAGGGTCCTTGCATGTCAACCAAAGGGTCGTGGGTTCGAATCCCATAGCTAAATATCCGTGCGACTAAGAGTTATCCGTACATTTAGCTATAGAACCGATAGTTATGAAATTCACAAATGCGTGTGTCTCATTACTCATTATTAATGACTTATAGATCTCATAACTCTATTGAATACAATGTATCGTTTCTCCAACCGTCCATAAAATAGCTAGAAAACACAAAGACAGAAAGGAATTGACGCTTCCACTGAAACATTGCCTTCTGAATAGCTGCCACAATGTGTTACCACCACTTAATAATGAGTGTAAATGATAAGAACTCTAGAAATATTTCACTCCAATGGCTGTAGGGTTGAAATATTTTGCAAATTGGCTTACTTTAGAGCCTTAGAGCTCATCTGTCTCATCGTAGAATAAATTATATTTATCCTCTGTATGGTTTTTGTGTCAAGCGACATTCTCAAAGAATAGCTCCAACGGTTTTTGTGGACATTACATATAAAAGTATCTCTATAATTGCAGTTGTTATACCACAAATAGTTTGCTCACCAATACTGTGTTAGTTAGGTTATTCATGCCATTCCAACGTAATGTTTTTCAACTTTACATCTGTTGGCTTCTCTTCGTAGAATGTCTGAATTGTATTCGTAATTGAATGAAATAATCGTTACTTTTCCACAGTTTTTCTACAATGTATTTTATTAAATTATGAGTCATGAAATGTTTTTGATTCCAACTAGTCTTAAATTTTATTACATGGGCTTGTACTAAATTTCCGTGTAAATATACGTTAGTGGGTAGACTACCCATAATTATCCGCACCAAATATACGTGTAGTAGTGATTAAGTTTTGTCGTTTACTCTTATGAGTCCATGATTTATGAATATTAAGGTCTAAATTTGAGGATGAATTAAGTAGTTTTACGGAAATTAGATGCAGTACCGTTAATATTCTGCGTGGAATTCCATCGCATAGCGATTTATCTGTTTCATTCCTGTGGAGTTCATACTATTTCAGGTATCACTTATTTGGTAGCGTACGTCAAGTGGTAAAATAGCTGAATCGGGCTTATATATATATATATATATATATATAAATAGACTATGCCACAGGTGGGGCGGAATTAAATATAAACACATAAAAAAAGAACACTCACAATATTAGTTGATATTTCGGTTGCTAGAACCTTTCTCAAAGGAAGACGGATACAGAATGATGGACAGGCAGGGAACAGAAGGTAGGGTGAGACGGGAGGAGAGAGGGGTAGGAAGGGAGAAGAGGGGAGGGGCGGGAGGGGGTCAGAGGAAGAGGGAGGGGCAAGGAGGGGAAGAGGCGGGAGGGGTTCAGAGGAGGAGAAAGGGATGTGGAAAGGAGAAAAGGGGAGGGGCGAGAGGGGATTAAAGGAGGGGAAAGGGGAGAAGGGGCGGGAGAGGTCAGTGAGAGCGATTTAATCCGGGCGGATTGTGTGCGGAATAAAGCCAGATGCAGGCACCTTCTAGCGTACGCAATTGAAGGGGAGAGGCAGAGGGAGGGAGGGAAGCCAATACGCCTACACGGAAGCATTTATCAAAAATGAGATTGTGGGAGGAAGCATGGATCGGGACGGGGAAGGAGGCATTGGGCGAGGACGGCTTGCAGCTGGCTCGGTGGCCGGTTATTCTAACGCTGAGGGCGTTAGTGGTAAGACCAATGTAATATGAATCGCACAGGTTGCACAGGAGGATGTAAACCACATTGTGGGAAGTGCATGACCGAGAGGGGACGGAAGGAAGAGGGTGGGAGAGGAATTTAGCGGGGAGGGGGTCGGTGATAAGGATAGGGCACGTTTTGCATCTCGCGCGATGGCAGGGGTTGGGTGGGGTTTTAGAGCTAGTATAGGGTTTAGTCAACGGTTTGGTGGTTTTTAAGATGCTGGAGAGGTTAGGGGGACGCCTGAAGGTGAGAGATGGACAAAAGGGGAAAGTGTTTTTGGTAGTGAGATTGTCGGAAAGGAGTGGGAAAAGGTTTTTAATGATTTTTTTGAGGGCATGGACGCCTGGGAAGTAGGTGGTACAGAGGGAGAGGTTGTAATTATTCTTATTTTGGGTTGGTTTAGGAGGAAAGGGTTTTTTGAGAATTCGTTTATTGAGAAGAGTCTCAGGATATCCTCGTCGGAGAAGGGATTGGTGTAAAGAGGAAAGGAATTTATCAAGGGAATCGGGGTTATTACATATGCGAAAGCCTCGTGTGGAAAGAGAGTAGGGGAGGGATCTTTTAGTATGGGAGGGATGGCAGCATAGTCTATTTACATTATCGCGTGTGTGATTTTCCACGAACTCGTATATATATATATATATATATATATATATATATATATATATATATATATATATATATATATATATATATGTATATAACCATTCATTCATTCACTCAAACCGCTCACAGGCGTAAATAATAAATATTTCGTTCAAACAGTTGGTGAAAGAAAGAGGATAGGATACATATAAAATTGTACAAGACAATGGTGATGTGAAGATGGAATGATGGCCGATTCCAAGTGAAAAAAATTCGTCTAGACCGGGAATTGAACCACGGACCTTCCGATGTCGCGCCGGATGCTCTGAACCACTAAGCTATCTAGACTACTAAAGAAACACTGGAATCGGCGGGGGGTTTATAAGAATGAAACACACCCAAGATTGGCCCGTAAATGTCGCCTAGAGATGGCGTTGGGCATTTTCACTCACCGGCAGAGAAGAAATTACGTACACAGAAGAGGAAAGCAAAGTTTGAATCAGGCACACAGACAGTGGTAAAGATACAGAACAGGCGTTTCGGGGCACGCAGAGCCCAAGAAGTAGAAATGAGCCATTCCGGCCATACAACCATTCATTCATTCACTCAAACCGCTCACAGGCGTAAATAATAAATATTTCGTTCGAATTTTTTTCACTTGGAATCGGCCATCCTTCCATCTTCACATCACCATTGTCTTGTACAATTTTATATGTATCCTATCCTCTTTCTTTCACCACCTGTTTGAACGAAATATTATATATATATATATATATATATATATATATATATAAATTCAAACTTACAGGAGGTAGGAGAAATAGGAAAAGATAAAGAATTCGTTCTTACGGAACGTTTCGAACCAGTTGGTCCTTCGTCAGCTCTAGAAGTCACTTCTAGAGCTGACGAAGGACCAACTGGTTCGAAACGTTCCGTAAGAACGAATTCTTTATCTTTTCCTATTTCTCCTACCTCCTGTAAGTTTGAATTTATATATTTGTGGCCAATTGGCGAAAACTTCCAAAGATTATATATATATATATATATATGTATATATAAATTCAAACATTCATAGGAAAATGGAAATGGATAGGTACACATAAAAGGACGAACACAGGGTTTATGTGTACCTATCCATTTCCATTTTCCTATGAATGTTTGAATTTATTCGCGCCTTTGAGCGTCATTTTCGTATGATTGAGTATATATATATATATATATATATATATATATATATATATATTAGGGTGTCCCTTATTTTCCGAATCTGAAATTTTTGAACGCTCACCCTCCAATTTTGTTCGAATGACTTCCAAAACATGCCTATACAATAATTTTGTTGAGATCGGAGCATTCTAACCCGTGCCGACTTGAGCGCGAACTCGAATGAAGAAAAGTCCGGACTATCCACCCAGCGCTGAGCCAGGCCTCAGCCTGTCACTACGTGCATTGACGTGAGTTCTTTATTTGTTATCCATCGTGACACACGTGTTTTCGGGTCGCTTATCTAACATAATTTCACATCAATTGCCCACAGCCAGGAAAAGTTTGTTTTAAATAGGAGATATTATGCAGCAAATAACTGGACACAAATTGCCATCAAATAGACAAGTGCTTGAAGTTTTATTTTGTAACATACGGGAGGTATAATTAACTCTCAGTGTAATTGCTAATCTTGTGATTCGTAAGTGTATTATATTTTGGGAGAAAACATAAATTCCGACAAGAGATATTCAGCATTGTTTACTACAATTACTAATTAACTTGCATTCGGAGTGGAAAAAATGGCAAAAATACGCAAATAAGTGTGAAAATATTTTTAAGCATCGTGAAGAGGAGTTTATTAAATAGGAGAGGAGGAAATAATTTGGACAACCTATTTGATATTTCACATGCCAATGCTCTTCAAATTATCAAGTTGGAAGTAGACAGGATGCTTTTACTTCGGCAGCGAGAACCAGGACGTAAAAGCTACCATGCAGGAGTAGACCAAAAACTCGCGGATAAAGAAGAAAGGGCGATGAAAAGAAAATTAGAAGTAGAGAAAAGCAGTGTGCAGCATCTACGTCTTCTGCTGTTCCTCCTTCTTCATCATCTGAAGATTCAGCTAACGCACATCCAAGTTCCGATGAAATTAACGTTGGTAAACTTTTAGGAGAGACTTCTGAGAGTACATCAATGCAGAATGCTGCAAGGCATGCCACGAAAGATTTAATCACACTTTATAAGAAATTAGTGACTGCTTTGGGTAGATGCCAGCTGAGTAAGAGAATCTGTATACATCCTTCTTGGTAAAGCAGAGGCACTTGGTCACAATACCGAAGGACTTTTAATAAATCTCCTATTCATCGAATCAGACAGAAGAAGAGAAGAGAACGTTCTGAAACAATTAAATCTGCTTTCAAGAATGATATACCTGCAATTCTTACTGTTCAATGGGATGGAAAACTGTTGCCTGCATTAAATTTCAGCGACCAAAATGAAGAATGTCTTCCAATTTTTGTTACATTTGGGGACAGTAAGCAGTTCATCTGGGTTCCAAAATAACAAAAATCTCCTGGTAAAGAGCAACCCAACGCTGTTTGGAATGCATTAAGGTATTGGGGTATAGAAGACACTGTGCAAATTCTCTGCTGTGACACAACTGCATTAAAATCTGGACGTTTTAATGGTACATTCGTCTTACATGAATAAAAAGTGTTCAGGGAATTGTAGTTTTTTTCCATGCCATCATCACATATATGAACTTGTATTTGAGCGCTGTGTATTTGAATGTAAAGTATGTGATGTAACAAGCAGTCCTGACATACCAATTTGTAAACATTTTAGGGAAAGCTGGGAAAGTGTCAATGCCAATAATTTTCAAAGTGCCAAAGAGAATGTGGAAATGTTGTTAGTGAGTCGAAAATTAAAGAAATGTTAGACTTTAATGAAAGTTAATTAGATAAACCAACACTAAGCAGTGATTATCGTGAATTCATAGAGCTCTCTAATGCTTTTGGGAGAAAAATTTTATTTATTTCATTTATTGTTTTAAAAATATTTCTGCTAATATTGCCACTTAAACTATCCAGTGCAAATAAAAATGCGTTATAAGATGTCTCTCTATTCATTGCAACTATTTATGTCAAACCGTGGCTTCAGTGCAGTGCAGCTGTAAAAGCTCCTTATCAAGATCCCTGCTTCTTAAAAGTTCTAAAATCATATGAAAGAATAGATTCCACACTTTCAAAAGCAGCTCTAAAGAAATTTAGTCACCATATGTGGTATTTATCAGAAGAGTTGTCTGTCCTATCGCTCTTTAATGGTGAAGTAGACATATAAATCTAAATCAAAATGGAGGCAAATTTAGCCAGAGAGAATCAACACATGGAAAAGAGATAAATTCCTCTTTGTGGAGAATTGGATATACAATTATATAGTAAGTTTAATTTTATCCTGATAGGCATTCTTCAATTTTTTATTCGTTAGTATACATACATCTCCTAATCTTATCTTCATTTCGATGAAAACAATGGACGACTTTAGGTCAACCAAAAGCAGAGATATGTTCTCTTGCCTGAATATGGACACTAGTTTTATTCAAGAATGTCCTTCGACATTGATGAGCAACACTTGATATGTAGAAGCTCAAAGGATAGTTATGGAGTTAACAGCTGTGAATGACCGTGCTGAAAGGTGTATTAAATTTATACAAAATTTTTATAGACTACTGACTGTAGATGAGGAGAAAAATCAAATTGTGTGTGTTCAAAAAGTCGTATATTGTACCCAGATTACAAGAAAGAAACACTTAAAGGAAAGTATCCACAAGAACCATAAAATAAATTAAAAACCATAATGCAGGAAACGGGAGGAATCAGGCGAGATGTTATGGAATATGAACATAATAAGAACTTATAAAAAGCAATTTTCCACGATTAAAATTTTTAATTCGACCCGGGTTTAGATGCACTGCATGATGATGCAGTGCATCGAAATATGAGTCGAATAAAAATTTTTGTCTGTGGAAAATTGCATCTTCTAAGTTCTTATTACCATAATGCAGTCTAAAGAGTGAAGATGTATTAAATTGTAATATAAAGTTACGTATTAAACACGTATCAATAACTTTTTCACAAAATTAAAACTACAAAAACCTATAATTCCTAACATTCAAACTTTGAGCTCAAGTCGGCACGGGTTAATATTGGCCGATTGAGATGAAATTTTGTTTTTGAGAACACCAGACCTAATGGAATATATTTAGGGAGTGAGCCCGAAAACATTTGCAAAAAAATTTTTTTTTGCCAAATAAGAGACACCCTAATATATATATATAGTAACGGTTGCCCCTGCTCAAAAAGGTCACCCGATCCAATAATTTAACTACTGAAGGACGCGGGTGCGCCGGACAGTGCCGCATCACTACCCTGCGACCGCCAGGCCAACCCCGAAAGGCAATCGCACATGCACAGGACAGGAAATCACGAAATTATAATAATTCAGGTTCCGATAAAGGACCAGCGACCAGCTCCTACCTTGTTGGGAATAAAATGCGGCCAATGCACCGCGCTCAAGGTCCCCGTCTGGCCCGGCAAGCACCCGGAACGTCGCCCGGCAACTAAATGAGCGCCTTTTTACCTCAGGACCAAGGAACTTCAATTGACAATGAAAGAATGTTCGTATCCTTTCAATGACACAGTTTAATGAACAATAACCGACATATAAAAATAACGTACCCTGATGAGGTGAAGGATGAAATGGAGTGAAAGGAAATGAACAATTATATGACCAAAATGATGAATAATTGCGAAGTAATACACTCAAGAAAGCAAACATTTACAAGTATTAACACTTCTGGGTGCGTAAATTGCACACGAAAATTAGGATGATTTGTGATAATAATTCACTGATGGTTTATTTTACACCGCGCACTTAGCGCACGACCATGCCGACTGAATAACGGACAGAGTCCGGAGACGTAGGAGAGGGACAATTGCAAACTTAACACGGGTGTCTCCGTACGACGACACGAGACTTCCGGCGGACAAGATGAGGCTCACCGGTTCTGGGGTTTTTCACCTACGTGACGGCCGTTAGGCGAGGTGTCGATGGAGGAACTTCGTCACTCGAATGTCGGGACACCACCTTATTCGGCCCAATTGTCACGCCGCTCTCGCCCAGATGACCGCAACTCACACTCGTCTCGACTCTCGGCCGCTCGTGCCTGCCATGACCCCCGGCTTCCGCGGTGGTCAGCAATGTCTGCCCTGTTTTCCTCCCACTCACAGTCTGACCTCTCGGCCACATGCACACACTCACTCGTTTTTTTCTTAGTTACAAAATTACACACCCCCCACACACACACGCGCATCGATGGGAGGCTCGGGAACCACTTCGATCCCTTGCGCGGGAACATACAAAAAACATCATCACACTTAATATTTAAAAGTGACGAAAAATAATTCGTTACATATATATATATATATATATATATATGTAAAATGCCAAGTCGATAAATATGTATAAACAAGCGAAAGACACTAACAAATTAAAACTTCCAATATTTCGGTGGTATTGGCATCCACCTTCCTCAGGGTATATATATATATATATATATATATATATATATATATATATATATATATATATATATATATATATATATATAATACACCAGTGTCACTAGCTGTGACTCACTAAATAAAATAAAACACTAAGAAAGAACACTCACACGAGAAAAGTTTTTCCGGAGCTTTCGAAGCCAAAGGCTTCTTTCTCAACGAGGGCGTGACTCGGCGGCCACTACAGAACTACAGGGTATATTTTAGAATGTGTTATGTTTTTTGTGGGTAATATAAGGGGGTGCAGTGCACGGACAAAGAGGAGAAGACTGTGAGACCTCGGACAGTTTAGTTCGGGAGTGTTCGAGGCAAAAGAGGCAAACAGAGAGGAACTTAGAGGTCGGAGAGAGAGGGCGACCATGTGCTCGCAGAGTCGCGAGTTACTGATCCAGTTGACTGTTCAATCATCCTGTGTGTGAAGAATTCACCACGTGGAAGGAAGTTGAAGACAAGGCTGTTGATGGCAACAGGAAAAAGGTTCCTGTTATCACCGCATCATTCCTTGCATAAGTACTTACGAATTTCCCATTACCGGAATTCGTCACTATCAGTGGTCCCTCCCCTCATTCTCATGATCGAATCTACCTCTCGTGCGTCTCTTCAACACGTAACGAGTCTCCGCGACGTGTTTAAACTCACTCACGACGAAGAAGTCGGAGTTTCCTCATTTGTATCACAATTCTCCCGTTCTTCTTCTCAAAGACTCTTTTTAATACAGAGAACGAGGAGTTTGTAAATGTCATACTTAATTTTGCCATGATTTAACTGCATTAATTTTGTATTGTAACATTTGGTGATTTATTCTTGTTGTATATTCTTGCCGCATTCATCATATCGTTCACCCACTAACCAATCAGCTCATCCTTCATTAGATTTAGTGATATTTTGGGGGGAACGTGAGTGTTAATTTGTCATTTAATTTGTTTTACTGGATAATAAATGTTCTACTGTTAGCAAATGTACAAACACGTGGTCGTTCGAATCATTGAATGGTGCTTGTTCAACCTGTTCAACGCCTAACTATAAAGATATTTGTCGTTAGCAATCCGGGACCAAATCCAACGCCCTTTGATGAGTTTTGTTCTCGCTCTACCTGTTTCCTGAGCTAGTGACAGGGGTAAAATTGGCCTTAGTGGCGCCCTCTTAGAAATAAATTTAATATCTAAGGCTCAAAAACCATCCCTTTGGGACGGCGAGGAGGTGATCTTGTCAAGGCATCAACCCACTGAGAAGGTGAGTGTGACGGGGATTTTTGGGTTTAAATCTCGCCACGTGGTATCGATCGCGGTTATCACGTGTGGGCGTGTTCTGTCACTATATATATATATATATATATATATATATATATAAAACTTCCAGGAGAATCACTCGGGTGATAAATATACAGTATGCCAAGAGGGTGGCCGATAAAAAATATACACACGGAAAAAAGAACACTTACACAAAAACTTCCGATATTTCGGTGAAGACTAGCTCCACCTTTCTCAAGGTTTAAAGTAGGAATGAAGAAAAGGAGAGAGATTGAGGTATGGGAGGGGAAAGAGGGGGAGACGAAGGTGTAAGAGGGGAAGGAGGGGAAAGAGGGAGAGAGGAAGGTGTAAGAGGGGAAGGAGGGGAAAGACGAAGAGCGGGGAGAGGGCGTGGAGGAAGCAGGGAGAGATGAGATGAGGGGGAGGGAGAAACTAGTGTGATTTATTGAGTCCGGGGGGCGAGAAAGCCTGGTGGATTAAAATACAAGAAGATTCAAGATCTTTGAGCTGAAGGGGAGAGGAAGAAGGGGGAAGGGAAGCAAGTAGACCGACTTATAACCAATGTGTTGGTTATCAATTGGTTATTGGTAACCAATTGGTGGCATGAGTCACAGTGACTCATGCCACCCGACTGCCCAGAAACTTTCGGCTTTCCACTCAATGCTGCATCGTCTTGTAAATTTACCCTTATCAATAACCAATTTCAACACTGAACTGGCCACCATAAAATCAATTGCAGTTTCTAATGGCTACAGCGTGAACACAGTAACAAAAATTTTAAATAAAAAATTAAAAACCAAAGCTATTTCACAGCTATGCTCTCTTTTGCCCGTATGTGATAAGCCTAGAAAATTGTGTCGATTATTGTTTGTGGGTGATCTGTCCAATAAGCTCGCTCGTAAATGTCCAAAAGATAAATTCAATGTTTCCATGTATAATCCTCTAACGCTGGGAAAAATTCTAAGCAGCAATAAAGACAAAATAGATCCCCTCCTTCAATCTGGCATTTATAAAATACATTGTGACTCTTGTAATAAATATTACGTCGGCCAGACAGGTAGAAACTTCAACATCAGGACTAAGGAACACAAAAGGTGTTGGAAAAACAATGATGAAACGTCACTTTTAGCCAAACACCTGATAGAAACGTCTCATTCCTGCAGCTTTCAACCTGAAATTCTCCACCTTGAAAGTAAAGGCACAAGATTGGACGTATTAGAATCCTTGGAAATCATACAATCAGATGTGGATGTTCTTTTAAATGAACAAGTGTTTGTTACCTATTCTCCTCTCCTCAAAATTCCCCTTCCCAAAAGAAACAGCCAAACTCCCACTCACCCTCCCCCCAACTGACTTACCCCCCCCCCTCCCTTGAGGGTTTTTTCCCATCCACTCACCCAGGCACTCCACCCTTAAGCCGGGCGGTGCCCACCTTATTCCTTCCTATTCATACCCCCTTTCCTAATTACCCTCAGGTGCACTCTTTCCCCCTCCTTTCCCTAGCGCCGCTTCCCTATGTTCTAATGACATGCCTATTCCCTACCTTCTTCCCCCCTTACCCACATATTTTCACCCTTTGCTGTTTCTTGGCCTTTCTCTTACGGGTTAGTCCGTCCCCCCCCCTTTCCTCCCTTGGATTTTCCTGATTTTTCCCAGCCACTACCTCCTCCTTCCCCTCCTCCTCTGGTCTCCTCCCACTAACCCCCCTCCTCGGAAAATACATATATGCAATGTACTCTCCTATAACTTTGTCTTGTACCTGATGATGGCTCTGTGAGCCGAAACGCGTTGTACGCAATAAACCATTTTGTGGAAAAGTGCAATTGTTTCTCTTACATTATATATATATATATATATATATATATATATATATATATATATATATATATATATATATATATATATATATATATATATATATATATATAAACTTCCAGGAGAATCATTCGGGTGATAAATATACAATATGCCAAGAGGGTGGCCGATAAAAATATACACACGGAAAAAAGAACACTTACAAATAAAAACTTCCGATATTTCGGTGAAGATATTAGCTCCACCTTTCTCTAGGAGAAGAGTAGGAATGAGGAAAAGGATAGAGGTTGAGGTATGGTAGGGGAAGAGGGGGAAGACGAAGGTGTTACAAGGGGAAGGAGGGGAAAGAGAGGGGAGAGGAAGGAGGGGAAAGACGAAGAGCTGGGAGAGGGCGGGCGGGGAGAGGGCGAGCGGAGGGGAGAGAGGAAAAAAGGGGAGCAAAAGGAAGAGGAGTGGAGGAAGCAGGGAGAGATGAGATGAGGGGAAGGGAGAAACTAGTGTGATTTATTGAGTCCGGGGGGCGAGAAATCCTGGTGGACCAGAATACAAGAAGATTCAAGATCTTTGAGCTGAAGGGGAGAGGAAGAAGGGGGAAGGGAAGCAAGAAGACCAACTTTAAAAGTGTTATTGAAAGTGGAGTTGTGGGAGGAGACGTGAATGGCGACAGGGAGAGAAACAGAGAGGGAGGGGCAATCGTTACATTCTAATATTGAGAGGAGTGGTGGATAAGCCAATATAGAAAGAAGGGCAGTATTGGCAGAGGAGGATGTAGACAATGTTAGGCGTGGTGCAGGAGGGTGAGAGGACAGAAGGGAGGGGAAAAGCGAGGAACTTGTCCGGCAAGGGCTGTGTGATGAGGATGGGGCAAGTTTTACATCGCGGGCGGTTGCAAGGGGTGGGAAGGGATTTGGTGGGTTTGAGTGATTTGGACTGGGGTTTGGTAATATTGAAAATGGCGGATAGATTGGGGGGGCGTCTGAAGCTGAGAGAGGGACATTGGGGGAATATTTTAGAAGTGGTTAGGTTGTCTGACAGGATAGGGTAGAGGTTTTTAATAATACGCCTAATAGAGTCCACACCTGGGAAGTAGGTGGTACAGAGGGAGATATTGTGTTGGGAAATGCTATTAGTTCTCGCCCCCCGGACTCAATAAATCACACTAGTTTCTCCCTCCCCCTCATCTCTCCATACTTCCTCCACTCTCCTCTTCCTTTTGCTCCCCTTTTTTCCTCTCTCCCCTCCGGCCGCCCTCTCCCCGCCCGCCCTCTCCCAGCTCTTCGTCTTTCCCCTCCTTCCTCTCCCCTCTCTTTCCCCTCCTTCCCCTTGTAACACCTTCGTCTTCCCCCTCTTCCCCTCCCGTACCTCAACCTCTATCCTTTTCCTCATTCCTACTCTTCTCCCAGAGAAAGGTGGAGCTAATATCTTCACCGAAATATCGGAAGTTTTTATTTGTAAGTGTTCTTTTTTCCGTGTGTATATTTTTATCGGCCACCCTCTTGGCATATTGTGTATATATATATATATATAGCTCGCTCCTTTCAACTTCCTGTTATCCATAAAAATATTCTTTAAACTAAATTCATCGTGGACTAACTTTTTGAGGGAAAATATCCCAATGTTGAGAAAATGGCCTGCACATAAAAATTTTAGGGCGTCCCTCTTTTAATTTTCAAATGGTATTTTTTAAGGCCTTTATTTTTTGCTACTAGGAGACGTCGGCGTAGTAATAGAAAGTATTATCTTCAAGTTAACTCTGAAATTCAGTTGCTAAATAGTGTAGATGTCAGCGTTTTGGATATTTTTTCATGGTGTCTATTGGAATTTTGTGTTTTATATAGCTCAGCCTCATTTCACCGTCATGCTACTCATCAGGGGAATTCTACCAAAGTCAACTTTAGACCAATGCTTTACAAGAAGATTTTATGTGCCTCCCAATGTGTGACCAATGTTAATGAATACAATACCAAATGAGTACATATGCAGAGATAACATAGGATACAATGGCTTTAATAATAATTTGCACAATCTGCCATGTTCCTGCCAAGTTCCATCCTTGCCAGTACATAGCTAAGTAGTGGTGAATATTGAGAGAAAATAGTTTAATAAGGTTCAATAAGTAGTTTGAACGAGATATAGTGTACTAGTCCCCCCTTATCAATTTCCTTATCACAGGGGTTCTAATAATTATTCTTTCACGCGGTCCTAAACACGCGACGTTATATACTTGTATCAGCCCGACACACAAAAGGTACCCTTCACTTTATCACTTCTTACCTTGAGAGAGATCCTTTCCTTTCGGTAGTCCTTGGCGGCAAAGGTTAATGGATTAATTCATGCACTAAAATGATACACTTGAACAGTACATATATTTATAATAACCCATTTATTATTTACTTATGAAACATATTCACTTTAGTTACTCAATTAATCAATATATGTTCCCTTCTCAAATATATTCGTATTAATTTATAATGTTTGTTCTACTTCACCGGATATTGTACAAAGTGAATTCCCGATACTCTATGCCCCAGTATCTGTTTATCGGATTCCTGGATCCTTCCTTAACACAGGACACTGGCGTTGGTAATTGCTGTCCAAAGCTGCTTACTCCCGGCAAATTATCACTGCAAAAACTCTCGTATGACATTCACTCGATAAACGTCTCTTGTGACTCCCTTGTTAAGAAGACGAAGAAGAAGAAGCCTCGTTCCTTGTTTGACAATCTCTTTTATACTATCTCATCTCCCCTCCTGTATGTTCTAGAACATTCCAGGTTTTCTCCCCTTCTCTCGTATCTGATAGGCTATTCCCCTTTCATTATTATAAGTTTGTTTACGTAAACAGAAAATGGTATTGTTTAAAGTTGTTTTCATAACATAGACGGCATTGTTATAGTTTGTTTACGTAAACAGAAAATGGTATTGTTTAAAGTTGTTTTCATAACATAGACGATATTGTTGCCTCGCGGTAGCACGTGTTCCCAAAATATACACAATGGCGTCCTTAATCGTATACTTATGCCAACACGGCCAAAATGGCGTGTTACATTAGCCCCATTAAAATAATGACTTGGAAATATAAGAAAGGAATTATTTTAAAGCCTTCAAATGTAAACTAACGCGGCCCCAACGCCTTCAAACTTTAGCCTCCCTCTAAATAATGTCTGTGCCCAAGTATATTGTGTTACAGCAGAAATCACACATGAATACATTTATATCAATAAACACAATTACAAACAGCGTCTCCTCCTTTAACTCAAGACATATGATACACCATATAACAATATGGTCTCTTCCCTTTCTTCCTTGCTTGAAATAGGCAAATAACCAATGAAAATCTTATTCACGTAATTTAAAATCAAGAACATATTATATAAATCGACGTTATTAACTGATACATTGAACGTGAATATAACGTGCAAATAATAAAACTGTCCATCTTCTTCTCAACATTCATTCTCACTTTGAACCCCTTAAAAACACTGGGTTATCAAAAGGCCATAATTCACATTACACATATACACTTCACGGCACTTAAAGTTCCTTCAGGTGATACACTCTCCCTCCTTCCGGCTCAATCTACGTCCACGAGCCCATTCATACATAAGAAAACACGAATCAAAATAATGGCAACATGACACTGAATATACACACATTGAGAAAAGATATCACGAAACATACATATTGTGCTAATCCACCTGCCGCCAAGTTCAACCTCTCTCTCTCTCGTTCGTAAGCTCCCCTCGCATGTCGGGCCCTGATACAATGTATATTATCGGTAAACAGTTCTCCCTTGCTTGAACGGATCAAATTATAATGTTGCGGCGCTAGCTTCCTCAGTTTAATGACTGCGTGCTATGGTCAGTTGGACTACGGTCTTCTTCTCGTGTGCTCGTGTGATGTGAATGATACCAAGTTCTGTGCTATTGTTCCCTATATGGTTTAATATTGCTGAAGTGGAAAGTGCCTCGTATTTCGTTCTTTTTTTGGATTAAATACTACACACGTGGCTGGCCCTCGGAATTCTGTAATCTCTTATGGACCTTCGTATAATGCCAGGAAGCCGTGATAAATCCTCCTTTGCTCCTCGGATACCGGATTGGTACGTACTAAAACCTCATCTCCTATTTTAAATTTCGTCCTCTTCCTCTTATCTTTCTTCCTTCTTCTCTCCGCCCGTTTTTCGCCTTTTTTAATGATATTTTCACGTATCCTAAATATATCATTTGCGATCTTCTCGGAGTCACTTTCTTCTAAGCTTTGTTCTCGTGGTACTTCCTCGCCATCCGTCTTCCCATACTCCTCGCTGGTTTCTATGTGCATGTTGTCATATTGTGCGTCCATGCGCATTTCCCTAAACTTACATGCGATCTCCTTTTTTCCTTCACTTAGGGTTATAATCCTGCGATCGTACTCAATCTTCGCGGATAGTTGAGCTAATGTGTCCGTCCCGATTATGAATGGTTTGATCAGCTCCGGCACCACCGTGCAGGCCATATTTGTGGTGAATCCGTCTATCTCTATACTCGGACAGATCTGCCTCCTTATAATTCCACTTCTCCTTCCGACGGCTCCAGCTATCCGGATTCCTTTGACTGGTACCTCCAAAGCGTTTCGCAGTGCATTCTGATTCTCCCGATAAAACTCCTCGCTAATGCACGTTAGCTCCGATCCCGTGTCTATCAGTGCATTCACAGCCACTCCTTCCATTTGAACCCTAATCTCCGGGCATTTAATTACTTCCGGCCTATCCGCTTCTTTCTCCGTCAAGAAATCTCGAGGTGACTCAAAAACATTGCATATCGTTTCCTCCTCCGTGTGGGGTTCTATCTTCTCCTCTTGTGGTGGTGTCCGTTTTATTCTCACTTTCCGTATCTTTGCCCGTTGCTCCTTCGGTATGTCCCAGAATCCCTCTTCGTCTTCCGGCCTCGGCATGTTGGGACCTTCGTCATGCTTTGCCGCTAATAGTTTTCCTGCTCCGGTTTCCCTGCGGCGTTGCTTTCTTCCGCCATCATGGAATTGACAGGGCGCTCTCTCATCGGTGGGCGCGCCTCCGCCATATTGTTTTGTCCTCGGCGTCGATCAGCTGGTCTCTCGCCCGGCCGTTGAGAGTATCCCTCGCCGCGAAAGTTATCGTCTCTCCGTCCGTCTCTCTGCTGGCTCGACGCTTGCCACTCTCGTGGTTGTGACCTCTTCGAGTCCCATCTGTACTGCTGGTTGTGTTGGGATGTGTCTTCCGGTGTCCTCCACGTACGGTCTCCATGGGTCCTTGGGTATTGGTCTCCCCATCTTCGGTGTCCAGTCGCCTCGGAGTTTCCGTCCTCTCGCGGTATGTTATCATAGCGGGCCAATAACGTCAAGAATTGCGGGATTGTATTTACATTATTTGAAATCATGCCGACGCTTACTTCCATGCCAAAGTGTTTCTTGAGAATTAGAATGATCATTCCGTCCTCCATTGGCGGCGTCAACTCCCTCGCTACGCTAATTTTGGCCGTCGCATATTCTACTCGCGTGAGCCCTCCGTTCTCCTTGTATTTTCCCGTGTCGAAACTCCGTTTTATCAGCATTTGACGTTCATCTCCCCAAAACTGCTCCGTGAAAATAGCTTGGAAAGCGTTCACATCTTCATACAGGTGTCGGGTCGCAGAGAACCATTCCTCTGCTCTCCCAACCATTCCTTGTCTGATGACCTGGAGCATCATCTGGTCAGGTAACCGATATATCTCTTGGTATTCGCACAGCTCCTGTAGGTATTTCATGGGTCTTGATGTATGCCTCCCGTCGAACGTTGGGACCTTTAATTGTACCATTCCCGCGGGTGCCGTTGTGACGTTAGGTCTCCTGCTTTCCTCACGCACGATGCGTCGGACTGCCTCTTCATCTAGCCCAGCTGCTTTTGTGGTGGATTGTTGTCCCAGCTCGTCCGCCATCTTCTTGAACCTTTCCTCCACGTTCTCATGCAAATTCACGTAACTCGCTTCTAACTTTCGGACCTTGAGATCGCTCGCCTCCAGCCTCGCTCCTACTCCGTTAATTTCTTTCGCGACATCTTCGCATAACTCTGCTAACGCCCCGTCTGTTTTGGCAAACCTTTCATCATAGCCATGTTCGAATGATGCAATAAGTTCCTGCGTCTGTCTATGTTCTCCTGCTATTTTTGCCATTTCTTCCAAAAGCTTTCTCTCTCTTTCGTCTGCTTCTTCCCTAATTTGCCCCAACAATTCTGCATGTCTTCTCTCTTGCCTCTCAGCCATCTCCTCTAAGATCGTTCTATTTCTCTCTTGCCCTTCAGCCATCTCCTCTAAGATCGTTCTGCTTCTCTCTCGTTCTTCTTTTGCTTCTTCTGCCCTCTCTCTATCTCTTCTATCTTGTTCTTCTTTTAATTGCCTAAATAGCGCTTGCATCTCAGTTTCCACCGGTTCCTCACTATCGACCCTAAATTCATACGTGCTTATATCTATTCCCTCCTTTTCTAGCGTGTGTAATAATCGCTGCTGCAATTCTGGCTTGGTTCCCCCTACTAACAAGTCCCTCTCTCGTAATAATTGCCGTAGCTCTGCCGACTTCAGCTCCGGAAATTTCTTCATGTTGGCCGCCATCTTCTTTCTTCACTCCTTCGGGATGATCCTCCTTCTCTCCGGTTCTCGTGGTCTCACCTAATGAGTAGTCGGGCCCCACGTTGGGCGCCGTTGATGTACTAGTCCCCCCTTATCAATTTCCTTATCACAGGGGTTCTAATAATTATTCTTTCACGCGGTCCTAAACACGCGACGTTATATACTTGTATCAGCCCGACACACAAAAGGTACCCTTCACTTTATCACTTCTTACCTTGAGAGAGATCCTTTCCTTTCGGTAGTCCTTGGCGGCAAAGGTTAATGGATTAATTCATGCACTAAAATGATACACTTGAACAGTACATATATTTATAATAACCCATTTATTATTTACTTATGAAACATATTCACTTTAGTTACTCAATTAATCAATATATGTTCCCTTCTCAAATATATTCGTATTAATTTATAATGTTTGTTCTACTTCACCGGATATTGTACAAAGTGAATTCCCGATACTCTATGCCCCAGTATCTGTTTATCGGATTCCTGGATCCTTCCTTAACACAGGACACTGGCGTTGGTAATTGCTGTCCAAAGCTGCTTACTCCCGGCAAATTATCACTGCAAAAACTCTCGTATGACATTCACTCGATAAACGTCTCTTGTGACTCCCTTGTTAAGAAGACGAAGAAGAAGAAGCCTCGTTCCTTGTTTGACAATCTCTTTTATACTATCTCATCTCCCCTCCTGTATGTTCTAGAACATTCCAGGTTTTCTCCCCTTCTCTCGTATCTGATAGGCTATTCCCCTTTCATTATTATAAGTTTGTTTACGTAAACAGAAAATGGTATTGTTTAAAGTTGTTTTCATAACATAGACGGCATTGTTATAGTTTGTTTACGTAAACAGAAAATGGTATTGTTTAAAGTTGTTTTCATAACATAGACGATATTGTTGCCTCGCGGTAGCACGTGTTCCCAAAATATACACAATGGCGTCCTTAATCGTATACTTATGCCAACACGGCCAAAATGGCGTGTTACAATAGTTTCTCATGAAATTCAATGAATTTGGTTATATTTTGGTTAAACATCTTTCTGTACGGCAGTACACTCCACATAGAATGTTTGTTAGAAAAAAGGATAAGGCTGTAAAGTACGTATAGATCGAATCAGCAAATTTACGGCGTGTTGAACGTATGCGTTCTCAACTACTGAAAAAATAAATGTTTTTTACCTAATCGCAACCTTCGGTTGTGAAGGTGGTTTCACCGTACGGCGAGAAAAAAGGGTCGTGTTTAAGACCTATGCGTGCATATTTAGTTAATCAGAGAAACTTTCAGTCATTTAAGGTGGATTGAGCAAAAAAACCACTTCACCTTAAATTTGATGAATTTAGCCTCATTTTGAAGAAATAACTCTAATCATACCAATGATATCAAAATATATCAACCCATTGCCGAACTACTTTTCGAGCAATTTTCCTGTTAATATAAGCTGTTTTACATGGGATAGATTATGGCTGTGTACTCCAGAGGGAGATTTTTAAACAAATTAGGAAATTATAACAACTAGATTTCGTCAAAAAACTAACGGTGTGTAGATTCAATGTTTTCTCAACTATTTATAAAAAATAAAATATTACTCATCGCAGTAATTTTGACAGAATCGCATAAAAAACCTGCTGTTTTGAAGGATTTTCAGTCGTACGGCGGGAAAAAATGAGTCAAGTTAGAGACTTATGTAGCTTTATTTATTTAATTACTCCGAATTTTGATCATTACAACTATGTCTTTGCGCCATTAATATTACAATATGTATTTGGTACTTCTTAAAATTTGAATATGGTCTCCATTATGACTAGGGAACTATCTTGCTCAAATCATCTTAAAACAAAATTTCCGTGTCATCAAAATTAAAATATTTACTTAATGCTTCTAAAAACTCCTGAAATAAAACAATTAATGTGAATATGGCTGGAGAAAAATCTCGGTAAAACTGTCTTATCGATAAAAGATTACACGGTGATATTATTCAACGTGAATACATTTACCTCACGTGAACGTGACTTAAACGAAAATATGCGTCGCTTTTAAAAGTCGTCGGCCTTGCGGATTTTTAAATATTCTTTTTAAATCGGAAATACCACATTCTCTTGCTAAAAAATCAACGATTCTTATTAGGTCCGAAAAAGAAATTTACACAATTTTCAGTTGGTGCCCCTGCCAAACGTAAGCCATTCGTGAAAAATCACTTAGCGCTCGGCAATTATTTCAAGCATTTTTTCTCAAGGATCTGGCAGAAAGAACATAGTGGACGCGTGCAGCAATCATAAAAGTATATACTAATTACCTCAAAGGTATGACTGTGAGTCTCTAACGCTGCAAGGGGCGCTGCGATCGAAAATTCAATTCCATCGGAAGCGAACCTCAATTTTATATTTTTTTAAATATTTATTATTCGAATCATAGATCCAGCCCCACAACATTTTCTTACCATAATATATCTATATTTTTAATCCAAATGGTTTGTGTCAATGGTTTTAAAAATATAGATAAATAAATAAATATTCTCGGATACATGTGATGGATGTGGAATACTTGATCTTGGTTATCATGTTGCTATAAATGACATATTAATAAATTTAGACTAGAACATAATATTTTAATCTGAAAATTAAAAATACTTTATCAAGGCGTATTTTTGGAAATTTAAAAAAAAGTATTATTAAAAAAGACGTTTTGAATTCAAATAAAAGTTGTATTTTGAAGTAAATTATTAAGTTTTGTCAATAAAAAATTAAAATCGAATAAAATCATTCCCACTTACATGCTGCGTGTCTGGTCTGCTATGGGTCTGTCTTCAGACGCCTTACGCTGCAGTGCAATAACTGATCATACACCAATTTCACTGAGGGGGACGTCATTTTTCACGGGTTTTAGCTAGTAATTACGTAAAATTACATGCAAAATAATCAATTGGTCCACTCTGTAGACACTCTGCGCCTATTCTGCATTTTTTATTGGAACACATCTCTCTCCGTTTCAAAAGAAAATCGTGCGAAAAAAAAATTTAAAAAAAATCTACAATTTCGCAGCGTAAGCGATATAAACGTCACTTTCTCTAGGCGTATCGCGTTCCGTCGTATGTTTCTTTTCCGCGCTTTGTTCGGCTGAGAGGCTAAGTGCTTAAGATCGGGAGGTTTGAAGAACTTTTTGTATTTTCGACGCGTGAAATATATCTTTCGGTCATTCTTTCGCTCTCCGTCGTGGGTCTCGTTATTTTGAACCCTCCTCCCTCCCCCTCCCTCCCCCACCTCCCTCCCCCCATTTCTCACGCTCTCTTTTGTTCGCTTTGTGCTCGTCTCTTCCCCTCCCTCCCCTCTCCAACCTTCCCCCCCATTCCAACTAAACCCCCCTGCCCTACCTTCCCCCCCTTAGATCCAGCGTTATTTACAACCTCTGAATGCCTGTATGTACTTAAACTATTGCTCTCAATGCTATTTATTTCTAGTTTACGACAATAACTATCAACACAATCAAAATAAAAAAGAAAAGTGATCGATAGATACGTAATGAAACCTTCACATGACGAAAAATATATCTTATTGTTAGTATATTTCACGCTGAAAAAGGTTTATTGCCGACCCATTTTTCGACTGCACAGCAATCATTATCAAGGTGCATACTTACATATAAGGTAGGTATTTTACTTAATCGTGATTACAAACATTAAAAACTTCTTAGAAGTGAAGACTGCCACTAACAAGTTCAAATAATATATTCTTATCACTTTAAAAACTTATTGTTTCTGATGTGGGAAAACAAACGATAAATACATAAATAAATAGTACAAGGTTCATACCTTGATGATGATTGCTGTGCTGTCGAAACATGGGTCGGCAATAAACCTTTTTTAGTGAGGAATATACTAAAATATTTTAGTTCGCCATATTTCGTATTTTACACAAAGTTACGCCTTCAACCATTAATGCAATGAGACCTAATTTATTTATCGTTTGTTTTTACACATCAGAAAAAATAAGATTTTGAAGTGATAAGAATATATACTTTGAAGCAGTCTTCGCTTCTTAGAAGTTTTTAATGTTTGTATTCACGATTAAGTAAAATACTTTGTTCTTTTCTGCCGTATTTTTATTTATTACGACGCGTTTCACCCGTAACTTTCTGCACCTAGCGATGCCGTCAATCGATGGAACGCGTCGTAAAAATAAAAATACTGTGGAAAAGTGCAGAGAATTTTACTTTATCATGAATGCAAAAGTATATATTGCATGAAGTTAACATGCGAGTCACATGAACAGTTAATTAGACATATCTTAGTTTGCCATCTTAAGTTAACGGCGTCAGTTGCCGTCAGAAAGTCGTAGAAATTCCCATCATTTTCCCTCGTCTTTCAGTCTTCCATTGTGAACAAAAATAAATATTGCATGATGTTTAATGAGAGTCACATAAACAGTTAAATAGAAATATCTAAGTTAACCATGTAAGTTAACGGCGTCAGTTGCCATCACAAAATCCCATTACTTGTTCTTGTCTACCAGTCTTCCATTATGTGCCGAATAGCGAGTCTTTCTGCTCCATAGTCAACATTTTGGAGATAGTGTTTTCCTCCATTTTTGAAGGAATCTGGTACACCTACCACTACTAGTGCGTATTCTGTTGATGACTGACCAAATTCTTCGTTTCATGCAGGCGGTTTTTCAGTAATGCGTGGGAGGCCCTGGCAGCGCGGATTTATCTTGCCAGTATTCTTGGCAGAAGTCGTGAAGCCGGGAGTCTCATCTATGAAGTTTCTTGGCTGTTTTTATTGTTGGGTTATACGTTTGTTTCTAAATTTGACATGTCATTATGTACGGAAGCCGGGGATTGCTTACCTTACTATATTCTCCACCACCATCTTACTATATCCTCGGAGGGATTAAGGGACCACCTTACTATATATATATATATATATATATATATATATATATATATATATCTTACTATATATATATCCTCGGAGAAGGCCACTTTTCCGACCGGATATGACCTCGGCGGTGGTGGGGTAGCGACCTCGCCTGCTAACCCAAAGGTCGCGGGTTCGAGTCCTGACTGGGTGTGTTTTCTCCACTCAGGGCATGGGTTTTAACGTGTGGAATGGATGTTAACGTGGGGCGTGTGAGTTAAATGTAAGTAAGGACTGCACGGTCCTAATTTCGCTCGATAATAAATCAATATTTTTATTAACGAAGATCAGTCCGCCATATTTCGCAACTGTAATTTTTTACGGCTAACTTTTTTTTTAATAGCCGTCATTCTTCAAGGTTGCTATTTTTATTTAAATACCGTTTTTCGGTTTGATAAGTTTAGTTCGAGAACTTTTTGGTGATTCCCGAACTGAAAATACCAGGAAAACGACTTTTGATTCTCAGGAATCAGGGTTCTTCTATTTCGGCCAAACGGTGGACATTTTGAAATAAAATGCATAATCAGCCAAAATAAAATGTGTAAGCGAACAGATAGGACTGAACATAGGCATCGTTACTTTGGTCGTATTCGAGTGAAGAAACATAGATTAGTGTAATTTTCAAGTATTTTTATTAATTAAGCCGCCATCTTGGAAAATGGCTGACATGAATGTGTTGCCAAGGTTGCTATGTATCTCAAGATATTAGTTTTGACTATGCATATTTACATCTGTGCCAAGTGGGAAATTCCAATTAGCATTAGGAATTATTGTCAATAGGTTAATGGTATTTTACCGCACGTACTGCATAGTTACTCTTCTATCCCTCCTCTGCCCATTTCTCACCCTCACTTTCGTTCCGTATACATTGCGACCGTTTCTTCCCATTCCAATATCCTCCCGCCATTCCTCAACTCAACTCCCTCCCCAACCGTCGTCCCCCCCCCCCCCCCCAACGGAGCCAGCGTTATTTACAACCGTGCTGCCTGGCTGCTGCCCCCGTCTGTTCGAAACCGCTGATACCTGTCACTTTGGTATCTCGATGAGAAAGTGGCAAAACAGTTGGCGTCCATAATGGACGTTTTTGATGCTTCCCTCCCTGCTTGATGCTGGTGCACGGCAGTGCGCGCACAAAACATTCCTGCCGGGGGGAAGAGGCATAGTGATCGTATTTCATCCCGTGTTTATTTTTTCTTTCAAACGATTCTCGCGAAAAATGGAATTTACGCGGGCCAAATAGATAAAAGTTTACTGTTTTTACTTATATATGTGTGTAAACTTGTATATGAAGGCCCGCTATATGCCATCGTTGTGAAATCGATCTCAAAATTACTTTCTGTAAATATGTTTTTTTTTCATCCTCTTGTGGTATTACACGTAAGCGTGGCAATCATGTTGTGACTGTAAGGGTGTATTTACGTCTTGCGGTAATGTTTGCGTGTTCATATGTTACGCTAGGCATTTAAGACGCACCAATGATTTTACAGGAAATCGGGACTGTGTCCTACTTCGATGAGTAGAGCGTGAAGCTTAAGGCATTTTTATTTGTTTTTTGATATTTACATTTTATTAAGTACAACCAGTAACAGAAGTAGCAACAAATTATAAAGAAATATGGAAAGAACATGTTGAGCGCATGCCTCTGGAAAGGATTCCCAGAAAGGTTTTGGAGTATAAGCCTTTAGGGAGGAGAAGTTTTGGGAGGTTTTGAGATTACGATAGTGAAGCCGGAACAGGCAAATTGCATAAACCTGGAAAAGAGGAAGACGAAGAAGATGAATATTTACTCCGTGTTGTTAAGACTAGTCGTAAACATATTGATAGACATGTATACTTGTTTTTCTTAAACAATTTTCAATTATTTCCGTCTTTGACTTCGGATGATTTGTATGACTCCTTTTTTCTGCTTTATAATATTGCAATAGAGGATATTCTGGGTTGGCGATGTAAATAAATTATTGTTTTCTTTTTAATTTTTTTCCGATAGCTATCTATACTACTACCGTTGCACTTACAATCGATGGCTTAAAATAGCCGTTAACTTCCATTTAAAGGGATAGTTTTTAGTACTTTATGAGTCCAGACAATCGCAAGATTTTTAAAATATATTACTGATTTATTTAATTTATGAGGTACCCAGGTCAACAAGGTCATGAGTTGATTTTTACGAAATTACAAAATTATTTGTTTACTTATACATGCACATCTTGGTTATTCTATTCTGAAAAGAAAAAAACACAGTGATTCAATTAATCCTACTCTAGTTTTTAATGTTTGACTTTTATTGCTGCTAAATCCTTTTCAAGAATATGCCAACTTTATAGATATGGCCAGCAGATACCGTCGTTTTTTTCAGTTGAAAAACAGGTTGATGCGAAGTGCTCTCTTTCCAACGTCATTGTGTCAATTGACGACGACAATTTACCAATGCGTGAATCCATGGGTAAATTTGAAAAACACCGGCATCGATAGATTGAGTTGTATAAAAAAAGGCTATCTATTACCACTCATAGTCCATTACTTTTTTGCTAAACTACACTATTACAACAAATAGTGGATGTAATTCCATGAAAATTAATAAAATTATAATTATTATTACTATATTGATCATAATATTGTGGAAAAAATAGATGTTCTTATGGTTTGGCAGTATTTTGCAGAAAAAAGCAAAAAGGTTTGATATGTTCAAAAGTAAAATGCAGCCTTTTGAAATATATTCTGTTTACGTGTAATTTTTCTTTATTGACTGAAATTTTCAGATACTTTTTAATATTTCCCTTGAAATATTTCAGAATCTCTGGATGTCTTAATGTCATCATATTTCGTTTCTTGCATTTTCGGACTTGCTTGCTCTTTCCTCTCCGTGTTTGATGTATATATGTGATACTACTCTTTAATAATATTGGTCATATTCACTTTATTTAATTGTTTAATTCAACAGAAGTGATGAAAAAGAGCCTTAATGTCACCCAAGGCAATGATTGAAACTGTTACTGCACAAATATCAAGTAGAGCCTGGAATAAATGTGGAGTTGTATTGCAAGTTTTCTTAGAACCTCGAAAAATACATTAACATTAGGTTATGTAACATAAGTTCAAATATTCATTAGCTCTCTAAAAAATTAATGTATATCGCCGCTTTCTAATCATGTATTAAAAACTTTTGCGTGGCAACGTTCGTACTGCAGATGTACATATTGTAAAAATCTGGAGATTTCTTGTACAATGACTTCATTTTTTTCTATATTCCTGGAATTGTTTCATGTTTTCAGCCTTTTTTTATGGTTCCCCACTTAAATTTTCAGCAAAAGTGTAATTTCGAATGCGAAATCTTATTTTTGAAAGCGCATAGCAAAGATTGGATCGGCTGCACTTCCGCACATAGTGGAAATTCAGGTACGGATCCTGTTTATGCTAATGAAGAGAGAGAATTCAATTTTGGAGATTTTCGTGTTCTACCTCGGAATACTTATAATGCAGTTCTTCTCGACCTCATGATATACGCGAGGTGATATATCCTACTCTCTCCTGCCTCTCAGGAGTAATTCCTTCCCTTAATAGGGCGTCGTCCTTGAATCATTTGAAGGCAACTGTACTCGTAATTGCCACCGACGGTAGAAATGTGTAGCTTTGAGCGAAAACATATAGGGGCGTATCTCTGCTCTGACCTCATGACCTTTGCGGCGATAGAAGGAATCGACAACCTTGATACAGGCATCTAGTTCTTCTGGAGAGCCCGTGTTGCCAAGGCTATTCGTTGTTTCTTTTGTAGCAAATGTTTGGTGTAATTTAATATTTTATCGACATCGCTTTGTCTACAAAGTGGTAGAGATACCTATAGGAGTCAGATGAAGTCAAATACCTGGGAATCACTTTGACTTCAGACCTAATGAGGGGGAATGCATACATAACATTTACAGCGAAGCATTTTAAAAAACTAGGAGCCACATAGCGAATGGTAGGAAGGTTCTCCGATGAAAAAGTGAAAGAAAGATGCCACTTTGCTCTCGTAAGGCCGCATACCTAATACGGCATTTGGGATCCGACACAGAAATATTTTATTCGCGATGTAGATAAAACACGAAGGAAAGCCCCACACTTTGTTGAAACGAACGAACGTACAAAAAGTGTCTCACATTTGATTGAAGTATTAAGTTGGGAGCCGTTGGAGACTACTTAGGAGGCTACGCGCTAGACTTATATTACTTCAAAAACTCCGATCAGGTGAGTATACGGAGGATATTATTTTATCCCCGCTATAGGAATGACAAAATAAGACAGATATCTATCTGGATGATGCATAAATTCCTTCTTTCTACGCACCATTATTGGTTATAACAAATAAAAAGCTGGTGTGCTTAAGACCACACGGGATAAGTGTAAACTTCTATGGCGGTATCCTGATAAATATAATGTATAAAAAATATTATGGAAAGTATTTTTGGTATAAAAGTAATACATACAGCATCAGAATCAGCACTGCGCGCTCTTCCGTGCTCATGCAATAGCTGATACACATATGCGTACCTACTTTTACTATATATAGCCGAGCGTCACGTGAGAAAAAGAGCGTGACGTTCAGGAGCGTGACGCCCAGGATCCAATATTTACCGCCTAGAGAAGTTTTTGTGCGTGGTGCACCCAATAGAAGTTTACACTTCAAAACAGCGTGACACTTTCTTAATACACATCGCTAACACACAATTTATTTCTGTCCTCCCCCCTTTATTTCTCCTATTCTCCCATTGTCCATGTCGGGTGACCTAACACCCCTAACTACACGCCTCTGCTCGCAGGGTAGTATGTAGATGTTTTTAATGCTACAGTCATATGAGAAAAGAAAAAATACAATGTACCACCCAATCTCTTATATATTTTTTAATAATGTATGGTAGTGAAATATAATTTATTTCGTGATTTATTGATTTTTATTCAATATTAACGAATTTTTCTCTGATGTAAGGATAGGAAATTATGGGAAAAGTGTAAAAACAGTGTTCTCCAAAGATGTTTCTGAAAATTGAGCCCTTAGACGTAACTAACCCGGAAGGTAAAGGCGAAATGAGTACCTATATCTCAAAATATCAATTTCACTAGTGACTCGCTATCTTGTCGAAGAAGTTAATAGAATCTAATTGGATACAATTTATTATTACTCTTGGAGCAATTCCTGTAGATTAGAGAACATAATTGTACAAATACATTAATGCATTATGTGCAATTAATTCATGCATAATATCATAGAGTAAGTATATATATAGGACTCACTGCACGCCCCAAAACAGTATATATTTTTGATGTAGTTCCGGAAGGGTAACGTAGATGGCGAGGAAGAAATTTTGACAAATTTTTGAATTTGCTCGTTCCACAAGCCTGAAAATATATCCTGAAGCAGTAAGGGTCGTTACGTTTAGTGGTGACAATAGTTAGTCGATTTTGTTCATCACAATACCTATAAAAATATTTCCTTTAATTTCGGTTAGTAACTTTGCTCTTCCGAGTTTATATTCCTAATCCAGTTGCCGACAGACTGTGCTCAGTATTAAATTGAAACATTCAGGAAACGTTTATTGTATATTTTTTTCCATACTGGTGAACTTAAACTTGTGCTAAACTCAGTTTCAACGTTGTTATGTATGTTTAAATATATTTTGGACGAAAAATCTCGAATTTTACAAGGTACAAAGCGATCGCCTGCTAACTTTCGTATCTTACTATATAGGTCCATATATGCTGCGTATGAAATTTGGTGAAAACTATAAATGTATTTTTGGTGAAAAAATTGTAACTTTATCTCGAATACGAAAGGAGTTACAGTCCTCGCGAAAGCTTACGGCCTTTAGATGCGCAGAACAGAGGGGGTGCAATGTGTGGGAGGGGTAAGCAAAAGGAACGGAGGGGAAAGTGAACGCGTGGCAGGCAGAATGGCCAACATAGTGTCTCAGCGTAGAAATATATTTCCGAGCCGTATTGGACAATTCGACTCGTCGTGAAGCGTGGAGTAGGTAGTCGTCCCTTCCCCGCCGAACCTCCGTTCCGCGGCCGGGGCTGTGGAATGAAGGGTCTTACGCGATGACTCACAGATGGGCATTTCAATTACTTTAAATGAATTAACATTTATTCAATATTAATAAAAAATAACAAACATAATCTTGAATCCGCTGAAACGCTGATTAATTAGGCACCAAACTTCGCGCAATTCCGTTGATTTTCAGTAACGTTGCTAACATTTTCAGCCGCGTGAAATTATGTAATCCAGATTTAAGACATACAACATAAAATTATGATATAAAAGTGCATTCTATATTCTTATTTTACTGAGCTAATGCAATGAATGGGATAGGACGTTGCATACCACTAGTGAAAATTTCAGTCACTCAAACAGTAAAATATAAAGTACTTGAAGAGACAATTTCATAAATTGGCGCTATGTACACGTATAAACGATGAATAAATGGGATATTGACTACACAAAAGAGTGGAAATATAACAGTATATATTATAGAGAGACAGGGAGAATATATACATTTTACGCAAAAATAAATTACGGATAATTTCCTGGTTTCTCATCCTCCCATTCGTCCGTGTCACTATCACTTTCTAAATTGACCACAATGTTTTCTACTACATTATCCACGTTCACTTCTGCTCGAATATATTCTTCTTCAATTCTTTTTTACCTTTCTGCACACATTCTCCCACTTTTCCGTCCCTATTTCAACATGCATTCTTACCCCTATTAAACTCCGAACTTCATCAATTTGTTGTTGCCACCACGTTTTTCACGTAACGGTGTTTGGTGTCAAATTACTTGGAAAATCGCAATAAATACTAATGTAATATTTGTTTTTATATAATGTTTTAGAAAAAGTTAGTCCTTGTTGTAACTATAAGTCGACTTCCGAGTCATCGGCCTGAGATCCCCAGGCTGTGACCCCCAGGCGCGCGCTCAGGTACTACAAAGGGACGACGCGACGCCCACTCCATAAACCACTGCGGCGAATAGCCATGGGGCATTCAAATACATTTAAGGCATATGACAATTTTTTAAAGTTGGCAACGAAAATCGTAAACATTAGCCCGCCGGTGCTACCCTTCCACCCGCGGCCACCGGTTTCTAGAAAATAGACCCGTCCAGTCCCAAAATCGTCTACTGCGCAACGCTGTAAGCTTTCGCGAGGACTGTACGAACTTTTGATTTTCTCAAATATTTTTACCGCGCCATTATTTTAGCCGCCTGCTATTTCGTGACAGTTTTCCGTGGCTATCTTTTTCACTCAACTGTCGGCTAACAGTTCTCAACAACAGCCTAAAACTGGTAGGAAAAGCGTTTAATACCTTACTTACCATATCGGTAAACCTTTTTATGTTATTAGCTGAGTGTCAACGTTTTTATATTTAGTTAAGTATCTTTGG
The DNA here is from genome assembly GCA_963573305.1 of Pyrrhosoma nymphula. Taxonomy (NCBI): domain Eukaryota; kingdom Metazoa; phylum Arthropoda; class Insecta; order Odonata; family Coenagrionidae; genus Pyrrhosoma; species Pyrrhosoma nymphula. Next base: position 2,221,844 of record OY754335.1, on the reverse strand, counting down.
GCCAAAACTTCCGATTTTTGTAAGTTAGGAAGCAGTCGCCTACTAAATGTCGTATCATACGATATAGATCCATATATGCTGCGTATGAAATTTGGATAAAACTATAAATTTATTTTTGGTGAAAGAATTGTAACTTTGTCTTGATTACAAAGGGAGTTATGCATTTTTGATGGCCGCGCCTCGTCAGGCTTTCCTTACTGGCCTGAGCTCTGCGCTGAAGGCTCCCACCTCCCAAGAAGGTCGTTTTGCCATTAGATAAGTTTGGCGAGGTGAGTCTATTGTTTTGATGAGGAAAAGATTTCCCTTGAGGGAAGAATTCTTCGCTTCATGAGACTATATAAATCCTACTGACGTTCATCGTTCCGAGGAACGACCAACATATCGAATGAAATAGATTTCGCATAGTCTCCTTCGGACAATTGAACTTTAATTAGGAAAACCTTTTTGGGAAGTACCTCACATTGGTGAAGTACAAATGTTATTTACAACGTTAAGTTTCAATACGAAGTTGTTGACGTAGTGATAAGTTATTACTGTGCTGGAATAATACATTAAAATAGGAATGCGCGATTGGACCTCTAAACTGAAAAACTATGCATTGATTGCCTTTCGCTAACGGTCATAGCCACAGGTGGTAACAGAAGCTGTAAAAGTATTTGGTAGTCAATTCTTAAGCGCACCTCTGCAAACGAACACAAGAGGTAAGTAGCATCATATTTTTTTGGAAATAGGGGTGGTCGGTGACCTTGATTTGTTTGCTTGAGAGCGGGATGAGTAATGGCCCATTCAGTAATTACGTCGAAAGGGAGTTGGGTTCTTCAGGCTCGTCTTTAATTGTCTTACGTACGGGGGCCGAGATTACCTAATGTATGACTTTGTCTTCTCTTGAAACCTTACCTTGTATCACAATTGTGATAATCGTCGTCTCGTTAATGACAACACGCATTGTCATTTGAGGAAAGTTTTTTGTAAGCTTAAGTCGGTATGTATTTAGTTGAGGTTCTGAAAAGTAAAACAAACAGCGGCTGCAACTGGGCCTGGGCTCACTCATTGCTTAAATGCTTGCCGTCGGGAGATTAGTCCCTTCTGCCTGGGGCCGAAAAACGAAAAATCCAATGATATATTTTACGCGGTGAGCATTTATCCAACAATATCACGTGGCGTATTCTTAGCATTTTCCGATTGTAAGTTGTTTCGTCACTAGAAAAATATGGCTTTGAATGGCAATAAATAGCTTTTGATAGTTTAAAACGTTTTCAAGGACCAAATTTTGCGATCGCCTGTGGCATGAGTTGATCTGCGCTCTCGTCCGGCCTGTCGGACGAATCGTACTCCGACAAGCTGTCATGCAAGTGTGCGCCAGTCACCATCTGAATCTCAGGCATTAAAAACACACGCGGCAAATATTTCGGAAGTACACTGCCTCGGCTTCCTCAGAATGAGCGTTATGCGCCGCGATCATGAATGTTAATCACTTACTGCTAGGCTAAAGCACAAGTAGGTTTATACAAAAGCGACGCAATGCGCGTCTGGGAATAAGATAGCACTCGTTAGCATTATATGCGATACAATGCTAACGAGTATCACTTGGGAGAAAAAGTCAGTTTTCGGCGTCAAATGAGAAAACCAGGAAAAAATTTTATTTTTATCAAATACCTGTTGTCTAACAATTGCTGTAAGAAATAAGCAATTAAGAGATGCCATTAATGGTGAGCAGACTTACAGATCTTCCAAATTCAAACCATTAGTGAATGAATGTACGAGGAAACATTGCATTAATATCATATTCATTGCAATTCATTCTTTGAACTTTTAAGGAAAAGTTTACCGTGATGGCAAACAATCGCGTATAGATTTAGCAATGTAGGCCATAGGTAGACATTTTCAGACGACGCCGCCACCGTGGAATTGGCCATCGGCGCTCATATCTATAACCAAGTGCCTGTCTTTTATTAATAACGAAGGAGTTCCACCGGGTAACGCCAGAGACAGTGTCCTATGTTCAAAATACCAGTGTCTTGCATAGTCGAAAATGAACATATAGGTACCTAAATATGTAGTTATAAATTAATAGTAACGCATCACGAAGTGAGATATTTAATATAAAAATTTGCGTACGATTCTGATCCAAGTTATTCGCTTTGATGATCGCATATAAACAAGGTTACACTAATTTGAAAATGTTTGGGAAATTATTTTGGTATGTAAGACTCGATTTCTTGTCGTAGTCTGCCAGCCGTCACGGGACGCAGTTGAACTAACGAGTTGTATCATCTTGCTGACGAAAGTTTTGGAAGTCCAGCTGTGTAATGTATCCATGTGTATAATATAACTTTCTTTTAACAATGATCATAAATATAATTACACATCTACTACTACATTGTTATCCAGGGCCGCTGTCCCGGCCGGCTAGAGTCAGCGCCGAGCGCCGCTGGCGGCCCGGAATGGGTAAACGTGGCGTCACCGTGCCACCCCTTTGTTCACGCGGTTCAGCATAAATATCAATCGATATAAATTAAACGCATTTTTTTAAATATTGGACAATTACATACTGAAAACGGATAGGAAATGTGAATTACAAGGCGACCATGAACGAAGTTTTACGATGCTCCAGTTTTGAAATGCTATCTTTTTACAAAATTAATGACAGCGCTTTTTTTAAGATGCAAACCTGAAAATTATAGCATCTATAGAAAACATGCATATCTAACAGGTATTGAACTTTGGTTATAATAGAGCAACTTGCTTTTGTGTTACGAATTATTAAATTAAGCGGTTTGTCCGAACACCTTCAAAAACCGGTCCTTTTTACGTTACATCCGTTTTAAAAATATAAAAATGTGTTTCTAAAATTTAAATTTAGCATCAAATAATGCAGAATTATATAAGAAAATTACGGAGTGATAAGTTTTCTGTAGGCCTTATAGTTTTTTTGCTATTTGTACCCAAACTCGAGTGCACATAATTTATGTGCCAACAGTAGACACCGAAGTATACCACACCATCTCTCCTTCTTCAGGCGGTATCGCAAACTGGATGGATAACTGGAAACTAACTATCAACTCGAACAAAAGCGAACTCTCAACCCTCAGGGTGCGCGGGTAGGCGCGAGGGCTACCTGTGTAGCCCAGTGCTTTTGACTTAATGTTAGTTGCAGTTTTTTAATGCGCCGGAAGGTGTGGTGCGAGGTTCAGTACCTTCAAGCTAATCCTTTAGCTACAACGTTAGTCTGCGTTTCCACGTGTGAGTGAAAAGGTGATTGTGGTATTTACGCACAAAGTTACTTGGGCTACGTGTGAAGCCCGCGCGCCTATTCCCGTCATGAGTGCTCCGAATCGTCCGGGTTTGTGTAATGAAGCGTTTATTTGTGAATTGCCACCTGCTGACAGTTTTGATGAAAATTATTACGTGAATAATGATTGTGAGAATGGTGAACAAAATCATGTGAAGGTAGAGGACCAATCATCTGATATCAATGACGTCCAGGACAATTGAGGCTCAGCTGATATATCGTCAGAATCAAGCGAGGACGAGGAAGTTCCTTTGACCAATCTGTACATGGTAAGGGATCAACATAAAAATGTTCTGAAGTAGAAAACCAATCTTCCTAGACCTTTTAATTTGCGCGAGAGAGTTGAAAATTTGGTTTCACGTCTTCCGGGGCCGAAGGGAACCGCTAGAGACAAATATCTGAAATCGAGTGTTTTAATGTATTCATGGTTGATACAATAATTCGAGCTATCGTTTCATCCACCAACACATACAGTGACCTTGTAATAGAACGATTTGCTTGATTCAGATTCGTGCCTTCCTAGGTATTTTACTATTTTCTGGAGTACTAGGAATTTACACAAAAAAACTAAACATATATGGGATAATTCCGCAGGGTTTGAGTAGAAGCTTGCTACCTTGCTATGAGTGAGAAAATATTTCATTTTCTCATGAGATGCATTAGTTTTGATGACATTAGAGATGGTCACCAACGGAAGGAATTTAATCGCCTTCCCCTATAAGAAGAGTTTTTGAACTTGTGGTGCAAAACTTTCAACGTTTCTTCACTCCAAGTGAGTACTGCACCGTTGATGATCAGCTGGTTGCCTTTCGTTGAAAGTACCCATTTCGAATGTATATTCCGAAAAACCTGCAAGGTATGACATTAAAATATATGATCTTGTGTGTGCTAGATCTATGTATACAGTAAACATAGAGGTTTACGCCGCTACTCAGCCAGATGGACCATATAAGCAATCCAACTCTTCAGAGCAAGTGACGCTTAGAGTAGTGGAACCTGTAGCCAGCACAAACCGAAACATCACAGCAGACAATTGGTTCACCTCCATACAATTGGCCGAAAAACTGGCTAAAGGGAATAAACTCACTCTAGTTGGAACAATTAATTCCACACGTATTGGTGTTCCACATGAACTAAGACCAAACAACCAACGAAAACCTCGGTCTTCTCTTGCTGCCTTTCAGAGAAATAAAACCCTTGTGTCTTACTGCACGAAACCGAAAAAGGCAGTTATTTTGTTGTTGATAATGCATAATGACAACACAATAAATTAATCAGCTGGGCCAGAGCTAAAACCAGAAATTGTAACATTTTATAATAGAACGAAAATTGGCGTAGATGTCCTCGATCAAATGTGTGCCAAGTACAATGTTGCTCGTAACACGAGATGCTGGCCATTGGTCGTATTTTTCGACCTGCCCAACATCTCAGGAGTTAATGCTTTGTGTATTTTTAAGTTCAACATCGCCGAAGTAAAGCCGATGCCTAGACAAGTATTCATTCAGCGTGTTTCCTGGGAGCGTATCAAACCACAGATCTTTGTCAGAATGAAGAATGCCGCCAAACCAGTTCAGATGAAGAACAGGGGAAAGGGGCAAATCTTGGAATTCAGGGCAAAGTAAACGGAAACCATAATCATCCTCAGGACAGCAGTGTTGGCAGCTGCTTTTTGTGTGCGAGGGCAAAAGATAAATCAACAAGGAAAAACTGTGAAAAGTGTGGCCACAAAGTAAGGGTTGAGCATTCTTCAGTCATTTGTTCGACATGTTTTGAGTCTTGTGTAGAGTAAATTTTCTTGTCGAAATCAATCACATATCCACACTAGTAGTTTGATTATAATTTGAAATTAATACTTTTTTGCTCAACCTGGGTGTCAATTTACGTTACAATGTAGTATTGTGGGAACAGAAACATTTTTGTGTGGAATTTTTGTCATTTCTATTTTGAGGATACCAAGCGAGATGCATGAAAGACGATAACGTGCTTCGAATTGTAGCAAAAATTTGTAAGGACCTTAGGGGGTGGGGAGGTAAAAAAGAGCATATGTTCATATTTTGTACATTTCAACCTTGTTTCACCCGCCATTCTTTGTTTTAGGAGACAAAATTGCTTTCAACACAATTTCACTAGAATACTATAAAACGCAGCTTATTTCGAAATGTGTAACAAAATCTTTTCTACTTTGTTTACCTACACCACGAACAAATATTTCATTTTATGTTTATATTTTTGCGCTGGCAATAAAAATTTTATTCAATGGTGTTTTCTAATTTACTAATTACCCTGGAATATATTTAAGTTACATTGCCCTAAAGTCACGGAAAATATATAGACTTAAAATTGACTGCCTTTTTGTTATCTTTATGTTAGAACCTCTTCTTTTTTTGACTTCGAGTAATGTAATCAGGGACACTATTTCGGAGTATTAGTCACATTTTTAAGAAAACCACTCAGGAATACATAGCCAACGTTCCGTTAAATTTATTGACTACCACAGGTCTTTTACTTATTCGGCTTGTGTGTGAAATGACTATTTTAAATTTGAAAAGCAGCATACATCAGCAAACAATTTAGCATAGTAACTAATACATGTGTTATAAAGATGATTAACACCCCTAGATTTATGTTAACCGAGAGATAGGGTTTTGTATGATTTCGTAAACGAAATACATGTGCACTTAGAATTCGGTCGTTTTAAATTCTAACTACCTGACGGTTATGGAACTTCCCGTCTGCGTTCAACTCATCGCCTTTCGAGATCATTTAAAAATATGAATTATAAATATGAATTAACTTCATAACTGTGAATGTACAGAGCACACACTCCTTCCTCAAGACCGCACCCATATCCTCAACTGTCACCATGTTCCCTATCCGCCTCTCGTCTTTCTAAAGGCACAGGGGTACACTGAATTCAACGCCTCTGTGGAACGAGCGCCATGTGGTTTACACATAGGTGGCGTTTTGCTAACCAACCTCCCTTTGCTACCTATCCCCGTGGATTAAGCGTTCGTTGTAGCGAGCGCCGTGAAAGGTTTAAAGAGTTAATTAAGCTCAACCGCGCGGCTCTCTGCAAAATGCACGTGTGTGTGTGTACGGTGGAAGGGTTTCGAGGCTTCCCTTTGGGTCTCGTTCAGTGCGACTGCGCTCCAAACCTTTCGTTGCAATTCGTCTAGCCGCTCTTCTTCCTGCGGTTAAAATGCTTAGCGTCTGTGAGCTCTTACCTGGGACCCGGGCGGGAACATCTGGCTCACTGGAGGGTGGGGGGCGGGCCGAAGTAGCGAATTTGAATTGATAAAGGAAAACGCGGGTTAAACATTAAATTGTGAGGGGTCTGTCTCGCTCCATGGAGCCTTTTGATACCGTTATTGTATTCCACCTTAAGGGTACACACGCGTTAGAGCAGTTTAGTGGAGTCCTGGATTCCCACCGTACGGACCAGGGTTAAAATCTCGAAAGTAGTGGATATTTTTTAGTTGAATACCCGTTCCCTACTTGGGTGCTGTGTGGAGAACACTTCAAGTATAACACTCTGTCCGTCAGATGGGACGTTAAACTGTGGTATCACTGGCGCTTTTTGATGAGAGTATGCTAATTCTGACGCCAGGTGTCTCTCCACCATTCCTTCATTCCTGCCCCACATATCTCTAATGGCACAAATGACCAAAACTGTCGGTCGCCTCGAAAAATAACCAACCGATTTAGAGTGGTTCAGTTGAGCACCATAATCGATTTTTAAATGTGGTTTTGTATTTATTTGGAAAGTTTTCACATGCACCAGTGGTTTCAACTTACAAACGTTTACAACAATGTGAATACATCGTTATAAATATATATAACAAGCATAAAATGAGGGACACATAAACGACAACAAAAATAGGCTTACATGATATCCCCCAACGTGGAAAGATTGACAGATGTTGAAGTTAATATTTTTAGGGATTGGGATGAAGCTTAGCCGGCGAAGATGCTGAGTGATAGAGATCGATGAAGCAAGGGAGGGAATTTATTCGAGAGGAAATACGCAATGCAAGTAAGCGCTTGGCGAGTGGTTGTCTAGGAATGGTCGTCTGGAGCAATGAGAGTGTACGGGCGTTTTACTTAAATAGACGAGAGAAGCAGTTAGGAACATTCGATGTTCGATTTAAGAGTATTAAGAACGAATTTCAACTCTGTTTTAAGCCTGACTATGAAGATTGAAAATGCAAAGAGAAGACAGAATGGCATCAGAGGATATGTTGCGGAGATTGAGGACTATTGTGTTAAACCATTTTAGCAAAGGCACGAATTACAGCTCTCGCGAAAGCTTATGGCGTTCGGATACGTATAAGAAGACGTCGTAGAGGGGAAACGTTTGGTGAAAGGGGTAGGGGACGTAGGGGAAAGCGAAGAGATGGCATTTGTGACATGCATGAGTGCATTTATAAAACATGGATTTTGTATGACGCGGGCAACACAAACGCATCCGAACGCCACAAGCTTTCGCGAGAGCTGTACTCTATTGAGAGCTTTGTGATTGGTTGGGGCTGACATCAACCATGTTACGGAAAAACTTAATTACAAAGGAAGGCCAAGAATAAGATCCATCAGGAAAATTAAGAAGAGCGATAAAGCGAAGATTAGGAAAGAAGACTTCCAGGGAGTGGCTTCGATGAGACTTACTGGTGTACGAAGTGATTTCAGATCTGGAGAAGCAAACTGGAATGTATGCGAAACATGTCTTCAGCTCGATGATGAACTCACGTGGAAGAGAATCCGGAAAAGCTGTCTCAAAGTTGTGGAGGAATGAAGCAGTTGATAGTGGTAGGATAGCGGAGTGGGGAGATGCAGCAAACCAATCTTCGAATTGGTTACCGCTGATGGTGATGAGTTAATGGCGGTGTCTATATCATTGTATGATTCCGAATGTCGGGCACCTTGGAAAGCTGGTCCAAGGGTCTTGAATACCGCAAGCTTTAAAAAGGCAGTAAGAGGGTGTTCGAGCCCAGATATAATAAAAGAATTGCAATACACGAGCTTCAGTGGAAGTCGATGAAATTACGGTGACAGCTCATCGTTACAAGACAAACTGGAAATGTTCAGGAAATACCCTAAAAGAGAATACCGAAACGTCTAATTGAATGTGCCCCACAAAGAAAAAATAAGTGTGAGAAGACCAAGGCTTAGATAGTGAAGCGTAAACTATACGACATACTACCATAGTAAAAATTATTCTTCTGGTTTCGGCGATTTTTTTGTAATTTTTTTATGAATTTGGTATCCACCGCGTTTGGTTGCTTATTTTACGACGTTTCGCCTAACTTCCTGGAGGTGCCGTCACATCACCCAAGTAATTGAGTTTTTCCACTTTCTCCAGGTTGTGCCCAACTACTTTCATGACCATCCTCGCGTTTTTTGTCCTAGAAAATCTGATTACTCATTAATATTTCATTAGGCACTACACATGATTTCTTATTGTGTATCATCATCATAATTTTTATCCCCGGAACCCAGAAACAACTCAGAATCTTAGGAAGATTTTCAGGCTCTAGATTAAAGAAAAATTATGTAAAACTGATTATTTATTTTTTTACGTGAGAATAACTAAGTTATCTTCTCTCGCTACTTGTAAGTTACGTAAAGAAGATGACCTCGTTTATTTCTCCAGTTTGCATCCAGGGGTTCAAAATTTCAGCCCCAAAGCTTCAGGTTTTTTTCTTTCCTTTCATCTCTCTATGGGGAGGGCGTCGCGGGCTCCCTGGGCACAGCCCCTTCGAGGATAACCAGGGTTTAATATGCATACGATGCGGTGTGAAATAATTAATTCATAATTCTATTCCTGTATAAAGGTCGGAATCCTTGCTTTTATCATTAATGTAGTATGTGTATTAAGTTAAAAACTGATTCACTCAATGACTCAAATTTTGGACCCTATTCGGGCCCGGGAGTTTGGACGTTGGCATTTCACGGCGGATTCTTGCCTACGAAATTTTTCGGTGAAGGTTTTGGCCCATCCTGTAAGCTTGGGAAATATCGAAATAGCCGAAAATTTGACCCTGAAATTCGAGCCTTGAGGATTATTTCTTGCCATGAAAACTAATTAAAAACGCGGAAACTTTAGCAACTTCCCTGATTTTCTCTTTTTTGTAGAAATATGTGAGAATCGATGTGCGCTATTTGGAAACAAATGCAGAAAAATAATTAGCTTTTAGTATTATTGCAATCGTTCTTTTATTGTACATAGATAGAATGAAAAATATATTCATAAGTGAATTTATGCAATTTCATCTTTACATTCATTTCATTTTTACATTTTGTCTCATGGGATTGTCGCATTGTTGCCTGCGGTTTGCACTTCGTAATTCAGGCAATTAGGCTGGTATGTAAGACCTCTGTACGCATGCGTGTTGCTGTGCATACTGATGCGATGCAGATTTTAATGACGTTCATAGGAATTACGTATTCGTTCTTGTTTTATTATTTGTTTTTGAGTGGCTGTCTAGTGAAACTATTAATTCACGAATGCTGTGTTTTTCATGTGAATACCATGTCAGCCCAAACCACTTAACGTTTTTAGGCCTCTCCCGATAACAACAATTATTAGCCTATTGTCATTTCTTTAAACGCAAGTAAATTTGAGGGATAATCTTTCAGAACGTATCCTTGCTCGACAGGGTTTCAATCTATAAGTTGTCTCCAAACCTTCGAGTTTTACGGGGAAAAGTGTTTGTAGGGATAATTTATATTTTACCTAACTCTTGTTGGTGGATGTAAATGTAACCGTAAATGGAAGTGCAATTTTAGCCACATTTTCTTTCCTTGGGCTGGTGACAGGAATGCAAATGTAGGGAACCGTAAGTCTGCAGGTTTTATTTTTCTTTTAATTGAAGTTGGTCATGGATGTCCGTCACTTTTGCGATATACCAAAGAATTTTATTTTGGATGGAAGTGCATGCGGGAAGTTCGTAAGTTTTTCCAGTTTTCATACTTTGTAACCTTTTCACACTCATTAATGTGTCTCAGAATGGCCGCCCCTAAGATTCATGACTTTTGTCCACGTTGCCAACACCTTGGGTCGGCACTGTACGTACATAGATAGATAGCTAGATATTTATTACTTCTAATAAATTAATTTACGAACAGACATGAATAAATACATGGAAAAGGAAGATTTATGTTGTGGTTTTTTTAAGGTATTTCCTGCTTAAAAACTACCTTCATGAACATACATATTCATGGTCAACAAGTAGAGAGACTAACAAGATATATAGTCGCAAAATGTGGTAAAAAATGCTCATGTGACACCAAAGGTTTCCTACAATAATTATAAATGGTACATATGAACAATATATGTATTAATCCTTGTTTAAATGACCCTTCCCTGTTGCAAACGGCGCATGCAACATATGCTCTTTATACGTATTCTCATTCGCTTCTATCTCTCTTTGTTTTTCAGGTGAGTGGTTCCCCCCTCTTTCGCACCGCGGTGGCACTCATCGCCAGGGTGAGTCCTCCGCTCTTTTCCCCAAGGTCTCTCTTCCTTCCTCCTCATTCAGTTTCCACGGCAGTTGGTTTTTTTGCACCCTGCCCATCTCTGCCTCTGCGTTTAGGGTTGCCTCCTGGGACAAAACAAGCAGGAAATGGCCACACAGTCGCAATCGTGGTTCTGAATATTTTATTTTCAGGGGAAAACTAGACGAATATTTTGCGTATTCTCTTTCGTGAATGGCTTTGACCCGGTCATGCAGCTCATTTTAAAGTCTCATTTATGAAACGTTTTCAGCATAATTTGGGCTAATGTCTTCGAATATTACATTTCGATTTTTTGTTCTCAACTCGGTCCTCTTTGTTGAGCAAATAAAATCGGCGAGTAATTGAAAATGTGCGGTCTGTAAAATGTAAATAAATTTGTTGATATAAGACACTGTCTCCGGCGTTACTCTGTATAACTCCTTCATTTTAATAATAATAAACACTTGGTTGTTATTCCACACTTTATTGGTTCAAACAAAACGACCCGGGTTTCAGCATATGATCATGCCATCATCAGGTACAAACAGTTGGGTGGCTTACACATATATAGGTATCCGTGGGTGGAGGGGAGGGATATGAAAACAGGGGAGGAGGTTGGGGAACATAAGTAAAGGACTAGACTGTTTTTGAAGGAGGGTGGGGTGGGGGTGGCCTTGGGATTTCTTGCATAAGAAAACAACAAAGTAAGGGGGGGGGAGGGATGAAGAAATAGACTCCCAAAAAGGTTGAAAAGCATGAGTAAATTATGGTTGAGAGTTGTGGAGGGATGGTAGTGTGACGTAAAGGAAAGGTGACTGGGAGGGGAACATATGGTCATTACAAAGTTTAGTGGGGCAATTCACAATTTCAAACTGTTCTAAGAAGTCCATTTTACAAACAACAAAGTAAGGGGGGGGAGGGATGAAGAAATAGACTCCCAAAAAGGTTGAAAAGCATGAGTAAATTATGGTTGAGAGTTGTGGAGGGATGGTAGTGTGACGTAAAGGAAAGGTGACTGGGAGGGGAACATATGGTCATTACAAAGTTTAGTGGGGCAATTCACAATTTCAAACTGTTCTAAGAAGTCCATTTTACAAACAACAAAGTAAGGGGGGGGGGAGGGATGAAGAAATAGACTCCCAAAAAGGTTGAAAAGCATGAGTAAATTATGGTTGAGAGTTGTGGAGGGATGGTAGTGTGACGTAAAGGAAAGGTGACTGGGAGGGGAACATATGGTCATTACAAAGTTTAGTGGGGCAATTCACAATTTCAAACTGTTCTAAGAAGTCCATTTTACAAACAACAAAGTAAGGGGGGGGAGGGATGAAGAAATAGACTCCCAAAAAGGTTGAAAAGCATGAGTAAATTATGGTTGAGAGTTGTGGAGGGATGGTAGTGTGACGTAAAGGAAAGGTGACTGGGAGGGGAACATATGGTCATTACAAAGTTTAGTGGGGCAATTCACAATTTCAAACTGTTCTAAGAAGTCCATTTTACGCTCCCTTGTCAATAAAATGTAAAATCCGAGGTTCAAAAGTGTGGAATAACAACCAAGTGTTTATTATTATTAAATTTGTTGAGTTTTGGTCAATTGAATACGACAGTTTTATGACTGGATGTCAGCTAAGACGCTCTTCCGTCACCATCGCAGTTTGTATTTTAATCTTTTCTATGTATTGCATTTTCGGGGACATTCGAAAATCCTCTCAGTTCGACTGTCTGATTGTTTGAACTCCGTGGAAAATCGCAGGTGGCTCATGGGAAGGAACTGCCCCCCCCCCCTTACCCTGAATGTGTGAATTTCACACGCGCCAATGGCTTAGTACGGGGTGAGCGCTACTCTCACCTATCAAAGACCATCCTTCGAGTTGAATCACTGGTGAGTGATGTACTGAATAGGGTTTCCATGGTTGCAAACGGAGGCTTTAGCGGTAATCGATGCGTTTCTACGTTGGGTATCTGAGATTGTCTATTAAATATTTATTTTGTTTCGGTCTATTACGTGCTGTTCGCTGCATGCTTTTGTCATCAGAAGATGTGATGCTTTCGGTTATTCGTCGAATTCATATTTATTATCTCTGGACATATTGTGGGGCGTTGAATATATCTTTTTAACGGCCACCAGAAAACGGAAAATACTCTCAATTGCGTTTTCTTGCTATCTGCAAAATTCTTGAGGGTTGGGTTTTTTTTATGGGGTATTGACATTTATTTACATATTATTTTTAAGAGTTGACCAAAATTCTCCTGAGAGCATAAAATCGACAATTAAGGCAATAGTTAAGCTTGGAAATACACGCAGGTTAGATACTGGAAGATTATTATAGTGTTTGGGGAATATGAACTCGTTCGTATCACCTTACCAATAGCAAGCGGCATCATATGTTGATTTTATGTATTACCATTGTCATATACATGTCACAAACGTCGTTTTAATGTCGAGTGATGTTACTGAGACAAAACTAATATAAATATGAGACCTTAATCTCATTCTGATATCCATGTCAAGATAATGTGTGATAGATATCTTTCTTCAGTATAACCATGATGACAGCTGAGCTGACTGAGAATGATATGGAATTGACTTCCGTAACATTAGTGAAAGTCATAGTGGGCTTTGATTATCAGTACTCAGTCGGTTAAGGTACTACATGCGGTGATTTGAAATAGTTTCCTATTCATGCATAGTCGCATATGTGTATTGTTCACCTGGAAGATTCTCATTATCAATGAAAATATATATCAGTGCAAACGAGACTTTTAAATATTTGAGGTGTAAAAGGTAAAGCAAATGTGTGGGAAATTAGCCAGAAGCAGTAACGTAGTCGTCATGGGCTGGATGTAGCGGTATGGGTTGGACATCATCATGTTGGAAATTTATCATGGAGATCATGTTGAGATGTGTTTTTCTCATGTTAAATTTGATTTAATATGTGAAAATATTTTGGTGAATTTTTCTTGTTGAGCCTTGCAGCATTCTTGAATGTTTCCTCCTGATAGATGCTCAAAATAATGAGTACTTATCAGTATTTATCATTTTAATGCCGGACAATGTTATTACCTCTTCTCGCCTGGTGATATTGGCAGCCAATATTAGACTGACTTATAAATTATTTATAATGTTTTTAAAATGCTAGTAGTTAAATTGATATTAATTTTCTTATATAAGTAAATCCACTATGTACATGCGCAAATCGTATTTAATATCGGAGCTCAATAATTGAGTAAGTGAAAAGTACGGGTAACTAGTAAAATCGGGTGTGAGTCAGAAATTAGTGACATGAAAACCGATACAGTTAAATACATGCGTGAAAAATTACTGTGCGATATATTTTAAATTTATATGTTTGCCAAGAGCTAGGGGTAAGAATGAATACGTTATTACAATCATTGAGTATTATCTTATAAAAGTTTTAAAAGTTTTCTTTTAAATATAATCATGGACGAAGAGTATGACAGGTATTTGGGATCGTTATTCCAGATACGGGATCCAAAAACCGTTAAACACATTTGAGAAGTAGAGGAACGATATCCGTATTGGTATCCCTATATCACGAACGATATCCCTATGTTGCGTGTGTAGCCGTTCAAGATTTAAATTTTAAAGGGCTCAAGATAAACGCGGAGAGCCTGTAATACCTGAATGACTGCAGGAGGAGGCAACCATCCAGGTGGCAACTTCGATGCTGACAGTGTGGAGGAAATAGTGGTTCTGTAATGTTCCTGCATGCACGAGTGTTTCTCAATGTGTCCGATTGCACCACTTATCTTGCTCGCTGAATTTCGAAATGGGCCACTCGCGCTCTCGAGCCATTTTCCACGTCGACGTGCAATGTTATCGAACGAGGTCGAATCGAGTTACATTCACTCCCAATTTCCTGTTTTAGACGTTATTTACGTTCCACTCGATCCTTTCTCCGAAGTCCTTGCTTCGACGAATTCATTCAGAAGAGGAATGAGAAAATCGATTCGCTGTCACCCACTTCGGACGGAATCACGACCTCTCTTCGAGATCTCGGCCGATCGATATAATCGAACAGATTTGCGGAGTTGAATCACCCTAAACTTCCTCGCTTTGTTCGTGGTTTTGATTCGTTTCCTCATTCGATTGCGTCGATAGCTCGAAATGCCGTGTCTCCAGCATCTTCGGTTTTTGGTATTCGTCGTCGGAAGCGTTTTCCGTCCAAATTCTAAATCGTCTTTTGTCATTGGTTATCGTTTTCTGTCGCGGAAGTCAATTGTCCTCGCATTAGGCTGGCCCGTTCCACGGTTGAGCAATGTCTCGATGTTCAAATTGAGATGTCCCTCGAGATTTCTAAAATGTGATGTGACTTATCTGAGTAATCTTAAAGATAGGTAATTGTCTCATTGGCTATTTTTTTGCAGTTGTTCCGTATCTCTCTCCCGAAAAACTTTTCAGAAGTAAGAAACGGGCTAATACCTTATATACGCACTTACTGGATGCTTTTTCCGTTAAAAGATTCTAAAAAAATCGTCAATGGTCCACGTATGGTCCATGCCAAGATGGCAAGGTCAGAGGGCCAGAATTATTCTCGTGAGTCGTATAAGACGAAAGTAACTCTATTTTGACAGCATTTTTTAGACATTTGTAATTGTTGTTCTATTCTTAATCAATGTGCCGTATTTTCACCTACTGATTTTAACCGCAGTCTTTTAACTTCGGAAAATTTAGCCTTCATGCAGTCTTTCAGTAACGTGCTTCCGTATACAGGCCTAGATAGTTGCTGCAAACATGACTGGGTTAATGCACATAGCATCATTGAAACTAACTGAATCTTTCTCACGAACGAGTTGAAAATACCTTTTTCTTAAGCATTTTTACGTTAAACTTTTAGAGATGGAAAATTACATCTGTATTTCATAAATGTGTATAAACCCTCGAACTTGAAATGCCATTAATTCAAGGAATACTGTGGCATTGTGACTAGAAATGCACCTTTTTCATGTCGAAATCTTTTTAATATTTCCAGAAACCGTGTCGACTTTCGTGATTCAATTTGAAAAAAGTAGTTTTGTTGGTTTTTGAGCGTAAGAAAATCAAACCTACAACTATGATATTCGCTGACCCGAAATTTCATTTTAATTTTTTATACGACCTGCGTTTCTTCTGCTCATATATTTTGGGGGGTTCCGCTGTGTGCATTGAGTTGATTTAAGTACGCTACGTAATATCAAGCTTAGACATCTATGGCGTGAGTGACAGAGGTGTTGGGCATCCTATAAGCGGCTTATGCGGCGATATGTGTTTCGGTGCTTCACAACCCAATAGCGTCCTGTAAATGTTTGAGTTTGCGTTCCACGCTAGCGTTTACTCACAAGCGATTACCTTTAACTACTTTACGCTATCAGTCCTATAGTGTTCGTTGGTACCGAATTCTAGAAGGCTTTAGAATGGAGATGCGGAAGTATTGCAATTGAATAGCGAATACCAGAAGCCCTCTTATAAGTGCCCGTTAGGTGAACCCATCATTAAAATAGCATGTAAAAATGGCATCTCTTTCGCCGACATTCTTAGAGTATCCTGGTGTGCATGCATTCAAACAATATATATATATATATATATATACGAGTGCGGGTGGTATAAACGTCAGGATGTTAGTATGATCTGTTTTCCTTTTCGTACTACACACGCACGACGATGCTGCTGAAGTGTCAACATGTCAACAGAACTTTAATACTGAATTAAAATACCGTTCTATATGTTTAGTTTGTCAGGGTTTCCTAAATGAAATTCCTAAATGAAATTGACATTTTCTCTGTTTATGTACTTTAGTTTGGATATTTTTTGTGGGTTTTAAAAAATGTGCTTTGAAAAATATTTTGGCAGGCTGATTCAATTAGACGTTTATGTCGCACACTTGTAGCGAATACTGCTTCTTTGGTACCTTGGTGTTTGTCATGCTAAAATAATCCTCCACGATATATTCGGACTCTACCATTTTGGCCATTATATAGATGGTGAAGCCGGAACAGGCCAATTGACTAAACCTGGAAAGGAAGAAGAAGATTTAGAAATATGGTGATTTTTTGTTTTCATATCTACTTACGCAACGTGTAATAGGAGTTCAATTGGAGTCTAAAACTTTTATCCTCATAAACTATTTCATAAATGCACAATAAATAATTTATCACACTCTTGTCATCCCTTACAAAAACCAAGTGATGGACTTCATCGCCTGAAGATGATACTATGACGTTAAGACTATGTAGGTATTTGTTTTTCACTATGGTTTATATAAAAGTTGAAATGATAACAATAAATTATTCCTAGCATATATCTTACTGGGGAACGCTTATGGCGGCCAAGCCACCCTTACTAAGGAAGAAAAATCAATAATTTTACCATGCTAAACATTACTTTATTTTTAGAACTTCTTTCCATGCAAAATTTTAATAATATTTTTAACGTTAGCTAAATTTTGTATTTATATGGCAGTCTTTGATCGAGATCTTGATAGTTACGTGTAACTAACGGTCCATGTCCAAACAAAGGTTTATCGATGCATGTATACCAACGTAAATCAAGTCTGCAGGTGATGAAACTGATATTTTCATTGGTAAGAGCCATCGACACATTGTAGGCATTTTCCCATATACATTTTCGAACAAAGATCTGCTAAGTAGAAGTTTTTCAAAAATTCGTTGGATTTTAGGAAATTTGGAAACGTTTTGTAAACTTCTCTCGCGATTGCGAATTCTAAACTAGATTTGACGATAATAATGAAGAATATAATATTATTCCCTTTTTCATGACATTTTTATTGAGTTTGTTTCACCATTATTTCTTTTTTAATTTTGCAAAATTAAGAAAGCCAACAAGCGATATCAATGCGCTTAAAATGATTCTTTGTTGTGAAAGTTTATGCAAATAATTTGGAATCGAACACGAGACTCTTGGTGTTCCACAAAAGATCCATAATCTTTGGGTGGCGTCTTTTAATTGTATTTAAAGCTTGAAAATTGTCCAACTTTAGATTCTTGAAAAAAAACTGATCGTTATATAAAAACGTTTCACGAAAACTTTGCATTTTAGGGATCGTATATTTTTATGTAATGTAAGATGAGATATAGAAAATGTCTCGTGAGCTCATGCATACGGCTGTTCGATATTTGTTTACGGTTTGGCGACGTCGCGTCGGGGGTCCGTTGAACATCACGAATCATACAACCGTGTGGAGGAATGGCTCGACGGAAATGCAATGACGCAGTCGCTAAGATATGGACGGATGATATCAAAAACCATAACTCCCACCCACTCGTCCACGGGAGGAATTATCGTTCGTCACTTGACTCCGCCGTTGAATTTTCAATATTTTTTCGATCGATCGGTCGATCGACGGAGGCACTTCGATTCACATATTGCAACCGCCCGCACGCAGGGGATCGTAATCTAACGTTTTAGGAGTAAGTATGATTGATTTCATATAGATTGTAGTAGAAATATAAATGTTTATTGCATGGTTTGACCGCCAGCATATTGCAGTGGGGTTAATTTTCATTATGGCATGGTAGCTATTCCATTGTATTTCCCTAAGAACCACTCCCAGCTTCAGTGCACTCCGAATGTTAATCCTCAATATTTAATCTTACAATCATTGCTTTTACACAAATGATGTGAAAGGCAGTCACGCGCATGATTGCGAATATATGCACCGAAGAAAAAACACTTGAGCGGGATTCGAACCCGGATCTCCCAATTGCTGGTCAGGTGTGTTAGCCAGCTGCACCACCAAGCCGTCTTAATTCAAGGCGAACTTCAGCGGGGGTTTCTTACGAACAAGATGTTCTCGTCCCCAGTCTACATTGTAGCACAGTAGACGTTGCTGTGCATGATATGCCACAGTCGCGGAGAATAAACCCAACATTGTCGCTTTGGAACGACTAACTAGACAATTTTTCTTTTGGTTGGCACGACAACGCTTCCTGTGCTACAGCGTAGACTGGGGACGAGAACACCTTGTTCGTAAGAAACCCCGCTGAAGTTCGCCTTGAATTAAGATGGCTTGGTTGAGTAGCTGGATAACACATCTGACCGGCTATTGGGAGATTCGGGTTCGAATCCTGTTCAAGTCAAAGTATTTTTTCTTGGCAAACTTCGCCGTGTTTGGTGTATGCCTCAGTATTTAGTTTTCAAAGAAGGTGATAGCAGAAAGCTAAAATGAATCCAAGCCATTTTGATTATGCGTCTTTTGTGATATTTTGTGAACCTTCGATTAGATTTTCTATTTAATATGATTATTAAAAGTTAATATTCTATTATATATTATATATTATTAATATCCTATTAGATTTTATTATAACTAGAATACATCGCAATGAATTTCTAGATTATGAATGCCTAAAGGTTTTCGTGATTTATGAGAATTAGTTATTGCGCACAATTTGCGGATAGTGGTTGAAAAACTAAATGTATGCGGCGAAAGTGTAAATCCCACGAAGTATATTCTTGAAGAACATAAAATCTCTTGATATGACCTCCATGAAAGTTGGCGGTTTTGTAAAAAAAATCCCATAATTCCAGTTTTAGTTGTATGTTTAACTGAACTAACTCGTCAGCAGCTGATGAGGTGATAACATTTCAGAGACAAATGCAAAAAATGGACTTTACCAAGCCCAAGAGTTTATTTTTTCGTTTTTTTTAAAGTTCTGAAGAAAACTGAGGAAAATTATTTCATTGTGTGATGTTTTGTTGTGATTTTTTCACCAAAGTCCACCTTTCATACATAAAAATTACAATCTAATGGGAAAAACCCGCTTGTCCTCTGTTTCTCTCATTTTCCAAAGTTATTTTAAATCAGTGCTTGTTAGAAATATGTAAGGAAGCCGTATGTAAATTTGCAGAATATATTTACCTCATCCGATTTACACTACAATCATGTCGGCTGGATAGCATAGTGGTGTGAGCATCCAACGCAGAATTGGCCGGTACTGTTTCGATTCCCGGTCAATTAGAAATTCTATCGTTTGGAACTGGCCATGTTCTATCATATCACCGTTGAGTTCGTCATTTTCATATCATCTCTTTCCCTTTTTTCTCTCTCCTATTAGAACGAAATTTTTATGCATTTTAATATTCTACAAGCGTTACGTCTGCAAGCGTTAGTACAACCACAGGCGGCGCCTACCCGAAGGTCTAATCCGTGGGATCCTGTGTAGGTGGGAAGGGTAAAGTGTATGGGAATAGAGGCTAAAATAGGTACCCAAACCTCATGTAAGAGGGACGGACGCCTTTGCAGAAACCTAATATTTATTCTCCCAAGGGGTGGTAAGACAAACACAATTGGTGCGAGTGTCGATATTGACCCCTTGAGCCTTGAATGTTATGTACCAGGGCGTTGTAATCTTTGTACCAGAGCATTTGGAAGAATGAGACTTCGTCCTTTAACTGCATCCTGAAAGGGACTCCCCTCCAGATGCAGAGGGAGGGATGGTGGAGTCATCAACGATATGTTTGGGGTGATTCGATAGGGTTCCCCAAAGGGTGGTCGTCCCTTGAAATGGATTTGGCACCGAGCGCTGGATCCCCTCTCGAAGTGAGATAAAGATGCTCTGCAATTTCGCAAATTGAAATAGAGATTTTTTTACTACGCTTTAACGCCCTTGAAGTAGTTTGTGCTCCGGGGAATGCTTTAAACTTTGAGGATTTTTTTAAAACTTGTCGATAGTCGGGCGAAAGGGCTTGGTTTCTTTTTGCATAAAACGCGGTGTGTTGAAATAATCAAAATTCACTTTCGCATTCTGCATTCATCGGGCTCTACACCGCGTCAATCTCTCCATGCTGGCCGACGTTTTGAAACCCCATTCGTGCATCGTCATCAGGGCTGTTGAGTGTCGTCAAGAGATTTTGGGTCTTTCTTATATGCCATTCTCGATGGCACAGGTGCCTCGGAAGACGGGAATCTGTGAGCCAGAAACTTCGTCAAGTGCCTTTAGTATTTTTTTTATCATTCTCGAAACTGGTTTCCAGTAAGCGAACGTCTGGAGTCACGGTTAAAGTTTTTCTTTTCCGTACGAATTTCGATGGCTTCTTATCGAAGAAGCCATCCAGTTTAGAGAATGATAAAACTAAAACTGAAGGAACTTGAAGAAGTGACTGACTCACAGGTTTCCGCCTCCCGCCACCTTTCCCAGTGGTGGGGCACTGTCATTTAAGAAATACCAAAATCAATATCAATATAAAAAAATGATGACAATGTACGAGACGGGAAGTTGGTCAGTACGGTCAGCCTGACCCGGTGGAGGACCAGAGAAGCATATGTGTTTAGTATTATCGCATTAACTTTGGTTCTGGGTGGAGTGGCGAGTGTTGAGGTGTCGAAAAGATATATAGAGTGGAAGATTCCACTCAAGATGGGAGTGAAGGAACTTCAGGTCAGAGGTCAGTGGACGTTAAATGAGATGTGCAAAGCAAAGGGAAAGAAAAATATTCTTCCATGAGCTGAATCTGAGGGGATTGTAGGTGATGACGGATAAACACGGATTTTAACCCCGGGACGCAGTAGATCCGTAATATCGTTGGAGCGATAAATGAATGCCGACCACTGAGTTTGCAACCATTATGCTCCGGATTCGCAGTGGATACCGAAATGATAGGTGCCCTGTCAATACCCAAGATATCAAGATTCAATTCTTTTAATTAGTGCTTTTTGGCGTAATTAAATGTCATATTCTCATCCATTCTCTCCATATAGTAAAACAAACCAAGCACACTCCTTTCATGTTTGTTCTTTACTAGAGTATCCCACCCATATTTTTGTCATGACCCAATCATTCCTAACTCTATTCAACCTACACCTAAACCTAAACACTTCTCACGTATCTCAAGCAAATACTTCTCGTTCGAATAACGGAACGAAACAGGTATATAGGACAGTAGAATGTATTATGTGAATGAGATAGAGGCACAGGAATAAAGTCATGGGTAAATGTTGTGGAAGAGACTCATAAGAGGAGGAGCATTAGGAGTTTATAGAGCGTGTATGAAGCAGTGAAGAAGTGTAAGAGAAGCAGAAGAGGTGTGCTAGGCTAGGGCATAATGGATGGAATAAATAGGTAGAGAGATACATAGATAAAAGAGATAATTTTATAGAGCTAATGGCAATGACTAATCTATTTGACTTTGCCCACCCCGAAAGGAAATTACTTTATTGGGAATGTATGTGTGTATGCACTTTCACACGAAAATAGAAGGCCGGTTAGGGTTTTCTGGTCATGTTTGTTCTCCCTTGGACCTTGCCCGTACGTTATTTTTTTGGCCGCGTCAAAAACTGGGCGTTTCACGAATGTCCATTCCAGCCCGGGTCGGTCCACTGGGTCAGCCATTCTATCGCAAGAAGCACCACTTTCACCCTAGGGGGTCGATGGAAATTCTCTCTTTGCCTGTTAGTGTTTTGTGCCGGAAACCACTCAAGCGATTTTCCCCATCCATCCGATTGAGTGCTCCGTGTAGTCCTGTTATTATTCCCTTTGATTGAGGAGAGAGAGAGAGAAACGTCAAAATCAGGTGCCTTCCTCGGCCCCTCTTTCTCACTGCCTAATTCCTGTTCATCCCCTGGAACCCTTTTTATCCTTAATGGAGCAGAATTGTTAAGTAGCTCCGAGCTTCCTTTAGCAATCAATTTTCCCCTACGAGTTTAACTTTTGACATTTCAGAATCTCAAGTCAGATTTTTTCCGTATTTTTTTTGCAAGCTTTGTGCTACCCATATATACCCCGTTAAACCTCTCCCAAAAGTACCTATCACGGCGCAGTGGACGATTTTGGGACATGGGCTAGGGAACTTTCAGCTACCTTCGAAACGGGAAGTGAAAATTTAGTGTGAGTTGTCAAAAAACCTTTGTAATTTTAGCCAACTCGAGTTCTTGGAGAATTTTTCTCAGGAATATGAAATCGAATTATGTTAAAGATAATTGTTAATGTTCGCATTGTACTATACCTTGATTTCACTCATGAAAAAATATCTATTGACAGCTTTGCGTCGAGTTTGCGGGAAAATGCTAGGCTAATTGGGCACAAAATATTGTAAAAGCTCTAGAATGTGCCTCTAACTTTCGGAATTTGTTGGGACTTCGATTAGGTAAAATAAAACTCGAGGACAAAGATCACGTTATTCTATTAATGGAAAAAGTTCTTCAATTAAAACCTTTGCTTCACATTCGCAAAATCAATCCTTTTTTACGAATATTTCGTAAGTCAGTATGCTACAAATTAACTTTGAAGACTATTCCGACGATTTTGCTATCAAAATAATTTTAAAATCATTGGCATGCCTAACATCAAAAGTATTGTGGATTTGCCCCTGTAATCTTGTGAATTATTTCATTCCGTTTTATCGAGAAATGTCTTCCTTATCCAATTCGAATCCTCTGTAGGTACATGATCCTAATCAATAGATTATAGGGGTACGCTGTCTCAATGTACGTCTTTATGCTTGCATACCCTTATCCCATTCGAATGGTTGGTGTCCAGAGGAGCTCTATGCTCCTATAAACCATGACCCGATCCTGCCGGCGATTTTATCAGCTGCAAATATCGATTATTTAATGAATTTTATATTCGTCCCGTCTGTGAAAAAATTCGTTATCCGATAGATAATCGTAACACCAGCAAGTGTGCAAGCGTCGTGATATCTTCTTACTCTGGTCGGCCTCGGTGGCGGCGGGGAAACGTCCTCGCCTGCCAACCCAAGGGTCGCGGGTTCGAATCCCGCCAGGGGAGGATTTTTCTCCTCCCAGGACATGGATGTTTGTGATTGTTCAAGTTTATTGTAAGAGAGGACCCAATGGTCCTAAATACACTTGATTAAATGAAGACGCAATTATTATTATTATTATCGACGCGATATCTTCTCTATCTGTTCTTTTGTACCCATGGACGTTGTTTTAGTCTAATATGGTACCTCAAGCGCTCATGAATCTAATCATTAGATAGTCTGATAAGCCTCGAGAGCTAATGTAATGCGATAATCGCTACTCTGTGAATATATATTCGTTCAGTCAAGCGTTGATTGCATTTGAAAATTATCACGTACTCTCTTCGTAGTTAGATTGCGCGTTACCTTTTAGATTTTGTTCTCGTGAATTTCATTTATCCAATCCGAGTCGTTTGTATCAATTCGATTGAAATGTTTAAGTGGTCGTCGAGATGACAATGTGATCAACTTGTTCCATTTGTTAGCGTAGCGTAGAGCTTAAGTTATTTCCGATGCTGTCGGTTATTTGTTTATTTTTATTTCATTACGAATAAATGTTTTTAATTTGTTTTTATTTGATATTGTTTCAAAATTTAAGCAGGTTTCTATCTGTTAACACTTGTTTTTACTCATGGTGCAAATATCACGAGTTTATGTCAATTAACATATATATATATATATATATATATATATATATATATATATATATATATATATATATATATATATTTAAACTTTTGCCGACGTTTCGGATCTTTATTTATCCATATTCAGGGCTATAAACAAATTATAAATAATGTAGAAAATGTTTTACAATTATTTTTTGACTACATAATGGTTAATTTACAGTCATTAAATATAAAAATACGTAGACATATTAAAGATTGTTAACTTTTAAAGTTTGGTGATGTTTTTATTTACAAATTATATTTGGTGGCTTGGGTCCATTTCTTTGTTGAAAAGTTGTATGTGTCATTTATTAAATTATGATTAATTTTGCTTAGATAAGTAATGTTTGTTCTTTTATTGCAACTTTTTTTATTTCTGGATATATGGTACATTTCTTTGAATAATCGTTTTGATAAATTTAGTTCTGAGTCTAAAATGTTGGCTTCTTCGAAATAAAATGAGTGACTCTTTGTAATTGCATGATTTTCTAATGCACAAAGTTGAACTTTAGTGGTAATTGATGTTTTGTGTTGCGAGATCCTATTTTTTAAATATTGGGATGTTTTGCCTACATAGCTATTGTGTTCATTCATTAAAATTATCCAGCTCTTAACATCAATTCTGATTGCCATGTATGTCTAATACTGTAGTGTTGATATTGAACAATGTAATGTTTAAACTGTCATCGAGATGCCGATTTAATTACATCTGATCAGCCTGTTTCATTTGTTGCACGGAGTTATACTTAATATTTTCACTGAAATCTTTCACTTTGAGCGCGTTGGTGACGTAGGAATGTTTTGTAAAAGTAATGGAATTTACAAAAAGATCTTACCGGGACGAAAAGACGAAAGCCGCCAAATTTCCTGAAGTCCTTCAAATTAATGTCAAATTTTGTTTTTTAAGGATCTGGTCAGGATTACTGAAGAACTGCGTAGTGTCAATGTTTCGTAGAGATATAGGTACTGTAAAAAAATTGGAATTAATGTGTAATACTATACTGTTTATATTGACTTCGTTGCTTTTAATATTAAAAGTTATTTAAAAAAGTCCTATTTCAGTTTAAGATCTTAACCAGTATTTCAACCAACCTAGACCAGTGTTATGGGAACAATATAGAAATAAATACAGCACAAGCATACCTTCAGATAACCTTGGCAGTGGGGTTGCATTTCCTCCACCTTACTGATTTTCCCGACAAACGTCGACTGCAGTGACATCTTTCACGGTTCATCATCGGGAACCTCTTAAAGAGTCGGACCGAATCGTGAGTGGGTTCGGGAGATCCGGTCGTGAGAGTCATGTCATTTATGGGAGAAGTTTTTCGATCGAGGCCAAGCGCTGTTGTTAATACTTCAGGGTTCCTTCCTCTTGCGGAGGGAGGAGGAACGAGATGATGAGAGGAAATGACGGCACATCTGCGGGGAAGAGGGGGATGGAAATCATTTCGACTCTATGTGGGGGGGGCGGGAAAGCTAGGGGGAGTGATGGGGGAGGTGGGGAGGGAGAGAGAAAGGAAGGAAATTGGTGCTATCCAAATAATTCGCTCAGTCTCCCACTTGTCGGGTTTTTCGGGCCCGGGCGATATTTCACGCCCCGTGAAGCCCCTTCCTCTATTTCCCTCCACACCCTCCCTTCCAACCGTGGGAGCGGCCGTTAATTAGTCCGCTATATAAAGTCGACGAAAGGACCTTTTAAGGGAAACGGTTCGCTTCCAGCGGAGTCAAGTCTTCGGATCCGTGTCCACTTGTTCTGCTGCCGGTGAGTAAAAAAAAAATTACTCCGTGGGCCCAATTAAAACGAGAGTCCTTGCATTATATTCGTTCAGATATTTAAAAAAAAAGGGAATTCAGAGTGGCCTTAAATGGAAGGTTGCTGAGCTCTGAGTCTCATTTTTTTAAACAAAATTATAGTTATATATATATATATATATATTTTTTTTTTTTAATTTTACTGAAAAGTCCGCACACAACATTATTTACAATTTACAGAAATACATTGAAACAGCATGAGACGTATAAATCAAAACAATAAAATATAACTACAATGATAGACAAAGGGAAAATTAACTATTTTAAGATGTGTGAGAAAGAGCGTTGGTGGTAAAAGTGCTGGAAGAAAGCGAAAAAGGATCAATTGTTGTGAGTGAGGAGTGGCGGAAGGGAAACAAGTGAACGATCAAGGAAAATCTGGGAATTGCCATATTAAGTTAAGATTGCGTGAAAATGAGTTGACGTAGGATTCTAAAAAATGATGAAGGATAGCAGTTCATGACACTAGGTTTTGGAATTGAGAATTCTAAGGATGAATATAAGTTGAAGGATATTCGTGAAGTTGGATGCAATATGCTATGCTACTCAACAACTATGTGTAATCGTCTCTCTTTATGTTGATAAATTTATTTTTGTTGAAATTTTGCTCCAAATCTTCCTGTGGTTCCATAGCACGTTAATCTTCTCCTCAAAGATAGAACGGCATACGGTTTGGAAAATCTTCTAAAGGATGATTCTAAATGCTTTTGATTTAATTTTCATAACGTACAGTTGCTCATTCCGATTTTT
Organism: Pyrrhosoma nymphula; assembly: GCA_963573305.1. Taxonomy (NCBI): domain Eukaryota; kingdom Metazoa; phylum Arthropoda; class Insecta; order Odonata; family Coenagrionidae; genus Pyrrhosoma; species Pyrrhosoma nymphula. Next base: position 2,195,119 of record OY754335.1, on the reverse strand, counting down.
TCTTTAGGCTAACTCGAGAATTTTGAGGCTCAAATAATCTTTTACCTGGATCTCCATTTCTTAACATTTACTAATTTTCATCTCTCCCGTATTTACAGGGGTAAGTATTCAATTATTTATGTGTTCATCTGTTTTTTAGGAATTTTAATTATGTTAGTCGAGTTTTCCTTGAGAATCATGCCAAAAAATAGTGTTTTTCGTCAGGTAAGAAATGCTTTGAGGGAGGAGCGAATGATTTAATATTAATCAAGAGGGCCATTAATCATGTTCAATATTAATTATTAGTAATGTACCTACTTGCTTTTTATGTGCTCCAACAACTGAGAATCTGTTTTAAATACTAAGATGAACACAACTGCCATACTAGAGGTGGAATTCTCTCGTTTCCTTAGGGATACCAGCCGGACAAATAACTAAACCTAACTGCCGCAGTCGGTGAAACGCTGTCGTAGTACGCCTTTAAAACTTGTGTTAATTTATTCTTTAAATAACATCATTAAAGAAAAAGTATGCGATGCGATATAATTACATCAATATATATGAATATAGACCTCAGAGCATCAGTATTCCTCTTGTAAGTGCATTACATAATGAAATACGAAGAAATTTTGGAAGTGTTCAATATTTTCCAATACATTTGGTATAAACATTTTGAATGGTGGAAAAATAAATTATAATTTTCATTGAAGAAAGAATTTGTGGTAAATTAGCGCAATTTTATGCATAGTTTATGATATTTATACAAAATATTGTGTATATAATTGAATGTATATGACAAACTTTTTCATTTGTATAGAGCAGATATTCTGCTTCCGTAATTTTCAATATCCTCGTTTTGATTAATATGGCTAATAAACTCTTCACTTTTAACTTTTGAGATATGTCGGCAATAAATAGAAAATATTAAGTCCAAAATATTTGTATCATTTTGACCATTTTTGAGGATACCGGGACTAGCCACGGGAGTTACCTTTACAGAGTCACCCGCAAGTGCACATACGAGGGGGGACCCAAAAATAACCGGACACAATTTTTTTTGAATACCAGAATTTATTTTTTTGAGTTAGAAACGTTGGCCACCTTCGAAAAACTCTCCATTCACGCTAATGAATTGGTTCAAACGTTTTTTCCACTGCGCGAAACACCTTTGGTACTCGTTCTTTCCGATGCCTTGCAGCGCCATCTTCAATTTTTTTTTCACCTCCGGAATGTCTGCAAAACGTTTCCCTTTCAGCTCTTTTTTCATTCGGGAGAACAATAAGAAGTCACAAAGTGCTAGATCTGGTGATAAGGGTGGTTTAGGAAGCGGTGTCATGCAGTTTTTCGCTAAAAAATCACGCACAGAAATGGCTGTGTGAGCTGGTGCATTGTCATGGTGGAAGAACCAGTCCCCACTCCGCCACAAATCGCGCCGTTTCAATTCGTCTCATTTGCAATTCTTCGGCTAAAATGCGTTGCACTGAACTCCACGAAAGACCAGATGGTTCAGCAAGTTCATCAATAGTACGCCTTCCATCCTGGTACACAAGCGCATGAATTTTTTCCACGTTTTCATCAGTTCTGGACGTGGAAGGCCGGCCCGGGCGTTGAATGTCTTCGATCGCCATGTTGCCGCGTTTGAATCGCGAATACCACTCATAAACTTGAGTTCTTTTCAAGGCGTGTTCTTTATAAGCTGTAAACAACATATCAACCGCATCGGACGCACTTTTACCGAGCAGAAAACAAAATTTCAACGCTGCACGCTGTTCTCGAATATCAGCCATTTCAAAAATCGAAGAAGTCGATAAACTCGTCGAACAAAAACTGTCACAGGGGCTCGCTACAACCGTCTAAAAGGACGCCGCTTACAACAATGGCTCAGGAGAGGTTACTTAACACCCACCCAGTGGGAGAAGCCCGAACTACAAGAACGACGCACGCAGCGAATTCCGTCCGGTTATTTTTGGGTCCCCCCTCGTAAGTCCACAGGAGAGAGTGACGCCTCGGTAGCTTAACTGGTTTAAGCACTCGATGCGATGTCGAGGGATCCGGGTTCGAATCTCGGTCAAGGCGACTATTGATTATTCCTCTGTGGAATATCGCACTTATTTGTAGCGTTGTGAAAATAATTCATTTTTGGACTTGGATATCACTACACCCTGATTAGTTGGAAATACACCGGTAATCTCTGAGCTTAACCTCAGAGGATGACAAGAAGGGCTCTGGATAGCTCTAAGAGCTCTGGATATTATGTTATATCAGGGTCATTCCATGCCACTTCGGACAGGAGTTGACCCATAACCTCTCAGATTTTGATGAAAGTTGGTGGAATTGTTTGCCTCACCAAATAAGAAATACTATTTCAAGCGTTTTGCGAAAATCGAAAAAACAGATGATTGACTACTTTTTTCAAAATGGCTGGTTTCAATTTCACTAAATTTTCGTTGTCATATATCACGAGGAAGAAACTATAAAAGGTAAAAAGGTACTAGGTAAAAAAGCACTTGATGCCTCATTTCCAATTCAAATTCTTTGAAAAATTTCAAACGTTCGTAAAAATAGCGATATAATGATTATTTTTTTAAACATTTATTGTTTAGCAATTACAGATTGAAACTTTTTAAGTTCTTCAAATTTAACTGTTCTCATTTTTTTACCTGCTATAACTTGTGTTATTATTTATATTACATAAACATTTTGAGAGGGTGTATTTCCATTTAAGAGAGAACAATTTTGTTTAATTTTCCCCTGCAACGCACATTTGACGTAAACTTACGTAGATAACTCCACATATTCCTAGTTATTATCACTCATCTATTGAATTCATATGTCCGCGAGACAGGCCAATGGCAGATGAACTTAGATAAAAATACGTATGTTGAAAATTGTACACCAAGTGAAGTGAGACTCAGCGTTGGACGTAAATGGATATCACTGCATCATGATTAATTTGTAATAAACGTATATGCTCTGGACTTAACCGGTGCACCACCATGGCCATAAAAACATTCTTTCAAATTTAAATACAAACAAGTGCCTTAGAATTAGAAGTAGGAAGGTAAGAGTTTTGAAAATGGTCAATGATTGTGTTGTGAGGAATTGAGACCCAACTGTGGAAGTAGATGCGAGAAAGTATTTCCTGTTGCGGTGAAGTTTTTCCTTCGTAGAATATTGAGTGCGTTCATGGTTTGACGAGCGTAACCGGTCATGTTCACGTTCCTGGCCGCTAGCACCACTTTCCCTTGGGCACCTGGTCAAGACGGCTGGCCACGCGTATACCCTCAAGCAAGGGTTCTTTTTGAGTTTGGCCGCACCCTTCACCTCCACACTTAAATTAATAATCGGTGTATGCATTATTCGCTGTTGCTGCGAATCTCGTTTTCTGTACTCCATATCGTTCAATATTCATCTTGTTTCCTTCTGGGTTTTATACCCACCCCCTGCCTTAACCTCTTCCTGCGGTCTCGGCCTGTTTCGGTAACAGGTGGTGCTTAGTAAGGTGCCACGGTTCGAGCTAGGGATTCCGATCCTGCACCGTTTTCTCGGTCGTTGCGTGTTTGGAGAACGGACGTAGCTTTTGCCTCTCCATAGCAATTGCACCCTCCTCCTTCCCCGCGCGAGGAAGTGCGGCCGCGCCGGAAATGACATCACGCTCTCCACGTTCGTTTGAATTTTTCACCGGCTTCTCGGATTCTTCGGAGAAGGATAGCGCCTAAATGTTCACCTTGGTTCCGTCCCACAAATGGGTTTCGGCGAAAAGGGAAGAAAGTAAATCGCTGGTCAGTGAGCAAGAGGTTGATCTCTCTCTCTCTTTCTTACGGATGGAGCACCTGGCCGCCAAGGAGAAATGGACGTGAAGGGGCGTGGTTCGTGAGAATGGGATAGGATTCTTTGAAAACAAAAAAGGGGTACAGGATGTCCCTCCCACATTTCAAAAGCCCATGGGGAAAAAACTTCAGTAGATATGATAGTGAAATTGCACCATATGCTAGAGCATCTCAAAGAATTTATATTCCCGCGTCAGCCCCACATTGGCACAACTATTGTCGCCAGAGTGCAGCATGATCGCATGAAGTTAAAATGGCGACTCCACAGCGGCGCACGCAAGCAGTGGTGTGGTTTGCAGAAACAAAATCGCCGATTAATGTGCAAAGATACTATCGTAGGTTGTAATGGATGTGATTCACTTGGTGTGAAAAAATTTAGGAATGGTATCGTAAGTTTCTGGCAACTGGAAGTGTTCTGAAACATTCTGGCGGTGCACGTCGTAGTGTTTCGGAAGAGACAGTGGAGGACATCAGACACAAGCGTTTCTCAGAGGCCCACATAAGTCAATTCGGCAAGCATCTAGGCAACTTGTAGTCGGCATGGTTTGTCGCTCGGCATCAGATGTTGCAGAATTTGCACTTCGTAAGCATACAAACGAAGACGCTGGTGTACCTACTACAGCATGGAATGTTGCTCGGGATAAATTCATATAGGGATAAAATGTTTACTCTTGAAAATGCGCGTGTGCCTTTATCGACGAGAGTTGTGATTGTATCGACGTCGGTATAAATGCGTATGTTTCTGTACTTAATAATTCTCTAATCCAGGAAACTACGTCGTCGTCTAACCTGTAGGATTTTAATTTCATGAGTAGCTTACTGTGAGAAGCTATATCAAATGCCTTTTTTAAGTCAAGAAAAATTGCATCAACTGGAACGTTATGTTCACCCGAGACTAAAATAAGGTGGGCAAAAAGTGCTAATTGAGTTTCGCAAGATCTTCCCTTTCTGAATCCGTGTTGCGTTTTTGTTAACAAGTTTTCTATATCGAGGTGTCTCATAACTGAACTTACAATTATATGTTCAAGGACTTTGCAAAAGATATATGTGAGAGATATCGGTCTGTAGTTCGATGGCTGTTCCTATCACCGCTTTTTAATATGGGACTGACATTTGAAATTTTCCAGTCCATGGGTACTTTGTGTTCGTTGATGGATTTACTAAATATATTCTGCAAGTAGGGTGCTATTTCACAAGATAATTCTCTATACACGCGGGCAGGAATTTCTTCAGGACCTGGGGATTTATTTGGACAAAAGGATTTTAACAAGTTTTTTATTCCGTGAGTGCAAATATCGATAGGCGGCATCTTTTGCTGGAAGTATTCATTTGCCTTTACGGATGTAATCTGTGATGACTTGGTGGGCACACTTTGAAAGTAGGAATTTAATAAGTTGGCTTTGTCCGAACTGCTTGTTAATAATTCGCCCTTTTCGTTTCGTAGTGGAACAACTGTTGATCTATTGCCTTGAACTTCCCTCACGTATGATCAAAATGCTCATGGGCTATCCTGTAACTGTTATACTAATGTTCTTCTTTTAAATCCATGAATGCATTCCGAAAAGCTTCTTTTGTAGTGGCTTTAGACATTTTGTATTTTTCAATCATTAAATTTTGACCACCAGTGGACAAATCTCTACGGAGTTTTTTCATCTTGGCGTGGTATACTCTCTGTCGTTTTAACGATTTTCCCACTTCTGCATTGTACCATCTTGGTTCGCTGCCCTCTTTTTTTACTTTACTTGGAATATATTTTCTGATCTCCGTATGTACGATCGAAAGAAAATCTTTCCTACTACCCTTCGTGTCTAACTTTACGCTTGATTCTTGGAAGTCGGGAAGAGAAATTTTTAGATGGCTCTTGAACGTATTGAAATCGGCTTTTTTTTAATGTAGAACTTTCTTCTTTGTTTAAAACTTATAATGATATTCAAAGAGAATTTTGCGGTAACTACTCTATGGTTACTAATGCCCTCAACAGTGTTTACCTTAATTACTTGTTGCGGTATATTTGTTGCCAATAAATCAAGAATGTTGTCCCCTCTGTTAGGCGTCGTAGCTATCTGATGTAGGGAATTTGATAAGAACGTGTACAGCAGGGGCTCGCATATATCTCTGTCTCTTCCCCCTGATCTGTAGATCCTCCAATCTATAGAGGGCGTATTAAAATCTCCACCTATGATTAAATTTCTTTCGGTGTTCCTGGATGTGATGTTCTTGATTTGTGTTTGGAATTCTAAAATTGAGGTGACGTCGGTGTTAGGTGGCCTGTAGTGTGCGCATACGAATATTGTTTTTGATTTAGGGCATCTAATAGAGCACCATACAGATTCTAGACTGGTATCTGGGACGATTTCCGCTTGGCTGACAATGGTATTCTTTACAGCTATAAATACTCCGCCTCCGGTTCGGTTGGACCTATCTTTTCTGTAAACGTTGAATGATTTAGGAAAAAATTCACTATCAGAAATATCGTCCGTCAGCCAACTTTCTGTGCCAATAATGACGCTACACTCCTTGCTATGAATAAGGTGGTGAAATTCTGGAATCTTATTTTTTAAACTACGGCAGTTAACTACTGCAACGACTACTGCTTCATGATTATTGTTTATGCGTTTCGGGGACATTTCAAGATTGCTGTCTTCAATTAAGATATTCTTGGGCCCTATACTCGGAGCACTCTTTGCTAAATTACTAACTGGTAACACGTGACTATTGACCCCACTAATTGACCTGCCCTGTAGCCTACCGTCTATGCTAAACTCGACGAGTGTGCTCAAGTATCCTGTGCGCTACTTCCTGCGATGCCTCGTACGTAGTATAGTAGATAACCGAGCGATTTATGGGCTAGGTAGGCTTTTGGGCTTGTAGATTAGTAGGCTTTTTAGCTTGATGTGGAGTGTAGCATTGTACTGTGCAAAAGCGTGGAGTTGCAGAAAAAAGGATGAAAATGGGCTGATGGTGTTTGTGACGAGGGTGAGGAGAAGGAACGACGGCGAAAGTATGGTGGACGAAATGGAAGACGAAAGAAGAATTGTTTGGTATGGTGGATGAGGACAAGGAAACTTCTGGAGGATGAGAGGAGGAGGTATAGCTGTTGGTTGTAACAAGTCTGGATGGATGAAGGGATACTGAAGTCCATGATCGGTAGAGTATACCCACTCGTTTATGTTTTTGCGATTGAGTCATGCTGTCCCTTCTGGCTATTAAATCATTTACCTTCAATAGAATTGCGTAACTTCTCACTATTCGACCTTATGGATAAATGCTCACTATGTCATTTGCCCTTTTTTCCTCAAACCTTCTCCTGTTGAGATCTAGCTGAATTCCTCACAAAAAAAATAGTAGATTTATCCTATTTCACGCCCCTCAGAAATAAGAGAAGAAGAGATGGCCACCCCAGCCACCAATCCTAGCTTGCCGAAAAAAAAACAAAGAGTATGACGCATACCACACATTACAAAAGCAAAATATGAATATTTATGGCGCTTAATACCCTTGTGACCCATCCTGCCCCAACGTCTGATTATCCTTCGGAGATATTTCCTCAACCAACCATTTGTTCCGCTTCCGCTGTATGGTACTCGTATATAGAAGTTGAGGTGTCAAAATGGTGTGCGTGGGCAGGCTAGGGGAGGTTCCCTAACTCCGCTGTTTATTTATAAAGCGTCTTAACCCTCGACCAAACCACAGGATCCCTGCCTCGCGCCACAGACCCTGTCGCGGACAAGTCGCGGAAGGTTGCGCTCCGGATATAATCGTCTCCCATCCGATATCGTCATCGACGGGAGAAGAGAAACCAGGCACAGCAGAGTTTCAGGGTACGCCGTAGTGGTAGTGTGTGGGGAGAGGGAAGGAGAGAAGAGAATAGGGGGGAGGAGGGTTTAAGGGTATCTCCGAATCCCTTACCCTTTCGCGTCTCCCCCTATCCGGTTCGCGCACCGAATAATAAACAGGGAGGTCGGGACCGCGTCGAACGTGCCGTGGCAGGTTGGCAAAGCCGGGTGTTTCCAATTCCTCCTCCGGTCCGGAATGCAACGTCCGTGGCAGATTGCGACGCGGTTCAAATTATCTCCCCTTCCATCCTCCTATCCAATGACCCCGCAGCGATGGCTCCGGTAAAAGATTATCGGATTTCAGGAGAAGATTTCTCTTTTATCCTCGTCAATTTGCACCTCATCATTAACCCCACATGCTCAAGTGAGTAATTTAACTGGATAGAGTGAGTGGGAGCTGAATTTTATAAACTCACCTCCTCCGGAATTGATACGTGGACACGAATTACCTGATCATCATCAATCCGAATATATTAATTGGTTTGCTCTCCACTTCACTCTACTCTCTCCCAACCGCTGCATTCCTGCGTAGTTCATCACTCTGACGTCTTTCATTAATTGGCTGATTCATTCCGTTCTTGATCTTCATCTGTAATTCTTCCTATTTATTTCTAATTCTACTCTTCTTTTCAATAGGCTATGGTATCGCAAAATGTGTCCAATAAGTTTGTCTCTTCTACTTCTCACGAGTCTTCGTTATATTTAGGCTTAGATTGCTTGAACAATTGAGAATAGATATCTTTCAGAGCGACACGGAGAACATCATATTAGAACCCCACTATATTTCCAGGTCCGATAGAAACGATAAATTAAGAGAGATATTTTGCCGAACGGATAGGTATGGGAATTCGTTTTTCCCCCGAACAATAAGGGACTTCAATAAATGCTAGGCGTAATTTCATTAGAGCGTTTCCTTTTTATCTTTAAGCGGCTGGTGTCCTAACACCCCCCGCCACACGCCTATTGAGGCGGCTTGCGGGGTAATATGTAGATGTAGTTAGATGTAGATGTAGATATTTTCGTCTTTTCTCTTAAACTCTTCGTAGGACCTCTTCGGTGGTGATTCTTTCGGTCCATTTGGTCCTAATCATTCTTTGATGGCACCACATTACTTTCAATCTCTTTTTCTGTGCGACTGTTACTATAAAGGTTTCACTGGTGTATAAAAGCATATGATGTTGTATTCCTCCACCGGAGGCATTTCTTCCCGTTCAGCTGAACGTTTATTACTGAAAGTACTACGTCCGTCAGATGGGACGTTAAACTGTGGCTCCCAAAAGGTCATTCGCTGAGGGCAGGCCAATGGCTTCGCCGGGTTCCCCTCCACCTCTCATTCATTCCCCAATCCGTCACCGCTCTTCCCACCTGTCGTCCTCAATGGCTCGAGCTACCTCCGTTGCTGGGCGCCGCATCGCCAACTAATCATCAACCGACGACCATTGTACGCATCATTGGTCTTTTAATCCTAAGATTGGTTGACTGCAGCCCTCCATCCTTTCCAATCTAATACTAGTTCCCTAACTCCCTCCCTAGTATTTTTCCTCTTATGATATTCTCCACAAACCAGTTATGCCCCAAGGTGTGCTCAGTCTATATGGTTCTCATTTTCTCTATAATATTTCATCTACGAAGTACCATGCAAGCCACCACTAGGGTGTGTGGCACGGGGTGATTCCACACCAGGCATGCAGCACTCGTCGCAGCACAAATCAGAACCTCGCACGCTCCCCCTGCCGCTAGGCGCAGACACCAAAAAGCAGTCAGGAGAACAGTCCGCAGTCCAACCGGAAACTGGGAGAGTGATACGTAAATGAACATGCAAACATGCAGAACAATGTTATAGACACATCTAGTGGTTAATATTACTAATACTGTTAATTTATGAATGCTAGGTGATGCTACTTCATGCAGAGAACAAAATAAAATAATGCCGGATAAATCGACCGGTATGAAGCGTTAGTAATGATGTTGTGTTATTAAGCATAAGAGAAAATTCTCCTCTACCTATTGAGGGTGGGAGTTTCATATGATTGATCTATCACAACTATTATGAGACCTTATTGTACGTGGGAAAAATTAAATTTTAAATCTATCGGTTCTCCAGTCAATTTCCTTTATCTTATTCCTGTGATCGCTTCTACCGTAGTACGTTGGCTCTAGCAGTATATGTTGAACGTCCGGCAAAAAACTGTCTGCTCCGAATTTGCGCAAAAGTTTTAACCTGTATTTCTCCCTTCGATCAGTTAGAGATTCCAACCCCATTTGGTCCCACCCCATTTATTTCATATGGTCCTTTCCTCTTATACTCTTGTCTATATTTCTTCATTTATAATTGTATCCCTCCATTTCATCTTCAGCATTCTCTTCCAACACTAGGCTTCGAAAGCTTCCTATCATATCTTCTGGTCTACTTTTTCCAATGCTCCATGCTTCCGATCAATAGAGTTCCACGCTCCACACGAATGTTTTCACCTAACTGTCTCCGCGTTCGTGGTCCTATCACGATTGTACGTTTGACGTTGTTGACGATTGTAATAGAAGGTAAATATTTCTCAATGAAACACAAACGTCCAGGAAATTTGGCAGTGAAACCTAAACCAATTATTTGTAGATATATTAATCGAAATCATTGGAGGGAAGAATGCCCTCATGTCGTATCCATGAATTAATTAATTCATGAATTCATTGAATTATGGGAGTTTTATGGTGTATTCGTTAAGATATCACGGTAGTGAAGAAGAATTGGAACGTCTACTTTTGGATGTTTTTAATACTTCGTCGATAATTCACTGCTTATATGCATGCTTGTATGCATCATACAAAATCAATTTATTTTTCCGCTACTTCCGGCTGAGGCTCATAGCAAGTTTGTTTTTTCTTCAAAGGGTCGTTCAACTATTTTTCACTGGAATTGGGGATAAAGTTCAAAATTTTTCGGATTTTCGTTTTAAGCCTATTTTTTTACTTGCCATTTAATTTTCAGAGGGGCGTCAAAGCATTATAATTGGTGAGTGACGGATTTTGGCTGCATTCCAATTTTATCTGCGGCCATTATCCTAAAGGGTTAAATGAGTAATAAAATCTTCGATCAATATGCTACGTAGACCGTTGACCTGGACTCCAGACTGACTCAATCAGCCATCCATCCATTATTCTCGGATTTGTCACTCTCTGCAATCGCTATCTTTTAATTCAGCAAATATTTGATTAAATTGGATCATAATCGGAATGCTAAATCTCTCATCGAAGTGCTGACAAGTCCCTTTCATCGATCTTGCTGGCGATTGACGGCTTCATTTCGGCCACTGTCGTCAGTCATCCAATGTCATTTTATTCATGCACTTTGAGACCGTACTTCATACTTGCAATAAACTCTTGCACGTTTGCAGTTTGTCATTTTCTCCATGAAATATATGAGATAGACACCACCCAGTGTCCTCTCAGGAGGCAGATTCTTGGCTATTTTCGGGTTTTCAGAACGCTAGGAGTTAATACAGCAGCAAGTATAAGTCTTTGAATTGAAATCATGCTTATATGCTAGCCGTATTTTTCTTCGCGCTGGGAGAGGTAGCTTAAACCTTCCCATTGAAATGAGAGATATTTATGATATAGTTCTTCATCGCATGTGTAATTAAAGACCACTTAGCTTAGAGATGTGATTATGCTGTAATTTGGCACCAACTGGAGTACGCTGCAAGCATATGGGACCATTACCAGAAGGACTTAATAGGGAAATAAAAAACAAAGGAAAAACCGCATGGGAAAACCTCTACGTTAAAAAAGGAAGGCCTACGTTCTTGCTTCGCATAAAAGTTTCTATTTTTCTTAACACTGAAACTACTCCATCATCTTTCGTGTTTAGTGCATAACCTTTATGATATTTATATTGCCAATGTGAATTCATTTCTTTCCTGATTGAAATTACTTCTGATGACAATGTGTAAACTGGTGAGTTCCATTTCCTTTATTCTGTAAACTTGGTAATATTCTTTTCCTAGCCTAAAAGTTTAACGTGTTTTATCGTCTGTGTGCAGTGTCTGTACATTTAACCGCTAAAAACCTCCGCGATCTGATAGATTATGCAACATGGCTGATAGAAGAACTGAGTTTAGAAAAAATTCACGATAGGCTTTAGTTACTTGAAACATTCTGATCTGATTTAAGTTTTAATATGGCTCAGAGGGTAACATTTTGACCTCTTATTATATGTTTAGAGCCAGTATAAGCGAAAAAATAAGAGAGAAGAAACAAGATGGATTACATCGAGGTTATCGTAGGTATTGCGTAAGAATCTCCATTGAGTGTTCTCCTAGCATCCCAAAGGCGGCTCGACACATGAAAGTTGGCTGAAGGAAATCGGCGATGTGTGATGATGTCTCGATGCGCATCACTACTTGCAAGGCAACAATAAACTTGGAAATTTCAAATTTTGCCGTACTTTGACAGTCATTGATTTTGTACGCCAAAACTCCTCAATTTCCATAGGCATTCATACGAGTCATAAATTCGAATGATTTGATTTAGTGATGAGTGGGTGATGAATGTAAATTGGTTGGATGCTCCAGTAATGGACGTATATGAAAGGAGTGTTCCTTTTTGGTTTGGCCATGTCGAGAAAATAGAAGAGAGTCAAATAACGAAACAGATGTATGAAAGTAGATTGAATGTTGTGAGAGGAATGGGTAGACTAATAAAGTCATGGGTGAATGTGGCATAGCAGAGACACTAAAAGATGGGGAATATTACGAGTCTTATAAACAAGAGAGCGTGTATGAAACAATCCATGAGTGTAAGAGAAGCAAACAAAGTGTGCAAAGGTAGGGCATGATGGAGGAAATTATTAAAAGGAAGCAAGTTTTCGAGGGCTAACGGCAATAGCCAAATTCAGTGGCTTTACCTTCTCCGAATTGTAATGGCGTGATGGGTATGTAGCTATGCGTGTAAGTTATGTGTAAGCATGTGATTTCATTAAGCGTATTAAGGAAAACGATTATTTAATTCTTAAAGTATTCAACACAGTATCAGTTTCAATGCTCAACTTGTCCTTAATAACGTCAAGCATGTAAATATAAGCATAATATTTATATACCTAACAATAAATCCTCATCCAGAATATAAGTTTGTTGTCTACCTTTGTAAACTGCGCTTGTGGTTATATTAAAAGCCTTTCACCGTATGTCATGCGATATTTTTGTTGAATCAAAATGCTACTTGGAAATAGAATGGAGGGATTGTGATGAATGATTTTAATGCGTTCTCGGCTAATTTTTATGGTGAACTAGAAACCAAGAAGTTCAGTAGAAACCGAAGTTTCAACCTCATCAAAACATGGAATCCCATCCGTAAAAACGGCGGGGAAAGACACAAGACCACACCAATCGCGATTGGCCTGCCTTGAAGGGAATAGTATTACAAAACGGTAACTTGAATTATCCCGCAGCTAAAGTCATGATGACGATAGGATAGTCTCCTTATGAAACGCTGGGTACAATGGAGAACGCCACCCGGTTTGGTGACCGTGAAGAGTTCACCAAATTTTCAGGCTGTCTATTTTTTCGTGCAAGTGTGATCTATGATCTCTAGAGCACCGATTGCCACCCATACCAATACCTCCTGCCAATGAAATCCGTGTTTACTCATTAAAGTGCTACTAGAGTGGATTTATTGAGCTACTGGCATAAAAGTCAACTTTCATAAACTGCTCCAGTCAGCCAACTTTAGGATTGAAGGACCAATGATGATGTGAACATCTGATGGTAAAATACAATTTATTTCCTTATTCATTTATGTTACTTTAAAATGAATAAATTTGTCTTCAGTGTAAGGATTTGACATTATAGAAGAAATATGAAGACAGCGTTCTTTGGGCATAGTTCTTATGAGTTAACCCTTAGAGTTACCTAAGCGGAAAGGGAATGGCGTGACGGGTCATATGTGTGTATCTAAAAATATCAATTTATCTTATGATTCGCTTGCTTGCCGAGGAAATTAACAGTATAATTGAACACAATTTATTATTACTCCCGGTTTATGCCCTTTAGATAAAAGAAAAGACCTACGAAAATATACCGTATATATGACAGTTAAAGTAACAGTAGCAGTACATTACATGCAATTGCATGCGTACATAATAATTACGTACAATTATTTGAATCACAAATTTAGGAAATAATTAGACACACTGAAGATGGTTAAATTCGCCAGGATGGAATCATTTGACTTGATGGAGATTCAAACCCGGATCTCCAGTTGAAGGTGCGTTTGCCACTTACTTAATCAAGCCGTCTTAATTGCAAGGCGAATTTTATCTGGGGTTTATGTGAAGAAGATGTACACGCCTTCAGTCCACATTGTAGCACCGGAAACTCCCCCTAAAATTTACCTTAGGAGATGACTTGATTGTGCAACTGAAAAACACACCTTACCGGCATTTGGGTTCTAAATCCCGGTCAAATAAAATGATTTATTTCACTGCTAACTTCATCCCCATTAGTGTACATTGGTCTCGTTGGCGGCGGGGTGAAATCCTTGCCTGCTAATGCAGAGGTCGTGGGCTCGAGTCCCACTTGTGTGGGTTTTAACTTATCTTGGGCCAGGATGTCTGTTTAAGGTATAATGAGTTAAGAAAGGAGTTATTAGTCCTGTTGTCGGCCTCTGTGGTGGCGGAGTCCTCGCTAACCCAAAGGTCGCGGGTTCGAGTCTCGCCTAGGGAGGATTTTTCTCCTCCCAGGACATGTTACAGTGTGTGTTGTCCTTAGTTACTGTTACAACGCTTGATGTAAAATGGTCCTCGAGGCTGTATTCAGGTTGATGAAATAAATAAATAAACTTTCTAAAAATAAAGAGACGGAATTGTTAAGTGCATACTATTTTGTTACTTTAGCAACATATCCGTCCGAGTCGCCAGTAAGAATCAGGGTTTCATTGCTTTCGTGATGGCCGGAGACTCAGGAGAGGTTGAGCCATTTTCGCAGTCACGTACGACACCAACCGGATTGATGGCCGCGTTTCATTTAGAGTCATGTGTATGCAGTATGCGGAGAGACCCCAGGAGTACATATTATTATATCCTTGCACCCGTGCGCGTGATTGCGTATCACATCATTCGTGCATTCGCAGCAATTTAGAGATAGTCATCTTCCATGCCTGAAGCATCATTCATCCTCCGGACAGCGTTTCCACGGTTAAAATCCGTGCAATTCTTTATTCAAAATGGTTTAGATTCTGAGTTGCCCGTTTGGTACCTGAAGTACTCAAGGTCCTTCTACCCTTGTACGTATAGTGTATCGGTATAAAGGGTCGTGGTAGCACTTTATGCCAGAGTCATTAAAATGCTGTCACAACAATTATATTGTGTATACAGCATGTAGATTACTTAATTGCGCAGTTCATTACTATTTTTCACGCATATTTTTCAATGATAATAGAATCAAACTGTGTATCGTCTACTTAGTCCTGGATTTTTAAAAGTTGTCTGCAAAAGGCATTTTCGTCAAGAGACAACAAGTGTCAGATACGACAGTGATCAGGGCCAAGATATTGACCTCGACGCCAGAGCATATTATTGTTGTGTTTAATAATAAAAAATGCAACGTACAAACTCCTTAGTCAGTCTTTTTACTTGGAAATTCACCTTGATATTGAGTTAATAAATGCAGTTTACGAGTGCGGAATAAAAAAAAGCCGACGCACACCCATTATTGGGTTTGAATTTGTCGTGCCCACGGGAGGAGGGTTAAGGTTTCGCTGTTGCCTCAAGAATTCTCATCTTCCGCAAAACATCCTTTCCTCCGCGTTCACATCGATTCGAAGCCACCTTGCTGCTATTGCTGACGGTGCCGCTGAAAGCATCCGCCCCGAGCTATTAAATCTCGCAGGCATTTGCCCTCTCATGCGAGGAATTAATTTCTTATCCCTCTCCACTACAGAAAACTATATCTCTCTCTCTCTCTTTTATTTATTTGGTTGTTTTTATTTTTCTGAGGGATTGCAATCGTTAATGGGCGTCCTCCAGGTGCGCCTGATGTGGGATGAAGATAAATCTTAAAAGGCTGAAAGCGATCGAGATGTGGGCATGGATGAGGATGTGCGATGGGCGGGAAGGAAGACGAACGAAGAAGTCGATGGAGTGCTTGAGAAGAAAATAAAGTTGCTTGAGGAACTCAAGAGCAGGGAAAGCTGGTGCACGAAGCATTTGGGATTGTGATGCTTTGGGCAATTTTGGAAGGTTTGGATGAGTAAAGCGACAGGAGAAATGATGACTGTGGTTGGTTAATTATAACTCTTGTGTGGGGTGAGCGACAACTGAAGTCATTTGCGTTCTGAGGTCAATTGGTTTTATAATATGCGTGGTACCCATCGTGCATAACAGCGGTAAACGACCGCCAAAGATAAATGATTCAAATTTTCTCCAGTATCTATCTCTATTTTGGCTGTACGACTTGGTTTCATAAATCGATTTTTGCTTTTTGTGGAAATCTTTAGTTATTTGGATTTCATAGGAGTGGGTGAACAACAGCTGACATCATTTGTACCATCGAGAACAGGTGGGTAGTTTAGTAAGGGAAGGATGGTTTAATTGGGGATTGGAGGTAGGGTGGAGAAAAACCTGGCGTCGGCACTAGCCAACTTTCCTCATAATAAGTCAAATTCATCGAGTTTTATGGAAAGTTATATCTTATTTTTCTTATCTCAAAGTATGCTATAAACGTCTTGGCAACAAAATATTTTACTTTTGTGATTTCGTACAAAATATCGCAACGAGTAACAATTATTTAAAATGTAATTATCAAGAAAACAGATAAACGTTTGCATTTTTGACACCTCTTGTGCGTCAGAAATAACTAATTTTTTAAATGTAGTCTCTATAGAGCGCAGTACCGTAGCATATCCAATAAAGACCGCTTCTATTTTTGTTTAATCTCGATGAGTAGATCCGCAAGTGGCTGATATTTTGGTGCCATTATAAATATGAAACCTTTTCTCTCTGATGAGTTCAAATTCGCTGAATGTTATTCGCTATCATAAGTGCCCCAAGTGTGGATTGAGTCGAGTTCGATTGGTGTACACCCTGCTGGTAGTGCGTGGTCTTACTATTCGTGCGACAGCCCTAAAAGATCGAACGCGGCTGAGTTGGAGAGGAAGGCAGAGCGGTGTGTGCTGTTATGAAAACCGACCGAGGGCGATAAGATGTTTGCCGATGGAATCCGATCCCAAGGTGCATTGCGGCGTGGAAGGATTGTTTGGCTGCTCGAGGCACCCTCGAGCTCTCTCTCTCTCTTTCTCTCTCTCGCAGGGGCTCGGCCAATGAAATTGGAAAGTTAATGAAACGGGAATAAGTACGGAGGCGGGGGAGGGGGGTTGGGGAGGGGGATAATGGTGGTCGAGGATGATGGGGAGAGGATTCCAGAATCGGTTATTCCAACCTTCCTGAAGAGTGTACACGGATTGGGTGCAACTTTCGCTCGTAGTAATTGGATCCTTAGCGCACTATGGTAACTTGATGCGACAATCATAACTATCTACATCATTTATTTTTCTACGCTGAAGCATGAGGCGAGGTTATTTTGCGCTTATTTTCGTACACGTGCACGAGAAAGAGGTGTTGTGAAAGCGAAGGCGCTCATCGTGTTTGAAATTGGGAGATGTACTGGGGTAATGGACCTGAATATGGTGGGCTGGGTCATGTAAGCCTATTTGTGTGCAAAAAATTACAATTAGAAGCACGCTTGCAGGTGGAAATGCTGTTTGAAAACCTTACACGGACTTTAAATTGTATCAAATGTTCTCCATTTTAAGTTATATGCCACGAAGCATCGTCGGATAATTCAATGTCCAGCGAATCGATACTTGATCGAGGTGCATTGTACGTTGCAGCAGCACCTATTGCGTGACAAAAGGAAGAATTCTTTGCAATTTGCACTTTTTTCAAAATAAAAGAAGTCTTTCTTTTATTATGAATACGTTCCACCACATCTGCCTGGAGACGACATGACTACTGCGTAGCTGAGAGATTTTTCCTGCATGTATTTTTTACGAACAGGTTCTGCGTTAGTAGGAGTAATGAAATAATTCTACGCTTAGTACATTCATAAATAGCAGATTATGCTTATGCTATCATCCGAAACTAAGTACATAGTATTCCCTTCGTTGCCTTTCAAAGTACTTGGTGTTTAGCTAATGGTTTTAACGTTTGAGCGAGATTTGGAGTCGAGGTGGTGATACTCTAGTTGAAATGTCTTCCTTCTGGGAATAGCGTTAGCGATGCGTAATTTCTCTCGTTACCTCTTGCTTGTTCATAAATCTTTACAGTGGTTCAAATGATTCTCACGGCCTCATGTATCCATCTGCCGTTGTTCAGCAAAACGCAACTTCCGTATACTTGTGAACTTGCGCTTTTCCCAAAAAAATATAGTTTTTATGTGGAGATAGGTCTAAAACTAATTAAATTCATGGATATGTGTCGTTTTTAACTGCTAATCAACAAATACATGGTTTTATTTTAACCATTATTCTATTCTAGATTGAGGGTCAGGAGTTTCTACACACGCACAAATACCCATGATCCCATTCCCTTTCGGGGTAGTCGAAGTCAAATAACTTAATTATCGCTGCTAAGTCTAGAAAAACTTGCTCTAAACAACCCTAAAAACGCACTGTGTTCAACTTACGCGATATTTTGAATATGAAAGTACGTGGTAGAAGATATTCGTTAGTATGAACTCGTCAGAGCATCGTGAACATTTCTCCGCCAACTTTTGAATGAATATCGTAATATATATTAAAAAGGTCTTATTCGTATTTCACCATGAAAACGGGGCGGTTAAATCGTTGAAACTGTATTGTACAATTTCAATACAAATGGACAAAGATTTTACCCACTGTTCAGTGAACGAGGTCATCCCTGCTCTTTCATATTAAAACAAACCTTCGAGTTGATTAATTCGAGAAGAGTTTTTCGAATTATTATGCGTTGAGGATGACATAATCATGGTACTTATTTGCTAACATCAGTTGTGCAGATGAATACCGAGTATATGTTGCCCATTTAGCCCTTTTTATTATTCTCAAATTTTCCATACTTTCAAATTTTGCACATTATTGTTAAAGGAACGTATTTTATCGGATTTTCTAGCCTCTCCAGGTATATACAAGTAAGCTTTCACGAGAGATTTGCTCATTTGGAAAACGTTTTTTTTTCTATGCCAATTATGAAGATCGGGTTCTTCAGAAGGAAGCTTACTGTTCAATTATTGAAACACACAACGTACTTTCCAAAGTAATGAATTAATTGAGCTTAGTGGAAGCTTACTAATTTTTTCTGATTGGTTTTGGTCTATTCCTGAATTTTGCGTTCTGTCTGCTAAATGGAAGTGATAACAACTTTATAGATTTGACTTTTTGGGGTTTGCTGATGATATCACTGCTGTAGCGGACAGTGAACACGACCTTGATTCTTTGTTTAGGAGGCTAGACAATGTCCTCTAAAGTGACTACAACTTTCAGCTAAACAAGAAGAAAACTGAACTGTGCGTTGTAGAGGTTAAACAATTGCAGGTAAAGGTAAACAACAAATATCTAGAACAAGTAATGTCGTTCCAGTATTTGGGCAGCTGTATATTTCCTGATGAACGAAGCAGCATAGAGATCAAAATGAGGACAAAAGGAGCCTGAGGTAGCATTCAGCAAGAAGAAAAAAACCCTGTGCGGTTAGCTTGAACGTAAGAAAAAAGTTCCTAAAGTGAGAGTTGGACGTTTGGGATGGCGGAAAGAAGGAGGTTAGAAGATTTCGAGATGTGGTGTTACAGAAAACTACTCAAGATACGGTGGACTGATAGAGTGACCAATGAAGAAGTACTCCAATGGTTAGGTGAAGAACGGAATATGTTAAATGCCTTGACAAAGTGGAGGGATAAACCGGTTGGTCATGTTCCGGTGCCTCAAGGAATTCTAAACACCATTTTGGAAGGAATTGCAGAAGTAAAAAAACACCGGGAGAGAAGCAAGCTTCAGTACGTAAACCAAATAATGGAAGACGTCAGCTGAAACATCTTTGTAGGAATGAAAAGAACGGCGAAAGACAAAAGAAGATTAGGACTTGCTACAAGCCAATCTACGGATTGCTAACTACAGCGAAAGAACAGATTTAGCAAAAAAAATAAGTTTTACAGCGCGAAATTTCCTTCTAAGACGATTCTCTTCCGTTTCCCTGGGAAGACTGACAATCACTCAGCCGACGCCACCGGCACGAAACGGAGGAACTGATGCACTCGCCCACGGAAATTCGGTGCGAGGAGTCCGTCCGGATTATATTCGGAAAAGGTGTAGAAAAAATGGTTCAATTTTGCGCGTGAAAAGCTTATTTTATTTAATGAAATGGAGAATAATATATGTGTATTTATAGTTTTTTCCACACCGGCGTAAAAACGAAGTTATCGAAACCTCAGAGTCAAGTTTTCGACGCGCCTACCATACTACCACCGCACCGCTATCGGAATAAATTGGCGCTGCTCGACTCTGATAGGCCGCTCAACTAACGAGCTTCATAAAAAAGCGCTGTAACGACGCAAGCTCTGACACGAAATCGCTTTAGAGGCAACATAAGCGGTTTTTTCTTGACTTCGCCACCGACCTCACCGTTAGTGGCAGGCATTCGCCTCGCATGTTGTTTTTTTGTATGCAGTGTGTTTTTTGTTGTTTTCGCTCGTCAATTTTTTCTCCGACGCGTCAGATGCTCTGCATATGCATCTCGTTTTGTTGGAATTGCTCCCGACAGGGTCTGGCGCGTATCTGCGAGAGGATATCCAATCAGTATTGATGTTTCGAGTCATCGATATGCTCCGATAGCTTCCCGGGAGTTCTTTCGGGGATTGGATCTCTTGTCCGGAAGTGACGTCAGGGGTTTTCCTCGTGCCTCGGTGTGATGCTTCAGCGTCATTCTCGCGTGATTAGTGCGTTTTTTTATGATTCGGGTTTTTTAATATGCGAAATCACGTACCGGATGTTCGATTTGGTTATCTCCAATGCTTATAAAAAACAGAAATTTTCGCATACGATGAAAACCTTATCCAAATGCCAATGTTTTTGTTAAAAGATAATAATAAATTACCACAACGTGATAAGCTTTGAATGAGTCACCTTTATGATGTAGTTTTTCAAATCTTTTTTATAAATATTTGGTTTGAAATTTTAAGTTTTTATCCAAATATTAATAGCTCGTTGAAAGAATTTTTTTAACGAACATGTAAATTAATTCGTGTGTAGCATAAATCCTATGAATAATTACATCCACACTATGAGAAGTGCATTAAAACCGAGAGACTCACGCTGATAATTTACAAAGGTACAAAAAATTACTCCAAGTACAATGCTTTTGATTCAAGTAAAGGTGAAATAAGCCATTATTGTCAGGTTAAGTGGATTTAGGGAAGCTACGAGTTTTCCTTGGGTAACATGCCGCGTTTTTATTATTCCTATTAGTGCTTTGTGACCCTCTTTTAGTTAATTCTCGCAAAACTATATCATGTTGAAAACATTTTTTTTTGTTTTTTCTAAAGCTATTTTGTACTTCGAATGTAATTTCGAAATTACTTTTGAAATTCAAATGTTCGATACATTTTCTTTCTCTGTGTTTTTATGTTGTGTTTTTAAGCCCCCTACTGTGTTTGTAATTGTAGGGGTTTTCTGAATTCAATGTGGAATGTCCTGTAGCATCTTTCTAACATCGCATACAGTGATGTGCTCAAGGATTTTTCTTGATGGCATCGGTGGGATTGTTTCCGTTATTTCTCTCATGTTATTTAAATCCGTCTTTAAGGATAGGGGGGATTTGAGCCATCTTCTGTTCTTGGAAAACCACGCCTTCGCCAATGGACTTGTTTAGCGTGTAATCCAGGTTGCCTAATGAGAACTCAGCCAGCATCTCCTCCGGTCCCTGGGAGTTGTTTGTTTAATACAAAGGCGTTCTGGAGTTATCTCATCTCGAGATGAAATTGTGTCATCCATTAGTGCTTTCGGTCCCAACGGATCCTTCGCTTGACTCGTTATGGTTTGCAGTATGTACTTTTGGGGAAACGAGTATTTGTTTAGTTATGTGCATTCAGTAAGTTTTTAGCTATTGTGATTCCCTGGAGATTCCACGTGTAAACATTTGCTTTGTAATTTCCTGAAAGTAGGGCCAAAGCACCTTAAGATCATCCCTGCAGTAGATACACACTAGGCATTTGAATTTGCATGGAATGAATTTACGTCCTATTCCTTATACTTCCTCATAACACTAGAATCATTATTTCTCACACAATTTCATAACAATGAGCACACCTTTGTTTAACTTGGCTATGCTTGTAATAGTGCATGTGCGTATATTTATTGGTAACTTTTGTAGCAAAATATGAAAAATGACTCAAGTACTTACATTTATTTAAAACATTTTTACATAACTTTATAAGCCTAGGTTTTTTGCTGCTTACTCGTTGTATTGTATTGTATGAATAACTCTTCCGTCGTCTTCAAGGCGTTTCCTAAGAGCATTATTCGTTCTCTCTCTTTTCCAATATTTTTTATATATTTCAGCAAAATATACAGGATGTAATTAAGTTAACTTTCAAACTGCAGAATCTATGGAGCTCTTTAATGTCAAGAAAATGTTTAACAATAGGATTCACATTGCATTTTGAAGTCCTTGAAAATGCAGCCTAAACTTCTTTTTCTTGTGCGTTTATTGTGATGATCTAGAATAACTTTTGGGTTGGTATGTTCTCCTTGTGAGGAAAACTGTTCAGCATGTGAACCTCCGAGTATGTTTTCTCTGGAGTATCATTTTTTTGTAACAGTAACACCGGTCACCGAATCTTGAGTCATGAAGACTGATGAGGAGCGAGCCACTTTTGAATTTTTTTCTTATCGTGAATAAGTTGCTGAAAAATTGCATCATCATTAAAAATTATCGCTGCTACAATTTATTAATATGTAAAAGTTATCTCTCATTATTAGTTACAAACATTTTTGTAAAGGATTTAACTATCTATTTATATCGGTCTATGCTCCATGTGTAATACTTGTAAGAGTGCTGGATGTTTGTTGAAATAAATTTGGTGCAAAGTTTTATTAATCCACAACATAGGTTGCTTAAAAAGTTTGGCTTCTCTGCAGACTTTAAATGATTGGCGAGTGTTTCTATTTTTATCAAATGTTAATTATATCCCTTGTGCATATGTGAAATCGCGTGACTAATTGTTTTTAGTGGGACTAATAATATAATAATCAATTTTGATGCTCAAACGAAATTGTTGAGTCTCTCACTCTTTTTTTCAAGTTTTCTTGTATGTTTCTGTGATCAGCGCTCCATTGTTGTCCATGCCTTTTGGAATCCCGAATTCCATTAGTCTACATTTTAAGCTAATGTCTTTTCCAACCAAGCACTTTTAATGGGTGAATGTGATGAATTCAAAGTGAAACATTTACTTTTCTGTTCGAGCATACACCTCCCTATTTTAGCCGTTTCCTTTGACCAATTGAGCTTCTAGCTAAACAAACAAGGCGTCCTCTTAAAACTTTAACTACAATTTCAGCACAAATTAATAAAATAAAGCGTCCTGCGGGAGTTCTCTGTCCAGGTGAATGATTTTTTAATAATGTAAATTTCAAAGGTTCGTACTCGTGTGAAAAGTGAATGCCGCTTGAGTTTGACCAATCGGAATTCCGTAATGCGGTTCGTCACCGATCATTAAAAATATGAGGTAGGTCACGCATAAATTTGCTCCTTACACTACGGACATAGAGTAATTCTTTTCGGAGTTCGGACCGTTCCGATTTCGTTCAATTCTGAGGCTTTCTTGTGGAAAAGAAAAGTTGGTTTAATATTTGAGGAAGGCGCCCGACTACTAAGGTCATTTGTGCCATTGATTTACAGGTGGGTAGGTGACTAAGAAAAAGGATTATGGGAATAGGGAAAGGCTGGAGAAAAATCCGCTCTATCTCTTTAAGTTAATATTACCGTAATATTACTATGGATAGACTTATATTATTATGGATGCGAAACGTGGACATTGGGTAAGAGACAGAAGGATAGGATCAGCGCTGTTGGGATGTGTGTGTGTGTGTGTGGAGGAGGCTAGAGAGGGAGAATGGAATGGGTGGATACAGTAAGAAATGAGGAGGAGGTGCTGGGAAGAGTTATGGAGGAAAGGACTCCCCTGAAAACAATACCGAAGAGAAAGGGAAATTGTATGGG
The DNA here is from genome assembly GCA_963573305.1 of Pyrrhosoma nymphula. NCBI lineage: Eukaryota > Metazoa > Arthropoda > Insecta > Odonata > Coenagrionidae > Pyrrhosoma > Pyrrhosoma nymphula. The sequence goes on along the minus strand of OY754335.1, from coordinate 2,171,243 downwards.
ACATGTTTTAAGAGGGAAGGGGATTTTAAATACAGCTGTTGAGGGAATAGTGGAGGGATAAAAGAGAAGAGGAAGAAGAAGGCTGAAAATGACAGATGAAGTGAAGTCAAAAAGAAGTTACAAGGAAACCAAGGAAGAGACCCGGGACAGGATGAATTGGAGACGGCTTTGGTGTTTGGGATCTGCCAGCAGGCAAAATATAGAAGCTGATGATGACGAGTATTACTCAAATGTTATTTTATTCATATTCTGTCCACATATAGGAAAACTTGTCTCCCATCTGCTGTGAACAACAAAATTTTATCTTTCCTCGCTATTTTATTCTCTAATTAAACTTGAAATTACGTGGTGTTCAACGGGAGAACGAGAGAAACACGGGTAAAAATAGTGTTTTCCATAAAATATAAATGCCATTTTGGCGCAAAACTATTTATAAAAAGTAAATAATCCAGAGAAATTGAATAAAAATAAAATATAGGCATCTTACCATCTTATTTTTCTATTTATTGGGGAATTAATGCCGTAATTGAAGTCAAAATGCAGTAATTAGTTAGAAATGACGCTGCAGTCGGCTCCTACGGTCAACGTCGCTTTATCTTTAGACTATTTTGATTATTGTCATTGCCTATTGTTCGCGCAAATTTCATTGTTTTATCTTGCATATTAAGTGAGATATTCGTGGTTCTTTATGCCTATGTCAGCCGTATAACCTAGCGAGAAGTTCTGAGATAATTTCACAATTTTCCTGTAGTCGAACAGAAGACTTTAGCTCGGATGTCCAAACACATTCCCAAGTAGCATGCCATTGCTTATTGTTCTCGCTAATTTCATCGTATTACCTGGCGTAGTGAGATATCCGTGGTTCTTTCATCCGTGGTCATCCATTCATTAGCATGGAAAATTTCAATGCCCGCTGCGATATAGATCCAAGATGGCGCATTACATTATTCAAGTGCATATCATGACCTGGGGTATAGCGACCTTACCTACGGATAGAAAAAAGTGCTCAGTTAAAATATATTTGTGGAATAATCAGCATATTTTGCACCTTACTTTTGGTTTTCTTTAAGTAATGCATTTCATCTGCGAGAGGAGGAGATATTTGTACAAAATATGAAAAATATTGAATTTATTATTTGTTTTGACTCACATAGCCTCGGTGGAACCTCTTTAAGAGAGTAATTGCCAAGGGATGCACACCTTAGTGTTCACCCAGCGGAAAAATCATTACTTTAGAAGTGATCTCATACCGAGGTACGTCTCTGGATTCCGCTGAAAAAAATCTCCGCGACCTCCGCGATTCTAACCCAAGTCCGAAGGGTTGGGAAGCCAGCACTAAAAACCATTTAGCCAAGCCTATCCGCTGGGAAAGAGAGGCTTGTATTTCCATTGCATCGAAACGGGAACTTACTTTGCTGATTTTTAAATTCCTTAGGAAAGGAAACTCGTGCGTTCATTTTCCACGGAGGAGCTGGAAATGCAATTAGCCAGTTATAAGCTTAGCGGGATCGAACATATGGCGGACAAGGTGCCATGTAATCGGCTCACCAATGGGACTACTTATCTCCCGCCATCACCGTCCCTTCGCCCCCCCATTGGGTTGTTCAGTGAAATCACGATCCTGTATCTTTCTTTTCGGGGAAATTCATTCGGAGACTGATTCTTCTCCCATCCGTCTGGGGTCAAGGATGCTTTGCCTGGTGAGACGGGCATTCGGTCATCCATAAAGCCCTTAACCCTTCCGTAGACACGTGCAAATTTTGTCACCCGTCCAGGCGCACTCTTGTGGCTCAGATTCAATTTCCTATTACTGGCTACAATTGTCAAATTTGTGATTGAAGATTGAAATTGTGAAGCATTGAAGATTGACCTTTATTTATAATACGAGAGTCGTTCACCAAGTTCTTAGAAAATCCAAGAGTTGGCGCTCGTTGCATCGTAAATAGTTTGTTTTTCTTAAGGATAATTACTCAATAAACAGCTGTCAATGCCTTATTTATATACATCACATGTTTTCATTTTAATTGTTGATTGAAGCAACAAACTTTTGTTTATTTAGAATAGTGAAATCAGTGAATTTCAAGCAGTGATTAAACACTTACGTTTAAAAGGCTTAACACTGAAAGATATCACAGCTGAGTAGGATGAAGTTCATGGCACATCTGCTCCAGTGTTTGCATCTACTTACAATTGGGTCAATGAGTATTAACGCGGTCGTACATCAACAAAAGATGAACATCGTTTGGGACGTCCAGTGGAAGTGACTACCCCCGAAACGATTAACAAAATCCACGATATGATTTTCAGTGAGCGACGATTGGTGAGCAGTTTCGATGACCAAAATTATGGATTTAAGGAGGATCCGCCTCGACTGTGTGAGTCAAAACAAATACTAAATTCCACATTTTTTATATTTCGCCAAAAAAATCCTGCTTTCACTAATGAAATGCGTTACCTTTAGAAACCCAAAAGTAAAGAAGAAAAAATCCAGATTATTCCGCGAATGTATTTTAAATGAGCACTTTTTTCCAGCCATAGGAGCCGACTGCAACGCCATTTCATAGGAATTACCGCATTTTGACTTCAATTACGGCATTAATTCTACAATAACTAAAATAATAATGTTTTTAGATGCCTGTATTTTATTTGTATTTAATTTCTCTGGATTATTTCCTTCTTAGAGTTAGTTTTCCACGAAAATGGCATTTATATGTTATGTAAAAATACTATTTTTACCCGTGTTTCTCTCATTCCCCCATTGAACACCATGTAATTTCAAGTTCAATTATAGAATAAAATAGCGCGGAAAGGTATTATTTTGTTGTTCATATCAGATAGAGGACAACTTTTTCTAAAAGTAGACAGAATATGAATAAAATGACATTTAATTCATTTTACGGTGGAACCAGCCTTAACGTTCGAATTAGGTATTACAACATCCGCCGTATTCCCCAGATTTGGCCCCCAGTGACTTTTTTTAATTTCCAAACTAAAAAAATGACTCTGTGGACAACGTGTCACTTCGAACAAAGAGGTTATCGCCCAAACAGATGCCTATTTTGAGGACCTTCCGAAATCCTACTTTTTGTACGGCTTGAAAATGTTGGAGAAACGCTTGGAAAAGTGTATATAGCTAAAAGGAGATTATGTTGAAAAATAAATAAAAACCTACCCAAAATAATTTGTTTTTCTATCTTTTTCTAAGGACTTATTGAACGACCCTCGTATGATTAAGTTTGTTTCCTTATTAAATATTATTTAAATTATTGTTAGAAGACAACGCTAAATCATTCACGTAATATTTTATGTGAAGGCCCGTTCTGGAGTTCACTTCACACAAATCTCTCTCAGGTGATCTTCTTTGCTTGCTCATTTCCGCAAAATGATGTATTACCGTTTTTTTTTTCATGACTCATGCCACAGGCATATGGACCCTCCATAGGAACCACTTTTAGGAACAGGAGAATATCGAGAACGTGCTCTTATTTGCGCCAGGAGTGTTAATATCTCCTATACATAATATATGTGGTGTTATTACTTCCCAGGCTACACTTCGGAGGAAATCATTTTGTACAACTTGGGCTGATTTTGCGTCTGTCGTCTCGAGCACAGTAACGACATTGGCACTGGCAATGCTCAATCGATCATTTAAAACAAAAAATCACCATTGGCCCAGTAACCCAGTAATGTCACCGAATGTAAGGAGGGGTCAAATACCCTTAACCATCCTTTTAGGCATAACGTATTGCAAGACATTGCGCAATATCGAATACGTAATTATTTATGTACCTCATTAAAATAGAGGTAAAAAGAAACAAAATCACAACATTTCAAAGACATCAAACTACGAGTAATTACTAAAATATTCGGTTGAGTTCCAAAAAGGGGTCAAATGACCCTTCCTATTCCTCTAGTGTTAAATAAGGTCTGGGTTAGAATCCCAGCTGTGGCAGCGATTGTTTAGTGGTATACCGATCCCTACTGGAGTACTGAGTAAGGTGCACTTAAGGTACAGTTAGGTGCGACCGTCAGATGATACGTCCTGTAAGAACTTGGTGCCTTTTGTTAAGTGTTGGCTAATCCCCACGCTGAGTATCTCTCTACCCTTCATCCATTCCCCAAATGATTGATCATTCCCTTACTAACCAATCTGCCTATCCTAAATGATACGTTTGGCCTCAGTCGTTGGTCAAATCCCAATGCTAATAACTAATCAATGCAATAACTCTCTGTTGTGAGGATCGCTGAATCCGTCCGCAAATCAATCCATAAGGAAACCTAACCGTCGATGTGAGTCATTAATATAGTGTTAATCGTTAGAACGCGATGGTTTTATATTTTCCTCCAACTACCCACGCCGTCGGCCGCCTTGGTGCTGTCAGTTGGTAGATGGCGGAGATAAATTTTAGTCCTTAATTTTAGTCTCACTGATTAATGGACGCTATGCCGCTGCAGGTTTTTATAGGAAATATTCGTTTTTGCGCTACAGTTTTCATGAAACTACGCCATATTTACTGTCTTAATATCCATCTATTACGGCAGGAATGAAAAAGTATTTCGCACACAACATTCACCTTCTTCACTGAAACGGTATTAGTTTTATTAATTTATTTTCCAAGAATTTTTCTACTGTCGTAATTGAATCGTTTGACTCATGAAATCCTGATTTCTCATAAGGTTATACTGTTTGAGTATCGCTGAATGATTGGACTTATTTTTCAGACGATGTAAAAGAATTGTACCATTATTAACTAATTCAATTTGTATTAAATTAGAAAACCGTATATGAATATACCTAAAACTATAACTTTATAACGTTTTGGTTCCTAAGGTGATTCAATAATTAAATTGCCCTTCGCATTTCTCGCTGGTAGGAGGCAGCACTAAAAAGGTTAAGATCACGTTAGGTACTGTGAAAAGCCCTAACTATATTGCGAATCAGTTGTCATGAATAAGAGCAACGACGCGTCTAAATAATTAATTCTAAATCATAATTGATATTTAGTGCTAAAATGAGCATTCTTAACTAGATGTGGGAGTAGATAATATCTTGGGATAAATTCAAAATATGGTAAAATATTTCGTGTTACAAAAAAATTTGAACACTGTGACGCTTATTACAAACCTTAAGACGATGGGTAGTTAAATGTTAAAAAACAATCGGATTATTAAAATTTAATTTTTATTAAGTAAACTCATGCAAAGATAAAAAGCGTGAAATTATTTTTTGGTATCCGATCGAAAAACAATATTATAGATATTTTCAAGCTACACGTTTAAACAAAATAAAAAATAAGAAATGAAATGAGGACGGGATGAAGTTGCATGCAGGCATACCAGAGATTTTTGGGCGTTTTGACGTAGCCACTAAGGTTAAATGTAAATCCAGCACTCATAGTTTAAAAGAACTAGCTAATAAGCGGCAAACGAATATATTAATATTTATTTAATAATATTTCATCCAGTTAAAGACTGTAGTATTCTCAACCTTTAAACGATGCACGTGTTTGGTTTCTTGAATTTAGTCTCTGGAGCATTCTTTTTTTTCACAAGAATTGCTCACCATTGTTACCTCAGTTTAATAAATGTTTGTCTGGATTTCTCGAAAGAATTCATCTCTCGACTCAGCATTTAATTCAATGACTTTTATCAAAATTGCATCCTGGGTTTTTTTATTCCCCAATCAAAGACGTGTGAGTCGCACATGATCAATAGTTCGTTTATTTTTCCTTTCTCAATAAACCCACTTCCTTTGAGGGATTCTATTGCTTCTGGATTAACGTTGTGAAAACTCATGGTCACCAAAGAAATTAGCTATAAGTATTTTTGACGGAATTTAATTTCACGTGCGCCCGGTTTCGCCATATACAAGGCAACATCATCACGCGTGGTGCAGCCTACGTGAGGAAACCGGTCGTACTGCGTTGAATTAATCCATGACAACATGATGTAGTGAATTATTTTACCCACTTTCTTTTGTTTTTCATTTCCTCAATCCACCCTCCCAAATGCCCCTTCTTTCAGACTCCCTCATCCTTAAACCCGAGAAAACTTGGGCTTAAATGCGAGAAAACTTGGGCCGCGGGGGGGAAAACAAATGTTTTTTTTTTTGAAGAGTCCGTTTGATGCCGTTGTCATGAATTGAAAACACAAACGTTTTTCGGTTATCCCTCATCAATTCGTGCGGTTGTGGAGGGGGTGGAGCGGGGTGGGGTGGGAGGAGGGGGACACCTAAATTTGCGTCTCGCTCTTCGATATCGATCCCGCAGAGTGTCGCCCAAGGCGAGGAATTTGTTTTTATTTTTTTTATCACGCGTTGAACTCACCCCCACGAGAGAGAGAGAGAAAATGCGGGTTTGTTGTTGGGGGACTGAGAGAAGAGGGGAATGGGAGGAGGAGGAAGACTTATAAGAGGAAGGCGGGCCAAGTGAAAAAAATCTAAAGATAAATGAAACCGGAAAAACTCGCAGAAGAGGAAATTATTGGAAATAAATAAACGTGTTGCTGCGCACATGTATACGTACTGGAGGGAACAGAATGAAGTGATTTCCTTCGCAGAAGAGGCAAGTATACTTATCAATGTCTAACTTATTAGTGAGCAGCCTGAAGCCTGGTTTTCATTGGTGAAGAAAGAGCTAATCTCGTTTTAAGCCGAAATGCCTGGAGAAAATTGAGCCGTTTTAGGTCTGATAATTGCTAAAAGATGATTTTCGGAGATTTTTATAAGCGAAGGACGTCAAAAATTGGGGGTAACAATTTTTAACTTAAATACACTCGTATTTATTAATAGCTACAAATCGTGGAAGCATGACTGGTTCTTACCCGTTGATAGTAAAAGTGGCGTACTTCAAAATTTTGCTATGTTTTAGTTATATACGTGGAAGTGTACCTCAACCATTTCGATTTTCGCATGATTGCTGTGTCTAGCTTCAGTGATGTTTTCCATTAGAAAGCAGCACTAAGGTTTTTATTTTTTTCACTTCTCTCATTTTCCAAAAAATGGCGTCGACGCGGCGGGGTAACTGCCCTCGCCTGCTAACCCAAGAATCGTGGGTTCGAATCCCGCTTGGGTTGATTTTTCACCGGCCAGGGTTATATGTGTGTTCGTCCGTTGTTAACTTAAACAACAATACCCCGATGTTAAGGTGCTCCTTTCGGTGGTTATTACAAAGAAATAAATATTTTTGACCAACGCCGTTCGTGCTCTCAACGGAAGAACCATTAGCTAATTTTATTTGAATACACAATCGTAATTTTTATAAATCTAATGGATATTTATATATATGCTACAGGAAAAGGAGTAAAATTGTTCGAACGTATGGTGCTGCGATCTAGCCGCCGAACACTTAAGCTACTTTGATTATTGTCATTTCTTCCCGGGGTAAAGTGATGCAGGTAACACCGGACGATGTTTGTTACTCGTATTACTTTGACTCTCAGGCCCTCAATTATTAAAGCTGAGTCAGCTTTACAGGCTTATCACAGAGATTGAAACATTGTTGATAGTGTCTTCCCCCAAAAGGGAACGGCGTGATGAGGAGTGTAGTACCCGAAAAAGGTGGATGTAGCGTGGAAATGTGTAATGTGGACAGAGAGGGCGCTTATTAGCGCGCGGGGAAGAAAGAGTATGTGTGCGCACTGAGAGTAGTAAGGCAGTAGTGCATAATTCAGAGGCGAGAGAGCCGTGAGTCAAATGGCGGATCATCCAGGTTGGAGCGGCGGCCGAGAGAGGCGCATTTGTCTGTAAAGCGGGTAGCGCGCCTCGGAGGGCGGCGAACAATTGAGGAGAGAGAGAAAGAAGAGAGTGGGGAAGAAGAGGGAGTGCTTGTCCTATGTGGAGAGGAAAGGGTATAAAAGGGACTCCGGAAGAGGGTGGAGTGAAGAATGGCAGATGTGGAGGAGAACAGCGCTTTACCTCACTAATTCTCCTATTCCTCCTCTCTTTCAGATACCATGGCGTGAAAAAAATGACGCTTCCGCGAGCCCCAACGCTCTGAAAGCGCTTGGGGTTTTATGTTGAGAGGGCTGCTGGGTTCTTTTAAGAGGTGCTGCACTTGGAGCGGATAGGATTAGATTCGGAATAAGCTGTGGGAGCTGTAATTTATTTTAATCTTTCCATCTGTTTCTCTAAAGGGAATTGGGAGTATTTTGAGTAAATATGATACAGGATATTTCAATATGTGTGAAATGATATATAAATTCCTTCATCTAGAAGAAGGGAAACAGAGGTCGAGGGAAGCAAGGGAAGGTTGTCTTATGTTATAGAATTGGCCACTTTTGTAGGTGGTTATTAAAAGTGTGGAAATTTTAAACAATGTTTCTCTTTCTTTTTCTTCAAGATGGATATATTATATTTCCATAACGTCAGTGCCAAATTCTCTTGCATAAATTACTTAAGTTAACTTACAGCCTTGGTTGAGGTGTCGTCTTTAAGCAAAATTAGCAGAGACAAAAATGAGCAAGGTGGACGCCTTCACTACCAGCATGATATGGGACAATGTGGATACCGAGATCCGGAATAATCTTGGTCGTCATTTCTGTCTTGGTCATTCGATTGGTTCTGAAAAGTAACTTACATGGTCAACTAGCTCCAAAGATTTGACCCCTCTTGATATTTTTATGGGGATATATCAAGAATCGAGTGTCGGTTCCACTGCTCACCGGCCGATCTCGCTTAACTTAGACATCGGTGTTACGCCGTAGATGCGGAAGGTATGTCTGATTTTCTGTAGGTTTGCGATACCTCGACTTTGAGTGGAATGGTTATGCCATATCACGAACAGTAGTTACATGGAAGGAAAATAACTGGTGGATAAAACAACTCGATTGTTTTGCTTTAAAGTTACACCTTAAACGAGTCTGTAAGTCATTATAATCCATTTTCACATTTTCTTTTATATATTTCAAATTCTATTTGCAACACTCTGTGTTGTTCAGTACTTTAGTTAAAGACTTGCGACTAAAAAGGAAACGTAGTACAAGTAGGAGGGAATAAATGCCTTTTTAGTGTTTGTAATTAGGTGAGACAACCGTTAGCTTGTATAATCTCTTGCGCCACTTACATTTCACGGGTGGGCAGATTGGTCAAGTTAGGGTCATTTGGGAAGTCGAGGAAGAGTGGAGCTCAGGAATTCAGCGTTGGTACGAGCGAAAGACGCCTTGGAGTCTACAGTTTTCAGTCCCACCAGACTGACCGAGTACCAAATCTTGAAAGGCTCTCTCAATGTTGCTCCCAAGAGATTCGGATTCTGTTGAAAAATCTCTGCCATTGCTGAGTTTTGAACCCATGTCCTCGTACTGGGACAAACAAACCCTAAAAACACATCCCTCTTGGGTCAACGAAGGGATCAGTTTGGGCAAGGGGGATACAAAAGTTCATAAGCGAAACTTGAACTTCGAAATAGAAGAAAAGGATAACTCGTATGGCGCTTGAGACGTGACTGTCGTCATACCTTATCGACTCACTCTTACATCCTTGGCCATGTATTCCTGAGGTATTAATTGGTCAACACTTTGCCTCTTACAATACTTATTTCTTACAGTCTTCAGCAGCCTCCTCAGTGAACCTCATCTTGCCCTCGTAAAACTTCACTTGTTCTTCCTATCATTTTCTGGGTATTCCCCGAGATTTTCTCTTTACTGGGTTTCTTTCCTAGTACTAATTTACCATTCTGTTGCCATTACTTGTTATTACGGGTCCTTCCTATCTCTGTCTTCTACTTTTTACTTCTGCTTCTATGACTGGTACTCTTAACTTAATCCATTATCCCTCTTCTTCTCCCTTAATTGACATCAGTGGTGGAGATAATAGGCTAATTAAGATGAAGTAAAGCCTTAGTGAGAATTGTAACAGTTTAAAATTCAAAACGGACTGCGAAGGTATTCTTTAAATGTTTTTATTAGTGGCGGAGATTATGAGTCCGCAGTATAATATGGGATAAGGAAAGCGGAGAAGAATGCAGGAAAAGAACGATTCGTTTTTCTTGTCACGAGGTGTGGAAAGAAGTTCACCCAATTAAAGGTAAACTAGTATAAGCAAGAGGGTTCTCTTAGTTCAGGGCTTCCCAACCAGGGGTGCTTGCTCCCCTTGGGGGTGCGAGATAGCATTCCAGGGCGTGCGAGATGGTGTCAGTTTTCTTGTGCATATGTAGGTAAATATTTTGCAGGGTTTAAGCAACTTTAAACTTCTTTCACTATTTTCTCTTTTCCATACTTTTCATTTTTGTTTAAATATTATAATAAATTGATTACACAAATTAGTTTTGGTCCTTTTCACTTTTATTCTTAAATAAATTATTACTTAAAGGGGTACGAGATATTACCATAGGGGTGAGAGGATGTATTAAAGTTTTTAGGGGTGTGGGACATAAAAAGGTTTGGGAGCCACTGTCTTAGTTGAACATGACGTGTGAAAAATGTCAAGGATTCCGGTTCATCTGTGTCAATATTATTAGGCTCTTAATGAACTGGAACTCTATCAGGTTTGCTAGATTTAAAAGCATAGGTGCTACTCGTGGATTCTGTAATACAGACGCTGCTACACCTAAGGTACCAACACCGAGGTGGAATAAACCAAAGGCTTGTCGTTTTTTATCAATAGGCCGTGTGAGCTTTAATCTGCTAATTTATCGTATTAACTTCGTGATCGCAAAACGTTTTTGTTATCCCTTCATTTCTGCCTCAAGCGGTGGAGTAGGTGCAATATATACTGATGGTACGGGAGGCTTCAGGCGTGGAAGACGGATAGGGTGCGACGAAGGGGATAGGCGAGAGGAACCGCTGTTGCTCACGCCACGAATTAGCAAATCCTGGAGCCGTACCCTGTTCCTCGCACCCTTGCTACCGCACTCCCACTCCACCGACGCCCCCTCAGAAAGCCCTCCGTCAACCCCCTTCATGCCAGCCACCCTTTCCGTCGAACCCTAGAAACCCTCTCACCCTCACCAACCTTAAGCCCACATCTCCCCTCTATACCCCTACCAAACGACTTCCCAACCCATAGGCCATGAAACTCTCCATCCTGGCAGTGCTCCACCCTAACCTCGACCCCCATCTGGTCCTTGCCTCATCCTTTACCGTACTAAGCCTTTCCCTCTTAGGATTCTGTGATAGTCTGATTATGGTCTGCATGGTAGAATCACTTGTTGGAGACGTTAGTTTGTGAAATTTGGCCATAATGAAGATAAAGAACATGTATAATGAGGTTAAATCACTTTTTTACTCAAATATATCCGCTTTCGATGTTTTGCAACATAATTGAACAGTAGGAAAATTTTCTAATTTTTCTTTAACCCAATTATCTTCATGGTGAAACTCACCGTTTCCTTAACAATAATTTAAATCAACATAAATCACAAAGCTATGTTCGTCTTTGTGTTTCACTAGTCACGCTGATGAAAATGGTTTTTTCATCTCAGTCATACGATAGATATGACCATTTTACGTGCTTTAGTAATTTAATGTACATTAAATTGGCTTTGTTTACTAATTCACGTAAAATCGTTAATATCTATCGTATAACTGTGCTTTTAAAAACCATTTTCATCAACGTGAATAGTACAACACAAAGATGAACATAATTACACGGAACGTAACGTGCCTTTTCGCGTCACATCCCTGGTTCTAAGCGGAGGAAGTGCGTGGGAGAGTGGACCTGTCTCACGTCCAATTTTGAACCAAGTTTATCCGCTTATATTCCTTAGAATATCGCCCTGTGATAACGTTCGCAGAAAAAAACAACAATATATGATTTAGAGTTGTGAAAAGGAAAAACCGATTTCCATGGTTCATGAAATCGTATCACGTGGAATGACCGTAGTGGTTTCATATCGCCATTCATTGCAAAATATCACCGTGCATATCGTGCCACAAATATATCCCAGTGTAAGCATATAAAGCGGAATTCATGTCCTCTAATATAAAGATATTATTTACTGCTTGCCGCCCTATCCCGATATTGACTGATATTTAACTGCAAAACAATGCTCACCAATGTAAATAAAATGACATGTTTATAACTTCTTAAAGTTGGTAATGGTACAATGGTCGTTAATGGTACAACACAAAGATGAACATAATTGTGCGATTTATGTTAACTTTAAGAAGTTATAAACTATAGTGTGAGTGGTCAGTTGGTGCCACAAACCACCCGCGGTGAAGGGTTGGGTCTCCTTCAACGCCGAGGCTCTGACTCCGAGTTCGGGTGCCTCCCCAGGTACGGCACGAAACGCAAAGTGCCTTCAAAGGATCACATCCCTGCTTAGAACCCAGATCTGCACCCCTACTCACGACAAGACATTACGTATCTGATACCATGTGATATTACTACTTAACATTCTGAAACCCATCTATTTATCCCTGTAGAAAACTCTCGCATCAGAAAGAGGATAGGAAACGCATTAAATGTGTTAGCATAATGCTGCTGTGAAGATGGAACGATGACCGATCCCATATGAAATAAGTTCACACACACTTTGTATCTATCAGTCGTCACCGAATTTGCAATAATCCGGAGTTCTTTGACCATATCCTGTCCTACCTACACCAGTCTCTTCTCCACGGAGCATATCTCAAAACTCCTTTGCATAAAAATACTTAAAGTATTGCCAACCTAAACAACCGTCCGATTCAAATCCTGATAGACTTTCCATTTGCAACACATTCTTCCAAGTCTCCAGCCATTCCATTTAAAGTGAGGCCTATTATGGATTAAAATAAAAAAAGTGTTTTTGATCTACAATTAAAATTTTCAACTTAGCCAGATGTAAAAGAGCTTAATCAATCAAGTACTGATCTATTACCAAATTCTGAAAGTAAAATTGAATTTTACTCATTGTAGAGAGCAGAAATGCAATTAGGTCATACCCGGAACTTATAAAAAACTGTTACCGCAAAAATAATGCTTTTGGAAAATTCTCCATTAAACTAAACTAAAGAACAATTACTATAATCTTACTGATAATAATATCAACATTTAACGTTTAAGCTATTCACATAGTTTACTGATTAACGTATTCTATGTTATTGAGTGTCATTTGCGTGAGTCACACCCTGAATCACAGTTTTATTCCAATTGCAACAGCACTAGTTATTTTTTTAAATTGCATATTAAGTTGTAAATTACCATCTTTTATGGCTAACTAAAGGTGTACTCCAGTATATTGTAGTTGAATTATTTTATATGAAAATTTAAAATTAAACGCTCTCAAGTGACACCAACGGAACCAATGGAATGGCTGTCCCTAAAATATCTCCTCAAAGATTTATTTCCTATCCTTAAATGTAACCCTACGACCACCAATTTATTCTCTAAGCGTCCCTCCGTTATATGTATATAAGTGTCCCCCAAACCTACCACATTTATTCAAGACCGCCAAACGTCTTAACAAATCAGTTATCCACTCCAAAATCAGTTATCCACTCCAAAACTTCTGCTACCCGTTGCAACCGGCCAAGATGCAAAACAAGCTTAATTATAACTACTAACTGACTCCCCTATAGATTCCTTAATCCTCCTCCTCCTACGCCACCACTAATATAGTTCATGCACTCTTAGGTAAGCTATGCGAGGCCTTCAACATTGGACTCTGTAGCACGCCTGTTGAATATCAGAATGAGTACATCATGCAATTGCTCCTCCGAAAACTTCGCTCACTTGGTCCCTACACATGCTGCCTCTTATTTTACTAAATTAATTGATAACTTCTACACTGTAGCCCTCCTGGCATCTCCCCCCTACAGTCACGATATTTGTTTAGAAAACCTTAGAGCAAGCCTGTATATTGAATTTTAATGCTCTTCGCCCACCTGGCCTCAGTCGATCACATTAATTTGTTATAAAATCCTCCCCCACTCCCAGCCTTCAATCTTGCATCATTTTGTCAGGTGGTCATGGCAACTCCCCCTTTTTGCCTTTTCCCCTCTTTCCCTTCCTCCCCTCCTTTACTTGTCACTTCCCCTATCCTCCTCACTGCTCCCTTCCCCTGAGCCCCCCCTCCTCCCAAACAATCCCTCTTCATTCTTACTTTACCTCTCGCTGAAGATGGTGGTGGCGGTCCACCGAAAGTTCTAAATTCATGAGTGTCTTTATATCTGTGTTTGTGCTGTATACTGTAATCCTTGTGACGAAGCTTTTCTTACGTTCACGGTTTCAATTTTTTGACATAATCTTTGGTTTTTACGAGAAATTTGAATTAGGAATTTTTATCCGGATATCGAAAACTGTTTTCATGATTTCACGATTCACAGGTGACGCGATCTTTAAAAATATATATCTCCAAGCTAATTAACGGAAGGAATTGATCATACGTTTTTATATAGTGAAGAATAAACACGGCGGTAATCGCACAAAGTAAGATTTTTCATCCGACCATTATGAAAAAATGTTAAATCACGCTCGTTAAGTATCAAAAATCTTACGTAAGATTGCCTTGGACCCCCTCACCACCATAAGTAACACAACGTGATAAAAACTCAGTTCCCGTCCCTCGATAAAACGTCTAAAGTCTTGAATACTAGGTAATACAGGTCTAGGCTGGAATCCCGGTCTAGTCAAATGATTTTTTAGGCGAATGTCATGACTTTCGTGTACATCTTGGCATCCGTGCGCGTGACTGCATTTCTAGTCATTTCTGTATTTGGCAGTGATTTCAAAAATATGTTATATTTTTCAATGTAAAAAATCACTGAAATAATAAAATGAGCGGTATCGAGCATCATCACTCCTAAAAACTGTCTACAGGTCCGTAAATGTGAAAATGTTTCATATAAAACTGGCCGTTACCCGTGGCTTCGCTCCATTTTTAATTCCTTCCTGCTATTATATTAGGCTTTAATACCCTATTTCCGCTCGCTGGGTGAATTGTTGGTTTTTCAGATTTTTTACAACTGTTCACGCATTTAAAAACTACATTGAGGCTATAAACCAATTGAAAAAGTACAATTAATTGATGCATTAAGGTGGCCGTAAGTCTGTGTGATAAATTAGCTGGTTGACTTGTGTTTTCGCATGCATTTCAAAATTTCTACAGCGCTCTTTCTACCGATGACAGAACTTTTTCTTGTAATGAATCTCTCAAAACACTGTAGGGATGATAATAATAAATTATATATATTTGAGACAATAGTTCTCCCCTGCGGTTTTCCCCGAATAATACCCTCAATGCACTTTCGGTAAAAAAACACCTTTTGCAGTTTTTATTGTTGTAATATTTCTTAGTGAACACTAAGTGTGGCTAATACGGATCTCCATGGTGAATTTCAATGTAATACATTTAGTGGCATCACTGTTAATCTAATCAGTCGGTAAGTCAGTGTTATCATTGGTCTTTTTTGTATTTCATATAGAATTCCATGCGTTGATTTCCTTTGAATAAGGCGAACTCAGGGGTATGTATTTAAAAAAAACATTTTCTAGTTAACACTAATTACCTAAGATGGAATTGTGACGGTGATTTTTTTTGTAACACGTTCAGTTTCTTCATAGATATTTTGATCAGTAAGTTAGCCAGTGGTACCTATGTATTTGTCTTTTAAATATTTTCATGAAGTATATCACGCGTGTAATCCTTTACAATACGGCAAACTCCATATATTGTTTATTTTTCGGGTATAAATTAAATCGCGACGGGATGTTCAAATTTGCATATCGAACGGCCCCTCCTCTTAGCGCACCCTACCATGCACTCCCCTCCAAGAAAAAACTCTTAGGAAGCCCCCACTTTCCACCACCATTCATTCCGCCAACCACCTCTCCGTCCAATGCCCAAAGCGGGGGATCCTCCCTCCTCCACACTTCGCGCGCCAGCCCATTTATTTCCCCCGCTACAAAACTCCTCCTTCAACCCATTCGCCACTTATTAAGTTCCCCCCCTCCCCCGCTCATCCCTCCCTCCCTCCTCTCTCTCACGCCCCTCTTATCTCTTATACTCTCCGTTACCGTGGGTAGGGGGGGGGAAGTGGGGGTATGGACCAATGCCCACCCCCCCATCAAGTTATCCAGCCCACTCCACTAGTCCTCGGCTAATTTGAGAGACGACTATGGCGGAATTAAAAAAATAGGAATAGATGGAATAGGAGAGGAAGAAGTGGTTAGTGAGGGAGGGAGAGAAGACTCGAGGGGGAAGTTTTTGGGGCTCTCCTGCCACCTCCTTATTTATACTCCCCCCCCTCCTTCGTCCTCGCCCCATAAATCCAATTTCGCCCCTTGCTCTTGCTTTTAATCACTTCCTCTACTTCTGCTACTCTTCCTCTCCCCCTCTATCACTTCCTTTCTCTGTTATCCTTCTTTATATATTCACATATACATACATACATTTAAATATATATATATCAACTGAGGTGTCACAGGTGATTTTTATTTTCACCACGAGTGATTTTTCATCGATTGACTATATATATATATATATATATATATATATACATACATACACTTAACAGCGGGTGGGGAATATATAAAATATGCCAAGAGGGTGGCCGATAAAAATATAGAAACAAGCAAAAGACACAAAGTAAAACTTCCAATATTACGGAAGTTTTAATTTGTGCCTTTCGCTTGTTTCTATACTTTTATCGGCCACATTCTTGGCATACGAGGGGAAAGGGTGAGCGGAGGGGAGAGAGGAACTGCCTGCCTCCAAAACTGCCTCCCACTAATAGCATTTCTCAACACAAAATCTCCCTCTGTACCACCTACTTCCCAGGTGTGGACTCTATTAGGCGTATTATTAAAAACCTCTACCCTATCCTGTCGGACAACCTAACCACTTCTAAAATATTCCCCCAATGTCCCTCTCTCAGCTTCAGACGCCCCCCCAATCTATCCGCCATTTTCAATATTACCAAACCCCTGTCCAAATCACTCAAACCCACCAAATCCCTTCCCACCCCTTGCAACCGCCCGCGATGCAAAACGTGCGCCATCCTCATCACCCAGCCCTTGCCGGACAAGTTCCTCGCTTTTCCCCTCCCTTCTGTCTCCTCAGCCTCTTGCAACACACAAAACATTGTTTTCATCCTCCTCTGTCAATACTGCCCCTCTTTTTACATTGACTTATCCAACACTCCTCTTAACATTTGTATGAATGGGCACCGCTCTTCTTGTAACGATCCCCCTTCCCTCTCTGTTTCTCTCCCTGTCGCCATTCACGTCTCCTCCCACAACTCCACCTTTTACTTTTATTCCTCTTATAAATACATTGAATATAGGTACCCCTTAGAAAACAAAGCTTCCTGCTTTGGGGTATAAAACTTGGAATTTGTGTGCCTACTTAGAAGAGGAATTGCAACGCATGAATGGGAACCTTTGGTGAGTTGTTGAGCGCACGCCTGCGAAGGTTTCTGTATTATTTAACCCATCATGCAATAGGTGGAGTCGTTTCAACAAATGAGTGTTGGCACGAGCTTCTCAAAGAAGCGAGGAACGACAAGCAGGCAACGAGGCAGATTGTTTACGAGTTGCTCAATCACGTGCATCAGAGTCGTATCAGCGAGACATTGGGCCGAATTTATAGTTTTTACCCAACAGTCCCACAGCCCCTAGCAGGCCCCTTCGTCAAAAACGGTATTTATAGTGGAATTTTCATCCCCAGCAGCCCCTCCTAATTCTGGCAGCAGATGCATGCATGCACCAGAGGCCCACTTATCAAAAACATAACACAAAAGATGTAACGTAACCGACTCGAAGGAATGTGCATAACCTTAAATTAATAACTTCGAAGATTTGGTGATGAAAAAACAACACTATGATTTGATCTTAATTGTTAAAAATTTGATGAGACACCGCTCTCATTCCAATGATGTTCACATGCACTCAGAGCATATTTGTTCCCACACTTTCTTCTTCTTCTGGCAAGAAACTGTGTCCTTTTTCTTATTTTCCACTACATCTTAATGCTTCTCCACCAGGTCACACAAAATCGTCTTCTCCACACCGTTGATGCTATTTGCACGTCGAGCGGCCATCTCAATAGTTTTCATGCGGCGTCAGGCTCTTTATTTATCCGTATCCATGTTGATCACGAGCGTCACCACTAAAACATTTGTGCTACGAATTCCATTTCCCGCCGTTTGTAGTCCTTAGTTACCTGATCTAACCCCCAACCATCCCCTATCTAGCAGCTACCTTAATTTTGACTATAGGACGCACAATTCAAGAGGCTTGCTGGGTAGGGGATGGATAAAGGGGACTATAACGGGTAACGACTATAAATACGGCCCATAATCTTGCATGCATCAGATTCATATCAGTGAGACAGAATTTGTTTTTAAAGTTGCGTAATTTATTTGTACGTAGAATAAGATTTGGTGCAACCGTCTCTTTGTTTGCTTTTTTTAATTGCTTACAATCATGATATGGATTTCAAATTCTTATTATTAGATATCTTAAAGAACAAGGTTTTGTATATGCATGTACTTGCATTCGATTTTTTGTATACGCTTTGCTTTTTCCTTTCTTTTTGGATTTTGAAGCTTGAAAATCTTAAATTTTAGTACTTCAGCAACAGAATGTTTAATTTACATGGAAACTGCAACATAGACATGGAATAGAAACTCATGCCATCATTTGCGCGTTACGAATTCCTGCGTAGGTACGAGGAATTCATTGGAATAGGTTTTTAATTCGTTGAGGGACCGATTTTGAACCCAGAAAATATTTGTTGGCCAAGCCATGAAAAGTATGGAAATCAATGGGGACTTCAAGATAGAGTATTTTATTTTGCGAATACAGAAAAAATCTTTGTCCTTCATTAATTTGTACATGTCTTCTATGTATATGTGTGCCTACTTAGAAAGAAAATGTGGCATTGCAACGAATGGTGGGCACAACAAGTTTGCTATAAAAAAAGGTCATATTCTCGAGTAATTTTGTAGAAATTTACCAAAATCAGTTAGAGCCTTATATACTACCCTCGTATTTCTTGGTGGGGTGCCTCATTGTTGATAAATAATTGCTGGTAGTTGTGCAAATATTGTAAATATGTTTTGAAAATTTCCGACGAATTGCTTCTTTCTCTGAAGAAGTTTGTATTGGCTTTTCTGCTCATTAATATCGGAGGTGATCTACTGGTAAAAGTAGGCTCAGATGGAAGTATAAATACCTATACTAATCTTTTACGGCTTTAGGTTCTTGCTCCGTTAGTTATTATGTCCTTCAGCTCGGCATACATCCTACCTCTATTCATCCCGTCCGTTTATCCTATTCTCTTCCTTCCCCTTAGCCAGCATAATCCCCTTATCACGTCACGATTATCACGTCCTTCTACATTCCTTTGCGTCCCATCACCTGTTATATCATTCTTATAATTTTAGCTAGTAATGTCCTCTCCCCACCCACCTCATCTAAAACACTTACTCGTTCGTATTTCTTTCATTACACCGCACTTTCTCGACCCCTTCCACACCCTCGTCTCATACGCCAGCAGCATATTCTTATCGTCTTACCTTAGAGTCCAGGTTACTGCACCGTAGAACGCTATACTCCATATTTAACTCTTAACCAGCGTCTTTTTTACATTATTACGTAAGGCCCCCATTATCAGCTCCCTTCTATTGCTGAATAGTTGTTATTATTTAATAAAAACTTTGAATTATTGTTACTACTCCAAAAGCATTCTGTATCATGTACTGACTGTGGGTCACTTGCATATTTTTATAATTTTATAGCAGCCACACCTCCCCAATCCCCCTTTCCTACTGATGGTCATTGTATTTTTTATCTAGTAAATTTACAGAATCTGTAGTAATCAGAAATGCTTTATTGAAGCTAAAACTCACATCGATCGCAAAGCTTTGTGGTTGTTTATTAAAACCTTCCTCATCCTGGAGTGTTTTAGCGCAAGGATCACATTGATAATTGATACCGAAGCTGCAAGGCATAGGATAGTGTCCAATTAAGTAAAGATAAGGACACTTTGGCACGCTTAGTGGATGTAAAAACTCTGTTATAGTCCCAAGTTATACTTAGAAGTGACGATGAAATCTGATGGGAAAATTTTACTTTTTAAATCTTTCCCTCCTACTTGTTTTCCTAATCCATTTTCGAAATCATCTCTCCTTCCTTCACTCTCTTGTTTTCTTCCTCTATTTTCCCGTCAAAACGGGCGAGACCTGTGCTGCCACCTCTCTGCATTCAACCCGCGGACCTCTCCACTCTCTCAACTTCTTGACTGAACCAGACCTTCTCATCATCCCCGAATGGGGATCCGAATTAAATGAACTTTTGATTCGCCTCTCTCTCCTCTCCAGCATTTCACGACTCGCGCCGTTCGAGGAAAAGGAGGGAATGTGTTTTCGTGGAGAGGGTTTTGTATGTGTATGCGAGAGAGAGGGAAGGTTGAAATAGATGGGAAATTAAACGTCTCAGGGTCCCCAAAGATAGCAGTGCCGATGAAAGTTCTCCTCCTCCTAACCGTAGCGGGGCTGCGTGGAAGAGCGGTCCTCCTCCTACTCTTTCGCTGAGTGAAGCCTCGGTGGTGATAATCAAGGAGAATGACTTCCCGCCCCCTCCAGTCGATTCCTCATTCATTCGCTTTTTTCATTTCACGTTCACAAGAGGGTCACTTAGTGCTCGTCCCTTGAGGACATGTTTTGTGTGTTTTTTCTTCACATTCTTCATTCTGAATGGAAAGGTTTTTCGTTTTTCTGCATAGGATTTTTTCATTTTCTTATAATCGGAGTTCAATAATGCATTTCACGAATGGATTTTATTATTCACAAAAAAGGCGAGGCATTTATACTCAACAATCTCTTCAGGCATGTTTACCTACAAGGCTATTAGGTTCGCAAACATTTCTTTTCCTGAAGAGAAAAAAGCTATTTTTGAGATAGTCCGACGTGCGTGCTTTTAAATCAGTTGGTTGTTTTGCCGAATTAGAGATTCCATTGCCACTGTCGCCTTTGGATGCATCCTTTTCTGAAGCTACCTTGATTGATTCTAAGGGCAGAAATCACAGCGTCGCTATTCGGACTTATTTTGCTTGTCAGTCGTACGGTTTACTTTGTTCCTGTGCAATTTGAGAAAAGTCCCGTAGCCATATAACGTGGAGTAGCATAGAACATGACTCTTAATTGTGTCATTTGTGTTTTTCACCTTTGGTTTTTCACAAAAAATTACAGTTGTCTCCTGACAATTTAATTGCCTTCCAGGTATCCCTATTTCTTCGCATTTCACACCCATTCTTCCAACCGATCAACCGATTAATTATTGACAAATTGTTTGCTAGCGTATAATATATCTGCCTTTCATTGTAGACTTTTATATGATGTTTAGCTAAATGTATACTTCTCTGTCCCCCTTTTTAAAGTTGTGACTCCAGTCCAGTTTCATTATGCATTCCTGTCGAGCAGGCTTCCGCTGCTTCTGTTATCGACTGTACAAGAGATTTTCGGGTACTGCTACGTACTCATCTTTTAAAAAATTCAACTTTTTGTTGCATATACTAGGAGTGTCGTCAGGAGACTGAGTTAGGCGAAACGTTGATTTTGTAAAAAAAAGGAATACGCAGAAGTAACCGAAAAATGTTTATAGTTTCATTAAGCATTGCTTTACTATTTTTATATAAATTTTTCCTCTTGTCTGGTTGTTTCACTAAGACTGCAACCACACGCCATCACGCCTATCTCTTCTTGGGACTATTAAGATAAAAATTCATCTTAATGTGATGCATTACGTTCTGGTTGTTCAGGAGGAAGACAACTGATAGTAGTTCCATGAAAGCCGTTACTTGAGTGACTGCGGACAAGTTTGTTTTTCGTCTGTGGGAAGCGCTGTGTAAAATCTCTTGGTATATTTTTTGTTGAATATGGTTTTTACATAAGGATATTTTGTTCTCAAAACGAGGAGTTTTCGCTGAGCGAGCATCATAACTCCATTTGGATCTTCATTTATGGAAATTACGTCAAGTGTACATATCATCACTTATTTTCTACAACTCTTACTACAATTTTCCCTTTTTCTGTTTTTGTATTTCGCTCAATTCTCTATTTATGAAATATAAGCAATACAGCTGCTCGGTTCATCGTTGTATCATTGATAAAATCTTGTCATTAAGTATTTTTGCATGGAAGGGTGACTGTTTTTGACGAAATGAACGTCATTATTTTCTGAATGAATTCTTCTCGGGTTTCCAACCTCGGGTTAGACTCTCCATTATGGCCGACGACGCGTCGATGCCCGACTCGTGTGCATCGTCATCAGGGCTGTATAATATATCCCTGTCTAATGCCAATCTACAGCCCTGATGACGATGCGCACGAGTCGGGCATCGAACCGTCGGCCATAATGGCGGGTCTAATCCGGTTGGAAACCTGAGATGAATTCATTCATCGACTACGCTGAGAAAGCACCAGATCATACGTCATTATTTTCTGTTATAAAATTCTGATGTAATGTTTCATTATAATAGATGAATTGAATAGGAAATTCATCCGAGGATAATTTGGCATAGTTTTGAATTGGAGATGGAGAAAATGATTTTTAACAAAACCGCATGTATACAAGAATCACCATTTCAATACGCAAATGAGAAAACATGGCGGCCTTCCCAATCGTATAGGAAGAGAAACGTGTGAATCCATTCAGGAAGAAAAATATTTCCATAGCTTCGACACCCCTACTTAGGCTAATCAGGCAAGATAAACTGTCTCATGATTCCTTAAAACGCCCATTGCTCATGCACTTTGAAAAGCCTAGATGATGATGATATATCCGAAAATCCAACGCTTGAACTGTCTGGATATTTATGCTTCAAAAATATTTTCTTTTAATATCTCTTTGAGTCACGTGTCTGTGTAATCTACAGCGATGGTTGGTTATCGCATAACTCCTCTCTCCCACCTGGACAAGCGGGGATTTCCTCCTTTACCCATTTCTCTCCAAAATCCTTTCCCATCTTCTATGGCGGTTCACAAGTAAGAAGCGGCCCCGACCCAATAAACCCGCGTCCCCGTGGGGAATGAACAGCGATTTGGACCTGCTACCTCTCCCCTGGGTGATATAACCACTCTCTCTCTCTCCAATGCAGTCAGAGATAGGAGTATGGCTGGAGCTTACAGTGAGAGTTAAAGAGAGCGGAAGCTTTCCTCAAATCGGCCGGGGCCAAGGTTCAATTCCCTCGCGATCGCGATGTTCATATCTTCCGCCAACCGACGTTTTTCCTATCCCAAGCGTTCAAAGGTCCTTTCATGGTAACGCTTCCGAATATATCGAGACGCAAATATTGGTGAATCATCATCCGATCCTTGCAGTGTCTACTTCAAGTTATAGGTCTCGTTCAAAAGGTTCCGGGCGCTGTGAAATCGATGACATTATGGGACATGGACTACGGAACTTTCAAAATCTTGTGAAATGGGGGAGGAAGGTTTTTTTTGTGAGGAGCATCAGAAAACACTTCTATTTGCTGTCAACACAAACGCTTTTAGAGGAGGAATGATTCACCACTACCTGACGTCCCGTTTCGACTCTAATCACAATGAGACCTGAAGATCTGAAGTTAGGGTCCCTCTGACTGTCTCAGGCGTTACTAGATAGAACTCTTTTATTAATTATATAAAAATAATTTTTTAATATACCACGATTTTAGAACGGACTAAAAAGTATAAAATAATTTTCCCTGGGCCCTTCTAAATTTTGAGGGTGAATTTTTAGTGGCTATGGAGATATTTGTAAGACTTGAAGAGAAAAACCTGTATGCTCATATCTATTTACTCATAGAAAGTTTTACAGCCTTCAGCCGTCCTTATTATGTCCAGAAGTACTTCTTTATCGGCTGAGTATGATTAACTGTCGAGCGAGAGACTAGCACATATTCAGACCTCATACCATACTGAGAACTGAGTCAGTAATACCCCGAATGCGTGTAACTGTGGTGAAATAGTTGTTTATGCACCCTGGCCGTTATGGCACATGATTTCGTTCGAAACGAATACATTCAGCAAGGGTCGTCCGAGAGCGCGGAGTTATGGTTAAAGTTTCAAGGCTATACTAGAAAATCAGGAAATTAGTTAATTAATTGATCGTTAATTAATTAATCAATCGATTATTTTAACATATAGCAAAAGATGCATTGGCATCCAGTTCCGAGCGACGGTTAAAGTTTCGAACCTCTCCAACCACATCAGTAAAATTGTTAATTAATTAATCGTTATTTAATAAATTAATTGTTATAACATGGAGCTAACATTGCATTGTCATCCACTTCTTAGCTATGGTTAAAATTTCAAGTCTATAGCTGATCGGGAAGTTAGTTTAAACTCGGTTGCAATATTCCATCCGGACACAGACAAACATGACGGAAACCGAACTAATAAAAACGTGATAACAATAATAATAATAATAATAGCCATTGCACCTGGTGATGGTATGAGATGCTGAAACTCGGGTCGATTTCTTTAAAATAAAGTGTGGAATAATAACCAAGTGCCTGTTTTTTATTAGGGTACCTCTTTAAGTCATTGAGATAGATGATTTTAGTCACTTGCATATTAGACTTGCGTGAATGTTTCTCGTGCCTCTTCTTTGTGCATTTCAGTGGCTGACTACTACATAAGTTAATTACGTAGTTTTCCCGGTAGCAGCCACTGTGACCTGCGTTTAGGTTGATACCCACGTTTTATAAAGTGGTTTTACTCTCGTGGATGGTGGTGCCATGCGCGCCATTATGGACCATTTGAGATATGTTTTTCACGGCACGTAGTATCAACGTCCAGTAAGTCTATGACGAAATTCGCTATGCAAAAG
This sequence comes from Pyrrhosoma nymphula, assembly GCA_963573305.1. NCBI lineage: Eukaryota > Metazoa > Arthropoda > Insecta > Odonata > Coenagrionidae > Pyrrhosoma > Pyrrhosoma nymphula. Next base: position 2,146,507 of record OY754335.1, on the reverse strand, counting down.
AATGTCAGAGTAGCAAAATCGGTCAAAACACGATCGTGACTCTAGGGGACATGAGTTCGAAACCCTCCAAGTGAATGATTTCTCTTTTGCAAATTTCGCTCGTTCAGATATTTTGATTACCGCGCTTCGCTTAATCAAGGAATCGTTTTGGCAGTTCACTGCTTGTGAGTCCTATTATTCAGGTCTGTGGTTGGATGTTGTGGTACAACTTTTGCATTTGGTGTGCCTAAAAGTTCAAGTGATATCTGCCGGCTCCTGATTTTGTTAAGGAATATGCTCTCCGCACTTTTACACCTATCCACAGATTTAATGCCCTATACACTCCGTCAAATTGTATCATAGAAAAACTCCATTACTTATCTTACAAGCTAGTACAACCGTTTTATGAACTGAGAAAGTCCAAGTCAATACGAATAGGCAATCCCTGGTTAATGTATAACATTGGTAAGGCACTCTTCAGGGTTGTCTTCCGAGTTGTACCATCTTACTGAATGCAGTTTTGGTGCAGGCATTGCAGCAGGCACCTTCGGGTCTGAAATTTGTCTTTCAGGTTCTTCGGTGTCTTATACAGGACTCTGGTGTGGTTGAGTGTGTCCTTTTGTTTGGCGGAAGAGCCGCTTTCAGGCGTTTGAGAGTGCGTAGTTGTTGCAGTTTGGCTTGTTTTCTTAATCCGAGGAGCCTTTTAAAAAGGTAAGATACCGAACTTCAACAGGTATGATAGCTACACCCATTAAAACGCCTGGAAGCGTCTCTTACACCAAACAGTAGGACAAACAAGACCGGAGTTAGATGGATATAAACCTGAAAAACGTACTTTAAACCTGAAGACGCTTGCTGCAACTCCGGCGAAACTTTCATCAGAAAAACACTTGACCACCCGGAAGACAGCCCAGCTGCTACATTTGGACTACTTCGCGGAAGCCTACATCATGGTTTAATTCTTAAAATTGCATTACGCATTTGCTACTTCAAGACTACCTATTCCACGTTTGGAAGCAGCTTAACATCACTCTATTAACCAAACTTAGTTTCTGTTGAAAAAATCTACCACACCACTTCAAATGCTGGGAATTGGAGTAGGAATAACATTTTGTTAGATGCTCTTTGTCGGTTGAATTTTCCTACTTTCCTTAAGAGTAATTTCTCTGAACTCGTCTAACGAATGAAAAGCTTTTCGTTGACTTGTGCCGTTCAAAGTTATTGGCTCAATCAATCACCGATTAAAATTATCTGCCGCCATTGCAATTTAAATATTCGAGTCCGTCCTTTCCCCCTTTCTAGTGAAAGCGTATGATTCGGTTGGAATTCATGTGCTTGACAAGAGATAATTTAATAATTTATTATCCATCATACACCAAAGGTCGCAAATTAATTTATAATTTAATTTAATCCTAAAACTTTTTAAAAATGCTTATTCATAACTATATAATTATAATTTTATTAATTGGGCTTCAACAAATTTCATTTGAGCTACTCCAAATTATTTTTTCTTATATCATGACTATTCACTCGCATTTGGCACCAAATATTATATATTCATTCATAAAGATAAATATTACGTTGGACTCGTGCCGATGTGGTTAATTCCAATTTTTTGCGTAGTGAAAGTGGAATTAAAATCGGTGTCAAATAGTATGTGAATTAAAATTTCCACCTTGCTCACATAATGCAGAATTCATAATTTTAGGAAAATTACCTCGCCTTCTATGTTAATATCCCTTCGTTGCCTCCAGTTCCCCATAAAACTCAGTTTATACGCGTTATGTTGGTTCCAAATTTAGGGACCACTTGCTTTTACGACAATTGATGTGATTTATTGTGATCGTTTTTACATTTAAGCAATGGTAACCGGGTTGCCGCACTGTAATGGATGTATTTCATGACGAAACAATTGTTGGTTTTCGCATCATTCCCAAATACCGAGTACTGCTTCGCTGAATATTCTCTACTTTAAGCGAATTTTTCCAGTCTCCCTTTCCGATCAAATTTTAAACAAACGTAAAGTATCTACTGAAGTTGAGCTGTCTTTTTGACGTTTGTTGCTATTGCGTGTTTAAAACTTAAGGAGGGAATAAGTGAACTATGCCCTGTTGCTATAAAAGCTTTCATTGGCTATCTCCCGATGAACGATCAGCCGTCCTACGACAGCTGTTTGTCAATAAAGCACTAAAGATTTTCGATATCAGGGGAGGAAACAGTGAAATCAAGAGAACATCCAAAACAACTAGAATAAAACCATGATGCTAAAATTCTTAAAATATGCACTAAAAATTGTAAGCAATGTTATCATTACGTTACATCAAACATTTTCCGTTCCCTCCCAGTTTAGTTGGCTAACGTAATCTCCATCCTTCAGTTTTGTGAAGAACAAAACAATGAATTTTCTCCAAAGAGAAAATTCAAGATCTTATTAAAGGCCCGTGTAATTCACTTCTATATTTCCTCATTCAGATTTTTATAAAAAAATGTAATTCCATGTTTCTATGGTCATTTGTGACATTTTTATGGCTGTAAAAATTTCTATGACTAAATAGATATGAGCATACAGATTTTTCCAGTCTCTTGGATAAAAGAGCCTTTCGATTCAAATTATCGACGACTCTACAAGTCCTGTTGGCGACGCCGCCCTCTTTCAGCTCGAGACATTTCACTCTTGTTGGTGCGACTGCAGCTCGATGGTCCGACTCGTGATTCTCAGTCGTGTGTGATGCATTTCAGGAGCAAAATAAGCTTTACTTCGCTGAGCTTCTCGTAATATACAGTGCATATATTTCGACTGTTATTTTTAACTTTCTTTTTATTTCAAACTGATTTCCACTCACAAAACTACCAATAATTTACCTTCTTAAGCACTATTGACCACAAACAAATCTGAACGCGAGACGGACTGCGCATGTGTGAATAGCCGCTTTGAACTGTTACATTTCATTTGGTCGACAGGCAATCACCAATAGCTGCCGTCAATAGCCAGCCATCATCGTACCAAACCTTAAGTTCCCTATATAGGCCGACGCATGTCACAATTTAGCACAAAATGTTACGAGAAGTGCTAATGCATAATAACTAGATGAAACTCCTGCTGAAACTGGCTAAAATATTGGCGAAATACCCAAAAAGGATTGAATATAGTAAACAATAAAATAAAAATGTATGTATGTTTTTAATGAAAGCAATGTTTGAAACTGTTTGAATAAAAATATAGCATCTAAATGTCTAAGATTTCTTTGTTCACAACACCTTTGGTAAAGTAGGCGGAGCTGTTACTAAGCAGTTTTCCATGCGTATTTCGAAAAATACATACGCCCTCGCCATGCGTCAGTTATTGAAGAAAGTGTGTGATAATTTGCTTGCCATCTATTGGCGCACACCTGAATCACTACGCCTAACAACTGAATCATAAGTACGTACGCGTAGCCTTTTGTGTATTAGATAGCAAAATATTCGTTCGGATAAAAAATAATGCGTAATTGTTCTGAGTTATGAATACCAAACTGCTCATTCACACCCTGAACCTGCGACAGTGTAAAAGGGCCTTCATAATAATTTCCCGTAATGCACCCCCATCAGGTCCTCATGGGAAACCTGCTCCCTTTGTGCATTCAGCGACTCTTTCAAACGAATAAGCCAACCCCTTTCTGTGTTCGCGCGCACACCTTGGAGATAGCATAAGAATCATCGCATCGTCTACTTTAATGAGAGGGAGCAAAGAGTGTTTCAACAGGTCCCCTTGGTAAGGGAAACATTAGGGCTCCTCCCGCGCCCACCCTCGAGTACCTGCTCTTCTCGGCGAGCAGACCCTCGACTCAAGCGGGGATCCGGAGAAGGAGGAATCTGAGATAAAAAGAATCGCTTCACTATGGCGGGTCTGCCAAAGTTTATGCGCCCTGAGGAGGACCACCGCGAGGAAAAAAAGAACATCCCTCCCGGCCCCATAAGAGAGACCGTAAGACTTCCCTTTACCCCTCGGGTGTCCCCTGTAGAATCGCTCCCCCTGGACATCCACGTCTACCACCCAGTGTCCCGCGACCCCCTGAACGAAGTTTTCAATAAACGCTGACCAACGATCACTTGTGCGAACATGGATATTTCCAGCGCGTTATGGCTATTGATATTCAAAACGCAAACCTCCGTTATTTTGAACTCTTCACAGTCACAGTTCGTGCGACTCTTTCTATAAATACGAGAACAGTGATTTTAAAGAAGGGACGCCGTTTGAAGAGCGTTCATTGCATTTTTCTTATCCCTTATAGAGCTGTTACAAAATTGCGTCCATTGTTGTGAACTATTCTCAGCCGCAGTTCGTGCGACTCGTTGTAAAAAGGCGAGAACATTGATTTTGAAGAACTGGTGCAGTTTGAAGAACGTTCATCGCATTTTTATTATCCATCAGAGCTGTCAACGCGAGCTCCTCGCGCTATTAAAGATTCGTGAACACGTCTCAGGCCAATATATCAAAGATATTAGATCGAATAACACATCTTACACCTCTGTCAGCGGACAAGGTAGAACGACAACATCACGTGTCACGCGACCGCGTGTGTTGTGGGAAACAGCAATTGGCTTGTGCCCAATTTAACGAAGGAGCGATCTGATTTGAACCCTTATTGTTGCTATAGTTATGTGAAATCTAAAAGTGGGTAAACAGTCCGCCGAAGGGAAACATGTCCAAAGAGGAGGATATGTGACAAAATACTAAAGCTACAACATTCATCTCCTATGCATTTAGTTCTATGCTTGTCATTTTGATCAGATATTCCACTAGATATGCAATAATTTTTACTATTTTTATGGAGTTTTTCTTTTCCCTTTCACGAGGGCTTGTTTGAGTTTTTTTTCAGAATTTTCGCAAGTACACTTTCGAGGTTTTAATAGGACTTTTTATTCAAATTCTGAAATATTTATTTTTCTTCCCTCTGATTCTTTTTATTGCCATTCAAGGTTTCGCGTTCTCTATCAGGTGCTTCATCTGGAATAGGGTGATGACCAGAGGGGCAACAATGGATAAGGGCCAACAGCTTGCTACGTTGCTCATTCCATGCCAAAGCACCGACAAAAATGCAAAAATTGCCCTCATTATCTCAGATTTACACGTAATTTTTTTTGTGTTATTCTTATAAGGCCATTAGCTTGTATATACAATTTTTAAGAAACATGTTGAGTTTTTGTGGAGATACGGGGGTTTGAAAAATTCAGCATTTGTAAAAACAAGTCCTAGAGTTTTCCCATTTCTTCTGATCTAAAAAATCAGGAAATTACGGTACCAATAGAGCAATGAGTACCAAGTTTCTGGCCTTCAATCACTCCTCATAAAATGCCCCGACAACGCTTGTGAAAGGCCGTAGTGACAGAAGGAAGATTTCGAGACCTAATGTTTTCATGCAAATTGAGGGGATTGTAACATTGCTTTTGTTTTTCACAGAAAGCACAGGCAGGAGAACACTGGCAGTCAGTAATGTATACAGTTGTAATTAAATCTACTCTTAAAACCTATCTGGTAACATTCATATAAATAATCACAATGAAATAGTTGAATCGCATCAAGCTCCGGGCCAACGTGCGACCTCCCGCGCAGATTCACCCACATCAGCCGCCAGATTTAGGCAGTTGCACCGCCGTTATATAAACCCTACTGTAAAGTAACTGTTTTAAGCAATATCCATGATGTAAAGTGACCCTTTTTTGATGTAACACTTCTACCTTACGTCAAAAGTATATTATAGCGCATTTCTCACTCCATTGGCAAGTAACGAAAGGCCTAACTGCTACTTAACCAGATGGGAGTGGACACAGTGAAGTGCATGCCATAAACAAAAATTATTTTCTCCCTTATATGAAATATTGCAATGACGAAACGTTGCAGCCTCTTTATCAATACAAAGAACTACAAGATTTTAAAATTTGAGATGGATCGAAGGTGGGGTACATTTTGAAAATGTAATTAAAAACTTTCAATTTTTTTTTAATTGTAAAAAACTTTAAATTTTCAAATTTGACCGTTGAATATGATGCACTATTGTTTTTTGTAGAAAATTATTCTTTCTGGAATTTTATGCTTTCTTAGATCAGAAAAAAATGGGAAAACTTTGGAATTTGTTTTTACAAATGCTGAATTTTTCATATCCCTGTATCTCCACAAAAACTCAACATTTTTCATAGAAATTGTAAATACACCTAATGGCCTTATAAGGATAACACAGAAAAAAAATCGTGCAAATATGAGATGGTAAGGGCAACTCATCCGTTATTTCACATGGAATGACTCAGGTTAGACATACATATTTAAGCATAGTCCACCACAATGTACATTGTTCCTGGCTAAACACCCAGCAGAGAAGGCCCAACACGAATGATTATTTTTTTTTAATCATAGAGAAGCCACACATTTCTTTAGATTTTTTTTATTCTATAAGACCTAACGTGCAAATGTCTACGTCGGAGAGGCAGCGAATTCTGTTTCCCCTTACTTTTCCCCTCTTGAAGATTCAACGACTCCTTTCCTCCTGGACACAGGGATTCTCTTAATTATTTCCTCATTACCAGTGGTGGTGCCTTGTAATATTGCGTTGGATATCGCATGTTTCAAATCCTGCGTTTCATATTGTCGTTATGGTTATAGCTGAGTAACATATTTTCTCGATAGCTTGTTCTATTTGAAACGTAATCCAAAACTTGACTATTTCTTCGATCACAAAGTTCCAATTTTTTACCCTCATTTCCTGCCATGAATAAGATTTTCACTCTCTTTTGTGGAAAGGTAACCGAGCTCTAAATGAAGTCACAGAAAAAATATCCACTGCCTGCGCATCTCAGAAAAAAATAATTCGGCCACACAAGGAAGTGCATGGTAAACATTGTTTCCGTCACTGCGTGTTGCTCGTCACTCACACAATGTCGATCCACTGTGATAGCTCGAGATAAGTGATTAATGTCATTGTTTCACCGTGTCACATTATCGTATAACGGCTTATTGAAGTGTCAGTCAAAAACTCCCCATCGTGTGTTGAAGCTCAATGGCGCTTGTGAAACATTCGCAAAACCGCTTGGAAATTGGCTGAATTCACGGAAAAACACTCCACCAAAGCAAAAACACTGCCATATTGTTGTGAATGCATGAGATCGTTTGCTCAAAATAATGTTCATAACCTTTTGTAATTGGAAAAGAGTAGTTGTATTTGGTGATATGTACCAAGCGCACAGAGATCACAGTTGTAAGGTCCCTGTGAATCGTTTGATACCATCTTCAATTTCGAAAAATACTTTTCTGCTGAGCTGCGCAGCTGATAGGTATCTTTTTTCAGTTTGAAATTTTTTTGAGAAGCTATAACTTATTTAATTTTTTTAAACTTACTCTTTGATTATTTTTGCTCATGGTTGGCTGCTCAATAGATTATATATAACCAAGCGCTTTAATATCGTTATCACGCCTATTTAAAACGATCCGTTCTTAATCTCGCACTATTGAAGTGTATTTACAATTCCCTAATCAATAAAATATCAGTTTTTTCACTTCAATCTTCGGAATATATATTGTTCCAAGCTTTGCTAGACCTACAAGGACAAAAATTCTCAGTTACTAAAAGTACTCCAAAGTTGGTTATCGTAAGTGCATTATCAGCATCTCAGGCGTCGGAATGTATCTTCATGTCTACTCAACCTTCGCTAGATACTCTTGAATGCCTCAACGCATCAGTATTTTTAAACTCCCAACTTTATTCCTCTCTCTTCTCCAGTAATTTTTTCTCTTACATTAATACTTCTGGTACACTTTCTCTCATTTTTCTCCTTACCCAATCGTTTTTCTTCCACAATTCCTTATTTCATAACACACTTAGTTCCTAATAATTCTACAATCATTTGTTATTTTATGATATAAGTTAGCCTGCTTAATAAAATTTTCCTAGAGGGTAGTCTATTTTTTTTGGAAAATACAGACAAGGCCTTCGTCAAACTTTTCTTTTGTTCTTCATCTTCATTCTTCTGAATTCCGTACGAGACAAATTTGGCCGTTACTTATACCCAACAGTCAGAATCAGGTGTCTCCTGATTAACCAACCATTCCTGGCTGCTACAGACTGACTGGGTATAAATAACGGCCAAGTACGACTCGTGCGGCATTCAGAAGCCCTGAAGATGAAGAACAAGTCATTTTTCGAAACGTCGGCAGATTTGAAGCCCAGTGGAATTCCCGAGAGTCCCGGGAAAATCTAAGAACCTTTATTCATAACATTGTTTATGCGCTGACTGACGTTAAGTCAGAGCGTCTTTATCCTGAAGAAAAATAAAACAATATCATTTTAGTTTAACAATTAGTTTTATAATATGGCGGTATCAACTTCCCTTTCGTAGATCAGGACTTAACAAAAAATTTTCATAAGTCCCGCCTCACCTTTAAATTAGTTAATGCGGCTGAAAAACGTTACGACGAGGATACAAGACAAAACGAACTAAATACGGAAGGCAAAATGCCGAGGCAAAATTGATATTGGGAAGCAGAATTGCATTTGAACTGTATTTGATATAGTGAATAACGCTTTAAGGTATCCGATCCTCCGATTCGTCCGAGTGCTGTTGACCCTGTCTGCACGTGGTAGACAGCAAGTGCGAAATGACCTCAGCCGTCGAAGTACGTTAAACAAATATACTACTAACTCTCAAATAAATTGTTGACTCTTTCCCCAAAAACTAATGTGCTTAACAAAAAATAGTCAGCCAATCTTTAAACGTGAAGAAATCAATCTCTTTGCCTCTTGATTCTTGGTTAGCTAATTGAGTATTTTATGTGATGGAAATTAAAATTTGAAAAAATAGGAAGTATTGGAAGGAAAAACATCGAGTTAATTGTGTTAACTTTGGTGACGATGCACATACATATAAAATATACTGATACACAGAAACGCGTAATAAAGACACAAATAAACTTAGGACGTTTCGACGGTCAAACCATCATCGTCAGCGGTAGAATAATGGCTGAAGCTCTTGCTCTGTTCCCTTGAATAGGAAAGGGTGGGGTGTGGGAGTGCGAATGGGCAGTGGTAAATAAGAGAGAGGTGGCTATTGGGGTAAGTGTTCAGTGGATTGGGTTTAGCCCGGGCTTTTCAAATGCTCACGTTAGCAAAATATGTGCGTACTCACGAGTTTTCCCGCCGAGATTACTGGCGGATTCGGGAAGAGCTTCTATGATGATGAGTGAAAAGAAATCGTCAAAGGTTTGGAAGTGGGAGGCGGTATGGTTGGAGATGGCATCGAGGAAAGGTGGAGTTTTGGTGGCATGGCGGTGATTATTCATACGAATATTTAGAGGTATTTGCCTACGCCGAAGACACGGGCAAAAATTGCTGGAAAGACGGTAGATGATGCTTCTGGCGGTAGATGATGTTTCTGGTGGTACAGTCATGCGTAGAGAAAGATCTGTTGAGGGAAGGGGAGGCAGAAGGGCGGAGGATTGAGCAAAATTTGCACCTAGGGCGTTTGCAGGCTGAGGAACGTGGTGGGTTGAAGGGAGGGTCTAGTGAATTTTATCATGTTTCGCATGTTTGAGGGACTCTTATAAGAAATTTGGGGACATTTGGGTGAGATGAGGGAAGAAGAGCTATTGTTTTTAATGATAGAATATAGTTCCTTGAGTATGTTTTTGATTCTGTGTGCTCCGGTGAAGAATGTGGTGACAAGGATAAGTTGGTTATGTCCGTCGGTCTTGGTCCGTGGGGTATACTTGGCAGTTGGGGGCGGGGGGGGGGGGGGTGTTATTATTTTCGTCCTGTTTTGTCACGATGTTTTGACCTCTTCCAACCTCGCCGGGAGCGGTGCAATATTTTCGCCCGTCGGTCGGGAACGCATAAAGCGGTTGCCAAGGCGAAGGGGAGAGGTAAATATCAAAATCTCTCCGGGTCGTAAATTGTTTTACGTCCACTCTCTCGCCCGGAACCTTTGGTCTCTCTCTCCCTTTTACACCACTGAGCCATCTCTAGCATATCATTTTGCACTCGTGGTATCGTCTCTCCTCTCTCCCTTCGTCATCACTCTAGTTTTAAAAAATTGACATGTTTTGGAAAAGGGAGGAGGGTTGCCAGGAAATTGAACACACGCTTAGCATCGATTTGAGGTGACGGTGTGAAAAGACACGAAGCAGCGATGGATTCGATGGAGGAGGTTACGAAATGGGAGAGAATAGGAGGAGGTAGAAATGATGCAGATTTTTTGCAGCTTTAACAATGTTTTTTCTTTAAAAATCTATATCAAACTAACTCTCTGACTGCTTTGTCACCATTATGTAAAATCGAAGGATTAATATCTGATGGGGGCAAGGAATCTAGTAGTTTCTGCTCGAGGCTTTCGCAGCGCTGTTGTGCTGGTATTTTCATGTATTTCGGGTACCGCTGCGTCTGTGTATCTTGTTGATGACGTTTCGTAGCCAATGCAGACCACATCTTCAGATCAGGTCCATTCGGACCGATTCACATTCGAATGAATTCGGACCTGACCTGAAGATGTGGCGTGCATTGGCTACGAAACGACATCATCTAGATAAACAGACGCAGCTGTACCCGAAATAAGTGAAAATACCAATCTAGTTGTTGTTTGTCAAAAACAGTCCCAGTCACCATTTTAAAAACATTTGGAATGTTCAGCCACTCTAGTCTAGAATTTCTGGCCAGTCTTGCTGATTTTGAAACAATAACAGCCAGGAGAATCTCATATTAGCAAGTAGGTACTCCTCAATTGTCAACCGAATTGTTACGTGTATTTTTTTAAAAGAAATGCTTTGGTGTTATATTTGTTAACCTACTCCTTCATTTCTCTTGGAACCATCGATAAAAATGGTACAACTTTGTGTGCCTTGGTTACATGTTAACACATATATTAATTGAAATCTGCGAAGAAAACTGCAGGTATATACAAATTGATATTTTAGGTTACAGTTATGTGAAGCGTATAGTTTTGATACAAGTGGTGCATTTTATCCAACTATTGGCTCTCTATTGTGTATAACTTTTGAGTCAAGAACTGAGTTAGTGGCGACTCTATCATATTTGAAAATGGTGAAATCGATATGGCCACGAATGAGTGACCGAACTCGATATGCGATATTCTTCAGTCCATCCTTCTCTCACTTGTCCGCTAGGCCGCTACCAGATCTGTCACCGCGTGTGATAGCTAATTTCGTTGCCGAGAAAATTCGAAAACACTATCTCCCGCAGGGGAATACGTAGATAGCGAAAGTGAACTAACATGATACAGCAATTACGCTTGCAAAAATTCTATCGCGCGCGTCATACAGGCTTTACGGATTCGGTTTGACGGGGTATCGCATGTAAGCGCCATCCCCACGGCCACTGTCTGCATTACAAATGGCAGGCTCGCTAATGAGCCGACTCGACGATTCCGTTTCGAAATAAAATTCACCCCGTACCTTCACACACGCACACGGACTTACCCTACAAAACCACGCGTCCACAATACATCGCGCTCACAAATGCGAGGTGTCGGGAGATAGCAGTGCGAGTGTACTATTCGCGCTTTGCAGCCGATGATGACGCGCTGCCTGGCGGGCGAAGCTACCCGAAAATCCGCTGCTAGTTTCGCAGGCGCCATTTCCTGGAACGATCTCATTAGTGGCCGAAGTGCGTCGGAAAGCGGTTGGAAGACGGCCATGCCCGAATATATTTCCCGTGTACCCAGGGCCGGATTTAAGAGTATGCTGCCTATAGGCTAAAAGTCCCTTTGCCACCCCCTCTATAGTTAATATTTGCCTAATACATTTGTTTTATACAACAAAAGGATAGAGTTCATTGATGTTTTCATCTTTTTTAAACATAAAGTTCATTTACTTTAGATAAACTTCAATTTTAATGGTTTACATAATAAATTATATCATCAAATTAGTTATCTACTTGTTTTTTTACTTACTTCCTTTAAGATTCGTTAAAAAATGAAATGGGTTTCAAACTTAATTAAATAATTTGTTCTTGGAGATCAGTGTTCACTACTTTACCACGTTTTTATTCGTTCGGTTTCCGTCATGTCTGTCCGTCCGTGTCCGGGTGGAATATTGCAAACGAGTTTAAACTAACTTCACGATCAGCTAGAGACTTGAAATTTTAACCATAGCTCAGAAGTGGATGACAATGCAATATTAGCTACATGTTATAACAATTAATTAATTAATTAATTATGGATTAATTAATTATTTCAATTCCACACACTGACAGCTGAACAGAATCTGAACTACATCGGGAATTTTCTATGTGTCCCTGTCCGAGTCTCATCAAGATGTATACAATTGATTGGAAACTTTCACCAGGGCATTAGACTAAAAAGCAGAAAATAATTTATTAAATACATTTTTTTTACACCTCGTTTTTAAAACGGACTAAAAAGTATAAAATAATTTCTCCTGGGCCTAAATTTTTGAGATTGAATTTTTAGTGGCTATGGAGATATTTGTAAGACTTGAAGAGAAAAACGTGGGGCGCAGGCAGTAGATAATAGAAGTAGATAATAATCCGGATGAATTCACAACCTATTTCAGTGCATTGCAAATTGTATTAACTGTGGGAGTTTGCTCAACGACACCTGGTCCCTTTAATCCTCCTTAATTATCATGGGTTGCCTGCGCAGTAGACTACTGAGTGTCTGCCAAGTTATCGCGAAAGAACTGTAGCATATGTACACTTGTCTTAGTGTCATATTATTTGTGAATGTATGAACGTTTACGTGTTATGGCTAATACACATAGCACAATAGATATTTCGACAAAGGCAAGATGGCTTATCCTTCATTTAGCGGAGAAAAATTTCTAATATTCAATTGAACGTAAAACTAAGCTAAGTATATAATATGTAAGATTCCATACCAACGAAGATTCCCTGAGATCATTTATACCCACTTCCTGCTTGCCATCCAGGTTGTTTTTTCTTCCATCATCTATTTGATTGCATGGCTGCATTTTTTTATTTAATAAATGAGTTTTTCACCGCACTGGAGTGTCTAAGCGTAGCAGATCAGGTATTTGGTGCGTTTTGGTCTTTTTTTGGTAGCTCGTACGGGACTTGGCACCTATTCAGCTGATTTAATGGTCTTTAAGATGTTTTTTTAAGCGCGTGGAAGTATCAACTGGATACTTTTCTATGTCCTTGCATCCTCTTACTTAACAGAAATTCATGGTTCGGGATCTCTGGGTATCACATAGTCCAAATGAAAGTAAAAGAGTGATGAGGTAAAGTTTGAGCAGAATATATAAGTTATAATTGGAATTCCAAGGCAAACGGGTGATTAGAGTCTTCTTGAAAATAGTTTTAAGTTTTTATCTCCTATTTTGATTTTAAATGATTGTGATCTCACTTTAGATTATCTGTCATTAGTCGTAGCTTAGTGAAATTGTTTCAACCGTTAAATGGCCTGTATTTATGTCTGTAATCTTTTCCTAAGTAGAAGAGTTTGAGATTTCTTGCTCATAAAGTATCTTGGCTATGGATATATGTCCAGTGCTTATTCGAAGATTCTTAAATTATTAACCTTGTCCTTCGCATATAGGTGTCGTGATCCAAGGTATGGATACAGTCTCAAACGATCTTTACGCGTATGATATGTAGCTATCCCCGGTTTAGAGGGAGTTAGAAGAGAGACCACACTTTTCATTAAGTGGGTTAAAGCACGAACGAGCGTCGCACATTTGTCTTGCGTGCGATCAACTCGGGAGTGGGACGAAGTGAATTTATAAAGTTAAGCGAACGCGCTACTACTTCCTTCATTTCGGCAAATTTCGCAAGCCTTCTTCGACCCCATTATTCTTCGCAGAAATTTCCATCATGCCCAGTAATTTGTTCACCTCTTTGCATTGTTTACTCTGCGTAATTTTTCCTTTTGCAGCCAACCCTTAACCTCAACAGACTCAAAGGTGGGGCAGGAGCTCTCATACGCGGCTCCCAACGTGTCGTTCACTCGTCGGAGGGAAGAGTTGGCTGCGAGGGGCGGAGGCAGTGGGGCAACTTCCGCACTTTTTGACGCAGAGGGGGGTGGAGGGGGGTCGAGGGAAGGGGGTGGAAAAGGTTTAAGGGGTGCCTTGCTGATATTCTCGCATCAAAGATTCAACGTGTACGGCCCCGCAAAATGTGCGAATGCTAAATTTTAATTTGCGAAACTTTGACTCACCGCCTGCTCTCCCAACGGTTGTGGCTACAAAAAAAAGCTGTGCTGGTACTCTCATTAAAGAAACATCGTTCGGCATACCGTTTTAAAATTTTCCGTTCAGCGTTTATGCCGCGCCATGAAGACAGGAAGCCCGTTGCGCTCGGGACAGTTAACGAATTTATGTGTATGTATTAATATCAATATATTTTGTAGTACGATACATTACGCATTGCACATCGGACTCATACATGTATGCATGTATGTACAAAGATATAAAAGTTTCAATAAACACAGTAATGCGAAAATAAAATCAAAGGACACCCACAAAAAATGCTTGACGTTTTGAACGTCAATCATTCTTCTTCGGTGGTTGATTACCTTTCGATAGCGAGTGTCTGGAGCCGTTTGTTGTATTTTATATATAACTGTATATTGCATTATGTCTAAACATCATACTTTATACCTTAATAACCCGTAATGCTACCCCCAAAGCTGCGCTGGGGTAGGCCTGGGCGATATTGATAATTCAATATCGGGATACGATAATTTTAGCATATCGTCAGGTGGCGATATCGATAACTCATATCGTGACGATAAATATCGTCTTATTGTGCCCCGATATTTTATCGGGGCACGATAAATATCACGATAAACATCGCGATCACGATAGATATCGCGATAAAATATCATGATATCGCGTCCCGATACAATATCACGATATCGCGCCCCGATAAAATATCACGATATATTATCACGATAAATATCACGATACAAGATGGTGATATTGCGCTCGTTCAAATATTGCGTAAACGCACCCGATGAATTATCGTGATATTGCGCCGGTTAATCGTGTCGGAAAAAAGACAGCCGTTGGCTTGGCCTTCGCTTATGCTGGAGCAAGCACGTTTGAAAACTTACTATTCTGATATCTGCTAATTCAAATTCTCAGCAGTTCTCTCTCACTCTCTCTTTCAATAACAGTGGTCCGATAGTTTATAGGTGACGTCTTGTTCAAATTTTGGAAGGAACTGAAAACAACTGTTTGTACATTAGTGTATAAAATGTCCACTGATCTAAATATACCGAAACAAACTCAGCAAGGAGAGCAATATCACGATCTTTTATCGTGATATTTATCGTGATATTTTATCGGGGCGCGATATCGTGATATTTTATCGGGAGGCAATATCTTGATATTTTATCGTGATATTTATCGTGATCACGATATTTATCGCGATATTTACCGTGCCCCGATATCTTATCACGATAAGACGATATTTATCGAGCAACGATATATCGTCAAAATATAAAACTCAAAATCGGATTGGCGATATATTAAAATATCGTGATATTTTACGATATATCGATTTATCGCCCAGGCCTACGCTGGGGTCCTCATTAATCATACCATGCAATTTTAATTTTCTCATTGCAAGTCACATTTTTTGTACAAACATTCACATGCATATTATTACATTTAAAGTAAGAAATAAGGGGAACAACATGTTTTTGAATGAGACATGTTTACATATTTGGCATTAATTTTTTTATATTTTTTTAACATTGTCGTTCATTGAGTTATACATAAATATATATAAACACACACACAAACATACATATAAGCATTAACGTTTAAAATATAATATTATAGAATAACTGATATTACAATACATTATATCTAACAAGGCTTCTGGAATTGAAGTCCAGATCAAACGATTTTTGTCAATTGAAGCATTTCAAAATTACTTTCCTTTGTTTTTTATTAAATCATCGAATTTATCCTTTAAACTGCAATTTTTGTCCCTAGCAGATAGGAGATTTTATCTCTTATCTTGTGCACCAGCACTTTTATTCTCAAGTAATTCATGCACATCAAAAAGAAAAGGGAGATGTGTAAACCAGAGTTCGTTTCGTGCACCAACGAAATGGATTTGATTTTCTTGCTTTTCGTAAATGCTTGATAAAGTTTGAGCTATTGCATGAAAAACACGAGGCAAAAGAGAGAGAGACACTAGGAGAGTGTACCTTGCGAAAATCTCTAAGGCGAAATGGTCCAGTTCTGCTTGTTTCAATGTGTGCGACACCGGTTCCCGGAGGTTGTCCCGGTTAAAGATACAGCAGCGTATTCTTCCCGCCTGCGTGCTCCTTGGGGCCCTCAAGACGAAAGCGAAAAGGAGATCATTCTCGCTTTATTCGATTTACAGAAGATTTATGAAATCCATGTACTTGAGAATACCTGGGATTCAAAGATGATGAATGCGGCTATGCCTAACTCCATAGTTAATTTTCGCAATATTTCATATAGCCGAGTACGGTCCCAGCAAATGTTTTTGATTTTTAGGTGTTTCCTATTTTTTTCTACGATTTAATTATCATCAAGTAAACGCGAAAACAAATAAGTCGTTGCCGCATATTTCAACCTTCAAACAGTGAAAAAAGTGATGTTTTATCCGTCAGCATAATACCATGGCGATGTAATAGCCAGGCTACGTTTGAAAATTAATTTTTCAGGCATGGTATTCACCTCGATAACGGCGGTCAAATAATGCATAGGAGAGTGAAAAGATGACCCCTAAATTGGGAATTTAAGGTGGAGACAGTCCATAACCATATCAATCAGCAAGTAATAATTTAAGTGATGGAGTTAATACAGAAGATCCCGAGTTCGATTCTCGACGGTGGCAGAAATTATTCAATGAAATCCCGATGCCTATTTGGGTACTTTGAGGACAGCATCTAAAGTGTAGTACTTCTTCCTACGAATGGAATACTAAACCATGGTCCATATGGTGCCTCTCTTAAAGTGTAGGCTAATGTTGATGCCGGGTTTTTCTCCAACTTTCCTCCATTATGCGATGTATTTCTCCGCGTACCAACATTCCCAACGGTCCTAATGGTGCAATTTAACTCTGGTCCCCGTCCAAATACACGCAACCAATGATGAAGTTTAACCGCTTGAAAAAAAATCCACACTAGCGACAGGCTCTACGTAGAGAATGCAGAGAAGAATCTCTACGGGTTTTTTTCCGACACTTCAGTGACATATAATCACCTTCAGTGACATATAATCACCTTCAGTGACATATAATCACAGAGTATCTATATGCGTTTGTGTTACTGGGTGATTTAAATGTTTTTGCAACCAAATAAAGGTTAACCCGGATTTCATGGTTGGGAAGGTCGCCAAAAAATCGAAGCCCAAATTTTTCGCCTATAAATCCAATGTTGGACTCGCGAGTTATTTTAGTGTGTAAAATCTAGGGGTAAAATGCATCCCTGACCTCTTTGTATGCATCGTGAAGTTTTTCACCCCTTTTGGTCACTGCTGAAATGTATGTAGACTAGAGGTATTCCAGATGATGGTGTTGATGAGAATGGAGAGGGCTGATTGGATAGTGAGGAAGACAAACTTGGGAGTGTTCGGTATGGTAGGAGAGGAAATTAAGTTTTAACGATAGTAGCTTTCGCCGCGATTCTGAGTGAGAAATAAATGACTGGGGTCCCGCGATACTAACATATATCCCGCCCCTTCCGATAAGAAATCAGAATTACTATTTCCTGTACCTGCCAGAAAAGCAATTCTGGCAGGTACAGTAAATAGTAATTTCGTCATCCAATGGACTAGCAAATGTTAGCATTCTTCAGAAACAGCTGGAAAAAGCGGCGGGTATCGTGATGTGGTACATGGAAATATGTTTTGAATAAAATTTCTTCCTGAAGGTGATACACATTTATTTTCGAATGCAGTCAACAAAAGTATCGTCTTGAGTTAAGAGTGTAGACAGTTTTCTTCCGGTACAGGGTCTGTCCGAAGTGTTCTGGTAATTTTTTTTTTTCAAAAGTTCCGGTAATTTAAAAAGTATCATTTATTGAACACATAACTTACAATCTCTTAAGAACTTTTCAAAGTGTTCTCTTCCTGAATCGATGCACGTTTTCCAACGCTTCACCCTTTGCCTCTTGTACGCTTCTTGGAAGGCCTCAGCGGAGACCTCTCCTAGAGTCAGTTCCTGCCGTTGACGGGCGCTGATCGGTGTCCCGACCCTTCCCGGAACCTCTTGTGTCACTCGAAGGTTTGGTTCCGTTACATTGCGTCCTCCCCGAAGACTTGCCTAAGCATTTTTAACTAAAGGTTTGGCTCTAGCAGCATTTGCGAAGCATAGATCTGAACTAGGTCTACAAGAAGAATAAATGTAACAGAATAATTACAGTGTGATCCATGACCTACCTATGTATTAAAAAGAAATTGTATGTAATAAGACAAACTTTTATGTAATGACTTGTAATGAGAAATTTAGGAGTGTTGAACTGAGTAATTTATCATACAGTTTGAATGTGATATAATCGGTGTTCTTTTGTTTGTTTATTCCTGTTGCGTTTTACTTCTATCTATTGTTGGTTGTTGATATATGTCTCCCTAAAAGTAAATACGTGTTTCTTAATAAAAGGTTATATAATTCGTCCTATGTGAATCTGCTTCCATCCTCATAACCCCTAAAATAACAACAATGACCTCCCTAACAGGCTAAGTAAAGTCCAAGGGGCTACAGCAATACTTTATGCAGACGATACCAATGTTATTGTGTCCGCAAGTAACCTCGATTAGGCATGCTATTTCCAATGGTAAACTTATCTCCCTCCACTTATCTGAGTGGTGTACGCAGAGCAGAGCGAACATCAGCAAGTCTCAGGTTTTTTTAGCCCGCCATTTTTTACTGAGTTGAACGCAAAATTTAATTGCGTAACGCAGCTCCAAGTTCTGCTCATTCATTTTTTCGACGAGGGTATATGGTGACACACTTTTGGCGCTAAGCACGATGTTCAATCATCCGCTGCGACTGCACTAGGTGGCATTCTCTATAGCCAAGACACCCACCACTTTTTTTCCGCCTGGAGCCGTGCCGCGCAAGCATACGTGGCCGACTATGGAAATTCATGACCGTAACTTTTGGGACAGACCCTGCACTTTCGAGATGCTCTGGTCAAAAATAAAATACCACACCTTGCTCCCGTGCCAATATTTTGTGAGTATCGATCGGTTCGGAAGTGGATGTGCGTGGACTGGAGGCATTTGAGTGAGCTATTAGGATTTGGGCGAAGTCCGAGTGGTCAATCGGACTTTAAAAACTCGGAAAACACGCACGTTTACAATATTTTAACTCTCCCCGTCGATGGTCATCTGAATGGCCAAAATTGTATCCATGCGAATTAAATTTCCTGTATTTAAATTGACAAATTGGATTTTACTTTAATTTAAATTTACTGGTCAGCTGCGCTCATCTTGGAATAGGCAAAGATCATTTATTAAATAGTGAGAGGGTTAAAGGAAATATGGTTTCAACATTAGCCTGCTCTCAATGAAAGGTACAAAGGGGGCCACAATTTAACGTCTCATCCGACGGATGGAGTATTGAGCTCTTTAAAAGCTCTCCACGCGTCACTTAAAGTAGAGATCGGGATTTTCAATGTAAACATATGTCATTGACAAGATGCGAACCCAGGGCCCTCAGGTAGGGGAACCAATACTCTAACCACCAACCAAACCGATACCAAGGGGTCCACAGTTTAACGTCCCATCCGACGGACAGAGTACTGAACTCGTAAGTGCTCTCCTAACAGCCCTAAAGTAGATATTGGGATTTCCCAAAAAATCTCTGTCACTGACTAGGTACGAACCCTGAGCCCTCAGGTAGGGGAGCCAATACTCTGACCATTACACCAAACCGATTCCCTCGGTCACTATGCGTCTATTTAGCTTCGTGTCTCCCCTTTCCCACTATGGAATATTCCCCACTTGCTTCTTACGAGTTACGACATTCTTCTCGGAGACACGTTAAGAAAAGTCTGTTGTGTATCCTGAGGCAAGTTTTCAGCGCGCTTGGAACGGATTCCATGTCTCCGTGGAGTGTTGCTCGCAGCAGTTGAGAAAATAGAAAAAATTAAAGTTAGTTAAGAATCGAAGCTTCTTCTCCCGTCAAACTCCCGACTTCCACCTCCAGCCTTTTTCTTTCTCGCAATTCGACCTTATTTCTCCTCTCTTTTGCACAATCGTCACTTCCTCGCCTTATCGTCTCTTCAAAGTTTCTTTTTCCTTATCCTTCCTCGGGATCCTAAGACTTCTGACTATAATAATAATAATGCTCATCTGTTCGTTACTCATTCCTCTCACAAGTTTTTTCGCATACTTCCCTCCGCAGAACGCTTACAGATTATCATCGATGTATGGGAGACGTGATGTGAATAATCATGCATGATTAATCATAATAGCAGTAACTACATTTATTTCGCCATGATAATAATTCCAACTTTTTTTGAGAGAGGCATAGATATTTTTAGCAAAATAGGTGTGAAATTTTGACACTCAAGAAGACAATATTCTTGTAAAGAGGTTTCCCTTCCTTGATTACGAATAATATGTTTGGCAGTTGATTGACAAAAATATCAATAGGTACGTAATAGCAAAAAATATAGTGTGTCTTTACACGATATACGTAAAATTATATGCTGTAGAGAGTGCAGATAAACAAAGGTAGTAACACGTAAACAAATGTTGAAACAGGTGAACAAAGATAGAAACAGGTAAACAAATGTTGAAACAGGTGAACAAAGATAGAAACAGGTAAACAAAGGTTCATACAGGTAAACAAAGGTTCATACAGGTAAACAAAGGTTGAAACTGGTAACCGAAGGTAGAAACAGGCAAACAAAGGTCCATACAGGTAAACAAATGTTGAAACAGGTGAACAAAGGTAGAAACAGGCAAACAAAGGTTTAAATCGGGTTCACAAAAAAAATCGAATCTGTTCAATGAAAAACTTCTAACAAGTAATTGAACGACGAATTCACTTCGGCAGTAAAACTCTTACTTGAGGTAAACTCAAATAACAGAATTAAAAATTCCTTTTAAATCATACTGTGAAAATAACCATATTTGTAATGCAGTAATTAACGTAATTTGTCATACTCGCTAGAGTAGACTTCGTTTGATTGGTGTTATTGAAATAAATCTCTTACAAGAAGGAAAGGTGACTCAGATCGTGGAATATTTGGAGTAGCGGAGTGATTTCGATTGTGCCTAATATTCCATTTCCCAGCGTTAAACCCTCTTCAAATTCCCTTAGGTAAAGTGGTTAAAGTCCTTCGGCAATAAGTGCCACTGCCTTATTTCTAGGGGCATCCATATCAAAACGTAAGCGGTGAAGGAATCATATCTGATGATTTCCCTGCGTATGCTGGGTGGTGAGGTATAGGGACTCGGAATCTTCAGAATGTCGAGCTCTCCATCGCTTTCGACGTTTTGATTGCCAGATCGTCCATCTTTTTCAGGGCTGAATAAAGACGATGGACGACTCGAGCATCGAAACTTCGGCAAGCGGCTTGACCCGGTGGAAATCCCTCATAGAAATCACTACCAACGAAGGAGACATACTATTAAAGAAAATAAATACAATGATGCAAAGTCAATATTCAGATGTAAAGGTTTCCTTAACTTTTTTGTTTCATAATGTTTATCTTGCCAGGAGGTTTTAGGTCATTTTTCTAACAATGGACTTATTTTACTGAATAGCTGACCGAATTATCCATATAGACCAAATAGAAGAAGAAGTGCTTTCACAAGATAGTTGCAACATACACTCCGAGGTGGATGGCTTTAAATTTATTTTTTGCAAACTGTTTTTTCTGTCTTTCTTTACCATTTGTATGTTGTCGTGAATTCTTTACTCGTTGTTAAGCAGCAGTTAAACCTGCGGAAGCAAACTAAATTTTCGTCTTCGCAAAATAAAAACGTCTGCTGTAGAGTTTATTGCATCGAATAATTAAAAACAAACAAGGCATATATTAATAAACTGACTTGATACATATTAATGTAAATATTACCACGGGAGACACTTACATCGTTACAATGCCTATATATTTTTGATTTATTCAACATAATGTTTTCTTTTTAAAAGTATTATTTGTGATAAATATTTGTGATCTAATTGTTTAGAACTCTACTACATTAATATCGACTCATGTGTAAGAGCATGATCAATTTTCACATTGAAAACAGTAATGATTCTTGGAGTCAATTTTTGCTTTGCGGGTTACGCAAAACATTTTTTAGTTTTCCTGCGTTGTGTTTTTTAAATCGGTAATCTAAATTGGTGCTCACGGTTTGGGTAAAGTTTATGAGAACTATTCGATTGAATCCTCACCACTACAAATTATTTCATGGCTGTCACTTTTTGATTCACGTTGTCTTGAATATCTTACCATTTATGCCTGTAATGTGCCTATTCTGTTAAGTTGTCGCCTTCCTTAGTAATCGGTCTCAATTCATTGTTTTGCATAAAAACATATTCATTTGCTGAGGGAGATGTGAATGTAGCCGTGATATTACTTGCATATTAGTCGCTTATATAGAAATGATAATTGTGTAACTGTTCTGGTGATCGCGATATTACTTTCATTATTGATCAAATGAAATATTAATTGCTACCTTCTTTCTTTCTCATTTTTTTCTTTTTACACATTTCTTTCTTTCGTATCCATTGCTTTCTCTTAAGAGCCATTATAACCCACCAAACAACCAACATCACTCCTCTAACATGAAATTTGTTCATATTCATTCTCCCTCGTATAAAATCTTGTGCATATATTAACTGATGCAAGTGACCCTCCCTTGTGGGTTCTTGGGTTAGAAGCACCACTTAGCGAGGTTTCAACGAACTGATTTGCTTCCATTTCATACATATGAATCCGTTAGTTTTTTTCTGTGTTCCAGTCTGTGGTGCTTAGTTTTTTTTACTGAAATAATTGAAATGGCGAGGTTTAATTTTAATGTCCTCTCTATTTATCAAAAATGAGGCTGATGGTAAATTCAGAAGTAATTGATTCATGTGCCAATAAATTATTCGCCAAAACTGCTTCCGTAATCGCGGATTCATTTCCTTTTATCATTTCACGTTTACGCATTGAAATTAATGCCATAAAATAAATCACGGCTAAATTATAAATAACTCGGAATTTTAGTATTCGAACAAATTCGCATCGATTATGGAATGCGGCATAATTTAGAACCGAAATAAATATAGACGTTGGAAAATTGCGCCTGAAAGGTCAAGCCGTCACATCGATCATCTGCTGATTGTGATTGTTATTTCAATGGATGTTGTGCGATTTTGGTCATACTTATTGCCCTATTATAAAACTTCAAACATTTTTAATAAAAGAATTTTAAGTTTTGTTCCCAAATGTTGATTTATAGAGCCGACCATGGAAAAGTTGTGCCCTTATCTAGTATATTTTACTATTGTAAATTTGTACCAAAACCTTTGTCGGTATTTAGAAATTAAAATAGCGGAAAAGAACCAATAAGTCTTTTATTTAACATGTTTGAAGCGAAAGTATTCCACAAAGTGACGCCTGAGTCATTCTTAAACGTGAATATGTAAAAATCTCTTTGGCATTGTGGAGTGCACAATATGTCGCCACCTTACTTAAAACAAGAATTTTAAGTGTTTCACTTCTTTCATATGATGATCATGATGAGTTTTTGTGAGCCTCTGTTTTAACTTTTTCGGCCTTCAAATACACTTGTGCTTTCATTTCATGTGCTGATATCTTTAAAAGCAATGCTTTTCATTCATTTTAAGGTTTGAATATTGGTATTGAAGGATTTGGCGTTTTCCCGGTGAAAGATTGTGGTGAACGGACGATGTTGGGTTTCCACCTGATTCAGTACGGGTTTGTTTTTTGTTTATGGTCATATTTGAACTATTTCCTTATGCACCTACATGCACACCTCCTTTTCCTTCGCTGATGTTTCTTCTTGTTCAAGCAATTATGAATGATTATAACCATTGAGGTGAGATTTATAAAATAGTTTCACCAGTTATTGTTGCCAGTCATTTTTTTTAAACTTCAGATAAGGTTTACAAAAAGCTGTTTATCAATTTAGTGGCAATTAATCAGCTATTTAGTAATTATGAAATCAGTTGAAGTGTTTTTAACTATTGGAACTGCACTGCTTTCACCTCGTATTCAGGTTTCTTCGAAGCACTGAATTTTGTAATGGATATCGTTACCTTTATCATAAATTGAGTATATTTGATATTTTAACATGCCGTAAAAACAATTGCAATGATTGGAGACTCGAAAGGTTAATGATATCGATTTAATTTTGCTAAAGTAAAGGAATCCATGCCAGGAAGACATCATCATAATTTTGCAGCATTTGTTGAATAGAAGCATGTTTTTTCTATTATTCAAAGTATTGACCAAAGTGGAAACAAAACCGTGTCCGTGATGCCTAACGCGGGAAAAATGTTTTCACGACATTTAAAAAAGCAATACCAGTCTTGATGCATGGAGACTGAAAAGGTTAATGACATCGAAAATGCATTTTGTAAAATTAAAGGAGGCTATACCTTAAATAAGACACCATCAGAATTTATTTAGGAGATTAATGATTTTTATTATTCAAAGTATTGACCAAACTAAATGAAACATATGTAAGAAGTAATGACATTGACGCAGGCATTGGGCGTGGACAGCTTTTCGTGGACGGAATATTCAATGTGTGAATTAATGAGACTCTGCAATACTAGTGAACGAGTTTTTTTTCATGTTTTATTCATTCGTTTATTCATTTTTTTATACTAAACATCAACCATCGCCTTGTGCACGCGCATTGTGCCCTGTACACCGAAACTGAATACAGGAGGTGCATCGTTGTAATGGCGTCACGTGCACAGCGGTGGTACTAATTAAATGTTGTCTCCAGTTTTGAGTTGCAGTGGCACGCGCAGTCTCCTCGCCCGTGTTAAACGAGCACGGCAACGACTCCCACCCTCCCTCTTACTCCTCTTCTTCTTCCCCATCATCGACACTGGGGCGAGAGAGGAGGGGGAGAGGGAGAAGTTGGAGGATGCATCATATATATGGAAACACGCCCTCGTTAGCGACTGAACGAGCAGCGAGAACTCTATCTCCGTAGCGCCGAAGCGCGTCGTGTTCGCCTACCTGGCGAAGAGTCAAACCGTTGCAAACGCTTCGTGCGCTGAGCGAGAACATTCAAATCGTTTTTTTTAAGCCTCAGAAAAGTTTCGAATGTGGAGCAGTGATTATAATAATGATAATGGTAATGTAGGCATAATTTTGGGTAAAAAATTATTTATCACACCTCAGGTTAAAACCAAGCAAATTATATAAAAGTCTATGTCAAAGGAAATCAACAAAAGGTTGGATTAATAAAGTCAAGAATGATTTAGAAAAAAAACAACATAAAAGAAAACGATGATAGATAAAGAAAGCAAGATTTATTTAGAGACAAAGCGATATAAATGGTTGGTAGAAGAGAGAGAAAGAAAAGTTCAATGTGATCCGAAGGGAGATAATTAGGAATAAATAATAACATAAATATGTACGCAATTAATAATTTATTATTTATATATATTTTATTAACAAAACAGATCTTCAAATATTTTCGGGAAAACAAATAAACAACAAAGTGGATTCAAGAAGTTGCAATAGATTGAGAAATAGGTAAATATATGAGAAGGCGAAGAAACTGAGAATAGTGAGACGATTCGAGAAAAAGTGTTAAAAATGGAAGAAGTCTTAAGTGGAAAAAAGGACTGTAAGTAGCGCAAAGAAAGATAATAAAATATAGTTGCATAAACATAATTATTTTAAATATATATTTTGGTATATTATTATTGATATATATTTGGTCAAAAACAGATCTTAAAGTATCATTGGGAAAAGAAGTCGACGACTAGTTGAATGGGGTGCTCTCATAAATTTAAAAGAGCATTTTGTTTTGCATTTATCAATTAATTAAGTAAAGCCACTGACATTTGCAAAGCAGCACTTTATAATTCTCAATATTCTTGTAGTTATGGAACGTCAAAGTTCGCGAAAATTTCAAATGTCTTTCGCGCGGAAGAAACGCCTTTTGATTGGTGTTACGTCATAATGCGAGTAAGCGTGTTTACGGGGTTTACCCCCGCCCCATGACAATACAGCGATTCCGTGTTTCGTAGGGATGGGCGATTATGGGAAAAACTGGTTTTAGGTTAACCGGTTATTTTCAGCGAGTATACTCCAGTATTGAAACCTGAAGGGAAAAACTTTTTTTTTCAGGTTTTATAACCTGAAGGTATAATAGGTTTTTAAAAGGTGTTGTTACGGATGTGGTACATTAATATTCTCTCGTGAGTGAATCGGTGGTGAATTGCTCAATATAATGTGATTATTATTGCAGCTACACGGGAATTACTACGGCTTTTGATCAAAACTTTTGCCGTTTCTAAAAAAAATCCTGTTTTTTCTTATTTTGGACGACTACTGCTAAAATAAATGTATATCAATGGTGATTTTTAAAGTTAAGAAGCTAAAATTCGACATAGGTGTACATATATATTTAATGGTAATATTTCCGTGAAGTATTTTATTTAAGTTATAATCCTTTCCGCATTACATCATTTCCTTTAGTCAAATACTTATTTGCATCTCGAATGAGAAGAAGTAACTGGAATGTGTTCAACTACCTAAGATAGCGCTATAGTGTAATTAATATATATTACAATTCTTTTACTTGTGAGCAGAAACGTTTTTCTGGAAGTAACTTCACTGTAGGGATGATTACTCGCTAGTAACAAAGTCACTGTTTCTAATTTTTATCAGTAATTTCATTCCTGTTGAAAACTAGATAATAAGCTTGACTGAGTTGTTACATTTGTTGATCATTGAGGGATATGCTTTAGCGAATTACTTTATCTCATTGTTCTTTATTCATTATCATTATGCAATTTTGAGTGCAACAAGACCGAGCACTCCCAAGTACGGACGAAATGAAGTTGGATTAGGGTAATGAAATTCATATTATTATTATTATTATGGTTACAGTTTCTCCATTTCACATCACCGTGATAATACAACATTTATTATCCCTCTCCTTCCACCACATCCATTGCTTAGTAAAATAATCATGTAAGTTCCCCTAGTTAACTTCTTCGCCGAGTAATTCAGGTTACCAGAAATTATATGAAGACAAAAACTTCCGATCACCCTCGTGAGTTGGCGATTAGTCAATAAAATGCTTTTACCGGGAATGATTACTTCGGCGCACAATATGCATGGCTTATCGCATAGCCATGACGCATCTCATGCCTTCCCATGATTTTTCAATTAAAATTGAGCAGAGATTATGTACAAATAACTTCTCCAAATACTCTCTCTTTGTTATGTACTAATTATTATTGGAACTTCAAGCATTCCCTCATAGCCGGGCAGCTGTTCTGTTAGCAGGAGCAAGTAGTACCAAAATTCCCCGACAGAGGGCAGCCTTCCAGTTATTTCGCTCGGCAGCCATTCCATTAAAAGTGGAATGTGGAATGTGGAATGTGGAATGTGACCAAATGTGGAAAAAATAAAAAAAGTGTTATCGTTGTATAATTGAAAATTTAAACTCAGCCAGATTTAGTAAAATTAATTGCTCAAATGAGTTATTACCAAAATATGAAAGAAAAATTTGAATTTTACTCATAATGGAGAGCAGAAAGTGTAATTAGTTCAAGCCCGAAACTTTACCATGTCACACCCGGGACTTCTTAAAAATATAATTACTAGAAAAGTGATGATTTTGAATACTTCTCCATTAGTTTAAACTAAAGAACAATTATTGTAATTTTACTGATATTAATATCAACACTAAATTTTTTTGCTATTCACAGAGTTTACAGGTTAAAATAGTCTTATGTTACTGAATGTCATTTGTTTGAGTCACACCCGTAACCACAGTTTTATTCCAATTAAAACAGTAACTAATTATTTTTTTTTAATTGCATATTAAGTTGTAAATTACCTTCTTTTATGGCTTTGACTAAAGGTGTACTCCAGTATATTGTAGTTGAAGTATTTGATGTGAAAATTGAAAATCAAACGCTCTCAAGTGACACCAATGGAACCAATGGAATGGCTGTCTGGTTATTTTTCAGTTAAACCAAAAAACAACCGAGTAATCGGCCGACTCAGATTAGCCTGCGCAGAAAAACCAGAGCAGCTACCATTCTAACCATGGCCATGCTGCAGGTAAAGGCTTTGGCCTGCCATTCTATCCATGTACTGTACCTGCATCATGGCCATGGATAGAATGGTAGCTGCTCTGGTTTTTCTGGGCAGGCTAATCTGAGTCGGCCGAGTACTCGGTCGATTTTTGGTTTAACTGAAAAATAACCAGACAGCCATTCCATTAGTTCCGTTGGTGTGACTTCAGAGCGTTTGATTTTTAATTTTCATATAAAATACTTCAACTGAAACATACTGGAGTACACATTTAGTTAGCCATAAAAGAAGGTAATTTACAACTTAACCCTTTAACGCCGAGGAAATTTTTTTTGTCCGATTTTCTTGATTTTTACATATGAGTAAAAAGAGCACCTAAATACAATTATCACGAATTTTTAGCTACATTGGTTTCAAAACGACCGAGTTATGGGGCGTGACCATATGGTCACGCTAGGCGGTTGTGGGGTCAATTTTTTCCAAATGAAAAAGTTTTGTTTTTTTGTCTTGAGGTTTATTCATCTTACATAAAAACATCTAGAGCAATATAATTATAAATTATAAGTGATAAATTAATTTTTATTGATTTGTTTTTAAACAAATTCACAGTTATTTTAACTTTTAATTCAATTAAAACACATCGAAATGCAAGAAAATACTTAATATAACTTGGTGCGCGTTACAAAGCAACAGAATTTGGAAAACACTTCGGGACATGGTGAAATTATAAAAGCAATTAAGCACAATACAAGTTTAAAAATAGCATAGGAAACAAACTGAAAAAGTGCCTAAATTACTAATTGACATCTCTTATCGTGGTGTTATTTTGTGTGTAATTCAATAAAGCACTCAATGCTCAATCCAACATTGCACTTAACACATTCTGTGCGCATGGAGGAACCACATAACGCAGACCTTCGCCTTATTCCACTCCCTCATCGATGGACTAAATGGTTTAGACCATCCAATCGCAGGCTGACTACAACATGGCTATGGATTTAACTGTTAGTAACTGGCTGTCTTCCACTTCTCTGAGGAGCGTTTTGGTACCTTGTAAGGAATTTCTCAACAATTTCTCCTCTGAATTCTAGCTGAGACATTTTACTTCCAGCTTTTTTGGCGAGGATCCGTGTATTGGTCGTGACACTGTCGATCATCCACGTAAAGAGAGGCCGTCGCCACTCTTTTCTCCTAATGCCAATCCTGTTGTAGCTTATGTTCTGATCCATTCAATCAGTACTTCCCATTAAAATATTGTACTCTCCAAATGCGCTGGGACGGGGAATGAGAATTCTTTTTTTCTGTTCCCTTGAATATCGTTTCACAATAACCGCAGGATTTGCACCATACAATGTCGATGCGATTGTCGCAACTTAGTCGTCAACCCAGCGTACTATTGAGATTTCGTCGCTGCTTGTAATCTCATGATGAGACCCCCTTTTCATCTTCTTCATAGTTTTTACCGGAAGAATTGGAACACACTAGGAATTTAGTTTTCGCGAATCGTTCCCGTATCTCCATATCCTCGCTCTTCGAGGTGAGTAAGGAGAGAAATTCCAGCAAACAAATTGTCAAAGTACAGCTGAAATGGCAGTACTTCCATTTCTTCAGGAAACTTATTAAGAATCTTCAGCATGGGTTTGGCAGTCTTACCAAAATCACTCTCATACTCAGTGTTAGGGTTAGAAGACTTTCCCTGGTAAAAATCATATGACACTAGATAACCTGCTGGAGTGTTCATGCACCAAATCATATAGCCAAATCGGATAGGCTTTCCTCGGATGAATTGTTTACATCCATGACGGGCAAGCGAGGCACCATATATTCATCATAACTTAAATGCTGTTCACTTCTAAACGTATTCATAAATTTGTCCTACAATATATCAGAGAAGGGCCTCAACCTCCACATGTAATCATTTGGATCTGGTTTCGTACTGTCTGCGCAGTCAACAAAGCAGGAAATGTGGATAAATCTATCTCTACGCATAGAATTACAAACTAGATCATAGTTAATATATCTATTTGATTCCTAATATGATCTTTTAGAAGGAACGTTGTTGTATCCAGACAGGAGCAATATAGCGATGAAAGTTTTCATCTCTTCTATGGTTGAATTTGGGTTTGGTAAACTTTTTTTGAAGGGCGTACTTATTGGATTCGGCACAGAAAACGAACCATGTTATCGTCAATTATTGATTCAAATAGTTCTACTGTACTCAAATGCTTTTCATTGGTGTAATCTAAATCAGGAAAAATAGGGATGGTTTTCATCAGTCCTGCTGTATTCCACTCCCGATGCACCAATGTTTTCTTTCTCTTCTTCGCCATGGAATTAATTTTGGTGGCCACCTTGTGATCTGGGATAGCTTCCGTCGTTGATACTTTGGACAGTACAACTTCCGCTGTGCACCGGAGCTGTCGGCAGCATAGATTATCAACCAGACCACCATCATCCTCATCGGCAGAATCTTAGTCCGTGAGGTCGTTTACATCTGAAGGCTCGATGTATATTTTATCAACATCCTCATACTCCAAAATGTCAAGAGAATCTGGCAATGTCAAGTTTCTACAAAATATATAAACTTATATTATTAAATATATGGTTGAAACTTGTAAAAGTGTATAAATACATTCAGATTAGGACAGATTATATTTATACAAGCAGAAAACAATAAGAAAATAGTAACCCCCGAATTTGAAAAAAATTGACCCCATATGCGCCTAGCGTGACCATATGGTCACACCTATGAAAAACTACTACTAAAATATTTACTATGGCAAATAAATATGAAATAATGTATAAATACATGAAAATGTACCTTAACATGCTAATACGATTTATTAAAATACTTACAATTTCCAAAGTATTTTAGTAAGACAATACTTACACAAGGTGGAAATCCATGAGGAGGAGATTCAATGGCACGAGAAAGGTCTCATGAGCATAAGAGCAGCAAACGTTATGATAGTGGTCTAAAAACTGCCTGTCGTACTTCCAAAAACTCTTCGCAACAATGTAAAACCATGTAGTCAAGACGGAGGCCCTGCGACCATTTATTGTTTCGAGATTAAAAAGTAACTTCTTCCCGTGACCATATGGTCACGCTAGGCGTTAAAGGGTTAATATGCAATTTAAAAAATTAACTAGTTACTGTTTTAATTGGAATACAACTGTGGTTCAGGGTGTGACTCAAACAAATGACATTTAGTAACATAAGACTATTTTAACCTGTAAACTCTGTGAATAGCAAAAAAATTTAGTGTTGATATTAATATCAGTAAAATTACAGTAATTGTTCTTTAGTTTAAACTTAGTAAAAATTCGTATTCATCGTCCTTGTCCATTTTATATATTATTGTCATAAAGTACCGAATTGGATTAATTATTTTGGATGCATTAAACATGTAGGTAATATATTTGTAGATCTAACACCCTAGAGAAAAAGTTCGGTGCGACTAGCATACGAAACAAAATAGCTTAAACTCGTTGATACGGTTCTTTGGTGCTAACCAAATAAAAAAATATAATGCCGTTCCGGACATAGATAATACGGCCGCGATCGTTACAAGGTTTGGGAAAGGGCAATATGAGTTTATACCGGAGTCTCAATTTCCACGAGGTTCACATATCGCTTAATTACTTCTACTCCTATGGTACTCCAACGCGACACTGCCATGGCTTCCCTCCAAAGACTCTGGTCTCTTCCCAGAATTCCCCTTGTGGCCACCTTACTTTTTGCCTACTTCAAAGTGTCTCCTCGCTGACGTTCTCTGAAGATCGTTCTTGAAGCAAAGCAATTGTAAGCAACATAGACACTACTTAGTGAAATAAAAAAACAAACACGGTAACAGAGTAAATCATTCATACAATCGTTCTCGTATCATTTATATAGATCCTATTAATATAAGTTTATTTTGGTGAAAGCCGTATACTTTAAACCTTAGATTGCGTGCAAAATTCGTTTCGGAAACGTGCTTGTGATTCCAAGCACTTTTACATCAATGTGAATTTCTCTTAAACAAGCGATGGAAACTCAAATGATTCGTTCTTCGATCCAAATATCTTCATTTGATAAAAACCTTGAAATGAAATAGAAAATATCTCTTCTCTGTCTTTTTTCGTAATTCCGGCCAGGCCGCTAAGATGATGTTTCTTCATTTTTATCGAGCAAATATGAGGCGAAGATTCTGCTGGAACCCAACTGGAATTGTCGGAATCTACTACTTGCACTGATTTTCGCGCCAGTTTGAATATCAAGCTCAGCACATCAAACCAATAACGGTGATGCCTGCTCCCGTATCGGCTCATTTTTCATCATGCGCCTAATTACTACTCGCATTACAAGACCTTGCTTGATTATCAAGCAAAAATTTATAAAATATTTTGCTGGTGTTGGAAAAAAACCGTTGACCAAGCTACACTCAATCTGAGGTTTTTTATGTATTGGCTTTTATTATAAAACCTCAAATCTAACTTCATTCCTCGGAGAAAGGTCTTTTCAAAAAGAGTGACTTATGACGCTCGATACCCAGTGTGCAGTATAGTGTATATTATGTATTGCATGGAAAATTATGAATGAAGAGGAAATATTCTGGTATTTATTACGTTAAAATGTTTAACAATCCTTCATGCATAAGATCAGAAGTGAATTAGTGCTCAAACTATTTATTGAAATGTTATTTGTAATAACTGAGTATAATTACAACCTTCGAACACCATACATTTATTTCTTTCGGCCATCTTTTTTGTTCTCATAGTTATTTAAAATTGCGGCAACGCATAAAGAAATCGTTCGCACATATGGCCATAAATAAGATCTAAGTACCAACATTTATTGTTTAAATTGAATGTAGCCTCTGTAGTTGAAGATATCAATAAATAATACCCACGTACAGTGTGATGAATAGAAGGACTGAAGGAGGTTATGTAACCATTCCTTTTCCGAGCTTTCCCGACTAATTATATGGTGAAATTCTTCTTAAATTTCCAAGCGGGTCAGGAGTTCAGGTACCGACGACGCGACGCTTTGATGACTAACACTGTCATTATTTTCAAGGAAGGTTTACTGTAACGGTCCTCGAGTTAATTTCCGGCGTTTTCAAAAACAAAGCGACGTCAGGGGTTAGCAGTTCGGAAAGATAGCGCGAATCGTTGGATTTGAGTCTCGCTCCTTACAGGAGGGCGAACTATTGCACAATGGCGAAATACATCTAACTCGATGTGGTCGGCTGTTTCCATGGATTTCAAACAGCGGCAAGGATTAGAGCAAGGGAGGTAGTCGGAGTTTGGATCACCATAACCGCCCGTCGGTGTAGGGACCGCGCTGCCAGTTCCCGAGTTCCCATCTCAGCGTTCCAATGCCGAGCGATCCAATACGAGAGGTTTGTTTCCCCGGAGGCGGCAAGGGAGACTTTGATGAGATCCGGGTGACACACACACATACATATATATTCGGGCCCTGCGGCGATATGAAATCTATCCCAGACGTTGAAGCACCGTCGCGTCGCCTGTTTTCTCCGCAAGCAGTAACCTTGCTTCAGGTTGATCGGAGAAGGTTTCAGGAAGTTGAAGATTGAAACAATGAAAAAGAATGAAATTGTACACTTTGGTTAAGGCTTTTTACATGCTTTTTTTTCTTAATATACCTGCCTTCCCCGGGGACTACAACCTTGACTTAGCGATAAGGACTGAGCCCACCGATGATGACCCCTTGAAATTGACGTTGATGGGAACCGTTGATGCTTTGTTGGTATTTAAAGCGTTGAAGCACAGTCGCTTTTCGCCGCAAGCGTCATTCTTGCACCGGGTCGACTGGAGAAGATATCAGGAGGTTAATGATTTAGGTGGTAGTCGAAAGGAATAGAAAGAAGCTTCGCTTTTGGTGAAGGCTATATCTCAATATACTAGTCTTCCTTATAGACTAAAACCTTTGACTTGGCGATCGGGATTGAGCCTACTGGTTGGTGTCTCCCTTGAACTGGACTGACGGGAGCGTTGATAGTTTGTTGATATTTGGGGAGTCGATCGTCAACTGTATTATTTTTTGTGCTATTAAGGACCAGTGGATGTTTTTTTGAGGGAAGGATTATGTGGACAACTCAGTAACACTGGTGAATATGCGCATTTTAGCAAGTTTTCAGAAGATAAAGGATTAATTCAGCAATGATTGAAACAAATGTAGAAACTGTCAAACACCTCGATGGTGGCAGCATTTTATATAAGCAGCATTAAGGCTGCCAGAGCTCTCGCAAAAGTTCCTGGCGCATACCTGTGCGGAAAGGAGGGGAGTAAGAAGTATAGGTATTGTAGGGAAATGACGTATGGAAAGAGAGATAGGCAAAGAGAGAGAGAGAGAGAGAGGGTGAGGCAGGGGAACCAAATTACTTCATGAATAAGGCACAATGCACTTATACCCAAGGCAAGTGGTTAAATTCACCCATCGCCATCACTTTACCAGGGACCCTAATTTGAGGTCTCATTGTGAAACGAGTCGAAACCGGACGGCAGGTAGTGGTGAGTCATTCCTCTTCTCAAAGCGTTTTTATTGGTTGCAGTTTTCTCCACACTGAACAACCTTACTCCCCCGTTTCGTAGGATTTGAAAGTTCCGTAGCCCATGTCCCAAACATTGTCCAATGCAAAGCATCAAGAACCTTTGCGAGAGGTATACTCATGTTTTGCATGGTATAGAATGCTATTATATATTCTGATTATAATAATTATTACCCTGGTGAGTCTAGTTGGCGTTTGATAACCTATGCCACTCGAGAAAAACCCGACGTCACCATTCGCCTTACTCCTGACGAAAGGCTCCACAGTTTATCGTCGTATCTGACAGACGGAGTAGTCTTGCGTTAAGTTATGAGTTCTGGTGCTTTCAACTGGATTGAGAAGTCGAACACAGACGTTTCAAAGGTAAACTCGGAGATCCACTTCAGGGTGAAAATCGACTCTAATGATCGAAGTCAAGTTTGCTTTCAAAACATCGATGATTGACCTCTCTACCCAGTTGGCAAACCGATAACTCTTCACCCAAGCAATACGCCTGAAAAAACTCAGCCTATGCCCTTAAAAGCCAGCCTCGGCGGTGACGTGGAATAGTCTTCGCCTGCTAATCTGCTGGTCTCGGGTTCGAGTCTCAACAGGGTGAAAATATCACCACTTAGTGCGTGGCTGTTTGTGTAAAACGTAAAGTGAGTTTAACGTAAGAGAGTCCTGTGAAGACCTAATAAAGCTCAGTAATGCCTCAATTTATTTTTTGGAGTCCTCTGGAGGCAGCGGAGGAGGGAGGGTCATAATCATTCAGAAGAAAATCTCTGCCACTGCAGGGCATGAAACTAGTCCCTCAGTAGGGGAAGCCTCTTGCCACATCATCGACCTGTCATCTCCAACTATGATACAATAGTTCATGCAGAAAGCAAAATTATGCGGGACATTTGATGCGGAGTGAGGAGTTTGTAATGGCGATAAGTTATTATCAGTTATTAAGCTTTGAGGGGGAAAATATTGCGAGGAAGACACAAATGTTTACAGTATTCTGATGACGGGGACTATATGCGAGGATATAAAGTAGAGGCTGGTGAAGAAGTTCGATACAGATTGTAGCTTTTTAAGGAGCAGAAATTTAGCAACTTAAGACTATTATATGCTTCAGACTTTCGACATGTGGGTGTGGAGGAATATGGAGAAGGTTTGGTCGACGGAAAGGAAGACAAACGAGAAAGTGCTTGATATGGTAAGTGAGGAAAAGAAACTTCTGGATGATCTTAGGAAGAGGGAAAGTAGATGGTTGAAGGAAGTAATGAGGGATGAGAGGATACTAAAGGCTGTGACAGAGAGAAGGAAGCTTGGATGGGGAAGAAAGATAATAGGTTTAGTAGGAATACGACGAGATGATGGGAGTAACACGCATGATGAGTTGAATTAAGAAACATTACTAGTATATAGGGCCCTGCGAATCTGAAAATCTATAGTATTTTTACGTTCTTTCTTTTAAATCTGTTTTAACCAATATAATAATTAATGATGTTTATTTTTAGATACGTATTTACCGCTCTTGTGCTCTTAGATAATGCACAAAGTGAATAAAAACATTTGAGCTCTTGGTAGCGTCAAAGAAATTTTTGTGGGGAGCAACCATCATTACATGAGTGATATAGAATCGCAAAATAACCATGGTAAAATAAATGGATATGAAATACATAAATTCATGAAAAATTGGATAGCTATACCAATTTCAATATTTTCACAGACAATAAATTTATAAATATTGAAGTCAGAAAAACATTTGTTTTTCCTCAAAAAACATTTCACACTTCCACAAAGCAGCATACGTTAATTTTTTTAAAATAATGTGAATTCATTCCGATAACCTTTCGAAGCGGGTGGTTATTTGTTGGATAATTTAGGACCAAATTATCTTTAAAATACACGTGTGCAAACCTTTTTAAAAAAGAAATGGCATTCTTCTGCGTTTTGAGTTATGTAAATATCAAAAATTCATTTAGTTACAAGTATGTTCCCTTTGGTGATTACAGAAAATCTTGCTGAAACTACGGTAAACGGGTAGATGAGGAGAAATGTTTAAGTGAAAGGGTTTGTAGTTTAAAGGGGAAGGGGGGAGTAGGATAGAGAGAGGCTGGGGGTCGATTGCCTTATTGCGTTTCGTCGTGTCGACAATCCCCACCCCATGTTTGCTGACGTTGTTTTTTTTCAGAAGGAGAGAGGAGGGTGAAGGAGTGAGGGAAGGAAAACAAAAGAGTTTGTTTTCGCGTCGCTCGCGAGAGTGGCGGCAATTATTTTTAACCGGGGTTGATAGTGTAAGAGACTACTATAGGGTATGGGGGGGTTAAAGGGTTAAGCCAGTCAGGGAAGGGAGTCGGGGGGCGCTGTGGGGAATTTTAAGGATACGCGTGCGTATCCTAGCCTCGTGTGCGTGCCCTGACCTTGCTTCCGAGGCCGTGTCAGGGACGTGAGGGTAGCTATTCGAGAGGAAGAGAGATAGAGAGAGGAGAGTGTTTGCGTATTAAAAGGGAAAGCGGTGGTAGTCCCATCCGAGGCTGCCCCTTGTGTGGTCCCCCTTTCCCGAATGCATCCTAAGCCCCACATGTAGCTAGCAGCCACTCCTACTGTACATCTACATAATACCCTGAAAGCCATCCCAAGGTTATATGGCAGGGGGTGAGTACACGCACTTCAGTTCAACGCTTGACCTCTCCATCGCACCTCCTCCTACAATAGATCATTTCTTGTCACATCATCCCTTGTTTGGTGTTTCCTCCAGTTACAACTTAAATCATCAGCATCACTAAATGTGGATGAAGGCTTCTTTGAAAAATTACAGTAGGAAAATAGGTTTTCGTGACCCGGAATCAAAGTAGTTTGACCTTCGACATACCAGCATGGCACCCCAAATATAAATTTAGGGAACTTGAGCTTCCTCGGCCTTATAAAGTAACAAGTTATAAAAATCCCCAAAGGCCGTCATAAATTGGCACCACTCGTCCAAATTACACAACAATTGCTGTTTTGGTTTGCGAGGGAAAAACGAATGCCACTGCAGTGACCAACCACAACCTCTCAACCAGAAAACCCTCCTGTGGTGGTACACCGAAGACGGTGAAATTCGCCATGAAAAAATCCTTTTTGGTGAAGGGTTTATCTTAATATACCAGTCTTCCTTATAACCCTACTCCTACATAACTACAATGCTCCTAAGTATATACCAGTCTTCCTTCTTCCTTAAAACCTTTGACTTGGCGATCGGGATTGAGCCTACTGGTTGGTGTCTCCCTTGAACCGGACTGACGGGAGCGTTGATAGTTTGTTGATATTTGGGGAGCTCAAGAAACCCCCGCTGAAGTTCCCCTTGGATTAATATGGCTTTGTGGTGTAACTGGCTAACACACCTGACCGGCAATTGAAAGAATTGGGTTCGAATCCCGCTCAAGTCAAATGATTTTTTTCGTGGCGAATTTCACCGTCTTCGGTATATAATTTCGCACCCGTGCACGTGACTGCGTAGGCACCACATCATTTGTGCAACCGCAATGATTGGAAATCTTTCCTCCTGTGGTGCTTTACGGGAATGTTACTTCCTCGCCAGTGACAACCACAGACGCACACATAATTTACCCAAATAGGAATCCTGGCGAATGGGACCCCCGCAAACCAACACAGCAATTGCTGCGTAATTTGGATGTTTGGTGTCAATTTATTATCGACATTGGAGATCTTATAACTTGTTACCCCAAATCTAGTTTTTTATGCATCGGAGGCAGGGGTGGGGGGAAAATCATAATTGCCAATATCCGAAAAGGTGAATTGTATATGAAGGTCTGGAGGATTTTTTGTTTCCATTTTTTACTTTTCGCAATGAGTGGTTACGATAGTTTTTTGATGACATATCCTGGTTGTAAGGTGATAATTTTCTGTCTATTCTTGGATAGGGAAATGCTAATAGTTTGCAACTAACACTGTGTGCGATCTTTCCACGAACCATTAGTGGCTATAAAAGAACAGAGCAAGGCACTAAGGGTGAGTTCACACCAGCAAGTTACTTCCGCAAGTTTCTTCTGCAAGATCTTGCAGGGGATTTTTACTCTTACGCAACGAAAAATTATTCACAAGTTAGTGAAGATCTATATAGTCAAGTTTACGTCGAAAGTCGCTTGCTGTGAGTAACTTACGCAATAAACTTGCCAGTGTTATCCCACCTTAATACACTCCGTTAACATCCAATTCACTTTTATCCTCCACCTCTTTGTATTTTCCCTGTTCCTTCCCTTTTTTATGGCTCGTTTTCTGACATCCCCTGCCGCACGTCCTTTGCGGTGGCTCGCAAGGTACCCTTGTTTTGTTCTATCTCTTGGTGGATGCTCAGCAGGAGTAGTTCCTCCCTGAAGCAGGTGCGCGTTACATTGCACGCGGGGTCACTGGGCTAACGATCGCCTCCGTTCTCCATTTATCTATTCCGCAGTTGCTCTCGTCTCCGCACTCTCCCCAAGGTGAAAAGATGGCCGTACTTTATCACCCACATTCGTGCGCTTGGAAATCCAAGCTTACATATGGCTGGCTAAATATGTCGCATGGCTTAACCGCGATATTGTTCTGCCTTATGGAGGCTGATCTGGACGGTGATTCGGGCTTTTAGATTGTCGTGCACACGCTAATCATTCAGCTGGTAGCTTTTTTCTTTTTTATATCGTCGCAAGCTGATGAGACCAATGCGTTGTTAGATTATGTATTTCAGGAGGCTGACTGTGTTAGTCAAAACAATAACTAAATTCCACATTTTTGATATTTTGTCAAAAAAATCCTACTTTCACTGATGAAATGCGTAACCTATAGAAACCCAAAAGTAAGGTAAAAAATATGCAGATTACTATTCCACGAATGTATTTTAAATGAGCACTTTTCCCAGCCATAGGAGCCGACTGCAGTGCCATTTTCTACGAATTACCGCATTTTGACTTCAATTATGGCATTCATTCTTCAATAACTAGATAAATAAGGTGGTACGATGCCTATATTTTATTTTTATTCAATTTCTATGGATTATTTCCTTCATATAAACAGTTTTCTGCCAAAATGGCATTTGCATTTTATGGAAATGTTTCTCTCATTCCCCCATTGAAAACAATGTAATTTCAAGTTCAGATATAGATTAAAATAGCGTGGATAGGTATCATTTTGTTGTTCATATCAGATAGTGGTCACCATTTTCTACAAGTAGACAGAATATGAATAAAATGACATTTAAGAATTTTTACGGTGGAACCACCTTAATTTGCGCTTAGCTATCTCTATTCATCCGTCGCTGATCTCACGAACTAAACCATTAATATTAAACCACTTT
This sequence comes from Pyrrhosoma nymphula, assembly GCA_963573305.1. Classification (NCBI taxonomy): domain Eukaryota; kingdom Metazoa; phylum Arthropoda; class Insecta; order Odonata; family Coenagrionidae; genus Pyrrhosoma; species Pyrrhosoma nymphula. The sequence continues at coordinate 2,106,466 of OY754335.1, read as the reverse complement.
TCTTCGCGATTAAATTGGTCTTGGGAAATAATAATAATTTTATAACTTCGTCTCCATCGTTTCGCAATCATATGCTTGCCTTTTAAGAACCTAAAATGAATGTACTTCATTTACCAAAAGTTGATCATTCACATTTAATGCAATATTTCATCAAAATTACGTATAAAAACATTTTACATTTGAGTGTTTTTTTGTAAATTAACTGTGGTTATTTTTTAAAATGAATCACCTATCCATGTCAATTTTTGTCCATTCTATGAGTCATTGTTTTTCTGAAGAAGCAAATATATATGTAGTTGCAAAACTGTGGCGATGACATTATACCTATCAATATATTTTTTTCATAGACCTATCTTCTCCCCGACAAAAAATGATTTATTTTTAATTAAAATCCAAAAGGATAAAATCTGGATATAATTATTTATATTAGAGGTGGTGTACTAGTCAGGTGACAAACAGTTACATGAATACGATTTAAGTATTTCTCGGTGAATAATATTTAGGTATTGTTCTCGGTCTCTGCACCCCTTGGCTTTATATTGGCCGACGTTTCGGAAAACTTCTTGTTTTTTATTCTTTGCCGCTCACAACGCTACTGGGACCGCATAATCAAGGAAGCCATCGAAATCCACCTAAATCCAAATAATTTCAATCGGGATACTGGTTTTCAATTGAGCAGTACTTGGATACCTATAGTAAATTGCATAAAAACATAAGGAAAGAACAGAAAAGATTTCAAAGGAACAACAGCCAATCAGACGACACCTGAGCTTAATCGTCAAACGGGCAATACAGTTCAGTGTATAGAGTGAGTAACTCGCCTTGAAAATGGAAAACAAGTCGTTTCCCGAAACGTCGGCCAATATGAAGCCAGTTCCCTGGTGCAGAGCCCGAGAACAATACCTAAATAGTTACATGTAGTGCTCTTATAAAGCCGCAGTCCCTTATCTTCATAACTAACGAATTGATATTTTCAGATTATTATATGCACTTCAGATTTTGACATTGGGTTCATTCCTCTCAGACGTGACATTTATGATGACTTTAATTATCTCAGGACGTGCGCTTATTGCAGTGATGCGTGTCTCCGATACATGGAGTATTAATATGAGCATTTTCCTCAGGTTTAATCATTCAATGTATATGCTAATTGAATGGTGGCTATTTCCCTATTGCCTCTATTCCCTGTCCGGATTTTAACTAATTTTACTCTCCAACTTTTGTAGTAAAGTTTTAAGGATCACTTGCTTCTGCCACGAAATTAATACCCTTGCCACATCAACTTGTCTTCTTTCCTAGATTTTCGCGACCACAACGTTTGTTCAATTTTTCACTTAAACGTTCAAGCGATTTGCATTTCTCTCATCGCATACAGTAATTTTGATTTTATCGCCTTTGGGGAATCTTATGACGTGAGGCCTCGTCCGCATCGTCTTCTTTCAAGCTCCGCCCGATTGCGTCATAAAACCGTTTCTTGTGGGGCGACCGATTACAAATTTCTGCTAAAGCTATCTTCGTATCGGTTTTGAAATAGTCACTGCTGGGAACATCATGCATCAACGGCTCCCGAAAACCTTTCCTACAACATGAGTGACGCGAAACAGGATTAAATGGCCCGAAGGAAAGGGGTAGCAGTAATCAGTATGTATGCTTTTATCGAATAAAGCTTAAAAAATTTAATATCGTACATTAATCTAACCAGCATTAGAATGGTGCAACTTAAGAGTAGAGGAGAGAGGACAACTCGTGGTTGGCAACGCTGCTAACAACATATTTCGGTGGATATTATGAGTGGTGGGTGATATCTCGCTCTGACGTGACAAGTGTAATAACTGCATTTAATCTGAGATGGCGGAAAAGTGTCAGCAGCCTATTTCACGACGATACAGCCTCACAAAGCTGTATTAAATTACTCAAATTGTTTGTGACTCATCTAAGAATCCCATTAAAACCAACTTCAAAGTTGATGACACTAAAAGATTGAGTAATAAATATCAACATATACTGCTAGAGCCAACGTACTACGGTAGAAGCGATCACAGGAATGAAATAAAGGAAATTGACTGCAGAACCGATAGAATTAAAATGTCATTTTTCCCACGTACAATAAGGAATCATAATAGTTGCGATAGATCAATCATATGAAACTCCCACCCTCAATAGGTAGAGGAGAATCTTCACTTATCCTTAATAACACAACATCATTGGTAACACTTCACACCGCTTGATATGTCCGTCATTATTTTGTTCTCTGCATGAAGTAGCATCTCGTAGCGTTCATAAATTAACTGTATTAGTAATATTAACCACTAAATGTGTCTATAGCATTGTTCTGCATGTTTGCATGCTCATTTACGTATCACTCTCCCAGTTTCCGGTTGGACTGCGCACTGTTCTCTTGACTGATTTTTGGTGTCTGCGCCTATCGGCAGGGGGAGCGTGCGAGGTTCTGATTTGTGCTGCGACGAGTGCTGCATGCCTGGTGTGGAATCACCCCGTGCCACACACCCTAGTGGTGGCTTGCACGGTACTTCGTAGATGTAGATGAATAAGGCTTTCGACCCAGTAAACCCTAGTATACGGAGACTTCTCTACTCCCCCGTAATGAGCTAGTTCTTAAGGCTGTTTTACATGGGACACGAAATTGCACTGCTACTTCAAACTGCATTTCTTTTCTCCATCGGGCGTGCGATCAGTTTCGAATTAGAGCAGGGACTATTTTTCCATCTTGCGTGCATGCATTCGCGCATGCATTCTTGCAATTCACGGCTTTACACGATGCAATTTTAACTGCTCGTTCGTACGTACATCAGATTGTGCAACTACGTGCCGGGCTTAATGCAGTGAACTCTTCCACTTCAAACTCTTCCGCTAAATAGTATCTTCTGAACAACTAACTCCATGTTTACGTACCACAATCCAATAACCAACGTTTACAACCAAACAAAGCGGAATCGAAATACGCTGTTATGTTTCGCAACCCATCGGAGAACCACATCTAAGCAATTGGTTAAGAGAATTAGAGAGCTTGTCAGTTAATGTGGATATCAGATTGAGTATTTTGAAGTTGTCAATGAAGGTTTAACAACTAGGGAACCTTGGTAGTCTCAGAGCACTGATACTACCTTGCTCCGCCGTGCGGAGCCGGTTCGTCGAGAATTGACTCTTCCGGCCACCACCATGTTTCGTCACCACTATGAAGTTAATATCACGAAATATTTCCGTAACATTTGAGCAAAATGGGGAAATCTGTAACGTACGTGAAAAAATACAGGGAGTATTCTTGATACTCCCGTGAATGCAAAATTACATGCGTTGCTCTCATTATTGGGAGATTCTTTTGTTTTGTTTGTCAGAAAGAAAGTTGAAATGAAAGAAAGAAAATTACGCTATACATTACATTTATTCATCGGAATCATTAGTACAAATGGCTAACCTATGAGCAATTGGTCGATGGTAACTAATATTTTCAGCTTTCCAATGTCATTTTCATATTTATTGTATTATAAACGTTCAACTCACGTTCTCAGCTCTCCGTACACACGTCCATCACTAAAATCGACGTATTCGTTTCAGAGATACAATTGAACTGAGCGCTCGCCGTGCCCACACAAGCCCAAATTTAGAACCCCCACGCTCAGCGCAGTGACGTTACCTCACGCTCGTAAGAAACCATTTCCGGTAGTCCTCAAAACGGGCTATCCAGTCATGGTTTTAGATATTCTGTAACCCTTACAGTTTTTATACACGAGGCCCTCGAAAAGTACACAAATATTGGTCGCGGAAAAATCTTACATGACACCGAGAACGAACCATAATAAGATGTTCATTCGCGTATTCACATTAAAAAAAGAACTAAATCTAGGAACTCGCATGGGATCGGATACTGTCATTTTTTCCTCCGCTTTGGTCCATCTTCCTTTCTCCTCGTCCACTTTCTTCCCCTTCCTTCCCCTCTTCCGTCTCCTCAAACCACCCTGCTTCATTCCCGTCTCTACGTGTGGGTCACGCCGCCTTTAACTGCCTTGTGCTGTTCATAACAGCACCGTCAGGGGGAAACAAACGGTTGGTCTGGGGTGGAACTCGTCTCCGGAATATGTGTTTCTTTTCCTGCGGGATGTGCGTTGCTTATGAGCTCATCATCATCGCGTAATACGAGCGAGAAATGCCGTAAAGCAGTAAGAAGGGGGTTGTAATTCCTTGGGCTGGCATAATGTACGACGTTTAGAGTCTAGTGTGTGTTCCGCATTCACATGTTCGTCTAATTTAATGCACCTGGTGCGCTGGGAGGAGACTGTTTTGAGTCCCAATTCTTATTAATGAATAGAATTTTATTGATGATGCAATCCTCGCGCGTCTCCACTGGATCGATCTCTATGTGTACATGTTTCATCTTTCAATCCCCTATGATTAATTTATGCGTCGGTCTTTTGGAGGGAAAATTAGATCCCAACAATTTATCACTTGGCCACACATGGGGAGTGTGTCAGAAGTGAGGAGCAGATAAAACTATCGTTGAGGATAGAGGTGATGTAATAATCATTGAAATACTCGTCTATAATGTATAGGTATAGCGAAACTTGATGGCACTCGACAGCGGAATGCTTGAGATTCCAAAGGGCGAATTAAGCACTGAAGAGCGGGCTCAAGTATGGGACATTTAGAGAGAGCCTAAACATTTCAATTCCTCCTCTCCTCTCCCTCAAGTCATTCTCTTTACAAGCGAGTGCCACCAGGTGCCACCAGTAACTGCCACCTACGCCTCTACTCTTGCTCTTTTTCTTTCCTGCTTATTGAATTACGGAATTTACCTGCATACTTTTTTCTCATGTACTTATATGTTTACTGATTTCATTACTGAAATATTTCCTGTATATGTTCTAATTTCTAATTGTTCTGTCGGAAACGCTCGAAAGTATATAGTTTATTTATTAATTGATCTGTAATGTAATTGACCTCCAGTGCGAAAGTTTGACCCCTTTGTTATTACCACTGAATCGTCTTCTTGTAATTTGGGTGACTTAATGCTTGTATCTGGCCGAATCCATGCTTCCATGTCTTAGTTCATGCTTTATATTCATTCAAGGACATTAGAATGGATACTAGATGGATAGTACTTTATAGATTTTTTGCATGCACTCATAATTAGGGAACATGTTTTATTTTATGACGAAATATCATGAGGATACGGGGTCGTTGAATCGCGTAGTTTCGGAAAGAAGCTTATAATAAACTTTGTAAAGTTCCACAGTGGTAAATTCATTTAATACAGCCGGTTTCAGCCGCTAGAGCATCATCATGAACAATAATTGTTTTTTAAACATTCATTTTGCAGCGTAGTTACTTCGTATATAATATCATGTGTATTCATTAGATATGCAGATATTTTTGGCGAATAATATTCCGCCAATCGAGAAAGAGGTTTGCGGTTTCGAGTTAAGGTTTGGATTGCGCTATTCTTTACACTTCAGTGGCCTCATCCAATGGCGAGCAAAGGTTTTTCAGGATCCTTTCAGGCGGATAAGGAGCAAGAAATGGATAGAAAAAAATCTAATTAACGCATTTTAAAAATATTTATCCCCTGGTTAACTATCACTCTGATGGAGATACCCTTAGTTTGGTTCAGTATCGGCCCAGCGTATTTTTAAAATGGGAGGAAAATTTTATTTTTCCGCACCTAAAAAACAATTTATTTTTGGGATATGGTTGATTGAACAGCTCGTGAATTTGAGGAACACTAAAGGGTTTCCGAACGATTCTCTCTCCACCAAACTCCACCACTAGTTGGATGCAAATGTTTTCTAATATAATTCAAAGTTTCATCGTTTTATATTTAACCAAACAAAAGTTTTTATCAAGTAACTACCTGCACTTTTATTCTTGACTTAAAGGTCGCACAAAAGCGTGATTGATCGTGTTGTGGAGCGTAATAGATGAAATACTCACTGATACCATTCTCCGTGTTATAGTAAAAACCAGTGTTTTTACATTGAGAGTTATTTTAAAGGCGTTTTCGTTAAGTCTAGCAGGCGACTGGCTTGTCCGGATTTACCGTTATCGTTAGAAAACATTTGTATTCAACTGGTGGTGGAGTTTGGTTTTGATCTAATCACTAGTTTTTAAGTTGCACATTTTCAAAGTGGAGGCTTGGTTGAAAGGCGTAAAACAGTGATACTTTTTTTATTCTCGATGTCATAAAAAATAGATGAAATACTCATATAATTTTTTTGCTTAAAAAGTAAACGTAAAATTAAATGAGCCAAAATTTGGTGACTACTGTTCATATAGGTTTATTCGTTCATTAGCTATCAGGTTGCAAACTCGGGTATCCATAATTTTTATTCCGACAGTAGATAGATTCCGACACTGGTCTTGGCTTCAGTAGAATTTGGCTGAAATGGTGGGGAACATGGGCAATGAGTTTAAAAAGAATAGGAATAGGTCCGCACGCCGAACTCATTCCTCACTTGACCGAATTGTTGGATCTATTCATTCAAATTGAAACACTTGCACTTTAGGGCACACGGACGTCAATAAATAGAGCGAAACGTTTGGTAACTTGCAGGTAGGTAGCATCCCGTAGTTATGCGATCGTCACGGTAACATTTTTTTCTGCATTCTTATCGATATCGCTCCAATCACATATTTAAAAATGTAAGCTTCTCACCACAGAGCTATTAAAACTTTTTTATTTTAACCATATTCGATGCCTATTCTGATAATATAGCACAAAAGCAACAATTTTTGTCTTCTTACCTAGATTTTGCGGCCACAAATTTGTTCTATTTTTCACTTGAGCGTTCAAGCGATTTGCATATCTCTTATCGCGTTGAGTAATAAAATTAATTGAGTAATAGTACATGTACACATTCGCTGTCTGCTGCTGTTTTTCAATCATTCAAATCCTACTCTGCCTTCATCTCTTCTCATACATGTTACTCCCTCCCTTCGTCTCGATTTTCCTCCCTTCCCCTCCGATAATGCGTGCGAACGCATCACTTTTGTTTCTGTGTCTCTTCGCTTACCGCTGCTTGCTTGTTCGCTTTCGTTTCCCTTCGGTGCGCGCCGCGGGACAAACATTTTGTGAAGCCTCCGCACGGGCGCAAATGAGTATTGATTCGGGCTGTCGATTTTCGTGTTTCTTTTTTGTTAATTTGCGGAGGCCCCGTATTGGTCGCGCTTGATGATGCTGGAGGGAAGGAGGGTGGTTGTGTTGTTGGTTGGGGTTGTATCGGGATCGGAGGGGAAGAGCAGGAAAATTTTGAAACACGACCACGAAATATGGCTGACACGAGCGTGCTCGCACTCCTGTGGAAATTGCATCTGCATACTACCATGCGAGCCTTCAAAGAGGCGTGTGGCATGGGTTGTTAGGACGGCAGCCATGTATAGGGGGAGGGTAAAGAGTGAAGACAAAGATGAATTTTGTGACATAGGGGTGGCGAAACATGGTGACACTCGCTTGTGAAGAGCCTGACGCAAGGGACAGGAAAGCATTCAAGAGAGGGTTCGAAGGTGCCTCCAGATGGAGTCCCTCCGGTAGTCCATCGGTACATTAGCCCACTCAAAAACGCATGATTTATCCTCATTGGACTTTAATTCCCCGCTGGAGAGCGCCATCAAATGTTGCTGTATCTTTAAACAAACTTCTTAGTGTCACACATTTTTTTAATAGTCCCTGTAGGTGCGTGCAAAGATTGAATTTTGTGTGCCATTCAGTTCCGCAGTGTATCTCTCTTAATATGTAGCTCCTATCAAATTTGAAGAGCTAAGGTGCGGAGCCAAAATAATATTTTTATATACCTTCATAGATTGGCGAGTTAACTTTGTGGAATTAAAAGCTAATTGTGAAATTAAATACTCTTTTTAACTTTGAAAATGGTATATTGTTTTATCCTCTTGATGATTACTCGAAAGTGTTGAAAATGGTCATGGGTTGTTACCAACAAACCATGGTGGAAATTGAAAAGTATATTGAATTTCACCACAATATATATTTTATGTCACCCTGATACCCGCGTATGATCTGAAATTTTCAAGTAATTTAAGCCTAGCGTGTGTAGCCTCCTAGTCTCTAGTGACTACTCCTCAACCTTGTCCTTCTATCAGCTGTGCTACACACACTCTATTCGCTCGTTGAAGTTTTTTATTGTTGTTTTCGAGGCCGTCTGCTCTGGCCGTTAACGTAGAAACGCCATGGGACTTGACATCCTCGGCCGAACTTGGAATTAAGGCTCTCTTTATGACTAACTGCCGTAATTGAGCTTCGTCGTACTCATGAAGAATACAAAATAAGATTTACATTGTTTGTTTTCAATATTATTCAGTTCACAGCATCGATGCCTTTCTATCTAGAGCAATATTTCCAAGCACGTTGTGTAGTCGATTTCAATTTGTTTTGGAAAAATCTGTGTTAACATCGTGAATTACGTGAGAAAAAACCGTGAAACTGAAATATTACATTCAATATATTTCGCACGACATATCTTTAGCTGACAGAAACGACCAATTAACATGAATACAATGGTCCGGTGCAAAAATTTCTTCCTTCATTCCAAAATAGTAGACGGGTAGGACAACGAAAACCCGTCGCATGACTGCGCGGGCTGTCGGAAACACCAACTAACGTCGATTCTCTTGCGCCCGAATAATCAAAGATCGAGCTCATTTGAGCGCTAAAATTGTGGTAATTTAAGTAAAATATCAAACCTTGTACACATTTTCTGAGAATTTTATATATTTCCTGCACTGAAATGCCATCAATTGTGTTCTATTCTCTTCAGCGGGGAGTTTCTTCTTCAACAGAGCAGAGTGAACGCACTGTGATTGGTCGAACCACATTCGCTCCGTCATGTTTTCCACCTTTTCATTAATGGCTGCTCAAAACCAGATCGAGACACTAATGATTCGAAAAATACCTCAATTTTCGCCTCAAGTATGTGAAAATTGCACCTGGGTGACAGGGCGCTCGAGTGATAAGTGCATAGAATGAGAGTGAGTGATATAGGTACCTATAAGCTGCACTTGAACTGCTATACAGGGATATTAATGTGAATTTCACTGTTCAATTAGGCTCTGAAGACACAAATATTACTCAAACTCTCACATGTTGTAACATTGGAATTTTCTGTAATCATTATATTGTCGGATGTACGGAAGTGTTAATAAATTTTGAGTTGTCATTTTTTGACCTCGTCCTTTGTAGTGAATCCTAAGGACATTTTGGGCCAATGGGATTTCTCTGTACCCTATTCTGCTTTCTTTAGCGTGGCAATATAACTTCGAATGAATTTTTCGACAATGTGATTTGTGGAGGAAGGGACACGCAGGGTCCTCCTTGATATTTTGTTAATGACGCATTCAAATGTGTTTCAGAAAAGTTACTGCGATCATTATACCTCTTAATGGTTGAGGCCTTTACCTTGTAGAAATCCATTCTAAAGAAGGAAATTGAAATACTTTGCTTTTCCTACAAATTTACTTTAATCGTCGGCTAGTTTCGATACACTGTATCATCTTCATAGTCTTTGAAGATGATACAGTGTATCGAAACTAGTCGACGATTAAAGTAAATTTGTAGGAAAAGCAAAGTATTTCAATTTCCTTCTTTATCATTATACCATGCTACAGATCGTATTAAAAAATATTTGTGTCATTTAATACTTAAATCATACGAAGGTTTTACTGCGACAGTGGTCATATAAGGTGAATAAATTGCTTGAGGGACTGCAGCAAATGGTTCCATGAAAGGTGAATAGAGAATAGGCAAGATAAAAATGTTTTCGGTGACAGCAGCCAGTAACGTGCAAATGCAATTTTTGTACACACACTATATTCGGGAACAGAAGTAATTTAGTACTTCAAAAGGAATTATATGCATATCGAGATCTCCCCGAGTTCTGGGAGAAGCAGACATTTTGCGTGTCGCATTCTTATGCTAATATTATAAATTTTATCAAGTAATATTTATGCTTATTGAGCAAAAGAAAGAACACCTGATATTTACTCGTAACTTATTTTTTTATAAATTTGCAGAATTGTACTTGACACTTTATTTCTCCCCTTAAAGTGTTCGGAGCTCCATTTATTACCTTATTTAAATAATCTTTGAATTCGTTGTTGGATGAATACGTTGTTAATAAACTTGATGAGAGTTGTTATTGACCACTCTTTTATGCAAAATGTTTTATGGGGAATTGGTCATTAAAAAATGTCACTTTTATTCTCTTGCCAACGCTTTGAAACTTCGTTTCATCTTCAGGGCTAACAATAGTAACATATAATATAAGTATTAACAATTTGTTTTACACAAATGATTGAAAAAATATTCATAAACGTCGCAATACCTTGAGATGGAACACTTAGATAACCATTTCAGTCAGTTTTTATGTACCTATATTGACATTTGTTTTGGTAACATCAGTTTCAAAAACTGTTTAGTAACCAAAACATGGTGATCAACAAAAAAATTCATGGAATCTTATTGCTAAAATTGTGGTTAACATATAAATACCTATGAAATGTAGTTGGAATCAAAATTGTCTAATAAAAATCATATATATTATACACATTTTCTGAATATATATAAGAATTTTGTACATGTGCCATTGACCTGCATGGAAACCGTTAGGTTCCATTAAGCCGTTAAGTTCAACTTTCGAAACGTTAGCAAGAGAAGAAAAGTGACATTTTTTAATGACCAATTCTCCATAAGCGGAGGAAAGAAATTTATACCTTTATCAATTGGGCGTATTGTTGCCTGATAGCACCTGACCATTAAATAATGCAGGTAGAAGGAATAATATCGTTAAAATCTATTGAAGTACGCTCCTAGAAATTTAATTTCCCTTAAATGCAGCCTTTATAGCCAGTGTTTAAGGTACTGTAAGTCTCGGAAACAATGGAAAAATTGCCTAGCAACGAAAATGGAAAAGATCGAAATTTGCACTTTTTTGTTTAAATTGTGCACAATTTTGCGTTTAAACTTGAAACTTGAGAGAAATTGTTAGAAATAATTAAATACATTGATGCTTTGGCCTCATTATGGTCGAGAAATGAAACTTGTATCTCAATGATTTCATATTTTAATGAATGAAAGAAAATTACTCTACATGGAGATTATTTGTTTTTCCTGTTTAATCCCATTTAAAAACAAAATCCTATCTGGGCTCGTAATAAATAAAAAATGTAAGGATTTTCAATTTTTTCCTGACTCGACACCAAATCACAACCCACCCCTGAAAATGTCAACCTTCTAGCTCGGTTAGAAATGCCCAGGAGTTTGTATCAACGAGTGAGTCAGCTTTGTAGCTTTATATATAAGTAACTAGTAAATGGGTGCTTGCAGTTTGCAAGCAAAAAGGGAAAAGTGTATGATAGTACATAGTAAATCATTAAAAACGAATGCAATAAGGTCTTACTTCTTATGGAAATTATTTTAGCTGGGTCAATTTCTGACCTAAGAATATAATAATGAGAAAATAGCATAAAACGAATGGTCCCATGACATATGTACTTTGTTCATCTTAGTAATTGCTATATTTTTCCTTATATTTTCATGCCATTGAGCAATTTTGAAGTAAAATATTTGTAATTAAACATGATTACAGTTATTTGGCAGTATGAAATTCAATCAATATGAGCCTAAGTAAATGCTATGGATTTTCACATTTCATTTTATTTTTGCTGATCTCAATTATTATAATTTATATATTAAACACATGGCGTAGTACTTGAATTCATAATTTCAAAATCCAAGAGATAATGCAGCGTTGAAAATTATCATTTTACATGGTTTTGACTTGTAGAATGGAGTGTAGAATGGAGTTTCGAGTTTATATGTAGAATGGAGTTTCGAGGTACATTTCAGAAAGTAGGGGCAAGGATTAATGTTTCCTGGAAAAACAGAGAGAGGGAAACCCGGAATAAGGTGTAAAGAGTGTTTCAGAAGTAAAATGGAGGAATCTGGAGCAATCCCAACGGATTTCGTAGGCATGAGAAAATGGAGGAGTGTCAAAGCTACGAAACAGTTTATGTATATAATTATAAAACATTGTAAAACTTGTATTTCGAAGGCATAATATCGTTTAAAGCGATTGAAATACGCACGGAGAACGTTATATTCCTTTAAATTCAACCTTTATAGCACGCGTATAAGGTACTGGAAGTCTCGGGAACAATGAAAAAATTGCTTAGCAACGAAAATGAAAAAAGCTCGAAATTTGCATTAATTTTGCGTTTAAACTTCATATATTTCAGTTTATCGATCGATAGAGAAAAATCGGTTGCAAGAATTAAATTTTTTGCAGTTTTGGCCTCATTTTGGTGAAAGAATAAAACTTGTATCTCAATTATTTCATATTTTAATGAATGAAAGAAAATTACTCTACACGTAAATTATTCGTTTTTCCCATTTAAACCCGTTAAAAAACAAAATCCCATCTGGACTCGAAACCAATGAAAAATATTGGAATTTTCGATTTTTTCCTGACTCGACACCTAATTCCAACCCTCCCTTAAAAATTTCAATCTTCTAGCTCGATTAGAAATCCCCAGGAATTCGTATCAATGAGTGAGTCAGTGAGTGAGTCAGTTTTGTAGCTTTATATATATAAAAAACTAGTAAATGGGTGCTTGCAGTTTGCAAGCAGAAGGGGTAAAGTGTATGGAAGAACATTGTAAATCATTAAATACGAATGCAATAAGTTATTACTTCTTATGGAAATGATTTTAGCTTGGTCCATTTCTGACCTTAGAATATAATAATGAGAAAATAGCATAAAACGAATGGATCCATGACATATGTACTTTGTTCTTCTTAGTAATTGCTATATTTTTCCTTTTAATTTCATGCCGTTGATCAAGTTTCAAGTAAAATATTTGTAATTAAACATGATTATAATTATTTGGAAATTTGAAATTCAATCAATATCAGCGTAACTAAATATCTAATACATTTTCACATTTCATTTTATTTTTGCTGATCTCAATTATTATAATTTACATATTAAACACATGGTGTAGTAGGTACTTGAATACATAATTACAAAATCCAATAGATAATGCAGCAGAGAACATTATCATTTTACATGGTTTTGACTTGTAGAATGGCGTTTCGAGATACATTTCAGAAAGGAGGTGCAAGGATTAATGTTTCCTTGAAAAACAGATAGAGGGAAACCCGGCATAAGGTGTAAAGATTGTGACAGAAGTAAAATGGAGGAATCTTTTTCGGTCCCAACGGATTCCGTAGACATGAGCAAATGGAGAAATGTCAAAGCTACGAAACAGTATATATATATCGTTATAAAACATTGTAAATCGCATAGGTTGAAGACATAATATCGTTAAAAGCTATTGAAATACGTTCCGAGAAGGTTGAATTCTCTTAAATTCATCCTTTATAGCCAGTTTAAGGTACTGCAAGCCTCGGAAACAATGGCAAAATTGCTTAGCAACGAAAATGAAAAAAGATCGAAATTTGCATTAATTTTGCGTTTAAACTTCATATATTTCAGTTTACCGATTGAAAAAGAAAAATCGATTGCAAAAATTAAACTCTTTGATGTATTGGCCTCATTTCAGTCATAGAATGAAACTTGTATCTCAATTATTTCATATTTTAATGAATGAAAGAAAATTACTCTACACGTAAATTATTCGTTTTTCCCATTTAAACCCGTTAAAAAACAAAATCCTATCTGGACTCGAAACCAATGAAAAATATTGGGATTTTCGATTTTTCCTGACTCGACACCAAATTCCAACCCTCCATTAAAAATTTCAATCTTCTAGCTCGATTAGAAATGCCCAGGAATTCGTATCAATGAGTGAGTCAGTGAGTCAGTTTTGTAGCTTTATATATATAAACTAGTAAATGGGTGCTTGCAGTTTGCAAGCAAAAGGGGAAAAGTGTATGATAGTACATTGTAAATCATTTAAAACGAAATCAGTTTAGTCTTACTACTCATGGAAATTAAATTATTGAGGTGCATTGGTGACCTAAGAATATAATTTTGAGAATCTAGCATTAAAGGAATGGGTTCATGATACATATGCTTTGTTTTTGTGTGCAAGCAGAAGACATTGATGAACTAATTCATAAATAGTCCACGACTGACTTATCCTGAGCATGCAACCTCAGAACGTTCATTGTGTGTTCAAGTGTGAACTATTCATTTGAGACTGTTCATTGATCGTTTGTTTTCTGTCCGCAAAGTTTTATTCAATAATGCTCCCCGAATGAACATTTAAAGAACATATTTAAACCAGGTATATTTGAATTGTCTAAGGAAAATTGAAGGACGTCTTTCTACATTATTGTAAATCTACATTATTCGTGGTGTTTAGTTTACACAAAACTGAAATGGTAGTGACGAAATATTTTCATATATTTATTTTGACTTGTATTGCCGGCTTTTGACTTCTGGAGTCAGTTGTATTGTATGTAAATAAGCATGGTATGTGCGGCGTGTTGCATTTGGTCCAGTGGTTTTATTTTCAAATTTACGTATTGCAATGTTCCGAGTGGAATTATTGACTTTATATTCATTTTGTGTGGCAACAAAGGTTTCAATTAATTAACATCAGAGAACTATTATCATGAATGGATGGCATTTTCTCATAATATCACGTTATTAATATTTAAAAATTACTTCTCATAGTTACATTGACGCACGGGAGTGGCCAGGTATATAACACGTACTTCTAGTTTCGTAGTTAAAATCATTTGCGAGTATGGGTATGTAATGGCATGTCATAGGTAGGCATGTGTTAACAGTATTATTCCGATAGTTATGAGGAGATATGATGATTCCATGGTATAAGTATACATTGTGGTTCTATGATAGTAGCCTACGGAGATGAAACTATTTTTGACATTTACGCTGAACATTCTTCGAACAATCCATGAATAATTCCATTGAATATTCTTTGTACGATCTATGAGTTCCATTTGAACGTTCATTAAATGTCTTTCGATAATAATCTTTGATTGTTTTATTAGTGTTCACTGTTTCACAATAGTGTTCATATCATCCTAAAACATTGTAAATCGTGTAGTTCGAAGGAATAATATCATTATAAGCTATTGAAACACGCACCAAGAAGGTTAAATTTCTTTAAATGCAGGCTTTATAGCCTGAGTATAAGCTGGAAGTCTCGGGAACAATGAGAAAATTGCCTAGCAACGAAAATGAAAAAAGATCGAAATTTGCATTAATTTTGCGTTTGAACTTTAAATATTTCAATTAATCGATCGATAGAGAAAAATCGGTTGCAAGAATTAAACTCTTTAATGTATTGGCCTCATTTCAGTCAAAAAATGAAACTTTTATCTCAATTATTTCATATTTTAATGAATGAAAGAAAATTACTCTACTCGGAATTTATTCGTTTTTCCCATTTAAACCCATTAAAAAACAAAATCCTATCTGGACTCGAAACTAATGAAAAATATTGGAATTTTCGATTTTTTCCTGACTCGACACCAAATTAAAATTCTCCCTTAAAAATTTCAACCTTCTATCTCAATTAGAAATGCCCAGGAATTCGTATCAATGAGTGAGTCAGTGAGTGAGTCAGTTTTGTAGCTTTATATATATACTAGTAAATGGGTGCTTGCAGTTTGCAAGCAGAAGGGGTAAAGTGTATGGAAGAACATTGTAAATAATTAAATACGAATGCAATAAGTTATTACTTCTTATGGAAATGATTTTAGCTTGGTCCATTTCTGACCTTAGAATATAATAATGAGAAAATAGCATAAAACGAATGGATCCATGACATACGTACTTTGTTCTTCTTAGTAATTGCTATATTTTTCCTTTTAATTTCATGCCGTTGATCAAGTTTCAAGTAAAATATTTGTAATTAAACATGATTATAATTATTTGGAAATTTGAAATTCAATCAATATCTGCCTAACTAAATATCTAATACATTTTCACATTTCATTTTATTTTTGCTGATCTCAATTATTATAATTTACATATTGAACACATGGTGTAGTAGGTACTTGAATACATAATTACAAAATCCAATAGATAATGCAGCAGAGAACATTATCATTTTACATGGTTTTTACTTGTAGAATGGCATTTCGAGGTACATTTCAGAAAGGAGGTGCAAAAATTAATGTTTCCTTGAAAAACAGATAGAGGGAAACCCGGCATAAGGTGTAAAGATTGTGTCAGAAGTAAAATGGAGGAATCTGGTGCGATCCTAACGGATTCCGTAGACATGAGCAAATGGAGAAGTGTCAAAGCTACGAAACAGTTTATATATATCATTGTAAAACATTGTAAATCGCAAGGGTTGAAGGCATAATATCGTTAAAAGCTATTGAAACACGCTCCAAGAAGGTTGAATTCTCTTAAATTCAGCCTTTATAGCCAGTATAAGGTACTGGAAGTCTCGGGAACAATGGGATCTCAATTATTATAATTTACATATTAAACACATGGTGTAGTACTTGAATTCATAATTACAAAATCCAAGAGATAATGCAGCAGAGAACATTATCATTTTACATGGTTTTGACTTGTAGAATGGCATTTCGAGGTACATTTCAGAAAAGAGGAGCAAGGATTAATGTTTCCTTGAAAAACAGATAGAGAGAAACCCGGAATAAGGTGTAAAGATTGTGTCAGAAGTAATATGAAGGAATCTGGGGCGATCCTAACGGATTCCGTAGACATGAGCAAATGGAGAAGTGTCAAAGCTACGAAACAGTTTATATATGTCATTATAAAACATTGTAAATCGCATAAGTTGAAGGCATTATATCGTTAAAAGCTATCGAAACACGCTCCGAGAAGGTTGAATTCTCTTAAATTCAGCCTTTATATCCAGTATAAGGTACTGGAAGTCTCGGGAACAATGGAAAAATTGCCTAGCAACGAAAAGGAAAAAAGATCGAAATTTGCATTAATTTTGCGTTTAAACTTGAAATATTTCAATTTATTGATCGATAGAGAAAAATCGGTTGCAAGAATTAAATTCTTTGATGTATTATCCTCATTTCCGTCAAAGAATGAAACTTTTATCTCAATTATTTCATATTTTTATGAATGAAAGAAAATTACTCTACACGTAAATTATTCGTTTTTCCCATTTAAACCCATTAAAAAACAAAATCCTATCTGGCCTCGAAACTAATGAAAAATATTGGGATTTTCGATTTTTTCCTGACTCGACACCAAATTCAAACCCACCCTTAAAAATTTCAACCTTTTAGCTCGATTAGAAATGCCCAGGAATTCGTGTCAATGAGTGAGTCAGTGAGTCAGTCAGTTTTGTAGCTTTATATATATAAACGAGTAAATGGGTGCTTGCAGTTTGCAAGCAAAAGGGGAAAAGTGTATGATAGTACATAGTAAATCATTAAAAACGAATGCAATAAGGTCTTACTTCTTTTGGAAATTATTTTAGCTGGGTCAATTTTTGACCTAAGAATATAATAATGAAATAATAGCATAAAACGAATGGTCCCATGACATATGTACTTTGTTCTTCTTTTAGTAATTGCTATATTTTTCCTTTTATTTTCATGCCATTGAGCAATTTTGAAGTAAATATTTGAAATTAAACATGATTACAGTTATTTGGCAGTATGAAATTCAATCAATATGAGCTAAGTAAATGCTATGAATTTTCACATTTCATTTTATTTTTGCTGATATCAATTATTATAATTTACATATTAAACACATGGCGTAGTACTTGAATTCATAATTTCAAAATCCAAGAGATAATGCAGCATAGAACATTATCATTTTACATGGTTTTGACTTTTAGAATGGAGTTTCGAGGTACATTTCAGAAAGTAGGTGCAAGGATTAATGTTTCCTGGAAAAACAGGGAGAGGGAAACCCGGAATAAGGTGTAAAGAGTGTTTCAGAAGCAAAATGGAGGAATCTGGAGCGATCCCTACGGATTTCGTAGGCGATTGAAATACGCACGGAGAATGTTATATTCCTTTAAATTTAACCTTTATAGCACGCGTATAAGGTACTGGAAATCTCGGGAACAATGAAAAAATTGCTTAGCAACGAAAATGAAAAAAGATCGAAATTTGCATTAATTTTGCGTTTAAACTTGAAATATTTCAATTTATCGATCGTTAGAGAAAAATCGGTTGCAAGAATTAAATTATTTGACGTTTTGACCTCATTTCAGTCGAAGAATGAAACTTGTATCTCAATTATTTCATATTTTAATGAATGAAAGAAAATTACTCTACACGGAATTTATTCGTTTTTCCCATTTAAACCCATTAAAAAACAAAATACTATATAGACTCGAACCTAATGAAAAATATTGGAGTTTTCGAATTTTTCCTGACTCGACACCAAATTCCAACA
The DNA here is from genome assembly GCA_963573305.1 of Pyrrhosoma nymphula. Taxonomy (NCBI): domain Eukaryota; kingdom Metazoa; phylum Arthropoda; class Insecta; order Odonata; family Coenagrionidae; genus Pyrrhosoma; species Pyrrhosoma nymphula. The sequence goes on along the minus strand of OY754335.1, from coordinate 2,088,104 downwards.
CTCCCTTAAAAATTTCAACCTTGTAGCTCGATTAGAAATGCCCAGGAATTCGTGTCAATGAGTGAGTCAGTCAGTCAGTTTTGTAGCTTTATATATATAAATATAATGTTTGTCCATACTAAGTTCACAAAATATGTATGCTCGCGATGAACAAATATCGGAGAAGACAACGACAGTAATAGTATGATTGAGTCTGTTAGGGCTTTAGCAGCCATAGATTCTCTGAATCTCCGCTCCCCTTTGGGCTTTCATTTATAGTCGGACAGTTTTGTTTGCCCCGTACTCGCCTGGGATGCCTATGTCGCCGTTGACTCACACCACCGGTTGAGGAATGGACCGTCGCTTTTCTATCGACCGGGCGTTGCCGAAGGCAGACGAGAGACTTTTGGCCCTTGTGTTCATATATATGCACACTCACTCAACAAAACGGCGAATTTTATTCCTCGTGGGTCCAGCGTGGCATCGCTGGGAAACTGATATTTATGAAAGCCTTTTCGCTTAAGGTCTGTCGCCTCTTCATCAACGTAATTTTGTTTCGCTGGACCCCTTAATTAATTTGTTTTCTACTACCTTAAGCGTCGTGTCGCGTCGATCGTTATACTAAATGCATTCGGAGATTTTTTCCTTCTACAACTTCTTCAAACTTGACTTTTTCCTGTGTTCAAATCTTTATGCATGCTGTTCTTTCAGAGGACACTTGTGGGATCCGTGTCGATTGTTTTCATTCAATCATTGTTGGTTTTGACGCAAAGTATCATCTTGTTGATATATATATATATATATATATATATATATATATATATATATATATATATATATGTGCATTATAGAATTATGATCGTACAAAGTATCATATTGTTCATCTGCTGTTGAAAAAATACATTTCCAAAGGAAGAAAAAATTTTAAATATTTAACAATAATAACATTTATGTAACACTCTTGAGTACATATGATATGTTAACATAAATTGAAGTAGAAGTAACAAATGTATGCATGATCCAGCATATTTTTAGGAATAAAACGTGTATCCTTACACTTAATAAGTACTTGCTCTAAATATTACAATGTTCAAAAAACAGTAAAACTTAAAACAAATCGATCAATGCAATGAATGAAAATAATTACAGATTTCAACTGATATGCCACAGAAATGCTAGCATACCCTTATTGAGGTGAGCTCAAATGAAATAATTGAGTATCTTATCGTCATTCTGTGAAAATTACTGAACTTCAAGTTTTCTTAGAAATGTAATATGAAGTTCACAATACATTTCACTGAGTAATTGAATGTAAGTTGTCGATACTTAGTAATTGAATGAATGTTTAAATGTGTCATTTTTTGTTTTTGGAATTAACATTTCGCAAACACAACTTGAACACAAGCGTCAAGCCATTGTAAATATCAACACTATCTTTTAATCCTTTGTAACTACGCATCAGTCGAGTAATTGGGTTCATGATATGATACGTTCCTGCGCAAAAATTCAACGTAGTACATACCTACATGTGGTGCTTCTTGTTAACCACTAACTATATAAATACGTTCAAGTATTGGTGGACAGTCATAATGGAAATGTTTTATTGCTCATTTTGCACGAATTATTAGATTGGCGTATCAAAGTAATACAAATTGTGTGCATTAGGGTTGATTTAATTTATCACAATGTGCAATAAGTGTGAGAGCACAATATTTTATGCTTATGCCTATTCATGGCTAATCTTGGCATGATAATTGGCATTGTAATCATTACAGTATTCTCGCTTTAGACAATTAAAATCCCGCGAACTGTTGGATGATGAAAACCTCTTAATGTATTAGATCTGTTTTGCGGCTTCAAAGATATTTTCCTGGTATTCTTGTATACCCTTCCTCCTTTATTCATATCAACTAATGTAGAGGTTTCTTTGTGTCGCTCCGTATTTCTTTTCTGGGATTGTTCCTACTCATTCAGTGTCGTTTTAGGGGATTCCGTGGACTCGCGCGTCTCATTTTTCGATACAAACGGACCACCGGTGGAGCTAATATCGGTGAATCTATCCTCTTTTGTCCTCCTCCTTCGAACGTATTTTTAAAATTTCAACTAAAATCATACTCAAACTATTTTGCATTTGATCGCCTGTGGGTAGTTCAGTGAATGCCGGTGGGTTGCTATGGCGTTGTTATGGCGCTCTCGTCACGCTAATTCCATCAATAATAGGGGAATTTGGTGGCGTCGAGACTCGGTTATGCCAATTGATCATTGAGTTACCGATAACTACGGAAACTACTCATAATTTTGAAGCAATCGATGCTTGTACTAAGCCGGTTCCCGTGTATGAAGTGGTGCATTTAAAGCGTTCCTTTATTCCTACCACGCAGTGGTCGGAGTCGTGGCCTTCCTGTCCATTCAAACTGAATCACGAGCATGAATTCTCCTCAGATTCTGTAGTAAATATGTCTCTTGAACCTTATTGAATAGTTTGACGGATGTCAGTTATCTCCATGGGAGAGAGCCATCTATCAATAAGCCCATGGTGAGGAATCGCTTAGGATGCAGTATCTCTGATAATGAAATAAAATAAGAAATTAATTTTGTGATGAATATGAAGAAGATTAGGTAAATTAAATAATTTTTTTACTTGATCAATTTCTTCATATCTCTGAAAAACAATAATTAGGAAAGTAATTTTGAATGAAGAGAAGCTTTCCCAGTTGTATTTTCTGTCTTGAAAATTGGAAGCAATAAGCATCAGATTTCCTCAGGAAAAGAAATATACAAATATTAAGTACATTTTAGACTAGTTTTACTTCATTGCTACCAGTCTAATTCGCTGCTTTTTGACGTTTTCTTGGTAACTGTAAGATGTATTTGACAAAATGTTTGTGTTTCCATAGTTCCGTAACTAAGGAGTTGCGACCCAATGTTCGTAAAACAAAAACCTTCAAACGCTTCAAATCATCTCCCCTAATACCTCCTAAAATATCGCAGGCTCCAAATGAAGCTCCAAACCTGTGTATGCCACGCGTATGATCTCTGCTTGCGTTGAAGTTACTGTTATATCTTATGGTTCGTAAGGAAAATTCGCTAGTGTACACAAGCAAAGTAACGCGTCCAAACCAGTGAACCAGTTTGTGGAAATTCATCCCGATAAAGTCATCTGGATTGATTGTGTACGAACTACTACCTGGGTTGGTGGTGCTATGGCCAAATTCACTGGTCAGGTAATTTAGACATCCAGCTTTAAACCCTGGGCCAGTTAATTTATTTCTTCATGAAACATTTGTACGGATCGGTGTTATCTTATTATGCTTCATCATTCAGCTTTTTATCCGCGATATCAAATTTGTACTTTTTTAGCTTCATTTCTTTAAGGTTGCCGAATGTGTTTTGGTAATCCATTAAATACTTTTATTCCACTTTCTAGTTGCCCACTATTATCTTGTTTATGCCATAAAATGTATTCGGAAATATTTTTTTCCAGCTCGAAGATATTCTATGTTTAACTTAAAACGCTGCGCCGGTTCCCAACTTTTGTCCTCACCAGTCCCTGCCCATTTTGATAGATTAATGAAACCTTCCCAGTTGGTCTCCAAATCATTATGGAAGGCTAAAACCCCGTTTAAACTTAATATCCCATCTATGTACGTATTATTCTCCATTTAAGATAACTCTAATCCGTTAATGCTTCGCGGTATATAGGTAACGTTTCTCTGGCTGCTGGCAGACGTTGAAAAATGCCTGTCCAACGTGGTCCTCTGATTTTTAGAAATGGCTGCCTCGTGTTGTGGGCTTCATGGTTGATTTGTTTTCCTTTAATTTTTTTGCAGATAGAAGGATGGAATTCATCTCCATAATGCAAGGTATCATTTTGCGTGGATTGCGTGCGGGAGTGTGGAATTCGAAAAATGTTGTGCGGCGCGTAAATTGATATGGATTCCGTTGAAACTCGGACAGCGTCCTTATGGCAACAGGAAGGGATGCTGTGGCTCCTGCGTGGTTACCAGTGATCATTGACGCCATGTCCATTGTTGGCATGCGGAGGACGGGAAACTCGACACGTGCTGTATCGTGTTTATCGAAAGTGTGCTTAGGAATGTATTTCTCAACGCATATGGTATGCGATGAGTCAATTAATTTTGGCTCTGGATGAAACGTTAACAAAGAAAAGTACATCAATTATCCATCATAGCAGAAAATATAAATAAATAAAACAAAAACAATGGCTTTTTCGGGTAAAACCCCTCTAAAATTGTCAGTTATCATCAGGGATTATAAAAGGTTGATAATTACTCTTATCTTGGCTGCAACGTCTCTTAAATAAATCCCAAAGATATAGACATTAAACAAGCCAAATTTCAACGGCCTGTAGGATCCATATAGAATACGATGTTAAAAACGGTATGCCCAGAGATTTTTATTTTTAATATGACAAAACAATTGCTCTTCCTACTCTGCCGTATGGCTCTGAAACATGGGCATTAACATCAAGCCAAATCAGATGGATAAAAGCAGCAGAAATGAGATTACTATGACTTCTGGGTTTTGGGTGGGTATACTCTCCACGACCATTAACCAAATGAATGCCATCGCTCAGGGCAAAACATCTCGGACATCTCCCAATTTATTAAAAAATATTGCAGCAACTGGTTTGAGCATATTTTGAGGATTTATTATTTCTGAGACTTCTATACTACATACCACCAGGAAAAAGAGATTGCGAACGACCAAAAGAGTGACAGAGAGACCAGCTTCCGACCTGAAGGGGAACGAGCTAAATGACCTAATCTTCAATAGTTATTGATGACCTAATGGTAAATAGTTATTTATGTATTGGTGATAATATAATATTGATGGCTTGGGTTATCATTTTATTGGAGCTCTTAAAATTGTTTATTCTTCTCCAAATGAAATATTTTAACTTGGGTGATTCTACAAGGTTTTTACTCTTCATATGTTTATTTTTATTGGTAATTTAAAGGTGAATGGAAAGTGAAATGAGGGGTAAAGGGATGCTGAATACCGCAATAGAGGGGAGGATGTTGGGAAAGGGGAATAAAGAGAATTAAGTTTAAACGTATGAAATCTGCGAATGCCTGAAGGACTAGAAACGTAAGATAAACAAACACAATTATTGCCGAAATTACGTGATTTTTATGTAAACCATATTCATTGTTAACTATCATCGTTCATATCTTTTCGTTTGAGGGAAGAACCGGAAGTACTTTGTGAGCACAACGTTGTCTTTTGAGTAGCTATACTATTATAGACATGGCAACATCGCTGCTTCCAGATTAGTCTACTTCCATGAGTCAAGTTTCTTTAAATCCGCCATTTGAACCAACCCCGTGCTTTGCGAAATTCGACGCATTGAACCTCTTACTATGCAAAATTCATATCGCAACGAACAGCGAAGAAAGTCGATTATTTAGACACCCTTCACCCACTCGTGTCGCTGGCTCACATAAGGTTTCCCTTGCTTGTATTTTCTTTTTTAAGTCATCGACCGGGAAGCCTATTACTTATGAAGAGATAGTGTCGCTTTCTGCGGAATCTGCCTCACCTTCTTCTTCTTCACCTCGTCGGCCTTAGTTCGTTCGCCTCAGACCAAGCCTCTTCCCCCCGTCTAAGTGCTTAGCCTCCGCGACGACGTCTTAGCGCAAAAGGGAAGAAGAGCCTCTCAGTCACCCGGTCGATACGCGTATATGTATTTAAAGCACTTCCCAGATGTGGTATCGCCTTAACTTCCCTTTCACCCCGCTTTCCCCTGAGTGTATGTTTTCCAGTGTTTTCAGTTTTATAGCCGTTGTTCCCCCCGAGCCCCTTCTTGTCACTCTCTCTCTCTAGGATAGGGCTTTGTGGGAGAGTTCTTACGGCGGGGCCTAATGGCCCGTGAAAATCAATGCAGTCGAAACTTTGGTCCATATATCGATTCACGCCCGATCCCATGCTCTCATATTCCATCCGACCCGTTTATTTTTTTCTCCATCATCGTTCCAGTCCATTCCCTGAAGAGAAGGTGGTAGAAAAATATTTTTTTTTATATTATTTTTTTATTTCATTAATAACTGTCTCTTTCCTCATTTCTTCTCGGAGTTTCATTTTTTTTACTACAGTCCTTAAACCACTTAATATTGGAATATGGATGTAATTTAGGCGTCCCAGGAAAAGCTTCCTTTATATTACTTTGCTTCATACCGTCGGAGGCGATTTAAAAGTTGAAAGAACGAAACTCGGGGAGGTTTTGAAGATTGAGTGGAGGAGGAGGGTGTCAAGGGATTGGTGGTAGAATGCTTCTCCCAATTTCGTCCGCTCTTTTTTTATCATTAATTGGACCAATGGCGTGCTTGCTCACTTTAATGAAAATCCGTGCAGTGTTTTCTTATTTTTTCTCATCGTTCTTTACAGCTTTTTCAGTCATAAAGAATGGATTCGAATATATTTTCTTATTGACATCGCATTCAAATTAACTTTTATGTTTTTCTTTGTACGTATAAGACGTTCCTCTGCGATTCGTTAATTAATGCAGATGATGCGAGAATGGTATTTATATCGTTTTTTTCTCATTAATTTAAATACGAAATGTCCATTCTGAATTTCTCCTTTCATTAAGTTCTCGATTCAGTAATTTTGCCGTTCAGTAATCATAAGTTCGGGTTTTTATGTTCATAATGGAAAAAAATCCCCAAATGTTCTTTTTCAAAATATTCAAAATTGCATTTCATGGAAATTACTGTGTGTCTCGAACGTTATAATGTGCATATATTTATAGCCGTTGTATAAGGCACACTTGAATGCAATCAGCCGTTTGTCAAAAGTGGTGACGTCAAAGGTATTTTGGAACACTTAATACAGTTGATGACGACAGTCGGATTTCTGGGTGAATGATGTGGATGGCATTTTTTTCGGGTGTGACACCGTGTCAGGTCAGTGCCTTATTCAGGGAAGGACGTTGACAAACCTCGACAATTTCGTGTTTGTGACCTAGTCGCCTCGACATATATGCCTTTAACTCATCATCTTCATTGAAAAACTGAATGAATCTCTTTCTGAAGATTATCAGTGTCTGCAGCGCTTCATTTCAAGTGAAACATTATGAAACTGACATAAATAATGATAATTTATTTAATGCTCACAGGTGCAAACCCAATTACAAACATTTTAATAATAACAATTCACACTGTGACTAACACCCATGTCCTGGGTAGTGTTAAACCTCACAGATGGGAGTCAAACCCGCTACCTCCTGATTAGTGGGGACTTAACAAGTCGCTACTGAGGCCGAAAGTGTATTCTGGAGGCGAATGCAAAAGAGTATTGGATTTAGTAGCCTTGTGATTTATTAGTCTAATATCTTTATGACTTCCTTTACAAGATCTTGCATGAAATTTATATTTCTAAAAAAATAGCTTATTATATTATATAATAGTTAATTGCTTTAATAGACGTTTCTCAGTGTCAGTACACATCCTACATTAAACCACGTTGAAGCAAAAATATCGTTAACGAATCATTAAAGAACCACATCGAAAATCTATCTTTACGTTCACGAAATTGCTGCGACACGTAATTATAGAATCGTCGGCACGGTCAGTTTTCTGAAAACAGTGAGCTCTTTCATTGCTTCAAAAGACGTCGCACATTTGGCATAAAACCCCATCGAAGAAGAAAATATCGTCAAGGAAGCAGTAAAGAGCCAGCCGTCTTTGCATTCACAAAACTGTTTCGGGGAGTAATTAAAGAATCGCCGGCACCTTGGGAAATGAAGGAAACGTGAGATACTCTTGTTAAAGGCAAGTAAGTTAAAGTTTGCGGTAGTCGGTAGTTGCAGAATCCCGCGCAACGCGTCAGATTTATTGGGTGTGGGAACAATAGCCGTGTCTTTCATTTACTCAGTGCCCGCGCTGAATGAACGGATGGAACGGTGTTGTGTGCTCATGTTTCACCATTCCTCCGCGACAGACGAGTGAGGGAGCGAGAGCCTTAACTAGGGGAACGTGTTCTTTAATTGCTTTAGCAGTTCGCGAGGCGATAAGGTCATCATCACCCCCTTCCTATTTACGGGCGCTGCAAAACATTCTCTAAGCTATCCGCAAACGATGTCCGCGCGTCAGGCGGATAATTCATTCATCTATCAGTGCCTGTCACTTACGCGATAAGCATGCTTAATGCTCTTCGTCCGTCTCTACTTCTACCCTCCATCCCCACCGCTGCTGCTGAATCTCGGCTGCTTTCGAAAAATCCCTTTCGTACCTTCGGCAATGCGAATGTTCCTAGCGTTTCATATCTGACCTGAAAAGTTTCCTGTGAGATATCCTTTTCGCTCATTGCTTTCTCGTAAAAGAAATAAAATCTTCGATAAGAGCTATGAAAATTACGGGAAAGCAATGTATGCTTCTTGATTTTTTTCAAATCTTCCAGGAAGGGAAGGACTTTTTGTGTTGAGATATTTACAATAGTTTTTGCCGACTGATTTGTTGTTGAAATAGATGGGTGTACTCGCGTATCTGGAGTATGTTACTGTCCTGAGACCAGTCTTGAAATGACTCATTTCAATGGTTTAAGCTTATGGCAGGATTTGGTAGAGCAAGTTAGTTCTAATACTGAATGTATTAATACATAGAATACTTACCGATCATTAGTTACGGATGAAATAGCAAAGGAATATATAGAAATGCTAGTGATATAATGATTTACTTTGTTACTTGTATATTTTCCATGGGAATCATATTATAATTCCAACTTGTCTCTTGTTACTTTGCTATCACAGCTTGATCCAAGTAGATTTGGGACATTGGAGGTAGTTCACTTGCTCACGGCTTGCCAAACGTTTACGAGCTTGTCATACCAAGTTAACACGAAGCTTATTAAGGCAAGCTTGCTATAGGCCTGCCATGCGATGTCTAGTTCACTGGATTCCAGTTTGTTCTGTCGAGCTTATCTCAAGCACATTGACTTGTATTGGCAACTTTTCCGCTAGTATGCCTCAAGCATGCTTAGCTGTCAGGGGTTCATTTGTTATTTTACCAACTTGGTGTGTTTAATTTACATGCAATAAGTTTATGTATTTTTGCGTGCATTTTTTCACGAGGAAACACTTTTTATTACTCATTGAGCAATCCTTATCCTCAAGTATTTATAAATCATTGTATGGACCAACGTTATGCATGAATCATGACTGCCTTTAGGTAAGTGCTTCTACAATAAAGATCATTTCGTATATACTGTCTGCCAGTCGTACATATGGGCAGATTTACCCGGAAGTATAGGTGGATCACCCCTCGAAATTCGAGCCGATCCCAGTGGTGCTAAACTGCGGTGACCAATCGGGAACTGGTTGCTCCATAGCTGCAGGTTGCTCCATCGCTGCAGGTTGTTTCCCGAAATCGTCGCAGTTAAGATGGTTCCGGTTAGGGATACATTTCAGAACCGTCACTTTTTTCATTCCCCTATCTTCACTCTTTCGATGGCCTTGATCCTTCGTACAACGTAGCCCGTCGGCATAATTTTGCATGGCGTGTTTTTGATCAGGAAACATTCAACGCACTGAGCAATCTTTTTTGGGGTTTTTTTATGGATCGTGGTACAAACCAACTTTGTGCACAAACTATGTGTTTCTTTAGATTTAGACAAAGAATATCCCGCAGCTCTCCTACAAAATTGCATACTTTATGCCTTTCAATAACATTGGCGTCTCCTCTTTGCATTTCAAGGTGGTGCCGAATCGGGGAAATTTTCAAAACCGACATGCTCTTTGATCCCTCAAGAGAATCGGACCGAGGTTCCGGATAAAGTATGTCTCGCAAAAGGAATGTTTCGCATGGTTCCTTATTTTTTTAATTTTGGGAAGGGCGATGCTTTTCTGAACATCACTTCCCTTTCTCGAACGTCAAAAATCGAACGTTTATGATTTCTTCCTCAAGTGCTGCGTAAGACAGCGAGGCTAGAGAGTCTCTGTATCGGCACAAAGGCTTTATTTGCCTGCTCTTGCTCGCCAATGTGGTGAGGAAATCCTTTTTTATTTCTCCTCTCGTGTCCTTCACCAGAAGTGAAGAGGAGGGGAGAAAGAATGAGACGAAATGAAGAAGGAAAGGGGGACAGTGTGTACGGACCTCTTTCTAACCTCTTCCTCCCCCTTTTGCCGAAGCTACACCCGACGATCTTATTTAGCGGGGTGGTTGCTCTCTCTCTCCTCCTCTTGGCTTTCCCCCTCCCGACACGTCGGGGAAGATTCCCTCCTCCCCGCCTCTCCTTCTTCTCCTCTCGAGCCGAAGAAAGAGTGTTTCCCTCCGAAGCTTTGCAACCGAGGACGGCGAACGGTTTATTTCGAGCAGCGGCGCGAGTTTGTCGGGCACACCGATCTCCCTAGACAGTCTTTTTTTCTTCTTCCCTCCTAGTATTTCTCCCGTGCTCAATTCTTTCCATCCCAGTTCTTTTAAACCCCTCTGCTCTTTCATCTCCAACCCTTCCTACCCAATATCTTCTTGGCTAAATTAAGCTTCTTGCACTTTCCCAAACTTGTATTTGATCAGTAGCCGTGGTTTCACTTTTTGCCTCAATTAACTTTTTGTGTTTCGTTTGTATCGTCTATTGGCCACGCGCCAATTTCAATTGCTTATCATTGCCCAATTTATCCCATTCTAGTTCTTCTAAACCCCTTTGCTCTTATTATCCCATAGTTCCTACCCATTATCTTCTTGATGAAATCAAACATTTTGCTCTTGTCCGAACTTATATTTGATCAGTGGACAATGGTTTCAAGAGCCTTTTTATTATTTTTTTTATGTTTCCTTAGGACCCCCTTCGGACCAAGTGCCAATTTCAAAACATATCATTTTTGTTTTGCCTTCCTCGAATATTCTTTCATATTTTCATTATGCCTCTATTTTTCTCTCTTCGGACCACTTTGATCATTTTTATTATCTCCTCTACCTTGTAATCCTTTAATCATTTACATTTTCTCTGTAAATATCTTTGTTTCTGTTGGTTCTTCCTCTTTTACGTATAATGTTTCTTTCTTAACTTATTGAGCCCAATTAGTTGTTGACTACTTTCCCCAGGGAGATTTGAAGATTTGCTTTCTTAACCTATAATCAACCATTCTGTGTAAAAGTCCAAAAAATATAAATTTTTTTTCACTTTATTCGTTATATTTTGTGCTTGTTGATATATTTCACAATTGCTTCTCAATTTCCTGATTTCTGTAGAATTTTCTGCCAATCAATTTCTTTATTTATATTATTTAGATATAATTATTATATATCAGTAAATTAAATAATTTTCAATATATGTATCGAAGAATCAATGCTAGTGCATTTGCGAGTCAACAAAATTATAATTTAGCACTATTTTCTCACAAATTGAACCTGATAATGAAAGCCTTCAAGGAAAAACTGGAATATACATAGGGAAAACAGTGTATTCCTCTGCTTCTGTTTTATTTCAATGTCAAACTTGCACGGAACTAACGTTTGGAGAATATTATTCCGGGAAATGACACGATAGTAAAATAAAGACTAGACACCGTCGCTTGGTTTCGAGTTAATAGCAAATAACTGCAATTATTTGAAGCAAGATGCGATGCGCAAATTCGTAGCATTTCTGTCGATTCTTTGGGCTGGAAAATGTAAGTATCCATTACATTCGGCGACTGATGTGTGCACTCAAGCCTGATCTTTGTACTTATGGTTAACTGTAACCGTTAGCTGACGTAGTTGCAGCGTTATCGTGATCTTGAATATGAATCCTATCCCCGCATCTTCCCACGACACCTCCCGGTAACGATTATTTACCCACTTTTCCGCCGCGGCGGCAATTTTTACGGTTAAGGGAGGGAAACTAGTTTTTGTAATTTACCTCCCTTAATCGTTGCAACTAAGACCAGCGAAGTGTATATTCCTTGCAGTGCTGCACGAGTTTTCCAGGATACCGTTATTCAGGAGAGAGAGTCGCTGGCGACTCTGTACTAGGCTAGATGGATTTTCCCTTTTTTTAATTTCCAAACGCCTCAAGGTGTGACCGTTGTCTCTTGGGGTATTAATGAATATTGTACAATTTGAACAAATTATAAATATGCCCTAACTTTCCTGCGTACGATTAAATTGGTATAATTTGCCGAATATGAGGCGGAAACCGAAAACTCCTCCGATTAAACTTGAAGATTTTTTCATAAAAAAACTACTGGTAGGAAATGTAATGCTAGTGATGTTTATTAATAGATAGATAGAATATTTGTAGGGGGGGGCATTCGACAGGAGACCGGTCAATTAGACATTCTTGGTCCATTGTACCAACCCCATGCCTGACTGCCACATTCAAACACATGAGAGTGCCTTGGTGAAGGTATGTATGGTTATCCATCCAAACTCCGTCCGGGCCCGACATTGCTTAACTTCGGTGATCTTACGGGAACCGGTGTGCAAATGTGGCTGAGCCCTGCTCACTAATAATTAAGAACATCAGTTACCTGCACAGTTATACCTGACTCCACGAAATACCTTAAAATATAAACATTATCGCCTACCCATACAACACCGGACTTGGAAATCATGTACGCATGAAGTTTAGCTCTTCGATGGTTTGAAGATTAAGATTCTACGTCATATTTATGTATTCATCTGTATGACAAAGACCTATTATATACTTGAGTTCCTCTTTTATCTAATCCTTCTATTCTATTTATATCAAAATTGGTGTGAGAAATACCTATCTGCAATGTTCGGCAATAAGGTTTAGGTACATTCTAAATCTCATTGTACAGTTTCAACACTTTATCGTAATTATACAAGTATTTTCCTTTTTATAATCGATATTATCAAAGAAAGCTGTTATCATTAGCGAGTTCTCCTTGGTAATTCAAGGCAGCAATCCATTTTACTTCTTTGAGTTATTAGCTTATTACCGCTGTTGTTAGAGTCAATATACATCGTTAAAATAGGTTGGTTGATGGTTTGACACTTGCTCTAATTTCTCTTCTCTGAGCGTGTCTTCTGCTTTCAGCTTCTCTTTTCTTCATATACTAGGATTTTGGTCTTCTTTTTATCTATTTTCACGTCATATTCTTCTACAACTTTGTCCATTTTGTTTAGTGATCTTTGAATATCACCACGATTTCATTCCATGACTGCGATATCGTCCGCGATGCGGAGCCTGTTTATGTTTTCTCCGTTAATTTTAATTCCATTCATTCCCATTTCATGTACTTTTCGTATTGCCTCCTGCAAGTATATGTTGAACACTGTCAATGAACAGTGCTGGTGAGAGGATGCAGCCTTGTCTAACTCCTTTGTTGATTTTAGCTTCTTTTTTTCTTCCGTCTCTCATTCACATTGTGACGACTTCCTTCTTGTATAGTTGTTAAATTTTTCATCTGTTATTGTCATCCATTCTGAGTTTTTTCAACAGTCCGAACATCTTTTTCCACTCAACGTTGTCGAAGGCTTTCTCTAAGTCCACGAATGCCACATATATTCGATTGTTTACATGTACCGTTTTCTCTGTCATTAATCTCAGACAGAGTATTATAGCATCCCTGGTGTTCATCCGTTCTTCCTAAATCCATGTTGGTCTTCTGAGAGATTGTCTTCAATTTTTCTTGCCAACCTTGGGCTTATTATGTAAACTTCGTAAGTATTTTTGACGCGTGTGACTCCTGGCTCAAGTTTCAGTGCTCTTAATATTTCTCAGTCCTTGTCTTCTATCGCAATCATTGGGTGCACGCCTATGGAAGTCCGGTAATCTTCCGCTTTCGTAGATATATCTTTGATTGTTTCGTTCAGGTTGTACTTAGCTTCACTCCCAAGCGCCTTCATGGGTTATATCCGTTGATGGTGTCAGGCGCTTTGTTATTCTTTAGATTGTTCACTGCTCTGTCGAATTCGCTTCTCAGTATCTCGTCCACCTCGCACTCGTCTTCCATTAGGTTTTCTTCCAGCAGCCTCAGATACCTTGGTAGTGTACTAGTCCCCCCCTATCAATTTCCTTATCACAGGGGTTCTAATAATTATTCTTTCACGCGGTCCTAAACACGCGACGTTATATACTTGTATCAGCCCGACACACAAAAGGTACCCTTCACTTTATCACTTCTTACCTTGAGAGAGATCCGTTCTTTCGGTAGTCCTTGGCGGCAAAGGTTAATGGATTAATTCATGCACAAAAATGATACACTTGAACAGTACATATATTTATAATAACCCTTTTATTTTTCACTTAGGAAACAAATTCACTTTAGTTACTCAATTAATTAATATATGTTCCCTTCTCAAATATATTCGTATTAATTTATAATGTTTGTTCTACTTCACCGGATATTGTACAAAGTGAATTCCGCCGATACTCTATGCCCCAGTATCTGTTTATCGGATTCCTGGAGCCTTCCTTAACACAGGACACTGGCGTTTGTAATTGCTGTCCAAAGCTGCTTACTCCCGGCAAATTATCACTGCAAAAACTCCCGTATGACTTTCACTCGATAACCGTTCCTCCGGCTTCCCTGAGTGAGTGAGTGCTGACTTCCTTGAGGGTCCTCCCCTTACGCCCTTTGTGACTCTCTTGTTAAGAAGAAGCCTCGTCCCTTGTTTTACAAGCCATTTTATACTATCTCTCCTCCCCTCCTGTATGTTCTAGAACATTCCAGGTTTTCTCCCCTTCTCTCGTATCTGATAGGCTATTTCCCTTTCATTATTATAAGTTTGTTTACCCCTTCCATCCTTTCTTTGCCTTGCAGCTGTCATAACACCTGGTGTTGTTTTAGTTTGTTTACGTAAACAGAAAATGGTATTGTTTAACGTTGTTTTCATAACATAGACGGCATTGTTTTAGTTTGTTTACGTAAACAGAAAATGGTATTGTTTAAAGTTGTTTTCATAACATAGACGATATTGTTGCCTCGCGGTAGTACGTGTTCCCAAAATATACACAATGGCGTCCTTAATCGTATACTTATGCCAACACGGCCAAAATGGCGTGTTACAGTAGAGTTCTACGATGTATTGTTTTCATCTATTCCCAGTTTCTTAACCCTCTATCAGCATGTTTCCGTTCACATCGCTGATGTTGTTACTTTTCGTTTTTCTTTCTCCGAAGTGTCTCTTCTTCACTGACTTGTATGCTTTTTCGGTTTTCCTCCATCTTCAGGTTTTCGTTGATTTCCTCGCAGCAGCTTTCTATTCATTCCTACTCTTCCTACTGCCATTCTGGAAATCATTTGGTTCCAAAGCTTCTTATAGAGCTTTCCAAAGCTTCTTCTTCTTCTGGGGTGATTGTATTTTTTCTTTCATCTTTAAGTGGCCTTGTCTTCGTCGTAATCCATGGCTTCTTTTTCTCGGCTTTCCTATTCACCATTTGCTGTTCTGCTAGTTCTGCAATAGTCCTCTTAAACTCGTCCCATCTTTCTTTGATGCTCGTTTGTCCTCCACTCTCTAGTTTCCTATCTACGGCTGTGGAGAATAATTTTCTGTTACCCTTTTCCACCAGCTCCACCTTGGTTCATGTTTTATCTTACTTATTTTCTTGTACTGAAAGCGGATCTCCATGACAACTAGGTTGTGATCACTATTTAGATCTGCTCCCACTTGCACTGCTTCACTTGGTTCTTGCATCTCACTCTGACAAGTATCTCACGCCCTATTATATACATCTATTCCTGCAGTAAATATATGGTTATCTCGTGCTACAAATCCTGCAATATTAGTTACAATTATGGCATAAATTATTCACACGCACGCGATTTTAACTTGTTCCCTGTCTATGATCTTCTGGATGACTGAAATTTATACTCTAACGATTAATGTTGCATTTTAATTTTGCATTTAACTTCACAAATAAAATTTGTGAAGGCCTTGGCTGGATTTTGTTTTTTAGGAATGGCTGTAGATAAACGGGGAGTTCGATTGTTGTGCTGGTTCTGAAGACATGTTTTTCGATTCTGAGAGAATTTTGAGGAGTTATATGGTAATTGTGAGATCTTAACGTTGAGTGAGTCTAATTGTTTAATTTTATCATACTTAGTGTCCTGTGGACTTTGGTGGTAATTTTGTAAAAATTACCAGGTGCCCTGAAAAATAAGAAGCCTAAGTACCCCATTGCTCTACCATCGAGGCACTAAGATGGCTTGGGACATTTTAGCCAATTGGTGTTATATTGCATAGGAGTGAACATTCCTCTGTTTTTATTGGTTAACTATCTGTGCCCGGCATGCGTTGCATCGCCTCTTACTTCTTTCTAAGTAGGCACACATAAGGGGATACAAAGCAGACTCATTTGCATGTACAAAATAAATTAAAGACAAGGATTTTTGGTGTTTTACATTAAAGTTGTAAACATTTATTCAAGTTCTTTGGGACATACAATATTTTTGGTCTCACCTCCGTCTACAAAAACAAGTTTTTCGGTTGTTTCGTTTGTGAGCGTGAGACATATAATTGACCACGTGAAAAACATGGATTTTCCAGATTCAATCCACGCACTTGAAGCGATTAACATTTTCCCTTGTTGATAGTCATTGAGAAGGCAAGGCGTACGAGAAACTGTAGTCGTTTGACTACAACTATCAAATAAGTTACTGAACCTGGCCTTTAAATACTGCAGGTGTGAATAGCCATTCATCAAATCGCTATTAAATGGATATTCACGCCTGGTTGCCAAGGAAATTTCTGTTGTTGAAAAGGAAGAAAAATTGATGAGTTAAGAAATAATAACGCAATAATTGGACAAAAACGAAGCGTATAAGTCTACTGAATGAAAGAACTAAATACTGCATTCCTTTATGTGTTCTATGATAAAAATTACAATCCAATATCTTGAGTGCAAGTAATTTAAAGAAGCAAATAAAGAAACACCTGTACCGAATTCAATGCTTTTCATATGAAAATATAAATTTTAACAATAATGGGGTAAAAACAACCCCAAAAGTTTTTATCATTACAATATAAAAACACGCGCGTGTTCGAATGCAACATTGTGTCAAAATTTTAAAGCAATCGGTGAAGAAGCTTCGGTGATTTTAGATTTGAAACAAACGAACATCTGCATTATTATTTATACGTATATATATATATGATTTGAATTATTAACTTGAATTCGCTTTGTGAATGAATTCTTGTATGCCATCTACTGCATCTCTTGATCCATTGACAAAGAACGATTCACAGTATTCTATTCTGTCAAATGGTTCTATCAACTTAATCTTTCTCCCCCGCCTTCTCTCTTCTCCAGTACTTTACTCCTCCAACCTCGCCTCCCCAATATCTCTCACCCCTCCTCCGCTCTTGTGGCTTCCGTGCTGGAGGAAATGGCGCGAGGAGAGGTCTCTCCCTTCTCGCTATGCGCGCATTGATCTTTTGCTGCCCCCCCCCCTTCCCCCTTCTTCCCCTCACCCCCCCCTTGTCCCACCCCTCATCCGCTGGCTTTTACAACCCCCGTCTCCATCCCTCGTTCTCCTCCTCCGCCGCGCCGTAGCCCAACCACACTCCCCCTATGAGTCCCGTGATTTTCTGTGCATTGGAGTGTCGGGAAGTACTCGGGTCGCGAGAGTGTGCCAAGGCTTGTGTGCCCCGGTTAAATTTCATCTGACCCGTATCCTCCTCTCTCCCTCTCTCTCTCTGACATTCGTTGCTTCGAAAATGTTTGCTCCTTTCGCCGTGTTAATCCCGCCGTGTTTTATTAATTTTATTTATTTCATTTGTCATGATATTCCGTGTTAATCCGTCGGAGAAAAAGGGAAAATGAAATCTATGTCCTCATAGGCATGCCCCAAGGCTCTGTTTTGTGTGATAGAATTGTGCGGTGAGTACGGATCGAATGAAATATAATCTCTCATCATTCTTACCGCCGATCAATTCAAATATTGCGCGCCATCAATACACATTTGCAGGGAAGGAAACAAAAGGACGTGGAATACATTGCAATGAAAACTTATTCTCTGGATCATCCCGTCAAAATTTATGTCGGAATACAAGTGTGATGCCTAAATAAATGTTCCATATTCTCTGTGATGCCACTGTAAGTGTCAGAGACCCATTCGTTTGTTCCCCTTGTAGGTCACTCCAGCTCAGATTCGGCCTTTGTTAATGTCTTTTAATAATATGTATTGATAATGCCCGTATTTGACCCAGTTACTGTTGATTTCTCAGGTACATAAATGTAGGTATCACTAGGTCTTGTTTGAACAAGTACCTTGGAACGTTGGAGAGAAAATGGGGATTGTAGGAAAAACATTTGAAATAGAATTGCGCGAGTGAAAGAAGAATTCAGCAATAGGAGAAAGCTAATGATAATGGTATTGTTGCAAGGATGCTAAGAAAAGGTTGGCATGGTGTTCAGTGTGGAGTGTAGAGTTGCATAGTTGCGTGGAATTTGAGGGAATAGGGTGAGAATACACTGTTTGTGTTAGAGATGTGGGTATGGAGGAGAATGGAGGAAGTGCGATGGACGGAAAGGAAGACGAACGAGAAAGTGCTCGGCATGGCGGGTGAGGAAGGACAAATGCTCGAGAAAATTAGGAGAAGGCAGAGACTCTCTGGTTGGAAGAGGTATTGAGGGGCGAAGGGATGCTGAAAGGCTGTGATAGGGGGAGAAAGTTTGGTAAGCGGGAAAATGGAAGAAAGGGAATAAAAAGAGGCTTAATGGATGGAATGATGATACATTGGACGTCAGCTGAGCTGAAGAACGAAATAGTGTGTGGAGTCATCCAGCTATAAAACTTTAGTACAGTTATACTTGATTTCATCAAAATCTATCTTTACGGGTAGATCACCCGTAATAATAACAAAAATGCGCTTGGCAGCTACTACCAACACTTTTCAGCAATCAGATAGTAGTAGTGTATTTTATTTAGAATATTTTAATTTTATTAAAACAAATGATCGATTTTTTATTTTTCTTTAAAAAATGCTCTATATGTTGTATCAATATAGAAACATAGGAATAAAAAAGTGCTCAATATCTCAATACCTGCCTTAGTTTTGTGTAAAATCTGGGTGTGTTTGATGCGTTTTAAATATTCATTACCTCTTTCGTGCGGTTACCATCATGGCTTGTTTCTCTACTGCACGATCTGTGACTTAAATACGCAAAGGGATCGGAAAGCCTGTCCATTTACTGTGCAATTAAAATTTCCGGCACGTAGTATACCTTGTGTAGACGTCACATTTTAATCCTCCTAGAAGACATGACCCTTTCCTTTGGGAGGCACGGTTCAAAAATTTAAGCGGGGATATCTGAGAAAATGGCAACTTGTTGGCCGACGGACGAGGGGAGCATCGGTTGAATGGACTGCTCTTTTATCAGGAAAAACTCGCCGGAAATAAACTTGCGGGATGCTCTCTTCATCCCCATTAAGCAATAAATCCTTATTTTTTGACAGTTTTCCAGGGGTTCTCCTTTATCTAAAAATGATTATAGTAAATCGGAGGTGCGTTTTGTATCCCTTTGCGAAACTAAATCGGGAGAACATGAAGCCTTGACGTACTCTGCAATAATATTCAATAAGGTTAACTGCAATTTAGTTGTAATGGCAAATTTTGCCTTTAATGTTTGGCCTTGCCATTTAATAGATGTTTATCTAACATATATTGTTTCAAACATCTATTAAATGGCTTGCTATTTAATTGATGTTTAAAATGCCAAATGACTTTTCTGTAATCATTAAGTATCATGACTAGAATATATGTTCCAACTTGATGAATTTCATTCATTCAAATATTAAAAAAAATATAGTTGTTCATTTCAAGCAATTTGAGATGCGTATCTCCTCTGCCTTTTTCTAACACGACTGGTCAAATCGTGTTCGAAAAAGGCAGAGGAGATACGCATCTCAAATTGCTTGCAATGAACAATTATATTTTTTTAATATTTGAGTGAAGAAGCTTTTGAAAGGTAATAATTTTTCGCTTGGAAAGTTTGCCTTATTTCAAAATCATTTTTCAACTGTCTATTCTTGCCTCTTCTGCCTTATTTTATCGTACATTACTTAAGTTACTGAGAAGGAATTAGTAGTGGCTGATATTTTGTTCATTAGCTACGTTTTTATTAGAAACTATAGTTGAATAAAAACCTCTGCGTTCATCGACCTTTTTTTAAACCAGCCCTTGTGCCGTGGACGTGCGAACGAGTGCAGATTTATTATGATATGATTCCAGATAGAGAATTTTAAATTTCGGACGTTTTGAGTACTGCTGATCCGTCCCTATCCGTTGATTTTCCCAATTTGTAAATTCATCGCAGCACTATGCATCACCCGCCGTTCGTCGGGCGGAATGCTGATTGAAACGAGGGACACTTGAGAACGAGGCGTTTAGAGCACGGGTGACACGTCGGGTGGACTGCGTTAGCGTCGCTGTGTCCCTGTTTCTTGGTCGTTTTGCTTGCCATGAAACCAACGTCATTCTCACGTACTCGTCCCGAGCAGACCTACCAACTGAGGGCTTGGTATCTGTCCATTAAAAAAGGTCGATTCCCTCGAATTTAGGAGGAGGCCATATCTTCCACTGGAATCGACCAATTTTCACGAAATTGAGAAGTCACCATACTGTGCCTATTTTTTCCGGATTTTCAACGGCGTAAATATTTTTTTCTCGCTTTCTATTACTACTGCTATTAACTTACTTTATTACTGAGTACATTATTGCTAATGAAATGATTGTTATTGTTAATAATTACTGTTTATCTATCTTATTTGAAAAAAAGACACGGTTTTCCGCTTAAAATCCGATGGCCCCACTTTAAGTTATCGCCATTCCATTACTATTCAATGTGTTGGATTACAGTATTGAAATACGAAAGCAAATACTTTGTAGGAAATACATTGCATGCGTCAAAGCTTGCTCGAGTTGTGTACTTCTGCTAATGTCGACACTGATGACAAGATTGAAATGTGAGTGGCCTTTTTTTTTGGTGAAATAACGCCAGTATTGCAAATATGTAAATAACGGTTGGTAAAATTTATATTATATGCTTGTAATAGTGAAATGTGAGCATACAATAAAATAATAGTCGTTACTCTCTCTTTTTTGGTCTGTCCGTTCTAAGTTGAACGCCTGGCGTCTCCACTGTTCGGCGTACTTTGGAGCATTGCCGGGTGAGCTAAATTCACGGCGTTCTACAGGAATGATGTATCGTGAATGCGAGAGCGAGGAGGAAGAGACGGTGGAGGGTGGGGAGGGGGAGGAAACTAGGTCGGACTCGCACCTTCCTGTCAGTTACATTTCCTTGCGTACGCTATTTCGGTCGCCGTAAATCTTGCGGGAGCTGCTTCTCTATGGCGAGCTCCTATTGCGCACCGGTCCTCCTTTTTTTTCTATCCCGGATCAGCCTGGTGACTTAGTGTTCGCCCTTTTAGCATGCCCGGGTCGTTTATTTTCTACCGCGCAAGGAACCATGGGAGTAAGCTCGCCCTGACAATATCTCAGCCCAAAATTTTGTGACTGTTATCTCTCTTTTTCACTCGTTTCAAGATTAAGCTGCTAGCTTTGGATGTCACTGAGAATGTCACCTTCTTCTTTTCGAGTTTTTTTGTAGAATAATAACACGGGGCTGATTGGTGAAAAACAGTTTGTCCGAATTCATTTGTGACTCTGCTGAAACAATCGAGATCAATTATTGATAAAGACGTATATTAAAACCATTTAAAGGCTAGAACATTTGCTAGAGCCTGGAGTATTTCAGAAAATGGTACACTTGTAACAGAGAAAAATTACATTACCGAGTGCATCGTTTTATGACAACTTCTGAAATGTTCAGTGAAATCATATAAAAGGTCTCATACGGTATGCGATGTATTTTTATTCTTCTAATAGTCTTTTATTTATGAGTCGTTGTTATTGAATAATTTCTTAGAGATAATGTCGTACTATCACTTTAATGTGTGAATATAATCTTAAATTAAGTATTGTAATTTTGCTACACTACTTTGAACATAAAATGTGAGTATGATGATAACCATATTGATCGTAAATGAAAAGGAAAACTTTGTTATATTCCACCAATTTCTTTTCAGGTACAACTAGTTTCGACGCAGCGGCGTCATCGAAGATGACGCCTGAAGATGACGCCGCTGCGTCGAAACTAGTTGTACCTGAAAAGAAATTGGTGGAATATAACAAAGTTTTCCTTTTCATTTACGATAAAATGAACTTCCACAAGGTTGAGCCTGAGACGATGGAGATAACCATAATGATATTTACTTGATATGGCATTATTATTTTTGCAGCTCTTTCTGATCTTGTCGTAGTCGTAAGTGCCATCTTTTACCATTTGTTCGCCTATAGTTATAGTGGAACATTATAGGTACCTCTTGAAGATTAATTGCGTTCCAATAATTTTCCTGCTAAAGAATAGGTGAGGAAAAATATAAATCAAAAAAGTTTTCCTTTTATTTATTCCCCTTTGTAATTGTTCCAGAGAGTATTGGCAGCCGGGAGCCGTTCACTTTTAAAATTCATTCATTTTTGTTGCCGTTTGATATCCGCAGAAAGCGGTGATTTTTAACTAACCAGCTTAAAGTATTACTCGTAAATACGAAAGTACTGTTAAATAATTTTTTTCTCCATGTTTATTACGAGACTTCTTTTGTTTGGGAGAACATATAACCATCGAAATTCACCCATATTGCACATCATATTTCATTCATTTGTTAGACGGGAGCAGGAAATGTGTATATATATATTATTAACGTCACCAGGACTATTTGTGAGGCCTGTGTTCCTTCAATGTTCGTTATACTCGATTCATGGTTTGCGGTGGTGGAGAATGCCGGTTTTTATGGGGGAATAAATAATACTTAGATGTAGCCTTCATGTTCCTCTACTGTGTTACGCAATGCGCATGCTTCATACGCACAGATGTGTATCGGTAGTCTCATGTCGGCTGTGGTGGACGGGAATTGAAAGATTGCTTCGGCAAAAAGAGATACAGAAGTTAAGATGTTCCAAAAATAACTGCCGTGCGGGAACCCACGTGCTGGTATCCTGCTCCTATCCCCTATCGTTCACATTCATATTTTCTTACTCCAAGGTAATTCATTTTTGTTATCGCACGTGATACCATAGTGGTACACTTCTTCACAGGTTGAAAAATATGAAATTTGATATTATTTCCTTTGTCATTGCATACCAGTGAATAAAATTAAAACAATTCGTGTTCGAAGGCATTACGTTGAGGAACCGATTTTTACTTAATGTGAAACGCCTAAAGTCAGTGATAACTTTATGACTTGAAACGCTGTACCCAATTAAGTCTAATTGCAGGGAAATTTATTCATTTTGTTTTATCAACATTTATCATCATTTATTTATTCATCATTTATTCATCAACTCCTCACTACTATGTCTTTTTAGCGAATTAATGGGTTTTCCAATGCATATTACAAATATAAAATCATGAATAATTTGCGCAATTGTAGCTATCATGACAAATTCTTCACATACCAGTTTTTTCGTTCTGGTTAACTTCGATTTATTTTATTAAATTTCTTTATTTTAATCATTTCATTGAAATAATCGCTCCTATATAATGGAATCCTGCAAACTCCCTGCAATTAGACTTAATTGGTTACAATACGATTATTGCGCGGGCAAGTTTTTTAATCGTAAACTTTTTACTGTAATCGTCTGATTCCCTCAGAATCTTCAGTCAGAAGAGTACACCAAGTGGCAAAAGATGAGATTCAGGTATACTTTAGATTTGAAAAGACCCCAAATTTGAGGCGTCTCATTGCTGAGGCAGGTGCTCTAGAAACTAGGAAAATATTGCTCTTGTATTTTCAGGTGTTCTTCTCGTGAAAAGAGCTTATTTTAAGTGGTAGTTCATTTCTGAGAGAATTCTCTTTGTATGACGCACTTGCCATTATGGACTGAGTTTGGGAAATCCCCCTTATGTCAACCTCATATCATCATCCGAAAATGAATTTTAGCGCGGGCAAATTATCAAATCGTGAATCATTTTCTGTAACCATCTGATACCCTCCGAGTTATTGGGAGAGTTCACCGGATCGCAAAAGATGGAATTTAGGACCACCAGAATTGATCTTGAGAAAGGAAGACGAAAATAGGCTGAAGGCTTCCGAGATGTGGGTGTGGAGGAGGGTGGAGAAGGTACGTTGGATGGAAAGGAAGACAAATGAGGAAGTGCTTGACATGGTGGGGGAGGAGAGGAAACTTATAGATGAGATTAGGGGAAGACAGGGTAGGTGGCTGGAAGGGGTAATGAGGGACGATGGTTTGCTGAATGCCGTGATAGAGGGAAGGATGTTGGGTAAGCTGGGAAGGAAGAGAATCGGTTTTAAGGAAGGGATGAAGAAAGGTAGGACTAATTCTGAGATGAAGAAAGAAATACTAGAGGTAGAAAGGGCACGGCACGTGTCAGAGTTCGTTGGATATTCTCTGACTTTCAACACAACCTACCTCTAACCGGTAGATTACTGTAATTATGATGATGATGCTGAATGCGTTAGGTAAGACTCCGACTCCTAGTAATCTTATTGATGAGTCATGAGCTCGGAAATACAGAAAATAGTGTTGAAATAAACCTTACCAGAAAAGATTATATTTTGAGTGGTAGTTCATTTTGAGAGCATTAACTGCGTTATATGTATACAGCACAGTTGACTTGAGGTTGGAAAATCCCCTTCACCTCAACTCATCTTATGATCTTTCATCTTGGGCTTGCCTGGGGTAAATCAGATCAGAGTGACATACTCCGCGAAAGCCTATGTATACACAGCACGTCGTTGCAGTGACCATTGTCATATAGCTGGGAAGGCTGGCAAAGGCAGCCTTGGTCGTTCTCCTCGTCTCTGTTTGTCTAAGCTCGCCGCCGTATCGCGGCGATGTTTATCAAGCGCTCCGTTACCCAGGAACGTCGTATGTACTTTCATATATGCTCCGCCATTATCGTATCCTCTACCGCACCACCCAGCCTTAAGCCCATTCAGCGTAAATTAACCGTTACGACGCGCGCTAAAATTTTGAAGCCCGAGTCTTTGCGCACGCCCGTGTGAATGGACAGCCATTTACGGCGAGACGTTGCCGGGGGACTTGGCAATGTGTTGGCGGAGGAAGACCCGCCCATCGTGAAACTCTCCGGGGTTCATCTCCCTTGCTTCCAGAGATTTCCCCGTTCCCACAAAGATACGACGGAGCTTGTTAGAGGAGAGGACGAAGGTGCAGAAGGCTTCTTTCGTATCCTCCTATTCATAGCAGCGATCTTGAACACCGTGAAAAATAGCCATGTCCCTTATGAATTATCTTTCCTCCCCAAAGATAGTGGAAATGCAATCACTACTCGTGTTAGTTTAACTTGTACCTCTAGTTGCAATTATTTCTAGAGCTATTAGCAAGAATAGTGATGACAAGCATTTGAGCATATGCGCAAGTTCTAAAGATGGAAAACATTTGCACGAGTGCCTAAGAGTGAAAGATCCTTTTTTAATACAGCCAGTTGAGAATCGTTCTCTGTTAGGAAAATTTTACCTGTCACTTTTAGTCAAGGTTTTATATTGATAGAGTAATTTAAACAACAGTGATCGCGGGACATGAGCAGACATTCCAGTTCGCTTTATGGGTAGCGATGCATTAAACACGTCGGGAATATCATTTTCTCAATTTCAAGGGGAGCTCAAACTCGATCACTGCTGCCAAAATTCTGCTTCTTCCAATTGCCGTTCTTACTTAGTATAAAAACCCTTTCGAACCTCGATTTCGAGCAGTGGGCAGCAATTTAGGTTCGCTTTATGGACAGGGAGGATTCTTTCTTTGACTTACGATTATTAAAACTGTCATTTCTCTTAATGAGGTCCTCCACCACCGTGCGAGTCAAAACAATAAATTATACTTTTTTGCTGGTCTGGTTTAGTAAAAAAATCTCTTTTCCATGACGAGACATGCCTTAGCTATTGAAAATAAAGGAACAAAAATTTCACATTATTCCAAGAATATATATTTATTAATGAAGTTTTTTTTTCTCCAACAATGGAAGTCGACCGCAGTGACATTTCTATTGAATTTGGACTTGAATTATGGAAGTAGTCATCTAATAACTCAAAGCATTAGGTGTTAAGGTACCTATTTTTTGTTTATATTGAATTTCCCCGGAGTTTCCGCTTCTTACCAACAGTTCTCCAAGAAAATGGTGTTTATAATAGATAGAAAAATACTATTTTCCCCCATTTTTCACGCACTATCGCATTGGAAACCATGTAATTTAAAGTCCAAATTGCGAAAAAATAGCGTGAAAAGGTGAAAACTTTGTTGCTCGTACCAACCACACACACACACATTTTTGTGTTAGTTGCCACAATATGAATTGAATAACATCTAAGTCAAGTGTGGAAGTAGTGTTAAGTGTAGAAGATTTTGAATCTGTTCCTGAAGATGACGTAGAGTCGATACCATGGTCGTACTATATTAAATGTTCGTGAAAAAACAATGCATTACTTTTTCATTTACAACATTTAAGTCACTGTAGCGCGGAACCACCTTAAAATCTCAACTGTTTCTTTTGAGTCACACCTTCAGAGCAGAGCGAGTCACACGAGCAGTGATCGCAAAAAGTCGAAAGCCGAAAGGCAAGGTCGCCCGAAGAATAGGGAGAGAGCAACATGGTGTAGGGAAGATCTCACCCCTGAACTCTTCTTTATGTGATCCGGACGCCCTCCCCCCCCCCCCCTCTTGCCCCCCCCCCTCCCCTCCCCCAAGGGTCCCTTTTGTTTTGACGCCCCTCGACTGCGGAAAACAAGATTCTCGTCGCGAAGGTATTCCCTTTTCCTGACAACCGAGCGAGGTGACTCAACTGCCTCAACCCACCTCTCTCCCTGCCTCTCCCACCCCCACAACTCTCCCAACCATCATCATCTCCCTTTTCCTGCCCATCATGCACTCTCCTCCTCCTCCAGGGATCCATTCTCTTCCCCTCCAGAGCCCGCATACCACCGAGGGGATTCTCTTTTCCTCCAATCCACCCGTGTCTCTTAACCCTCCTCCCCCGCGTCTTAGATGATGTTGAATACAGTATTGTTGGGTTGAGGCTTCCGACCCGTATATCCGCGGCCAACCGTGGCTTGAGGTTCTCGCTTGGACGGGGACGGAAAGGATCGCGGAGGTGGGGGAGGCACGGACAACTGGCGAGGAGAGACTTTTGAGACCTCCTTCCCGCTAGTTCCCTTCTGCCTCGCAAATTATCTTAAGGTGGTTAGAGCGATTTTCGTTTGAGTACAGATTTGCTTGAAACTTTGCATGCGTGTCCTTACTAGATATATCTATGGACAAAAGTGAAAAAAATGCATGTTACCGATTATTTTGGGCAACTCAGTGCTATTTTAACGCGTAGCCTTGTGGCGCATGACATTTGTTTCGTAGAAGTTCTATTGCATACGTTTAGGTATTCTCCTAAAGGAAATATTGCGTTTCATCTACTATAATACACACCGACGTATGTACATATATATATATGTGTGTCAGTGACTTTCACACAAGAAATAAACGTGTTCTGCTGAATCTTCATTTGGTTGCAGACCTTTTTTTTATTTGCAAAATTAAATTAGAAATAGTGGTTTTCTGTTATTGAGAAAGGTACGAATAGAAAGATAATAAAGTAAAAATTATTATTCCTTCAATCGAATTTTGTATTCCGGTCAAAATTCCGAAATATTTGTTAAAAAGTAACGATATTTATTGCAATATTTTAGCGTTTTTGAGTCATCGTCCCCATGACGACCATACTCATTGTTTAAGTCGAGGTGTCGTGTGTATATATATCCATTGACTCGATGATTCTTTGCATTAAATAAGATGACAAATAATGTCAAGACTCGCTGTTTTTCTCGCTGCTCGCGTCAAGTTTTCTGTCGTCAAAAATCCTTTCTAAGCTAGGGTATCAGGCTGGTTCGGTGGTTCGATTAGTAGCTTCCCATCCCGATGGCCTGGGTTCAAATGTCGCAGGTGACGGAGACTATTCCGTGGAATTCTGATCCCTATTTGGGTGCCATTTCGAGGCAACTTTAGGTGCAGTATTCCGTCGTATAGTCGAGATGTTTAACTGTGCTCCCCTCTGCATCTTTCGTTATGAGTAGTTCCCTCTCGACACTGGGTTTCTCTTCACCCTTCCTTCATTCCTAAAAAGTCCTTTCCTTACCAATCTACCGACCGATACTTCATGAGTCAAGCTACATAACCTGTTCCTGAGCCTTTTTCTAGCCTTTGTTGGCCAACATTGCAATGACCACAAAATGTTTATATTTTCTCTGAAAACTTCGTTTCTTATCCTATCTTGCAGTGTGCAACCTTGTACTGTTATTGGGAATTTCATTTCAGCTGAGGTGATGTTCTTTCTGTCCACATACCGCTAACTAACAACTGTACTTCCGGAACTGCCATTGTTTTTTAAAACTTCAATTTAGTTTCTTCTCTTGTTTCATTGTTTAGGCTTCCATGAATCATCCCACAGATGTGTTTGAAATTATTGTTTATTTTCGATATATTTATCTGTTATCACTATACGTGATGATGCAAATAGCATCAGCTGTTCTTTGCCTCCCCTAATAAACAAATAACCGTTGCGAAGCTAGCAAAGACTTTCTCGGTGGAGAACGTAATTCCTTTGTTACTGCGTAACATAAGATTCGAGTCTAGGGTCTTTCATCGATTCCCCACGCCCATGTATCCTTCTTCCTCCCCAACCAGCATTCCTCCCCCATGTCTTTCATCTTCCCCCGTCTTCCCAATTCCCTACGTATTCTTCTTGTACCCTTGTATTTTCTTCTTCGGCCATATCTTTTCTCGCAGCTCTTCCCCATCTTTCTTCCGCCATCGCCTCTCCGAACTGGCGTTCCTCTTATCTTCCTTTCCTTCTCTTTTCTGAGCTCCCTTCCACTTCTTCATAACACTATTTTTCATCCTGTCTCCTGCATATTTCTTACCTCCTTCTTTCCACCCTTACGTTGTTTATGTGGGGTTTCAGAAACGAGTTTTGTGGCTTGCGCGATTGCTTGTCGGTCCTGTCCTCTTCCTCGCGGCTACGGCTGTTGGTGACCGCGAGTGGCTGGGGAAAAATAAGCTCTGGGAATGTATATGTAATGAGTCGGCGTTGAGCCCAGTTACTGGACCGAGTTTTCCATATCCATCCGAGGTGTCAGGTCCGTTGAAATATCGTGCGGACTCGACAGGAAACAAATCCAGACCGAAAATCAATATGCTGGGAGGAAGCGTTGAGGATTTCTGCTTTGCCTTTTTTCCAGGTTCTGATTTTTACCGCGATGTTTACTGCATGGTAGGTGGAGGTATCTACCTTGTTTTTTTTTGTATTGGCAGTCCAGTAGTTAATATTATTTGATAACCGTAGCGTATTGCATTTATAGTTTTGGGCGTGTTAATGTTTAAGGAGCGATTTGTGAAATTCTAATTTCCGGCCATAAATATTTTGACGGAAGTTTACAAAGTTATGAATGTTGAATCACGAGATCATTTCGTTTTTTCTCGTTGTTAGCAAAACGGGCAGTTTTAAAAAGTGGCATCATACTGGAGTCCATATGATATTACTGTTCTGAACCTTGCGAGAGTATCCATTTATCGATTCACGTAGTGTCTTACGAAGATTTTCGCTCTTCTTAATTTGAATTGAGTCATCTTTTTTGTCTTCCTCCTAACAAAAACTCCAAACACATTTTACCTCAGGATATTTCCTGATCGCTATTTTTCAGAATTCGTCTCCAATAATTTTCATGTTTTAGCATCGTTAAGCCAATGTGTTATGCACATCTTCGTTAAAGGTTTTCTTTATTGGTTCAGTTCATCTTTATATTTTTGTATTTTGCTGTACTAATCAGTTAACTTTGTGTTAGCAATTTTGCGAACATGTTGAAGAGCCTCTAAACCATTCTTATTTGAATGACACAGTTAATTGGCCTCTACCCTCATTCCGTTTTATTATTCTTCCTTCCTTGTTTATTTTCAGTTTTTCCAAAGCAAAAATATGATGACATAGATTCCGAATTCTCATAAAATCTTAGTAGTCTTCTACTCATCTTTGTTTTCATATCAGATAAATTTCTATGCTTGCTCTTACTTAAACCAGACGTAAAGTTACTGCAGGTGCATATAGGTTGTCACGGTAGAAGTTAACTTTCCTGATTCTCATTTACGAAGGCTTCTCGTGTTTGACCACATCATCTCAGTGGTCGTGTTGCGCGTGGATCATATCATGTTTCCTATTTTTTGCGAATTAGAATTGTGTTTCAGAATTTGTTTCTATCATCATGTGACATGCAGTTTCATTGAAACTGTGTTATTAATGCAAATGGATGTTTTTTCCATTCGAAACCCGCAGTTTCGTGAAATCATGATAGAAAGGGTAAAGGACCTTTAAGTGTTGTAAGTTCAGAAAAATACACTGTCTTCACCACAGAACCGTGATTATATGTGTGTTCCATATACATTTTCTCTCTCTCTCTCTTTCCTATCGTGCACGTGGAAGAAAATGTCGAGGAGGAGCGTACGGGGGATGGGGGAATCACGATCTCAATTTTCGCCGTTAAATTAAAACCGTCTCGTAATCACATCATCTGCTGCTATCTGTCTATTCCTTCTAATTTTCTTTCTCCGCAGACGAGAGTCCCCTTTCTCCACTCATTTCTTCTCTCATTTTCCGACCCCCTCCCCCCCAGCCGTCTCGAATGCCATCTTCCCCAGCCCCTTGAAAAAACCCCTCTTCCCCGGAACACATCTTCATCCCCTTCCCAGACCACTCTTTTAAATACCTTCCCCCCTCGCTTCTCCTCCCCCCCCCCACCACCCCTCCCCTAGTGCAGATCTCCATAACAATGCTCTCTTTCAGTTCGGGTCCTCCCATTTTTCTTCCAGACGCTTTTGACACTGAGCACAAGTTCTCCATGAGACGACTCCATCTCGGGGGCTCCTTTACCCTCTCTGTTTCTCTCTCTGCCTCTCTCTCTGTCTCGCTCGTATCTTCCGTCACCCAATATTGAGATGAGGGAGGCTGAGAAGGAGAGAGTAGTAGTAGAAGTGGGTGGAGACGAGGCTGGTGATACGAAAGCGGGCTGCTCGTCCAGGACCTTTTGTGGGGAGAGTACGAATTCCTCCTCTCCTGGATCTCCTCCTCTTCTTCCCCATGCCCAACCAATCTTCATCCTCCCCCACTTCTCAGCCCGTTTGTATCTTCCCTCCCTTTTGCGTCTTAATTCACGCTTGCCCTGTTCTTCTCCTCCCACCTCAGTGTCTTCCTCCTCAAGTCGTCCTGACCTTTGGTCAAGGGGGAGGACCATTCACCCCGAGGGGTCGTCACCCATCCCCGCGTGCTGTCCCTAGCAACGCCGATCGCCTCCCGTTCTCACTTACCCTTTTGTTTCTCACTCGCCCTATTCCCATTCCCTTTCTCTCTCTCTCTCTCCTCTCCTCTCCCACCCCCCCCCCCTCCTGCACCCCCCACCCCACCCCCCTCTCGTTCCTCCCTCTCCCCTTGTCGCCGCACAATAAACCCTCCCGGAACCCAAGAGAGCATGGTTGGGAGAAGACGACGGTTGATGTCCATTGGGGAAACCCGTGTCCCTTTCTCTCTCAAGTCCATTACGATTGCCGTTGAAGTTTCGTGGTGTTGGGGGGAGGCGTGTTTAGTGGCGGTGTAGAATTATCGTTGTAGCATCAAGCGAGTGACAGAACAGCAAAAAACGGTATGGAAAACTCGCTAGTGTTTTGTTGCCGAACTATGAAACCCGTCTGCTGTTGGAGGCGCTTCTGTTGCAGTGCTAATTTTTATTGTGCGTTCAATTGGATGAATTTTCATCGTCATAATAAATTTCTGAGAATTACATGCCCATCAGTAATTATTTCTAATTTAAGTTAATTTTTAAAATATGATTCATTGTTGCTATTATTAATAGGGCAAAATACTGGTTAAGGTAGGTTTAAATAGAAAAGAGTTAGAAACCATGTAGATTTTTTCTGGCGTGGGCCAATTTCTTTCTTTATCTCTGCATACGTTCTGCCTCTCTTCATCCCTTCCAATAAATATTTTCTCTTCTTTCCCCATCCACGCTTACCCAACATCCCATCCTCTATCACGACCTTCAGTAACCCTTCACCCCTCATTACCCCTTCCAATCACCTACTCTGCCTCCTCCAAATCTCCTGCAGCAGTTTTCACTTCTCACCTACCACACGAAGAACTTCCTCGTTTGTCTTTCGTTCGGCGCACTTTTTCCATTCTACTACACAGCCACATCTCAGACGCATACACCCTGTTCTCGTCTTTCTAACTCAAGAGTCCACGTTTCTGCACCACAGAACGCTTTACTCAATATCGCTCTCCACTTTATTCATTCTTCGCCAACCTTTTCTTTACATCCTTACATACTGCAAGGTTTCTGTGATCAGCTCCCTCGTATTGCTGAACACTTCTTAGCCCTGTGATCGGTATAACAATTCTCATTCTTATGTATGTGCTACTACATATATCTATTTTCCTCCAGCGTTCTGCGCAAGTCATTAAATTTCTCCGTATTTCCCAAGTAATTAAATTTATCTGCTAGCTCCAGTTTGTGCCCTCCTAAGTCTATGATCAGCCTTGCTTTCTTTATTCAAGAAATTCTCATTAATTTATGTATCGCATACGTTTACTATGCTTAAATTAGGTGTGCAGCGAAAATCACATGCGGACGATTTAAGTCATGCACCCATCTCGCCATTTTAAACGTCGCGACTACCTTAGATACGCTTGCCGTCAGAAGCCATGGCGCTGATGTGTCGAATCGTGCGCGCATTGTGGTTACGCGGGATTGTCGCTGATTCCTTATTTTCTGGCTACCTCGGCATCTGCAGTCATATTGCTCCTCTCACAACCTGATTCGGTCACAAAGTTATTGGTCGAAGTATTTATGTTTTTTACATGGAAGCAAATTAAAATTAAAATTTACGCTTAATGATGAACATTACGACTTGCTTAAGAAAAAACTCCGAGTCGTGCACGAATACTGTAACGCGGCTGACATTCTCCACGTTGCCACCTACGACTTGGCTGAAGTACCACTTCGTGTTGAGATAACTCAGTGAATATATTTCTCAAGCATTTGAATTTGTGGAGAAGGCCAAGCATTTCGATGTTGCTCTCAGCGAATTCGTGTATCGCTAACTTGGGATTGGTCCTTTTTTATTTTCGAGTAAATCTTGTATCTCTTAAGAACGAGGCGTATAATATATCGTCACACCTCTCGGTAATTTTGGAGCACATGAATGGGAAATACGGTAAGCGGTAGAGGTTGAGTAGATTTTCTTCCGATATCCCTCCACTTTCCGCATTGCCCCTTCCAGACTGATATCATTTTTATCTTGGCTTTAGGGTATTTGGGGAGACGACCGGAATTTGAGGTCGTTTGCACCATTGAAGACATACGAGTAGCTTGGTGAAGAGAGGGTTATTTAGGAAGGGAGCAAGGGTGGAGAGAATCCCTGCGTCGACGTTAGTAGGGGGTAGCCCTTAAGGTGCCATATGGTCCTCAGTTTAACGTAAGTACAATCCGACTAACGGAGTACTGTGCTTGGAGTGCTCTCCACACAGCAACCAAGGAGGTATTCCTCTTTAAAATTACCTCCACCACTGTCGATGCTTGAACCAAGTCCCTCGGGGAAGCCATTACTCTAGCTACCACAATAACCTTGCAATCCCCAAGAGTAATACTGCTAATCTCTCATCTAAGGTCTGTAGATAAATGCATGAGTGTGAAATTCCACAGGGGAAAAATCATTCGCCTTGAACGGGACTCGAATCCGGATCACTCAGTTTAGCGCCGAGCCCTTGAGTAAGTTAAGTTACCGAGGTGTGTCCTTCTCCCCTTGTGAATTTTCGTGGTCTATAAAGGAACAAGGTTCTCAAGACTGCCGCAAATACAATGTAACGAAGAACTCAAAAGCGTGCGATTAGAGCAGTGATTCTCCACCGGTGTGCCGCGACACACTTGTGTACCGCAAGCCTCTGCCGCCAAGTGTGCCGCAACGCTCATAAAAACCATTAAAGATCAATAACAATATTAATATTCAATTAAATTATTAAACTAATACATACTTTTCAATTTTGTTATTTTTGTTTAAAAACGATAAGTTTTGTTTAGCGGTTTTTGTTTATACTTCATTTTTTATAAGTCTATTAACTTTTTCTTTGTTCACTGGTGTGCCGTCTGCATTTCCAAACACCTCAAGTGTGCTTTGGTGTCAAAAAGGTTGAGAACCACTGGATTAGAGCATCAGCCCGCGAGGTTAAAACCAAACTTAGAACACAAAGAGGTGTTCGCTCTTTTTGACAAGTTTGGACGATACCGGAACTAGCCACGGCATTACCTCTACGGAGTCACCCGCAAGTGCACATTCCACATAGGAAGTGCACAGAGGAAAATTCCATAGAATAAAAATCATTCTCCTTGACCCGGGACTCGAACCCGGATCCCTCAATGTCGCGCCTAGTGCTTTAGCCAATTAAGTTACCGAGGCGTCCTCCTACACTTTGAATATTATACTAAAGCTGTATCGATTGTCAACCTCTAAGAGTTATTGTCAAATTTTCAACTCTGTTTTACTTCGATCGTACCTACTCTATTGCTGATACACTCCGTAAAGTCAGTTTCACATCGCTAGCTGAGCCTGTCGTTTCTCCGAGTCGCTACGCAGTAAACCCTCCCGAAACTCAGAAGAACGGTTGACGGTTGATCTCCGTTTGAGGAACATGTGTCCCTCTCCTCAAGTCCAATGCGATTACCGCGAAAGTTGAAAGTTCGATGGAAAATGGTGGAGTTACAATGTTGCACATCGCGACGGCCTGGTAGGTCCAACGTCGTGTTTATGTGTACATATCTTGTTTGGAAAAAATTATCTTTTCAGCCAATCCAACCAATTTGACCTCTCTGTATTTTGCATATCTAATTGAAATTACATGTCATATGGTAACAACTGTGTATCTCAAAAGCGTTGCATATAGCGCTTTTTTGGTCATCCACATCCATGTGTCTAATGGCAATGTTTTTATTTCTTTTCAGGTACGTTGTTTTCCTCAGTACTGCTGACGCTGCTAAATGAGATTGTTGTGAGTACCGTTTATGAATTTTTTTATCCCTTCAAAATGTTTCGCGTTGGTTCCACCATTTTACGGATCTTTTTTGTACTCAATGTATTCGTCATAAATTTATTAGGGTTAGGTTTTTATCAATGCTATGGTTACAATCATCACCAATCTCTATACCCTCTAAAATGTTTTCGTAGTTTATCGTGCTTTATATGACCTTGTGCTTCATATGCGTAGGAGTTTCGTAATTATTACATTTGTTATCAACTGGTTCATGAAGTGTTTGGAAGGTAGGTATGTCATTTCAATTTTTTGATGGATTTCACGTATTTTAATTGATTAGATACCCGTTTATTGCGTTAGTAAAACACACAAATTCGAAATGACCAAATTAATTGGAGCTGGAGTCTGATTTATGTTCATTTTTTTTCATTTTGCGTAGAATTAAAACATTTTCATATAGTAGTACTAGAAATTTGACTTCAATCTCATGATTTGCTTAGGCTATCACCCCACGGCGAATACTTTATTTAAGTAGGTATTTGTAATCGAGCAGTCCGTTTTGGCGGACAATGTCACGTCTCTCAAACAAGAAAATTTCTCATTGCGGACGAAATAATTTGGGGGGGACCGCTGGCCTAGACTCGCAGTTCGCAATACTTTTTGCATTACGTACCCCTTAAGTTATCCATTTCCAAAGATTACGCTCGTGATAAAAGAGAGAACACTTTTGTCAATTTACATTATTTCAGATATTTCAACCTTTTAACGCCATTATTCAAGTTTTTTACGCGTATTTCTTAACCGTCAGTCGTGTATCCGTAAGGGTTGGCGTAAGTTGGGAACTACTGTTGTAGAAATGTCCAAATAAATCCTCCGATGTCAGAAATATGGCCGTAATACCACACACAAAAATCGGTCTTTAACGTCAAACATGGTGGTATGTACCTAATGTCTAGCCTCTTATTTCCACGAGAAGAGGAAATTTTGCTTTTAATGTAAGGGCATGCAATGTATTAAGGAATCTCTTGAGGATAAGGACTTTGGGAAAATAAATTGCGTTCAATGACTAAGACGAGCGTTTCGCTTATTGGTCGACCTTCGGAGTGTAAAATTTAGCCTTTTGTGGTCCATATCCTCAGTGCTCACCTATACCGTATCATAACATTTGAAAATAGATAAAAAAAACAGCATCACTATTTAAAGAGTAGACATTGAGCACCATGCCCACAACGACTTCATGTTTCTATGCGCATCCTAGATACTACACCCAATTCCTTAGTTTGGTCTTCGATAGTTTGCGTTTAATACATAATTTCCTTGTGTTAGACAATTTTTGGCAGTTTAAATCATTTACTTACCATTTCATTCTTAAAAGATCATTTTGCCACTTAAAAATTTCTTAAGTTTCGCAAAGACCTTAGACCTGAAATTTAAACATAAGATTAGAATTGGTATAAAGACACGTACAAGGTATTCAATGAAATCTGTCAGCAACATGGTATTGAAGAATCAATGCTTAATTGATGTTAAAAGAATGTAAATCATAGTAACATGCAGATACCCACCCTTTTTTATTTTACGGACCCAGGTTCCAATGGGTAAACGTCATGTTCACGGTATAATTTGCAATCCTTAAAAAAATTACAGTTACCAGTTGAAACCAGAGTTAGAAAGAAATTGTGGATTAACACAAGTGACATTTTATTTCTTTTCTCATAAAATGAAGATAGTTTAATAAAATTAAGCCTAAGAGTATCTTTTGAAGTCCATTTGTTATATAAAGTATGTTTTTCAACACACTAATGCAATTTAGATGTAGAGGGAAAGATCTTGTTTGATTAAGTAGCGATAATTATGCGCGGAACGTTTAGAAGAACGAAGTTTGCACGATTATTAAAATTCTATTTGCTCCAGTTATGAATGAAAACTGATTATTTCAGCAGAACTCACCGAGCGACCAAGGTGGACTGTGACATCTGGTGATAGATTCGCAGAATGAAAGGAAAAGAAACTGTCAAAGAGTAGAAATGAGTGAAGAGGAATCCTTTTTCTGAGCTGGTCCGTAAAAGTTAAGGAACATTGACGTGCATTGGCGCTCATGTCACTGTGGCTTCAAAGAAAAAGTGTCGGACCCACTTCGGTTCGGACCTGCAAAAAAAAACTTTGACGTATTTTTCCACTGGGGAAGAAACTGTGATACATTTTTTTTGGCTCGCCGAAAATCCCTTTACGGCTCTTGACTGCCTTAGGAGGAGAAGAAGAAGAAAACGAAGAAAGGGAACGATTCTTTATTTTTTTGCTACATTCAGCTCTTGGAGTTCCTTCGCGTTGCCATGGCTTGCACGTGATGCATTCGCATTTCACTCCGCGAGCCCGGATTCGAATCACTGCCGGTGCGGATTTCGTTCTTCTTTTGTTTCTTTTTTTTTCCGTTTTGTTCCGTTTTTTTCCTCTGTCTTCTTCTCCGTTGACCCGATCGCATTCTTCTTTTTTTCCCCAAAGGGTCGGATTTCCCGCACTCCTCATACGGAGGTAACGCAAGGATAGCTGCGTGATCCATTGGCTAGGGTATTTCTTTTATTTATGGCGAACTCGTCCCACTGCGGATGTGGTCAAGGATATAAAACTAGGCCACTAATGAAGGGTGCCATCTTCTGAGGGACACTGCTGCGGGATTTTTAGAACACCGTTAACCCTCATCTCTACATTCACCGCCTAGAAAAGTTTCTTAGGTGACTCCATCATGCATTTTACGGCTATTTATTGTGGTTTCATTTTGAGAGATTCCGATATGGATTCAAAGCATTTCTACATTTCCTTAGCCTTGGCAATTTTTTAATGATGAACTGTAGTCGTATGT
Source organism: Pyrrhosoma nymphula (assembly GCA_963573305.1). Lineage (NCBI taxonomy): Eukaryota > Metazoa > Arthropoda > Insecta > Odonata > Coenagrionidae > Pyrrhosoma > Pyrrhosoma nymphula. Next base: position 2,050,207 of record OY754335.1, on the reverse strand, counting down.
TTTATCATCACTAAATTGTAAAGCATGTGTGGTCGTGTAGGAGAGAGTTTCAGGTATAACTTGATGGAAATGGTAATCTCCATCATTGCAATGTAAAACACCGTGTTAAATTTCGTTAATATTTTGAAATACATAGACCATGGTTTCAACACAGCCATTCTCTACGTACTGTTCATCCAACATAGAGCATTACACTTTGTTTTCAAAACATGGTCGGTGTGTGCTAAACTTGTGTGTAAATTTGATGCTATATTTTACCTTAAAAATTATGACGTGTCATTTATTCATTCCCTGAGGCAGTTTTACCTAGGAATGAGTTAATTACTTTGTTGAGGAAGAGCTGAACACGCAACAAAATTGGAATACATAAATGCCTACTGAGTAAATTTCAATGAATAATCAATACAAATCCCTATCTACTGATCAGATTTGCTTGACTGTTACCTGACAAACACGCATGCCTTGCAATTTGGGGATTCGTGTTCAAATCTCGGCATGTTTGTTCTCTTGTTTAGGAAGTGACTGACAACTAAGGTCATTTGTGCCAATATGGATTAATTGCTAGTCAGGCGGAGGACGGATTACTTTGGAGAAGGTTGGAAGGGTAGTGAGAAGTTTGGCATCTGAAATAGTTGATTCGTATTGATAGGATCCGAGGTGCTCGTAGTGTAGCGTTTTGTCCGATAAGTGCCCTGTCGTTTAGTCTTATCGTACTTGAAGCTCACTTCAGATTGCACCCAAGTTAGGATTGAGAACTCCCTGAAAAATATCCACTACAATCGCGATTCGAAATTGGACCCTCTGGATGAGACACCACTTAACGCGCTGCTACGTACACACTTTCTTAGTTTTTTTGCATATACTTCACGTTTATTTACAGTAGTTTCAGTTAAATAAATAAAGAGTTTTTAATGAAGCCATATCTCCTTCTTTCGTCCTGGGTTGTTTTCGGATGAAGACCAATCATCTGCCAGTAAATAGGGTGAGCGTGTTAATCGTTCTACAGAATGAAACCAAATTCCTCTATGAGTAGAATATCTGAAAAAAAGTAAAAAAAAAATAAAGAGTGTAGTAGGCTTCGAGTGAAGCTGGAAACGGGAAACGCTTTCCTCTTTATCGTTGGTGTAGAGGCTGTGCGTGCTGGAATACATGCATACTGTTTTATGCCAATTTAAAGGATATTTATGGCGAGAAAACTGCTCTCCGTGATGTCGTATTTGTTAATTCCATTACGTAATCAAGCACATGGTTGAATTGAACCCTCCTATACGTAGGTAATATATTGTGGAAATTAAAGGCTAAATGCAAATGGGGCGGAATCACATACGTAAGGAACGTTTTTCCACTCTTTGTATTTTTATCACACATTCTGAGCCACATATTGCGTCATTTTAAACTGAGGTATCTCTCTCTCTATCTCTCTCTCTCCAAAGTTGAATATTTCATGTCTCGTTGTTCATTCATTATTTGGAGATTTCCAGTGCTGAATACCACACAATTTGTTGATTGTTTTCCATTACCTTACAAAAAACATGGGGAAAATTGGATGGATAACCCTTAAAACTCAATTTGCTAGCGCATAAAAACACACCGTGAGTTAACTGGGCTATCAGAAAAAGATTTAATGTTTTACCGGCGCATGCTAAGCGTAATTTCTTCCCGGAATTTCCACCGGGTTAAATTGGCAAAACGTATCGACGTTTCGACGGACAACTCGTCCATTGCCTTCAGGGTAAGGTCGTTGAATTTAAGTACGGCAAGTTTATTATCGGGGTACATGAGTCGTCCGACGAAACGTCGGTACTTTTTGTCAATTTAAGCCAGCGGAAACCACGAGTATCGAACATTGAATAGGGACTTTTTTTCTCGGCTTCCCTTTCAAATCTCAAAAAATAGGCAATTCTTTTCTTAGGTTGGTGATTTCATTGGTCAGTCTGTGGGTCCATCGCTTGTGAAATACTGCGTTAATTGTTTCTCGTTATCGTATCTTAAGATGTAAATCCCGTTCGTGAAATATATTTCAACCTCCGTAATCACTTACTTAGGAGCATCATCAGGAATCACTTAAGAAATGCCGTGGTCTGAAATATAAAGATGATCTGGAATCTTTTTCCTTCTTTTTTGTATCACATGCCAATTTTGAAGGAGCCTATTGGTAGTTGGGATTGATTTTTTTAGGTTGTACACACTGCATCCTAGTAGTTATAACAAAAGAGAAGGACTGGCTCTCATTCATTAAACCATCTTCATTGCAGGAATGCCATTTATTATATGGTTCGCGGTCGTACAACAGAGGATACCGAAAATAATTTTTTCCTGGTGGATGTGCACACATTGGTGTTATATATCAATCATTAGCTTTTTCATTTTGAAGGATTTTAATTACGGCCTGTTTCTCTGCTACTTCCGAACTGTTATAAACACCTTTGAGTTTCTTGTTTCATTCTGCCTTATTCATCCTAACATGATCACGCGCATCATTATGAAGTGTTATTATTACAGTCTTCAATTACAACATTACCAGTCACATTTCTTGCTTTAGTTTGAATATTTTAAAGAATCAACGATATCTCACAGTATACTCGCTGTCATATTTGACAGTTCCCTTTATCTCGTTTTGTGTCTTACACCGTTTTCTCTGTACTCTTCAATACTTTTATAACCTTGAGCGTAATTTCGCTAGTGCAATTGTATTTACGAACTGCACTAAAAAATCGTATCCTCTTTCTACATTCCTTCCTCTCGATTGTTCTGCCGCATGAAAACGTTTGGGCGTAGTGCTGGCTTTTTTCACTCCTTTCGGAAAATCAATGTTCTCCCCTCCGTGATCGACTGGTTTTCCCCTGGTTTCTTCTACCCGGTTTCTCCTTGATTTATTTCCTCCCATTCCAGTCCATAGGTTATCTCATTCCCGAGGTAGGTGAACGGAATCCGTTGTTCTATATATTATCCTTCCGGCGTGGCATTTTCTTTCGGTATTTAATAACCCTGCATCATCTACACTGTAATCTGCTAGCCTCCACAAGGATATGTTTAATGGGGTAATTTTCCTCTGCTGTGAACTATGTTACATCCTACAGAAGGGATGGGATTTATTAATAAATGATTTATGAACTTGACAGGTATGTTGAACTATAATGCGCTTTGAGGATTGTGTGAGATAATAGCTACGATGTGAGATGAAAATTATTTAACGCATGAAAGATTTGCTGTTAATTACCACGTGTATGATAGGGAAAAATATCTTAATACTCTTAAGACTGTCCATTGAACTATTTCAGCTGTCCGTCATTCAGCCCATTCCGGCCATTCATGTTGCCGTCCAAGGATACAATCACTTTAAATATTCGGAGTTATGTGGTGGTATTTTATTACTTGGTTAGTATTTGGTCTACTGTAATGTGACAATCATATGTAACTTAGTGTCAGCTGCAGATGAAAAACACTGAGTCTATATCGTTGGTTTCAATGGACGCTGGGAATGTTTTCATCCTGTGGTATTGTGCTATCATTACATCCATCTCAATTCGACGATATGAGATACCTCAAAGCTTCTAACGGACGTGGATATCTATAAAACATTATCGCTGGTCCGGCTACGCAAAGGAAATTATTGTATCCTTAAGCCTGTTGAAAGTGATCATATGTACTGCTACTCGATGATTCTAGAGGTCTTTGTGTTCCTACCACACGTAATTCAGTAAATCCTTGTCGTGGTATTGCTCTGTAAATGAAATCATTGTATTCTCTGAATTGGTACTTGAGACAAGATCTTCCGCAGCTTGATGATGTGGAACGTATTGAGAAAGATCTAGTGCATTCCCGGTTTATTAACTGTAATCTGAGGTGACGGAGATGTAAGATGTTTCTGAAACTAAAGAGGCCCTGTGGACCAGACGTGCTTCGAAGAGTGGGCGGCCAATGAGCACATGGACCGCTGTAGATCCCTAGAAGAATGCATACGAATGATCTAAGGCTTTCCCGGCGTATAGCGATGCTGGGGGTTGTTAGGGTTTCCGACCGGGTCGTCAAACTCTCCATTTCTGCCGACGTTTCGATGAAAGAGTCGTTCATCATCCTCAGGGCATGTCGGCAGAAATGGAGAGTTTGACCCGGTCGGAAACCAGAATAACCCACAAAAAGAATTAATACATTTTAGACGCTTCCGTGTCCCTCTTCCACGCCGTTTCTTATCAGTGCTCGGCAAAAAAGGGAACTGTTTCGTTAGGTGGGGTGCGGTGGGGTGGGTCTGGGTGCAGCTGCGTAACACGGCACCCGGCGGCTCCGCGCGTTCCTCATTGTGCCGAGAAAGTGAAAGGGGGGATGGGGGTGGATTAATAGAAACTGTGCGGCAGAGTGCGCGCGCGTTAGAGGAATCGCAGGTGGGGCGGGACCCCGGGTAATCTCTGATGCTCTCCCTTCAGCGAGGCCGAAAGGGTTTAAAGGGGGCAGGGTTTGGGAAGAAAAGAATAGATCCGCGAGCCGCTCGCGTTGTCTGTGTGTGTGAGAGAGAGCGCTGGTACGCACGACCTTATTCCATCTCCCTACCTCCTCCTCCTGCTCCTTTCTACACACCTTCATCCCCCCTCCCCTCGAGGCTGCCCCCGCAAGGCCTCGTTCCTATCTTTCTCCTTCACTCTGTAGTTCTCCCTCGCAGAAGAGTCCCGAAACCCCCCGCCGCCGCCCGCCTGCTCCAACCCTCCACTTCATTTAGTCTTCCCCCTCCCTCGCTATTCCCCCCTGCCCTCCCTTCGCTCCCAATCTTACTCTCATTCCTCTCAGCCTCCTTCCCCAGGGCTCCCTTGTCTCCCCCCCCCACCTCACAAGCATCGGCCCCCTTCCCGAAAAGCATCTCACAACACCACGCGTTACATCTCTCTCACATCTGTCTCTCTCTCTCACGTTTCCGCTCACTTTCCTCTAAAAAAATGTTGTGGATTGGAGATTCGTTCGGCTCTAGATGCTGGTGGTGGTGTTGGATGTTAGGACCGGGCAAAGTAGTGAAGGATGGCTTTGGTTTTTATCACGTTTTTATTTATTTAAGTGAGAAGGAGAGGTTGTTAGGTAGGTTCAAGGGGAAAGTGGAGTGTTTTCTTAATCGTATGTTTGGGGAGGGAGGTGAAGGCAAAGAGTGTGGAGGAGGGAACGTTGATATTATGGGTGGGAAATGTACAGTTGTGTGAGGGGAAAGATTGGAGGCAGGGTAAGGGAGGATGTGTTGGCAAAGAGGGAGATCAGATTTCGTGAGGGGTGGTTTGCTAGGTGTTAGTGGAATGGCGAGTGGGGCAGTAGGGGAGAGAGTATGGTTAAGGGGAGATGGTTTTCCAAAAGGGTTTTTTCTCTTTTCCTTTTATTTTCCCTCATTCGTTGAGGGGTGACGGGTTTGAGCGGAGAGGGTGTGGAAGGCAGGGATGGGGGCGGGAGCACGGTAGGGGAGGTGACAGAGCGGAGGGTGGGGTAGGAGGGGAGGCGAATGGTGGGGGCGGGACACCCCCGCAGAGAGCATGCGCCCACCCCGCAAGGCAGGCCCCACTCGGATCCGGAGGGGAGTCTGCTCTCCTCCTCCGCCCCTCCCTTGCTCCTGCCCCTCCACGCCCTCCCCCCCTCCCTTTGCCTCCCCCGCCGCCGCTCCCTCCACACGCCCCCCCCCTCCCCGCATCTCTTCTTCCCCTGGCACACTCCGTCGTCGATAGCGTCGTTGTGTGATAGCAGGGGTAGTGTGTGCGTCAAGCCAGTGGAGGTCCTTCTCTTTCTCACGGTGTAGAAGCGAAGCGGGTGCTAACGGAGGAAGAGCCTAGTCGTGTTTCTGGGAAAAGAAGAGAGGAGATGTTATAGAGAAGTGGGTGGGATAAGCAGAAGATTGAATGACTCTTCCCTCCTTCCTCTGGTTTGCCTCTGATACGTGTGTGTATAGTGTCTGTGCTCCGCAACTCGACTTCGACCTTCCTCGTTCTATGCCCGGGTGGTGGTGCGATGCAGCAGCTATACAGTGACAGGTGCTACTCTTCACGATATGTTTTCTGTCGATTCTGTTCCTTTCACTCATGCGCTAAGATCCCTTTCCCAAAAGCGTGGATAAAGTGTTAGTCCCCCTCTGCCTCTCCCCCGTTATGCCCTCCCTGCAGCAGCAGATTCGTAGTCCCCCTTTTCTTACGCAAGCCTCTCCACGCAAAACTACCCAAGCTCCCTCTTGATGTGCCCCAGTGTACCGTCCAGTATGCCGACGGGGGAGGTCTTCCCCCATCTTTCTTTCGCTCCCCCATTTCCCCCAGCAGGGTCGTCGAGATGGTTAACCAATTAGGATCCCGTCCCCCGGCCCACCTCTCTTTTTTTGTGTCGCTCCATCCCTTGCGGGGTAACCAACAACCAATTCGACCTTGTGCGCTCGCTCCTCTTCGTCCTTGTATTTTTATCTTTCCCCCGCCAACGAACCCTGCTCGCTCTTTTCCCCCCCATCGCTCCCTCATTCCGCACAAGGGTCCGTGTTTACTTGGCCTCGCCTTAAGACGCCGGGGAGCTACCGCCGTGTCCAATATCCTCCGCCCCTGCTCCAATTCGTGGTAACCTCTTACCCTTGTCCTCAATTATCTACCCCCGAAATTCCCTCTCCTTCCTTTCCAAAGTTCCCATCCCTCACACCGTAAGCCGCAGTCTTCTAGCGAGAAGGACGTCTTTCCGGTCGTGCATTTCATCGGGAGGAGCGGCTCTGCAGCCGTTGACAGCCATCGGCGCCTTCGTCACCGGCGTGTGCGGGATGTCACGCGGTCGCTGCTCGGAGCCCGTGAACATCTCCCCGAGTTCTGTGGAGTGCGTGCGGCCAGGACTGCGAAGCGTCGGCGGTTCTCCACATCCATCATCTCTCTTCATTCCACCCCACTCGCCTAGACTCCCCCCCGCCCTACCCCGACCGCTGTTCCGCTCTATCCTGTCGACCCGAGTTCATCCCACGCTCCCCTTGTTTCGCCGAAACCCTCCTATATAATGCTCTCTCCACCCCGCGCAAAGCCACAGCCGAAACTCTCCTTTATTTTCACTCCGTCACAACGTTCCCTTGCTTTCCCTCTCTTGCTCTCCCGCGAGCCGAAACCATAGCAACCCACGGAGATCTCTCTATCTCTCTCCTCCACCCTTGTTTAGCTTTCCTCTCATGTTCGCTACTCCTCCCACCTTTTGGGCATCACCCCAAACGGGGCGTTTGGGGTGGGGGAAGCTCACGGCGTCATCACGGCTCTGGAGCACGTCACACCCGCGTGTGGGCGTGGGCATCAAAACATGGCACCCGTGGAACGGGAGTGCGAATCTCCCAACTCGCTCCCTCTCCCTACCTATTTCTCTTTTCGCTCTGTCCCCATACTCCTTGGGAAACACGCCCACATCGTTCTCCCGCGTCCCAGCCCGCAAAACGAGGTGAACTACGCTGGTTCTCCGCCCTGGATGCACTTGAGCTATTCCTAGTAGTAGTCACTCTCAGTCCTCATCAGCTTCTTCCCCGTCATATCCGATCCTGCTGCATAACTTCATGTGCTAAATTGTCAACCTTATTACTTGTTATGGTATACTGCGGGTAGGGAATGCCTCGACACAAACTTAAGATGCGTGGTGGGTGAGAGGTGCACAAATGCAACAACTTAGAAGTAGGAATTTCGTTCAATGATACTGATATTCGAAGCCTGATTCCTTGGTGTTTCGTCAGGTGCTTCTGGCTGTGGAGATACCTATACGTCCCTTTTCTATTTGAAATTCTTTGCTTTTAACGTTTCTTGGTTTGAAGCGTGTGAATCGCTGTGAACGTCATACCTTTGAAGCTTGTCAGGAATTAAAAAATGGAAGAAGGCACGTCTGCACCTTTACTGACAAGAGCACTCGACGACACATGTAGATCTGGATTCGAAGCCCAGTCTAGGCGGATGAGTTTTCCTACACTAACATTCTCCCATTTGTGCTATCTAAACCTCGTTAACTGTGAAAGTCCTTACCTTCACTGCACCTCCTTGTCCTTGCCCGGTGCCTGCTAGTCTCCCCTGGATTTGTTGCTGCAGTTTCTCTTCCCTCGCGTGGAAGATGGTCCTCCCCCGGATACACCCCCCTTATATTTCCTCCCCATCTCTTTTCTCCAACATCTAGGACCCTCCCTCGTCCTGAGAGCGTCCTTTCCTGTCCCGCTTCTTTTCATCCCTTCCCATCCCCTCCTTTTTCAGCCTTTCAACCCCCTTCGCCCTGCCTAACCCCTCTAGCTCCCCCCGAATGCCAGTTGCCTCACTGCCCTCCTTGCCAGATTCCCTCTCTTTCTCTCGCCCCGCGTTACCATGGAAACGGGAGCTCGTGCACGATGCAGCTGGTTTGTTACTGTATGGACTGGCCTCTCTTTCTGTCGACATTCTCTCCTCCTGACTCTCGCACTACCAGCACTATGTTTGACGCTGTGACTTGACTGTACATGCCTTTCGAGTTGATTGTTCCCCCTCGTACGGGTGATTTCTGTCAAAAGGGAAGTCATAAGGGTTTAAAAGGAGAGGTGAGAGGAAGGTCAGGGGGTCACAACGGAAAATCCTAGTATTTTTCTCCCTTTCTATTGCTGTCACTTGAATGTTTTTTTTAATCTTGAATCAGTCTCTTTTTGCTCTTTTCCTTTTCTAATCTTATCTGCAAAACTAGAGCTTAGTGATTGAATTACTCTCTGATAAACCTTAAGCTTCCTTGAAGTACTGAATATTCTCAAACCCCCAAATGAGCTCTTCTCCCCTTTGCTCAAAGATAATTTTCACTGTAGAATTTTACTACAATTTCCCAGCTAATATATCATGCTTACCCATTTGAATATTACTGCGCTCATTATTCTGGTTCCTTTCTGTATATCTAATACTTGAGTCATATTAACTATATATATGATTTCATCCTGGCATCTTACACTTCGTGTTTATATCATGACTGCTGCTGCTCATGCTAACCTACTGTGAACAACATTGCTATTAAATATGTGTACTTCCTTCTTTGGCTTGTATTTGTAACAACATAACCGGATATCCATGTCGCCAATAGTCTACTTTCCTTTTGCTCTTGAATCAGTATACAATATTTGAAGTATGAAGCCTATCGACACATCATTGCTTGCATCTAAGTCTGTGGAGCATATTCTATATTTATGCCATTGGTTCTCATGCTGCTGATTCTTAATTTTGAACAAATGCGCCTGTTACTTAGGATATTTCCTGTGTAGATTCAGGCCACCTTCTGGAAGTTTCACTGGGATTCCTTCAGCAGATGGCTTACTTACAGGAGACTTTCCCCCCGTGCCAACAGCACTAACCCCCTGGGAATCAAGTCCTCCAGTCCCCCTCCGAAGCATAATTTCAAATCAAACCCGAAAACCACCCTTAACAGTCCCCACCCTTTTAACGCCCCTTCCCCTCTTGCTTTCCTGAAGATTTCACCCTCAGCCTTCCCCAGATTTCGACCACCACCTTTTCCCTCCTAAACCCGAGAAAATCCTCCACGGCACAACCCTGATTTTTCTCTACTTCCCTTAGGAAAAACACACCCGAACAAACCGATCCAATCCAGGACTGCTCTCTACCTCTCACAAAATCCTCCCCCGCTTGCCCACATGCCTCCAGTCCCCGCACCTTCCACAGAGCATAATGTCTAAAATCTCCCCCAAGGTGGCGGCACTTCCTCCTCTCATTCACACCCCTTCATCCACCCCTTTCCCTCGGAATATTTCATCCCGTCCCACCTCAACCCTCATCGAGCATCCCCACCACGGTGTCCTCCTCTCCCTTTAAAAAGATCTCGCATTGGTTGCTACGCTTACGGGTGTCGCTTTGATCACAGCCTCCGTTTCGATCGCCTCAGGACTCTCCTCTCTTCCACTTTCCCTCTCTCTCACCCCCCTCCATCTCCTTGAAACCGCACTTGTGCACGCGGGGCAAACTTTCTTCTCTCTCCCTTTTTAGTTTATCTTTCTTTTTTGTGTTCCTCGGCTTTTCACGATGCTCTATTATTTATACATCCCCCGTACTTTCCCGTGGGCATCCTTCTCGTTCACTTGCCCCCTCTAGTGTTAACCTCCTCCGCCCTCCTCTCAGATAACGTTCTTTTCTCTCACTATGTCTCACCCTCTCGCTCTCTCTATCCAGTGTTAACCCCTGCACGCGAGTGTATATCACATACTACTACTACTACGAAAGCAGGTCTTTCACACGCTTACCCTCTCGGCTCTTCCACAGGGAAAATATCTCCTCCTCCCCCCTCACTTCTTTGGTCGTAGTAGTTGTGGATGAGTCGGGCGTCGTTGAAGGCGCTTCGGGACCGATTGCCTTCCTCCTCCCTTCTACCCACATTCACTCCGTTTCGTAGTCGCGTACGGAATCGAAAATCCACCCTCTCCCCCCCCCCCAGTTGCAGGTTTAGGGCGGTGCGAATGTATGCGTACTAAAAACGTGTCCACGCGGTTCCCCTCTATTCTCTTGCCGTAAGAATTTCGGATTCTTCAGCAAGACCTCGGTAGTGGTCGAGGTGGCCGATACTCCATGGGATTCCTCGATGAAAAATGCAAGTGGGTGATGCCATTGAATATTTGATAAAAATTTTCTTGCGATCCGCGGGGTAGGTAGTGGATTGAGTCCGAGGGAACCGTGGATATGGCATGTGCATTGGTTGACAGGTTTGTCTGAAGATATTGTCTGTCGTCCCCATATAATTCTTCTGTGAACTTATTTAAAACCCCTGGTTTCGCAAGACGGTGAACTACGTCAACGACGTCAACGTTGAAGCGTTACTCGGTCGAGTTTTGCTAGAAGTATTGAAAACTTTTTTCACCATATTAATAACGCCGTTGACCTTAGCCGTCACAGTCCTTTTCAGGGTTGAAACAATTGACTGACATTTTAAAAACGGGTCGGTTTTAAATTGGAAGAAATTTACACATCAACAGGAACAAAAAAAGCAGCCAAGTAGCTTACGGAAATGGATTGTGGCTTGGGAGTTTGGGTTGTAGATCTTTCTCCCTAGTGGAGTTTCCGGATTTAATTGAAGTTTCAATCGGAAAATACATTGTGGGTTGATGCCATTATTCAATAGACCGTGAACTCTGCGAACCGTTTCCTCTGCTCTGTTGACATGCGCTTCGTTGGCAATGCTCAGCTTGTCTTGGGTCGCCGTTAATTCACTATAAATTATGCAAAATCAGCTGACGTTCGTGGGAAACAGAGGTACGTGGCGACGAAAGCGTGACTTAATAATTTAAGCCGGATGTTTGATTAGCATGAGCCACATCACCGTGTCTCAAGACAGCTATTACGCCCGCATTTGGGGTTTCATTAGGCGTTAATGTTCATTTCATATCAGAAGGTGTGCGCTCAAAGTCTTGCTCGTGTCTGAAAAGTTCATGCTAAGGAGATAAAAGAAAGAGAAGCTGTTGAACAAGATTATTGTGGAGGTGTAACTCGTTTGAGAAATACGTTATATAGTTCTAAAAAGCCGCGAGGTATTCGCCTTGTTGAATACGTATTGTGGTAATATACCAAAGGTTTGTATAAGACTCTCCGGCGTTACTGTGTGGAAATCCTTGATGGTCTTCATATTCAAACATGTAACTATGCACGATTCCACACTTCATTTCTCACGCCGACCCAGGTTTCGGCATATAATGCCATTCTAAAGATCTTAACTTGAGAATGATTTAGTATGCCGATACGGCTTAGTGTGACAAATAAATTCTGGAATCATACATAGTTACTTATTTGAATATGAAGTACAAAAGGGTTTTCTTTTAGAACATGTGCTGTATAAAAAGTAATTGTTGGTGTTTTTTGTGACGAGTGTTGTCTTGAAATGAAAGAGGGTACTTATATGAGACGTAATTACCCCTTTAATACGGAAGTTAGAGCAACGTGATCGTAAAAGACATCATCATCAAGGAATGATGACGGATTGGAAACGATGGAAAAACACAAGATGTAATTGCTCTGATAATTTGCATGTTACACTTACATAGTTAGACGACATCGTTAGAGGACTTTGAATTAAAGAATTCGAAGCGAGTAAAGTGAATGACAGCGTTCTGTTCGAAAGTGAAAGGATTAATTGTGGAATTTGGAGGAGAAAACATTTTTTAATAGCAATGAGGGAAACTCAATCTTCGAAAAGAAGGAAGACTGGGGCTTTGATTGAAGACAAGAGATAAACATTCTCCAAGGCTTTTAACGTAAGAAGGGTAGTATTTCTTGAACAAGGAACTAAATATGTGACTAAAGAGTGAACACGAAGATCGCATACTTTAGATTCGTGGAAAATGGATAAGGATGTATAAAATTAGCTGAGAGGGAAAAAATAACTTTGTTGGAATAGAGGGAGGAATTCAGGAGTTTGGAGGAGAAAAATATCAGTAAACGAGAAAAGCAACTGCAGTGATGCAGAAAAGTAGCGGGATGCCGTGGATAGTGATGGAATATGATATGTATGAAGCAGAGTACACAAGGACAGAGAAAATGTATTGTGGAGTAAGGGATAGGATTATAACTTGGAAAACGCAATTTACTATGAAGTATTTATATCTAAAAATACTCTCTTGTTCTCAGGTTCTCTTATAGCTCTGTTCGGTTTTCTTTGCAGAATCACGTCTGTCATTTACGATTTTTTTATTCAACTCTTTTCGTTTATTTTTTAAAGCCTTGATTGAATATTTAAGTACTATTGGTGGCATTAAATGCAATTTTGGCGCCCACGTTGGTCCACCTAAATTCGGTAACCTATCATCGTGGAATATTTACTTCCATTTTATTTCGATGCTCCAACTTCGATGCATCCTCGTCGTATCTTCTTTCAATGCACATTAGCTCATTCTCCCGCCATTGGATGGTCTAATCGTCCTTTTTAATCCCGTGCTACATTCTCGTGATCCCAGAACCCTTTTCGTTTTATTGCTAGTGGGGGTGACGCCACGGAAAATTTAAATGTGCGCCCAGGTGCTCGGTTTACTTAAAGGATCACTTTCGGTGTGTTTCAGTAAACTCAACCGCCTACTGCAAGCACCAAGTGGGGTAGTGAAGGTCCTTTGATTAAGCAGGGTGTACTTTGTGAGTTAACTTGGTTATCCCCGTCACTTAAGATAAAAAGACTAGGGCATTATGTGTATCGCCTATTGAACCGTTTTTATCTTATCTTCATGATTTTAAGTTATTTATTATTCCTTTGGTATTTCATTCATAAAACTGTCCCATGTGTCATAAAAGTTAGTGCTTCTGGCTAGAGATATTTAATCTTGGTGTTGGTGACATGTCCGAAGTATTTTGAGTTTCTCATTTCTTTTTCTGTTGTTGGAGTGACGTGGCGTTAATCGACGTTCACATTTAGCATACGATATGAAAGATGAAAGGATTTGTCTTTTCTTGCGACACTAAGCAGTCTCTACAGCTCTACAGTTGCTTATTTTCCGATGCTCAGCCTCTGCATCCACTTCTTCTTCCGTCAAGAGACTCCTTGCATAAAATTATATCCGTCGGCATAGTCATCGTCATAGGAACCACTTCTTATCTTTTCCACGGCTTTGCTTTGACTCAATTAGTCCCTCACGCGATCAATACGCTAGTCGTCATTACCGCGGTGATGAGTGCTTTAAGTATGAGGAAGAAGATGGCTCAGTCTTCGCATGGAATTTGTCGTCGCCGTTGGCGTCTGTTTTGTGGGAGGCCTCTTCTTTGATGCTTCTGTCTGTTTTGTGTGGTATTTGGCCTCTTCATTTGTCCTAATTTCGCTGCGCTACTCCCTTTCGCTCATCGCTTGAACAAGACACCGCTTTTTAAAAATTTATTTACTAAATCAAAGGCGTAAATAATAAGCGTCCTATCTTACTAGCTCATCATTTTTCTTGAGGCAGAAAAGTAATGAAAAGCTTTGGTGTTTATGCGCATTATTTTGTTAATATTTCTTTTAAAAAAATAAAACTCCTCTCATTTTAATGAGTACTTTGCTAAGAAGAATCTCTCTGCCGAATTTTATTTTTTTGTGCTAAATGAAATAACTTCATCAATTAGGCGAACTGAATTCCGTTTACTGTAGCTACCTTTAATTTTTTTCTCCGCCTTGAGTATCGTGTAATGAATTTTGCACGCGTAATTCTATTATACCATTTATCAGTGGTTATCATGAATCCTATTCAAGTTTTTTTTGAGCAATTAACCGTTTCGTATAACATCATGACTAATCAGCTTTGATCACTCACTTCTACCACCAGATCATTGAATTAACAGTAGTACTCAGCGTTTCACTAGAAAATGGTGCTTGAAGTATTTTTTTATGTGATAGCTTGTGCAATCAAGAGAAAGTATTCCTAACCGTCGTGTATTTTTGAACTTTTTTCCTAGAATTTAATTCATAGCATTAAATATTGTATGGAGCAAATGTTTTATATACGTTGGCTTATCGTGGTTTTAATAATTTTTAAATATTTTTAAATATTTTTGAGAAAATGGTAATTGAAGTGTTATCAAAATGCTGAAATTGAGTGCAATAGGGAGTGGAAGACGATGAGTGAAATCTTAGACGAGATCTAGGATTAATTCATGATAGGCATGTCAAAAATGTGGATGCAATGAAAAGTATAGGTGTGTGGTGGTCTTTTTGGAAGTGCGCACATTAGGAATTGGAAGAGGAGGCATATCATTGCTATTGGCAACTGCAATCATAGGGTAAAAATATGATGCGATGGAGAAATTACCAGTGATTGGTATTAAAGAAAATCTTCTTCTTCTTCATCCTTCCATGTTTAGGCTTTAAATCTGTTCCGCCTTCTTCACTTTACCATCTCGTCCTTGGTCCTCCGACTCTTCTTTTACCTACTGGCTTATATTCCAAAGTCTGTTTTGGATATCTTTCCTCAGGCATTCGTAATACATGCCCTTTCCACATATTTTTGTATTCTTATAATTTTTCCGATATCGGCTGGACACCTAGTTCCTCTCTTTTAGAGCTGTGATCCTTACTTTATCTATCCTTGAACACCCTTTAACTGCTCGAAGAAATCTGATTTCTGATGATTGTATTTGTTTCAGTTCTCTTTGTTTTATTGCCGAACATACTGACCCATACAACACAGTAGGAACAGCCATCACTTTATACAATTTTATCTGGGTATCTTTTCTTGTTTTACCGTTTAAATTTCTTCTTATTGTCCCACATATCCTCTGGCATACATTAATTTTATTTGTATTTTCTTTGTCCTCGTCGTACATTATATCACATCCTAGATATTGAAAATGGGATGCCTGTTCCAGTAACTGGTTTTCTATGACAATTTTTGTTCTTATCATACTGACCCATACAACACAGTAGGAACAGCCATCACTTTATACAATTTTATCTGGGTATCTTTTCTTGTTTTACCGTTTAAATTTCTTCTTATTGTCCCACATATCCTCTGGCATACATTAATTTTATTTGTATTTTCTTTGTCCTCGTCGTACATTATATCACATCCTAGATATTGAAAATGGGATGCCTGTTCCAGTAACTGGTTTTCTATGACAATTTTTGTTCTTATCGGGTTGCTACCTAAAAATGCCATTGTTTTAGTTTTAGCTTTTGAGATTTTAAGGTTATACATGTTACTCAGTTGTTGTAATATGTGAACAGCCATTTGCGAGAATGCGAACAGCCATTAAAGAAAATGCGAGTTGTAATTACGTACGATTGATCATACACGGTAACCATATTTAAACCTTACTCTAATAAAACTGATCATATTAGGCCTGACCTCGTGGAAATTATGGACATTCATGATGAGAAAACCACCTTTGTTATTTCCACAAAACTTTATTACGCTGGCACGACGCGCGTTTCACCACACTGTGTGTGGTATTCTCATGTGGCACATGAGTATGCCACAGCCACGCGCGTCGTGCCAGCGTATTAAAGTTTTGTGGAAATAACAAAGGTGTTTTCTCATCATGGAAACCTTACCCCGTTTTATATAGAAGCTATGGTGATAATCAGAAGAATTCAGGCAGTGGCGAAGAGCACGGTCATTTTGTGCGAGTTTCCCGGTTATTATTATTTCCGAGTAATTTCGATGAAACGTAGTTCTGATCCTCAGTGCACGATGCTTCAGCTATCCATCCACGCTTGTATTCATGAGGGCTACCGTTTTTGTTTTCACATGCCATCGATCGTTCGACGCTCGAGGAAAATCCTTTCGCAACTATGCCTCGAATATCGGGAGGTGTACGACCCACGTCCATCCCAGGCCGTGCGAGGGAAGTGGCATGCACCAAACCAGCCTCCCACCCCCGCTCTCTTACCAGCCTCTTCGGCGCCAACGTCAGCCCACCCCGTCGTTATAAAGCCACCCCCCCCCCCCCACCATCACCCCCGCCAACGCGCTCCCCGCTAATCGGGTTTTAATTGGACCTCCCGCTGAAACCGTTAGCCCTGGTAGGATGGGAGTCACATCGGAGCGGGGCCCAACCCTGGTCGATTTTCGGACAATGCCCAAAAACCCCCTGCGACGTTCGCTGTACCACCAATCCGCGTCTCGGCGTAAGGGATGCTGCACTATAACAACGGGGATTCGACCCCTTCATCTCCCTCGTCATCACTTCAATACACCCCCTCCTGAATTTCTCCTCCCCCCCACGCTTTCGAACCCCCCCCCGCCCCAAGTTCACCCCTTTCCTCTCCCCCCACACCCTTCCATCCACCCTGTACCCTTTCGGGGACGGGAATGCCAAGAATGCTACGCCAGCGGTACGAGATATATCGCGCTTTAAATGATTCCGACGTGTCCCTTCGTGACACACGCCGCCGCTCCCTTTGCGTTCCAACGATCGCATCCATCCCCTATCCACCCCCTCCTGTCTCTTTTGTCCCCAGCATCCACATCTCTCCCATTGTCTCAATCTCACTGTCCCCATTTGTCCCCTGTCCACTCGTGATTATGAGGTATAAAATGTTTTTTTTTTACGTGGACGTTTCCAAATTTAACACTAGAAGCCCCGGGGTGGGTCAAATGATCCATTTTGAAATTTGCGCTTACGTTACGCCGTTAAATTTCTACGGATCACAAATTCCTTTTTTGACTTTTAATATAATATAGATATGCTCTTTGTGCCAAATTTTCATAGTGGCATATATATTAGTTTCTTTAATAAATAAAAATATACCTAGAAGCCCCGGGGTGGGTCAATTGTGATCCACTCCATGTTACGGCCATAGGAAATCACATTGCTGTTATTTATAACATTACCAGCAACCCAATGAAATACTAATATTATCATTTTTTCTCAAAAATCATTGACCAGTGATAGATAGGAGGGACAAGACGCTAAAAAATACAAAGGTGTGTCAATTGACACACCTTGCGGGGCTTCTAGGCATTACACATGAATTCCGGGGCTTCTAGTGTTAAATGAAAATAGTTTTTATTCGTTGAATACTATTCCTTGTAATTTCCTTTTGTATTTTGGGTACTTTAAAATTTAAATGAAACATTTTCCGATTTTCTGGACGAACGTATTAAAACCGAAAATGGCGCAACTAAACGCTAATGTTGAATGTAGTCTCTGATGCAGGGAGTTAAAATGAGGCGATAATAAAAATTTTCAGTGCTTGACTAATTTTCACCAAGTATATGGAAAAGGACTCAAAGTGTACCTTTTGTAGATTTTTGAAAATAATTTCCAACGTAAAACGTTACGAAGAAGGGATTTTTGAAGGAATGTTGAAGTAGAAAATAGTTTTGTCAATTATGACGCAGAGGCTTTAGATTTTATTCTCATTAAAGGAACGTTGTTTAATAATTTAGTTGAAGGAAAATAACGTATTTTCGAACATTTAAAACATTTCAAAGTGTCTTATCTCTTCTTAACATTTCGTTTCATTTTCTCCAACATTATGTTGCGTCAGTACCTGCTTAATGGGTATTGAGTCGCTCATCGGGGAAATGGTGTACGCCCACTCAATTTAGTATGAACGGGTTTTTTTCTATTATCTTTGTTTTCATTGAAATCGCATTTCCTCCTTCTATTCCAGAAAGTTATTAACATTGAATTCGAAAGTTTTGTTGTTTTCCGTCGGGCGGAGTAGATATGAGGGAGTGGAGAGATAATGGAAGTTGTTCGAACCCTCTTCTGCGTAGCAAGGAGGCCGGGGAGGTAGGACGAGGGATGAGGCGATGTCGCGAAGGGACACGGAGGGCATTAAACGAATATATTTCTCCATATTTTCAGTTGGGACGGGGAAGTACCACGTGATGAAAGAGTTTGCAATTTAGAGTTTTCGCATCAAGTTTGACGAGGATGTCATGAATAATGCTGTGGTGTGATAGCGTGAATATTTAACGCATCTGTAAGGTAATTCCTTTTTTTTTTCAAAGCCAAAATCCGATTATTTTCTCTTTTCTGCTTGGTTTAGCTGACTTTAATGTTGTGATGTATTCTATAACACTCTGTCGTTTCTAGTAGTTCCAAGGAGGTTATAATTTGTGAAATGATTTTCTCTTTACTGCCTTTTCATTTTGGTGATATTAATCAGAAAATAACCAGTAAAACGACAATATGCTAAAAGAATCGATACTTGTGTAGTTGGTAGCAGTTTTCACACATAAAACCATTCTGCCAATCGCGCAGTGGTTATAAATCCATTTGTGATAGAAAATATTAGCAAATGTAGATATCCTAAACAGTGTCATCCTCTTTCATTTTTCTGTCATCACTTGCTCTTTCATCTCAATGACAGCTTATTGTTCGCTGACCCCTTCGGTTGTAATCTTTATGGTCTCTTTCTTGTACCCACTACTCCTCTGATATTTTGAGCATGAAAGGCACGTTAGTTTCCCACACACTAACCAAAAGGAGTGGAGGAAATAGTTACCCACAAAGAATCACGTTAGCTTACAGTATCCTCTGTTAGATTTGTGGGTAGCTTCTTTCATTCTGGTGAGGAGTTGCTGTTAACTGCGATAAATCAAGGGATCAAGTATACTTAGTCAGTGTTTCACTTAAGTCCAGACAACGCAGCTGCTTATGTTATTGTGCTCTTTTGCCCGGTGGGGGAAATGTTTCGCATTTTCTATCTCTATGACTCCTTGGGATTTCAATTTTGAATTATCGATCTTATAAATCAATCCGTGAATTTTTTTCGACTGTTATACTATCTCTTGTAAACGTCTTGCCAGAGTAGAATGACCAGAGGGTCTTGCGTTGTAGATCCTTTTGCGTCATAGTTTGGGGGCATTGATTTTTCTCGCCTACCTCGTGTGCAACCTACTTTCCTTTATTCCGTGAAAATGTGGTATGATAGAGAGTACAAATCGCGAGATTGAGGCATTCTCGTTTTAGAATTGGGGCGAGAATTACATTAACGCGTGTGAGTTTTACACCAGCTGTCTGGTGAAAATGTAGATTGGTGCTACGAGCCTGTCGAGAAACTGCGATATAAATTAGTCAATGGGAAATTCTTCCTGTCGAAAGCTGGGGACGCTGGGGAGCCCTTTAAAGCTTTCTAGATCTTTTGCCAGTATTTTTAAAGTGTACATTTCACGGACTTGCACTTGATGTTTTCTTATATGTCGAGCGTGTATATTTATTTCAAGCTTGTTTGGTTCTAAAACCATGTCATTTTATTGAAACATGTTGGTTTGGAAAGACGAATTTAGTTTTACATTTTCCAGTTAGTTTATTTAATGTCCACTTTTTGCCGCTTCTGAGTGATGTCAAAATACGTGGAATAGTAGCCATTTTAAGATTTAAGAAGCATCTCTACATATAATGATCCTCGCCGTTATCGTTCGTCCGAGATGAATATCGGTTCCAGGCTAGTCTGTTTATATTCTTAAGCTGTATTCTCCACGGAAAGAACCGTGCAGTAAGTGTCAAAGATTTCCGAATTCCCTCCTGCGAGTATAAAATGGAATCGTAAATTCTGCCTGGTCATTCTCTTTACATTGGAGTCAACGTCTCGTCACTTCTAATTCAATAGTCGTCGCAGTTCCTTTCCCCGCTTCACATTTGTTCTTATCGGAAATAAAAATACACATGGAAGTAAAAAAACTGGTAAAATCCTCAATTCATTCGTTGTAGCTAAACGCAATGAGGAATTCAAATGAGTGAAGAAATCCAACCACCTAGTAAAGGTGGTGTCGATACTATTTCATGTCGTAACTGAGCTAACGCACGTTAACAAAAGTCTATATTCTCATACATCCTAAAGTTTTTTTTGCCACGTGTGGATTGAATTAAGTCCCCGTTGAAATATTTCTTTATTCTTGCTCTGCTTCTGCCTCCAATAACATTTTTCCATGCTCAATATTTCCCTTTATTGCTCTTTAATCCACTGCAGTTGTTTAGAAGACTTTTTTTGTCTAAATCCGCGTATTCCGTATCCAAATGCTATTTACCTCATCAGATGAGGACGCCTCGGTAGCTTAACTGTATTGAGGGGAGCTGGTTAATATCCCGGTCAAGGCGAATGATTTTTCCTCTGAGGAATTTTATCCCACTCATGTGCACTTGCGTGTGACGTCGTAAAGGTAATGCCGTGGCTAGTCCGCGGTATTCCACAAGATTCCTCATTTTACTCTTAATTCTACGGTTCCGATTCCAGTGCGACCTGTTGTGTTACGTTCGTTTCACAATCAGTCTAAGACACATCATCATCGGGCTCTTCGAGAAGGACTGACCTTCAGAGGAAACCTAAAAACTAGTACTAGGTGATAACTCAGAAACAATCAGCCGCGTTTAAGAGCTTTTTTATGAAATAGGCTTTTTTGAATTTAATGTATACTTTTAATATATATTCTTTTAATACCATTTCATTTTAATCCTATTATTGTATAATTTGAGTCTTTTTAAATTCAAGTCATAGTTTGTTGATACAAATTTATTGAACTCCAAAAGTATTAGCGTGGAGCAACATGACCATAGTTGTTGTCTCAGAGTAATGAACCAATTCTATCAACCTCGTTTCACAATTAATTCCTCACTCCCACCCAATCCGTTCCAGGATATAATTTTCTGTTACCCCGACGCTGTCAACCTCCCTCCCACCCCCCGCATTATACACCCAGACTCTTTCCGTTCGTCAAGCGCGGCGCCCTGCCCAGATTGAGGTTCTCATGTGAAGAAGGGCGTCTCTGAAACTCCGCTGAAATCGTTGCATCAATCAATCACCACGCCTCCACACGCCTTCTTGTACATTTCACGCCGTCGGCGTAGTAGGAAAAATATTTAGGCTGTGGACCTGGGGGGATGATTCGAAGAGTATTTGGTGGTGCGTATTCCGAAGGTGTCTCTCAGTCACCGCCGCCTACAGGATTTATACGTGCGGGGCGCTTAATCGTACCACTTATCTCGCTTCCTCCTCCATACTGGGATTCCCTTTTGGAAAAAAGAATGAACCATCGGTGGTGGAGTGCGCTCCGTGCTCTCATCACCTCTTTGTCTTCCCTGGGGCTATAATGATTCTACGGCGAATCCTTGCTCTTGTTCCCCTTCACCACCCACGTCTATGTACATTAAGCGCCCTTCTATATCTTAAGCTTCTCGGGCCTTGGTTATGATGATCCTGATCCCGGGCCTTATTATGACCGAGGGACTACTTGCGCGACTTAAGGTGGCTATATACCGGCGCTAAGAAGCTTGTTTCAGACCTCTAACCCAGTAACAGCTGGAGACTTGCAGATTTTATCATTTATAGATGAAGTTCAGTTTTTTATTTAAGTGGAGTAACTTTATCATGAAGTGGTTGTGTTTATTTATAAAAAATAGCAAAACTTTGGTTTTGACGAAATGTTTTGTTAATATTCCGGGGCACGTTGCGAAGGCTAGTTTCCCGAAATGAGGATTTTCCGCCCACTTAAATCTAACAATCATCTTTCATATATGCAAAAAATCAACAACCATTGATGCTGTTTTCGTATTAAGGCTATGGCATTGTTAAGCGTTCAGTCCTGCATTGACAACGGAGTAGACCTTTTCCATCCCCACTCCCAAGGATAATCGTTCCCCACTCCATTTTTGTCAGTGCCGTCTTCACAGTTTCCCGTTATGGGCTTCTACCACCATGTCAGTAGGCGACCACAGGCGGCGACTGTTAACTTGAGTTGGCTTGGAAGTATAGACCCATCTTAAGGCCTAGCAATGCTGATCCATACCATTTTTTGGGAAAGAAGTGTGCAATAAATTATTCCTGTTTGAGAGGTTTGCTTTATTAAGCACATCCGTCTGTATTTTATGTGAGGGAATGTTGGTTAATGTGATGTTGATGCGTGATTTTAGAGCAGCGTCCTGTATAAAGATAAAAAAATTATCGTGCACGTCAGTCAATTTTGACGAATTCACATGATCTGATTTAGGTAGCATCAAGTTGTCAGAAGGTCAATATTTTGTTTTCCTCGTCACCTTCCATTTGCTCATTGAACTCCCTTCAATAACTATGCTTCCAGGGCTTTGGTTGTGAGCCTGCTTTCGGGCCGTATCTTGACCAATAGATTACTTGAGTGACTTAAGACGTAGCAATGCTAATAGCAATAATATGGAGCATTTATTCTACCTTGTTTGGCAAAGAAGTGCGCGATTAATAATTCTTGCTGGAGAGATTTTTTTATTAGCCACATGGTGTGACGTAGGAAAAGCGTCCTGTGGAGTTGTAAAAATTTTCATGCAGGACAGTAAATTTTGTTTCTCTCGATCTGAGTTACGTTCAGTGTCAATATATTTCGTTTTTCCCTTCACCGCCCTCGTGCATTTACCACCTATTGAACTCCCTCCTATAACTACGCTTCTCTGAATTCAGTCGCGATCTTGCTCCCGAGCCTTATCTTGAACGAGAGAGTACTTGCAACGTGATAGCAATGCTGATCAAAGGGTGTTAATTGTACATTTTTTGGCAAAGAAGTGCTCAATTAATTATTTTTGCTAGAGTGATTTTATTTACAAGCCACATTTCTGCTCATGTTTTATGTGAGAACATGGGGTGACATTGAAGAAGCGTCCTGATGAACATTTTCGTTTCCACGTCAATACATTTTGATGCTCCCGACCTGATTTGCGTACAGTGTCAAGTTTTCATAAGGTCAAGGTTTCGTTTTTCCCTTAATCGCCCATGTGCACATTGAACTTCCTTCTATACGCATTCCTTCTCCTTGGGCCTAGGTTTTGAACCTTATTCCGAGCCTTATTATAACTGTGAGTGTACTTGCGTGACTTATAGCATAGCAATGCCGAAGCCGTCTAGGGATACGTATTTCTATCTTGGGAATTAAGTTTACCAGTTTTGGCAAAGTTTACAATTAAATACTCTTGCTTGGAAGCTTTTTTTATTTGTAGATTATCCATTCGTAGTTTGTATGAGAACAGGCGTGGCGTTGCAGAAGCGTTTAGTGATGACATCATAAAGGTTGTCTAGTGCGTCATTAAACTTTGATGCACCCGATCTGATTAAAATTCAGTGCTTAGTTTTCAAATGATCGAGGTATAGTGATTGAAGAGAAATTTGAGACTCGTTTAGAATTATCTTCCAAAGGTTTCGGTGAATAATTGTTATTTTTTCAATTTGAATAGTTGCGATCTTGTTTTTAAAAGTAGTCATTCGAATAAAATGCTGCGGTTGACTGGTAGAAGGGCGGAGTGGGGTCAGTCTTTGGTTTAATGACTGGTAATTATTATGATGATGATTAAATGATGTTCACTTTTGCGCTCGATAGAAAATAATTAGGAATAGGAAATTGTTGTTGCCTCATATCGCAAACTAGAATGTTAGAAGACACCTGATGAAGGAGATAATTAATTTTTCCTGAATTTCTGCGTCAGAAATTTCATATATCAAGTTAGGATGCACGATCTAGTCAAATGTTTTTTTACCCTCTGCCTAGGCGTTCTACCGCACAGTCGCGTAATGATTCGCACCCTGCGGGTGACCGCGGAAAAAAAGAATCGCTCTTCATTTTTTTCCTGGCGTTCTCCCCGAGAATCTTTTGCGTTTCGGCCAGTGCACTTGGGTGATTAATATCTCTCTCCCCAGAGTTCCGCAGTTGGTGCCAATCAGGTTGCCCGTCATTTTAAAACACCGGTGTGGCCCCATGGCCCGCCGCCATGGCCGCGACGTTCCCGCCCCTCCTCGGCCTCCCCTGAAACATACGCCCAGTTTCCCAGAGTAACGCCGCCACCCGTTTCCGGAGGTGGGTTCAATCCCGCGCTCCCCCTCTCTCGCTGCCTCCGCCCAGCCCCCCCGGCCCCTCCTCCTCCACCCCTCCGGGCAGCGGCGGCGGCGCACAGGGCCCCCATCGCCTGCCTGCCCGGGAGGCATGGGAGGCGGGTCGCCAGGGGTTGTTTATCCCTAGGCGCGACGGTTGCGAGCGACGTCATCGCGAGGACGTTTTCGGGCGTCTTTCATACTCCTTGCTCAAATCTAACTCCCCCATTCCCTTAGCAGGTCCTTCTTCTCCAACCACGCCTCTTTCCGAATGCATTGGGGATATATGTGCGCTCTCCGGTTGAGGAAGTGATTCGGGTGCGGTTCAATATTATTGAAATGAACCGATGTCCCCAGAGATATGATGATGGAGGAATCAATCGCCCATATAGAGTACATTTTTTGTCATGAGGTATTTTTTAAGGAAGCATTCAGAACCATCCAAGCTGTAAGAAGTGATGGCTCTGCTTTTTCCCCCGACGAATCTGAGGTTTCCTTACCGTGTTAATCTATTTCAAAATATCACAATATTAGGAACTCTTTTTGAGAGTTTTGGCTCACTTTCAAGGTCTTAGTATGGGTTGCTGTTCGAGCTCTAAAATTGGCGAGGAAATGATTCTACAAATCTATGAAAATTTATGTTTTCAATTTTTAAGTGACCGTTTTTCCGAGATGAGTAAAGTGGATCGCTCATAAACAATTTTAAGTAAATAATTAGATCCCCGTGAGCCACGCCTCTTTTCGAATGCATGGGGATATGTGTGCTCTCTCACTGGTTGACCACGTGCTTCGAGTGTGTTCAGTATTATTGAAATGTCCTCCGAATAAGGTTAATGAATCATCGCTCATTGAGAATAACCATTTATGTACTACGGTCTCTTTCAAGGAAGCATTGAGAACTGTCCTAGCTGTAAAAATGGTGATAAAAGAATTGCTCTAACTTTCGACGAATCAAAATTATTCTTTGCCGAAATAACCTTTATTCAAACTATCACAATATTAGAACCGCCTTTTGAGAGCTAGAGAGTTAGTTAATTAATATGCGTTGCTATTACATCTCTAAAAAAGGTGAGGATTTGACACAAAAGCCATCTTTACAAGTAAACGTTTTAACGTGCCAAGAGACCAGTTTTCCGAGATAAGACAATCGCTTAAAGACGATTTTGAGTTTACGATCTGACTCCTGTTGACACACAAGCCACGCCTATATCGAATGCACAGAAATATTCCCTGAAGATAAAGTGCTACGGGTGTGTTTCATTTGACTGTCGCCTACTCATGTTCAATCATATGCGAAATTAATCAATTACCCAAACAAAGTTATTTTTTTGCTCTAGGGTCTTGTTTGGGGAGGATTCGAAGCTGTTTGTTAAATGGCAAATGTCCAAGCTCAAGAGCCTGGAAAAATCAGTTTTCACAAAGCTATCCAGAATTTGACGATAATACAGATTCAGTACTTTTTTTGCATTGATACTTGACAATTTCCCCTTTTTTCTGAAGAAGTCCCCGCGGATAAGCGCTTATCATTTTTTGTGCTTTCATTTTTCTACGTTTCGAAGCACGTTTCCGTCTCTATACCAAAGGAGCGTGATAACATCAACTTTATAAGAAGGCTGACGGGATCGAAATCGCTCGGGATCTGATTCTTTGCGCTTGAAATAACCCGATTTACTTTTTCCCTCTTTCACGTGTTCAGTGCGATGTTATAATTCAAGCTTACGCGAAAAGCAAACAGTATCAGTAACACAACGAGCAGTGTAGCTCGCATATTCCTTCACATTCTTTTCAAATTTATGTGAGTTTCTTTTTGCTCCAGGAGATTTTTTTTCTTGTTTACCATCTCCGCGTCCACGGCATAGGCGTTTGATTTCCTGTGGGGAGTCAGTCGATGCCGTTGCCTAGATACGCATCCCCAGTACACGTGCACTCGTCGTTTCTCGGTTCAGTTGTTCCCTGAGGACGCGCTAGGCGAGATATTTTCGGTGACAGTTTACTCCCACGGCTAAAGCTCGCCATTCGTAGACACTTCTCGGGGCATTGCTTCACTTTGGTTTTTACGGAAAGGACAAATTATCGGCGGAATCTTCACGGTTTTGTTACCCATTTCGTGTTTGCTTATACAAACGAACTGTGTTGAACGTTTGAAGTGTTCTCATTTGATTTCTTGTTTACTTTCGCTCTGAATGTCTTCTTTTTTCCTACTTAATCAACTTGCCTTAGTTGGAATCATATTTTACAACAAGTTCATGACTTGCATTCAGCCCTAACCTTAGAAAGACATGGACGGAAATGCAGCATCTTTTAATGAATTTTATTCCGGATTTTCAATGTGCACTCTTAATATAATATTTGATTTTTAATTCGATTTGACCTTTGACGAAAACATTCTAAATGAAAGTGGAACACTTCTTCTTCCTTCTCGGTCAAAGATCAATCATCAATCTTACTAGGTCATGTATAAACTATCGAAATTACCTCTCCAGCCACACTTAACAGACATCCTTGTGGGCGTTGCGGCATTCGTTTCATTGAGAAGTGTTTTTCGATCTTTGAACACAACCTGTGAAGAATCAGAAATTTAGCTCTCATGACCTTGTATACGTGAATTGAAAAGGAATGTGTAAATAGAACATCGTGAATTTTTCCGTGTGACTACTATGCCATTCCAATCAGTTTTGGAGAGGTCTAAGCACCATGCTTTTCTAATTGGATAGAATTGTATTTATTTCACTTTCGGTCGTACTTTTCCCTCCAGCACTATGGCTGTTTCACGCCCTAAACTTTCAGTGTGAAACATTGGAGGGGTTTCGCGGGATAGCGTGAAGCTCAAACAGCTTGATCGTTGACACCAAGCGAACGATAAGCTTCCATAATAAAACGTGTCTCTCAGTCGTAGAATTTTCTTTATTTTTTCTTGGTTTGCCCTACTCTTACCATAGCATGACGTAAATGCGTTGTTACCTATTGCATGCCTGTGCACCTTGTTTCTTCATGTTTTGATGACGTGAGTTCACACCTGGGGAAGGTATTCCGTCGAGCATCGGCCACAAGTGAACACCTTGTTACAAAGTCAGTTCACCACTCGTCTAAGAAACTCTGTTCAAAATCATCGAAACGGAGTGTTCATTTCAGTTAAGAGGTAAATGAGAATGTGAGAGGAGTCCTGTGGAACGGAGGCTGTGTGTCAAGGATCCCTTAGATGGTGGTGTCCCCTCCAACCTCTGCTCCCCTTATCCATCCCACTTTCTCTTTCGGAAACCCCAAATGTTCACGGATCATCCCCACGCAGGGCGCACCTCCGAAGCAGGGCCTCCTTCCCATTCGGCGGCGGCGGCCGTTGGGGGCGACGCCTCTTCGCGGCGCTCGTGTGGTAACCGACCCGTGGAGACGGCATCTGCCGCCGGACCCAGTGCGCACGCCAGGGGTCGGCCATGTAGGGTGAGCCGTCTCCGTCAGCAGGGCTGGATCCCCTCGGGGGTGGTTGGGGCCGTTGGCCCCCGGCCGGGGGCCCCGGCCCTCCGCCCCCGCAGCCTCCTCCGGCCCCGGAATGCTCGGGATACGCCGAGCACCACCAGTGCCATGCGGCGGCCATGGACCACCACCATCACCTCCACCACCATCCCGGGCCGCCGCACCACATGCACCTCATGCACCACCAGATGCCCCCCGAGCACCACATGACGGACGATGTCGGAGGAGGGCACCACCTCCCGCCCGAACATCGGATGGACGAAGCGTACCGCAATGCGTGCCCCATCCACAGCCCCTTCCGCTTCCGCATGGCCGACGGCTCCGATTACTTCGGTGGGCAGGTGGGTCACTATAAAGAGGACGGAGTGTGAGTGCCTCCCTCCCCATCCCCCCCCCCCAAGGGAAATTTCTCGGAGGCCTCTCCCTCTCAATCAACCCTCCTCTCAATTCCATCCTCCCCTATCGATCCACATGCACCCTTGTGGCGCTGGCGGGTATTTTCCGAGTTGTGGGATGAAGATTGTTCTGTGACTGTCCTCTTAATATAAAGGACTATTGGAGAACTCCGTAGTCTCGGGCGAGACTTCGTGGAATTTGCATGGCAACATAAATGATAAGTATAACTTGGTTTTCCCACATAGATTTATTGCAACAAGACGACCTAGGTTTCGACAAAGCTTGTCATCATTAGATACATTACTAGAAGAAGACCTCTTCGTCATCTTTAAGACCTTCTGTCTCCCTCTCCCTTAAATCCACATTACAAACCATTACCCCTACCCCCCCACCTACCGTTTCCTCCCCCCCAACGTCTAAACTGCCAATTTCCAACTCCTCCCTCCCCACATCTACCCCCCCCCCCCAATTTAGAGTGAAAATATATTGTCTTCTTGTACTAGTAATATACCTGATGATGACGAGCTTCGTTGAAACCTAGAGTCTTTTTTTTGTAATAAATCTATGCTGAGAAACTAAGTTATACTTATCATTTACATTGCTATTGTAGAAGTATAATGAAGGGATTTTTGTCGTTCTTATACTGAACTGCTCTAAGTAGTCGGTCACAAACTATACTGTTCTTCATATTCGCTCACAAAAGGCTCTTGTTTTTTCAAGTAAATCCCAAAATCAAGTGTTCCATGGATGAAGGATGGTTTCTCGAGTGTTCCACGGGGATTGGTGCTCCATCTCATCCGAAGTTTCGAAGAAGGACTCCCTCGTCATCATCAGGGATTCTTAATTATCCTTTAGAAGCCCAGATGATGAAGAACGAGTGGTTCTTTGAAACACCGGCAGAGATGGAGCCCCTAACACGATGTAACACCCGATAAACCTTCCTTTAGAAAATTCGGCGAGAAAACTAAACATCTTTCATCAACTGTTCCGGGTACTTACTCTAAGTATCAGCTGCTATATGCTGTTTTTCTCATAATCAACCATTCTATGTGTTTGCTTTGAAAAAGAAAGATTCGAGGTGTTATCTCTCTCAAAATCAACTGTTCCTTGTATTCAAGTCACGTAAGCACGTTTATAAGAAACCTTTTTTGCTCTCAAATCAGCTTATTGAAAACTTAGTCATTTTTTATTCCGGTCATTATGTATCGGGGATCTAATAAGTGACAGTGGAACGTGCGCTTGAAAAGATTTTACTCTCTCAGTACCAACTTCTCTTTTTAATTATTTTGAAAAGGTTGGTTTCATAATTTAAAACTACTGATTTTTTACGGCAGTCTTCTAAGGGTCTATGGCGCTTTCAGGTAATTAATGGTGACTTATGTGAGTGTCCACCTCCTCTTTCCCTGTCAGTTTCAGAATTAGATTATCTTTACAATTGCTTTTAAAGAGCAAGTTATCTTATTGAAAACTGACGGCTGCTCTTTATGCCACTTGCGTTTCACATTCCCTACATGAGCAACGAAAATACCTGTTGACGAATCTTACTTTCAACCTGATTATCAACTGCTTAGTGCTGTTCTTGTGAAAATGCAGTTTTTATAATTGCAAGTCACGGAATTTTCTTTGAATATAGCCTGCCTGTCAGGAGTCTCTAGATAATTATCGTAAGCATTTGTTCATGGATCCACTAGTAACTCTCAACACCGGCTGCTCTGCATACTTGCTTTGAAAGGGCATGTTTTCGTATTGGATTCTGCATATTGCCTAATCAAGTTTTCTCTCCTACATGCTTTACTATTACCTATTAGTTTACTACTATTATTATCCAATACTTTAGATTACCAATAACTTTTGTTACCATGTGATTTGAACAAGTTTTGTCTCCTCTAGATAAGTGAAGATAGTATGTATGAATGCATCTCTTTTCCGCTCTCAAAAGAAACAGTTCTGTACCAAAAACTCCAGTTTCACAACGAATACTACAAATTAATCTTTAAGTACTGAAGCGACTTGTGCAAACCTCGAAAATAAGTGAGAAATGTAATGTTCGCACTTTATTCGCCTAGAGATAAGTGAAGGCAGTATAAAATTTCCAATTCTTTATCAATCAGGCCGACTAATTTTCCTTCACCCCCATTGGCGCAGTTGGGAGGACAATTTCACAATATCCCTTTGGTCTCTGGGGCTTTTTGAAGAAGGAATGATGGCGTACGTGGATGAGTTCATTTTCATCTCTCAGCATTCGTTGCAATCCTCGATACCTTAGAGAAGGATGGATGTCCCGTTTAAAACTGCCAATTTAGTCCTTTTAAGTCTTTCGCGTGCCTGTCCATAGGGATAAATCGATGGAGAGTATTTTTATGTTTCTTACTCATTTTGTCGATGTCCTTCATATTTTATCTGGTAAAATTCCTATCGAATAAAAGGTTCCTCATTAAGTTGACATTATGGGTCTTAAGAAGAATTCTGTCGCTAAACTGACGCTCCGTGTGCTCTTCTCTAGGACACGTAGGCAACCATTTCCAACTTCGTGCTAAATTTATGAAAAATACTTCAGGGAATTATATTTGCATATTTGAGGTTTCTTAGATGTGCAGTTAGAAAATGCATAGCAGTTTATTAATTTTCCTGCTATTGGCAACATAACCCCTCCGGCCTTAACCCTTTAAGGTCC
Source organism: Pyrrhosoma nymphula (assembly GCA_963573305.1). Classification (NCBI taxonomy): domain Eukaryota; kingdom Metazoa; phylum Arthropoda; class Insecta; order Odonata; family Coenagrionidae; genus Pyrrhosoma; species Pyrrhosoma nymphula. The sequence goes on along the minus strand of OY754335.1, from coordinate 2,019,483 downwards.
ATAAGGATTGCAGCCATAAAATTGAAATACAAAACACATTTTTAGGCTAATATTGATGCGTAGATTCCAAAAATATTTACTTAAAAGTGATATCTCTAATAGTTTATGAGATACAGCCTGGGACAAATATGTCCCTATGGACGGTAAGGGTAAAATTCGTTCAAAATTAAAAGAATCAAACATATTGATTATGGAATGATTTATTTCTATAAATTAGGCCAATAAATATCGTCTTCTGGCATTTAAAACGTTTCTTATGCAAATTCTTAAAATTCCATGCTTATGGCAACGTTTACATTTGCATAAATTAGGAAAAATAATAAATTAACAGATAAAATTGAAAAAAATCAAGTTTTTCTGAGCATCCACCAACATATAATAACATTTTACTGTATATTGTTACTATGATTAAGACAAATATTTTATGCAAAAATAAAGTTATTAATAAATAACCATGTTAAAAAAATGCAACTTGCAAAATGCAATTATTTTCTTGTGGCTGTCCTACACACAGTGATAGCTCATAAAGCAATTTCGTACTGTTGTGTATCACAAATAAACCTGGCATATTCCACACATATTGGCTGTTCGGTTTTCAATTTTATTTTTTGCACATTCAGCGCACCTCTTCCGTCTAGGCATTTTCAGCAACTTGTGCTCAGGCTGTGGTGCTGGCATGCTGTTCCTACTACTACGAACAGGAGCAGCTGGAACACCTCTCTTCCTATTGGAATAGTTTCCTATAAGGAACCTTGCTACCATTTGCCTGTATTGAAGAGGCGAAATAGCCTTATACTCAGGATTCATGCCTTCATTTAGCTGCGTGTATATACAGTGAGCGTTATTCACAGCAATATCCAACAGGTCGAAAAATATTCGCAAGTAGAACTTAATCTTTGCCGTTCTGTCAATTTCATATGTGATTTTTTTTGGTCCATGAGATCGACCCCACCCATGAACTTGTTATAAGCTATTATTATCTCTGGACAAGGAATTTGGATCTTTTCTGCCATTTTTTGTTGCCTCCTGGACACAGTGTTCGACTTATTGGAATGAATGAAATTTGACAGCATTATTACAGATCTGTTGTCCATCCATTTCACGCAAGTTACACCATTTGCTGATAGCATGTGGCTTTCTCCACGTTTTAAGTCTTTACCTTGCTTGAGATTCTTTGGCATATGTTTTCTGTCACTGCGAGCCGTGCCACATAGGTATATATTTTTTTCTTGTAATCTCAGCTGAAGCAAGGGCGAGTTGAAAAAAATATCAATGTATATTTCGCAGCACTAGTACTCAAGTGATTTACTCAAAAACGTAACAACTCCCTCTCCAAGACCATACTCTGGGTCAGTTTTTTTACCTGTATACAAGTCAAATTGATACAAATAGCCAGATTTTGAATCACATCTGCACCACATCTTGAAACCCCACCTTATAGGTTTACTTTTAATATACTGCTTCATGATGTTGTGACCTTTGAAGCGTATCATATGCTCATCTATAGACTGCTGTTTAGATGGCTTCCGCGCATTCTGGAAGCATTGATTGAAATGTTTAATCAGAGGCCGAACTTTGAAAGCTCGATCATAATCAGGGTGACTTCTGGGAAGCATTTCTTCATTATTTGCAAAATGCAAAGCATTCCTAATGATTTCAAAACGCCTTCGAGGCATCATATTGGCAATGTACGGCACTTGCATGTCAGGATCAGAGGACCAATAGTCCCTAAAACTCGGAACCACATGATAACCCATCACTAAATTCATCCCCAAAAACGCGCTAATGTCTTCGGTAGTGGTTTGGAAAGATGTCCCCATTTGTTTCATATAGAGTTCACTTTGTTGAGCGATAAGAGCGACCAGTTCATCAAAACCGCAGGCTTTTCTAAATACATCATAAGCACTAAGTTCTAAACTCAAGTCTGCATCTAGGTTCACCGCTCCGTACTCATAATCAATCGTTTCTATTTGGAAATGTGATTTCCGGGGCTTCCAAGTGAATATCTTTGCTCTGGGTTATTTTTGGATGAAGTTTGCTTCGTTTTGATTCAGGTGGGTCATTGGATGATTCTAAAGATGAAGGGATAGTAGTTGGTTTGCCAAATTTTGTCGGCATGGATTTTGATGATTTCACCGATGACGATGGCTGCGGCGAAGAAGAAGGGCCGGCAAATGATAATTCTGGAACTGGGCGTTCGATGATGATTTCAACACCCACGTTATCAGTATCTTCACCAAGGAAGCCTAAATCTTCTTCATCAAGCGGAAGATTGTCTTCATCATCGCTCTCATCAGCTAGTAGAATCTACTCAATAGCATTGTCAGATACAGCGAATAAGCGTTCTTTTATCGGCATTCTTTTCAGTTAGCTAACCACTGCAATGAAGCAGTTGACAAGCGTATTAGCACCCAGACCCATACTAAAATGTATAAACTACATTCGCAATAAAGGGGATTTACTCACCGTGCTGCTCTCAGTATCAGGCCACAGCAAAACGAAAAGAATCACTCAACCAGCAGAGGCAGTTGCGTCGTATGGAGGTATTCTCTGCACAGAACTGCATCAAAACACAACAGGGGCATGATTAAAAGTGGAGGACCCTGACCACCCCACCGGAGTGGGAGGAGAGATCTTACCACATAAGGAAGGGGTGGTTGGCACCGCCAAAGCGGTATGATGTGCCTTTTCTTCAGAGGAACCCCGAGCCCCTTCTTTACTTTGTACCTTTTTTGCCCTCCCTCTTTCCCCCTCCGTATACCAGGCCTATTGCGTCGTTTGGTCGTTTGAGGGTCTCTCTCCCCCCGTTGGAGTGGTGGAGTAGGTCTGCACCACGGATTAGTAGTTGGGGTCAGCGCCGCCAAGTCAGTATAGCATATATACATTTTCCATAGGGGCAGCGTCTAGGCTCTTATTCATGGATATTCTATCTACACCACGAGATAACAAACGGAAATACAACATCATAGGCATTTTCCCTTCAGCCAGCGAACATGATGCGGAGAGCAGGTTATAATACTATATACAAGCAACAGTTGGAGTACTTGAAAACAATACCTCTGAGTTGGGACACAGCAAGCAATTTCCAACCTTTCATTTCCAGGACAGTCATAAGGCAAAAATAAAACCCATCTCCATGTGGAGCTTTGCGTTCAACCTCAGTAACCGTTCAGGTGGTGCTAATATCGTTAGCCATTCAGTTACTTCGAATCAGTTTACGTGAAATAATACCAAGTCGCGCTCCCTTATGGTTCATAGGGACATATGTGTCCCATGGCATGAAAACACTAATTTTGTCAAAACTAAAGCACAATTGTGGAGTTTTTGGCTCTAACTCTACAGGCTAGGTAAACATGAAGGATAAACCGAAAGTCCTGTTTTAATTGACCTCCTCATTGATTTGTTATAAAATATCAAATTTCAGATTCGTAAACAGAATTTCAAGTGAAAGTTCTTAACAATGTGGGAACTACAATATCTAAAGGATATCGCAAAAAAAATTTAAACTAGAAGCCAAAAGCCTATTCTTCAATACACCCATTCCTCACAATCATAGACCTTCTCAATTGAATTTGAGAGAATTTCAAAAATATGGGACATATATGTCCCTTGGACCTTAAAGGGTTAACGAGATGCACTCAGATGGAACGAAATATCCCTAAAAGGGCATTCTGTCAACTAAGCGTGGAACGCCGTATTGGAAAATGAGTATCGCTCCAGACTTCAGAGTCCTCCTCACAGTCAGTCAACGATATATATATATATATATATATTATATATATATCCCCTTAAGTGGGGTAAGCGACTATAGTCGCAAATGGAAGTCGCTCCCTAGGTGGGTTAAGCGACTATAGTCGCGCGCTGCTTAACTATGTGCTTCTTGGTGGGGATGCCGACTTAAGTCGTCCGTTGCGATTCTTTCTGTTTCTACTGTGTGTTATGTGATTCTAGCCACACATTTTCTCACTTTTCATTTACATAATGGATTTATCAATCGGAAATTAATTGTAGCGCATAGTATATCTAGGTCTCATTTTCCGATTGAAATTTTTGCCTGTTGGGAACACTTGTTCGCGGAATTCGCGTTTGACATTCACATCCAGCTAATAATATAATTTTAATTTATTACCTTCCTATAATTTAAATTAAATTTAATGTAATTTCATTATAATTAGTATATTTTTATATATAAGTACCCAAGTTTTGTTCTGATACTTATTACGAAATTCCAATAAATCTTTGTGTACTCATCTTTTTTTTCATGATCAATGGCATATTATTTCAAATCTAATGTATTGGCGATATGATTTACACCACTCACTGCTATGTTATTCATCTGAAGAATTCTATTTTCACCAAATCGTAGTTTTCAGCTTGTTCATTGAATTTTTACAAACCACGTATTCCCACATAAAACATTGAATCGTCTGGTTATTTTTCGGCACGCTCGGACTAAATCGCGACGTGATTTAGTTCAGCTTACAAGCAAGTAAGCAATCGTAATACGTAATTTACAATCTTTTTACTACAGTGTGTTTATCATAACGTTATGTTTGGATATTCCGTGTTGGTAAATCGCGTGGAATAAACTACCGAACAATTGAATTTAAAATTCCTGAATTTCGAGTAGTGTCAGATGAAAAAAATTCACAACCGTAAACTTCCACTTAAAAGAACCCAAAACATTACCCACGAAATCCAAGTTCAATGTACTGAGCACTAAGATTTGAGGGAGAAAGCTATGACCTCACCACCCAACCCCCGCCACCACCCTTCGTCATTATCTTGGCTCCCACTGTCTTGATCCCTCGGCCCATACCCTCTTTGCTTCCCAGGGGGTGTGAATTGACCCAAGGACAGCAGGGAATATTACAGAAACCAAAATTAGGGCAATATTTTTCAAGAAAAAAATTACTGGCAACTCCTATATTTTATGAGATGATCACCGAGAAGCAATTTTTTTGCTGCTCAATTTTTTGCACTTTGCCTGCAACGAGGATTATCTCTCAGAAGGTCAAGTTTCCGCAAAGCCATATATGATAAAACCTGCCATGGATCATCTTGTAAAATAATTTAGGAAGAGTAAAATCACTTATAGGCTGCTATCTGTTGATGAAAGCATGTTGCTATGGAAAGGCCGCCTCGGATGGAAGGTTTTCGTACAAAAAAACGTTCAAGGTTTGGTATGGAATCGTTTCAATTACGAGACTCAAAAACTGGGTACGTGTGGACCATGCTGATTTACACAGTGAGGGACATTGAGCTAGTTGAAACAGTCGAAGGCGTTAACGTGTCAGGTTTCACTACGCCTTCGAGATTGGTCCTTTCTCTTGCCAAGGATCTGCTGATGCAAGGATATACTATTGCAATAAACAATTGCTTTAGTAACCCCGAAATATTTGACTTATTAGTCACATTTGAGACCGATGCAATTGGAACTGTGAGAAAGAATAGGAAAAATCTTCCACAAAATGTCATGCAAAGAAATTTGAAATAAGGGGAGGTTGTTGCGGCCTATCGTGGAAAAATAATGACTATGAAATGGCTGGAGAAAAGGGATGTGTGTATTGAGACGCATACATTATCACACGATGATGAGTGTTCCAAGCAGAGGAGAAGGAACCAAAATAAAACCCCTGGCGTGCGTTGATTACTACGATGCGATGGGAGTGGGTTTGTCCAATCAATGCCTTACACTGCCAATGCCAATCTGACTTACAGTACCGCGAGAAAAAGATTGAAAAAGTATTATCAAAAGATGTTTGGGCACATATTAGACGTAACGGTGTTCATTTCTTTTATTATATACAAAAAACAAGGCGGTGGTCTCTCACAACTTGATTTCCACATGAATCTTATTGAGGATATGTTTCTACAATACGGGAAATCCAATGCTGATAAGGAAGAAAAAGAGAAAGAAAGGCAGCAGTTCAAACCCCAGGAAGACTCATAGGGCGACGTTTCACTGACCATAATTCACCTACAGGGAAGAGAATACAAGGAGTAAAACGATGTGTTGTGTGCCTTGCTAATGGACAGAGAAAGGAAACAATTTTCTCTTGTAAAGTGCGTCATGTCCTTTATGTGCGGCGCCATGTTTTCAAGTGTATCACACGACGTTGAACTAATGAATTGGCTATTTTTGTTTAAAAACTAAGGATAAATTGTTTTTCCACGAATTTAAATAATCTCCTATGAAAATATACATAACCCGTTTTGCCTGATTGGGAAATAATTGATAGGATGCTATAAAAATATATATTGTTAGTTACATGTAGTTGTTAAGCTGTTGTAAAATTGTAAATGAAACCATTATGAAATATCAGTTCCCTTTGCGAAACTGTTCTTCAAAAACATTTCAAAGCGAATTTATTCTTTGAATTATGCCCATCTGTGTCTTTTTTGAGGCATCAAATTCGTATGACGTTTTTGTGTCTCTAGAAACTAAACAATTGGACGCTTATAAAAATTGACAATTTTAGTATAAAAACTGGCCATAAATTGTTTGTTCACAAATTCCAATACTAACCTAGGAGAATCAACACAAATTGTATTATCTAAATGGGAAAATGATCGATTTGATGCTAGAAAAAATAATTTTTGCTATAGTTGTAAACATTGTAAATGGAACATTGTAAAATTGTAAAACATATTTCAAGACCCTTCATGAAGTTTTCTACAGAAAAGCATTCAAGACTAACAAATATTTGAGTAATGCCCGTTTACTATTATAAGTTATAGTATGCATAAAATATATTGAATGCAAGAGCATGTCAATTTTTCAGTGTTATAAAAAGAGTATGAATATTGTAATTTTTTAGTTGCACGATTTTAAAATATATTCCAACGCCCTTTTTTAATAAATATACCTACAATTTATAATATTTAAATAACAGCAAAGTATTTCAATCATGCCCGTACAGGCGTTTGCCGGCAACATCTATAACTTTACCTTTTTCTAGCAAAGAATAATGCCTCATAAAAATGATAAAATTTTTTTTGACAAATTCATGAAAAAAACGTTTGCGTTAAGTTCTAGGAGGCATTAGAAAACATGTATATAGCTTTTTATTTCATGAAAATCGGAGGATTTGCTCCCCACCAGCTGAAAGATAAGGAAAAATTCTTCCCCAACGAAGGGGATTTTATATATATATATATCCTTCGTGTATATGCACGTTAACCAAGCTTACTTGCTCTGCGTGTTGCTATACCTTGCAGGATACCTACTTCATGTTATTTTCCTTTCGTGCTTGTTTCCTTTAGGTGTAAATATGCAGCAAAATGAAATAACCCTCAGACTGTGGGAAACGTACATATACGTGTGTACCGGGAACTGCGGGAAAAACGTTCTTGTACGTGTGTACCCTCTCTGTCTACCTGCTCCCTCAGCCCTTTCAAATTTTTATGGCCCGAACTCTATCTTTCCAGCGGTGGACATTTGGGAATCAACCCTTTTTGCCCAAACCACTCCCTTCCCACGGTCTTAAGGGATCGCATACCACCGGAATGAGGTACGACCCTTTCTTCCAATATCTCGCTCAATAGGTTCTGGTTGTCTCACAGGTTAGTTGTCTTATGTTCGCCCCCGGCTCAATTATCAACGGATTTCTTTGGTGTTTGGTATCAAATTAACAGAAAATTGATAGAAAAAAATATTGTCAAATAGTTTTTGACAATTACGCCTATAAACAAATTTTCAAAATTTGTTCAAAGTCCCACTAATCCCTCAAAAAAGTTCCGGTGCCCACCCCCTGGGATCCCAAGAAAAGGGTCTGGAGGGGATTACATGGGTCATATAACTGCCCGGCCTCGGCCCGTGGGAAGGAGGGACAGGCTCCGTCCGAATAGATATTTCCCGCACAGGGTGGACGACATGTTCTCTAGCTTTTGCAGCTTAAGGGTGAATGCACGTAACGGAGTTGCATGCAATACAAACTTCTACAGAGAATGATTTAGGTTCAGTTTAAAGTCTGTCGTTAATTTTGAAAGAGCAGGAACTATTGTTTTCGTTAACTAGGTATTTCACCAGCCATGTTTTCATTATTATTAACAGAGGCACGTAACGTGAAAAAATGTTTCACATATTGAGAACTTATTTCAGAGAATGAAATTAAAGTTTATGTAAGCCTTTCGTTATTTTTGAAAGAAAAAACATTCTCTAGAAAGTGTAGTCCCAGCACAATGGGGCCTATGCGGAAAGAAACCCGGAAGACTTAAATCTTTAAATTTATTAAGCCGCGGAAGCCTCCACGCGGATTCTCTAGAATATTTTATTACTTCAAACAGAGGAAACTTTTCGGGTATGAAGCGTTTTTTTGGTATTTTTCAGCGTTTCTTTTTATGAAAATGTTATGAACTCAGGCTCTTGACAAGATATAAGGATTTTACCTCGTTAATAGAACCTTTTCGTAGAATAAGAGAATTTACTGCTTTTCTTATACAATTTAAGAAATAAATGAAGGTGAAGATTCAAATGTTATTTTCAAACGTGATCTCTTAGCTGCGGGTGGTATACTACACGTTTCCTTAGGCGATTTCTGAAAAATAAATACATTCATGTGCATTAAACCGACACCCATTCCCCGCTCACAGACTTATCCCTCAAGTTTTTAGACCCGTTCTTAAGGTGGATGGAGCGATTTTTGTGCATGTACAGATTTGCGTGAAACTTTGCATACGTGTCCTTATTAGTAATATCTATCGATAAAAGTGAAGAAAAAACTGCATGCTACCGATTTGGTTTCCTGGCCATTCAATGATATTTTAACAAGTACTCTCATGGCACACGGCATATATTTTGAAACAATTTAAATACTTATGTACAGATCTTTTCCTAAATGTGAAATAATAAGTTTCATATTATTATTATAATAACTGCTAACAAATATCAAGGTATCATGCCGGCTAAGAAAAGCGTATATATAGATATGATTTTCTCGTAAATTTCGAATTTAGCGCCGAAAATCCAAGTCAAAACTTTGCTTAATTTAAGGCGAAAACTTAAAATATAACTCTTGCATCTTATACAATACTGCATGTATGGTGATTTCCAACATATAAACAGGTGCACTTGAGTGAAATGTGGTCGTAGAATATATTTTTCGACTTACTTGAAAAGTTATTAGAATGTGCCTTCTACGACTCACGATTACCACCTTAACAGAAACAAGTTCTAATGTGATTGGGGATTGGGCATTTCTTTTCCTCGGAGCAGGTTTTTGAATTACTTCCCTGACAACTTCAACATCAGATATTATTTTTAACCATTGCGTTTGTACAAAGGATGTGGTACGGAGTCATGCGCACGGGTGCGAAGGCGCATGGCTTGGTGGTGCAGCTGGCTAACACATCTGACCGGCAATTGGGAGATCCGGGTTCGAATCCCGGTCTAGTCAAATGATTTTTGCATGGTGAATTTCACCGTGTTCGGTGTATATCAGATGTTATGGCTTAAATCATGGGCTTTATAATAATTTATTATGAAATCAATAAGAATGTAAATAAATAAGTGAGAATATTTGCAATAAAATGTATATTTTTATATGTGCGTTACTGACTTCTTTTTTTTAAGTTTTTAAGTCTTGAATTTGTTTTCTTACGCGCTTTGCCAGAGAGTTGATTTTTTAGCCCAGATAGGTCAATTTTCTTTGCCACTTACACAATATATTTTTTAATTGCCTCGGCAATTGAAGCGTAGATTTAAAATGGAAGCGTTCTCCACATACTTTCATGTCCTTGGTTACGTGATGCATATAAGAATTTCTTTAGTGAAAAGAAAAAAATCGGCGTATGTAATTTTATTTCTTTCCTTGTGTGGTCTATAGATAAAAATGGCGGGCGCTTGGACTATCAACAGGGTAAAAGATTTTCTTGCATATATATATATATATATATTTGCGGAACGACTTAGAATGAGTTACGAGTCTTTCGTATCTCAAAAAAAATAAATTCTAGGCTAAAGCTTTAAAACCTTAGGTGAACTCGATACTATTGATACGATACGATCGAAGTATTGAATAAAATCCATTGTAAAATATACAAAGTTTGTTTTGATTCTGTTTAAAACCTTTATTTCCAAACGCAACTAGACCCGGCGTGAATGCAGCGTAGCGCCGTCGGTTCTAAGTTTGACGGCGTCCGACCCACTCCGGTTCCGCCTCCTTTACCGCCAGACGGCACTGCCTTCCGCCCACCTCATACATGGGCGCATAAAACTCCTCCGGACATGTTAGAGGTTACGCCCCCCTTCTTTCTCCTTCGCTCAACCTCCCCTGGGGCCCACTGCGTCACTACGGCCAACGTTATTCTCTCTCCCTCTCGCCCATCAGGTCCCTAGGAGACAAGGGGTGAAATCACCTCTCCCTGCTGAGACCCGTATCCCCACTTTCCAGGGAAAGAGAGCCCACCCCCCTGTACCCTGGGGGAATCACCCCAACCCCTTTTCTTTTTTCGGGGTGGGAGTGCCACCTTCTGTGGCCGACGGTGATGCGTCCTCGAAGGCGCCCTGGACTGAATCCTTCCTTCATCCCACCGTGGTGTGTTCTTCGTCACACCGGAAGTGAAGTGTGACGGAACTCTCTTCCGTTTTGCGAGATCACAGGGTGACCACAATCTAGGGTGCCGTTCAAAAAATGAGCAGTAATCGACATAGAACAGTCCACTTTATTTTAAATAGACAACACGTGATTCGGCTTCTTTCTTACTTAGCCACCTTCAGGTACAATCTATGGCTAAGTAAAAAAACTCAAAACACGTGTTGTCAATTTAAAATAAAGTGGAATGTTCTATATCGATTACTTTCCATTTTTGATAATGCATGTCCACCACATCTCGCCGGACACTGTTGACTTCTAGGGTAGCGTTGCACCTTTGGGCTGTTTTTATTTGTTTGCCTCATCATTCATTTTAACCAAGGTTGTTCAAACGAATTCGAACAGTGAAACGAACTCTGCCTACTAGTCTGCTCTAAAGCATGCATTACAACGGAAGCATTTACTGTGGAAAAATTGGTCTGCAATCCTGCGCCCTGCCATGTCGGCTGGAAGGGTGGCAACCGTTGGCGAGAAACATTTAATCGCAGTGTACACACGAAGCCACAGTCAGCGGCCAAGTCGTGGAAACAATAAGTAAGTGCTGGTGTGACCGCGCGTGAAATGACCGCTCAGATTCTATCGGCGATAATTGGATAGCATAGTGGAAAAGTTCGATTATGTATTTGGCAAGAATTAATTGATCATTTTTATTTGCAATAACGTGCTTTATAATTGGAAATATACTCGCTGATCATGTATCTGTGCATAATTACTCAGAATATTGATGTGAAAAATGCGTGAAAAACATTTTTTTAGTACTCACTGATTAGTTTAATCGATATTTTTCTTCGTACAATTTTGCTTCTTTGCTCACAAAAAAAATTAAGGCTAGAATATGCACAACGTTGCTTGTCAGATCGTTGGAATAATTGTACCTGCTGTTATCCTTGCCATTGGAAAGGAAATCACAAGCGAATCTATTGCATATCAGCGGATGACATAGTTCACACGGAGAAATTTACCACTAGCCACTTCCCGCGTCTACTATGGAGAGAGAAATTTCGTCATTGTGTACAGGGTTTTAACGAAAGATTCCATCAGGCCCCCAGTTTAATCATTCCTTCATTATGGAGCGTTTCTGAAGAGTAGTTTCGTCGGCGTAAAATAAAATATTCTTGATGCACAAGGGGTATGTGTGGTGTACCATTCTTGGTATAATTATTTTGTGAGCCTAAACTTAAGTGCACCTTTAGATGTGACCTCATTCAGTTTTTCCCTCCAAGTTTTGCTGTTATACCATTCAACTTTTTTTATTAGTTATAATCTGGAGACCGATCTTCAATTTTCTTCATGAGATGTCGTGCAGGAATATTAGTTACAATCGTGGACCAATCGCTCACTTGTCTGGTCGTCTATTTAGTCCGACTGTCTCAAACCAAAGACTTGTGTGTCTAGTCATATTTTAAAGTCGCAAAAAGAAATGCAATCATAAGAATTTCTTTATTGGTCAGAGTTTTCGTCAATTTCATCCACTTTATATATGTCGACGAACACGCACAAACATGTTCTGTATGGCAAACGCCACCAGGGAGGGATTCGAACCCACAATCTTATGGTTCGTGCTAACGAGGAAATTACCCCGCCCATTAGATTATCTAGAATTTGGCTCTTGGGGGAGGGGGTTCTGAATATTTGTTCATAGGCGCAGTCTGAGGCCTAATCGGGGAGAGAGCCTAATCGGGGGCCCTCCCCCGGAAAATGTTTGAAAATTATAACAACTTTTAAAATATGATATGCACCTTTTTGAATTATTTTAAGGTATTTAGCATGTTCATTTTTTTATATGATAGTGTTGGTACGCTAAACAAAGTAGCTTCTGCTGGGGATCCGGTCTCGTTCTTCCGGATACACGCTCACGTCATCGCCTACTGTTCATTGAAATAGTCGTTGATTCACATGCTTTCATGGAATGTGCCCGGAAATCTTTTCTAGGCTCAAACTCGGTTCCTTTACGAACTGTCCCAAAGATCAGACATACTCCAATGAATTTCTCGCACCGTACCCCTTTAGGATATGGCGTCCCATTGAGCCATCTTTGAGCCGTTTTCGAGTTAAATTTTACACGCATTCAATTATTGCCTAGATACTAGAGTGTAAGATTATATAATTTATAAATGAGTAGAAATATACATAGGCGCTTCCTAATTTTCACGATGAAATATGCTACCATGTTTCAGTGACTCGAAAATTTAAACAAAGTATGTTTTCTATATGTGTGCACGAAGAACTAAGGGAAAGCTTATAAAAGTGAGGCGACTCCAATGTTTAATCAACGGTATCGATCTCGGAAAAGTGGAAAGACCATATGTCGTAGTTTTATCTTTAAGCACATGCTTTCTGTAAACACTCTCAGCCAAATAGCGATGATGTTTGCTCGCAAACAAGGGGTTTGCAGGGTAAGGGCTTCCATGTAGTGTGTGCTTATACTTGGAACAACGCTGTGGAGGAGACGACTCATGCCCCTGAAACACGCCGGCACTAAGCAGGCGTCGTAGCTGTAAATTAAAAGTAACTTCCTTTCACGCTCGTGCGAGTTTTACGTTGCTGTGAGTTGTTGCTGAGCGACCTGGCCGTCGTAAAGAAAATACATTGAGCTCCTTTACTTTTTTATGAGTCTCTGAGAACACGATTCGAGCATCTGTCCGTTAACTTTCCGCACCAGATTTTTAACCTCGGCCGCCTATCCTGTGTTTGTAGTAGTTTCAGAAACCTTTCATTTTAGGTTCATTACTTGGTCGTGCGGTATCTCGTGGAGTCATCGAAATTACCGGTTCCTCCTTCCTTTCGCGAGGAGGGCAGTGATTTTTTTAATATATCAATTTACGGTCCCTTTTGCTCCTCGAGTTAACGCAATATTCTTTCCCATACGAATAAAGAATGGAAAGAGGAGGAGGAGGAAAATGATTCCCTCTCAAGAAGTTTCCTTTCACGCTTTTTTAAGACTTTTCTTTCTTTCTTCGGAGCTCGTGAAATACGCCTTATACAGAAAGTCCTTTTTCCCCTCCTATTCCTTAGCATCTTTATTTTCGGAGGTCGAAAATTAGACATCAAAATGCTGCTGTTCTCGCTGGATGAATCTAGCTGATGGAGGAGGATGGGGAGAGGGGAATCAGAGGGAGAATGAAACAATGAGTGAAGAAGTACTCTGGGAAAGGATACTCAGGGAATAGCAGTGGTGGAAAAACAGGGAGAAAACAAAACCACAAGAGAACCCCATAGAGTCCAGTGTGGGTGGTTGGGAAGAAAGAGTTGCGGAGTGTACGTTGGGCATGCATAAACATAAGCCACGTCCAAAACGTCCTTTAGCGTGTTTCAGGAAAAAAATATATGCATGCAAAACCCCGTCCGAATTGGTGATAATGCCCCGGGACACATGGGCGTGTGGGAAGATGACAAGCTCAACTCACCGTCAACATCCATCGTCCCAAGTGCCGCTCTTTGTCCCCGCGGGGACAAACAGTTAATCATTTCGAATATTTATGTCCCGATGGGACACCTTTTGTTGCGCGTGCATCCTTCTATTTTTTTTAGACAAATAGGGGACCGTGTAATCTGGGTTGCGGGTAACCTTAAGCCCCGTTTCACGCGATACTTGATCCAGCACAAGTTCGAGGATACTCGTTAGTATGATAGCTTTCCAGTGCCATTTTATATAGAACCAGCATGCTGGATATCAAACATGATAGCTATTATGGTCGCTGGGCTACTTGATTGCGTCATTGATGCGGTACTATTTTGCTGCTAGCTCCCAGTACGACCTACTATCGACGCAATAAAGGTAGAACGCTGAACTTTAAGCATTTTCATGAAATTCCGCCGGAACTTTATAGACAATGTAATACATTGTTTTACTCCTTGTTTATTTGACTACAAAATGCATTCATTGAAAAGTGTTTAAATGTAAACGTTGAGCTTCTACGATCGAAAGAGTGAAGAAAAACACGCGAAAAGAACGGCGAAATCTCACAGCGCGACCAATGGCGGATTAATAATTTTTACATATTTTTGTCACAATTGCAATACTTACGTTCATATTTTTAACTCGAAACCTTTCACACGGCGTACGAGATGTGCCCCAAATTGGGAATTGAGAAGTGTATGTGAAATTTAATTTATTATTTTCGTATCTTTTTCCATCAGTGCAACACCTACATGGATATATTTTTTTAAATTTGAAACTTTGAACCAGGTGTACAATATGTGCTCGAAATAGTAATCGCAGACGTGTGTGTAAAATTCGATCCAGGATGCATTCTTAGTCGTTTTTGTTGATGAAATCAATTCTAAAGAGTTCCTTTTTTTATAAATATATTCAAAACTCTTATTTTTAGCAAATATGAATGAATTCCTTGTCCTGCTTTTTATCATCCGCCCAACACGTTTTAATCCAGTGGGTGAACCGTTTATTACACGTAGTATGAAGTATTTACCTTTGTGAAAAAAAATTTTGGGCAATTAGTATATTCCATGCATCCTGTCCATCGTGAAAGAAATTAACGAGTCTTTGGATTGTACGACTTGATCTCTAAACCTATCTCCATCTAAAAGAATTACCAGTTTCATACCTGTTTGCTTGCATAACAACATAATGCTTCCCTTTGATGAAATGTAAGTATCCTTGAGCATGCATTACATGCATAAAAATTACAATTTCAGTAACATAACCTTATTTATGTCCACGATGTATATACTATTTTATTTAATCTTTCTGTCTCCATAGTATTTGGTGATACCAGTCTTATTAAATTTTGCCCATCATTACCTTGATTCATACATCCCTATCCCAGTGGGGAGAGACCATGCAGAAGACATTCATGAACTAATTCAAGTGTAGTCAACCACTGAATTATCCTGAGCATACAACCATAGAACGTTCATTGATTTTTCAAGTGTGAACTATTCATTTGAGACTGTTCATAGATCGTTCATTTCCAGTCCACGAAGTTTTATTCAAAAATGCTTCTTGGTTGAACATTTAAAGAACATCTTTAAGCCTTTCAAACAAACCTTGTCAAGTTCAAAATCTTGTTTATTCACAGTAATATTGCATTTATATTCGTACTATGTGGCATTATAGGTTTCAATTAATTAATGCCAAATAACTGTTGTCGAGATGTAATGGTATTTCCTTAAACTATCAAGGAATTGCCATTTAATAATTGTAGCTGTCGAAGTTACATTTATCTACGGAAATGACTAGGTATATACGATTTTCTGTACGTCGATACTACAATATCGGGCGCTAGAAAATGCACGTAGAGTCATAGGGTGCCTAATAATGCGACATGGGTGCAATAAAGTTAGGAAGATAGATGATAGGATGTTATAACGTACTAAAATTACGTATCGTTATTGCGCATTCATCGTGATTAATTGCAAATTATCATTTTTGTATTTGAAAGAGCAGGGAAGTCAGTGGAGAGGTAATACGATATGAATCGTGAATCATTTCACGAGAACTATTTTTTTTAAACATTCATTCATGGTTCATATGTTATTAATTCAAAAACAGTTCAGCCGAAATGCATATACGTTGAACATTCTTTGAACATTGTATGAAGTATTCCAATGAATGTTCTTTGCACTATCTGTGAGTGCCAATTGAACATTCATTGAATGTCCTCCTTGAATGATCTTTGAACGTTTAAACAGTCTTCACTGAACGTTCTTTGAACATCTTTTGGACAATTAATTCCCCACTGGGTGTTCATTTAAAAACTTTTTTTGCTTTGCTATCTCTATAAATTATTTAATTTATCTGCATAAATAGTGTTATGATTGTTTTTTTTATGTATTGCATGAACTTAATCATTGTAAAGGACAGGAAATATGGTCATACAATACTCCTTTACTGTGCAAGATAAACGCAATGGTTTCTTGTTGGAGGATGAAACCAGATTTCTTTACCCAACTAAAACATACTGAATGGTCCAAAAACCAATTTCCAATTCCGAAGTGCGTGCTCGATCATTATTTAATGCCTCATGCTACGTTTTTGAGATGTGACTAGTCTCTTTTCCGATAAAAGCTAGTATAATTTGGTACCACCATGAATTTTGGCTGTTTTTTATGTGTTCAGTCCCTTCCTATTGCCCTCAGAATGGAATGTTCATACATATGGGCATATTAGGTGGATTCGTGGTACTCAATACTCTATTCTAATTTTCCCTTCCAAGAAATTGAATGCGTGATGTCTTCGCCCATGCACACGGAATGAACCCTTAGCTTTCTCACAGGACATAAAACGTTATTGATTCGAACTTGGAAAGTGCCATCCCGCTACTCTCATGAGGAATAACCGCTTACGACACTCAGATCGAAAATGATTTTCCATTTTCTTTCACGGCAGCCGTTATGAGAAACTTCAATTGCATATACCTACATTATTGCCAAGAGACCATTGAAACCAAGTGCCACGATTTTGCCTAAAGCTTCTTTTCATAGAAAAGAAGCTTTGAAGCCTCATTGAGTATCGCTGAATAATGTTTTCGTCGAAATATAACGGTTTCTCCAGCATTGGCTTCACTCGAAATCCTCTTCCACTCTGCCGAGAACTTTTATTTTGAGGCAAGGCCTCCCGAGTTAAAGTTCTCTGGTCGCGAATATATAGCGCGCGGTCGTTAAACCCTTAGGGCCCCTAACTATTCTTAAATGTCATTTTATTAGCACTCTAATTCTACTGAGTTAAGAAATACCTTCTGCTGCTCACTCAGATGTGTAAACTTAAAGGAGAAGGGCGAGTAAGAATTGTCATAAGGGGCCGTTCAAGTATTACATAAGACGATTTATGCCATTTTTGACCCCCCTCCCCTCCCCCTATATAAGACAATGTAACATTTTCCCAACCCCCTCTCACTCTCAGTCTTACGTAGGACGTTAAATATTTGTATCTACTCTACGTTAAATGCTGGCTTTCTTAAGTTTCCTCTTTCCATAGTAGCCATCGTACAGTTTTGAGCACTGGATATCGTATAATTATGAAGTATTGGAGTACCACATTCATTGAGGATGGAAGTAATGTAGCTAGCCAGTCAAACGACAGAATAGGAGCATTAGTGTAGCGGTGAGACTGCGGAAAATGCTCCATTAACGAGCGGATGCTCCATGTCACTGCTAAATTTCATTCGGAAACGATAGATAAAATGTTTCAAGACGGACAAAAATCTTAAGTAAATTGGTTCCAGACCCCCTTCCCCCCGAAAATGTCTTACGTAATACTTAAATGGCCCCTAATGAAACCACACGTACTGCAATCACACCGAACCCGAGAAAGTCTTTCTAAGGCCCAGTTTTATTGTCTGGTTTACGTTAACCACAACGTGACTCAGGCTTTTCGTTAAATTAATGTAAATTGAGAGTTTTGGTTACGTACCTTGCATAATACTGCCATTTAGTTGACGTAAGTGTTGCTGATGAGAGAACACTTAAACTTCGGTTTACATACAAAGAAGAAACAGATTAAGAAACCGGGCATTAATATGGGAAATAAATATCGGAAAAAAGGATCTGAGGAATAAAATAGGATTGATAACATAACTCTATACGCAATGTTGCGGTGATTGCAGCTCATATTACGTTTTCCCTTACTATTTGGATACATGTAAACATTTGCTCAATTCGTATATAAGATATTGGAAATGCAAAATTCGTCTGATTTGTTTTACTTCCCAAGGAGCAAAGGCTACTTGTCAGTTAAAAGAAGTCCTAAAAGTTGATTAATACCAGGTATATAATTCAAAACATAAGTCACGCAATAATCTAAACGTAATAAACCTTTAATATCTTCATCACTGAAAGCTGTGTGAGTGATGTAGAATAGTTTGATTCAGATTTGGGGTCAAGCATAAATACCTCAATTACAGGGTTTCTGAGAATAAAGCCAAGTCTACATTTAAAAAAATTACATTTGGGCAATTGATATGAGAAGGAAACGAAAATTGACCTTTTTGTGTACAAAAACAACAGAAATTGGGAATACATAATTCTGAACGCTCCTCGTATTATTAAGAGGAAGCACCATTTAAGGCTAAAACTGGGTGCTAGATTAAATTAATTAAGCTGAACTGCTTAGCACGCTTTAACTACTCCATGAAATAGACGGTTTTTCTCTTTGGCAACTGCGGTTGGCAGCAGGCACAAATTGTCATGCTAGTTATTGGCAAAAAAATTTACTTTTTCCCATAACTACATTCGGTAATTTTCGAAGTAACTTTAAACTCTTAACGCCCTACAACAGCAGCCAACAGCTGAGGTGCGTACTCGTGCCACATTTGCATATTAATTATTTTCAAGTCGATCACGTGCCAACTTTAAGAGCTGACCTTTCCTACGTAAAAGGATGCAATAAAATCGATCTAATATTATCTCAGCATAATGTAATTAAAATTACCTTTTTTAGGATAATTATCAATTTTAAACATTTAGGTTTTGGAAAAGTTGTACGTATAACTTTGGTTTTATAGTTACATAAAAAATAAATAATTTCATTCAATTTTGATAACAGTAAGAACAAAAAAAGGTTAAAGTATCTACTCATTAATATATGATTTTATAAATAAGAAGAGATTAAAATATTGGGTAGTAAAATTAGATCGCCGTGTTCTTGGCGCGCCACAAATTGGCCTTTTAGCGCACCAGAGGTTGCAAATGCAGTTTGATAATTATATAAATTACTAAATAATTGAGGCCAATATTCACAATATTAATAACAATAAATATTTAAAAAAATATTTACACATTAATGAGATTAAATAAATAAGAAGAGCATAAAACATTGGGTTTTTAAAATTGATCTTGGTTTTCTATGCGTGCCACCAATAAGCCTTTAGCGTGCCATAGGTTGTAGAACGCTGCCCTATGAGGGTTCGGTTCTTCGGTTGCCTACACGGTCTGTTCGGCCCTTGGATCCTGACAAATAAAACCCCTGTCTCACCCTTAACCGTGCGACATGAACGCAAATGCTGATAGGCTGCTTCACGCCCCTATACTCTGTACTCTGCATCGATGCCGAGGAAAGAAGCCCGAAAGCCACATTTGAACGTCGACACTACGAGACCGAGAAGGAAAAAAACAAGCGAAGGACGGCAGGGCGTCACGCGGGACGAATCAGTTGAAAAATAAAATGCGAGCGACCCCTCTTCCTTCGTCTTTTATTCTTAAACGCCTCGTTGATAAATCAACACACTTCATCACGCAGGTTCATGAATGTCGTGTGAGTAGTAAGTGTGCTTCTCCCCAACTGGCTGCACGTATAGACAGGACGCCAACGGGAAATGTTTGCCCCTTGGACGGTCCCTGGGCGGGACGAAGCGTAAATTTCCGTGTCCGGACCATTCGTCACGCGAACTTGACGGCACTCGGGTGGTCGTTTGATACCTACTCGTTTTCCCCTCCAGCCATTACGTCACTTCCGTGTGCGAGATTCCTGCGCGCCGCGTTGTTCTCTCGGAGCGTCGGTGGAATGCTTGTGACGCTAGCCGCCGGGGGGCGTCCTCTTCGGCATGCTGACGAAAATAGAAGCATTCGGGAATGCAACTCAAGTGTGGGAGTGAACTGGGTGTGGCAAAACACTTCACCTTCTCTTTCATTTGCTCCGAAGATAGGCGAAAGTAGTCTAAGATCCATGTCAGCGATATTTCGGGGTTTGCACCGGGTAGTTAGGTCCATGGCGGCCAACGTTTCGGTGCTCGAGTCGAGCATCGTCCTCAGGGCAGAGGTGAGTGCCTTGACTAGAGGTGAAAGTCAATATATACCCCATGGGTGGGTCAGGTCCGAAATTTTGGCGGGAAAATTAGGTAAAATCCGGTGGTCTTGACTCTCCCATAAGCTTGACGATGGGTTTCCAAGTGTGACTCAGGTTGTAACCGGAGTCACGGTTAAAGTTTCTTCTGGCTACTGGGACCGGCTCATCAAGGAGGCCATCGAGATCCGGAGAGTAAGACGAAGCTGAGGAAAAAGAATTTTTATTGGGAAATGAATCTCTTATTGGTACAAGAAAGGGTTCGTGTACTTAAAATTTGGAGTAATGGTTTCAAAAAGTGATGGTGATCATCAAACTAATTAAACTGATTCTCCCAGGTACAAGGATGGATTATCCTGCATAAGTTGGAATTCTTTCATGCGTGATTTTTTTAATGGATTAGGAATGATTGGGTGATGATAGAAAGTGGAATAAATGCGCCGGTAATTGACTCGTAGAAAAGGAGAGTTCAACGTTGCCTCGGTCATGCAGAGAGAATGGATGAGAATCGAAAGAGTAAAAATAGATTTATCAGAGAGGAGTGAGTTCTGCGAGAGAGAGAGACGGGGGTAGACCGAGAAAGTATGTAGCGGAAGATACTCTATAATGAAGGAATCTCCAGGAGTCCAACTCAAGCCGTGTTTGAAATGGAACTAATTGTTCCATACTACGCTCATTCTGACACTTTCTTCTTCTTCGGGATAGGTATAATGAATTTGTATATATATATATATACTCAAACATTCGAAAACATGACGCTCAAAGGCGCGAATAAATTCATACATTCATAGGAAATGGATAGGAACACATAAAAGGACGAACACAGGGTTTGGTGGGGAAGATGAAAATGAGTCAAATCCAGACAGAAAAAATTTTACCTTAGCCGGGATTCGAACCCGGATCTCCCAATTGCCGGTCAGGTGTGCCAGTGCCAGGCCAGTTACACCACCAAGGCTACTCAATTAACTGCTGAATTTGACGGGGTTTTATATATATATATATATATATATATATATATATATATATATATATATATATATATATATATATATATATATATATATATATATATATATAGTGACGGAACGTGCTGGGCGTTTGACCAAAACCCCTTTCTTTCGTCCGCCGCAGAATCTTACGGCCGGGCCGTCCCCCACTTCCCTCGTCCCTCTCAATTAGTTAAAGAAAGCCTCCCAAAGGAAGGAAGGAAGTCTTACTTCGCTTGTGAAGTAAAAAAAAGGGTGCCACACAAGACCGCGGTCAAGCTACTCGAATGGTAGAAGAGAGTGGAAATAACTTTCTCAGGGGGAGATCTTGATAGGTAGGGACGCCTTACCCCCACGATCGCGATGGCAAACGATGCCGAAAGAACAGGAACACCGCGCTCTCGTTCAGGGAGAAAAAGACTCGCAGTAGCTATGAGAAATTGAACCCTTTTATTTGAACACACAAGAAAAATGTACTCTCTTAAATCCTAATGAGGGATGAATGCACTGGTGATTTGCGGAACATTAATGAAAAATACCCAGCAATGACTGGCTTAACTATGAACTAAGGATGTAAGAGACAAAAGTTGAACAAATTAACATAAAACTGAATGAAACCCTTCAAATGATATTTACAAGCTCCTCGTCCTTTCGTTCGAAGTATAATTATGGACCTTTTGGACGGGAGAAAGTGATACAAAATTAATCAGATTAAACTGATTATCAAATCTGTGGCGAGTCCTTTTCGGCTTCTCAAAAAGTTCACGTGGGTGAAACGGTGGAGTTGAAACGGGCGTTGGCAAATTCGTCTTCGCCACGGTTCACTGCGGGTCGACGGCGGGGAAGGGATTCACTTGACCGTTGACCGGTCTGGGTCAGGGGTGGATGTGATCAGTACTTAGGCTTTGTAGAGGTGCTTGGTGCATGTCCGGAGAAGCGTGGGTTTCCCGGCCCTGGGGTGAGAAGGTATCGGCACCTAGCTCGGCCCGACCTTCGTCGTCCTCTTAGAGCCAACGGGGAAATTATTCTTCCGCCGCGGGGTCGTTCGTTGGATGGGATGTCTTTCCTCCCATGCGACGACTTTTCCGCAGACTCTCCTCTCCGGTTCCACACCTTATGGCTGCCTCGATTAAGCACGACTGTCCTTCCGCCTGCCTCGAGCTGTCATGCCCGTGTGTCTCCCTCGAGCTCTCTTGTCCGTGTACCTTGACGGCTGCCTGTCTTCGTTCTCCTTCTTTCTACCTAGTCATGTGTTTACCCATCATACCCTTACACCAAAAAACAATTGATACTTGATATTTACAAAACCTTGGGCGGCAGGTTCAAATTGCCGAGCGAGCCGTTTCCTCCCTGATCGCCAGCCTAGGATCTCCTCAGCGATGCGTCATTAAAAAAAAAAGAGAATCACGCCAACACGAGCGGACTGTTACAATAAATAAATAAATAAATAAATATATATATATATGTGTGTATATATATATATATATAAAGGTTGGAGACTGGAGCAATTTACTACTTTAGGTGTTGACCAGATTGGTTATAGGAAGGGAAGTCGACACGAGATGCAATTACGATTATGAGAACACTTATAGAAAGAGGGACATGGAGTACAGTTAGGATATTATTTCTTTATTCGTTGATTTCGAAATGGCGTTTAATAGAGTGCGTTTGGGAAAATAAACAAATGAATGCACTGATGAAATTAGGACTAGATTTGATAAAAATGAGACTCTGACGAAACTTATAAATGGCCCATGCGGCATAGGTGAGAGTGGCTGATATGGAGTAACAGGTTCTCTATATTCCTCAACTTTCATTCAACTTTGCTGAGTTTCATCGCTTTCGCGTCATTTTATTCATTTCATACCTCTCCCCTGTCTGCTCATCTTAAAATATCACAGAAAGAGAGCTGTAACCGGTGTCGTTAGCGACGAACAAAAACAGTTTGGACTATAGCACCCAAAGTGTACTTATTTTAGATAGTTTTTAGCGAGATATTTCCCATTGAGTCATAATGGAGACCACATTCGGATTTTATTTTTTTATTTAAGCGTTTGTAAGAAGTATGAAGTAAATATTGTTATGTTACTGGTCCGAAAGTGTAGTCATGTAAGACAAAAATTCTCAATAATTGAATAAATATATCCACATAAGTCTATAAATTGACTCATCTTTTTACACCGTATGGTAAAATCACCTTCAAAATAGATGTTTTTTTTGTGATTCTGTAAAAAGTACTGCGGTGAGTAATTGATTCATTTTTAAAATAGTTGAGGAAACATACGAACTACGCACCGTTATTTTTTTGTCGAAATCTAGGTGTTATATATTCCTAATTTGTTTCAATATTCTATCCCTCTGGAGAGTACAGCCGTAATCTATCCCATGATTGTATTTTCAGGCAAATTGCTCGAAAAGTAGTTCGTGAAGAGGTAAATATTTTGATATCACTCAAAATATGAGGTTTTTTTCTTTAAAAAATGACTTCAAATTCATCAAATTATAGGTGGATAATTTTGTCAATCTACCTTACGAACGTCCATCCGTGTACAATGGGTACTAAATTTGCTAACAGAACTTCCCTGTCCCGACTCTTGAAAAATTCCACCGGTGGTTGAATTATTCTGTCGCGTGCGAGATATCTCGGATGCTTTGAGGAAGGAGACATGGAAGTTCCCGCCGAAGCGGTAAGGAGCGGTGATGTGTGGGCGCCCCCTCGGACCACGAGAGAAGAAGACACCCGAATGTGTGTGCGATGTGCCGAAGACGATCCCTCCGGCACGGGCTGGAGTGTGAGCGTCGGCGGGGGATGGGAGGCGGGGGGGACATGAGGAGAGTAGTGGACCTTAAAACTCACTCACTGTGCCCGGTCCTGGAATCAGGCCAATCGGGTGCGCCGCACCCAGCCGGAACCCCAAATCCACCCCCCCAGTTCGCATGTCCCTTATCCATCTCTTCATTTCCCCTGGATAAATTAATTATTAGTCTCTCTCCCTCAGCTATATCATCTAAAGAGCCTCTTTCCCCTCTCTTGAGCTATACTCCGTGCTGCAGTTGCCTGGCTATGTCCACTCAATCGACTCATCCCCCATCATCTCATTCATGAATCGTCCGATTCATAGTTGAGATTAACGATTTAAAAAATTAACGATTAAAAATTAACCTTTGAAAATGTAGTTAACTATTTAACTTAACCGTTACTTTTTATAAGAGGAAACTTTGAACTTTTAATCGTTAAAATTATACACTAACTAATACAAAATTAACTTCAGTAACTTTTTTTGTTAATTTTTGGAGAATGTCAAACTGTTGGAATTTGGGCGCAAAGTTTGTCCAACAGACAAAGGGGGAAATAAATAAAATGGTATCTAAGAGTGCAATATACTTAGCTGGGTAGTTGTGTAAGAATGCAGTAAATAAGTCCAGACGAATACATCCAAACAAAAGCGGGGTTGGGTGGTGTGACCGCCTAAGTTTAGGAACGAGAAAACATGATACCACTCGGTGACCATGTCCGCGAGGTACAACACTGGCATTCCGTCATCAGCGCAACGTGAAAGGATGTTTTGTGATACAGAGCTTCTTCTTTCACACAGGAGAGGACGGATGTCCGATACAAATTTTGAGATGAGAATGTTATTAAAGTTAAATAAAATTTTCTTGAATTTGAAGTTTATATTTATTTTATCCCAATTGCGAAAAATAGCTTTAAAAGTTTCTTAAAATGACATAAAAAGTAACTTTTAACGTTACTTTTTACGTTACGTTACGTTACGTTTTTTTACGTTAACTTTAATCAGTTACTTTTTCAGAAAAGTAACTTTTAACTGTAACTAGTTACTTTTTGCAGAGATTAACTTTAACCAGTTAATTATTTTGGTAACTTTCCCAACTATGGTCCTCTTTTACCAATATTCTTTCACTCGTATGTCGACACTGGTAATTTATAAATTACTTAAATGATTTAAGATTTTCCCGGTGAAGGTGATATATACATTTTTCTCGGGTTTAACACCAGGTTTTAATGAAAGGGAATACACGGAGAGTATCTTTGCATCCATGCCGACAGAATTACGAATCGATACAGGTAAACAAATCTACGATGAAGCATGAATCTAAGGAGGGAGACGAGTCGATAGCTGATCCGCATAAAAGGCATTAGATAGACACCACTGCGCCGCGAATAACCAAATGCCCAAAATGTTACGGGTGAGCAATGCTTTACATTGAGCAAGGAATGAGCAATGCTTTACGTTGGCTTCATTTCTGCCAACGTTTCAACAAACGACTTGTCCGCCATCATCAGGACCATACTGAATGTCGCTTGAGACAAAATGGGCCGTTATTAATATGCAACAATCAGGATCAGGTGTCTCCTGATTGGTTCGTTTGAGTGATTGGCCGTTGGGTGATTTACTCGCCTTCTCTTTCAATTTTAATGTAATTGATAATAGGATTCCAGACCCTACTTAATTTAAAAACGGTGTCTCTGTTAAATTTATTTTTTTATAAGCGGAAACGTTGGCAGAAATGAAGCCTATGACCTCTTGTGAAACCCGAGAAAAATTTACACATGTAAATTACTTTTTAAGGTAAAAAAATGATTGTTTGCTTCAATAATTTTAAATTTTTTCTGGCACTTCATAGTTACTTCACAAATTACATCATGACTGATTACTTCGAAGAATTAGGAAGAAATAGTGCATTTATTTGCATTATAAACTAACTAAACTATTAACTAAACTATTATAGGAGTCGACTGAAGTTTTACGGAAGCTACGTTTTTTTTTCGTCGTTTTTCGAGTCCTTATTGTATATTTCCGTTGATTTTTCGTTTCTATACTGAACTCCTGGCATTCACTCATTTTTTTTAGGCAGCTGGAATTTTTTAAGTTTAACTAGGGCTACATAAGAGCATCCAGCATTGCTCACCCGTAACATTTTGGGCATTTGGTTATTCGCGGCGCAGTGGTGTCTATCTAATGCCTTATATGCGGATCAGCTATCGACTCGTCTCCCTCCTTAGATTCATGCTTCATCGTAGATTTGTTTATCTGTATCGATTCGTATTTCTGTCGGCATGGATGCAAAGATACTCTCCGTGTATTCCCTTTCTCTATTAATACGTGTATAATTAAATGTAGTCATAAAAATGTAGAAAACTTGTTTTGGAAACCCATTGGAGGTAACTGCTTTGTGAATTTTCATTGGCATTATAAAAACCTGAGTTTATTTAGAAAGCTTGGACATTTTTGCATTAAAAACTTAATTTTTAAATAGTTCAATAATTGTGTACATCCTGAATGTAAACGTTCTTTTTATTTTTTATTTCGTTTGCATTTTTTATGTTAATTGCTGAAGTAGGCCCGGACTCATCAAGCCATTGTTGATTGATGATGTATTGATGGGCACCAATGTACTGATGTAAGACCAAATCCCACTTCCGTTTCACCGACAATTAATCGTGAATCAATAACACGAATCATGACCTAATCGGCAACCGTGTGACGTAAATGTCCTTATAGATGCATAGATACTTTCCTGTCACATCAATCATTACCACGTGACCACGATGTGATTTATCATCGTAGTGCATTGGCGCTTATCAGATATTTAATTGCCTGGCGCACGTTCCCCTAATACCCACAATGCAGGATCTATCTCACATATTTCCATTTTTTTTTAGAACTGTGACAATTGAATTTTTTTCAATTGAAAATTTACTTGAAGAATGGCTAACCTCAGCATAACACGCATTGAAAAGAATTTGGTAACTGGGTGGTTGTATGTACGCAACAAAAACATCTTATGGTGTTGAGACGCAGCACTCGGCCGTATTGCTTGAATCTCGGTTGAATCGCACAAAATTGACGGTAAACCTGACCGAGGATTTTCATTCTCGATCGTTGAATATTTTAGTTTTTTGAAACGCTTTCACGGATTAAATGAAGGAATGATTAGCAATCAAGAGTTGACTGTCGTTGGTGACATAACGTATTTATTTACTGGCCCCGTTTTTATTTAGCTTTGGAGCTCATATTGCTTTAAAGAGTTGCTTCAAGCATCTTCATCGTTCTGTATCTTTCAATGCTGTGCATTCATTATGCGATGGTTTTATACTCACTTTCTGGAATCCTGTCCGCTTTCATGCCGTACAAAATCCGTGTCATTTCCTCCATTAACCACGTATAAAACCCTTTTGTGCATCCTTCAACATATGACATTCCTAAATCCTGTTGCCATTTTATATATAGCTTCCCTATTAACTTTTATACTTCTTCCGTCGTCCCAGGTATTCTGTAGTGACCGTTATGCCCATCTACTAAAGTTTTCAACTTTTTTTAAACAAATTCAAGTTTTTATTTCTATATTTTACTGAAAGAGATTTTTCATCAACTTTGCGTTTCAAAACATTATATTTTATTGATCCAAAATAAAAATTGAACTTTAAATTACAACTGGTATCCTAATAGCATTGGTAATGGCTCTTCTGTTTAGTTGTTTCTTCCGAGCAAGAAAATTCTCGTCTCCGTCTCCATTTTTTAGCGTCACCGGCATTGATATGAAGGTCGCGTACCAAGTGAAATTCACGGACGTCTTCCCTCCGACATGGCTCGTGGAAATCGGGTTCAAAAAGCTTCCAGGTCTGAATTAAATAAATTTGCCAGGATAGTGGAGAAATTTGAAATGAGAAAAGTTTAGAAGAGACGATCTCTCCCGCGTTACCTAGAGCTCATGCTGTGAATACGTATCGAGGTTTTGGTACTCAGCCCCGAAAAAATGAAAATTGTGAATTGGATTGAATGCGAAGGAAAAGCCGCATGATTCGTATGGGAAATTGCTATGAACAAATCGGGAGGCTACTGCGGGTTGGGTAATGGAAAGCATAGATTAGAAAGAAATAAATTATTATATTTTATCATTAGAAAGGAATCCGTTGGAGATACAAAGTTAAGCGGAACTTATTGTTAGACTAATTGAAATAATGTTAGTCGATGAATATCTGTTACTAATACCACTCTTATTTAAATTAAGCAGCGACCCGAGTTTCAGTGAATATAATCACCATATCATCAGGCATTAATTGAGATCTGTTTATCCTATTGTTTCCGTAGTTACGTAACGGAAGGAGAGAAGAAGTTTGAAACGGAGGCCAGAATAGGGGAAAAGGAAGGGTAGGAAGGTTAGGGTTGGGTTCATAAAGGGTTAATGAGGGTGTTGTCGTGGTTATTCAACATTTTTAAATTTTCCAACTGCTCTCTTGAATCTAATTCGTGGCGGTCGTTGCATAATTTTAGGATATTCATTGTAAAATCACTCCTGTGGCTGCTATATAGTAAGTGTTTAGCAAAATTACTGTTATCCTCTTAGATGTTTTTTTATAAGCACTTAGATGTAATTTTGATAAACACATAATATATGTAGCAGCCATAGGAGTGATTTTACAATGAATATCCTAAAATTATGCAACGACCGCCACGAATTAGATTCAAGAGAGCAGTTGGAAAATTTAAAAATGTTGAATAACCACGACAACACCCTCATTAACCCTTTATGAACCCAACCCTAACCTTCCTACCCTTCCTTTTCCCCTATTCTGGTCTCCGTTTCAAACTTCTTCTCTCCTTCCGTTACGTAACTACGGAAACAATAGGATAAACAGATCTCAATTAATGCCTGATGATATGGTGATTATATTCACTGAAACCAAGGAGGTTAGAAAAGAAATGGAGGCGACATACCACTTGATTCTTGAAGCCAATTCCGCCATTGCAGTCGGCACATTTTAGT
The DNA here is from genome assembly GCA_963573305.1 of Pyrrhosoma nymphula. Lineage (NCBI taxonomy): Eukaryota > Metazoa > Arthropoda > Insecta > Odonata > Coenagrionidae > Pyrrhosoma > Pyrrhosoma nymphula. The sequence goes on along the minus strand of OY754335.1, from coordinate 1,990,372 downwards.
CCTTCCTCTGGCTTACGTGTCCTGCGGTCGCGTTCGATTTTCGTCAAATCTAAGTTAAAAACCACAGACCACAGGCGATGTTTTGTGACTGGTTTGGCAACACCTACTCGGCACAAAATCCTTCCCAAGCACCCCTATTCTTGCTTCACTTTCGCCCATGAGCGTTCACGGTCATGCCTCCTCCATTCCATTTTAACCTCCTTGACTGAAACCTGGGTCGCTGCTTAATTTAAATAAAAAAGTGGTATTAGTAACATAGATATTCAATGACAAGCATTATAATGGAATACCACAAAGTTAATTATGAACTAGTGAATTGTCTAATTGAAATAGATAATTATGCTTCTCATTGTTAACATATCGAGAGAATAAAGATAACTCTAGCTAGAATTTTAAAGAAGCTGACTATGGAACCAACAGTTATCTTTCTCGACTAAGATCCGCTTTACCCAGCGGCGCTGTCCATGTGCAAGATGTGCAGTGCTGACACTCCAGGGTATAACATTAAATCCACACTGCATCATTTTGGTGTGACCGTTAGCGAGAGTTGGAAAGAAATTGATCGTAGAATCAACAGTAATCTTTCTCGCCAAATATTTGCTTACCCAGCTTGATTAAATAGAAAGCTCATTTTCTATATGCACGGGCAGGAGATGATATTAAATACGTAATCATTCTTTTCTTAAGTGGTGCTTAGTTTTTCGCCAAATTTCTTTAGTCACCATTAAAGTTTCATAACGATTGTTGAAATGCAAGACCCCATGCCTTACATGTAACTTCTGCGTAAACATTTGGAGGTTGGGCCTCGGAAATTATAATCTGTACCAGGAAATTATAATCCCTACCATAATTGTAATATCTTGTTACATATTTCTAAATATTGGGCCGTGGTGGTGTGGTTGGATTAGCCCGAAAAGCGTAAAAAGTTCCGAGGCAATTTGTGTTCACTGTTTGCGAACTAAATTGCTGCGTTTTCAGATTTTCTATACCACTTTTAAGATTTTATTTCTTCCTGGTACAAGCATATATGTTTTGGAATATTTCAGGATCGTGTGTGGGTGATAGATGCTAATTGTAGAATTATAATATTATTTTTTCCCATTCCTTAGGTATTTCCTTTGTCCATTGGCCATTTTGGCAATGAGTAGTCCGTAGTATTCATCCGACGATATCATACCTTCTGTGTAAATATTTGGAGGCTATGCCTCGGTAATGATGAACCGTACCTAATTTTTAAACCTTGTAATTCATTACCTAACTGTGGGCCATCGTTGGGTGGTAGGATTGGCCCAAAAAGTGGCCAACTTGCCATTGCAATTGGAAATCACCGTTTTTTGACCAAAAGTGCTTCCGGCGTTTTCAGTTTTTCAAGGTGCATTTTAAGCTCATATTTGTTGCCTGTGCAAGCTTCGATGTGTCGTTGTATATCTTACGTGGCTGTAGGGTATAGATGTGAATTGAATATTTATTAACATAGCGTGCTCTCTCTACCTTGCTTGGTCCATGACAACAATGAATAGCTCTAATTATTTATCCGGCGATATCATGTATTGTGCGTTAATATTTGGAGGTTAAGCCTCGGAAATGATAAACCCCTCTCCCGCCAAGGTTAGTGCGCTTTCATTGTTTTTTTTTGTTTAATTTGTTGAAGTCGTTCGATAGGTGGCATTAGTGAGGACTCTGGGGCACATTGTCACTTTGTTTACAATATTGGCGGCTTTCGGGGATTTCCGATTGTTATGGTATAGAAAAAGATTGATTGCTCGACTACAAATGGGTAAATGATCTTGTTTTGTTCCTGGATGCTCCACAGGGTATTCCGCAACCGTGAAATAGAACGAAATTTTAGGTGCGAGGAATAGAAGCTTGTTTAAGGCTAATGTGTGTATTTTGTTTTATTCTTCACGTTACCGTATAGCAATTGGCATGGTCGATGCTGATGAATACCTAATATATGTATCCATTGCAGAACTCTTCATTATTTTGAAAAAACATTTTGGTTTTTCTTCTCTTTGTGATGTAAATGTCTTCGATGTGATCATTGAAAGTATGTATTGCCGAATTCAAGTACTCGTGAATTACGCTCATTACACACATACCGACGCTAATGATTTATTTTTGTAGCCGTGATCGTTCTAACACTTCGTTGTTTGTAGCTTATTGACTAGGCATTATTTACTTTTAGCCTGACAGGCTACTGATACCTTGATAGACTGTTGAAGGGGTTTTCTATTATTATATTCATATCAGATTTGGTTAACATCATTATTTGACGGACAGAACCATTAGTTGCTTCCTAACTACTATCGCCGCAAAAAAGGTAGAACGCTGAACTTTAAGCATTCGTACCAAATTCCGCCGGAGCTCCTAAGAGCCGTTTAATATACCGTTTTACTCTTTGTTTATTTGACTACAAAATGCATTCATTGAAAAGTGTGTAATTGTAGACGCTTAGCTCCTACGGTCGAAAGGGTGAAGAAAAACACGCGAAAAACTAGAAGAAGAAAATCGCCCCGCGGCAATGCACACTACCATTTAGCTCAGTTGGCAATGGTGAAACTCCTGGCCGCGAGCAAAATACTGTTTGTTTATGAGTTAGAAGTTTATTGATTCTATGGATTGTATTGTTGTCACGAGCTGAATTAAAGTGTGTAATTTCTGAGACTGAATTAAATATCTAAATGCGAATTATTCAATATAAATCCATTCACATAAAGTTAAAAGAATATAAAACACCTAGAGCCTTTCCCTTTCCTTGTCCAATCAGCGCTGGACAGAGGTCTCTCTAGAGGGGTCTTGGCAATGAGATTTGAGTCACACGCGGCCGGGAGTTTCACCATTGCAAACTGAGCAAAATGGTAGTGTGCATTGCCGCGGGGCGATTTTCTTCTTTTTCGTTTATTTTAAGTAAGAAGAAGAATATAAAAATTTCCTTACATGAGAAGTTTTGCAATATTTTTTACATAAAGCATTCGTAATTTCGATACTCATATACTTTTCCACACCTCGAAAATTGAAATATAGCTTTCGGACATTTTAAAAATCAAAGAATGAGTAAAATAAAAATTAAAAACAATATTTGTAATGCGGAGATGTCTTCTTTTTCGTAAAAAAATAATGAAGTCCACCAATCAAATATTTTGGCCGTGACGAGATTAAGAAGACGACCGTTTCGCCGTTCTCGTAGTTTTTCGCGTGTTTTTCTTCACCCTTTCGACCGTAGGAGCTAAGCGTTTACAATTACACACTTTTCAATGAATATATTTTGTAGTCAAATAAACAATGAGTAAAACGGTATATTACACGGCTCGTAGGAGCTCCGGCGGAATTTGGTACAAATGCTTAAAGTTCAGCGTTCTACCTTTTTTGCGGCGATAGTAGTCATAATTTCCCTCAGTTCGAAATTGAAAAAAAGCGAAAATTCTGCGTTTGATTACATACGGGATGATAGGGTTCACCTGATTCCATGCCTCATTTAGGACAGTGGCGCCGCGGTTGGCAGCTTCAAAAAAGTCATCATGCCGAAGTTTTATCCTTATTTTAGTATCCATAAATAAACCATGAATAGTTATCATACCTTGGAACTTATTTCTCATTGTTGGACCATCGTGGGGAGGTTGAATTACCCCGAATAGCGTCAAACTTTCTGAAAATATTTGTGTTCTCCGTTCGCCAACAAAAAGTGCAGTGGTGTTTAGTTTTCCCGGGTGGATCTTCAGTTCGTGTTTGCCCCGGTGCGAACGTTTATCGGGCACGTAGTTAGTTGTAACAGAACTGTAGTTATCGTATATCCCTGAGGTGTCTGTTGGGTATAGATTCTAACTGTAGAAATTATAACTTTGCTTGCTGTTATCTGTTTGCTTGGTCCATGGGACAATGCAACAACCAGAAGCCCGCTGTATTCATCCGACGATATCATGTCTCCTGTGTCAATATTTGAAGAGTATCTATTGTAAATTATATACCGTGTCTAATTGTCAAACATTGTAACCAATGGTGCGCAATCGTAGAGCGGTTGGATTATCCCAAATAGCGTTAGACTTCCCATAGCAACCGGAGTTCACTGGTTTCCAACGAAAACTGCAGCTTTTTAAGTTTTGGAGGGTGAGTTGTTAGTTTGTGTTTTCTCTGTGCAAACGTGGATTTTCCGGTTTATCCCTGAGGTTACTGCGGGGTATCTAGATGCAAATTGTAGAGTTGCTAACGTTGCTTGTCGATCTATTCCTGCCTGCCTATGGGCCTATCCAATAGTTAAAAGTTCGCAGTATTTACCCGGCGATATCTTGTACCTATTCTGAGTAAATATTTGAAGAGTATACCTTGGAATCGATGAACCATGTCCAATTGTCGCACATTGTAACTTATTTCCCATTATAGCGCAATCGTTGGTTGGTTGTATTAGGACGAAAAGTGTCAAATATTTCCATAACAATAGAGTAATTGGATGCAATAACAGCGTAAACAGAATTAAGTTAGCTTGAGAAATTGAAAGGTAAAGTTTCAATCTTGTCTTACAGAACCTTCAAAGTGAAAAGGGAGTTAAACATTATTTCAATTGTTATGATAGGTCGCGTACGGCACTTCAAAACGATTGTGATCTAATATCGTGCATCATTACAATTATATTACGGATTAACTTTTCTGAATATATACGCTGTTACTGCTTAGTATGACGAAAAATGATATGTATTGTTACGCAGAGCCGTTTTACACCTTCTCTTCCTCGAATATCGCCCCACGTTGTTATCATGCGCTAGCAGCGCATGGAGTCAGTTCATTCGAGCTCCTGACCTCTAGGGCCATCGGATGGAACTAAAAGTTGGCTTGTCTTATAGCCCAGGTTTTAAGGATTCCGAAAATGACATTTTTTCAGTAACTGCGTAAGTAGACTGACGCTGTTATTGTATCCAGGTCCTCAATTGGAGTTAACCGTTTGCCAAAGAAAAGTGCAGCGTTTTTAGTTTTTCCGGGCGGGTCTCTTCCGCTCATTTTTTTCTGGTGCCAGCTTGGATTTTTTCGGTGTACTTATATGTATATATGTATCTCGAAGGCGCCTGCATGCCCGGAGATCCCGTTGGCTTCCTGCCGGTTAGATACATTGTCGTCTCGATAACCGGGGGGAATGCGAGCCGGGTGGGATTTAAGCTGAATGTGGCATAAAATATTTATGTCGACTTTAGTACGCTTCCTCAAAGTATCTCCAGAGTATCTCTCACGATTTTATGACCTCTTGTTCCAACGAACGGGTTTTCTGCGTTCTTCACCTACCGTGGAGCACTCCTCTCCGGTTTTTCTTCTTCTCTTCTGTACTCTTGTGACTGTCGAAATATTTTATTCAGAGGCATGTTCTTCCGGAGTGTTTTTGTATATCACAATATTTACTATTAAGCGCTTACGTTAATAATCAGGATGGAAATTAGTCTTGATTTTGTGACACATAAACCAAATTAGCGAAATCTTATGTGCATTTCTGTCTTTTTTTTTACGTTACGATCCCATAGCTTTAAAAAAAGGGTGTCTTACACCGCAGCTATGTGGGCAGATGGTAGTATGGTGCGTGTCAATTACATGAGGAGAATTTTATACCTAGAGAATTTTCAGAAAATGCTTTCTCGTCTACTTTAGATGAAGTATTTCGTTGTTTTTTGCGGTATTTGTAACCATTGTCTCACTATTTAAGGAATATCATTGATGGTGCTGTGTATGAGCAAGAAAGTAGTTTTAAAGGTTAAAAACGAGTTAAATTGCATTTATCAGATCTGCAATAGGGCTTGGTCCATGAGTATATAGGTAGATAATTGTGTCACTAACTTGTAAAATGTAGAGTAGTATGTTTATTTCGTTTATTTTACGCACTCGTACAAATGCACTAATTCAACTTTCATCTGCCACCGAAGAGAGATTGGTATAAATCCTCTCACTTCTCTTTGGCACTAATATTCTAACATAAATGCGCCTTGTGATTAAGATGTTAAAGCCTACCGCGAGAATATGCGGTGTTCCATTGCTGCCGTTGGTTTATATGCTGTTCTCTCGTAGTAGATTGTTCTTGCGGTCTACAACTAGTAGGCAAGGAATTTTGTTTCTTCGAGAAGTTTCGACCAAGTTAGTTTCGCGTTCCTGCGCAGTTGCCAACTCTCATCTTGGTGATTTCGTGGAGCTCAATACGTTTTCATGGCGAACCTACCTGCTTCTATGAAGTTCGACGCTAACTATTTCGCATGCAACTCCTTCGGTCTCGTCTTCGTGCTTCGGAGAGCAGACTTCGAAGTCACGCGCCCCGAAGACGAGGCAAGAGAGACACACTATGTCCTCGAGAACGTTCGAGAATCGAGTGTGGGTGGTGGTGGGCGGGAAAGTTTTGATCGAATGCCGCGCCGCTGGCTCCGGTTGCCCCATTCTCAGCCTTTGCCGTTGAATTGGGGGAATACTTCATTCTACCGTAAGTCGTAAGTTTCGATGCACATCATACTGATCTCTACTGATACATCCAGAAGGGGAGATTATAGATCGTTCATGCCTCATACATAGGAATAAGTTATTTTGGCATTAATGTTTTGTATTTTTTAGCATTAATTATTAGGAAATTAGCAAATTAATAGTAAAATGTGGACAATTGGATTTTGGAGATTAAAATGGACAAAACCAGAGGATTCCGGTCCAAATTATGGTATGCTGTTATGAATGGAGTATTTACAAGTTTATCATGTCGTTTGTTTATGGATGTGTTGATAAAAAGTGATGTCTGAAGAGTAAACGAAAAATATGTGTACAAAAATACATATCCAAGCTGCTAGGCCTAGATCATTCTTTATTTAAAAACAACATGAATCTTGCTGTTACTACCATAGACAAAAGATGCTCATCATTACATTTTTATTCCTAGTTTTGTTTTCAATATTTAAAATACAATTTTTGTCAGTAAAAATTAGCGCCTATTTCGCTAAATAGCAAATATTCGCTCTGAAAGACTTATTTAGCATTAATTCGCGGAATAGTAAAGCACTCTAATTACTAGTTATGGAATTTCTTAGAAGTTTTCCACTTTTTTTCATTAAATATAGGTTTGTGTGACTATTTTCTTTGTATAACATGATTGTCAAGCACGTTATGATGTTTGGCAATGCTGTAACGTGCTTGACAATGATGTAATACACTGAAACTAGTCGCACAAGCCTATATTTCATTTAAATAAAGTGGAAAAATGCGAAGAAATTTCATTACTATGAATGAGTTCCACCACATCTGCCCTGATACAACTTTATGCTCTTTAAATGCTTCTAAATACCGACCACAAAACATGAAAGCAAATCATAAAAACATGTTTTTAAGTGAATATTTTTTTTGGTAAATGTATTTTCTTGGTACAACATGTTTCGACACATCGTTGTCAAAACGTGTACCTGATGATGACACCGATGTGTCGAAACATGTTGTACCAAGAAAATAAATCTGTGGAAGGAAACAAAGTTAGTATTTCATTTACGAAATTCAACTTCCACCTAGTTGAGCCTGAAACAATGGAATGAATATTTTTTCCGAATTTTTCGTTAATACGAAAATAAGGTAATCTCTCGTAAACTCGTACATTTTCCTCTTGCACTCAAGATTTTCGGTCCCGAACCGGAATAACGCGGGAATTAATGGGAAATTCCAGGCAGGGCATTTAATTTTACGATTTGAAAGTTCAACAGAAGGAATATCGTTTTCCTTTAGAGGGACTCTACCCCTTGTTATCGCGCTGTATGTTAGTCAGGGTCTTACCGTCGAATTAATTGAATATAGAACTCTAGGGAAATTTAGGGAAGCTTACGTATTTAAAAGAAGATATCCTGATCACACGTTTCTCGTGCCAATTACGGAGGTCTGCTGTGGTGATTTCGCGAGTAGAGGTACATGTACCGGATCAGACAATCGGACGAGCACAACAGTTGACGATCGGATACGTATCCCTCTACGTCACACATGCAATTCCATTCAACTTGAAGAACTCCATCTCAATGGGATTCAGCCAGTTTAGTTCCTGAGGCGTCCTCCCCTGTGGATTTCTGTGTGCCATAAAAGCTCTTGCTGTTAATTTATACTGAACACTCGTGAGTTAGGGACTGGATTATGGCTGGAAGACCAAATTTTAATTTTCTCATAACCGATAAAACAAACAAAGGAAATTAGTATGGAACTCTAACCTAAATGATAAGCCCATAACAAACAAATGGTCTACTCTAATTTCCTTCTACTTTACTTTAATCTACTGAACGCGTTTGCTATTTACTCGTCAAATTCCCAATAGAAGATGTTGCAGCAGATAGCATTAAATGTGTCCAAGATGATATGTCATCTGAGCTTTGTGGACAAATTCGCTTCTACATTCGATACCAATAGTTGTCACTGCCGTAGTTGTAAGGAGTTCAGTTTTGATCGTGGGAGGTAAGATTGGAGGAATTGTAGAGTGAATGGATCAGCCCCGGATTTAGAGATACAGGACTACTAAGCACCTTTTTCACTGAGTGAGGGAAACCATCTTTTTCTATATCCAACAAAAAACCAAACTTTTTTTTATATTTATGTAACTTGCTTTGACTTGACCGACCTTTCATATTTTTTTGACAAAATGGACGTTATTTTCCCTGTCCTTTGTCCACAATGCGTTACTATTTCGTTTTATATCCGGCATCTTTTTATGGTGGGACCCTAGGCAGCTGCCTAGTTTGCCTAGGCAGACGTTTTCCGCTGGAATGGATTAAAGGGGGGAAAACCCGACGATAAAATTAGCCTAGTCTACTTAAAAGGCGCTACGGGAGTAAGCAGTTCAACGTCCAATTAGACGGACTAATTACTGCACTTGTGGTGCTCTTAAAAACTCATATTAAGGTTAGAGATTCTCATGAAAAATATCCGCCACCATCTGGATTCGGACAAAAATCTACGGGAAGCGAAACCAGAGTGGATCTGGAAACAAGACAAAACCCGATCTCCCAATTGCATTCAGCGTTGGCTTCGTCGTGGCCGATCGGATAAAGTCACGGCGCCATGAATATACATATATGGATGGATCCTTAACTTGCCCCCAGGTGGTGGTGTTGCCAAACATTCCGCATGCTCCGAAAAATCAGGACCAAGCAGATTGTAGCGCTGCCACTCTAGAGAAGGTGGTTCTAATATGGAAAGGCCGTGATTCAAATGGAGACACTGGAAATAAAGGGCATGGAATTGGACTCCCAATTGAACCGGACATTTTTGACACACAGAAGCAGAACCATAGCGGAATATGCAGCGTGACCTATCTTTTGTGGAAAGCTAAGCAACACGATTGCCCGTACAGTGGTGACGAAGGTTTAGATCCATATATGACGTATATTCATGCACGGCGCACTGAAAAGTGACCGCAAATGTATTTTCTGTTTGGAGGTGCGATCTGAAACTCTGGAATATTATTATTGTGCGCCTTGGATACGCTCTGAAAAATAAACTCCCAAATCCCTTTTCTCCCGCGGGAGAATGCAAATATCTCATCGATTAATTTTTTTCGGTGGAATATTGCGCGAGGGCGCGACGAAATTCCACGCATTCGGATGAGACTCGTCCGATGATGAATAATACCCCCTTTGTATTGTTTCTCCTCCCTCTCCTCTCTTCCCTATCCATCTATCTCAGAGAACGCGCATGCGCGCGAAGTGCCGAAACATTTCAAGTTTTGTTTGTCTGCACGTATTTTTCTGTTTTCCTCCGTGCCCAGTTTTGTACTTGGTTCCGTCAAAATTTCTCGCGCTTCGTAAATCTCTCTCTTGCCTCCCAACAACGCAGCAAGCACCACCACCCCCTGCCACCCACCCAAGGAAGGGTGAGGAGGGACACCACCGAGTGTGTGCGGTCAAAAGACGCGAAATTCCACTCACGTCGTCGACCAGATAGAAAAGGAAGAAAATAGAAGTCTTTATTTTTTTCTTACATTCTTGGTGTTCCCGCGGGAACGAAAAAATGGACGCGTTAATTTATTGTTTTTTTTGGAAGTCGGTGTTGCATTAAAAGGAATGAAATTACGTTTATTGAATAAGTTCACAAAATTGCAAAAAAGCTTTTTTTTCATTCCTTTCAACATCTTCGTGTACTATTTTCTTGGATAGTTTCTCTTTATTCTCTAATGTTGGACTACTTACTCAAGATAAATTTGTTGCTTTTGTTTTTTGTCTCGGTCAATCTTATTTCCCAGCTGGATTCTATATTTTGGGAGACGTTTTGGATTGAAGGAATTAAATTACGCTTTTAAAAAAAGGAGTGAAAATCTGTAACTCTATAAACTTCTCCTATTCCAATCGTAATATAGTTTTCCTTTTTGTTTCGTAAGTCATAATACTGCAATAAATTGAGATTTTTCATGAATTTTAATTCTTATCCCTGTCTCTTCTCTTTTCGGTTGTACAATAATTTACTAAAGTTTTTTTTTGGCATCCAGGAGAGAGATAGTGTAAAAGTTTTGAGTTACGGTTTTGGAGGAGGCTGACTGTTATTTCGCTTAGTTCCCATAAACGTCCGAGTCTCATATCTTCAAATCACACTTTGGAATCCAATAGCAAAAGTAGATGATCCTGTGCATTCTATTTCTTTACCTCATGTTATATATTTATTGCTGTAAATGTATAAATTATTAGGGGGATATTGAAAGTAAATGTCAGTAAAGTAATAAAAATACCTTGGTCAGTTTTTTTTATTTACTGTCAAAATGTGTTGTCATGTAAATCGGCAGAAAATATACGCTCTACCAAAGACGATTGTGACATCAAGTGTTGAAAGCCTGGTTTTTTTATTTTATTTCATACTTTCAAAATTGAACCACAACCAACCTGATTTTACTCACAATTTACATGTTGAATTTTCAAAATAGAAGCCTAGAAACAGTTTTTTTGTGACTCAGCGTAGTTAGCATTCGAACCATGTGATACGCGTTGTGCCGTTTCCTTCATTCACCGGTTTTTCTTTATATCTTCAAATTGAATATGCTGTAGCCATTCTTCATCTTGCTCTCCTTTTTTTGTCAACCCGAAACTAATAGTTCCACTCTCGCGCGCTTACGTGATAAGTATACGTATTAAGTTTACGCCGGTGTTGTCCCAGCCTTTTCAAAGAGGTCGCTGAACTCTCTGCGGCCTGTTTGCAAAATCCCCTCACACCTCCTTTTCACCCCCCCCCCCACCCTCTATCCCCTCCCCTCCCCTCCCCCCCTTCCCCTTTGTACGTTCCTTTTCCGATCCGAGCGTCCATTGTTGCAGTTGCGGCTCTGGAACAATCGCATAGCCGAGAGTTAAACATTCTTCCGCCGCTGATCACCCCCACTCCCCTTCCATCGCCGCAAGAGGTCCCGACATGTTTGGGGATGAGTGTACTGGAAATTCCACCGCACGTTCGACCCCCACGTGATACGCTTTCACTGGACCGCGATTATAAGGACCTGCCTTTATTTTTTATATTTAATCCCACATCGATCCGTAACAATTCTGGTGATCCGAGGCAGATTTATTACTGACCGATGATGGAATAAAATAAATTTAGAAACGCAGATGAAGGTGGCAGAGTTTGTGCAGCTGTAAAGATATTTATGGCTGCCGCAAATACGGCCCTGAAACACGTAGAAATTATCAGCAGAAAAAAATCGACATGGACAGAAAATCAAGCCGCGGACCTTAGACTGGCCATTGCGCAGAGCACTACGCTACCCAGGCTTCCTATATTCCGTGACAACTTAACATCCAGTTCCCTTTTAAATTGCTCGGAAATTAGGAAGGTTGGGTAGCGTAGTGGTCGGCCGTTCGATTCCCGATTTTTTCTCGTGGTAATATCTACGTATTTATACAGCTGTGTTGGTTTTCGCAAATCCTTTCCCATCTCCTCTGTCGATTGGTTATTTGGGGAGACGACCGTCGATGGAGGTCATTTTCGCCATGGAGGAGACTGGTGGATTGTCGCTATCTTTTTATATTCTGCAATAAAAATGTAAACTGATTTTTTTTCGAATTATAATATTGCCTGCATTAAAATAAATGATTCCTCCAAGAGGAAAGAAAAATTAATTTTAACGGCAGAGCTCACAAATAAAAGCCCGCAGTGTCTATTAACAACACACGTGAGACCCGTACGGGTCAATTTAACGAGACTTCTAAAGTGTCACTGCGTTCATAAATTTTGGAATAATGGTAAAATACACCGTGACTTTTCGTAACATGATGTTTTCAGCTTTAAGTAAATATTTTCTATGCACCATATAATTTTCTGTCCGATTTTAAAACATTACAGTGAAGGGATTTTTTGACCAGAAGAGTTACAAGCCTTAGTTTCACCTACCGGTTTTATAATTGACGGTATTCCTACATTGTTTTACGCTTATTACATTCAAGTATTCAGATGCCGATGTATGTCACGTCATGCACAAGGTTCTATAGGGAGATGGGAAGGAGGGGGTGGTGGTAAGGCGAAGGTGGGGGGTGGGGGGAAAGGGAAAGGAGAGAAGGGTGGATAGTCATCGGTGCCTGAGAGTTGGAGAATACGGGTGATGGGGAAACGAGAGAAAAATAAAGGAGAACTGATATAATTTAAGCTCATGGTTCCTAATGTCCGCTTTTGCCATCAATTTATCCCCTCGGTCAAATCCCACTCAACTTAAGGAGTGATTGTTGACGACAAACTCGCTTTTCACGACCACGTAACGTAACTTTCCCGTACGGCAATGGCTTGTCTTGGTCTTCTTTACCAGCTTACCGACTTCACTGACCTTCTTGCCCTCCAAACGATTCTCTTTGTATGTATCTTCCTAATTCATTCTGGAATATTGTGCTCCAATATATGTTCCTCTCCCCCCTACCCGTCAGTACTGGAATTTCTCAATCGTCCCTTCAAATTCTTTCTCGCTAATGTCCGTCGTCGTATTCCCTCACTGAGAAATTTATCCCGTCCACAAATTCCTTCCATCCTTGTAATTCAAGACAAACACTTTTTAAAATCTCTTTTCTTCGACCCCCTTCAACCCCTTCTTGTCACATCTTATATTTTTGTGACTTGTGCGACTATGTGGTGTTTTAGTGACTTTAGGTTTTTTTCTGTTTAAATGTGTAATTTATTAATCTGTTATATCCGCCTATGTAAAAGTCTTTGTGCTGTTTTTTGTTTTCAGGAAACAAATAAATAAGTGTTCACTCCGATGGAATACGAATTAAGGCTGTTAATTACTCGTTAATTGCAAATTTAACTGAAATTCCACGTCATTTGTACTTTCTGTGTCATCTTTCAGCCCTTTTTTCTGATTTGTTGATGGTGATGTTTATGTGAAACGTTTTCCAACTATTTCCAAACCTATGTTGTCTGTTTAGCAGGATATCCATTATTTAAATGTAAACATACCCATCGTTCCCTTTTCGTGTAAGTCATAATCAAAGAACTTTATTATTGCTGTTAGTCTTAGAAAACGGGCTCCCTTGTGATATTTCCCTCCATAGTGCTCTCCTTCAGCTTTCAACCCAACTTCTCGACCCACCCTTTCCTCACTCCACTCCTCTTTCTAAATTCGACTTTCATCCGTATCCATTCAATCGTAATATACGGTTGGTTTCTTGTTCTTTGTGTTGCAATCTTGGACGAATCTGCTTAATAAGGTTTCGGTATTTGACATGATAATTTTGTTTCCTTGATAAGATGAACTTTCACCGTCTGCTTGCAAGTGATCCAAAAGTGGTCAAGTTTTATGCGTTTGACTAAACTAATGACGGTATCAAACCAGCGTTAAGGTGGATTTTAACCGGAAAGTTAATTGCGGAATTTATTTGCAGCACGTGAGTTTTGACGTAAATTACCCATGTGTAAATGAATCTGCAAGTCTTCTGGCAGAACTTTAAAAAGGTTTTTCAAGTCGATTGCAGAAGCGCAATGTTGCCAATGTAAAAAATCAACCAGTCTGTCTCGGCAATCATTTTTTAATAAAGTTGTCGACAGAGTGAAATTCTCCGTGCAGATGAAACTTGAGCAAGTGACTTGCAAACCCACCCGGGAGGACTCGCATAGCGGAAACAACGCGAGACCTCTCGCACTCGGTCTTTTTGACCGCGTATGCTTTAAGTGATTGTAACATCTACTGGCTGGCTTATTTTGCGAACATAAGAGTATAAAAACAATTTGCAGTTATTGCTTGTATATTACTTCGATGAAATGCGCCTTTCTACTCGCATGTTTAGTGGTTTTAAACATAGTTTTAACATAAGTAAATTGAAACACTTGAGTAGCCCTAATACCTATTTTAATTGTAGTAAAGCGTTTAAACATTGTTATCAAACACTCATAAGTCTAATGCATCATATATAGAAAGGCTATTAAAGTGTGCTTCAACGTGAAAAAATAACAAATAATTATACAAAACTAGCATAGCTCGTAGTAGTCTATGTGCTAATAATTGTAGGCCTACCGGTATTGAAAAGTTTTATGGAAACAATTTAATTTACTATTAAGGTCCAACATTATGAACTGGTTGCCATATTATCCAAAAATATATTAAAAATAACCAACAAACTAAGGATGAATAACATACTCGTGTCCTCTTCGGCCAAGCCTACGCACCTGACACTCGATAAAACCCTACTGTAACAATTTATTTCAGTCTAAATCGGATCCCTCGTCGAAGGCTGACTGACTGTTAAGCGTACGTAATTTTCCTTACACCTACCCGCGAATTCTTCAAATTCTTACTGCTGGGTCATTCCAAATGAGAAGATCTTTTCAAGCATAGGTATTGTACTAGCCCCCCCCTTATCAATTTCCTTATCACAGGGGTTCTAATAATTATTCTTTCACGCGGTCCTAAACACGCGACGTTATATACTTGTATCAGCCCGACACACAAAGGGTACCCTTCACTTTATCACTTCTTACCTTGAGAGAGAGATCCTTTTGGTAGTCCTTGGCGGCAAAGGTTAATGGATTAATTCATGTACTAAAATGATACACTTGAACAGTACATATATTTATAATAACCCTTTTATTCTTCACTTATGAAACATATTCACTTTAGTTACTCAATTAATCAATATATGTTCCCTTCTCAAATATATTCGTATTAATTTATAATGTTTGCTCTACTTCACCGGATATTGTACAAAGTGAATTCCGCCGACACTCTATGCCCCAGTATCTGTTTATCGGATTCCTGGATCCTTCCTTAACACAGGACACTGGCGTTGGTAATTGCTGTCCAAAGCTGCTTACTCCCGGCAAATTATCACTGCAAAAACTCTCGTATGACTTTCACTCGATAAACGTCTCTTGTGACTCCCTTGTTAAGAAGAAGCCTCGTTCCTTGTTTGACAATCGCTTTTATACTATCTCACCTCCCCTCCTGTATGTTCTAGAACATTCCAGGTTTTCTCCCCTTCTCTCGTATCTGATAGGCTATTCCCCTTTCATTATTATAAGTTTGTTTACGTAAACAGAAAATGGTATTGTTTAAAGTTGTTTTCATAACATAGACGGCATTGTTTTAGTTTGTTTACGTAAACAGAAAATGGTATTGTTTAAAGTTGTTTTCATAACATAGACGATATTGTTGCCTCGCGGTAGTACGTGTTCCCAAAATATACACAATGGCGTCCTTAATCGTATACTTATGCCAACACGGCCAAAATGGCGTGTTACAGTATGCATGAGATACTCTCAGATTAATTTATCCAGATTTTTTTTCTACCAAAAATAACCGTAGTAAAATTTGTTGAAAAAATTGCATTGCTTTCACAATGCGTACCTCCTATTTTGACAGTGATTGATAAAATGTATCCACATTTTTCTTATTTCTGAACCAATTTGGTTAAATTCGGTATCAAATAGGTAAGATCAAGAATAGCTTTGACTTCTATCAATTTATTATCTGTAGCTTCTCTTTCCCTAGAGAAGTGAGTTATATTTTCCATAATCCAAGTATTTGAGTAATTTACGATATTTAGCAATGCTTCTTCGGGAAAAAATAATTTCCATGATCAATAGGGGTGTTTACTTGCCAACCTAAAGGCCCTGGCAGATGAGTCACTATATTTTTCCTTCCCTTCAACCTCTGACAGCACTTCTCTTTGGATGACACTTGCTAACTCCATCCCTTCCCCTGTTGTATAGATTTTCTCTATTTCGGTTTTCGCCTTCTTCTTCTTCAGCAGACTGATCGGTTTCGGAATCTTCATCACTCTTTTCCAAAATATTTTCGTCATCGTCGTGTTGATTGTTCAAATCGCTATCAATCGAACTGTTGTTACGAAAAAGCCTTCTCCTTATCAAGTCTTTCTCTCTTTGTAACCTCCTTTTCTACACTGTCCAGCATATTTCAACTTCTGTCCTCTTCTCAAGCTTCCATTATCACGTAAATTTCAAGTTACAAAATAAAAAATTTAGTAGTGTGATGGCTCGCATAGCGTCGAAAGCACCGCACACAGCAGTAATGTGGTCACTTGCACGTGGTCTAAAGAACCACGCACAAACAATAAGCCCCGCCGGATGTCGTAGGGTGACAAAATTACCAACGTTAGCCGTAGATGGGATAGGGGAGCGTCTGAGAAACGAAGTCATGGCTGGCCTTGACGTTAAGACTCATTTCAGCAGAGTTATAACAAAATATATTTCACTGCGATCTTTTCCCCGCCAGGCGAGTTCTCCCGAGTTAAGGATGTAGATTTTGTGAATTACTCCGAGCACTTATTGCATATATATTATTCATCACTGGGATATTTGTCATATTTGATTGAGGAGAATTAAGTTTCACGAGAAGGTTTTACTTTAGCCGTAATTAAAAAGCATGATATAACTTGTTAAGTTACTGTATTGTAGCATCTAATTGCCAAAGCTTCATATAACATATGTTATATAAAATGCAAATTGCAAACTCCAGAGGGAAATACATTTTTCATCGTGTTAGTGGACAGAGCACGAAATTTTCTAGTTCCGCGAACACGGCATTAATTCTCGAAATTCAATTCGCACCACGTTCAGCGAGATGACAAATTTGATTGGACAGCGAGCTTTTCTTTTCTTCTTAATTATTATATTCCCTGTGTGTTGGTGGTGGTAATTGGGACTCATTCTTTCGGTTTAATAATGAAAGAACACACGCGTCCTGAATTCCAAGGAAAATTCCTTCCTGCCATGGGGAGTCTTCCATGAGCCATTAAAAAAAACAAGAGAGAGTGAGGGTTGTTGGGGGGCGGGAAATGTTCTCCTCTGATGGGAAGTGGGAGGGCCTTGTCTTCATTAATCAAGCTGTTTTCATAAAATTGATTGCCCACGGCGTGACTTCTCGGAAAAGCCTTGGGTATTCCATTTTGTATTCATTGAGTCAATTAAAACTTTGAATCGGGGAGACTCCTTCAGACAAAACTGCTCTCTCGCCTCATTATGGTGGTGTTGTAGCAGCGGGGGCCTTCATGTTACACCACCCCCTCCTCCCATCTACTATCACCCCATGCTATATGGCGCGAACGACGCGAGACCACACGTCGCATGTGCCAACAGGGAGGAGATATCCTTTCTACAATTTAGTCGAAAATTAAACGCGGCCTCCTTCCCCCAAGGGGGCAGAGGGTTTCCAACATCGCCCAGCAGAGTGCGCTCGCTTGCATCTCGTTCGGTATTCCATCGCTTCCCACCCGGTTGTTTAGTCGGTAGTTTGCGGTAACTAACGTCGAGCCGCTTTTGGAACGAGGGAATTCCCTCGTGGAGCCATAGTCGTTTTAAAACATCGTCGCAGCGGTGGTGTATGAGAAATTATCGGGTCTGAAGGAGTGAAATAGATTTTGCGTCATTTTTGGAGTTGAAATGAGAACAATAATAATTATAATTTATAAATATTTGAGCTGATTCAAGGTTTTGTGACTCATGTCTGTTCATCTAGACCAGGGGTTCTCAAAGGGTATGCCTCAGAACATAAGTATGTCACGTGATTCCTGGGTAGCGCCGTGAAAAAAAGCATGGGGAAGATTGGGAAGATTTTTGGAGTTGTAATGAGAATAATAATAATTATAATTTATAAATATTTGAGCTGATTCAAGGTTTTGTGATTCATGTCTGTTCATCTAGACCAGGGGCTCTCTAAGGGTGTGCCTCTGTATATTAGTATGTCACGTGATTGCTGGGCTTTGCCGTGAAAAAAAATCATTGGGAAAGTTCGAAAACACGAATACAGGCATGTGTATTAAATATTTTTTTTAGTGTTTATCAATAATCTTAGAGAACTGAAACTGCATGCATTTACTTACTTAAAAAATTAAATAACGCTCTGTCAATAATATTACAGTATTATAGCTGTTCAGTGTGAAATGTGGGCTTGTTTCCTTTTGCACAATTGTTTAATGTGAGACTACTCCCTAGCGTTCGAAGTTCCTATAAAGCAAGCATGGTTGCTTTTATTTTAGATATGTGTTGCTATATTCCGCACGACGAAGAAGTACGCCGCGAACCATAAAAGTTTGAGAATCCCTGATGTATATGAACAAATAGAAGATGGTCTATTTAGCTCTGTTTACGTAAATCAGATATTTTCACTACACTTCCATTGCGTAACATGCCACTTGTATGTTACTTAAGTGAATGGTGAATCTGAGGATATGTCCGCCATGTCTGTTCAGTTACGTCAATTACCTTTACCAGATATGCGTTGCAATAAATACCATTTCCGTGTTACCCACTTGTACCATGTTATATAAACAAATATTGAACTTAATTTTAGAATAGTGATGCACCCTAAACACAGATAACGTGGGAATAAAATGAGAAACTGATGAATCAAAACTCGATTCAGCTTTTCCAAAAGGTATTTCGTCGTACAAAATTTTGATCGCGAAATGATTTGGTAGAAGTGAAATCCTTTTTATTCTCTTAAGATGGTTTTACATTTGCGAATTTATTGCGCAAGTTACATGCAGCAAGCGTCTTTTGTCGTTAATTGAAGGTATAAATGGTTCTGCATGTTCACTTGCAGAACTTTTTAAAGTTTCGGCAAGTGAACGGCAACCATTCTGGCTCTGCAGTAGCTTGTGAAAAAGTTTACGTCAGAGTAAAATCCCACGTAAACTTAGTAAGTCGACATAAATTGTTGGGAAGTGCGTATTAAATCACTCACTATTGCATTTTTCCAGAGGATATTTTAATAATACTACAAGTTTCAACTCATAAAGTCATCTTTAGGCACAGGTCTTATACTTGAAGATGAATTTGTGAGTAAAAACTCGCAGTATAATTGAAATATCATGCGGGAGAGTGCAATAGTGGGTGATTCAATATGGATTCTTTCCACCATATATAAAGCCTGTATGCGTTGAACTTCGTGAGAATTGCGGTTTATTTTACTGTCACTGTGATATCATTTCATTACGTGTCGCCGGATGCAATAATTTAAACAACCTTCACTCGACGTTAAAGAATTAAAAAAGAATTACCTGGGTGGATATTATTGCAGCGCAGCTCACGGGCATCCCTCCTGGTTCATTTCCCTGGCGTTGTGAGATCTTTTTCTCCGATTCTTCCGGTCCTATCTAGTTTATTTTTTTCTGCTGCTGCCGGGGGGAGGGTGGGAAGATGGAGAGGGGGGGGGGGTAAAGACGAAGCATCTTAAATGACTTCCCTCCGTGCATTGTTAGGAGGAGAAGTTAAGCCGCTTGCGTCCCCCCTCGGGCTGTTTCGCCACGAGTGGGATTACGACGCCCCCTTCTTCTCTCCTTCCGCCCTCCTCACTGCACTCACTTCCCCTTCCTCTTATTATTCCCTCTCCTCATTCCTCCCCCACTGCCCTAATTACCTCCTTTAAAGGTGGAGCCATCGTCGACTTTTGGAGCACCGACCACCACTGCGACTGCGGTAATGATTTTTCGTCACCATATGATAATTTGACCCGGTTTTAATTATGACTCGTCGACTTTAACCGTACGTTGATTTTTGAGCCGCAAGTTTACCATGTTATTTTTTCATCAATCTCAATTTGGGTTTTTATGCTGGAAACCTATTCCGGTTGGTTAACCAAATTGAGGGAATTACATTTACCCATCGCTGTGCTCCTTTTCGGGGTCAGTACAGTAGAGTAAAAATCATCAGAAGCGCCAGGGCGGTCATTCTGACCGTTTTGGAAATTGAGCCGTTTACCTCTCCCATGATACTCGATGAATTACTGTGTCATTTTGTATCTTTTTTTGAATTTTAGTTACACATATTCGTTGTATTTATTTCGGCGATAGGTGCAATACTTTGAGGAATATTTACATGCACATAAACGTCTCAGCGGCCATTTTGACCGCATCCCTAAATCTCAAATTAATTATCCTTATTGTATATTAATTTTGTAATAAAATTGTGTTTCTATGGATTTACGATAAAACCTAGCTAATATTTTCTATTTATTTGCTTTAAGTTTGTTATCATTAAATATACCAGGTCAGATAAAAGAATAACGGGAATTTTTTAATTTAGCGGGATTTACAATTCCGATTATCAATAATTGTCACATGACTGCCATATGGCCGTAGGGTAAATAAGGAATACTAACTAGAAGTTATGCGCCGTTTGCGTGTAGCAATCCGACGAAAACGCCCCCAGAATTGTGGAAAAACAACTCGTGGAAATTACACCACAACAATGCTCCCGCTCACACCTCAATGCTTATTCAGGATCTTTTGATAAAAAAAACAAACCGTTATTTTGCCTCGACTACCGTATTCGCCAGACATTTGCCCCGCCTGTGGCCTTTCTTTCTATTCCCGCGAGGCTGAAGATAATCATGAAAGGACGACGCTTTTGACGCACCATTGATGAAATAAAAACAGAATTGCTGAAGGAGCTGAACTATACACCGAAAAGTTAGTTCCAGAAGTGCTTCGGAAAAACAGCTGGCGCAAGTGTATTGTATCTAAGGGGGATTAATTTAAAGGGGATAAAATTGATGTTGATTAATAAATAAATATTATTTGAGAAAAACGAAAATTCCCGTTATTTTTTTATCAAATGTCGTATATCATGGATTTTGTATGTTCGTTTCGTATCGTATTTTGTATCGTTACTTCAACAACAATGCCGATCCACCATTCACTCTCGTAGACGCAGAAAACATAGCAACCGAGCAATTCACACTCAATTCGAGTCAGTAAAGTGTCAAATGACTACATAAATTTCGTCGGTAACCTTTGTCACTCATCCAATGTGTCTTTGAAATTACGTAAAATATTCCCCGGTTGCTATGTTTCTTGTGTATTTATACATGTCAGTAACTGTCAAACAATAAATACACAAGTGAAGCTGAATCTTCATTTGACTGCAGACCTTTTTTTATTTGAAAAATTAAATTAGAAATAATGGTTTTCTTTTGTTGGGAAAGGTACCAATGGGAAAGAAAGAAAAATAAAGATTCTTATTTTTTCAATCGAATTTTGTATTCCGCTCAAAATTCCGAAATATTTGCCAAAACGTAACGATTTTTCTCAATATTTTTAGCGTTTTTGAGTCATCGTCCCCATGACGACCATATACTCATTGTTTAAGTCGAGATTCCGCGTATATATATATATATATATATATATATATATATATATAAACTTTGCCACAGGTGGGGCGGAAATAAATATAGAAACACAAAAAGAAGAACACTCACACACTATACGTTCTACGCTTACTACTATACGTTCTTGACTTAGAACGTATAGTGTGTGAGTGTTCTTCTTTTTGTGTTTCTATATTTATTTCCGCCCCACCTGTGGCAAAGTTTATTTTTATTTAAATTATCGCGTGTGTGATTTTCCACGAACTCGTATATATATATATATATATATATATTCGCAGAGGCTATCCAGAGCAACTTCTCAATAAAAAAATCCTCAAAAAACCACACTCCCCCAAACTGCCTCCTACTAATAGCATTTCCCAACACAATATCTCCCTCTGTACCACCTACTTCCCAGGTGTGGACTCTATTAGGCGTATTATTAAAAACCTCTACCCTATCCTGTCGGACAACCTAACCACTTCTAAAATATTCCCCCAATGTCCCTCTCTCAGCTTCAGACGCCCCCCCAATCTATCCGCCATTTTCAATATTACCAAACCCCTGTCCAAATCACTCAAACCCACCAAATCCCTTCCCACCCCTTGCAACCGCCCGCGATGTAAAACTTGCCCCATCCTCATCACCCAGCCCTTGCCGGACAAGTTCCTCGCTTTTCCCCTCCCTTCTGTCCTCTCACCCTCCTGCACCACGCCTAACATTGTCTACATCCTCCTCTGCCAATACTGCCCTTCTTTCTATATTGGCTTATCCACCACTCCTCTCAATATTAGAATGAATGGGCACCGCTCGTCTTGTAACGATTGCCCCTCCCTCTCTGTTTCTCTCCCTGTCGCCATTCACGTCTCCTCCCACAACTCCACTTTCAATAACACTTTTAAAGTCGGTCTACTTGCTTCCCTTCCCCCTTCTTCCTCTCCCCTTCAGCTCAAAGATCTTGAATCTTCTTGTATTTTAATCCACCAGGTTTTCTCGCCCCCCGGACTCAATAAATCACACTAGTTTCTCCCTCCCCCTCATCTCATCTCTCCCTGCTTCCTCCACGCCCTCTCCCCGCTCTTCGTCTTTCCCCTCCTTCCCCTCCTACACCTTCCTCTCTCCCTCTTTCCCCTCCTTCCCCTCTTACACCTTCGTCTCCCCCTCTTTCCCCTCCCATACCTCAATCTCTCTCCTTTTCTTCATTCCTACCTTAAACCTTGAGAAAGGTGGAGCTAGACTTCACCGAAATATCGAAAATTTTTATGTGTAAGTGTTCTTTTTTCCGTGTGTATATTTTTTATCGGCCACCCTCTTGGCATACTGTATATATATATTGAAGGCCTATCCCCCTCTGACATCGCCATACTATCACCCCTTCATTTCAAAACTCCGCATTTTTACATGCTCCCGAAAGTGCACAAAATCAACAATCCCGGTCGCCCAATAGTCTCCAGCATCAATTCCCCTACTGAGCGCATATCAGCACTTGTTGACCATTACCTCAAACCCCTAGTCATATCTCTTCCCTCCTTCATCAAAGATTCTTACCACTTCCTCGACCTTCTCCACGCCGTCTCTATCCCCCCTAATGCTACTTTACTCATGGCCACTATAGACGTTACCTCCCTTTATACGTCCATCCCTCACGATGAAGGCATAAATTCATTAAAGTTTTATTTATCCCAACGCCCAAAACCACACTTTCCCTCCACAAATTTCATCATCCGCCTAGCCGAAATGGTTTTAACAAAAAATGCTTTCTCCTTTAATAATCAAATTTTTCTTCAAACTAAAGGCGCCGCCATGGGTACTCGCATGGCACCATCTTATGCCAACCTGTTCATGGGCCATCTCGAAACCACTTTCTTAAAAAATCAAACACATAAACCTCTCTTCTGGGCCCGCTACATTGACGACATATTCGTCCTCTGGCCTCACGGCCGTGATTCTTTATCTTCTTTCATTTCCACACTGAACTCTTCATTCTCAGTTTCCTTCACATCTTCCATTTCTGACTCCTTAATTACGTTCCTGGATATTAATATCCAAATTAAGGACAGTAAATTCATCACCTCCGTCCACAAAAAACCCACTAACCACGACCAATACCTCCATTTTAACAGCTGTCATCCTTCTCACACAAAACGCTCAATCCCTTATTCCCTTTCTATCCGCGGCCACCGGATCTGCAGCAATGCCCCCTCTCTAAAAGAATATATCGAAACTCTCCATCACTCCCTCAGAGAACGAGAGTACCCAGAGAAGTTGCTTTTAAATAAAATCCTGTCTCCTACTGCAAAATATACCCCTCGGACCAAGACCCACCAACCTGACCAACTTAACCTTGTCACCACATTCTTCCCTGGTGCACACAGGATCAAAAACATATTGAAAGACCTGTATCCAATCTTAAAAAACAATACCTCTACTTCCCTCCTCCTACCTTCATGTCCCAATGTTTCCTATAAGCGTCCCTCAAATCTTCGGGACATTTTAAAATCCACTAGACCCTCCCTGCAACCCACCGCCCCCCCTCCGCCACTTTCCTCAACATGCGGACGCCCGAGGTGCAAATGCTGCTCTCTCCTCCGCCCCTCCGCCACCCCCTCCCTCAAAAGATCTTCCTCTACGGCCAATTGTACCACCAGCAACATCATCTACCGCCTTTCCTGCAATTTCTGCCCTGCCTTCTATGTGGGAAAATGTACCACCCCCCTCAATATCCGTATGAACAATCACCGCCATGCCACCAAAACTCCACCTTTTCTTGATCCCATTCCCAAACATACCGCCTCCCACTCTCAAAATTTTGACGATTGTTTCTCCCTAGAGATCATAGAAGCCCTTCCTCAATCCGCCGGTAATGTTGACGTGAAAATTCGTGAATACGCCCATATTTGGGTGACAAGAGCATTCGAAAAGCCCGGGCTAAACCTAGCCCATTGAATTAAAAGCCCAATAGCCACCTCTCTCTCCCCACCACTATCCATTCGCACTTACCCCCCCTTTCCTTCCTCTCTGCCCTTTCCTTCCCAAGGGAACAGAGCGGACTCATCATTCCTCTACCGCTGACGAAGGCGTCCTGACGCCGAAACGTACAAGTTTTATTTTGTGAGTGTCCTTTTTGCGTGTTTCTGTGTTTGTTTAGTGTATCACTGTTTTATTTATGCATGTGCATCGTCGCCGAGAGCGATTTTCTACCAAGACATATATATATATATATATATATATATATATACAGTATGCCAAGAGGGTGGCCGATAAAAAATATACACACGGAAAAAAGAACACTTACACATAAAAATTTTCGATATTTCGGTGAAGTCTAGCTCCACCTTTCTCAAGGTTTAAGGTAGGAATGAAGAAAAGGAGAGAGATTGAGGTATGGGAGGGGAAAGACGCCTCAACGCCTCAACGCCCCTCAACGCCTCCTCTCCCCTCTCCTTTACTTCTAACATCTCTGCCTCTAACGTCGTCTTTCTGGACGTAAACGTCTCCCTCTCTGACCGCAAATTTAGCACTTCCGTGCATATCAAGCCCACCAACCAACAACAATACCTCCATTATAACAGCTGCCACCCCTCCCATACTAAACGTTCCCTCCCCTACTCCCTTTCTATTCGTGGCCACCGAATTTGCAACAACCCTGACTCCCTTGATAAATTCCTTACTAACCTCCATCAATCTCTTCTTCGCAGAGGCTATCCAGAGCAACTTCTCAATAAAAAAATCCTCAAAAAACCACACTCCCCCAAACTGCCTCCTACTAATAGCATTTCCCAAAACAATATCTCCCTCTGTACCACCTACTTCCCAGGTGTGGACTCTATTAGGCGTATTATTAAAAACCTCTACCCTATCCTGTCGGACAACCTAACCACTTCTAAAATATTCCCCCAATGTCCCTCTCTCAGCTTCAGACGCCCCCCCAATCTATCCGCCATTTTCAATATTACCAAACCCCTGTCCAAATCACTCAAACCCACCAAATCCCTTCCCACCCCTTGCAACCGCCCGCGATGTAAAACTTGCCCCATCCTCATCACCCAGCCCTTGCCGGACAAGTTCCTCGCTTTTCCCCTCCCTTCTGTCCTCTCACCCTCCTGCACCACGCCTAACATTGTCTACATCCTCCTCTGCCAATACTGCCCTTCTTTCTATATTGGCTTATCCACCACTCCTCTCAATATTAGAATGAATGGGCACCGCTCGTCTTGTAACGATTGCCCCTCCCTCTCTGTTTCTCTCCCTGTCGCCATTCACGTCTCCTCCCACAACTCCACTTTCAATAACACTTTTAAAGTCGGTCTACTTGCTTCCCTTCCCCCTTCTTCCTCTCCCCTTCAGCTCAAAGATCTTGAATCTTCTTGTATTTTAATCCACCAGGTTTTCTCGCCCCCCGGACTCAATAAATCACACTAGTTTCTCCCTCCCCCTCATCTCATCTCTCCCTGCTTCCTCCACGCCCTCTCCCCGCTCTTCGTCTTTCCCCTCCTTCCCCTCCTACACCTTCCTCTCTCCCTCTTTCCCCTCCTTCCCCTCTTACACCTTCGTCTCCCCCTCTTTCCCCTCCCATACCTCAATCTCTCTCCTTTTCTTCATTCCTACCTTAAACCTTGAGAAAGGTGGAGCTAGACTTCACCGAAATATCGAAAATTTTTATGTGTAAGTGTTCTTTTTTCCGTGTGTATATTTTTTATCGGCCACCCTCTTGGCATACTGTATATTTATCACCCGAGTGATTTTCCTGGAAGTTTTATATATATATATATATACGCAGTTTCTTAGGAAAAGATGCGCATAGCACAATATAATAATACACCAGTGTCACTAGCTGTGACGCACTAAATAAAATAAAACACTAAGAAAGAACACTCACACGAGAAAATTTTTTCCGGAGCTTTCGAAGCCAAAGGCTTCTTTCTCAACGAGAAGATGTCGACTGACTGGGTCAGAATTCCGCAGGAACAAGGGAATGGGAACGGGAGGGGGAGAAGGGGTGATGGGGGAGGGGGTTAGCAGGATACATTAAGTCCAGGGGCGCTGCAAGCATTTAGGCGCCAAATGCACGCTAATTTAAGCATGTGGAGGTTGAGGGCGGAGTCTGAGATATATATATACGAGTTCGTGGAAAATCACACACGCGATAATATAAATAAACTATGCCACAGGTGGGGCGGAATTAAATATAAACACATAAAAAAGAACACTCACACTATAAGTTGATATTTCGGTTGCTCTAGAACCTTTCTCAAAGATAGATGGATACAAAATGATGGACAGGCAGGGAACAAGAGGTGGGGTGAGATGGGAGGAGAGAGGGGTAGGGAGGGAGAAGAGGGGAGGGGCGGGAGGGGGTCAGAGGAAGAGGGAAGGGCAAGGAGGGGAAGAGGCGGGAGGGGGTCAGAGGAGGAGAAAGGGATGTGGAAAGGAGAAAAGGGGAGGGGCGGGAGGGGATTGAAGGAGGGGAAAGGGGAGAAGGGGCGGGAGAGGTCAGTGAGCGCGATTTAATCCGGGCGGATTATGTGGGGAATAAAGCCAGATGCAGGCACTTTCTAGCGTACGCAATTGAAGGGGAGAGGCAGAGGGAGGGAGGGAAGCCAATACGCCTACACGGAAGCATTTATCAAAATTATATATTTTATAATTTTAGACGCCAAAAAGCTTTCAAAAAACTGTCCTCCTTGTGTCTTTCCTTCCTTCATCATGGACTCTCCTTGCCGCTAAACATTGCGGCCCCAACCCCACCGAACCCGCCATTATATTCCTCAAAGCCCGACCTAGCAGGCATTTTTCAACTCGCCCGTCCACCCCCTCCCACCTCCCGGTTTTACCCACAACGCGTACCTTCTTCCAAAGACCCTCAACCCCCCCCCCCCACTCACCCCGCCGAGGACGGCTACGATCCCACAAAACAAGAGGTCATAAACTTCTCTTCTTCTTCCCTTACCCCTTCCGAAATCTCTGTTTTGAGCAAAGGTCTTTCGTTTTCGCCGACACCTAAGGTTAATCCTGTCAAACTTCTCACAGACACCCTCAATTTTTGCCGAAAATTAAAATGGAAATTCTTTTGGGAATCCCAGCGCTCCCAACTGCCACTTCCCGATACTTCTTCTCAAAATTCTGTACATCCTGCCCTAACCATTTTCAAACCACCCTCTTCACATGAACCCAAACCTTTACTTTCCAATCATCCCTTAGAAGTGTTCACGAACCTCCTTCTCTCCAAAATTGCTGATCCTTCCTTCCTCACTTCCTTAAAGCACGTACCCAACCTATCCTCGTCTGAAATCAAAGCCTTAAAAGACCTTTCTCACAATCCCAACATAGTCATCACACCTTCTGACAAAGGCTCTACTGTGGTAGTACTGAACTCTTCAGACTATATCAACGAAGCCCTCAGACAACTCTCGGACCCCTCTTCCTACGCTCCCGTTTCTCACGACCCAAACCCAAAATTCCACGAGGAGATCATCTCTTTCCTTAAAGACAAAGGTCCCAAGGAAGGTCTCACTAGCAACGATATTTCTCTACTTTCTCCCGCTCATCCCCGCACTCCCCACTTCTATATCCTTCCGAAGATACACAAGCCCAACAACCCTGGCCGGCCAATAGTTTCCTCTTGCCACTCCCCTACTGAACGCATCTCCGCTTTCGTCGACCATTACCTTCAACCTTTAGTCCATTCCCTGCCTTCCTACATCAAAGATACCTATCATTTCCTTGATCGCCTCCTCTCCACCCCCCTCCCTAATGATTCCGACATCATCATGGCCACCATTGATGTCACCTCCCTATATACCTCCATCCCCCACGCCGAAGGCTTATCCGCCGTTAAGCATTTTCTTGATACTCGCCCTACTCCTCATAACCCTAGCTCCGATTTCCTTATTGACCTGTCCCACTTCATCTTGACTCATAACTCCTTCTCCTTTAATGACCGCTTCTACCTTCAAACCAAAGGCTGAATCATGGGCAGTAGATTCAGCCCTTCCTATGCCAACCTTTTCCTCGGCCGTGTCGAAGAGTCCTTCCTATCCTCACAACCCCTGAAACCCTTACTCTGGCTCCGATACATCGACGACATTTTCCTTCTCTGGCCCCATGACGTCGATTCTTTTAATTAATTTATTTCCGCTCTCAACGATTTCTCTTCTGTCTCCTTCACCTCTCATTTCTCTTCTTCCCATGTTACCTTCCTGGATGTAGATATCACTCTCTCCAACCACCATTTCAACACCTCAGTCCACATCAAACCCACCAATAAGCAGCAATATCTTCATTATACACAGCTGCCATCCCTCCCATACTAAAACATCCCTCCCATACTCTCTTTCCACACGAGGCTTTCGCATATGTAATAACCCCGATTCCCTTGATAAATTCCTTTCCTCTTTACACCAATCCCTTCTCCGACGAGGATATCCTGAGACTCTTCTCAATAAAAGAATTCTCAGAAAACCCTTTCCTCCTAAACCAACCCAAAATAAGGAGAATTACAACCTCTCCCTCTGTACCACCTACTTCCCAGGCGTCCATGCCCTCAAAAAAATCATTAAAAACATTTTCCCACTCCTTTCTGACAATCTCACCACCAAAAACACATTCCCGAAATGTCCATCTCTCACCTTCAGGCGTCCCCCCAACCTCTCCAGCATTCTAAAAACCACCAAACCGCTGACTAAACCCTATATTAGCTCTAAAACCCCACCCAACCCCTGCCATCGCGCGAGATGCAAAACGTGCCCTATCCTTATCACCGACCCCCTCCCCGCTAAATTCCTCTCCCACCCTCTTCCTTCCGTCCCCTCTCGGTCATGCACTTCCCACAATGTTGTTTACATCCTCCTGTGCAACCTGTGCGATTCATACTACATTGGTCTCACCACTAACGCCCTCAGTGTTAGAATGACCGGCCACCGAGCCAGCTGCAAGCCGTCCTCGCCCAATGCCTCCTTCCCCGTCCCGATCCATGCTTCCTCCCA
Source organism: Pyrrhosoma nymphula (assembly GCA_963573305.1). Classification (NCBI taxonomy): domain Eukaryota; kingdom Metazoa; phylum Arthropoda; class Insecta; order Odonata; family Coenagrionidae; genus Pyrrhosoma; species Pyrrhosoma nymphula. The sequence goes on along the minus strand of OY754335.1, from coordinate 1,960,855 downwards.
CAATCTCATTTTTGATAAATGCTTTCGTGTAGGCGTATTGGCTTCCCTCCCTCCCTTTGCCTCTCCCCTTCAATTGCGTACGCTAGAAAGTGCCTGCATCTGGCTTTATTCCCCACATAATCCGCCCGGATTAAATCGCGCTCACTGACCTCTCCCGCCCCTTCTCCCCTTTCCCCTCCTTCAATCCCCTCCCGCCCCTCCCCTTTTCTCCTTTCCACATCCCTTTCTCCTCCTCTGACCCCCTCCCGCCTCTTCCCCTCCTTGCCCTTCCCTCTTCCTCTGACCCCCTCCCGCCCCTCCCCTCTTCTCCCTCCCTACCCCTCTCTCCTCCCATCTCACCCCACCTCTTGTTCCCTGCCTGTCCATCATTTTGTATCCATCTATCTTTGAGAAAGGTTCTAGAGCAACCGAAATATCAACTTATAGTGTGAGTGTTCTTTTTTATGTGTTTATATTTAATTCCGCCCCACCTGTGGCATAGTTTATTTATATATATATATATATATATATATATATATCTCCATTAATAACTCAATAATGATTCTTTGCACTAAATAAGATGTATGAATGGTTTATTGCAATCAATGGAAATGGTTATCTTCTTCCCGGATGATATTCAACGGTCACCTTCACTTGTTTATTAGATTTCGCGCAGTAAAGTATGCAAGGCGTAGGAAGCGGTGACAATAAAACAACAGTAAGTGAAGAAGTTAAATACGTGAATGGAAGAAATGGTCACAAGAGAATGAAATATTACAATCAGCAGAGAACCCTTGATTTCAGGGTACATTTAAAGTTTAGACTCCAGTGTAAAATTACAAAGATGCAGAGGAAACATTAAGTAAATGCTCAAAGAAGTAACCATTTACGCAAGTAAAATGCACAGTGAGAAAAGGAAGAAGTACACTCTTAATTATCGGCATAGTGAGTCTTATGAATTCCATAATAATATTTTTTTCAATTTAATTTCAGCAGCAGTGTGTTATTATTGGTGAAATTAAAATGTAAACACATTTATAGTCCTTAGGAATGGTATCCTTAATATCATGCGTCTTATTTTATGGAACTCCGTAAAACTGGAATCCCATTAGTGTATTAATGCAGTTAAAAAATTGTTTACAATAATAAAATGTCACGTTACGGCTTTAATCCACTTCAAATGAAATATTTATGTTACTAATATTGATTTCATATGCAATCATTGAAATTTTCCAAAAAAAAACGGAAAAAAACAAGAAGCAGTCGAACTGACCGCTACCGGCGCTTTTAGGTGTGCGGAAAATCCGGCGCTTCTACTGTAAGGTCATTGCTAATGTTACTGGCGATGATACTATTGGGTATTAATGAAGAAAAATACCATTCTCAATAAGAAATATTTATTTATGAGGACATACATTCTTATGACTCATAAATTTGCATTAAAATATCTGCTCTCCACGAAATTAATCAACTTTGCTCGCATGTTGCGAGAGTGTAACGCAACTGAGTGATACAAAACCAATAACGTCAGTGGTCGCGCGATGAGGAAAAGTCTCACACCTTGTAGCCGACGGTATCAGACATATCATTACACAGCTGCGGACGTTTCATTTATACTTTTTGAGACGGTCGGTCAATAGGAAGAAATAAAAAGTCAGCTAGAAGGACAGGGAACTTATTCTAACTCCAGGTAACAAAGTGAGCACAAGTTTAAATTTGGTAGCGCGTCCAATGGCGGGATATACCTGTTTCGCTATATGACTCTCTGTCTTTCTATCGAAATGGCCAAAGCAACGAAATACGCTCCTTTCGTACCCGTCAATTAGGTACCTGAGCATCTATTCGAACTTCTCTCATCACCAACGCGTTCCGAAACGTATCCCTTCTGCTTTTACCGCAAAATTCTTAAAATACCCAACTCGCACTGCACTTAGCCTGCCTTATACCTTATTGTGATATTCATCACCCTCGCATTCCTAAACCTATCCCTTCTGCTTTTACCGCAAAATTCTTAAAATGCCCAACTCGCACTGCACTTAGCACTGCACTAGACTATTAAGCGTATCCTGGCGTACCCGTTCAGCTATTTGAGAGTTAGCGTATTCAAAGAACTGCGGAACTGGCCGCGCAGTAACTTTAACGGAGTCACCCGCTAGTGGTCACACATTTGTGTGAAATTCACAGTGAAAAAATACCTGTGAAGACATCTCGCTCCTTAAAGCCTCCATGAGATTCACAGTGATAGATGACGCCTGGGTAGCTCAACTGGTAGATCACTCGGCGCGAAATCGGGGGGGGTCTGGGTTCGAATCCCAGTCCAGGCGAATGATTTTTTCACTGTGAATTTCACACAATTGCGATTGAATAATTTGCTCCATCGTAATATTATGTAACTTGGCCAATTCTAAAGTGCCTTCTTTACGTCAACCGGCGGTTGGTTTGGCGGTAATTTTTTATTTTTGTTTTAAATTAATATTTTTGGGCGATAAATGTTTTTTTTCCCTCTCATTTTGGGTTTCGTACAGTACGTATGACTGTTGGTAGCTGATATGAGAGTATTCTATGGAATATTACAATGTTAGATCACTTGGCAATTTATCAGCATTGTTCCTCGGTTCTAAAGTGTTGTGTTTACTGTAAACGTTAGTTGGCTAAGGCTGTGTAACATTGAGAGGTTTTTTTCTCACAGTTCGTGATTAATTTGCTGGCTGATGTGAGAGTAAGCGGTTGAATAATTCGTCATATGATCATTTACCATATCATCGTTTGCCCCCCATTTTTATGTATTGTTAACTTTAGCCGCTTGTTGATCTGGGCTCTGAGCTTACGAAGGTTTTGCAACTCATAATTTTGCGTTGCACATTCAACTGCTGTTTACCTGGTGTAAGAGTCAATTTGAAACTTTGAAACCGGGAAACTTTGTAACCAGGTCTTAATGACATAAGTTTTAAATTGAGCCCACCGCGTCGTGTTTTAAATAATGGAAATCTTGATAGTTCATTCTCATTAGAGAGTTGTGTTCTACGAGGGGGGGAAACGAAGGTACGATGGGTTTCATCGTGCATCACATGATTAGATTTGGCGCAAAACTAACTGTTTTAGGCTTCGCTTTGTAAGAGTTGTGAGTAATTGATTTCAATTTTGTACCCGATTCTGCATTCGCGGAATAACAGAACTGCGACGCCTTTCGAGTTTCCATCGCATAATGTTGTTGCTTTGTCGAGTGTGATGTCAATGATGTATGCGGTGAAACGTTTTGTTCCTGCGTTTACTCTGCTCGGATACAATTCTGTGTTCAACACAAGCGAAACTCTTAATTTTGCTTCCATCTTGTCCATAACGTAGTCTGTGCGAGATATCATTAAGTATTACAAAAAAAAGAATGAATTTCACCTAACTTCAAGGAAAATATCATCTCTCTAATATAATCCTGAATATATCATCCTATTACCGCGCATATATTCGAGATATTTGTCAGAAAATACGACTGAGACTACCTCACCACTTAAATTTGAGAATATATTTACCATTGGGCATCTGTGCGCTCCAGAGAGACTTAATTTGATGTAATAGCTTTAACCCGCAAAAAATGACGCCTCCCTCTGTAATATTGGTAACGGACAAAAAGAGAAGTACAGGCGTGACGTGCGTGAATTTATTCTTTTTAATATCCAGATCCAACTCTTGACTAGAAGTTCGGAAGTCTAATAAGAATAAAATCTAAAGATTAAAAAAAATAATCTTTTTAATGATTCCTCCATTAAAAGTCACCCAACTATGTATTTAAATGAAATTCAAGGCTAATATCTCCTCGGATTACCTTTAATTAAAATTTATTTAATAAATGCATAGACCATTTCTCCATTACATTTTTCAATATGTTGTTTAGGAGAACATGGTAACCAATCCATCGCATATCTCTGAAAATATTTTTGTATCTACATTTCTAAATTCGTAGACAATAACCAATTGGGTTTAAAATGTATTTGTAATCTCTTACGTTTTGGGTAGGATATATGATTCGAAAAATGTATTTTTTTAAATACAAAAATGAAATTCACCTCAATGGAAATTGAACTCTTGATGCGCCTACAGCAGCGCATCAGACTGAAATAAATACCTAAAGGTAATTAGATACCATTATGAGATAGTTATTATTAATTTTTTTATTAAAAGGGAGAGAATTGGAACACCAATTCCCTCCCACTCCCGTCTTCCCTTGAAAGGGTAGAGCGGAGTTCCTCTTTATTGTGTCAATTACAATAATATTTGGGGTACCTATTATTAAACCCACAATTTTCTACATGTTACTTTTTTTAACAATTGGTTCATATTTTTCAAGTGTACTTCAAGTTTCAATGTTTTTCATCACATTTAATTTTACAAAGTGTATTACTATTTAAAAAAAATTATTTGGTTTTCTCCTTTGATGTCTTCATCGGGTGTCTTGTGATTTTCCTTGCTTGCTTTACAATTGTCATTTTCTTCTTAGTATTCCTATCACAAAGTTGTCTTCTTTCTTCTTCCTCCTTCTCAGTATTCTCACCATTCCTTCCACTTCTTTTTTCTTTTCTTCTCTTCTCTCCTCCTTTTCTTGTCTTGATTTCTTCTACGTCCCTTCTCCTTCTCGCGGTCTTGTGAAGTTTGAAACTGCTTCGGCTGCTTTTCAATTCCCCAGTCCTGTTCCAACCTCTTCCAGTGTGACTGGCCAGTTTCCGAAGATCTTCTTAAGCTCAGTTCTTTCTTCTGCGTATTTTGGACAATCGTACAACCTATGCTGTACATCGTCTGGTCCTAGATTGCAGTCGCATTCTTCATTTTCTTCTTTTCCTATTTTCTTTAGATAGGTCTTGAGTCCTCCATGCCCCGTTAGGATTTCGGTTAATATGCATCTGTCCATTTTCAGTTTACATTTTAGTCGATTTTCAATGCCGGGGAAAAACTTAAATGGTCTTCCTTTTTCTGTTGAATTCCATTTTGCCTGCCAGGTTCTGAGATAGTTATAACACGCAGATCGCCTCAAAAATTCAACTGTGCATAGTCCGTGGCGTTCTTTTTCAACTAGTATTACTATTAAAAATATTACTTGCCATAGCCTGTAAAATGGTAAAAAAATCTTCCATTGTGAAACCTTTCTTTAGTGTACGTTGTAAAGTGTAGTTAACGTACGGTGTAAAAGTACGGGTAGTCAAGCTAAAGCTTCGAATATGTATAATTCTTGAATTACTAAGAATCTCAGTCATATAAAAGTAGGTTAATGCGTCATTGTATTACTATGTCTACTTCAGTCTACTTTCAACGGCTTTTACTAAAACATTAGCCTTTGAGGTACCCATGAAATACAGGTGCCTAGAAAGTGCTATGGTGTTTTCATAAAAATCGAGGAACGTATTCAAAATGCAATTTGAAAAATAATGTCATGATTATTATAGTTTGGACAGCATATTGATAACATCACTTTTTATATGTATTACAGACAGTTTTTTTTATCGTGGCGGTGGAAATTAAATTCAATCAATTAAGAATGAAATTTGTTATCCTAAGTTTTACTGCCATAATTAAAATACAATGCTCTAAACTTTTTCACAAATGATATAAATAGTGTTATACTTGGTTAAAAAACATTTAATGTATTTGTAAAGACAAAATGTTTTTACTCGTTTGTTGCTAATATTAGAAGGTGAAGAAAGAAATACTAGAGGCAGATACGACCCTGCACGTATGAAAAATATGAGGATTTTCTTTGCTTTCAATACTTTACCTTTTTTTCTCATTTAACTCAACAACCCTCGAAATGTCGATTTAATTTCTGCTAGATTTTGTGGGCGGAAATAATTTGTTTTCTATACCTAGACTAAAGGCGCATCCTACCAGATTTCACTTTGACATGATGAAAAGGGTGTAAATATGTTCTAGAAAAATGAGTCTTTAACGGTTGAAAAGTTGCGGCTGTCTACAAACAAAAATCTTCGTATAGTCGCGTTAAAAATTGCATTCGCCGGTGTGGAACGTTAATTTCATCGCACGGCGCGTCGTGCTGTATTATCCTGTCATGACCCTAAGGGATCACGTGGATTTCCCGTCCTTTCTATTAATATTATCTCATCCATCCTCGTACCCGGAGGCCCTCATATTACCCTCATCTGCGGCGCTAATATAGCTAGCTAGACTATATTCACGGGGCTATGTTGACGTTTCTCCAGCATTTAAAGTGCCTTAATCAAGACAAGACAGCGCCTAAACCTCTGCACGATTTTCCTTTATGTTTACAACGTGATTCAACGGTGACGTCCCCTTCGGGAAACAAGCTAAGATGAAGGCTATCTCATAGAGGATGGACCCGCGATAATCTCTGCTTAATTATTCCTTTCCCTTTTAATAATTACATCCTAGATGTCTGTTTAAGGTTCGGCACTGAATTCGTCCATTTCTCCAGTAACAATGCAATGGTAGCAATTCATGCAAAAGTCATTTTTTGGTCGATCATGACCGAACAACCGCTCCAACACCCTTGTATGTTCACCCTCTGGTGGTTCATCCGGGATTTCATCGAGGCGTCGCACAGTGGGCCAAACTGAAAAAAAACTGGCCAAAATTAATAACTCTAATAATTTCCAGTGTATATGAAACATGAAGTGTATTTCTAAGGTATTTTGGGCTGATAAACGTTTCTGATTACCATTATTTTTTCAATATACCCGACGGATTCAGCGCTATTAATTGCATCAAAATTAAATATGCAATTTTAATATAAGACACTGTTTCCGGCGTTACTCTGTAGAACTCCTTCATTTTAATAATAAAAAAAACACTTGGTTGTTTTTCCACCCATAATTTTAAAGAAACGACCCGGATTTCAGCATATCATGCCATCTTCAGGCATGATATGCTGAAACCCGGGTCGTTTCTTTAAAATTAAGTGTGGAAAAACAACCAAGTGTTTTTTATTATTAAATATGCAATAACAACACTTAATTTTATGGTTGAGTGGTCAAGTTTAAATTCAAAATTTCCTATGAAAATTATCAAAATACTGTAACTAATAATGCTACGAGCTAAACAATCCGTAAAGAAAGATTTTCCAAGCAGAACTTTAATGCATAATACATTTTAATAAATTTTGACTAAGGCAACGGAATTGAAAGAATTGAAAATATGTTTCTCGATGAAAATGAACTTGCATAAAGTTAAAACGTCTAAAAGTTTTAGCTGTAGCTTACGTAGATTACATTTTCACAAAAAAATATTTAATTAATTTTTTATTGCAAAATTAGTTTAAAACTTACTACGTTCCACTCAATTGCATTTTGCTATAATTTCGTCGCACTACTGGGATCAGGATTCACATGAATGTAAACCAGACGTTAAAGCCAAGATAATTTATTAATTGAATTTTCATATTAAACAATTATTTGTTAATAATATCATTATCAATTAATATCATTATTTTTTACACGGAAAAATGTCGGTCGCCAAAATCACCCTGACATGCTACAAACGCTAACATGACAAAAAACGCTATTATCATGTTGATTAGAAACCTAAACGCTAAGCAGGGCTTAATTAATGGCGCCAGATTAGTTGTAACTCACTTGGACAACTACACTATCACAGCGAAATTGATTGACTCCGGTCAAACTGTCGTCATACCACGCATTAACCTCACCCCTTCTGATCCTGCCGTGCCTTTCAAACTGACTTTGATCAACTGTAAAAATTTTCATGGCGTATTCCATGCTCTGTATGGTATCCTATCTTAAAGACTTGATAATATAAATAAACTTTTCTTGGTTGATTTGCGCGGACATCATTTTTCGAATTTTGGCCAGCTTTTTTGGATTTTGGCCCACTGTGCGTCGTCCGAACAAATGAAAATCCTCAGAGTGCGAGGTGGCCTAGCCCTTACCCTGAATGTGTGATAACGCCCAGTGGCTTAGTCCGGGGTGAGCTCTACCCCCCCACCTACCCCAAATCAACCTTCGGGTTTGAATCACTGAGTGAGAGTGAGTGCGTCGGGAGGCGAATGAAAATGTGTAAAAATCTTAGAGGTGTGGTTACAAACCTATTATTATTTGCAAACGTCTTGGTCGCCCTTTTCTAGGGTTTCCATCAGGGTGAGGTAAAAGAATAAGGACATGAATACGTCGCAATTCATAATAATGACACATCTTTTTTTTTGTATTCTTTCGTTGGTCGTTAAATCCTAAGATTGGTTGAACGCAGCCTTCCATCCTTCCCTATCAAATACTAGTTCCTTTTATCCCTAGTAATACTTCTTATGGAATTTCCTCTTTATTTAGTCCATGTATCCATCTTCTTGGGATTTTCCCTCTATTTTTCCTTCAACTAAATTCTGCACCAATCCATTAAGGGTGTGCCCAATCCATCCCGGTACTTCTTTTCAGCACAGGGTTCCACATGTTCCTTTCCTTCTTTTACTCTTCTCTTCTTCATTTCTTATTTAATCTGTCCATTTTATCTTTAGCATCTTCCTTCAACACCAGGTTTCGAATGCTTCTAATTTCTTTTAGTCTCTTTTTCCAGTGGTTCATTTTTTCGCTACACCCGAAATCCTCGCCTCGCTTCACCCGAATGCTTTTACGCAATGCTTTCTTGTTTGTAGTCCTATCTTGTTTCTACGAATTTTACATATTAATAATCTGTATAATCAAAAGCAAAGTAGATTAGACTCAGCACTCTTTTTATTCAACACAAAATAATATTTTGAGTGAAAATATATTTTGGAAAACATGCATTATTTACTAGTACACGATATTTTTATGAGCAAAAATGCATGGCAATTTCGCTTTTTCAGGACATATAGTAACCCCGCCTATATCCCCAATTTTTACCTCTTATGCCACAAAAAGATGTCGTAATTCAGAATGTCAGTCGGGTGGCAGACGGACGTATACCGAATTTTTCCTCTCCTAGAATTGAAATATTTCCTGCTTTAGGATAGCATAAAAGTATCTCTTAAAGAGTAATGAGATTTGTAAGAAATGTCCATGTGTAATTCAAAAACAGCAGCTTGTTTAGATTCTGTTAACCTTATTCCATCTTCATGTATTAATTTTAAATAATATATATTATTTCTCAAGGGCTTTTTTTGTCGGTACGCCATAACTTCCTTAATACTTCATCAATATTCATAAATGAGGCATCATTTTAAAGCTTTTCTTAACCGCTATACCGGAAAAATATACAAATTACTCACATTTCAGTTGTTTTTCGAAAAATTACAATTGAAAAAAAAAACTGTTTTTTGAAATCCCGCCCTCGACCTATCTATACTCTATCGAAAATATCTAAATATATCGAAATTAAACCGATTTCGATTTGATGCATCTATTATCTCATTCCGCATTTAATTTCGACTTAAAATATTGATTTAGGAACGGTGATTTAGATATTTTGCCAGAATACCTCAACCAAGCCATCGTAATTCCAAAACATTGCCACTGTGACTACAACAGCCTCATTTCCAAAGTTTTTCCAACGTCACAGAAATCAATGAACTCAATGTTAACCAAATTCATTCAACATCCATATGATGTCCAAAAAATGACGATTGTACCACAATCATTGATTATGTTATTTCGAATTTGTTACCTGGACAGGAAACGGTTTATTTCAGTTCCGATTCGGTCTCTGCGAGGAGACGGAAAACGCTCAGTTTGTATCCATTAGAATTTCTGAACTCATTAAGCCCTTCAGGTTTGCCACCTCATAAACTCATACTAAAAGAGAACGCTATTATCATGTTGATTAGAAACCTAAACGCTAAGCAGGGCTTAATTAATGGCGCCAGATTAGTTGTAACTCACTTGGGCAACTACACTATCACAGCGAAATTGATTGACTCCGATCAAACTGTCGTCATACCACGCATTAACCCACCCCTTCTGATCCTACCGTGCCTTTCAAACTGACTAGGAAGCAGTTTCCCAAAAAAGTTGCCTTTGCCATGACTATAAATAAGGCACAGGGACAGAAGCTAACAAAGGCAGGATTGAACTTGCCTGACCCTGTTTTTTCACACGGTCAGTTGTATGTGGCGTTTTCCAGGGTGCGCTCTTTCAGTGACATCTATGTCTGTGTAAAACAGACTCACCAACAAACAATTACAGATTACCATATCATCACTTCAAACATAGTGTTCAAAGAGTTCCTGTAAACATGTAAATATGCTGTAAATATGTAAATACCTTAACCTTATGTTTCAAAAAATATATAATCTAAAATTTAAACACACATCTATTCCTTACTTCAACCCACACCTACATCAATGACACACTAACTACACGGTACTAACTATACGGTGTGCACTTCAATTAAGTGGGATTTGAGGAGGATACAGTGCGAATGCTTCGCACGGGTCGACTAGTTTTCTTTCTAATTCACTGTCCCCAGTCACACTATTCAATACCTTCCATTACAATTTGATCCCATCGCTAGAAATACAGATCAGAAGGTTGTAGTGGAATGTCTTTACCTCCTGATATAAATAAATACTTGTGCCCTTTCCTTAAGCTCTGAAAAATGTTTTTAAAATCTTGAGTATTTTTTAAATTTTTAACATACATATATATCCCTTTACTTCATGCTGGCTGCTCTTACCTCTTCAGAAGGTGGCTAGAACTAGTAATGAGGGCTGAAGGGATGCTGAAGGCCGTGATAGAGGGAGGAGCGATGGGTAAGCGGGGAATGGGAAGAAAGAGAATCGGCTTTATGGACTGGTTGAAGAGAGGCAGCACGCATGTTGAGATGAAGAATGTAATCGTGTAAGTAGCTGGGGATTGCGACCTTTAACGCCTGGAAGATTTTTACTCTCTTCCATTTAAATCTGAGTTAACCGCTAGATTAGTCGAATAATAACACTAACTGAGGCTTATGAGTGGTTCTGAGGTTAATCCACTGGCATTTATGTGGAATAAAATGAACTGAAAAAACTAATTCATGTCTCATGACTTGACGTGAAGCCTTTCTGGCAGTGGGCATTACTCTAGAGAATGGTGCTAATCTTCAACATTTTTTTAAATTGCGGTAATCGCACAATTTCAATTGCCCTCTACTGTTAATCTATTGAGTATCATCACCACCAGTCTTCGATGCGAAGATTGTTTTGCAACAGTTCTCCTCTTCATAATTCTATCATCCAACTTTTTCTTTCCTGATCTTCGCTTTGGCATCCTTTACAATTTTCTGGATGCATTCCATCTTCTGTCCTTTTCGGTAGTTCTTCCCATTCATTCATGCTTTCCACTTTTTTATCAGTCTGCCATTGTGACGCAAATATTTTCAAATGGGTTTTTCTTGCCAACTACGACGAATCGACAAAGGTGAGCGAGTTTTTATGAACCTGCGGATAAGATGGAAAACGTTAAAATATAACGTTTGCCACAATATTAATTTCAGTCGAATTATAGATTCAACATTTTGCACTAGTCCGCTCATATACATGATGAGGATTTTAGATTCAGCTTGAAGGTCTAGTTTTGGAGGTTCATTGGGTAAAAGATTTTGCTGAAGTCACTTTGGTGGTTTCGGGCCCTTTGTAATGGATGAGCTCCACAAAGTATTTCGTCCAAGTGACTTGATAGTCGTCTGCGTAATATGGTCATTTTATACCATTCTTATACTTCAAAGCTGAATATATAACTGAATCCATAATTCATAAAAAAAATTACAGCATGTTTACCTTAGAGACGCTGTTGGTGAGTAAAATTGTCTCCAGAGCAACCCCCTCTGGCAAGTGACGTCTGGCAAAGCAAGGCCGCCGGTAATAAAAGCTCTAGATTGGGAAAGTATGGACAAAGAAACCAAAACAGACCTGTCCAGTATATGGGAAAGATAGAGAGTAAGCATATTTCTAAGACAAAATAATTGTTTCCAAGCATTTTTGCGAGTTTGAGTTATGTGATGTCATCCGTTTTGATGTTTTATGTAATAGTATAATTTTCTAATGCCTCATATCCTCGGTTGTCAGCATCAGTCAAGAACAATCGTTTTCCGTACCTTTCTAATCTAGAGCTTTAGCCGGATGTACCAATAAAGCCCATGCTAAAATGGTATTTTTACAGTTTCAGTTAATGTCATCTCAGGTTTTATTTTCGTTCTTTTGTTTTCACATTTTTTGTTTTTTTTTTTCATTTCATTTTTCATATTTTGTTTTCGCCTCGAGATACGATCTTAGTCTCGATATACGAACTTTGTCTCGAGATACGAACTTAGTCTCGAGGGACGAACTGTGTGATAATGATTTTCTGGTGCAGCGTAGCACAGAATACTTTTAGCGAGCAATAATGTAGTAAACTTTGTAAAAAGGTTTGCACATTTCCAGCAACACGAATGCATTTTTAATTATTTCCTAAATTTCTGAGTTTGGAAACAGATTGATTGTTTCCCATAAGTTTTCCATCCGTTCCTTCGCTGTCGCGCGATGGTTGACATCACGTGGAGGTTGATATCTTACTCTCTTCACTTACTCTCTTCTCCCACGCCGAGATATGATGATTCCTAATGAGTTTCGCCGGAGTGCAGAAGAACTCTTCCCATTTCGCTCCCGCATGGCATTAAAGAATATAAAGAGATCGGAATCGGTCTTGCGTGAAGCTCGCGGGGTTCATGTCGCAAAATAAAGGCATGCTCGTGAGTTAGGCTAGTGGTTTTATTTCGGTGATTATTATCTCGATGCCAAAACCAATGCAATGAAACACTGCTACGTTATACAATTGAATGTCTTCAAAGTGCTCAAGTCCGTCCAAGATAACAGCGCAGTTGACGGTGAAGAATACAGCCAATCAGGAAATGCGTTCAATGCCGTCTGGGAAAGTGAATCACGTGACCGAAGAAGACCTTTGTTTGCATCGTATGATCGTAAAAAAGTTTTTACTTTTCATGACTCCCCCATTCAAATCACTATATTTATCGAACTGTGGTATTTTAAATATTTTTAATGTTTTTTTATGAGTAACAAGGCATATTTTTGCCGCCATGATGGAGCTTCTTTCATGTTTTGTTGAAATTAAAGAATGTTGGAACAGGAAATTTAACCGGTCTCTGCTGATTTCCATATAAGTTTTTATAAGCTAGTTTAAATAGTTTGTTAATGGTAAATCATGAAATAAATAACGCTTATAATTGATGAATATGACATCCAAAACATTCATTGAAAATCTCGTCGTTTGCTACTCAACCTTGATGACGTCGCGACTACGTCATGTCTGCCTCACAGAAAGGCTTTTGCACGCCGCGCCGTCCCGGTCATAAACTGCACTATTATCTTGAACTCTAATAATGAATTTAAACTTCTGCAAATGAGCGCAGCGGAGCCTTTATAGTGTACACTTTACGCAATATCGAGTTAACGCTTCATTACAAAACCAATGAATAATTAAATACTTTTCATGCGTGCTAGCTAAACAAAACTGATTTATTTTCTTTCTTTCTTGATTATTACATGCTTAAATTATTACACGAAACAGCAAAATCAAAAGGAGTTCGATTTGCCAAACCGAAAGCAAACCAAATTAAAGGTAAACATAAAAAACCTAGGGAAACATATTCCTGATATAATTTAAAACTAAGTAATGAATATCCTTCAAACAAAAGATGAAAGGTGGTAAAATGAAAACCAGACTTACTTTATATGAAATAGTTTTGGCGACAGCTCGTGGATCCCCCTAAATAAGAACAGAAAATAAATAGAATTAGAAGATAAACCAGCAATTATTGTAACTGTATAAACACCTGAACTTGTACAGCATAAAACGCGTACAGCATGCAGGAGTTTGGATTGTGGATGGTGGTGGAGCCTGAGAATTAAGTGCATGTGGACGAAAAGGAAGAAGACAAACGAGGATGTGCTTGGCATGGTGGTTGAAGACAGAAATCTTGTTGATGAGATTAAGAGGAGAAAGAGTAGGAGGAGGTGTTGAGCGGGGGGAAGGGTGGTCGTGACGGAGAGGAGGATGTTGGGATTTAATGGACGAAATGGAGGGAGGTAAGACGAGTGAAAAAGATGGAGATTAAAATAGTGTATATTTAGCTGTATAAGATTAGTATAGATTTTCCTGCTTCGTTCACTGCTTTTATTTACCAGTATGTCATCTCTAATAATGATAGTTAAATTAATACAACGTACAAGTACGGAACTGGATCGTGAAGGTGTAGATTAGTCGACGAATATATTGTACATTTATTGTGAATACTTTTTCATGTGTGAAGCTATAGTCAAGAAGTGACTTCACGACCACTTCAATTTATTTATATCATTTTACTCGCAATGATCTTGGTGATGTGTTAAGAACTCGAAAAGAATGAGAAGGAGGATTCATTTCACATGTGCATCCCCGGATAAAATAGTCATTGAATTTTGAATTTTGTTTTTTTTTGCGAAAAAGATTATGATTCTAGGATGCTACACTGCTAAAACATTTGTCTCATTTAACGACCAATATCAATTGTTTTTATGCCCTTTGGTTGCAAATGCCGTTTTAAAATAAATTCGTATTCTTAGTAATAATGTCGATGGAGTTTAAAAACAATTCTGTTAGATTATATTTGGAAATATTTTAGATAATATCTTGCTGATTACAATGGTATTTGAACTGGTAGATCAATTCAATTGTTAATAATTTATCAAGTCCTCCTTGAAACACTTATTTCACGAAAAATAAACCCGTGAAATTGTTTAAAAATGGCCACCAACAATTTAAGGGGATAAAACATTTTCAATCATTGTTTTGAACTCACAACATACTGGTAAAAAAAACGCAAAAAATCAGAAATATCAAAAATGTTGAGCAAAATGGCCTGGATGATTCCAAGTGGATTGACAATAGATTGCCTCGTTTTGCAAGCACCACGTAGTACATGAATAAAAAATCTTTTTCATGGTTCGTTACAGCCTATATGAGTCCTTCGGTCCCATCCGTCGCTATAGTTTGCCCTCTTTGTGTACGCAAGTCAAGCGGCGATGAGGGATTGCGTAAGGGCGGTGAGAGTGATGCTGGGGGTCCTCACGCATCAGAGGGTTTGCCGGCGACGGTCAACACCACCACCATCCGGGATTTCCGCTATTTGCATTTCCCTCATGCAACCCCCCCGTCGCGGTCGCGTCATATTTCCAAACGCCCCCTGCGCCTTTAGGTGGAAACAAGGAAAACACACTACCTTTGCGTATCGCGCGCTCTAAGGGGTTTTTTTTGGCTCATTTCATACCATCATAATTTCGCTTTCCGTTCTTCACCTACCGGCTCTCTGCTATGCATTGTTGATGTTATCAGGGTTAACACAGACCAGAGGTTATGTCAGGTAACGGTGTTCAAGGCCAAAATTTCCAATATTTGAGGTGGAAAATTCCATTCTTATGGTGTGCATTTTAAAGGAAACGCGAGAATGGGAGCACCATTACACATATTAATGGAGGAATAATGGGGAATAAGGTTTCTTAACTAATTTCTGCTCTGGGGAAAATCATCTTACTTTTTGATGGAAAAATATTCTTGGCTCTCGGCCACGATGAGAACTACGAATTAGGTACTTGTACAAAATCAGAGGACCCTGGCAAGTATTCCATCTTCCTCAGCGTGAGTGAAAAGAAAAGGGCCCGAAAGGTAATTTTTAAGGGCATAGTTAATTGCTGAACACTGCCTACTTCAGCTCCACTGCCTCATTCAGGCAAGGCACTAAATACCCCTAGCCCACACGCCAATAGACAAGGCCTAAAGTAGTCCTCCTGACTTAACGAAAACAGTCAGATTTCGATTTGAAAATTCGAATTTACAGGGAATTTTCTCATTTTTCCAGACTGTTGAGGTTTTCCAGGCTGGTAGCAACCTTGGGTAACTACTACACTAGCATATTTGACTCCAAGAAAGTTTATTACGAATCGTTACATGGAAAGTTATTTCCTGTCAATATAACTGTTATAGTTAATAGGTTACTTATTAATTAGGTTACTTATCAAAATAAGGGTTATTTAAAATTGTGTGATTGTAGCTATCGTTAATTGGAAGATTAAAGGAGAGGTCTATTCTCGAAAAAGCGTGATAATATTGTCGCTGGCGAAAATAAAAATTTTATCGCATGGTTTCGACGATTGAGAATTTTTGAGTAGCCATATCTCATCCGTTTGCGATAATTATGAAGTTGGCCGTGCCGAGTGATAGCGAAGCATGTGATACTTCTTTTTGAAATAACACGACAGTTTTCTTTATTCGCGTACGATACTTACCGCGGACTGTCGGGTCGACCCCCAGTACCACAGGTGACCAAACGCCGTTTACTAAGTTTTCCGAAAATTAAGGATATGATGTAAGAAGTCAAGTAAAAGAAGGACGAATTCAAAATTATAGCATCTTTCAAGAACCTCGATGGCTGCAGTACTTTGCAGATACTCGGGGTTTTAGTTATTCTGGGCATGTAATATGATACGATGTTTTCAAGCGATTACACTGAACTTATCAAAATGAGATGAGTGATTTAGTACCACATATCATTGTGGCAGCTAAACTTTCAGATGTTATAATTATTCATGGAAGTGCGTTCTGTTGTAGAAATGCTTCTTCATTCTTGTATTTTAGTTATTAGACCAGTTATAGAATTCTCGCTTCCGGAGGGCGCAAAGTTATTTGTATTACTTCCAGAAAAAGTAAAAATCATGTTAAAACATCAATATGGAGAATAATACTAAACTTTGATCGTGCTACAAAAAGTTTTATCCACGTTTTAAAAATTACCCTAGTTGAAAATCGTTTTTCTTATTCCGTTTATGTCTCCAAACGAGTAAATCTCTATAACTCGGTATTTTATTTGCAACTGTTCTCGTCATCCGCATTTTCGGCGTTCTGTGGGATAACATGTTCGTTAAATTCTCGTAATAACGAAGAAAATACTAAAATTGAGATCGTTCTATTTGATTTAAATTGGTAGAAAAAAATATACAGGTAGTACTTACTTCAACCGGTGAGTCGCGAGAAATTTTCAACATCATCTTCTCGTTCCGGGAGAGTCGTCGCAGCCTCTGTGCGTGGACCTTTGGGCGTCGTCATCGTCATCATCAACTGTCGCCCTCTCGCACACAAAGGCATTGTCGCTTCCCCCCACCGGCAACGTTGTCCGCCCAATGGATAGGTACACATTCAAAAGGACGAACACGTTCCTGTTTTGGTGGGAAGGATGAACACGAGTAGAATTCAAAGAGAAATAATTTCACCTGACTCGGGATTCGAACCCAGTCGGCTATGCGTGCCTTTAAACGCACTGCTCACCTCTGTATTTGTTGTATGCCTGTATTCCTCTTTACCTTCCCTCCACCACATGTGTTTGACTCCTACCCGGCGGGAGAAACGGTCCCCTGCGCGCCATCTATAAGCCGCTCAAGCCGCATAATGTGGAAGTTGTTACCTCTTGTTAGGAAGAAGGTGGTTTTGGCCGCCGAAAATTCAGAAAAATTGAAGTGTATTTCTTTCTCATTTCGTTAAAGAAAGAGGATAGGAAACACGTAACATGTGATCATACAATAGTGGTGTGAAGATGGAATGATAGCCGATACCAAGTGAAAAAAATTCTAACTAAGCCAGGAGTCGAACCACGGACCTTTCGATGTCGCGTCGAATGCACACCACCATTGTGTTATCACATTTATTGTGTTTCCTATTCTCCTTCTTTCACCCTCTGTTGGAACGAAATATTTATTATATATATATTAATATATTTATAATAAGATTATATATAGATTCTTCTTTCATCTCTCGCAGAAGAAGGTGGCGGCGATCCACCGAAAGTATTAAAAAACACGTTTGAGTGTCTTTTTATGTGTTTCTGCTTTTTAGTCACCATACTGACCAAGTATAAATGTTTTGTATTCACGCTCGTGTTAGCTACCGGATTAGTTATATATATAAAGTAAAAAGAGAGGTATTCTATCTTTTTACTTTTCTTTCCCCACCCCCTGTCAAGTGTATTTTTTATTGTTGTGGCCTATTGGCGAACCTTTCGTTGTGTGTGTGTGTGTGTGTATATATATATATATATATATATATATATATATATATATATATATATGTATATGTATATGTATGTATGTAGTCTCTTGGTCTCTTAGTCGAAAACGCACATGCATAAACAACATATATCGATATGCTTGACAAAGATAGGAACAATTAAAAAGGACACTTATAAAAAAACTTGGACGTTTCGACGGTCAAGCCGTCATATTATATGCATACGTATGTATAACCCCCTAAGGGTTAGAAGTAGGAAAAAGGGAATTCCCCCCCCCCCCCCTTCACGAATTGTGATTTCTTGGGCGCCTGGCCACGATGGCCCCCAACCTCCCCATCTTTTTTCTTCTTCTCCAGGTGAAGGATTGGTGTGCGATGGCAGAAAATCAATCCATCTTGTGCCCCGTCATTCTTCTTGAGCGAATGAATGGGAGAGGAGGAGGAGGAGGTGGTCCCTGCTATCATCTCAACCACCGCCTTCTCTCACTCTCTGCATTGCGGCCCCACGGCCATTTGACTCACTCCCTCCCGGCCAGAAATCCACCCCCCCCCCCCGAAATTCCCCCTCCCCTTTACCCCCCTTCTCGCATCAAAAAAAAACAACCGAGTCATACATATTCCCATCTCACATCAACTCCATTACTCTCCAGAAAATATTCTTATTCTTCCACTCCTTAGGTAGATATCAATTCGCATAAAATTCGATGTAATTGATCTGATTGTTAAGAAAAATATTTCATCGTTCTAACGATAAGAGTATACCTTGGGGAATGGACGCAACAAATTGGGCTTGACAAAGAAACAAAAAGTACCTTGGTGATTCTTTTTGTTGACCTCTTATTTTAATAATGAAATAATTTCTTCTTTCAAGAGATATAGGTCTATAAATTGGAAAAATATTTATTACTCTTTGCCGACGTTTCGAATGTGTATGCGAATGCTTCTTCATGGCTATAATGTAAATTGTTGGGTGCGTAGTACATTGATTGAATTTGGTTTACAATTTTTGTGCATAGTTATTTAAAATATATACATATTGACGTATAACTTTTCAAGTTACCTCTGAGAAATTTCTTTCTTAATTGTTTGGTGATACCTTCGTTGCTATTTATTACTTGTTAATTGATAATTGTTGTAAATTTAGGTGATTTCCAAAAATTGAAATATAATTAAGTATTGTTATAACATATAAAATTATAATGAATTTTACTTAATTTGGCGACGTCTGCTTATTTATTGCAGGATGTTTTTTTTTGTGATTTGTACCATTTATTTAAATAATCTTTTTGATAGGTTAGGTTCTAAATTTATTATTTTTGTAAGTTCGAAATTGAAGGTTTGGTTATATTTACTGCATAGTCTGCTAGTGCACATCATTGAAACGAACGTCGGCAAAGGGAATAAATATTTTTAAAAATTTATAGACCTATATCTACTAAGTTGAAAACTAAATGTTTGGATCACATTTAATTTACTTCATCTCTTTATAGGTTGGAACGCACTATAGAGGAAGTAATGGAAGTGATGCAAGAATTATATTTCAATTATTTCCATTATTAATGAATGTTATGACTTTTGAGTTTTTGGCGTGGTATTCAAAATTTATACGAAATTATACTGAATTTTTTTTTAAATATTTGACACGTCGTGGCACCTTGAAAATTTTTAGCAACAATCGCAATTAGAGAGGTATAACTTCGCCTGTATAATAAAATCTGTACATATGTAATCGAATTATTACGAAATATATGCCATGTGCCATAATGACACATATTGAAATAGCATTGAAATGCTAAAAAAAATCGGCATGATGCATTTTATTTCACTTTATCTATAGATATCTCTCATTAAAACGCGAATGCAAATAAGTTTCCTGCAAATCTGTACATGAACAAAAATCGCTCCAGTCACCTTAACTCGGCACGTTTTCACGAAGGAGTTTTTTTAGGAAATTCTGCTGACTTGTATTGCCTTGGTCATAAGAATGAGAATCCCCTGAATTAAACCCTATCGGAAATTATTAGGGCCTCGTGGTGATGAAATGGGCATTCGCCGGTGAGAGGAGTGCGAGAGGAACCCTGTAAAACCCTAGTTAGGGATGTTTGGTGCTCCACAACAAACCGGTTTAAATACGATTTACACTATCAAATAAATCTGCAATCTAATTTAAATACCAAGCATATTTTAACTATCCAAACGTTGTTTTATGGCAGCGAAAGCTGGGTATGTCAGGATGGGCATAAGAGTAGGCTATATGCAGTTGGAACGGGGTATGTAAGAAGTGTTTGCGTTAAAAGTAGGATGAATAAGGTTTGGAATGAGTGGGTGGTGTAAGAATGCAAGTTGAATGCTTCAGTAATGAACGCCTATGAAAGGAGTGTGGTAGTTTGGTTTGGCCATGACGGTATAATGGAAGAGAGTCGAATAACAAAACAGGTATATGTGATAGGAGAGTGAAGAGGATGAAGTAGACCGAGAAAGTAATGATTGAATGTGGTGACTCTGAAGAGGAGGAATATCATAGGATACTATAGGGGGAGGGATATACATATAGATTATATGTGGGATGTTTAAAATAGTGAGGTAAGAAAAAGCATGGGATGAACTTGGGAAGGGCATAGTAAAGCCAAACTTTGGAGGGAAAAATAATCACCAGCAAAAGATAAAGTGCCGATCACAAATAACAAATTTAAAACAGTTCTTCTTGAATAGGACCATACGGAACTGGAACGACCTACCAGCAAAACTATTTGAGCCCTTCCCAAAAAAAATAATTATTTTTAAAAATAGATAAAAAAAGTAGGAGTCTATCAAGGTTTATTCTTTTTTACTCGGCTATTTTTTATTGTTACCACCAATGGTCTACTTGTAACTGTTTAATAATAATAATTAGGAGTCTCAAGAATAGGAGAGCGTGTATTAAGCAATGCATGGGTAGTATAAGAGAAGGAAAAGTGGTTTGTAAGGATAGGGAATTTTGAAGGATGTTATTAAAAGGGAGTCAGTTTTGTGGAGCTAACGGCAACAAATAAATGATAAATAAATTCTTGGACTTTTGTACCCCTAAAGGGAAGGGCGTGATGGGTATGTATGCATTACAACTCAGTGCGTACTACTTCAGTGACATTTTTGATTTGCTACGTTCTGAACGTCGTGACATATTTGATAAGCGATTTGAAACTGTGAGAAAAGGGCTCAAATACTGATTCACTATACAAGGGTAATGCTCATAGTTACTGTCCTTGGAACGCACTCCATCCCTATAATCAAAAGATTTAAATCACTTTACAAAATGTAAAGAAACGCAATCGCGTTTTTGCACTCATGAATGCAATTGAAAAATAACGAATAACGCGAGCGCACACGTTATGGAGACCGGTGATTGCACCACAGGTCAACAATTGCTCTTCTGAAAAACGAGTATGTATTAAAATCCGTTTCACACGATACTTGATCCAGCACAAGTTCGAGAATATTCGCTACCATGATAGCTGTCCAGTAACGTGTGAACCAGCATGCTGTCTAACAAGCATAATCGCTACCATACTGGCTGAGATACTTGATTTCATAATTGATGCGGCCATAGTTTGTGACTAGCTCCCAGTGGGACCTAGTAGGCTTCGACCAATCACGTTAGCTATTACATTCGGTGTACGATCTTCACTTTCTGGAATGGGTGCCATATATTCCTCATTTAAGTTATCAGTAATTTTCTGGCTACGAAATCAACAATAAACAAACATTTCCCAACTGCTGCTTAGGTTGCCTGCTGCCATTGATTGGTTAATTTAATATTTTAGTGGACATGCGCAATGATATGAATGAAACTACTGCTTCCTCGCCAGTTAAAGTTCAATAATCGTGATAAACTTTTAGGGTGGCACCAAGCATACCGGACTCAGCCCTCAATGTCTTGTACCTTTGGTATACAGGTCTTGTGCTGGATCTTTTATTTTCTGTAACGGGCCATCCATCATTAAGCATCCATTCTTTGCCTTCGTACTTCATAATTTTTTTCACGTATGGTCATTCCTACTATCAATACAATACTACTTCTTCTTTCTCTTTAGCTTTTCCCTTGCCCAGGGGTCGCTGTTCCTTAATTTCTCTTTCCACTCCTTTCTGTCTTTCATATCCTCCGCACTCAGTCTTTTCTTCTTGGTGTCTTTTAACTATACAAATCCTTCCACCTTCTCCTTGGTCTTCCTCTGGACCTCCTACCCTCCACCTCCAGATCTGAGCATCCTTACTGCACCATGGCTCTCCTCCCTTCTCATCAAATACCCCCATGTACCAGCGTAGCCGACTTTCCTTTAGCCTTCTTTGATGCCTGTTTCCGCCACTCCAGCCATTGTGTCATTTGTCATTCTATCCTTCTTTGTCTTACCCATAGCCCATCTCAGCATCCTCATTTCTGCCACTTCTAGTTTCTTCTCTAATACTTTCTTCACAATACTGTACAACTATCAATACTATCAATAAATATATATTCATACCATGGATATAATACTCAATATCGATCATCGCGATATCAATTTATCGCAGATAATATCGCTCGGGACTCCCTATCCAATAGTTCCTCCCTTTCCACTCCCCCTTCTCCCTCTCCTCTCATATTCCCCCTCCCCAGCACCCCCACCCGCCTTACGACCGGTTAATCTGAATTTATAAAGTCTCTCTCTCTCTCTCTCCTTGTCCACGTCACGTGACTCCCGCGTTTCACATCAAGTTTGTGTATGTGGCTATGTATATATTAATGACGCCGTGTGGTGGGCTTCCCATGAGCGCGCGCGATTCTCGACGTTTCGCCCAGTGGCGTCCCGGGGATTTTCCAGCCCTCGCTCTCGTATGTCTCTCTCCCATATCATCAACGGAGTCGCTATGAAATATTTACTCGTCCAGGCGCGGGTCGGATTGGATGAGAGGTGTCGGAGGTTGGGTGTGGGAGTTGGTGGTGGACAGAGGAGGATTTTGCGAGAGGTGGATTGCGATCATCGTGGAGGGAATGTTTTCATCATCATCGGAATGTCCTCTGCCTGCTCCCTCGGCGTCAAAGGTTTTTCGGGTCTCTTCGTGACCTTCACGCTCACTCGTGAAGGTCGTTGGAGAATCGGGTGTGAAAAAATAAAGGAAACATTCTACACGATGTGCTGTTGGACCTTAACAATTGGGCCACCTCCCAAAGGGATGGTGTGAAAAAAAAGTCGTGTTTTATTTTATCGACGGTGGTGTGACTGTATGAAAATGTTTTTTTTTTATCAAAAAGATTTATGAGTGAACTCTTTCGAATCACTTTTGTTCATGTCTTTTTTGTTTTGTGGAAAATGGCTCCCTCAGTGTGAGCCTTGTAACTAGCGTGCCTTTAGGTGTGAAATATGCCATAACAGAATGCCGTAAATACCGAATTACTCGAAGAGCCCAGCAAATCTCAGGCCAGATACACATACCGATGGGTCTCAAGGAGATGATTCGTCTATAATTGACCGTATTTTAACATTTTGAAAAGGCAACGCATTATTTTATCTGTATATAAAGGTTATTATGACTTTAATGGGAAAATGCCCGGTAAAAACTAATATTGCAATTAAGGACAAGATCCTAGGGCAAGCAATAAATATATTTTGCAATCACATGAGAGCACAGACCGGGTTTTATCGGATGAGTAATACCGGAAGCATCCGAGACGTACTGTTAGTACTTAATGTAGTAAAAATCAGTAATAATGATGCATTATCAGGACTAATCAATCAGAAGATTTGTTTTCTGTAGCTCCCCACTTTATTCTTCTCTACTATCTTTTTATATTTATATTTTTCCGTCGAATCTATATTTCCTCAACTATATTTTTTCCGTCGAAATTCGAAAATTTTACATCACTCGTTATTTTCCGGAGGTATTTCAACATATGTACACCTCGGTAATCCTCTTCAACCATTTCGTCTTCCACGTATTTTTACCATGAATTTTTCACAATGTTGTCGTGTCCCAAATGGCGGAACACAACGTTAAGAGAAACAATCCGAGCGGCTAGATTGCTGCCCTGAGAGATTTAGGCTTTGAAGAGTAAAAACTCACACGTAATTCAGTGGGTGATATATGTTTCATTTTACAGGACTTCCGGAATTGCTCGCTGCTTTCAAAAATCCTCGAGTACTTATACAAAAATACATGGTTCAAGGAGAGTTGGAAATGAGGATATCGTGGAATGGGGGTTTGCGGTGAGATAAGGACGATTCACCACTTTCGCTTAACCAGTCATGCTGCTTACTTATCTGACATGACCCTTCAAAAGCACTCCAAACCCTTTTAATTGGGCTCAGAGTCATTTCATATTTCCGTCCCCAAAAACAGCCGGTACTAAGATACACAGAACAGCAGGCTTGTGATATACGAATGCCACCAGATATAAATACTATCTGTCACTTGGGCGTCGCTGGTACTCCACGTCATTCAAACTAGACACAAATACAATCAGGTCACTAAGAGCAGTTGTACACAACAATGTGTCCTAGACACTTGTCTCTTTGGTTAGAAGTAGTTCAGCAGGCCACAGCCCGGATCATTAGGGTTAGCCATCGCACTCATCCCGGGCGATCAAATGACAGAGGAGTTTGAAGATTTGGACGATTAATATGACGAAAAAGACGTATTTTCCAAATCGACTTATTAGGCCAGCTTATAGTTGAACATGAGGAATAATATGTACCATACATGGAATGTGCTTACAGATTGTCAAAAACCGAGACTTTATTTGAACCAGTCCACAATCGCCCTCTGTGCCTGCCTGCTATGTATTTTTACCATCTATCCATATAACTGCAATTCTTTCTGTTTGGACGCTATAGCTGCCTATCCTCTTGAATGATTCTAACGAAATTTGGTACACATATTTCAAATGATCTATTAGGTTTTATAAGCTGGATAATGAAGGCCCAAGTACACCAGGGGTTTCTATTTGGGCTCTTTATAACCAACTTTTACTTCCATAAGAAAAGCATAGGTTTGTTTTCTTTTTGCTTTTTTTATTGCTCGCACTTATAAAATAGGCTTGAAATGTTTAGTATCGGATGACAGAAAGAACAGATAATTTAATTATTACATGTGATTATTGTGTACGCCTCGTTTTTTATCAAATTTTGAGTTTTTGGCTCCGAGATTTAAAACATATGCACAACTTCAAAATTGGAAGTTTATGTGCACTTGGAAACCGTTGCATAGGCTTGGACTGAGAACTTATTCCCAACGAACATATCTCTAAGATTAAGTTATCAATACAACGGAATTAAATAGAGATTTTATTTGGGATATTTTTCTCCCCAAAATCTTAATTGTATGGTTGGTTGCTGCTACATTGTTTAACGCACTATGCTCGTAATTTTGTTGGGATTAATTTGATCTCATGCGAGCATTTTCTTTTTCTTTTCTTCCCATTGAAATTCAACGGGTACCGTCTTCTGGTATATCGTTAAATATTCAAACATTGTTAAATAAGGCACGTCGTCATATTCCACAGTTTCATTTTTATTTAAGACCATCCATGGTTTCGGTGCTACGTACCATTATCTAGGATCTTTATAATCTTAAAGCGTTCCAAAACCATGGCGGGTCTTATGTTAAAATATAAGTGTAGAATAGAACGAAGTGTCTTACTTAACAATATATGAACCTTCCACAAGGTTACGTCTGAAGCTATCGCTTACGTAACGCTAAATGGTTTGTTCTAGGGTGAGCCTAGATAGATAACATACCCACAATGTATGTACCTACTACGTAACACAGTGTCCTATTCTTCTGCTCAAGCGTACTTTTTTTTATGACGATCTTCGAGGTTCAATCTCGAAATTTATGAACAGAAGTTTGCAGCATTGTAGCGAAGAGGTTTCCATACATATTTCACGTCATTGCGGAGTTTCTGGAAAATCACGGCTCGGAACGTTGGATGAGCAGGATGACCTCGCACCTAGTCTTTTACGTTTGTTTCAGCTTTTCACCGCAATAAAACCCTTCCAATTTTATGCAGGGTGATAAAACGTCGGCAGCCATTTGTGAATTTTGGAATGGGCCGTATAATGTATGCCCGGATATGGATATTTCATCCCTGCTTTCTCTTTGCCGATACATCAAGACATCTTCATAGGACATTCGAGGGTATGTCCGGTGGATTGAAAGACGTGGAGATTTTTCTAGCCGTCTTGCAGCAAATTTGTGTGAATTTCCGCCTTCATTTGTTTATAATGGAGAAATAATGTTGCTTTAAGAGGATACTTTTGAAATGAAAGTTTTTAATATTAATCCAACATAATATTCAAGTAAAAACTTATATTTTTTTAAACGTTTCTTGCGTGTTATTATTCATTTTTCTGAGTAATTATGCGCAGATACATGATCAACGAAGTATGTTTCCCGTCAAATGATGACATGATAAATAACATTGATGATGAGTCACAAATTAAAAAATGCATCGTTTTATGATTAAGTACCGATAATCGTCGACATCGTTGGCCGTACAACCCTGAAATTGATTGCTTACAGTCCTCCATCCTTCCCTATCTAATACTAGTTACCTTGCTCCCTCCCAAGTAGTACTTCTTATTTACTTATTTTCTTGATTTGGTTTAAGTGTTAATCTCTTGACCTTCCTTTTGGGACTGTTTCCTCTATTTTTCCTTCATTTATATTCTTCATAATCTCATCTGCGCCTAATCCATCTTGTTCTTTGTATTATGTTTCAAGTCCTTATCTACTTTTCTTTATCCTTCTTCATTTCTTCATTTCAAGGACGTTCCGTGGTTTCACCCAGCTTCAAGAGAATTCAATGAAACGTCATCAAAGTATTAATAATATTGTTCTCAAGCTATCTGAAAATTTTCAGAATTATTTACCGCAGTTTTTTAAAGATATTTGATCGAGAATCGGGCATGAAATTACACGTTCTTATGCCTTTTCTTCTGCATCCTGCAAGTTATGCATCTTACGTTTAAGTAGCCGTGGTGTGCCAATTTCACACCATCTGCAACGCGCACGAGGGATTTATTCAAGCGCTCGGAGTAAATACATATCCATTTTTCTATCGATGATATTACACATTATTATACATTGAATAATTATAAAAGGTTCTTTCTGATGAATAAAGCCTTGCGTTTCCATATCAACCCGTGTATTTTCATGCCCACTTCTCGTTCAAATATCTTAAGAAATCTTCGGCAAATAATTCTGAAAAAAATCAGGTAGATTTAAGGCAACATAAGTAAAGTTTCCAGCAAGTTTCATCGAATTCTCGTAAGTTGAGTAAAACCACCGAACACCTCCTTAATCCATCCATCTTATCTTCAGTATCCGTCTCCAGCACCAGGTTTCGAATGCTTATAATATTTTCTGGTCCGATTTTCTAACGGCCAATGTTCTGAGCCATAGAGTGCCACGATCCACACAAATGTTTTCACATACTGGACGCCATCCTTTTCATACGCAAAGCAGTCACCCGCGCTTAACTGTTTCAACTACTTGTCTCGCCGTCGGTTTTCACCATTCCATCCGAAGTGGCCGGGCGCAGAGTTGTAGATCAATTAATGGCACTATAAATGTTTCCGTGTGTTTAAGGCTTTAGAGCACACTATTGCCGAAGACAGGTTCCTCTCCATCCTTCCTACTTTCCCCAAGTATAGGTATCTATAGCAAACTGCCCGTAATTTAATGCTACTAATAGCTACAGATGTCCCTCCCCAAAAAACAGCCACTTAACAATGTGATCATGCCAATTTATCGCATTACATCGACTGCAAAACACGCGGTGATGTATTGAATGATAAAAATTTAATTTTTAAAATTCGTGGTCGCATCGGCAGCTTCGTACAGTTTTGCTTTTATGCAAGACTGTACCTTCCGCCTTATATTCATGCTGGAATGTCACCATATTCCTTCCTGGTCCCTGTGACATTATTTGCTCCGAATCGATTGAAGATATAAGTTCAAGGGTAAATGTTACCTGTTCCCAAGTGGAAAATAGTGTTCAAATATATTCTGTGGGACCTTGTAAACATAGTGGAACTATTTGACTTTTGGCTACTTGTTCAAATTTGGTGTCCACAAAGCCGCTGAAAGAAATGGGTGAGGTCCAATTTCCGATCTCACGCTGAACCTACTGAACCTGGGTACCTAGTTATGATAAAGTCGACAGCGTCTGCGTCTTGGCGAAAACTGTGAGACTTTTTTTCATGACTTTTGTTCGTGCGTAGCGTGATGTAAGTTATGATTGTGTGGGTAAAAACATTTGGAACATGGCGCTTGACTGACCGAAGGCAAAAGTAGAAGTAATTGTTTCATTTATGAATACCCTCCGTCGTAAATTCATTTTTTTTAACATTTGATGGCAAGTAGGTGTTAAAGCTTGGCTTTATGGCTCAAATTTGTAGTGTAAATAAATTGAATGGCTTATGCTATTTTCCCTAACTTTCATAATTTATCTCTAACTTATAGTCCCAGAAAAAAATCGTCAGTTACTCCCCTATGGTTCTTCTTTTAACTCTTGAAAATGAGAAAATGTTTTTCCTCGGATTGATGAAGTTTTCTTCGTAACAAATATAAAGCCATGATGTAAAAGAAACATGATTAAAGAGTTTTGTGAACTAAAAGTAAGACTAATTGTCTGCAGTCATAGCGCGGAAAGCTATGAGGTATAATTCTTCAAAAATGATGACGAGCAGAATATCTTCCTTTTTGGAAGGCGTGATAATCATGTCTATTCTATTCGCCTGAATTAATATCCTCGTCTTGGTTATACTGGTGATACCGTCGCGTTAATTTTTGAACCTCTATTAACGTCACAATAAAATCGCGATCTTTAGTAATTATAGCTTTCGGAAGGAGTTAATGACTCGGAAATGCCGTCATTTCGTACCCAGCCTCGGTGATGTGGAGATATATTTTTCTCCTTCGTGACATGCGTCCAACCGCCCTCCGCGGGTTAATTCAAGCCCCCCACTTACCCTGGGCTCACTACAGCGTTTTATTATTTTTGTCACCAGATATTTTTTTTAAGAGCAGCTTAAATTACAGCCGTTGTCGCGTGCAGGGATCGAGGGACAACGCTGCTTAAAACCTTCGTCGCCTCACGTGTTCTCCCGTTGAATTAACGAGCAGATTAAAAAAAAGAAACATTGTACGTCACAAACACATCATAAAGCAATGTGTCATGCTGGTTTTTTTCCTGGATTTTTCTTGTTGTCTTTTCGTGTAAGTTATCAATATCAATCTTTTCTATAGGAGTCTCAAGAGTGTATCGATTCTTAATCCTCGTATTCCATCACCGTAGTACATAGTTCTCATAATTATTCATTCTTGACAGCTAAATCCAAAAACGTCAGTAAACTTTTTTAAACCCTTTTCTCCGTTTTCTTTGGTTGGTGGCGAATTTCTCATTAGTTTTCGACGCTTACACTTTCCTTGTCTTCATAACGGCGTAGCTAAAGGTCGGCAGAGGTAGCGGTCCACCCCGGGTGGCACTTTTTTCTGGTCATAATTTTGGCTTGAAGAGGTATTTTTATACATTTTTAATGGTAAGAATAGTATTAATGTGGGTTTATACTTCCTAGCCAACTCAATTTAACGGTCGCCGCCTGTGGTCACCTACTGGGGGTGGTGGTCCAGACTGTGAAGGCGGCGCTGACAAAAATGGAGTGGGGAACGATTATCCTTGGGAGTGGGGATGGAAAAAGGGTCTACTCCGTTGTCAATGCAGGATTGAACATATAGCCTTAATACGAAAACAGCATCAATGGTTGTTGATTTATTGCGTATATGAAAGATGGATGGCTCTTTGATTTAAGTGGGCTGAAATTCCTCATTTAGGATTCTAGACTTCGAAACGTGCCCCGGAATATTACCAAAACATTTCGTAAAAACCAAAGTTTTGATATTTTTTTATAAAAGAACAATCCCACTTCATGATTAACTTACTCCATTTAAATCAACAAATGGCTCTTTATCTACAGAAGACAAAAATTGCAAGTGTTCAGATGCCACGGCAAAGCCGTTACTGGGTTAGAGGGAAACGTCTGAAACGAGCTTCTTAGCCCCAGAATAAAGCCACCTTAATATGAACTATTCCGTTAATTAGCCATTAATTTTAATTGCAAGTGGTGAATCTTTTTATGTCATTTGTAGAAAATCAGCTTAGAAACGAAAACATTGATAACGTCACAAATAATTTTGCTTTAGTAAAGGATGAGAAATGCATTTTTAATTTTGTATTTTAGTTTGCAAATAAAAGAAAATGGAATCAATTTTTCTTTCTCTTAACGACGTTCGGTTGGTTTCATTCAACTATTAGGGAATTCGACGAAACTTGCTGGAAGCATTAATTATATTGTCTTCAATCTACCTGAATTTTTTCAAAATTATTTACCGCAGATTACTTAGGATATTTGATGTGGAAGTGGGCATGAAATTATATGGGTTCTTATGAGAACGCGAGGCACGACTAGCTTTATTCATCGAAAAGAACGTTTTCTAGTTTAGAATAATAAAAACGAAAATTATTTATGTCATCAATAGAATAATGTATGGAAATCATTTGATACACTTTATTTTTATTATTTTTGTTTTTCTTATACTTAACTAGAAAAATGTTCTTATTAATGAATTAAGCTACTCGTACCTTGTGTTCCCAGAAGAACCCATGTAACTTTTTGTCCACTTATCGATCAAATATCTTAAGTAATCTGCGGTAAATAATTCAGAAAAAAATCAGGTAGATTTAAGACAACATAAGTAATGCTTCCAGAGCAAGTTTCGTCGAATTCTCTTAAGTTAAGAGTGAAACCAACGGAACCTCATTAATTCTGTAATAGGTTCTAAGTTGGTTTGATGTGTATTATGTATTTCCCAAAGTATGGGTGGATATTGACAGACTCCAATTCTGACAAATATGGTGGCTCCAATTGTTTTTAAGATTACCTCCATGGTTACCTCCATTGTTCAAATTAATCGATTGTGGCGATACTTTGTGGACATTGAAGATAGAATTCACTATGACACAAAAACATGGTTCACAATTTGTCACAAAAACACGGTACAAAAACAAAATAATTAGTTGACAAACGGCACACAATTTGTCACAAAAACACGGTACAAAAACAAAATAATTAGTTGACAAACGGCACACAATTTGTCACAAAAACACGGTACAAAAACAAAATAAAACACTGTATTTAGTGGAATTTTGTACCGTGTTTTTGTGACAATGAATTCTACCTCCATTGCTGTTTATTTTTTATGAGGGAAAGGATGACATATGGCGTAGCCGAAGATGTTAGAAAATTGTTGAATTGCGACTTGGATTCAACGGCATTACGAAAATTTAATTCCTCAGCGCATGAGGTCTCTTCAAGAATTTTCCAATAGACAAAATACAATCCGATCGAATAAACCATTTATGAAATGCTTTCGTATAAATTCCGTGTTGAAGATCGTTCGCCGAAAAGGCAACGCTCGTTTCCTCTGTGCGTGTCATTCCAAGATGATGGAGATGTGTTCACGATGAAGATGATGGACTCCTAAGCTTTTAAAATTCCTCACCTTCCCCCTTTTACGCCGCCGGTGTTGCCACTTTCTTCATAGTCTTCCTCCCCACATTCTTCTCTCTCCCCCTGTCAATTTCCTCGTCTCCCCCCTTCTATCCTCCCCCGGCACCTGTTTTTCCCACCCTCCACGTTTGGATTCCTCTGCGGCTTCCCCCCCCCCACAAGAGCGCGGGCGTCCACACCTTGTTGAACACTATAATGTTCCCCACGCCGTCGTTCGCCTCAAACTATTCCCCCCCCCCCTTTCCCCCTTCCACCCCTTCCACCATTTCCCCCATACCTCACCCACGTCCGAAATCACGATAACCCCTCCCTCTCCTTTATAACATGCCTTTTACTCTCCCTTTGCCCTTACACCCCCCTCGCCTCTCCTCGCTGTTCCCCGCGTGGTTTTTGCGGCTTCGATCGCACTTTCCCCCGCCAAGGCATCTCATCTTGTCTTCATTTGTTTCATCACCTTTATCCAAGCGCCGCCGGTTCCACGCATGCATACGCACCCTGCATCCTGGTCCTCTCAATCTATATGCATACACTATACTTTCCTCATTCTCTGTAGGTCGATCTTCGATGGGATCGGGATTTTTTATCAGGCGAATTCGTGAAGAAATGAATCGTCAATATTTGGAACGGCATTGAAAAATCACACTGTCGCAAGTCTACCAAACACTCAACTCTCCGGCATTATAGTCATTCCTTATTCGTAAATAAACAAAAGACAACGACCTTAACCATGGTGGTAATCTCGATAAGGGGGATGAAAAACATCAAAATCGTGTTGTTTGATATTAATTATCTATGTGTATAGAACATTAATTCAAAATCAAACTATAGAAAAATAAAATTTATATCTTTTGGCGCAATATTGTCCAAATTGATTTATTTAAAATTTATTTTATAATATATATTTAAGACGTGTATAAATCCCTCTGCTTCGAAGCCTACCTTGGTTCTCATGATTTTCATGATTTTTCTTGGAAATAATTTTTTCATTCTCTAATTCGAACGAATTATCGAATTTAACCGAAGATCACATCTAGCCCAAAAAATGTCTAGTACCTAAAACTTTCAAGAAATAGCGTTTCATCAAAATCATTGGATCTGTTTCTGAGAACCATTTTACATGCATAAGTGCCTACGTGTATACAATTAGTACTCGTCGTCCCGCTCTTCATCGTAGGAACGGTTTGATCTTGAGGTGTGCAGTAAACGCTGTTGCATTTCTAGGGGTTAGGAAGTCCCTGGAAAAACTTTTCATTCTTGTGAATCCCTGGGTTCTAGTTTCGGTGACTATACTAGTTTTCCTCTAGTTGAAATAGTAATTTCTGTTTTGCAGAGTGCAATTCTTTCCTCTTCCAACATTAAAATGCATAAATTTAAACAAAATATTTTTGTTCATGCATCAGTTGTCTCCCAATGATTTAATCTAGCTTATCCATACGATGGTTTTGCGTTATACTGTCGAATATTTTCAAAATATTTCAAAAGGTTCCAGAATAATCGAACATTTTGCAGTCTTTCCAAGTCATGCCCTACTATAAATATTCTTTCAAACTAGCATACAAATTTTTGAGTTAGTTTCATGTAGTTGTTACCTAATCATGGTTTAACTGATGTATCAATCATACTTAAGTTTTGATTGTATGTAGACGTCAGCGCTGAAAAGGACATACGATATATAAATATAATATTCGTAAGTCGTCGATATTGTGGTGAGATCGAGACTTTGAAGTCCCTTCTGCAATACAGTCCTTCGTCAATTCACATATGGCATTTGAACTCATTAGGTGTTTTAAGTGTGAACTCAACGCACAGGTATATAATGGTATGCTTCGAAATTCACAATATAAATGTACATTTTAAAGTGAAACAGTATTCTGAAATATTGCCAGAAAAATGTATTCATTCGTGGCAAAAACGTAAGTGTTACTAGGGTTACATCCTTGTGGAAGAAACCCATCGCAGGAAACCACCAACTGTTGGAATTTTTTAAATTTTTCTTTGCCAAGCGAGTCTCTTGCGGCTCCTAACCTTCTGTGTTACGCTCAGTGCTCGCTCGCAGCAATTTTAAACGAAGCGTACGGTGCTCTTTTGTATTTAAAATCGCAAATTATATCTCTCGGTGCCTTTTTTAATTAAATCTATCTTAAGGTTGCCTGGAGCGGTTGGTCGTTGGGTGCACATTTTTTATAATTTTGTAAGTCAGTTGAAAATAATATTCTCGCGCCACATTTCATTTCAGTGCTGTTTCTATTTATGCGTCTGAATCTCATTATACAGGCAGTAATGGAAATTGTGCAAGAATTATATTTTAATATTTTATCCTTTTATTAAAGCAGAATATAACGAGTTTTCGGCGCGGTAGTACTCGAAATGTAGGCGAAATGATATTGAAATATGTTTTTTTTGCAAATATTGGACTCTGCTTGACACCTTGTTATTTTTTAGCAAGATATTATTTTAATAATAATAAATTAATCAATTTTCCGTTTAGAATAAAATCTGAAAATATGTAAACGAGTTATTACGAAATATATTTCATGTGCCAAGTGTCAAAAATGATTGAAATGCCAAAAATATAACCTTTTAAAAACAAAGTTTTAATTATACTCCATTTATTTTTATATGCATTAC
This sequence comes from Pyrrhosoma nymphula, assembly GCA_963573305.1. Classification (NCBI taxonomy): domain Eukaryota; kingdom Metazoa; phylum Arthropoda; class Insecta; order Odonata; family Coenagrionidae; genus Pyrrhosoma; species Pyrrhosoma nymphula. The sequence goes on along the minus strand of OY754335.1, from coordinate 1,926,654 downwards.
GTCACGTTTTAATGTCTCATATTCTCAGTGCATTTTATTATATTTTTTAATCTGCTTTATGGTATATTTGCCATTAAATAATGTATTATCACATTGCTAATAAATTTAATTAGTGAAGGTAAATCATTCTATCTTCACCAATACGTCAAATTATTCAGACATTCGACAACCATTAGGAACATTAGTAATTCGATATATGACATATATATTCATTTTAGAACATTCAATAGCGATAATCACATTTGTTGGCTCACCGCGGTCCATCTCCCACAACGTCCAAGGGCTAAGTGCTAGTAGCTTTGATCGCCGTCATTAATGAATAATTAGCGAGTAAAATATTGCAAAAAAAAGTCCAGAGGGTAATGCGATGATGAAAACGAAATTTATTAAGATGCAAGTGAAAACGGCTATGAAAACAAAAGAAGAAAAACAATATCCCCAGCAGGGAATCTAACTCCACACCTTCCGCTCCATAGTCCACCACCCTGGGCAGCCGGTTTCTTGCAAAGATAACGGGCCTTCAATTCTCTTTCATTTTCATACAATTGGGTTTGTACGTACACAGTGTGAGCTAATATAGAGGGAGTAAAATCCAAATCGGTATGATGCAATTTTTTCACTTAAATCTATAGACCTATCACAAGTGAGAAAAGGTACGCAAAGTGCCATGCAAATCTATGCATAAACAAAAACCACTTCAACCACCACCTTAAGTTGGGTTATGCGTAAACCAGCGGCGAATGGGGTTCAAATATGCTCGTGCCGTGACCATGATACAAGCGAGATCACGGTGACGGTAACTCAGTAATGAATGCGAGAATGAAATCAACGTATAAGTAAATATCCTCTTGAAAAATTGCATTTTTTTCTAACTAAATGTTGTTCTTTTTTTCTAGGTAAGTTCTTCTCCTGCCTTCCCAATGAAAATCACTTGGATTATCTGCAATGGTGAGTTATTAGAACCCGCATCTCATATACCTGTAACCAGCGTGTGTATCTCATCCGTAGCGTGTATGTCTGGCTCCACGATTGGTCGCCAATAGCAAGAGTCAAACAAGATTATATTCGATGGTTCTACGACTCAAATCGTCGAAGTTAACTTTTCGGGCGGGATCACCCGCTGCGCTCAGTGATGAACTATAGTTTTTTTAAAGTCGTAAATTCTCTTATTCTTACTTCTGACTATAAAAAAATAATTGGATGCATAACACGATGGTACAGTTATTATTCACTATTATTTAGCTATTCAGCGATTATATCTTAATAGGAAACCTCATTTATTTATCTGCGGGGTTATGTACCGTCTCTATTTAGTTTAAATATCCTATGTGTCGTCTTTTGAAACGTTTTCCGCATAGTAAGATTACACTATCCAATAAAGTTTCTAGTGAGATTACACTATGCAATAAAGTGCAACTTTTTCAGGAAATGCCTAAAGAAAATCGTGCCCTTTATCTGGCTACATAAGCAAAGTAGTATCTTTTGACATCGTTTTGTTCACCTTTTAAATTTCGAGGTTCTTGGGATTAGTGGCAAAAATGGGAATGGAAAAAATAAAGAATAATATTTTCTCTTGCCAGTATAAATTTCAATTTTGCGAAAAACTGATGTAAGTAGTGAATGTTATTATTAAACTTATTGGTTTTCACCTGACAATATCAAGCTATCTTGTTTATTGAGCTATTATGTTTTTAAAAAATATACTGCAGCTGAAGTAAACAAGCGTTAGTTCAGCAAAAATGGCGCTTTTGACGTTTCCTCGTGCCACGAACAAGTGTTGCAGTTAAAAATAATATTCGTTCGATCAATATGCCGCCGTTCGCCTTAAATATCTGACTTAAACTTTTCAATGTACGAGGTACACGAGCAGCCAAAATTGTGTTTTTATTTGGCATCAACAAAAATAAATAATAGTTTTTTTGTTTGGGCTCACCTGCAATTTTTGAATAAATTATTTTTCACCGGAAGTGGTTGCATTTGTTGGGACAATTTAATCAGCGACCACTGTCTCTGTACATCATTTGAGCTAATTCAGCAAGGGATACTTCGGATGGATGAAAGAGGGGATGACTCAATCGGAAGGCTAAGGAGCAGAGGGGAGAACACAGTTTATTGTGTGCTACTCTGCTAACATGACTATTTTTGGTTTTAACTCAATTCTTTTCTCGCCGAACTCTGAAAACCCCTTTAGCAACCGAATGTTTTTGAGATTCTGTAAACATTAATGCGGAGATTAAATAGTTTATTTTTATAAGTGCTTCAGAAATCATACAAAATACGCAGTCTTAAATTTCTGACGAGACTCATGCGTAATAAATTCCTCATTTTTTAAACCGAGTCTCCCTGAAGTCGGTTCGCTTACTATTTCCCGTGGAAAATGTCCAGTATTTTTTGGCAAATATCGCCGCACTTATAATGGTTAGTGGCTTATATTTTGTTTTCCTTGGAAAGGTATCTTTTTCTTTATAATGAGAACAATTTCATTGAATTTTATGCGAAGTGATACCTCGTTCCAACTACCGTTAAGGGGTAGAAAGTTGTTGCAAATAACAGACAGAGCATTATGAGTGTGGCAATGGTGGTTTACTACCTTGAGAAACGTGGTATTAAAGCGATGGTTGTACTGCGGCACTCCTCCATTTAGAGCCTGGTCGTAGAAATATACTCATCCACAGAAAAGGGCCTTCCGTGGTACTTGCACCATGTTTCTCTACCACTATACGTGTGAAATGACATCCATTGAAGCATTTTAAGATTAAGTTCACACTACTACTCCTCGGCAATTCTTTCCATTCATTTCTCCTTTACAGGAGATGATAATGTAGATCGGTAGATGGAATTGTTGGCGGATAGGTATGTAGTGTGGCAGAGGCAATTGTGCGGATACGGTCGCTGAAGTTCTTTTGTTGGGCAAAAACTGTCCAAAGGCCTGATTAAATTCATATTACCTACCTCATTGAATTACCCTCAGTTAAATATGTTAGCAAATTTTAAAATTGGTCCTACCCCTTTAACAAAAGAGGTCATTTATGTCTAGTGGGAATGTAATCTGGAGGGAAATGTCCCGACGCTCCTTGTTTGTTCTTCTGCTGGGCACAGTTTGCCTAAAGACCTTCCTGAATTGGTGTTAGTTGATACTTTTTGAATACCCCTGTTAATTAATACGCCATCGAGTGACATTGTATGTCCCATACACCCGTGATGTTTCTTCTCCTCCGTGTTCGTCACCTCTTCTCCTCTCCCCATGCGAATTCGCATTCCCTTAACATTCCTCCTCTCTCTCACTTCTTCATTTCCCTCTCTCTCTCTCTCCCTCTCATATATATATATATATATATATCTCCGTAATTTACGCGCCCTGACGCGGAATAAAAATCCCCCCCCCGCCCAGCCCCACTTACCACCCTAGTCGTCATTATCGTGCACGCGTCGCTCAAAGGGTTCTCTCATCCGACCCTTAACCATCTCTTTACCCCTTCTCCGAAGCAACCATCTCTCCTACTTCGCCTCAATACTCTCGCAGGCAGTTGCGATATTGCGATGTATAGACTGCGATATCTCGAGGTATCGAATTGCAACATCGAATCGTCGGGCTGTGAAATGTATCGCCTTTCGATATCATTTCTCCTACCCTTCCTCCGACATTCTAGAAGGCCAAAGTGATATTTCGATGTATCGAATTTCAAATTGACCCGTGAGGCTATGCTATGTATCGCCTTGCAATATCCTCTTTCCTACCCAGCCTCCGACACTCTTGCAGCGCGGTGCAATACTTCGACGTATCGACTGCGATGCTCTCGAGGCATTGAATTGCAAAATCGAACCGTAAATGCGGGTTTACATGTAGCAGTCGACTGCTATAGCAGTCGTTCGATACGCGATACATCGCTACTGCTACCGACGCGAAGTGTCCACACCAACTTCTACAACTATCGCAGCGTATCGCCAGCAGTAGGCACTTCAAATTGGCTTCTATTTTGTAAGAAAGGCGACGAACTCGTCTCACAACCCTGCTTGTTAGAGAGCGGCAGAAGCAGGAAAGGAAAATAGTAGAGGTTTGACCTAAGTTTAGAATAAACTCTCCTCAAAGATCTAGGTACTCCTTTGTGACGGCGAGGAATGTTGGAATTCTTACGTATTGACCAAGACATATTCCTTCTATTACGTACTATGGTTGGTTTTTAAAGTTTTCTAATGGATATTACGTACTGTAACAATAATGAGAATCGGTTCAAAATGTCATGTATTGACATAAATATGTATAGGTACCCTACTTAACAGACTGGTCCAAAACTGGAAATAATCAGCAATGGAACGAGAAAATATCTTCAAAGGTGCGACTGGCCATATGTCTAAGTTTTTTGGCCCCTGGGGATTCCTATCGGTCTTTAAGTCGCATTTTTGTCGTCATTATTTTTATAATCCCCCTTCCTTGTATTCCATAAGTATTCATGTTCCCTATATCCTTCGATCTGAAGAGATGACCTCCTGGCAGAGAAATCATCGCCAACTTCTTCAAATTCCCGGTCGCTTTCCATAGCGCGTCCTCAACCGCTAGCGAGTGTTGCGATAAATTGCACTTCAATGTGATGGAAAGTAAGAAGTCCTTCTACTTTGGTAATAGCTCGAATCCAGGGTCGATCACGTTCGACCTAGTCCTCTGTCGACTCTTACTCGCATCGCAGTTCGCGTTCACACGTACAGCTGGGTTTACACGTAGCAGTCGACTGCTATGACAGTCGCTCGATCACGATATATCGCTACTATCATCAACACCAAAGTGTCCCAAGAATTCCTCTAAGAATCATGGGAAAACAGTTGAATCAGGGAAAGCGTGGAGGAATCACAGTTTCACCGTCTACACACAATATTAAAGAATAAATATTTAAATACGACCGATATGGTTTACAGTGATTAGACGTTGCATGCGTAGTTAAAGAGAGGATAGATTTTATTATGGGTAGGTTCCCTTATTCAAGTATATCGCTAATAATATGAAATGGACATTTTGTCTCCTGTTTGTTGTTTCACTGCCTGCCCAAGGCATCGGCTTACGAAGACATTATGAAGGCCTTAATTTTTATTTTACATATTATTATTATTTCTAATTTCGCTTGTCAACCAAGGTTTCAACTTATGGAGTCAATAGCAATGCCTTCAAAATGACAAGCGTTGAGGGATCACCATTAGGACTGTCAGCATTCAACATTTTTACGTGCCTATATATATTTAACTACGCCTATGGTTAATGATTAGATGTCGCCTTCATTTTTCAAAGGGAGGATATAATAATATTTGGGGCGTGGAACCTTTAATCAAGTATACATGATCGATATTAATATGAAATTAGGGAAATGTTTATTTAAGTTTACCAATAAATATTTCGGTTGATAATTTACAATTGCGTGTATAGAACGAGATTTAGCGATACTTCATAAACAAAACTTTTTTCGGAAACACTTGAAGCTCAGAGAAATGAGAACGACTACATAAGATTGCCCAAGGAATGTCTATGAAAAAAATACTTCCAAATCTGAAATGGCTGTGTTTCTCGCACTGATATTTTTGTACGAGTCCGACCTCACATTCCAGAGGCATTCATGGTGTCTGTACCTCTCAATAAATTTAAATGTTTCTCCCTCCGACAACTTTTTCCTTAAGAGATTTTTGTAATTGCCGGTCTCCGCCATGTTTTGCTTTCGATGGTTGCGATACACATGGACTGACTGCGTTCAAAATAGAAAAGATTCTACTTCGCTGATAGCTCGAATTCAGGGTCGATCTCGTTTGACCTACTCCCCTATCGACTCTTACTCGCATCGCAGTTCGTGTTCACACGTGCGAGTCGAGCTTAACAGTCGACTGTCATAGCAGTCGACTGCTACGTGTAGACCCACCTTAAGGCTGTGCGATGTATCGCCTTTCGATATCATTTCTCCTACCCTGTCTCCGACATTCTAGCAGGCCAAAGCATTATTTCGATGTATTGAAATGTCGCGATGCAATAGTGAAATACGCATATCGCTTTGAGCTTACTCTAAATCCTCATCGTTGTATGAATGTGATTTCATTGTTGAAGAAAATTCGTGATGTTATGCGATATATGAGATGCATCGATTCTTTAGTGATACGGTGGGGTAGTATCGCAATGCAATGCTGAAACTTTAATATCGCCCTAAGCCCTAACCTCCACTCTCGTCTCTTCACTTCAGATTCCAAAACATCCCTTCTCCTCTCTCCCGTGTCTTTCTCCCCCCGTGGTCCTCTCCGAGTCTTTTTTGCTCTCGTCCCCATCTCCTCTTCTTTTTTATCCCTCTCTGCTCCATATACCCTTTCTCTGTCTTTCTCCTTCCCTCCTCCCTCCTTCCCCCCCCCCCCAATCCTCCAAACGGATTCGGGTGATCAGCATATACACATTTCCTCGTCACTGCGGGGTCGATCCCATTTGCGCTGCTTTGTGAATCAGATCGATACATGGGCGTATCCTTCGCTTGGTCTTGTACGAACGGTGGGGTGTTTTATGGTTGCGGTCAATGGCTTGGTGGGCCCTTGTGTTCATGTGGGAACATAGTTGACGCATTGTTAAACGCTTCCCACTGCGCAAGAATGACAGAATATTCGGAGGGAATTTTAATTAATAATAAATTTACATCTCAATACGTGACGTGTTAACCCTGTAAGCTTGTAAGGAATGATATCACTACGAAGCAAATCAGATGATTTTAATTTTTTTTCCTACGCACTCATATGATACGCCTGAATGAACGTTATTGCCCTTAGTCTATCATATGGTGGAAATAGCAGTAATAGACTGAGGCTTCGACCCAAATGCTGTCCATTTTTTTGCATTTTATCTGTATTTATGGTGCTGGTGTGCTAATTAATCGTACGTTTACAGTTCAGCTCCGAAAACTAATATGACAGTTTCTTTTTCGAAAGAAAATAGCTTCGGGTGGGTTCAAATGTATGGGAAAGTATTGCGTGCAAGAGTAAAGACAAACTCTTTTTTTAAAGTAATTACGACTGCTGATTTGTTTACTTTTTATATTGGCCAGCAAGCATTGATATCATAGAGGTAATTCTATGTTTAATAATCATATATCCTATAGTAAATTTTTGGGGAGTTAATCTGAACATGAACCTGATTATTCCCGACTTGACCTGATTTATTCTTAAGGTAATTCACTTCGCAACTACATATCTGTTAAAAATACGAATATCAATTGGACATGTTACCACTGTGAGGTTTTGAGTACGAGTGGAAGTATATTCTTCGCGAATAGAATGATTTCGATGACAAAGAAGCAGGATGAATAATGATGGCAGAAGCAAGAAAGTGATTGTCAGCGGAGTAACTCAAGCAAATAAGTCATTCTACCTGAAGGAATGTCTGCTAACAACTAGTAACACCAGCCTGGAAGTATTTATTGACACCTGTATTTGGAGTACGCTCTTATATGGCTGTGAATCATGGACAATAACAGCTGCAGAGCAATACATTTCAATACATATTAATACAATTGGGTGCATTGGAAATATGATGTATTTGAAGAATGACTAACAATCAGATGGACGGAGAGAAACACCCACGAAGAAATGGGAGAGAAAGGAAGTACGTCGAAAACTCTGAGAGGAAGAAGAGACAGACTTATTGGTCACTTTTTTGACAGAATATTGCATTGAAAACAATAATGATGGGAGAAATGGATAGGAAGAAGGAGATAGGAGAGGAAAATCAAGAATGTAATACATCAGGTAAATTATGAAGGACGTCAAAGGGAAGGGTTATGAAGGAATGAAGCTGTATGAGGCTGTATGGCGAGCTGCGTGTAGACCTGCAGCAAACCAATCTTTAGGGTTGATTACTCCTGATGATGATGAGGGCCATAGGTTCGGTATTTTGTGGCGATAATTTCTTGGGGAGGAGAGGAGCATATTTTATACTCGGTAAAAATCTGTGTGCTCCTGAAATAAATGATCATCAAACAAAGATTGTGAAAAATAATCGCTACGAACCTTCCTTTTTGCGCTACTCACAAAGCTAAGTTTGCTACTACCGATGCACTTAAACGCTTACAAAGTGCGGAATGTTTTCTATTTCAGGAGTGGTAACAAAATCCCCGCAACAAACTCTATCTGAGGCAGATTACGATAGGGAATGTAACTTCACCCAAGCCAAACTTGACATTGTTTAAGCAAATTTTCTCAAATGGAGAAATAAATTGTGAGAACTACAGAGGAAGACCAAGAATTGTAATACATCTAGAAAACCATTAAGGACGTCAAAGTGTAATATTTTGTAGGAATGACGCGATTGGCGGAGAGGAGAGGTGAGTGTAGAGCTGCAGAAAACCAATCCTCGGATTCGATGGCTGCTGATGGTTTTCTATTCGAGAATTAATGAAAAGATATTTCTCTGCCGCACGGAGCCCACAATTGAAGTCTTACGTCATGGGGGAGAGAGAGCAAATAATATCCGAGGAGAAAATATGCAATCTATTGGCTCAAGTCGCGAGAGTGGACTTTTTGATTTCGTTCCATCGGCATTCAGGAGGGTCACTTAGTATGCAGATAACAAATCACGTACTTTGAGCGAATTTGGGGCGAATCTTCTTCTTCTCACGAGACTCTTGAGGCGGCTCGAGTTTCGCAGGTCGGAATGAGATAGGGGAATGGGAGGAAAACTAAAAATTCCTTTACTCATTTGGGGGTTGGCGCGCTCTTCACGCTCCCTTGACCTGGACCGGATTCAAATTTGATTTTTGGCATCGGATAACTTCCCACTGAGTTAACACCTCTTTCTGCCTTTTTTTTGCTTGCCAGAGCTGTGAGGACGTCCGCTTGAATTGCCTTTTGATTTAATAACGAGGTGATGTAATGGATCGGCCTTGTGTCACTTTTTACGAGGATGACCCGGTACGTAAAGGGTCCAGGTTCGTCTCCAATGGGAGTTATGTAGTCTCGACGTCTCTGCATGTGATAATGGGTGCTTTCCATTCGCTCCAGTGCAGTGTTCACCTTGAAGCACAACAGGGCATTGCTTTCCATTCGTTTCAGATCATTCACACTCGGCAGTTCACTTCTAAACAGATCGGGAAAAGAGTGAAACCAAAAAAAGTACGCTTATTTATATTAGATCTTCGATTCTCACATTGGCGATTGTTGCTTCTGTGTTGACATTCAATTAATACTTCAAACAAGTATTTCAATGCTCTTTGTTAAACAGCTTAATTTTTTAAATACATTTTTGAATTGATTGAAAACAAAAAACTTTGTTCAGTTCCACATCGACATTTGAGCGACATCATCAGGTTTTTTCTTTTCAATCATGAAGGAGTTCCATAAAGTTACGCCTCAAACCATTATTTCTGAACTAATACGGTTACGATACCAAAAATAAATTTGATTGTTTCAGGCTTGATTTCGTGGAAGTGATATTTATCCATTTGGAATTTTTAAAAACTGTGTACTTTTCCACACTTCATTTAAAAACTGCGACCGGTTTCACTTTAATAAGGCAACAGTACAATGTCTTTTAATCCAAAATGGATACACAAAATATTCGGCCGTGGCTATTGTGAACCTGGAAAGGAATGCCACCTACCGGTAGGTTACCAAACCTTTCTCCTGGGCCCATCGCTCCAATCACCGTCGTTCGTGTGAGCAGATGTGTGTTTCCATATGCGCCAGCTTCTTCTACCCCTCCCAATGGAAAGTTCCCAATATTCTTCTTTGCTAACTTTTTCGACGATGAAAGGAGTAGAAATGGTCATGATGAAAAATCATCAACCCGGACTGGGACTCAAACTACTACCAAAGATCCTATCCCAATGACACTCTCCGAGCCAGTGCGCTTACCTCGACGAGCCAGTGCGTTTCCCTATTCCCTAGGAAATATTTTGAGGATTCGAGGGACTTAGTTGATATACCCTTATAGTGATAATTATAATGTCGTTTTTATTTCCGAGTGAATTTAGGTCTTTAAATACCTCTCTTACAAGTAACTCATTACATATCACACATTAACGCCCATGCCCTGAGTGGAGAAAAACCCTAATCCTTCCATAAGTTATTTTATATTCTACGTTTGCTCTCAGAAATTGCTTAATCTTATGCAACGCTAGCTTGTAATTGCATTATAATTTCATGGGTAGGCCACTTGAAGGACGTTTTTCTTCATGCTGAGGAATCAGTGTGAGTAAAGCTTTCTATGGTGGAATGTCTACAGTGTGAGTCGTCAACCATTCGTTCCCTAACTCATCTATTATTCATGTCCTACAAGATCGTGCTAGGGTGATAGGGATAATAAAGTTGGAATAACGGGAGGAGGAAGTAATTGCCTCCCATCCCAGAATTTCTGATCATCCCAATTAATTTCACCTTTGATTTCTTGTGGAGGGTGCGGAGTCTTTAATATTGGCTTGGAATTTTAAATTATTGGGTAATCGAATCTGTTTCCTACATTCGCTTGTGGCGGAGCTCGAAAAAAGTTTTAGAGGTATAATTTGGAAGCAAGTTTATAATACTGCTTTCCGTTCAACTTTTCGAGTCCCGTCATGATAACGCGTTCTTTTCATCTTGTGGTTAGGTAACGCCTGACTGCGCTGAGAATTAATTTATCTGATACCTTCTCATATTTTCCCCGTTTAACATTATAAAGCGTTGTCTCATTCTTAATGAATAGTAGTGAACTTCAGTCTCAACTCTACGATGAAGTTAGGGTTCACTCATAGTGTGTGGTATGAAACGTGATGAGATGTAATGAGTGGGAATCGTTTCATTGCATAGGCATTCTATAATCTCAATATTGTAAGCGCAATGTCGTTGCTCGATGTCTTGCTTAACTAAGATTAGCCTCTGGATTGCCCTGTGACATATTAGTATATTTCAGTGCTTGAACGAATAAATTGATTGTCTAATAATCATGGGTATGATATAGGAGGGTCTGTCCACAACTACGGAGCCTACAAGCCACCTTAAGAGATTGTGTCTGGGAGTACATTTAAAAAATATATATATTTCTGAATTACATCCTAGGAAACTAACTGTAACTTACTGTGCAGCAATACTCTTGTATTAATGGATAAAATGCGAATATTATCGCTATGCGAAAGTTAAAATTTGAGCTTTAAAAATTGCTCCAGGCTTACGAAACGAGGTGCAAGTATTAATTGGGATATTAAGACTAATAGGTACAAGTATGCTCAAAAATACTATATACTTAATTATGGCTATTTGATTCCTTGTTTTGCGCAATTAGGCATTTCCAAAATATCTTTCATCCTATCTCTTTAATCTTTTATGATCAAGTCTACCACAGCATTTCGGAAGTCACAAAAAACGTACTTTTTACATCATCGGTTGAAGGACTGTATTCCACCTAACAAGTGGTTATCTATAAAAATATAAGGTCTTGTAGTGATTTTCATCCAACTTCTTATGATAGGCTAGCTCATAACAAAATACTATCATTAATTTCAAAATTGTAACATGAAAGCAAATGTCCCATGGTTAAAAATGTTATACAAAAGTTGACCGAGAGAGTTTCAGCATCGTATGTTAGGCCGGCTTTTAAGTAAAACATAATTTAATTCAGAAACTTAAGTAGATATTTTAATAAATCTATGGAAATAAAAGTTTATATTTACTCCGAATTCTGCCTCTCACGTGATATTTAAACCCATTTGGTAAATGTTTTCCGCAAGTTAATTATTTCCGATGATTATGATTTTTTTCTCTTAGTTTTTCCCTTGCATCTCCATTTTTTAAATAATAAAACTATTAAAAGGTTAAAAGACACGACTGCAAAAAATGGTGCTAAAAATATCAAAACAAGATCGGTTTTCGCTTCGTTGAATAAATACTCATTTAGGTGTTGGTGGTAATCTGCAACCTCATCTGTCACCTGGTATGCCTTTTAACAATTAAGAAATTTTGGCCAGCGATTAAAATTATCAACAAACATACATACATAAATAGACAGCCGCTAAAAACAAAACACTCCGTTTATTTTGGGGCACTCGTGTAATAAAGTAATATGTATTTAATGTCTAGTATTCTCATGAACCATTTTTATGCATGTTCTTCATTCCTATCAACTCATTTCCGATTTGCTCTTCATTTGCTGCGAGGAAAAATGGTCGCCGTAGTTTGTAGCCTATTACAAATTATTGCGCGGCATCTCAGCCGTTGCTGTGAGCTGGAATTGTCTGTTGCACTTGACGTGACATCTCGCCGTTGCGACCGGGTGTCGGACGGTTCTCTGCAGTGGGCACTTATGACCTTGCCTGCCGAGTGCCCTCCCCTCCCCCTCTCTCCTGCCACCCCCCCATGAGCAATGCAGCGAGACTGCCCCTCTCACGCCTGTTTTTTGCCCCACAGAATGGGAGAGTGTGTGACCTTTCACATTTCCCGGAGGCAAGCGATTTTCCGACGCCGGGCGATCTGATCTACGGTCGGCTGTCGATCGCATCCTATCGAGGGTCGCCATCGGCCATCGTTCAAGCTGCAAAAAAAAACTTGCGAGCCTAGCAGCTAATCTGCAAAGAAAACGATATTACGTCCTCTCCTATAACCTTCCTGAGGTACTACCACCTACCTTTCTTCCACCTACCTTTCTTCCACCTACCTTTCTTCCACCTACCTTCACAATCCTCGAGAATGTTGCCAAAGTCACCAGTTTTGCCTCAAAATGCTTTTTTTTCAAATATGTTAATTTCCTGTCTACTTTCCTATCGATCGATGACTGAGGTCATTTTCGCCACTGAGCAATTGTCTGTAGGTTGGTAAGGGATCATTTGGGGAATGAAGAAAGGGTGTCGAGAATGAACCCCGGCTTTAGCGTTTTCTTGAGGAGGTTCCTCCGCGTTGTTAGTCAAATCAATTATTAAGTTCAACCTATTTTGAGTACTTTATTTATAAAAAACATTGCTTTCACCAAGTGTGACCAGACGTCCGGATTTCGCCGGATATGTCTTGCTTTTTTATAAATATGTGAGCGTCCGGCGGGATTTTTTTGATTAAGGTAAATTATCCGGCTTTCTGCCTTTCAAAAACATTGTGCACCAGATGCTGAAATACAGCATATAAGATAATATCCAGGGGCAAGAGTATTGTTTTGTGTCTTTACATGAAAAATACATATTTTAAAGGGAATTTTGCTGTTTGTAAAATGACGAGTTTCGGTCCTGCTTCAGGTTAACAGCCACAACGACCGCAAAACCGCAGAATATGGCTGGTCTGGCGTTTACATCAATTTCCGCTTCCTGCTCTAGTTTACGTATCATCGTTTCATTCCGCGATAGCACGCGCTTTAACACGCGGGGCGGGGAAAGGTATGAATTGGAAGGACTGCAATTAGACAGACATTACTGTATAATTCAAAGAATCGATAGAAGACACTTTTGTCAGAGATTATGTTCGACCTTCAAAATATGTTGAACTTGAAGTAACAAAGTTACAAAATATTTCATGGAGAACGTAAAAAAATGCAACATTTTCTGATTTTCAGTGTGATGCATTTTTGTTTACTCATCGTCTCTATTGACATTTTGGTCACATGATATGCAAGTGAAAAGGAATTTAATGTGTTGTCAGGCTTTTTTTCAAAATGTCCTGCTTTTTTCCTTCAAATGTCCTGCTTTTGAAAATTTTGATGTGGTCACTTTACTTTCACTGTTGAATTGCCTTACATATTAAAAAAACAAAGCTAGGGTACAAAGTATGAAGATTATTCAACGACTACATTTTTCATTAAAGATAGGAACAAGTTACCTGCCGCTATTTTTAAGATATTCCCTGAAAATGTGAAAATATTTAGAAACAAGTGTACCTACCTACATTATTTTTCAATTGAGCATTCATTTTCAAGTGAGAGAGAAAAACTTTTTATATTTTTACTGGTATTTATTATTGAAGGTACAACTAGTTTCAACGCATATAGGCGTCATCTGCAGGTACAAATTTTGTTTATTTAATTAATGTCAATTATTGCTAGGCTATTGAGGTGTGGGTGGAATAGAGTGTGCAAGGAATGAATGAAGGAACCACTTCCCTCTCCTCGGGGTTTCCCTCTCACTTTCGGGGGCGACGGTGAACCTACCGATATTCCGCCCACCTCACGCTAATCACCCGAAGCGAATTACCGAAGCGAAAATTACCCAGCCCCCACCAGTTGTAGCCTTTTTTTATCGGGATTTTAATTAACGTCTTCCGGCTCACTGACCTTACATCAGTTGCTTACCACAGCTGCACAGATTACAACACAGGTAAATTCCAATTTCAACACAAGTAACATGCAGTTCAATTTAAACATATGTCAAGTATTTACTTTCGATTTATTAGCCATATTCAATTATAAATACCCCGGTTGGCGTAAACGCTTATTATTAATCCGTTGAGGATCAACTAAGAGTCAAAGTAATACAAGTAACAAGCATCGTCCAGTGTCACCTGTATCACTTTACTCCGGTAAGAAATGGCAAAAAGCAAAGTAGCTTAAGTGTTCGCCGGCTAGATCGCAGCACAATACGTTCGGACACTTGTATTCGTTTTCCTGTAGCTACCTGACGGTACCCGACGGTACCAACTTAAAACATATGCACTTATATTGTTTTTCGTGCTTATGTTACTTGTATTACTTTGACTCTCAGTCCCTCAATTAATAATATTAATTTATACAATTTATCAATTGGGAACTGTTCTGTTGTATATATTATCCAGCCCCACCGGCAGTCTCCCTTATCATACAGGTCAAATAGGAAATATTGGCTCACATACAAGTGAAGCTTCGGTACTCTTCAATTGGGAGATTTTCGGCCGTGGTCCACTACTGCCACGGCTGCCGTCGACTGACCGTCACCTTGACCGCTCCCGATTTGATCTCCCGACCTTTCTCGAAATACTCATCTCCCTTGCTAGTGGACTGCAAAGAGGCACCTCTGGTTGCTCTATGACTCACACATATGATCGCTCCCACGGATGAGAGTTTGGAATACAGAGGTGGAAGATTCCTCTGAGAGTTCGGGAGAGTGCCTGAGGTGTGCTGCAGGCTCATATCACTCTAAGAGCTTTTAATATATCCGACCGACTCTTCTGGTTGTTAACTTTGAAGTCCCCGGCTCGTGACCTCCTCTCATTGTTCATTTGCCCTTGTGCGGGCGTCGGTTTATCGGAGCTATTCTTGTTTAGGAGGTTCCGCCGCGACCGTGTGCTCGTCAAAACAAATACTAAATACCACATTTTTTATATGTTGTCCAAAAAATCCTGCTTTCGCTGATGAAATGCATAACCTATAGAAACCTAAAAGTAAGGAACAAAATTTGCAGATTATTCCACGAATGTATTGTAAATGAGCACTTTTTTCCAGGCATAGGAGCCGACTGCAGCGCCCTTTCCTACGAATTACCACATTTTGACTTCAATATCGGCAGTAATTCCATAATAACTAAAACAATAAGGCGGTAAGATGCCTATATTACATTTTTATTCAATTTATCTGGATTATTTCCTTCTTATAAATAGTTTTCCGCGAAAAATGGCATTTATATTTGATGGGAAAATACTATTTTCTTCCCCGTGTTTCTCTCATTCCCCCATTGAACACAGTATGTAATATCAAGTTCAATTATTATAGAATAAAATAGCGTGGAAAGGTATTATTTTGTTGTTCATATCAGATGAAGACAACTTTTTCTACAAGTAGACAGGATATAAATAAAATGACATTTAAGTCATTTTTACGGTGGAACTACCTCCTTAAAGCACTCCCCCCCCTCACCCCCCCCCCCTCACCCCCCCCCCATAATTTCCTCCGCCGACCGGAACAACAATAAATATAAGCTACGTGACCGAACTGCAGGGCTACCACTTGACAATTTTGAATCACCCACTACCAACCTAAAATCTACGGCTGGACGTGTAACAACTAACTCTACCGATAACCTTTCCCCCTCACCCTCCCCCTCTCCTACCTTATTCATCAAACTCCGTTTTATTATTAATAGATGATACAGTTATAAGTTGACCCTAGGGTCAGGTGATAACTTAAAAATGCATATAAAGGTATTACATAAAACATGCAAAAAAACAGCACCAATGCATGCCATAAATTAGAGCGTTGAATCCGAATTCAGTCTTTTTGCGAAGCACCTGATATTACATCTACATACAAAATACCCTGCAAGCCATCTCAAGGGTGTATGGCAGTAGGTGAGTAATCACCAAAATGCATTACACTATACCATAAAGTTAGTGTATCTACGACTAATGATGCACTAGCATACTTCGCTAATGCCTATCACGAGGCGAAGCCTCACAAGAATGCACTACGCCACAGATATACTACCAATGTTAGAGAGAACGTTAGTATTTATGCATATTGCAACTACAAATACGGACAGATATTCAAGAGTTATAGCGAAAACATGCACAGAATGCTGGAAGTACTAGGGAGCAGATAAGGATACAAGTACTAGGGAGAACTACTACTACTACTAAGAGCTACACTACCTATCGACAAACCTAGCTAAAAGTCTCATTATTAGGGAATGGATTGAAAACATTTTCATCTAAGCCGTTCCATGCATCCACCCCTCTGTTCAAAAAGGATAATTTCCCCCAGTTAGTTTTCTGTTTGGGGGGCTCTGTTTTGTACCCATGATTCTTCCTAGAGAAGTAAACCGGATATCTTAGCCTCCCTGAGATATCCACCCAGGCAGCTTCCCTGACATACGCTTTATATTTGGCCTTCAGCCGCGAGATATTCCTCCTCTCTCTGTCTCTCAGAGATTCCCATCCTAATTTAGCGATTATTGCACTAACACTGGCTTCGATATCACGCATGGACTAATACTAACACCAATTGTTTCAGACGCAAATGGAAAAATAAGTACTTATGCATGAAAAATATTGTATGCTTTAGTATTAAAAGTATCATTTCTTGTAAAAAAAATGCGGTTGTTATTCCTTTGATGTAAAGCGTTTATCAGCGTCCATTTCAAATACGCCTGGGTAACTTTCTGCTCAAATCTGCCCGTTAACTGTACGTCTCGCTGATATCGCTGACAGTTAGCGCCTTAACGCTGTAGTACCCTGGGTGAAATGTGTAGCTATTGGAGTAATGTGAGTGACAGATCTATAGTTACGCTTATGCGATGAAGATATTTGTACTTCGTATGCACCAAAAGCAAGAAATATCAGTGTAAAGCTGCGTTTTTCTCTCTCACATTCTCATTCACGAAATTTCCACATTGAAACCTTCGAACTGTGAGCGTTCAATTATTTTATTCGATTTTTAATTTCAATCAAACGTTGCCATCAGGCTATTTGCCTAATTTTTACGAAGCTTCATTTTCAAATAAAATAAATTATGATAGCAAAAACAAAATTTTAAAATCCGGCCAATGTACATGCTATAAAACACACTCCCATTTTCATTCCTTTTTCTACCCCGGCACAAATTTCCTCAATATTTTTCCCGTGACTGTTGACCTAGCACCAGCTGATTCGGGTCCGTTGCGGAGGCTTGTAAGGGTTATACGTAGATCTGAAGACGTCAACGCAACTTTGAAATGCATCCAAAAAAAGGGAAGGCTTGCGGGAAGCGTTGTGATCGTCTTGTTTGACGGGCGTGCGCAGACGACGCTTCATTTCGCTTTACGCCTCCCCTGACGGGGGAAGGGGAGGAGTGTGTAAGCACAGCCCCCTCGTGATTAACGCACCACCCCCCCTCCCAAACCCAACCCCCGAGTATCTGCTACATATATTGACAACCGCCGCCTGAATAACCACGTTAACCATGGTGGGTGCGTGGCAGTGGATGTTGGTGTGGTATTTTTTTTTTTTTTACATTTCACTCCCCTTTCTTTCTCCTGGTGGACACTTGGTTTCTGGAGTATTTAAAATTTTTAAAGAGTTACGATGTTACCTTAAGGGCTTTTCGCTTCGCAAATGACTTTGCAGTCATAGCCAAAAATATTGTGATGATCTTCAAAGGTCACTGAACGCAATGGACCAAGTTCTTCGTGAATATCACATGGAAATAAATAAGAAGTAGATCACCATCCTAGCATTGGGATGAGAGAAGTTGAATACAGAGGTCACACTAGGAAGAGAGACATTTGAGAAAGCGGATTCGTTCGCCTAGGTACGTCGGAAGTGCCCTCGCTTGGGACGGAGGAATTACTACGGTCATCAGGTGTAGAAATCCCAAGGTAAGAAAACGTTCTTGATGGAAAGGCAACAACTACGCACAAAGGAGATAGGACTACGAACATGGAAACAGTATGTTAAGTCATTCGCGTGTACTCTTAAAAAAAAACTCTTTAAACTAGGTCGGATAAAAGAAATTCCAGGAGGGCCGACGCCCCCTCTGCCCCCGTGACCCTGACTCTATGGAGCGGAAACATGGGCCATTGGAAAATCAGAACAGAAATGATGAGGATGTTCCGAAACCTGGTGTTGGAGGAGGATGCTGAAGATCAAATGGACGAATTAAATAAGAAATGAACAAGTGTTCAGGAGAATAGATGAGTAAAGGACCATAAGGAGCATCAATCGGATGGATATAATGCAAACCCTGCGTTACTACCCTGCGAACCCTGCGAACTTACAACCTTGCGTTGCAAGTGATTTATCCCTTCAGTTCGCTGAAGAGGGCCACCTTGTGGCCGAAATACGCGTATCCGACGCACACCCTCGTCTGTTCTTGTTTTTGTGCCGTTTCTTGACAACGCTCTGTTGAGCTAGATTCTCCCAGAAGTTGGGCCCGTTGAATGTGTGAGTGAGTTCTTGAGTGCTTGTGAGTGTGTTTGTGTTCATAACCCAGGCTTTCTTAGTTGGGTCTCATTAACCCGGCAAAGAATCCCTCATTGGGTTGAGTGTGTGTGTGTAACCCAGGCATCCTTAGCAGGGTCTCATAAGCCCAGCGAAGTATCCCTATTCGGGTTGATTGTGTGTGTCTGTGGTTGTCCATGGCGAGGAAGTAACATTCCCGTAAACCACCACAGGGGTTTTTCTGGTCGAGAGGTTGTGGTTGGTCACTGGCGTGGATTTTTCCCCCCATTTTTTCCCGCAAACCAACACAGCAATTGTGGCGTATTTTTGACGAGTGGTGCCAATTTATTACGGCTATTGGAGATTTTTTCATACCTTATAACTTTAAGAGGCCGTAGAGCTCATGTTCCCTAGTATTAAAGAGTTATAATGGTACCTTAAGGACTTGTTGTATAGTTAAACCTTGAGACCGTCGAGCCTCCTTCCCTCATTCGTAACTTATTCAGGATTACTTAAGACGTTCCATGTGCTGTAGGGTGAATGTACGGTAGTGGTAGAGGTATAAAAAAGAAACATTCAAGTGAACCCGAATTGAATTATTATGGAAAAACACACATAGGGAAGTGCACTCTGAAACATATGCGATTAAAAAAGCAAATGGCGTCCCTCTTGTGGAAGTGGTGGACATGATGGCCTCCATCTCAAACGAGAAACAAAAAACTGCCTCACTTGGTCTCTTTTTTTGCTGGGGCACTTTTATGCTGCTGGGGGATGTTCTGACGAATAGGCGTTGTTGCTTCTCTAATGCACCAACGGCTTCCTCTGCGCAACTGAATATTTAAATGATGATGGCGTCCACACGTGTGTGCTTCTCACCCAACTTTTTTTCCTCTCAAACTTATGGATACGCATCTGACTAAACGTCTTCAGAAATCCCGAACGTGTGTCTGTGTTCCTGATGCTTCAGGAAAGAATATGTGTTACTTCTGGAGGTGATAGGGAATGTGATTTAGAGCTTTTTTGTATGTACAATTGGCCAAAACTTCCAGATCTTTATTTTTTGTTCGAATTTTTATAGATCTTGAAGCTTATTTTATTTTCCTTTTGATGAAAGCATGACGCATGAAAAGTGTTGCGCCAACCAACCGTCGTCATCCCGTCCCGCAGGGGGTGCCAAATTTACAATTTTTAAGGGTGAGAAATGTTTTATTTTTCATAATCCATTTGACATGGATTGCATGGTGTTTGAATGAGAAGACTAGCGAAGAGCCTAACGTGGAGTGTTGCGTTGTTTGTTGCCAAAACATGAACTCTGAGGAAAGATGATGAGAATAGGTTGCAGGCGGAGGATGATGGAAAGTTAAAAGGAAGACAAACGACGAAGTACCTGAGAGGATACCACTCGAGGAAACTAGGCAGCAGAGTAAGTGCCAAGAATAGGTAATGAGGGGCTAAGTGACGTTGAAGGCCGTGATTGAGGTATATAGGCTCTTATCAAATCAGCCGTAACCCACATGAGAAGAGCACCTATTTTAGCTTAGAAACAATAGAAGCACCTGCTCAGATTCCCCTAATTCAATTTAAATTCATGGTGAAATTTTACATTTTATCTTTTGTTCGAACGATTTAATACTTTCAATATACCTGGCTTATCTCCTTAACTCCTCCTCTCGTTTCGCCTGTATTCCCGCAGATCATTTGGCGGTTTAAACCTTGTCCTCATCACCTACCTACCTCTCACTTTATCCCTCAGTTACGCTCTTCCTGTGAAGGAGATATGAAGTCGTATAGTCCGCACACGATAATTATGGCGCTGGGGTGGGAGGGGAGGAAAGGCAAGTCCTCCGCAGTCCCACCTTCCCCCACAAGGTACAAAGAACCCTCCTCCTCTTCCTTTTCATCCGCATTTTTAACCCGCTGTTCTCCCGGCCTCTCTATCCTTCCCCTCATTCTCCCCCCCCCCCCCGCCACCGGTACCCAACTTGGGCATTAACGTCCTGAGTTAATCGACGACCCCGATTAAAAGCAGGCTCGCGATAAAATAAATTGAAAAAAAAAAGAAAAAAAATACTCCGTGGCAATCCTAGTGCTTCCCTCATCACTCGGCGGCCATCATTTCGTTCTTTTTTTCCCTTCCCCAAGGAAAATAATGCCGGGGAATGATGAAAAAAACGGGGGGGGGGAGGAGGTTCCTTACCTCTTCAAAAAACGGCCTCGCTGTGTAATGCTTCCACAGATAAGTACGTTTCCTTGTCGTGGCGTACGGATGTACATTAAACCCTGCCTTGTTGTGACGTTCCTGCTTTTCATATGCGGTCGTCATTTCTCGGAAAAGGAGGGTATCTCTCTCTCTTCAGAGGAGACTGATCCTTCCACACACACACATTCTGTCCCTTACGTGGAAATTTCCTTCCGGTATTGCAGTATCTTGCTCTCTTTCGTGTGTCTGCTCCCCAGTGCTGACGTCTTTTTATGCATGGCAATCATGGGCGCCTTGACTAAACAATAGTCTGTAAGAAACATTGCTCTTTACCTTGTCGTTGCTTAGCTTTGGCGTTTCTGCTCGTTTAGGCTTCACTTCCTTCTTAAGTTTGGGAGAGCTTATTATGAGACCGTGTTGATTTAGGATTACTCGTTGAGGAATAATATTGTGCCAACTGATATTGTTGCGCGTTTTTCAGCAATTTTAGTCAATATTCTGTTATTGTTATTGCTATGTATTTTTCCTGTCGTCACTTGACTTTGGCGTTTATGCACTTCTGCCTTTCACTTTTTTCTTGAGGAAGTTTGGATCTAAAAACTCATGACGAGACATTAGATTACACGCCAAGGAAAAATAGTAGATATACCAACTGAAATTTATGACGCGTTTTTCAGCTCAGCTTGTTTCGTGGACGAAAAAATATCGTGTAATAAGCGCAAATAGTGGTACTTCATCTTTAGTTGGAGATAACCTGCAGCGTTCCATTTAACGCTATAAAGATACATTTTGGAGAATTCGAACACAAGTTTTTTTTTTTTTTAAACCACGAAGCCCGCGACCACCAGCCGAGTTCCCCAACCGCTGCTGCCTCTTATACTTCCAGTCCACCTCCAGTCTCCCATCCCATACACTGAGTGCCTTCCAATTTCACCCGGATCTCGGAGGGGAGAGGCATACCGCTTAGGTTGAGACTGAAAACGAGTGAGCACACTTTTTGACGATCACATTTTACAGTTCTTGATAAAGCATACGGCAGAAATAGGCGCGTGACATTGCGTCACGGTGGCGGTTAGTGTATTGGAACGGGTATTGCGGAAAGATTGGCGGGAAGGTGTGAGGAGTTGAA
Organism: Pyrrhosoma nymphula; assembly: GCA_963573305.1. NCBI lineage: Eukaryota > Metazoa > Arthropoda > Insecta > Odonata > Coenagrionidae > Pyrrhosoma > Pyrrhosoma nymphula. Next base: position 1,904,551 of record OY754335.1, on the reverse strand, counting down.
GTGAAAGTAAACATAAAAAAAGATTAAGCAAGTATTTACTTAAATATATGGCTGGAGGAAGAAAAATTAAAACAAGTAAGTTCTTTCAAGTACCTGGGAAGCATAGTTACACAGAGTGGCAACTGTACTGAAGAACTTAAAAGCAAAATTGGGCAAGTATAAGTAGCATTTAGCAAGCTTAAGGAACTGGTGACAGCAAGGAACATCAAGATGGATATTAGGAAAAGATTTGCAAAATGCTTTATATGGAGCATTGTGTTGTATGGATGCGAAACGTGGACGTTGAAGAAGAGGGAAGAAAAGTACTTATAAAGCTTTGAAATGTGGTTATGGTGACGAATGGAGAAGATTGGATGGAAAGATAAGATCACGAATGAAGAAGTGCTAAGGAGGATTGGAGAAGAAAGAAGTATGCTGAGAGAAATTAAAAAGAGAAAGGCAAAATGGATAGGACATATTTTAAGGAATAACTGCCTACAGAAAATAATAATAGAAGGGAAAATAGAAGGGAAGAGAGGAAGAGGAAGGAGGAGGCACGGAATGCTGAGGGATATAAAAGAAGGAAGGAGTTATGCGGAGATGAAGAGAGAGAGGCCCAGGACAGAATGCTGTGGAGACAACGCTACCGTTGAAACCTGTCTGCGGACCAATGCTAATGATGAAGTATTTAGCACTATGCTATGGGTTGCACGATGGATTGTCAAAATTAAATAATACCAATCTACTGCTCTTTTATTTTTTACGGCCTTCGTTTCTGAGTTCGCGTGCTTGAGTTCAACCCTGGGTGGACTTTTCACACCTTATAGATCATGGGTATTTCTAAATTCAAATGCGTTCATTGTAAGTAAGAACTTACCTGTTCTAAATTCCCTCAATATTAAACACGACATTTATTTATTTTATTCATTTATTCACAGCACACGACCAGTTTTAGGAAACAGACCCTTCCATTCCAGAAATCTTCCAATGCACATCTTTTGCGTTTGATATTAATGCGTAAAACTTTTCTTGTTTATTCGTCATTACGTTTTTTAAATGTGGAAGGACCAGGAAAATTTCCTAGAGAAATCCGTGAATTCATAAGTGACTCAAAGAAAAATAATACCAGCTCTACTTCGTCGCAGCCGACTTAAGGGAAAAATGTATTGTCTTCAAATCGCACGCGGCCGACCGTCTTGGGAACCAGTGGATTTTAATCCAGACTCTGTTGTTGATGTTCTCTTTTGATTACGATTATGGTCTTCGTATAAATTTTGCGCTGTACCCTCGGCAGTTGGAGAACATACCGTATTTCTCCGAATATAAACCGCACTTATTCTCCCGATTTTGGGGCCTCAAAATCGGGGTGCGGCTTATATTCGAGGTGCGGCTTAAATTCGAGAATTTTCTTATTGAGTCGTAAAAATGACCGATTTGAGTAAACCAGCCATTCAGATTCACGCGGACGCTCCAGCTAAACTCGCCTAAGCCACGGGGAAAGTAAGAAATGACGCTGAAAAAAGTCAAATTGGTGCACAATTTATTCATATATTTAAGGATAATATAGGCAACATTGTGTCACAGTTACATAGGTAATGTAAAAACAGATATATATCATACTAATTCCTAATACTGTACGGGATGCACTAAAAAAGGTGCGGCTTAAATTCGCGTATTAACTTTTTTCCCTGTTTGAGACCCCAAAAAACGGGGTGCGGCTTATATTCGAGTGCGGCTTATATTCGGAGAAATACGGTAAAAGACGAAGTCCTCTGCTTAAAATTACGTCATTATTTGCGACCTGTAAAACGGCCTCTTTTATTTTCTTGCCTCGCTCAAATTCTGGCTCTTCAGATCCGGTTCATTTGTCACTTTAATTCCACCGTTACAACCATTGTTGTGCCTCTTTTTTATTAGTTCATTTAATTTAGGCTTCTCAGAGAATGAACATTTTAGGAACGAAAATTTTACGCCATAATGTCCACTTAGGCAACTTAACGGCCGCAGTGTAATTTTCCGCAGTCTGCAAATTAAACAGCGGCTTTTGTAAATGACCTAGTTTTGCGAATGCTTCACTGGAAAACATTTTTTTAAAGGATGTTATCATTTGAGCTTCCTGAGAAGAGAGTAGCCCCAAATTTCGTTAAATGAAAAATGAACGAATAAAACGCTGACATAATGAAAAAAATTCGAAAAGCCTACTATTTGTACATGCCTGGAGTTCAATTTTATATTAGTTTGGATGTAAATTTTACTGCTCTTTCCCGTATCTGCCTCGAATTTATGTAAATGGTAAAACAGAAGCAAAACGCGGGTAAAACGGATTATCATGAGTTTGTGTACCCTTATATAGACGATACTTACATGCATATCCATCACGCAGTTCCCTTTCCAGGAAGGCATTGTCAAAAGAGCTTAATTATTGGCGTTATAGGCAGAAAAACGGCTTTGATTGTATCAATTTCCCCCATACTGCCCCATCCTTATAAAGCTCAAACGTTTGACAGTTGTACTTGGTGCAAGTACGTTGTATAGATAGTGAAACGAACCTTGTTACTCCTTTGTTACTTATCTTAAAAATTTCCTTTGCTTCTGTTACATTCTTACTTTGCTATATAAGTACCTCCTTTTCTTAAGACTCCTTATATTCTTCCTCTTTAAGAGTCTCTGCCGCCACATTCACGCATGGCTTTCTCAGTCTTTCACGTCATTCACTCTTTTTTCCTCCCATCCATTCTCTCAAAGTGGCCGAACCAACAATGCTCGTTTTGTTCACATACAATCATTACCGGAGTATGCATTCCACATTTTTTATGTCACATTCATTCTTAAACCTATCGCTCCAACTTTTACTGAAAACACTTCTCAGATACCTCATTCCTAGAGATACGTTATTTTCGCATTAACGAAAAGTGCAAAAAAAAATTACATTCCCTTAAAAACGTTTTTACGATTGTTCTTTATGTTTTGTGGTATTTGGAAGCATTTAAAGTGGTTTTCTATTTCGCGAATTAATGCGAAATAAGTCTTTTAGAGCGAATAATTACTATTTAGCGAAACAGGTATTCTAATTTGTATTGACAAAATTTGTATGTTCAACTATTTGTATGCATAACTAAGAATAATAATATAATTATAAACATCATTTGTCTATAGTGGTTACTCTAAGGTTTATGTTGTTTAAATAAAGAATGAGCTAGGCCTAGCAGCTTGGATATATATTTTTCGTTTACTCTTCAGATTTCACTTTTTGTCAACACAGCCATTTTCAAACTACATGAAAAACTTTCAAATACTACATTCATAACAGCGTAGGTACCATAATTTTGACCGGAATCCTCTGTTTGTGACCATTTCAATCCCATGTATCCAATTTTCCTCACTTTGCTATTTATTTGCTAATTTTCTAATAATTAATGCTTCAAAATTTTAAATTTTAAATAATTAATGCCTAAAATACAAAAAATTAATGCTAAAAAAACTTATCTCTCCCCATACCCAATGCATTTAGCCTACGCTGATGTTTGTCCTGGCAAAACCAAGTTTCACTACCATAGTACACTTTCACACTGCAATTTGTGCTTCCTTAGACAACCACTCATTACTTGATATGCTTAACATAGTAGCTACCTGTATTTCGAATACAATACTTACAAGCAGCATACTGAATTTATTTTATTTTTCTTCCTCGGACGAGGTTAACAATGAATTCGAGCCCCTTGGCGATCTTTCTACTCGAGAAAAAAATCCCTCAACGTGTATAATCTGGTTTTCATTTCTCTTATTACTTCTAAGCAATTAAGCAACCAAGTTAAACTACGGGTCGCATGGTTGAGTGAATGAAAAATTGCGTATATGCTGTGTATTGATTTTTTCTATCATCCAACGGTTATGCCTTCTTACGCCTTCGTGATTTCTTGAGATTATGCTTCCCTTTTCTTGGTTATGAATGAGGGATTGTATTTCAAATAGCCGAAGATATCCGGACAAATGTGTCGATTTTTGCTGATTGATGATCAAGCTGTCATATCCATCTCCTTACGGTTTAAATTCTCAAAAATCATCATTAATTATCCTATTTATCCCGTCAAGTGGTAGTCGAAAATAGCTTAATTCTATGTATTCGTAATAAAATGTGTAATGTGTATACAATATTACATGTGGTTAAATATTAATAATTACTTAAAACACTGGTCCTTATTTTGAGAAATATGTACTTCTCAGAATGGAATTGATACATTGTAATGGTCCAGAAAATATTCATACGAAGGCATTTCGTTAAAAATTATAAGGAACATTTTTAATCAAAGTAGAAAATTTATGCGTCTTCTTCTCATGTCTCTTTGCAAAAGTGTGTGATTTGGAGCTCTAAATGGAATTGTATTCAGATTCCGTTCTACCGTGTGTATGCGACAATTATCATGACCCGGCATCCGAAGTAGTCCAATCCTGTGCTCCGCTTACAAATACCGTTCACGTTTACTCTTACCAAGTTTGTTTGTTTGCCTCATTTTGAAAAGCGGAGTGAACTGACGGAGAAGCACTTAACCCAGTTACTCTGGGCTCCTTTTTTTATTGAGATGAAGTAACTCGTAAACAGAGCTGTCCGGTCCAGTCTCGTGTGATCTTCATGGTGGAAGTAGTACATAGGGTGCACAATATTTTTTTCCCACCGTGCTCAGCATCGCTAATCTTTAATGTTTTTTTGCCGATTTATCTTCTGTTCATAATTGTTTATAATTAAACTTAAAAGTTGCTGAAATGCTTGGTTAAAGGATGAAAGCATTCTGTTATAATTGAGCGTCAGTAGCCAAAGCGTTAGCTTTTTCTGTACATTCACGCGAGCTAATTAGTGGCTCTAGGGACGTTAACGTAGTGTAATATGACCGTACCAGATATGATCTGTTGTGAGCAAAAGTAATCAAAGTCAGTTTTATTACCATAGTTCAGTTTGTTACGTAGAACCATTTCCCTATCTGTTTTCTGTTTTTATTTTGCGTGTATGGTGTGTTTAACTTTCGTTTTTCCCCTTGAAAGCAGCTTTTAGGTTTTAAATTGTTATGTATGTTACTGCAAGCCTTATTTTCCAAAAAAGTGACATTTTTGACCTACCTTCACCATTATTTCCCTCATTGGCGCATTATACGCCCTCTTCCATCAGAGCATCGGTTATCGAATTTCATGAATTGGCCGCATTTGGTATGTTTTCCGCCCAATTCTGAGAAATGATAAGCGTTCACTTGTTTCGCATGCCTTATATAAATCCCATAATTCGGCAATTCTGAGATCTTCCTCTGATTTTCCACGCATTTCCCAAATGTAAAAAAAAGAGACCGCTGATGTTCGTGGCTTTCTTTTTTTCAGATTTACTGTGATGTTCCGTCGTGTGTTTGGCGACAGCTGACTGCTTTTATCGGATCCTCCTGATGGCTTTATGATTCCTATTCATTCTGAATCGATGGAAAAGTAGTTTAGGCGGCCGTGTTTTGACATCGGATTGATACGAGGTGCAAGAGCACATTACTCGAATCGAAATTGTGAGATGTAAAATATATATATATATTATTAGATCGCGCATGCAAATTCATTTAGTGCCGTTCATTATACTTCATTTCGTTGGATAAAAGCAGAGTTGGATTACATTTCTTTCATAAAATACCTAAAATTTTGGATAATGCGAATTGTCCTTGAAACTGTTTTTGAAGGACACGTCTAAATGTTACCGGAGAATATGTTCTGTGAAGTTCAATTATAAACGCTAATTTTGAGATATGACCGAAAATGTTGATTTCATTACTCCTTAGGAGGAAAGTTTGAAAGTGTATATTAATATGAAGGTGGATGTCAACGTAAAAAATAACATTACTAAATAGTATGTATTATTTTTTCCCCTGGAGCTTTTGGTATGACTTAAACATGGATCCTTGGTGCTATCATTTGTACTTCGTAAGTTGTATTTATGACAATCAATTCCAAATCATTCATATTGGTTTAGGGCTTGAGCAAGTTGCTTTAAATTTCTGACTGCTTCATTTTTTTTCATTCATAAGAAGACATCAGTTTCCCTTTAAAGCTTAATTTTGCGGTTTACTTTCGTTATCCGTTTTTTTAAGAGTCATTGAAGAAGGGTAGCGAGCGATCTGTCGACCAGAGATAAATTTGCGGGACTTGGGATGTAATCCCACCTCGAACACGAATCTTGAATGTGTCATATGACTGAGGGATTAAGTTGTACGACACAGCATAAAGCCTTCAAAGTTGAATCGCCTTATGATGAATTCTATTACTGCTTAAGCAAAGTTAGCCTACGAAAGCTAGAATTGATTTTGCGATTATTTACAGTTTTAATGCAATAAGTTGGTTCGAAGGCTTCCGCGGTGCGTAGAATGTTGAAGGCTAGCATGCTTCCGGGTGTTAACACCGCGTCGTTGTTTTTATTGACAACAGTTTCGCCTGCGCCTGCGTTCCAGCAGGCGTCTTCAGGTCGAAGTGGTGAAGCCGGTAATTTACGACCTTATATAGGTCCATTGCTCAGTCCTGATTGGTTGCGTCATTTTCTGTTGGCGCCAATATTTCCCCATTGTCGGTGATTGACCATATCGACAGTCTCCACACGGAAATTTCTCTTCCAAGTATTGTGGAGTATCACAGCCGTCTTCCCTGTTGAAATTCTTCGGGTGTTTTGATATCTCGATAGCTTCCCGAGTGCAAATGTGGACCGGCATACATAGGACAAACAAAAAGAGCCGTGAAGTGCCGTATTCAAGAACACAAACGGGCAATGTAGAGTAAGCAATTCCACCTCTCCGCTGTGGGACAGAGCATGCCTGTTCTGAACCTGGGCACACCATCAACTTGGAGGACGCCACAGTGATAGCCAGGGAATCTCGATATTTCCCGAGAATCATTTGGGAAGCTATCGAGATATCAAAACACCCGAAGAATTTCAACAGGGAAGACGGCTGTGATACTCCACAACACTTGGAAGAGACATTTCCGTGTGGAGACTGTCGACATGGCCAATCGCCGACAACGGGGAAATATTGGCGCCAACAGAAAATGACGCAACCAATCAGGACTGAGCAATGGACCTATATAAGGTCGTCAATTACCGGCATCCTCACTTCGACCTGAAGACGCCTGCTGGAACGCAGGCGCAGGCGAAACTGTTATCACAAAAACAACGACGCGATGTAACACCCGAAATCATGCAGCCTTCAATTTAATGTGAAAACTTAGATCCTGGATCAAACAGAACTGTGAGATTGGTTGCATTTTTTTAATCATACCCACCCACGAAAGCCGGAGTTGATTTTTCCATTATTTTCCATTTTATTGTAATAAATTTAATCCTGGATAAAACAGAACTGAGAGAATGGCTGCATTTTTTCAACCATAAAAAGCACGAGGAGGAAGTTCTTGTAATGGTATTGGATTCGTGAATATAGTAGTATAGATCACAATCAGAACAAAGCGCAAAGAGGTGATTAGGGATGGGCAAAAAATATTTAATCAATCACATAAATATCGGTACACCGGTATTTTTTCGTCGGTACTACCGGGTGGGTAATATTATTGCTTACTAATACTCATTTTAAAAAATACTGGTGCTTTTTTGAACACCGCTTATGCCTATAAGTGCTGTGATGTCTCATGGCATCGCTAGGCGTTTTAACCTGTATCCTGATTTAATTTGTATCTATACTATTATATATCTCGTGGACTGATCGAGGAAGTGGCACCCATTTACAAATGACACGAGTGCTCTATTAATAATAATTACTCACGGCTTAAAGTTCTTGCGGGTTTTTAACAAACCTGCGCCGCGAACAGTCGGTTGTAGTGGCCGTCCTCGAGAGTTCTCTTGAGCGAACGAAAGCATTGCAGACGTGGCATTTTCTCACGAGGAACGGCTCTCCTTCTTCAGCCTCTCCCCTCAAAACCTTTTCTCTTTGACTCTGAGAAAAGGCCTCCTTGGCTTTCGTCTCACGAGAGAAGTTTGTAGTCGGCGTAGGCAGAAATTCGAGGTCGTGGGTGGATTTTTTTTAGAGTGGAGGAGTTGCTAATCCTCAAACCTACTCGGGGCAAGTACCCTTCGGGAGACGAGTGAGGAGGCCGAAGAAAGACTTCTTGGAAACCGATTTCCTTTTTTCCTCCTCATATACACCATCTTCCTGTCATAATGCCAAGGTCGGCATTTACGTCGTCTTTTTTTTCTACCCAAGAGCTGATCTTTTTTTGTGCAAAAAAAGAGCAGCTCTCGGATGTTTAAGTCACCGCATATCGCTCGCTAGCAATCGAGCTGAATCGTTCATTCGGATTCGGTCGCGATAACTTCTCGCAAAAGGACGTCATCTCTCTCTCCTCTGACGTCATCCCCATTCACTGCTGGGGCACTTTCGGTTTCGACTCGCTGCTAGGTTCTTCTTTTTTTATTTATTTGTTTTTTTTTCTTCTTCTTTTTTTAGTTGGAGTTCACCTGTTCGATGATTCAATTGACTGGAACGATGCGCGCCAATGGGAACGAACGTTTTTCTGTTGTTTTTTGCTCTAGATTTATTTTCCAAGAGGGTGAAACGACCGGAAAGTGTCCCTTGTCCTCTTTCAGTCGGACTGAGGTGATGGCTTGCGAATAGCCACTTGTGTTCATGGATTTTTCATTTAGTTCTCTGATTACGACGGAAATGTGTATCATAGTAGCTGAGAATGCACTCATGCAATGTCTCGTTTGATTATAAAGCTCATATCTATGCTAACATATTTACAAAAGGAGTTGCGTCTGTCTGTATGTTTGTTTTTCTTCTCCTCGGAAACTACTGAACCGATTGAGCTGAAGTTTTACTCAATTCTATTGCATGTGTTAGGGAGTGCTTTAAGACTATTGGCGTTTCAAAATACGTAACCAATGAGGAAATTTCCCCCCAAAAACGCCAAAAAAAAGGCATTTACTTGACAGACTACCTGTTGTTGAATAGAATATTCATGTATCCGTTTTTAAATCTGACTTCAATTTTCTTATTTGAAAGTTAAACTTTCATCAAAACTAATTGTAAAAATTGTTTGCTGAATAGCATCCACTTCGAATGCGTCCTTCGCCACTAGCGGCTAACTGAAGTACCAAGACGGTGGAAGGCCTTTAACAGTACGGTATCCGGTACATACGGCAACAGAGTTGCCCAGTTATAAGTAAATATTTTTAGCTTATACACTTTGAACAGCAAATTGAAAGGAATTTATTTTTATTCTATACATTAAGATCAGTATTTTCTCGTACTTCAATGGGTGCCTTCTGCTGGTATATGATAGAACCCGTAAAATATTGTATTTTATTTAGTCAGGCTCAGTTTTGTGAAGTCTTTTCGTTATTAGCTAATAAAATATCACAGAATTCGGTGAAATTATTATTTAAAAAGTTTTTATCTTACCGAAAAACTTTTTTTTTAATATCTAACGCTGTAAGAAAGAAATTTTCTTGCATGAATTTTTTAAAGAAAACGCTAAATTGCGTCCTTAGACATGATGGTGTCTAATTATTTGTTTCATTTTCTTCCCAAATCACTTTTGTATATTTTTATGGATTAATTATCTATCCTCAATGGATAAATTTCTTCCTCTTCTCTTTCAGTTTTGGTATTTCCATCCTGTTTCTGCGTTGGCTATGGACACTGCCTACGGTTACCGTAGAACCTTTTTGTTATCTAGTGAACCTTGACGTAATATTCTTGGGCTCGGTTTTTTAATCTATGATACTTATTTTATCAGTAGTAAATCCGATAATAATAATACGTTTTCTTACCGATGATGCTCACCTCAGCTAGCCAAATGCCTGATGTAATAAACGAAACCCGAACTCTCATTTAACATCAAGTTCAAGTAAATCCTTCGTCATATTGCTGTTAATATTGACAAGGCATTATAGAACTGGGCCTAAATATCCTTTACATACACTGTTGGCCTTCGTGTGTTGTCCCAACTCTGCATCCGATTACTTTACTTTGTGCCCAATTTTTTTGCGAAAACAATCGGTGATCAGTCCCCTAAATCAGGAGCATTGCGACAATTTTTTTAATCAGTTGACAGGTATTTCCCGACAAACCTGGCCGCCTCTGTCTGACACACTTCCATTGGAAATTTGCTGGATTTTGTCTCGCGGGTTAAACAGGTCTTCGTGGACCTAATTCTACGCCTGCCCTGTCCCTTTGGGCTTTTCCCACGTCAATTGGGACGAGGACTTCCATTCTGCTCCTCGTCGCAGCTTTGAAGTCGCGTAGCTGCTGCATTCAGCCCCGGGTAGTCTTGCAGTACAGTAGGTATACCTACTGTGAAATGCAGGATATCCAGTCCCCGTGCAACGTGTTAGAGGTACTACCTGTGCATTAATTGTAAAGCGAAGCCGAAAAGCGCGCGTGAGAATCAAAACTGGGAAAGGAGAAACATTCTCACACGCGAAAATTCCTCTCGCAGGAAGTCATTAATTATGTGAAAGGAAAAAGCAGTGACTGGGGGAAAAATGTTCCGGAACTCGTTAGCCCCTTAATCTCGGGGGAAAATCCCATTTAATATTTATACCTTCGCCTCATTAATGTTTAAAACATTTCCGCGGACGTATCAGCGTGCCGAAGTGGGGAAGGAATAAAATACTTGGGATTCGCATCTTCACCGGCACATTGTTTTTTTGGAGTCGTCTTACTCTATTTAATTCTTCTCTTTTACCTTGCCTGTGATTTTAAAATAATTCCTTCTTCTTCTAGTATTTCTTTATACTTACTACACTTTTGCAAACTATTCAACCCATGGACTCTTGAAAGTGATGAAACGACGAGGTCAGCTGAATGGCTTACCTTACTTGAAACATTCCGTTCTGGTGAGTTCCAGTACGACAAGAAGGATATTATTTTTAACCCCACGCTATATCTCTAGAATTGATAGGAGTGTCATAATAAGATATACACCCTGCCAACCTGATAGGTACAAAAATATCTTCTTTTCACGTGCCATTAGTGATTGTAACAAAAACAGCGTGACACTTATCATTAGACTCATCGTTAACACACAGTTCACCTCTGCCCTTTCCAACCCTCCTTTTGCCCATTCTCCCCCACTTTCCATGGCTGGTGTCGTAACACCCCCTGCCACACGCCTCTGCGACGGCTCGCTACGTAGAATGTAGATGAGAATGAAGTGGATTGCTGCAGGAAATCAATATCGGATTGATAAATGCCGTGGATTCTCTAACCAATTGATAATAATAATAATGATAAGTTTATTTTACGGGCTTAAGCCCTATATCAAAAGAATTACAATACCAGATTTAACAAAGTAAAATTACAATATAAGATTTATAGGTGGTGATAAGATGACAATAGGCACATATAATTCATTTGCCAGTTTAGCTATACTTTTATTAAAAACCTCTTGAAAGCAGTTAGGGAGGAATTAAAAAAAAACAAAATGAATGCAATGCTCATTGCAGTCCATTATTGTTCTGTAAATAAACAGGTTTCCCATGACAAGTGCTCCGCAAAATTGACAGAATCATTCACGTATTGATCATCGTAACGGTGCGTACGTTTGCATATTACTACGGCCAAAATTCACTAACATCCGCAGGCTCATGCTTTCCGCAACTATTCAAGGAATTCATTAAATGAGGTCAGTTGGTGTAATGACCTCTTGGAATGGACGAAGCCGTGGTAGTTGATGGAAAGACAGAACTGACTGGCATTAACCCAAGCAATGGTAATGAATGGTACATACTCAGGTTATTCTTAACTCAATTCCGAATTTGCAACTGTTTTTCGGGAGAAAATCAGTTGTAACGATTAATCCATTCTCTTAGTTTTGCTGTTGAATAAATTACCAGTTTACGAAAGGATTTACGTCATGTAATGCGTGAGTATCAATCAGTCAAAGGTCACATGCTTCAAAGATTGCCTGTTTTTTCCCATAACCTAAGCAAACATTCGTAAATGTGATGTGTTATAAGACATTAGTGTGAAGATTTCTTTATTTCCAATTGAACTGAGAAGTCGTACACTAAATTTTCGAAGACTCTTCAGGATATAGTTTTCAATTCATCGTGAAGGTGATGACGAAGTTATCTTTAAATATGTCAGTGCTCGACTTCAACCTGGCTGAAAACGTAAAAACTCCTCTCTCGAGCAATACGCCCAAATACCTTAACTCGAACATACGTAACTAAACATACATAAACATAACTTAAAATACACGTACATAAACGTAACTTAACAAAGACTTAACTTAACTAAGCATACATAAACATAACATAACAAACACGTACATAAACCTAACTTAACAAAGACAGCCATCGCTTTGATTCAGTTTGTGTTATTTCCAGTGCGAGGTTTTACTTTTTTTAAGCTAGTTAATTTTTATTCGCAACAATTTGACCCATCACCCTGAATCTGCATTGCCATTAGAATACATCAGTTGGATAATAGGTATTTATATACAGCTTCCCACTACATCATTTTCTCTGCTAGTCGCTTAATTCGTTCCTAAATCCTTCTTTTAACACCCCTCATAATGTTCTCCCTGTGTTCTTATTTTTATCAAAATCTTGGTTTTCTTCGATAATTGTTAGCTTTCATTTTTAATTCAACGGTTGTTTTCATGAGAATATTATGTGTTAAATGTGTCCAAAAGTCTCTTTTATCAACTCTTTACAGATTTCACCGGGCTTCCTGTAATCACCAATGAAGTATCCATTTGATCTATTTCATTCTTTCCACAACGCTAAATTTCTATTTCTTCCATTCATCTAATTTTTTGCTGTTAACGTCATAGTTTCACGATCCATTTATCGATGTACCGTGTGAAAGAAAACCATTGAAGATGACGTACAGTAAATATCCTTCAGGTTGACATAAGATCTAATGAGTTTCTGTATTTTTCGAGATGATTTTCTCCGAAAAATATTAGATTACCCTGCTGTTCTGCAAACGTTTAGTTTGAGAAATTCTTTTAAAGAAATTCTAACTTCCCTATGCGTTACTTCGGGTTTAATAGTTTTAATGAGATCCGCAGTTTTAGCGTTTAGGGTATAGCACTGGCTTCCCTACGTGGGTGCTGTGTGTAGGTGTAATTCAAGTGAAAAAGCACGTCCGTCAGATGGAACTTTGTTTCGTGAGGTTCCATAGCATTTTTCTTTAAGGTTAGGCTGGCACCTACACCGGGTCTATCTCCACCTTTTCTATGCCACCTACGTAATTCTTTCCTTACTTATCAAACCTATCCCTATCAAAGACCTAACCACGTGTATTTTAGAGCGACGATTGTCTCTGTTGTCGGTCGTCTCTAAGAGCATATTAAAAACACTTTACAACAGTTTTTCAGGTTGTTTAACTCAGGTGCCTTAAGCCGCGGGCAACCTATCTTGGGTCCCGTGGATCATACGATGGCCCAACTTCCTTATTTCGCAAGTGTAATAATGAGACGAATGCTGGGGGAAGAAATGAATTGACTACGGTATATACGACAAGGAAGAGCTTCTCCCTACAGCCACCGATGAGCTCATTGTATAGATGGTATCAACATTTTGGTCGGGTGACGTCCGCGCATGTTGTTTAGGTTCACAACAGTTTCGCCAGCTATCCTGCTCTGGCGTCTTCAGGTGAAGGAAACCAATTCTCAGATAAAACTGTTGTTCTTCTTAACAACGTACGCCGAACCTACCCGGAAAATGTTGATATCATCTGATTAACGCCGCGGAAACCTGCGGACGAACATCAGCTCATCAACGTATATACTGATGCTACGCCGGAACAATGCGCGGTGTACGTCCCCCCATTGAGACATATCCCGCCAGTTCCCCGAGCCCCAGATTTCGCTCATAAATTTATTGGAGTTGTATGCAGCGATCTTTGGTGCGATTGAAGTGATATTATTTCTTAATGATTTAAATCTGTCTTGTATTAAATGGTTTTGTAGATAACACCGCCGCAGTCTATAATTGTAAGCGCGTAATAGTATTAAGTTCCGATCTCGCCCAGAATTGTTGGATATTTACATGAAGTTAAATATAGGGATCTGATCACATGAAGTGACCTGGACCTACCTACTGTCCAACCTTACCCTGACCGATGGGCTCTCTGAGCTCGTGCTTTCGTAATATGAGTTCACCAATCACATCGGTCGGTGGTGCATGCATTGGAAACTGTGGTTCCGGGGTCGCAGTCTTTTATTGAGTGCTGGAGGGGACGTGGGTCCAGAGAGAGAGAGAGAACTATCACTAATCCGTGATGTTGCGAATTGTCTCTTCTTTCTATTAGATGTGATATTCCCTGTGTACCATGCCCTTCACTCTCGTAGTGCGAACCAGTGACTTGTAAATTTTCCGATCCTTTTGATCCGTGTTTCTCACAAAGCATCCTTATCACGGAATTCGCTCCTTGCACAAGTTGTTTAGTTGCAATAACAACCTTCAAAGTGACATTGTGACGTGTCTGAGAAAGTGACGCCGGGGTAAGGTCCTCGCCTGCTAATCCGAGGGTCGCGGGTTCGGGTCCCAAATGTTGAAGTGCTTGTCGGTATGTGTAAGGAAAATACTGATTTACCATTAATTTTGTGGCGTTTATAAACACTACCGAATAACCCGCCGATAATCTACACTATTTCAGAATAAACTGCACGAAACTCCAGTAATAAAAAATCAAACGTCTCTAATGCGTTCCATCATTATATCGTCTACCTTCGGCCGCAATTTTCCCCTTTTTTTTCATCGAGCAATTCCCATTTTTCAACGCTTAAAAGACGCCGCTGCATCCGCTATTCATCTCATACTTTCTCTCTCCTCCACGCCGCGCCGTGCTAAAAATCGTTGGGCGTCATTAGCGCAAGCGTTCAATCGTGTCAATGCGCACTGCCTCGATTCTCCTGTTTGCAGTTTCCCTTTCATCCGTCGTCGTCTCCTTCTTCCATGTCTCTCATTGAAAGCGCGTGAAGTTTTAAAGCGGATGACGCGAAATGTGTCTGGGATGAGGATGTCCTGTTGGTTTTTTTTTTAATTTTAAAGCGTCTATTATTTCGTTCACGTTGCACAAATCTCATCGTCCATTTCAAACGCGATGCGTCTGTCGGCAAAAATGTTCTCTTCCGTCCATTCATTTGCCTCCTCTCGTGGTTTCTGTCTCGCTCGGTAAGTACTCCTCTGCTTCGAGGCTCTTGTTGTAGGGGTTCTTTATGTTCCGAGTGCTGCATCCGTTCACATAACGTTTCCATATTGCTGTAGATCTCGTACATTTGGTCATTGTACTCTATTCGTAGCGTATTGCACGGTTGCACGTATTCCCTACTCCAGGACATCAGTAGCTTAAGATATTTTTCCAGGACAATAGGAAGGCCTCAGAAAGGAGAACGCTCAGTTGATCTCAAATAAATGCATTTTGTAAAAGCTACTCTGAGGTATTCACATTTCATTCATTCCAGGAACAGTGTCGATTTCCTAGGTAAACTAGGAGAAAAGTTTTTATTCTACTCTAACTAAAGTCATAACATCTCGCGCACCTCTAATATAAAATATTTATTTTGTTTCAAAAATGTTCCATGTAAATTTACTTTCAAGTTTATAGCTCCTTCAAAGACGCTAGGAAATAAATTTTCTTTTAGACTTTACAATAAATATGTAAAAATACGGTTTCGGAATGTTACTCACTTCTTTGAGCATGCGTTTGGCAGGCCGGAAGGCAGTTTGTGGTTAAAGTGATGGTTGGCGATTAATTAGTTATGACGTAATACTGTTTCAGCCGTAATTACTGTTACCGTGATTACTGCCGTAATTACTGTTTCAGCATCTCCGAAGATACTTCAGATTACCTGTAAATTTAACTGAAGAATGACTTCAGTGAAGTAGGGGGAGGCGCTATTCTTGGGTACTTCTCATTGCTCTTTCCTTTACAATATCATATCTTCTAATCGGTTAGAGAAGAACCATCGTATTCCAATGAAAAAGTAGTTGGCCACTCTAAAAAGGCCCCATTTTTTAAGGTAGCAACCTTACTATTCTGTAATTGTTGTATTTTTGGACGAATGCATCTAATGTTGCTTGTATATTTCCTAAAAATATGCTTTAAATACCTCTATGAAAAAAAGGCTCTCTTTATTTGAAAATGTTGCTCATGAGCATTAAGTCAACGTTTTGTGAAAATTTCCTTTTTTTTGGTATATACACAAATTATCTCAGTTTTTACTGGTAAATTAAAACAAAAAAACACAATGTACTGATTCCTTCACTTCTCTCCACAGCTTGGGATGGAACCTTGAAATACTTCCTTCTGTCCTAGAAATATCACGAACTATTTCAATGCTTTCGGTCTAAATATCTTCCGCAAATAAACATCACAGACGGCATACACAATGCTAAAAAGTTGAGGGAAGCGTTTAGAAACCCGGATGAACACCAGTCGTGCGCTCGTATTATCCTTATATTTATCATTACCGTTAAGGATAGAAAAGTGCACCCTATATTTTGCTTTGAGCTTTAAGTAGTCGTTCGCTCATTGTTGAGCGAGTCGCTTGAAGTATGATTACGTACGGTGAGCGGAAATGGAAGTTGACGTCTAGTATCCGTCATCATAGGTATTCTGCTAAATGAATCCTAGGTCCATGGTCTTCCCGATGATTTCCTGAGCACAGATCTTCTCTGGCATTTCTTATTCTTTTTAAATGGATAGCGACAGCGATCACACGAGGATAAGCCCCATAATTGCGCACCGGGATGATTCCGTGTGAAGGAATCCTGAGATTTTCTATTTTTGTCACAATTGTCGATTGGCTCTCCCTCACGTAATACGGTCCATAGACCGTGGAAATATTCTTTTGATAAAATTCCCAATCTTTCTCTCCCCCGCACGTTTAATGACCCGGTCAACAAACCTGGTACAGTGCCAGTTGGCCGTCTCTTCTTACTCTCTCTGAAGGGTTTTTTTTTAATGGGGATAAGCTTCCAGGTTCTCGCGCTGCTCTACCGGTTTTAATTTTGAATCAGGTGTGGAGAGGGGTAAAATAATTCCCCCTTCACGCAGGCGAAGGGGAGGTCATTTTTAATTTAAAGTTTGCTCCGACTGGCGGAACCCTTTCTTAAGCCTCTCACGCAGAGAAGAACGTTTAGAGATTAAGAGCGATGAAAAATTTAAGGCAGTCTCCTCTCACTCTTGACCTTTCCGGCATCTTTAGTCGTGTCCATTGTCAACGCATTCTTTAGTTGCTCCACTTCGCTTACTAAAGGCCCTCTGACCATGCTTAAATTACCCGAGTGATACTCGAGGTGGGATCCTCATTCTTTGTGACTCCAGGGTGCATCGGCAATTATGTTGCCTTTGTGGAATTATTACATCTCACCCAAAACTCTCTCTTCATTTTCACCAAATTCATTTGAAAACACTCTTTGTTAGTAGTTCTGTTGTACGTGATTGTTGGTTTTTGTTGCTAAAAACATATCAAATTTTTGAAATGGGGTTAGCGTTTAAGATATGTCTTTGATACGCTGATGGTGGTTAAGATATGTCTTCGACAATCATCCAAGCGTTCGGTGATGGTAGTACAAGAGGCAATTCGTTTAGTTTTCCGTCAAACGCTTTGCTTGATTACTTCAAGTGCTGCTAGAGAATTACTTCCCTCTTGAATATGCTCGTTACAACAATGGGCAACGTATCAACAGTATTCTATTACTCAAATGAATAATATCTTAGATCTTTCTCCTGATTGTTTTTTATACTATGCATTTCAATGTCTAATCGTCATATTCAATAAAATTTCAAAGCTATTGCCCAATACTCTCCCTCCCACTCTAAAACCATTCCCACCAAACACTTTATTTAATAGGTATATTTAAGACCATAATGCTGTTGTACCACATCACACCGGACACTGTTGAATACATCATTCAAGTATTTCAATGGTCAGCCGGCAGTATGCGCCAGTGTATCATCAATGTTAATCCACAGTAACTCTAAATCCTCCTCATCATCATAGAGTTTCTGCGATGGCCACTAATCCTTTAATTTTTAGTCGCGGAGTTTCGCGCTCCGATCCATTTCCACCATCTACAAAAAATGTCGTCTCTTTCTTCTTCTTCCTTCTGTACAGTGGGCAGATTGCCTTTTCCTTCTTCATCCTTTCCCCTATCATTCTTTCTCGACGGGAAGGTTATCACACCATCGTCTTTTTGGTCCCCGTATACATACTTATTTTTCCCAACGGTAACTTATCAAGAGTTATTTTTACCATTCATTCTTCGCCCAAGTGATTTTTGTGTTCTTTCCATCCCCGCTTTCTTTTTAAGGTCCACTCGTACATGTTTTCCACTTGGCAATTTTTTCTTATAATTTTATTTCGTTCCCTGTCTTGTTGCCGGTCCCAAGCCCGTTTATGAGTCAGACTAGCCCCCTACCTGAATAAAAAAAAACCATTGCCGCCCGTAGAACCGAAACTTTGATCTCGGCACAGGACTGAAAATTTTAAGTCGTAAATATTTAACGAACAGATTTATCATCTCCTCCTTTAGTAACTGGCGAGAAATTAAGAATTGAGAGGAAGGCGTAACGTACAAATACAAATCTCGGCGTGGTGGAGAGCATGCTCCAAAAAGGCCTCTCCCCTTGGTGGTCCTCATCTTCGTCCTCAAATTGAAGGTGCTATTCAGCTGAAGTGTTTCATCGAATGGCACTCAGTCATGTTCCATCGATTTTTTTCGCTTCCCTTCGTGTTCGTGTTCTTTATTTTCTCTAGACCGAATAGCTTTGTTCAAGCTTGAAACCCTTTGAAAATTTTTGCGCGGTCTCGATTTTCCGTATTTGCATGAGCCAAACACGTTTTACAGGTCGACATTCATGATTCATGCGTGTGTGGTAACTTCGAACGTTGCGACGACGATCAAGTGCACAAATAGTAGAGGTATTGCCCAAGGTTGGCTCCTCGTCCTTATAGCTTTACCTTGTTGCTTTGATTTCGGATACCTTTGGGAGAAGTCATCGGCATAAATTATCTACCGAGTCAAGGCGTTTAAACTATGACGCTCTCATTTGTCCCTGATGAGCAAATACTTCGCATTGTCGTGATAACACATGTAATTTTCTCTTCTGCTGTTCTCCTAATGCTTTTTAACCCATGCCATCTTTAGTTCATCGTTTTCTGCTTGCATATTATCTGATACGCTTCAGCCTACTCTTCTTTTTTCTTCAATGATCACGCATATGCCAACTCCGTGGTTGTGTATAATATGTTTTGTGTCTAATATTTTCTTACCGTTTTTTTTTCTTTCTAAGTTCCTGTCTTACTCTGTAAACGCTTTTGCCCATGTTTATTTTTTTCTACTGAATTCTTTCTACGCCTATAATGCTACCCCACATACGTGATGTATTCTTTCTACAATATGTGATCCCTCCTGCTTGAATATTTAACGCATCGGCCATACTTCTTGAGCATCCCAACGTTTTTCGTCTTATTGCTTATCTTATAGAAGTTGCATTCACAGCTTATCTACCAAATGGGTGTCAGGTCCATTGATATTCCTGCCTCTATTTTTACTACATCTTGGAAACTACTTGGCCTTTTTTTCGCAAAACATCTGTTTTTTCAGCACTAAACCATTTTGAGCTTCAAGGGTGCTTTGCCTTTTTCCTACCTCTGCAGCGCTCACTCGAAATTCCTCGTCAACAAACTTAGATACCTCTTAGATCGTCGTTCATCCATTTTCCTGCCACTGTGTTTCTCTCTTCAGTCTCATTTCTTCCTCTGTCGTATTAGTACGGAGTAGCGTTCCCGACAGTTCCAGTTCCCTCTAGGGGTTTCTCCATGGGTTAGACCTCTCTGCTGTAATACAGTTGCGATAGGATAGATAGCTGCACGTTTACAGCTCAATCGTTGTATCCTGTGTGAAGTGGAGCAAGTACGCTCAACCGGTCAGCAATCCCTCGCTCTGACGGCACCAGACCCGCAGACTGTCTGGCGGTCCTCTGGCCTTCAGCTTTGCTTCTTTTTTAATTGTAATTAGGATGGTGCGCTTAACACGCTGTGTCGATTACCTCACCCTATGATGGGGAGAGGGAGGGGAAGGAGAAGGTTACTATGTAAATCTCTGCCATCTATTTGCCGTCAACCCCCGCAAACTCCCCTCTACCTCTAAGGTCGGGCCCTACCTTCGCCAATAACGCCCTCGAGCGAGAGGATCCTCCATCAGTATTCGCTCTTCTCCCCCGGAGCCTCTTCTGCACGGCCTCCTTCTGCGCCCTTGGCTCTTCTCCCTCTACCCCGCAGAGGGTCTTCTCTGCCTAATCTCCTCCGCCTAACTCTCGTCACCTCCCCCCTCCCACTATGTAACGCCCCCGCAAAGCTCTCGAGTTCCCTCAGTTTCTCTTACACTGCACATCTTGTGACTCTCGAACCGGCGTTTCTCTCCCCCCCCCCAACCTCTCTTCTCCGCTCCTTTCACGAGGTGGAGATCTTCCTCCAGGTTGCCTCCGATTGGCTCATGACTCCTCTCTCGAGGGTGGCACCTCTCCTTCGTCCCCCACGACCTGATTCATCCCCGTTCCCTCCCCTTTTGCCGACACAATAAAGCCTCCCGCGACCCTCCACCGGGGTCCACTCGGTTCCCTGGCGGTCACCAGGTCGTGCCGTCCGGCGCTGCCCACCGACCTCTCCCCAACCGGTCAGCCCTGGATGCTCTGCTATGTGAGTCTGATCCATTCGTTCTGTGCTCGGATCCCACCGGATGTTTTGGTGATTTCTTTTAATAGTGGAGCCTCGATTACCCTAGTGCCGTGTGTGTTGAGTGTTTTTTCTTAGAGTTATATCACTCCGTCTGTTGAATGTGGAGGAAAACAACCATGGACGTCCTTGTGCATTTAGTTCAAGAGTTGCCCGACGCCGACTCCAGATTTACCTCTAATCTCTTATTCTCGTATTCCCATGCCCTAAAATCCTCTTTGGACCAACCACCCACTTGTTCCTAGCCTTTTTCCTAGCTTGTTGTTGTAGGAACAAGCAAAGAAGGTCTAATTTATCGGTCGCCTTCCGTAATCATATTACTCCATCCTTCCGGCGTTATTTCCCGTTATCCTTCGTGTCGTTTACTCCATATTTTCGTGTGCTGCTGCCACTTTGATCTATGATATACACGCACAGTATCTTCTTGTGTCATCCGGATGAGCAGTGTTCGGATCGGCAAGATATCCGTGCCTCGACCGCTGTTGATTGTGGTAGCAGCTGGTCATGGTTCGTTCATCGGAGGACGTTGTGAGTTCAGAGGCACACTTCAGAGAGAAGAACACCGCAGGCTATCGTCTATCTTTGTGCTTCTGTCGTCTCGTTTGAGACTGTGGCGTTTTCTATAAACGTCAGCCGAGTGCCTTAGGTACAAAGTGGGAGATCTTGGAGGATATGCTCCCTTTCTGAATGTCCTGACGGTCTAGACGCCGTGTTAGCACTTGAGTCTTTCGCATCGCACGAGACGGGGCTAGTCAAAGATTAGACCGAAGCACGGTCGTTTTTCCACGAGCCATAATTGGCGTGATAAAAGAGCCAAATTACGTGAACTTCTTGGTTCAATTCCCTTAAGCATATATTTATGGTTTAGGTAGAAAGCTGTAATGCATCTCCCAAACCAATGAGTGACCTCATGAAAACAAAAATTTTCATTTGATATATCAGAGTGTTATGCTCTTTTTCCATATTTTCTTCCATAAAATACGGAAAAGGCCAACCTCATCATGTATGGTCTGAGATAATGGACTATCAGCTACCTGGATATATAATTTACAAGCTCGCAGTTTTGCGGAATGGAGTTGGAGCTGGTGATCTTCAGGTAAATAAAAATGTAGTTCTTCCCTGAGTATGGTATCCAAAACAGGTCAAAGTTCGTTGGCATTGAATGCAGATTTTTTTGTGCCTCCATTTTTGTTTTCCGGTTGGTATTAGCGTGTACTCGGAGACCGCACGAATGCGAATGTAGGACCAATGCCTTGAAGATCAGCCATTATTCCCGTCATCCGTAGCCAATGGTCATCGTCGTGTGGGTGCAATAGTTTGAGCCGTTTCATTTGTGCTAGTGTAGAAATCGGGGACGCTAACTCAATGAACTTCAGGCTTGTGAAGCTCCGTGTAGGCCTATGGTTGGTTCATTCGTAGCCGTTAACAGCAGATAAAGCTTCAGGGATCTGAAAAGCCTTTGATTTAGTGGAGTTAAATTTACTTTGAATTTTGATGAATGTCAGCCCTGAAGATCAGCCATTATTCCCGTCATCCGTAGCCAATGGTCATCGTCGTGTGGGTGCAATAGTTTGAGCCGTTTCATTTGTGCTAGTGTAGAAATCGGGGACGCTAACTCAATGAACTTCAGGCTTGTGAAGCTCCGTGTAGGCCTATGGTTGGTTCATTCGTAGCCGTTAACAGCAGATAAAGCTTCAGGGATCTGAAAAGCCTTTGATTTAGTTGAGTTAAATTTACTTTGAATATTGATGAATGTCAGCCCTGAAGATCAGCCATTATTCCCGTCATCCGTAGCCAATGGTCATCGTCGTGTGGGTGCAATAGTTTGAGCCGTTTCATTTGTGCTAGTGTAGAAATCGGGGACGCTAACTCAATGAACTTCAGGCTTGTGAAGCTCCGTGTAGGGTTATGGTTGGTTCATTCGTAGCCGTTAACAGCAGATAAAGCTTCAGGGATCTGAAAAGCCTTTGATTTAGTGGAGTTAAATTTACTTTGAATATTGATGAATGTCAGCCCTGAAGATCAGCCATTATTCCCGTCATCCGTAGCCAATGATCATCGTCGTGTGGGTGCAATAGTTTGAGCCGTTTCATTTGTGCTAGTGTAGAAATCGGGGACGCTAACTCAATGAACTTCAGGCTTGTGAAGCTCCGTGTAGGCCTATGGTTGGTTCATTCGTAGCCGTTAACAGCAGATAAAGCTTCAGGGATCTGAAAAGCCTTTGTTTTAGTGGAGTTAAATTTACTTTGAATTTTGATGAATGTCAGCCCTGAAGATCAGCAATTATTCCCGTCATCCGTAGCCAATGGTCATCGTCGTGTGGGTGCAATAGTTTGAGCCGTTTCATTTGTGCTAGTGTAGAAATCGGGGACGCTAACTCAATGAACTTCAGGCTTGTGAAGCTCCGTGTAGGCCTATGGTTGGTTCATTCGTAGCCGTTAACAGCAGATAAAGCTTCAGGGATCTGAAAAGCCTTTGATTTAGTTGAGTTAAATTTACTTTGAATATTGATGAATGTCAGCCCTGAAGATCAGCCATTATTCCCGTCATCCGTAGCCAATGGTCATCGTCGTGTGGGTGCAATAGTTTGAGCCGTTTCATTTGTGCTAGTGTAGAAATCGGGGACGCTAACTCAATGAACTTCAGGCTTGTGAAGCTCCGTGTAGGCCTATGGTTGGTTCATTCGTAGCCGTTAACAGCAGATAAAGCTTCAGGGATCTGAAAAGCCTTTGATTTAGTTGAGTTAAATTTACATTGAATATTGATGAATGTCAGCCCTGAAGATCAGCCATTATTCCCGTCATCCGTAGCCAATGGTCATCGTCGTGTGGGTGCAATAGTTTGAGCCGTTTCATTTGTGCTAGTGTAGAAATCGGGGACGCTAACTCAATGAACTTCAGGCTTGTGAAGCTCCGTGTAGGCCTATGGTTGGTTCATTCGTAGCCGTTAACAGCAGATAAAGCTTCAGGGATCTGAAAAGCCTTTGATTTAGTGGAGTTAAATTTACTTTGAATATTGATGAATGTCAGCCCTGAAGATCAGCCATTATTCCCGTCATCCGTAGCCAATGGTCATCGTCGTGTGGGTGCAATAGTTTGAGCCGTTTTTTTGTGCTAGTGTAGAAATCGGGGACGCTAACTCAATGAACTTCAGGCTTGTGAAGCTCCGTGTAGGCATATGGTTGGTTCATTCGTAGCCGTTAACAGCAGATAAAGCTTCAGGGATCTGAAAAGCCTTTGATTTAGTGGAGTTAAATTTACTTTGAATTTTGATGAATGTCAGCCCTGAAGATCAGCCATTATTCCCGTCATCCGTAGCCAATGGTCATCGTCGTGTGGGTGCAATAGTTTGAGCCGTTTCATTTGTGCTAGTGTAGAAATCGGGGACGCTAACTCAATGAACTTCAGGCTTGTGAAGCTCCGTGTAGGCATATGGTTGGTTCATTCGTAGCCGTTAACAGCAGATAAAGCTTCAGGGATCTGAAAAGCCTTTGATTTAGTGGAGTTAAATTTACTTTGAATTTTGATGAATGTCAGCCCTGAAGATCAGCCATTATTCCCGTCATCCGTAGCCAATGGTCATCGTCGTGTGGGTGCAATAGTTTGAGCCGTTTCATTTGTGCTAGTGTAGAAATCGGGGACGCTAACTCAATGAACTTCAGGCTTGTGAAGCTCCGTGTAGGCATATGGTTGGTTCATTCGTAGCCGTTAACAGCAGATAAAGCTTCAGGGATCTGAAAAGCCTTTGATTTAGTGGAGTTAAATTTACTTTGAATTTTGATGAATGTCAGCCCTGAAGATCAGCCATTATTCCCGTCATCCGTAGCCAATGGTCATCGTCGTGTGGGTGCAATAGTTTGAGCCGTTTCATTTGTGCTAGTGTAGAAATCGGGGACGCTAACTCAATGAACTTCAGGCTTGTGAAGCTCCGTGTAGGCCTATGGTTGGTTCATTCGTAGCCGTTAACAGCAGATAAAGCTTCAGGGATCTGAAAAGCCTTTGATTTAGTTGAGTAAAAATATACTTTGAATATTGATGAATGTCAGCCCTGAAGATCAGCCATTATTCCCGTCATCCGTAGCCAATGGTCATCGTCGTGTGGGTGCAATAGTTTGAGCCGTTTCATTTGTGCTAGTGTAGAAATCGGGGACGCTAACTCAATGAACTTCAGGCTTGTGAAGCTCCGTGTAGGCATATGGTTGGTTCATTCGTAGCCGTTAACAGCAGATAAAGCTTCAGGGATCTGAAAAGCCTTTGATTTAGTGGAGTTAAATTTACTTTGAATTTTGATGAATGTCAGCCCTGAAGATCAGCCATTATTCCCGTCATCCGTAGCCAATGGTCATCGTCGTGTGGGTGCAATAGTTTGAGCCGTTTCATTTGTGCTAGTGTAGAAATCGGGGACGCTAACTCAATGAACTTCAGGCTTGTGAAGCTCCGTGTAGGCCTATGGTTGGTTCATTCGTAGCCGTTAACAGCAGATAAAGCTTCAGGGATCTGAAAAGCCTTTGATTTAGTTGAGTTAAATTTACTTTGAATATTGATGAATGTCAGCCCTGAAGATCAGCCATTATTCCCGTCATCCGTAGCCAATGGTCATCGTCGTGTGGGTGCAATAGTTTGAGCCGTTTCATTTGTGCTAGTGTAGAAATCGGGGACGCTAACTCAATGAACTTCAGGCTTGTGAAGCTCCGTGTAGTCATATGGTTGGTTCATTCGTAGCCGTTAACAGCAGATAAAGCTTCAGGGATCTGAAAAGCCTTTGATTTAGTGGAGTTAAATTTACTTTGAATTTTGATGAATGTCAGCCCTGAAGATCAGCCATTATTCCCGTCATCCGTAGCCAATGGTCATCGTCGTGTGGGTGCAATAGTTTGAGCCGTTTCCTTTGTGCTAGTGTAGAAATCGGGGACGCTAACTCAATGAACTTCAGGCTTGTGAAGCTCCGTGTAGGCCTATGGTTGGTTCATTCGTAGCCGTTAACAGCAGATAAAGCTTCAGGGATCTGAAAAGCCTTTGATTTAGTGGAGTTAAATTTACTTTGAATTTTGATGAATGTCAGCCCTGAAGATCAGCCATTATTCCCGTCATTCGTAGCCAATGGTCATCGTCGTGTGGGTGCAATAGTTTGAGCCGTTTCATTTGTGCTAGTGTAGAAATCGGGGACGCTAACTCAATGAACTTCAGGCTTGTGAAGCTCCGTGTAGGCCTATGGTTGGTTCATTCGTAGCCGTTAACAGCAGATAAAGCTTCAGGGATCTGAAAAGCCTTTGATTTAGTTGAGTTAAATTTACTTTGAATATTGATGAATGTCAGCCCTGAAGATCAGCCATTATTCCCGTCATCCGTAGCCAATGGTCATCGTCGTGTGGGTGCAATAGTTTGAGCCGTTTCATTTGTGCTAGTGTAGAAATCGGGGACGCTAACTCAATGAACTTCAGGCTTGTGAAGCTCCGTGTAGGCATATGGTTGGTTCATTCGTAGCCGTTAACAGCAGATAAAGCTTCAGGGATCTGAAAAGCCTTTGATTTAGTGGAGTTAAATTTACTTTGAATTTTGATGAATGTCAGCCCTGAAGATCAGCCATTATTCCCGTCATCCGTAGCCAATGGTCATCGTCGTGTGGGTGCAATAGTTTGAGCCGTTTCATTTGTGCTAGTGTAGAAATCGGGGACGCTAACTCAATGAACTTCAGGCTTGTGAAGCTCCGTGTAGGCCTATGGTTGGTTCATTCGTAGCCGTTAACAGCAGATAAAGCTTCAGGGATCTGAAAAGCCTTTGATTTAGTGGAGTTAAATTTAATTTGAATTTTGATGAATGTCAGCCCTGAAGATCAGCCATTATTCCCGTCATCCGTAGCCAATGGTCATCGTCCTGTGGGTGCAATAGTTTGAGCCGTTTCATTTGTGCTAGTGTAGAAATCGGGGACGCTAACTCAATGAACTTCAGGCTTGTGAAGCTCCGTGTAGGGTTATGGTTGGTTCATTCGTAGCCGTTAACAGCAGATAAAGCTTCAGGGATCTGAAAAGCCTTTGATTTAGTTGAGTTAAATTTACTTTGAATATTGATGAATGTCAGCCCTGAAGATCAGCCATTATTCCCGTCATCCGTAGCCAATGGTCATCGTCGTGTGGGTGCAATAGTTTGAGCCGTTTCATTTGTGCTAGTGTAGAAATCGGGGACGCTAACTCAATGAACTTCAGGCTTGTGAAGCTCCGTGTAGGCCTACGGTTGGTTCATTCGTAGCCGTTAACAGCAGATTAAGCTTCAGGGATCTGAAAAGCCTTTGATTTAGTGGAGTTAAATTTACTTTGAATATTGATGAATGTCAGCCCTGAAGATCAGCCATTATTCCCGTCATCCGTAGCCAATGGTCATCGTCGTGTTGGTGCTATAGTTTGAGCCGTTTCATTTGTGCTAGTGTAGAAATCGGGGACGCTAACTCGATGAACTTCAGGCTTGTGAAGCTCCGTGTAGGCCTACGGTTGGTTCATTCGTAGCCGTTAACAGCAGATTAAGCTTCAGGGATCTGAAAAGCCTTCGATTTAGTGGAGTTAAATTTACTTTGAATATTGATGAATGTCAGCCCTGAAGATCAGCCATTATTCCCGTCATCCGTAGCGAATGGTCATCGTCGTGTGGGTGATATAGTTTGAGCCGTTTCATTTGTGCTAGTGTAGAAATCGGGGACGCTAACTCAATGAACTTCAGGCTTGTGAAGCTCCGTGTAGGCATATGGTTGGTTCATTCGTAGCCGTTAACAGCAGATAAAGCTTCAGGGATCTGAAAAGCCTTTGATTTAGTGGAGTTAAATTTACTTTGAATATTGATGAATGTCAGCCCTGAAGATCAGCCATTATTCCCGTCATCCGTAGCCAATGGTCATCGTCGTGTGGGTGCAATAGTTTGAGCTGTTTCATTTGTGCTAGTGTAGAAATCGGGGACGCTAACTCAATGAACTTCAGGCTTGTGAAGCTCCGTGTAGGCATATGGTTGGTTCATTCGTAGCCGTTAACAGCAGATAAAGCTTCAGGGATCTGAAAAGCCTTTGATTTAGTGGAGTTAAATTTACTTTGAATTTTGATGAATGTCAGCCCTGAAGATCAGCCATTATTCCCGTCATCCGTAGCCAATGGTCATCGTCGTGTGGGTGCAATAGTTTGAGCCGTTTCATTTGTGCTAGTGTAGAAATCGGGGACGCTAACTCAATGAACTTCAGGCTTGTGAAGCTCCGTGTAGGCATATGGTTGGTTCATTCGTAGCCGTTAACAGCAGATAAAGCTTCAGGGATCTGAAAAGCCTTTGATTTAGTGGAGTTAAATTTACTTTGAATATTGATGAATGTCAGCCCTGAAGATCAGCCATTATTCCCGTCATCCGTAGCCAATGGTCATCGTCGTGTGGGTGCAATAGTTTGAGCTGTTTCATTTGTGCTAGTGTAGAAATCGGGGACGCTAACTCAATGAACTTCAGGCTTGTGAAGCTCCGTGTAGGCATATGGTTGGTTCATTCGTAGCCGTTAACAGCAGATAAAGCTTCAGGGATCTGAAAAGCCTTTGATTTAGTGGAGTTAAATTTACTTTGAATTTTGATGAATGTCAGCCCTGAAGATCAGCCATTATTCCCGTCATCCGTAGCCAATGGTCATCGTCGTGTGGGTGCAATAGTTTGAGCCGTTTCATTTGTGCTAGTGTAGAAATCGGGGACGCTAACTCAATGAACTTCAGGCTTGTGAAGCTCCGTGTAGGCATATGGTTGGTTCATTCGTAGCCGTTAACAGCAGATAAAGCTTCAGGGATCTGAAAAGCCTTTGATTTAGTGGAGTTAAATTTACTTTGAATTTTGATGAATGTCAGCCCAAAAGATCAGCCATTATCCCCGTCATCCGTAGCCAATGGTCATCGTCGTGTGGGTGCTATAGTTTGAGCCATTTCATTTGTGCTAGTGTAGAAATCGGTGACGCTATCTCAATGAACTTCAGGCTTGTGAAGCTCCGTGTAGGCATATGGTTGGTTCATTCGTAACCGTTAACAGCAGATAAAGCTTCAGGGATCTGAAAAGCTTTTGATTTAGTGGAGTTAAATTTACTTTGAATTTTGATGAATGTCAGCCCTGAAGATCAGCCATTATTCCCGTCATGCGTAGCCAATGGTCATCGTCGTGTGGGTGCTATAGTTTGAGCCGTTTCATTTGTGCTAGTGTAGAAATCGGGGACGCTAACTCAATGAACTTCAGGCTTGTGAAGCTACGTGTAGGCCTACGGTTGGTTCATTCGTAGCCGTTAGCAGCAGATAAAGCTTCAGGGATCTGAAAAGTCTTTGATTTAGTGGAGTTAAATTTACTTTGAATTTTGATGAATGTCAGCCCTGAAGATCAGCCATTATTCCCGTCATCCGTAGCCAATGGTCATCGTCGTGTGGGTGCTATAGTTTGAGCCATTTCATTTGTGCTAGTGTAGAAATCGGGGACGCTAACTCAATGAACTTCAGGCTTGTGAAGCTCCGTGTAGGCCTATGGTTGGTTCATTCGTAGCCGTTAACAGCAGATAAAGCTTCAGGGATCTGAAAAGCCTTTGATTTAGTGGAGTTAAATTTACTTTGAATTTTGATGAATGTCAGCCCTGAAGATCAGCCATTATTCCCGTCATCCGTAGCCAATGGTCATCGTCGTGTGGGTGCTATAGTTTGAGCCATTTCATTTGTGCTAGTGTAGAAATCGGGGACGCTAACTCAATGAACTTCAGGCTTGTGAAGCTCCGTGTAGGCATATGGTTAGTTCATTCGTAGCCGTTAACAGCAGATAAAGCTTCAGGGATCTGAAAAGCCTTTGATTTAGTGGAGTTAAATTTACTTTGAATTTTGATGAATGTCAGCCCTGAAGATCAGCCATTATTCCCGTCATCCGTAGCCAATGGTCATCGTCGTGTGGGTGCTATAGTTTGAGCCGTTTCATTTGTGCTAGTGTAGAAATCGGGGACGCTAACTCAATGAATTTCAGGCTTGTGAAGCTCCGTGTAGGCCTACGGTTGGTTCATTCGTAGCCGTTAGCAGCAGATAAAGCTTCAGGGATCTGAAAAGCCTTTGATTTAGTGGAGTTAAATTTACTTTGAATTTTGATGAATGTCAGCCCTGAATATCAGCCATTATTCCTGTCATCCGTAGCCAATGGTCATCGTCGTGTGGGTGCTATAGTTTGAGCCATTTCATTTGTGCTAGTTTAGAAATCGACGACGCTAACTCAATGAACTTCAGGCTTGTGAAGCTCCGTGTAGGCCTATGGTTGGTTCATTCGTAGCCGTTAACAGCAGATAAAGCTTCAGGGATCTGAAAAGCCTTTGATTTAGTGGAGTTAAATTTACTTTGAATTTTGATGAATGTCAGCCCTGAAGATCAGCCATTATTCCCGTCATCCATAGCCAATGGTCATCGTCGTGTGGGTGCTATAGTTTGAGCCATTTCATTTGTGCTAGTGTAGAAATCGGGGACGCTAACTCAATGAACTTCAGGCTTGTGAAGCTCCGTGTAGGCATATGGTTGGTTCATTCGTAGCCGTTAACAGCAGATAAAGCTTCAGGGATCTGAAAAGCCTTTGATTTAGTGGAGTTAAATTTACTTTGAATTTTGATGAATGTCAGCCCTGAAGATCAGCCATTATTCCCGTCATGCGTAGCCAATGGTCATCGTCGTGTGGGTGCTATAGTTTGAGCCGTTTCATTTGTGCTAGTGTAGAAATCGGGGACGCTAACTCAATGAACTTCAGGCTTGTGAAGCTCCGTGTAGGCCTACGGTTGGTTCATTCGTAGCCGTTAGCAGCAGATAAAGCTTCAGGGATCTGAAAAGCCTTTGATTTAGTGGAGTTAAATTTACTTTGAATTTTGATGAATGTCAGCCCTGAAGATCAGCCATTATTCCCGTCATCCGTAGCCAATGGTCATCGTCGTGTGGGTGCTATAGTTTGAGCCATTTCATTTGTGCTAGTGTAGAAATCGGGGACGCTAACTCAATGAACTTCAGGCTTGTGAAGCTCCGTGTAGGCCTATGGTTGGTTCATTCGTAGCCGTTAACAGCAGATAAAGCTTCAGGGATCTGAAAAGCCTTTGATTTAGTGGAGTTAAATTTACTTTGAATTTTGATGAATGTCAGCCCTGAAGATCAGCCATTATTCCCGTCATCCGTAGCCAATGGTCATCGTCGTGTGGGTGCTATAGTTTGAGCCATTTCATTTGTGCTAGTGTAGAAATCGGGGACGCTAACTCAATGAACTTCAGGCTTGTGAAGCTCCGTGTAGGCCTATGGTTGGTTCATTCGTAGCCGTTAACAGCAGATAAAGCTTCAGGGATCTGAAAAGCCTTTGATTTAGTGGAGTTAAATTTACTTTGAATTTTGATGAATGTCAGCCCTGAAGATCAGCCATTATTCCCGTCATCCGTAGCCAATGGTCATCGTCGTGTGGGTGCTATAGTTTGAGCCATTTCATTTGTGCTAGTGTAGAAATCGGGGACGCTAACTCAATGAACTTCAGGCTTGTGAAGCTCCGTGTAGGCATATGGTTGGTTCATTCGTAGCCGTTAACAGCAGATAAAGCTTCAGGGATCTGAAAAGCCTTTGATTTAGTGGAGTTAAATTTACTTTGAATTTTGATGAATGTCAGCCCTGAAGATCAGCCATTATTCCCGTCATCCGTAGCCAATGGTCATCGTCGTGTGGGTGCTATAGTTTGAGCCATTTCATTTGTGCTAGTGTAGAAATCGGGGACGCTAACTCAATGAACTTCAGGCTTGTGAAGCTCCGTGTAGTCATATGGTTGGTTCATTCGTAGCCGTTAACAGCAGATAAAGCTTCAGGGATCTGAAAAGCCTTTGATTTAGTGGAGTTAAATTTACTTTGAATTTTGATGAATGTCAGCCCTGAAGATCAGCCATTATTCCCGTCATCCGTAGCCAATGGTCATCGTCTTGTGGGTGCTATAGTTTGAGCCATTTCATTTGTGCTAGTGTAGAAATCGGGGACGCTAACTCAATGAACTTCAGGCTTGTGAAGCTCCGTGTAGGCCTACGGTTGGTTCATTCGTAGCCGTTAGCAGCAGATAAAGCTTCAGGGATCTGAAAAGCCTTTGATTTAGTGGAGTTATATTTACTTTCAATTTTGATGAATGTCAGCCCTGAAGATCAGCCATTATTCCCGTCATCCGTAGCCAATGGTCATCGTCGTGTGGGTGCTATAGTTTGAGCCGTTTCATTTGTGCTAGTGTAGAAATCGGGGACGCTAACTCAATGAACTTCAGGCTTGTGAAGCTCCGTGTAGGCCTATGGTTGGTTCATTCGTAGCCGTTAACAGCAGATAAAGCTTCAGGGATCTGAAAAGCCTTTGTTTTAGTGGAGTTAAATTTACTTTGAATTTTGATGAATGTCAGCCCTGAAGATCAGCCATTATTCCCGTCATCCGTAGCCAATGGTCATCGTCGTGTGGGTGCAATAGTTTGAGCCGTTTCATTTGTGCTAGTGTAGAAATCGGGGACGCTAACTCAATGAACTTCAGGCTTGTGAAGCTCCGTGTAGGCCTATGGTTGGTTAATTCGTAGCCGTTAACAGCAGATAAAGCTTCAGGGATCTGAAAAGCCTTTGTTTTAGTGGAGTTAAATTTACTTTGAATTTTGATGAATGTCAGCCCTGAAGATCAGCCATTATTCCCGTCATCCGTAGCCAATGGTCATCGTCGTGTGGGTGCAATAGTTTGAGCCGTTTCATTTGTGCTAGTGTAGAAATCGGGGACGCTAACTCAATGAACTTCAGGCTTGTGAAGCTCCGTGTAGGCCTATGTTTGGTTCATTCGTAGCCGTTAACAGCAGATAAAGCTTCAGGGATCTGAAAAGCCTTTGTTTTAGTGGAGTTAAATTTACTTTGAATTTTGATGAATGTCAGCCCTGAAGATCAGCCATTATTCCCGTCATCCGTAGCCAATGGTCATCGTCGTGTGGGTGCAATAGTTTGAGCCGTTTCATTTGTGCTAGTGTAGAAATCGGGGACGCTAACTCAATGAACTTCAGGCTTGTGAAGCTCCGTGTAGGCCTATGGTTGGTTATTCGAAGCCGTTAACAGCAGATAAAGCTTCAGGGATCTGAAAAGCCTTTGTTTTAGTGGAGTTAAATTTACTTTGAATTTTGATGAATGTCAGCCCTGAAGATCAGCCATTATTCCCGTCATCCGTAGCCAATGGTCATCGTCGTGTGGGTGCTATAGTTTGAGCCATTTCATTTGTGCTAGTGTAGAAATCGGGGACGCTAACTCAATGAACTTCAGGCTTGTGAAGCTCCGTGTAGGCATATGGTTGGTTCATTCGTAGCCGTTAACTGCAGATAAAGCTTCAGGGATCTGAAAAGCCTTTGATTTAGTGGAGTTAAATTTACTTTGAATTTTGATGAATGTCAGCCTTGAAGATCAGCCATTATTCCCGTCATCCGTAGCCAATGGTCATCGTCGTGTGGGTGCTATAGTTTGAGCCGTTTCATTTGTGCTAGTGTAGAAATCGGGGACGCTAACTCAATGAATTTCAGGCTTGTGAAGCTCCGTGTAGGCCTACGGTTGGTTCATTCGTAGCCGTTAGCAGCAGATAAAGCTTCAGGGATCTGAAAAGCCTTTGATTTAGTGGAGTTAAATTTACTTTGAATTTTGATGAATGTCAGCCCTGAATATCAGCCATTATTCCTGTCATCCGTAGCCAATGGTCATCGTCGTGTGGGTGCTATAGTTTGAGCCATTTCATTTGTGCTAGTTTAGAAATCGGGGACGCTAACTCAATGAACTTCAGGCTTGTGAAGCTCCGTGTACGCCTATGGTTGGTTCATTCGTAGCCGTTAACAGCAGATAAAGCTTCAGGGATCTGAAAAGCCTTTGATTTAGTGGAGTTAAATTTACTTTGAATTTTGATGAATGTCAGCCCTGAAGATCAGCCATTATTCCCGTCATCCATAGCCAATGGTCATCGTCGTGTGGGTGCTATAGTTTGAGCCATTTCATTTGTGCTAGTGTAGAAATCGGGGACGCTAACTCAATGAACTTCAGGCTTGTGAAGCTCCGTGTAGGCATATGGTTGGTTCATTCGTAGCCGTTAACAGCAGATAAAGCTTCAGGGATCTGAAAAGCCTTTGATTTAGTGGAGTTAAATTTACTTTGAATTTTGATGAATGTCAGCCCTGAAGATCAGCCATTATTCCCGTCATGCGTAGCCAATGGTCATCGTCGTGTGGGTGCTATAGTTTGAGCCGTTTCATTTGTGCTAGTGTAGAAATCGGGGACGCTAACTCAATGAACTTCAGGCTTGTGAAGCTCCGTGTAGGCCTACGGTTGGTTCATTCGTAGCCGTTAGCAGCAGATAAAGCTTCAGGGATCTGAAAAGCCTTTGATTTAGTGGAGTTAAATTTACTTTGAATTTTGATGAATGTCAGCCCTGAAGATCAGCCATTATTCCCGTCATCCGTAGCCAATGGTCATCGTCGTGTGGGTGCTATAGTTTGAGCCATTTCATTTGTGCTAGTGTAGAAATCGGGGACGCTAACTCAATGAACTTCAGGCTTGTGAAGCTCCGTGTAGGCCTATGGTTGGTTCATTCGTAGCCGTTAACAGCAGATAAAGCTTCAGGGATCTGAAAAGCCTTTGATTTAGTGGAGTTAAATTTACTTTGAATTTTGATGAATGTCAGCCCTGAAGATCAGCCATTATTCCCGTCATCCGTAGCCAATGGTCATCGTCGTGTGGGTGCTATAGTTTGAGCCATTTCATTTGTGCTAGTGTAGAAATCGGGGACGCTAACTCAATGAACTTCAGGCTTGTGAAGCTCCGTGTAGGCCTATGGTTGGTTCATTCGTAGCCGTTAACAGCAGATAAAGCTTCAGGGATCTGAAAAGCCTTTGATTTAGTGGAGTTAAATTTACTTTGAATTTTGATGAATGTCAGCCCTGAAGATCAGCCATTATTCCCGTCATCCGTAGCCAATGGTCATCGTCGTGTGGGTGCTATAGTTTGAGCCATTTCATTTGTGCTAGTGTAGAAATCGGGGACGCTAACTCAATGAACTTCAGGCTTGTGAAGCTCCGTGTAGGCATATGGTTGGTTCATTCGTAGCCGTTAACAGCAGATAAAGCTTCAGGGATCTGAAAAGCCTTTGATTTAGTGGAGTTAAATTTACTTTGAATTTTGATGAATGTCAGCCCTGAAGATCAGCCATTATTCCCGTCATCCGTAGCCAATGGTCATCGTCGTGTGGGTGCTATAGTTTGAGCCATTTCATTTGTGCTAGTGTAGAAATCGGGGACGCTAACTCAATGAACTTCAGGCTTGTGAAGCTCCGTGTAGTCATATGGTTGGTTCATTCGTAGCCGTTAACAGCAGATAAAGCTTCAGGGATCTGAAAAGCCTTTGATTTAGTGGAGTTAAATTTACTTTGAATTTTGATGAATGTCAGCCCTGAAGATCAGCCATTATTCCCGTCATCCGTAGCCAATGGTCATCGTCTTGTGGGTGCTATAGTTTGAGCCATTTCATTTGTGCTAGTGTAGAAATCGGGGACGCTAACTCAATGAACTTCAGGCTTGTGAAGCTCCGTGTAGGCCTACGGTTGGTTCATTCGTAGCCGTTAGCAGCAGATAAAGCTTCAGGGATCTGAAAAGCCTTTGATTTAGTGGAGTTATATTTACTTTCAATTTTGATGAATGTCAGCCCTGAAGATCAGCCATTATTCCCGTCATCCGTAGCCAATGGTCATCGTCGTGTGGGTGCTATAGTTTGAGCCGTTTCATTTGTGCTAGTGTAGAAATCGGGGACGCTAACTCAATGAACTTCAGGCTTGTGAAGCTCCGTGTAGGCCTATGGTTGGTTCATTCGTAGCCGTTAACAGCAGATAAAGCTTCAGGGATCTGAAAAGCCTTTGTTTTAGTGGAGTTAAATTTACTTTGAATTTTGATGAATGTCAGCCCTGAAGATCAGCCATTATTCCCGTCATCCGTAGCCAATGGTCATCGTCGTGTGGGTGCAATAGTTTGAGCCGTTTCATTTGTGCTAGTGTAGAAATCGGGGACGCTAACTCAATGAACTTCAGGCTTGTGAAGCTCCGTGTAGGCCTATGGTTGGTTAATTCGTAGCCGTTAACAGCAGATAAAGCTTCAGGGATCTGAAAAGCCTTTGTTTTAGTGGAGTTAAATTTACTTTGAATTTTGATGAATGTCAGCCCTGAAGATCAGCCATTATTCCCGTCATCCGTAGCCAATGGTCATCGTCGTGTGGGTGCAATAGTTTGAGCCGTTTCATTTGTGCTAGTGTAGAAATCGGGGACGCTAACTCAATGAACTTCAGGCTTGTGAAGCTCCGTGTAGGCCTATGTTTGGTTCATTCGTAGCCGTTAACAGCAGATAAAGCTTCAGGGATCTGAAAAGCCTTTGTTTTAGTGGAGTTAAATTTACTTTGAATTTTGATGAATGTCAGCCCTGAAGATCAGCCATTATTCCCGTCATCCGTAGCCAATGGTCATCGTCGTGTGGGTGCAATAGTTTGAGCCGTTTCATTTGTGCTAGTGTAGAAATCGGGGACGCTAACTCAATGAACTTCAGGCTTGTGAAGCTCCGTGTAGGCCTATGGTTGGTTATTCGAAGCCGTTAACAGCAGATAAAGCTTCAGGGATCTGAAAAGCCTTTGTTTTAGTGGAGTTAAATTTACTTTGAATTTTGATGAATGTCAGCCCTGAAGATCAGCCATTATTCCCGTCATCCGTAGCCAATGGTCATCGTCGTGTGGGTGCAATAGTTTGAGCCGTTTCATTTGTGCTAGTGTAGAAATCGGGGACGCTAACTCAATGAACTTCAGGCTTGTGAAGCTCCGTGTAGGCCTATGGTTGGTTCATTCGTAGCCGTTAACAGCAGATAAAGCTTCAGGGATCTGAAAAGCCTTTGATTTAGTGGAGTTAAATTTACTTTGAATTTTGATGAATGTCAGCCCTGAAGATCAGCCATTATTCCCGTCATCCGTAGCCAATGGTCATCGTCGTGTGGGTGCAATAGTTTGAGCCGTTTCATTTGTGCTAGTGTAGAAATCGGGGACGCTAACTCAATGAACTTCAGGCTTGTGAAGCTCCGTGTAGGCCTATGGTTGGTTCATTCGTAGCCGTTAACAGCAGATAAAGCTTCAGGGTTCTGAAAAGCCTTTGATTTAGTTGAGTTAAATTTACTTTGAATTTTGATGAATGTCAGCCCTGAAGATCAGCCATTATTCCCGTCATTCGTAGCCAATGGTCATCGTCGTGTGGGTGCAATAGTTTGAGCCGTTTCATTTGTGCTAGTGTAGAAATCGGGGACGCTAACTCAATGAACTTCAGGCTTGTGAAGCTCCGTGTAGGCCTATGGTTGGTTATTCGTAGCCGTTAACAGCAGATAAAGCTTCAGGGATCTGAAAAGCCTTTGTTTTAGTGGAGTTAAATTTACTTTGAATTTTGATGAATGTCAGCCCTGAAGATCAGCCATTATTCCCGTCATCCGTAGCCAATGGTCATCGTCGTGTGGGTGCAATAGTTTGAGCCGTTTCATTTGTGCTAGTGTAGAAATCGGGGACGCTAACTCAATGAACTTCAGGCTTGTGAAGCTCCGTGTAGGCCTATGGTTGGTTCATTCGTAGCCGTTAACAGCAGATAAAGCTTCAGGGATCTGAAAAGCCTTTGATTTAGTTGAGTTAAATTTACTTTGAATTTTGATGAATGTCAGCCCTGAAGATCAGCCATTATTCCCGTCATCCGTAGCCAATGGTCATCGTCGTGTGGGTGCAATAGTTTGAGCCGTTTCATTTGTGCTAGTGTAGAAATCGGGGACGCTAACTCAATGAACTTCAGGCTTGTGAAGCTCCGTGTAGGCCTATGGTTTGTTCATTCGTAGCCGTTAACAGCAGATAAAGCTTCAGGGTTCTGAAAAGCCTTTGATTTAGTTGAGTTAAATTTACTTTGAATTTTGATGAATGTCAGCCCTGAAGATCAGCCATTATTCCCGTCATCCGTAGCCAATGGTCATCGTCGTGTGGGTGCAATAGTTTGAGCCGTTTCATTTGTGCTAGTGTAGAAATCGGGGAAGCTAACTCAATGAACTTCAGGCTTGTGAAGCTCCGTATAGGCCTATGGTTGGTTCATTCGTAGCCGTTAACAGCAGATAAAGCTTCAGGGTTCTGAAAAGCCTTTGATTTAGTTGAGTTAAATTTACTTTGAATTTTGATGAATGTCAGCCCTGAAGATCAGCCATTATTCCCGTCATCCGTAGCCAATGGTCATCGTCGTGTGGGTGCAATAGTTTGAGCCGTTTCATTTGTGCTAGTGTAGAAATCGGGGACGCTAACTCAATGAACTTCAGGCTTGTGAAGCTCCGTGTAGGCCTATGGTTTGTTCATTCGTAGCCGTTAACAGCAGATAAAGCTTCAGGGTTCTGAAAAGCCTTTGATTTAGTTGAGTTAAATTTACTTTTAATTTTGATGAATGTCAGCCCTGAAGATCAGCCATTATTCCCGTCATCCGTAGCCAATGGTCATCGTCGTGTGGGTGCAATAGTTTGAGCCGTTTCATTTGTGCTAGTGTA
Organism: Pyrrhosoma nymphula; assembly: GCA_963573305.1. Classification (NCBI taxonomy): domain Eukaryota; kingdom Metazoa; phylum Arthropoda; class Insecta; order Odonata; family Coenagrionidae; genus Pyrrhosoma; species Pyrrhosoma nymphula. The sequence goes on along the minus strand of OY754335.1, from coordinate 1,866,248 downwards.
GAAATCGGGGAAGCTAACTCAATGAACTTCAGGCTTGTGAAGCTCCGTATAGGCCTATGGTTGGTTCATTCGTAGCCGTTAACAGCAGATAAAGCTTCAGGGTTCTGAAAAGCCTTCGATTTAGTTGAGTTAAATTTACTTTGAATTTTGATGAATGTCAGCCCTGAAGATCAGCCATTATTCCCGTCATCCGTAGCCAATGGTCATCGTCGTGTGGGTGCAATAGTTTGAGCCGTTTCATTTGTGCTAGTGTAGAAATCGGGGACGCTAACTCAATGAACTTCAGGCTTGTGAAGCTACGTGTAGGCCTATGGTTGGTTCATTCGTAGCCGTTAACAGCAGATAAAGCTTCAGGGTTCTGAAAAGCCTTTGATTTAGTTGAGTTAAATTTACTTTGAATTTTGATGAATGTCAGCCCTGAAGATCAGCCATTATTCCCGTCATCCGTAGCCAATGGTCATCGTCGTGTGGGTGCAATAGTTTGAGCCGTTTCATTTGTGCTAGTGTAGAAATCGGGGACGCTAACTCAATGAACTTCAGGCTTGTGAAGCTCCGTGTAGGCCTATGGTTTGTTCATTCGTAGCCGTTAACAGCAGATAAAGCTTCAGGGTTCTGAAAAGCCTTTGATTTAGTTGAGTTAAATTTACTTTGAATTTTGATGAATGTCAGCCCTGAAGATCAGCCATTATTCCCGTCATCCGTAGCCAATGGTCATCGTCGTGTGGGTGCAATAGTTTGAGCCGTTTCATTTGTGCTAGTGTAGAAATCGGGGACGCTAACTCAATGAACTTCAGGCTTGTGAAGCTCCGTGTAGGCCTATGGTTTGTTCATTCGTAGCCGTTAACAGCAGATAAAGCTTCAGGGTTCTGAAAAGCCTTTGATTTAGTTGAGTTAAATTTACTTTGAATTTTGATGAATGTCAGCCCTGAAGATCAGCCATTATTCCCGTCATCCGTAGCCAATGGTCATCGTCGTGTGGGTGCTATAGTTTGAGCCATTTCATTTGTGCTAGTGTAGAAATCGGGGACGCTAACTCAATGAACTTCAGGCTTGTGAAGCTCCGTGTAGGCCTATGGTTGGTTCATTCGTAGCCGTTAACAGCAGATAAAGCTTCAGGGATCTGAAAAGCCTTTGATTTAGTGGAGTTAAATTTACTTTGAATTTTTTAGAGTCTTAGCATAAATTTTGATGCTATAGCTTCTGCATTTTTCTGAAAGACTATCTGTAGTCTGCGCTTGTTCAAGCCAAGTAAATAAATATTTTTATTTGTTTTTTTCTTCTTTCAATTATATCTCATGCAAGAAGGCATCCATGCGGTTCGTTCAAATAATTGTACACTGACTAATACGTGCTATTTTTGTTTCGATTTCCATGTACGGCTCCTATGGCCTGAAAGTAATTGTAATCTTTTTTAGAAAATGATTTCCTCAATTATCTTAAAGAGTGAAACTTTTAACATTCCCAACTGCCCGCTCCTTAAGATCTATCACGTCCTTTAAATAGCAGTTTGTATTTTCGGCCTTCGGTAACATTTAACAACGGAACCTTTATTTTTCTCATCCTGTGGAATGTATCAGGTATAAGAAGTTTTTTGTTATGTTTGTCTTAGGGACGCATTTCGTATTTCCGTCAACAGAGACTAGAGTGTGTAAGTTCTCTCTTTGGAAAAAAACACAGCGGCCAAATTTAGTAATGGCTTACGCTCCACTGAACTGCTACCATTCCATTAAGTGAAGTGCGTTCATGATAGAGATGGTTCTTGCCTTCATTTCTTACTTCTGTCTTAGATATTAAAGGATTTAATATCTTCATCGATTGGAGGAGTCATAAGTTCAGTTAGGCTGCTGTATCAGCTCGATCTCACTTCGTGATTATCAAAAAATATAATGTCGCTGCGGCGATTGATCAACCTTCAACCATAACTCGATGCATAAATCCATAAATGCTTGGAAAATTTCAAACTATAATTGCATTGTTTTCCTTTTTTGGAAATGCTTGGCTGGGTTGTTTCGGAGTAGTAATTTTTTGCATACTATGAGGCAAAAGATTTTAAATGATGTACAAGGAACTTTCTTTCGTTCTTGCTTTGTACACTTGCCACATAATATTCGTTTTCTGAAACAGTGAATTTTATTTCCAGCGATAAATATGGCTACAACATACAATTGGCTTGGAAATTTACTTTCTACTTATTCCAGTAGTGTGGTCAGTGTACAATATAAAACTTTTATCATGCAAAAACATGGTCATTACAGCAAATGAAAAGAAAAAAAATACAAATGAGTTCAGTCTTCTTTACATAACTTATGCCGCTTCCTGCATTGTTAGAAAACATATGAAAATAACTTTTGCTATATTTTATGGCAAAATTTTACAAAAATAGCTAATAAACAATATTATTACCAAAATGTTACATTTATTACATTAATTCATCCGAACCATCATTCGAAATTTGTTATTCAATGAAGTATTGTAGCATAAATATACGGTCACGACGTAATCATAATTGACGTAGGAATTTTTGGGTCACGAAAAGTGGATGGATAGGCCCGTGAAGGCAGTGTAATGGGACGTTTTGATGGTACAAAAGGCTTTAATGAGAAGAGAGAGAGAAAATCAGATAAATGAGAAGGAGGAAGGAAATGAAAGCGCATTTCGAGTGGAAGGAAAAATATTATCACTCGAAATGAGGAAACTGTTTCCAGATAGAGCGGCTGCCTTTAAGGCTTCATGTGTTATAGTGATGGTTGTGATGTTCATGAAGAAACGTAACCATGCCTAGTATTACTGATTACATTCATGTTTCGGTAACATTGGATTGTTTTGCTGAAGATGCTACAGTGTAGCGAAACTAGTGGAAAATGTACATATTTATTCTGCGGAATCGTAATTCTTTTACTTGAATTTTTCTTTATTTTGCAATGGAATTCCATAAGATCTCGGCTTTTTCCATTAGCAACCTATGTTTTGGTAATTCGAGAACGCAAATAGAATTTAATAATTACTAGTTTAGGAAGTATCTTGAATAAACATATTTCAGTTACAATGTAAATATTTATTTTTCGCTAATTTCTTCAAAGAAATAGGTCATTAATGTTTCTTATCTTGTTTAGCATTCCATTTCCGTCTTGTAGAATATAAAACGTTTAGCGTTCCATTTCCATCTTGCATAAACTAAGAGACAAAGTTGATGAGAACTGCATTAACATAAGGTTCCACAGGATATTACATAAGGTATTTTTTTAGAATATGGTCCATAAATCTTTACAGTTTGCCTGAGATTCAACACTTTGATCAAATTCAGGCACTTATTGTTTCTAATACTTTATTTATTTATTTTAAGAAGACATTGTTTAGACAACAGCGACATATTGTTTAAAAACATGTCATTAGATAAAGAAGCACTCACTAAGTATCTGCATGCTTAAGTTTTTTTATTTAATATCAATGCCCAATAACTATTCTGAAAATGTCTAAGCATTATACAACACAATAAATACCTTACACTTTCGCAAATCGTCACGGTCATCATTTGAAACTCGTTTGAAACTTCCTAAATCCTGTAATTTCTGCCATTAGTCTGTGAGTTTCATCGGAATAATGGCACTCTTTGTCTCACTTTGTTTTGATTTACGAGAGACAGATCCCACATTTTCGGGGGCATTTATCGAGAGGGTCGACGTTTGTTTTTCATCCCGCAGTTTTAAGTCGATTAGCCACTTAATAGGGGATAGTTGATGGTGTGCCACCATCGGAGTCATCGGTGGCGCCCGAACACCTGTCACCCGCTTTCTTTGCCTTCCCGAAGACTTTGGTTCCGTTTCATGAGGGTCCATTCTCCCCTCATTTCCCGGTGTGTAAACGCAATTAGTCAGCCCTCTGGCGAACAAACACGGGAACATCCGGCGGCGCAGATGTCTCATCGTCCGGAGGCTCCCACAACTCCCCTTCCTCTTTGGCAGGTTGCTTCCCCTGCCACCCCTGCTCCCTCTATATCCTCAGTTGGAAACTCGAGACCCCTCATCATATTTCGGTCTTCTCCGAATTTTCGAATGCCTATCTCACTCTCTGTCTATCGTGGGAGTGCCATCGTTGGAGAGTCCCTTCGGGCGCTCACGTTATCTCCGAAAACATTTTTCTCCTGGCCTCTCTGTATGGGATGTATGGATGGACCAACTTGGGGCTCCGTCTGTATCCCTCGGAAATCCTTCTTCCGTTGTCATTGCTTGGGTCGAGTCGTTCCGAATTTTGAGGAATTTCGATTGATGGAAGCATTTCGATCTCGGATATTTAGACGGCTGTACCACTACTTGTGACAATTGACGTTTATTAGGTGTACAGGGTGATTCAGGAGGAATCTGTGTAATGTTTTTTAAGTACTTATTTTTTTGATATGGACAAGGGGTCGCAGCTCATTCAATATTGGGATCCCATCTAGTGAATGAGCTAACGTAGAATTGAATAATTTATTAGTACCCTGAGTATACTCCCTTTTGAATAAAATATTCTTTACATTAGAGATGTTCTTTTCGAGCATTTTTCGTCAAAAAATGACTCGGGATCACCACTCCTTAAATATTAGGATGCTATCTGGAAAATGATCTAACGTAGGATTGAATAGAGTTTATTATTACCCTGGGTACATTCCCCTTGTTAGTAAAATATTCCGTGTACACTTTGGTTTCCGTGGTGATATACTTAAGTTCTGAATAGTTCTTGAGTCCAGTATCTTACAATGGCAATATGAAAAAAATATGTTGGTTACAATAATTGTAGAGTGGCATTGAACTTAGAATACTATTACATCATGAATACAATTATTTAGTGGTAAAAAGTAATAAGTTATGTTTACGAATACCTGGTGAAATACCTACTTTGACACTTTGTATATCACACATACATTAGTATCAAACAAAGAATGCCATTTAACATATCAAAACATATCAAAATATAATGGTATATTCAGAAATAATTAATATAATTAATGAATTCAGGAATTCATTAATTAATATAATTAATGAATTCAGGAATTCTATAAAATCAGATCAGAATCAGAAATTCAGAAAATATAACTTATGAATTCAGAAATAATGAATAAAAATAAGTAATGAATTCAGAAGATTAAAAAGCAACACAATCATGTTCATCAACACGAACTTTACATATTTAAAACACCTCTGAGACGTGTTTCTACTCTCTTTTATCGGCATAGGTCACCGTTATCCAGAATTTCCTTCGAAACTGAAAAATGTTCTTGATAAAATTTTGCGTAAACACAGCTCTATACGTAAGGAGTTTAAAACCCGTGTCTAATCGATAAAACAATATTTGAATTCATATTCCCTATCACTTCCTAAAGTTAAGACAAATTACTTAAGTGCAACATCCTGTTTTGTTCCACCTGATGAACTTTCGTCGCTATTTAGTGGCGCGAAAGTATCACCTCATGTTGCGCTCGCGTTTTAATCAGGATCAGAACGTAAAGCGACGGGCAAGCATGATGAGAATGTATCTCAACTCAATCCTTTAAAGTTTTTGAGAAGAGTGGTGTTAACTTTTGTAGTCAATAAAACAGTTTTCAACGCCCATTCTTGAAACTATTGCGCAAGGAGAACTTAAGAGAAAGTTTAAGGGACTCGCATTTTATTCTATGGTTCTTGTGGAATATCGCAATCAAACATGCTTAAAATATGAGTGTTATTGCATTTCCAGAATAGGCGGAGGAATAAACCGAAGGTCATGATTTTTGTTTGGATTTGAATTCAACTCGCAACAACACATCCTTTGTTTTATTCCATGGCGAAAGAACTATTTGGTGTTTTCCACTGACAAATGTTTAATGTTACCGGTTTCCATCTTTTGCAGCAATGTCAAGAGCATCTTAATCGGTCGCATAATTTGCAAAGAGTTAAGTCTCCCGTAAGTTTTGAGTAGTCCACTACAGCTCAGTCATGAGACAACATTGTTTAGTTTTTACAATGCTAATTTAAACTTCACCTTTTTTGTTTTTTTGTTTGTTTGTCTAGTTGGAATCTTGTAATCGAAATCTAATTCCCACTTCCCAATGTTCGCGATCGAGCTGAAATATGTGTGCACACTTACTTACTATCGATGACACATGAATCAGTCATTAAATTCACTAATTATCAAATTGAACACCGAAGACGTTGAAATTCGCCATGTTGTAAATCATTTGACTTGTCCGGGATTCGAACCCGAATCTCCCAATTGCCGGTCAGGTGTGTCAGCCAGTTACACAGCCATCTTAACTCAAGGCAAATTTCAGCGCCCCCGCCCGCTCAAGTCAATTGATTTGTTTCGTGGCGAATGTCACCGTCTTCGCTGGATAACTTCACATCCATGGGCGTGACTGGGTAGGTACAGCTCTCGCGGAAGCTTATGGCGCTCGGACGCGCGGCGTTTGTGTTTTCCACGTCATACAAATTCCATTTTTTTTAATCGAATCATGCATGTTACAAATGCCATGTCTTCGCTTTCCCCCTACGTCCCTTTTTCCTCATACCCCTTCCACCAAACCTTACCCCTCCACGACGTCTTCTTCTGCACATCCGAACGCCATAAGCTTTCGCGAGAGCTGTACCACATCATTTGTTTAATGCAATGATTTTAAATTTAATCATGTAAACATTTTAAATGGAAAAAAGTCTTTTGCCAATAAATGGCGCTAGTAGAAGTTATGATTTATAGTAAGAAGAAATGCTAATATTTTAAATTTCAAAGAAGCGTTGCACAATTAATATAAAGACTAAAACTTTGAAATTAATAATATGATAACAAATTTTTTTTTTAAACACGCAAATATTCAAGTGTACTAAAATGCAAAAAATAATGTTTTCATCAATCGGAAAATAAAAACGTTTTCTACTCTTTAATACACGTGAATATAAGTGTGGTTATTTAAAAAAGCATATTTTTTAAATTTTTTTCCGACCCGATTACAATGTATTGTTAGAAGATTGTATTCCCGTGCGACTACAAATTGAAAATCCCCGATTTATAGTGGGAGCAACTCTCCCATTCCTCATTTGCTGGATGTGTTTCGCGTGTGTCTAAGGGGGGGGAGGGAAACTATGCGGGAGGTTTTGGAGGTTTAGAGTGTGTGCACGGCCCTTTTCAGCCCGCACCCGGGGCAACCTTTTGTTGTGTCTGTGAGGGCAGATCTGCCGCTTGCAGCGGACACCAAGGGAGGGAAGGATTGTTGGGAAATGGAGGAAGCAAAGGAGAAGGATTGTTGGGATGGATGCCGTGCGTGTAATACTCCACAAGTGCCTTTATTGGGGGAAAAGCTGGGGGGGTAGCTCTCTCCGGGTTGGGTGGTCCAGAGAGTCTTTTTCGACGACTTGCAGGGTGTGAGGAGGAGTGGAGGAAGAGACAGCCTCACATAAAAACCACCACCGCCAAAAACAGGCCCGCGCCTGGCATTCGCTCGTGCGTAAAGAGAGGTGGTCCCTGAGGCGACGACGATGTGCGAGAAATTGCACACGACAGCGGACCAGCGCGTCGCGGGCGGAACAACGGCCGCGAACGTTCCCCGGCGCTTTAGAACCCCTGGCACCTCTCCTGCGAATGCGAACTTACTCAGTCCCGCACACGAATGAGAGAGCCGGCGAAAAAGAGTAGTAGTACCTATATATACGCATTCACAATCACACAAAGAGAGAGAATAGATTAATAGAATAAATATTTATTAGCTCTAGGTACAATACCTCTACGTGCACCAATATTACAATTACAATTGTGGTGAGCTTAAAAAACCAACATAGTATTAAACATAAACAATGAGTACAAACATATTTGAAAACATAGCAACACAAAGAGAATATAAAAATTATTATGCATATTCATATCACAAAATTACAAAAATAACTAACAATGAAAGACATTTTAATGAAGATAGCACAATAACAGGGTAGAAATTGGATGGTGATATAGATATAACAATGCGAATCGGAGATTTATGTTTATGTGTACCTAATAGGTGAGAATAAAGTTTCGTTTTAAATGACTGTTTTTACTGTTCTTTAGGCCTTTGGAGAGAGAATTCCATAACTTTGTGAATTTGACCTGTAAACAGTTGTGGTATTTGGTGGTTCTATGGGCGGGGCTGTGTTGGAGAGGGAACCAAACCTTACCATTTACGTAGAGATTATTTCGGCTAACACCCAATTTCCCTCTTCACCTCACAATTATGAACCTCATGTCCTATTCGCCAAAAATAAATTTTACGTCCGTAAAATAAATGATTGATCAAATTTTTCTGAATCCTGAGGATGGTCACCTGAATTTTAACTGCTGATGGTCCAGCATTTTACGGGAAAATTACAACTACATCTACGAAGTGCCTTGCAAGCCACCACTAGGGTGTGTGGCACGGGGTGATTCCCCACCGGGCATGCAGCACTAGTCCCAGTTCAAATCGAGACCTCGCACGTTCCCCCGGCCGCTAGGCGCAGACACCAAAAAGCAGTCAGGAGAACAGTGCGCAGTCCGACCAGAAACTGGGAGAGTGATACGTAAATGAACATGCAAATGCAGTACAATGCTAAAGACACATCTAGTTGCTAATATTACTAATACTATTAATTTATGAATGCTACGGGATACTACTTCCTGCAGAGAACAAAACATAATAATGCAGGACATATCAAGTGGTGTGAAGTGTTAGTAATGAATCTATGTTATTAAACACAAGTGAAAATTCTACTCTACCTATTGAGGGTGAGAGTTTCATATGATTGATCTATCGCAACTACTATGATCCCTTTTTATTCGTGGTAAAAATGACATTTTAAATATATCGGTTCTAAATTATGATGAAAGAAGATTTTGGAGCTCTTTCATTTTATCTTAGCATTTATTCTAGGTTCCTTGACTTTCAGTTGCGTAAATAAGTCGTTGATAGGGTAATCAGACACGAAGTAACGTGAGTGAAACAAAGAGAAAAAGCGCCTCTTTCTTCCCGCCAAATGGCAGGTGTGGCAAAAAATACATTGTATGAGAATAACAGGAAGGTGAAGTGGACGGCATGGGATATATGACAGAATGTGGAGCCAGCGCTCTATTCTTTGGGCCGAGGGCCCTGCCATTGACGGTGCTGCTGCTGCTGCTGCTGCTGCCGTTCACCAATGTGAGAGTTGAAATTGCCGATGCATAATATCCTTCCGGGACTGAGACCATTCGTTTCTCCCATTTCCCAAAATTCCCAAAGCCTATTTTGGCTGTGGCACTAACATCCTCTGTCATTGGAGTATTTAGGACAATACACTTACCTGCCCTGAGACCCACTGCCATTCACCCTTTGAGGTGGCTTGCAGGGTATCATGTAGGTGTAGATATGCTCTCCGTTGAACAGGGTAGGTGGGAGTGATGAAAATGGGTGAAAGGAGAGTGGGAAGAGGTGGTTATTCTGTATGTTATCGGAATTTCCGAGCCTCGAAAGGGATGAAATTTTGACGTCACAGCCTCTTAAAATTTTCACATAGGCCTTTTCACATAAGCTGAGATTTGTCGGGGGAAGTGACATCACATTTACGGAATTTCCGAGGTTCGACCGTGTCGGGTCCTCACTGAATAATGCGGCCCCCAGAGGTAAGTGTGTGAGGTTGGAAAACAAAAGAGGAGAGCGCGGGGGTTTGGGGAGGGGCAGGAGGTGTGTAAGAAGGCTTTTGTAGCCGCGGAGATGTATCACATCGTGTGTGGTGAGTGGGTGCGGGCCCGCTCTTTAATTTTTTGATATCTTTTTTTTAAAGCCAGCCATGTTTCCCTTTCGGCCCTCTCTCCGTCGGAGCGATGCGTCCATCTCGTCCTTTCATCCGTTTCAAGTGTTCCGCTCGCAAACGGCAGAGGCGGGCTCTGGGTGGACCTAAGCGATATATATATATGGCAACTCTACAGCTCTAATCTCGCCTCTCAACCTTTGTTAACGTTTCCTCCTCTTTTAACGCATCTCGGGATAGTTCTCTCTCTCTCTCTCTTGGGCACAGACGACACGAGTCGTGAGTTCAGTCGGGTGGAACGCCAACATTAACTGTGCCGTTATTAATTTCACTAGGTTACTCTCGTGGGGCGATCAGGATTGTGAATATGCTCTCTCTGGTGGCGTGTGTTAACTCCATGAAAATCTGTGACTATAGAGAATTTTTTCTTTTAAACTGTGAACAAAGTTTTGTTTATATTTACTAAATTTTCACTAGTGAAGGTGAGTGATTGATGTATCATAAGCTGACCTTGGAGGAAGATTGAACGGGGGCGGTTTCTAACGTCGAAACTCTCAATACAATGTTCTCAGTTGGATATACTTGATAAGTTACAGGTTAAATTAACTCTTTCGTTATTTTCTACACTTACATTCACCTAGTCTCCCACGGTCGATTTTGTTCGACTCTTGTCTTAAATTGGCCTTCTTCACTATCGTCGAATAGTAGTGAAGGTGCCCCCCGTTGAATATCACCCGGGAATAATATTATCATTTACGTTCATTGTAATAAACCATTCATTTCCTATTTAGTGCAAGGAATCATTGAGTTAAATGTAAAACGCTGTTTGCACCGAGCGAAGTGCGTGGAATTATTCGCGCGGTACGCATTGACTAGGATACGTGCACATAGACGAGGACAGCATGATTAGCAGCGCCGTGGATATACAGGGTGATTACAAATGAATGCGTCGGTTTCCAAGATCCGTACTTTTCAAACGGTACGAGCTGCAGAGCTGCGCGACCTCTTAAGGTAGTTGGAGCGAAAAATCACTTCACCTAGAATTTGATGAATTTGGCCTCATTTTTAAGAAAAAAACTCTCATCTTTCCAATTATATCAAAATATCAACCCCTTGCCGAACTACTTTTCGAGAAATTTGCCTAAAAATATAAGCTGTTTAACATGGGATAGATTATGGCTGACCGCTCCAGTGAGAGAATATTGAAAAAAATTAGGAACTTCTAGCACCTAGATTTCGTCAAAAAAATAACGGTGCATAGTTAGCATGTTTAGTCAACTATTTATAAAAATTAGTCTATCATTCACGGAAGTAATTTTTACAGAATCTCAATAAAGCCTGCTGTTTGGAAGGGTTTTCAGCCGTACGGCGGGAAAAAATGAGTCAAGTTAGAGAATTATGTAGCTTTATTTATTTAATTACTGAGACTTATGGTCGTATATAACTATATCTCTACGCCATTAATATTACAATATTTATTTCATACTACTAACAGACGCTGAAGTAAAAAAAAAATTTGAATATGGTCTCCATTATGACTAGGGATCTATCTTGCTCCAACCACCTTAAAATGACCGGTTAACATTACCTCTAGTTCTTTCGGTTACCGCTATGAAGCGCTAGTTGCCAAGATAAGAGCTTTTATCACTCAGTCAGTTATTGTTTTCGCAAGCTTCACAATGGCGACATCTCAACAAAAGTCGTTTTTTGTGTTGCAGTACGCAAAAAGTGAGTCTGTTACAATGGTGCAACGTGCTTTTTGGCTTGAGTATGACATTGATCCACCACACAAATCGAACATCTTACGCTCGTATCCCTACTGCCTACTAACAGCGAGGAATTGAAAGCTCGCATAACTTTGGCTGTGTAGACAGTAACTGCTGGCATGCATCACAGAGTGTGGGAGGAATTTGAATATCGACTTGACATTGTTCGGGTTACTCAAAGAGGGTATATTAAGCATTCGTGTTGTTTTCTTCCAAACAAAACTATGGAATGTACCGGTCATCTTAAGAGGTCGCGCAGCTCTGTTGCTCGTACCAATTGAAAAATACAGATCTTTGAAACCGACGCATTCTTTTTCAATCACCCTGTATTATAAAAGATCTTAGGCTTTCCCGGCGAATAATATTAGTAAAATCTTCTCGGGTTTGCCACCGGGTAAGGCTTTTAAAGGCCAACGTTTCGATGAGTGACTCCCTCATCGTCATCAGGGCTGAGACTGATTACCGAGTTGGTCCATGCACGCACGGTGGAAACCCGAAATTCGAGATCGGCTCGTAAGATTAAAGGACAACCTCGGCCTCAGAGTGCCTGGAGTGTACAGCATCCCTTGTAAGTGTGGCCTCGCCTGCATTGGAGAGACTGCACGCACGGTGGAAACCAGGATCAAGGAACACAAGAGGCATATAAGACTATTTCAACCCGGAAAATCGGCCCTGGCAGAGCATAGTCTAGATAATGCGCACTCCATCAATTTTAACGGCGCCAAAATCCTCTGCCGTTCAAAAAGAAAACTGGGATCGTTTGATGAAAGAGGCTATCGAGATATGTTTGGAGGAGAAGAAGCTAAATCGAGACGCAAGGCAGTACATAAGTACGCCAAATATGGAGCCCGCGACTCAGTAAAATAGAGTATTTGCGTAAGTGAGGTATTTTGTTGAAATTTATTATAGCGAGTAGTGTTTGGTTTCGAAATGCCACGTACGAATTACCAAGGTATAATTCCAACTAATTAATTTAATAAATAGCTTTTAATATGCATTGTTTTAGCATCGAAATTCCCTAGGTCTAAACGCCCAACCATTAGTTCTTCGTAGTGTGACGTCATCTCCCATATTAGCAGAAGCGAAATAGCCTAGCTGTGCGTTGAGAATGAAATAGTATTTGCCTTTTCGAAGTTATTTCGATATTTGCTAATTAATAGCTAAAGTTTCGTCCGCACGCTAAGACTACACAGTCACACAATCTCCAAATCAACAAACGGTCGATATGGGAGATGACGCCAGAGCCTACAAAACATGGCGGACCAGTGTTTCGGCGCAATAATAATTTATTAGATTTTATTAGCTAATAAAAAATTAACGAAAAGCCTCTCGAGCGTCAGAATGAAAATTTAGTGTTTGAAGTATCGATAGATTTTTTAGATGTCACTTCCCAAAAGTGCGCAAATACTCTATTAAACGGTCGCGGTTACAATTCAAATTCAAACCGCCTTGAACGAGCCGGTCAACAATGGGTTTTCAACCGCCCTTGGCTAGCTATAAAAACCCCGGAATGGACCAACTCGGCAATCAGTCTCAGCCCTGATGACGATGAGGGAGTCACTCGTCGAAACGTTGGATTTTAAATTACCTTACCCGGTGACAAACCCGAGAAGATTTTAATAATACCCTTTATTATAATTTGAGGTAGACATCGGATTGAGGTAGTTCCAGCGATATATTTCCCTAGTCATAATAGGGACAATATTCAAAAAATATTTTTTTTTAATTTAATCAACTGTAAGAAGAATGAGGTAATTATCGTGAATTTTTAACGCAAACACTGTCTAAAATTTCTTATTATTCTCATTAATTAACTAACTAACGCCTTCATTACCGAAGATCATTTTGCGGTTCTGAAAACATTAATGTGGTTATTCATTGATTTAATGTTAAAAACAGTAGAGAAAGCAAGCAAACTACACACTGTTAAATTTCTGACGAGATCTAAACGTTAGAAATTTCTATTTTTTTTATAATAAAAAGTCACTGGAGTGCATACTCGTACCATTTCCCTTGGAAAATGACTGACATTTCTTGACAAATCTCAATCATTATAACAGAAAGTGGCTGATATTTTGTTATTATTGGAAAGTTGATATTTTTTCTTTATGAGGAGGCCAAATTTATTGAATTTTATGTCAGGTGATATCTCACAATAACTATATTAAGGTAAGTGGATATAGAAGCCCTTCCATCTCTCCATCCTTCCACCTACTCCTGCATGCACATGTGCTCTTCTACCTTCTTCATCCTATATTCAAAGCCTATTCCTTTTCTTCTCCTCCCACGCTTACTCAACATTCTTCCTTCAGCACGCCAAGCTTCTCCAGCCGCTTCCTCTTCTCGCCTACAATGCCACAATACACTTCATCTCATTCGTCCATCCTCTCTGTGATGAGAATATCCTCCGGTGAGCCAACGGTTGTCCAAACTTCTTGCAGTCGACGTCGACATCAGCAAGACTGCTGATTCGAATCACTTGAATCCATCAATGTTTGCCGAGGAGCCGTATGAATGTACTCTGTATGAATGAATGAGCCTGCACAAGCTTCTTCCATCAGATCGAGGATGATTCGAATCACTGGAACCTTTTCAGTGTTAGAACCAGCCATTTTGCCGAGGAATCGTATTGAATGAAGCGTGATTCCATTCGTTATAGAAGCACTATTCAAGCTCTAGTCGCTCTGTAGCCCTTGCTGCGCTATCCTAGATCCCTTCCCCATTTCCACGAGCTCAGTCGCTACAAAGCCACCAGGCAGCGGCGCTCCCTTCCACAGACCACAGAATCGACCTCTTTCTCACATTGAAGGGAGAAGGGTCGAGACGTTTTTATACGTGTTCGATTAGTAGCTTGGAAAGCCAAATCTTTTGTCTTCTCGCTCGATCGGGAATGGAAGGAAAGGTTTCCCTTATAGGAGAGAGAACTTGAAGCCCTTTTGGAAGCGTTTGTGGAGGCATGCAGGAGCAGAAAAGGCCGCGCATTTGGTTGCTAAGGGGTGGACGGATCAGAGATAGGTGGTGGTCTCTACGTATAGTTTGGATGTTGGCTCCATCCCGTTTTGTCGGTGCGTTGAGGGGAAACCTAAAAGACCGATCGTTTGTGGAGGTTTGGGTCTTTCTAGTGGTTTTCCCGTGGAGTCCAGAGGGATGAGGGGCCACCCCACGTTGTTACCCCCGGCAGCTTCTTGACATACCTTCATCTGTGTTTGGGGCATGCATGCGATAAAAGCGTGGTCCGGATTTTCTTCTCCTTTGGGCTATGGTGTCGTATTCGACGGAATTTTGCCAATAGCGGAGTGCATCTGATTTTCAGATGAAAGATACTTTCTATCATTAAAGAAAGAAGAAATTTCAAATAGCATTAATCCATATTTGAAGTTTCTTCTTTCTTTAATAATGAAAGAGTTCCCCAAAGTTAAACCTAAAACTATTTGTTTAATATAGGATGATACTGTCTCTGGCGTTACTCGGTGGAACTCCTTCATTACTAATGAAAAAACAGTCACTTGGTTATGATTCCACACTTTATTAGAAACAACACGCCGTAGGTTACAGCATCTCATGCCGTCATCAGGTATTCCTCCTCTGATGACGGTATGAGATACTGAAACCTAGGTCGTGTTGTTTCTAATAAAGTGTGGAATCATAACCAAGTGACTGTTTTTTCATTAATATTTGTTTAACATATTTTAACGGTTGGTTCAGATGAACGTATCCGGAAAATTGTAGAAGAAATGGCGTCATGCAATACCAAACCGTGTTGGAGATAGGGATGTGCGGTATATATCGATATACCGGTGTATCCGGTATATTTTTGCCGTTATACCTATATATACCGGTATATTTTTTAACGATATACCTTATGGCTAATCGGTATATTAAAAAAAGTATCGGATTCCGATACATCGGTATATTTTTATATACCGCACATCCCTAGTTGGAGAACGTGGATTGAAGAAACCTTGAGGCTTAAGTAATTTGTGTAGGTTGTGGGGAAAGATGAATTTAATTGAAAAAATGCATTCAAGAAATAAATGCTTCGTTCTAACTAAGCAATTTGCGCCGTTAGGAGGTAGCAAATGAATCTGCGTTGTTTACAAAAGACCTGAGGATTTCTATCTTAAAATAATTTGAAATGGTCAATTCATAGTTATAATTCTTTGGAGGCAGTAACCTTGGTATTGATATAAGGTACAGTTTCAGGATTTACTTTGTGGAAACGCGACTCATGAAATAATTTCTCGCTTTGTACGTTCCACATTTTTTTTATTTTACCGGCGTTATAGGAAAATAAAAAAGTGTGTAGTGTATGTACAAAGCTAGTTATTATTTCATCTCGGTATTACTGTTTTAGTTACATATCGCCTCATCGAAATCATGCATTTCTACAAACATCATCTTTTAGGGCACACAAAAGGAACAAGATTTGTTGCTGAATTCGATCAACATTTTTACATAGTATTTACATACATTTTTAAATGGACTGAGAAGGATGGCTCAATTTTTAAGTACTCCCAGAAACTAACTAGCCTGATGCCTTTGGTCCCATCCAAAGCAGAGCGGCGATAGTATGGGATCCAAGACAGCAGGCGGTGCAGAGAAGGGAACCATTCCTTCCATTCCTCGAATGTGTGTGGATATCACTCGCCGCTAGGGTTAATACGACGTGCTCTTCAATATCACATTAGTCCAACCTGACGACGACTTTAGTGGTGGGGATGACATCAGCACATGCTATGCCAATCCTAGGATTGGCCTGCAGCAGTCATCTCAGTGGGAGTTCGTGTTCTCTGCGTGCCTTCGTTGATCCTCGCAGTGATGATAACCATCAGTCATTTCCCAGGACTTCTTCTGCCTCGACCTTCTTCCTCTCAAGTTGTCCCTTTTCTAATGGCTGCCATCCATTCGCTCCAATAGTGCGCTTATCAATTCGCTTGACACAAGAGCGCACTTGCCTCTTCCATTCGTGATTCAGACCCTGCCCACAAGGTAGCGCACTTCTAAACAGATCGGGAGCAAAGTTGATGTGCGCTAAACAACAAAAGAACATCGATAATGGCATCGGTGATTGTTGTCAAGTTTTTTTAATTTCAGTGAAGGAGGCAAACGTGCATATTGTAAAGTTTTTAATTTCTCAGCGACAAAAAGCTAACGTTTTTAAATACTTTTTTGAACAAATTCAACAAATTTACACAAAAGATTCGGCCGTGACTGCTGTTCAATCACAGAATTTGTAACCTGTAGGTTACAAAACATTTCGCCAGTGCACATCGTTCCACTCAACGTCGTTTGGGTGCGCTGAAGTGGGCTTATGTGCACTAACTTCAACATCTTGAATAGAAAGCCCCCTACGATTACATGTTTTTGCCTCAAACTACTAAAAGTCAAAGTGATACAAGTAACAAACATCGTCCAGTGTCACCTGTATCACTTTACTCCGGTAAGAAATGACAAAAAGTAAAGTAGCTTAAGTGTTCGGCGGCTAGATCGCAGCACCATATGGTCGAACACTGGTATTCCTTTTCCTGTAGCTACCTGACGGTACCCGACGGTACCAATTTAAAACATATGCACTTATATTGTTTTTCGTGCTTATGTTTCTTGTATTACTTTGACTCTCAGGCCCTCAATTCATTTTCCTCATTTGTCGGAAAAACCCTTTTCATACTCGCTAGACTTTATTTAATGTTAAATAAAAAACATCGTAAAGAACAAAATGGGTATTTTTAAGAAAAAAAACTCCAAAGGCCACCAATTTTGACCCTGGTTAAGTGTTATTGGGAAGTGGTTTGGAATTTCATTAAAGCGGAAATCTTAAGGTAGTTTGAGCGAGATATCTTTTCACATTAAATCCCATTAATTTTACCTCATTATAAAGAAAAGCATCTCACCTCTCCAATGATATCAAAATATCATCCACTTACCATTATATTTTTCGAAATATTTGCCAAAAATACCAACCATTTCTCATTGTATATGGTACGTCTATGCACTTCAGAGATAATTCATTGAAGAAATAAAGAATTTGTAACGCATAGATCGCATCCAAAACTAAACGGTTCATATGCTTTTTCGACTATTTAAAAAAATAAATTTACTACTCACCGTAATACCTTTTATAGAATCGGAAAAAAATCTTCGGTTGTTAAGGTATTTTAATCGGAAGGCCCGAAAAAATGAATCAAGGTATATATATGTTTGCATATTCAGTATTGCAAGTATTATTAAGTATTAGTAAGTATTTGCAAATTAGTATTGCATATTTAGTATTGCATGGTATATATAGGTAGACATATGTTTGCATATTTAGTTAATTATTGAGAATTCCAAATATTTAATGCAATGTTCTTGTGTCAATATTATTACACTATTTATTTCATGCTTCTTTCAATTGCTTAAATCAATAAATATAATTCTAGCATGTTCTCTATTATGTGGATGGGAAAATCTCACTTAAAATATCTTAAGCGAGAAAAGATCTAACAGAAGCCTTTGTCGTCGAGGAAGGATCCTAAAGTCTATAAATTGCAGTGACAAAAAAGATCGTTATGGTGTCGAACAGATGAGTTGAAAAATGCTCTCTTTCCATGCACCGTTAACGACTATAAGAAGGTCAGGAGGACACTACTCCGTAGAGATACTTCTGCTTTCTCGTCCTTTTCCTTTTTCAGTCTCTATTACCTATTCCTTCTAGATGACCGGCTCCCTTTTCGCCGGTTTACCTCCAAAAGCCAGCCCTTCCAGAGACTAGCGTAGCAGTGTATAGATGCAGACTTAGATATTACGGGTATTAAATAAGCAGAAATGTATCTTTAATCGGAATCGAACTAGGGACCTTCTCCTTGTCCATTGAATTCCATCATCAGAGCTAACAAAGAGCTTGAAAGATCAATAAAAACATCATGCACCGACCTTCATACAAATAAAATGCACAAATTGTAATCGGTTATTACCTTAGAATAAATTTACAAAAACTTAAGCCTCAGATTGTACAATTTTTGGCCCAATTACACCTTGTGGATGTAAAAGTTCGCAAGCATAAAACTAACAACATTTTAACATTGCAATAACGTCTGTATTACAGAGACCTATGGTATATACCAAGGACTATAAAGTATTCTGTACTGCTTGATATATACGTATTGAAACCACATTATCAAAATTCACATTGTTCAATAATAGAGAATCCAAAAGCACAATTATCACTTGCTACACGTCTCTAATTTAATGGACATATGAAACAGCATCTATAGATAGCCTTTATTATTTTGTGATGAGAGTATTAATATTAATTTTCATGCAGCAATATTCCTTGATCCTCTGTTTCAGATCAAAAGGTTATCGGTGTCAAGTTTGTCACTCAAAGAATATACTTTTTGAAGTAGAGATTTATCGGTATTCATGTCGGTCTACACTTAAAATATAGACGACGAATGTGGTCTACAGGATGTAAGAATGGAGAAAAAATGATGCAGCACGATGCTTCGTGGTTCAAAGATTATGATGACTTCGTAAGTCGAAACCCCGGTCGTCAAAGTAAATACATCAGTTTCGTGGATACAATGTTCCTTTCATTTAATTTTGAGTTCCAGATGGTTACGCCCGAAAAAAATTAAGACGTTTTAATTTGGTTACTGTTCATATTTAAAATATTGCGTTAATGAAAATCATTCATTCAGTCAAAATATTGGTCTTCTTTCTATTAAACTCTTTCATTCTATTGTAAGCCACATGCGAAATTAATATCGATATAGCTACCAACCATTCATACTTTATAGTGGGAGTATTGAAAGAATTCCTTGTAGTTGGATGAGCGTTTGTAAAAAAATAAGTAGCAATTGATTGAAATAACATTGATCTCGCGGAGTTTACATTTTGACCCACCGTGAGACCATCGAGCAGTATACGTACCCCTGACCCTTTCACACCCTTTCCGCACCCACACACCCCGATTGCAATTACGCGCCGTCGAATACGGGAAAGGGACGATATGGGGAGACATCTGCCCCATGCGACACACAGGGACGTACAAAAGGGTTTTTCCCCTCCCTACCCTCGACCCCCCCTTCGTAATGAAAGGGTAGCGAGTGATGAGTGATGCCCGGAGAGTCCATACTGCTCCTTGCCGTCCCCATCATGCCCACGGACCCAGCATCCCAAATCAGTTTCCCGTATGCCGCAGTAACATCATCCCCTGTCTGCGGTAGCCATCAGCGGAACGATCGCGACCACTAGCTTTATTCGCCCCGAGCAGAATTATGCTTGAGCTAAATTGTGGTTGAAGATGTTTCACTTCTGCCGAAAGCGGCGATGAAAATACGTAGAAGTTGCCTTGGGAAATAATCCCTCTGGGCCAGAAATCGAACCACGGTCTTTTGGGTTGCCTGGCCAGTGCGCAGACCACGACGCTAACCAGGGTTTCTTATTCCCAAGGCAATTTAAGAAGTACTGAAGGGAACTATATGTTCAGCCCCTACGCCAACGGTAAGACAATGTCTCTGGTTTGATTCCCGGTCTGCGCACATCGCGGTTAATCTCCAAAATGAATTATAAAAGATAAATAGAGGTCACAAAACAACGGTGACAAAATTATCTTCAAAGAGTCGAGAAAGAAAATTATTCGTAAGCAATTTGAAAAAACGAGCAAAACATTTAATTTCTTTCATTTAGAGCATCCTCAATTTTCACGAAATGACAATAAAAGTGATTTCATATAATATATCGCATTATTTTATTCATCCAGATGTTCCTCAGCCTTTTTTTCTGTCAAAAAATCGTTTTTCTTCGGGGGAAAGTAGATCTTGAGAAAACAATAGACCGTTTTTATTTCATCACGAACTTTTTTTATTTCATCACGAACTTTTTTCATTTGAATATATTTGCTTTCTCAGAGCCACTATGATTTCACAGCATTTACAAAAATTGATAATTCACATCTGATACAATATTTCGTCGAAATTATGTGGCGAAAACATTTTACTTTGTGTATTTTTTGTAAAGTGAGTGTCGTTATTTTGGCTAGTACTTACATCAATACGTATTGGTTTTGCGAGTATTGTTGCTGTTTTTTCGGGTGCTAAGATGTAGATACGTATGAATGTCAAAGTTTTTAGTTGTAATTCTTGAACTATATTATGTAATGCCATCTTCTTCATTTACAGTTAATAGGTCTTCTTTCCCTTGATCGTCGTCCCTTTGTTTACCCTTGGTATTTGTCCTTGGGCCTTCCCCGTGGAATTTTTCCTTCTATTTTCCTATTCCAAACGTTTACAAGGAATTCAATTTTCTCAAAGTATTCCCCATTTACCGTGTTTTTCTTTCGCGTATGTTTCTCCGTGGCGTTCATTCTACTTCGGCCCTTTTGTGTTCTCTGTTCTCTATTTTCCGTCGAAACGGAAGATAATGCGTTCTCTCATTGATAATGCTCACGTAAAATAACTAACAGTCGGATGTAATATATATATATGTGTGTAACCTGAACTCTCAATTATCATCCGGTTAATTAACGTTAAAGTTATGTCATCTTGCTGTTATCGTTAACCAGGCATTATATAACCGGGTCACATTGTATCACTGCTCACGTAAATTGTTTCACATACTGCTTTCCCGTCACTAGTGGTGTATTATGTGATGATCACAGTGGCTGTTTCTTCTTCACGATCACGATGAACGATTAATGCTGTCAAATAAAAGCTAGAATACTCATCCCCAACCCTTTTAACTGCGAGTCTCGCTGCATTCACCGCTTTTACTCACCCTAGGTAGGGAGTGGGAAGGGATAGGGTAGGACGGTGTGTGGCGTGGGATGCAAATTGCCCCCAATGTCACCCGCAATTCCCCAAGTTTCCCCGGCAATCGGGTCAGCGCCCGCCCGCCGACACCGCCGAGGCCCCTCGCGTCGCTCCTCGCCCTCCTGCGCCCCCCGCCATTGGGTGGCCGCAACAAGAGCGATCGATATCCGAACTGCGACGACGAAAGGGCTTTTTCCTTAAAAAAAAACGTGTGTGTGTGTATATATATATATATACATTCATTGGAAAATGGAAATGGATAGGTACACATAAAAGGACGAACACAGGGTTTGGTGGGGAAGATGAAAATGAGTCAAATCCAGACAGAAAAAATTTTTACCTAAATTTTAAGTGTACCTATCCATTTCCATTTTCCTATGAATGTATGAATTTATTCGCGCCTTTGAGCGTCATTTTCGTATGATTGAGTATATATATATATATATATAACTTCCAGGAGAATCACTCGGGTGATAAATATACAATATGCCAAGAGGGTGGCCGATAAAAAATATACACACGGAAAAAAGAACACATATATATATATATACAGAGGGGGCTTTTTCTGAGAGAGTAAGAGCTAGTGAGGGCTATATGAGGGAATATACATGAGCTTGCGATAGTTTGCGCATGCTTATTATACATGCGCAAAACACGCAGAAAAACGGTTGGTTACGGTAACCTGTAAAATCGGTGGTAACGTGGTTGATGAAACAATTGCAGTTGGTCACCCTGATTATCTATTGGCCACTGTGACTATCCGAGCTTGGTCATCAGTACCAGCACGACCGGTCGACTCACCCACGGTTACAATGGCAATGCGGCTGGTAACGGGAACCATCTTTTCAGAGTTGGTGCGACAGGCAGCCAGTTGCCGGCACACCACAACCAAGTCGAGGAAGCTCGAGGAACCCGCTGGAGTGGTAAGGGGGAGCAACGTGGTAGGAGTGATGGTGCGCATGTGCAGACAGATAAACAAAGTGGGAATTGAAAAACATCTTGTTTATTCTCAGTAATATTGCATTTATATTCATACTATGTAGCAATATAGGTTTCAATTAATTAATGCCTGATAACTGTCATCGTGATGTAATGGTATTTCCTCAGAATATCACGGAATTGCAGTTTCCAAAAATTAGTTCTCAAGGTCACATTAATCTTCGGAAGTGGTGATATATATACGTCTTTCTTGGCGTTGGTTAATTAATATCGGGTGTTCAAATGTGCGCAATGAGTCGTAGGGAAGATTATCATGCGGGCTATAGACTGTGTCGTTAGGTAGAGTAGGATACCGATATTAAATAACGTATACCAAAGTGTTACCATTACATATTCATGGTATTTGTAATATGGGTTTTATATTTTTGTTTTGAGAGGGCAAGGGAGTCTCAACAGAAAATTTCAAGAGTGTCTCAACAGAGACTGTGTTGGATTCATGTTTCAATTTCCAACACAACTTCAAGAAAGATTCAAGGCAGCCATTTCAAGATGGTTTCAACACAGATCCTTCCACTAGATCATGGTAACGAGACTATTTTACTAAATAACTCAGACAATGAGAGATGTGTATCAAATCTATGGGTCTGGTTAAGGCATAAACCGCCTTTTGGTTCTGGTTACCAGTACGACGCGGTGACGGCAACCCACGCAAGGAAACCAAGTGAGATGGTAATCGTTACTATCTTCTTGGTTAAACGAAAATTAACCTTCTGACTTGGTAGTGGTTACCAGCTTGTGAGTTCATGAAACCACCCACTTCTCTGCGTGTAAAGGACATTTATGTACGTGCAATACTTGAAGGGGCTGTGCTACGATCTTTTCCATGGATTCAATTCCAGTCTCTGGTCCAGACTATCTCTTTTTATGTTCATGTACGTGCTTACGGTCTTGTTGGCGGCCGGGTAAAATATAACCCCGAGATCAACGGTATGAATCTTGTACGGCTGGGCATTTTCGCGCCATAGGGACATGGCTTGCGTGAACGTCAAAAGAACTTTATGCTTTACAAATTTTAAAAATAATGCCGATATTCCTCTGATAGAAACTGAAGAGAGCGGTGGTGATAGTTTCAGGTTGAAGAATACCACGAGAGTATGCATTCTTTAACCCATTAATGCCCAGAGAAAATATTTTTTGACAATTTTCATCAAATTTTAGTATGTTTCTCTCCAATGGTACTTTATATCGGGAAAAATAATTTTAAAAATATTTTGCAAGTGGAACAATGTTTTTTTTGCTGGCAACTTAAGTTGCCAATGGGCAGTGGCCGTGTATTTTCGTTTACCGTGATAAATGATGCTATTATACATGAATTATTAAAAATTATATATCGAAAGCTTTTATAATAGGATGAGTAATGGATAACAAATGAAAATAGTGAAGTGCTGACTTTCATTTACAGTATTTTGTATTTTGCTTCAAATTAAACATGTTTTTTTAAATTTTTTAAAAAATTATTGTGAATGTCAACAATGAAATGCCTCGAAATACTCGGGATGAAGGGCCTCCTGGTACTTTTTAAATAGATATATAGTTCGGTTTCCACACACCTTACATCTCCTATACTTCGTTTCTCCACGAAAAATGATGTAATCTGTTTTGTACTGCGAAGGTCTTCCATGGGATCACGTGAATGAGGCTGTCTTTCCTTGGCACTATAATGCCCCAATATATGTCACTATTTCCATCATAAACTGTTGTAGAGGTAAATTGTGCCCCAATTTTCGGTACAACGGTCATCCCTGAGTGCACGATGCATCCAGTCCCCAAGCAAAAGATGCACACCACCTCTTTTTGGTCCTTACATTTGTGTGGTACTTGGCAACAAATTGATCGTGCAAGTCCACGCCACCCATATTCTCATTATATTCTCTGATAATGGTTAGCATTGGAAGAGATATTCTCTTTTTTTCAATGGAAAAATATAGATCTCTTTACCTGCTTTGTCCCCATTTTAGAAGTGCAGTTAGTCATTGCAGTGACCACAACATTGTCATTCCATTTTGCTATGAGCAATGAGCCATTGGACACATATTCAAAGTCACCCCTCTTCCTCTTGTTGAAAAGATTTTTTCGGTCAGTTGATAGATACTTTTCACCTTGTTTTCTCGAAGAGTTGCTGTTCCTCCTATGCCCTTTTCATGTAATCATGTAAGCAGCTTTTCAGAAATGAAAATATTGTCAAAATAAACCTTCGTTACCTGACGTAATCCAAACCCAGGACAACCCCAGGACAACATCCGCATCCGCATAGGTTCATTTTCGGTAGGAGTATGTGAGATCCAGCATAAGGCTCTGCATGAAAAACATATCTAGAGAGATCACCTGTAGTCCATAATTTGAATCCGAACCTTATAGGCTTCCCACAGATGAACTCTTTGGATCCGTGCCTGCCGTAATGAGGTATCATTGTCTTATCAACAGAGTATCTGTCTCCTGGATGTATTGCTTTGAAACTTATGTTTAAAATTTCAAAATATGGCCAAATTTTGAACAACCGGTCGGACCCATCTATCATTGCATTGTTAGCTAAGTGTAGGTACTTTCTAGTTTCTACTAAGTGAAGAATAATTTCAAATCTATTCCTGGCCATGTCGTTTTTAACAATTTCTACTCCACAATCACTCTATAGTATTTTATTGGGTAACGTATGATAACCCGACAAAAGCAAAATACCCACAGCACAGTACATCTCCTCTCGACTGATATCATAATTGTGCAAACCCTTCGACCCTGCATAAATACAAGATTGTTGTAGCAACGGATCGAAAATATCAGGGCTGAAGAACACAGAAAAGGAATCAAAAGCATTATTCACGGACTAACTAAAAAAGTCTTCTGTAGTGGGCCCCAGCACTGGGAGAAGAGAAGGGAAATGAATACGTATCTTCTTTGGGTTATGCTTCAGAGGACTCTCTTCAAAGAAAGCACGATTTTCCTACGTCTTTTCTGACATTTGGGCTTATCGAATGAAGTAGATGTGCCATCATCCTTTTCTTTTAGATCGCAAGAATCCTCCGTTGCTGCCTCATTAGCCAACCTCACTATCGGACACATCGGAATTTCATCGGTGAGAACATCTGGCCCTTCCAAGGGTGGTGTAAATAAAATTACCTTAAGGCCCAAATCTTTGTCAGAGTTTTCCAGAAATTCAATGAGCTCGTTCACTGAATACGTCTGAGAAGACCTAGTGCGTTAATTAGAAAAATTTAAAACCAACCCGACAAAGTAATTCTCCCATTAAAAGTCATCATAAGACGTTGCATTACTTGCATTTCAATTAGTGTTGACAGAATAAATGTCACCAGCGAAAATTACGCTAGCCGCCAAAAGACACGGCGAATGCCCAGTGGCAACTTCAGTTGTCAGCAAAGTTCCGCAGGGTATAAATCACAAGTACAATACACGAAAGGTGAAATTTTTTCCAAGTGGAATTACACATATGTTACGTATGCGGGTACAATAACAGCATTCAGAAATATGCAGAATGTATCACGAGAAGCACGAGTGAACACATCAATGTCAAGCTCGAAAATGACCACCTGTGTACCCATCACAGACTCTCCCCCATAGGTACTGTTAGATTTTATGGCAGGGTAAACCACGAACGTCCTCGACAAAGGAAAGGGTAGAGGGCAAAGAAAAGAAAGAATTAGGAGTGTACGACGCATATTGGCGGAGAATGGAATTTTTAAAAACGTGGAAAATATTTGGCAACTGAGGTTGCCAATGGGCATTAATGGGTATGTGATCACATTAGTCCTCTTGTCTCGACTTAAACTCTTAAACAACTACGTGAAAGAAGTGATACAAGAAGTGTTAATTTTATTTAATTGACTTACTTCGGTAGTAACAGAGTTTCATAACATGGGTGTCATCATCAAGATGTACTATATGTCTTCAGGTAAAGGAGTATTACCTTGAGATAGCATTTAACTAATTATAACATCTATGCTTGGAAAAGTATATAGTTGGTGGTACCAAATTAAATCCATTGGTGGAGACACACAGTGTTTGATGAATTTCATTATCGTGCTAAAATGTTACGCGTGGAGTGTTCTGTTATTATTTGATATGATTAGGTAAAGTGCTGTTCTCATGCATGGTTCTATTTTGGTATGCAGACTAGTAAGTACGTGTATGCGGCTGAAGTGGTGAATTCCAGCTAGGTACCCGGTGTAAATCCCGAGAAATCGCTGACATACATCTTCGCCGGGAAAGATTGAAATCCCGTTTCACATACTGCTTTCCCATCACTAGTGGTGTATTATGTGATCACAGTGGCTGTTTCTTCATCACTATCACGATGAACGCAGGATTAATGCTGTCTATTCATCGTATTGTATTCAAAAGCTTGAAGATAGCCATCGTAATATCTCAGCTGTGTTATTTCATAAATGTATTTTTTTCTTCGTTTATTTTAATATTATTATAAATCGCTGTGAGTAATCTGTACCTTAAACTCTGAGGAGGAGAAGAAGAAACAAACGTTTTGGACACATTCTGCGATACAACAGTCTATTGAAAACAATAATGAAGGAGAAATGAATGGGAAGAATTTAAGAGGAAGGTTACGTGTGGAAAATATCAGGCAAATTAGCGTAAGAAAAATTGAAGAACGTAAAAGTGAAGACTTGAGTAGGAATGAATTGGTGGGCAGGGAGGCGAGTGGAATAGAAAGTTGCATCTAACCAATCTTCGAATATATAAAGGACTGCAAATGATAATGAATCATACCTGGTATTTTTTTACTACCATTCGGTGGATAATCCAGTTCGGGATTTGTTTTCAAATCGTAGAAATCTTAACAAATACTCGACACATACATGGCTTTGGGATCCTACAAGTCCCTTCATCAAAAAGAATGAATCATATCTGTGCACTATTCGTCTCTTTTTTTCTCTCCTTCGCATCACCCCCCGCATATTCATATTCAATAATGCAGGTTCAGTTCCTCGGACGGACGAGCAATCAGGTAATCGATACGGAGTCAGGGTATCGCTCGATTTCGAGTGTTGTCGGCTTTTAAAGGGTTTCGCTGTGGGGCGTTCGGGGGGGTAATGGTGCAGGGAAAGAAGAAGAGGAAGCGGTGGAGGACGAAAGGAAACGACGCCCTTGTTGTCCGCCTCTCACGGCTTCTCATCCGTCACGGCCAATCCATTTCGCCACATGACACACCCTCCTCCTCATCTTAAGGGGTAGTTTTTCTCTAACATCTCTCGTCTTGCGGTCTTTTGATTATGAAGCGATAGCCAACGTATCCTTCGAGACATGATACACTTTTGCACGTATTTCACTATGAAGTTCCCTACCGTTGCTAGGTTAACTAGATTTTGTGCTTATTCTTCGTAACTTAAAATTTAGGGAACTTGAGCCTCTTTAAGTAGCAAGTTATAAAAATCTCCAATGACCGTCATAAATTGGCACCACTCGTCCAAATTACACAACAATTACAATTATTATTATTGCTGTGTTGTTTGCGGGAAAAAAGAGCTACTCCACGCCAGTGACCAACCACAACCTCGCGACCAGAAAACCCTCCTGTGGTGGTTTACTGGAATGTTACTTCCCCGCCAGTGACTACCACAGACACACACACTCAACTTAAATAGGGACCCTTCATTAGAGCTACTGGGTCCCCACTAAGGATGCCTGGGTTCTGAACACAAACACACTCGCAAACACTCAAGAAATCACTCACTCACACACTCAAAGAATACAATAAGAATGGAATAGAATAAGAATAATTTATTTCATACTGGTATTACAATAAAACAGTAATTAGGTAATTCCTAAAGATAAGCCTGTATTTGGGCTACTATCAGGTAATCCATGCAAAACAGTAATAACAAACAATACATAGTTTGAACATTGCAATCAAATAATAATACAATCCAATGAAGAATTTGACAAGAAATTGAGATAGAAACAGTGTTTACGAAATAGAAAACACAAAAATATATATTGTCAAATACAGTAGAACAATGACAATAGTATTTCGAGACTCTTCATTTTTTTACATTTAATTCAAAAATTATTACATGCACATTACAAAACAAGACCTCGATGTTTTTTATAATTATTAACCAATTTTTTATTTCGTTGAGATATTTTTGGACATTTTTTTCTTCCTTCAAACGGGCTTTAGTAACTAAATCATTCTTACTAACAACTCGCCCCGCTTGAAATGTCCCGTCATGATTTTGTGTTCAGCACGAATTAATATCTCGTTGTATCCACCAACCAAAAATATATTAGTAATACAAATCAGTAGCAGTATTTATATTATATTTTATTTGTTACAGTTGTAACATGACCCTCCGAGTCCCCGGCAAGCATCGGGTTTCATTGCCGTCATAATGGCCGGAGACTCGAAAGGGGTTGTGCAGTAATCGCAGCCACGTCCGACGCCCATCGGATGAGTGGCTACGCTGCTGTCGGGTCATGCGTCCGCAGTAGACGGAGTGACCCCAGGATGACGGCCTTCTGCATGCGTGCAACTAGTGATTCCGCCTGTGCCACGCAGGACGGAATGCACTTGATGTTATTTAGCAGCGAGCCCTTAACTCCACCGAGCACACCTATGATGAGGACCACCAGTTTCACAGAGTGTCCGGGGTACATCTGTCGAAGTTCGAAAAGCAGGTCTTGATATTTCGTCCGTTTTTCCACCTCCTTCGCATCCATGTTAGTTTCACCCGGAGCCGAAAACTCGATCACGAACATGGAGCGTGTGAGGTGGTCGAGGAGAACGATATCAGGCTTGGTCGCCTCCAACTGCCTGGTGGTGGAAAAGGAGTAATTCCACCAGATTGTGCATTTATCGTTCTCCACGACGGACTCAATATCTCCAGGGGCATAGGGCAGCACAGGTGTTTCGTCGATGCCATAATGGTGTCGAAGATGAAAGTATAACACTCGTAGGGCCACATTTGCCGAGCTAAATACGCTGACTTGGCGTAATAACTACAGCCGGAGAGAAGGTGACTCAAAGTCTCCGGCTGGGCTCGGCACGCCCTACATCTCGTGTCCGCAACCTCCGCCTTGAATATAATGCGGCGGTACACGAGTGTGTTTATGACACCATCCTGGCATGCCAGGACAAAACCCTCGGTCTCGGACTTCAGACCGGCGGAGCGTAGGAAGGCAAACGTCAGCTCCTTCGATAGCCCATGCTTTTCGATGTTTCGATAGAAACCTCCATGCATGGGCTTATCGGTATGCACCTTGAGCAAGGCCTTCTGCTCGGCTTTTTTTATTTCGAGCTTGAGGACGTCTGCCTTCAATGACAAGATGGTCGTGTCATTGTCGCTTCCGTCGGATGACGGGTCGAAGTCGAGACCGGTTTCGTCCGCTGCCCTCTTTGCCGCCTGGAAGAGAAACGCCCCTGCTCCCGCACTCTCGTGATCTCTCACGAGATTGAGCAGGGGGTCCCTGCTTTTCAAGACTCGGCAAGCTGTACCCAGGACAACTCTGTTGTGGAGACACTCCAGACTCAATAGTCGTCTACCACCTACATTGCGAGGGAGATACAATCTGGCGACGGAAGATTTCGGATGAAGACTTCTATAAATGGTCATCATCTTCCTCGTTCCCCTATCGAGGTTCTGCAACTCGTTGACGTTCCACTTCATGCATCCGAAGGTATACAACAATGTAGGAACCGCGAACATGTTCGTGGCAAGAACCTTGTTCTTGCCTGACAGCTCAGAACTCCAGATGTTCCTGAGAGTCTGTCTGTATTTGGCGGTGACCCTTCCCTTCACTGCTGCAACCTCCTGCATTCGGCGCTGGGGGACGCCGAGATATTCGTAGCTGTCATCGTCCTCGAGGTGACGAATGACGCTCCCGTCAACAAGTTGCACGTCTTCTTTGATCTCCGAAAATCTTCCTCTCGCCAAGTGGATGGATGCACACTTGTCCAATCCGAACTCCATCCCTATAGCCTCACTGTATTCCAGTACGGTGTCCAGGGCAGTGCGAAGGTCTTTCGCATTAGAAGCGTACAGCTTCAGGTCATCCATATAAAACAAATGGGTGACCCTATGCTTCCTGTCACCTGGAACACCGCACATGTATCCTTTGCCTTGTCGGAGCCTGAGGGACAGGGGTAGGAGGGAAATACAGAACAGTAAGGGGCTCAAGCTGTCGCCTTGAAAAACGCCACGGTGGTATGTTACCAACTCTGTGGAAACTGACCGCTTGCCTGAGGTCAGAACAAAGCGCATTTTCCAGAGTGATAACAGGCGTTGGATGCAGGACACTACCTCTGGATGAACTTTCATCAACTTCAGCATGGCGATCAAAAGCTCATGCGAAGTGGTGTCAAAAGCCTTCTTGTAGTCCACCCAGGCCATTGATAGGTTACGCTTATGCCGGATGGCATCCTGGCATATGCACCTATCAATGAGCAGGTTGTCCGTGCATCCCGCGATTCCCCGCTTTGAGCCCCTCTGCTCGTACACCTCCTCCCACACCGGCTGGACTTGGTGTAGGATAAGGTCGCTCAAGATCGAAGTGAACGCCTTATATACAGTGTTGAGGCAGGTTATAGGGCGGTAGTTCTTTGGATTGGACAAGTCTCCCTTCTTAGGTATTAGAACCGTGCGTCCCTCAGTCAGCCAAGGTGGAATCGGTTTTCCACCATTTAAAAAGGACGTGAAGATTCTGGCAAGGTGTTGGTGGATGGAAGTCAATTTCTTCCACCAGAAGTTATTCACGACATCCATTCTTGGAGCCGGGAAATTCTTCTTGCCAGAGAAGGCCTTCTTCACGTCACTTTCGGTGACTGAAAGAGGTCCATCCACATCTTGTAGGTGGCGGTCACAAACCTCTTTAAAGAGGCCTATGGCCGGAGTGTCTCCGTTGAATGGCTTCGACGTTTCGTAGATTTCCTTCCAGAAACGTTCAACCTCTTGGACGGGTGGCGGACATTCAACGAAAGGCGGAGGTGGTCGAAAGAGACGGGACG
Source organism: Pyrrhosoma nymphula (assembly GCA_963573305.1). Taxonomy (NCBI): domain Eukaryota; kingdom Metazoa; phylum Arthropoda; class Insecta; order Odonata; family Coenagrionidae; genus Pyrrhosoma; species Pyrrhosoma nymphula. Next base: position 1,834,984 of record OY754335.1, on the reverse strand, counting down.
GGTGAAGGAGAAAGGTGGCATTTTCTCCCACGCCCCTACTCCTCTTTAGGAGTTTTTTCCGGGCCGTGGTGAGGGCCCGTACTCTGTCGACCGCGTGCTGCTTAATGGTAAGCAGCACGCTTTTATTCAAGGTGTGATGGTTGTACCTGAGACTGCTCGCTATGCGCCGAACTTTAGGGGTGAAAGTTCGCCCAGATAAGATGTATTCCATCACACACTGAATTCTCGACGCCTGTTGTCTCGCCTGCGTGATCTTGGCCTCCAACTGTTCAAGCCTCTTTGTTGCTTTGTCCTCCCAAGAGGTGTTCTTTTGGGAGAGAGCCATAATTTTGGCAGCAGCATAGACCACGCAATTTACCGTCCAAAGGTCCGACGTTTCCGTTAGGATTTCGTCGATAAGACCATTCAACTGGGGCAGGTGGTTACCCCACAGAGAGATCTTCCGTTGGATGTCTCTCTGCCTAGGATGTCCTTCATCATAGTTAATGGTGCTTAACAACCGCGTTCGTAGATCAGAGACGGCCTGACCAGCTTCTTCCCCATTTGGCCGAGAGACAGACACAAATGTCGTTCTCGCCTCAGGTGGTGGAGAGGCTGCCTGTGTCGGGGAGGGTGTTCTGGCCGGTGGTGTATTCCTCTGAACTGGCGGTTGGTGGAGGTTTTCCTTTCTTCGCAGGTGGTTGGCATAGTCGCGCAGGTTTTGCTGCGATAGGTGGTCGTGTTCTGGATGCATCTCACACCACAATGAGTGCATCCTTGCCATATACCCCCTGCGATCAGGCTCGCTGGCAGCATGGCATGCAAGAAGGTCGCCCCTTAGGGCTTCTGTCCACTGCATCCGAGCTCCCGTAACGGTGGTATTGTTATTGTCACACCCAAATCCACTAGGACCCCCTTATATTATTATTATACACAAATCGTTACAAGTTGGCTATTTGCCAGGTGGTAACAGTGAAAGAATGAAAGTACATCACTAAATCAGTCATCGAAAATTTAAAATAAACATTGAAATTAGTTTTCCAAAATAAATTTTTTGCACCTATTCTTAAAAATCTTTAAGTTTCTAGGAAAGGGCTGAAACAGTTCTGCAGGGAGTCTATTCCAATCATCAATCGTCCTGTTAAGATATGAAAACTTTTTTACGTTGGTCCTTTGTGACCGACATTTCATCTTGTATTGGTGATCATTCCTACCGATATAGTTAGGGTTTTCAACTTATGTCGCAGTTCCCCCCATGCTTTTCCCCCCGCAAGTGTACGGAAGAGTGCGCAAAGCCTATTTATTTTTCTTCTCCGTGCTAGTGAGTCCCATCCCAATACTTGCAGCATTTTAGTCACACTCTCGGTCTTTCTATGCTTCCCCATTACATACCGTGCTGCCTTTCTTTGTACCTTCTCAATGGATTTTGTTTGTCCCTTTTCTTACGGGTCCCACACTAGTGACGTGTATTCTAAAATCGGTCTGATTAGGGTCTTATACGCCTTTTCCTTTGTAGTTCGACCGCTTTCCTTAAGGTTTCTCATCACCCAATGTAACATTTTATATGCCTTTTTTGTAACCTGTTCCACATTTGCCTCCCACCCTAAATCTTTCGTTAAATACACCCCTAAGTATTTACACCGGTCACTTTTTGGAATGACCATACCTGAATAAGAATAGTCTCTCCCAGCTGAACTTAGTTTCCTGCTAAAAGTAACAAATTTGCACTTTTTTACATTTATCTCCATTCCATTTTTTAACACCCATTCTGCCATTTTATTTATATCATTTTGAAGGACTTCGCGATCGCTCTCCTTTTCTATTTTCCTGTAAATTATGCAGTCATCTGCGAAAAGCCTTATATGGGAGTGAATGCTATCTGGGAGATCATTTATGTAAAGTAAAAATAAAAGCGGTCCAAGGACGCTACCTTGTGGGACACCCGACGTTACTTGTGCTTCATCGGAGCACATTTCACCCACTTTAACCTTTTGCGTTCGACCCTTCAGGAAGTTTTCAACCCAAAAGTACAATCTACTGTCTGTTTGGGGTGGTAATTTGCTCATTTTTTCTAAAAGCCGATCATGTTCAACTTTGTCGAATGCTTTTGACAGGTCGACTATTATTGCATCCACTTCTATTCCTTCATCAATGGAGTCCACAATTTCTTGGCAAAAACCCATTAGTTGCGTTTCACAGGAGTGCCCTTTTATATACCCGTGTTGGAAATTGAATAACCAGTCGGTGCTCTCCCATAGTTCCCAAAGATAATCAGCAATTATCTTTTCTACTAATTTGCACACTGTTGACGTCAAAATAACCGGCATATAATTTTCTACCAATCCCTTATCTCCTCCTTTAAAGATAGGTGTCACATATGCTTTTTTCCAATCGTTGGGTAGGACTTTGTTGTTTATTGTAACATTGAATAAATGGTTCAGATAATTTGAAATTTCAATGCCTCCCATTTTGATTAAGTCTATTGAGATGCCATCTGGCCCAACTGATTTGTTCTTCCTCATTTTACTAATTTTTTTGTAGATCTCCGAATTCGTAGTTTTAATGTGTTTAACATTTAATACGTTTGTTTCTTTCTGTAAGTTTTGGGAGCTGGGTTCCAAGTCCGTTATATCTACTTTATTAACAACCCCAGTGAAAACGCTAGCATACCATTTATTCAGTGCATTTGCCTTCTCCTTGTCATCGGTAATTAAATTTCCGTTCCCATTCTTTAGAACCGTTATGTTTTCCCTGTTGTCCTTTCTCCTCCTAAGGTACTTATAAAACTTGTTTCCGTTATCTTTTGAGATAATATTTTGTAAAAATGCTTCCTTAGCAATTTTCTTTTCCCTGTTCAATTCTCGGAAAAGCATTTTATAATTTACCGTCGACTCAGTACTCGAGTTACGTTTATTGTGACTCAACCTTAGCCTTTTTTTTAATGACCTAATTCTGTTGTTGTAGTACTCTGGATCAGTATTTTCTTTGAGAATTTTTATCGGAACGAAAGTACGCAACCCCTCTTCCATTATGTCTTTAAAAGAATTCCAAACTTCGTCGACGTTTTTACCTTTGCTAACCCACCCCAAATATCTACTTCTCAGAAATCTCCGGAAAGCATCACTATCGGCTCGGTTATATTGCCGTATTGTTTTTCTTACCCCTTTGTCCCTACACTTTTCCCAGTTTAGCTGAAGACATACTGCTGAATGGTCGCTTAACTTAAATCTATGCACCTCATGTTAGCATGCTCGCCAACGTAACACTCTCCTAGTTTCTCGTTTAGCCGTGCCTTCTTTCGCTGTCTGTTTATTGGTTCGTGACAATTTGGACAGGGAAGCGTGATGGGTTCGCCCTTGAACTGGGATGAGTGTTGCATGCCTGGTGTGGAATCATCCTGTGCCACATACCCTGGAGTTGGCTTGTACGGTACCTCGTAGATGTAGAGTTGATATTGCTTTACTTGACAATTACTTTTGTTGAATATATATATATAGCGAGAGATTTTATTCATCATATTATTATTTATAGACCGTGGAGAATAAAATTGTTTGAAGCACATCTTATGCCTAAACTGAATCGTATCGATTATTAGGGACGAGTAACCGTTGCATTTTTAAACGAGTTTCCGTCAGCCATATATAGGTGTGCATTATGGAATATTGCTTTAAATTCAAGCTGCATCGTGCTTTTATGTGGCTCTGGAGTGTTCTAAACATATCACTTGCATTTGATTTAATAACGCTACGCTCTCTTTCTGAAATCCATCATTTTTAAATCTAGAATCATCTGGTTGGTGGGATATTTGAATTGCCCGTATGCAGGTCGAATTGAAAGACATTTTGAATGCATTTTTAGATAGCTCCCGTATCTCGATTTCAAATGCTTAAACGATTATGACTTGAACGGTGAAATGCTCTTATTATTGGGCGATTCAATGAAATCACGCGGGTGCCCTTTAAATGCGGGTTAATGATGTGTACCCGCACCAAAACCAATTCAAGGATTTCCTCGAGCCATAGCCGTCGGATCCGTCTATGGTTTTATAAAGGGATTATTATGTTTTAATAAGGCAGGTGACCTCGAACCATCAGGAGCTCATGTTATTAAAAGTCAACTATGCATTTAAACTGCGTCTAAGGAGTCACGAAAAATAGTTGGGTTAAAATTATATTACCAGAAGTAATATAAATTGTGCTCCTTTTTAAATCATGTTGCAAAACAATGACAGTAGGGATTTAAGGTGTAATTCTTGATAGGTACAATGGTGACAAAGACAGGGGAAGAACATTTTAACTTGAAGAAATATTTTAGGTGTTTTTTTAGAAAGCTTTTTAGGTGTGTGCTGTTGGTGAATCAGCTCGGGTTGTCCACCGGGTCAAAATCTGCCGATGTTTCGATGTACGAGTCGTCCAATGTAATAATGCCCTGATGATTGTATGGTAAACCTTTGGATGAGCTTGTTTCATGAAAGTAACTTCACAGCCGACCTACCTACATCTTGAATGCTATGTGACGAACTTTCCCTTATCTCTATTAACTTGTTACGTCATGAGCTATTATTGAGTTCAGTATGATTTACTCATTCATTTAAATAAAAGGCGATATATGTATTTCTATCTTGCTGGCACAAATTTATGGGATATTTTTGAGCTTGGGTAAACTTATTCTTACACTGTGATCTGAAAACGATACTGTAGCTAGCTGTATATGGAATTCACATATTTTAATATAAATTAATAAATTGCCCGTGGAAGGTGTCTTAGCCCCTTTCACCTCTGAGATTTCAATGCAGGTATTCAACTTCCAGGTACGTAGTTGATTAAATGAATAGGGTATTTTGAAGGAAGTAATGGAAAGAGAGCCAGATCTATAACTAAGCTGTCAAAGGACTGTACCAACCAAGCAAACGAAGGACCTAATGGATATGAATGTTTGTACGTAGATTGGAGACTTATATTGGATAAATGTAGAATTCTTGTTGATTATAGTACTAGGATATCGTCTCTTGTGAAAATTCAATGTTGGATACCTAGACATAAATTGAAAAATTGATATTCACAGTGCACAAATTTGTTCTCCTCATTATATGACAGCAAAACCTAGGTACGACCGGTTAAACATAAGGAGTAGACTTGAACGAATCGGTGAATGAGGTGAAGGTGAGGTGAGGTGAGATGAATCAGTGTATAAATGAGACAGACGTGAAAGAGGTATGTATGGATATAGCATTACTGGGAAAATCATTAGAATAGAGTCAGTTTCCTCGGACTAACTTCATATTTATTATAGTACTCTATTTAAGTGTTTTGACTTTGATTACCCCGAAAAGAGAATGGCCAGATAGTGTTTAATGTCTATGTGACGTATATTTCTCAAGGTTTTGACCCAAATACACCTGGGTGCGATGAACCGATTCACCTTTCAGTAACGGTGAGCTAGAAACATTCAAATGTTTTCGATATCCATTTCTCCCATTCGCCGGATCAGCCGCCAGTTTCCACATTTCCACGCTTGCGCTGCGATTCTGAATAATTCTCCACTCCCAGGACACGAATGAAGTATGCACATACCCTTGTAAACATCAAGTAGCCTTAAACCATTCCCTTGATTATTCTCTCTCACCATACTGACTGAAAATTCTAATCTTCGCTCACTTGTTTTTTCATCGCTGTCGCTCGCTATTCAATGGGTCTTTCCTCAGGGACTAGTTGTCGAAATAAAGCTTTCCCGGCGGAACACTTTCCCTGTTCCGCCGATATATTGGCAATGCGGCGATACCCTTTCGATTTGATTGGATTGCAGTGAAGTAGCGATCCAGTGACGTCCCTGTTGTTGCGGAGGTAGGAAAAAAACTCCATCTTCCTTTTCGCGTCCGTGGATTTAATGAAAGATTCGCTGCCCATATTTTCTTCCTCATCATGTCAATTCTGCTCCTCTTCTCAAATTTCATAGGTGTTAACTTTTATCAGAAGGGAAATGTTTTCAAATTACAAGATTAATCCTTTCACAGAGGAAAATTGATTGAAAATGACAATTTCTGGCAATTTAATGAAAAAAATATGTGCATTTGGAATATTGCTTTTCTTAATTTTTGTATCCAACTTATTTATTTAGCTGGTGCAGTTCGATTAAAAATTTATGAATAATGCAATTTTCAAAATGTAATAAAGCCGCCACCTTTGCTTTAATTGTTCGAACAAGTTTGAAAACTCATGGCGCTGGTATTAAATTAATTAGCTAAGAAATTCAATGATTTATTTATGTTATTCTGAAATATTGGTAAAAAAATTTGATCTTATTTAATTTTTTGGAGTCTAACACATTTTAACAGTCATTAGAATACTAAATAATCGATTTTGCCACAGTCACTTATTAGTAATTACCTTCTCATGTTCTAGCATAATACAATGTTAATTAGGTATTTACCTAAGGTCGGTAATATACTGTAAATATTTCTACTTGTGAGCATCAAATTTCTTAATGGCAGGTTTCAACTTTAGTTTAGCACTTGGCAAAATATTTTGTGTACTTTCGAAAATTGGTCATAATCGATAACCATTAATTTGGAGTGCAGTTCAACGAAATTCGAGTTGTTTTATTTTAAGTTTAGATACCATCTTATAGAGTTGGTATCTAAAATGGAATGGTGACCCAGTGGTTAGAAAATAGGCGAAACAGTAGAAAGTCTTGGGTTCATCTCTGAGTGAGTCCTCCTTAGGATACGATTCTTTACGCTCCAGATCTTCCTGTGAGACCGTACATTTCGTGGTGACTGATTTACGACTCCTCTACATTTGAGGTGTGATTTTTAGGCGCCACGGGCTGTAGTAGGCAGCAGTTGATCTCTTCTTCTTTTGAATTGAAAATCGATTTTTCCATAGGTAGTCAGGGTATTTTTTTGTTGGTAGACTAGCGATAGAGGATGAACGAAGGAATCTTTATTCCAATGGAATAAGAGTGTGATTAAGTGATTAATGCAGATCCAACCTGAAGAATTTTATCGCATGATGACCAATGTTTAGGTCAGTTCATTGGTATTCTTTTGAACTAGACTATTATCGACTGTTCTTGGCCTACCTACTGAACAATATTAACTGTTTTTTACACCGCAATCAGCAGCGATACCGTTTATCCGTGCGTAATTCTCATTCTTTTACCTAACTCTGAACGCGTGACTTTATCTCGTATTGGAATTGGAAAAAACGCAATTGCCTTCATTGGAAATTAAAACGTAAAAAGAATGTACTCATTTTGCAAAGTTTCCTTGGCCAATCTCTTTATCGTTCGTGTTACCAGTAATAACTATTAACCAGAAAGGCAGAGAACTCTCGCGTCGAGGTAAAAGAGAGTGATTACTCGTCAACACGAAGTAGCCAATCAAAAGTCAATTTGAACTACAACAGCCAATCAAGATGCTCCCTAGCAATCAGATACCATGTATAGATATACAGCGGCCGCAATGCTTAAGTATCGCGGCCGAGGTGCAACAGGAATAATTCTACCTGAAGAAGCCTCCTGGATGAGTGGTGAAACGTAGTAATACTACGTCGTAGGAAATAATTAAGCAACAAAAAGCAATGGAAATTGACACTAAAATGTATGCAAAGTCACTTTAATTGTTTTCTTTCCAAATCGATTTCCATAGAAGACGTAATCGTTTTTTTTTCGCTCGTAAGCGTTTATTCGCTTGCCTCATTCGCGATGCCTTTTAATAATCGCAATAATAAAGCGAACGTGTTCTGCTGAAGGAAATGGTTTAAATTCCGCTGCGGAAACGAATTTTCTCCGCATCGATCTAATATTTTTTTTTCGCCCAATCAAACAAAACGCCGTAAAAAACCCTTACAGGTACCTTCAAGACGCATCTGAGAGGATCAACGTTGATTAAAAAGCTGAGAGAGGCGAATTTTTAAGCCATATAAAATTGGAGCGTGGGAGAGGACTTATTATTTTTTTCGAGCAGTCGGAAATGGAGGGGAAAAAAAAGAAATGAGAAACGATATTAAACGGGGCTGTAAATTGAATTTTGGTTAAATTATAAAATCACGTAGGAAGAACTCTGCGCGAGAAGTTACTCTCAAGAGAGAGACAAGTTCAAGTTACGCTTTCCATTCGCTTTTAGTGCGATGCCCCCTTTGCGACACAACATCGCTGTTTCTTTCCATTCGTTTCAGACCCTGTACGCTATAATAGAGTTCAAATATCGTTGCGACTGGCAGGAAACGGGGAGTAGCCATTATAAAATCGAGTAGAATCCAGAACTCCATGTAAATAATATACGTTTGAAGAGTTTCAAGGTATATATATATATATATATATATATATATATAATCTTTGGAAGTTTTCGCCAATTGGCCACAAATATATAAATTCAAACTTACAGGAGGTAGGAGAAATAGGAAAAGATAAAGAATTCGTTCTTACGGAACGTTTCGAACCAGTTGGTCCTTCGTCAGCTCTAGAGCTGACGAAGGACCAACTGGTTCGAAACGTTCCGTAAGAACGAATTCTTTATCTTTTCCTATTTCTCCTACCTCCTGTAAGTTTGAATTTATATATATATATATATATATATATATATATATATTCTCGCTTTGCATCTGCTAATGCGTTCACTCCTCCGTGATATCCAAAGGCAAGCGAGGAAATAAAAAGGGATAAGCAATATGGCGGATATTTCAGTTGCCAGGTTACAGTTTGATGAAATTGAAATTTATTGCTCCGTAAAAAAATACATATTCTTATACACATACAATAAACAAACAATTTGGAGCTAGGCGTCCCCTCAAGGCAATCGGCCTGAGTGAAGGTGGGGACACTATCAAAATGAAATAATACAATACTGATGACTCAGCTAACCTACAATGACATTCGACATAACACACATTAACACCTTGCACATTGCACCATACATACACATAGATAACTAAAGATTTACCACATAGCATAATACAGACGTAGCGATACACTTGGAGTGCAATCAAGAGCTTATATTAAGGAAAAAAGAAACCATTTACATTTGCTATATTCAATAGCCATGGTTTTTGACAACTTAAGAATCCACTTAACCTCTTTGCAGGCTTCACATTTTTAGGAACCATATTAAATGTCTTTGGCCCTATGTAAATGAAAGAACGTTTATACAAAGTTAGGTAGGGCTTCGGCGAAACATAACAAGAATTATATCTTGTTATGTTTAAACCCTACCTAACTTTGTATACACGTTCTTTCATTTATATAGGGCCATATGACGTCATACCCTCTTCATCTCCTTCAATGTTAAAATCCAGAGGTGAAGCGATGATATATGAATGGTAGTCCACGCCTTCTCGGCATATAATCATTCCCTTGTCATTGTTTCATCTTCGCGCGTGAGCGTTCACGGACATACCTCCTCCGTTTCATTCTAACCTCCTCGGTTGTCTATGAACAAACAGAATGGCACAACTCCCGGCATCGAACTACCGAACGTTTCGCATCCATACATGGCACTACCTCTCATCGTAGGTCTTCCAACTGCGCAGATGCGTTATAATCTGCTCTAAATTCAAAACCTTCAATAGACAGCTTTCAAACTGTAAAGACATGTGTAAACTCAGTAAAAATTATATGAACGCTTCCGAACTCTTTTATTTTATGTCTACTTACATGTGTCCTAATCATACGTGCTATAAATACGCATTAAATGTCATTAAAGAAAGAAAGAGGTAATAAAGTCTTTCATTTTTCCCTCAATGCATCGAGAAATGCAGTAATTCGCTTTCAAATCCTGTGAAATAATGGTGCATTTATTTCTTTAATACGTTACACCTTGGACAAATGCGCATCTTAGATCAAGTTTTTCTTTTTCAAAAATAACATGGCTGCTTGCTGCTTAAAAATAGCTTCAAATAAATTTTTAAAAGGCAACGACGTGATTTCGTGAAGGCAAGTCGTGGCTAACAAGCGAGAAACTGCTGCTGCGTGTTTGAAAAGAAAAACAGTGAGTGAAAAAGATTTTTTCGATCAACAAAGCTATCCCTGCACGGTTGATAAAACTTTTATCGCAGAGAAATAAGCGTAATTAGTGAGTAAGGTACAGCTATAGAAATCAGTTAGGTACCTAGTTACGGTCAGTAGTATTGCAAGCAGAGAAAACGTTCTAACAATCGGAGGAAAAAAAACAGAATAATAGTGACATCGCTTGCTTTTTTGAAGTCAGAACTTTTCCTGGGAGAGAATGAAGAGGAAAAACGCACTTCACTTTGATAAACTCACAGTGGATCCCGTCAGCCACTTCATAATTCCTGCCCACACAGACGAGTTTGAATATTAACCTCCCTTTTCAAGACAAAACGACTCGAGGCCAATTTTATCGTGCGTCTGTCCAGCGTCGGCCTCGAGAGAAGAAAAATTAAAAAGGAAACATCTCTCTCACTCTATCCTCGGTGCTACTATCTACTAGTCCCTTGGACCAATCGTGAGTTCTCTTGTGCACGGATATATCCGGTCGGAGGCAGGATTTTCTCCCATTTTCCGCTAGCTCGGCGAGGCTTTCTGCGATTGTTGAGTCATCGCTTCGATCGTGCATACGTATATCGAGCGTGATATACACTACACATGGCGGAAGGTGAATTTGAATGGCGTCTTCTCTCTTCTATTTTCAATCCTCGGATTACGAAACAAAACGTGTGTATTAGAGGGTTTGGATGCAATCGGACAAGCGATAGTATGCGCCTTCTTCTCCATCTCTCTCATTCTCAGATGCTTTGATATTCTGCCTGCGGTGTTGATATAGTCTATTACGAGAGAAAAAAAGTGTTTCATAGACGTGGCCTAGGTATACAGGCATACCTACTGCAGGGCAAGTTTTCCTCTGGGATGGTTTTTCTTTTTCGTCGTGATTTGTCGGCCGCGTTTAATTTTGTTTTCTTCCTATTTTTGCGCTGTTATCGTGAATCTAAAACGTGAGTTACTTCCAAAAAGAGAAAAGGCATGAAGGTGGGTCTATACTTCCAAGCCAACTCAAGTTAACGGTCGCCGCCTGTGGTCGCCTACTAGGGGTGGTGGTAGAAGCCCAACTGTGAAGGCGGCGCTGACAAAAAATTGAGAGGGTAACGATTATCCTTGGGAGTGGGGATGGAAAATATCTACTCCGTTGTCAATGCAGGCTTGAACGCTTAACATTGCTATAGCCTTAATACGAAAACAGCATCAATGGTCGTTGATTTTTTCGTATATGAAAGATGTTTCTTTGATTTAAGTGGGCTGAAAATCCTCATTTCGGAATCTAACCTTCGCAACGTGTCCCGGAATATTACCAAAACATTTCGTAAAAACCTTGCTATTTTTTATAAAGTCTTGTTAGTAAAAGTCTTGCTATTTTTTATAAAAAACACAACCACTTCATGATAAAGTTACTCCACATGAGTCAAAAAATGACTCTTTATCTACAGAAGACAAAAATTGAGGGTCTCCAGCTGTCACTAGGTTAGAGGGAAACGTCTGAAACGAGCTTCTTAGGCCCAGGGTAGAGCCACCTTAATACATGATTATTTATCAATTACCAGGGTCATTTTCATTGGCAGTGGCTTAATAATAGATGTAATTTAGTCATTTTCCAACTTCTGCAAATATAAGTTGGTAAATCAGGGCTGCAATTCACAATATTTTCAAGCAATTAGTCATTAATATTTGTTCCCTTATTTCCTCAGCCAATATGCTTAAGACATTTACCATAACAGTATTTGTTGAATGAAGTGTGTTACTTCTTTTTTTACTTCCTCTACATTCGGTTTTCTTTATTTTTGGTGGTCATTTGGTCACGTGTTTCAATGCAAGATATTTATCAGTCATAAATATTTTCTTTTGTTACAAAAAATATACTTATTTTCACTTAAATGGATTCTAACCATTGTTCATAACGTTGGTAATTTTGCACCAGTCTTCAATCACCATGGTAGAAATGGTATTTACTACCTATTACTTGCACCATGTTTGTTTCTCATCACTTACCGGTCACTTGAATATAATGAAGATTGATCACGTGACCATTGTAACTAACGTGCATTCGGATGGCAGAAAAAACACTATTGTAGATAAATAACTTTGGTAAGTTTACCTGAGTAAAAATAGTTATGTATAAAAGTACCAGTATCGAGGCTAGCCGAGAGTTCACATTACTACCATTTTAGATAGTACTGCGAACGGGGCATGAAATTAAGGGTCTTCAACATATTTTTTATTAAATATTGTGCCCAATTTAAACCTGTGACTCCTGGTAAATACTGTGAATTTTCTATAAAGCCCTACAGAAAAACTTGAAGTTATTTCAATTCCACCACCATTTTTAGTTTTTTACTAACCATATTACCAACCTATTACCAACCAACCTTTAGCCTACCGGGTCAATGCGCATACCACCACGCTGCCAAGGAAATTTTATGTTTCTTAGGATTTTTAGGAACAAGATTTGCAGCCTCTGCTGTCGCTCAATTATCGCATCCGTAGAGGAATATGGACTTCCAAGAAACCAATAGCAGCGAGGATAATTCCTTTTACATCTCTTATGCCGTGATTAGCTACCTATGGTGATATTTCACTTCTGCCGAAACCGGCGATGAAAATGCGTAGATATTGCCGTGGGGAAAAACCCACCTGGAATGGGAATCAAGCCACGGAGCTTATTCTTACTAATGTATAAAAATGTAATGATGTCGGTCTGTCTGTTGCTCCATCGCGCAAAAAAAACTGAACCGATTGAGCTGAAATTGTGCATGTAGATAGAACATGTATCTTGCTGAAACATAGGCAAAATTGAAAAGCCCTCTGGGTCACTGGAGGCCCACCCTGGGTGGTCCATGCTAAAATGCTTAATGGGTTCGGTGCAGTCGTTTCATTTTTTGCTTTTTAAAAGTACTTTCACTCAAGATAAAGGGCTGGGATAGCTGAATAAATGAAGTGTCTAATTCTTTCAGTCAATTTTCGTATACGCTTCGTATTGTCCGAAAATCATGTTTTTAGCTGGAAAATCTCACATTTTTCTCTGAAATCAATAATAGCATATTTCCTTGACAACCAAAGATTTGGTTTTCAAATGATAGTCACGCTTCTAGCATTTATATATCACGATTTCCTGCAGGCCAATGATAGCACGTAGAAAGCAAATCTGTATAAGAAGGGCCCGGAGTCTCAAGGGCCCCATGATAGATTGCTTCGGAGGGTGAACGATAAAATCAATGCATATTTACAACAAGTATTCTTCTCAATGTCTATTCTCAAAGTAGCTTTCATAGGTTCACTGTATGTATTTGAGAGAATACTTACGAAGTAAACGATACACATAAAGAAATTAAATGAACTACACACGCAATAAAATTTGCAAGAATACTTACGTGCAGAAAATAGTAATGGCAATAATGCATATGTTGCTACAACAAACACATCGTTTATTATCGTTTAATACTCAGATTTATTACACGTTGTGAAACCGTCTGCCTCTCATCACGATTGTGAACTGTTTGTTAGACCAATTCCCAAATAATAAACGTTACGAGTTATTGATGTTTGTTTAAAATTGTTTAGGTTCAGTTAACTTACATTCACCCATTTTGGGTTTCCCGTGCATGATAGAGGACCAACAGTCACTCATCTCTCCGTGCACCTGGAAAACACATCGTGTCTACTACAACGAACACAACGTACAAGATAGGTTAAGAACTCCTCAAATGACCACACTGACAGTATTCTTCAGGCTTTGTGGTTTTCTTTAAAAATAAGTCCAATTCTTTTCACACCCGTTGAATTTCAACGGGTACCTTCCGCTAGTTTTAAATTTAAATGAACTTGCAAAACGTTGGGATATTAGTAAAACCCATCTATCTTCTCCTAGAAAAATAGAAATAATTTATCAATAGAAATATACAATATGGCATCTGGTACGAATATTGGAAAAAATGTTCTTTTTATTCACCTTTGATTTTATTATGCGTGCGTTTATTGTTTACACCCTGTGGGGATGCTCCTTCTGTATCTCGCTATTTAACGTATTGGTGATTTTTTTCCTCTGTGCATTAAAACCCTCTTTCCTTCCGTTGGGAACGTAATTCGTCGTTTTGGTCGTCAAGTTTGTCAAACCTTAATTCGAGATGAACCCCATCGAAAGATGGATAAAGCTTGTTTTCATATCAGCAACCTTGTTCTCTTTAACTTTGTGGCCCCATAATGATATCATTTTCATGTCAATGTATCCTGGGCCCATTACGATTGTAAATCGTGGAAAATGAGTGTCACTTAATTCTTCTTGAAATTTCATTTTTGCCTGGCGTAGCAAAGGAAGAAAAATTACATGACCTCGGAAGAAACTTTCCCCTTTGACCTTTATACTCGTTTTATGGTGATGACTCCTATTATTCCCCTTAAATTTTTTTACTGAATCCTTTCGTGGAATGACTCTTTTTTCATCAACTCCGCGGTGAAATTCGGGTTGAATCACTATTGATTCCCATTCTCATTGCATATCTGTCTCAAAATTATGTGTTACTCTATAATTATAAAATATGATAATTTTAATTACACGTATTTATTTTAAAAATTTGATGTGCATGTTTATACGAAGAAGACTACAGTATTAGACTACCTAAGACTATATAACTGCTCGACTTGGGGAACGCTAACTCAGAGGAAAGTTCGATTTTTATTGGAAAAAAATTACATCGCTGTCTCATCATTTGAGTCCTTTTGTTCGCTCCTAATCTAATCTAATATATATTTAATGAATGTTTGTTTGTTTTGTCTCATGTTATGCGTTCCAATACCATTCATCAGATTACGATGAAACATTGGTGAGTTGTGCTCGCAGCCGCGAAGGTTTTTCTGAATTATTAAATCCATTGTACAAAAGGGTAGAGCGCAAGTCGTTTCAACGAATGAGTCTTGGCATGCGATCTTCGCAAACAAGTGAGGAACGACAAGCAAGCTACGATGCAGATCATTTTACGAATTGCTCAGTCACGTGCATCAGAATCGTATCAGTTGCATGTTCACGAGTGGGACAGCCGAGTTTTTGCAGAAGGTGGTAAGACCAAAAATATTGTACACATATCTCAAAGCAGTTGAATATTTCTTTTTTCAAATTTAATTTAATTCACAAAAAATCATTGTCTTTCATTTATTTTGTACATGCAAATGCGTCTTCTTTGTATATGTGTGCCTAATTAGAAAGAAAATGAGGAATTGCAGCGCATGCCGAGCACAGTTAGTGACCTATACAACTTGGAAACAGAGGCATACAATACTTGGTAGATTTCGGCTTCACTCCGCTGCTTTGAGAAGCAAGATAGAATAAAATCTTTGAAGAGTAAAATGGTATCAGTGGTTTGGCTTTAACTGGGTGTAATGTTCTATGAAAATTATCTTTGAAAACATTTCAACAGTATGTGTGACGTTTTTTTCGAGATATTTGCCAAAAAATAGGAGCTGTTTTCCATGGGATATTTGACGGTTAAGTCCTCCAGAAATACATTATTAAAATAAAAGGAGGGGAGCTGATGCAAAGATCTAGTCAGAAATGAAATAGGGGATGGTTTGTATTTCGTCTCCATTATTATGAAAAATTTATTACTCGACTTAATACTTCTTGTAAAACCAGAAAAAAACTTTTGTTTTGAAGGGAATTGTTTTCAGTGCACGATGTGATGCAAATAAGTCAAGTTTAAGCTACGTATGTGTATCTTTAACAAAAAAGTAAACATATATGTGCAATTTGCTATAAACTAGGTTTTGTGACTGGGGATGGTTAGAAAGGTGAATCAGTGGACACTTACCAGTAGATTCTTAGCAGAGGGCTCCACCGGTGTCGTCTGCTTTGAAGAGAGACCTTTCTCTAATCATAACAGATGCCATATTTATATTTGATTTTAAAATTTTAGGAAGAGGAAGTAAAATGGTAACATCGAATACGCAAAACTTTGTTTTTATTATTTTTAATTACTGAACTTTTATGCTTATTTTAACGTAGCTAACTCTGTGTAAGTTTAGTTATTTGCCAATCATCTCGTTCATGAAATCAAAGCTTTTCGTAGTTAATATTATCATATTTAATTTCTCCTTCTTACTTAAAGTTTAAATTTCAAAATCAAATTTTAATAATTTCTCTATAACGACTGGGGAAGAAAACTTGCTCAAAATAACTTCAGAGATATTACACCCTTCGATGTTTCTTCAACGTATCTGCCATCGAGTTTTGTAATTTAAAGAATGGAAACATAAATTTACGCCAAATGAATTAACGTGACCTTCAAATAACATCGCAAACTCTGTTCTCGTGTCGCTTCAATATTTTTGTTTTGTTCGAGCTGATTTATGTTCGGTTCCCCGTCATCCTTTTTTTGTAATCCAACATGTTTTTCTGTCCACTCTTGTTTTCATTAAAAAAAAACACGGGTATGTTCTTCTTTTCGTGCGTGTAGAAGACCCCCGCCCCGTAACCTCGCATTGTGTCGCTTGATTTATGCCCGTGTGTACCGTGTGCCCGCGATCAAGTTTCGAGCCCCCGACCGCATTACATCGTTGTTTGTTTGCCTCTCCCCACTCCGCGACAAACTTGGTCGGTCTGCTTTTCCACAGGAGATTGCGCGAGCAATAAACAATGCGCATTCCCGGCGTATATCATTTAAGGTGGCTGGAGCGATTTTTGTTTGTATACAGATTTGCGTGAAACTTTGCATACGTGTCCTTGTTAGTAATATCTATCGATAAAATAAAAAAAACTGCATGTTACCGATTTGGTTTCCTGGCAATTCAATGGTATTTTCACAAGTAATCTTATGGAACACGGCATATATATTTGAAAAAATTCTATTACTAAAGTACAGATTTTCTCCTAAATGCGAAATAGTAAGTTTCATATTATTATAATAGCTGCCAACAAATATCAAGGTATCATACCGAGTAAGAAAAGCGTATTTAGATATGATTTTCGCGTATATTTCGAATTTCGCGCCGAACATCCAAGTCAAAACAATGCTTTAATTAAGGCGAAAATTTGAAATATTACTCTTGCATCATATACATTACTTCATTGTGGTGATTTCCAACGTATAAACAGGTGTACGTGGGTGAAATGTGGTCCAAGAATATTTTTTTCGACTTACTTGAAAAGTTATTAGAATGTGCCTTCAACGACTCACGATTACCGCTCCAGCCACCTTAATGAGTCCCTTTCGGCCGTGCGTCGTCCACTTGTCGCAAGATCACGGCGACCACGCCCGTGGCGTGAACTTAACCGTGATTGCTCGGCCGCCGGTCACTCGCTCACTGGCGAATTCACTGGCCATCCTCAATCTTAGGGCCTAACGGACGGAGGTTCTTCTAGTCCGAAATTTCAATCGGGGTCCTTAGTCCTGTGTATGTATACTGAAGTTAGTACGCACGAAATGATGCAGTGCATCGAAACCTGGGTCGAATTAAAATTTTGATCTGTGGAAAATTTCATCTTCTAAGTTCTTATTATTAAGTTTGTACGAGTCCGGGTCATACTTGCCTGGTGGAACGGACAACTAACGCTTGTACGCACATGTGACATAAAAGGCGTCAAACAAATGAATGACCACAGCCGTTATACATAAACATTTGCGGCTTAAGCTTGACTTCAAGCGTGGTAAATAAGCAAACAAAAAATACTATAATAAAAGTGAAGATCAGGTTATGTATGTTATAGCCTTTGAACTTCTTATAACCGACCATAGTTTCAGTTATTTTCCAATAACCTCGTCTTCTTGTTTATAATGTTTGACTCAAAACGGTTCCAGCGACGCCTGAGACATTCTCAACCGCGCTTCTTTATTTCTCGTCGTACGTTAAAAAGGCCGCCACAACCGAAAGGGTGTTTTAGGGGATTTTTATAAAAGGTACTGCGTTGAGCAAAAAATTCATTTTTTATAACTGAGAAAACATATAAACTCAACTCTGTTGCATATCTGACGCAATGTATACGTGAGAACTTCCTCGTGTTTTTATTATGCCTCTCCGTAGGGCACAGCCATATTAAATCCGATGGAAAACGGCTTCCATGTTGGCAAAGATATCACAAGATAGTATGATAAGTGATTGATATTTTTTATATTTATAAATATGAGATAATTGTCTGTATAATTAGACAAAATTCTTTGAATTTTTATGTGAAGTGATACCTAAATAAACCTACCTTAAGTAAGGATGAACTTTCCATGTCAATCCACCTGTCTGGCTCCACGACTTTCATTCTCTTTCTCCCAATCTCATGCCCTCGGCCAAGGGAGTCCGCGAGACAATGCCGCTGAGAAGAAAGGTGGTTTTCTTTCGTTAAAGGAAGATGAGCATAAGTATTGGAGAATGCATGGGAATGGAGACTCGGGTCCAAAAATGTGTTCTTCCTCAACGTCAACATCTCCTCAAGGGCTTGTGACTGGGGGGGGGGGGTGAATTTTACAAAACAAAAACATGATGCACAGTGAATGGTTAAGCATAGTACAATTTGCAATGGTGCAACTCGGTCGAATTCCAGCTTTTCACAGCGACCTTGCTTTTTTGTGATCCCTCGTGAACTTATCGATGGTGACGTCTAGTTTTGCCTGTTAATCATTTCATTGTCCAGTAAGACTACTAGTTGAGGGCTTGGTATACAACGACATAGTATCTGATTTGTGCCTTAATAGGTGAAACCAGATATACGCAGTTAATAGGTAATGCAGTATTAATAAGACCATTTTCATCGTGAAACCATAGTACATGCTGTAAGAGTTATGGATGCTTAGCTAACGAGCATTGGTTAAGATGAAGGAGAGAATATCGATCTCACAGGGGAATATTAAAGGCATTGAAATGAGCAATCGGAGGTATTGAATGGATCAGTTGTGCAGTTTCTACGTGGAAAACATAATTATTAAGGGCAGAATTGTCACCGTTCTGTAATGGTTTATCTAGAAAAATGCAAATGGAAAACATTTCCAAAAATACTTCATTAGTCAGCGAAAATAAAAAGCATTAATATCAGCTAACACCAAGGGTGTCACTTTGTGGAATAGTTTGATCTTCATAATAAAGAATAAAAACTCACAGAGTATATAATCTATACTCTTTGATAAAACAAAACCGACCTAGGTTTCGGCACGTATTGTCATCTTTAAGGTGACTTTGTCAAGGTGACAAGGATGTTCAAGCCTTGATGATGACGCAACGTGTCGAAACCTTTGTCAGTTTTCTTTCATTAAGTGCTGTGGATTATATAATCAGCGAGTTTTTCATTTTTTTATTATAACAGGCTGCTTGTGCATAGTTTCACTAGTTGGAAAATAATTCAAGTGTAGTGCATGACACTCCTGATAACGTGAGCCCTTCGAACGATTATTTGGAGTAATTTTCTTCTAAAAATTTGAAATACATTTTGAGGTTGACGCAAGATAACGTGGGAGAAAAAAACTTAACGCGTGGCGCCGGCTTAAGGAGGTTCCGCCGCGACTGTGTGAGTCAAAACATATACTAAATTCCACATTTTTGATATTTTGCCCAAAAAATCCTGCTTTCACTGATGCAATGTGTTACCTATAGAAATCCAAAAGTAAGGAACAACATAATATGCAGATTATTATTCCACGAATTTATTTTAAATGAGCACTTTTTCCAGCCATAGGAGCCGACTGCAGCGCCATTTTCTACGAATTGCCGCATTTTGACATCAATTACGGTATTAATTCTTCAATAACTAGAAAAATAAGGTGGTAAGATGCCTGTATTTTATTTTTATTCAATTTATCTGGATTATTTCCTTCTAAGAGATAATACTATTTCTCCCCGCGTTTCTCTCATTCCCCCATTGAACACAATGTAATTTCAAGTTCAATTATAGAATAAAATAGCGTGGAAAGGTATTATTTTGTTGTTCATATCAGATAGAGGACACCTTTTTCTACAAGTAGACAGAATATAAATAAAATGACATTTTAAACCATTTTACGGTGGAACCACCTTAAGGTAGTTAGAGCGAGATATTTCTATAGCCATAACGGAGGTCATATTCGAATTTTATTTTATTTTGTTTCAGAGTCTGTAAGAAGTATGAAGTAAATATTGTAAAATTAATGGCGAAAAAATATAGTTTTACATAAATAACCAACATTATCAGTAATGAAATAAATAAAGCTATATAAGTCTCTAACTTGACTTATTTTTTCCCGCCGTACGGCTGAAAACCCTTCAAAACAGCAGAATTCATTGAGATTCTGTAAAAATTACTTCCGTGAGTAAAAGATTAATTTTTATAAATAGTTGACTAAACATGCTAACTATGCACCGTTATTTCTTTGACGAAATCTAGTTGCTAGAAGTTCCTAATTGTTTTCAATATTCTCCTTCTGGAGCGCACAGCTGTAATCTATCCCATGTAAAACAGCTTTTATTTACAGGCAAATTGCTCGAAAAGTAGTTCAGCAAGGGATTAATATTTTGATATAATTGGAAAGATGAAAGACTTTGCTTTAAAATTAGGTGAAGTGATATGTCGCTCAAACTACCTCAAATAAGAAACGTCTGTGGGTAAGTGACCTACCGCCTTTTCCATTTCATCCATCAGACAGAAACTCGAGTCAATACGTTCAGAAAGAGGTGAAAGAGTTGCGGTACACTGGTGGATTTTGGTTTGTGGCTTGCGGCATTCCGGAGGAAAGGGAGCAAGATGATGAGAGGGGGGCGGAGTTCCCTTAGGGTTATAGGAGTGATGGGTTTTTCCGTGGGTCTACTTGAATGGATTTTCCTCGACGTCGTCCATTAGCCCGTTTGCCGTGCGAACGAAAAGGGTCTCAAGTACGGGTGGCTTATCCCAGGCTGGGTGTAGTGGGAGATCCCCCTCCTTAATATTCCTTTGCATCTCTGTGAGCCAACCTCGGTTATAAGAGAGAGATAGCAAGAGCTACGGGGTGGAGCACTAGTCAGACAAAAGGGT
Organism: Pyrrhosoma nymphula; assembly: GCA_963573305.1. Classification (NCBI taxonomy): domain Eukaryota; kingdom Metazoa; phylum Arthropoda; class Insecta; order Odonata; family Coenagrionidae; genus Pyrrhosoma; species Pyrrhosoma nymphula. The sequence continues at coordinate 1,814,046 of OY754335.1, read as the reverse complement.
CCATTGTAGTCTGGGGTCCGCGCGCGTACGCGGACGGCGGGCCGTTCCGAGGTTTAGGGCGTGGTTGGTTTTTCGTATGCGGGGCAAGGAGGAGGAGTAAGGAAAGGGAAAATGAAAATGTCTGCGGGAGAAAAGGGTTTGTGTGTGTGTGAGGATGAGAATGAAGGACTCTACGGGGAGGAGGGAGACATCCCTTCCCCAGCCCTCGGACGCAGTGAAAGGGCTCGCGCTGGTCGGGCTTGTACAAGGAGTAGGAAGGGAAGAGACGAAAAAGTACGGGGGGAAGTTTTCTCGCAGGGTTTGAGGACAGAGAGGGAAAAGATCTCGGTTTTTTTTAAATGTGGAATAGGGATGCGATGCGCAGGAAAGGAAGTCGGATTTGCGTGGGAGCAGCATCCTTTTGTCGCCGTCCATTTTTGCGGAAGCAATACGAGTCTTGCGTAGCTTGTTTTGGTGATGCTAATAGAAATGTTTATTACATGCACCCTTGCATTGCGTCCACGCAGTTCGCAGTGGACTCATTGAGATATAGATAAGGCACCTAATTATCGGTGCTTGGTTTCCAAAACTATAATCCGTTAAATTTATCTTTGCGACTTTGGACGGGACTAATCGTTCCGAGACTTTGCCTTATCACTTTCTTCTCGGGAGCATGGCCGCCGTGGGAGGGTATGTTAGTGACGACGTTGCTACGTCTACAGCTCGTCTCTACTAGCAAGCCCGGGGAACCGCTCATTCGTGAGTCTTTGCTAATTGATTTGTTAACTAAAATATTTGCATTGGAGACAATGCGTTGGTTAGTGAATCATACTAAGGACTGCATGCAAATGAGAACACAAGTGTTGAGGTTTTGTAGGTCATGGAAGGTGAAGCTGGTCATTAAAGTGCGATCACATAAGTGCAATTATTCAATTTAGTAGTTGGAGGAAAATAAGAAATAGTCTGGCATGGTAGCAAGCGGGGATGAATTAAGGTCGTTATTTTGGGGATTGCTAATACTTTCCTGGGGTGTAGGGTGTATGGTAATGGGGATATTTTCCCAGGAATTTCGACGGGCGACCACGCCCCCTCCACCTCCTCTTAATCAACCCCTGGCAGCAAGGGCATTAGAAGGTTAATTGCGCTAGTGAAAGAAGCGTACAGCAATAGCAGGGAGTTGATTACGGAGACCTTGTTTAAGGATGTAAGGAAATTGTTGACGAGGAGCTTAATATAGTGTTTAGCGTTGAATGTTGCAGAAAAGCGGACTTTGAGAAAAGAGGATGAGAGTAGGTAGCTGGCTTTTGATATGTAGGTGTCGAGTAGAATGGAGAAGTTGCGGTGGACGGAAAGGAAAACATACGAAGAAGCGCTTGATATGGTGGGTGAGGAGAGGAGGCTTGTGATGTAGATTAGAAGGTGGTAGAGTATAGGTGGTTGGAACAAGTACTGAGAGGCGAAGGGATGCTGAAGGTCTTGATGGTCGGGAGGATACCGGGTAAGCAGGGAAGGTAAAGAAACTTTATAAACGGGATGAAGGACCTAGAGGGGTCCTACCTCGAAAGTGACGCTTATATAAAATGGAGAAATACTATTTTTCTAATTGTGCGTTAATAGTTCACGGATTTTCCACCGAGTCAGGTATATGGCTGCTACCGGCGTTTCAATGGCTGGCACTGCTAACGCCCTTAGGGACACACTACGTGATCATCTTATGCACTCTTCGCTCACGATCACGTTAATTCTGATTGGCCTTCCTCCATCTTTCTGATTGACCCTCAAACATCCTCCTCCTTCTTTTCCGCGGAGTACGGTTTTCCATGCTTGGCTGAGCTCGTATCCTGTATCAAGGTTGAAATTGTCACTGTTTATCTGGTTTCTTTTGTCAAACGGTCCCAGTATCCGTTTGCTCTAGCGGTGAGTGAGTTGGGCGTCGTATTTTTCTTAACGTTTCTCCCTTTCCCGCGTTGATCACCATGTAATTGGCAGTTCAATCTACGAAAAAAAAAAAGCGTGTAACGGTAAGGTTTAGTTATTCATATCAAATGGAGGGCATATGTACCTAAGTGGCCAGAATATTGATAAAATTACATTTGAGCCAATTTACGGTGGAACTAATTTAAATATTCGAGGAAATAATTTACACAGCTGAATCGAATGGGACAAGAGGGGGAGATGAGACGTGAAGATAATGACGACGGCCAGAGCGAGAAGTGGGAGATGAAGAAGAAGTGAAAACCAAGAATAAATGAATTGAGTCGATGGAGTGGAGTCTGGGCGAGAGTTCTCTCTTTATAAAGGTTCGGTAGGTTAATGTTGGAATTGGTGTCTTGGTGGTGTGTGGTGAGTGGTGTGGGAAGGGTGTGCAGTCATTGAGGAGCGGGGGGTGAAAATGAAATTGACTGGGAAAGGAAACGGGGTGGGATTCTTCGGGAGTTTATTTTTTCAGTTAGATCTGACACAAAATGACCTAAATTTAATTTTAAGTCATATCCTTGCAACTTATATAAAATCGCGTCCTCTGTTGGATGTGAGCTGCAGAATCAAATTTTTGGAAACTATTTTTTTCGCAAATTGAACTTTAAAGTTACGTGGTGCGGTGACATGCGACAGTGGGTGAAAATTCATAAAAAATATTATTTTTCCATCTTATATAAAAATGAAATTTTCTAATTAAAAACTGTTTATAACAGGCACTAAAATACTCGTTAATGATTTAATGACATTAAAGTTTACTCACCAAATTATCCTATTCTTTGAGTTATTAGCTAATTACTTCGACGATTGAGGTCAAAAGGCTTTAATTCGTTAGAAACGTCGCTGATGTTGGATCGTTTGGTTGAGTTAAGTATTACTTTGAACCATTAATACGTCGATGTAATGTCCGGTTGCACGAATCTTTAGTCATGGGATCGATAGTTATGAAATCCATAAAGTTGTAGACGTTATTACTAAATTCGGTTTGTATGAACTATCCCTTTCATAACTTATCTCCCAATAGTCAATGCTTCGGATGTTATATACTCTCGTTACGCTTAATAAAATCCATGCATGTTTATTTTTTGTGTGTAAACAACTTATGCACATTATTAACATTCAGCCTGAATAAATAAACTCGTCACTCGTCGCTTCGTAACTCTTTTACCAAGTGATTCTTTCCATGTGGTACATCGCGCATCCGCCATTTTGATTACTTATGAAACTCGTAAGTATTAAACTCCATTTCATCAAACCAAATAAGTGGTGAGACCATTTATGAAACAATTAAAACTATCAAATATTTATGCAAAGCTTATTGGATGAATTTCTTGTCCTCTAGATCTCATAACGCAATTGTTTACATATATATATATACTATTTTTTTTAAATATATATATATATATGTAAACAATTATATGTTTGTAACTAATAAATTCCGCTTTAAAATAAATAAATTCACTCAAACCGCTCACAGGCGTAAATAATAAATAATTTCGTTCAAACAGAGGGTGAAAGAAAGAGGATAGGAAACACAAAATTGTGAAGTCCAATGGTGGTGTGAAGATGGTATGATGGCCGATTCACAGTGAAAAATTCGACTAGTCCGGGAATTGAACCACGGACCTTCCGATGTCGCGCCGGATGCTCTGAACCACTAAGCTATCTAGTCTTGTAAGAAACACTGGAATCGGCGGGGGGTTTATATGAATCAAACAGCCCCAAGAGTAGCCCGTAAAGTTCACCGAGAGGCGACAGGGCGTTTTCACCCACCGGCAGAGAAGGAATTACGTTCACAGAAGAGGAAAGGAAAGCTTGACTCAGGCACACAGACAGTGGTAAAGATACAGAACAGGCGTTTCGGGGCACGCAGATTGGGGGTGTTTGATTCATATAAACCCCCCGCCGATTCCAGTGTTTCTTACAAGACTAGATAGGTTAGTGGTTCAGAGCATCCGGCGCGACATCGGAAGGTCCGTGTTTCAATTCCCGGTCTAGTCGAATTTTTTCACTGTGAATCGGCCATCATACCATCTTCACACCACCATTGGACTTCACAATTTTGTGTTTCCTATCCTCTTTCTTTCACCCTCTGTTTGAACGAAATTATTTATATATATATATATATACATATAATTATATATATATATATAAATATAAATATACTTTTAAAACACAGGCACACGAAAATTAAAAGGACACTCACAGAATAATTTGCGGACGTTTCGACGGGCAAGCCGCCATCGTCAACGACAAGAGACTAACTAGTGGTCTGTTACCTCGGGTGGGGGGGGGGAAGCGGAACAGGAGAAGGGAAGGGGGCTGGTGGGGAGCGGGAGCAAGGGGTTGCTATTGGTCAGTGGGCCAAGTTAAGCCCGGGCGATTCAAATGCTCTTAAGAACCAGATGAAAGCCATCTCGCGAGTCCTCAGTTCAATATTAGTTGCTGATTCGGGGAGGGCTTCTAATATAGAGAGAGAGAAACATTTATTGAAGGTCTGACGATGGGAAGCGGTATGTTTAGGAATGGGATCAATGAAGGGAGGACATGTGGTGGAGTGGCGGTGCCCATTCATTCGTATTGAAAGCGGGGTAGTACATTCGCCAACATAAAATGCCGGGCAGAAATTGCACGAGAGACGGTAAACGATATTTGTGGAAGTACAGTTGGCTGCTGAGGAAGATTTATTGGAAGAGGGCGTAGCAGAAGAGCGTAGGAGGGAGCAACATTTACACCGAGGACGGTTGCAAGTTGTGGAGAGTGGTGGAGAGGGGGCGGTCGGTTGAAGGGTGGGTTTCGTAGATTTTAAGATATCTCGCAGGTTTGCGGGACGCTTAAAAAATACTGTGGGACATGAAGGTAATAGGAGGGCAGTGGAATGATTATTCTTTAAAATTGGGTATAGATCGCGGAGGATGTTTCTGATTTTATGGGAGCCAGGGAAGAATGTGGTGATGAGGCTGAGTCTGTCAGGATGGTGGGTTTTTGCCCGAGGGGTGTAATTGGCAGAGGGGGGCAGGATTTGATTGGTAAGAAGCTTTTTAGGGTACTCACGTTCTCTGAGGGAGTGATACAGGTTATCGGTGTATTGTTGAAGGGAGTGGGCGTCGTTGCAAATTCTGTGGCCGCGGACAGAGAGGGAATATGGAATGGAGCGTTTGGTATGTGGTGGATGGCAGCTATTGAAATGAAGGTAAAGGTTATGGTTAGTGGGTTTTTTATGGACGGAGGTGATGAATTTGTTGTTTTTTAGTAGGATATTAACATCCAGAAATGTGATGGAAGAGTCAGAGACGGAAGAGGTGAAAGAAACCGAAAAGGAAGAGTTTAGCGCAGAAACGAAGGAAGATAGAGATTCACGGCCATGAGGCCAAAGGACAAAGATATCATCAATATAGCGGGCCCAGAAGAGAGGTTTGAGGGGTTGGTTTTTGAGGAAAGTGAAAATGAATGGGCACCGCCACTCCACCACATGTCCTCCCTTCATTGATCCCATTCCTAAACATACCGCTTCCCATCGTCAGACCTTCAATAAATGTTTCTCTCTCTCTATATTAGAAGCCCTCCCCGAATCAGCAACTAATATTGAACTGAGGACTCGCGAGATGGCTTTCATCTGGTTCTTAAGAGCATTTGAATCGCCCGGGCTTAACTTGGCCCACTGACCAATAGCAACCCCTTGCTCCCGCTCCCCACCAGCCCCCTTCCCTTCTCCTGTTCCGCTTCCCCCCCCCACCCGAGGTAACAGACCACTAGTTAGTCTCTTGTCGTTGACGATGGCGGCTTGCCCGTCGAAACGTCCGCAAATTATTCTGTGAGTGTCCTTTTAATTTTCGTGTGCCTGTGTTTTAAAAGTATATTTATATTTGTGTTTTTATTCGCCGAGTGCGTTTTCTCAGAAGACATTATATATATATATATATATATATATATATATATATATATATATATATATATATATATATATAAAAGGAAAGGAAATAAATATAAAAGTATAAGCTAGCAACAAGGCGTTGAGGTTGGGGAAGGATAGGAAAGTAAATCAGTGGACCACTCACTGGCAGATGATCCATGACGACGCCGGTGTCCACTGCTTAGGGGTAGCTTTCGGGCTAAGGACCCTTCTTCCGCTGGAGGAGATTCACTACTCTATCCTTCCCCAACCTCAACACCTTGTTGCTAGCTTATATATATATATATATATATATATATATATATATATATATATATATATATATATATATACATATATATATAGCTGAAACCGGGCATAATCTGCATATTCTCCACTTGAACATTATTCTCAAATGGCTGACTCATGCGATCAGACTTTGTTCGTCTTTTGTTTCCGTGTCTGCGACTTCCGGAAAAATTGATTCATAATCACATCGAGAATTAATTATACATGATTTTCATCATTTCCGGGGAGTATAGAATATATTCTTATATCCGTGATCATTTCCATCGAGCGTCAGTGGGCCCAGTTGCAGGTGCGGAAATCTGTCCTCGCCAGGGAAACTCATTTCGGTCCAGAAGTCCAAGATAATGCACTCGAGAAAGTGCTTTGGGGAATTACTCAAAATTAATAACATTGCGCTGCGTACAGGACAACGAAGTAACAGCTCAGATTTATATTCCTTTTATACGCTGCTCCCAAATGCTTATGAATGAAAAGAAAAGGCCCTTTTTACATTACAGCGATATAATTTAAGAATGAAAGCGGCTTTCTTTTGTCGTGAAAATAAGAGAGAGTCTAATGGGAGCACGGAAGGTCTTTCCTTATAAAGATGGGTATGTTTGCTTCTTTTTATGGCCGCCTACCACCGCGCCGCCAAGCGGTGGCGGCGGACATCACGTTTTTTTATTTTTATTCTCTGTTCCATTTTACCCAACATGTTTCTCTCCGTTCAAATCACATTTTCGTTGGAGTACAAATTTTCTCGGCAATAATGTAAGCGAGAATGCCTTCAAAATCCTTCTTCTTGTGTAGAAAATTGTCTTTTGGCAAAATAATCCGTTCGGACGTCTTATTTGCGTACGTTCAGTGGACGTATGCATTGTATGAAATGCGTTTGCTGAATGATTGATTGGATTTTGAGATTGCGTGATATAATTTAAGAAAGGTGTTTACGTGAATGACAAATGCTACCAACAAATAGGTTTGAAAAAGTAATGCTGGGATTAGGAGTATCTTGTGGTTTTCTTAAATATGAGAAGAAATGGTGAAAGATTGGAATTTTCGATCCGAATATATAATTTTGGGAACGTGTAGGCATGAAAAATGGAAGAGGATTACGAAATTAGTTCTATAAGGCCACACAAATATTGCAAATATTTATATAGTTAATCCAGACCTGCCTTTACCTGGAGAAATCTCTTTATATCATATAACTTTAGAGGCCAAAGATTATAGCTGTCACAAAGAATGTGCTTCTTATATAGTCATTCTCTTTACTCCTAAATTAAATTTTCTAAGAGTTATTTTCTTATTTATACTACAATTTACCTTCTAGTATGTTATGCAACCATATTTTTAATAATTTTAGATATTTTTGCATTGCCATTCATTTTTCAAAAATAATGGTTAAAAATCGGTATGAAAGGTAAATCGCGTACCCCTTCTTTAAGTGAACTGGTTCTCGGTACATTACAAACTTTTATATGTCCAACCATGGTTTCGACAATCATTGTTATTAAGGAAATTGATTGATGGCATTGATAGTCGAAACCATGGCTGGAAATAAAAAATTGTGGATTATACCAAGTAGGTACAATTTAATTTTTTAATAATAATGTAATAATATAGTTTATTTTTCACAGATTTACATCCGATCTGAACAAATTCATTTTTTGGGGTGTACCATGTCATATAGTTACGCCGGAAGTTTTAGGTATATGTAAATCGTGCCTCAAATATTATGGCATACGCTAGCGAATTTTTGCAATTACAACAATTCCTCTGTGCTTTCGTGTAAGACTCTCTTTAGCTCGAGCGGAATGCGATAGCGTCCAAAATCTATCAATCGTGGAAATGGTTCAAAGCCCAAGGAAATAACATTATTTCTTACCCGATTCTGTTTGCTGTAACCGTCTGCCGTTTACATTGATTTTTTATCTTCATCATTTCAAATGCAAAATCCATTTCCGAATTTTAAAAATGACTGGGCGGCATTCATTACCGTGAAGGCATCAATGAAGCGCTTTCGCAGCTTATGCGGTGCATCATCTCGCAACATCGGTGTATTTCATGCGTAATCAATCAACTAATGGCATAGAGTAAATCTTTTATTAAAATTTGGGATAGATAGGCCAATGTCTATTGATAATACTCTTCTGATATATTATTGTTTGGACGGTAATGGTTGAATTGTTAGGCTGATTTCATGCTGCCAAGAGCTGAGTGCTTTTTCGCACTGTGCTACAGGTCCTAATAAATTAATTTCTACGGCTCTTTATTTCTTCCATCAACATCAATCTTCGGTTACTCTTCACAAATCAATTAGTTTGCTGACATGTTAGCATTATTTGCTACTTGTATCTCTAATCGCAATGTTCGTCAAAACTGCTTGCATATTTTTAATGCCAATTCAATGGGGAAGCGTCAGTCATATACTTGTCATGGTGAAATTATTTCTGATTTCTCGACTGTATTTTTGCTGCATCAGAATTTTCCCTTCATGCTGAATGTGTTGTCAAATTTTTTTCAGCTGGGCACCATGTTTGCTTCTTTCATTACTTATGATCTGTTTCCCGAAACAGATGAAATTGTCCACTTGTTCATGTCTTTGATTTTCGTATATTTCCGAATATTCCTGCTGCCATCTATAACTACGGGAGGCTATTACCTTAGTTTCCTTATTGCTTATCTTTTAATTTGGAATTCTTCATCAGCTATTTATCTTGTTTTACTATAATAACTGGTCTTTTTGCAGCCTGTGAATGACTAAATATGGCTACTCAGTGTATAGTTCTGCCATTAACATAGTAATGCTAATCTTGTTTTAAATGAGAAAATTAACTTTGTAATTCCCATAAATTTATTAGACGCGCGACCTAGGTTGCAACGTTACGCGTCATGATCAGGTGACCTGGGTCGTGTGTTCAATGAATGTATGCCGAATCACAATTATTTTTTTTCATTTCAACATGAATTGTAAATTCCATCAAATTACGCCTGAGACAACGGATGTAATTCTTCTAGTTTCGTTACGTAGTAATAGTCCTCTCACCTCGTGACAATGTAGTAATTCTTCTCCGAGTGGCCTTTTGTATTCTGCGTACTTATATTGTGGCTTCCTCTTCAGTCACCAATTTGCTGTCGAATTATTTTACCCTTGAGAGTAACTCCAAATATTTCCCCTTCCTCCTCTCTCCCCCCTCATTTGTTATTCCATGAAGTCCTCTCCAAATCACAATATTTGAGTGTTTCGCGAAGTTAGTAATGTTTCACATAGATCGAAATTCTAGACAAATACGGCTCGAATGCGGGCCTATACGGGTCTGTGCGGCGCTCCAAATAAATTGGCCGTCATCGCAAATAATCGCATAATAATGTTTATTTTCGCGCTGGCATTTTTCATTTCCTGGCCCTTAATTGAACTCGCCAAACCACGTAGCTCTCTGAACATAACGATTCTTTACGAGATAAGTTTTATTTTTTGTCATCTGCGGTGGCAGGCATCCAAGAAGGGGAAAATGCGATGTCGAAAGCGCGGATTGTTTGCTCTGAATGAACTGGAGGAATCTAATATTTTCAAGAGTCCTTCTCGAACTCTCGTTATCGTACTCGATTACTCTTTCAGCGATTTCCCTCGGCGGATTAATTCCTAGGTATTGCTGCTCTCTCTCTCTCTCTGCATATCGCCACGGCGCCATTGTGCGTATTAAATTAGTCCGTGGGTGTGTCGTGTCTCCACGTGCTGGGGATGCTCCAGTGCGACAAATATCTCGCCTATCGGTGGTGGTGGTGGTATATATCCGTTTGTGAAATATTTCGAGTTTTTCAGAATTGTAATTGATATTTTGACTGAGTACGGTGGTGCCTCGGGTACTCGAAAAGTGTTTGCAATAATGGCAGGGAAGAGAGGGGGCGGGAAATTGAATGTTTCAAGGAGGAAGGAATTTGGATCAGCTTTGTTTGTGATGGACAAGGATGCAGTATCTGTTCACTGTCGGCTCAAAAATTACATTCTTCCTTTTTCTTTAACTATACCACGACATACATGCACTGAAAATTTTCTCCTTATTAGCATCGCAATCTGAAAAATATTACGCGATGGGAAAAGTAGGTATGCCTTTTCGTCGCGTGTCCCCGAGCTAAGAAAGCGTTCATGAGGAAAAGGCGACTACTGTGTTCACAGGAGATAGGACAACGAACGAGGATTCATTATGTGAATCGTGTGGAGCGTGGTATACTCTATAGATCAGAAACATGGACCGTTGGAAAGGAATATCTACCAGGAAAGATTAGAGCCATTCAAAAACTGATGTTGGGCGAGTTTGATGAAAATGAAATGGATGGATAAAATAAGAAATGAAGAAGTTTACAGAACGTTAAACGAGGAAATGGAACACTTAAAGAGAACATGAATAACCATGTGGATTTGTCACACCCTGGGGCGCTAATGGTTTATGGAGAATATGTACATATAATTGAAGGAAAAGAAAGGGGGAAAATCCCCGACTGGAAGGCCAAGGGATAAGTACAAGGGAGGAAAATTAGGAGGAAAGAACATATGAAGAGCTACCAGGGAGTAAGGGAACAATCATTAGACAGGGAAGGATGGAGGGCTGCAGTAAACATATCTTAGGATTGAACGACCAATGATGAGGATAATTATCATTTTGAGGTAGTATCGGAAAAAAATAACATACTTACTTTTAATTCCCTTGTCACCTTTTCTCAGTTACCTCCCTAGCCTGCATTATAACTAGATCTTAAACCACTTTGATATTGTCTTCAATTACCTATAGACAGGACATTCTAAAAGGTGAATTACCTTTTTGAAAATCAACCTTGGTAATATGCTAATAAGGCCCGGTATTATGATTCCTGGTTACCGTTAACCTCATGATGGCGTAGCATTAATTTTAACTTTATGTTGATAAAAAGTTTGAGTTTTGTGTGATACCGTTAGTTAGACGTTAGTACCGTTAGTAGGCGTAAACGATATCGTTGGAAAAAAGTACTAGCATATACTTTCAAACCGATTAAATATTTATGCAGAGGATATAAAACTGGGCCTAATAGACAAAAGTAGATATCAAGTTTCGACTTAAGGAGACGGTCGGAAAAACGTCGTGATTTGGGAATATATTTTTCACAAATTATGTATTTTACTGTTCATTTTTCAAATTCTTTTGCATTTTAGAGTCTATACGTAGGGTTTATAGGTCTATCTCTATGCTGATGATGAGGAATGGCAGAGCGTATACATTGCAACAATAGTTTCCAGTGGTCTCATGAATACTTGGGGGAAGTTGATGTTAACTTTGCATGCACTTCTTTCCTTTTAAACGTTAAACCAAGTGGGTTGGTCCACAAATACTGTCACGGTCTCATATTAGGATCATCACTATTTTAGTAGCTTCAAATTATTTGTTTTTGCAGTTTTTAATGCTTTAAATTTACTTATTTAAAATTTTCTAATAATTTTTATTAAAGCTGAATTAATGCCCGATTTTATCGTATTTTTAATTGTTTGCCTTATTGTGTTATTGCAATTTTATATACCATTGACAAAGTGGGGTATCATATTCGGCGCCTGTGCCCTGGCCTGTACCTGAGTCTCTTTTTCTCCTTTCGATAATTAGGTGCAAATCTTTCATGGATAAAGCGATTGGAGATAAGAGGTGATAATTGATTGAACTGGCAGGGAATTTAATACTGCTCCAACGGCTGTTAGCCACTATTTTGCTTTAATTTTTCAGATAACTACAAATAAATTTTGGTGTAAATAAAGCGTTTTTTGCTGCTTTATAGTGTTTTAGGGTGAAAGCCAGTCGTTCCTCTTGCACATGGAGCCGCGTGGAGACGTGGGGGGTCACGAACACATTCTGCAAGGAAAAATATTCATTACCGCATAGCTAAAGAGAGTACATTGTTAATGTGAACTCTAGATTACACTGAAGTACCTAAGGTTTGTTTGGAAAGACGTGTACCTTGAAGTCCTTTTTTGACCTGAAAGCTAGCACAGCACGTCGTGGCTATTTCACGTGAACGGCCAGCTTTCTAACCCTTTGTCTCTCATAAACAAGCAATGCTAAAAGTACATTTTCTGAATGCCCAAAGTATGCATTTTTCTGAATGACCGGGAAACTACGTCTTAGGCATGCTTTGACAGTAATTTGGCCCGGTTAATGTGAAGCCACAGATGCTTTGCACCGTCAACGCTAGTGGAATTAGTCTTCACAGCGAACCACGTTGGAACGTAGACATTCAAAATATATTTCACTAGCAATGCCAAACTTGATGAAGGCGTGGCCACGGGCGTGTAGAGCCGGAGAATTCAAGCCGCTATAGTTCACCATCTTGATGTGCATGCAGGACCAGACTTTGCGTGTGCTAGGTTATCAGGGCACTCGCCGGAACTAATCGCCATGGCCATTCAGTGCAAATAACGATGATCGTTATTAAGATGTGGGATGGGCAACTTATTAAAGTGCAGTAAGCAAATAAGCCATTGAAATGGCTATCTACCTAGAGTAACTTCCATAAGACGTATCACACCTCCCACGTGACCATTGTTCCCCACACAGCCGTCTGTCCCAGCTGCTTTCATTTCACTCAAATCAAGGTAAATCAATTCGATAGGTACCATTGTGTTTTGCTGAATATTTTTGGAGCTGCCTTTATCACCTTGAGTTTTGTAACCTATATAACGGTTACCTGGCTCCTCAAGTAGCACTATACGCTCTTCTGTCGTCGAAGTTATAGCTCTTTTATTTTCAGCCTTCACCTCATAGGTGCAGGAAACATCCTTCCTACCATCAAAATAAAGTGTCTTTAGCTTGTGATCCTTAAGCTCCGCGTCCAAGTTGTCTGACAAGACTCATCTGTGATGCGTCACCTGCCTTATTACTTTGTTACGGTCGAAGACTTTTTTTGTGTCATCTGGGGTAACTAAACCATAGTCAGCAAGGGCAGCATTTGAAATAAGGGCAACAGAGGGGATGGGAACTCCGGTGCGGTCAGCTACTAAGGCAAAATTCGACAGTTTCAATCTATTCTGGTCCATTGGGTGCTTCAGTTTTACATCCATCCATAGATCCATCCTGACCAAAATTGAGTCACGACGTGCTGTGCTAGCTTTCAGGTCAAAAAAGGACATCAAAGTACACGTCTTTCCAAACAAACCTTAGGTACTTTAGTGTAAACTAGAGTTCACATTAACAATGCACTTCCTCAAGCTATGTGGTAGTGAATATTTTCCCTTGCAGAATTTGTTCGTGACCCCCCCACGTCTCCACGCGGCTCCATGTGCAAGAGGAACGACTGGCTTTCACCCTGTAACACTATAAAGCAGCATAAATACCTTTATTTTTATAAAATATTATTGTAGTTATCTGAAAAATTAAAGCAAAATAGTGAATAACAACTGTCGGAGCAGTATTGAGTTCCCTTTTAATTCAATCTTACGATTAAAAAATAAATGCGGGAGAAAATCACTAGAATTGACCCCAAAACGGCGATGTTTGGTCATCTTAAACTTCAGGAGAGGGGTGAGATCCCTAGATATTAATATTTTTAGAAAATATTTCTTTCGGTGTATCTGTGGCTAGAATCACACATTTTCCCAAAATTGCAAATCGAAATTACAAAATATATGCTTTTTCGATGTGGGTACCCGATCCCCATAACCCTCCCTCATGATCTCATTTTGCGTCCTGTAACAATATCATCGTAATAATATAATGATTGCTAGAACTTGCGTGCCGTAGTTCAGTTCTTGCACCTAACCCGCTGGTACGACCTACGCTACGACCGGGAAGGTATCCAAAGAAAATCATGTCTCCGGGCACACGTGCAGCCTCCCGCTATTCCAATCGCTTCCGGTTGGCGGACTGAAAATATAAAACTCCGAGGAATTCGCATTCCTAGAAAGACCCCTCTCTCTCACCCCTTCTCAAGGGCATTCGCATTTCGGTCGCAGATGTCGCCTTGAAGTCGCCTTCGTTGGCCTCGACTCCCATGGGAGTCGTCCCGAATTGAGGGACGTTCTATGGGCGTCCTGATTGCAGTAGTGTAGGGTAAAAAAATGAACATAAAAATAGAGAGAGATATATAGTACCTCTGCTGAAACCGCTGACTCGACCGTGACGAACCGGTGCCGTGGCACTAGTCTGATCGCGAAGGTACCGATGGGAGAATAGAGGTGACTCAGAGGAATTAAAGCTAACATACAGGCATCACGCCGTTCCTTTGATCTACATCTACATCATACCCTGCAAGCCACCTCAGGGGTGTGTGGCAGGGGGTGAGTAATCACCAACATGCATTACACCTATACCCTAAAGTTAGTGTAACTACGACTAATTATGCATTAGCATAAATCGCTAATGCTTGTCACGAGGCGAAGCCTCACAAGCATGCAACACTACACTACAGATGTCATCAAAATGGAGAGTGACCGTCAATATACATGCATTCTACAACTACACAGATGGACAGGGACTCAAGACCCATGTAGAAAACATGCTAGGCGTGCTGTTAGTATGTACTAGGTAACAGATAAGGATTCAAGTATTAGGAGTACTACTACTACTAAGAGCTACACTACCTAACGACAAACCTAGATAAAAGTCTCATGGCAGCTATTATGGTCCCTTATCGTTCGAGGGAAAAAAGACATCTTAAATCTATCCGTTCTGCAGTCTAGTTCCCTAATTTTACTCTCATGATCTGATCTACCGTAGTAGTTGATTAGTGGATAGAGGCCTGCAAAGCATACTCTGCTTTGATAATTTCTTCCAAACTGCCCTATCATTGCATACCTCTCTACCTTCAATTGCATTCATGCATTCCTTCCTATTCTTAGTACTCCTGATATTCCTCCTCTTTAGAGTATCATCCTGGCACTCTCTCCACGTGGCCAAACCAACGAAGCACACTCCTTTCATATATATGTCCATTACTGCAGCATCCAACACACATTATTCCCACCCAATATTCCCGGCCAAGCTAATCGTAAATTCCGATTTGTTAAAAGAGTACTTGGTAAGTGCGACGAAAAATTTAGGAAAATCAGCTACTTCTCCCTTGTTAGACCCCACCTATAATACACTGTAAGTATTTGGGATCCTTATGAGGCAGGCTTAAAAACCGCGTTAGAACACGTGCAGAGAAGATCGGCAAGATACGTTAAAGGCCGTTATGATAATATGGTTAGTGTTACTGACATTTTGCAACAACTGGGATGGGAATCACTTTCAGACCGATGGTTAAAATTCAGACTTAATCTATTGTGTAAATTCCAGGCCGATTTATTCTCTGACAACGTTAATAATATTTTACGAAATCCGACATTCTACGGTAGATCAGATAATGAGAGTAAAATTAGGGAACTAGACTGCAGAACGGACAGATTTAAAATGTCATTTTTCCCACGAACTATAAGAGACCATTACAGCGGCCAATGAGACTTTTATCTAGGTTTGTCGATAGGTAGTGTAGCTCTTAGTAGTAGTAGTAGTTCTCCCTAATACTTGTATCCTTATCTACTACCTAGTACTTACAGCATGCTGTGTATGTTTTCAATATAGCTCTTGAATCTCTATCCGTGTTTGTAGTTGCAATATGCATAAATACTAACGTTCTCTCTAACATTGGCAGTATATCTGTGGCGTAGTGCATTCTTGTGGGGCTTCGCCACGTGACAGGCATTAGCGATGTATGCTAGTGCATCATTAGTCGTAGATACACTAACTTTAGGGTACAGTGTAATGCATGTTGGTGACTACTCAGCCCCTGTCATACACCCTTGAGGTGGCTTGCAGGGTATTTTGTAGATGTATTCCATCACACGCTGATTCATAACACTTTCTCTTCTGATTTTTCCGCAAACATTCCTGATGTACGCCATACACACTGCAGTTGGTTTCGCTACCATTAGATGAAGAGGGAAGGAGTACTCTTTATTTACACTGCAATTTCAGCTTCCTTAGACGAAAATTCATTCCTCGATATAATCCGCATAATATGCACGTCTTTCTTTTTAGCTACAGCCTGAAAATAGAGTGAAGTAACATCTCCCTTTCTCTGTTTTATCCGAAGGCCTTCCCACTATTCTCTCGACATATCCTATTTTCTTTTTCGCATCGTCGCAAACGCTTCATGTCTTTTCCCAAAGTTACGGTGATTTCTAAGTATTTGACTCCATCTGATACATTTATATTCTATACACTTTATTTATTTTTACAAATATTTATACAAATTCACTTTATAATCATTCAGTAATTATAATATTCTTTGTTCTTGGATTAAAATTCTTAGTAACAGCAATGTATACAGAATGACTAATTGAGCTCAATTGACAGTACATTGTCATTATACTAAAATTCCATATTAAACAACCACTATGAAATCATAGATTACTTGTGAGTATAATAGTAAGAAAATAAGACTATTTTGAAACAAAACTATTCGACAACATCTGTTTACAAGTTAAAGTAATCTTGTGCATGTGAAAAATCAAAGTATGTGCATACACGTTCAAAAATAATGAATTCGTTACTCATGGTTTAATTACATTTTGCATATGCATACAAAATATTTTTGGTCAGATCTTGTGCGAGATTGGATAAATAAGGGCTTCAGAGGTAAACATTGATGTGAAATAAAACGCGCGTCCACGCAGCGTATAGATGGTATGTACGTTGGAAGCACACTGGTGGTTTAAAATTGCACATTATGCACCCGTCCTTACATTCTCTTTTTAAAAAAAACCATCCTCCCTGTGTGTTTTCTCCCAATATCTCTTTGGCAGAAGAACGGACGGATTCGTTTCCGCGTCGACACGGAAGCCAGAGGAATGACGCATGAATTATTTGTATTCCCAATGCACGTACCTTATCTTATTTCTCTCTTTCTTTCCATGTAAGACAGGAGGGAAGCATGGGGGGGGGGAGAGGAATTGAGTTAAAAGGGAGAGGGAATAAATCCCTATCGCAGTGAAGAAAATGGAAAATGCAGCAATGGAGGGTTTGTGCAAACACACACGCGGCGGTAACTCGGTCGGGATTTAATTAGCTCGCGATGATCTCAGCGATTCCAGCGCAGTCTCCAGCTCTCCTGTCTCCCCCACCCAATACGTAGATTCACGTGCGACCCCCAGCGGGGAATTCCTATAGCAAGTGGTGGTGAGGGTCCATATCGCTGTGTTCCCCCTCGCGGAATGACCGGAAACAAAAATCAAAGCCCCACTCGATCTAGGGCACTAATTCTGTGGGTGAGGTACTTTTAAAACAATGTGCAGTGCAGTCCATGTCATTACGAACTTTAGTCTGGGGTATTCATGTCGGTGAATTATGATACACAACTGTTTGTGTTCTCCATGCTCTCTGGACATCGGGTGTCACGGTGGTTAAATTACTGGCATTGCATTCCATTTAGACGACTGTTATATTCAAACAACTGTTGTATTAAAAAAAAAAAAAGGAAGAGAATCAATAAGGAAGAAGTACCTAAAAACATTCCTGTGCAGTTTTGCGCTAGATAGATCAGAGATAATAATAATAATTTTTATCAAAGCCTGCTTTTTGAACTTCGGTAAATGTACCCCGGTCACTCTGTGAAACTAGTAGTCTTCATCATATGTGTGCTCGTTGGAGTTAAGGGCCCGCTGATAAATAGCATCAAGTGCATTCCTACCTGCGTGGCACAGGCGGAATCCCTTGCAGCATGCATGCAGAAGGCCGTAATTCTAGGGTCACTCCGTCTACTCCGTACGCATGACCCTAAAGCAGCGTAGCCACCAATCTGATGGGTGTCGGACGTGGCTGTGAAAACTGCCCAACTCCTCCAGAGTCTCCGATCATTATGACGGCGATGAAACCTGATGATTGCCGGGGAATCGGAGGAGAATGCTGCAAAAGTAACAGAGATCAATATGTTTTTTATTGCTTTAGGACTTTTAAGTCCTTTGAAACTGTGTGGCATTGCAATATTAATTAAAGTACCAAATTTTCATTACATACATAGAGCGTGTGCTCATATTCCTACTAAAATACAGGACTTAATTGATAGATTACAATATTTCTATTTAAAATAACTAAATCTCCAAAAAGTCTATGTTCCCCATATGTCATCCATTGTCGCATTATATTGTATGTAATTTAAATTAAAATAAGCGAAAATATAGCGCAGAAGTGTGTTTTTTTTATATCAATCAGAGGACACGTTATCTCTTAAGCCGTCTTAATATCATGAATTAACTGGCCATTTGAGTCACTATCCTCTCCCTTGGACTACAGCCTTGACGCGGTCGAATAGCTTGCGCTTTCCAAAGACCCCCTAGAGCTGGAATGGGGAACTGGGAGCTGGACAATGACACTGATTCTGGTAGGGCCACCCATGCCTGACTGGTGAAAGAGTAGGAGCCAGGCGAAAGGAAGTTCATGTGTTGGTGTCGTGACAAAAACGTCGTTGGGTGTGGGGATGGGTAGCTCAACCAACTGTCTATTTCCCAAGACAATATAGAAATCAACCATGGAGTATTGAATCCTGGCAACTACGGGACTCGGCCGATTGGGGGGGGGGGGGTGTAGCGCCCGGCAGCGGAGGAAGGAAGGCCTCCGCTGTCGGAGTCATCTCACGAAGTTGTTGGGCAGCAACTACGACAGATATGAGAACTCTCACAAATAACACCGTGTAATGAGACAAGAGTACGCAGCAGTAAAATATTAGTGTAGATATTCCTACTTCCATCAAACCTACCTTTACCAGAAGCTCACCTCTAATCGTTTTATGGCCGGTTGCAGGAATCGGGCAAAGCAACGGGCTCAGTAGATATTAGATCATTAAAAATTATGGATCTCATTACTGCATTCGGATTATAGTAGCTATCGCATTCATATGTCTTATCTCAGTATCCATTGATTCGGATGTTTGGTCTACAATAATGAATGAAGTAAATAGTTAAATATAAATAAACGTGTGGTTTAATTATATTAATAAATAGTAATTAAAATAACTTTAAAATCTACTTGACAGTTGGTTAGAAGTATTCAATATTAATTTATTTTTTTAAATGTTTCGTGCATTTTGAAAAATGCATGCACCCGCACCATGTGTCCGTTAGTGGAGAAGGTATATGGGGGCTCGCTTTCCCTCTATTGGCGCACATCTGAACCACTACAACTATCAACTGAATCATGCGTACTTATGCGTAGCCTTTTATGTAGTAGATATAAATTACTTGTCCGCTCTGACTCATGTTCCTCTACCAGTGGTCCCGACCCGGAGATCCTATTGGGGGACTATATTACCTCCGGAATATTTAACCGAGAGAAATTCCATCACTTGTAACGTCGGACCTCTTTCAATGAATTATGCAATCCTCTATTTATTTCCTTTACAGTACAAAGTAACTATCTTAAGGGAGTCCGATGCACATCCCTTCTTACTCCCAACCATCCCAAAAATCTTTGATCTCTTTATCCGCTGATCACCTTCCTCATGTCCGTGGCACTTCTTACCCCGTGCTCCATAGCAATGCGATCCGACCCACTCAGCATTAATCCTCTCCAAGGCCACGGTTGTTACATTATTGTCCGCCGATCAAATAAGGTGCTGTCCGGAGAGCTTAACTTTCCCACCCGTCGGATGTCACATGGTGATGGTGATTCAGAGATGGGAGTCGTAAAGGAAGAGGAGAGAATATAAAATTACTAGGTGAGTCCATCCACGAAGGACATATAAGTATCTCCGAGTAAGAGAGAGGTGTGATGAGGGTTTGCAGGAAAGGAGAAAAAGAGATCGGACGTGCCATATTGATGTTTCATTTGTGTAATGTTTCTATCCAACTTTGGGCATTTTTGTCACAATTTCGCATTCGACAGTGTTGTCAAAATGTTTGTCCAAAAGCGTATGGCATGCATAATTTAAAGAGAATTGGATTCCAAATAATCGAGCAATTATATAATTAGTGAAGATCATGGAATTAAGTTTTATTTTAAGGAACTAAGTGAACCTCAAATAAAAACTTAGGAATACCAATGAATACATTTCATCATCTTTCAGCATCCCCTAGTCCCTCATTATCTCTTCCAAACACCTAATCTGCCTCCTACTGGTCTCCTCCAGAAGCTTCTCCTCCTCGCCCAACATACCAAGCGCTTCCTCATTTGTCTTCCTTTTCGTCCTCCTCACTTCATCCCTTCCCCTCCACATCCATATCTCAAAAGCCTGAACCCAATTCTCATCCCACTATCTCAAGAGTCCTGGTGTGTGCACCGTACAACGGTACTCTCACTGTTATAATCATCGCGAGTGTGACATGCATTTTAAATTTCATTGTACTATGACAACGTCTTCGGAGTCATGGCCCCTCCCTTCTGAGGAAACAATACAGTACACAATGATGTCACCGCGACAACAAGGGTGATCCCTTATTCCAAACATTTGGACTTTGAACCCTGGATAACACGCACGTGTGGTTTGTGTGATTTAAGGTAGTTTTAGCGAAAAATCACTTCACCTAGAATTTGATGAATTTTGCCTCATTTTAAAGAAGAAACTCTCATCTTTCCAATGGTATCAAAATATCAACCCCTTGCCGAACTACTTTTCGAGCAATTTGCCTGTAAATATAAGCTGTTTTACATGGGATAGATTTTGGCTGTGCGCTCCAGAGGGAGAATATTAAACAAATTAGGAACTTCTAACACCCAGATTTCGTCAAAAAACTAACAGTGTGTAGATTGCATGTTTATAAACTATTTATAAAAAAATAATCTATTACTCACCACAGTAATTTTTAAAGAATCGCAAAAAATCTGCTGTTTTGAAGGGTTTTCAGCCGTACGGCGGGAAAAAATGAGTCAAGTTAGAGACTTATGTAGCTTTATTTATTTAATTACTGAGAATTTTGGTCATATATAACTATATTATTTCGCCATTAATATTAATATTTATTTCATACTTCTTACAGACGCTGAAAAAAAAAATGAAATTTGAATATGGTCTCCATTATGACTAGGGATGACTATCTCGCTTCAAACCACATTGAATGCACTCCGTCGTTGGTCGCCTGGGTGACCGGGATGCATGGATAATTTGAATTGATCTTTAATTAAATCGTCATAGGAAATGGGCTTGCGGAGACATTCTCCTGGCATGGAATATATCCCTCATATCGCGTGACGATATGTATAAATTAGAAAATATCTAGCGGCCTTAGTAAGGGGTACCCTGGTGGTTATGGTGAGTGCGCTTTTCTCTGAGTAGGAGGTAGTTGGGGGACTTGATGGGTAAGGAAGCAGCGGGAAGAAGGATTATAGGGTGGCGGAAAGAGGGAAGGGACTGGGGGGGAGTGGAGAAGGGAATGGGGACGGGGTGTGTCTCCATGGCTTCGGAGTGTGAGTCGGAGGAAGACGACGGAGCGCTTGAGACGAGGAAAGGTTGTTAAGGTCTTTGGGGAGGGATGGGTGTGAGTCGTGAGACGACGAGGGTTCCGTGAAAAGGGTTCGGGGTTTTGTGAGGTGAATTGTGGGGGAGTGGTTAGGGGAAGGGTAGGGTGGTCCTGAAAAGGATATTGGGTCAACGAGGTCTGAGTCAGCGATGCTCCGTGATTGCGTGGTCGGTCGCATATGAGAGAGTTTGGGGGTGGATGGAGAAGGAAAGGATGGACTGGTGGTGGACTCGGTTAAAATGCCGGGGTGAGGAAAGGCCTCCTTGGTGGTCAAAGGAGGAGGGCTAGGAAGATGAAACGTATTTAATACCACATGCCTATTTAAGGTAGTTTGAGCGAGATAGTTCCCTAGTCATAATGGAGACCATATTCGAATTTTATTTTTTAATTTAATCGTCTGTAAGCAGTATTAAGCAAATATTGTAATATTAATGGAGAAAAAATATAGTTATGTTTGACGAAAAGTCTCAGTAAATAAAAAAATATAACCACATGAGTCTCTAACTTGATTCATTTCATGTACTTTTTATGCATTGCCAAGTTATTGGCCTCAGTATTGATTATTAATTCAAACGCTGTGGATGTGAGACAGATATTATTGAAAGGTGATGGGATGCAAACTTTTTAATGGTTCGGTGCAAAATGGAGGCCGGAAAAAATACCCGGCCGCAGGGTAAAGTTGGTAAAAAATTGTGGTCCTGGGTGTGTTTAAACTAAATGATATTTTATGGGAAGAACAGAATGAGGCATTGCCAAAAATGTAGGTGAGCACAAACTGGAGTGTGTAGGACGATTTAATTCTTTGCGTAGTACATTTGAGGCATAGTAGCAATGATATTAGAAGGAGAATCGTGCTAGCAAACGATGTGTTCAACAGTAGAAGAGATATTTGATGATGGGGTATGAATTTGAAGACAAAGGTTAGCGAAGAGTTTTAAATTGGTTTCAACGTGTGCTGATTCAGAAATCCGGACTTTGGGGAAAGGAAACGAGAAGATGCTGCAGGCGTTTGAGAAGTGGGTTTGGAGGAGAATGGAGAGAGTTCGGTGGACGAAAAGGAAGACAAACGAGTAAGTGCTTGATAGTTGGAGGGCGGAGAGAGAGGGAGAACTTCTGGAGGAGATTATGAGGAGGCAGAGTTGGTTGGGAGAGGTAATGAGGGGCGAAGGTATGCTGAATACCGCGTTAGAGGAGAGGATGTTGGGTAAGCTGGTTAGGGAAAGAAATAGAGAACAGGCTTAATGAACGGGATGTAGAGTGGTAGGACAGGTAGGACGTATGCCGAACTAAAGAATGGATACGTGTACAGAGACAGTCCGCGGCTGTAGAAATCTAGTGCATTTATACCCTCTTCCATTTAAATCTACCTTAACTGGTAGACCACCCTAATAATTATATTTACTTATCTATTTGACATTATAATCTGGATTACTTCCTTTCCGCTGATAAGGAAGGGCCTGAGAAGCTATTATTTTTAGTTCCTCTCTTTTTCCTTATGCCAAATTTTGGTTTATTTGTGGCCTGATAGCGAAAATATACATATTTTTGCCAGAGTTTGTGTGAACGATTCACATCTTGAGAGAATATGGAAGGGAAAAAACTCAAGAAAATGGAGAGTAAAGAATTAGGTCGCATACTAAAAGTGTGGTCGTTTGCGTCTGCACTAGCCGCCGAATCCAATTCACTAACCTAGCTAAACTTTGAGTCGAAAATTTTGAGTTCGATTGTGAACGAATCCCGTTCGCTTCCCTCCTGAAGTCTATGCCTTCTTTTGTATAGGACAGATAGAAACTCTTTGGCTCACTGAAACTTTAAGGAAAAAAGAAAAGAACACTTACATCACTGACATTTGCCATCTTGATTCGAACTCTCTTCCAGGCTCTGATAATCAATTGAAGAACTTTTACAGGAACTATCACTTGCTTCAAGTTAAACAAAAAAACTGATTGAGAAATTTTGGTACCTGTGACTTGCACTATTATCGTTCGGAACTCTCGTCTCATTTTCATTTGAAGTGTATAAAATTCCTATTTAGGTCCAATTATGCTCGTTCGATTGCATAATTGGTAATGGCAGTAATGGAATCAACGTTAGTTGGGTATGCTGTAACATCTCGCTTCAAACTTATTTCTGGTCTCCGAAGAAACTTACATGCATCTCAGAGGATTCATTCAATTTCATTAATTTCCGATCATACTGTGCGAATCATTTATAATGCAATACCAGTTTAATTTGTTCCTTTTTTCTTTCCTTTAGATTTTTTAAAGGGCGGATGCTAATTATCTGTCATAGTGCAATGAACCTTCATTTCTTCGCAACCTGACACTTTTCTCTCGATTACTCCGAAACATGAGTTCAATACTCGGAGTTTATTTTTTTAAGAAATCGAATGAATACAAAATCTTGCCAGGAGGTTTTTTTAACCTTCAAATGGAGAATTTGACGACTTGAGTTTGTTGAATACTCTCTTTAATAACGAAAACATAAGTTTATCTGATATCCAAATAGACTTAAGATCTGGGTATATTCCAGTTGGAATGATACCTATCGTTATTTGACTTGTTGTCTCCATTTTATTGACCAAATATGTTTTAAGGTTAGAGGTAGTTTTATGGGTCTTATAGTATTTTAATTGATCACTTAGTGACTGTAATCACTTTAAATTTGGGTCATATTTATCCGGTTATATTGAATACAGTACCTATCATGCCATATCATGCCCAATCATGTCATATCATGCCATATATTGCCCTATCATGTCATATCATGTCCTTCCATGCCATATCATGCCCTATCATGCCATATCATGCCCAATCATGTCATATCATGCCATATATTGCCCTATCATGTCATATCATGCCCTATCATGCCATATCATGCCCTATCATGCCATATATTGCCCTATCATGCTTTATCATGCCATATCATGCCATATCATTCCCTATCATGCCATATCATGCCCTATCATGCCATATCACGCCCTATCATGCCATATATTGCCCTATCATACCATATTATGCCCTATAATGCCATATCATGCCCTATCATGCCATATCATGCCATCTATAGCTGCCTACTAGTGCCCGTCCTGGGTACTTTTTTTCTTTTTATTTGCTGTTTACGTCGAGAGTTGAACAATTAAAAAAGAAAATATGTTAAATGCATCACTCCGGTTCGCTTTTACCGTCCGTATGCGATAAGCCGATTCAATGTCGAGCTTTTGTTCTTTCATCGGAAGCTTGAATTTAAATCCTATTTTCCATGGTGGTATTTCGAACATGAGTGCAGTTGTATATGCGTTTGATGGATTTCCATGCACATACATTTTCATCACTCTAGTTTTAAGCTGCTTCAATGTTTTGCAACCTTTAAAGAACGCGCATATGTTTTATGATTTATTTGTGCCTGACTGGTAAAAGGCATGTTTGTTTTCAATCGATTGGGTACAATCGTGCCTGTTAATGAATTCGGTCTCGTTATCTTCCGGAATATTATGTGTTGTCTATGAATGGATGATAATCGAAAACAAAGAAACAGATGGATGACAGTGGAGTGAATGGAGAAAATATAGACCGAGAAAGTCACGAGAGAATGTGTTGGAAGATACACTTAAGGTGGCTGGTCTAAAAACCAAAGTGAACAGATTTTCTTAAAAATTTCCAAATATGTTCCTTTTCCGATATTCTATGGAATATCGAAGAAAAAAAGGGGGATCATCGACATACTTTTTGCGATATTTTAGATTCTTTTAACATGGAGCCTTATGGCGTTCTCCACTCCAATAGGATAAATTCCTCACTTTCTCCATTCCTACTGAACAGATTTTAACCAAAAACTGATAATGCAGCTCTATTAAATTTAAATCTATTTTGAAAAAATCAATTAATACTATCGGCTGAAATGTTTCGTAAATACAATTAAACAATATGTATGCGAGAATTTCAAATGTCGCGCGCGGCTATGTGGTGTAAAATTGGCAACGTGGCACACGAAAGTACGGGATACGTGGCACACGAAACAACTGCCTACAGCGTGTTGCAGAATGGACGCTGTTGCCGGATTAAAAACGAAAGATTAAATAATTTATAGAAACATATTTTAATACTAGTTCGCATTCGAGTGACAATACATCTCCATTAAAATACTTATTTTGAATTCTATGGCCACGGGTGTGAACTGTTTTCGGAAAATTAATTTCGCAAGAATGACTTACGAAATGAATCAAGTCTGCATTTAAGCAAATATTTATGGCAATGTGTAAATTTAAAGGACAATATTTCAGAATGTACCTAAGACATAAGTTATTCCTACTGAACATAGCATAACTACGACCTATTATTAAAATTTTAAACGAGCATTAAAATTGAAGTAACTAAATTTCTCAATGACTAACCCGACCAGCCACCTTAAGAGGCTATACCTATGAAGAAAGTCGTAGCTACGATATGGAGTATCGATGGAGAGGAGGAAGTCAGGCGTGATGGGTGTTTACGGGATGCATGTAAACTGAGTTCATTCAATGCCATAAATACCGCTGGGTTGAAAAAATGTTCACCCTTATGAATTCCTGGAGACATGTTAAGTTCGCCCCTTGAATATCATTCCACGTCCTTCAGAAGTTCTGATCCAATTAAAAAAAAAACATTTCCCTATGTCGTTCCCATTTACTGAAATCCTCTTATTTCGTATTTTATGTGCCGATTCCTTCTTCTCCGGCCGTTTTGGTGATAAACTCCCAAATTACATTATTTGGAATTGGATTAGGTTTAATGTTGTTACGTCCTTTCGATTCAAGTACTCGCTGAGTCTATTGTGATATTTTCCCGATTTCCGGGGATACCATCAGTAGGAAAAACGTTTATAGGCAAAATTATCGGTGAAAATTTATCGTAGGCAATCGACGGACACAACTACGAACTCAGGTATGTGTCAAAAACAGTTCCGGAATTCCGGGAAAAATACTGCATTCCGGGATTTCATTTGGCAAGGTTAAGTATAATTCATCGACAAATTTTTAGATGAACAGTAAATCAAAAGGTAACTTTGGGATTACTGAATCTAAGAGGCTGTTCATAGTGAGATCCACCAAAATGGTAGAAGGTGGGTTTAGAAGGGTTAAATGATTTCCATCCTAAATTACAATTCACGATAGAAAACGAAAAGAATAACCAACTTCCATTTCTAGATATTATAACTGAAAGAAGTTCAGACGGCTCATTAAAAATTGATTGGTGGAAAAAACCACATAAAACAGATGGATACCTCAATTTCCAATCCCACCACCCTCTAAATCATTAAAAATAAATACAGCTAAGGCACTGGAATGCAGAGCGCTTGCTTTAAGAGATAAGGTTTTCCACGAAAAGAATTTAAAACTTATTGAAGGAATTTTAGAAAAAAAAACCATTTCCCAAAAAAATTAATCCATTCAATAATTCACTCGAAAAAAAGCCATTTTCACATACACAGTATTCCACAAATTCAATAAACTCGTCAAACACCACTAAAAACCATTATCGGGTAATTATTTATACCAATGGATTATCAGAGCAAATAAGTAGAGTCGTCAAACAAACAGATTATAAAATAGCACATAAAAATCATAAAACTCAGCACAAACTTATGTATTCAAAACTAAAATCTGAAACCCCTGATCAGTTTAAAAGTAATGCCATTTATTCAACACCATGTAACTATTGTAATAATAGCTATATAGGCTCAACATCACAATATTTAAAAAAAGCAGACTTTCACAACACAGAACCTTTATAAAAAATAAAATCCAAATATGCGCATTGGCAAATCATGCAATCGAGAATGACCACAATTTTAATTTCGACCAAGTAAAAATTTTAGATGCAAAAGAAAATTTGTCAAAAAGGTTATATTTTAAAGAGATGTATTATATCGCTAAAGAAAATAATTCATGTGATAAAAGAACTGACATCTGTAATTCAAATCAAATATACCATAATTTAATACATGAGAACTAATAATACCTCAAAATTAACCCCTAGCAACAAAATTGTAAACAATTCACCCAACACAAAACATATAGCTAATAAGGTATTCAGAATCAACTATGTGTATTTTGACGTTAATCTATGTTCAAAATTATATATTAAAACATTTTCTGTATTGATAATTGCCTGTAAACAATGTTTACTTGTGTTCATTGGTGGTTTCATTCCATTTACAGGGAAAATACAATTTCCGAAGCGTCGGCCAAATAGCTGGAATTATCAATTTGATAAGCACCTTAACTCCTGATTTTAAATATTATTATTAAAAAAGAGGTCTAGAAGTGGTTGCCAACTTAAGTTTTAAAAAAAGAATGAATGCATGTTGATCGCACCTCAAGGGCCGCGATGAATCATGGGCCGAATTAGGACACTGAGACATAATTTATGGGTTTTTCTTGTCAGCTATAATCATCGTGCCACAGTCTTCGGGATTTCATAGGGCGCAACTTTCTCCTGCGGTGCATTTCTTTTCTTCTTCCCCAGTGTTCAAAGTGCGTGCGTGGGGCTTTTGGGACTCAGTGGGGACATTTAAGGCCGCGGACATTCACCGTTGCTTGTTTGGCCAATTTACCACAGTCGTTTGTTGACGCAACTTCAGCGAACAAAACCATAGGGAGTAAAACTTGCGTTTTGAATTAATTAGCTAATTATTTTGAAAGTA
Organism: Pyrrhosoma nymphula; assembly: GCA_963573305.1. Taxonomy (NCBI): domain Eukaryota; kingdom Metazoa; phylum Arthropoda; class Insecta; order Odonata; family Coenagrionidae; genus Pyrrhosoma; species Pyrrhosoma nymphula. The sequence continues at coordinate 1,785,778 of OY754335.1, read as the reverse complement.
ATGCATTAATTAGGAAGATGATTTAGAGCTTGTGAACATCATAAAACATATTTGCTGCTTCAAAAAAATCTTTTTTCGGCCCACAAGTCGTAGGTACCCCGAATTTCTCATAGCACGTACAAATAATCATAGATTCAATCATATGTTGACGAATCATAGATCCAGGCCAAATATCAAAGATTCACCAATCTCTGATTCTAGAATCAATGATTATTTTTTGTCTATGAATACTTGGCCAAAATAATCAGAGATTGGAGAATAATCACATATTCATGAATCGTCGATTATCTGACAAATAATTTCCGACTATGAATACCAGCCTTAGTAACTATGATCTCATTACTGGTATCTGGGAAAGTCACTTCAATTGCTTTTATTACTTCCTCATAATCATGATGCACTTTTTCAATTGCATTTCTTTCGGTTTAATTTTATGGTTAAAAGAAATGCTCGAGAAAGATTCCTTGGGCTTTCCCGTGATCTACATATATGTAAGAAGAAAATTACTCGGTAGGCTTCCAGAGTTTTACTTTGTGGAAATCATTTTGTTGCTAAACGTTTCGTTCCACGTTGCTGTGAGAGTCTTCAGGGGCAAAGAGAAGTTGTTCCTCAAGATTCTCGCTGCGACGCGGGACGAATCGTATATCCGCACATTGCTCCTCACCCCGCAATTTAGTCTTGGTCCGAGAATCCCAGTCACAAGTCGCCGCGAAAGCGATTAACATTAGACAGTTGATAGCTTGCAAGTACGTTTTATGTCACCTGTGCCACTGTTTAAAGTGCCTCGTCTGGTGAGCGATTAGTCAAACCAGGGTTTCAAATTCATGAACTCTTTTTACTGAACGAACGAATGAACTGAATCTGAATTACTGAATCTGAATTACTGAATTGAATTACTGAATCCAGGTGAAAGGAGCCATTTCTCGTAACATTCAAGATGAAAGTATTTAGTAGGTAAAAGATTAATGGCATATTAGGTATTTGCGGAGATATGAGTCAGGTATATAATTTTAATTACCTCCATTTCTTCTTAGTGGTTGTTTTCAAATTAGTCGATTAATGATTCCGATCGCCGGTCATAATTTGTGTTTTTTTTATTAGCAGATAAGCATCACTGAATTGAAAAGGTCATTAAATTGGTTTGCGGCGGTATTTGATGTTCATAATTTTAATGATAAAGCAGTTGCATGCTTGAAAGCAAGCGGGAGCTAATTTTACTGAATCCAGGATTAGAGGAGTCATCTCTCGCATATACGTTTATTACATAAACTGCAAGTTAAATATCTCTCGAAAATACGTTTATTAACATGGCTGCAAGTTAAATATCTCTCGAATATACGTTTATTACAATGCCTGAAAGGTAAATATCTCTCGCATATATGTTTCTTAGAATGGCTGCAAGTTAAATTTCTCTCGCATATACGTTATTTACAATGGCTGCAAGTTAAATATCTCTCGCATATACGTATATTACAATGGCTGCAAGTTAAATTTCTCTCGCATATACGTATATTACAATGGCTGCAAGTTAAATATCTCTCGCATATACGTTTATTACATAAACTGCAAGTTAAATATCTCTCGAATATACGTTTATTACAATGGCTGCAAGTTAAATATCTCTCGAATATACGTTTATTACAATGCCTGAAAGGTAAATATCTCTCGCATATATGTTTATTAGAATGGCTGCAAGTTAAATTTCTCTCGCATATACGTATATTACAATGGCTGCAAGTTAAATTTCTCTCGCATATACGTATATTACAATGGCTGCAAGTTAAATTTCTCTCGCATATACGTATATTACAATGGCTGCAAGTTAAATATCTCTCGCATATATGTTTATTACAATGACTGCAAGTTAAATATCTCTCGCATATACGTATATTACAATGGCTGCAAGTTAAATTTCTCTCGCATATACGTATATTACAATGGCTGCAAGTTAAATATCTCTCGCATATACGTTTATTACATAAACTGCAAGTTAAATATCTCTCGAATATACGTTTATTACAATGGCTGCAAGTTAAATATCTCTCGAATATACGTTTATTACAATGCCTGAAAGGTAAATATCTCTCGCATATATGTTTATTAGAATGGCTGCAAGTTAAATTTCTCTCGCATATACGTTATTTACAATGGCTGCAAGTTAAATATCTCTCGCATATACGTATATTACAATGGCTGCAAGTTAAATTTCTCTCGCATATACGTATATTACAATGGCTGCAAGTTAAATATCTCTCGCATATACGTTTATTACATAAACTGCAAGTTAAATATCTCTCGAATATACGTTTATTACAATGGCTGCAAGTTAAATATCTCTCGAATATACGTTTATTACAATGCCTGAAAGGTAAATATCTCTCGCATATATGTTTATTAGAATGGCTGCAAGTTAAATTTCTCTCGCATATACGTATATTACAATGGCTGCAAGTTAAATTTCTCTCGCATATACGTATATTACAATGGCTGCAAGTTAAATTTCTCTCGCATATACGTATATTACAATGGCTGCAAGTTAAATATCTCTCGCATATACGTTTATTACATAAACTGCAAGTTAAATATCTCTCGAATATACGTTTATTACAATGGCTGCAAGTTAAATATCTCTCGAATATACGTTTATTACAATGCCTGAAAGGTAAATATCTCTCGCATATATGTTTATTAGAATGGCTGCAAGTTAAATTTCTCTCGCATATACGTATATTACAATGGCTGCAAGTTAAATATCTCTCGCATATACGTTATTTACAATGGCTGCAAGTTATATATCTCTCGCATATACGTTTATTACAATGGCTGCAAGTTAAATATCTCTCGCATATATGTTTATTAGAATGGCTGCAAGTTAAATATCTCTCGCATATACGTATATTACAATGGCTGCAAGTTAAATATCTCTCGCATATACGTTATTTACAATGGCTGCAAGTTATATATCTCTCGCATATACGTTTATTACAATGGCTGCAAGTTAAATATCTCTCGCATATATGTTTATTACAATGACTGCAAGTTAGATATCTCTCGCATATATGTTTATTAGAATGGCTGCAAGTTAAATATCTCTTGCATATACGTATATTACAATGGCTGCAAGTTAAATATCTCTCGCATATACGTTTATTACAATGGCTGCAAGTTAAATATCTCTCGCATATATGTTTATTACAATGGCTGCAAGTTAAATATCTCTTGCATATATGTTTATTACAATGACTGCAAGTTAAATATCTCTTGCGTATATATTTATTACAATGGCTGCAAGTTGAATATCTCTTGCATATATATTTATTACAATGGCTGCAAGTTGAATATCTCTTGCATATATATTTATTACAATGGCTGCAAGTTGAATATCTCTTGCATATATATTTTATACAATGGCTGCAAGTTAAATATCTGGGGCAACGTCAATAAATTTTTCCAGCCTGTGTCATTTTTGCTCGTTCTTATTCTGCGGAATCATCGAGCTTACAAATCGTTTTTTATGAATTGTTGCTGTTGTTTATGTTTTATATTCCACCCTTCGCCACCTGCCCTGCTGATATGTGGGGCGTGGTTCATTGATAACTTTGGCTTCCTTGCTAGCAACACACAATATAGATTGATTTTTAAACAAAATGCTTTTACTCAGACTATGGCCGATGGAAATATTCTTTGGTTTGTTTCTTAGATAATACATCTGCCCTAACGGTGAACCCATAAGAATTGAGTTCGAAGATTTTAGACTTAACTTATGTGGAAATTCATGTTCGAAGTGGGAGAGAACATTTCTTCTTTCCACTGATATTTATTACGTTAGGAATAAGTTACAAAAATTTTCAACGCATAGGCATCATCTTCAGGTACAAATTTTGTTTATTTATGAATATTCAACAAACGTTGTACCTGGAGATGAAGCCTATGCGTTGAAACTAGTTGTACCTTGTATCGAACGTAAGAAATATCAGTGAAAAGATAAAACGTTTCAATCTCTCTCTCACTTCCTATGAATCGATTCAACATATATCTATTTCAAGTCAAGTTCATTGTCAGCAGACGTCTATCCAGACGTCTATCTTGCTTCACTTCGCTTCACTTCATTATCTTTCCAATCCAACCGTTTTCTTCCTTCCTTCCTTCCTCTTACAATCCTTCATGATTCGCCAACTGTATTCTATTCATGGTCTTCCTCAATAGGTCTTTCCGTTTCCTCACCTCAAGGCCTCAATAGGTCTTTCCGTTCATTCTTCCTTCTATTATTGCTTTCAAGAAGTTGTTGTATCGCAAAATCTATCCAAAAAGTTTGTCTCTTTCTATTCTCAGAGTTTTCATAATATACACCTTAGCTTTCCAACTCTTTTTTTCGACTTATAAATGGGTCGTTCTCTCTGTCCATTAGATCCTACAGAAAACAAAAACCAAGCGAGGTGTTTCAAACGGTACGAGATCATAGTGTTAATGATAAGTTTTCAACAAAATTTATAGTCTTATTAGCCTAGCGAGGGTGGGAGTTTCAATCAAAAGATCTATCGAAAACAATGTGATCCTTTTTTTCTACGCGTAAAAATGTAAATTTTGAATCTAAATCGGTTCTGCAACCTATGTCCTTTATCTCAGGCTCGTGATCGTTTCCACCGAAATGCTTCGCGGCTTCATCATTATTTTTATCGTCTTACAAAAATACATCTGGTACGAACTCTGGTGCGCAATATATCTACTACAATAATAATCACCGATGTGTATTATTATATAATATGAATGTCAGTAACTTTCACACAAGAAATACACGTGTTCTGCTGAATCTCCATTTGGTTGCAGACTTTTTTTAATTGCAAAATTAAATTAGAAATAGTGATCCATGATGAGAAAACCACCTTTGTTAATTCCACAAACTTTCTTACGCTGGCACGAAATTTTTAAACTTAACGGAAATCCTCTCCCCTCCCCCATCCCCACCCACCCCCTCTCCTGTCCTCAACGCAAGCCCAGGCTATATATTCCCACGCAAACTTCCGCTAAATGCACACAGTGTGGTGAAACGCGCGTCGTGCCAGCGTAAGAAAGTTTGTGGAATTAACAAAGGTGGTTTTCTCATCATGGATATCCATAATTTCCACGAGGTCAGGCCTGAGATCATCAGTTTTATTTACTAGAAATAGTGGTTTTCTGTTATTGGGAAAGGTACCAATAGGAAGAAAATAAAATAAATATTCTTATTCCTTCAATCGAATTTTGTGTTCCGGTCGAAATTCCGACATTTTTGTTAAAACTAACGATTTTTCGCAATATTTCTGCGTTTTTGAGTCATTGTCCCCATGACGACCATATACTCATTGTTTAAGTCGAGATTCCGTGTTCATATATATCCATTAATAACTCAATAATGATTCTTTGCACTAAATAACATATTAATGGTTGATAACATTGAATTAGTGTTGATTTTTTTTCCTTCCCGTTGATATTCAACGGGATCTCTGGTAATTATGTAACCTTCTATTCGATACATTTGTGATTCTCACCCTATTAAAGTATTTTGGCTGAATAGTTTGTACATCATAAAAAGGCGTTTTATTTTTATTGCAAAAAATTATGCAAGGGTTTTACGCTATGGTCTTTTGTTTTGAGGGACCAAAGGGGAGAGGATTACAAAGGTCTTCCGAGGGTTCTCAAAACTTCTCTCCTACTTTTTTATTTTCTTCCCTTGAATGGTCCATGCTTTGTAAAATCGTTCTCTGAACACGTGTTCCATTTTGTGGAGAGAGCAAGAGAGGTTGGTGGAGTGATTTTTTACGTTTATTTTACCCTTGCGCACTAGGGTTCCTTTCAGGGTGCGTTGAAAGGATTGCGGGAGTTATTGCGTAAGAGGACAAAGAACATCCTGGTTTGAATGGGCATTGGCACTGCTGCAATCACTCGACCCGCTAGTAGACCCTCTTGTGACCGCGTCGATGTGAAGTTTCGTTTTCGTCTCGCGTGTTAGCTCCGTGCATAATTCGAGTCAACTCATTTTCGAGAGTATTTTCATTGAAAACAATTTGTCATAAATGGCATCTTTTCGAAATGTTTCCTCTGAAGCATTAGTGTTTTAAGCGTTCATTCATCCGTTCATGAAGAGAAGTGCAAGTTTTTCAATTGACTTCGGATCGTTGGTTATGACCGGAACTAATCTTTCTTTGTAGCTTTCATTTCCAAGCTTCTATCTGCTGTATATAGTGGTGGTATATTTTCATTTTACTGAGAACACTCAAACGCAAAACTTCGCAAGCCTCCCCCATAATTTTTACTCAATAGTGATTTTTAATTTTTTTTAAATATGCCCTAGAATGAAAACATTTCCTTTTGAGAATTGTGGGGATAATAACTGTGTTTCGTACATCCATTGCCTTAAATATTCATCAATCGTAGCACTGTGCATTTAGGACTCAAGTAGCATCGTTTAGCATACTACGCGACACCGTCTTCTTTAATAACAGACCGTGGTAAGCCCACGGGTGCTTATGTTTTCTTATCCCGATCCTCATTCAGCGGTGAAAGGGGAAAACACACTATAATTGTCTCATAACGTTTTGTGTCATTATCATGCTTCTAACGAGTGAGTTTTTCTTCATGCACGCCATTTACGGTGTTTCCTAATCAAGTTGGTGCCGTGCGGGAAGAAGTCTGTTTACCCTGGGATTACAAACGTTGCTCTATTTAATAAGTTTGCATCTACATTATATCATCTATGGCCTTTTTTTCTCTTCAGTCATGTTTGCTTGGAGGTTCAAGGCCCGCCACGTAATGCTGGTCGCGACGAAAGCCACGCGAAGATTGAACACCGTTCCGGTGACTGCGAGACTCTTACCGGTCAATTGACAAGTGGCGCACTTGACATGGGAAGAGAGTAATGTCGTGTATGTCGTGTGAAACTATTTTCACTATGAATTTATTACCTATGTTTCTCACCATCGGATATCCCATTTTAAATTACCTACTAACATATCTGGACCCGCAGTTCTTGGTATTCACTTATGCTTGAAATCTGCAGTTTGATTCACACAAGTACCGTAATATGAGAGTATGTTGCACTTAGAGTGGGTCCACTTTGCATTCTGAGTGGATATAGTGTACTTAATGCCTTTAAAAAAGCGTTTCGCTGCCCTCTGTGGGTCAGATGAGGCATTGAATCTGCTATTTGTCATTTTTCCTTATACTAATGCAATCATGGAGGCCTGCTATGGGCTATATTTGTATCACTTCATCTTTTCCATTAAATATCATTGGGAATGAGAATGTAATTGAAAGTGAGTGGTGTTAATTTGCATCAAAATCTAAGTTAACGAATTTATTTTTTTTGTTTTCCTATGATTGCGATTGCACAAATGATTTGGTCGCAGCCACGCGCACGGGTGCTAAGTTAATGACACCAAAGACGGTGAAATTCACCATGAAAAAAAATCATTCGACTTGACCGGGATTCGAACCCGGTTCTCCCAATTGGTCGGTCAGGTGTGTTAGTCAGTCGCACCCGCCAAGCCATCTTAATTCAAAGTGAAATTCAGTTTCTTACGAACAAGTCCCCAGACTACATTGTGTGGTAGCAGACCCGGGTTTGAATCACGGTCAAGTCAATGATTTTTTCATCGCAAATTTCACCATCTTTGGTGTAGATCTGCACAACCTTGCGTGTTATAGCATACCACATCATTTATTCGATCGTTATGATTTTTCAAGTTAGTCGTTCCAAAAAGCGACAATGTTGGGTTTATTCTCCGCGACGGTTGCATATCATGCACGACCCTACGTCTCCTGTGCTACAATGTCGACTATGGGGACGAGAATAGCTTGTCCGTAAGAAACCCTCTCCACTGAAGTTCACCTTGAATTAAAAAGGCTTGGTGTTGTGTAATTAGCTAACGCACCTGACCGGCAATTGAGAGATCGGGGTTCGAATCACGGTCAAGTCTTGATTTTTTTCCTGGCAAATTTCACCGTCTTTGATAAACGAATTTCATTCCTGACTATATTTTGCCAAAAGTTAGATACAAATTATGATTCTGTAGTATTATAATATTTTAATATAACATTTAATTATTGATACGCGTGCGTTTTATTTCAAGTTGATAACCCGTGCATTTGTTAAAAGCTTTTATGCACACAAAAAATGAGTTTACGCTAGAAAAATGTGTGTAGAGAAACTTACGGTACATGACTTTGTAGCTCTATGGCCGTAACAAATGCAATATATTTTCGTGAAATAAGCCGAGTATTTTTTTTGTTCTTTTTTCGTAGATTTTCGCAGTTCATTTTAATTTTGGTAAGTTTATTTTGGTTTCCTGCGATTAAACTAAACTTTTTTAGCAACAGTTTCGCCGTGCTATTCTGCCGGCTTCGTCATGCATTCTAAATCAACAATGAAAAATAAATAAACAAACTTAAGCTGTTATTATGTACAGCATGATTAATTAATACCTACTTTAGTTTTTCAAAAGACTTTTCCACGTATAAATTTTAATATTTCCATTGAAATAGAAAAAAGACCCAACAACCTAAACAGAGAAGATGGCTACAAACTTCCTTATACTTGGAAAAGACTTTTGAAAAACTTAGGTATTAATTACTCATGCTGTACATAATAACCGCTTAAGTTTGTTTATTTATTTTTCTTTGTTGATTTAGAATGCCTGATGAAGCTGGCAGAATAGCACGGCGAAACTGTTGCTAAGAAAGTTTAGTTTAATCGCAGAAAACCAAAATAAACTTACCAAAATTATATTTTTTGTTTTTCATTGTCTACGTATACGCAGTCTGCTCATCATTTTTCTCCAGCGGCGGCGGCGGTGGAAAAATCAAAGCCTTTGGTTGGCATCTTCCTCTCTCATCACGTAGAAGTCACCGTTAGGGAGTCACCTTTGTTTTTTTCCCGCTTGGGGGGGGGGGTTAAATGGCCGATGACTCTGTTTCTTTCTCTCATCCGTCCCTCGGGGGGACACGCGGCCGTAAAGCTAAAGCGGCCAGAGTGCAATCACAGAGTGTGTTTATAAAGTTCCGACGATTCTTCGCACCGTAACGGGAAAGTTTCGCGCCGCGTAGTATCCTTGGGAGAATTGGGCGATCTGGTTGTAATTTGCAGCCGTGCAGTGCATCACTCGCGTCGGGAAAGGGTTTTGCTTTGACGGGGTGAACACCTTGGCACGGCGCGGCGGTATTAAAGGCAATGGGGAAGTAGGTACGTTGTTTTCGTCTAGTGTAAGCGAGGTCGTGTAGTGTAGTAGTAGGAAAGGTGAACGATTCCGAATAACGAGTAAAAGCACCCCTAGGGTACCTGCACGTATAATACCTATTGCTCATGGTAAAATTTTCCGTAAAACGTTTTATAAAATCAACTACTTTTATAAAAATGACCTTGATAACGATTAAGTGGTTTTATAAAACCTAGTTTTATAAAACCTAGTATTATAAAACCTAATTTTATAAAACATTTTACGGAATAGGACAGATTCTATTTCCATAAAACCGTTTTATGCAACAACCAATGAGCTGTTCCGCTCATCGAGTTGATAATAATCTCGTATCCATGGTAAGACAAACAAGGGAAAAGTAAACAAACATGGCTGGAAGTTAATGGAACTATCGATTCGTGGCAGTCATATTGGTATAAATTATTTCGCCTGATAGTTCATACTCTCATATTAGGCACAATACGAGCGTATACGAATAAACAAAGCCTTAGCGACGTTGAGGGTGATCAGAAAGTAAGTAAATAAACAATACACATAGTTTTTAAACAAACCGTAATCCAAAAGAGAGTGCATTTATCACTTCACGTGTTCGCAAAGCGTCTCATAGATGGCAGATTAGTCAACATTGCGGTTTTATTAATAGTTTTACCGTGAGCAAGCAAGTACGTTTTACGTACGATTCGTAAAATTTTCAATAAAGTGTTTTTTTATAAAACTCTTTTATAGAAAATTTTACCGTGAGCAACAGGCATAACTTAGAGAATTGGTTTTTATTCCTACGACGTTTTTCCGTGTTACATGTTCCGTGTTATTCATTCCACAATCGTAGGATAGCTTGATAAATCAATATGTACAGCGATTTTGGCTCTGTAAGTTCTGCCAGTCGTTTTCAGCTGTCTCTCGCTTCCAATGCCCTCTTTTTGACGCCCTCTTTCCATTTTGTACTTGACCTACTCTTTTTTCTCTTTTTCTGGTATTATCCAATAAAAAACACTCTTTGGGGAGTCTACACTCTTGTGATTCTCATCGTATGTTCTAACCATAACATTCGTTTCTGATCTCTGTTTCCAGCCAATGTCTTTCGCACTTCCATTATTTCCCTAAGGGCCAGTTTCACCCGAGTTTTCGTAAACCGAGATAATTGAAAGAAACCCTTTGGATTGTAAATTTTTCATACTTCTACGTCAGGAAAAGAAAAGACGGTATCCATCCGCATTGTTACTGACGAGAGCGTGGTTTAAAGGGAAGGGTATTCTCTCATCTGTGGATTACTTTACAATTAAACGTTAGACTGTGTAAGTTTTGTATAATTTCCGGCATTCATCGCGTATGGTTGCTTTAATTACAACGATAGTTTTTGCAATTTCATAGGAAATCAATTGATATTAATGAGGTGAGGAATAAATGGTGTATATGCTACAGTCTAGCTTGCATTTACCCAATTACACCTTACTGTAATATCCCCAGGAAATTCTTATCAAATATTTCATTATTATCGTTTTGAAACAGGCAGATGATGATTCTTTCCATATCTCTGGCAATATTACAGATTCACCTATACTCACTGGAGCGACCCTGGATTACGTTTCTGTTTTACGATGGAGCCTAAATCACAAATGATGGCACAAAAAGTGCAACAAATGCTCGGATCGTACTCTGATGTTTGAAATAAAAACACATCAGACCTGCACTAGACTTTTTCCGGGGAAAAAAACCAATCTTTCTTCTACTTGAGCTTCATTCATTCATTCATTCATTCATTACAGTAATCTACCGGTTAGAGGTAGGTTGTGATGAAAGTCAGAGAATATCCAACTAACTCTTACACGTGCTGTGCCCTTTCTACCTCTTGTTTTTCTTTCTTCATCTCAGCATAAGTCCTACCTTTCTTCATCCCATCCATAAAACCGATTCTCTTCCTTCCCCTTCCCCGCTTACCCAACATCCTTCCCTCTATCACGACCTTCAGCAAACCATCGTCCCTCATTACCCCTTCCAGCCACCTACCCTGCCTTCCCCTAATCTCATCTATAAGTTTCCTCTCCTCGCCCACCATGTCAAGCACTTCCTCATTTGTCTTCCTTTCCGTCCAACGCACCTTCTCCATCCTCCTCCACACCCACATCTCAAAAGCCTTCAGCCTATTTTCGTCTTCCTTTCTCAAGGTCCACGTTTCCGCCCCATACAACGCCACACTCCATATCAAGCTCTTTACTAGCCTCTTTTTTACATCCTTACTTAAGGTCCCCGTCATCAGCTCCCTTCTATTATTGAACGCTCCTTCGCTAGCGCTATTCTCCTCCTAATGTCTTTGCTACTATGTGCTCTTTCTTCTAGCGTACTACCCAAGTAATTAAATTGTTCAACTTGCTCCAGTTTGTGGCTTCCTACTCTTATCACCAGCTTCGCTTTCTTTGTCCTAGAGAATCTCATTACTTTTGTTTTCCTATTATTTATCTTCATTCCGTATTTCTCACACTGCTTTTCCAGTGCATCTACTAAAGTTTGCAGTCCTTTCGATGACCGACTCACCAACGCCTGGTCGTCTGCGAATCTAACCGACTTTATCCACTGGCCTCCTACTTACATTCCCACGTCTAGCTCATCCCATGCCTCTCTTACCATTTCCTCAGCATAGATGTTAAAAAGTAAAGGCGACAACGGGCACTCTTGCCGCACCCCGCGACCTATAACTGCCCACCCTGATTCACCGTCCACTACCCTTACCTGAGCCCTCTGCCCCATATATAAGTTTCGGATGAGTCTCCTATCGCGCCAATCTATTCCTATTTTCCCCAGTATCTGCATTAGTTTCTCCCAGTTTACTCTGTCAAACGCCTTTTCGAAATCTACAAAACAAGCGAAAACATCCTGATTATGCTCTATGTTTCTATCTATAAGTGTCCTCATTACCGCAATCGCATCTCTGGTTCCCCTCCCCTTCCTAAACCCAAATTGGTCATCGCCTAAATAGCACTTTGCTCTGCTCTCCAACCTTCTATTTAGTATTCTAAGCAACACTTTTGCTGTGTGCGAAATTAAACTGATTGTTCTATACTCCTCGCATTCTGACGCTTTCTTCTTCTTCGGGATAGGTATTAATACTGTTTTCACGAAATCCTCTGGCCATACTCCTTCCTCGTAGATCCTGCGAATAAGTTCGAAAAACGATTTTCTCCCCCTACTACCTAGATTCTTCAGTAGCTCCGAAGGTAGGTTATCGGTTCCCTCGGCTTTTCTACCCTTCATCTCTCTTAATGCCCTCTCTATTTCACTCTCAAGTAACTCTGGTCCGAGGCTATCCTTATCTATTGTTCCTTCATCCTCTAGATGTAGGCTAAGGGGTCTATTCTCGCTGTCATATAGCTCCTCTACGTATTCTCTCCACCTTTCTTGGATATCTTCCTGTTCGATTAATATCTTTCCTGTTTTGTCCTTAACTTTTGGTATCGCTTGATCTCTCTTACCACCCGATAACATTTTCACCTTGGCGTACAAAGCGCCCACTTCCCCCTCTTCCTGCATCTTTTCCATTTGCTCACATTGTCCCTTCCACCAGTTTTCTTTTGCCCGATTGGTCACTCGCCTGAGTTTATTATTCAATTCCTTGTACTTCCTCTTCCCTACGTCGGTGTTCACGTTTTTCCACATCCTTCTCTCCTCCATTTTCTTTATCATTTCTTCTGTAACCCACTGCTTCTTAACCCTCTTCTTTTCCACCGTTCCTATTGTTTTCTCTGCCGCTCCTGCGATGCCTGTTTTTATAACCTCCCATCTCTTCTCTATGCTTCCCATCCGCTTCTCTTCCCCTATGTTCTTTTCTACTAGTTCTTGGTATTCCCTCCTTTTCAACCCTTTCAATGCTTCAAGGTTCCACTTGAGCTTCATAGAAACCAAAATAAACAGTATATTATTTCATAGCCTACACTTGTAAATGGCCAAAATAATATGATTATTATAATGCTTTACCATCAATGTAACATTTTGTAAATAACACGTAATGCATTGATGATAAAATGAGCATGCCTTACCTGTCTGACAAGGGGGGTATACGACCGTCGGGTGGCCAATCGAGCTATAATTTTATGATTCGGTAGTTCATGATTAATAATTCAATATGCTGAAGCGAGACGACGAACCTACTGTAATCTTTTTTAGAAAAAAAGCATTTTAAAATCGTAAAAAGCATGAATAAAAAATCGTAGAAGCAGGCAAAGCAGAATGATTGCCGGCAACACGAAATAATGGAGAACGCGTTCGGAGTGATTAGGTAGTGTACTGTTCTTCCACATCCTATTCTCGGGTACGAATTTCAGAGCATTCCAAAATTCAATCTGATCCTTGGGTGTAATGTGGATTACACCAATGGTGCAGACCAGACCGCACAGTTTTCCATCCATGTGATGGAAAACTGTGGTCCTCTTGGCGCCATTCGTTAAGGGTAGGCTAATGCCGACGCCGAGTTGCTATCCGCAGTTTATCTTCTGTCCCCAATCCCTAGCTGATCCATTCTCAAATCCCAATGAAAGCATAAGCAGTCTTTAGGGTGGATTTCACCCCCAATTACGTATTAAAATGGCATTATTCTGTCTCCCTATAAATGATAAAATACCATTGCAATATCCTAATATATATTTGAATATAAAAAATAAATATGGAACCGCCTTCGAAAAGGATTCTTCAGCCCTGGCTCCAATCCCTACCCTGTTAACGACTCGATAATTTTAAAAAATTGCCTACAAATATCTTTTATTGAAGTAACGATGATAATAACACAATACATAAAAATTAAAGCAATGAAAAGAGAGTAAAAATGCTGGCGACGGCGGGGATGGATCTCGTGCGTGTGATCGATTGCCTGTTCCAGCCGAGCGCCTTAACCACTGTGCTATCACCATCATTTTAGATAGAATTACACCCCTTGTGAGTGAACAGTAAAATTCCAAGTTACATTCAATGAGAACGTGCCGCCTGTCATTTGTTGATCACTTGATTTTTTCCCGAGGATTGTGGGTCATCTTCAGATAGTTGAACTTTGGCGGGACCATGGTCTGTGATGATTCCCTCTCTGCTTTTGAATTGATTGTGAAGTAGCTGCGTTTAATGACAATTTGAGACGTCGGAATAGAGTATGTACATTCACTTAAATGAAAGAGGTGAATAAGAAAGCGAAGACTTGTCCTTGACATTCTTGTTTTGAATAAAAAAAGGTATTGATGAAGCGCACATTTCTATAGTTGCATTTTCATTGTAACTGAAGCGGTGGAATTGCATTCAAAAGCTTCCAAAGAAATCTTCTCAGGATTTGAAACGGGAAATGGCAATGACGAAGGCGTGCACCAGGAACATAAATTTCATTTCTCGAACTGGAGACGAGGGATCCTGTATCATTCGCTTAGAATCGCCGAGATAATTTTCACCTTAAAACCATCCTAAGCAACAGATATAATTAATGTTTTGGCCCTACTCTCCGACACTGTTTTTGAAAATTCAGAAATTCCAGATGAATGTATTCCAACTGAAAGCTCAGAGCGTAAAAAAAAGTCTTGAAAAAAAAAGAAAAAAAATACTACGGATGGGCGCGACCCGGTATCCTTCGTACCCGGAGTCGAGAGCACTAACCACTAGCCCACGACGCCACATGCAAACAATTGGGAAATATATTATTTTATATCCTCAAGAATGCGTCATCACGGCATGGCATTACATGTTTGCCTCCGACTTGAGTTATTTTAGGCGCTTATGGTTCTTCATAATGTTCCCAAGGGTCTTATTTACACACAAAAACTATCACTGTTTACATATATCAAGTCGCACTTAATAATTTTGGGGGAAAATGGCACAAAAATCGTAAGTTATGATACATATTTGTAACGTGATTCAGTGTCCTCTTCGCCTAGGACGTTTGTGAGGGAAATTTGTACATTAAGTTCTTACTACGCGAATAAATGACGTTAGGTAAATATCAAGCATGGTATCAATGATGTAATAGAATGCATTTATTATCAATGTACGCTTAAATACACTATTGAAAGTTATTCATAGTACGAAGTGAGGGATTTCCCTTGTTTACCTTTCGTCGCTAGAAATATTTTATAGTTAATTTCGACCATAATATGCCTCGTACAGCCTACAAACGCATTTCTAAATATAAAGCAAAATGGTACTAATACCCTGAGAGGTAAAATTGCAATAATAAACAATTATATATTTATTAAATAATATCATAACTTACGATGTGCTCGGGTGTAGGTACGGGTTATCTCGGATAATAAGCTTATAACCAAGGAAAATCGCCAGTAAAATGTTTAACCGAGATAATGCTCCAAAACCGAGATTGGTGAAACAGGAAAATTGTATTATCTCGGTTTTTCGGAAAATTATCCGAGTTAATTGTATTATTTGAGTTGGTGAAACTGGCCCCTAAGTTCTTGAGCATGATCGACAATTGCTTCGCCGCTGCATCTCCTCAGGAATCCCGTTCCCTCCGCCTCCTTCTACATGTCCTCCGTGAACGTCCACACTCTCGAACTGGAGGTAAAATTTCTGCCAGTGATGGGAACATTAGTACTTTCCAAATCTTATCTATTACTAGCTTGTGCCCGAAATGCGTTGCAATGCCTCATTTTCTTTCTAAGTGGGCACACATGTATAAACCAGACACGTTTACATGTGCAAAATTGAATTGAAGACAATGTTTTTTTGTGTACTAAATTAAATTTGAAAAAATTTATTCAAGTGCTTTGGGATACACAATATTTTTGGTCTTACCGCCCTCTGAAAAAAAAACAAATAAATATTGCGGCTGCACTACTCGTGTACATATGAAAAGCATGGATATTCCAATTTTAATACACACTCTTGAAGCGATAGACCTTGTGCCTTGTTGATGGTCATTGAGAAGGCAAGGCAAACTGGGAACTGTAGTTGTTTGGCTATAACTATCAAATTAGTCACTGAACCTGGCCTTTGAATTCTGCAGGAGTGAATAGCCATTCATGAAATTGCTATTTTAAATGGATATTCTCGCCTGGCTGCCAAGGAAATGTCTATTGTTGAAAAGGAAGAAAAATTGAAGAATTTAGGGCCAGTTTCACCAACAAAATTCACTCACAAACGTCCCAGGCGAAGAGGACACTGAATCACGTTACAGATATGTATCATAACTTACGATTTTTGTGCCAGTTTCCCACAAATTTATTAAGTGCGACTTTATATATGTAAACAGCGATAGTTTTTGTGTGTAAATAAGACCCTGTGGAACATTATGAAGAACCATATGCGCTTAAAATAACTCAAATCGGAGGCAAACATGTAATGCCATGCCGAGATGACGCATTCTTGAGGATATAAAATGACATATTTCTCGATTGTTTACATGTGGTGTCGTGGGCTAGTGGTTAGTGCTCTCGATTGATGGTACGAAGTATACCAGTTCGCGCCCGACAGAAGTAGTTTTTTTTCTTTTTTTTTTCAAGACATTTTTGTACGCTCTGGGCTTTCAGTTGGAATACATTCAACTGGAATTTCTGAATTTTCAAAAACAGTGTTGGAGGGTAGGGCCAAAACAATAATTATATCTGTTGCTAAGAATGTTTTTAAGGTGAAAATTGTCTCGGCGATTCTAAGCGAATTATACGGGATCCCTCGTCTCCAGTTCGAGAAATGAAATTTATGTTCCTGGTGCACGCCTTCGTCATTGCCATTTCCCGTTTCAAATCCTGAGAAGATTTCTTTGGAAGCTTTAGCATGCAATTCCACCGCTTCAGTTACAATGAAAATGCAACTATAGCAATGTGCGCTTCATCAATACCTATTTTTATTCAAAACAAGAATGTCAAGGACAAGTCTTCGCTTTCTTATTTACCTCTTTCATTTAAGTGAATGTACATACTCTATTCCGACGTCTCAAATTGTCATTAAACGCAGCTACTTCACAATCAATTCAAAGAGAACGAGGGAATCATCACAGTCCACGGTCCCGCCAAAGTTCAACTATCTGAAGATGACCCACAATCCTCGGGAAAAAATCAAGTGATCAACAAATGACAGGCGGCACGTTCTCATCGAACGTAACATGGAATTTTACTGTTCACTCACAAGGGGTGTAATTCTATCTAAAATGATGGTGATAGCACAGTGGTTAAGGCGCTCGGCTGGAACAGGCAATCGATCACACGCACGAGATCCATCCCCGCCGTCGCCAGCATTTTTACTCTCTTTTCATTGCTTTAATTTTTATGTATTGTGTTATTATCATCGTTACTTCAATAAAAGATATTTGTAGGCAATTTTTTAAAATTATCGAGTCGTTAACAGGGTAGGGATTGGAGCCAGGGCTGAAGAATCCTTTTCGAAGGCGGTTCCATATTTATTTTTTATATTCAAATATATATTAGGATATTGCAATGGTATTTTATCATTTATAGGGAGACAGAATAATGCCATTTTAATACGTAATTGGGGGTGAAATCCACCCTAAAGACTGCTTATGCTTTCATTGGGATTTGAGAATGGATCAGCTAGGGATTGGGGACAGAAGATAAACTGCGGATAGCAACTCGGCGTCGGCATTAGCCTACCCTTAACGAATGGCGCCAAGAGGACCACAGTTTTCCATCACATGGATGGAAAACTGTGCGGTCTGGTCTGCACCATTGGTGTAATCCACATTACACCCAAGGATCAGATTGAATTTTGGAATGCTCTGAAATTCGTACCCGAGAATAGGATGTGGAAGAACAGTACACTACCTAATCACTCCGAACGCGTTCTTTATTATTTCGTGTTGCCGGCATTCATTCTGCTTTGCCTGCTTCTACGATTTTTTATTCATGCTTTTTACGATTTTTAAATGCTTTTTTCTAAAAAAGATTACAGGAGGTTCGTCGTCTCGCTTCAGCAAATTGAATTATTAATCATGAACTACCGAATCATAAAATTATTGCTCAATGGGCAAGGGCCTAGCCATGTTGAAACACCGGTTCCCATCAGAACACCGAAGTTAAGCAACGTTGGGCCCGGACGGTGGTTGGATGGGTGACCCTCCTCCGTACTTCGACCAGGCGTGGATGGAGAGGATACTACTCCCTCCAGACCACCGGGAGGCCGGTGGGAGATATACCCAGACCGGGAGAGTTAGAGGGAGTACACCCTCCATCCCTGGTACTGGGGCGAGGCGGAAGAGGTCAATCCTCTATACCTCTACCGTGGTGCTCTTGTCCCCTGTCTACAAGTGGCAGACAGGCATGGGGTTGGCACAATGGACCAAGAAAGTTTTAAGTGCCCGGGCTCCTGACGACGGCCCCCCTAATAACAATTTAACAATCTAACCGAATCATAAAATGATAGCTCGATTGGCCACCCAACGGTCGTATACCCCCCTTGTCAGACAGGTAAGGCATGCTCATGTTATCATCAGTACAGTACGTGTTATTTGCAAAATGTTACATTGATGGTAAAGCATTATAATAATCATATTATTTTGACCATTTACAAGTGTAGGTCATGAAATAATATACTGTTTATATTGGTTTCTATGAAGCTCAAGTAGAAGAAAGATTGGTTTTTCCCGGAAAAAGTCTAGTGCAGGTCTGGTGTGTTTTTATTTAAAACATCAGAGTATGATGCGAGCATTTGTTGCACTTGCTGTGCCATCATTTGTGATTTATGCTCCATCATAGAACAGAAACGTAATCCAGGGTCACTCCAGTGAGTATAGGTAAATCTGTAATATTGCCAGAGATATGGAAAGAATCATCATCTGCCTGTTTCAAAACGATAATAATGAAATATTTGATAAGAATTTCCTGGGGTTATTATAGTAAGGTGTAATTGGGTAAATGCAAGCTAGACTGTAGCATATACACCATATATTCCTCACCTCATTAATATCAATTGATTTCCCATGAAATTGCAAAAACTATCGTTGTGATTAAAGCAACCATACGCGATGAATGCCGGAAATTATACAAAACTTACACAGTCTAACGTTTAATTGTGAAGTAATCTACAGATGAGAGAATACCCTTCCCTTTAAACCACGCTCATGTCAGTAACAATGCGGATGGATACCGTCTTTTCTTTTCCTGACGTAGAAGTATGAAAAATTTACAATCCAAAGGGTTTCTTTCAATAATCTCGGTTTTCGAAAACTCGGATAATAATGACGACAACAACGTTGGTGAAACACGTTCAACAGATTACTGAGATAATTATTTTATCCGAGTTTTCGTAAACTCCGATAACAGTGAATATTGTCCGAGTTGGTGAAACTGGCCCTAAGTATGATATTTTTCCAGTATCGTGTGATATAGAACCAGCATGCTGGCTAACATGCATGATAGCTATTATACTCGCTGGGCTACTTGATTTCGTAATTGATGCGATACTACTTTGCTACTAGCTCCCAGTACGACCTATTAGCCGTCGACCAATCACGATAGCTTTTACAGTCGCAGTGCGGTCTTCACTTTTTTTAATAGGCGACTCACTTTATCGCGGGTGTTACGAACTCTTTGGCGGTGAAAATGTGCAGTGAAAATGTCTCGACAGTCCCTGCTATTACTCCAGCAGCAGCCATAAGTCACCTTCTTTTATGGAAATCTTCCATTTTCTTTTTAAAGTTCGCTAGAGTACACGACAGTACCCCTTCATCGCTAGCACAAGTTCAATGATCGTGTGAAACCTTCTATCATGGTTTCCATCATACTAGGTTGCGTCTTCAATATCAAGTACCAGCTAGCATATACTAAGTCTTGTGCTGGAACAAGTGCCTATCGCGTGAAACGGGCTTAAGTTTATCTAATTCACTTCATAGATACTATGGATAAGTTTTCATAATGTCTGGAATAAGTGACCCAGAGGTTGATTTCTGGGACGGCACCTGATTGCTATCATGCCGCGTGTGTCTCCAGTGAACGCCGGAAATAGTCCGATACACAAAAGCCTCAAGATTGTACCGCGCAGTAGTGCGGTAGATTGAAGAAAAGAGTGGATGGCGTCTTGACCCACTTGACAAGTGAAGCCTGTTTTTTTTCGTGAAAAATGACCCTCCTAATATATCGCGCGAAATTTGTACATGAATTTTATGAATACTGCTTCACTTCTTTATTAATCATATTCATTTTGCAATTTTTTAGACCACCCGTTTAGGTATCATGACAACTCTGCTACTGATTCCTACCCACAATGCCTATTTATTCGTTCCCCAAACTTTTGTTTATAAAATACGTAAGGTATCCATACTAAATTATATTGGTACTTTTTCCACAGTGATTATTAACGTTACAACGCGTTTATTCGATCTACGGCATCATCAGGTACTACAAATTCTTAAGATTGTTTTGTTTTTTGACGGTTGTTATGTTGTCGTAGTTAGGGGGTTGGTTTGAGTGAGGGAGGAGGTGGCGGTTATACCATTGCTTAGGGCCGTATTCTCAGTCTTCCCTGCTGGGCTCGCCAACCCTGTATACAAGCAAGTCCAGTCCATAAGTCTTCATGAAAGTTTTTCTTTACTTGACTCATTTTTTTCACGCATTAGGCTGAAAACGCCTTCGCAGCCAAGGTTTTTTTATGAAATTCCGTTAAACGTACAACCGTGAGTTAAATAATGATAATTTAAAATGATTGAGAATTGATTTTTTAAATTTATGACGAGTTCTATGGGTTAGAAACTCCTCATTTCTTAAATGAGGTATCTCTGCAGTGCGTATTACGCGTAGGTACTCATGGAAAATGGCTGGAATGTTTTGGCAAATATCTCGATATGAAGAGCAGTAATTGGCTGATATTTTCTAATGATTGGAAAGATGAGGTATTATTCTTAGAATTAAAAAAAGAGGGTGAATACATCGAAGTGCGTTTTAAGTTTGCCTCATCCTTAGATATACTTACTCAGGCTACTCGAGAAAATCGGCCGTCGAATCCCGCGTCTATGTCATATGAAAGTTATTAGTATGTATTAGGTTGATGTACAAGTTCGCAGCGTTTTTTGGCAGAGTAAAAGGTTTCAATTAGAAATGAATAGCATTCAGAAATTAATCACTAGCATATTATCCATAATCTCTCTCTTTCTCTCTTTCAACAATGGGGTAGTTTCTTTGATTCCAACTCTGAATAAATCCACTTACTTTGGAGTAGAAGAAACCGTCGAGCCAAATTTGTGAAGCCATAAAAAATCACTACGAACTTTTGCATCAACCCAATATACAGAGTTATACCCAATATATTTTGCATCAACGCAATACCTCTGAGTGACCCTTGAAGGTCAAGGGATGACAAGAGGGATCTGAAGACCTATCCATCAATCTTGGCAAATTTTTAAACCTATGGTTCGACAGGTTTGTAGCGGCGATTCGCTTTTCGTCACCCCTTATGACCTTACACTGTGCCCTTTCAGGGGTCACGTTTATAATTTCGAAGTTAAAAGTTCTTCCATCGTGTTTCATGTGCCCACAAACCTTAAAATTGTCAGTTTCGCAAAGAAATTCTGTCTTTTTTGTATTTCGAAAAATTTAACATTGAAAGCCCATAAGGCAAGATTTGGATTTTTGGCTGGACCCTATTAATGGGGTCAAAAGTTCATATGTATAAAATTTCGCTTGCACTCAATAAAACTTACAACCTTTTTCTACCTAGGTACCAAATTTCATTCATGTGGGACGAAAGAAAGTGTCTGATATTATAGGTAAGAAATGACACGAGATCAATGGGACACTCAGTATTGTACTCAGTAAGGTGATAGGTCCCATTTATGTGAGCAACCAACCAGCCCTCATTCAATAAATATGATGTAGAGAAAATGAGGGATAAGCTCTTTCCCTATACACTTAACCTCATAACATCTTTAAGCCGTTGGAGGTAGTAATTTCATTTATGTGGATTTATGCGCTCTGCAGCCAGCCTACGCGTTGGATACAATGTCGCTTTTAATTTTCTTCCACGCAACGAAAAGCAGTTTCAAAGTACCCGGACAGATGTATGTTTGTACTCACCTAACAAAAGGTCAAGTGAAAATAAAACGCTTCAAACTCTGGGAAGAAATTACTCATTTGTGGTAGCGTGTGCTCAAATATAAAATATGTACATTAAAATCTCAGACGGCAGCAGTTACTGGCAGAGTGCTGTCGCAAACGATTTTCCACTGCGGTTGTAGCATTCCTTTTTTTATGTAACTTAGCGGGGAAGGTACTGCATGGGAAGAGAAAAAGGATGCAAACGACATCCGAGACTGCGAAGCTTGGCAAGCAGAAAAGTCTTTATTTTTTTATATCTCTAATGACGATCGTGAAATCCTCCTTCGAGTTACAATAAAGTAGCGTGTTTTAACTGGGTCCAAAGTGACTAGGCTGGTGTAGTGAAAACAAATACTTCCAAGTAAGATAGAGAGAGAGAGAGAGTGAGAGAGAAAGCAGAACAGCTCAGAAATATTCTTTCGTGACGGTCCGTCTCCTTCCCAAATAGTTAGTTGGCTTATAAATGGAGATCTAATTTCTTTTGTGGGATTACTACGAGGGGAACATCCTCGAGCAATTTTTAAAGGAAAGCCTGCTCATCATCTCTTTCTCCACAGTTTTGTTTTTCTTTTGTTTTTTTAGCGGTCATCGGAAAGTCAACCGTGTTAGGCGAAATTCCAAATCCCTATGTCGATGGACAATAAAATGAAATACACCTCCCTCCATGGACTGGTATAGTTGTGACGCCGAATTACTTTCCAAACAATATTTTCCTGTATATTTAGCATTGACTCCGTATTTATTTGGAAAATAATACCTTGGAAACCAATTGTTCGTGACGTCATGCTTTACCAATCCATGGCCAAAGTTGAGTGTGTATTTAGGGTGAGAGATCGACACTTCCTTAAGTGACGGATACGAACGTTGCTGTTCGCGAAGCTTGGTTATTGTACTTACTCGTAGTTTTCTGCAGTGAACGTGATCAAATCAAGAACTTAGGCATTCGCTAGTAAATATACTAAGTAGCATGGCACAGGTGAACCATACTTAAACGTAATAGCCTTTTTTGATGGTTAATTAAATAAATAAAAAAGAGACTAATTAGCCCATTAGAGCAGCCCAGTAAAGCCGTTGAAAACTTTGTAATGCTCTGCCCCTTACAAATGCTAGTTAATTACTTAAGCTCCCTCTGAGGTGTCTCTGTTCCTCAAAGTGGCAACGGCTTCAAAATCTTATACGCTCAGGATGGAGGGCTGTATTTCATGCGTAACGGTTGGCTGCATATACTCTAAGGGCCCTCCGTCGTTATGGCAAGCGGACGTGTCAGACATTTTAATGTGCTTTTAGTCTTACTAAATAAAAAATCTATAATTTAAAGCTTAAAAATTAATGATACCACCTTTGGTGGAGAAATATGTTCAATTCTTCCCAAAATTATATACATGTCACGGATCTTTTCGATGCTTTGCTGAATATTCAAGTATATTTTACCAGTTTTTCTTAATTTTCTTGTCACCACGTCATTTTCATGACGTTTTCACTTGATTAGGAAATAAACTATTGAAAATGGCTGTCAGATTAATCCCATTTAATAGAAAACGGCTGAATTTTTCTTCATTTATATGGTAATGTTCCACAATATGAGTATCGCAGCGAAATATATAATTAATAAATCCTTACTACAATGTTCTCCAGCTTTTTGAGCCAAGGGTTGCAGGCTACCTCATGACTGCGTGAATCAAAACAACTAAAAAATGTCTCATTTTATTGTGTGTAGTTTAAAAACAGTACGATAGAGCTTTCCACATTTAGTTGACAGTGTTGGCCTTATGTAAAACTATGTTGCCAAATTTACGCTACTCAAGCTACAATTCTCAAAATTTAAGTAAGTGGCTTTAAGGAATAATAGATACTTGCATGATAAAAAACTCCTTGAAGTCCAGTTATTATACTGCATAGCACTATGTCTATTTTTCTGATGCTAATGGCAACACCGCACTTTCGGCTTAGTTGAGATTCACACAGGAAACGAATCCCAAAATAAGAACACTTGCATTCTACTAAAAGTGGAATGATGAATACCTTACTGATTAAATGCCTTAGCTCCTTGAAAGCTCCTTGTAAACTACAGGATTTCTTGTAATACGATCAGTTTCATCAAATAGTCGACATCATCTGACCTATAACTGTTCGCGTTACAATAAATGCTAAGAAACTTTTTAAAAGTATTTTTGCTTTGCTAGAATTGTAAGACGAGAAAAAACTGCAGGCGTTCGAGATGTAGGTGATGAGGAGAATGGAGAAAGTAGTGCGGTGTACAGGTGCGGTGAAGACAAACTAGGAAGTGCTTAACGTGGTGGTTGAGGAGAAGAGATTTCTGGATGAGATTAAGATGGGGCTAAGCAAGTGGTTGGAAGAGGTAATAAGGGGTGAAAAGGGATGCTTAAGACTGTGACAGAGTTGACCGGTTGAGAGTTAAGTGACAGAGTTAAGACCGGTTGTACGTTTAACGAAATTGCATAAAAACCTTGGCTGTGAAGACGTTTTCAGCCTAATGCGTGAAAAAAATGAGTCAAGTAAAGAAAAAAAAGACTTTCATGAAGACTTATGGACTGGACTGGACTTGCTTGTATACAGAAAGAATGCTGGGTTATCGAGGAATGGGAAGAAAGAGAATACGTTCTGTGGATGAAGAAGGGTTTGGGCGTACCTACACTAATTGTAAGATGAAGGAAGAAGTATTTTTTTGAAGGAGATAGGTCCCTGCACATGAAAAAATCTGGAGGATATTTAATCGCTTCCATTTAAGTCTTCTTAAACCGGTTTTATTACCAAAGTTATATAAAAACATGTTGATAAACAAAGTTGTCTTAGGGTAGATGTGGTGGAATTGATCCGTAAGAATGAAATCGCTTAGTAGTTTTCCACTTTTTTATATTAAATATTGGTTTATGCGACCGGTTCGATGTGTTATATCATTTTTTAGCACATTTTTTATACTAAACAAATATTATTTACATAAATGATAAATGAACCTCCTCAAAGTTGAGCCTGAGACAATTGGGTATTTTCCAAAATTTTAAATTTAAGTTTACAGATCTTTATATGTTACTAAAACTCGAACAAGCTTGCGGAGTGAAAGTAGTTTTAAAATTGATTCAATATTAATTGAGATATTTAAGATTAAAATAGTCGAAATTTCAATTTTTTTTACGCCGCTACTAAACGAAATCTGATTGGCTTGACGTCATTTTCGCTGAGCGATAGACGGATGTGAGGGAGGAAGTGAGTAACTGTAGAAGATCTACCGTATATTTAAAGAGTTTTCATAGAAAACAAAGACTATGGCGTGCAATGGTTTTATTAAAACCACATAAGATAATTTACCCAAAGTGGATATGTTTATGGTAGGCGTTTTAATGAAGAAGGACGAGCGATTTAATGCTGCGGAAATTCGTTGAGCTTAAGTCCAAAAAATGTAAGCCTAAAGTTTGCTTTTAAAATCGTCTTTTCTGTTTTATATCATGTTTGATACATATAATTATGTATTTGGTGTATGAACTTTATTAAATGTTTTTCTAATACACTCATAATCATTATGACACTCTTTCTTTATCGAAGTCCATATCAGTCCATGCAGCAGTAAACAAACAGTATCTTAGTAACATATCAACATAACACAGTACTTGACAATTTTTTGTGCTGCCAATACTCGACACACCTAAAGCGTTAATTTTTTATTTGCTAATTAGTGATTGTTTGTAGACGAGGTTTCTAGAAGTGGCTTCTCTGCTGTAGAAATGCCTAAAAATAGATTCCCATCTCCTAAATGTCTATTCAAAGTTTAATTTAAGTGTTGTTATATTATAAAGCTTCTCGTGAGAGTTATGGTGATAATGCTATAGGATACGTCCAAGTAAAGAGAGATGGACCACTGTGCACAGTCATTGCAAGAATATGTCCAGTACACAAAGTGCGGAGTAAAGCATACATTTTTACGGGTGGACATTGAGGAATCCAAGGAAGAAATTTCAATCATTCAATGTCGTGATTGCGTGAATAAATTTCTTGTTCGGTGTTTCAACCGATGTATTTGTGCATTGTGGCACAAAACACCATCTATATCCCTTACTTAGATGCCATTTCAAGGCATATCTAGAAACGCGAAAACGTCAAAAACTAATTTCGCCGCATTTGTTTCCACCGTAAGCATAAGGAAACGCCTGGGTCTAAGTGTAAACAGCGAAAATGACGTCACAGACCATTCGGTTGTTTTCGGAGTGTGCTCGGGAGCATTCGTAACCTTCTACTTTCTTTTGCTTTTACAACCGAAATTCATACAATTTGATAAGAAAATTTTTAGCCAATGCAATAAGATCAAGTAACTGAATCAGAATATCGATAGTTTTAAATACGTGGAAAATACCCAATTGAGATTATTTACTTATTTAAATATGGTTGTTAGGGAGTGAAAGAAGAAGGTTGGAGGTAGGAAAAAGATTAAATACTTTGAACAATTCCACTGGAGACATTTTTTTATTGAGTCAACATGTTTCACTGCACTGCATCATCATCAGGACTAAGGAATTTCGTCTTTTTCCTACCCATTGGAATTGCACAAAGTATATTCACCACAACGAATACACAATCAAGGTTGGAAGTATTGACGGGAAGGCTGAAGCTACTACTATCGTGGGAGTTCAATGGAGAGTGAAGAGTGTATGTAATATTGATAATAATTGTTGTATCCTTGAAGATAGAACCCTTTTCGAGCCGGGTAACTACTGTTGAGGATTCCTGCCCCCAGACACCTCATTTAATGTATAAGTTTGGACCTTGAGAACCCAGTTCTGCCCCTGATAAACCCAGTCATCTTTCATCCCGTGTACCCTCGTTACCAGCGTTACGTACCCTCCCTGGTGAATAGGATCTAACCTATCTCGGCTTTAAACCGTACCCTCCTCTCTCTGGAAAGTGGTGAAGTTGGGTTTTAATAAGACTCCCCGTAGTAGCCGTTTTGCACCTGTATTATGTGAAGGTGGTGTCCGTGGGAGATGCGATCAATGCATATCAAGAAGGGGTGAAAGTTGAGGTTTGGCTTAGTAAATTACTTTGAACAGGGTTCATAAATCCCCTTAAATCACTAAATCCTTAATCCTCATTATGCTATGTCTACATGCATGAAATTTCTTTGCTGCCGTGGAACGATTTACCATTATTTTTTGGTATTTTTTATTTCAAGAGCAATTGTTTTTTTCGTAAAATTCCTGTCCTTTTTTTGTAAACTCTGTTAGCAAATTTAACTTTTTTTTTTGGGGTCCACGCAGATTTTTTCACATTTGTATCTTGATTATTCATTTGCGGGTTACATCATACACATCCACTCGTGTGATTCAACGACCATAAAATAATTAATTAATATTCTAAAACAGCTTAGGCTTTCCCGGCGAATAATATTATTAAAATCTTCTCGGGTTTGCCACCGGGTAAGGCTTTTAAGGGCTACAACGTTTCGACGAGTGACTCCCTCATCGTCATCAGGGCTGAGACTGATTACCGAGTTGGTCCATGCTGGGGTTTATATAGCTGGACAAGGGCGGTTGAAAAAACCCATTGTTGATCGGCTCGTTCAAGGTGGTTTGAATTTGAATTGGCCAGCTATAAAAATCCCGGAATGGACCAACTCGGTAATCAGTCTCAGCCCTGATGACGATGAGGGAGTCACTCGTCGAAACGTTGGCCTTTAAAAGCCTTACCCGGTGGCAAACCCGAGAAGATTTTAATAATTAATATTCTGTTACACCGTAGGTGACTTTTGTATTCTGAAGATGCTCTCCGGTGTAAAACCGTGGGCTTATCATTCAATTTCTCATTACCTATGAGATTTAACCCGTAGACTAAAGAGGGACTCAAAAAATTGAAATAATGTTGTCAACTTGTGGATGCACATTTATCTCCTTTAATACCTTGAAAATTTGGTACGTGGAACGGTTTTTTTTCTACAACCACCCAAATAAATCGGAAAATCCAGATTATTGGACCTAGTTCGAGTCAAAAGAATATTTCCGGGTGCGAACTACAACATCATGGGAATCAGTGGGAAATTCAGATTGTATTTTACGACTGTAAATATGAAAAAACTCTTAGAACGGTGATACTGTGTGAGACTGAATAGTGTCTGAAAGACTAAATTTTCTATTTCTTTGCAACTGATTTGTAATTCATCGGTCTGTAAATTATGACGTTTCAGTTACATCGCAAGATTTACGTTTTATTATCGTCCTAATGAAGATTATCCTCCTGAGATGACCATTGTTGTACTCGAATATGCAATATTTATGGAAACACATATGACGTATCCATCAGATATCCAATATACGTTGAGATGCCTAATGGATGCTGTGGTTTTCGATACTGCTGTTGCTATGAACATATTTTTGTCGAGTACGATACCCCGGTTGCATTACTAGCTTCTTATCATAGTACAACACTTAGGCGATTTCAACCAGCATTCGCAACCGTCTTAAATCACTATGGCACTACTGGTATTTACTACCTTCATCATGCACCATATTTGTTTCTCGGCTACCTACCGATCACTTGAAGGTGATGACGATTGATGTCTTGGCCATTGTACCTAACGTGCATTCGGATGACTGATAACAACTATCGTAGTTAGATAACTATGGTAATTTTACCAAGGTAGAAAACGTTACCATGGTCGGGGCCAAACGGGCATTCGCATGATCAATTCTCACTCTGTAATGAGTTACTATGGTTAAATGTTAGTAATGCAAACGGGACGTAGTGAACAAATAAGTCGCAGGTTCACTAAGTGAATGATTGAATTGTTGATGTAAATCCTGGAATAAAATTATATATATTCTAGCGTTCAAAATTCTTGCTCAAGAAGGAAGTGTTTTACCTCAAATTAATCAAAAACGTTACATTATACATGTTTTAAGGCATTTTTCTAAAAATCAACACATGTACAATGCAACAATCGCGGTTGCGATTGTTGACGTTCTTCTCTTTTTAAACACACTCCTGCGCAAATCGACAATGCTTCCGTTCTGTTTCGAAGTTCGCCGTCAAAGTGCGCAGGATCTGAAACGAATGGGAAAATAATAAACTGCGCTGTTTTGTTGTGACGTGGACAGTCTGCTAGAGCGAATCATTGACGTAGATGGGGAGAGGGCGCTTGCTATGGTGGCCAATGCTTGAAGCTGAGGTCGGTCCGCCATATTTGTTCTCCCCAATTTTCCTTAGCACTTTGCGGGTTGACGCAATAATTTAGCAATTTGAACGATGGGTTTCCATCGATAACTCGCTTGAAATCAGCATGCATTTACTTCTTATTTATTTATATATAGTTTTTATTTATTTAAATTATAAATAATCCGTAATTACCTGCGAAAACCCATTTAAATCAAGTAGAATCGATAACTCCATGTAACTACTTGACGTTTCAAGATCTTAAAGTTTCAATAGAAGTTAGATATTCACCCTTTATGTTGGCTAATGCGTCCACTTGCCCGTGCTATCCAAAGTCTAAGAAGAAGAAAAGCACGGGGGGAAGGTATCTGTTGGATATTTCGGTTGCTAGGTTACACTTTTATGACGTCATGCCATCTTCGTGTACGAATAAATTGAACGAATGGAAAGCGCCCATTGTCGTAATTGTGGAAAACTCACCAATTTATTGTTAAACGCTGCATTTTCGTACGATGCGATACGCAATTGAAGGGATCACGGGAATAACGACCAAGGCCACTTTTGTGTCATCGCTAAATGTTTCGACGTTTAAAGAGAGTAACAGTGCCATGGTTTCCTTGGGGAATGTCTAACAATGTTTTATCTTCCACCGAATGTTACACGCAAAGTTTTAATGAGACTCCCTGTTATATGTTTGCAATTATTTGAAGCAATCTAAAAGTGGACGTTGATCCGACGATGTCCTTGTTCACTTCAATATCCGGTGGTGGAAAGAAGAAGTTGGTCAGCAGTTTTATTGCCTCCCGCAAGGATTGCCTTCTCCTCCTGGCTCTGAAGCACGTGAGAAGTGGGGCGGCAGAGGAGGGCGAGTAATCCACCCAGGCGATAGTCGGGGGGCGGTCTTACGCTCGTAGCTAGGAGAGAGAGCTTGTAAACTTTAGTCATTTCTTCGGTGACCAGAGCATGCGTTCTTCTTTCCTCCATTTCTCTCTGTCTCTCTCTCCTTCTGACAACTTTCCGCATATCCTTTCTCCTCCTTTCCATAAAAAAACAGCCCTTCCTCAATAATAATATAACCTCTAAGAATTGTGCCTCTTCCACATCCATGAGATGAGCCGTAATAAGGTGAAACTTGCTCAACTTAAATTGTCTTTCGCGTTTACCAGCTTGTGGAAGGAGAGAGAGAGAGAGATGTTTCGCCTCTGTTCCGACGTATCTTCTGTAGGCGGGGAGGGGAAGGAGGGGAGGGGGGGGAGGCAATTGGAGAAAGGTAGAAGGAGGATGGAATCGTCTAAGATGAGCTCTGTGCAGTGTTGCCAGATGGGAAAATAGAAAAATGCGGTACCAAGTGCTTGAAAAACGCGGATTTTGAACAAATATGCGGAGTTTCATGAGTTTCAACTGGGCTTGCTGATTTTTTTCATCCTTAGGGGGGGGGGGGGAGGGGGGTGCGAATCAATTCCCAAGATTTTTCAAACGTCGGATGTCAATCAAATCTGTGTAATAAATACTGTACCACACCACGCGTGCTTAAGAATGATACATGTTCGGTTGTTTAGTTCGAGCAGATTAGAAGAAAGCGGAACCGCGCGTTGGTCTAAAGCGGAACGCGGATCCATTGTCAGAAAGGCGGGGAAAAAAGCGGTGTATCTGGCAACAGTGGATCTGTAAGAGACTGATTCAGACTGAAATTTGCGGAACCATGTCATTCTTTTACCCATTCGTGCTGTTAACTTTTTTTCGTTTTTTATTTGTTTTATTACCCCTAATCTCCCTTACGTTGTTTGAGTTATTAAAATGGCAGAGAAATCTGGGTATATCAATATAAGAATAATACCTGTTACTCACGGTAAAAAAATTTTCAATAAAAAATGAACTTCTTCATATTTTCGGGTTCTACTGCGTTGGTTGCTGTGGTGATGACAACAGTTTGGCTGGCACTACTGCCAGCGAAACTGTTGTCATCACAGCAGCAACCAACGCGGTAGAACCCGAAAATATGAAGAAGTTCATCATAAACCACCGCGAAAACCTTCGTTCTTATTTCAATAAAAGAGTTTTATAAAAAACTGTATTAAAACTTTTATGATTCGTACGTAAAACGTACCTGCTTGTTCACGGTAAAACTATTCATAACACCGTAATGTTGACCAATCTGCCATCTATGAGACGCTTTGCGAACACGTGATGTGATAAATGCACTTTGTTTTGGATGACTGTTTGGTATGTGTATTGTTTATTTACTTACTTTCTGATCACCCTCAACCACGCTAAGGCTTTTTTTATACGTCTACGCTCTTATTGTGCTTAATATGATGAGAGTATGAATGATCAAGCGAAAGAATAAATAGCAATGACTGCCATAAATTGATAGTTCCATGAACTTCCAGCCATGTTTGTTTACTTTTTCCTTGTTTGGCTTCCCATGGATACGAGATTATTATCAACTCGATGAGCAGAACATCTCATTGGTTGTTGCATAAAACGGTTTTATGGAAATTGAACCTGTCCTATTCCGTAAAATGCTTTATAAAACGGTTTTATCGTTATCAAGCTCATTTTTATAAAATTAGGCGATTTTATGAAACCTTTCACGGAAAATCTACGGTGAGCAACAAGATAATAAGAGATATACTCAGTGGGAATGAGGTACACCTGAGAAGTGTTTGCGGTAAAATCGGGATGGATATGGTTAGGAACGAGATGGCGATGAAAGAATGTGGATTGTACGCTACAGTAATGGACAAAAACGAAATGAGTGTGCTTCATTGGTTTGGCCAAAAAAAATGGACGCCAACAAAATTCGGTACCGGACTGAGGTAGACCTATAATCAGGGCCGTCTTAGGACGTGCCGGGGCCCCTGGGCACACAATAATTTGGGGCCCCGTCGGAAAGCAAAAAAAGGGAATGACAAGAAAAACTATATTTCTGTTATGATTTTATATTTATTTTGCTTATGGCGCAGTTAATCAGTTTCTTCAAATAGCAAATAATACGTATTTATTATTTTTTAAATGTTAACTGTTCACTCTCTGGAAAAAAATCAAAATCTGACGGCAATTTTAGTAGGAATCTACTTGGAAACAGAAAAAAATTGAGCTCCTTTTTTGTCTAAGCAAATATATCGGCATTTCGGGGCCCCCGTGATGTCGGGGGCCCCTGGGCTCAGGCCCTGTGTGCCCTTATGATAAAGATGGTATTGCCTATAATAGGAGACCAAAACTGCATCCGAATTACCTACTTCTGACCTGAAGAAGCGAGCTGGAAAGTTAGCTAAACATGTCGTCTGATGAACTCACGCGGAAGAGAAACCTCAGCACTCATTCTTCTCAAAGAGCTAGGAATTAAACATGTTCTTCGATCAAGCACTCGGTAGATGAATTTAGGTCAGAAAAGTTCCACTTTGGCTAATCAATGTTTTGAGACAATATTTGTGTTCATCAATTGCCAGAAGCCAATTACTTGGTATTGCCATCTACATAATATTGATGATCATTGTTTATTTTTTCAGATAATTTTTCATTCTATATTGCCTTCCCTGTGTGTGATCCGTGCGAGATTTATTTCGCGAAAAGGAACGTCTCAGAGCTTGTGTTTTTCTTTCGTGTTATTTTTCGTGTCTGCGTGCTAGCGAACCGATCTCTGACTTGGGATTCATTTCCCAGCATCTCAGCGTGTGGCAGTTTTAGTGCATTAATTATCACGCATTTTTTCACTCTTTATTGATGCAGAGGGAGCTCTGTGGTCCACATGAAATAAAGAGTCGTAAAGAGATCGACCAAGAAGGAGTGTGAGGGAGGAAGAAAGATGAAATTTAAAACTGTTGAGATAAGCTTTTTTGTAGATTTTCGATGCTCATATTGAACGTGCAATCCGGAAGAAAGACTGGTATATCACTCTGCCGTGGCTGAGCACACTGCGTTAGAGGAAGGTCACGCCATTGACATTTCGAGACGGCAAGAGTACCTACTACACAAAGAAAGCAGTTACTTTCCGCGGCTAATAAGGGAGGCGATTGAAAAATAGAAAAAAGGCCAAATAACATCAATAGAGAGGATAGTTATAAACTCCCTTATACATGGAAGAGACTTCTTCGAATTTAGTTTTATACTTCTCAAAATCTTCAACTGCTGGAACTGTTTATTTATTTTTTTAAAAAGACTATTGTTGTCCTTAAAAGCCCAACGAAGCCGGCAGCATAGCACGGCGAAACTGTTGCTTAATACTAAATAATTAATCGCAGAACCAAAATCCATACAATAAACTGTTAAGATAAGATAGTGTTTTTTTGAGGGCACGGTTTGAGATGTATGATAAATTAAGACGTTCACAATGAAAATTTTTCCCCTTGTCCAACATGAAGGGATCATGTTCGACTCGCAGCTGCGATGGAATCAGTCGATAATTAAAAATCTCTCCTATTATTGCAAAAGAAAATAACCCACGTCAAAATGTGATCAAATGATGACGAGTATCACACGATGGTTTGTTTATGCGTCGATAGATCCATCGCGGGCGTCAGGGATCATATCCCTGAGGATTGACACGAAAGTACAACTTGTACGTTGTGCCGTTAAATGATACAGAAGTACAATTTGGTTGGTTGTGGAAATTGTGGATACCGTGAGATTTGTTTCGTGAAAAAGAACATGAGACTGTTTTTTTTTCGATGAACTTGTGTTGCGCTTGTGAGCTGATCCCTGGCTTGGAATTCAGACTCCAGAGCGCAGTACTTGAGTACATTAAGTCCAGAGTTGGGACCATTTGAGCGTACGCTCATGAGCAAACTCAATCTCTAAATGAGTTTTGCACTTTTAAGAAATTTAGTTTTTAGCGCGAGCGCGCTCCAAATTTGAGTTTAAAATGGCGCTCTTTTTTCCACTTCGAAAATTCGCAGAGTTTTTCAGAATTATAGTATTTAGCTTAAGGTAGTTTGAGCGAAAAATCACTTCACCCAGAATTTGATGAATTTTGCCTCATTTCAAAGAAAAAACTCTCATATTTCCAATGATATCAAATTATCAACCTCTTGCCGAACTAATTTTCGAGCAATTTGCCTGAAAATATAATAAGCTGTTTTACACATGGGATAGATTACGACTGTGTGCTCCAGAGGGAGAATATTAAACAAATTAGGAATTTCCAGCACCTAGATTTCGTTAAAAAACCATTGGTGTATAGATTGCATGTTTTATCAACTATTTATAAAAAATAATCTATTACTCACCATATTAACTTTTACAGAATCCCAAAAAAAATCTGCTGTATTGAAGAGTTTTCAGCCGTTCGGCGGGAAAAAATTAGTCAAGTTAGAGACTTATGTAGCTTTATTTACGTAATTGCTGAGATTTTGGTCTTATATAACTATTTCTTTGCGCCATTAATTTTACAATATTTATTTCATACTTCTTACAGACGCTGACATAAAAAAATTAAATTTGAATATGGTCTGGTCCATGATGACTATGAGAACTATCTCGCACAAACCACCTTAAAAAGTTTGTGCGGTTAATTTAGGTAAAAATATAGATTCCCAGTTTAATGTTTTCCAAGGCCCTATGCTCCAACCCAAAATTATTTGAAATATGAATTTGCTGATAATATAATTTCATCAATTTTAGTGGCACTGACATTTAACGTTAACCGAACATCATTGTGTGTTATTGAACAAAAAGAAATTTTCAATAACAAACATTAATATTATTTCTTCTCTAAGCATTTTACCTTTAAACATAATTAATAATCTACTTTTTCCGTAGCTTTCTATACATATACTCTAACAAAAACTTAATAATAGAATTTATGGCATTTGTATTAATTTGACTTCGTAGGGAATTGAGCTAGTGTTGAACTTTGAGTTGAGCTCAGCTGACTTTTAGAGATGAGTTTGAGTTGATTTGGGCTCATTTTAAAACTGAGTTTCCCCAACTCTGACGTTAACTATCATACATAAACTCACTCTTCATGAATGACACAGGAGTACTGTGGATCTTGCCAAATAAAAAAATGAACAATTAGAGAGATGAGGAGGGCTACAAGGCGGAGAAAGAAGGCTTGTGGAGACTCTTGGCTGTGCAAGAGAATTAGGACTTCGGATGGATGAAAATGAAGACGTGTGCAAAGGGAACATTTTTATCACCTGTTTGGGCCTGATGGATTCTCTTCAAGATTGAGTTGGGAGGAGACTTAACTCCGTAATTAGTCGGAAGAGCATTTCCCTCTTGAGAGAGAGAGTGAGCTGAAGGAAAAGACGGTCGCATAGATGAAGAAAAACGAGTCCCAGAGCTTGTGAACGAACGACCACCTCCCTCCTTGACAATGCGCAGAGGTGTACATAATTAACGACATGTGGAGCCCTCCTTCGCCTTGATGAATTGGTACAGTTCTTGAGAAAGCACCCCCTCTCCGTGGGAAATGCTCAACCGCTGCGGTCTGTTAAATGGCTCGTGTAAACCTGTGGCCTGCCTCTTCGCGAGGTGAAGTTTATAACGCTTCTTGCGCTAAGCAGCTCCTTCTTCACGAGCTCCGATAAGCTCTGGCTGGTCCGGACTGAATCGGCGTAACGCGTCATACAATATAACATTCGTAGAAAAGTACTAAGAATTTTAATTAATCACGAGCACTTTCATAATGAATTTCTACGAAGTGAGTCCTACCGCTGTCAAGTGCTTTCTTTTGCCAGTAAAAGTTCACTTCTAAGCTTTTACACGAGATGTGCCAATGTGACGGATAAACTTGCCCACCTTTGTGTGGTATTTCGGAATCGGAAAGCGGTCTATGATAATTAGATAAAGTAGATAACTATTTTTGTTGTTTTCGTTCTCCGCTCACAACTTTTAACTCGTGTTCTCTCCTTTTTCTTTTCTTCCCGCGTGCAGGCGTTGCTGCAGGCCCACGACGTTGTGGCCCACGAGGTCTACGGCGAGGAGGCGCCAAGGGTCACGCCCCCGCCCTCCACGCCTTTCCTCAACGGGGGCGGCGGGGGCCTCATGGGGGGCGCCGAAGACCTCGACTCCACCGACGGGGACGCGGAGATCGAGCACGTGACGCGCGTGCGCCTCGTGCAGTTTCAGAAGAACACCGACGAACCCATGGTATGTACCAATAATGAGGGAGAGATTGGGCTTTTCTTTTTCTTATTTGGGCTGGGAGGGGGAGTGTGTGTGATGCCCAGTTCGGTCTGCTATCGTACGAACCAACTTAAGGAGGTCCCGCCGCGACTGTGTGAGTCAAAACAACTACTAAATTCCACATTTTTTATATTTTGTCCAAAAAAATCCTACTTCCGCTTTTGAAATGCGTCACCTACAGAAACCCAAAAGTATAAAGGTACAAAATATAAGCAGATTATTATTCCACGAATGTATTTTATATGAGCACTTTTTTCCAGCCATTGGAGCCGACTGCAGCGCCATTTGCTACGAATTACCGCATTTTGACTTCAATTACGGCAGTAATTCCCTAATAACTAAAAACATAAGGTGGTAAGATGCCTATATTTTATTTTTATTCAATTTCTCTGGATTATTTCCTTCATATAAACAGTTTTCTGCAAAAATGGCATTTGTATTTTATGGAAAAATACTGTTTTTCCCCGTGTTTCTCTCATTCCTCAATTGAACATAATGTAATTTCAAGTTCAATTATAGAATAAAATAGCGTGGAAAGCTATTATTTTGTTGTTCATATCAGATAGAAAACAAGTTTGTTTACAAGTAGACAGAATATGAATAGAAATGACATATAAGTCGTTTCACGGTGGAACCACCTTTACAACCCTCCACACAAATCTACTATCGCACATTCCACGTCTCTGTCTTTCACAGGAGCGTCTTAAATTAATATTCCATTCCTCAGGGTATGCTTTAAGCCGCGTTTACACTATGTAGCAAATCCTGCAATGTATAGAAAAATTGTATAACATTTAGCAAGTTTATATAACATTGCAATATTTAGCAGATTCTGCTATATATATATATATATATATATATATATATATATGTATAGAATATATATTCGTAGGAAATGGCGCTGCAGTCGGCTCCTATGGCTGTAAAAAAGTGCTCATTTAAAATACATTCGTGGAATAATCTGAATTTTTTCTACTTAACTTTTGGGGTTTTTGTGTGTAACGCATTTCATCAGTTAAAGGAGAAAATATCAAAAATGTGGAATTTAGTATTTGTTTTGACTCACACAGTCGTGGCGGAACCTCCATCACTAGCATGATCATCAGCATTCAGATCAGGTAATAGCATCATCATCCCCAGTTGATCGTTACCGGACCTTATCCCCTATATTTGCTAATGATACTATGTTTCAGCAATGCTATCGGTCGTCAAGGGGAAAGTTTTTGCAAAAACGCAACATTTTGGTCAATTTTATCAAACTTTTGCAAACCTTTTCACGATTTCGAACGGTAAACTCGATTCGCCTGAAAGAATAAGTTTCTTATAATAAGTTCTTTTTAAGTTTGGCGTTCGTATCTACTTTGTACGTCCAGTATTTTCAATTTAATTATGCAAATTAAAAAAAGACTACAAGCGAACAAAATGAACCCAATACCACCTACGTGTATTTCACCCAAAACCGGTTTCTTCATGGGGTGCCTAATTTCACTAAAGTAATTGTTTGATGAAAATTGTACAATTTTTTGTGTGAAATAAAATATTATTTTTATTATTTTCTTATGGGTTTTAGGGGGCAAGACTGTCGGAGGAACTTTGTTTTAAATATTATGAAAATACTATAATTCAAATTGGACTCTCCAGGAGAATTAGCGTAATGACGGGTGAAGGAATATTGTCTAATGTTCACTTTTTTAAATAATTAACCAATTGGTAATATTCTACTCTATATTTAATACACTTACCAGTTTCGATGTCATAACATCATTATCTCGAGGAGGAATTAACATATGGACGGCTCAGCGCCACTTTGCTTTGTACAGTTGAGTAAGCGGTCTTTACCACGCTATCTGAAAATGAAGGATAAAGTCAATGATGAATTTAAAAAAAAAAATACGTATATAGTATCTTCTCAGAAAACGCACTCAGCGAATAAAAACACAAATATAAATATATTTTTAAAAACACAGGCACACGGAAATTAAAAGGACACTCACATATATAATAGCCAAGAGGGTGACCGATAAAAATATAGAAACATGCTAAGGACACTTACAAATTAAAACTTCCGATATTTCGGTGGGATCATAAACCACCTTTCTCAGGGTAGAGAGTAGGAATGAAGAAGTGGATAGGAGGGTGGCCGATAAAAATATAGAAACAAAACAAAGGACACTTACAAATTAAAACTTCCGATATTTCGGTGGAAAGTAGCTCCACCTTTCTCTAGGTTAAGAGTAGGAATGAGGAAATGGATAGAGATTGAGGTATGGGAGGGGAAAGAGGGGGAGACGAAGGTGTAAGAGGGGAAGGAGGGGAAAGAGGGGAAAGAGGAAGAGCGGGGTTAGGGCGAGCGGAGGGGAGAGAGGAAAAAAGGGGAGCAGAAGGAAGAGGAGAGTGGAGGAAGCATGGAGAGATGAGGGGGAGGGAGAAACTAGTGTGATTTATTGAGTCCAGGGAGCGAGAAAGCCTGGTGGATCAGAATGCAAGAAGATTCAAGATCTTTGAGCTGAAGGGGAGAGGAAGAAGGGGGAAGGGAAGCAAGTAGACCAACTTCAAAAGTGTTATTGAAAGTGGAGTTGTGGGAGGAGACGTGAATGGCGACAGGGAGAGAAACGGAGAGGAAGGGGCAATCGTAACAAGACGAGCGGTGCCCATTCATTCTAATGTTGAGAGGAGTGGTGGATAAGCCAATATAAAAAGAAGGGCAGTGTTGACAGAGGAGGATGTAGACAATGTTAGGTGTGGTGCAAGAAGGTGAGAGGACAGAAGGGAGGGGAAAAGCGAGGAACTTGTCCGGCAAGGGCTGTGTGATGAGGATGGCGCAAGTTTTGCATCGCGGGCGGTTGCACGGGGTGGGAAGGGATTTGGTGGGTTTGAGTGATTTGGACAGGGGTTTGGTAATATTGAAAATGGCGGATAGATTGGGGGGGCGTCTGAAGCTGAGAGAGGGACATTGGGGGAATATTTTAGAAGTGGTTAGGTTGTCTGAAAGGATAGGGTAGAGGTTTTTAATAATTCTTCTAAGAGAGTACAAACCCGGGAAGTAGGTGGTACAGAGGGAGATATTGTGTTGAGAAATGCTATTGGTGAGAGGCAGTTTGGGGGAGTGTGGTTTTTTGAGGATTTTATTATTAAGAAGGTGCTGTGGATAGCCTCGGCGAAGAAGAGATTGATGGAGGTTAGTGAGGAATTTATCAAGGGAGTCAGGGTTGTTGCAGATTCGGTGGCCGCGAATAGAAAGGGAGTAAGGGAGGGAACGTTTAGTATGGGAGGGGTGGCAGCTCTTGTAATGGAGGTATTGTTGTTGGTTGGTGGGCTTGATATGAACGGAAGTGCTAAATTTGCGGTCCGAGAGGGAGACATTTACGTCTAGAAAGATGACGTTAGAGGCAGAGATGTTAGAAGTAAAGGAGAAGGGAGAGGAGGCGTTGACGGAGGAAATAAAAGAATTAAGAGAATTAATACCATGTATAGATGAAGATGTCGTCAATGTAACGGAGCCAGAGAAGAGGTTTCAGTGAGCATGAAGATAGAAATGATTGTTCAAAAAGTCCAAGGAAAAGGTTGGGGTAGGAAGTACTGAAGCGACTACCCATGGCGCATCCTTTAATTTGAAGAAAGAATTTATTATTGAAAGAGAAAGCGTTATGGGTAAGGATGAAATTAGAAAGATCAAGAAGGAAATCAGAGCTGGGGATGTGAGGAGCAGGGCGTTTAGTAATGAAATGGCGGATGCCAGAAATTCCTTCAGAATGAGGAATGCGGTGTATAGGGAAGTGGTAGTATATAGTGGCAATGTAGTAGCAATAGTGGCCATTAAGATATCACATTCAGAGGGGAGTGGAGTGGAATGGAGGCGTTCAAGAAAATGATAAGTGTCTTTGATATAGGAGGGCAGGGAGTGGGGTACGAGGTAAAACATATTGATACGAGGACAATGGGTTGTAGGTAGTAGTCATCGTCATTGCCATCACTACTTCTGACAAAGGCTCCACAGTAGTCATCCTCAACTCTTCTGACTACCTCGATGAACCCAACCGGCAACTTTCTGACACTTCCTCATATCAGCCTGTGTCCCATTACCCTAATCCTGAATTTTTGGATGAAATAATCTCCTTTCTTCAAAATAAAGGCCCAGATGAAGGCCTGTCTAAACAAGATATCACCCTTCTTTCTCCGTCACACCCACGCACCCCAAACTTCTATATTCTACCCAAAATTCACAAACCTGACCACCCCGGCCGCCCCATTGTCTCCTCTTATAACTCACCCACCGAACGCATGTCCGATTTTGTTGACTTTAAACTAGTACTACCCCGTTTCAACTGGTTTCAGCTAGCATCACCTTACCTCGTTTCACATCGTATTAACTCGTTTCAAATGTGCAATAATCAACTCGTCTTACCTAGCATTAGCCTGTTTTATCTAGAACAGACTACTTCGATTCATATCGTATTACCTCGTTTGACCTGTACGAGAATCAACTGGCTTGAACTAGTACTAACCCATTTCAACTGGTTTCAACTAGCATCACCTTACCTCGTTTCACATCGTATTAACTCGTTTTTTATGGGCAAGAATCAACTCGTATTACCAAGAATTAACCCGTTTTATCTAGAATAGGCTGCCTCGATTCATATCGTATTGCCTCGTTTGACCTGTAATACATCACCCTAATAGAATCGTGCATGGCCAAGGGGGTTACAAGTGGATGGTACAACGTGTTGTCTCCCAAAGGGATGAGCTTGTGTAAAGTTATGAGGAAGTTAGGAGTTTTGCAAATTTAAACCCCACTTCCACCCTAATTTACAGGAAATCAAAATAATAAAGCAGCGTCACTGTGGCAGCAAAAATACACCTACTTTAAGTAAAAAAGTAATATAAAAAGGAAAATAATTACAACGCTGTGAAATAAAATTTTTTGTTGCCCTCAGTGTACGATTATTAATGTTTTTTAGCAAAAGGTTTTTGGCGAGTAAAATCAAATTGCATATGTTCAAGCACTTTGCATTCCATTTAATTTGTACATATTAATTAGTTATTTTTAAGCAAAAAAAAGCTTACATATTAAAAGTTACCTGAAAACCATTTGTTTACATTGCTAAAATAGCAAAAGTTGTTGTAAAAAGCATAAATCTCTGCTAACCTCCAAACTAAAAACCCTAATGAAATTTCAGTGGGATTTTTGCATGCGTTAAAATGACAGCATAATGGACACCTTATAGAAAAAATTATTAAATACCAGTATAGTCTATATTGATTTTTATTCATCATAGATTTGAATACTAATCTGCTTGCGAGCCAGTATAGTTGAAGGAGCCCCGAACAATGAATTTCAACAGAGGAAGTCTCCCCCGTTCATGCCCTGTAAGGACCACGTAGAGTTAATGTTGCCGTTATACGGTTTTAAATGCTTACTCTTTCAGGATATTTAGTCTCTCAAAATCCGGTGTTTAGACATATTTCACAGACAGTAGTTACTCCTGAATATACAAAAAATACTCATTCATGATTCAATGAAACCAACAGATCCCGCTGAGAAATTAAGGGAACGTAAAAACTACTGTCATGCACAAAACACTACTTAAAGGAAGACAAACACCTCAACATTTTTTACTTTGACCCTCCTTCTCAGCCTGAAATTAAAGTACTCACAGATAGTAACTATCTACTGCACTAACATAATCGTTGGACATAAACATAAG
Organism: Pyrrhosoma nymphula; assembly: GCA_963573305.1. NCBI lineage: Eukaryota > Metazoa > Arthropoda > Insecta > Odonata > Coenagrionidae > Pyrrhosoma > Pyrrhosoma nymphula. Next base: position 1,743,541 of record OY754335.1, on the reverse strand, counting down.
TATGGTGACTGAGTCTAACAAATCAAGATTCTACCATGTACAACACCATTAAACTGCAATTTCAACCGACCATTAAAGTTACACAAGGATCTATCCACGTCACCACACCATGACACCCAATTCACCATGACACTCTCAAACTTCAAGGAAATTGTCAATTTCTTCCATTCAGGAGGCTTGCCTCCTAAGGTGTACAATTTTCCTAAAAAAACTTTTATCTCTCTCATTTGTGAATTAGTTCTTCATATATCCACTTGATACGAGATCCACATAGGACGAGGTGAATCAAGTTAATACGAGAAGCGGTGGATATACGAGGCAAAACATATTGATACGAGGTCTACATCGGACGATGTGAATCAAGTTAATACGAGACGCGTTGGATACGAGGTGAAACCAGGTGATACGAGATCCAGATCGGACGAGGTGAATCACAGAAAACCGAGAAGCGTGGGATACGAGGCAAAACCAGTTGATACGAGATCAACATCGGAGGAGGTGAATCAAGTTAATACGAGAGGCGTTGGATATGAGGAAAAAACCACTTCATACGAGATCCACATCGGACGATGTGAATCAAGTTAATATCAGAAGCTTTGGATTCAAGGTAGAACTACATGATACGAGATCCACATTGAACGAGGTGAATCAAGTGAAAACGAGAAGCGTGGGATACGAGGTAGAACCACTAGATTCGAGATTCACATCGGACGAGGTGAATCAGGTAAAAACGAGAAGCGTGGGGTACGAGGTAAAACCACTTGATGCGAGATCCACATCGGACGAGGTGAATCAAGTGAAAACAAAAAGCGTGTTATACGAGCTAAAACCAGTTGACACGAAATCCACATCGGGCGAGGTGAATAAAGTGAAAACGAGAAGCGTGGGATACGAGGTAAAACCAGTTGATACGAGATCCACATTGGGCGAGGTGAATAAAGTAAAAACGAGAACCTGTGATTCGAGGTAAAACCAGTTGATACGAGATCCACATTTGGCGAGGTGAATAAAGTAAAAACGAGAATCGTGGGATACGAGGTAAAAACCACTTGATACGAGATCCACATCGGACGAATTGAATCAAGTGAAAACGATAAGCGTGGGATAAGAGGTAAAACCACTTGATTCGAGATTCACATCGGACGAGGTGAATCAAGTAAAAACGAGAAGCGTGGGATACGAGGTAAAACCAGTTGTTACGAGATTCACATAGGACGACGTGAATCAAGTAAAAACAAGAAGCTTGGGGTACGAGGTAAAACCACTTGATGCGAAATCCACATCGGACGAGTTGAATCAAGTGAAAACGAGAAGCGATGGATACGAGGTAGAACCACTTGATACGAGATCCACATTGGGCGAGGTGAATAAAGTAAAAACGAGAAGCGTGGGATACGAGATAAAACCAGTTGATACGAGATCCAAATCGGACGAGTTGAATCAAGACAAAAATGTGAAGCGTGGGATATGAGGTAAAACCAGTTGATACAAGATCACCATCGGACGAGTTGAATCAAGTGCAAACGAGAAGCGTGGGATACGAGATAAATCCAGTTGATTCGAGATCCACATCGGGAGAGGTGAAACAAGTAAAAACGAGATGCGTGGGATACGAGGTATAACCAGTTGATACGAGATCCACATCGGACGAGTTGAATCAAATGAAAACGAGAAGCGTGGGGTACGAGGTAAAACCAGTTGATACGAGATAAACATCGGACAAGGTGAATCAAGTGAAAACGAGAATCGTGGGATACGAGGTAAAACCAGTTGATACGAGATCCACAACGGACGAGTTGAATCAAGTGAAAACGAGAAGCGTGGGGTACGAGGTAAAACCACTTGATACGAGATCCACATCGGACGAGGTGAATCAAGTGAAAACAAAAAGCGTGTTATACGAGCTAAAACCAGTTGACACGAAATCCACATCGGGCGAGGTGAATAAAGTGAAAACGAGAAGCGTGGGATACGAGGTAAAACCAGTTGATACGAGATCCACATTGGGCGAGGTGAATAAAGTAAAAACGAGAACCTGTGATTCGAGGTAAAACCAGTTGATACGAGATCCACATTTGGCGAGGTGAATAAAGTAAAAACGAGAATCGTGGGATACGAGGTAAAAACCACTTGATACGAGATCCACATCGGACGAATTGAATCAAGTGAAAACGATAAGCGTGGGATACGAGGTAAAACCACTTGATTCGAGATTCACATCGGACGAGGTGAATCAAGTAAAAACGAGAAGCGTGGAATACGAGGTAAAACCAGTTGTTACGAGATTCACATAGGACGACGTGAAATAAAGTAAAAACAAGAAGCTTGGAGTACGAGGTAAAACCACTTGATGCGAAATCCACATCGGACGAGTTGAATCAAGTGAAAACGAGAAGCGATGGATACGAGGTAGAACCACTTGATACGAGACCCACATTGGGCGAGGTGAATAAAGTAAAAACGAGAAGCGTGGGATACGAGATAAAACCAGTTGATACGAGATCCACATCGGACGAGTTGAATCAAGACAAAAATGAGAAGCGTGGGATATGAGGTAAAACCAGTTGATACAAGATCAACATCGGACGAGTTGAATCAAGTGCAAACGAGAAGCGTGGGATACGAGATAAATCCAGTTGATTCGAGATCCACATCGGAAGAGGTGAAACAAGTGAAAACGAGATGCGTGGGATACGAGGTATTACCAGTTGATACGAGATCCACATCGGACGAGTTGAATCAAATGAAAACGAGAAGCGTGGGGTACGAGGTAAAACCAGTTGATACGAGATAAACATCGGACAAGGTGAATCAAGTGAAAACGAGAATCGTGGGATACGAGGTAAAACCAGTTGATACGAGATCCACATCGGACGAGTTGAATCAAGTGAAAACGAGAATCGTTGGATACGAGGTAGAACCATTTGATACGAGATCCACATTGGGCGAGGTGAATAAAGTAAAAACGAGAAGCGTGGGATACGAGATAAAACGAGTTGATACGAGATCCACATCGGACGAGTTAAATCAAGACAAAAATGAGAAGCGTGGGATACGAGGTAAAACCAGTTGATACATGATCCACATCGGACGAGTTTAATCAAGTGAAAACGAGAAGCGTGGGATACGAGATAAATCCAGTTGATACGAGATCCACATCGGAAGAGGTGAAACAAGTGAAAACGAGAAGCGTGGGGTACGAGGTAAAACCAGTTGATACGAGATAAACATCGGACGAAGTGAATCAAGTGAAAACGAGAAGCGTGGGATACGAGATAAAACCAGTTGATATGAGATCCACATCGGACGAGTTGAATCAAGTGAAAATGAGAAGCGTTGGAAACGAGGTAGAACCACTTTATACGAGATCCACATCGGACGAGTTGAATCAAGTGAAAACGAGAAGCGTGGGGTACGAGGTAAAACCAGTTGATACGAGATAAACATCGGACGAAGTGAATCAAGTGAAAACGAGAAGCGTGGGATACGAGATAAAACCAGTTGATACGAGATCCACATCGGACGAGTTGAATCAAGTGAAAACGAGAGGCGTTGGATACGAGGTAGAACCACTTGATACGAGATCCACATTGGGCGAGGTGATAAAGTAAAAACGAGAAGCGTGGGATACGATATAAAACCAGTTGATACGAGATCCACATCGGACGAGTTGAATCAAGACAAAAATGAGAAGCGTGGGATACGAGGTAAAACCAGTTGATACGAGATCCACATCGGACGAGTTTAATCAAGTGAAAACGAGAAGCGTGGGATACGAGATAAATCCAGTTGAAACGAGATCCACATCGGAAGAGGTGAAACAAGTAAAAATGAGAAGCGTGGGATACGAGGTATAACCAGTTGATACGAGATCCACATCGGACGAGGTGAATCAAGTAAAAATGAGAAACGTTGAATACGAGGTAAAACCTTAGTATATTATATCCACATCGGACGAGGTGAATCAAGTGAAAATCAGAAGCGTGGGATACGAAGTAAAACCAGTTGATACGAGATGCACATCGGACGAGTTGAATCAAGTGAAAACGAGAAACGTGGGGTACGAGGCAAAACAAGTTGATACGAGATAAACATCGGACGAGGTGAATCAAGTGAAAACGAGAATCGTGGGATACGAGGTAAAACCAGTTGATACGAGATCCACATCGGACGAGTTGAATCTAGTGAAAACGAGAAGCGTGGGATACGAGATAAATCCAGTTGATACGAGATCCACATCTGAAGAGGTGAAACAAGTAAAAACAAGAAGCGTGGGATACGAGGTATAACCAGGTGATACGAGATCCAAATCGGACGAGGTGAATCAAGTAAAAACCAGAAGCGTGTGATATGAGGTATAACCAGTTGATACGAGATCCACATTGGACGAGGTGAATCAAGTAAAAATGAGAAGCGTGGGATACGAGGTAAAATCAGTTGATATGATATCCTCATCGGACGAGGTGAATCAAGTGAAAACGAGAAGCGTGGGATACGAGGTGAAACCAGTTGATACGAGATCCACATCGTACGAGGTGAATCAAGTGAAAACGAGAATCGTGGGATACGAGGTAAAACCAGTTGATACGAGATCCACATCGGCCGAGGTGAATCAAGTGAAAATGAGAATCGCGGGATACGAGATAAATCCAGTTGATACGAGATTCACATCGGAAGAGTAAATCAAGTAAAAACGAGAAGCGTGGGATACGAGGTATAACAAGTTGATACGAGATCCAAATCGGACGAGGTGAATAAAGTAAAAACGAGGAGCGTGGGATACGAGGTATAGCCAGTTGATACGAGATCCACATCGGACGAGGTGAATCAAGTATAAATGATAAACGTTGAATACGAGATAAATCCAGTTGATACGAGATCCACATCGGAAGAGGTGAAACAAGTAAAAACGAGAAGCGTGGGATACGAGGTATAACCAGGTGATACGAGATCCAAATCGGACGAGGTGAATTAAGTTAAAACGAGAAGCGTGTGATACGAGGTATAACCAGTTGATACGAGATCCACATTGGACGAGGTGAATTAAGTGAAAATCAGAAGCTTGGGATACGAAGTAAAACCAGTTGATGCGAGATCCACATCGGACGAGTTGAATCAAGTGAAAACGAGAATCGTGGGATACGAGGTAAAACCAGTTGATACGAGATCTACATCGGACGAGTTGAATCAAGTAAAAACGAGAAGAGTGGGATACGAGATAAATCCAGTTGATACGAGATCCACATCGGAAGAGGTGAAACAAGTAAAAACGAGAAGCTTTGGATACAAGGTATAACCAGGTGATACGAGATCCAAATCGGACGAGGTGAATTAAGTAAAAACGAGAAGCGTGTGATACGAGGTATAACCAGTTGATTTGAGATCCACATTGGACGAGGTGAATCAAGTAAAAATGAGAAGCGTGGGATACGAGGTAAAATCAGTTGATATGATATCCTCATCGGACGAGGTGAATCAAGTGAAAACGAGAAGCGTGGGATACGAGGTAAAACCAGTTGATACGAGATCCACATATGACGAGGTGAATCAAGTGAAAACGAGAATCGTTGGATACGAGGTAGAACCATTTGATACGAGATCCACATTGGGCGAGGTGAATAAAGTAAAAACGAGAAGCGTGGGATACGAGATAAAACGAGTTGATACGAGATCCACATCGGACGAGTTGAATCAAGACAAAAATGAGAAGCGTGGGATACGAGGTAAAACCAGTTGATACATGATCCACATCGGACGAGTTTAATCAAGTGAAAACGAGAAGCGTGGGATACGAGATAAATCCAGTTGATACGAGATCCACATCGGAAGAGGTGAAACAAGTGAAAACGAGAAGCGTGGGGTACGAGGTAAAACCAGTTGATACGAGATAAACATCGGACGAAGTGAATCAAGTGAAAACGAGAAGCGTGGGATACGAGATAAAACCAGTTGATATGAGATCCACATCGGACGAGTTGAATCAAGTGAAAATGAGAAGCGTTGGAAACGAGGTAGAACCACTTTATACGAGATCCACATCGGACGAGTTGAATCAAGTGAAAACGAGAAGCGTGGGGTACGAGGTAAAACCAGTTGATACGAGATAAACATCGGACGAAGTGAATCAAGTGAAAACGAGAAGCGTGGGATACGAGATAAAACCAGTTGATACGAGATCCACATCGGACGAGTTGAATCAAGTGAAAACGAGAGGCGTTGGATACGAGGTAGAACCACTTGATACGAGATCCACATTGGGCGAGGTGATAAAGTAAAAACGAGAAGCGTGGGATACGATATAAAACCAGTTGATACGAGATCCACATCGGACGAGTTGAATCAAGACAAAAATGAGAAGCGTGGGATACGAGGTAAAACCAGTTGATACGAGATCCACATCGGACGAGTTTAATCAAGTGAAAACGAGAAGCGTGGGATACGAGATAAATCCAGTTGAAACGAGATCCACATCGGAAGAGGTGAAACAAGTAAAAATGAGAAGCGTGGGATACGAGGTATAACCAGTTGATACGAGATCCACATCGGACGAGGTGAATCAAGTAAAAATGAGAAACGTTGAATACGAGGTAAAACCTTAGTATATTATATCCACATCGGACGAGGTGAATCAAGTGAAAATCAGAAGCGTGGGATACGAAGTAAAACCAGTTGATACGAGATGCACATCGGACGAGTTGAATCAAGTGAAAACGAGAAACGTGGGGTACGAGGCAAAACAAGTTGATACGAGATAAACATCGGACGAGGTGAATCAAGTGAAAACGAGAATCGTGGGATACGAGGTAAAACCAGTTGATACGAGATCCACATCGGACGAGTTGAATCTAGTGAAAACGAGAAGCGTGGGATACGAGATAAATCCAGTTGATACGAGATCCACATCTGAAGAGGTGAAACAAGTAAAAACAAGAAGCGTGGGATACGAGGTATAACCAGGTGATACGAGATCCAAATCGGACGAGGTGAATCAAGTAAAAACCAGAAGCGTGTGATATGAGGTATAACCAGTTGATACGAGATCCACATTGGACGAGGTGAATCAAGTAAAAATGAGAAGCGTGGGATACGAGGTAAAATCAGTTGATATGATATCCTCATCGGACGAGGTGAATCAAGTGAAAACGAGAAGCGTGGGATACGAGGTGAAACCAGTTGATACGAGATCCACATCGTACGAGGTGAATCAAGTGAAAACGAGAATCGTGGGATACGAGGTAAAACCAGTTGATACGAGATCCACATCGGACGAGGTGAATCAAGTGAAAATGAGAATCGCGGGATACGAGATAAATCCAGTTGATACGAGATTCACATCGGAAGAGTAAATCAAGTAAAAACGAGAAGCGTGGGATACGAGGTATAACAAGTTGATACGAGATCCAAATCGGACGAGGTGAATAAAGTAAAAACGAGGAGCGTGGGATACGAGGTATAGCCAGTTGATACGAGATCCACATCGGACGAGGTGAATCAAGTATAAATGATAAACGTTGAATACGAGATAAATCCAGTTGATACGAGATCCACATCGGAAGAGGTGAAACAAGTAAAAACGAGAAGCGTGGGATACGAGGTATAACCAGGTGATACGAGATCCAAATCGGACGAGGTGAATTAAGTTAAAACGAGAAGCGTGTGATACGAGGTATAACCAGTTGATACGAGATCCACATTGGACGAGGTGAATTAAGTGAAAATCAGAAGCTTGGGATACGAAGTAAAACCAGTTGATGCGAGATCCACATCGGACGAGTTGAATCAAGTGAAAACGAGAATCGTGGGATACGAGGTAAAACCAGTTGATACGAGATCTACATCGGACGAGTTGAATCAAGTAAAAACGAGAAGAGTGGGATACGAGATAAATCCAGTTGATACGAGATCCACATCGGAAGAGGTGAAACAAGTAAAAACGAGAAGCTTTGGATACAAGGTATAACCAGGTGATACGAGATCCAAATCGGACGAGGTGAATTAAGTAAAAACGAGAAGCGTGTGATACGAGGTATAACCAGTTGATTTGAGATCCACATTGGACGAGGTGAATCAAGTAAAAATGAGAAGCGTGGGATACGAGGTAAAATCAGTTGATATGATATCCTCATCGGACGAGGTGAATCAAGTGAAAACGAGAAGCGTGGGATACGAGGTAAAACCAGTTGATACGAGATCCACATATGACGAGGTGAATCAAGTGAAAACGAGAATCGCGGGATACGAGGTAAAACCAGTTGATACGAGATCCACATCGGACGAGGTGAATCAAGTGAAAACGAGAATCGCGGGATACGAGATAAATCCAGTTGATACGAGATTTACATCGGAAGAGTAAATCAAGTAAAAACGAGAAGCGTGGGATACGAGGTATAACAAGTTGATACGAGATCCAAATTGGACGAGGTGAATAAAGTAAAAACGAGGAGCGTGGGATACGAGGTATAACCAGTTGATACGAGATCCACATCGGACGAGGTGAATCAAGTAAAAATGAGAAACGTTGAATACGAGGTAAAACCTTAGTATATTATATCCACATCGGACGAGGTGAATCAAGTGAAAATGAGAAGCGTGGGATACGAAGTAAAACCAGTTGATACGAGATTCACATCGGACGAGTTGAATCAAGTGAAAACAAGAAGCGTGGGATACGAGGTAAAACCAGTTGATACGAGATCCACATGGGACGAGTTGAATCAAGTGAAAACGAGAAGCTCGGGATACGATGTAAAACCAGTTGATACGATACCCACATCGGACGAGGTGAATCAAGTTAATACGAGTTGCGGTGGATATACGAGGCAAATCAACTTGAGACGAGGTCTACATTGGACGATGTGAATCAAGTTAATACGAGACCCGTGGGATACGAGATTAAACCAGTTGATACGAGATCCACATCGGACGAGGTGAATCAAGTAAAAATGAGAAACGTTGAATACGAGGTAAAACCTTAGTATATTATATCCACATCGGACGAGGTGAATCAAGTGAAAATAAGAAGCGTGGGATACGAAGTAAAACCAGTTGATACGAGATCCACATCGGACGAGTTGAATCAAGTGAAAACGAGAAGCGTGGGATACGAGGTAAAACCAGTTGATACGAGATCCACATGGGACGAGTTGAATCAAGTGAAAACGAGAAGCTCGGGATACGATGTAAAACCAGTTGATACGATACCCTCATCGGACGAGGTGAATCAAGTTAATACGAGATGCGGTGGATATACGAGGCAAATCAACTTGATACGAGGTCTACATTGGACGATGTGAATCAAGTTAATACGAGACGCGTTGGATACGAGGTGAAACCAGTTGATACGAGATCAACATCGGAGGAGGTGAATCAAGTTAATACGAGAGGCGTTGGATATGAGGAAAAAACCACTTCATACGAGATCCACATCGGACGATGTGAATCAAGTTAATATCAGAAGCTTTGGATTCAAGGTAGAACTACATGATACGAGATCCACATTGAACGAGGTGAATCAAGTGAAAACGAGAAGCGTGGGATACGAGGTAGAACCACTAGATTCGAGATTCACATCGGACGAGGTGAATCAGGTAAAAACGAGAAGCGTGGGGTACGAGGTAAAACCACTTGATGCGAGATCCACATCGGACGAGGTGAATCAAGTGAAAACAAAAAGCGTGTTATACGAGCTAAAACCAGTTGACACGAAATCCACATCGGGCGAGGTGAATAAAGTGAAAACGAGAAGCGTGGGATACGAGGTAAAACCAGTTGATACGAGATCCACATTGGGCGAGGTGAATAAAGTAAAAACGAGAACCTGTGATTCGAGGTAAAACCAGTTGATACGAGATCCACATTTGGCGAGGTGAATAAAGTAAAAACGAGAATCGTGGGATACGAGGTAAAAACCACTTGATACGAGATCCACATCGGACGAATTGAATCAAGTGAAAACGATAAGCGTGGGATAAGAGGTAAAACCACTTGATTCGAGATTCACATCGGACGAGGTGAATCAAGTAAAAACGAGAAGCGTGGGATACGAGGTAAAACCAGTTGTTACGAGATTCACATTGGACGACGTGAATCAAGTAAAAACAAGAAGCTTGGGGTACGAGGTAAAACCACTTGATGCGAAATCCACATCGGACGAGTTGAATCAAGTGAAAACGAGAAGCGATGGATACGAGGTAGAACCACTTGATACGAGATCCACATTGGGCGAGGTGAATAAAGTAAAAACGAGAAGCGTGGGATACGAGATAAAACCAGTTGATACGAGATCCAAATCGGACGAGTTGAATCAAGACAAAAATGTGAAGCGTGGGATATGAGGTAAAACCAGTTGATACAAGATCACCATCGGACGAGTTGAATCAAGTGCAAACGAGAAGCGTGGGATACGAGATAAATCCAGTTGATTTGAGATCCACATCGGGAGAGGTGAAACAAGAAAAAACGAGATGCGTGGGATACGAGGTATAACCAGTTGATACGAGATCCACATCGGACGAGTTGAATCAAATGAAAACGAGAAGCGTGGGGTACGAGGTAAAACCAGTTGATACGAAATAAACATCGGACAAGGTGAATCAAGTGAAAACGAGAATCGTGGGATACGAGATAAATCCAGTTGATACGAGATTCACATCGGAAGAGTAAATCAAGTAAAAACGAGAAGCGTGGGATACGAGGTATAACAAGTTGATACGAGATCCAAATCGGACGAGGTGAATAAAGTAAAAACGAGGAGCGTGGGATACGAGGTATAGCCAGTTGATACGAGATCCACATCGGACGAGGTGAATCAAGTATAAATGATAAACGTTGAATACGAGATGAATCCAGTTGATACGAGATCCACATCGGAAGAGGTGAAACAAGTAAAAACGAGAAGCGTGGGATACGAGGTATAACCAGGTGATACGAGATCCAAATCGGACGAGGTGAATTAAGTTAAAACGAGAAGCGTGTGATACGAGGTATAACCAGTTGATACGAGATCCACATTGGACGAGGTGAATTAAGTGAAAATCAGAAGCTTGGGATACGAAGTAAAACCAGTTGATGCGAGATCCACATCGGACGAGTTGAATCAAGTGAAAACGAGAATCGTGGGATACGAGGTAAAACCAGTTGATACGAGATCTACATCGGACGAGTTGAATCAAGTAAAAACGAGAAGAGTGGGATACGAGATAAATCCAGTTGTTACGAGATCCACATCGGAAGAGGTGAAACAAGTAAAAACGAGAAGCTTTGGATACAAGGTATAACCAGGTGATACGAGATCCAAATCGGACGAGGTGAATTAAGTAAAAACGAGAAGCGTGTGATACGAGGTATAACCAGTTGATTTGAGATCCACATTGGACGAGGTGAATCAAGTAAAAATGAGAAGCGTGGGATACGAGGTAAAATCAGTTGATATGATATCCTCATCGGACGAGGTGAATCAAGTGAAAACGAGAAGCGTGGGATACGAGGTAAAACCAGTTGATACGAGATCCACATATGACGAGGTGAATCAAGTGAAAACGAGAATCGCGGGATACGAGGTAAAACCAGTTGATACGAGATCCACATCGGACGAGGTGAATCAAGTGAAAACGAGAATCGCGGGATACGAGATAAATCCAGTTGATACGAGATTTACATCGGAAGAGTAAATCAAGTAAAAACGAGAAGCGTGGGATACGAGGTATAACAAGTTGATACGAGATCCAAATTGGACGAGGTGAATAAAGTAAAAACGAGGAGCGTGGGATACGAGGTATAACCAGTTGATACGAGATCCACATCGGACGAGGTGAATCAAGTAAAAATGAGAAACGTTGAATACGAGGTAAAACCTTAGTATATTATATCCACATCGGACGAGGTGAATCAAGTGAAAATGAGAAGCGTGGGATACGAAGTAAAACCAGTTGATACGAGATTCACATCGGACGAGTTGAATCAAGTGAAAACAAGAAGCGTGGGATACGAGGTAAAACCAGTTGATACGAGATCCACATGGGACGAGTTGAATCAAGTGAAAACGAGAAGCTCGGGATACGATGTAAAACCAGTTGATACGATACCCACATCGGACGAGGTGAATCAAGTTAATACGAGTTGCGGTGGATATACGAGGCAAATCAACTTGAGACGAGGTCTACATTGGACGATGTGAATCAAGTTAATACGAGACCCGTGGGATACGAGATTAAACCAGTTGATACGAGATCCACATCGGACGAGGTGAATCAAGTAAAAATGAGAAACGTTGAATACGAGGTAAAACCTTAGTATATTATATCCACATCGGACGAGGTGAATCAAGTGAAAATAAGAAGCGTGGGATACGAAGTAAAACCAGTTGATACGAGATCCACATCGGACGAGTTGAATCAAGTGAAAACGAGAAGCGTGGGATACGAGGTAAAACCAGTTGATACGAGATCCACATGGGACGAGTTGAATCAAGTGAAAACGAGAAGCTCGGGATACGATGTAAAACCAGTTGATACGATACCCTCATCGGACGAGGTGAATCAAGTTAATACGAGATGCGGTGGATATACGAGGCAAATCAACTTGATACGAGGTCTACATTGGACGATGTGAATCAAGTTAATACGAGACGCGTTGGATACGAGGTGAAACCAGTTGATACGAGATCAACATCGGAGGAGGTGAATCAAGTTAATACGAGAGGCGTTGGATATGAGGAAAAAACCACTTCATACGAGATCCACATCGGACGATGTGAATCAAGTTAATATCAGAAGCTTTGGATTCAAGGTAGAACTACATGATACGAGATCCACATTGAACGAGGTGAATCAAGTGAAAACGAGAAGCGTGGGATACGAGGTAGAACCACTAGATTCGAGATTTACATCGGACGAGGTGAATCAGGTAAAAACGAGAAGCGTGGGGTACGAGGTAAAACCACTTGATGCGAGATCCACATCGGACGAGGTGAATCAAGTGAAAACAAAAAGCGTGTTATACGAGCTAAAACCAGTTGACACGAAATCCACATCGGGCGAGTTGAATAAAGTGAAAACGAGAAGCGTGGGATACGAGGTAAAACCAGTTGATACGAGATCCACATTGGGCGAGGTGAATAAAGTAAAAACGAGAACCTGTGATTCTAGGTAAAACCAGTTGATACGAGATCCACATGGGACGAGTTGAATCAAGTGAAAACGAGAAGCTCGGGATACGATGTAAAACCAGTTGATACGATACCCTCATCGGACGAGGTGAATCAAGTTAATACGAGATGCGGTGGATATACGAGGCAAATCAACTTGATACGAGGTCTACATTGGACGATGTGAATCAAGTTAATACGAGACCCGTGGGATACGAGATTAAACCAGTTGATACGAGATCCACCTCGAACGAGGTGTAACGAGTTTAGACAAGGTACTTCGTCTACAAGCTGAAACCACTTGAAACGAATTCCACATCGAAACGAGTTGTAACTAGGTATTTCTATTTTGGCCAAAAAAATCAACACAAAGAGAAAGAACAAAACAAAGATGAATTTATATAGGTTAGCAACTGTGAAGTAAACAAACGTTACTAATTTAGTGACAAACAGAACAAATTTAGTTACAAACAGTCAGTATTGGTATATAAACGTTGTTAATTTATCTTTTTCAGGTAAATGTTTATTTCAGTACAATATCTATCTTTATCAGCATTACTTTATTTTCATTTCTTTTATTTATCTTGATATGTAGCTACATTTACGCGAATAAAGGTGAAAGTCAGTAATTAGTTGAGTTGAAAATGGAAGGTAAAAAGCCCCGCGTTAGCGACAGATAAATTAACCGGTATCGGATTTCCCTGTTGTCCCGTTGCTAAGATGAATTAGCGATCGCTATCCTAGCGAGTGATCCGATAACCCGGAACCAGAATCAAATTCGTAGCGACAGTCGCTAATGCCGTCGCTACGTGAAGATAGCGACCGCTAATAAGAACCAGAATTAACCAGAGCCTAATTTTTAAATACGCCACTGTGTACGATAGCAGTTTTTGTGTTTGACCATATTCATAATAAAGAATTTGTTGAATCCTTATGTGGATGAATGATACGCTCTTTCGATCTGCGTGTGAACCAGTGTTTCCCATCTCATTTCTTCAGGCATAGGTTTAAGTCCGTATTTTTTCTGAAGCCTTTTGAGTGGAGAATGGTTTTTATTTCATATCCAAGCGCAATACCAAATGTAATCGAATTTGAAAGTATTGAAATGCTCGAATAATCACAAGGCCACGAATAACCTTTAATGTTGGTTTCCACATCTGTTTTATCACAGTTCATATTATTGAGCTCGCATATTTCAACAAGTTTCACTTGTTCAGGCATAATGGATGTTATAGGTACCTAATGTAATAATTTCTCGTGCTCATTGCTATTCTGGAATTTTTTGTGCAGCTACTATTTGTTATGAGCATTTCGTGCCAATATTATCAAACAAATCCAAAAAATTCGACGAAATCAATCCATTACTTAATAATTACAATCAGTCGCCGAATTACGACCAGACGCTGTTCAGAGACATATCGGTTGGGAGTCGAATTGGGCGTCATTTTTTCGTAGATTTCAATGGATATACTTCTTATGTAGTACGTCATCTTGTTCCAGAATGTCACCTTTCAGAATTCACACCGTCAATTTGTTTATGTAGGTACGCATGTTTCATAAAGAAATGTATTGTCTTGAAATTTTTTGTAAGTTATAAACAAAACACACTATCAATCTTTGCCTAATTACTATAAAGCGAAACTTAATTAAAATTTACTTTAATAACTTTCTTAACAGCAACATTCTCCTCTCACCAGGAACAAGAACTTTAAACTCTTCAATGTCACCCACATAGTTAACATTTATTGCAGTTTCTTACTCTGTGAATGGTGAAATTAGGCACTTGAGGCGATCTTGAGACATTTTCGCTAAAGTATATAGTTTACTCTTGACAATCGATGGTTTGAAAAAACGCTTTTCACAACTGGCACTGGTTACAGGAATAATTGAGAACATTTTCAAAGCGCGTCGGAATTTTGATCTGTTGTCAAGGAGTAACCACTCCAACCACTTATAGCGGTTCTTGTAGCGCCTAAAAATAAAAACGAGAAATAAACTTACTCTACTTCGTTACTGTATAGCGTATGTAAATGTTTATTAAATAATTAACTCTTAACACGCCACCGCAAACGAACTCCTCAGTTTCCATTTTGAATATAAACTTTGTACTTTACCTCACTTTATTAATGTGAGGTAAAGTACCAAGTTTTTATTCAAAATGGATATCTATCACTTCCACGAAGTCAAGCCTGGAAAAACCAAATTTATTGCACTCCTCTGTTGTTTATTTCTGCTCACGCTTTGAACAATGTACGAAATGCAAAACTTTATTTGCACTGCCAGTCGGATAGCTTCAGTTAATTTAAAAACGCTGGTTGTCAACAAGACCGAGGAGAAAAACACTTAATTATTTGATTTATTTACTAGTACACGGTTCATCCAACTATTTTGCAAAATAATAAGCGTTCATAGTATCTACCGTTCATTTTCACGAATTTCTAGGTTATTTAATTAATTATTTCTCGCCATTAGGTGGTGCTGGTGAAAAACCGGCACCAACCGTGCGCACGCCTATGCACACCGTTCAAGTAAAAAAATAAATTGATTTCAATCGCTGCTGATAACAGACTGGCAGTTGTGAGCATTCTAGCGAAACCCGGCTGGACAGAACCATTCACGACCCTGTCAAATGCTCGATCGAAAGTAGAACGGTTGGTTGTTAGGTCGAGAGTCAAATAGGTCGTATATTGAATAGGTCGTAAGTCAAATAGTTCGTCTGTCGACGACTGACTGTAACTGGGCTTGGACTCATGCTCTTTTTGTACTAAAAGCCAGCAAATATCCAAGAAATTCGTGTCCAACTTGTTTCTTTTTTCATGGTAATCCGCTCAGAAAAGTAGCCCTTCAAATGTCAATCTATATCTTACCGCGGTATTATTTCTTGCGAAAATGTTTAAACTTTGGCTAGGTTTCTATGGTTGTGGCAGTCATTGTCTATGAAATGTTTTTTTCTCAAGTTAATGAAGGTGCTATGAAGTGTATATACGCGAAATTAATACTGTCATTCTTGCTTAATAATGCGATTAATCATTTCAATCTGCACAAATTTTAGAATTAGACGCATGATTGTGTAAAATTAACATATATACATGTATATTGGAAGAGGGTGACGCTGTGGGATTAATTTACCCAGTTGTTGACACCTTTTTCAGAAATCCATGGGTCAATAGAGGCTAATGAAAGAAAGTGTGTCATGCCAGTCCAGCTGGGTTGCTCAGCAATTTTTCATTTAAAACCAATATAAGGTTACATTTGTCTACTGCATGGTCTTTTAAACTGCCGCAGCAGAATGCTTATGCTCCATAAAATATAACTCTATATGCCACTATTTTTTTTTATTTCTGGCGTGTTAATAAATTCCATAATGCAACTATTAATATGTTCACAGAAATATTTCTTACCACTGGAGATGATTTGTATGTATTAAAAGGCAAGAGTTCACCAATTGGTTTAATATTTATTGTACAGTGGCCTTTATTTGTTACGTGGCGTAGCCTGCCAGGCCAGTTTTTACTTGAAAACCATTAATCAAATTGGGTAATTTAGGTTATTTGGAAATCAATTTGTATCACTAAGGTTAAACAGTGAGAGAGTGCTGGTAGAATTTCATTTCTAATTATTGTTGCATGTAAATATCTGATGGAAAGTTACCTACCTTATTAGACTATAAATATCAAATTTCCACCTCTTTCAATCGATCATGAGTGATAGTACCTATATAATAATTATTGGTTATTTGAGACAAATGTGTATGCCTCATCAAATACAATCATTCAAATTTTGGAATTAAAAACCCTGCTTTTTCTGAGGCACTGGAAACTTAGATCATTCTTTCCAAACTACAAACCATGTGGTTTCTTAGTATTCCATGATGCAGCATATTAGATTGAGTCACTCTTTTTACCAGTATTCATGCTTTCTTGCTCCTGAGGATTGTCATATTTATTCTATATTCAGTGTCTGTGACCCCAGTCACTAAGTCAGTCACTCTTGGTCTACCCTTTCTACATATGTACTCAAGCTGTCTTCTTCCATGTCCGCTCTGTGTTTCAATTCTTATAAATTCTCTTCATGTGACTAAATCTAAAAAGACATCTCCTTTTTTATTAGTTCAATCCAAATTCTCTCTTCTTGCTAGTTTGTACGTATGTATCGGAATCAATATCCCCTAGTCATATTGTTCATGGATTAAAATACAGTGGTACTAAACTCTGAAAAATTAAACTGAGTATAATATCTGAATATGAAAGGTATTTCATATAGTTACTGCAATTTTGTATGTGCTATGCGCTGTCCTTGGAAAATTTCCAAATGTTACAATGGCTTTTTTATTTATTATTAAGTTGAAAATAAAAAAGTGTCTAATCATTGTTTTTTGAATACAGGGCATCACTCTGAAAATGAATGAAGAAGGCAGGTGTATAGTGGCACGGATTATGCATGGAGGAATGATTCATCGCCAAGCAACACTCCATGTTGGTGATGAAATTAGAGAAATCAATGGTCTACCAGTTGCTAACCAGTCAGTCAATTCTCTTCAGAAAATCCTGGTAAGTTCCAATTTCATGGAAAAGAAATCATTTGTTTTTAAGCATTGGTCATGGTGGGCAATAATGAATTAGTTAAGCCAAAGGGAAAGGAGTATAGTCAATTTTATGTTCATGAATTACCGTTATGAATTTTGGAAATTTCTTTTTTGAAGCAAATGCTTTCACAAAAAAAGGGTTAAGTTACAAAAATTACAAAACTATCCTAAATAACTAAGATTAGTATATGTTAAGCTATCTTAAATGAAATAACAGTTGCAGTTTGTACCCAGCCAGCACAATATACATAGTAAATAGAACCAAAGTATACAGAAACCTTCCATATATGACGGAGAAACCATATATGAAAATGTAAATGATTTCTGTATGTGTCAGTAGCAAATCAGAGAAAAGCTGCAGAAATGAAAGGGAGAGGTTTCCGAAATTCGACGGAAATCATTTCTATAACAACGAAAAGGGTGCTGCGTACGGACATAGGAAGAGGAACTTAAACTATAGACAGTGTATTACCAGGATGTCATCTCCACGTGAGAAAGTGGAATTAATTCCGCATAAATCCGTTTGTTTGTCTGTCCCAAACCGGATAAAACACGTGTAGGTATGCAAAATCCGCGGCTGGCTTGGATTCATAATCGATCGAAAAAAAAATTTCGCACGAGGGCCACGAACCGTAAAGCCTTACTCGCACCCTCCTCCTAGCGCCTTAATCCACTTGGCCACGGTGTCACTTGCATGATGGGAAGTAATGCAAAGAACTCGTTTCCCTATGGTTGCAACCTAACATGGTTCTTTTCTAACCTCCTTCATTGGGACAGAATAGTCTCGGTCGGAATGTCACATACGGCAGATCAAGCGATCTTATCAAGAATACTGTATAGTGTTCTTGGATCTTATATTAAGTGACGGAATAAAGTGTTATTCAGAAAGAAGTATTGAATCCTTAATTGTGTGAACCCCACCCAGAGCGGAAGAGGACAGTACATTTGGCGACGAGGATTAAGTACATTGGCGACATTTGATGACGCGACGGTACCTACGTGAGTAGTTATTGACTGACATTTTTCCTGTCATGTAGTTGCCGATTTTGCCAATGTTCGACATGTTAAAAGGAGAGAACAGGGGTGTCATTCTGTAACTCCAAACCGATCGGTACGGTAGGCTTTTCGTCGGGTGTGACGTCACACCGACGAGAGAGAACAGCCGTGCGATTCTGTACGCACCCGATCGGTGCGCCGGCGAGCTCCAGTCGCACAGTGGTCCAGATTCCAAATCTGACTGGACAAAATTGTCTGTGAAGGGTATTGCGTGTGGAAAGTGATTTTCTCGTCTTGTATGATGTTAAAACGTTTACTAATGCCATTTGACATTTGTTAACAAATAGTATACAAATATTATTTTTTTTTATTTCAATGTCATCAACTCGCTGTCTCTCTGGCGAGTGAAATTTTGGAACCATGAAAAGTTTGGATTTCAATGTTTATAAAATTTTCATTACACTAAAAAATCAGAATGTCAATCTACTGAGGGATGAAATGCATAATTCAAAATTAAAAACAATACCTGCTAAATATCCACAATAGCAATGATGAAAAAAGCAGAATGTGAACATAAAGTGCAACCATAGAATCCAATACATTGATCATTTCACAAAAAAGCTTAAAATTATTATACAACTGAATTAGGTATGAGTTACAAAATTGAAAATGGTAAACAATACACAATAATAGTAAATACAAAAAATAAAATACTAATAACATGTGGGAGCGTAATCCAACGATTGATCCAAATGTACACGGTTTTCTTTACGCTGAAAAATATTTTTATATCACTCAAAGATGAAGCTTACGCTTTAAAATTTAGAAATTATGAATAATATTACAACAACATATATGATTTAACTATGTGAGCAATCAAACTGTGAAATGTGAAAATGTTCCAGCATTAGGCACATAGGGATGAGAAATTCAAAGGCATCAGCTAAAACATTTACAAACAATAGTCCAAGAAAGTATTTATTTACCTTCATCTCAGAAATCAAAACTATCATCAGACTCGTAGCTACTTACGTGTACTACTGACTTACGTGTGTTCAATGAGGTTCTAGGAGCAATTTGACTACCTCAACTGGAAGGGTTTCACTTTTCTATTTAGGAAGTTTTCTCAGGTTTTTAGATAACAGGATCTGATTTTATTAGTAGAATATGTAGCAAGTCTTCTATTGTGTTTCTCCTGTAAAATTTTCTGGTTTGTCCCTCCCTAAATCGCTTACAATCTTTATGGCGTGCTTCTTGGGCCTCTTCAGATCCCATTGGCAACAGGGCTGTCTGAATTATGCTTCCATTATGAATTTATATTTTGTGGACGCTTGCAGGCATGTAATACCACTCATTCAAAGCGACATACATCTCTGCGGTGGTCATTGCGTAGCTCTCAAACGCACTCACATTTATGTCGAAACCACTCGCAATTGTTTCCAAAATCACTGAGAAGCGATTAATTAGGTCTTTATCTAACCCTGTAATTGATGAAGTCAACTTCGGATTTGCAAAAAATCGACGGGCTGTGTTTCCATCATTTGTGGTGCCACTACCTGGCTTCGGTATGCCGATTCATAATCCCATTTCTCGACGAAAACGTCCTTAGATTTCTCTTTTTCTCAATTCCACTCTTTTCCTGTCAGATTTTCTTATCTGCCATGATTTTACCTCAAGTCTATAAGAAATGTGAAGGAGGTTTTGAAAGCACCATGCAGGCAAACAAGATAGTCCATAAGAGAGTGAGCTAGGGGAAAAATATTTATTGGAGTGACTTTTCAAATTGTTCATTGTCTTGGTAGTAGCTCCGCAAATGAAACAATTCTATGTAGACTGATCGGTTAGGGTAGCGCATACCTTTCCGTTAACCATCATCATGGCTAGTTTGTGCTCCACCTCTCTCCAAATCTCTCGTCCTTCAATTTCAACCTTTGTTGAGATAAGATTATGTATTTTAACTTTCATATTACTGACCTCTTCACGCATCATTTCCGCTGGGTCATTTTCGAAATGTATTTTTCTTGGCTGGCAGTATCTCGTTGATGAAGCCCCTTTTGATTCTGCCATACAATCATTTTCAGCCAATTATCAACTCATGTTACCTTATGGTAACCTATGATTTAATTGAAAAACTTTCCTATATTTCCCGTTTGATAATGCGAAACTAACATCACGTCATGAGACAATCATTTCTTACTGAGGAAAATTATGTAAGTATATCATACCTTCATCTGCGATCTCCATGCCCAAAATTATGCACCTTTCAGTTGAGCTTTGACTATCAAAGAAGCGCAGACAACACCACGATTGAGAGAAGTTACAATGTGTAACGAATGAGGGAATAATTGCGATGCACAATATTTCAGCAAAGGAACACTAGACACAGCACTCGAACACGTCCGAAGGAGACGCACAAGAGACGCAAAACTGGGAGATTATTCCTGGGTAGAAGAACTAGGGGACCATATGTGGGGGTATGCACATAGGGTCAGAGGGAGCAGAAGGGTAGATAAGAAGTGAAGACGGATATAAGAAAGATCTCCCTCTCCCTTTCCTCGCCCATTCTCTGCTGCTTCCCCCATCAATAAACTGGCCGCTAGGTTTTCTCCCATATTTTTATCTTCTTCACTCAGCTTCTAGCCCCAATAACCATTACCCATTCAAGACCAGAGTCAACGTATAAGCAATCCGAATATGTATTTGTACATATTATTGAAATAAAAATGAAATATGCTCTAAGGAACTTTACCATGTGATCAGCATATTGCGTCACACTATTTGGTCCACTATTATAGCCGGTGACGTCACAGATAAAAGTAAGAATAACTGCAAAGGTTGCACGAGGTTGCAGCTAATTATTTGTTACAAATACTCTCACATGTTATATTGTTCACTGGGCGAAAAATTATCGCAGAATGTCGCGGCGTTTTTTATTTAAGGCTTGCGAAAGTACTTGTTTTTATTCCCCTTTGACTTATAGTTGAACTCATCATTTATGGATTTTTTAACCATGCATATATGAGAGAAAATGATTCTTTTTCGTATCAAAATGAAAGTAATACTTGCAAGGTAAATAATGAAACCAAAAAAATGGAATAATCACACTTAATAATCATGATATCATCATTATTGCAGAGCGCTAAAATCTCGGCCGCCAGGAAATGGCGCAACTGTCAAACGAAAGCCCAAGGTTTAACACTCTCGTGATTGGTATTCCCTTCATACAATGTAATTTAATTGATATCTTATGGTTCCACCGTTATTCTACTTTGATCACCCAATGGCTGAAGACATTCCTAAAAAGTGGACTTTTGAGGTTTTGTCCAGTCAGATTTGAAATCTGGACCACTGTGAGTCGGTGCGAATCGGTGGATCGCACCGACACCTAAAAGCTGTCGATGCGGAGGAGAATCAGTCGGTTTGCTTGAGAAACACCGAAGCAAATCTATAATTAATTTGGATTTTTAGCCCGAAATGGGATATTTGATACTTGTAATAATGATTAAACATATATTCATGGATGTAATAGTGACGTAATTTGTTATTAAGAGAGCAAATGCAAAAGTCGATGAATTTAAGGTCATAAAGGTGATGATCTATAAGAGAAACTTCTACACAACTAGAATTCCGTAGTATTGCATTGTATTCTCTTGGCCGTTAAAAATATTTTACTATGTGACACTAACAATTGTACGTAAATAGCACCATATTTAGGCTATTCAGCATACTGTCACCGGAATATTTTTCATAATAATTGCCAAAAATTGACCGCCGTGAATGCCTATTATTGCGGTTTGGCTATTCTTAAATGGATGATTCCCGTTGAAAGTTTTCATATTACAATCTTACATCGTGTATGGGGTCACTTACTTAACTAGAGTACATACTAAAGTAGCTTCTGAATTCAAGAAATAGGCGATTTCGCACATTTTCGATACTTATGTTATCCCCCGATTTTGGGCCAGGGTAACGAAAGTTCGTATTAATACTGATGTTTGTTTGCTTCCGGCTTCTATTTTCGAAGTTTAGGAGATATATTTTATGAATCTTTTGCATTGAACTGTAAATCATCACTCTATCATAATAAATTTCGGATTATTCATCAAATAATGTTGAAACAATGTGTTGGACAACACCATGGTGTGGTGACAACACTACTTGCAAATAGGTACCTACACGTACAATAACCAAGAGTGCTAATAGCAAATTTACTTACTTCTACACTCAACTTAAATTTCTTTCACCATATGTATTTATTTATCACTCATTAAATTCATTTTACATTCAACTTCGCTCCACGAAATTACATAATAAAATGTTTCATGGCACGAGCGCGCAGCAATTTCACTGTCATAAAACCACGAATATAGAATAATATACCTGCAAGAATATTTCAATACCATACCTACAATATATAATACATTCACGGATTTTCTATTTTCGATATCACGCCACTGTTTAACTTATTTCAACAAACAATTCTATCAATCTTTGGAAGATTAAATACTACATAGGTACTACACGTAATGCCTTTTCTGCAACTAGAAATTCCAAATGCAAAACGCTGTTAAATGTCGGATCTCAATCACACGAGTTAATAAATATAATCAATCAATATACAGGTTAAACTGAAATTTTGCAAGTTATTTCTGGATTCAAACGATCACAGCTGATTCATTCTCACTTGGCACACTTCATTTAATCTCGTAGCACTCAACGTCTTTTACTGATACTTCATATTCTCACGGACGCTACTAGATATGTGCTTTAAGTATAATGCACTTATTTTAATTGTCAAATACACATTGCTCAAAATTCACATAAATTAATATACGATCATTCTCTTTCCGACATCGTTGATTTCTGTTGTTGTTTTCAACCCCGAGAGCACTAGGCGGCTTCCGATAGTCATTTGTTTCTTCTATCGTCTTCCATTGGTGGGAATACAGCATGTGACCGTCAGCTTCGGAAACACTCGGAAATTGTGAGGAGGGGGGGACATTTTGTGGGAGGAGTTACCTAACCGACTGGAATGGCACCGACTTGCATACAGAATCGCTGAAATAGGCTCCGTCGGTGGCTGAGTCCAAGTCGGTACGGAATCTCAACCGGCCTGTTGGTTAGGAAGCCCAACCGATCGGTACGGAACCGACGAATTACAGAATGACACCCCAGGCCCAGGTTGTAGAGTGCATTTGAGCTGTTTCTTGAAGCGAAAGGAATTACTGATCATAAGAGGAAAAAGTTTCTCTTTTCTCAAAAGAGCCAAGATCAACGGGAAACTCGAGTTGTTCCAAAAGACAGACAAACCCATTCTGAATACAGCAAGGACTCCTTAATAGTGCTTCCCACCAGTTTGGACCACGTATTGTGAATCTATCGGGGCACTCCTTTAAACCCATGGAAGTGTCGTTGTTGGAGAAAGGACTTAAATACATTCCCAATATTCCTGTGTCCGTAAACGATCTCAAAAACTTAGCTGTCGACTGCAAAGTTGCCCTCCTGAAAGAAAATAGTGCAACCAAACAAGTGGTAGCTCAGCAGTTACTTCCCCAATGAAAATTTTGTACACAATTTGTACACAATGTACACAGGATTTCCTGTGTACAATTGTGTACAAATTGTATACAAAATGTGTACATTGTACACAAATTTGGCTTTACACAATTTGTGTACAATGTACACATTGTGTATAAAGTACACATTGTGTACAATGTACACAATTTGTGTACAATTTACACATTGTGTACAATGTATACATTGTACACAAATTTGGCTTTACACAATTTGTGTACAATGTGTACATTGTGTAAAATGTATACATTGTACACAATTTTATACAATGTACACAATTTTATACAATGTACACAATTTTATACAATGTACACATGGTGTAACATTGCATAAATTGTACACAAACTGCCATGTGAGTAGTATCAATAAGGGTACTCTGGCGCAGATAATTTATGCAGGAATGCAGACATTGCGACGCCGCTCCGACCGATCAATCTCCACCTCAATATCCAGCCGTTGAGGCCACATGACGCAAATGCTCTTTTCCACCTGCCCACCCACCCAAGGATACCCACCCCGAGGTTACTTCCGCATAGCAACTCTGATGAAACGCAACTCATAAGAATCTGCGTACATACACCCCCATATTCCACACTTTGAATACACTTGTGATTGTTATTATCGCGGTAAACTCCACTCTTTTTAGCAAATAATTTCCAAATTTAACCAATCGAAGTGTTTTTTACAATTTTTCTATAAGTTCTATAAACGCAGAAATTCATGGATGGGTCACCGTCAATGCCCACCTTCGAACCCCGGTGAAATAACCAGCATCCCCTTTAAATGCACCCTAGGGTACTAAGGGTATAACAAAATCCTTGTCCTAGTACCGCTTTAACCTATAGCAAAAATTAGAAAGTTGATTAGGAAAACAACCCCGTTAATAAAATTTAAACAAAGCGAATAGTTTACTTTTTAGAGAGCAATTCATAGGCGAAGGTATTAGGCGGTAATCAATAGACAGAAGGTAGTCTTGTAAGAAAACTTCTAATATCTCCGTTGTTACGAGGATTTCGGGTATGGTTTAAATTTAAAAGTTGCATTGTTTTTCAATACATTTCAGATGCACCAATCGAATTTACTCCTAACCTTAAGGATTCAGAGTTAGGGTATGGATGTACCCTTATTTGATATAATTTCGTTTTCATATTTACGACATGCATGGGAAATAATTTTTCTTTCGTCTTGAAGAAAAAAATAAATCCCCCCTCCCCTCTCCACTCTTTTTAGCAAATAATTTCCAAATTTAACCAATCGAAGTTTTTTTTTACAATTTTTCTATAAGTTCTATAAACGCAGAAATTCATGGATGGGTCACCGTCAATGCCCACCTTCGAACCCCGGTGAAATAACCAGCAACCCCTTTAAATGCACCCTAGGGTACTAAGGGTATAACAAAATCCTTGTCCTAGTACCGCTTTAACCTATAGCAAAAATTAGAAAGTTGATTAGGAAAACAACCCCGTTACTAAAATTTAAACAAAGCGAATAGTTTACTTTTTAGAGAGCAATTCATAGGCGAAGGTATTAGGCGGTAATCAATAGACAGAAGGTAGTCTTGTAAGAAAACTTCTAATATCTCCGTTGTTACGAGGATTTCGGGTATGGTTTAAATTTAAAAGTTGCATTGTTTTTTAATATGTTTGAGATGCCCCAATCAAATTGACTCCTTACCTTAAGGGTTCAGGGTTAGGGTATTAGTGTACCCTTATTTGATAGAATATCGTTTTCATGTTTATACAAAAAGTGTTAGCCGTTGGCTGTCGGCTGTTAGCTGTTAACTGTTAGCTGTTGGCACAATATCCGACGACGAAGATATTATCGTTTTAGAAAGCGAATATTTTCTAAATACGAGAGGAACAAAGAGTGTTCGTTTCGGCTGTGATTTTTTCAACTACTTTGAACCAGTGGTGAAATTTTCCCAAGTTAATAAAAAAAGTCTTGTAATTAGTTGCAGTGAATGGGCTAATGTTGTAAATCTCCAGCAACTAGTGAGTGATTATTTTGTCACCGGTGTGAAACATCCACTTTCCGCTAGTTTTCTTTCCTTTGCAAATTTCTTTGGGAGGAGATACTTGTCGATTAAGCGAGGCAATACTTCGTTTCATTTAAATTTTGACGAGTGGAATCAAGTGGTGAGACACTTTCAATTGGTTTATAAACTTTTGGACTACCTTTTTGGTGTGGTTGGTGAAAACAAAAAGTGTGAAATCTACTGCAACCAAGTGAGTGAAGAAAGATGAGTGGTATAATAGAATTCCAAGGGTTCACTGCGAGTGACGGTAGCTACATTGTGAAAGAATTAGCTATAATTAATGTTGATAGTAGGTGTTGTAATACGTGGCTTTTTAAATCACCAACGAAACACCTTTACGCCAGAGATACGTCATGGTTAAGAAACAATTATCACGGCTTAAACGAGTTCTCTGGAGATGTGGAATATTCTGAATTGGAGACTATTATTTGTAAATATACGAGACCTTACAAGTTTTTATTCACGAAAGGAGCTGAAAAGGCTTCTTTCCTTAATCGTCTGATTCCCAAGGGTATTTACGTTTTAGACTTGTCAATTTTTGGTTGCCCATCTCTAAAAACACTTGTTACTAGTGAAAGCTGCTTAATTGAAGCACATTTTAACGGCAACTTTCAATGTGCAAGAAAGAATTGCTACAAACTTGCCAATTGGTGTACTGAAAACAAAAATTTGTTGATAATAAATTTTGTAAAACCCTACCCTCTTTTTTTATTTTTAAAAGAAACCTTTACCCATAAATGAGAGATGCAGAGGGAAATAATGAGATTTATTAAATAAGAACATTATTATTTTGTTTCAATTTTTTATTTGCCAAATATTATCAAAATATTGTCATTTCATCTTCGATAGCTAACACAAATTTAATTACTCGCAAGCGAGTGCCTTTGACAGCATTTATGCTACTATATCTCACATTAGATTCTTTGTGGTCGGTATAACAAACCGATTTAATAGACAGAGGACCACACTTGGATACAAAACCTCCCAGACACTTGGACGTGTCTTTGACGTTGCACTTTACACCGTCAAACTCTGTTCTTCTTCTTGGAATAGAGCCTCCTCTTGGATCGGGGATGGTCTTAAAATGTTCGTGGACATCTAGCCATATGACTGGAAGTTGTTCTTCCGCTCGCCGTAGTTTCTCTGGATCAGTAATGTCCTCGGCTAGCATGATGTTCAATCTCTCCACCGTTCCGTTTCCATCCTCGAAGCCGGAAAATGTCACATTATGTCCGACAACCTCAAACTCTTTTGTCTGATGTCTAAATACAATAGTAGGAGGTACAAAAGTTTACTTCCAATACGAAATCGGTTCCGGCTTTTTGCACGCAGACTTTGGGTACATAAATCTGATATTCGTCACCATATTCCTGTCTTTCCACACGTAAGTAAGTGTCTCCCAGCCGTGCTGTGGGTAGCTTCAGTAAACTGGCGATATTAGATGTCATCTTTATGACCCACCGATTGGAGAAGTGCGTTGCTAAAGTGCGGTGGTCTTTTTATATAGCTTCTGGTCGAGGTCTTTTTGTCACGATGTGAATGGTGATGGGTGTGTGATTACCTTGCCAGGAAAATGAAATCATCTCCCACAAGGTCTGTCAGATCGCAACAAATGATAATATCACGAAAGAATACGATCCACGTCATACACTCTCACCTTCACATCGTGAAGAGCACCAGCATGCCCAAAATTATAATTATAACGAAACACTCGTCTATCTTTAAAAGAGTTGTTTTTAAACAGAGGTGTAAATAAACATTTAAAACACCAACAATTAGAATTTTTAATATATTCCCTGATTACAAAATCGGTGAATAAAATTTGATGCTTCGCTTCAACCTTGTAGACTTTCAGATCACCACCACACTTTTCGTAAAAGTCCTCTTCATCGACAAACTCTTGATGCCAATAATCGAAGCACTCTGGACATAACTTAATAAAACTATTATTTTTTTCTAGACAAAAATATTTGACTAACAAATCATACGGAGCTATTAGATGGCTATAATTATCTAGATCAAAATCATTTCCTCCGTAAGTGTAAACAAAATCACATAATTCTAAATACATTAAATGGGAATATGTATCGCAATTCATTCTGTCAAAGTCATTAAAAAGCATGAAATCGACATAAGCTAAAACAGCATTTTTTTCTTCTAGAGGACAACTCGGTGGCATCAAACAAGTAAAAAACTCTTCCTTAGAAATTATCCACTTGACACGATAGAATAGTTCCGGTAGTGGAATGGACGTAAAGTCTTTTTCTCTCTTACGAATGTTTCCCTCTTTAGAATTGCGCTGGATAACGATTTTAAACTGGCAACTCTCCTACGAATAGGAAGAATAGGTAGATATTCCACCATAACTGCACAACTTTATCG
This sequence comes from Pyrrhosoma nymphula, assembly GCA_963573305.1. NCBI lineage: Eukaryota > Metazoa > Arthropoda > Insecta > Odonata > Coenagrionidae > Pyrrhosoma > Pyrrhosoma nymphula. The sequence goes on along the minus strand of OY754335.1, from coordinate 1,714,825 downwards.
AGCTCCACGGAAGGCAAGTTACAACTCGATTCGCTAAAAGTAGCGGAGACTATTTATTGAGTTTTTTATTATTATTAGGAAACTCCCTGAGAAGAGTGGGTTAACCTTGTGTATAGGCGTGGTGCGTGAGGATACATGTTTCCTTGCCAGCACAGTGAATGGTGATGCATAATGGAGGGGGATGATTAAGGACAGAGTTGAGGTTAATTGCGCATGAGGGGATAGAGTCTGAGAGAGCATTCAGTCATCTAGTTTTTTCCCTTCACTTTTGAAACTAGGCGGAATGAAGTGAAAGGCGGTATTGGTCTTGCTTGATGGTGGGGGGTCATTAAAGCGATAGTATCTGAAATCAATAAACACGTGGAAAGGTCATCTAGTTTTGTTTTCTTCACTTATGAAACTAGGTGGTGAAAATCAGAGGATGTGGTGGAATGGTTACAGGGTGAGAGATGTATATAAACGCGGGTATCAATATTGGAATAGCGAGTCAGTCTCAGCCGAGTCCTTCTGCCCTCCTTTACGACGAGATGGGGTCGAGTACCGAATGCAGAGTGGTAATGGAGCAGGAGAAGAATGAAAAGCCGAATCATTCTTTCATCAACAGACTCCGAGGTGGATTGAGAGATGGCAGTCTGATATATTCGGGTTCTGGCATCATGATTCTTCTTCACATGGCAGCCAAGGGGGCGAAAGGAGAGACGCTGGATGAAATTATTGAAGTCACCAATATGAGCGATCAAATACATATCTACGATAATTTGTTGAGGGAGCCTACATCGCCAAAGGAGGGAGCCATCGCAACGTCTGTCCACTTGAGGGAGGGGTATAACTTTACCGAATACTACGAGAACCTGATAAAGAGCTGGAGCGAAGATGTAGTCTACAGGAGTGATGAGCTCGATGTTAACAAAATGAATGCGTGGGTATGTGAAAAGACTAATGGAAAAATAACAGAGTTAGTGAAGGAAGAGGATGTGGAAAAATCCAAATTAATACTATTGAGTGCAGTGTACTTTGAAAACGAATGGTTGATACCATTTTACGAGCTTAATACCCGTCCGACTATTTTCTACACTCCTGGAAATGAGATAAATATACCTACCATGTGCGCTGTTAACAAATGTGGTTTTTATGAGGATACTGAATTGGAATCTCGTGTGTTAGAAATGCAATTCGAAGACCAAAGTGCTTGCATGCTGTTTGTATTATCCAATGCTCGCGATGGTATAGTAGAGCTGGAAAAAAAATTATCCGTCCAAGATTTTAATGTATTCAAACTTTTAGACAAGTGTGAGTTGATGTAGACTCGGATTCGTCTCCCAAAATTTACGGTGCGGACTGAGATAGATATCTCGAGTACACTTCAAGATATGGGTATGAAAACTATGTTCAGTGATTTTGCTGATTTCACTCCGATGATTGACAATGATACTAAAATATCTAAAGTGCTCCAAAAGACATTCATAGAGGTAACTGAAGTGGGCGCTACAGCAGCGGCTGCGACCAAGATGTCGTTCATCTCAAAAGGGGCAAGCCCGAGCGCAGAAGCCGAGTTCATTGCAAATCATCCCTTTGCATTTTTCATAATATGCAAACGAACCGGTCTGGTGATTTTTAGTGGACGATTTACTGGTGAAATGTAATAAAGAATATGAAAAAAAAAATTTGTTAAAAAAATCAAATGACTTTTTTGTTTTCCTCTTCCTCAAAAAAATTGGGGGGTTGAATAGTTTAGGGGGATATATAAAAAATATTTTGGAATAGTCCTAATAAAAGGACCATTTTTTTTGGATTTTCTTATTTAGTCCTTAAAAGGACCGTTTTTTGTAGACTAGTGACTAATAATAGTCACGCCAGCCGTAAACTTCTAAGTAGTAACCCCATTTCTCTTTATTTAAATATCGCAATCTTTCAATAATTAGCGATTTCAACAAATCGTCAGTCAATTTGGGAAAAACTACTACCTCATAATACCCTTCATATTGATCGCATACATTATGCATTGCGATGGGGTCTGGGTCGGATTTAGACGTCTGCAATTGCTTTTCAAAATTTTCATCAGCACGGGACTTAATTCTAAGAATATATTCTTCAATCTCCTTCCAGAGAGGGATCCCTCCGACTTGGTGTACAGGAAGGGAGTCCATGGTAGCGAATGAACGTTGTTGAGTTGACTTTTCCTTTATATACACATTAAGTAAAGAAAAAACTAGGAAGCAAAAAATAGGAATAGTAATAAGTAAAGTAAAGTAAAAAAGTTGAAAAACTAGCAAAAGTCCTGCATTCGAACGAGCGTGTCATATTCTCCCTCTCCGAGATCTCCCCCTCTTTTTCCGCGATAGTCCCCTCCCCCATATACCCTAAGAGTGTTAGGGAGGAGAGAGAGTGTTTTTCAAATGGATATTCAATTCCGCATTCATTTTTTTAAATTGCAAATATTAAATAATAATGCCAGAAATTTCAAGAGCCACCAAGAATAATAACTAAATTTAACGTCCATTATAATCGCAAATAGAACGCAGATTTTATTTTTTTCTCGATTTATATTTATTTGCGTAAAAAAAACATAATTAAATTTTACCTTTATCAGTGACATATTATTTTCCTCAACCAAAGAAGCTATAAAAGGATTTTTTAGTTCCTCAAGACGAAAGAAGAAAATTTTTCCCATGCCTGTAATATTGAAGGTTGACTTTTAAGGGGCTTTCGAAGAGAATTTGTTAGAACAAACTATAGATTCGTGTACTACGTTAAACGGCTAACATTTTTTGTATAAACATGAAAACGATATTCTATCAAATAAGGGTACACTAATACCCTAACCCTGAACCCTTAAGGTAAGGAGTCAATTTGATTGGGGCATCTCAAACATATTAAAAAACAATGCAACTTTTAAATTTAAACCATACCCGAAATCCTCGTAACAACGGAGATATTAGAAGTTTTCTTACAAGACTACCTTCTGTCTATTGATTACCGCCTAATACCTTCGCCTATGAATTGCTCTCTAAAAAGTAAACTATTCGCTTTGTTTAAATTTTAGTAACGGGGTTGTTTTCCTAATCAACTTTCTAATTTTTGCTATAGGTTAAAGCGGTACTAGGACAAGGATTTTGTTATACCCTTAGTACCCTAGGGTGCATTTAAAGGGGTTGCTGGTTATTTCACCGGGGTTCGAAGGTGGGCATTGACGGTGACCCATCCATGAATTTCTGCGTTTATAGAATTAATAGAAAAATTGTAAAAAAAAAACTTCGATTGGTTAAATTTGGAAATTATTTGCTAAAAAGAGTGGAGAGGGGAGGGGGGATTTATTTTTTTCTTCAAGACGAAAGAAAAATTATTTCCCATGCATGTCGTAAATATGAAAACGAAATTATATCAAATAAGGGTACATCCATACCCTAACTCTGAATCCTTAAGGTTAGGAGTAAATTCGATTGGTGCATCTGAAATGTATTGAAAAACAATGCAACTTTTAAATTTAAACCATACCCGAAATCCTCGTAACAACGGAGATATTAGAAGTTTTCTTACAAGACTACCTTCTGTCTATTGATTACCGCCTAATACCTTCGCCTATGAATTGCTCTCTAAAAAGTAAACTATTCGCTTTGTTTAAATTTTAGTAACGGGGTTGTTTTCCTAATCAACTTTCTAATTTTTGCTATAGGTTAAAGCGGTACTAGGACAAGGATTTTGTTATACCCTTAGTACCCTAGGGTGCATTTAAAGGGGTTGCTGGTTATTTCACCGGGGTTCGAAGGTGGGCATTGACGGTGACCCATCCATGAATTTCTGCGTTTATAGAACTTATAGAAAAATTGTAAAAAAAACTTCGATTGGTTAAATTTGGAAATTATTTGCTAAAAAGAGTGGAGTTTACCGCGATAATAACAATCACAAGTGTATTCAAAGTGTGGAATATGGGGGTGTATGTACGCAGATACTTATGAGTTGCGTTTCATCAGAGTTGCTATGCGGAAGTAACCTCGAGGTGGGTATCCTTGGGTGGGTGGGCAGGTGGAAAAGAGCATTTGCGTCATGTGGCCTCAACGGCTGGATATTGAGGTGGAGATTGATCGGTCGGAGCGGCGTCGCAAAGTCTCCATTCCTGCATAAATTATCTGCGCCAGAGTACCCTTATTGATACTACTCATGTGGTAATTGACAATATACAACTAATATGAATGAAACTGAATTGAATTTATTAGCATGAAAAGACTAGTTAAGCCATTACACTCAGAACGTAGCTTCCCGACAACACCACCACACATCCGCTGAATGCCATATGGCGACAGAAATAACATATCATAAAACCACACACTTGTCTGAATCACTGAATCAAGCCACACTTCGCTATTAACTCTTTGGTGAAGAATTACGAGCGAACTCCTGGAAACGACACAAAATTTTATAATGTTCCCATTCATGTTTTAATTTTTCTTGACGCTTCCAAGGCACAATCGCTGATGCATCCAGTACTCCCTGATGAAACAGAAGGCCAAAGATCACCCATCGTTGCGTGGGTGCAATTAAATTCAGGTTTTATAAATCATCACTATGGATTCTGATTAACATTTCCTTGCGAAGTGCCTGAAAATACATGTTGACAAAGATCTTAAGTTAGTAAACAACTTGGTTTCTTAAGTTCCAACGAGTGTGTTAAATACTTACGTTTTTCTTTCAATGGCAGAAGAGGAATAGTCCGGAAATATGACAACCGAAGCGATTAGCTAATCTTTCCTCCTAATATCACGTTTTATAAACTCGCTGACCTTAATGAAAACACGTAAATACACTTCACTCGTACTCCATGAAGTGTCCATGAACCTCTTAAGACGCCATTTTAAAAACCGATTGATCGCTTGCCGGATATATGGAAATATCGATCTCTCTGGTCGAAGGCAAGACCGCGAATTATGAAAGTAAAACTCGTACCTGGCGTTACTGAAAGTCATAGAAAATAATAACAAGAGAGGTTTTATACTAATACAGAACTATTTATCAAACGCCAGTTTGAATTATGATTTACATAATATAAAACGCAAGTTCCACGTTTTCGTCATTTGAAGTTTATCAGTTTTCATTAGTGATTAGATTCATGTCATTAGTTTAAAGTAGTTTGAGATAGGAAGACGAAAATAGGCTGAAGGCTTTCGAGATGTGGGTGTGGAGGAGGATGGAGAAGGTGCGTTGGACGGAAATGAAGACAAATGAGGAAGTGCTTGACATGGTGGGCGAGGAGAGGAAACTTTATATATAATATATATATATATATATATATATAATGTTATATAGATATTACTAAAATGCAATTAAGTACATATTATTAACATCTTATAATCAAGCTTCCGTTTTATTGTTATCAGGGAAGTAATTGTTTTTGTACAACATGTACAAATTTTATACGGGCTATGCAAATGTACACAAAATGTGTACATTGTACACATCCTGTCTGGAAATTGTGTACGTGCAAATGTACACAAAATGTGTACATTGTACGCATCCTGTATGGAAATTGTGTACGTTGTATATAATGTACCCATTTTATACGGGCTATACAAATTTGTATAAAATGTGTACATTGTACACATCCTGTATGGAAATTGTGTACAAATTTTTCATTGGGGTTAAGGCCTGACAAACTGAAAACAAAAAGGTAAAAAATTATTCTTCCGAAAACGCAGCTTTGAGATCTATTAAATGTACCTTAGCCTCCAAAAGCCTGATTGTTCAAAAATCTGATAAAGATAACGTGGTGGTTGTAATGGAAAGGAGCCAGTATGTCAAGAAATGCGAGGAGTTCATAAAAGCTGATTTGAAAATTGAAGTTCTTTGTTCCGATCCAACCTCCAAATTCCAACAAGAGTGTAAAAAAGTGATCAAAACTTGTGAAGGACTGTTTAAGTGGTCTGAAGTTGTTAAGCTTTGTCAGATGAATCCTTCGGCCCCATGATTCTTTGGTTTACCCTAAGTACACAAAAAAGATTTTCTGATAACACCTGTTGTATCAAGTGTTTCTGCCCTAAACCACCTGCTAGCAAAAAAACTCAATTAAATGTTTAGAGATTTGTCTCATTTTTCTGTGGAGTACAGTGTGATAAATTCAGTGGACTTAGTCCACAAGCTCTCAAAGAATAAAATCCACAATAAGTGCATCCTGGTGTCCTTTGGCATAACCAATCTTTTCACCAACGTGGGCACGAAAGAAGCTGTGAACTTGGCAGAGGACATCCTCCTTCGAAAATCTCTTCCTGCACCCATTGTCAGTGAACTGTGTCTCCTACTCAACTTATGTGTCTCCCAGAACTATTTCTTATTCAATGGAACGTATTTCAATCAGGCCAATGGTCTGGCTATGGGCTCCTTACCCCTATCTCCACTCTTGGCGGAGATTTATATGGACTCTTTTGAGAAAGGCCTATTCTCCTCTGCCCACACTCTCACCAAGTACGTGGTTTGTTGGCATAGATATGTGGATGATGTGTTCTGTGTCTTGTCAGGCACAGAAAGGCAACTTTATTTGTTTCTCTCACACTTAAACTCATGGAAAGCCAATTTAGAATTTATTAAGGAAAAGGAACAAAATGGATCCCTATCTATATATTTCCATCTCCAAATCTCAAGAGGGATTAGAATATTCTGTGTTTAGGAAAGATATGTTTACCGACCATGTAATTCATGCTACTTTCAGGCTCTGTTTTTCCCAAAAACTATCTGCTTTCCATTCTATGATTCATAGACTAATTTCCATCCCAATGTTCGAATCCAATCTTCAAAGTGAACTGAAAACAATCAAATTAATAGCAACTAATAACGGCTACTCTGAAAGGTTAATCAATAAACTCTACCAGAATAAATTGTTAAAATTAGCCAGAAGTAAAATCTATGGTCCTCACCGAAGTGTAGACTCTACAGCCAAATAGAAATGTTTTCTCTACTTTTCTCTACTCTCTACTCTACTATCTGCTAAAATTTCCAGGAAAATCCCAAAAGACAGAATCAAAGTTGCCTTTTACAATAAATAGTGCCTAAGGAGTTTGGTATCAAACACCAAGGACTGAATTCCTTTGAAGGAAAAAAGTGGAGTTTATAAATTAAGATGTGAATGTGCTGCTACTTATATTGGCCAGACAGGACGAAAGTTTAAAGAACGCATTAAAGAACATGGAGCGTGTGCTAGAAATAAGAACCCATCGTCTCTCTTTGCCAAACACTTATTTGTAGAAAAACACCAAAGTGACTTTGAACTGGAGATCCTGCACCGGGAAAAGAAAGGGTCGAGGCGGGACGTGTTGGAGCAAATGGAAATTTTGAAAAGTGTCCGTTGCAACGAAACAATCGTTAACGAGTTTTTGTTCACTTCCCACTCCCCCCTTCTTGACCTCCCTCCCTTCCACACTAAAGATCCATGTGGGGGGGGGGCATCTCCACACCTAATCTTATCTCTCCCACCCACGCCTGGAGTCGAGTGTGATCACGGAGTTATGGATCTGGATCTCTCGCTTGTCCCGTATGCATGCAAAGCCCTCCCCCATCCCCCCACGCCTTCTAGATCTCTTGGTCATCTCCAAGACTTCCTCCCTCAACTCCACAGTTCAAATCATTACCCCCCACACCTACCACCTCCCCCATCTCCCTCCCATCCTACCCAAGGTTTAAACGGCTAATTCCCGACTCCTCCCTCCCCACCCTAACTTACCCCAAAATTGAGTGACAATATATACTGGGTCTTCTTCTTCTAATGTACCTGATGATGACGAGCTTCGTGGAAACCTAGATCATATTGTGTCAATTAATCTATGTGGAATAAGTAAGTTATACTTTTCATTTACAAGAGGAAAAAGGCATTATTATTACATTCCGTAGGTATAGCGTTACAAGAGATACATTTTTTGCTACCTGTATTAGAACCTAGAACACCTCTTTCCCCTTCCGCCTCATTAGTTCAAGTGCTGGAATATTCACAACTTTGTATTTTATTATACATTTATAAGCTCTTCATCCATCTGACTGGCCTAAATAGTGACAATAATAAGATTTATTATTTTTCTTTTTAAAAAACACTAAAAAGTACGTGCAAAATGCACCCCTCATTGTAGGACTTCATTTATATATTTGCTGAAGGTACTTTGCTGAGTTGAGCAGTTTTGGCCAATTTTATCACGTAAATATTCACATTAATGTAGGATTTTGTCAATAAATCTTCTCATGTAAGTTAAATGATACATTAAAAGTCACTTAAAATATTTTATCTTTTTCGACCGGTGAATTATGTATCAACAAAAAATTCATTATTTGCTGATATTTCAGAAAGTTTCAAAGCAAAAACTTTTGGGAGACTAAAGGAGGGATCAATTCCACAAATAGTTCATCTTTTGTAATTTCGGCCATTGAAGACTTGTTTTCAATCACAAAATCTCAGTTACCATACCCTAAATCAATTTTCCTGTAGAGTATGCTTTTCCTAACAAAATTAAAGTAGGTAACTACCAAGTTCAACCTGTTAAAAACGGCACCAGTGTAAAAGAATATTTTTTTATTTCCTTTACATGTGTCGCTTCTTCCTGCCTCGCGTTTCAGAGTTTGGGTTGATTCAAAATGAAGTTAAGACCTAGCCAATATGTCAGACCTGTAGTCCAGAATTAAAAATAAAGAAATATTTTAAAGAACCACATAAATATGCCAATTTGAAGGAATATTTTTATGAAACATGTATTTTAAAAAAAGAGTGAACTGCCTAACATGGCTAACCCACACAAAATGTTCATACATTTTATGAATAATGCAAAGCTTTTTTGAAAATTAATTCTAGTGTGCATTTTTCTGGATAAATCATGAGTGCTGTTGCACCCATTCCACTACTAATAGGTACCAATGTTTTAGGTGCACCAACCTGGCCCATTTAATGTGGCCGATTGTGATTTATAATTGGTTCAATATTTCCTTGTGCCATAATATTGTATGGTCCCATTTAACTATTCTCTTCTCCAATCAATGCTTTCAAATAATTGGGAAGATACTGAAAGGCTGAAGGCTGCACATGAAAAGGAGAAGGGAAAATCAGAAATGATTCTTGGGACATAGTGGTCTGTGAGACTGACATCATGGTTTGAGGGTTGACCTTAGGCTTAAGAAAATATGGTAGAAAAAATTTATATATATAAATAAATATATACATCTAATGGATTCACCCAAATTTGATTACTATCTAAATACCTTCCTCAAGAACTATCAAAATTTTGCATGACTCTTAACACTTCCCAATCCCTTAACATTGATATCAGATACTTTGGATAAAAATATACAAGCATAGTTTTCTCAATACCTACTGATTGCTGATTTTTATTCCTTGCAGCGGGAAGCCCGGGGCTCTGTGACCTTCAAGATCGTGCCATCATACCGCAGTGCTCCTCCGCCGTGTGAGGTACAAGTAAGCCCAAATTTCTATCACTTAAACTTATAGCAGTGTAGACTAGATCGTTGAGTGCACCTCTGATAAATATGTGAATTGAAATGAATTGGCATTCAAAGCTTCATATCACGCTGGTGCACTCCTTTGTAGGGTATGTTTATAGCATAACACACACAGATAAATATCTAAGTATAAATAGCATAATCTTAGTTGCCTAAGTAAGCTTTGGAAGGCTTAAGCCAATTAAATTGCACATCTAATCATGGCTGTGGCCATAGAATGCTCAAATAATGCAAAAATGGAATTTTGACATAGGTATGCAAAGAATATTTGATGTCATTAGTATAAAATATTGTTAAGCTTGGCTAGTTTTACTAGCACTCATGTTTTTTCAAGTTCACGCCAGGTGGTTCATGCACTTTTTATCTTGCTATTATTGGATGCTTGTTAAAAATGGCAAATAACATTATACCCCAACTTCAGGAGAGAAGTAGAAAATGAGATATCAGTTGTTTTCTTACTTTCCCTTTAGAAATCAATTACAGCAAAGGTCACTCTTTTGATCACTCTTCCTAAAATCTATGAATGGCAGGAGACAACGTTTTTATCAAGTTCATGTATAAGTGTGTAGTGACATTTCATTACTATCAGATAGGGCTGTTGAGTGTAGCACAGTGGCAATCGGAAATAAAGAAATGGAATTCTAAAGGATTGAGACTACTTTAAATGATCCATTGAAAATATTAATATTCCTCTTCTCTTGTCTTATGCATAATGTTGTTTGTAATAACAGCATTAAACTTTTCTCAAATCCAACAACACACTTGATTTTTTTAATCAGTGACTTATGAGTTGGGCTACATTGGGAAATATGATGGTACCTACCTACAATCTTCCCTATGCATTAAATCAAAGATCTTTAGGGGCTGAGTTATTGCAGCCAATGATTTGCAGTCTTATTTTCAGTTCTTTCACATCCTGACTCTTGAGAAAACTGCCTTTTTGGTTTCGTGTTTTTTTATTTTGTTTTTGCCTCTATTGCTCCTCTTTTAAATATTTTATGTGGTACAGGTGCAGTTTTTCTGCTTAATTTACCCCATGGAGAAGGTTTTTAAACCTCCAAATTATTTAAAATGCAATCTTACTGGTTGAAATTTATATTGTTTAGCAGTTCTGTGACATACTTTTCTCTGGCTTGCTGAAAGCGCAAACTGCAATATGATGGAAAGTCACTCAATCTTCCCCATGCAGCCTAACTTGAGAGCCATATGTGCATCAGCTAAAGTATGCTAAAATCAGCTAAATGCTATGAAAGTCTATGATCAACAACAATTTGCATTTTTTGCCTCTTTTGTGCAAGTGCCTGAGGCACATTTGGATGTTCCACTGGAGAAAGGTTTTGTTTCAGTAAAGTTCATTGAAGTAAAATAGGCTTCTCGGAAAAGGTAGTTGGCTGGAGTATAACATTGTACGAGAGAGGGATTGTATGGGGATAGAGGCTGAGAAGCTATTAACTAGGTACTGTAACAATTTCTGATTAAATCATTGCAGTACCTACATAATAATAAATATAATAATAATAATTTTTATTCACCTTGAGAAATGGTGTTAACCATATTAGGTGTCGTCCAATATCGATTACAAGCATAAAAATACATTCTGTGTACAAACACGTTTCACAATCAGGAAGATTGAGATAAATATAAATGGAGAATCTAGCATATACATTGTGGGAAATAGCGTAAGTTATGTGAATTGATCAATAGAAGTTGGAAGTTGATTTTAGACATATTGTGAGGCCCTTTTGGAATGGGTGATGACAATTCAGTGGGGAGGAGAGAAGGAAATTATATGGTTTTGGATAGGATGAAGAGAAGTAGGAATCTTTGCCAAGGACAGAAAGAGCATGAGGAAATTGGTGGTATGTAACTAGGGAAATTTAGCATTTGAAAGAAAATTGTTATAAGTCCCTCAAAGTGTGCCTTTGATCTTTGAAATATCAATGAAAAAGTCATGATAAAATACAAAGATAGTAAGATATAGGTGTTGTTTTTAAGTTTCCCATTTTGATATGGAGAAGTATACGATGTGGGGGGTGACTTTTCATTGTTTCTTTCATCTATCGTCTGCCACATTCTTGTGCATTGTCTTGTAGTAAATTCATCATTATAAGTGATAATTCATAGATTTTGTTAGTGATAAGATATCCTTAACATATGTTCATTTCTTACTGATACTATATTTTTTATAAATGTAAAATATTTTCAGCTCCTATTTAAAATTTAATAATCCCCAAGTGCATATATATGCAAGCTGTTTTATGTATCATGAAAGCTTTATTTTAATTAATATTTATTGAATCTTGCTAATAATAAATTCATCCTTCATATCCATTGTCATTATGGTCAGCAATAATCCATCTTTTAAACAGATTTAAAGTTTCACTTGCCATTTCGCCCTATGAGATATGAGTAGGTATCTAATTATTACCTATTTAAAAAGTCATGAGGTAGGTAGCAAAAATTACTGATCCCCTACTGCTAAGGAGGCTTCCAAGTTTGAAATGCATTGCGAACATTTTGTGACTAAGCTAAACCGGGAAGCCTCACTAGCACTCTCGAATCACTGCAAAAGCATTCGATTTACTATTACTGATTTCTTATTTGAAGGAGGTGTGGAGAAGAAAAAATTTGCATACTTACATGCTTAGATTGACTTGGGGGAATTTGTGATCAAATGATTCCATGTTCTCATCCAAACTCTATTATCAAAGTAGGCCTCACACAAATTTGAGAGAATGAAATGTAGGGACATTAAATCCATGGGTCCCAAAGGTCCATGAGTATATTGATTTTATCACCACAAATGAATACATAACCATTTACATGATCTTATTAGATTGTAATTCTTGCATAATGTCACCATCATTTATAGTTCGTGCTCATATTTAATGCTTAGGTTGAACTCTACAGCTGGATAATTTAGTGTTCATTTCTACACATTCGGAATTTGAATTACGAACAGTTAAATTGAATGGTACATCACCTGCCAAGAAGGCTCAAGGATGTGCAAAATTCTCAGGGGTGAAAAGTCATAAACCAGGACTGGGATTAGAAACCAGATCTCCCAAATTTGCACCAAGTGTTTTAACCAATGAAGCTACCTAGAAATCTTCTTCCACTGTGAGTTCCATACAAAATCCATGTGTTTAAAATGGGCTTAAAACTTGTGAATTAGGTATCACATGCACAAATGGGAGCACTCCACAGCTATATGTGCATGGTACCTCATGAGAACATTTAGCTTCTTTAAAGCCTCTATGCTATTCACATTGAGAGAGGATGCCTTGTTAGTAAGTTGAATGGTTTGACTGGGACAGCAGCAGTATTGGGTTTTTTGTCCCAGTCTTCCTTGTGACTTAATATAAATACCACTTTTATACCATTCTTTGGATTTCTTTGGCCAAAGTTTTGAGGGTACTATCCAAAGAAATAGTTGAGCAAAGATAATTTACCGAATTTGGATGGGAAATATGGACGGGACCTAAATGAATATGTAAGTCTGGTAGAACACTACTGTAGCAAATCATTAAAAGCAGTTTTTCTGGCGGCTTTTATTGCCCCTGTTGATTGGGATTCTTTAAAGCCGTGGTTCCCAACCGGTGGTCCACGGACGACAGTTGGTCCGCAAGAGCCTCGGGAGTGGTCATATAGAAAAGTTGCCAATAAATGGGGATTTTGAAACCAATGTGCATTCAATAAGATGGGTAATTTTGTTGTAATTTACAATAATTAATAGCAATAATAAATAAATAATGTTTTTAAAGAAACTGTTTTACTAAATCACCTTTGAATTTGGTTGTGGGAAAGGTGCTGAGGAAGGGTTTCAACTGATAGGGGGTATGGTGTGGGGTGGGGGTGGTCCGCACATGATTTCAGGCCGAGTGGTTCATAGACTTCTACGAGTTGGGAACCACTGCTTTAAAGGATCCAAGATACTGTCTGGCTTTATGTATTTAATTTGCATTCATCTACACAAGTGCCCTGAACCAGAAGACACCACTCCCAAACACCAACCAGCTTGGCAGGGAGACCACCTTAACTAAATTACACTGAGAAACAGAATTGCTACTTTACATATAGTCCCACCGTAGCCATTTTCAAGAGACAGCAAATTGTTCAGATAAGGCTAATGTGTTTCTCTCCACTCTTCCTCGTTTACCCTAATGATAATTCCCGTACCAACCAACCCACATGTCTTTCGTGGAGCACATGACCTCAGTAGACAGTCACCTCCCTCAAATAACTAATTAACTTACCTGCATTAGTTATGGGATAGAATTTTGTTTGCTGAGCTGGCTGCTGAGGTACCTACATTGGTATATCTGTGAAACAGATTGCATTGAGCAGTAGTATGATTTTTCTGTGAGTGACTGTACATTTAAACAGCTTTTTAGTCATCACACACACCTGTGCAATCCATGGAACACCACAATTTTTATTTGATTCTGGAACACTGAGAGAGATCAGGCTGTTTGTGTGTGTACTTTCACAGCTTGTTGAATCTGCATGAGCACTTTCTTTGCTAAGCTTGTAAATGGTTGATTGCCTTGAACATTGTCATACTTTGATTGTGAACAGTTCATATTACCCTTCAAAAACAGCCATGTTTCAGAGGTACCTGATGAAATTCTCACCTGTTTTGCAATGAGCTATTAGGAGCCATCTCCTGGAAAGATAATGTTATATAACGATATTTAAATCACTTTAAATACATTGTAGTTTACACATGACTTCGGAGATTAAGGTATCCTCACAGGTTGGAGACATATGGGTTGCTACCTTTTTTTAGTAAAATCCATTGCTTTCTGGTATAAAATTTCTCCATTTTTTAATAAACCATTTATTATAATACCAACTTATTTTACCAAATCTTAACTACCTTAATCACTACCCTATTTTCATCCTGGCATCCATACTTCTCTTCCAATTTCCTCTGAATAAATATTAGTTGTAAATCGATGGTGATGTCAGGCAACTCTATCTTTCCCTCTGACCTGCTACTTGCCTCTCTGATTTCAATTCTGCCACTGTTACTTGTGCCCTCTTGAGCTATATGTACAAGTTTCAGATCAGTCGTCCACCCCTCCATATTACCATTGAGTTCATCGATGCCTTCATTTGCATTCACCACCACTCTTGTGTTTAATGGCTTCCCCAAAATCCACAGAGCATGCTTAAATATTGTGAATATAGGTACTCAAGATTCATTTTCACAAGGTTTTCCTCAATCTAAAAATCAAAAAAAGTAGCACTTCCAGTCCAGAATTCAAATTGGTCTTTGCCTGAGAAATCGTTTGCCTTCTTCTCCAACTTTCCATCAATGGCATTGAAAATCACCGTCTTTTATGTGTGAAATTAAACTGATAGTCCTAAAGTATTCTCATGTATGTAATTGGTTGGTTGGTCCTTTGGTTGAGCCTATGGGTCAAAACTGCTTTTACAAAGTCCTCTTGGCAAAAATTCTTCCTCCTAGCTCCTGCAAGCAAGTTAAAAATATCTTTTTGAATACCATTATTACCTAGACTCTCGGGTTCTACTCTTGGAGTCTCATCTATTCCTACTGCTTTTCTTTCCTTCGTTTTTCATTGGGCTTTCTCAGTCTCACTATCCATTAGCCCTGAACTGAGGTTATCCTTATTTACTAGGCATTATTTTTCTTAGTAGGTATGCAGGACAATTATCTCTATCATACAGTTCTTCTAATGATTCTCTCCATACACCCTGAATCTCTTTTAGTTCAGTAAAAAAATCCCTGCCATGTCTTTGTTGCAGGGTATCGTGAATGTATTCATTCCTTTTGCACTTACATATTTCCTTACTTCTCTGAAACTTGTCCTCTTTCTTCTCAAGAGTTTTTTACTGAAGTTTTCTTATTATCTTTTCATACCTCCTCTCGCCTGGATGTATATTATTTCTTTTCCATCCCTACCATACTCCATTATTGCCCTCCTTAATCTCAGATTTGCTGCTGATCAGTTGTTTCATTCCAGAGAATTCCCAAATTACTTTGTCATTCTGTACCTATTTGACGTAGTATTCTTTCCCCCTGTGGCCTCTTGTCAGTATGTACTCCTGTATCGTAACTAAATGCATTGGGTATAACTTTGTCTGTGTAAACAGAATTCATTCCCTTACAAGCTCTACATCAACCACCCCCAACCACATCTTCTTTCTTCATATACATATTTGCACATAAATACCTTGTATCCCATGTTAAACCTTGTCCCCTTCAATATTACTCTATGGCTATTTTTACTAAAGTCCACACTGTCCTTTTGTGTCACCTCAGGCAGTTTTATCATGTCAATATTTTCATTCTTCATTTCCTGAACTTTGTTTTCCAACTTCTCCATTCTTATCATCTAAAAATTCTGCATTTCATCATCTTGCAATTGGCACTGTCATCTTAGCCCCTATTGTCTTTTTGTACGTTTATCTGCTGCCATGATTGGATTTTTTTTGTGATTATGCCTCTGGTACTCTCAATCTCAAGGTGGATTTGTCACGGTGGAGCAATAGTAATGATCTCATGAGTAAGTTATGATTTTAGTGCATATGAGCTTTGAGCTGAGAGATTAGGTCTGAAGTCAATCTCAAAGTTTGACTCCCATTTTGCATAGAAAGCTATAAACAATACGAGGTGTGATAAAAAAATAATGGAAATTTTTAAATTTTGCAGGCTTTATAATTCCAATTTTCAATAATTGTATTTATTTGCCATATGGTCAATAAGGAATACTACCTGGAAGTTATCTGCCGTTTGGTGAAGCAATTCGATGAAAACGCCCCTAGAATTGTGGAAAAATAGCTTGTGGAAATTGCACTACGATAATGCTCCCGCTCACATCTCACTGCTTATTTGTGATTTTTGCTAAAAAAAACAAATCATTATTTTGCCTCAGCCATGGTATTTGGCAGACATGCCCCCCTGTGACTTTTTTCTATTCCCGAGCCTGAAGTGAACCATGAAAGGATGACGTTTTGCCACCATTGATGAGATAAAAACAGAATTGCTGAAGGAGCTAAACTCTACACCGAAAAGTGAGTTCCAGAAGTGCTTCAAAGATTGGAAAATCGCTGGCACTAGTGTATTATATCTAAGGGAAATTACTTTGAATGGGGCAAAATTGATATTGATCAATAAATAAATATTCTTTAAGAAAAACGAAAATTCCCATTATTTTTATATCACACCTCGTACTCTCCAGAACACAATCGTTTTTAATTTATGCCATGCCAATTTATGTCAGTTACATTGCCAGCTCACCACTGTGCAGAAATATGACCTGATGAGCTCATATAACCCCCATTGTAATTGGTTGCCTTTTCTCCACATCCCCATTGCCTCGGTGATAATAGACCATTTCCATGGCAATTTCTGTTCCAGCTAGATGTGAATTATGCCATACCATCCCATTTTTCTCGAAAAACTGAGGAGTGCCGTTGAAATTATTTTGTCAAGGATAGGTGTAACTGGCTAAAACACTTGGAACTGGTTTTATAATGCCGCTGTCCATTAATTATGAAGCTGTTATGCAGAAAATTGGCCATAAAACTTTTTAGCCTTTACATTAATGCCTTTGCTGACATGAGTATTGGTTGCGAAAGAGTGTTCCCACATTATATTTATAGCTGAGAAAATATTTAACCGATAATTATAAAACTAAGCCTTAATGGATCATTGTGGTCCAGCGATAACATCATTCATTTCACATAACTTTGCACTTCAGCTTCCCCTATTTTTGTGACAGGCTGAGCATCTCCAATCCCTAAGGATGGGTAGGATGTAGAAAGAGAAGGAGCTCTTGCTAGATGTTTGCTAAATGTTCTGTCTTCAGGATTGGGCAAGGAGGGTATGGGAGAGTGACGGGCACTAATCTCAATTTGGGTTGGGCACAAGGATGGCAGAACCTCTGGGCAGACCATAGTATTTTTCATTATTATACGCCTAGGAATAGCATTTGTTGAATCATCCAAGCATATGTAATGGTGGTGGCATTTATTAGTATTTATCATATTTATTAGTGGCATTAGCATAGATGGATGAAATTTTAAGAATTAAGTTACTTTGATTTTCATCAAAAGAGTTTGGAATTGGCATTTCATCTGACAACTGTCTACGGTTCTCACTGATTTATTGAACTGTAACTTTAGCTAATTTTTTTATCACAGCAGTTATCTAAATCAGAATATTAATTCCCTATTGTGTGAAATCAGTTTGACGAAAACTCAGGGCAATTTTGTTGCGTAATAATTGCATTTTGTAATTTTGCACCATGTATGCTTTTCACCTCCGTACTTCTGGTATATTTTCATGTTTGAATTATGGAATCATTGAAATTCATGTAGTAGTGGACGTAAATACATACATGTATCTTCAAGAGGAAAGAATCTTCATCAATCAAGTATTTTTTCCATCCAAGATTATTAAATCCAATACAAAGGATTCCAGTCTAGGTAGCTTGGTTCAAACATTCTGTGCTGGTATATAAAGCAGCATATGAGTTTATTTTTGCCCTCATATGATCCACAAGTTTTTGAATCTCTGTTTTGATTTTGAATATATATAAGAATTGATGAATTTTGAGTGGGGAGATATTTTCCTTCTGCAAGTCAACAATTAGAAGTTATGGTTTTTCCCCTTTATGAGGTACTACAGCCAGTTTTACAAGGTGTGTGCTTTCTGTTTCCTTGATGCTTGCCTGACACTTTTCCTGCTGGTCAGTACACCGAAGTTAGGCAAGGCAGCATGCCGCCTGCGGCTGCATTCTTTGTGCATGCTGCTACAAAAGATTTCAATGTATGCCGCTCAACCTTGGTAGCTTTCCAGTCAAGGTTTTGAAGTTAGCACAGATCGGAACACTTCAGTCCAAACTAATAAATACCTGAATAATTTTATTGGTTGCGCAGATAAAACGCATATCCATACATAGGACCTATGAAAAAGATAGAAAATACAGAGTTATACAGTCAAACATTCAGAAGGTGTATCACACCAAGAAAATGTGACACGTTAAAATAAAAATTGCATCGTTGATGAATTAAGAGACTTAAAAATAGCTTGAAAACAGTTATCCAAAGGATTTTTTAATTTTGCTTTAAACCATCCATCAATGTAGGTAGTTTATTACACATATCGCCTAAAACTCATGGTGACAGGCACAGTAACATAAAGAGTAGGTAAGATAACGATATGAGAGGCGAAATATGAAAATTTGTTTGGTGACATGGTGACAGGCACAGTAACGTAAAGAGTAGGTAAGATAACGATGTGAGAGGCGAAATATGAAAATTTGTTTGGTAGCCTACTAGTAAGTAACATTCTGTTATTCAAGAAGAGGAAAATCCTGTAGGCACTCAATAGTCATAGCCAAATATGTATTTTGTAAATAGGGAGTATATGCGTACATACATACAAACTGCCTTCTCAAAAAAGTGAACTTATTGCCTCCCAATATTCATGACAAATCAAACCAAGAAACTTCCTAACCAGTCTTTACTAAAAATCAACACAGCAATTCGGGATGCATCAAAGTTCTTTTCTTCTCTTGTGCACTTCAGCCTACGTAAAGTTTCTTGGAGATCGGAATGGTGTGATTGGGTGATTGTAGTTCCCATAGTGAAAAGGTCTCCCAGAATGTTGACTGCATTCATTATTGTTTTCACTTTTTGTCCAATGCTCGCCTATTCCTTTTATATTAGGTTTTACAGATGAAGCATTAAGATCCAGGAGAGTTATGGTTTTATCAAAACAGTAGTTTCAGCACCTTTAGAAATCAGGCAAAAATGGAAAAACCTTAATCTTGTGCAAATTATGCCACATTTTGACAGAACAGGGAATAAAGTGACTCAAGACTGTGTATGTGGTTATCTGGCAGATTTAAAGTCAGTTTAACCCTTGCTCTCCGTGCATTCCTATCTGAATTACCCTTAAAATGTCAATATTTCATCTAAAATGGACACTTTTTGGAGATGTTTATCTCCCTATGCATTTTAGTATGAAGTTTAAGAAGCAGCCATATGCCTGTTATGTAACAACAGCTCAATATTATCATTTATGACTTCCAAATTTGGAATATCAAGCTCTCAAAACCCTTATACATAGTTATATGGTGTGGAGCCATAAGAATGGGCAGGAAACCTTCTTCTCGTGAAGTAATGCCCCTACAATGGTCCCTACATTGGTCAGCATAAAGGCTAGCTTGAAGGGAAACAGGAAAACATGTATTTCATGATGCTGGATGAAATGAGATTCTAACTAATGATGACTCATGCATAGTTAGATTAAGGTAGTTCTTGACATATTGGTTCATCCACATCTACATTCTACCCTGTAATCCGATGTAAGGGTTTATGGCAGGGGTGTTAGGGCACCAGCCATGTAAAAGGGAGAGAATGGATAAAAGGATTAAGGAGAGGTAGAGTATGAAAAGTGAGATGTATTTTGATGAATTAGGGACATGTTCTGTTTTCTTTTTTGTCTATTATGGTGTGTGAAAAGAAAGAATTTTTGTCCCTATCTTTTTGGCAGAATAACTCTCTTATTTTGTCATATCTGTCAGTTGCAGAGATGTGATTGGGTGTTAAAATGATATCTTCCCATGTCATATTTAAATTTGCGTTATCTGGATTTTTCCTGTGACCCTAGTGTAGTACTTGTCCTCAAACGCCAAACTTTAACTGCACTTTAGTTATGCATATGATTAGAAATATGGAGGAAGTATTTGCAGAAGTGATCTTGATTTTTAAGATCCGGCATTGTCTAAAAAATGGAAAGGAGTTTTACTCTATGAAAACATAAACTTACTGGATTCTGTTCGCTATATGGGGGATCCATGCCCCTTAAAACTCTAGTTTATAAAAATTTACCCCACTGGGTTTATCTTTCCGTTTTGAATTGTTTTATGTATCTTTTCATTTGGCATCAACGGAAATTAATTGCTTTCATTTTCTTGTCCCTTTATTTATTTCTGTTGCCTTATATTAATTGCTTCAAACTTGCAAGCACAAAACAAGGGGAGATGTAATTGCTACACCAAGGATCACATTCATTTGTTGACTACAGACTCTGTAGGAGATTTCTCAAGTTTAATCTATGCTTTTGGAGAGGAAAGTTTAAAAAAATGTGGATAGAACTCATAGTGTCATCAGTGATGTGTACTGAAAAGAAAATTGACTCGTTTATGTGAAACAACAGTCCCTATTGTGGTGAAAATATCCAATTCTCTTCGTAATTTTTATTGGGACTTTAATGGTGGCACATTCATGAGTTTTTTCTCATGATTGAGGTAGATGAAAAAACTTGAAAACTGTGAGGGAGAAAGAACGATAGAGTTGTCTTGACTGTTTGTTTTTGCTGCTCGGAATGCATTGCCCTGGAATGAAAGCCTGCATGTTTTGTATTAGAGGTTTTCTGATACTTATCGAATCTAAGAGCAAAATTATTTCATTTCCATGTAGATAGAAAATTCAGTAGGCATTTTTCAAGTGAATTGGCAGGCTAGAAAAAAATTCTCAGTCTATGATAATCATGATAGCTGCATGTGGCTTCATTGAATATACTTTAAGAGTTAAGAAAAAAAGTATGGTTTTAAAGTATAACACTGTAAAGGTGAGAATATCTGATGTGAGTAACAGCAGGAATATCATGTTTCTAGGCTTTGCTCTGTTTGCATTTTCAGTACTGCATGTTGATGAAGTAAGCTGCATCTGCTAGAATAATATTTACACTTTTTTCCAGGCTCCATTTCAATCATCAAGGTTAAGAATTATGCCAAAACATAAAACAGTCAACTTAATTTTCTGCATCTTCAGTGGTTTTAATAATTTTAGTTCGTTTGTTTGTTTACTTGGTGAATTATCTTCAACCTACAAGTTATTTGCTTGAGTTCTTTTGGCAGAGATTTTGTTCCCTTGTCATTTAAATAAATTGTTATAGCTAACAGTATAAGGAAATGTGACAAGTTATTCTTGTGTCATGGCTCGATTAGAGATCAAACCACCTATAGTTCTGATTAAAAATTTTTGGTATGTTGGTAGTGGTGTTGAAAATAGATGGGGTGCGAAGTGGAGAAAGGGTAGATGGGGGAGGAAACAAACATACAAAGAGACGGGATGTGGTGTGCTCTGTGAGCATATCACTGCAAAAAAATTCATTTTTTCTTGCAAAACCACACATTTATTTTCTTTGCTTCTTTCCACCCCCGCTTCTAGAATATGTACGTGGAAACATCCCTGAACACGGCTTCCCACAGTGCAGATTCAAATTCATGTCATTTTTGAACAGATACCAAACTTTGTCAAGCACAGTATGTGATTCAATTTTACATGAATGCATTTGGTGGCCATTTACAAGATTTGTTTCCCGGAACGATCAACACCTAATAAAAAAAACAATCACCAATATCAACTCTCGATTTTAGTTCACCTTAAGATTTTTATTTAGTTATTTTTTATGTTACCTGGGAATTTAGTGGTGAAAGTGATGATTACCCCACCAACCAGTGGCGGATACAGAAAAAACTCAAGGGGGGGGGCGCAAGTTATTGCGACGATTGTAGCTTTCAAACGGACTGCCTGGCAGCGACTCTGCTTCCCTTATATATGTAGCTCGGTTGTTTCGAGAACACTCGGTGCCAGAATGTTCGCTTCCAGACATTTAAGGAGTGTGAACAAATACAAACAGTAGAATATTTCTCGACTTTTCTCGAACGACAGACAGAATAACGTATTGAGATCACTAGAATAGCCGCAACTTTTCTCGTAGGTTAGCAATCTATGTGCCAGACAGAAACATATAAAATACGATGACGCGGACGCGCGCGCGTGCTACAAAAGAAAGTACAACTACTCGAGAACTCGACTCAGAGTCGACTGACGAAAGACATGAACGAATAGCGTGCAGACTGACTGGTGGGGGCGGCGCGGGCGGCAATGCAGGCGGCCCCGCAAGGGGGGGGGGGGGCGCGCGCCCCCCATATGTATCTGCCACTGCCACCAACACACTAATGTTAGAAAAACGTTAGTATAGCATTCGAACCAACATGGTTTGAAACACATTATAATGTCCAACCATCCAAATGTTTTCTTCTCCTTTGGACAAAACCGTTTGGGGATAACGTTAAAATAACGTCATTGCAAAACATGAATACATTTAACTCTTTATGTATATATTCCATGCACCAAATCACCCATCTCTTGAGTTAACTCATCACCTGGATCCTTATACATATAGGCATCTGAGATTGCAGATCCAGAGGAAGTTCAGGGTGGCCACTAGTTTGCTGACCTAAATTTACGGTTTACTTTGGTCATATTCTTTCTCTTTATTCATTTACCTGTTTTTATTTTATTTACACTAATTTGCTACATTTGAGAAATCAAGTACAAAAAAGTAAAGTAAAATCAGATAAATTCGTCCTGAATCCAGGCATCGGATATCAGTAGTTCCTTTCAAGATCTTTTTTTGATATTTCAGTGGGACGTGGTACGTGCATATTTCGCATACCCACCCAGATCCAGCACGGCACTTGACACCAAACAAACATGCACTAAAAAGCAAAGTTCAAAAGCTAGAAATTACAGACTGCACAGAAGGAAATAACACACCATCTTACTAAGACAGATCATGGAGCAATGAACGCCAAAGGCCTGTGAAAGTTTGTGGAAATTTCCAGCCAGGGACAAGTTGAAGGGGTTACACGGGTGGAAACAGGGCACATGTCCCATTATCTCCTTCAAGCTGCCCATGCCAAAGTCACATCAAATGCATGCCTAAATGTCGGCCCCGGTGGCGACGGGGTAAAGTCCTCGCCTGCTAAACTGAGGGTCACGGGTTCGAGTCTCGCCAGAGTGGATTTTTCACCACTCAGGACATGGGTGTTTGTTTTCGTCCATTGTTACATGTTAATACCCCCGATGTAAAAAGGCCGTTCGTGCTGTTTTCGGGGATGTGGAAATAAATAAATAAATTTTTATTCATTCATCCACAGCATCTTCAAAGTCAATAAATTTTGAAGTACAGGCTAATTTCCCACGCCAACAGCTCAACAAAAAAACAAAGGATTCTGCAAATTTTGCTCTCTTGCAATGAGTCAGTGGTTCAGACCGAAGGTGACCGCGGAGAGCTGTGAGGCCTGGGACCGACCCTCTCCACGAATCGATGGAGGTTCGCGGCCAACGTTGTTTTTGCATTTCTCTCAAACCACTTGATGTGGCTCGAGAAATTGATCATTAGGGTGGTTAGGAAATCAAACGAGAGTGGCGTGCGGTAACCAAAAAAGGATATACTAACATTTTTCTGACATTAGTGTGTTGGTGGGGTAAAATGCAGATATGTAAGTATTCCTTGCGTCCACTCGGTTGTACCCAAGATTAGTTCTGATGGAATGAATTCCCTTTACTATTCCAAAGCCGTGTACTTTTTGAGCCACATTGTGCCAAACAGTGTTGCACCACACAATTTTCTGGAAGCTGTATACTTTGTATTTCACAATATGAGGAAATAGGAGTATTTTTGAGTTATGACGTTGATTTAATAATTAAGTGATGATTTTTCAAAGATTAGTTGCCAAAATGTCATAATTATAAAAAAAAAACTGTCCAAAAGCTGTATTTTATCCATTGTGGAACACAATCTCATATTTCAATTAGAGTAATGCTTCCTTTCACAGGGATTCAGGCAATACAGTATAATCGTGGAACATAACCTTGCATTCATGGAAGTTTTAATGTACTCACTGTATAGCTGAAGGACCAGATCCTAGCTCCCACTCCACCATGGATCTCAACATTGTAGGATGAAGAGTTCAAAAGACTGCATTTCCATTGAACTAATGCTATCGGGCGCAAACCGCATCCCCTCTCTTCCTTTGTTCATTTAGTACACCATCTTCAGACTTGCTGTGCCACATCTATTTTCATAACCACTGCCAACCTTTAAAATTTTTTCATGCTAGCTTTAAATGTTTCAACCTTGGTCAGAACTGTGGTTTAAGCAGAGCTTCCTGCATTTACTTATGTTGTTTGCTGTACGTATGGAATAAATCAAACAACTAAAACCAAACCAGGCGATATTAAAATAAATATAAAATTATATTCATCTTAATGCAGCTGCGCATTATTGGAATAACTTATCATTTTACTGGTATTATATTTTTGAATAAGCAACTCTGTTTCAGATGATCACATCACCCTCATAACCATTGTTCACTCACAATGTTAAATTTAAACATTATTTTGAATGGATGGAGTGATTTATAGGCATGTAACAAAAATTCATCCTACCGTTTTGAAAGCTGATACCTATTCATGTGTTGCTGTTAATAATTTGATGAAAGCCATATAGAAACTCAATTATTGCAAAAAGCACCTTTCAAATATAATTTAAACAATAGCTGATGTTCATCCAATGGCTACAGAGTGGGCTGTAAATTATCAAACTATAACTGTTTCTAAATCGAGTGTTAGTTAATAGCTGATAAGGAAATTATATGTAGGATTTGAGTAAAATTTGGCTCAGAGGTTTACAGTTTCTATTGTGTAAGATGAAATTAGAAGCATATGTGTCTTTTAGTTTTAAGCCCCATATTATTTGTGTGCTTTAATTGTGTGCATTCAATGGCTTAATGGTACATATTTGTTTCTGAAGTGTTTTTGTTAAGGTGCTAAGAGTGCTAAACGGCTGACTTAGTATATTTTATAATACTTCCATTTATATCCTGTACCTCTATAAATATAATGCCCCATTTACAATACATACTAGCATTTCTACACTGGTAACTCAAATGCTAATAACAATCATTCAACCCTATATAGTAACTCTTGCATGGTAACCAACAACATAAATAAGTTTACTAAGTTTTGGGCTAACTAGCATACAAATGGGGAACCTTTTACTGGCTTTCGAGTTACTAGGGTAGAAAGCTTGTAAACAGGGCATAAGAATGAGTACTTAGTCATGTTTTAATGATAGTTAATTTTCTTATCTTTGATAGTTATTCATTTCAATAAATTCTTATAAATCTGATCTTGCTTTAAAAATACAAATACCTACATTTTCCTAAAAATTATGTACCTAATAAAATTAAATCAAAATTATTAACTTACTTAAAATTCGACTTCGTTAAATTGATTTAATTTCCTCAGTACACTCATATACTTTGTGATAACCAATTAAAAGGAAACTTTTAAAATAAATACTTTTTAATATGTACTAATTTTAATCATAAAATGTTATGTAAGATTCCAGAAATGCTTTTAAGATCTCCCACAGCATGTATTTACTGATAATTTAATATCACACACAATCATAGATTTCAATGCCAGTTATTTATTTTCTATGGCATTATTACAATTTGTAAATATTATGCCCTATTCCCACTCCATTGTTCATTTCAATCCCATTGTAATTGAATTTAGTTGAATTTTCCTGAGCATGAAGTCTGAAGGAATTCTGAGTTGAAATTCAATTGAAGGATCAAGCATTCCAGTTCATCAAAATTAACCAAAAAATGGCACCAACATTTTATTGAACAAACTGTGAGCCAGTATAGTCTTACTCCAAGTAGTATTTTTACTTAAATTAATTAAATGAAAAGATACCATATCATGCTTGGATACATAATCGATAATTTACATCACATTCTCACTCAGAATTGTTTCTTAAAATATAATATGAATTTTGTTGTTGGATGGATATTTTCATTTAAAGTTAAATATTTTCTCTCTATCCATATATCTGTATATTGCTTGTGCCTTCAGGTGCCGCTTGAAAGCTGAGCAGTATTCTAATTCTAAAATCATGGCTTAACATAAGTCAAAAATGTCTGGTCTGATATTGTATTCTTATGAGCTATACCATGGTGCCAAAATCTCTAAATTATCATTATTCCTTAGCTCTCTCCTCCCTCATTGAATCTTTTAAAAACAAGAAATAGTGTTATGTACATAGAATCCTACATATATTTCTGGTTTTGAAATGGCCATGTGATTCCCCAAATAGGTTTTTCTGTAGTAATAAAAGAATTGAATAAATAAACAGTAGTCACTAAAATTAGTATGAAAGCTAGAAAAAAACAATTAGTGTACTCATGAGGAAAACTCTTTGGTAATGTACTCATACAAATATTATCATTCCTCCTCTTTTTTTTTTCTTCCCAAACTCTATAGTTGTTCAGGATTAGGCCTCTGCCAGTATTAGTAAGTACCTTTCCCAAATTCTGTGGTCTGACATTAATTACACCTGTGGACTTATACCCTGTGCCTTTTGCCTTTCTTTAGTTTAGTTTTGTATTTCAATTTTTATTACATGAAATCGGTGTTATTATATGTGATTGTGAGATAGAAGCACCTTTTATCGAATGAGTTTGAAGTGTAGATTATTATTTCCAACTAATGTACCTACCTTAAAAGTAAATACTTAAGTGAAGCCATGTTGTTTGTCTTTGACTTTTAAATGTATGTTATTACAAAATTTATGTTGTAAAAAGTTATAATAATATTTTTGACTAATGACTTCATTGCATTGCATTTTAATACAGTATCCCATGTCAATATACTTTCATGCTTCAATTTTCCTTTCTATTCAATCAAAATTGTGGGATTTATGTATCAAAACTGGTATTTTACTCTAAACCAAGCAAATATGTTTTATGAGTCATGTTTACCAATTTTTCTTTTTCTATATCTCGTTCTTAATTTTAAGTATATACCTATCTACATTGTTAGGATTAATGCATGTTCTCATGTGAAGGTAGCCAACAGCAAAAAAGTTTTTATTCAACCATATGTTTATAATGTACATTTTTAAGTTAAAATAAACTCTTAACTTTTACACTTATTGCTTTCTACCATTTTGCCATAAATTACCTACCGATTGCAGATTTGTGGGTTGTAAAATTTTCCTCCAATTTGTTGTATATACATACATGAGCTTTTGTTGTACAGTTTTGGTGGTTCAAATTAATCTCACATCATCCCTTCATATTGACAAAGAAAATAGTCTCTGGGTAAGATTTATAAGGGAGTAATTGTACTTAATAATTCTATTGTCTGTCACTCAAGTATATGACTTGGCTTATAAGCCAAGAGTAATCTTCTTGATACACTAGAGAATCATGCTTTAGAAAATTGACTTCCTTGTTTTAAAACATGCTTGACTTTAGATATTTTAACTCTAATTTTTACAAATCTACTTGCCATGAACCTCATTCATTGGAACCATTTTATAAATCATGTTACCAACTAAAATGCTTCAATGCAAAGAAATCATTAGAGGGAAGTGGCTATTCTCAGAGGAAATGCCATTTTCAATTCATAATTGTGTCTGATTCATAATTTTTTACAGGATCTTGAGTTATATTGCTTTTTCATTCTTTCTTCGGTAACCATGTGGCACTGATGCCTTCTTGTAACCCATCACATGTGAACTTCAACATCAGTTTTCACAAATATAAGATTTCTTTGGTCGTGACATTTAAGAATTATATCAGTGAATAATTATTTTTCACCTTATTTTTGTGTTAGTTTTGGTTTTTTTATGAAGAAATTATTCTTCAAGCTTTGATTATAACACATGTATACATTTTATCCAAATGTTCATTATTTAATCAGAATACTGCTTATTGAGCTTGAAAAAATCTTTGCGGCAGATGGTATATTGTTAAATTATGCTTAAAATTTATCTATATAGGTGTATTCCGGTCTTGGAAACTTTGATATGCTTAGCAAATCTCCTCTGCCTTCTTACGGATGCATACAACATAATGGCATATTATGTACATAATTATTCAGGTTGTGACATAGTGGGTGTATTTTCTTTTAATTTTAGAAGGTAAATGAAACTGAATAAGAAAGACCATTGCTTGAATTTGATAGAAGTGACTGGATAATACGAGATATTTATTAATGAGATATTAATCAATGAATAACAACCATGAGTTAGAAAAGTCATCAGAGTAATGGAGTCTCAAAACAGTGGGCTAATTATTATTAGTGGGAGGCATATGTGGGAAGAGAGTGTGACCCTGAGTTACTTTTAGTGATACTGCCATCCATCTCAAAGGAGTGCAAGGATTTAGAAACCTAGCCTCTGCTGCATGCCTCAAACTGACTCTGTCTTTGCTTGCTGTAATCAGGTTGGTATGGTAAATAGAGTATTGGTTTCACATCATGAATGTCCCGGGTTCAAATCAAGGCAATGACAGTGATTTTTCAGTGGAAATTCAATATCCACTTGGGTGCAATTTACAGTGTACTTCAAGTGTAACATCAATTGTGAATCCATTTGATTGAGCGTAATATCAGAGGCTCCTTAGCACTTTTATGTTTACCCTCTACTGTCCAAAGGTTTTTAGCGAGTTCATTCATTTTTTCACTAGGCTAACCTTTTTTTTGTATTTTTGCCTAGTAAATATATGTACCTACATGTTTAATGAGCATTTGGGAATAGAGCACGGAAAATATGACGTATGTATTAGGAATTTCAAAGTAGTGCATGAATTCATCCATGTGGATGGTAGATGGCTGAGAGTAGGCTGGGGTTTGTCGACATTTTATTTTAATTCTGTCCCCCTTGAAAGGATTTTTAACCAAATTTTTCCTAATCACTCCCATGAAATTCTAAGCAAGAAAATACATTATATTTTCTCTCTTTATTCAATGGAATCCTTGTGCCCAATGCCTCTTAGCTCAAAGTTCAATGCTTGGTTTGATGTCAGTCAATTTAATTTGAATACCACCTAGCCCTCTGGCACCCAGTTTTGAGGGAACCCAAGGGGAATTGTTATTCTATGTTTGTTTCACCCCCAACAAAATCCAATACTTGCCCCTGAGGGGGCAATTTTGCCCCATTGAGAATCACTGAGGTAGGCTAATGCTGATTCTTGGTTTCTTTTTGTCTTTTCGCCATTTCCAAATACATAACCCCTCTCCTACCAACCAGACTAATTGTACATAATGGTGCAAATGACCTATTTTTTCAGTCACCTCCATTAATAGCCAACGATCCTTTGCATGCTAAGCAAATAGACCAGACTTTTAGCCCTTACACTCCCATGGAACTTTCCTTTTTCATTCTCAGAAAGCTCGCGTCCAATTTTCCAAAGTGTCAATCATTTATTTAAATATTTTTTGCGAGTATATTGTATAAACTAGTTCATTTATATGAACATTTTTTCAGATGCTTGTAACAAAATACTGTTGAAATAAAAATGATGCGAACTAGGGCAATATTAATTTTTTTATAAAATGAAGTTCAAACAAATTAACTTTTTAAATGAGCTATAGAACCTTCAGATTTTCAAGTCAAATTTCGTGAGCCAATATATTTGCACCTTGAGTGCCTGAAGGTTAAAATGTGACGCTCATTTTTTTTAAAGATAATTCAGAAAATGATTCCCTCATTTCTGTAATGGACATAGTCCACAAATGCTGTCTATTTTAGCCACCAAAGAATAAAAAGTTAAACCTAATGTACTCATGGGAAATTGTTTCTCAATATTTATTTGTGGCCAAGTTTTCATCAGTGCTCCTTCTTATGATTTTTGAAGGAGGATAAGTTGATCCTCTGCAGGCTTATTACAATGGCACCCTTGAGTTTTTGGGGCACCATTGAAACTGAGCGTCTAGAATAATGTCCTTTATACCCTCCATCTGTTCCCCATCTGTACTTCACTTTTGATTGTCACTGCCTATTCTTTAGCCTTTCACATTGATTGGGTATTCTTCATTAATTATAATATATCATTCTACAATCAGATTCTATTTTTATAAGTTCTTATTCTATGTATTCCTGCTCCCTTTGTTTTTAAAATAAATATGGTCACTATGTTACACCCTGTGTAATGCAGTACTCAGCATCAATGTATGGACACATATCCAACCAAGTTTAAATTATCCACCGAAAACTTTAAACTCTTCTGCATTCTAGATTTATTTAGGAAAAGTATTTTAGTATTATTTTATGGTGGCATTTTATATATTTGTTGAATCCTTGTCTTTTGTTGCACTTGCATTGTTTGTTTCATGTGAAATTGATGTTTTGCAATATATCTTTTCCCAGAAAAGTAATTTTGCATCCGCATGTGCTGAGTTTTAGGTCTAACTTATGCAATTTTTCTGAATATATCTGATTCCCTGCCGGCAGGCATTTTAAATGTGCAGTTGAATTCAATGAAATAATTTTCAGAGTAATATAGGTATGTATTTCAATTTTTATTTTTATCTTGTGTACATTATTTGGCAGTGGAAAGAGAGAGAAAAGCCAACAAAAATCCACTGGGGAGAAACAATTAGCTCCTCCCTCCTTCCTTGGTATATTAACTGATGAAAGCTTTCACTCGTCTTATTATTGGGGAAGTTTCATTCTCAAGGAACTTATGATTGATTATGAATGCAGTTCACAATTCAAATGCCTATTTAAATTGGTTGAACTAAGCATTTTGTTAGCCTTTTTATGTGGTTCCTCTTCTTGCATTGCAGTCAGGGTTGCTGGCTGTTTAGAGGATGTTTTATAGTGCAATGTGTGTATTATAATTATAAGTATTCTTGCATGGAGTTTTTCTTTATAATTTTTATTGAATTTTTCTGTCATCGCATTAATTCCACCTTGAACTGAATATATTATATTGTTTGCTTGTTATTTGTATTAAGTGTGATTAACTTTTAAGATGTAATGAGTAGAAATAGTTCCAAATAATTTCCTGTTTTAATTAGTTACCTTTGTCTGTTGATGGTCATTTGGGAATCGAAAGGGTTTTATGAAAGTCAAGTTATATGATTGCTGTTTTAAATCAAGAAATCTAATTATAGCTTTTTAAATTTTAGTTTTGAAAATTGGAATGTTAGCATTTTTTTATTCTTTCTTTCATGAGTAGCACTTTTGTCGAAATGTTTACTAGCCACCAATGAATGTGATGTGATGGTTTTTGTGCTGTTTGCGATAATCGGCCTTGATATTAATCGTCGCTTCGAGGGAGCTGGGAGTTTGGCAATGAAAACCACATAAGCCTACGGCTGCTTGGACAATCAGAATGGTAGCTCAGAATCAGTTCGCACGGGAAGGGGGAGAGTACAGGACATCAGATTCAGGTGACATGATCCCAGTAGCCAATGGGAGTTTATTCATTTATACCAAACAATATTACGTCACACATCATCCGATGTGGTCTGATACAAATAATTGAACTTACAACTGATATTTTATCAAATAAAATATTACATAAAAAGAATAAATATATCTAGGAGGTATACTAAATTGACTATCTAGGAGGAATTTATAAAATGCCCAGAATGTTTCCCCTTCAAATCTGAAACCTCCTCATCCATATCACTGGTTAAATTGGACAGCCATTGTAGTTATATAGATGGTAAGGCTGCATTAGATAGCTGATAATGTGTAGGTCTATAAATCAACCAAAATTTCTCAAGTTTGAAGCTAACCTTGTTTAAGTATGTTGCTTTACCATAACACTAAAGCCTTGATAGATAGGCAGAAAAGACAGATGGTGCCATAGGAGTTGAAGTCATTTAAAAAAACAAAATCTACTACTTACTGAGAATCTGTTCACCAAAGTCGAAAATCTTTAGGTAGCATGAAGACATATGATATGATTATATTCTTTCATAAATCTATATCCACAAAAGTTATTTTCTTTTTGACCCAAATTCCATTATTTCCAGAGAAATAGAGTTTGCAACCCAATGTATAGAGAGCCCTTTTGGGAACTCTGAGTAAGGTAATCCAGTGTATTTCACTGGCATATGAAAAAGGTCTAAAAACATTCAACAAACATAACCAACCAAATTATAGAAATCTCTTTCAAGAATTGCTGAATGGCTTCCGGTGTTCCACCGTGTAGTGTCTTGTGATGACAACAGTTTCATCCTCATTCCATAGGATATCTTCAGGTCAAAGTGATTCCATTAAGATTTGGCTGAGTAATTATAGACATGTTGGGCGAGTCAGGTGTGCTGTGATTGGTCATCGATTCTGGCACTTTCTGATTGGCCCTCTGGTCTGAGTCTCCAAGGTCCGTTTCAGGATCATTGATATGGCTATGGGTGTGTGGGAATAATCTCTACCATGTGCGGGATAGGGTATAGCCGTCTTCCCTGTTGATATTGTCTGGGTTCTTCGGGCTTCCCGTATTAGTCTAGGGAAGTACCAGTTTTCCCTAGCGATGATCTTCATGTCATGAAAATTGATGTCATAGCTGGGTTCAGTCCACTCATGTTCAGCTACTGCCGACAGGTGGAATTGCTTCTTCATTAGGGTCCTTCCACTCTCCTTCGGTCTGCATCTAAGAGATATCCCAGTTTGGCCAATGTAAAATTTTCCACAAGTGCATTGGATCCAGTAGACTCTTTTGTAGAGGTCGCGTGGTAGCTTGTCCTTAGACTTGGGAAACAGGTTGCAGATTTTCTTGATGGTGCTGAATCCCGTCACGATGTTGTGCTGGGCAAGGATCCTCAGTATCTTTTCTGTCGTGCCTGCTGCAAAGAACCCAGGGAACTTCAACAGGGAAGACAGCTTCACCCTCTGAAGCACATGGAAGAGATTATTCCAGCACACAAGTAGCCATATCAATGGCCCTGAAAAGGATCTGGGAGACACAGATAGATAGATTGTTTGTAGGGGGGGCCTTTGATAGGAGCCCAGGCACTTTGACCTTCGTGGTCCATTGTGCCAACCTCATGCCTGTCTGCCACATGCAGACAGGAGACAAGAGCGCCATGGTGAAGGTATGTATGGTCACCCATCCAACCATCCGTCCGGGCCCAACATTGCTTAACTTCGGTGATCTTAGGGGAACCGGTGTGTCAATTTGGCTGGCCCCTTGCCCATTTGGAGACATAAACCAGAGGGATAATCAGAATTCGCTGGGATTGATGGCCAATCTCAACGGAATCACTTTGACCTGAAGATGTCCTCTGGAACGAGGATGAAACTGTCATCATCACAAGACACATAATGTGGTGAAACACCAGAAGCCATTCAGCACTTCATCATAAATACTGTGGAAGCCTACGTGAGAATGTCAAAAACATATGACTGCATCTGAGTAATCAAACCATTGATACAATCATGCAGGTTGTCATTAAAATTTAACCGTATCCTCCTTGTGGCATTTTCATTTCCCCATGAATCAGGTCATAGATTTACTACATAGATGTGCTTTGAAAGATCAATGGTTTACATCTTTGAGCATGGTTTGCCAAAGTTTGCAGTTTTCCACGCATGCTGCTATGCTTTATTTCTCTCTATACCATTTCCAATGCTACCTAATTGTGAAGTCAATTTATTAGCATGATACAGTTCAATCAAATTGATTGAATTGTATCATGTTAGTGAAAAGCAGAATGTGTCTGTAAGTTTCTTCTGTTTCATTTGCTGTCTCAGTTTTTACTGCATTACCTCTTCCACTACCAATATTTGGATGATGTCTTTAATGCTGCATTGTGTAGAAATATTATTTCGATATTTTGTCATGGGTATGCATGTAGAAGATAAAAATAAACTTATTTAGGTTTTATTATTACAAACAGTTTCTGGCTACTGGGGTAGGTTCAGAAAAATATCTTCCATTAGTTACAGGGTGGGCTTCTGCATTCTCTATCGGTAGGTATCTTGCATAGTCTATGGGTGGTAGTCTCAGAAATCTATAAGTGCATAAATTTACCAATGCATTGGGATCTTTTTACAAATAATGTCTGCGGAATTTTGCTTGCCCCAATTATCTCTATCTTTGATTGTATGAACATCATTTTAGTCTTGGAGAATAAAATATTGTTTTTTTACTATATGAAATCATATGGTCACATTTTTGAGCTCAGCTTAACCATTTGGCCATTATGATGATGGGTGCAGGTTTCAGTAGTAGTGATGAGATTTATAACAAAATACATAAGAAGATAAGTTATAATCTGGCTATTTTTAATCTAGTGAATTCACATATGGTACATTGCATATTAATTCATTTAACTCTCTTCGGTTATGAATCATTCTCAGTTATGTTAAATTTTGAATTGCTAATTTAATGAGTAAGTATTGAGAGGGATCTATAGGGAAGAAATTTCATACAAATGAATTACAGTTTTTCTATAATTTATTTATGGCCGAAGATAGATCTAAAACTTTTTGGAGGCCTGAAACATTAGGAGAATGAGATGAGTTGCTTCAGCTTTAATTCAGATGCTCATAAAATGAAAGAATATATCAAAGTTTTAAGTATTATGATTTATTGATGTGTCTTCTGGCTGGTTAGTGTTTGTTCATTTCAAAATACATAAAAATTAAAACCTGCATTAGCTTCTGCTACTTACACTATCGATTTAAAATTTGTCTTGATCTCCTGAAAGCATGAATAATTTATTAGTACATATTTAACCATCACAATGCCATGTAAATTTTTATGAGTTTACTCTGAATTTTGTATCATATTTTTTAAAAATCACATTTTGTTTATATATTGGTCATTTTTAATTTTTCAATTGACAGGTTATGCTTCCAATTTAATAAAAATAATGAATTTTTATGCTTCAGTTATATTTCTGAAATGTTAACTCCTTGCTAATTGTCATAAAATGGAAAGCACGTGGCACTCTGTGCAAAAGTAGCAAACAAAGATATCATCTCATGACACTCAAAAGGGTTAACTCTATTCAGGAAATGGCCAAAGTATGTATGTTTTCTCTTCCTTGAATCATACATAATCACAATCTCATACATATTTATATCCCATCTAATGATAGCCATGAATTACTTTTGTCAAATCATTCTCCAGCATGGAGAGAAATGGCTTTTTAACTGGTAATCATGCTGGTATTTATCCAACTTCAATGAAGAAAGTTCACTAGGCCATTATGAAGACCTTGAGTTGGAGCTTCTTCGTGAACATGGTTATTTTTTTGGAAATGACTCAATCAACTAAAGAACCTAAAGGTGTTGAAATTAGTAATGGCTAGTTGCATAAACAACACATAGGTATATTGTATACATACACCTGTATTAAATAGAGGAGATCAACTATAGGTTGACCTATAGTTGAAGCATTTGTTTAATAAGCATCACAGAAACATTCTTTAACTTCACTATTTTCATAAATGGTCTCATAACTTACAGGAATGGTAGGTGGTATTTCATACATACAAGTTCCATGAATAATAAAGATGGTGAATGTGTAATGAACCAATTGGAGTCATAATCACACAGTAAAAAGAGTTACCTCTTATCTGTTGAATAATGAGTACATTTTTCATACATCAATAATGTGTGTACACTATTTGATGCAAAATATACATTCATACATTTTATCAGGAGGTAGGGGAATAAACCAAATGATCTAAGCAATATATTTTGTGAGAAAAGTTTCAAAGCCATTGATTTTGCAACCAATATATAGTAATGAGTTTCATAATTTTATGGGTATTATAACTACCCATTCCATAACCTTTTTTTTGTTTGTGCAACCACTGTAATTTATATGTATATTATTAAGGCTAGATGTGGGGCATTGGAATCATCAAATCTTCTAATTCCCAGGGATCTTGAAAAAGATGTGAAATACAAAAACTCATTTTCATGCTTTTTTATCATTTCATTCAGTATAAGCATTGACATCTAATTTTGAATGAAAATATTTATTTTGCATAGGTAAATACTTTATATTTTATTAATCTCATAATTATCAAAAATAAGAACTCTGGGATTTGAGAACCTCTTAGCATTCAAATTTGGATAAGGTTTTTATAAAATATAGGATTTATCGCACATCTAATCAGGACTTTTAAATGCACAATGAAAATTTAAAAACAGACAAAAGTCACTGAAATTGAAGCTATTTTTTTGTTCAATTGCAACTTTTTCTCATTTTCTGCTGATTAGCTTCCTCTCATAATGTCCAGACAGATTTCCGAAAGTTTCTCTCCAATTTTGTCATAAATATAAATGTTCAACTTCCATTAGTTCATAGTATTTTATATTTCTATTGGTCTCTAAACTGATAAGCTATCATGATCATTTTTCATCTCTCCGTAAACAAAAATTCATTCACATAAATGAAATCATACCTGCACGTTCTTTAAATGTATGGTAGGTAATAACTGCCCAGAGCACTTTATGCCATGTTTTCTGAGAGGATTCTACAGCATAAAACTTACTTATATTCTAATTTAAATGCTTATGCAGATCATGCTGCCAGTTATCATTGATAGCAGGCTAGTATAATAATAAGTATCTAGTTAGATAATATTCAGGCACTACCTACTTAGAAGTGTTATTGAAACCATATATGTATTATAGCATCTTTTACTTGCTTCATCGTGCATATTCAAAATTTTCCATGGCTTGCACGAAGCTGCATATTGATGTAAATGTACCTCAAGGGATATTTCACTATGGTCCTAGGTTCTTACTCCAGTACACACTGTGGGGATTAACTGTGAGGGGAAGTAGCAATACATTTTTCTCAATTAATTTCAGCTTAAAAACCTTTGATAATAATACTCCTGAGGCATTTATTGACCATAGATAAAAAGCAAATCATTCATTTTGAGCATATCTCAAGTATCTTTGACACGTAAAGACTTGTTCTAACTCCAAAGTGACTTCAGTGCCTTTGCTCCATCAAGTAAACCTAATATTGTGATTATACAGAGGATGCAAACTTTCCTTCTCGTACTTACCAAGTAGGCATATTGAGTTTCTGTTAAAGTCAATTCAGTGGTGCATAGATACTGCTCATTTAGGCATTATCACAGGAATTTATTTTAGAGAGCACTCCAAAATGAAGAGATTGCCTCATGATAAAAAGTGTTTAACTTGACTTGGATTGGAATTCAAATCTCCTGATTACCAATAAGGTGCTTCAATGAAAAATAAGTGCTCTTGACTTAAACTACACAGTAGCCTGGAGGCACTATCAAGGCTACTAAACCACAGTCAGCAGAGGATAAAATAAACTTTGTTGTTTTAGAATAACTAATTTTTTGACATATTCATTGGGAAATACACACAAATGCTGTGGTATGCTATCATGCACCTGTGTATGCATTAACACCCTTATAAAATTAACCTGAAACTTAGATGGCTTGGTGGTTTAACTAGCTAACATATCCAATCAGCATTTGTGAGATTTTTTAATTTGAAACAATCAGTTCAAATGATTTTTGACAAATTTCCTCACTTTATTGTCATTCCTTTGCACCCATACAAATGACTGCATACAACACAATTTGTGTATAATTTGCTTAGTATTATGTAAAGGTGTATTGTAGAGGCTCCATTCATTGCAATATGTACCTTCAATTTGGTTAACTTTTCTTGCAAAGTTCTTTATTCATATCATCTTATCTTGAAGATAAATTACCTAATTTACTTTCA
The DNA here is from genome assembly GCA_963573305.1 of Pyrrhosoma nymphula. Lineage (NCBI taxonomy): Eukaryota > Metazoa > Arthropoda > Insecta > Odonata > Coenagrionidae > Pyrrhosoma > Pyrrhosoma nymphula. The sequence continues at coordinate 1,676,964 of OY754335.1, read as the reverse complement.
CATTGAAGTATCTTAGCCCCGTTTCTTTAGAACCATTTGTGCTCATCACATGCAATTCCAAACTGTTTCTGATGATGAATGATAAGTATGAAAGTGTATGTATATATGTTCATAATTAAGGTAACATAGTTCCATCTATTTGAAGTTTATTAATAGTAAGTCATGCTTTTCCTAAAAGTATATTTATAAAAGCTAAACTGGTTGTTTTCTTTTTCCCTATAGATATTTGTGAGGGCCCAGTTCGACTATGATCCTTTGGAGGATGACCTTATCCCTTGTGCTCAAGCTGGCATTGCCTTCAAGACTGGAGATATTTTACAGGTATGTAGAATTAGAGCTTATTGTTCATTTTAGGCATAAGGCTGATAATTGAAGAACTATTTGTTCATTGACAGTTTAACCTGCGGCTTAACCCTTCAGCTTCAGCAGCTTAGTTTGATAGGAGTTGTCTTCCCCTCTGGGGCAGGCTGGGGAGTACCTAGTGGGTTGTTGACCATTATTATTTGGGTTAACGTTGAACCTCTGACTTGCAGAAGTTGTTGCTGTTGAACACAAGTGGAGATGCAATCACTAATAATTGATTTATTTGATAGGAAAAGGTATTTTCGCCAAAGTTAAGCATCGTTGGGCTCGGCTCGAGTTTGGAGGGGTGATCCTCCGATTCAACTGAGAGCTGTTGCCCCTGTCTGCTTGTGGCTGACAGTATGTGCGAAATGACCTTAGCCGTCGAAGAATGTTAAACAAAAATACTTCTAAAACCTTCTTTGCTGTTTTCTGATTAGTTAGCTCGTGAGCCATTTGTTGATTAGGAAATTAAGACTGTAAATTGAAAATTTGTGTTCAGCAACTCAATTGTTGATTGAGGTGAGGAGAGACGGTGCAGAGGGAGTAAGGGAATGGCAGCGATAGTTTCTGTAGCATTCAGGGTGGGGGTAAACTAGAAGAGAAGGAGTATTTTTTAATAAACAGCCAGGTTGTAGTGGGTTAATTTTTGGAGGTTGGGCAAAGATCATAAATGCAGCATACAAAGCCTTACATACAGGATTAACGAGGTGGGAGAGAGAGTTTGGGAAGGGAGGAAAAAGACTTGGGATATGCAGTTAGACAATAGTGGAAGGCCACTAAGACATATGTGCCGTACTTCCCGACCCATTAGACACGTTGGCCCACAAGATGCGTTGTGATTTTTGGGTTGGATTATTTAAGAAAATAAATATAATCTACATCTGTTTATGTTAATATTTTTTACCAAAAATGGGATAGGAAATATATTAACCTTTATCCGCCTTGCGTACCATATAAGTCCCTTTAAATGTTTCCGCTCACTGTCATGCGTACCATTTTTGTCCCTCTGGGTTTCGCTGGGTCTTCCCTACGGTCGCAGTGCAGCACTTTGTTCCAGAGCAAATCTGTTGATGCAGTTGGGTCCTCCAGACGTGTCTCATAAATATGAGCCCTTCCGTGACTCCAAAGATAATCATGTCAGAGATAACGAGTTATGGAGAGAGGAAGTTGATGCCTCAGCACAATACGTCCCTCGAGCAGATGGTAAACATTTTCTCTGAGTCCGAATGAAGGTCAGCAGATAATATGTGGATGGAAAGAAGCAGACGACCATATGCCTAATTGGTTTAGTGTTGATAACAAAAAAACGGATCCTGTGCAATATTTTTTCTAGCTGGTTCTACAGTTACCGAAACATCTCAGTCCCAGTTGTCAGAGAGCTACAAAAGTGTTCGTTGCTTCATAAGTGAAGCGGAAAAGATAGTTTTTGATTCCCCGCTATAAATGGGTTCCAAACGTAAACTGACGGAGTTAGACAGGCATATTGCCTGTCTTACTCCGTCAGTTTACGTTTGGAGGTTTGTCCGTCAGTTTACGTTTAAGGAGAGTTGATAGCCGATAGTGATTTGGATTCTTATGAAGATCCAAGTGCTGGTGGGGAGAGTGATAAGCCGGAGTTTCCTCTTGAGATGATTCTGATTAGTTGGCTCGTGAGCCATGATTCTCAAGAGGAAACTCCAGGAGAGGTATCCATCGATAATTCGTCTTGGGGATCTCCAGGGGATCAGGAACGTGCTACTGTACCCAAAGCGTTTACTGCCCATAGAAAAGGAGTGAATTTTGATGAAGCTAAAAATATCAGCAGTGAGTCAACCCCTTTGTCAGTTTTTTTACTGTATTTTGCAGAAGTGATCCCACTATTGGTGGACCAAACAAATCTATATCATCAGCAAAGTTGCAGTGATGTAGATGAAGGCTCTTCACCTCGACCTGATGTTAGTCTACATCAGATTTATTTGTTCTTGGCGATTATTTTACAAATGGGGCACTGCCCTTGAGAACGCTGAGAGATAACTGGTCTACTCTTGAACAGTTCCATACTCCCTTCTTTAGCACTGTAATGCAACATGATCGCTTTCTCCACATTTTGCGATTCCTTCATTTTTCTGACAACACTGAGGCACCTGATAAAAATGACGAAAATTATGACAGGTTATAGAAAATTAGAAAACTTTTTGAAAAGCTCAATGATAACTTTGTGAAGTATTATTTCTCCAGTGATCACTTGGCAATCGATGAAGTAATTGTACTTTTCAAAGGTAGAGTGATATTCAAGCAATATATCCCAAAAAACAAACATTTCAGCATAAAAATTTACAAACTTTCTGACTCAACAGGTTATACGTATGATATGAAGGTATATTTAGGCAAAGATAGACAGACTTTGACACAAGAAATTACAGCAACTCATGCCACTGTTAGGCAATTGACAAGGAGAATTGAAGGAGTTGGCCATAAACTATACATGGACAATTTTTTCTCATCTCCAGCTCGTTTGTTGACCTCAAAAAAAGTAAAATATTTTGCTGCGGAACTGTGAGACATAACCGCTAAGGATTGCTTCAAAATATTGACCGTAAGTCACTAAAATTGAAATGGGGTGACAATCGTACAATGGCACAGGGTGACTTAACAACAGTGGTTTGGAAAGACAAAAGGGAAGTGTAGTACATTAGGGTGGGCCGAAAAACGCGAAAGTGTCCGAATCGAATCGTAATAACACGGCAAAGTTGCTACTCGTCACCCTGATGACAAAAAAAGAAAAAGTTTTGAAATCGGACCATGTCTTCCGGTCGCACATCTCGTTCGAAGTTTTGAAAAATCGTAAAAAATATGACTTTTTTAGGGATTTCTTAAAATAAATTACAGTGATTGGATTACGTTCAAATTCGGTATGTGGCCTCTTGTAAAGAACCTCTGTCTTAAAAAAATATGTAACACCCCTTATCTTCTTCTTTTAGGTGGAGGGGGAGTCGCGCATCACGTTCAAATTATCGAAAAATCGTAAAAAACATGACTTTTTTCGGAATTTTCTCTTAATAAGTTACAGTGATCGGATTGTGTTCAAATCGGTATGTGGCCTCTTGTAAAGGTCCTTTGTCTTTTAAGAAAGATATAATTCCCGTTACCCCCTTCTTTTATGGGAAAGGGGCATGTATCGTAAAAATGAGTGACCTTATGGTAGGCCTACGCTTATTTTTGAAAATTGGTTTTTCTTTTGAATTCGTCCCTTCAAAATAGTTGTTTTGGCGAGAAAACAAATACATTTCAGGATGGTTGATGTGCGACTACCCATAGCCGTGCCTAAGGGGTCAAAGTGCTGGTGCACTAGAATAAGCGGATTTCGATGCCAGACACACGTCTTTACAGTAATTCGCTGATTGTCGAGCTCTGCAGGGGCGAAAATTTTAACCATTTTTCCATATCTTGAAGCCATCATGGAGTAATATTACTCCGCACCGGCCTAGCCCCCGCGCCGTACGGGCGCTTGGCTGACGGTCGCCGCTACGCTGGCATGGGCGTATCCAGGGAATTTGGCTGGGGGGGGCCATGGGACCTCCCACCCTCCAGGGGGTCTGGGGGGTACCCTCACTTCAAGAGGGGGTGTTTTTTACCCTGGAAAAGTGTGAACGGGGCCAAAAGGACCGCGCCACCGTGTTGTGGCTTGGCCGCAGGCATGCGGATGCCAGCCCTGTGTGAAGCGTGGCCTCCAAAATTTCGATTTGTCAAATTTTTCTGGGGGGGGGCACGAGCCTTCTGGGGGGGCCTGGCCCCCCCTGGGACCCCCCTAGCTACGCCCATGTACGCTGGCATCCGTGCCGTGCTCTGAGTGCTCCCCCCTCTGTCCCCATCCCTTCTTTCTCTTTGTACTTCCTCGTGCACTTCTGAGGGTAAATAAATGGTCAAGATTATCTGATTACCTGGATGTGTTAAATTAACGTATTTGAAGATACAATGAGTAAGCACACAATTCAGTTCCGGTCTCTTGATGTAGATGGTGTGTCATACTTATGAATTAATGTTGACTTTTTGATGTCAGGTAGGGACTTCCGGTAGGAATCTACGGATATGAGCAAGTCTTAAAAGGCGTCCGCTTTTTGTGTTATTGTTCTGTAGAAATCTGACATAAGTTCTACGCCTCGCTCCGCATAATCATTAACCAGTCTATGGTAAGAAGCAATTTGCTTTCCCATTTTGTAATCCTCTTTTTCAGCCCATTCAGTCACAGCCCAGATAGCAATGTAAGCTTGAATCAAGCTTGCCGCAAGCTTATTCTTGCAAGCTGGTAAGCTTGCAACAAGCTTGCAAAAACAAGCTTGCAAGCTTGCTGCAAGCTTATATCAAGCTAACTAGCAAAGATTATAATACACAAGCTAACTAACTAGTCTCCACGCGGCAAGCTTGCGCTTCAAACTGCAAAAAAAATAGTTTCACCATGGACAACTCTCTTAACCTTACACCGGACTGTAATTTCAACTCTACTCTAATTACGTACCTACCTACAGTATCATATCTAGCAACGACCTACGTCATACACAATTCTTTATTGAAAACATGATTTCAAGAAAGTTGTATATATACGGCCATTCCCGTGCGGAAATGTGTTCGCGAGAACTAACTATTAAATGTCAATGCCGTGATAGTTTATGGGGTCGTACCATCCAATTGCGATAACAGTTTTCAGTCATTAATTAATTGATACCTATGTTGCCAAAGTAAATAAATATAGTCAATAGCGTCAATAGTAATGAGAATAAACAATAATGAATTTTCCAATTATTACAAGTTTGTTTACATTTCAATGAAGGCGTAACTTACTCGCGGAAATGTTACGAACGTGAATATGCATGTATTATCAATGTTATGAATGTGGAAATGAGAAAACTGATGAATGTAGCAATAAAAGCATTTCAATAATTTAGTGTACAAAGGCATTTAATTACGCAAATTATGTGAATTCCTATAGGAATTACAGTTTCCTACAGGAACGATGAAGCTTCCTATAGGAACAATAAATTTCCTATAGGTACAAGAAAGTTTCCTATAGGAACGAGAAATTTTCCTATAGGAATGATAAATTTTCCTATAGGACGAATGTTTTCCTATAGGAACGAGGAATTTTCCTATAGGAAGAATATTTTCCTATAGGAACAAGAAATTTCCTATAGGAACAAAAAAATTTCCTATAGGAACAAAATATTTTCCTATAGGAATGAGAAATTTTCCTATAGGACGAATATTTTCCTATAGGAACGAGGAATTTTCCTATAGGACGAATATTTTCCTATAGGAACGAGAAATTTCCTATAGGAACGAGAAATTTTCCTATAGGACGAATATTTTCCTATAGGAACGAGAAATATTCCTATTGGACGAATATTTTCCTATAGGAACGAGAAATTTCCTATAGCACGACTATTTTCCTGTAGGAATGAGAAAATAACCCTCTAGTTATGAGAAATTTTCCTATAGCATGAATATTTGACAATGGAAAAAGGTTTCCTATAGGAATTAGCAATATTTCTATAGAACAAATATTTATTATAGGTACATTAAGAATGTTTCCCATAGTGCGAAAAATTCTAATTAATTCGAAATTAAAAAAAGAAAACATTTCATTTTATCAATGGTTCTGCATTCTCACAAATATAATGCATACATCACCATACAAGACAAGTTTTTACAATATTTCATTTATAATTAAAACATTATTGTCAATAAAAAAATTTTAAGAAAAAGTTATAAATTCATTAAAAAATGGTTCACCGGTATGGAACTCGTCAGTTCCATTCCAATTCCAGTGTAACGCAAACTATATCTGGCATAACACATGAAGTTCTTCTCTCTTTGTCATAGTCCGGCGTTTTCACGGGGCACGTACAATCTGATGTAAGTACGAACGTGCATTTCAAATTGCATGGTGTCGTTTTTACACGATGCATTACCCGCGCCGGTAGATGCGTGAATACAATCACCATCAAATTTTCACCGTGTAAACACTCCAAATTGCGCAAATGCGTGGACAGAAAATAGCTCGTTCTAATTTGGTGAATGTGTTCACGCATCTGTCCAGCCACGTACTTGCGCGGGTAAATGCATCGTGTAAACACGGTAAGCCATGAATTGCAAGAACGCATGCGTGAATGCATGAACGCGAGATAGCAAAATAGCTTCTGCTCTAATTCGAAAATGGTTGCACGCCCGATTGAGAAAAAATGCAGTTTGAAGTTGTGCAATTTCGTGCCCGAGTAAAACGGCCTTATGACTATGTAGGTGTGCAGCAATCCTCTTTCGAAATTAAAAAAACTCATCCTCTCTCTTCTATCAATCATTAAAATTAGTTGAGAGAGCATTAGTTGAGAAAGGATTAAAAAAATCAATCCTCTCTCAACTAATACCAAAGTTATACTTATGAGATCACTCACTCATCAAATCAGTCAGTTGGTGTAGTGGTCATAGTCGGCGACTCATGAACTGAAGGTCCCCTGATCTAATCCTAACGGTGGCGTTTTTTTTAGGTTATGTATATGAGACTATTTTCCAATGGGAAAATTATTTCCTATAGGAAAATTATTTCCTATAGGAAAATTATTTCCTATAGGAAAAAATTTCCTATAGGAAAATTTCGAGTTCCCATTGTCAAATTACTGTGGGAAAAAAAATTCCTATAGGGCATTTTCAATAGGGTGGGAACATCCCGCAACTGCACCTGTCTCTTCTTCAGCGGCTCTCTGAACCTTCATTATTGAGAATACCGGTGGCAACTTGCGTTTTGTCTTCTTCAGTGAGTTTCTCATCGACCATTCCTCACTGCCCTCCTCTGATCATCCTTCTTCATCTTTAAATCTACACCCCGACCCAATAACTCCTAACCTCGGTCCGTGTTGATCACACAAGAAAAGTATTTCTTCCTTCCAAGCCTTTTTCCTGCTATTTTAGTTACCTCATTTGCCGAACTCGATACTCTCTGGCGTTACTTTGTAAAATTACATTTTGATAGAATCAAAAACAAACTTTGTAAATTTTACAATTGATTTTATTCACTACGACCGGTTTCGACGCATAGGCGACATCTTCAGGTGGACCTTCAGGTGGACACCTGAAGATGTCGCCTATGCGTCGAAACTGGTCGTAGTGAATAAAATCAATTGTAAAATTTACAAAGTTTGTTTTTGATTCTACCTCATTTGCCTTTTTTCCAGCTGTTCCATTGCATCATTTTTGATCAAGTCAAACATAGAGTCTAGCTTACTCTGAAACATTTCTTTCTTAGCCATTGCGGCTGCACTTGGTGGTTTATTAGTGGAGGTATTCTTATGGAGATTCCTCCATTCCTGATAAAGCGACTCAAAATTTTTAAATAACCCGAATGTCTTGGATATGGGGAATTTTAGTTTTGTTCCACAGATCAACAACTTCTTTCATTGCAATCCAATCTGCGTCCCAGACGTCATGATTTTTTCTCATGCAATAAAAGAACACACACAGTTCCTCACGTATTGTTGGAAGCTTTGGTAATACTTAAAGCTCCACAGATTCTTTTCCAGCAAGGTCAATCGCAGCTCCACTCCGCATCCACGCCATTGTGTAAAAAAACTGTTTCACTTGAAATAGATTTCTACGCAACCACACACTTGCAAGGGAAACACCTCACTGAACTTCTTTGGCCAATAGAGAAGAGACTGCGATTCTCTTATTCTATGTATTCACTATGTCAAGGCAGAGAAACATAGAGGACTGCCGATAATCTAACCTCATCCCACAGGGCTCAAATGATTACCTTGGAAGGATAACAGGAGATACCAAAATGATTACAAAGCAATGCTTTAATAATATGCATCGTATCACTATAGACTAAGTTAGCAGTTTTGCATCAAACCACTTCACCAAAACACATTCATAAGATAACAGAACTATCAGGTTATTAGCTTTTCGGTGTCTGTTCAGAGTGAAAAGAACACTCAGCGAAGGAAAACGAGCGTACGATTCAGCTGAATTGACGATAAAAAATATAAAAAACCGACCGTCGCCCGTACGGCGGCTTGGCCGGTGCGGAGTAATATTACTCCATGATGGCTTCAAGATATGGAAAAATGGTTAAAATTTTCGCCCCTGCAGAGCTCTACAATCAGCGAATTACTGTGAAGACGTGTGTCTGGCATCGAAATCTGCTTATTCTAGTGCACCTGCACTTTGACACCTTAGGCACGGGTATGGGTAGTCGCACATCAACCATCCTGAAATGTATTTGTTTTCTCACCAAAACAACTATTTGAAGGGACGAATTCAAAAGAAAAACCAATTTTCAAAAATAAGCGTAGGCCTACTGTAAGGTCACTCATTTTTACAATACATGCCCCTTCCCCATAAAAGAAGGGGGTAACGGGAATTATATCTTTCTTAAAAGACAAAGGACGTTTACAAGAGGCCACATACTGATTTTGAACGCAATCCGATCACTGTAACTCATAAAGAGAAAATTCCGAAAAAAGTCATGTTTTTTACGATTTTTCGATAATTTGAATGCGATGAGTGACTCCTCCTCCACCTAAAAGAAGAAGATAAGGGGTGTTACATATTTTTTTAAGACAGAGGTTCTTTACAAGAGGCCACATACCGAATTTGAACGTAATCCAATCACTGTAACTTATTTTAAGAAATCCCTAAAAAAGTCATATTTTTTACGATTTTTCAAAACTTCGAACGAGATGTGCGACCGGAAGACATGGTCCGATTTCGAAACTTTTTCTTTTTTTGTCATCAGGGTGACGAGTAGCAACTTTTCCGTGTTATTACGATTCGATTCGGACACTTTCGTGTTTTTTGACCCACCCTAGTGTACATGCTCTCAAATATTCAAAATCCACCAATAGAGGGTAACTTCTGTGATAATCATGGGAGTGCTATCCGTCCAGCTATTGTAGAAGACTATAACCGCCACATGGGATACGTCGACATAGGCGACAGGATGGCAAACAGTTATTCCATCAGTCCTTGTACTTGGAAATGGACCAAAAAGCTGTTTTTCCACCTAGTTGATCTTACTATCATAAATAGTTGGATACTTCTATCTTCATGTGGTGCCGATTTTTCACATCGCCAATTCCGTCTTGAACTTATTAGGAACCTTGTGGTGAACAGGTCATCTGCTCTTCCAAGTCGAACTGCCTTGCGTGGATGACCTAATAGTAGCGTGAAACATGTGGTTTGTTTGGAAGCGAAAGACAACATGCACTGGCCAGTGAATGGCAGACGCTCACGTTGTCGCATATGTTCTTCGACAGGGGTTGACTCCAGAACAACATTCAAGTGTAGTAAATGTGACATTGGACTCTGCATTGTCTCCTGTTTTGAGACCTACCACACTAAGACAAGATTTTAGAATAGCAGACGATAGCTCATGTGTTTCAGAACATCAGGAGGAACTTCACTAACTTCAATATGTGAGTAAATAATAAATTATTATTGTTTTTCTAACGTTTTCATTTATTCTCGCTCTCAACAAAATTATTTACAATTTCTACATATCATTTAAAGACAAAATTACAGGTTTTTCAATGTTTTCACATAAACATACTTTTTGTTTTATGAAATTATGATAATTATTTCATGAGATTCTTACCTTTAAAAAAGTGAGCAACTTTTTTTAAATTCCTCAAATTTAAATCCAGCAGCCTCATGCCTCAAATTTAAATCTACATAGGTATTTAAATCTGGCGGATGAAGGTTAAAGTTATTTGTTGTAGAATCCTAAAAGAATGATGGAGAGTGCACCTATAGCTTGCTACCGCTGCACATTCTGCAGTGATAGTAGAGAAATGTTCTCCTCCATCTTGATGTGTGAAAGTGTGGCTTCACTCTCGGCCCCCTAGATGCTGGCCAATGTTAGAATGCATTTTTGAGTTTTAAAAAGTGTATCCATAGGAACGGGAAACATATTATTATTTTTTTAAAAGAATGCAAGGGAAGAGTGGTTAAAAAAGCATTTATAAAATTGCAAAGCTATTGCAATGAATACCCTTATCTGGAATCATGAAAATGTGTGAGCATTCAAACCGCTATTGAGAAATTTTCACTTCTATCGCTTGGTATATGTTTAATGTTTTAATGTTTAAAATATAGTTGAATAGTCTTCACAAAAAGATGATGTTAATTTAATTATTATTTTAGTGAATAATGATATAAATATCCTTTTATGATGATGCACATAAATATTAATGGGGAAAGGAAATCCTACATACACCACTGTGAGAGACACAACAGTAACTGAGAGCAGGAAGTGATGTAAACTCCTCGTCGTCTAGTCCCGAACAGATATGCCTCTGATATAGCATTAATCAGCAGCTAGGGGGGGGATTTTTTTTTGGTCAGGTCGAGGAGTGGGTGAACTACAGCAGGGGTCTCCAAAGTATGGCTGGCGGGCCACATCTGGCCTGCAAGATGATATTATCTAGCCTGCAGTAGAATTATGTGCAAAGGCACCGCATAATGTTTGCTTGGATGACCACTACTTGTAAGTAGCTAGCATTTCAAGATTTAAATCTCAGTTTAGTAGGAAATAATTAAGAGAAATAATTTTAAGAGTACAAACACAGTAACATCATTCATATTAATGGTTTTGTGATAAAAGTATGAAAATTTGCTGGTAGAGTTCGTCGTCATCAATATATGATAATTGAATTTTACTTACTCTGTTAGTTAATTTACTCATAAGTTGTGTAGTAATATGTTAGACATTGGTTTACACATTCCATACTGACCATATTTTAGTGTCCCCGTGACTAAATTTGGGTAAAATTTTCACATTTTTTATTCATATTTAAACCAGGTGCTTACATGTAATTTGATGCTAGGATCATATTTTTGGCTTTTATTTCATACAATAGTCCCTCTTTTATTTTTAAACCGATGTTTAATTTTTACAAGTATCCTGCGATATTGATGACACCTCTCCGCAATGCACATAATTTTTTTCGCGATTTCTCTCCTTTCAAGAATACTGAGGAGAAAAAGCATATGTGAGTAAATTATTGCGGAAGCTCTTCCCACACCATTTCTGCTTTCTTCTTTTCTGTCTTTCGCCTTTGTCATAAAGTCGGGGGAAATGGTCAGGCAAGCCTTTGGTTCTAGATGAAGTGGGTTGAGACATCAATTGTCTTTCCAAAGGGGTTGAATTTTTAGAAAAGGCATAAGAGATTGTATTATTTGCTGCCAAAAATCAATCAGTTATATTTTCCTAACGTTTCCATAGTACAAAAAGTAACAATTTGGTTAAAATTGGTTCAGTAGGTGGATTCCCAATTTTTTGTACTATTTCATGGTTTTTCTTACAATGGAGTAGTAGGACATCATTTGATCCAAATGATCGACACCACTAATTTTCTTGTTATACTCCACCACTGCCTCTGGCTTCCATGAACAATGCCCCTGTCTTTTCATGGCCTCAATCATTTGTCTTTCATACACTGACGAAATGCCAACCTACCTCGCCATGGAACCATAGACGTAAATTAGGCTACCAGTAAAGCAGACACTCACCTTTGTGGAAGCGAAATTCTGAAACAAGAGAGTGAAATCTGATATTAATATGCACTTTCATTCATCCTTGCAACCTAAATCAAATAAAAACCACAAGACAGTAAAAGAAAAATGGTACAAAGAGAATTTAGATACCTTGGTTTAGAATATTTTTCATATTCCTCCTGAACCTGTAATAACCGGGGATTGATAAGGCAAATAACACAACCACCAGCTGCTTGTACGACTCTAACTTTAATGACCGCTCGACCAAACACTGTACATACGGGGCACTGCACGCGCGCCATTCATTTGTTACAACACACTATACATACGGGGCACTGCCCGCGCACCATTCATTCATTCATTACAACATCTTTCCCCTTTAAGCAACAACCGCAAACCGCACAACAAATATATAATACTGCAAGCTATTGATAAATAAATATAATAAGTAATTTAAATGGATGATAAATAACAACCAATATAACAAATAAATAAATAACCAACAAATTTTTAATGAATCTAAGCTTCAAACAACCGAGTCCTGCTTATCACTCTTCCAGACCTTGTTTGGTACCGATCCAGTTCTTTTAAAAACACTTCCTCTGGATCCTGGTTACCTTCCACCAGTGGACTTTGACTGTTGGACTTGGTCGCCAACTGACAAGGGGAAATGTGAATAATATTTCTCCTGTACTCGCTCCCTTCACAATCTCTCACAAGATAGGAACGAGGTTCAGGAGACTGAGCTACAATTTGAGCAGGGCTCCACAAGGAGTTAGGTGATTTTTGAAAAGATACTACATCCCCAACACGGAACCTTTGTTCTGCGTGTACATGGTCATCATATTGTTCTTTCATTTTCTTTTGATTTTTTATTAACTCATCTCTTGCCCTTTTAATTACGACTTTTGGTTTTAGTTACTCAAAGAACACAGGAATGTTGGTGTTCAATGATCTAGACATTAAAATGTCGGCAGGAGAAGGTACATTTCCTCTTGGGGTATTATGCAGGTTTAAAAGTGCTAGATATGCATCATCTCCTGAATCCCGTGCCTTTTTCAGTAAGATTTTTACAGTTTTAACCGCTGACTCAGCCTTCCCATTGGATTTGGGATAATGGGGGCTAGACATGTAATGACCAAAATTCCAATCACCAACAAACTTCCTAAATTCTGCAGATGCAAAGCAGGGCCCTCCATCGGTGAATAATTTATGCGGAATTCCATGTCTACTGAAAATTGAATTCAGTTTGCAAATACCTAACAGTCCTGCTTCTAATGTCATGTAATTCAGTAGTCTCTATAAAATTAGATAAATAATCCACCACTACAAGATAGTTCCTATTGTCAAATTCAAAGGTATCTGCCCCAACATCTGACCAAGGCAACTCGGGAACCTCATGACACATTAATGGACTGCTTGTTTTATTGTTTTGGAATTTGGCACATGTTCCACATGATTTCACAAAATCCTCAATATCCTTATTCATATTAATCCAAAATAAAGTGGATCTGGCCCTATCTTTCATCCGAGTGATACCAGGATGACCGACATGAAGTTTTTTTAACATCTCAGGCTTAAGTGAATTGGGAATTACAATTCTATCCACTGAATAGTGTGGATTATTTGTTAGGTATGTTTTTAACAAAGTAAAAACATACCTAACAAATAATCCACACTATTCAGTATCAGAATACCTGAATTGATTGTCAAAGTTGCTACTGAACTCTATTTTATATTAATGTAATATGTCATGATATATTGTACATAAATGTATTGTTTACGTGATAATATTAACACAGGAAAAATGCGATATCATTTTGTATTCACTATTATATATAACGCCCATGTACTTTCTGTATGTACTTATATCTTACCTGTATGTGTTTTTCTTTTCTTACCTGTAATTACTTATATTTTACTTGACTTGCCTTATGTCCTTATGTAGACCAACAGGGCCAATAAAGTTATTATTATTATTATCTTTTTTAAATATAATATCCCTAATAATACTAAGCTCACCCTTAAAGTCAAAGAATGGCTTCAACTCATCACTTAATTCTTTCTTATACCTGGGCCAACCAAATCTTATTTTGTCCTTTAACCCTGTATTCACCGCGTCTTCAATGGTTTTTGTTTTTATCAATTCCCAGTTATTCTCAGTCATAGGAAAATTATTGATTAACATATTCACTTGCAATTCTATATCCTTATCAAAGTCAAACTGCTCATCCACACTACGAGCACTAAAGACCCTTGATAATGTGTCTGCAATGTATAGTAATTTTCCCGGCTTATATGAAACCTCCAATGCGAAAGGTTGAAGTTGAAGCATCATTCTCTGTAAACGTACTGGTATTTTATCAAGTGGCTTCCTAAAAATTGAGATCAATGGTTTATGATCAGTCTCCACCTTTACCCATCTGCCAAAGACAAATTGCTTAAACTTCTCACACCCAAATAATATACTTAGCATTTCTTTCTTAATTTGAGCATACCTTGTCTGGGTCTCAGTAAGTGCTTTTGACGCATATGCTATAGGCCTATTGTTTTGAATCAATACCGCACCTAGCCCATACTGACTAGCATCCACAGACAACGTTAAGGGTTCATTGGGATTGTAGTAGGCTAAGACAGGAGAGGTGTAGCATAAGTGGGAGCTGTGGTTCCTTCGGGTACCGCTGTCGACGGTGAAATACCACTACTTTGATAGTTTCTTTACTTACTCGGTTAGGCGGAGGGCGTGCACGGTCGTCGATTCGTCGCGGCCGCGTCACGGTGTTCTGGTTCCAAGGGTGTCCGGGTCGCGGGCGCCACTGGGACGTGGGTGCTTCGCGGGACGGTCGTCCGGGCCGGGGGGTGACCCTCGGCCCGCGGCGCCGCCCTTCGGCCACTCCGTCCCTAGCCCGTGTTTATCCCACCGCTGCCACCATGTAATAACCGGGGATTGATAAGGCAAATAACACAACCACCAGCTGCTTGTACGACTCTCACTTTAATGACCGCTCGACCAAACACTGTACATACAGGGCACTGCCCGCGCGCCATTCATTTGTTACAACACACTATACATACGGGGCACTGCCCGCGCGCCATTCATTCATTCATTACAACAGAACCTTGAATATCTTTTTCGAAATATCGCCTTCAAGATCTGCAAAAACATTTATGCAATGAAATGTTACAAAATACAATAAACAAAGGAAATTGCTGTTTTCCGCAAAATAAAATGAAAGTGCTAATGAAAGAGATAATAATTACTCACCTCCGAAAGTGTCCTTTCTCAGCAAAGTACAGTGAAAAAGAAAAACACGAAAAAAATGGGAAAACATTTTTTTTCGAAGCTCTTCACTCATCATCCAGGCTCAGACTGGTGACTGATCCTTTTCCTTCTCCTGCCACCAATGGCTAGTGCTCGGAGCCAAATATACCGTTTGAGGGAACCATGACGTAGCCCTTACGTCATCAGTCCATGCAAGGGACTGCCATGACGTAGATGTTACGTCATGAGCACGGAACGTGTTAATAAAATTTTCTGATTTCGATAAAACTCATATCTAGAGTTTCCTATTCATGTGTTTTACTATGGACCGCTGAAAAGTGCTCAAGTACCCATTGTGACCCTCATTACGATAAGTTTGGAGACCCCTGAGCTAGCTATAGGATATTACGTGATTGGTAGCCTTGGAGGGTTAGGAAATATGTAGTGGGATGAGTGCACTGAAGGGGTTTCAATTGGAGCATCAGGAACTGGCTTCCATCTTCAGCTGATGAGTACAGGGCCATAGCCTCCTTTTTTACCATAGTTAGCCTTGTCGTAGTGGTGCTGGAATTTTCATTGTGCTGGTTGCTATGTTAATGATAGCAGATCTAGTGGGGGAAAGGCATATCCAAAAGACATGGCTGAAAGGTGCAGATGAAAGCATGGCTGAGGTCACTGGCTAGATTTGGTCACTGACAAGAAGTAGTCTCTGCAATTTTGTGTTGCAGGCAATTTTGGCGTTGATGGCGTGATGTCATTAGCCCTCATGTCATGCCTCTGGCAAGTCCCTCAGCTGAGTCACCCGGATAAACCGTCTGCAGTGGGAAAACATATCGAAAGAGGGGAAATGCGGTAAAAAAAATGGGGCAACGCATTAAAAGTGCCACAGGTCAACGCAGAATATTACAAAATACATTTCTTGCGGCTGAAGGGTTAAAGTCATCCTCATTTCTATTATTTTTCTACCACCAACTCTGACACAGATCACTTTATGCTCAATTCAGATCATCAGCAAAGATGACCACAACTGGTGGCAGGCTCGTAAGGATAATGCTGCTGGTACAGCTGGTTTAATACCCTCTCCTGAACTCCAAGAGTGGCGAACTGCATGTCTTGCTGTGGAGAAGAGCAAACAAGAGCAAGGTGAGGTTCAGAATTTTAGCAAGCTATTGGCTATTAATTACATCTTACTTTTACGGTCCATAATAACTAGTAATTATACATTGTGAAATTAAAATATATGTTTTTTTGCTAGTATCTTCCTCATCATGTAGTAGTTGTTGAAATATTTTTCTGGTAACATTTGTTTACATACCCACCTTGTTATAGGTGATGAGGTTTAATTTTGCATCTTCTGTAATGGAGAGAACAATATTAACTTTAAAATGTGACTCTTCTCTTTACAAATTTTGCGATTTACATTTTCTTAATCTTCTTGGAGTATTATGTGATTCATGTCAAGGTATCTATTAGTCATTTTTTAAAATCTGCTGAAAAGAAGTCTAATGGGTGTTGGTTTCCAGTGTAGAGGAGGCATATTTCCCTGCTGAGGGTGTTGGATAGCTAAGCTGAGTTTTATGATTGAAATCTGTACTTTTTCAATTTCTTGACTCTGGTTTAAAATAGTGAATAAATAATCACTGCTTGTTGTTCAATGTTGAATTTTAAATTATGAATGAAATATTTTGGCAAAATCTTTAGAAACTTGGAGGAAGTTTTTAGTTTTTTAAAATCTTTGGGATAAATGGTTGACATACTTGGTAAATTCATCTACATATCTGAATACATATAATCCTGTCCCTCCTCACAATGGGTTAACTATGTGTATATGACTACTTCATGTTACTGTAGTTGTGGCCACTTATTCTTCTTTCAGTCCATGTTCCATGGCACAAGTTTCTTTGAGGGTGTTTCTGTTACAATAAGTTACACACAATTCCTCATGTGGTTACCTTCTCTGGCATTCCCAACATGGCAAGGAAATACTGGAGGAAACTGTTCCAATAATCTTCAAATTGACTTTTGTTACCAACCAACTGAGCCAGCATGATAATATTCCTTACCTCACATAATTAATGTAGCTATTGCAAACAGAATTGCAAAAATATGGCTGATGAATATGTGCATAGAGAACTTTGCCGGCTAAATTTGAGTCCCGAGAAATATCTGTGCAAAGGGTGAAAATGGCAATTGATATTAATGGTTTACTGATGAATTATATCAAGGTCATTAGTTTGGCTCCTCCTCCTTTGGGTCTACTTTGGTTTCATTATTTCTGATTGATACCTACCTAGGTTCATAAAACTCTTGAGGAGAAATAGAGATGATCCTGAAATCCTAGACAACTCCGTACAATATGTAATGCAATTCTTATGTCACAATATGCAATAATTAATACAAGTCCATTATGTAAGAGAAACTTAAGCCATGAGTCATGCACCTTAACCTCAACAAATCTTAGGTGGAAACTTTTTGACCTGCAATATCCTAATCTTCTGATCCACTATACTCATTCCCAGCCCTGTCCTTCCATTTCCACTATTTAGTTTGTCTTTTGCGTGAAAACTGAAAATATCCAACACCCTACAATGCAAAAGTCTGACTTATGTGAAAATACACTTGCCCATGCATTTCTTTCACCCATTATCATGAAATTTCTTGAATTAGTTGCTAGATTTTTCATTTAAACATCACTTTTCACTGTTTTTCCATATTCATATTTCATATGATGTGAAGTTCCAGCATCGCACTTGCGCGTGTGTATCCAATGTAAAGTAGTGCTGTGTCTTCTTAAGTGTCTATTTCTCTCATCCTTAAAGTAAAAGTTCTTTTTCTCTTCTCTTGTACTTGTCATTCATACTCTATTTAATGTCACTTGTATTCTGTAGGTTCTTTAAATAACTGAGTTTCCAGTAATGAGTAATGCTATATTTTGTTAATTCATTTCATAGACTTATTACTTCTTGTACTTATGCTGTCTGTACTATTTGTTATAGTGATTGTACTGATGGCTGTTTGTGTGTTGCTGAGTGTCAAGTCTATCCTCTTTTAAAAACTAATGCTTATCATTGATAGCATTTAATTGATTATTGTTCAGGAGGAAAACACGTGACGTATAGCTGTGGGAATTTTTGTTCCCAAATGTTAGTTTGATGTTATCCCGTAGGCTCTCCTTGTTGAAAGTGCATTCATTTCAAATTTACCCCAAAAAGTGTTTAGCTGTGTTATTTTTCCATGTGCATTTAATTCTTCGTTCAACCAGTGGCTATGAAATAGCATTGATGACAAGTTACCAAAATACCAGCATGACGCATGTCATACCCTCCATGAATAAAAGCACTTCACAATTTGCACCTGTACTTATGTAACAGTTACTTGTCATGTTTTTTAGCCTTGATTGGATTTTTTGAGAAGGTTAATACTTTTCATCTAGAGTTTCGTTATCATATTCTCAGTATCACATCCAAGTAATATGAAATAAAATACTTCCTAGAATACTATCATCCTATGTCTATACAGCATTTCATTTAGACTGTGTGGTGAAGTGAGATTTACTTCAGTGATGAATTGAATTTTGATCAAATCATGAAAAATCATATTAGGCATTTCAACTGCAATGACACTGAAAAATCTCGGTTATTTCTAAAATAAAAAACTTTTTCACTGTTTGGAAAATCTGAAATTCATGGTGACATTAAAATATTCACTTCTTCGAATGTAAGATAAAGCATCAGTGTTTTGACTGTAGCATAGGCTGAGTCAGTGTAAAACTGAGTGTATACTTCATGTATCACCTTTTTCCTTTAATGTACGACCCAGCCTGAGGTTATAGAGATGCACAAATGCTATGTGAAAGCACTCGTTTAGCTTGAATATTTAAATTTAGAAATAAAATTAGTTTTGCTTTAATGAAATGGCATTCTGTTGATAGATACATTTCTGCAGTTTAGTTAAGAGTGTTACCACTTATAAGAAATTGGTTAGTCAATACTAAGATATCTCCAATGATGTTTATGGTGTCAGCTGTGAGAAAATTGTCTTCCTATGGTGTTTGTCTCTGTATGATGATGAGGTTCTTCTTAACATGATCCTAAATTATGTGTACATAGAGCTTCTACAATCTAACTTATTCTAATTGTTCATTGGAGATTTATTTTGAGTATTTGCTCCAATAGCCAATGAATTCCACAAAAATGTTTATAACAGCTGTTACAGGTACTCAATTTCATATATGGTTGCAGTTGTTGTGTGGAAAATTTACTGCTTTATTCAACAATTATTTTATCAGGAGTTAATGCTAATATATATATTGTGTTGTTCTTCTCATATTTCATTTTGAATCTGTTCTTCTTTCCTCTTTTGCACTGTAATGCATCCTTTTTGTTGACTCTAAATAATGGCGAGATTCGTTACTCAAATACAAATTTCATCAATAAATTAAATTTTTCTGCTATTCCTTATTAGATCTAAGAAGTTCATGCATTCTACATACACTTATTACAAATGTATAATCATTAATGTTTGCTTAATCAGCCATATTCCTCTGGTTTACAATCAAGCTATGATGCTACTTTCTGTTCACAATAGACTGAACTGGCAATAAAATGTACTATGTCAATTGTGTTGCTGTAAAGTGCTGAGGGAAGGACATTCAAATAGAATTAAACCTCATTGAAACCATTCTAAAACATTTGAGTGGGTGCTATATTGGTTAGTGTGATCTCCATCATTGTTTTCAGTTGTTACAATTTCGTGAGTGATCCTGAGTATATCTATGAATGCCATTCCTCAACCTCTTCCTTCTGTTAGGTTTGGTGGAAGCTTCTCTTTTATTGGTTGGTTGGTTATTTGTGGAGGCAGCTGAGAAGTGAGGTTGCTCGAGTTGGTGAGGAGGAGGAGGAGGTTGGTATGGGTAGAAATACTTGTGGAATGGAGAGAGTTTGGAAAGAAATCCAGTATTTGGCATAAGCATTCGCTTAACGAATGGGGACCACAGTTCAATTTTCACCTGACAGCTGGAGTATTGCACTCCAAGTGCTCTCCACATAGCACACAATTAGGGATTGGCACTCCTCTGAAAATCTCTGTCACTGTCAGGATTTGAATCTGAGCCCTTGTAATGGGAATCCAGTACTCTAGCCACCTGACCAATCTGTTCTGCTTTGAAGATTTACTTTGACATATGTTTCCCACCACTATGCAGCCATATCAAGCTCCTAATATCTACTGGAAATAAAACTTTTTTGATGATTCTGTAAGTGTTTCCTCTCTATTGCCTCAATGGCTGTCATCCTTGAATTCTCATCATCGTCAGTTTGTAGATTGGTAAGTCTCACCCCTCCACTCCGCTCTCCCTGTAACTAGCCCTGTTGCTCCCTCGTAATTTCTCAGTCCGACATCCTTGATAATTTGCTTCATAATGGATGTATTCTTGGAAAGTGGTTGCTGTCCATACCAAGAAAGGAAGAAGTGGGGGTGATACGCCTGAGAATTACTCACACTGCAGTGATGCATCCATACCTATTCACCAATGAGGAAGAGCTAACTAAATATCACCAATATTATGCACAAATTACAGTAAAACACGTTCTTACCACTTGTATTAAGTATTATGCCTGAAACATTTCATTCAAGGAGAGATAAAAGATATCCTATAGAAGGATAGACAGCAAATAGACTGAGTGCTAAACTTTTTCAAAGAAGCGAACATCTTTTAATGCCTATAATTAAAACCTGTCCAGCATTTAAAAAGCCTCTCAAATGCATAAACAGTATGTGAAGTGATGACTTGTTTCAATAAGTTTTCATATAAGTGTTGGTAAATGACACTTGCTATCAATGTACCCAACAAATGAACTACTACTGCTGATTTACTTCATGTACGCCTTCCTCAGTAGTTCTTCCCAATAATTGTTCCTTCCTCTTTAGTTTTCAGAAGGCTGATATGTCTCAAAATGATTCCAATAAATTTGTTTCTTCTGCTTTTGTATAGCATCTTTTTTGTCTGGCTCTTCATAGAGGTTCTTCATTGGTGACTCCATTTTTCCATTTTTTCTTTATCATTCTTCGATAACACTACATTTTCAGTGCTTCCAATCTCAATCCTTCTGCTATTGTCATCTTTCAGTCTTCACTGCTCTACAATGTTCCTTAGCTTTTCCCATTTTCACATGGGGTCGATGTTTTTGACAGGTTTCTTCCACTTATTTCTATCCATGCACTCATCGTCCCTAAGACCTTCGCTTTTTAAGTAATTTAATAATCAGTCCCTTCTCCTTGTTATAGGTCTCTCTTGCCTTCTTCATTATTCCTTATTCAATTTCACTTTACCCACCTAATCATCAGGTCTCCTCATTACGTATAGATACGATTTGAACCATTGCTTTTGGACTTTCATTGATATTTCGGTGACTCTAACTTTCTTCCTGAGTCATTCGTTCAAACCATCTCTAAAACACAAATACTGTTGAGAAATATTTATCTTTTACTTTCTTTTGATGAGCTATGGATTCTGTTTGAAAGTTTAGGAGGTTATCTCTTCTCCTCATGTAATTTTCGTCTTTAAGGTGAGGAGTCCTATCAGTTTGATTTTTGACTCATCTTCTCTTCAACATGTTTACCAAAATCCATGATGCACTGACTGTGCATTTATAGCTCACAAAATTGACTGGTTCTGAAACCACTGTCAGAATGTAAAATAAATTCTATAGCCGCTCACGTTCTACAAGAAAACCCTCATCGTCTTATTTGAACTGCTCTCCAATCTGTTTGGCAGACACTGTAGTGATGCAGAATTCCTGTGTGACAAATATCTAGGAAAGCATTCTTTTCAGCATTTTGCTTTGCTTTTCCATTTCCAGACAATTCTGATGGCCTGTATGCCCCCGAAATCCCAATACGCCACTCTTGACTAGTCATCAAATTTCCCAAGGGCCAAACTAACTGACATTGACAGAAACAACCATACCCTGGATGTAGAAAAACTAACCCAGACTAATGATGGTTAACTTAATGCTGTGAATTTTGAAACAAACATATTTGATGGCTGTATGATGTATTGCGTTCCATCAAACTGAATGCTCTGGTCAAATAATCTTACAGATACATATTTTCTGTACAATTTAGTATCCAAGTCCCTTGTCTTATTTTTATAATGAATTATGTATAAGCCTTCTCTCCTTGCTTATGTACGTAAAATCACTTTGGGTCCGGAAGGGCTTCATCCTAAAAGATAGGCAAATTATACTTGAGTGTTATGTGTGTTGCATAACTCGTCGGTTCTGTACTTTGATCTTCAAAAAATTATGTATGATTCGCACTGACAAGGTTTCCTATTCATCTATTTTTAGCAAGCAATTTCACCCTGGTGCAGAGTTGTTTTTTGAAACAAACTGATGTAATCTTCTCATAGAATCTTTTTCGTCATTAACCTTTATTGTACAGGTTAAAATTCTCGCTACGGGCATTGCTGGCCGGATTTAATTTTGAACAATCAGTAGAAACACTATGGGTGTAAATACCACATACAGCGTACATTTTTCTGTACATGCGGCTGATGGTCCCCTCATTCCAGTGTACATTTAAATGTACGCTAGTCGTTTAGAGGCTAAGTTAGGTATGTTTGTGGTGAACTACATCCTTCCATTTGTAAAAATTGTGTTTTAGATATTTGCAATAATCTAATGGATCTGGCATATTTTCATTTCCTTTTTCGATAAACTTACATCGATGTGTTCAAAGTGTAAAAAGAGCAACATTACATGAATAGGTATGGGGTAGCCCTTCATTTTCACCTCTGAGAATTAGGATTGGGATCTTAAATCCAGTTTTTATCATCCTAAGTGTTTTAAATTTCATTCTTTTGAACTTACTTCTGACTTGATCTTGGAATTTGGATCTGATATAATATGTACTTAATCTAAGTTGAGTGGTATGGGAAAAGCATCTCACTACCTTGGAAAACCTGGCAAGAAATGGTTATGTGCACAGACTGAATAAAAGGAATATTCTAGGAATGCACTCCTTAGTTATTCACTATCGATCCACTCAATGAAAAAGTGGAATAACCTTTCATACAGACCTTGTGGTTGATCTTCTTTCAGAGATCAGTCTTTATAAGAATGGTAGGTTTTAAGAGTTTGGGCATTTTAACAAACAAATCTGAATAAACTAAAATGTGATGATATGCAAATGATACTGTTGTAATGGAGGCCAAAATTATTATTACTCAATCATATGATCTGTATTAGAGGCTGAATAAGAAGTGTTCTCAGGGCTAGGAGTGAGTTTTCTAATTCAGACTCAGACCTGAAATGAGATCTTGCAGTGAAATCCAATGGCGTCTACATTTTTTTGATTTCATCAGCAATCAGCATTCTAATAGCCTTTTGTTTCTCTCTCATAAACCTTGCTTCGTTTGAATTCAAATCTATTCTCCTTTTTTTGTCAGATACCTATATTCCATGCCTCATTAAGGTAAGCCATTCTCTACTTTAACCACTTGTACATTAGTTTGCCGATTTGACTTCCAATATGATTGAAATGTTATTGCAAACGTTTATGCATTTCATCCATGAATCATCAGGGCATTTTTGTCATGTTTTCATCATTGATTCCAATGGGAAAACATGCAAGCAATGCAGACAGGTGTGAAAATCCTATTGCAAAGAAGATCCTCGAAGAAAATGATTTCTTTGTTTTTTCTTTAACCCTTCAGCTGTGGCAACGTAGAACTTAAGCTACTGCGTAGTGGTAGAAAAAAGTAATAGGAGTGCTCTGCCCTTATAGTTCAGGCAAGGGAGTTGCAGGTTATGGACCCTTATAATCCAGATCTACCTTTCTCCTCAGGTTTGGGGACATGGTCATTGTGGAGCACTATAGTGGAGATGCAATTCCTAAGAATTGATTCTGTTTCCACGGAGCTATTATTACATAAGCTTTCCACATTTAATTTCCTTGACATTTTCTAATTACAGTAAAAGAAATATTACCTGGCTATCTTGGAGATTTAGGTTTTATGTTTAACAGAAATGTTATGTTAGGAGAGAGTTTTTATATGGGCATCTAAAATGTAATGAATACCAGCCAAAGCAAGGTATGCAATGTGCTCTGAAATAGCATCATCTTATATATGATTTTTTTTAAATTTGTTGAACACTTTTGTTCAATTTTCACTTGATTTTGTGTTTCAAACAAAATTATATGTAGCCATTCACTAATTTCCAATCATAGCATTTAAACAAATTATGTGGTACGTAGTCACTCGCACAGGTGTGAAGTTATACACCAAAGATGGTGAAATTCCCCACGAAAAAATTATTTGACTTGACCGGGATTTGAACCCGGAACCTCGGATCTGATGTAAACCCCCGCTGAAGTTTGACATGAATTAAGGTGGTGTAACTGGTTTACACGCCTGACTGGCAATCGGGAGATCCGGGTCCGAATCTTGGTCAAGTCAAATGATTTTTTCATGGTGAATTTCACCGTCTTTGGTGTGTAACATTCACTAATTGTTTAAAATTTGATGAAAAGACTACTGAAATGATAGATTAAAAAGCTTAAGTGTCAGCTCTAAGGCCCTATTGAGTGAAGTTTATTTTTAAAGATTCCTTGAGTGAAAATTCCGGTGATTGTATTTTTCCAGCTACATATCTAAGTTCTGGGTAACAGAGCTTTTACTGTAATTTGATAGAAAAAAACACATGAATTCCTTTTTTTGCCTTAATGTCTAACATTCAAGTATGCAAACAATTATACTCTAAAAAATAATCATAGGAGCAAGTGCCCATCTCTAATTACTAAAAGTTGAACACCTCATACCAGAGTACCGAGAAGGCATATCCATTTGAACCTTCTTGAAAAATGTTAAATAAAAGAATTGGTTCTATTCCTCACTCTTACCTAGTTTCTAAACACTGGCCAGGTTTTGGCATATATGTATATTCAATTATCAAGGTTACCTCTTAGGCTTGATAAAGCCTTGACAATGGCCAATATATATGCCAAAACCATTGTTAGTTTTCAGAAATTAAAAGTTCATAACAGAACCAAGTGTTTTATTTAATATGTTTGAAGTGAAATTATTCCACAAAGTGATGCTTGCTGACTTAGCTTAGCTTAGATAGGCTTGATGCTTGAGACATCCTCTAACATTTGAACCTCACCAGGGAAGGTTGGGCTATAAAACTTCAAGCAGGATTATAAGAGCAACGAAGATTACAGTCAAAATAAACAAAAACTTTTTCCTCCCAGTCACTGCCCTACCAAAGATAGAAATACACTTTCTGCAGCTGAAGGGTTAATGCAGAACAGGAATTTATGAGGATATAACGTGACAAACTGCAATAGGACTGCTTCCCATTGTCAAATGGTTTTTGTCTCAGCTTTATTTACCTATTAATTGGTCTTGGGTTCATCATGATGTTTGCGCTGCCAGTGTTGTTGTTGTTCTTTGTTGTTGGTATTGTTACTGTTGCGCCCACTATTCCCTCTCAATCAAAACTCCTCTCCTTGGTGCTTACCTCAATCAGAGAGCGAGGGAAGCGGTGGATGTACTTCACACAAGGATGGTTGTGATGGCAGCACGGGTGAGTTTGTGGTCCCACTAGGCCCCAGCGGCCATGCTTTAAAAAAAATCCCAAATCAATCTTTGCACATTTTCCTATCCCAATCTCAATCAGATTAGCTATCCAACCCTTTATACCCATGTGTATTTGTACTATAAAATCCTTTCATCACTATATATAACTACTACTCTCTCTTCTTCGTAAAATTTGGTATTTATCATTTTTTCTCTTTCGTTTTGTGCCGTCTTTTTCAGAAAGTTAATACCTACTTCTTAATATAATTATATTGTTATGCAACCAATTGTATATACATATTATTTTGTTTTGGAAAATGTTTTCTTGCTGTCGCTTCCTACTTCTTGCTCATCTGTTGCTCCATTAATTTATTTGGCTGGTTTCTTATTCTTCTTCAAGGTTTCCTGCGTTTGTTTTTTTTTTGTAAATGGTGGTTCTTCATTTCCTCTTCTGCTCATGATTTTCATTTTTCATTAAAGAGTCCCACTGTATATCAACATGCTCATTTTCGTCACTGTTTGCATTTGGTTGGATTGAAAACTAATGATTGAGATTAATGATGGGATGAGTAACTTACATTTAGTAATTGAAATATGGTCAAGTGGTTACGTTGAATCTAAGAAATGGAATCTTTGGAATGCATTGTATGCAAACCCCCTTGGTACGATTTGTAGCTCTGTTATTACCTTTTTTTCTAGAACTTGTGTATAAAGTCCTCTGCAACTGAAAAATGATACTAACAATAAGAATGCTCTCTGATGGAATGCTATCTGTACCCACACAGCACAATTCCGTTTTTAAACGTTTATTTTTTGTCTCAAAACAGTCAAAAACAGTTTTTTTTCTGAAGTGCGAAAACAATCCGAAAACGAAACCAAACAAAACGTCTTAAAAGCGTCTTTTTTCTGCTGTCGAATTTGTACCGCCCCATAATTCCCCATTCCTGTGTTCACCGGCCAGCTTGGCTCTCTACCAAGTTGGTTCAGCCGCCATTATCATTTTGATTCCATGGTGGCGAAGGTAGGTAAAGAATGGGTTGAGAATACCTTGTAGTTACCGTCAATCCTCGAGGTTAAATTACGGTTTCTCGGTATCCTATAACACTAGAGTTTCTGCCATTTTAATTTATTTGTCATTTTCACTATCATAGGTTTGTGAGTGAGGATATTTTTACAGGATCTTCCAGTCGTTCAAACTTCGGCTTGAAGACGCTGACTGGAATGTCAGCAAAACTGTTGTCTAGTGAAGCCAACGCACTCAGCAAATGCCCAGAAGACTCGCGGACGATAAATGAGACTTATGTTCCGAAGGAAAAGAACAATTTGAACACAAAATAGAATGTTTTTCATGTCGAATGAAGACGTTTTCATCACGGTAAGAAAACGTTTTTGACGCCATAAAAACGTGTTTGACACTGGAAAAAACTTTTTTAGGGTGAGAAAAACAGGTTCTTAAAACCGTAAAAAATCGTTTTTGATGCGGACATTTGAACCTTTAAAAATAGTTTTTCTCCCGATAATAAACATCTTTCAAAAAGGTAAGAAAAGCGTGAATAAAACATTTTGTGCTGTGTGGATATTTTTTAGGTCACATTTTAAAGAGATATTTAGCTGATAAAAAATCTTTTAGAAGAAATTCTCATGATGAAGTGATGAAGTAAAGTATTTGCTTTTGTAATTGAAACTCTCGAGAATCCATCATAAATCAGCCAGCTTACATTTGCTTCTTCAATGCTGGTTTTTTGGTTTATAAAGTATGTTTTAGTCATCTACATAGGGAAACTCCTGGTGTGGGTGTAATGTGCTGAAAACAGTGGAAAAATGCGAATGCGTAATATTAAGACGGTAGAATCATATTTGTAATCTAAAGTGAAAATAATTTTTACATTGAATCAGTTGATGCATGGACACTTAAGTAATGGCTGAATTTTTTCTTTTTTTTAATGGAGAGGAGTCTTTTAAGTCAATATTTAAGCCGTTTTTTTATTTTTTTGATGGGGTAGGTATACAATAAATTCCTGTGATAGATGCCCTATTCACTGAAATAATCTGGAAGATTCTGTGTGGTAAACAGCTGCAAATTAAGTTGAGCTATGATAAATAATGTCGTATAACTAGTGTTTAGGACCACAGAAAAGCTTAATTCTTAGATTAGGGATCCCTGATGAAAAAGTATGAGTGTTGGCAAAGTGAAATAATTAAAGAGTGGGACAATTAATGTTAAATGATTACTCACACTTGCAACCTTGTAGGTACTAGGTGACATAATACTACCTGTCTAAATAGGGTGGAAGCTCATGCTAAATAAACAATTTAAGAAGTTGCTGAGATATTCTTAACTTTTTTCAGTGATATGGAAATTCACTAACGTGTCAATTTTGTGATTTAAAAAATCTGCTCTGTCATATGTTAATAATAATTTGTTGTGTAAGTGCTGAGGCTATATCCATTAAAATAGGTAGCAAATAAGGCCAGAAAATGTTCTTTTTGACTAATAAATCTGTACTCAATTAATTGATAAGTTTTTATATGTTTAATACGAATATGTGACGTAGGCTTCTGCAGTTTTTCATGATGAAGTGCTGAAAGGCTTCCAGTGAAAGACGAAACTGTCGTCATTACAAGGCACAAAACACTGGAACACCGAAAGCCATTCAGCAATTCAATATGAATATGTAGTTTATACATACATGTGTAGTTTCAGAGTTGGATTTTTTGGCCAAATTGGATGCCACCTGAATGAAACTCTACAAATAGATGCAATCTAGTGGCTAGGAGGCATGTACCTTGCTATTTTAAGGGTATGATCTAATATAGCATGAGTTAGTTTGTATTAGGTTTTTTGCTGATTTTTGCTTAACAATGAGCTCAGCCATAATACTTGCATTTGTTGCTTTTGTGTATGTTCAACAGTTTACCTGATCTATGCATTTTATTACCAATAAATTGTAGACGTAGAGCTCTATTTAATGTTGTAAATTTGCAAAAATATGCATTGAGGTATTTGTATACCAGTATCTGCAGCATTGCTATGTTTTCATATAGATGCTATTGCCAAACATAGTTTATCAACTTGTAGTTATTTTTATTATGCTAATGTCTCCTTCAAACTGATTCTTAAATTGTAAGATTGGTAGCTTGGTTAAATTTATGGTAGAATTTTTTTAATAATGGTTAAAATTCAAAATATCTATACATACTTTGGGCTTCTACTAGTTTGGACCATTAACTAAGATTTTATGAGTTTCTCTCTTAATATACCATTCATAATAATTGCTTAGTCATTTTTTAATGATTTTATAGCTCTCACCAACATATATGAGCAGTTTTCTTATCCTAGAGTGGGAAAAAAGTGACATATGCATAGGACAAATGCATGCTCTTTAACCCTTTCGCGACGGGGACGTGGAAAACTTTTTTGCTTTGCCAGTACGGAGCTTTCACTACGCTAGGATCTTCACCGGTACCTATTTCCCTAACTTGAGTCGGGGGCCAGAGGGTTGTTGTACCTTTTGCTCGGCCACCGGGCTGAGATAATCTCCCCTCTTTTCCGCTTAGGGTGCCCATTACGGCATGTGGTCGCGGTCAACTATTTTTTATGCGATGGTTTTGCTAAAAACATTGTTGCTACAGCCTCGATATTTATTTAATCATAAATGAATTATTCTTGTTTTACAATGACTTTACAGCTTTTAAACGAAATTCAATCGTTAATATTAAGCTCTTTAGCAACAAAAATCGTATCAATGGTAAAGATTCCTTTACACACAAACTACGTTAAAAATAACAGTAGAACTCCGTTTTAAATTTGTGGTTGTAGTTCTAAACATAAGCAATGCACTTATAATGCTCAATTTGACAATAACACAAAAACCTTTAAGTTTGTTATTCCACTACACCAGCAAGCAACTGACCGCGGACCCCTGCTGTGAGTGGGGCGCGCACTGCGAGGAAGGGTTGAGGTAATCCCCTCCCGTGAACCGAGAAAGGGTTCCAATGGCGTCCCGAGAAGAAGTCCATTATAAGAGGTTTATGGCACCAACTGAACAGTCATACCATAGTTTATAACTTTTTAAAGTGAAACATTAATCGCATAAAGCTACGTTCGTCTTTGTGTCGCGCTACTCACACTGATGAAAATTGTTTTTTAATCGCAGTAATACGATAAGTTTTAACCATTTTACGTGCTTTAGTAATTTAATGTATATTAAACTGGCTTGGTTTACTAATGCACGTAAAATGGTTAATATATATTGTATGACTTTGTTTAAAAACCTATTTTTATCAACGTGAATAGTCCAACACAAAGACGAACACAATTGTGCGATTAATGTTTAACTTTAAGAAGTTATAAACTATAGTGTGACTGGTCAGTTGGTGCCATAAACCAACCGCGGTGAAGGGTCGGACTCTGAGTTCGGGTGCCTTTTCGGGTCGCATCCCTGTTTATAATACACACCTTTTAGGCTTGCTTGGGGCTAGCTTAGCGGCACGACGTGCTATCACGTCGTTCGTTCGCTTGCGTCGAAAAATTTACGACGCTCTATCACGTCGTTCGTAGCGAAAGGGTTAAAAGGCTGAAGCTGGCTATCTGTATATTTTGTATTACTGCTCATGTTTCATCTTTTATGGTTTAAATTTCCATGCATTAAACATTCACCTCCATAACTCTCATATCCTACCTAGACAGTGTTCTCATTGCCTAAACTATTGCTTATTAGAATACAGAAACTACTTCCAAGGATATTTTTTGCAATTTCATGGAATATGTGAATCATAAAATTTTACTATTAAGCCATCATGTATTTCATAAGTACCTACATATTTACCTGCATATTATGTATGTTTGCATTCCATTTTTTTGCATAGGTATACCTACTAGTATATTTATTATCTATAGATTATAGTATAGTTTTTCTATTAACTATAGTTTTTCATTTCTTTTTTTAACCCTGCTTCATATTTGCATTTTACAGTCTGTTCTGTTAATTTATATTTTATTACATATCAGATTTTGCTTACTGCTAGTGCTAGTTGATTGGTACATTGCTAAGTTTTCCCCATTAAGTACAGTCTGTTGGGCCAATTTTGGTGAGTGGTGCCTGAGTTGGGAAGTAGATCAATTATTTTTTCACTGTTGCAAAATGGTAATCCATTTGAAAGGAGTAGTTCAACTATTTTATAACTGAAGAGCTGAAATTGGGAAATGGTGCTATAGTTTGGTTAGGTTTTTCCACCATTAGGTACTGTTGAGTAATAAAGTTTTCAACATGGAAATAGAAAACAATTATATCTCCATTATATATGCACAGTGATTCCCCAATGTTTGCCTAACTGTTTTTGCTGTATGAGAATGCATGAACTCAATATAAAAAAATCATATCTGCTCGTTTTTGCTTTATTATTGTAAAAGTAGGTGAATGATGTATGTAGTCTGATTATGTTGTGCTCCTTTTATGATCATTTCAATATTTTTAGCCGCTCTGGAAATTTTGCTTTCCTCTTGACTGGTTAATTTAGCTTTATGTCAAAGCTTCATTTTTTTATACATGCATTGTTGGAACTTTCATGTCATATGATACCTTCATTTAATTTCATCAAACACAAATTTAGCATGATTAAAAGAAAATAAGTACTCAAAATATTGCAGAAATTTGCATACATGGGTACACTTTGTATTTAATTAATTATATAGATAATGGGTATAGGAGTAGTTAGTCATTAAGTTAGCTAAGTAGTTACCTACTAAGTGCATTTGAAAATGTTCTGTTTTTATTAAGTGTAGAACTGTGACGTCAAATTTATCAATTCCTAGCCATTATACTTAAATTACCCTCTGAATTGTCTTGCACCATTGATATTATTTTGGTAATGCCTTTTCTAAACAGACTAATGAGCCTCAACATTTTCCATTAGTTGATTAAGCATTTGATTATTTTTATTTTTTGTGTTGTTATTTCCTGAAAACAAATTTTCTTAGAAGTAGATATTCGTATAGATAATGCTTAATTCTCTTGCTCTTTTGCATCTAGAGACCTGCACACCTGAGAAATCTCAATAAGCTTTGGCTTATCATCAGATTTCCTTCAGGCAGTGGCTCAAGCATTTACCCAATGCATTTATCCTATAACCCTATGTGGAATATTACAGGACTGTATGTGGATTAATTAAATACTGAGCACATTGTTTCCAGTGCTGACCCAGCTAGCAATGATGTTTCAAAGACAGTTATTGAGATCAGGTTTCTTTCTTACTTTGACATTTTATGTTTCCCTTAAATGCATGAACTTTTAACTATGAATCTATTATAATTAATTTTTTGGCAAAGGCAAGATTTGCTAATATGATTTTTGTAGTAATAAATCATAATTTTAAAATATTTACCAATATAAATTATAATGTAATATTGTACTCGGCCCTGTTTGTTTGTTAATTTTTTTCTTATGGCTCCAGGCACCATTAGCCTCCAATCTATTATATTTATTGATATTTTACTATTAAATAAGTAAATTACATCTCGTTATAAATTATGTCATAATGCAGTGCATATTAAAGTTAACACATTGGATGCTTATTTTGTTTTTGTTCTTCTTCGGTTTCCATTTTATTATTTTGTAGTATTGCATTGTGTTTGAAATTCTCATTTATTCTACTTGCTCTTTTAACTCCTCATTCTTTCACCTTAATGAGTCAATGCTAGTTGCACCATTGAAGAGCAAAAGATTTGAATATTCTTATGAAGTTAACGAGATATGAGATATATAACGAGATATTTGTGTAATTTATTATTTTCTTAATCTTTAAAATGTCTTAATTTTCTAAATTTTAACAAGCATCATAAATTCTCTAAAACACTAATTTTTGTATATAATAAACAAAAATAAAAATTTAAACTCTTGAAATCTAAATGACTTTTATCAGTTTTTGATGGTTGTTAATTTTTTTTCAAGATTTCTGTTCTGCAAAATGAACTTTTATATTGTATTTCGTGATTTGAACTAATATTCTTTTTTTCTATTTATTTTACTAGTTAATTGCTCTATTTTTGGCCGTAAGAAGAAGCAATACAGAG
Source organism: Pyrrhosoma nymphula (assembly GCA_963573305.1). Lineage (NCBI taxonomy): Eukaryota > Metazoa > Arthropoda > Insecta > Odonata > Coenagrionidae > Pyrrhosoma > Pyrrhosoma nymphula. Next base: position 1,644,180 of record OY754335.1, on the reverse strand, counting down.
ACAAGTACCTGGCTAAGCATAATGCTGTCTTTGACCAGCTGGATCTGGTGACATACGAAGAAGTGGTGAAGCTGCCTTGTAAGTTATGCTATTTTTTGTTCAATTTTTTGTCAAACCTCTGCACTGCTACGAAAATTTAGCATATTTGAGGCACATGAGATGCACTTTGTTTGACCAAAATATTCGCTCAAAAATCTCCGTGGAGTCTAATATGTGAAGGAGTGTCCTTCCACGGGCTGCAATCACCCACGATGCTCATTACTGTCGGGAAATTTCCCCGAGTACATACTACCCTGCCTCCTCCAAAATATTACTATTATTTACTCGAAAGATGTTGTTGTTGTTCTTATATCATAGTCAGAATTATTATTTACTTGCTGTTAACCTGTAAAAATGATGGGCAAAATATGCAGTCATGTTAATAACATTAGTGTATATTTGATTTATACATATTATGCATAGGTTATTTTGGAGGCCGTTACTAGAGATGGGATTAAAATTACCGTAATTTTCATCCGAGGTAAATTACCACCACGTGGTAAATTACGGGTAATTTTCAAAAATTACCGTAATTTTCCAGTAATTTTCAGTTTTAAGCATTAAACAGAAAACGTATGGCTAAATATAGAATGCCAATAGCAAAAGGGTGATGGTACAATGTTTAAACCATACCTGATGCAACATTAATCTATTAAAAATTTTCAAAATTGTAAAAAGAAATACGGCAGCAACACGCAATCTGGCTTTCTTTTGTCAAAGTATGAGAAATTTTCAAGAAGAATATTCGACTAATAATTACTCAATAATGTTATAATTTAAGTAAAATATGCCAAAAATGAGTTGTACATGCCTCAATTTATAATTAAACACGTCAGAAATGTGCATTTGGCTTAAAAGAACATGTTGGGAATTTATCTGTGTATGAAAAATTATCTTGAAAATTAGGGTAATTTTCAAGGGGCGCTATGTAAATTACGAAAAATACCGTGGTAATTTTCAAAGTTGCCCATCTCTAGCCATTACTAATGTTTACTAAATATAAAACTGTTCTGAAGAGAAACATTGTTGATGGTTTAGCTTTGTTGTTTTTTTTAAATTTAATATGGGGCTAATGAGTTTGAGTGAAGGTGTGTTTTATTTTTTCAATTTTCATGAATTCATCTCGGTCTAAAATGGAAATTGAGGATTTTCAGATGCATGTGATGTTGTGTGAAACAAATGACATTGTCCCTCCCCTCCCCTGGCATTGGCTTTTGTTATTATTTATGACTAGTATTAGAGTCTATATACATATATATGTAGTTTTATTTGCGTTTGTGATAGTGATGGAGGTGTGGTTACCATACGTCCTCATTTATGTGGACATGTTCATATATTCGATTTCTAATGTACGTCCACATACATTTTTACGATTTCTGCTAATGTCTGCATTTTTCATTCTTGGGAAGTAAGATCTTTAGATCTTTGTTTACATCTCATATCACCTACTAGTTATATGCATTTTTATATCGATTATTGAATTACACCGTTAGCAAACTTTTAGGGTGCTTTTGATAAAGGGCTATAGATGGCGATCGCCACGCTGTGGTGCTTTCGAATTATCTAAATCCAGAGCCTGGCATCATTTATGGCGCTTCGTGGTTTGCTATTTTCCCTGTACAGGAACATAAACTGCTGATAGATGGCACTACTGGTCTACCATGCATTGGGAATAGTTCATAGTCAGGATCGCTCTGAGACACGAGGCGTTGGGGTTGGGGTGATTGCAGCTGGGGGTGGGAGGGGGGTTAGGGGTGTGCCATAGAGGTCGGGGGTGAGGGTGTCCTCATTTTGGGGTTTCAAAATATGGTAACCCTAGATTGAGGTATCAAGGAGGATATCCAACTACACATCTCGACCAGTACACATTCAGGATTTTAACAAAACAGCACGGAGCTTTCTGTTTTGGTGGTGTGAGTCATCAACAGAGTTTTATCCCTAAAAATGCCAACTCTTTGGCTCGAATGGTATAAAAGCTATATTCCTGGATATGTCCCTTTGAAACATTGGAGTGCGAGGTGTGATAAAAAAAAACGGGAATTTTTAAATTTTGGTGGCTTTATAATTCCGATTTTCAATAATTGTATTTATTTGCCATATGGTCGTACGGTCAATAAAGAATACTACCTGGAAGTTATGCGCCGTTTGTGTGATCAATCCGATGAAAAAACACCCAGAATTGTGGCAAAATAACTTGTGGAAATTGCACCACGATAATACTCCCGCTCACACCTCACTGCTTATTCGTGTTTTTTTTGGGTAAAAAAACAAACCGCTATTTTGCCTCAGCCACGGTATTTGGCGGACATGGCCCCTTGAGACTTCTTCCTATTCTCAAGGCTGAAGAGAACCATGAAAGGACGACGTTTTGCCACCATTGATGAGATAAAAACAGAATCACTGAAGGAGCTGAACTCTATGCCGAAAAGTGAGCTCCAGAAGTGCTTCCAAGATTGGAAAAACTGCTGGCACAAGTGTATTATATCTAAGGGGGATTACTTTGAAGGGGACAAAATTGATATTGATTAATAAATAAATATTCTTTAAGAATAACGATAATTCCCATTATTTTTTTATCACACCTTGTATCTTATGTGCTAGTGTGTCTTATATTCTGTTAAATTTGGTAATTTTAATTGCCATACCTATGTTTTTTCCTGAATATTATCTGTTATAAAATCAGGTGTTCATCACACTTGAGAATATGTGCGAAAGACAGACCCACTTTATTTACATGCTGCCTGACTCCCTGTCAGGTGGCCACAGTATTCACCATTTCCCATTTCAATGAAGGGAGGCATCCTTCTGGGAAACGGAGCCACTAATAGCCTCAAAAGTTTGAATTCTGAAATTCTCTTAATCCTTGGTTGTTCAAAAGGTACCCATAGATCGGCTTAGGTTGGCGTAAAACACTGAAAATGTTGAAAGGTCGCCTCATACAATAAGTTCTTTGCTTTAAACTTCAGTTCATAAAAAAAAAATACTGCTATATCTCGTGTTATTTTTGTATCAATTCAGCATTTTATGTTGAGTAAAAAAAATCAACATATTTACATACTTGGTTACGCAGCAGACTCACAAAAAATATTTAAATAAGTAGTTGAAATTTGTGAAAATTAGCCGTGGGCATTCTCCCCAATTATTTATTAGGGTGCCTGAGGTTATTTTATACACAATAATATCTAAAAATATCTATTTCCTTACAGCTTTTCAGCGGAAGACCTTGGTGCTACTCGGAGCTCATGGTGTTGGTCGAAGACACATAAAAAATACTCTGATTGCCAGGCATCCTGATCAATATGCTTATCCCATTCCACGTAAGCCAGTTTTTTTTTTAATTTACAATAAGTTTCCTTTGCTTAAGAATTAGTTTGCACAGTGGCATTAAAATTTTCTAATGTAATGGCTAAGGAATTTTCTAGATTTTAAGTCTATCAAGTAACTACCCATGAAAAAATATCTGTTCTGTATCTGAGGTGGAACTGGGGTTAATCTGGTCTGTAAGGTTAAAATCTAGTCTGTATCTGGTCTATAACTGGGCTGCAGAGGGGCGTGGACTCATAAACATGGAGGTATAAGAAGGGTGGAACTGGTGTGCATCAGGGTTGTAACTCTTCTGTATGGCTAATTGCCTTCCTCCACCCCTGTCCACCCCACCTGTTCCACCTGTGATTTGATGACCCTCTCACACTCTCTCATCTGTTACTGGGGTGGATTTATGGACTTGTAAAAAATCACCTTGGATGCCCCTAGGGTGGATGCCTATAATAATCTTATCTTTATCCATCGAATCAATGAGATAATGAGATCTTAATTACTCAGCCTCTGGCCGCTACAGAAATGCTGGTTTTTATAGTGTTTACCACTAGACCATTGTTAAAAAACCAACTTAGAGCTTGTGAGAAATATTTTTTAAAATATCATTATATCCATGGATGCTTATTAACGTAGGAACATCATGAAATTGCATTAAATTCAATACCTTTTGCTTCTTCCTTATCCTCAGAAACTCATGACTTAGCGCACAATCCCTTTAAGGTAGAATTTATGAAACTGAAAAATGATTTCACCCCTGCACACTGCATCTTTCTTCATAGCAGCGGTAGCCCAGTGGTAAGGTGGTCGATTTAGTAGCGGAAGGTAAAACATTCTATACTCTTGTGGAATATATTTTTTTTTATTTTTAATAGTTTTATACGTTTATATCTTTAGAAGTTGTGTTTTCATAACCGTAACTCCCGTTACAAATATTTTCTTTTTCGGTAAATATTTTTTTTTCAATGAAGGAGAGTAAGTTCCATCCCAGCTGCTCTGTAACTGGGGTGTAACTCTGGTGGAGCTTGTATCAATTCATTCCCAGTTCCATCCCAGTTACAGAGGTCTTAATACAGACCAGTTACACTCCAGTTCCATCCCAGTTACAGAGCAGAAAATTTCTACCTGGGTATATAATTCATCATCGGGTACATATCAACTTACTAGATACTACCCAAGGGATGGAATTTGCCGTGAGAAAATCATTTGAGTTGACCAGGATTTTGAACTGGATCTTCCAAGTATTGGTGTCAGGTGTTACATCGCCAAGCCATCTCAGTTCAAGGCGAATCATTTGTTCATTTTTCAGTGATATGTATTGGTTCACAAAATTTTAGAAAAAAATTTCTACAATTGATATCCATCAATTGTAGCAATTATAACAAAAGGGTTTTTTAAATGTTAAACTGCTGTATTCTTTTGCACAAGTGTAAAAAATGTACATCACTTGCTCATATGTAATTGATGTTGATTTTCCATCCTTGCCAAAGTTGGCCAAATATAGCCTTCATCCTTGCGGATTGTGGCTTCTTCAAAGTCTTCTATTCCCATGCAATACCATCCTTGATGGATTACAGTAGCATCAGATCTAGTCAGATCAGAATCCTCTTAAATTGACTCAAGAATCAGGAAGTCTTGGTAGTGTAGTGGTCTGCAAATTGGCCTAGCCTGTCAGATGTCTATGGTTTGATTCCCAGTACAGATGGTTTAGTACATAGTCTCCATGTCCAATAGTACACACACATAACAAATCACTATGCATCCAGATGCTACCGGTCTGTCAAATCTCCATCTCCAAGCCTCTCTATCCTAGGCTGTTTCTTCCTATAGCTCTCTTGTGTTCCATAGATTTCCTTATGCCTACCATTCACGACTGACTAGGTCAACACATCCTTGTTTCGTCTAGGTGGAGTCCACTGCAAGTATGAAATCCAAGAAAGTTGGTAGATAATTGGTCACTTAAAGTTCTTATGGTGGGATAAAAATGTACCTACGAAAAATAAGAAAAGAATAGGTCAAACCCTAGTTGAATCCGTGGTGTGTTATGGCTGTGAAGCTTGGGTGATTACCAAAGACCTAGAAAGAATGTTGTGAGCTGTTGAAATGTAATACCTAAGAAGAAGTGCCAGGGTACCTATCTTACATGCAAAGAATTATCCACAGTTGTATGGAAACAACTCGTACAGTAATAGATAGAATGAAGAAGGAAAAACTAAGATGGTTTGGTCATTTGCTAAGAATGCCAGGAAATTGATAGCTCTAATTAATCTTTCTTTGAATTCCTTCTAATGGCAATTTCTACACACGCAGTTGTGCAATTGTATTATTTTTGTAATTGTAAATCATATTCACTTATTCTTCCTCTTTGTTTACTCAACAGATACAACGAGGCCTCCTAGAGCAGATGAGGAGAATGGGCGCAATTATTACTTTGTGTCCCATGATGAGATGATGGCTGACATTGCAGCTAATGAGTACCTTGAATACGGTAAGATATTTCAATACCTTCCATGTACACTCTCGGTGAAATGTACAAAAAACAAAGCTATTGTCGCATTGGAAATTGGTTACTTTAAAGTTTATTAACTCTTTCGCTACGAACAACGTTTTAAAATGGCATAAATTTTTTGTCACAAGCGATCGAATGACGTGTTAAAACGGCGTTGCCGCTATGCTAGCCCTAAGCAGGCCTAAAAGGTGTATGTCATAGAAGACTTCTTCTCGGGACGCCATAGGTACCCTTTCTCGGTCCACGGGAGAGGATAATCTCGACCCTTGATCGCAGTGCAAGCCCCACTCACAGCAGGTGTCCGCAGTCAGTTGCTCGTTTGTGCAGTGGAATAACAAAGGTAGAAGTTTTTGTGTAATTTGCAAATTGAGGGTTATAAGTATACTCCTTATGTTTAACTCTACAGCTACAAATTTTAAGCGGAGCTCTACCGTTATTTTTAACATAGTTTGTGAGTAAATGAATCTATGAACTATATTTTTGATAGTTATTTAGTTGGTTAGCGAGTAATTTATTGTTAGATTATTAGTTAGTTTGGGAGTTATTATGTTTTTAGATAAATAACTAAATGTTATTTTTTCATATGAGTTGACAGCCGTATTTTTAGCGAGTTTAAATGTTTATTCATGCTTATTTAGTGGTGACAGCTGACAACTTCAGTCCTATTTTCGTTACTCAATGGTTTCCGCTTAAAGAATACAGTTATTCCTAGCAGTCCTTTGAATCCTGAGGCACACAAATGTTGAAGGTGTAACATTTGCTTCGAAGGATTTCTTGAAACACCGAGTGATTTGTAATTCATCAGCTAGCTAGGGATTCAGTGCGAGGGATTTCCGGTTTTATAATATAAAAGAATATGATAGCTGAATTACAAGGATCCAAAAACAAGAGTTCCATAGACCGTGCACCTCATGAATTAACAGGGTGAAAATTACTAAGTACCGATTCTTTAATTCGCGCTCTGATGAAGCCAATAGCCTGGATAAGGATATTTTAAATTTTAAATAATTTCTATCATTGACTAATGGACATAATCATTTAAGAGTGCGAAATACAATGACAAAATTATTTGTTTAACCATTGATATGATTTTTTTGCTAGAGAGCTTAATATTAATGGTAGAATTTCATTTCAAAGATGCAAGGGGATGATAAAACTAAAGGAATTAATTTCCAATTAAATACATATCGAGGCTTTAGCAACAATATTTTTAGCGAAACCATGGCATAAAAAAATTGTTCACCGCGACTGCATGCTATAATGGGGTACCCGAGCAGAAAGGGGCTAGGATTATCTCTGCCCGGAGGCCGAGAAAAAAGTTCGGCACCACACTGGGCCCGCTCCCAAGTTAAGGAAACACGTACCTGAGCAAGTACTAGCCGAGTGAAAGCTCCGAACTGGAAATGCAAAGAAATTTTAGTGGCATTCGTGAGGGAAATGGCATTTTCTGACATGTGGCCCCGTCACAAATGGGTTAAGGAGTATTTGAGTTCCTCAGGGTTTGTTATCAAAGCTGTAATAATAATACTGATAATTAGTGGAGTAATATATACTCTCGTGAATAATATCAGTGCAGACTATTATCCCTTCACATACAGGGCTTTCATCTTTTTGATACCACCATGCATGGGAGAATATTACGGCAATTTTCCACTTCTAGTACAGGCAATAGAGTAGCTGGTGGTGGACACCTCCAATTCTGGTTGACCTCTTTCTGGGGCAGGGAAAATGGTCATTGTTGAGCTAGTGAAGATACAATTGTTATAAGTTGATTCATTTTATGTGACACTGCTATTAAACATGCACTTCACATTTTTTTCCTTGCTGTCATCTGATTAATTCGTAACCCAACAGTGCATAAATTCCCTGATTTTCAGCCATAATATCAAATGCTAAAGTAAGCAAGCAACATGGTCAAACTCCATCTGAGCATCATATGCACTTCCCAAATTACACAGATACGGAGGACCCTACTCTGGAATAATGTGAAAGTGCAAGAGTTGAACCTGGGAAGGATGGGGTATAAAACTTTAGGCAGGAATTGAATAGTGACAATGCTGATGGTCAAATTTACAAGAACATTTTTCCCACAATCACCCTATCAAATGTAGAAATGCATTTCCTGCAGCTGAAGGGCTAAAAAGCAGATTGAAATGATATAGAGTAGAAACTGTTATGCATCCAACATGCACTATATGTACTAATGAATATTGTAACTACCCTCAGGGACGCATGAAGAGGCAATGTATGGGACCAAACTTGAAACGATTCGCAAGATCCAGCAAGAAGGAAGAGTGGCCATTTTGGATGTTGAACCCCAAGCTCTCAAAGTTCTCCGCACAGCCGAGTTTGCCCCCTATGTTGTTTTTATCGCTGCTCCTCTTTTGCAAAATTTGAATGATGTAAGTATTTAGTTTTGCCCAAATTTGATGTACGTAATTCTGCCTGCATACCATTTCTGATTTGTGTGGTCACCTCCACTATCAACCCTGTCACCGCCAAATATTCCCAAATGTACTCCTAATATGTATTTGAAACATTTATCCAGTCAGAATAATAAATATTCTGAGATTTAAAATGGAAAGCTGCATGAAAATGGCATGGGTAGTCTTCACAGCACCCACCTGAGGGGCAAGTCTGCAATTTTGTTGCCTATCAACAAACGTAAATAGTCCCCCTGCAGCATTTATCATAGTTGGTGAGTCTATGAGCCTAAGTTTTCTCAACATTCAACATTTTTTGTGATTTGGACCATTAAGCATGTAACTATGGATACTTATTATATGCATAACTGCTTATCCACATCCCAAAATTGTCAAATTTTGATAAAAATGAGGGTAATAATGTACAATAGGTGTGCGCAAAATTTTTGTTCTAGTGGCATTAGTTTTTACTTAAGGTACACGAATTATTGCATGGTCACTTTCTCATCCTCGGTGCACATTTCCACAATGAGAAAATTTAAATAATAGTGATAGTCATTCCACAAAATATTGGAAAATTGTGAGTTGAGCTCAATGGCAGCTGCCATGTTGTCGGAAATGTGGTTTATAGATTAGCCAATGTCAATTTAGGCCACAAGGGAAACCATTGACATTTGTCAATGGGTGATTAAAGTTACGGACTTGCCCCCATGGAATTAGCTAGCCATGAAAGAGTGAGTACATTAGTCTCAGTTGAATATTGCTGGAAGGATAAAGGTTACCTGGGCCAGGAATTGAACAATGGACCCTTAGCTTTCTGGGCCAGTGGGCAGACCACTACTTTACCGCAGACTTTGGATTCACAGTTCCAAAAAAAATTTGTCAAGGAACTTATGGAACTATTTTGCCTTGTGAGTAACACCTTGGAATTACCATAATGGTACATGACAGCAAGTTGCCATAGGTTCTTCAAAAATGGCCTGCCCTAGAAAGTAGAAGGTCCATGGTTCAACTCCCTGTCCAGGAATCCGGTAATATTAAATGTATTCGTTGCCATTCATTCATGCTGGTTGAGAAAATCTTGTATGAATGTATCTCAGCTTGATTTTTCCTTTTAATTAGATCCTCTTATAGTTTCTACTTAAAGTTGTTCTCAAGTTAATGTACAATCCTAAAAGTAAGTTGCATTTTACTTAATTACCCAACGCATAGCTTATTTGAATGAGCAATTCAAATAACTATGTATTATTATTTTGTAATTGTTGGAGTCCACTAAACTGTTCATTTCAATTTTTTTACGCACATTAAAATTCAATTGTGATTATGGTGTGAGGTGAGACTTCCCAGCCCCTGTGTGGCGAAAAAGTGAATGGTGGGTAGGAATGACCTTGTCAATGGAACGTATGAGCTACGTTCACAGCCATCCACTGGACAAACATAGCTCCAATGTCCATAGCAGTGTAAAGGTTAATGGTATTGCTATTGACCCAATAACTATAAATAAACCCAGATAGCTTTAAAAATTTGGGTGTTTCAATAGTGATAGCTCAAAGTTAGTTAAAGGTAGGGCAAGGGCCTAGCCACATTGGCACAGCGGTTCCCGTAAGATCACCAAAGTTAAGCAATGTTGGGCCCATACGGAGGGCGGATGGGTGACCATCCATACCTTCACCGTGGCGCTCTTGTCCCCTGTCTGCATGTGGCAGACAGGCATGGGGTTGGCACAATGGACCAAGAAGGTCTAAATGCCCGGGCTCCTGTCAAAGACCCCCCACCTACAAACAATCTAACTCTAGTTAAAGGTAGGTTAGTTGAAGTTATACAATATCTATTTGGTTTCTCATTCATGCTGGTTGAGAAAATCTTGTATGAATGTATCTCAGCTTGATTTTTCCTTTTAATTAGATCCTCTTATAGTTTCTACTTAAAGTTGTTCTCAAGTTAATGTACAATCCTAAAAGTAAGTTGCATTTTACTTAATTACCCAACGCATAGCTTATTTGAATGAGCAATTCAAATAACTATGTATTATTATTTTGTAATTGTTGGAGTCCACTAAACTGTTCATTTCAATTTTTTTACGCACATTAAAATTCAATTGTGATTATGGTGTGAGGTGAGACTTCCCAGCCCCTGTGTGGCGAAAAAGTGAATGGTGGGTAGGAATGACCTTGTCAATGGAACGTATGAGCTACGTTCACAGCCATCCACTGGACAAACATAGCTCCAATGTCCATAGCAGTGTAAAGGTTAATGGTATTGCTATTGACCCAATAACTATAAATAAACCCAGATAGCTTTAAAAATTTGGGTGTTTCAATAGTGATAGCTCAAAGTTAGTTAAAGGTAGGGCAAGGGCCTAGCCACATTGGCACAGCGGTTCCCGTAAGATCACCAAAGTTAAGCAATGTTGGGCCCATACGGAGGGCGGATGGGTGACCATCCATACCTTCACCGTGGCGCTCTTGTCCCCTGTCTGCATGTGGCAGACAGGCATGGGGTTGGCACAATGGACCAAGAAGGTCTAAATGCCCGGGCTCCTGTCAAAGACCCCCCACCTACAAACAATCTAACTCTAGTTAAAGGTAGGTTAGTTGAAGTTATACAATATCTATTTGGTTTCTCTTTTATGTGCCAGAGTATGAGGTAAAGATCTTTTCTACTAGGTTGTTGGACCAATCATGACTAAATCTTCCACTGTGTGTGCGAAAGAGATTGCTTGTGTACTTCAAAGAGCATTTTTTATTAAATGGTGGCATTTTTTGTAGCCTGTCAATAATAGTTTAATAATTTTCTTGTCAATACTTTTGTAATACCATGGGCTTCTCTCTCCCATGCTGCTGGAGAGAATTGAATGCTTTTGAATTGATTCTATGTATGTGCCATGATCAGATGCTCTAGTGGTGTTTATGCCATACATAGGTAACTGTCAGACCAATTTTAAGCCCTTTGGTAGTGGGTATTTCAAAGTATTTAGTTTCCTCTCATTCTTGTATGCTTTTCGTATGTGTTTCTTTCGTAAAGTGCTTTTACTAAAAAGAGAAGTGATATATGAAACCTTTTATCTTCCAAGTGGAAGTAATGAAAAGGCCATGTCTGCCTCAAATTAAACACAAAACATGGGTTGGGCATGGACATTTTAAATACTTGGATAGTTGCTTAAAGTCCCTTTGGACCATTGTACATATTTGAAAAACCTTGATGAGTGGGGCTTAAAGTTTGAGCAAAACTAGAGGCCCTTATCTCAAAGCTTCAAATTTATTTGCCAGTCATTGTAGTTGGCCTATAAGGTCTGGTGATGGCAGTAAATGGCAGATGCTTTTTGTATATCACCATAGTTCCATCAATTAGAGTTTTAATTGTTATGTGTCTCAGTTAAGGAGACTTCCTACATTGTGAAAATTGTCTCGGCAGATACCTACTTTTTATGAAAATGGCTTTATCAAACAATACCTGTACATTTCCACCATGCAACTTCATTAGTTTGTGTTTGTGGCATATGAGGTGATAAAGAGAGTGAACAAAACCTTAGATGAATTAGCATAAGAAAGATATGTATGTAGTGTGGTTGAGAACATTACAGGTTGAAGGTTAAAGACTCACTAACAATTGCTCAATGAACGTGGATAATAGAGAACGAAATTCATTTCTTTCTTCTTTTTTCAGGAGATATATCTGGAGATAGGTCAAATAAATTGAAAATTTTTTTCATTTACATATTACTCTTTGCCAAGTTTTCACATTTTTATCTAGATGCTTCATCAGGGCTACAATGAAAATATTTGGCATTTTTACATCTATAGAATATAGTTTACAATGTTTTGTACAAATATATTTATGTTAAAAAGTTTATAAACATTTGATTTTTTCAATTTACCTCAGAGAGAGTTCCTTCCAAATTAATTGCTTGATTATACCTTCGTTGCTATTTATTTTATGAAAGAGATCATGAAAAGGAATCATCTAGAAATTCATTTCCTCATGTGTAGCTCATTGGAAGTTGCAGTACAGGCATTTAAAAGGAAAGCAAAAACTTTGATTTTCACTTAAATTTTATTGTTCATAATACAACCTAGGTTTTAATGTAGAAAGTCATCACCAGACCTTATGATAATGCCCTACATTGAAACCCAAGTTGTGAGCACATTATTAAGTATTTTTTCTGGAACAACAAAAATAATTATTTTATTTCATTGAATAGAGAATGCAATTTAAACTGAATAATTATCTAATGAAGAATGAAAATAAAGGACACACAAAGGAAAAATGTATCTGTGAGTTAGAATACATGTATAAATACCAACTGCCATATTATCACGGTGAAGCCATTATCCCATAAATATAGAGTATTTGTGTTAGTGATTTGAGCTATTTAGGGAGCTACCTTGTTGTAGAATTCAGAGGAGTTTCAATTGAATTCTTCATAGCTTTTAGAAGAGAGTTGACGGCATCTTGATGCATGACAATAAAGTCTGTTTTTTTCGTGTTAAACGACATGACAATTCCGCTACTTGTACCAATATTTTTGGCATATTGACCGCACAATTGATCAATTCAATAATGTTGATGGTGTATTTTAATTTCTCCAGTATTACCCTGTGCTATTGTGCCATATGGTTCTTTCTATTCTCTTCTTAAACATTAGGATTTCTTGCTTTGAGAAATGGGCCCTTTTATGACATTGCTCTCCCCAAGTCCCACTCTACAAGTGGTTGTGCAAATGGTTTAACTCAAGGAACTTTCATTAGTTTTACTTATTCCAGTACGATGGCAGCCTCGAGCGGCTTGCTCGTGAATCGGACCTCCTCCGGCAGGCGTACGGCCACCTCTTCGATGTGACCATAGTGAACAACGACATTGAGGAGACGATTGCAGCGCTGGAAGCTGGGCTGGAGCGTGTGAGGGCCACTCCCCAATGGGTGCCGGTCGCTTGGGTGTACTGACGCCGGGGGGACGCCGCCTGCGTGGCGGCGGCCCCTACTCAGCCGATCCCCGTCGATGACAGCGGAGACGATGCTGGCAGCTCCCAGCAGTGGCACTACTGCCGCCTGGCGACAAGCGGCGCAGCGCCTGACGAGTGCGACTACGCGACGATACGGAGACCGGGGACATCTGGTGGTAGCGTGAGGAGGCGTGGGGTGGAGGGAGCAGGGAGGGGGGGGAGTTGTGCGGGTGCGGGAGGCACTAGTAGGGGCCGCAGGAGGCGCGGCAACTCTGGTTCCCTTCGTGTGCGCTGAGCGCACAATTTTTATTTTTTTTGAATTTCACACTTTCCGAATGATGCAAAAGATGAGAGGAGAGGATATATATAGATATATAAATGAAAAAATGAAGGAAAAGAAAAGTGTGGTTTTTTTCTCGATGCACTTACATGACCCAGCTCATTTTTTTTCTCTCCCAAGACACTACTCGTGAATGCATTTTTAAAAAGGTTTTTAGGTGACCTGATTTTCATTCGGTGGTGCTTCGTTTATCAACGTGAGGGAAGTTTGGGGTCGGTTTTTTTTTGATGTGTCAAAGGAGGAGTATTCTTAGAAGAGAGCAGTGGCTGCAAAAGCTCAGGCTTGATTTAGTTGGGTGTGACTGTAATGGTGTGATGTGTCGAGAGGGATAGAAGAAGTGCGAATGTGAGCGTGCGTGTCTTTGATTGTTGGATTTCTCGATAGAGTAAATGTGCAGTTGAGTGCCCACAAGGCCTCTTAATGCACTGAATAGGTCATGATTTTTGCCTAACAGTGGACTATGGTAGTGCATTAAAAAAATTGAATTCTTGATATGCTTTTCTAGCCAGAAGCATTGTTATGATTTTTTCAGTGCATATTATCTGGGCTTTCTGCATTTTTATTCCTTATGATCAGATTGCCTCCGCCCCCATCTAATTATTTCATCTTCAACACGACAAACTACGAGAAAAATGATGACCGAGCACTTCTTGCATTACTGTTGTGCTGTAGCATTGCGCTATTTTATTAATATTATGTACGATTGTTTGAGGTACATTTGTAATCATACCTTGTAAACGGAGAAAATTGCAGAAAGCTTTTAATGATTTTCAGCAGGTCGTACTCTCTGGTCTTCTGTGGTGTGTTTGTAATTTAAAAGAGTTGGAGTAGCGCTCTCCCAAAGCACCATTAGATCTCTTCTGTCAATTGCCTGTACGACAGAGAGTGGACAGTTCTCCATATTGCTCAATGATTCTTCTTTGTGAAGTTTCTGTTCGACTGGTGATTGCTTTAATGACCAAAAAGGCTCTTCCATAAATGCTAAATATTTTCTTATAGAAATTGTTTCGCTTGCATATAGTCCAGTTCTTTGTTTGGAATCTCAATGTGTGATCACTGAAAAAATTAAAATCTCTTACATTTAGTTGGTTAAACAGTATGCTTAGCTGAAAACTTTGTAATATACTTAAAAATACTATGATATCTTAATAAAAGGTAGTTAATTGTTTAATAACAAAGCTATTGACACTGAGCTCAGAAGCAACTATTAATGATTGATTTGGCTAAAATGGTGGATCTACACTTAGTCAGCATATCATTGCTAATGCCAGCGAGATTGTTTAACGGCCCTGCTTCAAGGTGATGTAGGTGCTGCACAATTCAGGGTTCGAAAGAGAAATTTATTAAAGTACTAAGGTATTCTTACCACTTTCTCTAATGTTCACTCTTCATGTATGACGAATTTTTGTTTCTGTTAGTTGGTCAAGAGAAGGCAATCGCTTTTGAAATATGATTCCGAGGAAGTGATTTTTTTTTTTTAGGATACCAAAAGTGTTGAGAGAAAGTATCAATGCGAGTGCCATTTGACCACATGAAATGTTAGTTTTTTTTCTAAATTTCTCTTTTCGGTGTGGGGAAAAAAGAGACTAATGCCTTATGCTCTCTTCAGTTTGCACGGACTATTGCAAAAAGAAATCATTTAATATATACTAGATTGATGTAGTTGATGGGAGAAGCGATGCTACTTCAAAGGAGAGAGTGTTGGTGCTACTTTTTGTCATTCTAGAAACTGAACAGCGATGACCGACTTCCAGGTGGAGCTTCAACTTTTTTTTAATGAGCCTTCGATCGTGAAATTTCTGGTGTGGAACTTGGTACTTGTGTTCCTCTGCTGCTCTCTGAGGCTGTCTATGTCATCATCTTTGTGTCATGCACCGATTGAATTCCATGAACTTCTTGGCCTTGAGAGAAGGGAGATGGCAATGGGGAAGAGAGGGTTGACATTGCAAAGTTGACTCTTCTGCTGCCGTTGAGCGAGGAGTGACTGGTGGGCAATGGGTCAATCACTTCGGAATGTGTATTGGAACTGTGCTTAATCAACTCGTGAAGTCGTGAGAGCTGTGGGAGATGTGGAGAGAGTCATATTAGTATGTTTACGAGGCAGGCAGAGGATCACAATGTTGAATTGTTCATGCAAGAGAAGGTGTATTTGTTGAAGTTGGATTGAGGGAAATCCCTTGCATTCCGTTTCAGGAAGACCCTGCAAAGTCCTCCTCATATTTCAGCTCCCTATTTTAGAAGGAAGCCATTGTCCCAGCAATGCATACTATGGACCTTTGATGCTCAATTTAAAAAAATGGAAGGGCAGTTAAGCGAGTAGGTATCCCCATGAGAATTTGAAAAAAAAAGTTATGTAGATAATTTACAATTTTTAAAAACCAAAAGAAGTTCGTAACTATGTACTGGTCAATACTAATCATGCATTGCATTCACTATTAAATAATTATTAAAAATGAAGTTTATTAAATTTAAGTAATTTATTATATTAATACTATTTAATAAAAAAATGAGGTGGAATGCAAGCACCTGTATGTGAAGTGAGAATTATACACAGAGAAATCAGGGCTCCGCACTCTTGAAAGACTTTGTACCAGTGGAGTGAGACAGTTAGCTGGCAGAGCTAAAATATTTGAGCAAACACAAAATTGGCATTGCGTGCATTTCCCTTCAAGCAACTGGTTTTCTTATTCCTAGTCAATGATCTAAATGAAATAGATAAGGCATGTAGGAAAGTTTTTTTTAATTGGTGAAGAAATGGCCCTGCTGTACTCATAGAGTGGTTTTCTGTTGAGTGTTTCCCTTGGGAGTGAAATGATATTTGAATGTGTTGAACTGGGTAGTGTGAATGAAAAAAAATGTATCATTACACGTTTATGGAAGGACAAATTTTTTTGTTGATCTCTTTTGTGTTCATGGGCTTGGAAGAGACAGTTCATTCCTGTGACATCTCAGGTTTCAGTAACTTCATTTATTCAGTGTGGATAAATAACCTCGTTACCGAGACCAACAGCTCAGTAGTGAAATAAGGATAGCTCGGAAATGAAGGGCTCATTGGATTGGTGGGAGAACTGTTGGTTTTCATTGGTGAATCTGTTAATTGTTAAATGACTGATGTAAAATTAGTGTTTGTAATGGTTTCACCATTGTCATTAAAAAGAAAACCTTTAGACATTTTATAGATTGGTGAATCCCAGCATCACATTACAGCCTGTTGGACAGTTAAACCTGTGATCAATACTTGACTCCAGTATTCTTCTGGCATGACCTAGGGTTACTTACATCTATGAAAGTAAGATTGTGGTGTTTTTTTTGGGAAAAACTGCTACCTCCTCAACCCCATCAGCATTTAAAGTGCACCACAGCAAGCAATCATAGTTTAAATAATTTGGCTCAAGTTTTAACAAGGCCGTGGATAATAGAACAGCAATCAGATTTTCCTGCTTGAAATTTTGCTGGGATCCTGAAGCTAGTTGCTCATAATTGGTCTCTGCACTTCTTTAAATTTTTGTGAATACGTTGGAAGTGAAATGGTTGGTGGTTAATTCAGGTTAGCACGTGTGTGTCAGTGGATTCGGACGGATGTTGTTGACAGGTACAAATGGATTGGCCATTTTCAGCAGTACGGCTGTTACTAGTGAGGGATATTATGTCCTGTTAATGGCTGTGTAGTGTGAAGTTTCTACTGACATTAATTTCTTTGCCATTATTTTTGTCTTAGATGAATGATTGATTGCCAAAGAAATTCCTCATGTTGCCTCTTTTCAGTGAGTGTTCATCCATTTGATTCACGAGAAACATTTTTTTCTTTCTCTTGTGTTAATTTTCTTTGCTCCAGTAATTTACTTTGGGATGCATGTTCTTTAAGAAGTTAATGTACATCTGCCTGATAGATTTTCTAGGTAGCACACAATATTATTATTCCCATAGTTTAAATATGTAATTTTGAAACATCACGATTGCCAAAAGCATTAATTCACTATCAAGGATGTTTGTGTGCATATTGCTATTGATTTTTGATTGGAAGTTATATTCTGAAGTCATTGAGTGTGTACCTACTGTTTCTTAGCATTTTTGTGCTTCCAAACCTATTCCATGGTATTATGTAGCAAATTAAGGAAAGTGAAGAATTTTTATGAAGAATTCTTGCCTTTTTGGTGTACCATTGACTTTTAATAATTTTCTTTTCAAATCGCTCCACTCTTGTACGATATCATCCTTTCCATTAAACTGCTTCCTGAGGTAGATGTTATTTTTTTGTGCTAACCAAGAATTTGAGTATTTTTTTTGACAAGCTGGTACTTGAGTTTAGTTTTTATTTCAAGGTGGTATTCTGTGCTATGGCAGCAATTCCTCAAATCACTTGTTTAACATTGTTGGAAACTTGCTGTTGTGATGAAGAAATGTGACAATGAGAATATGTAATGAATTTGCGTATGTTTTAATAATAGAATGTATGTAAAGAAAGTTATGTTTTTTTTCATTATTCAGAAAATAATTTATTCTATGACGTTGATGCAAGGATAAAGAAACTAGCTACTACATCCTTTTGCCTTCTTGGCTACACAGTTATCTACTGACGAAAATCGGATGTAAAAACACCCAATGAAAATTCAATGGGGGAAAATTTATAAGTGTGGAGACAGTGGCATACGCAGGATTGACTTCTGGGGGAGGGGGTTTTCATTAATATATTAACATTCTCTTTTCGTGAAGACAATTCAACTATTTTTTTTCAGTCCAGTAAGCAAAATTCTATACGCTAATTCAGGTAAACGAACAAAAATGAATTCAGGTAAACATATTTTTGGGGGGGGGGGGGTGGTTTAAACCCTAAACCCCCCCATCCGTACGCCACTGTGGAGACAGATTATCTTAAGGGAGTTTTAGACCAATTCAACAAGAGGTGATGAGCAATATGGCACTGCCCCTTGCAGCACGTTGCTAATTTCTTTTTTTTTTTTTTGCTCTGTGGAAGAACATAAGTAATGCAAGTCCCTAGGTGCTATCAGCTTTTTCTGTTGCCTTGATGAGGCATCTGCAGTGCTGCAAAAACTTCTCTTGTCCCCTGTTGCCAGTTTTCCCAGCTCAAGTGCTGACCCCAGTGGCGGCCCCAGGGGTAAAGTCCTCTCCTGCTAATCCGAGGGTCGTGTCCCAGTTGGGTCAGTTTTTCACTTGCCCAGGGCATGGGTGTTTGCCAAGTTCTGGTGATTCGGCTCCTGAAAAACCTGAAGACAAGGCAATGGCCTATCGTGATTTCAGGAGCATACGGACCACCAGAATCGTTGGGGAGGAATAAAAAAGTGAAAATCCAACGGTGTTGCCAGGCAACAATTTCAGAAAATTTGGAAGTAATAATCAATTAACAATGAAAAATCTAATGAATAACAGTTAAACCATATGCTAAACTGAAATAAGCCAGACTGAGACGTGGAAGTGGTGCAGGAAGTATTTCTGGTTCCCCGTGCCTCCGTGACTAGATGCCCTCAGATGTAGTTAATTGTTCTTTTAGCTTGGGCTAGAGTGCAGGAGTATGTGACCTAGTGTAACAGCCCAAGCTATGTATTTTACAAGTGTGGGCAAAATTTTACATGGCCACCCCTTACAAAGAATTCATTTACTGATTATGGTTTCTTAAACCTCTAATTAATTTTTAGGGATACTACCAAGGTTTAAGAACAATCGTCTTAAAATTCTTGCTTCGTTTCCCACCTGGAACCCAATTTTGATTCTATAAGTTGTCTCAAAGCTTCGATTTTTATGAGGAAAAGTGCGAAGAGGGATTATTTTCATCACATCATTACTTCTTGTGAGTGGGCGCAAACTCAATCATAATTTTTTGTGCAGTTTTCAGCCAAAGTTCCTATCAGTGGTTTGGTGTCAAGGATGCTAATGTAGGAAATAATCTGTGGATCTTGTTGTGCTCTTTATCGAAGTTAGGTACATGTGTTAAGTCACTTTTTATGATATACATACATACCAAGGTTGACACAAACTTAGAAACCCTGGAAAAGTCCTGGGAAATTAGAAATTAGGCTGAAAATTCACTTTTCCGAGTCAAAATCTGATTGTTTTCAATGAGTCAGTAACAGCAGGGGCGTAGATACGAATTCGTCATGGGAAGGGATCAATTGGTATTTTAAGAATTGCTGTTGCCTATTTCACAGGGGTGTTAAAATTCGTATCCAACTGTTGTGAGACAGTGGTGTAGCCATTTTTATCCTAAAAATGTGGAAAATACTCCTGATCATGTTATTGGGATTCACCTCTGCCAGGGACTTTATCTTATATTGCTCATGCCTTGACCCACCACCATTTTATGATAACTTCCCAGTGATTCAATAATACACCTAGCCTTATCTTTGCCAAATAATGAAGAGTTGTTGCATTGGTGTAATACGGTCAACACTGCTGACTAATGGTTGCAACCTCCTTCATGTGAAACATGGTAATAATAGTCAAATGCCAATATTTTCCTAATGTTGCTACGAATTTCCTTGGTGGAAAACCCACCTTTAGTCTTTACTTTGGTTTTTTGAAGCCATTTGTGGTCCCTCGGAAGAAGGGAATTAATACTTTTTGGGATGACAGGGTACATACGTATCTCTCTTTTCATTTTGGTGCATATGTCAATTCTAGAGAATCAATAGAGTACGGGGTTAAAATATTATCTTTTGTGACAACTTGATCCTCAAAAATTAGCAAGAATAAATTCAAATTTTGGATTTCTTTGGTAGGTACCAAGTAACTCAATTTTGAAACTTTCAGATGAAGTGCAGCCAACAATAAAAACTTTTTTAAAAACTTATTGAAATGGTACTTATTCGTATGGTGACTGATAAAATGTATCTGTTGACTAAACTTTCATGAAACCAGTGGGTCATTATTCATAGGACATAGGTCCATCGTGAAATATTTAGATGACGTACTTAAGTAATTATTCCTTCCATTCCTTATTGGTGAGGCTATTATGGCAGTGAAGGTTTAGTCATACAAGAAAATCAGCATTAAGATGTAATAAAATATTTTGGATTAAAACTATTTAAATTTTTATTTTCTTATGAAAATGAAAATCTTCCACAAAGTTAAGCCCGAGACAATTTGTTTTATTCCTTCCACCTAAACACCTGTACAGGTGATAAGAATAAGCTCCCAACAAGATGAAGGCCCTATATAGGTTCAATCAATCTTTTTTCTGCTGGAATTGGCCGAAAGAATATTCTCCACTTGGCATCCAGAATGATGCCATGCTTTAGGATCTCCATGAAGTGACATCCATTAAGGACATCCAGTTTATAAGAAATGGATGGAAATTTGGAAGCATGGTACATAAGATAAACTCCCAACAGCAGATAAGTAGACTAGGGCAAGTGATGCACTGAAGACTGCAAAACCATTGCCTATTTGGCCATAATATTGCCACAGATGTAAGGTAAATGAGGGAGTAATTGACCATGCACCAGTAGTTGACCATTTAGGATATAAACTGTCATAATAAGCCTTAATCTGGTTCAAATATTGTAAAAATAGCGGGAAAGTACACTCCAGCCATCTGGCTGTAAAACATAAAAAAACAGTGCACATGGGTGGCATGTAGAATTAAAATGGCTGACAATTAGTGTTCATGTGCAGTGCTGCTGCCTTATTTTGAAGTTTTCTACCGCCATTTGCTAAGGAGTCTTTGTGGATAAGGCTGATTTAAAGTGGTAAGTACCTTTATATTTCAATGTAGTTATTTACCTTTGATATAGGAATGTTTGATATGAATAAAAAGTTGTTTATAATCTGTTTATTATTATCTGGAAGTCAGTTATGAGGGTGGTCAAATTCTGAATCAGAAATGTACAAATTTTCAGTAATTGACCGTGATGGTCAACTACTCACTCATTCCTTCCTCTCTTTAAACTCATCATAATTGACATATTTGTAATGTTTATAGCATACCAAAACGTTTTATATAATTATTTGTGTAACAGATTAGTTTTTACTAATAGTTGACCAGGGGTCAACTACTAGATTATTGGTGTGTCAACTTCTGAATCTATTTTATTTTAAATATTGCAGCTTAACTATGCCTGCTATTAAAGGCCAGTTTCGTTGTTACACAGAGGAAATGATGAAGGAAGCCATCCATGATGTGAGGACAAACAACACACCAGTCTGTACTGCAGCAAAGAAATATGGTGTACCAAGAATCACACTAAAATACAAAGTGGAAGGGAAGTCGCCAATTGAAAGAAAAATGGGACCCCATACCATTCTAAGTCCTGACGAAGAAACTATTCTTGCCAATTGGGTGTTACAAATGGCAGAAGCAAGGTTTCCAGTGACTGTGAAGCAACTTCAAGACAGTGTGCAGCGCCTGATGACAGACCTTGGTAGAGACAATCCCTTTCATGACAACCGTCCAGGGAGGACATGGATCCAAGGCTTTTTGCGGAGAAATAGCAATATTTCTCAATGAATAAGCCAAAACCTTACAGTTTCTCGGACATCAGTGACACAAGAAAATATTTCTCGTTGGTTTGCAGAAGTAGAAGATTATTTGAAAACAAATGATTGCTTCCAAGTACTGATGGACCCCTCACGAATTTTTAATTGTGATGAAACTGCATTCTTCCTTAATCCAAAAGGGAATAAAGTTCTTGCAAGAAAAGGAGATAAGACAATATACCAACAAGTTAATTTAGATGACAAGGAATGCCTCACAGTGCTTCTTACTGGCAATGCCAATGGTAGTGTTGTAACTCCTTTAGTAGTCTACAAATATGAGCGTCCGCCTCCTGAAATAACACTACATTTCCCTCCTGATTGGGCACTTGGAAAAAGTGATTCAGGGTGGATGAACTCTGAATTATTTTATGAATTCATTGCAAACTTCTTCCACCCTTGGCTAAAAGACAATAATATAAAACTTCCTGTTCTATTATTTGTTGATGGACATGTTTCCCATTTGAGTTTACATACAAGTCAGTTCTGTGAAAAAAATGGTATCATATTGGTAGCTTTACATCCTAATTCTACACACATTCTAAAGCCAATGGATGTTGCTGTGTTTCGAACTCTAAAAGAAAATTGGAAGCAACATGTCCATAAGTGGCGTATCAACCATTTAGATGATCCCATCTTGAAAAAAAAAAGATTTTGCTAAACAGCTGAAAGAGGTAGTGGATGAGCATGTTACTCACTCTGTGTTAGCTAGTGGTTTCCGTAAATGTGGACTCCATCCCTGGGATCCGATGGTACCTAGGGTTCCAGGACATAATGATTGCAATGTCAGACCAAAAAACACTGTGCAGAATGATGACTTCTGCGCACGCTTGAACTATTTCAAGCAGGGATTACAATTTCTGAATGAGAGTATGGTGAAAGAAAAATTGGACTTATTTGAGCAATCTACAGATAATTGGGAAGGGGAACTTTCTGACCAATCACTCTTTATGCTGTGGAAGAAAACTAAGTTAGAATTAAATAGCCTTATCAACTCATCTGAACCGACTGCTTCAATTGACAACACTACCCCTGGAGAGAATGCAGCTACAACTGTCTCCAGACCAATGGACATATCAATGGGAAGTGATTCAACTGAGCAATCTCCTGCAAGAAGCATGCTCTCAGTTGGAGGCAATGAAAATACCACCATCTCAGGACCGTCAAATGTACAGTTTCCCATGGTTGAATGTAATGAAGACACTGCCATCACAAGGCCATCAAATACAATTGTCGAAGGCAAAGAAGATACTGCCATCCCAGGATCTTCTAGTGCACAGTCTCCCATGGTTGAAGGCAATGAAAACACTGCCATCCCAGGGCTATCAAATGTACCATCTCCATTTAAAAAATGTGTTCAGTCCACCTGTAGGCAAGAAAAAGCCACTGAAGAAAATGCCCAAGGAAAGATTACCCGCTATAGTGTCTGGGGAACTTGGCAAAAAGTATTTCAAAAACAAAATAAAGAAAAAGAATGAGATGTAAAGACTTAAAAGAGAAAGAGTGGCTGAAAGGGAAAGAAAAAAAGAAGAGAAAATGAAAGAGAATGAGACGAAAAAAAAAATAAGGAAAGTAATAAGCTGAAGGCTAAGAAACAGAAACGTTATGAAGAGTCTGATTCAGAATCATCTATTTCCATTCCTGATCTGAGTGATGGTGAAGGTTCTGACTAGAACAAAGGATTTGTGGAAGAGGATGATATGGATTCTCTGGAAAAGGAAGATTTTGTGATAGTTGAATATGAGGGGAGATATTTTCCAGGAAAAATAGTGGAAGTTGTGAGTGATGGTTATGAATGGCCACTATGGTTAAGAGTGGCCATTCATCATACCGGTGGCCTGTTAATGAAGATAAGCTTTACTACACAAGGGACCAGATAAAAAGGAAAATCCATCTTCCAAAATTGTGTTCTCGCCGTGGGTCATACCTTATTCCAGAAATGAATTTTTACTCGTCATTTTGTATGTAAGAAAATGTTGTCACTTATTTGCTGTTACTACAAAAATAATTTGTCATTAATAGCTAATTAATACCATAAAACTGGAGAAAAATAACAAATATTGCTTTTGGTAGTTATTTTCCCTCCATGAACATATGGTCAACCACTGAAACAATGCATGGTCAAATACCAGAAAAAAATATTTTTAGACGGTCAATTACTAACACAAAATCTTCCTTTTTTTAAAAAGACACACACACTAAACCGTGTGGTACTTTTAAAATATTGATCGACAGTGAGCTAGTAGAGAGTATGGTAAGTAATTTGAGGTGATAAAACTATATAATTGGCAAATAATTATCAAGGCATGGAAGATTTACGATTTAAAAAGCCTTAAGCGGTCAATTACTGGTACCATTACCTTAATGCGTATTAATTTTCACGAGTAAAATGGTCTAAATGTATAACGCTATATAGTTATCGCGTTATACATTAATGTTCACTTCCACTTCGACAGTTTGGAATACAAAGTATTTTCAGCAATACGAACCAGGCGCGCATTATTTTTCTAGTGTAATTTTGTCAATCAATTAATTTGAAGAATAAAATATTTTAAGAGGGGGAACGCCATTCATACAATCGAGAAAAGTTTAACAGTTTGAATTATGGTGGCCAGGAGATTTTTCTGCGATGTGCAATTGTTTCCCTGGAAAGTTTTCGCCTTTGAATTCGAAGGAGATTTAGCTTTAACGATACTTTATTAATAGTTTTCAGGCATGTTTTTGCACAAAATATCTAAAGAAACATACTTGAAGACGGAAATGATGGACAGCTCCTTGCCCGTGGAAATGTCGACTCCCACGTTAAATCGCTTCACTTCGTTCCGAAAGGGAGGAGGAGGAAGGGGAAGCGATTGCTACTGAGCACGTAGTGTCTGTTTGGCGCCACTAGGAGCGCTGTGCGCTGAACATACTTGAGAGAGTACCGTTACGCTTCGCTAGATGGCGCTGGCATCGCAATCTACCGCGCAGGCCCGCCTGGTTCAAATTTTTATTTGGTTTCACAGATTTAGGTTTTGGACTAAATCTGTGATGGTGCCAATACAGCGTCCAAATATCAGTTTCATAGCGGATACAAGTGAAATCATACCATACACAATGGGTGCTGAAGGTCATAGAATCAATAGCATATGATTAATATCAACAGTGGTGGTGGGAGGGGCTTAAAAATAGTGTGACATATTGCCACATGATTGTCATGGGTAGCTACATTGTAAATGGATTCAATGTTCATTTACGCAGAAAACTGAGTTTCAATATATTGGTTAATCCTTTGTCAGAGCTAACCAAATTAATTTCACAACAGGGTATATACCACCTAAAATAAATACTCAGTTGAGGGGTTAAACCCCATTGGGGGTATCAAGGATGCTCAGCTTTGATCCACAGAAGGCCATGAGATGCAGTAACATTTACCAGTATAGTGCCAGTTGTTGTGCTCTTAGCTAGTATTGAACTACCCAGGACCCACCATGGGGAGGTGGCTGAGTGTCGAGTCCCACCCGTGCCCACCCAACCATTTGCGCACATATCTTAATTTAAAAATGTTTATGCTCTGGAGCTAACTTTTTTCAACTATGTCCCATAAGTTCAACTCGACAATACTCAATT
This sequence comes from Pyrrhosoma nymphula, assembly GCA_963573305.1. Classification (NCBI taxonomy): domain Eukaryota; kingdom Metazoa; phylum Arthropoda; class Insecta; order Odonata; family Coenagrionidae; genus Pyrrhosoma; species Pyrrhosoma nymphula. Next base: position 1,618,516 of record OY754335.1, on the reverse strand, counting down.
TATAGGTGTGTTACCTGGGGAAGGATGTTTCAATTGCTTTGAACTGCACAACTCGAAGGCCTCATTTTAATAGAACCTACTTCTCAGTGACCCAGAAGAAGTATATTGTCCAGAAGATCCTCCTTCTGAATAAGACTGAATTCAGGAAGTTCATTGCACTGCAGAAGACATGATTTGAAGCATAACCTGTGAAACTTATCCTCCATATGCCAAGGAACTCCTGGGTTATCACCAGTAGGCGTAAAGAAAAGGCTGCTGATTGCTTATATGGAGCGTGTCACTGTTTGAGTTGGAAAATTGGTCATTGTGAAGGGAGAATGTGCATAGACTTGAGGTGTTTCAGATGTAGGTTTGGAGAAGGATGGAGGGGGTTACCTGGGTGGCAAGGAAGACGAACGAGGAGGTTTTGGATATGGTTTGAGAAGAGAGGGCAAGTTGAAGAGGGTAATAGAAGGGAAAACACTGGGGAAGCATGGGAAAACACTGGGGAAGCATGGAAAAGGAAGGAAGAGGGTAAGAATTCTGGAAGAAGTCATTAGAGGTGGAAGATATGAGGAATAAAAGAGAGATCAAATGGCAGTACATACTTAAAGAGGGTAAACGAGAAATGTTTAAGAAATTGAAAGGTGGGATAACGACTTTAGAAAAGCCTACCAATCAGCTGGTCGAATACTCTGACAGAAATAAAATCTCTTCAGAGTTGTGTGGACAAAGTTTTGCATCTTCTAAACATTTCTTTCTATTTCTTCTGCCTAGGCCATTCTTCTCCTCCATTGCAAAGTAGTTTTAAAATTTCAACCGCCTGTAATCACTTGCCCTTCATGACTTTTATCCCTATGAAAATCGAGTTCAGGTCCAGGAATTCCACCATTGGCTCCACATTAGCACAAGTTTTACTGTAATCAGTATACATTAACAAGCAGCTACATCAAGCAAACAACACCGCTCACACCTCTGCTCAAAGGTGCTTGATAATTTATTCATTTCCCTAGGAAAGGACACAACTTCTTTTGTTCCTGCCTTTTCTACTGGTAAATGAATCTAAGTGTCACTGTCGCCAACGGGTCAAAGATATACATGCTCGATTCATGTAATGCCTTTCAAGACATATGTTGATGCTCTGTGGTCTGAGTAATCATATGACAAGGGAGCCTTACAATATAGGGTCAAAGGAGAGTACTAAAAAAATTAGTCAATTATGATACTTTTGAAGCCACTTCCTCCTTTCCACTGCCACCATTAATGTTAATAATAAGCATCTGCTTTCAGTTACTACGTTTTCCCATCTAATAAATACCAGTGTACAGTTCTTCTTGGAACTCGAAATTCAGCTGCTACCACAGGCATTGGTATTTTCCCCTCCTGAATAACCGCAATCACCTTTTGCATTGAATCTTCATCCCGCCTTCACTGTTTCTCTGAGGCAGCAGTTGCAGCTGATCTTGTAGCCATTTTTAACTGAAGAAATAAATTATAACATATATTAGTAAAAACTCAACAATAAATAGTCGTGACGTTATAAATAGCAATTTTTGCAATGCAAACAGTAAGACAAATGAACACAAAAATTACACACATACACCAATTACATCCCCAAACAATTTCTTACCACAATGTATTAAAAGTTACAACTTATGATACGGAGCCAGTAGCCTCTCGGCAAAATCGCTCGATGACAACATCACCCCACAGTGACACGAATAAATCTTTGAATAGTCAGAGTAACAATTAAATTAATAACGTACTGCCCTTTCAATTTCTGATGATTTTAATAGCCACTAAATACAGCAACTGCCAAGAAAATTTGGGTCTCGGGAGAGACTTCAAGGTTAGCAAAAACGAAATTCATCATTCTGCCACAAATTCGTAGTTTATAACGCACTGATATGATTATCACATTGCGTGAACATAATTTCTAGTGGTACATCATTAAGTTGCTTCGTTTTGGACACTACAACACAAACACCGATTAATATTCCAACCCCTTCCCGAAGAATCGATCATTCGAGACAATGAAATGATAATCATTTACTGAGGCATAATATAAACTAGAATGCATTTTAACTTAAATGTTGTTACTTATGAAAACCACCACCAAATTACACATCGCACACCATAGATGATCAAACAATGCCTCGACCAAAACATCCTATGTACCTAAATACGAGCAAAACATACTATGTACCTTAGTACAACCCAAAATAAGAAGAGCATAAATCCTGTAGTGAACTAAGTATCGTGGGCGAACTGCAAAGTGACAAACACCTAAATTCGTGGATTGAGGCTACATGAGGAATTTAAAATGTCACTCACCTTTCAAGTCCCTTGAACCAAGTCCAAGTAATTTGAACCTCATATCTTCAGGATACAACACCTTCTTCTTCAAAGATTATATACACAGTATTCTTCTTCGTTTAAATAAGAATCCCGTAAACAAGGAGAGTTTAAATAATACCCGTTAATATCCTTCTACATTTAACTAATAACCGTCGTAGTAAACGCGCGCCAACGAAAACAAGTCGAAATACGTTAATCCCTCCCCTGCGCTCGCCGAGCAGCTTGAGGGAGAGCAGGGGAAGTGGTTTCCCCTCATTTCCTTTCAATTTGTGTTATTTTATTTATCTAACTTCGATCGGCGGCATCAGGTGCCGCCACCAGTCCCAACTTGGGCAACGTTGGAAAACGACGTAGAACGGGCTCCCTTGAAAGTCGACACTGGGTGGTGGAAATGATTGATAAAGAAGAGCGCGACATCTACTCAAGCATCTACTTTTAGTTTTCTAGTTTCACAAATGTAAACAAAGGAGTACAATCGGTGCAAACCAGGAAATGTCGACTTCCACGTTAAATCGCTTCCCTTCGTTCCGCGAGGGAGGCGTTAGGGATTGGTACTGAGCACGTAACGTCGATCGAAACCGCATGGAGCGCTGTGCGTTCTTGAAAGTACCGTTACGCCTCGCTAGATGGCGCTGGCATCGCAACCTACCGCGCAGGCCCGCCTGGTTCAAATTTGATTTGTGCTTCATTATATATTTTAGCGTAGAGAATAGTTACTTCCACGGATACTCGTAAAATAATTATACTTACATACCTATAATGTCATCCCCTTTCCTGGTGAAGCTCCTTCAATACTTTCCTCCGGACTGTTTTAAATTAACTACTGTGACTATATCCATTTTTTATTTTCCATCCATATTTACTCATAGAAAATTTAATGTAACTTAGTGAAAACCACGTTAAGGATTTTACTAAAAACAACCCGGGTTTCAACACTTCAGTGTCAAAACCTGGGTCGTAAAATACAAAAATTAAATTTAATTAAAATTTAATTAATTTAAAAAAAAATTTTCTTATATACATTGTTTATTTATCTATGACGTAGCCATGCAATTGTACTCTTGCTAATCGGTGAAATAAAATATTATTATTATTATTAAAGTTATAAACACAAAGTTATCATTGAACATTTGGCACATATTGAACTGAAAATAATGACAATAAATACAACAAAGGCCACCAGTGGCTTCAGAAATGATGAAACTCAAAATATATATTCACTGTGTCAACTGATTACTCAATAAACTTTAGAGGAAGAATGAGAGAGAAGGTAGGTAATGGTCCAAGCATAGACTTAAAACCATTTTGGAAATGAAAGGCATAGCTAACAAAAAACATCACTTTTAATGCAAAAATAAAAACATTGATTATTGTACAGTACAACAATAATGGATTTCATCAACTTTCTACAGCTCATGATACCTTATAAGTAAACTCATTTAACGGTATCAATACAGTTTTAGAAATCGAGTTACACACGAAGCGTGAAACAGAAGGAGTTGGCATATTTTAAAATGAAATTTAACATAAATATACAATAGAGAGGGGCAGTTAGTTTATACACTATCAAGCAAGACTCAATGGATGACATTTATGATAACAACAATAACTTAGTGCATTTATTTCATAACGAAAGTCTTATTTACCCGGTGAAAACTCATTTATCAGGTTTCATCGTGATCATAGCACACAGACATGCATAGTGAACCAAATATTTCAATTATAGTCACAAGGAAGGACTGGTGATCTTCCAGTAGTAGGGGAGGGTAGAGGTATTTGTTAGCAGGGTAGGGGGAGGGGCTTGTCCATTGCCCAAGCCAGCATAAGGTCAAGTATATGTTAATTTCAGATATTTTAGATATCACTGGCTTTGGAACAGCACAGCTGCAAGTCTATTTGCAATAGTAGAATTTTAATCTAACAAGCTTCGATGACAAAGGTCATTTCACACTCACTAACTACCACTCAAAGACAGGGGCAACATCCCTTGGACAGCTAGGAAGATCACCCATTCAAACACGAGCAGAGACAAACAATGCCTAACTTCGGTGACTGATTGGGAACTGGTGTTTCCATCGTGGCAGCTATTGCTCAAGTCTATTTGTTTCAGATATGTTAAAGCAGCACCCAAATAATAAGCATGGAAGGGATTGATGGAAGGAACTTTTTAGAAGGAAGTTTACTCTAACACCGATCAAGTAGATCCCAAAGGGTTATAGGCTACTAATAATAAGAAGCATGTTGTCTCTGCCTACTGAATCCACCCTCATGCCTATTTTAAGGGCCCTAAGTACATGGGCGCCCATACAAGGGGGCACCGGGGGCCGTGCCCCGCCCCCCTCCAAGTCTCCCAGGAAAAATTTATTGTTAGTTATTTATTGTTTTTGCTGGATTAAATATATATATTTTAGTAACAAATTTAAAAATTGTCATTCACCTAAGATGTTCCAAAAATGTACTCCTGAGACCTCAAATTTACTTAACTTTCCAGGAGAGGGCTCCTCGGACCCCCCCCCCCCTTCTTAAACCTGTCTTGGCCCCCCCCTGGAAAATACTGTATGGGCGCCCATTCCTAAGTACGCTGGGTCGTGTACCTTGTGAATTGAGCTAGTCATCAAGAGTGTCAAAAAATATTGTTAAAAAATTAAAAATCTACCCACCATCACAAGATGGGTGGATTACCACAATATTCAGGGCCTCTTATAGAGTGAATTGCACAAAAAAAGTGTCCAGCAGATTAAAACAAGGGAAATTAATCAAGATACACAGAATTTAAAAAAAATTAATCTGGGAGAACTGTGGTGCAAACAAAAAAAGATATAGGAGCCTTGCTGTTGTGGGATTTAAACATAATAAGAACTTAGAAGGTTCTTATTATAGTGGAAACCATGTATGTGTGGATATTATACAGAACAGGTGTGGCACACAATCCGGCTAAGATTTTGTTGGCTATGATGAAAAATATCTTTCTTCGAGATGTGATGATGTATTAATCCAACTTCAATTTGCATCGTACTCTGGAGTCATACTATGCTCATCTCTCTTCCAGGGTCCTTTAGCTTAAGTTACCAGCAGACCACCCACTGGTATAACCTAACACATGCTTGGGAATTGTACATCCTCATCCCTCCTCTAGACCACCCATAACCTTTTCTCCCCCACTATCTGATGACCACTTGCCTCTACCTCTTGTTACTATTGAAGCCATCTTTGATTTACTTTGTGAACCTGATGATGTCACTATACAATGGAACCCAGGTCGTGTGTCATTTAAATGTGAAAAACCAAGTGAATAAGACTTTCTTTATGAATGACAAGAGAAATATCACACTTTCGTGCAGTAGAGTACATAATCCCAAGGAAAAATTCAGCCATGTAAAATTTTTCCCTCACTTATCTTGAAGGAGATGAACCCTAGTTCTCAACAGTGCTCATTCCAAATGTTGACAATGCCTCCAGAAGGATGGTTGTTGGCTCTCCAATGATAGCATTCTGGAACAGAGGGAAAAGAAGATTTAATCATAACTTTAGTTTGAAAAGCAATCAATACAGTAATACTTCATCTGACATCAATTGTCTCCGCCATCATTGTACATGCAATAAATATTCATCTCATAGGAGCACATTATATTTTGTCATGTGTTATTGTCATATTGCATCAACAGCGTGAATCATACTCTATATTCTCAGGCGTAACTTTGTGAAAATCCATATTGACAGAGCCAATACAAACTTTGTAAATTTCACAACAATTTTATTTAATTTGACCGGTTTCAACACATAGGCAATATCTTCAGTTGATAATGTCATCTCAATAAAAAAGCACCAAATGCATTAATACTAGCAAAGTAGCATGCCACAACTACCTATATCTGAAATTCATTATGTTAACACCAAAGCCATAGCCCAAGGATAACCTATACAATTTGGTACTTGAGATACAAAAATATCATCAGGAAGTGCAACATTGACGAACGAAAGACACTTGGCAAGAACTTATATTAAGTTTTTCCACTGACTTAAGACTTGCAGCAGATAAATAATAACAGTAAGCTATATTTCAACACAACTGACAAAAGTTCGCCGGATTGTGTTAAGTAATATCCATGCATAAGGCATGTCAAAACATCGAATGTATAACTTTAATTCTAATACCTTTCACAGTAAGACAAATGAACAACACAAGAAGTACAAACATACACCAAAAACATCCCCAAACAATTTCTTAACACAATGTATTAAAAGTTACAACTTTTGATACGGAGCCAGTAGACTCTCGGCAAAATCGCTCGATGACAACCTCACCCAACAGTGGAACGAATAAATCTTTGAATGCAGTCAGAGTAACAATTAAATTAAAGCGTACTGCCCTTTCAATTTCTGATGATTTTAATGGCCACTAAATACAGCAACTGCCAAGAAGATTTGGGTCTCGGGAGAGACTTCAAGGTTAGCAACAACGAAATTCGTCATTCTGCCACAAATTCGTATTATACAACGTAGTGATAGGCTTATCACATTGCGTGTACATAATTTCTAGTGGTACATCATTAACTTGCTTCGTTTTGGACACTACAACACAAACACCGATTCATATATTTCCAACCTCTTCCCGAAGAAGCGATCATTCGAGACAAGGAAATGATAATTATTTACTGAGGCATAACGTGAACTAGAATGCATTTTAGCTTAATGTTGTTATTTATGAAAACCACCACCAAATTACACATCGCACACCATAATGATGAAACAATGCCTCGACCAAAACATACTATGTACCTAAATACGAGCCAAACATACTATGTACAAGCCTATAGGCTATAAGAAGAACATAAATCCTGGAATGCACTAAGTATCGTGAGCGAACTGCAAAGTGACAAACACCTAAATTCGTGGATTGAGGCTACATAAGAAATTTAAAATTGGGTTTGCGTTTACTACGACGGTTATTAGTTAAATGTAGAAGGATATTAACGGGTATTATTTAAACTCTCCTTTTTACGGGATTCTTATTTAAACGAAGAAGAATCCTGTGTATATAATCTTTGAAGAAGAAGGTGTTGTCAGCTCCTGAGGATATGAGGTTCAAATTACCAGGGACTCGAATGGTGAGTGACATTTTAAATTTCTTATGTAGCCTCAATCCACGAATTTAGGTGTTTGTCACTTTGCAGTTCGCTCACGATACTTAGTGCATTCCAGGATTTATGTTCTTCTTATAGGCTTGTACATAGTATGTTTGGCTCGCATATATGAATCGGTGTTTGTGTTGTAGTGTCCAAAACGAAGCAATTTAATGATGTACCACTAGAAATTATGTACACGCAATGTGATAAGCCTATCACCGCGTTATATAATACGAATTTGTGGCAGAATGACGAATTTCGTTGTTGCTAACCTTGAAGTCTCTCCCGAGACCCAAATTTTCTTGGGAGTTGCTGTATTTAGTGGCTATTAAAATCATCAGAAATTGAAAGGGCAGTACGCTTTAATTTAATTGTTACTCTGACTGCATTCAAAGATTTATTCGTGCCACTGTTGGGTGAGGTTGTCATCGAGCGATTTTGCCGAGAGGCTACTGGCTCCGTATCAAGTAAACGCCGAATATACCACAAAACTTGTATGAAATATATCCGATGCTTGGCCACAGTAACACATTATAAAACACACCGATTTTGTAAGGAAAGTTGCAGATGATTTTCACTTATATTTTCAGGATAATATACATATCACAAGAGCATCACTCCGTAAAATATCAAACCCCAAGGGAGAGTTCCTTCATTGTGGGGAAACGTATCAGCGTACAATCCATGAATCGAGTGATATATGCCGTGGTATATGCTCAAGTCGTTCTAGTCGATAGAGTGTAGTTTAGGATTATATCAGCATCCCAAACACTTATACAGCGGCGTTCAACCTGGAATTTGAGTTCAATCAAAATAAATCTCGGATTATAAGCGTAACGAGAACAGCTATAAAAATGCCAATTCTTTGTCAGTGGAGCAAGTAAATGGATGACTTCTTACACTTCAGTCACTGGTGTAAAAGAATACATGAGAAGTATACTAGAAGACTGAAGTCACACACATGGATGAATTAGAATATACGAACAAATATAAGACAGGACATATTCGCTAGCGTTCACAGCTGTAATGCCCGTTCTTCCGTGTGTTCCGTGTACACAGCATGACATCCAACTGACAACCGATATGCGTCCACATTAAATCATACGTGCAGGGAGTGTGTAAATCCCTGCCAAGGAGAGTAGATCCCTGCATACGTGCTACCCGTACGACTACGGTTGATTGGAACGGCGATTAGAAATGATACGAATAATCGTCATTATAATATGTAAACGAAAATATGTTTAATTGAAATTAGTACCCAAGTGAGATTCAGTACGATACGTAAAAAGTAACTGAAAACTCAAATGCCCTTAAATCTGTCGATCAGCGTGAAGCTTACAAAACAAATTGAGTGAAATTTGTATAAGTCATTATAATAACCAAGGTAATATAATACAGGACTTAAGCTTTAATTAAACGTGTGCTTCGTGTATGGCACATTATTACTCACAAACTCTTCTTTAATGTTATTAGAGCAGCAGATTTTCATTTGTTGTGAACTATTAAAGGTGGAAGTTTAAACTTCAAACATCAAATTTGAAGTCTCCGCTTACCATTATGTTTACATGTCGATATTTACGTAGTCTAAAATTGAGATTTCAGATCAGTAATTGATAAACGCTTCGTTTATAATAATTAATGTGGATGAGGTCTATGCTAATGTGCCGGCCCTCATTGCTTTTTCAATTGGAAACTGACAGAATGTATATACTATACTCATGTACGTGTAAATACGCGAAAAGTACAGACTTTATTCTTACCATTATGTTTACATGTCGATATTTACGTAGTCTAAAATTGAGATTTCAGATCAGTAATTGATAAACGCTTCGTTTATAATAATTAATGTGGATGAGGTCTATGCTAATGTGCCGGCCCTCATTGCTTTTTCAATTGGAAACTGACAGAATGTATATACTATACTCATGTACGTGTAAATACGCGAAAAGTACAGACTTTATTCTTATGAACGGTGGATTTGTTATTTTCCAAGCAGAAGTAAATCATCGTGAACTCTCTTATGCCATTGGTCAAAACTTAAAATCACTGTCGTAATGCGCACATTTCTCCTATGGAGAAAACTTACGTCGGTCTAGCAAGGCCGACGTAACTTGTCTCCCATCTGGGGCCGCCGGAAGTCGCTTCGCCGAGTTACAGACTTGGGTCGGGCGACAAGTTGTCTACGGGCGTTTCGTGTTCCTCCTTTCTCCCGGAGAAACCCGTTACAGACTACCGACGGGAGAAATGGCTCTTTTTATCGCCCGGCGGATCTGATATCTCCCGTTTTCGGGAGAAATCCAAGTTACAGACTTGGGCCCCTGCATTCGGGTGCAGTTGTCACAGCGATCGCCTTAAACCTGGAGTAACCTTTCACAGGTTTGAGACATTTCTTATTTATATGGATTATATTATTCAGATATTCGATTGATTTTACTAAGAGAGTATAATTGACCGCGTGAGCTCGTAAAAGCACATGTGCTTTCACGGCTCATACTCATGGCGTACTCAAATGTTTGTTCATTTAGTCACCTAATTCTCATATCCTACGCATGCATTTCTTTAGAAAATTATATTTAGGATCTAATTGAATTACTTTCGAAACCATTACCTGTCATTATTAACGGCCAGTAGATATGTACTACATATGGAATGAGATAAACAAGCGACAAAGCTGGTAATGTCGGCCATATTTTACGCATTAAACTCAAGACGAGTTTAACAATGTACGTAAATACTCATTTCAATGCTAGATGTGGGTTGTTTCGTTGTATTGGATCAAGGAAAGTGGATTATAATTTTGGGTAAATAAGCTCTTAGTTTAAGGGATAAGACGTACTATTCGAGTCTATGCAGGACACATTTTTTGTGCTTGCTAAGGAAGAATGTGCACTAATTAATTGATACCTAACGAAGCTGTTCGCACTTCACCAAGTGCTGAAAAAATGTAGAGTAAAGTCCAAAAGAAAGTATATTGTAGATTTAGAGAATACTTTAAGAGAAATTATCCAGTGTGATTTGAATTGTTGTCCGTGTTAAACTCAGCCAAAACATTTCTTTTTTCTCCTTACAGAAAGTTCATCCAAGTCCTAGATTGAAGAAAAGGAACTAGGTGATGGATGGAAGTTCATCAATTAATTTCTCTGTGACATCTGACAATCGTGTGTGTTTGGATTATCACCTCATATTATTTTCATTGATTTAATATGCTATTTTCACTACCTTAATGAAAGGTTAATTGTCACTATTGATATTACTTCATTTTGTTTTAATAATGTAAAAAGTGATAGTGAATAATTAGTTTCTTCTGATGGCTGTATACATCAATGCTAATTTTAATGAGGACTATACTGTAGTGTAGGTAGATCAGTTCAGCTAGCAATATTCAATTTTTAAAATTATGTCTATGATTCTTTAGATCGATCGGAAAGTACAATAGGAATATTTTATGATTTTACCAAAGCTTTCGATCTACTTGACCATTCAATATTATTAAAGAAGCTGTCTGATCTTGGAGTGATAGGCACTCCCCTGAACTTCATCAAATCTTACCTTTCAAATAGGAAATTGTGTGTGGAATTGAAGTATATTGATGATGATGGGTTTAGTAGAGCACACATGTCGTATATGAAAATCTGGAACCGAGGTGTACCACAGGGCTCCTTACTGGGACCCATTCTGTTCCTTGTCGCAATCAATGATCTACCTTGTCACTTGAAAGAGGGTTTTGTCACTCTGTTTGCAGATGTCACAAGTCACAAACTTTCAAACAAAACCCTAGAAGGGCTTATTATCCTGAGTCGTGAAGCCGTTCAATCTATGGCTGAATGGACCTACAGTAATGGATTCCTAATCAATGAGACCAAATCAAATTTTCTACTATTTCATTCAGCATATACTAAACACGACCAGTTACCTCTCTTCTATATTAACAACTCCACTATCAGACATCCTGACTACATCTCTTTCTTAGGCTTAAAATTAAATGAAACTCTTGATTGGAGGGATCATATTAACTTTATCTCGCACAAATTGTCTCGTGGTATATACATTCTCAGATCCTTGAGAAACACTGTCTCATTTAATACATTAAAAATGGTGTATTTTAGTTATATATATACTCATTTGTTCAACAATGTTATCTTCTGGGGTCATTCCACCCTCTCTAAACGGATTTTTGCCTTACAAAAAAGTGCTCTGAGAGTTATTTTCAATTTAAAACCTAGAGTTAGTTGCAAGCCTGTCTTTGCTGAAAATGGCTTTCTGACTCTTCCATGTATTGTATTGTGCCTTATTTGTAAAAACACACTCTGAATGTTTTGTAAAGAATGATAATGTGCATTCATATGGAACAAGAAGAAATTGTGATATGCATATATTTCCCAATAATAGTGCTCAGCATAAGAAAAGTCCCACTTACAGGCTCTCAACAGTCTACAATAATCTTCCTATCAAAATAAAGAAAATTGATAATGTTATAAAATTTAAGAAAGAATTATGTACATTTCTGGTAAAGAAGAGATATTATTCCTTGACTGAGTTTGAAGCACATGTAAAATATGTTTAAATTACATGTATTTATGACGTGTTCTATGATTTGTAGAAATCCCACAGAACAAATAAAAAATTATTATTATTATTATTATTATATTATTATTACAACTTCACGACTTATGAGTATTTGCAGAGTCTACTTAAAACCATTGTAGCACTTAAAAAAATAGGATTCAACCGACTCACACTCCATCTTCCACAATTGCGTTTTCACATTGTTTCATGATAAGTACCGACGACACTATAATAATAATAATTTTATTTGTTCTATGATCCAAGTTAATATGATCCCTCCAATCAAGAGTTTCATTTAATTTTAAGCCTAAGAAAGAGATGTAGTCAGGATGTCTGATAGTGGAGTTGTTAATATAGAGGAGAGGTAACTGGTCGTGTTTAGTATATGCTGAATGAAATAGTAGAAAATTTGATTTGGTCTCATTGATTAGGAATCCATTACTGTCGGTCCATTCAGCCATAGATTGAACGGCTTCACGACTCAGGTTAATAAGCCCTTCTAGGGTTTTGTTTGAAAGTGTGTGACTTGTGTCATCTGCAAACAGAGTGACAAAACCCTCTTTCAAGTGACAAGGTAGATCATTGATTGCGACAAGGAACAGAATGGGTCCCAGTAAGGAGCCCTGTGGTACACCTCGGTTCCAGATTTTCATATCCGACATGTGTGCTCTACTAAACCCATCATCATCAATATACTTCAATTCCACACACAATTTCCTATTTGAAAGGTAAGATTTGATGAAGTTCAGGGGAGTGCCTATCACTCCAAGATCCGACAGCTTCTTTAATAATATTGAATGGTCAAGTAGATCGAAAGCTTTGGTAAAATCATAAAATATTCCTATTGTACTTTCCGATCGATCTAAAGAATCATAGACATAATTTAAAAAATTGAATATTGCTAGCTGAACTGATCTACCTTTTATATAAGCACATTGATTTTCATAGAGCAATTTTTGAGTGATTAGGAACTGAATTAGCCTCTTAACAAATATTTTTTCAATTATTTTTGAGAAAGACGATACTAAAGTGATTGGTCTGTAGTTTTTAGGATCATTTTTTGGTCCTTTTTTGTGTACTGGTATAATTTTCCCAATTTTTAAGGATTCGGGAAAGACACCTGAAGAAAAGGAATCATTTATGATATCACAAAGTGGTACACAAATCATATGTGCCACAGATTTGAGTATTCCTGCTGGTATTTCATCAAAACCTACTGACCTGCTGTGGGATAGAGATTTTATTGTTGATTTGACTTCTTCACTATCAGTGGGATGTAGAAACATGTTATGCATATGAAGGTTATGTGGAGAAGTGTTTGAATTCATTTCTTGCCTGCCTCTGGCATTCATTAAAGACGACTCATCTAGGAATGTATTAAGGAACACTTCGGAGACATCTTTAGGATTAGTTATTGTTATTTTGTTTATACACAACTCAATATTTGAATATTTGTTTATGAATCCCGTGTGTCTTTTAACAAGATCCCAGGAACATTTGATCTTGTTATTAGAGTTCAGAATTATTTCATCATTTCGCATGATTCTGTCTTTTGTCACACATTTGTTGAAGTGTCTTTTTAATGCTTTGTACTCAGGAGGAAGTTGTACATTGTTTCTTTTGCAATCATTGTGCCAGTGCCTAAGGTGCTGGCTCATATCATAAAGATGGGGTGAAAATTGATTACAAGTTCCTTGTCTTACACGAACTAACTGTTTTGGGAAACAGTTATTGAACTGAGCTGAGAAATTTTCTAGGAAACTTTTTACCCTGCTATTGGTGTTATGTTCCTTCGAATCGAATTCCTTGTTGGTGCTTATATGAATTAGTGAAATGTTATTGCAATACAACTATATGATTGCATGTAAGTCAGGAAGTTGTGGAGTTTGAGATGGCTGCATCCTGTATTTTAAGTGGCTACAGTATTTTAAAGTTGTTTAAGTCTTGGTGTCCGTGGTGTTTCTCACCTGATATCAACTCAAGAAAGATGTGGAGTGAAGGTGTCTTGCCCATGTAATATTTTTTAGAAATCATTGGTGTTCTAAATTTAGGGTGATTTGTGCAGTTAGACCCAAGGCAAAGTCATCAGTGCTTATCATTAATTGCTATGTAATGACTACCTTTTCTCAAGAAATAGGAGGATTGTGAAATGAGGATTATCTGGATGCTTCCCTTTCTTTACTGTTTAAGAAATATTTCTAGTAATATTGAATGCCTATTTCTCCACAATTTGTGTTTTGACTTCATTTGTTGGCCAATAAAGTAGATTATGAATTAATATGCTCTCTGACGTTTTCCACCAACTAAAGTTTCAGGAAGTTCCGCCGGGTGAGCAAGAGGAAACCCTAGTCTGACAAATTCTCAACTTCCCAAGCAGCATCGTATGTCAGTTATATATCGGCCCAATATCTTTTTGATATCACCAATGTCGTTTTAACATCGGGTGATTTTGCCGATATAAAATTGACATAAATATGATATCTTTCCCCGATGTAAAAGTGATATCGTCGAACTGATATTAAAGTGACATTTTATAGATATTGTTCTCCGATGCAAAAATGATGTCAGTGGAGCTGACTAATAAAGGATATAAAAGTGATATTTTTTCCAACCTCATTGGCACTAACTAATTACCTAGCCCGGAGTGAATCCCGAGAAAACCTAAGACTTCTGTTTTTCTTACACTCATAACTTGCTTCACATACGCTGTCCTATTCTTAATATTCCTCCTCTTTAGAGTCTCATATACCAAATTCACCCTTGACTTTTGCGGCCTACCTCATCCTCTCACACCATTCACTCTATTATCACATATATCCATATGATGATCCATGATACATTGATATATATTTTCGTTATTTGAATCTCTTCCATTCTTTCGGCTAGGCCTTACCAATGGGAGGTCACTTCTTTCACATGTCTATTACTGGAGCATCCAACCCACAATTTTTCATCGTTCACTCATTTGTAACCCTATATCGATCCTACTTTTACCGCAAAATAATCTCAGGTACCCCATTCCCTCTGCATTAAGCTTACTATTATCCTTATCCTGACATACCCAGGTTTTGCTGCCATATAATAACCCCAGGAGGAGATCATTTTTGTACACCGCTATTTTTGCCTCCCAAGACATACAATCAACCTTGGATATGCTCCATATGCTACCTAAGACTTTTCTACTGGCATTTGCACACCTTAAAATCTACATCTATCCTTCCATCTTTTGCAAACATTCATCCAAGATACACAAAATCGTCTACTAGTTCAATTAGGTACTTCATCATTTACCCGGCTAATCATACGATCATTCTTACCACTCTCCCATTCCAAAACTACTACTTTGGTATTTGATGCTATTATCCTCAAATCCATTCTCCTTGTAGCCTAATTTCACTTTCATGTCGACATCAGTCAATAGTGTTATCAAATATATATTAATTATAAGTTACATCAGAGAGGTTGCCAACATTCAATAAACCCATTAAAAATTTGACC
This sequence comes from Pyrrhosoma nymphula, assembly GCA_963573305.1. Classification (NCBI taxonomy): domain Eukaryota; kingdom Metazoa; phylum Arthropoda; class Insecta; order Odonata; family Coenagrionidae; genus Pyrrhosoma; species Pyrrhosoma nymphula. Next base: position 1,602,989 of record OY754335.1, on the reverse strand, counting down.
ACTAATGGTCACTATTAAAATTAATTAATCCATCTTACTAAAGCTTATTGAATGCATTACTAAATTTACAGCAACAACTGTAAGGTATATTACAAAATACTTGGTGTATTACAAGAAACTTGGAGCCAAGTATCCAGGCTACCTCTCCGCTGTGAGCAATGCGCATTTACCTTTAATAGAGTATAGTACACGCATAATACTGTAACATATTGCATTGTAATCAGATATGAATCTACCGATACTTTAAAGCACGTAATCCGGCAAAACCTCAATGATGAATCAAATATTTTAAGGTATTCAAAACCTGGACCCAGAACTTGGGGTTTTGAAAAATGCGGGTTTCAACTAGCAATTGGCGCGTTGGCGCTGTGTTCGCCACGTCAGAAAAATGAAGATCGATATGTTGTTGGTTAAGCGCATGGTCCTTTTATATTATAGGGACCTTGGTTAAGCGTTTGTAAAAAAATGCGTAAGAGGGAATTCAATATTCCCTAAGTATTTTGGTTATATATTCCCTGGTGCAACTGTTTTTAAATCTAGCATCACTTTTGCCGTTTATGTGAGGTTGGATGCAATCACTGAAGTTTTATGGAAGACGCCAAAAGGTTGGACACCCCCAATCTATACTGAAGCAAGGTAAGTTTCTTGTTGTTCTTCATTGTTATCTATAGTTATAACATTAATATTGGTTTAAGAAACCGTACCCCTCTCTGAAAAAAGTTAACTTCTTATTTGCTATTAGCGTAGCATATTCTGTCCTATTATTTTAATTAAGTTTACCGGTGTATTTTCACGTAGCGTATTGTGTAGTGTATTCATATCTGAGGAGAAGGCTTGTAACATATTTGTGCATCGGTTAGTGATATCATTCGACTCTGATTTGTCAATTTCACTCTGTATTTAGAATCCTAGTATAATAATCAGGTTTTTGAAAGTTATTATACCTTCCAAGATTATTTTTCTCGGAAAAGAAGTTTTTCATGAGTAAGGAAATTAAACCGTTGGGAGAAGTGATTTTGGAGGAAGAAGAATATCTTACGGAATTTTGTTATTAGGTCGTAGTTAAACAAGTTTTTAACGATAATCGTTGGTTTACAATTGGAAGATTATTATTGCCTGTGTTTAACCTACTCTTCCAACACTGTTCAAAGAAAGTTGCCGTCGTAAAACTCGTGATCTCATTGGGATCATGCATTGGTGGCATGGGTCAAATGTTTTCATCTAGGTGTTAATTCTGTATGTGTTTTCAGTGTGGGAATTTGTCATTCGCTTTTTTTATTGTGAGTTTATTTAAGGGTAGAGTACAGTGGTAACTGCTTTAGTGGAAGGTGAAAAATTAGTGATTGCAATGAATGACAATTTTTAATTTTCTTTGAATATGTGGTTGAATCGTGTTTAATGTGCTTAATTTGTTTCATTGTGTTCCTCGTTTAAAACTTTGCGACACTTATTCGATTTTATTATTCTCAGCTACAATTTTTGGTCAATTTAAGGTGACTTGTTAAAACTTTCTAGTTGTGATCCGATGAACACATCCTGCTTTAACTGAGGCAGATGAAGACATGGAGGTGGGATTGAGGCTGGAAATCTCATTATTGAGAGGGAGGACGAGTGCAGCTGAAACCAGAGTGCGAAAATGAAGGAAGGGGAATAGAAGAGGAAACATCTGTTGGGGCAGGTGATACATGATTTAAACCATCCATAGCCAAGACTCTCTTGGTCACATCCTAGATCAAGGGAGGATTAGTAAATCTTCAGTTAGTTCTTTCTTGAAACTGTGGATTTTATTATAATTATTTGTTTAAAGTAGAGGCATTCATGCCTGTCTTTGCTTATTTACCATTTGATGGGTGTCAAATTTTTTTGTAACTTTTAATACCCATATTTCTGATAAGGGGACTTGAAAAGATTTCTCCGGTGGTGTCTTAGGTAAATTAAAAGCTTCACATTCATTTTTGATGACATAGCTGCTGAATTTTGAATTTGAAAAATTGTGTCAAAATGTTAGTGCTACCTTCATTACTATAGACCATGAACATGCTAGTATCAGCCATAAAAACTGTTTACTTGGTGCAAAATATAATAAGATCAGGGAATATATATAATAGAATAACCTGGCACTGATTGTGTTTTAATCGTATTCTTAAATATGTTTCCCAGTAATATCATGACTCATGTAAGCTGTTTCTTTCAGCATAAGCAGCAGATGAGGATGAAGCATCAATGAGAATGGGAATACAGAAGAAATGCAACAGTGCTTCAAGTGGCATGAAAGAGCTTGTATGACACCTAGGATTTTGTAACCATTAGTAATTTCAATAAATTGTATTTTTACTAATTTTGTATTTTCTTTCAGAAACACTCTCTTTTATACCTATTGTAAGTACATCAAGTACTGCCTCCAGTCATATGGTTAGTTACAGCCATATGAATGTGCCATCATTACTACAACCTTATTTCCCATTTTTGGGTGCATTTGGTTCCAAAGTCCTTAATATCTCTTTAACATCAATTTGATATCGGTCCAACATCATCAGCAAATGCCATTTTTATATCATTGTATAGTCAGGAAAGATATCCTTAGTATGTCAGATATACATAAATTTAACGTCGGTAACATGTCACTTTTGTGTCCTGTTATAGTCAGGAAAGATATCTTTTTAACGTCAATTTTATATCGGTCCAACATCATCAGCAAATGCCATTTTTATATCATTGTATAGTCAGGAAAGATATCTTTTTAACGTCAATTTTATATCGGTCCGACATCATCAGAAAATGTCATTTTTATATCAATGTATAGTCAGGAACGATATCCTTAGTATGTCAGATATATATCAATTTGACGTCGGTAACATGTCACTTTTGTGTCCTGTTATAGTCGGGAAAGGTATCCTTTTTATGTCAGATTTATATCACTTTGACATCGGCAGCATATGTCACTTTTATCCCGGCAAATGTTATCATTTTTGACCTAATGCCGATATCGTTTTGATTAATAAGTGATCTATAATGATGTAAAAGTGACATCGGGCCGATATCAGCATGCTGCTGGGGTTGTGTTGAAAGGTATGATTTGCTGGGAAAACTTCCCGTCTTCATTCAGCATGAATTGAAAGGTGTCATTGTATCGTATATTCAAAGTTTCATATCAGCGTTTTATTGACATTGTCCTTTCGGATATTTAAACTCATTTACAGCTTTACGAAAATCTGGTCATCTGTAGTAAACATTGTAAGTAAGATTGTGATTTTTGTGCTATATGCACGCCAAGGTATAGGCAGGCTACCTAATTTTGGACTTTTTATCAATATTAGTAGTTTGGTTTATATCTACGACATCTGAAAAAATGACTTTAGTGCTTAGAATATGCATAGCGCTTATAGTATTCCGCCGAGCATCTTTGGAGATTTTCCGATCCGCCTCTCTTCGCAAAAATGCGTGGTTTTTAGTGATCCAGTGAAATGAATTACTTGGAAAGTCATAATAATCGTTCTCAATTATTTAATCCTTGGTGATCATTATTTCTTGTGTGAGGAAAGAGCGTACTCTCCTATTAATATCTGGGTATGTTAGTGAGTGCTGTACATATTTCTTAATGAAATGCGTGCGACTCGGACGATGTCACCCTATACACTGCGGAAATATTTGGAGATTGTGTTTTTAAGAAGGGAATACTTGCTAACTTTAAGAGATTTACTGTTGAAAAACGTCGTAAATTTGCAAAATTAGAGCGTCATCCCATAAGTGCTCCTGTAAATCGGGGGTAACAAGTATGGCGGACAGGCCACGGCCACGTTACACTTTCAAGCATTGGCCACCATAGCTAGCGCCCCCTCCATCTACCTCAATGGTGCAAACTCTTTAGAAACATTGCGCCACCCGGACGCAACTCAATGGTATTCTTCTGGGGATTAAGCCGCACCGTGTCGCCAGCTATGGTTCATTTGCGTAACTAACTGGCATTACCGGTAGCCTAGCGGGCCCGCCGTATTCGTTCGCTCGCTAGGCTACCTCTTACACCCAATTCGTTCCCAGATATAATTTTTCTCATTTTTATTAATATATACGCCTGAAAAACAGTTAATTATTTAATTCTTGAAATATTTGTGAGAAGAAAAAATGCAAACATTACGCACGAATACGTACATCTATACAGAATACACCTTTTATCATCAACATATACACGTAGGTATTATATGTTCTGTTATACGCGGCGATTACAGGGCTGTAACTCGTGCCTTGAGTCACACAGGAAACTGATCGTGAAGGAGTTTTGGACCTTACAATGAATGAAATATAAATAACAAGAAACTGAATATGAATCTTTTCACAATTTATTCAGAAAAGCATAATAATTCACTATGACATCATTTAATCCACACTACTTCTTGCTGGGATAACAATTGTCAATTATCGATTGAGAAAAAAAGCAAAATATTAAAATAAAAAGTTGACAGTCAGTCATAACATATAATAATAATACTGATTATTCCACAGGCTTTCGCCCTATTTCCAGTTTACCAAATAATAGAACAAAACGAACAACAATTGTTACGATTCAGTGACCATATAATGGTAAATTTATATATATATATATATATAAGTTCAATTAATTTGATAAAATTGTTAATAAATTGAGGCTTAAAAAGATAAATACATAAAAACACAGAGGTAAACATCCTCTGCAGAGGATTAAATTTTGATATGAAGGTATCACATTGTTATATATATCCCCTCATTACATTATTTAACACATATTTCTTAAAACTTGAGGAAGAAGAATGAAAATGATCACAATTATCACAATATAAATTACATTCAGTCATTGCTCTGTAAATAATCAGGTTGTTGGTATATTTGGATGGTTGGTAAGGGACACAAAAAGGGGGCGAATTTATTGTATGGATGTTAGGGATTCTGAAAGTAATGAGAGACAATAAATCAGGGGATTTGATCTTATTATGTAATATATCATTTAGGAAGAACATTCCAATGTGTCTTCTATGATTCGAGAGACTTTGCAAGTTCATTTGTTGTTCAGATATTTTGTTTCCGGGGTCATTATGTTGTTTTTTCTTAAGATTATAATCAAGTAATTTAAGATATTTGTTTTGGATCTCTTCAAGAGCATTGCTATGTGTATCATAGTATGGGATCCAAATCACCGAACCATATTCCAAGACAGATCTTACCAAGGTATCAGAGAGTAGTGAGATGCAATTTGAATTTTAAAAATCTCTACAAATCCGGTTCATAAACCTCAACATTTTTTAAGGTTTAATAGAAATTTGATCAATGTGCATTTTAAAGCTTAACTTACTTTCAAATAAAATGCCTAGGTGAGAGATGTAATTTACTTTTTTCAGGGGGGTACCAGCCAAAAAGTAGTCACATAGAAAGGGGGCATTATTTTTACAACAGGTCATTAGATTGCACTTGTCAAAATTGAACTGCATATGGTTGGTATGGCACCAAGTAAGTATATTGTTGAGGGAGTGTTGCAGTTCCTTGACGTTCTCAGTACTATCAATAAGGTGGAAAATTTTTAGATCATCTGCATACAAGAGACATTTTGCTGGGTGAGTATAAGAGCATACATCATAAATAAATACAAGGAAAGGTAAGGGTCCTAGGTGGGATCCTTGAGGTATGCCCGAAGATGCAACAAAGGCATAGGATTGTGAGTTACAAATATTTACTCTGACATTTCTTTCTGAAATAAAAGGGTTTAATTTATCAGTGACCAGGCTTTCAAGGACTTTAGCGAATGCCGACTGGATTACTATGGGTCTGTAATTACTAACATCATGCTTGTTTCCACTTTTGTGAAAAGGAACTACAAATGATGTTTTGAGTGAATCCCGAAATGCACACTTTTCCAAAGACATATTAAACAGAATGTGCAAAGGGTACAATAGAGAGTTACAACACGCTTTTAGTAGAATTGGATGGATACTATCTGGTCCCATACTCTTAGAGATGTCAAGCTGCTTTAATTTAATAAGGATCTCGTTGGTAGAGAACTTAACATTTGGTATACTGAAAGTATTCGGGAATTGAAATGTAGGTATATTACCTGTGAAATCAATGAAGTAACCTTTTGAGAAATGGGTAGCCAACAGATTACTTATACTTTGAGGATTATCACAACTTTCATCATGTAGGTACATAAGTTTTGGTAACATATTTGATTTTTTAAGATTATTTACATGTGACGAGAAATATTTAACATTACCGATTGTACTATTTTGGATAATTTCAATGTAATTGGCATAACATAATTTAGTCAAACTTTTACATTTTTTTACAGAGACCAGCAAATGTTTGATAATCTTCACGATCACCAGTAATTTTGTAAGTGTTGTGAGACAGTTTCTTTTGCTTAATCAATTGTTTTAAATCAGAGGCGAACCATCTTGGGAAGTACTACTTACTACATGTACAATTAGCGTAAACATAGCAATTGCTTCATACACCGTGAGGTACAATTTGTTAACATCATTATTGCAGTCAGGATCAGTGAGTCAAATAGCCCAATTTATATCATATAAGTAATTGTTTAGGCTATCAAAATCACAATTTTTAAAATCGTATAAGGATATCGGTTTCATAATACAATATGAGCTATTTATAAACATAATATCAAGGTGAAGAGGTGGATGGTAAATATCACAGTTAATGATTGGAATAGGGTAAGTGGTGACATTAACGTTTTCACAAATGGAAAAAGACTAAGTCTAGCTGGTTACCAAAGGTGTTGCATATCTGGTGGGTGGGATGTAAACAGAGCCAGCAAAAGCAGGGGAAGGGAGCAAATGCATTCACTTGAATCAGGTGAATAGAATATTCAGAACGACACAATTTAAGTATGAGTAATGATAATAATACCAGATCAAAAGTCATATTTGAAAAATGGGGAATGATGCATTGGAGGAAGAAATGAGCATTTCAAGGAGGGCTTTCTAAGGAAGAATTAACATTTTTGCAATACCTATATGCAAATATTTGACTCAAAAATAGAGACATTTCCTGTTTCAATTTATCCCTATGAGCTAAACATTTAAGAAATGAGAAATCAACAGAGTGCAAGATTGCAGATGTAAGTTGTTGGCATACCTTATCCGTATGTGCTACACGAGGCATAACACTTTCCAAAATGTTAGTACCATGAACCATGGCAGCTACCATTTCCTCTGATGGTAATGGGAACTGACCTGACTCATAATCAACATCGTGGAAGGATGTGAGAATGTTACATGCAAAAAGGAAGTCGGATGTTATGCTCGATTTACAATCATTACAGCTGCAATCTTTCATCAGTCGTTGGCAAATGTAGCTGCTGACATATGCAATGCTTTGAACTCTAATTCCCTCCAAAGATGTTTGAAAGAAACGGTCTTGCATTTTAGAGTAAGCGATTGCAGATGTGTCAGAAGCACTGTCTATTTCAGAGGATGAGGAACCAAGACCCTTTTCTAAGAAGGATTTAAGGTTACTAAGAAATTTACCTTCATCCAGCTCACAATTATGTCGTGTAGATGGTGCAGAAAAACCATCAATCAAAGCTGTTTTCAATGCACTGACAAATTGTGGAACATTGGGATGGTGGTTCTGACCACAGTTTTGCCTGATAATGCCAAAAAGGTTTTCCAAAGGGTCTTGGTTCAACTTCCTAGTTTCCAAGTGATGAAAGCCCTCCTTGAGCACAACTTTCCACAGCATTCTCACTGCCCTAGTAGTTGCCAACCAGCCATCCTGAGAGGGTGGTCTCCTGCCACAAGACAGAAACTTAATACTATCAATTCCCTTGATGGCAGTCTCCCAGAACTTGAAATGAGGTGACGATGATGTGACAGGCCCTTTTAATACCTTACACCGGTCTCGTCGATGCAATGAACCATTCAGGCTGTCGAATACCTCATCGCAGAGGAGGAGGAAGGTAGCAGTGGCCACACCATCTGACCCCAGAACACCTGTATCAATGAACAAAGTAGTAATATGAGCTTCCCAATCCCTTAATATTCCATAAATATGCAAGTATTTTAATAAGTAAAATTCATGATATTTAAATTTTTCTATTGACAATTACCTGATGAAACTCTGTGGTTGACAGCACAAGCTACTGAATTGCTCATCACCTGTGCTGCCAAGTATACTCTCATCTTGTCTCGCAGTTTCGGATCAAGATGTCTCTTTGTCAGTCGCTTGAGGTCTTGAAACGGTGGAACCTGGTCGGCATAGGTGGCCAATATATGTTGCCATTTTGCTACTCTATTAATTGTATTTCCCCCAACTTCCACACCAATTTGTACATCATGTTTGAGGAATAAATTCCGAAAACATTTTAACAGATGAGGGGGGTCAAATACAGTGAATATTTTAGTGTCACCAATGGAGAAGAAGGGGGATTGGAAACTAGCACCACCCAATAATTTCAGGGCTCTCACATTGTTTGTGCCCATGTCACACACAGTTGCCATTACCTTAAGCCCAGATGACATAATCAAGGGAACAATTTCCTTAAGCATTGTGCTAATGGTTAGAGCCGAGGTGCTATTATGACTAAAGTAATAAGCTACTGGCTGCTTCCAATTACCAAACAGGGCTCTAACCATGAAAACAAGTGCATATTTTGCCACTTGATTTGTCTTTCCTCCTTTACCTAAATCTTCAAAGCCATCAATGCGATCGTGATGGCTGTCGAAGAACAAATGTTGCTTCACACTCATCTCATCGAAGAGTAGAGTACAAAACTTATCCTCTTCAGCCATTTCTGATGCATGGATGGATAAATGACTAACCAAATCTGCATGGACTCCAGTGGAAAAGGGTATCTGCTGCAATAAGGAATTGAGTGTTCTTTTACTGGGCAGAGGAACAAATGATCGCAACAAAGTGTAAGCCTTTGAGCTTTTCTTATATAAAGGAAGAGCCATGATTTTCTCCTCGTTAGTCCACCTTCTTCCTTTAGGTTTTTTGCCAGCAATTCTCAATTGGGTACGGAGGAACTGGGTGAATGAAGTGGGTAAATTCTGCTCTAAATGTTCAACAAAAGTATCACCACGGAAATTCAAAATATTTTGGTATTTTCTTCTTATTGCTATCGACATTCTCCTAAATTTAGAAATTGATTTTCTTTGAGACCGGATTACATTTACTAATTTTTTCTTTCGGGGAGTGAAATCGACCGCAGATGTCAGATTGATACTCTCAAGAAGAGAAAATCTTCGACCTTTGTGAGAGCTTGACCCACTATTCATAGGGACTCTACGAATTGCTGACATTGTGGGAGTGGATGGATCATGTTGATGAAAGGATGATGTCGACCTAGTAGGTGTTTCCAATGTTACAGATGAGGTAGAAGGACTTGGCAAAGAACACTCAACAAAGGTAGATGGTATTGGCGTCACAGATGGTACGGATGGAGAAGGCTCGGCTGTATTTGGGATAGAATCTGGTATGATTATGGGTGTAGTCAAGAAAGCATCAGAAACATTTTCCACTGACGAGTCACATGGAAGAGTAGAGGTAGAGGGTGCAGAGCTGACATGAGGGACCGAGGTACCTTCATTATTGTCGGTACTTGTTTCCAGATCCTGCTGAGGCAGTAACAAAGTGGGAAATGCATTGCTATTTAATCTATTTCTAAGGGCATTGGTGTAGTCATTTTCGTGGAAGTGGGAGGAACAAACAAAGAGCCAACGAAGACCTAGCTCATCAGCAGACACGGCAGAGAGAGATGGATTTCCACATAATGTCCTCCAAGATGAAGACCTGCGTGTCGAAGAGGAGACAAAGTTACATAGCATCAGTTTACCCTCCCTTCAAAAGTATCGTTTTCTTAAAGAAATATGGTGGCTCACAAATATAAATGAATTCAAATTCTACCTTCCTGATTGGGAAGGAAACTTGCATTTGCGAAGATGGAAGCATTCCCCAGCAGCATGCTGATATCGGCCCGATGTCACTTTTACATCATTATAGATCACTTATTAATCAAAACGATATCGGCTGCCGATATCGGCATTAGGTCAAAAATGATAACATTTGCCGGGATAAAAGTGACATATGCTGCCGATGTCAAAGTGATATAAATCTGACATAAAAAGGATACCTTTCCCGACTATAACAGGACACAAAAGTGACATGTTACCGACGTCAAATTGATATATATCTGACATACTAAGGATATCTTTCCTGACTATACATTGATATAAAAATGACATTTTCTGATGATGTCGGACCGATATAAAATTGACGTTAAAAAGATATCTTTCCTGACTATACAATGATATAAAAATGGCATTTGGTGATGATGTTGGACCGATATAAAATTGACGTTAAAAAGATATCTTTCCTGACTATAACAGGACACAAAAGTGACATGTTACCGACGTCAAATTTATGTATATCTGACATACTAAGGATATCTTTCCTGACTATACAATGATATAAAAATGGCATTTGCTGATGATGTTGGACCGATATCAAATTGATGTTAAAGAGATATTAAGGACTTTGGAACCAAATGCACCCAAAAATGGGAAATAAGGTTGTAGTAATGATGGCACATTCATATGGCTGTAACTAACCATATGACTGGAGGCAGTACTTGATGTACTTACAATAGGTATAAAAGAGAGTGTTTCTGAAAGAAAATACAAAATTAGTAAAAATACAATTTATTGAAATTACTAATGGTTACAAAATCCTAGGTGTCATATAAGCTCTTTCATGCCACTTGAAGCACTGTTGCATTTCTTCTGTATTCCCATTCTCATTGATGCTTCATCCTCATCTGCTGCTTATGCTGAAAGAAACAGCTTACATGAGTCATGATATTACTGGGAAACATATTTAAGAATACGATTAAAACACAATCAGTGCCAGGTTATTCTATTATATATATTCCCTGATCTTATTATATTTTGCACCAAGTAAACAGTTTTTATGGCTGATACTAGCATGTTCATGGTCTATAGTAATGAAGGTAGCACTAACATTTTGACACAATTTTTCAAATTCAAAATTCAGCAGCTATGTCATCAAAAATGAATGTGAAGCTTTTAATTTACCTAAGACACCACCGGAGAAATCTTTTCAAGTCCCCTTATCAGAAATATGGGTATTAAAAGTTACAAAAAAATTGGACACCCATCAAATGGTAAATAAGCAAAGACAGGCATGAATGCCTCTACTTTAAACAAATAATTATAATAAAATCCACAGTTTCAAGAAAGAACTAACTGAAGATTTACTAATCCTCCCTTGATCTAGGATGTGACCAAGAGAGTCTTGGCTATGGATGGTTTAAATCATGTATCACCTGCCCCAACAGATGTTTCCTCTTCTATTCCCCTTCCTTCATTTTCGCACTCTGGTTTCAGCTGCACTCGTCCTCCCTCTCAATAATGAGATTTCCAGCCTCAATCCCACCTCCATGTCTTCATCTGCCTCAGTTAAAGCAGGATGTGTTCATCGGATCACAACTAGAAAGTTTTAACAAGTCACCTTAAATTGACCAAAAATTGTAGCTGAGAATAATAAAATCGAATAAGTGTCGCAAAGTTTTAAACGAGGAACACAATGAAACAAATTAAGCACATTAAACACGATTCAACCACATATTCAAAGAAAATTAAAAATTGTCATTCATTGCAATCACTAATTTTTCACCTTCCACTAAAGCAGTTACCGCTGTACTCTACCCTTAAATAAACTCACAATAAAAAAAGCGAATGACAAATTCCCACACTGAAAACACATACAGAATTAACACCTAGATGAAAACATTTGACCCATGCCACCAATGCATGATCCCAATGAGATCACGAGTTTTACGACGGCAACTTTCTTTGAACAGTGTTGGAAGAGTAGGTTAAACACAGGCAATAATAATCTTCCAATTGTAAACCAACGATTATCGTTAAAAACTTGTTTAACTACGACCTAATAACAAAATTCCGTAAGATATTCTTCTTCCTCCAAAATCACTTCTCCCAACGGTTTAATTTCCTTACTCATGAAAAACTTCTTTTCCGAGAAAAATAATCTTGGAAGGTATAATAACTTTCAAAAACCTGATTATTATACTAGGATTCTAAATACAGAGTGAAATTGACAAATCAGAGTCGAATGATATCACTAACCGATGCACAAATATGTTACAAGCCTTCTCCTCAGATATGAATACACTACACAATACGCTACGTGAAAATACACCGGTAAACTTAATTAAAATAATAGGACAGAATATGCTACGCTAATAGCAAATAAGAAGTTAACTTTTTTCAGAGAGGGGTACGGTTTCTTAAACCAATATTAATGTTATAACTATAGATAACTATGAAGAACAACAAGAAACTTACCTTGCTTCAGTATAGATTGGGGGTGTCCAACCTTTTGGCGTCTTCCATAAAACTTCAGTGATTGCATCCAACCTCACATAAACGGCAAAAGTGATGCTAGATTTAAAAACAGTTGCACCAGGGAATATATAACCAAAATACTTAGGGAATATTGAATTCCCTCTTACGCATTTGTTTACAAACGCTTAACCAAGGTCCCTATAATATAAAAGGACCATGCGCTTAACCAACAACACCAACAACATATCGATCTTCATTTTTCTGACGTGGCGAACACAGCGCCAACGCGCCAATTGCTAGTTGAAACCCGCATTTTTCAAAACCCCAAGTTCTGGGTCCAGGTTTTGAACACCTTAAAATATTTGATTCATCATTGAGGTTTTGCCGGATTACGTGCTTTAAAGTATCGGTAGATTCATATCTGATTACAATGCAATATGTTACAGTATTATGCGTGTACTATACTCTATTAAAGGTAAATGCGCATTGCTCACAGCGGAGAGGTAGCCTGGATACTTGGCTCCAAGTTTCTTGTAATACACCAAGTATTTTGTAATATACCTTACAGTTGTTGCTGTAAATTTAGTAATGCATTCAATAAGCTTTAGTAAGATGGATTAATTAATTTTAATAGTGACCATTAGTGGTCAAATTTTTAATGGGTTTATTGAATGTTGGCAACCTCTCTGATGTAACTTATAATTAATATATATTTGATAACACTATTGACTGATGTCGACATGAAAGTGAAATTAGGCTACAAGGAGAATGGATTTGAGGATAATAGCATCAAATACCAAAGTAGTAGTTTTGGAATGGGAGAGTGGTAAGAATGATCGTATGATTAGCCGGGTAAATGATGAAGTACCTAATTGAACTAGTAGACGATTTTGTGTATCTTGGATGAATGTTTGCAAAAGATGGAAGGATAGATGTAGATTTTAAGGTGTGCAAATGCCAGTAGAAAAGTCTTAGGTAGCATATGGAGCATATCCAAGGTTGATTGTATGTCTTGGGAGGCAAAAATAGCGGTGTACAAAAATGATCTCCTCCTGGGGTTATTATATGGCAGCAAAACCTGGGTATGTCAGGATAAGGATAATAGTAAGCTTAATGCAGAGGGAATGGGGTACCTGAGATTATTTTGCGGTAAAAGTAGGATCGATATAGGGTTACAAATGAGTGAACGATGAAAAATTGTGGGTTGGATGCTCCAGTAATAGACATGTGAAAGAAGTGACCTCCCATTGGTAAGGCCTAGCCGAAAGAATGGAAGAGATTCAAATAACGAAAATATATATCAATGTATCATGGATCATCATATGGATATATGTGATAATAGAGTGAATGGTGTGAGAGGATGAGGTAGGCCACAAAAGTCAAGGGTGAATTTGGTATACGAGACTCTAAAGAGGAGGAATATTAAGAATAGGACAGCGTATGTGAAGCAAGTTATGAGTGTAAGAAAAACAGAAGTCTTAGGTTTTCTCGGGATTCACTCCGGGCTAGGTAATTAGTTAGTGCCAATGAGGTTGGAAAAAATATCACTTTTATATCCTTTATTAGTCAGCTCCACTGACATCATTTTTGCATCGGAGAACGATATCTATAAAATGTCACTTTAATATCAGTTCGACGATATCACTTTTACATCGGGGAAAGATATCATATTTATGTCAATTTTATATCGGCAAAATCACCCGATGTTAAAACGACATTGGTGATATCAAAAAGATATTGGGCCGATATATAACTGACATACGATGCTGCTTGGGTTAATGCATGCATCCAGGTGGATCACTTACACTTTAGGTTATTAATACAAAAATAACTCTCGGAATATTACACGTACCTTTCTCTTTTGGCCGGAAATCTATGGAAAAGTAATCCTGGGTTGTCAATGGAATTATTATCGCAGAGGCTGACAGCGCACTTCTTCTTTGCAGGCATGGTCACTAACGTTAAGTTGTTACCAGTACATACATATACCGATTAAACACCGATAGAAAGTTAAGTTCAACCAAAGCGTAATGTATTCACAATGAACGATTGTCAAAAAGACACCGTACACCAGTCACTTAGTATGACACAGCGAATTTAGCAACAAACTTTGGATTTAATTAACAGAACGAAACGCCCATCTCCCGCAGCTCTGTGGTTATAAATCACAATAACGAACGTCAGTGGAAATGACACGTTCTGAAAACACTTTTCACAGTATTTGTTTAAGACTTCGAAATAATTTTACGGTTTCCCTACCATTTTAATGCTTGAGAAATTGTTTAATCGTTTATTTAAAATCGTATCTAATTAAATTTAATTTGTGAATTTATTTCAAAGCAGCACTACCGCCAACGCCATCTCTTGTTCATTTGCGTTACTAAGTCCGTCGCCGTGACGTCATTCTGGGGCCCGCTCAGCCATTCCAGTTTCTACCCCGTGCATTGCGCGTGGCCGTGTGAGTTACTGCAGGGCTAGAATTTGAGTTTTTTTCAACCCCACGGTGGATGTATTTGTAATGTTGTTAGTAGTTCTGTTGTTTCAATGTCATAGTCATGTCCTGGGAACGTGTACCATCAAGGAAGTCGACCATTTCCACTCTTTCCTACAGGATCTCGGCTCGCCACAAAGAACTGTGGAAAAGCCTTCGGTTAGGTAAGTGACGGCGAGTGCCCATTTGTTTTTGTTAAGTACTTTCCCACTTACGATAATATGCATTTCTCATGAGCTGCCTTTTTTGTGGTGCGGATGAATTCCTTACTCACAATTTGGGAATAGGTTATACTTTCTAACTTTCAGGAGTTTTTCAACTCTATGGGTAGCATTCGTTTTAAAAATGTAGAAAAATCTTGCGTTGAAAGAAGTCTACTTCTTTGTGGTAGTCGGTTTTGTTAATATATAAAACCAAAGAAAGTTTATGTACGTATGTACTTAATGTGGAAACTTCTTTCTTGAAAGTTCGATTGTGGAACTATGGAAGATACTTAGGGCATCTCTAGGTTAACTTTGGTGATGTTTTGTTGATTAAAAATTGTTGTGTTGTTGTGTTTGGTGACGAAAGAAGAGGTTGAAATAGTCAATTTAGAATTGGAACACGTATTTCGGTTTTGCGTGGCTGTACCCAAAACCAGACAATATCACTAATTTGTCCCTAACAATGGCACTTCTTTGAAAACTGGCCGTGTATTAACTTCAGCTGTAAGAACCGCCGTTCGGAGAGTCGGGCAGCAATAGGAATAGATAGGGCATTCATATTAATATCAGCAGTTATTTAATCTAATTAGTTCTTCGAATTATTTCGTCTTCTAGGACTATCACGACAGATCCCTCCTCCTCCCACCTCTCTTTATAGTTACAGTAAATCTTCGTTTGGGCAAAAGTAGAGATTAGAAGGTATTAGTCACGTATTGTTTCACTTGGATACCTATTCGACGCGTGGCGCATGCGCAGACCGCCCGCATAGCCTCCTAACGTGCCATTATCAATTCGGGCGCGCGCTTTGCACGCCATTCATCACTACGTTTACCAATCGATCTCAGATCGGTCTGAGTCCAGACCGATCTGAAAGTTCAGTAGGGAGCTAACTCAGATCGCCTGGTTTACCAACACGGTCTGAAAATATCGATATTGAACTATCGATTTCAGTAGTTTGAATTATTTTGAGATTTCTTGCATATTTCAGCCGCACACTTCTCTCCTTTCCCTTCTTGCAACAAGTCACGCCGTAAATGATATCGATTATATTTTGTTTACAATCGGCAACCAAAAGAAGAACGATGAGCGCCACGCTCCGGCCTCTTCGGATCGATCTGAGATCTCAGACCGGTTAGGGAAAGCGGGCTGACTCGGCTCGCTTCTCAGATCGATCTGGCCAGCGCGCTCCGTTTACCACACCGAGCTGAGCCAGTCAGATCGATCTGAGGTCGATTGGTAAACGTAGTGATGTTCGCCCCTTTTTTTGTACATACGTTTGTCAGAATGACCGACCAATTTTATTTTTGTGTTAGAAAAATAAAGGTTTGAACTGTTGTAAAATATATATTTCAGCCTAATATGAGTTGTCAAATATCGCTTTGTTTAAAAATTTATGAAGTCAACGAATAGTTCTGCGACGTGACTCTTTGGTAAAATCAAGCCTGGCCATTTTTAAAAATTAATTTGGGAGTTATTAGGCCCTAAATATGGTTCCATTTAAAAAAATAGAAAAAATTGAAGTCATACAAGCGTTCAGAATTGATGTGTTGTGCCAAAATCCCCCCCCCCTCGAAACCTCGAGACTCGAAAATCCTCGGATACTCCCGTGCCCGAGCGAAGAGCTAAGTGCGTCGATCTGCCCCGGTCAGCGCGATCGCTCCGGTCATCGCGGCTTCACCAGCAACACTTTTTATACTGTCCGCGCTGGTGCTGTCATCTTTTTCCACGTTCGAGTCGACCTGCGGATATTCCCACCAATCCAACGTGTGATAACATTTCCCCTCTTCTCCCCACTCCTCCACTGGCCAGCTGTTTCCCCTACTGCGCTGACAAAGTGTACCGCCACCATAGCAGCTCTCTTTGCAATTGACCGCGCCGATGAAAGGACGTGTCGGCTTGGTTCCACTTGTGATCGTCTTGCAAAGACAAGGCTAACGGTATTTAGCCTACGGGCTTGTGTTCTACTGTAATAATTGTAAATATATAAATACTGTCATTGAAGTTATTTCAAACTAGCTAAGGTTGTTTTCATTGTTTTTTCTCTCGTTACGCCCACCAAAAATCAGTCAATTCGTTCGCGACGTCAAGTTTCACGGGCTTGCGTTGCAGTGTATGTATCCGAAAGTTAAAATAAAACGCATATTTCTGCCTTTTTACGACGAAAATGTAATTATATTTTAAATATGGCCATTGGATTGACATGAATTGGAATGAGAGTTTGGAGATGCGGCGCGCCATTTTGCGCCAACTTGTGATATTCGAAGCATCGTAACTTTGACATTTATAATTATTAACGGCTAATATTTAGCACACTGTCGTTTGTTATTATGGTCTTCATCTGTGACAAAATTTGCGAGAATCGGAGATGGTAGAGCCACGAGTTCATAACCATTTGGTTGAGTTTGCGTAGAGATCGAATGTAACTGCTATCGGCGCAAAAAAGTACAACGCTGAACTTTAAGCATTTGTATGGAATTCCGCCGGAGCTCCATATAGTCGTGCAATATATTGTTTTAATCCTTGCTTATTTGACTACAAAACGCATTCACTGAAAAGTGTTTAAATGTAAGCGTACAGCTTCTGCGGTCGAAAGAGTGAATAAAAACACCCAAAAAACTAGGAGAACCGCGAAACGGTCGTCTTCTTCATCTCGTCGCGGCCAAAATATTTAATTGGCGCACTTCATTATTTTTTTCACAAAGAGAACAACATTTTCGCATTACAAATATATTTTTTTAAATTGAATTTTCACTTCATTTGATTTTTAAAATGGCCGAAAGCTAAATTTCTATTTCCGAGATGTAGAAAAATATATCAATATCGAAGTTACGTATGCTTTATGGGAAGAATATTGAAAAAAAACGTCAAGTACCCTTTGTTCTCTTTTATTGCGCATCAGAATAATGCACGGACACTCCAAGAGTTTTTTTAGCAGTTATAAAATATCGGTTACTAATATAGTAGAGCGTCGATTATCCGTGATAATGAAGAAGGGGTAAGTCCAAACGGGTAATCGAAAGCGACGGATAATCCGTTCACGTTCAATAGTGTGGCCTTTGTTTCAGTGCCATGCTTTCTTAAACGCTTTTGCCTTGTATACACTACAGACTTAAAACTTAAGTGACTTCGCTTAAGATTTACATAAAGTGTGGTTCGATAGCTACACTTGAACTTTTAGTCGACTTACAGTAAATCTTAACAGTTGAGGATCCAGGCGCGCAAATAGTTGAGGCCAATAAACTTATGTCACAGTTCAATATAAGGATAAATTAATTTTATTTATATATCACTATAGATTTTCAGATGACTGATCCCAAAACTTGTCATATAAACAGGCCAAATGAGAATGAGTACAAATTTTAAGAAAAGAAAAAATAGGAACAATATCCTTTGCGGGGATTAGATTATCCTCTTTGGATACATCTACATCACAGACATCAGTCTCACTTTTCAAGTATTCCTATTGAACAGATATCTCGAACAAATCTCTGGAAGTTTAACCCGTAAGTAGGAGAGGGACGTAGGGGTTATTGGTTTGGTAGACCGTCAGAAAGGGTTCCGTGCGTTTTTGACTCAACATATTATCCTGGACCGCTTGAGAGAAATGGTTGGTGATATAAAAAGCTATTAGAAGTCAAATATAATTCCTTTTTTTTATCTATTAATTTTAGGTACGGCTAAAAAAGGCTATTAGAAGTCCATTATATAATTCCTTATTTTGTCTTTTACTTTTAGGTACGGCTAAAAAAATTAACTCCAAAAATCATTAATGGGAAACATACCAAAGAACCTCAGTTACCTCGGGCTTCACCTACTATACTGCAATTTAAACAAATCCATATGACTGAACCTATACATTTCAATATACATTACGTATAACCATAGAGTAAGTAATACGTACTCTGTGGTTTATAATATACTTACTCTATGGTATAACACTTGAAGAACGCTAACCGTGTGGAAATACTTGACTTAAGTGCGGTTCGAAAGTAACTTAAGGTGCCTCTATACCGGGGCTAAGACGCTCGTTTCAGACGTTTCCCTCTAACCCAGTGACGGCTTTACCGTGACAGCTGGAGTCTTGTAATTTTTGTCTTCTGTAGATGAAGAGTCATTTGTTGATTTAAGTGGAGTAACTTTATCATGAAGTGCTTATGTTTATTTATAAAAAATAACAAGGCTTTGGTTTTTACGAAATTTTTTGGTAATATTCCGGGGCACATTGCGAAGGTTAGATTCCCGAAATGAGGATTTACAGCCCACTTAAGTCAAAGAACCATCTTTCATATACGAAAAAATCAACAACCATTGATGCTGTATTCGTATTAAGGCTTTTTCGTATTTCGTTTTCGTTATTTTCGTTTCGTATTAGCATTGTTAAGCGTTCAATCCTGCATTGACAACGGAGTAGATCTTTTTTTCCATCCCCACTCCCAAGGATAATCGTTCCCCACTCCATTTCTTGTCAGCGCCGCCTTCACCAGTTTCCCCTTGTTGGGCTTCTACCACCATGTCAGTAGGCGACCACAGGCGGCGACCGTTAACTTGAGGCGGCATGGAAGTGTAAACCCACCAAAAGTGGACGTGTACTTAAAGGAAGCTGCTGACACCTACACTACCACCTAAAAGGAACTTCTCACATAAGTTCTCACTTAAGGTACTAGTGTAGACCCGGCATTTCGCGCAATTTGTGACGAAATCAGGTATTATTTCATTCCATTTATTTCTCCGAAATACTTTGCCGCTTAAAATTGTCTCTTGCTTACATGGAGTAAATATGCTCCATCAATTTGTGGAACATTAGGAGGTGAACCCAATTCTCAGACGCGCAATGCGTTCCGTTTTTGTACATTCCCGTGAATATTATTATACCAAAATTATGGCATTTGCACATCATTTTCGTTCAGTTGCCATCAGTTAGCATTTAAATTCAAGATAGCAATTGGTATCAAGCCGTGTTTGCACGGCGGTGCATATAGTATGTCCTCCGGCGCGAGTGGGTGCGTGAACACGTTAACGCTATCAAAATATTAGCATCGTTTAAACGTGCAAAATTGCGCATATTCATGAACGCTTGGCCGTGAAATAGCCCGTGCTCGAATTTGGAGCATTTGTTCACGCATCTGTCCAGCCACGTAATTGCGCGAGAGCATACATCGCGTGAACACGCCTTACACTCATTGTGGGGAATACGACCATGCAATTATCATGTACATATATTTGAGGATGTTGTGTATATTAACCCTATTAATTTCAGTTCTCTTCAAACTGAAATTTCTCTTCTTAACCTTTTTGGTATTGCCCATTGATATATTTGTTTTGTTGATATTTATTTAATCTTAGTGCTGTAACTTATTAATCTCAGGCCCCGTTGGTTTCAAAGGGTATTCGTGAAAATAAAACGTGTCTATCCGCCAAATAACCTATTTTTCCGTTCCGAAATGGCCTTCTCGACGCCGCGTACTGTCCCAACCTAGCACCCCTGTTTCACTCCATAGACCCGCAACGTCGTTGGGGGGAGGGGGGGGGGGAATATTATCAATATTTCAGACATAAGTCCGTATCCCTCTACCGGGACTTCCAAAAATCTCACAATATGGCGTCAAAATATCACAAAAAATCACGCGAATTTGGTCATTTTACAAACTTTATTTTCTCCAAAACTAAGAATCTCACGCCTTTTTTTCTTACATTTAATAAATGCGCATTCCTTTCACTTTCCTTTCCCGTTCATCGAATACCCCTTACTTTTCTACTATTCTCACACAAGAATTTATCCCATACTGGACCCTATAATACCTATAAAATAAATAATTTCGTTCAACCAGAGGGTGAAAGAAAGATAGGAAACACAAAATTGTGAAGTGAAATTATGAACTCTTGGTGGTGTTTGGTTCATATAAACCCCCCGCCGATTCCAGTGATTCTTATGAGACTAGGTAGCTCGGTGGTCTGAGCATCCGGCGCGACATCGTAAGTTCCGTGGTTCGAGTCCAATATATATATATATATATATATATATATATATATATATATATATATATATATATATATATATATATATATATCAGTGGACACCGGTGTCGTCATGGATCATCTGCCAGTGAGTGTCCACTGATTTACTTTCCTATCCTTCCCTAACCTCAACGCCTTGTTGCTCTCTACCTAGAGAAAGGTGGAAGCTACTTTCCACCGAAATATCGGAAGTTTCAATTTGTGAGTGTCCTTTTTTCTGTTTCTGTATTTTTATCGGCCACCCTCTTGGCATATTATTTATATATATATTACTCGTGTGTGTATATATATATATATATATATATATATATATATATATATATATATATATTCTTTGGAAGTTTTCGCCAATTGGCCACAAATATATAAATTCAAACTTACAGGAGGTAGGAGAAATAGGAAAAGATAAAGAATTCGTTCTTACGGAACGTTTCGAACCAGTTGGTCCTTCGTCAGCTCTAGAAGCTCTATATATATATACGAGTTCGTGGAAAATCACACACGTGATAATTTAAATAAACTTTGCCACAGGTGGGGGGAATTAAATATAGAAACACAAAAAGGAAGAACACTCACAATATACGGTCTGATATTTCGGCAGCCGAGCTTCCTTTCTCACTTCCTTCTGTGAGAAAGGCAGCTCGGCTGCCGAAATATTAGAACGTATATTGTGAGTGTTCTTCCTTTTTGTGTTTCTATATTTAATTCCGCCCCACCTGTGGCAAAGTTTATTTATATATATATACACAAAACGAAAATTTCGCCAATAGGCCACAACAATAAAAACACTTGGTAGGGGGTGGGGAAAGAAAAGTAAAAAGAGAGAGAGGACTTACTGGGACGTTTCGGGCATGTAGACCCTTCTTCAGCTGTAGAAAATTGAGAAGTACCGCTCCAAGGTAGGGGAAGGGAAGCGGGGAAAGAAGGGAAGTGAGGGGAAGTTGTGGTATAGGGGAGGGGGGACGGGGATGGGCACTGGTGTCGCACCTATATGTCTAGGGAGGGAGTGCAACAAAGTAGGGAGGGGTGTGGGTGAACTGGGATGAGTTGAGAATTGAACCTGGCTGTCTAAAAGACTGCAACAAAGTTGCTAAGTTGGGAGGGGGTGGGGGAGTATAAGAGGGACGGGAATGGTCACGTGGTGTCGCACCTGGATGTTTAGAAGGGAGGGGGAGGAATGCAACAAAGTAGGGAATTGCGCCTGGCTGGTTAGAGGAGTGCAGCAAAGTTGCTAAGTTGGGAGGGGGTGGGGTGGGGAATAAAAGGCGTCGGAGGAGGAGGGAGAAAGTAAATGGACAAGAATTCAGTGCATAATGTTAAGACCGGGAGGGGAAAAGGCGCGACAATACCAAATAATAGAAAGTTCAGTGTTCCTAAGTTGTGTGTTCGAAGCGTCGGCGGGGAGGGCGTGGAGGATTGTGAGACGGAAGCAAGAGTCGAATTTGAGGTTATGATTGGAGGCGTGTTTTGGGACTGGGAAGTTGGGCGGGGCGGCTCGGTGTCCGTTTATCCTGATGGACTGATTTGCAGGTTTCGCCGATGTAAAAAGAAGGGCATACCTTACACTGCAGTAGGTATACCACGTTAAAGGTAGTGCAGCTGCCGTGGGAAGAGATAGGAAATGGGGTGGGGTTGTTGAGACTGTGGAAAGAAGAGAGATTACATATTAAAGGGCAGGTTTTACAACGAGGTCTATGGCAGGGAAAGGTACCGGGGATTTCAGGAGGGATCAAAGTGGGACGAGATTGGTGGGGGCGTAGAATATTGTTGAGGTTGGCCGGTCTTTTGTATGTAATGGTAGGACATTTGGGGATTAAGTCGGAGGTGAGTGGGCTGTCGCTCAAAATGGGGAAAAGTGACTTGAGGATGAGGTTAACGTGGTGAAGCCCCGGAAGGAATGTGGTGCAAAGGTTCAAGGGAGATTTGGTGGTGGATGATCTAGGGCGAGGTGTATAATGGGTGGTGGAGGGTAGGGTGCGACGATCAAGGAGATGGGAGGGGTAGCCGCGTTTAAGGAGAGCGGTTTTTAAGTTGCTAAGGTGGTGGTCGAGAGCATTTTGAGAGTTGCAGATACGGTGCGCGCGAATAGAAAGGGAGAATGGAAAGGAAAGTTTGGTATGGTAAGGGTGGCAGCTGTCAAAATGAAGATATTGTTGACGGTTAGTGGGTTTGATATGTAGGGAGGTAGGAATTTGTTATTGGATAGGGAAATATCGGTATCTAGGAAGGTAATGTGGGAGCTGGAAGTGGTAAAGGTGAATGAGGCAGAAAAAAAGGAATTGAGATCGGAAAGGAAGGTGGACATGGTTTGAGGACCGTGCGTCCAGATGAGAAAGATGTCATCGATAAAACGAACCCAAAATAGGAAGGAAGATAGAAAATTGTCCTCCAGCAGACCCATAAAAAGATTAGCGTACGAAGGAGCCATTCTCGTACCCATTGCTGTGCCCTTCGTTAGCAGGAAGATTTGGTCTCTGAAGGAGAAGGCATTTTTTTCTAGGACATGTTGGGAAAGATTTAGGAGGAAGTCAGAGGAAGAGACGTGGGGGGTGGGGCGGAGGGAAAGAAAGTGTTTCAGTGCATTGAGGCCTTCGCTGTGGGGAATGGAGGTATAAAGGGAGGTGACGTCAATTGTGGCCATTAATATGTTGCAATGGGGGGAGATTTGGAGGCTGCGAAGACGCTCTAGGAAGTGATAGGTATCGCGGATGAAAGAGGGGAGAGAAGACACAATAGGTTGGAGGAAGGAGTCGATGAAAACGGATATTCTTTCGGTGGGGGACTTGACATTGCTGACTATGGGGCGGCCGGGGTAGTTGTTTTTATGAACTTTGGGGAGGAGATAAAATCGGGTCGTGGTGGGGTTGGGGGGAGAAAGAATGGCAATGTCAGATTGGGATAGTCCTTTCTTGGGGCCATGGGATTCAAGGAAGGACGAACTAATTTTCTGAAAATTGGGGTTTGGGTCGTGGAGGAGAGGTTTGTAGAAGTTGGTGTCAAGGAGTTGATGGTAGGCTTCCGCATTGTAGTCATCCAGGTCCATGACCACCACGCATGAGCCTTTGTCAGCAGGGGAAATTATAAGGCTGGGATCTGACCGGAGTGACCGAAGGGCGGCGAGTTCAGATCGGGATAGGTTAATTTTGGGTTTAATGGAGTTTAGGAAATGGTGGTCGGAAATTTTGTGAAGGAATTGTTTGATGAAGATTTCAACAGGGTTGTTTTTGTGGAGGGATTTGGGTTCGTAACCAGAAGGTGGTCGGAATTTATGAAGGGCAGGATGAATGGAGGATTGGGAAGGACCGTGGGTTTTCCAGAAAGCGCGCCATCTTAAGTTCCTGCAAAAATTGAGCGAATCGGCCAGGAAGGACACAGGATTGAATTTAGGGGTTGGTGAAAAAGAAAAACTTTTAGACATCCTCCCCGTCACATGAAGTTATCAACCTTTCTTCTTCCGTCCTAAACCGAGACCAAATAGCTTTGCTGATATGTCCTATTTTTCGCTTGGCCTCTTCTGAGAGGAGGAAAATCGTAGTTATGATCGTAGCCCTCATCGTGGGGTACTTCCAATTCTGTTATGCTGCGTCGCTAATAACGGAACATTTTGTACAGGTAACGCCACGCAGTATGCTGAAATCGAAAAAAGCTGGTCAAAATTCCTAAATTGCTTTCTTCCTTCTGAATGTTTAAACTCTGCACGATCGCTGTGCATAAGTTGCTGCACGTGTGTTGCATGTTATTTTCGTTAGCTCTCACCAATTGCTGTACAAGCTGTTCAAGCTGTTCCTTTTGCCGCATTGAAAAAAAATACTCTCATGCTTAACCTGGAGAAATAATTTCATTTTCATTATAAAATAAATTGACTTCACATTAATTTATTCACAGTTTTAATTTCACCGACCCAGGTTTCAATTGGTTGCCGTCATTTTCAAGGCCCTTGAAAATTAACCATTACACGTTAAAACCTGCGCCGGTAAAATAATGCTGATTGCGAAAATTACTCATATTCTTAAAGAATAAAATAAATTTGAAAATCAAGTGGTAGGAGAGGGAATCATCCACGAACAATACCGACGAGGAGTTGGGAGAAAAGAAATGTTTTTATGCAAACTCAGCGAGTAAAAGAAACGTAAGGTATTGGTCACATTCCGAGACAGTCTTTTTGATACAATATTGAAAGGAGATTCGAATGGGAAGAATTTTCGAGGAAAATAATTATAAGATTGAAAAAAATCATACGTACCCACCACCATGCCATTCCCGCTTGGAGTAGTGTTACAATTTAGTATCGTCATGAAATATATCGGAATCAATCTGATAATAAATTGTCATCTATCATTGCGGGTCAGTCCTATAGTTTCCATCCCATAGTTTTTTAATCACCATGTGCCTTCGTTCTTTACGTTACTCGGGCTTTAAGTTCAGTTTTTTTAAATTAGTATGTTCCCGATTGCCGCGTGGACTAAGGAATCCCCACCTACAATGAAATCTCGCCAGCAGCGGTTAAGAGGACGTTCTTGTGAAAGAGACGCTTATGAGGTAAAGGGACGGCGGACATACATTCCGGGAAATCGTCGCACGTGGACTGGGGAAGTGAGAAGAGACCTCCTTGAGCCATTCGCGTTTCTTATCTCCCATTCCGTTGATTTATCTCGTGGGAATGAACACCTGCGAAGCGGCATTTCGACGGGGAAATGACCGTCGTGGAATCATAGGGCGGGGATGAACGATGATTAGATTAGATGACCACCTGCTAGTCAAGTCTCCTCTCGCTATCAAATCCGAAGAACAGCTAAGCAAACTGCGGAGGTTCGAATAATGCATTCACTTATCTCTCAAGTTATTTTTTTTCGTTCAAATACCAATTGTCCGATGTGATCTTTAAACTGGATGTATTTTAAACGACGATATCAGCTCGAAATCATATCGTTTTCCCGAGAAATACTTCTTTCCTTCGCCCAATTTATCGGATCCCTTCATGGATTCCTTCGCATTGGTTTTTGGGAGCTGGTAAGCCTTCTGGAGTTTGTATTAAATTTTTTATGCACCGTAGGCCGAAGCCACGACATTTTATTTTTTATCAGTGAGATTGAAATTGTTTGTCTCAATGATTACACCGGCAAGTTACTTTCGCAAGTTTCTCCTGCTAGAGCTCGCGGGAATTTTACTATGCCGAAAAATTGTTCACAAGATAGTGCAGAGCCAGATTGGTTGCTGTTTACACTGGTATCATAGGGTTACCATATTTTGAAACCCCAAAATGAGGACACTCTCAACAGCATTGATCAACACACTCTGGTAACCAAACTGTTAACTATTTCCAACCGATGGAATACCAGTAGTGCCATCTATTAACAGTTCGTTTAAGTTTTTGTACCAACACGAAGCGCCATAAATGATGCCCTGGATTCAGCTAAATCGAAAGCACCGAGGCGGCGCGGCGGCGCACAGTGGGGCCAAACCCCACTTTAGACGGACAAAAGTCCAAACATTTTACAATCAACTCCAAAATAGGCATGTGTATGTTTTTGAGATTGCTTAAATGACAGCTGATATCAAATTTGAAATATTTTTGTATTTTATGATTTTTGTGCAATTTTTATTATTTTTTACAATTTTTGACAGTAAAATTTTTTTCCGGAGAATAATCTGAACGAATCCAATAAAAAATGTTCACGTAAATTGAGATGGTCGTCGAAAATGAATCTGCTTTAAATTTACAAAATTATTTTTTTAATCACCCTTGCAAAATATTTTCATTTTTCATAGAAAAAAGTGATACGATTTGCACAGAAGTTTCACAGGGCTGATATTTTTGAAATCTCAGCCCTGGTGTAACAAACATCAACACTTGTACCTAAGAGTGGGCATAATACATATAGCATCCAAATTTGACTTATTACAAACTAGTAATAACTTCATATACAGATATAATTTACGGTACTTGCATTTACTTTCCATGATTGAAATTGTTTATATTATAGTTTACCCGTTGCCATGCGGCCATAGCGGCCGGATGAATTTCCTATCCGCCTCTCGTCCATAATATATCTTATATCGTAATAGTCCTTTTGCAACTCAATGGCAGTTGATTTCTTTTACTATCTCTGGCTCATACTTAAATGAATAATGTATCTCAAAATTACGATACGATTCCGTCCGATTACATAACTTTTCTCTAAATAATTAAAACTTTTCATTGTGAAAAATAAATAAATTTTCATTCGTGATAATAAATTACTCCACGCGTATTTTCGTTAAAAAATAAATTTTAAAATCATATCCACACTCTACTTGCTTATTTCAATCGATTGAAAGTTTAAAAAATGAAATAGAGGACACCAGTGTGCTGTACTAATAGTTTCAAATCGACCGTCCAATTCAGCGTCTGCGTCCGTGGGACCAGTGCTCCGCTATTCTCTCATTTTGACACTCATTTCTACGCGCAGGTGCATACTTACCAACCTGTTAAATACAGCGTTACGTAGTTCAAACATCAGGTTACCCAACCTACTATTTCAGATATCCTAATTCAAACTTTCATTTTTGGACTTTTGTCCGCCTAAAGTGGGGTTTTACCCCACTGTGCGGCGTGGCGATCACCGTCTATCGCCGGCTATAGCCCTAAATCGAAAGCACCCTAACAGCTGTTCGATAACCGTGTAATTCAATAATCGATATAAAAACATGTATAACTAGTTGGTGATACGAGATGAAAACAAAGATCTAAAGATATTACTTCCAAAAATGAAAAAATGTGGACATGAGTAGAAATCGTAAAAATGTATGCGGACGCTAAATTAAGGTTTGTTAGAGCGAGAAGATATCATTTCACCTAGAATTTGATGAATTTGAACTCATTTCAACGAAAAAAACTCATCTTTCCAATGGTATCAAAATATTAACCCCTTGCTGAACTACTTTTCGAGCAATTTGCCTAAAAATACAAGCTGTTTTACAATGGATAGATTACGGCTGTGCGCTCCAGAGGGAGAATATTTAAAAAAAAATAGGAATTTCGAGCACCTTAATTTCGTCAAAAAACTAACGGTGTGTGTAGTTTTCATGTTTTCTCAACTATTTATAAAAATTAATCTATCACTCACCAAAGTAATTTTTACAGAATCGCAAAAAAACCTGATGTTTTAAAGGGATTTCAGCCTTACGGCGTGAAAAAATGAGTCAAGTTAGAGACTTTGTAGCTTAATTTTTGTTATTACTGAGAAGTTTTGTCATATATAACTATATTTTTGGACAATTAATATTACAATATTTACTTCATGATTCTAAAGGCCGTTTTACACGGTACATTTGTTTGTGCAAACTCTTCCGTGAACTCTTGCATGAGGCAAAATGTATCGTGTAAAGCGGCAAATTGTATGAACGCTTGTGCGAATGTCTCAATGCCTGCACGGGAAATAGAACCTGTTCTAATTTCGTTGAGACAAACGTACAATCTCACGTACATTCGTTTGTACAAAATCTTTCATCGAGTAAAACGGCCTTTACAGATGCTGAATTTAAAAAATACTGGTGTGCTTAAGACCACACGGGAGAAGTGTAAACTTCTATGGCGATATTCTGATATATATATATATATATATATATATATATATAATATATAAATCATTATTCATCAATCAGCTTTTTTTCTCTTCCGATCCATGTTAGTTTTTACCAATTCGGGATCAGCGTCAATTCTCCCCAATTCTTTCTTTTTAGCGCGATAATTTCCGTCATATTCGGCTTTCTTCCTCTTTCTTTCATCTCCCTGTCCTTCCGCTAAATTATTCAATTGTAAAATCTCACCCATTTCGTCTATTGTTACATTAACCTTTTGATCTTCTTGCCGCTCTCTCCCACTTTCTGCATTTTCTAACATTGCGGATTCAACTCAAGTTGCGTTGCCTTCATGACGTTTGACCAAGTTTCCGTGCCTACAAAAGAATTCCAAAATAATAACATTTCTCGATATAGCAGCTCAGGTGTGTGGGTCAAATTTCCGAAATTATTTCTCATAAACACCCATTTTTTATGAATAACCATTTTGCCCCCACAAATTTGTCGAAATAAAAACTTATTGACAGGATCAGAAAAAAATCTGAAGGAAATTGTCAAGAATTGTTCCCAAAAAAATTCTCCAAAAAAAGACTCCACCTCTAGGAAAAGATCCTGGGACTTTTGGTAGGTACGTGGGACGACGACTCTAATCACTAAGCCATCTAATTCTGATTAAGAGCGAGAGTTCTCATGAGTTTACACTCGGCATGCTAAGCGGGGCACCGGAAAGAAGAATCTGACGGTACGTGACGCGAGTTTGCTCTTTTTACCCCATGTCAAAAGTGCCCAACGGGCCAAAAGAAGTTTACACTTCAAAAATAAAATTCCAATATGGTCTCCATCATGACCATAGAAATGTCTCTCTCAAACCTGCAGGCGGGCGGCAGATCCGAACTACCGTCGCCCAGCTGTGTGTGAGAGGTAGAGAGACACTCTCTCAGCAACCTCTACCCTCTCTCTTAGCGGCTGAGAGGGTAGAGGGTAGAGCACCGATCTCGAGTTGATCTTGGACGAAAGATCCTGCTGGGCGACGCCGCCATCTTCTTTGATGAACCCTTGCCGCTTCTCATGGCCTCCGATTTTTCTCATGCATATGTACAGAAAATAATTCACTACACTAATCCTCCGGGTGTTAATTTATTTCATTAAAATTCCTCCCTCCAAAAGAAAGTAATTCTATATGCTTGGTTTTAATTTTTAATTCTCGTATCCAACTCTTAAAATGGTCATTGGCCCAATGTATGTAGATCCCTAGGTTAGCTTTGTTACACACATGCATATCAGCATATTTTAATCAATTGACTTTTTTCTCGATTCTTATAAAACACAAAACTAGTTTTCATTTCATTAGATGGATATAGTTTTCCTCTTTTGTCCTTTTTCAAATTCCAAATTCCGATCAACAAAATTACCCTTTACTCATCCGTCTCCCAGGTCGTGTCGTGTTGCGTCGCTGATTCGTGGTTCCCTTTGGTGGATTCTCCCTCTCTCGATTATGGACGCCTGTCGCATTTCCTTCCCTCTATCAGATCCCCCAGGAGTATTTTCCCTCAACGCTGTACATTCGCGGTCTCCTCTTAGTAGTGTAGGATTTCAGGCTTGGGCATTTGGGTCCATGGCGGCCGACGTTTGAACGCTCAAGTCGAGCATCGTCCTCGTGGCAGAAGTGATTGTCTTGACTAGAGGTTGAAGTCAATATAAACCTACGGGCAGGTCTTCCCATTCTCCCATAATCTTGTGTTTCTATTTATATTTATTGTGAGTATGGGTTTCCATTTATGACTCAGGTTGTAACCGGAGTTGAAGTTTCCTTTTTTCCCTCTCCGTATCTCGATGGCCTCCTTGACGAGACGGTCCCAACGGAGCCAGAAGAGCAGGTTGTTATTACTACGGTGTACTCTCAAAATGGATGGAATTAGTCAATCGTGATGCTGTGCTCTGCAACAGCCGAATTCTCAGGTTGGTCCAGGCGACGGTGACGTTGGTGTTCCTTAATCCTCGTCTCCGGAGACGGGTATAAATTGACTTGATCGTCAAGGCTCT
Source organism: Pyrrhosoma nymphula (assembly GCA_963573305.1). NCBI lineage: Eukaryota > Metazoa > Arthropoda > Insecta > Odonata > Coenagrionidae > Pyrrhosoma > Pyrrhosoma nymphula. Next base: position 1,572,306 of record OY754335.1, on the reverse strand, counting down.
CTCACCTTTGTCCTGAGGACGATGCTTGTCTCTTAAGCGTCGGCCGCCATGGACCGAAATAGCCCGAGAGTTTAAATCCCGAGAGATCGTTGACATATGTCCTCTTAGTAATTTTCAATCATTCCGGCCATTCCTTTCCCTCATTTTTTTTCTTCGCTTCACGCGGCGCCCATCCGTACGCGACAACAGCCAAATAATAAGAACTAAGACGATGCAATTTTCCACAGATATATTTTTTTTATATGTGGAAAGAATTTTTTAAATATGTTTTTATCCAACAAAATGATGATGATGCAGTGCATCGAAACCCGGATCGATTCAAAATTTTTATCCGTGGAAAATTGCATCGTCCCACAGTTCTTATTATGTTCATATTCCACAACATCTCGCCTGATTCCTCCCCCTTCTTTACAACAGCCAAACTTTGACGAAGGCCTCCTTCCACAATTCTCATTGTTTCTCCTGGCGTCCATAGTTTCTCCTTTTTTGTTATTCTGTTTATTTTGCATCGCGTCCCTAAATTCACCATTTGTTGGTATGTTTAGTACCTGTTCGCGTCCGTAGTGTTAGCTTCCGATCCATTGCTATCGTTGTTATAAAACCATTTGATTAGCTGCAGCTGGTACTCCAATTGCCGATGTAAATTAAATAACCTCTTGCATGTATATTTGATTAATTACTGATACTTTCAGTCGTATAAAACAATATATCTGCGCCATTAATATTACAATATCATGCTTCTTGTAGTTGCTTAAATTTTAAAATAAAAATTTAATATTGTCTCTATTATGACTAGGAACAAATCTCGCTTGAACTGCCTTAACGCGAACCGCGGGTAAACGATCGGTTTTGATTGGTTGTCTTTCTCTTCTTCTCCAAATATTGTTTCATTCTTTCGTTGTGGTTCCTTCTCATTCCTTCTCGCCATCTTTATTTTGTCTTTTTTTACTGTTTTCCATGGAACCCTTTAGTTCATCGACCTTCGCGTATCAAGGCAATACCAACAATTATGTAATTCAGGTAAGCTCTATGTATTCTTCCGTCCAAATGAAAGAACGAGAAAACATGAAAGGCAGTAGTGCATTATGTAGGAAATAAGTGTGGCGTACATGTAATTCATCAAATTTATCGCCAATCAGTAGTAATATAAAACTGCATCTAGGAGGGGGCCAGTGCAGTGGAGAAACGATGCGACGCCAGCGCAGGATGCCCACAGGTGATTCAGATGTGACTTCATAGGAAGAGAATAAGGGTAGGGAAAGGCGAGCTAACTATAAGAATAATAATAATAGATATAGGCATGTGCAAGAGATACAGTAAGAGTGTTTGTGGAAAATATATGTGAAGAATATTTCTTACATTCACGAAAGTTTGTCATGTGCATCAGTAGATGACTAACAATCACTGTTCTCCAAAATCTCTAAAAAAAAACAGCAAATGTTTTCGTCATATTTATGCGTTTATTCTCATTATTGTTTTATTAATCTAAGTAGCACGTACATTATGATCGGTACATTTCTCAGTATTGCAAATCTTTCCCCGAAAGGAGTGCAAGAAAATATGCAACAATACCTAAGATAAGACTTCGCACATATCGCATCGATTGTTTTAATATATCTTTAATATAATATTTATTTATCCATTGAATCAACATAACAAGCACACATTTAGAGGTTCATATATCATACTTATACAGTAGTAAACCCAAAATAACGAAGAAACAACATTATTTGATGATAAAATAGGAATTTAGCCAAAATGGCTAAGTTGGCCTTTAAAAGGGGGTAAAAAATTCCGGCCGTTCTAGTGTTAAATAAAAATTCGAATCTGGTCTCCATTGGTACTGTATGGAAATCTTGCTCATAGTACTAATAATCTACTAAGGGAAAATGAGCTCGAAGTTTATGGCGATCTTCCCCACACCCCCTCTCTAAACTGGAATACTTTCTTTGTTGAACTGTTTTTAAAATAAACAATAATCTTTGTTAAATATCTTATTAAAATGCATTTTTAGAGACTAAAAGGCAATTTCCACTTATAATAAGAACTAAAAAGAGAAATGTCTGTATGAATAGAACAACCAGTATATTATTTCTTACTTCGTATCTCTTTCCCATTGAGAATCAACGGGCATTTCTGCTAGTAAATTGTTAAAATGTTTTGGTATTATTAACAAGATGAGATCTTATTTTTATGATGTTGAAATCATTGATTTTATGCGTGGTGATATTTCGCCTAGAATACCCAACGAGACAATTTTTATTCGATGATGTTTAAAGTTTATTAGATGCACATAAGTTGTTTATTTTCCTGAGTTATAGGTAATGGTTGGGCGTTAAAGTAAAATAACCTCCATGGCAGCGAACCTAGCAGCTTGCCACTCAACTGTTTTCTTAGTGACTCTCATCAACCACTGATCCGTTGTTGAATCCGGATTCTAATTTTGGACGTTGATGAGCCAAGATTGGAATTAACTACATCCCGCAATCTCATTCTCGCCGAAAACGAAGCTGGATGTTGTACAATGACGTACAACATCCAGCAAATGATTCAAAATTCAGCGAATGATTCAAAATACGCATAAATTCTGCACGAGGCAACACCCACGTCCATATATTTTTTGCTTTAAATGGCATTCCGCTCCCGAGAAATGACACTGAAGCGTGATAACACCCCTCGCATGTTTTTCAAAGATAACCAGCTGTTTGGCCACTATTCGTCTCTTCTTCATTACCTTGCAGTTTTGAGTATTGGGTACGTAGTTCAGATTTCTTAAAAGAGCATTTTCCATTTCAAGAGTATCTCGTGAGCCTTCGAAGGGTATCTGATTGGCATTAGCCCTCTCTGAACGAAGCTCTTTTCATTTGACCTTTTCATTTTTGAGACACCCTCTTAAGTACTGCTGTTTCATTGCATCCGTAAAAGTACTGCATTTTCATGTCGTCACCAAAAAATCATTTTTTTACATTTTTTTTATATTATCCCTGGTTTTTAAAAATTCATTTCTGGGTCTTTCCTACGGGCATGATACAATTTTTGTGATGAGGTAATGATTAAATTTGGCCTCAAGATTTTTCTCAAATTTTCAGCGCACCTAATATTCGATGTTGAGCAGTAAATGAAGCGTATCATAACGCATTCTATAAAAATATTCCTACTTTTAACTTATAGTATACCAATTATTCTAACAGAATAACACACTTTTTTCTACGGAGTTACAAAAAACGCTGATTCGATTGCTATAAGTACAATCATACCCCTAAGTTACATTTAAGATGTACTTATACGTAGGTATTTAAAATCAGTCTGGCAGTGGGGCACCAAGACAGAAACTCAGATGAAACGCTTGCCGGGTGATGCATTCCGAACTTGTGAATTCCGAACTTTGTGAATAAACACAATTAAAATGTAAGTAGTCTCGTTCTATATATCTATATAATAATGGATGTTGATATATCTGTCTGTCTGTCCGAAATTATCAGACTTCGACACCGTTTCACCGATTACCATGAAAGTTGGTACATGTACGTATTTTTTCAAGGAGACGGTTTTATACTATCTAAAGGCTGAATCATACTAGCGTTCGTCGGATCGGTTAGCGGGGCGGTTGCGGGCATGGGTGTCGGTTAGTTTAATTACACTGCGCGATGCGGTTGTCGGTTGGCCGTCAGTTGTCGGATGGCCGTTGTCATTTCAATGAGATAACCCACGAAAAAAAGTTTTTCAAGTGAAAACAAACCTTCGTCCATTTTCGGCCCTGTATTATATTCTGTTGTCTTAATGTGGATGGATTTATCTTGATTAAATCCCAATCAAATATTTAATTCAGAGTCAGAGATTACACTATTTAATACCGATCGTGACAACAATACAATGCAAAGAATAAATAAACTTCTAGCGTATAAACAAACAGTGTGTTGCTAATCAAACTCATGCATGAAACAGGCCCCATCTTTTGTTTCACTCATGAACTATACCTGCGAGCAAAACAAAAATAAAACAAATACGCGCGCAACGGCAGCATATGACGTGGTCACGTGATTGAATCCGAGTCCGTGATTGGCTGCGGTTGCGATTCTCGGTCAGAAAAGTAGACGGTCGGCTATTCTCGCACCCGCGTCACGCCAGCCGCTGCCCCCTCCTATTGGTTGACGAGTTAACCGCTCCCGCTAACCACTCCGACGAACGCCAGTAAGATACGGCCTTAAAAAGATCTAATGGCCCCAAAAGGTCCCATAAAGGGCTCTTTGGTGGTTTTGTGCAGCGGTTATATTTATTGCTTTTTAAAATTACTTCCGCTCAAGATAGAGGGTTGGAATGTTTTTTATCAAATGGCTGAAAGAATGGAGTTTATAAATGTTTCAATCATTTATCTTTTCCAATTCGTACTTTTTGAAAATTGCGTTTTTAGCTGCAAAAGCGCATTTTTTCTCTGAAATGAACAATATCATATCTCCTTGACCACCAGATTTTGGTCTTTAACGTATGTAAAATTCATCTTGCTTAGTTAAGCTGATTAGGAATGATAAGCATTGAGTTTTTTTCAGTGGTTTATTATTTTTCCTTTTTATACTACTTTCGCTCAAGACAGAGAGTTAAATTTTATTTTATCAGATGTATCCGAAAGAATGAAGTTTCTCATTTTTCCAATCAATCGATTTTCCTCTTCTTATTATATGATTATGAGTTATGAAGGGAGTGGGATCCCGAGCAACGCCTTATGGGTAATTCAGCTAGTCAGGTATACGACTATTTCTGTATTTAGATTCCATTATGTACACAGTCGTAATCAACTGTTATGAGATTATGTGGCTTTCTTTTGTTTCAATAATTTGCTTAGAATTAACCTCGCTAATTAATTTTATAATTTATCGGCAGTTTTTTAAATTGCAGATTCTTTTTTAGTTCTAAAAGTACGTATCTTTCTGCCATTCAAGGTGTCGCCTAGCTCTCAAGTTATAGACGATGAAACATTTCATTTTCCGAGGGGAGTGGTAGAGTCCGGACTTACGTTTGCTTTATAAGTTGTGTATATAAGTTAAACGCCATTGAATGGTCATTGACTGTTGGGTGCTATTTTTTATTTGAAAGTGAATGGAGGAGTTTATAAGGAAACTTTCTTCCAAGATTATTTTTTTGGGCCCATCTAGCGATGGCATGATTAAAATAACGGTTTTGGGTTCGGAGAAAACAATAGATACTATTGCCTCCCGTTCGGTATCAGTGGGGTTGATATGAGAATTTTGGCTGATAATTATATAGAAATGTATTAATAATGAAATGAATAGAAATAATTATAATGGAAAACATGGGCCCATCTAAAGGTATACTCTTTTATTCTAGAATTTACCTCGGATTTTACAGCGATTTCATGGCAAGACATGGCAAGAAGGATGGGGGACTCCTAGACATATTGGTCTTCACAAGAAACTCCATGTGACACTATGTAATAAGTGAATGGCCTCACTCATTTAGTCATTCTAAGTAGCGGAAGGCTTACGGCAAGTACCAAAAAACTCTTTATGATGAGAAAACCACCTTTGTTATTTCCACAAAACTTTATTACGCTGGCACGACGCGCGTGGCTGTGGCATACTCATGTGCCACATGAGAATACCACACACAGTGTGGTGAAACGCGCGTCGTGCCAGCGTAATAAAGTTTTTTGGAAATAACAAAGGTGGTTTTCTCATCATGGATGTCCATAATTTCCACGAGGTCAGGCCTAATATGATCAGTTTTATTTTTTTAAAACTTTTTGATTACAGGGCCAGCGTTTTTTTGAGCTCCCAAGTGGTGCTCGGGGAATTACATTTGGAAAATTATGTGCTGTAGAAAAACCACCGTTAATATTTCGTGTCCATTCAACACTTTTCTTGAAGCATTTTCTTACCTGGGGAGGAATTTATACTTCTATATATCTTCTATCTATATATCTTCGGTGCTGGATAGATCCCAAATTTTTACTCGACTATTTATTTTACTCAAAAGATGAATAAATACACAAGAAAACTCTATACTTGGTTTCAACCACAATACCCTACCATTGGTTTACGGCATGTTAAAGTAGTAATTGATATAATTTTTAGGCGAGATAAGGCATTCAGACAAAAAATTATGAATTTTTCAAAAAGCGACTAAAATTGCGCGAGCGGTGGTAGAATACCCTTCTGAGCATAAGATTTTGAAGGTTCTGCGTCGGTACTAACGCTTTCCGTATGCCGACATGAATAAATTCGACAGCTGGGAGCTCACAGATCATATAGCACCACGGGCGGTCGCAGACACGACAGGTCTGGGAAACGGTTTTTAAGAAATAAACGGGAAATTATTTAAAGCTATTTATAGTTTCCTTGTATTGAAATAATTGGGCTGCGAAGAATTTTCCAGATACTAACTCAAGCGCTCGTTTCGTAAAATATTATATTTAAATTTTTAAGTCTTATGCAAGAGGTAACATACACCCAAATACAACAAATAAAAACAAGTATTCATGTTGCAGATGAAATCTGACCCAGTACAACCGCTATTTTACTCTTCATAGTACTTTAAATGAATATATACTTACTTTTTTAATAATGCTTCCAAGTGAAACTATGCGATGTTTACAATACTAAGAACTACGATCTCTAAAGTTAATAAAGTCATATGTAAGATGGTATTGGGCTCCCACCCCTTACATACGACAGCGTATGGAACTTTCAAACCCCCAAGGTATTAGGTATTACTTAATCCGTATTAAGTAACACTTGAAAACGTATTAGGCAATACCTGAATCTGAATACTCTGTCCGAAGTTGGTCAAACCACATTCGTTCCGCCATATTGTCCACTTATCCATTGCTGCATGTCTATTACGTAATGGCTGCATGCTTGAGAAATTGAACAACGCCAAGAAGTGACATTTTTTCAGCCACGCCTCGAGAAGGTTCTCTGAGTGATTGTAATCATGCTCGATTCATAGCAACCTTCATCTTGTCAATCAGACGTCATCTCCATTTAAATTATTCGATATGAACTTCCTCATTGATTACACTAGTATTCCCTCAAATGATTTCGGCCCAGGTGTTTCTTACACACCTGTTGTGCGCTGACGAATTGTACGAATTGAACTTAAAAATTTGCCTCATATACTTGAGAGTAGCAGCATTCACTTCATAGAAGTTCATAAAGTCACTGCTTATGCATCTATAGTCGTAGTTACATAATCTTTTATAGGGTATAGTGTAATGTATATTGGTTACTACTCACCCCCTGCCACACACCCTTGAGGTGGCTTTGGTGGGGAAGATGAAAATGAGTTGAATTCAAACAGAAAAAATTTCTCCTGACCCGGGATTCTAACCCGTGTCTCCCGATTACCAGCCAGGCACGCTACCATGCATACGCCAGCCAAGCTACTCAATTAATTGCAGAATTCGACGGGGTTTTATGTGAGACGCCCAACATGCCCAACTTGAGCGGTCTAGAGATGGCGCGCAGGGGACCATGTAGGACCGGGTAGGAGACGAACACATGTGGAAGAGGAGAGGTAAGAGGAATACAGGCATACAACAAATACAGAGGTGAACAGTGCGTTTAAAGGCACGCATAGCCGAACAAGAAGAAGAGAGCCAAATTCCATGGCCAAACATGTTCAGTCATACGAAAACATGACGCTCAAAGGTGCGAATAAATTCATTCAAACATAGGAATTGGAAATGGATTAGGTACACATAAAAGGACGAACACAGGTTTTGGTGAGGAAGATAAAAATGAGTCGAATTCAAACGGAAAAAAAACCCGGGATTCGAACCCGTATCTCCCGATTTCCATGTCGCCATAACTGGGAGAGTGTTGGAAGAGGAAGTTGGTGGGGAGGAGGATGGCGGAGGTTGGGGGAAGGGGAGAAGGTGGGGGGGGGGAGGGCGTGGGAAGTTTTTGAAAGTGGGTGGGGTGGCGGTGAGGAAGGGGAGGGGTTGCATCAGGTGGAATTGTGGCGAGAAATGGACCTCTCACGGCAGGGGGGGGGGGTTAGCAATTCAGGAATGGGTTATGTCCAAGATGGGAAGGTTGGGGAAGGGTCTAGGTTAAAGACAGTGGGACATGTAAGAGGCAGGGGGGGAAATAGTTTTCAAAAATATTGTCGTTCAAGACTTACTCTTTCACATGTTTTCTTTATCATAATGGATACTATATTCGAGGCTTATTTTTAATTGTAAACAGTTTTACGAATCATGAGGTAAATACTAAAACATAAATGACGCAAATTTATTTTTAAATTACTGAAATTCTCAGTAATAAAATAATTATGCAATTAAGTCTTTAAATTGACTCATTTTTCAAATTCAGTCGAAAGCAGATGACACGCCAACTGCTCCAGCGAGTCCTTATCCTTTCTAGGTGAAGAAAATCCGGCACGAAGTCACTTCTCATTCACAACAGGTGTTTCGCGAAATGTCGTGTCCCGCAGGTGTTTCGTATGAGTACTTGCTTACTCCAAGGAAAAACAATATCTACCCACGAGTCTAATTGTGCAAATCAACCGTTTTCGTACCCCTGTAAAAACCAATATAAGTATCTAAAGATGGTAAAAGTTTTAGATATCATAGACATGTAAGTCTAGTTTTTAAAAATGCTGTTAAAATATTCTCATTTCCGTTTTTTAAATAAACAAGGAGTATAAAAAATTTCTATAATACATGTAAATAAATATATTCAAACGTGCCAGTTTTGACAGATTTCCACAAAAAAATACAATTTCAGGCACATGTGCAATTTACATTTAACATGTTAAAGCCATGAGAATCTGTGTAAGCATAGTTGCTTAGCAACTTGAGATTTACATGAGGTTAGGGTCAATGTTGGGTTAATTTGTCGATTAATTTACAGAAAACCGCCTCTCCGCTCATTTATCCTTGTAAAATGCCACTTTTTCAACATCTAATGACAAAATATTAAGGATTAATCCATGTTGTCAATAAAAGGAACGGAGTTTTGACTCCTACCATGGCCCCCTGTAATACAGGCCGGAACATGCAATTTGTCAACAGCGCTTTGCATGACGTCAGTGGTCCTACTGCATCGCCCGTGGTCCTGTTGTTATTCTGCCAGCTGTCATCGTTGCGAGTAGGGATAGAACTGATGTGAATACCACGACTGACCACGACGGACATCTGTTATGCTAATGTATAACATAGGGTTGCATCATTTGAGTAATTTTAATACCTATTTCGTATTTTTATACCATTTGTTTTAGGCATATGTGAGAATTGGTAATGGCAAGTGAGACGAGTGATGAACTTGGGCGATTCAATCTCACAGCATTTTCGATTAAAAACACGTTTTGCAGTAAGTTAGTTAAGTAACAAAAGTTATGTAATTGAATGGCTGTCCAGAAGTATTAATTTAGAAATATATAGTCGCGACAGCTGACAGGGCTTCTCCAAGGTACGTTGTTGTTGAAATATGCATTAGGCTTTAACTTCAAAGGGGAAGCTTAACTTAAATATTTCAATCATCACAAAGATACTCATTAAACGGCTGTGAAAAGACAGGACCGTGTTAACACCTCCCTGGATGCCCATCTGTCCCGGATAGTGAGAAAGCTAACAAAATATTTTTAAGGTTTTCGGTTATCTTCTTGCAGCTATCACTAGGATTATTTCAGGAATGAAACAATTCAACATTTCAAAACTTTACAACATTTATTTCAAAAGAAAAATACATAAATACATTATTTCACGTAATCAATCCATCTTGAGTAAATAAACGTACAAAAAGCAACTTCGTAGATCAAATAACATCACTCAAATTCCACAGTGCAAACGACCATCAAAAGCGTAAATTAAACTTCTGAATATGGAATAACTAAAAGCTGCTGTAAGTAATACTCTTGAATTCCAGACAGAAACAGTCACGACACATCCTTGAGTAATAAAATTCACTGATGAAAGATTTACAGAAATCGTTTTCAACGAGTTTTACAAGACTACCAAAGGCAAAAATATATGTGGTGTAGCATTCACCTTTTTGAAACAAATCAAGTGTAAAAGGAACATGTATTCAAATGTCAGCTTAAAAGTAAATTGTTTTGAAATAATAAAGTTTAACACTAAGATATGTAGGGGAAGTGGAAAGTAGTATTGGAACAGGCACAGTCTAAACAATTGTATACTGTGAAATAGGTATCAGCTGTACAGCGTTCACCGGTTTCAAAACAATGAATGTTTTACAAGGAACTTAGAATGTGTAGTTATATGTGAGAATTTCAGGGGGTGTGATGGCTAATAACTCTTGAGGACATTACACGCAGGCCGATAAAGTTTCTCAGTTAAGTGGAAAATGTAGTGTTACACATTTGTGTGTAATTTGAAAGCCATGCGTCAAACGATTGAAATTCCATAGCTTTAAAAGTGTGGGTGGGAGAGCTAAAAATAAGTCATTTTTTGAAAATAATAAACTGCTAAGAATGTAAAATATTTCAAGTTGAGGGTGTGAATCTGAGGTAGAGAGAAGTAACAGCATAGATACCTGTGGTGCAGTGTTCACCATTTTGAAAAAAATTAAGTTTTAGAGGAAAATGTGAATATGTAACCTCAAAAAAATTTGTTTTTCACATTAAAAACTAACAGAATGTGTAGACGAAGTAGAAAGCAATATTGGAATCGAAATCAGCTTTGCAGTGTTCACCGGTTTGAAAATAATGTATGTAAGTAATACAAGAAAACGAGAATGTGGAATTTTTGTGATTTTCAGGAGGAATTATTGCAAATAACCACAAGAATATTACATATAGGCCAATGAAATTTCTCAGTCTAGTGGGCAATGCGGTGTCACGCGTTTGTGGGCTATACATGTAACGGTTGAAATTCGCTGTGGGTGGGAGAGTTGAAAAAAAAAGGATTTTTTTTTGAAAATGATAAACTTCTAAAAATGCAAACATTTACGTTGCGAGTGTTTACTTGTGGTAGATAGTTGTAATCGCATGGATATTCAGCCGTGAAAATGGTGTAAGCTGAAGAGGATTGTTAGCTGTAAGACTAATGTATCAGTGTTGTTTGTAATGTCTGAGAGGTTGGCAAATTAAAAATACACAATGAAACTATTTTACCCATTCACTGTCATTCACTATCACAGCCTTAGAAGCTACTCACTACTTACATTGCATGTTGCACTTCACAAAGCAAATAACTGCACTTCACTTAATTATATTTCACTTCATTTTCACAAACATGGGAAATGGGGAAATGTACTGAGGGAGGTGAACATGGAGTAGTAACATTGCACGAAGTAAGAGCAGCACCAGGAGACAACTTTGGGCGATCTAACTGGTAACTTTGCACTTCACCGCTCTTATCGTGAAAGTTGAACAGTGGAGGATATCCCGCTCAGCAAAATGCTTGATGCTAACTACTGCGTTTGAAGGAGGATTCCAGTCCTTCCTAAGATTATTCTTCAGCCACTGCTTTCTACTGCGTTCGTCTTTGGGGAATCGGAACACAGTCACATACCCCTTATTCTTGGTGGAGAGGTAGTTGCTTTTGTAACCTGGCACACAACAACGCCGGGGCATCTTTAATTTAAAAAAGAGAAGTTGTAGGAATAAACATCGTTTTGCTAATCACAGCGAAGTGTAGTACATTTATGATTGTTTTTAGAAAACCTGAGTAACATCAATTCTTAGACACATCAATAGACTCATGGAGTAGCCGTTGTTTCTTCAATAATAAACGACACTCATGTAGACAAAACTACACCATGGTAATTCATAAGACCCACCAAAAATAACAATCACTGTAAACCTAATAATAATAATATTAGCATAAAAACAGAATAGCTGCTAAATTCCCTGCATATAATGTACGTTGCATTTGTGTACTCTCAATTTCCCTCCGTAATGGCCGGCCGGCAAGTAGTCGCAATGCTTTAGAAGAAATAATCGTAATTTTCCACCCTCAACTCACAGAGAATATCTTAACACTATTTTACTTACCTTGAGCCAAAACAATATACAAAAAACAAAGCCCTGCTCTGCCTTTTAATCCAGCATTTTTTTACTCTCAATATCATTCCATTAATGGCCGGCCGGCAAGTGATCGCAATGCTTTTGAAGAAATAATCGTGATTTTCCACCTTAAGCTCACAGAAATTATCTTAACACGACTTTACATACCTTTAACCAACACAATATACAAAAAATTAGTCCAGTTCGGCCTTTTTAACTAGTGAATTCATACGTTTTTAATCACACGGACATAACTCTCCCGTAAGACGCCATGCTTCCAAACAGCAACGATAGGACTAACACACAGCGTTGCCAAAATTCCATGTTCCGGCCTGTATTAGAGGGGGCCATGCTCCTACGCATGCATTTTGGTTGTCTAGGTGACCCAAATACATGCATAAAAGTGAATTCCTCTACTCTTGGATTCTAAGAACTAAAAGAGAGACTTCTTCTCTTTTATTGACCACAACATTATAGTAAATATTTTTTTAGAGTATTGGCCTTTTTTGTTTTACATAATCAACGCTCACATTTACATTGCCGACGTTTCGTCATTTTTATCGACATCGATACAGGGCTAGAAGTTTTAAAAATATTTAATAATTAAACAAAACGAGGATATATAAAGATGATGATGCAATAACAAATTATAATTTTGAATACCTTTGTCCTTAAAAAGCGCGAATCATGAACAGAATTATTGAATCGGAGCCGGATTTAAAGAAAAGATTTTTTAAAGAAATGGTAGCAATTTCGAGAAACCAGAATACATGCAATAATAGAAGTAACTTATGTAATTTGGGTACAGTTGACTGCTCATTAATAAAATGATCTGATCAAGAATTTAGAAGAAAAGAGATAAAACATGTTTTAAAAACTGATTAAGTAATAATTTTGAATTTTGTTTTTGTTTCATCAGGCTTTTGTTCATCTTTTATATTTTGCTATCTATTTTTTATTTTTTTTATTGCTAAAAAAGTTTTAAAATGACCTAACTACATCACTCACTGGTTTATAAACAACACGTTTTAAGTTACCAAGCAAAAGAATTGTTCATTATGTATGTCATTCTGGTTCCCTCTACATCATTCTGTTCATGATTCACGCTTTTTTAGGACAAAGGTATTCAAAATTATTAAATTGTTATTGCATTATAATTTTTATATCCTGGTTTTGTTTAATTGTTAAATATTTTGAAAACTTTTAGCCCTGAAGATGTCAATAAAAAGTTACGAAACGTTGTTAATGCCAATAATGTGAGCGTTGCTTATTTAAAAGAAAAAAGGCCAATACTCCAAAAAATATATTTACTACTAAAAGAGATACGCTAATTAGGAGACTGATTGTTTAAAAATTACATGCACTAGCCACCCTATTTAAAGAAATCTCCATAATTTATTTTAAAGAATCATGTAAAACGGTAGGATACGACATCTATGTTTCAGAGCTTCCACCTGAAGATGTGTTGGATGTATTAACTTTTCTTTAAATGCACAATACTATTTTAACTGTCCAGCCAATTTATTTTGATATCACCCGAAGGTTCAATGAGTCTAAAATGCTAACAGTTAATTAAATGTATAAATATATGATGTCATTGCAAGTGGGTAAAAAATAGGGTAAATATTTGAACAGTACATACCTTAATCCTCAGGTAACATGTCCAGGTTTTCTGAATTCTGAAATTATGCTGTCGGGCAAGGTGTACTGTCTTCCTTTTGACAGTCTCCTGTCTTCAAAAAGATAAGAAAGTGTAGGAGGTTACGAAAGTTGGATAAATAAGCAATCTCACGCAATTATCCTTTACCTTTTGATTGTAGTCATTCGTCGAAAATGTAGATTTTGTAGAATTTTCGTTAAACGAGGGGAATGTGATACGATATCCACGATAGGCAGCCGCGCAGGAAATGCCGTTTATCCGCCAGAGCCCCGCAGTCCACTCGAATTTTCCTTTCCTCCACCACCTTAATAGTTCCTTTGCAGAATTATGTTGCTTCTTTACGCATTTTCATTTGCATCTTCAAAAAGTATCTACTCTCCTGGGAAAAGGATAAAATAATTTGCACAAATTCCACTGGAGAAATTTGATTTATTGAGTCGACATGTTTCACTGCACTGTAGCATCATCAGAACTCATGTCCTGATGATGCTGCAGTCCTGATGATGTCCTGATGATGTCCTGATGATGCTGCAGTGTAGTGAAACATGTCGACTCAATAAATCAAATTTCTCCAGTGGAATTTGTGCAAAGTATTTTATCCTTTTCCTACAATGGAATTGACCAAATGATCGGCCGCCATCAATGACTTAATCAACTCCCCAGCCATGGAGCCCCATACCCTTGAAGCCATTTGAACGTCATCATCAGCAGTCATCCATCCAATGATTGGTTTGCAACAGCTCTCCAAGACCGCTCTCCTCTCCGCCAACCGCTTCATTCCAGCACAACTATTCGCTTGACTTCCTTCATGATGTTCCTGGTGTATTCCACTGAAGCTGAATTACCTGTCGTTGCTCGGGATATCAATTCCTTCATAACTCATCATAAAAGAGGAGAGGGGTGTTATTCCATTTAAGAGTTATCAATAATGATTATGAAGATTATTTTCGTTTGTGCATTTGGTTCTCAAGGAAATATGCTCTTGTTGCTCATTTCATGGAACAATGACCGCTTTGGGAGCTGACAAAGCGCGGTTTTTAGACAAATGCGATGCGTAAAAAGAAAATCAATTGATTTGAAAAATGAGAAACTTCATTCCTTGGGGTATCTGATGAAATAAATTTAAACTCTCCCTCTTGAGTGAAAGTAGTTTATAAAAATAAATCACTGCACAAAACACCAATGCTTAGCATTCATAATCAGCTTAACTATACAAAATGAATTTTAAATGCGTTAAAGACCAACATCTGGTTGTCAAGGAAATATGCTATTGTTGATTTCATAGAAAAATGTGCGTTTTGCAGCTAAAAATGCGACATAGCGTACATAGACGATACGTAGCGTGGACCACCAAAGGGCCCCTGGGACTTTTTGGGGCCTTGGAAAAGATTAAAATAGGCTATAATTTTCCTCCCGTCTTGAACTATTAGTCTGCAAAATGTCAGCGCGATCAGAGTATAAATGTAGATTTGTCTAGAAGACATACAGACAAACAAACTTTCTTTTTGTGTGTATATCTTGGTCTTCCTCTGTAACTCTTCCCATTCATTCCTCATTCCTTTATTGCTTTCCACAGGCTGTTGTGTAGCAAAATGTGTCCAGTAAGTTTTTCTCTCCTTCTTCTCAGAGTTTAAATTTAAACTTCATCTCTTTACAATTCTTCGTGCGACTTCTTCGTTGGCGATACACCGCGTTCATTTGATATTCATCATTATTCGGTAACACCACAATTTTTAACACCTATTTAAATGCATTTAGTCCATTTTAAAACCGTGTGATCACGAGGTATCTCTCGGAATAAGCTTGACTTTGAAAAGCGATTGCATTCATTACTGTTCAACCCGAACACGTTACTCATTCTGTATTGCGTTTTGGTTTTTCATTGTCAGTCAAAATAAGATTGGAGAGTTCTTGAATTGCATTTGATTAAATTCTCGTCCAGTAAAAGACTGTTATTGTTCTTTCAAATTGTTGTTCACATACTACAGATGGTAGATTGTTATCTTGTTTCAAGTGATTCTAATAATAACAGGCCAAAACAGTGCGTGTTATTTGCGTGGTTTATAAGAAAATGTTATGGAGCAATGTCATAGTGACTTTTCTCGGAGAAAAAAACAAAAAAAATGCTTGGTAATTTCCGCACCATTTTTTGCATGTTACCATCGATGACTTAGTGTGGAAAATTACCGTGTAGCTATTTTTTAACCGTCGTTAAATATATGATTTTAAAGTGAGGTTTTCTTTTTACCGTTGACTTTCAAAATACAATAATTTTTATTAAACTTGAAGAGATTTTACGAAAAACAGCTGTCCGCAATTCTAAATCTTAAAATTTCAATTTTCTCGTAGAAACTCTCACTCATGAAACCTTTACATGTGGAATTATTTGTTTCTGTTAGATGTGAAATATCTTCATTTTGTTCAATTTTCTACAAGGGGATAAGCATTAAGATATATTATTTACGTTCTTACGATTTGTCCGTCGTAATTTTCCAGTTGAGGCTCGTTGGTCTGCACAAATAGGCTAACAGATCCAACATGACTTTCTTCGAACCGAAATTGTGTCATTCACAAAAGAGTCAATTAAATACAGCATCATCGTTGCAACATATTATCGAACTTCACCTATGTATTATGGGATGTTTTTATGGGATACAAGAGAATTTTTAAAAAATTTATTACATTGATAAGGTAAAATTATAACTGACAAATACTGCGCAAAACTTTGCAACAATTGGACTAGCGTTTACAATGATACAGAACTTAAGGAAGGGTGTAGGGGGATCTCAGCTACACATTCCCGTCGACGGGCATTGCATATGAGCTGTTATAGAGTACTGATCAAGTTATAAACAAAGTGTTATTTTCTAACTCGGTCACGGTTAGAAATAAAGTGTACAATTGAGCAACCATATTCGGTTAATTTGTGTGTTAAACTCAGGAATTGAGGCACCGAGACGATGTTCATAATTCAACAGGCCTTCGGCGAGGAATTCCTGACCCTGACACAGACTTACCGCTGGTTTTAATTGCTTGGGGAGGGCAGAGAAGACCTGGAGGACAAATCACGCCCTGGACGATCATCAACGAATCAAAATCAGGGAAATATGGTCAAAGTGCAGGATGATTTCCACACTGACCGTCGTTTTGAGTGTCAGAATGATAACAGAAATGTTGGAACTTTGAAAAACTATTGTGCAAGAGATTGAGAGTGCAAGTGAAAAGGGTCGTCTGCAAGGAAATTTCCACGACTTGGGTCCTCCACCATAGCAATGCGCTGAGTCGCACATCGCTGCAAGTCAAGGAGTTTTTGGCGTATTACGACGTGGCAACGCTGCCGCAGGAATTCTCAACTCCTGACCTGGCCCAATCTGACGACTTTTAGTTCTGACTGACAAAGATGGCCTGAAAGGACACCATTTTGAGACCGTAAGAAGAGTGAAAGTGGCCACGAAAAGCCCTCTCGAGGAAATTCCGGTTGCTGCCTTCCATTCCAGAAGGCGTACAACGCTTGGCAGACACACTGGCAGTGGTGCATGGATGCTCAAAGGTCGTACCTACTTCAGTGCATAAAATAACATGCAAAGTAGGCGACACCAATGTCGCCGGGTGCCAATATTTTTATCACCCAGTGACAGTACTTGGTGCCGGCAAAAAAAGGAAAAAAAACTCAAGTTCTACGCGTGTTAAACCGAAATCAGGAAGCGTTAAACGCCTAGTACACGGGTGACAGGTAATACCAAACCCAATAGACCGAGAAAAAAGCAAAAGCCAATGGTAATGTTAATGGGGTTTTGGGTGGTGGAGGGGGTTCAAGCAGTTTCAGTGTCGCCCAGGGAAAATTCCTAAAAATATGCTCTGACCTACATCAAACGTTATTAAACCTATGTTGATAGTGTTTGTAGGTGGGGGGCCTTCGACAGGAGCCCGGGCACGTAGACGTTTTTGGTCCATTGGGCCAACCTGCCTGCCACATGCAGACAGGGGACAAGATTGCCACGGTGAAGGTATGTATGGTAACCCGTCCAACCCCCGTCCGGGCCCAACATTGCTCACTTCGGTGATCTTACGGGAACCGGTGTGTCAATGTGGCTGGGCCCTTGCCCCTGCCAATGCCTGTGCCCTGAGCCGGTCCCGGTGGCGGCAGGGTAAAGTCCTCGCCTGCTAATCCGAGGGGTCGCGGGTTCGAGTCCCGCCTGGGTCTGTTTTTTGCATGCCCAGGGCACGGGTGTTTCCTGTTAACTCCTGGTGGTTTGGCTCCTGAGAAACCTGACGATAAGGCTTATGGAGAATGCAGGGCCATAGGGACAACCAGAATCGTCTTAGAAAATAAAAATTTAAAACTCTGTAGCCAAAGGTTCAATACATTTTTCCCCGGATTAAGTCTCATTACTTTCCGCACAGACGCCGTATTATTCCGGGTGTAGATAAAAATCTGTGCATATTTAATAGAATTATTAAGAAATATGTGCCAAGTGCCGCGAGGCTACATGGTTAATTAACATTTAGTTCCCCAAAAACTAAGTTGGTTTTGAAGCGATTTTTTTACTTATATCGATAGATATTACTAATTAGAACACTCATGCAAAGCTTCGCGCAAATCTGTACGTGAATAAGAATTGTCTGACCATCTCACTCTGACCATCATCTGACACTCTTGAATACTCTGACCATCACACCAACCGTATCCCCTTTTCATTCTTTTGTA
Organism: Pyrrhosoma nymphula; assembly: GCA_963573305.1. Lineage (NCBI taxonomy): Eukaryota > Metazoa > Arthropoda > Insecta > Odonata > Coenagrionidae > Pyrrhosoma > Pyrrhosoma nymphula. The sequence goes on along the minus strand of OY754335.1, from coordinate 1,553,953 downwards.
ATTACGCGCTACATCGAATTCTGTTCCCACAAAGTTCTCACTCACGAGTAGGTGTTCAGCGCAACAATTATGATGACCATGACGATGACAATTTGACGTGCTTCCAAGTCCTTCAGGGCTGTGGTGAAGGACCGATAACAATTCAATTGACTTGTTTGGCTCTTTTCATGTCTTTGGCAGCTGGTGGCCCTACACTCCTCCTCAGATTATGCTTATCATTGGGAAAGAAACGAGAGATCCGATTTCAGGAGTTATTTTGTTGTTTTCATCGATGACCCATGAGCTTTTTATCGATCAGCTATTTTTTTCTGGACACGGCGTTAGTGCCTCCGTGAGCCAGGTGTTCCATTGCGTTGCATCATCACGCGGCGTCAGATCTTAAAGAATTGGCTTTATCCGAGGAGTACAAAGGCGAGAGCTTTAGCGCAGGAACACGTGGTGTACATGAGGTCTAGTCGATGGACTTTATGTGCATTCAAAAAACATACTGCTGTTGAAGCAATTTTTGTATCAAGTTAGCGGCTTCATTTTGCAGTAAAGAATAGTAGAGGAGAATAACTCTTTTTAATTAAGTGTTTATGACAGTTTGAGCTAAATATCACTTGACATAAAATACAATGAATTTGGCCTCATAAAGACACATATGCCATCTTTCCAATTGTTACAAAATATTTTAAAATAATTTTTTGGTGAAGGTGTTTTCATCACAAAATTAGTCAATTTAAAGACTTATGCTTGCATATTTATTTTATTACTGAGAATGTCAGTAATTTAAAATTTTTTGCGTCGTTTATGTTGTAGTATTTACCTCATGATTCTAAAAACTGTTTACAATTAAAAATAAGCCTCGAATATAGTCTCCATTATGATTAAGAAAAAATCCTGCTCAAAATACTTTAATGTAGTTTGAGCCGGTGAACTAGCCGTTCTTTTACATTTGTACGTACGAGGGTCGTTCAATAAGCAAGGTTCAATAAGCAATAAAATAACCTTCTACCCGGGAAAAAATTATTTTTTATTTTACAACTGTCTCCTTCCAGCTCTACACATTTGGTCCAGCGGTGCTCCAAATTTTTTTATCTACTCGGAGAAGTAGGAAGAATCAAAACCTTCACAATAGGTACTCATCCACAATGGCGACGACATCTTGATTTGATGAAAAAAAATAGGAAAAGATGAAGGAAACCAAGGAAAACGATGAGGCAACAATACATGTCTTAACATGAAGCTGCAGATGAGTGAACTCGCGCTATGTCTTGGTGAAAGGTGACTTCTTTGCGCGCCAACCTTGATCGTTTTTCTTCGCCGCTCTTCGCGCAAGCGGTTCAAAAGCTTTGCTTAGTTTTGACTAGAAATAGACGCCGTTTTTCATGAGGTGTGATACGGCTGTGTGTTCCATAGAGAAAATTATAAAACATTGAGGAAGGTCTGACTCACAAATCGTTTTAGAAATGCTACGGCCCGTAGTTCATTTGTTTTCTCTTTCGTAAAAGAAATAAATATGTAACTCACCGTAATATTTTCACAAAATCGCAAAACAAACGGTTGTGAAGGTAATTTTGGCGTACGGCCGGAAACAGAAAAGTAAAGACAAAGCCTCAAGTATGTTTTTATTATGCTATTCAGGATTTTGGTTCTGCGATTAATTATTTAATATTATGCAACAGTTTCCCCGTGCTATGCTGCCAGCTTCGTCGGGCTTTTAAGAACAACAATGGTATTTTAAAAAAAACAAATAATATCAATAGAGAGGATAGTTATAAACTCCCTTATACCTGTAAGTAACTTATTCGAAATTAAGTTTTTTACTACTCAAAATCATAAACTGCTGGAATTGTTTATTTATTTTTTGAAAAAAAGACCATTGTTGTTCTTAATAGCCCGACGAAGCCGGCAGCATAGCACGACGAAACTGTTGCATAATATTAAATAAATAATCGCAGAACCAAAAGCCTGAATAGCATATACAATGAGCTGCGAAAATCTACAAAAAGAATGTTTTTATTAGTTAATAACTGAAGTTTTCCGTCATAAAAAATGTTTATGGGCCATTTACTATAGTAAGATACGCCATGATTCTTAAAACCCGCTTAAAAATACAAATAGTGAATGGGGTGAATTTTCACAAACGTGGTACTACTTATACCTGTTCCCGTGACCAAAATGAGGCCGTTCTACGCATGACGTCACGCGGATTGCAGCGGTAGCAGCAGATGTATGGAGCTAAGAAAACTGTGATTTATATCTTTAGTTTTAGGTAACAGGGACAGTAAAGAATGTCATTACATTAAATTTGTTGGGAAGGATAAAAAATTAAACACTACTTTAATCTCACATTAGTAATATTTGGACGAAAATCCACGGACTCAATATTAAAGCATCGTTCGTGAACTATACTGATGAGTATAAATGCTACCGATTTAACATTGAAGCCACGTTCTTGAGGCAGTAAATATAAATAAGAGACTGATTGTGAGGACTGAGGATTCTCGGTATTGAGTAATGCGTAGAAGTAGGGTGCAGTAGCAACCTACTTACCGAATAGAACATTTTTTTATCCCAACGCAAATTAGCGAAATTCCGGGAATGTAGGAATTCAAACGCCAAACTTCTTCAGTTAAAAAATGTACCTGTGCATGGTAGTGTGCGTCATTTCACATTTCTTCGTTATTGCATTAATATTCGACAGTCACATATGCAGTTGATTCAAACGTTAAAATCGTAATCCAGATCCCAACTAATTGTAGGCTTTAAGAAGTCAAAGCGTCGATAAGTTATCGTACTTAGGCAATGGCTATGAACGTCTGGAAAATTTTAATTCTACTGTACCTTCATGATAAACAACTTTTGGCTATATGGAGCCAGTTTATCTCATTTTTTAAGTAGTTATCAGCATTGATCAAATTTCAGTAACAGATATAAGGAAATTAATGTTTCACCACAAACTCTTTAATTCAGTTTCTATGGAATCTTCAAACCACGAATTTCTCCTTGGATTAGGCGGGGGCTGTTTAGTCCTAATATTAACTTTATTATTATACATTAGGTTATCTAAGTTACATATTAAAACCTTAAATAAACAAACAAAAGCCAAGCTCTACACTAAGTTAGCTTCTGTAAACTTAACAATTAAATTTTGGTTATTTTTCCAAGTGAGGTTTAACATTACAAAATATACTCTAATAATTTGTAATAAACAATGATTTTTAATGGGAAAATAGTTATCTTTGTAATCATCATTGGTACATTGCTTACATTCTCAACTAACTTCTTCCTAGTGGTCACCCGGTCACGTCCGAGGCACGTGAAACGTTGTGATGCTGACGTGGATCAAGATGGCTCCAAGCATATACTGCTTACAGCTTCTAAAGAGAATTGGAGGAGGAATAATGACAACCAAATGTTATGCTTGCTATTGTTACAGGATACAGGTGATACTCGATATTTATGCCCAAAGATGGTATTCACATAAAAGTTCGTGTCTGGTAATAGATATGACAGTTTCAATCATAACTCAGGTCATCCCATATGAGGCCAATAAAGTGATAGCCATTCTAGAAAAAGAGGAGAATCAAATCGTTAAGCAATTACTCTAATACAGCCAAGGATTAAAATGTTAGGAGTTTAATTCAAACACTATTCTCCTTTTTCATCAAAATTCAATGCTTATACCCAGAAATGGTATCAATGTAACAAGTCGTGTCAGGTTTAGATTGTTAATAGGGGGGGGGGGGGCCTTCGGCAGGAGCCCGGGCACGTAGAATTTTTTGGTCCATTGTGCCATCCCAATGGCTAATCTGCCACGTACAGACAGGGGACATGAGTGCCACGGTGAAGGTCACGCAAGGTCACCCATACAACCACCGTCCGGGCCCAACATTGCTTAGCTTCGGTGTTCTTACGGGAACCGGTGTGTCAATGTGGCTGGGCCCTTGACCTAGTCATGTCAGGTACTATAAAATAGTAATTCTCATAACTCAGGTCATCTTAGGTGGACATCATGTGATAGCCATTCTAGAAAAAGAGGAGAATTAATTCATTAAGCAATTACTGTATAACAACCATGGATTAATATGTTATGAATCAATGCTAAAATGGTATTCATCTTTTTGATCAATTCTCGATACTTATATCCAGGCATGGTATCCATGTAATCAGTCGTGTCACGTACTATAAAATAGTAATTCTCATAACTCAGGACATCTTGTGTGACCATCAAGTGACAGCCATTCTGGAAAAATAGGAGGATGAAAGCATTTAGACATTACTCTATAATACCCAAGGATAAATATCTATCTAAAGGCTAATGCACAACTCATAAATCACCTGTTATGTGTTGGTGGTAGATCCGTTGAAATGCCTGCTCTTCGGGTGGTATCCTTACAACAGTAGGTAGGTACTCTATATCCTTTTGAAAATATTATAATGATCATTGAATCAGAGGTAATATCACAGAAGAACATAAGGATCATTGAATCAGAGGTAATATCACAGAAGAACATACTTATCTTCACATGTTCGGAATGTGAGTGGATTGTGATGGCTTGATACTTTTTAAATAACAGTGCTAGGGTCTGATCATTCTAAATGTTGGTGCATTTGAAAACAATGCTTAACTGGGTTTTTAGTAGTTTGGTTTTTGACTGAATGGGCCTAAATGCATAACACAATCACTGCCTCACTTTCGTTAACTTTTTCTTTAGCTGTCTCCCTCCTTCACCCTTAATTTGCATATTTAAATATTTCAGTCGAATGTAGGTCCTTGTTCGCACAAAAAGGGATATCACCTCTTCTGGCCAGTCCAAACCAATGTTTGCCTTTACAAATCTCGTCAGATTTTGGAATTTATTCTTTTCTTTGCAAATACACTCCCCATGCATGATTTGAAACTCCCTTTCTGCACATAGAATTGCCACCATTGAACTCCCTAGTACGCTGTATCAGAGACACCCTCTTGAAATGTGCTCTTCACCCAGTCATGAGGAGATTGACCAAGTTCATTGGTGTTAACACCCAAACAAGGGGCGCAACAACAGGGGGGGCAGGGGGAGCATTGCCTCTCACCCAAGCACGATTGTGGGGGGGGGGCAGAAATCAGACGTTGTGGCTCACTTTTTAATGGACACTGCCCGATGTGCAAAATTAATTTGCGCCTTCATCCCTCCTGGCGACTCCGCTCTGATTTTGAACGCTGCGCAAAATATTATATGGAGAAGATGGAACTCCCCCCCCTGCCCCTTTATATAAAATAGAGATCAGGAAAAAATTATATTTTCCCATTTATATGATCTATAAAATTCGAAAGGAACAGTGTCTGCACATACAGAAAGGAAATAAATTCCTTATTTTTCGAGAAATAATTGAAAGAAACTCGCCTCTAAGCCCAAAAAACACGCCCGCTTCGAAACGTGCGAAAATGCAGACTCTCTCTCTCCCCTCCCCTCCCCACCCCCGCTTAGCTAGCTTATACAGATTTTTCAAGGTGTTTGCCCCCCAAGGTGTCAACACACGATTCGGGAGGTTGTTGCGCCCCTGACCCAGACATGGGTACTTGGCCTTGAATCGTGAGGCAACATAACCTGCAATATGTACTAAACTGTCACCTGTAAGGCTGTCACCATCACAAATAACACTGTGTCCCATGTCCTCATCTTCATCTTCCCCCTGGCTCTCAATGACACTAGGGAGCAGAACATTCAGTACATCAGCAGTAATGCACTCCTCATCAATGACGCCTTCAATTCCTGCTTCTCCATCTTCATCAAACCCTATCAGGCACCTGTCATTCGAGATTTCAGTTGTGTTGATATTGCATGTAAATATAGCATCGGAATGCTTTCCCATGGTGATGGCCCTGAAGCGGTACTTCCAGTCAATGCAGTTTGGATGGTCACTGGTGCGTCCTATTCCTCGGATGTAAGAAAAGAATGATTCCAGTACATCCTGATTAAGCTTGGCTGCCAGGATGAAGTCAGCCCCTGAATTATCCGCCATGCAATATAACCCTCACAATGACTTAATGTTGAGTAGGATTCCCTTCTAAAATGGCTGCAAACTCTTGCTTCCAATATCTCTTAAAGTTGTCCTCATATTAGTTATTTCATCTAGCACTTGATTTTGATCCAAGAGGTTGGTTCCATATGCATGTCGTGGACACCTTTGGTCGAATAGCACAGTAGAATTGAATGTATAAAAAATCATTGATCAGCTTAATAAATTGTACCAAATTGGTGACATCGTTTACGATTTAGCCCTTGTCATGTCAATATATTTAAGGGCAGCTGAGGCAGTATTCGAGAATAACTGATTGGCTAGCTTCACCTTTTGCCTTCGAAAAGGTGAAGGGTTCAGGTGCTCCTGTGTGACTTTCGGAATAAGATTTAATTCATTCTTCAATGATAATAGCTTATGAAGGGGAGAAGCAGAAATTGTAATACCATTAGGCTATGAAAATCCTCTATCAATGAAGTGATTTCGAAGTAATTTCATTAAATGGGGAATATCAGCAATCCTTCTGGTTGTATCAACTGGGTTTGTAAAGTGGGACCAGTCTGAGGTAATACTCTTCCAGAGAGTCTGTTTAGTTGGACCCATGTCACTCACCTGTGGTACCACCTTATAACCAGTCTTTTATAGCGTTTAAATGTCAAATAAAATTGTTTTGGTCATTGCCTGATCACAGGCTTAAAAAAAGTGGCTGTTTCCATTTTCCGAACAGGCCACGAGACATGACAGTTTGAACTTGATCGCAAGGACCAAGCATTTCCTCTTGCTTCCTATCCAAGCACAACTCACTGCTCACCTTCATTTCATCGTAAGACAGCACCGTCCATTTTTCCAAATCAGTGAGGTGCTGACTTCGAATATTCATTATGCCAATAACACATTTTTGAAGTCCACAACTAAAATCATATTTGGATACTCAAGTCTTCAATGTAGTCACACAGGGTAGAGGAAAGTACAAGTGGTCCCTCAAATACCGATAAGCCTTAGCACTGGCATATCGTAACGATATTGCTTGGGAAATTGCACCCTTTTCGGCCAAAAAGAATCCCTAAATTAGCTTCGAAAGTCTCCCAAGGGGATTGATTGAAAATCCAGCAAATAGACTGAAAATTTGAAAAAAATTGTTGTTACTGCCGTAAATGTATGAGAGTGTGCAATTTACAGCAATTCCGTAAAATATTCGAAAGAAAAAAATATGCAACCTGGGATCGAACCCTAGCCACCGTATGAGCACAACCGGCTCAGCGCCTCAACCCACTGGGCCACGAGCTCTGTTGTCACATTTGTGAACTCTATAGGATTTATACGGAGGAATACGTTAATAGCGTTTTTCTCTCGAACCCCGGCCTATGTGGAAGAAAGCCGAGACACTTTTCCCGCATTCTCTCTATAGTTTCAGAAAATAATTGCCTCATTTGGATCCCGAACATAAGTCACGCGATGTCTCCTTGTCAGCATAAGTCCTACCTTTCTTCATCCCGTCCATAAAACCTATTCTCTTCCTTCCCCTTCCCCGCTTACCCAACATCCTACCCTCTATCACGGCATTCAGAAAACCATCGCCCCTCATTACCCCTTCCAGCCACCTAGTCTGTCTTCCCCTTTTTTCATCCATAACCCACATAGCAAAGCAAGCTTGTCATTGCAAGGTAGCAAGCTTGCAGCAAGCTTGCATGTGCAAAATGTAAGCTTGCAGCAAGCTTGCTGCAATCTGACTAATGCACCTGCTGCAAGCTTGCTGCAATATTGCACTGCAAGTTTCAGGCAAGCCCTGTGCAAGCTTCATGCAAGACTGAAACCTAATGTAAGCTTGCAGCAAGCTTGCTGCAATCTGACTACTGCACCTGCTGCAAGCTTGCTGCAATATTGCACTGTAAGTTTCAGGCAAGCCCTGTGCGAGCTTCATGCAAGACTGAAACCTAATGTAAGCTTGCTGCAATCTGACTACTGCACCTGCTGCAAGCTTGCTGCAATATTGCACTGCAAGTTTCAGGCAAGCCCTGTGCAAGCTTCATGCAAGACTGAAACCTGCCGTAACCTAAAAATGCTGAAAAAGTAAATACTTGGGCCAAATAATGTCTAATTGAAGCACACGTTTCACTAGCACCAACAAAAGTAGGTATCACTAACACCAGCAAAAGTTGACGTGGAAGTCAGCTATTACTACAATTAACAAACTTGACAATATTTCCAGTCGGCCGCCATATTTTCCGATGTATCAAAAAGCAAAATCGGTCCTGCTGCTGAGGCATTGCCTAACCTTGAGAATGCAGAGACTGCAGTGTTGGACTTAAAATAATTGTAAACTTTAATTAAAAATTTACAGCTTTTATTCCTCTTATCACTGGAATAGCATACATACAAATCACAAATGTAAAATACTTAACAAATTAAATAAAAGTTGAATCATATGATGCTTTCCTTCAACTGCTGCACACCACAAAAACTAACACCATGCGAATGAGAATAGTTCATTTTGCTAATTTCACAGCATATTCAAGGGTAATTTGTTTACATTATTACCTCTTGAAATGAAGTAGTAATAGGTTTTTATGGCACTGCGAATTCTCTCCCAAATTATAAAAAGGGTTCCTGCTGCGGTTCCATCCTTATAGCCGTGAGCCTCGCTTCAACACTTATTCTGAAAAGTAGGAATGATGATGTTACGATTTCATACGCAAAGAATCCCGCATGAATTTTCTATACCAAACAAAGCTTACAAGTTAAATTAACGATGCTTAAAAGAACAAGAGAGGATTGATGTTTTGTCTTACCAGAAATCGGTGACGTCCGTCTTTCAAGACTTCGCTCACACTTTTCGTAGGTTACAGCTTTGTTCCACTGATTACACGGTAGGCTTCCCATGAAATTTCCGATTGAAACAGCTCATAGTAGGATGGAAAAACATCGACCTTCGGCTCCTAAAAGTATTCCAGAACTTCAATGGAGTATCACAAAGTCCATGGACAGAAAGGTAATACGAAATATTTAATGTGGTACAAAGGATGTTTTTAGAACTTAGATTCTTAATGAACCACGATTGTTAAATCATACCTGTGAATTTCTTTCCTTCCATTCATTCTTCTTGCAGACAATGCAAACAAATTTACGTAATATACCGCAATCCAACTACTAATTAGTTGTAAATATCACAAATAAACAAACGACACAAAACACACCAACGGCTCCTACTAACTTCGCTAACAACAAAAAAATGAGCATCAATGCACCCGCCTCTATCCCTCTATTGTCAAAATCAAATATTGCAAAGTTGCCAGAGTCCTGCAGCAAGGTTGGCACACTCCATGCAGGTTGAGTGCAACTAGCCTTCTGCTTGCACCGAACGTGACAATGTTGGCAAGTTTGCAGCAGGCTTGCATCAATATTGCCAATCTTGGCAAGCCGTAGGCAAAACTCAAGCAAGCTTGCCGCAACCTTGCATGCTATGTGGGAAGTTTCCTCTCCTCGCCCACCATGTCAAGCACTTCCTCATTTGTCTTCCTTTCCGTCCAACGCACCTTCTCCATCCTCCTCCACACCCACATCTCGAACGCCTAAAGTCTATTTTCGACTTCCTTTCTGAATGTCCACGTTTCTGCCCCATACAACGCCACACTCCATATCCTTCTAGCCTCTTTTTTCCATCCTTACTTAAGGTCCCCGTCATCAGCTCCCTTCTATTATTGAACGCTTCCTTCGCTAGCGCTATTCTCCTCCTAATGCCTTTGCTGCTATGTCCTGTTTCTTCTAGCGTACTACCCAAGTAATTACATTGTTCTATTTGCTCCAGTTTGTGACTTCCTACTCTAATCACCAGCCTCGCTTTCTTTGTCCTAGGGAATCTCATTACTTTTGATTTCTTATTTTTAATCTTCATCCCGTATTTCTCGCACTGCATTTCCAGTGCATCTACTAAAGTTTGCAATCCTTTCGATGACCGACTGACCAACGCCTGGTCGTCTGGGAATCTAACCGACTTTATCCGCTGGCCTCCTACTTTCATTCCCACATCTAGAATGAGTCTCCTATCACGCCAATCTATTCCTATTTTTTCCTATAGTTTACTCTCTCAAACTCCTTTTCGAAATCTACAAAGCAAGCAAAAACATCCTGATTATGCTCTATGTTTCTTTCTATAAGTGTCCTCATTACCGCAATCGCGTCTGTGGTTGCCCTCCCCTTCCTGAACCCAAATTGGTCATCGCCTAAATAGCAGTTTGCTCTGTTCTCCAACCTTCTATTTAGTATTCTAAGCAAGACTTTTGCCACGTGCGAAATTAAACTGATTGTTCTATACTCCTCGCATTCTGACGCTTTCTTCTTCTTCGGGATAGGTATTAATACTTATAAATATAAATGAAAATGACTGGCAATTTTCCACAAGAATATATTTAAGAAACGACCGGTTTCAGTGTACAACACCATCATCAGGTGATGATGGTGTTGTACACTGAAACCGGTCGTTTCTTAAATATATTCTTGTGGAAAATTGCCAGTCATTTTCATTTTTTTTTATTATTATTATTATTGCATAAATTGTTACAAGTCGACCATTTGGTCGGGTGGTAACATATAACAAGAAAATACTCAAGAACCAAATATAAAATACGAAAATACAAAATACAAGTTATCCATTTGGTCGGGTGGTTACATAAGACACAAAATATATGAAGACCAAAATACAAAATAAAAAATACTAAATACAAAAAAAATAGGAAGATCCCTCAAAATTCGATTTTTTTCACCCTCGTCATAAATATCCTAGTATTAGTAGGGAAGGGCTCCAAAATTTCCTCCGGTAAACCATTCCAATCCCCTATCCCCCGATGTAGGAAGGAAAATTTTAAAGTATTTGAGAGCTGCCTCGGAGGCTCAATCTTACAATTATGATCCTTCCTCGCCAGATAACTTGGTCCTTTTAACCGGTTTGATAGGTCCCTCCACGCAGGATCACCGATAAATGCCTTATAGATACATTTAATGCGTGCTTTCTTCCTCCTCGACTCTAATGATTTCCAGCCCAGCGTTTTTAACATTTCCGTAACGCTTGCCTTCCTTTTAAAATTTCCCATTACAAATCTTGCTGCTAAACGCTGAACTTTTGTCAGTTGCTTGATTTCCCCATTCAGATGAGGATCCCAAACTGACGCCCCATATTCTAGGATAGGCCTAACAAACGTTTTATACGCGAATTCTTTAGTTTTCCTGCAGCTCCTTCCAAGGGATTTATGATGTTATTCCATAAAATTAAGCCTGAAACTACAACAGGTATTAATACTGTTTTCACTAAATCCTCTGGCCATACTCCTTCCTCGTAGATCCTGCGAATAACTTCGAAAAACGATTTTCTCCCCTTACTACCTAGATTCTTCAGTAGCTCCGACGGTAGGTTATCGGTTCCCACAGCTTTTCTACCCTTCTTCTCTCTTAATGCTCTCTCTATTTCGCTGTCAAGTAACTCTGGTCCGAGGTTATCCTTATCCTTTATCCTCTAGATCTAGGCTAAAGGGTCTATTCTCGCTGTCATATAGCATCTCTACGTATTCTCCTCTTCTTTCCTGGATATCTTCCTGTTCGATTAATATCTTCCCTATTTTGTCCTAACCTTTGGTATCGTTTTACCTGTCTTACCACCCGATTACATTTTCACTTTGGCGTACAAAGCGCCCACTTCCCCCTCCTCTTGCATCCTTTCCATTTCCTCGCATTGTTCCGTCCACCATTTTTCTTTTGCCCGATTAATATTTTTGGATAATGAATATTCTCGACAACTTTTAATCAATATTTAGCTCGTGATATCGAGATGTTGGTCATAAATAAAGTTATCAAACCAAATAATTCATAGTAAGAAAGATTTCTTAGGCTTGATTGCTTTATTTATGTCTTCAAGAAGTATTGCTTTCTTAAGAAAGGTTTCTTTGGTTTAATAGAATTATTTAAGACCAATATCTCGGTAACACAAAGAATAGATAAATAACTTTATATTTCATGAGCAAAGAAATACATCACTTCGATGTTCTCTCCATCTCATTTGAACACCATCATCAACGACTGGTGTAAGAGCAATATTTGATGTAACTCTCCGTCCGATTTTCCTTTCCCCTAATCTTTTCATGTCGTCTCTCATGTAGTATTTTATGAATCCTTCTTTCGTGTCTACCATTACATTTTTCACTCCATGAATCACACTAGGCAGTAAAAAATGAGTGTCTTTTTCCGTGCACTCTGATTTCATGTCCCTCCGATATTGGCCTTAGTAAGCCATCTTGAGTAAGGAAATGTCATGTTACATTATTTCTATTCCCGTAATGCTAGGTATACATATATTTTATATTTATTGCATTCTTCGAGTTATCTTCGAGTGACTTGGCCAACTATTACATATGTAAAGTTTCTACATAATCTATCATCTGCTCCAATATTCCCCTTCTAAAAAACAGAAAGACATTGATGTGTTCCATATACACAGTGTAGAGGGATCTATCGAGTCAAAAACGAAATCAATATGAAGTTTGCTGATGAATAATAAATAAACTGTGGCGATAAATGTAGCTGGAAGTTGGACTGAATGGAAAATTATTTCTTATCGGTTTCTCGTAGAAAATTTGAGAGCTGAAGACGACCTTCGTCATCCTTCTTTGATTCACTTATTGCGCCGGAAGAAGTTCTTCTTCCTTGAGGTGAAATTTTTGGAGCGTAAATGCCGGGAGATCGTAAAACTGCAGCGATGATTACAACTCACATAAACCGTTAGATAAGATTAAATGTTTCCAAATATAGAGGAATCTCATTGTATATCGCTGGGAAAAAGATTCCTTTGTGCAGACTTTTTTGGCACCTTCGGCTTAAGCGATTGAGCGAGGTTGTTTTTCATTTGTGCTTTAAAATCCAGCAGCGTTTTAACTTTTATAACCCTCTATCAGAGTTATTTTTTTAAATCTCTCCTTGGTGAATGATTCTCTGAGGTTTTGCTATGAATGAAAAGTATTAAGTCCTTGGGGAATTCCGTCGCTTGTTCGAATTAAAAAGACAGCGTCCAATTCTCACCTCCTGAAATTCAAGGAATAGCAATTTTGCCCCACTCTTGGCCTCGAATATCTAAAAAGACTTAAAATAATCGAGAAATATCTTAAACGATCTTTCAAACACTGTTTTTACTTTTTCAAAAACCACGAAATAAAAGCCTTTATTTTAATGGTTTGGAGGTATTTAACGATTGGCTCACAATGCAGAATACCTACGTGTCTTTGGATTGGAAAAGATAAATTCTCTTTTTGAAATCGTTTCCTAGAAACTCCATAATTGTGCACCAAAAGACATCATTGTCATATTTGATTGTTTACACCAAAATCAGGGACTACTGCCATTTTACTCTGGAAAAGTCTGTCTTTTTGTTTTTTGCCACTACTCCGGAGGTCTCTAGCCATTGTCATTTGTCATTGCCCTTCGACTGGTTCATTGCGATACATGTCGGGCGCATCGTTCAGTTCAGTCCAGATATGTATTTGCTATCAAACAATTTTGTTTAGCCCTGTCTACTTCACTTCCATCACTCCAGACATTGGACTTACTTCATATTTTGATTATTTTCATCATCTATGATAACTATTATTTACCGAAAAACTACTTTCGTTTCACGTCGGTAAAATGACAAAATCCTATGTAGGATTTTATGATGTGCTCCCACTTGAGAACCGCGTTTTCCGGAAGCCGATCAGCTCTTATCCACCGTATACGCCTTTTTAGCTTGGGCTCTTCTGGATTTAAAATCCACCGAACCTGTTAATTCCTATAAGTTACCGCTCTTAAAATTTAAATCTGTAAATGATAGTGAAATAACTCTTCCATCATTTTCTCTAAATGCTACATGATTTGTTGTATTGAATTTCAATGTTACATGCAGTAGTGGTCTCTTAAAGTCGTAAATAGGCAAGAATAACTCATTGTAGATTAGGAAGAAGTATACCACTACTTACCATTTGCTGAAAGAGTAAAATTACTGTCGTGCGTTAGCCGTAAAAGGTTCACCTAGTGGCGCCCTTGAGTATAGGCGCTTGGGTGAAAATACTCTCTGAAGGCATAGTATAAATTTATTAAAAACGAAGTTGCATTATTAAAAGCAAAATTGGATTTAGCCATAGCTAAAGCAATAGTGTTATTAGTGTTTACTCCTTGATTTTTATGACAAATAGTAAAATTTTATTAATTCTGAATTTTATTGAATTTTGAACATTGCAATCGATCTGTAATAGATATCGTGGAGGATAAAAAAATATATGAAAGGTTAAAACACAAGTGAAGATAAGTTGGAAAAAGAGGATGAATATTTTGATGTATTTACCCAGAAGCGGAGTGCCCAGAAGATATCGAATAAGGTTACTAAAAAGTTACTTTATTAGTGGAGGTGTTGATCACGATGACTAAGGTGAGAAAATAGCTTTCAAAAGTAACCCTCTTAACAGCCATAGTTACAATTCAGAAGAAAAGTTAATATATTTGTACAATGTAAAGGTGCTTACTATGATATCCAAATGAATAGTGAAAAAGTGGTCTAGTTTAGTAGTTAACATAAAATTTTGATACAATATGAATTTAGATTATGAATTAATTTTTAAGCTGCGACCATCTTCTTCCAACTGAACATCATCCATCACCTACTCAGCGATCTTCCCGAATTTTGATTTGACGACCGTTTATGCTTTTTCTTAATGGTTATATACATATTATCTTAGGTTCCCACAGATTAAGTGAGTGATTGCGTACTGGTAAATCCTCGCAGTCTTAGCTTCTACTTCCTAACCTGGCCAAGTCGTAAACGAAGACTGCTTGAATTTCCGCAGGATGTCTTATTTACTCATAAATTACAAATCAGTCATAGCGTGCCTCAAAGTTGTCATCTTTTCATAATTAATGTAGAGCCCCCAGCACTGCTTCGTTTGAAAAAAATTGAACAGAAAAAGTGGATATACTCCCACGACGGATTAGATTCTTGCGGTGGTCATTTATCTCTTGAATGGGTCTAAAAACGATATCCGGTTCTCAGGAAAAACGAAAGCTCATTTCGTTTGGACATAGTCTGATGTAACCCAGAGATGGAGGGCGTCGCAATAATCAGAATCTAGGCCGATTTTTGTCCAGCCCTTTGATTACTTGTGTTGATCGTATAAGCCGGACTTACGAGGTGTGGCATACTGCTTCGCGCTAATTAATAAGGCCCCACGGAAAAAAAAAAATATATATATGTATTACAAGAGGAGGCAATTAATCCCTGTCCAAAATGATGTAATAATTCCCGTGTGCACTGCGAATTAATATATCGCGTCAAATGTCGCCTCCAACTTGCTCTCCCACCACTCTTGCGTCACGCGATGATTATTTCGAAGATGATCTTTTCATACAAGCGGCGTTTGTTTCCGGCGATTTCACGCGCACTAATTGATTGCGCCCCAGAGACTTTTCGGGAAGAGATTCGCGATGATTTCATTTGTAGGCTGGCTGATTGCGTGTGGCATGTAAGTATGCATGTGTTGTGACGAAGGCGGCGAGTTAGACCGCGGTAATCCCTCCGCATGTTACGATAGCATGTGCCGCACTCGGTGAGGCATTTATAAATCATTACATTTGGTCTGGAATTGGGTTCGATAAACCTTTCAGGCGGAAGAACTAAAAAAGAAGTTCGAGACTCATTAGTATATCATCACAAAAAAAGGATTTTAATTAATTTCGTAATAAGTTATAATATTAATTCTGTCTTTATTTAACGAGGAATAAATCAACACGCTCAACACTATGCGAGTACTATATATTTATCCTACTCTAATATGCTAAATCGTTTACATTTTCGAATTTACTTCAGAGCCACATTTACGTAACCATCGAGCATGTGGCTCAAGTGCAGCAGTTTTCCGACCTTCTGAAACATTTTTTCCCAAACTTTTTTGGAACCTATACTCGAAGCCCCACATTCGTGTATCTATAAAGTAATTAACTGCATGACCAAATCAGAAAGCATATAAAAATAAAGTTAAAATAGACATAATTAATGCTTATTTCAAATCCAATAGATATATAGTTTTTTCATCCCAGAGCATGTATGTATGGTACCATTCTGTAGGGACCCTAGTGCCTCCAGCGCCCCCTTGTCACCCTCTTGTTTCTTTTCGCCCATCCCCCCCGTAGAATAAAGGGTAGCCGGTAGCGCCCCCTATGGGAACTTTGGGAACCACTGTTCTAGAGCACGTATTCACTACACCCGAATCTATAAGACTTATTTTATGTATAAATCTATATACATATTTTTGATGCTATAATAATTGTATAACGTTTAATAATAATGTTTTGCGGCAGCATAAAAATTATTATTGCGATTAACATTGTATTGGGTAATAAGAGTATCTTCATGTAGTCTTTAAGGAACCACTGTTGTGAACCACTCCACCATCAAGTGGAACCTTTGCGGATGCTATCACCATCTAGATTCTAGAGTGTAAACTATGCATCGCAACCTTTGCAAACCATTTTAAAAGAAAGTTTTATTCTTCAGCAAATGTAATCGGGATTCATCAGTACATATTTTATTTTATGCTATATCTAGTCCATGCGTAGCCTATGCCGCTACTCCCTCACCAATGAAACAATTTTGAACAGTGCACATGGATCGTGACTGTCCTATACTCGCATCTATATATATATATATATATAACTTCTAGGAGAATCACTCGGGTGATAAATATACAATATGCCAAGAGGGTGGCCGATAAAAATATATAAACGGAAAAAAGAACACTCACAATTTAAAACTTCCGATATTTCGGTGAAGATATTAGCTCCACCTTTCTCTAGGAGAAGAGTAGGAATGAGGGAAAGGATAGAGATTGAGGTATGTGAGGGGAAAGAGGGGGAAAACAAAGGTGTTACAAGGGGAAGGAGGGGAAAGAGGGGGGAGAGGAAGAAGGGGAAAGACGAAGAGCGGGGAGAGGGCGGGCGGGGAGAGGGCGAGCGGAGGGGAGAGAGGAAAAAAGGGGAGCAAAAGGAAGAGGAGAGTGAAGGAAGCAGGGAGAGATGAGATGAGGGGGAGAGAGAAACTAGTGTGATTTATTGAGTCCAGGGGGCGAGAAAGCCTGGTGGATAAGAATGCAAGAAGATTCAAGATCTTTGAGCTGAAGGGGAGAGGAAGAAGGGGGAAGGGAAGCAAGTAGACCGACTTCAAAAGTGTTATTGAAAGTGGAGTTGTGGGAGGAGACGTGAATGGCGACAGGGAGGGAAACAGAGAGGGAGGGGCAATCGTTGCAAGACGAGCGGTGCCCATTCATTCTAATATTGAGAGGAGTGGTGGATAAGCCAATATAGAAAGAAGGGCAGTATTGGCAGAGGAGGATGTAGACAATGTTAGGCGTGGTGCAGGAGTGTGAGAGGACAGAAGGGAGGGGAAAAGCGAGGAACTTGTCCGGCAAGGGCTGGGTGATGAGGATGGCGCAAGTTTTGCATCGCGGGCGGTTGCAAGGGGTGGGAAGGGATTTGGTGGGTTTGAGTGATTTGGACAGGGGTTTGGTAATATTGAAAATGGCGGATATTGGGGGGGCGTCTGAAGCTGAGAGAGGGACATTGGGGGAATATTTTAGAAGTGGTTAGGTTGTCTGACAGGATAGGGTAGAGGTTTTTAATAATACGTCTAATAGAGTTCACACCCGGGAAGTAGGTGGTACAGAGGGAAATATTGTGTTGAGAAATGCTATTAGTGGGAGGCAGTTTGGGGCACCAAGAAGATGCTTTTGTTTTTGCGTTGCGAATTCCCCACGTTCCTTTGTCTTCATAGCTCACAACTCCCGTTAAAGTTATTTTCCTCGAATTTATTTCACGGCCGTCATTGATTTCAACTTTGGGCAAATTGATTTCTATTTCGATCTCGATTCGGAAAAACTCCTTTCTCCATTAAGCATTGTAATAAGCAATGAAATGGTATATTTATTTTGTTATGTAATATTTTATTTAGTAAAGTACCAATGTTTTAAGTTCAATTATTTTTATCAGACCACATCAGATGATCTTTTTATGTAATATTTTATTTGGTAAAGTAACAATGTTTTAAGTTTACTTATTTTTAGCAGACCACATCAGATGATCTTTTTATGTAATATTTTATTTTGTTAAGTATCAATGTTTTAAGTTCAATTATTTTTATCAGACTACATCAGATGATCTTTTATGTAATATTTTATTTGGTAAAGTAACAATGTTTTCATCTACATCTACATGCTACACCGCAAGCCGCCTCAATAGGCGTGTGGCGGGGGGTGTTAGGACACCAGCCGTTTACATATAAAACGGAAACGCTCTAATGAAATTACGCCTAGCATTTATTAAAGTCCCTTATTGTTCGGGGGAAAAACGAATTCCATTGCATATCCGTTCGGCAAAATATCTCTCTTAATTTATCGTTTCTGTCGGACCTGGAAATATAGTGGGGTTCTAATATGATGTTCTCCGTATCACTCTTAAAGATATCTATTCTTAATTGCTCAACCAATCTAAGCCTAGCGCGCAGCCTCCGAGTCTCTAGCGGCTCCCAGCCTAATTCGTTTAACATCTGTGTAACGCTGCCTGTACGCCCGTAGCAGTTTTTGACGAATCGCGCAGCTTTCCTTTGTATTGTATTAAGTTCCCGGATTAAGTCTTTCTGCACCGGATCCCATATGCTCGCTGCATATTCAAGGTTCGTTTTAAGTTCAATTATTTTATCAGATCACATCAGATGATCTTTTTATGTGATATTTTATTTGGTAAAGTGTCAATGTTTTAAGTTCAATTACTTGTATCAGACCGTATCGGATGATGTGTGACGTAATGTGGTTTGGTATGAATGAATAGACTCCCATTGGCTGCCGGGATCACGCCACCTGGACCTGCAAATGTCCTGTAGGTCTCTGCCCCTTCTTCCCGAGGTAGTCGTGCCTGAGCAACCATCCTCCGATCGTCCAAGCAGCCGTGGGCTTCCGTTTAATTATGTGGTTTTCATTGCTAAACTCCCAGCTCCCTCGAAGCTATGATTTATATCGAGGCCGATAAACGCAAACACTTCAAATTTATTTCACCATCATCGATTTCAACTTTGGGCTTTGCAAATCAAGGATTTCGATCTCGAACCAACTCCCTTAATCATTGCAATCAAACTTCGAGGAATTCTTTCCAAGCAATTTGAAATAAATTAAAGTCGCTTTACAACCAAATTCTAATAAGACGAAAATAAAACTTAAGTGCATACCGATATTAGAAGAATTATGGTTATTAATTGAGAATCTTAAACTCTGCTGGCAGTAATGTAGAGAAAAGTTATAAAATGGTGCTAGCAATAACTGTGCAGTAATTTCAATATTTGCATTGCGTATCGCTCGTGTGTTTCATAATATCCCCGAGCAGGCCGTACGCCATGACCTGATGGGTGCAGTCTACTGCCCGATGACGCGATTCGAAGAGGTTTCCTACGTATTCTATGTAATATAATCTTTAGGTATCGAAAACACCGATTTTCTGGCGAGTCGAATCGAATTAAGTTCAGCTCGATTTCAAAACATTCGCTCAGCTTGGATTTCGACAATAGAGGTAACCTTCACCTCACCTCTAAGATATCAATAGTCTGATGAAATTCTCCTTAAAATGTAAATACCCAGTCAAAATAATACTAGGTAGGTATAAGTTATTTACGCTTATTCAATGAAAAGAAATCAGTAAGAAACGAAGAGAACATATAGTCAAGATGGTTCTCTACTCACAAAGCACGGAATATTCCAGGAATATTCTTTTTTCATCCCCAATATTCGTATTTGGTTCCAGAGACATTGCGAACCATAAAAGAATATTCCAAGAATAATCGAAAATGGTTCGCATGGGAATATCCCATTGAGAATGGAGATATTCCATAATCACATTTCTCTCAGAATCAACAGCTGCCAGTACTAATCCCATGATTCATCACAATTAATTAATTCATTTGTCCATTATAATTTACTGAGCTAGGTGGATAATCAAAATTTGATTTCCCTGATCTTTGACCACTCAAGAGTTCAATTTTGTCGTGGTAAATAAAAGCGAACACTGAACAAGCTCTCAAAATCATGACTTAATCATGAAAGGTAAAACTTAATGGGTTCAGTGCTATGAACGCAATCCGACAAATTCCAAAAATGGCATTCCGTTCAAGATCCAAAATTGTTGGTTGCAGAACAACGTTCAAAATCTGACCGACTAAATGTCACCCTTCCATTAATACGAGTACTCACGGATTCTCTTCTAAAGCATTATTATCCTCTAATAAAGAGGCCACTAGCTTCCTCTTCACCCTTCTCTTCCTAGAATCCTCTTTTCCCCCCGTTGACAATGGTAAATGGAGTGAGGGCACGGCATCTGTTTTCAAAATCCTGCAGCTCTTGGGCGAATACCTAAAAGGTTGCTGCTGTAAACTTTTGAAAAAAGCATCCTCTTCAAAATGCACCGAGAAAATCCATGCTGAAAAAAACAGCATGAATTAGCGAAATAAACCTATTGCCTTAGTTTATGGGCAATAAACTTAAGTCCTAATACAACAGCAAAACTCGTGGATGGACGTTAATTTTCTCGCAAGTTATGGCAAAAAAATGATTTCATATTACTTTGATATGTAACGAGTAATAGTTAACATAAGTAACAGATTAAAAAAAAATAATCATACCGTTATCAGCATTGAAATGGTCTTACCTCCGGAATACGTACATATACGTGTGTACCGATAACTACGGGAAAAACGTTCTTGTACGTTTGACCCTCTCTGTTTACCTGCTCCCTCAGCCCTTTCATATTTTTATGACCCGAACTCTATCTTTCCAGCGGTGGACATTTGGGAATCCACCCTTTTTACCCAAACCACTCCCTTCCCATGCTCTATGGGCTATGGTCGTCTCAAAAGTTAGTTGTCTTATGTTCGCGCCCGGCTAAATTATCAACGGATTTCTTTGGTGTTTGGTATCAAATTAACAGAAAATTGATAGAAAAAAATATTGTCATATTAGTTTTTACAATTACGCCTATAAACAAATTTTCAAAATTTGTTCCACTGATCCCTCAACAAGTTCCGGTGTCCACCCCCTGGGATCCCGAGAAAAGGGTCGGGAGGGGATTACATGGGTCATATAACTGCCCGGCCTCGGCCCGTGGGAAGGAGGGACAGGCTCCGTCCGAGTCGACCGAATACACATTTCCCGCACAGGGTGGACGTCATGTGCTCTAGCTGCAGCAGCTTAACCCTTACGGGAAATATCTATTCGGAGACCTAGCAAAGAACGAAACTGCCCATCACTACTAGGTATGAGTGTATCCCATAAATTAGGGCAAGGGCCCAACCACATTGGCACAACAGTTCCCGTTAGATGTATGAGGTAGGTCCAAAAATTATAGTGGTATGGATGGGAGTGAAGTGGACATTATGGGCAAGTTTGTAAGTTCATGTTTGTTGTATGATATTAGATTTATTTAAGGAACATTGTATTTTTGTAAAATCGATTCAGATTTCATCCGATCGATTCTGGCTAATTTGAGAAAGCTGGCATCCGTAGAATTGATAGAAACAAATTTTCCTTTTGTAACTTCGACTCTTGCAGTGGAAGATATTTCAGTAACCATTGTACCAATCCTACCTCTCTTAGTTTTATACTAAGAGGTTCATCCTAACGATGGATTGAAATTATTTGTAACGCTAAATTGAATTTGTTCTATTTTACGGCTTCATTTATAGCTTTTGCTTAGACGTGCCCAAGCATTTTTTTTCGAATATCCAAAACAAATTCCACCGTCCATGGACTATTGCACACGCAGACATAATGGTATTCAGCACAACTATGTCAGAACTAAAGTAGTATCTCTAAGACCAAAATCCTTAGGCCAATGCCTTTTTGAAAGCCTTTGACCCAGTTTGTCGTAATGAACTTCTGAAGGCGATCGTTCCTTCGTCCTATTAGCCACGTCTCTCATTTCATTGCAGCTTCCTTCAAGATAGCGTACGATTTCATCTAAGTCCATCTCTTTCTTCATCATTTTGAAGAGAGTAGCTCCTCTTGGACCTCCTCTTGGTTTCATTCCCACCACTTCACCTTCGAATATATTTGCCTGGAACTGATCTACATAATTCCCTGCAAGCGACCTCAAGTGTGTGTGTGGCAAGGGGTTGAGTATCACCAACATGCATTATGCTGTACCCTTATAGATTTACGATGAAGCTACGACGATTGGTGAAATAGAAAAATCCTGCTACTTTTCAGGAGTTTAAATTTCTCAAACGTGCACTACACTAAACCAATGTCACCTTTGTTAGAGAAACTATTTGTATTCATGTGTTTCGCAACTACATAAATGCACAGAGGTACAAGAGTTATACCAGAAACATACAAGTAGTGCTGTCAGTACTAGGTAGCAGATAAGGATACAAGCATTGGAGAGTAAATCAGCTATATAGCTACACCAACTATAGATAAACCTAGTTAAACGTCTCGTCAAAGTGATTATGCCTAAATAAATGTCCAATCAGTTTCCCCTTCGTTATCCTGTTGTTTTTACAAGCATTCTATTTTATGTCACTTCTTAAACTTTTACCCTAGTTTTTCTATCTACCTAGATTGTGATCGTTAGTTACCTCCGAATCCACATTTCCGCTGCCTAACATTCTTCCAGCTTTCCTGATGGTCCATGTCTCACATTCACATAACAATATACTCCATACGAACGTTTTGGCGAACTTTTTCCTGGTTTTCCTTATTTATATGGTTAGTAATTTGTTAGTTCTTTTGTTTTGAAATCATTTTTTCGCTAAGACTTTTTTATCGCTGATTCGAATTTATTTTCGCTATCAATAATACTCTCTTGGTAGAAAATGTTTCAACCCGCTCCAAGATTGTGTTTGACCCAATAATCAGTTCGAGAGACTGTAAAAGCGTACGCAAATTTAAAACTTTAATGAAAAGTTGTCTGAAAAACTATATTATTCTCTGAATGAACTTTAACTGGGTGACCATTTATAACTTCTGGATATTTCATTTTAGTTTAATTTATTCTTTTTTTATATTCTTTGTGACGAGCCTCATAGGACTAATCTTTTTCCATTGATGAATTTAATAACGTTTTGAATAAGGATATTGTTGCAAAGTTTACCTCATAAGATAAATTTCTTAATTGCTGACGTGCCTTATATAGTGTGCTGTAAAGCGATCTCTGGTCAAATGAAAGCGTTTACTAATTGATTGTGCGGCAATTATGACCACGTTTTTTATGCCGTTCTGTTTCTCGTTGTTCAGCAGTTTACCAGTCTTTGAGAGGCTCATTTCAGATATCATCAGTTTACTCTTCTTCAAGGATTTAACTGTGCAACAATGTCGTTGTTGGATCAAGATCTAGATAAGATTAGAACCAGATGAATGAAATGGAGTTCGCTGATCCTTGGAAGTAATTACTGTATTATTATCTAATTTTAACACTAGAGGAAGTAAGTTCACTTCTGTCAAAACGTGCACATTTTTGAGATATTAATTTCCAATAGGAAATTTCAATTAGGATGGAGCATGAAATATAAGTTAAAGTAAATATTTTAAATGCAACTCATTGTCAGTGCATAACTACATGTTTTCATAACTAGAATATGATTTCTCTCTATTGTTGTTTTTTCTCCTTATAATTTCCTGTATCTCTTAAAACGCAGGAATTAGTAAATCTGTGCTCCTCAAATAATTCATGATGGTTTATACAATTATGCGTTGAAAAAGGGTCACCAACGTCGTGACAATCTTACACGTGTGTGTCATTTTCATTCTTTGTTATCACCGTTGAGACTCCCGAGAAAAAATTCTTAAACTATGTAACATTTCTAGCATTTGTCTTTTGTCATTAGAAATATTCCGCCTCACTATATCCCACTAACACAAAAAACCATTATTTTGGTACCAAATAGATAGTAAATAATGTTGATTTTAAGGTGCTTCCACCGTAAAATGACTTAAATGTCATTTTATTAATACTCTGTCCACTTGTGGAAAAAGTTGTCCTCTATCTGATATGAGCAACAAAATGTTACCTTTCCACGCTATATTACTCTCTAATTGAACTTGAAATTACATAGTGTTCAATGGGGGAATGAGAGAAACACGGGGAAAAATAGTATTTTTCCATAAAATATAAATGCCATTTTCGTGGAAAACTATTTATAAGAAGGAAATAATCCAGAAAAACTTAATAAAAATGTAATATAGACATCTGAACACCTTATTTTTTTTTAGTTATTAGGGAATTACTGCCGTAATTGAAGTCAAAATGCAGTAATTCCTAGGAAATGGCGCTGCAGTCGGCTACTATTATGGCTGGAAAAAAGTGCTCATTTAAAATACATTCGTGGAATAATCTGCAAATATTTTGTACTTTACTTTTGGGTTTCCATAGGTAACGCATTTCATCAGTGAAAGCAGGATTTTTAGGACAAAATATCAAAAATGTGGAATTTAGTAGTATTTGTGTTGACAGTCGCGGCGGAACCTCATTAATTGCCACGAGAGAAACAAACCATGGACTAGGATTGGAAAATGTCCAACTGAGTCCTTTGGCATTCCGGGACAATAGGTACGCTTCCCACTACGCTACCCAGGCTTCCTTATTCTCGTCACAGTTTGAGCGGGGTTTAAGGAACTATCTCGATTGTCTGCCGTCATCGTCCTTCAAGGATGACAGCGTAAGGGTTAAGGAGGCTTGAAGGAATCCAATGACTGTGAGTCTCAATTCTATAACACTAGTGAAGCTACCCGTTGAGTATCAAAGGGAAGAATATTATCACTTACATTGCTTGTAATATACCAATCATATCTTATTAGGAGCAAAGAATCATTATTGAGTTATTAATGGACATATACACGTGGAATCTCGACTTAAACAATGAGTATGGTCGTTATGGGGACTATGACTCAAAAATGCTAAAATATTGCAAAAAATCGTTACGTTTTGGCAAAAAGTTTGAAATTTCGACCGGAATAAAAAATTCGATTGAAGGAATGAGAATCTTTATTTTATTTTTTTTCTATTTGTAACTATCTTTCCCAATAACAGAAAACCACTATTTCTAATTTAATTTTGAACATAGAAAAAGGTATGCAACCAAATGAAAATTCAGCTTCACGTGTATTTCTTATGTGAAATTTACTGACTTATAATTATATATATATATATATATATATATATATATATATATATATATAATAATTTGAACAGAAGGTGAAAGAAAGAGATAGGAAACATGTAACTAAAATTGGACGAAGACACTGGTGATGTGGAAGATGGTAAAGCCGAGAAAGCTTCCACATCACCAGTGTCTTCGTCCAATTTTAGTTACATGTTTCCTATCTCTTTCTTTCACCTTCTGTTCAAATTATTATATATTTATTCGCCTAAAGGCGGTGTGTGAGTGAGTGAACGAAATATATATATATGTGTGTGTGTGTGTGTGTGTGTGTGTGTGTGTGTGTTGTCCAATTTTATATGTTTCCTATCCTCTTTCTTTCACCACCTGTTTGAACGAAATATTTATTATATATATATTTAGAGTTACCGCTCCAAGTTAGGGGAAGGGAAGCGGGGGAAAGAAAGGAAGAGAGGGGAAGTTGTGGTATAGGGGAGGGGGACGGGGATGGGCACGAGGTGTCGCGCCTAGATGTCTAGATGGGGATTGCAACAAAGTAGGGAGGGGCGTGGGTGAATTTGGAAGAGGTTGGAGAGTTGAACCTGGCTGTCCAGAGGACTGAAACAAAGTTGCTAAGTGAGGAGGGGGCGGGGGAGTGTATGGGAGGGACAAGGATGGGCACGTGGTGTCGCACCAAGATGTCTATGGGGAGGGGGGAGTGCAACAAAGTAGGGAGAGACGTGAGTGGGGGTGAGCTGGGGAGAGAGTGAAGAATTGCGCCTGACTGTACAGAGGACTGCAACAAAGTTGCTAAGTTGGGAGAGGGTGTGGAAGGGGAATAAAAGGCGTTGGAGGAGGAGGGGGGCGAGTAAAAGGACGAGAATTTAGTGCATGATATTAAGACCGGGTGGGGAAAAAGCTCTACAATGCCAGATAATAGAAAGTTCAGTATTACGGAGTTGTATGTTCGATGCGTCAGCGGGGAGGGCGTGGAGGATGGTGAGTCGGAAGCAAGAGTCGAATTTGAGGTTATGAGTGGAGGCGTGTTTGGGGACTGGGAAGTTGGGCGGGGCGGCTCGGTGTCCGTTTATCCTGATGGACAGGGGATTGCAGGTCTCGCCGATATAAAAGGAAGGGCATACCTTACACTGCAGTAGGTATACCACGTTGAAGGTGGTGCAGCTGCCGTGGGAGGAGATAGGAAATGGGGTGGGGTTGTTGGGACTGTGGAAAGAAGAGATATTACATATTAAAGGGCAGGTTTTACAACGAGGTTTATGGCAGGGAAAGGTACCAGGGATTTCAGGAGGGATCGAAGTGGGACGGGATTGGTGGGGGCGTAGAATATTGTTGAGGTTGGCCGGTCTTTTGTATGTAATGGTGGGGCATTTGGGGATTAAGTCGGAGAAATATATATATTATTATACATTACTAGCGAAAATACCCGTGATTCTCAACGGAAGAGAAAAAACTTGAAAATAATGTAGTAGTGCTGTTTACCCAAAATGGAAATGATTTCGAGTAAAAAAATACAAATAAATCGCTTTTAAATTTAGATGTAAAAGATAAAAAAATCGAAAACCGAATAATGGTATGCTGATAATACATAGATGATGGTTTATAATTAAATCGAAACGTAGTGGAAAGCGGAAGGTACCTGTTGAAATCCAACGCGTGTGAAAAACATTGAACTTATTTTATATGAAAACCACAAATCCTGAAGAATAGTGTCAGCGTGGTCATTTAAGGAGTTTGTAATCTATCTTGTACGTTTTGTTCATTGTAGTAGACACGCTGACCATTTTCCAGGTGCACAGAGAATGAGTTACCGTTGGTCCTCTTTCATTATGGGAAACCCAAAAATGGGCCACGCAGACTCATTACTACTTAAATAGCATCCAGTTTGATAGATGGTCACCTCGCCCCTCCGGTTCTCGTGAGCCGTCTTCTGAGTGATTAACAGCTTGATCGCTTCCCTTTTGTACATAAATATATTTGCATTCAATTACTTAATTTAGTAGCGCTATTCAACTTTGATATGTGCGTTTAGTATCTTAATCAGGATTGGATAGTAGGGTACAATCCAGCGGTTGAAAACGTCAAAAGGAGCATTTGTAGCGGAAGCCATGTTTATTTGACCTATCAATCCACCGTCACCCGGACTGAGCCATCGGTGTAAAGAGTATCCATTATCATTGGTTACGATTGCTAGTTAAAAAAATACATGGTGATTCTTAGTGCACTTGCCGATTTTCATGCACGAATGTCGTTCATTGCGCAGAATTTCCGTTCTTCTTTCGGGTGAGAAGCATGTAGTGACGTCATTGTAGTTTCCGCTCTCTTAAAACAGAGTAAAGTTTCGGAACAGGTGAATCTTTATTTGAACCAGATTTAAACTGTGTTTACACGATGCATTTACCCGCGCAAGTACGTGGCTGGTCAGATGCTTGAACACATTCACCAAATTAGAACAGGGGCTATTTTATGTCCACGCATTCACGCATTTCCGCAATTTTGAGTGTTTACACGGTGAAATTTGATGGTGATTGTGTTCACGCATCTACCCGAGCGGGTAAATGCATCGTGTAAACACGGCTTTATAGTTGGTTACCCAACCGTAGGTACGGTTGAAATGAAATTTGTGCGGTTCTTAGCGTAACCCGAGAAAAACCACGGGGAGATACTTATGCGATCGCTGGTGGACATGTATTTGAGCATCCAATTCTAACCTTTGTCGTTTCTTTTTGCAAGGGCCCATTTTCTCGCAAATAGCACATTCCTCTAGCTTTAGAAAATGTATTCGTAAGGTTACTCTTTATTTTAATTAAGCATGTTGATGGATATATTTTTAAGTCCAAAGAGGGGAAACACAGCGGCGAGTGAGACTCTTTAATAGGCAACTCATTGATTGAATGAATGTAAGTTAAGTGCACTATTACACTTTTAAACATATATAAGTATTTTGTTACGTTTATGATGTGGGAGTTGGTCTAAAAAACAGTTCACAATCGTAATGAGAGGCAGGCGGTTCTACTACGTGTAATACATGTGAGTATTAAACGATAATAAACAAAGCTGTATTTGTTGTAGCAACAGAGGCATTATTACCATTGCTATTCGCTGCACATAAATATTCTTGTACATTTAATTGCTTGCGTAGCCTCTTTAATTCCTTTACGTGTATCTTTTACTACGTAAGTGTTCTATCATATGCATGCAGTGCCCCTATGAGAGATACTTTGAGAATAGACTTTGAAGAGCAAACTTGTTGTAAATATGCATTGAATTATCGATTACCCCCCGAAGCAATCTATCACGGGGACCTTGGGACTCTGGGCCCGTCTTTTACATATTTCCTTTCTACGTGTTTTGATGGGCCTGCAGGAAAACATTATGATAAATGCTACAGGCATGAATATCCTTTGAAATCAAATCCCTGGTAGTTAATGAAATTAGCTACTGCTGATTTTAGAGAATAATAATGAGATTTTTCAGCTAAAAAAATAAATTTCAGACGAATAGAATCCTAAAAAATCTAGACAAAGAAACTTTATTTATTCAGCCATCGGATAGAAAAATCCCGGCTCTCTATCTTGAGTGAAAGTACTTTTAGAAAGCAAAAATATGAAACCACAGCACCGAACCCAATGCTTAGCATGAACCACCAGGGGGGGCCTTTGGGGGCCCCGAGAGCTTTTCAATATAGCCTATGTTACAGCCAGATACCTATATTTTCTATCTAAGTGACAAATTTCAGCTCAATTGGTCCAGTAGTTTTTGAGTGATGGAGCAACAGACAGACAAACGGACAGACAGACACCATAAGATTTTCATATATGTATAGCTGAATTACCCCTGCGAAGCTCGGGATAACACTTCCTTTATAAATTATCATATAATTAAGAGGAGAATCGACTGAAGAAAATGAAAAACTTCACTCTTTCGGGTATCCGATGAATTATTTTTTAACTCTCTATCCAGAGTGAAAGTATTTTTTTTTAACAAAAACCTTTAACCATTGCACAAAACCGAATGCTTTGAATTCCTTATCATGTTAACTGAGCAAAATGAATTTCAACTGGGTTAAAGGCCACATTTGGTTACCAAGGAAATATGCTGTTGTTGATTTCTGAGAAAAAAATAAACCACTGCATGAAACCCAATGCTTAGAATTCCAAATCAGCTTAACTATGCAAAATCACTTTTTAATGCGCTAAAGAGCAAAATGTGGTCGTCAAGGAAATATGCTATTGTTGATTTATGAGATAAATGCGCCTTTTTGCAGCTTAAAACGCGGTTTTCAGACAAATACGAATAGGAAAAGATAATTGATTGAAAGATTTCTAAACTGCATTTATTCAGCCATTTGATAAAAAAATCCCAACCCTCTATGTTGAGCGGAAGTAGTTTTAAAAAGCTAAAAATGAAACCTCTGCACAAAACCCAATTCGTAGCTTAAACCACCAAAGGGCCCTTTTTGGGACCTTTTGGGGTCCTGACGTATTTTTAAATAGCTAACCTTCTCCTTGAAAAAATGCAAATATGTGCCAACTTTCATGGTGATCGGTGAAACGGTGTCCAAGTCTATTAATCTTGGACAAACATCCATTTTTATATATATAGATATATACACATCGGTGATTATTATAGTAGATCATTAACGCCTAGATTGGCAGCAAGTTGAAGTTTTAACTGCTACTGTAAATTACGGCGATGAAGTACGCATCAAAAAATGCTGAAATTGCTATGAGAGTTTGCAAGTCTTGTATAGTGGTAGCTAAACATGGTGGAATTTGCGGAGAAGGCTCTTTTCCGAGGTAGAGTCAATTGCCTGCACTTTATCTCCGTACGGGTGAGTAAGGTAGTCTCCGCGAATGACTTCAAAGGTTCCTAAGGTGGCACACAATCGCGTCCAACATCAAAATGTCATTTCCATCATCTATATGTTATTTACATTATTCTACAGATTTCTCTGGCGCTTAATCCAATTGCTTATAGAGGGAGTTTTCCGATGGTTTTCCAACAACATCAGATTTTTTTGGTGCAGCTCTGTTTGAATCGTAAACATTGTCGTATGAAACGCGTTGCATAAACTTTTCCAAACCTCTCAAGTTAGATGCAGCTATGTTGGGAGCGTTGCCTACATTCTGATGTCCTCTACCTTACGTTCCTTAAGCCGGTGTCCCACGGTAAATTATTTCTTAAATAAATTCATTAAATAATTCATGAAAGTTTTCAGAATCGGAATGCGCATGCGCGAGCCAACATTCTGTTAATTTATATAAATTAGGTAGCTCTGTAAAATATGAACAAAACACGGCCAGTGATAGTTTTTTTGACCATATCCTTGCTAGAGGCTACTTCCACAACTTGATAAGAAAAAATTAAAATACACCCTCCAGACCATCGTGTGGCCGGAGGGATATATACCCAGACCGGGAAGGTTGGTTAGAGGGAGGATACCCTCTGTACTGGGGAGGTCGGGAGAGGCCACTCCTCCATACCTCTAGCGTCCTGCTCTTGTCTGCTGTCCGCAAGTGGCAGGCAGATTAAATGTGGGTTGGCACAATGGACCTAAAGGGGTTATGTGCCAGGAAAAGGTTCTTACCCACTCAAACGACAATCAAATCAATCAATGGTATGTGTGTTTCATGGAGAGTTTTACAATAACAAACTTCTGACACCTCTACTTTACCCACAAAAACTGCAAGGTTGATGAAGATTTCTCAGTGATATTAACGGTAGCTCACGGCCAAGAGAGAGGTTACGAACATCAAATGCCAAGTTTCGAAATTCGAAAAGAGAAATTAGATCAAATATTATACCTTAAGTGGGGTAAGCGACTACAGTCGCAAATGGAAGTCGCTCCTTAGGTGGGGAGTGCGACTATAGTTGCGCGCTACTTAACTATGTGCTTCTTGGTGGGGATGGCGACTAAAGTCGTCCATTGCGATTCTTTCTGTTTATACTGTGTGTTATATGATTCTAGCCAAACATTTTCTCACTTTTAATTTACATAATGGATTTATCTATCGGAGATAATCTATTTTACTCTTACGTTAAATTCTAGGAGGCATAAGAAAACATGTTATAGCTTTTTATTTCATGAAAATCAGAGGATTTGCTCCCCACCAGCTGAAAGATAAGGAAAAAGTCGTCCCCAACGAAGAGGTTAATTTACGTGGGTGGCTTATGCATCGGCAAAGACTGCGTTGCATTAGTTACGACTTTCAAACCAAAAAAGATATCCCTTCGGTGTTTGATAAGAGCTTTTTAATTCGATTGGAATCATAATGAGATAAACAAAACTTTTTTTTTATTTATGGTGCATCTACTGGCTTTGGACCTTCTCCTACCTCAACGTCTTTTTCTTCTCTTCGTCAAACCTGAAGGTGGCATCTTGAATCGGCATCGAAATTTAATCTGTGATATTATCAGTTGTCTGAATTCAATGAAAATTGTCTCCCTCCGCCAGATAAAGCCATCACCTGCGATTATAACCTCCTGGTGGTGAACATGTACATTCCCACGTGTTCGCTAAGTTTCTCTCGTAGAAATGTCTCATAGTTAAAGTCAGGCTTCTCTTAAAAATAACTCTGAAATATCATGTGCAATGATGGGGAATATAAATCGAATATGGAGAAAATGTTCTCGTCATTTCTTGCTTGTGAACCTAGTTAGCAATTCCTTTGGAATTAATATTAAATATATTATAAATTATTATACGCTATGATCATTTTACATTTCAACAGTTAGCAGTAAAGTAAAGTAGAATATACATAACTTAATATTAATATATGTATTTCCAATGATATGATAGACACATTCCATTTTTAAAACTCTAGGGTTTATCAAAATGACCGCACCTACAAATGCATTTGGTTATTTAGTGAGGATTGTAGATACTATGAGTAGGTATTTAACTCACAGGAGACTTGATGGTAATCCACTGCAAGGGCACAAAGATGCAACCGCTGCCTTTTCCAATGCTTTTTTTCTCTCAGTGAATGAAATCTGCTAAGAAATAATGTGGTAGGTAACGTAGGAAGAGTCATCATTTTTATAAATTAAGCCGTAAGTAAAAAAATATCCGTTTTAACTCTTTTTTTGTCAACTGTATAAATTGTGTTGGTAGTAAGAATGCATCTTTTATCTACAAGATGAAAAAAATAGTCTAATTTCGCATTCGAACCCTGCCAGAACCGCACCTCCACTTCCGCCCATGGAATTAACCAACTCGGCTACGGAGCCAATTCCTTGTAAGTCACACACGGTGAGTCCAAATCTGAATCTAGGGAGAGGAAAAACCTCGCGACAGAACCCGAAAGAAAAAAAACTCCGATCGGCCCAACGTGTGCGTGGACGTGGGTTTCCTCAGTGCATTCTTTCCGCTTGGGCTTTTGCTCTCGGAGTTTATTTGACTCTGATTTCGCTAGCCCTGACGCATCCGCATCAGTCCTCGTCGGCTCTCGGTGATGCAAAGGCCGCCGCTAGTCTTGTGTGCCCTCTCAAGTTTTTTTCCGACCCGGCCCCATTCAATCAAATCAGTGAAATGGGGCGAGTGAGGGTCTACATATCATTGGAAATGATAGTATGTAGTACATCTACTTACTACCTAGCAAGCCGCCGCAGAGGCGTGCGGCAAGCGGTGTTGGGACACCAGCCATGATAGGCGAAAGTATAGGGAAAATGAGGGGAAGAGAACAGTGGTTAATTGCATATTAACGATGTTTATTATGGTAGTGTCACATTGATTTTGTTATAATCACTAAGGGTTTTTGGAAAGAAGGAATTTGTTTTACTATCAGTTCGGCAGTGTATCTTTCTAATTTAGTCGCTTCATTCAGTCCTATAGAGTTCTAGCGCGGGTTCAAAATAATAACGTTGGTGTTTTGCTGAAAATCACCTGATCTTAATTTTTCAAGTAATCATAAGCCTAGGGTGTAGATCACCAGCCTATGCAGTGCCCACACCACGGGTAGCTTTCCCTGGAAACTGTTACAGCGCTATACCGGTTAGTTTTTGGCACACTTAGGCCAGTGTGCCTCTAGGTAAATCAAAGTCTATGAATAATCTAGCAAGGCCCGTTTTCTCTATCCTGCTCGTGCTAGGATCCAATCATGAGAGCCATCATATCGTTGCTTGCGACCCACCAATACAATTAGGCAGGTAGGCAATTGTATACAGATATTCAAATGTACTGGCACACCGGAACGTGGCATAAGCAAAAAAGATATACAAGGAAGGGTTTAAAATGAAAGATTTCGTTGGAGCTGAATCGGTTGTCTCGGCGGATTTCACTTTGCCGAGGGAGGAAGATAGGAAGGGGGATTTAGGGAGGAAGTCTGTTGATAGCGTTTGTAAATGATGAAATAGATGACGTTATGTGTATAGAAAGGGGTATAAGGTAATAGAGGGGGGGTTTAAGGAATTTGTGCAGAAAGTATTTGGGAATTTTGTCGAAAATCATGTACAATTGTTTCAATAATTCAAGGAAAATCAGCAGAAAGGCCCAGGGAATCATGTAACAATATATTTTTAAAGAAAGAGTACAGAAATTTAGAAGGGTATACATTGCGTATTATACGTCTGTATCTGTATATCGCACTGTTTGAGCTCCACATCATGCATTCGTACATTTTAGACGTTCGTGAAAATTACGTTAACTATATATCATGAGCATTTTTAAAGTGTATCAAGTATGAAAACTGTTATCATTATTATTCAATACTAGAACAGCCATCAGCCTTGCTTTGGTGTTCTATTTAGCATTGAAAACATATACCTACCTATAGGTTCTTCCGACGTTGGCTTCCACGGGGTTTCATGATGAAAAGCTGAAAGGCTTTCGGTGTTTCTCCGAGTCCAGTGTCTTGGGTCTACAACAGTTTTGTCTTCGTTCTAGAGAACATCTTCAGACTGGCCAGCTGGATTTGGCCAGATCAGCAGATATATACCCGGCCAAATATTTTTAAAAATAAAGAGAACAGAAATTTAAAAGGGTATACATTGCGTGTTTCAATCCTTCATACTTTTTACCATCCATCACTCCGTCCAAAATTCTAATTCTGTTCCTTCACATTCCACTTTTATCCTCGCTGTCACTGCTTTCAGCTTCCATTTAAATCTTAACACGTTCTCCATTCACTGGTTCATCTACATCTACAAAATACCCTGCAAGCCGCCTTAAGGGTGTGTGGCAGTAGTCACCAATATGCATTACACTATACTCTATTATAGTTAATGTCACTGCGACCATTGATGCGTTACCCTAAATCGTTTTTGCTCGTCAGGAGGCAAATCCTCAGAAGCACGCACTACTCTTAGTTATACTACCAATGTTGGAGGGACCGTTTGTATTGATGTATTTTGCAACTGCATAATTGGAGAGGGATTCAAGGCGTATTCTGAAAACATGCACGGCATGCTGTTAACACTAGGCAGCAGATAAGGATGCAAGTATTAGGGTGGAAATCAACTAACTCGCTACACTACCTATCAAAACACCTAGTTTAAAGTATTTTTTATCTGCCTCCTCTTTATCCCTCTCCTCCACCTACCGACCAACATATCAAAATCCTGATACTTTATCTCATCCTCACCAAAGTGAAGTATTTCGCCGTGAAAAAAAGTCACTTGACTTGCCAGTGATTCGAAACCGGATCTCCCGGTTTACCAGCCAGGAGGGCAAGCCAGATTAGGGTGATTACAAAATTGGCAATGTTCGAAATGTTGACCGGCTTAATCGGTTATTGGTTCCATTCCGGTAAAAAAGAAAGTGGAAAAAATTTGGGCTCGATCGGACAACGTTTAGGGGTCGCGCAACAGCTTCAAATTCTGGAAAATAGCGATTTTCCTGATAAAAAAGATATATTTGCCTAATATCCAGGGGCATGACTGTCGCTTGGGTGGGTTTTTCACACGGGAAATGCTTCCACAGTGTTTCAGTAGTAGTATGACACTAATTACGTCTTCGCCCAATGTGGGGGTGCGGCAGAGGGCGGGGTAATAGCGACTTTCCATTCTTCTTTGGCGTGGGTAGTGACGCTGTACATTGTGAGCATGGGAACGGCAGTAAAAATCCTCGTATTTAAAAATATTTTATTTTTATTTTGGCTAACAGTGATCACACAAACCATATGTCACTCGGAATTTTCTACAGCATTTTTATCATCATAACTTTTCCTATGCTCAGCTACAATTGCTAACAAATATTGCCTTTGCTGTTCATCTTTTGTTAGGTTATTACCCGTAAGGAACTTCGTTATCAAAGCAACCCATCTTTCAGCCATGCCATTTACTACTCTAATGTTCAGAACTATTTGTCGTCCTGCGGGATAATTTTCATTCTTCATCCACAAATCTTGATCCTGCACATGATTTGTCAATGCCAAGGAAATTGAAGAATTTGCTGGTGTTTTTTGTTCACAAAATCAGAAGCCACTTTTGCACTAGAGATAGGATACGCCTTAGCCTGGGGACTCTCCTGCCCTTCCCTCTCGTTAATTTTTTCCCCATTTCTTGTTTTTCATGTTATGTAATATTTGGATCAAAAAAGCGAGCCCCGCAATAACTTCAGAAAAATACCAAAAATGTGCTGCAAATATTTCATAGAATATCTTCCAGTGATTGTCACTTTTTTCTTCTGAGCTAAAACTTGTAAGAAGTGAAGGTCATTGCGTGGCGACTCCGCTGCAGAAGGTGCCCGGTACCAGACCGGCGCATAGTATACGTAATGAAAACGCACACACGGAAGAAGGCGCTCTCGAGCTTAGCAGTTAAATTAAAATGTTTGCTGAACATCCAAATCTTAATTCAATACAATGCCTTTGCCATCCACCGAGATTTATGGATTGCACTTGGCTTTTTGAACAAATAGACAGCATCCCCATGAACGCCGAAGAACATGATGGTCAAATCCGAAGCTCCTTATAATCCCTGCGTGGTTGTTTAATCTGGAAACAATAGACGAAATGAAAATTCAATAAACTGGTGACGTAAATAAGAACGGCAGTACGAACTTTACGCGAAGTTGTAACGGTACCAGAACTTCCTGGATGCAGAATTTAAGAACTTCGTCGGGGTTGGGAATATTCCTCTTGCAGCGTTAAGACACTGATGTGTCATAGATTTAAGTAAAATTTCAGAAAAAAGATGAATGAAAGAAATTCAAATTAATGTACTTCAACTAATGACTCATTGACGTATAAAAGGTACCTTGACGTTTCTCTTTACGATGTTTGCGCACCGAAAATTTCAAGAACGTTTTTATCAATCCAAAGAGTATGTGCAGTTGCTATTGATGCGGCAGTTATGGCATGGACAGCGTGGCGGTGACTTGTCAGGGTCCTTTCTAATGAGGACCTAATCTCTTTGTCTAAAAGCAGTCTTATTCGCTTCCTAACAGAACCTTGGGTTAGGCTTAAAATCTACGTATGACTTATTAAGTTAAACATTCAAGAGGGTTTTTACAAAATAACAATATGTGCTTTAATTTACTAACCCTTATCCTTGGAATCGTCGTCGGTAAACGATTTTCAGGACTCGCGGTGTATACACGTTTCACCTCCACTTTTCCCAATAGCTGAACGAATCTCCACTCCTCCTTTTCTGTGTCCCAGCTGATTCGGACCGTTTTACTTTACCTTCATCGTGCTTAGCAGTATCCTTGTCGACACAGCTCATGTAACCGAATTGGTTTTCCCTCGTGGACTTGTAGAATAATCAATCCTCTTCTAGCTTCATCATATCCATGGCATTGATATGGCCAATTTCAACAGTAGGTAACAATTTAGCTTGGTCAGTCATTAACTTATTGCGCCGCGTCTCCCAGCGTATTTCCCATGCATTATTTGCCTTTCTTAAGGCATAAAAAGCTGTTGTCAATGCGTACGAGAATCTCCGTAGTATTTCTTACCTCTACAATCGCAATTCCTGCTTTTTTCCAGAACACCTCAGATTTCCAAATAGTCAGCCTGGCACTTTCACGAACAGTTTTCTTCTCATTTTCAATAAGGTGTTTGAAATACTGTAAGGACTGGCGAAGTGTTGGGAGCTTTGGACACACACTACGTGGGATGCCCCAATCTGCAAATCTGATGGGCTCGCCTCGTCTTTTTGCTCATAACGCCGGAGAGAAAATCGGTATGCTGGAGTCACTTACGGGATTAACTGCACGAAGGGAAACGAGTTTCGCTCCCAAAATGTAGCAACCTCGGTGTGCGTAGCCGTACGCGAAGTCCACCGCCCCCGAACACCCTCGCTGTTAATCATCTAAACTAAGGGGCCGCGAATTTCAGGATGCATCTCGGCTAGAAAACAATGTAGTCTCGGCCCATGCGCTCAATGTACAGCGTCCCTACCTACTCCAAAGGAAAACGAAAAGTCGCTATTATCCCTCCCTCTGCCACCCCCACATCGGGTGAAGTCGTAATTGGTATTTAATCACTGCTGGAACACTGTGGAAGCATTTCCCGTGTGAAACACCCACCCAAGCGACAGTCATGCCCCTGGAAATTAGGCAAATATGTATTTTTACCAGGAAAAGCGCTATTTTCCAGAATTTGAAGCCGTTGCGCGACCCCTAAACGTTGTCCGATCGAGTCCAAATTTTTTCCCCTTTCTTTGTTACCGGATTGGAACCAAGAACCGACTAAGCCGGTCAACATTTCGAACATTGCCAATTTTGTAATCACCCTAAATCCAGATACACAGCCAAGCCCTCTCAGTTAGAGGTGAATTTAAGATGCTGCATGTATTAAGGCGAATTTCAGATCTTTTTTTTTTTCAATTCTAGATGCTCTTGTCGGGAGTCCACATTGTAGCTTAGGAGAAGTCACCGTTTATTATTTAATGATGTCGGTGGATATTAAACCAACATTTTTTCTTTAGAGGGACTAAACTTTGACAATTTAGAAATAATTGCGGAATACACAAATGACGTGGTATGCAGCCACACACACACACGTGTTCAAATATATTCACCACGTGTATGAAATGAACCATGAATAAATCCTTGGACTGGACCAGGATTCGAACCCGGATCCCCCCCATTCCCGAATCAGGTGTATTTGCCAGTTACACCACCAAGCCGAATAATCCTCATTCCTCGGCGACCAAGTTTCGGAGCTGCTTTATGCTACGCATCGCTACGTTATAATGTTCTAACTTCATTCACGCTTGTATTTAGAGTACTACCTGTGAAAAAATTATTTTTCTATGTGTTCTATTATTGTGCCAGATAAATTCTTCTCTTGGTGCCCTTGTTACTGGGCCTATTGTCAATCAAGACGCAAACAGAAAACTTAAAGATTTTTATGTGCTGGGCAATCAAAGAGATCAATTTTAGTTTTCGGAGACTTCGCTCAGCACTGCTCAGATAAGAGTGCGTCGTATTCCGGGGATTTCCACTACGTTGAGTCAGGGTTTCTTCGACTACGATTCGGATGAGTTGCGGCTTCAACCTTGAGGTGGCTTTACGTGTGGAAGTTACTTCTACGGCAGTAGACTTAGAAGCCGCTTAAACGGGGTAATTTAATGCGTAAGGGCAACGGCCTGCAACGATGGAAACACCGGTTCCCGATCAGTCACAGAAGTTAAGCATCGTTGGGCACGGCGGGAGTTTGGAGGGTTGATCCTCCTAT
Source organism: Pyrrhosoma nymphula (assembly GCA_963573305.1). NCBI lineage: Eukaryota > Metazoa > Arthropoda > Insecta > Odonata > Coenagrionidae > Pyrrhosoma > Pyrrhosoma nymphula. Next base: position 1,515,127 of record OY754335.1, on the reverse strand, counting down.
TCGTCCGAGTGCTATGTTGCCCCTGTCTTCTGCACGTGGCAGGCAGTAAGTGCAAATAGACATTATCCGTCGAAGCACGTTAATGTGGTTCCACCGTGAAATTACTTAAATGTCATTTTATTCATATTCTGTCTACTTGTAGAAAAAAGGTGTCCTCTATCTGATATGAACAACAGAATAATACCTTTCCGCGCTATTTTATTCTATAATTGAACTTGAAATTACATCGTGTTCAATGGGGGAATGAGAGAAACACTGGGAAAATAGTATTTTTCCATAAAATATAAATCCCATTTTTGCGGTAAACTATGTATAAGAAGGAAATAATCCAGAGGAAATGAATAAAAATAAAATGTAGGCATCTTACCATATCTTATTTATTTCTAGTTACCTATTAGGAAATTACTGCCGTAATTGAAATCAAAATGCGGTAATTCGTAGGAAATGGCGCTGCAGTCGGCTCCTATGGCTGGAAAAAAGAGCTCATTTAAAATACATTCGTGTAATAATAATCTGCATATTTTGTACCTTAACTTTTGGGTTTCTATAGGTAACGCATTGCACCAGTGAAAGCTGGATGTTTTTGACAAAATATAAAAAATTGGAATTTAGTATTTATTTTGACTCACACAGTCGCGGCGGAACCTCCTTAAGCAAAAGTACTTCTAATTGATGCGTAAGCACGTACGCCTATGGAAGTAGGGGGGTCGAAAGCGGTAGCGATCGATTGTGGTTTAGACTTGCAAGGGTGACTGGCTTCTATTATTCCTGCAAGTGACATTTTGGTTCTGCGATAAAATCACATCGCATCTGGTTGAAATTCTAATCACGTCACTGCGAGTGTGGATCAGAAATGGATGATGCATCCGGACTCATTGCATCACACGAAAAATAAATATTTTTGAACCTGTGTATGATGAAATGCTGAACGGACTTCGGTGTTCCTCCGCTTCCAGTGTCTTGGGTCTACAACATTTTCGTCCTCGTGACAGAGAAAATCTTTAGGTCGAAGTGATTCCGTCTAGATTTGGCCGGGTATATGTCTGCTGATCTGGCCAAATCTAGACGGAATCAATTCCATCTGAAGATGTTCTCTGGAACGAAGACAAAACTGTTGTAGACCCAAGACACTGGACTCGGAGGACCACCGAAAGCCTTTCAGCTTTTCATCATGAAACCCCGTGGAAGCCAACGCCGGAAGAACCTATAGGTAGGTATATGTTTTCAATGCTAAATAGAACACCAAAGCAAGGCTGATGACTGTTCTAGTATTGAATAATAATGATAACAGTTTTCATACTTGATACACTTTAAAAATGCACATAAGTAATATATAGTTTACGTAATTTTCACGAACGTCTAAAATGTACGAATGCATGATGTGGAGCTCAAACAGTGAGATATACAAACGTAGATACTGATTGCCGAATTAGGTGATTTACGAAATAACCGTATTCATTGTTTACTCCCGTCAATCATTTCTTTGGGAAAAACCGGAAGTAATGGGTAAGCCGAACGATGCCCTGCAAGTAGCAATGCGCATGAAGGCATCGTTACACCAGCTGCACTGACTACTTTCATAAGAAATCATGTTCCATGTGTAAAGCTGCCTTTCAGGTCCTCAGTGGACCACAGACGGCCCCCGATCTCATCTCAGCCCAAGAAGATTCACAGCTCAGCTGGTCCATGTTGGGTGTAACGCTTTCGCCTCGATTTTGCATGGGCGTCGCATAAAGCCAAATCCAATGATCCCATTAATAATCCCCTTCCGATCCCCCCACCTGCGAGTGTCATGAACATGCGAATCATGGTCGCTTATCGGAGCGCAGTTGTCTGCTGGCATTGATTGCGTCACGCATTTAAGTCGATACGGAAAGATGACCATTAATTAGCATTTGGGTGGTTATGGGACAATCTCAGCACCACTGCTTTCTTGACCATTAGGAACACTTTCTTTTGGCTTCGGGATGGGAATGAAGGAAGAATGACCTAGTGAATGATTGATGAAAAGTTCTGGTGGAGATACCTCATCCAGATCATATAAAATGCGTATCCAGATGCTATAAAATGAATATACATTCATACTTACTCATCACGCCATTCCCTTTCGGAGTAGGAAAAGTAAAAAAATAATAATAATTCCCGTTAAGCCTGTAAAACTGGTTCTCTTTTTTGTTATATTCTGTTAATGCTATATTCTGCTCTATATTTTCCATGGCTACGGATTGTTTATCAATAAATCTATCTCACATTCTTATTAAACCCAGGACTGTCTTTTCATTTCGACTCCTGCTAAATAACTCGGAACGCTTTACTTCTAATAATTTCCTCCATAATTCCCTATCCTTGGGAGTCCTATTTTTCTCCTTGTACACTCATGCGATGCTTTAATCTTCACCCTCTCCTATTCTTCAAGACTCCTAATATTCCTCATCTTTAAGAGTCTCTTTCAACACATTCGCGGTCTACTTCTTCCTCTCACACCACTCACTCAACTTTCATGTATCTGTTTTGTTATTCGACTCTTTTCCATTCTCTCTACGTAGCCATGCCAACGAAGCGCACTCCTTTCCTGCCATCATTCAACCCACATTCCTTCATCACCCTCTCATTTATAACCCTATCTTTCCTAATTTCGACGCAAAGACTTCTTAGGTACCCCATTCCCGCTAAATTTGGCCTGATCTTATTCTTATCCTGACATAGGTACATAGGTTTCGCTGCCATGTAATAACATCGAGTCCGGTTGGTTGTGTACCCCACAAAAATTCCCCAGTAACAAGTGCCCAACTGTATTTTTCCAATACTTGTCCCCTTCCCCTTCCCCCCCCTCCCCCTCGACGCGGGACATCACCTGAACAAACTTATGGTTTTTTCAAAGTTCAAATATGAACGATCTTCTCGTGTGTAAATAAAACTCCCTCCCCCCCCTTGAAATTTTTCCCCTTCCCCCCACTCCCTCCCTCCACTTTCCTCCTAACCTCCCTCACCCACCTTCTCTTGTATATATACCTTGATTTCCAATTTTATGTACCTGATGCAGTGTATCGAAACCAGGGTCGATTAAAAATTTTTATCCGTGGAAAATTGCATCGTCTTAGTTCTTATCCGGTTATTATCTGGTTGAATATTTACTTTGCATACGGAAAGCGAAGTAAGTAGGTTCTCCCTTCGGCAGCACTAACGTCAACTAACCGACAATTTGATGTGATACGCAAAACCTGAACTCCCAGTTAGCACCAACTAAATGAAATGGCTTCGCCAACGTTCCTGTCAACGTTAACCAGACTACGTAAAGCAGACCTGACGTTGTACTAGTTGGCAGGAGCAAAGAGGAAGTAGGGGAAAATCTTGGAAGGTGGTAGGATGATGTATTGTAAGGCGGAGGTCTGAAAGTCGGTAGAAAAAAGTCAGAATTAATAATTATAGTTTGGTGGAGAAGGTCGGGATTATTGCAGCTGCGAGGGTTGTGAGTTCACTGGAGTACAGCAGTTTAAGTGCCTTGCCTCATACATATCGGCCAGATGGTTGCCTGGACAAAGAAATCCAGAATCGCATGCATGCAGTCTAGAGAAATTGGGAACTTGTTTCAGGATATTGGTGCGACAGATCAATGAGTAAACGAGTTAAGGGAAATTTCCATTCTGTTGACGCCTACATTGTCATGTGGCTCGGAAACCTGGTTCATGAAACACTTGCATTAAACGAAGATGGAGATGGCAGAGATGAGAGTGGATGCTCGGTGAAACAAGAAAGGATAAGAGCAGGAATGACAGATTTAGAGAAAGAGCCACTGAAATGCCACAGAAAGCCGGTCAAAATGGCATGGACGGGGAATGAGAAGACCTGGGCGATTAAGTGGGTTTATAAGTGACGAATGAATACGAATGTTGAAGGCAAGAGAAACCGAGGGAGGCCTAAAACAAGGTGAGGCGGGATTGTATATTAAAGAACATTTGAAGGGAGTTCAAGCGATCACTTCACGTACATTTCAATGCATTTGGACTCATTATAAATAAAAATGTAACACCTTTCCGAAGATAACAAAATACCAGCCTTTTACCGCACTACTCTTTGAGATATTTTCCAAAAAAAATGCAAGCCATGCAAAATATGGTACGTTTATGCGACCCAGATAGACTTATCTGTATAGACTTCTATTTATCAAAAATATAACGGTGCTCTTATGCTTGCTCAACTACTTGAAAAAATAATATTTTTACCTACCATAATAATTTGGACAAAATCGCGAAAAAAAACTTAGGTTGTGAAGGCATTTTTACCGTTCCATGTGAAAAAATAGGTCAAATTAAAGATTATTGTGTGTATATTTAGTTTGCCAAAAAGAGAATTTTATTCGTAAAAGATGCTTGTTCCATAAATATAAAAATATTTACTACATGCTTATTTCAGCTTCTGAAATTACAAATTCTAATTAGAATATGGTCTGTATTACGAATAGAGAAAAATGTCACTCAAACCACCTCAAGTAGCAAACGTCTTACGGTGGACAAGTAGTACGAGGATAAGGAGAAGTGGAGGAGACTTGTCAAAAATAGTAACCACGTGTGAAAATGGTAAAAGCTGAATAAGAATTGGTCGATTGTAAGTACCATCCACCTTACTGAGTGCTACGAAGAACGTCTTACACCGCGGATTCGGTATTAAGGGACACTATACGAAAGTCGATGGAACGATTTTGTGTTTCCCTAACAAATCTTAATAACTTCAGACATACCTATAACGCCTATCCAAATCAGCGGCATAAGGTATAATAGAGCACATTTGTAAGAATACTACGCAACTTGAGCGCGTAATGTCACACGTTGCCATGACAAAGTCAACGATTCGTAGTGGTTAACGGTAATTAACGGCGTAATTAATGGTTCGCCGCGCGGAATTATTGGTATAGCTTGAAAGCGCGCACACTAAGGGTGCTATGAAAGACGTGGTTTGACAGAGCTTGATAAGTACTATACAATAGTTAACTAATTGTGACAATCGTGCCAGGAATTGAAAAAGTTTTACACTGTTGAAGTGTTGGATTTGTTCAATTTTTCTCGAAAATTTTTAACGTGTCTTATTACAGGTATCTACAAAACAAGGAGGTAAATAAGTTTCGCCAACGATTACAAACTGAAAGAAGACTAAATGAGTGATCCAAAATGGCCTCATGACAGCAGCAGAACGAATTGAGAGGAGGATGAGAGGTAGCGTCGATAATACCCCGTTTACTCAACAGTTGAATGTGTCGACTTACCTACGTCTGTAGATCCCCTAGGGTTTTGGGAATCTTTGCGTTGAACCAAAACGCTGAGGAAACGCACGTCCGTACAGCTGAAACGCGTAGTTCCTAACGCTGCCGCCCTTACGTCGGTTGGCGCTGGCGATGTTGGGAAAAACGTGAAATATGTAGCGCGATACTCAGAAAAGGAACACAACATGGATAATGGCGCGCTTTAAGTGTGTTTGATAAACAGAGAAGAGTTTCATTTGCCCTTGAAACGATTTAGAATATTGCCCAAAGCCCCGTCTACACACACTTACAATTAAATATGTAATTATGCTAAATTTACAATAAAATACATTAGTGTGTTCTACACACGAGTATTTAAATTGACTACAGCGTCACCAACGCGGAGATCAAGAACTAAGCCTAAGTTGACTATCGGCGAGCGCCAACGACGAAAATCAGTGTTTGCTGCACGAATAACTTGGTTTGCTGATATACATCATGGATATTAGTCTTTTTCAAATATCAAACAGGGAACGAATAGAAATACCATCCAGTTGGAACTAAAAAAATGCTAGGCCGTCGCTTTTTTTGAGAAGGAAAAATTAACCACAGCCATGTCACAGAATTAACAAAATGGTAATAGTCAACGTTGATTCCGTTAAAAATTAGGCATCACAATTACTCAGGATCTATGTTGGAGTAAACTTACTCACGAAATAAGTTCTCGAGCAAACGGGTTGCTTTTATATATGGAATGCTAGAGAAATGCGATGAGGAATCACTCACAGTTTAGCCACTCCTAGAATACGCGTCTAGCATTTGGAATGCCAATGAAGCAGGCTTGATACCGAAATTAGATCTCTTGCAGCGACGAGCAGCTTGGTCTAGCAGGGATGTGTTATGGAAAGTCTTGCAATGAGGCGAGTTGCTTATCCAATTATGTAAATAACAGAAACTCAAATATAAATATATTGGTATATACTTCCTAAATATTAAAGTATGACGCGTAAATCATAAATAATTGGTCTTACACATAGGTATAGTGTGATGGATTATCAACATATTTAAAACCGATTTTGCAATTTTGGCCTAAGTTTTTATTGTTATTATCTACTATTAAATATTTAATTGGTATATGTAGCCACAAATGTACTCACAGACATCCTCGCGTGCTCGAGGACAATGCAAATATGTCGATTATAAAACTTGAACCATATTCGTGGGACTCTCTTCTTCATTCTGTTCATCTAAAACCTTCCCAAAAATATATCATGCCGTTTTTCATCAATCTATGACACCTCTGCCATCATTTCAGCAAAAACTAAGTAAGCTAGACTCAATGGAATGCATTAGAACAACAGTAAATGAAATGCCTCACTGGAGTAATAAGAATTCTCTTGTAATTAATGATCAAAAACAGTCCTTTATTTTTATAATAAAATGTCCTCATAGCTTGCTTTCAAAATATCTTTGCGTTGAATAACCGTTAAACCTGATATCGGTTATTCCTCATAATCGTCCATCCATAAATTCGACCTATTTGCCGCCAGCCACCCCATAGCCAATGCTAAATTATCCTAAAATATTAAGCCTTCCGCCAAATTCACCTAAATTTACGAACAAAATACGCATGAGTACGCAATGGTATAGTTAATTTGGGGGTCCGACCCGTTATTATTAAATATTACCCATATTCAACTACAGGTGCGTCATCTGCACGGACATAGTTAATTATTGGTCATATTTAAATATATACATACTGATCTGTGCGTAGACGGGGCCAAAGGTATCATAAATTCTTGAATTCTAATTTCGTTAGAAAAACTGCTTCCGTTTCCCTTGTTCGTGGAAATTCCTGTAGAGGGCCGCACAGAGTTACATCAGTCAAGAGTCCTCTGGATTGTCTATAATACACTACATAGTACCTACCCTATGAGGAAGTAGTGTTTAGAACGGCCATCCAGAGGACTCTGACAGCAGTTACGCCAATGTCGTGTAAACGCATGTAGGGTTACCTATAGATTAACCCTGATACAGTCCTGAGGAAGTATGATAAATATACGGAACGTTGGCAAAAAAGGAATATTAACTGATCATTCATAATAGGCCTATATCTCCAGAGATGTTTATCATACTTCCTCAGGGCTGTATCAGGACTAATCTATAGGTATCTATCTATCCATCCAGCGTGAGTGATGGGGATATTCCGAGGGAATCGTGAATGGAGGGAGAGAAGCTGATAAAGATTACGGCGGGGAAGTTAAGTCCAATTCAAGAACCGCAGGTGACGGAGGGGAGCGCGGGTATAAAAAGGACCACGAGCTTTTGACGGAGGCTAATCGCAAGTTTGACAAGGTCTCGCCGTGGATCGCGGAGTTCAGAGAAAGAGGGAGAAAGTGTTTGTCAACTGGTTTTGGAGGTGATATCTGTGCTTCATCGTCGGTGCTTCTCCTGTTTCGTGTTAACCATGGGAGTGTTGTGCCGGTCTGACGCGCTAAGCGGAAGGACAGGGGTGTTGGAGCGTTTTGGTGCTTTGGTGGCTCTGCTGCTGGCGCTACACGTGGTCGCAACGGTGAGTCCCCAATCTGCGGAGGACTTATTTGGATGATATTATCGGTTGTTTGGAGGAAAGAAGGCTAGTTAGAGAAATTCGGAGAAAAAGAAATGGTTGCAGGGTGAATGAAGGTTCCTCCGGTGTCATTTCTAGTCACTGTGGCGGTGGAATAAAGTGTTGTCGCAGCAAAACGGCTGCCGCCGCAGCTGTTTTGGTCAGACCACTGTTTCAAATAACTGTTGAAATACAACAGGTTAGCTTCGTGATCGTTCCGCAGCCGGGACGTTGCGCTGTGTGCTGTGCAGCGGCAACTGATAGCTGAAGCTGACTGTTTCGTCTTATATTCCGTTCCAGTTGCTCTGCACGTGTGGCTGCGTTGCGGTTATAAGCTACAATCTGTTGGATTTGAATTTGTTGCATGCGGTTGCTGGTTTATTCAGCCAACACACGTCCGCCCGTAGTTACAGATAGAATTATAACTGTCAAGTTCAAATATTTCATGAATCCAAATGAAATTGTTGCTTTACATGAGTGAATGACTTCTTATTACCTAGAATACAGGACTACCAGCCGTGTTTTAACAGCAACGATCGATCGCCTGTTGTTTGGTGTGCCTCTATCTGTTGTCCGCAACAGAGTGTGTCGCGGAACTGTTTCGTTTTGAAACTGTTTCGGTTGCAAAGCAGTTTCAATGAAACCGTTGCGTTCTTGTAGTGCGCCATCTCTACTAGGCAGTTGATTCATGACTGACGTTTCGATAGCTTAACTCTGTTGTCTGGGTGATGAGTTAGGTTGACAGAAATAGGCCGCTTTTTATTGCTAATTAAGGTGGGAGGGCCGGTGTCACCTGATGGGTCGGATATTCCTGTGTTTCCTTTATCAGTCTCAGTATCGGTGTCCAGGTGTTGCTTCTTGTTATTCTAACAGCTCATCCGTATGTTGGGTAAAAGAAAACTTTGTATAGCCGGCCCAAGTTTTCGACTTACACAGTTTTTATCAAGGCCTTGAGTGTATCGAAGGTGTAGGGCAAAGTTTAGAACGTGTAAGTCGAAACCTTGGTCGGCTACATTAAAGTAAAAGTGGTCTGTAAAAAGTTTCTCTTTTATCAAGTAATGGAGTAGCACAAAGTAACGCCTGAAAAAATTAAGTCGATGCGTAAGGTTTTGGACAATCCTTAACCCAATTTCCCTATTTCTCACAAGGGAATTTCTCGCCATCAGTTCTCTTTTAAAGTCTTAAAACCCTATACCTCTCCTTGCATCATACAAAACTCAAATCCTCTTCCTACCTATTCCGCAATTCCTTATAGTTCTCCCCCCATCTAACGCCTGCTGTTATCCATGCCCTCACCTATCAGCACCTTTTCTGCCTTCTCCGAATCTCCACCGCCAACTTTCTTTCCTGCCGCGCCATATCCGACATTTCCCCGTTCATCTTCTTCGCCAGCCAGCTCAATCTCTCCATTCATCTCCAAAATCATTTTCCAAATAGTTTAAAACTACTCCGCCGGTTGATTTATCTCCTATATACTCCCTTCTCTATCGCTTTCTTGACTATCCGATCCCAATCGCCGTTGACCCGGCAAAGTATTGTGTTTCGTCAAGGTAGATTTTGTGTTGTCGCGCGAAAGTGAAGCCATTTTTCCCGCGGAAAATGATCCATTCAGGTCCCCCTTTGACCCGAAGACGCCGACCCGATAGTAAAGAAACACACAGAGGGTGTGTTTGGTGATCATCACCCCGGCATCCTCAAATGGGTCCTCCTAACAGTCCCGCGATGGATCCCATACTTTGGGTTGAGTGAATGTGTCCTATGGTTTGGTTGCGGGCGAGGAATCAGTTTTCCCGTAAAACATCTCAGATTGGCTGAATGGGATTAATTTTAGTATTTAGTGTGCACCTTTTTGCTTATCGGGTGATCCATGGCGCGTGTTGCTAAAACCACGGACATTACAAAACATTTCTCACAGCCATTGGAGACCAATATATCGGATAGTATCGGAGAAACTGGCTACGAGGCAGCCCTAGACGAAACCAGGTCGACTCTACGCATACGATATCCAGCAACGTAATATTGCTCCCGAACGGCTGGGAAGCTGTCGTCGGTGATAGCGACTCAGCGGCGAATTTCGAAACCGTGCAGCTTTCGCTGGATACCCGCCACCAAATCCAACGCTCCTACATATATATACTTGGGTTGCAAAACATGGTGGCCGTTGCGTAGAAGGTCATTACAGTGGAGGAGTCCATTCCCTACGAACTGGCTCCCCACAGGGTAAAGTAGTCTCTGCGTCGTTGTAGCGTCGCTACCACACTGCTTATATTTTGATTCCATTTCAATTTATCATCCTGATATAATCCCTAATATTTGTACACAGTTACCCCCAATTGGAATGCAACAAGCGCAGTTTCCTCTGGAACAGTTCCCAGAGTGATAAAAAATTTCCAAACTACACCTAAATTATTAGATTAGTAATTCACCATTGGTGTATTTAGTTTTCATACTAATCTTAAGCTTATTAAAATCAAACCACTTCCTCAGTAGGTACTGATAGATCATCTTCCATCTCTATTTTTACATTTTCCCATGGCACACCATCATAATTTAACGCTACATCGTACGCATATTCTGTCACGCACCCATGGAAGCCCTAGTTGTAGAAATCATGTATGATTATTAAGAATAGTGTAGGTCCCAATACCTAACCTTGTGGCACACCAGCTTTTATTTATTTATATTCAATACAACAACTATTGACTCGAACTCATTGGGAGCGTGACTGTGATCGTGACGTGACTTCTGATCCTTTGTTGGACACCCCCGTTGGACTCCGATGTAGAGAAGTTTCTCTAGCAGGATATTGTGGTCTAGTGTATCAGAAGCTTTTTTAATATCAATAAACAGGGTAACTGTGCATCTTGTTGTCGTTCAATGCATTGTAAAGACTTTGCAGATGTTGCTCCTTCGGTACCTCTGTCACTTCTGAATACGAATTGTTTTGGGCTCAAAAATTGTATTCGTTCAAGAAGTTTTACTTAATGTCTCTGTTTTGCCAACTTTTCAAAAATTTCTAAGAATATAGAAAGAAGGGACAGAGGTCTATAATTTTCCGGTTTTTTTTCGGCATCCCTTCTCGTGTACCGGGATCACAACTGTTGTTTTATAAAAGCGGAAGGAAAATCTACAGTTGATAAACTCAGATTGTACATGTATTCCAACATTGGGTGCTATCAATTATTGTTTTAAGAAAAGTGCTGTGTATGCCATCAAAGCCAGGCAATTTGCCGAGAGGAAGTAATTTTACCTATTTATATTCATTATTATTCATTGCAATTTTGCAGCGATAGAGTGTTTAGCCGGAGGTGTTGGGACACCAATCATTGAGAAAGGGAGGGAATTGGGGGCAAAGCATTGAAATAGGGAAAGGGCAAAGAGTAGCATGTATTTTTAACCATACGTTGAAAAAGTGACAGGCCGGAACCCTACGGTGAGATAGCACAGAGGAATATCGAATCCATTAGAATGTGCAATTGGCTATATTGAATGGGGCAGTTTTTTTTCAAATAATCCATTGAAAACACAAGTATTATAGTCGGAATTGCCGTGGTACCGTAATGAAACAGAATGTGTTAATGATTTATCCAGAAAACAGCAAAATGAACTTAATCTCCATAAAAGTACTGCATTGATCAAAGGAGTTTTCGAATGTGGTGGGTTCGGAGAAATAAAGGCCGAAAACAGACCGGAGCCTCAGTTTTACTATCTCTTAACCCTTAAGCTGCTGCAGCTAGAGCGCATGTCGTCCACCCTGTGCGGGGAATATCTATTAGGACGGAGCCTGTCCCTCCTTCCCACGGGCCGAGGCCGGGCAGTTATATGACCCATGTAATCCCCTCCCGACCCTTTTCTCGGGATCCCAGGGGGTGGGTACCGGAACTTGTTGAGGGATCAATGGGACTTTGAACACATTTTGAAGATTTGTTTATAGGCGTAATTGTTAAAAAAAATAACAATATTTTTTTCTAGCAATTTTCTGTTTAGTTTGATATCAAACACGAAAGAAATCCGTTGATAATTGAGCCGGGCGCGAGATTAAGACAACTTACTTTTGAGACGACCATAGCCCATTGAGCGAGCATTTGGAAGAAAGTGTCGTACTTCATTGCGGTGGAATGCGATCCCTAAAGAGCGGATGATCCTAAAAGGGTGGATTCCCAAATGTCCACCGCTGGAAAGAAAGAGTTCGGGTCATAAAAATATGAAAGGGCTGAGGGAGCAGGTAAACAGAGAGGGTCAAACGTACAAGAACGTTTTTCCCGCATTCGCCGGTACACACGTAGATACATACATGTATGTTTCCCGCAGCCTAAGGGTTAATTCGCCTCAACGTTGCACTTGAATTTTCGCCGTCACCTCAGACCATCGCCGCTAGACTGCCTCCTTGCTAACCAGCGTCCCTCAACTTGGCGTTCCTTTACATGACATCCATCTCTACCACTCCATTGGCTGTTCCAAGAGAGATACTTTTTTTTAGATGGAAAGGCTAATGAGCAAAAGACAGACGTTATTTATTACAAAACAGGGTTCTCTTTCGTGCATTGTGACGTCATTTACGACCTTCTTTCAGGTAGTTCGAGCGAGATTTTTTCTTATTCATAATTGAGACCATATTCAATTTTTATTATTAAAGTTAAGAAACTGTAATAATCATGAAGTAAATACTGTACCATTTATGACGCAAATTTGGTTTAAATTACACTAATTCTCAGTAATAATAAACTAAACGTAGCTATATAAAGGTTTACGTTGGGATTTTTTTTCACGCCATATGCTGAAAACGCCTTCACAACCAAAATTGTTGTAGTGACTGTGTGAAAAATAACTGCGTTAAATAATTGATTTCTTTAAAAAAATCGTAAAAAAAGCAATGAATCTACACTGTTAAATTTTCACGCGTTGAAAAGTTCTAATTATTTTAAATAAGGTCTCTCTGGAGTGATTACCCGTACCATTTCCTAAGTAAAATAGCTAGTACTTTTTTGCAAACATCTAGAAAAAAGTGATGGTAAGTTTTTATTTTTGGAAAGAAATAAACTTTGTAGTTTTCAACACGTTTTTTTCCCCAACCGGTTTCAACGAATACTCGTTAATAAACCACGACGCGATCAGTCTTTCCACATTTATACCATTGACAAAAGGAGGGGTGGACGCAAGGAGAGGGTGGGGGAGGGGTTAGGAAAAGAGGGAAGGTGAATACGAGCTTAACTCCCATAGGTGCAAGGTCAGTGTTTCGTAACCCTGACTGAGGAGGAAAGGGGGGGGGACTCTAACAGAGAGGGGAGGTGAGTACATTGGAACCACCTCATTTACCAGAATATCCAGTGGTTTATTAACCTCTTGAAAATGGCGAGTATTCGTTGAAACCGGTTGGGGAAAAATAAAAGCGTGTGGAAAACTACAAAGTTTATTTCTTTCCAAACATGTAAAAATTCCTCAATGTAAGGCCGTCGACGATTAATTTTATTGATGGTAAGTTGCTGATATTTTGTTACAATTGGAAAGATGAGATTTATTTGTTTGTTTATAAAGAGGTCATGTTCATCAAATATTATGTGATGTCTCACTCAAACTACCTTAGTCCTTGGTTTTGGCCATCAAAGAGAAACTACTTACGTTGCTACGTATTTTTGAATGCCATATTTTTTACGTTGTTTGGAATGCCAAAGGCTGCTGGAAATACGTCTTGGTTTGGTTTAATGAGCTCTAGTTTTGCCGTAATAAATTATTTTCATTCGTTATTTTTAGCATGCCTAATATAAACCCAAGAGAAGGCACGGTGTAAGATCGCGCAGTAGTACCTGCCCCATGTACCGCTTCGCCCCATGTACCGAAGGTCGTGAGTTCGATCCCCTGGGGCAGAATTTTTTTGTCTCGATTCCAATTATTTTTGTTAGTTTTTTTAATTATCTTCAATTGTAGTAAGTCTCACCGGACGATGGAACATTTTTTTATCATCATCTTCGACATATTCGATTGAAGTCTTATTCCGGACGCCTTAAACTAAACCACGACGTATTCCCAGCATCATTTGGCATTACAAACAACGTAAAAAATAAGGCATTCAAAAAGGCGTGGCAACAACGTGCTACGTAGTCTCTCCTTGTATGTTCCATAGGGTAATAATATCTATCCTCCTTATCACCCTGAAATTTGCATGATGTGAATTTTCAAGGGTGTAATCTTAGCGTAACGTGTAGCCTCCGATTCTCTAGTGGCTCCCGACCTAATACTTACTTCAGTTGTTTATACACTCTCTGTTGGCTCGTATCAATTTGTCATAATTAAGTTTGGAGAGTGTTTTTTTATTAGCGTATTATTTCGTGGGTCCAAAACCCTTGACACGTGCTTGAGTTCTCCGCGTTTGACAACCAGGGTTACCAAGGTAGCAAACCTACATTGCCAACTTGACATTGCTCTATCTGGTATTCACATCAATTTTCTAGCTCTCTGTGGCTATTAGTATGTAGGTACCTAAAATTGTTTTGGCGCGTTTTTCCGGTGGGTTACGAACTCAATCAGCGTATTTTGTCGCAGCTTCGTTTGGATTTTAAATATTGCGCTGAAGCGCATTTCTAACACGTTCCCTCCCTCCTCAGACATACGCAGTTATGTTGGCAGCGTTTCCTTCACTGTGACGTCATTTTCTCCCCCGTTCCGTTGGTGACACTTTCTGCAAGAACCTTTTGCCTTGACGTCAACCTTCAACCTGGAGGGGGGGAGGTTGCCACCAAATTTCACTACCACTATAGTGCAGCAGCCAATTGCTTCTGTCTCTCTGTGCTTTGCTCCATTCTCCGTCCCCTTAATTCCTTCATGCGGACTCCACCAAACATTTTTATACAAAATTGATTGCTTTGAAGAGCTTGCAGTCGACTCATATAATACGTAACTCATCAATACATACATATATATATAAAACCACTTCAAACGAAATAATTTGTTCACAGAAAAATGTGAGGCGAGTATTTTTTGTTTCGAAATATTTAGAATAAATATATTTCCCGTATGTCTACCCATCATGCTAACTTTACGCGCGAACTTGGGCCATTCAGTCAGTGAAATGGATGAAATAGTAAAATGCGCTTACAATTAGTTAGATACCTCTTCCAATCTAATCGGGTTCACTGTTAAATTGATGAAATGGTAAAATGCACTTCGACAAAAATTTCACTTCCAATCGAATCGGGTCAAAATATTTTCATCATAATATTGAAAACAAAATATTTATTCGCTCTATTCAAAGGCTAAAGATGTAATGTTTGCGCGCAGGACTTTTATGAATTGCACCCATTGACAACAGCATGTCTTGTGCGCATGCGTGAAACGTGGAATGCGTGAATTGGAACGCGTCTGGGTGGTAAAGCCTGATTCACAGGATCATCCGTCCCTTTTCAGGGATAGCTCCAATAATAGCTCAATTGATAGCTCAAATGATGGCTCAAAATGAAAGTTTTAGCGATCACTTTGAGGGATAGCTGCAGTGATGCTAAGGATCCCTGTCACTTTTTTATCCTTTGAGCGGTCCCTTTTTCCATCCCTCGAGCCGTCCCTGACTCCGTCTCATTCAACCAATCAGAGTGCATCGTAAACTAAATTTGCACTCTAAATTTCGAGTGCCAAAATGATGTTTTCAGGGAGGACGCAAGTGATCGTGTGAATTAAGAAAATGATAGCATGAGTGATCAATCATTTGAGGAATCGCGGAAAACGTCCCTAAAGTGAACCCTGCCGAGGGACGGAAGAAATAATCATGTGAATCCCTTAGGGTGTAGGGGAAACGTACATGTAGTACGTGTACCGGCAACTGCGGGAAAAACGTTCTTGTACGTGTGTACCCTCTCTGTCTACCTGCTCCCTCAGCCCTTTCATATTTTTATGAACCGAACTCTTTCTCTCCAGCGGTGGACATTTGAGAATCAACCCTTTTTGCCCAAACCACTCCCTTCCCACGCTCTTAAGGGACCGCATACCACCGCCATGAGGTACGACCCTTTCTTCCGATTGCTCGCTCAATGGGCTATGGTCGTCTCAAAAGTTAGTTGTCTTATGTTCGCGCCCGGCTCAATTATCAACGGATTTCTTTGGTGTTTGATACCAAACTAAACAGAAAATTGCTAGTAAAAATATTGTAATATTTGTTTTTAACAATTACGCCTATAAACAAATCTTCAAAATGTGTTCAAAGTCCCACTGATCCCTCAACAAGTTCCGGAGCTCACCCCCTGGGATCCCGAGAAAAGGGTCGGGAGGGAATTACATGGGTCATATAACTGCCCGGCCTCGGCCCGTGGGAAGGAGGACAGGCTCCGTCCTAATAGATATTTCCCGCACAGGGTGGACGACATGAGCTCTACCTGCAGCAGCTTAAGAGTTAAGTCTGTAACTTTTGTCGACCGTCGAAAAACGTTAATGGTCTCCTTTTTGGCTCAATGGACTTTGGCGTAGGTCTGTAAAGCTCAATTCCGACAATTCGGGCGGCTTTCGCTGAGCTCAACTTACAGTTTTACGACTTTTGTTTTGTGCCGTGAGTATTGACATCAATTGTGTTTTCTCATCGTAGTAATGTACGTACCTCTAGTGTGAGAGAAAAACCATAAATAATTTCGGAAAACTCGAGAGAAAAGTAATGCCGTTTGAACCAAAAGTCTGTGTACTTCTAAAGCGCACCTGTTTATCGGCGCTATTGCGGGTGGACGTATAATATTGTAATTCATTTTAATTGTATTGTATATTTTAAAAGCCATATCCAAAAACTGGTTGAGGTGGTTCCACCACCATGGGCGCCCATACAATATTTTCCAGGGGGGGGAGGGCTAGATACGTTTAAGAAGTGGGGGGTCCGAGGAGCCCTTTCCCGGAAAGTTTAGTAAATTTGAGGTCTCAGGAATACATTTTTGGAACATCATAGGTGAATGAAAATTTTCTAAATTTGTTACAAAAATATTAATTTAATCCTGCAAAAACAATAAATAAATTAAATTTTCCCTTCCCTTTTTTATTTTTCCCAGGAGGCTAGGGGGGGGGCGCGTCCCCCCCTGCCCCCGTGTTTGGGCGCCCATGTCCACCGCGACTGAGTGAGTCAAAAAAATACTAAATTCTACCTTTCTGTTTATTTGTTTTTAAAAAAACTCAGCTTTGGGTGAATAAATGCGCTACCTATTGAGAACCAAAGTTAAGAAACAAAATATGCAGATTATTCCCTGAATATTTTTTTAATGAGCACTTTTTCCATACATAAGAGCCGTCTGCAACTTCAAATATCGCAGTATCTCACTTATAACTCACAAAATAAGGTTGTAAGATGCCTATACTTTATTTTTATTCAATTTCTCGGGAGTTTTCCCTTCTTTAAAACAACTCTCTGCAAAAATGACATTTAAAATTCATGGAAAAATACTATTGCACTATAATGCACTAAGCATACAAAATTACTATGTGCACTCGCCAATATTATTACTGTGCATTGTGTCTCTTGGATGAATAAATGTATTATTATTTTTATTCCTCCCTGAGTTTCTGCCGTTCTCCCACAATGTAGTTTCAAGTTTTATTTGCAAGAAAAATAGCGCGGAAAAGTAACATTTTGTTGTTCATATCAGATAGAGGACAATATTTTCTAAAAATAACCAGATTAAAAATAAAATGGCATTTAAGTCATTTTATGGTGGTGACTGAAAAGGAGCTGATCAGTTTTTTTTTAAAACGTGTTACCGGTGAGAAAATTCATCTTTTAGTGGTGAAAATTCACAAGAAAGTTCTCCATTTACCTACTGTTGAGAAAATCTGATTAGTTTATATAAACACCTATCAGTTACGGGTTAAAATTGATCAGTACCTACCTAATTGATGGATTTCACCAGTAGGTGCCTGCATTTTCTAAGGTATTTCTTTCTTTTCTTAAATATTTGCAGTTTTCAATTTCTTCAGGTAATTCTGAATCAGTTCCTACATTATCAACTGAGAAGTATTCCCCATTACTGGTCCTAATAAATGAGGTAGTTATTGCTGTGGTAGGAGAGGAAAGAAAACTGCATGGAAAAATTAGGAGGAGTCTGCAAATGTAGCTGATTGTTGTACTGATGGATATTGACTAAGAGGGTGATTGAATAGGGAGATTGTTGGGGTGGCGGTGTGGAGGGAGGATAAACCTTAGAAATAAATAAATACAGGACTATAAGTAGTGACAGCAGAATTTTTTTCTAATCATTATCGTAGTTCTGTAGTCATTTTAAACAATTATTGTAGGGTTATTACATACTAATGATTATATTATTGCATGAAAATAACCATACTATCATTCTTCTAAGATGTTTGGGCTCGTGTTCATGATAAAATACCTAAGTACTTCATTTGGTTATTGCAGGTAAATTTTAGGTGCAATATATCCAAATTGATGTTAAATAAATGTAAGAAATGTGTGATTTACAGATAACAGGAATACTCAGACCCCCCTTCTCTATTTATCTCCACAAAGACATGCACGTGAGCCAGTTTATCTTCAGAACGTGCTATTTTTAATGCCCTTGAGGAGGCTGAAATGGTGTTGGTGAAGATTCATTGTAATATTTGACAAATCAATTTCTAAAGTATGAAAGCATGTTGTAATGATGATGACATTTATGATAAGTATAGTGACATAACCTTCATAATTTTATTTTAACAGGTCAAAGGGGATTGTATAATGTATGGAAACTGTGCCAAATGTCCTCAAAATTCACAGCTAAATTTACCATGCGAAAAATCTATACCAGCACAAAAATTGAATAATAGTACAGGCTTTGCCATTTTACAAAAGTACTGTCCAGAGCTGGTAACAAATGGTGAAGGTATGTAAATTTACTAAATTCAATTATTTTTCCTCGCTATTGAAGATAACTTAAATTTTCATCATGTATTATCTGACCTGATGGTAGTTAACCTCATCAAGAAGGTTACAAGCTACTGATATAAAGAGGTACAAACTTTGAATGTAATGCCACTGCCAAATTTAATGCTTGTCAATGTGATGAGCACTCAATTCTCATCCAAATTGTCTAATACTTTCTGTGAGCAATTGAAGTACCTCGGTAAATGTACTTGAGCTAATATTTTTTTTTTTCTCTTCTCAATGAGAATTGCCACCAGGCTGGTATTGCTTCTATTGTCTCCCTATTTGTTTTGGAGTAAAATTGGTCTTCATCCAGGAATTCTTTCATCTTCTATTTCATCCTCCTGTTCATAATTCTGGTCAGAATTTTCAATGCATACATTTTTTATGCTTTGTGCATGTTAATCTTTCTAAATCCTTCTCATCATATTGTGGCTCTGTTATTCCAAGAGAGAGGGATGATAGCATTATTTTTTTTAAGTCCATTGGCATTTTCCCAGTTAAATATATGTCATGTTATTCAGAGTACTCAGTGCTGTATGCTAAAGTAACTCTAAGAAGTTTCATCAACTTCTGTCGCCTTTCTTTCAAGTCTTTAACCGCGGCATAAAATAATCTTAGAATGGGGTGTCCTTTTTCCTCTTTACTCACAGTGTTTTAATCTTTTACTATGCTGCTCCTCTATGCTTTGCTCTGATAGAGTTTCTTCAGGTATTCTTATCATCTCTGAGCTTCTTCAATGTTTGTAAGGAGTTAGTTTATTTGCTCTGAATGACATTACATTTGGTGCAAAATTCTTTTTAAGTAACTTCTTACGTTTCTGCAATCAGCTTCAGCTTTTCCATGGGAGAGATTGTCTTCCATACCTCTTTGGCTTAGTTTTGTATCCATTATTCTCTGGCTTTACTTCCTTAACTGCTAATCATTTATCTTTGAAAATGACATTTCATTCACTTGACCACTCAAGGGTTAACCTACCATTGGCTCTGTATAAGTAAATTCATTACAACTTGTTACATTGGTACGTCTCCTATTATCTTATTTTGGCGAATTACCGTGTTTTGGTGAATGTATTAATCCTAATAATATGTTGTGTGCATTCTCCAATAGATCATTTTAACTGTGTGGTAAAGCCCTTTTAAAGGTCAAAGTATACCTACAACTGTAAACAACTCAAAGAATTAAGCTGAGAATTGTTTCCAACCAATGCCCAGGAGAATCCTTGTCAAGATGATTAGATAACTTGCTGCAGCAGTTGTACCATAGCAGTATTAATCTTGCCACTGCATTGCAGTGTTAACTTTGCTGCAGTACTGCTACAAGGTTAAACCTTAAAAATCTAACATTGTTGCATTGTTGCAGGCATAAAACCTTGTGGCTGCAATGTTACTACAATGCTGTAAGCTTAATGTGCTGTCTGGGGGATTGTAAATTCTTGCAATGAGTATTTTAAAAATTAAATTCTTTCAGTTGTGTTGGGAGTCTGTTATATTACCAAATCTCCATTTTGTTAGAGCATTATAGTTTAAGGGCTCTTTATTGCTTAAGGGCTCTTTTCAGGGCCATAGCTAGGTCATGTCTTTAGGAGGGGCAACCAAGAGGGGCAAATGTGCAGTTTTACGTGCTGGAAATCTACAACACTCGATAAAGACTTGGGAAGGTTAACATTGATAATGTATTAGATATTTTCAAGGTTACTATTTGCTGTCTTAATTTAATATGGATTGTTCTAGGTTATTGTTCGACTCTTAAAGCTCGCCTCTGTAAAGCTGAGTACTAAAAGGAGACATTTAACTCTAAAAAAATACTCCTATAGCTAGGTCAGGCAAAAGAAATTCCAGGAGGGGCGACGCCCCCCATACCCCCTTCCCCCCTGGCTACAGCCCTGGCTCTTTTCCATAGTAAAATATGGTGAAAATTATTGTTTGTCCTTGTACAGTACCAATGATAGTATTTAATGGAGAAAATTTAAATTTGCTTTTTTCAAAAGAATCGTGAGCTTAAAAATCTTTTTAATGCAATGCTTCTGGAGGTACAGTTTTTTATTTTCCTATCAAGGATGTTTGGGAAATGCATACAAAGTTCTTGTCAGTGAAGTGTCAGCAAGTGTCAGTTGGTTTACTGTATTTTTCTTTTCAATAAAATTTGCTAATTCTTTAGTAAAGAAAATTAGCTTTTTTAAATTAAACTCTTCTATCATCAATAAAATTTAAATGATATTTTCTCAGATTCTGTGACATGTTGCGATAGTGCTCAGTTGGTTGATTTGCGGGAGAACATTGGAAAAGCTGCGAATCTCCTCAACAGATGCCCTTCCTGCATCAGGAATCTAGAGCGGAGCATTTGTGGATACATTTGTTCACCCAATCAGAGTGATTTCACAGTTGTGGCTCAAACAAACAAGTCAGGTATGTATAAAGGAGACTATATAACTCACCTCAAATGTTTAGTCAAACCAGATGTGTGACAGCAATCACTGGTGTGCGTTCAACTGAATATATCGTTTTATTTTGTAGGGACCAAAGAAGGAAGTTACACTTCCTCGAACTATTGAAAATCATTAATACTGCCACTCAACTTATTCAACTACCAATTGCTTAAAACCCACTCACCTCTCAAAAATGTTCGCCTACCCCCACCCTATTTGCAGTTGACGTAACCAAACCTTGACCACACTTTGTTAAATCCTTCTGATTTCCCTGACCTTCCATAAGAGAACCCCCCACAGCTCCCAAACCCCCCCAACCCCCATCTTCCGACTCAGTGTATATATGTAGGCCTATCCCCCTTTAAGAAAAAACACCTTGCTGATGAGAATTTCGAGTTTTGCTGTGGTCTGAGCATTATTAGCTCAGCATTTCACTCGCGTTGGAATTTGCGAGTGAAATGTTGAGCTAATAATGCTCAGACTGCAGCGTAACTGGATAGTCTCATCTGCATCTATCAACAGCTGTGAAAGCCTACACTCTAAAACCTTGATAATGGTACATTGTGCCAAAACCATGGTTGGTCTTTAGTGAAATAAAAGTGTGGAATCGAATGAAGTGCTTCATTTAACAATGTACAAATGATAGAGTGGAGGATATTGGGTTTTCAAGAAATGGAAAGAAGGGAGAGTAAGCTTTCTGTATGGGATGTATAGGGATAGGACTTATGTCCAGCTTAAGAATGAAAGCATGTGAGGAGATTAGGGCCTGAGGCTGTGAATGATTAGTGACAGTAACCCTTTTTCATGTAGACATATCTTAAGGAGTAAATCTCTTTAATAACATTGTGTACAAGTCAGGGTTGCTGTGTATTTTTTTAAGAGAGTGACAAAAACTTGTAATTTTCTTCTTTTTTTGTAGCTAATGGGGATACAATAGCGGCGATTGACATTTATATCACCAAAGATTATTTGCATGGCACTTACAATTCATGCAAACAAGTCGTGGCCCCTGCCACTGGTAATCTGGCTATGGATTTGTTGTGTGGAAGCTGGTCTTCCATCAAATGCTCACCAGAAAGGTAATTACTGATTTAAATCTCTTTTACTTTCAGTACTTTTTCTTTCTTTACTTTTTAATGTCTATTCCACAAATTCCGTTTTACAATGTATGTACTCGCATAGGTACATGCCTCTGCAAATTGCGAGGACACATTTAGGGAATTAGAATGGACTATTTCTTGGAAATGTGTTCACACAAGTTGAATTATTAATATGATGCAACTTTGAAGAAATATTTATTTGTCCATGCATCTAATTGCAGAGGAACATTCATAACGTAATGAGCTTTTTAAATATGAAATCTGACTCTTCAACCAGTGAGTACTTGAGACAATTCATGCCAAAATATATTGAATAATTTGTTCAAATATAATTTAGCAAATGTATTAAATTAACATGTGTATTTGGGTGCATTTTTATGACGTTGGGCAGTAGATACAAATAGCCTCTTTTCCTCACTATTTTCCTTAGCCTCTCCAAAGCTAAGGGAAGTAGTGGGTTCCTTGATACTGAAAATTCCAATGAATCAGATGGTATACCATAGGGTTACCATACGTCCTCATTTTCTGCGGACATGCCCATATTTTAGACTTTTAATGTAGCATCCACGTACATTTTTACGTTTTCTGCTAATGTCTGCATTTTTTATTTTTGGGAAGTAATATCTTTTGATTTGTATTTTCATCTCGTATCACCAAATAGTTATATATATTGTAACGGTTGCCCCTGCTCAAAAAGGTCCCCCCCTCCAATATTTTAACTACTGAAGGACGCGGGTGCGCTGGACAGTGCCGCATCACTACCCTGCGACCGCCAGGCCAACCCCGAAAGGCAATCGCACATGCACAGGACAGGAAATCACGAAATTATAATAATTCAGGTTCCGACAAAGGACCAGCGACCAGCTCCTACCTTCTTGGGAATAAAATGCGGCCAATGCACCGCGCTCAAGGTCCCCGTCTGGCCCGGCAAGCACCCGGAACGTCGCCCGGCAACTAAATGAGCGCCTTTTTACCTCAGGACCAAGGAACTTCAATTGACAATGAAAGAATGTTCGTATCCTTTCAATGACACAGTTTAATGAACAATAACCGACATATAAAAATAACGTACCCTGATGAGGTGAAGGATGAAATGGAGTGAAAGGAAATGAACAATTATATGACCAAAATGATGAATAATTGCGAAGTAATACACTCAAGAAAGCAAACATTTACAAGTATTAATACTTCTGGGTGCGTAAATTGCACACGAAAATTAGGATGATTTGTGATAAAAATTCACTGATGGTTTATTTTACACCGCGCACTTAGCGCACGACCATGCCGACTGAATAACGGACAGAGTCCGGAGACGTAAGAGAGGGACAATTGCAAACTTAACACGGGTGTCTCCGTACGACGACACGAGACTTCCGGCGGACAAGATGAGGCTCACCGGTTCTGGGGTTTTTCACCTACGTGACGGCCGTTAGGCGAGGTGTCGATGGAGGAACTTCGTCACTCGAATGTCGGGACACCACCTTATTCGGCCCAATTGTCACGCCGCTCTCGCCCAGATGACCGCAACTCACACTCGTCTCGACTCTCGGCCGCTCGTCCCTGCCATGACCCTCGGCTTCCGCGGTGGTCAGCAATGTCTGCCCTGTTTGCCTCTCACTCACAGTCTGACCTCTCGGCCACATGCACACACTCACTCGTTTTTTTCTTAGTTACAAAATTACACACCCCCCCACACACACACGCGCATCGATGGGAGGCTCGGGAACCACTTCGATCCCTTGCGCGGGAACATCATCACACTTAACATTTAAAAGAGACGAAAATAATTTCGTTACAATATTTTATATCGATTATTGAATTACACGGTTAGGGAACTGTTTGGGTGCTTTCGATTTAGGGCCATAGCCGGTGATAGACGGTGATCGCCATGCTGCGGGGCTTTCGATTTAGCTGAATCAAGGGGCTGGCATCATTTATGGCGCTTCTTGGTGTGCTATTTTCTGTACAAAAACTTATACGAATTGTTGATAGACTGCACTACTGCTCTACCATGTGTTGAAAATAGTTCGTGTTTGGCTACCAGATCGCTCTGTGACACGAGGCTGGGGTTGGTGGGTAGGCAGCTGGGAGGGGTGAGGGTTCACCGTGGAATATAGCTGTTTGACAGTATATAATTGAACGAATAATGTTTCATTTGGAAGTCCTAAGAGCATGTTCATTAAATCCCATTGAGGGTGTCTGCATTTTGGGGTTTCACAATATGGTAACCCTATAGTATAGCATCTATATTTTATGGAATGTGCATTGCGTGTTCCAAATTGCTCTCTTTCCTGCTGGGCTTCCTTTTCTCCAAGTTCATTCAAATAATTTCTCAGGATGTAGGTGTTATACTTATTTTTCCCCCAATTTTCAAAGTGATGCCTGTGCAGCATTTGCCACAAGTAATATATTTTTACTTGGGGAC
Source organism: Pyrrhosoma nymphula (assembly GCA_963573305.1). NCBI lineage: Eukaryota > Metazoa > Arthropoda > Insecta > Odonata > Coenagrionidae > Pyrrhosoma > Pyrrhosoma nymphula. The sequence continues at coordinate 1,490,457 of OY754335.1, read as the reverse complement.
ACTGTCATGCACATCATGCATTATGCATACGTGTATGTATGTAGATATATTTGTGTGTGTAGTGGCTTATTACCTAGCCCCATAGCATACTTTGAGAGGTTGAAATCAGTGGAAAAATAAACAACACCTTAGCGTAGGTGGGAACTCCATTTAATGCTTGGAAATTGTATTTCTTACCATTGTAGGTGGTTTGCTTACATGGGAGCATATCGGGGCAATTATTATGTACCATTTCAGATGAATTTCAAAATTCAGGATGAATTCACTGAAAATATCAAACCATTTGATGCTCATGTGGTGAAATGCAGTGAGAAATATGATGTGAGTATGCTGAATCTAACCTAATTATTTATTTATAATTTATCTCAACTCCTATTTTATATTTTATCCTCTTAACCACAGGAGATAGTTCATTTAGAATCAGTATTCAGGTAATGCATTCAATCTCTCTCAATGTCACCTTAGCTCCAGGAAACTTTTCACTCATGAGTAATATTTACATTTTAATAATGAAGTTGGTGATTGTTTCAGAAATTGCATTTATGCAACATATGTATTACCAAATTCTACTTATGAAATATGCCGAATATGTATTCTATTAATTTTTACAAAATAGATACCTATATTTACTTGAGTTCAAGGCATCCTCCTACAATGATGTATTTGGTTAGACAAGTTCATTGTACAAATTACTAGACAGTAAAAAAATAAAGTTAATCCAAAACAGGTGAATCTTAACTACTGTTGGTATACCTGCATCAATCTTTCCTTTTCTCTTCTGTGTTCGTCATTCTTTCTCTGCTGTTGGATGAAATAATGCTACATGTAATGCCATCTCTTGGCCTAATCTACGGGCCACTGCTGGAGGGAAATTTGTGATATAAACCTCCCTCCAATACCAACGAAAACCATGTTGACTGGATAGCTTAATGGTCTGAAGATACGATGCAAAATTGGAAGGTCTTTTATATATATATATATAAAAGACCTTCTTTTATATATATATATATATATATATATAAGACCTTCCGAAATATAACGAAATATTATATATATATATATATATATATATATATATATATATAATATTTATATATATATATATATATATATATAAATATATATATATAAATATATATATATATATATATATATATATATTTCGTTCAAACAGGTGGTCAAAGAAAGACGATAGGAAACATAAAATTTGACAACACAATGGTGATGTGAAGATGGAATGATGGCCGATTCCAAGTGAAAAAATTCATCTAGACCGGGAATTGAACCACGGACCTTCCGATTTCGCGCCGGATGCTCTGACCACTAAGCTATCTAGACTACTAAACAACTACTACACAGAAGAGGAAAGCAAAGTTTGAATCAGGCACACAGACAGTGGTAAATATACAACAGGCGTTTCGGGGCACGCAGAGCCCAAGAAGTAGAAATGAGCCATTCCGGCCATACAACCATTCATTCATTCACTCAAACCGCTCACAGGCGTAAATAATAAATATTTCGTTCAAACAGGTGGTCAAAGAAAGAGGATAGGAAACATATAAAATTTGACAACACGCTGTCGTTGTGCCTGATTCAAACTTTGCTTTCCTCTTCTGTGTACGTAATTTCTTCTCTGCCGGTGAGTGAAAATGTCCAGCGCCATCTCTCGGCGACTTTTACGGACTAATCTTGGGGTGTTTGATTCATATAAACCCCCCGCCGATTCCAGCGTTTCTTTAGTAGTCTAGATAGCTTAGTGGTCAGAGCATCCGACGCGAAATCGGAAGGTCCGTGGTTCAATTCCCGGTCTAGATGAATTTTTTTCACTTGGAATCGGCCATCATTCCAAGTTCACATCGCCATTGTGTTGTCAAAGTTTATATGTTTCCTATCCTCTTTCTTTGACCACCTGTTTGAACGAAATATTTATTATTTACGCCTGTGAGCGGTTTGAGTGAATGAATGAATGGTTATATATATATATATATATATATAAAACCATTATATATATATTATATATATATTATATATTATATATATATATATATATATATAAATAAACTTTGCCACAGGTGGGGCGGAAATAAATATATAAGTACTCGCATGGCACCATCTTATGCCAACCTGTTCATGGGCCATCTCGAAACCACTTTCTTAAAAAATCAAACACATAAACCTCTCTTCTGGGCCCGCTACATTGACGACATATTCGTCCTCTGGCCTCACGGTCGTGATTCTTTATCTTCTTTCATTTCCACACTGAACTCTTCATTCTCAGTTTCCTTCACATCTTCCATTTCTGACTCCTTAATTACGTTCCTGGATATTAATATATAAGTTAAAGACAGTAAATTCATCACCTCCGTCCACAAAAAACCCACTAACCACGACCAATACCTCCATTTTAACAGCTGTCATCCTTCTCACACCAAACGCTCAATCCCTTATTCCCTTTCTATCCGCGGCCACCGGATCTGCAGCAATGCCCCCTCTCTAAAAGAATATATCGAAACTCTCCATCACTCCCTCAGAGAACGAGAGTACCCAGAGAAGTTGCTTTTAAATAAAATCCTGTCTCCTACTGCAAAATATACCCCTCGGACCAAGACCCACCAACCTGACCAACTTAACCTTGTCACCACATTCTTCCCTGGTGCACACAGGATCAAAAACATATTGAAAGACCTGTATCCAATCTTAAAAAACAATACCTTTACTTCCCTCCTCCTACCTTCATGTCCCAAAGTTTCCTATAAGCGTCCCTCAAATCTGCGGGACATTTTAAAATCCACTAGACCCTCCCTGCAACCCACCGCCCCCCTCCGCCACTTTCCTCAACATGCGGACGCCCGAGGTGCAAATGCTGCTCTCTCCTCCGCCCCTCCGCCACCCCCTCCCTCAAAAGATCTTCCTCTACGGCCAATTGTACCACCAGCAACATCATCTACCGCCTTTCCTGCAATTTCTGCCCTGCCTTCTATGTGGGAAAATGTACCACCCCCCTCAATATCCGTATGAACAATCACCGCCATGCCACCAAAACTCCACCTTTTCTTGATCCCATTCCCAAACATACCGCCTCCCACTGTCAAAATTTTGACGATTGTTTCTCCCTAGAGATCATAGAAGCCCTTCCTGAATCCGCCGGTAATGTTGACGTGAAAATTCGTGAATACGCCCATATTTGGGTGACAAGAGCATTCGAAAAGCCCGGGCTAAACCTAGCCCATTGAATTAAAAGCCCAATAGCCACCTCTCTCTCCCCACCACTATCCATTCGCACTTACCCCCCTTCCTTCCTCTCTGCCCTTTCCTTCCCAAGGGAACAGAGCGGACTCATCATTCCTCTACCGCTGACGATGGCGTCCTGACGCCGAAACGTACAAGTTTTCTTTTGTGAGTGTCCTTTTTGCGTGTTTCTGTGTTTGTTTAGTGTCTCACTGTTTTATATATATATATATATATATATATATATATATAATATTTCGTTCAAACAGGTGGTGAAAGAAAGAGGATAGGAAACACATAAAATGTGTTATTAGGAAACACATAAAATATGATAACACATTTTATGTGTTTCCTATCCTCTTTCTTTCACCACCTGTTTGAACGAAATATTTATTATTTACGCCTGTGAGCGGTTTGAGTGAATGAATGAATGGTTATATATATATATATATATATATATAAAACCATTCATTATATATATATATATCCTAAGCTCTGAAGGAAGTTGAAACGATTGAGGCTTAGAAAAAGTGAGCATAGTAGGACCCAAGATGGACAAGTTTTTCAACGCTTCACTTGATTTGAAAAACTTATATGGAAAAGTGTCTATATGCTCCAGGAAAGACAAAACTTTGTCCCAGTTCAGCAGATCAGAAATCTGGTCTCCTTCATGATGGGGCATGTGTGTACATTTTATGTGATGGAAATCTAAAATCATCAACACACTGGGAAAATTGAGTTCCATTCTTGTACCTAGTTCTAGACTTTGACTAAATACTGAATATTTTTTATTAGTTCATAAATATACTTGTAGAAATCAAAGCACTCTCACAATTTCATTTTATTTTACAGAACTATACCAGTGCCTGTAGTTGTGTGGACTGTCTGGACAGTTGCCCTGTGGGGAGGCCACCTCAGAGTCCTGACAATTCATTCAAAATGTTTGGAATAGATGGAATGGAAGTATTGTCTCTTATCTTGTTCCTTGTAGTCATGGTGATGCTTATTGCTTTGGTGCTGATCTCTTACCTATGCAAGCGTGGCAGAAGAAATTCAGTTACTTCAGCCCCTCATGGTAAATATTCTAACTTTTCTAACTCTGTGTTATCATTGAACATTTCTTGCCATGTTGATTGAGCTTAGTTTTGTGTAGAACCCATGTGATATTTTACTAACACTTTGAGTGCTAACAATCTAGTATTATGCTGCCGTAAATCTCCCGAGAACTGCTGGAAAGGTAATATTACTTTCAATTTAACTTTAACTAATATTTGGGATACAAAATACCTATAGGCATCGTATAAAAAATGTTAACGCCCACAGAAAAAAAGTTATGAACTTGAAGTTATAAACTAAAAGACAGCAAGTATAATTTGCATTTTCCTATCCCAGTGGTGGTGGAATCAACGTGGGACCGACGTGGAAATTGCTTGCAAAACTCACGGCTGATTTGGATTCAGATTCGACCGAAAAAAAATGCCTCCGCCCGGGCATGAACTCGTAGTGGTACCTCATACCTGTCCATCCTAGCACCTTAACCCACTCAGCCGCGGCGATTTTTGCATTGTGTTATGCAAATAACTTATTTCCTGTGCATTCATGGCCAACATGGCCAGGAATTTAAATTATTCTATGTATTCGTGCTTGGTCTAGAGTGAACTGTTTATAAATATTTTGTACCAATATGTTAAAGCAGATGTTCACAAGTGCTTGAAAATGGCTGTTAGAAGCATTCAAAACATCCTAGCACCTTAACCCACTCAGCCACGGCGACTCTTGCATTTTGTTATGCAAATAACTTATTTCCTGCGCATTTATGGCCAACATGGCCGGGAATTTAAATTATTCTATGCATTCCTGCTTGGTCTAGAGTGAACTGTTTACAAATATTTTGTACCAATATATTAATGCAGATGTTCACAAGTGCTTGAACATGGCTGTTAGAAGCATAAAAAAGCAGGTAATATTATCGTTGAGCATAACATTAATTCTAGTTCGTTGCTATTGTACCAAAATTCATATTAAAGGCCGTTTTACACGATGAAAGATGTAGTACAAACGAATGTACGTGAGATTGTACGTTTGTCTCAACAAAATTAGTAGAGTTTCTATTTTCCATTCAGGCATTCGCACAAGCCTTCATACAATTTGCCGCGTTAACACGATACCTTTTGCCTCATGCAAGAGTTCACGGAAGAGTTTATATATACCGTGTAAAACGGCCTTGCATGCTTGGGTCTTGAAATAATATATGTTATATGCATAGGTATATAACATATGTTATAACAGAGATACCTCTTCGTAATCATTTATTCTATTATACATACATATATAATCCAGTTCAACGAATAACATAATTGCAAAATGCAATTTCCGATGAATTTTTACATAACCTGCGCTGTTTCAGGATGATAAACCAGATAAACTATGAAATGTCACCAGGGAGTTATTTTCCACAAAGCAGAAATTACGTTGAATATTTAATATTATTCACCATCACCATATAGATCCACTTAAAGTCAACGTGGATCCCACGTTGGTTCAGCCACTCAATTTCCACCACCACCCATTTCTCACTAGGATGGCAGAATTTACTAAAATTCCTATAAATTACTAAAAAATAGCCAGCACTGCTGCTGCAGAAAAAAATAAAGTGGCCAGCACTCTTTGTGTTAACTGCTACATATTCACTGCTATGTAGTTGGTTGATCTACCAGCCAATGGTATCAATGAAAAAATTACCTCTGGGTTATGTTAAGTGATACTTCTTAGCTGCAGTGTGGTACTTGTTTATTCTATGACACATTACAATACTGAGTGGCCCCACGAACAGGATGTAGGGCAGTTTTATAGGTTTAGACAAAAGAATAATGAAATCCATAACAGCTTATACATATATCCCCCTGGTACCTAGTGAAAGGCTTGAGGTTTTTCTTAGTTAAAGTTAAGTTATCTCTGCCATTGGTGAAATGCTACTGCCTTATCAAAAACAATTGGTAGGTACCTCTTGAAAATATTGTAGCAAACAGCATACATATATTCCTACTGCTGCCTTTCCATATTTCTCACTTTCCGCATTTTGTTTCTACAGGTGACGGAGTAGTCAAGAATGGTAGTGTCAGTGATGGAAGTAGTTCGTCTCGTGCTGATTTATTAAAAACTGGTTTACCGATGGGCAAGGAAAATTCTGATTCAGGCTATTGCTTCGATAAAATGAGCCACAATATGGTAATAATTCAGGAAAAAGGATTTGAAAAGTTTGGAAAGTGTGAGTACCTTATCATATTTAGTTCACATAAGCTTTTATTTTACAACCTTTGCCATGAGTGAAAGTTTCTCAGGTTTCACACCGGGTAAGATTTTTTAAATGGATCAACGTTTCGATGGTTGACTCAGCCATCGTCATCAGGATAATGAGTTGAGCGAGGATGCTGGCGGTTATATGCCCCATTGTTGTGGAAGATGCCCCATTGTTGTGGAAGCCGTTACGCGTTATTTGAATTTCTTCAATTACTAGGCGCCAAGTCCTACTTAAGTTGAAGCCGTTGTCTCTATTGATGCTATTTTGCTCCATCTGTATCAATATTGCTTCTTTTGTTATTCTTTCCCAATATTTGGACGCTCGGGAAAGTAGTGTGGAATTTGGGGAATCGACACGATGTCCATGGTCAAGGCTATGCTCTGCTAATGCAGACTTTTCCGGTTGAAATAGCCTAATACTTCTTTCATGCTCTTTAATTCTTTTCTCGATGGTCCTTCCTGTCTTGCCAATATATGCCCTACCACACTCGCATGGTATGTGGTATACCCCTGTTGTTTTCAGGCCGAGGTTGTCCTTGCAGGTAACCAGGAAATTTTTGATTTTAGCAGGCAGTATATGTATCGTTTCCACTCTGTGTCGTTTTAATATCCTCGATATCTTGTTAGATATAGGTGATATATAAGGACGGCAAGCCTTAGCGATGGGTTTTTCTTTCTCTTCCAACATCTCCACTCCATTGGCGGTGAACATTCTTTTTAAAGCCAAATTTATTTCTCGTAGTTTATAGCCATTCGTGTGGAAGGTGTCTTTTAAGTGTCGGCTTCCACAACAATGGGGCATCTGTGGCTATATATAACCGCCAGCATCCTCGCTCAACTCATTATCCTGATAACGATGGCTGAGTCAACCATCGAAATGTTGATACATTTAAAAAATCTTACCCGGTGTGAAACCCGAGAAACTTTCACTCATATTATTCGCCGGAAAAACCTTACATCCTTTATAACCTTTGCCATATTTGACTATAAAGAACTCAATATCATAGGTTCAGTGAAATGTTTTTATTGGGTAAATACAATTTGGTACCTACCTATAAATAATTCAACTTCACCTTACTTCAGTACTCATGGTGATGAATTTGTCCATTGAGTTTTAACCCCTTAACTTTGCAAAGCACTGAGAGGTTCAGTTCATAGTTCAGTCATCCTATTTCAAGAGACTTTCTTGTTCAATGGATGTAAGAAAGTTAGCATTTCGCTTCTGGAGTAACTATGCTAATGTAATATGTACTAATGAATGATCAAATTGTTTGTGGGTAGAAATTGAACAATGTATTTCACTGGTTGTTTTGCTGATGCTGATTTGAGTTTTTGCTGTGTATAGCAATCAAACAGTTATCTTGTATCTTCCACAGCTAATTCCTTTTTTGTTAAAATTTTGACCAAGGGAAGTCTTCCCAAATTTCCTTATCCTTTGAAAATGATAAAAATCATTGATTATGAGTTAAAGTGCCCTTATTCCTCCTTCCTCAACTCTTAAGCTGTAGCAGTGTTATTTTATTGCTACCACTGTTAGTAGAAGAAAAGGAAGGGGAGTAAGACAGTTCAGTGAAGGCAACAGAGTAGCAGGTAGTGGTCCATTACAATGCGAATGGAACTTTTCCTAAAGGCTGGGAATAAGGCCTATGGTGATAAATAGAAGAGATGCTGTTCTTTAGAAGTGATATGTGTATATTAATTGGAATTTTTATACCACATTTACTCCCATGGCCTTTTTTCTGATAAAAATTACACCATATGTGTATAGATTCCCTGATTTTTAGCCATTAATCCAAATGTTAGAGTGAGTAAGGAAAGCTGTCATAAACTTCCATCTATAAATGTCTTGCAAGCCACCTCCAGGCTGTGTGGCATGGTTCTACAGCAGCCATGCAACACTTGTCCCTGTTCAAGGCCAAACCATCCACCCTACCCTGGGTACTAGGTGCGGACGAAAAAGTAGTCGGGAGAAAAATGCAGGACAAACCAGAAATTAGGAGAGTGCTGTGTTAATAAACATGCCAACATGAAGTAAATGGACTAAGATACCGTTACTGATCAGTGTTACTATGTAATACTCTTACTCTTACTCCTGTGGCTACTCAAATCCTATAGCTGATTTTTGGCCTCATCAACTAGCTGCCTCCAAGAACTTCTGTTGTCCACCATCTTAATGTCACCACCCAATTTTCTCACGTCATTTGCGACTTGGTCATCCCATTTCATTCTTGGCTCCCTGGTGAGCGCTTTCCTTCCGGATATCCTCTCCACACTCTTTTTATAGTTCTGTCCTCTTCTGTTCTTCTGGCATGACGAAGCCATCTAATCCTCCTGCTTCTAACCACGGCCACAATATCAGGCCTTCTGTAAAGTTCTCTAAGCTCATTGTTCTTATTAACTCTCCATGCCCTTGCTTCAAAAGTTGGTCCGTATATTCTTCTTAATATTTTGTTTTCAAAGGTTAACAAGTTTTTCTACATGTGTTTTGTTAGTGCCCACACTTCTGACCCATACAAGAGAACAAGTTGGATAATAGCTGTTTAGATCCTAATTTTTGTGTTTCTTGATAGAAGCCTGCTCTTTAATAATTTTGACAGACTCCAATAACACCTATTGGTTTCATACTATGTACTAGGGTGTTACTAATACTACCACATATTAATTCATGGATAGCTAGTTCAAAATTCTAATTCATGCAGAAAATTATAAACACAAGTTCAAAGTTTAGCATACCTAGACACTAGGTATGCTAAACTTCAGCTTCATATCTTGATGGTCATTCTGACATGCAAAAATTACAGTCAAACTACTGATGCTTACAACATAAAATTAATTAGCATCCCATCTAGATATTGAAAACTGAAATCTCACTTGAGAAATGAACACTCTTCCCTAATAATTATATCCTGGTGATCGGGACCCTATTCTGGGGAAATATGGGACCATTCAAACCTTTCTTTGAAAAAGTGGGCCTAAAATAAAATTTGGAGAGGGACTTTAAGGGGAAAATGATGATGGACTAACACTTGAAATATTTCCGTCATGATTGTTAGGAAAGCGGCACATTCTGACATGCTTTTACTGCAGCTTAAGCGTTATATAAAATTGAATAAATTTCCACCGTCATGTTTCATCCCAACCACTCAGAAAATTTAAGATTTTCCTGACAGACTGAAATTAGTCAAATTATTTTAGACTCACCACAGTTGACTGAGCTATAAATGCTTCCAAATGCGTAGACCAGTCAGGAAGATTTTTTTATTTGCATCTTTGTCAGGTATTTTAGAAAGCAGATATGAAAATTCTCAAATGATAAATTAAAAACCTCCATGTCATATCATTTTCTATCCAAAATTTCATTTTTTATCAAAAATATCTTAGTCCAAGCCATTTTCATGAAAACTGTACTTAGAGCCTCTGTGTTTGTGGTTTCAGTTATCCTGTTTCACTTAACTTGGTTATTAGATTATGTAATATTTTTATTTAAAAAAATTATAATAAATATTTTTATAAAACGATTTATTTAAAAACTTTTACAAACCACAGAAAAATATGCACTCACTCACACACACAGAGACAACCCAAAGGTTTCATCAATAAATGAATATTTGTACCCTGCCTCCTCCCCTATCCATGACGCAGTCGCTGCTTCCGCTCCTCCCTCATTCCACTCAAGGTCCGCTACCAGCCCTGCCACCAGCACCGCTTACCTCCCCACCCTCCACCCCCACAGTACAATCCGTGTCCACCCCCTAACTACTACATCCCCCACCCACCCAACCCACCCCTCCCTACTTTTATGGTATATATAGTGCCGTAACCCAGGTTGTGTGTGTTTGTGTGCTTGAGAGAGTGCATATTTTTTCTGTGGTTTGTAAAAGTTTTTAAATATTTCGTTTTACAGAATGGAATTCCCCAAAGATAGTGAACTCATTTTATATATAAAAATATTTTTACTAACATGGATTTCATTGTGCAGGTGTTGCATCACACCCATCATTTGCTTTGCTGGTGGGAGCGTTACTGGTCACTGGTCTTGGCCATGGAGTGAGATACTTGGAGGTCACCACTGACCCTGTAAAGATTTGGGCCGCTCCAACCTCACAGTCTCGCCTGGAGAAAGATGTTTACGATGCTCACTTTGGGCCATTCTATCGAACTGAGCAAATATTTATAAAGGCTGTTGGTCTTGGAGAGGTATTTTATGATTTCAAGCTATCAATAACACCAGTCTGCATGCTATCAGATGACTGAAAACTAGTAAGCGATAATAGCTTTGATATGCTGATTTCAGAACTGTTCTTAGTTTTCTTCTAACATGTACAGGTTTTTTTTCAGAATAGACTCAATTTAACTACTAAGATTTATTGATAAGTGCATTATATGTGCCAGTGGGTAATTATTGTGTGAGGGATATTTCTCAATGCAAGCTAATTAGCCTTAGGTTGGCCCAAGCTAATGAGTCTTAGGTTGGTACGACTGCTGCTATTGTTGCGTGACCTTGGAAGTGTTTCACTCTTCATTCACTTTTGTTACAAAAATTGTTAATTGCATGAAGTAATGTTGCTATAACTGTTGTGCTTGCAGTAGTTAAAATCTTGAAACCATAATTGTTATTTTGTGTAAAAACCAGACATGATAAAAAAAAATAGAAGTCATTTTTAGAATCAGCATAGAAAATTTATATATGAACATCTATTTTTAATTAATCATCTGACAAAAAGTTTCAAAATGCAGACTGGTGTAATCTATCATGCATTTCAGGATATCTTTTTTTTAATTTCAATTAATGAATCCATATTCTCTTTTCTACAGCTCACTCATGAAACATCAAATGGTAATCTCACTTTTGGACCAGCGTTTAACCGTGAATTTTTGGAGATTTTGTATGAACTACAGGCTGACATTCTTGATGTAAGTTGCATTGATTTCCTAAGAGATAATGAGTACAGGATATACTTTTTTTTGTAGATTTTTGCAGCTCATTGTTTATGGTATTCAGGCTTTTGGTTCTGCGATTAAATTATTTAATATTATGCAACAGTTTCGCCATGCTATGCTGCCTGCTTCGTCGGGCTTTTAAGAACAACAATGGTCTTTTTTCAAAAAGTAAATAAACAATTCAAGCAGTTGATGATTTTGAGAAGTAAAAAACTTAACTTCGAATAAGTCTCTTCCAGGTATAAGGGAGTTTATAACTATCCTCTCTATTGATGTTATTTTGTCTTTTTTCTATTTCAATCACCTCCCTTATGAGTCACGGAAAGTAACTGCTTTCTTTGTGTAGTAATCTTGCCGTCTTGATGTCAATGGCGTGACCTTCCTCTAACGTAGTGTGCTCAGCCACGGCAGAGTGATACCAGTCTTTCTTCCGGATTGCACGTTTATGTTCCTTTAATCGGCATCCACCCAAGTTGCAAAAGAATGTTAAAAAATGATTTTAAAATGATTTGAAATCATTTTAAAATCAAAATATCATAAGATGGCTAAAATGATGACATTTTCAAGATTTTAAAATAATTTTAAAATAATGTATAATATTAAAGTTCTGTATCCTGTCATCTCATTTTGTTGATAACACATATATGCATATGTAGGAAGTACTGAGACATTTATAAATGTCTCAGTACTTAATATATTTGCATGAAAAGTCTTTTTTTAACATTTCAAGAAAAAATAATGTGAATATTATTTTAAAATCATTTCAAAATTATTTTAAAATTATTTTAAAATTATTTTAAACAAATTAAAATTATTTAAAAATTATTTTGAAATAATTTTAAAAACTTATAATTATATGAATATACAAATTTTATGAATATATTTCATGAAATATATTGTTGATACGTAGGTAGTAATATGCTTAGCCTGTGGTTCATTCTTCGACCGAAAATTAGGCATAAATGGGAAGCTTTGAAACGAATCGGAGAGACTTGGGTTCTGCCAGTAAACACTTATCATTGATAGGAAAAGTATTTTCCGGGTTAAGGCCGCGTTGGTCCATTTGGGCGGACGACAGTTTCGGGCGCATTCCCGCTCCCGTCTTCAGGTCCAAAATACTTTTCCAATTAATCACCGCGGAAGCCTCCGTACCACTTATCATTGATAGCTTTTTGTAATTAATTTCCACTGTACACTAAATTACTGTTATGATTTTATTGGTACATTCATCAGTTTTCTCATTTCCACATTCATAACATTGATTATACATGCATATTCACGTTCGTAACATTTCCGCAAGTAAGTTACGTCTTCATTTAAATGTAAAAAACGTGTGGCAATTGGAAAAAATATTGTTTATTCTCATTAATATTGACTTTTTATTCATTTTATGTGGCAACATAGGTTTCAATTAATTATTACCTGAAAACTGTTATCGTGATTGGATGGTACGTTTCCTCAAACTATCACGGCATTGACATTTAAAAGTTAGTTCTCGCGAACTCATTTACGCACGGGAATGGCCGTATATATACAACTTTCTTGGAGCGCATCTTACAGTTGTGAGTAGGATATCTACATCTACATATTACCCCGCAAGCCGCCTCAATAGGCGTGTGGCAGGGGGTGTTAGGACACCAGCCGTTTACATATAAAATGGATACGCTCTAATGAAATTACGCCTAGCATTTATTATAGTCCCTTATTGTTCGGGGGAAAAACGAATTCCCATACCTATCCGTTCGGCAAAATATCTCTCTTAATTTATCGTTTCTGTCGGACCTGGAAATATAGTGGGGTTCTAATATGATGTTCTCCGTGTCGCTCTTAAAGATATCTATTCTTAATTGCTCCAGTAATCTAAGTCTAGCGCGCAGCCTCCGAGTCTCTAGCGGCTCTCAGCCTAATTCGTTTAACATCTGTGTAACGCTGTCTGTACGCCCGTAGCAGTTTTTGACGAATCGCGCAGCTTTCCTTTGTATTTTATTAAGTTCCCGGACTAAGTCTTTCTGCACTGGATCCCATATGCTCGCTGCATATTCAAGGTGTGGCCGGACGAGTGCGAAATAGCACCTCTCTTTTACTTTTTCATCCGAAAATCTTCCCACTATAAGCTTGACGAATCCTAGCTTCTTCAGAGCTCTGCCACAAATATTTCTTATATGTGTTCCCCACGATAGGTCCGAAGTTATCGTAACTCCTAGATACTTCACTTCATCTGTCGCCTTTATGTTAACACCATCCACAGCATATACATGGGAATAGTTGAACGACCTCCGCAAGAAGTGTACCGCCGTGCATTTGCTCAGATTAAGTTCGAGTCCCCACTCTTGGCTCCACACATGAACGTTGTTTAAATCTGATGATAGAATTTCAAAGTCAGAGTGATCACTAATTTCACGATAGATGACAGCGTCGTCGACAAATAGACGTATTTTACTGCTAATTCGAGAGCATAGATCATTTATGTATATAATGAACAAAAGGGGTCCGATCACGCTTCCTTGCGGGACACCTGATGTCACTTTAACTACATCAGAGCTAATTCCGTCAAGAACTACCTTTTGCTTAGGATCACTCAGAAAGTTGCGTATCCAGTTTACTACTGTTTCGTTTAGGCCGCATGACTGTAATTTGTATAAAAGTTTGTTATGAGGTACCGTGTCGAAAGCTTTCTTAAAACCTAGGAATAATGCGTCCACTTCTGTTTTCGATTCACCAGATTTGAGAACGTCATGAAGAAAGAGCGCGAGTTGTGTTTCACATGATCTACCTTTCCGCCCCTATTGAAAATACCCTATAGGAATTTTTTTTCCCACAGTAATTTGACAATGGGAACTCAAACACTTTCCTATAGGAAAATAATTTCCTATAGGAAATAATTTTCCCATTGGAAAGTTCCTATAGGAAATAATTTTCCTATAGGAAATAATTTTCCCATAGGAAAATAGTCTCATATACATAACATTTAAAAAAAAGGAAGCCGTGCTGAGAGCCATGGAGGACGTTACGACTGTCCAGGAATGTCATATTGCTAACGACGATATGTTCGAGTATCTTGCCTATAATCGACGTCAATGAAATTGGTCGATAGTTCCCTGGGTCGTGTCTGTTTCCCTTTTTCAATATCGGTGTAACGTTTGCAATTTTCCAGTCTAATGGTATCTTTCCTTCAGACAATGACTTCTTGAATATTATGTCTAAGAACGGTGCGATCTGTGGCGCTAACTCCTTGAGGACACGCGCGAGTATTCCCTCTGGACCCGGAGATTTACTATTTTTTATCGACTGTAGCTGTTTAGTTATCCCATCGCGTTGAATAGTGATTTCTTTTATTGGTTCCTCAGTGAATGAAATTCCAAAATTACATGCAGTATTGTCTGTAGTGTATACACTTTCGAAATGGGAATTTAACGTGTTAGCTTTGTCAATATTTTCGGTGACAAGTTTGCCATCTTTATCAAATAACGAATATACGGTTGAAGATTTCCCCTGAAGCTCTCTCGCATATGACCAAAAAGATTTCGGATTTCCTTCGAGTTTTTCACCAAGTACCTTTTTTCTTGAAATTTCGCAATGCAGAACGCATTGATTTCTTAGTTTTTGAGCGTTGCGCAGCGTAACTTTCTTTTGCTTCAAGTTCCTTCGATTTGTCACCTACCGTAGTGGACTTTTTGACCAAGTTGTACACTTTTCTCTGTCTCTTAAGGTACCTCCTAACATCGTTGTTATACCAGCGAGGTTCTTTACTGTCGCATTTCAATTTTTGCGGAATATATTCGTTGATTCCCTGTCGTAGAATTTTTAAGAAATATTTCCATGATTCATCAGTGCTTTTATCCTCTGTTTTAGCTACGAAGTCCGTGTACGAATCATTAAGCATCTCGACAAATTTTATGAAGTTGCATTTATCAAATAAATAAATATTGCGTTTCGGTTTTACAGCTGACTCTACTTCAATTTTTAAGGTTGCAAAAATTATTCTGTGATCACCTATGCCGTCAATAATATTGAGTTGTTTTATCAACTTCGGATTGCTTACTGCAAAAAGGTCTAATATTTTATTTCCTCTCGTAGGCTTGTCAACTACTTGGGAAAGTGAGTGATTACCCATGTAGCACAGATGGTTGGGCCAACGTTGGGAAACGGTGCTACGGTTGGGGAATGGTTCGGTAACTTTACGACTGTTGGCCCAACGTTGGGAAACGGTGCCATTCGCACGGTTATTTGTGATCCGTTGGGCCAACGTTGGGAAACGGTGCCATTCGCACGGTTATTTGTAATCCGTTGGGCCATCGTTGGGAAACGGTGCCATTCGCACGGTTATTTGTGATCCGTTGTGCCATCGTTGGGAAACGGTGCCATTCGCACGGTTATTTGTGATCCGTTGGGCCAACGTTGGGAGATGGTGTATACGGAAGGAAGGGAATCAACGTTTATTGGTGTAGGTACGGTTCTTTGACTGTTGAAGTAGCGTACACGAAACGTACGGAAGTGGTGCTCTACGCGACCGCTACCTGTCGCTTCGTGTACGGTTCTTTGTCTGATGAAGTAGCGTGCACGATGTACCCCGCGATATTACTCCACTTACTGCCTTCGTTCGCCTATATTACGCCATAATACGAGTTGATTCTTGCACATTTGAAACGAGTTTATACAATGTAAAACGAGGTAGTGTGTTACTAGCTGAAACCATACAATACGAGATGAAACAACCGATTCCTCTCTATGTAAGACAAGGAGATTCAAGAAGAATCAATCTGCCCCGAAATGACAGTTACTGGTTGATACCACATGAATCGAGGTAATATTACGATTTAAGGCCCACAGGCTGTGGGTTTGCAATGTGCGCCCCCTGAGGGTTGCGCCTCAAGCAGCCGCCTGCCTGGCCAGCCCCTAGCGACGACGCTGAAGCTAACGTGCAGGAATTGGAAAAATTTTGTTTATTCGCAGTAATATTGCATTTACATTCATACTATGTGGCAATATGGAATAACAGTTATCTGGCATTAATTAATGGCAAATACCTTTTATCAAGATTTTATGGTATTTCCTCAAACTATCACGGAATTTCCATTTAATGATTATAGTTCTCAAAGTCACATTTATCCACGGAAGTGACTACATGTATACGTCTTTTTTAACAATGGGTGCGAGCATAGGTGCGTCGTTAAGTTGTTAGTAATGCAGGGAATGAAACGTTAGGTGGATGCAAGGTAGCACATCACGACGAAATAAATGATACCACTACGCAATAGCATTAAATTGATTAATGGGAAATTATTTTTTTTAGTAAAAACAGTAGCAGTGCAGTAGACCTACTGTAAACAGTAGGATTACAGTAGACTTACGCATACGATTATTTGGATATAATGCAATGATTTGAAATAATCGCGTCGTGAACTTCGAGGATACGCAACATAAATCGGCGCTACATAAATGGAGCCAACGGTTGGGGAACAGTCATGCCAACGGTTGGGGAACAGTTGGGCCATTACAGTTGGATAACGGTTGGCAAAACGGAAATGAATAACAGTTGACCAACCGTCGCAAATAACCGTTCCCCAACGTTGGCCCAACCGTCTGTGCTACATGGGTAGCAAGTGTGTTGAGTAAGATCTCGCTGATTTCCCTATTCCTAGAATTCGGTTTTACAGTGTAAGAATCCCAATTTATAGATGGCAGATTAAAATCTCCCCCAATAATTATTACACTTTTACTGTCTCTCACAGTAAATGGGGATATTTGATTTTCTAATTGGTAAATAACATCAATTTTGGAGTTTGGAGGTCTATAGAAAGAGCAAACATGTATACTCCTGTTGTTTCGTTGTTTAATTGTACACCACACGCTTTCTATTTCATTGTCTGTTATTTCGTGGGCGGTGCTGTGTAAATGTGATTTAACTGCTAGAAAAACTCCGCCACCTGTCCTATCGTTTCGATTGCATCTGTAGATTTTATATCCTGGAGGAAAAACTTCGCTGTTGCTTACATCCTCAGTAAGCCAGCTCTCCGTTCCTATGACCACATCTGCGTCCTGAAATATATGCTCGATTTCAGCGTGCTTGTTTTTAACGCTACGGCAATTAACTACTATAAAGTTAATGTCATATTTTGTAGATTGAGTGTCGGTTGGTTCTTTTCCACGCTTATGGGTATTAGGTGGGCGAATTTCACTGGAAGTGCTTATTACATTTGATATAATTTCTTTCACTGGAGTACGCGTTTTGGGAAAATTGTCACTATTTACCGGCTTTAGCGCTCCTAAGTTTACTTGGTTGTGAAAATTTTCACAATACGGATTTCCTCAGAGGCTACGTTTGGTTAAATCTTTATAAATCCCACTAGATGACCTACCCTCTAGTCTAAAAAAATATCTACAGTGCTCAAAAATCCTACGAGCCACCCGTTCAGATGCCTCTTTGGAATAATGCACCACAGACGAGTTGAGGGGAGCCCGGCACGATCTAAGCACCGGCCGAAGATCCACGAACTCTGCCCCAATGCTCGCACAGAATTTCCACTGCCTCTTGTTGATCCAGGCAATCCTGTCCCAAACTCGAGGGCCGCAGTCAGTCCGTGGAAGAATGCTGCAGATGGATAGCGCAGATCGACACCAGTGCCCCTCCGAACGCGTTCCACCTCCGAGTTTAGATCCCTAAAGGAATCCAAGATCTCATCGGCTCTACGCTCGGAAGCATCATTGGTGCCAACATGGGCCACCACCCGCAGTCTAGAGCAGCCCGTGTCCTTCACCGCCGCTTTTACCACCGCCGTAGAATTGGGTACGATTCCCCCTGGTATACACCAGGAGGTGCCCCATTGGTCCGCTCCGTCTCTCCTTGCCCTCTTCTCCAACTGGGGGAAAATCCGCCGGACGTTCGAACTCCCTAACAATACTATTCCTGCCCTCCCAGCCCGGCTGCCGTTCGAAGTTGAGTCCCTTGCAATGGGGGGTTCGTTCACGACCTCGCTAACTGGCCCCCAGAATTGTCCTCCGACAAAACCGCGAAGCTGTTGCGAACGGGGATGGGATTAGCCTCCGCTTCCCCCACTCCCCATCTCGGCCGAGCCACCGCCCCCCGCCCTTGGGGCACAACCACCCACTCCGGCCTCAGGTTGTGAGTCATCCCCAGACTCGAAGATTGCACCGTCTTCCCCAAGGTCACCGCACTTGCTTTCGCATCCGAGCATGCCCGGGACACCACCTTGGTGCTGTGCAAGGTCCTGGAAGAAACGCTACAACCACTGGGTCCCGAAACCCTCCCACAACCCGTAACCCGGGCGAGTATCTCCGCAACTAACCTCTCCAGCTCGGCGACACGTGCCTCGAGGAGGTCGCTCTTCACCTTGCTCTTGAGGCTTGCTACAGAGGAACTAAGTCCTCTAAATGTATAAGGCGGGTATAAGCGAATCAAGTACGATACGCAAGGTTGCGTAAGAAGTACTTTCTAGCAAAGTAGTTAGACGGATAAAGAGCAAAAATGCAATGGATCTGTTACTAGAACACGCACGCACGTATAGGATCAAATAATTATTAAGAGTCAATACTAATACATAAGAACTACTAATAATTTGAAGTTCTATAATACTACTTAACCACTGAAGCAAGACAAATTATTACTAAGCAAGCACTACAAACTAGTAAGGCACTTGAATAAAGGAAAAAAGAATTTAAGAAAATAAGATGGTCAGCGACTACTTATCTGTTACACCGTCAGCTACAGGACCAGGCTTCTTCACAACACTACTTCACTTCACAACACTACTTTGCAAAATTCGATTTCAAAAATAACACTACTTCACTTCACAACACTACTTCGCAGAATTCGATTTCAAAAATAAAACACTAAATTCACTGCTGCACAAATCTAGGTGTTCGGTGCCGCTGCCGGTCAGAGGAGTCAAATAGGAGATCGCTGCCGGTCAGAGAAGAAACCGGTTTCAGGAGCGCTCAGTAGACACAACCCAGCTAGCACAGGATAGGCCGCATCCCTAAATATGAGGATAGTCCACATATATACCGTGGATAAGCCTATCTCGGCGCAGAGATAAAGTATGACGAATCCACTCCGTATTTGAGGCGAAATTAGAGATGAATTTCCGCATTTTCAGGGATACGCGTATCCTTACGTCGTTTTGACCAATACGGGCGGCGGACAACGATTGCAGCGCCATCGGGTGAGAATCTTAAGAATTATGTGAAAAACACCACTACACGCACGTACCTAGCGGCTTTTACAGGAAATCAAAGGCGACAAACAAGAATTGTGGAAATCAGCCCGAATCTAGGGGAAAACTACAAAAATACCTATGATAAATACGAATTTCTTCCCGTGCTTCTGCAAGTTCTGGCGGCTTCAGGTTCGTGAGCACTGACGCTTGCATTTATAGGCCGAGAATTGATAATTAAAATCGAAAATTTTATTTCTATCCTACCATGCGACCATCATATTTTTATGCGTTTACTAACTTCCATTTACATGTTTTCTGTAGTTATTGCAGGGTCCAGCGCTATGAGATCTCATTCACTGATTTTCATTTTATTATGGCCTTCTAACGGTTATGCATTATTATTTTATTGACTCGACTTATTTCATTTTTATCTTTATTTAACACTTCACGGTCACATTCATGCCGCCAATTTCGAATGGCCATTTCATGCCCCACCATTCATCGACTTAAGTGGTTTTTTTTTACTTACTTACTGCTACGCTTCGGAGTGATTACTTCTCTTGATCCTGGGCTCAAAATGGTTAACACTAATGTCAATTTATCCATACTATTTATTTTCATAAATACAGTCGCAGATCACTATCCATTTTTAGCCACGATGTTCTCTTCCAACACAAAGTGCATGGCACTTCTGAACCTCAACACTCTCATTCAACTTAAAATAACTCACTTTCGCTGGTGATTAGATTTATTCAATAATTACACTGCATATACCATTAAAGTACTGTGACACCCCCTCCCCAAACGCTTGCAATCGTGGAAAACAGGGATATTGAACGTGTAAGATAAGCTTATCCCCAAAATATCTAATTTCTCCAAGGATACGGCCAAATATGTGCGTGGAAAAAAGGGATATTGAACGTGGAAGATAAGCTTATCCCCAAAATATCAGATTTCTCCAAGGATACGGCCAAATCTGTGCTAGCTGGGAACCTCACCCTTCGAGAGCTGGTTGAAGAATGGCCTCCGATATGACGGTAGGTAGTTGCGAGATAGGCATACCATAGATAGATATGAGCAGGAACGTTCTTGAATGTGAGATTGAAGGTTAGTCTATTCGGTCGGGAGATAGGTAGTAATAAGTTGTCCATGGCTGTACTCTTTTTTTGCAGTTTGAAGCAATCGTGACACGCTTGTGCAGTGCTCCTGACACCCATTTGCAGCGCATTCAACATTCAAAAAAAGGGAAGTTTAGGAATGCTAGACACGCTGCAGCAGCGCCTTCACAGTAGCTGCAGCACTACTGCGCAGCACATCAGATGCGCATCTGCAGCATTTTGTGTTTACTGGGTAGCTTCTTAAAGAGTTAAACATATTTAAAACTTATGTTAAAATCATTTTAAAATTATGAAAAAAAAATTTTTAAAGCCTAAAAAGAGAGAGTTAATGTTTTCAAAATAATTAAAAATGATTTTAATATAATTTTGTAAATATTTTAAAATAATTTTTTCATTAGATATTGCTACTTGGGCAATTACTCTCTTGGTTTGCCCCACATATGATCTTCAGCAACTGCAGAGAAGTTCATACACACCCTCATACATTGTGGGTGGTAATGGATCTTCAGTCTCTCGTAGATGATCTCGTACTCTGGAGGTAGTGTTGTATCGTGTGATAATGTTATATTTTTTCATTATTCTACCTTTGCGATCGGTCGTACCCGCAATGTAAGGCAGCATAACATAGCACGGCAAAACTGTTGCATAATATTAAATAATTTAATCGCAGAACCTCCCCCAGAAATTTTGGGTTTTACGAAACAATTTTAACCCATTCGCATCCATAAGCGTACTGGTACGCGGCCTCAAGCTGGCCACAAACACCACAAGCGTACTGGCACGCAAAATGCGTAGTGTTATTTGTCAGTTGATCCTGCTGCTATCTTACGAGTTTTTTTGTAACTTTTTGGCTTGAGAGTGTACCTGTTTGTAGCTGCCATCTCGTGGCTATTTAGAAAATGTTTTTCATCGTAAATCACCTTAGAAAATTCTTTTTCTTACTTGCAAACTTATTATACGTGGTGTTTGGGGTCGATTTAAATTCCAGGGGATGGATGCGAATGGGTTAACAACTAGATGTCATCCTAATTACGTCTTTTATTTTTAAATTTTTGCGTTTTTATTTTTTAAATGGTAGATAGTGTCTCCCCTCGAAATAAATTCATGGGCTCGCCCCTGCCTGACACTGAAGAGTATCTACTTTCTGGTATTCCTCTGCATGTTGTCTATTAATGACAATAGTTATGCCAGCCATCCTGCTGGCATTTTCAGGTCAGATGAGGCAATACAAGAATTAGGTTCGTCTTATATTGGCATCGTATTAGAAGTTGGATCATACTGATTGGTCTAGGCAAATGATGTGAGAAACCAGTCCACCAATCAGGATGATCCAACTACTAAATCAGGAATAACTGGGGATTATTGTTATTAGGGAAAAATATGGGATTATTTGTTCTCGAAATAAGAATTTCCACATCTAATAAATAATCCCGACCAATCATGAGCCACTGGAATTGATGATCAACTGAATAAATACTTGGCTAAAACCCAAACTTGGGTCTCGGTTTTTTCCCTTAGGAAGATGAGCGAGTTGCTCATTGAAAACATCGGCTATGGAAAGCCTTACACGCAGTGACACACCCGAGGAGACTTCGTTCATACTTATATGTGAACGAATTTGATAATCATTTGGTTGTGACTATAGTCTATAGCAATATATTGCTCAACCACTGAATACTACCTACTGACAGGTTACTAAACATTTTACCTGCGCAAATAGTTCCATTAAATGTTTTTAGTGTGCACATAAATGTGCTGATGTGTTCTAATGTGCGCTAACTTCAAAAACTCCCATCAAAAACTTCAAAACTGTGTGCTGACTTCAAGAACTTGGAAAAGCTTCCATCAATGTCTCTTTAACTCCTAAAATGGTTCTAGATATTCATCAAGGTGATTTTCCTCTAAAATATTTGGTTAAAATATTGATAATGTGGGATCAAAGATCTTTCGGGGTTCATTAAAGCATGGAGAATTTAATTACAGATGTAAAATTTGCATTGTATTGCTACAAGAAATTGGTTGAGGGAACTAACAAGTGATTTTATTTTCAATACAGCTGGGTCAAGATGAAGGCAATGGCATTGAGACAGTGTGCTATGCTCCTATGTACACTTCTTATAATCCAATGAAGCAATCCCTATGTACAGTGCAGAGTGTTTGGGGATATTTTCAAGATGATTTAAGTAAACTTTATCATGAGTCAACTGATGACTTCGGCTACATTGTAAACTACCTGGATACCATCAATGAATGTCTATTGTAAGTATGGATACATGCAGTACATTAATTAAATTCTTCCATTTTATAGTTTTCCATGGAAAGAGATTCACTTGTGTTAGTGCTTCTTTAAATCACTTGATTTCGAAAATATAAATTCATTGTTGCTAAATAATTATGTAATTCATGCTCTTAATAATGAACTAAAAGAAGCTTCCATCCCACATAGCAAAGCAAGCTTGCTGCAACCTTGCAGCAAGCTTGTCATTGCAAGATAGCAAGCTTGCAGCAAGCTTGCATTGGCAAAATTAAAGCTTGCAGCAAGCTTGCTGCAATCCGACTACTGCACTTGCCTCAAGCTTGCTGCAAGGTTGCACGCAAGCTTGCTGCAAGCCTGCAGCAAGCTTGTAGCAAAATTGCAGCAATCTCTCAATGGCAAGCTTGCTGCAATCCGACAACTACACCTGCTGCAAGCTTGCTGCAGGGTTGCAGCAAGCTTGCTGCAATCAGACTACTGCAACCTTGCAGCAATCTGACAACTACACCTGCTGCAAGCTTGCTGCAACCCTGCAGCAAGCTTGCTGCAATCAGACTACTGCAACCTTGCAGCAAGCCTGCTGCTATTTTGAACTGCAAGTTGCATGCAAGGCCTGTGCAAGCTTCATGCAAGACAAACCTGGGCCAATTAATGTTTAATTGAAGCACGTGTTTCACTAACACCAGCAAAAGTAGGTATCTCTAACACCAGCAAAAGTTGACGTGGAAGTCAGCTATTACTACAATTAACAAACTTGACAATATTTCCAGTCGGCCGCCATATTTTCCGATGTATCAAAAAGCAAAATCGGTACTGCTGCTGAGGCATTGCCTAACCTTGAGAATGCAGAGACTGCATTGTTGGACTTAAAATAATTGTAAACTTTAATTAAATATTTACAACTTTTATTCCTCTTAGTGCTGGAATAACATACATAAAAATCACAAATGTAAAATACTTAACAAATTAAATAAAAGTTGAATCATATGATGCTTTCCTTCAACTGCTGCACACCACAAAAACAAACACCATGCGAATGAGAACAGTTCACTTTGCTAATTTCACAGCACATTCAAGGGTAATTTGTTTACATTATTACCTCTTGAAATGAAATAGTAATAGGTTTTTATGGCACCGCGAATTCTCTCCCAAATTATAAAAAGGGTTCCTGCTGCGGTTCCATCCTTATAGCCGTGAGCCTCGCTTCAACACTTATTCTGAAAAGTAGGAATGATGACGTTACGATTTCATACGCTAAGAATCCCGCATCAATTTTCTATACCAAACAAAGCTTACAAGTTAAATTAACGATGCTTAAAAGAACAGGAGAGGATTGATGTTTTGTCTTACCAGAAATCGGTGGCGTCCGTCTTTCAAGACTTCGCTCACACTTTTCGTAGGTTACACCCTTGTTCCACTGATTACACGGTAGGCTTCCCATGAAATTTCCGATTTAAAGAGGTCATTTTAAGATGGAAAAACATCGACCTTTGGCTCCTAAAAGTATTCCAGAACTTCAATGGAGTATCACAAAGTCCATGGACAGAAAGGTGATACGAAATATTTAATGTGATACAAAGGATGTTTTTAGAACTTAGATTCTTAATGAACCACGATTGTTAAATCATACCTGTGAATTTCTTTCCTTCCATTCATTCTTCTTGCAGACAATGCAAACAAATTTACGTAATATACCGCAATACAACTACTAATTAGTTGTAAATATCACAAATAAACAAATGACACAAAACACACCAACGGCTCCTACTAACTTCGCTAACAACAAAAAAATGAGCATCTAAATGCACCCGGCTGTATCCCTCTATCGTCAAAATCAAATACTGCCAAGTTGCCAGAGTCCTGCAGCAAAGTTGGCAAGGTTGGCACACTCCATGCAAGTTGAGTGCAACTAGCCTTCTGCTTGCACTGAGCGTGACAATATTGGCAAGTTTGCAGCAGGCTTGCATCAATATTGCCAATCTTGGCAAGCCGTAGGCAAAACTCAAGCAAGCTTGCCGCAACCTTGCATGCTATGTGGGATGTGCCCTAAAAAGTTAGTGTGTTATAATGTTTTATATGACCTTGTTGAAATGTATTTGTACTGTGATGGTGTATTTTATCAAAGATCTTTAATTAGTGTGAAAGATTTCATTGCATATATTTTACCTGGCACATCATTCTTTTTGTCTTGTCCAGTTTAAACCTTTTAAAAATTACACAAATGCCTGTTCAAATCACTGAAGTGGAATGGAAGAGATAATCTCAGTGTTGACAACCTCAGTGTTGTCTTCAACTCAAGTTCATTCTCACGTGAAGCCCATTTTATTTTTTAATCCAGTGGTTGGCAGAAGATATGTGTCACATTTTAGGTGGTATTTAATTAATAGCCAGATTTACAAATCACTCAAGTGTTGACCTTTCTAAAGGCAAAAGTTGGTTGGTCACTGGTCTAGTCCTTCTGAAATGTGGGGAGCTACAGGGGGCTCATTTGCTCAATGGGATATCAGTTACCAATCATCATGATGATTACTTATCAGTGCACTTATTGAGTGCACTTATCTTTGGATTTCTTCCTCAGTGACTAATGTAGATCAAGAGTTTCATGCCTACTGCTGCTGATTATTTATAAAAAATTAAATTCACAGGAATAGTTACAACCCTGATTGTTTGTCCCCATGGGGGGGACCAGTCCTGCCAGGTCTAGCAGTGGGTGGTTTTCCTGAAGTTCTCGATGGAGGACAACCAGATTATAAAATGGCATCTGCCGTGGTTGTGACATACATATTGAGTAACAACATTAATCAGACAAAGTTGGAAGGAGCTTTGCAGTGGGAAAAGAGGTAAGGAACTTTCTAATGATTACTGATTTATCTCCAAATATTTATCCAAACTATAGTGTGGATAAATATTTGGAGATAAATCAGTATACCTATATACCTATGAGAGTGATAAAATTTTGTTTCCTGTCGAGAAATGTTGATCGTCTCCCTTGTGGCCTAAATCGACAATGGCTAGTCCTAGATAATCCTCATTTTCAAATGAAACATGCCGTGGCCGACTTAGAGAGGTTTTACTGTACATATATACCTATAGATGAGAAAATGACAGTAATTTTCCAGTATTTTTTCATTTTTAAATTGTCAAAAGAAATACGGCAGCACCACGCAATCTGGCTTTCTTTTGTCGAATTATGAGAAATTTTTAAGTAGAATATTCAATACTTTACTCTAATAATGTTATAATTTAAGTAAAATATTCCAAAAATGAGTTGTATATGCCTCAATTTATAATTAAACACGTAGGAAATGTGAACTTGGCTTAAAAGAACATGTTGGGAATTTATCTGTATGAAAGATTTTCTCTAACATGGGTGAATTATCTAGAAAATTACGGTAATTGTCAAGGGGCGCAGTAAATTACGAAAAACACCCTGGTAATTTACGAAAATTGTCGAGGTAATTTTCAAAGTGGCCCATCTCTATATATTATCGCTTCCTTGGCAATGACTCTTAGTACCTGATTATGGCTTTACATCTGAAACACGTTGTACCTTTTATGAAATCTGAGGAATAGTGCTATCAAATTTTGTGTTTAACTGGGAATTAGAGTGCTTCCCAGCCCATTAGATAAACTTTTTTTTTACTGGAAAATGTATTCTAAAATCAGCCTGTGTTATCGGCCAAAGATAAAGCTGAGTTTTCAAATCAAAGGAGTCAATCTCTCTACTTTCATCCCAGATTGTGTTGCAGCGATGAGCTGAAGGCTTACTCTCTAGTATTTATTTAATATGGTTGCTGTTTATGAAAGTTAAAAATCCCATTTTCTTTCTAAAAATTATCAGATATTGATTCTTCTTTTATCAAACTGGTCAACTATTTACCACCTTGGTTGGATTGTTTTTCATTTTACCACGCTTATTCCCTAGTTGCAGAGGACGTTTCACAATGTTGCATCAACGTGCACAAGGTTACATGATAACCTTGCATCAACGTCCAAGCACAACGCTATCAGTCAACGTTGAATCAGCGTGCATGCAACGTTGACGTCAGCTATGATTTAAATTATACTTTGTGTATAATTATACCACAGAGGTTGGCAAACTGCGGCACTTTGCATTCGTGCACGTGAACATTGTCTTCACCTACAAATATATATATATATATATATATATATATATTTCATTTTGAATAATGTATTCTACTAGTTAGTTGTCTGCTTGTGAACGTGAATGTGAACAAACATGTGGGAATTGGATAAAATCTTGTTTATTCTCAGTAAAATTGCATTTACATTCATATTATGTGGCAATATAGGTTTCAATTAATTAATGCCTGATAACTGTTATGGTGGTTGGATGGTATTTCCTCTAACTATAATCATGTAATCGCAATCTAAAAAGTAGTTCTTGAAGTCAAATAAATCCATGGGTGTGGCGATATATATATGACTTTCAAGTCGTGAGATATACAATTTCGGAGGCAAGGATGTGCGCTTAGAGCCGTAGGACTTACCATAATTAGATGGATGCAAAGTAGTCAGGTAGATAATAGGTAGGATAATACAATGTACAGTCCTGTTCATTAAAAAATTACCACCTCGGAGCCCTGTTCAAAAAAAAGTTACCACCTCGGAGCCGAAAAAGTTCTAAGTCCGCACTTTAGGGAAATGTGTCAACAATGCGCCCCACCCCCCCACCCTAAAGGGGGGGGGGCGAGAACGAGAACCCCTCCTCCCCGTAGTTGGGCAAGTAGAAAGGCCGACGGAAGGAAGATTTTGGCCCGCGAAAGGATATTTTGTGAGGGGAGGGGTAGGGTCCGAGCTTCCGTTTGCTTTATGACTGGGCGAGAATGAAAGGGCAATGGCTTGGTTCGGTCGCTCAAAGATCTCTCGCAGTTGACATGAAGGAAATCCTAACACGGACCAGCAAGCCACGGCTCGTTTCGTTTTTTAAAATACTTTTTTCTTACGCGAAATTATTAGCGTCAAAAATGATTGAAGTGTTGACGTATTTTCGTTATATGTATTTCATTGTGGTGCCTACAATCCTATTATTATTATTATTATTTGTTGAGTTTGTTTAACATTTTAGATAGTTCATTTAAGTGCTTCTTCAATCTCGCCTGGAGCATGGATATACGCGGCATGAGTGGAATTTGATGACGCAATTTACTTCACGAATATGTCAAATTTCTAATGAGAATAATCAATTGTCTGGACTAGGATTCGAAACCAGATCCCTTGATTCTGCAGTACTGTAGCTGACGATGTCAGGCTCGAATTGTAATACATCCCATTCTCGCGAAAATTACGGGCAAAATGTTTCTAGCGGCGATGTATAAATGCGCTAGGAACATCCTCTTAATGGTTTCAATTAAAAGCAATGAATTTTTCTTTCATATCCAGTTCTTATTCCTTTGTCGCGTTTGGAATAATGCGACTACGCGTCTTCGATATTTATTTAGATATTTTTCCCTGCGAATAGTAATGAAACTTTCACTTAGGAGATTTATTTACTTCAAATAATGATTAAAATAGCTTAATGCTTATCGAATGCTTTGGACACCAATTTCGAACAACTAAATCTTTGAATTATGCCTGCGCTCAGTTTTTGTATTGAGGTAGAAATTACTGGGGAATAAATTTACTGGTTGCCGGACAGACACATCTTATTGCCATGCAATGTCGAAACTTGGCACCACTACGTCTCACCGGCTTTTATTACACTGCGACCTAATGACCGAATGCTCCATAATTCCTAATGATCTTGTATCGAGAGGCAGAGACTTATCAAAATGATTACCCAGGACACCCTTCAATTATCAACCCTTGCGCTTTTGACAGTCGGACTATGTGTTGCTTACATCGCATTTGAAAAACGTGGCATTAGCTACTGGAGTTTGCATCGCATGTTTTCTCTCGTTTTTGTTTTTTTAACTTGAATCTGCAAGTGACTCTTATGAATTCACCTTAAAGTCTCTAATGCTTCTTCAGTCCTCTCAATTAGTGAGTTCAGCTTTCACTCAATTATCCAGGATCTTTGCAAAGAGGCAAGACCCTGACGACCCCATCCATTCTTTTCTGGGCGGGCAATAAATATTCCAAACGAAACAACCCTCCCCTCCATCCTGGCTTGAGGAAAGGCTGTACCCCTCTAAAAAGTGACCTGAAAGGGGCCTGCGGCTTCTTTTTCGGCTGGAGGCCGAAGGAAGGAAGAAGTGGTGTTTATGCTGATCGCCCCTTCCATTCGATCTGGTCGTTTTAGGTTTCCGTTTGCGTATGAGTGAGGAAGAAAGAGGGAAATATCTGCGAATTTCAGTGGGGTAAATATCCCTCGTTCACAACAGCTTGGCACCACTACGTCTCACCGGCGTATATTACACTGCAAGCTAATGCTCCATAATTTTTATTGAACTTGTGTCGAGAGGCAGAGAGACTTTTATCAAAATGATTTCCCAGGACACCCTTCAAATATCAACTCTTGCGCTTTTCACAGTCGGACTACGTGTTGTTTACATCGCATTTGAAAAAAGTAGCAAATAGTCTTTATTATTTTTTTACAATGACTATACAAGTGACTCTTATTAATTAACCGCAATGAAACAAAAGCGCATTCAAACACGCCGAATCATCGCAGCGGAACCATTATGAATACGGTCAATTGCATTTCATATAATACATACTTTCTCTGTAAATAAAAAAATGAAACTATCACGAAACGTATTATAGAAATACTATGTTTCCAAAGGTTTGAAATAGTTTAGAATGGTAAGGAAATAAACCTGGCGTAGTATAGTTTGGAAACGTAAAGAATTAAAAAAAAGGTGAAACGAGGGAAAGGTAGGGAAAAGGTATTCACATTTGTCACTATGTTACCACCTAGCCTCACTAAGTTCATTATGACCCCTGTAACTCGATATGGCAATACCGATTGATGGCAAAATGGCATGTGGAATTATCGTCGTTCCTCCAACTCCGCAATGGGAAGAGCTGTGGCAGATACGAAATGATACGTGTCCCAGTTTCGCGGGTAGGTCGTTGGACTTCCACATTTATTTTGCGAATCTTTTCATATAAAAGCAAGGAAGAGGAGGGACGTGCGGATTTAAAAGTGAATTTTCGCACTCTTCCTATGCGTTTGGTGAAATCGACCAATTTGTTTTTCAATGCTTGTTTTGCTCAATTTCGAGCGTAAATCTATCGTGGACTAACAACTGGCTGTGCTGGATTCGCACACTCGCCAACTTAAACACCGGGTGGGCAATAAATGCTCAGAAGTGAAAGAAAGCCCCTTCCACCTCCTCAGCTTGTCGGAAAGGGTGGACTTCCCAGCGAGACCTGCGAAGGAATTTGGATGGAATGAGGCGGCGACATTGTATACTGCTGGGAGTGGGAGAGAAGGAGAGGTCCCGTGGTCGGTAGTTCTTTTCACCCGAGTTTCGTGAGGGCGGGGGTTCCCCCACATCCCACAGTTTACTCCTCGGTCTACCTGATTAAAGAAGGGAAAATATGCTATTCCACTTCCTTAAATAGTCTTCTGTGGTATTCATAATACCATTTTCGTTGCATCAAGACTGTCGTGCCTTCATCGTTTTCCAAAGAAAACATTCTACTTCGAATCGATATTTCATACCTATGTGAGTGTAACGAAAACCTAAATTTTCCTCCCTCTTGCTTATACTTAGAATTATATTTCCTCTCTCTCGCTTATACTTGCTTAGACTGATTTAACTCAACCATCCTCAACAGCTGTACAGTTTATTGCCCACCCAGAAAAAAATGGATGGAGTCGTCAGGGTGTTGCCTCTATGCAAAGATCCTGGATAATAGGGTGAAGGCTAAACACAATAATTGAGAGGATTGAAGAAGCATTTAAGACACTCAAATAGTCTGATAAAAGACATGGAGTTATTTATATCCAAAGGTAAAGGTCATTGTAGTTCATTAGGTCAAGATTAATCCTTTCCGTTTGAAACAAATCGATGCGTCTTTGTTACACCATTTAAATCACAGGTAAACAACAAGAAACCCTTTACTGTCTTTGGAAACTGGAAATAAAATGGAAACATTAATTCTAGTTTATTTAAAACCAGTAACTAGTGAACGTTTGTCTCTTAATCGATCTTCGTTACGAAATATTTCCCCATGACAATTCGTTGGAAGAGGAATGTTCTCTTAAAATAGGCTGACGTCGGTCTCCTATGCTTCACTCTTTTTATTAATATGAAGTCAAAATAATGGAATTTAACCCATTTTTGAAGCTGGGCATATTATTATCCCACGTTGGCCACCTTATATTCGTCAAGCATACTTGCCGATAGTAGTGCATTTTAATTTAGGAATGATGGTCACAGGATAAAGAAGTTCTTTTGGCGGCGTTATAAAAGTATGATTGGTGAAGTAAATCCAAAGAATAAGCACATTACGAATAAATTTACCTTGCTTAAATCAAATCTCCCTAGAATGACCTATTCCCTTATACCTTTTCTCTCTTGTTTCACTTTGTTTAATTAATTATGTTTCCTGATTTTACTACGCCAGGTTTATTTCCTCACCATGCTAATTTTTTACAGACGATTGAAAACAAAATATTTCCATAATACATTTGGTGTTTTTTTCATTAGGTTTCCACTGCGAGGACTCGGCGTGTATTAATGCGCGTTTGTTTCATTGCGGTTACTTAATGAGAGTCACTTATAGATTCATGTTTTTAAAAATTGTAACAAGAAATACCAGAGACCTTCAATATTGACCAACCCCTCATAAAACACTTACAATTAATTAAAAGTGGTCAAGAACAAACTCAACAAATAATAATAATAGGAATGTCGGCACCACAATGAATGACTTACAATGAAAATACGTCAAAACGTCAGTCATTTTTAACGCTGATAAATTCGCGTAAGAAAAAAGTATTTAAAAAGAACGAAACGAGCCGTGGGGATATGTTGGGCTTTCCGTCATGTAGTAGTCGTCGACTGCGAGAGGTCTTTGTGCGGTCGGTTCGCCCTCTCATAAAGCAAACGGAAGCCCGGACCCTACCCCTCCCCTCACAAAATATCCTTTCGCGGGCCAAAATCTTCCTTCCGTCGGCCTTTCTACTTGCCCGACTACGGGGAGGAGGGGTTCTCGTTCTCGCCCCCCCCCCCTTTAGGGTGGGGGGTGGGGCGCAGTGTTGACACATTTCCCTAAGGTGCGGACTTAGAACTTTTTCGGCTCCGAGGTGGTAACTTCTTTTTGAACAGGGCTCCGAGGTGGTAATTTTTTAATGAACAGGACTGTACATACTTGTCTCATCGCGTGATAATAACATGCATAGTATTTAAGAGGTGAATTCCCATTTTTATTTAGAGAGGGCAGGTACGAGTCAGTGGAGAGGGCAAGGGAGTTTTAAGGGAGAAAGTTTTACCTGAGTAACTTGGAAAGAACTGTCTGTTGACATATTATCAACATTAATGTTAATTATGGGATAATTTCATTGATGGCTAAAGCTAGGGAAATTTTTTAACGCTGCCTTAAAAATGTTTCACTGATGACGTTGCAGCGATGTTGCCCTGATAACGTTGCAGCAACATGGTTTTTCGGGAAATTTGGATGTTGAGGCAACGTGCATGCATTGTTGCGACAACCAACATCAACGTTGTGTGCACTTGTACCTTTTCCCATTGTAACGTTGTCACAACGTTGTGACAACTTCCTCTGCTACTAGGGTTTTAATTTGCCCTGTTTGTTTGTCTCAATGGAGTTTTGTAATCAAAATCTAACCCCTTTCCCAGTGTTCAATCGAGCTGAATTTTTGCACATTTACTTAATCTTGATGGAAATACATGAATCAGTCATTAAATTTACTAATTACGAAGTAAATCTACTAAAATTAAATGGTTTACATTTTATATTTATTTATCCTAACGTAATGCAACCCACATCACATTGTCTACTCACAGTCAGCGCTGTTGATGTTCATTGCAGCCATCATTTTAGCATTTATGCATATTGAGAAGAAGAAATTCTAAAAATTTAAATTTCAAAGAACCGTTGCACAATTAGTACAAAGACTAAAAAGAAGCAACAATGAAGCCTTAGCTGAAATGGAAAGATTGAGATAATTGACATAGAATTGAAAGACTGATCGCTAAACGACATGATTCCACTGACTGTACAAAATAGACTTAGTGCTCTCAGATCGCAGTCTAAAATATTAGGTCTGCTGATAGATCATAGGATCTATGTTTTTGCATCTCAGAAAAATAAAATTGAACAAGTATGTATTTGAACTGTATTAATGGTGATTAAAAAGTCGATTACAAGATTCGTTTAAAACTACAAAGTTTTTTTGATGTGATAACTTCTTTTGGCCCATTGGGCACTTTTGGCATGGGGGAAAAAGAGCAAACTCGTGTCACGTACCGTACTGCACTTTTTGCTTCAGCGACGTTTTTCCAATACCGTCGTCAGACGGCAGCACCACTATCCTAACAGTGCGCATAACTGCCACCAGATGGTAGGACAAGCGGTAAGTGGGAAAAAGTGCACCGTTTAAATCACGTACCATATTTCCCTGTTCATATTCTTTACCGAATCTTGAAATTCAAATGTTACTAGTTACTTTAGTTATCGTAAGCCAATAGTTTCTATCCTAGAATTCTGAAGAAATAGTAATGAAATACGTGAAATTATTCATGATAATAATGAAACTAACATGCGAGAAAATGATGAAAATGAGGAAATGGTGATTGAAGATGTAACCAATGGTGATGAGAATTGTTAATTAGAATAGATATAAAATTAACATAAGAGATATAAATGAGTATTACAGTAAAACCCACGTACAACGAATTCGTTGGGACCGAAATCATGACTTTGATGTAGGGGGTTTTCGATGTATGGAGGTGGTGTGCGGGTTGCGTCTCCACAGGGGCATCCAAGTGTGCTTTACGATGCAAGTCGAGTAAATATCTCAATATTGCTTTATTCACCATTAAAACCAATTCACCATTCACCAAAAGTGATGACAAACAATTTTTATTGTTTACCATCAAATACCGTGGCTATCACCGCGTTATTTTCAATCTGCGTATTTCTAATTGAAATTATTTTTTTTTTCGTCGATTCTGCTCTATGCCTCATCACTTACTTTAGTTACGGTCTGAAAGTAAAGGAGCGCCAAAATTAATGCCTAAGGATTACGTATTTTAAAGTGCTCCATAATTTCAATGCTCCAATGAGTATCTAGTCGATATTATTCTTAGAGTGCAATAATTTAAGTCAATATCAATTGGCAGTTTTATGCAGCAATTTTGCTTGAAAGAGCACATATTGCCATTTAGACTTCCGAAATAAAACGCACTGTTGGAATCCCATAGAAATACCGGTAAATATCTATGTTCGTGACCAGAATATACTAGATATCGATAAACGACGATGGAATTTAGGTGGGGCGAGTTAGTTACCACGAGTAAAAACGTGGCAGTCGGCAATCACAATGACAATCTCAGATGATAATGCATTGACGATGCTGTTAACGCGTGTTAGAGGCGCACCCCTCTTTTTATGCGTCGAAGTTGAAGACAAAATTTTGGGGCTTTTTTCTCCTATTGCGAGGTGTTGCGGGCCTAACTTCGAATTTTCGGCCATTATCAAAGCCGCTTGCGATATTCTCTTATAATTTACGCGGCATTTTTCATAAGCATGTATGGACGTCGGAGGCAAGTATTCACTTGTAGCCTTAGCCCTACAATGCTTGCATTGTTTATTGTCCTTCGGAATGAGTGGAGTAATTCATTAAAACAAAACAAATCCGACCTCGCTACAATTCATGTTTAGTTGGTAAGTACGGGCAGTCGCACCGAGCTCTGATTTATAAATCCGAATCCCCCCACCGTTTTCCTAATGCACAAGTCATAGTCGCTGTAAGTCGCCTTTTAAAACGTGGTTTACTTTTACAAATTATATTTTGCTGTAAACGATGACGAGTGGGAATGCAAACACGTTAAATGCAAAATACCCAAGCGTCAGCCGCATAAAAAACGAACGATAAGGCGTAGATATGACATCAAAACTTGAAAAAAATCAAACTTTGAAAGAAATCATAACTGTTTATGGAATTTAAAGCATTTATTTTTTCAATATGGTCCAACAAAAATCTTCAATGAATGACAAAATAAAAAAATTTCATGATTTACATAAAAACGGCTGATTTACTAGTGAGACGGGCGTCGCAGTACGACGGCACGCGCGGGCATGTCCTGTCACAGCTCGTAGATTTCCCCGAAAAGACCTTCTGTCCCTATTGGTATGGAATAGTGCAACCTTATCCTTCCTCCATCTTCTAATGGACGATTCCGGCACACATGCCTTAGTCCGGCAGCGCGGTATCCTACATCCTCAGCGTCTTTGATGACTTAAAGCACTTTAATTTTTTCAACTACCGTGAAAGACCAAACTTTTTGCCCTTGTTCATTTTGGAACAACACTGACCTATGTTGACGCATGCACAAATGTTAATATTCACAGAATTCTCTCAGTTGAGCTTAAGGCAGTTGCATACAGTTGAGTCACTCAAAGTTGTCCTGTGACAGAAAATGAGAAAGTTAGGGGGGTGGAAAATTCCAGTGCTTGCACTTGTCGCGCGGCCAATCGCTGTCCCCCAATTGCACCCCACACCCTTGCCTTGTCATACAACAAGTTTTTAAAGTTATTAGGCAACTGCGTCCCCCGTAAACAAGCGAGCGAATGATACCCTCCCCTTGATGACTCACGCTAAGCACAAAGGTCACTCAGCTCTCCAGGGACTTGCCTCGGCCACGATACGAGCGGCGCGGCGGTAGGCGAGTGAAAGAGTGGCAACGCTGAGTTTTATGTTCCTAATGTTTTACATGGAACACACTCGAACCCAGCCATGATAGACGTGAGCAGCTTATGTGCCGCTCGCCGCCAATCCCAGATATTAAATTTTTCTTGTGCCGTTCTTCTCATTCTGTGGCAAAATGTCGGCCGAGAACGTTGTCTTCTGACAGTATGTATGTACTGCCATTTCTGATTCTGAACTTCATCTACATCTACGATGTACCGTGCAAGCCACCACTAGGGTGTGTGGCACGGGGTGATTCCACACCAGGTGTAGCATGTAGCACTCGTCCCAGAACAAATCAGGACCTCGCACGCTCCCCCTGGCGCTAGGCGCAGGCCAAAAGCAGTCAGGAGAACAGTGCGCAGTCCAACCGGAAACTGGTAGAGTGATATGTAAATGAACATACAAACTTATCTTAGGTCGAATCACTGCTCGTTTCGTGGCCACTACTGCCCTGCCGCGATACTGCTCTGCCGCCCGCCGCTCATATCGTGACCGAGGCTCGAAGGCTGGCAGATAAAAAATTCGTGTAAGAGGCGCACCCTCATTTTCGGCTGCTATTTCTGGAAAAAAAGGCATCCTCAAGCAATCGAGCAAATATTAGGGCGATCTCGAGGAAACGCACCACTTGCCAGTTAACAGACCACATCCATCAAGGTTAAGACGGCTATAGCAATATTTGGATCGAGTAGAGAGGTTACTCCAGATTTTCCTTTGGGATGGGGACAGAGTAGATAAAAATTCGCTCTCATTGGTTGAACACCAACCAATGAAGTTTTGAATACTTCGCCCTCCTAACAAGGGAAGTGTCCGATAAACGGGTCGCAGATCTCGATGAAAATTTGTATGCATATAGAACTCCGAATGCCTTTCACGAATCACCCCACATAAGGGCGTATGAATCCAATAGTTTAAACAAAAAAGGTTTTTAAACATTTATAGATGTTATAAAAACTATTTATCAACCTCCGGCATCAAGGGTGGTGTGGTCCATTGATCAGCGTACGGGTCTGCGGTGCGGAGGGACCGTGTTCGATTCCCGTCGGCGACAAATTTTTCATTCTTATTTACTTTGTTTTTCCTTTGTGGAATTCTGTGATAAAATCTAATTTTTACTTTTATATTCAAAGTTTTTTTTAACGAGTGGAAATATTTTTTTTCGCGAATACCATAGGGCTTATTTTTTTTCTTTCTCGCGAAATTTGTTTGTTTCCCCATTCTTTCACCACGCAAACTTGATTTGTTCCTTCATTTGCAAGACCTCCGGTTGATATCATAATTATAGAATAATGAAAATTTTCTGCAAGAGGTCACTCTCGCCTTTTATAACACGAGACTTTCTCGACGAGCCTTATTACAATGTATTTATTTGTATGTCTTTAGATCATGAAATGGTGATTCGATTACAGAAACTAGTAGATAAGCCGATCACATTTTCCCCTCCTTTTTTCAATGCACGACAAAACAAGAAAACGGGGACCTTTGATCGTGGGTCTTATAAATAATGATGTAACAATTATTTTGACTATTGTATAGTTATGATATCAACATGTTCCTGCAGGCGGTCTTGCAAATGAAGTTTGCGTGGTGAAAGAATGGGGAAACAAAGAAATTACGTTGACTTCGCGGGAAAGAAAAAAAAATAAGCCCTATGATATTCGGGAAAAAAAATATTTCCACTCGCTAAAAATAAACTTTGAATAGAATAGTAAATATTAGATGTTAACATAGAATTCCACGAAGGAATAAACATGAAAATAAACATGAAAAAATTTATCGCCGACGGGAATGAACATGGTCCACAGGCAGGTGGACAGTCTTACGATAACCGTCCACCTGCCTCTCCCAAAATAAAATGCGATACCGAAAGGTAATTTGAAACCATTTTAAAGGAAAACATGGAGCTCCTCCCATTCACGGGGTCCCGGGAATGTAACCCAATACGGAAAAGTAATCTGATACGATTTAAAAAGGGAAAATTGAGCTCACCACCTCACCACCTGCACCTTCGCAAATGAGGTTGGGTGGATGAGTGAGTGGGGTGGATGAGTAATGCACCAAGAAGGCAGGGGGGGAATACCAGTCAGTGCCAGCCAGCCGTAACCCAATACAGAAAGATACTCTGACAAGATCAGATCAGGGGGACTATTCTCTAACTCGAAGCTACCGATGCAGTAGCTTCGAATAAGCTACCATAATTGGCTACCAACCGTATTCTCTAACTCGCGGGAGCTTTCTCAAGAACGCAATAGGAAGTGGAGAGAGGTTTGGCAAAAGGCAGGTATATGAATATTTTTAAACCAAATCCGCGGAAACTTCATTTCTGGTGACGTCATTCTTAGAACCAATGGGAAAGCTCGTCTCAATGTTTTTCCATGGATAAAACTGGTGAAACCTGAAAAGGCCGTTTAAGACGGTGAAGATGTTTGTGCATCGTGTTTAGAGAAAAATTCCACGCATTAAAAATCATGCGAGCAAAATTCTAAAATGTTTTATTTTTGCTCACATAATCTCGAGAACAATCTCGTGAAGACGTAAGCACGACGTCCATCTTGGCTGTTTTGATCAATTGAAATAAGATTGTTCGTAAATATATTCGGGAATTAGGGTTCATGTCGATGATATGATTCAATATTATTCGTGCTATTTGCTTTCGTCAATTACTAGTTGCTTCAAATCATTTAAATAATATACGAAGATGAAGCTTTCAAAAGAAATGCGAAGGTGATGCATGCTACCACGGCCCAATAAGTATCCCATTATAGGCTGGAATCACGTTACTTACCGAAGGTAAATATGGCTTTCCGTCACTCCAGTTAATATCTTTTTGTGAAAAATCCTGCAAATGGCGAAAATGACAAAGTAACCCAGTGAAAGTGCAAGGAATCCGCATTTAGTAAATGTAAGAAACATACCTGTGCGTTGGATAATTATAGATAGATAAGCGTTATAAAATGACCAATATTTAAGCAGGGTATTCGGAGGCCGCGCTTCGTGAGGTTACCGTGGGAGCTTATTGGGGCTACGGAAGTTGCTTCGTGACATTTACAGTATACGGCTGGGAGCCTAATAAGCTACCGGTAGCTTCTGCTTGCACTTTCTCCGGTAGCTTCCATGATAGAGAATACCGATGGGAGCAAGTAGCTTATTGAAGCATCTTTCCGCCAGAAAGCTCTGATGCTTCGAGTTAGAGAATAGGCCCTCAGAAATCTCAGATTACCTTTCTGTATTGGGTTACGGCTCGCCGTCTGGCACTGATATTCCCCCCTCCCCTCTTGGTGCATTACTCATCCACCCAACTATCACCCGGCTCAGGTAACGCGGAGCTGAGCTTTGGCTTCCCTTGCACGTTTCGTATTGTCAGAGTTGACAGTTCCCACCATAAGAAACATGTAAACGAGCCCTCACAGAGCCAGAGCGTCAAGTTTACTTCATGCCCTCTGCTCTGTAGGTCTCGGATGGGAACATTTTCGAAGCCCGGAGCGCAAGGGTTAAGACGCGGTACTCCCCACTGCAGTTCTACTTCCTGCTTATTACGTAAATGTCTACGGAAAAATTACCTGTAAATGAAGAATGCTACATTTTTTTTCTCAATAATTCGTTCTAGAGGGGCACTTTTCATGTTTTGGGCCCAAGCGCAGACTTCGATATATGGAGTTTTCGTAGTTAGAGAGGTTCGTTACGGGAGGTTTTTTAGCGTGCATTGTCCATTGGAAGGGTCCGGGACCGGGCCAATGACTTCGAAATAGGGAGTTTTCCTTTAAAATTTCGCTGTATGGGTGTTCGTTGTATGGGGGTTTCACTGTATATTATTCAGACACATGTAAAATACCTATTTTTCAGATAAATACCTATTTTGTCAACAAAAAATAAATTTTACATAAATGGAATATTCATTTTTTTTAATTATTGTATGTACCTTATTCTCCTTTTTTATTCAGATTTATTTGGGAATATAAATCGGTCAAAGAAGTTTTCACTTATAGCATGTGGTCCTAAGCATACCCAATTTTTTTTTTGCTTTTTAGTACACTTGAATATAACTGTGGTTTTTTTATAAGTATTTTTTATGTATTAAATTATGTATTGTGTTCTTCCTTTTTCCTCTTACAATACTCCTTCATTTTGTTGCTGTTTTCCTTTTCACTATCCTCTCTCCATTCTAGCCTCATCCTCAATTTTCCTCGTCAAAGGACCGGAGACCACCTGCCACTTAACTCCTGAATGTGTCACTTTCATTCATGTTCTACCAAGTAATTCCCATTTCTCACTGGTCCACATTCCACATTCATTAACCATGATGCACCCTTTGTTTCGTCTTTTTGTCTAGTTAAAAGAAATTTCAAGAATTGGGGTTGGTAATTATTATTTCATCTAAACGTAACTGTGTCAGGCAAGACATTGTGGAAGGATATCATAATTAAACACAAAATTTGATTGCGCTATTCCAGAGATTGAATAAAAGGTACAAAGCATTTCAGCTGTAAAGCCATCATCAGGTACAAAGAGTTGTCGTCAAGGAAACGGTATATATAGACAACTAGGAGGGTGAGGGGAGGGAGAGGTGTAGGGCGAGGGGAGGGAGAGGTGTTGGGTGGGGGGAGGGAGGTTGGAGATTGGACGCCCTCGTACAATTTGAATTTGTCCAGCAAGGGGGGGAGTCCCTTATGAATGAACAACCTGTTCAAATGTCACTCCCCACTCCTCGCCATTCCATTCCCTAAACAGTGCAATTACTCAACACCAGTGCTTCCCCGCTTACCCCTAGATACCTGCAACCAGGCACGAAATACGGTCGACCCTCGACCGACTCCCTTGTTCGGCCAAGCCCGTGTTCGCCTCTGCCCGAGTGATGTAGGCACCCGACCACCGAAACCGGGCGCCGTGCACCGGGCGAGGGACGACCGTATATTGCGCCCGGTTGCAGGTCTCTACTTACCCCCCTCCCCCTCGCCCAACACCTCTCTCCCCCTCCCCATCCTAATCATGTATATATACCACTTCCTTGACCATAACTCTTTGTACCTGATGATAGCTTTTTAGCTGAAACGCTTTGTACCTTTTATTCAATCTGTAGAATAGTGCTATCAAATTTTGTGTTTTATTATTTCATCTAAAACTGAATCTGATAAATCACAAATGGTACATGTTCCATTGGGTGCTGCCAATTTTTTCACTTTCTGTGACAATTTCAATTGTCATTTCAGGTTCATAGACTTTATGAAAAATTGGACAAGAAGCATAGAAGATGGAGGAAAGCGTCCTGAATTCATGGACATAGCGTTTACATCTGAGCGTTCAATCCAGGATGAACTTGATCGTCTATCGGAAGCTGAGGTTTTCACTGTTGGTATCAGTTATGCTGCCATGTTCGTCTACATTGTTCTTGCTTTGGGGAAAATAGGAAGCTGGAAATCATTACTGGTAAATAATGTTTATTTTGATTTTGCTTTCAATTATTGACCCTTTTCGTTCCCTTGGCATTTGCATTTTTTCACACTCTGGTAGCTTTGGCCTAACCTTTAACCCTTTCCCTTCTGAAGTTTAAATGCCCAAAAACGCGCTCCCTCTTAAGTCGGCCGAAACGGGCCGTCGATTTTTCTCTCTCTCCCTACTAACTCGGCCGAAACTGCCCGT
The DNA here is from genome assembly GCA_963573305.1 of Pyrrhosoma nymphula. Classification (NCBI taxonomy): domain Eukaryota; kingdom Metazoa; phylum Arthropoda; class Insecta; order Odonata; family Coenagrionidae; genus Pyrrhosoma; species Pyrrhosoma nymphula. The sequence continues at coordinate 1,448,955 of OY754335.1, read as the reverse complement.
GTTGCTCTGCTCGTGATTCGACCGGCCAAGGGCTCTCTTTTGAGCTTCATAGGCATCTGTTTTATCTTAAGAATGTTTATCGTTGCCTACGCAAGCATCTGCCTTTTCATTAACTCCTATTAGTTGAAACAGACCCCATTGTCTCAGGCACGAAACCCGAAAGAGCCCGAAATCCATTTGGGTGTTTGGGCTAGCGTATTCTCACCAGCGAATTGATGAGGGAATATTCTCGAGTCATCATTAAAGCCCTTTTAGAAGAGGCCTTGTTGTAGAGAGCAGATGACACACGGTTTCACGAGTGGGTTGTAAGGGACACTTTATGGGACGAAAAAAGAAGATGAAAACACCACGCCTGCCTTGGCTTGTTTAGGAGTGACTCTCATATCTACATACTGAGTTTTCTTCTTGGGTGACCACCATCACTAACTCATATGCTTTGAAATGAGATAAAGCACAGCCATAATGAAAAAATATCTTCCCAAATGCTCCCCAGTTCTAACCATGGCTTCTTTGAGTGAGGATGCTATAGCGAGAGAAGTGGACAGAGACAAGAGAGAGAGAGATCCTTGGTGATACAGGGTGTTCGACTTCATCGGATGAAGCGGAGGAATTGCTTGAAAGTGCCAGTTCAGGTGATAGTGACATAGAAGAGGATTATACTCCCAGTATCAGTGATGCGACAGGTGAAAGTGCACTTACATCTAAATGGGAATATTCATTACTGTATAACGTTCCTTGTTTTTTTAATGGAGGAATGGGACCAAAGCACGACTTGCCCGTTGGGTCGAGTGAATTAGATTATTTAATGTGCATGTTGAGCGGTGAGGAGTTTTTTCACAGAATAGTAGAAAATGTAAATATATACGCAGAATATCTCCAGCAACGTTCAGGAAAGAATGATAGGCATTGGGTTAACGTTACCTATGAGGAAATCAGAGCGTATTTGGGTGTCATGGTATATATGGGGGTGTTTGATCTGCCTGAAAGTGAAGACTACTGGAGAAGTGAGGTTATAGACTGCCCTCTGATTCGAAAATGTATGACTTACAGTAGATTTACGGACATAACAAAATATTTTCATGTAAGTGATATCAGAAAAGAGAAAAAAGAAAGTGATATTGGTTTTGATATCCTTCAAAAGGTGAGACCAGTACTAGATGTTTTAGATACTTTCCATGAAAATTACCAGCCTGGTCGTGATTTAGCTGTCGACGAAGCGATGTTGGCATTTAAAGGACGTCACCATATAAAACAGTACGTCAAATCAAAGCCAACAAAATGGGGTTTTAAAATTTGGGTGTTGGCGAGTCCGAGCGGTTATGTTTTAGAAGGGAATGTATATTTGGGCAAGAAAGAAAGCAGAAATAAAGAAATGCTGTTAGGAAGCCAAGTTGTGATGAATTTACTTGAAAATCACCATGGTAAGAACCATCAGTTTATTTGGACAGTTTTTTTTCAAGCGTTTCTCTTATGAAAGAACTTTATAAAAGTAAAAATTATTCTTGCGCTACTACTCAACCAACACGTAAAGAATGGCCAGTTGAATTCAAACATCCCAAGAGCCTTAAACTTAAACGAGGTGAAAGTAAAATTTTACAATTAGCAGAAGTGACGGCAACTGTCTGGCATGACAGACGAGACATTTGTGTTCTATCGACAAACTGCGATCCAAAAGTGAGTTTGATGATTCCCAAGAAAAGGGGGATGGGTAACAAACAAATTCTGATTCCATGCCCAGAATCAATAGTAAGATATAACATATTTATGGGTGGAGTTGATAGAGCTGATCAGAACAGGTCTTACTATGATTTCGGAAGGAAGACCAAGAAATGGTGGAAATATATTTTCGCGTTTGTAATGAACACAGCCATTGTAAATAGTTACATACTTCATAAAGAAACTAATTCTCCCTCAACCTCGAAGCATGGGACAACACAAAAAGACTTTCGCCTAGCTCTAAACAGACAGATGATAGGGAACTACTCCTCCCGCAAGATATTATGTCGCAAAAGACATTACGCTGGTGCCGTAAGTTTTCCAGTCACCCCCCACCATCTCGTGAAAATTGACGGAAGAAAAAGAGTGTGTGCTTGCTGTAGTACCCAAAAAAGGAAGACAACTGCTGGAAGAAGTGTAGAAACCTCTTGGAAATGCCATGACTGTGATTTACCATTGTGTAAAGTTGGGTGTTTCTTCGAGTACCACAAATAGGTCTTTGCAGAAATGGAGGCTACTCACGAGCATGAGGTAGAAACCTGGAGGTAGGTCTAAAAGTAGATAAAAACTATTTGCTATCAAAATATATTATGATATTACTAAAACTGTTTCACAATTTGAGGGTTAAATTTAAAAAGGAAACTTACGAACACGGTTGGTCTCACTTGCGAATTAATAGGTTGAAAAATGGGGATACTGGGCATTTAAATTCGCCAAGCGGCCAGAGAACACCATACGGCCGGTTTCGGCCGAGTTAAGAGGGAGAGGGTTAAAAAGTAATTTTGTTAATATTAAAAAATAACTTGAGTCCATTGCACTATTTCACTTCTGATATGGAAATTTATCCTGGATATTTGTGACAAATAGAATTTTAAATAATAAATTTTTATGTGAAACAAAGCAATAGATTTTAAGAAGCATAATAAATAAAACAACTTTGCATGAAATGTTATATTGGCACCATGAATATTTAACCTTTATTGTTTGGATTTAAATTCCTGCTGTGCGCTCTCCTTGCCAGATTTAATTTAAATGGAAGCTGTCTTATTTAGCGTATATTATAATGCATGCACGGCCATAGGATCCCAAATCCCAGCATGCATTTAAATGCGCACTAGTCCTTTAAAGGCTAATCTAAGGAGGCAAATATATCATCATCTTGAGCATCTGCATGGGTTCGTTTTATAGATGAATACCTATCACATGCCACCGCCAAACTTTTTGACTTCAAACTTACCTTTTAGTTATCATGTCATCAACAATTAACCTTTCTGATGCCAGAGGCCTGATTTAATGATCTTTGGTGAATGCTCAAAAGTTATCTTTGATATATCGACCATTATTTTTAAACATATAAATATTAATTGTAAATTTAAACTACCTTCAAAACGTAATCTAAATGAATTATTTTTCACCATTCATTTCCCAAATGTATGCCTAGTCTTTTTTATTTTAAACCCAATAATAAATCTATTTATGCATGTTTAACCCTTTCACAACGGGGCCACATTTCAGAAAATGCTACTTCCCTGATGAATGCCACTAAAATTTCTTTGCATTGCCGGTACAGAGCTTTCACTACGCTAGGATCCTCTCAGGTACCTGTTTCCCTAACTTGGGTTGGGGCCCAGAGGGGTTTAGAACCTTTTTCTCGTCCACCGGGCCAAAATAATCTTCAGCCTTTTCCGCTTGGGTTACCCATTATGGCATGTCGTCACAGTTAACTATTTGTTAATGCAATGGTTTTGCTAAAAACATTGTTGCTGCAACCTCGATATTAATTTTATCGGAAACGAATTATTTTAGTTTTACAGTGCCTTTAGAGATTTTGAACAAAATTATACCATTAATATTAAGCTCTCTAGCAAAAAAAATCATATCAATGGTTAAAAAAATAATTTTGTCATTTTATTTCACACTCTTTAATGATTTTGACTATTTTTCAATTATATAAATTATTACAAATTTAAAATGTTTTTACTCAGGCTATTGACATCATCAGAGCGCAAATTAAAGAAACGGTACTTAGAAATTTTCACTGTGTTAATTCATGAGATATATGGTCCATGGAGCTCTTATTTAGGGAAATTTATGCATAATTAGCATGCAAAATTATCACTAAATAAATCATCATCCTAGCTGTCACTTCTCGTCAGTATTTCCAGAATTGACTCTTTCGTCGTAGCATTTGACACGTTTTCAGCAGTTGAAATCAGTCGTGTCCGGATCTCTCTTTCAATGCCCCAGAGAGGACAGAGCAAGCACAGACCGGTAGTGAAACACTCTGAACGCATAAACCACGGAAGTAGAACTGAAGATAACTCGAAAGAACTCTAGCTAGGTATTTCGAGAAGGATTCATTGTCATTCTCAGAAAAAACTAATTACGATGAAGCATAATTTCTTGGAAAGTCCCCGTAGAAGAGGGGAACTGCTGGTAAAGAACATTCACCCATAAGCGTGAATACAACTGAAGAGAAAATATGTTCTTCTGAGAATAGTAAGATTATCTGCATGGAAATATCTTAGAAGAAGCTTCAGCAATGCAAATTAACCCCCAACAGAGACTGCGTCCTAAGCATCCATTTGAGGATGAAATATGCTTTTTCTAGAAAACATTAACCTGGTATATGTGTTTCAAGAGAAACTTGGGCAGGGCATAGATAACATTACCCCCACTGGGAGCACTACCGCGCAGCTTACCCTCGAGAAAGGTTCTCTTTATTCCTAAGATCAGGTGATAATAGCTAGAAAATACCAAAATAATTGAGCTGACCCCATTTCTTGGCCGATGGGTGGAGGAAACCTCGACCCTTCGTCGCATTGGCAGCTGCTCTCCCGGCATGTGTCCGCGGTGAAATACTTTTTTGCATTTACTAAATAAATATTTGTTGCATACTCGGGATATACAGGCTCAGAAGTCCATTTCTTACATCTCGCTGAGCATATACTATTTTTTAAGGGAACTGTACTGTGAATATTAATGGAATTGTGTTCGGAATGGAAAATTATCTCTCGAAAATTATTTGACAATTTTCTATTTCAAGGTCTAAGACTCAAGAGAAATATGTTGTGTCTTATGATGAATTCCAAATTTTTAGGAAACTGTATCGGATAAGTGTTTCACATCAATGCATGTGTACACACATGATACAGTTAAACAGGAAGCATAATAGATGTGATGTCAGTACTAATTAGCAGTTAAAACTAATAAATTAGTGAATAAATAATAAAGTAGCTACACTAGCTATCGAAAACTCTTAATAATTTGTAAAAAAAAGCCTAAATATACATTCTGCATTACAGCTAATATGGTTAATTATTGGTATTTGTCCGTTGTACAGTCTATTATCCTAAGTTTGTGTTCATGCTCTAATCTACCGTAGCACGATATATTCGGGTTTCGAAAAAATTTTTATCTAGATATACATTAATATAGTACCCTACAAGCCAAAACTGTTGTTTTCAATTACAAAACACCTGATTTTAGGAATAAGAAATTCTTTGAAGCGGATGTTATACCTTCAACATTTGTGTACCTCGGGTTTCGAAGGACTGCAAGGAATCACTGTATTCTTTAGGAGAAAACCATTGACCAACGAAAACAGAACTGAAATAGTCAGCTGTCATGATTAAATTAGAATGAGTAATTAGAGGGAAAAATAAACATTGAATCTCACGAAAAATATGGCTGTCAACTCATATGAAAATATAACATTCAGTTGTTGAACCTAAAAACATAATAAGTCCCTTAATAAAACCATGAAAAATTCACTCACTTACCAACTAAATAACTAACAAAAATTAGTTCGGAGATTCCTTTACACACAAACTTAGTTAAAAATAATGGTAGAGCTCTGTTTAAAATTTGTGGTTGTAGAGCTAAACATAAAGAATTCACTTATAATGCTCAATTTTCCAATTACACAAAAACCTTTAAGTTTGTCATTTCACTGCACCAGCAAGCAACTGACCACGGACCCCTGCTGTGAGTGGGCGCACACTGCAAGGAAGGTTCGAGGTAATCCTCTCCCGCAAACCGAGAAAGGGTACCTGCGGCATCCCAAGAAGTAGTTCTTTATAACCAGGGTTGTGACCTGAAAAGGCATTTTACGTTTCGTGCTGTACCTGGGAGGCACCCAAACTCGGAGTCCGAGCCTCAGCGTCGAAGGAGACCCAACCCTTCACCATGGGTGGTTTATGGCACCAACTGACCAGTCGCACTATAGTTTATAACTTTTTAAAGTGAAACATAAATCACACATTTATGTTTGTCTTTTTATTGCACTAGTCATCCTGATGAAAATGGTTTGTTCATTGCAGTCATACGATAGATATTAACCATTTTACAGGCTTTAATAATTTAATGTGCATTAAACTGGCTTGGTTTACTAATGCACGTAAAATGGTTAATATATATCGTATAACTGCAATTAAAAAACCATTTTCACCAACGTGATTAGTGCAACACAAAGATGAACAAATTGTGTGATTAATGTTTAACTTAAAGAAGTTATGAACTATAGTGTGACTGGTCAGTTGGTACCATAAACCAACCGCGGTGAAAGGTTGGGTCTCCTTCGACGCCGAGGCTTGGACTCCGAGTTTGGGAGCCTTTTCGGGTCACATCTCTATTTTCTAGTGTAAATCAGAGAGACCTTTATAGGAAATTTTTACGTGCATTATTGTTCAAAGATGATGCCATCATAAATAAAAGATCCAGATTAATTCACTGTCCCAATTCTTTTAATCTCCCCATTTCCATATATCATGGTTTACAGAGAAAATGGAGATAATGAATTGCATTAAATGCTATGTCATCCTTGTCCCTCTTATATTTCAGGTTGATACTAAAATCACTCTTGGCTTTGGTGGGATTGTTATCGTCATGCTGTCTGTTGTTTCCTCATTGGGATTTTTTGGATATCTCGGTGAGCCTACAACACTTCTCACTATCGAGGTAAATATGAGAGAGTCAGAAATAGGAGATCATGGAGCAACGGTTTTATCCATAATTGCCTTGCATTTAAAAAATTATCATTTTAATTCTTTGGAAAGGCAGAATTTTCCCAAGTGTTGATAATTAAATTCTTCCATCTGTTAACATTTTATAGTGATGGATACACACAGATTGACACTAAGTCCTTGGACTCAACTAATATTTTTAAGTGATCCCTTAAAGCACAGTGGTTCTCTGAGGCAATATTCTAAAATATCATTTTACATTTCCCTTAAGATTGATTAAATTTACATAAGTTTAAATGTATCAATAGGTACTGCAAAAGGTTAAAAAAAATTTTGACTGCCAAGGTTGGAGGGGGTTATCAGCTAGTATTAGAAAGAGTATCATTCATTTAGAATATCCTATCATATGTTTGCAATAAATGGGTACATATAAAAATTAGACATAAGAAGACAAGAAAATACACACAAGGGTGTATCTTATGTGTTCTTGTTTTTTTCTTTAACATAATTATGACTTGAATTTTATGTATTGAATTGTATGTGTTTGATTTATTATATCATCCCTACAAACCAGAAAAAGATTTAATATAGATTAAATATGGATTTTTGCATCCATCCCAGTCGGCACAAGGGATAGATATGTCTGTGGCGAACAGGGATCTACGAGGTATTGTGTATCTTATGCATGACATATCTCTAATCCGCCCATTATTTCCGCCGATCGGTGATACCACTTGAGAGTCTTTCGAATATGAATATGTCTTAAAAGTGTCTTTTACAATATAACAATGCAAAAATAAATTTAATATAGATTATCTGATCATTTTTATCCGATTTGTTAAAATTTCGTAAGAATAAATAAAACTTCGGACTAGAGGCGGTACCCAACTGCCGGATGTAAGAATTCGTATGAGTCAAAATATAATTAAGTACAGTAAAGGGTTACATAAATGCATTTTATCAAGCATAATATTTCAGTGATTTTGCTTTTATTTGTTCATTTATGTAATTGTATGCACATGCCTGCTGCCCAATACTGATTTTCACATACATGCCGATGCGCCGCTGACTACTGTAGTCGTGCGCGAGTGCCTCCTACCGTTTCCCGAGGAACTCGAGGCACCATAATGTTTGAGTGAGCCTTGTGGAGTGAGCATAGCCTTTGTTACATTTCTGGATTTATTTATTACTTTTGACCCCTGCACCGAATCGGACTATTATCCTGGTTTTGACCCCTGCGCTCTTCTTGACTTTACTCTACCGGCTTCGACACCTGACCTCCTGAATACTGATTTTTGGATTGATACCGCCGAACGAACGTTTGTGCTTCAGTTGGACCGCCATCTTTATACGTTTTTGCAATTTTTATGCAGCTGCGGTGAATTCTGTACCTGACTTTGCCCTTGCATTTCAAGGTAAGTAATTCATAATAAGTCACTGTGATATTATGAAATTCCTACTTCAAAAATCATAATTTGTTACCGTGTGCTGGTTAAAAACTTGAAAGGTTCTCGTTGTGAATGTATCTTATAATTATGTATTATTGTTAAATTAATATCCTGCATGGTTTTGTACTGAGATAAAAGCATGATTTTATGGAATTTTTATATTTTCCAACTATCTCATTTATGACATGGGGCATTCCGATAGTCTGGGATAATGATCGTTGATTTCGGAAATTTTACTTTAATCGTAGATTTTAAGGTGATCTATAGCGTTCCTTGCATGAAGCTTACCTGGCAATGCCATATTGTATTTTGTATCCTATGAAGCTATATTTTAATATAATCATGTTGCATCTAGCTTTCTAATGATTTTACATTTTATCGTGACCTTACATTGGAATTTGAGTTTGAAATTTAAACTAAAATGTATAGCTATCCAGTCATATGCAGGTTATTTGATCAAGACATGTCCTTGTCATATGAGTAGCTTCTATTGTGTTGGGGGCATTGCAAACTACTCTTTTCATCCTAACTTTCATTACATGTGTGGATTTTTTCATTTGTTCTGATTTCTTGTTTTTTATATTTTTATACAGACCATTATTGTGGACCAGTGCTGTTCACTGGCTGGATCTGCGCCCATGATCTGAGGAAGCTGTTGTCCAGCAGTGGAAAATTGTCATGAATGACGAAGTTTTACAAAAGATTTCTTGAAGTTCTCTGTTGTGCATTAAGTTTTTCTTGTGTGAACAAATAAATATTTAACCTGAAGCAAAGGATTGTTTTCCATCATTGCTGTTATTTTCAGTGCAGAGTTGAAGAAGCCGTTGCCGATTGGTTATTAGATTGTGCAGATAGGCTGGATGAAGTGATATGGTCAAGTTGTGGGGATTTGCAGAGATGCTGATTGTTGTGGTGTTAAGTTTAAAACTGTAAACATTCTCTCGTTGCGTATAAGAGAGGCCGTAAAATAGAATTTCAAATTGCCAATACGTGGCACTGCACGCTACTATTACAGTAGTACCACTTCCTGTCAACAGTGGCGCTCTATCCAAATAAGTTTGAAAGGGTTGCTCTGATTGGTTCGAGCGAAATACGTGCACCAATAGGAGAATTAGTTTTGCTTGAGAGATACGTGTTCATCCTCGAACGATCTTATAAGCAGACCTCTCATTGGTTCGAGCGAGAAGATTGGCCAATCGGAGGAATCGCTCCAATGTAGAAATTGTGTGTAACTGCACCACTTCCACCACTTATCTCTTTCCTGACGGACATCTATCTACCGGATATCCCCTTTCACATCCGGCTCGATCCCTTACGTATCCTTAACGCCGGGATAGGAGATCCTTTGCCGCCATTGCCTATCCCGATTTCAACAGATAGTATCTGTTGATTTAGGGATATGTACCTCCTTGTGCCGGCTGGGATTGTATCTGTTAAAAATCTAGATTTAATCCAGATTGAACTTGTTGCTATGTCCGCTTAGTGACGTATTAAATCTAGATTTTATATAGATTTTTTCGAGATTTAATCTTGGATTGTTCACGGATTTAATCTAGATTTTGAAATCTTTTCAAATTAAAAAAAAAAGATTTTTTCATTATTACAATTTGAATGTGCTATTGCGCCATGATATATATAGTAACCCATAGTACCGTATGATATATATAGTAACTCATAGCTACCGATCGACGCGGAATATGTATCGCATATTTACCTATCCTATAACACGTCGCACCTATTTTTGCACCAGTTCTTAAAATTTCAGCGTAGAGAAAGGCGTATATATGTAGTCACTTACGTGGATAAATGTGACTTCGAGAACTATAATCATTAAATGATAATTCCGTGATAGTTTGAAGGAAATGCCATAAAATCTTGATACAAATTATTTGCCATTAATTAATGCCAGATAACTGTTATCCTATGTTGCCACATAGTATGAATATAAATGCAATATTACTGCGAATAAACAAGATTTTCCAATTCCCGCACGTTAGCTTCAGCGCCGTAGCTAGGGGCCATTTATTTCCAAATCCTTAAAAAATCTAGATTTAATCCTTTTCTGATTTGTATTTCGTAAATCTCATGCAGTCTTCCCAATCGTATTTTTTCACCGAAATTCTGTTGATAGAATATAATAACCTGATTATAGACACGATAAACAACATATCACTCGCTTAAGATATCCATCCGAGTGGTTTAAACACGCCAAAATGTCGAACCATTTGTTATTGTGCCACGTGACTCCTTACGTGCTCGGAATAATGACGAGCGATTCAAACACAACCCCCCAGGGGCGCAACCATCAGGGGGCGCACGTTGCAGACCCAGAGCTAATATTACCTCGATTTATTTGGTATCAACCAGTAACTGTCGTTTCTTTTATTTCTCATAGGAATTTATATTATTTACGATTTATTTTACATCATGTCCATTGGATATCATACTGTGGCCTCCGTGTGGATGTCCCTATAGGGACTTTCATAGTATGTCATTTGAATGACATCCAATAGACCTCCAAAGGATGTCCATAAGAGATTTCTGGATGTAAAATGGACGTCCATCGGACGTCATGCAGTGGTTGGGAAGTCATATCCCCATACGAACATTTCAATAGGTTCACATTCTCTATTAGAGTCTCCATTGAAGACCCATAGAAATATGTAGTTCCCCCATTGGGTACAAATTCCTATGCGGAATTTCACGTCCCTATACGGAATTTTAAGTCTTGACATTCCCTACAGGAATTTTTAATGGAGTTGTTGTCTCTAGGTATTGGGATTTTCAATGGAGATTTTTAATGAATACCACCATCATATATTTATATGCGATAAATAAAGAAAGAGGGGATCAGAAAAACTAGATTTAAAATATTTTCATTGGGATTTGGAAATCTAGATTTACAATGTATTAAAGAAGGATTTGGAAATCTATATTTAAAAATATAGATTTACCATGTATTAAAGAAGGATTTAGAAATACAGATTCAATGTATTTCCAAATCCTTAAAAAATCTAGATTTAATCCTTTTCTGGTTTGTAGGGATGTTTCATGTTTTTGTCGTGTTTTAAGGGTGTATACCGTCAATAAAACAATGTATTCATCAAAAAGTGCATAGAATAAGTGAATTTTAAAAACATGTGGGGCGATTAATATAATTCTCTTAATTGACTACCATTGTTTCTCTCATTAGGTAATTCCCTTCTTGGTGCTTGCTGTGGGTGTAGACAACATCTTTATTTTGGTTCAGACTCACCAGAGAGACGGTAAAAGAGAAGATGAATCTATAGTTGAGCATGTGGGACGTACACTTGGTAGTGTTGGTCCTTCAATGCTCTTGACCACTGCATCTGAAGTCTGCTGTTTCTTTCTTGGTATGTTGTCAATGAGAAACTTAAATGTGTATACACACTGAGTTTCTTGGTGGGAAGGAATTATTACTCATTGCTGAGAATTTTCAAAATTTTCAATTCCTGAATCTTGAGAGTAGCTGGTTGGAATATTAGGAAAACTACTCCCAAGAAACAAATAATTGAATACATTTTAAGAAAACTGCAAATACTCTCACCAACATAGTTTTACTGCCATGGCCATTAGAAGCCAAGAAGGCTTTTGGACTCACCAACAACTCCTCCAAAGCATTGTCCATCTGCTTTTTCCTCTTCTGCCACTCCCATTCTGCAAAGGTTATACCTTTGCTGGTCCTTCCATCCAATTATTGGGCAACCTTGCATCCTCAGTCTTTCCATTCTAGCTTCCCATTTGTGTTTCAGTAATGATTCATTTTCCCATCTTAAAGCATGACCCACCCATCTCAAGCACCGGCTTTGGTAGTTCCAATTATATCTGAGTCATTGTAAATGTCACATATCTCTCAATCATTTTATATTCTCAATAATCTATCATCATAAGTTGGACCAAATTTATGTCTTTGCACCATGTTTTAAAATGGAATCAACTTTGTTTCAATGTTTTGTGGCAATGTCCACACTTTGGCACCATAGTATAGCACTGGTTGAATTATTGTATCACATGTTATATTCAACATTGTTTGTTGTATCTTCATGGTATATTGAGCAGTCACTTGGCAAGCCAAAAGTACATGGTTTGATTCATGGCCCAGGTTGACCTCAGACTCCGGTAGAAGCCTTTCACCAGATGACACCCTACTAATTTAGCTTGGTTACAATATTTTCCAATGTATAATATATTCTTATTCTCCCAAGAAATCAAAGGGAAATCAGTCAGTGCATAAGGTCAATGTCAAGGCCACATAATCCCTAAGGCAACTGGTGAAGATCTTTGGATAATATGGTGCTGGTTAACTAAATTCTGAAAACTTACCATGGTCATTTACACCAATTTTATTTTAGGTTGACATGTTGAGACATACATAGTTGTAATTATCAGTGGTTGCAATATATGGTGACAAAATCTTTCTGGTGATCTTGTTGTTGCAGGAAATTAATTGAAATATTCCTGATAGGATTCTCACAAATGGACAACAGAAATAAAAACACGATGAAATACCATGTTAGACCTTTGCATTATTGGTCAACATCATTCCGTAAATGATCACTTTTCAGTTTCACAATAATTAGTGTGAAAGGATAATAGATGGGTTATTTATTTTTGTAATTACAGTAGTAGCCCTATTTAATGAGAGCACTCGGGATCTGAAAAGTCACTCATTAAATGGAACTCTCATTAAAACTGAAGTTGATTTATAATCACTCCACAGCCAATTCCTACAACTGTAAAGCTAATTTAGCCATTATTGTGGGAATTTTAGGTGAGTGGCGAAAATATTCTATTGAAATAGCTATTAAAAATCATATTTTTCTAATTCACTTTCAATAACTTCAAATTCCATGCTAGATGTCATACACTGGAATATTAAACATCGAATTTTGACACTTCAGGACAAGAGTACTGTATTGTTATTGCCCTGATGTTTTGGGTGTGCCAAATATGTCGCGGCTGCAAGTAATAGCAATGCAATGGACTATAAACAGCAAACACTTCGGAAACGAGAACAAATTTCATGCCTCCTATTTCTCTTAAAAAGTGTATAAAAACGGATATATTTCTATATCTATGAAAGTTCTATTAGGTAATTGAAATTTGAAAAAATGCTAAATAACTTAATGACCAAGATATAACCTACGGGGATTTTGTTCCAGGCAAGCACTGCGCTGCTATCTTCCCCAGGTTAATAGTGGAAATAAAGGAGAGGACTTCAACGTCTGCAAGATTGCCTCAGAAAACAGCTGACTTCGGCTTTTCGGAATCATAGAGCCCAATATCACCAGCATTTACAATTAGCCCTTAACAGTATACTATCGTTAGTGTTATTATTACAATAGTTATGCGTTGAATACTCTCTTGAATCTATGGAAACATAATTGTTGAACACAATGCGGACTTTCATGGACCTATTGTGTTTAGATAAGATGGGAAACTTATTAATACTAGCGAGTACGGTATTGGCTCCCGCGAAACACATTTTTCAAGGGATAGTGCACGTTGCGGCCGCTAGGTTGCAGGGGCGTCAACATTTTTATGATTCACTAATTTTTAGGTGTTCCATGGTACACATACATGATTTGCTGTGAGTTTCGAGTGCAAGGAAGTAAGTTCCGAAGGTTATAAGTTCCGAAATGAATTCCATCACGATGCACATTATATCTTGTGCCGTACTTACACATAGCGGGAACTTGTTGAAAATGAATACCATGAATAATGACTACACTCCTGGCTGCAAGATAGACACATGACTTATATTACATACCTTTCGTACATATGGAAATGAATCATCCTTGACCTGATTTCAATATTTCTAATCTTTGAAAAAATTACAAATGACAATACAATACGTAGACAACTTAAAATATAGGGAATCCGAATTCATAATAATTTACGTATTCAACATCGGAACATTTAAAATTGTCAATACCGAGCCTCTCACTTAGATGCTCCGCTTCTGCCTTCATCAATGGGCCATTTATCAGAATTCAGGCTGCTCTCTGCTGGCAGAACCACGAGAAAAGTTCAGATTCTAACTGTGTAGGTTCCCCTGGCTGCAAATGTTTCTGGCTGCTTAGACGTCCTTCTTGAAGCGCTGCGGCACGATATTTTCCTTTATTCTTCAGAATTGTGAATAAGGCCGAGGATGATATGCCAAATCGCCTCCCTATCTCGCTTTTGGGCTCATCGCCACATTCGCATTCATTGATAATTCGTATTTTAGTGTTCAGATCCAACAACTTTCGTTTCCCAGCCATGATTTTGTATCAGTGGAACTGACCTTGATAAAAATGTGGGAGGATGACAAAAGAACATTGAAACGCACGAACTTACGAGGAATTTATTTTTGTGAATATGGGGATCCCGCGAATGTTCGAAATGTGCATTTAAACGTCAAATTGTGCGGAATAAATACTGCTAGACTTATAATTTCAATGAAAGAGGACATGAGCACAGGTTGTGCACATTTGCCGAGATTGAAGTAGATATTTGCCACTTGTAATAGTAAACGACCCGAGTGGAGGCTGGTTGTTGTCCTCGCTAATACCGATTTATTTTACATGCAAATCATAGCGTTTTAAATCGTTCTTTGGCCATCCCTCGCAAATTCGAGCTTCTCGTTCTATGCCCTACATGTTATATGGGGCTTCTACTGTAATTGGTAGTGTCTACCTTTGAACTCTCTTGCTTATCCCTCTTAGTGGTTTCTTATTTTATTTCTTGCTCCGTTTATTTTTCATGTGCCTGCCAATTTAGGTGGAATTTCTGGAATGCCAGCTGTTCGAACCTTCGCTCTTTATGCTGGAGTGGCTCTGCTCGTTGACTTCTTCCTACAGATAACTTCATTTATCGCCCTCATGTCTCTGGATGATCGAAGACAAGCTGTGAGTATTATATGTAGGTACTACATATAAACCTAGTGATGATTGAAATTGTCTTCAAATCAGCTTTTAAAGACTGTTGGAATGTTTTGGTTGGCAGAATGGATTATCACTGAGCCAAAGTTGCTTTTTGCGAAAGCTCTTACCAAATAAAGATTTTCTTGACATACCTATATAAGTTGCATGCTAGGTTCATTTCGCCCTTTTCTGCCAATGATGTGTGTCTTACTTGCTGAATGTTGTCCCTTCTGTGCTATGGTCATGCTTATATACCTTGAGGAATGTTTGATCTCCATGCTAATAGCATATGTAAACCATCAAATACAATAAAAGCACATTTGATGAAAAATAACTATTCAAGTATTAAAATATTAACCCGTCAGTGCCCAAAGTTTTTTCGGTGCAGATCAATGATTTTTCTGAAAAAATTACTAATGGGCCTTTAAGTCTAGTCTAAACATTTTCCCCATAATATATTCATCAGATCCGGAAATAAACCCTGTTGCCATATGGCACCATTAGGTGTTGACTGGATCTTTTCGGTTATAAAGTTATGTTTTTGTTTGAAGAAATAATACTGTATTATTTCTTTCAAAAACTGTTTATCAAGTCATATTCTTATTTGAACTGAACTACATGATTTTTAAATGATATGATGCAAAGAGTTTTACGCAAAGTCCAATTTTGCATTTTGAACACTGAGTTTTGGTTTGTGATTTGTAATAGTCTCCAGCACATTAGCATGGACTTCCCTCTCGCCAAAGCCAATTATGAAGCCAAAGGTATTGGCGTTTATGACACAGAACATTTAAAAAGGAGTCGATTCACTCAAATTTTTGTTTTGTCAAAGGCTATTCTCCTTCAGAGAAGAGGACTAGATTTGATTCCTTTTTTTGAGAAAGGCTGACTTGTGACTAGAGAGATGGGGAAATTGCCGTAATTTTCATACGAGGTAAATTACCACCACCACGTGGTAAATTACGGTAATTTTCAAAAATTACTGTAATTTTCCAGTATTTTTTAGTTTTAAGCATTTTACAGCAAATGTATGATTAACACCTTCAGTGCGGCATGACGTGATATCACGTCATGGTGTACTATCCCCTGGGGCTGATGACGTGATATCACGTCATGGTTACCCTGAGGGTTCCGGCTTTCGCCCAGGGCTCGGTTCAGATTTTTTACGACCTTGAACACCCCTACGTCGCTCAGTTGAGTTCTAGCAGCCCAGAAGTGAAGACCGTTTCGAGCTGCCTGTCCTGGGTACATCGGGAGAAAAGTTTTTCTTTTACCTTGAGGTAAGCCGATTTCCATTCATTTTCCTCGCACTATTATGTGCGAGTTTGTTTTACGTTTATGTATTTGTTGCTATACATGCCTGGCAATGGCAAATGTACTTGAAAGTAATGTTACATTTCTTAAATTTAGCTACTGAAGCTCGATTAATTGTTTTTTATTAATATAATGGTCGTTTTTGCCAATCCATGTTGAGCATATAATTATTTATTTGTATTTATTTCCTTCCAATAGTTCGTATATTTATTATTTTATCGTCTTATGATATTGCGCCCTTTTCCATCCAATGAATATGTAAACTGTTGCTTTTATTTAAAGTTTCTTCTTAGTTGTACTCTGACATTTAAATAATTCAATTATTTATAACATTTCTCTAATTTTTTCTCTAGTCGTGTTTTTTTTCTGTTCATCTCCTCAGCGGTAAGCTGCAAGTGAAGCGGCAATAATACGTAGTTCTGCGGTGCGAGTGTGGAAAGTTAATAAAACAAAAACGTGAATAAATTATCGACAATTTGAATTATTTTTAATTATACGTTTATTGTTTATATTTATGAAAATATTCATATGTATGATTATTTACCGATACAATCATTGGATATTTTTTCATAGACTGCTGAGAAAGTGATTCTTAATTTTTCTTAAGCTTTTGTTGTTCCCTCGATATATGTATAATTAATTGTTTAAAAGCACTCATAAGTCTTCAGTTACCCATTATACATATTTAGTTCATTCAGATTCTTTTCATTTAGTTGAGCGGAATAATTATTGCCTGCAGCATTTCCTCTTTTGTCTATATAACCCTGAGTGATTATTTTGGCCCATTATTTACCAATTTGATACAAAGACAATATGTTTTAACTACAGGTGGTGCGTAAGCGAGTAAAAAGACGAATCTCTTTGGTTGAGGCGGAGGCGACGCCGTCTGAGGGATAAATTCCTCTTGCCTCAACCTCGACGGCAGACCAGCAGCCTTCGTCTGCGCAGGATTCGCAGCCGTCAACGTCAAGGCAGGACACTCCTACCAGGACTTATTCCGCGATCTCCGCCTTCTCCAGGAGAATATATACAGACGATGAGCTACGGGAGCTCCTAGAGGAGAGCGGGGATTCGGATTTTTCGGAAGACTCCGAGTGGGGGATTAGCGAGGAGGAGAGTGGGGAGGAGGACGAACCCTACATATTCCGGCGATTTTGTATTTATATATCCAAGAAGCAAAAGTACGGAATCAAACTATATATGCTGACGGAGCCTTCCGGGTTTGTTCTGCGATTTCTTGTGTATACGGGGGCCGGCGACTCTGAACTTGGAGGGCTTGGACTTGTTGATCGCGCTGTTCATAAATTAATGAATGACCATTTTGACAAAGGCCATTCATTGTTTATGGATAATTATTACACCAACGTCAATTGGATCCACGAACTGCTTGAGAGGAGAACGTATTGCACAGGAAGTCTTAGGGCAAATCGGAAAGGCATCCCCTCCGAAGTGGCAAAGGCTAAGTTGAGACGAGGTGAAGTTATGGATGCCTTTACTAACGATGGTATCTGTGTTTTAAAGTGGAAGGACAAAAGGGACGTTCTGATGATCAGCTCCGAATTCGGAAGTCGCATGGTTGACGTGCCAACCCTAAGAGGAGACAGGCTCGTTCCTAAACCTGAGGCCGTTGTCAAGTACATACAACGAGTCGATGGGCGGAATAGACCACTTTGATGGCATATTATCCTATTGAAAGGAAAACCCTTAAATGGTACAAAAAGTTGGGCATCCATATCTTTCACATCATCCTTGTCAACAGCTTTTTCCTCTACCATAGGCCTCCCGAAAACATTTCCTTGTATATATTCCGGCTCTCTGTTATTAAATCCCTCAGTCTACCTTCAAACCTACCTGACCCAATGTCCTCCAAATCTTTATCCCACTTCCCTGAACTCATCCTCGTAGAAGATGGCAGAAAGAAGACATATCGACGCTGCAGGCATTGTTACACCGTCGGGCGCAGGAAAGAGACAGCATATTTATGTCCTGATTGTGAGGGTTCACCAGCACTTTGTCCCGAGTGCTTTGCTCCCTATCATAAAACATTGTAAATAGTTTTTTTTAATTTGTACTTGTAAAAATGCATATCTAAATGTTTAAAAAATATTTTTGTAGTAGTTTTGTGTGTATAGATGTGTCATTCTAATGATAAATATTTTATTGTTTAAATATAATATATTTTTATGACAAGTATTTCTGTTTTCATGACTCAGTCATTGCGTAAGAGTATGTTTTTTACATATATAAGTTGATTTGGAATTTCCAATGTATTACGAATCCAATCTTTCCCTCGTATGAGTAGTAAAAAAACTTTAACTATCATTCTTGCTTTTAGTGAGTGGGTTTGTACATTATATGGAATAAAGATGCTGCAAAGCTTTTCCAATTAATATGTATTATTGAATTTTCAACTCTAACTGAAACGAATTTGGCACTAAAATTCAAAACGTTCCTACTACCAGTAAACAATTAAACTTGAGCATTTGGTAGAATATTCTTCACACGATCTGCAATAAGTGGCCTGAATGAACCCTGTCAATCTAACTTAAATTTGTTTTCGGCTTCAGTTCGGAAGCGAGAAATGACAAAGTTTGGAGCTGAATTTTTCCTTCTTTCCGCATCCATTTCTACCCTGGCAACAGATTCACCACGGTCACCACCCCAAAGCCTAGAAAAGGACACGTGTCAGCAAAATCTTTCCTTACGTCACACCCATGTTCATGACATACCGAAGGCACTTCCTAGAAAGCTGTCCTCACAGTATGTACATACAAACGTACCGACTAAATCTTGCCAATTACAGCGTGCTATTGTACTTACTCAACCTCTTACCCCTTCTCGGTCCCCCCCTCCAACCTTATCGGAGCCGGACTGCGTGGTGCCACAGAAAGGGACACCCTAATCCACCATCATAAATACACAAAGAGAAATCTTGAGTCGGGGAATACCACCCAACACATGCAGCTGCAGCAAAATCGCCGATGCTATGTGGAACCGTTAGTTGTTTTGTTTCTAACGCTCACGGGTGGTCGTCTTAGAGGAAAAGTTTCGGACGGAGCGGAAAATATGAAAGGAGTAAAAAACCCAACGATCAAAATAGTGGGTTGAGAAGGAAAAGGACAAATATTATTCAATATTCTAGGACAGCACCCTTATACTCGAACGCAGCAGCGAGAGGAAAATTTCAAGGAATCATTATCCTATTCAAACAGTTGTCCGCGTGGACTTGTTTCATTTCTGATCATTATTACTTCCATTAAAACTCTGAGTGTTCAGTAAATGTAAGCTGCTACCAGTAGTAACAAAATACATGCATTTTACATTTATTTTGTCGCTACTGCATGTAAGAAACGATGTGAAAGAAAAATGGTAGATGATAAAAAAAGTCGTGTGTATGCAACCCGCATAACGTGTCTATCCCTGGTCACTGATGACGTGATATCACGTCATAAATAAAAATTCGAATAACAAACAAATTAGAGCGCTCCAAATTTTTTAATTATTTTTCCTGACTTATTTGGCATCCATACTTACGTTTTACGTAAAAAAAAGAAAACCGCCACGGGGTAAAATTATGTCATGTATATGGGCAGCATTCAAAGGGTTAAATAAGAAATCTATTAGAAATAGGAAGGGAATAACGATGTCTAAACCATACCTTATACAACATTAATCTATTAGAAATTTTTAAAATTGTAAAAAGAACTATGGCAACAGCACGCAATCTGGCTTTCTTTTGTCAAAGTATGAGAAATTTTTAAGAATAGTATTCTAATACATTATTCTATAATGTTATAATTTAATTAAAATATTCCAAAAATGAGTTATACATGCCTCAATTTATTATTAAATGCATAGGAAATGTGAAGTTGGCTAAAAAGAACTTATTGGGCATTTATCTGTATGAAATATTATCTCATATATAGGTGAATTATCTGGAAAATTACGTTAATTTTCTAGAGGCGCAGTAAATTACGAAAAATTCCATGGTAATTTACGAAAATTACAGACGTAATTTTCAGAGAGGCCCATCTATACTTGTGACTGGCCAAAAAATTTGGAATACGAGTAAATGTTTTTCGTTTTTGTGCGTTGTGTTCTGGGCAAAAACTGTTGCAGCTGTGGCTTATCAATTTTAAATAATATGCTATCTGTACGCTTAAACCTTGAGAAAGATTTTTATACAACTTTTGTTTTTCAGTCCAACCGCATCGACATTCTCTGCTTCTTACAATTGAAATCAGGGGCTTCATCATCTCAAGTGCCCAGTACTTCGACTCCACAGACCACACATGGAAGGGAAGAAGACTCAAGGAACTCATGGCTCCAGGATGCTCAACAGGAAGGCTTACTGCGAGCCTTTTTCCATCGAATCTATGCACCTTTTCTCATGAATAATTTTGTTCGCTTCATACTCGCAACATTATTCATTGCTTGGTTCTTCACATCACTGTCTGTCCTTACAAAGGTGAGTGCATTAATATTTTAATGAAAAATAATTAGATTGAGCAATAATTAGATGGTTGGAATCCAAAATTTCATTTAATCGAAGCCTCAAATCAGAATCTCATTTACCATCGAATCACAAATGCCAAAGCAGGTAAATTTGATATGAGCTCAATTAGTTAATTAATTATTGGTTATGAAATGAGGCATTCTGATTGAGTGATTTTAAATTCATTTGTAAAACTTTTTCCATGATTTCAAACTTAAAATTGTTGAGGTACTGCTGAATTAAAAATAGTGTGACCATTATAGAATTTACCTTATTGTCAGTTCTGCTTGTATGTATGAACGTGGTTACTAACTCCATGTTAAAGATTGTGTCTAATTACTCAGTTTTATAATATCAATTAATAATGCTTTTTTCTTTGTAGGTGGAGCCAGGTCTTGATCAAGAGCTATCAATGCCAGAGGACTCTTTTGTCCTAAAATATTTCTTGGTGTGTATCAATGCAATTTGCTGTGAAGGTAGTTTCCACCTTACTCTTGTGTTGGAAAGTTTGTTCTATTTTCTCGATATTCTCGGTATTTGTTACTTTTTTAGCCTAATTTAGAGACAACAATTGGAATTAAAGCACACTACGTAAATGACCCAATGCCAAAATTTTTATTTCCTTTCTGAAAAATCCAAAATGTCATTTTTTCACGCTCAAATAATCTATGCGTATGGCTTAGCATGACATTGAAATCAGCAATACATTAGCAGCAAGTGAGCTATGTATTAAGGACAGGTAAATGAACCAGATTGGGATTTTGTTGTTATGTATTCCTTAGCTAGTAACGTGGATTAGCAACCACTATCCTAGTGGGTAATCCGCTAACCTGGGACTGTAAAAAAATTCATAGTAACAGTTGCTAACATCATCGCTAAATGAAATAGTGACCGCTAATAAAAACCAGAGTTGACACTCAGCAGGCTTCTTTTGATAATTTAAAAACTGCATATGTATTTATTAAAAATTATAGATGCACAACCAGTTGAGTAAGGTTTACATGGGAGAGTGGGTACACCTACCTACTTCTAATTATTTTTAACAGCTGCAGTCCCTTGTCATGTAATATAATTTCATTCTTGAGCTTGGCATGTATGCAGCTTCTTTTATCCAATCTATAAAGCTTATTCTCTTCCCCTTCCCCGCTAACCCGATATTCTCTCCTCTGGCATAGCGTTCAGCATCCCCTAATTATCCATTCCAACAATCTACTCTGTCTCTCCCTAATCTCCTCCAGCAATTCCCTCTCCTTTCCCACATTGCCAACCACTTTCACACTTGTCCTCTTGTCAGTCTATTGCATTTTCTCCACACCCGCATCTCAAACACCAGCTGACTATTCTCATTCAATTCCCAGATGCTTAGTCTATGTAAATTTGTTGCTGTTTAACCCTTTCCATGTGGAAGATTCACATATGTGAGTCGTGGGCAGTGATTGGAAGTTATAGGTTACAAGTAGGTAATTCAATTACCAGTAATGATTGATTACATTTTACATACCTTTCACTTGCAATCGCTACTTTTTCAAATTGTTGTTTTACTGGTAATCCACTCCAAAAGTAGTAATCGCTACATCTGAGAATTTGTTACTCTCGGGACAATTTCTAATCTGAGAATAATCGGTCAGTGATACTATCAATTACTCCAGTTTTTTTATCATTATCGACTGCAAAAGCATATTTTTGCAATCCTTTATTTCAACTTTTTGTTTCAACTATCTCCTCCTCCAGCACATCCAGGAGTACACATTTTAGCCTTGTCCCCACCGTAAGTATTTTATGCCCCAACATAATGCTGCATCGCTGTTTTTTTAAGGTTAAAACTATTAAATGTCGTAGTAGTCCCAGAGTTTGCGATTACCTAAAAAGTAATTGTAATCTAACAATAATTGATTACTTTTTGAGAGTATTTTATACCTTTAATGATTACTTTAAAGTAATCTTCATTATCACTGTTATTTGATGAAATAATAACAATCTGCCCCAATTATATTTTTTGGGTAATTTACCCTACGCTAATCATGAGTGTATACTTTTCAGGGGTGGATGGTAACAGCATGAATCAAGCTCTTACATTCTTCTTAAGCATCTTACATGCTTCTGACATTCCAAAGAGCATCTCATTTTAGCCTCTCTGCCATCAGTTTGGACTGAGGTATAGGAGAAGGTATATCATTTGCAAAAGAGTACCTTTTTTTCCACATAAACATTTCTGTTTAAGTTTTCTGCCTTATTCTCCCAATGAAACACCCATGGGAGACTAAACCTGTATTTAAAGAGTTAAAAATAAAAACTTAAACAAAAAAACTATTCAAATATACAATGAATTAATGCACACACCCATGTAGTGTGAAAAATCCACTCGGGTGGAATTCAAAATCATGACTTTGGGGTTGGCAGGTGAGGACTTTACCCCTCTGCCACCAGGACCAGTCTATTTACAGATCGGTGGGAGAAAACCCGATAAACCTCTTTTCAATCTTGCAGATTTTCTCGAGTGCTAATTACCATTTTATAAACATTAAGGTTATGTTTACTCTCCTTCAAAAATCTAATGTTGTGTGAATTTGTTTGAAAATTTTGCAGTTCATGAAAGATCTTCTATCCATTGGTCCTCCGGTTTATTTTGTGGTCACATCAGGCCTGAATTACTCTAATGTTGGCATCCAAAATCTTATATGTGGAGGGCAGAGTTGTGATCAGAAATCTTTAAGTGCTCAAATAAACCAAGCATCCAGATACTCAAATATGTAAGTGTTTCTTTCATTGAGAATATATTCATTATTTAGTCACAAATAAAGTTAAGACAGTCATTCATATATGTATAGGTGTAGTTGCTGTGAATACTCTTGTATAGTTTGAATTTTAACACCTAAATATGGCAATAATAATTACAACTTGAACTAATAATACTTGATCGATACCTACCTATTTTAATAAGTGCTTTTGAGGTTTTAAAATCGCAATAGATGATTGAAGAAATGATACATATGCAGTGAAACCTCGTAAATTCAAAATCCAAGGGACCAAAAAAATTGGACTTAGTATTATCTGGGTTCGAACTAAACGTACTTTCTGAAAATTAATAGAAAAGATCCTGTATTTTCCGGGATAATCACCGTACTGCTATATTTTTGTTATCAAAAGGCAATGAATATGCACAAAAAAAATGAGTTAATGGACGAAATTCTTCATATTTATCAGATCCAAGTAAAAGTTGGGGAAGTGTGCACTATCAGATGCAATCACGCAAATAAAAACAAATTGAATGATTTTGGGCATATGTCCAATGATGTCACATAAGGTGTGTTTTATAGGCCAACAAAATTTTTGCCGTAGACCTATAAATTTACCGGCCTGCTCTCAGCCCCTTTCCCCTAAGACTTTTCTACGATGAAGAACTGCTGCATCATCATCCTTGCCCCACGGAAGTCCCTTATCAGTTACGACCATGAATCAGAAGTATCACATGTCAATAATTGCTTCCCCACGCCCTTCTCATTGTCAGGTGGCTTCCAATAGGGGAGGGGCTTGGAAGAGGAGAGAGAAGGGTAGGGGTGGAGTATCACGTCAAGGTCGGTGACGACCCCAGGACCTCAGCCCTCCGAAAGAAGCTCTAGGGAACCCAAGAAAAAAATCACTGACGCAATGTTGTACATACACGACACAGAGTAGTCCCTATATAAATTTGACTTCATGGAAGGTTTAGATATCCATTTGAATAAAAAAAACTTTGTACTTTTCCACACACAGTGCAGTGCAGTGTTGCAGGAAAACTGGCCCGTTTCACATGGGCGCGGACGATCTGCACTACGTGCGCAGACTACCAAAAATTAAATCACTAGGCCAAAGCGGTTAAATTTTAAAAGAATATTTGCAATGTGGAGATGTCGTTCTCTTCATAAAAAATGATGAAGTGCACGAATCAAATATTTTGGCCGTGATGAGATGAAGAAGATGGCCGTTTTGCAGTTCTCCTAGTTTTTCACGTGTTTTTCTTCACCCTTTCAACTGTAGAAGCTAAAAATTTACATTTCAATATTTTTCGATTAACTCATTTTGTAGTCAAATAAATAATGATTAAAACGATATATTACACGACTCTATGGAGCTCTGGCAGAATTTCATACAAATGCTTAAACTTCAGCGTTCTACCTTTTTTGCGCCGATAGTAACTAACCATCGAAGTGCGCTGCCCCGTGAATCGTTTCAAAATAAATTATATGTTGGGGCATCATGGGACGAAATTCAACTTCGAGTTACATATCAAGCATATTTTAAAAAATTCATACCATCGAGTATGCAATTTCCTATTCCGTTTGCCGGGGACTGCTCACAACTTCGAATTAATGGATATTTCGAATTTTGAGGGTTCGAACTAATGTGGTTTTACTGTATAGAATTTATTAATAATCCATTATTATTATGATACAAAAAGTACTGGGGAAAAGAGATCAATGTATTTTGATTGTTAGCTTTTCAAGATGAAAAATGTTGACTATAGTGAGAATCCAGGGTTCCCTAGCATAGAAAACTCTTTTTCTCAACTTTTGTTTGTGAGATAATTACCCTGACAACAAATTTGTAAATATTACTGTATTACAGTAATTTTACAATCGTATTACAAAAATGGGGTATTCATATTCCAATTGCATTACAATCGTAATACTGTGTCAAATAACTGCTAATACAATTGTATTACAGTGTGTATTACAGAGCCAAATTAAAATTATTTTACAAATTGTATAATGATGGTATTACAGAGCCAAATTACAATAGTTTTACAAAATGACGAATTTCTTTCGTATTACCACCCACGTGGAAATTTCTTGCTCTGTAACTGGGATAGAACTATGTAACTGGTCTGTATGAAGACTTCTGTAACTGGGA
This sequence comes from Pyrrhosoma nymphula, assembly GCA_963573305.1. Classification (NCBI taxonomy): domain Eukaryota; kingdom Metazoa; phylum Arthropoda; class Insecta; order Odonata; family Coenagrionidae; genus Pyrrhosoma; species Pyrrhosoma nymphula. The sequence goes on along the minus strand of OY754335.1, from coordinate 1,423,202 downwards.
ATGAATTGAAACTAACTCCACGACCGAGTTGCACCCCAGCTACAGACCAGCAGGGATATGGAACTGGGGTATCTTGTCCTTGTTAAAATTTGGCCCCACTTCAAAACGTTGATCATCAATCTTGAAAATTCTTGTATCTTTTGCAATGAAATTTTTATTTATGGAGGCAAAATTGTAACCATCGAAATTAAATTTTTTTCTTGGATACCAAAATATAAATATTATGTAGTTTTTCTATAATTTCCGCTGCTACATAATATCACTGACAATATATGGTGTGCAATACTTTTATACCTACTACCTAGTGCCTACCTAACCGCATATCACAACTTATATTACGCCTATCGATGTTCACTTGCAATTGAAAATAGCGATTCTAGAAAGTCTTATATATGTGGCCATTCTCGTGTGTCAAAGTGACTGCGAGAACTAATTTTTAAATGTCAATGTCGTTATAGTTCGAGGAAATACCATCCAATTATATGATAACCGTTACAAGGCATTACTTAATTGAAACCTATGTTGCCACATAGGATGACTACAAAGTCAATATTAATGAAAATAAACAAGGTTATTTCCTTAAAACATACGCTTGTTTACATTTCAATGAAGGTGTAACTTATCCAATTGTATTACAATCGTAAAATTTCCAGTAATAACTTAGTATTACAGAGCCTAGTTACAATCGTTTTACAATTTGAAATATGGTGGTAATACAGAGCCAAATTCCAATAGTTTTACAAACAGAATCTCTTTCGTATTACCACGCAGGTAATACGAAAGAAATTCAGTAGGTTTGACTTGCGTAAATGTTACAAACATGAATAAACATATGTATATTCATAGTTACGAATTTGGAAAGGAGAAAAATTATGACTATACCAATAAAAGCATAACAATAATATAATATACAACAGAAATTAATTACGCAAAGCTATCAATGTAGTGTTTACTCGCTCTCCAAATTGTTTGCAAGCTTCCCATTTATGTCAAATTTTTGGTCGAAGGATGAACCACAGGCTAGCATGCGATGAAATTTTAGCAGTTGAATGGCAAAATATCTTCATTTTACCATGATTTGGCGATAATAGGATAGTAGCTCGTGATAATTAAAACGTCCACAGCAAAGATTATACCTAGTATCTTTGGATTACACATGACAAAGATTATATATATAAGATAATACATACATATCATACGCAATACGCATTATGATGGACAAAAGAAGCACATAAACACCTAATGCACATGAAGCCTTGTATTATTTTCGGCCTTGCAATTGTAATATAATGGGTTTACAAATTGTATATTCCTGGTATTTTGATGCCGTATTACAATAGTATTACCACCGCTTTGTATGAAAGATGCTGGAATACAATTGTATTACAATATTTTTTCAAAAAATTATAAAATTCGTAACTGTACAAGAGATTTACAATTTGTATACCAGCGGCTGTGCAACCTCTATAGAGGTTGATTTATGTGTGAGAGCGATATGTGATAAGTGCAATACTAGAGCCTGTCTTACTCCTGCCCAGCTCAGTCATTCAAGAGTCTTAAAGTACACTCATACTCACTGTTTGTGTTGATTGTAGAATGCATGGGTAGCTACCAATTTGCCATTTATTTATCATGGCTGCTCTAGTTTTGTGGTTTTACAGCTGTTTTCAGGCTGCAATAATGGCAATACAATCCATGGAAGGAAATGTCATAAATTTGATTGCATCGTCATTTACCACACATTGTTTCCAGTTAATTACCAGCAGTAGTGTAGTATGTAGTACATACATAAATGTTGTCCGTAAATGAACTCTACTATAACGTGCATTATTTATTGTGCTCTGGTTTTTTTTTAGTGATACCTTCTGTTGCATGATCGGTTACCAATTATTAAAATAGTGATCTCATTGGAAATGTGACTTGAATTTTATAATGTTCCTTCTTCTTTATTTCAGCACCTATATTGCTTCCCCGGCATCTTCATGGGTTGATGACTACTTAGACTGGATTTCAATCAGTGGCTGCTGCAAGGTCACTGGGAAAAATCAATCGTTCTGTCCCCACACAAAAAGTAAGTTTGAATTGCCGGACAGCACTTTGTCTGGAATTTGCGAAAAAGTTACATTTGCACTAAATTTTAATGAATTAAATAGTATTTATTATCATTTAGTGAATAGTTATTATTCATCAAAATAAAATAATACTGAGAAATATACAAATTTAATAACGTTAAACTGGATTTCAGTTTTTACAACTCTAAACTATATTTCAACTTTCCAAAATCTTTTACGGAGTGTGCTTGTAAGTGTTTTATATTAAAATTAAACAAAATGCTAGAATTAAATTTTTAGCTATGCTATTATTATTTATAACTATTGCATGACTTGTTCCCAGTTTCCAATCCAACGATATATCCAAGTTATTGAATCTTTAAATTACGTGTCTGGCTGTTTTGAAGGGTCCAAAAAATGTTCCCCTTGTATGCCGGCAAAATCAGTGCTTTGTCCGGAATTCAAGTTGAATCAAGTTGGTAACCCTAAATGAGATTCACTCGTTAAGAGGACTATATGATTGATTTTATTGCATTCAACTCTATTAGCACGTTATTTAGCATTTTCTGATTGATATATGTAATAGATTAACTCTACCTCTTGTGGATTTGAGTCTGGGCATGTTGTTTTCGTGAATTATATCACAGTTATGCTAAACCTAAAATATAGAGAATCTTGTCGACCTCACTTTGAGGCACACAAAATCTTAACTGTATCATCCCTCTATATTCTGAATTTAATGCTATTCATAAAGAAACGTATAAATTCTCTACCAAAAAATGCGGACTACCATTCGCACCTAACAAGAACCGAGGACTACTTGCATGTTCTTCCTAGAAAGACAAAAAGGAGTAGTGAAGGTCCTCTCTCCATAAGGGTACAAAACTTTACAACCTTTTACCAGAACAATTGAGAAATCTGTCCTCAATAGAACCTTTCAAAGTGAATCTCAAAAGATATCTGGTTAAAAAAACGTTGTATAGTGTTGATGAATATATCAATTGCAGAAAATAGTTACATATGTAAACTTATTCATTGAGCATTGTTTGTACATTGAAATTTTCTTCTGTGAATATGCATATTTTATTTCATGAGAAATATGTTGGTATTTACAAAAACGGTGGCCCAAAGTACGAAATCGGTTTCTCTTACCCGGATTATACTTAACTTGAAGTAATGGATGAGTGTATAACTTCTTGGAGAGAATGAGTTGTTTTCGCATAATATTATAATATTATGATTAAAAAAATGCATAGAACCTCATGTTCGCAGTGTTTATAGTCTCTTAATCAGGCAGTTTCATGTAGTACCTGTGTTTACTGAGAAATAGCTGTGATCCTGCTTTTTCTTGTGTTTTTCACTAGATTGCATACAAAAAAACAAGTGGTCTTGTTAACACAGAGGAAAAATGAGAAGTAAACTATGGAAAAACATAGGTTTTAAAGACAGCCAGTTTTATTTATTTGTCCCTATGCTGGACTCGCAATCAACCAAGACCGACAGCAGCCTGGCCCATTGGAGATATCGGATGTATTCCGAAGCAATGTTGGAGAGCAGAATCTTTTGTAACAACGGAAATGGTGCTGGTAAATTTATGCCAACACATGCCACCAAGATAAGAGATGGACTACCTGAGATATAACCAAATGATGAAGGAAATGGAACATGCTGCATTACCATCAAAAGCCATGACAGACGAATTAGCACTTCGTATTTGGCCAGCTGAATTTAGCTTAGCCCTATCATCACGCAACGTACTATCGATATTTTCATGTTATATCGATAGTGGGTAAAATTCACTGAACTCAATACAATGGAATGAGGATACCCCCTCCCCGAGTGAAGACAAAAAATTGTGCATCTGCCCATCTTACGGAGGACCTCTGAGCATTGTGCTCCTTAACCCTTCAACGACGAGCGACGTAGTCACTACGTCGGTCACGAACTTTACATGCCTACGTAGTGACTACGTCGCGGCGATTCCATTTAAATCAGTGGAAAACCAGCGGTTCCATTTAAAAATCCTCCGACCTACGAGATGGGATTCATTTAATACTCCTCCGGGCTTGAAGGTTTAAGAATGCATGGGAAATTCATGCATCTTTGAACTTTTTTCCTTGGATAATACAATTCGAATTGAATTGCGATTTGGATGATCAGTCACAGGAAGTTTTACTACAGTTTAAGCACATCATAAAGCACTGTGCTCACATTCGATTCTTCCACATTTTCCCATTTAAAATACATGGGCCGAGGGCCCTCCCAACATGGCCGATCAGGATTCAGCGGCTCCTGTATGCGGTATACGGCGATAGTCATTCCATTGTATTGAGTTCAGTGGTAAAATTACGTCTAGTTCAGTGGTAAAATTATGTCTCACTTTACGCGCGCAGTTGAATTCCCACGCAATGTCTTCCAAAGCGTGGAAGTACTTCACGGTAGATGCATCCGACGAGTTTTGCGTGATGTGTAATAGTTGTCATTCCCTGATATCCAAGGGTGCATGTAAGTCCACTTCTAACCTAAAAAGTTTGCATGAAAGAAGCACCCCTGTTGCACAGAATGGTTCACCTTCATTGCAGGAACATTCGGAATCATTCTGCAATATTTATGCAATGCATTTTATTAAACATTTAAAATCATGATATCAGGGATAAGGATTTCATTAAACAACTTTATTGGCCTAAAAACTATATAAATGAAACCATATTTGAAACTATGTGTGAACAGATGCAACGGATTTGTAACGTTTATGCAATACTCTCTAAATCTTGCTATGAGTAATTAATTTCCGTTGTACTACCTACATTAGATTATTGGAATGCTTTTATTGGTACGTTCATCAGTTTTCTCCTTTCCACAATCGTAACTATGAATATACATGTATATTCATGTTCGTAACATTTCTGCAAGTAAGTTACGTCTTCAATGAAATGTAAACAAACGTGTGATATTGGGAAATAAATCTTGTTTACTCTCATTAATATTGACTTAATATTCATCCTATGCAGCGACATAGGTTTCAATTAATTAATGCCTTTTAACTGTTATCGTAATTGAATGGTGTTTTCTCAAACATTCATGTGGCATTGATATTTAAAAATTAGTTCTCGCAGTTATCTATTTAGACGCACAGGATTGGCCAGGTATATACGACTTTCTAGGATACAAATGACATCGGAGGACATGAGTTACAAGTTGGACTATGCGATCGGGTAGGTAGTTGGTAGAAGAATTCTCTGGCAAAGAGCCAAAAGCTGATATGTCCAAAATCACAACTTTACAGGTGAACATTTTGTTTTGGTTGAATTAACATATTATGAAATGTCATGTTTCTTCAAAGTGAATTAGAGAAACTAAGTGAGTGGCATGATGTATGGTAGCATTTCAACTTTTGAGCATTAAAAATATAACATTAAACATGCATAAATATATCAATCCAAACCTACGAAATGCATATTTTGGACATATCAGGTTTTGGCTCTTTGCCACAGAATTGCATGTCATATGTTGACATTGAGATACGGCAGTATGAATTAATGTATTATATGATGACAATGTGATTCTGTATTAAATAATAACATTTTTATTTTGGAATTCAGGAAAGGAAATTATTTCGGTTGTTACAATTTTGCCCCCGTACATAAAAATTTCATAGCCAAATATATACAATATGCAATACAAGGATTTATTGGATTGATGATCAACGTTTTGAAGTACATATATTCAAATCGGTTGCAAGAACATTCTTTGAATGGGTTAGATTATGCACCTTGTTTGAAGGAACATTTATTGAATGCTCAAGCGTATGCAAATGGCTGCAGGAACATTCAAGAAACGCTCCACATTCATTGCAGGAACATTCCCTGAAGGTTCACTTTGAACGTTGCAGAAGTTTATCATGTATGGAAACTTTGAATGCTCGGTGAACCATTATTTGAATGCTAAGAGAATGTTTTTCGCAATCAAATGAGAAACATTCATTTAACGTTGCTGCAACATTTCTGTGCAGCATGGGCATAAAATACATTTTCACGGTAAGAGTCCACCAGTCTCTCCAAAGAATTGGAATACTTCACTAAATGCGATGAAAATGTTTGTGACCACTAATCCTAAGCCGAGTGCTATCAGTGATGAAGAATTATGTGCAATTGAATGTTATCTCCTTGCAAGTGGTAAAGTTACAACTATGGCTGAAACATTTCCAGCTGAAAATCCAACATCGCCTGTCGCTAGCCTTGAAGTCCATTGAGCTAGCAGCTCATTCTAATTACTAGAGAGAGAACTAATTCCACTTCGGCAGCTCATTATCCTAAGTACATTAAACCAGGGCCTAAGTCAACATCATACCACTTTGGCACAGGTCTTCGATAAAGTAAAAAAATTAAAATAGCAAGATCAACGAGCTATAGCAGTTGCATGATTAAATGCAGAAATGATATGCTTAGATCTGCAGCCATTTAGTGTAATGGAAAACATAGGCTTCAGGAGGCTACTTATTCACTTAGAATCTTGCTATACAATCCCTTCAAGAAAAACTATTTTAAATAAATTAACTCCAGAAACTTATGAAGCAACAGTATGAAATTGAGTGCAAAGTTGGAAGCTGTTAAATTTGTAGCTGCAACTGCAAATTTATGGTCATATGTGAGCAAAAATGATTACTTAGCTGTGATGGTTCACTTTCATGAAGATTCAGACTTATGTTTCCATTTCAGCATAAGAGCTTGGAGGCTATTCCATCCTCAAAAATCAGCCATTGAATGGTACATATGTATTTCAATGAAATACAGGAGTGTAAAATTTTCAATTATATCAAGGAATATTCAGAAGTTCTTCTTTTACAAGAAGTTAATGCTGACTGCTGTATTTTTGTATTTATTTGTTCTTAGCTTGTTTTCTTTTTAAGAGAATTGGCAATCTGGATTGTCTAATTTTAAGAAATATAGCATAGTTTTGTCCCATAATGTTGCAAATTTTATGATCCTTTGAATGAAATTAGGTAGAGATAACTTGATCCATTAATCTAGATATGCATAATTATCAAACAAAAAAAACTACTCTTGCTATTGAAAATCAAGCAATGCAATTTCATTGCTTGATTTAAATATGTTGTACTAAATTAAGAACCGGAACCGATAACTGTAACTGAAAACTGAAGCTAAGAACCGAACCGGCACCAAAAAAAGAGGAACCGAGACATCCCTAATAATAATGTTTTAAAACTTCATTTCAGGTGCTATGCATCAAATGAGCTATGCATCAAGAGCTATGCATAAATGCGACGATTGTAAGGTTAACTTTGACAACAATACCATGAGGCCTATGGTGGAAGACTTTAGTCACTACTTGCCATATTTCTTAATGGATAATCCTGATGCATATTGTGCTAAAGGAGGACATGCAGCCTATGCCCTGGTTAGAAGATGATTTTAATTTAATAGTTTCTGTTTTACCTGATAACCTATTTCAACATAATCATGGTGAATTACTTTTTTAATGAAGTTATACTTCCTTGAATGTGTGGATTATGTATTGCAATTATGCCTGAATCCACGTAAAAGGATTCATTAACACATACACATTGTCCCAAGGAGACGTGGGGAAAGGGGGGAAGCACTATCGGATGCTAGATGTTCCTTTATGACACATATATTTGACCAACACAAATTCATGTATAAAAAAGCAAGGGAAGCCAAGCTAAATTCACAAGGACAAACCAATGACGCATACCTCTGCTACGCTCACTGGCCGGTCGGAGCGATCAATCCCAGCTATCAGTAAGGGAATACAAAGTAATGTGACCCCTGACTTTAATTTGCACAGGGCCCCTCAATCCCTAAGGACAGCCATGAATAAAAGGAATGGGTTCGATAATTTTTCTTCAGTTTTGTTCATCTTTTGACTGCACACAATGTTTTAACAAATCTTTGCATAACATGATCACCTGGAACTCATAAAGGGTTATAAAAAATACTCTGTATGACTTAGAAAATGAAATCTATATCCTATATAATTATCCTATATAATATATGTATATATAATTTTTTTTAACATCAATTAAGGAAAATTTTCCTATCCTACAGGGAGTCAACTATGTGGGAAATGAAGCTGAAGGGAACACTAGTACTGGAAGAAATGAAACTGAAGTGAGCGTGACGGATTCATATTTCATGGCCTATCATACAATTTTGAAGACATCCAAAGATTATTATGAGGCAATGAGACAAGCAAGAGTAATTGCTTCAAATATCACCTCCACGATAAATGCTGCCCTGCCTAATATAGAGGACGGTGGGACTCCTATCTCTGTATTTCCTTACAGGTAAAGGTTAAAGCAAATATATATTATTTCTGCCCACCGGAACTTTAACAACATTCAATGTTGGGAAATGTTGTCAATGTTTGCAAACGGTTGCCATACATCCTGAAATAGTGGGATTATCTTGAATTTTGGTGTATAAAAAGCACCCTGATTGAAATTAAGGAAAAATCATGAATTTTGAAGGTAAAATAGTCCCAAATTGTAATACATTAAATTCTAACAGTCGTTACATATTGGAGTGAAGGCTTCCACAGTGGCTTGAAGAACAGTATCCCATGTTTTCAGGTTCAACATGTTATTAATGGCAAGTTAGTGGTGCCCAAATACGCACTCAATTTTGTTCTGCATTTTCATTGTTTATGGGGTTGAATACCCGTACAAAAAAGAAGTACACGGAGCCCAATACTAAGTACACAGACCCGAATACTAAGTACATGAATCTCAGTATGTAATTGATTGCAATGCATCAAAAATAATGTCATTTTGGCTTTGAGTTTGAAATAGAGGCAACAAATGGCACGCACATTTAAGAAGCTTTCATCATCATGAAACAAAACTTCTCCAAGAGTCAATGCGTATCTGCACCGACGATATGCCTTGTGAATAGTGTAGTGATAATATCTGTGTAGCTTTATGGCTTAATTGTACATATTACCCTCCACAAGTGTTTGAAAATGCTGCTTTCTTTATACCATTGGAGCATTCTTGTTTAACCCTTCAACGACAAGCGATGTAGTCACTGCATTGGGCACGAACTTCACATGCCAATGAACAACGTAGTGACTACGTCATGGTGATTCCATTTAAATTATTTGGTAAACAAGCAATTCCATTGAAATTTCCTCGGACCTACAAGATGGGATTCATTTGAATCTCCTCCAGGCTTGAAGGGTTAAGAGATCAATTGACAAAACATGTTTTACTTGTCACAATTACCCTGGTTGTGTTGGTGTTAAAAGACTTTTATCACATTAAATTGCTTCAAAGTGTTCTCTATCCTTCCAAAATTCAATTAGAGTAAGGCGCACACATAGATTTGAATCAGGAGGTGTTCCCTATGCCTCACTACTTCAGCACCATCCACTCTGGATGTGGGAACTAATCCCTTTTGCATAATAATGAAATAATGGCATCTAGTTATATTAATAATAATGTAAAAGCCTCCTTGTGGCGTATCTGGTAATGGCTTTTGACGACTAATGGTGGATGTCCGCATGTGGGGCTAACCACCCCACACGCAGTTATTCTGGTTCCAAAAAGAAAAACAGATAAAGCCACCCACAACCAGCCTCTCTCGGATGGGGGCCCTAGTGGTCTTGGGTGTGGCAATGAAGTACCATGTGATAAGGGAGCTCGTATGCAGTGGACGGAAGCCCTAAGGGACGACCTCCTAGCATGCCATGCTGCCAGTGAGCCCGATCGCAGGGGGTATATGACAAGGATGCACTCTTCGTGGTGTGAAATGCATCCAGAACACGACCATCTATCGCAGCAAAATCTGTGTGATTATGCCAACCACCTGCAAAAAAAAAGAAATTCCCCACCAACCGCCAGTTCAGAGGGATACACCACCGGCCAGACCACTCTTCCCGACACAGGCAGCTTCTCCACTGCCTGAGGTGAGAACGACATTTGTGTCAGTCTCTCGACCAAATGGGGAGGAAGCTGGTCAGGCCGTCTCTGAAATACGAACGTGGTTGTTAAGCACCATTAACTATGATGAAGGACAACCTAGGCAGAGAGTATCCACCGAAAGATCTCTATGCGGGTTAACCACCTGCCCCAGTTGAATGGTCTTATCGACGAAATCCTAACGGAAACGTCGGACCTTTGGATGGTAAATTGCGTGATCTATGTTGCTGCCAAAATTGTGGCTCACTCCCAAAAGAACATCTCTTAGGAGGAGAAAGCAGCAAATAGGCTGGAACAGTTGGAGGCCAAGATTACGCAGGCGAGGTGACAGGCGATGTCCGATGGAATACATTGTTTCTGGGCGAACTTCAATTCCCAAAGTTCGGCACATAGCATGCAGTCTCTAATACAACCATCGCACACTGAATAAAAGCGTGCTGCTTACCATAAAGCAGCACGCGGTCGATGGAGTATGAGCACTCATCACTGCCCGGAAAAAATTCCTCAAGAGGAGTAGGGCGGTGAGGGAAAATTCCACCTTTCTCCTTCACCTGTCCCGTCTCTTTTGATCACCTCCGCCTGTCGTTGAATCTCTGCAACCCATCAAAGAGGTTGAATGTTTCATCAAAGGAAGGAGATCTACGAAACGTCAAAGCCATGCAACGGAGACACTCCGGCCATAGGCCTCTTAAAAGAGGTAGGTGACCACCACCTACAAGATGTGGATGGACCTCTTCCAGTCACCAAAAGTGACGTGAAGAAGGCCTTCTCTGGCAAGAAGAACTTCTCAGCTCCAGGAATGGATGCCGTGAATAACTTCTGGTGGAAGAAGTTTACTTCCACCCACCAACACCTTGCCAGAATCTTCACGTCCTTTCTGATAGGTAGAGAACCTATTCCACCTTGGCTGACTGAGGGACACACAGTTCTGATACCTAAGAAGGGAGACTTGTCCAATCCAAAGAACTACGGCCCCATAACCTGCCTCAACACTGTATATAAGGCGTTCACCTCCATCTTGAGGCACATTATCCTCCACCACGTCTAGCCTGTGTGGGAGGAGGTGTACGAGCAGAGGGACTCAAAGCGTGGAATCGTGGGATGCAAGGATAGCCTGCTCATTGATAGTTGCATATGCCAGGATGCCATCTGGCATAAGCGAAACCTATCAGTGGCCTGGGTGGACTACAAGAAGGCTTTTGACACCACTTCACATGAGCTTTTGATCGCCATGCTGAAGTTGATGAAAGTCCACCCAGAGGTAGTGTCCTGCATCCAATGCCTGTTACCACTCTGGAAAATGCACTTTGTTCTGACTTCAGGCAAGCGGTCAGTTTCCACAGAGTTGGTGACATATCACCGTGGTGCTTTTCAAGGCGACAGCTTGAGCCCCATACTGATTTGTATTTCCCTTCTACCCCTGTCCCTGAGGCTGCGACGAGGTAGAGGATACATGTGCAGTGATCCAGGTGACAGGAAGCATAAGGTCACCCATTTGTTCTATATGGATGACCTGAAGTTTTATGCTTCTAATGCGAAAGACCTCCGCATTGCCCTGGACACTGTACTGGAATACAGTGAGGCCATGTAGATGGAGTTCGGAATGGACAAGAGTGCATCCATCCACTTGGCGAGAGGAAGATTTTCAGAGATCAAGGAAGACGTACAACTAGTTGACGGGAGTGTCACTCGTCACCTCAAGGATGATGATACCTATGAATATCTCGGCATCCCCCAAAGCCGAATGCAGGAGGTTGCAGCAGTGAAGGAAAGGCTCACCGCCAAATACAGGCAGACTCTCAGGAACATCTGGAGTTCTGAGCTATCAGGCAAGAACAAGGTTCTTGCCACAAACATGTTTGCAGTTCCTACACTGCTGTATACCTTCGGATGCATGAAGTGGAACATCAATGAGTTGCAGAACCTCGATAGGGGAATGAGGAAGATGATGACCATCTATAGTAGTCTTCATCCAAAATCATCCATTACCACATTGTATCTCCCTTGCAATGTAGGTGGTAGAGGAATATTGAGTCTGGAGTGTCTCCACAACAGAGTTGTCCTGGGTACGGCATGCCGAGTGTTAAAAAGCAGTGACCCCCTGCTCAATCTCATGAGAGAGTGCGGGAGCAGAGTCGTTTCTCTTCCAGGTGGCAAAGAGGGCAGTGGATGAAACCGGTCTCGACTTCGACCCTACATCCGACGGAAGCGACAATGACTTGACCATCTCATCATTGAAGGCAGACGTCCTCAAGCTCGAAATTAAAAAAAACGAGCAGAAAGCCTTGCTCAAGGCGCACACCGATAAGCCCATGCATGGATGTTTCTATCGAAACATCGAAAAGCATGGGTTATCAAAGGAGCTGACGTTTGCCTTCCTACGCTCTGCCTGTCTGAAGCCTGAGACCGAGTGTTTTGTTCTCTCTCGTGCCAGAAGGGTGTCATAAACACACTCGTGTACCGCTGAATTAAATTCAAGGCGGAGGTCGCGGACACAAGATACAGGGCATGCCGAGCCCAGCCAAAGACTTGAGTCACCTTCTCTCCGGCTGTAGTTATTACGCAAGATCGGCGTATTTAGCTCATCACAACGCGGCCCTGCGGGTGTTATACTTTCACCTTCGACAACATTATGGCATCGATGAAACACCTGTTCTGCCCTATGACCCTAGAGATTTTGAGTCCGTCGTGGAGAATGATAAATGCACAATCTGGTGGAATTACTCCTTTTCCACCACCAGGCAGTTGGAGGTGACCAAGCCTGATATCGTTCTCCTCGACCATCTCACACGCTCCATGTTCGTGATCGAGTTTCGGCTCCGGCTGAAACTAACATGGATACGAAGGAGGTGGAAAAACGGACGAAATATTAAGACCTGCTTTTCAAACTTCGACAAATGTACCCAGATAGGTGTGCTTGGTGGAGTTAAGGGCTCGCTGCTAAATAACATCAAGTGCATTCCGTCCTGTGTGGCACAGGCAGAATCCCTAGTTGCACGCATGCAGAAGGCTGTCATCCTGGGGTCACTCTGTCTACTGTGTATGCATGACCCGACAGTAGCGTAGTCACTCATCGGATGGGTGTCGGACATGGCTGCGATTACTGCACAACCCCTCTTGAGTCTCCGGCCATTATGACGGCAATGAAACCTGATGCTTGCCGGGGATTCGGAGGGGATGTTACAACTGTAACAATTAAATAATAATATTTTTTATTACACTGTTAGCAATTACATGCATGGTTTCGTCAAGAATTTAGAACAGGACATATACATACAGAAATTGAATGTTAAAATGTACTATCACTTTCAAAAGTCGGTCCACGAGGTGAGCGCGGCCAACTTTGCATTTTGCTGAATTCGAACTTTGGGTATTGCCTATGCATTCAGCGACTACTAAGGGCCAACTTGACTCATTTCCACTCAACTATGGAGACCCTCGTATGACCTTCTCCCACTATTGCTGACCAGCCAACTCCCCCGACTCCAAGTGCTAGGCAACGGTAGGCGGAGAATGCAAAAGGGAAAGGTGTTAGGTGTTTTTCACTCTTACGAGTAGCGGGCTTAATTGTATTCTTGATAAATCGAGGAAATAGATCAGCGAACCAACCACCACAAAGCAATTTTTTGAGGATAATTCTCGACTTTACGTTTTACCCTAGACAGCTAACTCCCCGGACCTTTCTCCTAATGAGAATGCGTAGGGTAACATTGTGAATGAGTGGCATTACGACGGAGAAAGAGCTGAGTAAAACTTTATAAGTCTACATACTTGATGTTTGGAATTCTTTAAGCCAATGCCAATTATCGCCTTCTTTCTCTCTCAAGAAATGCCGGCCGAAGTCCTCCCACAAGAAAGTCCCATCCGAAAACACTTCACGGGTTCTTTGGCTGGCGAATTCTTATGGGAGTGGGGGTTGGGAATGTTTTGGCTATTCGCTGTCGGAGGGAGAAGGGCACGCAAGGTCTCTTAGCGAGTAAAAAACAAACTCAAGTTGTGCCTGTCGTAGCAGTAAAATTGGCCCCCAGAAGTCATGGAACGCGTATGCAATACGTGAAGCTCGATTTCAACAGAACACGGAGATGGTCGCGCTCACCATGTGGACCGACTTTTGAAAGTGATAGTACATATACATAATGTGATATCTGAGGAGACCGGGAAGTACACAAGTAACACTCAAGGCGGTCAGATTCCAACTGAGACAACATGGCCACCACAGCCCGTTTATTGTGAAACAACAAGTGAACGCTGAAATACGTACAATCAAGACACAACATTCCTTTCCCACCACAAAAAAAAAAAAAAAAATATATATATATTTTTTTTAAGAAAGTTAAGATAATAATAATCGAAAAAGAGAAGGAAAAAAAAAATAATAATACAACTATAAAACATCCACAAAGAACTGCAATTTTCATACTGAACAATTTAGACATTCACAAGTTCAACTTAGTTATTGATTTCCTCTCCCTGAGAGGATAACGCCTCGATTCCCTACTAACTTCACCACCTTTATTGTCTTGGGGAAACCAAGACCCACAACACTCATCTTCATCATCACCCACACAGTCCATGTCTTTGTTACCACTTTCATCCACATCATCACCTGCCTCTGCCACACAGTCTTTGTCCACAACACACGCATTACCACTGAGCAATTGGTCAATATGTCTCCTCCATACGTGACCCTCATCACTCGTCACTCTATATGTTCTGGAGCCCAAAACTTCAGTGACTGTACCCGCAACCCAGTCATCGGCCTGACCATTTGTATACCGCCTGGCCATGACCCTGTCTCCCACTTGCAAAAACCTCAAAGATGAAGCACTCTTGTAGTTTTTCGCCTGCACTCGCTGCTTGTTTTCGACCATTTTTCTGATGTTAGGTTTCACTAAAGAGAGGCGAGATCTAGGAATGTGGCCTAGTAGCAGCTTACATGGGGGCTCACCAGTAGTCACATGAGGGGTGATTCTACAATAAAAAAGGAATCGAGGTAAAGCAATGTGCAAGGGAACATTTGTTTGCAGTAAAGTTTTTATCTTGTTCTTGAAGCACTTGACAAGATTTTCCGCAGCCCCATTTGTGCTAGGATGATAGGGTGGTGAAAATGAGTGAATGATGCCATTCATTTCGCAAAATTTCTTGACTGCCATGGAAGTAAAAGGACTACCGTTATCACTAACGATTTCCTCTGGTAAACCAAATGTGGCAAACAAAACTCTTAAATGAGAAACAATTTCCTCAGCTGACCCATTTTTAAGCTCTTTAACTTCTGGCCACTTGCTGGAGCTGTCAACAATGACCAAAAAAATTTTATTCAAGAAAGGCCCAGCCAAATCCGTGTGCAACCTGCTCCATGGTCTTTCTGGCCTGTTCCAGCACTTTAATGGAGCCCTGACCGGCAAAGATTTGTGCAATAAACAGGCAGTACATGATTTTGCAATATTTTCTAAGTCGATATCTAATTTTGGCCACCATACATAAGACCTGGCTAGAGACTTCATCTTGCAAATCCCCAAATGACTTGAGTGAAGCTCATGCAATATTTTTGGTCTTAGGTTCTCTGGTACAATGGTGCGGTTTCCCCACATCAAACAACCTTGCTCCACAGTAAGTTCCCTTTTTCTATTTTTAAAAGAAGCAAATTGTTCCTCCACGGAATATGGCCAACCAAACATGCAATAGTCTATTATCCTACTAATGGTTGGATCTTTTTTAGACTCGTGAGCAATTTGTCTTGCAGTGACCGGTAAGAACTCTCTCTCTCCTAATTCCAAGTAAGAGAAGTCTGCAATGTTTGAGTCTTCTGAAGGAACGGGTAATCTTGACAGCCCGTCTGCTACTCTGTTTTCGGCTGCCCTAACATATTTAATTAAGTAATCATATGCTTGCAAAATTATTGCCCATCGCTGAAGTCTGTTGGCAGCCATCTGAGGAATGCCTTTTTTGTCGCCGAAAATATACAGGAGGGGCTTGTGATCTGTCCGCAAAACAAACTTCCTACCATACAAATACTGAGTGAATTTTTTAACGCCAAACACAATAGCAAGAGCTTCTCTATCAATCTGGGAATAATTTCTGTCTGCTTTGCTTAATGATCTGGAGGCAAACGCAACTGGTTTTTCCTCTCCGCAACTGAACCTGTGCAGAATGACCGCCCCTACACCATATGGAGAAGCGTCACACTCAAGAATAAGAGGAAGTGATTGATCGAAATGAGCTAAAACCCTTGAGGATGTTATTGATCTTTTGACAGCATTGAAGGCATCCCTGCATTGTTCTGACCATACCCATTTAGTTTCCTTCTGAAGAAGCTGATGGAGGGGTGCTAGCAAGGTTGACAAATTAGGAATAAATTTGGAGTAGTACTCCACTAGCCCCAGAAATGCCCTCAGCTGAGACGTGTTGACTGGCTCTGGTGCTTTGACTATGGCATCCACTTTTGTTGTGGTAGGATGTAGTCCTTCTTTATCAATAATATGTCCCAGAAATTCAACTGAATCTTTCATCCACTTACATTTGCCCCTATTCACTTTGAAGCCGCACTCTTTTAACCTCAGTAGTACTTTTTCCAGGTTCTGTAAATGAGCCTCATCGCTACAACCCGTAATAATGATATCGTCTTGAAAACAGGCAATTCCAGTCAGACCCTGCAGCACTTGATCGATCGTTTTTTGAAACAAGGCAGGGGCTGAAGAAATTCCGAAGGGTAAGCGACTGTACCGAAACAACCCCTTGTGGGTGTTGATGGTGCACATTGTTTGGGATTCCTCATCAAGAACTAACTGCTGATATGCTTGAGAAAGATCAATTGTGGAAAATGTTAGCCCACCCTGCAATTTGGTGAATAATTCCTCCACTCTCGGTAGCGGGTATCTCTCAACTTCCAAATGTGGATTAACCGTTATTTTGAAGTCCCCACAAATCCGAGCACTACCATCTTTCTTAGCCACTGGCACTACCGGTGTAGCCCATTCACTAAAATTAACCCGGTGCAATATACCAACATTAACCAGTCTGTCTAACTCCTTGTCTACCTTGGCCTTTAAAGCAAAAGCTAATGGTCTCGGTGAGCGAAATACAGGTTTGGCACCCTCTTTTAAATATAGCCTCACTTGACCCTTATTGAAAGCTCCTAAGCTTCCATCCAACAAATCGCTAAACTTACTTAAGACATCAGTTTCCACACTGTGCTGGAACAATGAGAACACAGGAATATCACAGTTTAGAGCCCTTAACCAGTCCCGTCCTAATATGGGAGGCCCGCCATTATGAACAACAAAAAGGGGCAATCTTAATACTCTGCCCTTGTGGTCCACTTTTACCCGCACAATGCCCTTGGGTATAATGAGGTCATTAGAATAAGAACGCAGTTTGACATTCGTGTCTTCCAGAGGAATATGGGAAAATTGTTTAACATAACAGCATTCTGAGACAGCGGAAATTGCCGAGCCAGTGTCAATTTCCATTTTTAAAACAAACCCTTCGATACTAACACTAATCTCCCACGGCCTTCTGTCCATTTCTTCCTTAATGTGGAAGTTAGAAACTATGTTATCACCCTTGGAAGCACAATCATGGTCTTTTGGCACAGTAACACGCACTTCATACAAGTCCTTGCCCTTATCTGAGTGTAATGAATAATTGTACATACCTGCACCATTAATCCTGCACATTGCTTGTAAATGCCCGATTTTGTGGCACAAATGACATTTAGCATTTTTAAATCTACACGAAGTCCTCACATGCCCCGATCGGCCGCAACAAAAACACTTGGTAGAAGTGCTAACTCTGGATGCCGCTGGAGTTCTGCGAATTTGGGTGCTCTTCTTCGACACCCGGAAAACATCCATTTCCGCGTCGTCTGGGTCCATGGCTTCCTCTTCGGCTACAAAGTTGACGCTCTGCTCTGACGTCACTTCCGGGACGCTTCCCAGCCCACACGATGCGGCGTTCAGCCTCGCCTTTTCCCGAGCTGATGCGATCTCTACAGCTTTCTCAAATCCCAGGTCTTCGCTCTCTAAATACAGCGCGTGCACCGTGTCTCTATCCTTGAGCCCCAACACAAGCTGATCTCTCAGCGCCTGGTCGAGGAAAGCGCCATAATTACAGCCTCTGGCACACTTCCTCAATTCCGCAGCAAACTCCCGCACAGACGCATTATTCTGAGCACATTTGTTGAAGCGATGTCTCTCCGCAATGACAGACTCTTTAGGGCAAAAATGTTCCTTCAACTTTATGCACAGTTCACTATACTTCAATTCCGCAGGCTTCTTAGGTTCACACAAATTACGCACCAGTTCATAAGTGACTTTGCCGATCGAGGAGAGTAAAATCGCTCTTTTCTTTCCCTCGTGAGAGGATTCTGACCCAATGTCGTTGGCTATAAAGTATTGTTCGAGCCTTTCCTCGTACGCTTCCCAGTTCTCCTCTCCCGGTAAGAACTTCTCCATAAATGACGGCATCCCGTCCTCGTCGCCAATGTGATATCTGAGGAGACCGGGAAGTACACAAGTAACACTCAAGGCGGTCAGATTCCAACTGAGACAACATGGCCGCCACAGCCCGTTTATTGTGAAACAACAAGTGAACGCTGAAATACGTACAATCAAGACACAACACATATATACAAAGTTGTTCAAATACGATCACTTTGAAATTCTCTTACATCATAGTAGCATTTCTTCATTACGAATTCTTTGACTCTCCTTTTGAAAATCACTGGAGAGGTATTGGTTTTAAAGTCGTTTGGAAATTTACTGTACAGTATTGAGGCTGAGTGATAGGTGCCTTTTGCAAAAAGGGAGTATGAAAACTGACTGGTATGTATGCTATTGTTAGAACGGGTAGAGTAGTCATGATATACAGTGTTTATTGGGAATTTATCAGGATTTTTTTAACAAAACAAACACATGACAAGATGTAACTAGAGGGTAATGTTAGTATGTTTGCTTCAGTAATAAGTGGTTTTCCAGGAGCACGGATAGGGAACTTGGCTTTAACCGCTTGTTTCTGGGCAGAGAAGGCTTTACTAGCTATGCTTGAATAACCCCAGAACATAATTCCATACGAAATATATGAATGCACTTTGGTGTAATATATCATTTTTAGAATGTCAATGGATACAACAGGAGCTAGCTTTCTAATCTTGAAGATACCGACAAACACTTTTTTCACAATTTCAAGAACATGGGGTCTCGATGTGGTGTCTCGATGGCTTTACCTGATAACGTTACATAAAATTTTACACTATAACAAGATTTTTACACATGCGAACTGGGGGTTTTGTCTGTTCCCTCCTTTAGTTGATGTTATATCAAAATTTACGTCACAACAAGTTACGTTATAACAAGATTCTACAGTATTACTCATCCACTTATTTTCAGCTTTACAAAGCTGACTTCATCACATTAGTAGTGTGTTGCAACTATGGCAAGACTATTTCATGAAAACCACATTGATTTTGTTTGGCAACTCCATTGGTGATACTTTTTCAATGCTCTCTTTCTCAGATGACTGGAATAGATTGAAATTTGAATCCATAAAAGGACAATACTAATGATTCAGTAAAATTTGAAATAGGTATCTATGTAAATTGCTTGCAGTTTCATTATTATTAATTCAAAACTAATGCATTGTTGAGAGTATTATTTTGATCAAAATACTGTGTTACATTGAGTAACAAGTTTGCTTTTTGTTTTTTTGTGCTATGTGTGCAAATTATAAGAGTCAACAAACATATATTTATGTCATTATTATGAAATATATGTAGTGGCTTTAAGATGTCCTGAATTTTTATCTCATTCTCATGGCAACCCTGTGCATGATTATACTTATCCTCTTCTCTTGTTCATTCCAGTATCTTCTACGTATTCTATGAGCAGTACCTGACCATTTGGAATGACGCTGCATTCTCTCTGGGGGTCTCCTTGCTTGCAGTATGGGTAGTCACCTTGATCATAACAGGGTTCTCCATCATATCCTCCATCATCCTTATCTGCACCATTGTATGTGTGGTTGTGGATCTCTTTGGAATGATGTACTGGTGGGGCATTACCCTCAATGCAGTCTCTCTCGTCAACCTCGTCATGGTAGGAATCAATTTTTACTTCTATATTTATTTAATTTAAAGTTTTTTTTGATAAACCAAGGAAAAACAGTTGTACATGTACACACATATTATGCATTTCAGCCATATTGATCATACATCATTTTAGTTTGTACCATCTCATTACATTAACCCTTAGGCTGCGGGAAACGTACATGTACGTGTGTACCAGGAACTGTGGGAAGAACGTTCTTTTACGTTTGACCCTCTCTGTGTACCTGCTCCCTCAGCCCTTTCATACTTTTATGACCCGAACTCTTTCTTTCCAGCGGTGGACATTTGGGAATCCACCTTTTTACCCAAACCACTCCCTTCCCACGCTCTTTAGGGATCGCATACCACCGCAATGAGGTATGACCCTTTCTTCCGATTGCTCGCTCAATGGGCTATGGTTGTCTCAAAAGTTAGTTGTCTTATGTTCGTGCATCTTATAAGCCTCATATAACGTGTAGGGCATATAACGAGAAGCTCGAATTGGCAAGGGATGGCCAAAGAATGATTTAAAACCCTATGATTTACATGTAAAATAAATCGGTATTAGCGAGGACAACAACCAGCTTCCACTGGGGTCGTTTACTATTACGAGTGGCAAATGTCTGCTTCAATCTCGGCAAATGTGCACAAACTTGTGCTCATGTCCTCTGTCATTGAAATTATAAGTCTAGCAGTATTTATTCCGCACAATTTGACGTTTAAATGCACATTTTGGATATTCACGGCATGCCCGTATTCACACAAATAAATTCCTCGTAAGTCCATGCATTTCATTGTTCTTTTGTCATCCTCGTGCTTTTTTAATTTGTTCAGTCCGACTCATACAACATCATTGCTGGCAAACACAAGTTGTTGGATCTGAAAACTAAAATACGAAATATCAATGAATGTGAAAGTGGCGATGGGTCCAAAAGCAAGAGAGGGTAGCGATTTGGCATATCTTCCTCGACTTTATTCACAATTCTGAAGACTAAGAATAAATTTCATGCCGCAGTGCTTCAAGAAGGACGTCCAAGCAGCCAGAAACATTTGTGGCCAGGAGAACATACACAGTTAGAATCTACACTTTTCTCGTGG
This sequence comes from Pyrrhosoma nymphula, assembly GCA_963573305.1. Classification (NCBI taxonomy): domain Eukaryota; kingdom Metazoa; phylum Arthropoda; class Insecta; order Odonata; family Coenagrionidae; genus Pyrrhosoma; species Pyrrhosoma nymphula. The sequence goes on along the minus strand of OY754335.1, from coordinate 1,402,015 downwards.
TTTTGCCAGCAGAGAACAGCCTGAATTCCGATAAATAGCCCATTGATGAAGGAAAAAGTGGAGTATCTAAGTGAGAGGCTTGGTATTGACAAGTTTAAATGTTCTGATGTTGAATACATAAATTGTTATGAATTCAGATTCCATATATTTTAAGTTTTCTACGTATTGTATTGCCATTTGTAATTGTTTCAAAGATTTTAAACATTGAAAACAGCTCAAGGATAATGCATTTCGATATGCAAGAAAGGTATGTTCTATAAATCATGCGTCTATCTCGCAGCAGGGAGTGTAGTCAATATTCATTATCTACAAGTTCCCGCGAGATGTAAGTATGGCAGAAGATATTATGTGTATTGTGATGGAATACATTTCGGAACTTACAACCTTCGGAACTGCCTCGCGCTCAAAACTCACAGCAAATCTCATATATGTACCATGGAATACCTAAAAAATAATGAGCCATAAAAAGGTTGATGTACCCTGCCACCTAGCGGCCACAAAGTGCACTATCGCTTGAAAACTACGTGTTTCGCGGGAGCCGATACTGTATTCGCTAGTGGTACAAAGTTTCATATCTTTTCTAAATGCAGTCGATCCATGAAAGTGTGTGTTTTGTTCCCGCTCCATGCTTACAACCATGAACCTTACAACTGTCATATGTGGACTTGCTTGTAACAATTGTTTCCATAAATTCAAGAGAGTATTCCACGCATAATTATTGTAATTATAACACAAACGGCAGTATACTGTTAAGGGCTAATCATAAATGCTGGTGATATTGGGCTCAATGATTCTGAAAATCCAAAGTCAGTTGTTTTCTGAGGCAATCTTGCAGACGTTGAAGTCCTCTCCTTTATTTCCACTATTAACCTGGGGAAGATAGCAGCTCAGTGCTTGCGTGGAACAAAATCCCTGTAGGTTATATCTTGCGGTCATTAAGTTATTTAGCATTTTTGCAAATTTCAACTACGCCTTTTGGAACTTTCGTAGATATAGAAATGTATCCATTTTTATACACTTTTTAGAGAGGTAGGAAGCATGAAATTTTTCTCGTTTCCGAAGTGTTTGCTGTTTATAGTCCATTGCATTGCTATTACTTGCAGCCGCGACATATTTGGCACACCCAAAACATCGGGGCAATAACAATACAGCAATGCGCAGTACAGTACACATGTCCTGAAGTGTCAAAATTCGATGTTTAATATTCCAGTGTATGACATCTAACGTGGAATGTGATGTCATTTGAAAGTGAATACGATCATTAGTAATTGAAGTGTTTGAAAATATGTTTTTTAATTGCTATCTCAATAGAACATTTTCGCCACTCACCAAAAATTCCCACATTAATGGCTAAATTAGTGTTACAGTTGTTGGAATTGGCTGTGGAGTGATTATTAATCATCTTCCGTTTTTATGAGAGTTTCCATTTAGCGAGTGATTTTTCAGGCCCCAAGAGCTCTCGCTAAATAGGGCTTCTACTGTAAGTAATATGTACTGTACTTGAAGTGCTCTCCGCATAGCACACGAGTTGGGATCGGCATTCAAATGGAAACATTGATATAGAAAAATATGCAGGCCCTCTGGATGGGAAGGCACTACTCTAGCCATTTCACCAACCCAATCCCCATACTTCCTGTTACATGTTTGATCTTACTTCTGCTATCATTCAACTTAATTCATGTTCTTTTTAACCAACATAAGGGTTATGCATACACTAGGCTGGGAAAACTGATATAGAGGATGATTTCTAACTAATGTATATCCTTGAGTATAAGTTTAATGAATAATAATTCGAAGTGCTCTTTTTGGGCTGTAAATACTGACTTAAATCGCTGACTTATGCATGTAAAGCCATGAGTATAAGTTGAGGTGAAAAAATTAATTAATCACCTTGTTTTCAAATTAAAAAATCAAATCATTATTGGCACATTGATGAATAATGAGGCAAAGAGCAACATGAATTGAATAAGTAAACATAATATTTATAAATTTGTTTATAATATGTTTTGCTGTTAAGAAATCAGCCATTTAGATGTTAACACCTTCCACCTTCCACCACTTCTACTACGAGATTGTTAGTGCCAGTTACATCATTATTGTTGTCTTGATTGAGGGTATCATCAACTTCCACGCCATCTGCCATGGCTATCCCACCCATAGTGTTGTAAGCACTACAGTTGGTAGTGCTGGAGGAAAAGTGATACCAGGCTTGTGATGAGGAATGTGATGTATGCTTGCAGTGTAAAATGCTGCCATGATATAAAGTATTATCTCCAGAGACTGATTGCGTGTACAATCAGATATCCTAATATCCACAATAGAGGACAAAGAAAGCAGAGTTAGATTAGAAGAATATATTAGTGAATCTTCAGAATTTTTTACAACACAGATTTTTATGAGCCGCCTGCGTTTGACCTCAACAAAGATCCTCAATTGGAAACCCTTGAAACAGATGGTAATGAAAATGTGAATATTTGTTAGAAGAGAGGGATATTTTCAAATATGTATTCGGGTCTTAGAAAAAAAATAAAAAAATGGGATTCATAAAGCAGTGGGTAGTCTTATCTGACTCAGTTGGCCATGTGAGTGTGTGATGTATTGGAAGGCATAGAAGGCAGGCAATACCCAATTTCGTGACGAGAAGTCAACATGCCTTTGTTTCATCTCATTGTTGAGTTCAATATTCAGAATATTTAATGTCAATTATCCCAAAGCTTTTTTCACCTACTGCATGTAAAAAATATTCAACATGTTGATCATTATAATCACGGAGATTTATGGCCCTTAGCTAATCAAGAAATCCTAATATTTTTGGGTTGGCTAAATGATATAGGTACAATAAAATTGGCCTTGTTTAATGCATTAATATGTATCGCAAAGCAGAAGTACCAAGTTTATTTGGCAGCTGTAGGTCCTAATACGAAACTTAGAACAATAAATAATGCATTTTTCTGTGAATATTCTCTGTGACTTATATGCTATAGAGATACATATGGTTTTATGGAGATGATACATGGAAATGACCCAGAGAAAGTCACTTTATTTACCAACTAAACGATAAGGTTTTATTGGTCAAAAAAAGAAGACATTTCTCTACTTTTAATGCCATAAATGAAGTTTTGATAAAAGCATCTAATTTTTGTATGTACTGATCATGCAAGGGAATTATTTCCATTTTCATTGACCAAGAAAATTTAGAAAAGCTATTTCAATTGAAAGCTATCATGCAGATTCAAAGGACTGCTGAACTGGCGGCACAGTAACTTTAATGGAGTCACCCACTTATGGTCACACACTTGTGAGAAATTCAGAGTGAAAAATCATTTGCCTGGATAGCGATTCAAACCCAGACCCCTCGATTTTGTGCCGAATGCACTAACCAATCAAGGTGGTTCGACCGTGGCTATGTGAGTCAAAACAAATACTTAATTCCATTTTTTTGTTTAATTTACATAAAAAAATCCCACTTTCACTGATGACATGCGTTTTCTATAGAAAACCAAAATTAAGGTACAAAATTTGGAGATTATTCCATGAATATATTTTTCATGAACACTTTTATATGGCAATAGACGCCGACTGCAGCACCATTTCTATGAAAATACCACACTCTGACATCAATTATCACAGTAATTGCCTTATAATTCAAGAACTAAGGTGTTAAGATGCATCTGTTTTATTTTTTTATCAATTTCCTTGGAGTTTTAGCATCTTATGAACAGTTTATTGTGAAAATGATATTTACATAATATGGAAAAATACTATTTTTCCCCATTTTTCTCACATTTTCGTATTTAACGCCATGTAACTTCAAGTTCAATTTGCGAGAAAAATAGTGCAGAAAGGTAACATTTTGTTGTTTATTTCAGATAGAGGGCATGTTTTTCTTTTAGCAGAATATGAATAAAATTATATTTTAGTCCTTAAATGGTTGAACCATATTAAGCTACTCTGGCATCCTCCGTCATTGTGAATCTCATGGAGGCTTTAACACTGTCAACGTGGCAATAGAGTTTGTAATTTATACCGGTGACTGCATTTTTTTTCCTTATTAATTTTATTCATAGCCACATTCAGTCATTGATTGTTAAAATATTAGGGAAAAAAATATTTTATGTAAAATTGCAATTTTAAATTTTGACGTCGATCGATGTCATCAGCCACTGGATTGCGACTCTGTCGTGACATGCGTGGTTGCATACCCACATCTTTTTTTATTTGGGACAGCTATCCTAATCCTTTCTTTGGCTGTCGTTTATGTTGAACACTGAAGGGGTAATGGGTGATATTGAACCACTCTTCAAATAATATTTAAGCGAATACAGCGGACCACGTTTATTAATGCTCAGATGTACAAGGGCGTATATAGTTAGCAAGTCTCTTGTACGGCGGCAGCGTAAGTACGTTGCAGACTCTCTCTGTCGCGGTCGTAACGGTAACTCTCCTCCTTAACTTCCCGAGTAGGTGGCGCTTTCTCCTCTCCAGGGGCCTTCTGAACCCTGGCGGCAGCGCCAGGGACCCTCAGGCTGTGGCCTCAGGCAGGTGGCGTTCTCGAGTGGCGGGACTTCGAACTAGAAGCTCCGCCACATCACCCCCCTGGCAGTAATATACCCTAGTGTGAAAAGAATAAAACAAAAAGAACAAAAAAAAATGGCAATTGGGCTTGAAAGAAAAAAAAAGCTTTAAAAAAGGTTATGGGTGTGAAAAGGGTAATGGGTATGAAGGAGGGTTTATAATTGGTAGTCCAACAGGTGTCGGGGGAAGTGGACGTGTCTCCTAGGGCGGCCTCTGGACAGTGTGCCCTCTGCAGCTGGAGCAGCAGGGGCAGTCATGGGACCACTGGCAGGCAGAACAGCTGCTGGTGGCAACTCCTGTGCTGATGGCTGCACCCTGGTGATGGGAATGATAGTCTCGTTCCTTTCCACAGGGGTGATGGGCTCTTCTGAGACGATGTAGGCTGGTTTTAGGCGGTTGATCGTGATATTGGCATCACGATTAGGGAAGCGAACCTTAAAGGTTTTGCCATCCCGCCGCAGGACCTTGTATGGTCCATCATAAGGTGCCTGTAGAGCACCGTGGCATGCGTCGTGCTGCACAAATACATGGGTAGCAGACGGCAGGTCCTTGAAAATGAAGGCATGTTGGGTGCCATGCCGAGCTGCTGGTTGAGGACTCAGGCCTCGAAAGTGCTCCCGGAGCTGGGAGACGAAAGCAGTAGCGTTGGGGGAGGGGCCGCTGGTGGGGGAGAGGAACTCGCCTGGGAGGCGTAGGGGCTCACCGTACACGAGCTCCGCTGGGGTGGCCTGGAATTCCTCCTTCAGCACCGATCGGAACCCCATGAGGATGACTGGCAGCATGTCTACCCACTGCTGCTTATCGTGGCAACGGATGGCAGACTTCAGCTGACGGTGGAAACGCTCCACCATGCCATTCGCTGCTGGGTGGTAGGCCGATGTCCGCAGATGAATTGCTCCTGTCATGTTGGAGAGCTGGCGGAAAAGGGAGCTCTCAAATTGCCTGCCTTGGTCGGTGGTTATCCGTTGAGGCATGCCGAAGCGTGACAACCAATCCCGAAGGAAGGCACGTGCCACGGTTTCGGCAGAGATGTCCACCACTGGGATAGCCTCTGGCCATCACGTGAAGCGGTCTACGCAAGTGAGGCAGTAGCGGTAGCCATGACAGATGGGAAGGGGGCCAACCAGGTCGATATGCACATGTTCCAATCTCCTACTGGGCAAGGTGAAGTCTTTGAGGGGTGAGGAGACGTGCCGTGAAATCTTGGATCGCTGGCAGGGGATGCAGGAGCCCACTGCCGACAATCTTTTTTAATGGACGGCCACACAAATCGAGATGTTACTAATTTAGTGGTGGCTCTCACTCCGGGATGGGCAAGGTTGTGTAGTGAGTGGAACGCTTGGCGACGAAAGGCTGGAGTGACATATGGTCTCACGTCAGAGGTGGAAGTATCACACATGAGTTACACACTACACCCGGGGATTGGCACTTTCTTGAGGGTGAGGGAGATTTCCGAGTTAATGAGGGAGGGAGGTTACGGGGTGGGCGAGGAGGGTGAAGTTTGAGAGAGCATCTTTGCATTTATGGAAAGACAGGCGCAGCTCGGGCGTCCATGTTATTCGATCACTTCCACGAACACCACCACGTAACAAGTCATTTAAGGGCGCCTGCAATGACGCAGCTTTGGACAGGAAACGTCGATAAAAGTTGATCATGCCCAAGAACTGACGCAGTTGTTTAACTGTCCGTGGCACGGGAAAGTCGAGAATGGCAGACACTTTATCGTTTAAAGGCGTTGTGCCTTCAGAATTCACACAGTACCCTAAAAACTTCACTTCCGACGCACCAAAAACACACTTTGAAGGGTTAATGAGCACACCAAACTCACTCAATCTAGTGAAAAGAGCGGTATGGTGGCGCTCATGTTCGTCCTCGTCACTGGAGGCGACCAAAATATCGTCCAGGTACGCGTATGCGAAAGGAAGACCTCGTAGTGCTTCATCGATGAATCGTTGAAATGTCTGCACTGCATTGCAGAGTCCATAAGACATATACGGAAACTCGAAGAGTCCAAATGGCGTGGTGATTGCAGTTTTCGCGATGTTATCAGGGTTCACGGGTATCTGATTATAGGCCCGGACAAGATCGATCGTCGTGAAAACTCAGGCACCACTTAGGGAGGAGGCAAAGTCTTCAATGTGGGGGACGGGGTAGCAGTCGGGTATAGTGCGCGCGTTTAACGCACGATAGTCGCCGCAAGGGCGCCACTCATTACCTTTCTTTGGGACGAGGTGGAGGGCAGACGACCAGCTGCTGTCCGAACGGCGGGCTGTTCCCATCCGCACCATCAGTTCAAATTCCCGCTTTGCCGCTTCGAGTTTATCGGGGGCCAGGCGTCGAGGCTTGCAGGATACTGGCTGGCCGGGGGTGGTGCATATAAAGTGCACCCTTGAGTGCCTTGTCTTCCCGGGCGTACCTGCAGGGCGGGTAATCTCCAGGAAACGAGACAAAAGGGTGTGGAAGCGGGATTCACCGACTACCGCTTTTATCTGGTCCCCGGAGTGGATGGCGACGCTGCCGATGGCGTGTAGAGAGGTGGCGCCGTCAATCAGTTTGGCGTTTCTCACATCCACCAGAAGTCCGAAATGGGTGAGGAAATCGATGCCAATGATTGGCTTAGACACGTCAGCCACTACAAATCGCCAAGTGAAATCTCGGCGTAAATTGAAATTTAGGTTGAGCGTTTCCCAGCCATAGGTATGAATTACCGAGTCGTTCGCGGCAAAAAGCTGGTAGTTGCTCCGCGTTCTTGGGCCCTTTATGAGGGAGCGGGGATAAACAGAGAGATCCGCTCCGGTGTCCACCAGGAATTGCACCTTGGTGCACACGTCTTTCATAAAAAGGCGGCTGGAAGGAGGGCAAGAGTCGGTAGTCGCACTCACCGACTGCCCGTGGAGTTTCCCTGGACGTAAGAGCAAGGGGGGACACTTGCGCGCCTTGTCACCGAACTGCCAGTGGTACCAACACTGGCCGAATTCCCACTGGGTTGGCGATGCATTGCGGGAACCTCCGGAGCTGCTTCGATGCCGGGAGTGAGATCTGGGTCTTCGGTAGGGGCGGTCGACGGAAAGGGCGCCAACTTGCCGGGTAAGCTCGTCCATCCTAGCGATGAGTGAGCTCATCATCTCCGAGCAACCAGCGGTGCATGCTCGGGCTCCTGGGGCAACCTCACTCACAGTGGGGGCATGGGAAGTCGCAGCACGGGGGATTACTTCATGAATAACGTCTGCTAGGGACGCGAGGGCGTTCAAGTCTGGGGCGTCGTGCGCTACCAAAATGGCGTGCAGATGGCTAGGCAGACGCGAAAGCCACAACGATCTTAAAAAATCGTCCGTCACTGAGGCACCGGCCAAATCCTTCAAATGACGCATAAACTGGGAGGGTTTTCTATCCCCCATCTCCTCATGCTCTAGAAGGAGCTTCAACTTTTGCTGCTGCGAGGCAGATAGTCTTTTAATTAACTCGCCTTTGAGGGCGCCATACTTATCTGTGGCGGGGGGGGCAAGATATTATGTCCTTCACCTCCTGAGCATATCTGTGCTCCAACTGTGTAACCACAAACCAGAATTTGTTATTGTCTTCAGTTATTCCCGCCAGATAAAACTGTCCCTCTAATTGCGAGAACCAAAGAGCAGGTTCTTCTGGCCAAAATGGAGGTGCTCGTACCGCGATGCCTTGCACCGCGGGTGACGCTGGGACAGGATCAGGCATTTTTGCACAAATATACACACGCACTAAATGAAACTTATATTTACACTCACAAAAACCACATATCACTTGAAAAAAATAAACTGCGTGTCACGATGCAAACGGATGTCGCGGATACAGGCGGCGTGGTTATCCTAACGGGACATTAAGACGGCGTGGGTGCTCGCATGGTCCGAAAAATTATTTCGCGAAAAGAAATCACGTCGCTGGGTCACCACTGAAGGGGTAATGGGTGATATTGAACCACTCTTCAAATAATATAAGCGAATACAGCGGACCACGTTTATTAATGCTCAGATGTACAAGGGCATATATAGTTAGCAAGTCTCTTGTACGGCGGCAGCGTTAGTACGTTCTAGACTCTCTATGTCGCGGTCGTAACGGTAACTCTCCTCCTTAACTTCCCGAGTAGGTGGCGCTTTCTCCTCTCCAGGGGCCTTCTGAACCCTGGCGGCAGCGCCAGGGACCCTCAGGCTGTGGCCTCAGGCAGGTGGCGTTCTCGAGTGGCGGAACATCGAACTAGAAGCTCCGCCACAAACACTATGAAATATTTGGTATTTACAAACAAGTTCAGTCATTCATCAAACCAACCTTCGGGTTGAAAATACTGAGTGAGGGAATATAAATTAAATACACTCAGTAAATATTACCTGCCTACAAAATTGTGATTGTCTTCATAAAATATAATTTCTTTTGTTTTAAGACATGACGATATCATATTATTGTAACCCATTTGCTTCCACTTTTTGTGCTTTTAATTTTCAGAGTGCCAATTACAAGGAGCAATTAATGCATGATGAAGGGAGAGAATTACCCTAACTCTCAGAAAAGCAAGTTTTTTTTCACTGTGAATTTTGCATAAGCGTGTGACCATAGTGGGTGACTCCATTCAAGTGACTGTACGTCCCTTTCCACAGTTCTTTGAATTTGTCTGAGCAAACACCTTTGTGTTTTTAGTTGGGCTTTATCTCATGGACAGTATAGCACTTAGTGTACACACACTGGTACTCCATTTCATTGTATGCACGGTGCCTTTGAGGACAACTCGCTCCTTAAAACCTCTCATGAGATTCACAGTGAAAGAGGATGCCTGCGTAGCAGTTGTTGCGAATTTGAGGGGTCTGGGTTCGTATCCCTGTCCAGATGAACGATTTTTTTCACTGTGAATTTAACAGGAGAATGTCTAAATCCTTAACCCATTCAATTATATCACACTTATTTTGTATGAAATTGTATCTTTGCATTGCCCATCAGGCTGTGGGAATAAGTGTGGAGTTCTGCAGCCACATCATGCACTCATTTCGTCATGCCACTGAGGGAGATCGTGTTGCCAGGGCCAAAGCAGCTCTTGTCAAAACTGGAGTCTCGGTAGGTACCTACCTGCTTTTCTTTATTCTTCTTACTTATTAAGTGCCAAGTCGTCTTTGGCCCCTAACCTACTAAAGCCTGGTTTTATGATCTCTGGTTAAATATTTTACTATTATGAAAACTGGCGCTAATAAATTCTCTCATTGATAACATTAGTGTCATGTAACAAACACTTTGTTATATTAATATACAAAGCCCAAACTATTATTTAACCTCAAGTTAATGTAATAGCTATTTCATATTGTGTTTAATGCTAAACATACATTATTAAACTGGCAGTAAGTGTAATGCTAGGTGTCGCTACTTGTGTAGCTCACAAATTTCATTATAAGGTGGCACAATCCTGAGCAGTCAACTGTTATGACAAGTTTATATACTTCAATTTCTTACTAATAATTGCATTTCAAAGGGGGAATGGCCATGTCACACCAGCCAGAGACTTTAGAAAAGTACCTATTTGAGCATTTATCATATGCTTTCCCCGTCTTACATGCCACTTGATTTAATTATACATAAATTGCTTTTCATGTACAGTAATACCATCTATGTACTGCTATTAAATTATTATTAATTTTTAAAACCATTAAGCCCTCATAAAAGTAATTAACAGATGGGGAGATGTTTTTCATGTTCTGAAGCCATTATAAATAAAAAATCTTTGATTTTTATGTCGAATGTTAATGAGCATTTTAACTTTGTTCTTTGATTATTTGAAGTTGGATTTAATTCCAGTCATATTCTGTGCGTACTTACTGGCATGATTTTTCTTAAGTTTTATCCATGGATTGGCTAAATGTATGGAAGAAGACAAAAATTGTTAGGATAACATGACTTTTTTGTTTGTACTTCTGTTATCCCCCTTGAATTTTTGTATGTTATTTCTTATTAGGTTGAAATTTCTTATTTCTTATTATTTCTTATTAGGTATTCCCTATTGAAAATGCCCCATTGGTTTCCTAAAGTGTTTTCAGAAAATACTATAAGCATTACGTACATTCCTATAGGAATTACATTTTCCTACAGGAACAATAAAGGTTCCTATAGGAATTTTAATTCCTATAGGAATAAATAGGAATCCTATAGGAAGTTTAATTCCTATATCAATAAAGGATCGTATAGAAATTTTAATTCCTATAGCAATAAAGGATACTTTAGAAATTTCAATTTCCATAGGAAAGTACATAATTCCTATAGTATTTTCTGAAAACACTATAGGAAAACCAATGGGGCATTTTCAATAAGGAGTATTAACACGTAACCGTTTTCTGTATACTTTCAGGTTTTATCAGGCATCACCCTGACGAAGTTTGCTGGTATTGTTGTGTTAGCATTTGCAAAATCGAAGATTTTTCAAATTTTTTACTTCCGTATGTACCTTGGCATTGTCCTGATTGGTGCAGGACATGGACTCATCTTCTTACCTATCGTTTTAAGTTTCATTGGTAAGTTTTAGCTTGTGATAAGCTTTTTCCTATGATGAAAGGGCTGCCAGCTCTCCTCATTTTTAATACGGCTTTGGCTGTCCTTGAGGAATTTATACAATATCCAGTTATTAGCTCTTAAAGTTTGAAACCCACTCATCTTTATAGTTGATTAAGTTTTTAATCTGGGAAATTTGTCTATAAAACTCCTGGATGGTTAGGTATATGCTGGCCTGGCAATTGAATATCGATAAATCCATTTGTTGTGACAAGAGGGCATCAATTTGAATTTCAACATCTCTTGTTTTACCCTCAATTGCATACCAGAAAAAAATCTAGTTTGAGTAAAATTTATGCATAGACATAGCACTAGTATGTTCATGCAGTACCTTGCTTGCAATAGTTTCAAATATCAGAGTATAGAAAATTGTGACCAAATGTGTTAATTCCTTGATGCAAGTATCATGTCAAAATTTATGAGAGGTGTATCTGTTGATTCAAGATATCATTTCATTTCCATTATGTTTTTCTTATTGTTTGCTAAGGAAAACATTTTCCCTAATTGCTGTCATAAAAATCCACTGTGGGTTTCTTTGCTCTAGTCCTTGTTCTTTGTCCCTAAACACAAATGTCAAAAAGCTATCTTGGCATGGATTTAATGTGGCTGTGATTTTGTAAGCCTCCCTCAATTATTTATTTTACGAGTTTCCAGTGGTTAAAATTTAACCCCTCAATTCTGACGGAAAACCTCAAGTCCCCATCCTTTTCATGCTTCTGCTTTGATGACAATATAAATGCAGAAGTCCTTCTCATGTACAATAAGTCCATCAAAACGTTCTTACCCCAAAATTTAAGCTACATATTTTTAATCAGCTAATGTATTTCTTTTCTCATTTTTATCCTCAATAGGTCCACCAGTTAATCAGAGCACCAAAAGGTATAATGATTTTCAGAGGAAAGTTGCCCACCCATCCTGAGAGAACTAGTGTCTCAAATGTGAAGATACACTATACCATCACAGCGGATGATTATTTATGTGAATTATTTCTTCTCACTAAGTGTCAGAGAAGATTGGACTGTTGTTTCATTGGTGGGTTTTGAAGCCTTTCATTAAAAAATTTAGCTAGATTTTTAACTCCTTGTGCATGAGGGAATGTTAACATCAATTTAGTGCATGTATCAATTGGGCTGAAAATGTTGGTCGGAATGATTCTTTAGCCAAGTATAAGCTGACTAATATTGAGGTCCATATTTACATCTGTGGCAAAATGACTGCCACAATGAAATCTACCTGAAAAATGATCTGTTTTGACTAAGTGAATATTTGCCCTACGTAAGATTTATAAGCACCTAGACCTGCTAATATTAGAGATATTAACTAATTTGGCCACTCACAAAAAGACCTATAACCTCTAACATCTTATGTGTGTGTAATATAATATAGGTGGAGTTAGGTATTGTAGAAATTTTGGCTTAATGGCTTACCTTCCCAAACTATGGTAGAAGTTAAAAGACTGATGAATTTTCCACAATTTTTTGTTTTGATATTATGTATAATACTCCTTTTAATGAAACTGAATGAGATGTCACAAGAAAAGTTGAAGAATTTAACCTAGGCATAAATTATTGGGTTTGTTTGGCCTGCTGTATATGTAAATAATTGTTAATTTCTAATTTATTATCTCACTGCTTAGATATTTAATTATCAGTTTTTACTAGCAATAGTTTTTGTACATACCTTTCTAATGTTGATATTGTATTTAAGACAGACGAAGATATTGTCTTGTTATCATTTTGTGGTAAATATATATACCTTAATTTTCTGATGAAAGAGGGGGTGTGGAAAGAGTGCCAACTGTTCCAACATCAGCCTTTAGTGTACATAAAACAGAGGGTATTTAAGTGATGAATACATCATAATATATTCTTCAATGTCTTACAAATTTCTGCAAAATCTTTCTAATACAAGGTTGATTATGAAAAATGCTGGTATTACCTTACCCATGACTTTATTCAGGCATTTATGCTGATGTAAAGCTGGAAAATAGGGTGCTATTGTGCTAAAAAATATGACATTACGCCATACCATGCATGGATTGGAACGTGCTTTTGTGCATTCGATGACTATGAAGTTGAAACTGCTAGTGGAAGGGTTTTGGGGATCAGTTTACTTGATAAAAGTTTGGTAATACTCGGTCCTCTCATGGGGGGTTATTACGTAACTCATAAGGACGGCGTTATGGGGTGAAAGTCTTTATCATAACGACCCCCAGTGAGCATACCGACTTGAGCGATTACGGAACTCATAAGGCCGTCTTTATGGAGTGAAAAGTCTTTATCATAACGACCCAGAATAAAGACAGCTCAAGAGGGGTCCTTATGAAGTTAAAGACCCAAGATGGCGTATTTGCGCAAAAGTTAACTCTGCGAACTCGCGAGATATATAATAATTATCAAAGCCTATGTGAAGAACAACATTAAAAGTAACAAGTGTTCACACTTAGAAGAGTTGCGAAATGTTTTTAAAACATTTCCGAGTTTCAAATTCAAATGCAATGTCGAGACTCGGGAGTACATCTGATGACGGTTCAATTCTGAGGACTCACGAAGTATATTAACGTTAATAATCAAAGGCTATGCGAAGAATAATATGACAAAAAGTATGATTTTACAATTAGGTGATTTGCTAAATGTTTTAAAAATATTTCCGAGTTTCAAAGCTATTGAATTGCTGAGTCCGGGAGCATTTCTGACGGTGCAGCATACGGCTAGCCGTCAGCGCTGAGCCTTGGCATACAAGTTACTGTAGATTTGATTGATACTACTCGTATTTCATGCAATAGAAGGTTATACGAAGAGGCAAATGCAGATATGTCATCGTATTCTAGAGTGTAATTATCCCTGCCGCTCATGTCACCCCGGAAAGATTTGCGTTTATAGTTTCTCATTTCAAATACGCGTCACTGTCACTTTTTCAAACCCACATTCCTCAATTTTAAACTCTCTGGGGAGTTAATTACACGTTCAAGAAATATAAAAACTGTTTATGCATACTTCCTAAACGCTTGAAATGCTCTTTTCACAATTTTCTGTGCGGTGTCAATCAAAAGACACCTTTGAAGGCAGCAACTTTAAGACACTCTTCGTTCGTTTTCGCGCACGATTCTCACAGAAATGCACATTGATAAATCAGTCTCATACACACTTTTTAACGTTTTAAAAACAAACCAAATATTTCCGAGTTTCAAAGCCACGAACAAGTTCAACCGGGAGCATTTCTGAAAGGGCAGCTGTTTGGCTCAGCTGTTTGCTGCGTAGTTAGTATAGATTTGTTTGATACTGATCGTATTTCATGCAATAGAAGGTTATACGAAAAGGCAAATACAGATATGTCATCATATTCTATAGTGTAATTATCCCTGCCGCTCATGTCACCCCTGAAAGATGTACGTTTATAGTTTTAAAAAAATACGTGTCACTGTCACTTTCAAACCCACATTCCTCAAATGTAAACTCTCCGGACAGATAATTACACGTTCTAGAAATTTAAAAGCTGTTAGTGCTTACTCCTTAAACGCTTAATATGCTCTTTACACTATTTTCTGTACAGTGACAATCTAAAGACACTTTTGCAAACAGTACATCTAATAACTTTTAAGGCCGCTTTACACGATGAAAGATTTTGTACAAATGAATGTACGTGAGATTGTACGTTTGTCTCAACGAAATTAGAACAGGTTCTATTTCCCGTGCAGGCATTGAGACATTCGCACAAGCGTTCATACAATTTGCCGCTTTACACGATACATTTTGCCTCATGCAAGAGTTCACGGAAGAGTTTGTACAAACAAATGTACCGTGTAAAACGGTCTTTAGACACTCTTCGATCGTTTTCGCGCACGATTATCACGCAAATGCACATAAATTCACCAGTCCCACACACACTTTGCACCGTTTTAAAAACAAACCCTATGCACATTGTGTAAACTCATTCTTTCTGCACATTAGTCGAAAGAATACTCTTTATTTTTCGACTGCACGAAGCATACACCCGGAACGGTTTTCTCACTCTTTATTTCCATCAGTGTAACTCACTAAAGATGCGATTACGTAATAATAAAGATAATTCAAAACTTCTTTCAGGAAATAATGACTTAATAACATAATCAACCTTCATCATTAAAATCAAGAATGTTTGTTTACATTCCTGGCGAGGATCGTCGCTAAACGATACTCATTTTTTTCTTGTTTACTTTTGCTCGCTCATGCATTTGGTCCACTGTTCCACACAGGAACGTCAAGCATTTCATTGGTCAATACATATTCCGAGAGAGTTGCACAGACTTGAGCGAAGAATTTGTCATAACACTGTCTTTATGGGCATAACGACCCTCTTCAACACTTCTACCTTGAGTTCCGTAATCGCTAGGGTAGATATATTCAGGCCAGGACAGTCGGTGTTTAACGTCGTCTTTATTTAACGTCACGAGTTCTGTAATAACCCCCATGGAATTGTACTCTGTTATAATAAAACTGATTATTTATTGAATTAGTTACTTAATGAATCCCTTAATAAGCATTAATTACAATATACTTACCTGTGACACAAGGAATATCTTTTGAATCAATACAGAGACCCAACCTCTGTATGTGTTAAACATGGATGATTTTCCCTGGAAATCAACGTATAAATATCAGGTGCATGTCGTACGTGAGGTTATGCGTGAAAGACTGTGCCCATTGGACTGGGGACTAGCTCCCATTCCGGCAGCTGGGATGTGACTCTCTAATGGGCACCCTACTGCATGCAATATACTACTGTATATCAGGTGTGGAATGAAACAGACTTTTTCCAATGTAGTTATTTATGTCATTGTCTTTTCTCTTACTCTCCTACTTCTCTTACAAAATATGAGTGGAAAAATCTTTTCCTGATTTTCTTTGTGGAATTTATGGAGCACATCCTTCATCAGCCCATCATGAGTGACATTGTATAATTGAGGTGGGTGTGCCATGCTGCTTCTACTGGGCATTTTCTGCACATAGCCATGGCCATGAGTCTCTTTGACCATTTTCCAATCCAAGTATGTACCATGTACTATGGGCTTGTATACACTTGGGGTGTACTAGTGAATTGGGACAGACAGCTAGCACTCGTACACAGATGAGGCCACTGACGAATCAAAAACAAAAACATATCGACAAGCATTATATAGCAGTGAAGATCAGTGTCAGGCTGAAATTGGTACGAAGTTTTCCATGGGGTTTGATTAATGGAGCAGCTTTCCGGCACTCCGTGTGATGTCTATTGATGAGAACATAGTTTCTCCAGCCATCCTGCTGCCATCTTCAGGTCTGAAGACGCCAGCAGGATGACTGGAGAAACTGTTGTCAAGAATAGACATCACACGGAGGAATGCCCGAAAGCTGCTCCACTAATCAGTGTCAGGCGTGACATTGATTTCTCAATGGATAACGTTCGCAATGTAAACATTTTACTGGCCTTCCAGTTATATTGATCTATAAAATGCTTATCAAGCAACTGTAAGCAGGGCCGAGTCACCATCTAAATGATACAGTAGAAACCAAAGAAATGCACGCAACTAATCAATCACTTGGTACTTTTTTTCTCCTTATCCCGTTATCACGTGACTCACAAATAAGTTTTCAATACGATATTATATAAACTAATAGGTGCATGATATTTACTAACAATACTTGAAGAATAAATCCACATAAGTCACTTGTCATATTTTATGATTCACTTATATACTCACATGACCACTCATTCATTGCACGCTTCAAAGCCATGTTTATTTAGAATGGTTTCGTGAAATAGTACGCCATTCCTTGTACTAGTTGTACTAACCCTATCGTGGCCATGGAGTTAGTCCAAAGGCTAAAATTGACGTCACTTCTGCTAACTTAGGAAAATTTAGTATGGCTAGTACGCCTTGATGTGAATTGGAACACGGCCTTTATCAACTAGTAATTAGCATGTGCAGTCAAATTTATCAATCAAATGGTTTACTTGTTTGCTACAAGGTGGTCACTAGTGCATACTTTTTGGTCTCAGGGTGCTATTACCTACATACTACTAATACTATTTTCCACTCTCTCTCCTGTGCATATAACCAACTTAGACACTCAGGCCTATAATTACATGATCAAAAACACTTTAAATAAAATTTTCATTTAGCTGTGTCATACCTTCATCCCAAATCATCTCTTATCATTTCTTCAAACTTGAATAAAATTTATGATAGTTTTTCTTATTTTAAAGCTCCGAATACATTTGAGGAACTTTTTATTAGGTTTACCTTGACTAACAATAAGCCATATTGGCCACTACTACTTGGGTGAGATTGGGTCAGCTGTCGTTGTCTCTGTCAAAAATGTCATCAGCACTCACCTCTATTAAGTAACTGCAATCAAATTTCATAGAAATGAAAGCAAACCAAAAATAAAATTTCATTGACTTCCATTCTTAGGTAGTACACTTTTTTCCCCACAGAAAATAGTTGAAACAGTTAGTTGCATGTTGTTCATGGTTACTTAAAGCATTTCAAATCATCACATTGTTATTAGGGCAGTTGACGTCTCTTCAAAGACCCTCTGAAATTCTAAGTGGAAGAGAATGCCTGAGTAGGTAGATAAATCGGTTATAGCACTGGTTGTGATATCATGGAATCTGGATTCAAATCTTTGTCAAGACATATAATTTTCTAATGATGGATGTTGACCATTCAAGTGTTGTAGTCAATATAACTGAGACTCCCAAGGGCTTATTACTAATTGTACTCGGTGGCCAATTATGTAGACTTTGTATAATCTAATCATTGATGACTTAATGCAAATCAACCTGCTGAAATATTATCTGCAGCTAGTGTACTGTTTAACATTTTGCTGTCAGGGAAGGTTTCCAGGTTGCCTGTCCTTCAACTGCCAAGCAATTTTTATTTATTTTTTACTGAGGCAGTTTTTAAATAAAAAAATAATGTATTTAATTTTTTGTGAGGTTTACTTAGCCAAGTGTATATTTGGAATTTAATGGTGAAACATGACACATCAAGATTGCTTTTTGAAGGGGATGAACATTAACAAATATATATACTATTCAAATGTACAAATATTCCAGCCCGTATATTGACCAATGACAGTTTTTTCACTTACCTCAGTTGCCAATAGAAAACCTTCTGACAGCTTAATGGCCTGGTGAAGATTTTTTCAAGAAGGGACTAACACCGTCACCTATGTATCCAATGAGGGAACAATTTTGAGTCTTTTTACAGGTTCAAGTCATTTTTTAATAGGGTGAAATATCTGTAATGAGTGAAAAGAGTAAACATATAAAGCAAATAGTGATAAAGAATGAAAAATGTACAATTGGTACAATGTAGCCTGGTGAGTATAAGCACACTGTCATGGAAGGCTATGCGCATTTGCCACTCCTCTCAACGCTGCCGACGTTTCGGACCTCGAGTCGAGATCCATCCTCGGGGCTGATGCTGAATGGGCGGAAATAGCTAGAATATATGGTCATAATCCAGGCGTCAGGTCCTTCTTGATTGGTCGATTGGTTCCCGCCTTTCCTTGGCCAACCGAAAAGCGGGAACCAACCGACCAATCACGAAGGACCTGACGCCTGGATTATGACTACCTATATATTCTATATATTCCCACCCATTCAGCATCAGCCCTGAGTTCCACAGTTCTTTGAATTTGTCAAAGTAAACACCTTTGTGTTTAAAGTTTGGCTTTACCTCGTGGACAGTAGCGCTTAGCGTTCGCACACGGGTACTTTGGCATTGTATACACGGTACCTGTGAAGACATCTCGCTCCTTAAAGCCTCCATGAAATTCACAGTGAGAGATGACGCCTGGGTAGATTAATTGGTAGAGCATTCGGTGCGAAATCGGGGGGTCTGGGTTCGAATCCCAGTCCAGGCGAATGATTTTTTCACTGTGAATTTCACACCATCAGCCCCTGAGGATGGATGTCGACTCGAGGTCCGAAACGTTGGCAGCGATGATAGGAGTGACCCGGTGGCAAACCAGAATAACCTTCCATGACGCTATACGCCGGGAAAACATCAGACTTTACATAAGCACACTGATTATAAATGATCTTTTATCCCATTAAATTTTCTGCGATTTGGTTATTTTCCTCATAAAATCATTGTATCAGTATTTTCTACTGATATTTGAAAGCCTATTAAAGTAGCTTTATTTAAAAAAAAAATGTTTTCGACAAAAAGTCAAGGCATTTTGAAAATTTTATGAATTCGTTCTGGATGGTCAATGATGCTTAAAAGGTGTGGATGCGTTCGGGAAAATGAGGATGTTGACTAACCTACGTCCATTGAGACCTAGTACCTTTTGAAGGATTATATCGTTCATTTGGGCATAGTGAAAATACTCCGTGTAATAACTCCATACACGAAGTGCCACATTCGACCACCTATAGTCCGAAACCATTCGATTGTCATGGCACTTCCACCGAGGAGGAGGAAAATTGAACCTGACGATTGAGGACGTTTTCACTTTTAACGCAACATATGTTGCGTTATATAACACTTGGTGGCTCGAGTAATTTTTTGTATGTGTACAGATTTGCGTGAAACTTTGGATTCGTGTTTTCATTTTTGATATCAACCGATAAAAGTGAAAAATATTGCATCATACTGATTCGGTATTCAATTCATTGCCATTTTAACACTTAGCCTCATGGACCATGACATACATTTCATAATAAGAAGTCATGAAGGGGAATCATCTAGACATATATTTCGTAATAATTCGATTACATGTGTACAGATTTTCTTCTAAATGTGAAATAAAGCATTTCGTGATATTACATTAGTTGATAATAAACATCAAGGTGTCATGCCTAGTCCAGCATTCGAAAAAAATTCGTCTACAATTCGTCAAAATGTAAATTCGTCTACATTTCGAATGTCGCGCCGAAAATTCTTGTCATAACAAGCTTTAATTTTTAAAAAATTTTAAATATAATTCTTGCATCATTTCCATATTACTGACTCTATGGTGAGATTAATCAAATAAGCAGATGCACTTAAATGAAATGTGGTCCAAGAATTTGTTTTCGACTTTTTAAAAAAATGATGAAATGTGTACTCACTGACCTCCAAGCCACCTGAAGAATATTATGTAACTTAAGCTCAAGCTGTGGCCACCCATAAATTCGAACAAACCGGTGAGAACAGTTTTCTATCCCCTTAAGGTGCCTCTATACCGTGGCTAAGAAGCTTGTTTCAGACGTTTCCCTCTAAACCTGTAGCGGCTTTGCCGTGACAGCTGGAGACTTGAGATGAAGAGTCATTTGTTGATTTAAGTGGAGTAACTTTATCATGAAAATGTGTTTTTTTTTGTAAAAAATAGCGAAAGTTTAGTTTTTACGAAATGTTTTGTTAATATTCCGGGGCACGTTGCGAAGTCTAGAATCCGAAATGAGGAATATCAGCCCACTTAAATCAAAGAATCGTCTTTCATATACGCAAAAAATCAACAACCATTGATGCTGTGGCTATATATCATTGTTAAACGTTCAAGCCTGCATTGACAACGGAGTAGATCTTTTTTTCCATCCCCACTCCCAAGGATAATCGTTCCCCACTCCATTTTTGTCAGCGCCACCTTCACAGTTGGGCTTTTACCACCACAGGTGGCTTGGAAGCTTCTAGTAGGCGACCACAGGTGGCTTGGAAGTATAGACCCACCTTAAGCCGACCAATGGAAATCTTTTCATCCACATTCCTAAATTTACCAGAATGGATCCCATTTAATGTCACGAATCGGCTTTCATTTTGGCATTTGAATGTTGCATTCCATTTTGTTGAATAAATATGGTTGCTAGCTCATTATTTCCACGAGAAGCGATTTCATCTTTTATCTCCTTAAGCCGACCAAATGAATTATTTACATCTACAGCCCCAAAGTACAGTAAAACTCCAATTATCCGAACTCCCAATTTCCGAATCACCAATTATCCGGATCGATTTTTGGGGAAAAAGTCCTCGAAAATTGGATTTTTACAGTCACGGCAATAGGCTATTCAAAACTTGTATTGTATCTTTTATATCGTTGATTTCGTTTGACGGTTGTTGGTTACAGAACATGTGTTTATTTAGCGTTCTTAGATCAATCCGAAGCGAATACGTCAAGATGTTTCCAAAGAAATAACCTTTTTTTTGTGAGTTATACATTTACCTGGATATTGGATTATCCGGATAGGGTCCGGTCCCAATTTATTCGGATAATTAGAGTTCTACTGTGTTGCCAAACTTGTCAATTATTATTGAAGCGTTCAATAAAAAGAAGGGAGCTGATGAAGGGGATCTTCAGTAAGGATGTAAAAAAGAGATTGATATGGAGTGTGGCGTTGTATGGGGCAGAAACGTGGACCCTGAGAAACGAAGATGAAAATAGGCTACAGGCATTCGAGATGTGGGTGTGGAGGAGGATGGAGAAGGTGCGGTGGACGGAAAGGAAGGCAAACGAGGAAGTGCTTGACATGGTGGGTGAGGAGAGGAAACTTGTGGATGAGATTAGGGGAAGGCAGGGTAGGTGGCTGGAAGAGGTATTTTTGTGGTGATGGGATGCTCATGGCCGTGATAGAGGGTAGGATGTTGTGCAAGCGGGGAAGAGGAGGAAATAGAATAGGTTTTATGGACGGGGTGAAGAAAGGTAGGACTTATGCGAAGATGAAGGCATAATTAGAACTAGAGGTAGACGGGGCGCTGCACGTGTAAAAAATTAGGAATTTCTCCGACTTTCAATAAAACCTGCACTCAAAATAAGAATTGCACCAGAGGCAACCTTAGAACTAGATTTGGTATCTAATTTAAATGGAAGCCGAGGCGCCATCCAATTAGTTGGCTGTGGCAGGTATTTTAAATGGATATGTTAGAGTTCGATGCCACATCCAACTCTCAGGGATCCACTGTCCACCTAACTTAGACGTGAAAAGTGGAGAAAGCAAGCAATTAATTTTCTATCTGGACTATATGTATTGCTTGGTACCTAATGGATGCCGATCATTGCGCGGGAATTCCGCATGAATAAGAAATCCGATTTTCGTGTATTTTTTAGTATCGATGTTCACAGTAAAAATAATCCTTAATTTAACAAACAACAATGGCAATTAAAAATGCACGTACAGGGAACGCCACCTTCCAACAAGTGTGCCAAATCAAAGTACATTCGTGATAAGATGCAATGAGAAAGTAATAATGAATATTCAAGTGAAAAAATTACTTGAGAGTATTTCAGTAAGGCTAAGTAAAAAAACCCCGTTAACGGATGCACTCGGCTCACTGTCATGGAATATCCCATCACAAGCAGCGCAAACTTAGAAGCAATACATTTCCGCAGATCTGTTGGATATGTTGCCATTTTATGGCAGTCACCACAATAATCAACAGCATAACTATTTTCGTTATACGTGAGCCTTACCTGTGTTAGGTTGGAAACTATAATATTTCTACGTCGAATTTCCGAGTTATTTCTTAATCACTAGTAATGACACTGAACACTCATCGAGGTCAAACGCGTGCGCTTTCTGAATTTATCCATAGGGCGCGCTGGGGAGGACGCGTAGCTGAAGCTTTATCCAAAGGGTCGGGTGTCCCTTTTCTGGCCCAAGTGCTGTGCTGACCAATGCATAGGTATAGATGTGGCGATTACCTACGTAATACGTATATCTATTTAAAATGGATGGTAAGTCCAAGCTCTTTAGCTGTCGTATCAATTTGAGCTGATGTTCTGTCCAGCTATTTCTTGTGCAATAGAAATCGAAAGCTATATCTAACCTCTTTTTTTAGTGTACCTTTAACCAGCAGATTACTCTAATGAAACATCTTAATTATGGTTCAGAAATGAAATTCAAGAAGGGAGCAATTTACGAGTAAAACACATTTAAAATTTGTCCAAACTGCCAATGAAAGCAGAGTTTGAATTCTGAAATTTTCAGGGAATGTTTAATTTCAAGCAGTGAGTCGGAAAAAAATAAAAACTCTGCGAGAGTCACCAAACTTCGAGCAAACATAAAATTTAGTTTTTGCAATGAGATTTACCCTTAAGCTGCTGCAGCTAGAGCGCATGTCGTCCACCCTGTGCGGGAAATATCTATTCGGACGAAGCCTGTCCCTCCTTCCCACGGGCCGAGTCCGGGCAGTTATATGACCCATGTAATCCCCTCCCGACCCTTCTCTTGGGATCCCAGGGGTGGGCACCGGAACTTGTTGAGGAATTACTGGGACTTTGAACAAATTTTGAAAGTTTGTTCGTTCAATTTTCTGTTAATTTGATACCAAACACCAAAGAAATCCGTTGATAATTGAGCTGGGCGCGAACATAAGACAACTAACTTTTGAGACGACCATAGCCCATTGAGCGAGCAATCGGAAGAAAGGGTCGTACCTCACTGCGGTGGTATGCCAACCCTAAAGAGCGTGGGAAGGGAGCGGTTTGGGTAAAAAGGGTGGATTCCCGAATGTCCACCGCTGGAAAGAAAGAGTTCGGTCCATAAAAATATGAAAGGGCTGAGGGAGCCGGTAGACAGAGAGGGTCAAACGTACAAGAACGTGTTTCCCGCAGTTGCCGGTACACACGTACATGTACGTTTCCCGCAGTCTAAGGGTTGAATGGGAGAAACGAACAATTTCCTTGTAGATTAATTTTCTTTCGCTCATTAAAATGTGGAAAAATACACCTACAACGGGAAGAATAGGACTCGAATATGCCAAAAAGATAATATTGCTATTTTTTTGCGTACGATTTTTACATATTGATCTCTACGTTTGGAAATATTAGTTAAATGGTATAGTTTTAGCGTATTTACCACTCTTGCATGAGAAGAACTATGGTTACGACCATTTTTGGGGTCGAATACTCGTCTCCATTCCACATTGTATCGCTGGAAACATGGTTGTACTTGATAAGTCACTGTCGTACTTGATTAGCCATAAAGATACTTACACAACAAAGGCATTGACGTAGGCGGGATTTCGTTACGGGGGGGTCCAAGTTTAGTGTAAGTAAGGGGGGAGGAAAGGGGTGAAAAATGTTGAAAAAATTGAATGAAATATGTGTTCAGGCAATTAAGAGTAGAATTACGGTTGCAGTGTAACAAACGATTTTTAAAAAGCTTTTTGCTGTACAAATTTATGAAAGAATGCAACACCCCAGATTTTTGTTTGAAAATTACGAACATATTAATTGAAAAAGATGTTTAGAATAACGCTTAAGTAAAATCAACATTTTTGGTTTGAAAAATAAATATAACTTATTCCTTTAGTGCCCTTTGCTAAAATAAAGTCGAAAATTGATGAGGGATCCATTGGTATCCCCCAGGATATGTCACTGAACAAAGGAATGAAATCGCCATGCATACAATTATTTGACTTAACCATGCGCATATAATTTGGTGTACATATAATTTTGTACAGTGTGCGTGATTACGTACCATGTCATTTGTGCATTTCGTAGTGATTTGGAATGAATATTTTAAAGAGTACAGTGAAAGAGTAAGTTTCAAAGTTTTAAAGTATACAAGGGTGTTTAAGTGAAACACGCTCTTGGATTTCTCTTCCTTTGGGTAGCCGAGAGGTGTAAGGCGCCACAGGATCAAGATTACATATTCTTGGTTTTCCTAGACATGGCGTGTTGTTTCTTTCCCTCGTAAGAGGTCATGGGTAAGTGTCCAAGTCTTGACTAATTTTTATTAGTAATTATTTTAAATTTTAAATGAAGGAAGTTCTGTGATTCTTAAACTATTAACGTTTGGCGAATACTATATGTACTTTAAATTCTCCAGAAGGGGGAACTTGTATTTGCCATCTTGAACACCATCTTATGGAATAAGTATACATATGTCATAGATTCTCTTACAGTTATTAATTTGTCAGTTTGTCAGAGATTTTTCCATAGAATTTCTTTCAAACACGGGTGTTAATAGTATGCATAAACGAACGGAATCGAAGTCATTGCTGAATGGAATTTGAAAATGTAAATTGGTGCCTATGAGAACAAAAACGATGAAATTATCCCTGATAAATGGTTTAACTGAGTCATCTTTATCCCACTCAATTAGATGCCATATCGAAAGCTGGTATGCTGTCAAGGAACTGACGATAGTAGGGTCCATTATGAGATAGATTCGCTGAATAAGTGCTTAATCACAAGGAAAGCTTAGTTATAAATAAATGTATGCTTACGACAAGCTACATTTTGAATAAACTGACTGTTCTGGTAAACTTTTTTGAAGTCATATATGTCACCAAAACCCAAATTAGAATAAAAAATTTGTCAGAAGTGGGATTCGAACCCACGCCCTGTTACGAGGACCAGAAGTCACAAGTAGCTCGCATTTGCAATGCCAAGAATAATCTTGAGTCTGGCGCCTGATACCGCTCGGCCATCCTGACACATGTTAAGGAGCGAGAAGGTTAAATTAAACTCATGGGAACCTCAAAGCAAGGTGCCCCACATCGGAGACGTTCGAATTAAATGTATAACTATTGTATTCATAATGTTTTATCTGTTTCTAGCAAATGGATGCCATATAATTTGAAGATGGATCATTTTTATAGAAGTTCAGGAGTAAGCCAAGTGTTGTGTTAGTGGAAAGTAAATACAGGTACACTAGAGGAATAGATGGAATGATAAAAATTATGGATGCGTAGACAAGCATTACTACTGCGTCCAGCCAATTAAAATGTAATTTAATTAGTTATAAATAGTTAAAGTATTCAGTAACCGTGACGTGAGAACATTGCTTATCTTCGCGGTCATTCTCTCTTCTGAGATATCTTGACCATTGTTAATTTTGGCGCCTAGTTTAGTGTTTCTGTAAGAATTGGGTTCAAGTTACCGATGGATAAAATATTAAATCACATGATAGGCGGCCATAGTTTTGCATTGTGATGTTCATTTACCATAGATAAAGTGAGAAAATAAATGTAATAATACGGCATAATAGAATAGAGGTAGTTGGAGGGGGCGTCAGCTCCATTCCGCCTAGAAATGGATTGTGAAGCCAGGTGGGCGGAGTTACTACTTGACCATGAGGTCGCATTGTTGTTCTCATTGTCAGATGCGGCGTGACTGCCTACGCTATTACCACTAAGATTTAT
Organism: Pyrrhosoma nymphula; assembly: GCA_963573305.1. NCBI lineage: Eukaryota > Metazoa > Arthropoda > Insecta > Odonata > Coenagrionidae > Pyrrhosoma > Pyrrhosoma nymphula. The sequence goes on along the minus strand of OY754335.1, from coordinate 1,375,788 downwards.
AATTAACTGTACAAATATATGGACGATGACATTGCTAAATACCGGCGATGGATATAACCAAACCAGGAGTAGAGTATTCGCAAACCAGAGTATTCGCACAGTAGATATGATGTGGTTTCCTCGTGCTCTTCGTACTATATGCTACTAAGTGTATGTTTCCATTTAGAGAAGATACTTCTTTATACGGTAATGGCCGGATGATAACTCTATCATTATTCTCAATATGCTACTACTCAATGAATGAACCTTTTTAGCATCACTCGACATTGTTCTATCAATGAACCTTCTAGCTATCATAAGGACTTTTGCTAATTGGGATGTCTCAAGGAGAAATAAAGAGAACTTCAAATAAAAACTTTGCGATTCACCTGAATACACATTTTTATTGTTTCAAGGCATTTATCTACTTAGCATCATTGTCAGGAAACAACTGGTTGATGTTACGCTGTGGTGGAAACTAGTTGAAATAATTAAGATATGTATGTATTCAGGGGAATTGCACATTTTTGTATTTGAAGTTCTCATAATTTCGCAAAGGAATTCCAGAATGTCTCTGCGTCAACCATCGCTCATGTCAAATATTTTAGTGTTGAGGTGTTATAATGGATTATAACCAATTAGTATGATAGAAAATATATAAAAAAGTATGTGTATGATTTAATATGCGTTCTTTCATTGAGACATATGTGGAATTCGAGATTGGTCAGTTGGAAAATGGTAGATTTTTAGTTTACGTGACACAGAATGTCCCTTTAATATCACGTGTAACTTATGGCAGATTACAGCGTCACGCATGATTCTCACTAATGCTCATTTATCCTTTGGCCTTGTTGGTTCACATCGTTACTTGTTTTCTCCATTTATTATCGACTGAATTGTTGCTCAGTGGAGTTGAAAATAAAAACATAAAATGCTACAGGCATGGAAATGTTTTCTGGACCAATGTTGCAAGGATGACACATTGCATTTTTCTTCTCCCCTATAAGGGAAACGGGTTCTATTCTAATCGACTGAGAATTGCACATTACATTATATTTTTATTCAAATCGTATATTGCATGACATTGGCGAGTGCAGACATGCATTCGTCTCCATGCGACCGTTTTGCGTGCCACTGAAACACGAATAGCTTCGTATACGACACGATATAACGGCAGCTCGTGACACGATTATCTCTCCAGGAATTAATCGAAAGCATCCCTTGAACTCCATGCGTAGGGCCAGATGTGGTGGCACTAGCTTGCAACACAAGTGCAAATATTTTCCCGCAAAACCCCGCTGTCACGAGCACATCCAATGATATTAAATTGTTAGCGTTTAAAAATGTTTCTGCGTCGGCGATATTACGCGCATCACACATTAATGGGGCTGGAAAAAAATCCTCGGCTGCTTTCCTGTGCTTAGAGCTACAGATCGAACGTGTGGAACAAAGATTACTATCGTAAGGAAAGCAAAGAAATTCACTACTAACTACTCCAGCCCAATTCCGTTATCCACGTTAACACAGCCATCTTGAAAGGTTCAGTGGTACCGCCACCGGTGATTCTATTCGCCTATTCCTGGGCCCAGTTTTATAATGTCATGATAAACGCCGGAAGACGTAGTCTTTTCATAAACTTGGCGTAAGCAGAGAGGACGAGTTTTGTATGTTACTCCAGAATGTCGGTTGGTAAAACCCGCTTAAAGTGTTAGTGTCCGGGAATGAGTTTTCGAAACGTTACAAGCGGGATTCGTTAAATAGGAGTGATTCAATTCAATTACATTTTTGTAGGTTTTAGGCGTTTGGAATGAGTGTACTGCCATTTGTTGATATCTGACAAGCTTTTATTAAAAGATATTATACCGTTTTAAAAACTTTTCTTATTAATGACTGTCTCCTCTTCTGTCTGGAAGTGAGAAAATAAGTCTCGACGCGTGATAAAATCCCCTTAATATATATTCGGGCAGCTCGCTCTGTTGGCAGCAGAAGTGACGGACAACATCGAGGCTCGCGAGGCCTTCCTCCAAGGTAACTTCAGGTGGTGGCGGGGATCGCTGTCCTCAGCTTAAAATAAAGACTCAGGAGGAGACTTAGTTACGAGGGAGAGGGAATGGGGAAAAAAAGGCCATGGTAGTGAAATGCAAGGGAGGGTAAACAAAGAAGTCAGAAATATTAACGGTCAACAAGGAGGAGGAGGAGCATTAAAATGTTACAATCAAAGCATTTAGCAAGTTGGTTTTGACGGTTGGGAGAGAAAACTGAGTTAGGTGAGGGCGGTAGCGGAAGCAAGATCAGGTGATGGTGAAAGACAAGGGTGGGTTAGTAACAAAGAAGTCCGATTTTAAAACGGTAGACACAAGAGAGGAGCATTTGAAATCTGTTAAGTCATTAAGAATTGTACAATCAGATGATAGACAATGTTTGGTGATTTCTAAGCTTTCTAAGACATCCAGCGTTAAAAATGTTCGCTGAATATGTAAGATATTGGGATTAAAATTGTATTGGTGACCAGATTCTGTAAGGTGCTTGGCGAAGTAAGACATGAGGTTTTTAAGTTTGGTGAACCTCTTGTGCTCTTTTACCGTTAATATTTCTGACTTTTTTGTTTACCTACCCAGCCCTCCCTTGCATTGCACCACCATGGCCTTTTTTCCCCATTCCCTCTCCCTCGTAACTAAGTCTCCTCCCCGACCTGTACATACTCCTCCTTTTTACCAACCGTCAACTGACCACCCCCCCCATTTTTTTTCTCCTGCGTGTACTATTTCAGTTGTCTCGATGGATTTCAAATGTTCCTATCCTGTTTGTCTACCGTTGATAAATGTGATTGCTTTGTTTACAAACCTACCCCTCCCTTGCATCTTACCTTACTCCCGCCCCCCCCCTGCACCACGTAACTTAGTCTTCTCCCCGACCCGTCCTCCTTACAACCAACAGTCAACTCCTGACCACCCCTCATTTCTCCATGTTCCCACCCCCCGGTTTCTTTATCATATAAGGCTAGCAGTTGCAATATTTCCTTCTGTTTTGTACTCTTGTAAATGACGCTTTAGACGTCGAAACCGATCGACAGCATTAAAATTAATAGTGGAATTTCGTACTGTGTTTTTGCCATAGTGAATTCTAGTTTATTGTTACTTACTGCGCTAGGGTTACTAGGGTTGGACCATGGTTACTAGCATTCGAATTAATAGTGTAGAAAGCTAGTAAAGTTAGCGGGGCATAAATCACACAAAATATAGGAGTCAGAAAAAAATAACGGCGCCCACTTTCAAGTAAGCACCCCAAGGTAAATGTTTTTTCCATGTAAGTTAAATGAAATGTTGTACAAAACGTGAATTGCTAGTTATCTGTAAATTCTGAGAATCCATTATAGCCCTGATAAAGCGATAATATGTTTGCGGAACTTTGACAATGAGGTAATTATGTATATTGTTTCGTATCCAAGTTATATCTTCCCTCGTAGAAAGATTTTTAAAAATTTAACGCTAAGTATTCCCTCAAAAGGAAAACTACCCCTTTATCTTGCGTTATACTTTAAACATTCAGACATTATTTCACTTCAGTGAATTCTTCACGTGTCTCCGTCCGGGTTAGTGACTCCATCTTCTCCTTTGCCGACGTTTCGAAGGAAGACTTATCCTTCATCATTATCGGGGCCGTTTCAACCCTATCCGTTTGTACGGCCCTAATAATGAAGGATAAGTCGTCCTTCGAAACGTCGGATGAGGAGGAGATGGAGTCACTAACCCGGACGGAAACACGTGAAGTATTTACCTCAGCTAATCGCCGGGAGAAAATTAAACTCTACTTATTTTACTTTATTTTGAGCTCATTTAAATTATGGTTTGCCTATGATTCAAATGACCTGAAAGTTGTCTGTAATCTCATGGAAAAAAAACTGAATATTAAACTACCTACCACTTTTCTTTCGTGTGCCTTACTAGCCCCATAGTTGTATGGTATGCAAGTCCCATGCTTCCATACGTATTTCCCCAACACCCGAGAAAGAGAAAATAAGAGGAAAGTGTTGGAAAAAAAAAGAAAACGAAACGAAAAAAAAATGAATGCAACATAAAAATAAACAAAACCTCGCCGTTAACGCACGCACAAACTCACGTAAACACTCCCGCAATCCAGGCGAAACAACGAAAAAAAAGAGGGTGAAAGACAAAACAATCCCCAGGACCGCTGGTCAGTGGAGACATCTAGGCGGACGACGCCGGAATCTCAGGTGACCCGGACGGGAGTCTGGGAGAGGTGAGGGGAAGGGGAGGGGGGGATGCTGTTGAGGGGAGGGAAAGTGTTAGTATGTGGCAGGGGGTGGAGGGTGAGGTGGGGGGAGTTTGAGATAGTTACGCGCTCATGCGCCTCGCCGCTGCCCCCACACCCCCGCTACTCCGCCCCCCCCCCCCCTCACCATCCGCGCCACTCCCCCGGACCAACCCACCCCACTCCCTCTACTCCCTGTCTGCGATTGATTATTCCCCGCTACCCTCCTCCACCCAGCCTCTCACTCTGCGGCGGCCGCCTCTGGGTTCGCTACGGGCTTGACACCGGAGATCTCTCCTCCGCTAGCCCGGGAGCCTCCTCCAGCCCCTTCTTCCACAGCGCCGCCACCAAGGCCCCCCCGCCACTAGCGCCGCCCCGCGCCTGTTCACGAAAAATCCCACCTCATGCACCAGCACACATACATGCACACGTGGGTGTTGAAATAAAAATGGACGGCACAGAGGTGTGACACGCAAAAAATGTAAGCACCAAAAATATGCATATGTATAAAAAGGTGGTTGCAAGTTCATTTAAAACGCAAGTTCGTTTAAATTATCGACGGGTACAACGACCTTCGTCGGAGAAAACGGAGAAAGTATCGCAGGTGTAAGAATGTATTATTTAATAAGACGAAGGAGGTTGTGCCGTTCAAAGTTTTAAAACTATGCGTGGATTTCTTTCTTCCTTTTATTGTTTATCGATGTTTGTGCGCGTGTCGTCTTAAAAAAAAATGAGCATATTCATCGCGTGAGTGATTTTTAAACGTAAGCGATTTAATTTATGTTTTTGAATGTATGTGCGTGTAAACATATGCATTAAAAAAACAGCGACTCGGAACGCACCAACAATCCCTCCCACTCTGTGCCCTGCCTCTCTCTCCCCGTGACCATGACGACCCGATAGCCTCCCAACATCCCCCAACCGTCCCTCACCTCGCCAATTTCCATCCTCCGCCTCCTCCCCTTTTGCGCGAAACGAAAGGCCTGGCTGGCCACCCCCCCCTTGCTCCCCCCACCCCTCCCTCCCTCCACCCCCCCCCTTTCACGCGCAAGCTCAGCCCGAACCCTTCCCCAGAGTTCCCCCCTCCCCCCTCACACCCCTCCCCACAAAACACACATCGGCGCACTGGTTTTCCAACGGAACCTCACCCCCACCCCGAACCTCGGCTCCGTCCTCATTCCACGGCTCTCTCAGTCTTCGAGGATCCCTTGCCCAGAGAACAACACATAGGGAGAGATAGAGAGGAGCTGAGCGAAACGACCACACAATAGATCGCACTCGCCAAGAGACTTTTTGCCGACCGTTCTGACATCCTTCTCCGCAGCTCTGTTCCAGGGTGGCAATCCCTAGGGTGTTGTTTTCGTGAGGGGCCGGTTGCTGGACTGGGAGGTGCCCTTTCCTGAGTTGCAGTGGGGAGGGGTCTCTGAAAGACCCCACACACCCTGCTTCGAGAGGAAACATTCGCCACCCCCCCAGCATTTTGAGTGCAAGTGCGGGACCGGGTGCGGCGTTAAAAGCCGTGGTCCAACGTCGTCCTGGGCGTCATGGTCATGGGGTGGTCCAGCCTGGGATGAAGGTGGGAGGAGGCCTGAGGCGACAGTGCTGAGTGCTTACAAGGTGAGTGCCTCAGATCAATTTGACTCGGCCACTGGACTGTTTACTGCCAATTTCCCAGCTCCATTAGAAACCTCGAAAGCAGTAGTTTCGATGCGTGTGTTCGAGTATGCGAGTGCAATGCGGCTCTCTGCCACTGCCCTGTCTTTTCGTTCTCTGCTGCCCCATCACTCCCTCCCTCCCTGCTTTCCACAGGCCTATTCGTTCGGGGCTATCCGTCTTGTGCCACATAATAATGCCCCATGCAGGGGCAAACAGCCAGCGCCACACCGAGGCTCTCTCTATCCCTATCAATCTGAACTGCCGTGTCAAATGTTTCGTCGTCTGTTTAAAAAAGAAAAAATCTCCCGCATGCGTACCGGGTCGCAAAACGTGTTGGAAAGATAATTTCTCCTTCGTAGTTTTACTCTTTCTCCTGCCCCCCGAGCCCCGGGAAAAATTATAACTCCTCGCCATTGATTCGGTGGCGTGATTTACGTGACTGGGGACTATTTCGTCATTATTTTATTTCCCCTCCCCCCACCCACCACAATTAGGCCGGCGTGATGATCATTCAAACCTTCTCTCCGTGCGTGTGTCTATAAAAATATAAAATGCGTTGATCTCAGATGCTCAGACATGCACAGTTAGAGAAATATATTTGTATATAAAAGTGAGATGATACCACTTGAAAAGCGCCGTGCATTTCGTCTCCTTACTATTGCTGATTTACGTCTCTGCATCTGCCATCTCAATATATGTCGTTTATCACCGGAATCACTGCTTCAAAACATCGAATTTCATATGCATTACGGTTTGTTACGCATATGCATCCGTGCATGCTCGTGGAAACGTAATATAGAATGAGAAGATATGTTAAATATGTAGCCAAAGGCGTGGCAGTGACGCCCATTATACAGAAAAAAGACTCGACATTAATCTGAATTTTCGGAAATACGCTGCACATTATTTTAGAGGATAGTTAGAAGAAGCCTCTTGTATGAATTAATCTCTAGAGTGTGAGTCTTCTGGTGAGTCTGATTTAGTGCGATTGTGATGGTATGGTTCAGTATGTGCGCACCCTTGCAAAGGTATGTGTAGTCACAGGCGTGGCATTGCTAGCATGACGTAAATAAGATATACCTACAATTGAAATTGATAAGACATTTTAGACGAGGCAAGACACCTTTTACAAGTGAACGTTAGAAGTAGACTCTCGTACCTATATACTTAGTACTTCTGGCCTTGCGTTTGTGTGCGTTTTGAGTGTAATTGTGTTGGTATAATGATTCAGCGTATGTATGAAACAACAGGCGTGGTAATCCTCGTGTATCAGACACACAAAAAATGTTAAAAAATTTATTCTAATTTGAGGATGTATGGGAGACAGCTTCTTCTTAAGGTTAAGGAGAAGCGGACTGATATAGGTGTAGCGAAACTTGGTGGTACTCGGTTGTGAAAAGCCTGACGTCCTGGAGAGGAAAGCATGTGAGAGAGGTGAGATAAAGAGGTCGAGGGTTCATCAAGAGTTCCAAACAGGAGCCTTGTGGTACCTCTGCCTGCTCATAGACGTTTCACTCACCTTCACTGACGTAAGAATTTCGAATGCCACCAAGTTTCGCTATGCCTAAACGCATATACATATATTATCTCACGGAGCCTGCGTTATCCTTGCGTGTGAGGGTTGTTTGCGCTTTGGTACATGTCTTGCTATGTGTGCATTCGGCGTTTAAAACTTAAACTCAGATTATTGTATCAGGCAGGAAGCCAGACCTTTCTCGTGCGCAGGAAGAATGTAGGTACACACTTCGTATTTTGCGTGCCTCTCCATGGCTGTGGGGGTGTGCACTTGAGTGTGGTCGTGTTGGTATGCCTGTTTGTGTGTGTCCATACGGTTGGACGTGTTGGGGAAGGGACTTCCATTTTGCTTTCCCGGTCCAGACAATGTAGGTAACCTCGCAAAGCTCACTCGCTCGATGCTGCTACGTTTATGCAGCTTCATCACGGACCCGAAGCGGAGGATTCTTTTGTGTTTTATTTTCCGTTCCTCTCTCCCGCCTTAATCCCCTCCCGTCGTCTGCCCGGGGCGTGGGCGGGTAGCAGTTAGACAGTAGAAGAAGGCGGGGTCTCATTTTTTGTACGTTTAGATGATAGTTTTTCCTTAAAAAAATATTTTGTCACGTTTCAAAATGATTTTGGTTTCATTTTGCACACACGCACGTTTTCTGTCTCTATCTCAAAATAACCCATGTTTCCCATTTTCGCCAGCGCTGCCCAATCGCTTTATCCGAATCGTTTTCTGGAGTTTACATATTTGTGTCAACCTCCGGCCAATCAGATGCGAGATCTCTCATGTTTCTCACCATTCGTCTTGCTTCTCCGTCTTGTCCATTCCGCCGCACGTCGTTCGTCGAGGAAATGGAGTCCAAAAGCGTGGAAACATGACGTTGTGCTTGTAAATCTATCTCCATGGAAAACAGTGATCCATATATTGCATCCAGGTTGATATTTCTAACATACTGCCCGTTTTAATATTATTTTTTTTTGATGAACGATGGGAAACGGCGATGGGCGTCTCCGTGGGCGTTCATCTATTTTACACTTTTTAAAATAATATATTTTATCTCACTCGTAAAATTTTACAATTTTACGCATGGTAATATGAATAAGTTGGTGGAAAAAGGTACCCCAGAGCAATTTCTGTTGTGAGGTCACCACCATCAGGATTAAGTTTACAAAGGCTCGTGCGAAAATATGCTTTTCAATAATGTTCTTCGAAAAGTGGTAATGTGATTTATAATTTTTCTGCGTTCATATGCTAAATAAATAATTCATCATCTGTAAATTTGACGGTGACAAATATATATCCATTGTTCATTACTAGGTAACATTTTTCCCCGTGCACGCTGGATCAATGATCACACGGGATTTTTCAAAAGAACCTATAAGCATGTTTACACACACACAAATAAATATTTTACGGGACGTTTCGACGGTCAGGCAGTCATCGTCGGCAACAAGAATATTTAAGTAATAAGTTTGTACAATACAATACAAAGTGTGTATGAAATATTCATATAACATCGGGAATCACCAGACTTAGGAGTGAAAGTTCAAATATTCTGATGGATTGGATGGCTTATGAATGCTAAAAAATACTAAACATAAAATTGAGATTCATGATTTCAATAATTTAAAGATTTTAGGTACATTAGGATGTAGATAGTGCTTCATTTGGCTTGAATTGAGGGTTGTATTGACTGTATCAACTTACTTATGAATGTGAAAAAAAATTCCTCACTAAATTATCTGATCATTCTTCGAATTTCGATTTAATTTTCTCCAACATATTTTTCTGTTTGAGTGTGAGGTTCATTTCCATACCAACAAAGTTAATTGATAATTTTTCAAACAAAGGTAAACGTAATTGAATGAAGATTCAAGGATGATGATTAGATTGCACTCATAAATATCAAATGACAATTGGGAATAGATTTAAGTGCAAAAGAATCCAAATTTGATCATTAATTTGTGTGGGAATGGTACCCTAAAATGATTTGGTTTGTGTAAAATAATATTGAAATTGGCTTTGAATTCATATCTTATTTTCACACTGAATTATCTTCGGAATAACATATAAATTTCAGCTTTTGTTCTGCCAAAGTTGAGATAGTGCTGCGTTTACATTACATTTACGTTTATTGACACGAGATAGAAGATCAGGGGTATATTTCTTTTGGGATTAATATTCAATTAAATTTATTAATGTCTAAAATTATCAATGAATTGGTCAGCGGTTACTACCCTTTCCAATCCGATTATAAATTGTCGTTTGCTTGACTTCCTACTTCCCGAGTGCACGATCAAAAACATTTTACATTTTTACATTTTTATCGATTTTAAATCGTCTAGACATATGTGAGATATATTATAACATTCCAGTTGCATCCAATCCTCTTTAAGCCAAGAAGTAATTGGATTTTTTTTAATCGCACTCCCTCTACTTTTGATGACTAAGCCCCTATCGAGCCGCGATTTCATCCCTGGGAAATTCATCAATACTCTTTAATACACAAATCATGATACTCTTTGGTGATACTATGTTTGTCTCAAACCCCTCCAATGTCTCATAATTTTTAAATAGCATTTTGAGCAGTACTCGCTGCCCTACCTCAAGATAATTTTTTTAATTACATTTTTTTATCTAATTTTAAAGTTCTAATTTTATTGTTTACGTGTGTTTACTGAAGTGTCAAGGAGTCACCTCGTAGGGCTGTAACGAGCGAAGACTCATTTGGAGTTTTTTTTATACAATGCTGTTATTTACACTGATAATATTATGTAATACATGGAATGGTCTCAATATTATGGATTATTAGTTCAGTAAGAGAAGTGCCAACCAATATTTAGATACAATGCTAAAAAACATCGGTAGTTAAATTTACCTCAGGAAAAAATTGATATTTATGAAATTTTACTGGTTTGTGGTTCGTTTTTGATCGTTACAACGTTCAACTATATATTCTGGATATGATTATATTATCATATTAACAAATACGTAAAGAAATGCTAGTAATGCTTTGTCATTCGTTATTTATGTGTGATAATTAATACTTCCTTGCATAATACGACTGTTTTGCGCTCTTGAGTCTAAATTATACTCCTTCATATTCAAGATAAGTGTGTGACGTATGGGATCTCACATCAATTTGTTTTTAATTTTTGTTAGAAAATGTGGTAATTTCAGCCGATTGAAAAACGGTGTATACTTTGTTGTAGCCAAAGATTTTAATGCACATAGAGCTGGATTGTTTAACTAGAATCCTTATGATTGAAAATTAGTAAACGCCATGAATAAGGTCGGTTCAGTTCATCCCCCTCTATGAATTAGGATGTTTTTTTACGACCAGGTTCTTCGGTTCAGTTATTTCCCGAAACAATACATTGAAGATGATTGAAAAAAATTCTGATAGCTTAACTATCAATTTTGCAGAAAAAGTAAGAGATCAGCATTATTTGATAAGTTTAAGGAGAACAGTTGCCAATACAAACATTTAAAATATAAAAACTACATTTTTCTTCTCACGAAACCAATATCAGTGTCCATTCAAAGCGGCAAATACTAGCATTTTCATGAAAATTTGTGGTTTAATATATTTCGCCAGTATCTAGGGACTACATCGAGAATACAGGATTCCTTTTGGATGAACTATTGTATTTAATGTGCCCTGCACGTTCTTTTTTGTTTACTTATTCAATGCAGGACAAAAAAGCTCTTCTATCATTGAAATAATTTAGCTGGATTTTATCGTTAATATATCCCCATACTCGCCCAAGTGCATTTTTCAAGCCACGCTGTTATCGTTTTAATTCCAAGAATATAAACTGTGCAATTGAACTGTCATCATCATATTATTACAATCCTAGGATTGGTATACTGCAGCCCTCCATTTCGCCCTATCCCATGCCAGTTCCTTCACTTCCCTATGGTTCTTCTTCCCCGTAACCCTCTTGACTTGTACTCCCCAAGTACTTGTCTCTTGGTCTTCCTCTGGGGACTTTCCCTTCAATTTTTCCCTCCATTATGCTTCCTATGTAATTTTTGTGTCTCATAACATGGCCAACCCACCGTGTTCTTCTTTGGCGTATGGTGCTCCACGGTGCCCTTTCTTTTCCAATTCTTCTGTATACCTCCTCGTTTCTCACTCTATCCGTCCATTTGATCTTTAACATCCTCCTCCAGCACCAGGTCTCGAAGGCTTCTATTCTTTTCTGGTCAGTTTTTCCAATGGTCCATGCTTCTGAACCGTAGAGTGCCACTGTCCACACGAATGTTTTCACGTACTGTTTCCTTGTCTCCAGTCTAATGCTCTTCGAGCAGAGTAGCGGCCCTTTGGCCATGAATGCCGTCTTAGCTTGGGCTATTCGACGCTTGATGTCTGTCGTGCTTCTTCCATCCCAGGTAATGGTGCTCCCGAGGTAGGTAAATGATTCCACTTGCTCCAATCTTTCTCCTTTGAGGCGGACGTCAGCCACTACTTTCTCTCTTCCGCACACAAGTATCTTGGTTTTCTTCTTTTTGACTTTCATGTTGTATTCCTGGAACACTTTTTCAATTGTGTTCGGAGAGTTCTGTAGGTATTCCTCGTTTTCTGCTACGATGGCGATATCATCAGCAAAGCGTAGCATGTTGATTTCTTCTCCATTCACTTTGATTCCTTTGATTCCTTGTTCTTCTATTTCTTTTATAGCTTCCTACATGTACATATTGAAGAGTGCTGGTGACAAGTTACATCATTGTGGGACCCCTTTGTTAATTTTTGCCTCCTTATTTCTTCCATCTTGCGTATTGTGGCCACCTGGTCCTTGTAGAGCTGGTAGATGATTCTTCTGCCGTTGTAGTACTATCGTTTTCACTGAAATGTAGACACCCACACTGATTGTACTGATTTGATTGAATGGGGCCGGGTCGGAAAAAACATAGAGGGTTGGCACACGAGGCTAGCTGCGGCCTTTGCCTTTACGTCACCTAGAGCCAACGAGGACGGACTTGGATGCGACCGGGCTAGCGGAATCAGAGTCAAATAAACTCCGAGAGCATAAGCCCTACCAAGGAATGCACTGAGGAAACTCACGTCCACGCACACGTTGGGCCGATCGGAGTCTTTTCTTTCGGGCTCCGTCGCGAGGTTTTTCCTCTCCCTAGATTCAGATTTGGACACACCGTGAGTGTTTCACCAGGAAGCGGCTCCGTAGCCGAGATGGTTAATTCCATGCGCGGAAGTTGATGTGCGGTTCTGGTAGGGTTCGAATTCTAAGTCAAGCCATTTTTTTAATTTTTTAGAAAAAAAAGATGCATTCTTAATATCAACACAATTTATATAGTTGACAAAAGAAAGAGTTAATGCGGTTTTTTATTTACGGCTTAATTTATAAAAATAATGACTATCTACGTTACCACATTTATTTCTTAACAGATTTAATTCACTGAGAGGAAAAATGCATTGGAAGTGGAAGTGGTTGCATCTTTGTGTCCTTGCAGTGAAATACCTACTCATAGTATCTACAATACTCTATAAATAACCAAATGCATTCGTAGTTGCGATCATTTTGATAAACCCTAGAGTTTGAAAAATGTTTGTAATTCAATTCATATTTTTTATCTTCAAACTTCTAGTACTTGGTGATGTAAAAATGTGGGAAGTGAGGTGTTTTAAAGAACGAACGCTTTCCTTTCAGTGGGTGTGCGCAGAGCCAGATTAACAATAAGGCAAAAGTAGGCAGTTGCCTATGGGCCCCTTGTTATGAGCTTTGTTTTTCCCTTTCTTCCCTTGCGACTTGTTTATTAACGTGGGCCCCGTTGCTTGTACTGTCTATAGGCCCCCAAGTGCGTTAATCTGTCACTTGGTGTGCGAACCAATGTAAGCTAATAAGAACCAGGTGAAAATAAATACGCATATTAGCTCTTTTACCCAAATTATCCTACGATTTTTAATAGTTATATATGTTTGACCGAAATCAGCAACCACTGCCACTTCCAATGCTTTTTTCCTCTCAGTGAATTAAATCTGTTAAGAAATAAATGTGGTAACGTAGATAGTCATTATTTTTATAAATTAAGCCGCAAATAAAAAACCGCATTAACTCTTTCTTTTGTCAACTATATAAATTGTGTTGATATTAAGAATGCATCTTTTTTATCTAAAAAATTAAAAAAATGGCTTGACTTAGAATTCGAACCCTACCAGAACCGCACATCAACTTCCGCGCATGGAATTAACCATCTCGGCTATGGAGCCGCTTCCTGGTGAAACACTCACGGTGTGTCCAAATCTGAATCTAGGGAGAGGAAAAACCTCGCGACGGAGCCCGAAAGAAAAGACTCCGATCGGCCCAACGTGTGCGTGGACGTGAGTTTCCTCAGTGCATTCCTTGGTAGGGCTTATGCTCTCGGAGTTGATTTGACTCTGATTCCGCTAGCCCGGTCGCATCCAAGTCCGTCCTCGTTGGCTCTAGGTGACGTAAAGGCAAAGGCCGCAGCTAGCCTCGTGTGCCAACCCTCTATGTTTTTTCCGACCCGGCCCCATTCAATCAAATCAGTACAATCAGTGTGGGTGTCTACATTTCAGTGAAAACGATAGTACAAGCCAAGTTTTTCCATAGTATTGAACATCTTATTCCATTTGACAATATCGAATTCCTTCTCCAAGTCCACGAAGGCTATATACAATGGCTTGCTCACGTGGACCATTTTCTCCACCAGTAGTCTCAGGCATAGTATTGCCTCCCTTATCCCCCTATTCTTTCTAAATCCAAATTGGTTTTCTGAAAGGTTTTCTTCAATTGTTCCTTCAATTCTTCTGCCTACTATCCGAGTAAGGATTTTGGAGGCATGTGACACTAGACTCAAGGTTCGGTGCTCCTCGCATTTCTCAGCCTTTGCTCTCTTCGGTATGGTCACCATTGAGCTCCTCTTGAAGTCTCTTGGCAGCTCTCCGGATTCGTAGAAATCTTGGATTATTTCATATAGTGCGTCTCGTGCTTTCTCACCAAGTGCTTTGATTACTTCTCCGCAGATTTTATCTTCTCCGGGCGCCTTTCCATTCTTCAGGTCTCTTACTGCTCTCTCAAATTCACTTCTTAGTATCCCTGATCGACGGTTGTCTTCCTCCACTTGGTTCTAGTCATCTGTGAATGCTTCTCCTAGGGGGATCGGGCGTCGGTATAGCTCTTCAATGTACTGTTTCCATCTATTGCCGATTTCTCTATCTTCCATTAGCAGTTTCCCATCCGAATCTATGATGTTTTTGCATCTTGGTTTCCTTTCTCCGAAGTGCCTCTTGATTAGGTTGTATGCCGTTTCTTCATAGAGTTCCCCTTCATATTTTCGTTGATGTTCTCGCAGCAGCTTTCAATCCATTTCTCTTTGGCCTTTTTCGATTCTCTGATAACTTGATTCCTTAACCTCGTATACAGTACTTCTTCTGTTTCATTTCTTGCATTTTTATACTTTTTTCTTTCTTCAATGAGGGCTATGATGTGCTCTGTCATCCATGATTTCTTAATTTCGACCGACTTGCTTGCTAGCTGTACCTCTGCTACTTCTGTGATGCTCTTCTTGCGGCTATTCCATCTCTCTATTACGCTTTGGCTGGATACCTTTGCTATTTCCACCTTCTCATCAATGGCAGCAGCAAATGTTCTTCTTCTTTCCTCCTCTTGCAGTGGCTTTAGGTTCCATCTTTGTTATAGTTTCGTCCTTCTTATCTTCTTGTATCTCAGTTGACTTTCCATTACCACTAGATTGTGGTCACTGTTGATATCCGCCCCGGGGTAAGTCTTGCAATGCTTCACTTGGTTCTTGTACCTTCGCCTTACTAGAATGTAATAAATTTGGTATCTGGCTCTATCTCTGGCATCTTCCATGTGTATCTTCTCCGTCGGTGTTGCATGAAGAGGGTGTTTGCCACCACCAAGTTCTTCTCACTGCAGAATTCCACAAGTCTTTCTCCTCTCTCGATCCGTTTCCCCAGCCCGAACTCTCCTACTGTGTTCCCATCCTTTCCCTCTCCAACCACTGCATTCCTATCTCCCATTAATATCAGGTTTTCCTTCCCTTTGACTATGCTCAGGACCTCTTCTAGTTGCTCGTACATTTCTTCGATTTCTTCTTCCGAATGGTTGGACATTGGCATGTGCACCTGCACTATCACTATGCCTGTCGGTACTCCTTCTATCTTGATTAGTATTATACTTTCGTTATACTGCCAATATGCCTTTACTCTTCTTACCCATTATTTCTTTAGGATGAATCCAACTCCCGCAATCTTCTGGTTATCGCCGGAGTATATGACTCTATACCCGTCACTCCAGAAGTCGTCCGCTCCCGTCCACTTGATCTCGCTCACTCCTACGATGTCTAACTCCAGTCTGGCTATCTCCATCTTCAAGTTCTCCAATTTCCCGCACACCCCCAAAGATCTCACGTTACATGTCCTTATCCTGCACCTTTGATCCGATTGAGGGACTATTTTACCTCTGGAATATTTTACCGGGAAAGATGCCATCACGTCATACTTGAATGAAAGGCTGCATTTTCTAGGGAGGTTAATGTGGTGGTTTCCCGTTGCCTTCCACATCGCAGTACTCCGACCGATTCCGTGAACTTCACTCTCGCCCGAAGCTGTAGCAGTTGATACCGGCCCGATATCCTCTGGATCTTCGCCAGCAATGCCTTCTGGTGAAACTGCTGCCTCTCACTAGTGGAGTCGAGTAGTTGATGATAGCATGTCGTTGACTCCCAAAATTTCCAGAAAATATTTAGTATTTCTTGAAAATGTCAAAATTCGAATATTTGGAGGTACCAGGATTGCGACCTTCGGATTGGGAGTCGAGCAAGCTAATCACTACACCACCACCACCCCCAATTGAACTGTATAATAATAATCGATTAACGGTTGAAATTACCGTCCTTGGAAAATCCATTGGATGACTCACAAAAAGAGGAACAAATGGCGAAAAACTATAGAAATTAAGGTAGCAGTAAATTCGGACTGCTCTTCAAAATTCTTATCCCTTGTACCCTATTTTAAATTGTCTCAGATACAGTTTAAGGCCTTCATCCAAACCTCATTTTGAAAATCTTTCCCGAAACCTTTCATTTTCATGGACGATTGATTGATTTTAACTATTGCGGTTAGCATCAACCTATATTTTATCAATCTGATTGATTATTTGACATTATGCATCTTACATATGTATTGATATTTAATGACGATATCCTTCCCTAATATTATTTGCAATGTTGTAATTTTCTAATGTAGGTCACTGGGCAACATCGGTGGAAAAGTTAACAATATCGCATGGGTATGGCAAGTGACCGGGACAACCTTCAGAGGGTGTTAGGCATTTGGTTGTTTTTGGATCCGATGGAAATAGAATGAAGATGTTTACTGATGAAAGATTTAGGAACTCCTCTAAATACACTCTTTCTGCTCACAGTGGGTATTTTAAAGTAATTTAGGCCAGAGGATTTGATTTATTTTCGAAGAGAATAGTATGATTTCCAATTTCGTCCAAAGAGATTAAAGGAATTCACTTATAGTACAACCCTTGAAACCTGACCTATATATGAACTTGGGCAGTATACCCTGGAATATTGGTCTAATTTTCCTCGCTGGAACGTCCAAACCCTATTAATATTTCAACTATCGATAAAACCGTTGCTTGGAAGGAGATTAGTAGGCGTTTATTGCCATCGTTGATTTTCAACTAGAATTATGATGTTAATGATGCTTAGATCAAATTTGCGATTTCAGTATTATTTCGTAAGAATGTTCAACCGATTCCAGCCGTTAGACCACCATCAGGATATTACGAAACCAATCTCGAAATCACGAATTTCAATCAAGTTTTTAGCGTTACTGTTGACTACACAGTTGAGAGTAACTCGTGAAGTTCCAACTCCTTGATGAGGAACATGCGTAGCCAATGTATGTTTCAATGGGCACCTATTAGCATAGCGGTTCAATTTCTCTGAAGAAGCTGCTGAGAGGAGATGCACTCGTTCTAGTTGTATTCCTCCTTGAGAAACTTATCAAAATACCATAAAATGTAAGATAAACCGAGCAAAGTGGGATATCCAGGTTTTGCGAATTTCGTATGAAATATTCTAGTCACTTCTAACATCACCAATTAAATTAGTGGAACCGAGGAAATTATAACATATGGATTGGCAATAAATGCTTGAAATGTTAAACTTTTAAAACATAGAGGTTCAAAATTCGTAATGTTTTAAAAATTCGAGCATATTTGGATGTTGGCAGTGCTTAATTTAGTGTGAAAGGGGGAATTAAATGGGTGCTGTCAGCGTGCTGATGAAGGTGAAATAGTTTTGTCGCATTAATTTCTCTGATTTTTCTGCAAATATCGACTTAATTTTATCCTTTATATGTTTCTGGACCAGCGTTAAGTACATTTTTATTCCGAAAGAAGTCAGATAAAAGTTTTATAAACAATGGTCGCCATTTTAGAAAGAGAAAAGTAAAAAAGTGATTCCTGCATTTCATGCACAAAGTTTCAAGTGACATTTGGTGATTGGTACTCGTGATTAATGATAATACTTAGTAATTTTCTACAAAGTTTTTATTGTGCGACGAGTTTCACCGTTTTACGTCGTTTTCAGGTACAGAAGTTTGTTATTTGTTTTAATTGTGTCGGTATTATTCAGCGTATATGTGTCCATTTACGTATGTAACCACAGGCGTGGCAATCCTCATGTATTAAACTCACAAAAATGCCATAAGCAATTTACTCTAATTTGAGGATGAATATACCTACCTTTTTCTCAAGAAGGAGCGGACTGATACGCATTTTTATATATTTTTTCACGGAGCCCGCGTTGTCCTTCCGTCTGAGCGTTGCTGTGATTCCAAAATAACTTCCGTACCTGACGATGCCGTAAATCGGTGTAACGCGTCGCACAATACAAATTTTGCTGAAAAGTACTAAGCATCATCATTAATCATGTGTACCAGAGTAATATAAACTTCTACGGAGTGAAGCCTACCACTGTCAAGTTTATTCAAGTATGTTAACTGGAGTACGACAAACACAAGTAGGACAAACACAAAAAACTTTCTGTGGGACAAACAAAATTTCAAGACAAATGAAGGATGAGCGTGTGAAAACTTTTGGAATGGGACATCCTGGGTTTTCTGAAACCATGATTTCTTGAAACTTTATGAGGAAGCGATTGGAGTCGCTCAAATAGCTAGATCTATCGATGAAGGGAAACAAGCCCCGCCCTAGTTACCGCCGATCGCTCCGGCTTGGAAAGCTGTTTGCATGTGTATCGGAAAATGGCCTCCAGAGCGTACTTTGAACCATCGTCGCAGAGTTGCTTACAGCTCGGATCCTGCATCCTCCTATCGATCCCACACTCATCCTTCCATCCATCACGGCATTGCCTGGCCGAGATTACACGTCCAGCCAGTCTTCTTGTATCTTGTATGTATTCTCGTATCATATTTAATGAGCAATATGTAATAATTTATGTGTTCTATCAGATTCATTATTTTGATGAATCCGTTCGTGCATCCACGCGGTGCCTTCCTATCTATTTTCACTTTATTGCGCTCCTTAAGTTCATCTCAAAGTGTGTCCTCTCAATCTGGACCTCGTTTTCCTTGTGATTTGCTCCGTATGTTTTTCTCCTCCTCTATTCTTCTCTTCACTCCCTCGCTTCTGATCCCATCAGGCCATTTGATCTTGAGCATCCACATCCAACATCAGGTTTCGAAAGTCTATAACCTCTTCTTTTCCAGCTTTCCAATGTTTCAAGTCTCTGGGCCATATGTCACCACTATCCACACGAATATTTTCAGGCACTTCCTCCTTGTTGGCAATCCAATTTTCTTTAAACACAACTGTTGTTTTTCCATCGTGAATGCTTTTCCCGAAACTCGAAACCCTTAGGGTAGTTAGGACGAATTGTCACTGAGCATAAAATGTAATGAATTCGACTTTATGATAAAGATAAATATCTCTTTTTTATAATTGTACTAATATTATTGCCTCTAGTTGCTCTAGTTTTTAAGATATTTGCCTATAAATTGAAGTCTGGTTGTATGGGATATGGTATGACTGGGTTCTCCTGTGAGACATTGTTCTAAAAGAATGAGGAAATGTTGACGCAAAGATCGTGTGAGAAATGTAACGGTGAGTAGTTCATATGGCTTCACATTTAAAAAAATAAGTTAATACTCACTGAACTTCTTTAAATAAAATAACTAATAAATCTGACGATTGTGGAAGCGTTTTAAGCGTACGGCGTGGAATATGCTGTATCAAAGGCTACGCGTACGTAGCCTTTTACACAGAGACGTATCCGTTCGTGCATCCACCTTGACGTCCTAATCGAAAAAAATATATAAGTTGTGCGGTATTTTTTCATTGTTCAAGTATACAGTTTCGCAGTGCCATGCCGACTTAGGTGGAATCAGGATGCACATATACCCACATCGCCATTCCCTTACGGGATTCATGGCAATGCCAAAGGACTTAGTTACTGTGTTAGGCCAGAAAACTGGCTCTCTGTTATTAATTTCCTCCATAATACCATATCCATACACACCAATGTCGCTTCTATTAAAATCTTGCTTTATTTTAAGCACCCTCACCGATTCTTTAGTCTCCTAATATTCCTCCTCATTAGAGTGTCTTCCACAATATTCACCCATGATTTTCTTAGCCAACTCCTTCCTCTTCCACTATCATATATCTGTTTCATTTCTTGACTGTCATCCATACTCTCAACATAGCCAGACCAATGGGGCACCCTCCTTCCATATATGTCCATTCTTAATTAAAATTCCTTTTATTAACATTTAGGTTAATATCTTACAAGAATGGAAGCCGGAAAAAATTAACAAAATTGGTCCCCAAACTTTATTACATCAATCTCATCCAGTATTTGTTATAAATTAACTTTTAAAATCTTCGGTAAAAATAACTTTAAAAAATATAAATAACCTATTGTCTGAAGTAGTGTGTGTCAGTGCTCTGTGGTGGGAACAAATATATCTTTATCAGAGCGTTTTTTAACGTTTTTTTGTGTTCAATCAAAAGTTTAATGAGCTGGTGACTAACACCTTTATTGTCAGAGGCTTCGTTAGTACTTTTAAATTGAATTGACCCCTTTCGTTGGTCCCTGCATGAAACATTGCAACGTCTTACTTGTGCTCACATTTTCTTCATTCAAATTATTCATTGATTACTTAATATTTATTTAGGTACAGCTGTTTGAACAAGTCTTCATCTTTAGTGTGTGTTACTTTTAATATTATTGAAAAACCGTTACCAGCAGGCAGTAGCGGTTCAGTACAGCATTTATATTTTCTGGAACAATTATGTAGAAGATTATGGTGTTGTAGTTTAGGGGTAAGTCGCATTGTATTAATATTTCCTATTTACTTTTGTCAATGTTATATTTACATAATTTTATTTTCCAGAAATGCATTACTCTTCACTATACAACCACAATATGTGCTAAACAGCCGGGAAGGCGAGATATGAGACATTCATGGAAGAGTTTAATATTATTCGCTTGATCATGTTTCAATTTGATTTAGAGCATTTTAAATGAGTGATGGCTGATGCTAGAAATTATACTTTGTGAATAATTTAGATTTTACATTTGAGAAAGTTTTGTTTTACTGATAATCATGATAACTCCAATTGAAACCCACTAAACGTCGTTAATAAACGCATAATAATGTAACTCACTTCCCAATTCAAGGGAATTCGTATGCTATAACTAAATAGTGCTTAAGTTATTTCTTTGATTGCATACATACGTGTAGGATTGTGATATCCTTCCAGAAAATACAAATATTGGTATGTTTTCAAGGTAATGGAGCAATTTTAAATGTTTGTACCATTACTTTGCTTAAAAAATATTAATTTAAAATCCAAACAGATTTATAAAAACATTTGAGTGAATAATTAATACCCTCGTCCCAGTCCTAACTGAAGGAAAATTATGACGTCTTACACTGTAGCTTAATTTTCCTCTTGGGAGCTCTCGCTTATTTTGCATGTGGCTAGTGACGATATTAACCTCTTACTTAGGTCCCTCATTTTTCCTTCACGAATACCGATTTTCTGCGAATCATTTTCATCATCTAATCATAATATACAAGTTTTTTTCAAAAAGGGCTTAGTTCACGAAAATGAAGCAATTAATTCATTGACTGTTTTCCTATTCACTATCAGATAATTTTTCATCGACTCCTATTAATTTGCCAGTATACTAATTTGTAGGCGTGTTGTGATTTTGATACTGAGAATTATTGGCTATTATAACTTCTTTTATTTTTAAAGCTGCTAAATTGTAAACTCTAAGAGTGGGAAACTTTCATTTGAAATGTTTTGTTTTGGCAGCGTGGTAAAACACGATAACATGGTAAAATTCAAAGACAATTGCCTCAAAGAGAAAGTGGCGTTATGTAATGTATGTACCATAGCAGTCTTGTTGATCACCCATAAGTTGCCTGTAGTAGCTTGCCATGATACTCATTCGAGTGAAATGTTATCCAGCGAATGAATCCAGTAATTTTTTTTTGAAGAAAGCAGAATTTGGCCAAACATATATTTTGTCTTTAAAGCAAGGTATGAATTTAATCGGATAAAGCAAAATGTCTTTTTTTTATTTGAGATTTAAATCGTTATTTTCTGGTGTCGACTCAATTTGAATTAAATTGAAATTTTGGAAGAGATAAAAGTACGCCGTTGTTTTCAATCAAGGCCCACAGGTCTATATTCACGTCCATGCAGTCGCCGAAATAACTGCCATAATACGCGGATGCTTTTTCATTATCAAACGGACGTATCGCTTGGAAACGACTCGTAAAGTCGACTGTGATACTTGTTGACCGTAAAATTGTTTCAACAGGTTATGGGGCCCTGTGACGTTTTATCGTGCCACCTTTTGTTAGAATTGCATGTTTACGCCCACTCACTGGTCGCAGCTCATTCGCATTGAACCGCTATCGATGCGAAAGAGTTGTTTTTCAGCCTCTGAGCGATGCAGAAGGTAACTCTGACGCTGCTGATCCATAATTGTGTTCGTATATACCCTTTTATTAAAAGGCAATACAAGATGAGAGTGAAAACATGGTTTCGAAATGTTTCCAAACGTGCGTGCAAATAACTTTTTTCTGCATGTTCTGCGAGATCATTAATAGCTGCAGGAGTAGAATATAATTATGACAATAAAAGCATTTATTTTAGCGCAAAATATTCGAATGAGTTCTTCCAAAACACAAATAACTACTGTAAAATATTAAAAAATGCAAAATGAAAATTACAATTTTAAATGTTGTTACAATGCCAACAAACTGTTATTGTGACATTTACAGCCAATATTCTAAATTGCCACCCACTCCTTATGCCCTCAGTACACACACATTGCGCACGATAAAAATTAGCATGGTGTCATTACTTTGCAGAAACCTTTTATTTTAATCTTTAAATCGTAGAGTAAATGTTCAATTAAAACGCTGCGATTTGCTTTATTCTGATCTAGCTGTTATGCTGACAGCCCTTTTTAAGGTCATATTGTTGTGACATGTTTTATCACATTTGAAAATGAACTTATCTGTAGCATGGGGATATGAAATGAATGGGTACAACTCAAAGTGGACTTTTTCAAATTACCTTTGTTAATTGTATTTTTCGTTTTATGAATTAGAGTCTGGTGCATTAAGCTTCATATAATGTTGTATTTTCAATTGTATTTCATGTTATACAAATTTATTTAAATGTCTCTTTGTACTCATTTCACAGCTGATGGAAGAACTAGGTCGGTAGCAGTTAGAGACACGGAGGCTGTACTATTCTATGCTTAGGTTTAGGTTAGTTTAGGTTTAGGCTTAGGCTTAGGTTACTTGATACTTTGAGATCGGGCGAATTTCAGTACGACACGGAGGATATTATTTTGACCCCGCATCATATCTCTAGAACTGACAGAAACGACAGTATTTGAGGAATACCCATGGACTGACAAGTAAAAAAATTATTGATTATAAAAAAACTGTGTGACACTGTCTTAAGATGATTCGTTATTACACAATATACCACTGTCCTTTCCCCCCTTCCTTTTACCCCCCCCCTCTTCCATTGCAGGTGTAATAATATCCCCTGCCACACGTCTCTTCAGCGGCTCGCGGGGTAGCATGTAGATGCAGATCATTACATAGTGTGCTACCACGTAGTCCTCTCTTATGGTGGTCAAAATACCTGTTACGACCTGATATTGCCAATGGAGTACATATATGCTGCAGCCATTGTAGTCTTGCTGTTTCATTCTTAACTCTGCAAGACTTGACTGTTGGGCAATTCCATGGTGTCGGACGTAGAATTTGTACAAATATTTTAATTGTTTTATAACTTTCCATGTAATTTCAATTAAAAAATTTTAGTTTTGAGTAATAGGAATAAAAAAATAAAGTATTAGAAGCATTTTTGCATATAAAGTATTAAAATAAATAATGCATGTATGTACCTAAAAAATTAAAAACCACGGTGTCGGACGTAGAGTGCACAAAAACTTATTCCTACTTTATGAAATTCTTCTTTAAATTTCTGTGAATTTTGTTGACTTAAACAAACAACAAAAATCATGGAAAAACTAGATTCCATACCCTTTATAATGGGACCAATTTAAACATCATAGATTCGGTAGTTTTATAAATATAAAAAAAATTGTACGGTGTCGGACGTAGAATTCTTGGTGTCGGACGTAGAATGTACAAATAAAGTGAGGTTTTGTGAGGAATACAGTAGTAAGACCAAGCAGTAATTTATTTTTTCAATGTATTTATAGTAAAAAATATATATGTTCACAGAAAATCAGTATTTCATAAGTTATATGTCTACAATGGGATCCTTTAAGAGCACATTTTTAACTCTTGGCCTAACTTTCCAATTTATACTGCTGTCTTGTTCCTCCATAAGTCTCAGGGGCCTTAATTTTCTTGACAATGTTCTCTTTTGCATAACTGATGCAGTCGTCTTCTGCAGGCCAAAAATAATTTGCACCTGTCTTAGAGCTGTGAGAATCACTTTTAACGTTTGTTCTTTCTCCAAAACCGACAGCACTTCACCTGGATAGTTGGCATTGTCACATTTAACTACGACTCAGTCCTGTAAAGGTACTAGATCATGAAGATTTAGAACTGAGCTTTTTTGCAAAACTTTTGCAAACTCCCAATTTTCCAATCAAGGTTTTTTCAGGTTCTAAATCTTTACAGTCAGAATCAAAACTTAATATTTTTACTTTTCTTTTTATAAGATCATTGCTAGTTACACCAACTAGCAGATAGGTTTTGTACCAGCCGGTGTAACATACTGGATTTTTTGCGTGTCCGAGATAGGAACTGCTGCCTCTTAGACTTGTAGCTATTCACGTAGCTTTTCTTGCACATCATCACTTGATATAAATTTGATCAATACGATGGGATCGATACAATGAAGAGTAGCTATTCAGCTCATACCTCAGATATATCTTCAGAGCTCAAAATTGTTCCTTCATTGGGTTTTGTAAAATTCCAAACACTTATTATTGTTCCTACAATCCCGTCAACTACTACTTTCCCATGAGAATTTGCGAATAAGCACCAATGAAGATTAATTCCATACTTGCTTTGGATTCATTTCATACTTGCTTTAATTGAAAGGAAGTTGATAAAATATATACCAGTTCTTGCAATGAGCTGGTAGTCCATGGGAAAAAATGTTCACAGTAGTGATATGAGGACAAATGCATTTCAGGTGCACAAGAAGGAAGTTAATGTAACAATAAATTTGATATTTTTGTATTATCAAGGTCGTCAGATATTATGACACCACTCTGGCTGACTTCTTCATGGATCCAGGCATATGTAGTAAACACAGTAGACTGGCTATGGCTCCAGTGAATTGTAACAGAATTTCATTTTTGATGAAGAAGTGTTGCGTTTTCAGGAAAATCCATCTGGATTAAAATTTCTTTTCCATTTACTCGGGATTTTATGTTTTCAAATTCATCAGCCTGTTTTCATTTGAAATAAGTGTGGGTCAAAAAATATTGAAATTGATATTCCAAAACATTTCTCTTCAAAATCTTTTGAATTTGAGATATTCTCTTCAAAAACTGTTCAGACAAACAGTTCACCATGTGAGCCTTTTCGTTGGGCGAATGGGGAAGGCTGGTACATATTCTTTTATTACCCCTTCTGTCTGCTTATTTCGGTATGGTGATACATTTTCAGGGGTCTTAAAAACAGCTTAATTTTTATTTTTACTGTACCAATTTTTGAATCTCTATTTCTGATATTCTATTTCTTCTTCCATGGAATTTTGGAAATTGGTTTCCCTTGAGGCGTTCTTCCTTAATTCTACCTTCCTCTCCCTTAGGGTAAATTAAGTACTATGTAAATGCTCGTGAAAAATGTTAACTTGTAGGTTTAAAACACCTATATTAAATGTTTTCTTGAAATTGTTCTTTTATTTTTTTACACCTAAATGTTATTCAGGTTAGCTACATGCTTAATTTTAGACTTATCTTTTACCACGCCTACTTATTGTTGTTTTATTGTAAGAAATATTGAATTTAAATACAGAAATTAATCAAAATAAGTACTTTTAGAAGTTGGTGTCGGACGTAGACTTATTTTCCTACGTCCGACACCAAAATGATAATAAACCTGTAAAAGTTTAATTTTTTTTAATGACAGGTTCTGTTAGCTCTACAAGAACTTACTTTAAAACGGTGCTTTCATTCGTAAAAAAAAATTTTTTGGATCTGCTATAAAACTAAAACTTGTTTTTTGGTGTCGGACGTAGAATAGTAAGGAGCTAAAAATTTAATTAATTTACCACGATAACCGAGAGGACGAAAAATTTTAAGTTGCAGAAACTTTTAACTTGGCTCATAAATAAACCAAAAACAAAGTATTTCGTTTGATAAATATTTTTTCAGCATCACCAGCATAATAATTTGGCGTGACTGATTAAACGAAAGAGGAAAATGGTAAAAAAGACTTGAGAGTAAAATAGCATAACATTTAATTGTGTAAATATTGCTTAAAATAATTACAGGAAATTGAAAGCTGACTTAATTAGTTTTAAAATAATATATAATACGTGCAGGTTTTTATTAAAAAATATTTTTGGCTTAGGTTTCCTATTTCGTGGAATTGCCCTGTTGGTTTTTAAATACAAAGCGAATTGTATTATTTACAACTCCTTTAGTGGCGCTAAGAGTATACGCAGGGGCCGTGGGACATTTCACCGATGTCATTGAATTTGTATTATGCTTAATGAGTGTAATTTTCTAGTGAGCACCTTCTCGATTATGTTCCTAACTCATGCTGCTGGGGCCAAGTGAAGCCCCACTAACACGAGCTAAATTCCTTTTTAGTTCTTTTATTTTTTCTTTCGATTTGTCTTGCATTACGTTTTCATGAAATTAACCTGTTGTATATAAACCAGTATGTGGTATCTGAAAACTATTAGCGTTAAGGAAGGATCAATAGGTTCAGGAATGGAAGAGCCAGGAAAAAATGTGGGTCGAATTCTCCAGTTGTGGCCGTACATGAAAGGAGTATGGTCTATAGGTTTGACCATTTGGAGAGAATAGATGGGAATCGAATGGCTGGACAGATTTATCATGGAGATAATATGAGAAAAAGATGAAGCCCGAGAAATTCATGGATAAATACGGTGGAAGAGACTCTTTAAGAAAAGGAATATTAGGAGCCTTAAGAACAAGAAAGCGAAGCAATACATGAATGCAACTGGAGCAAAAGAGGTATTACAATCGTAGGGGAGTATGGAAGAGATCATCGAAACGAATCCAGTTTTTCAGGCACAACATCCAAGAAGAAGATGCTATTTTGACTGTGTCTACTCCAAAAGTGAAAACACATTGTACGGACAATGATTCCGGTTCCATATCAGCGGAGACATCGTGTACTCATGCTGCTGTAATGTATTACTCCCCTTTTTACAAGTAGGTTTGCTCTTTTGTTACGATATTTTTGATCTGCCGAATTTTCCATTAATTATTTTGCAAATACTTCTTTTTGTTAAGGTTTCACTTGTTGTCCCAAAATAATGTAGTCGAGTATTTTGCCTACAACCGAGGAAATGGTAATTTTTTGCCCCCTAGCCAGTGGCTGAATGAAGTACGTCTGTCATGATGGAGGTAAAACACTGATGTTGCAGTTTTATACAAGTAATGGGTTTATTTGATGACTAATTTTGACATACTACGTCATTATCAAGCACTTGATCACCAAGATTTCATTCATCATCGGTGCTTTACCTCCATCAGGGAACAGTTCCATCATTTCAGGCGTGAATTGCTGCTTCATATGTGTTTGTCATAGTTGGGCCTAGTAAGACCTAATCAGTGACTCGGTAAATAGATTGGAGGGAATGCTTCACTTCCAATATTAAAGACAAAATGGTTAGATGGTTTCTTTAGAGATAACCTTATACTCTTCACAGGAAGTGAAAACTTTGATATCACCGTTATAATGAGAAATAAGCACTTTTTTTGAACATTGATGGCCCTTAGCGGCAAAAATAGGGCATGACGCATTAGATAGGAAACTCGAAAAATCCCCAGGGGCTCGTTCCGTCGCTGAATTTGAGCTAGTGGTAAATATTGCGGTGTAACATTCTGCAACCGCACCGAATAAAGAATTGAAAATTAATTTCCCGCCGGGGAGCGTGGTGGCCTAGTAGTGGGTAGAGTGCTTGGCTACTGATCGAAGGGTCCCGGGTTCAAATCCGGGTGAAGCCTTTGGACGCCCCCGAACAAAAAATCCTCGGAGTGCTAGGTGGCCCAGGGAAAGGGCCCCCTACCCTGAATGTGTGAATTTCTACCCTCCAATTATCCAAACCAACCTTCGACTTGAATCACTGAGTGAGTGAATGAATCTGAAAGATCGTGCACGATCAAATCACATCGATCAGAGTTTGTGTGACAGAACTTTCTCCGAAGCGAAGGCAGCGAACTATTTTGGGCCACTCGTTCTTTATCTTATTTGACTTCTCATTGAGTTCGTATCGCAAATTTTTCGCTACCGTAAGATTTCACAGGTACTTATAACTTTAAAGGATACTATGCATAAAATGAAATAAGATTGTGTATCACTCTGTGGGTCAAGTAGGGCATCAATTTGAATGTTCAGTGTGTCAATAGATGGGGCGAAATATTGTTTTGCTATGAGAATCGCAACCTATCAGTCCACCACAGAACAAAATTAAGTAGGGAAAAATGTGATGCTTAACTTCCCCATCGCAAGGTATGTTTTGAAGTACTATTAAAATCAAATAATAAAAATTTTGAAGACATCTCAGCCAAAAGTTACCTATTATTAATAATTATTTTTTATAAATTTAGAGTATTCTGCGTCTTGAGTGATGAGATTTTGCGCGCTAAACATATCCACCAAGTGATACTTGAGGTATTAATCAAAATGTGGCTATTTTTATATTTAGATATAATGCAAAAATGAATTTCCGTGCATTGGGTGCGTCCTTTCCTCGAAAGAAACCTCCGTAAAAATGGAAAATGTCGACCTTCCACGGTATTCTGCTGCGTGTGTACGTTATACGTATTTTTTCCAATGTTTTGTATTAGTTTCAGTGTATATCTGCAGAGCATAGATCAAAGATTGGTGCAGTGCAAAATACTTCCCTACATCAATTACTGACATATCGACTGATGTGAATATTCTACAATGAATACGAATGGTCACTTAACGAAGCTCACCTAACGACAGACAGTAGGTAATAGACGCAGTGGGATAACTCCGAAAATCGATAACGTTCATGAATTGCTTTATTTTCTCCTCCACGCAAGTTTTTGCTCACGAAGGGAAGTGATGACGACGAAAAATCAGCTGCCGCCCGGGCAATGCTACAAAACGCGGCAAGGGAGAGATGAACACACCTTGTATTCCTCCGTTCCTACGTGGGCGGGACTTGCGTGAGTGTTTTGATCGAGGCTCGGCACGGCCAGACCGACGCAGAGCCGTGGCGCTACGATAACATATGCTCATGTCGCATTAGAAGCGGCAGTGTATCATTCCCAGAGTAAAAAAAGAGTCTCGGAAAGTGGGCGACGGACTTGGAACCGAGTGCATTTTGTTTTCTTTTAAGCTCTCTCCAAAATGGCGATTTACGTATTTGCGCTACAAGGTATTTTGAGCGAGATAATTCTCTAGTCATAATGGAGACCATATTCTAATTTTATTATTTTTATTTCAGCATATGTAAGAAGTAAATACTGTAAAATAATGGTGCTAAAATATAATTATACTTGATAAAAATTCTCAGTAATCATATAAATATATCTCTACATAAGTCTCTAACTTGAGTCTCATTTTATCACGCCGTTCGGCTAAAAATCCTTCAAAACGGTAGGTTTTATTTTGCGATTCTGTAATAATTTCTGCGGTGAGTAATAGATTAATTTTTATAAACAGTTGAGAAAACATGAAAACTACACACCGTTAGTTTTTTGACGAAATGTAGGTGTTATAAATTCCTTATTTTATTCAATATTCTACCTCTGGAACGCACAGCCGTAATCTATCCCATGAAAAACAGCTTGTATTTTCAGGAAAATTGCTTGGAAAGTAGTTCAGCAAGGGGTTAATATTTTGATATCATTGGAAATGTGAGTTTCTAAAATTTTAAATCAGGTCAAATTCATCAAATTCTAGGTTAAGTGATATTTCTCTCAAGCTGCATTAAGTATTCCGAACGAGCCAATTCTGTCAATTCATATTTTTAGTGACATAAAACGTTTGGTATCATGGTCTACGTTTTGACTGGTGCATAAATAAATTTCTGCCATAATGAATGAATTTTTTTCATGAATGAAGTAAGTCATTTTGTCTACGCAATGCAAGCAGGTAATTAATTGGCTGTAAATCAGGAATTCATATTGAAATGAATTGTCTATTTACTCATTGAAAAGAATAATTTCAAGTGCATTAAATATCTCGATGCCGCAAAAAAATTGCTGTGCTTTTTTTATTGCTTTAAAACATTATTTACAAAATATTCTTTATATCCTTAGTGGTGGAATAAAGTGTTGTCGGAGCAAAACTGCAGCAGCCGCAACTGTTCCAAATGAATGTTGCAAACAACAGGTTTGCTGCGCGATCGTGCCTCAGCGCACTGTGCTGTGCTGAGGCAACTGATAACTGATTGCTGTAGCTGTTTCGTCTTCTATTATGTTCCAGTTGCTTTGCACGTGTGGCTGCGTTGCGGTTATAAGCTACAATCTGTTGGATTTAAATTTGTTGCATGCGGTTGCTGGTTTATTCAGCCAACACACGTCCACCCGTTGTTACAGATAGAATTATAACTGTGAAATACCTGTCTTTCATGAATCCAAATGAAATAGTTACTTTATTTGAGTAAAAGATTTCTTATTACATATAATACAGAACTACCAGCCATGTTGTAACAGAGCCGATCGATCGTCTGTTGTTTGGTGTGCTTCAAGATGTTGTCTGCAACTGTTTCGCGGAACTGTTTCGTTTTGAAACTGTATCGGTTGCGAATCAGTTGCAATGAATCAGTTGTACTCTTGTAGTGCCATCACTAAATAATCGTTGTGGAAAGTATGGCGTCGATATGTTTATTTTAATTATAATCTACAGAGCTGCAGGAACTTCCACACTCGCGCAAAGAGGAAAACAAATCCTCAATCATTTTATGTAATCTGTTCAAGAAAAGTGACATGTCACTAGGAAAAGGCAAATTCTAATAATATTCCAAAACTAGGTGCGTAATAAGGGAGTTCATAAATCTAGAAGAAACATTGAACGGTGCCGAGATTTGAGGGTTTTAGGACTAAACCGTCTATTCACAGTTAGTCAGGCGTGGAATGGGTTGCGTAATTTATGAGTGCCAAAAAGTCGAGCTATAACCGGAAAATAAAACGCTTGAATGAATTTCGCGTGCGAAGATTAGAGGAGTTCACTTCGTATTCCATTTTTCTCATAGATTGTGTTGCATTTTGCTAAATATAATTCTATTGCTCTTGTCTAATGCTAATTTTCTCAAATGCTTAAAATTACTTTCAATGTTTCTCGTTACGTTTATTACATTCTTCCTCCTCTCTTCCATTTTGAGTATTCCGCTTCGTTTTTGTTCTCCAATATGTCCGTTACAAGTCAGCCCAGAGTATGTTTGTGCCCAATCGTACATTGCAGCACAATTATTTGATTGATTTTTCAGAAAAATGATGCTCTCAAATGACAGTTTATGTTGAAACATCTATTTTTTTCCAAGCTGTTGTATCTGATTCACATATTGCCCATACAAATTATATCCTTTGTTGTTTATTTTTCTCTCCTGGCGTCTTGATACAGCCGTCGTGTCGTACATTAAGCCAACTGCACTTAACAGGCTCTTTCATTGCGATATTTTCGGCATAATGTTCTTCAGGCTCAGTCAACCTCGTGCTAAAGTGCCAACGACGTACGTGATCAATTTTATCAGCTCTAATATCTCTCTCTCTCTGTGACTCACCGTCAGTTTTTCTTTCTTTTATTAGTTTTTCGTTGTGACGAACACGAATTTTGCTCAGCTGAAATGGAAATGATTATCGCTTCAATTCGGCTGTTAAGTTTTACATGTGAAATGGCTGCCATTTCCTTACAATTTTGGTGAAATATTTTTTTTTCTTTTTATTTGCCATCACATGCGTTTTGAATGGAATCAAGGGAGGTATAAAGCATACTAAACCCTTAGAATATATTATAATTTATATGTTCGAGTGATAGGGATCATTTATAATTATTTCGCACATCTACAAAAATCTCCTTTTAAATCAGTAGAAAGTTTATAATAATGTTCTTCCTTCTCAGAATTATTGTGAAATAATATGTCTTCAGTTTTCTCTGTCATAGAAAGAAATGGAAGGATATGGAACCCTTATGGGTGATGGTTGTGATTAGTCGACCTCGTGGGACCTTCCTTTTTATTCACCATGCATTATTTTTCTTTCAAGTTCATTTTTCCTCAGAGTGTGGCCTATCCATCTGAACCTTGACCATCTGAACGAAGAATCACTCCGTATGGTTCTTCTTTCTCCTCCTGTTCACTGTACAATGCCTCCTACCTGCTCCTGTGTGTCCTCGCCTTCCATCACCAAGTGTCGAAAGTCTCTAACCTCTTCAGTCCATTAAGCTCACTGGTCCATGTCTCTGAGGCATGTAGTGCGACATTTTACTCGTGTGTTTTCAGGTACTGCTTCCTTTATGGCAATCTTATTTTCTTAGAACACAAAAGTTGTTTTATCATCTAAACTTAAACATAAATTCATCATACCTTATATAAAAAAGAATGTTTGTTTGTAATCTTTGCGTTCCAATACCATTCATCCGATTGCCGTGGTGAGTTGTTGTTGTGCGCGCGCTCACAAAGGTTTCTGAATTATTAAATAGCAATTTTCGGGGTTGTTTTTACCCCATTATTGCTTGAACATTTACTCCCATAAAAAGCATTGAATTCAGTTCAAGTGTTTCTTTATTTTCTTTTTTAAATTACTTGAACTCAAGGACTTGGATGGAATATTTTATCATAGAACGCATAAAAGAATGCAGTATTTAATTCTTTCATTCAATTTTCTTATACGCTTCGTTTATGTCCAGTTATTGTGTTTTCATCTCGAAATCCATCAATTTTTCTTACTTTTCAACAATAGACATTTCCTTGGCAACCAGACGTGACTATCCATTTAATTGCGATTTGATGAATGGCTATTCACGCCTGCAGCTATTTAAGGCCAGGTTCAGTGACAAGTTTGATAGTTGCAGTGAAACTGCTACAGTTCCCCGTTCGCATTGCCTTCTCAGACAAGGTCAATCGCTTCAAGTGTGCGGTCTAAATCTGGAAAATCCAAGCTTTTTACATCATCAATTACATGTTGCATGTTCACGAGCGGGACGGCTGAAAAATGTATTTGTTTTTGCAGAGGGCATTAGACCAAAAATATTATATATCCCAAAGCACTTGAATAATTTATTTCAACTTTAATTTAATACACAGAAAATACTTGTCTTTTATTGATTTTGTACATGTAAATGTGTCTTCTTTGTATATGTGTGCCTACTTAGAATGAAAAAGAGGCATTGCAACGCATGCCGGGCGCAGCTTGTCATGAATAAGGTAGCATTAATGTAGTTCCTATAAACATACCAAGGATATTGGTGGTATCTAGAAGAAAACGTGACCACTAACCGAAGTAATTTGGGCCAGTTAGATTTAGGTGGGTGGGTTGGTAAGGGAAAGGGTAACATAGGGAACGGAAGTTGGGATGATAGGAACCCTATACTACGTCCCTCCCCCCAAGAAGTCTCCGCATTGCGTCAATGCAGGGGTCCGGGATAAAAAGTCTCCGTCACTGCTGGGATTCAAGCTCGGAACCTCGGTATGGGAAGCCATTACAACACGCCAACTGATTTTGTTGAACACCATGTGACCATGTTGACCACTTTTTTTGGCACTCCCTATTGGTACTTGTTCTCTATTACGCTGCAAACAGCCGCAAGGGCGTGCATTGGTACTCAATGGCCATTCTGGAGATCCACCAGCGACTATGTGAGTGAAAAGAGATACCACTGGATCCAACCTAATCGTTTGTCATTCACCAAGCACGGTCAAGTTTGCCATTTGACTTGTCATGTAAAATGATTTTATATCAAGGCGAATTTCACCGTGATTGGTGAATAACTTCGCAAACGTGCACGTTACTGCGTACCGCACCATTTTTGTAAATGCAATGATTGGAAATTCTTCTAATCGTTTGCATTATTTGAAAAATATGGCTTTCACTGATGAAATGCCTTAGGTATAAAATAAAAAACAATAATTAGATAAAATGTGCTAAAAAGTCGACCGAGTGGTGCCTTCCTATCTATTTTCACTTTATTGCGCTCCTTAAGTTCATCTCAAAGTGTGTCCTCTCAATCTGGACCTCGTTTTCCTTGTGATTTGCTCCGTATGTTTTTCTCCTCCTCTATTCTTCTCTTCACTCCCTCGCTTCTGATCCCATCAGGCCATTTGATCTTGAGCATCCACATCCAACATCAGGTTTCGAAAGTCTATAACCTCTTCTTTTCCAGCTTTCCAATGTTTCAAGTCTCTGGGCCATATGTCACCACTATCCACACGAATATTTTCAGGCACTTCCTCCTTGTTGGCAATCCAATTTTCTTTAAACACAACTGTTGTTTTTCCATCGTGAATGCTTTTCCCGAAACTCGAAACCCTTAGGGTAGTTAGGACGAATTGTCACTGAGCATAAAATGTAATGAATTCGACTTTATGATAAAGATAAATATCTCATTTTTATAATTGTACTAATATTATTGCCTCTAGTTGCTCTAATTTTTAAGATATTTGCCTATAAATTGAAGTCTGGTTGTATGGGATATGGTATGACTGGGTTCTCCTGTGAGACATTGTTCTAAAAGAATGAGGAAATGTTGACGCAAAGATCGTGTGAGAAATGTAACGGTGAGTAGTTCATATGGCTTCACATTTAAAAAAATAAGTTAATACTCACTGAACTTCTTTAAATAAAATAACTAATAAATCTGATGGTTATGGAGATGTTTTAAGCGTACGGCGTGGAATCTACTATATAAAAGGCTACGCGTACGTATGTCTGATTCAGTTGCTATGCGTAGTGAGTCTGATATGCGCCAATAGATGGCAAGTGAACTCCCATATACTAGAGGCCTTCTATTAGGTTAATCCTAATATAGGGCCTTATACGTTTTCCTTTAACTGACACATGGCACAGGTGTATGCATTTTTCAAAATACTTTTTCTTCCACAGCTCCCAGTGTGGGTCTTGGCTTCTTCCTCAGTTATACTGTACGCCCCCATTCGGCTCTTCTTTTCGCTTTCTCTCCATCTTCTAATCCCCTTTGTCGTCAGGTCCTCTTCAAAATCTTGCAGCCATATTTTTCGTGGTCTTCCTCTCCTCCAACTCCCTTCCATCTTGCCAGTTATTCTATATTTGGGCATGCTATACTCTTCCATCCTTTCAACATGGCCCAGCCATGGCAGTAGCAGTTACTTCGAGAACCTAACTTTATCTTTCTCTTCCAATATTTCAGTTATTTCATAGTTCATTCTTATTCTCCACGTTTCTCCTTCTTTTACTGGACAATAGATTCTCCTCACTATTTTACTTTCAAATCTTCTTAATTTTTCTTCATCTTGTTTGGATAGGACCCATGTCTCAGCTCCATATATAATTACTGGTCTTATCAATGTTTTATAAATTTTCAATTTAGTTTTCCTGGACAAAAGAGTTGATTTGAGGAGGGGTAAATTTGCAAAATAGGCCTTTGTTACCTTGTTGGATTACCCTTTGATTTATCTCCTCAGAGATCTTATTTTCATTATTTACTATTACTTCAAGGCAAGTAAATTTTCCGACGCCCGCAAAATCGTAATTCCCAATAATTAGGTTTTGTAGCTCTCTTTTGTCCTGTGAAGAAGACATTTTCAAGAATTTGATCTTATCTTTGTATACATTCAGGTCCATTCTTTTTCCAATATCTTCAATGATAGCAAACATTTCTTTAAGATCCTTCACACTTCTTGCTATCAGAGCTATATCATCAGCATATGCAAAACCTTTGTTCAAAATACACGTATAAAAAAAATAAAAAATAGATATCTAACGAGCGGTCAATGAGATTTTAAAATTATTTTAACTATAATTTATTAATAATTAAACCACAAATTAATTTATTTTTAGTTATTTTATGTATTAATTTCTTTTTGACTATATTGCCAATATTGTCCCTCTCAGCTGGCTTTTTGACTGATAAATAAATAAATTTAAAGCCTCAACTATATGTACCTAAATATGAATTGCTTTTATTCGGGTTTCTCCCGCGTTGATTCGCTTTATGGACATCAGTTTCACTTGCATTCCAGATAGCTTCGTCAGGTTCTGAATGAGCTACAGAAGATTCTTTCACTGTTACATATATATCTAACGCTTGAGCTAGTCAGGCATGTGGTGATTGGCCGGATGGATCTTTGAATTTAATTGTTGTAAAAGACGTTTGAACGTTGAGGAGAGAGGATAGCCGTCTTCCCTGTTGAAACTCTCTGCGTTTTTTGCTATTTCAATCACCTCTCTTCTCAGCCGAGAGAAATATTTATTTTCTCTGGCGATGATCTTGCAATTGTGAAAGTTAATGACGTGGCCGGGTTCTGACCACGCGTGCCCTGCAACCGTGGAATCGCGAAAAATTTTCTTTTCAGTCGCCCTTTTGGTGCTCCGCTATTCTACACTTCAGGGATCTCGATGTTTGGCCGATATACGATTTTCCGCAGTTACACGTCACTTCGTACACTCCTTCGTAAATACAACCGGGTGTCTACCTTTTTCGGTTCGAAGGAGGTCAGTGGTCTTCTTTTCGCTTTTGAATCTTGTCAAGACGCCGTGCTTGGCGAGAAATCTCGCGATCCTGACGATGCTAGCTGTAATGCAAGTGAAACTGTAGTCCGTAATATGAATGAAAACGGGAGAAACCCAAATTAAAAAAATTCATCACGTCCCCGCGGAAGCCTCCGTACCAATTGTATGTAAGTATACTTATTTACGAATTTTGTGGATACCGGGACTGTACGGTTTACCCTGCCATTAAGGCTCGTTCACAACTTTCTATTAATTCCAGCCAATAGCATGGCATACTCTACTATCGATAGTCGGGCAGCAATCGATTACTACTCTCTATATCTCCTCGAGCAGCCATATTGGAAACGTGATTTTGTTGTGAAAGTCGTATGTGGATACGTTTAAGCGAAAATGGATGCGGATAAGTTGATCGAGTCAGTGCTAAATAACCCTCACATGTTCAAAAAACCTTCCATTTTTATACTTCTATAGTTCAACTCACTATTTACAATTAATACTTCACACATCAACTGAGCTGTTTCGGGGGAGCATACTACAACTCTCGAAACTCACACTACCGATAGGCCTCATCAATCGATTGTAAGATCGAATTTGGCAGTGGTGGGTTGTGATTGGTTAGAAATTTCGCTCACTGGTTCGCCTTCGACGAGTGAATAAGTCAAGTTACGCCAAGTTAAGTTGTTGTGAACGAGCCTTTAGGTTTAATCCCGGGTAGTGGTTGGAATGTGTCCGATCGAAACGTAGGCGAGGTATGTAGAGCGTAACCCGGTGGGAAGCCAGTGAAGAGTTCATACCTTAAAGGTCCGCGCTTGAATTTGCTCCACGGCGGTCTTTGGCGGCGGTGCGGCGAAAAAGAGCTTTTTTTTAACCGCACGCATATCCACTCTTCGCCTCTCTGTGCCCCCGATGAGTTGGCGTCCTCCCCCCCCCCCCCCTCACCCCCTTACCAACCCCCTTTGCCTGCTCTTCCGTCACTCTCCTCTCATCCGCCGGCGACCCCCCTCTCTTACCCCCACTCCTCCTCCCTCCCCCCTCCCCACACACGTTATGCAGATTGAAGGGAACAGAACCAAAGTCCCCTTCTCTCTCTCTCACGTTTCCAATCCACGTTCCACGGCACCGTGTTCTCCACCGCTATACAGAGCGTGCCACGCATGTGCTGTATGAGCCTTATTAGAACCATTTTACAGTCAAAGTTTTTGTTTACAATTTCGACCTGACACTCGCATTACTCCAATGGTTATACATTTCACCCAGAGCACTCTAGCGGTCAGGCGCTAACTATCAGCGCGACATGTATACACTTTAATTGAATATCTTGCAGATTTAAGTGGGAAATTACATATTTATTTCTCAGGGGAAACTTAAAAAGGTAATTGTATAATCAATTATGCATCCTGAAATATTCTGGAACCAGATTGCAGCGCAATAATGCCGTCCAGTCTTTTTCTTGGCGTTTTCGCAGTGTACTTTCTCGGCCATCTTCCTTGTTTACTTACGGTTGCGATGGCGATGTCTCGTGTGGTCCCAGGCGTATTTTTAAATGGAAGCCGATAAACGTCTTACAACAAAAGGAATATTTACAGCATTTTTTTCCACAAAAAATAAAAGATTTATTGCAAAACATACTATCTTTATCTTTTTAACGGATACTTATTTTTCCATTTGCGCCTGAAACAATTGGCGCTAGTAGTAATCCATACGAGATATCGCGATTCCGTCGTCACACCCTTGATTGCGAGACCACGATCCCGGATAGGGTAACACGGTGCTGTGTTTGTGTGGTGCAATATGTTTTGATCATATTGGAAAAATAAAGTTCATTAAAATAATTTAGTGCTGACCGAATATGCATTATGAAACATGGCTGAGTGGCTAAACGAATGATAACTCGTTTTCGCTAAAGGGGCTATTAAAGTATCACGTAAGGCGATTTTACCACTTTTTTAACCCTCCCCCCACATAAGACAACGTACGATTTCACGAGCCCTCTCCTCTCAATCTTACGTAAGTTATCAGAATTTTTTTAAACCATAGACATAGATTGTAAACTATGGGCGATTCTATGTCAAAATGCGCAAAAACTGACCTCGTCACGGAATTCAATAATGGCTTTTGATATTTCGCGATTCGCTGTACGCCCAACTCGCAAAAGATGTGATCTTTGAAAATGCGACATCTCCAAACTATAATGAACGCAACGTATTGGTTGTATGTTTTTCTATAGTTTAGCAAACATTCACGTGTACCGCCGCGGCGGTCATCCTAAAAAGAAGCGATATGCGGTATGATAAGATTTTTTCCACTAGAATGCTGCCGGCATTGACACAAGTCCTAGTCGCGATGAATCCTTAAATGACGAAACGATTCCTGATTTGATGTGGTTCCACCGTGAAATTATTTAAAATGTCATATCAATCATATTTTGGCTTTTCATAGAAAAACATGTCCCATGTGTGGCATGGACAACAAAATCCTACCTTTCCACACAATTTGTTTTTTTGCGTATTGAACTTAAAATTATGTATAAGAAATTGACTCATGCCTTACTTGATGGAACCACGTCATTATAAAATGAAACAGAATTAACTTTGGACCCACCCTCTCTTTATCCTCACCAATCCAAACCGTACCCTTTCCCCCCCTCCCCACCATCTCCCTGTCGCATGTACTACATATATAAGCTTACAGATTTAAATTTTTTTACCTTGAAAATGGCGATCATTTGCTGAAACCATGGTTGGTAATAAATTTAGTGTGGAACTGACAAAAGTTATTTCTGTTTTATTTTACATTAAAATTATATGTTGCAAAATGCAACAGTGTGAGAACATACGAAAAAGTAGTAATACCTAATATAAATGCCATAAATGCGTGGAAAATCGTTCTCAAGAAAGGAAAACCACAGGAAAATTGAATAAAAATATGATAAATGCATCTTACTACCTTATGTTTTGATATATTAACAAATTGAAGCAATAATTGCTGCAATAATTGAAGCCAGAATGTGGTAATTGATACAGGGTGGTGCAGTCGGCTCCAACAGCTTGAAAAAAAAGTGTTCTTTAAAAATATATTTGTCCACTTTATCAGCATATTTTATACCTTTATTTTGGTTTCAACGGCTGACACATGTCGTATGCGAAAGTAGGATTATTCAAACCAGTTGAACAAAAAATTTGGTGTTTACTATTTTCTTTGATTTGCACAGTCGCGGCGAGAATTCTTCTCAAGGAGATTTCACCCCGACTGTGTGAGTGAAAAAATATACGGAAAGTCCATTTTTTCTTTTGTGTTTGTTAAAAAAATACTACTTTCACTGACGACATACTTCAGCTGTTGGAACAACCTGAGAAATACAATATGCAGATCATTCATCGTGTATATATATATATATATATATATGTCTTGGTAGAAAATCGCTCTCGGCGACGATGCACATGCATAAATAAAACAGTGATACACTAAACAAACACAGAAACACGCAAAAAGGACACTCACAAAAGAAAACTTGTACGTTTCGGCGTCAGGACGCCATCGTCAGCGGTAGAATATATATATATATATATATATATATATCTTTAAATGAATACTTTTTTTCAGCGATATAAGCCGACTTTGGCACAATGTACATCGAATCAACGCATTTTGACGTCAGTTATTGCAATAAATTGCTTATAGTACAAAAATAAGGTGCCTCGATTTGATTTACATTCAGCTTTCTGGAATAATTTTGGTCTAATATATGCATAGCGTTTCGGGAAAATGGTATTTATGCATAGTCATTTAATTCAATAATGCTATTTTTCCCCTGTTTCTCACATTCTTGCATATAACAACCATGTAATTTCAAGTTCAACTGTCGAAGAAAATAATTGTGGAAATGTGGTATTGTGTTTTCATATCAATTAGAGGACATTTTTTTCTGTATGTAGCGAGAATATTGAGTCAAATGGCATCTAAGTCATATGACGGTGGATCAATGGTCGAAACCATGGTTTTGGGAAATTTTCTTGAGGGATTTTTGAAAGCTATTTATACATTTTTTCTGTTTATGGAATAACTTCTTTGATATCACATCAACGTTTCTATGAAGTCAGATCTCAATCATGCGTTCCGTGACTATCGTGTACTGGATAGTATTGTCTTATTAAGTAATAACAAATAAATAATAAAGTTTATAGCTACAAAATTATAGTTCAATACAGGATACATTCATGCATTTAGTTATTACATTATGGATATGTCCCACGTTCCAAAGAAGGAACGAGCGTGTGTTGTTGGCACCGTTTTCGTCACCAACGCACTTGTACTCTAGCATAATATATTCCACCTTTAAAAATGCGAATGAAATTGAAAGAAAAAAGAAAAACTAACTCCTCACAGCATAAGAAAACGTGGATTACATGATCATATGTGAACCTGTCTACAAGAAAAACAAGTATTTTGTATCATCCATTCTAAATAAACTTTGTACTTTCCTGCAGAATTTATATAACGGTACAACGCGTTTCGACGTTTCTACAGTATCATCAGGTACAAATTAAAAAAACAGACTATTGGACAACAAACTACGGTCAGTAAACAAAACCTACTGAGAATTAGAACCTGATCTGTGAATCTGTACTTGTGTGGAAAAGTACAAGGCTAATTATTTATAATAATAATAATAATATAATAATAATGGAGTTTATTTAGCAGTAGTTTCTCAAATAATCAATTACAGTATACATTACAACCACATTTTCCAAATCACAATATTCCAATTGCAAAAAAAAATAATGTTACATAATTTTCAAACAGAAAAGTGTGATACTTCCAGTACACTTTATACATTGACTTTAAGCACACGATGCATTTTACAACTTAACCACAGTGTCTTGCGTGTACCAACTATTCTTTAAAAAATATCCAAATTTTTAATAGTTTTTAGTTCTGAGGTCATTGCGTTGTATAATGACAATCCCCTATAAAAGAGTGAGGCCTGTGTTGATGTCTTCTTTCTCATCGGTAGGAGAAATGACTTTTTATTCTAGTATTATATTTGTGAAAATAATTGTTGGTAATTAGAATTTCGTCAAAGTATTTTGGCATTAACTCAATATTAATATTATGGATAAAGGTTAATACATTGTATTGTAAAGATTGACTGAAATCCGTTAATATTAACGTCTTTAACATCAATTTTGGTACCAATGTCATTTAAGTGTCATTCTCATATTTCTATTCTGTAGTACTTGTAACCTATTTCTGTCTGTGGCATTGACTAAAACATGACTGCTGCGCAATGATTATAGTGCGGTAGTATTATACCATTATATATTAGTTTCGCTGTCTTAAATGTTAAAGATTTATTGATTCAGCACATGATACCCAACTTCATCGTAATATTTTTACAGATATAAACAATATGCTCCTTGAAATTCAGTTTCCTGTCAATTATCACTCCTAAATATTTTATAGATTCAACTAATTTCACGAAGTGAAGTCTAACTGTATAGAGTGTATTTTGTATTAATTCAAGCCCGCATTAAACTTAAACGTTTTGATATTCTTTTACTTGGGAATCCATAGCAGCTACTTAAAATTTTAATATTCTACTGTAATATATATTTTGCTGCTTTGGTTCAATAGGGCAGGGGTTTGCAAAGTTTTGAGACGGAAGAGCAAAATCCGTCTCTCACAGAAATGTAAAAATTATTAGAGAGCCAAAAATGCATTTTTAGAATTAAGGAAAATTAAAAAGTAATAGTGTTACAAGTTATAACATTAACTATTTGGTAATTAGAAGAAGAAAAAAACATTATTATATTCCTTTAAAAAAATAATGCGGTCAAATGTTGTTTACAAAAAAGTTATTCTCCCAATTTTATAGCAAAGGATACCTTCTGCGGATAAATGAATAGGGAAATGAAGTAATCAAAACTATGAATTAGCAACATTATTAAAATTATAAAATTAGGTTTGAAATATTCTGTCACATAATTTTTCATTTTGGTTTCAGAGCTACTTTAATGTATTCTAAAGAGCCGCGTGTGTGGCTCGCGAGCCGCAGTTTCCCGATCCCTGCTCTAGGGCATCAGTATCCTTGATGGAATTCCATGACCCTACCATATACATATGTAGTTATGTATGTAGTTCCCCGTTATCCTATGTGTTACTTATCTCCAGAGGGTCTTAAAACGGCCTTTTATTTTTTTCGGTCAAATCCCGGTCAACAGCGCTGTGGCGGTGGAAATTTAATCACATTCTGGGGAAAATCGGTTGCCAGCTCCACCCCCCCCCCCCCTCCATAGCCCTCCCTCCGCCCCCACCATCAACCACCCTCATCCCTTCTCCTGGTTTATTTAATCGACCGCTCGCGAAAATTCATCAGTTTTGATTAAATGAAAAAGTTATATGCTTAAAAAAAAACCTTATCATTTTTTCTAATATCTGCCGCCGCCGGACCCTGGGCTCGCCTGAGACTCATGGCTTTCCAAAGAGATTAGGTTGGGTTCCACTCGCGTATTTTTTTTAGCTCGGTATGAAGTTAAAAAAGTGAATAAATAAAAGAAAATTTGGCCAGCAATCCCGAGGGTTCTCTCTTCTATGAAAAAGTTGTAACGGAGCGCAGACACGTGAACGCTTAGGAAAAAGTGTTTGGTTGTAGACTGGGTTGCACCTTTTCTTTTAGCAGATGTCCTTTTAACTGGGGCTCGTTCCAGCTCCAGCCCTTCTATCACGGCGCCAAATTAATCAGCCAAAAGACCACTTTTCTTTTT
The DNA here is from genome assembly GCA_963573305.1 of Pyrrhosoma nymphula. Taxonomy (NCBI): domain Eukaryota; kingdom Metazoa; phylum Arthropoda; class Insecta; order Odonata; family Coenagrionidae; genus Pyrrhosoma; species Pyrrhosoma nymphula. The sequence continues at coordinate 1,332,156 of OY754335.1, read as the reverse complement.
AATAATTAAATGCATATTGTCAGTCGTTTAACTATTGAGTGCGTAGAATGTTCTGAAATTCTGTCCGGTGGAATCTAGCTTGAGTGAAATGGACAGGAAATTTTGAATAAAGTATGTTTTTTTAGATTGTTTAAGCAGGTGCATTACTACTAATTGCGGCGATCCCTGACTTGATTGTAAATAGCGGAATTTCCCAAATAACGGCGGGTTAAATCTTTTAGGCTGATACGATCGGTACAATTTTGTAAAAAGAGTTGTATCAGGCTTGATGTCGTGGAATAAAATAATAAATTAATATTGGAAATTTTCCACAATATAAACTTTGATTCGACCAATTTCGATGCACTACATCATCATCAGGTAACAAATATGACTCCAGTATTGCAGATACAGAATATATATATATATATATATATATATATATATATATATATATATATATACACGTAACGAAAATTTCGCCAATAGGCCACAATATAATAAAAACACTTGACAGGGGGTGGGGAAAGAAAAGTAAAAAGAGAGTGAGGACTTACTAGACGTTTCGGGCATGTAGGCCCTTCTTCAGTTGTAGAACATGGAGTAGTACCGCTCCAAGGTAGGGGAAGGGAAGCGGGGAAAGAAGGGAAGTGAGGGGAAGTTGTGGTATAGGGGAGGGGGGACGGGGATGGGCACTGGTGTCGCACCTATATGTCTAGGGGGGGAGTGCAACAAAGTAGGGAGGGGTGTGGGTGAACTGGGATGAGTTGAGAATTGAACCTGGCTGTCTAAAAGACTGCAACAAAGTTGCTAAGTTGGGAGGGGGTGGGGGAGTGTAAGAGGGACGGGAAAGGTCACGTGGTGTCGCACCTGGATGTTTAGAGGGGGGGATGATGATGCAACAAAGTAGGGAATTGCGCCTGGCTGTTTAGAGGAGTGCAACAAAGTTGCTAAGTTGGGAGGGGGTGGGGGAGGAGAATAAAAGGCGTCGGAGGAGGAGTCTCCCTCCTCCTCCGACGCCTTTTATTCTCCTCCCCCACCCCCTCCCAACTTAGCAACTTTGTTGCACTCCTCTAAACAGCCAGGCGCAATTCCCTACTTTGTTGCATCATCATCCCCCCCTCTAAACATCCAGGTGCGACACCACGTGACCTTTCCCGTCCCTCTTACACTCCCCCACCCCCTCCCAACTTAGCAACTTTGTTGCAGTCTTTTAGACAGCCAGGTTCAATTCTCAACTCATCCCAGTTCACCCACACCCCTCCCTACTTTGTTGCACTCCCCCCCTAGACATATAGGTGCGACACCAGTGCCCATCCCCGTCCCCCCTCCCCTATACCACAACTTCCCCTCACTTCCCTTCTTTCCCCGCTTCCCTTCCCCTACCTTGGAGCGGTACTACTCCATGTTCTACAACTGAAGAAGGGCCTACATGCCCGAAACGTCTAGTAAGTCCTCACTCTCTTTTTACTTTTCTTTCCCCACCCCCTGTCAAGTGTTTTTATTATATATATATATATATATATATATTCGTAGTCATAGGAAATGGAAAGGGATAGGAACACAGGGTTTGGTGGGGAAGATGAAAATGTGTCGAATCCATATAGAACAAATTACACCTTACCCAGGATCCTGGGTAAGGTAAAATTTTTTCTATCTGGATTCGACACATTTTCATCTTCCCCACCAAACCCTGTGATCGTCCTTTTATGTGTTCCTATCCCTTTCCATTTCCTATGACTATGAATTTATTCGCGCCTTTGAGCGTCTGATTTTCGAATGGATGAGTATATATTTTATATATATAGATATATACAGAATTGCAAGTAAGGGGAGGGTCGGGGGGGGATTGGGGGGGGGGAGAGGAGGAGATAAGATGGGAAGAGGAAAGGGTGGGAGTTGAACATGAGTGACTATGTATGCGGGGATAAGAGAAGGGGTTGAGAAGTATCTGGGTGCAAATGGGTTTAACCACACATAGCTACAATCTGGGAAGGCACGAGCCATTGAGGAGTCCCTAGGCGCGTCATCAAACATCAGGGCCAAGGGAGTCTACAATGGGATGAGGGAGGATGGGGGGAGGAGATGGCCGCTGTCTTAGGGACGTAAGAGTTGTCACATGCCACGTCGCCTTTCTTCCAGGTCCGAGGAAGGCGCAGCAGCAAGGGTTAGGGAGGAGGAATGTCGCCGTGGGCAAGCACCAAGTCAACAAGCACCAAGTAGCATGATGGCGGGGAGGGGCGTTGGGAGCAATAGTTGCACTCATTAGGAAAGTGAGGGAGAGGAGGGGCGATGATATTGGTCAAATTAAAGTTTATATTGTGGAAAATTGCCAATATTTTTTTAATATGTACGATTTTGTGTTCAACTAGTTAAGGTGCTGTCACGTCTGTAAATCATGAAACATAATTAGAATGTTGCTAGGATCTATTTTTAGGGAAACCCACGGTACTCGTTTTTCGTTTGGTAGACGTTTCATCTCACATCCAGGAGGCGTTGTTATCAGGTCGAAAAATACTTCGGAATGCCATTTTTGAAATCGTCATAATCTTTGCTACTACTCTCATTCATTTATTTGAAAAAATAACCGGAAACTAGTCGTAAGTGGAGTGATACCCGGCAAGTAGCGTTACTCGTCGAGGTACCAAAACGCCTGCCTGATCTGTAAAGTAAAAAATACTTTTTAAAATTCATTTCAAATAACCGCAATAAAATTTTGTAACTCCCTCGCAACATCTTTAAAGCAAAGTTCGTCAGTCAAATCCTTCAAAAGTACATTAATTCAATTGCTTATTGAAAAAAAAACCTTTGAAGTTTTGTATCAAACGCGAGGCCTACAATGTTTTTCATTACTCTTAAGCTATGTAAAAGTGTCCATCTGATTTAAATTTGCTTAATCAATTAAATTTTATGTATCAAATGTAACTGATTCACAATGAATTGATACTTTTGTTGGATTAAGACTCGCAATGACATAAGTATGTATAAAAAGTAACAATACTATATAAATATTAAATGTATTGAATAAATTTATATGTATTTGAATTGTAAGGTTATAGTGGGAAGTAAGGCATTTATTCAAATTTTGCTTGCTGTTGTATATAGCAAAAGACTATACTGTACTCCTACTTTTTTGTTAATTATAATGTAGGTGGGTCATTCCACCTCAATTCAACAAACGTTTGTCCCTTAGGGTCTCAGATTTCGATAAAAATTGGTGCATGGTACAATATTAACTCATACTGAAAACCCTCAGACCGTTTTGTGAAAAAAAATTTTTGAGTAAATTATGCATATTTTAATTTTTTCGCATTTTTAGCAAAAATCCGTGCCTTAAATCATATTATCACTTATATCTCCGCTTGTAATTGTCATACAACAATGATTAATAGGTTTTATTAAAGTTAAATCTTTATTGAATGCAAATATATCAATACAAAATTATTTTCTTCTATACCCTATTGTTGTAAATTACTAATGTTTAAAAAATTGTTAATAAACATTTCTCAAATACTCCATCTCAGAATCAGCCGAAACTTTCTTTCCATTATCTAAACATATTCAGCTAACTTTTCCAAAAATAAAATTTAGTGGCAACTCATAAATGCGTTTTTTATAAATATTTAAACATTTACAATTTTCTCTCGCGCGGCCCGTGTTTCAAAAATTGTTAATATACTTTTCTCAATACTCCATCTCAGAATCGGCCGACACTTTTTTTCCGTAATCTAAACATATCTAGCTAACTATTCCAAAATTAAATTTAGTGTAAATTCATAAATACGCTTTTTATAAATATTTAAACATTTACAATTTTCTCTCGCGCGGCCCGTGTTTCAAAAATTGATAATGCACTTTTCTCAAATACTCCATCTCAGAATCGGCCGAAAATGTTTTTCCGTAATCTAAACATATCCAGCTAACTAGTAAAAAAATAAAATTTAGTGGAAATTCATAAATGCGTTTTTTATAAATATTTAAACATTTACTATTTTTTCTCGCGCGGCCCGTCAGCTTCCAATTTGGAATACATGCAGCAGACACGTGATGCAAGCCTAAACATTTCCCTAATTGCTCAAGGTCGTGACTATATGAGATAAAAATATATTATAAACTATGAATGTTAATAATTGTTATTTGTTCTGTTAAATGGATGTTTGCAGAGAAATTAACCATTGAGCCCCACTTTCTCTGCGCGAAGTTTTTTCTAACTACTCCGGCAGAATTGATTGAAAACTAACGATAAAACAAAATCCTTGTATTTATAGCAAATGTAAAATGGTTAAGTTACTATGCTTTCCGTAAACATATGATGTCCTGCCATGTAGGAAGGGGTCCTCTCCGAAATATTTTATTTGAGGATCCTGATATCTCCTGCATGCAACTACAGCTGAATCCTCGTCCCTTGCTGGACGAAGAGAGTCTCTTCATTGTAACCACTCCATTTGATTCGGGTATTGCTGCGTGAAACTCCCTAATGCCTGGTATACTAACTGCCTGACGAAATCTTTTCGCAAGTACATCGGAATGTTTTTCAATTTTTTTCTTTCTTTGCGCAGCCAAAATCCACTCCTAAAATATGATCTTTTGCCCGTTTAAAGAGTTCTATAGGTGTACGTATTTGTTTTTTGTATGGAAGCTGAAGGCTTGTTCTTGCTGCTAGTCTTTTCAAAGTTCCTCCCAGTCTATCACTTGGCCCTTTACCATGCGATGTAGCAAAGAAATGCCATTCTGCAGAGGCTGTGAAATCTTTCCTGTGAAGAGATAAGTTCTGAAGTTATACTTGTTTTATAATGAGCAGCAACCATCTGAATAACATTTTTCTTTTTGAAGCTTCGGAACTTTCAATTTCAAGAATTTAAGAAGAAGTTTTTGAAAAACATGTACAGTTGATGGTATATGCTTCAGGCTGTCTGATATGATTACGAAGTTCAATGGGATTACATTATCCTGGACTTTAAGTCGATAATTGCAAGCAAAGAGGTGAACTGTTGCTTGGCCGTTATTCCAAAGCATACCTCTTATGCTGTCCTGTAAAACGAAAGCGTAATTTTATGGAAAATCTTCAATGACGAGAACCTGCCCCACTTGGATGTTATGCTTTACATTTCTAAGAAAATCAGATTGATTTTTAGCAATGTAGTCATGTGGCTGAAGTTCCTGTAACTTTTCAATAAAAGTTTCAAAAAGTTATCGGTAGATTTTGTAAAACTTTCTAGGGAGCAATGGTTAGCTTGCACCCATTGGTGGTAAGTAATGCTATCAATTAAATTTCCATCAAAGTGTTCTTCTACTGAATTCCAAATTTTGCTCGGCCCAGGGCAGTTTTTATATTCGTTCAAATGGCATGACTCAGTCGGTCGCAGGGAAACACATCATTGCTGACAAATAGTCTTTATATGACAACAGCGGCTCGGTGTTATCCCCTGGATTTAGTGGTGACAACCTTGCACCTAAAATCATGAATTTAATAATTTGATGCACCAGACACACGCATACGGTATGAGTTCCTGATGCTCCCGCAAGAACGCACTTCTTAGGTCTGAACTCTGCAAAATTTGAAAATGAAACAGTATCTTCGGCATATTTTTCCTTAAATTACAAAATATCTCTCTCAAATTTCCTAGAATTAGTTTTCTGTTTGTGTATCCGTTTTCCATTGTCATTAACGCCGAGCAAGAGTTTTCAATCGATTGTGTCGGAGTAGTTAGAAAAAACTTCGCGCAGAGAAAGTGGGGCTCAATGGTTAATTTCTCTGCAAACATCCATTTAACAGAACAAATAACAATTGTTAACATTCATAGTTTATAATATATTTTTATCTCATATAGCCACGACCTTGAGCATTTAGGGAAATGTTTAGGCTTGCATCACGTGTCTGCTGCATGTATTCCAAATGGGAAGCTGACGGGCCGCGCGAGAGAAAATTGTAAATTTTTAAATATTTATAAAAAGCGCATTTATGAATTTACACTAAATTTTATTTTTGGAATAGTTAACATATCTAATGTTTAAATTACGGAAAAACAGTGTCGGCCGATTCTGAGATGGAGTATTTAAGAAAAGTGTATTAACAATTTTTGAAACACGGGCCGCGCGAGAGAAAATTGTAAATGTTTAAATATTTATAAAAAACGCATTTATGAGTTGCCACTAAATTTTATTTTTGGAAAAGTTAGCTGAATATGTTTAGATAATGGAAAGAAAGTTTCGGCTGATTCTGAGATGGAGTATTTGAGAAACGTTTATTAACAATTTTTTAAACATTAGCAATTTACAACAATAGGGTATAGAAGAAAATAATTTTGTATTGATATATTTGCATTCAATAAAGATTTAGCTTTAATAAAACCTATTAATCATTGATTAATGACAATTACAAGCGGAGATATAAGTGATAATATGATTTAAGGCACGGATTTTTGCTAAAAATGCGAAAAAATTAAAATATGCATAATTCACTCAAAAAGTTTTTTTCACAAAACGTTTTGAGGGTTTTCAGTTTGAGTTAATATTGTACCCATACACCAATTTTTATCAAAATCTGAGACCCTAAGGGACAAACGTATGTTGAATTGAGGTGGAATGACCCAGGTACTTATTATCTTTTACTGTATATCTGGCAAAATGTTACGTTAAAATCCGAGCGAATATTTTGATTTATATGTACTTGTTCTTATAGGGCATTCCCTAGAAAAATACATGTTCTATCTATCGATCTATGTATCTAAAGCCCTTGTCCCACGTGACTTTTTTCGTAAATTTATTCATGAGATCAATATTCAATGCACACGTATCGTGAACGTGAATGCTTCGATGTCACACGAGCAAGAGAAATTCGTGAATTTCACGTTTTCAGGCCGGCTTTGGACGAGAATCTTTTGTTGTGAGTAATTGATAGTGCATAGTCAATCTTTACGAAAAGAACAAATAGCGAAAAGTACACCACAGAGTCTACAAACCTATGTATAGTAATAACAAGAAAATAATTATAGACTGAAGTGCCAACTAAATGGATTGCATGAGCAAAGAAAACTGGCTCACGATAATGCACTTAGACCTCCCAAAGTAGCAGCTCCCCAGCGATAATGCGTGATTTATGATTCAAATTAAAGCCGGTTTTGTTTTCAATACATATTTGCAAATACAAAATAATTCTGCTTCTGCCATGCAATGAGGTAATATCAGCAATTAGCTCAAATATTCGATGTGTGTAATACTAACCTCTTTAGCTTATGTAAACTGCGGATGAAGATGACATACTTCAATGACGTTTACTTCTCAAGTAGTCGAAGTAATCTATAGCAAGGGCATGGTCGAAGTGCATGTGCGCAGAAAAACTAATTATTAGTAATGTTTCGTCAAGAATGTACAGGGCTGCCTAATTTACAGAGATTCACGGAACATTGACACGTGCATGCGTAGTCCGATTCTGAAAGCTTTCATTAACTTTTAATTACAATGAAAAATTAACGAAAAATATACTGTGAGACACAGGCTTTATTCAAGGAGGTTTGAAAAAAAATGTAGAAGAAATTCCGCTTGATTCTTGACACTATATCCATCATTGTTGTCGGCACAGTTTATATGAGCATGGGTATTCTAACCACGAGTTCTTGTGTTTCTTGCGTAAATGTGAAATATTCGAGGAACGTATAAATTTAGTTTATTTTTAAATTAATCATATGCAATGCAAACGACATTGCGTGTAATTATTTGGAAAATAGTGCTTTCTATAGATGGTCGCTGTTTTATATAAATAACTAGCTGTGTCCGCCATGCGTTGCAATGCGTATTTTTCTTTCTAAGTTGGCACTCATATACAAAGCAGGAATGTACAAAATAAATGAAGGACAATGATTATTTGTATATTCGCAAAATAAAATACTCTATCATGAAGTCCCCATTGATTTCCATACTTTTCATGGCTTGGCCCACAAATGTTTCCTGAGTTCAAAATCGGTCCCTAAACGAATCTAAAACATAGTCCAATGAATTCATCGTACCTACACAGGAATTCGTAACGCACAAATGATGGCAAGGATTTCCATTCTATGTCTATGCTCCGGTTTCCAAGTAAATAAAATATTCTATAGTTGAAGTGGTGCAAATATTTAACATTTTCGAGCTTAAAAATCCAATTTTAGGAAAAAGCGAAGCGTATGCGAAAAATCGAATGCAAGAATTTATAACCTTGTTCTTTAAGTTACCAATTAATAAGCATTTAAAATCTACATCATGAGTCTAAGCAATTAAAAAAAGCAAATAAAGTGACCAATGCACCAAATCGTACTCTACGTACAAATAAATTACGCAACTTTTAACAAAAATTATCTCTCACTGACATGATTCTGATATACGCGATATAATGTCTCATTGATACGATTCTGATGCACGTGACTGGGCAACTCGTAAACGATCTGCTTTGTTGCTTACTTGTTGTTCCTCGCTTGTTTGAGAAGCTCGCGTGCCAGCACTCATTTGTTGAAACGTTTCCCCGGCATGCGTTGCAATTCCTCTTTTTCTTTCTAAGTATGGACGCATACACAAAGCAGACACATATACATGTACAAAATAAAAAAAAGACAATGATTTTTGGTGTATTAAATTAAAATTGAAAAAATGTATTCAAGTGCTTTGGGATATACATTAATTGTGGTCTTACCGCCCTCTGCAAAAACAAATAAATATTGCGGCTGCCCCACTCGTATACATATGAAAAGCATGGATATTCCAAATTTAATACACACACTCGAAGCGATAGACCTTGTGCCTTATTGATGGTCATTGAGAAGGCAAGAAGAACTCAATGAAATTGATAGCCAAAGTAAATGTCATGTTAATTGAGAATATGCCAAGCAAACCACTTAATTCAAATGTAAGCACTAGCATTAATGTGGAAGCTGTGAATAATTAACACCCTGGTGACAATACACAGTGACAGATAGTGTGACAATAATGTGCTGCTCACTGTGCAAGTGTATTATAGTCACAGCTAACGAACACTGTGCAGCACAATGTCCACACACTGTACCGTCACACTGTTTGATGTGATGTCTGAAGATGTCATATTAGTATAGTTACTGTAATGGTATTGTTAATTTTATATTTCCTGATCATTTATTGTATGTAGTTTTTATTTTAATTTGGAGGAGGATAGAATAGAATAAGTTTATTGTTCTTGGACGTTTTCGTCCACTAAGAACATACAATAAAGTTACATATTTGTAAGAGCTCTATAAATTATTGATTAATAAGACAGTTACATTATCATGATCAATAATAACATGAGACATATAACATATAACATGATAGATATAACATGAGACATAACATGAGAGGTAACAATTCAATGAGATTTTGCATAATTATTAAATTAACACCCTTCTTGGTTGAATAGATACAAAAAAAATCTTTTTTTAAAAACAAATACAGAACTTGATTTTTTTATGTCGATAGGAATAGTATTCCACAACCTGGCCCCTGCCACACAGAAAGATTTTTGGTATGTAGTGGTCCTATGTAGAGGAGGAATCAAATAATCGGGAGTCATTCGGGTGGTAACGTTAGCCATGTTTACTCTAGGAGGAAAAAATTGCTGCAGATAGCCTGGTTGCTGATTTTGAAAGAGGGAATACATATAAGAACCAAGGAAGTATTTTCTTCTGGTTTTGGCCTTCAGCCATGTAAGCCTGGTAAAATAGGGGGAAATATGATCATCTTTCTTGAGGTTAAAGATAAATCTTACACACATATTCATTAAACGTTCTAGCTTAACATTTAGCTCTTCAGTGATATCATGGTACACAAGACAGCAATAATCAAAGTGGGGGAAAATGAGTGAGGAGATAAGTTGCTGGCGTGTGAGAAGGGGTATGAGGTTTTTCTGAATTTTAAGCTGATGAAGGATCATATTAACCTTATTACAGATGGTTAACACGTGATTTTGCCAAGACAAATTACACACCATGGTGACCCCAAGGTTTTTAACATTATTTGAATACAATATTTCCGTATCACCAACTAATATCTTTGGAATAGCATTAGCGTCGACTTTTCTGAGTAACTTGGAATTTCCCAGAATTATTGACTTGGTTTTGCTACAGTTCAGTTTGAAATGGTTGTTTACAGCCCACACATTGATAGCGTTGACATCCTGGTTTACTTTGGCGATTGCATCATACAAGTCATTCAAATGGCAATGATAGTAAATCTGCAGGTCGTCAGCGTACATCATGTATTTACAGTTTTTAATACAACGAGGAAGATCAAGGACATACAGAGAAAATAAGAGAGGGCCGAGGACAGAGCCCTGAGGGACTCCACAAGGCACATTAGTCCAGTGCGATATATTACCATTTCTATCCTTTACAGCCTGCTGTCGCTCGTTTAGATATGAGTAAAACCAATTAAGTGAGGAACTCGAGAAGTTAAGATCTTTCATCTTTTGGAGAAGTAAGGCATGATTCACAAGGCCAAATGCATTGGTAAAATCAAATAAGACAAGTATGGTGATTTTATGTTCATCAACAGCACGACGTATATCGTCAGTAACTTTGAGTAATGCTGACTGCGTAGAAAATTGTTTTCTGAAACCAGATTGGAAAGGATCGTTCAGGTTATTGTGGTTTAAGTAGTAAGTGACTTGTTGAAAAACAATCCGTTCTAGACATTTAGAAAGGGAGCATAAGTTTGAGATTGGGCGATAATCGCGAGGAGTAGTTGGTTTTTTTACCTTTCTAATTGGTGTAATAAGTGACGATTTCCAAACCTTTGGAAATTCTGCCGACATTAGAGAGAAATTAAAGATGTCGAGTATTATTGGGAATAGTGTAGTAGGAGGATACGCATATCATAGGCACTCAAGAGCAGACGATATGTTCTTAATTGCTCCTGCTTGCCTATTTCTCACAAATTCTGCATTTTATGCCCAGAAAACGAGTAGACAAATGTGTATATAGGCCTAGATATGGGCCACTGAAAATTACCTCGGTATTTTTCGTAAAATACCACACCCCTTGACAATTACCGTAATTTTCTAGATAAGTCACCTATGTTTGAGGGAATTTTTCATACAGATAAATTCCCAACATGTTCTTTTAAGCTAAGTCTACATTTCCTACGTGTTTAATTATAAATTGAGGCATATGTTTAACTCATTTTTTGGAATATTTTACTTAAATTATAACATTATTAGAGTAATGCATTGGACTATTATTCTTGAATATTTCTCATTTTTTGACAAAAGAAAGCCAGATTGCGTGTTGCTGCCGTAGTTCTTTTTACAATTTTTAAAATTTTAAATAGATTAATGTTGCATTAGGTAAGGGTTAAACATTTTTATTCGCTTCCTTTTGCTATTGGCTTTCGTATTTTACCAAACATTTGCTATTAAATGCTTAAAACTAAAAAATACTGGAAAATTACGGTAATATTCGAAAATTACCGTAATCTACCGTGGTAATTTACCTCAGATGAAAATTACGATAATTTTTCCATCTCTATATAGGCCTATTACGCTGATGGTATATCACGGACGCTCAATATGGCGGAAGCAGCTTCAACTTCACTTATTTAGCCGAGTAGATACATATGTACCTATCGTATACGCGGTTCCATTTACTGTATATTTCGTAGCTCCAATGGGTGGTGTTACCCGCCTGTCCTAATCGGCGGCACATGACCCTAGTTCTCTCGATCGCCACCCAAAATAGCCACCCAAAAACAACGAAGCAGCACTTCTCCGTGCGAAGACGAAGCGCAATAGAACAGTTTCCGCGGGAGAACGCCGTTCCTTCCGGAACGTTCTCCAAGTGTTCCACCCTTGAGTCGATCGTGAGAGAGGGGGAGAGCGAAGAGAAAATGTTTCTTTTTTTCCTCTTGTTTCTTTCTTTCGTGCGAGAGCGAGTTGAAAGACGTCCCCGACGAATGCGTCATCACCCTTCCCACCTCCCCTTTCGTATTTTCCCTTTTTTTACTCCCTCCCCCCCCTACTGAACTACGTGACTAACATAAGCTATAGGCCTTGGTCTATTATTATTTGTTTCAATTAAAAAACCACCAATTCGCCAACGCCTTTCGCATTTTTTATGTAAGCTTACATTCACTAGTTCATAATTAACTTTGTGGTATTCCATCATGTTCGTCGATGAACAATGTAAGGACCCGATAGACCGATGTGGAGTATATTTATTGAAGTGCAGCGATTGCAATGGTGTCTACGTGGGGCAGACAGGCTTCTGTGTCAGGAGAAAAGAACATTTAAGTGCTTATAAAAACATCAAAGAGGATAAAAGTAATTTTGCTAAACACTTAATATGTAGCAGCAGCCACAGGAGTGATTTTTACAATGAATATCCTAAAATTATGCAACGACTGCTTATGAATTAGATTCAAGAGAGCAGTTGGAAAATTTAAAAATGTTGAATATCCACGACAACATGACGAACATTATGACGAATACCTTTATACCCTTCCTTTTCCCTTATTCTGGCCTCCGTTTCAAACTTCTTCTCCCCTTCCGTTACGTAACTACGGAAACAATAGGATAAACAGATCTCAATTAATGCCTGATGATATGGTGATTATTCACTGAAACCCGGGTCGCTGCTTAATTTAAATAAGAGTGGTATTAGTAACAGATATTCATCGACAAACATAAGCTTACATTGTTGTTATATATTGGAAACATGCTGTGATTAACCTTTTACTCACCTTTTTAAATGTCACCCTAAAGCCCTTATGAAGCTTACATAAAAAAGCGAAACGTTGGCGAATTGGTGGTTTATTAATTGTAAAAAATAATAGAATAAAACCTCCAGAAAAAAGCATTCAATCATAATTAAGTGGTCAAGGTTATAATCTACATAGGAGAATTACTAAAACGTTTGATAACCCCAAATACCGCACAACTAAACACGAAAAATCATTCTACATCTCATCGAGTAAATTGTGGAACTTCCTGTCAAATTACATCCAAATATCCAGGAACGTCTCACAGCTCAAAGAAGGAGCATGACTCATTATTTATTTCCCTCAGCGTTCTGAACACCATATTTTTTACTCGAACAAATTGGGCGATATTTATTATTTCTGTCTATTATTTTCTTATTTGTTATTTTGAAATTATGTTCAAAGGATTCTTCCCAGAACAATAAAAGCTGTTTCTATTTCTTTAAACCAAATACCGCACTGCAAAATGTGGAAAATCATTCGTCTCCTCTTGTAAATAATAGCACTGATTGCCAAATCACGTCAAATAGCATCCATGTAATGTCTCTCACAGTTCAGAAGGAGCTCAACTGATTTTTTTGTTCCTCTCATTGTGCACTGAACACCACTTTTTTCTACTCAAAATAATCGAATTATATTTGTTATTTGTATTAGTGATTTTGATTGTTAGCTATCTTTCGATTAATTGTTTCACAGGGTCGTGGCTGATAATTTGCTTCCTTCAGTGTCTTGAACATCACATTATCATTTAAGCATATTGAATAATTTTTGTAAATTGTTATCATGATTATTTTTATCATCTCATTTTTGTAACCTTCAGTGTCCCGGCTGATTAATAATTACGTTTCGGTGTTGTAAACGCGACAACTGTTTTAATTGTCTTTGCCCTCAGCTGATTTAGTTACCATCGTTTTGTGTAGTTTTTTTTGTATTTATGGTTTTTGCTAGTTACCCCTTGGCGGTATGTATTTTGAATTTGTTCCAAGGGATTTTGTTCCCAGAACAATAAAGTTGTTTCTAATCATTGCGGTTGCACAAATGATGTGGTACGCAGTAACGCCCACGGTTGCGAAGTTATACACGCGGGCGCATTTCACCGTCTTGGTTTATGAAGTTGTTTCTATTTCTAGTCTATTCCCCCGGAGGGAGGGTATTTTCTCCGGGGGTTGGTCGGTAGGTGTCTTTGTCACGGGAGTATGCGACGTCGTCATATTGTCTCTCTTCCTCTCTCCCTCTCTCTGTGTTTTGGGGAAACATCTCACAGCTCCTTGTGGAGAGAGAGAGCAACTTAAACGCACAAGAAGGCAGAGGCAACATCGGACGCTGGAGGCGAGCTTTTAAGGGTTTCTCCCCACACCCCCCTCTGCACACAACCCCCTCCCCCAACAATCCACCACCAATATAGGGCGCAGCCCTTGCTACCCCCTCCCCTCATTCATCGTCATCATCGAAGGCCGTTTAACTTCGTTAAAAAGCAAAGTGTTCCTCTCTCCATCTATTTGCCGAGTTTGGAAACTCAAAACAAAAGGGGGGCCGGCGGTAGAACGCGTAGAGCGCGCCGCCACACGTCATAAAGTCCTCCTCCTCCTCCTCTTCTTGAGTCTCTCCTCTCTACTCTCTCTCCTCATACTCCCTATCGTACTCCCTAATGACCATAAGTGTGTGTACACGCAAACAGCTTCCAATTTCCCCGCTACCACCACCGCCGCCGCTCCAACCACGCTGTCGGGTCAAGGGCTTGAAGGGGATGTCACGTGGCTTGATGTGCACGTGTTCAGAGAGCGTACACACTTCAAAGCTTTGGTCATCTTAAACGGTTACCTTGAATGCGATACTGTAACATGTGAAAAAACGAGCCCCACGTTTTGGGCGCCAAAAATGTAACATATTATAAATCTCCAATCCCTCAAAAACGATAACACACTCTCTTTTGATTATTATCAGTTTGACAAAGGTATTTATTTTCTTATATGCACATTGGTTTTATCTCCCCTATCTAATTATGGTAAATTTCTCCAATCACACAACCTCGGTGAACATTTATCAATGGTATTTAAACACTTGAAATTTAAACATCAATACCAACACTCAAAACCCAAATAATTTACACATAACAACAATACAAAAGATAATTACCTTAAAATACAATGCGGATGATTGGTCCACTATATATACTGATTTTTATGCCCACAAGTTCAAGTTGAGTCCCTACTTGTGTTGGCTCCTCGCTCCATGCGGTGCACTTGGAATTTTTGAGGTTGTCCTTTCCCACTTCTATGGCGTCACTACTCTTATCTGGTGCGATTATGGCTGCGTCTTCAAATTGACAGTCGCTCAGCGTTTCACATTACACTGCACAGGTTTACTTTTTGGATACTCCGGGATACATCGCCACTGACGGCACCTTTGTAAAGTCGACTGCCCTGGGCAGACCAGACCACGGGCAATGGCAGGGCCCTCGGTCCAAAGTAGTGGAGCGCTGCAACGGTTTCGCGGTATCGCTCTCTTATACCCCTCAAATGGCGGTATTGTTGCTCTTCTCCCTCCCCCAACAATGTTATATAACCTACGAACTTCCGCTTCTCGAATCGCCATGTGCTCGCTTACGCCTATTGTTAACGATATTTTTTGCTCACCATGCGTTCGGCAATATGGCGGATTTGCGCATATTACATTACCGATCACGTGGTTAAATTTTGTGGTACATATTTGATTTTATTTATTTCAAACAATCAAAAACAGCCGATGTCTGCCTTTGCATTGAACATCTTCAACTTAGAATGTGCAGCATTAACAAAAATGAAATGTGAAAAAACCATGGGGGTTGGGAAATAATATGAAAATAAAAAACAAATAGACAATAATGTAAATCACTAAACTACAACAACATGGAAAAATAGGGAATCAGGAGGAAGACGCTTTTCCAATCTGGCGCTTGAATGATCCATGAAGGGGGAGCAGAGGGGTAGATCGAGGGGGAAGGGTATAAAGCAGATGAAATGGTGAACTGTACTAGAACAAGGCAGGAAGCAATTGGTGGTACGGTGATTGTTGAGCAATTCTGGGGTCAGGATGTGAAATGAAAAGTATGGGACTGTTTCAGTGGATCAGTGCTGACCATTTAACGCAGTGTAAATAAATGAACATAGAGGTAACGAAACATGGTGGAAGTTCCCCTAGCGGTAAGCGTGACGTCAATTAAGGGGAAGGTCTATTGAGCCGAGGAGGGCGGACAGCACGTGGTGGGCAACGCTGCCTATCGCTGATGAAATACGTTGCCTGTAGAAACCCAAAAGTAAGGTACAAAATATGCAGATTATTCCACGAATGTATTTTAAATGAGCACTTTTTTCCAGCCATAGGAGCCGACTGCAGCGCCATTTCCTACGAATTACCGCATTTTGACTTCAATTACGGCATTAATTCTTCAATAACTAAAAACAAATAAGGTGGTAAGATGCCTGTATTACATTTTTATTCAAAATCTCTGGATTATTTCCTTTTCAGAAACAGTTTTCGATGAAAATGGCATTTGTATTTTATGGAAAAATACTATTTTTCCCCGTGTTTCTCTCATTCCCCCATTGTACACCATGCAATTTCAAGTTCAATAATAGAATAATATAGCGCGGAAAGGTATTATTTTGTTGCTCATATCAGATAGAGGACAAGTGTTTTTAAAAGTAGACAGAATATGAATAAAATGACATTTAAGTCATTTACCGCTGGAACCACCTCAACACGATAATCATAGTCGAATTCAATCTAAAATTTATCCTGTGTGCGGAAATTTTTTAAACGACTACCGTAAAAAGAGATGGATGTTTATTTATTAATTCTCCCTCCCTTGATCATTCTATGATGAATGATCGTGGATCACCCTAAAAATTGCGAAATTAAATTACCAAGCTTTCATTGAACATGAAGGAATAGCTTGAAATAACAGGAGCCGTACGCTATTTCCCTGTATTTCAATATCCAATCTCATCTTGACTCGAAACACTTATCATATTTCACTTGCCTCTCCTTCAATTTAAAATATCGTCTCCTACGTCTTATTTTCTTCCGACGCCAAAGTTTGAGGTTATCTTCTTCTTTTTTTTTTACATATTTCGGAGAGCCCTGTAAGGTCGTAAATCAAATTCTTGGTTCTCCTGGAGTTTCTCTTCGCGCGCCGCTAAGATCGAAAGTTCATAAAACAGAAGACGGTGGCCCAACCCAAGGCCTGAAAGACACTCCAATCGGGTAAACACAGCGGAGGCCCGTCTTAGGGAAAGTCAGGACGAGACTTATAAGCTACGTTTTAGCGCTGGCGTTTTTGCGTCGTGCGTAACGGACGTACCACATTTTCATGGCAACAGTGTAAACAGAAAACAGTAGAAAACCTCGACGCGTTCAGTCTTGATAATGGGGGTTCATTTCGATTTTTGGTTTTTTACTTAATCGTGCAGAGGGGGACCATGGCAAATGATCATTTGTAAATCATCTCTTAAGGCCAGTTTACACGGTACATTTGTTTGTACAAACTCTTCCGTGAACTCTTGTATGAGGAATTATGTACCGTGTAAAGCGGCAAATTGTATGAACGCTGGTGCGAATGTCTCAATGCCTGCACGGGAAATAGAACCTGTTCTAATTTCGTTGAGACAAACGTACAATCTCACGTACATTCGTTTGTACAAAATGTTTCATCGTGTAAAACGGCATTTAAAGATTCCAAAAATTGCCAGAACTTGGCAAATTTGATTTCAACGTTAATATTGAAAAAGCATTAGAATGATAATCCCCCATTTTTCTGGTTCATTATGGAGTTTATGAAAAGAATGGATGTTCACGATGAGTATAAACGATGATATACAAGATTATTTTTGGCAACAAATTGAAGATTACCCACAATTCCTTGGGAAACAATGACGTGACCAACAAAAGGCAAGCAGAAAGCGTCGGTCTTCACTTCCTGTCGCAGCACCGGTGGCGCAGGTTGCGTCAAAAGTTGAAAGGTGGGCTGCTCCGACGGCAACGCAGCCTGCGTCGAAGACATTGCTTCTGATTGGCCACGCAGTGTGCGGTAACGCAAAGAAGGATGCGTGAAAACGTAGCTGTATGGCCGTAAAGCCAAGGCTGACGTGAGCGAGTTGGTCTACGTCTCAATGTGACCAACGGGTTGTTGAGATGAATACTTAACACGGATGGGGAAGGTGCAATGCAAGGCTTGATGTATGATTGAATTCAACCAAAGATCAAACGCTCACTTAAAGTAGCGAATTTTGTTCTGCCTTGAATTTAATGTGCTTTCTCGTGAGAACCTGAGTCAATTCACTTGTGAAATCGTATTTTTTCCGTTTGGAAATATCTTATGGTCTTCTCCACAAGCATTTAGTTTATGGGATTGATAAGTATGAGTTGCACAAAGTTATTGACCTCGTTATTAAATTTGGGTCGTATTTGACCTATATTAGCGCTTTCGTAACTTATTGATAGTTATTGTTTCCAATGTTTGGTCTACTCTCACTCCACTTAATAAAACGTATGCATGAATATCTAATAATACACATAAGAAAAAGTCAGTATTAGTAAATAAACTCGCTATTTGTCTCATTATGCCTATTTTATCTTGTATTTAAACCTCTCAATAAGGCTCATTCGCCATCTTGGTTACTTTCATAGTATTTAACTGCATTCCATCATGCATAAAACGTTATCAAGTCAATTACGGAGCCAATAAAACTATCGAATGCTTTCTGCAACACTTATTGGGCGAGTTCCTTGATTTATTGGTTTCATGACTCTATTGTATAAATAGGTATGGGTCGTATATACAAGCAGTGGAAAGTTCTTCAAAAATATTTACGATATTTTTCATTGCAGTAATGGATTTCCAGTATAGTTTGCGTAATGATAAAGCAGCATCAGGATTGTTGAAAAAGCAACTATCAAACATGCTGCTGAATGGTCACATTCTTAGATAACGGAAAAGAAAAGCAAGATTCTTTATTTGCATATTCGCACTCTAAATTCATCGGACGCTTTCTTTTTTTTTAGCCCAAAGAGCCTTTTTCAGCTTTCATTCGATATTCGCAACTACATTTAATTTCTGTTATTTTCCACGGAGCATCGTATGATCCTCACTACCGCATTTCTCCGAATATAAGCCGCACTTTTTCCCCCGATTTTGGGGCCTCAAAATCGGGGTGCGGCTTATATTCGAGGTGCGGCTTATATTCGAGAACTTTCTTTAAAAAATCGTAATAATGACCGATTTGAACAAACCAGCCATTCCGATTCACGGAGACGCCAGCTAAACTCGCGTAAGCCACGGGGAAAGTCAGAAATAACGCTGAAAAAGGTCAATTTGGTACACAATTTATTCATACATTAAAGAATAGTATATGTAACATGGTGTCATACTTACATAGGTAATGTAAAAACAGATATAAAATTCTAATGCCTATTACTGTTGGTAGTACGGGATGCACTAAAAAAAGGGTGCGGCTAAATGCACGCATTAAATTTTTTCTCTGTTTGAGACCCTAAAGAACGGGGTGCGGGTTATATTCGGAGAAATACGATGTATGAAGATGTGCTCTTCGACCAGACAATTTGAAGCTACATTATTTTGGGGCCATTAGTTGACTCCTGACATTACCCCTTTTTGAAATCACCCACTAATTGGCTCACAATCAGTTAGAATACGCCGGCTTCAGTCATTATCAATCGGATGTGCCATCTGAAGGTATAACTCACGGGGAGTGATAAGTTTCGTTTGAATTGTAAGCAACACGAGTGCAATCATTTCGAGTTCCTTGCTGGGAATAATACATCCGTGTTGGGAAATCTTATGACTGATTAATATGTTCAATGGGATCAACGATGGTTTTAGGTGCTTAATTAGTTGGAATTCAAATAAGTGTCTTGTAGCTCCTAAACTAACTGGAAGTAGGTGAAATCACTCGAAAGGTTTCAATAATTGATAGCATTTCTTTTAAATATCGATGTTTACTATTTATATCCAACAGCCCGAAACATCGATGAATATCGTTGTGACGACTGATACCAATTGACGGGTAACCCTTGTTTAATAAATGACAAATATTATTTTTAATATTTGGTCCATAAGTGTTAAATTATTGCTTGCAACACATTTGAAAATGCATTTTCTTCTTACTTCTTATTAATCTACTCGTAAAAGAAAGGGATGAGCATTTTACAAACTAAATGTCCTAAACAATTTATCAACTCTCAATGATACACTATATCGGAAAATCCGTGGCTAATTTATTCATTTTTCATTCCGGTCATATCGATGACTACCTTGCGATATAACATTTAAAATATGCATCTACTGATGGCAATATATATCGCTTATCTCGAAGTCCAACTATGGTTTTCCTTTTGCTGAGGTTGTATCGCATCGATTCCGCACTTCTCTAATTCTATTTTATCTAGCTAATAGTAGACCATATTTGACTAGAGATTCAACATCCAATTTGTTGTATGCAGAGAGCTCTTGACATTAAAGCTGTTCAGGCTACATTGAACTGTTACCACCGCTGAAACTAACGTGGTTGTTGGGACAAGCCATTTCTATATAACGGTAAATAACCTTTGGAATGAAATTAAGTTTTGGGGAGAAGTCATTGGGGAGAGATTCATGATGTGTGATATTGGGCATGTTTGTCCAAATTAGGCTCAGTTAAGTAATGGATTTATACTAGTACCGCAACAGAAAGATTTTTTTGAGAAAATCTTGCGTAATTGCGTAATTCTAAAGAGAAATGAATTCTCATGTGAATTTTAGGCAGAGAAAGGAGCAATATATAGTATGATAATGGAAGAATCTTTGACCAGAAGGCGTAAGGTATTTCAATTCTTTCAGCATTGTAAAAAAAAGGATTTGACCTCAGACCGGAGTTAATTAAATCATTTAGAGTGCCTGGTTCTTATCCGATGTGTTCAATTTATTATTCATCGTCCAACTTAGCTTTTTTTTACCTATCAGCCCAGGAATCTAAAATTAGATAAAATCGATGACAGAAGCAGTGGATGTAAACCTGCTTATTTGTAGTGGAGCTCCATGTGGAAGCAAACTACTGAACATCCTTACTAACAGAATCCTGTATTTTGTAATCCCTTTGGTCTGGTTAGTCAACTGAAGGTTTTCTTTCTGATGCAAAATTAATTTGAAAGCAATTGTAAATTCCGGTGAAACTGAGTAAAAGGTTTTAATATAATAACTTTCATAAAAAATTACTCAGATATTAGTAAATTTATTGAATTGCGGCCATTTCTTTGATAACATGGCTTAAGTATATATTTTAAGGACATTTTTTGGAATGAATAGGGCTGAATAGTGGGTGATGCTTCAAGTAACACTAACTTAAATGAATATTTCTTTGCAACCAAGAGACTCATGTTATAGTTGTAAGTTTTGTTCATTTTTTAGGTTTCAAAGTTTTAACGCATTTGTATTGTCGGTTAAATGTCTAAGTGCTCTATGCTGGAGTTTTTAAGTTATTGATTTAAATATATTAATCATAAAAAATTGGGCTATATTTATATATATGCACACATATATATCCCATCTCTTCGTTCCCTTTCTGGAAAGGTCTAGTCAAAATAGCTTACGTAATTCACGGTCTTAAGCCTTTAAAGCCAGCTCTGTTTATCATAATTTCTCTATACATCACTATACTTGCGTGCGTCTTTTGCTTAAATTACCCAACAACATTGCTTAACACAAGCCCATCTGTTCGTAGAACTTTTACTATTCCTACTATCAAGAGTGTCCTCCACTGTAAAAATTTCGCTAAATCTCATTTTGATATTTATTTAGAAGCCTGTTCATCAATTTAGTCTGTATACCTTGTAAATAATCATCAATGCATCATCTTAAAATTGAGGAAAATATTAACTTCATTTCCATGCAAATATTCCCCTTACTATTCAGGAAATTTCGAACTTGCATGAAATATTCGCCGGGTATAAAATATTTGCTAATCGGCATGAGGTTCTCATTAATCAAAGGAGATATGTGTAATCCACTTACCTTGCCAGATTTTCGACTATTTTTTTCATTTAAACCAATCATTGCCCAATCATTTTAGCCGGCAAGTAGGTGCGTATTATCAAAAAATTACTAAGTCTTCCTTAAAAATTAAGGGCTTCCTTTTTATTTATTTATTTAAAAAATAGACAACATGCAACATGATGCCATTTTATAGTAATACAAGTAATAACACACGCAAAAGAATTAACAACAAGAAGATAAACAGATAATATAACAAAATGGCAAGCCAGAAAAGATTATTTTTTTGGGAATGAGACATGGCTTGGTTGGCGAAGGCGATGGAAGATGAGGAGAAAGAGTCAATGTTGTAAGGGAAGGGAATTCAGGAGAGAAGAAAGTCGAACAATAAGGGAGCGCTTGGTGAGTGATAATCTGGGAGTAGGGATATGGAGCAATGATCGTGGGTCCTTGTTGGTCGGGATAGGAATTCTGAAATTAATGATGGAAATAAGGTCAGGGCAGTCAATGGTCGATGTGTTTTTTTCGCCAATTGAATACGTGTTTAACACTTCTCTGAATGGGGAAAGGTGGCTCTTTTGGATTATAGAGTCAAGTCTTTGCAGTATATTTTTGAGTTTTTATGAAGTAGTGAACGCATTCGTACACGTGGGAATAGAGGGCGAAGACGTCGATATCATCCGTTCAGTCACGCTCGCCGTTTAGCTTTGTTCCTCTCTTTTTGAAGTTTTTCACTTCCCACTGGTCATTAAGTTATTAAGAGTCATTATAAAGGTGAGATTACAAACTAACACCAAACTGGGTGGTTATTTTGCACTAGAAACTTAAACAAGATACAACATGAAGGATGTTACTTACTTACTTTACTTTACTTTACGCGATCAGGCCCAGAGGACCGCGCGATGATACAACTAAGGCCTTCCATTCTCTTCTGTCCTCTGCTATGTTCCGCCAGTTCGGCCAGGTTTCTAGCTGTTGCAAGTCTTCCCTTACTCCATCTATCCATCTCTTGCGAGGTCTCCCCACTGGTCTCCTTCCTTCTATTGTCATATCCATAGCCATCTTAGGAAATCTTTCGCCACTCATTCTAACCACATGTCCAGCCCATTCCAATCTCATACTCCTTAACACTCCTATAATATTTGGTTCTTGATACAGATTGTACAATTCTTCATTATGTCGTCTTCTCCATTCTCCTGTTTCTAAATCAAGGACTGGACCAAAAACCTTCCTTAGTACTCTTCTTTCAAATATCGCTAATCGGTTCAGGTCTATTTTCCGTGTGCTCCATGATTGGCATCCATACAAGAGAACGGGACGGATCAGTGTTTTGTATAATCTTATTTTAAGTTCCCGGGAAACGCTTCTTGAGCTTAGTATTTTATTAAGTGCATAGAGGCTTCTATTTGCTGTTTGCAGTCTGGATTTTATTTCCGTTTCACTTGAGGAGTTTTCTGTCAAAATGGTACCTAGATATTTAACTTCTTGTACTCTCTTGTAGTCATTATTGCCAACTGTAATGTTTCTATCATGATTTATTTCCCTTCCAACAATTAAATATTCAGTTTTTGAAGGATTAACCAACAATCCCACTTTTCTTGCTACTGCTTCTACTAATTGCATTACTCCTCTTAACTCTGCCTTTGACTCGCCAATGATAACACAGTCATCTGCATATGCTAAAAATGAAATTTTTCTCCCATTCATCATAAAACCTCCCATATCATATTTGTCAATTTCCCTCTTAATTTTCTCTATAACAAAATTAAACAAAATTGGAGATAGACCGTCTCCCTGCCTCAAACCTGTCCTAATCATAAAACTTTCTGTTACTTTATTTCCCAGTTTTATTTTAGCTTCTGTTTCATTGAGACACATTTCTGTCAGGCTAACAAGTTTCTTTGGTATGCAGAACTCAGTCAATATCTTGAACAAACTTTCTCTATGTACACTGTCATACGCTTTCTTAAAATCCACGAAGAGGAGATGAAGGCTACGATTGTACTCATACATTTTTTCACATAATTGCTTAATAAAAAATATATTATCAGTGGTAGATTTACCTTGTCGAAAACCCCCCTGATATTCACCCATTATGTTGTCTGCGAATGGCTTTATTCGACTTAATATGCATTTTGATAAAACCTTATAACAAATATTCAATAGGGCTATGCCTCTGTAGTTGTCGCAGTTCATCTTATCTTTCTTTTTATGGATAGGACAGATTAGGGCCACACGCCATTCATCTGGTAATTTGTGGTCTTCCCATATTTGACTAATCAGCCTATATATTTTCACCGCCAGAATATCTTCCCCAGCCTTAACCAGTTCCGCTGATAATCCATCTTCTCCAGCACTTTTGCCATTTTTAAGTTGTCTTATATGTCCTTTTATTTCTTCTATGGTTGGGTGAGAGATTTCTTGGTCCACTGTTGCTGTTTCCTCAAATTGTAACAGGTAGGTTGGATCCTCACAATTTAGAAGTGAACTGAAGTATTCCCGCCATCGCTTTGCAATTTCTCGTTCATTCGTCAATACTTTCCCATTCGTGTCTTTTATAAACTTACATACATGTTTACCATTATTCTTAAACGATTTTATCTTTCTGTACAGTTCTTTGTTTCTATTTCCATGGAAATCTTCTTGGGCTTCCTCCATAATGTTTTTTATGTACTTTCTTTTCACCCTTCTTATAGTTGTCTGTGTTCTTCTACGCACCTGATCAAACACTATCTTCCCGTCCTCATAGCTTTCTCCTTGTATCCACGCTAGCTTAGCGCTTTGTCTTTCTCGAAGAGCATCTTCACATTCATCGTTAAACCAAACCTTTTTTCTTTTTGCTCGTTTTGGGAGTAGTTCTTGAGCTACCTCTTTCACACTGCTCTTTATTTCATTCCATTGTTCTTCTAAGTTCTTCTCCTCCTCCTCTTCGTTACTTAATATCTCAAAGGATGTTATTAATGTTAAATTTGGTCTAAGTACAAACTCAATATTCGATCCTGGGGGGTTATTTTGTAATCTCACCTTTTTAATGACTCTTTGCGGGAAGGCGGGAGATCCGTTTGGCTCTCCTAATGATCGACTCACAATCGGCCTAGGTCAGATGGTGGCTCCATTTCACGTTCATAAAGACAGGTGAGATGGAACTAATGAAATGCGGAGCCAAATGAAACGGATCAAGAGTCAAATGATACGGATCAAGAGTCGAAAGAGCGGATGAATCAAATAAATAGACTGGCAGTTCACCACTTGAGAGCCGAAGATGGTCACGCCGTCGCCTGGGTGGTGTAGTTGAACTACGAAAAATGACGTACTTTTCCATATTTTATGACGTATTCTCACTAAGGTGAGATTAAAACATAACCCCCCTGGTTGGTTGTGGTGAATATTAAGAAGCAATGAGAAAAACCTGCGTCTTTGTTGCGACATTCTCATGTCGTTGTTGTGCGTCGTGTATGTTATGAAGTCATGAGTTAAGTATTCGCCATTTTGGGACCGCCTTTATGCGATTGGAGGGTTTCTTGTCTAAAAAAAAACAAAGCGAAACGAAACTAAAAAAAAAAACCTTTGACTTGGATTTGGAATGCGACTTCTTGTGGTGAGGGTTAATTTGTGTTGAGTCGTACAAAGATGCTTGCCAAACAATCACACAGTGGGTTCTCAATTATTGCCTAGTTTGTTTGAACGTCATTTAGTAAACTTCTCGTGATTGCTTTTGCTCTTTCTCTCCCTCTCTCGGTGTTGAACTCTTTGGAGCGATGGTTCGTTTTGGGGAGAAGGAGAGGTTAATGTGGACTGTGAGAGCAATTTCCTGTCCTCTTATTTTACTGTGGGCCTCCGATCGTTTTGGAAATAACGGAATTCATCGATTAATTTAGGATAGACTGCAAGTCTTTACCTAAGACCTTCATTTTTAAGTGAAAAATCGAAGACTGAACTTGTTCAATTCGTGAGCAAACATACAAACTAAACACCGTTATTTTTTTGACGAAATCTAGGTGTTTTAAATTTCTATATTTTTTTTTAATATTCCTCCATCTGGAGCGCACAGTCTATCACATGAAAAACAGCTTAGTACCTTTATAAGCAAATAACTCGAAAAGTAGTTCGCCGAGGGGTTAGTATTTTTATATTATTGGAAATATAAGAGTTTTTTATTAAATGGGGCATAATTCATCAAATTCTAGGTGAAGTGATTTTTCCCTTTAAGGGGTGGGGCGACGTATCCGGAGATCTCTCGGTGCCCAGTGTGATTGCTCGGGAGTGTTTTGGTAGCACTGCTGCATTGTAAGGATTGGTCGAGGTAAGAAGAGGAGGGATAGATAAGATAAAGTTTATTTTCTCTGGGAATATATAGTCTCATGGAGCACTAGTACATGGCATTTACATTTGTTAATATTAGAAGCTGCTGATACTATAAGATTAACAAAAACAAATAAAGTAATATTTACAAAATGGCATACAGGAAACATATTATATGAGGCAGGTATTGTCTGAGGAAAAATTACATTAAAAGATTAAAGGCTGTAGACACTGTGGCATAGCATTCGATCCTTTCTGACGCGTGAGATCATCGCTCTGCATACGTCTCCTCGTCTTTCAACGGATCATTGTCACGCCTCGCCGCCCCTCCAGCGGGCTCGCCAGGGCGCTCGAGAAAATAAAAGAAAGAGAACCGATGTCTAGAATATTCGGCCTTTACATAGCCCTGCCGAATATTCTAGACATCGGTGCTTTACAATGCTTTCTATATGCTGCCACTAGTATATTATATGATTTACCAAAAATGAAACAAAGAAATAAGTAAATGTTACATTTGATATACTAGTATTTAGAACATAAATACTGTTTCAGAGCTCTCTTGAATGTACAAGCAGGTGTCAACGTCTTTATATTCAGAGGAAGAGAATTCCACAATTTACACGACGTTACATAAAATGATATATTGTAGGTAGATGTTCTATGGCGTGGTATAATTAAGTGGTACATGGAGAGAGGTAGGAGAGAGAGTGAGAGAGACATATGAAAGTGTTTTTGAATGTTGTTTGAGGACACGTGGGACAGGCTTGGGCGTGGGAGGCGTACTCTGGTGGTGGGAGAGGAGAAGCGGAGGTGGGTTGTCATGGAGAGAGACCCTCTTTTGGAGGGGGGCGAAGAAGAGGGGTGCGGGGCAACAATGCAATGAAGAGGAGGGCGGGGGACTTGAGGTGGGACTGAAATTACAAGAAGGGTTCGACTGCGTTGGTCAAAACCACCGGGGATGGAGAGAGGGCATGACGTCAACAAACTCTTACCTGACTACCGAAATATCCACCATATTTCTTGGAATGTCCCCATGTTCTTCCCTTGCTTGCCTTTGGATAGTATTGAGGAGTGGACGCATTTGGAAAGAATAGAGTAGGTTTTATTTATGCTCTGGGTACAACACCCCTTAGGGCAATACAAAAGTTACAGTGGTGTGTATTTATACTCATATAAAAGTGACAATGATGATGAATGCAATAAAAAGAAGGAAGGCAAACTGGTTAGGGCACATCATGAGGCATGACTACCTCCTGATTAAGACAATGGAAGGAAATGTGAAAGGAAAATGGAAGAAAGGAAGAAGAAAGTTTGAAATATTATCGGATTTGAGGGAGAATAGGAGTTATCAGGAGATAAAAATGTAGGCATAAAATAGAGAAGTTTGGAGTAGTTCACCTGGAACCTGTCTCAGGACAGATCTACCTTGATGATGATGAGAAGTGACAAAGGAAAATAATAAAGCATATAGATAAGTAGATACATCGATGGGACCCAGGCTCCAGTCTCTATTTTTCATGTTGTATATTGGCAGGTGCCTCAATCAGAGACCAAATTACAAGTGAAAAAAATGTCAAAAATCCACAGCCACTTTACTTTATACTTGGAAGGGAAGGTGACCAGACGTGACACACAGCAAATGAATGTGGGACACAGGGTTACAAAGTATTAAATTGAGTACTAGATGCAGAAATGTCATCGGAGAAATAGGTCGTACATGGCCTAACAATGACAGGTACTTAATTATATTCCAGGTAAATTTCGAAGCAGAGAGTTATAAAGTAGTGTTTTAAATGCAGACAAAGGTTTTAGTGAATTCCATGCTACATTCCATCTGACTACGAGTGATTCGTGATATTTAGACGTGCGATGTGCTGGGCAGTACAGATTAGATGGGTCGCTTCTGGGGGACATGTTTCGAGATAAAGGCGGGCTAATGAAAAGGTCGTACTTGGCTCTATCCTGGAGAATAAAGAGAAATGTGCCAAGCGTATAGTGACGTCTAGCTTCCATTGCATATCCAGGCTATTTTTTTCTTTCTGCGGAGAGATGTGTGCATCACGTCGAATATTAAAAATAATTCGAATACAGGAGTTCCGTCGGCGCTGGAGTTTCTCTTTTTGTTCGTGAGACATGTCACCAAAGACCAATAAGCAATAGTTTAAGTGAGGGACATTTTAGCGTCGCAATTAATAGTTTCTTTGTGTGAAGCGGTAAGGGTATGCTTCAGGTTAAATACCGTTTAATTCGGAATTTTAGGTTTAATTCGGTACTGTATACTGTTCATCCTGTTTGAAACATGGAATACATGGTCATAAAGTGGATAAAAAGCAAGGATACCTACCTTCTGTTGAAAATTTATTGTAAGTAAACGCCGTTTTACATGTTGCTAAGGTCAGCACTGAATTCAGTACTGATAAAGTGCCGAAGACTCAGAACCAAAGTCGGGACTTAAATCGAATTCGATGCCTTGGAGCCTGTGTTTACACGATGCTGAATTCAGTACGCAGTGACGTTGTCCGGGCATTCGCTGAACTACGCAGTGCAAATAAACGGCGCCATATTGATTGAAGCAAAATTATGGAATGGCGAATTTATGGTACAATTTTCAACAGTTCTGAAAAATTCCCCGATAGATTAGTTTGGCCTTGTTATATTGGTAGGCGCCTCCACCGGTATTCTTTGGAATCGATCGACTCACCTGCTTGCCTGTGATTGGTCGTTGGATCCAAGAATCGGATATGGAAAATATATGTGTCGTACTTATTTCTCTTTTCAGCATTGATATTCGATTCCATAATCGGATGCGATCACATCATTTACACAGTTATGCCTGCTGAGTTCGATTCTATTTTCAGTACTGAAGCAAACATAGTGTTAAACGGCCTTAACTCTTCAACCTTATATGACTTATATATATGACCTATATATGTTACTTAAAACGATGAATTTTACTCATGTTTTACCATATTTTTTTCGATGGGATTATAAATAATTTGACCGGTTATATCAGGCGAAACTTGGTGGAACTTGCTTAACATAGTGAAGTGAAATCTTTATCTTAGTAAATCCACATAAACTTTATATACGACCTAGGTTTCGATTTAAGAAGTCATCATCAGGTACATGCATAATAAAACCCGGAGTTTTCTATATCCCTACGATATGTTCATAAAAATTCCTTTGCATCGCGCTGGCTCAGTTGCTTTAATCAGCGCACGGCGACGACATATTACGACATTGGGATACCTATTGCATGCCGGGAAGAGAGAGAGAGATTGTTTACGTACCGCGCGGAGTTGCACGATTGGCATACTTTGGATGGGAAAAAATATTTTGAAAATTGTAAATAAAAGCAAAACATGAGGATATCACGTGAAAGCGGATGAAAAGCTGACGTCCGCGCGCGGTGCACGATGGGACTTGATGGAATGGTGCACCGGCGATAGTGGTGGGTTTAACGGTTACTAGTTGAAGGGATGGAAAGAGTCGTTCAATTTTTTTTGCATTTTCGTTATTCCAATTTTTTTCCCCTTCTCGAGCAAGAACGCCGCCAAGATTGCTCTTGTTTACGTAAACTCCACGGGGGTTGCCAGGGACGTCAGACTTCGGGAATATTTACGAAAAAAAGCATCCAGGGAAGACTTTGAGTGGAGTTTTTTTTAAAAAATGTCGATTTCACGATGTGAACCACTCGCGTGTTTATAAACGAAGTCTGGCATATGTCGAGCGGACGAACGAATGAGTTGGAAGACTTTATGTGAGCGATGGTTCAGACCGAGACTTCTAAATTCCGTAATTGAGAGAACCTCAAGTAACAGCTTTGCGGTTCCACTGAATATATGTTTTTCATTGTTTTAACTAGTTTTGCTACTTTCTAGCAACTTCAGGGAACAACACCACAAGGTGGTTTATCCTACGTTGTTTCCTGAAGATACTAACAGTCTAAAAAAAACTAGTCTAATATATATCCCATCGTAGGTTTCCGCGGCGTTCAGATGAATGCTTCTCCATTTTCGGGTTTCTACAGGCGAAACTGTTGTCAGAAAAAAAACAGCCTACGCGGTGGAAACCCGGAAATGGAGAAGCATTGGTCGAAGCTATAAATAATTATTGGAATAACAGAGTTTTTATTTTGAGGGAGGCCTGGCAGTAGGGGAAAATGGGAAGGGGTTTTTTGATTTACGTAAAGGGGAAGGGATATGAGTAGCTTAATTGTAGAGTCTTCAATTGAGGGAAACGCATGGAAAGTAAAGGGGATTGGGGTTGACGTGTGTTTTCGTTCATGATGAGGGTTTTATTCAGGCTATGTTGAATTAATTATCCTATTTTTTTATATGTTCGCTGAATTTAGATTTGATCGCGTATTTCTTAAAGCTGCGCTCACATTATCTGCAAAGAGAATTCTCAAAAAAAAAACTACAAAACTTCATGGAAAGAATAAGCGCAAAATTAATTTTCTACCTTCCTTCAAACTAAATTTCGTCTACATACTAACCTGAGTGCCGTCGCAGAGGCGTGTGGCATGAGTTGTTAGGACACCAGCCAAGGAAATGGGGGGAGGAGAATATAGAAAAGGAGGGGGGATGAGGAAAGGACAGAGGTGAATTGGAAGTTAGTGTATTGTACCTGCAAGTTTATTGCGCAAGTTACTTGCAGTGTGCGACTTTAGACGAAAATTTCACGTGTAAACGTCTCTGTTAGTTAAACGGCACTTGCAGGACTTGAAAAAGTTTCGGCAAGTCGCTTGCAGAAGCGAATTATGAATGCTTGTAAGTGAAACATTAACTTTGAGTAAAAACAGCAATAAATGAGTTCATTTGCTTTGCCTTCCCCTAAAAAGAATGGCGTGTTGGGTTATATTTATGTGAATAAATGTGTCGATCGTCTTAAGATTGTCTAGAAAGAGCGAATTATGAAGACTTGTATGTGAGCCATTAATTTTGAGAAGAAAGGTCTAATGTTTCGGTATATTTCCTTCCAGGTGGGTGCCAGCCACTGTGACTATGTTGATAAACCTTACAGCTGGAGGTTTCGGGTTCGAATCTCAATCTCATCATCGGGTAAGAATATTGTATTTATTATAGACTGATTGTCTTAGAATAGACAGCGCGGCGGTACTACTTATGCTATATGTGGACTTCAAAAACCAAAACCAATACTAATCCAGTTATGTTTTCTGTGAACTAAGAGAACTTCAGATAAAAACCGCAATTCCGCGGAATATATTTCTATTGTTTCCACTAGTTTAGCCGTACAGTATAATATTCAGGACACATACTTTGAAGGTTGTGTCAGCTTGAAAACCCAAATCTAATAAGGAACCAGGTGTGCTGCCTGTGGGTTAAGATAACGTCAGAGGAGAACATTGCGATTCCTCGGAATATATTTTGTATTTCTCCAACAAGTTTCGTCGCACTGGAGCAGGTTGAATCTTTGAAGGTTGTGAGGGGTTGTTTCCTGAAGATATTGGAACTGGTGTGTTGAAAGTGGTTCTTGCATACTCATACTCCAAAGAAAATTATTCCCAGAGCAAATAAAGCATTATTTTCTCTTATCTTAAAGTAGTTGAAACAACGAAAAAACGTTTTCCGTGTTTCGTAAGGCTTTTATTTGTAGTTACATAATTTCGCAAATGAATTCCACTATGAGTCATTCTCAGCCATACATCTTACGTGCGAAATTCCAAGGAAAAGGACGTATTGGTAGCTCAACTGGCTAAAGCATTCGACACGAAGTCTAGGGACCCAGATTCGAGTCCCGGTCAAGGCCAATGGTTTTTCCTCCGTGGAATTACGCAGTTGCCGGTGACTCCATAAAGGAAACACCGTGGCTAGTCACGGTATCCTGAAAATTTATAATTTCTCATGTGTTTTCTGGGGTTAATACAAGATTATAAACTGCAATTTGAACCTTACATAGCAAACAAAGCTTAAAATACCAAGTAGAGAAAGTAATTGGACAGGCTATAGGAGCAAGCTATTCTTTATCGCCCTTAATTAAAAACAACGCTACTCCCGAAAAAATAACGAAAATGATATATGAGGCATATATTATATGCCCTACCGGTATGGGCAGGACTGCTTAGCAAGGAATTATTGGAAAAGTTAAAAGTAACTGAGAGGAGAATCATAAGATCTATTTGCCACATCCCATACCTCATAAGCAATGATATGCTGTATTCCAAAACAGGAATCACAAAACTAGGAATTAGCATCCAACAGCAGAGGCTGAAAGCTAATACAATAAACTGCGAGAAAGCAGTCTTTAGAAGTTAAAACATCCTAGGTGAAAATAAAATTACGGAAACAGACAAATACAAAAGGCCTGAAAGGGTTATCGTTAATTAGATGCAAGGGTAGCCTTAAAATAATTAGTAAAACAACGAAGCCGAACACAGAGCAAACGCTTTATATACAAAGCAATATCTGATAATTTCAGCATGTCAGCAGAGGACCACATAGCAAAGCCAGAAAAACGTTCATGAATATTTTAATTTTGCCTTTACTGTCTCCCCTCACGACCTGTTCACCCTATCCGCTGAATGACCACTTTCGTATGCTGAACTGCTAGGTCCCTCTGGCGTCATTCGGTTGTACTATACTACTGCCACGTTGTAGTGTATGTGACGGCGACCTTATTTATTTCTGTACTTGTCATGGAGTGGGAACGATGGAGTTAAGAATGGTCGGGGAATTGACGCACACTTGCGTACAGGATGTCTCGTGCCCGGAAAAAAATGCATTCTCGCGAGCACGGAAATATCACCGGAGCGAGGGGGCGACGAGACGGGCCCGGAATTAAAATGTATATTCCCCTCGGGGGGGTCCCACCGGAAACGGCAAATGCCGCACTTCCATTCCCCAATCGCAGCACCCCGGACAGTGGAAATAGGGTTGTGAAATATAGCAATGCATCGGATGCGATATGCAGGAGAAACCACATTGCAATGTGGATCCTCCGGGTTCTCGCCTCGCGATAACATGTTGTAGGTGATTTATTAGACGGATATTAATAAAAACAGCCAGCGTTGGCCTTTGCTTCAAACATCTACTGTATAAAAGGCTACGCGTACGTACGTATTATTCGGTTGCTAGGTTTAGTGATTCAGATGGGCGCCAATAGATGTCAGTCGAACTCCCATATACTTCTTACTGACGCATGGCGCGGGCGTATGCATTCGTCAAAATACACACAAGGAAAACTGCGTAGCAACAACTCCGACTGCTTCACCAAAAATGTTATTTATAAAGAAATATTTTAGATTTATATATTGTTTGTTTGCCATAGTTACATATATTTATTTATGTAAATAAAAGCATATTATTTATAAATTATTATTAACTTTATGCATTACTTGCTGGCTATTTCGCCAATAATTTACGATGTTTGAGCAGACTTTTCAGGTAGCATAACAATGAAAAGTTTGAGAGAATCAACGAGAATTAAATTATGTTACACAATGAAATTACAGTATTGACAATATGAACAAAAGACAGATAAGCGGAGTTACTAGTTAATTGTTTTATTGAGGTTCCGGGCTTAGCTGTGAAAGGGCTTATGATATGTGATATACTAATGTGTTGAGGCATTATGAAAAGTGCAATGGAATGCCCTATCAATGCAAGTAGGTACGATATAACGTGTAACTTTGAGTGCCATCGATGTACCGCAATGCGATAGTGTAATTTGACTATCGCAACGCTCTAAAGCTGCGATTACACGCAGGAGTTGACTCCTATCTGATCGATTTATATCGAGTCGACTCCACTAGGAACCACAAATAGGATGGCAGCTACTCCATTCAAGTATCGAATTCCGTCACTATCGATGGCGAACTCCTATAGGACATAGTAGGTATAATCATAGAGTAAATATATTACTATTTACTCTATGGTATGATACACGCCCAAGTTACAACTTCCAAGTGGACTCGTATAGGAGTACACTCCTGTGTTGTAATCGCCGCTTCAAACTGCTTTCGACTTCGGATTGTTCGATAGTTGATCGCCTATCGCATCCAGATATCGCAAAATATGTGTTATCACGTGGTATAATCCTCGCTGATGTACATACGTTACTGCAAAAGTCAAGATTCCATTAATTTTCTTCGTCGCTGGCTCGCTACCCTTTTAAATTACGTATGCTGCTCATTAGTTTAGAATTGGGTGGATGTATACCGGTAGATGGATTTAATGTAAACACTTCATATGCGAATAACGTATGAATTCAAAATAAATAAGAATACTTAGACTCAACGGCTCGGTTTGGAGAGAATAAGAAGCACTTGACGTTAGACTAACTCAGTCATATACAACAGGACGAAAGCGCAGGCAAAGCCATGCTCTTTACCTAGGCCAGTATTCCAGGAAATAAACCGTTTTTGCATGCATAAGGTTGGGTAGTTCTTATTTTTTGATATGTTGTTTGGGTTTGGATAGAAATTATAAATTTAAACTTTCCACCTCGGCGTGCCACCGCGCTTCATTTGTTTCGAGAAAAACCGCTAAATGTTGGAACTTTTTTTTTCAGTTTTTGCCCAATATCTTCTTAGCAATGTATTCCACAGAAAATGCTATACTTTTCTTTTCTTAAGTTGAGTAAATTTTCTACAATGTAAGCCCAAATAAAGATTTCTATGTTTTATAATTATTGAGAAATGGCTATTCACATAAACAGCTGGTGGCGCGCCGGGGTCGAAAACTTAAATGTATAATGGGTACGGAGGCTTCCGCGGCGATTCGATGACTTGCTTTTATTCGGGTCTCTCCCGCGTGGATTCATTTTATGGACAACCGTTTCACTTGCATTCCAGCTAGCGTCGTCAGGTCCTGAATGTATAATGTCAGTCGAAACCCAAACAACATATAAAAAAATCAGAACATCCCGTTCTTTTGCGTCTAAACGCTATTTTTTTCTTTATTTCCTGGAATACAGGGCTCAAACTACAATATGTCGACTGCTGAAAAGGCAGCATGAACCATCGACTCGATCATGTTCGTGAGAACAGTTCGTAGCGTCAAATAATCCCCTGCAACTCCAGGTAAATTTCTCAGGTAGAGTACACGAGGTTTAGGCTTGGTGGGAAAGCATTACTGCTAATAAGATCTGACGCAGTGGAACGTTAAGTTGGTATTTAATTAATAAAACAACACGTCAAAGAACCATATCCTAAGCATTGTCGTTAGCTACGCTTATGCGTTGCCAACAACCGCTACAAAAGGGAGTTTGGAGTAAAGAAAAGACTATTTAATTTTCTCTTTGTAATTTAATCGATTCTTAATTTTCTCCTCGGGGCGCTTTTCCAGTGCATTACATAATGCAGCATCGAAACAGGAAACCGCGATATTCGTTTCGTAAACAGCAATATTCAGCGCGAACACTGAGAGACGCTGAGTACGCTGCAACGCTAGAGAAACGTTGAACCATATATGCTCCCAACGTAGTGTAACCTCACCCGGTCACGTTTATTTTCCTATTAAAAGAGCTTCGATAAACCTCCGCAATTACCGAAACACTTAAAACTTACCTCTTTGATGAAGGGATTAATGGTTGACATTAGACAACATATTAAATAAAACCCTTTGCTCAATCAATTAAATAATATATTACTTTCTTTTAATAAAAATATTTGACTTGGTTATGACAGCATCAGTATTTAGAGCCTTTTAAAAGTATTGGATCCAATTCACAATGTTACTCTTATATGCTCCAATTCTTGTTTTCACATTTACGTTATTTAGATAGCAGTACTTTTATAAATGGAGGTAATTGTTCTTTTTATGACTTTGTTATTCTTATAGTTAGACTTATCGGACGCTGGGGCTTCTCGTCTCTCTTATGTGGCTGCGGATATGCTTTCACGGTCTTCCTCGTTTCCAGAATCCTGGGCTGTACGGTTTCTATCTTGGGTTTCTTTCCCGATTCCTTCCTGGCCTCTTTATAGATCTCTGGTTCCTCTTTCGTCACCTCTATGCCGCTTGATATCCGCTCCCTGCCGTTTTTATTCTCCGACTTTTGGACTCTTTCCCCACTTCGCGTCCTTAAGATCTTTACTCCTCCAATTATCTCTGCTGACTCTCCACTGTTAACTCTTCACCCCCTCAACCGTCCCCCGTTACTTATTGTTGTTCTTTTATTATTTTTGCGTCGTCCTGAACTCCCCGATGTAAATATTGATTTATGTTTGGCGTCCCTAGTTATCTATTGTTATGTGCTGTTTTATTATGATTTATGGCTATTAATTTGAATTGTGATTTTAATTTCGGATTTTATTTATGGTAGGATTCTATTTGGTTTCAGTAGCAAAACTCGATAGGTGAGTTACATTCGAGTATACTTTTAAATAGACAAGAACTCGAATGTGAGTATCGAAAGTGTCTATTGGAAGAAATAAATCGCGCTACATTCGGGAAAATACCGTAGGTACTAATCGAATGCCAATAAAATGGGGAATATCGTGAAATTCGCAAATCGTGGTCGTTACATCGCGATATCGTACGGCTCAAAGCGGTTCCCGGGGTGCAGGGGCGGATGTGTGCCGCGATGCAAGCTTTCCCATTACATTCCATCACATTCCCCTTGCACCCTGATGCAGCAGTGTGCCGCGCTCCGGGGGACAAGGTCTGGCATCACAAACTGGTCTCTTCTCCTCCATCACCACTACAGTAGCGAGGAAAGAATGCATCGTAACAGGAAAGCCTTTTAATAAATTACAATGTAGTGATATTTAGTATACACGCTGAAACACGTGAGTTGACTAGACATACTTAACTGTATATAGTATACGAGTATGCTTACGAGTATATAGTGTACGGGTATAGTATACAAGTATGCTTTTCATGGTGCTCTAAATAAAAGGTAGGACGTTCCCTTGACCAAAATGTGTCCATTCTCCACATCATGTCATCCGTATGACAAAAGCGGCAGACGACTAGATAATTAGAATTGGAATAATGGATGAAAGCTTCGACAATTTAATTTTTAGCAGCGACAGAAAGGTATCAAGTACATATTTACAACCTCAAGTACTGATATTTAAAAAAATTGATCGTTTTGTAATTAGTAAATGCGTAGTATAATCAATGTTGCTCACTGCGGAAATAACCCTAGAAACAATTTACTGTCAAGCGAAAGTTGACATTCTTTCCATTTTCAACATTAAAGTTGTCTTTTCTTCGGAAAACTGGACCTGCTTTACTCGAGTACATATATAATTGGGATATCTAAAAAGATTTTCTTCCCTACTATGTTTCCTTGGATTGCTGTTGTATCCAAGTACCACTAAAATAATAGTTACACAATGCACTCCGTACCTAGCTACCGCTTGATGTAATCCAAACTGCGTCACAGCGTTCGACCCGAACGATATATCGCATCGCTTACGATGCGCAACGACCTACAGTAAAACTCGAATTATCTGAACTCCAACTATCCGGATCACCAGTTATCCGGATCGCTTTTTGGGGAAGAAATCCTCGAAAATCGGCTTTTTTACAGTCACGGCAATAGGCTATTCGAAACGTGTATTGTATCTCCTATACCGTTGATTTTGTTTTACATGCATTGATTACAGCACATACGTTTCGTCAACGTTCTTAGATCAATCCGAAGCGAGTACGTTAAGAAGTTTCCAAAGAAACTACCTTTTTTTGTGAGTTATCCATTTATACGGATGGGGTCCGGTCCCAATTGATCCGGATAAATAGAGTTCTACTGTAGGTACCTTGTATTAATAGTGCAATAATGCTTTTGAATTGACAAATACCCGAATATAGTACGAATTGGACTCTCGAAAATGTGTGTTATGGAGAAATAAAGTAGGTACACCTTACTACATCGGGCTAATATGGTAGGTATACTTCTCGGATAATACTCGAATGCGACACTTCGTGAACGTCACACATCGCGATCGATACGTCGCGGTCGTTATATCGCGATATCGCTCGGCCCAAATCCGTTCGTTCCCGGGAAGCGGATGTGCCGCACCGCAAATCCTTCGCCTTACATTCCGCCACATTCCCAGTGGTGCAGCACTGTGCCACGCTCCGGGGCTAAGGTCTGCCGTGACGTGAATGTCTCTTCATCTCACCACGTTTAGAGGAGAGGGGAGAAAACGGTTCGATTGTAACTCGAGCTGAGTGCATTAAGAAGGAGGAGTGCCGATGGGAAAGTGTCTATGCGGGGTGCTTTGCCGTGCTGGGTCGTCCCCCCACCTCGTGCCCCCTTTTCTTCATCCCCTTGATCCTGCTCATGGCCCCGGGACCCTAGATCGCCGTAATCCCTTCAGCGTGGTTTTGTTTTGTAGTACAATCACGGGTCGACAGTAGAATCGAATTTCGGTGGATCGAAGCGTCGGAAACGCGATGATAAAAACATGTGGACTGGACTGTGCCACGTAATATAATGAATTGGGAAAGTATGAGCTCATAAAATAACAGGTTTGTTCATTAATTATTTTTATTAGTGTCGTTCAACAATTGTAGGGATCTGAAAATACACTCTGCATAAACTAAAAAATAAAGAACGCTCCGTCAATAATATTACATAATATTGTTGCATTTTAATGTAAAATGTGGACGTGTTTAGTTTTGCACATTTGCTCAATGCGGGACTGCTCCCTGGCGTTTGAAATTCTTCGTAAAGCAGGCATGGTTGCTTAAACAATAAGGATGTGCCGCTGTATTCCGCATGGCGGAATATAGAGTTCCGCGTTCCAAAAGCGTTTGAGGACCCCTGATCTAGCTCTTCCTATATCTATCGACACTGTTGAGCGACCGCAGTTACATACATTTTGACGTCACACCCGCGCCAAAATTCGATTGGCACGTTCAAGAGATCGGGTTGTCGAGGCCCTGACGTCGGAACCTCGGCATTGTCGCCGTTTCCGAGAACTTCCACTTTTCCTCGAATAAGGAGGGCCTTGATGACGCAGAGTGCTTTACTCGCACGGAACCCAAGGGCGAAGTGTGAAGGAGTGGCATGAGTGAGTAAGATGCTGTGTGTGATGGTGTGTGTCTTTCCACGGTTAAGAGGACTTTTTGAAACTCACTGCACACGCTCTTGATCCACCTTGCTTGGATATTCCGCAGCAATAGATTTCAATTCGTGGAAAACTGATCACGATAGCGATTTTGTCGCTCTGCGTTACTCAAATGTTTAATAATTTTCCAAGGGAAAATAATCATATACAAATTCCACAGTGGGAAAATAATTCGGAAACACCGCGGGGGAGTAGGTCGCCTCGGTAGATTAACTAGCGGAAAAGCCCGTTTCACACTCGATGCATGATCCAGCACAAGATCTAGTATGATAGTACTTGATATTGAGGACGGAACCCAGTACTATGATAGAAACCGTGATAGACACACGATCATTGAGCTTGTGGTTGCGATGAAGCGGTAATGTCGCCCACTGTTGCAAACTGTTAAAAGAAAAAGGCAACTTTTGGCTGCAGAAGTAATAGCAGGGATTTTATTTAGGGACATTTTCACCGCCAAGGACTGCGTAACACCAGGGCCGTCCCAAGGGATTGAGAGTCGGGCCCCCCTGACTTTACATTCCCTTTTTGATATTTTAGCGTCTTTTAAACTTATTTCATGGGAAGAAGGAAATTAACATACAAAGTGGCTGACGATTTCAAGTAATTTACACGTGTACTAAGTGGTACGCAATTTCGGGAAATGGGCGGGTTTCGCCGCACCGTCGGAAAAAGGCAAGCCCTAATAGACGCGGGGCCCTAATAGACGCGGGGCCCAGTACAGCGGCACCTGTCGCACTACCCTTGGGACGGCACTGCGTAACACCCGCGATAAAGTGAGGTGCTGATTCAAAGAAATAGAAGATCGCACTGCGACTGTAAAGGCTAACGTGATTGATCGACGGTTACTAGGTCCTCCTGGGAGCTAGCAGCAAACTAGTACCGCATCAATTACGAAATCAAGTAGCCCTGCGAGTATAATAGCTATCTTGCTTGTTAGTCAGTATGCTGGTTATATATCACACGGTACTGGAAATATATCATTCTAGCGAGTATCCTCGACCTTGTGCTGGATCAATTATTGTCAGAAACGAGCTTAAAGCACTCGGCGCGTAATGGAGAGATCCGGGTTCGAATCCCGGTCGAGACGAATTTTTTTTCCTCTGTGGCAGTTCGCACGTGTGTCCTCTTGGGGGTGACTGCGCAAAGCTAATACCGCGGCAGGTCCCGGTATTGCCAAAGACTGTCGATAATACATTCTTTTACAACTAAGGTCCTGTTCATCCAAAATGTATTTTATTCAAAATAAATACCCGGAAGCCTTCCGCAAGGCGAATTATTGTACCTTTGCACTGTCCAAATTAATGTATGGGGAGATGTGCTGGGGTAGTCATGACAAAAATGCAATGCGTGTTATTGTTTTACGAAAGAGGATTGCTAGAGTTCTAATCCCGTTATGAGTATTCGTTTCCGTTGTTCCGTTTGCTTGAAATTACTTCCAGCAAAGCCGAAGACGTATTTGGAGAGAGAACTAAGGATGTTTGTCATCCTAATCGGATGACAGGCCAATAAATTATGAAATGACCAACCTAAAAACTGTTTTTAACGCGAGAGACACATATTTTATAAGGAATACTAAACCTACTACTTCATCGTATAAAGGATCATGTGTGTATTTAGGGCCCAAAATGTATAACTTGTTGCCATATGATATTATAAATGTAAATACCTCTCATGTATTTCTTAAAAGAATAACGGAATGGCTGTAGCAAAATGACAAAGTAGATGCATACTTGTGTTGAATTCGTATCTTCTCTAGTTTATCTTGTAAAATTGTTCATTTTTTCAAATTCTTGTTTATTATGTTGCGAGGTATAAGTTCTATTTTTGTTTCAAACTTGATTTGTACTCTCAAAAGTAAAACTAATTATGATTAAGTTTACATGCGCCAGAGATAAATACGGTGTCGTTTAACAGGTGTCCTTCGTTGACATCTAATAGAGCTCCAAAACATATTAACTACATGCATAAAACGTTTTTTGTAC
Organism: Pyrrhosoma nymphula; assembly: GCA_963573305.1. Taxonomy (NCBI): domain Eukaryota; kingdom Metazoa; phylum Arthropoda; class Insecta; order Odonata; family Coenagrionidae; genus Pyrrhosoma; species Pyrrhosoma nymphula. Next base: position 1,291,094 of record OY754335.1, on the reverse strand, counting down.
TAAGTAGGTAATACTTCTGGAGCGATACGTTTCATATTATGTGGTGGGAATAGCGCATGCGACTTTTGGGTTTTTATCCAACTAACGTTGTCGGAATCGGCATTTATCTCACTTAATGAAATTAAAAATGTCAATAAAAGCGTTGTCAAATAAATGTCAATTATTTGGCTCGTGTGCATGTATTTCGGTCATCCAGGTGAACAACGACAGTAAGAGTTAAACATCTCGTAAACACATGCGTTTGACAATTCGAATTAATCTTTAATTTATATTTACTTGTAAATTACTCTTCTTGAATTACGGCATTTCTCTTATCGAAGTTTGATTTTTTTACGTTATTGAATATATCACCTGGAATATGGCCCAAGAAAGGTTACGCTAACTTGAAGTTCATTACAGGGAATTGAGCGTACCGCGTTTTGATTTTGAATTTCTAAGTTGGGCGAAGACAGATAAAAATATGGCCTGTTCCATTTCAGTGACAAAATAATGGCAAGCAAAACATTCTTTGTGTTAAAAATGTTTCAAAACATGTTCAACTTGAATGATTTCTTGTTTGAGACTATTGGGCGCGAATTGTATTTAGCCATATTTTAAAACCGTATGGCTAGTAGCAAATGAGGATTAATTATGTTGAAATACAGCCGTCAAATGGTTGTTACTAACTGAAAAGCATTAGGTACTGAGTTTTTCATGTGAACTTGCCGTTTCTTAATAGTTGACCTTCTGTATCGTGGTTGTAATAGCCCCGAAGATGGAAGTAATTAAACTCCGAAACATTGGCGAGGAATGAATATTTTGATTTTAGACCTCCCCTCGATTAACTATAGGTGTAGCGAAACTTGATGGCACTCGCTTGCTAAGAGTATGACGCAAGGGAGAGGAAAGCATACAAGTGATGTGGGATAGAGTGACCGAGTCTTCCTCCTGATGTCACTCCTGGAGTCCTTCGGTACCTTTACTCGCTCATCAACGCTTGATTTACCCTCGGTGATCTCTGTTTCTCCGCTGGTGATTGCCACCAAGTTTCGCTACACCTATACTATTGCTGTATTTCCGAGATCAAAATGCATAGCAGTTAGTCATATTCATTAAATATCGTGATGGCTGGAATCGATTTGAGATATCGCGCGGGTGCATCGAACGCGGGTATATCGTACAACCGTGCTCTACGGGACGTACTTTACCTGATTTCCTATTCGCCTTCAAACCTCGGAAAATGGACCCCCCTCACGGGCACACGTATCTTCCAACACCGGCGACCTACAACAGTCTCGTCTCCCCTCCATCCCCCCCCCCCCCCGATATTCCTCCCCCAACCCTCTTCCCTCCCCTCACAACTATCCATCTTCTTCCCATGACCCCCTGCGGCTATACATAATGTAGCAGATACACGTGTGCACCGGTAGTACCGCGTTTTCCGAAATGAAAATGGCGGAACACGTCACCCACGTCCACGAAGACGTTTTGGGGCGAACTGCATGGCATGCGGGGGGGGGGGGGGGGGGAAGGTTTATTTTTTTATTTTCAAGAAGGATGAGCTCCAGTTTTTTTTTCCGTTCCCATATCCTCTTTTTTTTCATCATCCGCCAGAGCGACCCATCGCTTCTCATCCCTCGATTTGTCGTCTTTTTTTCTTCGTCCCGCTCGTTCTTGTTCCGTATTCTGCCACGAGAGGGCTATTAGGCCTTATGCAGTAGTATTCCGGCGGCGCTGGCTATGAAAAACGAACAAATGAATGTCGAATTAAAAAAAAACTGGGATAAATAACGCTAGATCTCCTGGTTACCATTTTGGGACGATGAGAAATGATGAATTGATAGGTCCCAGCTCATTGTTTTTATTTATCAAATCTTGGAATGTTTTCCTCATGATTGTTACGTAATTAAATGGAGTTGGCAATTTTCTACAACTATGCAACTATGTGTGGTTTAACCCATTTGCACTCTTCTCCCCCATATACATCTCCTTACCTCCTTGCAATTCTGTGCGTACTATACTGGACTTTGAGTTACACATGTTACCTGATGATGCAGTGCAACGAACCCGGTCACAATTTTCTTTAATTATGATATATTCCTCTATATCACGCTTGAAACGACTCTTTTTATTGTTACGTAAAATACAATGTTGGTATTATAATTCCCACTGTGATAATATTTTTTGGAGTTGTCATTGAGTTAAATTACTTTTGTAGAAATATTGTTTAAAAATTATTTTAGAGTAGGGGTACTCCGCCCGTTGCCCAACTTAGAGGTGTGAAGTGAATATAAAATATAAATACCAAAAACATACATCTACTGAATGTTTTGAGACATCGTTTAAATAAATTTTACTCTGCGCCTTTTGTACAAAACTTCGGTAATGGTCATATTTCGTTAATCTAGTCACTTATTAAGAAAACATAGCAAAATTAATTAACCAGCGGACAGAAACTTGATTTAAGAAAGTAAAAACTACGTTAAATGAACACGATCTTAGAAAATGCTGTTTCCATTGCATGCATCATCATAGGTAGTCATGCGTCCGAGTATTGGCTGGCTGCAGCTCTCAATTTCACTCTCCACTCCTCCAACAACTTCATTCCTACTTGATTATTAGCTTTTGACGCCCTTCGTAATTTAGCTAATGCATTCCAGTCTTGGTTTTTCTCCGTAATTACTCCCATTCATTTCTCATTTAATTATTGTTTTAATTAGACTGTTGCGTCGCAATTTCCCACTGTGGCGATTTCCGTTCTATCAATCCTTAACGATCAATCCTCTCGTTATTTCATTTGTTTTGAGGGAAAGACCTAAACTTGATTTTCAGGAAGTTATTCAATCTCACCAGAATTGATCTGTAACTTTTTTCTACCCTTAATTTGACGACTCACATCTTAAAAAAATATTTATCAATGTGGTCTTAGCAAATAATCCCAAAGTTATTGCTTGGAAAAATTGGACACCATAAGCGGCAAGACGATAAAATGGAAGGTGGGATAATTGGGAAAAATTACGAAGGAACTTGAAAAATGGAATGCATGTGGCAAGCTATGAGGAACGTCAAGGAATGGAATGGTATATGATAGAGGAGTGGAGCCATAAGCTGCAGAATACCAATATCGGATTGAAGACTGTTCATGGTTTTCTAAAAAATTGAGTTATGGATCATAGTTTGTCAAATTAGAATGGCAGCACATTGGCAAGTTACTTCCGCAAGTTTCTTCTGCAAGAGCTTCCGGAGGATTTTACTCTAAAGAAAACTTGTTCTCGAGTTAGTTCAGAGCCAGTTTGGTTGCTGTTTACACTGGCAGCAATGCGATACCGCAAGCTACTTGCCGAAACCTTTAAAAGTTCTGCAAACGGACTTGCAGTGCCGTTTTTAAGAGATGGTATGATCCAAATGGAGGGAAAAATCTTAGAGAAGGATAGTCTCCTAATAGCACCTGTATTTTACCTCGAAAGTTGATTGTTGCAAGTTATATGCGTAATAAACTTGCCGGTATGAATTCACCTTAATGGTTGAGAATGTTGATAATTACGAGTGTTGTGAGGCTGTCTCCATATCCACAAGGTCTTGGTTCGACTCTTCTTTGTGACGTTCTTGCCGGTTTCATTACATTCCGTCTTCGTTTCCAATGTGAAGGGTCCTTGAAGTCGACTACTCTTTCAGGGCACCGTTAACTCTAGACACCCATTGTGCTTGGGTGTCCTTCGCCTGGAGCAGGATAATACGGTCGCCTGGTCCTTCTCCATCCCTCCAACACTCCGAAAACCTTCCTCCAAACTCTAATTATCCACTTAACCTTCCCCATTCTGACGAGGAAGTAGAACTCCCAACTTGGCTGGATAATTATCCGCTTCGAACTGGTGCTTTAGGAATTAAAGTTCTCTTTAGAGACTCTTGCGAGATAGAACCAAGAGTTAAAATCATAAATGGAGAATGAACGGGTGCCAAAAATAAACTGGAGAGAGTGATCGGTGAAAAATTTGATTGAATTGCTTTCTGAGCGGGTTGAGTCTGGCGAATAGGATGAGAGGGTGTGTTGGAAAAATGGTGTCGGTTGCTATGAAGCTGGAATCTCAGTTGATCAGGGGAGTTATGTTGTAATCTCACCTTTTTAGAATGACTCTTCTGTGGGAAGGCGGGAGATCCGTTTCGCTCCCTTAATGATCGGCTCACGAGCGGCCATGGCCCGATGGTGGCTCCATTTCACGTTCCTAACGGCAGGTGAGATGAAACTAATGAAATGCGGAGCCAAATAAAACGGATCAAGAGTCGAAAGAGCGGATGAATCAAATAAATAGACCGGCAGTTCACCTCTTGATAGCCGAAGATGGTCACGCCGCCGCCTGGGTGGCGGAGTTGAACTATGAAAAATGACGTAATTTTGCACATTTTATGACGTATTCTCACTTAAGTGAGATTACAAAACAATCCCCCAGGGAGCATGTTCGAGAACAAATCGCATCGATGCGTACCAAGTCGACCCGTTCCGCGCACTGCTGCGCAGTCAGTTTCACACAGCTGACGGAAGGACTGGGTTGGGAGCCGTTATAGAGACTCGGGATGTCCGCGCGCTAGTCTCAGAATTATGTTCGTTCGCAGGTTTCCACGGCATTGATCAGATGATATCAACATTTTTCGTGTGAAGTCCGCGTAATTTGTGTGGGATCACAACAGTTACGCCATCTATTTTTCCTTGGTTTAAGGTTTTTAGTTGAGTTATCTCAACGAAAAACCTTTTCGCTATCCTTCACCTGAGGACGCCAGCAGGATAGCTGGCGAAACTGATGTGATTCTAAACAACATACCCGGACGTCACTCGAAAAATGTTGATATCATCAGACTCAGAATTACATTAGGCAAATTCAAAGAACTGCGGAACTGGCCGCGCAGTAACTTTAACGGAGTCACCCGCTGATGGTCACACAATTGCGTGAAATTCACAGTGATTAACAAATCATTCACCTGGACTGGGATTCGAACCCAGACCCCCCGATTTGGCGCCGAGTTAACTCTAACCAGTTAAGCTACCCAGGCGTCATCTCTCGCTCCTTAAAGCCTCCATGAAATTCACAGTGAGAGATGACGCCTGGGTAGCTTAACTGGTTAGAGTTAACTCGGCGCGGGGGGTCTGGGTTCGAATCCCAGGTGAATGATTTGTTAATCACTGTGAATTTCATTCGATTGTTAGATTAGGTACTTGGAACATTCAGACCGGGCGGGTTTCAGTAGGACACGGAGGATATTATTTAAACCACGCGCCATATCTCAAGAACTGATGGTAGCGACAAAATAGGAGAGAGATGCACTGTCAATCTGATGGGTGTGTATAAATCTCTTCCTTCCTCGCACCATCAGTGATTATAACACAAGCGCCGTGACGCTAGCCAAAGCAAGAGGAGCTTCAAGCCAAAGCGAGAGAAATTTAACTATCACAGTGAATGGTATCATAAGTAGATAGCAGTGCAAATCTGATTTATTTTCATTGCAACATAGCTGTGCTTAACCAAACCAAATCGCCTTATAAAACCAATCCATTTGGAACACAATGGTTGGTTTCATTGATGAGAGGGTCTTTGATCACTGTGTCAGTCACCTACGAGTACCTCTTGTTTTTCAGTTGATGGCTGTTTAGAATAAGTCTTCTAACTCAATTACACCTTCTCACTTACCAGAAAATGGAAAAATAATGATGAAATTAATGTTGCAACAAATTACTCTGCACAATTTTCTTTTCAGTAATCAAACGCATTTCAGAATAATATATGCTGTTGCCGTCCTGATGTCTTCAGGAGAAGGAGCTATAACTACATGACTTATCTCTGAAAACCTACGATGTAATGATAGGAACTCATACCACACTTCACACATTGTTATGCAACTCAACCCGTACAACAATACTGTACCGCGGTCTAGGGTTCATTAACACCCTACACTTCTGTCCTCTCCCCCAGCTATTCCTTATTTCCTCCTCTTTTTCATGGCTGGTGTCCTAATACACCCCCTCTACCACACGACCCTTTGGCGGCTCCCAGGGTATCTACATATACATACTACCCCGCAAGCCGCCCCAATAGGCGTGTGGTGGGTAGTATGTAGATGCAAAATAAGTCGTTCCGTTTCGCCTGTCACGGGCTACAATAGAAATGTTTTATTGTTCTTGGACTCCTTCGTCCACTAAGAACATACAAAAAATACATTAAAGTTGGAGCTCAAAACACATAACATGTAACATCCATGTTAGAAGCAGTTACATATTAATCAACATAAGTAAGACAGCACATTATATAAATTGTAACATACATTTTAAGTTAATACCCTTTCTGGTTAAAAAGATGCCGAAAAAATATTTTCTTCAAATAAATTTTGAATTGGATTCCTTAATATCGACGGGAATACCTGCTATTCCATCCACAACTTGACCCCAGCAACACAGAAGGATTTTTGATATGATAGTATTCCTACGTAGTGGAACAATTAAATGATAAGGAGCCATTTAGGGTGGTAACATTGGACTTTTTTTCTCTAAGAGGAAAAAATTGCTTAAAATAACAAGATTGCTGATTTTTAAAAACACCATACATAAACGAATCACGCAAGTATTTCCTTCTGGTTCTGGCCTTCAGCCACGTAAGCCTGGTAACATAAGGGTAAATGTGATTCTATTTATTTTAGTTAAAAATAAACCTTACGATTAATCGATTGTGGTGATACTTGGTGGAAATTATTGATAGAATTCATGATGAGAAAAAAACAGTACACATTCCTCTATTTTTTATTGCTGTCAATCGGTTTCAACGTCTAAAGCGTCATTATTATCAAGAAAAAACAGACAAATTTAATATACGTTCTAGCTTAAAATTAAACTCTTCCATAAGATCATGGTATACAAGGCAGCAATAATCAAAATTTGGGAAAATAAGTGAGAAGATAATTTGATTGCGAGTATGAAGGGGTGGGAGATTTTTCTGAATTTCGAGCTGATTGGAGGATAATATTGACCACATTACTTATGGCTAGCACACGTGGAAACGGAATTGGCCAATGATGCGGTGGATCATCAAAGTGGTTTTACGTGTGAAGCGAAATGAATGCTAAAAGCCGTGGACGAATCTCCATTTAACATTCTGCTCGTGTTGGTAAGCTGCTAAGGTGGCTGGAGCAGTTATCGTGAGTCATTTAGTGCACATTTTAATAACTTTTCAAGTAAGTCGAAAAAAAATTCTTGAACCACAGTTCACTTGCGTACATCTGTTAATGCAGTGGAAATCAACATACATGCAGGAATTAAAATGATACAAGACTTACATATTTAAAATGTTTCACCTTTATTAAAGCATTGGTATGATTTGGATTTTCGGCACGGAATTCGGAATTCAAGATAAGCTTTATTTGCTCTAGGAATTTCCTTTGGATCATGATTATGCAACAACGACCACTCAAACAGACAGCCATGATCGGAACAAGAAAACAATCACACTCAAAGTAAACAATCTGTCAATTAATCAACTTTAAGGTAAACACATTCATAGTAATTACAACTTACAACAAATAAATACAAATACAGTTTCAATACATAGGATTTATCACATCAAGAAGATATGTTCATACGTTTGTTTTACATAATTTTTTACATAAATCAAATTTCATTGAAATAGAATGAAAACAAACATTTTTTAAATCTTTCTGTTGTATTGATGGTGATGATTCAAGCGAAAATCATGTATAAATACGCTTTTTTCTCAGCTTAATCCCTTGATATTTGTTAACAACCATTATAACAATATGAAACGTATTATTTAACGTTTAGGAGAAAATATGTATCTACATATGCCATCAAATTATTACGAAATATATGTCATGTGCCATAAGGCTGCGTGTCAAAATAGCATTGAATTGTCAAGAAACCATGTCAGTAACCATCAGTTTTTTTTCACTTCCAATTATGGATATCGCTAATGAGAATACGTATGTAATGTTTCTCGAAAATCTGTTCGCAAACAAATATCGTTAAAACCACGTAAAAACGTGACGCGGTTATGACGTAGAGGAAGCATTCATGCCCGCTCATCAAGTCTGCTTGCAATACCTTGTGCATTGGTTGAAGATGCTAGATGCTTGGGACTTCTGGCAATTAATATTGGAAAACTTTGAAAGAGGAAAATTTCACTCAATGGTCACCCGCGCCATCGCACTGAAACATGCCTTTCTATCCCCTGGTTACTAATTTTGAGACTGAAATACATTTAGAATCCCTTTAATCCGAACCATGTCAATCCGAAAATACGGTTGATCAGATCAAAATATGAGCCAAAATTTAAAAAAATAAATGAGCATCAATTATGGATATCTACCAATTCTTGACGAGGATAATATCCCGAAAGTATCTTTTTTATCAAGTTGGCTGGAGCGGTAATCGCGGGTCATTGGATCTCACCACAATTGCGGTAATGAAATGACATTAGAATTGTATTTAAAATTTTTCCTTAATTAAAGCATGCTATGACTAGAGTGTATGACTATACGAAATTTTATTGATATATGTTTTTTAGTATACGCTTTGGAACCAGCTTGTCACATTGATATTTGTCAGCAACAATTACAGTGACAAGAAATATATAATTTCGCTTTTATTAGAAAATATTTACACCTGTTATCGAATTATTACGAAATGTATGTCATTTGCCATTAGGCTACGTGTTTAAATAAAATTATATGGCCGATTTACCATATGGGTATGATGCAATTGTTTTCACTCTTGTGTATATATATCACTAATGACAATATATATGTAAATTTCAAACAAATCCGTATTTCGACAAAAACAGCCCCAATCACCTTAATCAGTGAGAATATCCGCGAAGGTTTTAATCTGATGAAGGAGATATTCGTCAAAAAATGCCAACAAACTCGTCATTGGCATATATTTCCGTTTGCGAATCCCTCCACCCGTTATCATTCGACGCATATTTGTCGCCTTCTGATGCTTGTTTGTTTGATGCCGAGCCGGTAATGACTCGCACGCGTAACCGTAATTTATTTTTTTTCCATTTTACACTCTTCCCACACCCGCATGGGATTCCACGTCTGTTAATATGTTCTCACGCATGAGATCGTCAGTGTGCTGAGGGAGGCTAGAGATATGAAGAGTGTGAAATACGTATACCTATGTATAGATAGAGAGAGAGAGAGAGATCTCGAATTGGCTTGACGCATTGAGGGATTATTTTTACGGCGAGCGGGTGGATATTTAAAAAAGTGAAGAACGCTGCGAGACAATGCCTGTGTGGGTAGGAAAGCTGAATACGAGAGAAAGATAGGGTGTGGTGGATTAGTGGGTGGGGATATTGGTAGGAGATCAGGGTACAGAAAAGGGTATGAGATTCGGAATAAAAAGGATACGACGTCTGCGTGAGAGAGAGACGACTAAAGCTAACGGAGAAAAGAACAATGGAAACGCATTCCAGGATGTGTGTGTGGTACATGCATATTCGATACGACAGTGAAGGGCACGAGACTCTGGTAAGCCTCGCTTCTTTTACTCTGCCTTTTCCCCCATCATTCATTTTTCTCTCCCCCACACCCCTTGAATAAAAAACACTTGAGTGTCTATGGAGATCAAGCTTCCGTGTACATATTCGCTTGTTTCGTAGTAATAAGATAATTCGTTGACCGGTTTCGAATTTCAGCGGGGAGGTCAAGGGGAGTCAAAAAAATTACAAGATTGAGCCCCAAGTCCCAGTGTGTATGGTGGCGAAGACAAAAGACATACATATCCGTCACGACATTCCCTTTCTAAGTAGACAATCTCAAGAGACTAAAGGCTGGGACACAATCAACGTTAACGTGTGACGGAAACCGTGAACCGGATTAACGTGGGACGGGAATTTCGCCCACCGGACAACCCACACAGCACATTTCCGTTTTAAAACGTTTTTTTTAGTCTCAAAACTGTCATAAAACGGTTTTTTACAGTTTTGAGACTAAAAAAACGTATTAAAACGGAAATGTGCTGTGTGTGAATCGACGTTGCGGCAAAATATATTTAAAGCGTCAAATAATAGCTAAATATGGACTGGACATCCGCCATTTTCGGAAAACCGGGAACTTCTGACTTCTGTGGTTTCCGATAGGTGTCTCCCATTGCCAAATCTCAGAGTAAGGAGCTCTCAGAGAAATCCTGATTGGTTCTCCGTGTACGGGAAACGTGAAGAGATGAAAGTTGCCCGTCTCTCGCGTTCACATACTCCCGGTACACGTAGGCTGTGTCCGTTCTCGTTACTTTCCCACAAGCTATCTCTACACGTATTTCCGTCAACGGCTCGCATCTAGCGTTAACGTTGATTGTGTCCCAGCCTTAATTCTAAACTACTCAAAGCTTAATTGTTAATGTTAGACCGGCAAAACTATCTCTCTCTTAATAATTTCATACACGTTTTTTTCATATTCTTTTCGGTACTTTGAATTTTCATATTCTTTGCATTCCTTTTCTGCTCCAGTTATACTGATTAATATCTTTATACGCGCCCTCATGTTCTTGAGACTTCTAATATTCATCTACATCTACAAACTACCCTGCAAGGCGTGTGGCGGGGGGTGGTAGGACACCAGTTATGGAAAATGAGGGAGATTTGGGAATAGGAGTGGTGAGAGGACAGGAGTGATTTGTGTGTTAATGGTGTCTTAAGATAGTGTCACGCTTTTTTTGCTATGATCACTAATTGTGCGAAGAGAGAAGGTAGGTATATTTGTACGTGTCAATTTGGCAGAGCATCTCTCTTACTTTGTAAATTCTATCGGTTTAAGAGGTTTGAATAAAACCTACGCGAAATATTTTAATTTCGCAGGTAGTACAAGTCCGATGCTCTCAATTTTTTTTCCTGTTGATAAACTTTTCCCTGACATTGGTTGTTTAATATTGGCTATTGAAAAGACTACATGCGTTTTGGTGTGCTCGACGAACTTTTGCTTATGGAAAAAAAGAACAAGGATTGTGCATTAAATTTTGCTTTAAGAACGGAACCAAGTGCAGAACCATGCAGTAAATGTTGAATATTTTCTTATGGCTAGCCGTCTATGAATGAAAATATCATTTACAAGTGGTACAAAGCACATCAACTTTCATCGGATGTGAAGGTTCTGCTCACTGTTTTCTCACGATTTCAATGCCATAGTGTACCGTGAGTTCATGCCACCAGGTGGGTCGTACAGTCAATAAGAAGTATCATATTTACGCCGTATTTATCATATGTTCTACGCCGTTTACGCGAAGCTATCCGAAGAAATAACCCAGACATGTGGCAAATAACTCATGGAAATTGCACAACGATAATGCTCCTGCTCACATTTCACTGGTTGTTCGTGAATGTTTGGCGAAAAACAACTCCGATATGATGCCTTACCCTCCGTATCCGCTGGACATGACCCCCTGTGGCCTCTTCGTATTGCCTACAATAAAAAGAAAACATGACTAGCCGACGTAATTTAGCTAATATGGTCTGATGGTAACAAAGTTAAAAGAAACAATTTAGAATCACCGTTCCTAAACTATAAAATTCAATCGATTGAAATAGAACTGACAAAATGAAATACAATTTGCATTATAAAGTATATACCTAGACCAAAAATAAAACTCGCAGTTTTAGAAATAACATACACAAAGCATGTAGTTGCATCACTTCATTGCTTGATCCACTTGATATCCTTCCTTATGAACTTATTCACATATTTTACGATATATATGATGATCTATGATGAGGATGAGAGAGCTGTTGCCCTTCGTCAGCCCAGCCGTAATTTATTCCGTAACACTCTATTCTATTATTATTTTCTATAACTTTTTGAGCCGTCCTTTTCCAGCACTAGGATATTTTTTGCCTATTTACGACCCTCGCTGACTTTGGCAGTGTATTCCATTTCAATCGTTTACATTCGAATTTGAATTTATGGAATCAACCTTCAGCTCCCTCTTGGTCGGCATTATCAATGTATTCCATTAACCTCCGGACGGGAATATTCATCATAAAACTTACTTACTTCTCTTCGGGGAGCTGCGGTTTCTTGGGGTTTTGGGTGATGAGACACCCAGCCACAAAAATGAGAATTGGGTGAAGAATTGGAGAGAGGAAAAGAACGAAAGTGAATTGTATATTGACTCATCCTGCTTTTGTTTTTAATCGCAAGTGGAGCGTGGAAAGAAGGAATCTTTGTATCTCTCAGTTCGTCAGTGTATCTATCTCATTTTTTCGATCCTATCATTCCTTGAAATAAAGTGTGGAATTTAAACAATGCCCTCTCCGTGTCTCGTACTGAAACTTGACTGATCTGAATTTCTCGAGTGATCTCAGCCTAGTTTTCGGAATCCTAGTCTCGAATGGCTTCAAATGTTCAATTCTTTCACACTGTGTTCACTCGTGTCGTTCCTTATCGTCTGTTCTGAAGTACGTCTCTCTTACTTTGAGACTTCAAATTGATCGTTTTTATTACGATTTCTTCTTCGATGAGAGTGCAATGTATGTTTAAAACTACAATTTCTAAGTATTGAGCATTAAAAATGCTACAAATGACTTCTTTGTATTGTAATATATTTTGTTTTTATTACAACGATTGTAATTGGGGGATACCTGTAAGCGTAAAATAAATTATTATTATCACTAAGGAAAAATTGGCGTTGAAACAACGGCTCATCAGTTAACTTGCATCCCCTTCCATTAAGGAATGCTTTCCCCGAAAGATATTTGTAAATTGACGAAAAAAATACCCTTCGGCAAAGCCGTTAGACTGCTCTGGTCTTGGTTCAATTGAATTCTAGACGTTATTTTCACAATTTCGCCATTTTAAAGTGTCGTTTGTACCCCTCCTGTAAAAGTTGATCTCTCTCTCTCTCCAGGGTACTATTCACGCCCGTGCCGTACCCTAAAGCCCTGTTCATACGGCGACATATTTGGCGCCAGTGCTGGCGCTTGAGGCGGCCAGCGGTGAATTCCTCCGTGTGAACAACCACATTGAATGTCATCTGCTTGCATGCGATAGAATCGCTTGCGGTTGCCTTGCTCTGGTGAGGATTAGAGCACGTTCAAATTTTATAACGATCTGGTAGCTATGTTGTGCGCATCTCCGTCTTCTTTTGTTTGTGAGTTGAGAGACAAAGCTGTATGAAGATGAATATGTTTAAATTGAAATGTTGAATATTGATCCAATTACTCTGGGAGCATTAAAATATTTAATTTTTTATGCAATTGTGTGAATACCGCGTGGGTAGTTCCGCAGTTATTTGTAATTTTTTACAAGTAAATGTGTTTTATTATTCATCCATCCGAGTAATTATGCATAGATAAATGATCAGCGAGTAGGTATGTTTCCCGTTACAAGGCATGTATCAAATAACTCTAGTGAAATGAATAATTCGTAGTTTTACTATCGTCGCTAATTATCGCCAATGCAATCTAAATTTCGTCCATTTCTTAAGCAAAGCAGTCACCCGCACTTAATTTTTTGGCCACGACTTTGGCCACTGTGGAATTCGTGTGTAGGTACACTGAGGTGAAATGTTGGCCGCCATCGGTCGCCTCCATTCCATCCGACATGGCCGGGTGCAGGATTTAAGGCCAATTCTGGCACATTTAACGTTCCCTTGTGCACAGGGCTTAAGGTAGTTTGAGCGAGATATTTCCCTAGTCATAATGGAGACCATATTCAAAACTAAAAAGCCTTAAAAACAGGTTTTTTTGCGATTCTGTAAAAATTACTGGGGTGAATAATTGATTAATTTTTATAAATGGTTGAGAAAACATAAAAATTGCAACACCGTTAGTTTTTGATAAAATCCAGGTGTTATAAATTCCTAATTTTGTCGTAATTCATCATCTGGAGAGCACAGCCGTAATCTATCCCATATGTGAAACAGCTTATAATTACTCGAAAAATAGTTCAGCAAGGGGTTAATATTTTGATAACATTGGAAAGATGAGAGTTTTTTTCTTTGAAATGAGTTCAAATTCATCAAATTGTGAAAGTGAAATGATTTTTCGATCAAACTGCGTTAAGAGCGCACCCTTTTCCCCCATCCGTTCCCCCACCTCCACTCACGATCCCTCCTGTGGGACACATTTCCCCCTCCGAGCTCCATGCCCCTTCCCCCAACGCTCTTTCTCACTCCGCGGGGAAAATTAAAAAAATAAAATCAAGCATCCCTAAAAACGGGGAGGGCGTGTGTTCTCTCTCTCTCTTTGGAATGGGAAGGAGGGGAGGTGGGTGGGGGAGGCAGGTGGAGAGATAGAGAGAGAGTGGCGGAGGGAGAGGTGCGTCGGAGGCCGTGACGTCACTGTTTGCCGAGGTCGCAGCGCGAGCATAGGGATGTGGAGGTGGGGGGGGAGGGATGATAGGGGAGCTAGAGCTAGGGTACTCTCAGAGGAGGAGAAGGGTATGCCGAGTTAGGGCATGCAGTCCTGGGAACGATCTGTGGATGTAGCGTATTGAGGTCATTTCACATTGAACGTTACTAACGTAACTTACCAACTCGACGGAACTTTTAGGCCCGGCCACATTTAACATTTGGTCATAACTTAAGAACGTGGCGTAACTTAAGACCCTGCCACATGTCTTAATTTATGGCCATTTCAGATTGAACGCGGTGAAAAAAAAACTATGAACGCGTCGTATCTTAAGTGCGATTCACATTGAAAAGTTAGAAAACTGCATAACTTGGGAATGGTCGCATTAAGAATTTGAAGGTATCTCAAGAGCAATGCGTAACCTCAGGTGCGTTCACATGAGAGTCGAACATAAGAACATGGTGTAACTAACGGCCCTTTTATATTGAACGCAATGAAAGACTTGAGAGAAAACTCAAGAACGCATCTTATCTTTCGGCCGATTCACATTAAAATGTTAGAATACAACTGGCGGACTCTATTAAAACTGCATAACTTAGGAATGGTCATGTTCAGCATTAGAAGGTAACTCAGGAGGTTAGCGTAATCAAAGGCGAGTTCGCATTCAACATGGGAACATAACTTAAGAACATGGCGTAACTTACGGCTTTTTTGCGTTTAACGCAAAATCGTATATCCGGGACACAAAGAAAAACTCTCTTCTTATTGTTTCATTTGAAGTAACGGATGATTGGACCCTGAGGTAGATCTACAGAATGACAGAAATACCACTTCATTCCTATTCCGCCTACTTATAGAAAAACATGCCATCTGTTTAATATTTACGAAAAAATGTTAACTCTCCAGTTTCTTTTTCTTTGGTTAAAATTTAACTTAAACATGATGTTTATCATCAAGGTAGATCTGTCCTGAGACAGGTTCCAGGTGAACTCCTTCAAACTTCTCTATGTTGTGTCCACATTTTTATCTCCTGATAACTCCTATTCTCCCTCAAATCCGATAATATTTCAAACTTTCTTCTTCCTTTCTTCCATTTTCCTTTCACATTTCCTTCCATTGTCTTACTCAGGAGGTAGTCATGTCCCATGACGTGCCCTAACCAGTTTGCCTTCCTTCTTTTTATTGCATTCATGAGTGACCTTTTCTCGTCAATCCTAACTTGATATTACGTGTTGCAAAATGCGATAATGAGTAAGGGTTGGTTTACAATGGCAAATTACTTCCACAAGTTTCTTCTACAAGGTTTACATTGGCAACTATACGCTTCTGCCAGTGACTTTCCGAAACTTTTAAAAGTTCTGAAAGTGGACTAGCAGAACCGTTTACTCGTGCAAACTCACTTGTTGCAAGTACCTTGCGCAATGAACTTGCCAGTGTAAACCCGCCTTAAAAATGGTGGAAAAAATAGTTTTTCTATGTAATTTAATGCCATTTTCGCAAACAACTGCTTAAGGTGGTTGGTTCGAAATTTTGAAGTGCGTAGATTTTCTTCATAATTGCAGTATTTGTTCCTTTTATTATGGTCTAAAATTCTAAATTTGGGGGTTTTCGATGTAGTTTTTTTTAAATAGATATTTAAGGTTTTTTTTACCATTGTGCCACCCCGCTTTGTAAGGGTCAATTATGTGTTATTTAAATGTCTACCATACAGGCTGCAGGCACCATTCCATCTTGCTTTTGGAGTCATTGGAAATGTACTGCAGTCATGCCTGTGAACTTCCCCTATACTGACTGTGTAATTGACTGTCGCCCTTATTGTCCGTAGCCGCGAGGTGGTAGTACTGAAGACTCGCCCTTTGAAATCATAATCTTATATGGAGTACATGGAGAAATGGAGAAAAAACAGCACGGTTATGATACTTAAGTGCGAGTAATAAGTACCAAATATGGAGTTCAGAGTTATTGATTTATTCATTGATACGTAAAACCAATGAATAAAACGGGCAATTAAAAAAATCTGAAGAATAAGTGCTTGCCTTCAGGGAACACCACAAATAACATCGTCGCAGTGAAAACATTATTGGTAGATCATTGAAGTGCAATGTATTCTGCTTGGATGCACAGAAAGTTATATTTCCCAAATACATTACCAACCCAATATCTATTTTCAACAAGGACTTTTAAAAATAGAATCGCAGGGATGTATATATCATTTGCCGAAAAAAATATAAGTTCCTAGAAATAGTTTTCCAAATCTCTACGAAATGAGTAAACGGTCAAATTTTGTTAAAACACGCGAAAATCCAAAATTATCAAATTTTAATACCTGGTTGGGACTGCATTTCATCTTAGAGAGGCTGAAATGTGAAGTTAGGGGAGGTAGGTATACAAAAACGAAAAAAAATATGTTTATAATGACTAAACATTACGTTTTCGATAATGTTGTCATTTTCCTTCTCAAGGCGCTTTCTTTAACAGCATCCAATTTTTTTAACTTGGCTTGCTGCCGTCTGGCGTTCATTTAAGTTCCATGTTTGAGAGCTTTATCCCTACTGAGTGTGCGCATAAACATATATGCATTCAAGGCCGCACTTAGGATTTTG
Source organism: Pyrrhosoma nymphula (assembly GCA_963573305.1). Classification (NCBI taxonomy): domain Eukaryota; kingdom Metazoa; phylum Arthropoda; class Insecta; order Odonata; family Coenagrionidae; genus Pyrrhosoma; species Pyrrhosoma nymphula. The sequence continues at coordinate 1,274,170 of OY754335.1, read as the reverse complement.
AGGTCCCTGGCGCGATCATGGAGTGGGGCCCCAGTTACTAGATAATAAAAATCGGAACATTTCAGGGGTTTCCAGTCCTTGACTTTCCAAGTTCGTGAATGTCACTCATTCTTGGAAGAAACATTAAATGTGAAGAAATCACTATTTAAGTATCATGGAATGTGTCATTGCTATAAATAGGCAGGTACAATTTTATCTTCTCCTGTTCCTCCTGTGGCAGTATCATAATTTTCTCACCGAAGGAGAAGTCTCTTGCCCATTCTCTAAGAAAACTCAAAGAAAAGGTCAAAGATAACTGATTTGTTGAGTTCAGCAGGGTACATAGGATACTGATTGTATCAATTAATAATTAATTAATCATCCATTGTATCCCTTTGCCCAAGTTTTACAGCAAAATCTTTTCGCGGAATTGCATTGGCCCACTTCATCAAAGTTTCTAGGTCACATGGCACCAGGAAGACGTGGACCTTTTCTGTGTTGCTGTTGTACCCCGAGGTACAACCTGGTGCAGTACAACGATGACCAGACATAATTTTTAAGAACATTATCTACAACTTTACATCAAAGAACTTGGCTGTTAAACTAAAGGCTGAGGTGCTGAAAGGAAATGTTTGTCAAATAACGTTAGATTAGGCTTTATGCAAAACATTTGCAATTTTAGATAGCAAATATCTCCATAACTATGAGTGATAAAAGAAAATGCAAGCGAAATTATATCTTGTAGGAAATTTTGTCAGCTTTAATTGTAAATGGAGTAACTCTTTCGTCACGACGAACCGTTTTCGAGCTATAACCGAAAAACAAAAAAAAGGGACCTTTTGCCCCCCCCCCCCCCTCCGTTAGGTGGGGCTCACCTCGTTGGCGCGGGGACTTTTAGTATGTTTACATATGCTCCAAAAACATCCCTGAAGTTTCGTCTTTGTCTTCTTCCTCATGCCGTATACAACCTTTTTGGGCGTTTATTGACTGGACCAATAGGGCGAGCAGATGAGCACTGTCATCAGTTGGTGGAGTTCTGCCGATGTCTTCTCAATAAGGGTGACGAAAATGCTCAAGTTTCCAGTCCTTTACTTTCTATATTCAGGACTGCAATTAATGATGTCGAAATGCGTTAGTTCGATAGAATTGGCGCTGTAGTCGGGTCCCTAGGTTGGAAAATGTGTTCATTAAAAAATGATTTCATCGGATAATCTTCAAAATGTTTACTATTATTTTGTTCGCCAATAGTTACTACGGTAGGTCATCAGTTAAAGCAGTATATTTTATAAATGCAGACAATAAGGTGGAATCTAGCATCTCTTTTGATTTATTTTGGTGTTTATTTTGACTCACACGGCCGCGGTGGAATCTCCTTAAGTTAACGGATATGTTCACGTGTTCAATTTGGGCTGGCCTCCTAAGGATTAGGACTACCGCTTTGAGCTGGGGGGGGGGGGAAACTGAAGGCTAAAAGAGGGTCTCTGAAGAAGTTTTTCTTTATTTACTTAATATATGCGGAGGAGGGATTTGGAAAAAAATTAGAAGGGAGGGGTTGCGCGGGAGAAAATAAGAAAGGATATTCGTTCGTTGGATGCAGACGACAGTGGCTGCCCCTGACGGCGGCACAATCCGGTGACGTCACCAAAATGTTATTTGGGGAGTTGGGGAGGAATGGCAGGAGGTAGGAGAGAAGCCGGATATATTTAAGAGAAAAATTAAAATGTATTTAAAGAATTGAGTTTGAAAGAAAATGAGATGGTGAGGGGAGTGAGGATCGGATTAGTTTGAGGGTAAGAAAGGAGTGACGGAATTATATTTAAATTGTCGCGAGAAAAGGGTGTGGTGTATAAGGGTTTCTTGCTTGTGTACATAGGGTAGAGAGGCTGGGAGAGAGGCTGTAACTTGGGAGCAAGTTTTTAACGCGGGAAACACTTCATGGGATTCTTTGTGTTTTGTGCTCTTAATATTATCTTTATCATTCTCTTTATTTTTTTCGTTTAATCCAAGGCGTGCGGTGTGCTCCGCATGAGTTCTTTCCATGAAACATTTTCTGAAGGCGTTCCCCTTATTCCCGGAGAAAACGATCCCGTGAGAGATGTAGAGAGAGATGTAGAGAGAGAGAGAGAGAGAGAGAGAGAGAGAGAGAGAGAGAGAGAGAGAGAGAGGTAGCCAGACACACAGACGTACACCGAAAGAGGGTGAGAGAGCAAGATTATTGCGGGGAACGGCCGCGGCATGGCGTCTAGGTATTATTTTTCCCGCGCTGGCGGGAGAGCGAGGGAAAAAAACCAAGGTAGGGGCGTGGTGCGCGCCGCACGCCTTGGCGGGAACAAATAAAATCGCGAGATCTCTTTTTCGCTTCACCCAAGGAGAGGAATTTTTTTAACGTTTTTGTTTTGATTTTTTTTGTTCATTCGAGGGAAAAATCCTTATCGAACAAAAGAAGAGCGCTTGAGCGGCGTTAATTTCGCCTAATGGCGGATCGGGTGTCGGCCACGGGGAGCGACAACAATCGAAACGATTGTTGTTCTTTTGAACCATGCGTACGAGAATTTTTCTGTTTTATTTTCGCTCTCCGAAAACTTTTACTAACGAATTTTTGCTTTTAGGAAATTCTTCTGTCGCCGGAAGAAAATGGCCGCGAGCTGTTGTTTCAGTATGTCCTGGCGAGCAATTGCGGTAAAAATGTAGTCGGTTAACAAAAGGCGATTGCTGCTGAAGCTAGGCTAAAAATGCTCTTGTTACCGTGGTTTGATGCGAGTTTTGTTTCGAAAGACAATTTTACTGCCGTCGAAAAATTAATTAGAATTACTGGAGTTTATTTTTAGGATCTCATTAGCTCTGGCTTGTGTTCTTCAGGCCCGCGAAAGAGAAACAGTTAAGTGTCTCAAATATTTGTCGTTTGAGATGACATTTTAATGAGACACGTACCTGAGTGAGGTTAATCTTATATATTTTGATCTCACTGTACTGATGTTGAAAATGTTAAGTCAAGGAATTCACCTTTATTATTTTCTTCATAATTTATCCCGAAAAGGAGTTTCAAGAACTAAATGTAATATTAGTGTTAGTTAATAAGTGTAGGATACAAAATATGAGAAGAATTAATAGAGGATATGAATTCTGGCGAGATGTGGTGAACGTTTTCCATTATGGATAAATGAAAAAACGTAGTGAACTCCATTGGTCCATTGGTTGGTGGGGTAGGGGAAAAAAGAGAATAGGCTTTGTGGATGGAATTTAGAGAGGAGGTGGGAAGTATGACGAGCTGGAAAATGGATCGTACAAGGAAATAGGTAGTATGTTCCTTAATAAGTCAAGGATACTTTTAAATTCTTCCATCGAAACCTACCTTTATCGGTCTACCAACTACAATAATAATACGATGGAGGTGAGCAATGTGGCTAAAAATGAAAAAAGATAGCATGGAATTCGATTTTCAGTTGGCGGAGATGAATCGTGTAAAAGGAGCTTGTAATAATTGAATTAAGGTCTGATATAATTTTTATCCTTATTGGATCGTGTTGTAAATGAAAGCTTAAGTTTGAAACCGATGGCTCTTGTAAGAACCTTGAAATAATAGTTTTACAGTTGGAAAACCTTTGGCCGAAATGGAAAATGAAGTAATTTTTTATCAGGGCCTGAGAGTAGATAGTGGAATAGGATAATATTTATGGTCAGTTTTTTTGCCATGAGATACGAAAACCAGTGACTCATACCACTGCGACTTTCCTAAGTCAGATCGGATTTGTGATAAATATAGCTCTATTCTATTTTCCGAGCCATTCCCTTTTTGATCTGATTACACTGCTAACCCTGAATATACGAGCTATCATAATTCTTCCATATATTAAAGTTATTAACTTGAACATTGTGTTAATTGTTTAAAATATTTTATCGATAGAAAATGTAGCTACGCAGTATCTGAAATTTCTAAGTTGATGTAATTACTCGGCGGAAATAGTTGGAGTGCCTTCGGAAGATTGACTTTAACTTTTGCACACGTTTATGCTGTTTTTCAGTCTTGGTTCGCTGCTGTAGAGCAGAGTTCATTACACGTGAAAATAAAAAAAATCTCTTTCCTTTAAAACCAAGCATTGAAGAGTTATGTGGGTAGAAAGGAGAAGTGTGTATGAGAAATTGGTCGAAAGAATCGACGGGAACCTGCATATATATATTTTTTTTGTCGTTTCTCCAGAGCTTGGAAAATCTTGAGGTCACTGAAGTCAAAGAGTTTCTGAGGACGAAAGCGGCTGAATGATCCCGAGGTCGTTCCCTCTGATACGAAATCTTAATTTCATTCACGAACCCGGGCAGTTTTGTGAAAGAAAATATTTTTTATAGTCCTTCTAAAAAAGAGCCGTTTTTGAGCAGGAAAAGTGAAAACGAAAATGCTTTAAAATCTCTGCCAACTCACCAATAGAATTTTTTTTTAATCTTACTGGATTTTTTTTTTTAAATTTCTCGTTGGCATCGTTGAGAGTTGAAATGTTAGTCTTTCGGGGCAAACGTATCTCAGCTCCTTGGAGACGGCGGCGTGAGTCTCCTAGGAGCTGCCTGGCGGTGGTTCTCACTGGGTCGAGCAGCTTTTTTACTCTTTCATAAAGAACTTGCTTTGTGTTCGTAAATTTTTCGTCACGTATCGCAATAGCACGACCTATCATAATTGCGTCATGAGCATATTTCATAAAATTTCACAAGCACTAATAGTGACTGTACTGCGTTGAATTCAACTCTCCTATCTATACATCGAATTTGCTTAGTTTTAGAATTTAAATCCTGATTGATGGAACGGAAATTCCGCAGCGGGCGGAGACTTTATAGTGCTTCTGTCATCTAATGTAATTCTCTCGGAGTTTTCCGCGGCGATTAGATGAATTTTCCATCTTCTTCCGGGTATCTGCCGCGTCGTTGTGTTTTTCTGACAACGTTTCTCCTCCCGCCCTGGTGGCGTCTTCAGGTCGAAGATATCTGCGCTGCATTTTGGTCCGACTTATATACTGGAGCTGGTCGCATCTGATTGGCTGTCAATTATGGCGGAAAAACCACTTTTCGCGCCATTTCTCATAGCGTTACGCGCCAATACCCTCTTCCAAGTGGTAGCTAGGTTGTAACCATCATCCCTGTTGAAATTTTTGGGGCATTTGGCAATTTCGATCGCCTCCCGTATCAGTCGTGGGAAGTATCGGCTCTCCCCGCTCAGAACCTTGGTCTCCTCGAAAAATATGGAGTGACCAGGCTCCGACCAGGCATGCTCGGCTATTGCTGAGAGGCGGAACTGCTTCTTTTCGGTCGCTCTCTGGTGTTCCTTCAATCTGCAGGAAATTGCTCTTCCTGTTTGTCCAACGTAGGCTTTCCCACATGTACAGTTGATTTTGTACACTCCCTCCTTCATGGTGCTAGGGATCTGCTCTTTCGGGTTAGGCAAAATGTCTCTCACTTTCTTGGTGGTGGAGAATCTGGTCACAATGTTGTGTTTCTTGAGTATTCTGCCATTAGGTTCCGCTGTTCCTGCGACGTAGGGGATGGTGGCGTAGGCCGATGGTTTCTCATCAAGATTGGTCCTGAAAAGGACTACCAGATTGGAAAGGAGTAACCAGAGGAAATCCGACCAGGAGGAGTCAAGGAATAAGGAGAAACCATCGGCCTACGCTACGCCACCATCCCCTACGTCGCAGGGACAGCGGAACCTATTGACAGAATAATCAAGAAACACAACATTGTGACCAGGTTCTCCACCACCAAGAAAGTGAGAGAGAATAATTTTTTCTTTCCGGAAATTTTGCTGTGTGAATTACTTCTCTAAAAAGAGTTCGGTCATCTATTGTGTCGATCTTTATTCCCAAGTTTTCCATATCTTTTTGAGTTTCAATGAACCAAGTAGGTTTGGATTTGTAGCTGTTTAGTAGGTTGAAGATCTTCTTGGTTAGTCTGGAGTTACTCATTCGAAATATGTGACTATAAAACTGCATTCGTTTTTTTCCTCATTATATCGACTAATTTTTCAACTTTTAGATATATCTCTCTGTTTGGTCTTAGTTTGTATTCTGCATTACTGTTACTTTTAGGTCCCAATATTTTCCTCAAAATTCTTCTTTCAACCTTTTCTAATTTTTCGAGATCCCCCATTCTAGTTAGTTTAAGTATTTCTGCTGCATAAAGCGTTTCAGGTCTAACCACTGTATGGTAGTGTCTTAGTTTAGTGTTCCAAGATAAGGTTTTTTTTATTATATATGTTTTTTGTCATACAAAATGCCCTTTCCATTTTGTGTATTCGAGTTTCTATTGCTATCTTTCCTTTTGTGTTGTTTGCTATCAATTCCCCAAGGTATTTAAAGCAGTTTGTTTTGGATATTGTGTTTGTATGGATTTTAAGATTTTGAGGGTCATCACTAATGTTTGTCATGAACTGCGTTTTTTCAAAAGATATTTGCAGATCTACTTTGGCTGCTTGTATCTGTAGTTCTTTGATTTGTTCTTGGGCATTTTCCAGCGTGTCAGTTACCAATGCCATGTCGCCTGCAAAAGCCAGACAATCTATAGTAATTTTATTTGGGTTCCTTCCTAAAGATATTCCTTTAGAGTCAATGGCATTTCTCCATTCTCTGACTACCTTTTCTAACGCACAGTTGAAAAGTAGAGGTGATAAACCATCTCCTTGTCTTACTCCAGATTCTACTATTCTTTTAACTATTCTTCTCTTCTTCATTGTGCCTATCATTCTTTCTGTTTTTTTCACAAAGTTCCTTAAGTTGCTTCTCTTAAGATCCTACTTTACGATTATATATTTGTCGCCATTTGTATTGCGTGCAAAATTTATTTTTTAGTGAATAGCTCACCGCGGTGCACGGGAGGAGTAGACTGAGGTACATTTCTGCACAGCGGTGCATCGAAGTGCGCATGTTCCATGGCCTCTCGACTCACGAACGAAAAATAGCACGCTAACGAAATATTTTTCATCTACTTTTTTTATGGGAAAAAATAATCATTAGACCGAAAATCCGCGGCCCTTGATAAATCGCTATCTCAGAGAAAGGGACTTATCGATTACTGCCCCTGTGTGTGTGTGAATCCATTCTCCTTTCACTTCTTTTTTTTTCAAATGATAAAAAAATAAATGCCTAGTCTTTTTATTTTTTCCTTCTCCCCCTCATTTTTTTATCCTTCGTCTATTGGTTTTTTTCAGTGCGCAAAAAGGCCTTTTTATTACTTCGCCTCTAAACGGGTCATCTGGTTCCCTATCGTGGTGGAAAACGGTCACCAATTCCTTTCATATCACTCCGTCTTATTGTCCAATTAAATTGACGACCTCCCCCGGTTGAAAATCTCTCATTCCTCTCTCTCATCTCAAACCACGGGCGAAGACATGAAAAGCAAAGGTTAGCCTGGAAACCGTGCGTAGCGTAGCATTGGAGTACGGGGGGGGGGGCAAATAACTTCGCAATTGAACTTTGAAAGATTGAATGTTAACACTCTAAAAAATAGTCGATGCTTTTTTAATAACAGAGGTATTGTAAAGAATAATCCCCTTGGGAATTTGCACTTTGAAATACCGTGACTGAGCGATAATTTGCGTTCCTACCCACCACCATTCCTTGGCTGTGTCTAAAATAATTGCATGAAAAACTGCCAGTAATTCTCCTCATTAATCTTCGTAAATATCATCTTTAATGACTTATTACCTTGAAACTTCGTTTGTGGTGTATCTTAAATCTTCTACATTATAAATCTTTGTCTTGTTTCTGAAAATGTTGTTTCACGGGCAATTTCCTTTGTATATAATATGCAGTTGATTTTAAGCTGTGATGCTTAAATATTTGCTATTTAATTTGCCCGTTTCAAACCGGATTCTCCTCATAGGAGGGATTTTTAGCCCATTTTCACTGTTACATTTGCTTAATTAAAAATCTTCAATATGTGCTCAAGTTAGATCGTAGGTGAACGTGAAGAGTTTTTTTTTACCATTACGTATTTATATTCTAGCGTATTTATGCTATGAGCTGCTTCACCGAATTCTTACCCAAACAAAGTTGCCTTTCCAGCCTGTTTCTTCTGAAAAAAATAAAATTATTTACCTTTTCCCACTTTTATTGATGTCTTAGCTGTTGTTATGAAACCAACCGTTAGCCACATCGATGTTATTTGGAGATGGTATCAGGCTCCGGGCGTTCCGGACCGATAGAAGCAACATTTTACTCGCCCTGACCACGTTCCGAAATCGATGTCGTCAGCCCTCAAGCCTTTCTTCGCAGTCGCAATCTTGAATGTTTTCCATCCCGGCCTTTTACCCGTTCTTCCCACCATTCCTTTTTTTCCCCTTTCCGTATATCATTTGGAAGCTTCTCTCCCCTTTCGTTCTCTTCTTTTCAAATGCCTTGTTTTCATTCGTCTTCTCTTTCGTATTCTTCACCTTCGTCGTTCTCCTTCCGTTCCTCAGATGAAAGGCAATTTAATCAAAGGCTCACTTATGGAACTATTCCGGGGAACAAAGCGTCTCAGTGGAGTATTTTCACAAGTAATTTCTTCCCTTCCCTCCGTGTTTATCGGGCGAAAAATACGGCAGATGACAGTGTACTGTTACTATTGTTTTGCGGTAATAGTGCGATTGAGCCTTTATTTCACGTTTGTGCGTATAAGACGTGCATAACCAAACTCCCTCAGTACAATGAGGGACGTGCTGTTGACTCACCGTTTTGTATATTCAGTGTTTTCGTAGAAAACATAATTTTGGATTCAGTCGGAACGCTGTCTTAATTTCCTACCCAACTTCATGCTTGTAGTTTAAGCCAAAGGAGCAGAACGTCCTTTCTATTGCAGAGGGTTTTAAAGGGGAGATTAAAATGTACTGACTTCGCCATTTATTCTACTCACAGCGCGTAAAAAGTTTTAAAAACTTTCTGATTTCCAATGCTAGAGGAATATGTTTCACCATTGAGTAGTTGGCAACAGTGCAACTTGTATGAAAAGCTAACTGTTAAGTGGTTGAGAAATATCCTTGCAAAATATATTGTTGTGATGAGTCTTAGACTTAAGGGCTCATGCGAGAGTATTTTTTATTTCAAACAAATCTAAATACTCATAAATTGGTCAGTCCATGAGAAATCATCCAGTCATGCTGTTCTAAATTTTATCTATTGCTACGGTACTGAACCTTTCTCCTGCGTGAGTCATGTCGTTCCATTCATAAACGTTCATTTACGCTGAAGTTTTTAAACCTTGCGCTAACACTAACGCTTCTAGCGGGAAGTACCTACACATTCATTTGGCAAACGTTGTTTTTATCACAAATGGACTTTCAATCTTTTAGCATTCAACCATTTACTTCTATTTCTCGAATCTTTCATGTGGATTACAGCAAGGCTGTTGATAATTTCCGAAATAATCCTCGAAAACACTCAAGGCCTTATCTTCTTCTGCACCCAATTTTGACTGTCTAACAATAAGAAGCGTGTAACATTGAGCAACGCATATATTTTTAAATCTTATTTTCCACTTCCTTTCATGCTCTCCAATTGCTCTTCGTTATTTCGCTTTGTTTTCTCCTAATCTCTCCAATCCAGGTGTTGTATATTTTTTTCCTTTCCTTCTACTGACAAACCCTGAACTTTGCATCAGTCTTCGAAATGTAGTTTTATCCTGTATTATGTCTTCCGTTATCCCCCTTCCCTTTTCCTAGTCGTCATCATCATCAGTCCGAAGATTGGTTTGCAGCAGTTCTCCATTCCACTCTCCTCTCTGCAACCTCACTACAACACTACATAATTATTTACTCTGACGTTCTTCATGGTTTGCTTAATGTATTCCACTCTTGGTCTTCCTTTATAATTCTTCCCATTTATATATCCCTCAAATATTGTTTTCATTTCGCTGTTTTGTCACAAAATGTGTCCAATAAGTTGGTCTATCCTTCTTCGCAGAGTGTTCGTTATGCTTATTTTCTCTCCAGCTCTTCGCAGGACTTCTTGTTTAGTGATTCTCTCCGTTCATTGAATAATCATAATTTTTCGGCAACACATACACAATCCATTGCTCTCAATCTCCTTTGACCTGCTGCTGTTGTTGTTCGATACCATTTATCAGCATGCTCTAAACATATACTTTAATAAATTGGTTCCTAGCTTCCAGGTTTTTTTTACCAGCTGTCAGCAGACACCTCTTCTGGTAGAATGCCTTCTTCTTTGCTTGGGCTATTCTGCTCACAATGTTTCTTTCTTGCTTCTTCCATCGCTGGTGATCCTGCTTCCCAGAAAACGACATTCTTTCTCTTGCGCGAGTTTTTACCGCTCAGATTAAACGGTGATTCTGTCTTCTTGATTTCTTCCACAAACCATAACCTTAGTTTTCTTGACTAAAATCCTCAGGTTGTATTTCTTCAGAGATTTCATACAGTTCAGCATTCTCGTCAGGTCATCTTTCATCTCATTAAGGATTGCTATGTGTTTAGCAAAGCGTTGCTTGCTGATTTTTGTCTCCATGCACTCGTATTTCTGCTTTTAATTTGTCTTTTATTTCATTTATGGATTTTCAATATTTATAGTGAAGATAATTGATGAAAAAGTTCATCCTTGTCGTGCCCCTTTCATCACTTCTGCTTCCTCTGCATTTCCACCACATTTAATCACTGCCAGCTGTTCTTCATGCAGCCTGCATATAGATCTCCCGTCATTTAATAACACCCCTATGCCCTTCAGTGTATATTGTCAGAATTCTGCTCCAGTCCACATTGTCAAATGCTTTCTCTAGGTTGATGAAGCAAATATATGTTGTGCGATCCTTTATGAATCCTCTTCTCTATGACAAGTCTCGGGGCTAAAATAGCTTCTTCCCTCGTTCCCCACTTTTCCTGAATCCGAATTGGTCTTCATCCAGGAATTGCTCCATCTTCTCTTCCATCCTCATGCAGATAATCCTGGTCTTCTTAATCGTATCTGAAATATTTCCGCTTTTTTCATTCTGTCAGAGGTCTTTATTATTCCTGTGTTTTAGCTCGCCTTTCTCTGTGTTTATTAGTCCCAGGATTATTTTCGAAATCTATCTTTCGTTCTCCTGTATCTCTTCTGCTCCTTCTCTCTCTCCTGATTTCATTGAGGACATACTGTCGGTGGTGTAGAAACTTTCTGGATTGCTTAGTGTATTGTAGTAGTATCTAGTTTTGGTTTTAGTCTTAGATTAAATTCTTAGCCAATTGGTTCCTATGCTAGTTACATTTCTCTCAATCTTACTTTGTTTGCATCCAAGACTAGAAGACTATCAGATACGATAGAGTCGAAAATACTTCGATGGATTGCAGACGAAGCACTGTTAGTCAAAGGAAGGAGAGAAAATTAAGGAAGTCATCTATAACATAAAATATAATTCACTGAGTACATAAACGAAAAAAAAACGGAATGAACATTTAATCAAAATGATAACCGGCAAAATTAGCACGTATCGCAAAATATAATCTGTCCACAGATAAAATGAATGTGGGCTGGCTAATAAAAATGTGGCGCGACAGCTTAAAGTTGAGAAGGCTGCAACGAAAGAATAACCAGACCACTAGAGTGAATTATAAAGGAAGAAGAACTAGATTCGTTTTCCTTTGTCTATTCTCCATTGATTTGAATTATTTCGCCTATGTACTTAAATTTCTCAACTTTCTCAATGTTCTCCAGAAATTCTTCTATCTTATTTTGGGAGAAAAAATGTTTCTTAACGTTTATCAGACGTCCTATTTACATTTTAACTCTTATATGTACGTGCACCCTTTCGTCTTGACGCTATATTCCGCGACCACCTTCCATGCGCGCGTGGGGTATGTGTGTACCGACGCTTTTGTCGCCCCCCGAGCACCTAGTGCCGCGCGTCGCCCTTATTTCCCTGCCGCTCCCGCCCCTTGAACACCGCCCCTTAAACACCGCGTGCCCGGCATTTTTCCATCTCCATCCATCCTTTCCCCCACCTCCCCTGTTTTGAACTCCTGTTTAACCCTCCCCCGCTTCCCCCCGCCACGTCTGAAACAACCCAGCCCAGTCTCCACTTCCTCTCTCCTGCCTCCTCACTATGGCACATTCCCAAATAGGCCTCCTCCCTCTTACCCTACCACCTCCAACCTCTCTCTGCCTCCGCAGCCGCCACTGTGTCGGAGCGGACACACTAATGAACGCCCTGAATTATATATGAGGTCGCTCACCTTGCCGGATTTTTCGCCATCATTCCTGCCAGCCTTGCTCCCCTTTTCCCCAACCACTTCCACGCGGACCCTGTGCGGAGCATGTGGTGCGAGGCGTTTGGGGACACGACCGAGGGGCGGGCAAGGAAGAGGAGGCGGTAAGAGGGTTCCTGGGGGTCATTCAGGAGGTTGTCCTCTCCATACCCTCGTTTCGTTTGGACCTCGGACAAATTGACCTCAGGGAAGGGCAGAGTTGGAATGCGGGAGGAGCTTCAAGCCTTTTCAACAGTCCCCAACCTGCCCAATCTACTACTACCTGCGTCCGTCCTGCGGTAATGATTTCCCTGGAAGTCCTGGGGATTAAATTTGGCGGGAAAAATTGTACGCGAGATCGAATGCGCCCGTAGGCGGTGCCGTTGGTTCTTTTTAACAGATGTTGAATGGGACGAATGTAGGTTCCCTTTTATTCTATGCTTCTCGGTCGTCATTATCGTTTTGCTTTTTTTATTTTCTTCTTTAATTTATTTTTTTCGGGACGAGATTGCGGTGGACTGAGGACGTTTAAAACTCCAACTGTGGGGATTTCGATTGTGGTCGATCTCGCCTACCTTATGCCCTCTTTTCGAGTTTCAGCGATGATAGTCCGATGACGCCGTAGGTAGCAATCTTTTAATCACCAAGACTGCGCTCTCCTAATGGGCAGGCGAGGTTGATATCCATGGCATTCGGCGTTCTCAATTTTCTGCTTGTTCGAACGAATGGTTACCTGTGTTGATTTGGGCAGCGTTCTTTCCACATCCACAGGGTCGTAGTCACAATCATAGGTGTACCAGAACCGAGAATCAGGTATGCCTCAGGGCGGTTTCCTTCGGAATAATCCCTGGACGCTATCTGGGACATCAGCAGCATTTAATGTCTCTCACCGTACTCCTATTTTTTTCGAAAAATATTTTCTTTTTAGTCTTTTCATTCTGCCTACCTCCCTTTCAGTACCTCCAAAGTGTCTTATCTTTCCCTCCTGTTCCCTGTTAACCTGTCACTCCTTTCATCGCAGCCTGTAACAGCCTCCAACTTATCAGTACCCTTCGATGTAACTTCACCAATTTCCAATTGTAACCCTTTATGGGGGATGGGTTATCACCGGAAGTCATCAATCCAGTGATTGGTTTGCCGAACCTCTTATTCCAATCCCTTAAAATCACTTCCCAACCCCCCATTTTCTCTCTTGCTGTCTTTTCTTCACATAGTTATAATTGTTTCTATCTTTTACCGCGAGATACTTTATTTCGTGTTAAATATACAAAACATTTTATTTTTAAATAAACAGCATGAATTCTAGCGCTGGCTGTTTTTGAAAAATCTTGCAAGTAAATTAAATCGAATATAATAATATTTTATAATAATAATAATTTCATTTCTCATATAAATACATTGAATATACATTAATAGTAGTTCATTTAATGGAGGAATATAGGTACATCTTAGGAAACAAATATTAAGCTTCCTGCTTTGGGGTTACCGAATCTTTCACAGGTAAAAATGGATTATCATACAAACTAATATAACATAAGTAGGTCAAAAACACTCTACGTGCCATTTAAGTACACTGAATACATAATATGGTGACATTGCTGTATTTAAATATTCACATGTGCATGTACTTTATCTATCACCTCTATATCATCTCTGTTTCCCACTGTTTTTCTTTATAAACCTTAAAAATTTTGATATTCCCCATTTTTAGATTTTTTATGGGTACTATTAATCTCTGCGAGGCATGATGTCTTTGACTTTTCGCTTGAACGAGTGCTTTGCTACGGTTATTGGGGCAGTCTGAGCTTTTCATTATAATTGGTATGAGAGCACTGACGCCTTGGAACAACTTCTGAAGGAATAAGTACTGGACACTGTCTGAGGCATCTACAGCGTATTCACCTCTCTCCGCTTTGTTTGAATTCTAAACCCGACTATAACCGGGCGAGTCGCAGCAGTGAGGGGCGTGTCGCAGGACACCAGCCCTCATGGGGGAAGGAATTGGGAAAAGGAAGGGGAAGGCGAAAAAGGTTGCAAATAACATGTAGACGGTCTGTCTTATGCTTGTGTCACGACCTGTTTTTGTTGTGATTACAAACGGTGCATGGAAAGAAGCAACCCAGCTTGTACCCATCATTTTGGTATATAGTGCACCTTTCTTATTTTTTCGCTTCAATTAGTTCCAGAGATGTGGTAATCGTGATCGAAGTAATAGCCTCTATGTCCTCTAGAAACTCACATGGACTACATTTTTCAAGTAACCTATCTTATGGCATTAAAAGTTGCAGGCGTAACTTTGTTCAATTGAGTAATGCACGTGAAAAAAAGAACTTTGCGTATTCCACAATAATACTTTAATACTGACCTAGATTTCAAATGTCCTGCAGTCCTTATCAAGGTCTCGATAATGTCTGCAGGGCAGATGAAACCTAGGTCGTTTTTGTTAAATACTACGGTGAAATATACAAAGCTCTTTTTGTCATGTCTACCTAATCTAAGCCTATCGTGTAGTTTCAGTCTTTATAATGGATCTCAATCCAGTCCTTCTATCAGCATGTTCATTTTTTGCTATTTATGTGTCCTTCTTTATTTTCAAAGTTAATATTTTTGCCCTATTTCTAGTCTCATTACCTGTCATACCTTAAAGGAGGTTCCTCCGCGACTGTGTGAGTCAAAACAAATACTAAATTCCACATTTTTGATATTTTGTCCAAAACATCCTGCTTTTGCTGATGAAATGCATTACCTATAGAAACCCAAAAGTATAAAGGTAGAAAATATGGAGATTATTATTCCACGAATGTATTTTATTAAATTAGCACTATTTTCCAGCAATAAGGAGCCAGACTGCAGCGTCATTTCCTACGAATTACCGCATTTTGACTTGAATTACTGTATTAATATTCAATAGCTAAATAAATAAGGTAGTAAGAAGCCTATATTTTATTTTTAATCAATTTCTCTGGATTACTTCCTTCTTACATACAGTTTTCCGAAAAAATGGCATTTATAATTTATGGAAAAATACTATTTTATTCCCCGTGTTTCTCTCATCCCCCCATTGAACACCATGTATAATTTCAAGTTCAATTATGGAATAAAATAGCGTGGAAAGGTGTTACTACGTTGTTCATATCAGACAGTGGACAGCTTTTTCTACAAGTAGACAGAATATGAATAAAATGACATTTAAGTCATTTTACGGTGGAACCACCACCTTGATAGCAACCTCATTTATCCTTTCCCATGTCCCAACACCACCACCACTTCAGTACGTCCCCCATCTATTGTCATCACCATGGTGAATCAGTCGTCATTGGCAGACATCAGTATAAAGATTGGTTTGCTGCAGAACTCGTTTTCATATCAGCTAAGCGCTCTATTACTCCTTTATTTCATCGTTTTAACAACCGTCATACTTATTTTCTTCATATACTATTTATCACTGGGTATTCATCCGAGGTGATTCGTCCTTTTCGATGTTCCTTACTTTATTGATTTTTGTGTCATAGTGGTAATGGTCAATTTTGAAGCTATTTTGTTGCGTTAGCTCAGTGATCCATGGCCTTGTTTTGTTTTTGAAAAAATACGTTGACCTCAAGTGTTTGAACATGCCATGAAGATGCGGATGTGGGTGATATCATTTTAGGAAATTTAATTTCCAAACATTCTATGAAAATGATATTTTTTTTACAGCAATATCTATTTTGATTAGGAACCTATTAACATGAACATCTAACCCTGTTTTTTTTCTGCTGCATTGTTAAACCATACATGCTGATTTCAATTACGATTTACGTTTGAAATTAACCGTAATTCGAAAAACTTAAATCCATGATAACACGTGCGCCAAGTAAATATCGTCTAAAATACTGCGTAAGTGAAATTTATTGTGATGAAATCCACGCACCCGAGTTAAATATGTAAGGTGAGACACCCTCCAAAGGTTTTTAAACGAGGAGACGAATGTGATTCATAAAAAATGAGACATCGGCGCGTATACTCGAATTTCTAATCGTTTGGCGGCGCCAGAGAGCGTGGGATGATGGGAATTTTCCTAAATGATGTGTTGATGCGGATTCCTGGGAAGATTGGGATGCGGTTGGATGCACAGGGTATCATTCGTGAAATAAAATTCCCAAGTTCATTATATATACAGTTTGCCTGAATTAGTTCCACACGCGCTGTTCGGACGGTAAGGTGACGAAGCCGGATAACACTTTCGCGTTAATGATACCACCCTTGTAGCGAGCACTCCTTCGCTAGTTTATAATTAGAGAAATACCGCCATCAGAATACCTACTCCTACTGGTAGGCACTCATCATTGTTTATTTACGTCCGGGAGGAGTCGGAGGCGTCGCCAAGCGTTAATAAGTGATTGCACTCTCAATGTAGGTCAGTTGAGGTAGTTTGAGCGGAAAATCACTTCACTTAGAAATTGATGAATTTGGCCTCATTCTCATTTGGCCTGAAGAAAAAACTCTCATCTTTCCAATGATATCAAAATATCAACCTCCTGCCGAACTACTTTTCGAGTAATTGGCCTGAAAAGGTAAGCTGTTTTACATGGGATAGATTACGGCTATGCGCTCCAGAGGGAGAATATTTAAAAAATTAGAAACTTCTAGCACCTAGATGTCGTCAAAAAACTAACGGTGTGTAGATTGCATGTTTTCTCAACTATTTATAAAAAATAATCTATTACTCACCAGAGTAACTATTACAGAATCGCAAAAAACCCTGCTGTTTTGAAGGGTTTTCAGCCGTTCGGCGGGAAAAAATGAGTCAAGTTAGAGACTTATGTAGCTATGTAGCTTTATTTATTTAATTACTGAGAATTTAAGAAATATATAACTATAAATTTGCGCCATTAATATTACAATATGTATTTAATACTTCTTACAAACGCTGAAATAAAAAAATAAATTTGGATATAGTCTCCATTATGACTAGGGAACTATCTCGTCCAAACCACCTTAAAATCAAAATGAAGGAGGCAGGCGCATGCGAAGGAGTTAGAATGTACCGAGCGAGATAAAAAAAAAATATTTCTTGGGTATTTTATT
The DNA here is from genome assembly GCA_963573305.1 of Pyrrhosoma nymphula. NCBI lineage: Eukaryota > Metazoa > Arthropoda > Insecta > Odonata > Coenagrionidae > Pyrrhosoma > Pyrrhosoma nymphula. Next base: position 1,256,940 of record OY754335.1, on the reverse strand, counting down.
TAAAAATGTATTTCTTGTTGAGTTCGGAGTTACCGTTGTTAATATTTTCCAGCTCACCTAAGAAATGAACATTTAATAAAATAATGATAGGTATCTGGCGCATGAAATCGTTTTCGGATGTTAGATAGAAGATATATCACCGTAAATGATAGACTCGCTCAATTTTGGATGCATGATTGTTGGGTCGGGTAATAACTAATTATATGATAAATAACGTCGGATGTGGCTACAAAAAATGCCAAATCGCACCAGAGTCCATTCCATTATTACGGTAATGAAATCTGATGCTTGCCGGGGACTCGGATGAGCGTGTAACAACAGCAACTATCATTATAAATATGAAATAATAATTTCTCTATAATTGTGTTATTTTTATTTTAATACTTATATAAATATGATATTTTTATTTAAACAATTATATAAATGTAATTTTTATTTAAATCATCATATAAATATTATTTTTAAATAATTTAAGATATATATTTAATTACAAAGTACAATACAATAAAACATTTATAAAATTTGTTCAAATTTACGGATGTTCACAGGATAATCATCGATCGTGAGAAAATAGAAAATATAAAGCCACTAGGTGAGGCAATTAGTTGATATATACAAGGAAACATTAAAAAAATGGAGGCAGATGACTTGATCCCCTTTATATATTCGGCAAGTAGGCCTGCTTTCCTTTCGAGGGAGACTGGATATCAACTCACTCACGAGTAGACACTTATTCTCCCTCGAGGATGGCCAGTGTGTATTGGCAGAAAATTTGCAAATAAATTTGAAAATTCTTCCCAGCGAAAAGTCAACTTTAGTGAGAGCGATGGACTAATCTGTTTCTTTGATAATTTGTCATCTTATAAAATTTTGTTGGGTTAAAACGCCATTCGGATTGCCTCGGAACGTAGAAGATTTGTAGTAGATATGTATGGAATTGAATTTCTTTTCTGAAACATAGAGAGCGATGTATTTTTCATTTGAGGACTTGGAATTTAATTTATCAGCCATGGTATACTGTTGTTCTCGACGATCACTTTCAAAGGTAACTTTTCCCGTATCCGTTTTCCTGAACATCGAATTACTGGAATGATTTTTTTTACGAAAAAAAATAATCCAGAACCTATATTCGCGAATGCATACTTACTTACTCCTACTCCTGTGGCCGCACTCAAATCCAAGTCGAATTTTGTCCTCGTCGACAAGTTGTCTCCAGACTATTCTGTTCTCCGCCATGTCACCCTAATTCATAATAATATAATTCCTGTTTAAATAAAAATTGAAATTGGTTACAAACAAATTGTTTGGGAATGAATACGGGAAAATATATTTGGGATAATTTATTCCGAGAAAAAATTCATTCCGGTAAATCAATGTTCGGGAAAGCGGATTCGGGAAATATGAACGGATTAGTTTTCGTTTTGGAATCCACTGGATCTTTATAATTTTAAATCATGTCATAATAGTTGGTCGGTGTCCTCCCAGGCCACTCCACGTGTATCTACGTGGCCAAAGTGTCACATGAATGATTCACTTGCATGTATGTACAAGGCATAGAACTTCGGTCTAAAGCCCGTTGCATACGATACTTGATCCAACACAAGGTCGAGGATACTCGCTAGTATGATATCTTTCCAGTACCGTGTGATATAGAACCAGCATGCTGGCTAACAAGCAGTATAGCTATTATACTCGCAGGACTACTTGATTTCATAATTGATGCGGTACTAGTTTGCTAATAGCTCTCAGTAGGACCTACTAGCCTCACGTTAGCTTTTACAGTCGCAGTGCGATCTTCAATTTCTTTTAATCAGAACCTCACTCTATCTCGGGCGTGACGCAGTCTTTGGTGGTAAAAAAGCGTAATGAAAATGTCTCTACAGTCCCTGCTATTACTTCTGCAGCCATAAGTCACCTTCTTTCATGGAAATTTTCCATTTTCTTTTAACAGTTCGCAACAGAGGACGACAGTACAGCTTCATCGCAAGCACAAGTTCAATGATCGTGTGAAACCTTCTATCACGGTTTCTTACATACTGGGTTCCGTCCTCAATATCAAGTACCAGCTGGCATACTAATAGGTCCTGTGCTGGATCAAGTATCGTGTGTGAAACGGGGCTTAAGGAATGAATGCTACGCTGGCGATGCAAGGGCCGTGGTGAATGAGGAATACAGCTGGGGCTCACAACTTTCGCCAGTATACAAACTTTTTTGGAACTTGAAAAAAAACTCGCTATCCCGCATGAGTATATCAGACACGCCTGAAGCGCGTCTCTTTAATACCCCAAAAAAAATAAAATCCCTGACCTTCCATCAAACCGAGTGATGAGACTCAATTTCTTTCCTCCATCTCCTCTCCAGTTAGGGCGGGATTACGACCGACGTTTCCTGACGTGACGGAAATGGACGGTGGCATGTTCAGTTTTCCATCGTTCTTCCGTCAAGTACGTGTGCATTACGATTGATGGGAGTATCAGCGTCGTTTACCGTTCGATTTTGAATGTATGGCATTGGATAAGCATAATTGAACGTCACAGAATGTATTGAAACAAACCTAACATTTTTACAGCGAAATGAGCGGTCTCTGGCTTGACGGTGTGAAATTTCTCCATCACGGAGGTAACGAAAAAATAAGTAAATAAAATCCCACGTGAGAGAAAACGATTTAATTTGTCCTAGGTTTCGGCATTTATATTCTCAAGTGAAATTTTACCATGTTCATTTTTTTAGCTACCCCCTGTAACGTTTACAGATTGGACACAATCCACTGATCCTTTTGCTAAATGGTGGTCGCAATTCCCTTCCCTTAATTCCTTCCTTCAGGGGGTGTGAAGAATTCCACATTGGTTGAGAACCCATGTCATGTTAGTCTTCAAAATCCAAGAATAAAAATTTTAGAATAGCATAAAAAATAATGCTGAATGGTTTGTTCTTATCTGAAGTATTTTTGTGCATGCTTGCTAGGGTGGTCCAAAATCGCAAGAAAAAAATAAAAGTTAAAAATGTTCATCTCCACATCGCTGCCCTTGTTCCACTAGGTAAACTGAAATACCATGCCGAAATTGGGATCAATAGGATCCCAAGTCCCTATGTTTTGAACGTTTTGAAGGAATAAGCATTTTTTTGGTAATTTCTTCTAGAAGTTTGTCATTTACAGGTTCCAGTTAGAAAATTACTGTACTCTTACAATGTTCTGTAAATATGCAAGAAGTTTAAATTAGTTATATCAGTTCTCAATAAATAGCAGCAGGTTTCAGTGTTTACTGAGAAAATCTTTCCATAGAACAGCACTAGAAAGCAGTAGCAGTAGAGAACCTATAATATTACCTAGGTATTCTCATCAAAGTGACAGGCTACCATTTTATGCCAGCTGTCAGTATCATTTTTAAACTTTGTAAATCTCTGTTCTATGGTCAGTCTATTGTCTCAGACCCAAAATGGCGGTGGTCAGGTGATCACTGAGAATGCTCCCCTTTTATGGAGAGCCTTAGTAGCAGTAACAGTGCTATGTTGATTTCAGTAAAAGTTGTATGTTGTTTATTTCTCTTCGGAATATTGAATCGTTATTAATTGCATTTAAACTTGTTACACTTCTTAAGTAAATATTTAAGTACATTTAGATAGTTCACAACTGAATAATACTAGATTTAGGTTAATTTTGTTCGGCATGTCGTATGTTGTTACTTATGTTCACCTTGGAAACATAGTCTAAACATTTCTTCTAACTAATCTGAAATGCATTGTATATACACAGCACAAGGTATATATAATTCTTGGTTAAAACTTTCGCGGGTCATTATCACTGTATGTTTGTTTTTTTCGGGTGTACCCCGCGTACTATGACCAGGTGTGAAACCTGACGTTTCGTGGCCGTTGCTGGCCACTTTATCAAAGGGAATGAGGGATCTGACGAGTTGGTGGAGTTTATATAGGGGTTTCAAGGAGGGCAAAGGATGGGAAGGGAAGGAGTGGAAGGAGTAGTCATTGCATCTTTATTCCGCTGCAATGCAGGGTCCCACGTGTGGCTGAGTTGGAGGCCACAGTACCTATTGAAATTTTGATGGCATTTTCTTATCTCCAAAGCTTCTCGGATCAGCCGGGGCTTGAAGTTTTTCACTTTGGCGATTATCTTTGTTTGTCTGAGGTCAATCGCGTGTCCCGAGGCTGAATGTTCCGCTACTGCTGATTTTAAGGGTTGTTTCAGTCGAATCGCCCGCTCGTGTTCTTCTAAGCGGGTTTTGACGGAGCGTCCGGTTTCGCCGATATATTTCTTCTTGCAAGTTTGGCATGGTATCTCATACACTCCTTTCACTTGGAATGGTGTTGCGTCCTTCACACTCCTCAGACAGTTTCTAATTTTTAAATGTGGCTTGAACACAGCTTTGATATCTTGTTTGCGGAGGATGTTTCCTATTCTATCCGTTACGCCCCGGACGTAAGGAAGGAATGCTCTCTTGGGTGCCAGGTTGTTTGCGTCCGGAGTCCCAATTTCTTCTTTTTTTGGGCCGTCCTCATCCTTGGTCATGATTTTGTAAAATGTTTTGGAGATGGCTCTCTTGCTATATCCGTTCTTTTGTAGAATGGCTTCCACTTTCTGTCTTTCGGCCGGGAAGTTGGTCTCGTCACTAATTCTGCAGGAACGCTGAATTACAGTATTGAGTACCGCATTTATCTGTGCGGGATGATGGTGTGAATTTGCCTGGAGGTACCGATTGGTGGCAGAGGGTTTCCTATACACCGCGTGTCCCAGAGTTCCATCATTTCTCCTTTGCACCAATACGTCCAAAAATGGAATTTTACCATCTTTTTCTACTTCCATTGTAAAAACAATCTTGTCATTTATACTTATTTACATGGCAAACTTCGAGATGAGAGCACTTCAAAACGCGGTTAATAAACCTGAGATCTGGTTGAGATACATCGACGACACTTTTATTATATGGACGCATGGCCGAGAGAAGCTTGATGAATTTTATAATTACTTAAATAGTATAAATTACAAGATTGACAATGACAAGATGACAAGTATAAAAGACAAGCATGGCAGTAGACAAGAATCTAGGAGCTCAAGAATCTAGAAAGCGCGTACGAAAAAGTCAAGAAGAGATTAGACGTGGACGTTCTATTAATAAAATGCAAGAAATCAGTGAGTGTGTCACCTCGAGTACATCAACAGTACATGAAGAGACCGCAAGTAGTGCTTCTGATGAATTTGACTGTCATTACCTAACTTCGACGAGCACTACTTCTGCTACTCCACGACTATCCGTAAAAAAAGAAAAAGTTCCTCACAACCGAAGTCGCAGCATCACTTGACCGAGTAAATGTATCGGACCGAAAAGCTATGTTTGTCGTCAGCGCAGTTTCTGAGGCATGTGGTGTGACTTTAGGCAAGGTATAAGCATCTCGCAGCACAATTAGGCGTAACCGCATGAAGGCACGTGAGTCTGCATCGGATATTGACAAATCGACGTTCCAACCTGAAGATCCGCTATTTATTCAGTGGGATGGAAATTTGCGCACTGATCTTGTAGGGGACACGGAGAAGGTTGACAGAGTGGTAATACTTGTCTCCGGAGGGGGAAAAGAAAAGCTGCTGGGGGTCCCTAAGATTGTCCGTGGAGCTGGCCAGGAACAAGCTTGCCTTAATACCCTGGATGATTGGAATCTCAGACAAAATGTGCGGGCTCTATTATTTGACACAACAGCTGCCAATAGAGACCTGAAGAGTGGAGCATGTACTATTCTCGAGGAAAGTTTAGGAACTAGTATTGAGTGGATTCCATGCAGGCACCATGTTCTTGAAATCGTGTTGTCTTCTGTTTTTATCACAGCATTTGGAGTTATTGGGGGTCCAGATGTCACAATATTTAAGCGTTTCCATAAACACTGGCCTCGTATCGACAAGGAAATATATTCTCAGGCCAGTGATGATTTGTGAGTCCAATAAAATCAAAATGTTAAGAGGAGAAATGATGGGATATTTTGCTGCTATTTTAGAAGACCCAAGAAAGCCAAAGCAGCCTCGAGATGATTACCTCGAGTTTTATACCTTTCTTGGTGGTCAAAGTCCTAATGGATCCAAAGCCAAATTCCGAGCACCAGGTGGTTTGCACAACGCACGTTGGATGGCAAAGGCTATTTATTCCCTTAAAATTTACTTATTTAGAGATCAGTTCACCCTTATAGCTGGAGAAAAAAAGGAATCACTGAAGTAAGCTCGTTTGCAGCTCTCATCTCATCGACATTGGAATGAGGCACTCAAAGCTGAGAAAGCTGTCATGAATGACGCGATTCTTTTAAAACATATTGAAGCTTATCCCAACTGCAAAGTTAAGAAGACTGCTTTGGTAGCTTTTCACCGCCATCTGTGGTTCTTTTCAGAGCATTTGGTTGGACTTGCCCTCTTTGATTCCCGGGTCTGTGACTCTACCAAAGTTAAAACGGTTACTAACTTACAGCGCTCACCAAAAGCTAAGGCTCTTAAGACAGTTGAGAGTAAAACATTTAAACGTGACACTCCTCTGGAAACATATGTGACACAGCGAACTGCAGAACTCTTTGGCATTCGCTATAAAGATGGGAATGAAAAGGCTGCTTCATTTCTTTGAAAAGCACCTAAGTTGTGGTATTCGGATCCCGATTACATAGAACTCAAACAGGCTGTTTGCAAGATGAAAGTAGTTAATGACTGTGCTGAAAGGGGCATTACCCTGATACAAACATTCAATATGTGTATAACCAAGAATGAAGACCTGTTTCAGTATCTTCTTCGTATTGTTCAATCAAACCGAACCAAGTATCCAACTTGTAAATGGATCATGATCGTTTAGCATTATTTATGTATTCAGTCATGTCACCATTAAATTTTTTCTTTAAAATACTATTGTTTTAGCTAAAAATCCGCGTTCACCCAAAAAGTGATCAGTCATAGGGACGTCTAAATATTAACCGACTTGCCTGAAATTTTTTTCATAGCTTTCTTACACCAATTGGAACAGGGGCAAACATGTGGAGTGGATGTAAAGAAAAAAATTTTTTTTGGACCACCCTAATGCTTGCCTGAAAATACCTTCCCAGAAGTTAGAGATGATCCAATAGACCGGTGGAGAACGGATACCTTCATTTAATCTTAATTCCAAAGCTGAAAGAAACGGGGCTTCCCCCTCCCCCATTAAAGGAATAACCGGAAACTATATCCGAGGAAAATTAATAAATGAATCACTGAAGTACTCATTCACGCATTGTACTCAATTTTTTCATCGTCAAAGTCTTCTCCAAGTTTCGCCATATTCCTCGAACGTGTGAGATTTCTTCTCGTCCACTTTTTTGGCGAGTCAAAACAGTCTCGCTAACTAATTGGGTCACCTATCAAAATAAGGCGGCCAGCCGTGACATTGAAAATTTAAGGACGTGCAGGATGCGATTTGTCAGCCCGTCGTCCGCGCCCCCTTCCTCTGAGTAAATGAAATCTCGAAGCCAAGAATCTGAGGGGGGAAGGGGGAGAAAATCTTTCTTGAAGGAGCCCCAAAGCTAGCAGGCGCAATCGTTATCGGATTGTTTCTATCCGTGCGGTTACCTTCGTCACGTAACGACCACTTTCGAATCTCAGCCTTTGCGTGGACTAGGTAATAGATGGAGGAAAGAGTCTAGTCTTCTCGTCGCCGAAAAGAGAAGCATTGAGGGATTTGAAACTTTAAGATGGTTGGAGCGATTTCTGTTTATGCACAGATTTGCGTGAACCTTTGCTCACGTGTGACATCTATCTCGATAATAGTGAAAAAAACTGCATTTTACTGATTTGGTTTATTGGAAATTCAATGCTATTTTAACACGTAGCCTCATGGGAAATGACATATATTTTGAAATAAATCGATTACATATGTACAGATTTTCTCCTAAACGCGAAATACGAGGGCGAATCAGAAAGCCTTTGCCCCTATTTTTTATGGCATGAAACCTTCCGGTACCCTAAGGTCTAAGGACCCGTGAACGATGTCGTAAAGACTCCCATACGGAATGCCAAGTTCCCGGGAAATGTCCTTGAGGTTCAAACGCCGATCCGCTTCCACCACCATTGCATATCCACGCGGGAAATGCCGTCGTCAGTCAGCGACGAACCCGGCCCCCCCGGAACGATTATCATAATCATGCACGTCTTCACGGCCTTGTGCGAACTCACAACACCACCACCTCACACTTCTCAAAGCGAGACACTTTTCCCCTTCTTATGTGGGCGCTGCATTTCTCTGTGGATTGGCATTCGTCCCTTGCTCCATAGAAAACGAATCGCACTTCGTTGCTCGTAGTACGTCATGGACGTGTGAAGCGCCACAGCCATCTTTAAAAACTTACAGAAGCGCCGCGGCACGGCAGATACTGCCCGGCCGGTCCAAGAAAGGTCCACCGCTGGGAATGGATATGTTGAGTTTGCACTTACAGCCGTAATTTGCCTTATAAACATTAGGGGAAAAGACTTTCTGATTCGCCATCGTAAAACGTTTAATATTATTTAAATCGTTGCTAATGAATATCATGGTATCATGCCGAGTAAAAAAAGCGTACTTAGATATGATTATCTATTAAATATTGAATTCCGTGCCGATAGCCCAAGCCATAACAATGCTTTAATCAAGGCAAAAATGTTTAAATATAAGTCTTGAATTATTTAAACTACAGCGTGTACAGTGATGGCCACCGTAAAAACAAATGTACTCAAGGGGAATGTGGTCCAAGAATTATTTTTCGACTTGAAAAGTAATTAAATTTGCACTCAGTGACTAAATTGGACTTGAGAGTTTGCAAATAATTCACGGGGTTATCCGTCGACAACCTCACTGTTATTTATTCTGGTGTTTCAGAACTATCCCTCCCAATTTTGTGGCACATTATCGCGTAACGACGTGCCTTGCAAGATGGGCATCTCACAACTTTTCTGCAATCCTTATTCATCTGTCCCTTTCGAAGGCATTTAAAACAAGCACCTTTTTTCTTAATCTTTTCCCTCTTTTCTTCAGCAATAAAGTCGATGGCTCTGGCACAATCTTGAGATGGATGAGTGTCCTTCCCACAGAAAATGCAGTCAAAGTTCGTGTACGTTTGTGCGCTTTCCAGCGAAACTAAAGCGGCGGCTGAAGGTATATTTTGTTTGAATCGTACGGATTTTTCTTTTGTGGTGGCCCTTGTAGCCTCTCCCATTGGCTCGAAACTATTCTGCCTCAACACCAACCGCTCTTGGCTCTCTACTTCCACGTGCAGAAATGTCATTAATTCGATCAATTCGTCATCGCATTCAGTGCTCATTCGTTGCCGCTCCCATATCAAAACCAAATCTTCTGGAATTGCAAATTCAATCAAAGGAATTCACAGGGAAATATAGTTGTTTCTCGTAACGCCCAGCGCTTCTAAAGCTCTTAAGTTACCCTCCAAGCTGTCGTGCAGCTGAGTCGATCCTCTCTTTTACTCAATACTAAAGATAAGAGTTCCCAAACGTAAACTTCGATTAATAGACCTGGTCTAGCATAACGTGCTTTCATTAAGTCAATGGCTTTATCATAGTTTTCTTTGGAGGGTAGAAACCCTTCTATAAGGATCCGAAGAGGTGAACCGGCCTCCAAGGCTTGTAATAAATATTAGAATTTATCTTCTTCTTGAATGTCTTCCCGCTCATGAGTCTTAGAGAACTGACCCCAAAATCCAATCCAATTTTTGACATTGCCGTCGAATCTTCTAATTTCTAATTTTGTTAGTTTCAAATTTCTCTTTGGCGCGCGGTTTTTGCGTCCTGGTTATTCCGGCAGTTGTCGCTCAGTAATTATTTCTCTAAATGTTAAATACCGTGACTGTTATTCACCCGCCTTTTGCATTTCTGCCTCTAAATCCTCCTCACTAATATTTTATCGAGTAAGAAGGTCTTTCTGGTACGATTCATCTAAGTGATATTAATTTACCTTATTTAATCTTTAATGACGCAAACCTTGCTCTTACGTCCGTTATACATGCCCCCGAGTTGAGCATTTCCTCAAATTGATTAGCTTCCTTAGTGAAGAGAGCTCTAAGGGGCCGTTATTCCATGATTTATCCAAGCCCTGTCTCTCACTATTATAATATAGCAAATCGTAAAATAATGTTCAACTTACCCGATAATGGCACACTATAAAGTGGGACACTCACTACTATTTGGGTCCTGTCACGGTCGCCACTAATATTCCGCGGGAGGATGTTGAAAATAAATTATATCCGAGCCTTTTGATATCAGTCGTCTAGCACAACATTTTATTTCCACCATTTCATTTATCATAATACTTTTTAAAAATCAATGGAAACGAAAATAACGGCGTTGTTAGGCCGATTACCATTCAATTCATAAATGCAAATTACTTCATTGAACACATTCAGCAAATACCTTCCAGAATTTCAAATAAACCAATCGATGGCAGCATGTGACTAAAACAATGATGGGGAAATTTCCACCTTTCGTAGTTTTCATGGTCAAAATATTTTCAAATATTCACAAGGAGTGGAAAAATAATAAACTTTGCGAATTTCAATTTTAAGTTTTTTATTCACGACTCGGGTTTCGAGAGTTTTTCGACAGCACGACAGTCGTCTTCAGGTGCAAATTAAAAAGTTTAAGTCCAATATATACTCAAAGGGTGTGAGTGATGGTTACTTGTTATTGAAAAAGATGTTGAGAGACGCAATCCGGTATTTAACGTACAATTTAAAGAGGAGTTTACCCTGTTCTGCTGCGCAAGCAACAAAACGAACTAGGTAAGGGATTTGAAAATGCATGCGCAGCAGAACAGGGTAAACTCTCCTGGGTCTTGGAAAACATAATAGTGAAATTCGCAAAGTTTGTTCTTTTTCCATCATGGAAAAATTTCACGAATTAACCCCTGACATCGTTCGTTTTGTTATCCACAAGGATGTTTTGATAACGCCGATTCAGAAAAGTGAAGATCGCACAGAAACGTTAATGGGATTGTCAAATTATTTAATCTACCAATTAGCATGCAAAACATGCGATAAAGTACCTATAGTATAGGAGACACGGTTCGTTCGTACGGTTAAAGACGAGGAGCAAAGTGCTGCAATTCGATCGGCCCGACCAAGAAAAACCAGTGGTTGCCGAACAAGCCGCCGAAATATAAACTTTAAGGCAAGAATCTCTGGGAAGGTGTTGGAAATTAAAAAGAAAACATAACAATAACTTAAATCAAAGATACTAAAATATGGGACAACAGACTTCCAACTATGGATTGATAAATTTTTTGAAGCTGCCAACCTCGGCGCCACTGTTCTAGATGAGGCATTGAATCAGATGATCCACTTGTATCACACGCATTTTCTATTGCGTTTATTATTATTTTAGCTAATTAACTCAACTCACAGACACAGATTAATGTAAAAAAGATTTAATTTATATCACTAACAAATCTTGTTGGTGTCAGCTTAAGGATGTTCCACCGCGATGTGTGAGTCAAAACAAAAACGGAATTCCACATTTTTTATACTTTGTACAAAAAATACTGATTTCGCTGATGGAATGCGTTACCTATGGAAAACTAAAAGTAAGAGGTAGAAAATATATGCAGATTATTATTCCACGAATGTATTTTAAATGAGCACTTTTTCCCAGTCATAGGAGCCGACTGCAGCGCCATTTTTTTGACGAATTACCGCATTTTGATTTCAATTACGGCATTAATTCCTTAATAACTAAAAACAAATAAGATGCTACGATGCCTATATTTTATATTTATTAAATTTCTCTGGATTATTTCCTTCTTATGAACAGTTTTCCGCAAAAATGGCATTTATATTTTATGGAAAAATACTATTTTTCCCCGTGTTTTTCTCATTTCCCCATCGAACACCATGTAATTTCAAGTTCAAATATGGAATAAAATAGCGTGGAAAGGTATTATTTTGTTGCTCATATCAGATAGAGGACAACTTTTTCTACAAGTAGACAGAATATGAATAAAATGACATTTAAATCATTTTACGGTGGAACCACCTTAAGTGATGTGTAAACAAACTTGCCCCCAATGACAACTGAATTTTTTTCTCAATTTAAGTTAACATTTAGATAATTAATTTAATACTTCAACATTTTAGCTTTTTTCAATTTCGAACTTACGGAAATTACGGCTTGTTTGTAAGAAAGTAATGGTTTTATTCGTCAAATGATAATGTTAACGACTACAAAACAAAATCATTAGCGACGGTGTATGGGTGATGAGCGTAATCCAAGAGTACATGATTTCGGTAAAACATACTTCCAATTATCACATCATAGAAATTTACATCACATAGAGAAGAAAAACGAAAATCTGTCAAAATGATAAGAGGACTGCAATGTGTATATATATATATATATAGGTCATCATCAGCATCGATCATGCCTCGCTATACTGTAACGTGAAGAATGAAACAGAGTATTTACATTAGCCTGAAACAAGCTTCTGTTATTCGCACCTAACATTTTGTTCATCCTCACTGTTGCGGAATACCCTGTCGAGTATCCAGGAACAGAGCAAATCCTTTACCCATTTTTAGTCTTGCATCAATCTTTTTCTATGCCAACAATCGGCAATCCCCGCAAGCCTCCATTCGTAAACAAAGTGAAAATAAGCCTCAGAGTCTTCACTAATGCCACCTATCAAACGGTTTGAAAATATTAAACAAAAAAACGATGAAAGCGCACTGAACTTGGCAATGGGGCTGACTTCAATAGAGACGAGGTTTAAAAGTGAATCGTGGCTACTGAGTAATTTCAAGAAGAAAGAATTAAAATTCAGATCGTTCTACACCCACCCTCCCCTCTCAACTACATGAGAACGTGCATTCGGATGCACTATAAAGGCAACATTCATCAGCCCTTGTGTAGGTCTCTGGCAAGGGAGACGAAACGTTGACATGTTAAATGCGGGACGCGTGTAATCCCAAAAGACGGAACAGTCCTTAACTAACGTGATTGGTCGACCGCCTCTAGATCAGGGGTTCTCAAAGGGTTTATACCAGTGAGTCGCGGAAAAAAAGTATTAGAAAAGTATGAAAACTTAAAAATCGTCTCGTGTGTTAAATATTTTAGTATTGTCATTTATGGAAACGTTAAAATCATAACGAATAAAGATAATTTTAGTATTGTCATTTATGGAAACGTTAAAATCATAACGAATAAAGAAAACATTTAAAGACGCACATAAAAAAAATACCAAGGGGTAACTATTGTTCTGACAACTGTAAGGTGATCCATATGTAGTCTTACATACCTAGGCAGCGATCCCACAGATTCGGGATGAATTTGTCAAACCCCACCACCCGTCTAAGGGGGGGGGGGGTAGGGAAAATGCAATCCCACCGCTGCCACCAAATGTTGTCGCTTATAGAGAACTGAAAATACATGCAACTTAAACTCAAAAACTAAGAACTGTCAATAATATTATATACTATTGCTGAAGTTTAGTGTGGTTGCCTCTACATTAGGGATATGCCGAAATATTCCGCATGGCGAGATGGTGTGCCGCAAACCAAATAATAATTGAGAACCCCTGCTCCTGATCTTACTGATAGGGAGTCTGTTATGCCGTATGTAATCCGTAATAGTGATCATTCTGGTTCAGTACAACACGGTACTCTAAGACTATCACACTAGCAAGCATTTTGTAGCTTGTACTGGAACAAGTGTCGTGTGAAATGGACTTAAATCTTACCAAGCGCATCTTTTTTATACGAAGACGTGTGTCTCTATTTCGGGACGTCTTGGGGAAATCCTCATTGAGCGTTATTGATTTCCCATCGGTCATTCCTCTTTCGTACCCGCCTTTTTTCTCCCCAACAACCTTATTTTGTACCATGTTCTCCTTTTTTATGCGCTGGTCTTTACAATGGGGAACATGCATTGTTTTTTTTAAACTATTTGTGTTTGAAGTACGCATTCTTTAATATATAGGACGTGAATTTTATCTGAAAAAATATTTGTGCTTGGGAAATACTTTTTCTTAAAAAACTACATGTTCTCAATTCAAAGATCCAAAGCGATGTTTACAAGTCAAAGACCCAAAGCGTAAAGGTTACTTTGACATCATTTTGTCAAATAATATATTATCTAATACCTATTTTATTCAATATACATGGAATTTATTGAAAAAACAATTTTGTACAATCAAATTTTCGTAATTATTGCAGAAACATTTTACATAGAAATATAAGAAACTCAGGGCACTATTGTAGGCACTTAATTAGTCTGTTAACATAGCCCCGAAAACTGTCAAAGTTTTCCTTAATGTCAATTTAACCCCGTTTTACGGTACCGAAATAACTTTTATGTAACTTCCGCGAGGCATTTCTCACCACTTCCATGTGCTAGCGACCTGAATTTGGTTTGAAACTTCGACTTATTATTATCTTTGTCTTTGCTTCGCTAGGCTATATCAAAGTGTTACTGCATGGTATAAGTTACGCAGAAGGAATTTCTCAGTGGAAGAGCCCATTGCCTATGTAGTATCTCCGCACAGGGGGAAGCTACGTAGCCTAACGTCACAAACCTCTATTGACGACTTCCTAGTGCTGAATCTATTATTGACTACATTTTAATTTTTCCTAGCTCTCTGTGGCTCTAAAAATTGTTTACATGGGCTTTTATCCGATGGGTTGCGAAGAATATCAGCGTATTCTGATATCCTGTTTCGTTTTGTATTGTAGAAATTGTCCTGTGCTACGTACACTTTCCCTCCCTCTCAAGTTATATAAAGTTATTTTGGTAGCGTTGCCTACAATGTGCTCCTTAGTCCATGCCATTGTACTATTCAGCCTTCCCTTCCCTTTACGCCACGCATCATGCAGGTGACTGCCACCATGTTTCGCTACCATTTAAAAAACCCGTAAACGGAGACGTATTCACGTGTTATACCCATGGTCGTAATATCTCCGACACATACGAGGTTTTATTTTTCGAGTGGTTTTATTTGAACTATCTACGGTGTATTTCTTTCAACTGCTTCGAATCTTCTCCTCCTATCTTTCGACTATCAGACGGTTATATTGATGGTTTCAAAAGGCCATGCCTCCCCTGTGGTGTGCCCCCCCCCGCTAGGCTTCGTGACCAGAGCATTCGTGTTCTATTTAAGTTATGATTACGTCGGTACGTCCTCCACTATGTTCCGGCGTGGTCTTGCTTGTCTACTTCCTCCTCTTGCCTTCTGATGTGAGTCGCGTGATTGAAGGGGATAATTTTATAACGGGCTTTGGCATTGTCGTCACCGCCTCCTGTCGGCTATCGATCGTGAGGCGCCACACTACTGCAGGCCACAACACACCCGCCGCTCATGCTTGGAAAGGGAAATAAAAAGAGAAAAAAAAAATGATTCGCCCGAGAAATAAGAATCGTCTTACTCCTGTGGGGTTATTTAGTATTTTCTCACTTAAGTGAGAATACGTCATAAAATTCGGAAAATTACGTCATTTTTCGTAGTTCAACTACGCCACACTGGCGGCGTGACCATCTTCCGCTCTCAAGAGGTGAACTACCGGTCTATTTATTTGATTCATCCGCTCTTTCGACTCTTGATCCGTTTCATTTGCATCCGCATTTCATTAGTTCCTTCTCACTTGTCGTAAGGTACGTGAAATGGAGCCGCCATCGGACCTTGCCGATCGTGAGCCGATCATTTATTAGAGAGCGAAACGGATCTCCCGCCTTCCGGCAAAGAGTCATTGAAAAAAGGTGAGATTACAAAATAACTCCTGCTCCTCTTCCACCTCAGCGCTCAATCGTGCAGCGTTGACTCGACTGCTCTCACAAAATTTGGTGGCAGACGGATGCGCTGTATACGCTACACAACAAAGCGGATCCTTTGAGACCTCTAAGGGGTTATCTTGTAATCTCACCTTTTTAATGACTCTTTGCGGGAAGGCGGGAGATCCGTTGCGCGCTCCTAATGACCGGCTCACTATCGGCCAAGGTCCGTTGGTGGCTCCATTTCACGTTCCTAGCGACAGGTGAGATGGAACTAATGAAATTCGGAGGCAAATGAAACGGATCAAGAGTCGAAAGATACGGATCAGGAGTCGAAAGAGCGGATTAATCAAATAAATAAACCAGTAGATCACCAATTGAGAGCCGAAGATGGTCACGCCGCCAGTGTGGCGTAGTTGAACTACGAAAAATGACGTAGTTTTCTACATTTTATGACGTATTCTCACTTAAGTGAGATTACAAAATAACCCCCCTGAATTAACATTTTCGCATCTTTTGTCACACTTTTTGCAGTTTTTGGAAGGGAAAAAAATATGAGCTCCCCTGGAAGACCAGGAAAGGATAAAAAACAACTCCTACACCCAAATGGCAATTGAACACACGACAAAGTCCCGGAATATAGCATAACGTCGCGGCTCATAGAAAACAAACACATAATATGGCACTTTTTGTTATGTGGGACTTACGATGGACTTACGAGTCTCGACAGGCCTTAAAGGGATAATGGCCTATTGCACGAATGTTTAGCCATGTGCCTGAATATTATGAAATCCATATAGTTGTGGACCTGATGACTAAATTAGGGTTGGAGTAATTATGCCTTTTATAACTTATCTCCCCTTAGCCATTGTTTCAGATATTTGATCTTCTCTCATTTCGTCTAATAAAATAAATTCATATTTTTCTTATGTTAATAAATTACCTGTGCACACTATTATTAGTCAGCCTGAGTAAATAAACTCGTCATCCGTCGCATAATAAGTACTTTATCAAGTGATTCAGTTTCCAAGCAACTCATAACTCCACTTGTTTTCTCTCCAAGCTTCCACCAATCACCATAAAATCCAACCCATACCAATCCTGTCCACCTATGGTCCAAATGACCTCGGTTGTCGGTCACGTCCTGTAAAAAATTAAGTATAAATATTTAAATGGAAGGAAGAAGGGTGGAGGAGATACATAAGGAAAATAGCGTCAAAAGTGTGAAGTCTCATATAGCGATGATAAGCGTTAGCTGGAAGGAGATTAATTGAGGGAACTGCGAAAAACCGATCTTCAAATTGATGACGCGTGATGATGATGAAATTGATGAGGGAAACAATGAAGGGATTGCTCAACAATGAAGACCAAGAGACAGATACGTGGATAATCAAAAAGGATTGAGAGGGAGAACACTGCCACGGTGCAAGGGCTAAATTACGATGGACGTTTATCGTCGTGACGGAATCAGACGTTGGCGTTCGTCTTCCCGTCAAGGATGCGTATAAGGAGAAAATCTAAGGAGATGCAGAGTGAACAGTACAATACGTGCGTTACGAATGATGGGAGCACCGGTGGCAAATGTCAACTGTTTCTGCGGACCGAATTCTAAACTGTTTTGAAGCAGCTGTTAATTTTCGTATTTTGCAATTTGACGTAGCAGAGCGAGATTTTTCCTGATTTATAATGTAGGCTATATATTCATATCTTAATATATATCAATTTAAACAACCGTTAGAACCGTAAAGTAAATATTTTATCATTATTGACGCAAAAACTTTGAAATTATCAGTGATTAACTAAATATACATTTATAAGATATTAATTTGACACATTATTTCACGCTGTGCGCTGAAAACACCTTCACAGCCTAATATTTCTTTGCGATTCTGGAAAAAGTGACAGCTGTGAGCAGAAATTATAACGTTATTAACTATTCTATTGTTTAATTTCTTGCGAGATCTATGCGTTAGAGAAATTCCCAATTTTTTAAAGTCTCATTGGAGTGTATCATATGTACCATTTCCCATGGAAAACGGCTGCTATTTTTTGACAGATATATAAGTGGCTGATATTTTGTTATCATTTGAGGGACGAGATCTTTTTCTTTTTAGTGAGAACAAATTCATGTGAAATGATATCTTGCTCTAACTACCTTAAACATAAAGTATCCGCAAAAATTATCAGATGTACATTGCTTCAAGAATTTTAGTCATATTACATGGTAAAGTTGACAAGTAAGATAGACATGATAGATTAAATAGAAGAGTAAGATAATCATGCTACAATCTCGGAGAGAACTCCGCCATGACCTCAATTCAGTGGCAAAATGAATAGAGAGGTACGCCCAATAAGTTTGAAGAATCCATAAATACGTAATATTCCATGGCGATGTATCATCGTCAAATTTACATGAGTGATTATGAAGATGGAATGGAACCGAATTAATCATTCCACAAAATACCCGTTCCGCCTCGTCCATGCAGCGCAGGTCCAAGTCCCATTCATCACCCGGAACGTGGAAAAAATCATCTCCAGTCTCGCATTCAACTTCTTGCCTCCCGGGTAGCAGCAAGCGGTAAGAAGGTGTGCGTTTTTCGGTATCGCGAGTCTCGGCTAAACATATAGTTAGTCTAATGGGAGGAGAGTTGGAGTTGCGCGGAGGGACTATAGTCTCGGGACAGCTCCATTCATCACCCCCCGAACGTTGAAAAGACCACCCCAAGGAGAGTTGGTGGTTTCGCGTACCCTGCTCGACCCCCAGATTCAACCCTTGTCCCTAGAACCCTAGAAAAAATATTCTAATAGTCCTAAAGACGAAGAACCCGGATACTCGCTACGTATTGTACGATACGTAAGTTGTAATCTCTATTATTGTGTATTTGAAATGGGATATATTTTATACCATACGAGCAAACGGAGAAAATGGAGAAGTTCTATTCATGTTTGGAGTTAGATATCAGTTTAATTAGTTTACACGGTAAAGACATTTTTAAACTTTTCGGTTAACACAATGTAAAACAAAAACAAAAATTATTATCTATTTTGTCTATAAAGACTTTGAGGAATATTCAATATAGAATGTGTAGAAGAGTAAAACTTTAATAAAGAATTAAATTTATGTAGTGGTACCTACTCTACCTACCTATCATAAAGACGAGGCAGAAATATATTTTCTGCAAAAGATCTCAAGAACTACCCAGCGTAAATTACTTCATTTTTGTAATCGCCTCATTTAATGCTAGGTATTCTAAGATGTCTTAGAGTCTTAAGAAAAAATACAGTCTTCGCGAAAGCTTATGGCGTTGCGCAGTAGACGATTTTGGGACTGGAAGGGTCTATTTTCTAAAAACCGGTTGCCGCGGGTGGAAGGGTGGCACCGGCGGGCTAATGTTTACGATTTTCGTCGCCAACTTTGAAATTTGTCATATGCCTTCAATGAATTTGAATGTCCCCAGCTATTCGGCGCAGTGGGTTATGGAGTGGGCGTCGTCCCTTTGGACCTTAGCGCGCGACAGGGGGTCACGGCTTGGGGATCTTAGGCAGAAAGCTTGGATGTGGACTTGTAGTTGCAACAAGTATTTACTATTTTCTACAATATTACTTAAAAATATCACATTCGTATTTTCATATCGTATCATATTTTCTTTCTTTAATAAATTACGGAAATTATCCAATTAATTTTTCATAATAATCTCTTCAAGTACTTTTTATTTTCTTATTTCAGTGACTGAAATTTTAGCTAGTGGTATTCAAAGTCCGATTCCATTCAATGCATTAGCTAAGTAAAAGAGGAATTTAGAATAAACTGTTATTTCGTATTTTTATTTTGTATGTCTTAAATATCGATGACATAATTTCACGCGGCTGAACATTTTAGCAACGTTACTAAAAAACAACAGATTTGTGCTAAGTTTGGTGTCTACTCAATCAGCGTTTCAACGGAATCACGACTATATTTGTTATTTTTTGTTAATGTTGAAAAAATGTTAATGCGTTTAAAGTAATAGAAATTCCCAACTGTGAGTCATCGCGTAAGACCATCTATTCCACAGCCTCGGCCGCGGAACGGAGGTATGGTCGGGGGAAGGGTCGGCTACCTGCTCCATGCTTCGCGACGAGTCGAATTGTCCAATACGGCTCGGAATTACATTTTTACGCTGAGACGCTATGTTGGCCATTCTGCCTACCACGCGCTCACTTTCCCCTCCGTTCCTTTCCTTTACCCCTCCCACACATTTCACCCCCTCTGTTCTGCGCATCTAAAGGCCATAAACTCTCGCGAGGACTTAACTAATATTTTAAAATGGTGACCAATTGAAAAAGGAAATCATTCGACATGGTACATGGGTACCATGTCGAAAGGATGAAGGTTAACCTCGTGACATCGCAAGTTTTTGCTAGCAGGTGTGCCATCCTTTTCTATTTTCACCTAAACGTCTTTAATGTAAGACTGGACATGGACTGCTTAGGGAATTTATATAATATCCGGGAATTGGGCTTTAAAAATCTGAAACATTCTCTGTGCGCAAAATGTTGAATGATGAGCAATCATAAGGAAACTAAAGTGATGAGTTCTTTTAGGGCAAAGAAATCAAGACATACCATAAAATTAGGAGGCCGCAAACTGGAGCATGGCAAACTATTTATTGGGTAGTTCGGTGGAGGAAAATGGGGGTATTAAGGGAAAAGAGTCACATACGTAGCGTAGGGTTTTAAATATGCAGAAACGTGAACTCAAAGAAACGAGAATAGGCTGCAAGCGTATGACTTGTGGGTGTGCTGGAGGATGGTGGACGAAAAGAAAACCGATCGAGGGAGCGGTTGGCATAGGTTGGGTGAGGAGAGGGAACTGATCGAGGAGAGATATAGGTGACGGCGGCGGTTGAAACAACTGGTGGTAGGGAGAGGGAGGTGGTGGGGATATCGAAGGTCGTGAATGCTTGGTAAGCGAGGAGAGGGAAGGAAGAAAATAATGTATAAAGATGGGATGGGAAGAGAGCAGGAAGAATGCCGATCTAAATGACGTATGTCGATCTGAATAATTACATAGTGTAAGGAGATAAGGGCTGGGCCATTTAAAAGACTAGTTGGCGTAGCCTGTAAACAAGTTAAACCTACGTATACCTACAGTTTGGTTTTAATTTTCTACAAATTCACATGAATGCTCCGTCAGGCGAATGCCTGTTGACGGAACATAAATCTTCAAAATAAAAAATATTACAATTTTTATCCTTATGCACTCATTATAGCAGCTCAGGCTCGTTACATTACAATGCATAAAACAATAAATGCACCTTGATGTAGGTTAGTGATGTACGAAGATCAACTCTGATAGTTTTATAGACTAAATCTGGGAGGCACGGTAATGGCATTAGCTGCGATAACCAGGACGGCAACATCACGAATTTGCAACTCGAAGATCGCGGTTTTGACCTGTTTCTTGCATGGTTTCTGCGGATAATATACGGATAAGACGTGTATCACACCTCCCACGTGACCAGTGTTCCCCACACAGCCGTCTGTCCCTGCTGCTTTCATTTCACTCAAATCAAGCTGCTTCTTCGTTAGGTACTCCATTATGTTATGGTGAACGTTTTTGAAGCTGCATTTATCACTTTGAGTTATGTAAACTTGTAGCGGTTACAGTCCCCGCGAGAGTTTATGGCCTTTGGATGCGCAGAACAGAGGGGGTGAAATGTATGGGAGGGGTAAAGGGGTAACGGAGGGGAAAGTGAGCGCGTGGCATGCAGAATGACCAACATAGCGTATCAGCGTAAAAATGTAATTCAGAGCTGTATTGGACAATTCGACTCGTCGCGGAGAATGGAGCAGGTAGCCGACCCTTCCCCCGACCATACCTCCGTTCCGCGGCCGGGGCTGTAGAATAGATGGTCTTACGCGATGACTCACAGCTGGGCATTTCAATTACTTTAAATGCATTAGAGTTTTTTTAACATTAACAAAAAATAATAAATATGCTCGTGATTCCGCTGAAACGCTGATTGAGTAGACACCAAACTTCGCCCAATTCCGTTGTTTTTAGTAACGTTGCTAAATTTTTCAGCCGCGTGCAATTATGTCATCGTGATTTAAGACAAAGAACATAAAATTACGAAATAACAGTGCATTCTAAATTCTTCTTTTGCTTAGCTAATGCAATGAATGGAATCGGACTTTGAATATCACTAGCTAAAATTTTAGTCACTGAAATAATAAAATAAAAAGTACTTGAAGAGATAATGTCAAAAATGGCACTATGTACATGTATATTCGTTGAATAAATGAGACATTGATAACACAAAAGAGTGGAAATATAAGAATATATATTCTAGAGAGACAGAGAGAACATATATATATTTCATGCAAAAATAAATTGGATAATTTCCGTAATTTATTAAAAAAAGAAAATCGCAAGAAATACGTATGTGATATTTGTTTTTTTGTAATATAGTAGAAAACAGTTAATACTTGTTGCAACTACAAGTCCACATCCAAGCCATCGGCCTGTGGTCCCCAGGCCGTGACCCCCTGGCGCGCGCTCAGGTCCAAAGGGACGACGCCCACTCAATAACCCACTGCGCCGAATAGCTGGGGGCATTCAAATTCATTGAAGGCATTTTACAAATTTCAAAGTTGGCAACGAAAATCGTAAACATTAGCCCGCCGGTGCTACCTTTCCACCCGCGGCAACTGGTTTTTAGAAAATAGACTCTTCCAGTACCAAAATCGTCTACTGCGCAACGCCATAAGCTTTCGCGACGACTGTACCTGGCTCCTCGAGTAGCACTATATGCAATTCTGTCTTCGTAGTTTTAGCCCTTATATTTTTACCCTTCACTTCATAGGTTTTTTTTTTTTTTTTACGAGGGTAGGTGAAAATCTCTAAATAGACACTGTGAGCCCCGAAGCTCACAGTAGTGTGGGACTCGAACCCACTAAAAACACCTCCCATTTGCTACAACTCAGCAAGCTTATCTAGTAGCTTCTCTTTCTTGCTATTGTCGCAGGTGATGAGATATAGCCCACTGGCTACTCCCATTGATGGGGTACAGCCCATTGGCTACTTCCCTGCATTGTGACTAACTGTAAGTTTCACATTAGGCTTCGCTGGTTAATTCTGTAGTAGGTCATGGGGCTTCAGTCTTTTGAGTCTCCTTAACAAGACTGGAGCTACCCTTCACTTCATAGGTGCAAGTAACATCATTACGACCGTCAAAATAAAGTGCCTTTAGCTTGTGATCCTTAAGCTCCGTGTCCAAGTTGTCTGACAAGACTCATCTGCGATGCTTCACTTCCCTTATTACTTTGTTAGGGTCGACGATTTTTTTTGTGTCGTCTGGGGTAACTAAACCATAGTCAGCAAGGGCAGAATTTGCGATGGGGGCAACTGAGGGGATAGGAACTCCGGTGTGGTCAGCTACTAAGGCAACGTCCGACAGTTTGTCTATTCTGGTCCGTGGGGTGCTTCAGTTTTGCATCCATCCATGGATCCATCCTAGCCGAAATGGAATCACGACGTGCTGTGCTAGCTTTCAGGTCAAAAAAGGACTTCCAAGTTCACCTCTTCCCAACCAAACCTTAGGTACTTTAGTGTAAACTAGAGTTCACATTAGCAATGTACTGCCTTTAGCTATGCGGTAATGAACATTTTCCCTTGCAGAATGTGTTCGCCCACCCCCCCACGTATCCAAGCGGCTATATGTCCAAGAGGAACGACTGGCTTTCACCCTAAAAAACTATAAAGCAGCAAAAGACGCTTTATTTTCATAAAAAATATTGTAGTTACCTGAAAAATTAAAGCAAAATAGTGACTAACAACTGTCGGATTAGTATTGAGTTCCCTATAAATACCATTTTACGATTTAAATGAAAAATCCTAGAGAAATTCACTAATATTGGCCCCAAAACGGCGATTTTTGGTCATCTAAAACTTTAGGAAGGGGGGTGAGACCCCTAAATCTTAATATTTTTCGAAAATATTTTTATTGGTGTATCTGTGGCTAGAATCGCACCTTTTCTCTAAATTTCAAATCGAAATTTTAAAAAATGTGTTTTTTCGATGTACCCTAGTAATACATACGCTATATAAATATATAAGTATGTATTGTATACTATATACCATGGATACTAGCTATCTACACTTATATATTTGCGTGTTTATAAACAGTAAACATTCAGGTGAATTTTTTTGACATTTAAAAAAGCCAATTTAAATGTACACACATACCTCGCATAAAAACTATTGGCTCTCGCAAACACTCTCACTTATAGCTGTTCAGTTTAGTAAAGCATACCCGCGTTATAAAAAGTATCTTCTTAAAGGAAAAAACACGACTTCAAAAACAGGTTAAATAAAAATTTTGGCAAAAATATTTTTGGATGATAGAAAACGCTATTCACTAGAAAAAACGATTCATAAAAAAACACCGGTTCAGTGTAAAACACCGGTTCAGAAGAAAAAACCGGTGCAGTAGAAAACACCGGTGTAGTAGAAAAAACCGGTGCAGTAGAAAAAATCGGTGCGATCTATTGAACCGATGCACCACCGTCGCAGACGGTTTTTTCCGAACCGAGAACCGGTTCAGTATTTCTTGCACCGCCCAGCCCTACCTATCGTGGGGTGTGAGGGATGTGAGTTAGGGGGCCACACGCTGTGGCACTACCCACTCCGCCACTTGGTTCTCGTTGCCCTAACTCGGTCAGTCAGTTCGCGGGAGTCTTTCGTCTTGTCCTCTCACCAGAGCGTGGCCATGCGAACCCAGCATTGATCGCCGGCAAGAGTCCGGCTACCTTCCCCCGAGCCACCACTGGTCAAAATAAAGCATTGCAGTTGTGGGTGAATGATCAGAAATACATTTGTAAGTACCGCGAATTCTCCGGATAGTGTGTGTAGGGTTATTGAAAACATTGGAGAGGGTTACTGTGGGATATTGGTGAGTTTTCATCTCATAGTTTTATTCTTATTAATACGCTCACGCTTACTCACAGAGGTAGAACGGTACGGTCTTTAGAAATATTTACGGGAGATTTGAAATCTGAGGTTAGTTTGATGATATGCATGAAATTAAAATATTGAGGTCTTATTTAATTCCGAAAATTCTCCCTCCTTCAAAAGGTTAAAGCATCTAAAACAAAAACATTTTCAAAAAATCCAGGGAATCGTAAGAATGTATTTGCCTACTTTCATTTTGTCTTTGATATTTCCAACCGATAACGATTCATCCGGTAGTTACAACGTTTTGTCGTTTGAAGGGAATTATTTTTTTTCATCGAATCATTTTTCTTTAGCGAAGAAAGACTTAAATTCGAGGTAATGATTATGAGATGTGTTTGCAAAGCGGGTGGATACAATGAAGATGGAGAACGAGCCACTCGCTAAAATCTGGTTCCATAGATTAGAGAATGCCTTATTCAGTTTTTAAGACCATTTCATGAAATTCAGTGTGAATGAAGTTATGCGCTGTGACATCAAATGTTCTGCACAACTCGAAGGTTCTCTCTTTAATTCCCATATCGATATCGCTTTATCACTCTGTCGATATTTCCCAACAAATACTAATTCATCCTGCTATCAGCATGATCAGTGTAAGGAGTCATTGACTATTTTTATCTTCAACTCCATTTGACTTAAAATTGCACGATAATTAGTATAACTGGGCCAGAATTATCGTCATAGCCATTAAAATCATTGATGGCGTTATAAGAGAATAATCCTTTAAAATTAACCATAATTAGCGTTCGCGCATTGGGCGTTATTAGCGAAATCGATACTTCATAAACGACACACTGAAGAAGATGAGCATTTATTTTGAGTAATGCAAGCGCTGAGGGAACCTTTTTCATCAGGTGGGTAGTTGTATAAAATACAGTGTCAGTCTTGACTCTGGGGAAGTTTATCTCATAAATTAATGATTTATAATTGTGTAAATTCCACCTTTTTAAAATCACAACTTAAATGGTTACTCCATTATTTTATGGTTATTACTTCGATAATTTCATCACATGTCAAAGCCATGGTCGCTTGTAAAAAATGGAAACTAATAAGTGATAACTAATTTATAGAGGCGGGTAGGTTCTCTAAGAACAGATTATTTTTGGAAATGGGGTAGGGTGGGGAGAAAATTGGTGCTGGCAGTAGCCTTATCTTAGCGATTAGCTCCTTTTAAATAGTATTGGCACTGAAAGAGTATTGGCAGTAAGAGCATTTGAAAAGGTATTGGCTTCTTCGAGACAGAAAACCCTGGTAAAATGTCTACACTTTCATTGACCACTGACCAAGGTTTCGGAACGTTGGTGCAATGACCTCTGCCGTCGGCGCACCCTCAATCTTAAATACTACTTCTACTTCGGAACGTTATGGCAACGAGCTGAAACCTTGGTCGGTGGTCAATATAAGTGTGGGAATTTGACCTGCGTTTTTCTCTCTTGAAGATTATTCCATTGTTATTTACAATTTCAGCTTCATTGCGACAATGGATGTTTGAGTGCCCTTTATGTGTATAGGTAATCCATGGTAAAACATAATCTGCTTCCATACCGTAGCGTGCAGACGCTCAAGGTTTGAATTTTTCTTATGCCAATCGGAGACTCCCGATTCCCAATCTGTCGAACCCAAAGCATGACATTTGACGGTCGAAATGTACCCGGAACGAACGATCTTGCGTGGTGTCTATTCCTGCCTTGCACGGAAATAAGCACACGCCACATGAGCTAATGCATTTCATGTTGATGCATTCGCTAGCAATAACCCGGCTTTTAGGGATCATGCCGGGATTCGGTTGTCAGTCTGAAGGTTCGGATTGCAGTGAGATGCGTTATTTTTTTTCAAAGCACGACTTGCTTGCTTTCTCTGGAGATAAGCGAGGGGAGGATAAATGACACTTTTTACTTCAAGTGCCTCAAGGTACATCGCATGAATATACATATTGATCCTAAACTTGCCCCCAGTGGGTGTTGCCAAACATTCCGCATGCACCGAAAAATCAGGACCAAGCAGGTTGTAGCGCCGCCACTCAACAGAAGGTTGTTCTAATAAGGAAAGGCCGTGATTCAAATGGAGATACTGGAAATGGAATTGGCCTCCCTATTAACACCGGCCATTTTTTGACACACACAGAAGCGAACCATTCCGAAGGAAAGGCCGTGATTCAAATGGAGATACTGGAAATAAAGGTACCGGAATTGGCCTCACAATTGAACCGGGCATTTTTGACACACAAAAGCGGAACCATGACGATTGCAGCGCGACCTATCTTTTGTGGAAAGCTAAGCAACACCTTTGCCTGTACAGTGGTGCCAAAGATTTAGATCAATATGTATATTCATGGTACCTCTAATATAGTTGCTCTTTCATATTCTCACCAAATTTTCTTCAGTATGTACCTACTTTCTTGCGATTAAATCTTCGCTAATGCTTCCCTGTGGTAAGAATGACAATCATATATCTTTTACGTGTAAACTTATGCGTGCAGAAAAGATTAATAATCAATAATATTTTTTATTCGTTTCAGGTGAGTGAATGTCCCGCATGTGCCCTGAGCTTCTAGTTGTTGGAATCCCGGCGCGGTAAGTTGTTAACTTTAATGCTCCAATCTCAAATTAACGCTACCAGAGTACTGTGTACGCTAGATGAAAGAAAATTATAATGTTACCCGGATTTTTCTTTTGAGAAGGCGTTTGATTCAGCATTGCTGCTCATGGAAACAAGTGATTCGCTTTGAGTGCTCCAAGATTTAAGTTTAGAGAGGAGGGATAGGACATCTCCTTAGAAATGTGTATGAGAATCAGATGGTGCCGAGTAGAGGGTAGAGGAGTGCGAATCGGAATGGTTAAGGACAGAGAGGGGAGTTAGGCAAGGGCGTGAACTATCGCCTTCGCTTTTTAAGGTGGCTGGAAGAGGTAATCGTGGGTCATTGAGTGAAATATTTTCAATAATTTTTCAAGGAAATCAAAAAAGTACTAGGGCCTCATTTCATTTAATTTCGAGTAAGTACATATATCTGTTTATGCGGAGGAACTCACCACACATGCAGTAATGGAAATTATACAAGAATTATATTTTACAGTATTTGCCGTTATTTATGCATGTCGTGACTTGAGCTGTTGATAGTTTTCGGCGTGGTACTCGTAATTTAGGCAAACATTATATTTAAATGTGTATTTTCGAATCTTTCACTCGGCGAGACACCTTGATATTTATTAGAAAACATTACGTGCAATAATTTGAAATGTATTATTCCGTGTCTAGAAAACAATCTGTAGGTACTCATGTAGTCGATTAAAGCAAAGAGACAACTGCAATAGCCGAAAAAGTTTCCGAACAACACGTCAGAACCTTTTGCCTTTTTTGACATGTGATCCTGAAACTTTTACGGCCATTGGTGTTTTTTTATTTGCTTTAATGCATTAGAGGCCGTAGGGCCTTCCCATATTAAATCATGTCATGGAATTTGTACGAAATAAATGTCATAGATAGATAGATAATCGTTTTTATTATCGTAGACCTCCAAGGTCCATGAGATAATACATACACTTCATACAGATAATATATAAAGCAGAAAAAGAAAAAATAAGAAAGAAAAATAAACAAGTCAAATGTCATATTAGGCTACGTTAAAAGAGCATTGAATTGCTCGAAAACCAAAACAGTAAAATGCATTATTTTTTTAATGTTTATCTATGAACGTCTCTGTTAAGGACCACGTGCCCGTAATTCGTAAATCTGTACATCTACTATAATAATCACCGGTGTGTATATGTATATATGTGTCAGTAACTTTCACATCTTTATCTTTATATATATAAAAGTCAATGTATGTATGTGGGTATGTTCCACATCTCCTCCTAAACCACAGGACCGATTTTGATGAAATTTGGGACACGAGTTTTTCACTGATAGACAACAAACACTGTAGGGTTCAATTAACCGAAGACCTATTTTTTTCAGGGTTAAGGGTGTGATCATTAGTAATATATAAAAATGTAATGGTCTCTGTCTGTCTGTTGCTCCATCACGCAAAAACTACTGGACCGATTGAGCTGAAATTTGGCATGTAGATAGAATATATGTCTGGTTGTAATATTTGCTATACTAAAAAGCCCTCAGGGCCCCCAAAAGCCCTCGAGGGTTACCCCTGGTGGTCCATGCTAAGCATTGGGTTCGGTGCAGTGGTTTCATTTTTTGCTTTTTAAAAGTACTTTCACTCAAGATATAGGCCTGGGATTTTTTTATTGGATGGCCGAATAAAGGAAGTTTCTAATTTTATCAATCGATTTTCTTCTACCCTCCGAAGTTATCTGAAATTCATCTTTTCAGCTGAAAAATCTCACATTTTTATGTGAAATCAACAATAACATATTTCCTTGACAACCAGAGATTTTATTTTCAGAGAATATTCACCCCTCTAGCATTTAAATATCACGCTTTCCTGCAGGCCCATGATAGTACGTAGAAAGCAAATCCGTATAAGAAGGGCCCAGAGTCCCAAGGGCCCCATGATAGATTGCTTCAGGGGTTAATCGATAAATTCAATGCATATTTACAACAAGTATATTCTTCAACGTCTTTCTCAAAGTAGCTCTCAAAGGGGCATCGCATGTATATGAGAGAACACTTACGTAGTAAAAAATACACATAAAGGAAAGTAATTGATTACACACACAATTATATGTGCAAGAATATTTACGTGCAGCGAATATCAATGGTAATAATGCCTCTGTTGCGTCAACAAACACGGCGTTGTTTATTATCGTTTAATACTCAGATGTATTACACGTAGAGAAACCGTCTGCCTCTAATTACGATTGCAAACTGTTTTTTAGACCAATTCCCACATCATTAACGTCACGAGTTATTTATATGTTTAAAAGTGTAAAAGTGCAGTTAACTTAGGTACATTCACTCAATCATCGAGTAACCCACTCAAGACTCTCGCTCGCCGCTGTGTTTCCCCTCCTTGGACTTAAAAATATATCCATCCACATGCCTAATAGAAAAAAGAGTAACCTTTCGAATAAATCTTCTAAAGCAAAAGGAATGTCTTCTTAGCGAGAAAATGAGCCCTTGCAATAAAAACGACCAAAGTTAGACTTGGATGCTCAAAGCCATGCCCACCAGCGATCTCATGATAATCTCCCCGTGGTGTTTCTCGGGTTACGCTAAGAACCGCACAAATTTCATCCTTACCTAACATACGGACGGGTAACCAGCTCTAAATCTGGTTCAAATACAGACCCATCTGATTCGAACCTTCAATCTGTTTTAAGATGGCGGAAATTATAATGACGTCACTACATGCTTCTTACCCGAAAGAAGAACGGAAATTCTGCGCAATTAACGACATGTGCATCTGTGCATGAAAATCGACAAGTGCACTAAAAATCACCATATATTTTTTATTTAGCAACCGAAACCAATGATTATGGCTATGCCGAAGGCGGAGTCCGGGTTATGGAGGATTCATTGGTCAAATAAACATGGCTTATGCTACCATTACTCCTCTTGACGTTATCAACTGCTGGATTTTACCCTTCTGTCCAATCCTGATTAAGATACTCAACGCACATATCAACGTTGAATAGTGCAACTGAATTAAGTTATGGAATGCAAATATATGTATGTACACAAGGAAAGCGATCAAGCCGTTAGTCACTCAGAAGACGGCTCAAGAGAACCGTAGGGACGAGGTGACCATCTATCAACCTTTGATATTTAAGTATTAATGAGTCTGCAAGGCCGATTTTTGGGTTTCCCGTGCATGAAAGTGGACCAATAGTCACTCATCTCTCAGTGCACCTGGAAAACGGTCAGCGTGCCTACTACAACGAACACAACGAACAAGATGGGTTACGAACTCCTCGAATGACCACGCATACAGTTTTTCTTCAGGCTTTGCGGTTTTCTTATAAAATAAGTTTAACGTTTTTCACACCCGTTGAATTTCAACGGGTACCTTCCGCTCGTAAGAAATAAACGTGTTCTGCTGAATCTTCATTTGGCTGCAGATCTTTTTTTGTTTGCAAAATTAAATAAAAAATAGTGGTTTTCTGTTATTGAGAAAGGTACCAATAGGAAGAAAATAAAATACAAATTATTATTCTGTTGATCGAAGTTTGTATTCCGGTCGAAAATCGAAATTATTTGCTAAAACGTAACGATTTTTTGCAATATTTTAGCGTTTATGAGTCATCGTCCCCATGACGACCATACTCATTGTTTAAGTCGAGATCCCGCGTATATTCATTAATTCAATGATTGTTTGCTCTAAATAAGATATGTAAATGATAATATTTTAAATGATAGATCGACATTTTTTTTGCTATTCATTGGTAAAATATTTAGTAAGTTTCATCGATAATTTTGACGTAGTACGTACGCAGTCACGCGCAGTGTTAATTTCTTTCCTTTCCGTTGATATATTCAACGGACACCTTCACTAGTAGACAATAATAGCTCCAGTTGCCTTGTTACATGTCCTCGGAGAAAATAGTTTAGAGTAGCATGGAAGGAGATGGAGGCAGTATTGAAGGTAGGAGAGAAGCTGAATAAATGAAAGAAATAAGATCAGGTTTGACTTGGTGGAATTCCATTTTATAACGAAAAATATAACTTTTACAATCCACAACTTTTGGCCAAAACATGTATGCACAATCCGGATTTCAATGCTTTTGCATCATAATCATCAGGGGCTTGATTGAAAGGAGGTCTACCAAGCTCCTGATGATTATGATGCAATAGCATTGAAATCCGGATTGTGCATACATGTTTTGGCCGAAAATGTTGGATTTTAACAGTTGTATTTTTCGTTATACTGATTAAATGAGATGGATTTGCGGACCAAAGCAAAAATAGGTACATGCAAGGTCATGGAAGGTATGGAAGAAATTATCCAAGCAGAGCCAACTTTACAGGCCTATAACCGAGCGAATTAAACAACATTGACCGTGCTCATATCCTTAGAGGGAACTGCGTGATGGGTATGTGTGTTTGGGTCCGTAGATGCAGGGTGTGTTTTTTTTTTGAACCAGGCGCCATATGCGTGCCCGCGCGCCATCCTGCCGCGTCGCGCGAGAGATGAGGAATTATATATCGAGGGAGGACGAGAAGAGGAAGAGAAGGTGCGACAAAAAACCGGGAGAGAGTGAAGGGCTAGAGAGAGAGAGAGAAGATGGAGCGCGTGAGAAAGCACACATCAAGAAGCGAAAGAGAGGACTCTTTTTCTGTCACATTCCTCTCTCTCTCTCTCTTTGGGAGCCAAATAGTTGTGGTAAGAAAAGTGTATTGTTTTAGAGAGAGACCCTTGGTTAATGGAGTCCTTGTTTTTGGCATCGAGGCCATAACTCTTCCTTCGTATTCCAAAGGCGTAGGGTTATTCTGTGTGCCCACCCTTCTTCCTGCTCTCAGGACAACGGGGGAGGTGGTTAGAAGGGAGGTCTCCTCGTCTGGTCCAGACTTGGTTTTTTACCCCCCCTTCCCCCTTAAAACCCCTGCACCCAACCCCTCCATGCCCCGCCAGTATTCTTCTTCTCTCCCCCATCAGGGTTTTCGTCACCCTTTTGTCTCCGCACCAGTGCTGCCACCTCTCTTCTCTCGACCTTTCTATTTTTTTCCTCGCCTTATATAGTCTTTCTTTGTCTTTCTTCCCTCTGGAATATTCCACCAGGGTTCTTTCTCTCTATCTCTCTCTTCATTGCCTCTTATTCGTCTCCGCATCTCACTCACACTCGTAATCCCTTTATATTACGGATTCGAAATAAAACAATAACAAAAAAATAAATTTTCCACCTTCTTCTCTTTGTTTAGTTCTTTTTTTTTCGTCAGCTCGAGTGTGGCGTTCGTTCATCGTTGGTGGCTGACTTCGCGAGTTCTCGCCAGTAGACTTTATAAAACCACATTCTTTCTCGTTCGTAATCTTCCGAGATGATCCGTCGCGTCCGTGGGTATTTGAGTGCTGGGGTCGGCGTGCACTTTTCGTACCAAGTTTACGTGTGATTATCGATTTTACTAAACCCGGCGTGGTTATGGGAAGAGTACTCTTTAAATTTTAAATATTGGATTGGCATAAAGATCACCCACATGTCGTGCTTAGTATGCATGTATTTGGCGGCAGTGATAAAGAACGGTGAACGATTTCACAGACGAGGTACTCGAAATGTTTAATGCCACATAATTTTTATCATTCGGAGAATTGGAACCTTTTGTGGTGACCCTTAGGTGAACTTTGAGTGAAAAAAATGATGAAGCGTTTCACGGTCAATGTTTATGGCAAACAATTTGATCAGACGGGCTTGAGTGTCGTTTTGTCGTGCCGTGTCGAATTTTCCTAAAATGTAACTTTGTGCCAAGGATTTGATTAACCAACCGAGCATTTTTTTAGGAATCAATACCTATACACTTTCCTCAAAATTCTCCAATCATACAAAACTCATTCCACAATTTTTCAAAGTTTCTGTCAACAATGTTGAGCGTTGGATATCGGATGCGTAGCACGGTGCTGTTTATTTTATGATCAAATTGGGGAAGCAAAGGTTATTTGAAAAAACATCGTACTCACCGAACAAATGTGTATTATGAAGCGTGGCAGAATGCCGTCCGAAATAAAGGGAAAGAACACTTTTCAGGAGCAGATAGAGGGAGGTCATAGACCTCATAACCGATGACCCTTGTACTCCTAAAGCCAGGAGTGCTAAAATTTCGATCCAAATTACTAAGAAAGAAAATTAATCTTGAGCGTTTCACATCCATAAAGAGTATAGACTTCGTTGAGTGCGCTGTTGCCAAACTTACGCTCCGTGCGCTCACCGTTCGGCCTCCACGCTAAAAATTCCGCGCTAAATTTTAGCAGGAAATTTGCTATGGGTATAATATTCACGTATTGGAAGACTAATTGATGTGCAGTTACTTTTCTGCATTTCAGTATGTTGATCTTCCTACTGCTATTGGCAACACAAGACATCCCGCCTTGTGGAAAATAAAACAGGCAACGATTCTCCATGTTGTGAAGTACATGTTGAACGCGCGATAATAGTTTTGGTAATTTGGGAAGACAAATGTCATTTGCTCCATTTAGAACTGGATGTAGCTCAGTGCACGTTGGATTATTTTGGGGAATTTAACCCGGGAGTGGTCGCTAAGCTACCTATCACGCGAGCGGTCGCGTGTGAGACTTATTCTCACACTCAGATGTATATCATTGATTATCTATCATAGAGCGTTTATTGGCAATATATTTCACTATATTTAGATATAATTTATTTCTCTAAATGTTCATTTGAAACAATGATTTCCACATATACACAATTAAGTGAGCACAAGTTTAAATTTGGAGTGATAGAGAAAATCTCATTGCGCGACCAATGGCGGGTTAAAGAGAGTTGATGTAATGTTTTATCAAAATGTCGGAGGGGGAAGAGTGTGTGCGACGAAATTAATCAGCTGAACCCGGAATGGAGTAATATTCGAATATAAGCAAACACTCTGTTGCGAAATTCCACAAAAGAAAAATT
This sequence comes from Pyrrhosoma nymphula, assembly GCA_963573305.1. Lineage (NCBI taxonomy): Eukaryota > Metazoa > Arthropoda > Insecta > Odonata > Coenagrionidae > Pyrrhosoma > Pyrrhosoma nymphula. The sequence goes on along the minus strand of OY754335.1, from coordinate 1,222,688 downwards.
ATTCGTTCTGTCCGGAACTCGAGACCGGAGCCATCGATATCGAACCGAGTTCTTTAGCCCGTTATGCTATACCGAGGCGTCCTCCTAAACTGTTCATAAAACCGCAATGTTGACCAATCTGCCATCTATGAGACGCTTTGCGAACACACGAAGTGAAGAATGCACTCTCTTTTGGATGACAGTTTGGTTTGTTTATTGACTTACTTTCTGACCACCCTCAATGGCGCTAAGGCTCTCTAACGGTACTCTTCTAACAACAAGAAGGATACTGCCTCAACGTTCCATGAACTTCCAACCATGTTTGTTTACTTTTTCCTTGTTTGGCTTCCCATGGATACTAGATAATCAACGCGGTGAGCGGAACATCTCATTGGTTGTTGCATACAACGGTTTTATGGAAATAGAACCTGTCCTATTCCGTAAAATGTTTTATAAAACTAGGTTTTATTAAATGGTTTTATCGTTAGTAAGGTCATTTATATAAAATTAGTCGATTTTATAAAACGTTTTACAGAAAATTTTACTTTGAGAAACAGGCATCAGCAAGATGGCGTAGTCTTTTAGTCACCTTCATGTTAACTGAGACTTCTGGTATTAGTAGATATAATCATCAGACACTTGGTTTGTTGACTGGAGTATTATTGATGGGGGCGAGTATTAACTCCGGTTTTCAGTAAGGTATTAAATCAGATACTATAAAATCGAACCTAAAATTGGTTTGGAAAGCTTAAAAATGTATTTTGTGTAAAAATACCAGCTAAGATGGTAACACTGGTTGTGCTTGGTTACTTATTTAGCGGCGCGGGTATTATTTAGCTGAGAAGATGCAATAAAACTCAATCATATTTACAATATGATTGAGAATATCGGGTTTCTATCGTTTCTCTCTGCTCAGGGCATAAACGTGGAATTCTATTTTCCCTCAGCTATACACACTACATTCGCCTTTTTCTGTTGACGACACTAAATAGTCCCTAGTCTTGAGAGACCAATCAGACGTTATCATTCTTGGTCTCGACCCCCTCTGCTCTGAGCTATTTTTCTTCTTCCGAGAATCCACTGACTGATTTGGCTCACGTCCTATCTTCCAAAAAAGCATAAGACAAACGAGCGACGTCTTGCTCTATCATCTAGATCGTTAGCGGAGCATCAAAGTGCATTATATCAAGACTCAACCATCTGTCTTCTCATCCCAACTACACAAGCTTTCTGAAATTAAGATTCTATTTCACTTGAATACCGTTTTTCAAGCATGATTTCACAGACCAGTTCATTAAACTTACAGAGTAACTCAAACGTCTGAGAGAGTTTATGTAATATTAGTCGTTATCTTTAGTTAGTGAAAGTCTCACGCGTAACCTTAGCTTCAAACTTTAGGAAAACGTTAGCTTCAAACATGTTAAAATGAGACACTTTACATGTTAAAATGAGACATCTTTATGGTTTATTTTTGTCTTTCCGTGGAATGTGGATTGTAAAATATTAGTGTTGCCGCGTGACGAGACAACACTTGGGTCAGTCTTGTCTCGTTTCCGGAACTCGGGTCTCGTCTCGAGTCTGTCTGCATGCATGTGTTATGTTGCACTGTCTAAACAATTGAAAATTTTAATCGAAGGTAGAAATTTCCCCATTGATATACCTAAGGCATACCAGGTGACAGATGTGGTTGCAGGTTACCAACAACACCTAATTCGCAATAAACACTATTTATAGATATTAATGAATATTTATTCAATGAAGCGAAAAGCAATCTTGTTTTCATCTTTTTAGTGCTATTTTCTGGAGTCGCGTTTTTTTAATTTTTTAATATATTTTTATTTTCCCCCTTCTTCACCCAATCTTGCGTTTTCCTGTATGTAATTTCCAGTTCAATAACGAAAGGAATTGCGAGGAAAGGTGAGACTTTTTTATTATTACTAAACAATGGGAGTTTTTTTTTAGTTGAAAACACTCCTTATGGAAGTGGGTAATCTAACAAAAACATAGCGTCACCCGACTCCCGTTATCCGACTGTTGAGTCGTTGCGTGGTTACCTATGTACAAACGCTTGGAATTAATTCACAATACTATTACCTGTGAAATAATGTGTAATTTGATACGTTTTAAATGTATGTGTATTTAATGCACTTTTAATTAACGTATTAATATAATTTTCATATTAATATTTTCATAAGCATTATTTTAATTACTTATGTTTATTTAAATGTAATATTGTGTGCTTCCCAACTGCTCCAGTCAAATCCGCACTCAAGTGTTCTACTTCTGTCGGCCATCCGGCGACGGCCACGTCTATTGTTTTTTACCAGTGGCCAGTTTTGGAATCACGGTTCCTTATATGGCGTTGCCGTTAACGTTATCCAAGACGCAAATCGCTCTTGAAGGGCAATGCTGGGAGATAATATAAAAAAAACACTCCCATAAATCTAAACTAATGATTTTAAGAAAACTGTATCAGACTTAAATTCGTGGTAGTCACAGGAACTGATGATTAAAAATTATTTTGTTTTAATCCACACTTTTTTATTTAAACTAACCGACCTAGTTTTCAGCTGCTATTGTGCCTTTGCTAATGCCTGACAATGAATTGAAATCGCCTTGACAATGGCACACAGCTGCTGAAACCTGGGTCGGTTAGTTGAAATAAAAAAGTGTGCATTAAAACAAAATCATTTTTAATTATAAATAACGTATTTCTCCGAATATAAGCCGCACTTATTCCCCCGATGTTGGGGCCTCAAAATCGGGGTTCGGATTATTTTCGAGGTGCGGCTTACATTCGAGAACTTTCTTTTAAAATCGTATAAAGGATCGATTTAAGTATGCCAGCCATTCGGATTCACATGGACGCCAGCTAAACTCGCCTTAAGCCACGGGGAAAGTAAGAAATGACGCTGAAAAAGGTCAAATTGGTGCACAATTTATTCATATACTAAAGGATAATATAGGTAACATTGTGTCACAGTTACATAGGTAATGTAAAAACAGATATACAATTCCAATGTTCTAACACAGTAGGTAGTACGGAATGCACTAAAAAAGGGTGCGGCTTAAATTCGCGTATGAGCTCTTTTCCCTGTTTGAGTCCCCGAAAACGGGTTTGCGGCTTATATTCGAAGAAATACGGTAGTGATTAGGGATTGGAAATGAAAATCCAGAATCGATTTTCGATTAATCGACTTTCGATTTTGGTTTTAAAAATAGATTTTCTAAAAATTCGATTTTTTGTCCAAAATAATCGAAAAATCGAAATTTTAAAATAGTAAAGTATTTGTCTGCTGAAATACGGATGTGTTGTTGTAACAAAATGCAAAATATGGGTCAGTGGAAGCACTAGGGATAAGAACTGAATACGGTTAATTTATTAATACAATATATTATTTTAAATATATTAATTAGGTATGCAGGGAAGTAATTATCCATGCCAGATAATTACATATAGTTTAGTAGCAATAACAATTGTACCTATATTGAAAAGTGGGCTTACCTACCACAAAACGAAAAACATAATTTTATTTATTTTTTGTTTGCAAAGCCGTGGAACCAGTGTTCCTCAGGGATGGACCTTAACAAAACTAACTTATTTATGTTTCCGGATAATCGATTTCGCACCTGTGTTGCAATTAACCCGTTGTGAGAAAATAGTCGCTCACACGGCACGGTAGAGGCAGCTATAGATAAAATCCTGCTGGCTGGTTTGTATAATACGTGGGGATACTCTCCCTCAATCTCCTCCTTCCAAGCCTGTAGTGGATTGGGGTTGGACTTGCGGTCGACTGGAGGGCGGTTTACGAACTGGCGCAGCTCGATTGGCAAAATTTAAATGCTGTAGCAAGCTAAAAATCGAAAATCGATCGGCTAGAATCGATTTTGATCGATTATTCAAAACAAAAAGTCGACTTCGATTAAATCTAAAATCGGAGTGTGATAATCGATTTTCGATTAAAATCGAAATCGATTTTCCAATCCCTAGTAGTGATTTTAAGTAAATTCTGAAAACGTTTGAAGAATGACAATTGTGTTTTGATCTCGTTGCCTGAATTGAAAAAAATAATTCGATTAATGTGGGCACGTCCGTTATGGAGACCCGCGATCGCACCCCAGAATATGAATGAAATATCATCTGAGACTTTTTTTGGTGAAGCGACCAAGTTAATCAGAGTTTTACATTCGTTCTAGTAAGCTGCTCACTTTGTAACACAACAGCGTTCGTGCTTTCCATTCGTTTTAGACAGTGCGAACTTCAGAACAGTTCGGAGGCAGAGTTGATGTGCGCCAGACAATAAAATAACTTCGATAATCAACTCCACGATTGTTGTTTACATTGAAGACGTCAAACAGGGATGATTTAATTTTTTTAATTACTCTCTGGTAAACAATAATTAAATGTACAAGTATGCACTTTGAACGAATTCGTGAACTTTTCTGAAATTTGCGGTACTGACTGTTGTGTAGTACGTGCTTCAACATGCTTACTAAGGGGAGGAGTAATGAGCGTTTAGCAAATCCTTACATTCATCGTCGTTCAATTGCGCAGATATCTTTCAATCTGCGCTAACTTCAATACGTTGAGTAAAAAACTCCCATAACTTTTTGGAAATGATGAGGGAGGAATAATAACATTATTAAAAAAACACGACTGCAAAAAATAGCGCTAAAAATGTAAAAACAAGATTGCTTTCCGCTTCGTTGAATAAATACTCATTAATGCCTGTTAATAATGTTTAATTACGAATTAGGTGTTGGTGGTAATCTGTAACCTCATCTGTCTCCTGGTATGCCTCTTAACAGTTGGGAAAATTCAACCTTTGAATAAAATTTTCAATGTTGTCGTGGGCTGTTTCGACTGTGTAACATAACAAATGTACACAGACATACAGATAGCCCTCGACTACACTGAACATTTTGATCCAGGGTCAAAATTTCCCAAATGATAAAAGGCATACCAGTTGACAGATGTGGTTGCAGATGAACACCAACACCTATTCGTAATTAAACATTATTAACAGGCATTAATGAATACTAATTCATCAAAGCGAAAAGCAATCTTGTTTCTATCTTTTTAATTCTAATTTTGGCAGTCGTGTTTTTTAAATTTTTTAAATAATTTTATTATTTTAAAAATAAATTTTTATGCTATTATTAGCCGGTATTCTGTTGCCGATGACACTCTCAGTAACGTATCGGTTCCAATAATTATTTGTGCATTTAAACCGGTACAGTAGTTAAGTTGCTACGGTGGAACATACTTACACACTTACATACATACATAGCCAGCCGCTGAAAACATAACACTCGGTTTTTTGGGCAGTCGTGTTCAAATTGCTTGGAGACGGACGGAGGTGGTGAAAATGGCAGGCGGGAGTGGGCGTCGTCAGGGAACGGTGAAGAGTAGAATATCCAGAGGAGGTTGAAGAGTCAAACGAAGAAAGACGGAACCTCTATAGAGAGAAAGAAATTCATCCCCCCCTCCTACCTCCTCTCGAACCTGGCTGTTCCGCTAGAGGGATCCGATCCAAATTGGCCAGCAACCAGGACCAGGCGCCTTGCTCCTCGTGAGTCTGTGTATTGGGCGCCCCCCCCCCACCCACCCTTTTGCAAATGAGAACGACTTTAAAATTGACTTTCGGTGATGCTTGGAAGATTAGTCCGATGATGACGAGGAGGCTTCTTCAGCACTTTTCCGTCGCCGTGGGAGTTAGGACTCGTTCACGAGACAACAACGTCCATTGCAGTAATTCGACGTCGTCAAGGAAGTGATTTTATTTCTTCATTTGTTTTTTAAACAAGACGCGGCCATAAACTGCTTGCTGCTTTGCAAGATTCTTAATCCGTAGCTCGTTGATTAAAGGTGATGTTTCATAAATTACCAGATTTCTCGTTTGTTCATCCGTTAAGCGGCTTTACTTTAACATGATTATCATAATTAGAGCACGGAGAAGAAATCCTATTGTTTCTTGCACTGAAATATCTAAAATGATTCCTCCTGTTTCCACACGAATACTCAGGAGAAGCGCTCGTATATTCTTGGAAATTTAGTAAGCGATCCTGGAAAATATTTTCAATATTGGAATCGTTAACATACTTAGCTCGGTTTCCTTAAGAGTATCTCAGCCATGGTTTTGATTTTTAATAATCCATTGTTACTACAGGGTATGAATAGATATTCAGTATACATGATAGAATCAAAACAAACTTTGTAAATTTTACAATGGATTTTATTCACTACGACCGGTTTCATCGCATAAGCGACATCTTCAGGTGTCATGACATCTTCATCTTGTTATATTCCACCAATTTATTTTCAGGTGCAACTAGTTTCGACGCAGCGGCGTCATCTTCAGGTACCTGAAAATAAATGGGTGGGATTTAACAAAGTTTTCCTTTACATTTACGATAAAATGAACTTCCATAAGGTTGAGCCTGAGGACAATTGATTGAATTATTCGTACATCTATCTTAGCTCATAGACTAAGACACCTAATTTAAAAGAACTCCAGGAAAAAATAGGTATTTTCTGACAGGTAAATGAACTTTTCCCATATTTAACAGCTTTCCATTAAAGTATTCAGAATTTTATGGTGAAAATTGACGTTTGTGCGCCTTTTAGAAATTTTTATTGGGTAAAAGTTACAAAGAAATTATTAGAAAATCGTCTATTTCCAGAGAGAAATTATCAAAATCACGAAAAATAAATTTTATTCTCTTTTTTGTTAAATGGTACATATTTGGTGACGTCTTCCCAGTTTCAATATACTTTCATGATCGATAATGAAGGAAATGGGAATCGATAAATGCCTTTCTACTCTAGTGCCATGTGTTTACAGTGAGGTGTTTTTGAATTCCGTTACATCAAAGGTAATCGACGAGCTTTATTAGTGACTAGCTGTGTACTTAGCGTCACCCTTGACAGTGTAACGAAAGTAAATGTATGTTCATGAATAAACGGGGATAAAAGGGCTTAAGAGCCATAGCAGGAATCATAAGATATTTTCACTCATTCATTTAATTCATAAAAAAGCGTTACTCTTGAGCATCTGCAAAAGGATGAGTTGGTAGGTGAATGATCTGGCACTTTCCCGGCGAATCAGTTGAGTAAAGTCTTACCGGGTCTCCAACCGGGTGACAGGTTTCATTTTCTCCAACGTTTCGAGGTCCATAACGGTCCTGATCGTCAGGGATGCTGCATCAGCATCCTTAACATTCAAAACTTAATTTGGCATAAATTATTTAATAACGCATGGCTAAAATAATTTTATTTAATTTGATTTTATTTTGAGTTATTTTAACTTTTTAACGTGACCACAAAACTAAGAGCTAATGTTGAATCTCAATGAAGTTCGTTTCTTTGCACAATTTGCCAGTGTCTCTTTTAGTATCCGATTATGACAGTGTTCTGGGACATTCACCGGAAAGCATAACGGTGTCAAAATTAGCAATCGCATCAGAATAGTTATATTATCAAACTTTAGTGTATACTATTAGTATTTTATTGACCTTGAAACATTACATTTGAAACAAATATTTCAAATCAAAGGAGGATAGCATCGAAACTTTGAAGACATTAAAGAGTAGAACAGTTGATTTTAGAAACAATCCTCCTGATCTCAAAGTTCTTCCGTATAGCATGCCCTTAACACGTGTCCTTAAACATGTCCTCACTCGTGGTTGACCTTCAAAATAATCAATGCATTAACTAAATATTTTAAACTTTGATAGCCTACTTTTGTTTGACCTATCCGTATGAGAGTCTGACAAATAAATACATTTGATTCTGGCTCTGAATAAATTGCCAAAAATGATGGAAAAAATATCTGTATCAATTACTGGGGTACTGAAACGATTTTTAGCCCGTTACCGTCACACCTCCGGCGTCAGGGTAAGTTAAGAGGATGGGAAATAGATTTATCCGGCGTAACCGTACGTTATTCTTTGGCGAAATGGCCGTTCAAACCACAATTCTTCCAGCATCGTGAGTCACATTCGGTCGACTCTTAAACCAAAGTGCGAAAAGTTGTTTGTATATCCAATTAGATTTGAAGTGGCGTATGTTGATTTTCCATGAAGGGCACGAACATTGGAGGGATCCAAGATGTTTACTTAATAAAACTAGAGTTTATTAACACTGGAAAAGGTATTTACATAACCCAAGGAAAAGTTATCTTTTTTTAATCACGCAATATTTTTATTTAGAGAAAATAATGCTAAAGTTTACTGTAAAGTGGACGATATATTTTTAGTAAATTCAACAGTAAGGAATATATGTGTTATATTCAGAACCATGATTTCGTACAATATTTTGGAGTAGCTTAAATCCACCTTTATGATTTTTGGGTTCTTTCCCAGATTACAGGTAAAATAAATGATCAAACAATACCTCCAGCTGTCTTGTGAGCATGAGGATGTAAGAATCTGTATTGAAAGGAAACATGAGCCGTGATTGGAAGATTGATGATTTACCCAAGTAAATGAATGAATTATTCAACCAACGATGAAAAGTGTTTGCTCAGTACTCAGTTATTTGGTGAGCATCCAATAAAATAAATATTTTTGTGGCAATAAACTTTGTATGTCTTGAAAGGTTTTCGCTGTCGAAAAATAGCAAAATAAGAATACATTTTCAGAGAGGAACCTATTTTCCGTTTTAATTTATGAAATTAGAGTCCTCGTTCATTTCAAAAGCTTGTTTTTCTGTGTTTGCACATAGTTTTACGGTAAATGAAAGTAATTATAATAAATTCGAGGCGTTTATTATCTTTATTTTACGTTTTAAGTGCCTTAGGGTGCCAGATTTTAAGAGTAATTTAATCGAGACTGCAGACAGTTGTGAGGTGTTTTCAATTAAATCCGTCCTTTCCGACACTCTACAAACATTTTTGCTGTATTTACATAACCCCTGTTTACTTGATGACATGAACGACTTGGCCGTCGGCGACTTCCCCTTATAACTTGCCAACTTTTTAGCAATCCAATAAAACTGTTATCCGATAAATGATAGCTAACTTACAGCAGTGGCAGGAGGAAATTAATGTTTTTTGCAATTTCCCACAAATAATCTTATCAATGCCTTACGTTGGTTTGTGTGCGTGATATCACTACACATAAAATTCAATGAATTTGGCCTCACTGTAAAATAAGATCTCATCTTTCAAATGATACCGAAATATTAGCCATTCGTCATCCTTCTCTTTGAGATGTTTGCCGAAAAACAGAGCCCATCATTCACGGTTTTTTTTTAAGATTCTCATTTCAAGAGAGAAAAAAATATTTAAAAAAGGTTGAGAAAGCTTTGATGTGCTAATCGAGTCTTGAATGTAGTGGAGTGTAGGCCATATGTTTTCTAAATTATAAATAAAAATGAATTTATTGCTGACTGTTGTACTTTATACTAACCTTTAAAACTAAACTAAAAAAAACTTATCTAAAAAACCCTTCGTTCGCGAAGGCTTTTTCAGCGCACGGCACGAAAGAAAAAGTTAAAAGGCTCATAAAATTGGACATGAAATTTAGGTATGTTTAGTCAATTTCTGATAAGTTTAGTCATATAAAACAAAGATTTTGCGTAATTTTACTCACTATGCTTACTTCTCGCTTCTTCAATCATCACGAGTAGAAAAAATGATATATTTAAGTACGTTGACACGTCGTCACGCTTATAATCCGGTCGCAAACAAGGATTATTTCTGTAACATATGAATTTAGTTATTACATGCTTTTCTTTAATTCGCTTTTCCATGGCGCGAACTCATTTATATTTCGCACCTTTACTTTAGTTCATTTAAAGATTTTCTAAAAATTGTATATTGAAGCTCTCTCTCTTCCATTGAATACCAAAATGTTCATATTTAATGAATTTGGGATGATATGAAATATGAAAGAGAGAGCCCCATGCTTTTCGTTGTGGTCTTGTCATTGTGTAGCTAATTTCCTTGAATTGAACTGAATTACTTTCAGTTCTAGGTTAAACTTTCATTCACGTGAGAAAATATTATTTTTTTCTTTTTTAGTACGACGTTAAGATATTCTTTTTTATAGATTTTTTAATAAAATTTTATTTTTTTAGAAAATCATGCTTTATTTTTTTTTCATTTTTTTTATTACGCTGTTAAGTATGCCGAAGTTACGCCTAACAACAATGGCTATGCAACCTTGTTCTATGTGTGTTCAGAGAGGTTTCAGATCCGATCAAAGAGCTGAAAATGAGTCACGGGCAAAAGCTGGCCTCGAACCTCGAGACAGGAAGTGAAGAGGATTCGGGTGGGCTTTCTCTCAGCGAGGGGTGGGGTGGGGAGGGGGAGGAGGGGGGAAAGGGAAGACGCTCTTAGCGGTTGAAATGCGTGTGGCGGTTGAGGAAGGGCGGCTGCCAAGACGTGGCTTTGGATGTGTGGAGGGGATTCCACCGCCTCGCGTGCAATTTGTCTCAACTACGTCTGAGCATTCAGCGGCTCCGCACGTGGTGGACTCCGGCACCACGCACGCACGTGGCTGCCACTTGTCTTTCGAATCATTTAAAACCATTGTAAAACAACTAGCTTTTAAAAGGTGCCCACTTATTCAGGGAAGATATTGAAATCAAATGACACTTGGTGTTATGAGTTTGTTCCCAACTATATAAACAAATACAAGGGAGTATCCAATTGATACTCCCGTCGGATCCTTATTTCGTGAGTTTCGAAATTACATACGTAACTCTCGTTATTGGAGGATTCTTTTGTTTTGTTTGTCAGAAAGAAAGTTGAAATGAAAGGAAGAAAATTTCGCTTTAAATAACATTTATTAATCGAAATCATTAGTACAAATGGCTAACCCATGAGCAATTGGTCGATGGTAACTAATATTTTCTGCTTTCCAAGGTAAATTTTATATTTATTGGGTTTTTAACGTCTAACTCACGTTCTAAGCTCTCCGTAGAAACTTCGATCAGTAAAATTGACCAACTCACTCCGGAGATACAACTTGAACTGAACATGCGCGCCGTGCCCAACACATGCCCAAATTTAGATCCCCCACGCGCAGCACTGTGACGTCACATCGCAACCTCTCCTCCGCTCGCAACAAACCATTTCTGGTAGGTGACAAAACGGGATATCCAACCTTGGTTTTATATATTCTGTAATTCTTATAGTTTATGCACACGAGGACCTCGAAAGTACTCAAATATTGGTCGTGGCAAAATCATACATGACACCGAGAACGAAACATAATAAGATGTACATTCGCATATTCACATTTAAAAAAATACATTCTCTCCGTTAATTTGCGAGAGAGATAGCAATATAGTACAGTTGACCGTGTGAGAATACTGCTGTTTGGAGTTGAAGTCGAACGTGGTCAAACGACGGACCCTGCGACTTGATGATAATCGCATTTGCCAGAATCACTGGAAATTGTGTCGTCGCAATCCTGAAAGGGAGCCAAATCAGAAATGATTCTCGAATTTTATGAAATTTCATGCAGGCAGTTTACAATTCAAGTGACTGTGGCTTTATATTACAGCGTTACTGAGTCAGTGAGTGAAACACAAGGGCTTTTCTTATGATTTGGCTTTCATGCTATGCAATTCATTCATTTTTGAAAACGCAAGTCACGAGAATTGATTCCGATGGAGCCATCTCGACCGCTAATGAAACTCGATCTTTGGGTAGACTCTGCACTACCAAACCTAGCTACCGTGGCCAAGCTTCTTTCAAGTTCTATTTTGCAGAGCCACTCCAAATTTCGTTAATTTTCCCTTGTTCGTACATATTTTTTCATGTGCCCTCAGTTTTTGTTACATAGATGCACACTTACCCATCACGCCGATCGCTTTCGGTGTACGCAATGTAGACCTATAAAACTGTCTTCGATTTTTATCACTTCCCTCCATTCTGCCCTCTCCTTGCAAACCTCCTTTTTTCATCTGCCAAATTCAGGCATTGCTGCGTACACGCTCTCCTATTCATTAGACTCCCATCATTCCTTTTCATACGAGTCTCTTTCACTGCATTCACCTATGGCTTTCTCGGTCTATCCCTTTCTTTCGCACCGTTCATTCCACTATACCTGCTTAGTTATTCGACCCTCAAGCCAACCAATCGTGGCCAAACCAACGAAGCACTCTCAATCCATATGGATCTATTTTCGGAGCATCCATACCACATTCTTTCCTCTATTTTCCTAGTAAATTATTAATTTTGAAACTATTCGTGGTAAAATTGATTTGTGGTGATGACACTGGTGTACTGTTGCTTATTCGAAATCACAGGAAAAATTAAAAAAGTCTGTGGAAGATTGAATTAATCTCCCCTGCCACAACTAAATTCAAACTATGAGATGTCCTGGATCCTATGGGTCAGTTCTGTAAACCTTATGTTCGCAGGTGGTCTAGTAAAATGAAGTAATTCGTAACCATATCTTTTGCACCTGGAACTCAGAGATACGCTACTTTTTTCCAGAGCTGGTGAGGTGCAAATGTTAACGAAATTTCAACAATTTTTTATTTGAAACGTCATTAAAATAGTGTTGGCACGGAGAGGCTGCATAAAGTCACGTGTTAGGTTTTTTTCCGAGTTCACCAAGCACTTGCTCACGTTAATTCAAGAGAAGGCACGCTTGGAATGAAAATACCGTAATGGAAAAAAGGAGGCACTGTCTGTTAGGATTAGTTTAATCCCCAGGTGCTAATTCCTGTGGACAGTTTAATCCCATCTAAATTGTTATCAAAGGCAAATCTCGGCAGGACTTTTTATATCGCTCTCCTAACGTCCGTATATTTTTTGTGACAATGAGCTCCCTTTGTGGAAGATTTGCGACTCAAAGAGGTAACCATTGAAATAATTTCTTATCAACATTTTCAACGAGTCTTTTTCAACGGTGACATAAGTATTTAGCGCCGAAACAAATTCAAGTGATAATATCAGGCATTTGGTTTACGAATGTATTTATTTCTTTTATTTTAACATTTATTGCTTCAGCTACCAATTGAGAAAGCCGTAATCTTCATAGATATTTTACTGACTGTTCCCAGATGTTTATGCACGTTGATAAATCGCAATAATCTATTCAGTGTAACTTCTCGTTGGACTCAACTTCATATTTAATGAGTAACTGAAAGTTCATATCCGTAAGGTGTGAATGGCCGACTTTGGCTGTTCGTATGTCTGCATGGGAATTTGCAGAAAACTTAAAAAACTAGATGAAAAACGTTTTTGTAATAAATCTGGTTTTAGTTATACAAAATTTCCTTTTAGAATATCTAATAAAAATTCTTTTGCGGAAAGTTTTAGCACGAATTGAAAGTAGAAGGATCGAAGGTGTGACATGACTTAGCAGTTCTACATCGGAAGACCTATGTCTTTCGATTGAAGTAAATATCATTCATACTATGCTATCGTTTGAACTAAAGCCAATGTCCGAATTTTGAATTATTTAACTCAAATTTGGTATTTGACTGGTATCGTGTGTGGACGGGCAAACGTTGAACTTAATTTGATTTACTTTCTAGTAATTAATTTTCTACTCAATCAGTCAAACTCAGGGAATCAAATTAAGTTTACTTCTAAATCTGTATAAAGGTTTTATTATTATATTTTATTTATTTATTATGAAGAAATTATTTTTCCTATGGGAAATAAGCTTAAGGTAGCTTGTGCAAGGTATCACTGAACATAAAATTTAATTAATTTTTTTCTCTTACAATAAAATATATTTTTCTAACTATACGAATATACTCTATCTCTCAGGTACTTGTTTATTTGAGTATTACGCTTGTTTTATGTCAGGTAGAGGGAATGTCACAGGTTTTGTGAATGTCCCGTTTTATGAATTGAGGCCACGGAATAGAGTAAATGTTCCCAAACCTTATAATGAAGCCTTTAGGAGATCTTTTTCTTATTGTGCTCCCAACATATACTTAACCACCCCTACCAATTCACATTGCCTCATCTAAGTCGGTTAAAATATTTCTTAAAGAATTATAAACATGGCTGTTTTCTGTCACAAATATTGAAGATTATTTTTAACTTTATGAATAATTTCTGTAACTATGGAATGTATTTGATCAATTAATATATTTCCACCAACGTTGTACATATGTTTGTTCCTCATTTAACATTTCCCACACTTTAAAATCCAATTTCGTATGTAACATGCTGACTCCACTGGAAAATGAATAGTAATATTTTTTTATACTGTGGGCTCGCACCAGCCAGTTATTTTTGGTAAATTTAAATGGTGACAACCCCAACACTGGTTTTCTTTTGCGTGGCTCTTGTTCCGCTAATCAATTGTAAACGTGTGTTTTTGTATGTCTAAGTGGTGGAATAAATACCAATATCAAATATTAGCCTCTTTATGCACTACTTTTAGAGGTATTTTCCTAAACGTAGGAGCCGTTTTTGAAAAATAGGTTATGTTTAAGGATGTGCGCATCGATGACATGGTATTAAAAAAATAAACAAGTTCTCAAGAACGAATTGCGTCAAATGTGTAACGGAGAGGAGCAGAGTATATTTCCTCAATTTCCACACCCTAAATAAAATCCTCCGGTTGTGAAGGCTTTTTCCCAGATAAAGTCTCCAACTACGTATATTTAGTCAATTGATGATTAGTTATTCAGACATTAAAAACAAAGTTGTCTTGCGTCATAAATATTACTGGATTAACTCGATGCTATTTATAACTGTTTAAAAGTTAAAATTTTAATTTGGTCTCTAATATGACTAGAGGCCAATGTCGCTCATAAGGTTGTTCCGCCGCGACTCTGTGAGTCAAAGGAACCACTTAATATAATACTTTTGTTGGTTTAGTTTAAAACATTTTTCCTTCTCCAATGATATGCTTAAACTATTAAAAAAGTAAAAACGCCCTATATTCAGATTATTCGATGAATATATGTTTTTAATGTGCTTTTATTTCTAGCAATCAGGGCCGTCTAAAGAGCAGTTACCATTCAATTAACGTATTTTGACTTCAAGTATTGCACTTTTCTGCTAATAACTAAACATTTAGGAGGGTAAGGTGCCAACGTTTTATTTTATTCGATTTCGTTTAGAGTGTTTGCTTCCTGTAAACAGTTTCCTTGATAATGGCATGTAATTTAGATAGAAAAGCACTATTTTTCCAATGTTAACACTTTCTCGCATCGAACGCCATGCTATTTTTAAGGTCGATTTGAGATAGAAATTGCTTGGAACGGTAGGATTTTGTTGTTCATATGGATTAGAGGGTCCGTTTTTCTATTGGTGGCCGAAATATGAATAAAATGACAATTAATTTACGTTGGTTAAGCCACTCTGCTCACCACGTTCAGTCAAAAAACTTTCTTGGACTGCGATCCAAGGCACGGGCAAACTTTCGAGTCTGTCGATCGAGTACGGACGCGGCTGATTCGACGACGGCTTGTCTTGAGGGGGATTTGGGGAGTTTTTTGTCCGATTAATAAGCACGACCGATGGTCGATAGATTTCTATTTCTGCTTTCCGTAAACTCAATCGATGTGTACACAAAATACGTAAACAAATGCTATCGCGTGATTTTTAAATCGAACCCCCGCCCCTAACACCAATGTCTCCCTCCTTCCTTCGTATTGATGGCTCTCCTTGAATATTTATAGCTCCCCAACCGGCCATGGCGGTGATTTCCTGAGACGCACAGGTGGCTCCTGTTTCCCTGGGGGATGGAAGGGGTTAGGCCCGTTGAAATGACTTGCTGATATATCCTCCCCATCGAAAACTTTCCTGTCTTGAATATCACACGTCGGAAAGGCGAGCCGTAGGAATTGGGGAAATGAACTACTGATTTGAATCGAGGCTGGCGGTTATGGTGGAATTGGGGGTCAGTTCTCAAAACACAACGATAATTATCGCATGCGAAAATGAAAACATTACCGAAATTATTGTAAATTCAGTCTTCTTAAGTTGTCACATCCTGTCCGAATGCACAATTGTTTCATGGAAATATCATGTGACGGTGTAGAATTTGACAGTTTCGCGAAAACATGGGACGTTCATTTTTTTCGCATGCGATATTTATCTCGGAGAGTTCTATGTCTATCACGGTTTAGAAGGTTGACCCCCTGTTCCATAATGATGAAGAAAGAGTCAACAATTTTCCATTGATGTCACAAGAGTAGAAAAAATAAATGAATTTGGCGCTGACCGGCTGACGACCTGAACCTGAGATATTTTTGTTGTATAGTGCATAATCTGTACTTAAAAGAACATATAACGAAGAGTTTTTCAGAGTCTACGAGCCTAATTATTGTAATTACAAGATAATAACTATAGCCTGAAGTTTCAACTAAATGAATTTCATGAACAAACATTCAGGCTGACGATAGTGCACTTAGAAATACCGACGTTGCAGTTCCCTAATAATATCTTCATAAACCAGTATTCTGCCTACTGGCAGGTCCCAAACACCAAACCCGTCTCCAATTCGTCCTATCCCGGGCCTCTTCCTTGGTTTCCTTGTAACTTCCTTTTATCTTTACTTCGTCCGTCATTTTCAGCCTTCTCCTTCATCTTCTCTTTTCTCCCTCCACTGTTCCCTCAACAACTGTATTTAAAATCCCCTTCCCTCTTAAAATATGTCCCATCCAATTTCCCTTTCTCTTCTATATTGTTTTCAGTTTCATGTACTTTCCTCCCTAACTCTTCCCAGCACCACTCCTCATTTCTTTCTGTATCCACTCATTCCACTCTCTCTCTCTCTCTCTAGCCTCCTCCTTACCCACATCTCAAAATCATAGATCCTATCCTTCTCTCTCTTCTTCCCAATGTCCACGTTTCGCATCCATACAACATAACACTCCACACATAATATTTCACCGGTCTCTTCCTTAGTTCTAGGTCCATTCCACTGCATAACACATTTCTCTTCTTATTTGCTTACTTTCCCATTCCCCTTACTTGACCTAATCTCTACCTCACTCTTCCAATCTTCCGCCTGCATGCTCTCCAGATATCTATACCTTCGAACCTGCTCTATTTTCCCCCTATTTGTCATTACATTCACATTTCCTCCATAACAATGATGCGTGATTTATTGATAAATTACAAAAGGTGATTTTACATCAGGAATTTGCACAAAATAATTCTGATTCTGCCTTACAACGAAATAATATCAATAATTAGCTCAAATATACGATGTGAATAACACGAACCTTTTTACACTATGTCAACTGATGGTAAACATGGCGTACTTTAATGTTGTTTTCTTCTCGAGTAGTCGTTGTTACCTCTAGCTAGGTAATGTTTGAAGCCTACACGCGCATAAAACCCAATCATTGATCGTGTTTTGCCAAGAATTTACTGAGTTACGTAATTTACAGAATTTATTAGAATATCGGCCTGCGCATGCGCATCCTGATTCTGTGAGTTTTCATGAATTATTCACGAATTTATTCGCGGAAACAACTTACCGTCTATTTTTACGACTTGAAAAAATGGCTGATATTGTGTTATCATCATAAAGATGAGATATTTTCCTTTTACTTATGAGACCATTTTTTTATTCGTAGTTGTTTTATTCGCGGAAACATCTCGCTCAACGTGCCTTGTGCCTGTGTGCTCCTCACGTTGTGTGGAACTAAGCGGAACTCATGTGGGAAAAAGAGAGTGGATAGTTAGTGTGCGAGAACAAAGTGAGATACAGGTTTATGGTTCCGTTATCGTGCCACTAGAAAACTCTGGAACAGGGAATATAATGCCATTGCGGGAAAACAGTCTCAGCAATTTTCAGAAATGAAGAATTTAAGGAAAGTTGCTAGCAAAACCCTTCAACGTGGAATCGGGAACGCAAGAATGAGATCAGAGGTCAAGCTTGATAAGTCCATTGATAATATAATGGAAAAAAACAGCTGAAGTGGTTCCGACAGATATATAAGTTGAAGGATTTTAGAAAACCCAATCAAGCTATGGAAGCAGATAAGATGAGAGAAGAGGACAACGAAGGGGCAAGAAAAGAGAAATACTTGGGAAGGAAGGATTGAGAAGATAGGCCAGCAACGCAGCAAGACGCTGTTATTATTCTTATTTTAATCTATTCATTTTACGATTTTGCTAATCTCGCCTGGTAATGATAGAGTAAAAAGAATATATTCGTAATTACGATTCCCAAGGTATACATATCAATCAAATAAAAATGAATTAACAAATTAAGATAAAAAAGGCATTCCACTTTTCTGTGATTGGATTGAAAATTGGAAAGTACACCAGCACATTCAAGGTCAGCCGCCATGAGTTAGGAAAAGGGGTAGGTATAACGCCGACGCTGAGTTTCTCTTCATCCTTATTATATACTAAAAAATAATCCTTCCCTTAAAAACATCATGCCGTAACGCCAAATTTAAGTGCTATCGTTAAAAAAACATCGGTTTTTAGCATACTTATGACCACTTTATGTTATTACTTAGTCGCAGATGCTATACTATTTCGACCTATTTTATCAATAAATCATTTCTTCATTGGAAGAAGATAGATATGGGGGACTAATGAAGCGAGCTCAAGTATAATTTAATGTTTATAGTTCACTAAATAGTTTGTAAGTACTGAGAAAATTAAAAATTTACAAAAATAGCTTAGCAAAAATATAAAGCAAAAATAATCCATACATACCTAGAAGGAAGTAACCAAAAAAATAAGCACACTCACTTTCAAACACAATACCCAGAAGGTAAATGCCTTCTCAATGAAACTTCGATGAAATATTTTATCAAATGTGAATTCCCCTTTACAATCGACTCACGAGGTGAAAAAGGCGCTCTTCTTAGAATGTTGGAATATGCTAAGCTCTTTCATACGTTTGCCGGAGGGAGGTTCGTATCTCTCATTTCCCGACATCGTCTCTCCCTTGCAGTTTATTTAGAGCACGGCGAGTCATGCCTAGAAGCCTCGAATCTTCTCTTATTCATTAGTTTTGGTCCGAAAATTTCCATTTGTCACGTTAAGAGAATGAAGCCACTCCAATGTGAAAGAGAAGAATGTATGAAAACACTGCAGGCGGTGAACAGTAATACCATTTAGTAATCTATCACTCATGACCGCTCAATCAATCGCATTTTTCCCTTTTTGCGCGCAATGATATGTGAAAATAATTATTTGATATTTGAGTCGGGAGCTCAAGGTTTTTCTCACATAGTTCTCATCGGCTATTTTATGTATTACTTCACTGTTTATACCACAGTGTCTTCTGAGCAAATTGCCTGACCTATTGGAATAAATTTAATTCTTTAGTGACAGACAACTAATGGGTAACTTGGGTAATGGGCCTGACGCTCTACGGATACTGATTTAACGAAGCAATCGTAAAATTAACATTTTGGTCTATTTTAGAACGTGCCAAACGCATACTTCATTACCATTCAAGTTATCTTGATCCCCGGGTAGACCAAGTGGAATCGTCGCTTGACACTTTCGGAGCCATTCAACGACAGAAGAGACATCATGGGGCCATCATCTCGGTAAAAATACGAAAAGCAACATCCACAATCATAGCGTTGGTGGATAATTAAAGTAAATTACATCTCTAAAATCCTTCCCATTCACATGAGACAATTTTGAAGGCGATATTATTTACAAAACCTTTCTGCAAATGAATAAAGTCATTCATCAATATTATAATGTGACGAGTTAATGACCATGTTTTCATTGCAAGGGACTATTAAAGCGGAAAATATATAGAGATCCTCACTGTCTTCCACCGTGGATCTATAGCCAACAAAGTCTTTGTACCTAAAAAAAGGTATTTGACAAAAACACGTAACGGATATATTATTGCACTGTGAAAGAACAACCTACGATTTCTCACCCGTTGACTGGTAAATTATATACTTTAAATTATCATAATGAAAATGAAATATATTTTACATTAAATATTAATATTTCCAGCATATGGTTTATTCAATAGCTTCTCCCAAGCCCAGAGTTATAAACAATTATAATGTTCGTTAGTTGCAACTGATACTGTTGATGAAATTATGCCGACCTATGAGTATCTTTCATTGCACCAAAATTCTATTAACGAGGACGGTTTTTCCTTCCAGTGCAAGGAAAATAGATTTTGTGGGTCGAATAAAGAAAACGAGTTCGGAATATTTACCATATCTATGTTATTCACAGAACGCTTATCTGACAACCTCTTCAACACAAGAATATTAGAAAATCTTCTATACTATTTGACTTCATGACAGTCGATTCTCTACCCTCTTAAAATAAAGCGAGTCCATATTTTTTTTACAAAAATGTGCAAATTTCAAATAAATATATATATTTACAATAAATCAATATACATTTTAAAGTTTCTAAGATCTTAGATCTTACTAACAAATAAATGTGATTAAATAGATTGAATACGATTCAAAACAAGTGTATAAATTTTGCGTCTGAATTTAAAAGCTTCTTATGTAGTCTTGAATCACCTCCACAGCGTTGTGCTGGGAACTATCTCGTCGGTATATCAAGTGTACGTCTGCGGATTGTGTCATTCGTTGGTAATGTTTCGAACTTTTGGATAAGCATCTTGATTACTAAAAGTTTTTAACTTTATTACTAAACCTTTTTTTTAAATAAATACTTTAAAAATGAAAACACATGTTTGGCGCTACTTTCACCAATAGACGAATGAAATTATGCCTATCCTTCCTTTTAATTTTAAGACATTTCGTATATTGTTGTGTTATTCGATCACGGATGAACGTGTCAGAAGAGGCTCTTCAGAGGAAGAATATTAGGAGTTTTAATAATAGGAAGCATTGCATGAATGTAATAGAAGCGAAAGGGGTTTGCAAGGATTGGTCATTATGGAGGAAATATTTCAACTGAGAGCCAGTTTCCTTGGTCTAACAGCTGAGACTGAGTTCTTTGACTTTGCCTATCACAAGGTATGCATGCATGTAATTTTAACAAGCGTTGCTGCATTAAAATCGATAGTCGGCAAGTTTACTTGCTGGAATTTAGACATGGTAATGAAAAATATACTTGGCTGATTCCAAAATTTATGCAGACTCAAGAGTCTAAATAAATTGTGGAATCAACCGAGTATATTTTTCATTACTGTAGTAACATTAGTGCTAAAACTGTGTGCCATTTTTGGGACTCCTGGCTATTGCAGCAGGTATACTAATGTTACTGTAATGTCATCTTTGCCCATGTGTTTTCTTTTCCCATCTCCGTACTGAAGTACCGACCGTTCGCACATTGTTTTTCACCGGCAAAGAAACTTTTGCTCCTTAACATTTGAATCATAAGATGGGAAATGGAGGGAGGAATGGAGCTGAATTATTCTGAAAGCGAATATGGGATGGTATCTTCATGGCTAAAGGCTAACTGCGATCCGTCGTAAAGTATCATTATCGCTGCAGTGCGCGCTCAAGACTGCCCGTGTAGGTATTGCAGCTGATTTGCGAAGTTGGTCAGACCGCACCGCCGCCACCGTCGCACGTAAATTTCGACGCGAATCGCACCCTTAAATGTTTCCTTTACCCTGGTAAGGTCACCCCTGCTCGACCGCTCGAACATAAATAGCGGGAGCGTGGAAAATTTTTCTCTCCGAGGAGAAGGGGTTTCGAAGCTCTCTCTTACTCTCTCTCCCTAATATTTTCGAATTTATAATAATTTCGAATTTCGACAAGCGTTTCCTAGGGAAATTTTTTCATGGGAGGAATTTATCCTAAGTCCTAGGATATAGTATGAAAAGGCAAGCCTAAAACTGCAGCTTTTTCGTGAAACGCTTTCTGTCACACCCAATTTTTTCTATGACCAGTAGTTAAACAACTTTCAAACTTTGCACCTTATGAAGTGTTGTCTTTTCACAGATGCTGGGCTACGTTTGTCACGCACAAAGCTTCTGGTTTGACTCCAGATCATTCTCATGAACTTCCACAACGGTGGGTTTACACTGGCAAGATACTTCCTAAAGTTTCTTCTGCGAGAGCTTTGGGGAGAGTTTACTCTGACGAAAAATATTTCACAAATTAGTGCAGAGCCAGATTGGTTGTTGTTTATACTGGAAATAATAAGCTTCTGCAAGCGACTTGCCGAAAATTAAAAAAGTTCTGCGGGTGGATAAGCAGAGCCGTGTACACGTGAAATCACCAGAAAGGATTTAATGAATGCATTGAGAGATGCTTATGGGCAGAACGCTTTCTTGCTCTATCAAGCTAGCGGCTAATTACTCCATATGCCGCATTTAACGTTCTGTATACTCTTTTGGGTAGTTGCGCAGGAAGACAATTTCCTGCTTGGTTCTCGCAGAAGGGTGGAAGGAAGCCCAAAACATACACTACTCCGCTTTCGTGAATTGTGCTTGGATTGCGCAGCGTCAATTGTATCTCTCTTCATATTCCTCCGTAACGAAACTCTCCGATTCAATACGTGCGACAAGTGGTGCATTGTTGTCAAATCACTCACCTCGTGGTTTTTGGCATAAGGACTTAAGATCTGTACCTATTAACGATAGAAATGTGGCAACAATGGATGGGCCACATCAAACTATGCCTATCGATCTATAATCTCTGAAATAGACACCATTATATTTTAATATTCAAAATACTATAATATTTTTTGTGAGACAAGGTTATCATGAATAAGAGTAGGTTAAAGCCGGGGTTTTTTACTGGTCAGTCCTTAAGATTCAATGAAAAAATAAGTGATTTTATGTACATGTGTAGTGAACATAGAATGCATTAAAATTACTTTAAAAACGTGAAATAACAAACCAGTTGCTTTTTAATATCCATAAATTACTTCATTTCCATGCATCAGCGATGCGTTAAAAGAGCTATAAATTGGATGACAAGTTGGAAATAGTGGGGGTAGGCAGTTTTTACAACGTTCCAGTGATTCTTCATCTTACGAAATCTTGGATTTTATATTCTTAATGGTGAATCTGGGGAATCTTTCGTCATGCCTGTTTCCTCAGGTGAAGATCTCTGCAAATATTTGGGCCGAGTGAAACATTGCAGAGTTTAAAATTCCCGGGGGTAAAAATTCGCTGCAAAACATCTTGAGGATGGTGTGCCAAACACAACGTCGAAACCTTGGAAATGTATCTTTGCGGAGCTAACAGGCTCGGGGAATGTCCGAAAGCCGGAAATTAACATGAGGAGTATGCTGCAGCCTCATATTGGTTTTGTAAATAGAAGAAAACTACGATAATACCCGTGGGATATATATAAGGGAAATGAACCAACGAGGCATATGTTTCGATTCGTTTCTCTCTTCTTACGCCTTTTACATTCTTCGCATTCGCATATTTTGTTCTCGATAGATATTGTAGAAGAGGTTCATTATAAAGTGAAACGAATTTATTTATTTTCTTCATGCATACATATCCATCACGCCGCTCCCTTTTGGAGAAGGCACAGTTATAAGAGTTATTGACAAAGGATGGTTTATAAGGCGGTCAATTTTACCTGTGAATTGCCATAGCCATGCAGTGATGGTGAGAAAGACGTCCATTGAAACGTTGGATGAATTAGAATGATTGACCCTGTGTGTAACCCGAGGAGAGTTCGCGTACAGAATCCGCCGGGAAAGAGTTACCTAGTTCTTACACTGCTATAAGAGCTTAAGGTAGTTTGAGCGAGATAGTTCCCTAGTCATAATGGAGACCATATTCGAATTTTATTCTTTAATTTAAGCGCCGGTAATATATAAAGTAAATATTGTAATATTAACGGTGCAAAAATATAGTTTGTGATTGACAAAAATTCTCAGTAATTAAATAAATATAACCACAATAGTCTCTAATGTGACTTATTTTTTCACGCCGTACGGTGAAATTGCCTTCGCGATAGAAGGTTTTTTTGTGATTCTGTAAAAAGTACTGCTGGGAGTAATTAATTATATGTCATAAATAGTTGATGAAGCATACTAACTACTCTCCGTAAGATTTTTGACGAAATCTAGGTGTTACAAATTCCTAATTTTTTATCAATATTCTGAAGCGCACAGCCGTAATCTATCCCATATGTGAAACAGCTCTCATATTTACAGGCAAGTTGCTCGAAACGTAGTCCGGCATCGGGTTGATATTTTAATATCATTGGAACCATTGCAGTTAGTTCTTTATAATGAGGTCAAATTCATAATATTTTTTGTGAATTGGTTTATCTCTCACACTACCCTAATTCTCGGAGTTAGTCCTAAACAACTGGCTTCGATTTTAATAATAACTAATGTATTTATTGACCACGTATTAATATAATCTATTATTTTAATTTATTGAGTTTTGGTCAATTATAATTCCTTTATTTCACTTCCAACGTTACGGCAAATTTATCGCTATATCCTCTCATGGCTATTTGAAATTTTAATTGCACTAACATGATGACAACCATTCCTATCACACCATTCACGCCACAATCATGTACTTGTTTATTAATTTGACTTTCATCCATTTATTTAACGTGGTCAAACCATCGAATATCACCTTGTTCATGCACATCTTGTACCGGAACATCCATTCCACATTTCTTTATCACATTTCCCCATAGATTAGTAACTTTGAAAGTTGACGTCGTCCAACAATGATTTATAAGTATCTATCAATGGCAAACAAATATGTGTACAGTGATAATTAATCTTAATTTCTTTATTCTCCTCACCGATCTAGGAATATTGAATCACAACCATCCTTCTCCAGTACATCTCCTCAAGTAACAATGATCTTTTTCTGTAAAAAAAACATCTCTAGGGAACCAAGAAATCGATGACAATTGAATAACAAAATAAGTCACCAAATAAATAAATACGAGTGGAAAATATTGCTAATCAATATATAAATAAAAGAGAAAAAGTGTGTTAAGAAAAAAATACATGTTATTCAAGTAATCAACCCATGAACTTCCAGCTCACAAAATTGACACGCGACAAATTTTCAATTCAATTTTGCCAAACGCTATTGTGGTATCGTTTCTTATTCATTCAATATCGTTCGAAAAACAATGTTAATAAAAAACTGCGATGGATTGAATTTATCTCTACTGCTGCGTGAAAGCCATTCTTCGTCGTATCCTTGGAGACTGACCTCGAGCGAGATCGGATTTGATTAAAGCGATACAGGATCTATTAGGGGTTATCTGACCTCTATTTGTGTGTACCCTGAGCAGGGCTCAGAGAACGTCATGCCAAATTTCCGTCCGTCGCTTGAGACCTATAGATACACGTTGATCCCCGTAGGCGCCACTGGGCTGATCCGATCGCATATTCCTCTGCAATTTCCATTCACTCAAAACAAAAATGACAAGTGTTCTCATATGAATACCGGTTTATTGATCACCTGGAGAATTTGCCAATCGCATTTCAACAGCGGGAAGAAGAGAAAAAAAATTATTGCACGGGATCAAATGAATCCTCCTAACGTGACTTGCCGGAGTAATTAACGGTGCATGGAGTGGGTGGGGTGAAAAATACCCCAACTAAAACCAAAGCAAACACCCTTAATTCCACAAAAATGCATTTAATCTCTGCCGGCCATGCTGTGCATTAAAGCATCTAAAAACCCTGATCGAAAATGATTACATAAATTTATTTTTTTGTGGAATTAGAGTTTTTTTCATTGCCCTCATCATGAAGGAATATCATCCTAATTAATTCTAAAACTATCACCTTTTTTGGTGTCACTCTTTCATCGGCTAAATCAAGGCATGGTCCGCGGTCAAGTGTCGATTGTCTTCGGTGGAAGTCTGGACCACCTTCTTCCAATATGTCCTTATCCTCCGGGCACCGTAGACTACCTGAATTGGTGGTAAGATTAGATTAGAAGTACGAGTACTTTATCCAGATTAGTTCATTTTTTCCTTGCAAAATACGAACGCGATCGAGACGACACCAAGGTTATAAAAAAAGAACACTGTTCGCAATGGAGAGCCCTAATCACGTCACCCACCGTTCACTTTTGAGACAACAACCATCGGCACATATCACCTAATTGGAACCAAGTTGCGAGAGAGGACAACACATAGTAAAAAAAACTGCACTACCACGAACCCATCGCAAACGTTTCAGAGGCATGCTTGCAAGCACGTTGCAAGATGCAGTTGCATCGGGTCGTTCTTTTTTTATTTTATTTTTTTTATCCCGTAATGGAAGCTGCTCGCGATATGGAGAGGGTTGTTGTTGGTGGTGGTTGTGTGTAGACAGAGAGAGAGAGAGGGTTGACATTGTTCATGAGAGAGAGAGGCGTGGTGGAGGATCGGAGGCGTGGACGAACTCGATTGTCAACTCTTGTCCTTCTTCTCCTCCTCCCGTTTGTTCAAACTCACACACAGTATCCCGGGCGACGCAAATGACGTCACGCCCCGTCTGGGGACGGCTCCAGTAATGATCGCCCTCCCCTTCTCCCCGTCTGTACCGATCCCATCATGCTCCTCTCTCCCTCACACATCGTGATAACGTCGCGAACTTGGCAAATGTGGATATTCTCGCCCGCTTGCAAGCAATGCTTGGGCTAGGTGGAAAAGGGGGATTAGGGGGAATCTCATCATAGTCTCCTCCACTGATTGTGACACTCTCCGGTACGTTTGCTTTCGACCGCGCACCAGTGTCCCTCAAGGTTTGTTTTCCGGGCCTGCGAAGTGACTGCAAAATTGATCACTTTCCCTCCACGTACACTTCTCCCTCTCACTAACATAATCCTTTTCTTTGCTGAATTATGATTTTTGCACATTTTTCCCACCTAATATTTTGTGTCTTTGTCGTGTTGCCAGTGATAAAATGGATAAATGACATTTTATAAAAAAGTCATACATGTTGCTTACGTTGATTGCAAGTTGTACTACTTGAGACCTTAAAAGTCCCTCCAGGGCGTTGAAACTCATTTAATGAAAGGCGATCAAATATTTGGAAACTGTCGCATTTTTGTGTCTAACAATGCTTTTAACTATTTTCAGGTGATGCTATATATGAAGCAATATTAACCGCAATCACTTATTCCTCATACAACTACTCAGTATCATCGTACAACATTTTTTTCAGTGAAAACAGTAGCTCAAGCGAAGTTTTTAAAACCATTATTAGCCTCAATTCAATCATTAACTCGAATATATAACGCGTGTAATAAAACTTCATGTTCGAATTGAATTTTAAAATTGAAGTATTTGAAGAAGCACGAAAAAAATGTATTGATATTAATGACACGGAATCTTTTTTATCGCAGAATATATGAAGAATCACATATGGATAGCCCAACAATATTATCGGAGTCATAATTTAACTTGGGTCCCCTGAACCGCCCTCTAAGTCGTAACCTCGTTCGCTCTCTTCACTTTTGAAGGATAATCCTCGCGTGAGAGGTAGTGGTGGCACTACAAGAACTCAACAGTTTCTTTTCAACTGCTTTTGGTCCGATACAGTTTCACAACGAAACGCTTCCGTGAAATACTCTGTTGCGAGCAACACTCACAGCTGTTCTAATTGCACTACTTAACCAACTATGCGTAGAAGAGGCATTGTTTTGGGTCATTCGTTCCTCTCCGTGCGCTGAAAACTCTATCAGAACCGATGTTTTTTGCGATGTGCGTCGTAAATTTCTTATTTTTCTTTAAATAATGTCTCTCTTGGGCATACAGCCTTACAAAATCAGATGGAAGACGACTCAAAGTTTCTTTTGAAATATCTCAAAAAGAGTTGCAATATTTGACCTATATTTCGGTATCGTATCATAGATGAGATATTTTTATTTATACCGAAGACAAATTCCTTGACTTTTATCCACATACCACCACCTCCGTTGGACTCAAGGTCGTTAAATGTTAGATGTGTACAAAAATACAAAATTTAGCGATATACAGTCCACCACTCTAGCAACTAAGCTACCGAAAGATAGCCAGGCTGATCATAAAAGGATGACGGCACCAACTGATGCAGTTATAACAATTTAATTACACTGAGAATACGTTGATGGAAGATAGGCCGATTAGTAAAGATATTAGGGGAATTGCGTGAGCAAAGAAGGCGTTCACTGGTAGAAGATAATTAGTGTCGGTGTGGGGAGAAGGTTTGAGAAAATGAGAAGGAGGCTGAGCTGGTGTTTGGAACGGGTGGCAAGGGGTGAAGGAATATTTATTTTCGTGATAGCGTGGAGGATTCTGGGTAAGCGGTGAAGGGGAAGTAAGAGAAAAAGGCACTGTGGACGCGATGAAGTGCGGTAGGGCGCATGACGAGCTGTAAAATGAAATCGTGTAAGTGGTTAGAGGTCTTGGCTTGTTAAGGTATAGGAGACTTTTACTCCCATCCATATAATCCTACCTTAACCGGTCGATGATCTCTTATAATAATTGAAAAATCAAAAGCCACATTAATGTTACCGTAGACTCACATCGAATATCTTGTCCGCTAAGGTGCGTTTACCGAGTCTGCAAAATGACTCGCTTTCTTTCAAAAAGTCTAAAGGCACACTGAATTAATTCCTTCCTCATGCCGGTCGTTAGAAAAAAAATACGCAAAGTTAAATTTAGCGTGGACTTATCGTGAGTTCCATGAGCCTTGTAGGCCTTGTTGGCAACATTGTAATAGTAGGAACCCGTGCTGAGTTACGGAAAGAATATTAGCGTTGGATTTGTCGAGTTTGAAACAGTTTTAAAATTAGCTAAAGAGCGCAGTGGCATAGTGCTTTTTCTCGCCCATTTCATCAGGCCTTTGTTGAATATTTGTCCTCCTGGTGGTGGGATAACTTTAAGAGAGTATGATATGTCATTTACTAGCACTGTACTACTTGGAAGAAAAATAGGTGCTGTCGAAGCACCAAATAAAAACACTTATTCTGCTCAATTATCGAAGCTCAAATTCACAACGTACCACAGCAAAAAGCAGCATCTATTACTACCTTACGGTCGTAGAGAAAGTAGAGAGGGCTAGCCCAAATCATGATAAATATTTCTGTTAGAAGGTGAAGGTAAGAATCATGAGAGAGTTCGCCTACCACCAAGCTGTTGGGAATGTTGAGCGCTTCAGGAGATTCTGGTGCCATAAAAAAACACTCTGCAGCCTGCGCAATGAAGAAAATTGTAAAAATGCTATCATAATAAGCAAATTAATAGAAGGAGGGACGAAGTAAAACAAAATGTGTTGTGGCATGGAGCACCTTATGAACGGAGGGAGGGATGGGGTTGTGTTGTGTCAATCAGCCCCTTCGGCGGACCTCCCCGGTGCGCGGTGCTCCACCGGAAACAACAACAAATAAATGTCTGTCATTAGACTGATAAATTATGAGAAATAAAAATGATAATGATAAATAAATAGAGGAGTAGACGGAAAAGTACAGCCTTAAGAAGATACCGTTCCTTAGATAATAATAATTACAATAAACAACAGCACAAATTCCAGGCGCCTTAACACTTCCTGACACCGTCTGCCTGGATGTGTAGATGTGATTTCAGTCGTTCGGGACTTTCTGACTGCAACCGAGTCGATTTTTCTTCCTTGGCGAGGTGCAAAGGAGGAGGGGGAGAAGGGAGTGGTGAGGAAGGCGTGGATGCATAAGGACGCCGGCCAAGTGCGTGGGCGTGGTCCTTCCACTCCTTTCCTTGAGGCGGAGTGGAAGAAAGAGATAAAAGGTCATACCAGCGAGAGGTGCCAAAGAAAGCAAATGTTCTATGGATGCCCTCAGGAGATCCCAGAAAATCTCAGAACAAACCGAGATAACCAAGAAACGCAAGACGCAAATCGTCGGTGAAGGTTCGTTGGCAACAACTCATCTCGGCGTCAGTAGCCTCCATCTCGCTTCGGAAACATTCCGAGAAGGGATTCCCAGAACCAATCATGGCCCAGTTCGTTTTTCGATATTATTAAATCGGTGAATCAGTCATTTGTTTTGATCTTAATTTGTCAGTGCATTGCGTTTCATCCATTTCTCGCTTTCAGTGAATAATATTTTTATAAGGCAAGAGCTTTCGGCGACCCATCTGCCGGCTTCGTCGGGGAAGAACGAATTTATTCATGTGCTTGAATTTATTTATAAAATTTTATACTCGGTGGTTGCAACAATGGAGTCCAAGATTGTTACTATGTTCGATTTTAAATGAGATGAAGAATTTTAAATAAAAAAAGAGATGCAAATTAATAATACGAGAAAATCCTCGTATATTTGTAGAAATAGAAATTCACATGGCTTTATAATATTTCGGTGGATCGCCACCACCTTCTTCAGCGAGAGGTGAAAGAGGATTCTTCTTTTACCTCTCTCTGAAGAAGGTGGTGTCGATCCATCGAAATATTATAAAGCCATGTGAATGTCTTTTTACGTGTGTTTGTAATGTATAGTGTTATCCTATCGACGAAGCTTTTTATACGTCCACGCTCGTGAAAACTTTCGAATATATAAAGCACTATATGTAACATGTTTAGGAGTTTAAGGTGGGATCATAGGTACCTACTGCTACTTAATTTGTATAGTGCTGAGTAATTAATAGTCCGAAACAATGAATACATTCAAAATACAATTTTCGAAAAAGCAATTCAAGTTTGCTGAAAAAGTAGCAATTCTTTGATAATTAAAAAAAATCCACATCATTGTTTACCTTTAAAATTTTTTCTAGCAAAATATTATACAGTTTAGGCCCCAAATAACACTTTAAAGAATTTCCAAATAACTAACTGCATATATTCTCAGTTACGATATTCTTCTGTTATAATTTTAAGTGGACACTGCACTGGATGTCAGTACACCATCATAAGGAATTTGCTGGATGCTCATTGGGAAGGAGATCGCTAAATATAAAATAGCCAGAAACGCAAGACTCACTTCGTTCGTAAAGGCTTGCTCGCAACAACTGAACTCGGCGTCAATTGGTTCCATATCGCTTCAGATATCTAAGGAGGAAATCTTGAATAAATAATGATTCGGTATTTCTCAGTCATTCATTTTGCATTTCTATTGATAGCGAGTAGTGTACCTACAATGTATAATACGGCAACGTTGAAATATAGAACTTGTGAATTATGTCTTTGTAGAAGTGGTACTCGTGAAAACAATAAAATGCTTCTGAATACTCGCTATTTAGTTAGGAAAATGAACCTTGCATTTAAATTATTTGTGATTCAATTCCGCAAAGCTAAATTCTTGATTTTAAAATATTCATTATTTGATAGAATAACAATGAATTTTGAGAACAATGCGACAAATATTTTTTATCACTATGTTATCCTATGACCTAAATCAGGGTTGTCCAACCTGCGGCCCGCGGGCAAATGTGGCCCACGGTGCCACATATTGTGCCCCGCGAAATTTACTAGACAAAAATTCAGAAATATTTTTTTAATTTTAAACCTTACACAGTTTCTTATTGTTACTTTAAAAAATAATAATTTATTACTATATGGTTCGCAACCATATTAAAGGTGAAGTTGTGGCCCTTGAGGCCTTGCAAGTTGGGCAACCCTGATCTAAATCGTGCCTATATTAACTGTTCAGTTAGTATCCTCACGAATATCAATACTAAGTTAGCCCTTTCTATTGGTTGGAATTGACAGGTAGTTGAGATGGACCTTAGGCATACTGCAAGCCGTGTTACTCTGGTATAATGTGTTCTGGACTATTAAGTGAACCGTATTTTCACGGCCTGTGCGTAGGGGTAACACAGTGTTAAGACGTGTTCCGCCAAGTTTTAGTCAACAAGCCGGCTGTCTTATTATTTATTTTCCCTGCCGATGTTTCTTACGTAATCGTGGCGAAACCTCTCTCTAAAAAAGTGAGAAGTTGTTTCTTTCCCGCCTCTGCCACTTAGCTTTGAAATTAGGGAAGTGCCAACCAAAGTGCGAGAAGGAATATGAATGACGTCCACGTGGACTCCATCCCATAAACAACACGAAACGAGTGGACGCTACGACACGTTTAAATACTGCAGCCTTCTATGTTTAGCTCCTCAGAGAGATTTGCATATGTTTCCATAATCTATGTTGTTGTCTTGAACCGTAAACACGGATGTTCTCCTCACAGTCACTCTGGAAACAGCTTGGCAACTTCTGTCTCTTTCTCTAATCACTTGCTTAGATAACTAGATAAATAAGGAGTATAAAATTATGAGGGCTAAAAAGGAAATCCAAAGGATGCTTCCGCTTAACTTTTGTGTCCAGTTACAATATTAGTGGTAATCTATTCGCACTAATTACTTTTTCTTATTTAGATAGTTATTTTGGTAATTTATTATAATTTTTTTTTGTTTTATGTGATTTTTTGTGTGGTCATCAAGTGCTATAAACGATAATGAATTACTGATAATTTACACAAGTGAATCACGAGCTGCTTTGTAATGATTGGTTGCTCCTGGCAGAATCTCTACAAACGTACGCAATGATTTAAGTTGAGTAAATAGAATTGTTTTCTTCAATAATTCCATCCAAAATGCTGCTATGCGTTGGATTTGTTTTAAATTGGCGATTGATTTGTCTTTAAAAACAAATTTTCGAAGATTTTCACTGTAGACTCTTTCATGGGGTGTTGATTTCTAGGCTTCTTAATCTGTGGTAAAATCTGGGTTGCTATTCCCCAACTACAAATAGCATGTGTGTATCAAGGCAACTTAAAAATGAATATCTAGTGATTGTACATTGATTTCTCAGTGTCAAGTTCGCTGTGTCTTTAATAGGGGTCGAAATATCGATGCTGAGAATAAATTCTGTCGTATTCGTAAGGACCTGAGTATTTTGTTCGTCACAAGAAAATAAACCACAAACAAATTCATGTATAAAACACCATAGGGAGCGTCATCAATTTCAATTAATCTTTTTATAGACTTGTATTTGATCGTATTAAAGTTGAATCGAAAGAGAAATATAATAAATGCAGTAGCTTAAAAATATTACGACGGTTGAATTGTCGTGTCCCAAATGGCGGAACGCGACGCTGACGAAAAACAATCTGAGGGCCGGTTTCACCAACCTCTCGTTAATCGACGATCAATTGATCGGCATCAATTTACCGAACGGAGATCAAATCCCGCATCCGTTTCACCAACACTTGATCGTCGATCAAGATTGGCAATCGCATGATCGGCAATCGCGTAACGTAAACGTTCTCATAGATTTATAAGAAGAATTCCTATTGGCGGTCACCGTCACGTGATCACTGTAGCGTGTCCGTGCATAACGATCGTGATTTTAAATGCATTGTGCGCGACGTAATAGTTTTTTCAAATTGGAAAATTCTCTGTTGCTTGATCTGGTGGGAGACGTAATAAATATGTTGGAAAATAAAATACACGACGTAGTATCATGTGAGGATAAAAGGATAGTTTGGGAAGAGGTTTCAGTGTCATTTAATGCCACCCAAACTAACTCCATAAGAACTTGGAAGTAATTGAAAACTTCTTGTGAACAAATGAAACATCGTACTAAGAAGAACGCCAATAATTAAAAAGCCTTATAATTTGGCAACTCGATAAAATTAATTAAAAGCAATAATTTATAATGCAAATGTTGAAAAATGAATTGAAAAATAGTGAGTTTATAGGTATTCATAAACCACGAAAGGAAATTATAAAGGCTACTCGAGTAAAACTCAGGGAGAATTAATAAGCTAATAATTGTCGCATCTGTGCCTTTTAATTCAAATTCTCTTTGAAATCCTCGCTAGAGGTAACTAAACCTATAAATGACAAATGCTAAGTTTAGTAGAACATGTCTAATTTTTTATGTTAAACGTTTCTGCCTACCCTACTTGCTTTAGGGCCGTGAATCTACGTTATATGCTCTACTGAAGGATGCATTTTTTAATTTTTTTTTGAAATCAATTGGTTACCTAGTGAGTAATATTCACCATTTATATATTTAAGAAAAAGGAAATATATCACAATGAGATTGAGTTGAGGATTGAGTATATCTGATCTACGAAAGCGTTGAGGATTCACATAAATATTCTCTAGATGCTCCTCATCCTTAAACAATAATGCTATGTTATGCAAAACTGGGGCCATGATGATAATGAGTGCAGTGTCTATTTGACCCAAAGCCTGAGGAATGATCATATGGATCCCTCCTCTTCATTACCCCAACACAGCATTCCATTGAATTTCTATTTCAAATGTGAGAAACGTTGTAACGTCTCTCTCTTCTGGTAGCAGGGTTAAACTAGGGGGAAAGGAGATAAGCCCGACAAGGATTACCTTGGTCACCAAAGTAAAATCCATATGGAATCTGCCTATTTACAAATTTACATTTGTTAAAAAAAATGGTTACTAAATATTGCCTCATCATGCTACCTGGCCATCTAGCTACCAAATGGGTCAGCTAATGGGGCTTGGGGAGCTAATTGCTTGAACATTGATAGAAAAATAGGAATTTTTATTCCTGAATAACTCTGCATTTTTCCCTCCTGGTGAGGAGATTGGAATGTCAGCACAGGCTAAAGCTCCAAATACACAGGGGAATTTAGCAATTTCAAAAAAAACTTCCTTTATATTGTCTAGGTCTATTCTTCCAGTAAGAATTATCATTATTTCTTTAGACATCATTTCTACGTACCTTGACACTCTTGATTATCCTGTAGAAGCTTGGTTTTGATACAGCTTGTATATCACCAATAAAAAATATTTTAACTTAAAATCAGATCAATTATTCAGATTCACTACATGTAGCTCTAGAGAGTCACGCTGACACTTAACTTACATCAAGGAGTTTACATGAGACAGTTTTAATAATTAGAGCAACATAAGAATATGTTTCCTTGATAAGATAAAAAAATTCTGATAACTACCTATAATGCATTTATATATACCTACCCATTTATATATAGATATTTTTCTTTTTCAGGATATTGAAGTGCAAAACATAAGATTTGATTAAATCTGCACACACCACAATATTTCATTCAATGGTCATCAGAGGAATCTGTTACAAAATCTAATGAATGACTTAATGCACATTAAGCTAGATTTACTTTTATTCTCTTTCATCAACATTTAGACATTTTTTTAATACCCACATCCTAACTATATTTAATAAACTATGAGATATAGCATAGGGGAAAATGGCCAAAATTTATTAAGTGGGAGTTGCCATTAGTCCAATTACAGGACGACCTGTATATAGCCTTATAAATATTTTTAATAATGATCTAAATACATACATCTACCTTCAAACACACTACATACTAATGCTTTGATATTCCTAAACAACAAGCACATTATTAATTGCAGATATTTTCTGCAAATTCTGAAGTGGACAATAATAAATTATTTCCACAATAAAAGTATTGGGGACAGATTTCGTTTTTCCTATTTGCTAAGGCTTACAAAAACTTAGCAATTACATACTACTGGTCTATTCAATAGCACAATCTCTAACAAGATATATGATGAGATAAGTGTCGACCTAGTGCATAAAAATCACTATCATCACCTAATTACACTATCGTACAACTCTGGATCCATACAAATTGTTTTTTTCACTATCAGAATTGACATTCTAATTTCCACTGTTTAGTTATATCATGTGATTAAAAAGGTGCCCAACCCCAATTAATACTCTACTACTCGTATAATGGTTACACCTGTGATGAAAACATTGAAAAACACCATTGCAGTGGCACCTGTACAACGACCCATGCTATGCTAAAAGAACACCAGTAAAGCAAACTTTGTTGAATGATAAGCTAAGTAGTCTATTATTATATTTATTAGAACTGATTAATCCTAAGGCCTGTCATAATGTTACTCCTATATGAGGAAACTTTTATTAAATTGTTTACTAATGAGCTATGATATTGAATGATTATGGTTTTTGAATTTGAGAAAATGACTTATATTCTCAAACCAAGAGATACAATTTTAAAACTTATGACTTAATAAGTTAGTTAATAAATACAAATAAATATCTCATAATGTTAAAAAAACTTGTTACACCTAATGTACATAGTCAAAACAATTCGTCCAAGTACGAATGAATTCGGTGGAAACATTTAACTATGCATTGGAGTATAAAATATAGCAGGTCATATACCTATGTGCATCTTCCACATTCCTTGCAACATAAGAGATGAGCCTCAGTTTGAATTGCCAGAAGGTATAAGAGAAAAGGTCATATCAAGTAATTGCAATATAATTAGGTAGCAATAAAATGAGAAGAACAAATCATATACCAACCAAGCTGAAACGTACATTGAGCCAACAATAACGACCCATAAAGAATGTAATAATAATATAATTTACAGTAGTTAAGTATATTTCCTGCATGGAAGTGAAAAACTGCATAACACTTGTCACATTTGGTGAAAAACCTATATTGCATAACATCTTAAGGCCATAGAATTGCACATTAGTGGCATACCTGATTATGCTGACATAATATTAGCTAATAACTTACTATTATACAGTATCATTTATTAATATGGCAAGGAAATCATTGCTTTCAATGAACCCATACTGACTACACAGCCTTGCCAACGTTTACCCTACTATTCAATGCTTGTATATCTAAACACTGCAATGAATTGCTCAAATTTTATAATTTGGCATATTTAATTTCCAACATCTCATTCCCATTGCACTCATCATGTGTAAAATAATGTAGGTATTTCATTTGGTTGCTTTGAAAGATGAAACACCTCAAGGCATCAACCACTTCCTAAAGCTTACAACTAATGTGTTTATCTACCAAAATTGTATCACTGTGATGTGTGTAGGTACTTATAATGTTCACATAAATATTTAGTAGATCAATATGAAAATTAACATTGTATGATGTTATACTGCAGTGTCTTGTGTTAAATATGTAGGGGTAGCAACTTACATTTCAGTCATTAGTACTGTTTGGCAAACTAACTCTGGGGATCCAGTTTTGTTTATGAGATTTAACTACATATACACTTCTGTAGTGTTTACTGGATAGAATTTTGCTAGATAACTTAACACTTTAACTTGTGCAACATATAAGTCTACGTTTTTATCAATACTAGCTCTCGATCGGATCGTGATAAACTTATCCCATAAATTTTACACCACACTTTACCATAATTTTAGATAGCACTCACTCTGCATGGTGTGACGGAATATTATAATAACACTTCAAGTAATTTATACTTAAGCATCACAAACATACACAAACTGAGTAAAATAAACGATTGTCTACTTGGTTATTACATCCAAGGCGCGGGAATAACACATACTATATGCAAAGACTACACTTGTTGAACACACAAAGGTGTTTATGTTATGTATGACACGAAGGCTACACACAAAGGTTTTATATTTCGATAAATGTTACACTTGGTGTAAATAATAAAAACGTAAGCCGTTTATTACACTCAAAACTACTTCCTTAAAGTCATCGCAGTAGCTAAGATCGCAAAAAGTAACTAAAATTCAATCGAGGTATCAAATACCTTAGGTACTCACTTTAAACTCTTGTCGTGTATATTAATAAATTAAAATAAAATCTCAATATCATAACGACAAATACTTCACCACTCCTCTGCAATTGTAATAATACCACAAAATCTATCCAGTAAGTAAATACTTCTCCAAAAAAGACCACAAGCTTCACAACAGCCGGCATCGCGACATAAATATGAGGGTGCGACGGTTGCGATTTTCGTAATTCTCATGTTGAGAACCCGCGAAATTTAAACACATCGTGCGTAAACTGGTGCAATTTACCTGAATACTTCTCGTTACATAATATAATACCACCATTAAAAGCTGGTTTAGTAGTGACATTGGGATATTTCTAATTCTCGGACTATGCAACCAGTTCCCGATCCCTACTAGACCGAAATTAACTGTAGGTTTGGTTAAAATAATTTTTAACTCGTATTAAATATATTAATTTTCTTCGCACGCATCGTACAGGTTTGCTCTTAATGGCCTGTGGTTGGCTCTCAAGCTCAAATAGTCTGGTATTTCTTCTATTTATGTGTGAGATGAATACAAGATTTCCGCCATAATGGTTGATTGTGGATTTGATCGCCCAATATCTACGATCAACTGGACCAACGATTTTGATCTCCGATAATCGCTGATTGTCGTTGGTGAAACCCAATTAACGTAATCACTGATTAACTCGAGGGTTAATCCATGATCAGGCGTTGATTGTCGTTGGTGAAACCGGGCCTGAGTGGCTAGATTGCTATCGTAGGGGGTTTTAGGCTTTGAAGAGTTCAAACTCAAACGCAAATGCAGTGGATAAGATATTTTATTTACAGCCGCCGGAAGACGATCAGCGCCTCCGGCTACAGTCATCAGAATTGTTCCTCTTTACAAAAATCTTTGAGCATTTATACCCTTTCTGAGGTTCACGGGGAGGTGGGGTGAGGATAAGGATGGAGGAGGGTTTCCTGGTGGGGTGAAAAAGATCCTCCCCTTTCCATTTCACAGATATGACCCTTCAAAACAGTCTAGACACATAGGTTAGGGTCGTCCCACATTTGTCACCAAAAAGGGGCGGTTTTAAGATACACAGAACAGCCGACTTGCGACATACGAACCAGCAGACATAAATGTCGTCTGGCACCTGGGAGGCTGGGTGGCGGTTTCACCACTCCACCTCCCCTCCTTCATTTCCTCCCCTACCTTCCCCTTCCCCAGGGCAGTACTAACTGCTCACTTCTAGAGCTGACGAAGGACCAACTGGTTGGAAACGTTCCCGTAAGAACGAATTCTTTATCTTTTCCTCTTTCTCCTACCTCCTGTAAGTTTGAATTATATATATATATATATATATATATATATATATATATATATATATATATATATATATACAAAATATGCCAAGAGGGTGGCCAATAAAAATATATAAACGGAAAAAAGAACACTCACAATTTAAAACTTCCGATATTTCTGTGAAGATATTAGCTCCACCTTTCTCTAGGAGAAGAGTAGGAATGAGGAAAAGGATAGAGGTTGAGGTATGGGAGGGGAAAGAGGGGGAAAACGAAGGTGTTACGAGGGGAAGGAGGGGAAAGAGGGGGGAGAGGAAGAAGGGGAAAGACGAAGAGCGGGGAGAGGGCGGGCGGGGAGAGGGCGAGCGGAGGGGAGAGAGGAAAAAAGGGGAGCAAAAGGAAGAGGAGAGTGGAGGAAGCAGGGAGAGATGAGATGAGGGGGAGGGAGACTCCCCCCTCTTTCCCTTCCTTCCCCTCGTAACACCTTCGTTTTCCCCCTCTTTCCCTTCCCATACCTCAACCTCTATCCTTTTTCTCATTCCTACTCTTCTCCTAGAGAAAGGTGGAGCTAATATCTTCACCGAAATATTTGAAGTTTTAAATTGTGAGTGTTCTTTTTTCCGTTTATATATTTTTATTAGCCCTGATGAGGTAAAGGATGAAATGGAGTGAAAGGAAATGAACAATTATATGACCAAATTGATGAATAATTGCGAAGTAATACACTCAAGAAAGCAAACATTTACAAGTATTAATACTTCTGGGTGCGTAAATTGCACACGAAAATTAGGATGATTTGTGATAAAAATTCACTGATGGTTTATTTTACACCGCGCACTTAGCGCACGACCACGCCGACTGAATAACGGACAGAGTCCGGAGACGTAAGAGAGGGACAATTGCAAACTTAACACGGGTGTCTCCGTACGACGACACGAGACTTCCGGCGGACAAGATGAGGCTCACCGGTTCTGGGGTTTTTCACCTACGTGACGGCCGTTAGGCGAGGTGTCGATGGAGGAACTTCGTCACTCGAATGTCGGGACACCACCTTATTCGGCCCAATTGTCACGCCGCTCTCGCCCAGATGACCGCAACTCACACTCGTCTCGACTCTCGGCCGCTCGTGCCTGCCATGACCCCCGGCTTCCGCGGTGGTCAGCAATGTCTGCCCTGTTTTCCTCCCACTCACAGTCTGACCTCTCGGCCACATGCACACACTCACTCGTTTTTTTCTTAGTTCCAAAATCACACACCCTCCCACACACACACACGCGCATCGATGGGAGGCTCGGGAACGACTTCGATCCCTTGCGCAGGAACATACAAAAAACATCATCACACTTAACATTTAAAAGTGACGAAAATAATTTTGTTACAATATATATATATATATATATACATGCATAAATAAAACAGTTATACACTAAACAAACACAGAAACACGCAAAAAGGACACTCACAAAATAAAACTTGTACGTTTCGGCGTCAGGACGCCATCGTCAGCGGTAGAGGACCGCTGACGATGGCGTCCTGACGCCGAAACGTACAAGTTTTATTTTGTGAGTGTCCTTTTTGCGTGTTTCTGTGTTTGTTTAGTGTATAACTGTTTTATTTATGCATGTGCATCGTCGCCGAGAGCGATTTTCTACCAAGACATTATATATATATATATATATATATATATAATGTCTTCTGAGAAAACGCACTCGGCGAATAAAAACACAAATATAAATATACTTTTAAAACACAGGCACACGAAAATTAAAAGGACACTCACAGAATAATTTGCGGACGTTTCGACGGGCAAGCCGCCATCGTCAACGACAAGACACTAACTCTTCTTAACGAGAAGAGTTAGTCTCTTGTCGTTGACGATGGCGGCTTGCCCGTCGAAACGTCCGCAAATTATTCTGTGAGTGTCCTTTTAATTTTCGTGTGCCTGTGTTTTAAAAGTATATTTATATTTGTATATATATATATATATATATATATATATATATATATATACCAAGTACAGTTTCCTTACCATTACCTTAGAATTTACGATTGAGTACTTAATCCATCTGCTCATAAATTAAAAACAAAGTTGCTCTCATCATTATTTTGAACAAAAGAATCATAAAACATACGTATTATGATGATCAGCATTGTCAAGTAAAAGAGACATCTGGTAAGGATATATATTCGGTACATTTACAAAAAATGAAATTCAATTGTTTCTTGAAAACAGAGCATCTACGTTTTGAGTATTTACAAATTATCACAGAAATATAAATCTTAAGAACAGTGAACATTAAGTATACCAAAATGAATAATCTATTATCATATGGATTTATAAATATCTCAAAACATAACCATTATACTACTAGCATTATAATACAAAGTTGTAAATTGTGTTATCATACGTAAATTGTGTTATCATGTGTAAATGTTGTTATCATACATAAATACGGTTGTTACAAGAGGTTAAATCATCTTATTATCGGAATACAGTGTTTTCCAAAACGTTGGCTGAGAAGAGTTGTTTTTCTTTATACGGACCGATACTCGCGATCGAGAATGAATCATATTTATAGCTATGGAATATTATCAGAATTGGCCTTTTCTCTAATACATCACACTTTTCTCCTAGTCATTACCATTGGTAGCTCGTGGTTTCTTGAGTTGGGGTTCGGACCTAAGTAAGTGCACTGCAATACACTTCTTATGATAGAAATCAACCCAAGTCTATGTCTACAAAGTGGAAGGGGTTAACGCAAACAAGTAAGATGAATTCAAATACCGGGGAATCACCTTGACTTCAGACCTAGCGTGGGGAAGAACATAAGAAACGGCGCCGCATTTAAGAAACTAGGGTTTATCAAGCGAATAGTTGAAATTTTCTCTGATGAGAAAGTGAAAGAGAGATACCAATTCGCTCAGGATGGGTCACATGTCTCGAATACGCTGAGAGCATTGGTGACCCAGCACTGAAAGATGTAATTCGCTATTATTTTAAATTATGGAATAAAATACAAAGTAAAGCCGCACACCTTGTTAAAAATTGCTATTAGCGAGCAGACAGTGTCACAGAGCTGGTGGGAAGGACTTGGTTAGGGACCGTCAGAGACTCCGAGGCTACACGAGCTAGCTCGGAGGCTTGGTACGAAAAGGAAAATCTTACCTTTCAACGATTTTTCTTTCACAAAATACATGCCGTTAAATTCTAGATAGGGTTAAGCATGGGGGAAAATGGTATTTTTCTCTCTGACGTAAAGGCAAGTTCCGTGAAAAACTGTTTCCGGGAAGTGATTTCTATCTGGGAATGGAATGGTACTAAACTTTTGTCACTTTTCCATCACATTTTTTGAATTATTGACAAAATACAGCAAGAATTGAAATAAAAATTCAAATATTCAATAGCAGTGGCGCTGCACTCGGCTCCTATGGCTGTAAAAAGTTATCATAAAATAAACATTCTGGAAATGGTCGCCATACCGTTTGCTTTAATTTTGTTTCCTGATAGCTAAGACATGTTCTCTGTGCAAGCAGTAATTTTGAAACTATACTTACGTAAAAAAAGAATGTAGTTAATACTTTGACTCATGTAGTCGCAGTGGAACCTCCTCTATTTCCGTAATTTTAATAACTGTCTCACAACCCTTTCCTTGGAAAAGTTTATAACTAGGTCTTAAATTAATTAATTTAATCAGTTGTTCAATTTCCACTAGCGGTCGTTATCACGCGCGGACTAGCCAAAACACGAATACCCTTCTCACGATAAAATAGAGAAGTCATAATAGACAAGGAGAGTAGGCTTCTGAGTACCTTCCACTGTTGGCTGAAAGCAAACATCTTAAGTAATCTTGGCCGCTAACACATCGTACAGAGTACCCTCTTAAGGAGGCCTCGCATGGAACTGATGTATATCTAATGAGCCTTAATGGAAGAAAGTGTTATTGGGGCACTAAAAAGTTTTAAGGGGCTGCCGCATCTGCTTCGTTCGAGTAGTGAAAAGGAATGAGAGGATGGTTGTAAAAAGGAGACTCATTATCACGTATTGAAAGAGTCAGGGGAGGCCATAAAGATGCCATTACTTGTCCACTCCATCGAGTTGTCCCTATGGTAGTTGGAGCGAGACCTTTCTCTGGTCTTAAGTGGGGCTGTATTGGAATTTTATTTTTAAATGTATGCATTTTTAGGAAGTATAAAGTTAAAATAGTTATTATAATGAAGCACCAACTTTGTTTTTTTTAATGAGTTTTCTTCTCATTAATTAACGATGTATGCATATTTTAGGCTTTAAATTGACTTAATCGTTTCACGCCGAGCGCTAAAATCGCTCTTTCCACCGAAAGTTTATTTTTTACGATCTTGCAAGAAGTGTTGCGGTTGTAATACTTCTTGAGTATTTGAAATATGTACTTGTGGGAATTTTCACGTTTAGTCTACTAGGGAGGTAGATTTTACAATTTTTGGAAATTCTCGGTGAATAGAGAAGAGTGGCTGTTGACTATGGTGTAAAAAGAGGAGCTTAGCTATTTTCAAGGAGCGTGAATGACTTGAAGGAACAAGCAGAATGAAAGAAAGTAGTAAGTGAGCTTGGTAAAAAAAACCATAACACAGCCGGTGCATAGTTGTCTAAAGAGAGAGGCGTTGAAATTGCATACTGCCATGAAATGATGTCCAGGAACAAGTATTGAACATTTTAATTGATATCGTTTGCGTAATTTCGAAAAAAGAAAATTGGCTTCAATTTATTTCTCAGCGGCAATAATGGTTTTTCATTGCGTTTTTCACACTCCTCCGCCCAGTAGCAGTTTGGCACGTGAATAATGGTTCCTTGAATCTCTTGGCTTGGCATTCCACCTTCGGCTGAACATTCTGCCATACCTCTCGCCTGTCAATACAGTGTGTGGTTACAATGTCATTCCCTCCGTGTCCGAAATGGACTCGTACGATTTCTACATTCCTCGTAGCTCATATCTCGAACGTAATCTTCAAACCTCGAGCTGCAACTCCACGGACTCGAATACTCTTCCGATATGGCTGCGCCCCCTCCTCTACTGCATGCTTCAAGTCGCGGAATCCACCAAGACATAGATAGTATTCGACTTCGATTTGCACCCGGAAGCCTTCTAATCTCACCTTTTTAGAATGACTCTTTGCAGGAAGGCGGGAGATCCGTTTCGCTCTCTTAATGATCGGCTCACGATTAGCCAAGGTCCGATGGTGGCTCCATTTCACGTTCCTAACGACAGGTGAGATGGAACTAA
This sequence comes from Pyrrhosoma nymphula, assembly GCA_963573305.1. Taxonomy (NCBI): domain Eukaryota; kingdom Metazoa; phylum Arthropoda; class Insecta; order Odonata; family Coenagrionidae; genus Pyrrhosoma; species Pyrrhosoma nymphula. Next base: position 1,178,862 of record OY754335.1, on the reverse strand, counting down.
TGAAATGCGGAACCAAATGAAACGGATCAAGAGTCGAAAGAGCGGATGAATCAAATGAATAGACCGGCAGTTCACCACTTGAGAGCCGAAGATGGTCACGCCGCCTGGGTGGCGGAGTTGAACTACGAAAAATGACGTCATTTTCCACATTTTATGACGTGTTCTTAATTAAATGAGATTACATTATAGCCCCCCCAGGTCGGTCCTTATTACACGTACGAACGTAACTTAAGGTGAGACAGCACAGAGATGAATTAGGACGCTCCTAAGTAAGACAGAGGCGTAGAATGTGGTTGAGTGAATGATTCAGGCAATTAGGCAGTGGTATAATGTTTATCTAAATCATCCAATTTTTTCTCTCGGAATAGTAATTTTACCACAAAAATTATGAATATATCTATTAAATAATAACCAAGACAGAAAATTAGGGTAATGGACATGTGCACGAAAAATGAAATTTAGATTTATAGAGAATTGTCAGAATTGTGTTTGTTGATATAGTTTTGAATTCCACCAAGCATTATGTTTTAAATATTTATAGTTTAAATGAGCACAATGTGTTCAATTACTTTGGGATTTCAAAAAAATATTTGTTTTCCATTAGAAGTTCCGTCTTGCATGGGGAATATAGGCCCATTATGAATGTAATGCTGACGGCCTGCCATTGAAACTGCATTGCTATATTTTAGAAAACAAATGTTGAGCATCTTTATAAGAATAGTGTGATTAAAAAAAGCATTCAATTTTTATGGACATGATAGAGTGTCGTCATTCGTGACGGTATTTTTTTTACTAGTTATTAAAATAATGTCTTGCACGCGTAAACTCGTGGGCGGCATCACGAGACGAAGCTAGGACCGTGTGGAATGCGAATGGAAGAGTGTGTCGGCAGTTGGGTAGGAGGCCGTTCGTCTCGGGAGTGAGGAAGGAAGCGCTTTGGCTCCCTGCCTACCTCGCCGCCGGTCGCCACCCTGCTTCACCACCGTCTCTTTTAAAAGCAACTTCCCCTTCGAAGGAGGCACTCCCATCCCCCCTCCCTTTTCAAACCAAGCGACGATCCTCACTCTAGCGAGAGATAGGTGCTAAGAGAAGGGCGTGTTCGTGAGAGTCAGAACTCTCGAACTGAATAATTAAGTGGAGGGTAGCATTGATTCTATGTTTGAGGGGCAAAAACTTGGCTAAAAATAAGTAGCAATGCATAACATGATATGCGATGGTACTCTTTATTCTCTCTTCACTAGACTTGGGCCTACCAAGGACCGCGTATAGTAGCCCAATGAATTCATTTTCTTTCATAATTTTCCATTTCTTTTCTTGCTGTCCAATAGTTTTTCTTGACTTGATTGAACTTGAAATGACGCTTATTTCCCAGCGTATGATGTGAGTGAAGTCTTCTCGGGTTTTTTTGCCAAGTCAGGTATTTGGTTTCCAAGGTTTCGATGACTGCCTCTCCACCATCGTCTTCAGAGCTAAAGACACCGTTTGCAAGAAACAAATTTTCTCAGGGAATTGAATGATAATTGAAAAAATAAAGGTGCCCACACAACTTAAGTCTTGAGTAATTAGCAAATAGCTAAGGAACTGAAGTCAAAGAACGTCAGTACAATAGAATTGTCAATGCAGTCGGGCCCTATGGCTGGAAATAGTGCTTATCAGAAATAAATTCAGTATCATATCTGCATGTTTTTTTATCATGTTTTTATTGGTTAACCCGCTATAACCCTTAGTGAATAAGCGTGCTTGTATCTAATTTGGTTTCTCTACTTTTGCATCCCTTATTGACTTCGGTGTAACAGTATGCCAACCAAAACATCGGCCTATTGTAACCTTTAGGTAATAATTTTCCCACCAGTCAGGTTATATGTGGAAGGGTTCCGCAAATGGTGGACAAAAAATTGTTTTTTTTTGTTTTAGCGATGTCATCGGTGAAAGCAGTATTTTTTGACTTTGCAAGTGAAAATGTGGAATTCAGTATTTTATTTTGAATTATGGCCAGTTGCAGAAAATATACATGTGTATGCAATAGAGTTATGATATCTGTAAGTCGCGAAATTTGCTCAATATTCGTTGCAGAAGCATTCGATAAATTTATTAGTTTCATAAATTGTCTAATAACTTATTTGGCTTGTTGCAATGGAGTTTTACACTTTTGAGTTCCAAAAGTAATCAAGATGGCGGGTGCGCAGTGAAACTCTAGAATGTTTAATTACTTTATACTAGAGTTATTACGTCACAAATGATGAGTCTATGTACTCAAGCTCACTATAATTAATGCGCGTAATTGATTTATACGCGTAAAACAACGTGCACGCAATTTATTCGGCAGAATGAGAGTAGACCAAAATTCGTAAGCACTTTTTCCTATCATTGCGATTGCACAAATGATGTGGTATGCAGTCACGCGCACTAGTGCGAAGATATACACCAAAGACGGTGAAATTCACCATGAAAAAGTAATTTGAATTGACCGGGATTCGAACCCGGATCTCCCAAATACCGGTCAGGTGTGTTAGTCAGTTATAGGTACCACCAAGCCATCTTAATTCAAGGCGAATTTCAGAGCAACTTCATTGTGTTCACTTGGCTTGGTTGTGATACTGGCTAACACACCTTAACCGGCAATTGGGAGATACGGGTTCGAATCTCGGAAAACTCAAATGATATTTTTCATGGCGAATTTCACCGTCTTTGGTGTGTATATCCGGTGCAATGCCTATTAGGAGATAATTAATGAAACGGATAGTTCCTGCAATCCTAATTTAGTATTAAGGCCCATAACTTCATGAATATCATGATTAGGTATCTATGCCGTACCTAAATACTCGTGCAACCGGCCATTAGTCGCAGTGGAGCCTCCTTAATTCGCCAAGCATGAGACTGGTTTGAAGGAAAAGGTAGTTACGAAACAGTCGTCGATCCGGCGCCGTATAAGTAAGCTTAAAAACAAACTCGTAAAAGAGGGGATATGGTTAAGATGGGCCAATGAAGCTGGCGTAGGTCGTGACCTTTCCCCTCCCCAGAGGTCAATGTCTTCTGTATGTGGTTGCTCCGATATCCCGAGATTTTACGTGGTAAAATATTTCTTCGCTCCAAATTTCGTTCCCCCAATAAAGGCGTGGATGCCAGCGGTGTTCTCTCGGCTCCTCCGAGCATACAAGCTTTTTTTATTTATAAATCTAGACCCCAACAGGTATAAGGTAGGGAAAGGGCCTTGCCGCAATAATTTTGGCGCATATGAGTTCCGACGGAGGATGTACAGGGTGTTTCAAAATGAATATCGGGGTTTTAAGGGTTCGTAGCATTTATACCATTTGACTTACAATTATAAATGATACGTCAAATGAAAGAGTATCTCAAACAGTTTTTGTTTTATGTGCAAGTGTTCTATGTGAGAACCATTCGTCACACGGCACAGATCCGGTCGATAGACGAGTTCTTCCCATTTTCCTTGATCTGTGTGTCTGGAGTAATTGGTGCAACAACTGATTCAATCCTGTTTCTTAAGTCGGGTAGGTCAGCTGTTGGCGGAGGCACATACACATGATCCTTTATGAACCCCCAAAAGATAAAATTCGCATGGCGTCATATCGGGTGAACGTGGAGGCCATGCGATTCAAGCCCTGTCACCTGGCGGCCAATCCAGCGGTTGGGTACAACGTCGTTTAACCAATCTTTACTACTAGCGCTTTCTAACGGAAGATAGGGGAAACACTGTATGCGTGCAAGTGTACAACGAAACTGTTTGAGTTGCTCTTTCATTTGATGTATAATTTATAATTATAAGTCAAATGGTATAAATATTACATAACCTTGAAACCCCGATATTAATTTAGAAACACCAGCTGTATATTATATTGAGCACCGCGTCAGCGTCTCCCTGGCTACGATGGGGAGAATATATTCGCGGTCTCCGACGGGTTTACTCAAGGGTCGGAAATGCCGTGTGTGGGGCCTTTTCTTGTGGGGTGAATTTATAGTATTGCTTTGTGTTTCATATTTTTTTTACCCCCTTCACCCTCCCTTCCCCGTCACGCTTTCACTCTGCCCGGATTTCGTACTTTATTTTACGCTGGGCATATTTCCTAACGTCTACCGCTCAAATGGGAGCTGTGTCTAGGCGGATGAAGAGACGCTATACATATCTCTAGTCCTCTGTTCTGACTTTTTATGGAGGGCATTAGTTATCCATTTTAGTAAAGGCTTCTGCTTTAGTCATTCCTGGAATAAAATCACGAATGGTGCTCCCGTTGTGGCGAGGTATGTAAGTTCTGGCAAATTATGAGAAGTTATGGTATTTTAACGAGATGGAGGTACCATCTTCAGACTTTATATTATTAAAGTTTGAGCAGTTTTAAGAAGCGCGAAGAGAATATTTAGTTATAGTTGGTTATGTTCATCATCAGTTGTCATCAGACCGAAGATTGGTTTGCATCAACTCTCCATTTCACTCCCCTTCATTTCTGCATAATTATTTACTCTCTTCTGACTTTCATCATAACCTACCTCTAACCGGTAGATTACTCTAATGAATGAAGGAATGGCCTTCATTATTTGATTAATGTATTCCATTCCTAGTCTTTCTCTATGATTATTTCCATTTATTACTCCTTCCAATATTGCTTTCATCAGGCCGGTGTGTCACAAAATTGGTCCAGGAAGTCTCTCCTTCTTCGCCTAAGAGTGTTCATCATGTGCTTCTTTCCTCTCCAGCTCTTCGTAGGACTTCTTCGTTATTGATTCTCTCCGTCCATTTAATCTTCATTATTTTTCGGTAACACCACATAATCTCCATTGCTTCCAATCTCTTTTGCTCTGCTGCTGTTATTATCCAGGCTTCATCGCCATGCAAGAGCATGTACCAAATATATGTTTTAATGAAGTGCTCCCTAACTTCCTGGCTTGTGTTACCAGCTGTCAGCAGGTTCCTCTTCGGGTAGAATACCTTCTTTGTTTGGTAGGTTTTGCTCAAAATGCCTTTATAGCTTCTTCCATCGCTGGTCATCCTACTTCCCAGATAACAAAATGCTTCCACTTGCGGGAGTTTTTGCTGCTCAGGTTTAAGGGTGATTCTTTCTTCTTAATTCCTTCCACAAACCATAGCGTTTGGTTTCTTAACATTAATCTTCAGAATGTAAGAGAAACAATTGCACTTTTCCACAAATTGGTTTATTGCGTACAACGCGTTTCGGCTCACAGAGCCATCATCAGGTACAAGACAAAGTTATAAGAGACATCTCGCCTGAATCTGTTGAATTTATTAATCTTCAGGTTGTATTTCTTCAGAGTTTTGCCCATACAGTTCAGAATTCACGTCAGATCTTTTTTATCCTCAGAAAGAATTATATTAAAGACGAACAAACTTTGTTTTTTTAATTGTTATACTTAATATGTAATTAACTTAATATGTTTACGTATATGAGGCATCCATTTGAATCATGTTCTCCGCCAGTTGTTTTGATTTTTGCATTGGTAAGTGATGGATGTACTCTGTTCTCTGTTGGCAACAGTTTTCTAGATAGCATCCTACACTCTGCCAAAATTGGGACACAAATAGAGAAAAGAAGGAGCTTAGAAAGCAATGTGGGGGGTTCTGCTGTTTACAAGAAACACCTATTCCTGAATAAGTACTTATCTATAAGAATAGATTTATTCCATACTTGAAATGTATTACCTCTTTTTACTCTAATCATCCTTACCCGTAAATTCGGATTGTTCAGTAGCGTATTATGCTTAATTTTTACCCTACCTGTTTCACTTTGCTTGAGGGTTACAATAAAATGACCAAGGACTTCTTACCTTGAATTGCTTCATCTTTAAATTCAAATGATTAGCATCTGTAAGCTATAAATATTTTTTCACAGGCCACATACAATATTTCGCGGATAGTAAAACGGCCCACGGGCTGCGGAGGTCCCCTATTCTACATTGTATGTTTTTGCTTTTGAACGAAAACTGTAATAATCTATATTAGCTAGGCGATTTTAAATGAATATCAGCAAATAGCACAACTTATGGATTCTAACGGTGAATGAATGAGTCCATTATCGATATAAATGCTTTGGCTGTTGTACGTTTGTCTTCGAAATGTTTCTGTTGCAATCCAAGTACCATTTAGCTACTTCTAACGCATAAAAAGGGCGCCTTAAAAGTTATCACATATTGTATACATTAGTAAAGAGGCCAATCAATCTCTTATTCAAAATAATTTGCACATTGATCCGTTAAATACTTAAAAATATCATAACACACTCTACTGAGGAATAGTCACCTTTCTATTTATTTAGGTATTAATCAGTTCATGGCCTCTACCTAATACATTTTCTAAGCATCCTTGTAAAGAGAGTGCTGGTTATTTTTCTTTGATTTGAATATAATATTAGAGTATGACTGCGGTTTACATATGTGAGAGTGTAATTACTGTGTCGTTTATGAATACTTTTTTTCTAAAGTAATTCATAATTCAATTACTTTCATTCATGTTTTGCATGAGTACAGGGTTATAAATGACCATTTTTTTATATATATCATGAAACATTGGGAATCGTGTAGGTCAAAGCTATTGTAATACGCACGGTGAAAGTTACATTGCCTTGAATGCAGCCTTTATATAGTCAGCATATAAGGTCCTGCAAGCCTCGAAAACAATGAAAAATTTTTCTAGCAACGAAAATGAAAAAATATCAAAATTTGTACTTATTTTGCATTTAAACTTTAAATAATTCAGTTTATCGATCGATAGAGAAAAATCGGTTGCAAGAATTAAATATATTGATGATTTGGCCTCATTTTAGTCGAAGAATGAAACTTGTATCATTAATTTCTATTTCATATTTTGCCTATTATTTCATATTTTAATGAATGAAAGAAAATTACTCTACACGAAAATTATTCGTTTTTCCCGTTTAATTCCATTAAAATACAAAATCCCATCTGGGATCGAAATGAATGGAAAATATTGGAGTTTTCGATTTTTCCTGATTCGAAACCAAATTCTCATCCTTCCCTGAAAATTTCAACCTTTTAGCTTGATTAGAAATGCCCAGGAATTGGTATCAATGAGTTAGTGAGTGAGTCAGTTTTGTAGCTTCATATAAAAGTGTAAAGTAATAATAATATATAAGTCATATATAATAAATAAAAGTAATAATATTTTTCATCATTGCTGTAAATCGGCGTTCAACTACTTAGAAAGTACCCCGAGATAAATGAATTTATGAATTGGTGAATATAAAAAAAGTCCTATGTGGCGCCTTGTTATTTTTTTGCTTAACATGTCCCTTTTGTTAGATTCAGTAAAACGAGATGTTCACAAATAAGTGAAAGTTTCTCAAAATGTTTGGATAATCGAAATAGAGATTTTTTTCAATGAGTGAAATAATTTTACGGCATATTCTGGCTTGTAAATCGTAACATGTTTTTGTTTTGAAATTCATTAGACTACCGCCGAACCAAAGTAAAATTAGGTAGGTTCTAGGTAGTTGCATATAATCTTTATTACGTCAAATATATTGTACGCCTATGAGCGTGACGCCTGTCAAGTGTATGACTGGATAATTCAGCGATAGGCAATATTCACTTTCATGTGTTGATTTAGTCATTTATTCATTTGTCTAATAGTGAATTTAATTTTTTTTTAATTGTTTATTTTTTAACATTTTTTACATCATTTTGGATTGATTGTCATAGTGATATAAACAAAATAAGAGGTATTGTCAGGAGAGAGGGCATCTTGCAAGAAGGTTGGTGTGTACGAATTGAATTGAGATATTTAATTAAATATTGAATGCAGAAAAATAAAAAGTGGGAAGTGCTATAAGTAATTCCACTTTAATCGCTTTGTCATGATGAACGGGAGCGAAGAAATAGCATAGTAGACGAAGCTAACTAATGCAAATGAGCAAATTCTTACTGGCAAATGGTCCGTGGGAATCAAGGTTTGGATTCCACCGGCCTGAAAATCCTTTTTAGCGTCGATTAGTGTATACCGAAATTAGGTCGGTATCTAGTGCAAATAAAAACATCCGGGCATAACTCGAGCATCGGATAACGTTTGGCGTGTGTGTTTTGTTCCCCGTGAATTCTACGCCATGTTGGCAGTCCGCCCGAGGAACACCGCGAGGCTGGCAAGGATTATCGAGGCACACAATCACGTATGGACCATCCCCACTTTGTTGGAAGAAGTTTTCGACCCGTTAGTGGATGATTTGATGACGCTACCGCAGAACACCTAGATTTTACCGTGCTTTATGGAATGTTTACACATCATCAATCATATACTCTCGGTGGTGATCCGGTTTGCCACTTCGTTAAAAAAAATAACGCACTCCTTCCAGCTTTGATGGACGGAAGCTCTGAAGTTTTTCGATGTGGACAAAGGTAGAATTCTGTGATTGTATTTTTTTTCTTATTCCATTCCATGTTTCTCGCCTCCAGATTTAAATATCGAAAGTTTTTGAATGGCATTTCTGTCTCCTCCTTACAAATTATCTCCGGGTGGTATAGTCACCTCGGGAGGCCTTGTTGACGTCAGCCGAGTTTCATATATATATTTACGTGTAACTGACCTTTTTACCGTATTATTAATTCTTAAATTTGTTTTAACCATTACGTTCAACTGATACTTAAAGTGTTTAGTTTTTGTGACGAAATTAAGTAAAAAATATATATGTTTTAGCCACAGATCACCTTAACTGTGGACGTATGTACTTCATTATAAAGCGTTTTAGCTCAATGTTTAATTAAACAACGTCATCGAAACATTTTTACCAATTCAAATGGTATTAATTTCTCGACCTCTTGTACTATACGGTTGCTGCAATCAGGAGGTTTTAAGTCAAATAATATTTTTTTTTTCAAATTTCTTTCCATTGTTTCGGATCTTTATTGACCCATCAGGGCTATAAATAGATTATACATGATCGTGAAAAATGTTTTTTACAATCCTTTTTTTATTATATAATGGTTAATATATATAATTTACAGTCATTAAAAAGAAAAATACATGGACATATTAAAGATTGTTACCTTTCAAGTTTGTTTGACATAAAATCTCCTGAAAATAGCAACCGTATTGTTACCAATAATCTTACCTACATACTTATTAGAGAAGTGTGACTAACAGTTGAGGTTATTCTTTGTTAACGGATGGCTGGGTACTTATGGTGGTTTTGAAACGTGGTGGCATTTTCTCGCTCGAAACGTGACTTCGAGGAGGGAGTGAGGGAGATGTAAAGGGGAGAGGATAGAGCACATGGTTGGCTGCCAACATCACTCAAGAGTGATGTTGGCAATATCTGTTAATAATAATTCCATAAAGAGTTGTGGTTTAACACGAAATGTACCTTTGATTAGTCAAAGTTTTGCTCACCCCAAACGACGAAAAAATGCGAAAAAAACTCTCACGAAATCAGGGTAGGGTCGTGAGTTTTCTTAATCGCTACACCCGTTGTTACACAATAACTAAGGTTATTTTCACCATTAGGCATAATTGATTAGGATGGTAAGAGAAGGTTTTTTGGGAAAGGATGAAGGGTGGACAAACCTGGCGCCCGAATCATCCCATTCTCAAAGAAAGCCGTCAAGGTGTTCCCAGTTTAACCTCCCATCTAAGGGACGAAGTAATTGGAATTCTTTCCACTAAGCGCCTTCCCAGTGAGATATTCCACGAAAAGAAGGTTTTAAAAATTCCGTGCTACTATGGTAGGTTCGATCACATGCATTAGACAAATTGCAGGACGGAAAGATTTAATAAAAGGATTTAGGTTGTCATTTTTTCCGCACACCATTAGGGACCAACATAGCTCTAATTGATGATCCATCAATAATGTTAACGAAAAGTAGCATCGTTTTTATGCGCTCAAATTTATTTTTTTTATTTTCAATGTCTGCAATAGATGGTATAATAATGCGAAATAATCTAATACAAAAACAACATCACAACACATGGTGTCAGCAGCTTGTTCAATGAAAATGCTTACGGTCCGAGCAACACTTGATCAAATATGCTGATATAGTTCCGGAAACTGATCCATCTAACATTGATATCTCGCGCAATGTTTCCATAATCTTTATTAATAATATAGTTCTGTTTTAAAAAGAATTTGCAGTTGAATGTTTTATAGATAAGTCATTACTATACCTTGGTAATTCTGTTAAAAATCCCCATGTTTTGGGCGTAATGACTGCACAAATGATGCTTTCAATATGGCCAAATGCGCATTTTAATTACTTCAGTATTCCCCTTGCTCTAACGTACCGTATCTTTCCATCTATTCGTTTATTTATTCTATGGACCAATCCAATCTCCAAGATCAATCCTAAAACTTTCCGGAGAATCTCCTTGTTCCGCGAACTTTGTGATGTGTTTACATTTCATCAATCATATTCTAATGCATTTGATTTGTTTGGCCACTTCGTTTAAGGAAACCCCACTCCTATCTGAACAAACATATGCCCTGGGTAGACACATCGAGGATTCAGGGAATATTAAGGAAGTTGATTTTTTGTTCGCCCTAATTTTTCCTTCATTCTGCCTTTCGAATATTCAGAGCAGAAAACTTGATGGAAATCATTTTTTTCTATTTCTTTCCTTTAAAAGAAATAAAACAGAAATCGGTGAATATGTTGGATTAGATCCATCTTTGTAATATTTAGAATGAGTGGTTAAAATTTCCACACTTATGATCACCACTGACCATGGTTTCGGCACGTTGTACCATCATCAGGGTTCAGTTTTACAAATATCATGGCCTTATATATTGTAACACTGGGGGTGGGTAATCATCATCATCATTATTCTTGGCGCTACAACCCATGTAGGTCTCTGGCCTCCAGAACAATCTGCCCTCATTCTTCTCCATCTTCTGCAACTCGCCTCCACCTCCTGACTTCCAGTCTTCTCAGTCCATTCGTTCGCCGGGTCTGTTCCAAAGTTCCAGTCCTATTCCGAGGCAAATCATATGTGTACTTAACGTGATTGTTTTCAAAGATAGGGTTGTTAGCCCTATGCTAAACCCCCAACCTGGAGGACCAGGTACTTTGATTTCGGACTCGCCCTCTCCTAGACAGGCTCTCTTTGCCATGACTTAGAACCCCTTCTGCCCCCACAGTTCATCTGTCGTACCACTGCCCTTCAGCACCACCAGATGATGTCTGGCCATGGGCCCTACCGACTCATACCGTCTTCGGCCCCATTCCAGTACTGGTGGCTGCTGTTTTCCACCACCAGGGGTGTTTAACGACTTCCCTGTCTAGATCCGCCGTGTTCTTTATGATCAGGGCCACCTCGTGCAGGACGTGGCTCATCACCACGCTGCAGTGTCGTCTCTCACTCAGCACTGCATCACGGATGGTCTTGAGATAGCATCCTCAAGGAGGCTTGTCGGCCACCTCTCAGCTAAACCCCTAGTGGTGTGTGGGAACCAGTGTCAGGTTGACTCAGTACTAATGGTGCAACCCCTCCACACCACCTTGACCCCTAGGGGTGGGTAAGGAAGTTGAAAAAAGTGAGTGGTTTAGGGAAAGCAAAGATGAACTATGTCGTAGAAGTCTGAAACGAAAACGATATCATTACATTGTTGAGCATTGCTATTAAATATTTCAAACTATTGAGAGAGGTCCATTTTATGCCCTTCAAAATTATATAATTTATACGGCGACAAAATTGCTGAAATTATAGGGCGAGCAGAAATGCATGGCGAAGCAGGAAGTATCCTAATTTTTCAGGATACCGGGACTAGCCACGGTTTTTACCTTAACGGAGTCACCCACAACTGCACATTAGTGTGATATTCGAAGTATCCTCATTATCAAGGTAACAAAGCCTAGGTGTATCCTGTCTTATTTTAGTTCTACGACCTTTAGATAGATATATTATTTATTTCCAGAAGGTCAGCGCCAATACTCTTGCATATAGTGGAATATCAGGTGCCTTGAGTACGAAAGAGCGCGTGTGAAGCAAGGAAATGTATGGATGTAACATGAACAGAAGATGTATGCTGAGATAAGGCAGTGTGGAGGGAATTTTTAAAACTGAGCGAATTTTTTCAGGCCTAGCACTGAAAATTTTAACACTTTTGACCTTGCCTAACCCGAAATGGAATGGCGTGAAGTGTTTGTTTGTATTATGTAGAGGCAATGAATCTGTTCCCTTATAGACTGAGCCAATACGCACCCATATGATACTGACGATAGGTCAGAGGGAAAAAAAGACTTTAAGGTGCTACTTCTCTTTTTATATGTCACTTCGTTCTGTTGCTACGGCTTTACGTGTCCCACTGAACTTTCCATTTATTGCATTATAAATACTTTTATTTGTTAACGTTCCACTTCTTATTTGTTACATTTATGTAGTCGGGAATTCTCCCTAAGTTGCATGCCCATGCAAAATTACTAAACGTGCCATCCAGGGGTATGTGGTGGAAGAGAAGGAATTATCATTAAGTGAAGAAATATTAGGACCCTTAAGAACAAAATAGATACGTGCAACTACAACATGAATTTCACAGCCGCAAAAATCGTATGGAGGAATTGGAGCAGTTGGAATGGAATAAGTTATCAAAAGAGACCCAGTTTTCTTTGCATAACGCCAATAATTAAATTCTTTTGACCGTACCTTCTCCGAAAAGGAATGGCCTGATAATTATTTTTGGATCTTTTGATATCTCTTTTTGGAGAACTGTTAAAAAATTGGTTTTGCTTGGAGTAAAAATACCACTTTCCGTCACTGATCAGAAACAGACATCTTTCCATTGATTTGTTTACTAGCTGAATTACACGGCGTTGCTTGGAATTACACTTCCTTCATAACTCTTCATATAAGAGGAGAGCATAGTTAGCTAGTGGTTGAGAAAACACACTACACTCTTATTCATTATTTTCTTTACTCAAATAGTTAGCTGAAAGCGTGATTTTTAAACAAATAGGTGTGTAAAAGAAATCGATTGAAAAAATTAGAAAATTCATTCCTTCGGGTATTTGATAAAATAAATGTTAACTCTCCATCTTGAGTGAAAGTAGTTTTTAAAAATAAATAACTGCACAAAACACCAATGCTTAGTATTCCTAATCAGCTCAACTAAGCAAAAAGAATCTTAAATGCTTTAAAGACCAACATCTGGTTGTCAAGGAAACATGCTATTGTTTATTTCTGAGAAAAAGGTGCGTTTTTGCAGCTAATAACGCAATTTTCAGACAAATACGAATTGGAAATGGTAATTGTTTTAATGAATTATAATCTTCATTCTTTCAGCCATTTGATAAAAAAATCCCAACCCTCTATCTTGAGCGAAAGTAAGTTTAAAATGCAAAAGATTAAATCACTGCACAAAATCCAATGCGTAGCGTAGACCAACAACTGACCCTTTTTGGGTCCCTGGGAATCTTTAAAAATAATCTAAAATTTTCCTCCCGTCTAGAAATATTAGTCTTCAAAATGTCAGTACTATTAGAGTAAAACTGTAGATTAGTTTAAAATACAGACGGACAAACAGAGAAGCATTCTTTTTTAAAATATATAGGCTAGCAGACCTGCTGGCTGTCTCTGTCTGGTGTGCTCTTGAAGTGAACTTGGTGTTTTTTTTTCTTTGTTTTTGCACTACTCAAGTGGAAGCAGTGGTAAATGTGGCTAAATGAGTGTACATATATGTTTCCCGAAAATTGAAAAAAAAACATTCAGAATAATTTTTCTTCCCCAACACAGCAATTGCATTGTTTTAAGCCTTGACATCCCATATGCAAATTTGAGAGAGAAATAAGGTGTCGCGAACTTGAGGCGCGTTCTCCGGCGGGGCCCGGCATGCGTTGCGATGCCTCTTTTACTTTTTAAGTTGGCACACATATACAAAGCAGACAGATTTACATGTTCAACATTAACCCATTAATGCCCAGAATTATTTTTTGTTCTGATTTCAATGAAACTTACCAGTTATAGTCGTAATGACTTCAAATACATACCTGCAAAAAATTATTGTCATCGGAAATGTGCAACACTATTTTTTACACTGGCAGGATTTCCTGCCAATGGGATATAAAGGTATCAAAAATTTGATACATGGGATTTACATATTATTTTATTGAACCCTATGCCTTTCACACAATGATGTTTATTATCAAGCAATATCACTCTAACTAGGAATATGGTACAGTTTATGGCACTCTGGATGTAAATCAACATCACATTTGTCACACATAAATGTTGTTCGACAACCACAATATTTACACCGTGCATTTGGCTGATTACCTTTTACAATCCAATGCTCTAGTTTATCATAGCGTATGCCATCTTGGGCAGCTCCTCTTATTTGAAGCTTAGGTCCTGACACTTTCCTTCCTTCTCCGTACTGCCCTAGCAGCTGCAAACAACACTGCTGTTGAAAGTTGATTAGAGGAATATCATGTCCCAAGTCTTGGTATAGGCGCCAGGCATTTACAATTGAAGCGTTCAAACCCCAGGCGAATAATGGCCACCACAATATTTTTGAGTGAACCCTAACTCTATAAGTTGCAACAAACTGGTAATGGGAATTGCCTACGCCACCCATGTGTTTGTTATAAATAGTTATAAGCTGTGGCTGAGGAACTTCAATCGTCTTCTTTTCTTTTCGACTCCATCGCTTCGCTTTTGCGATAGGGTGTACTTTCACAGCATTGCTTGCGACTGAAACGACTTGGTTGTCATTCCATCGAACAACAACTATGTTGTCTGCAACTGTTTTCTCCATGTTACCTCTTTCTCTTTTCTGCATAGCTGACTTTGGTGTCAGATGAGATTTGTGCAAACGGTTGTCTCGAATTGTGTCAGTTCCTCTCTCTTGGTTAACTCAGAGAGCAGATTAATTGACGTAAAAATTTATCAAACACAACATGACTGCCCTTTCTGACATCGGCCTTCTGAAGGAGACAAGTAACAACACCACATTCTTGCCCGTTTCCTGAAACGGGAAGTTTCGTACTGCTTCCACAGTATGGCTCGGCATGAAGCAAGTATCCATTTGATCGGCAAAGGGACCACAGTTTGAAGCCAAACCTTATTGGTTTCCCACGAATGAATTGCTTTGTTCCATGCCTACCATAATAGGGCACAATCGTCTCATCTATGCTTAAATACTTAGCACTATCTACAACTTTGTATGTCTTATTTAAAAACGTCAAAAAATGGTCTCACTTTATAATACCGATCGTCATTCATGCCCATGTTGTCTGCAAAGTGAAGACGCCTCATTATCTCATCAAATGTGTTCCGCCGCATAGACTTGGACACTAGATCATTATGCACATCCAGTGATGTACTCCAATATAATCTCCGATGAGGAAGTTTATTATATCCGGAAATTATTAATATTCCTAAAAAAACTAGAATGTTTTCCTTACTTAGCATTTCAGTCGAAAGACCTTTTTGCACAGCATGTAGTTCGCTTTGATGAACAATTGAATCCACCAATTCCACTGGCAACGTCACTTCCAGTGCATCTAGAGACCTTTTAATGTTTTCCTTCATTAAGTCCATTTGCTTGGGATGGTAAAGATCTTTTCAGTCTGGAATACCAGTGCCAACCCTACAAAGAGTACCTAATATTCGTAAATTTTAGCCTTATTCAACTTCTTCATCTTTCCTATCAGAATCTACGTCTGTATCAGCATCCGGATTTTCAATAGGAGGCATAAGGGTTATACTTAGAGGTGGCTCATTTCCTCCAAAATCGGACTCCAATAATAAGTCGCAAATTTCATTTACGCTCAAGCTGAAAAAAATGACCGAAATGTAAGTTTAAAAAATTTGACCTCGCTATATCCCAGTGGCAGGAAATCCTGCCACCTGAATTCATGGGGTAATATTCCTGCCAAATCAACATTAATCCTGAATATTCTTTTATAAACAATTAATATAAACGTTAATAAGTATAGTATACCAACTAAATAATTAATATTCTCATAAACTGTAGGAGAACTCACACTTTGAACTTCGTTCGCTCAGCCATCTTGGTGAACTACAATGCATGCACATGTTTTATAGACTATATCTCATTAAGCATCAGGCACCTGGTAATAAAATCATGCACTGCGTCTACCAGAGGGTTGTAGAACTATATAATACTGAAATTATTACTTTATTACTCATCTCCTGCCATCTAGCGCAGGTTAAAGTAAGTGGCAGGAAATCCTGCCACTGGGATATAATGGGTTAATGAAAGAAATTTATATTTTGTGTAATAAAATAGAGTTGAGCATTTTATTCGAGTACTTTCGGATATACAATATGTTTGGTCCTACCCCCCTCTGCAAAAACAAATTACTTTTTCGGCTGTCCCACTCATGAGCATGCAACATATAACTGTGTGAAATGCCTGGATTTTCCAGATTTAATCCACACATTTGAAGCGATTTAACTTGTGCAATGTTGATTGTCATTCAGAATGCAAGGCGAACGGGGAATTGTAGTCGTTTGAAATCAAATGACTTGTCGGTGGGAATGATGGGAATACGTGGAATAAGCACATCTTCTTCTTTTGAATTGCCATTCAGAATTGTCGCTTCGATGACGTTTGGTATCAGTGGTTTGACAGTGAGCCCGGTTCCATTGCACATTCGTGGTGCATTAATGTTGCGCAAAAGAATTATTGGTGCGCCGAGTATGAGTGACAATTGGAAAAGTATTTTCCGGGTTAATGACTGAGTGACAATTTGTGCGGTGAGTGACAATTTGTGCGGTGGTACACCAGAAAGATCCAACGAATTTAAAAACTCAATTGAATAGTTAAAAATCTCGTCCGCATTCATGACGCTAATCAATCGATTTGTAGGTGACAGACTCGCCCGAAATTCGATCGTGGATGGCATAGCTGATTGCATTGACGTCGGTGTTTTTTGCTACCAAAATAGCGCGTTCGCTAAGCCATCGGAGATTTTTGTAATTGGTGACAACTTGTGAAAAACTTTCTGAAATGATTGTTCGATCGATGGAACAATGATATAAAAGTTCAATGGAATTGAAATATTTTTTGTGTTGGCATCAACTGGTAGTTTTCCATTACCGATGTCCAACAGCTGTTTTGATTATATGGTTAATAAATTGCGCTGATTTACGCGCATATTGGTCGTTAACGTGAGTTTCTGTACATGTCTCCAAAGATGCGACGATTTGAGGCAAGCGTTGTGTTCATCAGCTGGTGTTGAATTTGGCATTACTGATATGTCTCACTCGTGAGCATGCAACATATAATTGACCACGCGAAAAGCATTGATTTTCCAGATTTAATCCACGCACTTGAAGCGATCGACCCGTGTTGATGTCATTGAGAAAGCAAGGCGAATGGGGAACTGTAGTCGTTTTTAACTACAACTAACAAATTAGTCACTGAACCTGGCCTTTAGAGGCTGCAGGAGTGAATAGCCATTCATAAAATCGCTATTTTAAATGGATATTCAAGCCCGGTTGCCAAGGAAATATCTATTGTTGGAGAGGAAGAAAAATTGATGAATTTCGAGATAAAAACGCAGTACCTGGGCAAAAACGAAGCGTAGAAGAATATTGAATGAAATAATTAATTACTACATTCTTTTATGCGTTCTATGATGCAAATCTCCATCCAATATCTTGAGTGCATATAATTTAAAAAATCAAATGAAGAAAAACCTGCACCGAATTCAATGCTTTTCGTTCGGGTGTCAATGTTAACAATATTGAGGTAAAAACAGCCCCAAAATTTGCCACCTACCAAACCAAATTTGCTACCAAATCATTCAGACAGACACTGACTGACACGCTACAAAATTTATATATATATATATATATATAAATGTTCAAACTTGTATAAATAACTTTCACTCAATTTATACTCGGCGAAAGTTAGCTTAGTGACCATTCTCGAATAGAATAGGATTTATATATATGCATTGAAACACTACGGAATGACTCTTCGTCAGATTGGAGTGCACGTAATACCATAACTACAACTCATTTTTTGTTATTGAATCATCGGTGCCGCCGTCGGGTCTTGAAAAACCCTCCCACATCGCTGTACATTTGCCAGTCGTGCGGCGTTTGTTTCTTGTTTGCACGTTTGTCCGCCAGGTGACGTGCATGGTTTTCTCTAATTCGACTGCGTGGGGGTTGGGAGGAGGCACGGGGGGGAGGGGGGGGGAGGGAGGGGAAAGAATTATAAATAAACCTATTTCGGAAACGGTCGATTTATTTATGGGCGGCTTAGTGGGCATTGGGGGGGTGAGGCAGTAAAAGAATGAAAGGGGGCATTTTGGAAACCGTGGAGTTCGTTAGTTGTGTTCGAGTGAGTTTGTGTTGATGGAGTAACTCAAAAGGGTCAAGGAGGTGTGGAGACGGTGGTCTGGGTGGGGGGGGGGGAGAATAAGTCGTTCCAAGACGGTGGTGGATAGAGGCTCCGCTCTGAGACTAATACCTGAATATGTCACGTGGGTGTGTGGCACGACGTCAAAAACAAGTAAACATGGTCGCCATATTGGTTAAACTCGTTCCCTAAGACTTTGCATCCCAGCAGATGTAGACGTATTGCACGAATAAACTGCTTTGAGATGCATCGGTGAATGTAGAGTTTGTCTATTTTGTCTTTCTGTTATATTTCATAGTTAAGTTAAAATTGCAACTTGCTAAAAGGTAAATTAAGCATCTCCTTTTAGCCGATATGTAGTAGCTCAAATAGTTGAGAATATGGACCTCAAGGAAATTTTTTATAGGAAGTGTGTTGCTCTGCATTTTAGCGCAGCAACAGCTGTGAAAGATTATAAAGAGGCCTTCTATTTATTATCCATTTGTGAGTGAAGAAAGTATTTTCCCTAAATGTAAATGCAACAGTCCTGGGATATTCCCTAAAATAAACAAAAAATTAACATTTTAATAAAAAATGTCAGAGTAGGTTAAGTAAATTCATGAACTCCCGTTAAATTTATGCTTAGCCAACAATTTTAGTTTTGAAATAACGAGATTTTCCCCACATGCTGTGCGGCTAAACGAAGATGAAACTGTCTTAAGGGCTAGCTACGCCCACGTTTCATGTTCATGTACCAGTCACCGCAAGGAGCGCCCTCTCCATTTAACCTCTGTGTTAGTCGCTGCTTCGCCATGTTCGTTCTCCATGTTTGGGGTTACACCGGTGTAACGCGGTCTAATTTGATTACAATTTTTTGCATATAGAATTTTTATTCAAACTCATTTATTTCAAATTTTCCACGAAACGACATAGTGCTGTACATTTTGTTCGAAAAAAGGTAAAGCTTAGGAATGGCGATATGACTCTATGACTATGATACAGATTTGAATCCGACAACACACTGAAATCTTACATTGACAGTCACGAATTTAGTCAAAGAATAACATTTTGTTAAATTTGCTGACCAAGATTTCGACCTACACAGTCATTATGGAGGCAGTTTGTGCAAGTTACCGGACAAGTATATATAGGTATATTAGTAGTATTATTTTTGTTTAACGTGCTTCGACGGCTAAGGTCATTTCGCACTTGCTGTCTTTCATGCAGACAGGGGCAACGGCACTCGGACGAATCGGAGGCTCACCCCTCCAAACTCAAGCCGAGCCCAACGATGCTTAACTTCGGTGACTGATCGGTAACCGGTGTTTCCATCGTGGCAGACCGTTGCCCTATAGGTATATTCCTGCACTTATACACGTATGCATATATGTATATACTAGCCCGGTAACTTTCACAAAATGCCTTGATAATGACTGTGTCGAAACCTTGGTCGGAAAATTTAGTAAAAAGTTATTCAAGAACTGTACAAAGATGCTATTTTACTTATATTGGAGTACCACAAGTTAACGCCTGAGAAAATTAAGTACAGTCCCGAACTTATTTCATTCATTAATATCAGATTGCCTTCGCATTCTACCCCAAATCAATACTGTACATGTCCACACCCAGAGTATCACTAATTGAACGTTCGCTTTTCTTCCGTCTCTCCTCCCTTGTAAATTCACTCCCTACTGATATTGATCCCTATTATTTATCGCCTTAAAACTTCAACCACTTGACCACAACAAATCTCTCCGGAAATAATCAGCAAATATGGTACTGCAACGGACAATCAACATTAATCAGTATCTCTATTTCATCTGAGTTAAGTTGTTTTTTTTATTTGTGAGCCTCATATTGTGTTTGTTACTAAGTTCAACTGGCAATGTTACTGTATGGGTACTTCTTTCATTTAAATTAAATATGACAACAAACAAATATCAAGGCTAGGGATTGAGCAGAAGCTGCGTCATGGCAGTTTCAGTGATGGGAATAGGCTGCCCAGGTTTATTCAAAATGAAACAAGAAACTGAAGGAAATGGTGGGCCTGGCTTTAGCTTTTTATGGTATATTTATTTTTGTGTTGAACGTGAATCTTTTTTCCATCTACTGAATAAGTAGAATACATTAATAAGTTCTCTACGCTTTACACCGTTAAGTATTGAAGGCATTCGAAGTATCTGTCTGTACCCGTGATCACAACCTAGATCCTACTGATGCTATCGTGAGAAAAACTTATGAACTCATCAAAGACACGAAGTTAGACCCAGACTCGAAATCCAACCTTGCAGTACAGGGAGCCGTTCCTCCAGGGTTCTATGGTCTGCCCAAAATCCATAAGAAAGGCATTCCACTTAGGCCCATCGTGAGTGCTATCAACGCTCCAACTTACAAGTTGGCAAGATATCTATCTTCAATTCTGTCGCCAATAGTTGGCCATTGTGAGCACCATATAAAAAACTCAGCTGAGTTCGTGAAGACACTTGGAGACATCAGGCTAAATCCTTCTGACATCATGGTGAGCCTCGACGTCGTGTCCTTGTTCAAAAGAATTCCACTAGAAGAAAAATTTAAGACCCTGGAAAGTAAATTCGACGAGATGACTGTTAGACTGTTCCGACATGTCCTTAAGTGAACTTATTTCCTTTATGATGGGAAATACTATGAGCAAACGGACGGGGTTCCTATGGGTTCTCCTCTTTCTCCAGCTATTGCAAACCTCTTCATGGAGGATTTTGAAGAAAAAGCTATAAATTCGGCTACACTACGGCCGAGGCATTTTTTCCGGTATGTGGACGATACTTTCGTCGTTCGGCAACATGGACGGAATACACTTGATGATTTCTTGAGTTACATGAATCAGCAGCATCCCAACATCAAATTTACTATGAAAGAGGAAACTAAAAATTGCCTACCTTTTTTGGATATCCTAATTGAAAGGAAGCCTGATGGTAGTCTTGGACGACGTGTGTACAGAAAACCTACTCACACTAACCTCTACTTAAATGGAAGAAGTCACCACCATCCCTCCCAAAATCAGGGCATCCTGACCACCTTGATGCATCGCGCAAAAATTGTTGCAAATGCAGAAAGTCTTCCCTCTGAATTGGAACATTTGAAAACTACGTTCAAACGTAATGGATATAAGGACAGAGATTTTCACTTGGCCTTGAAAAGAACCGATAGAATAAGTATGCAGCCGAAAGAAGATCATGAAAAGCCATTAGGAAGAGCCTGCATACCCTATATCTCCACTGTCTCGGGAAAAATAGGAAGAATTTTACAAAAATATAACATCCAGACGATCCATAGACCTCCAGGGAAAATTCGAGATCGGCTCGTAAGAGTAAAAGACAACATCGGCCTCAGAGTCCCTGGAGTGTATAGCATCCCTTGTGAGTGTGGCCTCGCCTACATTGGAGAGACTGCACGCACGGTGGAAACCAGGATCAAGGAACACAAGAGGCATATAAGACTTTTTCTACCCGGAAAATCGGCCCTGGCAGAGCATAGTCTAGATAATGCGCACTCCATCAATTTTAACGGCACCAAAATCCTTTGCCGTTCAAATGGATACTGGGATCGTTTGATGAAAGAGGCTATCGAAATAAGTTTGGAGGAGAAGAAGTTAAATCGTGACTCTGGGCAGTACACCAGCCAAATATGGAGCCCGCTACTCAATAAAATCAAACGGTCGCGGTTACAATTTAAATTCAAACCGCCTTGAACGAGCCGGTCAACAATGGGGTTTTTCAACCGCCCCTTGTCCAGCTATAAAAACCCCGGAATGGACCAACTCGGCAATCAGTCTCAGCCCTGATGACGATGAGGGAGTCACTCGTCGAAACGTTGGCCTTTAAAATCCTTACCCGGAGGCAAACCCGAGAAGATTTTACTAATATTATTCGCCGGGAAAGCCTAAGATCTTTTATCATCCAGACTTTTGCTTTCTTAGGCGACATTCATTCCGTGATATGCTCAACATACTACCACTAGCTCAATTATTTAACCATTCACCCTAATCATACACGCTTTGTATTAGTTATATTTGACCCTCTGCTGTACCTTTGGGCTCTCAGACCACAACAAATCATCATAAGGTGATGAGGAAGATACTTAAATTTCAATCTCAAATAGTTTTGAAGTCATCACATAATATAGTTCATTTCAGGAGCGCTTTACTCTTGAGGCGTTCATGCGTGGATGAAAGTTGATCTTGATATTTCAGTCGGGTAGAGGCGAAATTGGGTGGTTGAGTGGCTGAAAGTGAAGCTTTGCTATGAAAGAGATCATTGAATAACAGTGGAAAGAAATAGTTAAGCAGACGAACGTCTTTTGAAGTTCTCAGCTCGGAAAACAATTGTGAGGAAGAAAATCAGATTGACGGAACCCTCTGAGGAGAATAGCTCTGAACGAATTGCGATAAACAAACGAGAGGCGTGAAGGCGCACGCAGATGTGAACGGCTTATAGAATGAAAGGATAAAGTGTGGGCTATGGATAACCTATACAAGGATTGTGAAATGAAAGTCATGTTGGTGATGACATAATCTCCGCTTTTACTGATAAATAAACACCGCTTAGAGTTTGGGCCATCGGATGGGGATTTAACTTAATAGGCGCGTAAACCCGTAACATGAAGGTTTATAGGTGACATTAAATGGATGATAAATATTTGTCTCTTAACTGTATAACACCGCCAGCTTGCTGTACTCTTCAGTTGTGCAGAATGAGAGGGAAGTTTTGGATAATAGAGAATTTCACGTCATGAATTATTTTGTAAAAATACGAATGTCGTGGTGGGCACTGGTGGCGGTAGGCGGGTGTACCATAACAGAGTACTTGAAATTTATTCCATACGAGCGGAAGATACCCGTTGAAATTCAACGGGTGTGAAAAACATTAAACTTATTTTTTATAATAAAACCACAAAGCCCGAAGAAAAACAGTATGCGTGGCCATTTGAGGAGTTCGTAACCTATCTTGTATGTTGTGTTCGTTGTAGTAGACACACTGACAGTTTTCCAGGTGCACGGAGAGATGAGTGACTATTGGTTCACTTTCATGCACGGGAAACCCAAAAATCGGCCTTGCAGACTCATTACTAATTAAATAGCAAAGGTTGATAGATGGTCACCTCGTCCCTCCGGTTCTCTTGAACCGTCTTCTGAGTAATTAACAGCTTGATCGCTTCCCTTGTGTACATACATATTCCATACATAGCATTCCATGACTTAATTCAGTTGCACTATTCAACGTTGATATGTGCGTTGATTATCTTAATCCGGATTGAACAGAAGAGTACAATCCAGCGGTTGACAACGTCAAGAGGAGTGATGGCAGCAGAAGCCATGTTTATTTGACCTATGAATCCTCCATCAATATGGCCTGTGCCTTCGGCTGTGTGGGACTGTGCCTGTGTGGGACTGTGCCTTCGGCATAGCCATAATCATTGGTTTCGGTTGATAAATAAAAAATCTATGGTGATTCTTAGTACACTTGTCGATTTTCATGCACGGGTGTCGTTAATTGTACAGAATTTCCGTTCTGCCTTCGGGTAAGAAGCATGTAGTGGCGTCATTATAATTTCAGCCATCTTAAAGCAGATTGAAGGTTCGAAACAGATGGGTCTGTATTTGAACCAGATTTAGAGCTGGTTACCCGTCCGTATGTTGAGTAAGGATGAAATTTGTACGGATATTAGCGTAACCCGAGAAACACCACGGGGAGATTATCATGAGATCGCTGGTGGGCATGGCTTTGAGCATCCAAGTCTAACTTTGGTCGTTTTTATTGCAAGGGCTCATTTTCTCGCAAAGAAGACATTCCTTTTGCTTTAGAAGATTTATTCGAAAGGTTACTCTTTTTTCTATTAGGCATGTTGATGGATATATTTTTAAGTCCAAGGAGGGGAAACAGCGGCGAGCGAGATTCTTGAATGGGTAACTCGATGATTGAGTGAATGTACCTAAGTTTACTGCACTTTAACACTTTTAAACATATAAATAACTCGTGACGTTAATGATGCGGGAATTGGTCTAAAAAACAATTCGCAATCGTAATGAGAGGCAGACGGTTTCACTACGTGTAATACATCTGAGTATTAAACGATAATAAACAACGCCGTGTTTGTTGTAGCAACAAAGGCATTATTACTATTGATATTCGCTGCACGTAAATATTCTTGCACATATAATTGTGTGTGTAATCAATTAATTTCCTTTATGTGTATTGTTTACTACGTAAGTGTTCTCTCATATACATGCAGTACCCTTATGAGAGCTACTTGGAGAAAGACGTTGAAAAGTATACTTGTTGTAAATATGCATTGAATTTATCGATTAACCCCTGAAGCAATCTATCATGGGGCCCTTGGGACTCTGGGCCCTTCTTATACGGATTTTCATTCTACGTACTATCATGGGCCTGCAGGAAAACATGATATTTAAAGTTAAGAGGCGTGTATATCCTTTGAAAATCAAATCTATGGTTGTGAAGGAAATATGTTATTGTTGATTTCAGGGAAAAATGTGAGATTTTTCAACTGAAAACATTAATTTCAGACAAATACGGAGCGTAGAAGAAAATCGATTGATAAAATTAGAAATTATATTTATTCAGCCATCCGATAAAGAAAATTCCAACCCTATATCTTGAGTGAATGTACTTTTAAAAAGCAAAAAATGAAACCAATGCACCGAACATAATGCTTAGCATGGACCAACAGGGGGGACCTTCGGGGGCCTTTGGGGGCCCTTAGGGCTTTTTAATATAGCATATGATACAGCCAGATATTCATTCTATCTACATGCCAAATTTCAGCTCAATTGGTCCAGTAGTTTTTGCGTGATGGAGCAACAGACAGACAGAGACTATTACATTTTTATACATATTAGTAAGGATCACACCCTTAACCCTGGAAAAAGGGGTTTTGGTTAATTGAACCCTACAGTGTTTGTTGTCTACCAGTAACAAACATGTGTTCCAAATTTCATCAAAATCGGTCCTGTGGTTTAGGAGGAGATGTGGAACATACATACATACATACATTGACTTATATATATATAAAGATTTCCTGCAGGTACACGTATACATTCATACATATCATGCCGTTCCCTTTCGGGATAGGAACAGTCAAAAGAGCGTATTTATTTCTGTAGAACTTATGGAACTAGCTCTGCTTATTCTCTGTAATTTCTTCCATTTAGTCCAATCCTCGCACATCAACCTTTAGCTTATTATATTAAATTCACCCAATGCTCCATGCAAGCTCTCTTGTTCATAAGGGTCCCAACATTCCTCCACTTAAAGAGTAATTCTTCCACCACATTCATTCACGACTATGCTGGGTCTACCCCCTTCTTCCGTTCTCTCCTCTATCCTATACGTCAGGTTCACTCTTCGATCTATTCACTCAACATGACTAAACCAAGGAAACACAACCATTTCATATACATCCATCGCTGGAGCATCCAATTTACACTCTTTTACTAACCACTCAATCCGAACACTATCCATCCAACTTTTGCGGAAAATAGATGCTTCTCACTCCCCCCCCAATGCATACTCTTATGCTCGGATACCTAGATTATGCTGCCATTTAATTACGTCGGAAGGAGGACACTTTTCTACACTGCGATTTTCGCTTGCCTAGGCATACTTCACAAACTACCACTACGAATAAAAACCACAGATTCAGGCTCTTCTTTGTAGAAACTTTTAATA
Organism: Pyrrhosoma nymphula; assembly: GCA_963573305.1. Lineage (NCBI taxonomy): Eukaryota > Metazoa > Arthropoda > Insecta > Odonata > Coenagrionidae > Pyrrhosoma > Pyrrhosoma nymphula. The sequence continues at coordinate 1,152,857 of OY754335.1, read as the reverse complement.
TTCATTACAATAAAGTTTTGTATTTTTCTACACTTTTTATTTTTTGTAAACAAACTACTACATCTGACGATATCATAAAATTGGTGAAACGGTTAGTGTTTAAAAAAATAAAAAAATAAACGGTTTGTCATTTTATCATTCGCAAACATTCGGCCGAGGTAAACTAAATCGCGGACTCGTTAAATTATCTGTTAAACTCATCATACCATCATTCTCACCATTCTCCCTGTCGATAACCTCTAATTTGGTCTTTGACGCATTTAAACTCAATTCCATTTTCCTTGTTGCTTCACAGGAGTTATCCAGGAGCCACTGTCATTCCTGTCAACCCTCAAACAGCAGCACAGCATATCCCTTATCATTTAACCGAATATATATTTTTGCCATTTTTGGTCTCAATATGAAAAAATGCTGTTAGTGAAGGCTGCTCGGGTGCTCCACCGGGTAATCTCCTCCATGGCTGCCTTTCCTGGCCGCCTCCAGGGCAGCCATGGGTTACCCGGTGGAGCACCCGAGCAGCCTTCACTAACAGCATACGCCGGGAAAGCATCAGATCTTTTTTTTTTAATTCTGTTACTCACTGTAACCGCTTCGAAAAGAGCATAATATCTAATCTTTCATAAGGCTGTCATTTAAGAAGAGAGCGATTGGCAAAGATTTAAATTGAAGATATCTCCAAATTTTCAATAATAAAAACAGAGGAAAGTAGACTCCTATGCGTGCATTTTGGTCATCCAGGTGACCATCGACATGGAGGACTCAAATATTGGAAACACATACTTGTTGTTCGAGGTTCAAACACTTGAACCTAAAGCAAGTCGCACGTGTGTACGAAATTTAGATTTTCCCTTTGGGTGTTCACCTGTGTGACCGAAATGCATTCACAGGAGTCCAAATTCCTCTGATTTTACTGACAACTTGGATTAATCTATAAATATATTAATTGTGTAGCGTGTCAGTCAGCCATTCTCTATCCATTTTGTTTATTTCTCTCTCAAGTTTTGAGCTAGAGAAATGAAGTTTGGTGCATTAAATGTGGATTTCCTGTGCCTGTATGATTTGGTAGTAGTTATGGATTTTTAGCAGTTGGTGGTGCAAAGAAAAATGCAAAAAACCGTGGCTATTAAGTTCATAATCCGTAACAACTGCTTAACAACGATGAAGTTATTTAGGTTAGCAACGGTGAAGTAAACAAACAGTACTCATTAATATTCATAACAATAAAGGTTGAACACCTGACGATTCCATAAAATTGGTGATACGGTTAGTGTTTAAAACAAATAAAAAGTGTTGAAAAGTACAAAACTTTATTGTAATGAATATTAAAAGTTTCTGCAAAGCAGATCCTGAAGATGTGGTTTTTAGTACTCATTAAAACTACAATCAGTTACAAACCGTATGGGCATATAAACGTCGTTAATTTATCTTTTTAAGGTAAATGTTGATTGCAGTAAGATATCCGTATTACTTTATTTTAATTTCTTTTATTTCCCTTCATTTATAGCTACTTTTATGCGAATGAAGTTATTTAGTGAAGATATTTATAAATTGTTCGGGTGAATTCAGGTCTGCTAGTCTTTAATTAAAATGTTATAAGGCTGGTTGTGGGCGAAGAGATATTCGGATTCGTGACCTTATAATCGACTGGCCCTACTTAGCTAATCACGCGGGATGACGGGCAAATTTTCAATAAAATTGGGTCAAAACGGTAAGGGGCTGATGGGATTCGAGATTCGCGGGCAAATGGGTCGAATAGGGAGGGAGTGTGCAGTTTGAATGGGTCCGGAGGAGGGTGGGTGGGAGGGATACTCGCCTGGCTGGCGAATGGGAACCGAACTATTGGCATATGTTGATTGATTGCCGTCATGGGCGGAAATTACTTTTTCATCCCGACGCCATCGGTGGCGCCTGTTAATATCTGGGGTTTAAAAGTCTTGCGCCGTCACATCATTAGAGCCAATGATTACGGATTAGATTTTAATGTGGCCCTCTTCACAGGGTCTATCCCTCTGGGTTTCTCTGCGGTAAAATTAAAGCTGTAAACGACCAGAGGTGTGTTTATCAGGTCGGGATAGGATTCAGAGGCTTCGCAAAGGTCCCGTAAAGTTGAACTTGATATTCTCAGGCGAAACTTTGTGAAAATCCATACTGACAGAATCAATGCAAATTTTGAAAATTTCACGATGGATTTTATTTAATGCGACGGCGACATAATCACATAGGCGACATCTTCACCTATGCGATGCACCTGAAGATGTCGCCTATGCGATGAAACCGGTCGTATTAAATAAAACAAATTGTGAAATTTACAAAGTTGATTCTGTCCCGTAAAGTGATAGGATAGAGTAGATCCACCGTAAATTGACTTAAATACATTATAACTCATGATTTGATTACTCACAGAAAAGCATGTATTCTGATAAAAATTTAGAACTCCTACTACGTTTCCACGCTATTTTTTTAGAACTGAACTTGAAACGTGGCGTGAAATACAAAAATGAAGGAAGCACGGAGGAAGAGAAACATTTTATGCCTATTACAAATGGTGTTTTGGCTGAAAGCTGCGTATAAGAAGCAAGATTTTATAAGGAATTTAATATAGATCAAATTTAGGCACCTCTCTCTCTGTTATTGCTTTGAGTTATTAAGTAAATACAGGATAAAAAGAAGCCAAAATGCGTTAATGTAGTGAAATTGACTCTTCTGTTCGCTCCCACGGCTGGAGAAAAACGCTCATTAAATTTTATAATCGTTGAATAATCTGCATATTCTGTTCCATGTCTGCCTAAAATGATGTACGTATATAAAGTTAATGCAGAAGTCAAACTTGCTTTTAAAATGTTTCTATAGAAAGTATATGGGGAGGAAAATTTGTGATGAATTGGTGATTTATAACCGCTGATTTTGATAAGCATTTTATTTTAACTCATACAATACTTTTTAAACCAAATGTATCCAAACAATAATAAAGACTAGTTTTGAATACTATAAAACCAGAAAATAACGCTAAAAAAATGGTTTGGCGAAACTTTCTGTGCCCATTTAAATGCGTAAAACATTTCATTTCACGTACGTATCCTCAAGGTCTGTAGTGCCTGACGTATGATGTTCTGAATACTATTTACATTGGCTAACTTTTTCAGTTATGCTCGAAAGTGATTTAAATTTGGCTCTGTTTATGTAGCAATGTTTATTCCATTTTCGTATAGGATGTGTGTAACTGTTGAATCGATTAACTATAACTCACTGAGGAGTGAAGAGTTTGAAGTTGTATGCTAGCCAAAAAGTCGTAATTATTGGCTGTTCAGTGTAATAATTCGTTATTTCTGTTTTCCACGCACCCCACGCACATCCACAACAAATAAATATGAAAAGATGGTATTGAGAAAACATCTTCTTCCATTGTTTGTAATTTTCCGTTACTCATTCGATTTCACTTTTCTTCCCTTTTGAAAACATGTGTAACCCTTGACAACACACACCGTTGAAAGGAAACCCTGAGGGGAAATATGTGGATTAAGATCATCCAACCATTATATGCCTAAAAGAGTGTCATCTATCTTGCTTTCCATCCATGCTGGCATTCATCCATTACAGCAATCATCAAGCTAACTCAGTTCCATATTGAACCATAGGTTTAAGTAAATTTGCATAAATCTATTCAAACCCGAATATTTGTAAAAAAAATGCCGAAATTTGAACGGACTGCTTCTCGCTCTAAGCATACTGATATAAAACAACTCAGAAATTTTGCCACGTGGGACTCATCGGGAAACCAGGTCAGGAGTTAATATCCTTAGCCAAGAGTTTTATTATGAGGTAGGTCGCATAGCAAATGCAGCTGAAATCAATCCATCAAGAGCTTTCTCATTGATTTGATTGGCTCTAGGCTAGGCGAAGAACTATTTTGGGGATCAATGCAGATAAAAACTAACCTTCTCTGTACATTGGCTCCATACTGCGCTAAGAGTTCAAATTAGTATGCCTTTCACATTGCCGTCATCTTGTTCATTTAGTTGGTTTTGCAAAATAATTCACAGGAAATCGATTCCAATAACAGCAAGTTTTACCATTTAATATTTTATTTTTTTAATTGGGTGTGGTTAAGGAAAACAAAGCGTTCAAAATTTTCTGATTATTTGGAGGAGTTGGTTGATCGTGCAACTGACAGCTGCGGTCAATTGTGCTGTTTAATATTGAGGTTGAGTAGGTTTGTTGAGCAAGGATATCGAGGGAAATCGAGGAAGAATGGAGAGAAACCTGGCCTCGGCATTCGCCTGATTGGTGTTACGAAAGGCACCAAGAAGACCGTTGTGTTGAATTTATTCCGACGGGTGGAGCAGCACTACACTTGAACTGCTCTTCACAATATGCAATCTACTTAGCATTAGTAGAGGAGGACTTTCCAGTAGTCCATACAGTACACCCCAGCCCAATTATCATTGTTTTTCTTCCTGTTCAAGTTGCGTCCATTTGAAATTGTGTATCCACACATTATTGCCTAAAATTAAAATATTCGTCACATTTATCTTTCATAATTTCGTTGAAAAAATAAGTAACAAAAACTTTTTAATGCGATTGTTGTTTCACAGCTTCAAGTGTGAAACTTTCATTGACTCTTCGTCAAAAACTTCTTGCATGGACCTAGCAAGGAAACTCACGCAATTAGATATTTTTCATGAATACCCATTCAAGAATACACTTTGGGAGGTCAAATGTTTTTTTCTCAGGGAAACTTTGTCGTAAATTATTTCTCAATTGCCACCAGATCTCTGTTTAGGCGGGACATCAGTAACTCTGAGAAGACTCACATTTAAAGTCCCATCGTATATTTGTAAATGATTTATAATGGATAATATCAGATATGGGAATAGAATAAGCTTCCTTGCTAGGATCATGCTAGACGCTCTTCAGGAAGAGTCCTTGAAAGTGTCACATTTGAAGTGTCACCGCATGATTTGGATTTAAAATAAACTATGGCTTATTTCCTTTAAATTATGAGTACTAATAAATTTGATGCAATCTTATTTTCGTATAATTATTTCGTTAAATTTTATTTGAGTTAAATATTACTTGAGTTTACGTACAACACTCGTGACGAAAGAGTGGCGTACACCAATTTAACCTCTATATACCCTTCCTTGAATTGTGCGATTGTTAAGTTTATTCCCCAAGTGGTATTTCCGCGTTCTGCATTCCGCATACATTCCGGATCTATGTAAAATCGGCTAGAGAGTAGATGGGATAGTGAACGACGCAAAGTCGCATTGCACCTTCAGACTACTTTTAAAAAATATCATTCAAAAGAGACATCGATGTGTGACGAAAATGTTCACTTTATTTTAATTTAAAATTTATTTTTAAGTACCTACTTGTATTTATTGAGGTTCTTATTGATATGTATATTTAACCAAAGTAGTATAAAACTTATTATAATTTAAGTGAGAAATACGCCCCGGAACCAGTACAAATGAAAGATGATATTTCGATTTTTTTACACAGTACACACATTGAAATTGCAATAAAATAAGAAATAATATTTGAAACGAAATGAAATCTTCAAAGATGAACATATACATTATTTAAAAGATATAAAATTTTAAAGCTAATTTTTATCAAAATAAAAAACATGTTATGCAAGACAATATGCAAAGTTGTATGTTTTACATTGTTTATAAAAAACTAAAAATAATATTTTATTGTGCATTATAATATTTTTAATCTAAAGAAAAAACTATGAAAAAAAACTTACTAAATTTCATTTTGACCTGTAGTTTACAATATAGAGATTAAACATAATTTCCAAACGGAAAGCTTCAGAAAATGAAATATGGTTTCAGGGGTGGAAATTCCATGTAAAATTACCGGGTTAATAGGTTTATGCAGTAAATAAATTGGAATTGGAATATTTTTAATCTGTAACATTTTTCCTTGTGTTAAAGAGACTTCTCACCAATTTGCCCTCTTACCAATTACCCTGCTCTACCGCCTTTATGGCAGTTTGAGAGCGAAATATACCACTTCACCTAGAATTTGATGAATTTGGCCTCATTTCAAAGATACAACTCTCATATTTCCAATTATATGAAATTATCAACCCCTTGCTGAACTACCTTTCGAGCAATTTGCCTTATTAATATAAGCTGTTATACATATGGGATAGATTACGGCTGTGCGCTCCAGAGGGATAGAATATTAAACACATTACCAACTTCTGGCACCTATATTTATTCAAAAAACTGTTTAGAGTTTTCATGTTTTTTCAACAATTTTTAAAATAAAATATATTCTATTACTCACCGAAGTAATTTTTACAGAATCGCTAAAAAAAACCTGGTGTTTTGAAGGGTTTTCAGCCGCACGGCGGGAAAAAATGAGGCAAGTTAGAGACTTATGTAGCTTTATTTATTTAATAAATGAGAATTTTGATAATATATAACTATACCTTTGCGCCGTTATTATAACAATATTTATTTCATACTTCTTACGGGCGCTGAAATAAAAAAATAAAATTTTAATATGGTCTCCATTATGGCTAGGGAACTATCTCGGTCAAATTGCCTTAATGCTCCGACGGTGTGGATTAAATGGAGAAACTCTCACGCGTAGCCCCTTTCGTGAAGATCAATTTCACTTCTTACGAAGCAATTTAAGTTACTTTTGAGCTGTGGTGAGACTGTGAAGTGTCAACCGCGTCGACGTTGGATGTGTAGGCGTTAAAGACTAGCTCGCGAACGGAAATATGCATTTACTTTCGTGAAACGCCACGATGGGGGATAGGTATAAAGCCCCGTGTCCCACGGAAAATCTTTTTCAATTCATATTCAGGAAACAATTTTCATGAGCCTGCATGCATCGATGTCACGCGAACAGGAAAAAAAACATGAATATGGCACTGACTTGCTGAAAGCCTGAACGAGAATTGTTTGTGGCGACGAATCTATTGTGCATAATTGGCACGAAAAGAGCAATTAACCAAGGGTTTTTCACAGAGTCTACGAGTCGAAATATAGCAATGAGAAGGAAAGAATTATAATGGCCTGAAGTCTCTGAACTGATTGAATTGCACGAACAAACATTATGGCTCACGATAATTCTCTTGGAAATACCAACGTAAATATTAGTAATGCGAGATTTATCGATCAAATTACAACAGGTGATTTTGCAACAGATTTTCTTATAATACTATTCTGCTGCTGTCTTACGATGAAACAATTCCAACAATTAACTCTTGACATACGATGTGTTCACAATACTAACCTCTTCTTCTTATTTCAACTGGTGGTCAATATTATTTCAACGATGTTTTCTTCTCAAGTAGTCGATGTTATCTTAGGGAAGGATTTTTTTTAAGTGCATAGTCACACAATAACCAATCATTAGTCGTCATTCATCAAGAATTTACAGAAATTCACCGAATATTAGCTCGTGCATTAGAAGTCTGATTCTGAAAGTTTTCATAAATTACGCATGAATTAGTTTACTTAAAAAATAACCGTTGGAAACCAACTTAAGGAGGAGTTATTGAAGGCTTCGCTCCATTATTAGAGTTTGGAGCTAGCTGTCATCAATTGTGATCCATCCCACAGCTTCACGACGTCGAAATGCATTTTCCTCTGCTCCCCCTCTGCCAACCGATTGATTAAACAATCCGTGTCTCTTCATCATGTTCGCGGATTGTTGGAGTTGAAAGAAAAAGGATGACGTAGAAGACCTCAGGCCAAAATAACTGCCCCCACTCACTGGCGTAATGGGTCATTTCTCCTCTCGCTAGTTAAAATGGATTGCCCGTCTGGAGGATGGATTGTGAGGAGGGAGGGAGGTGTGGAGGGATCTTATAAATGTCGATGTTATGACCGTTCCTTTTTTTATGGTGTGTGGAGGATGAGAGAAGGTAGGTAGAGCGAGAAAGATTTTTATTTTTCATTTAATCCATTTATCTTTATCATAATGCCGAACGGATTGCTGATGCGTTTCAATAAAATGGGGCGTTAAAACAAAGTCGGGCGCATTTAACGGTGGGGATATATATACATACAATTAACACCCAAAATGGTGGAGCGCGAGAATCCTTTCTGAATCTCCACGCTGCCGGTCAATAGGCCGAAATTATGGTTTCGTGTGTTAATGTCCTCCCATTAAATGTTTTTAAGTTCGTCCGCCACGATCTCCGCAGGTGGCGCTAAGTGTTTAGGACGACCTCTTTCTGAGCTCCAAGTCGTAAAATATTTTACGCAATCGCTTCCTCCTATTTCTTCTTATTGCTGAGTTTATTTTCATTTCCTTGCCAACCCAAATCTCAGGACGCGTATTAAAACTTTATGCACTCCGAAGGCATCCAGTGGTCATTAATATTGATTTCGATCCTCTGCAGAGGTGAATTTGGGAGCTTGTGGTAAAATAAAAAAATGGTTAGTTAAAATTGAAAACAACGTTGGTTCTCGCCACAACTTTGTGGATATTTTCAGGAAAATTTATCTTTCCTGGGGTTGAAATTTTCGTATGAAGTTTACAAATACTCTCACTAAGTATTTTACTAAAAATTTCGTTTTGCCTAGTGATAACTAATTTTTTTATTAGGAAGATTTTCTTGATCATTGTATCCTATGTTAAGCAAACAATAATTAAATCTAAAAATTATCTTATTCTAAGAAACGGTTGGACATAAATTAATAACTCCCATTTGCCGCGGAAAGTATATCATAAGTGTCGCGCAATGATTATTTATTGGAAAAAAGGACCAATTTACGGCTGTTTAAAGTAAATTGACTGTCGAATTTCACCATAAAACGTTTTTTAATTCATAGAAAATAATTTAGTGTTCGCTCAACGGTATTAGAAATTTTACTTCGAGCTTTCACTACCGCACTAAAAGAGCAGTTGGGAAAATAGGACTGATTATGATTCCATAAGGTGTAGGTTTTTTTTCAAGTTATTACAAAGCGTAGTAAGAAAAATATTCGTTCTTCAAACTAGACCAGCGGGCCAAAACTCTCTCGTCAAAGAGGCAAGCATAAAACTCTTTAACTATTCACTGAACTATAATAATATTATGTTTATGCTTAACTTAAATTTAAATTAAATTAATGCAGATTGAATAATATATTAAAAAGTAAATGGTAATTGACCTGAAGGATGTGTTGAATATATTTATACAAGTATAAAAATAGTCAAAACAACTAATAAAATTATTTGAATATCTCATAATACGTTACATAGGTAGAAAAATATAAATGTCTTTGTCCATATGGTAGGTCCACTAATTTAATTACGGTAATTTTTGTTACCTGCTGCGCCATTGATAATGACCATAGACAATATATTAGGACATTTCATTTTTTAATGTAATGGGCTATGTAAAAATATTAAACCGAGCTATTTCCTCCGAGAGGGAAGTTATGGTATGGTAAGGTATGGTAATATATGGTAAGGTATGGTATGGTAAGGTATGGTATGGTAAGGTATGGTATGGTAAGGTATGGTATGGTAAGGTATGGTATGGTAAGGTATGGTATGGTATGGTAAGTTGTGGTATGTATGTAGGTTTAAAAAAGTTATTTGACCACCATACTCACACTGAGAGAACAGGTTTGGATGCTACACCCTAAGCTCTTTTGGGCGGGGAGGTTTGGATGAGCTATCAAGAATGATACGACGTCAGAACTAATTATTTGGATGTGAGAACCAAAGGCAAAAAGTGTCACACCAAACACGTCTAGTCAACGTCCTTTGGATGGGAGACCCAAAGTTGTAGTTGATGCACTCTGCTGGTTTAGGTGCGAAATACAAATCTATTGTTGCGCGCTCTGGTGGCGCTCTCAGGAAGCTCTATAGCACCCGCAATTCCGTGTTCATCCGGGCGAGCCGTCGACACGTGTGGACTTGTTCTGGGTAAAACAGGCGAACTTTGTTGTGACTCTTCTGCCGCGTCTGCTTCACTGTTTTCCTGCTGCTCGAAGAGATTATGGACGAGGGGACGAAGACATTCCTATTGAAGTCTGGACTTGGAGCCTATATCCGGGTGTTCGCTGGCAAGTTGCACTGAAATTGCACGGCCATTTTGTGTTAATTCTCATGCCTACAGTACCAGCCTTTGCTTATGAGTTCTTTTTCAGATTCCCATTGTTATCTCTATGTGCTTATTACAAACAAAGTTCAAACTCTAAGATCATGTTTTGTCGACAGTGCTGCTGTGCATATTAACATTGAACTTTCTTTATGTTATTGAGGTTAAGTTGTCTCACGTTGGGGCACATGCCTTTGGGCTGGTCATCTAAAGTTTTCATTCGGTGTCCTAACGTTGCTCTGATGAGCTACCCAACACTTTGGTTCTCACACCCAAAGTACTCGTCCGTCTTCTTTGGATACAGCAACCAAAGGAGTAGTTGGCACATCCAACACCTCATCACCAATTCCGTTTGGATGACACATCCAAATGAATGGGCAAGTCCTTTCCTTCACCTCAGGTTTGAGTGTGACATCCAAACCTACGATTCTCATATCCAAAGTGTTTTTTCAGTGCAACATTTTACGTTTCTATCTTAATTTGAAATCCACCATTATGAGAAATATTCTTTGAATATTCTTCAACTGTGACTCGTATTTTTGTAATCTGGTATAAGATGATAGTTGAGCACTATTGTCCAGAACATTCTTTGCATCTACTTATTTATAATAGTCCTTGACAATGTCTTTGTGTGCTTCCTGCAACAGTTACTGACGACAGTCTTTAAACCAAAGCATATACTATTAGGGGTATCTTCTTAGCCAGTGTGCCGGATATTTGTAGGTACGAATTAAGGGTAACCCTTAATGATATCCTAGGTAGAGGTTGATTCGGGGTTTGCTGTGTGAGTAGCTATGAATATGGCCCTTAGTGTTCTTATTCATTTGAATTCATGCATTATTTGCTATTCAAGTGGTTTTATTTAATACAGCCGACAATATCTTTGCCCCGAACATGATAATACTATCCATATCAGGATGTTAGAAAAAACCGATACAAACTTTTGCAATATGAAATATGGGTGCAACCATTATTTTCCATCCATCACAAAATTCATCATTCACCATCCGCGTCTTGTTATCACGTTTATATTAGTTCGGTTTCCGTCATGTCTGTCCTGGTGGAATATTGCAACCGAGTTTAAACAAACTTCCCGATCAGTTAGAGACTTGAAATTATAACCATAGCTCAGAAGTGGATGACAATGTAATATTAGCTATCTATCATAAGAATTAATTGATTAATTAATAAACAATTAATTAATTAACATCTTTCCTGAGGTGCTAGTAGAGGTTTGTAATTTTAACCATAGCTCAGAAGTGGATGACAATGTAATGTTAGCTACATGTTATAGCAATTATTCAATTAATTAAAGATTAATTAATTATTTCAATTCCACACACAGTCAGCTGAACAGAATTTGAAATACATCGGGAATTTCCTAAGTGTCAGAGTCTCATCAAAATGTATGAAATCGATTGGAAACTTTCACCCGGGCATAAGACAAAAAAGTATGAACTAATTTTCCCTGGGTCGTTCTACATTTTTGAGGGTGAATTGTTAGTGGCTATGGAGATATTTGTAAGACTTGAAGAGGAAAACTTGGGGCGCAGGCATTAGATAATAAAAGTAGATAATCCGGATGAATTCACAACCAATTTCAGTGCATTGCAAATGGTAAGCATAATGAATTTAAAAGTCTATTTCCACACTTTTTTTTTATTTTTTTTTATTTTTTTATTATTTTTTATTTTTTTTTTATTTTTTTTTTAATTAACCGACCATGGTTTCAGCACGTAGTGCCATTTTCAAGGTATACAGCTGTGGGTGGCAGCCTATATATACATGTTTCAATGGGAGAGGGATGGGGTAGAGTTTTCAGGGGGGGGGGTTACTGGATTTGGGGTGGGAGGGGGTTTTGGGGGGTGGATTCATTTGAGGGTTTAGGTAAGGTCATGGGAGTGAGGGATGACGTCAACGGGCGATGGGTGGGAGGTAGGGTGATGTGCAGGAGAGGCGAGTGGAATGGGAACATATGATCATTACATAATTTAAAATCAGTGTGGCAATTCACAATTTCATACTGCTCGAAAAAATCAAGTTTCTGCCCCTTGTTAAGTACATGTAAAATTTTTGGATCGAAATTGCACCAGTGGTGTTCTTCATTCAAGTGTTTAGCTATTCCAGAGGAGTTGTCATAAAACATGACATGAAACTGTAATTTTTATCATTGCAAATGGTATTAATTGTGGGAGTTTGCTCAACGACACCTGGTCCCTTTACTCCTCCTTAATTATCATGGGTTGCCTGCGCCCCACGTTTTTCTCTTCGAGTCTTACAAATATCTCCATAGCCACTGAAAATTCACCCTCAAAAATTTAGAAGGGCCCAGGGAAATTTATTTTATACTTCTCAGTCAGTTTTAAAAACGTGGTATATTAAAAAAAATTATTTAAATAATGATCTTCATTCAGCATTTCTCGGTCGTTAAATCCCTTCCTCGAGTCTTTTTCCCAATCCTCTTTCCTTTTTCATGACTCACTACCTTTGACCTCACACCATTTGTTCCTCCCCTTTCCCATAATCTTGCAAGGTCCCACATCTTATATCTCCCACATATTCCGTGCCTGATACAAATTCACCTCCACAATTTCCTTCTTTAACACTTCTGCGTTTTTCTATCTTCCACATCTTATCTCATCGCGAAAATATCTAGCTGAAGTAAATTCGTGACCTCAGCACACCACTGAAGTACGATCACATACATTATATACATCGTAGAACTACTGCTGCCGTCGGAATATTTCTCGCATTCGGTCGGGAAGGTAATTGGTGTAGAGCCTTCAGTCGGAATCGTGCTCTCAGTGCTCGTATTGGCGCGCCGGGACAAATGCCTGTAGTGTCGAGCATTTTGATGTGCCTCCTCACGGAGTCTTAAATCGTGTCTGAGGGGACATGGCGTCTCGCGGGAGTTGAAGAATATTTCACCCAGGAGACGCCACCGTCCCCCGGTTTGAATTCTCCTCATTACGCTGGGGAGGAGTGGGTTTACCGCATAGAGCGGCGATTCCCGATCTGTCGAATCCTTAAGAATTGAGACAGTTGACGGACGAAATGCACTTGGGTACGATACCTCGCGTGAGTCTATTACGGTCTCCGACGGAAATAAGCACACGCCACGAAGGCTTTAATACCTTTCGTGTCTGATGCATGAGCTTGAAGACCGAGTTAACCAGGCTGTTACGGATCACTTTTTGATTTGGTTGCCAGAATAGGTTTGTAAAGTTTTCGATAGACTAAGTACGTTATTTTTGGAGCTTGGCTGTAATTACTAAGAACGTTCGGTTACCGAAGTGAGGAGGATTGGTGTCTTTCCTGACTAACCACGCTTCAAGAACCATATATCGATATTTCTCGAGGTTTATCATCTCTAATTATTCGTAAGCAATACTTCCGTTATTCGGTATATTGTCTAAGAATTACTTTCGCATATATGCATGCAGAAGAGTTATGACTGATAACGTACTTAATTTCTTTTCAGGTGAGTGTCGATCGTCTAAGTGCATCCCGCTGCGGGTTGTGGAAATCCCGGGGGTGAGTTTTTAACAGTTATTTTTAATCTAGTCTCAGTACGTATTAGAAGCAGAGTCAAGAGTTTGTCACTCTGAAGTGGGCTCCCTGGTGGCGAAATAACTTGTAAGCGCGGAATTATGCATATGTTATTGTATTTTCGGGTGTTCACCGCATGTGTAGTTTAAAAAAAATCCTCCCACGTGCCCACGGGCGAAACTGTCGTAATTAACTGTTGTACTTCATCGCCGAGGCATTTGTACGAGATGTAGCACTTGATCAGATGTTCCAAGAAACCCGAAAGCTAAAGTCGTGTGTTTTATAATGTCGCTTTGCTATGCAAAAAAATATCATCGAAACCCCTTTTGTTTGGTTTTACCGGAACATGGTGGCAGTTGCGCAGGAGGCCCTTTTTCAGCGGAAGAGTCCATTGCCTTCGAATCTCCAATCGCCTGGTGGTGGAAAATGGGAAATTCCACCATTTTTGCTTCATTTATATTACTTTCATTTTATTAATTAGTTTTAACATTTACTCCCGTGTGTCTAGGGGTTAGGTCAAGGGTCGGTAACCTTTTTAGAAAAAAGAGCTAAGATTTTTTTCCTAGATAAACAGAGTGATACTAACGAAGAGCCGCAGAACATTTCAGTGAAAAATACGTTTTAGAAAACAGTAAGAGAATATATTAATATACATGTAAGAGTATGAGTAAAGAGTATATATATTATATATATATATATATATATATATATATATATATATATATATATATATATATATATATATATATACAATGTCTTGGTCTAAAATCGCTCTCGGCGACGATGCACATGCATAAATAAAACAGTGATACACTAAACAAACACAGAAACACGCAAAAAGGATACTCACAAAATAAAACTTGGACGACAAACTTCATCATCCGCCTAGCCGAAATGGTTTTAACAAAAAATGCTTTCTCCTTTAATAATCAAGTTTTTCTTCAAACTAAAGGCGCCGCCATGGGTACTCGCATGGCACCATCTTATGCCAACCTGTTCATGGGCCATCTCGAAACCACTTTCTTAAAAAACCAAACACTTAAACCTCTCTTCTGGGCCCGCTACATTGACGACATATTCGTCCTCTGGCCTCACGGCCGTGATTCTTTATCTTCTTTCATTTCCACACTGAACTCTTCATTCTCAGTTTCCTTCACATCTTCCATTTCTGACTCCTTAATTACGTTCCTGGATATTAATATATAAGTTAAAGACAGTAAATTCATCATCTCCGTCCACAAAAAACCCACTAACCACGACCAATACCTCCATTTTAACAGCTGCCATCCTTCTCACACCAAACGCTCAATCCCTTATTCCCTTTCTATCCGCGGCCACCGGATCTGCAGCAATGTCCCCTCTCTAAAAGAATATATCGACACTCTCCATCACTCCCTCAGAGAACGCGAGTACCCAGAGAAATTGCTTTCAAATAAAATTCTGTCTCCCACTGCAAAATATACCCCTCGGACCAAGACCCACCAACCTGACCAACTTAACCTTGTCACCACATTCTTCCCTGGTGCACACAGAATCAAAAATATACTGAAAGAACTGTATCCAATCATAAAAAACAATACCTCTACTTCCCTCCTCCTACCCTCATGTCCCAAAGTTTCCTATAAGCGTCCCTCAAATCTGCGAGACATTCTTAAATCCACTAAACCCTCCTTCCAACCCACCCCCCCCTCCACCACTTTCCTCAACATGCGAACGCCCTAGGTGCAAATGCTGCTCTCTCC